>JANXHW010000003.1:68790164-78790164 GCA_026170595.1 Plestiodon gilberti rubricaudatus | reverse complement strand
TATGCACCTATTAAAAGTACAGGGGTGCTGTCTGACCTTGCAGCTAAAGAGAACCTGTATTCCTATCGTTGATTAGGGCAATGTGGATTTGTAACGTTTTCAAGAGATCGCCTCAGACAGGAACCCAGTTATTTCCCTCAAAGTCAGAAATCATTCCTCATTTGAGCCCCAATCCAAGGCTCAAACAGCAGTCCCCTGGCAAGCAAGGGGGAAGCAAGTCTGAGGAAACTGTCAACTCTTTTCTGTCTGGCTTTCAATTTGAGTGGAGAAGTATTCAGGAACTTGTGAAGGCCACCTGTCAGCGGAGGTAGGGGAAGCTCCTAAAATTTGTTTCTGAAACTAGCTTGGGAAAATTTGGCCAGAATCCCTCCTTTTCCCCAGTTTTCCAGTTGATATGATACTGCATTCTGGGCTGTGGCTGGAGAAGGTTGGTTTTCTGGTGCTGCTCCCAGTTCAGTTCTGGGCCCCTTACCTTCTCTAAAAGTTTGAAACCACTGACACACAAATGGCAATGTGTGAGGTCTGAAAGTCAGCAACGCCCAAGCACAAGCCAAGGGATACATGAGACTTGTGACATTGCTATTTTCCAGTGATGTAGACTTGAGTCTATTGACTCGGATTCGAGTCGGATTCAAGTTGCGTCAATGACTTGACTTGGCGATTGTAAAAGACTTGAAAGACTTGACTCGAGACTTGGAGCCTTTTACGACAAGTTGAATTTTATTCAGGTTTAAACCATTTTCCCCATTAAATAGATAGGAACTCACAACAAAAGACTTGGGACTTGGGGGCAAAGACTTGGGACTTGACTTGAAACTTGGACCCAGAGACTTGAGACTTGACTCGAGACTTGGAGTCAGAGACTTGATCCACATCCCTGTTATTTTCACAGAAACTGTACTCACTGGCACTTTGCTCCCTGGATAAAGGAACTGAATATAGCATATGCTAACGGGACAAAAGCCCTGCAGACATATTTCAGACGTATCTCCCTACTCAAAGCAAAGACTTATTTGTCATCTTGTGTTGTCTTGCCTTGTCCAACTTTATTGTGTGTTGAGTAAGATAGACTTCTTTTTCAATCAGCATCAATGTACTTCATGCAAAATGAAATGTTGTAACCTCAAAGAGAAGGAAAGCCCAACCACAGCCTTATTTTCCTCTGGGAAAAAAAGTCAGTGTTCATTCTTTCTTCATTGCCGTTGAACCTTTGATTTGTGAACACTGTGGTCTGTAAAATAGCATTATAGAAGAAAATGTGATGGGTTCCAAGAGTCGAACGGTGCAGCCATATGCAAAGGTAATCAGCAGTAAGTAATATATTCCTTGCCATCAAAACACAGTCATCGAAGTTTCTGCTTATGCCAGCAGGATCTCATCTCTTTCGTGCAATGATGATTGCCATTCCAAAGAAAGTTGCAAAATATCTCCGAATGAAAAGTTAACACATTTTACTAGCGGTAAGTGGTGTGGAAGAACTTGCTGCTTATGAGCAGTTATCCTTCATTTGAAATAAGTCAAGAACACAAAAATTATTTAAACATTTCAGTGTTCAAATGACAGAGAGAGAGAGAGAGAGAGAGAGAGAGAGAGAGAGAGAGAGAGAGAGAGAAACCCATGAGTGAATTATCTCCTGGAGTTCTTTTTTGTGGTATTTGCATCTGAATTAATATTTCACTATACAATAATACCTCCTTTAATGCCATGGATGTGTTCCTGGAAAACAGAGTGCTGTGTGAAACAATGCTATGGGGATATTTATAAAACTGTTGTAATGCAGATGACTTCACAGTTGTACTCACCAGTGTATTTGGTTACAGCCCAGTCCTGCGCACATTGCAGCAGCCAGCTTAAATAGTCAGCCGCTGCATCCTGCGCAGGATGCGGCCCTTGCTGGCATGGTTGGGGCTCACCTCAGGGGAAGGGGAGTTTGTCCCTTTCTCCCGGTGTAAGCCCAAGAGGCCCCAATGGGCCTCCTCGGATGCGCGCCAGCTCTGGAGCTGGCTCATAACCGGGGAGGCCATGCAAGGGACGGGAAATTGGTGCAGCCTGGCACTGATATCTCCACACACACACCCCAGGCCTGGCCAGCCAATGTCCCCCTCCCCCGCCACCCCAGCCCATCCTCCCCACGCCCTCCCGCCATCCAATGCAGCACCTACTTGCGTCCAGTGGTGCGGAAAGAGGAGGACCAGTGCCACTTATTCTAGAGGTGCCGCAAAAGTGTCTTACAGCTGGTAAAACATGCCAAAAGTTAGGTAGGATTGCACCCTTAGAGCCTGCTGCATAATTGGCCATTGCTGCCATCATTCCTCCTACATGGCACCAGTGGCAGTTGTTAGGAGGATGAGCCAGGAAACTGCATGTGGATGTGACTCATCCTTGGGAACTGCAGAAGGACGCATCCTTGTTGACGAAGACATCTAGGATAGATGGCCTTGCCCCCTGTTGCCTCTCCCAAAGCATTTCCTGGCAGCAAACCATTGGCCCTGTGCGAGTTACATCTCTTACTCTGCCACCGAAAATTCTAGCCTGGATATGCAGCTCCCATTGGGCTGAGAGCACAGCACAGGCAGCTGTACGCTTCCACACCAAACTTGTGAACAGTTGTATAGATTTTTAACTTTTTTCCTTCTTTTTATGATACACCCAAATTACACCCAGAACAAAGAGTACGATAACAAAACAGACATAAAGTGAAAAGGCATTGGACCTCAATGTAGCAAAGTTAATTGTACAGAAAATCAGCTCTAACTGTTTTTCAAAGATGAAATTTTTCATGTAACATTGTGCTTGAAGAACATGAAAACACTTCAGTTAATCAAATCAAATTGCACATACAACAACTGTGTACAACGCGAGGTGAGCACTTTCCTGTAACAAACATTGGAGCATCATCTCTCTTTGCTGAGCCGATTTAGTCAACCATGAAGCCTCTTTTTGACTTGTGGTGCGTAGAGCAATATTTGGACTGTGAGTGGAAGCCTTTTATCAGGATGATTTGCCTTTTACCTGATTGACAGCTCAATCCTGTGTAACCTTGCACCGGTGTAACAGTAGATGCACCAGTGTAAGTGTACTTATGCCAGTGTAAGTGCACTTTACATGGGTACATCTGCTGTTACACTGATGCAAAGTTACACAGGATTGCGCTGTGAATAAGTAAGGATGGTATTGTACAGTACTTCACATATTTAAGTTCTCTCTCAATAAACTCTTGCTGTTCGGAACAATGCAGCCATCTTGCCTGAAACTCTGCTTGTTTGTGTGCCTGTTTCCATGAAAACAGGTTGGATTGGGAGCTTCAGCCTAGCAAAGGAAGGACAGTTGATTTCCCTGTGGATTCCCCACACTATAATACTATACTGTGCAATTTCTCCTTCCACTTGAAGAGAGGATTGGTTTCTTAAAGGATTTTTTTTTAGTACACAACAGGTATTAAAATGCCTGAGAGTTGATTGGCTTTGTTGAGGTTGTGGATCTATTTTGGAGCAGGGCACTTTTAGTTGTGGCACTAGTTTTGTGGAAGGCTCTCCCTGGGAAAGCCTTTTTACCTTTTCAGGACCACCTTACTTCACCAGGCCAATGCCTCTGGAGGGTTTGTGGGGGGTTTTTGTCTCGTTTTCTTTGTGTTTTGTTTTTGCCTCCTACAATATGTCTTTGGTTTATAATTTTTGTTTTGATTGTGCTTTCATTTTTAATATTATTTCATGCTGCCTGAAGTCAATTTTGTAGAAAAAAGCAGTGTACACACTTTATACTAAATTTAAAAAAAGTCAAAAACTGGCCGCACACATGGTCTGGTTTTAACATTTTCTGGTTTCTTGAGCATTTATTTTCTCTGTTCCTGCTGCGGTATTTCTTGCTTCTTTGTGTTCTGAAGTGTACATTGAATAATTGTATAGATTTTTGTTTTTTTGTGTTTTGCTTGTATTGGGGTATTGCATTGTTTCATGCCTTGTTGTAGAACACTTTGATTTTATTTTCAGAAAATAAAAGTTGGCCCTCCACTTCTTGTGAAATGTCTTGCAGCTAGTCTGATGTGGATTGTGGCTAGGGGAACTTGCAGTGTGGTGAGTTCAACATGGTACAGCTGAGGGGTGGCTAAGCTTGCCTCCCTCTTATTCTCAGTTTCTTGTGGATATTGAATGTGTACTTGAGCTCAGAAAGTTAAGCATATATGCTAGTGTAAATCATACCTTGCAGAATTTGCTGTTTGGGGGCTTTGCAAAATTTCCCTGGTTTTTATTTGAATGTGCATTTTCAGCAGTTTGATATTCTGTGTGTATTAAAGTATTTCCTTATATTTTGCTGATGTATTTATCTGTAGCCCATTAAGGCCAAAGAAATTGCTCATTGCGGCTCATTGTCAGTTCCTTCAATTGTAGGCTTTATTTATTGGGAAGAGTGCCTAATAAATATTTACTTAAATTATCTAGATCTCCCCCGCCACATCTGTATCTATCTAATGATACATATTCTATTTCAGCAGGCATGCGTTCATGTCCTCAGCATTAACATTAATTTAAGCGCTGTAATTTATCTAGTGGATTGTTTTCAACCATACATTTTAAAGTAATTTACTGAGGCAGATTCTTGACCTTCTTCTATGAAAATGAAGAGAGAAACCAAGACATTCAGATCAAATAATTCCATGCTTTTAGGGAATAATAATTAAAGATAGTTGAGGTTATCCCATTTTCAGGATGGTCTTGGACATCTCAGTAGCTTTCAGTACCATCCAACATGGTATCCTTCTGGGTTGTATTGCACACTGGCACATGGGGACACTGTATTGCAGTGGCTCCACTTCTACCTGGAGGGTCACACACTAGAGGTGGTTCTGGGGTACTATTGTTCATCCCCATAACCTTTTCAAACTTAAGTTATTCACAGCCCATTCCAACCCAACTCCTCTCCAAGTCAGGAATAAGTGTGGCCTAAGTGCAGCCTAAGTTAGGCAGAAGTTATGTCTGAGTTAGGTCAGAGGTATGCCTAAGTTAGGCAGGCTGCAGTTTCTGTGGCCCAGCACCACCCCAGGATCCAGGCAACACTTGCCTCCCAGGCAGGCAGGCTCTCCAGGCTCGGTGTCTGGCTCGGGCATGTGCAGGCCTGTGTGTCTGCACGTGTCAGCGTCCATCCATGGCAGCTGCTGCAGTGTCTGTCTCAGCCCGGTCGCAAAGGGGCTGACCACAGGCAGGGGGGTTGCGCCAGTCATGTGGTGGACGCAGGGCAGGTGACAGGTGAGCGAGGTGCCCGAGCCAGCTGCCACAGGGCACCCTGTGCATCAGCCACCTGCTGCAGGGGAGAGTGGCCGTCCCCCCTCCTGCAGAAGGCGATGCCACCCCCATGCCACGTTGAGGCTGCACGTGGGAGTCATGGGGGGGAGCGGGGGAGGGAAGGGAAGGAGGGGGTGGGAACGTCACAAACAAGGGGGGGCTCATGATGTCTGGAACTGCCTCTGACATGACTTGCCCGTGCGCTGCCTGAAGCCCTGGACCTCCAGGGCTGGGGCAATGCCCACAAAGAAGGCATCCCGGCGTGCGTTCTGCTCTGTGCCCTGGCCAAGACCTAGAGATGCCTTGGGCTTGTCTGCTGCGAGCATGAAGGGCTCACGCAGCTCATGAAGGGCGATGACAGCGCCTCTCGGCAGGTGCTCTGGAAGGGTGTGGGGTGGCCAGCAGCCATCATCAGGGAGTGGGAGGGGAGGCAGACACACAGGCAGGCAGACAGTGGGTGCTGGGGAGGGGCACGGGTGGGTCAGAGACAGACAGACAGACAACAAGGCTGGTGGGAGAGAGATTCTGAGAGAGGGGTCTGCAGAGACCAATAGGGACACAGGGGTTGCTCCGCCGATGAAGGCAATGCAGAAACAGGCGCCTCTTATGCAGACGGACTGTGGGCGGAAGCGGCTGCATTACGGGCGGACCTTCGACGGCAGCGGCTGCATTACGGGCGGACGCCCTGGCTGGCGAGATCCCCGGTTGCTGAGCGGCCACTACACAGATGCAGCGGCCACAAGCGGCCCCGCTAGGGGCTCCGTGGCGCCTGTCTCCCAACTCCCCCTCCCCTCTGTCCCATGGGGGTCTGGCAGCCCCCCTGCTGTGTTCTCCCTGGGAAGGAAGTGGCAGTCCCTGGAAGGGATTCATGCAGGGGCTTCAGTGCTGGGGGCTGTCTATGTGTGGAGGGCAATGCTTGTGTAACATTGGGCACAGATGTTTCAAGGAGGCTCTGCCCGAGGGGCATCTTTATTGTTCTGGAACGTTAGCAGAGATGGCCAGGCGAGGCTGCCAGGGGTAGTCACAGCAGCCAATCTGAAAGCAGTAGCAGCAGCACACATGCCCCCATGGACCTGGAGACGCAGGCTCTTCCCCTGTGGAACCACAGCCTGCTCCATAGAAAGGGGAGGGACAGCAAGAAGGACAGCCAGGGAGGTGGAGCAGCAGCAGCGCCAGCAGCTGAGGAGGGTTGCAGGGCTGGCTCTCTGACCTCTGGCAGCAGCGAGGCAGAGGACCGTGGGGCAACCAGACTGCGGGCCCAGGGGTGCTCCCAGGAAGGTAGGTGGTAGTGGACGTTCCTGGGGAGACAAAAAAGAAGGGGGTGTTACATGGCAGCTGGTGTGTGGTAGCAATCGCCAGTGAAGACAAGCCAGTGTGTCAGTTGCAAAAGCCTGCAGGGAGAGAAATAACACAGCTGATAGGTGTGACATACATAGCATGGTCTGAGCTGCTTACCCAGGTGTAAGGTGAGCATGATCCTGTAAGGGAAAAGGGTCAAAGAGAGAGAAAACACATATATTGGGTCACAACCATGGCAATCCTAGCAATACTGACCTGTCAGTTGACCCTGTGGAGAAAAAGGGGGGGGGAACAGCTGGTGTCTACAGACTGTTAACAGCACCACCACCACACTCGTGGTGTTGTATGCTCACATGACAACAGGCGGCAATCCGACACAATAGTGGTAAAGTGGCATGTATCCTATATATCATAGCAGGCATTGCAGACAGGCATCTGACTACTCATTGGTAAAGAGGCATTTCAGAGAAGGCTTTGCAGGCAGACATGAGAGGACACATTGGTAAAGAGGCATATTATGGCAGGCTATGCAGGCAGACATGAGAGGGCACATTGGTAAAGAGGCATATCATGGCAGGCTATGCAGGCAGACATGAGAGGGCACATTGGTAAAGAGGCATATCATGGCAGGCTATGCAGGCAGCTATGAGACAAGACATTGGTATAGAGGCATGTATCCTACCTATATTTCTATATGCAAAGAGGCAGATGTCAGAACACATGTCAGCACAACCCCTGCTCTTACCTGCACTTACCTGCTGGTGTTGTTGCCTTCGTGTGTGTGTGTGGGGGGGGGGGAAGAGGCTGGGAGAAAGACATGGGTTAGCAAATGGTAGCATGGAGACAGCTGCCCAGGCACAGCTGTAAACAGTTTGGCCAAAGCCAGAACAGCCCTCTCTGCCCTTGAGGGGGGCAGAGAGGGGAGAAGAGAAGTGGGGTGTTTGTGAATTTTGCCCTCCACCGACAAAGTCCCACTTTGTGGCTGTGGGGGACAGAACCCCACACCACGTGCTCAGAGAGAGAGAGAGAGAGAGAGAGAGACTGGGGGCCTGGGGCTGGGCTTTTGTGGGAAAGAGGCTGGGTGGGGCTGGGTGCTGATAGGCTCCCTATCTTAGGCATAACTCTGTCAGTTTCCAGACCTAGCAGGCCCAACTCTGACCTAACTTAGGAGTAGGGTGTTAGAAATTTTCAGGAGAGGGCTGGCTTGGGTAAGGTAAAATGGCTCCTATGGGTCTCCTCGAATTTGGGTCCACCTTTTTGGTCGACCTAAAATTTGTGTCAGCATTTGTGTTGGAGGGGGCGCGTCTGTGCTTGCCAGGGTCTGGAATCCAATGTTAATTGGTTGCTGCCCCCGTTACACCCACGGTCCACCCACTTTTAAGTCAACTTTAGGTCTGACTTGTGCTGCTTAGCCCTTGGGTTGGAATGGGCTGTTCTTAGTCCGTCGGTTGTAACTTTGACCTAACTTTGACCTAACTTTGCCCTAAATGGTTGCGTTCCAGACCTAATGTCTCCCTAAACGACTTAGGCTGACTTTAGGTCTGACTTGGGCTGCTTGGCCCTTGGGTTGGAATGGGCTGTGAATGTCCCTGTTTTGTCCCCAGTGCTCTTCAGCTTCAACATCTGCATAAAACTGCTAGGAGAGATTTGGGTTGAGGTGCCACCAATATGCTAATGACAACCAGCTCTATCTTTTGTTTCCACAAGCTGCTCTTGGGGAGGCAGTGGAAACTCTGTATTGGTTCTGCAGGTGGTGCTGGTTCAAATAAAGAGAAACAGCTGAAATCTATTCAGAACAAGATGGACAAGTCCCCAGCATGGATGTGCCCCTAGATCCAGCAATGACCTTGGGTACCCAGGTGATATTAGTTTTCAGGAGTGCTTTTTACCGGCTTTGACTAGTATACCTTCTGCAGCCCCACCTGGAGAAGGTGGAGCCGATATCAGTCATACACATATTGGTCACATCCTGCTGGACCCTGGCTTTAGCAAGTGTGAAAATGGTCCAGAAACTCGTCCATAAGTCCATCACTCAGATGCTGGTGGGCACCTGGTGGCATGATAGAATTACACCAATTCTATACCAGTTATCCCAGTTACCAGCTTATGTCTGGTCCCACTTCAAACTGTTTGTATTGACTTGTAAGCCCTACATGGTCAGGGTCTAGATTTCCTTAAAGATCTCCACATGAGCCGCTCCAAGCTTTACAGCTGCAATCCTATATATGCACTTACCTGGGACCGTGTACTCCCACTGAACTCAGTGGTACATACTCCTGAGTAGACACCTAGACATGTACTGTAAGATCACTCTCTTCATTTGGCAGGCCCCAGGGACAGGGCCTCTTCTGGAGTGGCACCATGCCTTTGGAATCCCTCCCTGAAGGGGGTCCATCAGATAACCTTCTTTGCTGCTTTGAAATGGGCAACAGAGAGCTTTATTTTGTCAGGCACTTGATGGATGATTTTTAACTGCTGTGTTGCTGTTTTAATTGACTTGCTTTATTTGTTTAATTGATGTTGTTTTAATTTATCGTGACCGCCTTAGTAGGTTTTTAAACCTGAGACACAGGATAGAATTCTTTTAAATACAAAATGAAAAAAGGTGACTCTTTTTCAGGAAATATTTTGTTTCAGCTCAGTGGTCTGTTAGATGCTAAGCATTTTTACTACCATATGTTCTTGACTTTTACCTTGAACAGTTTGTTCCAATGCATGTGTGCATCTCAAGTGAGATGTAAACGGAGGGGAGACTGAAAGAGTGCCTGATTAGCATACACTGTCTGGGGAAATCCCAGGCTGTCCTAACCTGGTTCTCATGTCTACCTTATCAGCATAACATGAAAGACGGGAAAAAAAAATGTTATCTGCCTGGGTAAATGCATCTTTTTAAGGATTTATTTTAATTTTAATACTCATAGGAGTTGAATCAACATAAAAATGATATAGGGGGACACTGAACAGTGTGGCGAGATAATTTTTATGTTCCCATTAACTTTCTATCTATCATACCCCATCAGTTCTCCTGAGACTTCTTGACCCTTTTCCAAACTGTTATGTAGCGATACATTGCCATAGGAATATTTTTTAAGCATTTTGCTTCTTAAAACAGAACTTACTGTTTAATTTACGAATAGAGAAAGCAAGACATATTAAGCAGAATATCCCAAGAAGGGTGAGTAATCAATAAGTCTGGTTTTGCATAAATGCACTAAGAAGAAAGACACATCGCTTAAGACACTCAGAAGTGGACGGTATGAAATGGGACTGGGGAAAAGCAACGTCTTGATTGTAGGAGTAGGTTTTCTCTGTATGCCAGGTGCAAGGGAGTGGCGACTGGACACAGGTATCTTGTTGTCTTGTGTGCTCCCTGAGGCATCTGGTGGGGCCACTGTGTGATACAGGAAGCTGGACTAGATGGGCCTTTGGTCTGATGATCCAGCAGGGCTCTTCTTATGTTCTTATGATTCCATGCTCCTTTGTTGACTTCCTGGCAAAGGTGTGAGAGAACAGAATGGTGCGCTCAGTGTCTGCTTTATTTAAGCTCATGTTAATCTGCTTCAGTCACATGTTAGATCTAAGCCCTCCAGGGTTAGGAAGATAATTTGGTTTGTACTACCTCAGCAGTAGATCTTTCTGTGTGTGTGTGTGTGTGTGTGTGTGTTTAAATGCTAACAGTGATATGCAGCTGAGAAGTGAGGCAATGCTGTTTACAGCTGTTTCACATAGTTTTACTTGGGTTAAAATGTAATGGTGTGGTGGTATTTTAAAGAGGTATGATGTTCAGAGCTGATTCAGGATTGGGTGAGTCTTGGCAAAAAGGCAATGTTTTTGCCCTCAAACTTATAGCAGCTGATAAAGAAGCCTGTTTTATGTATTTAATGCATCTTGTATGCAGGAGTTTTCCAAAATTAATAGCCCAGTCTTATCCCCCACCATTGGGACTGATGTAGCCACCCAGATGGATGGAGCATGCATGCACTGCATCCAATGGCGGGGTGGGTGATCAGGAGGCCTGCTCAAGGTAAGGGAAAATATTTTATCCTTACCTCTGCATTTGGCCCCTGGTGGCCTATGGGTCTCCTCAAACCTATGCCAGCTATATCGCTATATAGCTGGTATAAGTCCAAGGAGAGGAAGGGGGTGGAACAAGCAGAAAAATGGGGGACAGGACAGGACTTGTGCTTTTGCTGCCGCAGCCCACCCCCTCCAGCCCACACCCTGCCTCTGCCCTCCCCTGATCCACCCAGAAATTCCCCTGCCCTCCCCCTCCCCCATGAAATGCCTCTGCCAACTTATCTGGCCTGGTGGCAGCTTGCTCCATGCTCCATCGCACATAGGATCAGATCCTTTTCACACATAGGATCAGGCCATAGGACTGCTTAGATTATAATCACTTTGTACCATTTTCCATCTTTCCAGCAAAATGATGTATATGATAAGCTTTCTCTAGCATGTCTTCTTCCAGGATAGGGCAGAGACAGCAAATTTGTTATGAATGGTTAAAAAACAAACAAACCTAGGGCTGCTGTAGTTTCAATCTCTTTGAATATTGAATGTTGGTAAAAACCAATAACATTGGTCCAGAGAACTACAGGAATAGCTGTCAGTGTCAGCTACGTAAGCACTATTCTGTTTCATTTCAGTTGAAGATGGTGTGTACTTATAGTGCCTAGTGTATAGGATTGTTGGCAGACCCTGGATGGAGAATCATAATGTCTGTACTTTATGTACAGTATGTCTGTACATACTGTAATGTCAGAGGGAACCAGTTTCACCAACCTGATTGTGTTTGCTGGGTAGGACAGTGCAATTCCATGATCAATCTAGACAAATTGTTGTTTTTTGAATGATGTTGATACAGCGAATGCTTCTTGAAACTGTTGGTCTTTAGGACCCAGTACTACTTCCAGATTTCATCTTCTAATCTTGTGTGATTTGCCTTTGAAAGAAAGGTGATCAAGGGGCAGTCAGCTGTGCTCTGTTCTTTAACATACCTATGTGTGAACAATGGAACTATCAAATTCACACCCTCCTTATCCAGAGTGGAGTTCATATAAGGATCCATGGATCTATGGAGGATTCATGCAGTGCCTTTGCATGATCTGAGATTCCTATTTTTTAACCTGTGGGGAAATTAATCCAGGTTGGAAATAACTTTACTACTTACTGCAACTATTCTGTTATGTGTATGTTTGAGATTTTATATTGTGTTTTTCTTCATTTTATTTTAGCGTAAGTAGTAAGAGTTAAAGCTGTCTTGGAATACTAGATGTGCTTTACAGTGATTCTGCTAGTACTTTTGCTACTCAGAAGTCATATTGCTACTTTACATATGTCGTATTAGACTGAGCATAATATTCAGTTCAGATTCTTAAAGTTTATTGCCCAAGTTAACATTTCATGATTCAATACCTACAGTGAGCACATTAATCAGTAATCCATAAATGTATTTTTAAAAATCTTGTAGAGTATGTTTGAAAGTCAAATTGTTAGCTTATGAAGAAGAGCTACACATATTTGAACAGTTAAACATAGTGAAATGTACTTAAGAAGGGGAAAAGAAGGAAATGTCTAGAGAATTATTTAAAATAGTACTTGTTGCATTACCAATGAAACGTTGGTCAGGGAATTCTAAACAGGGGACAAGCTCTCTTAATATAGGTAAAGGTGACCCCTGACTATTAAGTCCAGTCATGTCCGACTCTAGGGTGTGGTGCTCATCCCCATTGTTGTCCGAAGACGCCTCCGTGGTCATGTGGCCGGCATGACTCTCCTTGCCGCAGCACGTAGCATGCGGCTGGAACACGGAGCGCTGTTTACCTTCCCGCAAGCGGTACCTATTTATCTACTCACATTAACATGCTTTGGAACTGCTAGGTTGGCAGGAGCTGGCCAAGCAACGAGAGCTCACCCCGTCGCGGATTCGAACTGCCGACCTTTCGATCAACAGCTCATGGTTCAGCGGTTTAACCCACTGCGCCACCCGCTGGCCTTTTTCTCTTAATATAGGGCAAGCCTATTGACATATTTGACTAGACTTAGGTGCTTATATATAACCCATGCAGCATAATTTTCTAGCTCATTTGTCGTTTTAATATTGAAAGTAATAACTTGTTTTGCATGCTTGTCCTGCCTTTACTACCTTTATCCGGGAAATACTGAAGCGTAATACATGGGTTTTTGAGGCATCTGAGGGCTGAGGTGACTCCACGGTCTAGAAATAGCATGTGCAGGCAGCTTTTGCAACTAAGTCACAAGTTCAAATTCAGATTAAGGGTGCGGTGAATACACACCAGCATGCTTGCATAAATGTGTCTGAGATTATTTCAAGTGAACATAGCCTGATACTATGGATAACCTCAGTAGTCACTGTTCTGGGAACAGAGTCCTTAACGCTTGGTACGTTCCTTTGAAGAGAAGAGCCTTTATCTACAGCAGAATATAATCTTTTAGCGTTATCTCCATTCAGTGTCTGGTTGCAGTTTGGAGGCTGGGTGTATTGTACAGAGGCATTTTCTGAAATAGTGAAAAGCAGATTATTCTTCATGATATTTCCTCCATATTCACATAAGCAGGCATATTAAAATTGCTAGGAGAGGGACTAATTCCAGTTTTCGCAGTTGTGTGTGCGCTTTTGTTTTTGTTGGTTCCAGGATTTCTTTTAGAGGAAGAGGCACCTCAGCATTGTACTTAAAGCTTGTCTGAGATGGAACCAGAACAGATGCTAAACAAACAAAAACGAAAATCCGTTACACGTTCAAGTTCTGACCATAAACGTGTGTGTGCGCACATGCGCGCGCGCACATGCGCGCACACACACACATACTCCAAGTGATAAGTACCTGATGGTATTATCTATAGAGGTTTTAAAATACTGTATATTTGGCTGGTCTAGGCTTTTATACTCTATTTATTTAGGTATTGTTGCCTGCACAAGGACCCTCAAAGTCGCTTACAAAAAGTTAAAAATGAACAGAAAGCAAAAATCCAAAATAATGCCCCCCCCCAAGTCAAACACATACCCAGCTCCAGCTCGTTTGTAAAAGCCTACAAGCGCCCCTTTCTTCCTAACCACCTTACAGTGGCAAATAGTTGGCTGGAGTTCCCACCAGGCCTAGGCTGCAACCTGCTGTAGCAGACTGTGAAGATAAATACCTGGTAGAGAAAAGGGAGAAAGGAAAGCATCTCTGTGGACTGCTGCTTTGCCAGTCTCTGCAACTGTCATTGTCAGTTTTCTTTGTAACTGTTGACTTAAGGACCCAAATCTGCTTAAAAAATCTGAAACAGAAATTGCCTTAGGTGATATTTGTGGTGGCTAGACCTGCACAGAGAGTGCACATTGCAACAGCTTCCCCTTGCCCAAATGTTGAGGTAGACAGCTCCAAGAGCTACATTGTCTAGAATGAACCAGAGAATACATGGGTTGGCTTTCCGAAGAGCTTTACATCCATTTCGACAGGTTACATCTTTCAGTACTATAGTTAGGTATTAAAACATGTTTTTTCATGTGTTTCTTCCCTATTTCTTTTCCCACTGTGTCCCAGTTTTCTGTACTGCTTGTAGGCTTTTCTGTCTAGTTTTTTTTTTTTTTGAACTGTCTAGCAGTGGGATTAGTATACATCGTCACAAGAATGATAACTTTCTCACATATGCAAATCAGCACTGTAATGCGGATAGTATTATAAAAAATTTCCATGTGGAATAGAATTTAACAAGTCAGGTGCAGATGTACCAAACAGGTTGCTGAGCCTGTAGTGATCTAGACCAGTGCCAAATTGAAACAACTTCCATAACAGCAGAACTGGAAGAGAAACCAACCAACCAAAAAAAAAGCCCCACAGCCCAATCCTGTCTAGCAGGATGTGGAGGCGCAAATAAGCTGCCCACCACATCCGGTGCAGGATTGGGCCTGCGCTGGCGCAGCTAGAGGCCTCCTCAGGGTAAAGGGGCATTTGTTTCTTTACCCTGAGTAGAGCCTTGGCCATCCCTATGGGTCTACTCGAATGTGCGCCAGCTGTTTTACTTGCATGCATTTTAGCCGGCCGTGTAATGCTGGCCAGGCCCAGGAAGGGGGATAGGATATGGCGAAGGAGGCCGTCGCTGATCCCTCTTCGCTGACCAATCCTACCCTCCCAGAATGCCCCATTCCTCTCTCCCACACCTCTCTGCCACCGCGGCGATCCATCCTGCGGTGTCGGAGCTGGGGTGCAAGCCTCTCCGCTGGCAGTTTACTTGTCAGGTGCTGCAAATGTGCTTTACAGCACGTTTGCAACACTCTAGACCGGTGGAATGATCGCTCCACCGGTCTAAACTTAGACAGAATTGCACTGCCAATCCTGTGGCCCCTGGCCATACTGCTGTATACTATTAGAATATATAAGGTTAGATTATATGGCACACTTCCATGTATGTTTACCATCGGTAGTACAGTAGTTGATTCCAAAAACAGAGCAGCAACAATAACGAATGTCCTTGGCCAGCTTTTCTTACCGATTTTGCCCCAACAGAGGTGAACAGCCTTCACAGCTATATGTAAAATGTAGTTGATTGTTTTGCATCTGTTTCAAGCATTGTCACTTTACAATGTATGAGAGACACATGTGCCTGTGAAAGGCAACGTATCAGTGCCAGTGCAGTTAGTTGTTACATTTCAGTACCAAAGGTTTATTTTAACAAAATGGTGAAATTGAGAACAATAGTTTGTTTGTTTGTTTGTTTGTTTTTCCAAATAATTCTTACACAGGTGTACAGAATCTATGGCAGGGAGGAAAGGAGCTATTATTAATGCTGGGGAACGGGGACCAAAGTCTGTCAGTAAGGTCTTCACATTTGCAAATGCAACAGAAACTTCCATTTGTTTAATAGTCAATTACTACTGTCTCCGGATTTGTGAATATGGGATTTAGATTAAGCCCTCACTGTGAACAGATGGACTGATTGTAGGGCTATGTGCAATACATCCCACTGCTCTTTCCATTCGGAATTATAATCAGGCTTTCTCATAGCCTGCATCTCTCCAACACAACTAAAGGAGCACCTACAGAGACCCTTCAGAAATGTACCTTTCCACAATGTCCTTATGCATATTGGCCTACCTTTCCCCCCCATGCTGTTCTTCTTAAAAATCAGACCACATGGAGCTAGTTGCAACAGGGATTTTGTTGCTGCTGCTTCTGTGGAATGTTGTTGATCGTTTTATGAATCCCCAGGTATTACCACAGTTAGTTTTGTCAGCATTTTTATAACAAATTCAACTTTTAGAGATTTGTAACTGCCAAAATCTTCATCCTAGGCTCAAATCACCTGGATTTCAAATACATGATGTGAATATCTAGTAATTTTACACCAACCTAAAATAAATCCCTCTGCAAACAAAACTCTAAATAAGTCTAGTATTTGCAAGTAAATTTTCATCTCACTTTAGAAGTCAGGGGGGAAACCGGGGGGGGGGGAGTTTCATAATGCTCAATGTACAAGCAGTTTGTTTTACAGCCCAATTCTATCCTTCCTCCCTGCTGATGCAGCTGCGCCAAAAAGGTGTGCACTATATCCAGCGGGGGGGGGGGATCGGGTGGCTTTGGAAGGCCTCCCAATGACCCACTCCTCAATGGGTCTCCACGGACTTGCACCAGCAATTTCACTGATGCAAGTCGACCGATGACACCAAGAAAATCTCCACAGGATGGAAAATAGGGGGAATGCAAACAAAATGATCTTCTACAAGGATATAATAGTAAAACTCAAAAGTGTACACACACACACACACACACACACACACACACACACACACACACACACACACACACACATGTATCCCCCTTCTCGGGCCTTGCACACTGGCCCAAGGAGCTACATGCACTGGACCTGGTAAGATCATCATCTGCACCAAGCAGTATGGGGGCGGGGGAGGGTTGGGAGGAGTTGTAATGGGGCACGGTAGGCAGATCGGGCCTGAGAGGGGGCAGGATTATTGAGGCTAGTGCACGCCCCATACTATCCCCCTTCCCAGGCCTGTTTTCCCAACACAGATCGCCTCGGACTTCCACCAACGATTTAGATGGTGCAGGTCCGAGGAGACCCATTGCCGCTGCTGGGGCTTTCCCTGGGACAAGGGGACAAACGTCCTTTTACCTCGAGGAGACCTCCAGCCTGCTAACTTTATACACAGAATGAAGCTCAGCCTGTGCTGGCCTCGCTGCACAAAAAGTTAGGTAGGATTGGGCTGCCCGATTCCCAGTGGCATCACTAGGGTACGCGCGGCCCCAAGGCGGGGGCATGCACGTCACCCTAATGACCCCCCCACACCCAGCCCCTAAGTGTAATCTTGGCGCGATTGTTTGAGGGGCGACCCGACGGGACGCTGCCCTGGGTGCCCCCCCGACTCTGCCCCCCCCGTTGCTGCCGGCTCTGCTCCAAGGCCTTCTCCCGGCCTCGGATCCCCGGCCGCCGCGCCAGGGCCTTCTGACGAAGGCCCACTGCGTCACAACGTTATGTATAACATTTTTCGCGCATGCGTAGACCGTTCCTGAGGGGAAAGGGCAGCCCTTTTCCCTCAGGAACGGTCTCCACATGCGCGAAAAACGTTATACATAACGTTGTGACGCAGTGGGCCTTCGTCAGAAGGCCCTGGCGCGGCAGCCGGGGAAGACGTCCCCGGAGCCGGCTCCCGGTCTCGGAGGCGACGCGAGTGGGGCGCGCGTCACTTGGGGGCGACCCGCTCGCGTCGCCTCCCAACAGCGACGCCTCTGCCGATTCCCCTTCTCAGTTATTGTATTCTTATCTCCACAATAAATGTGATCTATTGTTGAACCTATAACATCACTTCCCTCCTCATTTCATGCCATTCCATTGAGTTGTGCCATGAGCTCTTGGTCCTTGTAAATACAGTAAATTTCCCCTGTGTGGGTGTCTTAGAGCATGCTGAGAATCTAGAATCTGTTCTGAAAAAGTCAGCTCATTTAAAATAGGACAGGATCCAGTGAAGTCACAGCTTTATGTCATTGCTAATTTACCAATATTTCAAAAAACCTAAAGGTGAATGACCCATATTCTTCTGCAAGTATCTGGAAACATTATTCTTCCTCATTAGGTTTACGAGTTCTGATATTAATGCTTCAGTTACATAGTTTCAATTACTGGTGAATGTCTGACTTGTAATTTGTGCTCAATGGTGGTGTTTTTAATTGCATACACAAAAAATGCAGCTTCCATTTAATCAATTATAAACATACAGACACCATGGCTATTCTGTATTCCATTGTAATCAGCCTACTCTTAATAAGCTTGTTTAGTTTGTGTAGTTGTATGAAAGTACAACGGACAAGGAAAGAATGTGCAATATATGACAATGTGTACTATGACTTCTAGTTTCTAAATTATACTTTCCAACAAAGTATAAAACTCTTCTGTGTGCAGCAAGGGTTGGAGACAGATTAGTTGTCTCAGAGATTTGAAGGCAGTAGGGAAGAGTCACAGTTGCCTCTGGTATGTGCACTTCAAAAACCTGCAAAACCTGTTTATCCAAAGGCGACAGTGGGACAAAATAAATGAGTGTTTATGCCATTGGTAATTATGTCTCTGTCATACCACTTACAACTCTCTTAAATCCTGCTGTCTGTTTCCAGCCTGGTTCAGCTTGTCATAGGAAAATCAGAGAGATGTGTTGTTGTGTCCAGGCTTTTAACACAGATGTGGACATGCTAACAGCTCAACTGTTATATCTAAAGTGATATTCAATTTAAGTTATTTATTGAGAAAAAAGAACTTGACCCTCCTAAAGTTATGTATTTAACAGCCCAATCCTATCCTCCCTCAGTGTAGGTGATTCAGTGTGGGCCACACAGCCCACACTGAATCCTATCTGGGGAAGGGACAGACTTATCCCGGGTAAACCCCCAGCTGCCACAATGGGGCTACTTGATTCTCCGAAAGCTCTGTAGCTGGCGGAGAATGAAGCAGCCCCATGTCTGGGCTTGTGGCCTGGGAGAGAGAATAAGATACTGCATCTGACACAGACGGCAATCCCTCCCCCTCCTAGGCCCAATCCGCCCAGCCCCCCCCCAGGCCCTGCATGGCTCGGAGTCTATGGCGCAGGGTCTTCTGCGGCTCAGTGAGCGGCACAGGTCTCGGCATAGTCAGGGGATAGGATTGCTCCGTAAATTCCATTGATTTTAACAGTACAGTTAAATATCAGACTCTCTCTCTCTCAAATCAGTGAGTCTTAAAATACTTAACATACTGAGCCCAAAATCAGTGAAAAGACATAAAAACAACAACAACAACATGCAGGACATTGAAAGTTGGCATGGTACAGAAGTGAGAACTGAGAACCCTTACCTCAACCGTGCAGTCACTAAATGGAATTAGACAAATCACTCTTTTCAACCATAGATGTCACCTCTTCCCATGTACAGTATGAAAACAATAACACTGGCCTTCCGTTTAGAACTGTTAGAAGGATCACTGTCTGTCATAATGTATTTGAAGCACTTTTAATGAAGAAGTTGGTGTAGTGAGGAGGCTAACAGAAGTCCCACTGTGTTCAGTGGAGCCTACTCCCTAGCAAATGTATATAAGGATTGCAGCATAAGAGATTGAGCTGCAAATCAGGAGCTCCCTGGCTTAACTCTTCTATATACCTCCTAGGAGGTCTTAGGCAAGCCTCTCCTTTTCAACTGCACTTTCCTCTGTGGCATTTTGGGGATAATAATATTTGCTTACCGCACAGGGTTGTTGCATGGATTCTATCAAGATAATACATATAAAACTGTAAAAAAAAAAAACCTACTGTACAAATGTTGAATATAATGAAATGCATTATAAAAAATACCATGGCTTGAAATTTCTGACAACGCAGTCTATCTAACGTATCTGTGCTTGTTTCATTTTAAAGCAAACCCAGTGAAGCATTAAACATAAAGGAACAAGCCTTATCTAATCTCAGGGACTCTTATCTTATTTCTTTCCCTTTATCATTGTGTCAGATTTGATGACACGATTTCTCGTTTGCTCACCCAATCATGGTGAAGAGTTAGCATGGGAGGCTTAACCTTCCACCAACCCTGTGTATTTGCCCCACCTCCAAGGCAGAATCAACTCTGCGTGATCTGGGCCAGTACTTAAGGGATTGTACACTCAGAGGCGTCATGGGGGCGCAGGGGCGGTGGGCCCCCGGGCGCAGGGGGTGCCAAGCAGAGGGGCACAAAAATTGCCACCCAATTCAGCGGCAGCACAGCCAAAAAGCAACCCCCCTGAAGTTTTCCAGCCACTTTTGCAGGGTGGATCCTGCAAACAGCCTAAAAGCGGCCTAAAAGAGGCTGGGGGGCACTTTTTTGCCGCAGCGCGGCTGGACTCAGTGGCGCTGCGGCCGAGGAACCACCACCCCAACCACTGCTGCTTGCCTGCTTTTTGGCCGTTTGCAAAAAATAGCTAAAAAGCGGGCGAGCAGCAGCCAGGGTGGGTGCTTTCTTGCTGTGGCACAGGGACAACTTACTTTAAGCTTCTTCTTCCTTTGTGCCAGGCACAGCGGCAGCAGCCTGTGCCTGCTGCCATGGGGACCAGCAAGACTAGGTGCCTGAGCACGCACAAACCTAGTCTCACTGGTCGGTCCTCCAGAGTCTCGCTGGTCCTCCAGAGCTCAGAGGGGACCAGCGAGACTCTGAAGGACCGACCAGCGAGACTAGATGCATGCATGCTAGAGAGACACCTAGTCTCGCTGGTCCTCATGGCGGCAGGCACAAGCTGCCGCCGCCGTGCCTGGCACGAAGGAAGAAGCTTAAAGTAAGTTGTGCCGTGGCAAGAAAGCACCCCCCTCAGCTGCTGCTCACCCGCTAGTCCTCATGGTCCGCTGGTCCTCATGGTGGCAGGCTGCTACCACCGTGCCTGGGGTACACGATGGAAGAAGCTTAAAGTAAGTCGTCCCCCGAATTGCCCCCCTTGGTGCTCCCTGCGGCTTTTTGAACTTTTTGGGGGGGCTTTTTCTTAATTTTTTCAGGTTTGGGGGCAGGGCATGTGACATCACGCCTCATGGACAGGGCTTGTAATGTCATGTGGGGGGTGTCATGGCCAGTGGGGGGGGGGGGTTGCCAAGCAGACAATAGACAGATGACCATCCTCCTTCATTGCCTCTGGCAGTGGTGGCATTAAGGTCCACTTTCAGACATCTGTTACTTGATTCCCAGGTACCGGGGCGGGTGCCTGTCACATGTGCATGCTTTTGAAATCATGGAGGACCCTTGCAGGACATTTGCTCCAAGGCCCCTCAAAAGCTGAAATTGCCATGACTGAAATGTGCGTGTGTTCTGGGACCACTGTATCAACATAAACAGACCTTAATGGAAAAATATTTTTGCATTAATTATTTTGCCATAATTAATTTGTAATTATTTACAATTACATTGTAATTGTATAGTTGTAATTTGTACATATTTGCAGTGGCAGAAGGTGTTGAAAACTGTCTTTATTGTTACTTTAGAAATGGTGAAAAGAAATGAATTGTCTCAAAAGAATACTACCTCTTGTGTTCCTTTGTAATTGTTTACTTGACAGATTTAGCAGAAGGGAGACTTAAGTATCCGCACTACTTGTGCTGAGAGGCTTTAAAGAGATTATACCTTTCTGGTCAAATGATATATTGTAAATGAACGCAAGCCACTGTACTCCTTTGTTACTGATGAAGTAGAAAAAGCAAACAAAGAGCCCTTGGCAAAAGCTGATTGTACTCACAGTACATTAAAGAAGCTAGCTCTGATTATCAGTGGGATATCAATTTGTCTTTGGGGCTGTAGCACCTGCTACTAATTGCCGGCAAGTGCTCAGTGGTCACTGTACAGTTTAGCCCACTCAGCTCTCTCTCTCTCTCTCTCTCTCTCTCTGGTAGCTGCGGAGAGCAGGACAACTAATTGCTATTGCTTTAATGCCAGTGAATCAATGTGCTGAGCTAATAGCTGCAGATAGAGGGCACACAAATTCCTGCTCGGAGTGTATGGCTAGTTACTTGTGATGACTAAAGCGGCTGGAGTGCATAGCAGAACATGGAGAAATTTTGGGGGGCTTTTCTGATCTAATGTGAGAAGGTATTTTTCCCCCTCAGTGTTTGTTTTTATTCGGGCTGTGATTGTACTGAATGTTTCTTGTGCAAAGAGATTACTGCAGTTCTGCACTTCACCTTGTTTACCTTGAAACTAGAAAATGAAACCTCGTTCTTCTTATGTGTGAGATGTGTACAGTAAACTGGCTTAGCATGAAAAACTTGATGCCTACCCCTGCACTGGCTGAGCAGGAAACTTCCGACAATTCAGTAAGTTACATTTTTCAACCCTTTAAATTGAAGTGGATGGTAAACTACCTGAAAACTGGAGGTTCTTTAAACAGTAAAATAATGCATCTAGCTACCCTATGAATAATCTGCTTGGAGGTTTATAGCTGGAAGCTGGCAGTAATGAAACAGTAGTAACCATTTGTTTGGGAAGATGCTGAATACTTTTCTCTCACCCCTAAAACTTTGTCTGGTGCATAGTAACTCTGTAGCATGTCTCCGTCTGCTTGTTGTGTTTAGCTTCTTAAATTGTTTGTTCACAATTGCACAGTAAAACCAGTATATATGTTTGCTATCTCTGAGCATGGTGCTAAGAAAGATAACTTAATTATGCATTTGACTGCTCTGCTTTTTGTCAAGAGAAAATAGTTGATAGGGGCTGCTTTCGCCAGAAAAAAGAGGCTGTATTTTACTTGTTGTCTAATGAGGCAACATTTGATTCATATATTAAGTTAATTGGAAAGCTGAGCAGAGAAAATATATGAGGTGGGATCCCTTCGTTGCAGCAATAAGCACTGTACATGAATACAAAGTAGCTAAACTAATAACTTTTTTGGGGGGGGGGAGCTGTGTGTTTTACTTGTGGAATGTCAGCATGGCATTTCCTAAACGTGTGCACAAAGTTTCACTTTACATACAAAATGTGCCTAGCTATGGAATTAAAGCTGGCATGCTTAATATGGGTACTTACTGTGGGTTTTTTTCCTCTTTTATTTGGAGATATAAAGTTATACATCAAATATAATTGCAGCATGCGCCATCTTTTGGAGATGGCAATATGTCTTGCAAGCTTACCTTTCAGTTCATCCTTTGTTGATTCTCACAATGACAGCTAATGGTTAGAGCTGGTAAGCTGATATGGCAGGAGGTGAAGTGGATGCTTCTTCTGACAACTAGAGAACAACAAATTTACACAGCAGGGGCTATTTCGAGCATAAACGACACTGGAGCTATCCGGATGATCATAGGAAAGTGGGGGATACCCAACAGTATATCTAGATATGTACATCTACATCTTTCTCCATTTACTCCAGTCTAATTATGTTTTTCTCTTTGACTTGAAAGGGTTGTCTTATGGCTGGCAAACTGTCATTTGATGCTTCTGTCTCGCTGTGCTGTTACTCCAGTTTCAGCAACATAATCCACCTGGCTTTGGAGCCAGAGCCCTATGAAATAGAAGTGTCGTTTAATGAGAGTGCTGTTCTGCTCACCGGCAAAGCCCTGCTCCCTCAGCTGATGTAATGATGTGCTTAGGCTTGAATGTTCACCTCAATCACTTTGTCTCACAAGTTACCCTTGAATGGGAAGCATGCCGGCTGCAGCAAACTCTGGAAATTCCTCTCTGCTTTATAGTTAGCTACTTGTCTTAAATCACTGGTTGAAATAATTGCATTGTCATCGCCTGTCATCTTAGCTCAGGTGTAATAGCTTTGCCAAAAGAGCAGTCACCTGTAAAAACAGCGGTGCTGAATTTCTTAATATTCTTTGGAAAGCATTGTTTTAGATTGGATTATTGATTTACTCATGTGCGCATCTGGGATGTTTGCTGGAAACACTGGGTAGTGCTCAGTGAGGGCTCCATATTTAAGCAGTATGTTTATGAACTGAAGAATTAAGGCTGCATTGTCCTGTGGAATTACCTTAATTTGCTAAGTAAGAGGGAAGAAAATCCTCCTAAGTGCCAACAGGTGAGCAGAGCATCTGGCATAACTTATAAGTAAGTGAATTTAAGAGTAACCGTAATTTAGGAGCAAATTCCAGAAGGGTAATCATGCTAGTTTATTGTAGCAAATACTACAAGACATCCTGTGATACCTTTAAAATATGCATTGTGCAACACACGTACAATATCTGTGGTTTAGGAAGTTTTATGTGTGGACTGCTTCGTTTCATAGTTTAGTGTTGTTGTTGTTGTTGTTCAGTCGTTAAGTCGTGTCCGACCCTTCGTGATCCCATGAACCATATCCCGCCAGGCCTTCCTGTCCTCCACTATCTTCCTGAGTTCGCTCATTTTCATGTTCGTTGCATCGGTGATGCTGTCTAACCATCTCATCCTTTGCCTTCCCCTTCTCCTTTTGCCTTCAATCTTTCCCAGCATCAGAGTCTTCTCCAGAGAGTCCTCTCTTCGCATTAGGTGGCCAAAATATTTGAGTTTCAGCCTTAGTATCTGTCCTTCCAGGGAACAGTCAGGGTTGATTTCATTTAGGATTGACTGATTTGATCTAGCAGTCCAAGGGACTCTCAGGAGTCTTCTCCAGCACCACAGTTCAAAAGCATCTATTCTTCGGCGCTCAGCCTTCCTTATGGTCCAACTCTCACAACCATACATTGCTACATTGCATACATTGCATACATTGCATTCATACATTGCATTGCATTGCATACATTGCATACATTGCATTCATAGTTTAGTACCTCACTGCTATTCCAATGCTTTTATGATCACAACCTGTCCTCCCAATATCAAATGCAGCCTCAAGTCATCCTACACTTAATTTGTCCTGCTGTGCCTGAAGAGGCATTTGCTGTTGTAGTATTAGCCTCTTTTTATTACCAATTAATTAGTAATGAATAAATACTCCCTCTCCTGCCTGTCATAGCAATAACTAGCAGATTAAAATGCCCATTCTATACTTTAGGATTCCACAAGATCACTACAGAAAGGCTAGGTAAACCTTCTCCCATTCAGACAATTCAACCCTTGTTAAAAGTGACTTTTTTTGACTCTTTCAATGCTCATCTATGGGAATGTTCTTAAAATCCTATGCTGGTATCTTTTTCTCTGATCTGGTTAAACCTCATTCATTCCTCTATTTTGTTTATATACCACTTTTTAACCATGAGCCCTGCAAGTACTGAACAGCAATTATAACAAGCAGACTACAAAAGAATTAAGAGCAATTAAAAACCTCCCTCAACATTCTGAGTTGAATGTTGCAGTCTCTGCTCCAGTTATCTCTCTGGTTCTTATCTTTGCAAGTGTCTTGCACCAAGGCTTTGCTACAAAGATTCTATGATCAATTGACTCCCCAGGTATGGACATTGCTTGCTAACCTTTGTGGAGTAAGTATTTTCATAGATTGTCTAATTAAAAATTCACATATTGCCGGGAAACTCCGTCGTATTCAAAAATAATTTATTTCAGTAAATAAACTTCACAGATGTTAAAACGTATTTTGACGTTTTGCACACGTACACCCGTGGCATCTTCAGAAATCCCCCATCACGCAATTAGAAACAACTTAAAGACCAGGGAGAGTCAGAGGCGCAACACGCCGGGAGGGCGCCCTGGAGCAAGGGGGCGGGGCCAGCGTCGCGACGTGCCCTCGCGTCACGTAGACGCGCCCCCCTGCCCGGTTTGGTCTCATTTCAGAGACTCAGGGCGGGCGGGAGAGCCCAGCCGCAACGCTTCTCGGCAAGGTAAGAACCCCCCCCCGCGGTGGAGCGCCTGCAGCGCCTGCTCCACTCGCTCCACCGTAGTTCCGCCGCTGGGGATACAAACAACTTCCGTATCTAAATGGAGGCAATCAGCAGCAGCTGGTCAAAGCACGACACTGCGAAAGCCATGGCTAGTAAGCGCTAATTGATAGGTTCCAAGAGGGAATGAGCACAGTCAAAACCACACCTCCTTGGGAAATGTACATGGACTAAAACACTGACACAAACCCTAGACAACCAGCAATATAAAACAATTAACCTACATAACGCTGTAATGGAATCAACAGCAGCTGGTCAGAGCAACACTGAGAAAGCCGCAGCTAGTAAGCACTAGTTAATAGGTTCCAAGAGGGAACGAGCACGGCTAAAACCACGCATATCATACAACACATGGAGAATCTGCATGAATCAAAACACGGACACAACCCTTTATGTGAAGATGCCATGGGTGTACATGTGCGAAACATCAAAATATGTTTTAACATCTGTGAAGTTTATTTATTGAAATAAATTATTTTTGAATACAGCGGAGTTTCCCGGCAATATGCAAATTTTTAATTCGACAATGGAGTAACCTTGTGACAGCCCAATCCTGTGCAACAGTAGATCCACCGGTGTAAGTGCACTTATGCCAGTGTAAACTTATGCCAGTGTAACTTGCCATACACCGACGGACACAAGGCAGACACCGGTGTAACCCCCTTCGGACGCTGTGCATGCAGAGTTCGGAGGCAGGACGGACGCCAGCGCAACTTCGCCAGTGCAGGGGGCATTCCAGGGGTGCCCAAATGCCCCTGGACTCCCCCCGCGCTGTCAGAGTTGCAGCGGCATCCGCCCCCCCCGTCCAAACTGAGCATATGTGGTATCCAAGGGGGGTTATACTGGTGTCTGTCAGCATACGGCAAGTTACACTGGCATAAGTGCACTTACACCGGTGGAACTACTGTTACACCGCTGCAAGAGTTACACAGGATTGGGCTCTGAATGTGTTAGGAACAAATAGCAAACTTAGGATTTGGGACTCAGTGTGAGTTTTTAGATGCAACTTGAAGTTGCCATCATTTTCTTGAGCTATTTCTATCTATTCTGCCAATGCACGATAATGAGGGAGTTCTCAGCAATGCATTTACTATGATATAATATTTTGCTCAGTTTGTGCTGGTTTCTTCTCACCTCCATCTGCAAACCTGTGTCCAAAAGTCAGGATTCATTTTACTTACTCAGAGGTAAAATGATGATGATGATGATGATTCTTTTGTCTCAGGCCAGGTTGAGACTGGGTGACTGGGTAAAGCAGCTGTTTGAAGTAGCAGGTTGGGAAGGCAGAACTAGTGAGTGGTGTCCTGCACCCCATGTCTGCCCACAGCCTGCCTCCACGCTCTCCTGAGTTCCGTTGCAATCAGCTGTGGACCATGCTCATGATTTTGAGAGGGTGGGATGCGGAGCTAATTGTTTGGCCAATGGGATGAGAGAGGTTATTCAGCCAATCGGAGTGCACTTGTGTTTCAGCCAATCACCGTTGAGATTTATTAGAAGGCGGGACAATCAGGAGGGACTATTTGCATTGAAGAAAATGGTGGAGCCCAGGGCAGCGTTTTGGGCGGGGCGTCCTGTCCCCAACGTTTGCGCGCCTCCCAACACAAGTGCAACGCAACTGGGGTAGGTGTAGATCAGCGTTAAGCCCCTCTGAATACAATGAGACTTTCCTTTTGAGTAAGTATACATAAGATTGTGGTATAAGGTAGTATATTCTAAAGAAAAATAATGCCTATGTGTCACAGGCAATATTTATTTATTCCTGCCTTCTTCATAGTTATTTGAAGTTTATGATTGCTTCAGAGGGGCTTTAAATTAATATAAATAATTTAGCCAGCATTGTAAGGACCTTATTAGCTTTGTTGAATCTAATTATTTTATTGTCCATTTTCATTGTGGGACCGTGTTTAAATTGTTTTTTTATTTGAAATTTCCCCAACATATATAGGTAGCTAATCTTAGTTTCTGCTACACAAGCGAATTGTCATTTATATTATGTGTGCCTTTTGTAAGCATATGATTCCTTGGTCACAATTCAGTGCTACGTAGGGTTCTAGTGGGCACTGAATGCTTTGCACAAGCAGACGTTGTCTTATTCTCACTGAAAAGTGTGGTACTGTAATTGTGAGAATTGGCTTCAGCAGTGGCTTTCTGGTTAGCTGTAGTTCATTTGAATATGATGAATATGTAGTTCATTTGAATATGTAGTTCATTTGAATATGACTCCATTCATTCCCTAGTGGTGAATATGCAATCCGTTTGTCATTCTTGCACATTCTAAAAGAAATTTACAACTGGTCTTCTGACTGAATTCTTATAGACATTATGCCTTTGAATTGTAGGTAGGATTGCCCAGGTTATAAGAAGGTGGGTTAGGAAGAATAGGTCTACTCTGGACAAAAGAAGCTCACAGATTTGAATGGTCAATTAGAGGTGACTTCTTCCCATTTTTACTAGGATACAAATGTTCCCATTGCTGCAAGATGTGTGTTTTCTATTATTCAGAAGTTTCTTTCATTTCCATATTCAGTGAAAGGAAAGCTTGAGCGAAGCCAGTAGAATTAACAACAGCTTCCTGTGTAAACGAAGACAGCCATGTACTTAATGAAGTGCATCATTCTAACAGCAAGTCCAGCTAATGAATGCTTTCCCTGTTGTTTTAGAGAGGAGCCAGAGTGACACTTCTCTGATTCTGGATCACTGAATCCGTATGGAAGTATAAATTGTTTGTCCAAGAGCAGCTTCCTTTAATTTTGTCTTAACATTCGGGAGGCAAGTTTATTACTTACTTTACATTTCACATTTGGTGCTCTAGTGAAGGGTGTTACATTTTTTCGCTATAATTATTTGTCATTATGGTCAAAACTTGATGAGATCACATCGATGAAGAGCTCAACTGAGAAAAGGCATAACTTTTTTTACTAAAGATGTCCAGAATAATAATACAAGCATCTAGATAAATTGGTTTTCAGTGCGTATTCCCTCTGTGTTTCCAAAACATTTATGAAAACCACCAATATAAACGTGCTCATCAGTGTTAATGACTGCAAAATAATATCCCTTTGGAATATGGGCAAATGAGATTCAGTGTAAGTGTAAAGTGATGTACAGGAACAAAATATCCTAATTCACATACATACCGATATAATCTAAATTGACCGTGTCTTTCAGGAAAAGAGGTCCTGGTGTTGTGGCTGTGAAAAAATGTCAAACAATGGCTTATGGGATTTACAATACAATCTGTACACAGAAGTAGTCAATCTGTGGGGCATACATTTATCCACACATTATGTTCAAAGCACAACAGCAGTACACACAATCTGTACCATATAAACCAGGTTCACTTTTAAAGTGACTGCATGTATACAAAAGCACATGCGAGTGTTTAGCCATGGTGCTCATGTACAACATAACTAGGCTTACCAGATTTCCTCCAATACAGGGGGGCGGCAGCGATGTCACCGGGGGTGGGGTCCAGGGTTGTCATCTGGTCGGGATGTCACCAGGGGCGGGGTCCGTGCAGCGATGTCACCGGGAGCAGGTTCCACTCACGCGAGGCTACAATCCCTCGGAAAGCATCCAAGTTCACTCGGATGCTTTCCAAGACCTTCCAGCCTGGAAGCTCTCCGAAACGGCCTGAGTGAACTCGGGCCGTTTTGGAGAACTTACCTCGCGCAAGTACGCAATGAGACTGGAAGGGTTTGAAAACCGTCCGCATGAACTCTAACGTTTTCAAAGTGCTTCTAGCCTCGTGCAGGCACACGAGGCTGGAACAAGACACAGCGCATTAGTGCTGTGTCGGGGGCAAGTCCCAGCCAGCCGGGACAAAGAGAGACCGTCTGGGAGCCCGGGATTTGGGCTCCCAAACTGGGATTGTCCTGCCCGGAACCAGGACTATGGTAAGCCTAAACATAACACATACTAGCTGTTAGTGTTGGGAATTGTTGTTGTTGTTCAGTCGTTAAGTCATGTCCGACCCTTCGTGATCCCATGAACCATATCCCGCCAGGCCTTCCTATCCTCCACTATCTTCCTGAGTTCGCTCATTTTCATGTTCGTTGCATCGGTGATGCTGTCTAACCATCTCATCCTTTGCCTTCCCCTTCTCCTTTTGCCTTCAATCTTTCCCAGCATCAGAGTCTTCTCCAGAGAGTCCTCTCTTCGCATTAGGTGGCCAAAATATTTGAGTTTCAGCCTTAGTGTCTGTCCTTCCAGGGAACAGTCAGGGTTGATTTCATTTAGGATTGACTGATTTGATCTCCTAGCAGTCCAAGGGACTCTCAGGAGTCTTCTCCAGCACCACAGTTCAAAAGCATCTATTCTTTGGCGCTCAGCCTTCCTTATGGGGACACACACTAAAATTGAGTGGAGGGAGAGTTAGAACAGACAAAAGAAAATATTTCTTTACCCAGCGTGTGATTCATCTGTGGAACTCCTTGCCACAGGATGTGGTGATGGCACCTGGCCTAGATGCCTTTAAAAGGGGTTTGGACAAATTCATGGAGGAAAAGACCATCACAGGTTACAAGCCATAAGCAACCTCCTGGTTTTTAGAAGTGGGTTTTCGCTGTGCCAGGTGCAAGGGAGTGGCGACTGGACACAGGTATCTTGTTGTCTCGTGTGCTCCCTGAGGCATCTGGTGGGGCCACTGTGTGACACAGGAAGCTGGACTAGATGGGCTTTTGGCCTGATCCAGCAGGGCTCTTCTTATGTTCTTATGTTCTTATGGTCCAACTCTCGTAACCATAGATTGCTACTGGGAACACCATCGCCCTGACTGTACGAACTTTTGTTGGCATGGTTATATCTCTGCTTTTTATTATGCTGTCTAAATTTGCCATAGCTTTCCTTCCAAGGAGTAAGCGTCTTTTAATTTCATGGCTGCTCTCTCCGTCTGCAGTGATCTTGGAACCCAAAAAAGTAAAATCTGTTACTGCTTCCATTTCTGCCCCTTCTATTTGCCAGGAGTTGATGGGACCAGATGCCATGATCTTAGTTTTATTAATGTTGAGTTTCAAGCCAACTTTTGCACTCTCCTCTTTCACCCTCATCAAGAGGCTCTTTAGTTCTTCTTTACTTTCTGCCATTAGGGTAGTATCATCTGCATATCTGAGTTTGTTGATATTTCTCCCGGCAATCTTGATTCCGGCTTGCGATTCATTCAGCCCTGCATTTCTCATAATGTACTCTGCATATAAGTTAAATAGGCAGGGTGAATTGTTAGGAAAAGACAAATGTCATAGTGCCATTATGTGTTTGAGGCCCGATTTCAAATAGTTTGTATTGTTCTCATTGTTGCATCTAAGGAAGGATATTGTAGATACAGAAAAGGTACAGAAAAAGGCAACTAAAATCATCAAGAGCTTGAGGTGTTGATCACTAGTAAGAAGGATAATGTATACAATTTATTCACCTTGTCACATAACACTGGAACTCATGGTCACACAATGAAGTTATTTGGTGGTGGGTTCAGGAAAGTCAAATGAAAATGCTTCCTCCAATGCATAACTAATTCACTACTACAGGGTATTGTGATTACGACATGTTTGGATGACTGTACATCAGATTAGACCAATGACTGGAGAATGAATTTATTAACTGTTATTGGCCATGATAGCGAAATGATGCCTCTGTGTTCAAAATCGGTATGCTGCAGACAAGCAATGGGGGAAGGTTCATCACATTCATACCCTTCTTCCAGAAACATCTTGCTGGCTGCAATTGGGATCAAAATGCTGGATTAGGTTATTCCTAGTTCTTAATAAACCTTGACTGTGGCTGTTTTCATGTGTCAGGAAAAGTTCCATGTAAACTGGAACAATCATGTGAGATGAATTTTTCATATGTTACCTTGGTGACATGGAAGTCAGCTTCCAAGAAGCAGTTTTGCCATGGCAACCATACTAGTGATGTAACCTATGAATCAGGTCCTCCTAGTAAAAACATGGGGGTATCCCAGAATTCCCTTTTTACTTTCCCATAATTCCTTAATGTCAGCGGTCTATTTCAATACTCCCAGCTTTCTTCCTGACATATATCTTTCATTTGACACTGAGGAAAGTACTGATGTGGGCTCTTTGAGATAGACCTTCTGTATTTTCTGGGATGGTACCATCTGTTAAAAAGGGTTACTACTTGAACGCTTCATCAACTGTAGTGCTTAAATCATGTTATTTGCTGAAGTAAATGCAACAGAAGAGACAAAAAAGTACTTAGCCCTTCATCATCCTGTAGCAATAATTACCTTATTTGCTCTGCTTACCCTCTGAGAATATCCTTGTACTCTGCTTGAGTTTATTAAACGATGACATGTGTAGAATTTACAAAATTCCATCTATGTATTGACATAGACTGTAGGCTTACAACCAAACCCAAATAAATATATGCAACTATTTCGCTTTCATTTTGGAACAGTTTATCAGCCCATTCCAACCCAACTCCTCTCCAAGTCAGGCATAAGTGTGGCCTAAGTGCAGCCTAAGTTAGGCAGAAGTTATGTCTGAGTTAGGACAGAAGTATGCCTGAGTTAGGCAGGCTGCAGTTTCTGTGGCCTAGTACCACCCCAGGATCCAGGCAACACTTACCTCCCAGGCAGGCAGGCTCTCCAGGCTCGGTGTCAGGCTCGGGCATGTGCAGGCCTGTGTGTCTGCACGTGTCAGCGTCCATCCATGGCAGCTGCTGCAGTGTCTGTCTCAGCCCGGTCGCAAAGGGGCTGACTGCAAACAGGGGGGTTGCGCCAGTCATGTGGTGGATGCAGGGCAGGTGACAGGTGAGCGAGGTGCCCGAGCCAGCTGCCACAGGGCACCCTGTGCATCAGCCACCTGCTGCAGGGGAAAGTGGCCGTCATCCCCTCCTGCAGAAGGCGATGCCACCCCCATGCTACATTGAGGCTGCACGTGGGAGTCATGGGGGGGAGCGGGGGAGGGAAGGGAAGGAGGGGGGTGGGAAAGTCACACACAAGGGGGGGCTCATGATGTCTGGAACTGCCTCTGACATGACATGCCCGTGCGCTGCCTGAAGCCCTGGACCTCCAGGGCCGGGGCAATGCCCATAAAGAAGGCATCCTGGCGTGCGTTCTGCTCTGTGCCCCGGCCAAGACCGAGAGATGCCTTGGGCTTGTCTGCTGCGAGCGTGAAGGGCTCACGCAGCTCATCACGCCCCCAGATGGGGCGACGACAGCGCCTCTCGGCAGGCGCTCTGGCAGGGTGGGGGGTGGCTAGCAGCCATCATCAGGGAGTGGGAGGGGAGGCAGACACACAGGCAGGCAGACAGTGGGTGCTGGGGAGGGGCATGGGTGGGTCACAGACAGACAGACAACAAGGCTGGTAGGAGAGAGATTCCGAGAGAGGGGTCTGCAGAGACCAATAGGGACACAGGGGTTGCTCCACCGATGAAGGCAATGCAGAAACAGGCGCCTCTTATGCAGACGGACTGTGGGCGGAAGCGGCTGCATTACGGGCGGACCTTCGACGGCAGCGGCTGCATTACGGGCGAACCTTCGACGGAAGCGGCTGCATTACGGGCGGACGCCCTGGCTGGCGAGATCCCCGGTTGCTGAGCGGCCACTACACAGATGCAGCGGCCACAAGCGGCCCCGCTATGGGCTCCGTGGCGCCTGTCTCCCAACTCCCCCTCCCCTCTGTCCCATGGGGATCTGGCAGCCCCCCTGCTGTGTTCTCCCTGGGAAGGAAGTGGCAGTCCCTGGAAGGGATTCATGCAGGGGCTTCAGTGCTGGGGGCTGTCTGTGCGTGGAGGGCAATGCTTGTGTAACACTGGGCACATATGTTTCAAGGAGGCTCTGCCCGAGGGGCATCTTTATTGTTCTGGAACGTTAGCAGAGATGGCCAGGCGAGGCTGGCTGCTGTGACTACCCCTGGCAATCTGAAAGCAGCAGCAGCAGCACACATGCCCCATGGACCTGGAGACGCAGGCTCTTCCCCTGTGGAACCACAGCCTGCTCCATAGAAAGGGGAGGGACAGCAAGTAGGACAGCCAGGGGGGTGGAGCAGCAGCAGCGCCAGCAGCTGAGGAGGGTTGCAGGGCTGGCTTTCTGACCTCTGGCAGCAGCGAGGCAGAGGACCGTGGGGCAACCAGACTGCGGGCCCAGGGGTGCTCCCAGGAAGGTAGGTGGTAGTGGACGTTCCTGGGGAGACAAAAAACAAGGGGGTGTCACATGGCAGCTGGTGTGTGGTAGCAATCGCCAGTGAAGACAAGCCAGTGTGTCAGTTGCAAAAGCCTGCAGGGAGAGAAATAACACAGCTGATAGGTGTGACACACATAGCATGGTCTGAGCTGCTTACCCGGGTGTAAGGCGAGCATGATCCTGTAAGGGAAAAGGGTCAAAGAGAGAGAAAACACATATATTGGGTCACAACCATGGCAATCCTAGCAATACTGACCTGTCAGTTGACCCTGTGGAGAAAAAAAGGGGGGGGGGACAGCTGGTGTCTACAGAAGGTTAACAGCACCACCATACTCGTGGTGTTATATGCTCACATGACAACAGGCAGCAATCCGACACAATAGTGGTAAAGCAGCATGTATCCTATATATCATAGCGGGCATTGCAGGCAGGCATCTGACTACTCATTGGTAAAGAGGCATTTCAGAGAAGGCAATGCAGGCAGCTATGAGACTACTCATTGGTAAAGAGGCATTTCAGAGAAGGCATTGTAGGCAGACATGAGAGGGCACATTGGTAAAGAGGCATATCATGGCAGGCTATGCAGGCAGCTATGAGACAAGACATTGGTAAAGAGGCATATCATGGCAGGCTATGCAGGCAGCTATGAGACAAGACATTGGTATAGAGGCATGTATCCTACCTATATTTCTATATGCAAAGAGGCAGATGTCAGAACACATGTCAGCACAACCCCTGCTCTTACCTGCACTTACCTGTTGGTGTTGTTGCCTGTGTGTGTGTGTGTGTGTGTGTGTGTGTGTGTGTGGGGAAGAGGCTGGGAGAAAGACATGGGTTAGCAAATGGTAGCATGGAGACAGCTGCCCAGGCACAGCTGTAAACAGTTTGGCCAAAGCCAGAACAGCCCTCTCTGCCCTTGAGGGGGGCAGAGAGGAGAAGAGAAGAGAGAAGTGGGGTGTTTGTGAATTTTGCCCTCCACCGACAAATTCCCACTTTGTGGCTGTGGAGGACAGAGCCCCACGCCACGTGCTCAGAGAGAGAGAGACTGGAGGTCTGGGGCTGGGCTTTTGTGGGAAAGAGGCTGGGTGGGGCTGGGTGCTGATAGGCTCCCTATCTTAGGCATAACTCTGTTGGTTTTCAGACCTAGCAGGCCCAACTCCGTCCTAACTCTGACCTAACTCAGGAGTAGGGTGTTAGAAATTTTCAGGAGAGGGCTGGCTTGGGTAAGGTAAAATGGCTCCTATGGGTCTCCTCGAATTTGGGTCCACCTTTTTGGTCAACCTAAAATTTGTGTCAGCATTTGTGTTGGAGGGGGCGTGTCTGTGCTTGCCAGGGTCTGGAATCCAACGTTAATTGGTTGCCGCCCCCATTACACCCACGGTCCGCCCATGGTCCGCCCACTTTTAGGTCATCTTTAGGTCTGACTTGTGCTGCTTGGGTTGGAATGGGCTGTCCGTCGGTCATAACTTTGACCTAACTTTGACCTAACTTCGCCCTAAATGGTTGCGTTCCAGACCTAAAGTCGCCCTAAACGACTTAGGCTGACTTTAGGTCTGACTTGGGCTGCTTGGCCCTTGGGTTGGAATGGGCTGCCAGTTGCTTAACTTCATGATTAACTACATTTATATCCTGTCCTTATTCCAAGGAATTCAGGGTGACATGCTTGGCTCTTCCCACCCACCCCCCATTTTATCCTTGCATCAGCCCTGTGAGGTAGGTTAGACAGAGAGAACACAACTGGCCCAGCAAGCTTCATGACTGGGCGATGAACAGTTATAATCTGCTCCATTCTGGCTCTCGCTAGTATGGCTATCTAGAAGGTCATGGGGTCAGCTCTAAGGAGATTGTAAGAAACTAGTTCTGCTGTATTATCTTTTTCTGTTTTATGTGGGAAGAAGATGCTGGCTCATCTTTTGGATGAAGACATGAATTAATTTCTGTTTGATGTTTACATCCAAAGTATGGATCGTTGTTGATTGTCCAGAGTATTTTCTCCCTGAAGATTTAAAGGGGGTGGTAGTGTTGTGAAAGTCATGTGATATTAATGAGAGGAAATATCACCCTTACACAAATTAGTCTTTTCTTGCATTTGAAAATTCTCAGTTACATTTCAGTTTATTTAAACAGTGACCTGTACTTTGAGTTGGTGGTGCACATTGCTAATTACACATTGATTTCCTCTACATCTTTTGATCTTGTTAGAAGTATTTGAGATGAGAATCCTTTTTTGATGTTAGATCCTCATGGTCTTCATGAAGTCAGCTAGCTCTTGCAGTTCTAAGGTTCTTAGTGGCCTTTTAAGTTAAGCACTTTTATTCATGTTCTTATGGGATGAACAGTACTCAATTAAATGTAGTATGGAAACTTTCATGGCTTGGTACAATTTGTAATGAAGCAGGCATTATGGGTTTTCTAGCCATGTTTATTATTTGAGAAATAAAACTAAAATCGTACTGTCTTCTTAAGAGATTTCTCTCACACACACACTCTGGAGATGTGCGTAGAGGCGAAGATGAGTCTTTATTTCTCCTACCAACCTTTCATCCCACACGAGGGACCTTGTCAAGGTAATTCAGCATAACACTGCTGGATGACACTGAGAACATGGAGCTCTTGCTAGCATATACCAGTAAAAGCCATGGCAACCGTTAACTGACAACTGAATCATCAATCTCTGCTCTATTCCTCCTAGGCTGCAAATATGCTCTTTTCAGGATAGGTAGCCAGATTTTATTGGCAAATGACAGCTCTTGCTGTCTATTCAGAAGACTTGCAGGTTTCCTTTGGGAGATTGAAATAGCCTCCAGATTTAGTCTTCATTTTAGACTGGCTTCCGAAAACAACGAACGGACCTGCTCAAAAACAAAAGAGGAGGAAGCTGACAACGAGAAACGATGGTTTTCATTGCCTTTCCTACAAGGAACCACGGACAAAATAGCGAGAGTGATGAGAAAATATGGGATCAGGACTTTATTTGCTCCTACAACTAAGATAGAGCAAATACTAAGAAATCCCAGAGATCAAAGACCTACATTAATGAACCCAGGAGTCTATGAAATAAAATGCGGTTGTGGTCGTGCTTACATTGGAAATACAATGAGACCTATTAAAGTAAGAGTACAAGAACACCAGAGAGCGGTAAAATTGTCACAAGGAGAAAAATCTGCTGTGGCAGCGCACGCCCTGGAATCTGGCCACCAAATTGCTTTTGAGCAGGTCCGTTCGTTGTTTTCGGAAGCCAGTCTAAAACGAAGACTAAATCTGGAGGCTATTTCAATCTCCCAAAGGAAACCTGCAAGTCTTCTGAATAGACAGCAAGAGCTGTCATTTGCCAATAAAATCTGGCTACCTATCCTGAAAAGAGCATATTTGCAGCCTAGGAGGAATAGAGCAGAGATTGATGATTCCGTTGTCAGTTAACGGTTGCCATGGCTTTTACTGGTATATGCTAGCAAGAGCTCCATGTTCTCAGTGTCATCCAGCAGTGTTATGCTGAATTACCTTGACAAGGTCCCTCGTGTGGGATGAAAGGTTGGTAGGAGAAATAAAGACTCATCTTCGCCTCTACGCACATCTCCAGAGTGTGTGTGTGAGAGAAATCTCTTAAGAAGACAGTACGATTTTAGTTTTATTTCTCAAATAATAAACATGGCTAGAAAACCCATAATGCCTGCTTCATTACAAATAGTACTCAATTAAACAAAAAAACCCTACCCTTGTGGCTTTGGCTCACCAGTTAGGGATATTTACAGTGCAATCCTATGCTGCAGTCATGCCAATGTCACTGCTACATTGGTGCGATGTCCATCATATCTTAATCTCAACCAGCACAAAAGGGAAGGGGGAAACAGGAGCCCAGGCAACTTCATATTGATGCTGCCAGCTACCATGGAAACTCTGATCCAATCAGAGTTTGGTGTGGCGGCCTGATGTCAGCTCAGTGTCAGAGTGACATCAGCCTGATATCATCCCAACACTCTCCTGATATGTAAGGATCCAGTCATCGCACCTACCCAGTCCCTATCCCAATGGCCAGAGTTGAACCAAGCAGGGGCTGGGGGCCAGTGCAGGTCCAATGAACACTAGAATGATGCTCCTCCTCGACAGCCCCTAGGAATGAGTACCATAGTGACAGTCACTGCTGCTGAACATGGGGAGTTGCCCCAGCCACACACCATACATACGACACAAGGATGACACAGTACCCCTGCCCCTACAGGAGCTACTGTGCCACAGACAGCAAAGAGGCAAAAGCAGGGAACTCCTGGGAATCTCAACAGCCGTGGCTCGAGTCCCCTCATGCCACTCTCACAAATGTACACTTCCATGTCACACATTTTTGACCTCAGTAGAGCAAGGGATGGAAGATAGCTATCCTGGAAGAGGGCAACCATGTGAAATGAACACACAAGTCTCTCTCTGTCAAGTGTTTATGTCCCTGTGGGGGAGTTCACCAGCTGGAATGTGAACCTTTTTGCCAGGGGTGGAATTAGGATGAGTCTCAAGGGGAGCCTCAGTAGTACTCAGCCAAGGCAGTAGCCCACTGCACAGAGAGGCAGCCTGGGAGTCAGGCAGGACAGGTTCAAGCCCAGGCAAGGGGCTTGCTGTAACCAGCAACACATTTTTGCATGTCTGGCCAGAAACACCCATGGCAGGGACAGAGGTGGAGGCAGCACTAGAACCCACACTGGCCAGTCCACAAAGCTGCTCTTTATATTTTATGGTTTTTATATTTCTACACCAGCTTTGTCATTGGCATAGCATATTGCTGACATTTGGTGTGTGTCCACCATCTGTAGGGGTTTTAGAATATGGCGTGCATTAGCTTCTCCTTGTTCCACCCATGTCCCTCCCACATCTTGATCCTGTTTGAACTTTTCTACCAGTTGTACTTGCACCCAACCCATGTTGGAAGTACATTGGTGTGGTGTTGCACCAGTGCCCATGTCACATCTGTCCGCAGTGGGGTGGGATGATGGTGGGACTGTCATTATGCTGGCGAAGCTGTTGTTACACCAGTGTCTAAAGGTGTATGCCATATTCTATACCATTCAACTGGCATTTCTGAGGTATACGATTGTACCATTAGCAAGTTTCTTTTTCTGTTTCATGCTGGGTTCATATATTGGGAAGCTAATCCTTGCCTTGATCTGCAGGTGCTGAACTAGAGTGAAATATAGACATTTTTTACACCTCTAGTGTATATGCTTTCCCAAGTAACACCATGCTAACAGCAATTTGTTTTGTTTTGTCAGAAATTTACATTGTGCGAAGTCCAATTGCCAACCTCCCATGGCCCCAATCCAAATTGCCCTGGGTCCATTTTGAAAATCCAGATGAACTCCCATGTAATGTAGCGTTCGACCTGACTTTCCTGGGGTTCAGAGTTGTTTGCCTTCAAAAGAGCAGACTAGACTGACTGTTGTGGCTGTGGGTTGTACTCCTTTTAGACTAGAACTTGTCTGTAATTTTTGGAGACTTCTGTATACTATGTGTATTATTATTTGTAGTCACACATTTTAATAGTTATGTTGTTTGTATATCCATGTGACACTAGAGTGTTGAAGGTTCCTTGGAGTGACAGTACTATATTTGACCGTACCGTGTTTCAGATTATTATTTTAAATGGTTGTCCATTCTGCCCTGATGCAGGGGGCTCCAGGTTTAAAAGCAAGAGGTCAGCTGCCCACCCTAGTGGGCCCCGGCCCACTAGTAGCAGCACCAGTGAGATGAGCTGTCAAGGAGCCCAGGGCTGCCCCAAGACCTCAGAGTCATCGGCTGGGAGAAGGGTTAACACACCTGCTCTCCTCCTCCTGCCATGCCAGCTCCAGAGGGTTGGCTCCTTGAGAAGGGCATCTCTGCACTAACTCTCCCCTCTGCCTCATTCAGGCTTCTTATTATGGGCCCGTGGGGGTGCTTTATGACCCTGGGGGGTCAATGGAAGCTCGTCCCCTTCCAACCTCCCTCACATTGGGAGTGGTTATTGGTGGGTCAATGGCGGGTCAATGGCCCCCTTCCTTCCCCTGGAAGGGCTTGCTGGCCCCCACCCTGTCAGAGTTGACATCTTCCTGCCCCGCCTCCCACCAGGGCAGAGCCAGGACCATCCCTGCTGCCATCCTTAGCAGTGTTATCGGGGGGGGGGGGCCTGGCCTCGTATGCAGGTACTGTGGCTTCCATCTTGCTGTGAGTTGGTAGCCTGTGTCTGCCCTGTGGTCATGCGTTCTGCCGAGCTGGGAGGCCGGGTGGTCCTCTCCCACAGCGCCTAGGCTTCCTGGCCAGGATGCCCCCAGGAAGGTGTTCGAGCACGTTGCCAGGAATTGCTTCTCCCTCCACTGGTACATCCAGGACTGGACAATGGCATTTGTGAGGTATACTTGTGGAGTAGGGTAGAGGTGACATTTCTCACACTGGTAACAATGACAACTTCATTGTATAACAAAGCTCTAATTTGGCAACATCTCTCCTTTATAGTCTTATAAAGCAATTTTATGTTTCCATGGTTCATTTCTCATGATCTAAAATTAAATGATATAGTAATTTCTCCTTACCAGCAAAAAACACTGAAAAAACACCTTCTTATTCTTATGAAAACAATGTTATGTATTTGAATATCTTAAAATATATATTAAAAAACTATTTACTTTACACTTTCTAAACAATACATTTGTTAATGTGCATTTTAAGGCACATTAAATGATGCAATTACCTTGCCTAAATAGGCATACAAACCTAACTGAACTGCTGAAGCGAAACATCAAGTACATGGGAAGTTACTCTGAAGAGCTGGCATGATGCAGCAATGTTACTTCAGAAGAGATGCGCAGAGTTGTGTATGAGTGAGTGAGAGAGACAGAGAAAAAAGTATTGGTGGGGCAAGATGTTGTTATCATTTATTTTTAACGTTAACCTCTTTCTGTCGGAAGGCTGAGAGATGCTGTTGAAACAACTTTACTCTCTCCTTAATAATACCTTGGATTTATCTATTCCTTTTTACTCCTGCCTGACTTGATGTGTCTATTAGAGTTGAAATGACCTATTCTGTTGAGGCTCAAAGGTCCTACTGAATCTGGCTTTTCAAGCACTATGAGCAGGAAAGCTTAGATTAGATCAAGGTTAGCATGGTTGAATGACACTTGAATTTAAAAGAAAACGCTTGTTACAGGAATCTTAAAATCTGTAGACTGTTTCAGATATTTCTGAAAAAGTAATTTATTTTGAGTTTGTGTCATTTCAGAGATCACAGATTTGTTATTCACCAGCACATCTAGCTGAAGCTACACAAGAGGAACAAGTAAAATATCTTTTTGATCTCAGAGCACTATGCTCTTATTTGGATTGTTTGTTTTTTCTAGTTTATTGGGCAGAATAACGTTTCCCAAAAACAGTTTCCTTCTCTGAATAACAGCCCAATCCTTTTGGGCTACTGCGTCACCGGAATGCACATTCCAGTAGTGTAGCGTACTTTACAGCTGTAGCAAAAAGTGAAGTGTCATACAGCGCAGTCCGGCCACCGTCACAAACAGTGAGCGGTGGCAGCTAGGTGTCAGTGGCCACAGCAGGGGCCCTGGCACCAGTAAGTTTGGATGATTGGAACAGGGTGGGAACCGGGATGGGGGTGTGCTGGGGGCAGGAAGGGCCGGACATCGGCGGACACATGGGCACTACTTTCTCCTCCCAGGGGTCCACTGCGTTTTTGCAAGGCAGCGCAGCAGCAGTTCCTTTTTTCCCACCCTGAAACGATAGAAGAGGAAAGAACTGTGCCAGCCAACTGAATAAACTAGGAATGGTGGACCCCTCCATACTAGGGACGGTTATCCATTGGGAGGGGGAGGAGGGAAGAAAGGAGAAGGGGGGAGAAAGGCCTACACTGGATTGCAAGGAGAAAGAGGAAGAAAGGGAAGAAAGAACCACCTTTCAGAGAAAAAGGAAGAGAGATTGATCCATGTTGGGGAAGCTGCACCATGACATGGTGAGCCCAACACAGGGGCCAAGGTCTTGCCCCAGGCCCAGCCTGGCATCAACCCTGGGGCTCTGCTAAATGTATCTGAGCAGGAAGCAACTTTCAAAAGTCATGCAAGCTAAAATTCATTTCATGACATTAGGGTTTATTGGGATAAATGTAAAAATATATTTACTTTTTAGTCATCATCTCTATTGGATGAGCAGCTAGTTTTTAACACAGTTGTTTGCTGCTGTTGTTGTTTTTGTTGAGTGATTGAGAATATGGCAAAAAGAAACATGTGAGGTTTCAATGTCACAATGACACCATTTTCTTTTCCTTTATATTGCTTTGTGCTCAACATACCATTGCCTACTCAGTAGGATTACCAACTGTTTCCCTAACGAGGCTACTGTGCTTTTAACAACAGCAGTTGTAAAATGCAATGCAGGTTTTTATCTCTGCACGTGCATGCTGGGGAATTGTTGGTTCTGTGCTTCTCATGCAAAAACGCAAAGGGCATAACTGGCAACCATCAGTGAGTAGGGAAGGAACGTGTCAGACTGTAGAAATAAAACATTTTGCACATGCTCATATGCATGTTTAAAGACTGTTAATGTTGAAGCTGGGTGTAAGCTGCTGAGTACTGTGCTTGGCCAATTTGAAACTTTGGACTGGATTGCTTTCACATTAGCCACTCAGGCTAGAATAGGCATTATTATTCATTCAATCTATTTTTGTAGGGAGTCCGTATGACGTTGTTGTTGGATTGCAGCATTCCAGTGCTTTCTCCATTTGCCAAGTGTTATTAAGACAGCTTGCAGGAGGAGTGGTCTGTTGATGACATGGTGGTGTCATGCACTGTCCATTCTCTGGGTTTTTGGTTTGCCTTTTTTAAACAACTGGATGAAGAACAAATGAGGAATCATTCAGTGAGGGAGCCAACTTGGAGGAGCTGAGAGAGGAAGGAGTGAGAGAGGAGGGGAACCTGCCTGCCGTGATCGAGGCTGCATCAGGTGACCTCGCCACGAACCCCTCACAGCAGCAGTGCAAGCAGCTGCAGCTGCCGTCTCTCCTGAGCTACCACCGAGTAAGGACTTTAAGGTACTGCTGCTAATGGATGCCATGGCTGGGACACTGGTGGCAAGAGAAATGGTGGGCAACTTGGTGTGTTGTTGCTCTTTCTCAGATTAAAAACAAATGAAGGATGCAGTTTCAATCTGCTCTTTCCAAGAGAACAAGTCAAAAATCACACTGCAAATGCCCAAGGCCTAAAGGAGCTCTTTTGATCTCTATCAGCCTCCAGCTGCAGGTTCAGATGTACTCAGTATAGAATTGCTAGAGAGAGAGAGAGAGAGAGAGAGAGAGAGAGAGAGAGAGAGAGAGAGAGAGGAGATTACTGAAGGCTAATTACTTTATAAATATTGCTTTTAGGTATCCAACGGGGTGCAAGTGTTTTATTAGAACTTTTTTGGAAAAAAATCCAGTGCTGCTTCCTTGAATATGATGAACGTTGTACCTTTATCTTTGATTTGTTGAATTAACTAAAATTACTTTCTGGCTCTCTAAATTCCAGTAACTTTTTTGTTCTTGATAAAAGAGAAATAGCCTCTTTGAATAACTTTTTAATGTTCTATTTTAAGATGGCAGTACTTGCTAAAACTTCTCTTTTTCTCTTGTGGCTCTTTCCTTGAAGTGTATATGCAATTAGGGCATTATCTTTCCTTAGATCTGTGTATAATGTACCATAGTTTAAGTGTAGAATTATAATTATGATTAAATTACGTCAGTTAATCTTGTTAGACTCCCGAGTCAGAATATTAACGTTGCACTCAAAACGGAAAATAGTTCTATGGCTGCATTTTAACTTCTTAACCGTACTTCGATTACTATTGGCTGAATGTTTGAAACCGTTATGTTCCATATGTGTGTTTTCACCCATATGCTGCATTTCAGAAAAACTCTAACCAGATTGCTGGATAATACATCTGCTGTGCTAATATAAAATATTTTGATGACTTGCTGAAGTGCGAGAATTTTGCAGGGTGATAGATGGATTAAAAAGTACTGATGCTTTTGTCTTATTTAGAGGCAAGATCCACTGAAAGGGGAAGAAAATAAGGCATGTTTCATATGGGAATAGTTCCTTCCAACTTCGTACGTTATTTGGTACTCTGATGCTATTACGTTTGTCGATGGTGGAATTAAAATTGGCAGCAGCTCATTGATTGAATGAATATGTATGTATTACCAGTACAATACTAATGGCTCAATCCTACCTAACTCCCCACACAGTGATGCAGCAGCACTGGCGCGGTCGCTGCTGCATCCCACAGGGGAGTTTTGCCTACTGGAGCTCTCCTCGGGGTAAGCTCCAGCAGCTGCTATGGGTCAACTCAGACTGTTGGCGCAAGTCCATATTGACCCATGCAGGTGGATCAGGTCCGAAAAGGGAGTTTGGATTCAGTGGGCACCACCACTGAACCTGCCCCCTCCTGGGCCCAATTCGCACATCCCCCACCCCACCTCCTCCCCATTCCACCCACCCCTACCCTGTTCCCCACCCCCTCTCTGTCCTCCCTCTGCCCCATTCCACCCCCTGCACTGGGCTTACCTGGCGGGCCTCCCAACATCTGTTGCCACATGCGGGAAGGCTGGCGTGCCATCAGCTTTTCGGCAGTGTGCACCAGCAGAACGCGCATTCCACTGGTGCTAGTCAAAGATGGGATTGGGACAAAAGAGTAAAATATTTGGGAATTATTTAGGCCATTTCTACAGTTGGATTGTAAAGGGTAGGTTCCAGTTAGCGGTGTGTGCGTGTGTGTGTTTTAAACCTGGCTTCTAACTATTTAACTTATTTAAATCAGTTATTTTTTAACAAAAGGAATGGCTTATACACATACAGAGAAAAAGTGGAAAATTTATATTGGTAAAACACATATATTGCATAATACATGAAATATTTGTATTGGTCATGAAAAATAGATGAAAATTGTGTTTATCATCTTCCAACTTATAGAGTAGCATTGGGGGAAAATGTTGAAAGATGTTATGAGGTTACAGGCATGAGACTTACAAGCCAATCCTTTCTAAATCTCCATGCAGCTATGCAGCAGCACCACAGTGGCTACCACTGTATCCCACAGGGAGTTTTGGCTGCTGGAGGTCTCCAGGGTAAGGGGATGCCCAGCAGCCACTATGGGGTGACTCAGACCTGCATCAGCTCTATAGCTGGTGCAAGTCTGCTTTGATCTGGGAAGGCAGATCAGGCCCAGGAAGGGGGTCGGGATTTGAAAAGCAGTATATAAATACTGTTGTTAATAATAATAATAATAATAATAATAATAATAATAATAATAATAATAAATATTCAAGAATAAACCACTGAATTTCTAATCTCCCTCGATGTGGACTAGATACTTCAATTGGTAAGAGAAATCTCCCATTTCTATACAAAACCTGAGGTTTACAAGGTTGGGAACCTCACTGTGCTATTTGGGGGATCAAACAGATGAAATGTTGAATCCTGTATTCTTCCTGAAAAGCACAAAGCTCAGGATAATAAATTGGTAGACAGCTTTATAGTGCATTTCTTGGGGCAAGAGGAGACTTATGAAGTGGCCTAGATTTAAGCTCCACAACCACAAGCTCTTAGATTCTGTGGTCAGCTTTATAATGTCTTTGCGTGTACTGGCAGGATCTTGAGTGGCTAGTATCCTCAAAGATGACCTTCTTAGCGACTTCTTTGTAGTAGGTCTTTATTATGACAGGCTTTCACAGAGATGGCAACTGTATCCTGAGAACACTTCAGAATGCAATTATAGAAAATCGTCAGTCAAGCATTGGCAAAGAGAAATTATGAGTGTTCTGAAACTCCCTCAGGAAAATAAAGGCTATAGATATTACAAGTCTTACAGAAAGAAGGCAACATAAAGGAAATGACAGGCCTGCTTGTAGTAATCCATGATATTCCTCTCAACAAATTAATAATTAGCATTTATATAGCACTTTCAAGTGGGCAAAGCACGTCACATATGTTATCTTATAGTCATCCTCACAACGGCCCTTTAAGGTAAGTACAGGGGCCTCTCATTTTACACGTGTTTGATTTGGACAGTTTTGGAAGAACACACTTCTACAATTAATACCAAAACCGAATTTACATTTGGAAATAACACGGTCAAATTTCCCGCTCATTCCCACATGTTTGGCAGTGAAACTCTGTTTTCCTCATCAACCATGTCAGGAAAATGTTCCTCTGCCTTGTCTGAGGAGCCTAAAGCTAAAAAGGCATGAAAAGCAATCACAGTTGATGTGAAGTTAGATGCGATCAGTCGCCTTCAGAGAGAAGAGCGCATTTTGGATGTTGGCCATGTGCTTCATTAAAGTGGGAGCACTTTTTGTGCCATTCGAGACAGCACTGAGAAGATAAAGAAAAGGGCTCAACCAGGGACATCTGCAAGTGTAAAGAAAACCTCTTATGCTTAGAGTGCTGTAATGGAACACATGGAGCAGATTTCCCTAACCTGTACCATCTCCATACAGTTCTATGGTGCAGAATTTTCTGCACTAATAAATTGTTGTTTTTCTCTCTCTCTCTCTTTTTTTTTTTTTTGCTGAACACAAGTAATTGAATTTCTGGAAGTTAAGTCCACATAAGATGTGGGCTGTCTGCACCTGCCATTTTTTTAAAGCATTCATTCATTCATTATTCTAAAAAAAAACGTATATCATTCATACGAGGACTTTCCATTTTTTCCATGCTTTCTACTTTTTCACAGGAAACATTGGGAAAAAATGGCTTGGGGAAAAAATGACGAAAAAGGTTTTTTTTTATTTTTTCTCAGTCTTTTTCAGGCCTTCACATCTCTTTGCTTGGAGGATAAGGGGACTAACCAGTCCTATGCAGAAACTCCTTGCTCATATGTAATGGGAACACCAAAGAGCATCCTCTATTTGGTCCATGAGCACCTTGGTGCCATTCCTCTTATTTATAATACTAGACCAGGACATGCTTCCCTTTCAACATATATAAGATTTATAAAAGATTGAATTGCATTATTAAATTATAATTATTAAGAATACCGTATTTCTTCGAGTCTAAGGCGCCATCGATTCTAAGGCGCAACTTTACTGTCAGTACCACCAGCAGGGGAAAAAAAATCCATCGATTGTAAGACTCACCTCCCTTCATTGAATCTACCCGCTCAGCACCAACTCTCCCCAGCATGTCTCCTGAAGCTGAGGATGACTGAGTGCACTGCCTTTGCATAGCATTTCTGGCCCCGCCAGAAAGTGCCATTTCCTTCATTACCTGGACTTGGGGGAGCTTCAGGGAGGCCTGCGCAACCCTCTGCAGGCCTCCCTGCTCTTCAGTTTGGCGAAAAACAGCGATTTTTGGCCATTTCTGGTTTTCGCGAAAACCAGAAATGGCTGAAAATCACCGGTTTTTGCCGAACTGAAGATCAGGGAGGCCTGCAGAGGGTCGCGCAGGTCTCCCTGAAGCTCCCCCAAGCCCCAGTAAGTAAGAAGATAGCATTTTGGGGTGCTTTTTGGAGACCTTCGATTCTAAGACGCACCCCATTTTTTGAAATGCTTAATTGGGAAAAAAACATGCGTCTTAGAATTGAAGAAATACAGTATATGTATACCACTTTTCAACAAAAACCCACAAAGCAGTTTATGTGTCCAGGAATGTGTTTCATTCAAGATCACAAAGCAGTTTATTTATTTATTTGTTTGTTTGTTTTCTGTACAGGTGGGACCCCATATCCACTGATTCGCTATCCACGGTTTCAGTTATCCACGGATCGTGGGGACCCCCCCAGGCTTTTACTTTTTTCCCAGTAAGCTTCGTTTCTTCATTAAAGAAACAGGAGAAGCAGCCAGAGACTGCTTATTACAGGCAAGTAGAACGAGACTAAGTACTAGAGAGGCTCTGCAAGGTTATCAGAAACCTTGCAGAGCCTCTCTAGGACTTAGTCTCATTCTACTTGCCTGCAATGGAGGCTGCTTCTCTGTTTGTTTTAAGGAAAAAACAAAGTTTGCTGAAAGAAAAATAAGAGCAGGGTGGGGGGGCCCTCAGGAAACCATGGAGGGGGTGTTTGCTCTTATCCACGGTTTCAAGTATCCACGGAGGGGCCTGGAACATATCCCCAGCGGATATGGGGGCCCACCTGTATTTATATACCGCCTTTCTTATCCTCAGATTGCTCTTCAGATGTTATTCAAGGCGGTTTACATAGGCAGGCTTATCTAGATCCGATAAGGATCTTTACAATATTGTTCTGTATAGAACCCTACAATTCCAGCTGGTTTCCTCCATGGTGTAGTCATCTTCACGAGCTGCTGAACACAAGCCTCGAGCTCTCTGCAGGACGCCACAGATCATGCTGAACAGGGAAACATTTTTCCAGTTGTCATCGCTCTGTCACTGACATTCTTAGCATTCCAGTCTGTTCTCTTACCGCACCACGCAACAGCGACTCCTCTCTGCCACCAAGGGTCATGACAGCTTATCAGTGACTTCCTGGTCTCCCTTCCAGCATGAAAACTGACTGTTCCTGCTTAGCTTCCAGCAGTTTTCATGCAGTTCAACCTCGGGACCATATATGTGTCCATATAGAATAGATTGTCATACAGGATTTGCCCCAGGCAGCATGGGACCCAATTGGGGCAGGGCTCACTGGGGTGTGTGACACGATGACATCATCACATCATTGCGTCACCGCCAATCGGCTCCGAAGTGGCTCGATTTTGAGCCAAGGGCAGGCGGGAGGGCCCAACGAAATTTCTCGAGCTACCACGTCTGCGCTGCCTGGATCTTCAAGTAAGTGTGGCCAGGAAGGAGGCCACCCAACACGAGGGGGGGCTGGTGATGGCCAAGGGGGTGGGGCCTGATTCGGCCACATCGGCACTGGCATTGCTAGAGGTGAGGCGGAACAGTAAGTCTTGCACAGCAGTAACCGCTCCGTTCCATGGTTCCGCTCCGTCCACTCACCGTCAGAACCAGTCGAGCGGTGAAGGCAACATGCAGGAGACTCCCTGCGCGTTGCCTTCGCCGTTCGGACTGGTTCCGACAGCGAGTGGGCAGGGCCACCAGGGAACGGAGCGGTTACTGCTGTGCAAGACTTACTGTTCCGCCACACCTCTAGCAACGCCAGTGCACATCGGTTCAATCAGGCTAAATTTGGCCCTGGGGCAGGCTTGCTTTCTGAAGTAAGTTGAAATAAAGCACCAGCCTCAGATCCGTTCATAATCCAGTCAGAACTAGAATGGAGTATTCCTCTGTGCTAGCTGTTGACTACTAGCTTCCAGCTTTGCAGCACTGCAGATTAAGCTGTGATACATAAACACAACTTGGCAAAAATCAGTTCATGCCTCTCTCCTCCCCACCCCCACTTGAGCTTGTTTTGCTTCCTTGTGTTTCTCTCTTAAGAACCCATCATGGTTTACTTCGAGCTGGCTTCCAGAAAATTGCTCTTAAATTTGATACCTTGTGGGCAGAGTAAGAATTGGCAGGTTCTTTTTGAACATAGACTTTGAAGCTTTCTCTTTTGATCAACTGATACTTTCCTTGTGTTGATTTTTAGTAGATACGATACATAAATGTTGCTGTAAATGAGGGAAGGCAAGGATGGGAAAAAAGTCTGTAAAGCAAAGCAGGAAGTAAAATGAATGGTGTGATAGACACAGGCACAAAAAGAAGCCTCAGGGTATATGAGAAGGAGATAAGAGAGGAGACAAACGGTGGGAAACTAGAAAATTATATGGAGGAAAAGATAAAAGAAAACACCGTCAAGGTTCTGTAGGGAGAAATGTGACACTAAAAATACTATTTTATTTTGAAACTTTAACAGATCTAAGAATTTCAGTAGTAGCATGGATGCTGTATTCAAGGTACACAAATACTTTTGATCTTTGGGATCTTCTGATAGAACTGCAAAAGGCATGAAGTTATTTATCTGGTTAAGGAATCAGGTTAGAATAGCAACACAGCATTTATTATAGCTCATTGCTTCATCTAATCCTTACAACCAGTCAGTAAATTAGCCCAGTGTAATCCCCACGCTGTCGGGAAGGGGCTGAAGCTGAAAAAAAAAATATGGTTTTGCTTAGTGAGCCTGTGGCCCAAGGGAATTGTCTGTTGTCAACTGCTGGACCACCCCAGCTCATCGTAATGCCATTCTCTTCTTCCTAGCGTAGTAACGGAAAGACTTAGCTGTGACTCAGGACTACTCAGGTTTGAGTTGTGTCTGTGCCTTGAACTCAAGGTGCTAGGCTACCTTAGATAATTCACCCCCTTTCAGTCCCAGCTGCAATAATGGGCACTGTCAGACCTTACAGGACTGTTGTAAGGCTTACAGCAAGATGCTATGATATAAAGAACTTCAAAGCCTTGAAAGCACTATACTGACTAGACTGATTTACTTTATCAAATGGATCAGAAAATAGGGAGCTGGAGGAAAGATGAGGGCTGCCTCATTCTCTGAGGTTATAGCCATTGGTGAATCAGCAAAGCTCTCGACTGATGTCCTCTACGTGTCAAGGCAGAAGTTGTAACATTCAAATTGGAATTTTCAAGTACGCTTCTCGTCCTTTCGTGTTCCATCTTTTGACTTCATTTCTAGTGCTGTTTCGGCTTACTGGAGAATGTTCACAAAAACATGTAAAGCCTTCTACACTCTTATGCAATACAAAAATAATCTAGTTAGTAAATACACTTATCACTGTTAATTTTGTTAATGTTGCCACTAGGTTGATTTAAAGCAAATAAATTCCTGGTTAGACAATACAGGCTTATCTCTTATTAAGATCATTTACATAGGCCCCACTCCTATGAGAGACCATGTAATCTGCGTGCACCAGATCTTGTCCCTTTTTTCTAAACTGCCCCACCCCTTTTCTCTCCTTGGACAGACATCAGCAAAATGACTGGTGTATGTCCAAGGAGATTGATTGGTGATCATGCGATCAGGCACCCTACTGTGGGGGGAGGGGGTAAGAAACAAGTACATAAGAACATAAGAAGAGCCCTGCTGGATCAGGCCAAAAGCCCATCTAGTCCAGCTTCCTGTGTCACACAGTGGCCCCACCAGATGCCTCAGGGAGCACAAGACAACAAGATACTTGTATCCTGTCGCCACTCCCTTGCACCTGGCACAAAGAAAACCTGTTTCCCGTTGACACTCCCTTGCACCTGGCACAGAGAAAACCCACTTCTAAAAGGAGGAGGTTGCTTATGGCTTGTAACCTGTAATGGTCTTTTCCTCCATGAATCTGTCCAAACCCCTTTTAAAGGCATCTAGGCCAGGTGCCATCACCACATCCTGTGGCAAGGAGTTCCACAGATGAATTACACGCTGGGTAAAGAAATATTTTGTCTGTTCTAACTCTCCCTCCACTCAATTTTAGTGCATGTCCCCTGGTTCTGGTGTTGTGCGAGAGGGAGAAGAATTTCCCTCTCTCCACTCTCTCCACCCCATGCATAATTTTATATGTCTCAATCATGTCCCCCCTCAGGCACCTTTTTTCTAGGCTGAAAAGCCCCAGACGCTGTAGCCTTTCCTCATAAGGGAGGTGCTCCAGCCCACGAATCATTCTGGTTGCTCTTTTCTGCACCTTTTCCAATTCAACTATATCCTTTTTGAGGTGTGGTGACCAGAACTGGACACAATACTCGAGATGTGGCCTTACCATCGATTTGTACAAGGGCATAATGATATTGGCCGTTTTATTCTCAATCCCTTTTTTAATGATCCCGAGCATGGAATTGGCCTTCTTCACAGCCGCCGCACACTGGATCGACACTTTCATCGACCTGTCCACCAGCACCCCAAGATAAAGTATTTTTACTAACCTTCTGCAGGTTGTCCGATCGCCTTCCCACAATGAATTCAGGGCATGCTCCACCAACGCAGCTGCATTAATGACAATGGTGAGGGATAGAATTTGGCAAACAAAATACTAACAGCTCATTTTTGTCCCCCACAATTGTATCCTGTGTAGCCATGTTCACGGAGCTGTGCTGCATGCTATGGTGGGGGGTGAGGGAGGGATGACCAGACAGCCTGGGAGAGGTAAGTAAAAATATTATTTACTAACTGCTCTGTAGCCCTCTGGCTGTCAGTAGGTCTCCTCAAACCTAAAAACAACAAGCCTATTTTGCTAGCATAAGTCTGAAGAGAGGTAGAGTACACGTTGGGCTGGGAAGATGGGGATAGAATCCGGTGTGCACTACTGCCAACAAGATCCACTCCCAAACCACCCCCTGCCATCCCCAGCTCCCTGCCCCGGACCTCCTTTGAACTACCCACAACCTGCCCCCTCAACTTGCCTGCTCTGATGCTGGCTGGGTCCGTCTCTGGTGGGCACACGGAGCCTATGGCTGTTTGTGCCAGTGGCTCCACTGTGCACAACACCAGTGTGACATTTATGGCACTGCAGTGGCACTTAAAGCAGCAGGTCGCAAGATCCACTGTCATAAATGCCCAAAGGGATTGGGCCATTATTTCTCCAAATAATACTTTCTGCTTGTGATGAATGGGGTCTTCCACTTTGACTTGGCCAAACTGATACTTCCTTGTTATGGATTCTGCTGTCTTACACCAGTCATGTTAATGAAGTGCCTACCTTCCAAGAAAATAAATCAATATCATTAAGAAATTATTTATATTTCCTATTATTTAGGACTCGCTTAATCTTTAATATTGGTGCTTTGAATCACTTAATATACAAGATAGCACACTTGGCTCTGTTGCTTACTTTAGCTTCCTGTTCTTTGTTTTGCCTGTACCAGTATATTAAATAATCTTCCATTTATTTTATTAATAGAAATGTAAATAAGTCATTCTTTTGTTTGAAAAAATACCACATTTGAATAACCTTTTAAGCTCCATATTTAGTAAATACGTTCGCAAGTTGTCACGACGTGTCCAGATTTCAGAATTAGAGATTAACATATTGCCAGGAAACTCCATCATTTAAAAGATTTATTTCAAAAATAAAACTTGATGTTAATTAATTAGAATTAATGTCTAAATCCATATTTAGTGTTTGTTTTTTTCCCCTCCTTGCTATGCAATCCAAGAAAAGACCAATTAAATTTGTACAGAGCATTGGTCTCAAAGGTTGGGACTACAGATCAAATCACCATCAAGTTGTTTGATGCATGGCCTTCTGCAGTTCTCTCAAGCTAATTTATCTCACAGTGTTGTTTTTAAGATTAAAATAAAAGAACCTTCTGTATCTACCCCTAGATAGAGCTAAGTAGAGTTTGTGAAACCATGATGAGCAACTCTCATTCCAAGCATTTCAAGTTGACACTGGCCCTGTTCCTACAGAAGAGAGTTAAATAGGATACAAGAGCAATGGCCCAATCCTAACTAAGGATTTACAACAGTGGAACACAGTTTTGCTGTTGTAAATAGTTATATATGCCAACACTGGATTAGATTAATGGTCCATCTGACTGACAGTGCAATCCTATCCAGCAGTGGTGCAGCGTGGGTGCCAGGCCCACACTGTACCCTGTGCTGGAGAAGTGCGGGCTGGGGGGATCTCCTTGGAGTAATGCCTCAACCTCCACTATGGACAGGTCAGCACCACCTAATTCGGTGGCACTGAACCAAGAAACCCCATGTCAGGGCTGGAGGCCTGGGAGGGTGGATAGGATATAGCATCTGACAAGGACACTGAACCCACCCCATCCCAGGCCCGATCTACCCTGCTGTCCACCCTCCCCCTGCTCCATTACACTCCCTCCCCCAGCCCCAGTGCCACTGGGAGCGGGACTTACCCACTTCACAGTGCTGGCCCTCTGGTGTCTTCAGTGGGCAGTCTAAGGCCTTGGCACCAGTGTCGCCTACTCACTGGGTGGTGCAAACCTGCTCTATGGCACATTTGTGACACCCTAGGCCAGTGCCAAGGCCACAACGCCAGCAAAGACTAGGATTGAACTGTCAATATGCTGTCAGCCCAATCCCAACTGGATTTTACAACAGTAGAACAGATGTTCTGCTGTCCTAAATGGCCATAAGGCATTCCAGAACCACCACTGCAAATGGCAGCGGTGTTGGCAGGCCACTGTCCACAGGAGTGCAGGTAAGCTGGCACTGAGGATGAGTGGGGTAGTGAGGGGTGGAATGTCTGGGCAGGGAGGGTGCGGGTGGGAGGCAGAATGGGAAAGGGTGGGGTGGATCCTGGAAACACCAGCATGTGCCAGAATCCTATCCCTGTTCCCTCTCCCTTGCTCTCCTTGGTTCTGTGCCAGCAAAATGGCTGGCACAGATCCGAGAAGACCCATTTGGGCAGCAGAGGCTTGTCCCAGAGTAAGGGAATGAAAGTTCCCTTACCATGTGGAGGCCTCCGCGACAGCCCCCCCCCCCATAGGATGCATCAGCGGGGGAGTTTAGTTAGGATTCAGCTGCTAGTGTTTTATAGTGGTTAGAGTCGGCTCAGGAAGACCTGGGTCCAAATCCCAACATGGCCAAGAAGCTCACTTGATGACCGTGTACCATTTATTGTCTGTCATTCTAATCTACCTTACAAGGCTATGTGACAAAGAGGAGGGGAGTTGCCACCCTGAGTGTCTTGGAGGAAATATGGGCTTTTTACAACCCAATCCTATCCCACACCACTCTATAGCATGCAGCTGTGCCAACTGAGCTCATGCATTATGCTGTATGCCAGTGGGGGGGAGCAGTCAGATGGCCAATGAGAGAAGTAGGCAAATAACGTTTTTACTTGCATCCCAGTAGGCCACCTAATTGCTTATGGGTCTCCTCGGACCCATGCCAGCAATCTTGTTTGCGTAATTCCTAGGAGAGGAAGGAGCCAGGTGCATTGGAAAATCAGGGATAGAATCCAGCATGCACTTTTGCCACCAAGATACACCCCCTCCAGCCCACACCTTATCCCTGTCCCCCTTTTCCACCTCAATCCTCCCCCCAAAACCTCCCCCTCCCCACCCACAACTGCCTTACTTGCTCCAGTGTGGCCTGGGTGGGTCATTCGCATGTGTGAGGACCCCACGTGTCATTTCAACTGGTGGCTCCCTCACGCTTAGCAGCATGTCATTTCCAGCAGTGTGGCACAATTTATGACAGCAGAACCTGAGTTCTGCTATCATAACATCATGATAGGATTGGGTTGTAAATGTTTTTAATTTGTACTTTGTGTTCTGTAACTGAAAACAAAAAATAAAGAGTTAAAAACGTTTTCCTCTTGTATTTCATACTTGGCATCTCCTCTCTTTAATAACAAACTGCTGGGAAGGTGGGAGGATATTTTTGATTATTGTTCTTGATATGACTGCATCTTTCAATGCGCTGACATTTCGTTCGCAGATAGTATTGCAGCTAACCACCCTTTAAAATGCACATGAAGTAGTTTAAATCAGCAAATCAGTTTAAATCAGTAGTTATAAGCCAGAAGCCTATCATGAGCCAGTAACATAAATGAACATCTAAATTTAAATGAACATCTAAAGGGTGCCATATGACTCACAAATAAGTCTAGTCTTTTATATTCAGCTCTGAATAGGGTGAATTATTTCCTAGTTTAAATCGTCAATTAGCATAAACGCACTGAGCCAACTGACCAAAAATGAATGGAAATGGTAGCCAGACATCTTTTGAAGGCTTTCTTCTGTCTAGTTTTCTCTAAATGCCCATTGTCGCCATGATGAGAAGGCTTGTTCGCTGCAAGGATCTCTGGGAGATGTGGGGTGTCTCTGTTCACCCTGCATACATTGCACATGTGTGTGTGCACAAGCACAAACACACAGCCTGCTTGAAATCTCTGGCAATGAAGGCCAATCCACCCAATAACAGGAGCAGATTCCTAACTAACAGTGTTGTCAAAACGCAGCACTTCACTTTTATCTATAGTGAATGCAAGCCCAGCTTGAAAATCAAAACTGCCTCTTCCTCTTCATCTGCAGAGCATGATCCTGGTTGGTGCTTCTTGGCTAGCCTGAGATGGAATGTTAAGAATTGGCTTTTTATATACAGACTAGGGATATATGTGTCTTCAAGAGCAGGATTTGAAAATGAAATATTTTCCTCTTGTGCCACTGGATACCAAAAAACACACTGGGCGCAGGTTCTTTTAAATGCAATATTCTGCCATTCTAGTCTCAGTATTTTTGCTAAACTGTAAAACTACCTTTAACTGAATATCTATAAGAACACAAGGCAAGATGCTGTGATATGCACATATAATGCACATGTGTTTAGAAAGGCAGTGCGATGCAATAGTTGGACTTGAACCAGAAACAACTGCATTCAAATGACTTTAGAGCAGGGGTTCTCAACCAGTGGTACTTGTACCACCTGTGGTATTTCGGGCGACTGCTGATGGTACTCAGACTGCCGGACCACTGAAACCCCGCTCCGATGTAGTACTTTCGGTGCTGCTTTTTCGCTCCCAAGAGACTCTTGTCTTTGGTCGAGCCTCTCGGGAACGCTGAGAAGGGCCCTGCCACCCGCCCAGAGCCCCCTACCTTCGTTTTCTGGCCTCAGAAAACCCGGATGTATCTGGCAATGATGTCATCGCCAGTCACTTCCTGTGGTACACAGCAGGAGAGTGGCACTGGAGGTGGTACTCGGCTGAGAAGGGGTTGAGAACCCCTGCTTTAGAGCAATTGACACCTCACAGCCTAACCTACCTCACAGGGTTATTGTGAGGGTGAAAGTTGTAAGTGAAGTATATACATGTGGAAATAAATAAATAGAATGGGCATTCTATATGAGCACTTGCCACTTATTCACGTATCTGGGTATTTCTGGTTTATCATTCATCCTTTTGTAAGTGACAGTGTTCTAGGTCCAAGTTCAAAATTGTCTACCTGCACTCCAACATGGAATATAACTGTTTTTTTTTAAAGAGTGCCCTTGCATAAGTTTGTAAACAGAAACTCCTAAAAGAAGAACTGTGTTGACTTGCTGCTTTTTTTTTTCCTGGCATTGGTCCCAAAGCCTGATTAGTATGTGTGAGAAATTACATAATTGGCCTGAAAACATCTTTAAATACTTTGTTACTTCAATCAGTGAGTTCAGTTTGTTTCAGTGTTGGAGGAATACGTTAGAATACTCATTTGGTGTGTTGCATTAAATTGCTGCACAAAAACTAATTGAGGGTGCAATTCTGGAATCTACGACGGTGATGGAACAAGCGTTCCGTCATCGGAAGATGTCGCAAACGTGCCGTAAAGCACGTTCGCGATGCCTTGGGAGTAAGGGAAGTCGGTGCCGGACCAGAACGCGGACGGCATTGGAAGGTAAGAACTCCGTCGCCGGCTGTGTGGGCGGTCCAGCCGGGCGAGGGAAGGGGGCCATTGGCCTATCCGTCTTGGGAGGGGGAGGGGGAAAGCGTGGGCCATATCCCCGTCCCTGCTGTGTCAGCTACACCGTTACACAGCCTCCTCTACTTCCACCAGCTATTTAGCTGGCGGAAATCCGAGGAGGCCGATCGGGCTGGCCTGGATTTACACCCGGGGAAGGGGACGAGCGTCCCCTTCCCTGAGTAGACCTCCAGTCCGGCGCACGCTGGGCAGCCCGTGCACAGGATCCGGCAGGCGGCCCTAGGCCGCCGACCAGATCCTTACGGTGTATTGTGCTGTGAATCGTCTAACGTTAACCTCACAACAGGTTCAGTTAAAAGCAATAATAGAGTTGTATAAGTACACTGTATAACAGTGTCGGTCAAAATTAATTCTTCTGAACTTTTCTCTCAAAGTGAATTTCCATTCTAGGAGATCTACAGTTAGTATTAAACTACTCCCTTAAAAAAGAAGAAGAGAGAAAATAAATAAAAATCCTAATCATAGCAGAGTTGTAATAGCACAACTTATATGGAGAAAAATGACTTCCAATCACCGAGCTCAGTGTTTATTTATTCAGTACAGTTCTATTCAACACTTTCAACTGCGTGTTCATAGTAAGTATACAAACACAGAATAAAGTTAGAGTTCAACTAAATTCCCCACACACTTTTTCACCTTATTTGCAGGTAGAAAAATTGGAGGAGTGTTCAGTTATGTGAGTCAACTTACTGCTGGTTCATGGCAGCTGTGGTACAATTTTTCCCCTAGTTTCTACTGCTTTATGGTGTGTCTCTCCGAAATCTGTCTGTCTGTCTGTCTCACTCACTCACTCACTCACTCACACACACACACACACACACACACACACACACACACCTACCTCTGTCTCATTTCATCCCTTCCCCTGAATTCTGACAGCACCCATGAATTTCAGCCCAAAAAAATTTGAGGGGAGGGGTTCAGTTCCAAATGAAATGTAAGACACAATTACAAAATTAAAAACCTTAAAGGCATGAAATCTGTAGGTATCCCTTCACAGGGGAATTGTTTTATGTGTGTTATTATAACTGTACTTTCAAATGCATTTGCCAAAGATATTCTTACATGGGTACAGGTTGAATCTGAGTCAACAAATAAATACATTGAAATATTTATGTCTCGTTTTACTTGCTCTTGTATACACAAGTTTTTTTCTGCTTCGTTGCTATAGTTTAGTTTTGCATCTGCTTTTGCTGTGTTCAGACATTGTGCTATACTTAATATTAGAAAAGTATTCCATTTAGCCCATGGACCACATGTACGTGCAGCACAATTCTATGCATATCTATTTAGAAGTAAGTTATATTATGTTCAATGGGGCTTACTTCCAGGTAAGTGTGCATAGGCAGGCAGCCCAATCCACCGTAACTCCCCATGTGGCAATGCAGCTGTGCCAACATGGCATCTGCTGTGTCCTGTGGGAGAGTTTTGGTATGTTGAGACCTCTTCAGGGTAAGGGAACATTTGTTCTCTTGTCCCGGGGTAAGCCCCAGCTGCTGCCATGGGTGAACTTGGACCTGTGCCAGCGATATTGGTGGCACAAGTCCACATTGACCAATGAAGGCGGATCAGGCCCAGGAAGGGGGTTAGAATTTGGCAGGTGCTGCCGCCACCGAACCTGCACCCATTCCAGGCCCGATCCTCCCTCCACCCCACCCCATCTCCTCTCTGTTCCACTCACCCCCTGCCACGTTCCAGCCCTCCCCACCTCCTCCCGGCCCCCTATACTGCCTTACCTACACTGGCAGGCGTCCTTGGTCCATCTTCACATGGACCTGGCCACTAGTTGCTTGCAGTGGCAGCAAGGCTGCATGCTCTGGTGCGCAAAGCACATTGTGCTGGTGGAACGCGATGCGGGTGGACGTATTGGGCCCAGGAGGGGTGGAATCAGCGGTGCTGGCATGTACCGCATATTATCCCCCTCCTGGGCCCAATCCACTGACATGGGCAACGCAGATTTGCACCAGCTATCAAGCTCACACAGGTCCAAGGTGCCACATAGTGGCCACAGGGGCTTACCCTGGGGCAAGATGACAAATGCCCCGGAGACCTCCAGCAGTCGTTATTCCTGTGCAGGTTGCAACGTAGCCCACGCTGGCCCCGCTGCATCACTGCATGGGAAGTTAGGTAGTATTGGGCTGATAGTCATTCCAGCCCTGTCAAACTGCTGTTCACATAGCAACTGCATGGCTATTTTTGCTTTAAGCTAGCAATGGTACACTGGTGCGTTTACTAAATCTGTGAGTTATTGCTTTCCAAGTTTATCGCCAGTTTGCAGTTTTGCATTTACTTATAGCATGGGATGTGGGATGGGGTAGGTTTTTTTCTGATTCTGATTTCAGAATCAGAAATCTGAGAAAGGAGAAGCAGCTTCTAGTTGTACAAGGGGCACTGGCGTCGCTCGAGGTGGGGCGGAAAGCTAAGTTCTGCAGCTTTCCACCCCACCGTTACTCTCCGGTACAAGGCGTCCCGCCCCCTTGTCGTAGGAGCCCATCAGTGGAGAGAAAGCAACGCACAGGAGAGTCCCTGCGCGTTGCTTTCTCTCCGCTGATGGGCTCCTACGACGAGGGGGTGGGGCGCCTCGTGCAGGAGAGTAACGGTGGGGTGGAAAGCTGCAGAACTTAGCTTTCCGCCCCACCTCAAGCGACGCCAGTGACAAGGGGAATTCAGGATCCTGCCCAAATACCTGAACACACACAAAATTACAGTGGTTGTTTTTGTTGCTTGCATCTTTGCCTCCCTTGTTATGATGACCTTTTATGGACAGTTATTCTGGTGGCTGTTGTGAAGGCGAAAGTATTGATTATGTTTGATTGCAGGTCATTATCGTACTTTGGCACCATAGAAATGAGTAAGCCTCCTTGTGTTGCACGCTAGTGTAGCATCCAAGCACCATTCAACTTTTCTTGAGCAGTGGGGGAAAATATATTTTCTGCATTCATAAATGTTTTCTACTACTTTCCAGCTAAATTGTGCCTGAGATGTTTTACGCATGTAACACATGTACTTCAAAATAAGCTGAGAAGTGATACAATATTAGAAAAATGTACTCAGTATTCCTTCTTTTCATGTACTGTATTCATATTGCTGTGCTTTCTTCATTTATACTACTTTACCGTATGGACATTTCACTATAATGTCAAACAGAGACATATGTCTGATGCTGAAAGTGTTATGTGGCTGTTAAAGCAGAAAGCTGGAAGTTCGAAGTTCTTGCATCATTGCCACTATCCCTGTTTTTCTGCCAGATCTTTGGCTCATCACTTTCCAATTTTCTTTTTAAAAATGCAAAGCAAATTCAAGTAATTATTTATTTGATGAAGAAAAAAGGAGATATAATAATAAACTGCCTTGATGGATGCCAATGTTACTGATGATCTGAAATGAAATGTGCTGTAAAATGGCAAAGAACAAATAAGATTGATATTGGTTATGCTAGAATATTTTCAAGTTTTCTGTGCCAAAATCCAATCAGTTTCTGGATATGAAGACAAATTAGGAAAAGTGTCTGTTAAGCACAGCAGTTTGGGTGGATAAAAGGAAAAGGCGGAGAACCAGATGGTGCTAAGAAAACATAGGATCCAAATATACACTAAACAGGTGTCTGCATCTGTTAAACTTCTATTAGTGTTTATTTCTACCAGTCTTGAGCCTAAAAATCCAAATTTAAAACAACAACACACCTCTAAGTATTTTGCCAGGTATTCTACTCTTGAAAGGTAACTGCAGACTGAACATTTCACAAAAAACAAGTAAAACGGATAGCTTGCCACATGTCATTTTCTCTAAAGCAGGCTGTTTTCCCTAGATTCCAGCTCCATCACTCTAAGCTTAGAGGGCCTCTTTTTTCGCTTCAGCTCATCAAAGTTCTCTACAGATAGCAATTTCTCCCACAGTGGCTGTGCGTTATGAAGGTGTCCAGTGCAAACAAGCCCCATGTGTATTGTTTTGATGAGTTCAGCTTTCCAGAGTGCTGGAAAACATGTGTGCAGACAAAAGCCAAGTTGTTCCAACTAGGTTGTACAAATTGGCATATATGTACTTATTTTGGTTCCAAAGATTCAAGTTTTCAGCAAATCAGAAGGGTTTTTTGTTTTTTGGTCAAAATGTGGACTAGGGAATGGAATGAGGGAAAGAAATTAAGATTTGGGACTCGTGAGCTATAGAGATTGAGACTGCTGCTCTGCAAGCTATCTGCCCATTGGCAACTCAGTATGTATTTCCCTTCTTTCTGCGAGCATAAAATGTGAATCCACCACTTAAAGATCTTAGAGAAGCTATGCCCATTTAACAGTGGCTGAAGCCTAGAATCCAAAGAGGCTCCTTGCATGACAAAAAGGGACTCCACTATTGTAGAGGAGATTCCGATTCCCCCAATTCCCTTGTCCAGTACCAGTTGCATCATATTATATGTCCTTGGGGGGGGGAGGTATCTCCCAGCTCTCAAGTGTGGCTTTTTTGGAGGGTACAAGAGACTGCAATGAGAAGGAAGGTACAAGAAAATTCTTAATCTTGAACGAACACTTACATGGCCTGCAGCGATACAACACGATTTAAAAACGGGTAAAGATGCCATGTTAATTTATTACTCACTCCTTCAATAAATTAAAACAGTGAAGCCAACGTTTCGGTCCAATCCTGGACCATTTTCAGAGGCAGAAAATTCTTGTTGTGCAAGTTAAATTCCATATTAAATTCTTTGATTCCAAGCCGGACACATTAGACTAAATAGTCCCAGCACAGTAATTCACATTTATGTAATCCCTCAGAACAGGTGCCTTAACATAGTGCCTGGAAAATATGGAAAATTTAGTACGCGTCCATGGTTTTAAGAATATTTGCAAAAGAATGTTATGTTGCCCTAAATCCAAAATAAATTCAAGACCAAGGACTGTTCAGGGATTTACTCTACCTTTGCATTTCAGTTATTCCAGTTTACTCATTCTGGGGCTGCTCCCAGACAATCGAAATGATGCCCCCTTCCTAGCAATAAAAATGTTAAAATGACTGACAATTTGTTGCCTTTGGTAGTAGTAACCAACCTTTGTAACTTAAGGTGGTTGTCTAATGGCAGGGCCAGACCTGAATAATTCTGCTTATTGATTTCCTCAGATATTCATCTTCCTGGGCATTATTTGCATGCCTTCTGGAAATGAGAGACGGCCAGATATTTATTTTATTTTATTTAAAGAATTTGTATCCCGCCTTTCTCCCAGCGAGGGCACTCAAGGCGGCTTAAAACATTAAAATAAACGTGTACATTAAAATGATTAAAAACACATAATTAAAACAATTAAGATATAGCCTCACAATCATTTGTTTTGTTGTTGCCTTCAAAAATAAATGTGTCTTTGTTCAAGTTCACAATGAATGTAACATTTCAGTTCACGGCTGGAAAAAAAAAAGGGTTCATGTTGGAGCATTTTATGAGCACAGCTAATCAGGACCTCTTGTATGACTTCTTGAAAATCACTTACTGTATGATTGCAGTCTACCAGTGTCCCAGAAGGAAAAGGGCTTTGAAACAACTACAGTCATCGAAATACATTGTCACATTTCTTGTGTCCATGGGTGGCATCAGCAGTTTACCTGGCTGGGCCCTAGTCAAGGGCCTTTGTCCATCAGAGGGCCTACCTGGTCAGGATGACCACTGAACAGAGCCCAACATACCAAGAGTAGCAGGCACAGGGTGCCATGAAAGGTAGGCTTACCATCTTCCCAGAAATGGCCGGGAAAGTCCCAGCAACGGCCCTTTGTCCCCCCGTCCACCCCGAACTATGTTTTAATCCCGGCCCCAGCCTGCCGGCTGCATCGCAGCAGGCCAGAGCTCTTCTGAGACTCTCAGACTCTCTTCTGAGCTCTCAGTCTCGTCGCGTATTTGCGCGACGCTGGGAGCTCTCCCGGAACAGCCCGAGTAAACTCAGGCTGTTCCGGAGAGCTCCCAGGCTCGTCGCGTATTTGCGGGAGAGCTCCCAGCGTCGGGCTGTTCCGGAGAGCTCCCGGCCTCGAGGGAGGAAGTCCCCGCCCTCGGCCACGCCCCCGGCCACACCCCCAGTCACACCCCCAGTCCCGGCCGAGTGCCGGGCGTATCTGGTAAGCCTAATGAAAGGCCCAGTGCAGCCACTCTGCATACTGGGGTCTCCAACAGCCTGGTGCCAGTACTGCTTGTTTTATGAACACTTTGCAATTAACCGCAAAAATCTGGGTAGCGCTGCGCCAGGGGAGCGCATGCTCCCTGGCTCAGGGCATTGTAAACGTGCCACAAAGCGCATTTATGGCACCTGGCAAGTAAGGACTGGCAATTCAGCGACCGGCGGCCCTTACCCGGGCTCCTGGTAAGTCCTACCCCAGTCAGGGCAGGGATGGGGGGAGGACAGACTGGGCGGACTAGGGCCTGGAGAGGGCAGGGATATCAGCAGTGAGATACGCCATATCCTAGGCCCTTTCCAGGCACGGCACAGCCTTACACAGCCGGCATGAATGTACGCAAGCTCTGGAGCTTGCACACATTTGAGGATTCGGTCTCCCGCCGCCCATTCGGTCTCCCGCCGTTTACACCTGGGGAAGGGGACAATTGTCCCCTTCCCTTGAGGTGCACCAGGGCTGCCCCAGGGCAGCCCTGAACTTGCATAGGATATGGCAGGCGGCCCTTTAGGCTGGCCGCCGTATCTTACACAGGATTGGGATGCCTGAAACATTTCTCAGGAGCAGTGTTAATATAAAAATGTAAGGCAGAGTATCAAACTATAGCTGACCCTGAACCCAAAAAGCAGTTGTGGGAGATGTCTTCAGTGAACCAGAATTGAATCTGAACCTAAACTCTTGATTCGTTGAACAGAATCCTTCACCACAGATCTAGTCACTGCTTCAAAAGAAGTGGTTCAGTATTCAGATATGTAGCTTTCAAGTGTGATTAATGTTTAATTTTTCTGGGGTTTTTTTATCCTATTGTATGGTTTTGTAAAAACCCTTTACAGTGTTGAAAATAATGCAAGTGAAATAGTTGTAATTGTATTCACTGTATAGAGTTATACTGGAAACAAAAGAATGTGATGTTACTCTGCATGGTTCAAAATTTATTCCCAAACCATTTTTAAAAGTTAGTATCTGAACTGGAGACAGTACCTAAAAAACTATTGATGGACCTGAGCTGAAAGTAAGCCTACTGTATATACTTGTGTATAAGTCGAGAAATGTAGGTCTTAAAATTGATTCTAAAAACCTGGGTTGACTTATACACCGGTATATACGGTAAATGTTTAAGGGTTCAACTGCCTGCTTTAAACAGTACCATAATTGTTTTGAAAATCTGACGAGGCGTGTGGCAAGCAAAATACCTTAGAATATTGAACAGGGGTTGCCAACTTGCTTAATGTAAGAGCCACATACAAAAAACTTCAGATGTTTGAGAGCCGCAATATTTAAGAAGTATTTAAATTCTTAAATATATTTACTTACCATGAACATTAAACTTATGTTTTAATCTAGTGGACTCTCAGTTTGTACCCGGTAAATAATTATAAAGCTTGAATTTTTATTCACTTTTAATATAAATTGTGATGCAACAAAGAGCACAGCCAACATATTTCCGCGAGCCACACGTATGTCAAAGAGTTTGCGAAGTTGTGGTTTGCGAGTCGTGGTTTGGCCACCCCGATATAGAACATATCCTAAGGTATCTTGCTTGCTTATAGAAGTTTAGGATAGTCATTTCACTCCACTGTTTTGCCCTGTTTATTATTATTGTTGTTGACAACAACAACAACAACAACAACAACGAAAAATTTCTGTCGCCCTCCATGTGCTGTCTAAATGTTAGTCACTATATAGTGAATGAGGTCTTCAAGATGTATTAGAGTGAGAAGTGTTAAACTTGAGGTCATTTATAATTGGTATTGCTGCTGATATTCAACAGATGTTTTCTTTGTCCTAAAAAGTTCATTTCACCCTTATCACATTTTGTTTTAATTAGAGTTCATAGTTCTATTAATCTTCTGTGTTTATTACCGAGGAACAGTAACTACTTCCTTTGCCTACCATCATTTCAGACATGTTTAATATAAATACACACATTTGCAGGCATGCATAAGCACATTCTATATGTATGGAACAGTGTGTGCATGAATATATATTCATAATCAATGTTTAATAAAGCCACATACGTAACAGGCTAGACTGCATTACTGCTCTCGAGATAAAATGTGTTTATGTACTTTGCAAGAAGCTGTACATCTTATAGGAATGCCTATTGGACTGGTGTGAACTATTGTATAATAAGCATTTAGAATACTATGTATTAAAATCTGCATGGACCATTGTTATTCTATATGCAAAGTATTAAAGTGTGTTTGTTTCTGTTCCACATGTTTTATGTTTGTTCCTTTATTTATTTAAATCAAGTGGAACAGCATATTTTCTGAGAGTTTCACACCACATTTCATCTAATCTCATCACAGAAAAGGTTATCATTTGCTGCTCTTGGAAAAACAGTCTCAATTGGTAGTCTGGCCAAACAGCAGCTATTGATGGCAGTTGTTGCAATCATAGGCCTTGACAATTTGTTTTACTAAGCTTTTGCCTTTGGGGAAAGGGCAGGGTAGTAACTTTTACTATTGTGTGTGTGTTGTCCATTCCTTTGCCTGAGGCTGATGTTCGAACACAGAAGGAAACAGCTTGATATATTACCTCTGAAGCTAAAATGTATTTATTTTTGGAGGGCTTACTGTTATCAGCTAGGGGTGATTCACACATTACTTTCTGCACAGATAAATGTTGAGAGAAAAAAGGAGGTCCAAGCCAAAACTGCAATGGACAAGGGAAGAATCTTAATCTTAGCATATTGTTGGTGACCCATGGGACTGATCTGATCCCCCAAAATGCTCTACTAAATTTTAATCAAGGTGTGGTTCTAAAAAAAAGAAAAGAAGGGAAGGAATGAAGAAGCAATGATGTCACTGCTAAACTGCCACTTGAAAGGATCTGTGAGAAAGTGTGCACATGCAGGCATGCACAAACAAACACACACATTCACATGTAACATGCACACACAGGGGACAAACAGTCATGTGCAGGGATGATGGGTAGTGGCCAATGACACAGCTGTATACAAAAGCTCCCCTATTTATGAACACATTAGGTTCCAAGGGTCTGTTCGTAAGTCATTTTGTTTGTAAGCACAGTAATGCCCCCCCCCCATCTCTGTAGCTGTCATTTTCACTCAGGACACTCTCAGTGTTGTCAGTTTCACTCTGGTTGGATTCACTCCTGCAATGACAGTGCTGTCAGATTCACTCCCAAGGTTATCAGTTTCACTCTGGTTGTCAAATTCATGGAGAAGCTGTTAGAGTTGTCAGTTTCACTCTAGATGTTGCCAGATTCACTCAGAATCTGTCAGTGCTGTAATATTCACTTACAACACTCTCAGACAGTAGCGTAGCTATCATTGGGCGGCGGGTGCAGGTCACCCTAGGCAGCAGCTATGGGGGTGCTCACCAGGGGGGACACACACACCGTGTGCCTCTTAGTGTTTTCGGTGGGCAGTTGAAAATCGGCCAGTTAATCAGCTGGCTGAAAGACTAAGGGGGTGGGGCCACCACGCACCTCGATGCAGAATGGTGCAAGGCCAGGCCTATGGCAGGTCACGCAATGTGCTGATTGATCATAAGATCCATCAGTGCATCTCGCCCGTAGGATTGGGCCTTTAATCTGACTTTGCAGGTGTTTGAAGGTCTCATACACAGTTGAGAGCAATGGCTGATGAATAAAGAGATGTTAGAGAAATTTCTATTTTTCAGCCATTGTTTGCCTGATGTTCTGGGAGCTGGCTGAACCTGTACTAAATTGCAGGGCATATAGAAGCTGTAGAAGCAAATCATAACATTTTAGTGAGAGAAACAAAACTTAGTGGCATCAGTGATACCTATGCTCTTATAGAATAGATGTTTGGCTCCATCAAACTACTAGCTTTTTGCCCAGCAGCAAGTTAGGTAATGAAGCACTAATAATATTGTAATGTATCATTGAAGAGCCGCACAACTGTGGATTGAATGGAATTCCTCCTCCACTACTTTTACACATTCATAAAGTGAAATCATATTTTGTTATTAAATTAAACCAGGTCATTAAGTCTCTAATTAACGTATAAATTGCACATAATTTTCTTGCCCACATTTATTGATTTTTCTATGAAATACTAGGCTCCAATGATCATACTGGGTACTACTACCAAAGTAACAGATGTTTAATTTTACAGATTTTTTTTAAAGTAGCCTTCTGTACTGAGGTTGTAAAATGTAGTGGCCTAAGAGCAATTGACCAGAAATTGAAATTTCAAACAGAATCCATTAGTAGCAGCTAAAGATTCTGTTGAAAACTGTTGCAGCTATGGTATAATATTTCAGCAGGTCTAGTGTAGTTTTCTCTTTATGTGCCATATGCCTTGCTTCGCAAAAGTGATTCTGTTTAAAATGCAATTACAATACAACGTGAACTTGTGGTGTGTGTGTGTGTGTGTGTGTGTGTGTGTGTGTGTGTGTGTGTGTGTGTGTGTCTGTCTGTCTGTCTGTCTGTCTGTCTGTCTGTCTGTCACACAGGCACACAAAAAGATCTAGATCAGGGAAAAAACAATGCGGCTCAGGGGCCATGGGATGCCCTCCTAAGATGCACTTTTCATGGCTCACTATTTTATGTTCCAGAAACCTGAGAATTGCAGCTTTCAGCTGTATCACTGTACAAGAATTCAAAATATTTATGAAAAATTGACATTTTGTATAAAATACATGCAACTAAAATATGCAAGTGAGCATCAGTCTTGATGATTAAATATTTTGAATATAATCCACACTGTACTTAATGAATGTCTCTCTTCTGTCATAGATAATTAATAACAAGCTATTGATTAATGTAGGTACTCAGGCTTTCGTGGTTGGTATATTTCTGTACACAATTCAAACTATTTGGGTTCTCAGACCACATTCTAGTGAGTTCTTGCTTCCCTGACATTTTGTCCAAACTTGTGTTGGGCATTTTCAAAGGCAGTTAGGACCCAAATCAGAAGGGTTTTACTTTCCTGGTAGTTTTGATCATTTAAGTTTGAGTTTTAACTTTGTAATCTGGGTCCTAACTGCACTTCCAGTCTGATGCTTACTGTCAAACAGAGGTGATGAAGAAACTAACTGTGATGTGTGGGAGAACTCTGTGATGACATTGCATCTTGAGTCGTTTAAACTGCCTGTTTGTGCTAACAGTGCTGATGATTGCGGGACCAACGTGTTGTTTGCTCAAGAACATGTGGGACTTGTAGGGTGGAAAGGGAATACCTGAACCTTTCGTTCTGTGGGCACAATTGCAGCAATATAATATTACAGGCTTTTGTATGACTTTGAATGCTTATGTGCCCTTAAAGTAGGCCTGCAGTCTGGGGGAATGTGGTATAGAAATCTTCTAAATAAATAAGTAAAGATATAGAACTGACCCGTTTCAGCTCTCAAAAGGGATTCAGGGATATTAGGATAGCAATAGGACTCGTTTAAGTTTTTGCACCAAAGAAGGACTTGTGAACCACATGTGAAACATTTTGCTGCTTTAATCTCTGGCTAAAGCAAAGCTCATTTTGACTTCGTTTTACATCTGAATGTTTAGAGGTATCATAAGGGTAGATTGAGAGAAACTGTGGTACAGTATGCCAATGAAGATTGCTATTATTATGAAGTTATATCCTGTTTGCCTAAAGCATCAGACATGTGATGGTGATCATTCTTCTTGCGATAAACTTTTTGTCATGTGCTGGCAGTATCTGACAGCAGACTTGCCAGATAATATACTTACAGCCATGCTAATAGTTCCTGTGAATCAATTAATTGACCGGGATTGTGGTATCTATTAGTGACTGAGGCAGCTGAGAGTACAATACCTCCCTGATGGGAGTTGGAAGTGTATCTGAGCCTGTCTAACAAGGAAACAAATTGGGTGCAAAATGAATATAAAAACATGTTACACGATACCTTGGAGTGCTGCCTTTCTGTTTTTGCACTCACAGGTGTTGTCCATTTATATTTCCATCATAATGCAGGAGGGAGGCAGCAACTCACAGATCTCAGTAGCTTTTGTGTTCTCCAGATTTATTTTAGAGCATACAAGCTCAAAGAAACGGCCGTGTTACATATGAGACTAGAATGACTTCTTTACCTCCCTGGTATTGTTTGTTGATAACGCCGTGTAAAAAGCAGAAACACATTTTAAAGGAAATGTACATTCTAGACTTTGTGTTGGAATCACAGGTCCAAGATACTGTTTTTTAGACATTAAGCATAACTTTGAAAGCACCCTGAACTCCCAAGCTTATCAGGTATCTTGTTCATGCAGACCTAAAGCTCTGTGATTAGTAAAAGTCACAATGTATCAACACATTAGTTCAAGAAGGCAGCTCTTTTTTAGGAGTTTGATTCCCATGCTATACTGAGTTTTAAAACATGTGTTAAAAGACCACTCAGAACTTTTGTTTAATGTCCTCAATAGTGTTTTTAGTTTTGCAATCTCAGTAAATAAATGCAGATGAGCAAGAACATTCTGCAGTGTGACCCACTTTAGCAAATCAGAAAAGGGGCATTTTGACAAGCTTGTCTAGTTCTTATCAACAAAAAGCAAATAATTTGCTTATGTCCTATCATACCTGCTGGCAAAAGATATCATATCCTTGTTTTGTGTGTCTCCCCCCCCCCCTCCTTAAAATAGATTAAGTCTGGAGTGGCACTACTAGCACAATGGCAACAGGAAATTAATGAAGCCCTAATCTGCTTTATGCACCTTAAATATCCCTTTTTCATTCATCATAAACATATAGGGTGCTTTTGCGGTTCCTTGATAAGAACTCCATGCCATAAAATCCGTTCAATTATATCCTATGCATCAACATGCGTCTTATATTATCATACATCTCATTAGCTGTGGACGGAACTCGATTCCATTCACTGCAGATTTTCATGAAAGTAAATACATTTTTGAAACAGTAAGTGCAACAGAGTACTGACTTTTTTTTTCAACTTTGTCATGCAGATATTAGAACAAGGCCAAATATGCTTAAGTGTTTGAACTTGCCACCTATGTCATTCCTTACCCAGAAATAAATAACTATGTAAAAGAATATAATATGACCAATTCTTGAGAGTATTTATTCAATAAAATAAAAAGGCTGATGACTCTTTCAGTTTAAACTGCACACCTGACTACTGTGAATTAAACTTGAAAATAGGAAATAGGGTGAGGAGGGACAGGATAGGATGAGAGCACAGCATGACCAAGGGAGGGAGATTGGCAATGGCTGCATTTGTCCTCATAAATGTATTGTTATCAGACACGCTTTAAGAAACATGTAATAACATGCATACCTGGGTATAAACACATGTGCAAGGACTGTAACCGCAAGCTTGGGGCACACCTCACTGGAAGTTGACATTGATCAAGGATAAGAGAGATGGAGATATACATGCAAATACAGTAGTATTTGTTGGGGGATATATTTACTAAGAGGGAGGGGGAAATCAAGAACAAAATGCAATAAAGAAAGCAAACAGTGACTTAAGAGGGGAGATGTAGAGGAAAGCCTAAGGCTACAACCCTATCCACACTTTCCTGAGAGTAAGCCCCATTGAATGCAATGGGACTTACTTCTGAGTAGGCATGCATAGGATTACACTGCTACTTCCTGAAAAGGGAAAGGAATGTGGAAACAGAAAATGGAAGAGGAGAAAGAATCAGGGATGAAACAGATTGCTCAGTCACTGAGGATTGTTTGCATGGAAAATAGGATATTACCCCCTGGGGGCAAAAAAAGTGTGGGAGGGGAAGGAGCAGTATGGGGTGCACAAAAGGGGAATGGGAGAAGCGAGGGAACAGGTTCGAAGAGGACAGGAAACCCAGCCGAGAGATTGAGGATGCGGTAGAAGTTTGGCTTGTAATTCGGACAGAGGCAGACCAAAACCGGTTTTATTCAGCCAAAATCATTGATGGCAGGGACCCTGCTCCTGTATCTTCACTGATACACCACTAACCATGGAAAAGGGAGATCAAAGGCTGATAAATCCAAACATGATGTTAAATTGATTACAGGTTTGTTCAAACCACAGAGACATGCAAATCCATTGCATGCTGCCTTGCTCATTTTCAGCCCAATCCTATGGTGGCCTTATGGCCACCATTGCGCAAGCTGCTCTGATAGCGGATGGCTTGCGAATGACAGTGCAGGAGCAGGGATTTCCCATGATAGCAGCAGTGGACCACTTAGTCCACGCCAGATCAGGTAGGCAGAGGCGTCACTGGAGGGGGGGCAGTACTGTAAGTTTCGCACCGTTCCACTCCCCATTTACTCCCCGGTATGAGGTGTTTAACATCATCCTATGTTGAGACCCTCCCCGTTGTCTTCACCGCACGGAATGGCTCCGACGGCAAGGGGGTGGGGCCACCTCGTACCGGGGAGTGGAACAGTGCAGAATGTACAGCACCGGCCGCCCCCCTCCAGCGACACCTCTGCAGGTAGGTCAGCAGCAGGGGCAGTTCAGGGAGGATCATGGGTGGTTCGGGGGCAAGACAGGGCAGGCGGGGAGGATCTCAGCAGCAGTGGCACTTGATTACAGGTTTGCTCAGCAGTGGCACTTGCTGAGATTCTGTCCCACTTTTCCCTGCCTGACACACTCATCTGACTCTCCTTGTACTAATGCCAGCTAAATAGCTAAATTTGGTTAAATAGCTAAATAGCTGGCATAGGTCCTAGGAGACTCATTGGAAGCCAGGCGACCTACAGGGATGTAAGTAAAAAGTTTTTACTTACCTCTGCAAGGTTGTCTGGTCACCCACCCTGTATGTACTGTGTGCTCCGCTAGCGGCATTGTGTGCTATGGGCTGTCGGGGGATAGGATTGGGCTGCCCATTATTTATTATAACTATTTCCATCCCTTTCTTCCAAGACCTCTGGACAGTGTACAGAGTGCTTGCCCCCCATTTCATTCTCCCAAACACTGAAGCTATGTAGAATAGAAGCTATCATGGCCAGCTATAATGTTCAAAGAGGTAGGGTATATGGGTTCTGTAGCCATGTAAAAGGTTGAAAAAGTTTTTTAAAAACCTGGTATTACGTTTAAAACACGCTAAAACACGCTAGCGTGTTTTAGACATAATACCAGGTTTTTGGTTTTTTTTTTACTTTTTCAACCTTTTACATGGCTACAGAACCCATATACCCTACCTCTTTAAATAGTGTGAAGCTATTTCGTCTGAAAGATAACACCTGTGGCCAAGGTGTGATCTGCATGATGTGTGAGCTGCAAGGTTGAACGAGGTTTCCTCCATCCCTGTCTGACACAACACCTAGGAAATTTGTATTTTCAGAGTTTGTTGATTGCATTTTGAATAATGAATTCTCTCCTTCCATGTGCAGGAGCACTAATTGTCATAGGCTGCTTACAAAAGTTCTCTTTCAGATACTGAAAAAAGTTAAAATACTTTAATAAACCTTTATAAGGTTTTATATTTACGGGCAATGATTCATTATCACCTGCAAAGATCTTATTTGATGTAATTTCTTCTTGCAACCCTCTGGCAAAAATAACTATATCAATTTAGTTGCCTCTAGGACAATCCCCCTTCTCTGGATGTCATGGAAATGATATTCTATTCTGTCCCTAGGGAGACATTTCCAATTTTCTCTCTTTGGGAAGAACCCCTCGTGTTATAGTCTCTGTGTGCAAATCAAGCACTACCTCCAGGGAGAAGTGATTGTCATTGCAATCATTTATCTATGTCTTGTGAGCAAAAATATCTCACTGTCTAACCAAATAAGTAATAGCACTGAGAAACAGAGCCTATACACACACACACAGCCCACATACACACACACACACACACAAAGCCCCACATATATACCTTATTTAGAATACATTTCTGCATGTTGAGTGTTTCTGACACAGTACAGTAATTTTGATACTTTGTTCTCTAAAATACTATTTTTCCCCATTTTTTCCAGCTTTTTGGGGTTGGGAGAGGATGATATAAACATTTAGGTGGGGTTTCATAACCTAAATGATCGTGTTGCTCTTCTCTAAAAGCTTAGTCTGAAAAGTCTTTAGCAATTTCTGAGAAGCATAGCTGCTATGATATTGGTAGCAACTCCTTTTAGGAGCTGGAGGCTAGGGCAGCATTTGCAATGAAAATACTCATGCCCTTAAGGCATCCTTTACTAGAAAGATGGATGGTAATGTTTAGGAAGTCTGCCCATAAAGAGAGAGTTGCAGAATGTTGTGGTTGGGAATCCCCTTTGGAAAGAGAGCTGCTGTGAAAGAGCAAAAGCTAAAAAAAAAAGAAAAAAAAAGATTGCCCTGAAGAATCAGGGTGGGCAGAAACTTCATCATCTTAATACAGGATGTGTCCGGAAAAGAGGGTGACATTGTGCTCCCTGTGGAGAAGTGAAACTATGCTGTGTGAAGACGTACATCACTGCCTTCGGATGACTTGTGCCTGCAAGGCAGTTCTTTCCCAACGCTCCTGCCCCAGCCCTTCCTTCTCTATAATTTCCCATTCTCCTTTGATAATAGAACTCTGTGATTCTCAGAAGCCTTTTCTTTAGCGGTGTCACTTTGCCTTTTGCATGGACGTGACAAAAAATCTGATTCCAACATTTAGTACTGATGGAACTTCAGCTTAAAATATGCACTACTGAGCTCTTGAGGTTCATAGGAGAAACGGAATTAAGTTTTACACCTTACCGATGGTGTTACCACTGCCACCTTGAACTAAAAGAACAGCAACAAAACGTAGCCTTCTGTTCTTTTCTTCTGCACAATGAACAATGACAATTGTCAGCATTGACAAATAATATGATATATTTTTGATTTCTCATGCAATGGAAAAATGATGATGAGGACAAGCTTTACTTATTGTATTTGTTTAAAATTAACAACTCAGATTTAATCTCAGCAATTGCAAATGTGTGCATGCACACACAGAGAGAATTTTTTTCAAAATAACCTAGACCTTCCTGAGAGAGTTGATTCATACCTTATAGATTATTATTTTCTTAGAGAAAGCATATGGTAGAGTTGTCTAAATTCCTGCTTAAAATGTAGTTGAGGAAAATCATGTGCGAATGCTCATTCTTCCTTTCTCATTTATTTATTTACAGAGGGGGAGGATGGGATGGGGCGGGGGGCAGACCGCCCCGGGCAACAGGTGGGGGCATCAAATCGGAGGCAGGGGGCATCATACTGGCAGCGCCGATCTGGGAGGTGGCAAAGAACACAGCGGAAAGGCTTGGAGGAACCTGCAGAATGCTGCTGCCGCCTCCGTGACGCGTTTGATTTGGTACGTTTGGGGACGTACCAGGGACGTTTGGCTCAGGGGCGGGGTGAGTGATGTCAGTGTCACGAGGGGGCGGCTGGTGCGACGCCAGCTAAGCTCCTGTTTATTTAGCGCAATCAATGTACATGGCACTTTACATAGAGTGAAAAGATGGGCCCCTGCCCCAAGAAGCCTACAATCTAGTTAGATTAATCTGAATTTGTAGGAAACTTATCCTGTCAAGGTAAAGGGTTCAAGCCTAGCCTTCCTACCTGATGCACCAGTTTTCCATTCTGAAGTATTGCAGTCCCCAAAGGGGGACTGTACTGTGTGCTGCTGTTCTGAACATTTGAATCTATTTCTAAATTAACAACATAATCTTTCCTTATACAATATTTTCCATTAAACAAAGTGAAGCAGGGCCAGCCCCTCCTGATGTCTGAGGGAGCATACCAAATACTGTTCCTCTCATTTCTGTGGATGTGCCAGCCTCTTCTCCTGAAAGGAAGGATTTGAAAGGAAGAGGGAGATGGAGTGGAAGAGGAAGTGTGGAGGAGAGGAGTGTGCTAGAGAGTCTTGATGATATAGTCTAGGGGTTCTCAACCTTTGGAGGCCCGGGTACCCCCTACCACAGTCCAATTTTCTGAAGTGTACCCCCTGCTAATTAACTGCTAATTAATTGGATTAATCAATTAATTAACTGTGAAAAACAATATCTTATTTAACTCTGTGAGTGTGAGAGAGAGACATACATGCAAGGATCTCTTTTTTTTTCTCCAAGTCACACTTCCCAAAATCAGCTCCTCCCTCCGCCACCTCACCAAAGTACATTTTCCAAAGTACAAAAATAAGCCCAAAACCAAAATCAGAGAGACAGAAGGGCTCCAAAAATAATTACAATTTAAAATCCATGCTAATTAACACTTAATTAGCTGCTGATGAGGCAGATAAGGGGCAGGGCTTGGAGTACCCCCAGCAAGAGGTCCGTGTACCCCTCGGGGTACCCGTACCACAGGTTGAGAACCTCTGATATAGTCTACCACTCTGCTCTACCCTCTCTTCCTTTCCCAATCCCAGGAATGGGAGGAGGAGCAATGTAGGTCTGCAGGAAATGGGCAGACAGAGTTGGGACCCCCCCACCAGTGAGTGTGCCCCCACCAGTACTGCCTAAGGTGAACATCTCAGTTGGCCTTATGATGCTGCCTTCCAAAAAAAAACAACACTCATGAACATTCAAGAAACTACTGTTGAGTCTAGGGTATTTCTATGTTTTCAATAACTCATTGGAGTTAGGTTTATTCTGTCTTGAAGAATGAACGTGATCACAGTTTAAATCAGGACTCTTTCTTCTCTCTTTAACCCTGGTAGCAAGTTCAACAAATATGGGATGTTGCACACTGTCCCATTTGTTGAAGCTAGTCACGAAATATCCAGTTAATTTACCCTCTGCTAAAATGAAATTCGACATTATTTGGAGTAGCTTTTTCCTTCATGCATTGGTTTGGCATTCAATGCTGTGATGTATCTGAGAATATCACAGGATGGCCAATCTGTACATCGGTTCAAGGAAGTGGATAGAAACCGAATCAGATTGCGCCTGCGCATGTGCCAAAGGGCAAAACTCTGAACTCAAGGAGTTTAGATAAAGAAAGCAGCAGTCTATGGTAACACAAAAGAAGAGATCTTCAGCACTGTGAACTGGGCTGGAGGAGGGAGAGGTGAGCTGATTCTGGCATGAAAACAACAAAAAGAGAATGTCAAGGAAAAACTGGTCTGGGACTGGGATAAATTAGGGTGTATTGTGTAGGGCAGATCTCTTTGGAAGCAGAAATGGGCTAGGACCCCCAGCGGCCATGTCTTCTCTGCAAAATAACGATGGGGAGATGATCTTTTTCTGGAAGTACAGTATGCAAAATCCCTTTAACGGAGGTGGCCAGGTCCAACATCGGGGGCAGCGCTCCAGAATCGCACCCACCCCAACCCAAAACCACTATTTTAAAGCGAACTTGGTTGTCCTGCCACCTCCCCGAAGGATCCGGGGGGGGGGGCTGCGAGCAGGATGGTGTAGTGGTTTGGGAGTCGGACTTAGACCTGGAAGATCCAGGTTCAAATCCCTGCTCAGCCACGAAGCTTCCTGGGTGACCTTGGGCCAGTCACTATCAGCCCCACCTACCTCACAGGGTTGTTGTGAGGACAAAAAGGAGGGGAGGAAATATGGTCACCACTCTGAGCTCCTTGGAGGAAGGGCGGTATAAAAATGTGAAAAATAAATAAAATAAATAAGGCTCAAAAGAGCAGCATTCGCGTTCAAAAGCCTGCTCCCAGTTTTCAGCCAAAACTGGAAGTGGGCTTCAGAATGCGATCACCATTGTTTTGAGCCTTGGGGAGGTGCCCACAGCCCCCCCCCCGGACCCTTCGGGAAGCTGGCAGGAAACCAGGTATGCTTAAAAATAGCTATTTTGGGTCGGGGAGGGCGCGATCCTGGAGCTCTGCTTCTGACATCGCCCCGTCCCCGCAAAGACTTACAGGGAAGTAAACAGGCATTTTAAAGACCCTCAAATTAAACCTCAACTTCTCTCTGTCTCTTTATGCACAATCTCACTCACACACTTTAGAACGTGGAGCTATGTGTGTTTGAAAGAAATGACTCTAATGCATGATTACAGAATATATGTATCCTGTAGTCCATGAATATATGTATATATGTATCCTGTAGTCTATGCATGAGATTCGGCTATTGTTTCAATAGAATGAGTTATCAGGATATAGGCTTCTGAACCAATTTTGTCAGCCTTTATTCATTTTATTTTGTTTATTGTTCTGCATCTACGGTATCTTTTTAAAAATAACACTAGCTTTACTTCAGATATATCATGTTTGCTGGCTTGCCTGGCAAACTATGTCATATATCTATTTGCTTAACTTGCTGGAAACATCTAGGCAATTGTCGTTACTCTTATTTTCTCCCCCGTTACCATATAAATCATAAATTGAGAAATCAAGAGCAATACCTCAAGTTTTTAAAAAATGTGCATGCCTGTTGCTGCTTTTCTTGGAAATGTCATCTTACCCCCATTAAAAGAGATCCTATTTTCTCTTGACGGCAGTGAATATAAAGAGACTATGAAAGATCCAAAGAGGAGCTTTCACGTCTTGACATGATACTATTGTTTGTGATGTAAATAAGTGCTAAATACGACACTGTGCAAATACACAGATAAGAAAAGTTGACTTCTGGAAGTAAAATGATAGCAGTGATTTAATGATTTTCGATTGAAGGCAGAGCCGATTGTTTTGATGTTGAAGTCTGTGGAGTTGCATGCAGGTAGGGGGAACTTGTTCGGTTCAGAAATGAAAGAAAACATTGCTTATGTGACTGTAATACAAAAGTATAATCATGCAAGAGTGACAGTGAGTAAGGCTGTAATTCTACGGGACGTTGGGGAGGGGAGAGGATAGGATTGGGCTGTTAGATGGTTAATATATCAGCACTATATGCCTATAAATGATAACCTTAGCTTATTGTCATCTGTTCCATCATCATCATCATCATCATCATCATCATCATCATCATCATCATCATCCTGGGTTCTTTTATTCACTTTCTGTTGTTTCCATTTGTTCTCCTGTGGGTTTTTGTCAAATAGAATCTTCTCCATACAATCTGGCCTTTTCTCCTGTTTCTTCTCCTTCTCCAACTCAAATGTAAGGGGCTAATCTAAAGCTACAAATGTATGAATAGTGAACTGAGTCTGTTTTTATTCCATGACTGTTGCAATAATAACAAAGCTTCATCCTTTGCATTTCTGTATTTGTATATATAGTTTATTTATTTATTTATTTATTTAAACATTTATACCCCGCCTTTTCCTATGCCAAGGCAAATGCCCAAGGCGGCTTACAACAGAAATTAAAATACATTACTTAAAAAAATACATAAAAAGTTTAAACAATACATAACCATACATAAACAATTTTAAAAACAATAAAATCAACTGGGGGGACAGTATGGAGCAGATAAGCAGCATGGCAGAGCATCTTGAGACACAGGAGGCAGACCACAGCCCATCACCCAAATGCTAGACGAAACAAAAACGTTTTGAGCCCTCACCGAAAAGTCATGAGGGAGGGGGTGGTTCTCAGATCCCCTGGCTGGGAGTTGTGGCGCCACAGCAGAGAAGGTTCGCCCACGTGTTGCCACTCCCCTTACTTGTGATAGAGGTGGCACTAGCAGGAGAGCCCCCTCAGATGACCTAAGTGAGCGGGCCGGAATGTATGGGAGAAGGCGGCCCCTCAGATATCCTGGACCCGAACCGTGAAGGGCTTTAAAGGTCATTCATTACCAGCACCTTGAATTGGGCCCAAAAACGAATGGGCAGCCAGTGCAGCCGCTGAAGCAGCGGTTCAACAGAGTCAAACCTCCTAGCTCCAGTGACCACCCAAGCCGCCGCATTCTGCACTAATTGCAGCTTCCAAACCGTCTTCAAGGGCAGCCCCACGTAGAGCGCATTACAGTAATCCAGTCTTGAAGTCACTAAGGCATGGACCACCGTGGTCAGTTCTGATCGACTCAAGTACGGCTGCAGTTGGGCACACCAGCCGAAGCTGGGCAAACGCACCCCTGGCCACAGCTGCCACCTGGCTTTCCAGGGAGAGCTGTGAGTCCAGAAGTACTCCGAAGCTGCGCACCCGAAGCTGCATGGGAGTGCAACCCCATTCAGAACAGACAGGTGACTCAGTACCTGCATCGAAGCTTTCCTGACCAGTAGGATCTCTGTTTTTTCTGGATTTCTGAATACAAAAACATTTGTATTGTTCACACAGTGTTCCTTATCTCAGGAATCCTTACAACCCTGTAAAGCTGTTATGGCTGTTATTATTATTCCGGTATTATAGACAAATGTTCATCGCTGAGAAATCAATGCGTTCAAGAATGTGAGGAGATTTGAACTGGGAACTTGCCAGCTCTCAACTCCTGCTCGTGGTGTAACCCTTATACTACACCAGTTCTAAAGACACATCCTATATCTTCATCTAAGTTCTCTATCCAATATCAGGACAGGTCAGTACAGAATGACTTTCAGTACAAAAAAAAATATGATTTAACAGAAGGTCTGCGGATAGTGAACTGCTGGACCTGCAGAACGAACAATTAACCATGCAATGCCTATATGTTTTCAGTTTAATGTTCATGCTGGTTAAAGAAAAAAATAACTTTTTTCTCTGTCTCTCTCTTTTTCTACCAGATCTGCCTTGATTGAAGCGTGACATAAAATGCTACAGCAGCTTTGCTTTTCAAAATGGTTCGCAATAGGGATTGCAGTTTCTGCTGTCTTCATGGATTGTTTGGCCCAGAATGATGATGGTAAGTCTATTTATGTGTTTTACATACCGGTAATTTCCCAAATCCACCCGAAGTCACACAAGAAGGGGAAAAAAAATCAGTACAAGCATTAATTCTCAAACCACTTTCCCCTAAGATGATTCCTATCATTCTGCCTTAGGGAAGGTGGTGTGAAAAAGGTGCAGGTCCCCCAAATTGTTCTGTGATGATTCTGTAAATCCCAACAAGTCAGAAATACAGTTACAGCCTTTAGGATTATTACAGGGCAGTTACAAAGTATGTAGATTTTCCACAATCCCGCAGATTCTGTGAATCCTTTGGGAAGGTCACAGGAACAGATTGTTGTCTTTTGTACGTGATACGTTCCGGTGTTCTCTAAATGACAAATCAGGATGATATGTTTTTGGCATTCTGTAAAAACTAGCGTGGTGAACCTCTATGTCATTATGGCCTAGTGTGGATACTCCTAATTGACTGTGGGTAAATCAGGAAGCAACTTCTTTTCAGACTATTTTAGATTTGGGTGATTCTGGAAATTTCTGGTAAAACTGCAAAACTGAGAATAATGCATGTTTCTTCCCCTTGTGTGGACATTTTGTTGCTTTATGCTTTGCCAAGGCACATCTAGGTGTATGTAATAATAAGATAGGAAGGTGACACCAAGAGATAAAGCACAATGGCAAAATGTGGAAAAAAAATCCAAAGCACTATGCTCATGGAAGTCATGGTGTTTTTTGAGCCAAAGCTGTTCCTCAGGGAATGAGGGCCCAATCCTATCCAACTTTCCAGCGCCGATGCAGCCACAATGCAGCTAAAAGGTAAAGGAACAAAGTTTCCTTACCTTGAGGAGGCCTCCGTGACTCCCCCCCCCTTTCTGCATTGCACACCCTGTTGGCACGACTACATTGATGCTGGAAAGTTGGATAGGGTTGGGCCCTGAATTTTTATCCAAAGGCAGAACTGCTCTTGGGCATGTGCATTCTTTTTAGTGAAATCGTCGTTGTCGTGATTTACAGATGAAAAGATAAGCATTACTGTGCATCTTGTATTATGGCCCATGCATGCTTTATCAATAAAAACATGCTTAATAGAAAAGAACAGATGACTAGTATACCACGGAAAACTCAATCAGTGTTGGTGCAAGTTTGCTGGGGGCCTGGGACAATGTCCTGCATTAGACCCCCTAGTGCACCACTGCTTTCCCCCCCCCCCCGTTATATTGGGTGCCACAACTGCCACTTGTGCTAAGATCCATCATACCCGAAGCACACGCTGATAGGTATGGGCCCTTGGCTGACCTTTTAGCCTATCCCGATCTTTCTCATGTATGATGATTCATCCAATATCTTACGTGTGAGTTTTCTCTATTTGCATTCCCAGAGTGCAGGTCTGATAAAAATATCTTCCCTTAAAAAAAGCTATAGCTTGAAATATATCAATCATTGAATGAATATTGGTTTGCGCTGTTTTGTATTTTTAATTTTATTGCTCTTCATGTCCAGATACCTTGCTTACCACCAGGTACTGTATTATGATATAATTTATCTCCAATGGTTTTGTGTGTGTGTGTGTGTGTGTGTGTGTGTGTACACACACACACACACACACACACACACACACACACACACACACACACACACACACACTGATGTAGGGCAGTGGTTCTACAAATGGTTATTCAAACCCCAAAGGAGGCCAGACCATATGTTTTTATCTTATGTATTTGCCTGAGGTTTGGGTCATGATGGTACTGAATTGACTGCATTAACATTTAGTTCAATATCCAGATTGACAAAGACAAATATTGGTGGATATTTTTCTAGATGCAACTATGGGCCAATCTTTGCTTGAAAGGGTGTGATAGAAACATCTGTGGTATCTCAGCTTTTTGTGTTGCTTTTTGTCATAAGATTTAGGATATCTTATGTCATGGGTTAAATCCATCCTTTAGAGGTCACAGAGACTTGCTTTCAATTACATTGTGAAAGACCAGATGCAGATGAATGCATTTTTACCTGAGCTGCTCATGAATAAATGGAAATGGTAGAAAATTAATTTTAAAAAGTCTTCACAGTTCAAACGGGTGCAGTTTAGAGGCTGAAGGTTGGATAATATTAATGGCCATTTAGTTTGATTTGCTAACTTGCAGAATGCAACTGTTATCGATCTCTAATTAATGGTCCAGAATGTTAAGCAATATAGAATATTTTATATGCTGTTTGTGAGAAAACATTTTATAGGCTGTTGTGCATTTATCGACACTTAGAACACACACACACACACACACACACACACACACACACACACACACACACACACACACACACACACACACACACACACACACATGTGCACTCACATACCAGCAGATAGATTCCTAAGGGCAGCACAGGGCAAGAACTATAAGCTTTGTGGTTGCTGCTGATTTAGGAAGAAGAGAATAAAGCTGCAAACTTCTAGGTCCTATTGAACTCAATAGGACTCACTTCTGAGTAGACATGGAAGGGACCGGGCTGCAAGTCTGTTTTAGGAAGCTCATCTTCAGCCAGCAGTGTTCTAAAGTCTTCAAGAGCCCGCTATTCATTTTCTTAATGATTTCCTCTCCCTTTACTCCCTCTTCTGAAATTGCACCAAACAAGTAGCCAGTCCCCCTTCCTAGCTGTAAGATCCCTGTAAGCAGCTTCTGTTCTACTTAATTTTGCTCCTAAAGTCGAGCGATAAACCCTGCTAGAAGCTTGCTGCTGTGAGGATCTGCTTGCTTGGAAGGGATATTGCCTGCTGCTTTGCATTGTATCTTTTTGCTATTGAAGTCTGCATTTTTATTTTAGCAGGGCAGGGGGGTGCTGCTATAGATTAATTTGTATCATATACAATGGTGTTTTGAAAAGTTAACAACAAATAGCTATTCATGCTGCGCATCAAAAGATTGATGTTACTTTCCAAAACATGTTTGTGTAAGTCTACATTTACGTTTGAAGTCCTTCCTTATAAGCAGCAAGTGTCATCTGTTTTTTTCAGAGCCCTGAAAAGCGCTGAAACTGCTGAACTAATTCTCACCTATACAGTGTCATTTGTAAGACCATAATTTTGATAACTTCACACAAGTTTCTCATAGTCCTTGGAACTTAAACTTCCGGTGTTCTGATGCCACATTTCTTCTTAATGCCTAGCTGCCTGGCTTCAAACTGCCAAGGTCATCCATGTCATCAAAGCAGCCAATTCAATGTGTCGAGAGCAGCAATTTTCAACCACTGTGCCGTGGCACATTGGTTTGCTGCTAATGGTCCATAGGTGTGCCACAGGAGTTTGGAGGAGGGTCATTTATTAGTAGGGCCACTGGGGGATTGTGAGCCCCCTGTCGGCAGTGCAGTGTGCTTTGTAAGGGCGCAATCCAGCCCAAAGTTAGGCCAGAGGAGCACGTGCTCCACCGGCCTTCGGTGTTGCGAAAGTGCTGTAAAGCACTTTCATGGCATTGAAAAAGTAAGCGGCACCGGGGCAGAGGCCGGCACCATTTACTAGAGTGCCCTCCGCTTCCCATGACCTGCGCCAGGTAGGTCCTGCGCCAGTTGGTGGGAGGGCGTGGGGAGGGTGGGCCAGGGTGGCAGGGGAGGGGTGATTGGCTGGCCCAAGAGGAGGGTGGGGATATCGGCGGCACACTCCACCATATTCCTGTCCCCTTCCCGGGCCAGACCAACCTTACACAGCCTCCCTGGACATGCGCCAGCTAAAGAGCTGGCACACATCCGAGGAGGCCCATTGGGGCCTCCGGGGCTTATGCTGGGGGAAGGGGATGAATGTCCTGAGCCCTGGCTGTGCCGGTGCGAGCCGCATTCTTCTAGGCCATTTTGCCCCACCACCACATCTTAGGCAGGATCGGGCTGTCAACTGTCAAAAAACTGATGGTGTGCTTTGACAATTTTAGCACCTTGTCAGTGTGCTGTGAGAAGAAAAAGGTTAAAAATCACTTATCTGGAGTGACCACGACGTATTTGGAGACCCGCTGTGACATCATATGAGATCAATCAATGGCATCAAGAGAAAGAGGACAGGCAGGCAGGCCAGAAATCAAGGCTATTTTGTGGGAGAAGAAAAAAATTACCCCTTAATATTGATATTGATAGATAGATGAATGATCACGGAGTATCAGAACTGTTAAGGTATCTCTGCAAATAAGAGAGCACTGAATATGATTCACATACACCCCAAACAACTTAAGTACTAGAAAAGTTTCAAAATAGAGTATTTTATGTATTTTACTAAAACATATTGCATGAAATCCTACATATACTGGCTTTGTGCAGACATCAAGTCACAAAGCTGAAGAGAACCAAGGGGTTGGGGGCTCCCCTGCATATTTGAGTCTACTTCACATTACGAGCCAGGGGTTTTTTCAGTGGTAGCCAAAATTTTAAGACTGAAAAATTGATATTTGTTGTAAAATTGAGGGACATTGTACCTGTACGAAGAGGGAGCATTATAAATTCACTTACAGCATATGGAGTGGAGGCCTGCTGTCACAGTCAAGATTTCCCATCTATGCTGGGAAAATGCAAGCTGTATTTCCTAGTCTAATGTATGCTAAAAGATACTTGATGATGTGTTGTTGTTTATATGGTAACTACTGTAATTATTCCTGGCAGTATGAGTTCCAAGCAGCTTTCCTTTTTCTCAAGCCTGTGGGCAGGTTGACATCTGTTGCAAGATATAGCATATCTCAGTTTATTGTCTGTCCAGCGATTTGAAGAGCCGTTTGTGGCCTGCTATGTTTGCAGTTGAATTTACATGTGAGCAAAAGTTATTTTACTCTGAGAAGTCCTTGCTAACAGCATTTAGCCACAGGAACTAATATTCCAATCTGTGACAAGTATTATTCTTTTAGCTGTTTTAATGTCATGACAGAAAATCTCTGTCATGGGGATTTTCTCCCTAAATTATTAAAATAACAGCATTCAAGCCCTCCAGCATACATGAAGACATTTATTTTCTGAGATCCATTTCAATTGAGAATAGTTACGGTAATACATGTGATGAAGCTGGCCAGTCAAACGGGTTTATCAGGGATGATGCTGACATACGCCTAACTATGTTAAAGGGATATTGACAAGAAACTAAGGTTCACCTCAATGAAAGGCACCCAAGGACAAAACAAAGGTAGGTACCTCACACACACACACACACACACACCCCTCTGTAGCGCCCCATCAGTTTAATGGGACACGGATGGCAAACACACACGCCCCGTCATCAGTCGATTCCAGTGGAGTGTTCATATAACATATAACAAGAACTGAGCTAGCTCCATTGTGGTGATTTGAAGAGGTCAAAGAACAGATTGGCAGCTGCAGTCTCTACCAGTCATGGCATGACTTAGAGATCATCTGAGCACCATCATTTGGAGAAATTCAAAAGCTTGTGGCTTATTGTGGTCATGCACAATCCAATCAGTGGGAAGGAGCCTTGGGCTCGGGTCTAACGGGTTAAATAGTGTAGTTATTAACGGGTTAATAGTGTAGTTAATAGGTATGTATAATAGGGCATGCAAGCCTTTTTCCTGGAAGTAGTCTCACATAGGACCAATGAGACCTCAAACCTGGGGGGACTTCTTAGGGGAGAGAAAACCCAGGAAAATATGTATAAATCCCTTGCAGAGGCCAGAAGAGGCTATTTGGTTTGCAACATGTATTCTTTCTTTTTTATAGAGGAGTCTGCTCACACTTGAAAATAACTTGTTTCAATGTATACTGGATGCATTATTTTCATAATCAACTCTAAGGACATTTTCACACATGACATTAAAAGTGCTGTTTAGCCCCTCTCAAGCTGATTGTTTCCATGTGTCAATATTGCAAACGCAAGATTGAAAGTGAAAGAGAACTATTTTTAAAACCATTATACATTCTTGACAACATCTTTGATGGATGTTTGGTGCCCACGTTTGATTTAATTTAATTTTATATCCTCTTTCAACACTATTATTTGGCATATTAGATTTTTATTGCTGTTGAAGATTTGAAACACTAGGACCTAGATGATGATCTTTATTGTCCCATCGCTATTGGTCAGTGAGGTGGCAGGCTTTTGAGTGTCACAGAATTATGTCATTTGCAAATCAAAACTTGCTTCTATAGCCTACACAGCTGGTCTCATAAATGCTCTCAGCTGAGCTATTTTGGATCCCATTTGCCTTTCACTGGGACCATAACAGCAACCCTCTCTTGTAACTTCGACGACTGTACCAATGTAGGAATTAAACAAATGGCCAGATCTGCCATTCAGCTTATTGTTTGCACAATATTTTAATGAATTAGTTAAGGCACTAAAGATCTAGGGAGAAAGACAAAATTATAGATTTGCTAGAGGCTTAACGTCAGGGTAAGCTCCATACGAACCAACAGATGGCCGAGGTTTATATGTGCGGCACATCCTATTGCCTTATGTTGCTCTAGTTTAATTGTTGGTATTTAGGACCTGTATTGGAGCCATTTGAAAGAGTGGCCTGCCTTGTCTAGAAGCATAATAGCACTGCTGTTTTACTTGCTGTGTATCATTTACAAGGTCATATTTTCTGCTGGTCGGTATTACAACAGCAAGTTCATTAAACCCCACATTAGAGTGAAATAAAAGAAAAACAACAACACCCACCCACCTCCAGCTAATACTCAAAGCAGTCACAGCAGCCATATGCGACAGGGTCTGTCAAAGATTCCGAGAAAAAAATACCAGACTACATACAGAGTGACTTGAGGCAGTGTTATATTCAAGGGTGCAATCCAGTTAGCTTACACATAGTAGGAGTCCTATATTTAAGTCACAATTTTTAGGACCCTTATTTCTCTTTTTAAAACATGTATTTATCCAAAATGCATAGAACGGGATACCAAGACTTGTGGAGCCAGTTCTCACCCCCAGAGAGCCATGATCTTTGGGTGCTCAGTCAGCTTCTCTCCCTGCTATTGCCATGAGGCGTGTCACTTTTGAAAGGCACCCTTTTGAACACGTCCTTCACTGTCTCCTGCCAACACTCCCATTGGGCAGGCCAAAGTCCTCCTGCAGGCAGAATGAAAATAGCTCGATGAGCACAAATCAGAAGCAAAGCATCCCAGGGACAAAACACTGTGGTGAAGAGGAAGCAAGAGATAAGTTAAGCATCTGTGTGAGGAGAAGATAAGAACTAGCATTTATTTATGTACTTAAATGGTGTCATTAAACGGAGGTTTTAATGAGGGCACAGCCAGAAGGGGCACTGATAGTCAGAAGCTGAATCCTGGGGAGTTAATTCTGTACAAACTGACAGCTTTTCAGCTTTGCTGTAGTGCTCAAGGCTTGATTGGCTGCTGTATAGGGTTTAATCATTCTGATAGTTCATTCAGTATTACAAATATCATTTGGTTTGAACCTATGTCTACTTCAACCATTTCAGGTTCAGTTCAATACTGAGTCAGCTTTGACATGGAATATCCAAGTTCACATTCCTATTCAATGCTTACTCTTTCAGTGGTTTCTGCCAGCCTTAAACTATCAGCGAATCCTCTTCTTCGGTCGGGTAGCGGAACAAGCGTTCCGCCGCCCAAAGCTATCGCAAATGTGCCGTAAGGCAAGTTTGCGTCTACTTTTGAGCAGGGAAGGCCAGCGCAAGGCCGGCCTTCCCTGCTCTGACAACAGAGCCCTCGCCCGGCCGACGGACCCAGGTAGGTCAGGATCCAGCGAGCGGGGGGGAGGATCAGCAGAGGACGGAGGGTGCCCATAGGCACAGCCGGCCCAGGAGGGAGCAGGTGAATGACTTCGGCCACATCCTGGCCCCCACCAGGCAGCTGAGCCGTTACATGGCCTTCCCGACTTCCACCAGCGATTTCGCCATTTACACCCGGAGAAGGGGACGAGTGTCCCCTTCCCCGAGTAGACCTCCACTCTGGCATAGCCGCCAGGGAACAGGATCCAGCAGGCGGCCCTGGGCTGCCTGTCAGATCCTTAGCAGGATTGTGCTGCCCGTCACATAATTGTTGTGAAGATAATTTACTTCTAGTAGTTATCACCTTTTTTACCAGCATTTCTTAGCATACTGAGTTAAATGAACCACCGCTAATCTGATCCAGGGTTGGTGTTCATTTGTTTCAATACTGAGGTTGTTATATAGAAACGCTGATTTAGTAACTGTTTATCCCTTAATTTGTATCTAGAACAGTGACAAATTATTGTCCAGCTGGGTTGTAATGGGGCAGCTGCTGCGTCTCCTTCTTCTGGTTTAGACAATACCAGGTCATACTGATCCCCTTCCTGTGGTGTAGGAGTGGGTGTGTATTCCTTCCTTTCCCCACACATCTCCATCATATATGATGTGTGGGCTTTGTGGATAGGACTGATCATGTGATCTTGTTTATGGTTCTTTCCCTTCACACAAAGGGAAAAGATTGAGCAATAGAGGACCCTTGCGTGTAGAGGACCCTTTTGTGCTCTACAACAGCATGTTGCAAGAAATGCATACTTCAAGGGATGGTAACCTGACCATTCTTTATATGCGGCCAGGAAAACCTGACCCAAGTATCTTTTGTTCCCTCTCCTATCAGCTTAGGGCACATAAAAATGTATGCACAACTTAATTTCTCATTACATCTTGATGACAAATAGCTTTGTCCATTGAAAAATATGGTGTTCGGTGTGGCATTAAGTGATGTGAAAGTAATAATAATGAATTCATACATGCACGTCGCCTTGGAACCAGATTTGAGGGGAGTGGCTTGCACACAAGCCCTTTAGTTTTACAAGCACTTACCAGCTACGGTATATCCCCTGTGTGCTCAGAAATTGGACAGGAGATGGACTCCTGCCCAGCTGATACCACTGCTGCCTCCACTGGGTACGGGGGAGGAGGGCCTCAGGGATCCGCTGCATGGGTCCTCAGGGAAGCCACTAGCCCACCTAGCCACCTAGCCTCAGGGAAGCCACTAGCCCACCTAGCTTTAGCCACTAGCCCACCTAGCCAAACTCTCAACTGGCCCTGCATGCAAGTCACTTCTGGATACCACTGTTATCATGTGATGAGCATCGATATATGAACCAGATGTATAGTCGGTGCTATGAAGAGCACCCTATTTTAGACACATTTACTTGGAAGGAAGCCCAACTGATTTCAGTTAAATATGATCTTCCAAGTAGGTATTACTAAGATCTCAATAACTATTTCATTAACACAGAACGTAAAAGATTGGGATTTGGAGCCATGTTTAAATAAAATGTTTTATGCTGAAAAGTTGTTACAATATCCAATATCGCACAAAACATTACAAACAGTCAGGTCACACGACGCTTCAATCGGCCTCAAAGAGCCAGCAGGCAGTTCAAGGTGGAGATTAATGCCTCTAGCCATCCGTTACATAGGAAACCTGGCTGTTTTTAATGTTTTGTGCAATATTGTAACAACCTTTCAGCATTTTATTTAAACATGGCTTCAAATCCCGATCTTTTACGTTCTGTGTTAATCATTGCTGGCCATGAAAGCTTCCAAGCACATTTAACTATTACATTGTACTATTCCATAGGCTTATTGTATGTTGACTATTGGCTAATAATTGAAAAACTGGGTGGCTAAGAATATAAGGGACTGCTTACACATAGTTTAGTTTTGGAGCAGGGGGAATATTCACAAATGCAGACATTTCTTCTAATAAGCGTTTTGTAGAAATTTCTGACATTTTCATTTGTTAATATTTTCTAGGGCTAACAGCCAAGCCAAAAACTAGCATCCTTCAAGTTAAAAAATCTATAACTACACAGATGTAAATATGGATATGTTTCATAGCTAAGATGCTTAACTCACCATCTGCACAAAGTTTGCCCTTCTTCTATTTAACTATTAAATATTAAACCATTTAGTTAACAGCATCATATGACAAATGATTTATACTGCAAATGTAACTAAGGTGGCCATATATTCCTCAGCTCTTTATAGGTTTTTTTATTTTTATTTTTATTTTTTTTGTAACAGACATTAATCAGTCAGAGATGGGTTATTTTTTGGTCTTTAATGTATTTTGTTGATAAATGAAGATTTTGTTTACATATTATCCCTGAAGTTCCATAGCCGAGAAGTAACTTCTTAAGAGCGGGTTCTGAAAGTGCAGATTATACTGACAAGGAATTTGCTAACCATTAGATTAGACAAGTGAGGCCTGAAACAAACTGTTGCACTGTGTCCCCATGGAGGGGTGCTTCTACCAGTAGGGCTTCAGCCAGTCTCAAACAGGAACCTTGTAATGCTGTTTGGATCTAACTCATGGCGCAATCCAACGCAATTAAAGGTCAGCAGAGCGCACACTTCGCCGGCCTAAGGAGTCGCAAATGTGCCGTAAAGTGACGCCAGTGCTGCTCACTCTGCCATCGACCAGCACCAGCCGACGCAAGTAAGGCCCACGCTGGTGGGTGCAGAGGCATGGGGAGGATAGGCAGGGGTGTCAAGGGAGGGGGTGGGGATATCGACGCTGGGTTGCACCGATATCCTGAGCCCCATACCAGTCTGGGCTAGCCTTACATGGCCTCCCCGGATGTGCGCCAGCTCCAGAGCTGGTGTGCATCCAAGGAACGTCCCCTTCCCCCAAGGTGAGCCGGGCTGCACTGGTGCGACCCGCAATCGGTCTAGGATGTAGCAGCTGGCCCTTTAGGTCAGCCACTGCATCTTAAGCAGGATCGGGCTGCCAAAGGGTAGTTTCTCTTTCCCGGCCTTGTCTGGGGATTTATTCTGGGATTATCTACATGCAAGTCATGTGCTCTACCACTGAGTTCAAGCCCAAGCCACTTTGCTTCCTCATGTCTTGGGACCCCTTCCTAATTCTCATTCTGTCCTGTCTGGGATCTTAAAGTCAAACAGATTCTTACCTCAAAGTTCTCAATGTCTTATCTGACATGTAACACCTCCAGCGCCACTCTCCCGCTGCATACCACCGGAAGTAAATGTCGATGACATCATTGGCACTTATGTCCGGCTTTTTGCCGCGTTGGAGCCCTGTAATGGTAAGCTAAAGGGCTCAGGAGGGCCTTTCCTGAGCCTGGAAACTTGCATGCCTGAGCCCTGCAGGCTCTGCAGAGCTTGAGGCTCCAGTTCCAGGACTCCGATGCAGGACGGTGTGGGCTCTTTGTCAGCTGCCATCTTGGCAGTCAGTGAGCTGCATACCACTACCTGCAGTCCGCATACCACTTGTGGTATGCATACCATTGGTTGGGAACCCCTGCTCTAGGCAGAATAGCTTCCGCAGACAAGGCAGATCCACATCCAGCACATGGCTGTTTGGGAGTGGTGTTTCAAGCAGACAAAGGACAACGCTAATTGCAGAGGGATGTCCCAGCAGCTTTTAGCTGCTGAGGTCTTGCACAGGAGCTTCTGGGGAGTTAAAAGTGTCCAAAATACAGGAAAAAATGGGGAAACTGTTGGGCATTCATCGCAGAGGGTGATCTCTTGCAGAGATCTAATTATTTGACCTTGAAAATAATTTCAGCTCAAGGATGATTTCAACTCTGGAAGGCTTAGGCAGTTTCAAGGCAGCAGCAGAGCCAGCAGCAACAACAGATCAGGAGAAAGAGAAAAGTGGATCTGGAGGCTGGGCTGCTTCTGAGCTGCTAGATTTGGGGTTTTAACTTTTGAGATGTGGTGTTACTTGGTCAATATTTTATTTCCTGTTATTTCAAGTCATGCAGAAAACACGCATTTTATACACATGTACATCATGGGGCTGAGTGCCTGCCTGGAGAGCAAAGGGCCAGATCAATAATGTGGCTGCTTGCTGGCCTGATGGCAAGTGGTCTCAGATCCATAGGCCAGGAAGGTCATACTTTTGATAAAGCCATGTAATCATCCCCTGCTTAACTATCTAACTGAGCCATGAGCCTACTGACTCTAAATCCTGCTGGAACAGTAGATTTCATGCCTTTTGACCCCAGCCATCTCCTAAGAACTCCTAACTCTGGGAAGACAAGTTTAGCAAACGGTGTCCAATCAAGGAGGCTTGTTTGCGAGCAAACAGCCCTCCAAACTAGCCACTGCACCCTCAACTGGGTGTGAAAGGCAAAGGCACAACCCAGTAGGAGTCCTCAACTGGCAAAGGAAGATCCCTCTTGATAAGTTCACTACACCTAGAGTCCCACAGGATTCTGTGGGGTAAAAATCTATAAGAACCTGAGCACTAGAACTGCCTGTTCTTGTTCTTTGTTCCTCACCCGCTACCCTGCCTTGCTGTTGGTCTGTGCAGCATTAACCCACAGGCACTGTGCTAAATCACCGCCATTCCAGCTGCCCCACAAGGACCATTGTGCCAGGCAACACCCAGGATTGGCAACACCCTGCTCCCCTTTCCAGCCTTTCTCTCCAGTCCCCGTCCCCCAGCACAACTGTTGCTATTGAACCAGCATTTTGCACTGCCTAAGTGCACGCTAGGGCTTGCTTCGTAGCCCCTTTTAATTCAGGGAGATTCACTCGGCTTGGTTCTTTTGCTGCTGTGGCCCCTGCAATACAACACTCTTAAGCCTGACAGAGCAAGGAACGGTAACCTCGGTCCTCTGTGCAGCATCCCCAAAGACCTGCCAACTTCCCCTCTGGCTTTACTTGTCTCTGTCTTGTGTTGATCGCATTGACTGCACGCTTGCTGTTCCTTGCTTTCTTCTTTGTTGGTGAGTGATGCAGCATTGTGTTTTAGTCTAAGGTGGGGAAAGAGAGTTAACCCTTTCCTAGGCAGCACATCTCTGGACACTGCCTGCTGCTGTGGTTTGGCTTAGCTGGCCAAGATATGCAAAGTGGATATGGGTCAGGGGAAGAGAGAAAACAGGTGCAGTAATGCAGTTCAGTAGAGAAGGGAATACGGAATGAGATATCAACATTTCACATTTAAGCCAGACATTATTGGGAGAGGTGAGCAAGAGGCACAGGTTGGTCACAGTTACATGTTTATGATAAATACTCGTTTGGCCCTACTAGTAGCTGCCAGGTATGAGAAAAAGGCTACCCTTTAATCTCTCCTAACCCCAGACAACAATGGCAGGCTGTATGAGAGAAAGACTTGCAGATATCGTATGATAATATGATACTTGCATAATCAGGTAAACTGAAGCTGGGAGATAGGTGAAGTTACAGAATGTTTCCATAGTAACCTCTTCCCTTTAGAACAGCCCATATGAACCAGACTTCAGTGTTCCACAAACACTGGATTTGTGATGGTTGAAAGCTTTCAGTTGCTCACCTTTCATTGGTAGAGGTCGAGTCAGATTGCTTCATCCTACCCTCTTTTCAATGGCACTGGGAACTGAGAGCAGCATTGGAAAGGGCCGATAGCCTTCCTTCATCATTGCCTTTGAAAGTAGCTTCTTTGCATGTGTGGGATATTTCCAAAATGAGGGGGAAGCTAAACTCTTATATTCTTGCACTGTCTGTGCATACATAGATGGCACACAGAGATTTCCCACATCCCCTGAGCCCCTTGGGACTGAGTCCTTTTTGGAGGGGGGTTGTTTTAATTTGCCACCCTGGATTCTGGAGTGGGCTGATACAGTTGGACCATATAAAGGCATAATGAGTTAGTGTTTTGCTGATGGTCCTGATGTTTGACACTGCCCACTGGTGCAAACATGTAAGTTCACATAACTTTGAGAGGCCGAAGTGAGGTCAACTACCAAAATTTATTCTAGCAATGCCTAGGAGAGGAATCGGTTGTAAATGCCTGTGCTTTTCTTGCCAAGCTCAAGAGCGCAACCTGTAGGAAAGTTAATCTGTGGTGTGTGTGTGTGTGTGTGTGTGTGTGTGTGCATTTAATGAGCTTTAGCCCATGAACAATTAAGAAAACATAATTGAATGAAGCTATTCAGATATGGGAGCTTGCCTCAGGGATGCTTCAGAAGTAAACTGCTCCTCCTATCTGCAATTTTATCTGTTAAGCTAATAGCACCAATGCATAGGAAGACGCAGAGCAGTAATTATACACCTCCAGGGGCCCAATGTTTATTTTTTAAAAAAAGAAAACACACACACTTTAAGACTTAAAACATGGGGTGGAAGCGAGAAGAGTGTTTTGCTCTAAGTACGTTCTGCTGACATATGGTGTGGATATTTGCTTATATATTGCTGGCCAATCAAACACAAAAGAAGACTAGAGAGAGTTTGTCATCTCTGCTTTATCACTACTTTCAGGCAGGCAGCTGGGACATGGGTGGTAAAGGCAAGGAATACAGAGACAAGTGGGGCAGGCAGCAGTGATGGCTGGCAAGGTCATTCACTGGGTTTGAAGTCACCAGTGGTCACTGCATGGCTGCAGTCACGGGGAGGAAGGAATCCCTGCCCTTAGTTTTAGGTACCAAGAGGTGGAGGAGGCAGCAGGATGTGCCACAGCCAGCATCACACAGGCACATGGTTACTGACCAGGGCATTCAGCAGCCCATGGATCAGGGCCATGGAATAGGGCCTCACCAGCCACCAGTGGCAGGGAGATTCAGGGCAGAACAAGATGAAGGAGAAAAAAGGAACTAGAAAGCAGGTTCAAGGCATAACCAAGGCTTTCTAAGGAGGAATTGTTGGCCAGAAGCATTTTCTGCTTCCTTTTATAGGGGCTGATCAAACTCAGTCAAACTCAGGGGAGCTGGCATTCTAAGGCAGTGCAGAGCTAAAACGCTGCTTGAAGCCTTGCCCTCACTCAGAAGGGTCTTCGTTCTGATTCGTTCTGAATCCAAAAACACGATTGGGTCTTCGTTCGGCCCTTCTGAGGGCAAGGCTTCAAGTGGCGTTGTGCGCATGCAAAGAATGCAATGCTGGTTTCAGTTTCAGCATTGCCGTGGCCTAGTCAGAAGCAGCCAAACCAAATAAGATACAAGCACCGATTGGGTCGTACTGGGGGGCAGCGGGCGCATAACCCCCTCCCTGCACGTCACCCCAATCGGGAGCGGGGGCAGGAGTGGCATCATGGGGGTGATGCGCTGACCTCCCACCCCTAGTGACATGCTGACTTCCCAACGGGGGTGACACGCCTCCTAGTGACATCTCTGGTAATTAGCACCTTAGAACAAGAATTATCACAACTATATGGGAGTTTACTGTAGGATATGGATGGTGATGGGGAACCTTGTGATGAGGAAGGTGTGTGAACTAGTGATGAGGGCACATTCTGAACTGAGGAAGATCAAACTAAATGCACCCCCAGTTCCAAGAAGTTCACCCCATTTCAAACAGGGTCCCTTGGATTCTTGTCGTAGCTCAGAATGACTTCAGCCTCATTAGTAGCCATTTGTCCTTGCTAGTTCCTTTCATTTCTTTCCCGATTAACCCCCCCCCCCATATACCATTTCTATTGGGAAACAACGGTTTTGTAGTTTCCTGTGTATCCCAATTTCATTTAGGAAGCGGAGGAAACTACAAATCCAGTTTGTTCCTGGTAGAAATGATGGCTAGGAAGCTGGGATCTGTAGCTTTCTCTGCCCCCTGAATTGAATCAGAGCTTCAGAGGAAATGACAAACACCATGTTTCCCAACAGGAAATGGTGCTATAGAGCGTGTTGTTAGGTATCAAACAGGATGACAAGATAAGTCATGTCTCTAGTGAGCTGTCCATACTACTGTTTATTCCCCTTCCTTTTCCCATAGATAAGGCATTCTTGCTTGTGTATGGAATACGGGAACTAGCATAGAAAGGAGGCAAATTTCACCCATTCATTTAAACTCTTTTCTCCCAATGCATTCTCAAGGAAAGCTTAAAAATTATGTTTACTGAGATGAGCTGAAGGGAGTTTGCGTATTGTTGAGTGTGTGAGCTGATTCTGTTAAAATAACAGGCAGGACGTCTGGCTCAGTTGGTAGAGCGTTTGTCTCTCACAAATGCCTGAAGATCTGCAGGACAGCACAGAGGTGTCGCTCCGGTAGGGGCGGGGCCATAAGTTTCGCTCCTTCCTAGTCCCTTTACCGAGCGAGCAGGAGGCGGCCCCGCCCCCTCACTGTCGGAGCCATTCCTCTGCGGAGAAAGCAGCAGGCAGGGTCTCTTGCCTGCTGCTTTCTCCACACGGAATGGCTCCGACAGTGAGGGGGCGGGGCCGCCTCCTGCTCGCTCGATAAAGGGACTAGGACGGAGTGAAACTTACGGCCCCGCCCCTACCGGAGCGACGCCTCTGGGACAGCAGTTCAAGATGGCCGCAAGTCTGTCGGAGAGCTGCTGGCACGTCGAGCTGATAAGCTGCAGAGCCCTGTGGGGGAGTGAGCTGCAGCTGAAGCAGCTGAAGCATGCTGAGACAAACGCCAGAGAGAGAGAGAGAGCTAGACTGTGAAAGTAACATCTTGAATGAAGGGTTCTATGAAAGATTAGAATGTAATTATATTGTAAAAACCCTTTGGGGTTTAGAACAGCCTGCCCATGTACACCAGCTTGAATAAAGTCGGAGGAGAAATCCAATGACCAGTATATAAATACTGTGCGTGTGCGTGTGTGTGTATACACACACACACACACACACGACGATTTAGGATATACGGGTAAAGATGCCATGTAATTGTAAAGCCCAAGTAGAATCAAAAACAATATCCAATCACTGATCGTGAGTTTCCAATTACTGGTAGCCGCAAGCAGGAAAAAATGCATTTAAAATCCAAGGCAGAATGTTGCGAAGACCGACGTTTCGTTCCTGAGCTCTGAACTTTTTCTAGGTTGCAATCCCAAAGGATTGAAGGTGGAATCAAAGGAGCCTGAAAGCCTCTTGGTTAAAAGGAAAAAAGTGCGGGAAGAAGCATAGTTAATTAATAGCGGAACTGAAGCCGGAAACGACAGCTGCGCTGACCGCAAATGACCTCATTACTGTTTGTTCCCTTTTTTCCTGCCTTGGATTTTAAATGTATTTTTTCCTGCTCGCGGCTACCAGTAATTGGAAACCCACGATCAGTGATTGGATATTGTTTTTAATTCTACTTGGGGTTTACAATTCCATGGCATCTTTACCCGTATATCCTAAATCGTGTAAAATAATCGCTGGCCATTGAAGCTTCCGTTCCAGTTTATATATATAAACTGGATGCAGCATCTATGGGTGCATACATTTTATTTTATTTTTTGGAGAAATAAGGGCAGGTTCTCCCTGTCCAGTGTGATCTTGACTATCCTGTATGCCTGCTTCACACTGAGAGGTTTCATTCCATTTGCTTTCTCTGTCTACATCAGCAGGTTGAATGCAAGTGTCTTGCTTGTCTCATCCCAAAGGAGCTTGGTTTACCTGCTAAGAGGTCTGTTTAATGAAGGAAAAGATGAAATGTCCTACTAAGGAGTCGACGAATGAGGTGTGCCTTGCTGCTTTCACCTCATCTGCCAGTGTTCATTTCAATTATTGCAGAATGCATGTTTATCCTCACATTCATTCATAAGCTGTGCATTTACCCATGTATGCCTCTCTATATTACTGCTGCATTTCAAGATTCTGAAAATGCATACTAGTCTACCTTTGCTGTGGCTCACATGGTCACAGCACAATATTATTATTATTATTATTATTATTATTATTATTATTATTATTATTATTATTATTATTATTTTCTATTTATGAACACTCAGGGCCATCTTCTTCGAGATCATTACAGGAGGATACACCATATCCTTCAAAGCCACAGATGGCCAATGAAAATATGACAGAGACTTGTGGGGAAGTTATCCTCGGGGACCCTGGGGGAAAGAGTTAATTATCTTTTTATGCATTATGTTTAAGCATTTCTATACAGTGAAGGATTTCAAAAGGGTATAGGCTGAAAATGATGTGAATGTGGCACTTGTAGCTTGGAGGCAGGAAATACCAATTCTCAGTGAAGCTGCAGGCAATTCCTTTTCCTTTTCAGATTGGTCTATACCAGTGGTGGCCAACCTTTCAACATGAATGCTGGCCCTTTAAATGGTTGCATAGGTGAGGACATTTCAGCAGGTGCAGCTGCTTTAGCAGCACCATCAGCACTTGCAGCTGCCAAGATTCTGTCTTCTACACAACTCTTAAGAACACAGTAGCCCTAATGGTGGAAGGTTGGCCACCCCTGGTCTATACATACCTGGAAAAAAAAAAGTACTTTGCAAAAAGCATGTTTTCTAATCACAGAGCAGAAAATAAAGTAACAAATGAGTTACACATTACACTGAAAGAAATTACAAATCTTCCTACATTACAAATCTTCCTACAACATCCCACTGATTCATAATTCCAGGCTAAAGTCACACCTGAGGCTATTTCACTGCAACACATGTCAGAGGATACAAAATTCATAAGCACCTTTACTCATGCCAGATTGGATCTCGTGCGACATCAGTTGGATTAGCTCTGTGTCAGGTGTTTTGCCTGTAACTAGCGAAGAGAAGAAATTGAGAAGACAGGACACTGTAGCAATGCTGTGTTTGGCAGTAACGGTGGCTAATTAACAAGGTTTCCATGGTTAACACAAAAAAGAAAAGTCAGAACAGACTGTTTTGTAGCAAGAAGATCACAAGATTTTGTAACAAGAAGATTTTTTAACAAGAGTAAAATTTTGTAACAAGAAGATCCATGGTTAACGCAGGAAGTTAACTTGCGACCAAAAACTCTGCCAGTTGGCAAAAGACAAATAACAAGTAATAAAAGTATTATATCATTTTAGGATATACAGTATATAGGTCAGCCTATATATACTGGTCAGGGGAGGATCAGGTTTAGGACAGGGCAGATCTTGGCAGCACTGGCGGCTGCTGAATCCTATACTTCTCTCCTAGGCCTGCCATAGAGCTGCCATGGTACAGATCTAAGCCAGCAAAAGAGCTGGCACAGATATGAGTAGGCCCATAGGGGACCAGGTAGTTGCCAGAGAGATACGTAAACAATTTCTTTACTTACCTCTCCCAGCTAGCCTTGTTCCCTGGTGGTGTGTGGGATATAGTGGGGGCTGCACCAGTGGCCCTGCATCCTGCGCACAAGTGTGGGCTAAGATTGGGCCACTAGTTAAGGAATTCTGCCATTTAAGATAGTGGCTTCCCCAAAATATGCTGCAAAATGACTGAATACAGTAACTTACTCTTTAGCGTACCTGTCAAGGTAATATGATGGCCTAGATCAATAAACGCAGCCATGAAACAATTACTAAAGAAGAATGATTCTCTTTTCTTGACATTCCGTTTGCAAGGTATTCACTTCAGGGTGTTAGGTAATTACTGTTACACATGATATGTTTCAAACAGAGTCTTGCTATTATACGATATTTATATCGGTAAACAATAGGTGATGATTTTAGAGGCATAGAAAATGGAAAGTAGGCTTTTGAAATGGAATTGCCTTCCAGACAAAAATAATTTCAATAACAATTCAAATGAATTTCCTAGTGATTTTCATAGCTTTTGTGAAGTTATTCAGGCTTGCTTTTTTCTCTGAAATAGTCCAGACTAACAGCACAATCCTGTGTACGTCCTGCCCCAGGGCAGCACATTGCGCAAGTGCCATAAAGCACTTGTGTGACACCCGGAGAGCAAGCAGCGCCGGTGCTGCGGCCTGTGCTGCTCGCCTTGCCTTCTCCCCGGCCTTGCACCAGCCAGAGCAGGTAAGACCTACGCTGGTCGGGGCAGGGGCGGGGGGGGGAGGACAGACCTGGCAGCAAGGGAGGGTAGCCATTGGCCACCCGGGGCCTGGAGGGGGTGGGGATACCGGGGATACCGGCTGAGATCCCCGGTATCCAGAGCTCCCTCCAGGCCCCAGATACGCCGACATGGCCGGCGTTAATGTACACGAGCTTTAGAGCTTGTGCACATTCGAGGAGGCCCATAGGGCCTCCCACTGCTTACACGGGGGGAAGGGGACAATTGTCCCCTTCTCCCGAGTTGTTCCCGGGCTGCCCTGGAGCGGCTGGCCCTTAAGGCCGGCCTCTGTAGCCTACACAGGATTGGACTGCCCTGTTTGTCTAAGGATTTTGCAGAAGAAATGGAGAGGGGAGAAATGTGGAGAAGGAACAAGAAAATAGCAAAGAAGCAAGTGTTCTAGTTGCCTGATGGCATGGAATGTGTGGGTGGCAAAGATGGGTGGTAAGTGTACAGGGGTTAGGTTACAGTTCAAAACATACAGCCTTGCCGATTGTGTGTTGAGAACTTAGAACTATTTGGAGTCTGTGGCCCTGTTCTTTATAGGTTGTAGACTAACATGAGATATTTTGTGGGAAGGCAAACCTATTGTTCTAAAATGTTCCTTGATGAGCAATTCCTGATTCTCAAGGATGTGGCATCCTCTTGTGCATAATCTTTGAGAGTCTTGGATGAACACCCATCGGATTGGTCATGGAGCCCAAATTCATAGGGCTCTGATTGAATTGGCAGTGAAGAAGAGCTTTTGTGACCAACATCACCATTTTTGTGTCCAGGACAGAATGCTCCAATAATTGTGTGCATTGTTATGCAAGCTCCAATAGGATGACAAGCCAAGGTGTGGCCACTGTGCAATTTTCCTGTAGCCTTAGAGGGGTAAGGTGGAGGCTGTCAAGTTATAGGAAAAGTTTCACAAGAGGTTTCTTTAACTGATGCTTTATTAGCACCAATCCTGGTCAATGGAGACACAAATTCCAGTTTGGTCACATGTCCTCCAAGCATTCACCCATCACCATCTGCGTGTGTCTAACTCTTATACATCCTTTGTAACAATATGAAAAACATTTTTTTCAGCTGGAGTTTGCTTGTGTACATCCCAATAATACTAAAAGCATTTATTAGTAAAAATGCCATTGCATTGCCTAACAATAAAACATGATAATCCTTAGGAGTGATTTACCAACCTTTTACTGCTCAAATGCACCCTCTATACGTGGGAAATGATTGTGGCAGCTTATTCAGACTATTTAAGATGAATTATAAACCTTTCTTTTCTTTACAGAGAAGTGTTGCTTGAAAGTGCAAAATATATCATTCGGAAACCGCTTTAATTTGCTGATATTATCAGAACTAGATAACTTGTGTCACTTTTGTTTCCAGTCTCTGCTTTTTTTTTAGAATTGGACGGACCAAGGGCTTACTCTTTTCAAAGCAAAACTAAAACTGGTGACAGAGTCAACAATTTGCTTTTGGCCAACTCTTTGTAAGGTCCTTTTATTAGGCGCCATCTCGCCTTCTGGATCTTTGAACTACAGTTTTCTGAGTGCTGCTTAATTGACCAGCTAATTTACAGTCTGAGCCATAGCCCAGAAACCAAGCGTAGTTTACAAGTATACTATGAGCGTGCTTGATGAATGCAGTCCAAGGTTCACTGTCATTCCTTCCAGGGACTGTACAATTGGATCTCTCTGCAGGAAGAGCTACAAATAGACTGAAAGCCCTTCTTATGCTATTTTCAATACAGACGAATTGTACTACAATTCAGCTAATGTAAAGGGCTAAGGCAAGCTGATCCTAATTTGCACAGCTGTAGTTCTGAATTCACTTACACAGGAAACGTAACAGGGCAATTTCCCTTTAATATTGGATAGCTTAGATACTCAAATGACTTAGATGTATGGCTCTTTGCAGCTCTTTATTAGGAACTTGTACTGCAGCTTGTAGCTTTTCCTCCCTTTAAAAAAAAAGCCTTTTAAAGGGGAATGGTGAAATGTTGAACCTCTTTATGTTTGAGACACTTTGGAATTGTATTCTGCATTAATGATTGTGTAATTCATTGCAGGACGGGGTTGTTGTTTTTTTGCTTAAAAAAAGAAAATGATCATCAAGGAAGGAAACGAGGCAGCAAGGATAGCAGGACAGTTTACAGAACAGAAACATTAAAATAAAAATGCAATTGATAAAATCAATCGTGAACACAGCAGGAAAAAAAAATTCACCGCACGTAAAAGATTAAGAAAGCCAGCAACTCTGAAAACCAATTCTGAGGATAAAAGTCATAAGGAGGCATTAAAACATCTGGAAGAACAGGAAAATCTTGGCCTAGAACTTAAAGGACATCAGTAAAGGCTTCAGTTGAGCCTCCTGAGGTCTCCATAGGTAGGATGTCACCGCCAAAAAAACTCACTCCCTAGCAGCCACTGGCTTCAGTACTAAATAAAAGCAGGGAAGGGGCACATCTGCAGCTGAACACAGTATGTGGGAGACTGAAAGGGAAACTGACATTCCTTTCAGATGACTTGGTGCTATTGACTCAATAGAAAAGCAACTTTTTTTGAACTATGCACTAGTTACCCATGTTTCCATGGGAACAATGAATGATAATGCAAAGGTCCCTCCATTCATCATCTTTCACAGTGATGACAAGAAATATGAGAAAGAAGCAGACTTTCTCAGAAATGGCTCCAAGACGTACGGCTCAATCCTATTCAGACACCACACCCATATCACAGACACCAGCCCAACGTCCAACATATCCTAAGTCCATCCAGACATCGCCATACCAACACAGCCCTCCCACTAACAGTAGTACAACCCTTCCCAGCAACATCGACAGCGTCCATGAAAACCCTGACACAGCTCATCCCCCACAGAGCAGCTTCCTGGCATTGGTACGTCATTGGCACATTGATATCCGTGCGTCATCGGTGTGACATCTGTGCATCATCAGCATTAGGTCCACGTGCTATAAATGTGATGTCCAAGGAACCAGTTGCCACATCCACCCAGCCCAATACCAGCAGACACAGAAGTGCTGCCAGGGTGAATTGAGCAGGGTGTGGGGGTAGGTTGAGCAGCCAACGCTGGGGGATGGGTGGGATGTAAGAAGTCCCTATTTGATAACGAGTGTGATCCAGTCAAAAATTTTATTGAATTGTATCAGTGACAGAGCAGCATCTGAATGAGAAACACATAAGTAGGGTTGCAAAGCCCTTACCAGGGCTCCTCTTAGCAGGGCTGCTGTTGTGCCATTGCAAATTATCCAACAGACAGCCAAGTAACAGGTGCCTGCGCACTCTGGCTGCACCACTTGGTTAATTGTTTGTCATGGAGTCTGCAAGACTACAAGGATCTGACTGGAAGGAGTAGGTCAGCAGTCCCACAGAGGAACAGCTGGATTTCCACTGGTTTCTGAAGGCAAGCAGGCTGTAGGCATCCCTTGGGGTCAGCACAGTGTCTTCGCCTGTGGGACAACTGCCAACGGGGAGCAAGGAGGAACACAGAGGGAGTAACAAGGAATTGGCAACACCATGAGCCACACCTGTTCTCTGACCTCAGGTGCATACTCGGTGTTTTTGAGGGAGAGTGGTGCCATTGCTCATATATGCAGTGGTTCCCTGTTGGGGATGAGATCATGGTGGCTTGGAACATTGCCTTTCCCTCTCCTGGCAGGGCTTTAGAGGATGCAAATGTTTTCCCTTCATAGAAAAATCCAGGTCATTGTCAAATAATACTTGTTCAAAGTACCTGACACTTATGCTCATTCCTATATAGATCCAATACAAATGTTGTTTTCAGATAATGTTTTTCAATTTTTTCCAAAGATTTAATTCTTACGGGCATCATAGCCATGTATAATAAAAAACAGACTTGAATAAAAACAAATATAAAATCCACTTGCGTCTTTCGTTTCCTTCCAGATCAACAAGACAGACAAGATCTATTAAAATCCAAAGTCCAGTGTTTTAAAATTCCAACGTTTCATTTCCTGTTCCTGGAAACATTGTCTAGGAAGCAATCTGAGAGATTGAAAGCTGTTACAAACTGTCAGTAGCGCTGGCTGTTTTAACCTGAGAAAGCGCGGGAACGAAACGGCTGGAGCCGAAGTGCAGCGGAAGTAATCAATTATCGCATTGTTCAAAGGCAGCAATAGGAGCTCCGCTTCCATCAATTCATTCACACACTTCATTTACACCTTCCACTCTGCAAATACTTAGTGCCCCTTTGTTAAGATCAGCAGAGACATTTACGCATCCTGGGATGACCCCTGCTGTTTCGTTCTTCCGTGAAGCGGCTGCGCTAAAGTATTGGAGCCAAAAATGCAGCGAAAATCCAAACAGCAGCTCAAATCAGTGTGCCAGGGTTAAAATGCAGCAAAATTCATAGTTCATTCAAGATTCAAGTGGATTTTATATTTGTTTTTATTCAAGTCTGTTTTTTATTATACATGGCTATGATGCCCATAAGAATTAAATCTTTGGAAATAATTGCTGGCCATGAAAGCTTCCGTGCAAAATTTTTTCAATTTTCTTACATGAAGAAGAAAAATATTGTGCTGGGTGTCAGCATACCCTCTGTTCAGCGCCAAGTAGCGTGCAATACTGGAAGAATGGGTATCCAGCAAGCTTAAGAGCAATGGAACAGAAATCTCAGTAGGGTTTACCGTACAAACTTTTCGTTCCCTTCCAGTTATAAAGGAGAGAGATCATGTTGCTCTAGCTGAGTAGGTTTGGGCCTATGAGAGCTGCAGTTTGCAACCCTTGAAATGAAAATCCCTGTGCTTTTCTATCGCCTCTAGCTTTTCTACCTGCCTGCTTGGCTTCATGAACATGGTTCCTTCCAACTGCTAGCTCTGTGCGCATTAGTCATTGCCAAGTGCAGAATTCAGTCAGCTGCAGTGTCTTTCTCTAGCCTTCCCTGGAGTTGTATTGCAAAGAGCCAGGAGTTATAAAGCTATTAGTGGTACTAGAAGATTTAGTATGAGGTCACTTCTGCCCCATGGAGACCTCTGTAACCAAGGGTTTCAACGTTGATGACTTCTGTTTTGTTTCCTAGTGTCCCTATTTAAGATCATTGATCTCAACAGATGAAGTATAAAATAAAATGGGTTCAGCTTTTTACTGCTAAAGGTTAGAACAGTCTTTTCTCACCCCAAAAGTGCTTGCAGTATTCAAGTGCTGAGTCAAACACATGAAAAGGCTTTGAGGGGATTTCTGAATGCTCAGTGAGTTGAAGCACTTGAAAAGCTCCAATTTGGCCACCCCCCTTTCCCTTCCCCCAAACAGAAAAAAAATCCAAAACAAGGACCTTAGGGAAATGGAAGACAACAGAGGAAGCAACAATGGCAGCAGGATCCCGTACATGCCAGGAAAACCTCTTCTTTGGAGGACCTGGAATGATAGCTCTAATTAGTTACTTAAGAGAGAATAAATACTGGTTCACACACAGTGCTAAGAAAATAAAACAAAGCTCCTAGACTTACATTACTAATGCTCACCTGGACCAACTAGCACCTGAACGTAGGTAGAAGGTGGTTCTTCCACCTGTTGTACCAGTAGCGATATGGTCAGGGATCCATGATGAAGGTTGGATAAGATTGGATTGGTCCCAGAATATTCTGCCATATCTATGAAAAAGGCATTGAACTTGCTCTTAAGACATTATTCATGCACCCATCCTTATGAAGGTTCCCAAACACTTTAACATTTTCTACAAGTTAAAGAACTTGTGGACAGTGTGAAGGTGTTTGGGAACCTTTGTAAGAATGGGGTGAGTATTTGAGGAATGGGTACTCAGATATGCAAACATCGCTGCTCAATGACTGCAAGCAGAGTCAAGCAGCCCCTGCCACCTTGATTCTGCTCACACCCATGTTTGCCGTCTTCCTTCTCCAACACACACACGCACGCACGCACGCACGCACACATACACACACAGTCTTTGGAAAAGGGGAAGGTGGCAGCAGTGAAGGATGAAGAGGCAGGCACCCCCATAGTTGGACAGAATATCTTTTTCAGACAGGAAACTGGTTATTTGTTCAGGCTGGGCCTCTTCAGAGCCTGGTCTGCTGCATTCTGGTAGACCAGGACTCCCTCATGTGCTTCAATTGGCTGAAATTTCAATGAGAATGGTGTGACCTTGTTCTTACACTTGCATACTCTTGCATTGTGGAACGCTTAATTGAAAGTGTTAAAATGACTTAAAATAAAAGTCATGGGTACTTGACTAATTAACACTGGATTTATTTATTTTCCCTAAGAGGCCGAGTTATATTCTGTTTTCCTTCAGAGGTGAAGACATGCATGCAATTCAAACGTGTTTGTTACTAAATTTGTTTAAACGTTCAACAAGTTCAAAGGCCTTTCTATTTTCTTCATATCCTCCAGAGAATGCCTTCTGTTCCGGCTTCCCATGCACTGCATGAGAACATAGCATTTCACCTTGATTTAATGATACTTAAGTCTTCATATAAAGTTAAAGTGTCACTTGGTGGCAACGAGAGTGAGGACTGCTATAGAAGGTAGTGATGGTATGAACTCGGAAAGTGCAAGTACAAGTCAGGCTTGGCAACATGTTTCATGGCTTCCAGTGTGAGAGAACTCCAAATCTATCCCCAAGTCATGGAAGACTCATTATTTAGAATCGAATGCAATATGCCATCAAATAATAATAATAATAATAATAATAATAATAATAATAATAATAATAAATAAACCTGCTGATCACCATTTTTGATAGAAGAGGAAATGCAGAGGAGAGTGGTCAGCCAGACCACTCTCCTCTCCTCCACATTTCCTCTTCTGCTCCATCCCACTATTCCTTTTCCAGCCTAGGGAGCGGGAGGTTCAGAGGCTGCCATATCACCAGGTAAGGGGTATAGCATTTGGCACAACACCTGAACTGCCAGGTTGTTTTGGGCCAATCCTGTGTAGGAGTTGATATTTGGGGCTGAGACCCCACCTCTACCTGGCATTGAGTTTGCTGCCTTGAGTGAGTCGCTTGTTTCTACCTGGTCCATCATTCACTTTCCAGAAGTAGTATGCTTAGGATTACACAGCAAATGGACGAATGTGCGAAGGAGCAATGGGTGGTTGTTGTTTTCTTCTCTGAAATAAAGAGCAGCCTCCAAGAAGTGACAAATAGTAGTGCTTAAATTCAACTTTTTGGGGGGGGGGTTAATTTCTGTAAGTCATGTTTCATGGCATCACTTGTGTGAAAACTATCTGCATAGTTGCTGGAACAAGAATTCACCTCAGCATAGCGCCTTTCCCAGGGGCTGCATCTTTCTTCGGCATTTTTTTTAAAAGAATGTGAGCCCTTTTGGGACAGGAAACCATTTATTTATTCATGTGTCCTATGTAAACTGCTTTGCGAAGTTTTAGGTTGAAAAGCAGTGTATCCATATTCTTATTACTCATCATAATTAATTAATTAATATTTATAATAATTATATTACAATATTATTAACATGGATAATTCTTGAAGCTCTAGGCATTTGAATGAACTGTAATCCTTGTAAGTACACACACTGTGAGCTCTATCACAGCGCTTTTCTCTTCTCTTTCAAATGAATGATATCCCAAATGGAGCTGCATTTACAAATCTGGTTAATATTTGTTGGACAAGCTTAGCTTAACATAAACTCAGTATAAGTCTCTCTTAGTTCGATGCTTAGGAGTTCAGCCCTAAATATTCTTCCTATCTACAAGAGGGAAGGCACATCCCAAAGGATACTGAATGACTTCCTACTTTCCTCAAGAATAGAAATTGTTCTATTGTCCTCAAGTTACAGGAAATTGTAAAAAAAAAAAATAATCTTTGTAATTTTATTTGAGTGCAAGGTTTTGCTTCTGTATTATGGTTGGACATCAAAAATACATCCCTTCGGTCAGAACAGCCCTTTGCCTGTGATGGCAGTGGAATTGTTAATAGTTTGTATTGCAAGCTGAAACCTGTGGTTTCACTTCATTGGAGCTATCCTGCAGGCAGGTTTCAGGTCTATAGTGATTTTTGCCAATAGTGACTTTCTTCTCAGTTAAGGCAGAAGGACACGATCTTAGTGATACTCACTCAAGAACGCGTTTTTCAGGACAGCAGCCTTTGCTAAGTGCAAAGCAGCAAATCAGAAGGTGCTGGGAAGGAACAAACAGGAGTAAGAGACAGTGCACGATATGTAGAAGTTCTTATTTTCTCCCTATTATAAGATAAATATATGGTCATACTAGTCTGAACCTCAAGGTCTTATCTTGGATTTAAACGAAATAGTAGTGGTGGTGTGCACAAAACAGTCAAAGAGCAAACTACCATTTTTTCTGCTAATGGAAGTATATTGTGTGTGCACTGCAAATAATTTACTGACTCTTCTCAAGTTGGACTTACAGTTACAGTTTTAGCCTGTGCTTGATGTCCTGCTTCTGACAAACAGGGCTGTTTGTTGTTTTAATTTTTTTTTATGTGGAAACAATGCATTTTTATTAAAAATAATTGTCCTGTGTGACAAAGAGCTTGTTGTGCATGTTCTCTGTGTTCAGCTTAATATATCCGCAAGACAGAAGCTTGGAGCCCTGAGTGGCTGAGCTCCTTGAAGTTATAATATTATAGAACAAAGTGTATCTTTGGCATGTCCTTTCTGGTATAGCAGCGTCGATCAAGCTCCATTGGGTGTGTTCGCATGCTGAAATAAACTAGGTGATTTGCATTCTGCCTCACATTGGTCCTTTGTCTCTATCAAATGTGTACAAAATATTGGTGTTGGTATTATTTTCTTGTGAGAGTTAGCATTTAACACACAGACCTAAATTTAGCCACATGTTCCAATGCTAGTCAATGACTTTGGAAAGGTGCAGCCTAATTTTATTGGTTGTAACTCTGCCAGCCAGTCATTATGTCTTAACTCATTTTCCCATATTACATATAGCAGTGTATATGTATAACAGCATGAGGAGGGTTAGCACTTGCTGAGTGTAGAAGGACACAGTGGGACTGACAGCCCAATCCTATCTAACCCCCCCGCTGCTGATGCAGCCGCGCCACCGGAACCCAGGCTGCATCCTGCGGGGGGGGGGGGAGTCCAGAGGTCTCCTCTGAGTAAGGGAACATTTGTTCCCTGCCAGGGGGTACGCCCTCATCACTGCAGAGGCGTTGTTAGGGTGGGGGCAGTTGGGGCGGTGGGCCCCAAGTGGTGGGTTGTGTGTACCTTCCGTTACTCCCTCTGCTGCTGGTCCGTCTTCGTGCAGCCATTGTCGGCTGCAAGTTTTGCCCACGTTCCCCCCCAGGTGTCATTTGGCGCACAATGATGACGCCTCGCCCCCCCCCAGGGGTAGGGTGTATGGCATCCTGTGGGGGAGTATTGTGTCCCGTGGCGGTGTCGTGGCGGTGTCCCCCTCCCATGGGGGGTGCAGGGTAATAGAAGAATGACTGTAAAAGGGCCCAAGGGAAGCACCCTTTCTTCCCACTTGTGACCATTTGGAATGTTGGGGGCAACCAGTGGTAGCTAGTCCAAAAGGTTGTTGAAAGTTTCTTTTGGAAGTCCAAAGGCTGTATTTAAAGTTCCTGATTTCAAGAGGATTGTTGGCTTTGTTGTTGTTGTTGCTCTGGGTCACAGCCTTGGGTGCGTGAGGGAAAGTAGGTTTGATACTTTACCGCTTTGATAAATTCCGCTGTACTGTATAATAAACCGGACGTAGGAAAAGTCCGGAATCTGAATGTGAAACAGAGAAATTGGGTTTGTGAGCAGCTGAATCTTCTGGAGTGAGACATGTGTGTGCGTGCATTGAGATGGAATATCAGTTGCTCTGATTCTGGACCATATAAAGAAATTAGACTTAGAAATGTGAATTGCGCTTGCTTTTTAAAATGTGTGGATTACTTTCATGATGGAGTGTGATGATGCTACCGATGCATGGTGCACCATGGTGGAAAAAAAAATACTGTACACCTTTGCTGTTTCTCTCAGTTATTCAGTATCCTTGTGCTTTTCTTTATGGGATCTTTTTATTTTATATGATTTGCCTTTCATAACTACTACATTATGCTTTGAAGTTTCAAGGCTGATTTATTTTTCTGTTAGAATAGGTCAAACAGAATGCAGGATCTCATTGTATTTTTAAAAAAATCCATGTCAGAAGATAAGCTATGCAGTATTGTCTCATCTGCTACCCAGGGAAAGACCAAGATACAGATACTACACAGTGTTCAAGTTGGAGACATCACAGGTCCATCACAGGTTACAAGTCGTGATGACTGCATGCAGCCTCCGGGTTTTAGAGGTAGTCTCTCTGGCGCAGCGGGTTAAACCGCTGAACCATTAGCTGTCGATCAAAAGGTCAGCAGTTCGAATCTGCGACGGGGTGAGCTCTCGTTGCTTGGCCAGCTCCTGCCAACCTAGCAGTTCCAAAGCATGTTAATGCTAGTAGATAAATAGGTACCGCTTGCGGGAAGGTAAACAGCGCTCCATGTTCCAGCTGCATGCTATGCGCTGTGGCAAGGACAGTCATGCCGGCCACATGACCACGGAGGCGTCTTTGGACAACGCTGGCTCTTTGGCTTTGAAATGGGGATGAGCACCACACGCTAGAGTCGGACACGACTGGACTTAATTGTCAGGGGTCACCTTTACCTTTACCTCTCTGAATGCCAGGTTCAAGGAAAGTGCTGTTCTCTTCCCCTCCCCCAACAGTTCCTAAGCAGATTGAGCAAATGCTGCTTTTGCTACTCTCCTACTTGCCTCTAGCAAGGGGGGGGGGATGGCTGCCCTTTAAAGCTGAAAACAAAGAGTGGAGGAGCTGTGATGAAGAAGGGCTCTGTTGGCAGCCAGTCTAGGATGCTGTCTCACCTACCAAACTCGGGGATATAGAGAGCCACATGGGTTTTGCAACCACAAGTTCAAATACCCATGTGGAAGAATCCTAATTTATGGATTAGGAGGGTAATTAGTGACAAAGAGATACTTGGAATAAGGAAACCCATGTGAGTTTTGCATCCTATCGTGTGCTTATTTGGTGGAACATGCCCACTACTGCATGGATTTCTCCACATGTAGTTTGGGCCTAAGTGGCTCAGAGTGTTGTTAAACACTGTTTAATTACCTGGTTCAAAATATAAATGTTTGGTAGTGTTACAAGCCGAGTGGCAGTTCTCCCCCCACAAATACTTCTCCGGCCTGGAATGTAAAGTGAGATTCCATGTGTGCATTGTCAGTGTTCAGAAGAACAGGTGCCCAAATCAACTTTGTAGGCATGTGTAATGTGTTAGTAGTAATGTTAAAAACATGGCAATTAATTGCTGTAAATTACATGTACAGTTCAGCTGTCTAACCAACCAGGCTTTTATTTGGTGAATATCTTCTCTATTTTTAGGTCATATTGCTCAATCCTTTCTCTGCAAACATTTCATGTACTTCTTATCTCTCATTCATTCAGCTCTAAAGTCCTCCCTTCTTCTTGAACATGTTTTTGTTTTGGTTTGGGGGTGGGGTGGGGTGCAAGGTTGAATCTCCAAGCAGCTGTCTGCCAAGGCTGATGCTGGACATTGTGATTGCCAGAATACAATGCAACTCAATACAATTCAACATACTTGTGCCAAATTTCAAACCTGGCAGAGAATGCTTGGTTAGCAGAGAGGTTCTTTCCAGGACACTTACCAAGAAAGCTCATAAGTATTGAGCTGATGCCAAACTGAGCCAAGGAGACTTCACAGATTAGTTAAAAAATACTGTTTTAGTGGGAGATGCAGCAGCTGTAGCCCTCCAACGCGTTCGCGACCCACTTCCGGTTTCACAGCAAAATGGACACTTTTCGCGCTGCTTGGTGGCAGGACACCTGTCCCGTGCTGCTTGGTGATTTTCCTACCTGCTCTGGCGCACATGGAGCCTCCACTGGTGCCATGCCACCTACTTGCATGTAGTTGCAAATGTACTTTACGATACGTTTGCAACACGCAGCGTTGGCGCGTGACACTGGGCTGTATTGTGCCGTCAGATATTCTCATTGTCAGATATGGATACGGGAAGTACCAATGGTTTCAGAGTTTTGCTGTTCTGTAGTAAGTAGTAGAAAGTCTATGCACATTGCATTTCATATCATAACCAATCTGTTTAGGAACAGGAATAATTTTGACAGGAGCATGCTGCAAGGAAAATCCCACGCAGTGGAGTTGCAAGAGTGCTTGGGTTTGTATGTTTTGTACAGGAATAATAAAAAGGTTATTATGAACCTTCTTTGCAATGAAACAAAGACTTGGGTAGACTTGGGAAAGTCTTCATTGTTCATCTTTGGTACACTCTTCTAAGTTCCTTGTAATGTAGAGGAGAAAAGATACAACCGAAGAAATGCAAAAAGAAAGACATGATATTTTACAAAATGAGAAGAAAACATTACTACTTTCCATACAGATGCATTTCTGGTGCAAGGTGACAGCTGTACTTTCGAAATGGATTTAAAAAAAGAAGTCCTAAAGTCTTTTCAGCACAGGCAATATATTTTTTCAGTGCTCACTGACTTGTAAAATCTAATTCAAAAAGCCCATTTTTGAACATGCAGTACATCTTGTAAGGAGTTTATGCAATCCGTGTCTACCCATCGGACTAAAGGATGTAGCAGCAAATCTATATATATTTCCAAGACTACTCGGTAAACAGATGCACTTGAATTCTCCAAGGTGTGTGAGAATAAAAGCTGTGAGGTGCAACCCATATTGGTGTAAAACATGGATTGTATTGCGTCAGTTGTATAAGCAATATCACAGAGATGAAGAAGACAGGAATAGTTCTAGGCGTTCAAAATAAAGGTTTGCCGCTCTTCAAGTATTTGTGTTTTAATTAAGAGAATTCCTGTCATCATCTGCCATTACTTGTCTAGCTTGGTCTTAGAACCATGATTCTGGCAACAATATGGACACATTGGTGCAAGTTCAGTATTCCCCAATCACTTGCTTTGTGGTTTCCTTCCCATTCTCCTACACAACACTTCCTACTGGAGCTTTTGGATCCAGACGCGTCGCTGGGACGTGGCGGGGGTGACAGGCCACTGGGGGTGATGCACGCCAGAGGGTTACGTGCGTCACCCTCTGAGTCCGGAGGCCCCTCCGTGGCCGCCCGGTATGAGAGCCGGTCTGGGAGAGGGCCTCCACGCGTCCTCTCCGACCGGCGGCTTGGCCTCTTTTGATTAGGCCCTCAGCGGCATTTTCGCGCATGAGCACAACGCTGCTGAGGGCAAGAGGGCAGCCTTTTGCCTTCAGCGGCGTTGTGCGCATGCGTGAAAATGCGCGCATGCGCACAACAAGCCGCTGGCCAAAGAGGGCATTGCTGGTAACTACTTCCTAATTTGCTAGCCGTCTTCCAATTTATGAGGAAAATACATTTTTTAATGATTTTTCTCTCAAGGTCTGCTGGCAGTAATCCTCCCCTCTACCACCACCGTCATTTTTTTTTTATTTTTGGTTAATCCCCTTTACTTTTTGGGTTTGAATAAACTGCTTATTATTATAATTTTTAGTATTTTGCCTGCTTAGTTTCTGTTCACTGGTTAAGAAGTGGATTGTCCCATCTCTAGAATCGCTTGAGTTCACTACTATGATTTAGTTTTAAAACAGTTCTAAATCCTAAATTCTAAGTTCTCCTTTCTGAGTCTGAGATGGTGGCTGCGGATACCTACCAGTTCTCCCCCCCCCCACCTCCATTCACCTGCTGACCAAGTATATCAAGGAAGTGGAGAACAGGGAGGAGTCTTAACCACTAGAAGCTGCTCGCCTTGGTTAGGCTTTAGCTTTCCTATCAGAGATCTTTTGCTAGATGTATCGGAAGGAAATCTTCTTTGAAAAGCCCTCATGGTCTTATAAACAGGACTGGATCCTAAGGGTGAATTCATTTAGTGGATTTATACTCATAAAGTGAGGCTTTTCTGCCTCTTCCTTTCTGGTGCAGCACCTTTTGTCACTCCAACAGCAAGGAGTGTAACAAGCTCCCATGCTGCCTGGGGCATGGGAGCTTGCTGCGCCTCAGAGGTGATGTCACGTGACATCACTTCTGAGTTTGGGCGCTATCAGCAGCCCTCACGTTCTGCTCAGAGCGGTTCAAGTGGAATGCAAGGGCTGCTGATTGCCTGATGCCTCCACATGCCACCCCTACTCTTCACAATCGTAAGGAGAAGGGGTGGCACGAGAAGGCAGCAGACGAATGGCTACCCTCAAGCCCGAGCTACATTGTCCATGGCCACGTCGTGTCCGTGTTCCGTGCGTGTCTCGTGTCCCGCCCCCAGGTCAAACAACAGGCTCTGATTGGCCGGACGTAGCGCAGACGCAGCAAAAGTCGCAGCAATCAGAGCCTGTTGTTTGACCTGGGGGCAGGACACCAGACACGCACGGAACGCGGACGTGGACAATGTAGCTCGGGCTTTATAGTGTGTTCTGAGTGTGTTCCGAGCCGAGCTCGGAGTGTTCCGAGCTGAACGTGAGGGCAGCTATTAAGTGGTGGAGCCTGAGGGTTGCACCACCCCGTAACATTGCGTCCCGGGGCAGCTGCCCCTCAGGCTCCACCCTTGTTACGTCCCTAAAACAGCTAGTCATGAAGCTGAGGGAATGCCTTGGAAATGGAATGGAATGTGATACAGGGGGCTGCAGCTGGGCAGAGCCGTACAAATTAACGAGCCTCCCAGCATCATCAGAAATGTCTTCTGCTCATGAATCTATTGGGACTTCTTGTCATCATTTATCTATTCATGTATCTATCTGTCCATCTATTGGAATTTCCTGCCACCAATATAATTTTTATCTTTCCTCAGCTGGTACTTAAACTGATATGTACTATTTATGGTCACATTTTGAAATATTCTGGGGTTTGGCCATTGAAAGTATTTGGATAATCCTAAACAACTTGTGTGAGGATTCATAGTCTGGTTATTTGTTACATCTCTTGGTATTTAAAAAAAATAAAAGTTTAATTTCATCAGTGCACTGTTGATGAAAAGCAGGAAATTAGATCTTTTGCCCATCATTACTTATTCTGAAGGAATAAGATTTTATATATTCCTTTAAAAATATCAGGTTATAGATAGCTTCTCCTCCAATATCCGGCTTAGAGCTCTGCAGGTAGTTCAGTGCTCATACACAGAGCCTTGCTGGAGAAAGTGTCATTCACGTCAATGGATGAAGAAACTCCATAGCAGCTGTGTCCTCTACAGAAGTGAATGGAGAAAGACTTTATGCTTATGGGAACCCCGTGTGCATGCATGCAAGAAGGTTCTTGATCAGAATGAATGACCATATCATCCAGTATAGGTTGTGGATGGTACCTGAGTGTCTGGAACATCGCAGGCGGCAATTCCATGTGTGTAAATCTCTTCTTGGGTACTTTAGAGCAATTGTGGTAAATGATATATACACATCTCAAACTTCTACTTGTACTGCTATATGTGTCTTTACAATTTTCTCTATAAATCACAACAAAATCTTACTTATTTTCTTTCATTGTTCTGCTCTGCTTCCATTGACGACTCTTAACTTCCTTCCAGACTGGCAATATGAGGGTAAGATGGCAAGCTGTAACTTCCTGAAAATTGCTCGTCTGTTTATCATTTTTACTCTGTTTATTGAAATTCTGTTCACTCTCCCTAATTAGAGTCTTGCGTTGCAATTAAATTTCAATTATGTTTGTTTCTGTTGTGAAGCTTTAATTACGATTTATTCCTTTTAATCATTCCTTTATGTTATTATTTTGGGTTAAATTACCATCACATTATCTCTGTCCTGAAGGACTTCTGTTCCATGGTGTGGTCTCTGTTGGTCTCTGTTCAGCACAAGACATGATTAAAGAGTAGCAAATGGGCTGTATTGTGTTGTGATGTGGCAAAGGTTTGGTGTTTGTGTACATAAAAAATGTAATTTTAGCAAATAGATCTTAGTAAAACAATACACATTTAAGAGTATGCTTTCTGAAATGTGTCACTGTTAAAGCCAACTATGCAGGAGTTTGCTTCACAAGGAGTTTGCTTAATTAAATAGGTAAAGTCTGGGTAAGTACTCTACAGCTAAGCATTGATTGTTTAAAATGACTGTCAGCACAGTTATTTTAAATGACTATCTGGTTTAGAATGACTGTCTGCACAGTGATTTTATGACATGCCTAATACTGTGGAATTTGAAGTAACTTACATTTTCCTATTTGTAGACTGCAAGTTGGCCAGGGCAGGTCCTCCAGCAACAATAGTTCCAATTGACGAAGAAAGTCGGAATGGTGAGTGTGCATCCGATATTAATAACATTATTTGTTTAATTTCTCCATCTGCAATTAAAAAGTCACCACATTTATTTCTCATTGTAGAAACCATGTTTATTTGGTCCAAAAAAAAATGGGTATCCTTTTCAGTTTTTTTTTCCTAGTGCATCCCTTGGCTTGCGAGTTCTCAGGGTTTTAACCGAACATCCCAAACCTTTTTCATAGGATCTCCAGTAAAATCCTAGAGTGGAGGGTCAGGGTCAGAGGGCACCCTATGTTCTGTGTGGCTTGAGACGTTTTGCTGTTTGCTCAGTGTCCCATTTCCAGACTCTACCACCAAGCAGTAAGCATAGCTTGGCTTTCCCCTTGACTGGCCAGGCATCACTAAGCTCTGCCTCAATTTCACAACACGTCACTCCCTGATCTGCCAGACAACAGCCCTTTTCTCCCAGGCATGGTCTCTTCCTGCACCTCAGAGTCTGAGTCTCATGAGACCTTGCAATTTAAGAAGAGTATCAGTGAACCAACTTTCGTTTTAATAGCATCCTGAAATCCATCCTTGGATTTCTAGGCCGGCGGTATAGTGTGTACTATTGGAAGGTCGCTTGTGATGTTTAGTAAATTATTGCTGGTCTCTGTTTATATATCACATCTATTTATGTCACTGGCTCATGTACAGGCAATGAACATGCCAGAAATGACACAGTATAAAGCGATCTGAAACAGGGTTTGTTTTGTAGCAAAGATTGGAAGTTGGTTTTGTGGGTTCAGGTTGCTTGGCCAGACCATATTGGCCTCCCCACAGCTAGAAATGCTGCAAGTATAGGGCCAAACTGAAAATGTGGAACTCTGCATTTATTAAATGCTTGATTGCTTTGTTCACCTATGAGGATGAGGGTCTATTTCTTATACCAAAGAGAGCATGTGGAAGAGGGGAGTAAAGTCTATCCCATCTGCTGTGCATCTGCTATCCCCTCTCTGTGCAATGCTGCTTTAAGACATTTTCTCTCTGCTTGGCCCATTTCCAGTTCGGTGCCTCCCCGTAATGCCTTGTTTCAGTCTCAAGGCACAAGGCGCCTTCACAGCCAATGGTGTCCTTTGCTTTTATTCTGTATGGTATTAACTGGTGTTAAAACCTCTGGCAGGGTGGCATTTCAGAGTAGGTCATTCATTCATTCTTCCTTTGTCAATTTTCTTGAACTGTTGTCGTCTCGGGTTCTGAAAGGCTAGATTAGAGGGACATGAAATTACACTGCTTGCCTTTCTTGATTTGAACTGTCCCTGCAAACTTTGGCACAATCCTGAAAGAAAAGCCGGCGATGAAACAAGCGTTCCATCACTGGATGATGTCGCAAACGTGCCATAAAGCACGTTTGCAATGCCTCGGGAGTAAGGTTCGCCAGCCTTCCTCCTTCTGGTGCCAGACCAGGACGCGGACGGCGGCGGAAGGTAGGTGCTCTGTCGCCAGCCACGTGAGCAGTCCAGCCAGGCGAGGGAGGGGGACCATTGACCTAGCCGGCCTGGGAGGGGGCGAGGATGTCGTCAGCCATATCCCTGTTCCTGCTGGGCCGGCTGAGGAGGCCGATCGGGCTGGCCTGGATTTATACCCGGGGAAGGGGACGAGTGTCCCCTTCCCTGAGTAGACTTCCAGCCCAGCGTGCGCCGGGCAGCCCATGCACAGGATCCAGCTGGTGGCCCTTATGGTGGATTGTGCTGCCAATCAAGGAATCAGCCCCTAGTGCCCCACATATACACGCATCACTTTTAGCATGTTGTACACAATAAGTAACAAAAATGTATTCATAGTGTCATTAAATAGCATCGTAGTATTTGCAAATCAAATCAAAGTATCATTAGCTGCTGCGTGCTTCAAGTCAGTTTAGTCTTCCACGCTCATGAATGCTGCATAAAAGATATTTGCTATAAGCGTATTTCATCTGGAAACTCAAATGCATTAAATGTGAACGTTAGTGTATACTATTCTTTTTTTTTACTTTTTTCTGTTTGTGCTGAAAAGCAGTAATTTCTTGCAATTTTCTCTTTGTGCTTTAGTGTCAAGCTGCTGTGTTGTGGCACATTGACAGATAAAAAGTGCTGTATAGTTTTATGAGGCTGCTTTTAACAAAACTTCATTTAAAGAAAATATGCTGAACAGTGATATTTGTTTGCAAACATAGTCAATGGGGAAAAAGTGGAGATGTAATTGCCTTTCTTATCTGTGCGTATTGAGAACTTTCTGCTTCAATACTGACATAGGATGGGTTATAAAGTGCTTGATTTCTATAAACTATGGTCTTAAAATTCAGTGGTTAGTCCAGCTAGACTCTGCTTTTATTAGGCTTTGAAGGTAACTAACAGCCCAATCCTGTGTAAGATACGGTGCCCGGCTAAAGGACCGGACACCATATCCTATCGAGTTATAGGATAGGAACTGAACAGTAATAGGAACTGAACAAACAAAAGCTTGCAACAACATCCCTTCAGCTTGCTGGGGATTCCTGAACAACTCGGGAAAAGGGGATGATCGTCCCCTTCCCTCGGTGTAAGCGGTGGGAGGCCCAATGGGCCTCCTCGAACATACACAAGCTCCGGAGCTCGTGTACATTCATGCCAGCTGTGTAAGGCCGGGCTAGGCCTGGAGAGGGCTTGGGATATGGCGTATCTCACCGCCGATATCCCCGTGCTCTCCAGGCCCCTGGATGGCCAATGGCCGCCCTCCCTGCCTGCCTGGTCTGTCCTCCCCCCGCCCCTGCCCCGGCAGGGGTAGGACGTACCTACTCCAGTGGGCACAGGGCCAGGCAGGAGCCTGGGTAAGGGCCGCCGGCTGCTATGCCGACGGTCCTTACTCTCCAGGTGCCGTAAACACACTTTATGGTGCATTTACAATGCCCTGTGCCAGGTGAGCGTGCACTCCCTGGCACACCATTTGTCCAGGATTGCGCTGTAAGGAGAGTTACAATAAATCCTGTATACAGAAGCAAGAAAGCTTATGTACAGAAAATGCAATAGGGAAAAGAAAGCACACATACATACATACATACTTACGTACACACACACACACACACACACACACACACACACACACACACACACACAGATAGAAAGAGAGAGAGAATGGGGAATAGGAACTGAACAAACAAAAGCTTGCAACAACATCCCTTCAGCTTTCTGGGGATTCCTGAACAAATTCTGGGCACAACTGGACAATTCCTTGTCCACCAGTGAAATACAAAGGGGTGTTGGCATTTCTGGGGGTGTTATACGTATTTGCAGGCAAGATGCTAGGAACCACATAGGGCACTCTCTAAACAGCAGCTGTGAGTCTACCATGCTCATATACGTATGGTCAGAAGTGTCAGTTCCTGCCAGGGTCCTGTTTCCAGTGCCTCCCGATCTAGTTCATTAAATTGGCAGAAAATTCAAGTCATATGAAATGCATTTTCCATGCACTTAGACCAGAAATGACATTCCTAATGTAGTCAGAAGCATGCAGGCTTTGGGTATGAGGCATGCATGGCTTCTTCTCTCTCCCCAAGGATCAGGAGGTTCCCTTCAAAAGAACGAATTTGCTTGGGAAGTGAACTGAGGAGGAGAGCTAGTTGACTGTGGTGGAGACCATCATGAGTTGGACCTTCATTTGCAAGGGAGGGGTTGGGCTTGCTTGCCAAGGATTTCCAAAGCGATGGACAGCGCAATCCTGTGTAACAGTAGATACACCGGTGTAAATGCACTTATGCTAGTGTAATTGCACTTACACCAGTGCATCTGCTGTTACACTGGTGCATCTGCTGTTACACTGGTGCAAGGTTACAAAGGATTGTGCTGGGAGTCATATTCCAACACACACCCCATTTCCAAAATTACCGCTCAAACCTATACAAGGCCAGCCTGTGCGATGCAGGGACGCTGACAACAGCCTCTGCTCCATCCTGTGGGCCGGCTGGGAATCAGGTCAGCTGGGAGAGCTAAATAAAGAACATTTACTTCCTCTGCTGCTGTCTGGGCCCCTATGGGCCTACTCAGATCTATGCTCCATCAGCAGCGAACCACAGACTGTTGGAACAACTGCAGTGATGGCAGCCTGCCTGTTGCAATCCACTACCGTACCAATGCGGATAGGATTAGGCTGTTAGCCACGTCCTCTAGGGCTGCAATCCTATATGTACTTACCCAAGATTCTTAAGTCCCATTGAACACAGGTCCCATTGAACACAGTTACTTTTGAGTAGAAATGCACTGTAATTCCAGTTAATGATTCTGTATGGTACTTAGCTGCTAGTTGTGCAGCTTCTGAACATACTTCAGAATATATTTGTCTTAGATTTTATTCAGCAACTAGCAATTGTAGTGGTACTATTTGTTCAGTTCACTAATCTGCTCTTTGAAGTAATCTGTCAAACAAATCATAGCTTCAATGAAACAGACTGCGTGATAGATTTCAGACAGTTGCAGATTTGAGAAAGACATCTTATGGAAACTTAAGGCCTCAAAATCTCATTTCAACTAAATATAAATGAATAAAGTATGAAAAGTGTTCTTATTCTTGGTTATCAACATAGACAGAGAATGCTAACTGTAAGATTTATAAATGGCTTCACCTACCATGTTGTAGGAACTACCTTATGAAAACCAAAATGAAATGAAAGATCAATAACCATAACCATGTACATGGGTGTTGCTTACTTTTTCGGCGTCCAGTGTGAACGCGGCAGCAGGAAGCCATAAGTAATTGGCATGGCGTGATGACATCATCGTGCCACGACAATTACTTCTGATTCGCAACTTTGGCTTTCAGGCAGAGCCTCCGAACAGAGCCAGCAGAAGCCAAGGGGAGATCCGGCTGTGTTTGGCGAGTTGCGACTTCTTGAATGGTCTTATCTTAAACAGTCAGATAAATATTTCAAGTGGTGCTGTCTTTTCAACCACTTTAAGTGGTATTTATGTCAACTCTTTTCCTGTCTTTGAGAGAAAATTGCCTTTAAAATTGCCTTTAAAATGAACTCCCAGTTTACAGTATAATATGATGATGTATAATTTCCTCATAGTCTCTTACCCGTGAAAATTGAACTCATAACATATAAGTATGCCAAATAAAATAATGAACTTGGTTTTGTTTTGTTTATCTTTCTCACTTTCTCGGTTACTGGAGCAAAAAAAAAAAAGCGAGAAAGAAAAACTTGTATCTCAGAAATATTTGATGTAACCTTTAATATTCTTGGCAACATCTTTGTAATTGGTTTATGCTTTAACTTTACAGAACACAGGGCCAGCCTGCCAGTAGCCCTGATGAGGTGGCTCTTCAGGGGTTTAGGCTAAGGCTGATTGAACACATAAAGGACAGAGCATCCATAGCACATTTGATATCTATTTCTAATATACTGAGAGTATAGACTTGCGGCCCAATCCTGTACAAGTATGTGTGGCCGGCCTAAATGGCTGGGATTGCGGCCCACGCCGGCGCAGCCAGGGCTCACCTCGGGGGAAGGGCCCTTCCCCTGGTGTAAGCGGTGCGGTGCCCAATGGACCTTCTTGGATGCATGACAGCTCTGAAGCTGACGTGCATTGGGAAGGCTGTGTCAAGCTGGCCTGGGCTGCAATGGGGCACAGGATATTGGCGCCCCCTTCCAGGCCAGGCCAACTAATGGCCCCATCATTTGCCACCCATGCCCGCCTTCCCCCCGCCCCTGCACTGACCGACACAGGACTCACCTGTGTCAGCCAGCACAGGTCCAGTTAGGTCACGGAGTAAGCGGCACCGGCCTCTGCACCGGCACTGCTTACTCTAAAGGAGCCGCAAATGTGCTTTACGATGAAGGGCCCCCCAAAGGGCTGCAGGGTCAAGGTGCAGTAATAGAGCACATCGACACGCAGAAGGTCCTCTTTTCAATTCCTGGCATTTTCAGGTAGGTGTTGGAGAGCCACTACCTGCCTGTGTCAACAATACTGGCTGGGATGGATGTGATTCAGTCTGAGACAGCTTCCTCTGAAAAACCCAATAGGATGTTTGTGGATAAAGTGTCTATACATTTCTTTTTAAGGTTAAAAACACGCACCATGTTTTATTTATAGCTCAGGTACAAGAAGTAAATGGTGTGGATGCTTAAAGTGTATGAATATTTTACTATAGTAGTCAATATAAAATTAATAATAAATAATGAGTTTGAATGCTTAATAAGAGACTAAAGAATGACTAGGACTGAGAATTCAATTAAATATAAGGTAGCAATTTATTCTGAACAATTCGGCCTGTTTTTCCAGTTCTTGTTCATGTTAGTGTTCTGAGAGTGTTTTCTTTCCTCAAATGATTCCTCTGATAGAAATCTCATATTTTACATTCCTCCGCTATAAATTTTGAAAACAATCTTCTGCAGTTGGCTACGAGAAGGAATGTTGGATATAGAGAATACGAAGAGGGAATGAAAATATACTCACGGTGCAATCGTATTGAGCATCTATGCCGGTGCAGCACGTACTGCACCGACCTAGAGTGTTGCAAACACACTGTAAAGCGCATTGCGACACCCAGAGAGTAGCTGGAGCCGGCAGGAAGGCCTGTACCATCCTACCAGATCCAGGAGCAAGTAAGGCTGCTTCGCCTTACTGGGGAAGGGTGGGAAGAGGGCATATAACAGAGGGGGGGGAGGGTGAGGGGGGCGAATCGGACCCGGGTGATAGGAGGGATTGGTGACTCCACAGCATGCCATATCCTATTTCTCCCCCCCCCTGTGTTTTTTCCCCCTGACACAGTTCTCAGTTCTGCTTCAGCTAAACAGCTGGTAGGGAACCAAGTAGCTCCATTGCGGCAGCAGGGGTTTACCCAAGGTAAAGGGATGAACATCCCCTTACCCTGAGGAAACCTCCAGTCAGCTGCTGCTGGGAGTAGGATCCAGCAAGGGCAGGGGAGGGGATAGAATTGGGCTGCCCGTATGATACGATGCCTTTCTATATTCATTTTTTTACATTAAGTTCACATTACTCAGACTTTAGACGCTAAAGGTACCTTGCAGTACGACCCATTGAATGCAGTGGGGCTTACTTTCAAGTGCACATTCCATGTAGGATTGCTCTGTCAGTGTCATGTTTCAGTTGTTTTCTAATTGCAATGTACTGTAGTTCATTGTGAACTGCTTTTATTTTACTCTGGTGAAAATATGGGTTTAGGTGGAAATTAAAGATTTAGATACATTGATTGATATTCATTAAGATGTAGTCTTGCTGCAGTCAGGGCATCTTTGCTCACCTGAGACATTCCATCGCAGAAAAACACAGGGCTGAGTTGTAGCTGGAGCTTCAGTATGCAAATAACTTATGTTATAATCTAGGTACAGATTTATGCTCCTGCTAATGTATTACAATCAGACAGCTTGTACTTGTTGCATACAGAAATGTGTGTGCTTTCTCTATTTCCCCTAGAGGAAATCTTTTTATACCCTTCTAGTGTGTTTCCAAATCAGATTAATCAAATCAACTGACATGTCACAATCTTGGTTTATCTCTGACCCATGTACTGCTTATTTTCATTGTTAGTATGTGGTATTTTAGAATTTGTTTCTTCCAATAAATCTGTTTTAAGATACAGTGGTATAATTAAAAGACACCCTCAGGCTGTAATCTCCTGGAGAGTTATTCAAGATCTGTCTAAATGGATGCCGTTTCTTAGAGGTTCATCACAGTTATTACCTAAGGAATGGATACCACGGTCACCAGGAGTGAGTTTCCTGATCAGGTGAGAAAAAAAAAACACACAGAGGCTAGTCCATATGAACACAATGCTCACATGTATGCCATAGAATGGCATCATGGGGAAATATATACCACACACACTGTGAATATGTGAGAGAGGACAGGGGGCTTAGATTCTTATTCAAGTGGCAACAGTAGGCTAAGCATTTTGGTGTATATCAAAGGAATGCAACAAGGCTACAGCTGCAATCCTACGCACACTTACCTGGGAGCAAGCCCCACTGACCACAGTTGGATTTACTTCTGAGTAGATCTGCATAGGATTGGGCTGTAAGACATTTTGGGCAAAATACTGACTAAAGATCCGGCCGGTGGCCCAGGGCCGCCCACCGGTTCCTATCCCCACTCCAGGCCGCGCTGCTGCGGCCTGGAGGTCTACTCAGGAAAGGAGATGTTTGTCACCTTACCTGGGTGTAAACTGGGGCAGGCCCAATCAACCTCCTCGTTCGGCCAGCAAAATAGCTGGTAGAAGTAGAAGGAGGCCGTGTAATGGCCAAGCTGGCTCGGCGGGGATGGGGATATGGCGGATGCCATCCCCGTCCCTCCTGGGCTGTCTCGGCCAATGGCCCCCCTTCCCTTACTGCCCATGTGGCTGGCGGAGACCTACCTTCCACCACCGGCCGCATGGACGTCCCGGTGTCGGCCTCCCTTACTCACAAGTCGTCACAAATGTGCCTTACGGCACGTTTGCAACTTAGTATGGATCTGGCTGTTTATATAGTTTATGTTAACAAAACTGGTGGTCATCAAAAAGAACATGATGTATCCTTTTACTGGAGATTTACTGACTGAAATAAGAATATATAAAAAACCCTGCTGAATCAAGCCAAAGGCCCATCTTTGCCCAGTATTTTATGATTAAAAAATCAAAGAATAAGGACAGTCAAAGACCTACATTTCATCACTTCAAAGTGCTGCTTCATACATTATGCACAAACTGGGCTTCACAAACGTGGTTGCCATAGTGACTGTCCCCCACCCCATGACAGTCCAATCTCAAGAGGAACTAACACAGATTTCCCTTCCCTTCTGTGTATTGCCAGGAACTTGAGAAGAAAGGGATCTTTCACTTCACGTTAGACTTCTGCATGAGTCAGAATCAGCCCGCCGTGTCTGTTTCTCTCACTGCTTCTGTGTTCTGCAAATTCCAGTGTGAAGTGAAAGCAGACCCTGTCCCTCTCTATGGTCTCTGTCTATGCCAGAGGGTTTGAGAGATGAGGGAAAGTGAAGAAGTTAGTAATCAGTACAGAATCATTCCAGATAACAGTTGACGGAGTCAAGAAAAAATGTGTGAAACTTTGTGCATAAAGTAATTTTTGGTTGCATTATAGTTTTGTCTCATTGTAGTAAGGTTACTTTTGTGAATGCGTTGGCCAGCTGTCAGAGCTACTGGCCATCTCTACGAGCATCAAATAGCACTGAACCCTTGGGTTGGAAAATTCTTTGAAGATACTGAATAAGCAGTGTGTGAAGCTTAACAAATTGCTACATCAATGGAATTTCTGTTGGGACATTTATTATAGTAGTTAGCGTTTGGAGGAAGTACATATAGTGTGTATCTAGCAAGTGGTTGGGAAACTTCACCTGTTGAATCTCTGCATCCCTCCCAAGCCCTAGTGTGAGGCTGAAAGAACAAGGCAAAGTGAGTGTGAACTGGAATCTACCAGTAATTTTAAAACCAGCAAAATACACAAGTCTATACAAAGTATTTTGCTGACATGGTGTGGACGTTAAGGAGTGACATAATGGCAGTGCCTGGTTGCTTGAGGCCCTGGGGCAAAGCCTTTCCTCGGGTCCCCTATGACACTGGCTGCTCACCTTCTGATGGTAGATTAGGTACTACCATTGCCACAGGACTGACAGCTCAGGGGTCAGGCCAGGCAGGTAGGCCTTCTGATGGGTGTGGGTCCTTGGTTAGTGTCCAGCCTAGGTGACCTCTTGGCGCCACCTTAACTTGCAATTTCTATGCTTTGAGGAGCACAAATGAACGTTGTAACACCTCATCTTCATTGTACATCTCATCTTAAACCAACATAGCTATTGTTTTCTATTTGTATATACATATACTGGATGTCACATTCCTTATAAAACAGTCTTGTGGCTAGAAGTATTTCTCTTTGGGGCAGGGGTTCTCAAAATGGTGGCTCGCGACCCACCACTTTTTATGGAAGTGGCCGGTATCCCCTTAAGGAGGGTGGCCAGCAAGAATGGCGGCACTCCAGGATCGCGCCTGCCCCGCCCCGACCCAAAAACGCTTTGTCCTTCCTGCTCCCTGAAGGGTCCAGGGGGGCTGCTGCCACCTCTGCAGGCTTCCTCGAGGCTCTAAACAGCAGCAATCGTGTTCCCAAGCCCACTTACAGTTTTTTGGGGGAAATGGAAGTGGGCTTCGGAATGTGATTGGCACCATTTAGAGTCTTGGGGAGGCCTGCACAGGTGGCAGCAGCCCCCCTGGACCCTTCAGGAAGCTGGCAGGACAACCAGGTACATTGAAAAAAGCATTTTGGGGTCGGGGCAGGTGTAATCCTGGAGCGCTGCCTCAGATATCGCCCCGCCCCCCCAGACTTACAGCGGAGTAAACTCCCCTGTAGGACTGAGAAACATTGCTTGGGGGCAAGAGGTGATGGCACTGGATGCCCGTGCATCTGGAGCATTACCTTACTAAACCATGCTTGAATTCTCTTGAACTTACCTCTTGCTCTTCTACTTTTTTATCACTGAGATTGTGCATTTGTTTGGGGTAAGGAAAGGTTCTGTGATGGCCCATTATGTTGTCACTTTGATGCTTTGAGTTGAAATAAGTCATCAGCAATAGACCCTTTTTGCACTCATCACAGTACAGTGAACTAGATTAAGCTACCGATAGTATATATGTATGGCTTTTTGAACTTCTGATTTATATTCCATTATTCTTTGCTAGGCTTAAATTACATTTACAGGAAATAAAAATCTAAAATTGTATCAGGAAAAAATTGCCAGAGAGCCTGATTCACCTAATGAAATTGCAGCCACATCTGCCCTTAGCGAGACTGTCTCAAAGTCTCATGGCTTTTTGGTGAGGGCTCAAAACAGTTCTGTTTCGTCTAGCGTTTGGGTGATGGGTTGATGTCTGACTTCTGTGTCTTAAGATGTTTTGCTCCGCTGCTTCTCTGCTGTATATATTGTCGCCTCCCCCCAGTGGATTTTATTGTTTTTAATTTATTTTATGTATTGTTTTAAATTATGTATATTTTTATATTTGATATTGTAAGCCGCCTTGGGCATTTGCTTTGGGATGGGATAAGGTGGGGTATAATTTTTAAAATAAATAAATAAAGTAAGCCAAAGTTCTAATATGTCTTAGGTGTTATTTTTATATATACAACTGATAGTTTTTTAATTGAAAATATATAAAATAATGTTTGCATTTTATTGAATGTAAAGATTGGCATATATAAGTGTTCTGAAAATGAAGATGTTCTGCAGCAGTAGCCAGGAAAACCCTGAGATCAGAAAGATCAGAATTGGCAAACAAATTCCCCTTAAATTCAGCTTGCTCATTTGCCAGTCCTGTGCCAATGTGTAGCCCCAGGAGACTGTTCGATGTATTCTAAGCTGTGTTCAGAATAGGCAACCATGAGATCCAACAGCCTTGTCATACTTTGAATGACCACAGTGTGCAACCTAGAACATAACCCAGCCTCTTCTGGAACGTGCAGTGATTCTTCCGCAGACTGATCTGTCTTTACACTTTCCACAGAAGGTAGAAAGTGTAAAGATAGAAAGTTTGAAAGCAACTTTATTATAGGATGGGTTGGGGACCCTCTATGGAACAAAGACAGAAAGTAAAATGCCACCAAATGTCCACAACAGTTTCCTGATCCTAGATAGTCTCTATGTGAAGAACGTATTGGTTAAGACTGACATGTCCTTCCCATATTGATAGATGGTGTCAAGAGTTTGTCCTTGTAGGCTTTGCAATAGCTTGAGCTATAAGTCAGGAGCAAGAAAAACTACATTTGGTACTGAAAACACAATGTGTTCTAACTGGGTTGAGCTTCAGTTTTTGAGTTGCAGAATGAAATGCTTTATTGGAACGATTGCTAATTGGCTGTTTGATCTTGATCAATAAAGTTCTAGCTCTTAGTAAACACCAATTATTGTATTCACATCTTGAGTCCCAGGAGTAGTGTCTTAACAAACTCATGGTTGAATTGCTACAGTTCTGTTACATTTCTAACCACAAAAAGGATTTGTTAAAATTACACTTATAAATGCTTCAGGAATTAAAAAGTAGGCTAATGTACTTGAGATCTCATTAACTGAAAATATAAACATTTTTGAAGACTGTCTCTAAGCTGTTAAGACTGATTGAGTTATTCATAGAGTTTTGCCATGCCTTTTAGTATCAGGTCAAAACAACGGGAGCTCCTTTATTGTGTAAGGGTTGAGTGGCATAATACTGGAGTAGGTTTCAGCAGAACCTTCAAAAAATATTGGAACAGTATCTAAACCACTTACACATCTTCCTTCTAACTCATACAAGCTACCTCTTGTTTAGCATTAGAAAGTATTTATGAGCTTCAAAGGGTGTTGCTTATTCTCTGTTGGAAGCTATAGACATGCATGCATTATTCATGAATCAGTCAGTAAAGACTTCAACTATTTATACAATAACTGATGATAGCAGTGAGAATATGAGAATATAAATAGTCCTGAGTACAAATAAATGTCTTTCTGGAAGTGCACTATCATGAGATTTCTTGTTTAAATCAGAGACAATTTGGAATTGTGAGAGAGCAATTCAAGAAGCTGGAAAGAGACAAGGGCAAATAGGGGCGGAGTGGGTGATTTTAAGAAGAGAGAATGAGTTAGAGATTTAAGAAGGTGACATCAGGAGGTCTGGCTCAGTTGGTAGAGCGAATGTCTCATATATGCCTGAAGATCTGAAGGACGGCAGTTCGAGGTGGCCGGAAGTGTCTGTCGGAGAGCTGCCGGCACGCTGAGCTGATAAGTTGCAGAGCCTCTGTAGGGGAGTGGAACTGCAGCTGCACTTGAGTGAGAGTCAAGGTTGCCTGTCAGCTGAATCGTGGTGAGGCGAACGTCAGAGAGATAGCTGGACTGTGAAAGAAGGGTTCTACGAAAGATTAGAACATATTATTGTATTGTAAAAACCCGTTGGGGTTTAGAAAAGCCTGCCAATGTAAACCGCCTTTGAATTAAAGTCAGAGGAGAAATCCGATGACCAAAGAAAAGGCGGTATATAAATACTGGTTTATAAAAAACAAACAAAACATAGAATGAAAAGCTTCTCTAAGGGTAAGGTGGGGAAATGAAAGCAAAAAGGGCAGACAGAGAGCACTATCACTATCATTCCCAAGATTATCTATAGTCATAATTGAAGTTTAATTGTCATATTTTTGTATTTCTGATTTATTGGTGAGGGGTCACTATCATTCAAGAATTCTGTAGCTGCCACCTGTCGCTCCTCCCCCCCCCCCCCGTCCTGCTCTATTATACTCCTGCTGCTCTGTGGCCAAAGTCTCCCTAGTCAGGTGGTTGTCTTTTGACAGGCTGTAGCAGGAGCAGCTGCCTTTAGAGATTCTTCACAACGGAATGACAAGAGGAAAGACAGCAGACGAACGCTAGCTTTGGGAAACAGCAGGAGAAATAAAAGAAGGGCAGGGTGGGGAATCAATGCAAGCACTGCTGTTGCTGCAAATGTGAATATTTTCCAGTAGCATGTCCTAATCGATGTACTCCTGCTTCAAAGCTGGCGCAAGCTGGGCAAGTGGAAAAGGCAGTATGTGAGAGGCTTGGCTGGGAAGGGTATTTGCTAATGACTAAGGAAACGTTTAACTACCATATATGAACGTTACAACATTAGGTGCATTTCAACTGAACAAAGGGGGAATGTCAGGATAAAGCCATGCCAGTGTAAACTTCAACTTCTGCAAAAGAATAGTGCCAAGCCCAAGGATATTATCAACAAATATGCTGGGAACATCTGGTCTGACCGGGTCTCATTGACATTGAATGTAAATTACCCCAATGAATCAAAAGATGATAAACATGTTAATTCATCATTTAATGAGCTCCAAACACAAGAGATTAAAACAGCTATTTTGCAGAAATAGGAAGTTAAGAACAAAGAGAACTGTGTGCATTATCTTCTGGCAGCGGTTCCATTATTGTTGAAATTAAGTCTACATTTCTCTTGGCATGGCAACTGCTGCATCCTATGGTTGGGGGGGGGCAGTTGCAGAGGTCTCCTCCAAGTAAGGGAACAATAGTTTAAAACAGAGTTTCCCAACCTGTGGTATCACTAGTGGACTGCCGGCTGGTGGTACGCAGGTACTCAGGCAGCAAGATGGCGGCCGCACCGGAGCACTGAAAATGCTGATAAGTGGTCCCAGGCGGCTGGCAGAGCTCAAGCATATGGGTCTCCCACACTGGGAAATGCCCTCTCGCCCGCTCTGACCCCTTTACTGTCATTTTCAAGACTACATCGCGGTCTAAAACCTGGAAGTAAGTAGTGATGATGTCATCGCCACTCACTTCCGGTGGTACGTCGGCCCCAGAGGTGGTACGCCATGCTGAAAAGGTTTGGAACCGCTGGTTTAAAGGCTTGGGTGGAAATAATCGTCCTCTTACCCCAGGGATATGCCTCCATGGCATGGGGGGTCTACACGGACCTGCGACAGATAAATAGGTAGTGCAGGTCCGCGTGGACGCGCACTGCAGGATTGTGTTCAGGAATTGTTTTCAGTCTCCCTTCACCAACAGTCTCTGCAGAAAGATCTGCATACATCAGGGACTCCTGTATCTCCCTGTTGGAAAGACGTGAAATTTTCCACTTGACTACACAAGAAGTGTGAAAAGAGAAAGTGTTGGTCGCTTGCACTTCTTCTGTCACCATATGGGCAATGTCCAGACTTATTCTCGTAGGAGAAGGGGTAGAGGTGGGTGGTGGCATTCATTCTTCTTCCCATGACTGAGTAGTACTGGTTAATCGCTATTCCACATAAGAATATGCTTATGTACCCCCTTATGCTAAATGACAGCTGACCCAACATCATCTTAGTTTTCTCACAGCCCAATACTATGCCGGCCTCTGTCAGCAGTACTGGTCTCCGTGCTGTCGCAAATGTGCAATAAACATATTGTGATGGCGTGGAGGCCAGTGTTGTTGCTGTGGAAGCCAGCGCTGACAGGCCTCCGCCGATGAGCTACGCCCAGCTGGGCAGGTGAGCTCTGTGCCGGGTGGCAGGGCAAGGGCAGAACGGAGGTGGGGTGTTTTGGGGAGGGTGGGGAAGAGTGTGGATCAAGCCTGGGAGGGGGCGGGCTCGGCGGAGGAGGCCTTGGCTGAATCTTATCACCTATCCTGAGCTTGAAAGCCCAACACGGGGCTACTCAGAGTTTCACTGGCCCTTTAGCTGGCACGCCTCCGGGTAGCCCCATAGGGGCTGCTGGGGCTCAATACATGGGAAGGGGATGATTGTCCCCTTTCCTCCAGGAGACCTCCAACCCGATGCTGGATACAGCGGAGCCTGCCCCGGCGCCACTGCATCCCACTCTTCGCTCTAAACTTAGAGCTAAACAATACCACATTCCCAGATGCATATATGTATGGTTATGCATGCATTGATATTCCAGCTTCTGTTTTTCAAGGAAGTTCAACTGCCAGCAGAGCAACCCAGAAAACAAGCATAAAACATTAACAATAAAACAGAAAAATATGCACTGCATATTGATTATGATAAAGTTAGAGAAAAGGGATGTTATTTTGCATTATATATACTGCCTGTGTGTATTGCAAATCCATTCGTTCAAATATCCTTCCAATAATTTGGAATAGAATGCTGGTAGTTATTTGTGTTATAAAAGATTAACTTGGTTTTCCTACAATAACCTTAATCTGAAATAATGACAAAGAGACATCAATCTAAGGAAATTGTTGGCTAATATCTATCCTTGCTCCCTGTATGTACAAAACCACCTGCTAGTCATTTAGTTACTGCTAATGTAAAACTCTAGCTCTTGGCAAGCTTCCTCGAGCTCTTTTCGTTATGATGAAGAAGTGAACTGTCTGGCTAAAAAGAACAACCCTTTTATTTCAGCAGGAACTTTCAGTAACTGACACAGCTGCCGTTGGTGCCTACAGTTTGAATAGAGAGTAGGCAAATGCATGCCAATAATAATTGAATATGTGATTTTCTTTCTAAAGTTGTATCTTCTAAAATAAAAGGCTCTGTTCTCAATAACCAATAATTTATTAGTTCCTCTCCCCTCTTACCCAATGGTTCCCTAAAACTTCAAATTACTCACAATATGTAGAAGTTTCTCTTTTTAAAAATAAGTTTCATTAATGGTTTATTTGTTAAATGTTCTAAATGTTAAATGTTTCTGTCTATGCAATGAGAGCATTTCAAAACGATTTGATTGGTATTCTCAATGGGCAGCCCGATCCTGCCCAACTTTAGGCCAGCAGAGCTGGCCTCAATGCTGGCGAGCACAGAGCAATGCTGGAAAACCATGCGATGATGGACACCGGACACCAACAGTAGGACAGGGGTCAGGAGGGAGGCAGGAAGAGGGTGGAACTGGGTAGGGGTGGGGAGAACGAGGAGGTGACGGGGCAGAGAGGAGGACGGATCAAGCTTGGGAAGAGGTTGGGTTCAGCAGCAGCAGCCTCCACCAAATTGTAATCCCCTTCCCAGGCCCGATCATCCTTCACTGGTCAATGCGGACGTGTGCCAATGATTTCACCCGCAAAGGTCCAGGTTGACCCATGGCAGCAGCAGGGACTTCCCTGGGGGAAGGAAATTAATGTTCCCTTTCCCCAAGGTTGCCTCCAAATTGAAAGCCACGCTGGTGCCGGGATACAGTGGACCGCAGAGGATACAGTTGGTGCCGCTGCATCGCCTCATGGGGAGTTGGGTAAGATTGGCTGTAAGTCCCATTAATTTCAATGGGACTTAGCTATGTCTATCTATCTTAGGATACAACTCATTAGTAACAGCTTAAATTTAAGAAGACAATTCATTAATCATTATTGTATTGACATATTGATCTACTTCACACCAACACAGAATTTAATTTAGTGCTCCAAGCAAACTACATGTTACATTGTAATGAATCTTCCAGAGAAGTGATTTGTATCACTCTGAAGGTTTGGGAGGGTACGGAATGCTGTGATGGGCCTGGCAATGGCATCCTTATACTCTGCAAAGGAGTTTGATGGATCTGAGGAGGAGGTAGACTCCAGGGAGGGAATTGTTGACACCAAAGAGAAATGGGTATTGTGCTTTGTGGGACATTCCTCAGAAAAAAATGTGCAACAAATTATGCAAAATCAGAAAGTGAAGATTAGATTTTGAATAGCGCCAAATCATCAAAACAACCCAATCATCTAACAATATTACAGAAAATTCCACTCCATATTCTTCTCTGTCCCCTTCTTCCATTTCCAATCCAAGGAGAAGGAGGAACAGTGGAGGCAAGTAGGTGGGCAGAGATGTTCCCCCCCCCCACACACACACACGTTGGTCTGACAGAAGCATTTAATAAAGTAATAAAGTAATTGGTCGATAACTTGCAGAGTCATCATGTAAGCAATTCTAAAAATATATTGTATTTACAATACGTATTGTATAAAATGTATGGTAAACGAATTGAGGGTAGCTCTCTTCCAATAGAACAGGAATGGCTTAGCAGAAAAATCACCTCTCGTATTGATGAGGCTTATTATGGGAAGAATTATTTCAATGTAGATTAGCAGCCCAATCCTATCCAGGGCTGGCCGGTGCAGGAACGCTGACACAGCCTCTGCTGCATCCTGTGGGCCGGCTGGGGACCAGGCCAGCAGAGAAAAGTCAGTAAAGACTTTAGAAAAAAAAAAAAATTACCTCCGCTGCTCCCTGGTCCCCAATGGGCCTACTACTCAGAGCTTCGCCAGCTATTTTGCTGGTGTAAATGATGTTAGGCTAAAGGAAGTGTGTCAGGGCTGGAATGGGAACATAGGATCCCACATACACTGCTGCCACCAAGAACTCCCCCTGACCCACCTCTAACCTAGCCTAGCCCAATCTGTACCCCGATCTGCCCCTATTGCTACCTTACCTGTGCCTATGCCTGGTCTATGGCCCGCTGCTGCTGGTGCAAGCAGAGACGACGGGCGCCCGGGCGCATGGGGTGGGGCTTGCCTCACGTCACGTCGACGTGCCCCCCGCCCGTTTTGAGCTCATTTTGGAGCCGAACAGGCTCCAGGGAGGGCGGCCAGGCCCATCCGGCGCAGCACTTCGCAGCGGTGAGTGTTCCGAGTGCGCCCCCCCCCACCCGCCTGAGCACCTGGAGCTCCTGCTCCACGCGCTCCACCCAAGTTCCGCCGCTGGGTGCAAGGTTTACTACCTGCCGCACCACTGGCAGCAAGCTGTGGACCGTTGGAGTAGCTGCAGCTATGGCAGCCCGCACGATTCCCTGGTGAACCATGAGATCCACCAGCATGTCATGCAGATAGGATTGGGCCGTAGGAAAGACAACAACATTTCAAAGAATAAGGTTTTCTTTTGTAGTTTTTGCAAAATTTGGAGCTGGGGAGGACAAGGAGTTGGTTGGTTTCATTTTGATGCAATAATCATCCTAGCACCTGCTTGTAAAAATCAAATTAGCCTTTCCATGGACAAGAATTATCTTATCTATTAAGCTTAAGGAAATATACCACTGTTGGAGATACGTCATGCAATGTTAGTCAGTGAATACTGACCAAGTATTTGAATGCTCTGCTTCATCAGTAGGTGGACCTGTATCCTATCTGGTTAGAGCTTGTTGACAATATCTCTATTATAGCCTCATTAAGTTCCTGTTCCTGATCTTCTGCTGGAAGGTTCAAAATGTATAATTGCTTGTAGTCTCTTCTGCTGAAAAGACACAATGCAATGTTGCTTGCAGCCTGGTGTTGCAGTAAAGGTCTTAACAAAAGGCAACTCTACTGTGAGTGGGACTACTGTATTTCTTCAATTCTAAGACACATGTTTTTTTCCCAATGATGCATTTCAAAAAATGGGGTGCGTCTTAGAATCGAAGGTCTCCAAAAAGCACCCCAAAATGCTATCTTCTTACTTACTGGGGCTTGGGGGAGCTTCAGGGAGACCTGCGTGACCCTCTGCAGGCCTCCCTGATCTTCAGTTCGGCAAAAACCGGTGATTTTCAGCCATTTCCGGTTTTCGCAAAAACCAGAAATGCCCAAAAATCGCTGTTTTTCGCCGAACTGAAGATCAGGGAGGCCTGCAGAGGGTTGCGCAGCCTCCCTGAATCTCCCCCAAGCCCAGGTAACGAAGGAAATGGCACTTTCTGGCGGGGCCAGAAATGCTATGCAAAGGCAGTGCACTCAGTCATCCTCAGCTGCAGGAGACATGCTGGAGAGAGTTGGTGCTGAGCGGGTTGATTCAATGAAGGGAGGTGAGTCTTACAATCGATGAGGTGAGCCATTACAATCGGGAGGTGAGCCATTACAATCGATGGATTTTTTTTCCCCTGCTGGTGGTACTTAAAGTAAAGGTGCGGCTAAGAATCGATGGCGCCTTAGACTCGAAGAAATACGGTAATTAATTTCTTCAGCTCTGCAAACATGAACTTAGTGCACTTGGTAGAACATATTTTCATTTGTTCCTCAGTAACCTCTAAGAGATCTTTGAGAATAGGCTGCCCCTGAAGAAATGTAGGACTTATGCTTCAGCTTCTTTTTATAGCATTGTTTCCCAAACTTCTAATAGCTAAGGCTTGCTATTTTTTGAATTAAAATTGGAGGTGCAAATCACTCTTACAGGATCGGTTTATCAGGATCACTGTCAACATGTTAAGGAGGAAGACCTGCCCATCCTCAGGGGATCTCGCCAAGCCCCCTCCCACCCACGATTCTGGCAGAAGTCACTCATCTTGGGGTGCCTCCTGGTTCAAAGTAGTCAAACCCCATGCAGTGACAGGTGTAGTAACTCAACAGGTAGCCTCTAGTGAGGGCACATCAGCCTGATCTGTCTCTGCACAGGCAGCGCTTGGCTATTCCACTCACAGTTAGTGCAGAGACATGGTAGAATTACTCATTCACAGTAGAGGCTGAGCCGGCAAGCAGTACATTATGCTGAGATGCAGCAGGAAGCTTCCTTGGTGGGTGAGAGCCTGCTTTGGGCCCACAGTAGCCTTTATTTTGTTACTTAACAAGTAGAGCCTGCAGCAGAATGTTGCCTCTCCCCAACCCTAATATATACCTCCAGGATCCTACAGCTTTTGGAGACTCAAGCAGTCCAATTCTCTCCCCCTCCCCTCAATGTACTGTTGTTGTTGTTTTCGTCATTCTTCCGGCCGACAATGTGACATTCTGTGGGTCTCCATACCAGGACAGAGTGTTAGACCTTTAGGAGAAGGAATGTGGGCAGGTGTAGCTTGTTAACCCTTAGAGCACAATCCTAGGCATATCTACTCAGAAGCAAGCCCCACTGAACACAGTGCGCACAATCCTTCTCCTAAAGGTCTAGCACTCTGTCTTGGTATGGAACTGGTAAGCCTAAGTATTAGGATCTTGCTTACATGGACTTAGAGGTGGAAAGCTGCAAACATGTGTTTCTCCTCCCTCCCCAAACACCATCATTCAGTTATTTCGGCTTCCAAGAGAGTGCAATCCATGGTATCACCACAGGATGAAATTCCTGAGCTAAGTGGAAGGGGGTGCAGAAGTCCAAAACTCCTTTCTTAACTCTAGCCTTAGGTATTCCTCATCCATCTCCTTTCCCACAACATCATCATACTAGCATAATGGCCCAATCCTATCCTCAGATAGATTGCACGAGGGCCCCCACCTCCGCTGACGGCTGCTGCACAGCCGCCAGTCCAACAGCCATAAAGCCCCATGCTGCCTGCAGTGCAGTGCAGTGCAGTGCAGACTGACCGCCAGCAGGGTTCTGCTGACAAAGAGGCAGGAAAGGGGCTGGGCTTGGGGTGAGACAGAGGCAGGACAAAGCAGAGCCCCTGAACCCCTGTCCCATGCTTGAACCCCTGTCAAGGGGTTATGCAGGCTTCTCAGAGTTATGCCAGTAACAGAGCTCTGAGAGATGGCATAGCCTTGAGGAGTCCCATAGGGACCATGCAGTGGCTGGAAAAGTAAATTAGGTATTTCCCCCTTACCCTTCTCAACCCGCATCTTCCCTGGAACTATGTGCAGGATGTGGCTGATGCCACATCCTGCCCCTTCATCCTAGGCACTGTTTCCAAATAGAGTTAGGCTGTGATTCGCGTCCGTCCCCCCCCCCCCCACTATGATTAACTCTATTGAATTTCAGTCATGTAGTCTAGTCTTATATTTAAATGAAGAGTAGTGGAATTTTCTAGCCAGTCACCATCTCCTGCATCCAAGCTTTTGGTATGTGGGGGAGTGGAGAGCAATGACATTTTAGTTTCAGTAGGAAGCAAATGGGCCTGAGAAATCCTTTTCATTTTAAAAAATAACCTGAAAACCTGTTTGGGAGAGGGGAAAAAAAAAACAGATTGGATAAACATTTTTAATTTACAGTGTGTGTGTAGGAATAAATGAGTAATCCATCATATAGTCATGCATTAAAATCCTGACGGTGAGGGAGATGAACAGCCAAGTAATGTGATAAAAATTGTTGATTGTACAAAATATTAGATAGAAGGTGGAGATGAGGGAAGTCATGGCTGAACTACCCCACAGAAGTTATTTTATGAGAGCAACATCTCTCTGTTATCATGCTTGGAGTGCCCACCCTTCCCTCCATAGTATTTCTGTTGAATTCCATGTGTCTTACAACACAATCCTAACCAACTTTCCAGCGCTGGTGCAGCCACAATGCAGCCCCAAGATAAGAGAACAAATGTTCCCTCACCCTGAAGAGGCCTCCATGACTGCCCCTGCACTGCAAAATGCAATGTGTATCCCGTTGGCACGGCTACACCAACACTGGAAAGTTGGTTAGGATTGTGCTGTTAGTTTGTATCTGTGTTTCACTTACTTATTATGCTGAGCTTCTGCAGCAGACCCCAAGTATGGATCATGTTATTAAGGACCCTATGATAAGAAATTGACTTTCTTTTCATGTACAGTGACAATGCAATGATAGTATCTGGGGCAGCGTGATAATGTCATCTCTCGTCTGTAGTGAAATGCCTTTCATGAGTAAGAGCTACCCTCTTTACAGATAGGTGCACTTATGTAACTATTCCCTATTCACCAGCATTCACGTTAAACTGTCAGCATGACCCTCATTGCTAAAAGTTTCCTAGCAGTCAGATTTAATGTTGAGCATCTCAATATGAAATGATGCACTAGGCACTGATACACTATTAGATATTAAATTAATTCCTAAGGGGAGAGTAGCACACTAATGAGCTAGATTCAAAGGCAGTTCTTAGTATCAATGTCTGGCTCATTAATTAATATCTCTGTGTGTAAACAGAAGTACAGTCCACCAAAGGGATGAAAAAGGTAAAGTATTCATGTGCTGTGAAAGTCTTGACTTGCGTTCCTCGTAACAGAAATCATCATATTAACTTTCATACTCTTAAAGCATGCTGTGTAATGTTTGATGCCCTGTGATCTGTGATTAGATTTAGCTGTTTGCTGACATTATAATTTATTAGTTTATGATTTCTGTTTACTGCTGTTGCTATTATCAACAAGGAGCCCAATTGCTATAACAGAGCCAAAGCAAATATAATCAAAGGAGAGAGTCATTTCCACCTTCCACTTATTTCTCCATTTTTAAACCGGGCAGTACTTGTGTTACAGTAATCCAAGTGAAGGGTGACCAAAGCATGAATAACTGTGGCCAGGGACGAATGCTCCAGGAATGGTCAAAGCTGCCATATTAGTTGGAGCTGATCAAAGGCATTCCTCATCATTAGCTCTACCTTCTAAACGATCTCTGGTTCAAGAAGCACCACCAGACTGGGGACCTGATTCTTCAGGGGGAATGCAATCCCATCTAAAACAGGTTGAATGCCAATTCCAAATGAGTTACACCAGGTAACCAACAGCAGCTCCACCTTGTTTTGATTAAGTTTCAGCTTGTTCTCACTCATCCAGTTTCTCACAGCTGCGAGTTCAGGGTTTCTACCAACTCAGGGAGGCAATGGGGGCTGGGGGGTGGGTGGGCAGATCAGGTCTGCGGCGTGGGCGGGTTTGGCAGCAGCTGCAGCTGCCAAATCCTAACCCTCTTCCTGGGCTCAGTCATCCTTCATGGGTCAACGTGGACCTGTGCCAGCGATATCACTGGCACAGGTCCAAGTTGACCGACTAGGCCGGCAGGGGCTTACCCCGGGTGAAGGGAGCAAATGTTCTTACACCGAGTAGAACTTCTGAGGCCAAAACTCCCCCACAGGATTCAGCAGGAGCCCCGTTCCAAAAAGAAATGCACACCCCCTTGTTCACAGTGGTGGCAGAGAAGCACAACAAAGAGGAGACCAGCAAGTCTATCCTCTGGCAAGCTACCAGGATGGTTCAGGAAGAGGCCCCCTTGGTGAGCAGATCAGAATGATGCAAAGCACCAGTGGGGTTCCCCATGGTTCTGTAAAGATGCTGCCTCTAACCTGACCATTAAGTCCAACCTACAGTTACTGCCTGTCCCTGTTTGCCTGTTCTTGCTTTCCAGCAACATTACCAAACTTCCTCCAAACTACCGTCTGCCTTCTTGTACTTACGTTTAAGTAGTTTGCATTTTTGTACTCTTTTTCCAACAGATGTTAGGTGCAAGTTTTGTAATTATTTGTAACCACTGCCTGGGTGCTTAAGTAATGAATTATAAAAATGCAAGCTTCCTTGAGACATGTGGAATGGGGTCTTTTAACATTTTAATAAATAAAGTTTAGCTGCATGGAGCTTTCTTCTGCATACGGGATATAAATTCACAGGATTCTTTCCAGTTAAATAGAAAACATGTTGCAGGAGTGATGTTCTCCCTGTATCCGTATGAACCATAGTGCCTCATCATTGCTCACATGGACCCCTGTTTTATTCATTCTTCATTGTCCATTAAGTCCATGGAAAAGTCAAAAGCTGGTCTTCCTCATCAGAGAGCCAAGGAGTGCAGATATCCCTGTAAAAGTTGCAAAATCTGCCGCTTGATGATCTGGAAAGTTCTGTTAATCAGAAATTGGTGAAAAGGCCCAATACATTTCACAATTCGATTAACTGTCGGCACCCAGCAGTGATTCCTCTGAAGGCTCCTAGGTACGAGAGTTCAGAATGTCCGTGTGTCACTCCGAGTGGCTGCAAAGGTTCAGAATGCCCACATGCCTCTCCGAGATGTAAGCCACGTACAGATTCCCCGTCTATCCAAAGAAATGGAAACAGAAATGCTGGGTATAGTGGAAGCCGAACACCTGACTGCATCCGAGATGGAAGTGGCAGTATGGGATAGTGATGAGTAACTTTGCTTGGTGTTATTTTGGTGAGGGATGGGGTGTCATCCATTAAGTAAAGTATACCATTCTAATGACTATGAAATTATATTTGGCAAGGCTTCAGTCCTGGAGCTGCCAGATATCACAGCATTTACTGTATATGAATAAGGGGGGGAAAAAAGAAAAAATGGGAAAGCAGTCATGATTTTCCATAGAGGTATTTTAAAACTGTAGTTGCCATCTGAAACACAACCTAGATAAGCTTCGTAATCTCCTTCTAAATTTCCCATATAAACAATGTTCCTTGGTGAAAGAAAATGAAAAGGAGGCTGTGGTCCTTTTGACGAGCTGCGTAGACATCCACTTACAAAGAGTTACATGCTTGCAGTCTGCTTTCCAATGCAGGCGTTCAGTTAGTAATTTTTCTCCACCTACATCTTATTTTGTCTGCATTGAGCTCTTATCTGCTTAATAAGTGCACAGGATTCATCTTTAAACTACTTTGTCTTAAATTACTGAAGACATTTGAGATAAAGATTGCAAATGTGTGAGTTTTTTTTTTAAACAGTTGCCTTAGAGAGGAATGCTTTTGGAGGATGAACAAGTATTAATAGGAAGGGATTATTGACAGCGTGCTCCACTGATTCCTATCCCCTGTCCTGGGCCTGGCCGGCCTTACATGGCCTCCTCAGATTTGCGAGGCACACCATTTTGCCGGCACACATCTGAGGAGGCCCATAGGGGCCACTGGGGCTCTCCCTGGGGGAAAGTGACGAATGTTCCTTTCTCCTGAGGTGTGTCACAGCTCCGGCAGCGCAGGCCCAATGCTGCCTAGGATCCGGTTCTGCGTGCTTTTGCACGCTGTGGCAGCACTACACAAGATTGGGCTGCCCAGGAACGATCTGGAATACTCCAACTGGCCTAGTCCATTCACTGGGAGGGGAGAGTGAGCCCACACTTCCCGTTCTCCACCTTAAACGTCCTGCTGCCCTATAATCATTCATTCATTCAAACCATTCCTAAACAAGTGAAGCCTATGCTATTTTAGAGCCTGATCCTGCCTAACTATAGGCTGGTGGAGCAAGTGCTTCACCGTCTTACGGTGTCTCGAAAGTGCCGTAAAGCACGTTCATGGCACCAAATGAGTAAGCAGCACCGGCATGGAGGCCATGATAAAAGATTCAAGCCTAGTCTGTACACAGGACTGGCTTTTTAATGAACCTTGGTGAGACCTTGGGTTCACAGAGGGCACATTAAAGGGAACAGCCAGTCATCCCTTCCCTGGCAGCAGCAGTATGGGAATGGAGTCTCCAATGTGGCCCTCCCTCCTCCTTCCAACTCCCACTTGGGCCATTTCAAAACACAGAGAAGGCGAGGGCGGGGGGGACAAGAAAGTGCAAATGAGCCATTCTAGGCCATCTGAGCCTTGAATTCTCTCTCAGCTTTCTCTCCACTCTCTCTGCCTTTAAAAATAAGGAGATCAGAAACCAGGAAGAGAAAGAGGAGGGCAGTACTGACAAAGTGGGTTATATGGGGGAGATCAACAGGGCTGGTGAGAGTGGAGAGTATATCGGAGGGGGAAGCAGCACACACATTTGTGTGGCACACGAAGTCTAGGGGACAGCACCTGGATTTCATGGTCTCAAGCATGGGGTGGGGAACACTTGGGCTGGCCTGCCTACACATGCAATGGAATAGGGTGGAAATTAAGAGGTGGAGTTGTGATATGGTAGAATGGAATGCAGCAATTCAGATAACAGTGGAAGTGGTCATCAGAGTTTTCTTTTCCTACTTGTTAAATTGCTGGGTTTTGAAGGTTATGTTATTTAGGAGATAGACTTGTAATTGGATTTAGGAGATGGTCTTGGGGAGGGGTCACATTTTTTTAATGCTTCCCTTTGTCAGTAATTCCCTGTAAGTAGAAAACTAGCACAGCAAGAAACAAGTTAGGTCAAAACATTTCTACCTAGTGTGCTCTCCCGAGTTCCGTTGCAATCGGTCGTGGACCATGCTCATGTTTGGCCTTTTTCGGCCAATCAGAAGAGAGTGAGTGCGGGACGTGGAGCGAACCTATCACAGGGGGGCAGCAAGCGACCAATCAGGAGGGACAAGCGGGTAGAAAATGGAGGAGGTGGTTCAGGAGAAAGCTCCATTGTCTGATTTTGTCCTAAAAATTGCCCTTTTGAAGAGGGAATTTGCCCCCAAAGAGAAATTACTGCTTCTGCAGCAAATGCCCACTTCAAAATTTTCAAGTTATTACAATTAGAATCCTTAAAGAATGATATCAAGATTGACGGCAAGAAATTGAGTGCTGTGAAAAACAGAGCAATGGTACGCTTCTAGAATGAGTTTGTTTTCTTTGTCTTGATGCCATTCTTTATTGATATAAACGGTGAAAGCGATGTCAGCTTAATGGAGTGTCACCAAATTGTAGTCTATGGATGCATTTCTTAGTTTAGCAATGTGTTAACTGACTATCGAAATATATGTTAGCAGAAAACGAAAGCTGTAATTCAGCTGATAGCTTTGCCAGTCTGACTTGCCAGTTTTATAGAAGCACTTCACATGCAAATAACTTGGTGCTTTGAACCCAGGAGGGAGAGGGCACTCTTCTCACATCTCCTTTTAAGACAGGATTATCAATGACAAATCAGCGCTGGCAGACCAGAGTGCCTGCTGAATGGAGGATTCTGTGAGGAAAGAGTTGCACCCATTCACATAGCAACCATGTGAGACAATTGGTTCCTCTGCTCATGCTACTCTAGAAATAAAAATGTAGCCGCAGCGCTTTATGCCATGATATTGTCTGTTATGCATCACTTACATGAGAGTGATGACACTTGCAGTTCATTCCCACCTATGAGTATATGGGCTCTATGGAGATTTGGGAGGAATATAATCGTATGAAATGTTGACAGTGTTTGTCACTTCCCTCCTGGATGATGTATACAGGGAATTCGGCTATTGCGTTCTTTTTCCCCTTCTTAGAATATCTGTGGTGAGTTGATAGTTAGGAAAAGGAAGAGCATGTAGCATAGGTTTGAGGCAACTTGAAAATAGATATGGCCCAATTGAGGATCCATAAGCTTATTTTAGCTTATTTTGATTGCAATCCTATACAGGCTTTCCAGGGAGTGAACCCCCTGGAACACAGTGGAATGTCTATAGGCATGCATAGGATTGCATTGTTAGTTCAATTGGACTTACTTCCAGGTAAGCCTGTATCGTGTATATAGGGTTACAGCCTTAAGATATTTTGCAAGTCTTTTGCGTGGCTATTACAACAGGTCTGTCATTCCAGGTCTGTCATTACTTGGCCTTTAGCAGCTGTGTTACAGTCCTATGCCGCAGTAACTAAAATGGCATTCTGTCTTTGAAAGAGAAGATGACTTGTCAAGCTCTGTTCCCTTTGTCTTTGTAAAGTTACTTGACATTAGCAATGACACCGACACAGCACACCAAAACGGAGAGGTGGCTTAAAGCCTGGTGGTGATGTTGCTTCGCTCTCCACATCTTCTAAACTTTAGAATCTAAAGTAACTTTTTTCCCTCCACAGAAGGGTCAACTTTCCTCTAAATCTAGCTATTAAGATTAAATATTTTTGTGTCATTGCCCAAACAAGGCCTTCCAAATTCCCCCTGAAAGTGCACGATAAATGGAATTAAGTGGTAACTGGGGTGCATAGTGTCTTCAAACTGGACTTCCCCTAAGCTTGAGTTTCAATTGCTGCTGCCCCATTGGAAGGGAAGACGTTCTTGATGAAGGAACCCTTTCGTTGGATCCTATGCTCTGCACAAGTGGTCTAGGCTACCCTAGGAGCCTTCAGAGGAATTTTCGTCCCTGCCCAACCATATATCGCAACAAACTATGCTACCAATTCCTTCATTTCATATCCTCCCAAATGAATCTCTGCAGACAGTTTCTGTTCTTGATTAAGTGCCACAGAGGAGAGCAGAGAAAAGTGCAGGTACTGGAAGCTAGAGCCTGAATATTTATATATAGGGTATTCCTGTCTATTTCATACTTGAAATTTACAGGCCAATCCTACCTAAATTCCCCCCATGTTTATGCAGAGGCGCCAGATGGGCTATGCTGCATCCCATGGGGGAATTTAGCAGGTAGAAAGTCTCCTCAGGGCAAGGGAACATTTGTCTCCTTGCCCCGAGAAAAGTCCTAGCTGCCACTATGGGTCAGCTAGGACCTGCACCAGCAATACCGCTGGCACAACTCTGCATTGATCTGTGTTGGCAGATCAGGCCTTGGAAGAGGGATAGTATATGGCATGTGCCAACGCCATGATCTGGACCCCCTCCTGGGCCCAATCTGCTCACGGCTGGCCCCACTTCCAGTCACCGCACTCCCTGCCCCATTTTTCCCCCTCCCTGAGAGAGAGAGAGAGAGAGAGAGCATTCTTCCTTTGACCTGTCTAGAGGTACATTAGCCATCACTGGACATCAAGAACTGGAAAATATAAACAGAAAATAATCATAAAAATAGTTATCTCCATAAAGTTATTAATGTTTGATGTGTTCTTGCAGCCACAAAAGCAAAGAAATTCACCTTATACTAAAAACTGTTTTAATTTCTCACAGTTTTGTTAATTCAGATTGAATTACAATATATCTGAACTCGTTCTTAAATTGACAGGTTACATTTGGCCTAATCCCCTTAAAATATGAAAGGGAAAATCCACATGATTGAATTAAATGAACCGTATTCCAAGTGCAGGAATCCAATTTCATATTTATTACAGATGTTTACTTTAGTAAGCAAATTTAGGTATTTTGAGACAGATTCCTATAGAGAAGGGTTGCAAAAAGATAAATGTGAGAGGAAAAAGATGAAATTCCATTACCCCAAATAATATTTTTAATCAAAATTCAGGGGGGATGCTATTTTTTTCTATAACATTTTACAAAATAATCCTTTCTATGTAGAAGAATCAGATTGAGGCTTCCTCGTTTTTCATGAGCAACTCCATTTAAAAACAAATTCCTACAGGATTCTTGTGGAACTGGGTTTCAGATTTGTATGAGTATTTTGAGGCACTCCAGGTCCACACACGTCACATGAGCATCCCTTGGGCATGATTCCCTGCTGAACCCCCCTCCTTTCTTTCCTTGCATGCTCCATTTCACTTCCTTCCTGTTCAGTGAAAACAATTGTTTCAAAGAGGGTACCATGTTTTTGACTGAGTAGAGCCCTTTGTCTCTAAGCACTTGTGAATTATTAGCTTTCCTGCCTTTTCAGTTTTGCCTGTCCCAAAAAGACAGTGGCTGTTGTCAGTGTGTCATTCATAAGGCTCGTATTTGATCCTGTTCTGTGGAAACTCATGCCGTGACTAATGGCCCAATCCTATCCACTGTTTATGACAGCAAAACTCATGTGGTAAATGCATCAAACAGAAATAGACAGAATGTCACACAGTAGAAAATATGGCCTGAAACTCCAAGTGGCATTGATCTGGATGTTTAGAATAGTCTTTAGAAAGAATGTCCAGCAGCAGTGCATAGTATTTTGTGTCCTTAGCTAGAAATAATATGAATATACAGGTGTGCCCCCATATCCGCTGGGGATATGTTCCAGGCCCTTCAGTGGATACTTGAAACCGTGGATAAGAACGAACACCCCCTCCATGGTTTCCTGAGGGCCCCCCACCCTGCCTCCCCTGCAGGCAGGCATGCTTGCCCCCCAGCTCTTGTTTCTTCCTTAAAACAAACAGAGAAGCAGCCTCCATTGCAGGCAAGTAGAACGAGACTAAGTCCTAGAGAGGCTCTGCAAGGTTTCTGTTAACCTTGCAGAGCCTCTCTAGTACTTATTCTCGTTCTACTTGCCTGTAATAAGCAGCCAGAGGCTGCTTCTCCTGTTTCTTTAAGGAAGAAACGAAGATTATTGGGATAAAAGTAAAAGCCTGGGGGGGGGGGGTCCCGACGATCCGTGGATAACTGAAACCGTGGATAGCGAATCAGTGGATATGGGGGCCCACCTGTAGTTTTATGGGACCAGTCCAGTGGTTCACACTGTTGCCCATTTGGGACCTATTGGCTTATATCCCAAACTTTTCTATTTTTGGTCTTCAGCCATCAAAATTTTCTTTTAAATCTTATTTACTTTCCTTTTATTTTTCTTTCGGTTGATATACCCTGTTAGAGACATACTTTGGATTAATTCAACATATGTAGTTCTGTTGTGACTATTCCTTGTTTATTTGCTCATTATATTGGATAATAGAGCTCAGTTGTCAAAATTTTGAACAGTGATGATTATAATTAGTGGATCTGGCATGTAGCATGAACAAACTTGTAATTGCCTTTGAAAAGCTGCATTGCACATATGTAGCACCCAACACTGTTTTTGTTTTCAGGCACTGTCGTGGTAGACAACATGTTGATCAAAGGCACAGCAAAAGGACCGGATCCAACCATTGAACTAACATTAAAGGACAACGTAGACTACTGGGTTATCCTAGATCCTATCAACCAGAGGCTTTATCTCAACAGTACTGGACGAATTCTGGACAGAGATGTAAGTTTGCTTGTCTCTTTCCCCACACACCCCTGCTCTTTTGCATTAAAATTTCAATTTCAGTAGATAAGAAGTAGCTTCCTGACTAATACAGGTGGGAAACTAGGTCGATTTCTAACTAATAAAGATGGCAAAATCTTGCCAAATGATTTGCAAAAGGAGGTGAATATGATCTAGGAAACAAGAATTCTATTAGCATATTTTATGAAACTCAGATGTATTTTATTCATCATATTTTATACAATAGAACATTAGTTCTGTATCTGTTTTTTTTAAGTTAATTGCCTTTTCAACCTGAGTCAGTCACCTCAAACAGGGGAAGCATGAGTCTAGCAAAAAGTTGAATCCCTGTTGCTGAGCCACCACCTACCCAGAACAAGGCTGTAGGTGAATTCAAATGGGATGATGCATGGAGTTCTGCATATGTTATGCCATTGATAGTTGTTGATGGCCATTCATAGTATTTTCCTTTTATGTGACATCTCCTTGCCACAGCAGAGGCATAGCTATCCCATTTGGGGGGGGGGGCTTAAAAAAGCCTCTTTTAGGCCAATGGAGAGCACAGAGATCGGGGCAGAGAGGAGGGTGGATTGAAGCTAGGAAGGGGGTGGTATTGGCAGCAGTGGTGCTGCCGATATTCTATTCCCTTTCCCAGCCTCAATCCACCGTCTCGGGTACACTCAGACTTGCACCAGCTATATAGCTGGTGCAGTTCCGAGTAGACCTAGCAGGGCAGTGACGGCTTACCTAGAGGATACCTCTGTCCCCCTACAGCATGCAGCTCGTGCTCCAGTGGCATGGCTGTGTCAGCGGGGGGAATTTAGGTAGGATTAGGCTCTTTGTCTCATCATAGTCTCTGGCCAAAACAGATCATTTTGGGACTTCAAACTGTACCTGGAAAAAGTGCAAAATAATTCCTAGTAATACAGCCAGTCTTACTGCAATAGAAATGCATTTGGTTGTTGCAAGTCTCTATTGGCTAGTGCCTTCAGCATTATGGGTGGCAAATAATAACGTTTTAACTTGTTTTGTTTGCCAACCTGGGAAGAAAAAAGCAGCTTATAATAAAATAAAATAGCTAAGTAATACGCCATACCTAACCCCACCCTGCCCTCCCCAGAGCAGTTTTAAAGTTTAATAGAGTAATGGATGTGTACATATCCACACATGAACACTGGTGATGCTTTTAAAAGAAAGAAAAACTTAGTGCAAGACACACCATGCTGTACCTTTTCATGAATATTTTATTTCTTTTTTCAAAGGATTTCAGTGGTGAAAAATGATAAGAGCAAAAGCTGCTGGCACTTTGGTCTCGTCAGTTTTATCACTATTGTGTATTCCATAGAGAAATGGCTGCAATTTAGAATTTGGAACTATAGTGAGCAAGCGTTTTCGCCCACAGGCAGGATGCCTTGCCCTCATTATGTTATGCTAGTTGTCTAGCTAAGTGCAAAGGCATCCATTGCTCCTATTTCTCTTTAGAAAGTATTGTCTGTATGCACCACATTAGTTGTCTTCCTCATTCAGCAAAGTAAAAAAAATTAAAATGGCCATGTATTTTCATGCTTCGTTCCCTCAACATGCACATCCTCCAGAGTATAATATTGTATTGTATAATATTATTGTAATACTTTTATTTGTGAATGTTTGTGAACTACCCGGTAATCTCTTTGAAGAACCTATTGAAATTATATATATATATATATATATATATATATATATATATATATATATATATATATATATATATATATATATATATATATATATATATATATATATATATATATAATTTATATTATATATAAAGAAAGCAGCTATGATTTGAATGTACACAACATAGGCAGAGTTCCTATTGAGTAAGCCAGGAGGGTTTCTTCCCTCCGGCCAAGCCTGCAGCTTCTTTCTCCTGCCAATCACTTCCTTCATTTGTTTTTTTACACTTTCTTCAGGTTTGGGGGCTCCGGGGCATACAACACTTTCTTGGGTGTAGCTGATCTGGTGAAGCCCTGAAGCACCTCAGTTTTGAAGTTAACAGTCAAATAGCTGATCCTTTCTTTTATTAACTTTTTTTTTTTGGAAGAACTAAGGTTTTTAAAAGACAGGTGTATAAGAAATTCACTGTCCGTTTTTATTTCAAGAGTGAACTGGTGCATTTCTATTTGATTTCAACAGATTGAGCTTCTTATTCAGAGAGGGGGAGAACAAACCTCTTCAGTAAATTTAATGAAGCATTTGGGCAGGATTAAATGAAGTGGAATTAGATAATCATACAAAAAGGGAATCTTTGGTTAACGTGTTATTTTGTGCTACCGAAAAATCTACTATCGAAGGATGGTTTGTTTTTTCTGGATGGCTCACATGTTAGAGAATAGGAGTGGGGGGAGGCATAAGCCTACAGCTCTCACGATGGAGGAAAGTAAACTGTGGTATTCCCAAGGATCTGTATTAGGTCTTGTGCTATTTATGAATAAGTTAACTTATTTGGGGCCTGATCCTATACTTACCTCGCTTTGTTGGTCCTCACACAGTATGTGAGGCTGCGTGCTCCTAGAGCGCTGGTGGGAAGGCCTGTGCCTTCCTGTCTGCTCCACTGTTTTTTCTGCCAATCACAGATGAAGGTAAGTCAGTGAGAAGGGTGACGGGAGGGCCGGAAGGAGCAGGGGAAGGTGGAACAGAACGGGAAGGAGTGAAATGGGGAGGGGTGGTGACAGGAGGGTGGGAGGATTGGGCCCAGGAGGAGGTGGGTTCAGCAGCACTGGTGCCGCCAATATCCTATCCCCTTCCCGGAACCAATTTTGCAGCGCAGGTCCATGCGGAACTGCACCAGCTATTTAGCTGTCGCAGGTCTGAGTAGATTCATCATCTGCGCTGTGGAGGCTTATCCCCGGGTATATGAACAAACGTTCCCTTAGCCAGAGGAGGACGTCTGGACTGCCCTCCCACCATAAGATGCAGTAGTCGCCATTTTGGTGCCACTGCATCAACCGGGGGGGGGGGATGGATAGGACTAGGTTGTTGGTCAGCAGTGGGGTAGCCAGCTTTGTGAATGGCACCAAATTATTTAGTTGATGTCATCTAACTCAAGCAGCCTATGAAAACCTTGAGAAGGAGTAGTGAATGGGCAGCAAAATGGCAACTCTGGCATGAATAGAGTCGCGCAGGCACTGCTTACCCCAGGGTGCCACAAATGTGCAACTCCCTAGACTCTTCTTGTGCTCTTATAATTAGTAGAAACATATATGGTGTACCTGCAGGTGACAGTTACAGCTGAGAATGAAATCTAAAGCCTACCTATGAAAAGAAAAACCAGCATAATTATCATGGCTTTAACTTATGACATGTAATAGCATTGCAACAGTGTTAAAATTCTCACTTTGTCTGTTATGTCCTTGTGCTAATATGTAGCTAACCTTTGTTAATCCAGCATATTAGTTATCCTTACATTAACTTTCAAGGCCAATACTTTCGACACAGCAGAAATGCTGTTAACTTGGCCTTCAGGAATATAGAGGGTTGTGGTATATTTTTTGCAGATAGTTTCATAGCTAATTGGAGCATCTTGTTTTAGACACCGATGTTGAAAGACTGGGATCCAAAAACAGTTTACGTGTTCCCAAGGCCAGTGTTTTTCTTTGGTGGTTTGTTTTCAATATTGTGGTTTTGAGAATGAGGAGGAGAGACAAACATTAGAGGCAGTATCATCATTCACTTACGAAGCAGAACTGCTGCTGACTTGTAAATATTTGGGGAAAATATTTGTTGTGTATTGATATATGATATATTACATATATTTGTTTATGTATACTGCTCTTTTGTTACCATCTTGAAGGCAGGGGCACCTTCGTCCTGTCCTTCCTACACACGACACGAGGCGGGACAAGCAACTGGGAGCTCCCTATTGGGAGCACCCCATATCATGTATGAATTGAGGAGTTCCAGGGCAACATATGCATGTAATTACAAGCTATCTATCCTTGTAACAGTAGTAATACTTGATCCCCAGTTTTCAAATGCATCTTTTAATCCCAGTACAACTGATCACATTCTGAAAGGTTTTGTAAATGAATCAAGTATTGCTTAAAAGGTTAAAAAAAAGTTACATTAAAGTATCCTACAAGCTATTTTTGGCTTCTTTTTTGTCAATATTTTGACTTTCTTATTGAATTCTGCTGTGGAGTTCTGACTCAAAGGTAGAATATGATCTAGATGGAAAATACCTTTTGCTAGTTCTCACCTGTAGTTTTTGAAGTGTTGCAAACCTGAACAAAAGTGGAATTGTTCAGAAACTTCAACCTGGAAAGCTTTCTAGTCCCAGATGATGTTCCCAGATGGAAAATACAACTCTTACAACCAAATTCTGTCTGGGATTGGGCTGTTGTGCGTAGCCATTTACAACAGCAGAGTTCCGCTGTTGTAAAATGACTGCCAATGGAGAGCACAGCACTGTCAGTGGCCATTTTAGAAGCGCTGCCGCAAGAGGCGGCAGTGCTCCGTGTCCATTGACAGACCTCCCTGGACCCGCCAGAGCAGGTAAAGCAGCAAGCAGGGGCGGTGAGAGGGAAGGAACAGTGGTTGGGGAGAACGCAGGAGGAGGTGAATCCGGTGGCAATGGCACAAGCTGGATCCTATTCCTTCTTTTTCAAGCCTCCCTGACCCCTTTTTCTCCTCTAATGTGCACCAGCTAAAGAACTGGTGCAGGTCCGAGGAGACCCCTTGCAGAGCAGGAGGTTTACAGAGAGGTAAGGGTATTTAAATCCCTTTTCCCATCCAAAGCCTCCTGATCCAGCCCCCCCCCCGATATAGCACACTTATTTTTGGTGCAGCTTCACCAGCAGGGGAGGGGGAGAGGATAGGATTGTGCTGTTATGCTGCAATCCTATGCAAACTTTTCTGAACTCAGTGTAACTTACTTCTGAGTAGATGTGCTCAGAGTAGGATTCCATTGTTGAAAGTACATGACCTTATGCAGAAAACATACTGTATGCATCCAGACACTTCTTAAAATAACTGTGCTTTTATTCCCCCCCCCCTTTTTTATAGCCACCAATGTCTATTCAGTCCATTGTGGTGCAAGTCCAGTGCATTAACCGAAAAGTAGGAACTGTTATCAACCATGAAGTTCGGATTGTGGTGAGGGACAGAAATGATAATTCTCCCCAGTTTCAACACCAGCAGTACTATGTAGCAGTGAATGAGGTCAGTTGTTTATTATTATTATTATTATTATTATTATTATTATTATTATTATTATTATTATTATTATTATTATTATTGCTGTCATCATTGTTATCACTCCTCCTTTCTCATGCTGCTTTGGTATGAAAACTCTTTCTTCTCACTCCTGTCATACTAATGCATTTAAGATTTTCTTTTTCATTTGAATTTGAAGCTAGTTTGAACTTTCAGCGTGCAAGTATTACAAAATAACATAACAACATAAGAAGAGCCCTGCTGGATCAGGCCAAAGGCCCATCTAGTCCAGCTTCCTGTATCTCACAGTGGCCCCACCAGATGCCTCCGAGAGCATATAGTCAACAAGATAACTTGTTTCCTGTTGTCACCCCCTTGCACCTGGCACAGAGAAAACCTACTTCTAAAACCAGGAGGTTGCTTATGGCTTGTAACCTGTGATGGTCTTTTTCTCCATGAATCTGTCCAAACCCCTTTTTAAAGGCATCTAGGCCAGGTGCCATCACCACATCCTGTGGCAAGGAGTTCCACAGATGAACTACATGCTGGGTGAACTCTCCCTCCACTCAATTTTAGTGCAAGTCCCCTGGTTCTGGTGTTGTTCAAGAGGGAGAAGAATTTCCCTCTATCCACTCTCTCCATCCCATGCATAATTTTATACGTTTCAATCATGTCCCCCCTCACATGCCATTTTCTAGACTGAAAAGCCCTAAAAGCTGTAGCCTTTCCTCATAAGGGAGGTGCTCCAGCCCACGAATCATTCTGGTCGCTCTTTTCTGCACCTTTTCCAATTCAACTATATCCTTTTCTGACTCCTGGGGGAAAGCCGACAGGAGCCGCTGCACCTTTTCCAATTCAACTATATCCTTTTTGAGGTGTGGTGACCAGAACTGGACACAATACTCCAGATGTGGCCTTACCATCAATTTGTACAAAGGCATAATGATATTGGCCGTTTTATTCTCAATCCCTTTTTTAATGATCCCGAGCATGGAATTGGCCTTCTTCACAACCACTGCACACTGGGTCGACATGTTCATCGACCTGTCCACCAGCACCCCAAGATCTCTCTCCTGATCCATCACAGACAGCTCAGAACCCATAAGCATATATGTGAAATTTTGGTTTCTTGCCCCAATGTGCATCACTTTACACTTACTTACATTGAAGCGCATCTGCCATTTTGCTGCCCATTCTCCCAGTTTGGTGAGATCCTTCTGGAGCTCTTCACAATTCCTGCTGGTCTTCACCACCTGGAAATGTTTAGTGTCATCCGCAAACGTGGCCACCTCGCAGCTTATCCCCAACTCCAGGTCATTTATAAACAAGTTGAAAAGCACTGGTCCCAAGACCGATCCTTGGGGCACACCGCTTTTCACCTCTCGCCATTGTGAAAATTGCCCATTGACTCCCGCTCGCTGTTTCCTGGACTTCAATCAGTTCCTAATCCATAAGAGGACCTGCCCTCTTATTTCCTGACTATGGAGATTTCTCAGGAGCTTTTCATGAAGGACCAGGTCTAACGCCTTCTGAAAATCCAGATATATAATATCCACGGGTTCGCTCGCATCCACATAGAGAAAGCCATGCTGGATCTGGCCAAAAGCCCATCTAGTCCAGCAGCCTGTTCCCAACAGTGGCCTACAGCTGTCTTCAGGAAGCCCCCAAGCAGGAGGGAAAAGCATACTTGTCTTCTACCATTGCTCTTATGCAATGGCATTAAGAAGCATACTGTCACTGGAGGTAGCCCATAGCCATCATGACCTGTTCTCTGTGAATTTGTCACAATCCCTTTTGAAAGCCATCCAAGCGAGTGGCCATCACCACATCTTGTGGCAATGAATTCCACAGATTAATTATGTGCTGTGTGAAGTACCTCATTTTGTTCATCCTAAATCTCCTACCAGTCAGCTGCATCAAGTTCTGGAAAGTTGGATAGGATTGGGCCCTAACAGCACAGTCCTGCCCATGTTTAAGGCAGCGGAGGCCGAGTGAGCGCTCCACCGCTCTAAGCCGTCACAAACGTGCTGTAAGGGCGCTAGGCCGGCAGCTTTTACTCTGCCACCAGATCTCCATGCAGTCGCCAGAGGAAGGTAAGGTATCCCCCAGCAGCCGCATGGGCGGTCCGGGTGGTGAGCGAGGGGGGCCATTGGCTGTGCCGGCTCGGGAGGGGATGGGGATGGCGTCTGCCATATCCCCGTCCCCAGCTGGCCGGCACAGCCATTACACGGCCTCATCCGACTTCGCCAGCTATTTAGCCATCAGGCCTTCCCTGGTTTACACCAGGGGAAGGGGACGAACATCCCCTTTCCCCGAGTAGACCTCCTGGGCCACCCGCTGGATAGTTAAATAGGACTGCGTTGTAAGTCTGCTAATGTTGAACAGGTTCAACATATATCATTGCAAGCATGTCAGGGTTATTTCATTTCGTAAATAGGATGCATACTTGGGCCCATACTGAATTGTGGTGGGAGTTAAGGAGGATTGTAATATATTTTCCCTTCTGTAGCCCTAATTTGGATCACATCCCTCCTCAGGTGCTATTTTACAAGGAATAAAAGTTTCCCTTTGAACCGATTTACCAGAGTGGGGGTAAAATGTTGCAACCACTCTACCTCCTGCTGTGGTCTCAGTCTGAATGAGACACTTGTACGTGTGCCGTTTTCAAAAGAAAATAGCTTTGGTGTGCTTGCAATGATGTTATTAATGCCACCTGTAGTTTGGCCTCAAGAGTCCTTCAAAATACTGTTTTGTTGCTTCATGTTGCAAAACCAGAGTGCAAATTTTGATATATGAAAATGTTTTGGCAATGCCTTTTTTTCCCCCCTTGATTTCAGTGTCCATCTAAATCCTGATTGCTGTTTGGCCAAAAGAAGTCTTAGTGAATTCAAATAAGCCTCACAAGATGCAGATTTTGTAACCTTAGAATGTTCATTGCAATTTGAGGTTGTGGTTTATAATTAAAGAAAGTGTTCTAAATGATGATGAGCAACTCCTAATTCTACTCTAATTGATGGGACAGAGTACTGTCCATAAATACCTGCTACATTGTTAATCTGGGTGGTGGTCCAAAGGCAGACAAATGCCTTAAAGACAGGCAGGGTAGTTGGGGAACAACTGAAGGCCAGTAGTCTGGCAGTATAGAAGGTCTGTGACACTTTGCCCAGGCTGAAGGAAGTCAGAAGATCAATAGGTCTTTATACAATCTGGTGGCACTTGATTTGTTCTCTGGTGTCACCTGACTTCCCACACCCAAGAGCAGTGGTTCCTAAACTGGGAGACGTGGCTCCTGGGGGAGCCGCGGAAACCAGCCAGGGGAGCCGCGGAGTGCTAGGGAATCCTCTCAGAAAACAGTGCAATGCCAATTGGCAGGCATCAACATAATGTAATGGGGAGCCGCGGCCAATGGTCGCCAATGGTCAAGGGAGCCGCAGATTTAAAAAAAGTCTGGGAACCACTGCCCAAGAGGATGATGGGCTGTGATACAAATCTCCCAGCTAGTACCGTATTTCTTCGAGTCTAAGGCACCATCGATTCTAAGACGCACCTTTACTTTCAGTACCACCAGCAGGGGAAAAATAAATCCATCGATTGTAAGACTCACCTCCCTTCATTGAATCTACCCGCTTAGCACCAACAATCCCCAGCATGTCTCCTGTAGCTGAGGATGACTGAGTGCACTGCCTTTGCATAGTATTTCTGGCCCTGCCAGAAAGTGCCATTTCCTTCGTTACCTGGACTTGGGGGAGCTTCAGGGAGGCCTGCGCAACCCTCTGCAGGCCTCCCTGATCTTCAGTTTGCGAAAACTGGAAATGGCTGAAAATCACTGTTTTTTGCTGAACTGAAGATCGGGGAGGCCTGCAGAGGGTCACGCAGGTCTCCCTGAAGCTCCCCCAAGCCCCAGTAAGTAAGAAGATAGCATTTTGGGGTGCTTTTTGGAGACCTTCGATTCTAAGACGCACCCCATTTTTTGAAATGCTTAATTGGGAAAAAACATGCGTCTTAGAATTGAAGAAATACAGTATTTGCTTGTAGTTCCCTTCTCTGACCAATGGCCACTAATGATGCAGGCAACAGGCATCCTCTTCAGGAACTGAAGAGAGCTTCAAGTTCAGGCTCTGCAGTACCTGACATCTTTACGGCAATTAAAAATGAATCCTAACTTTACAAGGTTTCACTTTTGTGGACACCAAGTTTCCTCCTTGACAAAAACTGAGAACATATTATACTGAACTTTTGATATTTGGCTTTGCCACCTGAAAATGACTATTTTAGTTATTACAAGGAGTCTAACATTTTATTTTCTGTTCTGGTTGTTTGTCAAAAGCAATCTTAAAATTAGGACCTCACTCCGCCTGCTATATACGCAAATGCGAATTTAAAAATGTGTTTGCTGTTGTCATGGTTAGTTTGACCCTTCGTTATACGCAATTTGGCCCATGAATGATCTTGCCAAATTAAATCGAAGGCAGATGTCATATCAGGAAATGCTGTGAAGAGATGCCTATTCTCTTCTGATGACTACTTATAGATCAGATGTGACAGAATGGAGCAATTATTCACAGGGGAGTAGCCTGCCCTGGAACCTGTCTGCTCTTCTGGGAAAATGTAATTGCCCTCAGCCAGTCTTCCAATTTATTTAACTGGTTTTGAAATAACTGATTTCTTAGCCTGGAAGCAATGTCCCAGAGTTATCAATGTAAATATTATTGCTTGAATTAGCAGTAGGAAAGATTCAGAACAAACTTAATTCAGAATGAGCTCATGTAAAACGAGTTAATTTGTTCCTCAATAAGGAGCGATAGCTTTCATGGCCAGCAACAATTTTGTAAGAAATAGGGAACACAGGTTTAGATGCCATGTTAGAAAATGTATTTAACAGAACAGAAAACACACAACGTTTCATCCACTTCTGTGGAAGTCTTCTGGTGTACAGCAGCACCGTGCTAACAAGATGTACAATGCACTGGATGCCACTGAAGAAGGCTTTAACTGTCAACAGTAACAGAAGAATGGAATCTTGGTGGTGACCTGAAATAACCCTGCAAGGATGTGGCTCAGAGGTGCCTGAGGCCATGCTGTAACTGCTAGGAGTGCTCTTTCTTATGTAATATGGGCAGTAGCTTCACTAGGACGCGCGTCACCCTAGTGACGCTCTGACATGGCGACGCGGGGGGGACGACCCGGCTCCCCCACCCGCGTCACCCTCCGGACGCTCCGAGGCCGGCCCGGGAGCTGGCCTCAGAGCGTCCGACCCCGTCAGTGCTCCAGGGCCTTCTGAAAGAAGGCCCAGGCAGCGCGTCCATCCGGGTATTTTCCGGTATTTTCCGGATTTTCACGCATGCGCAGACCCGTTTTGAGGGCAAAAAACCCTTGCCCTTTTGCCCTCAAAACGGGTGTGCGCATGCGCGAAAATCCGGAAAATACCCGGATGGACGCGCTGCCTGGGCCCCTGGAGCGCCGACGGGGTCGGACGCTCCGAGGCCGGCTCCCGGGCCGGCCTCGGAGCGTCCGAAGGGTGTCGCGCGTCACGGAGATGGCGCGCGCGGGGTGCGCGTGTCACCCTGTGGCGCGCGTCACCCGGGGGCGCCCCGCCCACCCCGCCACGCTCCAGCAACACCCCTGAATATGGGAAGCCAGATTTTATCTATGAAAGACAGTTCATGTTGTCTGTTCATGAGAGCTTGGTTTTTTCATCTGCTTATTTGTATTGCTTCATGGTTAAATCTTTGTCTATTCTCAGAAACACTGAATAAACACTTTGTCTTCTCAAATTGAATAGTATGACCTGTATTTTTTGCGTGGTCTGCCACAGCTGATCGTTCTGCTTGAAGCAATCTGGTGGTTCTCTCGTGCTCTGTAACTCTGGTGGCAATCGGGCGTTTTACATCTTGCTAGCATGGTGTTGCTGTACACCAGAAGACGTCCACAGAAGTGGACGAAACGTTGTGTGTTTTGTGTTCTGTTAAATACATTTTCTAACATGGCATCTAAACCCATGTTCCCTATTTCTTTATTTGTTCTTGTTCAGATCAGACCGGTTTGTTCATTTTAAATCTCATTTCTGGGGTCTAGGCCTTGTGTATATGATATGTCAAGGCTTGGAGACTTCTCACCAAAATCTGAGTCTCCCAGATCCTTTGCTATCCCCAAAACTTGTCTTCCGCATCATCAATGTGGAATGAGGATGTGGCAATGGGAGGTTCTGAAGCCTAACTTCAAAACTAACTAAAATGGGCAGCCTAATCCTACCTAACTTTCCTCGCATTGATGCAGTGGCGCCAGCGCAGGCTACGCTGCATCCTGCAGGGGAAAATAGGAGGTTGGGGGGGGGTCTCGTCGAGTTAAGGGGACATTTTTCCCCTTGCCCTGGGGAAAGATCCAGCCCCCGCAAACTGGTTTACATATGGCTGGCACACGTCTACGTGCACCCATGTCAACGGATAAGGCCTGAGAAGGGGGTTAGGATACAGTGTGCACCAGTGCTGCTGATTCCGCCCCTTCCCGGGCCTGATATGCCCCCTGTCACTTCCCATTCTGCCCCCACCCCGCCTTTCCCTCTCCCCTCCCCCTCCCATCTGCTTCTCAGCACAGCACTTACCTGCACATTCCAACTTGCACTGGTATCAGCAAGGCGGCACAGAACTTCCCACCGGTGCTACTTTCTGGTGCGCTGTTGAAAACTGTTTTTTTTTTTTGTTTTTTTGTTAGGGACCAGAGCATTTACAAAAGTCAAAAATGGACGAATGTTGGCAACCTTTTTGTTTAAAAGGTCCGGACATTGTTTAAAAGGGCTGGACGTTGTTTAATGTTGCCAAGCACTCAGAAGTGGCCCATGTGGAGTTCAGTTTGGGAGACAAAGCCTCCCACAGTTCCACCCAGTTTGCCGCATGCCAAACAGGGAATGGTGGAGCTGCCTGCCCAGGCTTGTGGAGTCCCTGTGCTGCTCGCAGTGACTTGGGCGGGAAGCTTTGCCTCTCAATCTGAACTCCACACGAGCTGGCTGACTTCGACTGGCTGAGAATGATAGAGGAAAGCGATGAAAGTCAAGGACTTGCTATATGAAAACATGACAAACTTCTCAAAAGCTAACTTATGAGGTTATACATATTATAGAAAGTCATCCCTAACTTGCATGGTTTCATACTTTTGCGGGGGTTACAAGAACAGAACCCCTGAGTGCTTGGGGGCATTACTGTATTTATAAACAATTAATAACTCAGGGGTGGCTAACCTTTCAACATGAATGCTCCTGGCACTTTAAAGGATGTATAGGTGAGGGCATTTCAGCAGGTGCAGCTGCTTTAGTAGCACCATCAGCAATTGCAAATGCCCAGATTCTGGCTTCTACACAATTCTTAAGAATGCAGAGGCCCTAATAGTTGAAGGTTGGCCACCCCGGTATAACTTATACAGTATAAGCCATGTCCACTTTGGGGTTATGTGTTCAGATTCCATTGGATCTCCTGCGGTCCAAATCTGCCATTGCTAGGACATCCAAACATGCCCTTGACTGGGGCCCAAATGTATCACTGCAGAAATGGAGATAGCTTCTCATTGCCCAAAGGGGAAGTCCCCCAGTTTTTCGTAATTGTCATTTTCTGCAGCAGCTCTCTGTGAATATGCCATGTTATTTCAGTCGGTCTCCCAACCCTCACGAGCAAAGGGGGAGGTGGAAAAGTCCTGTTTTATTAGTGGCTCTCCACTCACAGAACTAAGGGTACCACTCTATTTCTGAGCTCAAATACAAAGCACCTCAAAACATTTCTAAACACAGCTTGATTTTTAAAGCTATTATTTGAAAGCATTTATTGTCCATTGTGTTTATGTTGGTTTATCACCAATTAAGTGGCACAAGAGGAAAACTTATTTAAATGATGTCAACACCTGTTGTTTCAAGTTCCTGTGTAATAAAGTCATTTATTGGTTGTTTTTATGTATTCAGGCTTTATAATTAGTTAGGTTTTATTTGCTGATATTTGATGTACCTTGAGCCCTATGGAGATGAGGTTAAAGACTAAATAACTATAAACATTTATTTACCTCTATAATTGATTTTATTAGGTTCATACAATTATAGAATGCCTTTGTTGTGCTTTATTCACAGTGTATATTCTCTGGGTACTGGAAAGAATGACCTGATTTTTTTTTAAAAAAAACTCTTTTTATACATATTAATTTTGTACATTGTGTGTGTGTGTGTGTGTGTGTGTGTGTGTGTGTGTGTGTGTGTGTGTGTGTGTGTGTGTGTGTATAGCACATACATTGGCTCATTCAAACTGAGTAGCCAAACATGTCAGAAATACAATATGTAGGTATGATAGACATTTCCCACATTAGGTAGTTGTGAAAGCTTCACAAGTTTTAACTGATTTCATGTTATTTGGAAAGCACCCCAAGAAAAAGTGTATTTGCAGTAAAGGATATATAGAGGATAAGCAGTCAGTAAGAAAAAAGGTGTTTGTTGCCTAAGGAATTATTATAGGAAAAAGGGTGAGGAAGAATATGACCACCAATGTACATCATAGAACTAGCATCTATTGACTAGTACGGTAACAATTCATGTAAGCAAAAAAAAAAAAGCTGCCCACAATATCTGCTAAAGAGCCAATTCGCATATTTCTTACTTAAGGAAGGAATTTGCAAAATTAAGGGCCCAGTCCTATCTGCGAGATACACTGGTGGCTCTTGTGATCCTCCAGTACATCCTGTAAATGCGGTAGCTGCTCCACTGTTCTGTGGAGAGCTGCCAACACCGCCATTGTATAAATCAATGGTTAGGTCGCATCTGGAGTATTGCGTCCAGTCTTGGTCGCCGCATCTCAAAAAGGATATAGTGGAACTGGAAAAGGTCCGGAAGAGAGTGACCAAAATGATTAGTGGACTGGAGCACCTCCCTTACAAGGAAAGGCTCTTTGGAGCTCTTCAGTTTAGAAAAAAGGTGCCTGAGGGGGACATGATTGAGACGTATAAAATTATGCATGGGACGGAGAGAGTGGATAGAGATAAGTTCTTTTCCCTCTCACACAACACTAGAACTAGGGGACATCCACTAAAATTGAGTGGAGGAAGAGCTAGAACGGACAAAATAAACTATTTCTTCACCCAGCGTGTAATTAATCTGTGGAACTCCTTGCCACAGGATGTGGTGATGGCACCTGACTTGGATACCTTTAAAAGGGAATTGGACAGATTTATGGAAGAAAGGTCCATCACAGGTTACAAGCCATGATGGGAATAAGCAACCTCCTGGTTTTAGTAATAGGCTATATCTTAATGCCAGATGCAAGGGAGTGGCGACAGGATACAAGTATCCTGTTGTCTTGTGTACTCCTTGAGGCATCTGGTGGGGCCACTGTGAGATACAGGAAGCTGGGCTAGATAGTCCTTTGGCCTGATCCAGCAGGGCTCTTCTTATGTTCTTATGTTAAGACCCAGAAGGCCGCACAAGGGCGACAGCAGCCTGCAGATCAGCTGCCAAGCCAGGTAAGTTGGCAGCAGAGCGGATGACGGCAGGTATCGGGGAGGGGCAGATCTTGGTGGCAGAAACATCTGCAAGATCCAGATACCTTGTTCCGTGCTTAACATGCACCCTTGGACATAATATATCGACACCAGCGAAATAGCTGGCATAGATCTGAGTAGGCCCATAGGGGACCAGAGACTGATAGAGGAGTCTCTATTTCTCTATTTCTTTACTTACCTATCCCAGCCTCAGCCTGCCTGGTCCCCAGCTAGCCCACAGGATGCAGCAGAGATTGCATCAATGTCCCTGCATCGCGCAGGCTGGTCGAGGACAGGATTGGGCTGTAAGTGTGAAAAGGAAGGCACTGGCTTCCATCTTCTGGCAATGAGTAGTGGCTAGAGCACTCCCATCTCCTCATCTGGTAGAATCGTGCTAAAGTAATTTCTTACCTTCAAATTTCCCTTCATTAGACAAAAGGGTGGCTATCCTACTCTGTGAATGTCTCCTCTTCAACCCTGGCGACTGAGGCTGGCCCAATGTGAAGTCTGTTTAATGTTCTGTTACTTGAAGTGATGTGGCTATTAGGAGTGTCTCTTAATTCAGTTGCTGCATCATCTAGGCACATCAAAAGATAACCAGTCATGTAAGAAACCAATAGCCTAACTGAGAGTATGGTTTAATAGGTGGAATTAGGGACTGTCGAAACTAGATTATGGTCTGTACCGTATGATATTGTGTTCAGTTTCTCATTGCTGGCAAAGACAGACATGGGTGGGAAAGAACTACAGCTGCAGCCAGGAATGTTCTTACAGCCCTTAATCACCTGGCTTAATTGGGAAGCTGGTTGTAAATGGAAAAGTGTCGATTCTGCTAGGAGATCGTCTGCAATAAAAATGTTTAAAATGCCCTTGGGCTGCTTCCCCACTGCTTGCAGTATAGCTGTCTAGGATTGTGCCCAAGGAAGGGATCTCTCAATAACATGCTTCATGGACTTTGATAATGTTTAGTAGACTTGGAAAAAAGTAGGACAGGAAATTGAGTTGATGGTCTTTGGACTGAGGTTTCTGAGCTTTTATAAACTGAGAAAGTTTCACCTGTTACTCCACTTTTCAAAGATGAGATTTGCTTTATATCTGCATTTTCTCCAAAATACCACTTGGAAGACCTGGATAATAATTAAACACAAAGCACCTTTAAAAGAAATGGCAGTCAGTACAACAATTTGCAACTTAGAAAAATGGAAAATCGATTATTAAACAAATGAAGGAACAAGTAAAGATACAAGTTCTGCTTGTAAAACAGACTTTTAAAAAGCAGAAACATTTAAAAGCACAGACCATTATACAGGGTTATTCAAAAAGGATGGTGCAAAAGTAAAGTTGGTTTATTCTTAAATGAACTGACATACCACAACTGTCATGACATGAAAAGACAGGAAAACTGACCAGGTTTCACATGCACATTACAAATGTTTGATGTGGGTACTTCCATAGCTACAATGGGGGAAGGGAGGGGGCAAACAGCCATGGTCATTTGTGCCCCCCCATACGACAGACTACACTGAGCTAAGTCCTTCCTGCCCTTCTTTCTTGGCCTGTTCCCCAGATGGCTTATTGGATGCAACGGCCAGCACACTGGCATCCCTGCATCCCTCACGCTGTTACCCACTAGGATCAGGCCGTAAGTCCCTGTGGTTTCGTTTTTCCCATAGTATGACTTTGAAATCTTTTTCTTTTGCATATTTGTTTATCAGTGGCATCAATATGGAGGTGTGACTGGTGTGGGCTGCACCGGGCGCAAAGCCTTTGGGGAATGCCACCACATGGCCCGAGACCCCACTCTGCAATCTCCGGCTCTAGTCACCTTTTGCTCTCGCAGGAGATCGTGTTTTTCCACTCGCCTGGAGCTGAAGCGAGTGACTGATGCTGAAGATTGCCGAGTGGGGGCAGTCCGGAGGTGGATTTTTGCATTAAAAGCAATGCGAAACGTAATGTGTTCCTTACACTAGAGCTTCAAAACATTGTCCTTGTCCTCCATTCCACTAAGTATTGTACTAATAGTCTGATTCATCCCTTAAGTTTACTAATGAAAGAGCATTTACTATTTGGAAACTACAAACCAAGAATGAGTTAATGAGAAGATGGAGGGGGCTACTACATATAGATATTTAACTTCTCAACTTTTTCTATATATATTTTTACATAATTTGATATATTGGTTGTCAAACACTGCATATGAAAAATTATACAAGCAGTCATACAAGCAGCTCGCAGTTACTTTTGTGATCAAATAGTACCTTTGTGACACAGGGGAGATTGTGAAGGTTAGAGGTTCAAACCAAATTCTTATGATGAGACAGTATACGTATACTACATATAGACGGTAATATATTTCATTTTTGAGATTGCTTTTTAAAAATTACTCATTCCACAATTTACACATGAATGTATTAATTACTCAATTCATGTGTGAATTACGCAATTCATGTGTGAATTACAACTACTATAATTTTGTGTTGTAGGACAGTATATGCAATATGAAAAAGAGGAGAAGCCACTGGTTAGGAGGCTTGTAATGAGTGGATACATTTATTTTCACTCTATGGAGATCAACTTGTTAAAAGACAAATCATGGCATATCTTCTTAATTATAAAATATTTGTATATAATATTCCATGTTACGTAATTTGGAATATATGTCTACTTCTAATATCTATATGAACTCTGACAAAAAATAGTGGGTACCCAGAACATACAAGTAGTGTACCTCTAAAGAAACAGCATCCCATGAGCCCTGTAAAAGGACCACTGCGGTATTGGTGTTATACAGCTGGGGTTGCAAAGTGACTGTCAAGCACCTGACAGGCCCCCATATATAGTTGGTGGCCTGTGCTCAACTTCCTGGGTCACAGGCCATTGATACACAAATGAATCACTGTGCATTTTTCCTTAAGGAATGCCAACTGGCATATCTTGGGGTTAGTTCAGAAGCATGTCATATGAGGACAACTTAAAGGCACTTGGTTTGTTTAGCTTAGAGAAAAGAAGATTAAGGTGAAACAGGAGAGCAATAGCTTACATTGATATGCTTTAAATAGTCCATTGGATCATTGGTTCTTTTGCAGTTGCAAGAATTTTATTATGATGAGGTAGCTCTGAAGGTCAGTGAATCCATTTGCTAGGCTGTACAGTCATAAATCTTTGTATGTTTCAATGCCAGCTTTATCAGACCGTGGGGTGTTTTGGGTAATAACTACTTGAGGAAATTATCACAAAATTTACTGATCTTCAGATTTGAGAGAAACTGTTGTATTACTATTTAGAACTTCCACTGAGTACAGGATTGCAGTGCTATATTTAAGAAGATTTCAATTCAGTCATTTCCTATCCTAATAAATGTACAGGCTTTAAGATAGTTTGGTGCCTTGATTTTGAAGCATGTACAAGCATTTTAGATACCGGTAGTTAAAGAGAAGGTAATTGCCCATTTTCTATTGATGTCATTTTCCAGTTTTTGGTGTGACCACTTTGTCAGAACAGTGATCTGTGTTTGGTCAAGTTTGAACCCTTACAATGCAATCCTGTCTAGACATAAGACGCTCCACCAGTCTAGGGTGTCGTAAGGCACGTTTGCGTCACCCGGCAAGGAGGTCACATTGGCTAAGAGGCTGGTGCCACTCTCCCTGCCTCAGATCCCTAGGAGCATCTGCCAGGGAAGGTAGGTTCCCTGACAGGCGGCGACCAAGAAGAAAGCAGAACAGGGCGTTCAGGGGGTGGGATTGGTCGGCCGGGCCCAGGAAGGGGAGGGACCAGCAGCGGCAGCTCTGCCAGAATCCTATCTCCCTTCCTGGCCTTGGCTGCCACTACATGGGCTGCTTGAACGTGCACCAGCTAAAATAGCTGGCACACATCCGAGTAGACCACTCTGAGTGACTGGGGCTTTACCCAGGGGAAGGGAACAAATATTCCCCAAGATGACCTCCCAGCTGCCTGCTTTGTGCCCTGGATTCGGCAGAGGCTGCACCAGCCTCGCTGCATCGTAGGGCGCAAAGTTAGACAGGATTGGGCTGTTATTGTCTAAAACTATTTACATGGATTCTGTTGATAATTATAGTTTAAAGTGAATTTTGTTCACTTTTAATCTAATTACACTTTTTATCTCTTATGGTATTGAAATAATTCATCTCACTTGATGCACATCATCAGAAGCACATTAGTGTACCATAATTACCTGTAAATCTTATTTTGTTGTGCAGTGCAAATGCTCAATAGCAAATTATATTCTTAAAGAAAAATCTCTTAATAAGCCACAAATGAAGAATTCATTCTCAGAATAGTTCATGAAAGTAATGAATGCATGTAATGGAAATTATATTAATCTAATACATAAATGACTGAAATGTATTTCTAAAGCTTAAGCGCTCCATCTGTAGATAAGACTCTCTTGTTATTTACAATGCATCTGCTTTCTCTGGGGATGCAAGAAATTTTGTCTTGCTGTTAGTGGCAACAATAGACTTTTGTAGCCTATCATATAAAAAGAGCCACTTTACAACAGCTGTCCTGGTTGCACAGTTTTCTTGGAGGAACTTGCAGCAGACATAACTAGGAAGCAACGTTGCTTCTTTTTATTGTAGGATAACATATTCAAAGGTGTCATCTACCAGTAGGCAGATGATCTGCTGTGATATCATAGAAAGTCTATGGAGGGGTGAAGAGCCTTGGGGAAGCACTTCAACCAGCGCTTCCACCACCAGGAGCCCTCTCCACAAGCCAAAGCTCCCTCCAAGAATGGAAGGACCATTCCGCTCCTGAACGGGGTCTTTGCAGAAGTGGAAAGGGGCCTTGCAACAAAAATACTCATTCTTTTCACCTGGGGAACTTCTATTTTGCGGAGGGAGCTCTTGAACTCGAGTTGCTACCCTTGGACTGCTTTTGGCTCCAGTGTTAGGGAACACCAGTCAGTTGAGTTCGGAAGGGCACTTTGGAAACCTTCACATCACTTTCTAACTATGTAACCAACCACTTACTCCCAGGGTGCCGCGAAAGTGCTTTACGACACTTTCACCACGCCCTAGGCCGGTGGAGCATTTGCTCCGCCAGCCGTAACTTGAGCAGGATTGCGCTGTGGGTCTCTTGTATTTACTATAATTTGATTCCCAGTTCTCTTACTCACCCACTCATGCGCTCTCTCTCTCCTCTCAATCTCTCTCAATATCTCTCTCTCTCACACACACCCCTTATGTTACAATAAATGTGGTTGTTTTTCAAGTGCCCCAAAGCACTTCATTGTTTTTAGTGCTACAGAGTAAGAGAACTACCTCCTGATATGTTTCTGCTGTTTACTTAAATGCAATAATACATTTATACAATTGCAGAGAACCAGTTTGTGTTGTAGATAGTAAGGTGCCTTTAGCATTTGGCTGCTGGATCTATTTTTCAATACTTTGGTGATTTGGCTGGCGTTAGCGATAGGATATAAGTAGTTTTTCATATTCAACTGAGCTGCTAAGAAGTGCCTTGTCTGCCCCCCCCCTTCACCCAGTGATAAGTAGAGAAAGACTTTAGATTCTTTTCTTTTTTAAAGAAAACAGTTTTACCTAATATTCTCTACCCTAGGGAAAGGGCAATAGTTCACAAGCTATTTTGCAGTATACTGTCAGAAGGAAATTGGTAGGAAAGCAATTTTGTGTGACAAAGGATGTCATAAGACCATTCCCTATATCTATAGCACTATGTCAGTTTTGTCGTCTCAGGACTGATTACTAAAACATAGTGGTTGCTTATTACAGCATACAGCAAACCATGAAATAAATGATGCAGCATTGCTATGTGTTGTATAAAATCCATTATTTTTGTTAAACAATAGTTATAGATGTGAATTTCAGGCAGAACTATTTTAACTTTTGCTTCAAGTTCATACTAGATGTCAGAAGAGATTTCAAAACCAGCTTCTGTTACATCAGTTTTCTGTTCCATTCTGTTTCCTGGGAAGCCATTCTCTGAAAACGTTTATGTATATCATTGTATGTAATATGAAATATCCTCTTAATAAAATATCTTCTTGGTGTATTTCTTTGAGCATAACTTGTGGCAAATAGACAGCTTAATTTGGAAATACTTCTCAAGTGGAAAGAGATAATTTGCTCATTAATTAATTAGTGCTGCAAACCTATATGCACTTACTTGGGAGTAAGCTCCATTAATCTCAATGGGACTTACTTCTGAGTAGATAGGCATAGGACTGCACTGTAAAAGTGCTCACAGAGCAATCCTACCTAACAGCAAGTCCTCACTTAAAGACGTCAGTAGGTTCTTGGAAACTGCAACTTTAGCAAAACGACTTATAACAAAACCAATTTCACCACAGGCTAATTGATATACATAAACAAGAGTTTATGGCATATGTCTGGTCACAAAAAAATCACCAAACTTCTAAATCAATACCCCAAACACTTCTAATATTAAACACTGAAATAAATGTGTTTTAAAATAAATGTGCCGATGCAGCCATGCCAAAAAGGTGCACACTGCATCCCGTGGACGGGTTTTGCACCATGGAGGCTTTCTCGAGGTAAGGGAACATTTGTCCCCGTGCCCTGCGGTAAGGCCTTTGCATCCCCTCTTGGTCTACTCAGACCTGCACTGGCTACTTTGCTGGTACAAGTTCAAGTGGACCTGGGTCAGGAGATCAAGGCTGGGAAGGGGTATAGGCTACTACTGCAACTGCCGCTGATAATCCTTCCTTCCTTCCTTCCTCTTTAAACAAAAGCATGCTCCACATTTCCTCCTTTGTTTACAAAAGGAGGAAGGAGCAAGATCACTGCATTCCAATTGTTGGAGCACAGCGCTCTGGCCCCTTTCATTCCTGGTAAAGCCCAGGTGGCTCCACTTGCCCCTCCTGGCAATGATATGGAGGAGGCAGAGCCCTGTGCTGGGCCTCTGTTACTTAGCTATAAAGTAGTCCAGTGTGCTATGATGGCAAAGCTTACTTAAAGACTTAAAATAAAGCAAAGCTTTATTGATATTTACATAAATCTAGGCTTATGTAAGTTGGGGAACTGCTGTAGTGTTCTTTGTTGTTGTTGCTGCATAGACGTAATGGAGTATGGTGTGGAGGGTGAGATGATGTGCTCCTACACTTCAATATTTACGACTACATCAATGGGTATGTATGCAGCCTTGGCCACATTAAAAAAAAATGTGTGAAAATTTGAGATTTCCTTCCTGCATCCTTCCAACCTCCGTTCCCCCCCCCCAAAAAAAAACCCTAGTTGTGCCAGTAAAATCTGTGCTTAGAATTGTTGGGGCAGTCGTTGTACCAGCTCACCAACGTGAAACTCAGTATTATAGTAGTTCAGACAGACATATTGGCACTAATGCTTGAGATCAAGGCACCCATGTTTTGTTTGAATAATGCACTGAAAGGACAGAGCAGGTATCTACTCCAGTTTATGAAAGTCTTCCTTCAGTGTTGTCAGCCTGCTGGACATAGCCGGTGAGCCACCTCTTCCTTCGATAACTCCTAGCCTATTCTTTTCCTCAGACCAGTGATGTGATTTTCTAACATGCACTTAAAGAGACTGCCTTTGTGCTGCTGTAGTTTGTCCACCTAGCAATTTTCTTCCCTATGGATGAAGGTTTGGGTTTTAATGCCTCCTCTGGCACCTAAGACTATTATAGGGGGATTGGGAAAATTACTTGCTACTATCAATCCTGACAATTTTTCAGTGAATTTTTAACCTTCCCTTCTGTCAATCTGATGACACTAATGGCATAACTCATCACTGCCAATCCCTTTTTTTTGTCTCAGAGAGGAAGAGCTGCAGTATTTTTGTTTTTTGTCCTAAAGTCATACTTGATGCACATTAGACAGACCAACATATTTTTGCTGGGTGTTTTTTTTTTTAAGGAAAACACCCACATATTGCAATCTTCAGTCTTCAACTGCTATTCAAGATGGTCTGATGGATGACAGAGGCTTGGGTCTGAGCTGGGTTCCTTTGGCTCAGTATGTTTCATAAACTTTTGTGTTGAATTATGCCACTGCTGTGCTGTGCTGTAATGACTCCTCAGCAGTTGTTTCCAACAGAAAGCTGAACTGCTGTGTTCTGTCCCTACTGAGCTGTAAAGACCATTTCAAATGTGAATTTGTACAGGCACGGGGTATAGGATTTGTGGATGCTGGTGCTACTGCTCTGATGACTGCCATCCTAAACAGATATACTAGAAGGGAGTAAGCCCCACTGAACATAGTGAGACTTACTTCTGAGTAGACATGTTTAGGATTGTGCTGAAAGTATATATCCCTATGGTAGCTGCTTGCATTCTTGTGACTTGGTGCTTAATAAGAACTAAATTTCAACAACACATATCCTTCCCCCCCCCCATCCCAAAAAGATATTTCATCAGGGCTGTAGTTTCCATAGTGATATCTATTCTTCAACTTTTAGCTTAGACTAGTACAGATCTGCAGGGGAATAGAGAGAGTTTCCGTGTGGATTCTAGGCCTCAGAAATTTTGAATGAGCTCCTCCTCCACCTCAAAGCGTGCAGAAACTTCCGTGTAGAAGCACTCTGCCAAGGCAGGGCCATTAAGAATCTGGTAGTTTCTAGAAGGCAGAGCTCCACAATACAAAGCACTGTACAAATAATAATAATAAAATAATAATAATAATAATAAAATAAAGCTAATAATAATAATAAAATAAAGCTAAGAACAGTTATAGCTCTTTCAAACAATATATTGACAGAAGTAGGAGACAGTCAAACTTCAGCTCACCAGCCTCTGAAATCGTTTTACATATACTGAGTTACATAGCTTAGAATTTCCTCCTGCTCATATTCTGAGCCATTGTGGCTCGCACTGTGGCTTGTTCTATACCCTCCCTCCCACTTGGCTAGCAATATTCTGCAGCCTTGACATTGTCACAGGCATTACTCACTTAGCTCTCAATGCCTCCTCCTTTCAGAAGCACCCCCTAAGTGCCATGTCTACTTTAAAAAAAATGTTAAGTATTCATGTGAACAAAGTATGTTGCAGGTGTTTCTAAGTTTTTCTTAGAAAGATGTCTTTATTAATCTAGACCCAAAGTCTCCCATGTCAGCAACGTTCTGTATACAACGTGAAAATTATTGGAATTTGAGTCTAACGATGCCCAGTAAGATTGCTGACTTTGAATGCCTCATTATTTTTACTGGTTTTCATCTTCAAATGATGGAAGTTTAGCTGAGTGCTCAAGTTGAGTAATCTTGGGTAAGTCCTACCAAATGCTAAGGGGGACATTTGCAAGGGAAAGAAATAGAAGCCGACACCAACCGTAGAATCAAACGGGCCACAATTTTATTGAAGGATCATGGCAGAATGTGCCTCTGCCTCTCTTAAGAAAGAAGACAAGTGTGGAGGGCTAGTTCTAACCCGTTCTGTTGAGATAATCAGAGCGACTGGCATGGACAGACAGCTGAGACGTCTCCCTGATTCACCCCTGGAGTTACACCTTAAGAATTGTAACCCATGTCAGTTGCAAAGACTAGTTTGCACATTGGAGCCACTTGTAGCTCTGTTTACGACCAGCACCAGGGCTATAATCTAAATGCTGAAGTTTAATGCCTGAATGGCACAACAACTGAAAACCGTATCTATGGCGCCCCATTCCAGCTCTTGCCTGAAATCTCATGAGAGCCTGGGTCAGACCTGGGCTTTGAATGAAACAGGTCTGAAGCCTTACTGTTACAAGGCAGAAGTGATTTGGATTGGGACTGTGGGTGGGAGTTCTTTCCCTTGCACTATGTTCCTAACCCTAATGCTCCCCAGAGCTTCTGTTAGCCACAAGGGGGAAAATTAGAGGCACAAAATTGTTTCCTGTATCATTTTACTGCCATAGCTAATAGGAGCACTAGTAGATGATTTGGATCAAGGCATGGATCAGGGAGAAGGTCTAACTCTAACCCCTTATCCCAATCACCATGGTCCCAATCCAGATTTTCCTTTTCACCATGACAGAATTTAGTGTGCACGCGCGGACGTGCGCGCGCGCACACACACACACCAACCACATGACAACTTAGATTCTGTCACATAGCTGCAATGTCATTTTTGCTAGGTTCTTCCTATATGTGACAGATGAAGTTGCAAGACTTCCGCTTCCGTACATTTAAATAACCTCAGACACCATGAAATGTATACCGTATCATTCAGTATTTTACTGTACAGTGTGCGATTCAGCCTAGTCTTCCTTTTTTTTTTTTCTTTAACAATACATTGACTTAGGGAACAGAAGTGGATATCTTGATAAACAGGGTAGCATTACCAGTTCATTCATGAACCACATTTTGGCTTGAAAACGTGACTTTGCCTTTCTTTCCTTCAAGGGTTCCTAATTGTACACATCATTTTTGTTGTTGCAGCTAACACCAGTTGGAACCACCATCTTTACAGGATTCTCCGGAAACAATGGTGCCACAGACATAGATGATGGTCCCAATGGCCAGATAGAGTATGTCATCCAGTACAATCCCAACGACCCAGTATGTGGAATTCTTCTTATCAGTACACATATGTTGTTGGAAGGTCAAAAATAATAACACACCTGTCAAAACAAACCTACTCCATTTATCTTTAACACAATTTGTCTGTCTTTGTTAGTTAACATTTTTGTTAAGCTTTTGTAAAGCATTTTGAATGCAGCTGGTATGATTTATGACATCATGCACTGGGGAAGGAAAAATGCACTGGAGTTGAAGCCTTTTCTTTGTGTGTAGGATTTGTGCAGAAAGCTTTGTATCATAGGTGGGGTTTTTACAGGCTAAATGCCCTTTCATTGAGACACTTGACATAATTCTTAAGTGTGTATGTGTGTACTGTATACACAAGATTTTTTTTAAAGATATAACCTAAAATATATAGTGTGAATGTGACACATAACTACTTACAACCATGTGTATCATACTGGTATACTGCTCAGGAAATTGTGATTGGTTTCACCTCCTTGTTGAGTGTACGCTGAAACCTGTGTAATGTACGAAATAGTTCTCAAATCACTTATTACCTTATGCACATGATATATAAGAGCCTTTGGGAAATTAGGATTTATTATTTCTTTCTTCCATTTTAAATATGATTTTTTTAATGTCTCCCCAGGCCCTGGAATACAGCCCTGTATTCCAGGGAAGCTCCTGGAGCAAGCTATAAATACAAATAAGATCTGACAAAAGTCTGCGGTCTTTTGAATGACTGTGACATGAACGATTTCCCTTCCTGAGTGGCAATCTTTGGTGTTTTAATATAAGGAAGCTGAATAACAAGGTGCCATCTTTTTCACACCTATTTTCCTGCTTGATGGTCAAGCACAAGTTCTAAAGATGTGAATACAGCTAAATACGTAATACTCAAAAAACAGATCACATTTCCCTATGAGTCGTGCATCATGGGAGTCCTCCTTGTGTATAAATCCCAGAAGGGCATGTAAGCATGAAATCTGATCCAGATGTAACGTGTATGTTGTAGGCACAGGAAGATATGAGAGTGAGCATCAGACTCACATACCCTCACGCATATAACCTTTAATGTGAATTGAGGATTTTTTATCCAAATTAGCTATTCATGCTGTCTATCAACCATGCAGGAAGTGTAAGATTGAGTGGAATGGAGCTTTCTCGTGTAGTCATTTAACATATGTAGAATCCTCTGACTCACAAAAATGTTTACGTAATGGGTGGGGGGTTCATGAGCTCTCAAACCTTATTGCTATGTGACCATGCTTATTATATAGGCTTACCATATTTTGAGGTGCCCAAACCAGGACACCCCCCTACTTTTTCCCCTCCAGAATTTTTTAAAAATAATTTTATTTTCAGGCCTTTATTTCTTCTGGGGTTTTTTTGCAGGCGCAAAGCGCCCACTTCTCACCACCCGCTTGCAGCTGCACTGCCACCAGCTGCATCGGGCGAGCCAGGACTCCCCCGCGCGGGTCGACTGCCACTGCCACCGCTTCCAGGATTTCAAATATTTTTTCGCCGGCGCCATCTTGGATCTTGCGAAAACTTGGAAGATCCAAGATGGCGCCGCCGAAAGAAACATTTTAAATCCTGGAAGCAGCGGCGTGGCGACAAACTCGGAAAATCAGGACTGACCTGGTTCCGGTCCCAGCTGGCCAGAACCAGACTCCGGAAACTGGGACAGTCCCAGTTTTTCCGGGACGGATGGTAAGCCACCATGCTACTCTTCATAGGTCTTGTGTAAACTGATCCTACATATGCCACTTGGTCAAAGATGGCATAAAAGTAGTCATATTGAAGCAATGTTCTCATTTATGGTAATAAATATCTTATGTATCTCTTTGGCATTTAGTTTGTGCCCTCAGTGCACAGTTTGCAAACTTTATTAATCTCAAAACTGGACTTAGAGTTTAGTGTTCTGCTCTTTTTTTTAAAAAGGAACAAACTAAACATGACCCAGAGTTTGCCCCTTTGTGGTTTTTTTTTGGGGGGAGGGGATAAATAGTATGCTGGGTGGGACAAACTGAGACAGAACCACAAAAGTAGGGAGGGTTTATCCTCCCATGGTTCCGATCCTGATTGTGCCCCTGCCTTGCACTATTTTAATTGGGGGAAAACCTTCAATGGAAAGCTAATGAAAGGATTTCCTTTCCATTAAAATCACAGGGTCACACAATTGGGACTTGAACCATGGCAGAGTCAAAATCCATGCCCTTCCTAAGAGTGCTAGTGGCACATTCTAGGAGGTCCTGTGATATCTAGTTTGACCCTAACTTGGTATGAGCACCCTTCAACAACAAGAGCACTAGTTTAGTCACCAAGGAAGAAATATTTTGAACGGGTTACTATGACATCACCAGGAGGCAGATGGTCCAATAAGGGGGCATAGCTAAGCCTATTGTTTTCAGTGGGTTTCAATTCAACAGAACTATTCCTGCAATAGCAGCAGGAGACCAGCAGGGGCTGTTTACAGCTCATTAGGTCAGGAGCCAGAGACATTTTGCTGCTGATTAGCCTCATAACAGCTGCAGCAGGAGGTTATTGCATTTTCTTGGTGTATGTGGCTCCTTTACGCCATAACATTAGCAGAAACAAGAGGCTAATATACCTTGTTGGCATGTGTCTGGTGGATAGGAAGTGAGAGAAATGCTGTGCCCTGGAGGAGGTGGAAGCTGGTTGCTGAGTGAGAAACTGAGCTTGCAGTTGGGTTGGAAAGGAGCTCAAGCACTGGGTGGGGTGGGGTGGCGTTTGGAGAGGGACCTAAGAACTGAAAAGCTTTACGTCTCTTATTTTCTTCACAAGTGCACCCCACCACATGGAGTATTGTGCTTTATTTCTGTGTGTTTGGAGGGGGCAGTCAGCAGGTTGTCCAGACTAGAGGCTTGAAGAGCATGTCTCTAGTTACTGTGACTTTAACAAATGCTTTTAGTCTCACATGGGAACAAAGTAATGGTTACAATTCAAGTGTGTGGTGGATTTTTGTTCATGTGCAGTTGAGTAAATTTTCTTGTTCTTGTATTTGTTTAGCATGTTTAATGCAGCAGCCAGTGGGTGCCCTTTATCAGTTCCAGACAGAGGGATACTTATGTATTATCAATAAGCATCTAGAGCTTAAGCATGCACTCCTATCAGTTTTGAGGGAAGCTCAATCTTTCTAAGTATGACTTCTCTGTATCATTGGCTAAAGAGCCTCCCCTTCAACCTCTTGCAGATACACTTTCAGAAATGTACTCATTTCCCTGAAAGGAACAGTACAATTTGAAGCACTGATTTTTTTAAGAAAACCCCTCCCAGCACCCAACAAATGTATAATGCAGCCTTGAAGATTTTTAAAGACACCCCCTCAAAGCCCCAACAATCTCTCAAAGTATAATGCAGCCACAACAATCTTTTTAAACATAATGCAAAAGCCCAAACAGTCCTTATGTACCGTATTTCTTCGAGTCTAAGGCGCCATCAATTCTAAGGTGCACCTTAATTTCAGGAACACTAGCAGTGGAAAAAAAAACACATCGATTGCAAGACGCACCTCCTTCCTTCAAACTCTCCCCAGCTTGCCTGCCGCTCCATTTCACCAACCCGATTTGACAGAGCTTGGGGGAGCTACCGGGGCTTGGGGGAGCTTCAGGGAGGCCTGTGCGACCCTCTGCAGGCCTCCCCGATCTTCAGTTCGGTGATAAATGGCTATTTTCGGGCATTTCCGGTTTTTGCAAAAACTGGAAATGGCCAAAACCTGCTGTTTTTCACCGAACTGAAGATCGGGGAGGCCTGCAGAGGGTCGCGCAGGCCTCCCCGAACCCCCCACAAGCCCTGGTAGGTAAGGAGGTGGCGTTTTGGGGGTGGAATTTGCACACCTTCGATTCTAAGACGCACCCCCTTTTTTGAATGGCTAAATTTGGAAAAAACGTGCGTCTTAGAATAGAAGAAATACAGTATTTGTTTAGTTAATAATTATTGATGTGGAGTAGGGAAGGGGAGGCAGCAAAAGGGCTTCTAAAACCTTTTTAAACACACACCACCATTACCTCTGTTGTGTTTCTAGCCTGTGTCTTGCTTCAACAAAAGATCTGCTTCTGTGCTTTAGCTAGCAAAGAAGTAGACGAGCTGACTGAATGGTAGAGAAGCTCCGCTGAAAGTTAACAGGAAGCAGTTCCAGTTCCTGCTTCCTGTTAATTCGGCCAACCCTCTCTCCCATCTAGTTGGCTTGTCAGCTTCTGTGCTAGTTAAAACATAGAAGCAGACCTTTTGTTAAAGAAAGACACAGGCTAGAAAGAAACTAAAGATAATGATGGGAGCTGCAGGGGGGGGGGGCTTCTTAACTTCTGATTGGAAAAGCAGATAAGGACCCGCCTGCTGTGTACCATCGATGGTCACGCAAAGTATTACGGTATTTATTGAATTTATATCCCGCTTTTCCCCCCGTAGGAGGACCCAAAGTAGCTTACAACAATACAAAATATAAAATGATACATAGATAATATGAAAAGTACCACCGGTGGTATGTGTACCAACAGTTGAGAAGAACCCCTGATCTAGGGAACAAGGGTAGAAATTTATTGTTTTTAAAAACTGAAATCAGATTTGCCTCTGAGTTATGAGTAAACAACTTTTCCGTATGTAGTTTTCAGGTAGTCTTACAGCACAATCTTATGCATGTCTGCTCAGAAGTAATCCCCAATGAGTTCAGTGGGTTTACTCCCAGGTAAGTGTGCACAGGATTACAGCTTTAGTGGTGTGCAATCTAATTCACAGGAAAGTTTTGTCTTCTCCAATTGTAGGTTTCTGAACCATTTCTGAATCATTTATTTGTATCTTAAGTACCTCACTTTACACCTCTTGAATATTTATTTAAGTTTAAATGATTCTTGATATGCCCAGACTCTGGATTATTAGTGGCATCAAGACAATAATAGCAAAAGAAAGGCAAAAGTAAGTGCAGTTTAATAGAAATAATATAGGATGATTATTGTTATTATCGGTTGCTTATTCCAACCAGGTAACATTGGGGCTCCCGTTGTGATAGCGATTGCACAACAGCTGAGACACAAACAATTTATATTCCAAAATGTTATGGAAACAACATAAAAACACTGATTAGAAGAATGGTTGTCATGCCTTTTGTTAGATTAATATAATTATGCTTTTTGTAATTAAGCAAAAATATTTTTTTCCAGTGAAAAAATATTGTCGCCTGTTGTTCCCAGAAGCATCATCAAGGATGCTGTGGAGGCAGAAATGATGTTAAATGATAATGTCAAAAAAAGCAGGTGCTCCAGGGCGATCCTGGTAGAGTGTCTTTTTACCTCCAGGGACTGAACTGGGACTACACGTCCCAGCATCTGAAGTATGAAAAGATGTTTCCTACAAAATATGAAAAGATGTTTCATAATATGAAAAGTATGAAAAGATGTTTCAAAGATGATGATGATGATGATGATGAACAGTATTTATATATTGCTTTTCAACAAAACGTGGTTTACAGACAAGATCAAAAGATTAAATGGCTCCCTGTCCCAGAAGGGCTCACAATCTAAAAAAGATGCAGAACTGGACAAGAGGCACTTTTTCAATTGGTGCTCCTCATATATTTAGCAGGGGGAGAGAAACTGCCCCCCCTTTCACCCCAGCACAGTGTTTGCTGGTGGTGTTCTGCATCTTTTTTAGATTGTGAGCCCTTTTGGGACAGGGAGTCATTTAATCATTTGATTCTGTCTGTAAATAGCTTTGTGAACTTTTTGTTGAAAAGCGGTATAATAATAATAAAAATAATAATTAACAGTGGAACTGTTTCACGTTTCAGTCATTTTGGGGTGAGACCTCTTTCCACCAAATGTCAATGGAGGCTCTCAGCTCCTTGTCACTCCATGAAAGGTTCCTTGGATGGCCAGGAACCCCCTCACTGCTGACAGTAGCAGCTGGAATACTGCTTTCTTCCATTATGAGTCGATCCAAAACCAGTCCACACATTGCTATTGCACCTTTCTCTCCAGTTTTTCACAAACAAGGTGGCAGAGGTGGCAGTCCTTTAAAGCTGAAAACAAGGAGAGGATGAGCTGTGGCAAAGGAGGGCTCCACCAGGAGCTAGTCTATGGTGCCATCTTGCGTCCTCCAAGAACTTGGAACTCAAGATATCGACAACCATGGCAGTTTTCCAGTCATATGTTCAAGACCCATGGAGAAGATTTATAACTCCTGGAATAAAAAGTGAAAAAAAACTGGGCTTATTCCATGGGAAACCACTCACGAATAAGTGGTTTGCATTCAAACTGCAGTTATTCTATGGGAAGTGCTCGCTTCCATGTGGGTTTCTGCATGTCTGCCCTGGGCCTCAATTGGGGTATTTGAACATTTTCCAAGTTTTCTTCCACCTCAATAAGGCTATCTTACCTTTCCTACCCATTTGTTATTGTAATAAGTTAGCATAGCATTTCTCAATGTGTGCTCCTTGGGGTCCTGGGGCTCCGAGGCCATTGTTAGGAGTGGAAAGGGCTCTGGAGACCAGAAAGTTTGAGAACTGCTGGGTTAGCAGTCAGGAATTCTGGTCAGGCGGTGCTTTTGTTAAATAAGCCAGAAGACTCGCTGGGAGGTGGTTCTTAACACCCTGATAGTCTTGGATGGGCAACTTCATTCCTGCTACCTGGAAGGAGGGGTTGAGGTGTAATTTGATTTCATCCTCCCTCGCCTCTAGTAGTCAATGAAAAAAATGATAGCTCTGTGTCTGTGTCTGTGTCTGTGTGTGTGTGTGTGTTTTGAAGCAGATGTAGGCAAATGTTTGGTCCTTGTGATAGGTGGCAGACTAGACTGGAGAAGAGCAAGTCAACAATCGGGGCACCTTGGGCTCCAAGGCTTATAGCTAGGATATGACTTGATGGTGCTTGCAGGAGTGTGCTACCAAACTCCATCCAAATGCTCAAACCTGTGTATTTGTAAATGAAGCAAACATTACAAAGGCACCATAAATCTCCATTGATCTCTCATTCAGCAGTGAAGACCCCAGTGCTACATGACTGAAACTCTTAACCGTTCAGGGAAGTGGAGCACAAGCACATAACGTGATTGTATCGATGTGCAGTATTCTGTTTATACCAGACTCTAGTCCCAGACTGGAATAGTTTAATTATGCTTTCATTATTGAAAGATGTGGTGGGACAAATACCTACATTTTTCCCTGGAGAAAAATGGAGAAGCAGATTTCTTTCATTGAAATAATTTGATTCGGTACTGTCTTCATAACATTCATCTTGTTTCATTTTAGCAAAAGTGTCTGTTGCCACAGTTTTATGGAAACTCATTAAGTTGGGGGAAGGAAGGTACAACTAATTTAGCTATTAAAATAGCAGTCACAGAGACGATATTACAAATAGTCTGAATGTGTGGAATAATGTACATTATTAACTGTGGGTGACGTCAGTGATAGCATTGCCATTGATTGCTACTGGTTTGTCTTCCTAAATTCATTATATTAGCATCTTCTATGATTCTCTCTCTTGCTTTTTTTAAATTTTCCAGACATCAAATGGGACTTTTGACATTCCTCTTACGTTGTCTGGAGCAGTGGTTTTGCGTGAGAGGCTAAACTATGAAGAAAAGACACGCTATTTTGTCATTGTCCAAGCAAATGTAAGTATGCATTACTTGTAATACTTTTGGTGCTGGTTGTAACTTACCATGATTATATGTTTTAGATGAAGGCAATAAATTGTTTCAATATGTAGAATAGAATAGAATAGAATAGAATAGATACCTTTATTGGCATGAACGCATCAAAAAACAGACAAACATAAACAAACAACCAAAAATCCCCCAACAGATCCAATGACAACAACCACAATCCTGCAAAGAAATTTCTCCCCAAACTGTCCCACTATGAATCTATACATCAAAACTCATTTCCCGAGTAGCCACCACCATAGAAGCAAAAGTTGCAACATTATCAAGTCTCCCATCATCTTCTGTTGACAGAAGGGCTCGGAGAATATCTGCCTCCATCCAGCCCTGAAAACACGTCAGTATCGAGTTAAGGTGTTTCAATGTCATGCCTGATTGTTTCCGCTATCAGTGTATCACTTTTTATTTCTTTGGTGAATACACCCATGAATATCGCTCAATGGCATAAGCCTGTGCATACCGACTCAGAAGTCTTACTTCTAGGTAAATACCTACAACTGTGGTTCGCAAACTTTGCGCCAGGGCGCAGCAGTGAACTCACAGGGCACTGCAGGATAGTTTAAATTTTAAAGTGAAACACAGTGATGGAACTGTAGGGACACCGTGGAAAAATTACTGGGAACTGTAGGAACACCATGAACAGGGAAAGTTCGGAAACCACTGACCTATAGCTGTAAAACACACTCCAGCAGCGTTCACTGCCGGAGTGCTGGCGGGAAGGCTGGAGAACCGCCGGAGCAGATGAGACCGTGCAGGAGGTGGAATGGGCAGCTGGAGAGTGGGGGTAGGAGGAACAGGGAGGTCAGAATGGGACGGTAATGGGGGCAGGGAGAAGGCCAGATCAGGCATGGGTGGGGGCAAATAGGCAGCAGCACACGCCGAATTGCAACCCCCTTCCCAGGCCTGATCTGCCTTCCTGGGTCAACACGGACCTACGCTAGAAATCAAGCTGGCGCCAGTCTGAGTTGATCCATTGCGGCTGCTGGGGCTTACCCCGAGGAGACCTCCAGCAGACAAAACTCCGTGGGATGCAGTGGAAGCCGCGCTGGCGCGGCTGCATCACCACATGGGGATTTAGGTAGGATTTAGGTTTCAGTCACTGAAATGTCAGTTGGCAAGTGTGTATAAACTGTGTAAATGCCGCAGATACAGCTTCCCTTTCAGTGGGAAAAAAATCGCGCATTCTGTTGCAAATGCTTGGGTAATGTCATCTACTGATGAGAGATCAAGTGATTTACACACATGACAATTGGCTCTAGGTCTTTGTCGTCTTGTAACAGAAGATGCCATATAATTATTGATTACAAAGGTGTATCTGTTCAGCAACAAAGCGGACTTGTAGCACAGGGAATTTTACATCTAGGCAAGCATAAAAGATGCATTGGAGTGCCAATGAGTTTGCTACTCTGACACATGTAACAGTACTAATTTGGTATGAAATTACGGTAATATAATGGCTGCAGTTTAACTGCATCTTTCAGCTTTGAAAAGCAGTTTTCTGAAGTGACCTTATTTTTCTTTCAAGACCAATTGCGTACAGCAGGGGTTCTCAACCTTTGGAGGCCCGGGTACCCCCTATCATGGTCCAATTTTCTGAAGTACCCCCTGCTAATTAACTGCTAATTAATTGGATCAATTAATTAATTAATTAGGTAATTAATCATTAAATAAAAAGTACTAAAACAATGTTAAATGTGAAAAATGTCTTATTTAACTGTGTGTGTGTGTGTGTGTGTGTGTGTGTGTGTGTGTGTGTGTGTGTGTGTGAGAGAGAGAGAGAGAGAGAGAGAGAGAGAGAGAGAGAGAGAGAGAGAGAGAGAGAGATGTGCAAGGATCTCTTTTTTTCCAAGTCACACTTCCCAAAATCAGCTCCTCCCTCCCCCACCCCACCAAAGTACATTTTCCAAAGTACAAAAATAAGCCCAAAACCAAAATCAGAGAGACAGAAGGGCTCAGAAAATATTTAAAATTTAAAAACCATGTTAATTAACACTTAATTAGCTGCTGATGGAGCAGATAAGGGGCAGGGCTTGGCGTACCCCCAGCAAGAGATCCGGGTACCCCTATGGGTACCCGTACCACAGGTTGAGAACCTCTGGCGTACAGGTATGTGTGAAGTGTTTATATATAACATACATACAAGTGAGGAAGCCTTTCTTTGCCTTTGAGAGCAAGGAAACCTTTCCCCAACCAGCTTTTCAAAGCAGTTGATTTTGTATTTGCAAGGAGAGCTAGTAAGATAGAGCTAGCAAGGCTTCAATCCAACACATACCGGTAATTTTGCACTTTCAGAGCGCTTATGCTGATAAATCCACAAAGGAATTATTGCTTGTGTCAGTCATTATTGTGGCAGGTTTCACTAAAACATTGTCCACACAATTCAAAATACTTTCAGATTCTGCTTTTGATCTGTCCCGTTCCTCCCCCCCCCCCATTTCAGGCTCATCTCTTTTTATTGGGGATGCATTTGTAAACTTTAAATTTGTTTTTTTTTAACCCCATTCATTTTGTATTTCACTGTCACGTTTTACACACACACGGACTTGCCTTTGCCCACCAGAATGGCTCCTAGGCAAGTGGGAGGGGGTCCGTTACACCAGTTTGCAGCGGCCCGGACTGAGGAGCCGGGAGCGCCAATGCTGCACCCCACGCAAACGCAGCCCCGCAGCCAATCAGCTGCCTCCCCCTTCGCGCTTCCGTCCAGCGCGCAGGGGAGGGGGCCTGGCAATTGCGGCAACGGGGTAATCCCGTCACCGGCCTTCTTACTTGCTTCAGTCTGAGAAGTTTGTTATCTCCAGTTTTTTGGAAGTGAAGCTAATTCTGCCACAATTTGTTCTTTCGTGCTCTTATTCAAGATTAACAGTCAATTTCCAAAAAGCTTCAAGTTAAAACCTTAAACTTTCCCCTTAGCCATACTTGCAAGCTCCACTTCTTATTTTGTAGGAAACTTTATACTTTCTATGAAGTTGACTAACCAAACAAGTTGGGAACTAACATTGGTAACATATCCACTTAATAATGAACTTGACTATTTCATGCCAACCAGGTAGTTTTATACAGAACAATGTAATCGGCAAGGGAAAGGCTGTGGTGCTACTATAGGGCTACCCTGGCCAGAATATTTATATTCTACTTTTCAACCAAAAGAGTTCACAAGCAGTTTACTTAACTAATACATAATCATATGTATTATCGATATTCTACATTTTTTTAACTCCTGGTTCTTCTGTCATAAGTTGACTGAAAAGTAGAATGGCATGCAAATACCAAATCATCTTTGTGATGTGATTAATATTGCTCTCATTTTTAAAACAGTCTGACTGAATGTTTTTTTTCCTGCAAAAGTGTTTTTTTCCCCACTAGAACAGCAACAAAGAGAATTTATGAATTCTTCTGTCACTAAGAAAAATATATGGAGACACCCCAGTGTGCTGGGCTGATAATTAAAGCTACACAGCTTTGGGCTTTTTGGAGATACAGAGGATTAAATTCCTTTGTTGTTATATGTGGGAAACAATGCTTATCAGCTCCAAATGTAAAAGAAGATTTTATCACACATTTTTGTGCTCAGACATTGCTGGAAAAAAAGAAACCCCTTCCATTCCAAAGTAGTGCCAATCACATGACTAATATTAGATTTATTTGCTCTAACTTGCTTTACTTCTAGACTAGCTGCAGAGCTGCTGAAATGGCACAATAGATGGATTTTGTTTCTAGTGTTTCCTTGCCCACTTTTCAAGTTCTCTTCTGATTGCAGTGTCAGCCAATGTCTCAGTTCCACAGACAACAGTTTCAGGAAAGCAATGATCTGGGATGCATGAAAGGAAGAAGAGGGAAGAAAGAAAGGCATGAAAGAAAAGGAGGGAGGTGTGTGTGTGTGTGTGTGTGTGTGTGTGTGTGTGTGTGTGTGTGTGTGTGTGTGTGTGTGTGTGAGTATAGCGTGAGACAAATGCATATTAAAAGAGAGAAGGAAGGGATGTTGGAAAGCTAAAGAGGAAGCAGGGATGGGTGGAATATTTATCACTATTGAAGGTAAAAGAAATGGGAACAAGACTGATGAACATGTTTGCCAATAGAGATGAAAAGGCTACTGTAAGTTCCGCCAACTTGCCAGTTTTTGCACCTTCTGGGCCAGTGCTGCAAATGTTCACTTCTGTCCTCACTCTGCAGCATGTTAGGGTATGTTGTCTGGGATTGTATATTATATGTCTTGCCTGTGATATTACAAAGATCAATAACTTTTTCTTTAAATTTAGGATATTTTTTTTTTTTTTGGTGAGGGAAGTCAGTAACTCTTGTTATCCATTTTTTTCCCCTGCAGGACCGAGCTCAGAATCTTATTGAAAGAAGAACAAGTACAACCACCTTGACTGTTGATGTCCTTGATGGGGATGATCTGGGGCCAATGTTCCTTCCATGTATATTAGTTTTTAAGACTCGGGACTGTCGGCCACTCACTTACCAGGCTAGTTTGCCAGAGCTCACCAACCCTGTAAGTATAAGCGAGATAATTTCCCTTTTAATTTTATTTGATCCTGTTTTTGTGGTCCTGGACAGACAGCGACAATTTTAATTATTATTTTTTTATCAAACTCCTGATCAGAGGTGGTGCCATGGCTGGGGCTCTGTAAGGCACAAAGCCCAGATTTTCACCATGCCCTTGGATCTGGCCTTCCCCAAACTGAGGCAACATAGAATTATGGCCCAGTCCTATCAGGGGCCTACTGCAGCGGATCTCACTACCTGCTGCCGTAGGCCCCATTGTGGAGGCACAAAAGTTGCACCACCATCGCACACTTCGGAGCCGCCAGCGCAAACGGCCAGAGGTTCTATACATGCACCACAATCAATCACCCATATGCTCCACCAGAGCAGGTAAGGTGGTGGAGGGGTGGTTCGTGGGAGTATTGGGGCAAGGATCGGGCTGGGGCATGTTGAGGGCAGGCTGCTGGTGGCAGTTCTTGGCAGCAGCAGTGGCACTGATATCCTATGCCCTCAACCCAGGCCTGACACACACCCTTAAACCTACTTGGATTTACACCAGCAAATGATAGATCTAAGTAGGCACATTGGGGACCAGGGAGTAAGTAAGTATAAAAGTTCTGCCTGGTCCCTGGCCAAGTCTAGTAGGAAAATATAGCATCACATGGGGGACTCCTGTCTCTGTAGGTAACTTGGAATGCACTAAAGGTATGAAAATGTCAGGTATCTGTGAAAAAAAATGATCAGAAGCTAAGATTCAGCTGTGGGTTCAGATTGTGGTTTCTTTTCAAAGCTGTAGTTAGAACAAGACAGGATTGGCCTCTTCCCATGTCACAATCAATCCTGGCTTGTTACAAACCACAACTGGAAGTAGAATGATTCCTCCCCTCACTCTCAGCGATGTTTCACATTGTTTCCTGTTTTATATTCTTTATTCAGGATAGCGAAGGAAACAAAATGTACTGTACATCATTTCAAATAGCAACTATTTGCATCTTAAATTGCATTGATTCTTTTGATGGATTAATGTTGGCAACTCAGTAAAAAGCAGGGTCTGAGTTGACCAAAGAAGACAAATAAAATTGTGCTGCTCAGTGTTAAACGTAACTTATAAAGAAGGTTTTGGGTCTGTTTTTGTAGCCCAGTTATCTTCAGTTGGTTTTTTATTAAAACAGTCTCTGATGTAAAAAAAAAAAAAGAAGTAGATTCCATCTGTAATGTAATTATTCCTTTTAGTTGTACTAAGCAGATTGAAACACTGGCAGCAGGCAAAGAATCAACACAGAGCGCGTTTTTATTTATCTTTGACTAGAGAGATTAAGAGGGCTCACATAACTTAATGGGCTCCTTTGAGGAGAGAACTGCTTGTTTAAAAACCTGGCTTTTTTTGTGCCTTTTAGGAACTAATTGTGACTAGCGCCAGTGTGAGGCCAGTGTGAGAACCACTGTCTCCTTAGCAGTCTGTTTTGGCCCAGATATTGTTTGTTTTGCTTTGTAATATCCACCAAAGCTGCTTTTGGAACTTGGCTGTTTGTAAGGTGCATAAATCACTCCCAAACTGCCAATCTCTTCAAGAAAGGTCTCCCAAGGCTATCAGAGGAGCTGTCTTCTTTGCCCCTTGTCAAGAATACAGATGTAAACGCAAGCACTTATAATAACAATTGCTACCTTTTGAGTCAGAAGGCCAGGTTAGCCCCTGGGTTTGGACATTACAGGGGACTAAAGGTAAAGCAAGTACTTGAGCAACTTATAATGGATTTTTGTGGACTCTGTCATTTCAGCAGCATCAATAGTCTGCTTCCCTCCCCTTGCTGGAAGTGTGTCTTTGATACTATAAACTGTGTTTAAGGTAGTCAGACCATTAATGAGACTGAACAGCTGTGATGCACTGTGACAGCTCTGTAATAGAACAAAAATCAGGGCATTGCCTGTTAACCAACAACCATGTTGCTTAAAATGACAATTCTAAGCATCTGAACTAACATTCCATAAGCTCTACTATCCTTCAAACCAATGCTAATTGAATTAGGCCCTAAATAAGAGTTTGCTTAAAGCTTAATTGTAAAACGTAGTTTAAAATCAGGACAATTGTGAATTCTGTTTTTCTCAGGAGCTGCACTTTTTGCTTAATTAGTAAATACTTTCCAACGTATGTAGCTGCAGCAAAAGCCTCATTTATTTCTTCGGTTATCACCCGAAGAGCTCAAAGCAGCATACATAAGGTGTTCCTTTGTTTCATCCTTACAACAAACCAAACAATGCCATAACATGGGTGGGGATGAGCCCGAACACATTCAGTAAGCTTCACGACTATAATTTTGGGGCTTCAGGTAGAGGCCTGGATGATGCTATGCATTCTCATGGCTCAACATACCACCCCACCACCTCAATTGTTTTGGTAAGTTGGAGAACTTCATGGATCATTGCCTTGCCGTGGCGAAGGGGCTTGCGTAACTCAATGAAGCCATGAGCTATGCCGTGCAGGGACACCCAAGACGGACAGGTCGTAGCAGAGAGTTCTGACTAAAAGTGATCCACTGGAGAAGGGAATGGCAACCCACTCCAGTAACCTTGCCAAGAAAATCCCATGAACAGTACCAAAAGGCTAAAAGATATGACGCCGGAAGATGAGCCCCTCCAGTCGGAAGGTGTCCAATATGCTACTGAGGAAGAGCGGAGGACTATTCCAAGTAGACCCAGAAAGAGTGAAGCGGTTGGGCCAAAGCCAATAGGACGTCCAACTGTGGATGTGTCTGAGGTTGAAAGGAAAATCCAATGCTGCAAGGAGCAATACTGCTTAGGAACATGGAATGTGAGGTCTATGAATCAAGGCAAGCTGGATGTGGTCAAAAATGAGATGATAAGATTGAACATTGACATCTTGGGAATCAGCGAACTAAAATGATAGATAGATAGATAGATAGATAGATAGATAGATAGATAGATAGATAGATAGATAGATAGATAGATAGATAGATAGATACCTTTATTGGCATAAACTAAAATGGACGGGCATGGGCGAATTTAAGTCAGGTGACCATCATATCTACTACTGTGGGCATGAATCCCTTAGAAGAAATGGAGTAGCCCTCATAGTCAATAAAAGAGTGGGAAAGGCAGTACTGGGGTGCAACCTCAAAAACGACAGAATGATTTCAGTTCGAATCCAAGGCAAACCATTCAACATTACAGTAATCCAAGTGTATGCCCCAACCACTGATGCCGAGGAAGATGAAGTTGACCGGTTCTATGAAGACCTACAACACCTTCTAGAACTAGCACCCAAAAAAGATGTCCTTTACATCATAGGAGACTGGAATGCTAAAGTAGGAAATCAAGAAAGAAACGGAACAACAGGCAAGTTTGGCCTTGGAGCGCAAAATGAAGCAGGGCAAAGGCTAACGGAGTTCTGTCAAGAGAACACGCTGGTCATAGCAAACACTCTTTTCCAACAACACAAGAGGCGACTCTACACATGGACATCACCAGATGGTCAATACCGAAACCAGATAGATTATGTGCTTTGCAGCCAAAGATGGAGAAGCTCTGTACAGTCAGTAAAAACAAGACCTGGAGCTGACTGTGGCTCAGATCATGAGCTTCTTATTGCAAAATTCAGGCTTAAACTGAAGAATGTAGGGAACACCACTAAGACCAGTCAGATATGACCTAAACCATATCCCTTATGAGTATACAGTGGAGGTGAAGAATAGATTTAGGGCATTAGACCTGGTAGACAGAGTGCCTGAAGAACTATGGACGGAAGTTCGTAACATTGTACAGGAGGCAGCAACTAAAACCATCCCAAAGAGAAAAAAAATGCAAGAAAGCAAAGTGGCTGTCAGATGAGGCTTTACAAATAGCTGTGGAAAGAAGGAATGCGAAAAGCAAAGGTGAAAGGGAAAGATATAAACAACTGAATGCAGGTTTCCAGAGAATAGCAAGGAGAGATAAGAAGGCCTTCTTAAATGAACAATGCAAGGAAATCGAGGAAAACAACAGAATGGGGAGGACTAGAGATCTCTTCAAGAAAATTGGAGATATCAAGGGAACGTTCTGTGCAAAGATGGGCATGATAAAGGACAAAAAAGGCAGAGACCTAACAGAAGCAGAAGAGATTAAGAAGAGATGGCAAGAATACACAGAAGAACTATACAAGAAAGATCTGAATGTTCCTGATGACCACGCTGGTGTGGTCACTGACCCAGAGCCGAACATCCTAGAGAGTGAAGTCAAGTGGGCCTTAGGTAGCATCACTAACAACAAAGCTAGTGGAGATGATAATATCCCAGCTGAGCTACTTAAAATCCTAAATGATGATGCTGTGAAAGTGCTGCACTCAATATGCCAACAAATTTGGAAAACTTAGCAGTGGCCAAAGGATTGGAAAAGGTCAGTTTACGTTCCAATTCCAAAGAAGGGCAGTGCCAAAGAGTGCTCAAACTATCACACAATTGCACTCATTTCACATGCTAGCAAGGTTATGCTCAAAATCCTACAAGCTAGGCTTCAGCAGTACGTGGACCGAGAACTACCGGACGTACAAGCTGGGTTTCGAAGAGGCAGAGGAACTAGAGATCAAATTGCCAACATGCGCTGGATCATGGAGAAAGCCCGAGAGTTCCAAAAAACCACCTACTTCTGCTTCATTGACTACGCAAAAGCCTTTGATTGTGTGGATCACAACAAACTGTGGCAAATTCTTAAAGAGATGGGGGTACCAGACCACCTTACCTGTCTCCTGAGAAATCTGTATGCGGGTCAAGAAGCAACAGTTCGGACCGGCCATGGAACAACCGACTGGTTCAAAATTGGGAAGGGAGTACGGCAAGGCTGTATATTGTCACCCTGCCTATTTAACTTATATGCAGAGTACATTATGAGAAATGCAGGGCTGAATGAATCGCAAGCCGGAATCAAGATCGCCGGGAGAAATATCAACCTCAGATATGCAGACGATACCACCCTAATGGCAGAAAGTGAAGAAGAACTAAAGAGCCTCTTGATGAGGGTGAAAGAGGAGAGTGCAAAAGTTGGCTTGAATCTCAGCATTAATAAAACTAAGATCATGGCATCTGGGCCCATCAATTCCTGGCAAATAGAAGGGGCAGAAATGGAAGCAGTAACAGATTTTACTTTTTTGGGTTCCAAGATCACTGCAGACGGAGACAGCAGCCATGAAATTAAAAGACGCTTACTCCTTGGAAGGAAAGCTATGGCAAACTTAGACAGCATAATAAAAAGCAGAGATGTCACCATGCCAACAAAAGTTCGCATAGTCAGGGCGAAGGTGTTCCCAGTAGCAATGTATGGTTGCGAGAGTTGGACCATAAGGAAGGCTGAGCGCCGAAGAATAGATGCTTTTGAACTGTGGTGCTGGAGAAGACTCCTGAGAGTCCCTTGGACTGCTAGGAGATCAAATCAGTCAATCCTAAATGAAATCAACCCTGACTGTTCCCTGGAAGGACAGGTACTAAGGCTGAAACTCAAATATTTTGGCCACCTAATGCGAAGAGAGGACTCTCTGGAGAAGACTCTGATGCTGGGAAAAATTGAAGGCAAAAGGAGAAGGGGAAGGCCAAGGATGAGATGGTTAGACAGCATCACCGATGCAACGAAGATGAAAATGAGCGAACTCAGGAAGATAGTGGAGGACAGGAAGGCCTGGCGGGATATGGTTCATGGGATCACGAAGGGTTGGACACAACTTAATGACTGAACAACAACAACAACAACAACAAGTTGGAGAAAGGGGATGGGGTGGGAGTGACTCATGTTGTGCGGTATGCAAGCCTTATCATTCTCCTAATGGCATGCCTGGGAATGCAGAAGAACTGAGGGAACCAGTGAATTAATTTGGGCACTAAGAAAGAGCTCACTAATGGGTCTTCTTTCACCCCTTACCCTCAGTCTATTGCGAACTTCATTTCTCAGCTTTTCTTGCCTTCTCATAAACATCTCTTTTTTCCTAACTCATTAAGTCTTTCTCTGAGGTCTATGAATCTCTACCAGTAATTATGCCCCCTCCCCATCTCTCCCCTTTTCCACTATATGTTCTTGTATTTGGTAAAGCATGATTTGGTAACTAGGAGACACATACAGACCTTTCTGCCAAAATTATATGTGATTAGAACTCACCCAGAACACATGAACACCCACAAAGGCGAGCACCCTTACTTTCTGCACGGAGTGACACTTTTGAGTTCCATTCAGATGAAGACCAGTGGCAGATTTGGTGGGGGTGACTGCAGGAGGAATGGACAAGAAACAAGACTTAATTCAAGGCCAGTAGACTTTGTTGAGGGTCTCGGAGCCCAATCCTATCTAAACACTCCCGCCGATGCAGCCACACCATTGAAGCATGCGCTGCATCCTGTGGGGGAGGGAGTCCTAAGGGTCTCCTTCAGGTAAGGAAACATTGTTTCCTTGCCCTGGGGTAAGCCTCCGCTGCCCAATGGGTCTACTTGGTCCTGCACCAACTCTTTTGCCATTGCTGCTAATACCACACCCTTCCCGGCCTCAATCTGACCCCCTCCCTGCCCTGGTCTCTGCCCTGTTCCACCCACTCCCCACCTCGCCACTGCCTTACCTGCTCTGGTGGGCTCAACGAGGTCTAGTGACACCCTGTGAGCATTGCCACCTCTTGCGGCAGCCCTCCCAAAATGGCCAAAGGAGGCTATTTTGCGACAGCAGAACTGAGTTCTGCTGTCGCAAGGTGCTACGCCAGGCATAGGATTGGGCTGTTAGTTTTGTGTTTCCTCACCACTGTATTTTTCCCCCTTTACCATTCTTTGGCATACCTTGTCCTCAGAATGCTTTTGTCAGACACTTTTTGTAAGGAAAAATCTCACCCAACATTTTAAACAATGCATTTTAGGTCAGTGTGTGATATCTCTTTATGTCAGCATGTATTTTCTGTTGGAATTGTATAGATCTCTCCCTGTCCTTCCCAACTCACTAAACTGAAGGTCATGAAGCCTACTTGTAGTTTGGCAGCAACTCGTTGTTTATTTTGGCACTCAGTACAGTATAAAGCTGGTCCTTTCCAAATGAGTTCCACAAATATTATCTTAGAGCACATGATTCATCAAGGTTCTATATGAACAAAGGAAAACCGTTTTTGTCTTGAAGTTCTGATGTCCTTCATATGGCAAGTTTGATAAACCTGAAGATTGCCACATACAAATCTGCATTTTGTTTCTGAAAAATAAGTTTAATGCCAATAATGGAATCATCAATGCCACCCAGTGTAAAAAAATACTGATTTGGAATTTTTAAAGCGATCACCATTCAAGACTTTGTGCTGCCAACCAAAGTACCATACATTTTTTTCTTCAGCAACTCTGATAGAATTTCCATGTGCCAAGAACTATACCTTCTGTGAATAATAAAATGTCTCTTGGCTGACACTCTGGGGAAATTTTTATAACTATTTACTTTCACCTTCTATCTCATACAGTTACAGAGTTTCAAGTTTGGAGGTGGACAGGATAGATGTCACAACTTTGTACTAATTAATGGATTAGTATTGCATTGCTCCTTGCCCTTACTAAGTGATCACATTTTCAAGCTAGTTTTCTACTGCTGTAAGACATAGAAACTAGAAAGCACTGGCCAGGAGGGATTGAAGAGAACCTTACATAGTTGGTTCATATTTACCTAGGACTAAGAGCCCAATCCTATGTCCCATAGTACCGTATTTATCGGCGTATAAAACGCACCGGCGTATAAGACGCACCTTCCTTTTGGCCCTGGGTTTCAAGAAAAAAAGATTTAAAGCATTTTTGGGCCACTTGGCCACTTACTGCTTGGCTGCTTAATTAGCTAATTTACATAAATTGCACAAAATACCAGGATCTCTTTTAAAACACACAGCAATAAGACACATGAACAAAATGCACCAGAATTTAAATCCCAAGTACAAAAAAACCCAGACTCAACTCTTTTTCCCCCAACCCACCCAATGCACAGTTTCCAAAGTAAACATAAATCCCAAATACAAAACCCCCAGACTCAACTCTTTTTCACCCCACCCCTGCCGTTTCCACAGTAAAAAACATAAAAGTACAAAAAAAAACCCAGACTCAACTCTTAAACAACATAAATCCCAAATACAAAAACCCCAGACTCAACTCTTTTTCCCCACCCCACCTATGCAGTTTTCAAAGCCTCCCAATTAGGCCCAGTTCAGAAGCTTACCCATGCTGCATTCAAGAGCAGGCCCTCGGCAGCTCAGCTGAACTGAACTGAGCACAGCGCCCTCTGCTGGCTGCTGAGAAGCTCAACTCATGCACTTGCATAAATTAAATCCGACAAACAGCTGTAGATTGGATAGATTAGTTAGGGAAGAAAGCACAAGGGAGCTTTCAGGCTCCGGAAAAACACTGTAAGCCCGAAAATGCTTTAAAACGGGCAAGGGGGGAAAAGGGATTTTTTAGTTTTGGCGTATAAAACGCACCCTACTATTTTGGGTCACAAATGTAGACAAAAAAGTGCGTCTTATATGCCAATAAATACGGTAAGTCCCATGCAGTACAAGGAGACTCATTCCCCCCCTCCAATTTACTGTGCAATTTAAATTGAACAAAAAACTGAATTGCTACTAGACTTTACATGTTTAGCAATTTGTGCAGAAATGCATTTGTTTTATATAGATGCAGATGCGCTATTCGTAGGTGTGATTCTCTGGATTGAGGAAGAGGGCATTCCAGACATGTGGGTAGTCCCTCCCACTTCAGGGGGCAGGGTCGGCTTTAGCTGAAGGTCTCCTCTCCGTGGGAGGGGCTTCCCGCTCCCCAGTTCCGGCCCTGCCCTCTAGCAGACTGGTCGCATCTTTAGCTAGCTAAAGCTCCCTCAGGCTTTTTACCTGGGGTTTTTTCCTTCTAATTTTTCTTCGTCTCCTCTTCGTTTCTTCAGCCTTCTTCTGCACTTTTGGCCCCTCTCCTCCCTCCTCTTCCTTCTCTCCCTCGTCTCAGGGCAGGGGCAAGTTACACCTCCATACATGCCTTGAAAGTTTGAATTTCAGGATGGATTAGTGGTTTGTGAGTCGGACTTAGACCTGGAAGATCCAGGTTCAAATCCCCGCTCAGCCACAAAGCTTCCTGGGTGACCTTGGGCCAGTCACTATCTCTCAGCCCCACCTACCTCACAGGGTTGTTGTGAGGACAAAAAGGAGGGGAGGAAATATGTACACCACTCTGAGCTCCTTGGAGGAAGGGCGGTATAAAAATGTAAATTCCAAAATGGCCTTGTTGTGTGACTGAAACAAAGCACTCTGGGATTATTTCCTGCACAAACTGGAGTAACTTGCATTTTATATATTTCTCACATATATTTCACATTTCTGGAACTCCTGTTTATAAAGCGGAGTTGCTTTTGAGAACAAAAAATACCAATCGGTAATGAGTTTTCACTGTGAGGCCATAATATTTTAAGCAGACATCTCTACAATTATCTTTTGATTCAGAAAAATAGCCCAGGATTCATGACCCCTGCATCAGTTCAGTGGTGCAGCCATTATAATACTCTAGAAATGTTGCACTTTGGAGTGTGCATGTGTGTGTTGCAGTGAACACATTGAGTTTCTTGTATCACTTCACTGAGATGACTTGTTATCATACACCCAATGTATATGACTAGTATCTTTGGGTTTGTTTGTTTGTTTGTTTGTTTTTACTGTATTTGTTGGTACCTTTGTCCTTCGATCTATTCTTCATCTTAGTTGGGCCCATGGATCTATTTCAGTGGTTCCCAACCTAGGGGTCGTGAAGCAGTGTCTGGGGGGTCGCGGGATGTTTGCTGGATGGCCACACCCAAGATGGCAGCTCACTCCCCTCCACACACACTGCAGAGAAAGAAGTGTCTCATGCCTATCTTGGGGCTTGTTTGCTCACCTTGTTTGCTCACTTCCCCCCCCCTGGGGGGGCTGCTTATGAGTACAAATTTTAAAATGTGATTTAATTTAAATAGTGTGATTTTAATAAACAGTGTAATTTATTAAAAACAATGACATTACTTCCTGCTTACTGACATCACTTAGGGGGGTCCCGACAGATTGTCATTCTTCAAAAGGGGGTCCTGGTGCTAAAAAGGTTGGGAACCACTGGTCTATCTTAAAGTGATCAAGACTTCCACACTGTTCACTGCTACAACATTGGTCTTTGTTTTCACATCAATTAGTAATCCATCTGACATAAATTTCCTGCTTCACACCATTTATCAATACACCCTGCAGGCACTTAAGCAGCTTGACTGTGGAGCCTGCAGATCAAATTTGTCGAAAATAAAGCCAACTATATATAATTACTATCCCACAGGCAGAGATGCTATAGAGAGCATGTATGAAGAAGAAGGGGCATATGAACCACTAAAAGTGGATGTGGGGCAGCCTCCTAAATCTCTAAATATCACTGAAAGATGTTGAATGCTAGCTAAATAACCGTTTAGCTTTCCAGCCTTCAAAGTATCAAAACTGTGGCTTAGAGGTATATGAAAGATGGAAACTCTATATACTTGGAAGTCTTTCTGTAGAAAAGCTTCATAGATTTGCAGACAATACCATGGTACTTGAGGAGAATGGTGAAAAGGTTTTTGTTGTTGTTGTTCAGTCGTTAAGTCGTGTCCGACCCTTCGTGATCCCATGAACCATATCCCGCCAGGCCTTCCTGTCCTCCACTATCTTCCTGAGTTCGCTCATTTTCATGTTTGATTTTCAATTCATCTTGATTTGATCAGTGAAAGAATGATTTAAATCAGGGGTTTAAATGACAAATTCCCATTGCCATGTTGTCCCATTTGCACTGCCACTGTCCAACAGAATATCTGTGGTGTTTTATTGGTATTTATAAGTTGATAAAAGATATTCATAATTTGAAAACTGAGGAAATGGTAGAGTTCTGGTACCAATAGAACATAAAATTAGAAATGGATCATGTTGTAGATGTTGTATGTTCCTAGTGAGAAACAGACTGGTCTACTAGAACCAAGAACTATAAGACATCAAAGTGAGTCTAGGACTGGCACACCTAGCAGCAAGACCCTGTTTTGTTTTGTTTTCCTCCTGTGTAATAAGACCACATTCTTGCCACAAGCTTTACACACAGAGCGGATCTTGCCACATCAGCTGCAATACCAGCTTGTTTTGCATTCAGGCAGCTGACCCAAAAACCAACCCAGCAAACCTTATGAAACCAATGGCACAATCCTGTCTAGTCTTGGACTAGTGGAGCGACTGACTGTGCAGGGTGTCGCAAACATGCTGTAAAGCATGTTTACGGCACTCGGAGAGTAAGCGGCACTGGCAGAGAGGCTTGCGCTGCTCCTCCAGCGCCGCAGAACGGTGGAGTGCCATGGTGGAGAGGTAAGCCTCCGCTGGGCAGCGGAGGGGCATGGGGAGGGCAAGGTGTTCTCGGGGGGGGGGGTAAGATTGGTTGGCCAGACCCAGAAAGGTGGAGCGATTGTTGGCGGCCTCCTCCACCATATCCTGTCCCCCTTCCCGGGCCTGGCTGCTGTTACACAGGGCTCTCAGACTTATGCCAGCAAAATAGCTGGTGCACATCCGAGTAGCCCCATCGAGGCGGCTTGCGCGTTACTCTAAACAGACAAACGTCCCTTTACCCCGAGGAGGCCTCTGGCCGGGGCAGGCCCAATCTTGCTCAAGAAGTGGCAGGCACCTTATTTGCACTGCTATGTCCTACTTGACAGGATTAGGCTGCCAGTCTCCAAGCAGTCTGAGCAACTCATCTTGTTAGCGAGGACCTGCATGGCGAAGTTCCTGCTCCCTTCTTTGCCTGCCTGCCTTTGGAACTTGACTTCCTGTGTGTCTTAGACTACCAGCTACTGGTCCTACTAACCTTTGGTTACTGCTTATGGAACATGATTATTGCCTGTCCTGGACCATTTTCCTTTCCTCTAGTCCCATTGGACTGATTGCTGGTTCCTTACTGGAATCTTGAAATCTTTCTGAACTCTGATGGTCTGAATCCCGGTGCTGTGGCTTCTTTGTCCTCATAATCAAAACTGCAGCCGATATGGGGAGTGGACGCGAAGGACTCTGTTTTCCTAAACAGACTCTTAGTTCCATCACAAAACCGATCTTAAACTTTCCCAATGAAGCAGCTATTTGAATAGACACAATTCAAATATCAGGATGAGGAAAATAAGAGATCATCTTAAAAACTGAACTCCTGAAACAATAATTATTTTTAAAAAATCTGTCTTGAAGACTGTAGCCGGAACAGTCCTCAAGACTTCTTAAAAGCACTTCTTAATGTTATTCCTGTTTGACAAATCCCATTCTTTCTCCAATCATCTCGGTTGGTGCTTTGATCTTAGCAATAAAAAACATTAACAATTTGGAAAAAAAACTTTTTCTAAAACATCAAGTCTACTGAAAGCAAAATAAATCCCTGGAAAATAACTTCTCCCCAATGAAATCTCAGAAGTGACACTAACAATTTCAAGAGCATAAGGTCAAATAAAACTTTTCTGTTTGACAGGGGTAGTAAGTGAGGTATTTGTTTTCATGATACATTTGGTTGACTGTGCAGCTACAGTTAAGGCCTTCCCTTAACTTTATAGAGAATCATCTACCATATATCTTGGAAAATATAAAAAGAAAAGAAAGCGAACTGTGAGAAACTTCAAAGAAAGCTTCAAAGTAATCTCTGTTCTCTCTGGTTATAGGTCTAGACTACATAGCCCTTCACTTCTTCTAAAGGGTTTCACAGTTCCTTTGTAGTAGCAGTTCAAACTTCTTGTAGTCCTTTCCAATTTATGAAGGCCTCTGTAGCTCTTCTTTAATAACAGAGGTGGACTTTAATCTTATTATCATATTGGGGCCTTAGAGACATCACTATCACCCTGCCTAACCCAATCTCTGTGGGAGCAAACAATGAGTTACCTTCTTTTCTATCAAGACTATGTGGCAAGACCAGTCCTAGTTTCCCAAGGCAGGCCCTTTCCTCTCCTTTTCTTCTAAATATGTAGAGTTAGGCTTACCAGATCTCGAACCGGGACAGAGTGCTAGACCTTTAGGAGAAGGAATGTGGGCAGGTGTAGCTTGTTAAACATTAGAGCACAATCCTAAGCATGTCTACTTAGAAGCAAGCCCCACTGAATACAATGGGGCTTGCTTCTGAGTAGACATGCCTATGATTGTGCTCTAAGGTATAACAAGCTACACCTGCCCACATTCCTTCTCCTAAAGGTCTAGCACTCTGTCACGGTTGGAGATCTGGTAAGCCTATGTAGAGTAGACGTTCCACTTTCTGTAATTCTCCCTCTACTTCCATTATCTTCTGAGCTTGTTTTCCTCTGGGTATAACTAACCCCTTGTATTTAATACCTCCGAAGGTCATACTGACTGTCCCATTCATTAACACAAACTGAGTTGGCTATATTTTAACTAACCAAGAATACCCTGAAGCCAAAGTGGATGAGTTGTTAAACCTATCATCTCTTGTGTGTGTTTTCCTCTCGACAATAGCATTTGTGGCAGTACATGATCCAACATCACAATCCTATCCAGCTCCCCCACTGGTGCAGCCAGTGGGGGAGGGCAGAATGGGAGGCTTTGGAAGAGAAAGGGGAAATCCTTCCAAAGCACCAGTGGGGGAGCTGGATAGGATTGTGCTGCAAATCTAGACTGTAGTGTGAATGGAGAGGTTTACCTTGTTGCCCTGGCACCAGATTAAATCTCCCTGTTTTGCCAGGAATTTGTCAAGGAATAAGACAAACAATTGGATCCTGTCGCCTCTGCCAGGTTGGGATTTTAACCAGATGGCAGCTCCTTAACCTCTAATTGTGACAGTCCCAGGAGACAATGTGTGGAAGTGGAATACGTCTGTCTCCAATTTAGAAGAACTTCCTATGTTTATGCTTCCCTATGGCTTCAGGAATCCCAGACCAACAATTAGCTCTGAAATGGAAGCCCACAAAAGACATGGATTGTCACACCACGCTTCTAAAATAAAACCCATCCCAGATAAAGTATACACAAATGCAGAGGGTGACCGCTAAAAGCATCAATCTCAGGGAGGGTCTTTTTCAACTTTACCATGGCTATCAGAGATTGAACCTGGGACCTTCTGTATGCAAAACCTGTTATCGGCCACTGAGCTACAGCACATTCCCTGCAATTTCCTGCTTGTGAGACCCAGCCTCTGAAAAATACCTAACCGTTGCCACCTATAGGAAGTTGCATGTAAGGTGGTGCATAGGAACATAAGTGCAATTCACTTGAATTCACCTATTCTTTCCACTTCCAAAAGAGGTGGGAGCAGAGGCGTCGTTACGGTGGGGGTAGTGGAGGCGGCGGGCCCCAAGCGGCAGGTCGCATGGGGTGTACTTGCCGCCGGATCCATCACTGGTTCCTCTTTGTGCAGCCGTTCTCGGCTGCAATTTCTGCCCACCCGCCCTCCCGGGCGCTGTTTGGCTCCAAAAAGGGACCAAACAGCGCCAGTGTGTGTGTTTCCGCGCTGTGGTGGCGCGCGAAGATTACATCCCACCCCCAGGGGCAGGGCGTGTGGCTTCCCATAGGGGGGTGTCATGGCGGCGGCGGCCCCCCCCACGGGGAGTGTAGGGCCACTACTGGGTGGAGGAAAGCAAAAATGTCTCATTTACATGCAGATTACATGAACATGAGACTTCCTGCATGTGATGGCCAGCGTGTTATCCTCCACTCACAGGAAATTATCAACCAACATATTTGACCCAAACCAGAGTCCATTGGTCACATACGTGTCTTTTTATGACTTATAAAGCAGAGATGGCACAATAAATAAATAAATAAATAATAATATACTGTAATATAGAGAGCAAAGAAATGCAATATCCTGCTTTCTTCAAAAAACTTAAGGCGATTGGAGCCCTTCAGACAAACAAGTTCTTGTTAAATAATAAATTTAAATACAAACTGAGTTAATGCATTCAGGCTTTCTATCTTTAAAGACACTTTAATGGTGATCAAATATCCACTACACTTTGCTCCAGCCACAAAACAGTAAATTAGAAATTAAATTATAATCTGATTATAATTCTTTATATTTGTTCATGTTTGACCACTTAGAAATGATTGTTCTTAGGTTCTCATATGAGGTCTTTGTCACTGGGCTGAAAGCAAACTATTTGGCTCATCTTTCAAGGGTTAAATTTTCATTACAGCTGCTACTATTTTATAGGATTTTTGGGCAATACTAAGATCATTATACTGAAAAAAAAGATACAAATGAAGATTGATTGTACTTTCAGGCACTTGCTGCTAAATGTATTTTTTTTTAAATGGCAAATGACAACTTATTTGTTATGGCTAAATGGTTTGCTACATGGTTGCCCCCCTCCCTCTAAATAGTACATTTAGTAATCACATCCAGACACAGATGTACGATAAACTGATCTCCACTTCCTTGACAGTCTGGAAACAAGTTTCAAAGTTCTAGTTTACTGAGGAGTAAAGTTGTTCCTTGTATTGTAGGTAGTTTTGTTTTGAGTTAACTTTGGGCGAAATCCAGCATAAGGATCTGGCCGGCAGCCCAGGGCCGCCCGCCAGATCCTGTCCCCGTTATGGGCCATGCTGCTGTGGCCCGGAGGTCTACTTGGGGAAGGGGTGTAAGGCCCAATTGGCCTCCTCGGATTTCCGCCAGCTAAATAACTGGCGGAAGTAGAAGGAGGCCGTGTAACAGCCGAGCTTGCCTGGCGGGGATGGGGATATGGCAGATGCCATCCCTGCCTCCTCCTGGGCCAGCTCACCCAATGGCCCCCTCCCTTGCCACCCGGACCGCTCATGCTGCCACCGCCAGAGACTTACCTTCCTCCGCCGGCTGCATGGACATCCCGGTGCCGGAGTGAGGGTAGCCGGCCTATCTTACTCACTAGTCATCGCAAATGTGCCTTATGGCACATTTACAACAGCTTCCGGTGCCGGAACACTCATTCCGTCGCCAGACCTGTAGGCAGGATCTGGCTGTTTGACTTGTATTTTTAAGAAGGGTTTGATTCTTCACAACAGAAATACACAAAGCTGTTAGGATAGTCATATAAATAGGAGGTGAAGGGGTGTGTTCAACAGAATTACAAGAGGACTTGCTAGGTAGTAGATATTACAGCTTGATGCAAACAGCCATTTCACATTAACTGCATTTTAATGGGATGCCTTTCAGCAACCTCAAAGCAGAAGGGTTTGATAAGCTCCTGATCATATACTAGTTCCAGCTTAAGATTTTATGCACTGTTTCTGTGGGATTTTCCCTCCTCTCACCCTTTCTTGCTGCTTTTTTTTTACCTTTTGATGAATTGTCTGTCCTCCAAGTGCACTCTCCTGATAAGTGTGTTTTTAAGTAAATGTCACTGAAAACAACTGAAGCGAAGGTTAAAAATTATGAAGATGTGAATTTACAGATAATTAATTTTTATATGCATGGGGCTGAACAAAGAATGACAAGGCTAATTAAAAGAAATTGGCACTAATTTTAAAATGGAAATACATGAAGCTGGGGGGAGGGGAAGAGTTGCATTTTCCTATTGGCAGATGGGCAAGCATTTCTATTACCTGAAAAGTTTACTGGCTGTGGAAGAGGCTGTTCTATAACTGGGCTTCACATGTGGCTAAAATTTTAGAACAGGCTGAATTTACATTAAAATGGTTATATTACACAATGAAGCATAACCTAAGTGTTTCTTTTAACATTTAAAATGTAATGAGGATTAAATCGTTTGAGATCCACCTACCCTTTCAAAATCAAAGTTATCTCAACTTTTTAAAAGCCGGTTTGTACCTAAAGAACATGGAGAATATTTCTCCAGGTTCTTGCTTCTTTCTCCCTCCTTAATGTATGCATTTACAAATAAACACATAAAGCAAAAGCATGGACACGATAGAACCCAAGTTCAGTATGTTGAAGTCCCATGGATTTCAGTGGGAGAGATTTAAGCAAGTCCATAACTTTCCTGTTGAAACCAATCTTCCAAATGCTTCGCTTTGACTAGATTGTACCACATGCTTCCCAGAACTCACCCCTCACAAAGAAATGGTATGGCATGACCAGAGAAATGAGGAAAGACGTCACAAGCAACATGGGCAGCCTTCATCGCCCTGCTGTTTGGAAATGTTTCCGTGTAGAATTGGTTTTGAAGAACAGCCACTGTGCTCTGAGGGCCACATATGAAGCAGTCATCTAAGGATAAACTGGAAGGGAAAGAATGGTGAGGGAACACTGCGAAGTGGTAGAGCACATCTGGAAGCATCTGGAAGGTCTCTTGGATCTCCAGATAGGACTGGAAAAGGCCTCTGTCTGAAAATTTGGAGAGTCACTGCCAGTCATTGTAGACAGCATTGAGATAGAGATGGACCAATGATCCAACTTGGTAGAAGGCAGTTATATGTTAAATAGTGGCTCAAGATCTTATAAAAAAAAGGTATCCGCTGACAATTAAGTCCAGTCGTGTCCGACTCTAGGGTGTGGTGCTCATCTCCATTTCAAAGCCGAAGAGCCAGCGTTGTCTGAAGATGCCTCCATGGTCATGTGGCCGGCATGACTCTCCTTGCCGCAGCGCGTAGCATGCAGCTGGAACACGGAGCGCTGTTTACCTTCCCGCAAGCGGTACCTATTTATCTACTCGCATTGACATGCTTTGGAACTGCTAGGTTGGCAGGAGCTGGCCAAGCAACGAGCGCTCACCCCATTGCGGGGATCGAACTGCCGACCTTTCGATCGACAGCTTATGGTTCAGCGGTTTAACCCGCTGAACCAATGATAATAATGTATCATTATACATATGATATATGCTGTAAGTATAGGGACGGGATAAATGAAATGAAATTCTGACTGACATAATTCACGTTTAAAACAGAATAAACAAAATAGTAATCATTTCTAGCAGAGTTTCCTTAGCTAGGACACCAATTCTAGAACAAACCTGTAATTCAGGTTTTTAACCTAAAAACAAAACATTGGTGAGCCATTTTGTGCTGTCTTTGACTGTATCATATTCTGTGAAACACACCCAGCCCCACTTATAGTGTAAAATGCATGAGACAAATCGGACAATGACTTTGATGGGGCAACTGGTCTTGTGAATGCTTTAATGCAAGTTCAGATTGCAATGTCCCATGCCAAGTGGGTTGAACCAGGATGTGGCATGCAGCAATTTGGGTCACCTTTACCTTATGTCCTGTGGCCTTCAACAGGTCAAATGAAATGATTGTGGGTGTAGTCCCACCTTTCTCCCACATACTGTTGCCCGTTGATCTTGAAATCATGGCTCTCCAGCATTAAAAGTTTAACACATGTATATTCCTCATATTGATCAACTCCATGTAGGTAGAGCTGATGCCTACTGTAATTGAATTGCTTTCCTGAATATTTTCTGTTACAAATCAGGTTTACAAATGGGTGTCTCAAAAGTATGTTTCACACAACTCAAACAAATCACAATCTGGGAAGCAAGGAAGAGCAAAGGAAATTAATATGTTCAATTATTTTGATGTAATGATGTGTACTCATATATTTTCATCCTTAAATGTAATTTACAACCATTTAGAGGTTTCAGAATGATGGCATTTAGATAAGGTAGTTTCACAATGATGCCTTTTCAGTGTGTTTCACTTTGAAAAGATTTCTTATCTTTGTCACTCATCTTATGTCACTTATCTTTGTCACTCATCACTTTGTCACAGTGCCACTTCTCATGGAGATAATTCCAATTCCAATTGCAGAGCTATCCTATTAGACTGCAGACTGATTGTTCATTAAAGGTTGTGAAAAGATGCCTCCTTGCTGTATTATTGTCACAACATTTAGAGCCTGGAATATGTTAGGGCTACAATCAATCTTCCATGAATCCATCCAATTTAGGCTTTGCCTGCAATAAGTGCTGAACACAAATTCACCAAAGGAAATGATCCTTCTGGGGCGATAAAAAATTAACCATACTAGAGGGGGGTAAGCATGAATATGAATTTCCCTTCCATTACTGGTAGACATGGATGGATTAGTGGAGCTAAGCATGTTTAACTGTATCCTTCCTGCCAACAGACCTCACATTTACTCCAGTTTGATATGAAAGAACAAAATCGCATATGTGTATTGTATAGTCTCTTCTGTGGTGAAGTTACCCCTACTGGTGTCCTAGATTTTCTAAGCATCAGGCTATATCAGGTCTGTGGATTCAGGATCACTTTGGGCCCAACAGGCTGTTGCAGCATCAGAATTTGCAGCCTTTCCGGTGTTGCAAAAATGCAATGCGCTGTCACATGCAACTGGGCTGCTGCCGGAAACAGCGAGTGGCAGTGGCCACGGAATAGTGGCCTTCCAGGATGCCCCGGCATTGATAAGTTCGCACAGGGGTAGGCAGTGGGCAGAACATGGGCGGAATGGGGTGGGGAGGGGGAAGAACAGGTCAGGGACTGGGGTGGAGGAGGGTGTGTCAAGGTTGGGAAGGGAGCAATTATTGGTGGTTGTGGCTCTATCCTATCACCTCCCCATCCTTGATCCACCTCCTGGATCCACTCGGAGTTGCGCCAGCTCTTTGGTGCAGGTCCAACCTGGTGCAGGTCTGAGTAGACCTATTGGGGAAGCGAAGGCTTACCTTGAAGCAGCATCTAGGACTCCCCCCGACACAGCAGGATACAGCATGCACTCCATTGGTGCAGTTACATTGGTGGGTGGATTTAGTTAGGATTGGGCTGTAAGTCATTTAAGCAGGAGTAGAAAACAGGAAATGCAGCTAAAGCTGACTTTGTTTTAGGAGACCCTTAGCAAATTGCACTCCATGGGCCCCCTCCTGCTAAACCCAGAAGTCATGGGGGGGTTGTTACCTTGGGGAAATGGAGTGAGAGATGAGGCGATAACGAGGCAACTGTCTCAGTCAAGGGAGTCATTTCCTGACCATGGCATAAAGCCTGAGGGTGCAGAGGTGGTCTTGAGTTTGGTGGTGGAGTCGCCTGGGCCTTTGGCAGCTGCCCCATAATGTTGACCCCTGACACCAGCCCTGCCAGCTGTATAGCAAGGAAGGGATACTTCTCTGTTAACCAGACAAAGGCAGAGGGCGAACCTTTAACCAATCCTAATCAATCCAGAGGCTTTGTGCTGCTTGCCAGTCACAGAGGTAGATGTTGTACACCTCTGAGACCTAAACAGACATTATGGAACAGAGTTCACAGTAGCTTAGCCCTAAGAGACCCTAAGTGGTAATTTTTCTCCCTGAAATCTGGATAAATTCAACACAGAGATATGTGTATTAATATGTAGAATCATGGTGTGAAACATGGCCAAAGGCCTTATATTTGGATGGGGGAGAGAGAGACTGTAGAGCATATACAGCTTCAAGGTAGCAATCTTGTTTTTTCTCCACTTCATGGATTTGAATCTGCTGAGTAAATTATTTTGCAATTTATCTGACAGCCCAATCCTGCCTAAGAGCTTCCGCAGCACGCTAAGCATGCTGCACCGGATCCTGTGCGGGATTGGGCCCATACCGGCGGAGCTGGGCACACTTCAGGGGGAAAGGGACGTTTGCAGCCCAGCAGCCCCTGTGGCCCTCCTCAGATGTGTGCCGGCAATATGACTGTCGCAAATCCAGGGAGGCCATGCAAGGCCTGCCAGGCCCGGGAAGGGGGTTAGGATATTGGCGGAGTGCGCTGCCAATATTCCTGCCCCCGTCTCTGGCCAGCCAATCGCCTCCTCCCCTGCCACTCCGGTCCTCCCTCCCACCACCCGGTGCAGGACTTACCTGTGTCTGGCGGTGCAGGCTTCATCTAGTAGCGGAGTGAGCAGCGGAGTGAGCAGTGCCGGCCTTGGCACTGGCGCCACTTACTCCACAGGTGTTGCAATCGAGCCTTATGGCACGTTTGCAACACCCAGTGCCGGCGGAGCCCTCACTCCACCAGCGCTGATGTATACTGGATTGCGCCTTGAGTGTTCCCTCATCCATTTTAATCTGTCGAAAAGCCCACGTATGACACAGCAGTACCATGCAAGGTCTTTGCGAAGGGAAGGAAGAATGACCGAGGCCTCACCCTAGGGGCAGTCTGGGCAGCACTATGGCCGGCAAAAACTGCACCAAAGGGTGATGTAGGAGTTGTCAAAGACAACTGAGATAGAGCTGGATAGACTGTGCTTCCGTGTCCTTCATAGACTTTATTACGTCTCTTTTAGATGCTCAAGATGAAGTGGAAGGGTGTGGAAAAAAACTTCCTTTTCTCATTTATTTATGTGCTGGTATGTAGGCATTTGAGGTTCTGATCATTTGCATAAATAATTAAAGCAAATCAGTTTCTTATAACCCACTTTATAATGTCAATGGTATTTCATTAGGTGAATGCTGAACCCAGAATGTGACTGCATGTCTGCATTATTTATTGTTAGCTGCAGAATTAGCAGGCTGTCAGTTAAAATGACAAGGGCAGTGCTGGATATGGAAGTTCCTTTCGAATTCACAATCACCGCAGATACAGGCTCGCTCCTCAGTATTAAACATGCAAAGGAACCTTTCATGCACCCTTCAGAATGTCTATAAGATTATATAACCTCTTGGCAGCTAGATCCCTATGTACTTAACTACCCGAATAATGTTCCTTCTCTCTTAACCATAACAATGGATTTTGAGACACAGGTCAAAAGGAAGACATCTTTGCAAGCAGAAGGAAGAAGTGTGTAACAGCAGTGTCATTATTCCCTTTGTAGTAGACCAGCAGGTGGTTGTTTATTGGTGCAAAATCCTCTCATGTTAATTATGAGATTTGCGTATGTTCAGTAGTTAAAACATTTTCAATTAAACCTTGGACACGATCCAGCTAAAGTTAAGCACTTTTACATGCCATTAGGAGAATACAGCACTAGCTTCAATCTCTCCCATCGCAATCAATGGGAACTGAAAGTATTTAACTTTGGCTGCATTGTACCCTTTCTGTTTGCAGATTTGTATACACTCAGAGGCGTTTCTACGGTAGGGGTGGTACTGTAAGTAGTCTCCGTTTACAACCCGGCACGAGGCGACCTCGCCCCCTCGCCATTGGAGCCATTCTGTGATGCAAAGGCAACGAGCAGGGTTGCCTTTGCATCACGGAATGGCTCCAACGGCGAGGGGACAAGGCCGCCTCTTGCCGGGTTGTAAACGGGGACTAGAACAGGGCGCAACTTACAGTACCGCCCCTACCATAGAAACGCCTCTGTATACACTCTTGTTAAAATGAAAATGTTCATTAATGAAAAAAACCACACAGGTTTTGTTATGACAAAGGACTGGTTCAGACATTAAATTAAATGAGATTTCCATTTTCACTCATATAATTCTCTGCAACGTCCACAGTTGCACAGGTTCATGGACAACTCACAGCTCTTTGCCAGCAGCAAACTCCTTCTGCATCAAAGACCAAGAAAGTGCTGCAGGTGAAATCCATTTTACATGCTGTGTTGTTCATGCAAATGCAGATATCAAGGAATAGGATGGGTCAGGAAGGTAGTAGGAAGGGAAGAGTTTGCGGTGGAATGTGAGTTAAGGGAAACAGTGACTATTGCCCCTTGTTTTGTTGTTTGTTCTATTTGACTGTGTATGACATAACAAAATAAAACATTGTTAGTAGTATCAAGGAGACCCAATGTAACATCAAAATAATTCCAAACTGGAAACATGAATGCAGAATTTTAATTTGCATTGAATTTGTAATGGAGCAAATAGGTCACTCCACTGACTCAGTTGCCATTTGACTCCTCCTCTCGCAAGAGGGGAGGAGTCACTCGCAGCGACCAATCCACCTGGTTAGTATGAACCATCATGATGTAGCAATATGAAAGTATTGGTACCTGGTTTTGCTTATTTTTCTCTGTTTTGTCTCTACGCTGTCTTTTTCTTTTTGCATTGTGTCTCTTAAATTCTAAACCATTATTATAAAATGTGAGCTGCCTCAAGTGCTTTGGCAGAAATGCAGTATGTAAATGTAGTCAACACAAAGAGCCAGTGTAGTGCGGTGGTTAAAGTATTGGACATTTGTGGGGCGGAACAGCATTCAAATTCCATTCAGATGAAAAACTCACTGGGTGAACGTGAGCCAAACACATTCTGTTGGTCTACCCTACTGGGGTTGTTGTGAGGATAAAGTGCACACCATCGTGTACACCACCATGACACAAATGTAGGACACATATGTGGAAAGCTACATAGCTTTTGTCAGGCAAAATAAAATGTCAGTCAAGAAATACCGGTATGTTTATTGCCTGCAGATTATAGTGAATGGAGCCTTCAAATCAGCTGCTCATTTATGTTTAATTTTCTCATAAAATATCTAGCCCACAATCAAAAATCCCAATGCATTTAATGGGCTTTTGACAACATATTATGGACACATTTTCTAAAGCTTTGTGAACTACACTAAGCATAATCAAACGTATGCTTTAGTAGTCTAATACTAATGTAATTTCATACTGTCATTAAATGGTAGGCTCTAGAGAACACATCATTTATTAAAGTTGTACCTGTATTTTCCCTCTCTTTTGGTGTGACATAGGAAGCTGTAATAACTATTGTTTGCCAAATGATTCTGGTATTTTGAATGCAGTAGCGTAGCAGAGTTGAGGCCAGGGGGATGCAGGTGATAGCTGCGGTCTCCTCGTGAGGAGGAGGCACGGCCGGAGTTTTGTGCTCCACAGCTGCTTGTTTTTCGGCCCTCTCACCCACCCACCCTGGGTCCTGGAAGCCTTCCGGGACTGCAGGGGCGGGGCGATGACACAAAACGTGTCATCAGCCCCCCCCTCCTCCGGGCAGGCTAGCAACACTACTGTTTGAATGGATTATTTTTTATTAAATAATCGGCATTTGTTAACATAATCGGCATTGTTAAACATACACATGCTGACAGGTTTTGTATAGTTCACCACTTATGCTCATTTGTGCACTCAGCCATAATGATGGGCACGCACATTGTCCATACTGAATAGCACAGCAGTACTGGAGCAGCTCAATATGATGTGTACCTAATGCTGCCAATTAATAGGTTTTAGACATACTGTAGATATTCAGCAGTCAGTTAGAAAACCATCAGTTACTTGTATTAAAGTAAATATGACCTTTACCTACTATTTGCTACCCTCCTTAACTTTTAAATGCATATCCACGTGCTTCCAATATTTGGATATATGTGAAAAACAATAGACTTTCCTGAATGTGTGGGAAGAATAGAAGTAGTCATTGTAGCTCTTTCTCAAATAAAATATTTTCATCTACATAACACTTTTGCATGAATTCACTGGAACCTGCTGAGCACAGAAAGTAGAAGCCATTGTTTTTCAGGATGATTGCCAAACCCAGTAGAACTGTACTTCTTGAAACCATACTGCCTGCCTTGAAAAGCAAACACTCTTAATATATTTCAAATGTTGTGGGGGGTTTGCCCCAGTTATTTCATGCACTTGCATTGCTAATGTCACCGTTAAATATGCAATAATATCCGTATGTGTTCTGAGGGTGATAAGTAGTTTCCGTTCCCCATAAATTTTCATTCCTGAAATTCCTGTAGAACGTCCCCCCCCCCCTTGTTAAAGGCTAAAGTATTCATTTAAGACAATGCAGTGAGAAAGCAGTGGAAGATGCAGGAAATAGTTCAGTATAGAACTGAGTCTGTTGTGCTGGTCACTGAGAACCACACAACACAACCCTATGCGTGTCTATTCAGAAATAGGTTTCTGAGTTCAATGGAACTTACAGCCCAATCCTATATAACTCCCCACGCAGTGATGCAGCAGTGCCAACGCAGCATCCGCTGAATCCCGAGTGGAATTTCAGCATTGGGAGGCCTCCTTGGGGTAAGGGAACATTTAAGTCCCTGGTAGGCCTGATAACCAGGTAAGTCCCTGCCAGCCTGGTGGGTCAACTTGGACCATTGCCAGCAATATCACTGGTGCAAGTTTACATTGACCCGTGAAGGCGGATTAGGCCCAGGAAGTGGGTTAGGATTCGGTGGGCACCGATGCCACTGAACCTCCTTCCTTTGACCTATCCACCCTCCTCCCTGAGCTATCTCGTCCCCGTTCTGGCCACCCCACCCCATTCCTCCTTCTCCCCACCTCCCTCCGACTCCCTCCACGGCCTTACCTGTGGCAGCAGGCATCCCCAGTCCCGTCGTTGTGTAGAATCGACCACTCACCACTTCCGGCACTGTCCAGGCTACATTCTCCAGCGTTGTTGCATTTGCTATAGCCGGAAAGCTCGTTACACCGCCAGAAGGGATGTTTCAGCAGCATAATAGCCTGATAGGATCAGCCCATTACTCCCAGGTAGGAGTGTATAGGATTGCAACCAAAGGCTACTCGGACATAGCACCAAAACATGGCTTGGCATTAGGAGACTGAGCAAGCAGGAGTCTCAGGCTAGCCTAGTGGTTCCCAAATGTTTTAGACTCGCGGCTCCCTTGACCTCCCTCACCATTAGCCGTGACTCCCCATTACAGTGCACTGAAGAGAAGGCACTCTTTACATGCTCAGAGGCACCCTTTCTTATATGTATGTGGCCTTGGGTATTTGCCTTGGGCATTTGCCTTCGGCATAGGATAAGGCGGGATATAATTTTTTAAAATAAAATAAATGTGTTTATTCCCAAAACACAAACCAGCGGGTGGCGCAGTGGGTTAAACCGCTGAACCATGAGCTGTCGATCGAAAGGTCGGCAGTTCGAATACGCGACGGGGTGAGCTCTCGTTGCTTGGCCAGCTCCTGCCAACCTAGCAGTTCCAAAGCATGTCAATGCGAGTAGATAAATAGGTACCGCTTGCAGGAAGGTAAACAGCACTCCGTGTTCCAGCCGCATGCTACGCGCTGCAGCAAGGAGAGTCATGCCGGCCACATGACCACAGAGGCGTCTTCGGACAACGCTGGCTCTTCGGCTTTGAAATGGGGATGAGCACTACACCCTAGAGTCGGACACGACTGGAGTTGTCAGGGGTCACCTTTACCTTTTTATATTCCCAAAACAAACCCTAAAGTGGATTTTCCATGTTTATGCTGAGCAGCAGATAAGCCAGGAGCGCACAGGGTGGGGTTGGGATGCTGCCCTCCTTCCGTTGGCAGTCCAGGGGTACCTACCTGGTAGATGGCACTGATGTCGTCTGCGTTAGTCCTATTCATGGCAAGAGAAACATCAAAGCATGAGAGGAAGTAATTTCTTTTCATTGGGCATGCCCCACCCCAGTTGCACGAGAGAAAGCTTCTTTGGGTAGCATCTTTGCAAGATGAAAAAAAAATAATCTTATACTGCAAGGCAGTCTCCAATGGGGGGGGGTCCCAGCAAATAGAGTGGGGAACTAACTTAGAGGTGGGTCAAAAAGCAGCAAAGGAGGAAGGAGAGAGATCCTAATAATTAATCAACCAAACAAACATAGCAGCTGCCCGCCTCCTCTTCCTCTGGCTTAAACAAGGGAGACTTCTCTACAGCTCTGCAGAAATTCCTTGAGGTTCCCTTCCCTGCAAACTGCTTAGCGCTTATCTATTGAGGTGTTAATGGCCTAATTGCCTGTTCTTTGACTATGATAAGGACCTCTGCAAACCTCTGTTAAAAACAAAATGTGGAAGAGAGCCAAAGAGCTCGCTGCAAAACTGAAGCCTTTTGAAGTGAACTGTGAGTGACCCGATGTGAAGAGGCAGCTTTTCCGCGTCTTTGTTTTTGCTCTCTCTCTTGCAAGCAAGAATATGTGGTAATTAAAAGACTAACACGCTAGCCCTTCCCTTTTTCCTCATGTATGGCAATTAGAAACTTGCCATCCTGATTTCATAATATATCATCGTTTGTTATTTCATCCGTACTTGGCAAGCTATGTTTTGTGCAAACCGTAGTTTCCTTTGCCAGATTCAGGCAGTGTGGCAAACAGTGGTTTGCCCGTGAACCAGGATTGGAAACTTCTTATTAGCCCGGAGAAAGGGAGAGGAGGGCGTGTACATTGTCCTGCTCATTGTTACGATAGAACCTTGAAGTCTGCTAAGTTACAGCATATGTATTCAATGTGGCACCTCTGAATAAATACTTCACAGTTTATCTTCCTGTCATATAATGTGACAAGTCTACAATGCTAAACTCAGGACAAACCTACTGTATAAAATGGGTTGATTTTCCCAGATACCATAACGTGAAATTTATGATTAATTTTGCACACTTCCTTTGAATAACACCAATATATATTCTTGGAAAAAAAGCATGCATAAAAACATTGAGGTTTAAATCTTCCTTAAGGGAATTCCTTCTTGTGGCTGTAGTGCTGCATTTTCATAGTAGCCTCTATGCATTACACAATTGAGATTACAGTTAAAATAACTTCAGATGGACGGCCTGTAGCGTTAGTTTGTCACATGTACTATCTGATGGACTACAAAGAGAGAAAAATAAAAATAAATCATTGCATATGTTTAAAAAAGAAAAGAAAGCCCATTCGCCCATACAGGAACCTATTCTCATGACTGATTGAAGGCCTATCTTTTCCAAAGATGGCAGCATAAGGAACATTGCTGTCTACCTGTGGCCAATGACATAGATGATAAAGAATGTACCTGCCAATTAAATGTGTTCTTTTGTCTCTACTGCACAGTCATTCAGTGCAAAACTGAACTGGATTTTTGCACACATTAGTTGAAAACTGGTACAGCATTCAATATTTCAACTTTAAAATGAGAGGCTATTAAAAATGTAGGGCAGTGACGAATGGAATGACAAGACTGTGGAGTTGGCAAGTGAGACATCTGGTTGCTCTACAGTGAAACAGGATCCCAATATGAAGTCTCTTCCTGGCGAATGAAGCCATCGTTTCTGACTACTAGTGCTGTTTTTTCCACTTCTGTTTTTCCTGTTCAATTTCAGTGAGGAAACAGCCCAAGCTCCTGCCCTCAGGTGGGAACTATTGTATCCGTCCAGAACTGAGAAAGGTGGACTATGAAGCATGGTGTTGACTCACATTCAAGCAACATGAAGCTTTGCAGCCAGCTATGTTTCCCTTCCAGGATATATTATCCATCATTGTGAAGCATTTTGTCCGGCGTACATTAAACCATTTCAGTCCAGTTTGCCCCAGGGAGACGTTCTATGAAGGGATCTCAGTTTTTCGCAGTTCCTGAGTCATTCAGCCAACCTTTTGTCCTCCTGCTGTGGTGCCTTGACATTGTGCATTGGCTTGATCAAAGGGAAAGGGAATGTTTGTGGGCACCCTACAAACCTCTTGTGGGTCTGCTTAAGAGGCCACATTGTTTTGGGGCACCCAAACCAGTCCATCAGCAAGGATGAGCTTGCATCATCAGCATCTTCCTTATAGCCTGCCAAATATGTACGAGTTACAGCCCAATCCTATCATGGGCTTATGTGGACCGATCTTGCAACCCATCAGTATAAGCTGTGTATCTCTCCTGGGCTCTCTCTCTCTCTCTCTCTCTCTCTCTCTCTCTCTCTCTCTCTCACACACACACACACACACACACACACACACACACACACACACACACCATAGCATGCAACGCACACTCCATGTACACCGCCTTGGATTAAAGTCGGAGGAGAAATCCAATGACCGAGAAAGGCGGTATATAAATACTGTATATTATTGCAGCGCAAGAATGGCTCCGCCGGCGAGGGGGCGGGGTCACCTCCTGCCGGCTTGTAAACGGGACTAGGACGGGGCGCAACTTACGGTACAGCCCCCACCGGACCGACGCCTCTGCTCCATTGGCAGCTCTGCATACTATGGGCTGGCAGGTGATAGGATTGAGCCGTTAGAAAATTTCTCTCACAGCACAAACCTATGCCTATCTATTCAGAAGTAAGTACCATTGTGCTTATTCCCAGGAAAGTGCATATATAATTTCTGCCTCAGCCAATTTAAGATATGATGGCAAACGTATACTGGAAGTTACAAATGCAGATAATTTGCACAGTGCACAATCATGTTCAGTTGTGAACAAATAGGATTAAAATGGATCTGGATTGTACCTGAAGTGTGGTTTTAAAAAAAATTAGTTCACATACTCAATATTGCAAAATTATACTTTTGTGCAATTGTATTCCTTGTGTCCACACATAGGGCATTATTTCCTAGGTCTTCAATATACAGCAACATTATTTAATATTGCTGTATGTTTTCTCTGTATGTTTTCCACTCTGTATGTTTTCCTTTGTAACATGTCTGACTTTTATTCCAGGCACGTGTAAACCCGATCAATGTCACACCACCAATACAAGCTATAGATCAGGACCGAAACATCCAGCCTCCTTCTGATCGGCCAGGGATCCTCTATTCCATCCTAGTGGGTTGGTATTTGATAATCTCACTATCTTTCAAAATCAAACACTGTATTAGCAGCAGGCAGGCAAAGATTAAGTGAGAAAATAGAAACCTAATAACCAAGTCATGCTGAGTCTGGCATGATAGCTGGTATTGTTCCAGAAAACATTTTTATTGTGCAGTTTCTTATTGTGATTGTTTATTCCAAATTGGATTGCTCTTGTTTGAAGATTTAGCATTCTTTCAGAGTCGTCTGTCTCAAATAATAAAGGGAGAACATAAGATTAATCCAAGGAAATGCTTTTCCATATACATAGAATTTACTGTTATGCTGTGTTGGATTCACACACACATACCCATTAACAATAGGCATAATCAAAAAAGCAAAGGCTTGTACATTGATAGATGTATGGATGTAGGACATGCTTTTCACACTGGGACACTGAAATGCAGGTGACAATGTGCATGTATACTGAGCAGGTACTATACTGTGAGGAATTTGTATTTGACCGGAATTGGGTCGCGATCGCATCAGGGAGCCATTCTGAGGTGCAGGGAGGCCCGCACAGGGATGTGTGTGGGCCCCCTTACCCTCTGGAGGGCCGGTGCAACCCCCAGGGAAGTGGAAACTCTATTTTTCGGTGGCAGCAGACCACCGTCCAAACCAATAACACCCAAATACCTGAGCTCACTGTTAGTATACAAGCTGGATCTAACCTCAAATAAGGAAGTGGCTTCTCCATAAGGGGACTCCCTAGGTATGCAGTATAAACCTACGTGAAGTTCCAACAAATTACAGAATGTGTTACTTTACCTGCTCTGGCAGGGCATCTGGGAGCCGCTGGCAAGCGCATGGAGCCTCCGACCATTTGTGCCGGTGGCTCCAAAGCGCACAGAGGCAGTGCGACTCTTGTGCCGCCAGAATGGGGCTTACTCTGTCAGATTGTGAAATCTGTCAGCCTCAACCCAGCATTGGATTGGGCTGTTAGTCATGACTAAGCACTATTGAAATCAACAAATTGATTTTGTTTCGTAAGGTCTCATTCATTTCAATTCAACTCAGGAATTCCAATGTCCTTTGGACACAGCCCTCTAACTGACATTCTCCAGGTAGCTTGAAACAGGAACCTCATAGTGATGTTCAGGACTCATGGAGAGGGGGTGTTTCCACAGGGGAGAAGGGGAAAGACGCATTTTGTTTTTTTGTTTCATACCATTGAGGTTTTGCTCTCCTGTGTTGCATAATGTTAGAGGAACCGGAGCATTTTATCACTATATGGTGTTGGCTGGGGTAGTTCTACATTACATTTATTATGTGACAGTGGCGGTTTGGATCTTCCTCCTACTTCCATGAAGCAGCTGTGTGGGACCATGGCATGGTGGTATAGATATTTTACCCTCTAGTCTGCCTTCACACTGTTTTCTTGCTGAAAATCTTGCCTCACATTTGCTACAATGGTACTTTAAAGGTTAAATAGCCACTTTTGGAAACTCAGAAACAGCACAGAGGTAAAGGGTTAAGTATCTTCTGCTTTGGCTTCACAACCTGTATCTGAACCATGACCTCCTGTACTTCTTGCTGCACAGAAATAAAAGAAAGACTCGAGTTCCCAGGTGGTTGCTTTAACGTAAAAAAGCAACACCCCAAACTATATAGTGACGTGTTTAGCATCATTTCAAGTTTGGCTCATAGATTTCATTTTAAACTAAGTTATGGAGGCAGTATCATTGCCATTTTAAAAATATCAAAACATCCCATTTAAATGATAACGTCCTAATTTAAATTTTAAAACTCTGTGTTTTTTTTTTAATGATCATCCATTTTTATTCCATCCTAAGGACTCTTGCTATATATTTTCTAAAAAAACATAAAAAACCATCCAGATAGATAATTGCAATTCACCCAAATATTGTGATATGTTATATGCAGAGTCTAAACTGTGTTTTAACATTCTCCACTTAAGTCAACATATCAAAAGCTTGTTCTTTTAATTGGAAACTTGCACCTAGCTATTTCTTTTCATCCCAGCATACGTTAAAGTGACCGCTGAAATGATGTATGTTTATTCAGAAACATCCCCAAAATTCCCTAGCCTAACTGCAATTCATGGTCTTGAATACTTGTTAGAAAGGAACCACATATATACTGTATATGTGCTTCCATTTTTCTCATGGTGGTTGCAGCTGTCACAGAATAGTCTAGTCTTTTGACACTCTTAGCATATGGTGCTTTTCAGTGGGAGAGTTTTGTAAATCCAAAATAGCCATCTATAGGCAGAATATTCCCATATGATGACATTGTCAACATCTAAATCAGCGTTTCTCAACCAGTGGTACTTGTACCAGTGGTGGTACTTGGAATGCTGGCAGGTGGTATGCGATGCGACTATCAACTATGAGGTGCTGGCTCTGATCCTTCCGATGCCTTCTGAGTGTGCCGAGCCAACCTGGAAGTAACTGGCGATGATGTCATTGCCAGTTACTTCACGGGACAAGAAGCATGGTAAGTGGTACATCGGGCGATGGGGGTTGGGAAGCACTGATCTAAATAAAGCATCTAAATCCACCCTAAATCTTCCAAAAGTCATTGATTTACATGGCTTTTAAACTAAGTTATGGAGGCAGTATCATTGCCATTTTAAAAATATCTTCCAAAATATCTTCCAAAAAATATCTTCCAAAAGTCATTGATTACATGTAGGAAAAAGTGTCTATTTGATTTATCATGGTTCCTTATGACATATAGAAATTTTTTAAATATAGTTATATAGAGCTAATAAAAGGAAATCTAGTACTGATCATTTGATGTATTTGGAGCGCAAGTGGAAAGGCAGTAGAAGTAATGCAGAGCAGAAATGGAATACTAGACATGGCAGGTTATGCTATGAAAGATAAATGGGTGAGGGTGAGAGAAGGGGACCAAAAGCACTGCTGGTGTTAGAGACAGGGATACACATTTCATTTGGATTTAGACTCTGTGTTTTAGTTCCTTAAAAAGGTAAAGGTATCCCCTGACAATTAAGTCCAGTCGTGTCCGACTCTAGGGTGTGGTGCTCATCTCCATTTCAAAGCCGAAGAGCCAGCGTTGTCCGAAGACGCCTCCATGGTCATGTGGATGGCATGACTCTCCTTGCCGCAGTGCGTAGCATGTGGCTGGAACACGGAGCGCTGTTTACCTTCCCGCAAGCGGTACCTATTTATCTACTCGCATTGACATGCTTTGGAACTGCTAGGTTGGCAGGAGCTGGCCAAGCAACGAGTGCTCACCCCGTTGCGGGAATCGAACTGCCGACCTTTCGATCGACAGCTTATGGTTCAGCGGTTTAACCCGCTGCGCCACCCGCTGGCCTATTCCTTACCAGGCTATATATCTGTTGAAGTAGATGGAAAGGTACTCCCATGGATAAAGCAATATGCTTTGTTAGGCATTGAAAACTGTTTTTACTTGTAGTCTGCTATATGGCCAAATCCTAACCAACTAGCACGCCGACGAAGTGCGTGCTTCACCGCTGCTGTGACAGGCCTTTGCGCTGTCACAAAAGCACTTTGTGACAGTACAAAGGCTACATGTGCCAGCGGGAAGGCTGGAGCCTTACCGCGAGTGCCAGCACAGCGGAGGATGCCCGCCGGAGCAGATAAGTCCAGCACTGTGCAGCGCAGGAGCAGGGAGGGGTGGAAAAGGGCAGGGGAGGGCAGCGATGGGGGTGGAGTGGGCAGATTGGGCCCAGGAGGGGTGGGACCTATCCCCCTTCCCATGCCTCATTCGCCGACTCTAGGGGTAGTCCAGCTTGGGGATGCTGGCCAGGAAACTCTTGAGCAAGGATTGTAAAGCCATCCTCAAAGGCAGCTTGGCTTAGGAAGGGGCAGTGCAACCCAGAACTTCCTCAATCCAGGGTCAATGTAGGATAAGCATGGATTGACATTGATGATCCAATGCTTGGAGTCTGGTTTGTAATGCTTGAAAGGAGAAATAGACAGCAGCTAACTGTCTCCTCCAAGAAAAGAGCCTACTCTGAAACAGAGATGGGGTTAGGACCTGCTATGAGTTATCTGTATCTAAATTAACTTTTGGTCTGTTTATGATCCAAACTGCTAGTTTTGTGTCTTATTTGGTGGTATGCAGACAACGAAGACTTCCTCAAACTGGCCTGCAGTTCTGCTTCTTACAAGGAGCATCAAGTGTTGAAACCTGAAATCAATTTCATACGGATTGAGCAGAAGCCACACAATCCAAACCTACTATGTGCCAAAGTGAGGAGCACATAGGTTGTAACAACCTTAGGAATGAAACGTGTTAAGTACCTTTTAGCCCTGAATTTCTTAGGTGCCGTGTCCCAAAGACATAATCTAACATGATAACATATCAACCACCAGTTGCATTCCCACAATGCATTCTGTCCCAGGACCAAAACTATACAGCACTATTTTTGGGTTACTCCATCCCTGTACCACAAATTCGAAATCTTCCAAGATCCCCCAGGTGGTAGAGCCAAACTGAAGATTTTCATAGAGAGTTGTTTTTATCAGCTGAAGTGGAGTCTCAGCAGTATGTTCTCTGTCAGAGTATTTTCTGCCCTAGGAGGTAATCATTTAAAAGCCTGGAGAAGATTATAGCTCCTCTTATCCTTACGGAGCATTTTACATAATTATACACCTAAGCAATTTATGTATGGATCTGGATGTGTTACCGCCACCCAAGTGCCCCATAGACTTCTACTTCTCTCTTGTAAGTTTTACAGCATTTGCCTTTCCCTCATTTCTACTTATTAGTTAAACCCCCATTACTATTCAAACTGTCTCATAGCCATCAGGATATAATACCAGGGTTTGTCATTCTGACACTACGAATAACAGACAGGGAAACAGAAGATGAACAAACACTTGATTATCTTATAGCTGCTTTGGTAAAGCATCAATGTTTCAGCTTCTTGGTCTATTTGATGTGCTAATTATGGCTGCTTTGGTTTGTGTTCACATTTTGTCTAGCATGTCGCTGGTTCAGAAGCTGGAAAATCCGTCACACAGAGCAGCCCTGTGGAGGAAATAACGTTTTACTAGCTGTGTCCATTGTTACAAGTGCCACTTGTGAGGAGCAATTTGTGTGGGGACAGCAGCAGCATTTTTCAGCCATCACATTTGTGATTATTGCTGCTAGGAAAGCACTAGGTGTGTGTGTGTGTGTGTGTGTGTGTGTGTGTGTGTGTGTGTGTGTGTGTGTGTGTGTGTGTGTGTGTGTGTGTGAAGAATTCGTTTTAACATGTAAAAACTACTACAAAAGATGTACATGACAGTACACAACAGAAAGTAGCACAAATTAAAAGTAAAAGGCATTGCTATTATACATAATAAAGGAAATATCAAAGCTTGTCAATGTTACAAATAGATCTAATTGATATTGGAGATAAAGCCAACATTCAGCATCTATCTGACAACAGGTTTTCAGGCTGCAAGCACCAATGGATATTTATTAGAGAATTATGATTCACTATTAATTAGGTCAGCATAAAAAATTCCCAATCCTTCCAGAGTCATTCTGATGTTTTAGGTTTTCCTTTTTAGTATTTTGTGTTTATTAATCAGCATATACCAAAGAGTGTCCTGAATATTTATTGGGAAGATATTTTCTTACATAATTCAGAGGATATGCTGCAGGTTCTGGTAGTCACTGAATGTTAAATGTCATTAAGAACATTTATCATCATTTTCCCAAAACTAAATGCTTGTATATCATCACATATGATAAAAATTGCCTGTAGGCATCAGAAGTACCAACCATTATCCTCTTCTGTGCTGTAAATCTTATGAATTCTATATGATGTTAATAGTACTGTGAGGCTATTTTGTAAACAAAAAAATTCTAATATGTAAAGTTATAGAAAACTAATTGCTTCATAAATGCCAAAGTTTATCTAAAATGTTTTCTTGTAGTTCCTTACTCCATTTGTACACACACACACACACACACACACACACACACACACACACACACACCGTATCCGCGGGGGATAGGTTCCCGCTCTTTCCACAGATAACGTTTGGAGAATCTCTAGCACTGAGGCTGCTTGCTATAAGCATTCTGACGCTGTGCTTTAAGCAACATTCTGCTGCCTATAGCGTTTTGCTTAAGGAAGACCCATGCTTGCTTGGCGCCAGCACTACACAGACAAAGGTAATGGGTGCGGGGGCATGGATCCTGGATCCGCGGATAAATGAATCCACGGATACGCCCCCCATGTGTGTATAATATGTTTTCTGCCATGTCTCGTCCTATGCCCAATAGCCTTCTGTGCCCCTGAAAATCTGCTCTGAAGGGTCAGGAAACTGCAAGGATTGCTTCACCGCTCCCTTGCACAAGTGGAAGTGTTTTTTTGTCATGGAAGAAATGTTTTGCATATCAACCCATAGATATTAAGGGATTATCTTCTCAGATTTGGATCTTTGCCTAACAGGCCAATCCCTTTCATATCTACAGTACTTGGACATAAATTTCACTAAATTCAGTGGAACTTTTGGCTTCTGCTTAAAGACCTCCAATAGTAGATTTCCCCAAAATAATTCCAGTAATTTGATTGTAGGATATAACTTAGCACAGAAGCATTTGCAACATCAGAATAGAGTTCTGCTGTCACACAATGGCTGCCAACAGCACATGAAGCGCTATCAGTGGCCATTTTGGGAGTGCTGCCACAAGAGGTGGCAGCACTCCCCATCCATCTCTGGCCCCCACTGTGGCCGCCGGAGCAGGTAAGGCAGCAGCGGGGGGCAGGGAGAGACAAAACTGGGTGGGGAGGGGGAAGAAACGGGGGCGGGGAGGATGCGGGGAGAGGTTCGATCCAACAACGATGGTGCGCACCAGATTCTATCCCCTCTGTCAGCAGCCTCCCCATCCCCTTTCTCTCTCTCAGCGCAGGTCCAAGGAGATCCATTGCAGAGTGAGAGGCTTATGGAGCGGTAAGAGGATTTAAATCTCCTGATCTCCCCCCCCCCACACACACACACACTGGATACAGCATGCTTATTTTGGGCGTGGCTGTACCAGCGAGGGGAGGGAGAATAGGATTGGACTCTTAGTAAATGATAAATAAGACTTCATTATGACCAAACTCTTTTATTTGCCATAATGTAAAATTGCCAGGATGCAATCAAAATTGAAAAGATTCATCATTTATTACAGAAGCAATAGAAGGTACAGAAGGAGCTATTTTCTTTTAATATTTATCCTGTATGATGAGGAAACAGTCAATAATAAACTTAACAGTTACATTAAAAAAAAAAAAAAACCTTGGATTTATTTACATATATTGACCCGAATGATACCGATTCCTTCTAATTTCAGAAACTAACAGCACAATCCTGTCTAGCAGGATGCATAAATGCACATAAGGCACCCACCACATTCTAACCATAGGCCTCCTCGGGGTAAATGGACGTTTGTCCCTTTACTCCGAGTAATGTGCCAGTTGCCCCGATGGGGCTACTCAGATGTGCACCAGCTATTTTGCTGGTGCACATTCAAGAGCCCGGTGTGACGATGGTCAGGCCCAGGAAGGGGGATAAGATTTGTTGGAGGAGGCCACTGATGATCCCTTCCCCTTCCAGGGCCTGGCCGACCAATCCCACCCCCTGAAATGCCCCGTGTCACCCTCCCTCTGCTGCCCGACGGGGACTCACCTCTCTGCCGCAGCGGCGATCTGTCCTGCGGCATCGGAAAAGCGGTGCAAGCCTCTCCACAGGCACCACTTACTCTTCAGGTGCAATAAACGTTTCTTACAGCACGTTTGTGACATTGTAGACCAGCAAAGCAGTCACCTCTGCTAGTTAAAGTCTAGACAGGATTGCGCCGTATTCATATACACACTTTCTTGGGATTAAGTCCCATTGAACTCAGTGAGACTTTCTTTTAAGGAGACCTGCATAGGAATGTGCTGTAAATGGGTCTGACCCTGGTTGGTACCTGGGAAGTGGCACCTCTAACTATAGGCATGTGTTATATCAATCATTGCTTCCTTCACATGGCTGCATTTAATTAATTAAGAAATTTCTATCCCACCTTTCCTTTGCCATGGCAAATGCCCCCAAGGCTGCATCCACAAGTCTCCGTTGTATTACATATTTTTAACATCACAATTGGTCATATAAAATGCATAAAATAGCTGTCTTTCTTCTCTGTACTTAGCTAGCAGACTTACAGAACAATTGACTTTCTGTCTTCCTGTATATAATAGATTCCAGGTTGGCTATTTGGTCTTCCTTTTTATTTTATTTTATTTTATTTTATTTACATTATACCTTTCCCTCTTTATACGTACCCAGTCCGTTCTAGAAAACAGCATTTATAGTGAAAATCTGAACAAGTACATTTATTACTTTAATTTCAATGGGAAAAATTATAACTTGTTCCAGAGCCATTCCAAGTTCACCCCCAAATCACCCTAAATTCCTAATACCAAAAGGAAAAGGTTGTGTGCCATGATAAAACAGAATAAATAATAGTTAATAACATTATACAGCATCAAAGTATGAATGTTGATGGTGAAAATGTTTCAGAAGTTCTAGCATCACATTATGAGGTTTAGCACCTCAAGCTTTAATTGCAAACTCTTATGTTTCACCTGTTTTTCCACTTTTCCCATGATTCTTTTCATCTTCTGTTCTTTAGGACCCATATTTACAGTATTTTTTAAAATAAAGCACACACAAAAAAGATATGCTGTACAAGGGAGCGTGTAATGCACATGCCTTGAAAGCATGGGGATGCGCTACCCATCTGGCAGTGCATCTCACACATTGGGTGCCTCTTTTCTAGCTGTGCTTGGTCTTCCAAGGTTCCTGAGGAGTGTTTCCCTTTGAGCCTGCAGGAGCACACCCTGGACCTCTGTCCTACCAGGGGAAAAAATCCAAAATTAGATCCGATTTCCCGGAACTCCTCCTTGGGCACAGGAGTCCTTGTCCTCTTCTCTGTCTCTGGAGCTCACATTGGATTAGACTCATTGTGAATGGCACCACGGAAGAGGAAGTCCCACTGGTGGCAGGCACGGTGCTAAAATACCTTATATTTAAGCTGTTTGGGGGCCCGCCGGCCGCTTCCTGCCTCCTGTGTGGCTTCAAAAGGCTCTAAACTGCAGCCAAAAGAAGAAGAAAAAACATAAACCAGAAGTCGCTTCCGGTCGTGTTTTTCCTTTTTGCTGCAGTTTAGAGCCTTCTGAAGCTGTGCAGGAGGCGGGAAGGCTCTAAACTGCAGCAAAACGGAAAAACCGCGACTGGAAGTGACTTCTGGTTGTGCACATGAACTGGAAGTTGCTTCCAGTTGTGTTTTGTTCTTTTGGCTGCAGTTTAGAGCTTTTTGAAGCCACGTAGGAGGCGGGAAGCAACCGGCAGGCCCCCAAACAGCTTAAAAATAAGGTGTTTTAGTGCCACTCCCACCCACCCCCCACTGCGGATTTCATTGTCCTCAGATTTGGGCATCCACAGGTATTCTGGGAACGGAACCCCCACGGATAAAAAGGTCGGTTTGGACAGATTCCAAATTCCTTCAAAAGGGGTTTGGACAGATTCATGGAGGAAAAGACCATCACAGGTTACAAGCCATAAGCAACCTCCTGATTTTAGAAGTAGGTTTTCTCTGTGCCAGGTGCAGGGGAGTGGCAGCAGGAAGCAGGTTATCTTGTTGGCTGTGTGCTCCCTGAGGCATCTGGTGGGGCCACTGTGTGATACAGGAAACTGGACTAGATGGGCCTTTGGCTTGATCCAGCAGGGCTCTTCTTATGTTCTTATGTCGGACCTGTACTTACAAAGGCCAGTATTACCAATTGTACTACTACTATTAGTAGTAGTACTACCACCACTTTAATAGTAAATAGTTAGCACTCTCATGCTACTCACTTCTAAAGCTCACTCTAATCTGGGCTGGCTTTACATACAACTAAACCTGTATGTAAAGTATTGGTTTCTTCCAATATCATCTTTCTTCTTCTGTATTCCTCTAGGGTGCCTATCTGTTGCTGCACAGAATTGGTAGTGTCCAGAGTTTCTCTTCTGGCTACTATTGATGTGCGTAGGGGTTGTAGCTCAATGGCAAAGCATATGCTTTGAATGCAGAAGGTCTCGAGTTCAATCCCTGACCTCCAAGTAGGACTGGGATAGACCCCTTACCTGAAGCCTTGGAGAGCTACTGCCAGTTAGCATGGACAGTACTGAGCTAGATGGACCACTGGACTGATTCAGAATAATGCAACTTCTTAAGTGCTCAAAAGCAGATTCAAGCATTTCCTCTGTTCCTCTCCATGTCCAGACTTGAGAGCCTGCAGTTGATCTTGAACTGTCAGTGATCCAAGGAATTTTAGGCAGGGATTTAGCTCATGGCTACCACCCAGAATTACAGGGAAATCCACCACAACTACCAAGAAAACCTCCACTTGATAGTAATAGGACAGAGCAGGTCAGGAAATACTCCCTTCTGAGTCAGAATTCCTTGCTTGCTAGTCTGAGGAATGAGAGGTCTTGCTCTTCCTTACTACAGAATCAGGTTTGACCCTGCAGCAACATCAGAGTGCCTTAGTACTTGACTTTCTTAGGAGACATACAAACTGTACAAGCCATGCATCTTCCAGACCAGGAAAATGAGAAGACTCTATTTCTATAACGTTATGGAGGACATATGTGTAAGTCACAGTCATGGGATTATTTGGAATGCATAGATCTTAAGTACCCACAAAAGTATTTGTAGGAATGATGGTTCACTTACCACCCAGGACGTGTTCTAATACCAAGTGGTTGATGCAGCCAAGAATTTGTTTCATTATCAATCAATTCACAGTGATCTTTGCTGTCATTTTGCAACCTGAAAAGAATATCTTATTTCTGTAACCGGTACCATTCTGTATGGAAGACACTCATTTCAAAATCTTTGTGTGTGCAGTAGAAGGAAGCATTCGTCTGCTGCACATGGATGCGCTCTGTGCACAGATCTCAACCACAGCATGTGGTATAATTGTTAAAACTCATAAGTACTGTTGCTTGTACTGGAAGAAATGGGTATGCAGTTGAAAAGTAAGAAAATAGTTCTAGAAACTTATTTCCTGCAGGAAAGAAGTGAGATTGTGTTTTTTGTTACATTGCAAATAGGTGTCATCTTTATTCCTGCTTCCATTCAGCATTGTTATTTCTTTATTTTTTTAAATGAGCAGAAATACATATGCGCAGAGCAATAACATTTTTTCTGAACTTGTCCTGTATCCAATCCACTACGTTCTGTAAATATGATGCATACTATTTTCTTACAAGGTACAAACCTTGAAAGTCACCAAGGAAATAAGAATATTTTAGGAATAGAGCAGCTGCTGATCAGGTTTTTATTGCTGAACATATTGGGTTGTATCCCAGGTTTGGTTAGTAGAAGCCCCATTGGCTAACATCCATAGCCATGTTTACCTAAACTTACACTACAGTCCTCAGCATGTTGACTTAGAAGTCTCATTGCATTTCAGTGGGACTTACTGCCAGGTAAGCATGTATAGGATTGCAGCCTTAGGTTACAACCCATTAGTATCCAGATATTTCCACTCTAGTATGAAAATAAGTCTCCTGAGACACCCCAAATTTATTAAAAGTGGTGATCAAGGTACCAAAAACTGAATGTAAGAAAAAAAGAAATATTCCTTCTGTGTCGTTCTGTTAAAGATGAATATGTAATCATTTTTTTCCTCGGTGAAATTCCTTTGATTCCTTTATTGATGAATATGAATATAATTTTTAAATAAAATTGTGATTCTCCACACTGATCCTTTCTTTCAATTATTTGCTCAAACTCACTGTCTTTTTGCAGGGACTCCTGAAGATTACGCGCAGTATTTCAGTATGAATGGTACGACTGCCGTACTCAGCCTCCTAAAGCCAATAAACAGGGATTTGCACCAGAAATTTGATTTGGTTATTAAGGTAATTTCAGCTGAATTCTCATTTCCTTACATTTTTACATTGCAGCATAGTGGAGTCCATGGAGGATGTGAGGATTCTTTTCTTAAAGAACTGTCAGCTTATAAACAAATCTTCTATTAGGAGAAATGTGATCCTTCAAATAAAATATTAGCTCATAACTGTGATTAATTTTATGACAGTATAAGGAGCTAGTCTATCATTGTAATGTTGCTTGGACAAACATGATGTGGAAAAAAAAGGTTTTGATTTTGCATCTAAGGAGGAACATGTTCTAAAAAAACTTGTTTGTGACTTTCAACCCAATCCTATGCGTGCGTTATACCAGCAGAACATGCATTTCACTGGCATAACATGCTTTGCGGCTGTTGAAAACGCAACACCACCGGTACGCACAGCCTGGCCACTGCTGCAAGAAGCGAGTAGCCGGGTCCATGCAAAGCCCTATAAAAATCCAGTAGGGCTTCCATTAGTGTGGCAAACACCACACACACACACACACACACACACACACACACACACACACACACACACACACACACACCTACCTCTCGCAGTGAACAGAGCCAGCAGGACTCAAAAAGAACCATCAAGGTAGAGATGGTTCTAATGTCAGCACCAAAGAGGAAGAAACCTCGCTCCTCAAGAGACCACCACCGAGCCCATGCCTAGCAGAGAAAGGAGCCACTGGTGTGCTCTGGCATAAAACCTGAGGCACACTGAGGGAAGAAGGGAGCGCAAGGCAAAGCAACAAAGAAGCCACGCTCTTCCTCTCGAAAGCACCCAATAGGGTGCTTGATGCGTGACAGTGGGGCAGGGCAAGAATGCCCCCACTCCCAAATGGGCAGCAGGAGGCAGCATTGTTCAAAACTCTAAATAATATTTAAAGCTTTCAAAACTGAAACAGATTTTTTTTTGCATATACTGTATGCTATTTAAGATATTTAAATCATTCTGTCATTAAAGAATTATTTTATCAAAATGATTAGAACTTCCCAGACCATATTAAAACCATGAGTGTATTAATTAAGCCCTTGTTTTGTCTTGGTTTTAAGTGAGGCTGCCTCACCTTCTTTGATCACCCCACCCATCCCACCACAGCCAATAATGCCTTTTCACAAGGCATAGTAGTAAAGAAACCATTGAATTTTCTATACCACCCAATTTCATGTGGAACTACATCCTGAATGCAGACATCACCATATAGTGGGAATGTTGTTGCCTGTATGTATCCATGGCCGGCCTATGCATGATGCATAGGTTGGCTGGCAGATCGCCTTGAGCTGTCCCTGCCTGTATCCATTGTCTTGACAACAGAGGCTGGTCCAGTCAGACTCTATGCTGTTCGGACCAGCCAAAGAGCACCTGACAACATTGTGTTAGAAATAGTAAGATTTATTGCTACACAGAGGAAGAAATGAGCACCTATGTTAATGTATGTGCATTAGATAAAAGAATGGTTATGTATACCGGTGATGGATTGGCAAAAGAGAGCTTACAAACAATGTCCCTTCAGCGTCCTGGGGATTCTGGACAGCAGCAGACGGAGTCCAGTGGGACGGCGGGTTCTGGGGCATGCCTGATCAGTTCCTCATCCACCAATGAAATCCAAAGGGCGTTGGCCTTCTTTTGGGGGTGTTGCATACCTATATGCAAAGCAGATTCTAGAAGACTCGAGAGCTGCTTCTCAGACAGAAAACCTCCTTCTCCCCTTGCTATTCATGGAAGCAGCTACTTTTTAGTTACACAGACAGTTTTTCTATCCGGGCTTAGCCTTGCCATTATCAAAACTATGCAAGGATAGGTAAGCAATACTGGATACTGCTCTGAGCATATGGGGAAGGGGGAGGGGAGGTAAGAAAGCAAAACAACAACTACTAGAGGCCTGAGCCCCAGGCATCTCCACAGGGGCTCAAAACGCACAAACTGTAAAAGATAACTTCCTCCTTCAGATTATAATTAGCTTCCGGTACCAAACCCCTACATCCATTTATAGAACAGCTGAAATTAGCGCTTTCACTTGATCAACTAATTGTCCAAAATGATGCCAACTTTCAATCCCAGGGCATAGTTGCAATTCTCAACCTTTGGAGGCTCTGGTACCCCCTATCACCGTCCAATTTTCTGAAGTACCCCCTGCTAATTAACTGCTAATTAATTGGATTAATCAATTAATTAGTTAGGTAATCGTTAAATAAAGTACTAAAACAATTTTAAATGTGAAAAAATGTCTTAACTCTTGTGTGTGTGAGTGAGTCACACACACACACACACACACACACACACACACACACACACACACACACACACAAGGATCTCTTTTTTTATCCAAGTCACACTTCCCAAAATCAGCTCCTCCCTCCCCCACCCCACCAAAGTACATTTTCCAAAGTACAAAAATAAGCCCAAAACCAAAATCAGAGACAGAAGGGCTCTGAAAATAATTACAATTAAAGTCCATGTTAATTAACACTTAATTAGCTGCTGATGAGGCAGATAAGGGGCAGGGCTTGGCGTACCCCCAGCAAGAGGTCCGCGTACCCCTAGGGGTACCCGTACCACAGGTTGAGAACCTCTGCACTAGGACTTTTCCTACACCAGAAGCAGTGATGTCGTCAGTAGGAGTGCTCAGCTGCTGCCTTTGAAACTTTTTGCAAAGGACCTTTGCTGAAAAGAAGCCTCAGGCTCAGCCGGGAGCAAGCTGTGAAATTGCCCTAGGGACATATGCTAAGATCTAGAGCTGCCTAAGAGATAATATCAGACTGTCTGATGGTTACCTGTATGGTAACACCACGGATTTGCGTCAGATATTATTTTACAGCCTAGCATGTGTTTTTGTGTTGCTTTGCTTATATCTGAATGATAAGGACATGGCTGCTATTGCGTCTGCTAATAATAGGGAATTTCTTTATTAGAGAATTCATGTTCACTCCTTGGGTATCAGAATGCTTCTTTCATGTGAAATTTTAAAAATGAACACGGCTTGTCGTAAACATGAATGCTTGCTGGTTCAAACCCACAGTAGCAAAGTCCCGTTTGCTTTCTGCCTCTCTTATTGAGACATAGTGGTGCTAAGGTAACCGAACACAATAGCTGTACACCATTTTTTTCACAAAAAAATCAATTACAGTTGTCCATTCTGGTGCCTTAGTAACTGGCTATATTATTAATGGGAATTTTTACAGCCATTATTAGATTTGAATTGTGGTTGGTGTGCAGTTGAGTGGATAATAAGCAAGGGTATCAATCTGTAAGACTGATAGTATGCCACATGCTTGAATAGGATCATTTAGCCTAACAACATTGAAAGATCCATTAAGCTGGCAATTTGTGGCAAATTTGCTTCTTTGGACTACTTACTGTATTGCAGTGTAGAACCAAAAAAAATGTCTGTATTCAACTTTGAGGTCATACCTTTTCATATAGGATGAGACTTGGCATTTCCCAGCCAATGTTTAATTGTGCTATCCTATCCCTGTTCTCCCTCCATATCCCTTTTAACCCAGACATTCCAGCCTACCTTCATTTCCCCCATCCACTATCAACTGTTCCCTTGATTCTCTACATCTGTTTGTTTTTTTAAAGCAGATTAATGTTCTACTTGTTTGTTTATTTGTGAACTGTCAGTGTGGTGTTCACAAAGAATGTATTATAGGTATACTGAGAGGTGGATGTGTAAATTCATTGGTCGGTGCTTTCCATACGTCGGAATGTTAACCTAATACGTACCATGGAATTATTCTGGCTGGTATCACTGTGAACGTTATCAGTCATGGATAGGCTCAAACCATGTGCCTTATGCCAGCAAGGCTCTCTGGGGAAAATCATAGGATTCACTGATTCCAAGTAGTTTTACTGGTTTTGTCTTGCTCCCTTCTTTCTGCTGTGGTTTGCCACCCAGTGTCAACTCTGTCACTCACCCCAGCTTTCATTGTTACTTCCTGTTAACGTGTTTTGTACATTATAATTGGGAAAGACAGGGTGATAATATACTATGTTCAGATTTTTTTTTCTCCTGTAGCAGCCTGATAAATCTTACTGAACTTGGTCAGTAGCAATGACCCATGCTTAATTGCACAAGTACATAATGAAGATTTGTTGTGGTTGAGTGCTGGGCAATGCATACAGGACACCATGGTCTGAAGCTCAGACTAGTAAGGGACAGTTTTTAAAGAGGGCATGCTGTGTAGTGTGAAGGATATTGAGGATATCAAGGATATCAAGCATAACTAGACTGGAAAGGATAAATTGCCTTACAGTGTGTCTACAGCCTGTGTCTTAAGCCTGCAAAATATCCGTAATCAGATTGACTAGATTGATCCCAACTTTCATGTATCTGCGCTGTACTGTATTTCTCCCCCCCCATTTAATATCTGTTACTTGAACATACTGTTTTGCTCCTGTTGTCTTCATTATCAGATCAATAGTATATCTGACCATATTTTACACTGTGAAGGATCATGGCCTGATCTATATTTTTCCAGGAGTGCAATTACTAGTCTGCACTGTGGGGTTGTAGAGGACCAGGCAGAACTACATACCTCTTTGATAAAGAGGAAGGTTTTCTGTGAATGATAATCTTTGGGCATGTTGCGCTGTATGCCTTGCTGAGAACTGGTGTCAGGGAATGGATCATGCCGCATATTTTCAATGTGCAAAGAATCTTCACTTATTTTTAATTCGGATTGGAAACATTGCAGGCAGGATAGGGAAGGTCCTTGGAAGGTGCTTCAGTTCCCCTCTCACTTCAGGCCACTTTATACTGCTACGTTAATCATTTCCATGAAGGAAACATTATGCAACCTTTGTGTAGATGATCATTCACATGTATTTTATTTATTTATTTTAAAAAAATTATACCCCGCCTTTTCCTATGCCGAGGCAAATGCCCAAGGCGGCTCAGCATAGTACTTCTCAGCATAGTACTTTGAAATATACACTCATGTGATGTTCTCATATGCAGGTTGCATTTTATTTCCTAACTGAAAGAGCTTTCCGTTGGCTGACATTAACCTCCCCTTGTGGACTCTCATCTCTGACGGACAGTTTAAAGCTTCACAGTGATTACTTTTTTCCCCATAGGAATGCTGAAAACAAGTTGGATTGATGGGTACCAGGTCTGCTGAAATGGCTTACCCTTATTTTTACTTAAAATTCCAGATGCCATTTGTCCATTACAGGATGAGCAAAGAAACTAACAAAGATTAGAATAAAAAAAACTTAATATAATGAACAAAATTTACAGCAGATATTTAATAGTGGTTTAATTTTAGAAGAGTGGTTTAATTTCAAGACAAACTAGAGGCCTGCTGGAAAAGACAAGCAGGTAGCAAAAGATCAGGGGAGATGTCTCCTGCCTGATCTCCTAAGGCAGGAAGTTCTATACAATTGTAGAGAAAGCCCTTCTATGCATCACTGCCTGCCATGCCTCTAAAAATGGATGGTGTGTGCGCAAAAACACCTCACTCTATGAACTCTGAGGTTTGCCAGCAATATATAGGAGACAATATGGAAGGCCTGCTGAATGCTGAACGTCCCTTGAATGCTTAACGCTGTCTGAAACAGCGCTATATTGACGATAAGGCAGGAAACCCGCACTGATTGGCCATACACTGCTCTCATTGGCTGCAGTAATTGTCAATCAACCCAGGATGAAGAGCACTGTAATGAAACAGTGCTAAAGGAGCTGGCGTTAGAGGTATTACTGTAATTGGTCCAACTGATAACAACATATAGATTGGTTTTAGAGAAGAAAGGTTAACTCCATAGATAATTGCTCTATTTTGTCATGCTTAAAAATACAATTGATAGTTATAATTTTTAAAAAGTTTATGTGCAGCTTTTATCAATCTTCTATCAGTATTTGATCTTATTGGTATAGGCAGATTTTGGAATAAGTTCAGCCAGATGAATATCAATCAAAGACTTTTTTTTTTCCTTATCAAACTACTCTGTAATAGAACTTCTCTCAGGGTCAGGCATGAAGGGCAGTAAATGGATTCTATCCCAAACTTGAGAGATAGTTGGCAAGGATATATTCCAGACTCTCGTTTATTCAGTTTCTCTGTAAAGAACATCGTTTCTGAACTAAAGCTAATCAGTATTTCCTTCTACTATCCTGGACAAGCAAGTGCATCTTTCATTATATGTAGATGACATAATTCTTGTACAGTATGTCATTCTCCAGTAGTTCTGTTTGATAAAAAGCCCTAGTACATTCCATAATGGTGAAGCGTTGGTGAAAAATTACACTGCAATCAGTGCCCAGAGTGGAACAGGGTGCCATTCCACATCTCTTCAGGCATATTTAAAACCATCCCAATTCTGTTCAATGGGCATAATTGAACGTGGCCTAATCTGAAACAAAATCATCTCGCTTCCTTTTTTCCCACTTCAAGAATTGATAGTGATGGTCTTCATTATGGAACTGGATGTTGACTGTCTTTAGGGTAGGCAAAGTCTTTTCAACGTCTGTTAGGTAACAGGCCAACACTAAATTATGCAACAAATTTGAATGATACAAGTAACAAAAATCCAGAATTGTCAATACTTTTAAAGTACAGGTACGTGCTGTATAGCGACGTTCCGGTGAGCAAACAACCACATGTATGACGGTGGTCCCGCCAAACTCACCAGGCTAGCTTCCATCCTTCCTTCATTGCACTCAACTGGCTAACCGGCCCTTTCTGCGCTTTCCATTCACGTTTTTGCCAGCTAGCTGCCTTCTTCCTGCTTTCTCGCAGCAAGGCATGTCTAATGGACATCCGGGCATAGGAAACAGGTGTTGTGAACAGTCACTCTCTAGCATTTACATTTTATTTGGGCTGCAGAAATGGGGAGGAGGCGATTTACAAACAGAAAAGGGCCCCTTTAGGCCTTTGGATTCCAACACACTTCCCAGAATGCAGTTTTCTGGGTCATCCTGGGAGTTGGCCCACTCTGGGTTGCTCATTCTTCAGCCTTGAAGCTCTTCAATCTGCTCCCAGGAGAGGCTGGCAGGGATAGCCAAGGTCCTAACTCATCTGGCAGTTTACACAAGCTCTTGCATCTACGTAGTTAGGGTATTCCCACCACGGGGCATGGTTCAACTTTGCAGTCACCCCTACGGTCCAACAAAGTGATTCTCCTGGGGGTAGGCTTACCATATCCAAAGGGGGACAGGGTGCCTACACCTTTAACCATTGTAAAAAGAGGGAATTTGGGCAGGTGCAGCTTGTTGCACCCTTCCATTATGAGCTGCACCTGCCCAAATTCCCTCTTTTTACAATGGTTAAAGGTGTAGGCACCCTGTCCCCCTTTGGATATGGTAAGCCTACCTGGGGGTAGTGGCTTGTTGTGTCTTCCTCCATCTCTGATTCTGGTCAGAGAATCTGGTCCTATGGCTCCTCCCCCTTTCTTTTCCTCTTTCCACATTTCTGCTCTCTGTCCTTCATTTCTGCTCTCTGTCCTTCATTAATACCCTCTTGGCCTTCCCCAATCCTAACTCGGATACTTCTGCCCTTCCTGTTTCTACTGCTAGTTCTCCTCTGCTTCTCTCTTTCTTCCTCCTTCCTCTGTCCCCATCTCTCTCTCTCTCTCTCTTCCACTTTTTCTGCCTTTCTTTCTCCTTGTCTGTTGTTGTTGTTGTTGTTGTTGTTGTTGTTGTTGTTGTTCTTCTTCTTCTTCTTCTTCTTCTTCTTCTTCTTCTTCTTCTTCTTCTTCTTCTTCTTCTTCCCCCCCATTGTTCCTTCTACCTTTTTGTTTGCGCCTGCCCCTTTTAAGGGCTACTGTCAGCTGCCTGACCCCTTATCGGCTGATTGTCATCAGCTGCAGGGCCAGCAGTATCCCCCAGCTGACTGCTGACACAGACGACATAATTCTGTCATTACCAGCCACTGTTGGGTTGTGCTGGGTTGTGCTCACAGTCCCACAGTCCTCAACGTGGCATACAAAAAATACTATTTTATTGTATTTGCAAAAATCAGCAAAATCAAATTAAACAAATATTGAACAAGAACCAGAGACCAGATCAACCAACCAAACAACAAGAAAGGGCCAGATGAACCAGCCAGGAAGAGAGTTCCACATCTGGGTGCTGCAAGAGAGAAGACCCTGTCCCACATTTTCATGAACTATACATCTGATGTTCTTTGTGATCTTATTTACAGGAAAGCTTAAATGCAAATATAATTTAAACTATATACATTTTTCTGCCCCTGGAACCTTCTTTCTCCACTTTGCCTTCCTGAAGATACTGCATAGACCTCAAGCCACCACTACTGTTGGTGTGTTTCATGTCGAAAGAAAGATGCTGATGCCATTCTTCTCTATGAGAAATCAGTCAGTAGCATTGGACTCAAATACACTGGATTTGCTAAGGCACAGAGAACTATCTCTATGCTTCATGATTTACTCAGGGAGATGTTTACATGAGCCAGGATGGTGTAGTGCTTTGGAAGTTGGACTTAGACCTGGAAGATCCAGGTTCAAATCCCCGCTCAGCCATGAAGCTTTCTGGGTGACCTTGGGCCAGTCACTATCTCTCAACCCCACCTACCTCACAGGGTTGTTGTGAGGACAAAAGGAGGGGAGAAAATATGTACACCACTCTGAGCTCCTTGGAGGTAGGGTGGTATAAAAATGTGAATGAATGAATGAATGAATGAATAATGATCATTGCATCTGGGCTGTGGGAAAATAAATCTAAAAACACACCCATGTTAAGCAATCTCTTGAAAGTGACAGTTTCATTTCACTTATTATTTCTGGTCGTCTGATCTCTGTTAGCTGGGAATTGAGTGCCATCAATAGGTTCAATTGACCGTACACATGTTTATCATTGAAATTGATTTTTAAAATGTGGTTAGTCTTTTTCCTCATCTGTGTGTATGTGTAAGTATAGATATGGGGATGAGAGAAAGAGAGAGCTCCAGAAGATTTCAAATATAACACCACCTCAGCATATCTATATCTTATATAGCTGGGGTTTAATTGGAGTAGATTTTGATACTTAGAATTAATGGCTATCTTTTAAAACAAATGAGGATTTTTTTTTAATTATGTAATTCTGAATCTGTTGCAGTGATGATGTTGCAGTCCATAATTTATCTTAACTATCTATACTTTGAGGAGTGATACAGAGATTTATAGTTATGGGGTGAAAGCTTAAATGGCAGTATCCTCACATCTCCTTCCAACTCCAGTTAGGATTGACCCAAAATCCTTTGATATGAACTGTTAGTGCTGAACCCCTCTTTTATTTAATGTAAAAGGTAGCTCATATTGGATGCTAGATTAGGGCTTTTTGATTGGTTTGACATTGCTGTGAACATGTTCAGCAACAATTCCAGAACTATGTTGCTGGAGGCCCTGTGCACTGGGTCCGCATGGTACTCCCACTTGCCCCATGATGATGGTATATTGGGTGCTACCACTACCACCAGTACTACAGTTCAAGGGTCAGCTTGCCCAGACAGTGGGCTTGGGTTCTCAGCCAGTCCCCAACCTGGTCAATCTCTGACTCCACCCCTGTTGAGAAGCATCTAAATACCCTGAGATTTGAGGGGCATGGTCATGGCAGCGTCCTGAACTTTACATGAGGACATAACACAGTAGCTGATACAATCCCTCCTTGCTATGTCACCTCGAGGAATTAGGAAAAAGAGAGCAAACCAGTGAAGTCTGGCATTCGGCAATGTGGTAGGTTTCATAGGCTTTCTGGATGAAATTTGGAGACTCTGTTTCCAAATATCTAAAGGGCATAATACAAATATGGGAGAAAGAAAAGGGATACACTCAGTAGCGTCGCTAGACGCGCGACACCCTAGGGCTGGGGGGTGCATGTCACACACACCCCGCCCTAGGGTGTGTGTGTGTCCCCCAAACTGGAGGCCGGGGAGCCGGCCTCGGAACGACTGGCTTCGCCGGTGCTCCAGGGCCTTCTGAAAGCCCGCTGGCTCAAAACGTAAAGTTTTACGTTTTTCGCGCATGCGCATTGCTTTTCTGAGGGCAAAGGACTGCCCATTTGCCCTCAGAAAAGCAATGCGCATGCGCGAAAACGTAAAACTTTACGTTTTGAGCCAGCGGGCCTTCAGAAGGCCTTGGAGCGCCGGCGGTGTCGAACGCTCCAAGGCTTGCTCCCTGGCCTCGGAGCTTCTGGACTCTGGAGGCTCCGAGGCCGGGGGAGCCGGCCTCGGAGCGTCCGACGGTGACGCGCGGGTGACGTTACCCCTTTGCGCGCGTCATGCACGCGTCACCCCCTGGCGGTCCCCCCCCGCCAGGCTCTGTCGACGCCTCTGGATACACTTGGGGACTATGCCACTAAATCTTGGTAAATCCAAACACTGAGATTCTATATAGTCTCAGACTTGCTTCTGCATCTTGGTAACACTAGAGTGTGATGGTAACTAGTATTTATATATGCAGATGAAAAGTTAAGAAGGAATTATAAGCATGCAGCTGAAAGTAGAATAGGACAATTGAGCGAGTAAAATGCAGCTGCCGGATCCTGTAACAAATGTGCTTTTTTGCGTTTGTAGGCAGAACAAGACAATGGCCATCCACTTCCAGCTTTTGCCAATCTACATATTGAAGTTCTGGATGAAAACAATCAGAAACCTTACTTCACTGAATCAACATATGAGGGCTTCATTCTAGAGTCCTCTCCCGTGGGTACAACTATATCAGATAACCAGAACTTGACATCTTCACTGCAAATCATAGCTTTGGATAATGATATAGAAGAGGTGAGCCTTGTTTTTGTTTTATTCAAATACGTGTATGTACTGTGTGGAATTCCAAATTTCTCTACAATGACTGGAGATAGTATTTCATAAATACATAAAGGAACTGATCACACCATTCACATTCATTGCGAGGGTCTTTATGTCCATGTGTCATGAACAAAAAGAAAGAAAGAAGAGTAGATTTCAGGATTTTGCGGCACACTCCTGAGCAGCTTGTTTCAATCTAATCTATTGGTTCTAGGATCCATTCCAAGAGCAGTACAATATTTTCTCTATTAGTTTTTGCAGCTGAAATGATTCAAGTCCAGAATAGGTTGGAAATAATGCAAATGTAGTGGCTCTCATGTAAGCTTGTTCTGATTAGTTCAGGTACTAGACAAATTCAGGTAGAAATGAAGAACCAAGTGTTATAACAGCGATTTAAGTATCACAACCAATATCCAAGGAAGTTTTGGAAAATCATCAGTTCTAGTCCAAAGACGCACTTTTGCTGTATAGAAGTCGATTGTGTAGAAGGCAAGGCTAATGCCAATGTTCCTTCCTCAGTATGATGTCTAAGCAAGGTGATGCTGTGAATGAACTCAGTTTCAAGTTCTAAAAGACGAGCATAGACTAGGGTGACTAGATGCAAAGGAGGACAAGGCTTCTATACTTTTAATACTTATGTAGAAGACATGCACCTTGCCATGCAGGAGTGAGAAAAGCTGCTCTCTTCTCGTGTTTTGATCCATAGATTGGTCTCCAGCAACTCTCCACTCTTCTCTATCTTGCGCAAGCCCTTTCAGGTCAGCACACATCATCTCATTTTATCTTCTTTAATTCGCTTTATGTAGTTTATCTAGATCTTCCTCTGGCTCTTTTTCCTTCTGATTTCCCTTCAGTTGTGTCTTGAATTTCTCCCTTATTTCTTAAAATGTTCTCTATTATACTGGATCACCTCTTCTTAGCCGTGAAGAACAGAAAAGCTTCACCATATGAGATTCCCCCTGTCCTCCTTTGCACCTGGTCATCTTAGCATGGACGAATATACCAAAGAATCAATTTGGGAAAAGCACATAATAGTGGATAGTGGATATAATAAAGGCCAGCGGGTGGTGCAGTGGGTTAAACCGCTGAACCATGAGCTGTCGATTGAAAGGTCGGCAGTTCGAATCCGCGACGGGGTGAGCTCTCGTTGCTTGGCCAGCTCCTGCCAACCTAGAAGTTCCAAAGCAAGTTAATGCGAGTAGATAAATAGGTACCACTTGCGGGATGGTAAACAGCGCTCCGTGTTCCAGCTGCATGCGCTGCGGCAAGGAGAGTCATGCCGGCCACATGACCACGGAGGCGTCTTTGGACAATGCTGGCTCTTCGGTTTTGAAATGGGGATGAGCACCACACCCTAGAGTCAGACACGACTGGACTTAATTGTCAGGGGTCACATTTACCTTTACCTTATTTTTATAAGCATCCTAGCTGACATTAATTGTTATTATTATTAACAGTATTTATATACCGCTTTTCAACAAAAAGTTCACAAAGTGGTTTACAGACAAAATCAAATGATTAAATGGCTCCCTGTCCCCAAAGGGCTCACAATCTAAAAAAAGCCTAATGTGGTTTTGGAAGAATCAATAAAATGAAAGAATTATGCTTTACATAACATTGGCTGTATCCTGCCCCATTTGTAATTGGTTTTGCTTTAAATATTTATAGTATTGCTTTTCTTGGATGGAAAAAAGGACTTTAGAAAAGACTCAAAAGAGATTTTTACTACCACCACCTTCTGTAACACTGATAGCTGCTTCTCCTGCAGTTGTCTGGATGAGGATATGATGCTTTTCAAATATATTCTTAAGCATAAGAAGAGCCTTGCTGGATCAGGCCAAAGGCCCATCTAGTCCAGGTTCCTGTATCTCACCAGGTGCCTCAGGGAGCACACAAGACAAGATACCTGTATCCTGTTGCTACTCCCCTGCACCTGGCATACAGAGAAAGCAGCCTCCATGTGATGGCCATACCATGTAAAGTTACTCTAAGGCTGCAATCCTACACATTTACCTGGGAGTAAGCCCCATTGAATTCAGTGGGGGCGTATGTCTGAGCAGACATGCATAGGATTACCCTACAAATCAGAGTGTATGTTGGAGTAGGCAGTTGAGATGTCATCCTAGATATCTTGTCCCCTCTGATTGGTTTTAGCCAAACCTCACCCCCCCACACACACACACAGATTCTGCATCTCAAAGTTAAATTCCACAATAGGGTCATTCCATGTGAAATCAACCAATGCATGAAACCTTGATGTCATGGATTTTGTTCATTTTTGGTACATTTGTACTTGACCATGAGATGTTTTAAAAAAAAAATTCAGATTTTTTTGTCCATCCGTTTTTGAGATATTGAATGTTCAAAAGTGCCTAAAAATGCCAAAATTTACTTGTCACCATACCTTCAAACACCATTTATAAGATAATGATGAAAGCTATGGGACAGGTGTCAGTTTAAAGCTTATGAGTAGGGCTTTCATGTGATATACAACATGACATAATTGTAAATTTTCAAGAAATTCAATAATATTCAAATAATATTAATTTTGAAATTTTGGAAAAATGGGATTTTTAAAAATGTTCAAAAAAATCACACTTAAAGGTATATGTCTTGTAGTCAATCAGTCAAAATTTCAAGATGGTATCTCAATGGTATCATACAAAAATTAAATTTTCTTGTTGGCAGTGACCAGGAATTAAACCCCTCAAGTCCATTTTTCTACAGTTTACATTGATAAAATTATGTGGTAAACTGAAATGAATCCAAAAATTTATAACAGGACTTATAGAGATAGATTTATAGAGAATGAATTCACTCTCTGTTCTTTTACAGCACCTGCTTTTTGGTAAAATTATCAAAATCATGAGCTTTTTACTTATGTTCGTAGTTTTAAAATTTTCCTTTAGTTGCTGAATAATTTCTGAATCAGCACAGTGACATTTTTCCTCATCTAAATCATCTTCAGAAGTTAAAAAAAATAATTATTTGTAAGTCCTTTTAATCTTCCCCATTTTTTCTTTGCACTTGAAGCTTTAAATATTCTATACATCAAGGTATATAAATGTCCATATACCAGGGACAGGTATCTCAATCAATAAGTAGACTTACATGGCAGCAAGTAGGAGAGGAAGGAAAAGGGAAAATCGAATTATCTCCTTAAGTAATCATGTCAGTATATTTTCAGGCAAGTTTATTAGAGTCAACTTTGTTAGCTCACATCAGTGTAATCTCATTCCCATATTAGCAACAATATTTAATTCAAAATAATAAAACATGATAATTTTCATTTAAGCAAAAACAAACATTAAGATTCATTGCTAATGTAACTCCCTTCAGGCAATTCTCTAGGGTGTAACAATCTGATTTGTGCATGTGAGAACATGAGCATTTGAGGAGTTGATAAAATTAATGAATAGAAAGATAAAAGTTAGTGTTGATAATGGCATAGAGTTCTCAAGCTCAGACATGGAATTAGAGTAGTGCATAAAGTATTTTGCCTTCCACATTATCTTGAAATTCATCATTGACTCTGTAGCAGAATATCTAAGTCAGACCTGGTGTCTAAGGATGAACACGGCCTGTGATTCATGAACCTACCAGGAGCTTGCAAGGGAAAGGAAATAATAATAATAAAAAAACTGGGATTAAATAAGCCATAACTTTACAGCACAATCCTGTGCTTGTCTGCTCAGAAGTAAATCCCATTCAGTTCGATGAGACTTGCTCCCAGGTAAGCATGTATACAAAGGTGTCGCTCTGGTAGGGGCGGGGCCGTAAGTTTCGCTCGTCCTAGTCCCGTTTACCGAGCGAGCAGGAGGCGGCCCCGCCCCCTCACGGTCGGAGCCATTCCCCTGCGGAGAAAGCAGCAGGCAAGAGACCCTGCCTGCTGCTTTCTCTGCAGGGGAATGGCTCCGACCGTGAGGGGGCGGGGCCGCCTCCTGCTCGCTCGGTAAACGGGACTAGGGTGAGCGAAACTTACAGCCCCGCCCCTACCGGAGCGACGCCTTTGCACGTATAGGATTGCAGCCTCAGTAAAGCAACATGACAATATGCTTCACTATTAACATGGAAAGGCTGATTTTAACCCTTCCTATTGTGATCTGCAGGGAGACTAGCATGGACAGCTAGTTGAGATGTCCCTTGGTGCAATTCAGTTTTAACTGATGCTGCACCTGATAAATTAAACTATTTTATTTGCAGGGAAAGAGAGGTATGGCCTTGGTTCTACCTTACCTTCACTGCCATAGACAGCATATAGGTCACTCGTAGACCATTACAGCCTTCTGAGTGGCCTCATATTCCCCATTTCTACAGAGATGATCTTTCTATCTTTCTCAATATTCTTCACTATTCTCCAAAATGATAGATACTGGAGAACCATCCTGGATTTAAAGTTTCTCAACAGGTTTCAGGCCAAGAGGAAATTCAAGATATTGAAAATCACTGCTAAAGCGATTCCGGAAAGGACTCCCTGACTTCTGTCTGCTTGACTGAAGCATATTTTGTCCCCATCCATTTAGCTTGCCAGAGTTATGTTCAGTTGACATATGGAAATTTACAAGTTCAGTATGGAGCACTAACCTTTGGCCAAGCTTCAGTTTTCAGGTATCCACAAAAATTATTTTGGACTTGACAACTGAACTTGGAGGCAGATATGATCACTTAGACCAGGGGTTCCCAACCTTTTTCACCAAGTGCACGGTCACTTTCACTTTTTCACCTTGCACGGTCAAATTTTTTTTTGAAGTACCGCCCTGCACAGGTCTCCCATCCAAAAATAAACCAAGGCAATTCCTGCTTAGCTTTCTTAAGAAGAGAACCAGCTCAATCTGCCATAAGAGCTGCCTTCTTTAAATGAAGAAACAATATACTGTATTCTAAAACCCATCATATAAATTGAACCAGCGAGTGGGAAAGCACTTAGTTTGCATTCCACTCAAAGCCTTTTGGGAACACAGTCTGGGATGGTTTTGTTACACAAGAATCTCTTCTTTCACTGTCAATGATGTTTCTATTTTCAGTAAGAAATTAGGGACTATTTAGTCAGAGAGAACTTACTCAGTTTGTGTCACCCTAACATAAGAACATAAGAAGAGCCTTGTTGGATCAGGCCAAAGGCCCATCTAGTCCAGCTTCCTGTATCTCACAGTGGCCCCACCAGATGCTTCCGAGATGCTTCTGAGAACTTGGATGCAAATGCTAGAAAGGGGTTTATATAGAGATTTGGCATAGGTGTGTTGTTGTTTTTTTGGTATGGGAGCCCAGTGAGTCAGTTAGCTGAGTTAGCCAGGCTGTGCCTTATCAGTTGTGAGTCAGCTGTGAGTCGGTGTCAGGAGTTTAAATTTAAAAAACTAAAAGCGGATGCCGACTCGCAGCTGATAAGACACAGCAAGTCACGTACCCCTGCCAGTCAGTTTGCGTACCCCTGGGAGTACGCGTACCACAGGTTGGGAACCCCTGACTTAGACTATCTGGATGATATTCTAATAAAAGGTCTCTAATAGATGAGGTAGATAGACCAAGGGGTCTGGCTCAGTTTAAGGCAACTGTATACCGGGTATATTCCTCTGTTCATAGCATCCTCCTTTCATCCTGTCTGGAGTTCCACAGTCTACTCAACAACCTTATCAAAAGCTTGCTAATGCCATCGCAATGTCTTCAGCATTTGGGAGCACTCTCAGATACTGCTTGTGGTGAAGAAAAAAACAGTTCAAAAGCCAGTTCACAATTGTTTTCTTCCACCTAGTACTAAAGATCAGGAATACCTCATGCATCTGGTCATCTGCAGGGGCCCATGTTAGCACATATAGATTTAATTATTTGGGCCAGATATCAGTTTTAGAACTTCCAGTGGATCCTGATTCCCTACCAATACCAGATTTCCAATGAAAACCACCTTCACATATTTCCTCCTCATCAAGTCATATGTGGTCTGAACTTGCAAACTTGACCCCAGAAAATGGCCCAAAGGGACTTTCCCTCTAAGACCCCTATCAGGACACATCACCACAAACATGAGTCTCTCTAGTTGAGGATGTTACTAGAAATACTGCTGCAGGTGGTGGTATAAATGTTAGTTTCTGTTCAAGTTCATAATCCTTTCAAAAATAGTTTCAGAAGTTTAGTTAGGGAATTCTGTTGACAGTTTGACAGATCATTTGCTTTTATGTGTCTTACTTCAACAATTTTTGTGTATGGGTTTCTAGACATTATATAGGTTTAAACGTATTTTGTTATAGACTTATTTTGTTTTCTATTTTATTTTTGTTTGTTTCTGCTTTGTAGGTCCCACCAGGTGCCACTCCTGTAGGTATCTTTAGGTGTTGATCTTGGTATATTAACTTCTGCTTAAGTTTACTTTTTCTTCATCTTTCTTCCTATGTCAAAAAGTCTTGAAGAACATAAAAAAATAGAATATTTTTTTTCCAAAAATGTAACTCAATTTTAAACACAAAGCCACAGCCTACCAACTTACATTATGGTATTAAAAAGCATTACACCAAACCATGTTTTTACTGTTGTTCATTTAAAAAAAAAATTCATTTCATTGTTCATTTCTGTCTTATTTACTTATTTAAATTGCTTCTAGAATTTTGCATACATCTGCTTTAATAATTAAACTACCTTCAGTAATTAAGTGCCCTACACATTTCCTTATGTAGTAAATACAAACATTGCTAAATTTGATCTTTCTGTTTCTTTATTTCCTTTTTAAGTGGCCTGGATGTGAAACGGAAAGGAAGCATGAGTGACTGATTTATTCTGTCTATGCTTCAGCATCACATCTGAAGCCAGATAGGCATATCTGGGCTTTGGATGAGACAGAGCAATGCAAATCACTCCTGGTTTCTCTTCACATTATGTCTAAAACCACACTGTCTGTCTTAGGCTGTTTCCCCACACTGCTCACTTTGGAGTATCTCTCACTTTTTTGTATGCATATGCAGTATTGTTGACACAGGGTTGAATATGGAAGTCAGTAGGAAAAAAAAATTGTTTTAAGTATCATGTGTGAAAAACAGCCTAAGATGCTTTAAATTCCAAACTGGCCACATGTATTAAAAGACGTGCACACTTATGGCACACACATCTCCCCCTCTAGATGAATTTAAGCGAGTTCTCCCAATGATGTGGTTGGTGGTGGTTCATCTTAACCTTTACACACAGTGCTGAATATAATTTTCAAGTAGGCTTATCAGCACATGTAGTGGTGCAGTTTGGACAAATTGCCTCCCCCCCCCCAACACACACACAATTAAGGAAACTGGCCTGAATTCACCTGGATGGAGAGGCCAGGATGTGTGCGTGCCATGAGCATGTGCATCTTTTATCACATGGGACCATATTAGAGTTTAAAGGATTGCCTGAATCGGCCCTAAATCGTGTACCTGGTTCACTGCTTTTGTTCTCATCTGTTGCAGTGGTGTTGTTATGTCTGTTGGAGCATGTGTAACTACAGTCACACTGTCTTTAGGCTGCAGTCCTATGCTCACTTACCTGGGAGTAAGTCCCATTGAAATAAATGGGGCATATTTCTGAGTAGACATGCATTGGATTGCGCTGTTAAGGTCTCTTTTAAGTCCTTAAGTTTTTAATTGGTTAGAAGGAAATTATATTAGATGACCGAATCTTTGAAAGACGTTTAATGAGACATATTGCAAATATTGCTGAGATACTATACATGTTGTTACTCGCAGAAAAATCAAATTATCACTTTTGGAAGGGGTGTCCCGATGTTGGGTCTCTCTGGTTTGAAAATTGGTTGTGTGAAATCAGCCCTGTGTGGCTCTGTGCAGCTGGCTTGCTGCCCAGCAGCTTGATGGCTTTCAGTCATCACAATATGATTCCATTGCATTGCATAGGATTTGACTGATCTTGTGCTGCTGCTGTGGTTTTATGCCTTCAGAAATATAAAGTTTTTATTCATCCCAAACATATAGCATCCCATGCTGAGAAAAAAAGCTTGGAACATATTGTTTCTTAAGGGGAGACTCATCCTCTCTCCCCCCCCCCTCCAGTGAGGGGCCGATTATTTTGGGATCCTTGGTCATGGTGTAGAAAGATGTATTGTTATACTGCATAGAATGAAATGAGGGTCTTCTCAGTGATTCTAAACATTTCTTTAGCTATTGCTCCTATATGGGAAACAGCATGTTCATGTGCAGAGATGCATCATATGAACACTTTGCCTCTCTAAACCTTCAAGTGTTGTTTTATTTTTATTTTGTAAATCAAGGTAATTCTCCACCTCTGTATGATGTATGCCTTTTTTTCCTGATGGAGAAAATAAAAGCATCTTCATTTTGCCTCTTTGTGAATGGCTTGTTTTGTGGTACAAAAGGAGATTCCCTCAATCCTTTGTTTTATGGAGCACAAGTAACCGCTTCACACCAATTGCCAGCAGCATGTCAGAGCTATTGTGCTGCCCTGCTGCATTAACCGTACTGGCAGATTTCTCAAGGCCGTCAGTGGAAACAGATGCTTTGAATCATAAATTATTATCTTTCCAGCCTTGTGTTAAAATCCCCTTTGTAAGAACTGTCTTTTGTGGCAAATATGTTATCAGCTAATGGTCGAATTATTTTGCTGTGGTCTGGCGTTTTGTTTCGCAGGTGGCTGAAGTCTCCCCCCCTCCCCCGCTACCTTTTCAAGTTTGTTACTGAAATAATTGCTTAGATTAATACCAATTGCCAAAAGAGAGTTATGATCAGAGTTTGAATTATTTTGGAGAAAGAATTGGGACTTTTCTGTAGTACTGTTGCTTACAAAGGAAAATTATGAGGCACAAGTTGGGTTTGTCTCCCCAGAACCTCCCTCCATTTCACACAGAAGCTGTAATTGCAGCACTTGGGGAATATTGCGTTCACCCCATTTCATTGTCACTCCAGATACTTAGTACTATCATTAAAACAGCTTCTGTGGTACATTGTTACTATACCTTTGAGAATGTAATGACCACTCTCTTTGTTTCTCTTTGAAGACAAAGGACCCCCTGCTCCATCTTTTTCTAAATGACTACAATACGTTTTTCACTGTGACTCAGACTGGCATAACACGCTACCTCACCTTACTTCAACCTGTTGACAGGGAGCTCCAACAGCTGTACACCTTTTCGGTAAGTAATAGTTTTTAGTGCAACAATGGGCATTTTTTCATAGGGCCAGTCCAAAGACCTCCCACCCTGAAGTGGCGCTCCAAATGCCACCCTCTTTCCCCTGTGGTACACCGATCTGCCACTTCTCTTCCCCCCTCCAACTTCCTGGGTTCAAGAGGAAGACGGGGAACAGAAGAAGAAATGTGGAGGAGAAGAGAGAAGTGACCCTCCTGACTCCCTCTTCCACTCCATTCCCATCTTCCAGTTAGAATCTAGGAAACAGGAAGTCACATGATATTGACCTTCATTTAGCTGCATTATTTCAGAGATTTCCTTCGTATTCTACCTCAGCAATCCATCTCAACTCACCCATGACTTGTTCCACTGAACATTCCTATCATTTAGATTGGGTCTAAGTATTATATTTTCAATTTGAGTTCATGAAATTAATTCTAATCACTTCAATATATTTTTTGTTACTTAGGAGAATAGATGCAAAGGCCTGAAGTTTTGCATCTATACAGGAAGTATTCAGGCTGAGTTTGTTTTTCAACTTTTAGCGCTAGGAGCACTTGAGAGCCATTTTTTCCGCCTTGTAGTGCGCTCGAGTTGCGTTTTTTTTCTCCGAGCCTGCTCACCACGCTGGAAATGTTTAATCTGCGAGCACGAAGCTAGAAAGAAATGTCAGCCTCATGCACCAATAGGAAGGCTGCTTGGATGCAAAGGATCTTGGGAGATATATATAATATAATAATATACAGTATTTATATACCGCCTTTCTGGTCATTGGATTTCTCCTCTGACTTTATTCAAGGCGGTGTACATGGGCAGGCTGTTCTAAACCCCAAGGGGTTTTTACATTATAATACCGTTATAATACCATTATAATATAATACCGCTATGAATAGTCTTTCATAGAACCCTTCATTCGAGATGTTGCTTTCACAGTCCAGCTCTCTCTCTCTCTGGCTTTCGCCTCAGCACGCTTCAGCTTCAGATAACACAGGCAACCTTGATTGTCACTCAAGCGTTGCAGCTGCAGCTTCACTCCCCCACAATGACTCTGCAGCTTATCAGCTCGGCGTGCCAGCAGCTCTCCGACAGACTTCTGGCCGTCTTGAACTGCTGTCCTGCAGATCTTCAGGCAGATTTTTGAGACGAACGCTCTACATCCTGAGCCAGACGTCCTGAGATGTAGTGGGAGGGATGAGGAGCAACAGCAGCCATTCTGATTTTCCATCATTTCCGTTCATTTTGGAAGCCCCCGGTAGCAGCAATATCAAGCATGCTAGGAATGTCACTTCCTGCTATTTCCGAGTTGAAAAATAAACGCACCTCAGCTTTTGTGAGAGAGACACACCCTCATACTGTTGTAAACCTTGATGGATGCTGCTCATATCGAAATGAGTTGTCAAAAACAAATGAGTACTGGGTACTATTATGTCCAGGTTACATGGACTGTGCGATTGCTAGTGATAATTAGGAGCATCACATCCTTGAGTCAATTGAGAATAGCTATTTTTTGTCTTGTTTTGAGTTTTTTCCTTCTTCACTTGCCATATCTTGCCAAGAGCCATTTCACATATATTATGCAGATCAAATCAATGTCTGCCACTGAATATTCACTTGACTGCGATCTGTAATCACTCTTGGCTCCCTGATGAGGGTCCCTGCCTTGCCATTTGGATCAAAAAAATCACTTGGACAGGCTGCCAATATTTATATGATTCTGGGGGAATGCATACATGCCAATCGAGGCATGACCAGCAGGGTGACCCTAACAAAATTGTTTATTGTATTCCTAGGTTCATGCTTGATTGATCAGTTATTTAGGGATGCGGTCCTTTGTGTGGAGGATGTTCCTTATCTGCTCCTTTTTTGAGACCCCTAAACTGATTAATGTCCCTGATAAGACCAGTCAGGCAGACAGGATGGCACCACAATAGTTAAACCCTGATGGGACCAACTTTACATCAATACATTGGTAGTTTACAGTCTTCCCCAGAATACAGAATATGACTGAGAGTAGCAGAGGTCAGGAATTTTGAGCATCTGACCTAGGTTTCAGACAGAGCAGTGTCTATAGTTATTTCAAGAAAATAGTCCAGAAAGCAATGATAATAGACTGCATGAATATGAGGTCAGAATAACAACAACAACAACAACAACAACAACAACAACAACAACAATAATAATAATAATAATAATAAACAACCATTGGTAGTTAGGATATGGTATATGTCAACTCCACCTCACCCCTCCCATGTTCCTCCTACACCCTTCCTATGTCATGCACCAGTCTCCTCTCTACTGTGGCCTCTCTGCTGGTGGAGTTGTACTGGTGTCTGAGTGATGTCTGAGCTATGCTGGTGCAGCATTTTCTACACTGGGCTTCTACACTGCTGGGGCTTTCATTGCATCAGTGTACGTGGAGAAACACTGGCAAATCTCGAGGATAGGACTGGGCTGTTAATTATTGAAGAGGTTTTTCGTATGATTTTCCTGGATGCAAGTCGTATACAAAATATTTTGAGAGAGAGCCTCAGAGAGGTTGCTTTCTAACATTGCTAACTATGGAAGTTCTAACATGATTGATTTACTAAACCGAAATTATGCCTATGAAAGTTGTGTAAGCCAAAATATGAGAAGTGACAGTAAGCATCATCCTGAGTTTTATTTGAGCTAGTATGTTCACTTAATTGTATTTTTCTCAAAGATTTCCTCCCATTGTCTGTTTATTTTGAAGATGACAGCTTCTGATGGTGTGCAAGAAAGCCTGCCAGTCACAGTCAATATTGTTGTGATTGATGCAAATGATAACTCTCCAACCTTCTCCAACGTATCATATAATGTCAAGATTTACACAGACATGAGGCCCGGAGAAAGTGTTATCAAGGTAATTGAATGGCTGTTAAATTTGTTTTTCCCAACTTGTTCTTATTTGAAATAGGGTTTCCTAAAATAAAATTTTCCAGGTGATATGAAACATGACTTGAGGGTCCCAATCTCTCACATATTGTTAGGTTCCTTACCTTCTGAGAAGCAGGAAGGTTGATAGAAAGTTGAATATACAGTATGTTCTTGGTATCCGCGGATACTGAAATCCATGGTGACGAGCCGTGGGGGGGCAGGGGTGGCACTACAATACCTTATTCTGATGCTTTTCTCCCGCTGACTGCTTCCTGCCTCCTTTGCGTCTTGCAAAACCTCTACAGAAAAAAAGAAACTACCGGGGGAAAAAAAACTACAGAAAAAAAGAAAAAATGCGACCGGAAGCGACTTCCTGTGGTGACGCAAACTGGTAGTCGCTTCCGGTCACTTTTTTTGGTAGTAGAGGCTTTGCAAGGTGCGTGGAAGGTGGGAAGCGGGCGGCAGGCTCCCCCAAAAGCTTCAGAATAAGGGATTGTAACGCTGCCCCCACCTTCAGTGGGTCTTCCTCTTCTGTGGTGCCATCCGCAGATATTCAAATCCACAGATGGCCAATTCACAGAAGAGAAAGACCAACTGTACTGGTTAGCTAATAAGCTTGCCAACTGAGTGGATGCTTTCTTGATTCATTCCCAGGCATACTTTAACTCTACTTGTACCACATACCACATTTCAAGCAGCTTGAGAAAATCTTGCAATACCACTTTCCAGATGCTGGGTTCAAACATCAGGGGAATAGCTTAGTTCTTTGGCGGAAGTTGAGGTCTTGGAATGAATTAACAACAACAACAAACACCATTATTGCAGTGTTTCTCAAAGTCCTACAGGGGAGTACTCCCCTGTAGGAGTAAATTGAGGAGTTTACTCCCCTATAAGTCTTTGCGGGAACAGGGCAATGTTTGGGACAGCGCTACAGGATTGTGCCCACCCCTAACGCAGAAGCACTTGTTTCAACATACCTGGTTGTCCTCTCAGCTCCCTGAAGGGTCCGGGGGGGGGGGCTACTGACGAGGCCTGCAGAGGCAGCAGCCGCCCCCCCCCCCCGACCCTTTGAGAAGCAGACAACTAGGTATGTTGAAACAAGTGCTTCTGCGTCAGGGGCGGACGTGATCCTGAAGCGCCACCTCCAATGTTTCGGTGTGTTACGACGCTTCTGAATGGAGTTTCCAAACAAAGGTCAAAGTCTGCTTGGAAGATGATGTCCCAGCAGCTTTTTAGGTTGCTGAACCTGCACAGGAGCTTCTGGTGAGTTAAAAGTGTCCCCAAAACAGGAAAAATAGGGGGGAAACAGTGCTTTCATCGTAACTTGCTTTCCAGTTTCCCTCTCTCTTCTGGTTCGTGTTGCTCAGTGTTGCCACTGCCAATGACAGATATAGCATTCAGTTTCCCATTGTGGTGATTGGGAGTGATTTTTAAACTTGCCCCAGCCCCCATACATCCAGCTATGGCCATCACTGGTTTTGCTATCAGAATCCACTGGTGGGATGTTGTCATTTGTGAGTATATAGTACTTCATGTCCTATTTCAATACCTGCTGTGATTTATACAATTTAATTTGATACAATTCATGATTTGAACAATTATGGCATCCCAAACAAGGGCTTCTGTGACTCATGATCATGCTAATCGGTGTAGCTGCATGTATAACTTCTACAAGTGTGGATTTTTGTGGTGCCTCCATGCAAGTGCTGGCCAGATGTGAGCCCAGTGTCTGTCCTGTGTGTGTTGCTGATTTGCTTGCATAGGGGAAATATCTTGTTACAAGAAAGGAGGAGAGACAAGGGCTGACAGCAGCTCTTTATCTCTTGAATAGTCCAGTTCTGCCTTCCGTTCTGGTATTGCTATGGTTGGAAGGGAAAAGTCAAGTGAGGACTGAGGCTCAGTGGATTGTATTGCAAATGTGATTTTAAAAAGCTGAATCTCAAATGCAAATAGGGCAATTAAGCCCCTTCAGTAGTTACATGCTAATGCATTTTGTGCTGTCTCCTAGCAAAATGGGAGGGGTTCACTGTTCACTGATTGGGAGGGGGGGCATATTGGTACGTAGCATATTGGACCAGTCAAGGCAAGGAGCCAAAATTGCCATGGTTCCCTGATTGCCATGATGATGACTTTTTTTTCCTGGTGTAGAAAGTGTGATGTGGCCCTGACATTTCATGACAGCACTTTTAGCAAACATGAGAAGATGCTGCTTCTGAGCGTTTCCATGGTAAATAAGCTGTGGGCCATGTCAATATTTCATTTTTAAGGGTTCATGGCTTTTTAGACGTGTACTAAATTGTGAGCGTGACAAATAGGTGTTTGCAAACATATGTACCAAGCATACAGGTACACTTGTCAGAAATCCAGGGCTGACTGTGGTATTCTGTTGAACATGAAAATCCAAGTTTGTGGCTGCATGTTTGAAGCAGCCCTACAGTGCTGGCAGTTCAAATAGGAAGAAGAGATGGAAGCAACACGAAAAATTAGTGAATAGATTTACAATTTATAATTTCTAGCTTGGATCTGCACTACTAGCAATTTTTGTTTTCTTTGTTTTTGCATAAAATCCAGCAAACAATCCAATTGCAATTCAAGGTGCTGGTTATGACCTTTAAAGCCTACATTTGAGACCAAAGTACCTGGAGGACAGCCTTTCTCCATATGAGTCTACTCAGGCCCTAAGGTCTTTTGGGGAGGTGCTCTTGCGTGTCCCACTGCCATCTGAGGTGTAACTAGTGGGGGCCACATGGTGGTCCCCTCCTTGTGGAGCTCTCTACTGTGGGAGGTTCGGTTTGCTCCCTCTGCCCCAGTTTTTCAGAGAAGGCTGAAGTCATATTTATTCCAGTAGGACTTCTCAGATTATTTTTGCTTGTCTTTGTATTTGTAATCCTCTCCTCTTTTTTTTTTAATGAACCTTTGCTGCTTTTATTTTACATCCAGGATAATACCCCAACATAGCCCCTTTTCCTTTCTGGCTTTCCCCTCCCTTTCTCCCTGAATGCTACCACACTGCTGAAGCCAGCGCTGGCTGTTCGCCAAACTTCTTGGACCACTTCCTTCTCTAGGCGCCTCACCTCCTTTCTCCATCCTGGGAAGAAAGGCAACTCTTGTCTAGCTCCCTCCCTGGCTACTGCCTCTTTTGCATATTAAGGGTTTGCTTCATTCATATCGCTCTTTCTACCTGTGAGCCCCTCTTTGTCAAGGGAGATTTGTGTGGTCAGCCCCTTGCCACCATGACCCCTGCAATGCAATGCTCCCAAGCTTGGAAGAAAAGGAACCTTGGTCCATGGCGAAGCTTCATCGAGGACCCACCAGGTCCCCACAAAGATCTTGTCTTTGTCTTGTTGATTGCACACTTAGTGATTGCCTCTGTCTTTCTTCTCTGGTTGTGAATTTAAAACTTGCCCCAACAAGTAAGTGTGTGTGTGTGCGTGCGTGTGTGTGTGTGTGTGTGTGCGCGCGTGCGCGTTGTGTTTTGGAAAGCACTGCTGGTAACACCACAGAGGTCCAGCAATGTAATGTGCTGGGTAAATAAACCACTTTCGGAGGGACACTTTCACCCTGTCACCTCCTTCTGGTGCCACCAATGAGAGCAATTTAAAGGACAGTTCTGAGTTATCAGGTGAGATCAGTGGTAGTATCTCTTTCAAACATAATCCCTTCCTCATCCTTTGTGTATATGCAGGACATTGGTGGCCACAGAGGAGGAGCCAGACCATTTTTGATCCGTGGCCCAAACCCTTGACGCCCCCCCATAAAAAAGCGCGGCCGTAATCCTTTACGCCCCACGGCGCAGCCGTGCCGCAAATTTTTGGGATTTTTGATTTCAGTTTGGAAGCCTCCTTGTCCACTTTGTACCTCCTGTCTCCATTTCCAGCAGCACACATGATGAGGCATTCATAATGATGTGAATTTTGTGAATTTTGCTCTGCAGAATAAACTTGAAAGTGTTCCAAACATCAATTCTGTGAATTTTGCTCTGCAGAATAAAGTACAACTACACCTCAGCAAACTGATTTCTTAATAGAAATTCATTATGACAAGTAAAAAAATACTTTAAAAAGTACTTTGAAAAACAATTAAGAATAAATTCTTTCAAACAATCCTTTCTAAGACAACAACATGCAATGTATCCACTACAGCAACATGCAGCAATTTACAGGTATACCTCAGCTATACCTCATCTATACCACCACTTTCTTAATAGAAATTGTTGATTATGAATAAAAAAACTCACATCTAGAAGAACGTGATTGATGATGAACTTCTGAACTTCAGCTCTGTTCTGAGGCAGGCAGTGGGAGGGCAGTGGGAGGGTCTAGGCGCCACAGGGGTGGCTGCTTGTGTTTCTAGAATGCTGCAGTTTCCCTGGACAGAATTGATGTTCCTTTCTTTTAGCCCCTACAGCTCCTTGAAGCAGCATAAATAAATTATTTTTCACATTTTTATACCGCCCTTCCTCCAAGGAGCTCAGAGTGGTGTACATATTTCCTCCCCTCCTTTTTGTCCTCACAACAACCCTGTGAGGTAGGTGGGGCTGAGAGATAGTAGTGACTGGCCCAAGGTCACCCAGGAAGCTTCGTGGCTGAGCGGGGATTTGAACCTGGATCTTCCAGGTCTAAGTCTGACACCCAAACCACTACACCATCCTGGCTATGACTTATTGGCATATGACATATGACATATTGGCAGTGACTTTTGCTCTTGAGATTTTAAGGTCCTTGTTAGTGTCCCAGGAAAAAGTGTGTGTGTGTGTGTGTGTGTGGGGTGTTAGACAGACTGGTCAATAAAAAGGGGGCTGAAGATAAACAGAAAACCCAAATGAGAAATTAGAGCAAAGAAAAATGATGACAATAAAATAAAGGAGGAAAATAAAAGGAAAATGCCAATGAGAAGGGGTGAGAAATACAGTGTTTGACTAGGGTAGATTGGAAGGGAGAGGTGAATGACGGAGAAGGCTGAAAGTGTGTTAGAGAAACACGGGGCGGGGGGGAGAAACATGAACTAGAGAGACAAGGAGAATGAGGAAAGTCAGGGGGAGAGACAAGGAATGCGTGTCAAAGAAAAACAGAAGAGCTGGATGAAAGAGGGAAAAAGGAGAAAGACAAGAGAGCGCAAGAGAACACGGGGGGCGCCTGGCAGACGAGAAGTGAGAGGCAGGCGAATGAGTAGGAGAGCCGAGGAGCGCGTGGCCGGTGAAGGGCGGCTGGGGGAGGGGGCTGAAGAGGGGGCGACTTCAGCATCCATGCCTGGGTGGGTGCGGACACTCCAGACGCTCAGGCTCCTCACGGAGTCCAGCAGCAGCAGCAGCAGCAGCAGCAGCAGCAGCAGCAGCAGCAAGCGCGTGTCCACTTGCAAAGGCATTGTCATCCTTAAAGCTTCTTTCCCCTTTAAGAGCCTCGGTTTGCCGCCGAAATTCGGCGGCAAACCGCAACGGTCCAGGTTTTTTCTTCATTTTGGCGGCAAGAAATTCGGCGGGAAGCCGCATTGCTCTGCGCCCCCCCGTCCAGCCTCCCGCCCCCCGCCCTGGGGCCCACCGCCCCAGGTCAGACGACGCCACTGGGTGGCCACACCTTTGGACTGAAGTTTTAGACTCTGGTAAAGCTCTTCCTAAGAACACACTGAGGAAAAAAATGTTCGTGAAATGCTCTACATGTCAAAGTTATTTCTGTAATCTGAACATTAGGCAGAAATCCAGGCACTCTTTAATTTTAATCATGACATGCACTCTTGCCTTTTGAAAGTCAGATACTGTTCTCCAGTCTAGCGTCTGGCATTTCTCTGACAGCTTAGGAATCATTATTCAAAGTATCTTACAGAAACATCTCTAGAAGCGTCAGTCTTGACTATTACTAATATTGTAATAATTTATAATATATTCTTATCATGTTCCGTACAGTGGAAAGTGGTAAAAATGTTGTTATAATGGAAAACAGAAAGGAATGGCATGTAAAGATCCCACTCTCATTTTTCAGCATGTGATTCAGTAAGACTCATTTTCAACAAGTCAAGTAAAAACTGCAGTGAGAAGATGAATTTTTCTTGCTATTGCTTCTGACACTTTTTGTAGCCTTCTTAGCAAAATAATAATAATCAGTATCTAACACATTTTAGGGTCTTATATCATTTAGGGTCTTATATATTTATCATTTAGTACACGTTAGGTTTTACTTTACTTTTTTGCATTGTGAGACTTTACCTTGAGTTTGAGGCTTTGTATGAAGCATTAGAGCTATACTTCAATTTGGTTTTGCAGTTGTAGTTCTCTAATACGTATTCCCCTGCAGGGCCTCAGAGAGGAATTTTATCAGGGGGTACAAAGTTTCTTTTGGGCCCCTTAAAGGGGAGGGGGCAAAACAGGTTGTGGGGAGGACAGCAATAGCTGGAAAAGTCTTCGGAGTCCAGGTCTATCAGACTTTCCCCAGGTCTACCCGCCCAGTAGACCTGGCTCGGCCACCGTCTTTCATTCTTCATGAGGCCGGCAGAGATCCCAGGAAATTTCTGGGCCTCCTCCTTTGGCTTGGCTTACCATCATCCCGGAAATGACCGGGATAGTCCCGGCAACGCCCCTTTGTCCCCCCCGTCCCCCCCGAACTTTGTTTTAGTCCCGGCCCCGGCCCGCCAGCTGCATCGCGGCTGACCGGAGCTCTTCTGAGACTGTGCTGCCTGCTGCAGCACGTCTCCGTCCTAATCTTCCTAGTCTCGCGCGCCTGCGCGAGACTGGAAGCACTCGGAAGATGTCCGAGTTCACTTCAGACGTCTTCCGAGACATTCCAGCCTCGCGCGCATGCGTGCGAGGCTGGAATGTCTCCAAAGACGTCCAAAGTGAACTCGGACATCTTCCGAGACGTTCCAGCCTCGCGCGCATGCGCACGAGGCTGGAATGTCTCCGAAGTTGTCCGAGTGAACTCGGACATCTTCCGAGTGCTTCCAGTCTCGCGCAGGCGCGCGAGACTAGGAAGACTTGGACGGAGACGTGCTGCAGCAGGCAGCACAGTCTCAGAAGAGCTCCGGCCGGCCGCGATGCAGCTGGCGGGCCGGGGCCGGGACTAAAACAAAGTTCGGGGGGGACGGGGGGACAAAGGGGCGTTGCCGGGACTATCCCGGTCATTTCCCGGCCGGGACCGGGACTAAATGACAGTCTATCTCAGTCACTCACACAATACACACAAAATACTACACAAATAAAATACACAAATAAAATAAAATACACAAATAAAAGAGCACAGTCTCGGAAAATAAAATACAGTATTTTACCTTTTTTCCCATGCCTCTGAGCACGTACAGAGTGCCACTGCTGTTTTCGTCCCAGCCAGCTGGCTGCATTGTGACAGCTGGCTGCATTGTGACAGCACTGGCCATTACAATGCACCTGGCTGGCTGGGACAAAAACAGCGGCGGCAATCTGCACGTGCTCAGAGGCACAAAAAAAGGCAAACTACTGCATTTATTTTACAGTGGACACACCCACTTCCGGTGGAAGTGACATCACAGTTTTTGACCCGCCTTCTTGTGATGTCACTTCCGTCCCCCTTGGGGGGGGCAGAAATCTGGTAAGCCTACCTTTGGCCCCTTTTTGACCCTGGGCCCGGGTACAATTTACCCCCTTTACCCCACTCTCATGGTCCCTGTTCCCCTGGCCCATAGATCCTGTCATCACTGCTTACCTGAAATTTATATTCATGTGCATTCAGAGATTGAGGACCCAGTTCTCTGTAGCGCTGGGCCGGCGTAGCATGTCTTTTGTGAGCCCAGAGCCATTGCAAAAGCTGCTGAAAGGCAGTTGCACTGGTTACAGGCCGGCGCAGAGGCCTATACCACCCCAGGGCGCCCGATCCACACAGCAGGCAGTGAAGAGCAGGTAGGTCCGCGCTGCTCAATGCAGAGGCGTTCCAGGGTGCCGGAAAGGTGGGGTAGGCAGGGAGTGGGCATTCTGGGGTGGGGAGAGGACAGCGATGGGGTAGACCGGATTGGGGAGGGGGCTGGATTGGCACACACTGAAGCCTGTCTCCCTTCCCTGGCCAGTTTGCCCTACATGGGGCTCCCGGATTTGCGCCAGCAAAATAGCTGGCGCAGATCCAAGGAGACCTGTTCAGGTGGTTGGGGCATTACCCGGGGTAAATTAACGTTCCCTTCCCCCGAGGTGATCTCCAGCCCACCTCTTTGCACCTGGGATGCAGCGTTGGCTGCACTGGCCTCGCTGCAGCACTGGGTGTAAAGTTAGGCAGGAATGGGCTATCAGAGTAGTAAATTTGCTACTTTGCAATTAGACATCTAATTCTTTTAAGCTTTTTTGATGGTAGTATTCCAGTTTCTGCTTAAGTGAATGGCATTTTTTTCACTTACAGTCGAATAGAGAGCAGCGGATTTCCAGTGGTTAATAAAAGCACCTCTGGTGTCACCTGATTTCACCTGCAGGAGTTATGGACAATTGTGTGAATATGTCAGCTGGAAATTCTCCTCCTCTATCCAGTAATCAAACAGACCAGTCCTATCCCCCACCACATTATAGCATGTAGCCGAACCAATGGAGTGTGCTGTGGCGGGGGGGGGGGGGCAATCAGACAGCCTGAAGGAGGTAAGTAAAAATCTTTTATACTTACCTCCTGGTATGCTGGCTGATCTCTATGGGTTTCCTCGTATCTGCAGCAGCCATTTTGCTGGCACAAATCTGAGGAGAGCCAGGGAGCATGTCAGGATGGAAAATGGAGGGTAGAATCTGGCGAAAGTTGCTGCTGCTGGATTCACCCCCTCTTGTCCTCGATATGCCCCCAGTTCCACCCCCTCCCAGTTACTCCACCAGCCCTCCCCCTCCCCATACACAAACCGCTTCCCTCGCCAGCCTACCTGTCCTGGCACTGTCTGGGGTCTGCAGTGGCAGGGATCTGGTGCTGCAGCTTCCTTGTGGCAGCGACCTTGAATGGCCTGGCAGTAGCATGATCTTTGTGCTGTTGCAGGGCTTTTTATCCCAGTGGGACACTAGTTCTGCTGTCATAAAATGCCCCTTAGGATTGGGCCATTAGTGGAACAGGAAGCCAGTGTCTGATCCACAGTGCTCCTGATTTAAGCCCCATCTCACGTGTCAAAATAGGTTTTTCAGTGATTATAACACCTGATCGGTAATATACAACCTGAGTCTGAAAGGGGGCTGAACATGGGGAAGAAATAGGAAAACAGGTGCATTTAGAGGCAGGCAAAGGGTGAGATGGGGCAGTGCAGTGGTTAGGAGCATAGCTATGAAGTCAAAGTATTGGTTTCAGAACTGATCAGTTTGCTTTTGTTTTAAAATAATTGGGGGGGGGGGGGAATGAATGAATTAAATCTACTCAGCTCATTTTTCATTCATTTTGAAGCAAGTGACCTGAGCTCCAGATGAGTGATCATATTCAGCATGCCAATTGCAGCCATTTTGGGGCTGCCACTGCAAATGGTAGTGGTGCCAGAGGCCCACCGCCAGTGGGGTAGCCAGGCTCCCCAGCAACTGGGGCGGAAAAGCCCGCCGCCCCATTATGCAAATTAAGTAAGTAATTTGCATAATGAGTTTTCGGGTTTTTTAAAAGTTTTTTCGCGGTTTTTCCGCAAATTTAAAGTGTAAAACAGGGATTTTCAACGCGTGTGTGTGCTTTGCGGCCACTTATCTGAGCTCCAGGACGTTCCAGCAGGCTGGCAGCAGCAGCGACGATCTTCTTATTAGCGCATTCGCAAACCTTCCGGACTCGGAGTTTGCGCATGCCCATTCCGTCCTTGCAAACTCCGTGGGTTTGCGCATGCGTAAACTCCGGAAACTCCTGCGCCCGAAGCAGGGAGAGGCTGTGTGCCCTGGCGCAGGAGTTTTCGGAGTTTACGAGTCCGGAAGGTTTGCGAATGCGCTAATAAGAAGATCGTCGCTGCTGCTGCCAGCCTGCTGGAATGTCCTGGAGCTCAGATGGTGGCCGCAAAGCACACACACGCGTTGAAAATCCCTGTTTTACACTTTAAATTTGCGGAAAAACCGCGAAAAAACATTCAAATTTAAGGATTCCCGCGCCCCACTCCCGAGCCTCTCCGCCCCTCCCAGAGCCTCTCCGCCCTAATGCCCTGGGGCCCACCGCCCCACCGCACCATATCAGCCGACGCCACTGCCCACCGCTGCTGCTGGCTACCTCTGGCAGTGAAGGTAACCCAGGGGCTGGTGTGGGCGGAATGGGGGAGTTTCTGGGCAGGGAGTGGGTGACCGGGACGCGGAACAGGGGTGGATCCCGGCGGCATTTGTGCACACCAGATCCTTACCCAGTTCCCCCTTCTCACTCCCTTACTCTCCTTGGACTTACTCCAGCAAAATAGCTGGTGCAAGTCTGAGGAGACCCATTGGGGCAGCGGAGGCTTGTCTTGGGGTAAGGGATCAAACGTTTCTTTACTTCAAGTAGGGCTCCAGACTGCCCCCCCCCTTGCAGGATACAGCGCAGCTTCATTAGTGCAGCTGCATCAGCGGCGGGAGGGGGTTTAGTTTGGATTGGGCTGTAAAGCAAAAGAACTTTTAAAAAATGAAAAGAAATGGAGTAAGAACATATTTTTTTCCTTGCAACCCTGTCACTTTCAGCTCTGCCATGAACTGGTTGAGTGGCCTGAGGTGAAATCACCATTTTTCCGTCTCTGTCCCCTTCTCCAATTTATAATACAGGATATTAATTAACCTGCCTTCCAGAGTTGCATAGGGATTACTGCAATGGTGTATGTGGGACCCTTGGAAAAAGTATCTAATGCTTATCGTTGCTTTTATTTGAAGATGCTCACTGTTAAAAACAAAGCACAAAATCAGAGCCATTCTTTCCTCTCAGCACCAGCTATGAGCATCTGTCTCTTTCTCACAGTACTGCTGGCATTGGCAGAACAGCTCTATTAGCATTTATATGGAAGCCTTCATTTTTCAACTACAGACAGTCAAGCCTCACAAGTGACTCCCTGACTCGATACTCTATTTCTTTTCACCTTTAGGGTAAAGTAACCCTTTGCTTCTATTGGTCAGTGAGCTGAACAGCCAGTGCTTGCAACCTCTTAACAATTGTTCAGTTCTGAAAGTTATTTCTAGTGAAGAGGTACTTTACCTTATCAGTCCTGTGCCTTGTCTCTCTCCTCTTTAGAGAAGACTATGAGCTAAATAGGCTCTTCACTTTTCCTCAGGTATGCTCATGGTACTCTAGAGGTCAGCTGCTACCAAAGAAAATAAGGTCTCACTTCTCCAAACGAAATATGTTCAGGTTCATAATTGCTTCTGTCTCTTCTTATTTATGAGATCAAATTGCACCTTGAACAACGTTCTGGCCCAGTGTACGAGCAAGAAATGAGACTGCAGCAGGCGCTCACAATGATTTCACTGTTAGATTTGTTCACTCTCTTATTTGCATCACTTAACTTGGGTGAAAGGAGTGTAGCTGTCTCAGTTGAATCTGCCAAAATTCTTGGTGATACAGCAGCCTAAACTCACTGGACAGGGAGGAGGTGAAGCCATAGTCTGTCATGATTCTATCTCCCTTGCCTGACGCCCTGTCCAGCAGCGTTCCAGTTTTGAGTGTCTGTATTTGAAGGTTCAGGATAGGTTAGGGATTCCAGTGGTGTCCTGCGCAACAGTCCAGCAGAGCTGCCAAAGGTGGTCTCAACACACAGTGTTGAGGCCCCCGGGGTGTTTGGTAATGGGGGCCTTCAACATTCACATTGGAAATACCATGTCTGCTGGATTCATGGACGCCATGTCAACCATGGGCTTATTCCAGTTTATACCTAGGCCCACACATGCAGCCAGGCCTGCTGTTGACAGTTGTCTGTGCTAGATAGGAAAGGAGTAATCTGGTCCTCCTGGGGGATATTACTATTCCCTCGTTAGGTTTAGGCACCTCATTTTTCAGGGACAGGGGATGTAATGGTCCCCCCTCAGTGCCTAATGGATCCTGTTGATTTCCTGATGGCCTTGGGGGATTTTCCTGCTAGCATGGCTGGCAGTTCCATCAACATTATGGTCAATCTGTGGAATACAGAGATGACCCAGGCAGTAGGCACAATCTCTCCTAGCGAGGGAAGAAATAGGGTACAGTCTGTTCAGACAGCGGCAGAAGACTGAGGTTGAGAATAGCTCTCTGTAGCCTGAAATGTTTGCCATCTCTCCTGGCAAGAGATGAGCCCAATAACTGGTCGTGAAAGCACTATTTCACCCACTTGGGGGGGTAGTTTCTCCCACTAAACAAAGTCTCTTGACTGAGGCCCTCTAGAGGAGTTCTGTCTGGAATCTCCAACAAAAGTCCTATTTCGGAGGACATGAAGGCCAAAGGAACATGTGGTAGAAGACCTATGACTGATGTCGGGCCTCCAACTAAAAGGTAAAAAAAAAGCTTTTGCATGCACATATGTGCGCGCGCGCACACACACACACACACACACACACACACACACACACACACACACACACCCCACTACCCTCACAACCAGAGAAGATAGAGAGTGTGCAGTCAATTTGACTTTGCACAAGACAAAGACAAGAAAACTATTGGAAATTTGGTAGGTCTTTGAAGAGATTGCGCTCTGGACAAAGGTTACCATTCCTTTTTCTGTGAAGCTTGGGGGAGCATTGTGTTGCAAGTACAGTGGCAGAAGGGTGACCACATGACTCTCCCTGGACAAAGAGGGGTCTCAGGCAGAAAGAGGGCTATGAAGAAAGCCCTTAACATGTGATGGATGCAATAGCCTGGTGGGAGCTGGGCAAGGAAGCTGAGTTACTTTTCTTCCCAGGATGGGTTGAAGAGGTAGGGGCTCTTAGAGAGAGAAGCAGCCCAAGAAGTTTGGTTGACCAACCGATGCTGACTTCAGCAGTTTGGTAGCACTCGGGAAGAAAGGGAGGGGAAAGGAAAATGGATTATGGGGTGTTACCATCCTGGGTGCTGGCTAGCTGTGGTTCTCGAATGGAGGCTAGAATGGGGCTGACATCGCAGCACCAGCAGGTTAATAATCCACGCTTAGCAAGGCAGGGTATGGATGGTAGATCGAAGGACAATCATCATCATTTATTAATACGGTCAAAGACCAACAAGAACAGAATACAACCAGGTTAAAAACAGAAAACAAACATTACTTGTAATACTAAATGTTATTAAAACTAAAGTTTAGTAAATAGACACAAATAAAAACAAGGAACAGAGAACAGAAAGTAAAGATGTTGAAACTTTTCCTCAATGTCAACAATACCCTTGCAAATTTTGCAAGCAGCTGCCAAGAAGCTTGCGCTCCAAATTGATATGAGGCTCTCAAGCCAAGGGTTTTATAGATTTTTGCCCCATCGAGTCCTATGGATTCTTAGGTGGCATGACTCAGTCGGGAAGTTCTCTGTTGTTAGTCAGGGACCCCGGATGGGTTCTGCCTTTTTCCTGCCACCCAGTTGAGAGTGTGGTAGCTGGTTGGATGGCCATTGCATCATCTCCTAAACTGAGGTTTATCATAAGATTGGTGAAGACCATTGGAGGTGTGCAACCTTTCCTTTGCTTCAGTAAAGTTCTTTTCCCCAAACTCAGGAGTTCAAGGAAGTGGCTGGAGCCATAAACCATTAAATACGGATTCAGAGCTGGAAGGCTTCATCTCTATTTTGGAGGCATGAAAACTGCATTAACATTTAAGCAGTAAACATGTTCTGTTCAAAACTGGAACATTGATTAATTAAAGAGCGGGGGTGGGTGAGTGTTATTTCATGGTTCAAATGAGGGATCAGAAATGTGGCCTTCCTGGCCTTATATCTATGGTCTCTTGAACAGTCCTTTTGATCGTCACATTACTGTCTGTTCAGTAACTATTCCCTTCGCTCTCTAGGTAGGTGTCTAGGTTTAGATGCATGTCTAAACCACCTTGAGAGCAAGGTTTTGTTTACCTAGGGAAAGGCGGTATAGAAATCCCCAAATAAATAAAAATTAAGCAGGAATAAGCAGAAATAAAATATTGGCCATGTTAACACTCAACAGCTTTTGATACCATAAAATCCTTCTGGACTGCTGGAAGGGGGGGGATGGGAGTGAGTGGCACCATATATAGGTGGCTGTGCTCAATTCTTGAGGGTAGGTCCAAACATTGGTTCTAGACTCAGAGGACTTCTGCTCTACGTTTGACCTTTGGCTTGGGGGTGGTGGTGGTGGTGGTTCACAAGGTTCCATCTTGTTCCAGATGCACTTTAAACATTCAAATGAAATCACTAAGCCATCCAAAGGTTTCAACTGCAAAGTTACCAATATGCAGATGATACCCAGCTCTGTTTCATGTTTTCATTTGATGGAGGAGGGGGTAGTGGAAACCCTGAACTGGTGTCTGGATGGGGGAGAACAAGCTGAAACTTAATCCTGGCAAGGTGGAGGTGCTGTAAGTTGGATGTTCTGCCAGTCTGAGAGATGGGTCAGACGGGCAGAACAGTCTGGCTCAGTAGGCAGAACAGTCTGACACAGCAGGCCTCAGTGACAAGAAGCCCCTTTTATCAGCTTTGATTCAGTAGCTGCAGCCTTTCCTGGAGCAGCATGACCTAGTTGTACTTATTCATGTTCTGCCCACCTCTCAGTTGGACTACTGTAATGTGCTCTATGAGGGGCTGCCCATGAAAAGCATTCTGCCAGTCTGTGAGACTTCAATTTGTACAAATGCATTTATTAACTGAGGCTGCTTGGTAGGATCACATCACCTTAATTATTTGTAAATGGCACTACCTATGGTTACCAATTTGTTTATGATCTCAGTTAAATGTGCTGCTTATGACATTCGAAGCTCTGAATGATCTGGGATCTGGATATCTTAAGGACTGTCTCCATCCATGTGTTTCTTCCTGTCTGCTCTGTTCATCAATCCAGAGTTTGCTTCAAATATTATTACCTTCAGAGGTGCAACAGACATCTACCAGGAGTAGGGCCTTTTTGGTCATGGCATCTATCCTGTGGAATGCCTTCCCCATTGAGGTTCAATTGGCCCTTTGCTTATATACCTTCAGGAGGCTGATTAAAACCTGCTGGTTTTTGCTCACCTTTGGTGGGGGGTGAGGGTGGGGGTGAGGTTATTAAGGCTGCAACACGGGAACACAAAATTCACTTCATGTATCTGTTGAAGTCGACTGTAGCCCATGAAACCTTATGCTGAAATAACTTACTAGTAATCCACATTGAATATAATTGGACTTCATTCTGAGTAAACCTAATCTTAATGCATAGAATTGTCTTGCATATCTCTTAAGTAAGAAACTTTATGCTTTGGGGGGGGGGGGGTGAGCTGTTTTATCTGTAAAATAATCATCCAGATCTCTGTATGGATCGTCAAAAATAGTGCAATCCTATTCTGTTGCTTGCCTCCTAATTGCTATAAAGTCTTATAAGGACACTTTCCTCCTTTGAGATGATAATCGGCTATGATAACTTCAAAAGGAAAATGGTCCAGGTCAGTTATGATTAGATAGTGAAACAAGATACTCATATAAAAAAAATAGGTTAGAAAATGAGCGTTGACCTCAGTGCATTTGTGCAGTTACATAATCACCCACGATGAAAGGTTTCTTCTAACTGCTAATTGAGTTGCATTACAGAGATAATAAAACATTTAATTTGTGCGACATTTAGTTGTCTTGCAAACATGACAGTTCCTATTCTACTATGTTATTTGTAATGCTTATCATTCGTCAGACCGGTCGAATTTAAAGCTTTGTCCAATTAATGGTAGTAAAGCATTAGGGTTGGATTAAGCATGACATTTGCAGTGCGTCAGGCCGTCTCTCAGGAGTTGGGGGCTCTTGGGCAAGACGTGCTCGCTGGACCACCCCTTGAATCTCTCAAGGAGGAACGGTGTGCACAAAATGATTTGCGGGCTGGAGCACCTCCCTTATGAGGAAAGGCTACAGCGTTTGGGGCTTTTCAGTCTAGAAAAAAAGTGTCTGGGGGGGCATGATTGAGATGTATAAAAGTATGCATGGGATGGAGAGAGTGGCTAGAGGGAAATTCTTTTCCCTCTCGCACAACACCAGAACCAGGGGACATGCACTAAAATTGAGTGAAGGGAGAGTTAGAACGAACAAAAGAAAATATTTCTTTACCCAGTGTGTAATTCATCTGTGGAACTCCTTGCCACAGGATGTGTTGATGGCACCTGGCCCAGATGCCTTTAAAAGGGGTTTGGATAGATTCATGGAGGAAAAGACAATCACAGGTTACAAGTCATAAGCAAATGTTTTCTCTGTGCCAGGTGCAAGGGAGTGACAACAGGAAACAGGTTATCTTGTTAGCTGTGTGCTCTCGGAGGCATCTGGTGGGGCCACTGTGAGATACAGGAAGCTGGACTAGATGGGCCTTTGGCCTGATCCAGCAAGACTCTTCTTATGTTCTTAATAAGAATTCTGACCTTCTTGGGTGTTCCATGTAACGTGAGAATGACAGCACTGTTAGGGTGGTGTACTCTTTGCCACTCTTGGAGCCCCTTTAAATGTGTGACTTCAACACCCCTGGTTTTTCAGATTGGAAACTTTGACCATTTTCCCTATATAGTGGAAGAACGACCACACACAATCAAGAGAGGTAGAAGTAGGAGAGGAATTATTCCTTGATTGATTGCAACCAACTGAATTCTGGGCCCATCCTTTCTCCCTGTCATTTTAACAGTAACCTTTGAAACAGCCATTCTTAGTCATATGTGGTTCAGTAGTTTCACACTCTTCTGCTTCTTCCTAATGGTCAAACTGTTCAGGATATGGAAAGGATCCTTTTGTCTTTATTCCTCTTCCTGGGTAGGTTTTCCATATATTTTTGGTATGTCATTTCCTTTCCTCAGACTTCCCAAACTAATAAGTCCCCACTCTTTGGAGTCTGAGCTGATTGCTTACATTCTACAGGATAAAGGGAAGGAGATTTAGTAACACTACTTTTCTAAGTGTTTGCTACTTAGCACTGAAGCTGAAGGACAAACAGCCAGAAACATTGAGGACAGCACTCTTGTGACAAGGCTAATATAGTATTTTTAATCCCACAGATCAGATGGCTCTGAGTCCGAGCCCAAACTGGTCCCTCATCTCTTTGGATGGCAGAAGAGGGTGGAAACATAACTAGCACCAGCCTTTTACTTCTATACCATGGTGTGATGTTGGAATATAGGGTTCCTGTACACCATATTGCCTCTCCTTTTTCAAGGGACTATTCCCATGCTCACTGTTTAGTGGTGTTCAGGCAGCAGTCTAGGAGCAGGAAATATTCCAATGCAGATGCCCCCTGAGAGGAACTGTAGGATAAATTTTGCACTATACCAAGTCTTCTTTGTAACTGTAGCTCTGAGTAGATTGTTCTGATGAGGCCAAGAATAGATATAGAGCCCATATGCAGTAGTTGCCTGAGTTTTGTTATGGTGGACCCCTCCAAAGGCACCAGCTGCACTGCCACATGGTAATTTTCCTAACACTACCTGAGTAGTTAAAACAAATTTATGCTAATTGTGTATGACTTTGGGAAGTAGACTTGTTTCGCTGGAATGGTTGTTCCAAGTGTGTTGTTGGAAGCAAAGCCATTTGGCACACAACAACTGCAGGTTTCAATTTAGATCAGCAAGAAGTAATCATGTTAGGCAGTTGGGAATCAGACCAATTTGCCCGAACTTTTAGTTCATGACAGATGTGGAACTACTGGAGTCAGGAAGGATGTGTTATTAGCTTCTCCACATGTTAGCGGAAAACGGCACTGGAAAAGAGGGTCCTGTCCAGCTGAACTAACCCTTGTTAAAATGATTGCAACAAATCGCAATTGGCATCCCAGTAAATGATGTGGCATTGTTTAGATGGAATGCTGGAAATTGTTCTTATAGCTTTTTATTTGCATGATGCAAATCAAGGCTTTGCCTAACCAGCAACAGAACATATTTATCATTGTCAAGTTGTGAGTGCTACACATTTTTAATGAACAAAATTGCTGCTACTGGAGGAACAAGATATACCGGAAAAAGCAAAATGGATCCTTTTTTCAACCTATTTTTGGCATTCAAATATTTCCAAAATCATGTATACTATGGAGCCTATCAGCCAAAGACACCTGCAATTTTAATGTTCAAAATCATAGAATGTTGTGACAGTTCTTTGATTTTAATTCTACCTTTCAGGAATCTTTTTGCCCCCAAAATGTTATTCCGATGACTTAGCATTTCAAAGCGCCTTCATTTGTAAATTTAATTAACCTTATTAATTTATGTATTTGTGTATTCTACCAGTTTCCCTTTTTCATGTTGTCACAGGAAAACCTGGTCTGGTTCCAAGAATGTAATTAAATGGTTAGGTCTTGCATTTTTTGTGAAGCTCTTATTTATCTCCTCCCCACCACCCCTTTAATGTTGATCTAATTAGAGCACTTTTTAAGCTGTTATCAACCTTTATTAACATTCCTTTATGAGTTCAACAACTATGAGCAGTTTAACAGAGACATTTTAAAATGATTAAAGGAATTTATTACCATGACTACTCTGAGATGCATGTGTTAATACTGACATGTGTAGCCCAAGTCACGTGTTTTAAGGGACCCTAGACCAGGCGTTCCCAACCTGTGGCTAGGGGTACGCGGACTGCAGGCTGGGGGTATGCAAGACGCTGTCCCTTATCAGGGACAATTGGCCATTGTTCACTTACCTTCTGACTTGTTATCAAGGAAAGGGCAGTGAAATAGAGGGACTTGGAGTCAGGAATCATCAATGAAAATAACAAATTTATTGACGGGATTGCTTACAATCAAGGGAGAAGGGGAAAATAACAATAAAATATCAGCTGCCAATCACTATACAGGTGGGCCCCCATATCCACTGATTCGCTATCCACGGTTTCCGTTATCCACGGATTGTGGGGACCCCCTCAGGCTTTTACTTTTTTCCCCAGTAAGCTTCATTTCTTCCTTAAAGAAACAGGAGAAGCAGCCTTATTACAGGCAAGTAGAACGAGACTAAGTACTAGAGAGGCTCTGCAAGGTTAACAGAAACCTTGCAGAGCCTCTCTAGGACTTAGTCTCGTTCTACTTGCCTGCAATGGAGGCTGCTTCTCTGTTTGTTTTAAGGAAGAAACAAAAGCTTGCTGAAAGAAAAATAAGAGCTGGGGGGGGGGGAAGCATGCCTGCCTGTAGGGGAGGCAGAGTGGGGGGGCCTCAGGAAACCATGGAGGGGGTGTTCGCTCTTATCCATGGTTTCAAGTATCCACGGAGGGGCCTGGAACATATCCCTAGTGGATATGGGGGCCCACCTGTATGTGTAGGCAATTGGTGCTGCACAAGGCTTATGAGGGAGGACACGGGGAAGAACAAAAGGATGTTAAGAAAGGAGATGATGGCCATATGCGAAGAGTGGCTTCTCCCAGCAAAACACAGGGTTTCTAACTAGTTACAGTCTCCAGAGAACATTTTTTTAAAGAGAAATATGAATAAACATGGATGGGTGACAAGGATTTCAGCAGTGCTGGAGCCAGGCGATGTACGCTGCAGGTAAGCTGCAGCTGAATTGCATGGTGCAGGTGTGGGGGAAAGAGCGTTCCAGGGCAGGGGATGGCAGGGAGTGGGCGGATCGGGGCTGGGAGGGGTTGGGATCGATGGCAGTAGTGCGCACCATATCCTATCCCCCTCCCAGGCCCATTTGTCCCGATATGGGCTTTCTGGACTTACGCCAGCTGAATAGCTGGCGTGAATCTGAAGAGACCTGTTTGGGAGGCTGGGGCTTTACCTGGGATAAAGAAACAAACGTTCCTTTACCCCTAGGTGACCTCCGGCATTGGTTGCACTGGCCTCACTGCAGCGCCGGGTGTAAGTTAGGCAGGATTGGGCTGTAATTGACCCGATTCAGGTCTGCTTTGTACAAATTAGGCTGCATGCAGTTTAAAGGCAGAAGCGTAAGTAGGTCATTCCTGAACAGTAATCGCACTATTGCATTAAACAATGTCTCATTTTCCTCTGATTGTTCTATGTACTTAGATTCTGTAATGCAATTTCATTCTGATTTCACAGGATACGCAAAAGGCTCCTTCTTCTCTTGGGAACATTTTAATCCATTCTAGGGAATACGAGAACTATCCTAAACTGAAACATTTATATTCTGATTGTTATTTCCAGCTCACTGCCATGGATGCAGATGAAGGGCTGAACGGACAAATCATATATGAAATCCTGGCTGGGGATCAGGGAGATTTTATCATCAATGCTCAAACCGGCCTTATCACCATTGCACCTGGAATTGTATTGTCGGTCGGGCGATCCTATGCCCTTACTGTCAAAGCATCTGACAGTGCTCCACTTGCACAGAGAAGGTAAATTCATGTTATTCTAATCAGTTCATAGCTGAGAAAGTCCCCTCTCCACACAATCACATCTTGTATGAGGGAATGCAACAATCAAAGAAATTTGATTCCAAAGAAATATGAGACGTATCAGCTGATCCTTTCTTAAGTATAATGTTTAAAATTCAACTTAATATTTGTGCTGCGACAACTTCTCAATGAAATGACATGTAGCCAGCATATAGTTATTTGCATGTAGTTGGTTCATTGCACCAGAATTTGTTGTTGTGGCTTTTAAAAGTACATTGTTACATATTAAGTTTGCTTCATTCAAATTTATTAGTGTGTGTTCATGTAAAAGAACAAGGGTCATAAACATTATGTTAAATGTGTGTGTTTGGTAGCAGTCATGGGCTGTGTGTGTGCGGTGTGTGTGTGTGTGCGTGCCCGCGTGTGCGCATGCGCACATGACCATGACTCTGGAGAGGCAATATATTTACCTTTTCCTGCCATGCCACATTCCTAACAAATACCATAACCCTAAATGTGCTGTTATCCCCAAGGGGAAACTTCCATTTGCTGATTCCACACATTAGTCCCCCAACAACTTAACTTATAGTCCAGTACCTCGCCACCAGCAGAATACGTGTTCTGCTGGCGGCGACTGCTGAAAAATGGCCGTAAAGCATGTTCCAGCTGCATGCATAGTAGTACAATACTGGAGCGCCGGCGGGAAGGCCAGAGCCTTTCCACACACATTGATGGAATGCCAGCCGGCTGCCAAGAAAGTAAGATGGTGGAGGAGGTGGGGAGGGGATGGGGAGGACAGAACAGGGAGAGGCAAAACTGGGCAGGAAGGGGAAGGAACTGGGGGTGGGGAGGCTGCAGCAGGTGGATCTGGCAGCGATGGATCCTATCCCCTCTGGCATCGGCCTCCACACCACTTTCTCTCCTCGAACGTGCACCAGTGAAATCGCTGGTGCAGGTTCGATGAGACCCATTGTGTGGTGGGAAGCTTTTGGCGCAGCTACACCAGCAGGGGGAGGTGGGAGGAGAGGATGGGCTATTCGAAAATATAAAAATTCAGGACCAAACTATTCATTTAACATAACAAGTAGCTTGGCTCTGAGAGAAAAGGAGAGAGAAAAAACTAAGCAATAAAGGTGAATGTAGCCGTTTGTTCTTTAAATTGCCAACTATCAATGCAATGGTAATATCTTGAAATGCTGAAACTGGAAGGATCGCTGAGCTGGAGGTAACCTTTTATCCAGGTGATACAATCTTTTAGTGTTCCTTGGCTCAATTTGGAGCACAAATTGAAAGCTGTGCAAACACTGAACAAGCAATGAAATACACTCCACAGAAACTTACATTTGTACCAGTGAAGTCATTTTGTTTCTAATCTCCAACTTGTTAGATCTGGCAAGCATAAAGTAGAGAAAGAGAGGAAAAACTCTTGTCTCATACCAGCTTGGTAGAAACACAAACAATGTGAGGATTTTTGCTTATATAACTGTTCAGATTAAAATTGAATAGTTGGGATGACGCAAGTCTGCTTTGCTTTCCTTGTTTGATTTTTTCAGATCCCCCCCCCCCCGATTTGAGAACCCACATACCTGGAATGGGTTCTAACATGCAGAATAGTAACTAAAGATGGGTGAGATTAGCTCAGAAATGATCTGAATTGTTCCACACCCACACAAAAGGGACTTTAGTCATTTTTTTCCTGAGACAATCCAAGGTACAGATGACCCCCACGCTCGTACATACATAAACAGAATGGTTTACAATTTATAACCTTGTAGTAGCCCTTGGCAGGACTACATTCTCCCATAATGCCCCAGGCTTTGTGCACTCCAGTGCACTAGGAAGACGAAGAGGAAATGGACAAACCCAGATCTTTGCTTTCTAGCCTTAAGAAGAGGTATATGATTTTTTTAAAAAAAACTCACTCATAATTGGATCTTCACTAATTTCATCAGATAAAAGGAATTACATTCAATTCTTTCACTCTCAGTTTGTGTGACCAATGGAGCAATGACTCAATGAACTAGTATTTTTAGATCTCAGCACTTCCTAAAACTGGGTTAATCTGTGAATGTTAAAGGTTTCTCAATAGAAAAAAATAAACATAGACCTTAATTTCTGCAAATGGAGGTGTTGCCAGGAGAAAAGGAGGGTTGAGATGGATGACCGCAACTATTGGCCCAATCCCAACTGGCCGTTATACTGCCGGAACTCGTGTTTCAGGAGCGTAACACTTTCTGGCTATTGCAAATGCAGCAATGCCAGATAACATGGTCTGGCCACTGCTGGAAGCAGCAGTGGCCAGGTCTGCATGGTGACGGACCGCAGACACCTGAGGGCCAGGAGGGAGATGGGGAGGGGTGGGCAAAACAGGGAGGAGATGGGGCAGGAAGGTGGATGGATCAGGTTTGCAGATTCGGCGGCAGCCCGACGAATCCTAACCCCCTTCCTGGGCCTGATCTACTTTCATGGGTCAAGGCGGACTTGTGCCAGCGATATCGCTGGTGCATGTCCGAGTTGACCCACCAAGCTGGCAGGGGCTTACACTGAGAGAAAAGATCAAATGTTCCCTTACCCCAAGGAGGCCTTCTGAGGCCAAAACTCCCCCATGGGATTCAGCAGACGCCGCATTGACATTGCTGCATGGGGAGTTAGGTAGGATTGGGCTGCCCACCATTTTGTTGTCTACATGCTGCATTTAGATCACTCTGAGCTGTTTTCTTCATTCTGCACGCCTGCCTTCATTTTTGCTGCTCACCCCAGTGGAACTGAGGGCCATTTTCATTGTTACTTTTTGACTGACATGCAGTCCTTGCTGATTTGCAAAGATCAATGGCATTGTAAATCCATGCCATTACCATTTCTCTGTGCCTGCCAGGTGCAAGGGAGTGACAACAGGAAACAGGTTATCTTGTTGGCTGTGTGCTCTCAGAAGCATCTGGTGGGGCCACTGTGAGATACAGGAAGCTGGACTAGATGGGCCTTTGGCCTGATCCAGCAGGGCTCTTCTTATGTTCTTATTTTATTTATTTATTTATTTATTTATTTTTCGCATTTTTATACCGCCCTTCCTCCAAGGCGCTCAGAGTGGTGTACATATTTCCTCCCCTCCTTTTTGTCCTCACAACAACCCTGTGAGGTAGGTGGGGCTGAGAGATAGTGACTGGCCCAAGGTCACCCAGGCTGAGCGGGGATTTGAACCTGGATCTTCCAGGTCTAAGTCCGACTCCCAAACCACTACACCATCCTGGCTGATATCCTCCAGTGGTTCCACTGTTCATATCAATGTTTCTCCAATGTTTGGTCTTCCAGAGTGAAAGTGACATGAAACTGATATACTTCTTACCCTTCTGACATAGTGCAAATAAAACAACAGTGACCTCTTTTGTGTCTTTTTACTCTTCTCTTTCTGAGCACTTCAGGAATAAACGAAATCAGAGGTCTAGTTGCTCTGGCTTAAATCCACTCTATAAATCAGTAACTGCTAACCTCTATTTGAGTGAGCAAAGAGAAATAGTATGTACTTATGAGGAGCGCTCACTTTACTTTAGAGATCTAACAGCACAATCTTAACCAACTTTCCAGCATTGGTGCAGCCGCAGTGCATCCCAGAGGTAAGGGAACAAATGTTCTCTCACCTTGAAGAGGCCTCCATGACTGCCCTTGCACCTACAAAGAGTTGCTGTACTTATTCTTAGTAACTTGCCAAAAGAGCAAACACATCAGTGTGGAGTAAGATGAGTTTTGTAGAATCCCTCCAGGTCAGAATGTGCAGGGTTTATTTAACCAAGATGTTAGAATTATAAAAACATTGCAGAATAAAATATATTATAATACTGTACATTATAATAAAATGTTAAGCAACGTACTGATTTATTTTGCAGTGTAAACTGCTTTGTGATCTAGTTGTTGAAAAGCAATATCTAAATACTGTATAATAATAATTATAAATACATTGCAGAATAAAAATGTCTTCAAGTCATTAATTTAAAGATAGACAAAGTGGGGAAATGGGAAGACGTCTCCCAGTCCGTTTAGGGCTTTGAAGGCTAAGACCAGAAAAAAGGGTGCTATAATGCAGGGCCCTTTGGGAGAAAGCCCATTGGCCAGTGGGAGGAGGAGGAGCTGCTACCACCAAAGAATTCCCCCAATCACCAATAAGGTAGGTGGGAGCAGCTGCACATGCTGGTAAACCTGGGGGATCACCAGGGCCAAACATGCCATGGGGGACCCAATGCAGGAACATGCGTCCCCACAATCTGGCATTGGCACTGAACATAGAACTTTCTGCATGCAAAGCATGTGCACCAGTAAGCTACGAGCCCTCCCCAAATGTACCTTGCACATCAGAACTGAAACACATGCAGGAAGCTCCTGGGCTGAGTTTTCACGTGGAGTTCAGGTCATTGAAGAACAACAACCTTATGTATTGTTTAGTGAGAAAAATGCCCCACATCTTAAATTGCTTTTGACTGGGTTTTGTTTGTTTTCTGTCATTGCAGGAGCTCCATCACTACCGTTTACATTGAGGTCCTTCCTCCAAACAACCAGAGCCCACCCCGCTTCCCCCAGCAGATGTACAGTCTTGAAATCAGTGAGGCCATGAGAATCGGTGCCATTTTGCTAAATTTGCAGGTACAGAATGCTTCAATGTAAGCATTGAACAGAGCTCTTTCTGCTTATGGATGTGATGGTTTTGATCCTAAGCTATTTGAGATGATTTAAGGATCTGCTATGGGCAAACTTCTCTCTACATCCTGGGTTTTCAAACTTTTTGTCATTAAACCATTAGTGAGCCTAATGAGGAACCTTACCATATTGCTAGAGAACCACTGCTTATCCCAGAGGATTCTGTGGAACCTTCTAAAGGTGCACACTCAATTCACACGGGGCGCTGACGACGTGTCTCAGGCCTTATTATTGGCCACATGAACTGAGAGTGCACTGCAGAACACTTCCAACACTCCCCTGTGGTGGATATATGTTGAGGTCTCAGCAGTGATAGACAAGCTGTCATTTCAGGGGAACTTGCCCACCATTACGGAACTTCTCAATGAGCTTGACAAGCTTCTGATAGGCTGATAAGTTTCTAGAAGAGTTTGGAAACCACTGTCCTACATTGTCTTACATGACCTTATTTTCCTTGTTCTGTATGCCGTAAAGATACTTAGGCTCTTCATAATGCAGCTTTTTAAAACACTGATTTGAACAAAAAATAATAATGGGTAGTTCTGTGTATTTTTTGTTTGTTTGTAAAATTGATAAGAAAATCCTATAGATTTGAGATGAGCTAGCATTGTCAATGTGATGTTAAATGCAACATTGTTCTTCCATTTTCGTTTTCACTTTAGAAAAAACAAAGCCTTTAGGGACTTTGATCCATTAGCCCTCTTAACTTGATCTGGGCTTGCAAATAGCAGCTTCTCTTCCAGGACAAATAGCAGCTTTGGAGGTTAATCTCAAATTGGGACCCTTATGCAGAAGGAAGGTTCTTCTCCTTCATTCTGCACTATGAATCCAGCACCTCATTTATTTGTAAAGGAAAGACAGCACATTTAACTAGTTTTGTTCAACCCATAGCTGCATTAGCTTCTCAGGACTGACAAGACTGCAGCTGTACTGATAGAGTGGTTTTCAATATTGAGTTTCAGTCTCACCACTAGAGGGATGGAGACTACTTTATAAGGGATAAGGTTTTCAGCTGAAACTTTCAGAAAGGATGTCAATTATGGTGGCAGTAGTGATCATGATGACGATGATTACACCTTGTCCAGATGGTTTAGATTAGCAGTGCTGTTTTACTAGACCTGAATGTATTCCTACAGTGTCAGATAACTTTAACCTGGCTGTGCTGATCACTGCCAGTGGCAAGGCCCAGCACAAGGCTCCCTTTTTTCTTACAGTGTGTCTGTGCTTTTAACAGCAGTCTGAAAGGTAAATATTGAATTGTAACTTTTCCCATCACATCGCCAAATCTGTTGAATATTTGTCCAGCAAAGGCTTAGAATCTAGTTCCGCATGAGTCCATGTGGTTGACTTCTAGCATACTATAGGGCTGTCCTGAGAGAAACGTTATATCTATGACTTCAGGTTTAGTGTCAGAGCTTGACAAGGGTCAGGCTGCAGGCTGCTAATGTGTGAGTGTTAACAGAGCTGTGGAGAAAAAAACAATCATTCACAGCAGAGTTGAATTACACAAAGTGCTTTATATGCTTACTGCAAAATAAAACAAGAGAAGCAACTGGTCATAGCTGCTTGGTCAGGGAGATTTAGGCTGTGTTCATTTTTCAGTTTCTAGAAGCGCTAGAGAGTTGGTTTTTTTGTCTTATAGCACACTACGGTCGTATTCGTTTTTCACATTCTAGCACGTTCACCACACTAGCAATTTGAACTGTGAGCTTGAAGCTAGAAAACATGGCAGTCTCTTGCACCAATAAGAAGGTTGTTCAGTTGCAAAGGAGCTTGGGAGATGTACTGTGAGGGACGAGGAAATAAGAACAGTCTTTTCAGTGGGGGCTTATGTCAACAGGATTCATTCAAAAAAAAAAAGCTAAGACAACTTGCAACAACACTTCATCATCGTCAGATTCTGTATCCAGCTCTTGTAAAAAAGTATTTAAGGTTGCGAAAGCACCCTGAACTACAGTAAGACTCCATCTTGTTTTTTTTCATGAATCAGATTTCTAGTATGCTAAAGGCATGAAAAACTTGAAAAATTTCTACTTGAAAAATTAACACAGCCATAAAATAATAAGACAGGGAAAAGAAGGTAATGAGAAGTCTAATCAAAACAGGAGAGAGCAATCTACAAGCATTTAAAACTAGGAACTAAATAGGTGACTGCTCCCCCTACTAGTGGGGATGAACACATACATCTCCACCACTGTTATTGTGCAGATCTAGCTCTCATGCTGTCTCTCTTCCACCACCCCTTTGTGACAGCATGGCTTTGCTCACATGTTAGAAAGGGTGTAAATGTTGGCCTCCACCAGTAGGTGGAGCTCTAACGCATTTTGTTACTTGGTTAAAGGCTTGTGGGTTGCTCTCTCCTATTTTCACTGCACATGTCTTCCCCTTCTTTTTCCTGTCTTCTTGTTCTGCCTGTGTAACAATGGCTGCGGTTCTTTCCAAGTTGCAGTACTGTAATGTACTTAACAAAACTCATTTTTGCTGCGTGTGAGATAGATCGATCCCCTCAGCTCTGCTACATATGAAACAAAATGCTGGTTACAGAGGAGATAAGGCACGGAAACTTGACTGCTAGAAATCCTAATTCTCACAGCCTGTTCCCATCTCCAGTGCCTTTAATTACCAAACTTTTTACAGGCCTTTCTCCTGTGCCTATAACAGCAGCTTAACATGAATAATAAAGTAGCATAAAAAGCATGATTCCTGCGTGTTGATCTGCTACTGCAGGCCCTGAAATAAATGGTCATCTATTCAGCCACAGTGCTTAACCAGAAACATGGAAAGTTGCTGTCTGAATGAGCCCAAGGTTCTTGGACTGACTGGTACAAATGGATAACTGTTTCTTCGTGTATTTATAAGGGCAATTTGATAACATGCCAGTGATGTATAGACATTACTGCACAAGTCTTACTTTAAAGTATTGACTTGGAGAAAAAATAATCAATATTCAGCTTAGTAGGAAGAGATAGTGAAAGCAAGATGTCTCAAGTAGCAAGGCCTCAGCAGCCAGAAATGGCAATGCTTAAATCTGGCCTAGCTAGGAAAATGAGTGCAGAGCCTGAACATAAGTACTGATTTTAGGCTTCAGCGCTGCAAGTAGAAGTCAAAACATCTGGTCAAACATCTGATTCCAAGGCCTTCATTACCCCATTAAACTACCTGATGTGTTCAGATTTGTACATTTATTTATAACTTTGCAGAATGATATGAAACCTATGGTATTAAAGATAAGATTGGAAGTTTGGGAGAAAGCAGTGCCCTTATCTTTGTATAACACAGGCCTGCAAATTTGAGGGTAAAAGAAAAACGTTTTTTCAAAAATTCAAGGTGGTTTTATATGAATTTGGGGCGCTGATTCCAAAAGTGGCACCGGTTTTGCCCTATCATGTCTAGTTTGGGGGTTATGGCATCGTCACCTTATAATGCGAATTAATCAGCTTCCTTGTGAGGAAGCCATGGCGTCGGACTCCTCAAAAGGAAGCTGCTTGACTTGTATAATGAGGTGGCAATGCCGTACCCCCAAAACTAGATGTGATAGGGCAAAACCGATGCCATTTTTTGAATTAGCGCCCCAAATATACCCAAGAATAGGTCTCACTTTTAAGACAGCAAAATGTGTACTGGCCAGTGTAATTTTTTTTTTTTAGTTAACAGTGGTATTGAGATAATAAGTCATATTATATTATGCAAACATTAAGTCACAAACCAGCCAAAGTTAAGCACTCTGAACTCCCATGGATCTCAGTTGGGAGAACACACACTTAACGCTCCCATTGAAATCAACTGTTCTTCAAAGCATTTGACTTTGGCTGGATTGTGCCCTATATATTTAAAATAGATATTTCCCCCCCCCCAATGTTTCCTATTCATGACCCACCAAGTCAAAATTTAATTGCATTATCTAATACAGTGGTTCTCAAACTTTTTAACACCGGGACCCACTTTTTAAAATGACACTCTATCAGGACCCACCCGATAAAGAATGTCTCTTTATGAGACACGCAAACATTTATCTCCCTATATTTACACAAGCTTGCAAACTGCAGGAGCTCAGCTGTTTGTAGGGTAATTAGCAGCTATCTTGCAAACTGCAGGAGCTCTACTCTTTGAAGGGCAATGAGAAGCTATCTGGTTTTTTAATATCCTCAGGGCTTGTGGCAATTATCTGATCTTTCCATCACCTGGGACCCACCAGAAATCAGGTTGCGACCCATCAAGTGGGTCCCGACCCACAGTTTGAGAAACACTGATCTAATACACTTCCATCATTCACTCTTCATTCTTTCCAGAGTATTACCTATATCAATTTTAAATTGCATGTTTTAAACAGTGTCCAAATGAGTGCAAGATTTAAAACACAGCTATCCTGTTTGTTTGAAGGACTGCAGTAATAAATAATCCCTACTGAGTTATTTTGAAAATAAACTAGAAAATGTACTGCCTGCTGACAGCCTCTTTATTACACCTCGTTCTGTCAGTCATTGTTGATTAAAGCTTAAGTATGCAAATATTCTAATTTCCTGAAATTCCAATAAGCAATTATCATGCTCATGAGAGCACACTCTCGATGCAGCCAAAATGCAGACACTCTCTAGAGGGGACAAAACACATACAATCAGTTGATCTAGAGTTAAAGCTGTCAAATATTTAATGATTATGAATGAGTTGATTAGCATTTAAAATGTGTTGTCCATCACTGTAGAGCATTTTTTAAATCTTGATAAAAAAGAGACTATCACAAAAAATAAAAAATAATATGTGTTGTTCTTATGAAGGCAACTGATCGAGAGGGTGACCCCATAACATACGTCATACAGAATGGAGATCCCCAGCAAGTATTTAACCTTTCTCGAACGTAAGTACAACCCTTATGAGTGACTTTCCAACTTCCCAGCCCAATTAAATATGTGGCTTGTGTGCAAACAACCCAGCTTCTAATCAGAGGTGTTCAGCTGTTTGACGCTGCACTCTTAGACACTAATAGGAGCTCTGTGAATGGTTCTGAACTTCAAAATTGTACAACTGAGACCATTTATTTATTTTAAATGTTTGACTAGGTAAAACCCACTGAGATGGAAATTTCCATTGTGAGAGTGACCTGGGATTAATTAGAAGCCTTTAGACTTGCCAGCTTCACTTTAATGACAGTGACATTTTTTTTTACTTAAAATTTCTATTCTTGAAAATAAAATGTGTTTTAATGAAAAAGAAGACCTTTGGGGGCTATTGTTTGGATTCAGCACCAGACATTCCAGGCATTGCTAACTCAGAAAGCTTTTCACTTTTCCTGAAATTGATGCCATCTTAATTAGTGTAAAGAAAAGCTGTGGAACACTGAAAGCACATGTACCAGAAATAGTGGAAACCTTTCTTTTAACAAGCTGTCATTTGCAAGTTATTATTGGCCGGAATATTAATTATAACAGAGAAGGTACATTGAAGAATTTTCTTTTTAAAGAAATTAGGAAAAGAATAAGTAGAGACCTGTCATTATGTTCTCAAAGCTCAAGAGTGTGCTGGGCAGAGGCCTGCATTTATTCACATCTATAAAAACTGATATAAGCAGAACTGCTATTAAAAACTAGGGAAGCTAGTTAATCCAGCAGGTTTGGCTTCCAAGTAGATATTGTGGTTCCACTGGTGAAGACCATTATCCCAAGCTTCTTTCCAATTTTTCCTGATGGAAAAAAAAGTTACGGTATGTTGAGGAACGATTACACAAAGTCACCATGAGTTTAATAGCCCAATCCTATCCTTTCCCCCCACCCGCCGCTGGTGCAGCTGCACCAAAAATGTTACATTTCTGTGATTTTGGGGGGGATTATTAATTAATTTATTATTATTATTATTTTATTAATTATTATCATAGTTAATATTATACATAATGAGTTTGTTGGGACTCAAGGGGGGGTTGCAAAAATTTTATGGGCTCCTAGCTCCTCCTCTGGCTGTATCCACCGGGACGGGGATCAGGAGGCTTCAGCAGGGAAAGGGGATTGAAACCCTTACCCCTGTGTTAGCCTCACGTCCCACAATGGGTCTCCTTGGACTTGTGCTAGCAATTTCACTAACACAAGTCCGAGGAGAGAAAGAGGGCAGGGAGGCTGCTGCCAGAGGGTATAGGAAATGGCGCACACCATTGCTGCTGGATCCACCCCCTCCCGCAGCCTCCTCACCCTGCATAACACCCCCCTGCCCCCATTCCATCCCCCCCTGCCTCTACCACTGGCTTACCTGCTCTGGCAGGTGGCGAGAGAGCTGATGCACCATCCTTCCCACCAGCATCTCGGCAGCACGCTACTGAGCACACTGCCGGAAAATGCTTTAAAACGCTTTTGCAGCAGTCCAGAGACATAGCTATGCCCCTCGGATATGGAGGCCGCACCCCCCAGTGATGTCAGAAACCATGCCTACCCGTACATGATGTCACAAGCCCTGTCCCCACACCGAAAAATCTCAGAAAAATCCCCCCCCCGCGTTTTTAACACAAAAAAGCACACTAGAGGCGCGGGCGGGCGACTCCTGTTGCTGGCGCTGCATCGCAAAAGGCCCTTTTTGCCGCCCCCCGCTGAATTGTGCAACCCCCCCACTGTGTGTTACCCCTGTCGCCCGGGGGGGCCCTGCCCCCCCAGCAACGCCTGTGCAGCAGTCACCACCAGTTAAACACGTGTTCTGCTGGCAACGAGGCCCAATAAGATTGGACCATAAGAGAGGGAATCCTCATTTGAATGCATATATCTTTGAAAGCAAATGCCAGCAATCTAACTGCCTTGAGTGCCCTCGCTGGGAGAAAGACAGGATATAAATTCTTTAAATAAATAAATAACTGGATCCACATTTGAATGCATAGCCCATTAAAAGTAGTGGACAGCATCAGCATGTAGGTGGGCATCCAATTGAAACTGATGGGTATCATCCATATTTGAATGTGCATTTGGAGACATACTCTAAGTAATGGTCTTCTAATGACCACTACTTTCATCAGCACCTGTCTTTGGATGGACATCTGATTGAAAGCTGTTTGAATATGCATCCAAATTATGCCTGCAGTTCCTAAATCAAAGATATCCTAGACACTCTGCAGAGTTCCTGTTGATATCTGTGAGTGTGGGATAAGTGGAAGAATTTGCATAAATAATGGACATTTTACACGTATCTATTAAAAACCATGCAGAGCCAGTACAACTTTATGACAGATTCAACCAAATGTTATGCAAGAAAGCAAAAATGCCTGGTGGTAGTCTAAGCTAACCTACGGCCCACTCCTATTGGGCTCTGCTACTAGCAGAACGTGTGTTCCACTGGTAACAACTGCTGCAAAGCAGCTGTAAAGGGTGCTGTGGCAGTGCGCGAAGTAGCATGCTGCAGGAGCGCTGGCAGGAAGAATGGAGCCTTCCCACACCCGCCAGGTAAGCATGCTAGACCCGCCAAGGCAGGTGGGACATTAGGGAAGGCAGGGATGGGGAGAGGCAGAATGAATCATTTAAAGGAGCAGGAGATTTTCAGATGACTGAGGGTGTTGGAGTGACAGTAATGAAGGTCATTCGCAGGAGGGTAGCAGGATAAGAGAGCAGAGAGGTATAGAGGGGCAAGGCCATGGAGGGCGAAGGAAGGACAAGGAACTTGTGCTGGATCCTGGAGTGCTTGATGCATCAAAAATGCTTGATAGGTTTTTTGTGTGTATGTGTGTTCTTAGATTTAAAGGAGACTTTGAGAGTGAAATATTGTGGCATATGGATGTTGCAGAACTACATCCATCTAAAATAATATTTTAGATGTTTACTCCCAGCTTAGATACCAGGATGATGGGTTATCTTACACAAAATAGGAATTTTCATTGAAACCAAGTTCTTCATTCTGGGATTTAGCTGACACCACTGATCTTTAATGCTTAAGCAGATCAGAGACCGAAGTACAACTGGGATCATCAATGTTGACTAGAGAAATCTGTATTTCCTTGAGGTGTCTTATTTTTCTGTTGCCACCACATAATTACTGTGGATTGTTTTTAAGAAGTCCTTGCACCTGTGAGACAACTCATTTCACAAGTGCAAGCTCCTTTTGTAGGTGAAATCCTTAGGATACAACCCTGTCTTTCATCTAGTAACACATGGCATCCCATGTGTTAAGTGGCTCTCTGATGAGTATATCTGTATATGATACTTGTGTTCCCAAATGTATGTTTGCAGCAGTCCAGAGGCATAGCTACGCCCCGCGGATACGGGGGTCATTAGCTCCCACTAAAATTGCACATTTTAGGTGCACAGTTAACCTTATATATATATAAGGCAGAAATATTGAGACACAGGAATCTTTAAGACATGCAACTAGCTTTTTCCTTTATTTGCCCCAGCCTTATCAGGGCAGCATACACTTGTACTTTTGATGTTGTATGGAAGTTCTCATGGCTCGTCGAGATTTGCAAGGCGATTGGAAATATGGGTAATCCAGCCATGTAAAAAAAATTTTTAATAGAGAAAAATAAAGTTTAATATTCAATCACTTGTCTGGAGAGATTCCTTTAACGCGAGAACAAGTCTTCAGCGAACCGAAGAGAGAAAAAAACGTACTAGGATTATCCCACAGGCAAAAAAGATAAAATAAAAACCTCTAGTCCTCCTGCTGACGTTTCTCCCCGCACCTGGGGTTTTCTCAAAGCAAACTGGTAGAATACCAGTAGATGTTCCGATACCTACAGGAAAAAACAAGCTAAATTTAAACAGAGACGTGCTGCCAAAAGCGCGGGAAAAGTTAATTGTTTAATCAGCTCCGGAACTGTCAATTTCCATTGTGACCGAAGATGACCCTTGTAGCAGCAGCTGTGAACGTGCTTTGCTCAGGAAGGGATACCAAATCTTATTCACATACACCAGTTCTTGCTGGCGATTAAGGGGGTTCAGGGATCTTCTCTGGGTGATGGCAATGGCTTCCAGGTTACGTCTCCGCCTGTTGTTAGCTTCATTAAAAAGGGAACGAGTTTCCTGGAAGGCAATAGTATGCCCAGTCTGGACCACATGTGCTGCTATTGCAGACTTTTCTTCGATGCAGTTTGGCAGCTCTTAGATGTTCCTGAAGACGTGTCCTTATCGGCCGCATTGTATTCCCCACATAAGTTCTTGCACAATCAGCACATGCTATTTCATAAACGCCTGAATTGGATAGGTGAGGTCTTTTGTCTTTTGGATTGCGCAATTTTAAGAGTGGGAGAAAAATGAGTTTTGATATTATACTGCCTGAAGATACGTGCTATCTTATCTGTGAAGCCTTGCACATATGGGAGTGACAGCCAGACCTGTTCTTTCGTTTCCTGGTTACGTTGTTCATTGTCCCCAGGTCCTATCAACTGCTGGCTCTTGGTCAGTTGCGTCTTCCAAAAATTCCCTTATCTGCATGCATCTCACCAGGCAAAAGGACCAAGTAAGGTTCATGGGGGATGAATGCCAAGTTCCCATATCCCAGGGGCTTCCTTTTTATGATAAAACAATATCCCACATTTTCACTAGGTTACATTGTTTTATCTTAAAAAAAATATTTGATTGTCAGCTGCCAAGCAAGAAAGGCAGGGTAAAAATGTTCAAAATAAAATAAAACCTATTCAGTGCAGTAAAATGAGCCCATCCTCTATGTCCATGATGGCGAACCTATGACACGCGTGTCACTGGTGACACGCGAGGTCATTTTGGGTGACACAGCAGCGTTTCCCCCAGGGCCCCGCTACACCTTATATTTTTGCAAAAGTTTTACAGGCTTGTCTTGAACATTTAGGACAGGGGTTTTGCCAGACCTCTTTCAAATTATTACCTAGTAAAACTCAGCAACAAAAAAGTCACTAATTAATGTTAAATGTGTTCTATAGTTGTTTTCAGTTCAGTTCAATTCAAAATTACTATTAAAAGTAGCAATAGTCAAAAAATACTATTAAAAGTGAGGGGGGGGCGACACACCAGCAGAGTCAAGTAAGGCACTTTCAAAAATTTTGACACACCAGCCCCAAATGGTTCGCCATCACTGCTCTATGTCCAAGGCCAGTCGTGGCACGGCACAGCAATGTCAGGTGGCTCTAAAATCTTTCAACATGAATGCTCCTGGCCCTTTAATGGTTGTATAGGTGAGGGTATTTCAGCAGGTGCAGCTGCTTTAGCAGCACTATCAGCAACTGCAGCTTCCAAGATTCTGTCTTCTGCACAACTCTTAAGAACGCAGAGGCCTTAATGGTGGAAGGTTGGCCACCCCGCTCTAAAAGAACCAATTTCAGCTTCTCATTTTGCACCAATGTTTCCTGTGTCATCAGCAGATAGGGTTGAATTTGAAACTGGAGAAATCAGGGTAGGGAAATCCATATCCTACATAGCTTCACATGGGAATGCCTGCTAACTAGTCATATAGCTGCTCAGTGCTTAGCACTACAGGAAGAGGGAACTCTTCATTCCTCGTGTGTGAAAAACACATTCCTGAGCAGTTAGATGTTTTGCCAATGTGCCTATTATAGGTTGTGTGCAAAAATGCAATGCTTGTTACATTTCTTGTATAGCCAAATTAGGTAAGCTGTAAAGAAAGAGCAGTTTACTCACAATGGTGTAATAAAGATGTTTCTACCTTGACAGTTCTGATCTTCCGCATCAGCAGAAGTTAATGAAGAAAACATACTTGCCTTGTAACTTTTTCTGCTAGAGTGGTTTTGGTATATTTCCAGAACCTAATGTTTTTTTTTTAAAAACCTGCAAAGTACTTGTCTGGAATTCTTGCAAAGAAAATTTGAGATGCATTTTTTAAAAAAATATCATTTTTGCTCTGCTTTATCGTACAACTCCTTGTGGTGTGTTAATGCATTACTGAATTTTGGAGGGTCGGATAGCTTATCTAATGACAAATGCAGTAGGGTAATGTATACATCAGTGGTGATCATCCTTTAGTGATGGATAATTGAATATATGGTATGCTAGTGAATACATTTTTTTAATCCAAATTGACTTAATGCCTAAACACAGCGAGTGCAATTTAGAGAAAGTAAATCAAGCCTTTACTGAGATCAATAGGATTTAAGTACCGTATTTTTCGCTCCATAAGACGCACTTTTTTCCTCCCAAAAATAGGGGGGAAATAAGCGTGCGTCTTATGGAGCGAATGTTATGGGGGGGGGATTTTTTTTTTACTTACCTGGGCTTGCGGGGTCTTCAGGGAGGCCTGCGCAACCCTCTGCAGGCCTCTGCAGGTCTCCAGATCGGAGATAAAGGCTATTTTCGGCCATTTCCGGTTTTCGGAAAATGGCCGAAAATAGCCTTATCTCCGATCGGAGAGGCCTGCAGAGGCCTGCGCAACCCTCTGCAGGCCTCTCCGATCGGAGATAAGGCTATTTTCGGCCATTTTCCGAAAACCGGAAATGGCCGAAAATAGCCTTTATCTCCGATCTGGAGACCTGCAGAGGCCTGCGCAACCCTCTGCAGTCCTCTCCGATCGGAGATAAGGCTATTTTCGGCCATTTTCCGAAAACCGGAAATGGCCGAAAATAGCCTTTATCTCCGATCTGAAGATCGGAGAGGCCTGCAGAGGGTTGCGCAGGCCTCTGCAGGTCTCCAGATCGGAGATAAAGGCTATTTTCGGCCATTTCCGGTTTTCGGAAAATGGCCGAAAATAGCCTTTATCTCTGATCTGGAGGCCTGCAGAGGGTCGTGCAGGCCTCCCGGAATCCCCCGCAAATGTGAGTAACTTTCCAAATACTTATAATGGTGATGCTTGTTAGTGACTTGTTCATTTTTTAAATAAAAAAATCATGTTAGTGCAAATGGAGTGCAAATGGAAGCTGAGAGTGCAAATGGAAGCTTGTGAAAGACATATCCATGAGGAATTCACAGGTTTTAACACTGTATTGGAGCAGGATGGTTTGCCAGAAATTGCCTGTTTCAGGGTGATGATGCAAAGCTAGACATCTGCTAAATTAAAATCTACCTAACATTTTTGCATTTCAGTCAAATGCATTAGAAAAAAGTAAAATCTTTTTGGCTGTCAAAACAATCTGTCTCTATTTTTTTTCCTTTTTCATAGTGGGTTATTTAATGAAAGCAGCATGTGGCTGCACTCTCCCTAAGGAATCAGGCTCACAAGGATCAAGTGCTCAGAGATCCAGCTTTTTTCCCAAGTAGCATTTGTGGCAGAGAGTAACTTTCCCAGTAAGGTGTGGCACAAATTGCAACCCCTTCTGGACAGGGATAGATTGGCCAGTAGATCACATCATCACCCCAGGTTCACTCCAATGCTCATGATGCTTGTTATATTTTAAGTACTGTATGTAGCTATGGCTCTTGTATGCAGCCCTGTCGCTAATCGTCTAGTATGGTGTGCTTTGAACCTGTTTTGGGTTGTGACAGCCTATAGAATTCCTTGCTTCATGCCTGTTTAGATGTTTCTTTTTGTTGTGTTTTCTCATGATTGTCTATGCACCTATGTAATTGTATTGATTTGCAGTGACAGTACAGTATATTGCTTTCTGATCACTTTCGCTCTGTACATTCAGAGCATTTTGCTGCTCTCAGAATACCCTAAGAACTGGGATACAGAGAAAAGGGGAGAACTGAGGGAAGGGATAACAGAAAGGACCATTATGGTACTGAACACTGTGAAATATTTATTTACAAAGTTTTTACCCTGCCTTTCTCTCCGAAAGGACCCAATAAAGGGAGCAAAAAGTGGGTATATGATGGGGGTGCAGGGGAGAGGAAAGAGAAAAAAGCAAATATTTTTTCCCCTATTTTTAGCTCCATAAAACAAATGCGTCCTATGGTCCGCTGCGTCTTATGGAGCGAAAAATACGGTATATAGTTGAATTCTTAATTTGCGATTGATTTTAACAAGACAGGCCTGATTGAGGCCAATTTGTGTGAATTGCAGTTCACAAATGGATTGCTTGTGCAATGTGGAGGAAGAGGGCTCACAGAAGATGCAGTGTCCTCTCCTTTGAATGGAGATTTCTGCATCCTTGGCATTCCCAGTCACAAAAATTGCCTCTGAATCAATCGTACTTTGCCTTCTCCTATACTACACTTCTCACGTGAGCAGACCACTCTACTCATATGCATTTGCTCTTAGGCACTTTTAAGTTTCAGTTTATTATGATTGTTTATATAACTAAAAGCTAATTCCTAACATTCTGTTCCATTTCCCCAACGTTTCATTACATTCTAGTGTGACCAAGAAACAGAAGCCAGAGCAAAGCTGTGTAGCTTCTAAAGTGTTTTATGGAACAAAGTAAATAATAGACAATTTGGGCCAGTTCAGATGGGGAAAAACCTTGCTTCTTAATATAAGCACACTGGGATTTTTGGGGAAGGTTTAGCTCTTTCCTATATAAGTGAATGACAGCGCAATCCAACTTAACTTTTGTGCCGGTTTAACCAGCGGCACAGCGAGAACGGGAGGCCCCAGAACGGAAAAGGGATTCAAATCCCCTTTGAATTCCTCTTTTGGATGGGATTTGAATCCTTTTTCCGTTCTGGGGCCTCCTGTTCTCGCTGCGCCGCTGGTTAAAACCAGCACAAAAGTTAAGTTGGATTGTGCTGTGAATGACACTCTTTTGTATGGGAAAACTCAACAGTTGCAATTGGAAAAAAATGTTGTAATGGAGAAGGAGGAAAGCACTGGAACTCTGTATCACTTGCTGTCCTTCAAATTATATGTGTCATGGTGTAGTTATCTGTAAGTATCAGAATTTTCTGCACATAAAGAGCAACTTTCAGTCTGAATCTGTAATTTTACTATAATTTGTAGAATTCAGCTTCATGTGCCATTGAAGCCATCCAGTCACAGAATTACTGCGGCTTTGATAGTACTGTTGTTACATTTACAGCCCAATCCTAGGGGCTGTTTACGCCACCGGAACAAGTGTTCTGGTGGTGTAAACAACATTACAGCTGTTGCAAATACGACTGCCAACGAGCGTGGCATGACCGCCACAGGTAGGTTTGCGCAAGGGCTCAGGAGGGAGGCGAGGAGGCGGTGGAATGGGGCAGGGGTTGACGAAATGGGGAGGCAATGGGAGCAGGGAGGAGGGTAATCGGACCTGGGAAGTGGGTGGGTTTGATGGCAGCAGCAATTGCCAAATCCTAACCCTGGGCTGTTCTGCTTTCACGGGTCAATGTAGACTTATGCCAGCTATAGAGCTGGCACAGGTTTGAAATGACCCATGGTGGCTGCTGGGGCTTACCCTGGGGGAAGGGAACAAATATTTCCTTCCCCTGAGGAGGTCTCAACATGCCGAAACTACCCCATGGGATACAGTGGAAGCCGTGTTGGCTCCGCTGCATCACCGCGTGCGGAGTTACATAGGATTGGGCTGTTAATTATTTCTTATGACTGCTGTGCTGCCAGCTCCAGTGAATGACCGACTTGCATTCATGCTGGGACTACCTGTCATACGGTCCTATAATAGGAAACCTCCAAATCACGCCTCTAATCCTGAACCATACATCTATATGCAGCTATACACCATAAAATACAAATTATAATTTTGACAATGTCTGCTCACTCTCAGAAATAAAAAGATAAAAGTCATATTTGCTAAAAGAAATATTCCCTATGCCGCCAGTCAAGGGCATAAATGTACTGGTCAATTTTTAGGAGCCATGTTTTGCTGTAACATACATTTTTTGTTGTTGTTGTTTTATCGCTAGATCCGGGCTGCTAGCCTTAGGAAAGCCTTTAGACAGAGAAAGCACTGATCGCTACATTTTGATTGTTACAGCCTCAGATGGCCGACTAGATGGGGTAAGTTTCATGTGGAAATGTAAGAGCATGTGCGATTCTGAGACAAAAGCAACAGGGAGCTAAGAGCAGTGCAGCTGCAACGCATTCCGCACAAGTCTTCCGTCAATCCATTTATAACCTACAGCAATTCCCCTTTATGTCCAAAGGTTTCGTGCAGATGCTTTCCCTGTACTAGTTTGGAAGTACAGAAACCTCTGCTGCAACTGAAATGATTTATGTCACATTCTCTGACCTCTTATTGTTTTGTTATGGCTAAAACACACACTGCACATGATGAATGACATCCCATGGGGTCCCTCCTGTGACAGCTCCAACACACCATGACCAGCTCACTGCCCAGCCTTTGCACATCGTTTTTAAAAGTGTGTTCCCTTGCACTGTGTGAAACCATATCCTGAGATGCCTGTTTGCCCTGAAAAACCTTTTGCCATGATCCCTACTGAGAATCGACACATGGCAAATGTGAAGTTGATTCAATTTTTTTTCCTGCACCAGGGAAATCATTTTGAAATCGGTTTGTGGCAGATCATGAAGAAAACTATATCAAATGTTTTCTTCTGCTTCCAAGGGTATGATGAACAGGTTGACAAATTCTGTTAGCCCCTGGAATACTAGGAGGTTTGGTTTTGTGATTTGCCTTTGTTGTCTGTGACCATATTAATGCATTGAGAGTGTTGGTGACAGGAAGATGATATTTCCTAATATTTTCAGGATGTCTTTCATAATATTGCCTAATTGCTGCCATTCTGTGGTACCTTGGTGGTTATCTTTCTTGAGATCACAGACCCTTCTACTTGAATCTTTTAAAAGTCCTATTAACTCACAGTCATTACAAAAAGTGAGAAATAATTTGATGAATTGAGTTGTTCCTTATAGTGTCAGATTTCAATAGCCTTTATTCTGCTAAAATTAAATGACCCAAAGATTTGTGAACAATGATTTGCAGACAGTTCCGTTGTCAGTGTCTTTCAATAAACCAGGAGTGTTCTTTTAACAATGCATTCCACATGCCTTGTTCAGATGAAAGTAGTGCATTGGGAGACATTTTCAGGGCAGAACCAAATTTTGCAAAAGACAGAGGACTGCTGCCAAAAGTGACAGCCCTGTGCCTTGTTCTTCCTTGCAACTTAACAGGTTTTCTCTCAACATATGGTGTGATGTCTCCCTCTCCCCATTCCTGAAAGTGCCAGCCGGTGAAGCAGAGTAAGGATGGAGGAAAGTTACAGTCACCCGCAACGATGCAGCCACGTCACGGAGGTCTCCTTCAGATAAGGGAACTTTTGTTCCCTTACCTGAAGGTCAGCTTACGTTATCCCAAATGGTCACCTTTGTTGGTGCAAGTCTGAAGTGAGTATAGGAGAGGGAACGGGGGGGGGGGGGAATGGGATGAGGATATTGGTGTTACTGCCACCGATATTCACCCCATTCTGCCCACCTTTCCGCCCCCTCTCCTCCCAGACACTCCCCCATTCCTCCTCCTCCCCACCCACATTTCATCCCCACTGCTGGCTTACTGACTCCGGTGGGGGGCAGTGGGTTCCAGCGATGAGGCTGCAGTGCCACTGCTTCTTGCAGCGGCACTTGCAAAATGGTTGCTGGCGATGCGCTGTGCCACTGATGTAAAACATTGTTCCGTTGATGTAAAACCCTCCGTGCTGACACATGTATCTTTCCTCTACACTTGAGTGCTATTCATTTAATGGCTGGCAACTGCATGTGTGAACCTACTCTATTGCATTTAAGAAGCAGTATCAAAACTCTGCCTATGATGTTAGATCTGTGATGGCCCATTCATACATGCAAGTCATTACTTTATCCTGGAGTATACAAGTGATGAGCGTATGTAGCTGAACCAGGTCAAGCAAAATTAATGGCTGACTAAAGGTTTACCTAAAGCTTTCTAAACTTTGTGAAATGTTATTTTCTCTGGTGTCTCCAAGATGCAGTTGGAGTCACACCCATCTCCCAGTTGGAAATGTAGCTTCAGCCCACCCGGTCTCTTCTACAGATTTTCTGTGCCCTCTGTTATAAAACATATACAATACCTGATTGTGATGTATGGAAGCATACAGAGGGAACACGAACATTTAAATACCATACCACTGCAAATTTGTGCTCTGAAAAACAGAGCAGTTAATAAAATTCCATTCTGCTCCTATTCAGTAAAAGTTCCTGCAAAATCCATGCATCATTCTTACAGCCCAATCCTGTGCAATTTCCCATGTGGCGATGCAGCTGCACCAATGCAGCTTCCGATGTATTCCACGGGGGAGTTTTTAGCATGTAGAGGCCTCCTCAGGGTAAGAGAACATTTGTTCCCTTCCCCCAGTGTAAGACCCAGCAGCTGCCATGAGTCAACATGGACCTGCAGCAGCGATATTGCTGATGCAAGTCTATGTTGACCCATGAAGACAGATGAGACCCAGGAAAGGTGTTAGGATTCAGCAGGCAGCCGCTGAACCCATCCCCTTCCCGGGCCTGATCTGCCCTCCTCCCCAACCCCATCTCCTCCCAATTCATCCCACCCCATCCCATCCCACCCTTCCCCACCTCCCTCCTAACCCCTGCGTGGCCTTACTTGCGGCGGTGGGCATCCCCGGCCCATCGTCACACAGTCCATGCCGCTCGCTCCTTGCAGGAGCGGCCAGGCCACGTCTGTTGGCACTGCCACTTTTGCAACAGTCATAAAGGGGTTTATACCGCGGGAACACTTGTTCCGGCAGCGTAAAGGCCCCTTAGAATTGGGTCGTTAATTGGTAATTTCCATGAGAAATTGCTTATGAAAATATTACAGTCTAGAGATCGAATACACGACTCCTCCATTTGAAGCTTTTGTATGGCTCACAATTAGTTTTTTCCTCTAATGATGAATATATATAATTATTCAGAGAGAAAACCTGCCTGAAGTGCAGCTTTTCATATATTTGCTTTTGTGTTTTCGTTCATTTACCTTTAGTTCACTTCAAGCAGAATGTTTGGTGGGTAGAAAAAATATAATAATTTATAAGTCCTGCAATTGCATTTATAGGAGTATCAGCAAGATTGTAATGAGCTGCAGAGTGGGAATTCCTGCTTCACTTGTTTCATACTGGCTAGTTAACTGTCACTGTGGTTACACCTTTTCAGTGGAAAGGTCACATTTGCATCTTTGTTTCTAATTACCACACTCCACTTTCAATCTATACCTCCAGAAAGTTTAGTTTTCCATTCTCAAGGTGTCCCATGCAACTGTGTATCGTATACAGCAGGATCCTCTCTTTCTTCATCATTTTCTAAAGTCTAATGAACAACTTACTGTGTTGATGAGTTGTAGTTGAACCAGCAGGGATAAGTGAGTCTTTCTGAGAGTACAATGCCTTTAATGGTGTTTTTCCTAGTGATAGGTGCAACAGCAGATATGTCTGGAAGGGAGCACGTGCTTTGTATACAGGTTTCAACCTCCAGATAGGATTGGGAAAAATCCCAGTCTGAAATCCTGGAGATTCAGTAGCAGTCAGTGGAGACGTTACTGAGCTAGATGCACCAATGATTTGATACAGTAGAAAGCAGCATCATATTTGTTCAAGGGAATGAACAAGTGTATCTGCACGAAAAGGTGCACTGTCCATTCAGTGGGGTCTGCATGACACTGGATTGTAGATGTAGATACAATTAAGATATTCCTCTGCAGCTACCTCAACTGCCTTGAAAGAAAACTGCTTACGCATCAGGATCTCCCTTATTAGATAGGGGCACATTTAGATATGGCTACTAGTGTGGGTTAAACCGCTGAACCATGAGCTGTCGATTGAAAGGTCGGCAGTTTGAATCCCCAACGGGGTGAGCTCTCGTTGCTTGGCCCAGCTCCTGCCAACCTAGCAGTTCCAAAGCATGTTAATGTGAGTAGATGAATAGGTACCGCTTGCGGGAAGGTAAACAGAGCTCCGTGTTCCAGCTGCATGCTACGTGCTGCGGCAAGGAGAGTCATGCCGGCCACATGACCACGGAGGCGTCTTCGGACAACGCTGGCTCTTCGGCTTTGAAATGGGGATGAGCACCACACCCTAGAGTCAGACACGACTGGACTTAATTGTCAGGGGTCACCTTTACCTTTTTACTAGTGTAAGAGGACAAAAGTGCTGATCTTTCACAGCTTCTTTTATACTTGTTCACAATAAGTCCCCAGTGTACATACTGGTTCTGTTTTGGAGATCTGTACAGAAGTTGAAATATACGTAGCTGAATGATATTGTTCCTGCGCAAAAGCACCACAAAAGACAGACTACGCCTGTGCAAAAGCATTGATACAACCATCCATAGATATCTGTAACTTGTGGCCCAACCCTAAGGGACCTTTATGGCGCTGAAACGAGCCACCACTGGTTGCTCACCAGTGCGAGCAACCTGGCTGCTACTGCAAGAGGTGAGCAGCTGGGTCTGCACAACAGCGGACACCCGCCGGAGCCCATGCAGAGGGTGGGAGGGAGGCGGGGAGGGGGTAGGGCAGGGTTGTTGTTGACAGAACAGGGTGGCAGTGGGGGTGGTGAGGAGGGCGGATCAGGCCCGGGAAGGGGGCAGGATCGGCGGCAGCAGCGCCTGCCAAATCCTAACTCCCTTCCTGGCTCAATCTGCCTTCAAGGGTCAATGCGGACTTGCACCAGCTATAGAGCTGGCCATGGGCGTCACTGTAGCGTGGCGGGCCGCCGGGGGGTGACACGCGTAAAGGGGGTGACACGCACACCCCCGCGCGTCACCTCCGTGATGCACGTCACCCTCGGCTCCGAGGCCGGGGAGCCGGCCTCGGAGCGTCCGGCCTGGCCGGCACTCCAGGGCCTTCTGAGAAAAGCCCAATGGCTCAAAACATGAAGTTGTACGTTTTTCGCGCATGCGCAGTACATTTCTGAGGGCAAATGGGCAGCCCTTTGCCCTCAGAAAAAGTACTGCGCATGTGCGAAAAACGTAAATCTTCACGTTTTGAGCCATTGGGCCTTTCTCAGAAGGCCCTGGAGCGCCGGCCAAGCCGGCCGAAGAAAGAGAGGAGCCGCGGGCAAATACTCAGCCGCGCTTTGGGGGGGTGTTTGGCGGGTCACCCTAGGGCAGGGAGTGACGCGTGTCTAGTGACGCCAATGGAGCTGGCGTAAGTCTGAGTTGACCCATGGCAGCTTCTGGGGCTCACCCCAGGGAGTTACCTTCCTCTGAGGAGGCCTCAGCATGCTGGAACTCCCCCGCGGGACTGCAGGAAATGACATTCAGATGGAGAATATCGTTTTGCAACTGGAATTGGTATAAAGTGAGATTATTAATTTTTGCAGTGATTCCAGAAAACCATAGATTGTGCTTATTTTTTTAAATTCATAATAAAAAAAATACAGAATAGCACTAAACTTACCCTAGTTGCATTTAAATGTCATCTATTAAAATAAAAATATCTGTATCATAACGTTTTCTTTTAACTTTTGTTCTTTTTCTTACAGACATCAACTGCTACAGTTAATGTGGTTGTAACAGATGTAAATGATAATGGACCTGTTTTTGATCCTTTTCTTCCTAAGAACCTTACAGTACCAGAAGAAGAAGTCAATGCGCTTGTTGGTCAAGTGAGGGTAAGTTGCTGCTGTTATACTGCAGTGACTTGTGTTACTACCTAAATGAATGAAACCATCAGATTGTCCACTGAATAAGGCCAATTCAAAGTTGTTGTTCCTTATAGGAGCTCAGAGAAATCAATCTCTGGTTTTAAGAAACGCCACATTATCTCCAGAAATTCCGTCACACACATCCTTCAAGGACATCTTTTGCAAATTCTCACCCTTCTTGGCCATGAAGTAAAATCATTTGCAACAAATAGTCATTTGTTGCTTTGGAACTGTAAAATACAGTTTGGTAGAGAACTACTGAATTAAAACGACAGCAAAGACACAAAAAAAGATCTGCTTCATAGCATTAAGTGGAGTCCAGCCAAACTTGTGACTAGATGTCCGATGTGTTTTAAAGAGATGTAATGCCAGCTCAAAATGCCTCTGATTTTCCCAAAAACACTGCCACAGGGGAACTGTGTTCAGGCCTGCAGGGAGGGGGGGGGATTAACTCTTGTCACTGATATTAAAAGCTGCTGTTTGCCCCTGAAATGACTATTTGTTGCAAAGAACCACTTCAAAGGCAAAGAGCAGTTTGGAGAAGATGATTTTCAGTGGGAAAAAGGCACAGGGGAAGAGTTAATAACTCTCTCTCCTTGCACTTTTTTTTAAAGGTGCTTCTTCATATGAGCACACTTCTTTAAAATGTATTCACATGTGAACATCTAGTTTGACCTTGGGTTCAAACTATGTATGATGGTAAACAGACCCATTTATTTAAACCTGGGTCTGCCTCAATCATGTCTAAAGTCAGGGGTGGGTCTCAGTTTTTACATCAAAAGGGACACATGGGACAGGGGTGTTAAATCTTTCCTCTGCCTGTGGCTTACCTTCCCACAGCCTCTCTCCCAGTGTCACTTTTCCTCTGGTATTTATTTCTGCAAGAAGTCAGCCAGGCTGGGTGAAAAGAAGCCATGGAGAGGCTACAGGGAGGTAAGTAGCAGGCCTAGGAAGGATTCAGCTTTTCTCACCTGCTTACCCTCTTTGCTCTCAACATTAGACACCAACTCTTATTTTATATACACGCTAGAGCAAACACAGGTTTAGAAAACAAAAACCTGTCAACACCATGCATTACTTCAACCTTAAAGGTAAAGGTTCCCCTTGCTCGAAAGCCAGTTGTTACCGACTCTAGGGGCGGGTGCTCATCTCCGTTTCAAAGCCGAAGAGCCAGCAGTGTCCAAAGATGCTTCCTTGGTCATGTGGCTGGCATGACTCAACGCCAAGGCGCATGGAACGCTGTTACCTTCCTGCCGAGGCGGTACCTATTAATCTACTTGCAATTTCTTGCTTTCGAACTGCTAGGTTGGCAGGATCTAGAGCCAAAGATGGCAGCTCACACCGTCACATGGCACTCGGGTCTCGAACTGCTGTCCTGCCTACCTCTTGGTCTGCAGTTCAGCATCTTAACCACAAAGCCACCGCCGGCTCCCTGAGAACTTCAGCCTTAGTTCTCATGAAATGAATAGGATCATAACTCAGTGATAGATCACATGATTTGTATTTAGGAATCCCTAGATTCAGTTCCTGGCACCTCCAGGAAAGATTGGGAAAGACCCTTACATGAAATACTAGAGAGCTTCTGTCCATCAATATAGACAATTCTGAGGTTGATGGATCAAGGGTGTGAGGGTCCAAGGTTCATATGTTCTTGTAAATGAAGCTGAAGATACAGTTAAATGCTTACTTTCCATTCATCTATTCTGGGACCATATTCCATGATGATGAAACAATCTGTATTTGTGAATGACAGAGTTTCCTCGCATACCAGGAACTTCTTAAAGGCTAAGTGACATTTATGTGGGGAGGGATCCCATGATTTTTTTCCCCACCCATCTAGAAAACATGACAACAAGAACAACATGGATCAGACCACAGGGAAGCAGTTCATACATTGCTGCACTAACATATGAATTAGCTGTGACGACAAACATTTGCAGATTTATGTCCACAGTGGCTATGCATTAATTAAAATTACTTGCAACTACCAAGTTTGGGCTATGTGGTAAAAGCCTGTTATTAACTTCATGGCAATTCTGAGTGGTTCAGATGTGCCCATTTGTGCATTATTTGGATAACATTTGAAATGAGGCCCTTTCATCTCTCCTACATAAAGATACATGCACTGTCTCTGCAGTAGTAGCCACACCTTTTAGAGCCACAACAGCCACATCTTCTCGGAGGGAGATGTACAAATCTCATTTTGGAGAGGACTACAGGAGTCACATGGAGTACAGGAAGCAATCCAAAATGAAAAGATGAATGAAAACTTAAATTTAAGTGAGGGTGCATTGTCTGAATGTGAGATCATATTGTGAGTGATGCTCTTTTGATAGCCTGTATGAAGCAGGCTTGTGATTTTGGAGAAGCAATAAGCATCTTTTAAATTCATTTGGTGCTTTGTCAAGACGCTGTCAATGTATCATCTTTCATAAATAGTAAAATGCAGCTCATTTTTTAGTTTAGGCAGTGGAATAGAATATGTCACTACTTCAGCTGCTCTCCATCTTGTATGTCATTGTAATTTCTAAATCATGTAAAGTGCTGCCATTGCTGAAGGCAGAGATGTCATTCAGTAGTAAATTCTGAAATAGCAAAAGGAGTTTTTGCATAACTTTTTTTTGTGTGTGTGTGGAGTGTAGCAGGATTTCTTTCCCAACCAATTTTGTTAAGCTAGACACTCGCTCAGTGTAGAGAAAAAAAAGGATCCGTTGTGCACATGCAACATTGCCCTCTTTGGAAATATTGTTTACAATTTGAGTTTCAATCTCTTGGTGTTCTGCACCAACTTTCATGGTGTTGGTGTCATGATTGTGTAGCTCACAGGTAGCCTTGAAAGATTTACGTTGTCCAAAGGAACTGGAATTTGGCTACTTCAACCCTGCTTGAACTACCTGTCAGAATTCTACTACTTTATTCTACTGTATGTCTATAACAAACCTAAGGCTGTAATCCTGGGAGTAAGTCCCATTGACTGTTTAATGTACTTCTAACTCGACATGCATAGGATTGCACTGCTAGTAATTCAAGACCATGATTCTTCTCTCAGACCAAAATCTCTCGCAGAATTATTGTACTGAAACATATATTCAAAGATACTCTATGTCCCTTGTCACCAACCCAAAGAGTGCCAAAGAAATTGTCAGAAAAATATTGTTAGAAGAATATTAAACAGATCTCTCCCAGCTGAACACAGATACCCTTACTGTAGTTTGCTTTTGATCAGGGGTGTTGAAACCAAATCAAGAGAGTTTTAGCCTTAACACTTAGTTTGTAGAAAATCCCAACCCACAGTAATATACTTCATTGCATGTTAGGAACCAATAGCAAGTGTTAATATCCTATGAAGTAAAAGAGCTCTCAGCTGGAGCCCTTGTAGGCAGCAGCACAGGAAAAAAAAAACTCCTGCTGGGAATGGGAGATATAAGGAAGATTAAAAGAACAAAAGCTAAAAAGGACAAGTCTGAAAGTGTTGTGGATGCATTTCAATTCCTTTTAACTCCACACAGTACTGACTTTACTGTGGCAATTGGAGTTGTACCAGGTTCCCCATTGTTCTTTGAATTTTATCATTGGGATCCCCCAAAGTCACTTTCTGAAAGCAATTTCTCTTCTTCTTTTTTAAGAGGACCACTGTGAAAAGGAAAGATTTGAGAGTTCAAAGGCATGAAACTGACAGTGAAGTTCAACCATTTCAAACCACTTTTCTTATAGCTATTGACTTCTCTTATACGGAACATTAAACTATTTTGATTTTTAAAAAAATATCTCTGAAATGTCCTGCAAGATCATGTTTGATATTTACAACTAGCACATTATCAGGAGGCATCAGTAATGTTGCAAACAATTCCCTGGGTCCTAAGCTGAATGGCACACAGACCTTTGTGCTGCCGGTGGAAAAAGAAACATATTGCTGCATACATATCAGGCTCGTTTTATTACAAAATATGTGTTTAAGAATTTGGAATTCTTAAGACAGCAAAACTATTGTATCTATTGCAATTATATTCTATATACCTCCTACTGCTAAATCACTTTCACAAGCTAACCCAAATTCACTTGGAGTCCCATGGGCTGTTCACTTCCTTAATTGCACGAAGTCAGTCTGGTTGGAGAACTTTGGCCCAATCTGTCCCCTTGTCTTCATTTTGCTGGTATCTTCCTCCTTGTTAAACCTCAAGTTACTCCTTCTATTTCACACTTCTTGCTTCTCTCCCTCCCTCCCTCCCTCTTCTCTTTTCTCTTGCTGCCCTAGTTCTTCGGAACTCACTACCTCCTAGTATCCATACCTGTACCTCATTCCAATTAGTTCAACAGCACCTACAAATGTATCTCTTTTCCAGAACCTGGGCTTCTAATCTTTGGTGTCTTTCCTTCTTTTCTCTTCCTTTTGTATGTTTCTCCTTTCCTTATGATCTTATCATTTTAGATTGTAGACCTCCAGGCAGAACTTGTTCTTCCTACGTTTTGAAGTGCTGAATTGTTGACTGATTGATTAATAATAGTCAAATCAAGCCAGTGCTGTTTCTGTGCATGTGGTGAATAGTTTTACTGCATTTTACAGCGCAAGCTTATGTATGTTTACTCAGAAGTAAGTCACGTTGACTTACTTCCAGGTAAGTAAAAATAGGATTGTAGAATTATAGTCCAATCCTACTGGGCTGCCCCGCTGGCGGAACACATGTTTCGCTGGCATTGGCTCCTGCAAAGCAGCCGTAAAGCACGCTCCGGCAGCACTAGCTGCCGGAGTCTTCTCGCCCGCACCAGCAGATCCCAGAGGACCCTCCGAGGAAGGTGGGGGAGGGTGGAACAGGGGATGGGGGAGAGCGGAACGGGGAGGCGACAGGGCAGGGGATGGACGGATTGGTCCCGGGAGGGGGGGCAGATTTGGCAGTAGCAGCGCCTACCGAATCCTAACCCCCCCCCCTTCCTGGGCCTCATCCGCCTTTACAAATCAACATGGACTTGCACCATGGTAGTTGCTGGGGCTTACCCCAGGGCAAGGGGACAAATGTCTCCTTAACCCGAGGAGACCTCCAGCAGCCAGAACTCCCCCGCAGGATACAGCAGAGGCCATCTCGCTGCCACTGCATCGCTATGCAAAGAGTTAGGATTTTACAATGTAAACCTGTCACCGTAAATTGTTTATTTGAATAAAGACAAAGTAGCTGCAGGGGGGAAGGAAGTCTAATATTTGTCTCTAGATTCAACTGCAGCAGATTCTGGCTAGATTCTAGATTCTGGCTGCAGCACCGCGAGGCAGTATCTGGCTCTCCTGGAAGACACTTCCAGTTCGCGCCAAGGCCCCCGACCCACTCCATAGGCCCTGGTGCGCCCCAAAATGCATCATGGAAGCGTTTCTCAAACTGGTGCACACCAAAGCCAACGGAGCAGGTCCCGGTCCTCGGCGCGACCTAGAAGCTGCTTCTGGGAGCGCCAGATATTGTCCCGCGCGATCTGTGGTTGGTGTAATTTGCGGGTAAGGAATCTGCAGATACTGAAAATTGCAACAAAAAATCAGATTATAAAGTCCAGCAAGTCCCCTAATATCCTCAACTGTCAGAACTTTTCCCCCATCCTATCCACCACCAAAAGCTGTTTGAAATTTTAAAAAAATTCAAGCCCCATTGGATAGTGTCCAGGGAGGGGGCTGATTATAATTCACCTGGGAGGGAATTCCACATTTGGGGAGCCACCGCAGAGAAGGCTCTTCGTCTCATTGTTGCCCCCTTGCTTCAGTCAAGGGAGCACACAAAGAAGGGCCCCCTCTGGAGATCTCAGAGGATGAGCCAGTCTATATGGGAAAAGGCGGTCCTTCAGATACTCTGGCCCTAAATCGTTAATGGCTTTAAAGGTTAAAACCAGCACCTTTAATTGGGCCCGGAAACGAACCGGCAGCCAGTGTAGCCGCCAAAGCAGTGGCCCAACAGATGTATACATGAGCTTATTTATAACCCACTGTGCACTCATAGGAGCTTCTGGGGTGGCATGACTAGAATAAAAATTGGCTTCTCTGTTCCTCCCTCTTCCTCACCCATCCTGATATTATATTATCGTTCTCTTCTTCCAATTGCATCATGAGAGAAATACCCATGGTGGTCCTTCAGTCCTTCTGCATCGGGGTTTTTGGAAGTCTCCCAACAGCCCAGTCCTTTTCTGGATTGGGCTGTTGGGTGGAGGGATTTACAACAGCGGAAGAGGCTTCCACTATTGTAAAATGGCTGCTGACGGAGCGTGCAGTGCTCCGTCGGTGGCCATTTTGGGAGCGCTGCCGCAAGTGGTTGCAGCACTCCCTGTTCATTGCCAGACCCTGCTGCATTCGCTGGAGTAGGTAAGGCAGCGTCGGGGTGTGGAGGAGGTGAAACTGGGTGGGGATGGCGAAGGGCTGAAGAACTGCCACAGGTCTGAGGAGACCCATTGCAGAGTGGGAGACTTACAGAGGGGTAAGGGAATTTAAATCTCCTTTCCCCTCCGAAGCCTCCCAATCTGCCCCCTGCTGGATACAGCGCACTCCTTTTTGGTGCGGCCGTACCAGCGGGGGGGGGGAGGATAGGCTTGGGCTCCAAGCCTATCCTCTTAATACTTTCCTCCCCTTCCTGCTTCCAGAGTTCTTCTGTTCTTTTCTGATCCTTTTATCCAGGAAGAATCCAGCATACTTTAAGGATTGTGGACATTGACATCACTGAGGAATTATTTTAAATTCCTCAGTGAGATAAGATAAGAGTTCCAGATTTGCAGATAAGAGTTCCATAGTAATCTTGTAATAGTCTATCTTGTAAGGGGAAGAAGGTACCAAAAATTGATACACCAAAACACTAATATAACACTATGCAATCAGTCCTTAAAAAAACAAAAGTATCTATTAAAGGAACAATGTAGTGAACAGAATATACCACACTCCTACATTGAAATGTTAGCTGACTAAAATAATTTTTTTAAATCACAAGATATTCCCTAATGTTCTATGAAATTGAACTATTACTTCCTAAGCAGGGATCATCCCAGTTCTTAGTTATTTTTCTTAATGTCACAGTGGGAGTCAGGGGGGAGAGAGTAGAAGAGATTGTGTTGGAATTAGCTTCCTGCATTATTCATAATTTCAAAGTTTGAAATGTTTTCCATTTTGAAGGAGCTTTCTCACACCATATGGCACTGCATGTTGCATTTCTTACTGTGACAAGCAGAATGTAATGCTGCCTACTTCTCTTCGCCGTGAATCTTTTCCCTTATTATGAACACACTGGCATGTTTAATCTTTGGCAAAGAAGCAAAAATTGTTAAGAACTAAGCAGTCCCTTTGTGTGTGTTTGAATTGTACGATTTCTAATCCTTCCCTTGTCTATTAACCATAGAAAGGTACCCTAGATTGGGTACTGCTAGTGCCATATAACACAAAGGCAGCTATACTAAGTAAGTTAGGTCTATTGAAATTCCAATGAAATCAATGGGACTTAAAATCACAGCTAAGTCCTCCTGTTCATTGAGGCACATCCACAGGGAAGTTTCGAATAGTAGCAGATGTCTGTTGGATCTGCTACTGATATTAGCAGCATAAATATTGAGGACTTTGGTAGTGGGGTGAGAAATGGGAGGAAAGAAATGCACGTTTCAAGATCCATATGCTGGGTGACTCCACTGCTCTTCTGGACAAAGCTGTGGCAATAGATACAAAAGGCTAATTCGTACGGGTAGGAGGAAAATCTATATGGAGTTTTGTTTGCAGTGATAAAGCCGCACCATTAAGCCGCACCATTAAGCCGCACCAAAGCCGAACATGTGTCATGTGAAGGGACTGGGTGGTGCACAGAACATCTAAGGGAGAAGGGCATTTGGTACAGATACTATCGCTATTCAAACACACACATGGCCAACATGTGTGTGTGTGTGTGGGGGGGGGGAGATATTTATTTATTTATTTAATTAAAAAAAATATCCCGCCTTTTCCTATGCCGAAAGGCAAATGCCCAAGGCGGCTTACAACAAAGGTTAAAATACATAATTTAAAATAATACATAAAATAAATTAAACAATACATAACCATACACAAATTTTAAAACAATAAAATCCACTAGGGGAGGGGGCAACAGTGTGGAGCAGATAAGCAGCTTGGCAGAGCATCTTGAGACACAGGAGGCAGACCACAACCCATCACCCAAACGCTAGACGAAATAAAAATGTTTTGAGCCCTCGCCGAAAAGTCATGAGGAAGGGGGTGGTTCTCAAATTCCCTGGCAGGGAGTTCCACAGTTGTGGCGCCACAGCAGAGAAGGCTCACCCACGTGTTGCCACTCCCCTAACTTGCGATAGAGGTGGCACTCGCAGGAGAGCCCACTCAGATGACCTAAGTGAGCGGGCCGGAATGTATGGGAGAAGGCGGTTCCTCAGATAACCTGAACCGTGAAGGGCTTTAAAGGTCATTACCAGCACCTTGAATTGGGCCCGGAAACAAATGGGCAGCCAGTGCAGCCGCTGAAGCAGCGGCTCAGCAGAGTCAAACCGCCTAGCTCCAGGGACCTCCTGGGCTGCCGCATTCTGCACTGATTGCAGCTTCTGAACCATCTTTAAGGGCAGCCCCATGTAGAGCACATTACAGTAATCCAGTCTTGAAGTCACTAAGCCGTGGACCACCGTGGTCAGGTCCGATCGACTCAAATACGGCTGCAGCTGGCGCACCAGCCGAAGCTGGGCAAACGCACCCCTGGCCACAGCCGCCACCTGGCTTTCCAAGAAGAACTGCAAATACAGAAGCACTCCCAAGCTACGCACCCGTTCCTGCAGGGGGAGTGCAACCCCATTCAGAACGGGCAGATGACTCAGTACCTGCATCGAAGCTTTCCTGACCAGTAGGACCTCTGTCTTTTCTGGATTCAATCTCAACCTATTAGCCCTCATCCAGCCCCCTACTGCCTCCAGACAGCGCTCCAGGACTTCCACAGCCTCCCCGGAATGAGATGGCAAGGAGAGATAGAGCTGGGTGTCATCAGCATATTGGTGACACCCAACTCCAAATCCCCGGATGATCTCCCCCAACAGTTTCATGTAGATGTTAAAAAGCATGGGAGACAGAATAGAACCCTGTGGCACCCCACACTGTAAGGGGCAGGGCGCCGAACAGGCGTCTCCCAGCATCACCATCTGGGACCTGTCAGCCAAGTAGGAATGGAACCACTGCAAGGCAGTGCCCCCTAGTCCCAACTCGGTCAGCTGACCCAGAAGGATACCATGGTCGATGGTATCGAAAGCCGCCGAGAGATCCAAAAGGACCAACAGGGATGCACTCCCCCTGTCCAGTCCTCAGCAAAAATCATCCAACAGGGCGACCAAGGCTGTCTCCGTCCCAAAGCCCTACCTGCAGCCAGACTGAAAAGGGTCCAGATACTCCGTTTCATCTAGTATCCCCTGGAGCTGAGACGCCACCACCCGCTCAATCACCCAAAAAAGGCAGATTGGAAACTGGCCGATAGTTATTTAAATTGGAGGAATCCAGAGATGGTTTTTTTTAGGAGTGGGCACACAATTGCGTTCTTCAAGATGCTAGGCATCACTCCCTCCCGCAAAGATGAATTCACAGTGGGTTCCACCCAATCGGCCAGCCCAACCCACGCAGATTGTATTAGTAAGCTGGGCAAGGGTCAAGCGGGCAGGAAGACGGTCTCAAACTACAGAGGACCCTATCCACATCCTCAGGCTGTATAAGGTGAAAAGAATCCATAACGATGGAATTGACAGATGCCGTAGGGACAAATTCTGGAACTGTTAAACCAGAGTCCAAGTCGTGGCGAATCTGAGCGATTTTATCTGCAAAGTGCCGTGAGATCTCATTACAGCGGTCCGTCGAACACTCCAACTCACTCACTACAGGAGCCGAGTGGAGCAGATCCCGGACAACTCGAAAGAGCTTCGCCGGCCGGCCATGAATAGGATCATGGGAGCAAGCCCACCCTACTCTGTGTGTGTGTGTGTGTGTGTGTGTGTGTGTGTGTGTGTGTGTGTGTGTGTGTGTGTGTGTTTTGTTGCCTGACAACATTTTTTTTCTTATATTGGAATGTGTGATAGGTGACATGCTTGTGTATGTGGTAATACATGTGTATATGGCTCTGGGTGCCTGCCAGGAGAGCACAGACTAGGCCATTACCATACTTTAGAACTGGACTGATGGCCACCTAGCCCCACAATTCCTGAAATGCTTCACACACAAAGCAGAAATGGATAGGTCAGGGGTTCTCAAAGTGGTGGGTTGCGATCCACCACACCAGACAGGAGCTGGCGCCCCTTTAAGGAGCATTGTGATTATTGATGGTGGCGGTGACAGCGATTCTGGGATCATGCTGCTGCCGGGGACAATAGGGGTAGTTTTAGATTTGTCGAGGGTCGGTGACGCCCTCCAGAGGGTGCGAGGGGCATGACCCCCCCAGTAGGCCTCCCCAAGCCTCTAAACGGCTCCTGGAGGTGATTAAAACCCTCCAGGACGGTTTTTGGGGAAGCCAGAAAATATACCGGAAGTGGGCTTTAATCACCTCCAGGAACCATTCGGAGGCTTGTGGAGGCCCGCTGTGCAGGTGCGGCCCCCCGCACCCTCCGGAAGGCGGCACGACCCCCAGTAAGACTAAAAATACCCCTTTTGTCCCCGGCGGTGCCGCGATCTCGGGATCACCGCCGTCCCCATTGCCCCATCCTCACAAGCAAAGTTCTCCCCTACTCACAGGGAGAACTTTGAGAAACATTGGGATAGTTAATCTTGGTCCTTGGCAAAGCCTAGCCATCAACCCACAAAGCCCCCTTCTGTCTCATGTGCAGTCAAATTGTTGACGCACTTATTTTTTTTATTCTCCCCTACGATTGTATTATTATGTCGACAATAAAGTTCATGGTATTGCACCTTCACTCTTCCTTCCCCACCAAAACACTGAGCTGTATCATTGGCTACTGCACACAATTTCAACACACATAATGCATTTCCCCCATGTGCACATGTTACACATGTCCTGAAAAGCACCCCGGGTAACAATTCATATACTCTCTGTATTTAAACATTAAGCCTAGGCTTGTACAAGGACCCTGAAAAAAACAGAGTCCCCAACTTCAGATACCAGCTCCTGTTATATGACTTGTATGTATACAGGCTTGAATGCTAAGATGCTGTATGCATGTTGCAATTTTACTCCCCCAGTATAGTCCCCCCATTAACTATATGCACATCTGAATAGTAATATTGTCCTTCTTCCCTTCACACTCTTGAAGACTTCACACTCTTCCTCACTCTCCCGCCATTCCCTGCAACAAGGTGTCCTATAACATTTGTATAGCCTCCTAATAGGTTTTTTCTTTCAACTGCATAGCCATGCAGCTCCGAGCCAAGCTCCGCACAGCACAGAGCTCGGCAACCTAGAAGTTCGGTGATAACACATAACATCACCAGACACCACCAAGTGTCCGGGGACAGTGATGTGACACTGCGCAGGAGAAGAAAGGTTCCACACATTGGTGCGGACCCCTTGGAGGGAGTATAGCTCCTAGTCAGAGGCAAACAGGCAGGTCTGATGCTGAACCCTTGATCTCATCACAAAGTTGAGCATATGTTACCATGGAACTGCTGCAAATTGCTTTTGAACTAGTTTTCTCAGATCAAAGGAAGATAATAGCACCTTGTCCCTCTCTATAGGGATAGGTAACCAGAAAGAGTGTTGTCAATAGCTGTCATCTGCCTCGAGTGTACTCACTGTTTGGACAATACTTTCCTAAGTACAGGAATTCCGAAGAGGCTGCATTTCATGTAATCACTGATATATTGTTTTTCCTTTTGAAGTTGCAGGCTTATACTATTGATAATAATGTGCTTGCTAAAGAGATCATACCATATTATTCCTGTTTCCTGCATTCCATATGACAGACTACCGCATATAGTTTGTGCGTGACTAAATATGTGATGTTGGTTCACACATGGAATCCTTGGGGGGGGGGGGGAAGCAATATTTGTGTTTTTCAAGAAAGACTTACTGCCCTTCTGGTTTAGTGCTAAAGTACTGAATTAACGGTCTGGAAACATGCCAAATAGATAGGCTCTTAGATTAATCAAACTTGGACCTTGTGTTTGAAGACGTCCAGCAAAGTTAAAGGGCATCTTCCACTTTTGCTTCATGATTTTCTATTACCTTTGGTTATATGTAGTGCGTACAAGAAATAAATGTGCTCTTGTAGAGACTATGTGCTCTTAGATTTACAGATGGAAAGATGCAGAAAAGTGCAATCCTGATAGTACCAGGCTCTCACACTCACCTTGTAGCGCTTCCAGTCATCTTCTCACTTGTACATCCCAGTCATTCCTTCTTCACTCAGATCCACAAGCAACTTATAGAACAAGATGCAGAAGACGTTAGACCTATTGCGTCATTTGGCTAATTCCCATTCCATCTTTTTCTCTCATGGAAACGAGCCCAATCCTATCGCCCACCATGCTGCAGCATGCAACCATGCCAAAAAGGCACACACTGCATGATATGGTGGCGGTGGGGTGACCCGAAGGCAAAAAAAAAAAGAGGTAAGTAAAAATATTTTTTACTTACCTCCACATAAGCCCACAGGTGCCTATGGGTGGTGGCAGCTCAAAAATGGCTGCCAGTGGCACACTCCACTTTTCATTGGCAACCAATTTATGACAGTCAGACAGTGTTCCGCTGCTGTAAATCATATGATAGGATTCGGCCATAATGCACATTGGGAACAGAGAGTTAGACTAGTTGCATCTTCAGGTTACTCGCCGTACCAAGGGGCTGGTACTTGCAGTTCAGTGTGTCATTTTGTCAGAAGCAAGAAGTTTATTTTGTGTACTTGAAAGACAATACAGGAATACTCCTATACAGCTAAATCCTGACAGAGCTCACTAGACATGACACTGGTAAGAATGAAACTTCTACTTAGGGCCACACTAGCTAGGTTAACCAATAGGGTATAGGGAAAATTGTCAAGGGACTAGTCAGAGAGGCCTATGAGAGATGACATCTGTACCTTCTTGAAAGAGTACAGTCACTTGGTGGCCCAATAGGATTTGGCTGCCCAGTTCATACCTTCATCTGTCTGATGCAATCTGAATCGACAACTAAGGAACCTTCTCTTTTTGAAATCAAAACCCTGAGAATAGTTTGGGACAGAAACAATTACTTCTGCTACATGTATCTCACTATGCTTCTAGGTAGAGAAAGACTGATTCATGGAGTACTACTGTTGACACAGGAGTTTCTTCAAATGGAGTCAAAAGTCAAAATTTCTTCCACAAATGACATTTGCATGTAAGAGAACATAATTTCAGATCTTTTGCTGCTGGCATTGCACTTTGGATCCAATTCTTTTCAAAATGTCATGCTGTGTCGTGATTTTGTTTGTAGTTTATGGTGGCATAGTGAAAATTGCTGAGTCCTTGCTACATGAGTGACACTTTGAAAACACAGGAGCATCAGTGGATATACATTTGAAGTCTGCATTTGAAGCGCCATGGACTGGGACTCATGATTTATACAAGGCCTGTATATATTTCCTCTATTAATTCATTGAAGAGTTAATCTTGCAGTTAGTTTTTCATGGGTCAATACCCGCAAATCGAGTTGAGCTGTGTAATTTAAACTTTGTGTCATAACTGAATGCTATTCCATTAGTCTTTAAGTCAAAACACGTATATTTAGAATGAGATAAGCAACTCAAGAAAAGATTGAACTCTTTTCAAGGAGAGTAGAAAGAAAGGAGAGCAGACTGTGAGACAGTGGTTCGCAACCTTCTACCTCTTTAAGGGGAGGTTGGGACCCAGTGAGGGACCCTTAGGCGATGTCTGTGCGTTGTTTCCAGGTCTCCCCACCGCCGAATCCCACTAAGAAAAAAAAATTGTCTTACCTGGCTTTGGCGGCAGCAGCAGGGAGACATGGAAGTGATGCGCAGACATTGCCAATGGATTAGCCACCCCCTTAAAGGTATAGTAATTTCCAAACACATAATGTGGTGGGTCGCAACCCCCAGGTTGGAAACCACTGCTGTAAGGCATTTATACTGCAATCCTATACAAACTTACCTGGGAGTAAGTTCCATTGAATTCAATGAGGCTTACTTCTGAGTACTGTATGCATGCAACAGATTGACAGATCAGCATTATGCATTGGAGAAGTTGGCATGTACCGTATTTTTCGTTCCATAACACGCACCGGACCTTAGACGCACATGTATTTTGGAGCGAAAAAACAGGGGAAAAATGTCCTGCTTTAACTAGTTTTCCAGCCCCTTGGCCACTTACTGCATGTCCAATCTTCGTCCCACGTTGCCGGCTGCATTGTGGCCTCGCCGGGACTGCCCCCGGTCAGCAGCTCAAAGACGCTGCACCTTCGCTTCTTCTAGAAGCAAGACGCGAGCCTCCCGGACGCTGAGACGCTGGACACGACAAGGAAGCTCTGCGCAAACATAGTAGTAACTCCGATGTTTGTGCAGAGCTTGCAGTCGCATTCAGCGCCTACGCGAAGTTCCAGGCGCTGGACGCGACAAGGAGGCTCTGCGCAAACATCATAGTAACTCCAATGTTTGCGCAGAGCTTGCCGTCGTGTTCAGCGCCTGTGCGAAGTTCCCAGGCGCTGGACGTGACAAGGAGGCTCTGCACAAACATCGTAGTAACTCCGATGTTTGCACAGAGCTTCCTTGCCGCCTCCAGCGCCTGGGAACTTCGCGCAGGTGCTGAACATGACTGCAAGCTCTGCGCAAACATCGTAGTAAGAAGAAGAATGCTAGAAGAAGCGAAGGTGCAGCGTCTTCGAGCTGCTGACCGGGGGCAGTCCCGGAGGGGCCGCAATGCAGCCGGCAACGCGGGAAGAAGATTGGACGTGCTAAACAATGCGGTAAGCGGCCAGAAAACTAGTTAAAGCAAGACATTTTTTACAGTATTTGCTCCATAAGAAGGATAGACATTTCCCCCTATTTTTTGGGGGGGGGGAGTGCATCTTAAGGAGCGAAAAATATGGTATTCATGTTTCTTTTTTATCATTTTCAAAGTCATAGTGTGTAGTACAAATATTTTAACTATATTATACACATCGTACTTGTAAAACATATACCCCTAATCAACCACACCAGGATGTCACTACAGTATTTCAAAATATTCTTGCCTGCATATAATATTTAAATATGATGTAACCATTCAAGTCCATCAGAAGTTATAGAGAGCATATTTTGTAAGAATGTCTCTGCTGTTGTCCAGATTGTATTCATTGAAGGCTCACAGTGAATTCTCTAACAATTTTTGGATTGGAGGGTTTGTTTGTGCTTACCAGTGTCTCACAAACACTATCCTGGCTGTAATTAGAAAATTCACTGCTACATCATAATATCTGTCCAAGACAATACCAGGAACAAAACTGAGTAAACCTATCATTGGAATCATTGGTAAATCAGAATGCACAAAAATATTTTATATGAATAACCAACTTCCAAAATGCTTGCATTTTTGTACATCTTCACCACAACTGCAGAAAATCTATGTTAGTTCCACCACAAAATCAACATTGACTGTGTCACTTACCGTGTATACTCGAATATGTCAATCTCATGGATAAGTCGAGGGCAAGTGTTTAAGCCAAAAATCATGGAATTTGCTATGACCCATGGATAAGTCGAGGGTAGTAGTTGTTCTGAGGCAGCAACAGAAATTGACCAAACAGGAAGAAAGAAAGCTATTTTACCTTGTTCTGGAACTTATGGGTGTTGTAGGCTTTGTGAGGAGTACAGTACTGGAACCTTCTCTTAGCAGCAACCCTCACAAAGACTAAAACTCCCATAAGCTTTCTTTCTATTTGGAGAATAGCTCCGTTTCTCTGCTGCTTCAAAACAAGGTAAAATAGCTCCGTGTTTTTTTTTTTACTCACCCCCATGCGTCCCACTTCTCAGTTCGGTCTCCCCACACACACACTTCACTGTTCTTAGAAGCCTCGTTTATAAGTCGACCCCAGGTTTTCAGAGTCAATTTTAGGCATACATTTTTGACTTATACACAAGTATATATGGTATACGGTTAAATTAAAGATAATTCTATGCTATTATGTAGCCGTCTTCAAACGTTTTTTCTGAAAAGTAGACTAACTGAACTGAGAAATCTTTCCAAATAAACTTATGATGGAATTTTTTGCCCTAGATCTTTTCCCCCATTGCTTTGTATTCCTATTCAAAAACATGAATATCCCAGAAGATCACATATTTTGCAGTTTAAGGCTGATTACATTTTGGATTTTTTCTTAGTAACCATGATTAAAATTTTGTGTTTAAAGAACTCTAATTCATATTCATGCAGAGTTTCCCTCTAAGACAATGCATTGATGATTCAGTGCTTTATATCAACAATACCACCTCCAGATACGTACAAGGCAAGTATAGCAGTATTTATTGTTTTTCCATGTGAGCAGATATCAGCTTAACAATATTGATCTGCTATTACAGGCAAGGAACTGCGAAATCTCTTTGCAACCATATGCTGACTTGTACAATTATTACCCGTTGTACCCATGAAACTGCATTTTACTGATTCATGATCCATTTTCATCTCAAAGTGGCAGGCAGGAAGGCAGGCAGGTCTTTCCTTGCTTTCAGAGTTTTCTTTTAAGTAGAGATACCCACCTCTACAGGCAAAGCATTGCTCTCTGACTGAGCAATCTTCTGCCATAAAATGTAATTTTTCTCAGGACATAATTTGGCATCCATTAGTGAATGTTTAGGGCAGAGGAAACAAAGCCATGCTAATAATCCACACACAGGGCCAATGTTTGCTTTTCTTTCTGTATTCTGTTACACTTAACCCAGTGTCTTCATCTGTGAAACAGCTGCCTTTGGAGAATAAAGAGGAACAGAGAGGGATGAACAAGGAATTGACAACAGCATCAGCTGCCCCTGTCCTCTGAATTGTGATGCATACTCGGTGTTTGTGAGGGAGAGTGGTGCCACAGAGTGCACATGCAGTGGTGCCCTGTTGGGGGTAAAAGCATGGTGGCTTAGAACATGACCTGTGCCTCTCTTGCAGGGTCTGCAGTGGAAACTCTGCAGAGGAACAGTGTTCTGTCCCCTGTGGCAATGGTGCAGTCCTGAAAAACAAAAGGGATAGTGATGAGTGTTTGGCCAGAAGTACAAATGGTTGGAGTTTTTAGCATTCACTAGAAGGGAGCAGACACTCCCTGCTCTCAGCTGTTGCAAAACAAAGGGGGGGATGGTTGGTAGCAGTGACACATGTGATAATCTTGAGGGGTCAGAAAGGGGGGGTAGATATGAGACAGAGATGCAGCATCAATGTGGGGCAGCATGAAATTCCCTCCCTTTCCTTACCTGTGTGGGATGCCCATGCCTTGTGCTTATTTCCCCTGTTGGTTAGGTGGTAAGGTAGACATTCCACTTGGGTGTCTGTCTGTGGAGTTCCCCTGGAGCAGAATACCTGGTTACTGTTCTGTGATTTAATTATGTATTTTTGTGTGTGTTGTAAGCCACCTCGTGAGCCAGGTTTTGTTATACTCGGGGAAAGGCGGTATATAAATTTGCTAATAAATAAAGAAATAATTCCTGCAACAAGAATTCTGACAAGTGTTAACAAAATATCTTGCCATCCATGCTGTGAGGCACTGTATTTGGGCAGAGTGCTCCCTTTGTGTGCCAAGTGCCCTTTCACCATGGTTCCCATCACTAAAATTCCCCTTTGAGGGACCAGAGAGATATAGCCCCATGCCACCTGCCCTGTCATATGAGCTGTAGTCTCCCTAGCAGGGCTTATATACTGGAGTTGATGTGCTGTGATTGGCTCCACCGTGTCATCTGTATCCTATGCTCCATTGTAGGAAAGGGAACAGGGAGGGGATGGGGTGGCAGAAGGTGCAATTGTTTTGGTGTTTTTTTTCCTTCCCCATAGCTGTCAATCAGTTTACTTCTTCCTACACCAGCTCTGTCATTGATGCAGCATTTTTCCAGCCTCAGGGGCATGTCCATCATCATCTGAAGGGGTGATAGGGTATGGTGTGCATCAACCCCATATCTCTCCTACACTATGCCCCAACCTCCTCCCTGTTTTGGCCTCTCCACCGGTAGAGTTGCACAGGTGTCTGAGTGGTATTGGTGCAGTGTTTTTTCCAGCATTGCACCAGCATCAAGGTGCATCCGTCTTGCACTAGAATCAGTGGTACAGACCTCTGTGCCAGTATGGCCATCATTGCACTGGCGTATGTGGAGATAAGATGGCATATCTTGAAGATATGTCCATAATCTGTATATCTGCACCGGTCAGAGTCCATGTGTATTTTGTATGTGTTCAAGATTGCACTGTAGCTTCTGCCCATCACCACATTTTGTGGTAGTTAAGTCCACAATTAATTTATGATGTTTTCTTAAAAGGAGTAGACATGGAGTTTTGGACTAATTATGGATGTCGATAGGAAAGAAGACAAATTGCTCTATGTGCAATGGTAAGAGGTTAAAACAAAAAAAGCTCCACCTGTACTTCTTGGACCCTGTTACAGCACAATCCTATACGTCTTTACTCGGATCCACCTGTACTTCTTGGACCCTGTTACAGCACAATCCTATACGTCTTTACTCGGAAGTAAGTCACATTGTGTTCAATGGGACTTACTTCCAAGTAAGAGTGTGTAGAATTGCAGCCTTAGAGAAATTGGTGTCTCCTTGTGTCACTCTTGCCTTTCAAAATGTAAGCTGCATAAATTGTTGTTCTTAGGAAATATAAGACTTTTCTAAGTAAATTTTTTTCTTTAGAACTTTTTTTTACCATCTCCCTTGAAAATATGCTCCCGATTCTGTCTGTCTTTCCATTTGTTCAGGTTACGTAATATAGGTTTAGTAAATTCTGACCTGCATAGGAGTTTTGAAAGCCATTCTTTATGCTGCAGACTTTTATTGGAGGCATTTGGGGAGCAAAAATTGTTCTGAACTTTTCAAATAAAAGAATAACGTCTGTCTTTTAATACTATCAGTAGTTCTGGGAACTTTCTACTTTTTCCTTCTATGCGACACCGAAGAATGCATGTTTACACAATTTAATTTGGCAGTTTAGTTTTAGACAGCAATACAGTTTTTAAATTTGCTATTATGTTAATGGCTGTTGGTTGTAATCCAGTTAGCAGCTGTTTAATTGCTTTCATGTGGCCCTGGATTAAAGCAAAACTATCTGAACACACTCATTGGTTTTGCTTGTACACATCTGTCATCTGTTAAGGCAGTGAATATACCTTTTGCTGTTGTTACCTCAGACAAAATCTCTTCAATACATTCTGCCCTTTTAAAGAACATCTTTTTTCTTTTCTAAATAATTATTCCAAAAAATATTTTAAGTTTGTACTGCCTAAGCATTATTATTATATGACTAACCATTAACCAGCGGGTGGCGCAGTGGGTTAAACCGCTGAACCATGAGCTGTCGATTGAAAGGTCGGCAGTTCGAATCCGCGACGGGGTGAGCTCTCGTTGCTTGGCCCAGCTCCTGCCAACCTAGCAGTTCCAAAGCATGTTAATGTGAGTAGATAAATAGGTACCGCTTGCGGGAAGGTAAACAACGCTCCGTGTTCCAGCTGCATGCTACGCGCTGCGGCAAGGTGAGTCATGCCGACCACGGAGGAGGCGTCTTCGGACAACGCTGGCTCTTCGGCTTTGAAATGGGGATGAGCACTACACCCTAGAGTCGGACACGACTGGACTTAATTGTCAGGGGTCACCTTTACCTTTACCTTACTTAACTACTAGTAGTTGCTGGAATGAGACTTCCATCCTCACTCTAAATCCCTGATATATACTAACCTCAGGGTCGGCCTTGCCATGAAACAACTTGAAATGGTCGTGTCATGCAGCACATTTGGAAAGGCGGCAAATGGATGAGCTCCCAGCTTGCCTCTGCCTCCCTCTCCGGCCTGCTGGTACTGTAGCGGCTCCGATCCTCTTCTGACTTCTTCTGACTTCTGCTCAGCAGTGCTGCTGGAGGGAGAGGAGGGAGAAGCTGCCGTGGCTCTAGATCACTTCTTCCTGCCCACCCAGGGCTTATGAAGCACCAAGTGGGCAGGGAGAGGCGATATAGAGCCCACCCCTTCCTTTCTTTTTCCTTTCCCTTCCCTTTAATTACCAGTAGCACGGCACACAGCCCTCCTGCTCCACACCACTTCTGTTCCCAGCATGCACTGCTTCTGTTCATTTGAAACAGAAGTGGTGTGGAGGAGGGAGGTTGTGTGCTGCTTTCTTGGTAAGTAAAGGAAAGGGAGTGAGCAGGCAGGCTCCAAATTACTGGAGGAAGAAGGGGAAAAACAAAAAAGCTGCCTGCTCGCCCCCCCCCCAACCATGGGCAGGTGCACACAGGGGCAACATTTTGTGGAGGGGATTCAGGGCTACCCATGACTCCCCTTTTTCTCATCTGAATGTAACATTGTTGCAACCAGTCTTAAAGCTGTCGTGCCAGGCAGCTAAGTACTGTCGGTGCTTTTTGCTAGGTTGCCTGTGCCCAGGACCTTCAGTGACATGGCTCTGGATTGGCTTAGATCAATAGACCAGACTTACTTGGGGTGACTGGACTTTGAATCTAATATTGAAGAAGCTGGATTTCCTCCACTGGCCTAGGAAAGGTCTCCTAGAGCTCCAGGGCCCTCTACACTGTATTATATGTATTTTCTTATTTTCCAGGCTGCTGACCCTGATGCTGGAATAAATGGCCAAGTCCGTTATAGTTTGGCAAACTTCAACCATCTTTTTCGCATCACGTCCAATGGCAGTATTTACACATCAGTGAAGCTAAACAGAGAAAAAAGGGACTATTATGAACTTATTGTTGAAGCAACAGACGGAGCTGTGGATGCCCGTCGTACAACCTTAACCCTGGGAATCAAAGTCCTGGATATTGATGATAACAGCCCTGTGTTCACTAATGCCTCCTATATAGTGACTATTCCTGAAAACCTACCTCCAGGCACAGTCTTCCTACGTTTAGAGGTAAGGTAGATACGAAATTCCATGGATATTGTCAGTTCAGCAAAACATTTCATTACTATGTCATGTAACTGTTGAGCCAGGTACTTGGCTATCTGTAAGAACAAAAGATAAAATTAATTATGAGAGCAGGTATAGCTAAAACTCTTGATCATATATTCCTAGAATTTATGTTAATTGTAATCTACAAAAGACGGGGAAAATCATGACTAAAACTCTAGCAGTCTTCATAATAAATTAATTGAAAGAGGGTGCATCAATATTTTAATTTAGATTAATAATAAAGTATCTGGAGACACCACTATATATTTTTTTCTTTTAAAAAAGTGTCTTACATTTAAATCGCTAAATTATTACTCATTAATCTTAGAAATCTGTTTCCTAATGTCTTCTTTTTACTAATACTATAGTTTAGTGCACTGTAAAGACTTCTTAGTACTATAACTTGTTTTACCTCATTTACTTTCATGGTAGTCAAAGAAAGGTTTTCTCCAGCAAGAGGAAATATATGCATCCTGATCCAGAGACGTGTGTGTTTGTGTGTGTGTGTGTGTGTGTGTGTGTGTGTGTGTGTGTGTGTGTGTGTGTGTGTTCAAATATTCTCGAGGATTGAGTGGATGTGTGTGCTGCCCCAGGGCCTCTGAGAGGAATTTTATCAAGGGATACAAAGTTTCTTTTAGGCCCCTTCTCAAAGGAGAAGGGGGCAAAACAGGACAGGGGAGGGCAGCAATAGCCGGAAAATATCCAGAGCCCAGTTCTACCAGACTTCCCGATGCTGCGCCCAGGTCTACCCACCTGGTAGACCTGGCCCGGCCAACCGTCTTTCATTCTCCATGAGGCCAGCTGAGATCCCAGGAAATTTCTGGGGCCTTTCCTTTGACTCCTGGGCCCCCTTTTTTACCCTGGATCCAGGTACAATTTACCCCCTTTACCCCTTTCTCATGGGCCCTGTGCTGCCCCACTCATTCCACAGGAGAAAGAAGATCTTTGTGTGTGAAGAAAGTCACACACAGATTTGTGTCCTCCTTTGAAATGAATGATGAAGTTAATGTGGACAAGTGGATTCTGCATTCATATTCAAGCTCTTAACAATCAAGCTCTTAACATATTCAAGCTCAAAAACAAGTTGCCTGCAGTCCAGTGAGTCACACCTGTGTGAGAGCATTTCTTTCATGCCATCTCACTGAACTAACCCCATGAGCACAGTTGTGTAAGGTGAGATGGCTGTTTTCCTGCTTCGTTCTTCCCTCACACACAAGGAACTTATGGATGCATCAGTGTTGTATTCCACAGGGGTTGTGGGGAGAGGAATCCATTGGGCTGAATGTCAATCCAGTGGCAGCACCAAGTTTCTTTGGGATCAAGGGAAAAGCCCACCATGGCACCCCCCTCCTGCCTCCTGATGGTGCATTGGGCCCTTTCACCGATACTAAAGTTTCAGGAGTCCACCTGACTCCTGATGCCATCCCTGTCTCATTCACTCCATGCATTTAGAGTTGTTGCATCCACAGTTTGCAGTTCAGTGGGAATGGAGGGAGTGTGTGTGTTGTGTTAGTACAGTACTTACTGTGTGTTCCAGTAATTGGGGGGGGGGAGGCATACAGACAAACATACATAAAATATAAATAACAAGCAAGCAAACAATATCATAAGCACAGACTAATCCATACATATAGAGCAGTGTAAGGGCGACCCGGCCCCGCCCTTACTCTCCCGCGGCCCCGGGGGAGCGGGGCCCGATCAGCCAGGAGGGCACAACCCCCAAGACCCGGCAAACTCACCCCACAGGGCGGCCTCCCCCGTCGCGGAGTCTGGGGGAGCCCCGCCGGGAGAGGTGGAGATCTTCAGGATAGCCCCCTTCGCGGTCGGAAGCCGTCCTCTCCCAGAGCCAAGAACGACGGGGCCAGAGCCAAGGACGAGCGGCGGCCTGACCAACGCGCGGCGGCCGGCTGTGGGGCAGGGGCGGGCTCGCAAGCCGGCCAGGCGGAGTCAGGCCGGGCCTTTCCCAAGAGGAAAGACTATTGCCCCCTCCGCCTGTCCATCACCGGGAGAGGCAGACCTAGAGCGGAGCCAGGCCGAGCCTTTCCCAGGAGGAAAAGCTATTAGCCCCTCCACCTGTCCATCACCGGGGGAGGTGGGACTAGAGGGGCTGAGGTTATATAAGCACCTTCCCAGCTGATGATGAGTCAGTCGGCCAGGAGGTGCGAGAGGAGCCGAGGCTTCTCTCCCACCGGTGATCGGACGGCTATCCAGAGAGGCGGCCAAAGAGGTGAGCAAAACCCCCACCCTCTGGAGAACCTGAGGCACGGGGAAGGCGCTCACTCCCCAGCCCTGGGCTCTCACAGCAACGGGCCTTGGCCCATCGGCAGAGAGAGGAGAGGCTGTGATCCTGGAGGTCGACGAAGAGGAGGACCTCCCCTTCGTCACCCCCCTCCCAGACCCCTCACTAGAAGAGACCTTACAAGCAGTATCCAAGGCAATCATAATAGGTGGATACCACCAGCACATAACAACTGCAAAGTATCATCTAGATCAGTGGTTCTTAACCTGGGTTCGATCGAACACCAGGGGTTCGGTGAGTCAGTCTCGCGGGTTCGGCGGAGGTCAAGACACACACCCGACTCCTCTAGCGTCACTACAGGGGGGCGGAGCTGTAAGTTCTTCCGTGATCGGAGGCTCCGTTACACGGAAGAACGAAGCGCCCCGCCCCCGCGCCTTCAGACCCAGTCAAAGCGGTGAAAACAACGTGCATTCACCGCTTTGACTGGGTCTGAAGGCGCGGGGGCGGGGCGCTTTGTTCTTCCGTGTAACGGAGCCTCCGACCACGGAAGAACTTACAGCTCCGCCCCCCTGTAGTTACGCCAATGCCCGACTCATATGATTCGTGATGACACGCCCCGCTTGTCCATCATTGGCTGCAGGTGATAACGCCACATCGATTGGTCTATCTGTGCTGCAGGGAATTTGGTGCGCCCAGTAGTCGAATTGTAACTGTCGTGATGACATGAGAGTGGCACTTGCCAAGGTAAAGCCGCGCATTTCTGAACTGGTCTCTGAAAGGTAACAGCAGAAGTCACACTGATTTGCAGTAAATATTCATTATTATGCTTTTGTTTTTGTCTGAAAATCATGTTTTAATATGGTTTTGTTCTTTGTTCTTAATGGTTTTGTTCTTTAATGGTTTTGTTCATTTTGTGCACCTATGTATAAAAATATACCTATGTATAAATATATACCTAAATATATACCTATGTTTTGAATTTGAAAAAATCATATTTTATTTTTCCAATTAAGAAGGGTTCAGTGAATGCGCATATGAAACTGGTGGGGTTCAGTACCTCCAACAAAGTTAAGAACCACTGATCTAGATAGTAAGATATAATAAGGATTCCATCCGCCTTCTATAGCCAAATTAATCTACATCATATGAAGGAGAGATCACTTCAGCGTTTTATTAATAAATCCAGATAGTTTGCTATTTGACTCGTGTGTAGTTCATCGTCACGAGGTAGTGTAAGACATCCACATCGGATAATCAGATCGTGTAAAAGTAAATCTTGTAAATAATTAAAATTGTTACCTTCTTGTTAATTTATATTTAAAATCACACTGATTGTGCAATCCTATGCATATCTATTTGAGTGGTGCCCCATTGAGTTCAACATGACTTACTCTCATGTAAGCATGTATAGGATTGCAGCTTTAGGAAACAATATGATTTCTCAGATAAAGTTGTTAAAAAAATAGCCTCCAGGTTTTTTTCCTTATGAAATCAGTATAACTTTTCTTTGCTGTAAACCAAACTCTCTCCTCCATTTCCTCTAGGCTAAAGATGTTGACCTTGGATCAAATATTACCTATGGAATACGAACCCGGGAAGCGTTGCAGTTTTTTTCCTTGAACAAAATTACAGGGGAGCTCTCACTTTTAAAGTCCTTGGATTTTGAGTCGTTTTCTGGCACAGATGCAACATTCACATTTTTAGTGGAGGCCTTCGATACTGGGGGAACAATGCCTCCGGGCCTTGCTACTGTCACTGTGAGAATAAGGGTAAGAGTTAATTTATTTTTCCCATCTGCTTACATAATCTACTATGTAGTGCCATTAAAAAGAGACCCAAATACAATGTATCATAAGCAGAGAAACCTCTTCTTTCACCTACAACTTTCTAACATTCCTTCTTTTTCATTTACATAAATTGGCAGACTTCTTATAATAGTAACTTGTTCACATTTAAAATGTATAGTACTAACAGATGTAATTGTCTTCCATATGTAGATACACAACTATGCCTTGACTCATAGGTTTGTGAGTTACAAATTTAGATTGGTAAATCCTTTAAAATCCCCCAAAGATTGAAATAAACTCTCAACAGAATGGTTTGCCAAATTGCCAACAATTATATTTCAGTTGAAGTTCGCATAAACCTGTAGCGTTTATGAGCCTCACTTATGGATCAGCTACTTGTGTTTCTGCAGTTAGGAGGCTCCAGCTTTTCAAGATTGTCTGGTTTTTATACTGCTTTTGCAGTATAAATGTTTCTGTGTTCTTAATTTACTGTGTAATATTTACTGTTCTTAACTTTTTCTTTCTGTCTCTAATGGGCACTTTGCACACTGTTAAGTTTATATCCAGCTTAAAACTAATATTTTAAGTTTATGTACAGACTGCAATATAAAACATGAGTATAACAATCTTATGTTTGCAAACGTATGTAACACAGGGAGATGTAATGGACTGCAGCTCATTGCTGAATACACGTTTGGTGAATAACAGCGCAATCCTATCCAATTTACACCACCGGTGTAACTAGCGGGGGGCAGGGCGGGAGGCTTTGGAGGGGAGATTTAAATCCCTTTTGAATCCCCCTTTAGAGGGGATTTGAATCCCTTTCCGTTCTGGGGATTTAAATCCCTTTCCGTTTCCGTTGAATCCCTTTCCGTTCTGGGGCCTCCCGTTCTCGCTGCACCGCTGAAATGAAAGTAATGAAAGTAATAAAATGAAAGTAATTAAAGTTGAGGTCAGAAAAATAATGTGTTGATTTCATCTATGGTGGAGAAGGTGGAGCAAATTACATCTATCTCTAAAAGAGGTCCCAAATTTCAGATGCAATTACATGCAGCCTTAAAGTCCTTTGATTTCTTGGCATGGTTAAGCAGTTCATCTAAAAAAATAGCGTAAGAATACAAGAACAAATATTTTCAATTTGGGAAGTGTGAAGGCATGATAATTAGAATATAATGGCATTAAGAATTAAGAGTATAAAGGGCATTCATGGTCATTCCGATCCCATTCCTTGGAGCTCTGATCTCTATATGGAACTCTTCTGTGTGCAACAAATAACTCTGAATATGACAACGGACACCCATTGAAAGGAATGTGAATGCTAGGAGCTCCAGGTATATATTGAAGCTTGCATGGAGCTATATGAAGGCATCACTCAGAACAGATGTTTCATCAACCAGCCTTGCTCACTGACAAATCTCAAAGATGTCTTAGGAGGTAAAGGCATTTCCCAGAATGAGATTAACGCAAAATATTCCTTGTTGCTAGCATTATTTAGTATTTGTGGTTGTGATTTGTTTTAGCATGTCATTAATATTTGGCACTTGGATAGGTTGTTGTGTCATTTTCTTAAGAACTGGTTTTTTATGTGACATATATGTAATGCAGGCCTACTCTCATCTATATTGTGCTTTGTAAAGTAAGACAGCTGGGCCATGAACTTGGGAAACTCAGTCATAAGTACCAGAACAGGAAAAACAAGGAGAAAGGCCATTGCCACATTACAAAATGCTTGAAACCTTGTATCCAAGAATGTATATGTGTGGAAATGTAACATAGGAACTGGCCTTAGGATAAAGGCAAAGAACCATTTAAAGTCATCAGATGCTAAATACATTTGTTGTGTAAAAATCTGATGCAACATCCCAAACTGTTTTATACTGTCTCATCAGCTCCTTTTCCACCACCACCACCACCACAGACTACACGTAGTGATTTTTCTCAATGGTGGTTTTCACTACGAACATGTTGAGGACATGTTGCATTTCTCCATGTGGCAGCTATTACTCTTCTTGGAAAGTCATTCTATGCAGTAGTTCACTAAAACAAGTTCATTCTGCAGTAAGTGCCAACATATAGAATGAAAAAAAAAAACACCTCCTTTTGGCAGCCATAGTACCTGCACCAATCCCAAGCTTTTGTTTGTCATGCTGAAACTGCACAAGAAGACCATCCATCTTCCTTGCCTTTTATTTTTGGGCACTGCTGTATTTTACGTCAATCAGTGCTACTACTAAGAATAATAGTGATGTCCATCATCATCATGTGATCAGTTTCAGACAAGCCCTTAAATTTACTGTCTTAGTACTCTTCTCTGTGAGCTGTGATGCTTGCTCTGGACTGTGCTATAGCAATAAGTGCCCCAAGCTACAGCTGTCACAATTGTCACTGAAAAGTATGACATTGGGTAAAAATATCCTACCTAAAGTACTTTTAGTTCTTTACTGACAAGAGAAAATTTTTGTACAATTGTCAGTCAATAAAGATTGAGGTTCAGATGGACTCTTGTTGTTAGTGTTGTAGTTAAAAGCATGTCTATACTGACAGCATCACCTGGGATTTTGTGCATGTCCGAGACCCATTGTTACTGGCTGCTGCTTTCCCTACATAAGATGTATGTGAACTTATACTGTATATAACTCTATTACTGAGAAAAATCCTAAAGCATTATATGTAGAGATAGACAGAAGGCTAGAAGAGATGGGACTACACAAATCGTCTAAAGGAGAGAGTTTCAGAACCTGTGTGCCACAACAAAAAAGCCCGTTTCCCATGAACTCACCAACTGAGCTTCATTATGTGTTGGAATGCAGAGCAGATCCTCCGCTGAAGAACTTTACAGAAAGGTCTTCTAGCTTTTGTTTCAACTAAATACAGTATGAATACATTTTATCAACATTAGAATTGAAGTATTCTGATATTAATATTAATAAAATATTGAAGTATTAAAACATCAATTCTCCATAAACACACAGTACATTAAATTATTTGTCACATATTATTGATTGAAAGCGTGCGTGCGTGCATGTGTGTGTGTAATTTTCTCACCATGTTCCAAACTGTGGCCTATTCTAGCCACATTTGGAGTTAATTCCTTTTTTAAAAAAATGATTGTATTTACACATACGTTGTTAATAATAATAATAATAATAATAATAATAATAATAATAATAATAATAATAATAATAATAATAATATACATTTTTCAGTTCAATTATGTCTTGCTAACTACCTCTTTCTAAAGCCAAAAAATAGTGCTGCATTTCCTGCACAGGTAGCCAAATTCTATTTCCCTTACATCAGGATGAGTTTAATCATCCTTACATACTGTAATGAATCTACAGGGATCCATTAGTGTTCACTCAAGGTTTTTTTTTCCACAAGTGAACATTGCTCTGTTAGGAAAGTTAATCTGTGTCTTAACAGTGATTATTCTTTGTCCATATAAAATACTAAGCTATACTCCAATGTCAGCAAAAACTTTGTTTAAATAGGCATCTTAGAATTATTCATTTATTTGCATACCCAATTTTACATAGTGAAACGACAATAGATAGTGGCACAAAAGAGACAGTGTAAGGATGTAAGGATGGAAGGGGGATGGCGGTAGGGGTAAACAGGAGAAACGTATGTGATTGTTGGCGCAATCCTGACTAAGGATCCAGCCGGCTAAATAGCTGGCGGAGTAGCTGGCGGAAGTAGAGGAGGCCATGTAGCAGTGTAGCCGGCCCAGCGGGGACGGGGATATGGCTGACGCCATCCCCCGCCCACTCCCGGGCCGGCTAGGCCAATGGCCTCCCTCGCCCGGCCGGACCACCCACGCGGCCGGTGATGAAGGGCTTACCTTCTGCCGCCATCCGCGTGGAGATCCAGTGCTGCAGTGAGGGAGTTCCCTTACTCCCAAGTCGTCGCGAACATGCTTTATGGCACGTTCGTGATGTCTTCCGGCGACGGAACGCTCGTTCCGTTGCCGGCCTTATTACCAGGATTGCGCCCTGTTTCAATTACACATACTTAACAGTAAACCCAAACCCAGGCTACAGAGTAAGATAGAAAACTCTACAGCTCTACAGGTGGTAGAATTCTAGACCACTCCCCTTCAGACTCCAGGTGGGGAATCCTCCTCCATGCAAAAACTATCCTGCTTGCAATAATCCAGCAAATCACAGTGAGATCTGCTCTAAAGTTTTATTCTAATATGCTTGTCTACTACTTGCAGTGAGGTTTTTTGCATGAGAGAAAATATTCAAAATATGACTTCCTAACTGCATTCTGAACTGGAACAGTCCAGAATTGTACTATTTCAGCTTACCAGAACATTTGTGTAATGTGTCGGTTGGGTCATCGTTGCAGTAGAAATGAAAACTAAGATGCTGTGCCAGAAAAAGTGAATTTTAAGAGGGGAGCCTGCCGCCGGGAGCCTTACCTTCCTTCAGCGGCCGTGGGGTCGTCCCGGCGGCGGAACAAGGGCAGTTGGCCTTGCATTGGCCTCCCTTACTCCCGAGGCATTGCGAACGTGCTTTATAGCACGTTTGCGACAACATGGAACAGCGGAGCTCTCGCTCCACCATTTGTTCCCAGTGGATCTGGCTGTATATTTGTGCTCAGAGTCATCTTGCCATTCACCAGGGTTCTTGGGTCTCTCACCTCCTTTCTCATTTCTAATTGTTCAGTCCATCCATACCATAGTGGTAGATTTTAAAGTGCAAGAGCTCATCATAGAGCACATACCCAATAACAAAGCCACGTAATATAGCCACACTCCATTAAGATTATAACAAAAAATATCAGCTTCAAATGTCTTCATTACAGTATTTTCTTTTCCTTCCACTTATTTCTGCTTTGCAATTTATTATACTTCATTTAAATAGTTCAGATTCTTGGATTGGGTTGCAATAGTTTTAAAACAAATATATAAACATGGAAAAACGTGAAAAAACATCCAAAATAAATGTAAAAATAAAAACTAGAGTACTAGCCACCTAGGCATGTTTTTTCAGAAGTAGATCCCTCTTTGTTCAATAGGACTAATCCCCAGATAAATTTGCATGGGCCCGTAGCCTGAACATAACATGAGCTACATATTGTCTCTCAGTAGCCCTTGGGAATAACAGTAGCCTAAATACACTATCATATACCCCCAGGCAAAGTTATTTGTTTGCCATCTGCTGAGCCTGATGCTTCTCAGCTAAAGTCCCTTGAAAAACGTTTCAAAGGCAGCCCCTGAATGAATGCTCCTGCTGTAGGAGAAGTCCTGGAGATGAGCTCTCCCTTGACTACACCCCGGCACTCATGAAGCTGCACTTAAGGTGGCATCTTTCTAATGATCATTGTTATTGCATTTTCTTCTACCCAAACTATTATGTTATCCAGTTCTTCCCACAAACATTTATGACCCCCATCTAGCTTTATCTCATTTCCATCCAATTTGCTGCCGATAAACAGTTATTTCGCAGGACATATTTCTCATAGTCCAAAGAACTGAAAGTTTATAGTTCATGACAAAAATGTTACGCCATGCTGAATATGCCCAATTCCATGTTCGTTTGGTTGTTTCAACTCTTTCATTGACACACCCTTTTTATGACATTGATGGCTGATTTTTTTTCCTTTCTTTTATTTTCCTATGGGGAAAGACAGGGATGCTGGACGTATTTGCAATAAGAAGCTTTAGCAGATATCAGACTCTTCAACTTCACTTTGGTGTTTAATTGCCTGCATAAGCCTTTTACTGCCTCATATACTTCACCGTGAACATTATCCCTTAATTTAAATAATTAGCTTCTTTAGGGCTTGCAGAACATTAAATATGAAAAAGAGGCCATTGTACCATGTTAACAACATGACTGCAATTAGTTTAAAGTCTGTTTCCTTTAAGGGAGAGAGCATCAAAAGGTGACAATTTTGAGAAAAGTGGCCCAAAATGGAGGATTGTGGAAAGTTTCCATCACAAAGCATGGGCTACCCCAAAATTGCCCAGTTGCTAACTTGCACTTTATTTCTACAAAGTCAGCAGTAACTGCTATCCTAACCGGATCTGGAGGCAACGGTGTGGTATATCTGGTGGAGTTGTTGCGGCAGTGAAAGTATTATTGGAAGTTCCAGAGTGGAGGGCGATGAAGTGAAAGTGAATACCTCCCCCTTCCTTCACCTGAACAGATGGGAGGGGAGTTCCTTCAGCCTCCGGCAGAGGAAAGAGGGAATAGGTTTGGACACAAGCCATGAAATATTATTGCTAACAGTTGGGAGGGAGGAGAGAGTGACAGTGAGTAAGGGTGATAATATTTCATGCAATTATATGGTTCTCTAATGATCAATCACATCTTTTAAGCAAACAACAATTGAGCTGGGGGGTAAGAAAGATTTCTACTCCAATGTTTGCCTAAAGAAGCCATATCAGTTTTAGAACAACATTCTAGGGTTGCCTTAATAGTATTTGATACAAGTTGTCCTAGTAAATGCCAGTTGTCATGATTTTGTTAATTTGCACAATATTAGCAAATCTCACTACATTAACTTTAATCAATTCCTTGACTCACTGTGATGTCCTTGGTGCTAAATATTCTTGCTTCAGGGCAGGCAAATTTGGCATAATTACAGCTCAATCCTATGCTGACAGTGGCCTGCAGAACCTCCACATCCTCAGTTGCCATTGTTAAGTTGGTGGTGGGGTAGTTCAGGGACAGTAATGGGCGGTTCGGGGCAGGGAGCATGCCGGTTCGGGGGTGGGAGGGGAAGGATCTTGGCGGCACTGGTACACGCTGAGATCCTATCCCCCCTTTGTAGCTCAGACCTGCCCCCAGGAGTCTCCTTGGACTTACGCCAGCAAAAGAGCTGGTGTAGGTCTAAGGAGACCCATTGGAGGCCAGGCAGCCTACGAGGAGGTAAGTAAAAAATATTTTTACTTATCTTTCCTGGGCTGTCTGGTGGGCACATGCCCATAGCATGCAGCGCATGCTCCATCAATGGTACTGCATGCTATGAGCTGGTGGGGGATACAATTGGGCTGTTAATTAATTCAATATCTATAGAAATAATTGGGGATCATTTTCCTAATAACATTCTTGTCATTGCAATTATACAGTCCCACTGAAGACAAAGTTTGAAGTGGGACTGTTAACGAACGTAGCAATCACAGAGCCATTTCCTACATTATGGCCAGGTTCATATGTCCTAAAATGCCCCATGTCATACGAGCATGGGAGTACAACAACAAAAAAGCACTCTCACTCAAAGAAAACAACAGCCCAATCCTATCCATTCCCTCCTCCACCAATGCAGCCGCACCACCGGAGCACATGCTGCTTTCTGCGGGTGGGGCAGTTCCAGATGTCTCCTCCAGGTAAGGGAACAATTGTTCCCCTTTAAACCCATGTAAGGGGTCAAGGAAGCTCTGAATTGTATTCCCCCCATCCCAACCAGAGAAGCTTTAGTGGTTGGCTTTGCAGTCACTGGTCAATGAAGTTCCACTCAGCATCCCCAGCCGAGGAGCCTCTGGAGATCCATGTCTCATCTGGCCCCCTTTAACTAATCTGATTGCTTCAGGGTACACATCAATTCCTACACAATTCCTGCACTGCATTACACCTCCCACAACAGTGGGGCAGGAGCTAAGGTTAAAGTAATTTTAGTCACACCATTGATCCATCTAATTCTAGACAGTATTGATTACCAGCAGGTCTCCGAAGTCTGATGTAGATATCCTGAGATTCTTTTAATATAGGAATGGCCAAGAATTGAACCTGGACCTTCTGCAGCACCCTCTCATTGAGCTATGACACCATGTTACAGTTGCAAAAGGATGCTGGCATTCTAATTCGGCTGCAGCCACTTAGCTTCTGTGCCTACATAGATGTCTACTGCAGTATCAGTTCTTATCAGAAAATAGAGAAGCTGGTCTATGACCGTATTGTTAATAAACTAAACTAGAGAAGTCCAAGTTTCAAGGAATCCTAACTGTCTGCTTTCCTACTTGGAATGCTGAGGAAAAATGAATGAAGAGTGCAAATGACTGGGCTGAACACGCAACAGCCAATTAGCTCTTGGTCTGTTTTCAGTATCTGCTTTGCTTTACTTACATCCTGTCTCCAAAATGTATATCCCATTGTATCCCTCAATGACCTTGTGTGTGTTTACCACATTTGTTTCATCTTTGGCAATGCCAGTGTCAGTTTCTCATAGGAAAGAATCTCTTAAATATTGTTAAGATGTTTAGAACTTGATGGAAGGGTGTTGGCAGATCTTGCTGGCACCAAGATGACAGCTGGGTTAGCAAAAGAGATGGCTGGAGGAAATCTTGTCTATCAGTCTGTATTTTCATTGTGGCATAATTCCAGTGCTAACCAGACAAAATTCATTCTGCTCAATCACAATTCACGGATTTTTCCCGAATATGGCACTCTTCACTTCTACTTAGACACAAAATCAACGAAGAAAGTCATGTCTTTGTCTACTTTTCAATTGTCTAATACAGTTTGAAATGAGAAATAAGGAACATAACAAAAAGTTCTGAATAATAATAATACAGTATATGAAAAGCAGAAATGGCCTACTTTAAAATTGAATCAACAAGAACAAGGAGGTATGCTATATACATGGGAATAAAGTGCAGATAGCAGTAAAAAAATTACATACAAATATTTGACTATCTATTTGGTAGTTATATAAGAGCACCATCCTATTGGGGCCTTATACTGCCGGAAGAAGTGTTCTGGCAAGGCAAGACCCTTTATGGCTATCGCAAAAGGCAACGTACCATTTTGCACAGCCAGGCTGCCGTTGCAAGCGGTGAGCAGATGGTCTTATGGCCGATATAATTCTATAACCATACAGACTTCTCTACCATTTATGTATTTTTTATTTTAAAAAATTGTCTACCTTTCAGCTTTTGGGACACTCAATGCGACTTACAACATCAATTAAAAACACAATCAATTTATGAATGCTATAAGATGAAAGCAGCAATTAAAACAAACTCATAAGAAAGAACAATACATAAAGCAAGCTCACTAAAACCCTTTTAAAAGATCCAGATCTTAAGCCTCTGATGGAATACTGATAGGGAGGGAGACAGCCATACAGTGCAAAGCAGGAAATTCTGCATTTCAGGGGCCACCACTGAGAAGGTTCCTTCTCTCCTGTCACCACCAACCAGGCTGGTGGCAAGATGCTCAAAAGAGCCTCCCTCCTTCATCATAATGGATATCTAAATTCATAATGAGCAAGGCAGTTCTTGAGGGAAATTGACCCCAAGGCATGTAGGGCTTTAAAGGTAATAGCACCTTGAATCATGCCTGGAAACAGAACAACCAATGCAACTGAAATAAGAATGGCAAGACACAATCATGCCAGTCAACCAGTGTCGTACCAGTCAACACCCAAGCAGCTTCATTTTGTACCATGCAGTACATGGTACCATCCAGACAATGGAAGATTCCACTTGTTAATATGAAGCTGTGTTACCATATCCCAGCCAGTTTATGTTTAAGTATGTATTTAAATATGTATTTTTTCATATTTTCATTGCAAACAGAAGAAATGCATAGAATCCATCGATCTGCCCAAGTTTTATCTAGTCCTATTTACTGTACGAAGAAGCAGGAATGATCCGGAACCATACATTCCATTGCAACTTCAGCAAGGAAAGAATTCAGTAACATCCCCAATTGTGCTGTCCCTGAAACATCTCCCTACTTGGGGAAGTGGAAAATGTGAAATAAGATGTTGTTTGCAAGCTACAAGTACAGTGTGCTAGTGGCGCAACACTGCATGGCTAATAACAAGGGAGATAAAACAATCATCTTCAAATTACACACTGCAGGTTGTCTTAATCACAAAAGAGACCTCCTTTGAGTTGATGTAGCCGTCCACAGACAGATGGGGTTACCATACCAGTTTACTTGAGCCATTCTGTTGGTCAAGGCCTCCTTGAGGGACACTCCATAATTATTGAGACACAGAGACGTTCTAGTTTAAGCCCTATTGATCTCAATGCAACTTACTTCCAAGTAAATATGCTTTCCAATTACAGATTTGATATGCTTTTAATATAACCTGTCTAGAGCTATAGGGCTATGTAAGTATTTTAAAACTCATCATTCCAAAGCCTTAGGATAGGATGTCTGACAATCTAAACAAAAATGAAACATTTTGGTGTCTATTAAAAGACCTGTTTTGTTAAGTGCATCATTAAGACCTGTTATGTTAAATGCACCAAGCCAAATTCTTATGTAAGGATTGTCTCAGTAGTTTTAAGACAAAAACTCTTTGCCTTTCAGTTTTCGAAGTGACTTTGCATCTGTACTTTTTTTTTTTTTTTGCTACTGATCTGTTTACCTTGGAAATATAAACAGGGCCTTTAGACATTTCCCACAGAAGAGGATGTTCTGTATCATTCTTATCAGAGGATGTTCCATATCATTTCTCTTTTTGGCATTTCTATTTATAGTCTCTAACTCCCCAACACTAAGGACGTAAGGACATGCAGAAGATGAACACAAATGTTTAGGCGTTCTGAATTTGTCATTTATTATCAGGAAACAATAGAGACACAATAAAGGGACATAGCCCTGTTTGACAGGCCTGCACATGATTTTTCCTCTGAAAGATTGTCTTGTCTTATGTGTGTTCTTGAATACATGCCTTGAACAAATAAAAAGATTTATTTATTTAGATGACATTGTGGCCCAATTAGTATTCCAAAAAAGGCTAGCACTGTACATCGCACATTACAATAAGTATATATTTTCCTATGTTGAGATTATCTCCATCTAAGAAAACTGATGGAAAATTGTCCTGTGTGAAGCAGTCCCAATCGAAACAATAACCCACTTAAAAAAACATATCTTTAATAACCTGACTTCCTTGAGCCGATATAATTGAGCCGAGATGCATATTCAGATTGTACCTTTGTGTTGTGTGGATCCAGGGTGACCTAGCAATGAAGCTTTAAGTGGTGACTTGGGGGCAAATGGTGATCTGGGTTGCCCTGCATCCAGAGGCGTATTTAGGGCGGAGCAAGCGGAGCACCCGCTCCGGGCGCCATCGCCCGAAGGGCGCCCCGCCGCTCCGCCCCGCGAGTCGGACTCGGACTCGAGTCTCCAAGTCCGACTCGGAGACTCAAGTCCGAGTCTGACTCGGGCCGGCCCCCTCAATCGAGAGAGCCGGCTGGGGATGTCTTCCCCGGCTGGGCTGCCCTTTTCCCTCAGTAACAGTCTGAGCATGCGCAAAAAATTGCGCAGCGGGCCTTCCTTAGAAGGCCCCGGGCAGCCGGCCGGGGAAGACGTCCCCAGCCGGCTCTCCCGATTGGGGGGGGGGTCTCGCCAGGTCGCCCCCTCCCGGAGCGCGCCCCTCCCTCCCGGAGCGCGCCCCCCCTCCGGAGCATTTAATTATAGGGGCGCCTCCCCCCGTGCTCCGGGCGCCAAGGGAGGCGGTTACGCCTCTGCCTGCATCTGCTCGCTGCCCCCTTCTGCCACATTGCTCACCGAGCAATCAGCTCTCCAATCCTCGTCCCTCTCACTGAGAGGATTGGGGCAGTGGCAGCCCACCTCTTCCTCCAGCACTGCAGGAGGGGGGGGAAGCGGCAGCCGTCACACCCTTTTTTTTTAGAAAGCAGCCAGGTGAGCAAGGAAAAGTGGAGCATCGTGGTCTGAGGTCTGCCCCCATCCCAACATGCTCTTTTTATTCAGCTTATTTCAAACAGGACTGCACAGAAAAAGGAGGTCATACCAGAGCTGAAGGTTGGAAGGCAGGAATGGGCTCTGGATGGCCTCACCTCTCCTTGCCCACCCAGCTGCTTTCCTAAGCCACTCCCTCCAATGACCTATCATAGACCCATGGCTGACACCTGTATCCCCCTCCCAATTCACTGCCTGTACTTTCAAAAGGCAGAGGGGGGGGGAGGAAGTAGTGAAGGAGCCAAGACTCATGGCCTAGAGCAGTTCCCTCCACTTCTTCCCTCCCCCCATCCTCTCAACCTTTTGAAAGGGCAGCAGGCAGGTAGCTAAGATGAGGAGCTGCCGCTATTGCCGTGATTCCCCTCCCCCCCCCGTCCCCTTTCAGCTCCCTGCTGGCCCAGATAAAACTTGAATCAGGTCTGCTTGCTGCAGACCAAAAATTCTGAGAGATCCCAAGATTAAATTTACCTGTAAATTTTTTGAAAAGAGTGATATGCTTTCTCTCCAAGTTGGAAGTTACTTACATAATCTTACTCATACTTGCTAATAATAATTTTAAAAGTTGATACAGGAATCTTAATGTCTTCAAAAAACAGGAGCTTTCATTAGTTGAAATGATATTTTTAGTTTGTATTTTCTACTGGTTTACATTTGGATTTTTGATTTGCACACAAGCTATGTTTGGTCATAACTTACACAACTGTTATTAATTTGTGGGTTGTTTTGCTTCCATATCGTATAAAATTTCATGTGCTGCAATCTGTAGCACTGCATAGTATAAGAAAAAAGCTGCCTGTATTTGGAACTTTGTGATACTGAAAATATTAAACTCAGACCAGTGAGCCCATATGTACATATATAGGTTTACATACACAGATAGCCCAATCCTATCTGTTGTGTTGCAACAGCAGAACAGAATTCCACTGTTGTAATATGTGATATTGCAGTGCACACAGCATTTTGGAGCTACCACAAACAGCGGTAGCGGCACACTGCTGCAGCTAGCAAGGCACCAGAGCCATGCAAGTGGCACGGGGGACGTATCGTGGGCAGAGGCGTCGCTGTTGTGTGGCGAGGCGGGCGGGCCCCCCGAAATGACGCGTGCACACGCGCGCGTCGCCTCCCCTGCGCACACATGCGTGCGCGTCGCCTGGGGGCCTCCCGCCTCGCCAGGCCGGGAGAGCCGGCTCGGGGACGTCTTCCCCGGCTGGCTGTCCTGGGCCTTCTGAGGAAGGCCCACTGCGCGAACGTTATTTATAACGTTCTTTTGCGCATGCACAGACCGCTCCTGAGGAAAAAGGGCTGCCCCGAGCCGGCTGCAACGATTGAGGGGGCGCCCGGAGCAGCGCCCATCGAGCGCCCCCCCAAATCACGGCGCAGCCAGTGGCCACGCCGAAGATTAATAAAGGGGGTGCATCCGGGGGGAGGGGTCACTAGGGTGACGCGTGCGCCCGGCCCTGGGGCAGCGCGCGCCCTAGTGACGTCTCTGATCGTGGGTGGAACCAGACGTATTGTGGGTGGAACCAGACATTCTGGGGGAGAAACCAGGAGGCAGGGAGGGGGCAGGAGGGGATACATCAGGCGGCAGTGGCGCATTTGGGCAAAGACTTGATACTTGACCTGAGACTTGGAGCCAGGCAGTTTTCCACATCACTGCAAAATAGGTAGCATATGTCCGAAGAGACCCATAGGCGGTCCCAGGGCTTTTTACTTACCTCCCATTTGCCTTCAGATCACCCACCACCACCATACGATGCAGTGTGTGTCTTTTTGGTGCAGTTGCATTGTCATTGGTGGCAGGGGATAAGATTGGGGCCACAGTCTTTTTCTAATAGCATTTCTCTGCCACATCAAAAGCTCTTTCACACATATACGTACAATTACAGAAGAGGCTTCGGAAGGAGCACAGGGAAGCTTCTGTACCAAACAAGAATTACGAAGCCTCACTGCTCACATAGAACTTATGCCCTGATGTGAATATTAAGGGAAATACATTTTTTATTCTGGCAAAAACATGCCAACATTTATAAATATCACCTTGTCTCATATGTTGCTTTCTAGAAACCCCCATAGCTAACTGCTCATGAACTTATTTATCATGGGGCAATCCCTTGTCCACATTCTTATTTTGTGATCTATAAAAACACGACACACTTTTTCAGGACTGAAGGAGCTCATCTGGTTTATCCAATTAATACAACTGCAGTCGAGGATGCGCTTTGAGAAGCAACTTCCCCGAGAATTTGTATGGTCCCTGGAAACATTTATTTATTTGAGTGACAGATTGTTTGATGAAGCAGATCTACTTTCTGCCAATCCCTTGCACGCTAACATTGCATTGAATATTTGGCATCTTCCTCTTGAGTGCTAGTCTTGTGTGTGCATAATAACAAAATTGAGAATCCAGAAGGACTGACAGTGGTAAATGGGTTGTCTAATGGGGAGAGATTGAATGGGGGCTAGTTTGATAGAACCATTGTGGATGGGACCATAATCTTATTTCAGCTTCTGCAGTAAACTCTTAATTATATTTTGCAGGATATGAACGATTACTCCCCAGTATTTAGCAAACCTTTGTACAGGGGAATGGTTGCTCCTGATGCAGTCAAGGGCACTGTTATCACAACAGTTGAAGCTGAGGATCAAGACCCTACGGTAAGCAAAACGGGTTTCTTAACACACTGCACCCCAAAGGGATTTTTTTCCCAATCCACATAAGTGGCCTCAATCCTCTGGACAACAGAAGTCATTACTATGATTTTATTACCCAGCAGTAGCTCCCATGCATTTTTATGACAGCCTATTCTCTGTCATCATGAACATAGGTTGCACTTAGTTCAAATGATTGTTTCCAAGACTGTCAAAACCATAATGCAGAATTCTTTTTTATCTTCCTCCTCCCAGAGTCTGGTTTCTTCTGTGATAGAAGGATTTCTTGTGTGAATTTTTTTTTAATCTGGCTTTAGTGTGCAGATGATAAACAGAAGAAGCAAAAAGGAAATCCATGGCTACCTACCTTTGGAATGGCTCCGTGACTCAAACTGAAAACAAAGCAAACACTTTTGCAGAGTGCTTGTAATTTCCTTAAATTTGCCATCATTGTGAGTCTTTCAGATATGGCGGCGTGGCACAGCAGGTTAAACCGCTGAACCATAAGCTATCGATCGAAAGGTCGGCAGTTCGATTCCCGCGACAGAGTGAGCGCTCATTGCTTGGCCAGCTCCTGCCAACCTAGCAGTTCCAAAGCATGTCAATGCGAGTAGATAAATAGCTTGTGGGAAGGTAAACAGCGCTCCGTGTTCCAGCTGCATGTTACGCGCTGCGGCAAGGAGAGTCATGCCGGCCACATGACCACGGAGGCGTCTTTGGACAACGCTGGCTCTTCGGCTTTGAAATGGAGATGAGCACCACACCCTAGAGTCCGACACGACTGGACTTAATTGTCAGGGGATACCTTTACCTTTATTAAGAAACAAAACCATTTTCTTAGAAAAAGTTTCGTTTATTTTGAGTGAGCTTTTCCCGCACCAACAACCAGTTTCCCAATCCATTTTTAAAATCTGGTATTTGATTAACATAGCTCTTATATATCCAGAGGCGATTGTATGGTAGGGACGGTACTGTAAGTTGCGCCCTGTCCTAGTCCCCGTTTACAACGTGGAACGAGGAGGCCCCGCCCCTTCGCTGTCAGAGCCATTCCGTGTGTATATAACTTTTTGTTTTCTGAACCAATCCGATGGCTAATCTCTCGTTTGCTTATCAAAGCACTGATGAACATGAATAAAGAATGCATTCTAGGATCTCTAAAAGACAAGGCTCAAAGACCGGAGCTAGATAGATTAACATTTAACTGTTGACATGCACCTTTTCCCAGTCTGTGTTGCTAGAGTTATGCACTCATGTGAAGCCCTCCTGCTGACTGATTCACAAAATGTGCATAATGACTTGATGCTTTGGCTTGAGGAGGAAGATTATCTCAACCCTGACCGCTACATAACCAATATCTTCACTCATCTGATGCACAGGGTCACAACATTGACTTCTAGAGACAGCCCAAAACCATGTTTCAAAATCCAGGTTCAATGAGCAATTGACATGATTGATTTCTAGAAGTAGTTCAAAGAAAAACTTCAGAATCGTTAACAACATAGGAAGAGCCCTGCTGGATCAGGCCAAGGGGCCCATTTAGTCCAGCTTCCTGTATCTCACAGCGTGCCACAAGATGCCTCTGGGAGCACACAAGACAACAAGATACCTATATCCTATTGCCTCTTTTTTTGCATCTGGCATTCAAAGTTATCCTTCTAGTGATATGGCTGTTTGTCATCTAGTCTTTAGATTTCCTGTACCAACAGACAGACTTCCCCCTGCTTCTGCATCTTATCTCTTCTTGTTCTCTTTCTATACTGTTATATTCTCCTGCTTCTGAATGCCATCACTTTCAGAGGCAGGCAACCAATGTGGGGCCTTGGTTGGCTTACAAAGGACCTTTCTTTCCTTGCAGAAACGTTGCCTTCTGGCTGTTTCAACAGAATCCTACGGTAGATCTAGGATTGGAGTTTAGCAACCCTTGTCTCTCATACAGTGGGCCTTCTGTATCCGCGATTTGAGCATCCTCATATTTGTCTCAACGTGGATGCTCAGGAATATGGGGACAACTGTAAAAACTTTTAAAAAGAAGAAAAGGTTTTTAAAAAATAGCGCTTCTTACTTTTTCGCTGGCAAAAAGCTCAATTTTGCAGGACTTTAGAAAGAGAAATTGGCCTCAGGAAGCCTCTTCTGGGTTGCGCAACTCCCTCTCCCCCAGACTTCTCCCACAATGCATTGCACAGTGCAGGAGAGAAGTCGGCAATAGATGAACACGCCATTAATCTGGGCCATGTAGTTGACTTTGCGAATACCAGAGCACTGACCAGGTTAAGGGATTACAAAACCAGAATACAGAGGGAGACAATAGAAATCGTAAAACATGAGCAGAATCTGAATAGAAAGAAGGAGACCCTAAATTTAAATAAGATGTGGTTGAAGAATGCTAAAATACATAGGGTGAAAGGAGAAAGTGGAAACATGTCTTTAAGACACTAACAACTTAGTATGAGGGCAGTTATATAACTGATCTGGAACAGGAAGATCAGAATGGAACTGATGAATGAAGCCTTACGAAGTATAAGGCAAAACGACAAGTGATAGACTTTGTTGTTTTAATTACCACAGTCTCAAACCCGAAAACTGAGACACGTTAAGGCTAGGATGCTTCACAACCAAAGCAGTAAATGGCATTAGTCAAGGCTTTTATTACTGGCTCTGCTATCCCCATGCTATTACACTGACAAAAAGAAAACAAAAAAGACTTCTTCCTGGATGCCTCTGTTTTTAATGTACAGTATATGTCGATCGAAAGGTCGGCAGTTCGAATCCGTGACGGGGTGAGCTCTCGTTGCTTGGCCAGCTCCTGCCAACCTAGCAGTTCCAAAGCATGTTAATGCGAGTAGATAAATAGGTACCGCTTGCAGGAAGGTAAACAGCGCTTCGTGTTCCAGCTGCATGCTACGCGCTGCGGCAAGGAGAGTCATGCCGGCCACATGACCACGGAGGCGTCTTCAGACAACACTGGCTCTTCGGCTTTGAAATGGGGATGAGCACCACACCCTAGAGTCGGACACGACTGGACATAACTGTCAGGGGTCACCTTTGCCTTTACCTATATGCAAATTACAGCATTTGCACTGGACACCAGGGCATCTGGACGGAGTTTTTTTCTTTTTTTTCCTTTTGTTTCTCAACCCATTCCCACCCACACTTTCCCTAAATGGCACTCCTTAGCAATGTTAGCAGATCACATCCTATGCTTCTGAAAAGAGCAGAGTGTCTTGGAATTTGGTAGGATTTGTGGGCTATTTTGAAATTAAGAGGTTTCCTGAGGTTAAATCCAAAGACAACTAATTCCATCGCTGCAGTTTGAAAGAAGGACTGTGTATGATACACAATCAAAAGAACTTCATGTATGTACTGGGACATATCAATGATTTATCTAGACTAGCATTTCTGTGCCAGTACAGTGGCCACTAATATACAGTAGTTTCCATGACAGTAAGGTAGAAGGTAGATGAGACCACAAAACAGTAATGAACAATCTATTATACTCTCTAGAATTAAATCCCAGCTTTCAAAAAAGAAGTATGAATTTTGAGCTGAAAATCCCTGTTTTTCTCCTATTTTGCCTGTATTTCACCTGTTTTGGATCTTTCTAGTCTTTGAGAGCCTTCTGTGATGCCTTATCATCTTGAAAGGGTTTCTGAGTCATTCAGAGACTAGCCATGTTTGCCCTATTGTGGGGGTTATTTTTCGAGCATCTTTCTCAAGTGATGAGTTACAAAGGACCTGGCTTTGAGCCAGCTCAGATGACTGGGAAGCCCACCTGATTTCTAGGAGCAGGAAATGTAAGTGGATCAGGTGACCCCCAAGTACCCAAATCTCAGATGAAGCTGGGTTAATACTCATAGGTTATAAAAATAAACCAGGGTCATGCACCCTCCTTGGCCCATTTGCCCAGGTTTGACGTTGGAAGTATTTGATCCTTTGCAGAGAGCTCACCTTGCTCCAAATGTGGGTGCCAGGACCAGGACCCTGGAACCACATGAGTAAGTAGGTTGGGATTCTACCTAGTAAGATGCATTAGGGCTTGTTTTATTTTCTGCTTGCGTTTTAGTATCCTTATCAACCTTTGCCACACCCCACCTTTTTGTCTCTTTTTATCTGTCTTACTTTACCCTTGCAATTTTGCTCCCATTGTTTTAATATATTGTACCACCTTTTCAATAAATGTCTTGCCTGTTTATAGTTTCATCCGCCTGGTCTCACTTCACTTGGGAGGAAGCAGGTTGCCACATCTCTCAGACCATCATGTTCCTCTACACATCATGCTTGATTTTAAGGGAGACCCTAGCTTTTGGGGTTCTTGGCCCTACTGGGAGGGACACTTTTCCCAGGCAGCCTTTTTCTGTCTGGCTTACCAGTCTGGGGTGGCGGCAGCGATCAACCTTTGCCAGTTTATCCCTGTTTGAAGGGGTGAAGTGGGAGCAGGGAGGAGAGTGCCAGTTGTTTACCACAAGGCACTGTGCCTGGTCTGCCCTCCATCTTCCCTTACAACATTTTTAGCATCTGACGGATGGAAGTGGAATTGCCTATTCCTATGTGGGTTTTGAAACTAGTGGTTGGAAAAAAACAATTATTCATACAATTCAGTAATTTCTGTTCAGGAGAGTTCCTGATGTTGATGTTTTCCTTGCTCCATCAGTGTGAGTATGTTAACTTGCCCATTATTGTTGCATTTGTCCCACTTCTGTCTTCTATACCTCCCTTCACAATAGTTTCCATCTTGCTCAGATTGGCATCTCTGATTGTCTTTGGAGAAAAATGGATTTGTTGTTCTTATTTACCTCAGGCAGCTCATGTTTATTGAAGTAGCGTAATGGCACTGAAGGACACCAGGTAATTGTAGCCAATCTTATCAGAATGCTTAAGCTTCCAAATAGCCATTCAATAGCAATCTGTTAGCAGGGAGTGAAATTGAGCCATTAGGACAATCAACGAGCGCATGAATAATTTTCTTGATGTCCTTATAAGTAAATAAGCCTGAAGATGAGATGTTAAGAGGCTATTATATCCTTTCTACTCATACATTCCTGCTGTCACAGCTACAATGATATTTCCTTTATTCCTTTTTTATTCTATATTGATTGATGTGATTTCAGAGAAAGCAAGAAATACTCTTTCTAGAGATCATAATGCTTCTTCAATTCTAGGTATAGAACCAGGGCTGGTCCAAAACCTCCCAGTGCCTAAGGCGCCAAGCCAAATGCTGCCCCTCTGCTTCTTGCACTGCCAGGAGACGCTGTAGCCCACCACTCTCCTCTCCTCCACACTTCCTATTCCACTCTGTCCCCCTCTTCCCTTTTCAATTCAGGGAGCAGGAGGAGGAGTAGTGGAGGAGGGACAGAGGTGGGTCGTCGCCCTCCCCCCGCCAATTTGCTGCCTGAAACGACCACTTCAGTTGGCCTCATGGATGGGCTGGCCCTGTATAGAACATACAGATTGATTCAATGGAACTACTTCTTAGGACTTAGCAATGAGTCCTACCGCGCAATCCAGTGTAGCCTAACAGAGGAGGAGCATTCGCTCCCCTGGTGCAGGATGTCGTAAACACACCGTAAAGCGCATTTATAGCACCCGGCGAGTAACCTTTATCCAGGCTCGTGCCTGGCCCTGCGCCCACTGGAGCAGGTAAGTCCTACACCAGCTGAGGCAGGGGCGGGGGAGGGCGAACCGGGAGGGCGGGGATATCGCTGGTGAGATACGCCGTATCCTAGGCCCTCTCCAGGCCCGGTCCGGCCTTACACAGCCGACGTGAATGTACGCGAGCTCCGGAGAGCTCCTCTTCCCTCGAGGTGCACCAGGGCTGCCTTCCCTTGAGGTGCATCAGGGCTGTCTTCCCTTGAGGTGCACCAGGGCTGCCCCGCAGGGAGTCTCCTGCGCGTTGCCTTTGCCCCACTGAATGGCTCTGAAGGTGAGGGGGTGGGGCTGCCTCGTGCCGGTGAGTAACGGAAGTCAGTGTGGTGCGGAACTTAGCGTTCCGCCCCACGTCCAGCGATACCACTGATGACAAATATGTTGGTGAGCTGCTGAAAGAACTTCCAGAGTGGTAGCTATGTTAGTCCATTGCAGCAAAAACAGGTCTTGCAGCACCTTAACCCTGAGGATATTCAAAAATTAGATAGCTGCTGATCGTCCTGCAAAGTGCTGGGCTCCTGCAGTTTGCAAGATAGCTGCTAATTGCCCTGCAAAAAACTGAGCTCCTGCAGTTTGCCAAGGAGCTGAGCTCCTGCAGTTTGCACACTTGTGTAAATATAGGGAGATAAATGTTTATCTCTTTTCTGGTGTCCACCCCCCCCCCCCAAGCCTGTCAATGACAGGTAGTGGGGGCAGGTGATGGCTGGGACACGTAACTAAGCTCCTCAAGCCTTGAGGCTATTCATTAGGGCTGCCTCACTACGAGAAATGGATCGAGGTTTTTCAAATAAATACATAAAATATTACTTGTGAATAAATAAAAATTCTTTCTAGATCACCTTTTTTAAAGACTCATAAAAGCTAGGCGGGTCCCAATAGAGTGTCATTTTAAAAAGTGGATCTCAGTGCTTAAAAGTTTGGGAACCACTGTTCTAAAATGTTCGATGTTTCCACAGAAACAAGCAGGTTTCTTAAACCATTCAAGGCACTATAAAAGATGATGAATGTGACAGATAATGAAAGTTTGTAACAAAAAATTCAATACTAACAGCGCAATCCTATCCAACTTACACCACCGGTGTAACCAGCAGTGCAGCGAGAACGGGAGGCCCCAGAACAGAAAGGGGATTCAAATCCCCTTCAAAGGGGATTTAAATCCCCCCTCCCCTCCAAAGCCTCCTGCCCTGCCCTCTCCCGCTGGTTACACCGGTGGTGTAAGTTGGATAGGATCGTGCTGTGAATCATTCTTTGGTGATTTCTGTCAATCAATTGCAATGTGTTCAATAAGTATAATATCTTAATGTTGTTTTTCAAAAATGATGGAAGAACAGTAACTTCATCAGAAGTAATGATCTCATGCCAGCTTTATGAATTCAGTAACAAATTACCTAATGTGCAGGTTTAATGATAATTATAGGTTTTAGTCATTGAGACAGAATGTGATTGTCACTAATCTGGACCAAATTAAATGGATTTGAGTAATTTCTTGCTAATTGTATTTTGAAGAAACATTATTAAATCAAGTATCCTCCTGACATTAAAAGTATAATCATCTTTGTGCATTCTAATCTCATTGGAATGTCTTATGCTTGTAAAGATCTGAAGATCTTTAAAAATTATATACTTCAGTAATTTATGCTGTCCTGTATTTTGGCACATATTGAACATATGGTGATTAGACATAATAACTAAGAGGAAGACGGAGGGCTGTTACATACAAGCCTAAGCTGATACATTGAAGAGCAGTATGCATTCTAGTACAGCCCAATGGGCAGTCATAATGTACCAGCACTTCAAATCTTGGAGCAAATGCATTCTGCAGCATTACATCACTGTGTAACATTTGCCCAGTATCTGCATTCTTTGGATGATCTTCCATATATCTCTATGGCTGCAATGTACCACAAGACAAATATTGATTGGAAACAATAATAAACATGCAGTGGTGTCACTAGGGGGGGTGTACTGCACCGGGTGACACCATCAGGGAGGGGTGACACCAAAATGACATCATAAAGCTTGCCGCCCAAACCTTTGCTTGGTAGTCTTTGGGCCGCTCTGGGCTTCGTCTCTTTGTGTTCGCGCTGATGAGCATGTTTTCATTGTTCGTCAGCGAGAACATGAAGCAACAAGGTCTGGAGCAGGCCGGCTTTTCGGTTAAAAAAAATGCAAAAGCTCAGCAACCTGGACATTTGGCGGTGATGTGATGACGTGATGATATCATCACGTCACCGCCAACCTTCTGGGTTGCTGAGCTCCGTGCACTGGGTGACACCATCCGCAGTGACACCACTGTTCACATGAACTAAGAAAAAGTTAGCTATGCCCTTGCACTTCTTGTCTCTCTTCTGTTTGCTATATGCAATACATTTTGGCTAGATGAAATGATTGTTTGAGGATGCCTGTATGCATCCATCATTACACGAAGTGGAAGGTTACATGTAGTTGGATTTCAGATCCTCCTGTTAGGCATCACTGTGTGAAGGTGTTTTCCCCTTTTCCTTTCTCCGAAGCTCTGCAAATACTAAAAGCAATTGAGACTTTTAAGATATATCTTACTTTCTTTTGAGTCAACGATGTGGTATTTTACAAGGTTTGATACAGAGAGTTTTGACAATTTTGAATGATAGGAAGACAATTATAGTGTGGTGAGTTCTCTTTGTTTGTGATGGACCCATACTTGGAGAAGGCTCATGTGACTCACTCAGCCATATAATAAACTGACTTGCAGAAGCCTAGTTGAGTGGACAGGCTCTGGGGAGTAAACAGTGTAGAACCATCATCAGTCTGCTTTCAGGAACCAGATCTCAGAGTGAGTGATTATGGTACATTATGGTGCCATCTTACCAGAGGAGAAGCTAAGGTCCGGTGCACCCAGTGCCCATGAAATAAAAAAAAATGAAATAAATACAAGGGAGGCAGCCTGGGAGAGGTACGTAAAATATTTTGCACTTACCGTACCTCTCTGTAGGCTGCCTGGCTGTCAGTGGGTCTCCTTGGAGCTATGTCAGCTATTTAGCTGGTGTAAGTCCAAAGTGAGGCATGGGGAGTGTCAGGCCAAAAAAATAGGGATAGGATCCCGGCATGTGCTGCTGCCACCAAGATCCACCCCTGAATCACTCCTTCAGTGATTCACTCCACTCCACTCCCCACCCTGAACCTCCCCCAAACCACTCAAGATCTGCCCCTGCCACCACTTTACCTGCACTGGTGCATTGTCTGAGAACCGCTGATGTGCGCCAGGGGCCTCCAGCCATTTGTGCCCGCAGTGCATAACAGCAGTGCGCCGTTTACAACACCATAAGCCCTTCATAAGATTGGGCTGCCCATCCCATTGAACTCAATAAGGCTTTCTCCTGAACAGATATGCATAAGATTGCATTATAACTCGTCTCTGTGTATGTCTGTGTGTGCGTCCACACACAAATTTAAAGAGCAACTAACGGAGTTCAAAACTATATTTTTCTTTGACAGGGCTATGCCATTTCCTTGTAACTATTTTTTTTTTTTGCATAGTTAAGATAGTCGAAAGAAGTTGCAATGTTACATTTTTAAAGCAGCAGGGGAACGTTTTTGCATTACCAGAAATTGTAGGTGTCAGATAAGACTTGTCTTTAGTTCCTTTTCACCCCAGCATGGCGTCTTTTCCTATGGCTGTTGCAGGTGTCCCTTCTGCATCTTCCTTTAGATTGTGAGTCCTTTGGGGACAGGGAATCATTTATTGATTTATTTTGCTTTGTAAATCGCTTTATTATTTATTTTTTCACATTTTTATACCGCCCTTCCTCCAAGGAGCTCAGAGTGGTGTACATATTTCCTCCCCTCCTTTTTGTCCTCACGACAACCCTGTGAGGTAGGTGGGGCTGAGAGATAGTGACTGGCCCAAGGTCACCCAGGAAGCTTCATGGCTGAGCGGGGATTTGAACCTGGATCTTCCAGGTCTAAGTCCGACTCCCAAACCACTACACCATCCTGGCTTTGTGAACTACTTTTTATAATTATAATAATAATTTATAAGGGGGACTGGTTAGAGAAGAAACAGGCACACGGCAGAAGGGCACCCACTGATAGTCTGTACCCAAGGGCTTACACAACCCTGGTTCCGGCTCTGCTCTCTTTATTTGTAATAGAACGTTGCTGGTTTGAGTTCTTTATTTCTCTCTGTTTTTCACACCAGTGGTTGATACCTTATTAGTGAAGTTGAAATTGGGATTCCAGTTGTAAAGGTGAGCATAGCTGCAGGGACGTACAAAGCAGCATGTTCCAATATAGCAAAGATAGCATCCTCTTCAAGGCATACATAGTACTGTATATCCTTCCTGGGCTGGAATATCAATATCACTATAACAAGTTACTATCAAATGTAAGATGCACAGATTCATAGCTGTCTTTTGTGATGGCTGAAATGCTTTTAAATTGCTTCTCACCATTCATGTCAGTTTTTCATTTCTGAAAAATGTTGTCTCCTGTTTCTTTCTTATAACTTTGTTCAGTGTGGAGGGGGGAGCATCACAAGCAGTGGAATCGTTAGGGGATGGGGTACGGGGCCCCAGGGAGGTGGGGGTGCCAAGATCTGGAGGGGGTGCACTGCCGCCACCAAATTTCAGCGGTGGCGCGAAAGCCCCCCCCCCCGTGTTTTCACAGCCTTTTTTAGGACGCACGGAGCCTGGGAGGGCAGGAGGATCAGCTCTATCACCCTCCCTGGTTCTGTACGTCCAAAAAAAGGCGTCAAAAATGCCGGGGGGGGGCCTTTCGCTCTGCCAAAATTTGGTGGTGGCGCAGCGGCAGCACACCCCCTCCAGAGCTCGACACCCCTACTGCCCTGGGGCGGCGACACGACAGCAGTGATGTCACACTCCCGGGGAGCAGGGCTTGCAGCGTCACTGGGGGGATGTTGCATCAATGCCCCCCACGGGGGCGTAGCTACACCTCTGATCTCAAGTTAGCCCCACCCACACATACGTGTGGACGGAGCAGCATTCTGTACATGACACCCTATCTTACTACTGTACTATGTCCAAGTCTTGTGCTAGCTCATACACTATGCTTTTAATTCAAGATGATCATTGTGGCCCATCTTGCTTATTTGCTGTGCAGTGTTCCATAAAATGCTGGTATCCTTGGGTCCATGTATCTTGTCTGATAGCAGCGACACCAGAGAAGTGAGCTCAAACAAGTAGAAATGTAACATTTATGTAAGTGTTGAATGTTTTAGCACTTACAGTATAACTTGTTTTGTGCTTTCCAGTGATATCAGTGTATTGACTTCTTTGATATCCAAATTGCTTGCTGGCCCCACCCAATCCACCCTGTCTCTGTTACACCCTTCATCTCAGTCCTGCACTATATAGTAATTTCCATCAAGAAAATGCTGGAAGGTGACCTACTTTGGTTTGTGTGTGTGTGTGTGTGTGTGTGTGTGTGTGTGTGTGTGTGTGTGTGTGTGTGTGTGTGTGTGTCCACAAATGCAGACTGTTATTATGAATTAAAGCCAGCTTGTGTGAGTCTTGTTCATTGTGTGTAGTTTGCTTCTTTACTTATCTTTCTTACTCAAGTACACATTATGTACTAAATGTGACCACTGTGTTTGGGTCATTATTACTTCTCAATTCTGCATTATTTGATGTTTTGGCTTATTAAGAAAGATGTAGTTGTTTAAATTGATGCTTGCAAGGGAAAAATGAATGTACATCATAGTGCAGCTAATCATGCCATGATGTGTTCGCTTTCCATACATACGTATTGCCTATATTGGGAGGGGAAATGAACATATGGAGCATCTTTATAATAAAGCAAACATAAACCTGACATTTTGGTGAATATGTTGATTTCTTTGAATTGGTCACGGTCTGTATAATTCAGTTTCAACATGCATGAGCAGTTTTACAAAAGAAACAAATGCTGTCTTATTATCTAAATACAACCAGATTCCATTTAACTGCCTACATCTTTCTTAATAAGACAAAACATCAACCACCAATTTTCACTGACATTTTCATTAAAATGATTGGTTACTTTAAACTGTATTTACTAATATGATGCAAAGTAGTGTTGTTGTTATTGATCACATATTCAATGAAGCTTGCCATCTAATAACTATCAATAAGCACAACAGTGAGAAACTCGTGGGGGAAAACAGTGCATGGATAACAGAGGATGTGGAAATGGAAAACACTGTTGCTTTCCCACAGAGGCAGGAATTGGACATTCCCTCAGTAGGGCTTTCATCTCACAACTCATCTGAGAAGAAGCATCGTCACAGCATTTTGTGAGGAGAGTCCTCAGCAGAACTGAACAACAGAAAAATCTCAGTGATGCCAAGAGGAGTAGGCAACTCTACCCTAGACTCCTGGCAGTGTTTTCCCTTCCACCTCATCTCAGCTGCCTCAGAATGCAGAGGAGTTAACTTCTAACTGACCATTTGTCACTATTAATTCTGGAATATGCTTTTTGGCAAGTACTGCTACTTTCCTCATTGTTTTGGAGATACAAATTAAAATATAAGGTGATATAGAAATATCAACCTACAATAGGTACTATTGCCAGATTGATATATAGCAGTGGCTCCCAAACATTTTAGCCCAGGGACCCACTTTTTAAAACGGCACTCTATCAGGACCCACCTAGCCTTATGGGACTTTAAAAAAGGAGATCTAAAAATAAATATTTATTTATTTACAAGTAAAAATATTTATTTTGTTTATTTATTTACAAAAAGCTCGACCCATTTCTTGTAATGAGGCAGCCCTAATGAATAGGCTCAAGGCTTTGAGGGGCTTAGTTATGTGACCCAGAGTGCAATTCTGGGTAACTGTGCGCCAGGGGAGCGTGCGCTCCTCTGGCGCAGGGTGTTGTAAAGCACCGTAAAGAGTGTTTACGGCACCCGTCAAGTAAGTGCTGCTGGTGCAGAGGCCGGCGGCCCTTACCCGTGCTCCTGCCCAGTCCACCAAAGCAGGTAAGTCCCAGCCGGGGCAGGGGCAGTGGGAGGGCAGACCAGGTGGTGAGGAAGGGCTGCCATTGGCCGCCCCAGGGCCTGGAAAGGGCAGGGATACATCAGTGGCGAGATCCACCATATCCCAAGCCCTCTCCAGGCACGGCTCGCGTACATTCGAGGAGGCTGATTGGACCTCCAGCCGCTTACACCGGGGGGAAGGGGATCATCCCCTTCTCCCGAGTTGTTCCTGGGCTGCCACAGGACAGCCCGGCAACTCGATAGGATACGGCGTCCGGGCGCCATATCTTACACAGGATTGGGCTGCCAGCCTTTACCTGCCCCCATTATCTGTCATTGATGGACTTGGGGAAAAAAAACACCAGAAAAAAGATGCTCACACATCTATCTCCCTATATTTAGACAAGCATGCAAACTGCAGGAGCTCAGCTCCTTGCAGGTCTATTCTGATTTTTGAACAGCCTCAGGGCTCGAGGCAATTAGTTATCTGATCTCTGCTTGCGACCCACCAGAAATTGAGTCATGATCCACCAGTGGGTGCTGACCCAAAGTTTATGAAACGCTGATATATAGTCATTTTAAGCTTCATACTTATAATAAAGCCTCTTGCTTGAACCTAGTTACTTCAAATAAATGCAGGTTGAAAATGGAAATTTAGTTCAAGATCTGATTTTGCATGATTATTTTTAATAGTTGACTTTCCCATGATTTTTGTGTTGTAAGGATGACTACAAAGTACATTCCTTTGATGTGAGAGCAATATAATTAGCATGTTCTGGAAAATGTTTATCGTCATTCACTTTACATTGTCTCTGTCAAGCTCGCCGCTTTGAAGAACCTTCATCATAAGGAATGATGTGATAAATTCACTTACATGCTGCTGTAGTTCAGAGAAAGATATTTTTGCTACATATGTCAAGTTTAAATTGAGAAACATGCTGATTGCTGATTTAATTGGTATAAAAGTAGTAACTATCATTGAGATTCATGACCTACTTGCTCTTAAACCAATTAACATTCCCTGAAAGATTGTGCGACAGGTGCAAGCACATCAGTATCTTACAGCAAAACCTTATATTTGAAAGTAAGTCCCACTTTGTTCAATGAGGCTTATTCCCAGGTAGGAGTGTAAAAGATCAAAGCTTTGGAAGTGGAATTATATCCCAAATCCACCCCCTGACCCTGGGTAACTGAACTCTTTCTCAAGATGATCTTCTTGAGACTTATCTAAAGAAAGAAGCACTGACAGTTCCTGGAATACAAACAATATTGGTTTATTTTTCACACAAGCAAAGTATGATTTTCCCTTCCTAAGCAACGTATGCCTATGTTGTGTTCCCAGCTGTTAACTTTATCTAGCCACCCAGCCTGCTTCCCTCGCAAAATGCATGTCTAATCACAAATGGCCTTAGCTTTCTGTCACAGACTGCTGTCTCTGTTGGCTATAACCCAGGTTGATGTTTCTCCCAAAGAGATGTGAGGTGTTCCAAAATATGATTCAAAAGGTAGGTCCTCTTGGTGGCAACTTCTCACCATGAATTCTGCCCAGTGTTATACCTCAGCCCCTGTCCTCAGATTTGTGATTGGCTTCCTAGATAATCTGTGTTCAAACAACCTTCTTTTTCATAAATTGTTTTTCACCAAACACTAAAGTCATAAGCACCAAATATGGTAGAAAGTGGAGGATAAACAGGGAGGAGGCTGGTGTTAAAGTGTCACACTATTCACTGGTAGTAAGGGAGCTTGCTTCCTCTAGAATAGCGGTTCTCAAACTGGTGGGTTGCGACACTCCAGGAGAACGGGATGCTTCCCCTGCCCCCTTAAGGGGCAGAGAAAGCATGGCGGTGGTGGCAATCCTGCGGATCACCACTGCTGGGGAAAACATGCCCAAAAAGGGGTTTCCATACTTACTGGTGCCTCCAGGGGGTGCGGGGAGGCCTCCCCGAGCTTCAGATGTTCAGATGAAATATTATTCTAGAAGGACTCCTTCAGCTTTATTGTGATTTCAGCTTTATAATGATGTTGGCTTCATGTCAACTTTATCTTAGCGACAGAAGAGGGTGCTGTGGTGCTTCATGACCAGGTCACTCTGGTTTCAGATGAGGAATAATGGAAAGGGAGAGGAGAAATGTTGAGGGTAACTACATAGAGGGAGGCTAGGGTTAGTACTTCAAGGGAAGAGGCTTGCAGGTGGTTCAGCAGCTGGGCAACTACACATGAATCTTCGAGGAAGGAGAAGAAATTGGGAGGCAGAGGGGAAAGAAGGGAGATGGATGAAGAAGTTGAAATTATCTTCCTGGTTCACTGGGAGCTTTGTCTTTTGACCAAGAGTGTGGGGTGCTGTAATATACCACAGTGGAGATACTTCATCTGGCAATGCAAAGATAGAATTCCCAATTGTGGTCATCTAGCCATCCAGGTGATTTCACCTCTAAGGCAGCCCAGAGCAGCTTCACCTTAGAGTGTCTTGATGCATGTACAAGGCAGGTGGCAGCTCAGGAGGGGTCCAGGAGAGAGACACCATTGGCTGGGAAAGGCAGAGATAATTATAGTGGCATCTCCATCCCTCATTGTGCCCTTCCAAAGGGGGGAGGTCTATGTCAAATGGGGCGAGGAACGACTTCTCTATTCCCTGTTAATGAGAAATGACACGCAAAGTCCTGAGGGTACACTGGTCATGGGGTTTATTTTCATAGATCATGAGGGAAGAGTTCACAGGCAGGAGCTCTTCTTGACGCGCATTAAGGAGGCTTTAATGTCCAACCGTTAATGTGCCCCAGCCAACCACTCATTCTATTCACGCAGGTGGTGCTACGGACTCCCTGTGCCTATGGGGTTGGAATCGATATGGGGCAGGTGGACCAGTCATGGCAAAGGGCTTCCTGAAGCCTCTTATCCCCTTGGTGCAAGCTGCCTAGCAGGCTGCAGGGGGCAGCCTAAACCCGTAAAGCAGTCATCTGTTTCCTTCCTCCTGCCTAGCTTCTCTTCCTCAGCAGTTTCTGGCCTTCCCTTCTACATCCCCCTTCCACCACTTTATCCCCTCTCTCTCTCTCTCTCCCATCTTGCTTAGCAGGTTATGTCTCTCCCGTCTTCCCCAGTGAATTCTACCGCCTTACTGTATCATTCCCCAACTTTTCCTCCATCCTTTCTTTCAACACCTCTTCTCCGTCTGTCACCCAAGCACCTCTGTCCACTTCTAGCTCCCTTCCCCTTCTGTTTAAACCGTCCTGCCACCCTCAGCTCCAATTTTCCCTGAGAACATCATCGCTTGTGCTGCAGCTGGCACCTTGGGGAATCTTGACACTTGACATTGATGTCATTGCTGAGCGTGGTATCGGACAGCTGCAACGCCTCGCAGTCCTGTGCAGCCTGAGGAATGAACATGACTCGCAGGCACGAGGACTGAAAAGGTGAAGTCTGATAGGTCAGGTCAAGTGAAGGAGCAAAGGGAAGGTTTTTGAACATAGGAGAGGCATCATCCTTGGAGTCAATAGGAGTTTGTTTCTATCTTTCTTTTGTCTCCCAAAGGTTTGATTGTATACAAACATTTCCTCAAGTTTGGGCCAGGTGATTTTCTTTGAGATAATTGGACTAATCCAGTTATCTCAAAGAAATTCACCTGGCCCAGAAATTTGGTTTGGATCCATGCAATGTTTTGAGTCAGGACAAGATAACTGAGTCAAGGATTGGGGAGATCTGAAGTCTTCAGCCACTCAAAAGGGACTTGGTTGCTGCGCCCCTTTTCTGCTAGTAAGGAAACAAGGTCATTGAGTTGGTGTAAGTTTGATGGGGGATTCTGGAGATTTAACCCATTTTCTTTTGTTGGTCTAACAGCCCAATCCTATCCTGCCCCAACCCAAAGCATGCAGCGCCACTGACGGAGTGCACGCTGCATGCTGTGGGCCAGCAAGAGACCAGACAGCCCAGGGGAGGTAAGTAAAGAACATTTTTACTTACCTCTCCAGAGGCCATCTGGTCTCCAATGACTCTCCTCAGATCTATGCCAGTTTTTTAGCTGGTGTAACACTGAGAAGCTTTGGGTGGGTGGGTCCGGGCTGGGAAGCAAGAATAGCCTCTGGCATGCGCAGCTGTTACTGAGATCCACCCCCTCCCACATCCATGTGTGGCCTTCGGGGCCTTGCGCTAGTGGCAGTGGCCTGCAGAACAGCAGTGCTTGCTGCATCAGCGGCCTGGGCCTTACGGTGGCCAATCACAAGATAGGATTGGGCCATAAATGGCTTTGTTTCCCTCTATTGGTAGGCTATTCCCATGATTATGCATATACTGTAGGGTTGTCCTGAATATTACAATTATATTGATCAGGCACTCTGGGTGTGAGCTGTAAGTTGGAAGCAACTGGAAAAAAAAGATCTGATTTTGAATCTGATTGACAGGCTTCACTTTGTTCTGGCCTTGACTAAAGTTTCAACCACACCAGTAGGGTCACCCCCACCATGAGTACTGAGTGCCAGTTTGTAACATGTTCTACTGCTACATTATATTGTCTCTTGCTGCCATATTTTATTGTTGTTCAGCATTTTGTTGTTGATATATTTTCTTTTAATCGTTCTGTTCTTGTCATAAAAATGGAAGACTTGGAAGTCTTCAGCTGAAAAGCAGCCCAAACTTCTCTTATATTAATTAATAAAATAAATTTAAATTATACTAATTTTGACAGTGAATGCAGAATAGTCACTCTAGTCTTTGCAATGTGCACATAAATATTTCTCATGTGAATGTGCTGTATGTGCATGTGTCTTACTATAGGTGCATAAACTGTACAGTTCTGCCCAATACATGCTTCACACTTCCTTACCATTTATTTTGACAAATATGCAGATATGGAAGTCATCCCCTAGTAAATGTCAAATGTAATATAAAGTAGGAATGTGTTTTGGTTTTTTAATACAGTATGCCAGCATAATAACATTGGAATATATTGGAAATGTCCAGGCTTCCTTTCCTGTCTGTGTATACAGTATAATGGAAAATATGTGTGTTTCTTTATAGGGAACACCAGCAAGTCGAGTGAGGTATAAAGTAGACGTTTTCCAGTTCCCTTACAGCGCAAGCATCTTTGATGTGGAAGAAGATTCTGGACGCGTGGTAACTCGAGTGAACCTTAATGAAGAGCCAAGTACATTGTTTAAGGTAATGACATATGCATGTAGTTTAGTATGTTTTAACAAAGTGCATAATGGTGCTACCCCATTGGTATCAAATAAAGTGTACTGAATTTCCCATCCTACAAAACCATGTCAGTACATGCTGCTGCACTGACACAATGTCATCCTACTTCTGTTAATGTTTTCAACAGAAGACAACACGTTGTGTTATTTGGCTAGTGCAGTCATTCTTGTGTTCAATTCAGTATATTCAGGCATCTGTTCAGTAGATCATACTGAGCTTACAGCACAATCCTGCCCAATTTAAGACCTTGCTCTGTTGACCTAAGGTGTTGCAAAGGTGCCGTAAAGCACTTTTGCGGCACCCTGGGAGTAAGCGGTACCGGCGCCAAGGCCAGCGCCACTTGCTCTGCCGTTGGGCCCAGTCCACACCACCGGACACATAAGACCTATGGCATGAAGACGTGGGGCGGGCGGGCCAGGGTAGTGGGTAGGGGGCGATTGGCTGGTCAGGCAAGGGAGGGGCAGGGATACTGGCAGCTCACTCCATCGATATCCTAACCTCTTTCCCAGGCCTGGCCGGCCTTACACGGCCTCCCTGGACATGCACCAGCAAAATAGCTGGTGCGCATCCAAGGAGGCCCATTGGGGCCGCTGGGACTTACACTAGGGGAAACGGATGAATGTCCCTTTCCCTCAAGGTATGCCCTGGCTCTGCTGGTGCGGGCCGCATCACAATGCACCAGCCAACCATTTAGGCTGGCCAGTGCATCCTACACAGGATTGAACTGTTAGTCAGTACAAGACAATTTCACTCCCAATTCCCCCACTGTAAATTGGTGCAAAAGGGTCCTTCCTGGAAAAGTGTGGGAAAAAATTATATCCAGCTCAACCAAAGGGACACCTATACAAAACCTGTGTATTACATAGATATTGAAGGGAAAGTCATGCAATATAGTGAGAACGTGCAAAATGAGAACGTGAATTGTATTCAAACCACTTCCTTGAAGCAACTCGAATGGCCCTGGTGGGATCCACAGCTAATAAATGTGTATAAAATTGTCAGCCATTCCTTCTGCTTTTTCTCACTATTGAGATCTTTTATGTTTAATTTCATTTTCCGTCTTTTTGCTGAGGTTGTCCATTACATCAATTAATATTTCCAATTTAGCTTCTGTTTATGTTCTGTAGGAAGTCAGACGGTACTGTCACTTTAAAAGTGCAAATTACATTATTTTATTTACCAGAAATGAAATTCAGCTTAATTTGGAGGCAAGGGTTGTCTCGCTGAAGAAAGAACAGGTTCAGGTTATGATAATTAATGTTTGCTGCCTGATCTGTAGGGTTACAACTGTTCCTTTTTAATCACACCTTTTCCTAACAGAAATGGAAAAATACACCATCAAACCAAAAAGGGTACCTCTCAGTGATTCTGACTATTTTAACCTGCTCGTCTGTCTTCTTGGAAAACACCATCTGTTTGCATAACCTCAAACCATGGTTTTCGGCTTTGTTTATTTGTTTATATAATATGTGTGAAACTATGACAGGAATGAAGCATGTTTGTTTTTAATAAGTGGAAGAAACAGAGCCCTCTGACTATTAAACATTTGGATGTTCTGAAACAGAAGAAAGTGGTGCCACAAATATTTCATTAAAAACAGTATTATTCTGGAACCATCAAAAATTGCAGACTTGTGTTCCTTCCAGTAACTTATAGCACAGTCGTATTCATGTCTACTCAGAAGTAAGTCACATTGAGTTCAATGGGGCTTACTCCAAGGTAAATGTGGATAGGATTGCAGCCTTAGTCAATACTAAAACAATACGTAGAGGAGACAGAGTTTCTCTATGTTGATGTTAATATTAATTCACTGAGGCTGCAGTCCTATGCACACTTTTGTGGGAGTAAGTCCCATTGAACTCAATGGGAATTACTTCCATGTAGCAATGCACAGGATTGTGCCCTAAAGTTGCAATCCTATACGCACTTACCTGGCACTAAGTCCTACTGACAGTCCTATTCTGCCTTAAAAAAAAATCAATAGGACTTGCTTCTGAAGAGATGTGCATAGTATTGCACTGTAAGGGCCCAGTACTATCCCAACTTTTCAGCGCTGGTGCAGCCATGCCAACAGGGTGTTCTCTGCATCCTGTTGTGGGGGGGGGGCAGTCATGGAGGCCTCCTTAAGGTAAGGGAATGTTTGTTCCCTTACCTCAGGGCTGCATTGAGGCTGCATCGGCGCTGGAAAGTTGGATAGGATTGGGCTGGCTGTAAGTTATTTGTATCTACACTGTGCCTTGTATTAAAGAAAACCTTTTCCTTTACCTACCTGTGCCCATTGCCTGCGCCCCAGCCAGCCCACGGGATGCAGCAGGGTCTGAGTCGGCACCACTGCATCATATAGGCCACCCAAGGATATGTTTGGGCTCTAAATGTAAAATAAAACCATGTTTTTGGAAAAAATAAAACACCATAAAACTAAAGCCTTTACATTAGACAAATGCCCTATCTGATAATTTCCTACTCAGAGCTCCTTATCTCCAGAGATGCCCAGTAAATGGATACGGCAAATCTATGTTAAACTAAACAAGGCAGCAAACATGCACAACAATATTGCATTTGCGGTGAAATACAAGTAGATGTCATGACAGGAGAAAAAGAATTAGGATAATTGTTTGCCATTTGGGAAGTCATGAATGAGTACCCATTTTTATTCTGCCTTTTTAAAAAAGATAATAACCGATTTAGTGGTATGGAGTAATGAAAATTGTCTAGAGTTGTTTCTGAATTTCACCTCAAGTTAATTTCCAGAGTAGTTTGGAGGTTCCTGCTTAGGTGAAACATCCAAGGAGTATTGAGGAAAGAAAAATTGATGATGATGATGATGATGATGATGATGATGATGATGATGATGATGATGATGAAAGGGATTTCCACACATCCCTGACTGAGACTCCTTCCACTAATTTTTTTCATAATAATTTTTGATCTTGACTGTTATGATTGTGCTTTTGAGGCAAGATTTCATATCTGATAACTTAAACAATGTGTGTCTTTTGTTAAATTTGTTGTCTGGGTTTTATGTCCTTGCTATGTTTACCTTTCCAGGAAAAAAAAATTTTACTCATTAAAATTGCAAATGTGTGAGTGGGACATGATGGGCAGCCCAATCGTAGGTGGGCCTTCCACCACCGGAACTAGTGTTCTGGTGCCGTAAGGTATTTATGGCTGTTGTAAAATACAACACACCATTCAGAGCAGCCAAGCCGTCGCCTCAAGTGGTGAGTGGCAGCAGCAACCCACCAGCAGATTCTCCACATCCCCAACGTCAGTAGGTCAGTGTGGGGGCAGAATAGAGAGGAGAGGGGAGGAATGGGGATGAGACGGGGTGGAGTGGGGACTGGATGAGGGAGCCACCGATATTCTTTCCCCCTTCCAGGCCTTGATCTGCCTTCCTGGGTCCACTCAGTCTTGCACAAAATGGCTGGCACAGGTCTGAGTAGACCCATTCTGGTGCCAAATACTTGCCCCTGGATAATGTTTCCTTACCTGGAAATCTCCGAGTCTCCCCCCCCCGGCAGGATGTAACAAGCACTCCAGCGGCATGGCTGTATCTGCGGGTAAGGGAAAGGATAGGTTTGGGGCCTGAGATGGCTACAATGTATACATTCAGTCACTGTGTTTGTATGTTTCTAGCTCGTGATCATTGCCTATGATGATGGTGATCCTGTGAAGTTCAACACCACCACTGTAGAAATTTCTGTATTGCAACCCTCAGTCATTCCACGGTTCACGCAGGATGAATATAGGTATTGTGTGTGTGTTCCGTTCCTATCATTATTACTTCTTTTGAAAAAAATGGAAAAATCTGCTCTTTGGACCTTTCTATTATGTAGCCTCTGAACAATATCTACAGCTAATGCCAGCTAATGCTTTGCTTTTATTGAAGCAAAGTTATTACCAAGAGATTGGTGCTTTTATTTGACTTGTACAGCAGAGCAGAGGATGTTTGGTTTTTACCTGTTATGGATGCACAATTCCATACATATGAAAACATTGTATACTTGCATTATAGACCTTTTATTATTTCTTTAAATAATGTATGTTTACCACTATATTACATTTGTTGGAGTAATGTATGTGTACATAGATCTAGAGACATGGAATATTTATGCTTCTTGCTGGGGATATGGGCTGTTAAAATGGTATCGGGGCAGCAGAAAGAGAGAACAGCAAACTGAACAGGGAATCATCACCTGTCAGAACACCGAACATCTTGTGTGATCTTATCCAGACAAATTAACAGATCTCTTTATCTATGTTTTATTTGTGTGTGTTTTTCAGTTTAGATGTCAATAGTGTTAGAAAGTGCCTCTTGTCACATGATCAAGCTATATTTTCCAAACTTCTGACAGATGAGGCACACTTTTATAGTCTAAAAGATTGTGCTCCTTGTTCTTTGATTTTGTGTATTAGGGCAAAATAGGGCTCTCAGGGCCCCTGAAATAGTTCCCACCCACCCCCAACTCTGCAGTACAGGAGGCTCTCTTTTTTGTATATATGTATAGACATTGTTCTCACAGCCTACTTCTGCTCAGTTTCTTTCAGTAGCTTAGGACTTCTCCACTTCCAGGAAAAAAATTGAGGTCATCACTCTTAATGTCAATGAAGGCAGATGAAATAGGATGGGATGACATCATCACGAAGCATCATTCTGAAATTAATCAGAGTCAGGGCAATCTTCCTGCACTCTAGAAGGGAATTGTGGGAGAAAGAAATGGCATCCACTTGATGCTGGGAGACATTGGGAGCCCAGGAAGAAAATTCACCCTCTTTCATGGGACTCGTAAAAATCCATGAAATTCCCCCCTCAACTTTGCCCCTATAAATTGAGCGGTAAAACTGGAGGAGCGTTTTGGCTCAGCCCAAGTAAAAAGAGAGACTTCTAGGAACCGTAATAGGATGAGTAACAGAACTGATATATCTGTAAAAGCGCACACAGCAATGAAATGCTATGCTTATTAAAGCAAAGCTATGAGATAAGTATAGTTATTATGCAGGGTTTACAGCAAATTGTGTGACAGGCCCCTATTGTTGCTGTACAGCTGATATTGACTATAGATGCTATCCCGCTGATTCATCTTTTTCATATACCCTTCATATACTGATTCATCTTTTTTCATTATATCGCATCAGAAAACTTCAGGTAATCAGTACAGGTAAACAAGAACACTGTTGACAGTGCGGCACAGAAAGTTCATATGAGGCATTTGGATAATAAGGTTTGATAATAAGGTAATCATTTGTTAAAATGATGTGGTCTGCCGCATATGTATTTAGAAGAATTTGAGAATGACTTGTTTAGAGCATCCTGGTAACTGGGAACGCTGTGAACGATTAACTTGGACAGCTAAGAAAAATGAATCTTTCTCTAAAAGGATAATGGAAGTGTTCAAGTCTCATTCCATCCTCCCAAAATTGTGAAGGCCAGATGTAAAATTAAATCTAGAGCAGAAATTGTTCATTATTATTTTTTTTAGAAATGCCACCCTCTTGTGATTAATTATCCTTTTTTGAAAGTAAGAGTTCAAAGGTACCTTGGATTTTTGTTAATTAATGTATATCTTGTCCTCTTCTACAACTAGAAAGTCATAGTTAATAGCCATGGACGCAATTTTAGGCAATAAATTGCTAACTAAAGAGTGCAATCAATAGCTATTAAGTATTGCCTGTGGGCACATTTAACAGGTGTTCGGGCATTTTATATCAAGCAAAGGAAAATAGTAGCATCTTTCAAATATGTTGGAATAGCATAGTAAACCCTAGGCTCCATTTTCAGCAATGGGTCGGTTGTTAGGCAATACTATCTTTTTCTCCCCCAGAAGAAATGAAATTCTGAAGTTGATGCCGTTCAACAGTTGTTGATGCCATAACATGACCTTTGCTTCTTTAAGCATAATCCAGTGCAATCCAGCTTTCTAATTTTCAAAAGAATACAGAGCAGAAACATTTCTCTGTTCCTTTCCCATTTTCTGGCACGTTCCATTGGGAGAAGACAGAACTACTCCTTTTACCATCAAACTGTTTTACGTAAGTGTCAAGGAGACAGTTTGAACGAAGACAGATGTAACACTTCAAGAGGAGCAGAAGCTCTCTGACAGTGCTTTCACTGACCTTACAACTCATATGGTGTGTGTTTTTCCCTGTCCTAGTGTGAGTACTGAAAGAGTTCTGAATGAAAAATAGCTCTGTAACTTTTCGTTGTGGTTCGGTCTGAAACAGGAAAACATTGCCTGTGGTGGATATCCTATGGCAGGCATCTCTAACATCACTAACCCACCTCTCTCTGCCCAGATTCTAGAGTAGTTTTCCAGCTCTTCTTGAAATGTTGTTGCCTTTTTTAAGTTGAAGGATGAGTCCGGTGTCAGCACCAGGTTATTCTGAGTCCTGTGCAAAACCCAACCTGGGCCCTCTCACCCCCATGACCACTGGTACCATTGGGTCCTGAGCAGTGTTCCCTGTAAGGGGTTTGCAGTGCACTACTGCCCTGGCTTCCCTGGCTGTGCAGCGGTGTCTCCGGATGCTTGGCAAAGATATTGTTCATCATCGCCAGACTTCCGGGAACGCCGAGCTCTGAGCTACACAGAGCTTGGTTTCAAGCTACACGACCGCCTAGCTTTGAGGGAACACTGGTCCTGAGTTTTCAGGTGTCAGCCAGGTGGCCAACCTGTGTTGCTGGTGAGTCTGTATGCATAACATATATGTTACTCTTTAAACAATAACAAAAAGTCCAACCTACCTGACACACGGGGACAGGCAAGAATGCTGGTTAGCATACTTTTTTTCATGTAGGAAGCAACACAACAATTCAATTTGTTGGTATGCATGTCTTTGACATCAGTTGTGAAGCTGAGTTCACGCCACACTCAAAAAACCTGAACTACTCTAAAAGTGCAACATCTGACATCACCCTTTGTACATAGTATGATGGAAAAAAATATGGAAAATAGCTGGCTTTTAACAGCCTGGATCTTTGCACTTATCAGTTTGTTGGGTAGACATTAATTTTGGTCCTTTGCTAAATACAGCCAGATTAAACACAAGAAGCAGCACTATCTTCCAATCTCTGCTTATTGCCTGGGCACAAGCACTAAAAGAGATTCTTACAGAGAGAGAATAGCCCATTCATCAACCACAGACTGAACTTACCGACCCCATCTCCCGTACTTTCTTATATAAAGGTAAAGGTATCTCCTGACAATTAAGTCCAGTCGTGTCCGACTCTAGGGTGTGGTGCTCATCTCCATTTCAAAGCCGAAGAGCCAGCGTTGTCCGAAGACGCCTCCGTGGTCATGTGGCCGGCATGACTCTCCTTGCCGCAGCGCGTAGCATGCAACTGGAACATGGAGCGCTGTTTACCTTCCCGCAAGCGGTACCTATTTATCTACTCGCATTGACATGCTTTGGAACTGCTAGGTTGGCAGGAGCTGACCAAGCAACGAGCGCTCACCCCTTTGCGGGAATCGAACTGCCGACCTTTCGATCGACAGCTTATGGGTCAGCGGTAACACCCCAACATCAGTAAACATCCCAACATCTGGTTGTCATTAGGTTCTCTCAATCACAAACACATTTTTGTGCTCAACACATATCTTCCATCCTTAGATCTGGCAATCATACATGGACTTTTAGAGGACTTTGCTCAATCCCTGCTCAATGGGTCAGTTTGACCCTTAACAAAGACATGTTCTGCCAAATCAAAGACTTTATACAGGTGGGCCGGCATTATATGCGGACTTGGTGGTTGCGGATTTGACCACCCGTCTGATGGCCATGAATATCAAGTTTGTGTTTAAACTATGTAAAAAAAGTTTTTTAAAAGGGAAAATGCGGGTTTTTACCTTTGCACGGGAAACCATTAAAGCATAGTCCTAAGAACATCTTTTTGCCTCACAAACCTAAGCATTTTCACTATGAAAACTAGCAGGGTATTGCTTAAAAAAAAGTACAACAAATCAAAGTATTCTTCCTCAGAGAACTGTGTATGAGAATTTTTTTCCCTCCTTCTTTCAAAGTCAAATCACTGACTCTCAGGACACCTCCCTAAGGGAGTTTAATAAAGAAGACATGAGGCATGCAATCATAGGAAGATTCTGCATCAACTGCTACAGTAAAGGAAGACTTTCTTCTGACCTTCACGGAAAAGTAAAAAGTTTCTCCAGTTCTTACCATTATCAAAAGAATGGAAAGGATCATTGTATAAATCTCTAACTGAAGACATCCCCTAGCAAAATAATTGCTTTAAGAAAGCAAATACACATATTAATTAATCTAATAATATTTAATTCCTCATTGTTATGTATTTAAGAATAGTCATTGGTCTTGACTATGATACGGGTAGATAACCTTTCTCTATTTGATACAACTTTGCAATTATGTCACACAGCACTAAACTGTTAAAGAGTCATTTAAAGAAGAATAGTCCCTCTTTAAATAGAGAGTGTGTTTCCATTCTTTGGATTTGAAGGAATTTGTAAAAAAAAGAAATGTACCTGAAGATTAGGTTCATCTTATGGTTTTCATTTTGAATTGTTGCAGGAATTACACAAGTGCATTGTACCTGATGACATTAAGCTCATCAGAATGAAGTTTGACATTTATCTTTAAGGATAATAGGCCATGTCAGTGGTTCATTGTAACAATACCTAAATTCCCTTGTCATCTTTTTTAGAGGTAAATACCACTGAAAAGGTCAAAACTTCTTGAACCGATATGAGAAGTGTGAGGAGAGGGTATAGTGAAAGACAAACAGTCCTACTGAACATACTTTGCTGAAACTATTGCATGAGGAAAAGCCAATTTAAATTGGGCTTCTGGAAGCAGTGAATGCTGACAGGTCAGCCTGTTGCAGGTACTTAACTGAGACGGTATGGCACATGCTGGTTCAAAGGCATGCAAAGGTAAAGTACAATAAGTGAAAATGTGTCAGCCGAACTTCGTGCTGCTCTGTAACGGAGTGCTCTTATGCTCTGATGCACAGTGGAGCACAGATATCGGGGGGGGGGGGCTTCCCATCTTACATTTGTGACATAGAAGTCAGTAATATTCTTCCTTTCATGCCAAGATCTGCACTACGTAAAGAGTCTCGTCCTAGAATGCAAGAACAACTTGCTTTATTGTATGGAAAAGTTGTGGATTACTGAGATTGATTACCGAATGGAACAGATAGGTTCTATCTATTCCTAAATTAACTATATCGCAATAGAGAATATGATCTACTGTCCAATCCTAACCAACTTTCCAGCTCTGATGCAGCCGCAATGCAGGCCCAAGGTAAGGGAACAAATGTTCCCTAACTTGAGGAGGCCTCCATGACTACCTCCACCACCACAGGATGCCCCACTGGCACAGCTGCATTGACAGTGGAAAGTTGGTTAGGATTGGGCTGTTAGTGTTGTACTGTGGTTAGCCTCAGTTTGGTCCCTAATCCTGAGTACAAATTTCTGTTTATCCATGGATCTGTCAGATGATCATGATAAGCCCTCTTTCTCAGCCAGTAGCTGGCTACATGCTTCATGGCTGTGAAAGAAATCATTGGTAGTGGTGTTAGGTGAGCCACAAGGTAAAATAAATTCAGAATGGGGACTAAGTTCAAAAAGTTTCAGAAGAAGTACTGTCCTAAGGGGAAATTGGATTCTCACTCAGTGTTGTAGTTTGTTAGAAAAAAGGAAGGGCATTTAAGCTAAAATATACAAAACAAATGGCCACAGATTAACTGCTGAGTCCTTTTATCCTTTTTACCAATTTACTTATGTGTATTTCCATAGAAATTTCTTAAGGGGCCACCAATATGTTTTCATTGAACTGATGTATTGTTCTTTGAACCTGATTTCATTAGTTAACTCAAGGAAGTGAAATCAATAAGGTGCAATTACTAGAAGGTTACAAAGAACATGAATTTGGGTCTTTCTCTATCCACCTCTTTCAAATTCTCCCATACTGAACACAAAACAGCTTTCTAATTGATATTGATTTCTCAATCCATAGAATTTAGCAATGTCAGAATGGAAGTTACAGGGATGTTACTAAAAAAAGAGCGCGAAAAGCAGGTTAGGATCAAAAGAAACAGTTCTTTTTTAAATAAGGTTTTGCATTTTTCAAAGACTTTGCTGCTTTTGAAAGGCAGATGTGGGAGAACTTCAGCCTGCGGTTTATGAAAAATCACAAAATAGTATGTGTTAAATTATAAAAAAGGAAGTATTCTGATTGGCTGGCAGAAGAGTTGGAACAGATTGAAGGAAATATTTCTTCACCGAGTGTGTAATTAATCTGTGGAACTCTTTGCCACACGATGTTATGATGTAACATAATTTAGATGGTGGATTTAGATGGTGGAACCTCATTTAGATGCCTTTTAAAAGGGATTAGATAGATTTCTGGAGGAAAAGTCCATCTCAGGTTACAAGCCATGATGACTATATACAACCTCCAGGTTTTAATGTTAGATGATCTTGGGGATCCAGAGTCTGTGGCAACAGGATACTGGTATTTTGTTGTCTTGAGTGCTTCCAGAGGCATCTGGTGGGCCACTGATACAGGAAGCTGGACTAGATAGGCCCTTGGCCTGATCCAGCAGGGCTCTTCTCAATCAGGGGACAAAAGATGGCAGCCGCCAGAGTGTGCTTGGACGCATACGAGGGGAGAGAGAGGCAGGGGTGGGAGGAGGAGGAGTGGGGAATGAGCAAGGAGACCTTGTGAAAGAGAGATGTTTGGAAAACGGAGGAGGGGAATGTGGACAGCAGAACAGAGGAGATCCAAACAATAGGATCCAGTAAAGAGAAGGAGACTCTGAGAGGAGTTGATGGGAACTTCAAAGTGCAGGAAATAGCACTTTACTATTAAGCATTGACTTATTTACTTACCAAAACAGCAACATTTTGTATAAGACAGTGGTTCTCAAAGTTCTCCCCACAAGGCAGGGAAAACTCTGAGTGTTTGCGGGGGCGGGGCCAGTGGGGGCGCCGAGCCCAGGGAAACCGGAAGTGGCCAAAAACTGCCACTTTTTCTTTTTTGGCGATCTGAAGAGGGGGGAGGCCTACAGAAGGTCACACAGGCCTCCCCGACACCCCCCCCCCAACCCCGGTAAGTGAAAAAAGGTGTTTGGGGGCACTTTTCAGAGGTGGAGATCCCTGGGATCGCCACCGCCATGCTGTCCCCACCCGAGGGCAGGGGACAGTTTGTGGTTTCAATGGTGGGTTGTGACCCACCACTTTGACAACCACTGGTATAAGAGATACTTAATATTGACCAACATGTTTCTCTCTTGGACATTCGTTTTTGTTCAGCAAAAACAAGAACCAGCAATTTTCATTACACAATGACACAGTAGTCACTCCTTGTTGCTACTTTTGGCAAATATTGGCAAATATTTCCATCTCCTTTTATGCAGGAACTCTTATTCCAGTGGGTAAAAATCATCTTGGGTGTGACTGAAGTACTGAGTCAGTGTCATAGTTATCACCAAGATTCACTGCTACATAGTTTAGAAGTCTCTGCAGCTGTGAGAATATTTGAATCTTCTTTCCCTTACAATCAAGTGGACCCATGTGGGAAAGAGATAATTTCAGATCCACGCAGCAGCAAATCATATGATGCCACTGAACAAATATTTGAATAAATCCATTGTTGTTCCTTTATGTTCTCCACTCAGTTTTTCCTTTTTTTTTTCTTTCTAGCCAAACATTGGAACCATATGACCCTAATCATAGGTTCCAGTTTCTTCTTCAGGCTCATAGATAAGAATAAAATCCTGTATATATTGTGTAAGACATCAGAGAGCTGAGAAAGTACAATCTGTTTTGTCCAATTCTGCAGGCCTCCTCCTGTGAGTGAAGGTGCACCCAAAGGAACTCAAGTTGTTGTTGTCACTGCAGCTGCCTTGAATCAGACCATTATCTATTCCATTGTTTCAGGAAATGAAGATGGTAAGTAATTCTATCCCAGAATACTAAATATCTATGCCACTAAATGAACCAGAATAAATTTGACACTGCTATTTGCAAAGCAATGAACCGTGACCTCTCTCTCTCTCTCTCTCTCTCTCTCTCTCTCTCTCTCTCTTTGCCGTACTTTTGTTTCTTAACAGTAACTCACTATATTTTCTATGTGCTTTTAGGGTTCTTTATAGCTTTTGCATAGAATCCTGGGAACTGTGGTTCTGTGAAGAGGGCTAGGGAGGTCTAATAAGACAAGTCTCAACCTCCCCCCCCCACTACAATTCTCAGGTTCATTGTAAAGGCCATAAAGGCCATGACAGTTAAGTTGGTATAAAACCTGAAGTAACCCCCTCCCCCCCCCCAAAAAAATACCCTCTGCTGTTGTTCTGTTAGAGAAAGTGTGGGTGTAGCAAGAAGAGTAAATTTACAGTGGCACAAGGGAACAAGTTCCTTCCCCAGTGATCCAGGGGATCACAGTGATCCAGGGGATCACAGGTGCTTTGAAAAGAAATGGAGGATCTGATCATAGATCTTTATGATCTCATCTAGTTTAGTCCTTAGGGGAAAGTGCCCTAGTTGCAGAGACCATGTGATATGGAATGAAACATCATATCCTAAATTTTTCCAGACAGCTAATTTTTGTTTTGTTTTTGCTGCATTTCAGGTGTGTTTGCTATTCATAACAGAACAGGTGTTATCTCTGTCAAAAAGTCTCTGGACTATGAAACGGTGAAAAACTATTTACTTCGTGTGCAAGCAGACTCTCTGAACGTGGTCCGGTCCAATTTGCCTGTGCCATCTAAGAGTAAGTGACTTTTATCAGGTTTCCTAATGTCTCTTTTGGAAATTCTGCCCCCAAAGGCCATTCCCCCCCCCAGCTGTTTAAGAATTAATCTGTCATATTGTTGCACAGTAAGCATGCTAAATATGCTAGCATCTTCTGATACAATGGTATAAAAAGAGGTTTAGGCCACTGTAGCTTTAACTACATTATAAGATGAACAGCTCCGACTGTTTCCACTATCTGCCATACCTGAAATGCCATGTATAAGAATCCATTGCTGTTTTTCCACTGTTCTAAATGCTCTCAGATTGGCTTGGTTGCAGAGTCGAATAAGCCAATCAGTCCAGTGCTGCCCCAGTCTCTTCAATGTGTCCCTTAGGATGCATCCTGGTGATTCTGCAAAGTTTGGTAAGCCTTCACTGCTGCCACCCTCCTGCAGCCATAGGATGCCCCTCTTCCAAGGACTGTTAGTGATAATGAGGCCAATGAAGGAGTATGAACCTGCACTTCCCAACCTGCACATTTGGGCTGAATTGTGCCACCAATTTTAATCCTCACCTGAATAAAAAAGTACTTTATTAATACATCGTATTACAGTGCAATCCTGTGAAAAGATATGTGGCCGGCCTAAAGGACCGGCTGCTGTACCCCAAGCCCTTTCTGGGCCACGCCAATCCGTTACACCCCTCCCTGCCCGGTTTTACTCCCTCCTCGCCCCCTTTCCACCCTCCCCCACTCCTCCCGCCGCTCCAGAGGCTGGCGGGAGAGCCAATGGCACGGGTGGGAAGGCACTGGCCTTCTACCAGCGCGCTACTGAGTGCACTGTCAGAAAGCACTTTACTGTGCATTTGCAGCAGTTAGTGCTGGCAGACTGCTCATTCTACCTGCACTAAAGCCCAATATGATTTGACTGACAATCACATGAGAGGTGGTTTGGATAAATTATCCCCACACAATTAAGAAAAGCCAGACATGAGGGGAATGGCCAGAATTGCATGCACATCCTCACACAGGCTGGAGAACACAGAAGAATTGACCTCATTCAGGCTGAGGACACATCAGGTATGGAATTGCAGTAGATGGAAATTAAAGGGATTTTAATTTTAATTACGTCTCCAGGTCAGTTTGATCCAACTAGTGAGGCAAGAGTTAAAAATATTTTATATGTTATATTTTTATTGAGAAAAATGCTACACAGGACAATATATGCCAGAAGTCAAATGTATTTATTCTTTTAGCCTTGATATTTTTTCAATGAAAGAAATCAAGAGTTCCATTAATTTTCCAATCTAATTCCAACACACTTCACCTCAGGCACAAGCAACAACTTTGAATAGCAAAGTGTGTGGTGTTTTGTTTTGTTTTAAATCGAAACGTATCTCAACACCAGAAACAAGTGTTATTTAAATAAAAACTGTGGATCATAATTAAAATGGAATGGTTTCGTTCAATAATATTGTACTACATTCTACTTGATTTCTTTATGAAGAAGTGCTTCCTGGCATGCAATCTGCAATGACTGAGAGTTTTTTGAACTTTTCAATAATCATAATTAAATGTTCATGAAACTAAATAAAAGAAGCCATATATTAATTGGTAATTTTAATTGGTTACAATTTATGGCAGTTTAATTTGTGAAGATCTGCTTGCTTCATCCCAATTAACTAAACTTAATGGACTAAAGTAATAGAACAAGGAATTGGTCTTCCAATTTAATTCGATTAGATGAGTTTACTGTGTTCTTATTCAAGGGGAGAGAGAGATACAGACAGGACATTTTTGCTTTTTCTTGGATTTATTTTTTCTACAGCCAAGAAAAAACACTCTGATTTCTGTTCTTTTCCTTCTATTGTACATTGACGTCAAAGCTGTAATTGGAAATTATTTGCAAACCCATATTTGCCTTCTAGTTTAATATAGAACTGACCTGTAATCAAATCATGGGGTTATTCTTCTAATAGCGCAATCCAGCCTAAGGATCCGGCCGGTGGCCCAGGGCTGCCCGCCGGATCCTGTGCACCGGCGGCCAGGCTGCCACTGGGCCGGAGGTCTCCACGGGGAAGGGGACGCTCGTCCCTTTCCCCAAGTGTAAACCGAGGCAGGTCCGGTTGGCCTCCTCGGAGTTCTGCCAGCAAAATTGCTGGCGGAAGTCAGAGGAGGCCATGTAATAGCCCAGCCACCCGGCGGAGGCCAGGATATGGCCATCCCCTGCCCCCTTTCTGGCCGTCTGGGCCAATGCCCCCCTCCCTCGCCCAACGAAACGCCCGCCCACCGGATTTCGGCTTACCTGGTCCGGCGGCCATGGGTTCGTCCCGGCACTGGAGCAAGGGAGGCCAGCCTCTGTGACGTCCTTCCCTGCTCATGCGTTCTTGCGAACGTGCTTTACGGCACGTTCGCGACATCTCCCAGCAACGGAACGCTTGTTCCGTTCCCGGCACTTCCGGTAGGATTGTGCTGTATATTTATTACTGTAGAGTGGGATAGCCACCTTTAAGGACCAACCCTGTATTATAGAGGCATTGTGCAGACATAACATAAAAGATCACTCTGTCCCAGAAATTCGTCTCAAGACAGCACCTGTGGGATCAGGACATAGAAGGGAGCTCAAGGAAATAATGAAGCACAGCATGTATCATGAGCAATTGTTGGAATTTGACCAGTCTTCCCATTTGTCTCTAAATCATAACAACCATGAACCAAAACATCAGGAGTCATGGCAACACATCTTATGAGAACATCAAAACACTTGCATAACCAGCCTTCTAAATAATAATGAATTGCAGGGCAATTAAAATAAATTCTGTGGTGAAGACAACTTGAATGTTATTGATTTCATTTTATGTTTTTTGCTCCAGGGCATATCCTTGTAACGTTTCTCATTTTCATAGGCGATATGCCAGAAATGATCTCTAGGACCGATGTGAGTGAATCCGTTTCTTATTATAATTAGCATTCACAGAAGATATCACTCACTGCATAGGATTGTAACATACAGAGTACATACAAAAGACAGGCAGCATTTCACACTGTTCGGCGTGCGGTTTCGCAGGCACATACAGAAGATATTGCACAATAAATTTAATGTTTCATGCTTACCAGTGGAACACAGTGTGGAATGTGTTGCACAGCCTGTTGTGCACATGAAGACCTAGTCAGAATCACTTCTGTATGAATCCCCTTACGTAAGCAGAAGGATAACTTAGAATATAACCCATAGTGTTGCCAGTTGTCCTGGGCAAAGGAATTTACACTAGTGTGCCATGCTTTGTCCTTGAAAGTCCCTGAAATACCACAGTGGATGAGTGCTTATGACGCTTCTCTACTATTTGTTGTTGTTCAGTCGTTAAGTCGTGTCCGACCCTTCGTGATCCCATGAACCATATCCCGCCAGGCCTTCCTGACCTCCACTATCTTCCTGAGTTCGCTCATTTTCATGTTTGTTGCATCGGTGATGCTGTCTAACCATCTCATCCTTTGCCTTCCCCTTCTCCTTTTGCCTTCAATCTTTCCCAGCATCAGAGTCTTCTCCAGAGAGTCCTCTCTTTGCATTAGGTGGCCAAAATATTTGAGTTTCAGCCTCAGTACCTGTCCTTCCAGGGAACAGTCAGGGTTGATTTCATTTAGGATTGACTGATTTGATCTCCTAGCAGTCCAAGGGACAGCTATTTAAACACACACACACACACACACACACACACACACACACACACACACACATACAAACACAAATGGAAGTGCAAGGTTTTTCTAACCTTGATTATATAAGGGTTATATTCTTGATTATATAAAACACTGTTTTAGATCTTTACTGTATTTTTCTCTTATTCAACCACTTGTTGCAATTCAGATGATATAATTTTCTTTTCAATGAATGTCTGTATGCCACAACAGCCTCAGCCCTGAGGTTTTGGCAGGTATAAATGCATGCTAAGCAATGTCTTCCATTTGCATTACCAGGCATGCTAAAGAAGAAGCTTCTCCCACTCAATTCTGAGATCTTTCTTGCATTGGTATAGGAAGACAGAATCTCTTCTATTCGGGGATCCAGACATATTTGCAAAGCGTCTGCATCACTTGTTGTTTCCAAACTATTTTTGGGTCTTTGCCACATTCTCACACGAAACAGACCCGTGGCCGTTAGATTAGCACTTCCCTTTTCTTTCTCCTTTCCTTTACAATATAGGCAGGTGGTGATGGAGTAAAAGATTCTAGTTATCCATGGTGTGGATGTAGGTGAGGATACTGTTTCTTTACCCTTGCCTCCCCTTGCATCCGAGGACGCCCATTGGGGCCTCCGGTGCTTACACCGAGGAAAGTGGATGAACGTCCCCTTCCCCTGAGGTGAGCCCAGGCCACACCAGCATGCCCACATCCTGACTAGGATGCAGCGGCCGGTCCTTTAGGCAGGATAGGGCTGTAAGTCAAATAGGCAGTAATTTTCAAAATAAAGTTTCTGCACTTGAAATGTAGCAATCCCAGTTATTCAGGTGTTTTCATTCACAAGAGATGTGCTACAAAACCTACACATAATCGCACAGCGACTCATTTAGCACTCATCCTTACGCAGTCTCATTAACACAAATGGAGCTGCACCCTATCTGTCTTTAATGTTCTCCTGCTTCTCTAGGTTCAGAGGCAGCAGTGGTGTTGCTGGAGGGGGTGTGGCACCGTAAGTAGTGCAAGACACTGCACTGTGCCTTGCAAACCGGTGTAATGCCCCCCCCCCGCACTCTTCCCCAGAGCCATTCTAGCAGTGAAAGCAATCAATAGCGTCACTAGGCGTGCGTCACCCTAGAGCAGGGGGGTGCATGTCACCCCCCCGCCCTAGGGTGACCCCCCCAAACACCCCCTTACCCGCACTCGAGGCAGGGGAGCCAGCCGGAGGGCCGGCCTCGTAGCGTCCGGCCCCGCCGGTGCTCCAGGGCCTTCTGAAGGTCCGATGGTTCAAAACGTAAAGTTTTCGTTTTTCGTGCATGCGCAGTACATTTTCTGAGGGCAAAGGGCTGCCCATTTGCCCTCAGAAAAGTACTGCGCATGCGCGAAAAGCGTAAAACTTTACATTTTGAACCATCGGGCTTTCAGAAGGCCCTGGAGCACCGGCAGGGCCGGACGCTCCGAGGCTGGCTCCCTGGCCTCGGAGAGTCCGGAGTCAGGACGGTGATGCGCGGGTGACGCGCGTCACGGAGGTGACACGCGCGCGTCACCCCCTGGCGGTCTGCCCCCCCCGCCACGGTCCAACGACGACACTGAAGGCAATACACTGCATGTTGCCTTCACCGCCGGAATGGCTCTGGGGGTGAGCGGGAGGGACCGCGTTACACCAGTTTGCAATGTGCGGTGCAGCACCTTGCACCACTTACAGTGCTGCACCCCCTCCAGCAACGCCACTGAGAGGCAGTATGCCTCTGAATACAAATTACAAGGCAACAACATTGGGAGAGGGATATACTTTCAGCTTTTAATTGTGGGCAAACCAGAGGCATCTGGTTGGTCACTGTGCGAGATAAAATACTAGACTAGATAGGCCTTTGGGCTAACCCAGCAGTTTTCCTATCTTCTTATGTTCATTCTCCAGAGTAGGATTTGAGGAGTTTTGTTACAGATTTTCCCATATTCAAGCTTTATGGCATCTGACAGTGAAGGTGGCTGTTTATATTTTCCAACTTGATTCTCATGACCCCCTCAGGTATTATGCTTGATGGTTGCTTATTGTATAACTGCAGACAGTAGTTGTCACAGTTTGTTATTTTATTTTAAATTATTATTCCTGTTAGATGTGACACCCAAGTTTAGCAGTCATTGACTGTGATTCAGTGGAAGCAGCCTTCAGGCTGTTCTAGTGTCAAACTAAAAATGGTCATGGATACAAATAGATGTTGAAAAATAAGTCCTCAAAGAGAGAGGTGTTGCCAGTTGGCAGATGATGCCTAGTGGAAACTTCATCTTAGGTAAATGTTACCTTTGATCACTCTCCTTTTTTCTGTTGTGTCAGGTTGTTTATAGCTATAGCCATAGGTTGTTCACAGAGAGAATTTATCTTAACTTCTGGTTTATCACTTTCAGTAACAATTGCCATATCTAAGAATTCATCAACAAAAGTGACGAATATTTCTCAGGTGGATGATCAGTTTGCATACAGGGGGTCTCTTCCATTAAGTTTGCAACTTTTGTCTTTATGTTTACAAAATTAATAACTTTAACCTCCATAGCCTTGTAGGCGCTCTGCGGTGTTATGAAGTTTCAGTTTCCTATATTATATTCAACTCTGTTGCAATGCAGTCATTGGTAGTTCTCTAGCAGTGCAAACCTATGCATGTCTACTTAGAATTAAGATTCATTGAATTCAATGAGACTTACTCCCAGGTACGTGTATAGGATTTTTGCCCATGTCTTTTTAAATGAATAGGTGTGATGAAGAAGCAGTGGTAATTCTTGAGAATTACGTGTGTGATGACTATTTCTTAAACAGCTGGAATATTAGCTTAAAGATATTACAGGTATGAGAACTATATATGTTGTGTCACTAAGCAATTGCAATTCTCAGTAACGATATCTACTATGCAGTATTAATAGAAACGAGACTGTAATTCTGTCGCTGTATTTACTGTATTCCCCATGAAAACACCCCGCTCACAGGGTCTCTGAGAGGGGGGTTAAGGGAGTAGAACCGTACCCAGGCCCAGGGTCAAAAGTGGGTCAAAAAGGGGGGCCCAGGAGCCAAATTCTCATGAAAGGGCCCAAAAGAAACTTTGTACCCCCTGATAAAATTCCCCTGAGTGGCCCTGCCCGCTCAAACACCTTTGAAAAATAAATTCCCCCCTGCCCTTTCCTTGTCTGCACTGACCTTAACCATGGTTAATACTAATCAGGGTTCTGATCTTGACCAGTATTTTAAATCAAGATTTGAAGCTGGTTTGTAAACCCTAGTTAAGAAGGAACATGCTTAGCATTATAATAGTTAAGGTTGGTGCAGGGTAAACTTCAGCCATGGTTAAGATTGCTGAGGGATGAGTGGAGCAATTCATTCAAGCAAGGCTAGGGGCTTATTAAACAGGATGTTTTGTCTTCATCACCCCTGAGAGGTATGAGGACCATATCTATCCTTCCAATTCTCACATATGTAATGTAATGTATTTACAGTGTATTTATCATTCCTTTTATCAGGTTGATGAACATATCTGAAAATCTTGCTAATGATGACTTGTATTAAAATTAGGACTGCAAATTTTAATTAAGTTAAATCAGTGGCGTCGCTGGAGCGTGGCGGGGGGGCGGGCCGCCAGGGGGTGACGCGCGCAACGGGGTGACGCGTGCACCCCCGCGCGCGTCACCTCTGTGACGCGCGTCACCCTCCGGACACTCCGAGGCCGGCCCGGGAGCCGGCTTCGGAGCGTCCGGCCCGGCCGGCGCTCCAGGGCCTTCTAAAAGAAGGCCCATGCACTGCGTCAATACGGGTATTTTTACAATTTTCGCGCATGCACAGACCGTTTTGAGGGCAAGAGGGCAGGCCCTTGCCCTTAAAACGGTCTCTGCGCATGTGCAAAAATTGTAAAAATACCCGTATTGACGCAGTGTATGGGCCTTCTTTCAGAAGGCCCTGGAGCACCGGCCGGGCCAGACGCTCCGAGGCCGGTGCTCCAGGGCCGGCCTCGGAGTGTCCGGAGGGCGACGCAGGGCGGGGGGCACCCGGGGCAGGGTGTAGCCGGGTCGCCCCCCCTCAAAATCGCGGCGCCGAATGTCGGAGCGTCACTAGGGTGACGCGCGCGCACCTGTCTTGGGGTGACGCCTCTGAGTTAAATAGTAAATAGTTCAACTAATCATCTTCATCTCCATTTATTTTTTGCCTTGGTTCTGATACCTTATGAATCATCACCAGCTACTTGAAGAGAATGGGGAAATGCTGAATGCAATGAATGCATCACATGTCTGGTTTCACTCATGCAGGCTTAGCGCAAACCCCTTTGGTGCCTGAAGTAGCCAAACTTGATGCTGCATGCAAAGCTCCAAGTTTGCCCACCCACCCCCTCTCATCTCAGTTTATTATGAAGAATATTAAGAATATTTTGAAAAAAAAAGTTAAGGAAAAATATCATGGATAATGGAGGGGCCTTTCTTTCCCTTGTTCCCCTGCCCGCACAATTTTGACACATTTCTTGCTCCTATCTGCTAATCCACTGCCTGAGGCAGTTGTTTCACCTCATCCCATTGGCAAGCAAGCCTTTGTTACATTACCAGTGTAAGAACTGGGTCAAAGGCAGCAGAAATTAACCTACACAAATATAATTCCATAGTGCTAGAGACTATCAGCTCAATCCTTGAGATCTGCCACTGTACATCCCTGGCTGTGGCAGGAAAGCCACCCCACAGTTCAGCAGGCTGCTGCCAGTGCAAACCGCCGGAAGCTGCGTGTAGGCAACAGCAGCCTGCAGAGCCTCCACCATCCCCTACTTGTAAGTCAGTGGCAAGGGTGGTTCAGGGGCAGATCCATTGCTGAACGGAGTGCAGGCCTGGCTGGGGGCAGTTCAGGGATGGGAGGGGGAGGATCTTGGAGGTCGCTATGCATGCCGAGATCCTATCCCCTCCATCCTGGCCTGTGCTCACTCCCAGAGTCTCCTCAGACTTACGGGGAGGTAATTTAAAAAAAACAACCCAACAATTACCTCTCCTGGATTGTCTGGGCATGTTATGTGGTGCTGCATGTTATGAATTCCATCAGTGGTGCTGCATGCTATGGGCTGATGGGGGATAGGATTGTGACTTAAGCATGTTACAACCCAATGCTATCCAGGGCTCACGGTGGCAGATCTCAGAAGCCACTTGCAAGTGCCATCGGCCTGCAGACCCTCTATTGTCACCTGCCAGTAAGTCGGCAGCAAGGGCATTTTGGGGTCAGATCATGGGCAGATCACAGTGGGGAGAAGGCCAGGGGCAGGAAGGGGAGCATTGCAGTGGCAGCTACACACACTGATATCTCCCTTCTCAGCCCAGACTCGCCCCCAGCGTCTCCTCAGACCTGCGCCAGCTAAAGAGCTGGTGTAGGTCTGATGAGACCTATCGGAGGCCAGGTTTTTTACTTACCTGTCGTGGGCTGTCTGGTCAACCCTTCCCCATAGCATGCAGCGCACGCTTTTTCAGTGGCACTGCATGCTCTGAGCTGACAGGGAATAGGATTGGACCCTCAGTTTATTAAGCTCATTTATAAAGATATAATTGCAGTTGGTGATTTTGTACTGTGCTGGCTAAGCAAAGGGGGGAACTCTGGGGTATTTGTTAGCTCATGATGCCTTCCAAGAAGAGTGCAAATGTAAACACTCTAGATTCAAACTGTTTTCACTGGACAGAAGCACAATAGCAATCAATCAAGCATATTCCAAAAAAAAAAGAAGGGAGGGAAGAGAGTTACAGTCCAATCCTACCTAAATCCCCATGTGGCGATGCAGCGGCATCAATGTGGGCTACGCTGCATCCCGCAGGGGATTTTTGACTGTTGGAGGTCTTCTCAGGGTAAAGGGACATTTGTCCCCTTACCCCAGGTTAAGCTCTAGCAGCCGCAACAGGTCAACTCAGACCTGCGCCAGTGATATTGCTGGTGCAAGTCTGCGTTGATCCGGGCAGTCCGATCGGGCCCGGGAAAGGGGTTTGGATTCAATGCATGCCAGCGCTGCTGATCTTGCCCCCCTCCCAGGCGCTATCCGCCCACCCCTGCCTGGGGAACAAGGAGAAGTGTCCAGGCAGCAGCCACCTAGGGATATAGAGACAGAGTGAGTCACTCTGTCATCATTTCTCCTTTCCTAGCCTCCAGTAAAGGTCACCGTAGGGACCCAGTTGCAGATGGGGTGAGTGGGAGAGAGCAATGACAGCATGAGCGACTCAGCTGAGCAATTCATGCTGCCACAGTGCCCAACCTGGCTCACCCCTGACATCTGAAAGGCAATGTGCTATTTGGTCCACTGTATTAAAGTGACAAATATTTTTTTTAAATCACCCATGTAATTAATTGAAGCTTTTGCTCATTAAATTATAATTAACTTACATTTTAGCATGTCAAAAAGGCACCTACGGTATATTGAAGGTTGGGTAATATATATTTACATTTGTTTATTAAGGAGTCAAACTGCACTTGGTTAATTAGCAGAAAATGCTTTAAAGATTGGCATTAAAGTGTTGTGATCTGAGTGGGTCATGCCAGATTTTTACAGTAAGGGAGAGATGAGTTTATTTTACCTGCCAGCATGCAAAGTCATCCTGGTGGATCATTAAGGACAGAGCTAAATAAATTATTACTGATACCCATCCAATTATACTGCTCGCCCACAGTTTGATTAAAGTGGCCTTTGTAATACAGAGAGCTGTCTGCTCTTAACTCACTTGGAATGGAACAGCTGCTCTGCTATTTGTGCGGGGAATTCCTTTCCCACGTGTGGGTCACGTGCCCCAAAAGTGATAGTTTTGAGTGTCCTCCTGTTGCAGCCTGGCAAACGTGTCAGCATCACTTCAGTTTAAGCACATATTCCTGATCTATCAAGACAACATTACCATCACTATTAACCGAATATACCGGTAGTTGCTTTGTGCCTCTTAGAATCCTAATGCGCATAAACTCAGCTAATGATGGTTTATTAAGAACACTTTTGCCTTAAGAGGCAAAAGATGGTGTGGAAATGTCAAAAGAGATGAATAAGCTCAACTTCCTGGGTTTTACAACAGAGCTCAGTGACAATCTGGAGGAATTTTGGAACAAAGTATCACACAGGCACATTGATTTTTTTAATCCACTCTTAGTGCATCATTTCTGCTTTCACCTCTGAGATTTGGTGACAGCAAGTTGCCAGTTCCAATGGAAGTGCAAAAGTGTTGCACAGCTATGCAATGCAAGGACAGTTTACCACTCATACTGTATGCTGTTTGGTTGGAGGCAGATAGGTCCTCTCCACTCTTCTTGGACAGCATACTGTGAGTTGTTCTGATCTTTCATAAGCACACACAAAATAATTGATACCTTCTCTTTTCATTATATTTTTCCAGCATCACCTGCACTTACTGGAAAATGTATCTGTTTTTGGAAACATTTGTTATGTTCTCTTATTCTGTCAGATTTTACAATGGTGTAGAAAGTATATGCAGTGCAGTATTTTTTGAGCTGATGGGGCACAGTGGCTGAGATTATTAATTGAGAAGTTAAAACTTAAAATATCATATCAGGCAAGCCACTGTTCTCTTACAGCATAGTTGTGTGTGTGTGTGTGTGTGTGTGTGTGTGTGTGTGTGTGTGTGTTCCTCTTAAAAAAAAAAAAAAGAGCAGCCCAAGGAGCCAGGAAACAAAGAGGAACAATAGTGGGGGAGTTGGGGGACTTTAGGGCTTTGCCCTGTCACATTTCAAAAAAAAACCCATTGCTATTTTAAAGAAGAAAATGCTACCATTGCCTTTCAATTGAATTTTTTTCTCATTAGATGTTATGCTGGATGGGGAAAGTGATCAGGAGCAAAACCATGGAGGGGCAAAGTTCTACACGGTTATGTATTCAGAGTAATGTTGTTACTCTTTAATGTTTGTTGAAAAGCAGTATATAAATATTAATCATAATAATGTGTAACTGGATTCTAATGGCACAATCCTACTTACTTCCTGCACTGACACAGTACGCACTACTCCAGTGCTGGCCTTCGCAAAAGCACCGTAAAGCTCTTTGCGCCAGCACTGGCAAGTGCTATGCCAGTGGTTCTCAAAGTTTTGAGTGTTTGCGGGGGTGGAGCCAGCAGCGACGGCAATCTGGGGGATCACCACCGCCACTGCCGAAATCGCCCCCGCTGTATTTACTGGGGCTTGGGGGAGCTTCGGGGAGACCTGCGCGACTCTCTGCAGGCCTCCCCAATCTTCGGATCGCTGTTTTGTGATCAAATCCGTGGGTGGCTAATGTGCGGATGGGGAGCACCTCCGACTGTACTGAAAATATACTCTGGTAATTAAAACACAGTGTTAAAAATGATGTTTAAAAAGTTCTCAAAAGAAGGGGCAATAGTGCACCCTGTTTACTTTGTCCCATATAACACAAATGGAACCACTGAAAACTGTGCCTGCTCTGATATGCACATATCCCAGTCACTTCATCTAGAGTCTATTTCTTTGTCAAATTAAAGAGTGACATTAAAGAATGTCAGAAGCTAAAAATTGATTTCAAGGAGAGGGTGGATGGATAGAGGGAGGTTTTGTTATGCACTTGCTAAAATCAAAATAATTCTGGCCCTTATGATCAAAACATTTGTCCCTGTCTCTAGTTGCACCTGTTTGTATAAAGAATGATTGATACAGGATTTTAGTATCTGTTAACCCAGATTGGAGGACAAACTGATCGGTATGTCTGACATGCAATTCGTTTGTCAAAGTGAGCTGCCAGTAAGAGCCTTGTTAGAAGGAAGTAGTTAAATAAGTTGCTCACAGATGCTGTGTTCTCAATCTGCCAGACCCAATGAAATATATGCCATGTCGAAAAATGAACTGATGAGCTAAAATGAAGGTGTTAATGAAATTAAATGTCATTGAAGTTCAAGCTGGAAGGGAGATTAATGTATGTACATAAATAACAGTATGGAATAAGGATTTAAGGGCTTAATATCAGACATTCAAACACACTGGAATAACCCAGCTTTACATTTATGTGGAGAGGATTACTTGATATTTTGTTGGTGTTGGACAGATTCTCAGAATATGGTTGCCACTTGGCAGCTCCATACGACTGCCCTTTTGTGTATACTAGCCCAACTAGCTAGTATACACAAAAGATCGCTGATCCACTTGTTTTCTGTACTGTGACCAAATATGGCCAGTGGCAGCTTTCCTTGACGGATGCACTAATATACGATTGGACCAATGCATATGGTGAGCTGAGCCATTATGCAGAAATGGTTTACGAAAGGCAAGCAGTTTTAAGCAGTCTCTATATGGTGCTCTTTTATGAGAAGTAGACTTCAATAATGTCGAAAACACACTCTGATTACTCTGTCTTGGACTTTCTGGCCATGATGTGGAGGCACCGTTGTCAAGGTCTGTTGGCTGGAGCCTTTATTAACCTGTTCTTGAAGAACAGACAGGTAACGTAAGAATAGTGACTGTGTACAAAGAGCACCCACAACTGCCATTTCTCATAATGTTTTAGCTTACTTAACACTTTAAAAAATAGTTAAATGTGGATTTGATTATATCAACTCAGTTTGTTGTGTTACTTATGGACCAATCTTATCCCCCACCAGTTTACACTATGCAGTCACGCTGCTGGAGTGTGCACTGCATGCAGGGGGTGGTGGTGGCAGCAAATAGATGGCCTTGGAGAGGTAAGTAAAATTATTGTTTGTTTACCTCTCCATAGACCACCTCTTTTGCTGGTGTAAGTTTGAGGAGATTCAAGGGGCGAGTCTGGGCCAGGAAGGGGGCATAGGATCTTGGCGGATGCTGTTGGTGCTGAGATCATCCCCAGAACCTCTCCTTCCTATCCCCACCACCACCATACCTGTTCTGGTGGGCGTCCAGGATCTGCTGTTGGGGACACAGAGCCTCCAGCTGTTAATGCCATCAACTCCAGAGCTCACAACAGCATGCCTTTCACGCCACCATAACAGGACTAATGACAGCGGATCGCAGGATCCTCTGTCATAGGCCCTGCATTGGATTGGGCCGTACAACATTTTGTTTGTTATTTACTTATTGAGAGCCGCGTGGTGTAATGGTTAGAAGATCTGGGTTCAAATCTCTACCCAGTCATAAAACGTACTGGGTCACTCTAGGCCAGTCAGCATCTCTCAACCAAACATATCCCACAGTATATACTTGTGAAAAATAAAATAAATACTTTTACATAATAATACAGTACTGTATATACTTGTGAAAAATAAAATAAATACTGGTACCTCTCATTTTACACATATCTCAAAATGCTTTTAAATTAAAAATATTTTTTGCCATACAAATGTATGTAAATGGTACAGGTTAGGAGAAAAGTCATATAACTCTATCTACAACACAAAATAAAAAGTTCACTTACGACTACCATTATTCATTTACCTTACTCATTAATAAAGAAAAAACAGTTAATAAAGAAAAAAGATGTCAGTAAAGACATCTTAAATAAGCATTGTTTATTTAAAATCTCTTTTTGAGTGTAAATGCTAACACTTATGTTGATGACTGGTGACTTCTGCTTGCCCAAGATGGAATAGGTGGAGGGTTGACAAGGGAGGCTACTGGGAGTGGGGGTCATAGACATCAGCTGATGACGTCAATGAGGGAGATGTCTACCAGCTGAACATTCAGGAGTGTGTCATAAGTTTGACCGCGTTATTTCAAACAATTGCAAGCATAAATTAGATTTTGATATTCATTAAAGTGTGTTCTTCCAAAGATATCTAAATCAAACGTATAAAAGAAGAGGTACCTGTATACTGATTTTTAGACAGGGCCTCCGAAAGCAGTTTACATAACCTTTTTTAAAAACGACAATCCATCAGTAAAAAGGGGGAAATGCCATAAAAACTGGATAGCAAAGCAGCAAGAAAATACCCCCCCCCATGGCAATGAAGAAATGGCATGGGAAAATCTTATTTTTAGTCACATGCAGTCCATCAGTTTGAGGGGTAAGAGTTGTTTAGAGGTAGGGCACGGCGAGAATAACAATTTTGTGAATGAAAACCTATTTGCTCTCAGTTGCCCTCTTAAAGTTTACTTCTTTGCAGGATGACTGATCTGCTCTTTTCATGTTCAGTCTAGTTTTCAGGATATTCTCTTTCCTTCCCTCAGGGCAAGGTCGTTCATTAGTAGCCCTGGGGTGACAGTTGAATAAGGGAAGTCTAGTCGGCTAGAACAAATGGGGGGCTTTTAATATTGCAGTTCCCGTGATATTTCCTATTATTAAGTTATAACAGGATAAAAAAAAAATCAGTGGCTTGCCTTGTTTGCCCATACCCTTTTAGTTAGTTTGCCCATCCGTGCATGTCTAGACCTTCCAACACAGCATCCAAGGACGAGGCCTGCCGAGAAAGGTAAGTAGAAGCAAAACTGACCTTTGAGCCTGTCTCCAAATGGTCCCCAATGGGACTCCTCTGAGCTATACCAGCTCTTTTGCTGGCGTAGCTCTGAGGAGCCTGGGGGCACGTCTAGGCCGGGGCAGGGGTCTTGGGTGCAGCAGACTTTGCTGCTGCTGCTGCTGCTGGCGCCGTGATCCAATCCTGCCTGATCCACCACAATCCCCACCCCAATCTCTGCTCCTCTGTGGACAGAACCCTGCTGGCAGCCAGTCTGCACCACACTCCTGATGGCATGTGGCTTTCTGGCTGCTGCACTGGTGGCAGAACTGTGCAGACTGGCAAAGAGGATTGGGCCGTCAGAGCTATGTAACCGAGAGCATGAGAATGAGCTTTGTTATGCAGCCATTTTTCCCATGGAAGAACCTACCGATGCTAGTTCCTTAAAAAAAATCCATATCTATGTATAAAGAAAATGAATAATTGACTATTCTGCTCTGTTCGTTGTTTATCTCCTCATGCATATAAAGCACGGCAATCAGGCTTTTATTTTACAAAGTTTTACTGTACTCTGTGGCAGTACTTCAGAAGGCATAATATTGTTGATACTCTGCCCATATAGGAAGTGTTTCCATTCCAGTTACAGCTATGGAACTCTATTCAAAACGGTATGGGAAAAGAAACAAAACTAAAGTAATCAGCATGAGGGCTAGGAAGACAGCACACCCCATATATAGCACTATAAACAGCCATAACTTGCTGTTGTGGAAAAGAATCAACTCTGAAAGGAAATCATTTCTCACTGGCAAATGGGATTTATTTCAGCGAACTGACTTCTCACTGTTTTCAGCAATGTGTCAACTTCTTTGATTATGGAGCCTGAAAGTGATGTTTTCCTGAGATTGCTGTGTGCTTTTCATTTTGATGTTGAGGCTTTATGCACTTGTGCCCAAGGTTATCTAAGAGATCAAATCTAAGAGACCTATTATATGGCCTGAGATGAGTTTGCTCTCCATTTTGTTGATGGTATTGCTCATATTCAGCTGATGATGGAAACCAAACTGTGGTTGTGACTGCAAGACCAGATGGGTGTCTTAGGGTCCAGTTTCACATGTGCTTAATTGTGGAACTTGCCCTGATCGGGGCTTAGGCCTAATTATAAACAACATGGGAGGGGGTAAAACCACAGCAGGGAAAGCATGTTTTCGGCACCCTCGTAGAGGGTATCGTAGAGCCGCCAGCGCACAGTGCCAGCAGCCCTCATTCCGCCGTGGAACTGACCTGCAGTCACTGGAGCAAGGTAAGGCTTATGCCAGTGGGTGCAAGGGTGGGGTGAGGTCAGGCCGGGTGGTGAGGGAGGGTGGCCGTTGGCCGAGCTGACCCAGGAGGGGGCAGAGATATCGGCTGCGATATCCCCGTCCCCATTTCTGGGCTCAGCAGCCCATTCCCCGCTACCCCGAATGTATGTTGGCTCGAGACCCAGCATACATTCGAGGACACCCATAGGCCCCAGGCAGCCCTACACCAGGGGAACAAACGTCCCCCCCCCCGAGGAATCCCCGGGCCGGGCCAGAGCGGCCTGGGAATGGCTGAGGATCCTGTGGCCAGTCCTATGGGCCGGCCGTGGATCCTTACGCAGGATCAGGCTGTAAGAGAAATAACTTCCAATAAAAGATTATAGCTTTATTAAGAAAGGGCAAAGGTAGAACTATTGCATACAGAAAATGAAATAATAGAAAAAGTACATTCTTTGCCCTAAAAATAGTGTAATATGTTCCTGATTTCTTATGGTGGTTGCGTGTGGTGCAGAGTGTATTTAGGTGCATCCAAAGGAAAAGGAGGATTCAAGGAGAGAATTTGTATCCCTGCTTCTACCAACCCAGCTTCTAACAACTAAGGAACAAGGAGAAGAAGGGGAGAGAGAGAGAGAAAGAGTTTCAGCGTTGTTTATAGCTACCTGTCCTGAAGAGGAGCCTTGCTAGAGTAGGTGGTCAGCGGTGTGGAAACCCTGTTCTGAATGCACCACACGTAGAGGTTTTGTACCAGAGCAGAGAGACAATTTGTTAGGCAAAAGGTTTTCCTTTTTAAGGATTTTTGGGGAGTTGCTGCTGTGTGCAGGTTCAATAGGTAACTTGGGATGAGAATGGAAAAGGGATTTTTCCCTAATCAGGCAGGATGTAAGTAAACAAGTAATCTCCTTCACAATGTCAGCTAAAATGCAACTGTCACTAACTGAACAGTAGTGCCAGGGGGATGTCTGGCACCATGAAATGAGGTTTACCTAGGTTAATGCAAAATGCAGGTACAATGCAATAAGTGCAGACTTTTGTTACAAAGTTACAGGAATTGCATTCAGGAGGGCAGATACCAACTGTAAATACAGACAAGAGATGACTAAAAAGGATGATAAAATTGCATTCAACTACTAGAGACACAAGATGGGATTATCTCTGTCCTCCAGGATGTGTGTCTACACAGGCAGAAGTTTGAGGCTTAACCCAGAGTTCTTTGAGCGAAACATGGCCTGTATGCCAGACGGAGTCCATTTTGTGCATTTCTGGAGTCCATTTTGTGCATAGAGAATCTGGGAAAACAGTTTATTTTGCACACTATCATTCCTTGATGTTGGCATATGAAATAATGTTGCTTGGTATCAGAGTCCATAATGAAGAAAAAAAAATAAGGAAAAAGGGGGGGGTGAGTTTTACTGGTAACACAATAAGTCAGTTACATCAGCAGAACCTCATGCATTTAAAGTAGCATTATATGTAATTCCTGGTAACACAACAGGGTAAGTCTCACACAGAATATTATAATGACATCAGCAACAAGCCACTCTGCACATCAAATCTTTAATACTGTAAATTAATTTCCTCCTGTTTGTGTGTCCCTCTTCAAAATTGCTCATGACTTAATACATTTGATATGTCCAAATTCTACTAATTTCTTGTATTTATTGTAGGTAATACTGCTAAGGTGGTCATTGAAATACAAGATGAAAATGATCATGCTCCTGTCTTCACAAAAAAGCTCTACATAGGAGGCGTGTCCGAAGATAATAGAATGTTTGCTTCTGTGATGAAAGTGAAGGTAGGAATTAAATTATTCAAGAATACTACTGATGTGCAGGAGTATGTTATATTTGTTACATACATATTACATGACATATCCATTTGGAAGTCTTAAAAACTAGTATTTTAAAGGTGTACTTTTCAGTGAATGCTGATAGTCCTTGTACATGCATTGCAGCACAATCCTGACTAAGGATCTGGCCAGTGGCCCAGGGCCACCTGCCAGATCCTAAGCCCCAGCTGCCATTCTGCCGCTGGGCCAGAGGTCTACTCGGTGAAGGGGATGCTAGTTTCCTTCCTCGGGTGTAAACTGGGGCCGGCCCTATCAGCCTCCTCGGATTTCCGCCAGCTAGATAGCTGGCGGAAGTAGAGGAGGCTGTGTAACGGCGTAGTCGGCCCGGCGGGGATGGGGACATGGTCGACGCCATCCCCCACCCCCTCCCAAGCTGGCTAGGCCAATGGGCCCCCTCTGTCGCCTGGCCGGACCTCCCATGCAGCCAGTGACGGAGCTCTTACCTTCCGCTGCCATCCGCATGAAGATCCGGCGCCGTCCACATGGAAATACTCCCAAGTCGTCGTGGACATGCTTTACGGCACGTTCGCGATGGCTTCTGGTGACGGAACGCTCGTTCCACTGCCGGATGCATTTCCAGGATTGCGCTCTCAGTATGATACCGGTATGAATTGGTAACTGATGGTTTCAATTATAGAAATTGCTGGTGGTTGATGCACTGAAGCTGCAATTCTGTACTGCCTATTGCTTCCCTAGAGAGTTATGTAAGGGCACATTCCTTGCTTGAGAGCATGGAGGTGGAGTGGTTCCAGTGCCCTGTAATATGGTATGCTATGGACCTTTGGGGCCCATTGAAGGCATTGGATTTTGGAGAATAGTGCAACTAAGTATCCAACTCAAATGCAGTTTGTTTGGTTCAAAATCAGCTGGTGCCAGAGGAAGCTTAGATTTGGAAACTTTCTGTGTAAACAATTCCTATATTTTTCTATAGCACCACCTACCATTAATCTATATTTCGTTTAGCTATTTGATACACACACACACACACACACACACACACAGGCAGTAGCGTAGCTGGCGGGGGGGGGGGAGTCCCTGACGACCATTTTCTGGAGTCCCTGCTGGCGAGGGGGTGCTTGGCGAGGCGGCGGCACGTGAGCTCGTCCCAGCCACCCGCCCTTGCCTCTGTACAGCTCCGAATGGAGCCATTCTGGAGGCGAGGGCATTGAGCAGCGCACAGGCACAGAGGGTGTCACAAGGCGTCATGACGTCGCCCTGGCCCCACCCCGAGCAGTGGCCAGGCTAGCAACGCTGCTGCATGCAGGGTCTTTTTAATTGTGTAGAAGGGTGTTGCAAATGAAAATGTAATCGAAAAAAAGTGTTGTAAAACTAATATGTTAAAAATAAGTTAGTTCAACTGAAAAATAGTGTGTATATATATATAAAAAACCTAGGATCATAGTCTTTGATGTGAAAAGTAGCCAATACATTTAAGTATACAGTATATTTCTTCACTAACTTCCGAGCTTGGCCTGCCAGAAATTCTTTCTTAATTTGACTAGATTGAGACATGTAGAAGCTACAAATCTAATTAAGAATGGCAGATGTTTATTAAAGATAACTCTTATTTTCCCTGGGGTAGCCTTTCATGGCTCCAAAAGACTACAGTCTTAGCTACTGTTAGGCTGAGATTTGAATTAGGGAAGAAGGTACTCATTACAGTATTTATATTTTCTCACCATATCTGAGAACAGTAGCATGAAGCAGAAGATCTAGTGGTAGAGAACAAATGGAATTGCTAGAAGAAATTACCCATGAGCTATGAGCACTGGCTTTATATTCAGCACATTTTAAATGTTCACAGAACCTCTGGAGCATTCTCTCGTTGGAAGCCCATTTGGACTCAATGATTCAGTCCTTTAGATGCCATGTTTAATACGTAGCTGTTTCAATGTGCTTTGGGAAGAGGGTGATGTTTAGGGAGGTTTTTTGGATTTGTCCGTTGATTGGTGCCCATCTGCTGCTGGTTGCCTATTAGCCTGGGCTTTTTAAAACTATGTGGATTGTTTCTCATTTTTTATATTGTAAATCTGGATTTTTCCTGGCTTGAATCTTGCCTCTGCCATGAATTCGCTAGGTGTGGCTTCAGACAAGCCACTCCTTCGAAGTACCAGCTCTCCAGCTGTAATATGAGCATCATAATACTTACCTGGTGCTTGCACCAATTATCAGATAATATATGCAAAGTGCTTTGCATACTCAGAAATGTTAAGTATAAAGTAGTATGATATGTTTTTAATGTTGTCATTTTGAGAGTTGCCTTCTGTGCCTTTGGCAAGAAAGGAGGCATAAACTCCTTTGAAATAAAATTAATCAACCATGAAAACAACAACAAAAACAAACTTATGTGTACATATATTTAAGGTTGACCCAAAAATAATCTCACACCTGGATTGTTCCAGACAAAAGAAGGTCAATTTCTTTGGTCCATCAATCCTGGGATATTCTCCAGACAGATTTTCTGTTGTTGCTGTTTGCCAAATGATGAAGATTTATTCTTCAGAATGTGCTTCTTTTTAATAGAAATGAGATCTGTGCCATTTCTAAATTGACTCTATAAATAGGCAGAAAAGAAAAACAGCTAAAAAGACAAGTTACAGGAACATGAAATGAATAACAAAACTGCAGTTTATTCCTCTTTAACTACCCGATAGACGACATTAAAAAGGCAGTGTATGAATAAAAAGCAAAAACAGTGACTATATGGTCGGACTATGGTTAAATTTTATGTAATGAGACTGGGGAATGATTTTTCTGAAATGAAAAAGGATCCTCTGGTTTAAAAAAATTATTTTAAAAAAGTTCTATGCTGTAATTTAGGCTTCAAAATTCCACAACTGTCTGCTATATTGGACAACACGCTAACTATAAAATCAACCTAATCTTTTTCAGCTAATGTAGCTTTGGCTCTGAAATTTAAAATTTGCATTAGTACCATTATCAAAGGAATTCATTGCATACTTACAGTTAGTTTGGAGGACAGTTGTATTTGAATGTAAAAGGAAGTCATGTCATTGTAAATGCAACAAGAAAAATGATTAAATCAAATGTGCACCCTTAAAATAAGATGCAAGGAAAATGGTACTTGATCTTTTATAGTGAGAAACGGGTGCTCTGAAACTTTGCTGAGGTATGGATGTTCTGTCCTTATTGCTATTCCTATGAGTTTCTCAGCAGTAAAACAGCAGGTCATTGACAATGATAAATCTGAGCTAAAGCTTGAAAGGAACCAATTAGGAAACACAGTCTGTATCACGGAATTTCTGAAGTGGGATTTTAACTCTTCAAAGGCTCATGTACTCAGCATTCTGATTTGAGCTATTAACCCTCAACAGGAATATATTTTAATTTAGAAGCAACAATAAGATATGAATGATGCAAGTGTTTTCTGCAGAAGTCAGGTGAGGGATGTTCTTTAACTAATGCAAATGAGGTAAAAAAAATCCTTGAAGTGTTATTTTATAAACAAAGCTTTTTCTTCCCCAAAAAACAACACAGTCCAGAATACACTCATCATAATTAATCAAGTACTTTGACATGTATGATTGATGCATGGTAATATTTCACAGCATGTAAAGCCTTGTTAATCCAGGAAACCAGATGCAGTGGACATTTGGCCAAGTGCAGAACCATATGAAACTTCTACACACACACACACACACACACACACACACACACACACAAGCAAATGTCCTGACTGACTCATCAACATCCAGCTGAAACCCCTGGACCTAGAAACATGAAATTCAGGGAGTATATTCTGTGACGTAAGCAACCACTAAGAAGGGATTTTTAGAAATTCGACTCCTAAGGGGATGAAAAGGGGTACAATGTGTTTTCGCTGGTTCCTCAATATCTTAGGCCTGATGATATATCAACTTATATATCTTCAGGCTTAAGAGATATTGAAAAGACCAAAATTTTAGATTTTGCAAAGTTTAGGGTCAGATTGTTAAGAGTCATATATTCCAAGCACCTGTTTAAGAAGCGACGGAGGCCTACACATGGATGAGAAAGTAGCACTGCGTCGTCTGCATATAACAGTAGAGGAACATATTTGGAGCCCAACCGGTGTCCGTCGATCTGGGACAGGGAGGGAGCCAGATCGTTTAAGAAGAGGGAAAACAGGGTAGGCGCCAAAAGGCACCCCTGCTTCACTCCCCTTTCGACAGAGATCCTGGGAGTCAATTTGCCCGATGAGGAGCAGCGGACCCGACAGGTAGAACCTGAGTAAAGACTTTTAATTAGAAAAAGGAGCCTGGGGTCTATGCCAAAATTATCAACTTGGTTTTTGCTTACAAAGATTACCCATACAAATGCTTAAAAACATAATTCAGGATTTTGCCCTATCTACCCCTAAAGGGGCAAATCTAGTTTTGGGGGTCAATTATAGAACCCTTCGTATCTCCTATGTTTGTTGAGTTATAACATTCTTTTTTGGCATATGGGTGTCTTTAAAATCTTTAGAAACTGTTTTAATGTGTGTGTTTTCACCCCTAAGGGGTAAAAAAAAAGTAAGTAAAAAGGGGTATTTTTTATTTAACATTTCTCCGATGGTCCCCTAACAGTTTTTTGTAGGTTATCCGTCTGACAGGTGGCGAGTAGACATGTAGCAGCATTGGTGATAGAGCTCTCGCAAGAGAAGTTGTGACTTGTGTTAATAAGTATGAGTGGCTAAATCCATGGATGCATATTAGTATTCTGTGAATAATTATTTATTCTTATGAATACTTTGCGTTAGTTATTTTTTCATACTTCTGAATCAGTTCTTTTCAGAACTTTTACTACTATTCGACAACAATTAAATAGGTGTCTGGGCCCTGCCTTACCTACACTGGCGGGGACTCCGGCCTCTTCCCCCACGATGCTCCCAGGATTGGGGGAGCCCCTCCCAGTGGGGGTATGCCCACGCTGCTGGAGCATGGGAGACCTCCCCATCAGGAACAGGGAGAGCTGTGACAATACACCTCAGCTGCAGATGCCCAGGATCGGACCCGGGGGGGGGGAAAGATCAGTAAAGGGGAGCCCATGTAGACAAACCAGGCCAGTGGGTCCTGACCACACTTAAGGAGTTGCACAAGGGGAGACCCAATCAGACAAGCCAGGCCACAATCAAACTTGGCCTCCTCTTGAACTCCCTTGTCTCAAACAAGCACTGTAAGCCACTTCACTTCAGAAAGATGCATGAGAGCAGCAACATTGCAACTATATCACTCTCGAGCACTTTTCTGAGTAAAGTGGATTATGATGCTCACCTCAGGAAGAAGCAACCTCTGACATACCTGTTGAGCAGCACAGTTACCTTAGTTTAACAGGGTAGGTGGTTTCTGCTTCATCCATGCTGCACACATCAATGCACACGTCAAACGTTTCCATCCCTTCCCCTCTCCAAGAGAAGGAAGCAGTCCAAAATCTACCAACACAACTGAGAAGGAAGAGACAGTGAAAGAAAACTTCTCCTCAACACTCCACCACTATAAGGACCATCCAAGGGAGGAGAGAAGTCTCAATCATAACTCTCTCCTTTGCACTGCAAACCACCCTTGTTTGGGCAAGAACAGCAGTAAAACAGGGAAAACTGATCTTGTCTCCGTCCAGAATATTTTCCTGTTTTCTCAGTTGATTGAGACTATGCTTAGAACTGTTACATTGCTGCCCCAATTAATGATGCATTGAACAATTCCAGATTCGTGCAGGAGTTGCACGTTGTATAAAAGCCCTTGATTTTCATACCTTTCCAAGAATTTTTGTGTAACTGTATCGTGTTTTTGTCATTATTTTCAAATATTCACATTGAGCATGGAGGAGCAATCAGGCCCAGAAAGATGCTAGTCTGTAAAGCAGCATCAGTAAGTTAGCTGCATCTACTTCCATAGCTCCTTCTGAGACAAGCAGATATAAACTAGGCCAAGGTTTCTCAACCAGTGGTATTCGTACCACGAGTGGTACTTCGGCCGACTGATGGTACTCAGATCACTGGACTGCTGGAACCCTGCCCCCGATGCAGTGATGCGAGTGCTGCGTTTTTGCTCCCGAGAGACTCCTGCCTTTGGCCAAGCCTCTCAGGAATGCTGAGAGGAGCCCTTCCACCCGCCCAGAGCCTCCTACCTGTGTTTTCTGGCCTCCAAAACCCGGAAGTTACTGGTGATGATGTCATTGCCAGTCACTTCCGGTGGTACTCAGCAGGAAAGTGGTGCCAGAGATGGTACTTCTTGACTGGGAAGAGGTTGGGAACCCCTAGACTAAACAGTCTTGGTACCGTGGGGACCCCTGAGGCAAAGCCTTCTGTAGGCCTCTCAATGGCTTCCAGATTCTTTTGTGCTCCCCACTGATGCCACCCGGCATATTCCCTTCTTCCAGCTGTATGGGTTTAGAAAAGTCAAGATTTTTTTTTAAAAAAACTAGCTGGGAGGAAGACTGTAGTGGTAAAACAGTTGCAACATCAATTTGGGTAATTCCTTTAATTACAAGTCTTTTTTTCCTGTATAAAGTTCAGGCATCAGAATAACCCGTTATAGAACTATACAGGTGGGCCCCCATATCGGCCGGGGATATGTTCCAGGCCCCTCCGTGGATACTTGAAACCGTGTATAAGAGCGAACACCCCCTCCATGGTTTCCTGAGGGCCCCCCCACCCTGCCTCCCCTGCAGGCAGGCATGCTTGCCCCCCAGCTCTTATTTTTCTTTCAGCAAACTTTGTTTCTTCCTTAAAATAAAGAAGCAGCCTCCATTGCAGGCAAGTAGAACAAGTCACAGAGAGGCTCTGCAAGGTTTCTGTTAACCTTGCAGAGCCTCTCTAGGACTTAGTCTTGTTCTAACAGCCAGAGGCTGTTTCTCCTGTTTCTTTAAGGAAGAAACGAAGCTTACTGGGAAAAAAGTAAAAGCCTGGGGGGTCCCCACGATCCATGGATAACTGAAACTGTGGATAGCGAAACAGTGGATATGGGGGCCCACCTGTATCCATCTTTTCTTGACGTTCTGTCTCATAATTTTATCTCTTTAGAAATTTCAAAAAGAACAGCTGTTCATTCTTTCCTGTCATTCTAAGGCCAAATGTTACTTCATGCATTTTTGCCATAAATAATTAAAAAACAAACACATGCAATAATCACAGCTATTAATCTATAGAATGTGAAGCCTGAGATTTACTTAGCGATTATTTTAGTATTTTGCATATCAATTGTGTTTTCACACCTTTTGGTTTTCTCCACATTATTAAGACCTATCTTCATTCTTCACAATATAGTCAATCTGCTCAACGAAGAATAATTAACACATGTTGTCTTTTTAGGGATTAATTAAAGAACTGATCTTTTCAGTTTAACACTGTTGTCATGTTTCCTTCACGGCTTTTCCATTAACATCTGGTTACAGTGTGGCTTTGCTTAATTTTTGTCCAGTTTTGTGGTCACTTTTCTCCTAGTCTTCGGACAAAAAGGACATCAAAATATGTTGTGTTTTTTTAACACAATTAAAGCCATGGTTTTCAACCTGTGTTCCAGGGACTTACCAGTAATGGTGAAAGAAGTTTCCTGAAACATAGCTTGTCTATCACAGCCATCTTTCCCTACCATGTGTTGCTGCTCCAGGGGAACAGCAACTATGTACTAGGCAATGCACTTACAGCACAATCCTGTATATCTATTCAAAAGTAAGTCCCATTGAATTCAATAGGACTCACTCCCAGGTATAGGATTGCAGCCTTACAGTGCAATCCTATCCAATTTATGCCACCGGCTGAGCTCTGCTCAATCCTATCCAATTTATGCCACTGGTGTAACCAGCGGTGCAGCAAGAATGGAAGGCCCCAGTACGGAAAGGGGATTCAAATCCCCTCCAAAAGGGGAATTCAAAAGGGATTTGAATCCCCTTTCCGTTCTGAGGTCTCCCGTTCTCGCTGCATCACTGGTTACACCAGTGGCATAAGTTGGATAGGATTGAGCAGAGCTCAGCCGGTGGCATAAGTTGGATAGGATTGCACCCTTAGACTGTTAGAATACTAGAGTTGGAAGGGGCCAAGTCCAACCCCCTGCTCAGCACAAGTGACTCTAGAAGCCCTGACAGATGGCCAAGCTTGAAAACTTCCAATGAGGGAGAGCTCACAATCACATGAGGCAAGCTGCTCCAATTAGACAGATCTTACAGTTAGGAAAGTCTTCCTCATATCTAGCCTAAATCTACTTCTCTGTTTCACCGCATTGGTTCTAGCCCTGCCCTCAGGAACTACCAAAAGGAAGCCCTCCCCTTCTGTGTTTCAGCCCGTCAGATACTTGAAGATGGCTATCTATCGTATCTCCCTTTAGTCTTCTCTTCTCCAGTCTAAGCATACTAAGCTGTCAGGGCTAGCCTTGTCATGCAGTGACTTGAAACGGTAGTGTGGAGTAGCACCCTTGGAGGGTGTCTTGCTTGGGAATCACCCCACTCCTGGGACCAAAATGTCTTGATCCAACTTCTCCTTCTAGGAGCAAGTTTGAATTTAAAGGGAACAATCTGAAAATGTTTTCCCAATGTGCCACTTCAACTGATAAACACCTCTCCCTTCTCAAATAGTTATAAAGCTGTGTGGAAAAAAAGTAAAGCTGAACTCCAGACAAACAATTAACAAAATTTATTGCTTTACAGCAACCCTTATCTCTAACTCCATAAATTAACCCAAAGCAGAAACTCTTCTGCAAAACAGTCCACAGAAATAAGACAGCTGCAGCTGTCTTCCTTCTCCCCAAAAGTCACTCTCAAACCAGTCTCTAGGGCAGCAGAGCTTTCTCCATCGGATTTCTCCAGTCTCTTGTCCAAGGTCACCAGTCCTTCAGCTTCACAGAGTATCCAGCAGCTCCTCCAGCTCCTTTCTACATCGGTATGGTAGCAGCATCCTGTCCTCTGGCGAAGTCCTTCAGCTTAGCAGCATGAGACCGCAGCAAGCACCCTCAGCAAGCCAGGATGAGAGAGAGAGTCCTACTGCAATCTTTTTATACCCTTAAGACTTCATTAGTCCATCATGGATCACAGCTGGGGGCTGCAGGCCAAAGTCCTAATTATTGGTAACACCTGTGGGGGCACACCCTGCGTGGGTGGTAAGTGTGCCTCCACCCACGCAGTCCTGGGTGTTAACCCCTTGCTGCTCAGTCCTGTCAAAGTCAAAGTCTTCATCTGTTAACTCCTTGCTGCCTGGATCTGTCAACAAGGGTCCACTGCTGACACCACACTTGGCTCCTGCCAGTCTTCTGGATCTTCTTCCACTACAGAGGGGTGGCAAACGAACAAGACCCAGCCCATCTGTCTGCCACCTTCACCAAGCTGGCGCTCCACTGGGGACTCTTCTGACTTCCTAAGAGCAAGTCAGAAGAGGATTGCAGCTGTGGTAGCCTCCTCCTTTTAGGATCCCTTAGGGAGAGGTTTCTCCCTTCCCTTCCTCGTTCCTGTATGCGTTCCCGGTACTTTTTTTTTAAGAGAAGTGGAGTGGAGCAGGGAAGCTGCCTGTCACTCTTGTTGTAAGTAAAGGGAGGGGGAAATGGGGGTGCGCCTGTTTGACCCCATTCGTGAAAATCAAACCTCAAGTACGTTAAAAATAAGCTGTACAACTTACAAGAGACCAGAAGTACCAATTGTGATGAATAGAAAAAATATTCGATATTGTGTATGTCTGATTCACTTATACTGTATAATCTTGATGATTTGACTCTGGATATTGATGTGACATGCAGGTGTCATAATATCTTGCAATATAAACATCAAACACTGGCATCACTACAGGGGGGGGGGCGGAGCTGTAAGTTCTGCTGAAATCGGAGCCTCCCTTACATGGAGGAACGAAGCGGCCCCGCACCCTCACCTTCGGAGCCTTTCAGGGAAGCAAAAACAACGCGCAGGAGTCTCCTTTAATTTTACTAGTGCATCAGTGTTACTACTTTTTAAACTCTGTTAATGGGGGGAAACAGAAAGATGGTAGTAATACGAGAGGCATGAGGGACAAGGTATTAATGTGAGCAAATACAGTTTGCATATGCAAATATATTTACATTTTATTATGGTTGGAAGTGAAGGTGGGAGTAAAGTAACAGCTTCATAAAAAGATGGATTTTGAAGAAGGAGGACATAACCTAAATACCACATTTGAAACATTAATAAGCTAGTGATTTGAAAAAAGCTACAGCTTTGTGAAGTCGTTTCTGATTTTGCAATAAAAATGCCATAAAATGATGTTATGAAGCAACATGTTTTATCTTGAGTCAATTTAGAAGTATGTCATACAATTTTTGTCACATTTGTTGAGTCTCTTAGTACTACTTACTATATAATGACCCATGGTCCTACAATTTCCTTGGACTCAGCAAAACATTGCTTGGAGCCTGAAGACTATTGTAAAATTTTCACTTTATTGGCAATGACAGCCATCAGTTGCTAACCAATTTTTTTTTGTCCTTATAAGAAAGTGGACGCAAGTCAAACAAGCTACTTAAAGCAGAAAAAAAAAACTATTGTCAGCCCTTTGTGCATCCCTGCCTTTCTTGCTGGGGTCAATCTTAATTCTGGTTCTTCTATATTAAAGGGACTCATAAAATGAATGGGCTTTTCTTTTCAACATTAGTGCCACTAAAGCAGATGGCAAATTCAGATGTTTCTAATCACAGTTTCCGGCAAAATATAATAGCTTTTAAAACAAGATCACTTTTCTCCCTGCAGGAACTGACAGCTTGATGTATATTTTCAGTTTTAAAAGCTACATCTGCTATCCCAGTATTTTTAATGCTTTGACATTAATGCCGTGTCTCACACATCGTTGTAAGTAAATTTGTTCCCGTATTGGCTAGTCCTCTTTTTGTCTTGTTTTTACACCAATAAAATACACGTAATTTTCCTCGTCGTATTGTCACTGTCTTCAGAGCTGGTCATACCTTATTTTGGTTATCTTGATAGGCTGCCTTCCTACCATAAATTCCTGAGCATTTTTTCTTGTCTTGGGTAGTCTTATGCAGCAGGAAGAATGAAGTATTCTGAACATACAAGTGTCCAATTAACTATAGTCACAACAAGAAGAAAAAGTAATACACTACATTCATTCTGTAGGTTGCCGTGCTTTTTTTTTTTTTTAAGTGCACCTGTGCCAGTATGTTATGTCCTCCAAGTTATCCTTTACAGTTCTGGGTTCCTGATACTCATTTTGCTTCAACATTAATGACCTGGACCCTTCTCTCCTTCAGGCAGGATATCATTTTTCATCTATTTAAGTTAAAAAAAAAACATTTTGTCCATACAATATACAGAGAACATTAGAAGTTTTTAGCATTTTGTTTACACATGGTTGTGTGTTAATTGGTCACCCTAAAAAAACTGTTTGCACGTATCAACTGGGGCTCAGTTTTGGAATGAGTAAAATGATTTTTTTTTGGGGGGGGGGTTTCCTGTGCATTACTAAGGGAAAAAAAATGCTGAAGCACATTCCACCTCTGATTTCTGTGCCACTTCTGTTTTCCATCTCAGCAACCTAATGATTAGTTACTGATTGATTGCATGTTTACGTAAACAGTGTTAATAGATCAGTTTTCATTATTTGCAACACTTGGTTAAAGATGCCATATCTTCAAGAGATAATTGCCAATAAATTTTGTTAACCTAATGACAATGGCGGCACTCCAAAAACATCATATTAGGCCATTTGTCAGCACCTCCACAAACATAGTAGTAGATTATCACACACATTTTCATACTCTTTGCACATTGTCTGGGGCCGCTCCAGAATTTCCCACAAGTTTTGGGAGCAGAGGGTGTGTGCGTGCAGGAATCAACAGCGTTTGGAGGAAATTCTGAGGAGTTCTGCTATGTCACAGGGCACTTTGATTTACGGCCTTTGACTGCCATTATGAACCAATTTTGTGTGCCAAACAGTGAGCTTTGCTGGGTCTAAGTGTATGGAACTGGGCAAAGCATTTGCAGGCATCGTAAACAGTTCAATGACAGACATGCAATGTGCCTTTCCTTTCTTATATATAAGATTAAATACCTCATGCACACCCTGGGCTTCCATTCATAAACAAGAATAGGAACTGAAGCCCCTAGTGAGGTATGGCTCATGTGCTTTAGGAATCATGCTGTGCTTCAATGTAAAATTACCAATATAAAATAAGACTTGCCTCAGCCTGGGTATAAATTTGCACCCGCAGAGATGAAGTTGCACCTAATTATGACACGTTGCGTTTCACTCTGGCACAAAGGACATAAATATTTTTCAGCATTCATTCATAACAGGATTGTGAAAACATCTGCATATTTATATCTCCCATGTAAACAAAAGAAAAGATATACTTCCATTAAGATTAAGTGCAGCTCTTTCTCTTCTTTGACAGGCATATCACAACCTTTGAAGTATCATATATCTTCCCTTATTTACCTTGAGGACAAATTACATCAATGACAAGCTCCCTTCCCTTGTGTTAAAAAGGATTTGGGCATGTTATATCATTTGCAATCTCTGGTGATCCTGAAACAGCAGAATATGTCCTTTTTTTTTTTACTCTTGTACATAAAAATAAAATAATTAGGTAGATGAAATCAGAAGACATGCCAATTCTCATGACAATTCAGGTTTCATAGCAACATTCTAGCATGCTGGCATGAATATGTCATATAGCGTATCATTTAAGTGACAATTAAACCTGTTTAATCAGTAGTATACTATAACACTCCTAAAAGGGGGGATCTATGTTAGGCAACAGTATGCCCTACCCAAACATCAATACTTTATGTATCATTAATTTCAGTGGAAGAAATTTAAGCATGTCCTTAATGCTTTCATTGAAATAGATGGGACTCTAACAGCCCAATCATATGAGGGCAGTCCCAAAGGTCTCCTCTGGGTAAGGGAACATTTGTCGCTTGCTGTCCCACTGGGTCTATTTGGATTTGTGCCAGCTACGTACTGTATCTGGCACAAGTCCGAGTGGACCCAGGAAGGCAGATCAAGGCCAGGAAGGGGAGATACGATATCAGCAGCGTCGCTACCACCAATACTTCCTCCTTCCCAGTCTCAATCTGCCCTCCTCCCTGCCCTAGTCTCCTCACCCTTCCTCCTCCTCCCCACTCCATTGCACCCACCCCTGCCTCCTTCCAGCCCTCCATGCTGACTTACCAGTGCAGGGCTTTTCTCCAGGGCACTGGTGCACAGCCACGGTCACAGCTGCTTGCAATGGCTGCCCAGCCGCGGTGAATGGCATGTCGTGTTTTGCGACAGCATTAGGAGACTTTGTGCTGTCGGAACACTTGTTCCGGTAGCACAAGGCCATCATAGGATTGTACTGAAAATTGCTTAACCTTGGCTAAATCATGCTCTGTGTTTGTAAGTACAGTAGAAAGGTTGCTGGATGTGTCTCTAGAACCTTCTTCTTCTCAGTTTTAAGATATGTGCTCTAAGAGTTTAACCAAAATGATTATAGTACACATTTTTCAAACAAATTGCAATTAATCAAGGTGGGTTTCCTTTGCAAGTTAATACTACTAGCAATCAATTTTTTATGTTACAAATATAATATACCATGGTATAACATCAATTTAGTGCTATGGCAACTACTAGACCAGTTTTGGAAGCGATTAAAAGTTCAAACTGAGTGTTCCTTAGTATATATGTCTACCTTAGAGGTTCTGTCTTCTTTCTCATTTGTTTAACGTGTCAGGCTCATGATAAAGACACTGGCAACTACAGCGCTATGCAGTATAGACTCATCATTCCCCCAATCAAGGATGGCAAGGAAGGCAAAGAAGGCTTCGTGATCGAACCCTATACAGGGCTTATCAAGACTGCTATGCTCTTCAAAAACATGAGACGATCTTATTTCAAGTTTCAGGTTATTGCTACTGACAACTATGGAAAAGGGCTGAGCAACAAGTCAGATGTACTTGTAAGTATGAATGAAGAACTGCATTTGGGGGGCTTGTTCTTGCAAGGATGAGCCAGTTACTTTTGGATTCCTTCTCTTGTTCTGCAGGGATTCACCCTCCCTGAAATTTCTTGTGGTTGTCAATTCCTTGTGGAGATGGGGCACTTCTGATGCAGTTGTTGTAGACTAGATTTATTTAAATTGTGATTCACTAACTGCCCAATCCTATTGAGGGTCTACAGCAGCAGAACTCATAATCTGCTGCCTTAAGTCTCAGGTCGGCGTTGTAAAAGCTGTGCCGCTATTGTGCACTGCAGAACCAACAGCTCAAATGGCTGGAGGCACCGTGGGTGTGCGCGCCGCTCACCCAGCCCACACTGGAGCAGGTAAGGTGGCGGCAGGGCACGGTTCAGGAGAGGATTGGGCAGGGAGTGGGCTGAACTGGGGTGGGGGGTGGATCTTGGTGGCAGCAGCTCACACCAAGATCATATTCCCCTTTTCCTGGTCCCCTGAGGCTCCTTGGGCTTACACCAACTAAATAGCTGGCATAGGTCCAAGGAGACCCACTGGTGGTCAGTCAGCTTACAGGTAAGTAAGGAAGATTTTACTTTTTTAAAACTATAAAAGATTTTTAAAAGAATTTTACTTACCTTTCCCAGGCCGCCCCTGCACCATAGCATGCAGTGTGTGCTCCATCAGTGGCGCTGCATGTTATGGACTGGCAGGGGTGTAACGGGATGAGAGAGGGCAGAAAGGGGGGTGGATTGGGCCTGGGAGGGGAGGTGGGATCAGCGTCCTCATCAGACGTCATATCCTATCCACCCTCCCATGCTTCCAGCCACAATATGGGTCTTCTTCATTCAGCACCACTGAATTAGGCGATGCTGACCCGTGTAACCCCATACTGGAGGCTGGGGCGTTACTTGGGGTAAGGGAACCAGCCTGCTCCTCTCCAGGACAAGATACAGCATGGGCCTGGCGCCCACGCTGCACTAGTGCTGAATAGGATTGCACTGTTAGTTAGTGCCCTGTTTCTGCCTAGGACTGAAACACCAGGGAACTTTTATGAAGAACTAGAAGGCCACGCTAGAAGAGGAGCGGTTCAACATGATCTGTCCCTCACCCACTGCCATCATGCACAACCCCCTCCCCCCCAAGGCACAGAAGATGGCAGTCCAGCCCTTTACTTCCTCATCTTGCTTCTTTCTGCACAATCCTTTTCAACAAAACAGAAAGGTTTATTTAAAGAGACTATGCAAGGAAGGAGCGAGGAATGGGTAGGAAAACAGCTACCTTCTGCTTGGATTTTTCAGGTGCAGGCAGTGGCAATCTGCTTCCCCGCCACTCTTGATGTGCACTTCCTGATTTGTTTAAAGGGGCCACGTGAGGAAGGCGCGAGATGAGTGGGTAGGGTAGTGGAACGATGTGGCTCTGTCTATGGCGGGCTGAATGGAGGCAGACTCAGAGCGAAGGGCACCCAAATTTGTTTGCCACTCTACCTATCGCCAGAGGCGTCGCTCCGGTAGGGACGGGGCTGTAAGTTTTGCTCGGTCGGAGTCCCGTTTACCGAACGAGCAGGAGGCGGCCCCGCCCCCTCACTGTCAGAGCCATTCCCCTGCAGAGAAAGCAGCAGGCAAGAGACCCTGCCTGCTGCTTTCTCCGCAGGGGAATGGCTCTGACAGTGGGGGGGCGGGGCCGCCTCCTGCTCGTTCGGTAAACGGGACTCCGACCGAGCAAAACTTACAGCCCCGCCCCTACCGGAGCGACGCCTCTGCCTATCGCTCAATGTGAGTCACATCATCTGCTTCATGAATAGGCCAACCATGCACTAGAAGTCATGCACAAACTGCCACAGACCTTCTTGTCAGGTGAATGGGGTGAGTGACCAAAGTTATCTGGGAAGCCTAGCCAGGGCCATAGTCCTGGCTGAGTGAAATTTAAATTTAAGTCTTGAAGTACAACACTCTATCTACTACACTGACACTGGATCTCACTCTGATAACATTAGTTACTTAACTTGAAGGTGAATTCAATTTCAAAATTCTGTATGCTAGTATTTGAAGTATGATACTAAAGATGATTTCAAATTCTTATATATCTCAAATTTCATTTAATCCTCACAAAGTTGCCTGTTCCTGTTCTGAGAGCAAAATTTACCAGGCTTGATGTTTTAGCAGGTTTTGTGTAGGTTTAGTGCTGCCCTACTTTGTTCAAAACATATCAGAAGAATCCTCCAAGGAAAGGGAAGGACAAAATATGTTCTGTAATTGTCTTTATGGACACTGGCCAAGACTTAAGGGAGACTTCTGATGTTGCTTTCTCTATCAAAAACATGAGTGTTTGGAATTTGAAAAAAAAAATTTCCTCATAGCTTAGGAGACACTAAATGTTTCTGCTATATGAAGAAACTTCTTGACTGTAATGCTAGCTAGCTTGCAATTTAAGCACACTCACAGAGATGAAAGTTCCATTGAAGCCAATTGGATTTTAGCCACACTACACATTACAGAGAGGCAAACACATATATGCATTTATTTATTTATTTATTTATTTATTTTTCACATTTTTATAGCGCCCTTCCTCCAAGGAGCTCAGAGTGGTGTACATATTTCCTCCCCTCCTTTTTGTCCTCACAACAACCCTGTGAGGTAGGTGGGGCTGAGAGATAGTGACTGGCCCAAGGTCACCCAGGAAGCTTCGTGGCTGAGCGGGGATTTGAACCTGGATCTTCCAGGTCTAAGTCTGACTCCCAAACCACTACACCATCCTGGCTCCTCTTTATGGTACCTCTATTTGTTGCAATAAATGTTGTATTTTTAAGATATAAAATGATTGTGATATGTTGATATTTGCTAAAGGATACAGCCTCCTATGTTATGGATTATAGTTTACAATTTACCTGTACACTGAACTTTTAAATGTAGTTTATAATTGATCCACTGTTTGTTGGTACCACTGTGTAGTCATTTATGATTTGTATGCTATGAATCAATTTTTCTTTACCTTACCCAGCTAATTTGTGGGCAAGATAAAATCAATTTAGAGCTGCTATACGTATTACAGTACTTTATTCATGTTCTAGTTGTTTCTGCATGTTTCTGCATTTCACACCTTTGCTCATTGGCATTCACAGGTGACGGTGACCCTCCCAAGAAATTGTACTATTCTTATTCTGCAATAATTTGATTATTTATTTTTCCAGATTCAAGTGAATTTTGTTCTCTGTTTCCAGGTCTCTGTAGTCAACCAGTTGGATATGCAAGTCATCGTCTCAAACGTTCCTCCAACTCTTGTAGAACAAAGCAAGGATGAGCTAATAGGGTAATGACTGTGTTCACTATGTAAATTTCATATGTTCATATTTAGATTTTCGTGTGGCTACTATACATTGGGAGATATATATGATTGCAAACTTACAGTTCGATCTTTTCTGAAATGTCAGTAGGTATAATAGAAAGAAGGCCAGCGGGTGGCGCAGCAGGTTAAACCGCTGAACCATAAGCTGTCGATCGAAAGGTCAGCAGTTCGATTCCCGCGACGGGGTGAGTGCTCGTTGCTTGGCCAGCTCCTGCCAACCTAGCAGTTCCAAAGCATGTCAATGCAAGTAGATAAATAGGTACCGCTTGTGGGAAGGTAAACAGCGCTCCGTGTTCCAGCCGCATGCTACGCGCTGCGGCAAGGAGAGTCATGCCGGCCACATGACCACGGAGGCGTCTTCGGACAACACTGGCTCTTCGGCTTTGAAATGGAGATGAGCACCACACCCTAGAGTCGGACACGACTGGACTTAATTGTCAGGGGATACCTTTACCTTTACCTTTATAATAGAAAGAACACTGAAAGATAAAGTAGGACTAGCGCTAAGGAGAAATAATTGCTTTAGTTTAACCTTGGCAGCAAAGGAGCTGTGTAATCCCTTACCTTATTTGACTCTGGTCAGAGAAGCTCCCTGATCTGAAGGAAAGTTTAGGCAGAGTATTTTATGCACTGTCTATAAGCACCACGATACCCAACAGTCCATGGGGCTAGTGACAGCTCTGCTATATATCAGCCCTGCCCACAGTCAGATAAACTGATTGCAAGGCTTACAAATAGTATATAAAGGTTCCCTTTTTAAACTCACTCAGCAGGCTTCCCTGAAAACGGTCATCTTTTGGTGCTCTCTGCCCTCTGGTCTCACAGCCCTCTCTGAGCTAGATTAGTACCCAGAATTTTCAGAGAAGGTGACAAGTGCACTACATGTTCCTATATTTCTTTGAATTCAAGATCTGCCTGAAACTGTGAGATAAATTATATTTTGCAGTGTTTAGTTAATTCATCAATTACATTTACATAAATGAGCTTAACAGCATAGACCAGCGATTTTCAACCGGTGTGCCACAGCATATTGGTGTACTGGGAATGCTCTGCAGGTGTGCTGCGGGAGTTTGGGGGAGGGTAATTTATTAGCAGGGCATTTGGGGATATGAGCCCTCCCCCCGCCAGCAGTGTAGTGTATCTTGTCAATTGTCATAACACTGATGGTGTGCCCTGAACATTTTAGTGCCTTGTCAGTGTGCCGTGAGATGAAAAAGGTTGAAAATCGGTGGCACAGACTGTGAAACTGAGGAGTCATTTTATCTCCAGAAGAGGTGTAATGGGAGAAGAGTTGAAAATCATCTGTGGTAGTGTTACTTCCCCTGCCAGCCACCTTTTTTTCTAGAATGCCTTTTTTTCTAGATGCTACATGGAACATTCTGGGCAGTGACGTTGCTGGAGGTGGGGCAGAACGCTACGTTCCGCACTGCGCTGACCTCCGTTACTCACCAGCACGAGGCAGCTCCACCCCCTCGCCTTCGGAGCCATTCAGTGGGGCGAAGGCAACGTGCAGTGAGTCTCCTGCACGTTGCCTTCACCGCACTGAATGGCTCTGAAGGCGAGGGGGCGGGGCCGCCTCATGCCAGTGAATAACAGAGGTCAGCACAGTGCAGAACTTAGCATTCCGCCCCACCTCCAGCGATGCCAGTGATTCTGGGACATAAAAATAGCATCCGATGTCTATTAGAAGGAGCACTGCCATCACTGCAAGAGCAAAGAAAAAGTTGTGGAATGATGTCAATCTTAGTATAGTTCTTTTTATATTCTACCACAATCTTATAGTTCTTACCACAATCTTAGTATAGTTCTTTTTTGAGATACTGAAATTAGTGAAAAATTAATTACAATTTGGTAAACAAAACTATCATTCATCATCACAAGGAAAGGCCACCTTTTTTTTTTCATTCCCTCATATAGGAATATCAGAATTAAAACAGCCTGAACAAAATTAAACAAATACTATATGCTCTTAAATTGCAGTTCTCACATATTAAAAACCAAACCATGAGGATTAATAAAGTGAAACTCTTGTTGATTAATATACAGATTAAACCATTTGAAGCCTGCAGCTCTACTTAAAAGTACTAGGATTTCATGATTTCTATGTCAGTAACAATTTTACTCATTCTCCAGTAAAGTAACAATAAACTAGTCTATGTAGAGGGTATGGTAATTATTTTAGGTTACTGTATCTGATTAGATTAAGGAGACATGCTGTTTGTTTTGTTGACTGTCAACAATATTGGTAATAATTTCCCTTTATTGTTTTTTTAGGCAGTTAGGTCACAGATCTAGGATCTAGAAGGCATTCTGTTGCTTAGGAGTGTTTCATGCCAGAAATGGAGTATGTGCTCTGTACAATGAGATTTTTAAAACCATATGAGAAAACATCAATTTTTATTTTATTTTATTCAAGAAATTTATATTCCGCCTTTCCTTTGTCAAAGGCAAATGCCCAAGGCAGCTTACAAAAACAATGAGACTTACAATAGAAACAATAAATACAATAGAAAAACAATTAGTAACAAAAAAAAACAGTTGGGGGGTCAGGATAAAAAAGAAAAAGGGGGTGCAGTAGCAGCAACCATCAGCACATCCAAATGCATGTCCAAAACACACATCACCCAAATGTTTGACAAAATAAAAATGTTTTTGAGCCCTTGCCAAAAAGCCAAGAGGGAGGGAGTTCTTAACATCCCTGGAAGGGAGTTCCATAGTTGTGGTTATACTATGGAGAATGCTTGTGCTCACACTGCCATTTTCCTGATCTGGGTCAGAGGAGGCACTTGCAGGAGAACCCCTTCAGATGACCAAAGAGGGCGGGCCAGAATGTATGGTGGAAGGCTGTCCCTCAGATAACCTAGTCCCAAATCGTGGAGCGCTTTAAAGGTCAGTACCAGCACCTTGAATTGGGCCTGGAATTGAATGGGCAGCCAGTGTAGCTGCCGGAGCAGTGGTTCAATAGAATCAAACCATCTGGCTCCAGTAACAACCACCCAGACGGCTGCATTCTGCAGTAATTGCAGCTTCCAATACACATAGTGTACTTCCGATCCTCACCCACACCTCCTCAACCACAGTTTTAAAAACTACAGGAGATCTATGTCATGTTTAGTTTGGCCCTAAGCTATAATGGCATCTAAATGCAGCTATAATGGCATCTTGGAAGCAAGATTCAACTACACACACACACAAACACACACACACTCTCACACACTCATTTTCAGTAAATAAACTTGAACATTTGTCTGGTACACCAGAGCCATGAATGCTTCAACCAGATTTTGCCACTTCTACTATTGTCACACAAGTGCCTTTTCAGTGATGATGATGTGATATCCATCTACTGGTAATGGATGGTAAACGTGAGAACTCAGGAATAGAATCTTGCTCTAAGATGGAAGAAGAAGAAATAGCCACACAACTGTTTACATCCTTTTAGGAAACTCTGTACTTGAACCTGAGTAGATGATACTAGAGGTGTAGGAAGGTGGAGGTATAAACTCAGAAGAATTATTACTACCACAAGATGCTTTTAATCACTGAATGATGGGTTCCGAGTAGTTAAGAAATAAAATGATAGATACGGGAACATGAAAGGAGCCAAAAAGTGCCGGGGGGTGTTTCCGTGTGTGTGGTGGCGCACTACGCTGCCGTCGCACACCCCAGGGGTGGGACGTGTGCTGGCCGTGGGGGTGGCAGCAGCCCCCACCCACGGGGAGCCTGGATCCGTCTCTGAGGTGGGATCATGTGAAGAAAGATCTTTTTGGCTTATCACATATTACATCACAGGAGAGCCCAGCAGTTGCTTGATATTCACTCAACATTCCACACAGCAAGCAGAATAGCAGTGAATGAACTTCCTGTGCCAGGAGTATCACATAATTTGACGTACAAAGTATTGTGCTTTTAGTGCTCAGGAATTATATGTCCGTAAGCAGCAGAAGTGCAAATGTGAGAGATGTGTGGATTATGTACACAACGCATAGTAATTTATGTCACCTAAAACTGACTGGATGAAAAAGCCCATCATTCTGATATGCTGTATGCTTGTACAATGTACAGTCAATTCTCGGTATCTGCACATTCCTTTCCAGCGGATTCGCTTATCCAAGGGAATTGTCCAAGAGTGCGACTTACCTCATGCCATTTGTGGTCTGTTCTTGCCTATCCACAGCCATTCTGAAGCTATTTGCAGCATCCGTGGCCATTCTGAAGCAATCCTAGCATCCATGGTGGCTATTTTGAATCTCACGGTGGCCATTTTAAAACTATCTGTGGCCATTCTGAAGCTATCCGCAGCCATGCTAAACTATCCACGCCATTTGGAAGGTATTCATGCCAATTAGATTTTCACCCTAACCCGATTAATCCCATAGGATCAATGATTCTGTAGCCGCGGATTCCGTATCTGCTGGGTTTTCCAGGAACCTAACCCTCGTGGATACCGAGAATTGACTGTATAGGCTTATCATTCATTCAGGGAAATATTCCACGTCATGCACTGATCTAGCTTTTTCTCAACACACCCCTCAGGATATTTTGCTAACAGGAACTGCAAATGCACACAATTTCAACATTAGGGAGTGAAATTGGATTTTACAGTTGTCTTTGACTTTTACTGTTAGCTATGTTGCTGTATCCTTTGACGTTTCTTAAGGCTTTACAATATCTATTTTTAAATGAAGAATTAATATCTTCAAATCCTTACCCAATATATGTATGCTCAGCCTCTGATCCTCCACTGGGAATCCAGCATTCAGGACAGCATAGTAAAGAACTTGAAGCAAATCTCAATATACAGTGTTAGGGCTTTGTTGGGTCTATTATAATAATCTCTCTGTAAATTTCAGTTTTTGGTGCTGAAAAAAGATCTTTCACTATAATGAAGCATTAATACTCCCACTGGGGGTTCTGTTTTCCAAGAATAAGTGAATAGTGATGGCTTTGTTGGAGAGAAAGTCAGAAGCGGTCTGTACCTTTTTTTTTCCCCCATGGAGATAGGTGAATTTCTCACACCCATGTCCTCACTGATAACCAGCCATATGGTGAAGCAGGAACTCACAGAATGAGTTGAAGCTTTTGTAGAGTAGGTTTATCCCTGCCTACCAACAGCCAGATCAGATGTGGATGGACACCAGAGAAATTCATTACACATTGGCCTCAATTCACACAGTGAGTGCTACTTCACAATATTGGCCAGAGGGATGCTAATCTCTGTGCTGAAGGCAATGGGTAGACAGAAGGGAAGGTATACTTTCCTACCAGCCTTCCATGCCCACTATGGTTCAGAGTTCTGTCTATATCACTCTTAAAAAGGTAAAGGTAAAGGTGACCCTGACAATTAAGTCCAGTCGTGTCCGACTCTAGGGTGTGGTGCTCATCCCCATTTCAAAGCCGAAGAGCCAGCGTTGTCCGAAGACGCCTCCGTGGTCATGTGGCCGGCATGACTCTCCTTGCCGCAGCGCGTAGCATGCAACTGGAACACGGAGCGCTGTTTACCTTCCCACTAGCGGTACCTATTTATCTACTCACATTAACATGCTTTGGAACTGCTAGGTTGGCAGGAGCTGGCCAAGCAACGAGCGCTCACCCCATTGCGGATTCGAACTGCCAACCTTTCAATCGACAGATCATGGTTCAATGGTTTAACCCACTGCGCCACCCGCTGGCCTATATCACTCTTACATTGTGTTTATTACTGACTGGTAAACATCTTTGTGCTGTCATATCCTACTTAATCACAGAAAGAACTGTTTCATACATACTTCCATTTCTTTTTTTTGTTTGTTTTTGCTCTACTTTTCTACTCCTTTTTCTTTTTATTCAGAGAAAATATCACCAGAGAACCTACATAGGCCTACCAAAGGTTTACACAGTTATTGTAAAATGGATTCATGCTGTGAATTTACAAACATCCCTTCTGTTGACTAGAAGACTTGTTCTTCTGTCTTGGTTTTTTTTCCCCCAGTTACCATAAACAAACAACATGATATTTTGTAATGCCTTTTGTAGGAAAAGTCACATTTTGAAACAGCTTGTCTAATAGCGATAAAAGAAGGTTCACGCGCACAGCATCCCTTTGACAGGGGAGAGGAGGTGTTTGTAAACACACAGCCTAAATACCACTCAGTGGCACGTGGTTGGAAATAATTCAATGCATGCATTAAAGGGGAAAAACCCAGAAATGTTGGACTTAATGTTGTTTGTACAAAAGCATGACCATCTATACAATTGGGTAACAAGCACTTTTAAGACCAATACTGAGAGCGCAATCCTGCACAACTATCCGGCAGCGGAGCGAGTGCTCAGCCACCGGAAGCCGTTGCAAACGAGCCGGAAAGCACGTTTGCGACAACTTGGGAGTAAGGACGGCCAGCGTGGAGGCGCCAGATTGTCCCTGCGGCTGCCAGAGGAGGTAGGTTCAGCTCCGGCGGGGGCATTTCGGACGGTGAGGGAGGGGGGCCATTGGTTGCGCCGGCCTGGGGAGGCGGGGATGGCGGCCGCCATATCCTCATCTCCCTCCCAGCCTGCGTGGCCTTTACATGTCCTCCTCTTACTTCCACCAACTAAATAGCTGGTGGAAATTCAAGGAGGCTCCCCAGTTTACACCAGGGGAAGGGGACGAATGTCCCCTTCCCTGAGTAGACCTCCAGCCTCACCAGAGCGGCCCGGAACGGGGATAGGATCCGGCGAGCAGCCCTGGGCCGCCAGCTGGATCCTTACGGTGGATTTCGCTCATAAAGAGGTTACAAAAGATAGGATTATTTGCTATTGCAACACAAGGAGAGTGGGAACCACTTCAGTTCAATTCACAGAAGGCCAAGTTATGTCATTGTATTCAAACTCTCTATAAGTGAATGGGGTGCCCCAGTGGAAAAAAAGTATTACATTCTAAAGCTTGGTTAACACAAAACAAGAAGAAGAAGAAAAAGCTGAGTGCCTGTTTGGTTAGCACAGAGAATAAATTGGATCAGTACCATGTTGTCTGTACAGATGGTTTTCTTTCTTTTTTTTCCCCCCCTTCTTTTTTTGGAGAACAAATCTTTGCTTACTCTTCATGGAGAGACTATTTCCTTCAGATCTTAGCCATTTTTTGCAGTGTGACAGAATTAATATTTCAGTCAGTGGCTAAACGAGATGATCCCTAAAATCATTCAAGTTTTTGAAATGTTGAACTAAGATGAGTGTTTAAATTTAGGCATAGATGCTTTGCTCTTCAGATGTGGTGGAAATGATGTATCTGTGGCTGACAGACTGTAATAATAATATTTAGCATTTATATAGCATTTTAGAGTTTTCAAAGCATCTCACAGACATTATCTTGCAACCTGTTTGGTTTCTGTCACTTTCAGTGGCTAGGATGACTCTGGGAGCTCACAATGGCCCTTAGAAGCCGCAAGAGAACACCGTGCGAGCAAGGGAGCCTGCCCTTCATTGCTCGTGCCAAGCTCCTTACAAAGCCTGCAAGGAGTAGACCAGGAAGCTTTTTTCTGTGTTCCTTGCTGGCTTGACAAGGAACATGGGGAAGGTAATGGAGGCACTGGGGCAGCCACTGCCTTGATGGCAGAGGTGGGGAGGCACTCCCCCAGATCCACTGCCTGAAACAACCGCTTCAGTCTTTCTCTTGAGTGGTCCAGCCCTGACTATGTGACACTCGTTTTCAAGGGTGTAGCGGTAAACAATCAGTTTTACTGTCGAAAGGTGGCTGCAAGTTTTCCTTTTATAAACTATTTTCTGCTGGTGCTCTTTTATTCGACATACGTTTGGCTTTCAAAAAGCCCATGTTTCCCGTGTTTACCTTGGTCACAGAACCAGCTCCATTCGAGGCTATGGTAGTCTTGCTCTCCCCCCCCCACCACCATGGTGTATCAGTGAGTGCTGGACCACTGTTCTTCTCAGGCCCTCTGTCACAGTTCTCACATTCCTTTCAAAGAGGGAATGTCACACTGACGTCTTCTGTCCAGGCCCCCGATGCACACAGAACAAGGGGATAACTTGTGGTCTGTGGCTCCCTGGGCTAGAACTGGAACCAATGGGATGAAACCACAGGGAAAAAGATTTAGGTTAGACATTAAATTAGGCAGAATTTCCTAACTGTAAGAGCTGTCTGGCATGGGAACATTCTTCCTCACATAGTAGTGAGCTCTCCCTCATTGAAGACGTTCAAGTAGAGAGTTGGATGGCCACCTGTCAGGATGTTGTAGCAGTTGCAGTCTGAGCAGGGAGATGGACTAGATTACCTCCAAACTAACATTCCAACTAACGTTCTGTGATTCTAATGAGATAATCAGTTTCATTCAGAAAAAAAGAATAAATAAGCTATCTTGAGCTGTAGTCCTACACACTTACCTGGGAGTAAGTTCCATTAACCTCACTGAGGCTTACTTCTGAGTAGTCATGCATAGGATTGCGCTGTCAGTTTGCCTATAGCTGTGTTTATCCAAACATCTTTAACAGCCGAATCCTGTGCACTGGCATAAGTGCTCTTACACCGGGGGATCTACTGTTACACCGGTGCAAGAGTTACATAGGATTGCGCCCTTAATGTCATTAAAGGTCATTGAGGGGGACCTCTTTATTCATGATTTACATTCACCAGCGGTCCTGAGTGGCTGATCAGAATAACAGTTTACACTATCTTGATGGTGTTTGAGGTAGCTACTGTCATGTCCCTAACTGCTATAAATGCCCTTTTCATTTGATGCTTCATGCGGCAAACACCCGCAGAGATGCTATTCTACAGACTCAAATGAATATGAAAAGCAATGTTTGTGCTAGTCGACTCCCCTGACATGTCACATTATAGAGGAAACAGGATACAGGCATACTATTCATTGGATCACTTGGAGAATACTTCATTGATTTGTGTACTGAAAACATTCTTTCATAGGCTTATAGTGAGTTTCTTGTGTGATTAGGATAAACAGTGTTTATACACTCTTAAACACATTCAGTGAAATTCTGAGAATAATGAACATAATTGCAAAAAATGTATATTGATATAATTGGAGTGACTTTTCTGCCAGCATTATGCAGTTCGACTTGTCATGTCCATGAGTAGATTTTTAAATATTGTTATAGCAAACCTTTCCAGGTCAAAAGTCCAGTAGTCTGAGCTTAATACAGGTAAGGATATATAAGCGATGAATGTTTGCTCTTGTTTAGGGCCAGAACAGAGCAAGGCAACATAGACGCATAGCAACAACATCCCCCACACTTCATTAGTTTGCACCTATTAGCAAGGATGCCTTCCTTGCCTTAGCGTGTCAAGAGACATTCTGGGCACTGTCAAGTAGACAGGCTTAGGACTGCACTATAAGAGTACCAGCTAAGTGTTGGGGTGTCAATATTTAAAAAGAGAAAATATCCTCCAGAACCAGAATCTAACAAAGCAGAAAATTAAACCTTGAAAAGCAGAAATTGCTCCATTCCTCCTGTTGAATAGGGAAAAACGAAGAAAGTACATACTCTTGCGGAATGATCCAATCAAGAGTTGATCCAATAAAATAAAATATGATACAATAAAACAAAATATTGTTGGAATTGGGAAAGGTTTGAAGATAGTCAGAAAAGAATACGTGCACCTCTTATTAGGGGTCCGCTTCTTGGTAAGACAAGCTCAACATAAGTTCAGGGAAAGTAAGGCAGGAGACAGAATGTGACATGCTGAGCCTTGGGCATACTTGAAAAACAGAAGTCAAGGTTAACATGATGTGGAGGACAAGATCTACCTCTCCAAGGATCAGTAGTAACCATACATTTATGGACCCTGCCTCTCATAGCAACAAGTTGAATCTTCTCACATTTTGAGAAAGAATAATGGCCCACTATTTTCTTCCTACCTACAAGAGAAAAAAAAGTTCTTCTGTCTTAACTGCCAGTATTTCTAAATAAGTCAGCTCCCCCCCCCCCCAGTAAGCCTTAGTGGCAGATACATTGGCACAGAGTTCTTAGAGAGAGAGGCTCTTAATAGACATTTTCTCCACATTGATTCCATGAATGGGTCTTTCTTCCTAGATCCAAGACAAGTGTGAACTGTGTTTTATATGTTCCTGCTATGTTGGGTATTATTACAGCTGCATCGCCAAAGCCATCTTTCAACAATGTGTCAGTTTCTGTATAATGCCTGTGGTTTAACTGCAGGTTTGTTTGTTTTTTATTGTGCTATGGTAAACCTGTCAGCTCAGCACTGATTTCTCCCACTGGTGTAAAGCCTATTTTATGTTCTTAGGAGGACTAGATGTACTACTGCCTGCTCTGTTATGTCATGCAGTGCGCACCTATGAAATATTCTACTGCAGCTCATTGTGGGCATATTTTGTGTGTGAGAGAATTTATTGCCTTTCTATGAAGAGGTATAACTCCTATACTGTATAATGTTAACAGTTTTATTTATAAAATACCACTGGAATTTCCCAAAAGCCATGTAAAACTCAAATACTATCATAAATACAAAGCAATGGAGTTAAGGACTAAGTGTTTGAGTACTGCTTCTACATTGCTGTGTTTTCCCTAGCAGTGAGACTCACAGCAGAATCCTATGCATGTCTACTCAGAAGTAAGTCCCATTGTGTTCAGTGGGGCTTGTGTGTAGGACTGTGTCCTTAAAATGGGGTTTTCTTAGCAGTGTTTAGGGTCTTTGTGTGTTTGAGCGTTAGATTTTAGTTAAACTTTGAAGTGCAACCCCCCCCCCAAAAAAAGAAGGTATGAGCCAATAAGTCATCGACAATGTTTGCATTCTGTTCCACTATCAGGATATTGGAACGCTATATTCAAGACCAGATTCCTGGGGCAAAAGTTGTGGTAGAATCCATTGGTGCTCGCAGATATGGAGATGGTTATTCAGTAGAAGATTATTCGAAATCTGATCTTATGGTCTACGCAATTGACCCTCAAACAAACCGGGCTATAATGAGGAACGAGCTTTACAAGTATGTATATAATGTCATCAGTCTTTGTGATAGCACTTTGAATGTCTATTTTGCAAAATGTGGGGGGAAGATATTTGTTCCTTGACCATGTTGCTTTGAAAAAACAATATTTTTCTACTCAATACAACAAAATTCCCTACATATAGAGAAGTATAGGTCAGGGAGAAGGGTTCCAGCCTAGCCTTTCTTCTGTCATGCTAGTTTTTGATGTGCAAAGGGTTTTATTGTATGGAGTAGCAGTTGGTCATGTGTATCTCCCATTTATGCTATAAGCTCGTATAGTCCAGAAAGATTTGACACCTCATATGTGATTTGTGATAACAAGGCCATGTAGAGAAACATATATAGGTTACATTAAATACCTTAAATTGGGTGAATGTCACATGTGAATGCTGACAGTCCCATATGAATGTTGTGAATGCCCAGAAAGATATCTGTGCATCCATACGTACGTATGTACGTACATACATTTCAAACATATATTTGAACACAGACCATCACATTAAGCACTGCCAAATTTCATTCATGTATCTCTGATTTTCTGAATTTTACATGCACAAAATGTGCCTGGAATCATCATTATTCTCATGTGAATGTTGACAACCAACAAATGTAGTACATTTCACAGTAAGGAGTGTATGTGTGAACATACACATTTCACAGTAAGGAGTAACGTTTCACAGTAAGGAGTGTGTGTACTTTAATTTGAAAAGACTATTCTTTTTTCACCCCAATTCTCAACCTATTTTATTTGCTGCCTTGTGTCTATGAGGAAAAGAAGATCATTTTTCTTCTTCCAAATATACTGACATCGGCTGCTGCTTTGCATGCATTTTATTGTACCTCCTCTTCTCTAAGGACAGTCAGGACACAGTATTAAATGATGGAATAAGACAGTCCTGTCAGTCATATGCCCAAGAAGCAAATACCCCTGGGCTATCTTCTGAATTGTGATTCATTAGAGGGGTCTCATTCCTTAGAGTTCCAAACCTTATGTGGATGAATTATAGCGCAAGTGGGACAGAAATGCACATGGATGCTGCAAAGGTGCAGTAAATAGCCTCATGATGGTTGGAGACAGAAGTTACAAATGCTAACTGGATAAGGGCCTTTCCTATCCAACTTTCCAGCACTGATGCAGCTGCAATGCAGCCCCAAGGTAAGGGAACAAACATTCTCTGGAGATGGAAGGGGGGGCATTCGGTAATGAATGGGTTAACCCCTTCCATCTTCAGATGCAGGGCCGGCTGAAGCAGTTGACTCCCTCTGCTGGAGACTCCTCCTCCCAGTCCGGTCCTGCATCTCGCAGAGCACGGTTGCCGGTTCTTCAATTAGACAAAGATTTTTGCCTCAACGGATCAGAGCTCCTTTTCTCTTCTATCCTTTCATCTATTCTGCCTGCCCCCTCTTTCCCCGACCCTACCCGCCCCTTTTCTCAGTCAGGAGGGCGACGTGGAAAGCTGTTTTTTCTCCGTTTTGTTTTTTGGCGCGCTGAGGAAGGAGGCTTGCCTTTCACCTCAGACTGAGGCGCCGTTGGTGATCTGCGGCCTGCTCGGACGAGCGCGCACCCGCTGGGCGGCGCCGCCGTGCCTTTCCCCTCTTCGGCCTGCTACGGGCGCCTAGTTCGCCGGCCGTGGACCGCTCCTAGCCACCCCCACCCGGTGGGGGCAGGACGCGGTGAGGTGGCCGCCTCGGAGGCAGCGGACCGACGAATCTCAGACCCTGCAGTATCGCGGCTCCCTGCTTCTCGATCCTCCCGATCTCCTTCAGCTCCACACCATCTGGTAAGCGCAATGGGCGATCGTAAGGGGGAGGAGGAGGTCCGTCCAGGCACGAGCAGGCAGAAGGGAGGCGCTTCAACAGCAGCCTCTCGGGTGGATCCCGCATTACAAGCCTGTATCAAGGCTATGGTTACCGAGGCGGTGAAGGGAGCCTTGGAATCTACCCATCGCAAACGCTCCCATAAGAAGCACAAGCGATCCAGGGGGTCCAATTCCAGGAGGTCTCGCAGCCCCTCTCACCACAGGAGCCCTCGTTGTTCTCCGTCTCCCAAGCGGGCTCGGACACGCGACAGGCACGGGCGCGCTGGCGCTCCCTCACCATCTCCTTTATCTAGCCCCAAACACGCTGCTGCGTCCTATCTAAGCTCCACACCTTCATCCTCCGCGGGCTCGGATAAGGAGGAGGGGGAGCTCTCAGAGGATGGGTGCGGGGGTGAGAGCGACAATAATTCTAGTCGCCTTTTTCCTTCAGAGCTTTTTCCCAGGATGATTTCCAAGGCGGCTCTGGTGCTCAATCTTTCTCCCCCAGAGGAATCCCTTTCACCTCAGGCGGGGCCAGCCACCCCTAAGGACATTTTCCCTCAGGGACCCCCTCAACCGATTACGGTGCCCTTCCCAGCTCCTTTTCAGATTGCTATTGAGCGGGAATGGAAGGCCCCCATTCATTCTAAATTTAGTAACAAGCTGATCAACAGGCTGTACTCCTTGCCTGAGGCGACTATGGCTTTACTTAAGGTCCCCACAGTGGATGCTCCAATTGCCTCCCTGGCTTCTTCGGCGGTCATTCCCTCGGAGGGGGAGGGGGGGCCACGAGACCCTTGCGATAAAAAGGTGGAAATTTCTTTAAAGAAGAATTTCGAGACCGTCTCTCAGTCCCTTAGGGCCTCGGCCGCCAACTCCGTGATGGCCCGGGCGGCTTATCTATGGGTGGACGAGCTTACCAAATCGGAACCAGGTCTCTCTAAGAAGGGCAAGAACACTCTTAAAAAGATTTTGTTGGCCACTGCCTTTGCAGCAGACTCGTCTTTCGACGCTATGCGGCTTAGCGCTAGGGCTCTCGCTACTAATGTTGTTTCTCGCCGCAACATTTGGCTTCGCAGCTGGCAGGTGGATTCGGGTTCCCAGAATAGGCTGGTGGCCGTTCCCTTTAAGGGTTCCAAATTGTTTGGCGAGGCTCTTGAACCCCTTTTGGTTGAGAACAAAGAGAAGAAGAAGGTGCTTCCCTCAACTACCAAGGAAGCTCCTAAGCCCAAGACTACGCCTTTTCGCTCCTTTCGTCCCTATACTCGCCCCCGAGATGCTAACCATGGTCCCGGGCGATGGAACAAGTCCAGAGTGTTCCCTAAGTCCAAGTCGTCTGGAACCCAGGGAGAGGCTTCGCGGAAGCAGTACAGAAACCAGCGCGCCACCTGACGCCACCTCAGACGACGACTCCGGGCCTATCGGAGGTCGTCTCCTTACCTTCGCTCGTCGTTGGAGGGAGACGACCTCGGACAAGTGGCTACTGAACACAGTTTCCAGGGGCTATTCCATCGAGTTCCTGAGACTCCCGAGGTCCAGATTTTGGAGAGTCCCTCTCTCGGCCGATCCTCTGAAACACTCCAACATGTTGGAGGCTATACGTCACCTACTTGCCATCCTTGCCATAGAGCCAGTCCCACATTCCCAGGAGGGGACGGGGGTGTATTCGAACCTGTTTCTCGTCGAGAAGAAGTCAGGCGGTTTCAGACCAATCCTGGACCTCAAATGGTTGAATCAATATCTATCCCTCAAACGGTTCAAGATGGAGACGTGGAGGTCCATAGTGGCGATTCTGAGGAGAGGAGACTACCTTACATCCATAGACCTTTCAGAAGCTTACCTGCACGTGCCCATACGGATCAGTCACCGGAGATTCCTCAGGTTCGCTTACGGAAATTGTCACTATCAATTTCGGGCTCTCCCATTCGGCCTAAAGACGGCTCCTCGAGTTTTCACGAAGACTCTCGCGGGTCCCCTGGCATCACTGCGCCTGGAGGGGGTGTCGGTCACGCCCTATTTAGACGACATTTTGATTCGCTCTCCGTCACGGACAGCAGCCACGAAGGACGTACAGAGGACTCTGGACGTTCTGACTTACCATGGCTTCGTGGTGAACAAACCCAAGAGCTGTCTGGTACCCACTCAGGAGATGGAACACCTGGGCCTTATCCTGGACACCAGGAACTACAAGGTGTCGCTCTCTCCGGAACGACAGCGGACTCTTCGCCAGGTTCTGCAAGAGACGATATCAGGACTTCAGCACCCACTAATGTCTCTAGCCAGGTTACTGGGACTCATGGTATCATGCCAGGGGGTCATTCCTTGGTCCAGATTTCATACCCGCCCTTTACAGAGACTGCTGCGCCCCTATACCAAGCAAATCGAGCGACGTCAGTTCCGGATGATCACTCTGAGCACCGACTTTCGCCTCAGTCTGAACTGGTGGCTTTCCCTCCACAGGTTAGACTCCGGGATCAGCCTGGAAGCTCCGTCCCCTCTCATTCTGACGACTGATGCCAGCCTCCTGGGCTGGGGGGCTCACCTGGATTCGGCCTTCACTCAGGGCCGTTGGTCCCTCCCGGAGTCAAAGCTCTCCATAAATCTCCTGGAACTCCGGGCAATCAAGTTGGCTCTCCTTCATTTCCACGACATTCTTTACAGGCGAGCCGTTCTAGTGCGAACGGACAACATCACCGCAAAGGCCTTCATAAACCGCCAAGGCGGGACAAGGTCGGACAGTCTGGCCGCAGAAGCGGCGGAGCTTTTCACTTGGGCGGAACGGAATCTGTTGTCTCTTCGCGCGGAACACCTTGCCGGGAAAGCAAACGTGACAGCAGATTGGCTGAGTCGGACCTCTCTCAGCGAGGCGGAATGGCAACTTCACCCCTCCGTGTTTCAGCTAGTCACGAGGAGATTCGGATTCCCCTTAGTGGACCTGTTTGCCTCCCAAACAAACGCGCAACTCCCAAGATTCTTCGCCAGACACCAGGGGGCCGGGGAGGAACAGGTGGATGCCCTGCACAGCGACTGGCCTCTGGGTCTCCTTTATGCCTTTCCCCCCATAGCTCTTCTTCCTCTGGTGCTACGACGGATCAGAGACTTGAGAGCCCGAGTCATTCTCATCGCCCCACACTGGCCCAGACGGCCCTGGTTTGCCGAGGTCATTCAGCTGTCTGTTGCCAATCCACTACCGCTACCACGCAGAGACGACCTTCTACGCCAAGGTCCGGTGTTCCATCCTCAACCTCACGTTTTTCGTCTGACCGCGTGGATGTTGAGAGGCAGGAACTGATGGACTGCGGCTACTCGGAGGCCGTGGTCTCTACTCTCTTAGCTTCCAAACGGCAGTCCACCAAATTTATTTACGGCACTACCTGGCATCGATTTCAGAGCTGGTGTGAGCAGAGTGGAGTCGGGCCTCTGAAACCAAAGCTCCGCCACGTTCTTGACTTTCTCCAGGATGGTCTGTCAAAGGGGCTCAGCACTAGCACATTGCGTCGCCAAGTGGCGGCCCTGAAGTGTATTCTGGGCGCTAAGGGGAAGGGCTCCGTTCTGGATCACTGTCACGTACGCCGTTTTCTGAAGGGGGTGGCTCTCCTTAACCCCCCGGTGGTACATCGCTTCCCTACCTGGGACCTAACTTTGGTTTTGAATGCCTTAATGAAGCGGCCCTTCGAACCTCTGGCCACCGCTAGCCTTCGGGATCTCACCCTCAAAACAATCCTCTTGGTTGCCCTTACCTCGGCCAGGAGAGTATCCGAATTGGGAGCCTTGTCGGTTAGCGATAAACTTACTGTTTTTCACAAGGACAGAGTGGTTATGAGATTGGATCCATCCTTTCTCCCTAAGGTGAACTCCGTATTCCACCGCTCCCAGGACATAGTTCTCCCGTCCTTCTGTGCGAACCCGTCTCATCCTAAGGAGCGGGAATGGCATTCCCTCGATGTCCGCAGGGCCCTGAGGTTCTATATGCACCGTTCTGAACCTTTCCGTAACACCGAAGCCTTGTTTGTTGTTTTCCAGGGTAGGTCCAAGGGCAAGAAGGCGTCGGCTTCGCTTATTGCCAAGTGGATTCGGACGGCTATTCAGGTCGCCTACAAAGCCATGGGGAAGGAACCGCCGGAAGGCATCTTGGCACACTCGGTCCGCAGTTCTGCAACCTCCGCAGCCTTTAAGGGCATCTCGTCCTTGAGTGACATTTGCCGGTCGGCCACCTGGGCTTCCCCTAACACCTTCATAACGCACTATAAGATTGACAAGTCTGCTTCTGCCGACGCCCTTTTCGGTAGACGGGTGCTGCAGCAGGTGGTGCAGCATGGAGACAAGTAATGGCCCGCCCTAAGGTCATACAGCTCTGTTATATCCCATTCATTACCGAATGCCCCCCCCTTCCATCTCCAGAGAAAAGAGGAATTCCTTACCGTGAATCTCCTATTCTGGGAGATGAAGGGGGGGCATTCGACCCACCCTCTAGATGCTTGTCTCCCTTGGGTTAAAGTTACACGGTTGTTATTCTTGTTGTTGCTTAGTTAGCTTTTCCGTGGGGTGTTAATTGCCTTCTAACGATTTTTCTGTTTCCCGAGCTCTGATCTTGTGTTCCTTGTAGTTGGCTCCCTTTCCTGTTAGCCTTGGTCCCCGAGTGCCTTTATCGAGGGGTCGGTGCCGGATGAGGGACGCTGCTGCGGATCGTCTTGGATGCTCTTCTTTCTTCAGTACCGGACTGGGGAGGAGGAGTCTCCAGCAGAGGGAGTCAACTGCTTCAGTCGGCCCTGCATCTGAAGATGGAATGGGTTAACCCATTCATTACCGAATGCCCCCCCTTCATCTCCCAGAATAGGAGATTCACGGTAAGGAATTCCTCTTTTCCCTTACTTTGAGGAGGCCTCCATGACTGCCCCCCCACAGGATGCAGAGCACCCCCCTCGCATGGCTGCATCAGCGCTATAAAGTTGGAAAGGATTGGACCCTAAGAGAGTGAAAAAATTGCTTTATAACCTAATATTGTATGGGCAGCTAGCAAACATACTAACTGACAAAGACAAACGTTTGAACATACAGAACAAAACAAGAACAAACTAGCTTCTTTTTAGTGTTTTTAGCCTCTCAGCAATATTGGTTCACCCTTCACCACCCCCATCCCACAAGAAAGAAAGAAAGGAAGAACAGACCTTTTCGCTGGCTGCATTTCCAGAGTGTAGTACAGAGAGTGAACTGATGGTTCAATCAGTTCATTCACGCAGATGTATCTTAAGGTTGGAGAATTCCTTATTTCATCTGGTACATGAAAAGCACTATATGTTGCTGATGCTTTGGTATCATGGGTGGTATTATGCTGGTAGAAAAAGCTACGGTACGTACTTTTTTGTCCTGTCATACTACCACCAGTTAAAATGCTTACATACATGATATCTATGTTGAACCTATGCATGTTTACTCAGATGTGCTCCCAAGTGTACACAGGTGCTTAACGTACGTGTGTGTCTGTGTCTGTGTGTCTGTGTAAAAAATAGACCTATTGCCTGTGCACTCTTCAATAAACACGTAAGTCAGGAATATTTATTTACACTATTTTTACCCCGCCTTTCTCCCCGAAGGGACCCAAGGCGGCTTACAACATGGAATACAAATACAACAAATGATCACATTTAAAACAGTAAAAAACAATCCACAAAAGCTAGTAAAAACATCATCTAAAATTAATAAAAACACATCAAATTACAATTAAAACAGAAGCATAAAAAACATTAAAAAGCAGCAGCACCCCACCTGTGCAGGATGTTAAAAAAGGCAAGGACTCAGAAGGCCTCCTTAAACAGGAAAGTTTTCAGGCCTCGCCGGAAGGTCTCCAGGGAGGGAGCAGTACGTAAATCAAGAGGGAGGGAATTCCACAGGGTTGGTGCCACTACTGAGAAGGCCCTATTTCTGGCCGCCGCCCCTCGCACCTCCCTGGGCGACGGTACCCTCAAAAGGGCCTTCTCTGATGACCTAAGGAGACGAGCCGGAATATACGGAAGTAGGCGGTCTCTCAGATATCCTGGCCCCAGGCCGTATAGGGCTTTAAAGGTCAAAACCAGCACCTTGAATTGGGCCCGGAAACGAATCGGCAGCCAGTGCAGCCGCTGAAGAAGCGGCCCGACAGAGTCGAACCGCCTACCCCCAGTAACCACACGGGCCGCCGCATTCTGCACTAATTGCAGTTTCCGAACCGTCTTCAAGGGCAGCCCCACGTAGAACGCGTTACAATAATCTAATTGTGATGTCACCATGGCATGGATCACCGTGGTCAGGTTTTAGAATATGGGTGTAAAGGGCCACTTTTATTGAAACAAAGAACGGAGAGAGAAAGAGACCAGCAGGAATTAAACAAAGGCAGAGAATAGCACAGCGGCACCACACTGAAGGGGCGCCCGGCAGAAGCCTGACCCCAGGCCAGCATTCCAACCCTGACTCCAAGCCACAGCCCCTTTGCAATGAAGGCGGGCTTTTCACCGTCAACCCCCATATGGGGGTCGATACCACTTAGACCCACCCAAAACCAGAGAGCATCTGATGCAGGCCACGTGACTCAGGCCAGGGACAGCCCCAGCCCGCCACCCATGCCAGTGGGCAACTAAGAGGTGGGCGATAGGGCATACCCTGCCTTTGCCGCCTCAGAGTTCACACCGATAGCCTTTGTACCCACACTAACCTGCAAAACAAAGTGACCAGGTTAAAAGGCATAAAGATAATAACCTAACCCCAACAACAGTCTACGGTAGGCGAAAAATCAGCTGCTCACCCAGTGGAAAACAGAGTGGCCACAAGGGACGCAGGCTAGCCAGATAAGTCCTGTCCGCCCTGCCCCCCTCGTTCGGACACCAATCCCAAGGAAAGGGGTCTGAAAGATCAGCCCCTCCCCTCGCGCTGAGAAGAGGCCAGTCAAAGCCCAAATTCTGTGCTAGAAGCACAGGTTCAGAATTTCTTTTCCTTCACCTCCACCACCCTTGATCCATGAACATAAGTTCAGTCAGGGGTAGATTTTAAGGGTTTAAATATGAATACTTGGGAAAACTGGTGGCTTGTCCTCTTTATACTGGGCCAAAGAATAACCTTGTATAATTAATTATGCATTAATTTAATGTGCAGGCTTTTTACTGAAGAAGGTTAAAAAGGGGGGAAAATGAACCTTGTGAAGAAAGTGTGCTGTTTCTTGTTTTGAACAGCTACCGATTAACACAGACTTAGAAGCAACCTAATTAAATTTTTTCATGCGCCTGCACAGTCAGCTTATTTTTCCCCTCTCTTCAAAAGCTTTTAAAAATTTAAATCAGCAAAATCCTAGGGAATACATTCTTGGCTTTGGGGTAGAGGTGAACAAGTGTCAGCTTAGCAAAGTAAAGGAGAGAAATGAAGTGAGAGTTTCAATCTGAAGCATTAACATGTTTTAGCTTGTGGCAGGGAATCTCCAGAGGTTTAGTTCACATAAACTCAGATGCTTATCCTAATCTCAAAAGCAACTCCAACTGGTCCTTCCTTGAGCTAATCCTGCAGTAAGAAACTTTGAAGGGGGCTCAGTGACCCTTCTTGCCCTGCTGCAGAACGGTGTTAAGAGTTGGCTTTCATGGTCCTCTTCCATTTGGGAGATCAAGCTGGATTCCTCAGCCACCTGTTTTGTGTTTTCTTTTCTCTCTCCTTTATATCCCTCATGAACTTCCATTCTTAAGAGTGATCATTCAGGAATGGAATCCTGGCAGGAAGGAGAAGTCAGGGGAGGGGGATAAAAGTCACATGATCACCTGCCCATTTCTAGGATCTAAAATGAATGTGAAAATCTTATTTCCGAAATAGAGGACAGAAAACTAAACAGTGGTAGCAAACTATGTGCCCTAAGAGCAGATGCAACGTTCCTGAATGTTAAAATACCTCCCATGTTTTGCAATAAAGATGAGGTTCAGGCACCAGTATTTTGTCTAGGAATTTATTTGTTTTTGTTGTTTTTTATATATCCACACAAAATGAAAACTGTATAATTGTATCTGTGGGAACAACTTCCAGAATGGTAGCAATGTTACAGGGAAATCATATACTGTACATGTCTATTCAGAATAAGCCCCATTGAGTTCAATAGGACTTACTCCCAGATAAGTGTGTATAGTAGTTTTACAGTGCAATCCTGTGCATGTCTACTCAGAAGTAAGTTCTGAGTTCAATGAGACTTATTCCCAAGTAACAGTGCAAACCACACTAAGTAAAGAATAGCAGAGCGCACGCTCTGCCGTTGTAAGCCATTGCAAACATACCGTAAAGCATGTTTGCAACAACTCTAGAGTAAGGGCCACTGGTGCGGAGACCAGCAGCCCTTATTCCACCGCCGGATCATCCCTGCGGCCGCTGGAGAAGGTAAGGGATTCCCCCGGCGGGGGTGGTCCAGGCGGTGAGGGAGGCCAGCTGTTGGTTGAGCCGGCCCAGGGGGACAGGGATGGTGGCCGCCATATCTCCATCCCCTTCCCAGGCCGGCGCGGCTTTTCCACGGCTTCCTCGGACTTGCGCCAGCTAAATAGCTGGCGGAAATCTGAGGAGGCCCATTGGGGCCTCTCTGCGCTAGGGGACGAACATCCTCTTCCCCCAAGTAGACCTCTGGGCCGATCACAATTGGCCCGGAATGCAGATAGGATCCGGCAGGCGGGCCAGGGCTGCCCGCCAGATCTTTAGTGTGGATTACGCTCTAGGTGTGTATAGGATTGCAGGCTTAGTTTATTGCCACAACAGAGAGTCTACCATAAAGACTAATAAAAGTACAGGTGGGCCCCATATCCGCTGGGGATATGTTCCAGGCCCCTCCGTGGATACTTGAAACCGTGGATAAAAGCGAACACCCCCTCCATGGTTTCCTGAGGGCCCCCCCACCCTGCTTCCCCTGCAGGCAGGCATGCTTGCCCCCCCAGCTCTTATTTTTCTTTCAGCAAGCTTTGTTTCTTCCTTAAAAGAAACAGAGAAGCAGCCTCCATTGCAGGCAAGTAGAACGAGACTAAGTCCTAGAGAGGCTCTGCAAGGTTTCTGTTAACCTTGCAGAGCCTCTCTAGTACTTAGTCTTGTTCTACTTGCCTGTAATAAGCAGCCAGAGGCTGCTTCTCCTGTTTCTTTAAGGAAGAAACGACGCTTACTGGGGAAAAAGTAAAAGCCTGGGGGGTCCCCACAATCCGTGGATAACTGAAACCATGGATAGCGAATCAGTGGATATGGGGGCCCACCTGTACCTGATGAAGTGGACTGCTTAGGCAGAAATAAATTTATAATTTTTTCCAGGTGCTACAAGATTCTATTAATTTTATCTAGTATCTTTGGCTGCAACCCTGTGCATACTTCCTTGGAAGAATTATCCTTTTTTTTTTTCATTGAGGTTCAGTTAGTTTTAAATAAATATGCCTCATATTTTAGCCCTTGCGACCAGTTATTTTGCATACCTTGTGGCTTTGAACTAAAGACTGTTCAGAAAATATGGAAAATGTGTGTAACATTACTTATAAATGTAACTCCCATTGCGTGCTAAGAAATAGCTCTTATTTCATAACTAGCACCACCAGAAAGGCACTATTAGATATCAAAAAAATCTAGTATTATCCTTTATGAGAAGAAAAACAGAGAGGCAATTTCTCAAGTCTTTTTAAAAACATCTTTAAAAAATTGGTCCCCTGTCTCATTTTCTACAGTTTGCCAGGTTTCATCTGGAATGGAATATGCACAGTTGAGCTATAAAAACCTTAAAATAGGAGTTTGTAGAGAAATTGATTACAGATTTTTTTAGCAGGGATAGTGCTAACACCTCCCAGAAGTATACTGCTGGCAAAGCAAAATACCTGCCTGTTCCTAGACAACTAGGCGTACATGAGCATCATCTAGTGTAGCGTGATCTTATATTATACTTGAATTTTCCAGTTAGGTTGCTAAATATAGCTCAAGGAAGCATACAGGGAATTTATAGTCGCCTATCAAATAGCCTATTTATAAAACAGAATCAAATTACTTTATATATGTCAGTGTATCCATGGTTTTTTCATAGGTTTTGGGTGTTTAAGGCTGCAGTCCTATATACACTTAGCTCGGACAAAAACCCATTGACTACAATGGGACCTTTTCTGAATAAACATACATAGGCTTGGACTGTATGTGGCAATTCCACTGAATCAGAATAAGGATGCACCTCCTTTTTTTGATAGTCATTATGAACATGTTTTGATGCTTTGTTGTCCTTTGATGAATGCTTCTTGGCCTCATTTTATTATTTCTTGTTTGTTTATTTGTTTTTGCCCCTGAATGGATGAAGCTTCTTGAGACTGAATCAGACCATTGACTCAGTACTAACCATTGACTTAGACTGTCTAAATTGACTGGCAATAGCTCTTCAGAGTTTCAGGCAGGGATCTTTCCTGATTTCAGGCAGGGATCTTTCCTGACCCTACCTGAAGATTCCGGAGCCCAATCCTGTGTAACTCTTGCACCGCTGTAATCTTACAGTAGATCCACCAGTGTAATCTTGCATCTTACAGTAGATCCACCAGTGTAAGAGCACTGTGAGTCACCAATGTAATGCCAATGTAACTTGCCCTATGCCAACGGACACAGGACGGACACCGGCGTAACCCCCCCTTGGACGCCACGCATGCGCAGTTCGGACGCGGGATGGATGCCTGTGCAACTCCACCGATGCAGGGGGCATTTCGGGGATGTTCAGACGCCCCCAGCATGCCCCATGCGCCGGCAGAGTTGCACCATCATCCATCCCGCATCTGACCTGCGCATGTGTGGCATCTGGCAAGTCGGCGTATGGCAAGTTACACTGGCATAAGTGCTCTTACACCGGTGGATCTACTGTTACACTGGTGCAAGAGTTACACAGGATTGGGCTGTGAAACTAGGACCTTTGGCATCAAAGCTGGTGTTGAACTCTAACCTTCTTTCCCAAAAGCAACATGACTGAGGGGGAATTATTTTTGTCATTTAGGGCCCAATCCTATTGGGCCGCTGCACCACCAAAATTCATGTTCCAGCAGCTTAGTGTGCTTTATGGTTGTTGCAAAAGGCAACACACCGTTCAGCGCGGCCAGGTCGCTGCCACAAGCTAGCAGTCCTCCAAGGAGCCCTGACACTGCTAAGTTGGCGTGGGGGGGGGGGTGAACAGAACAGGGCAGGGAGGGAGGAAGATCAAGGCCGGGAAGGGGGGTGGTATCAGCAGCAGCGGTGCCACCAATATCCTATCCACCTTCCTGACCTCTGTCTACCTTTCCCGGGTCCACTCTGGCTTGTACCAGCAAAATTGCTGGTGTTGGTCCGAGTAGCCATTTGGGCATCCAAGGCTTACCCTCGGGAACAAATGTTCTCTTACCCAGAGGAGACCTCTGGAACTGCCCTCCCCCCTGCAGGATGCAGCGTACACTCCAGTGGCATAGCTGCATCAGCAGGGGTATTTAGTTAGAATTGAGCTGTTAATCTGGTTAGCTCTGGTGACTCACATGATTTTGTTGTTGATGTCACAGTGCTACATCCTATGCAATGATATCACCTATAAACAACAGCCATAAACAAATGCATCCATAAGCAGAATCCCTGTGGGTCACCACCACTGCCAATCTGTATAAATGGCAGTGAGGGCAAAAGGAGTAGGCAGAAAATGCTACCAAGAAGGAGCAGTCGCTAGGGAAATAAACAGAGGCTGAACAATATCTAAACAATGAGCGTTGATTAAGTTTTCAACAATTAATTTTCAACAATTAATTTGGCCTTGTTAAATATGCTAATTAGTTATTGGATTTTTTTTATCCTGCATTCCACCCCCCTGGAGGGGGACAACATTAATTTTGACTTAACTATTAAAATTTAAAAACATATGGCACATCCACGTAGGAAAAGAGCATACCGGTAGTTTGATCTTGCCTTCTGCACTTGTTGTTCTTTCTTTTTTTGTAATACTGAAGATTTCTGGATGGCAAGCTTCTGGATATCAATAAAGAATTTCAACCATACCTTGGCCAAGGAGGACGTATTTTGGAAATCCGCACACCAGACGTGGTGGCCAATGTCAAGAAGCAGGCACAAGCTGTCGGCTATACAGAAGGCGCATTGCTGGCTCTGGCTGTTATCATCATTCTTTGTTGCATGCCTGCTATCTTAATAGTTATGGTCAGCTACAGACAGTAAGTATGCCGGCTTCCTTTGTTGTAGAAAGATGATGTCACTTATGTGTCAGAGATGAAGGTATATTGGCAGGCTTGGAGGCGTGTCTTATATTTTTAGTCTTTCTAGTACATACATCGAAGGATCTTGATCACCTTAGTATCTGTGGGATAATGGCCACAATCCAGCAAGTCTCTTGTTACATAAACAAACTGATAGTAGATTTCAAAAGTAGGTTACAGTGCAGCAGAACAGAGTGGAGAAGCAAGTGATTAGGAGCAGGGAGAAGCTCTACTCCACCATGCACAGATTGGGCATTTCTCTGGATTATGAGCATTAAAAATATACTGAATTTATATGCTGAATTGTCTGTTTTAAGATATTAAATGAAATCACCACAAATACTGCATCTCTAACTTTGTATAGGATGCAAATTCTGCAACACACCTTATATGAATATTAGTAGGGTTTTGAATATAATGCTTCGATTTTTATTGAACAGAGATACAAATTATGTCCAAACTCGTATAATGTAAGAATTTGGTTGGCAGACAACCCAATCCTATCTAAGTTCCCCTGTGCCGATGCAGCAGCACCAGCACAGGCTACATTACATTCCACGGGAGAATTTAGCAGGCTGAAGGTCTTCTCGGGGTAAGTGGACATTTGTCCCCTTGCCCTTGGGAAATTCCCAGCCACCGCTATGGGGCAACTTGGATCTGCACGAGCTAAATACTGTAGCTGGTGCAAGTCTGTGTTGCCTCATGTCGGTGGATCAGGTCTGGGAAGGAGGATAAGATATGACTCGTGCTGGTGCCATCATTCCCCCCCCCTCTTGGGCCCGATATGCCCATCCCTGTTGTCGCCGCCCTCACCTCCTCCCCACCCCGTTCCACCCCCTTAAGGTGGCTTGGTGCTCCTCTGGGCATCCCTGGAAGCGCTGGCACCAGCGGGAAGTATACAGCCTTCCCGCCAGCACTGCAAACAGGCATACTGTCACAACGTGCTTTATGGCACATTTGCAACTGCACCGGTGGAGCGCGCACTCTGCCGGCACAGGGGCCTGATAGGATTGGGCCAAAAAGAATTTACAGGGCTTGTGGCAGGGAGTGGTGGTGGGACAGAACAGGATAGTGTAACACGAACGAATCATCTTCACGGGATTAAAGGTCATAAGCAGAGTGGCAGTGAACTTGAGTAACCGATAGAGGCTGGAAACGTCAGAGTGGCTGTGACGTTACTAGCGGTTGATTGCCCATGTTTTGCATTTCCGGGGTTTAATTGCTTCTATTGTAGTAGACGTGCTGGGTTTCCCTTTAAATACCAGCCACGGAATGTTCGGCTTTACCATCTTGTGGCCATTTTTACAGGCTTATTGCATCTGATGATATTCATGGATAAATGAATGAAACGTCATGCTGTGTTTTTAAATTAAATACACTTTTACTTATGACCTTTAATCCCGTGAAGATGATTAGTTCGTGTTACATTATTGCTGGTCATAACAGTTTTCGCTCCATTAGAATAGATTTGTCTTGTTCTGGCTGTTACCATTCCTCTGACCAAGTAGAGAACTCACCAAAATGCAGGTTCTTCTGATAGCCCCATTGAAATAGGCTGGTGAGGCTGGAACCCTGAAGCATCATTTCCTAACATCTGTGGCCATTTCAGCTAAAGGTACACCTGGCAGTTGAGACTTGGTATGCAGAAGGGAGTTTGTAGAGGTTCAGTAGCCTCCAAGCCCCACTTTTCCCCTGAACCTTTATAGCAATGCCTGGCTTTTGGCTTCATCTTGCCATTGTGCAGAAGAGCCATGGCTGCTGAGTGGTAAAGTATATGTTATATATATGTTGCAGGTATATTCTCTGATACCACAGAGAGCTGCTGTCAGTTGGGGCTAACAGTATTGATGGGCCATGAATTTCCAGTCAGTGTACATCAACCCCTTGTACCCACAGCCTTCTCTTTCCTTTCCTATCTCCCGTTATATCACCACCCTTTCTACCCGCTTTTCAGAGCTGGTAGAAATGCCTTGGAGGTGAAGGCTGATATGCTGCAAGAGAATTCTCAGTATAGGAATTCACTTCTTACAGGGAATTGCCAGGAACACCAATTTCCTGCAATGACTCAGCAAGGCACTTCTCCATCTCGATTCACATTCTTTTTGTGAATTCTGTAGTACCTAAAAAGACCTTGATGATCAGTCTTTCCTTTTTCAAATAAAAAGTCCATGTTCTGCAATCTACAGGAAACATGTCTATTTTCCTCTTCTTCTTATGAGTTCTCTTACGCTGCAGTCACCAGATACCAAACTGTTCAAGTTTTGTTACTTAGTGCAGAGTATAGCTGAGTGAACATAACTGTCATCATCAGTGCACATAAAATGGAAACATTTATTAAATATTAAATATTAAAACTTTGTGTGTGCGTGTCATAGCTACATTTTTTTCAGTACTTTCTAGCCCACTGGTCAGCTTAATATTCAGTGAATTAATTTTTGAGAAGTATAAAAAAGAACAGTAAAATAAAATGGATTTTACATGGCTTTATTTTCCAGGGTGAAATTAGCATTGTTGTTGCACTGCTCAAACCCTGCTTGTAGAGCTTGTAAATAATCCAAGAGATTATTACTTTTTCCTGTAGTTGTACCTTGAAATTTCAGTATCCTGCACAAAATGAGAAAGCAATAATAGACTAAGGATGAATTAATCATTGGAGGATGGCACATTTGTAATAGACCCCAAAATGAGCATAAGCCCTATTGTTATTTTTTACAGTTCCTTAATATTCTACGTGTAATTTAAAATCAGGAGGAAATTATGGTAACACTTACTTCCTTTTTGGCCTCCTGACTTTCAAGTTCATCATAATTCAAGTTTAGACTGTGTTTTTAATCATTGGTTTGTAGGCAGCATTTAGCTAATAACATGGCCATTACCCTGTATACCAGTGCTCTGGTGAACAGCAGCCATAACATTTCATTATGGAAGGCACAAACATGCCTTGATTCCAAAGTAGTGACTGGACAGCTTGCTGTGGACCTACACAACACACCCACCAAAGGATGGCTGTGGTGTAAGTGGCTCTATAATACTGTGGGCACAATCCCGACGATCGTGCCGGCGACGGAACAAGCGTTCCATCGCTAGCAGTAGTCGCAAACATGCCGGAAAGCACGTTTGTGACGACTCTGGAGCAAGGGAGGTTGGCGCACCTTGCTCCGTCACCAGAGCACCCCTGCGTGCACCAGACGAGGTGAGTCGGGATCCAGCGGGGGCGGTTTGACGGGCGATGGAGGGGAGCCGTTGGCCCAGGAGGGAGGTGGCCTTGGCCATATCCCTGTCCTCGCCGGGCCAGCTAGGCCGTTACACGGTCTCCTCTACTTCCACCAGCTATTTAGCTGGTGGAAATCCGTGGAGGCCGATTGGGGCGGCCTGGATTTACACCCGAGGAAGGGGACGAACATCCCTTTCCCTGAGTAGACCTCCGGCCCGGCGGCAGAATGGCCACCGGGACTCAGGATCCTGCGGGCAGCCGTGGGCCGCCAGCTGGATTCTTGCGCTGGATTGCGCTGCCAATGGCAGAGATAGTGGATAGTATCATTTATAGTATTAACCATCTCTTTTATGAAATAAGTTCACTATTTTATGATATAAGTTCATATATCAGAATTCACTACTTCTATTTATATTTCTAAGTGAAACTCACAACTTGTTCTTTGTTATTTCTTTTTTTTTTCATTCTGCTTTACGAAACAGATTTAAAGAGTAAGTATTTGTTTTTGGCCTTGTTTCAAATGACATTTATTATGAAAGGTAATCATTGTTAAGGTTCTGTAAACACTTGATGTTCAAAAGAATGCACAGCTTACAGAGCATTGGCACAGAGCACATGAAGTCTCAAATGCAGTGCCCTGAAGGCATGTTTGGGGCATTAGAAGCATACTACCACCACTGCATCTCTCCCTAAAGTCTATGCTGAGATAGGAGGCAGTGTGTCTTGGCATTCTGGCACTGCTGGATATTTCACCAAAACCAACCTATACTTAGGAGAGATGTGTGTCCTGCAGCTGAGTAGTGGCATTGGAGGCTGATAGGAAATATTTTATAGAAATGCGCAGCTTTAATATCTATGAAATATTCCCTTGTAGGAGTTATTAAATTATATATGTCACGTTTACCTGCATGCTGTGTGTGTCTGTGTGTGTCAAGAAAATAATTTTCACTGAAATCACACTCCACGTTCATGGTCAAGCATCAAAGGTGTTAATTTCTGTGAATGTGAAACGTTAATGATTCAAATCTTCCGAAACGTTCTCACCAAGCATAAAAAAGGATACTAAATGTTATACTGCTACATGGTCTATTAAAAACATATTCTTAGTATTGTAATGGTATAAGGTGAAAAGCTGCCATAAATATGTTTTGCCCGGCTGTTGCTTCTGATATGATCTTGGCCAGAGGGACTATTTGTGATACCCTACTTTTCTCTCCATGTGATTCACCGAAGGAGACAAGCTGAATGTGCAAAGACAGCTCGAATCCAGATGGCCTTACCAGCTGGCAAACCAGCAAGCACTCCTGCCACTAATCTGTATGAAGAACTCGGTGACAGTACCATGTAAGTCCTCAATGGCATTCGTGATTTAAAATGGTAGTAACTCAAGTCGTCTTGCTTATCCTTCCAAGAGTATAGTTATTGCTATTAAAAATTGCAGCCTTTTCTTTCTTGAACAGAGAATATTTGACAAACTACTCGTAGACTCCAAAACAACAAGGATGTGGAGTGCTGCATGTGGTGTACAGGAATCGTTGCACCAAAGAGGGGCAAAGTTTATGTAGCTGAGGAAATGAGAGCGAGTTAACTTGTAGAGTCAGCGTACCCAGTAAAACAAAGGTCAACTTAAGCAGCTCATTGGTAGTTTTTGGAAACATGTTGGAGAACTTATCAGTTATTCTGGTTGTGTCCTAAACAGTGGGAAGAGATGTTATAGTCAAATAATGACATTATTGTACGTAATGGATTGACGTTTTGGTAAGTCGAAATAACATTATCCATGAAATGGTAATTCTAATGTTTCTACTAGGTGAAAGTAATTCAGACATCAGATCTATTTTACAAAGTTTATTGTATGGATTTTATTTATTTACAAAGATTTTATTTATTAATATTTTATTGCGGAGTTTCTTTTATATGTTAATATGAAATACGTAGGGTGAGGAATGGAATTGTAGAATAACAAAAACAACAACACTATAACAATATAATTGCTGACCAAATAACATTTTCAGAACATCTTTTGCCATTTTTTTAATCTCTTGGCACAACCATGTATTTAGCCCCATATATGAAGAACTGAGTGTAGAGTCATCCACATGAGGCGCAAAGGGACGGTGAGGCCGCTATACATATGGTCCGTTTCTGTCGCGTCACCAAGGGCACTGCTCACATGATGACAGCTTCCTTCCCTGCTCTGCTAGGTGCATACCTGGACCCCATGCGTTGGCGATGTTCTGTCCTGCTGCCTCAACTTTCAGCAGGGTCTGCAGTATTTCACGGTGGCTCCCTGCATATAATTTCTACTCAAACTACATTTGAGGCCATGGCGGAATGAGTACCTGTCCTGATGGAGGGACCCTTTGCTGCTAGGTCAGAGGATTTGCAGCACATCAGGAGAAAGGACATCGCTAGGTCATATCCTGAGAGCTGGAATGGGGCTGGCAGATTAGCAGCACAGGGGCTTTGTAGTCCCTGCAGTTGTTCACTGGTCACTTGATCTAGGCTGGTTCCGTCTCCCAGTACTCTGGATATGATGTGAGGAGTCTTCAGTCTTGTAAGGGTGTGATGCCAAACTCACCCACCCAGCACAGAAATCCTCCTCATTCTCTTAGGTTGTACATCTGCATTTCTTGATACCCATGCAGAAGGTCTAGATTGTGCACAACAGAATTATTAAAGGAACATGTGACTAGCAAGAGTAGAGTTTGTTATATTTGTGAAGAATGTTTGTACATGAGTTGGCAATGATTGCTATCTCGTAGGGCGGACTGTTAGTTATTCCATTTTAAGGGTGTTCTTTATGCATCCAAATGTGGCAGTTGTGATACAGCATCATCACCGAGTTAAAGTCGACATTCACAGAGCCAAGGAAAGTCAGTGATTCTTTTCCTCAATTATTTAAGCCTGGAAAAGTGTTTAGTTAAAACCCTCAAGGAGGAGGGTGGGTTTGTCACAGGAAATGAGGCATATGATTCACAGATATACAATGCTTGTTCAGCATTCTGAAGTTCAGATTAGTCTCAACCCAGCTTATAATTATAATATATTCTGGAGGCCAAAGGCCAAAGAGTCCTTAGATGTCTGTGAGCACGTTGTCTTCAGTGCACCTACTTGCATTTGCAGATATCACTGAAGAACTTCTACCTAAACTTCTGTTGAAGAGCTTCTTAAAATTCTGTAAGATGTTGCTTTGCAAAAACTTTCGACAAGGCTGAGCTACAGCACAATCAAGGGATGCTGTACAGTTGCCTCAACTGAGTAGGGGGTGGACTGGATAGCCTCCAAGATCCCTCTCAGCTCTAATGTTTTATGAATCTGTGAAGCAAAGCGCTGTGTCCTTGGTCCAAAAAGCATTTCCGAGAGCTCGCTTAGCAGAGTGAGGCCTCTGTAGTCCCACTGTCAAAGGCAGTATTCTCGTTCTACTTCCCCCTTAGGCTTGACAGATTCTCAGGATCTTTGCCCCAGTGCCACATGAATTGCTATTTTGGATGAAGGGGTAGATCTGGAGTGTCTCTGCAAATAGCTGTTCCTTATTACTCTTCTGATTTTCCCATATTGCTCATTTCACTTTCACGTTTTGTTTTCTCATTGTTGGTCTTCTATTTCATCACTAACATTATAAAATGTGTGTTGTGTCTCATTTTTCCTTATTTCTCTGTCTTTGCATACGTAGGCATCAGTAAGTAATCTCGCACCATTGTTATCCACATGGGAAAATAGCACAGTAGTGGTTTGTGTGGTTTTAAGTGTTTCAAGTATTTCCCCTTTTTCTAGTACTGTAGTAGTTGGAAGATATTTACTTCTAAATCATTATTTTATTTATTTTTATTACCCTTCCAAAGAGAAGTAGAGAATAAGGAACTGAAGGCACCATCAATATACTACATATCCAGACCTGTTGTTTCCAGTTATTAGATTCTGTTATATTCAGCTGGTTTTTTTCTCTTTTTTTCCATGGCCCTAATCAAAATCCAAAGCAGATATGCTATAATCCTGAAACCTTTCATTCACTGGAAGTCTTATTACTGTCAGTGAGACTAATCTCAATTAAGCAGTTTAAGATTGGCAACATGGAGCGCAAGACTCAAGTCACCAGAGTATAGCTCTGCTTAAGTCATCCTGTCTGCAGTTAGGCTATGCCAAAAAGATGGTTTGAAGACAGCCAGCATAAAGTATAGCTTACCAACCACTGTTTTTGCAAATTCCATAAAATGTAAATGAGTAGAGCTTGCACGGGAGCACTCTTTGGTAGAGTATGGCCTCAATCCTATCCCCCACCAGTTAATGTGATGCAGCGGTGCCAATGGAGCATGTGCTGCATCCCGTGGTGGAGGGGTGACCAGACGGCCCAGGGTAGGTAATTAAAAAGGGGGGGTGCCTAGCCACCATTGGGTCTCCTCAGACCTATGCCAGCTATTTAGCCTGGACCTTGTTGTGTATACCAAGCACAGTGGAGCTGTTGAGTTTATGGGTGTTCTCATTCATGCCAATTCTGGGTATGGCTCTGGACATGCAAAGAAATTCCAGCGTAGAGCTGTTCCCTTCACTGAAATGAAAGGTAAACCTTTTACTTTGGATAACTCCATGTGAGCATTAGATCGCTTGCGACTATAAGAGGTCTTTGGATTGGTTGTAATTGTCAAGTTCCCTACTACATAGGAAGAGTTTGCTTTACAACATTTTTTATATGCTCATTCTTTTGCTCTGAGTCCTCCATAGTTCTATGCATGAGCTTGCATGGACATTAAATAATACCTCTGCAGCATGCCAGCTCCTGAGAACATGCCCATCCTCTAAGGCAGTCATGGAGGGCATCCTTGACCCTTCCCTCTTGTACTTGGCAAGGTGGAAAGATAGGGCCAGATAATTGGTCAGGGATCCAGTGGAGGCATCCAGGGAGCCATTAGGGTTGCAGCTCCATGTGTATTCAGCAGGAAATTAGCCTTGCCACCCATCCAGGTGAGCAATCTGAAATTAGCCAGTCATCTTTTGGGGGCTGAATGGGAATGTTTTGTTCTTCACCTGATTTATGGTGAAAGAGTATTTTCACCTACTCCAGCTATCTCAGCAGGTGTGGTGCTTTAATCAGGTCAATCACAGCTGGCAGGTGTAGTGCAGGACAGGGATTAAAAATAGGTGTGTATTTTTGAATTGGTTAAAAGGTTCCCATAATCAGTCTCCAGATTCTGCTTGCTTTGGGGATGCTGGCTGGGAATCCTTTGGGCAAGGATTGCAAAATCAACCTCAATGCAATCCGGATCTTCCTCAACCATTACAGGTGTTCACTGCAGCAAGTTTGGATTTTCACCTAACAATCTACAGTTTTGGATTACAGAGGGAATATTCAAAAGGGGAAATAGACCGTATTTGGCCAAGATGGGAGCCCACACGGGTACTGGCGTCGCTGGAGGTGGGGCGGAAAGCTAAGTTCTGCAGCTTTCCACCCCACTGTTACTCTCCGGTACGAGGCGCCCCGCCCCCTTGTCATAGGAGCCCCTCAGCGGTGAGAAAGCAACGCGCAGGAGAGTCCCTGCGCGTTGCTTTCTCCGCTGATGGTTGTCCCCTTCCTACGTGTAGAGCCCCAGCATCCCCTATGGGGCTAATCGGAGGTATGCCAGCTTAATGGCTGGCGCAACTCCGAGCAGCTCCATGTTGGACTTTCAAGCCAGGGACGGGGATAAAATTCAGTGGAGGCCTCCTCTGTTGAATCCGCCCCCTCTTGGGCCTGATCCGCCCTCCTCCCTGCCCTCCCCCGCCCCAAAATGCCACCTCCATTCTTTCGGGCTTTCAAGCCTGGGACGGGGGATAGGATTCGGCGGAGGCCTCCTCCACTGAGCCCGCCTCCTCCCAGGCCTGATCCACCCTCCTTACCCTCTCCCACCCCGAAACACCCCTTTCCCACCTCCGTTCTGCCCTCTCCCCAACGCCTGGCTTGGAGCTCACCTACCTTAGCGGATGCTGCTCCTTCGCCAGTGAAGGCCTGCCAGCATTGGCTTCACGCCAGCGTAAGCAGTGTGCAGCAATGTGCAATGTGCTTTACGCAGCAATGTGCTTTACGGCACGTTTATGACAGCAAGGAGCCCAATACCATCAGCAGAGGCTGGCATAGGATTGTGCTGTGAGGAGTGTCAGGGTAGTTAGGACCCACTGCAAGATATTTGCATTAATTCAGTAAATTGTGACCCATTATAATCCAAACACCTTGTCTTGTGTATGATTGGATATGCAGGCAATAGATCTCACAGAGAAATGCCTCTTTTCGTTCTAGGAGAACATTTAGATTTCTAAACAGTACTAAATTTTGTTCAGGTATTAATTCAGAAGTCATACAAATCAAAGTTTGCCTTATTTATCTTCTCCTTGTATCCCTTCCCTGGGTGAAGAAGTAAATCACTTCCCTTAGTGAATAAATAAATGTCTTGCTGTAGTAGTTTAATTACATATAGATTAATTACAAATAGATCTGGATTCTTAGATAACCTTAGGGGACTTTTAGTTGTCATTGCTTTTGTTCATTCATTCAGATTATATTTTCTCATGAGAATCAGCTGTTCATGCATGTTTCCTTACCTGTGATTATCTTCTTTTCTTTCAAGTCTTTTTCTTCTCTACCATTTTCAACAAAGCAGGGGAAAAAAGTCAGTCTTAGAAGAAGGAGACCGTCAGAGAGCTATAAGCAGCTTTGCTTCTCGCGCTATTGAGGCCCACAAGCAATCTAATATCAATGGAACACTGAACAATAACCTCCCCAAATCTGCAAGTAACATTACATTTTTATCGGATGAGAATCCATTAACGACTCAAAACCCTCTGTACATAGAGGGGGCAGTCCAGGGTTCCACCTGTTCTGAGTTTCTGCAAAAAAGAAAAGATTTTCTGGCCCCGTTTTCTACTAGAAGGTTGCCTCTGAAAAATGTTCCGTGGGAATCTCATCTAAGAGGTATTAATCAGGCATGGACTTTACCCACACGTCTGACCAACAGACACATTTCTGATGCTTTGAGTAGGACAGTCGTCATGGATCCAGTTCAGTGGGAGCAGGAGAGAATCAGAACAGAAAATGAAAGAGCTGAAATGCAGCACAGCAGAGGGGATATTAGCAGTCCAGTTTTCAAAAAGATTATTGGCACAAAGTTATCAGTCAAAGAGAAAGCAAGGCAGTTTGAGCAACAGGCTCTGCAGGAAATGAAGCAAGTGAAATTCCGAGATATGAAAAGTTTGCGTTCACCAACACACAGCGGCTGCACTCAAGATGGGGAGAGCACACTAGAATTGTCTTCTGAAAGCTTTCTTCCATCTCCAGATCGTCTTTCGCCTTCTTCCCCCTTCCTCACACCTTACTCCGAAGTGGTTGAACTTGAAACACCTATAATACCTTCTGTAATTGTCACTCACCATGACACTTTTGAACAGTTATCTCCTCCACCAGATCACAAGCCTACTCCTCCTTCCTTCAGAATCAGAATACCAGCTCACCAAAATCTTTTGACCACTCAGTCCAAAGTGGAAGTTCTGGAAAGCATCCCAGATCCACCCAAAACCCCTCCTCCCCTGCCACCTCCCTTGCCACCTCCTCCACCAACGCCTCCTCCATTGCCACCTCAGCTTCCTTCCTCTCCCACACTCCCTTTGTCATCTTCCTCATCCACTATAAGCATCCAGCCCCCATCTCCTGCAAGACATACCAAATCACCCTCCAAACAAGATGGGGGGTCATCACAGGCTTGTGTGCCTGACCCTCCTCCTCCTCCTCCTCCTCGCAGGGAGCTGAAGGGGATCCTTAAAAACATCCAGAACTTAGCAGATATTGAAAAATCTGTGGCCAATATGTACAGTCAAATAGACAAAAACCACATTCTACCGAAGCACATAGCCAAGCTGAAGCCAATTGACACTCCAGAACCACCAAGTCCAGAAACTGTGGCTGATGCTGAGCACAGCCAGCAGAATGGCAACTTGAGCTGCGTAGTAGAGGAACTGGAAAAGCGATTCCCGTCTCAGTCTACTGCATTATGACAGTTCTGTGTGACTAAAAACGTCATGTATGTCCTGGTTGGCCCTATTGCAGAGCATGTCAGTGGGCCACATCCAATGGTTTCATCATCCCAGAAAGTTTTTCTTTCCTTTGGCATTTCCCCCACCCACTGTTTTCACTTTTCTTCCTCACTTTCCTATCTGCAAGTTCTTGCGCACTTCTTCAGCTGGTCCAATCTATTTTATTTTGTAATATTTAGTTATTTCCCAAAGGGAGTGCTATCCTTGTTCACTATTTAAAATGTACTGCTTTTATTTCTTAGTATACTGTGTAATATTTCATGAGGAAGAGGGGAGGGCATTCCATAACTAAAAGGAGCATGTGCTGGAGGCACATGTTAGCACAGCTGTAATTCTAAGTGGTGTTTTTTTTTTGGGGGGGGGCATCATTTTGTCAAAAGAGTTAGTATCAACGAAGCAACTATCCTGCCGTGGGGGGGGGGGGGAGGAGCATGGCATTTTATTGCTTTCATATAAAATGTTCACCAGGGAGAGATCTTAACTTTTCACTGTAAAATGTGAGGTATCACTGGAAAGCAAGTGATAGCAGGGGAAAAAACAGGCTCAGCAAAAAAAAAATAAGCTAAAGTTATTACAATAATGTATTATCTTGTTCTGTAGATCAGAGAGCTTTGTGCCATGGAGGCAGGCTTGTAGCTTTGATAAAAATTCTCCTATTTGTCGTTCAACCTTCTCTTCCATCTTTCTGTTATCCGCAGTATGCCTTTTATTACTTTTTTATATAACTGACACTGCATATTCTAAGACTTCACTTTTATAATCTGTTTTGTGTAAAAAGCATTTTTAAAAAAAACAAAACAAAAACTCCATCACATTCTTCCTATTCCTCTGAACTGTACACTACAATATTCAGCATCTTTCTTTCTTTTCTTTTGCATTCTGTTAAACTGAATAAAGTCATTTGAATCATAATTGCACAAAAGAAGGATTTATAAGCATGCGTGTTTTTGTAGCTTTTAGTAAGAGTTTGGCTTGTAGTACTCCAGATTCAGCCAATTTATTAAATACTGAATTTTATTAAATTAACTCACTTGCCCTTTGAACCTACAGTAAGTTCAAAAATCAAAAGACTTGGGCTAATGTCTAAACTAAACAGGATGTGGAAGATCTGTGATCAGATTGCTGATATCTTTAACTTTGGTTAAAAGCCACCTGCAGGGGGGCGTGACTTAAATCAGAGCCATAGTGAGCCTTGAGTTAAAATCACACATACCGTCAAAGCCACTCTTAGCCATGAAAAGGAGAAAAGACAGTTACCCATACTGCTCCTGCCTTTTTTCCACTCTGGATCCAATAGCATTGGGCAAGAAGAATTACTAGTGGGGAAATGGGATGGGCAAGGGTTAAATGCCTCCCCACCCAACCCCACAACCTTGATCCAAAAATGGGTCTTCCATGTTTTCTTTTAGATAACAAAAGTGAGAGCTCTTCTTACTGATCTCCCACATCAGGTCTAGTTTGGCTCTAAAGGTGCAAGTTCATTCAGTTCACCACATCATAAGCTGAGGTAATAGAATTTTAAATGGAATTGCAGGCTGCAGGTGGGGTGTTTTTACTCTCTTCCATACAAAAAAAGCAAACAAAAACAACCTAGCTTGCATGTAGTAAACCGGTAAATTGAGGAGAGCTTTCCTTTGATGTACCCATTTACTACATGCAGTGAGTGTTTGCTCTGTTGCATGGGGAAGCATTTGGAAATATGACACCATCTTGCAGTGTGAAATGGAACAGTCCAGAATTCTACCACCGGGCAGCCCACTCCTGTTTAGCAGGATATGGCGGTGTACATAAGGTGCCCGCCACATCCTGAGCAGGATTGGACCTTCCCCTGCACATCTAGCGGCCTCCTTGGGGCAAAGTGGTGTTTCATGCCAGCTATCCCAATGGGTCTCCTCGAATGCATGGCAGCAATTTTGCTGGCATACATTTGGGAGACCCATGTAAGGCCCAGCAGGCCCAGGAAGGGGGATAGGATACGGCAGAGGCCTTCTCCACCGATCCCTCCCCCTTCCTATGCCCGATCCTCCAATCCCCCCCTCCCTGAATGCCCCATTCCGCCTTCCCCTCCATCGCCCAGCTGGGCCTTACATGTCCGTCGTGGCACTGCTCCATTCTGCAATGCTGGAGGAGGGCACAAGCCTCTCCGCTGGAGCCGCTTACGCTCCAGTTGCCGCAAACATGCCTTATGACATGTTTGCAACACCCTAGACCGGCAGAGCTGTCGCTCCACCAGTCTAATGTTAGACAGGATTGCGCCATTTGTTTACCACTTCACTCTGCATAAAGTGTAGATTGGATCTTAGTTGTTTGATTAAAGAGGGGTGAGTTAGTTAGTATCAAAACCAGGTACTTGGAATGAACTTTGAAAACTTAAAACCATGTTCTTGGGCTTCCGTTATCAGTCATGGACAGACAAGCAATTACAAGGATATTTTAGTTAAAGGTCTAAAAATATGCTGCTTTTCTTCAGTGGCTGGCTTTTTCTCCAGCCTCACTCGGGACAAGTATAGATAGCTCAATCAGAAACTGCTGAAGGTAGATTCTATTTTGTCCCAGAGCCAAGCTCTGCCAACTTCATCACTGGCGTTCTGCTGACACATTCGGAATGGTCTGTGCCTAATAAAGTCTCCCATTCAAGGTGGAGTTGATTTCAAGTCCGGCACATGTCATGAGTAGCAATAGCAGCCAAATGTGTAGGGAAAGCACTCATTAATCCATTTTCTTTTCTTGCTATAACGGGGGTGGGTGGGTTTGCATTTTAGAGCCCCCCCTCAGAGTTTAAGACATCTGCAGTAGCAGCAAAAATCCCTCAGATAAGAGATTAATACATCTGTAATTTTCAGATTGCTTTATTTCATTATTTGGGAATGTCACCCGAATTGAAAACAACGCTGCAGTGCTGTGTCACTGACTATCTTTGCCTTTTTTTTTTTACAGCCCATACTATAATGTGCTGATATACATTGTTTTGCACTAGTCCTTTCCCTTAGTAAGAAAAAGTTTAGGGTCAAGATTTTTTGGACACAGAAGTGACTTGATTACAGCTCTGTAATCAGTGGTGTGTCTTTGTAACAAAACATTGTACAAAACCTTTGTACAGATTGAGTTAGTGTGACAGAGATTCAGCAACAAGCACACTGGTAGTGCTAGATCCATTGTCATATCCAGGGGCGTAGCAAGGGTGGGGCCTGAGGGGCAGCTGCCCCGGGCGCAACCATCAGGCTCCACCACTTACCGTAATGGCTGTCCTCATATTTGGCTCGGAACATTCCGAGTCAAACGTGAGGGCAGCCATTCGCCTGCTGTCTTCTCACACCACCCCTTCTCCTCACGATTGTGAGGAGGCAGCAGGCAATCGCAGCCATCGTGCTCTGCTCAGCAAGCGGAACGCAAGAGCTCCCAATAGCGCCTGAACCCAGAAGTTATGTCACATCACATGATGTCACTTCCAGGGCGCAGCAAGCTCCCATGCCCCAGGCAGCATGGGAGCTTGTTATGCTCCTGGTCATATTTGTTAAAGCATGTAAAATCCAAAACATTTCTACAGATGCTTGTTTAGAACAGGCAAATCCTTTGAGGACCCATCGCTTGTATTTCTAACTTTCAGGGACATCCCAACTTGAGACAAAGAATTTGAAAGTGACCCTGACTTGGGGAGGGGGGGATCAAGGTAGGTAGAGGTTTCTTCAACAAGTGACTTGCAAATGTTTGCTTTTGCTTTTAATACTACATAGGAGCTGCGGGGGGCTTTAGATCAGGACTGCAGAGTATGCATATGGAGCTTTAACCCTCTGCCCAGGGCCCATGAGATCGGGATACAGGGGGTAAATTGGACTCATGCCTGGGGTCAGAAAGGTGGCCTGGGAGTCAAAACCCAGAACATTTTTCAATCTCACCTAGACTCGCTGCCAGTGCAGGATTCTCTACAGCCCTCGCTGTGCGGTCTCTGCTGCTGCCAGCACTGCACCGGTAGGCCACGTCTACTGGGCAAATAGATCAGGCCTCTGCATTGGAATGCCAGGTAGACCTGGGCTCGGGAGATTTTTCCAGCCATTGCTGACCCCTTCCCACCACTGTTCTGACTGCCACCCTACCCCACCCCATTTTTCCCCTCCCCCTTGAGAAGGGGCCCAAAATAAACTTTGTACCCCCGGATAAAATTCCTCTTGGAGGCCCTACCACTGCACCTCCTACTGCTGCTAATTGTCTGGGAAGAAAGCTCGCTTTGGCACTGACTGGAGCTTCCCTCCTGGCGATAGCAGCTATGGGGAGGATAGAACTGGATTTAGGAATTAGGTGGGGCCAAAGGCTTACAACATTTGCCTGTATGGTGGATCCAGTCTGGATTGGGCCCACCTCATACCTGTCATTTAGCATTTAAAAGGGCACAGTTGCAAAGCACATGCTTAAAATAACATGTAGTTTGGCCCTTAATTATGGCCATTCATGGGAGGATGAAAAGGAAGCGCAGAACCAGGTTTCAGGTATTATCATTTGAGATCCTGAAAAATACATTCCATAGATTGGGCTTTGCAATGGATTCAGTAAAGCTATGTTTTCTGAGTAAAGTTAAGCCTGTGTGTTGAATGCACTGATATAGGCAGACCAGAAGACACAAGCGAAATCTGTTACAAAAGAGTATATTTTTCAAAGCATTAAATTATTCAGAACCCAAATGGCCATCGCCTCTCAAAATTAGTTTCTAGTGAATCTCATCAGGGGAATAATGAATCTCTAATCATGTGTGACCTTCCATATGCAAGTGGGTCAGCCAATGTACAATAAGCCTGTTTACAAAGGTTGCTTCAGTTCAGCCAGAGGAGGCTCAAAATAGGCTGCCAGGTGAAATGAATACTTTTGTCATCCTGAATAATGCTCTTTAGTGCTAGAAACTTTAAACTTTTCAGCATCACTTTGCATAGAGAAAACTACAAATTCAACAGTGAGCGCTTTTTAAAAAGAAGTCGCAGTTGCCGCATGATCATTTTCTCGTTTGGACAGAGCCAGCCCATCCATGAGGCTGACTAAGGCAGTTGCAACAGGCAGCAGATTGCGGGGGGTGGGGGGGCGATCGCTATTCACTCACTTGCCTCCATTGCCCTCCCACTCTCATACCAGGAAGTGTGGTATGGACTTCCTTTTCCAATTCAGGAAGTGAGAGGAGCAGAGGCTGGTGCAGCAGCAAGTAAGAAGGGAGCAGCGTTGGGCCCTCCGCTTCAAGCATCAGGAGGTCTTGTAGCAGCCCTGTATACAGAACCAAAATGTAAAGTGTTTCTGTGTATGTCAGTGAGATCTGAAACAGGAAGTGAGTGAATCAGGATTCAGGATTCAGAACCTTTATTGGCATAATTAGAACATACATAACATACAACGTAACCAGCGGGTGGCGCAGTGGGTTAAACCACTAAACCATGAGCTGTCAATCGAAAGGTTGGCAGTTCGAATCCATGTGACGGCTCCTGCCAACCTAGCAGTTCGAAAGCAAGAAATTGCAAGTAGATTAATAGGTACCGCGTCAGTGGGACAGTAAAAGCATTCCATGCACCTCGGTGTTGAGTCATGCCGGTCACATGACCATGGAAACGTCTTCGGACAGCGCTGGCTCTTCGGCTTTGAAACGGAGATGAGCACCGCTCCCTAGAGTCGGACACGACTGGACTTAATTGTCAAGGGATACCTTTACCTTTATCTTTAAACATATAACAACAGACACATAACAACATTAACCTGAAATAGGGGTAAAAAGTCCTAAAACCTAGCATGCACTTCCCACGTGACTCACACTACGCCTCTTTACAATCTGCTTTTAAGTAGATTGCAACTTTCTCCATTATTACTACATCTGCACCCTGTAAAATAAACCGGATTTTATTCTTGTTCCCACCCAACCCCACCTATTTGACAAGGTCGGATATAAATATTTCAAGTGAGTGAATTGAAATCTTCCTGCTTTTCTGCTTCTACTGTAATATACAGAAATGAAGATCAAATGCAAATGCTGTCTACAAATCAGGAGATTGTATATCTTCCATGGGGAAGATTATTGATCTAATCTTTTGAATGTTGTACAAGAAGCATGAAAACTAGAAGTTCAAAACATCACGTTCTGTTTCAGCATTTCTTGAAATTTTTCCATATATTGCAGACAACTATGGCTCTTTCAAACTGCATTCAGGCTCTGAAAAACTATCATCTGTACACAACATCAGTAGAATAGGATTGATTAAACAGAAACAAATTATCCTTCCATGTAAAAAGAACCTAAGGATTAATCAGATACTTAAACAGTATCTTTCAAGGTTTAATTAGTAAAACCTTTTTCTCCAGAGCCAAAAGGGAAATATAGCATGTTCTAATTCGAACTTATCATTACTGCCTTTGATTTAATCTATTTTTGATTGATTTAACAAGATAATATCTAAAATATATTATAGATGGAAAAGAAAAATACTCATAGGAAGCTAACCAGTCAGATAACCATTAGGCTTACAAATTGAGGGGCGCATAAATCTATATCAGCAAAATATTGCACGGACAGTATGCAGCCAATTGTGCATATAATGGTTCTGCTACTTAAGCAGTAGAAATGTACAACATATGTTTTACTTTGTGTTTTGTCACCGTAAATATCATTCTTTGCTTTCAAATAGAAAAAAAAACTGTTGCTAATTGAAATTGATGAAATAGTAATGGGGTATTTTTGGAGCTATGTTGGACATAGTTCAGCTGCTTTCCTTCCAGCTACCAGAAGTACCTTCTAGTCTGTAGAGTTAGTAGACAGCATCAGTGCATCTTCTTGATAATGTGGACTAGAAACTTGCCTTATAAAAAAAGGAAAATTTGAAGTAGTCAAGAATTCACATTATCCGCACGATCCAAGATTACTTGCTGCATATACTGAGCTCAAACTGAAAGAACAAAAACGGATGGGTGAATTATGCTTCTTTTCTAAATATGACCATTTGTGTTCAAGAAATATTATTTATTTTTTAGATTATATCTCATGCTGTTCCTATGATTCCAGACACTACTGTGAAAATTGTTTCTAGAACTCTGATTATAGAATAGGAGGTCTTATTTTTTAAAACAATGAAATACATATTGTTTTTATAGTATGTAAATAATGTATCATCCAGTGAACTAAGGAAATAAGTGTGCTTATTTTGTTGGTGACTCAAGACTTTGGCTTAGATGAAAGCATTGCATGCTTCCCCCTCCTGGTGGCTGATCCCCCTGAAAACTGGCCCTCTAGACGAGCAACATCCTTGAGAGAAGAGATGCTACCACCAGAAGTGTTTTTAAAAAAGACAACTCCTGTACACAGGGAATTCCTCTCTCTGTTCTAATCATCCTGGTTAGACTATGGTATGAAGTCTGTATCCTCCTCCTTGGGGGGGACATTAAACCCAGGGAGGAGGATGCAGACTTTGCTAACTGGGCAAAGAGGCATCTTTTAAAGTGATACCCTCTTATATTTCGTGTCTTTTCCAGTGGCTGTTGTTGGTGTCTCTTTGAAAGACTGAGGACCCAATCCTATCCAACTTTCCAGCACCGATGCAGCCGCAATACAGCCCCGAGCTAAGGGGACAAATGTTCCCTTACCTTGAGGAGACCTCCATGACTGCCCCCACCACCAGAGGATGCAGTGCACGCCCTGTTGGCATGTCTGCATTGGTGCTGGAAAGTTGGGCCCTGTGACTCCTTTGGGGACAGGAAACCATTTATTAATTTATTTTGCTATGTAAACCGCTTTGTGAACTACGTTTTACTGAAAGGCGGCATATTAATAATAACAATAATAATAATAATAATAATAATTAATAGGGGGGTTGAGAAGGCCATGCAAATGGATAGGAAGACAGCTGAAGTGGAATTGAGGTTTAGGCTCACTGTTTATTGGTAGGCTAGTCCAAACAAAAATCAAAGGAATCTTCACAACGCCCTTCCTTGTGTTTTGTGTCCTGAAACACTGGCCACGTCACATCTCCATTTCAAAGTCCTATGCTGGAGAGCATCTGCTAGCACCTAAGTAGCAGGTACGGTGCTTTATTCTCTCTCCATCCAGTACTTTCCACACTATCTAGCTGCTTTTTTGCCGGCCATGGTTTCAGTTCCATTGCAAACACAGGTCGAAATCCTAGTGAGATAATTACAGTAGGGGCAGTAGTAATTGGGGGAGTGTTAAGCTCGCCTACATGCCTACTGCTCTCCCTTGCAGATTGTGCCCTCCCTTGCTGTTCTTCCCCCCCCCCCCACCGCCAGGGCTGCAGATCTATGTTTGTATTGCAAACATGGATTTTTTAACCCTGAATGGGGGCAGTTGCACTGGTAGGGGGGCAGCAGTAAGCACGAGAAGGGTTAATCCCCCCCATCTTCCACTTGCCTCTTAATGTGATGCTTTGCAGAGTTGAAGCAGAGGCCAAAATGTCAAGACCCAAGGTAGCGGTGGAACATATAGTGCAGGAAAATAAAACCAAGAGTTTCCATGCTGCTTAGGTAGACTTTGCAAAGTCACTGGTAATTTTTGGTGATAAATCTTCATTTTAGGAATTCATTACATACCTATCAAATGGGCAACTGCAATAACTTACCTCTGATAACACACTACGCAACTTGAATGTTACTTGAAAAGCTTTGCAGATGGCAATATTAAAAATTAAATGTGATCCTCCTGATTGTTCTTTATCCTTCCCCGAAGTATAATTAAATTGTTTCCCTCATCTGTTGTCTCTCTACTAGTTTAGATTTAACATAAATCTGAGCATTTGCTGTGTCTCAATGTTGAGTGTCCATATCAGGATAGAAATAGAAATTCTAAATAAAACATGAAGAACTCGATCCAGAGAAAGTTAAGTGATGCAGCAGCACTTCCGCCAGCGGAAAGCTCAGTTAGGATTGGGCTGTAAGTTTTTAAACTACGGTTGCCAGGCTGAACCCTTGAGATGGCCTCTATACTATAGTACCTTTACATGCCCAGATAAAATTATCTCGGAACAGGGGTGGAATCTGTGTCTCCCCCCCAGTCCCTTTGGTCTGCTCCCTTCATGAGATGGATGGAAGATGGAATGGGGTGGGGGGAGGGCAGAGACAGGGGCCTGGGAAGAGTGGGGCGGGATCGGCGGCCTCAGCGCATGCCAAATCCTATGCTTCCTCCCAGGCTTGAAAGCCCAACACAGGACTTCTTGGATCTGTGCCAGCGATTGAGCTGGCAGAGATCCGAGTAGCTCCGTTGCACAGGCTGGGGGTATACCCGGGATAAGGGGGAAATCATCCCCTTACCCCCAAGGAGACCTCCAGCCTGCTCCTAGCCAGTGCTGGATACAGCATGGGCTGCACGGCCCCGCTGCACCGGCGCTGGATAGGGTTGGACTGCCCAGCTCTCTGAACTTCCCATTCCTTTTGTGGTTCTCTGTGGTTCAGTGGAGGCCACTCAGAAGCTCTGTCCATGCATTCCCTCTCCACAGTGGGAACATGTGGTGGGAAGCAGGCTGAGTACACCAACAAGTCCTGCCCTTGCTGCCAATGCACTCTAGCTAAGCTCTGCCCCCTTCTCTACACATATACAGTGTTTGTCTGCCCAAGCAAACAATGCCCACAGGGAGAAATCCTCCCCTCCCGTCCTCCCCCAAATGCTCATTGGCCAGAATTTGCAACCACCAGCAGAAAACTCCCCTCTTATTTGTGGGACAAGTGGAGGAGCAGGGCTACAGAGAGCTCCATCCTTACAGAACATCTGAATTAGGCCTCTAGACTCACTGACTTTCAAAGTGCCTTTTTGGAATGTTCTACAGAGAGAAGAGTAAAGTTCTGAAATCCTGGAACATGGGCAGAAATCCCCAGGCACCCACAGAGTTTCCACCTGTGCGTCTTTAAATCCCCATGGACAGAATAAATAGATGGAAAATTTCTAAAGTGCCCATGATCAGCAAGTGGAAAATCGACATCCCAACCTGGATGAAATTTGCTTTCCTTGGCCAATTAGGATTTGCATTTTTATTATTCTGTTTGCAGTAGTAGGCCATACAAATCCACACTACTTGTGTACCAAGGATATTTATGGCCTATTCACATATTGTTGCCATAACAACCAGCTTCGTCTGTCTTAATAATTATTTTCAATGTGTTTGCCTAAGAGCTTCTCATGTGGTAATGCCATTATTCCCCTTTTTTCTACCCCTCACACATCCCAGAGGATCTAAAAGTTAAACAAAGAAAATGTAGCTGCCGCTAATATCAGAAAATAGCAGTTTGCCATGTGAGGTCTCAAGAACATGTCTGGGAAGCATCACCTGAAGCATAAAGCATCTAACTTTGACTATAGGCCTTTTACTGTTTATTTTGGATTAGCGGCCCCACAAAATTCATTGGGATATGGTGGGGCCTCCAATACTGGACTGTAAAGATTTTTAAATTTCCATCTTTCATTTGAGAAGATGCCTGTTTACCTACATAACCTAACTAGCTGGATTAATGTCATGTTTTTCTTTTTCTGAATTTCAGGCGAGGATACGCACATCAAGAGGTAAGGCATGCCCTCCTTGCATTTTAGTAAGAAGTTAAAGCTATTTTTTTTTGGTGCCACCTGATAACTTTGTCTGGTGCATTCAATTGATTTAGATTATTTAATATATCGAATACCAAATTTGAAGAATGCCAAAATTAGCCTGTCTTATCAGAGGGCATTGAGGATCCATATATGCTGAACTGGATTGGAGCCCTCTCTGAGCTTCCAGTTCAAGATATGTATCTTCTTCTTGCTAACGTCCATGTTGTCTGCCATTTCAAATAGCTTCCCCGCTTCTGTAGCGGAGTATATGCTCCTTAGTAATTATACTAAGATATTTCACCAAAATAATTACAGTATATTAATTTTTGTAGTGAGGCTGAATATTAGATGAGAGACCACTTCTTTGTGGCCACCAGAGCAGGATGCTTCATGAAGCCAAAACAGAGACATTACCTCCCCCACACATCTTTTCTGCTACTATATTTTCTGGGCTCGTGGAGAAAGCTGAGGTAGTTCTCATATGGGTTGTAATTCATCGTTGCAAGTGAGCAGACTGCTGTTTCCCTTTATTCACCAGAGGCTGATCACGTGAGGCCATGAGGGAGTAGGCTCAGGCAGCTAGAGCAGTGCCATGAGGGGCATTTTGTACTTGCAAATAGATCCTGCAGTACAAAACATGTAGATCGTGACAGTTATGAGTGGCTCCCATGTATACATTCCCATGTATACTTCTCCCTCCAGAAATAAACGCAGATGCAGACCTCATTCTTCCTCACAGTGGCATTGCTAGCGTGCCGGGGGGGGGGGCGGTACAATAATGCGTTTCGTGTCATCACCCTGCCCCCTGCACTCCCGGAAGGCTTCATTTGAAGCCTTCTAACAGCGGACGGGTGGGCCCATCCAAAGCACTGTAAATGGTGTGAAAACACTCCGCGGCTGCAGACACTTCGGCTGCAGAAAAGCCGCCACGGAGCAGAAAGCTGTGGCTCCTCCTTGCGAGGAGACTATGGATGTCACCAGGGGCACAGCACACACACCTGGCCCTGGGCTGGCTACGCTACTGCTTCCTCAATCACCACTCACATGTATTTTGAAAGGGAAAGCTGTAAATAATACACATGGGCACCTTTCAAAACTGACACCAGCCACGTGTAGTTTATACTTGCAAATCTGTTCAGAACAATGACTCTAGAATGTCTTACAAGAAGCAGCTGTTACTGACAACAGAGACAACCAGGGCCAATAACCCTCATGCCCTATAAGGGGGTTGGCCAATGTGCAATGTGGCGAACCATATGGCAGCAGGCAGGACTTTAGCATACATGCTCTGATCCAAGGTGAATTTGGCTATTTGCCTCAGCTGAAGTCACAGTGATACTATAACTAGACGAGCTCTGAACTGAAGCACTGAACTGAAGGACAAAATTTCAGCCATTATAGTCCTAAGCAAAAATACTGTTGTTATGGCAGTTTAAAGGTTGCCTTGTAACCCTTCAACCTCAAAGTAAATTACTTGCATTTTCCATTAAATTTGTCTCATAAACCTCTTTCTGTTTCCAATTTTCTTTGTCAGCAACAGCAATTGCTGAGGCCTGCCCTGCTCAGACCAGAGGTACCATTTTCTTCTTTTTTATTATTCTAAAGCTTTCAAAGCACTAATATGGAATACATTAAAGTACATAAGCATTTCTGACACTGAAAGAGAAATGGCATCTATTTTACCTGATTTTCTTTCAACGTATACGTTAACCAACAAGTTAATCAGCAATTCTGTGTACAATTCCATGCATTCAGCCTACTGACTCCAGTTGTGTGATTGTGCAATTGATGCATTTTTATCAATTTTTAATCTGCTGTCACTGAAACTGCCCCAAGCTCATTCTAGTCCAAAATAATGTAATTAGTGACAGTGTTATAAGCTATACTCAAGGATCAGAATGATAATTACTAAGATCCTTTCTGCTCTAATAATCCAAAGAAGTTTCATTAACTTTACTGGAAGGACAAACAATACTCTTAGCCATCGCAAAGTTAGTTGAAACTTTATACTGCTTCACTTATGAAATGTATTATTTATGTTAATTTAGTTTAGTCTCACTTTTTCCAGCCAAAAATGATTTACAATTTTGAAAACTTAACACAGTATACAATTGTTTATATACCGTATTTCTTCGATTCTGAGACGCATGTTTTTTCCCAATTAAGCATTTCAAAAAATGGGGTGTGTCTTAGAATCGAAGGTATCTAAAAAGCACCCCAAAATGCAATTTCCTTACTTACTGGGGCTTAGGGGAGCTTCAGGGAGGCCTGCACGACCCTCTGCAGGCCTCCCCGATCTTCAGTTCAGTGAAAAACCGATTTTCGGCCATTCCGGTTTTCACAAAAAACGGAAATGGCTGAAAATAACTGTTTTTTCCCAAACTGAAGATTGGGGAGGCCTGCAGAGGGTCGCGCAGGCCTCCCTGAAGCTCCCCTAAGCCCTGGTAAGTAAGGAAATTGCATTTCCTGGCAGACCGCAAAGGCACTGCTCAAATGCAGTGAGGAGATCATCAGCTGCAGCGCGGGGCATACTGGGACGAGCTCTCAGGTTCAGGAAGAGAGAGTTCACCACTGAGTAGAGGGGGCAAAATGGCGTGGCAAAAATCGGACTGCCGTGGCAGACAAGCTGGGGAGAGTTGGTGCTGAGCAGGAAGGAGGTGCGTCTTGCAATCGATGGTTTTTGTTTTTTTGCTGGTGTTCCTGAAATTAAGATGTGCCTTAGAATCGATGGCGCCTTAGACTCGAAGAAATACGGTATATACAGCACAAAAAAGAGTCCTGTGTGACACTGATAAATTGCACATAAGATATATGTGAGGTTTACCCACTATGTTTGATCCTTTCATCTCTTTTGGTAGGGGGAAGGATCAAGCATATTGAGTGAACCTCTTATATATCATCCACATATGTCGTATACAGTATTTGTTTGGTTCTACTCGCATAACACATTAGTCACATGATGTTAAACACACCAGTTCTAGTCCCAGCTCCCACTGTGAGAAATGTTACCACAAAAGCAGTGCCGGCCATGGATGGTGATTTGAAATACATTCAGTAGTTTATGGACCACTATCAAAGTAGCCATGTGTGCTCTGATATCCATCCACATGGAGTTTCTGAATATGCAGTTGCCTTATTTACTTTTAACAGAGGGGCACACACAAGTTGTGCATACGCAAGGAGTTTCCAATGCCATTTAAATGAATGCAGAAGGTAGCATGCAGGTTGGAGAAGTTCCATGTGTGGGATTCCTGAGGGCCAAGCAAATAACTGAACCAGGGCAAATGGGTGGTGGTGGTTTAGTTTCATTAATATCTATGGGTATTTTGTAATTGACTTCAGTGACAAATACACCGTAGACTACAGGTGAATACACAAACACAGGGGCGTAACAAGCTCCCGCCTGGAGCACGAGAGCTCAGAGGCATAGCTAGCCTCCGCTGGGGTGGGGGCACCACGCCGGTGACACCCCCATGATGTCATCGTCCCTCCCCTCCTCCGCGCAAGCCCCACTTCTGTCGAAAAAACACACCCCGGCGTTTTTTCGCCAGAAAAGACACACTACAGGCCCAGGTGGGCAGGCCCTTCCTCACCTCGCCGCCGCACCGAAAACGGGCCTTTCCTGCTGATGCCATTTTGCTGCTGCCGCCGGGTGAGCGCACCCCCTCCCCGCACCCTGACGCCAGGGGGCAGACCTCCCCCCCCGTTCCTATGCCACTGCGGGAGCTTGCTGCATCCCGGAAGTGACGTCACATGACATCACGTGACATCACTCCCAGAGCTGCTTCCCAGGCTGCAGGGCGGGTGGGGGAGAGTCCTCCTGGCTAGCCTGTAGCTCGGGAAATAGCGGTGTGGGCTCCATTCTGTAAATGGTTGTCCTTGCGTTCCAAGCGGAACGCGAGGCAGGCATTAAGTGGTGGAGCCTGATGGGTACACACACACACCCCGGTTTGCTCCCAGAGCTACTGCTCCTCAGACTCCACCCACATTATGCCCCTGTAACACACACACACACACACACATACACACACACACACACACACACACAGAGATCTTTTGAGAAATATGACACTATATTCAGATAACCCCATTTTGCCAAAGAATATTGTTTATAAAGCACAATAACAAAATGTTATTTTTTAAATCCAGCTTTAGCATGAATGCATCCCATCTGTCAATTGGAACCTTTTGTAAGTCTGAATAGACTTAGATACAGTCCTAAAAAGCATTTGAAGGTCTCATTGACCTTGTGTTACCACAGTGCCAACTGAGGATGCAAAGCAGTATTTTCAGTACCACTGAAGAATTTTCATTTCTCCCACATCTGAATGCTAGCACCAGGGGAGAAAACCCTCTGGGAAAAGTAGTAGTAGTATTTTCCAATGACAAAAGTTGAGGATAAAAAGATGTTGCAGCTTTCATCTTTTCCTTCTGCTCATACCCATTTTGACATATTCTAGTCAGGGTTCTTTAAAATATCACCAGTATATGTATTTGTGTATTCCTGCTGAATTTCCTTTTCTTTTTATTGCAACTTACAGGAACTCTCTATGGAATCTGGTATCGACCCTGGCCAAGAGTACTATGGGCAAGATTACTACAGTTATGAACATGGGTATTATTCATTCTGTATTTTCTGTATAATCCAACAAATTATACATGTGAGATTAAGAGCCCAATCCTATCCCCCACCATCCAACAGAGTGTGCACTGCATGCTGGGGGGGGGCAGCGGTGGCAACCAGGCAGCCTGTGAAAAGTAAGAAAAAAAAATCTTACCTCTCCATAGGCCTCCAGAGGCTCTCCTCAGACCTACGCCAGCTATTTTGCTGGCATAAGTCTGAGAGGAAGGGAGAAGGTCCAGGACAAAAAAGTTGGGATAGGATCCAGCATGCACGACTGTTGCTGAGATTCTCCCCCTCCCAACCACAAACCACCCCCTGGTTTGGCCCACTCCCCACCCCAAACAGCCCACGAACCATCCATGACCCGTTCCTTCCACAACCTTACATGCTGATCTGGATGCTTGTCTCCAGACACCTGGTCTTCTGTTAACAGGATACATTATTTCCGCTCATAACAGTTTTCCGTTAATGAGACAACAATTCATCAGTTCCGTTCCTCATCTGCCTGCAATTCTCTTGTCAATCACCCCTCGACCCCAACGTTTAAAGTGACATCATTCCCTCTCATTCGCAAGTTAATTAGTTCCGCTGCCTGCAACCTCCGCTGACACTGAGTTCCTAACCTAGCTGCGGCTCCCCTATCCCTCCAACCTATTATAGGCAGCTTGACTACTTAATTGTGCTTATTGTTATTTTTATTGTTAATAATAAGCGCTTCTCAAACTGTGTAGGTGGGTCATGAGTTGGACCCACCTGCCTGCCCTTGCCTCCATTTGGCTCCAAATTGGAGCCAAACAGAAGCAACCAAAAGCTACTCCCAGGTCGAGACTCACCTCCTGTAGCTGCTCTCAGCCCAGGAAAGCCTCTGGAGGCCTCCATGGGTTTCAGAAGGCCTCTGGAAGTGACTTCTGGGTCACTTCCGATTCTGCTGACGCAAATTCTGGTTGCGCTGGGAGGCATCTCTTAGCCCGCGGAGGACTCCGGAGGCTGTCCTGGGCCGGGAGCAGCTGCTGGGTCACGACGTGGGTCACGATGCCACTGCCGGAAGATAAGGTGGGTCACAGCTGCGCCAAGATTAAGAACCCTTGACATAGGGTATTATTATTATTATTATTATTATTATTATTATTATTATTATTATTATTTCCTATCACAGACACTGTATCTTCCAGATGTGAAAATAGGCCGGACAATACCATCTGCCAGCCTGTGTACCACACAATTAAAAACCAGGGTTGTGCTCATTCCACCTCACACCCACCTGGCATGCTGTCCCACTCCACATACCGCATATACTCGTATATAAGACGATCTCACTGATAAGACGAGGGCAAGTTTTGAGCCAAAACTCCTGAGCTCAGCTCAGAGCAATTAGCACCTATCTGATTTTTTAATAGCCTCAGGGTTTTGCTCGGAACATCTGATTGTCAGGGATTAGTTTGGCTTTGATCATTGACCCATGGATAAGTTGACCCAGGCTTTTCAAGGTCTATTTTAGGCATAAATTTCTCATCTTGTATGAGAGTATATATGGTACTCATGTGCACATGATGAAGGGAGGTTCAAGCATTTTGCCATCACATGAGTATGCGGAGTGGAATGGTGCACTGAGTGAGGGGTGCGTTGTGTTCACCCTCACTTTTAATTGCATGGTGTGTGGATGACGGTGGATGGTATCATCTGAAGTTACCCGTTTCTTTGTTTCCATCACCACCACCAAGCCAATTATCTGGAAGATACCTTATAGGGAACAGAAGGTTATCTGCAAAAGGCCAAAAGAATGTGGTATGGGCACCTTGACTTTGGAAGCATAAAGCTAATATGCAAGCAATCAAATCAAAGAGGCCTAGATAAGATAAGGGCTGTTTTGTGCTTGTGAATACACTCAATCCACATGTATACAAACATAGAGGATTGTCTGTACCTGGATGTTTTCCCAGGTACGAATTGCCTCAATACGGAAGTCGGCGCCGTTTGTTGTCTCCTTCTGGAATGTACGATGAGTATGGTGAAGTTGTGGTGGAGGGTGATGGCGGCTACTACTACAGTCCACAAGGACCAACACCAGAGGCCGAGGTATGGTGTGTGTATGTGTTTCCTGCCAATTTCATATTTTTTTCTTTTTCAATACTCTGCTCTTACCCAAATCTTTTAATGCTTTTCTAAGCATACAAAATCAGTCAGCAAAGTTTGTACTCTAAAACTATTGTCTTACCAAAAAAAAAGCAAGCAGAAAAATACTGTAGTAGAAATTTAGAAGATTAAAAAGTCAAATTTCCGTATGTAGGGACAGAGTTAGAGCACAATAGACTCTTAAAGGGGACTCAAATATAATCCTGGATTATTTGACACCTAACCTCTTGTTAGGTCAATGTAGCATGGGTATTCTCATGACCCAACATAATAACAAACGAAGTAGAGATTTATAGGGTTAAAAAGGTCATGTAAAGGATATAAAAGTAATATGAGGAATTCCAATGTTTAAAAATATCAAGGATACAATTAAAATCACCAGAAATCCACACATAAAACAACCTAGTCCAATGTTTCGTTTGAAGCACCAAACATTCTCAAGGACACACAAAAACAATGTGTGAGATGGCATTACGCTCTAAGGTGTAAATGGGAAACAGGAGAATTAAGGAATTAAGGAATTTATTCCACTTTTTAGATGGATGCTCTAGAACTAGTAAGTGCTGCCCTAGGAGATTAAGCATCTGATTAACAGATATCTTAGCCCCAGGAGACACAACCATTAATTCTTTGGTTACGTCTTCCCTGTAGTGACAACATAGGCTAGGCTGGGTCTTGCAGCATAAGTGAGGCTCTATTGATTCATTACCAATACATGTGGCTGTGCTTGAGCGCCACATCACAGCAATAAGATAGGTAAGAGAGCTGGCCATTTGCATCGCCCAGCTCTTGCTTCCCACACCAGCCTGAGCCTCCCTCAGTGTCTGATGTCAGTGTGCTAAGTAAATCCACAATCCAGGAGAGTCTCGTGATCTTCACTTTCATGTACTGTATTACAGCTGCAGTTGCAAACCGCTCACAGAAAAGCGTGGGGGGGGGGGGTTGTTGGCTGGGTTTGGTGGCAGTCTTATCACATCTGGAACGTATGTGTTGGACCTAAGGAAGAAACTGTTCAAAGGTTTCCGTGGTTGGTTTTTTGTTTTTTAATTGTGATTCTTCCAGTCATTTTCAGCTCTCTACCACACTCTAGTGGCCACAGAGATGATTTAAAAGCTCTTTTATTGTAATAAATGATAGTTTGTCAATATAACTAGTGCATATCTAAAAGCTTTTCCTATAATATAAGCCATCAAGATGGTCTGATAGAAATAGATGTAGTAAATCCCAATTATTTTGCCATAGAATTGTTCACAGCCTCCACTGCAAGCCTTACAAAAATGGCCAGAAGCTGGGGCTTACATCCTTTACAAGAAATACTGCTTATACTGTATGCTACAACTGCACAGCTTGTTGCAAAACTACATGGTTGATAAGGGAGGTAGCAGTTGCTACATTATAGAGCAAGGTAGGGAAGTAGAATCTCAAACAGATGTAACTGCAAGCTACAAGTCTAGTATAATTCTCTCAACTTCTTTAGTTTTGTCATTCTTTCGATATTTCCAGACCTGTTGTAAAGACTATAATCGATATGCTTGCCTTGATTCTAGATAAATCCTGAATGTTATCGCTAATTCTCCATTTTTTCTTGCCGCAAGTATTCTAGGATAGCAAGTTTTCATGCTAACCATTCTTCCAAAATTAAAGTACAGTTCAATGTTTATAATTTGCAGAGGATGAGACCACGTGCAATTGCGCCAGGCAGAGGTGTCATCCCACGGCCAAGGGCTCCGCTAGCTATTAGTACTGTAGATGAAGGGAGGGCTAGAAGAGATGGTCCCAGTCAGGGAAGAAGGAAACTCAAGGCAGTGATGCAGCTGAGCCGAATAGCGGTTAGTGCCCACAGGCCAGGAACGGCTGAGGCTGCTGCACCTTCGCCGTGGAAGAAAGCAAAGATATTCCCAATGATGCTCCAGAAAGTAAAAGGCAAAGATGCAGATTATGACAAGCTCAAGGCAGCACGCCAGTTGGATGGAGAAGACAGCATGGTTATTAAGGGAAGCTATTTCCAGAGAACAGCAGGTGACAGACCATCCGCGAAGAAACTTGACCGCGCACTGAAGCGCATTAGCGTCTCCAGGAAAATTCAGAAGCCCCCTACATCTGAGGAAGTCAGCGAATCCGATTCAAAGTCAGGCATTTCAATTAGTGTCACAGCAGAAAGTGAGGCTGAAGACAGTGACTATGTTAAGAAAAAGAGGAGGAGGAGAGCATCTTCCTCTAGCGTAGAGTCATCATCTGCATCTCAGTCGGATAAGGATTATTTGAAAGTGACCCTGGATGAAACCACTGAAAGCACTGTGGACTCTGATGAAGAAAATGGAGATTCAGATTCCTCTGGGTCCACATCAAGTAGTGGCTCAGAAGAGGAGTCATCCGACTCTCAAAGCAATGGGTCTGACACCGAGGAAGAAGATACAGAGTCAAAGGTGTCGTCATCAGCCATAAGTTCCGTCAGCACTGATGTTACCCCTAAATCAGGGACCAACAAGAGCTCAAGGTCCAATATTAAGAGCCAGTCCTCCACAGCGGGAAGCGAATTAGATGACACTGTAGAGGAATTATCAGATGTAGAACCTCCATCTGCTGTGGAAGAAGAGGAGCTTGGTGAAAATGAAGCCTCTTCCACAAATGATCCAACTGCGTCCAGTACACAGAAGGATAGTAGTGAAGGAGAGGTGGATCTGTCCGATCATGGCACGGAAGGAATTACAGAAAGTGCAGCCTCAGAGTCAGAAACTCCTAGTGACTTAACCTCCTTTTAGCAAACAGAAGAAAACAGTAGGTAGACGGCTTGCAGTGAGGCGTGGTCTGGTTTGCTGTGTCTGGGCTGTGTGCTTTTTGAAAAGAGAGAAAACATGTTGTCGGTCTTGGAATAACAAACTAGGAATGCCCAATTTGGAAACTAATCGGTACTCTCAACCATTCTAAAGAAACATTTCACAGAATCATAAGGGATCTTGAAGGTCATCTAGTCCAACAGAATCCCTGAAGATGGCTATACAGATAGTCATCCATTTGGTGAAAGGCAGATGAGAGGCTCTTATCTGACTAGCTTAAGGAACTTCCAGTGTTTCGACACACACAAATACTATTGAAAATAATGTAGCAAGGTGGATGAGGCACGCTATGGGCTCAAAGTTAATAACATTTTTCTTTTGTAGCCAGATTTGTGAATGGAGAGTTAATCTGCAAAACACACAAGAACTTTTATGTAAAGTTTAATTTCAGGGATGGTTCACTCAACACAATCACAAGTGATTTTTGATCCCGTGATAATTCAGCACTTGCTGCTTGTATGATGGAATCAATTGGTTATGTTTGAAGTGATGTGAGCTGATGTGAACATTCTGGCTGTGTTGTTTGATCTACAATGGTTCAAGCACATGGCAAGTGAGCACTTGATGGTGCGACATCATAAAGCAATGATGCATGCACGTGTGAACTAGCTTAGAGTTCTTTAAAAAAATCCTGGGATATGTCTATTTCTACACGGCATGATCTGTATTTTCTAAAGATGTCTGTGCCTTAGAAAGCAACTCTTTGTAAATTAACATTTATCATTGCAGAGCTGCTAGCTTTTATATAATTAATTTGCTTAGAATCTGTCGCTATAATATTTGGCTACCACATTCTAAATTTTGGATTCATGAACGCAATTAATTTAAAGTGTGAAATTACATGTACATATTACAGTTTCATGCTGTGGGATATTATGAAACGACCGTTACGGTTTTTCTGGAGGGTTTTTCTCCCTTCAACAGCAATATGCATAGCCTGCGTTTGCTTCAGAAATAAAGACTGATGAATTCCAAAATACCACTGCCTTTGTCATAATGAGCACTATGAAGCAGAAATGTCAAGTGCTCTTCATGAGTCTGACATTAAAGCACAGTACTTGGAATAATTAATTCTTGAAGGGAGTGATAATGATTTTTCAAATATTTACTCTGTTAGTCAGGCATACAATCCCTGTTGTTGCTATCTAAGGCCAGTTCATCTACTTGTGTTTCTAGTATGATAGGTTTGATGCTTTGGTTGTTCCGCAGAGTTCAGCTATGGTGGGTAGAACTGTCTTATGTAAATTCAGTATCAGATAAAGGAGGTAAGCGTATCAAGTGATAAGATATCATTTGTAAGCCACTGCCTCAGCTGAATGAATTTCAGAGACAACTGAATCACAGGCTGCCGGAGGGACTCCCAGAAAAAGTCACCGCCACCCACAGTTTCGTTGCAGCTGTGACTGCTGCTCCATGGCTTATCAGGTCAAGCAGTCCACCCTAAGTCACTCCACTTCTCTGCAGTCACTGCAGATAACATCGCACCATTGTCCAAAGAGATACCTTTCCCTAGTTATTTTGTTGTCTTCCCATACTTGAATCCACTCATTCTGCGGTAATGTTAACTAATGTAAATTCAAAACCAAACTCAAGAATATTCACATGAAATAACTCAGTTTATTTTAGAAATGACATGTAATGGAGATTCTAGAGGAAGGGAATTCAGAATTTCAGTTTCATCCCAACAGATCCTAGTTATTTCCTCCCTCATATGTGGTCAGGAATAAAGTACCTTCCTGCATAATCCAGCAAGAGATGATAGACGTTAAAACGTTGTACTGTAAAAGAAATACTTGTGGTTAAATAATTTCCCTTTCTTTTTGTGTAATCACACAGTGGGCCAGGAAGAAAAGGATCAAGTTGGTCGTTGATCCAGAGTATGAGACCAGCTCAACTGGAGAAGACAGCGCTCCAGAAAGCCAGAGAAATCGTCTCAGCAATCCCAACATTCAAACCAATATCAATGGCAACATCTACATTGCCCAAAATGGGTCAGTTATTAGAACCCGCCGAAGTTGCCTCTCAAACAATTTAAAGGTCACATCCCCCGTGAGGCTGGGGAAACATTTCAAGAAACTCGATAAGTTAGCAGTGACCCACGAAGAGAATGTCCCACTGAACACATTTTCAACAGGGGCATCACCTAGTGACAAACTGAACACAAGACCATGTAGTGTTTCCTTTGCATCTTCTGCTATGGACGCCGACAACATGGCAACGAAGTCAGGGGGCAACAGATTGAAAAGCACAGAAGAGCAAGAGTCCATTGTTGACAATGAGGACATCAAGGAACCTTTGGAATTACACAGTGATCACACTCAGTCAGATGACGAAGAACTCTGGATGGGTCCTTGGAACAACCTTCACATACCAATGACAAAACTGTGACCTCTCTTTTTCATTTTAATTTTTACTCCCATTTATAATAAAAGTACACTTTTTATCGTCACCAGAAAAAAAAACCCGTATGAACTTTGTATCGTGCACATAAGTTGTATACTTTGAACAAATGCTTTAAAGTAAAACAAAACAAAACAAAAAAACCCCAGAGAATTTGCACTCACATTTGTACCAATTAATTGTTCTCCTCAACCACTCTTTTTTGACAGGCTCCGAATTCACTAAACAAATATTCATTAAAATGGACTAGTTTTGTTGGCTCTGGAGTTATTGCTTAATAATAATCAAACCACTGCTTAAAATTCCTGTTTTCAGTGTTTGTAGCTTAAAAGACAACACTCATACGCTTGTTTGACTTGTCTGTGAAGCACATGGAAGCTGAATCTCCAATGCGTAGGTTACCTATTTCAACCTCCAAACATGCACCCAGTTACCAATTCTACACATTTGACATCTCTGATCCAAGTTCTTTTCAAGCTGTGACCCAGCCTGCTTTCTGCCTACCAATTAATCACTCATCCTTGATAAAGTCAATGGCGATACACTGCACAAAGCCAGCCCTATGTTGGATGAACCAAGGCTAATCTTGGCCTTGTCTAGGTTTAGTCTTCATTTGAAGATTACCAATTATAAAGAAAATCACTAGCTGCCTTGGAAATCAGTTCCATTTAAAAATGTGCCTTGTTTCTAATAAGAATTGATTCATCTTCAGATCTTGTAGCCATTGGCTCGCCTTATGCCTTCTACAGCAACCTAGAAGAGCCATTATTAAATGTATAGCCAATACTCCTTCCCACTGGTGGCTTAATCAAATATTCTGTTTGAAACCATCGTATTAATGATGATCTTCTTAAGATCTTTTACAGGTCTCAGCTAACTTTTGTAGCTCAGCTCTGTATCCCTTCTAGTTTATAACATCTTTTGAACACTATGGACTGCACCAGGGATAATGTATTCAAGTCTTCCATTAAGCACCACAGGTGTTAAAAGCACTTTGCTGTTCCTGCCCACTCTATTGTTGATGCTTAAGCTTCGAACAGGACACTTTCTCTCAGATCTTTTTAGAGTCGCTTTGCATGGTCAGTCGACATCATGGAAAGAGGGTTGGCTGGATTCATGCAAAGTCCAGCACATCCTGGTGCAACTGTGCACAGGAGTGTAATGACGGCAGAGCCTGAGGAGCAACTGCCCCCGGGCACTCTTCCAAAGGGGGCACAATTTCTCCCCAGCGCAAGCCTCCAAGAGACATGTGTTGGAGAAAGCCCTCCTGGCTGCCCCAGGCTTCTTATCATTCTGTTGAGGCTCACGTCGGGGCTTCGAACCCGGAAGTGCGTGGACAGTGATGTCACCGCCAGTCACTTCCAGGTTCAGAGCCCGGGGTTGTCGCATGCTGCCTTGCCCCAGGCACCCTTTCACCTCATTCCGCTTCTGATGCAATTTCCTTAATCTAACTTCCAGCACATAATGGGACCCTACATTTACAGTACTTCTAAAAACAGTAGGCTTATTGGAGGAGTTGCCAACTAGCCAGTATCTTAGAGGTCTGACTAAGAAAACTAAAACAATAGAACCAATACTGGCTTCTGAGAAACTTGTCAACTCCACATCCTTCCTCCAGAATTTACCCATGATGCCTCATATTCTGCCCCTCACCTCCAGATTTTTCCAAGCTCTGACCTGACCCTGTCACAGGCTCTGCCCTGGCTCCACCCTCAATCTCACCAGAGTGGCAACATTTATTTTTAAGTTAGCAAGCCTACTAACTAGTGGATGTAGTAAATGTGGCTCAAATTGTGAGCTGAATATGTGCTCGAACAATCCTATGGCTGCATCAGTGCATGCCAAACTATGTACAGATCGACTCGACTCACCCTCTCAACATGCCAGCCTCATTTACACATGTGCTGTGGTTCTTAAGGTGTTACTGCTTCCTACGATATATTTCTCTCATCCTACAGATATGGGCTATGTTCTTTGTTCCTAAATGTGCAGCCTTTCAGATGCCTGTGGGGAAACATTGCAATGTTAGATGCTTATCCAATTGCTCAGTATAACTGCTCCTTTTATTATTTAACTGTTTCAGACTATACATTTGCAGTATAATGTACTGCACAATACATTTCGTGTGCATTTTTAAAACCTCCCATTTATAATGGCTGTTTATTGTACAAAGGGAACAATCCAGACCTCACAGCATTATAAATTAGAAAGCTCTCCAATGGATGAGATGCTCCCATAATGAAATTCTAAAGTTATAAAACTGGTCTAAGTGAAACATGAATCAGGCCCCTGGTATCAGCAATATACTCATTATATAATGCAATAACCTCTATGTAGATGCATAGAATGGAAGATTAAAGATGATGCAAACTCATTTATAGCAGGGATGTTTGTGATAATTAATCTTGCTTTTTTATTTCTATCATCTGCTCTGGTAAAGCCCTTTCCCCCCCTCTTGCATCAATTTTGTTTGTTTCTTTATAATATCCTTGTCTGCAGCTTTTATGATTAATCAATAATTCTTTACCTTATGGCAACAGCAGCCAGAATTAAAATGAGAATGAAGCAGGCACTTGAATGATATCAAAAGACACAAAACGTAGTCGGGCAATGAATGCAGATCCATATATTTTCAGCTACAGCTTGCCTTTGGGCTAAAGAATGCAAGATGGATCCGAACCCAAAAGAATTCCACATCAAGCCACAAAGACCAATGAACACTGAAACTGAATGAGCTTAGTTTGTATTAAAAAAATATAGTCTGTCAAGGGCAAAATGGGAATATCAGAGAAATGTTGCATAAAGTTATGTGTAGTATCAAGAAAATTTATGACATGAAATTGGCATTTCACTTGCGACCCTCCCTATATTTTGGAACCCAACCTGGCAATGTTACAGATTCAATGACCACAATTAATGCAGTCATTGTGTATACAAAATAGACAGAGATCCTGTTGCACACAACCAAACTGGCAGAATAGGTCTACAGATTCATCTCCCACATGCACAAGGCATTGCACTTGTGGAAAAAACTCACTTTGGAGCTGCAGTGTAGATACCCAGCCTGTCGCCCCCAAACTATCCACACCATAATTCCATAGTGATCCATATCAAAGTATTCCAGCAGTCTTTTGCAAACAGATTTCTCTGGATTGAGCCCAGTGTTTGTACTTCGAAAACCAAGCAAAGCGAAAAACCTCAGTTTATGTTGGGCTGCAATCCCTGTGATCGTTTATGTGCCTTTAAAGCCCAGATTTAATTTGAGCCTGAGCACACTAGGGCTTAGCCTTAGACGAGTCAGATCATGTGAAGTAATAATAAAAGCATAAAATGCCTTGGAACATGAAGAGTGCCTTTCATTCACCAAGGTGAACTCCTGCTACACATCCAGGACTGAGGAAAGGACAGAGGGAATTAAATCCAAGGGAAAGTAAAGCAAGAAGATCTCTTCTACAACAGTTTAGCACTGGAATTTAATTTCCATTCAATTAATAAAATTGCACCACTTGTGACCACCGGCCATATATTGTGGCCTGCCAGCACATGGCAATAATCTCCCTGTTGCCTGCAGTCCTAGACAAGCAGAAAGAACAGGAAGTTGATCAAATCCATGGTGGACTGTTTGTTTCTGGTGGACTATGAAGTAGTACAGACTTCCATTAAAGCAATCCCTGTCTCTTCTCTGTGTGTCTATGGTCTGTTTGGTACTCTTTCCATACCTTGTCACTTCTCTCCGCCTCGAATGCTTGGCTTCTCTCCCTTTTCCTCTGGATCCCCTGGCTTTATCCCTAGGGCAGTGTTTCCCAAACTTTTTCTACCTGCATCTTCCTTGACCATTGGCCGGGGCTCCCCATTCCATTATGTTGATGCCTGCCAACTGGCATTGCACTGTTTTTCGAGAGGATTTCATGGCACTTCCCTGGCTGGCCTACCAGTTTGGGAACCACTGCCCTAGGGTCATCAGTGTTCATATATTCCATTCTTTTACCTTCTCATTTCCTTTCTCCCAGCACCTGCAGTGATTTATATCTTCGCCACCAAATTGCAGCTCTGGTGATGTACATGTCCCCCTCCTAGGTTCTGTTCACTCTCTGTCTTTGTATTTCCCAGTTCTCACGCAAAGAGGAGACATCCAAATTTCTCCCGAAGGGGAGATGGGAGACGCATACTCTACTGATGTGGGGCAGGACACTCATCTTCCTGCAAGGAAACTATTCATCTTGGTGTTTTTTTCCATAAGATCCAGCATGCTAACAGGTAGAGCATAGCCCTTTCCCCTTTCTGTTTGCTTAGGTAATGTGGGTAACTCTGGGCATGGCCCCCACACCAAGCCAGCCTCATTCTGCCCAGAAACTGGGGCAGGTGTAAGAAGCGTGAGTTCCTTCCATGTGGCCGAGGCCTTGTCATGTTATCCAAGGAGTATTATTATCCATCAATTTACAAGACACTTTACATAGAGTCCAAGGACAGGTCCATGCCTGACAGGCTTACAAACATCGAGGAGACAATGGGGGCAGGGGGGGGCTGGAGGGAGACAGGGCTAAGGGTAAGCTTATTATGCCATTGTTTTGGCATGTATTTAAGCTTGGTAACAGCAGGGAAGAGAACCAAGGTGTTGTGCCAAAGGCTTTATGGGAAAGGGTGGTTTTAAGAAAGGATTTGAAAGCAGTGAGTGAGGTATAGGGCCCAGGAAGGAGTCACACTGCAATGGCTCCCATGCTGCCAAGGTAACACGAGAAAGGTGTGTGTGCAAGAAATGACAACAGGTTTCTATTTTCATCCCATCCTGTTCCTCCCATACACTGCACAAGCTCTGTTGCCAAAGCCAATTAAGCTCGGTTAGCTGCACATGTTTCTCCAGATTGATACATCCAAGACACCTGGACTCTTTTCTTACCTATTAGTTTTGTGTTGTGGCCTGTGGTGGAACTCTGGGGGGTTGTTATACAGGAGCCGTTAATGTCTTGGCAGAGCTTCATGGCATGGGGCTTCCTAGTACATAAATAAATTGGGGCCTTCATAATTGAGAACTACTGTGGCTTGCAGACTCTTTCTCTCCCAATCTCCCAGTGAGAGTGACTCATTGTCATTGTACAGTGCATTTGATTTTGGTTGTTTTCCCAGCATCCGAGGAATCCTTCTGTGCAATTTAAGCTTTAATTATGAAGCATACTCTGCGGAAATAATGTAATTCCGAGGAATTCATAAGCTTTGCAGGGTGATGGTGGGTGAACCCTACTGCAGATGAGCAAAGGACCATATTAGCTAAGTTCAGACAATAATCAGGATGAAACGAGATCTGAATGGGTAGGCGCATGTTATTTATCTCTGTGTCTGCCACATTAAAAAAAAACCAGATGGGGGGAATCTATTCTTTACATAAAATGGAATGTATGGAGGAGGGAAACAACACAATGCTAAACAATAATAATATTTAGCCCTTTTGTTGGAAGTGATTCATATGCATGGTTTTGTGAAGATAATCCTTACAACAATTCTGCAAGGTGAGGACTACTATCTCCATATTGCAGCTGAGGCTGAAAGGGAGCGGCTTCCCTAAGAGAGCACCAAGTGAATTCATGGCAGAGGCATGATTCAAACTGAGAAAGTCCCACTTCACAGTTCATTCTCAGGCAGCCCAATCCTACTTAAAGATCGGCCGGCGGCCGAGGCCATCGGCCTGATCCAGTGCTCTGCTGTGGGCAGCCTGCAGCAGGCAGGCCGCAGCGAAAAGTCTACTCAGGGAAGGGGACGCTCGTCCCCTTACCTGAGTGTAATGGCGTCTGGGACCGGTAGGCCTCAGATTTCTGCCAGCTATTTTGCTGGCGGAAGTCAGAGGCGGCCGTGTAACAGCCCAACTGCCCTGTGTAGACTGGGATATGGCGGATGTCATGTCCCTGCCCCCGCCCGGGATGGGCTGGGCCTATGGCCGCCCTCCCACCGTCCCTCCCCTCCGTCTGCTGAGCCTCCGAGCCGTCCACCAGATCCTACCTTTCTTGGGTCCGGCGGCTGCCCAAGTCCTCGGCCGGCAGAGCTGGGAAGGCCGGCCTTGCGCCAGCCTTCCTGGCTCTAAAGTAGTCATCAAACGTGCCTTACGGCACGTTTGCCACTATTCCGGGCAGCAGACGCTAGGTCCGCCATCCGGAGGTTAAGGAGGATTAACCCTTAGACACATTGTTCTGTTGCTTTAAGAAATTTTCTCCCCTCCTGGCTTACTTTTGGAGCCAGTTCAGGGGTGGGGGGAATTGCATTGCGAAGGAAGGGGAAAGAGGACACATTTTGTTTCCCTTGCCTGGCTAACCTCCCCCCCCCCCACAATAAATACATAAGGCAAGGTACTTTGGAATATTAATAAGACCACAATTTATTCAAAATAATACATATAGCCAATTATAATACCCTGCAGTGGGTTTTAACTTATGATACTCCTCCCCCATTTATCTTGGAGGAGACACACAGTTACTGTCTATTCCCTTCTTGAGCATGGAGGAATACAGGCGTTCCCCCCCATATCCGTGGGCGATACGTTCCTGCTGCTACCACAGTTACCCCAAACTGCGGATACTAGCGAACCCTATACTTATTGTGGCATCACTTCAAAACAAAGAGAGATGAGTCCTGAACTGAACACGGCGCTAACAGGAAGTAGGCAGCAGTTTGGAAATGCTTTGCAAAAGGAAACAGATAGCGAGAACGCTAGACTCTTAGCTTCTAGACAGAGGAACTCTAGAGGAGGCAACAGCGAGAACACTAACAGGAAGCTGAGTCTAGGGTTCTCGCTGTCTGTCTGCTTCCTCTGTGCTTCCTATTGGCGTACTCACTGTCACCTCCTCTACCACCTACAAGTCTAGTGTTCTCGCTGTCTCCTTCCTTTTGAAAAATGCTTCCATTTGCAAAGCGTTTCCAAACAAAGGGAAGTGAGTCCTGAGTGCGAGGGGGGAATTTGAGATCCGTGGATAATTGAAACCATGGAAAACGAGTCCACAGATATGGAGATATATAATTCTTTAATAAACTGCCTCCCCTTCCTCTCTTTGATGGACCATAACCTGGGTCATCTGGAGCTGGGTTGCCAAGGCTGGAGCTTTGAATGTGTGGAAGATAAGAACTTAAGAAGATAAGAAGAGCCCTGCTGGATCAGGCCAAAGGCCCATCTAGTCCAGCTTCCTGTATCACACAGTGGCCCCACCAGATGCCTCAGGGAGCACACAAGACAACAAGATAACCTGTTTCCCGTTGACACTCCCTTGCACCTGGCACAGAGAAAACCCACTTCTAAAACCAGGAGGTTGCTTATGGCTTGTAACCTGTGATGGTCTTTTCCTCCATGAATCTGTCCAAACCCCTTTTAAAGGCATCCAGGCCAGGTGCCATCACCACATCCTGTGGCAAGGAGTTCCACAGATGAATTACACGCTGGGTAAAGAAATATTTTCTTTTGTTTGTTCTAACTCTCCCTCCACTCAATTTTAGTACATGTCCCCTGGTTCTGGTGTTGTGCGAGAGGGAGAAGAATTTCCCTCTATCCACTCTCTCCATCCCATGCATAATTTTATAAGTCTCAATCATGTCCCCCCTCAGGCGCCTTTTTTCTAGGCTGAAAAGCCCCAGACGCTGTAGCCTTTCCTCATAAGGGAGGTGCTCCAGCCCACGAATCATTCTGGTTGCTCTTTTCTGCACCTTTTCCAATTCAACTATATCCTTTTTGAGGTGTGGTGACCAGAACTGGACACAATACTCCAGATGTAACCTTACCATCGATTTGTATCACACAGTGGCCCCACCAGATGCCTCAGGGAGCACACAAGACAACAAGATACTTGTATCCTGTCGCCACTCCCTTGCACCTGGCACAAAGAAAACCTACTCCTACAACCAGGAGGTTGCTTATCCCCATCATGGCTTGTAAGCTGTGATAGACGTTTCCTCCATAAATCTGTCCAATCCTCTTTTAAAGGCATCCAGGCCAGGTGCCATCACCACCTCCTGTGGCAAGGAGTTCCACAAACCAATTACACATAGAAACACTGCATTAACTGGAGTAGGGTAACCAGGTTCTTTGCTGGAGATTCGTGACTGCCTTGAAAAGGCTGGTGTGGCCATTCTGGCTGTGAACCTGCCCCTCTCTTCTTGGTCCTGTAAAAATTTAAATTCAGTCCCCACAATGGGGTGCTGCCTGCCAGCCACTGTAGGGCAATGACAAGGGCCTCCCAGTCCATGCCCCAGGGAGTGAGCAATGTAGAACACCACAGTGGTGCTCACTCCCAGGCCAATCAGTAACCATCTGCTTGCACGGTGTACGACATCTTTCTTTGTCCCTGAGGCCTGTGGGGCTGGAAGGCTCTTGCCACTCCTCTGTGGCAACTGGCAGGCAATGTGCCACATGGGGGAGTAAATATCCTAACAGCCCAATCCTATCTAACCCCCTCAACAATGCAGCCACATCACCAGAGCATCGGGGGTGGGGGGGAATCCCAGAGCATCCCTCTGAGTAAGGGAACATTTGTTCCCTTGCCTGGGGATAACCATCTGCTTCCTGAATGGGTTTACTCAGACCTGCCCCAGCAATTTTGCTGATGCAAGTCCAAGTGGATCTGGGAAGGGGGATATCATATTGGTGGCAGTGCTGCCACCGATACCACCCCCTTCCCAGCCTCAACCCACACCCCTCCCAGCCTCGGTCTTTGCCCTGTTCCTCCCATCCCTGCCCCATTCTGCCCATCCTCCATGCCATTACCAGCGCTGGGGCTCCTTAGAAGGTCACTGGCGCATGGCCACAACCGCTTATGGTGGTGGCCCGACTGTAGTTAATGGCATGTCGCCTTTTGTGACTGCCATAAAGCACACTGCGCTGCTGAAACATGGGTTCCAGTGACACAGCATGCCCATAGGATTGAGCCATAAATCCTCAGGAGGAGGAGGACTAGGAGGAGGGTGGGGGCAATTTCTCAGCCAAAGCAGCCATATTACTCCTGTCAAGGCAACGGCTTGTCTTCAGCTGAGAATCTGGTCATGTTAAACTGGAGTACTCCAGGCTGGCTACATTTTACCTCAGAAAACAGAAGTGACAATTCAGCAAAGTGGTTCTTTCATGCTGAACCTTCCATTTGCTTGCTAATGAATGATTCACAATCCATTTTTCTCTCCAGTCCTTTCAGCCGACAGCCCTTTAAGGAGATGCACTATTTCACAACCTCGGCAAAAAATCTCCTCAGGTAATGCTGATGTAAAATATAGACTCAGGATGAAGCCTGATTGTTGGTGCTTGGGGGCTCGAAGAGTAATTGTAGGAATTGGAACAAACTATTGCATCGCAATAAAACTGCCAGACCTAAATAGCTTTTAGAATTTGGCCTTTTCATAGGAACTGCCTCAGGGCTGGATTTATTCATACCATACAGATTGAGTAAACATACAGCAAGGATGCCCAAGTTATTGTGCAAGTTGGCAAAGGATAACTCCGTAAGCTAGTGTTGCATAGCGGACAACAGGCTGAGCTGCAAATTGGGACTTCTCTGGGTCAAATCTAGACTTTGCCATGAGACCTTAGGCCAGTGGTTCCCAACCTGGGGGTCATGAAGCAGTTTCTGGGGGGTCGTGGGATGTCGGCTGGATGACCACCCCACTGCAGAGAAAGAAGTGTCCGATACTCTCTTGGGGCTTGTTCGCACACCTTGTGCTACTTTCTGCTTGCCCTTTAGCATCTCTGTTTAATATTAGCTCACTTCTCCCACCCCCTAAATGGGACTGATTATGAGTACAACTTATGAGTTGTTTATTGCTTATGAGTACAACAATAAAAATGTGGTTTATTCCTGCTTACTGACATCACTATGGGTCCCAACAGATACAAAAGGGGGTCCTAGTGCTAAAAAGGTTGGGAGCCACTGCCTTAGGGCCTTAGGCAATGCACTCCTTCTCAGCCTCAGCTGAGAATCATGAGTTGAACAGGGAGGTTAACTCATAACATCAAGACAGTCCATGTGAAGTGCTTTGTACACTTGGACAGCGCTATGCAAAAGCAATGCAGGATTCATTCATTCATTCATTCATTCATTCATTCATTCAAATGATTTATATCCCACTATCCCCTCCAAATATCTAAACTCTCCATATTGGAGCAATTCGGGAGTATTCCTGAAAATACTTTTTTAACGCTGTAGAACCAATTACCTGTAGTTTCAATTCTGCCTCAAATGGCAACCAGAAAGATAGGAAGAAGATGCAGATGAAGACACAATGTTACACTACAGTCACGTTCATAGGGATTTGCACATCCTCAGCTACATGTACTGTACTACCCATGTCCACTTATTATTCTCTCAGCTCAGGCACTTGTGGAGGTGAATGAGTGTGGGCTGCTGGGGTAAAATGTGATTTTCAGGAACCATGCATGCCACGTTTGTGCATCTGAGCCACGAAACCTCCATGTGGACATGGGTTAGGTCTGAGTAGACCCCCTGCACTGCCAAGGCTTACCCAGAGAAGACCTCCCAGACTGCCCCCCCCGAATGCAGCGGCAGCCATTTAAGCACCACTGCATTTGCAGCGGGGGGGGGGAGAGAATAGGATTGGGCTGTTAATGTTTATGATTATATTTTACTGACGGGTTGTTATAATGGGTGAAATTAGCTTAGTCTAGGAAGACAATAGGCAGCCCAATCCTATCTAGCCCTGGAGGAGCAGGGCTGCATGGCCCACACTGTGTCTAGCGCTGAAATTGAGCAGGTTGGAGTTCTCGTTGGACATTTGTCCACTTACTCCAGACCGAGGTCCAGCCTGTTCAATGGGGCTACTTGGATCCGAGGAGCCCTGTGTAAGGCTTTCAGGCCTGGGGTGGGTGGGTGGGTGGTAGGATACAGCAGAGGCCTCCTCTGCCGAACCAAACCCCTCCCAGGCCTAATCTGCCCCCCCACTCCGCCCTCCCCTCACCCCTTTACACGTCCTCCCCCAACCCCCGCACCACTTGGCGTGGTCCCTACCTGCCGCGGTGAGCTCTGGGCCTCCACTGACAGCCAGAGCGCACTGGAGCAGTTAGGGACCGTGCAGAGTTCTTTTGTTTGAGTGTAATGAGTGTAATGAAAATCTGGACGCTATTTTAGATTTTGAAAGATACTTCATACTTCAGAGGAAAAAATCCCAGAAGTTCTTTCACTCTTGTCCATTCCGTCTCACGGAAATAATTTTTATACAGTACTGTAATTGAGGCTGTGTTTGCATTTCCAATGTTATATTACACTCTAGTCCTGTGTTCAGCTGACCTCCTCCTTCAAATGACCTACAAACTCTCATTAAAATAAAAGCCGAAAAATCCTTGATTTATCTGCCATATGGACCAATTCAACCACAGCCACCATGATTATAGTGGACTCTTGCTGGTGATGAATGTTTCTGCCATTTTTTACGAGTACAATGCAAAACTGGGAGGTTCAGCTCATACATAACAGCACAGAGAGTCTGCTCACCCCTAATTGCCTTGGTGTGGGGGAAAGTATAAATGTATTAAATAAATGAATACATAGTAGATAGTTGCTGAGGACTGGAAAAAAAGCACTGTGGTGATGATTTTTTTTTAATGCAATTGTAGTTGACTGCAGTACTCCTAGTTTCCAGGAGAGGTCACTACACGACAAGGGAATAATCAATCTGCAATCAAGGGAAACATGTGATAGGAACACTGTGTTCCTACAAGGACAATGACTGACCTGTTTCTAATTTTAGATTCCTATTTAAGAGCAACTGTATTTGTTTATTATTAGCAGTCCATTAAAACTATTGTGCCTGGGATTTGAAAACTTACAACAATGATAAAGAGAGTTGCAGTCTGTGATTTCATAGATTGTTCTATAATAACGAACTGGCCTCTAAAAGAGATTTCATAATTTATCTGTCAAAACAAAAACTGACAAGTAGTTTCGTGTGACAGCTCAAAACAGTCATGAGAAAAGCATCATTTTTGGCCATAAAAGGTCTTACCAGCTGGTCATCTGTGTAGACTTTTAAAATTAAAAACAGTCTCCTAATCTTTTTCTGGCCTTTTAAGAAGTATGTCCCTCCTCTTGCACTCCCTCTGTCTCAGATTAAATTTAACCAAATGGTTCATATTTATTCAAGGTTAACCGTTGCTTTCTTATTTATATAAGCCCTTCCAATTCTCACATTGTGTTACCAAGATAGGCCCCACAGATCTAAATGAGGCTTGAGCCAGTGGAGTTCTCTGAGCAAGGATGTCATTTTTCTGTATAGAAAATTGATTTCCCATGCAAGGTGAACTTACAAAATAAATCATGTTAAAATAGTGCAGTAAGGCATTTGGGAAAAATGGTTTCCATCTTCTGTGTAATAGTATAGACAGGTAAAAGGCACTGATGGGGATGTGCTGGTGTTTGTTCTTTGCTCTCAGTGGAGCACAATGGTGCTACTTAAGAGCATTTGAAAGGACTGACTTCGATCTAATAAGAACATAAGAACATAAGAAGAGCCCTGCTGGATCAGGCCAAAGGCCCATCTAGTCCAGCTTCCTGTATCACACAGTGGCCCCACCAGATGCCTCAGGGAGCACAAGACAACAAGATCGCCACTCCCTTGCACCTGGCACAAAGAAAACCTACTCCTACAACCAGGAGGTTGCTTATCCCCATCATGGCTTGTAAGCTGTGATGGACGTTTCCTCCATAAATCTGTCCAATCCCCTTTTAAAGGCATCCAGGCCAGGTGCCATCACCACCTCCTGTGGCAAGGAGTTCCACAAACCAATTACACGCTGGATAAGAACATAAGAAGAGGATAAGAACATAAGAAGAGGATAAGAACATAAGACGAGGTAAGACCTTTTATGGCCAAAAATGATGCTTTTCTCATGACTGTTTCAGATCACACAGGAATCTAACTCAAAAAGTCCATGAAGATGTACCCTCCCTTAAGCTTACTGTGTTGCTAAATCTCCTATTGATGAGTACTGTATACCCATTGTTTACTAGCCAAGTGGCTAGTAAACTGTTGTTTTAAGCACTGGAAGAATGTTAAGAGACCCCAATATGGTTGTACGGACCAGAGGTGTGGGGGAAGGGGACATACATGGACGTGTGAGTCTAGGGGACATCATTGGGTTAAGGTGCATGAAGGCCATTGATGTTCTTATTTTTAAAACTGAAATATTTTCCTCCCTTGGTGTAATAAATCCTGCTGTTACATAATAACTAGCTTGCAACATTTCATAATTTCACTGGGGTGAAGCTTTGTATTTACAGAGTAGTGAATTGGCCTCCGTTCCCGCTTGTACTGGGCAGTTTGGAGTTTGGCTGGTGACAGGCTAGACAGAGACACACTCTTCCTTAGAAGAACAGTGTCTCCTCCTTACCCTCCGCTGAATTGCAAAGCTGCATGCCGGAGAACATACAAAGTACAAAAGCGGGCTTCTTCCCTTGCAAGTTCATCGCTGTAATTCATTCAAAAATGTAGTGGTGATATTTGCCTCTATGCATCATCAAGTAGCAAGCAAACTCCTCAGAACCTCTCAAGCTTAGAAGTTAATCAGGCCCAGATACCCAGCCCTGGAACTTCTGTTCTCACCAGTGCCAACTGGGTATTGACTTGCCTGGCTCCAATCTTGCTGTTATGGTTTCTGTGGGATCGACTTGTGAGTCTGAGAGGCCCAGGGGAGGTTTCCGCTATGCTGCTGCTGCTGCTTCTCTGGATCATGTTTTATACTGAGGCTGATGAAAAAGTGAGAGATTTTGGGGAAGATGTATTTGAAAATAAATGTTGATTATTTGTTTCTTTATAAATAGCAACTAGACTTTACTGTCTCTGTATAAGGTAAAGGTATCCCCTGACAATTAAGTCCAGTCGTAGGGTGTGTTGCTCATCTCCATTTCAAAGCCGAAGAGCCAGCGTTGTCCGAAGACACCTCCGTGGTCATGTGGCCGGCGTGACTCTCCTTGCTGCAGCGCGTAGCATGCGGCTGGAACACGGAGCGCTGTTTACCTTCCCGCAAGCGGTACCTATTTATCTACTCGCATTGACATGCTTTGGAACTGCTAGGTTGGCAGGAGCTGGCCAAGCAACGAGCGCTCACCCCGTCGCGGGAATTGAACTGCCGACCTTTCGATCGACAGCTTATGGTTCAGTGGTTTAACCCGCTGGCTGAGGCTGATGAAAAAGTGAGAGATTTTGGGGAAGATGTATTTGAAAATAAACGTTGAGTATTTGTTTCTTTATAAATAGCAACTAGACTTTACTGTCTCTGTATATATCTCCTCGTTTTAGCAATCCTGTATTAACAGCCCAATCCGATGCATGCCTACTCAGAAGTAAGTCCCGTTAGAGTCAAGAGAGCTTGCTTCCAGGTAAGTGTGGATAGGATAGCACCCTCAGTGCAACCTGCCAATATTTTATGTAGCATGTCTTAAAAACAATCCGTGGTATGTGTCTGATACCGTTTTAATCCACCTAGCTCAGAGTTCAGCATTTTAATCCGCCCAGCTCAGAGTTGGTGGAGCCCTTTCTGAGTCCTCTACATGAACTTCTGGGTGGCTGCCTGGGGCAATGTCATCTGTCAACTATTCAGAGGCTATTTTGTGAGTGACCTCATTATTTTTTTTCCTTACAGTCAGGGCAGGCCCATCCATGAGGCCAACTGAAGCGGTTGACTCAGGCAGCAGACTGGCAGGGGGCACCCACTGCCATCCAGCCACTTGCCCCCAGTGATCCTCCTCTTCCCACTCCCTGGATTAGAAAAGGAAGAGGGGGACAAAACGGAAGCGCAGAGGAAAGAAGAGTGGGGGGGCTCCTCTTGTTAGAGGAGCAGAGGCAGACACAGCACCAGGAAAGGGGGGCAGCATTTGCCAGACTGCCTCGGGCGCCAGGAGGCCTTGTGAGGAGGCCCTGCTTACAGCCAAAGGTGAGCCAAAGAGTACGTCAGTCAAAAACAGTCATCCAGCCATTGATACTGAAGAGTATAATAGAGGGTGCCAGATCTCTCAACATATCTTGTGTGCAATTACTTTCCCTAGAATAGTACAGTATAATAAATAAACATTACTACTGTACTTATTCTTTCAGTATATTGGTATGAGTTTCCCCATAGTACTTTCTAGCTACTGAACTTTTCAGTACCTCTTTTGAATGATTATTGCTGATTTATATTCGAGTTTTATTAGAGTTTATATTAGAGTTTATATAGAGAGAGTATTGCTGATTTATATTAGAATTCACCCTCGTTCTTGCCCACTGTACTTGAATGGGCATTATGCAATTCTCTTCTGTTGTTCTTATCTATCACTTTATCACTGGATCCATTGACAATATCTTAACCTGGGTTCTCTTTGTCGAAGCTTGAATGCTCCCTCCAGTCTTATTTCAATACCTTGTTATTTTTCTCAGCTCCATTGTCTTGTAGGGGGATGTCTGAATTCTTCTTCTTCTTCTTCTTCTTCTTCTTCTTCTTCTTCTTCTTCTTCTTGTTACTACTACTACTACTACTACTACTACTACTACTACCAGTGTTTATATACCGCTTTTCAACAAAAAGTTCACAAAGCGGTTTACAGACAAAATCAAATTATTAAATATTATGTGCCTAATATTTATTTATCTTCTTCTCATAGTTACTCCTACTCCTCTTTTTGGTGCTCTGACTTTTTCAGCTACTTTGGCTAGATGGCCATAATGGCCGGGGTATTTTTCTTCATATAAGTTTCAAATCATGCCCTTTCCTTCTTTTTCTGCTTTTGAACTTCCACCTATTTTTATTTATGTATTTATTTTACCATATTGATCTTCACTTTGCTTTGCTTCCCTATCATTCTGGGCCTTTTTCTCCTTATGTTGTAGGTTTCGATACATTGTTAAAATTTCCTTTTTCTCAGCCTTTTCCCTAAACATACTCCTCTGTTTCTACTTTTCTCAAGACTGCCATGCTGCTAGTTTTTCCTTCTCTTCTACTTGTTCTTTTAATCTCAATTCTTTTGCTATCTGTATTTATTTTATAATTCATATATCCTTTAGTTATTGAAGCCAAATGTTCCAAAATCTCTTAGAAAACCAAGTTTTATAGCACAATCCTATCCAACTTCCCCCACCGGTGCAACCAGCGGTGCAGCGAGAACAGAAGGCCCCAGAACGGAAAGGGGATTCAATTCCCCGCCAAAGGGGGTTTCAAGGGGGATTTAAATCTCCTCTCCAAAGCCTTCCGCCCTGCAATCAAGTTGGATAAGATTGCACTGTAAGGAAGCAAGGCCACCCCAACCCAAACAGACACTTAGGAAGGCAATGTTTTTAAGGGTATCAGCAGGGTATCAGCAGGGATGTGGATGAAGTCTCTGACTCCAAATCTTAAGTCAAGTCCCAAGTCTCTGGGTCCAAGTCTAAAGTCAAGTCTAAAGTCTTTGCCCCCAAGTCCCAAGTCTTTGATTGTGAGTTGTGAGTCCCTATCTATTTAATTGGGGAAACAGGTTTAAACCTGAATAAAACTCAACTTGTTGTATAAGGCTCCAAGTCTCGAGTCGAGTCTTTCGAGTCTTTTACAATCGCTGAGTCAAGTCCGAGTCAAGTCATTGATGCGACTTGAGTCTGACTCAAGTCCGAGTCAATAGATTCAAGTCTACATCACTGGGTATCAGTAAAGCAGCATGTATACATACCAACTAGCACTATGTCTGTCTGACTCTTCTATGCATGACCTTGCAGGGGTTCAACATGGCTCTCCAATAGGGGATGGACAACATTGGGACATTTCCCATTCCCAACTTGAAGTCTACGGCTGGCTGATACAGTATGTCTGCCTTGAACATAAATCCCACCCAGTTTTCAAGGCACTAACAAAGAAGGGGTTGATATTGCCATACAAAGTGATAGGGTTCAGATGTGTGTAATTCTCCAGCCTCCGTGGGCCACAGGTAATATTAAAGTGCCCCAGGATACTTGGCAATGCTCTGAGCAACATTGTTCATAAATCTCACCAATACTAGCTCTCTAGTATTGTGTGGTACAGCAAAATATGTAGGGTCAGCTTTGCTAAGAAGGTTCCTACATAACATGCCTTGTGGTCCAATCCTATGTGCAGTGTAAGTTCCTTTATGGCTTTTGCAAAACATGACACACTATTCAGCATGGACAGATCATTGCTGCAAGTGGCGAGTAGCCACGGCCATGTGCCAGGAGCCCCAGCACTGATAAGTCAGCACAGGGGTCAGGAGGGAGGTGGGGGTGGGGGTGGGCAGAACAGGGAGGGGATGAACAAGGAGGAGACTGGGGCTGGGAAGAGGGTGGATCGAGGACTGGAAAGGGGTGGTATCAGTGGCAGTGGCGCCACCAATCTTCTATCCCCCTTCCTGGCCCCGATCTGCCTTCACGGGTTCACTTGGACTTGCTACAGCTATATAGCTGGCGCAGGTCCAAGTAGACCCAGTGAGGCAGTGAGGGCTTAGTCCTAGGCAAGGGAACAAATGTTTCCATACCCAGAGAAGACCTTCAGGACTCCTCCCCCGGTGGTCCGGTGGCACAACTCCATTGGCAGGGGACGGTTTTGATAGGATCGGGCTGTTGGTCTACTACCAGTTCTGCACACATATGTAGCCTACAAAATAAAATCCAGGTCATGTATCCATGTATATTGCATGCACATACTTCTATCTCTCATGCATACTTTTCCGTTTAGTTCTTTCCCTGTCTTGGGAAATGCCTGGGTATTCAAGCCCCATTGCTTAAAAATACTGTCATCATGCTTCTGCATCATCATCTTGTTGAGGGGAAGTATTTTAAGTGCATGATTTATGATGGTCTGCCTCTGTGGCTGGCAGAATAATAGCTTCTTATGGAAGAAACTGATGGCGCAGAACATAATGTAGGTTCTGGGAAATCACCAGGGTATCAGCTGTGCCACATTTCTTTCCCAAGTGACCTTTGTGACAACAATTTCATAATTATCCCATTTAACTTGTACAGCTGCCCATTTCAATTGTCCAATGCCCAAGGTGATCCAGAAGATCAATATGTATTCTTGCAAAAACGTAAGCAGAACTTTTAATGTGAGTGAAAACAAAAATGAAGGAATGACATGCAAACTGCAATAATTCTGATACATTAACAGTTAATTCAAATTAATTGGAAAATGAAACCGTTCAACTCCTCCAAAGTAGCTGAAGGAATAGAGTATGTAACCTCTGTCATAACACAAGTAGATAGCATTTGTTTAATCCAAACTGTAAAAATAGCTAAAATGCATCTCTTTCATACAGATAAAATGCAATACTAAATTAAAATAACTATTACCTGTAATTCTTTCTCCTATCTTCCATAACTGATACCTTGTGTAAAAGTCAGATCTTCTTAACTTTCCATTCCAATCATCTGTTGCTTTCAGTTTTAAGTAATAAACTGATCATAACTACATTAATATAGCAGCACATAAGACCCTGAAATGGGAAAATAACTCTTAAAAATTATACTGGTATTGATCCATAGTTGAAAGAATTCTATGCACTGTGAAAATGCTTGAAATAGACACATCTATCACTGTATGGTGTTTTCGGCATTTGTAATATTTTTTTCATTGTATGTTTACCAAGAACATCCTAGTACCAATTTCAAGTGGATATCTTTCAGAATCAATACTAATACAATTTATTATCAAAAATATTAAATTTAGGTCACGACTCAAAGGACTGCCTTTACAGCTGGGACTTAGACATGCCTGCATTCTGCCTGATGGAGAGGAAAGGAAACATACCGTATATTTTCACCCTTGTTGTTGTTGTTGTTCAGTCGTTAAGTCGTGTCCGACCCTTCGTGATCCCATGAACCATATCCCGCCAGGCCTTCCTGTCCTCCACTATCTTCCTGAGTTCGCTCATTTTCATGTTCGTTGCATCGGTGATGCTGTCTAACCATCTCATCCTTTGCCCATCTCATCTATTGCTCATCTCATCTATTTTCACCCTAGCAGGAATGAATTCACTAAAATCTGAGCATGTATCATTAGTAGGAACGGGATATTTGAAAAGGGAGATTTCAAAATGCAACAGAGAGAGAGAGAGAGAGAGAGAGAGAGAGAGAGAGAGAGAGAGAGAGAGACCATTTAAATGGGGAGGGACCAATTCAAGTCAGGTAGAGCCACCCTACAACCAATATTCCCTCTAATTTTATTCCCCACTGTATGAAACAGTTAACAACACGAGCAATCTATAACCCACTGTAATCTTAAAATGGGCAATGGCCAGTCTGGTCACTAGGCGGCAGTGAGTGAGGACTGCTGAAAAATCACAAGACATGTGGCATGTTTATCTGTTTATCAGGGATGATAATTAGCCTGGAGAAGAGACGGCTGAGCGAGGATACGATAGCTCTCTTCAAATACCAGAAGGGCTGTCACATGGATGAAGGAACAAATTTGTTCTCAGCTGCCTCTGAGAGTAGAACTAGGTCAAATTGGTTCAAACTGCAAGACAGGAGATTCCGGTTGGATATCAGGAAGAAATTCTGGACGGTAAGGGAGGTTTGGCGGTACAACAGATTGCCGAGGGAGGTGGTGGATTCTCCCTCACTACAGATCTTCAAGCAGAGGCTGGACAGGCACCTGCTGGAGATGCTCTAGGAGGATTTCCTGCTACAGGCAGGGGGTTAGACTAGATGGACTTGTGGTCCCCTTCCAACTCTATGATTCTATGATAAAGAACTATGTAATCAGTACGTAGTTAGCTTTTTTTTTTAATGAAACATTAACAGAACTCCATGAATAGTCCCTACTCCTATCACATTGCAAAATATACCACATTCAGGGTGCAATCCTGCCTATGCTTAGGCTGGCGGAGCAAGCACTTTGCCGGCCTTCAGTGTCACGAAATTACCGTAAAGCACTTTTGCGGCACTGAGTGAGTTAGCAGCGCAGGCACAGAGGCTGGTGCTGCTCACTCAGACATGGCCTGATGGCCGCACCGCCAGACAAAGGTACGTCCTGTAGCAGGAGGGTGGGAGGAGGGAGGGTCGGGATGGTGAGGGTCAGGCCTGGGAGGGGGCGGGGATATTGGCGCCATGCTGAGCCGATATCCTAACCCCCTTTCTGGGCCTGGCCGGCCTTACACGGCCTGCCCGGTTGTGTGCTAGCTAAACAGCTGGCGTGCATCTAAGGAGGCCCATTGGGGCCACTGGGGCTTTGGGACGAACGTCCCCTTACCCCCCCCGAGGTGAGTCCCGGCCCCACCGGCATGGGCCGCATCCTGCATAGGATGCAGAGCGGCCGGTCATTCTCACACACACACACACACACACACACACACACACACACACACACACACATTTCATGACCATTTGGCTCCACTACTTACATGCTTTTAATCTATACTTGAGGGAGTGACACAAAGTGGCTAAAAATATCCTCCAACTAGTGAATGCTAGGTATTCTGCTAAAATGGTAACAGACCCTTTGAAAACAGCTTTACAGACAAACGTATGTGTGTCTACTCAGAGGTAAGTCCCATTGTGTTCAGTGAGACTTACTCCCAGGAAAGTGTGTATAAAATTGCAGCCTTAAACTCTGAATCAGGGTCTGTACTCAACCTGGGTATGCCAAGGACTGAAGCTGGGAATGAAACCTTATCGTTATTAAACATCTTTAAGATGTTGTGTGTTTCTGGGCGGTACTTTTTGATGTTCTTTCTTTCTGCCTCCCAGTCCAAACCATGTCTCATTTCATCTACCTCTATCTTCTTCCCCAGTCCACACCTCACCCTACCCCAACTTCCTCACCCTTTCCTTTCCACTAAAAAAACCCATATCATTTTGCCAGCCCTTCTTTGTACCTTTGTTCTTTGCAGTAGCGTCGTTTCGGTAGGGGCGGGGCTGTAAGTATCGCTCCGTTGTAGTCTCTTTACCGAGCGAGCAGGAGGCGGCCCCGCCCCCTCACTGTCGGAGCCATTCCCCTGCGGAGAAAGCAGCAGGCAAGAGACCCTGTGTTCTTTGAACACAGTACAGTATAGGATTCCTTGTATCTTGTCCCATGATGATAAACTTTTGAAGATGGTGCAAGCAGAACCACAGCCTGTAGTATCCTTCTTTCCATGATCTGGCACACACACCTGACTTCCTTCTTTATCGATCAGTGACCTACACTCACATCTGGCTTCCAAGCATCACTTCTATCAGCAGTCTGCACACAGCGCCTGGCTTCCCTCTAACAGGTTCCAGCATGCAGGAGGGAGATTAGAGAACAAAGGGAACTGTGTGTGCAGCAACTTCTTTCAGCTGCATGGGGCTTCTATTACAGTTGCACACCCACACTCCCATGCAACCTACATGGAATAGTGCCTACAACTAAGACCCCATAGGAATTCCTACCCACAGCTTGCCCCTGTTGCTGACATGCTGTCCCTACTAGTTCTGTCCCATCCTCAAACGCAGGCTTACCAGATCGTCACCGGGACGGGAGTGGTCTACCCTTAAGGGGGCGTGGCGTGGGGGGCCACAACGCGATGCGTTCTGGCCCCCCCACGCCCCGCCCCCTTAAGGGTAGACCGCTCCCGTCCCGGCGACGATCTGGTAAGCCTGCTCAAACGTCTTAGCTTGGGGAAAGGTGAGAGGCTAGCAGGCAGTTGGGGGCTTTCTTCAATACAGGAGAGGCTCCACAGGCTTGTAGTCAATCCCATGCTCCCCTAGGAAAAAAAACATTGCTCCACGTCATTTGCCTTCCCATTGTTGATGGGACCTCTTCATGTTTTTCTACCCCTTCCCCTTTTATGGCTTGGGAAAGAGGATGTTCTAGCAGGAAAGGAAAAGTGTAGCCTAGATTTCATTTTGAAGACACAAAAAGTCCCTCGAGACGTTTCAGCCGATTGACCGGAACACTTGAAAATCCCAACTTATTTTCAGGGCAAGCAGGAGACTCCAACAACATCACTAAATGGAGGAGTAGACACGAACTAGTAACTGACCAGGAAACGTGGCCTATCCTGGTCTTGTGCCTTTAAAGGCAGCTTCACAGGCAGATATCCGTAACTGTGAATCTCTTCACTGCACTGAGATCAATCTGATAATTTCTGATGATCCAGCAGTGCTAAAGGAACACCGAGAAAGGCTGCTTCAAAAGTTGGCACCCCTAGTACCAATAAGTGCTATATGTCCATTTCATAGGGTGAAAAGTTCCCATCAGGAGTTGGGACTCTGCACATGCAACCATACAAATTTCACTCACTCACTCCTGATAATGCCAGTTAATACTCCTGCTGACAATATGATTCAGGCTGTGCATATGTAATGCTGGATCAAGGCCATTTCTAGAAAGCTTATTTATCCGCACTGTCATTACCAGATCTAGCAGTAGAGGGCAGTAACTACTTGGCTGATCTATTAAGGCTGTTTTTCAACAGCATTAGACTCTCATAAATTTGAAGCAGAGATTCTTTAAATGTTCTGTTTAATCATTTATACCCTCTGTTTGTCCTACTTGTGACTTCTTCAATCACACTTTTTGTAGTACAGGCAATTTGCCCAGTGATTTAGCTGTAATTGGAAGTTTCGTGTCAAAACACACAAAAGACAAGGTTGCAAATACCCTTAAGAATTTCACAATTGGAATTATTTTACAATTATGCTATCGAGAAGTAAAATGAAGTTCTCTTCATTCAGACTTCAGGCTTAAACAGGCATCCCTATGAGGTTTAAAAATCAGAAGGCACTGGGAAGGGAAGCTTTGGGAATTGTACAATGATAGGATTATTACATAATCCAGAACAGTTTGAATAGCTGCAAATTAAAAAGCAATTGCCCTTTGTGGAGTATGGTCTGATGCTGGTTTTGTTTTGTTAAAGTGGAAAGTTAACATATTTAATCAATTGGTGTGTTTTTTCTTCTTAAATTGTAAGCTGCATTGGAGACCAACAGCTGAAAAGTCAAATAGAAAGCTATATAAATGAATAACATAGCTGCAAAATTTCCAACCCAACAAGCCAAATGGATCTCTTACAAGACATCGAGGCATGAATATTGGTAATCTATTAAACCGCCATTATTTGCAGTTTCAGACAGGCAGTTTCAATATATATTGAAACTATATTGAACCCTAAGCAGCCTAGATGATACAGCGCTGCCAACGAAACATGTGCTAAATGCTGTGGGGGGTGGGGAACCACACCACCCAAGAGAGGTAAGTAAAAATCTTTTATTGGCGTAGGTCTAGGAAACGTAGGTAGAGCTGGTGTAGGTCCGACTGGATTCACTGGAGACTAGACAGCCTATGGAGAGGTAAGTAAAAAAGATTCCAGTGGGTCTCATCAGCCCTACACCAGCTTTTTAGATAGCATAAGTCCAAGGAGACTCCTGGGGGCAGGTCCAAGCCAGGAAGGGGAGATAGGATCTCATCATATCCCCTTCATGATGAGATGTCAAATCAGGATCCAGCAGGGCTGTTCTTATGTGCAGCTGCCACCAAGATTGTTCCCCTCCTGTCCCCAGCCAGCTCCCTACCCCGATCTATCCACAATGCCCCCCCCAACCAACCCTGCCAACTTACCTGTGACAATGGGGGACAGAGGAGGTCCAGGCTGCACGTGACTTTTGGCCATTTGCCCTAGCAGCTGTGGCCTATCAAATGGCAGAGCGGCTTTCCTGGACTTGCACTGACGGGTCATGAGATCTATCCGCATAAGCCCTGGATAGGACTGTTGGTTGTTGGTTGGTTAATCATTTTGACATTTTGATCAACTATAAAAATTCATTCCAATGAATTAGGCAGAAACATGCAGAGGACAAACAGCACCTTCAAAGAGGCATTCCCTCCTGTGTGATAGAGAAAGAGAATGCCTCTATCCACCACAAAACAGTTGTTCCTTATCTAAAAACAAAGCATAACATTTTCCTTACAACTACTGTCTTTCCTATGTTAAATTTATTCATGTTTAATTGATCTTCAGTTAATCATATTAATTGATCTGCAATTAAGCTCTTCTCCACTTCAAATATAAAAAGTCTGACCAGGCCACAGTTACACATGCGCTAATCACACCCAAGTTAGCTTACTGCAAATGCACTCAATATGCACTGCCTTTGAAGACTGTTCAGAAATTTCAAGTGGTCCCAAATGCAACTGCTGGATTGTTAGCAAAGATACATATTACACTAGCTTTGTGCAAGCTGCATTGGCAATCAGTATGTTTCTCAGCACATGAAACAAGTCAAAGCACTGGTGCTCTAAATAACCTGAGACAAAGTTATCGTAGGAACCCCTTTGCCCACATGTACAGTATCTTCCAGAGAGTTAAGATCTGTTTCACAAGCTCTGTTTTCTGACCTGCCTACAGCTGAAGTACATTTCGCATGTGCCAGAGAAAAGGCTTTCACAGCCACAGTTGTGGAATTCTCTCCCTGAGAACGTCCATCGTCCTCTCCTTATCTACCTTCAGATGCCTACTAAAGACACTGCTTTAGTGCTTTTCAATAATGCAATTGATGGACTCTGAACTTGCTCACAGGTACATTGTATTTGTTGATCCCCTTACCACTTCTAAAATGTTTTATATTCTTCTTCTTTCAAGTTGCTGTTTCTATTACAGTTCTAACATTGGTAGCCATGTTGTTGTTGTTGTTAATGTTCAATATCTTGCTCCACTGAAACTCTTAGAAATTGCTGTGAAAGTACATGAAATACAAGGTCAGTTGCCTTATCAGCACATGCACTGAAAAGTGTTAATGCTAACCCTTACTCTTGGTGAAGTTCTCGTTGATTGCTGTGAAACTATGCATACTACAAGAATACTTTCTAGGGCATGTAGATGTTTGTTAATATTAAACTAACCACTTACTCCAACAAATCTTATGTTGATTGATGAAATAGACAACCAGACGACTGGACAAACCGACTTTTGTTTGGTAAATAACTTCTATTTGAATTTTTTTCCCATTGTTTCTTTCAAATGTTTTATGTGGTTGTTCTCCCCCATCAGTACCTAAAGTCCTCAGTTGTTCTTGGATAGGTTTGCTTGGTAAGAGGAGGATAGTTGAAATCCCGGGAGTGATGCTGGGAATAACAATTCACAGGGGGAAATAATACCGTATTGGTCTGAGTATAAGACTCACTTTTTTCTCCTAATTTAAGTTTTTAAACTAGGGGTGCATCTTATAATCAGGCTGTTGCAATTTAATGCCAGTGATTTAATTAATTTTTTTTAATAGCACCAAACTTTAAGGGTGCGTCTTATAATCAGGTGTGTCTTATACTCGGGACAATACGGTATATGGCAAATGTATGTGGCACCAAATCATACGTATGCCAATATTGGGAGCCAAACATGAACTCTGAGAAAACAGATGAGATTTTTTGCCAATAACGTTGTAAATGCCAGTCAATTCTGAGCCAGTTTGCTCACAACTATATGAGCCATAGTCCATGGGCATAATTTGAGGGCATGTGATACAGACCTGTTGCTGAAGTTAAGGAAGTCTAAAGTTGGTCAGTGTCAATGGATGACTGCCTGAGAACCCCATGTATGCTGCCTTAAGTTCTCTGATGAAAGACAGGTGGGATACAAAGAGTAGCAACACATTATCATAGCAATCCCATGTTCCCACACCAATGTTTGCTGCTGTAAGGCTAGAGTAAGGGGGGGAAAACAGATGATGACACCATGCTGTGGATAATTGACTTAACTCCTCCAGTATCAACTTATTTTCTCTTTCTGCAAAGAGTCTCCAAAGATGTTAGTTTCCCACCAAGGCTTACTTCTTATTTTGTAGCACAACTGGGGGGGGGGATGCTTAAAATGGCCAAGGGCTGTTTATCGGGGAGAATTGGCGTGTGGCGGACCTTTTTCCTGCCTTCAGTTCTCACCTACAATAACTAATGTTATGAGGGAGAAACAGCATTGGGTACCCTATGTTCCCCATAACACATGGTTCCACTCTCCAAGTGCCATGAGAAAGGATGGTAGGGTGGACCTTTGTCGTTCTGTATGTATATGTATATGGTTCATGGGATCACGAAGGGTCGGACACGACTTAACGACTGAACAACAACAACAATGTATATTCACCAGTGAAGGAACCACCATTTCTTGGCAACTGCCATAAAAAGGAATGTTGCTTGACAGAAATGAGAACTGCAAAGGATAATGAACAAGCTACCGAAGAGAGCTTTGGCTGATGGAGTTACTTGGGGTCACAACCCGTGTCATAAGGCACCACAGTCCCTCATTGTGGGTGTTCAGCATAGTAGGCCAAATCATTATATGGTTTCTCCCTTGACTTGCTCATTTGGAAGGTTGTTGTGGTGAGATGCTACTATGTGAACTGTGCCTCTCGGGGGCAAGGTGGTAAAAGTCACATTCCACACTAACCTTTCCTGTGCTTAATGCCGCAAGCTAAAAATGTTTTTCTTGTGCGCTCTCTTTTTGTTTTGTAGTAAGAGAAAACAGTTCACAATGCAACTGAGGCGAGTGGGGCGGGGGAGGAAGGCGGGGACTTACCTTCCCACCACAGCGCTGCTCTGTGGCACCAGAGGAGTGGTGCAAGCCTCTCCACTGGCACTGCTTACTCTCTGGGTGCCACAAATGTGCTTTACGGCATGACTGCGACACCCATGACCTGTGGAGCATCGCTCCACCGGTCTAAAATGTATACAGGATTGTGCTGTTAAAGAATTGCAAAGACAATTTAAAAGGTGTAGGAAGAATTTTTTTAATGCTCCCCCTTTTTAGTAATAGGCAGTAGTAGTTACTCCTGTAAAGGCTCCACATCAATACTATAGTTTGGAATTGGAGGGTTTTTTGTAATATATTTTTTATACTTCTCTGTTTCGGTGCTCACTTTTCACATTGTTGAATTATGAAGGCTGTAAGAATATATATATACTTCTGATATGTGTTACATGCATAAAATTGGCAGCTAGAATACTCAGATGAAATAAAGATGAAGAATTAGTCACCCTCCTAGTACTCAAGTTATCGTATTCTAAAGATGACAAATGAAGGATGAGAAGGGAAATGCTTTGACTTCCACATATATTTAAAAGAAGTCAGAAGGGCCCTGTCCCAAATGAATTAGTTATGTCTCCTGCTCCACAACTGATTTTCTGTTTTACTGTCAAGAGAGGAGGAAGAACAGGAAAACCATCTGCCACAGTCGATATGACATATGTAAATGTGAAATGACAGTAGCATACCAAATCTTCTGTGTGATGTAGCCTGTGTGATGCTGCAACGCTAGATCTGGAAATGGCAGGCTGTTTCTGGCAACCCCCACTACCACCCAGGTGAAGTACTCTGCATCTTTCTTAGGGAAGTGGAGCAGGCAATGGAGGGGGGGGGAGTCAGAACCAGTCCCTAGAGGCTTTTCAACTTGAAACCCCTTACCCATGGATGTAAAGTCAATCTCAAAGGCTTCTTCCCTGATCCTCTGGGATTGGTGTGGATGAGCTGTGATCATTGTAGCTCAGAACCAGGTTGGGAATGCTCATAGGGGGAATAGACAGCAGCTGCCATTTCCCCCAAGGAAGGGAACTAACTCTAAAAGGCAGTGATGTAGACTTGAGTCTATTGACTCGGACTCAAGTCGGACTCAAGTCGCATCAATGACTTGACTCGGACTTGACTAGGCAATTGTAAAAGACTCGAAAGACTCGACTCGAGATTTGGAGCCTTTTATGACAAGTTGAATTTTATTCAGGTTTAAATCCGTTTTCCCCATTAGATAGGGACTCTCAACTCGCAAACAAAGACTCGGGACTTTGGGGCAAAGACTTGAGACTTGACTTGAGACTTGGACCAGAGACTTGGGACTTGACTCAAGACGTGGAGTCAGAGACTTGATCCACATCCCTGCTAAGAGGGGGTGATGTAGTAACATACTTAGGACTGCTGCAAGTTCGATGTTTATATTTTCAGTAAAATTGTGGCCTATTTAAACTCAAACCCTTCTGGTCATGTAACTTATAGGGGTGTGGTAAAGCAATAATATATTATATATGGTCTAGTTATTCAAGGTATAAATAAGAACCAATATAAGTATTTTAAGAAACATAAAAAGTGGTATTTAATACCAGGAATACTTTGAAACATATTATGCTGCTGTTCTCCTTTGGACAGTATTCTTAAAAGGCTTTAAACTTACAAAAGACACTTAGACTGAATACATGTAAGATCTAAACTGATTGATTAAGAGATGAAAAGAGTTGATCTAATGGAATCCCAAAAGAAAACAGCTTGTTGTAATACCTTTGTAGTCCTTGCATTGTTGAGATTCTCTGAAAGCTTTTCTTATCATCATAGGTCTCAGTCAATGACTCACAAGCTAAGGCATCTGGCTTCTAGCCAAGAAGAAAAAAAATGCTTTCTTCTATAAGTGGTTGGCTGAAATATTCTGCAGTTAAGCTACAATGTTAAGCTACAATACTGTTTGTTTCGTTGACCGAAGTCCAGAACTGTAGAATTAAGAATTGGAACTCATATCAAAAAGAAAGGTTGTTATCCACAGCAAGTGCAAAGGAATTAGTACTGTAGAGAAAATATTGTTTTAAGCCATGTAAATTATTTAGATGTCAGTATCCTATCAGTAGATACTTGAGACTGGGAACCAGAAGAAAACTTCCATAGAAGAGTTTTAAGGAAACAATTGTCTTGGCTTACCAGATTTTCCGAAACCCAGAGGGGGGCGGAAGTGACATCATGGGGGCGGGCCAAACAACTGTGATGTGATGTCACAGGGGCGTGTCCTTCCAGGTTGACCAGAAGTGACATCACAAAGAGGCGTGTCCGACCAGGAAATAAATAAATTTAAATGAATCAATTTAAATATATTAATCACTGAACCTGAAATTATCTGTCAACTCCAGATGGCTTTCCTGCCACCCTCCCCCACACAAATACCCCTTTCTTTCCTTTATTTACTTGCACTTGCAGTGGCTCTTAAGACTCTTCCATGGTCCCTGAAACTTTCTGTCTTGGTGCCTCTTTGGACTGTGCACCCCCTCCCCACCCCACAGTATCCATAGGAACACCAACTGCTCTGTGTGGTGGAGGAGAACAAGAAAGCAAGCAAGGCATATTTCCTGTGTTCGTGCATGGCTGGCTGCAGGAGGGGCTCGGAGTCTGCTGGGGGATGTAGTTTCGCAGCCAGGCACATCATGCTCCCAGCAGCCTCCAGGACCTAGCAGCTGCAGCTAAAAAGGAGAAGAGTTCTGAGGGCGCACGTCTACCAGCCTTGCAGGCACGACAACTAAACCCAAGTACAACTTAAGCATGCTAAAGGGCTGCAACTTAGATACCAGTTTCAAGGGGGAATTTCAGCAGGAGTAGCTCTTCCCCCACCCAGGACACACTGCAGCTGTCCAAATAAAAAGTCCCTTTTCATGCTTAGGAATGCCCTGAATGAGAAAAATGCCAGCACGGCAACAAGGCAGGCAGGAGAGAGCCCAATGTCCGTGGCAGGAAAACAGCACCAAGATGCCCCCTCCAGACAGCCTGAAAACCTTTCCTGAAGGCAAGAGTGGTACTCAGTGAGCATTTCACCCAGGCCAGAGGCCCCCTGCAGTGGCGTCGCTGGAGGGGGTGCGAAGACTTACAGTGGTGGAGGAGTCTGCAACGCTCCGTTGTAAGCAGCTCCTCCCAGCCACTGTCAAGTGCTAGAAGGAGACGCTGGAAGGAAGGGGGGGGGAGAGAGAGAGAGAGAGAGAGAGAGAGAGAGAGAGATGGAAGGAGACGCTGGAAGGAGACGCTGGAAGGAAGTGAGGGGAAGAAATTGGGAGATCTGGACAGAGATGCTAGAAGGAGATTCTGAAAGGAAGGGGACGGATGGGAAGCCAGGAAATTCCGGGACAGATGGGAAGCCAGGAAATTCCAGGACGGATGGGAAGCCTATATATGAAGGATGTCAGCTTTTGAGAAAAATTTTCATTAGTGGGCCTCCTTTCTGAATTATAATTCAGGCTGGGACATTGAGACGAAGGGAAAAGCTAAAACCTTACATTCACAGTCGCAAATATTTGAATCATCTTGAGGGCCTTCCTTTCTTTTTTGAAGAATACAGTTCCTATTCCATTCCAGACCAGACATCCAACTTATCCGGTGTTTTATGTCCAAGAATGGCTAGCCAGACACTCCAGCACCAGCAACACCCCTCCTTTCTTCTGTGCCTCCAGCACTGTCTTGTTTGCCTCCAGCACCTTGTAGTCAGAAAATTTAGAGTCAGTATATCTCTATTGTGTCTAACAGCGGTTAGAAGGCACATCTTCCTTTTTTTGTCTAATGCTTTTTTCTCAGAAAAGGGATTTGCTTTGTATACAGTATTTCCTTCGTACTTTGTCTGGCCAGAAGGGGCGGAACAAGGAAGAGAGGTGCACTTACCGGTGGCACTTGCATGTGTCAGTATCCTGAGATCCCTCCTTCCCTTTCTCTTATTCTCCTCGGTTCTACCCCAGCAAAATAGCTGGTGCAAATCCAAGGAGACCTATTAGGGTAGTGGAAGCTTACCCCAAGGTAAGGTAATGAAAGTTCCCTTACCTTGAGGAGACCTCCGGACTGCCCCCCCCCCCGCTGGATGCAGCACATGGTCCATTGGCACAGCTGCATCAGCGGGGGGGATGCTTTAGTTAGGATTGGGCTCTTAGCCTGCAATCCTACACATACTTATCTGGTAGTAAGGCCCATTTAATTCAATGAGACTTCCTTCTGAGTAGACATGCAAAGGATTGTGCTGTCAGCTGCACGTTTGTAAAAGTTGAAATGATACCTCCATCACAGTTCATGGGTAGTTAAACCTAGTCAAGAACAGATTATCTCCTCAAATTCTCTTAAATCAACTTATTGCAAAATAGCAAGTTACACTAGACAGAAATGCATGTATTATAAACCACACAAAGCAGTTGTGTTCAAGAATTGCTCGTGTATTTCTTTTATTAGAAGGAACAGTTGACCTCCAGTGTGTTTCATGGAGCAAGTTCAGTTTAACATACAACGCAAAAGGCTTTGAAAGCAAAAGGTTTGGAAATTATGACTCAAGCAAAGGAATTATTGACATAAAAGGGAACTTTGCTTAAGGAATGTAAAAGCTGACCTGAAGATACTATGACAAAAATCATAAATATGTGCTAAAGGATCAAAACAGTTAAAGTAGGATATCCTATGGAATGATAACAAAATTGCAGAAGTTTTCTACAGGAAATGCTTTTGCTGGTATACCATCAAAAGAAATGCAGGATACAAAATAAATTTACAGTGCAATCCTGCATAGGATGCACGGACCGGCCTAAATGGCCAGCCACTGCATCCTAAGCAGAATGCGGCCCACACCAGCAGAGCCAGGGCACACCTCGGGGGAAAGGGACATTCGTCCTTTTTCCCTAGTTTAAGCCCCAGCGGCCCCAATGGGCCTCCTCGGATGCGCACCAGCTATTTTGCTGAAGCACATCCAGGGAGGCCGTGTAAGGCCGGTCAGGCCTGGGATGGGGGTTAGAATTTCAGTGAAGCACACTGCTGATATATCTGCCCCCTCCCTTGTCTGGCAATTGCCCCCTCTCCTGCCACCCCAGCCCTCCCTCCCAACACCCTCCCACCGCCTGGCGCAGTTCTTACCTGTGTCCAGTGGTGGGGACCAGGCCCAGCAGTGGAGTGAGCAGCACCAGCATTGGTACTGGCGCCGCTTACTCCGCGGGTGCCGCAAAAGTGCGTTACAGCATTTTCATGACACCCTAGACTGGCGGAGTGCTCGCTCCACTAGTCTTTAATTGCACAGGATTGCACTGTTAATCTCAGAACTCTGAGTGAGTCACTCAGCATGGCTATTTTATCTCCATAAGACACAAGGATATATGGATGAGCTTACTGGACATTTGCCAATATCCTCCTACAGGTAAGATGATTGCCTAAAACAAAGAGTATCTAGCCATGGTGGGGCAAAAGATGGGTGCACCTCTCTCCACTACATTTAGGGGCAGCCCTACCATGAGACTGACTCAATTCCTTGCTTCAGGTGGTAGGCTGCAGTGCCTGTAATGTGGCCACATACACCACACCCACCCACCAGCTTCCCTAGCCCACGGTTTGTCTGCCAGTTCTACCCAGCTGCCCCATCCTCATTTTGCACACTCTCCTAGAAGCACATAAGAGGAGAGTGGAGGGGCTTTACTTCATCATCCATTTCTGTCAATCCTGTGATCTTTTCCTGAGCACTTTCAGGAAAGTGGTAAGAAAAAGGACCAGAGCTGGAGTGACCATTGCCTCCTTTCGTCCCCAGTCACTTCTTTTCAAGTGGTGAGGTGGAGAGGATGCTGGGAGTGATGAGGTTCCACTCCCAGGAGCCACTGGCCACTTTAGAAAAGTTAGCCGCTAAGGAGGATGAGGACAATGAGGTGCACACTGGTGGGGGTGGAAGACTGGTGCCACTTTGGGCCATGTGTCACCTTGGGATGCCACAACTACACTCATAATATTATGTAGGAAGTTCATATGTGTGTATAGAGCTTGTACCATCTTCCCCTATGATGGGAGATTTGTGTTTCAGATCTCTGCATATGCAACATCCCTATAGAGCATCTGCATCACATGGTGGAAGGAAGTGCAACTATTGGCTCCTCCATATTGGGGCAGTATCATTGCTCAAGTAAGCATCTAAACTGGGTTTATGTTTCCTTTAAGAAGCCTAGCGCTGGACTGTCAAATGCTTGTGACAGTTCATCATAGATAGAATCTATTTATCACAAGCCTCCACAACCTGGAACCAACTGAGCTAAATGTAGTCCTGAATGGTGGCTCACAAGATCTCAAGAAACCTCATTTGTTGTCTGCCTGAAACTGCAAACAGGGTGTGGCCAAGTACTGAGTAGAATGCAGTACCTAGTTGTGTTCAGCTTAGGAGGCCAGATGTTATGCAGGTGTAGTCTACCATGCACTCCCACCTACAAAACAATGTCAAAGAATTCTAAAAGGTTCATGAAGGAAGACATAGGGTGCGTCTGCACGGCTGTATTTACATGGGGCAGTGTAATGCCAGCTGTCCTGAATGCAGCTCTGAGGTGCTTGGGGGGGGGGGAAGAGCAGCAGTGATGTCATCACAAGGCGGTGATGTCATCCCTTGCAGCCAGCTCATCATCTGCTTCTGACATAACCTTCTTTCCCTTCAGATCTATGCTTTCATTGGACTCTCTCCAGAAGCACTCCTGTGGTGGACAAATGTTATATCAGTAGGGGACTTTAAATACTATCCAGCAAGAAGCGTGATGACAGAAATGAGCTCTTTTGTCAAGGGGGGAGGGGGAAGAGGATGTGCTAATCCTTAAAGCAGTTTTAGTAAAGTAGAGAGTTCTGAATGCCAAGCCCTGCACTTGGTAGCAGTGGGTGAAAGTCGCATTTGGGACCCAGAGCATTGTCTGATACAGAGATTCATTTTATAACCTAGTATAATAGAGTTGGTGCTGTCAGTCTTACTGCTTGGGGACCACACAGCTTTGTCCAAAGTATGGTTTTGATCTCCAACCCCCCCTCTACATAAATACAGATTCAAAACTTGGGGGAGAAAGAGAGCGCGAGAGTAATCTGGTGCCTCTTTTAAATATTATTAACCCAATTAAAGAGAAACAAATCTTGCGGTGACAGATGTGGTTTGTGACATGAGCAGGCTGTTGTCTCCATGGGTATTAGTATAGACAAACAGCCTGGAGCCTAGCAGAGACGCACTGCTCTTGTGTGGCTATGCGCTTATGAGGAAGCCAAGAGTACAATCAGCTGAGTGTGTTTCCTATTAGCATGGGAGAAGTTTGGCGACAATTTCCCCCTGGTTAAATGACTGACAGCCATTTACCACCTCAGGAGCTGTCAACCTTCCTGATCATTTATGTGGTAGTAAAGGCTTGGTTCACATACAACAGTTTGGAATACAGGGCATCATTCTACAATTGTGTTCTTCCTGTTGTAGGCCCCAAAATGATTGTCTATTAATTTTTATACAAAAAAACCCTATATATTCTGTAACAAACTGGAAATTCTTAGTCAATTAATTTAAATGAGCTTTCAACTCTTTGTGAATGTAGTACCACAGAGCGTGCCACGGGATCAGTTATCATTCTTTATTCCATGACACAAAAAGAAAGCACAGCATTTTGTCAGTGAACCACGTTTTATACCTGAAGAATATTCACAGCTGATATTCAAAAGGGGAAAGTGTCAGAAAATGTTCCTCAGTTCTGTCGACGTCAACATGAGACAACAAGTTTCTCTGCTTCCCCCCCCCCCCAGTCTCCCAGCAAGCCCTATGAAAGGAAGCAGGAAAAGACTGCTAGCAGGCTGGTCAGCAAGTCTTCTTAGCAATCATTCGTTCCAAACCAAATTTTTCTTTCACTGTCTTTGCCTTGCTTCCTCCTGTTTCTCCATGAATATTACACAGTCTGCTACCTTGTTATCTTCCTGCTTGCCCTTAGCTTGTACCTTGATCCTGCTATGGCAGATGTCCTGGCTTGTTTCTGACAATGAATAGAAAAATATTAAAATGGAAATGACAGAGAAGTAAAGCTTTAGCATCTGAAGAAAGAAAAAGAAAATGTAGGTGAATGGAACATAAGAACATAAGAAGAGCCCTGCTGGATCAGGCCAAAAGCCCATCTAGTCCAGCTTCCTGTATCACACAGTGGCCCCACCAGATGCCTCAGGGAGCACAAGACAACAATATACCTGTGTCCAGTCGCCACTCCCTTGCACCTGGCACAGAGAAAACCCATTTCTAAAACCAGGAGGTTGCTTATGGCTTGTAACCTGTGATGGTCTTTTCCTCCATGAATCTGTCCAAACCCCTTTTAAAGGCATCTAGGCCAGGTGCCATCACCACATCCTGTGGCAAGGAGTTCCACAGATGTATTACACGCTGGGTAAAGAAATATTTTCTTTTGTCTGTTCTAACTCTCCCTCCACTCAATTTTAGTGCATGTCCCCTGGTTCTGGTGTTGTGCGAGAGGGAGAAGAATTTCCCTCTATCCACTCTCTCCATCCCATGCATAATTTTATACGTCTCAATCATATCCCCCCTCAGGCGCCTTTTTTCTAGGCTGAAAAGCCCCAGATGCTGTAGCCTTTCCTCATAAGGGAGGTGCTCCAGCCCACTAATCATTCTGGTCGCTCTTTTCTGCACCTTTTCTAATTCAACTATATCCTTTTTGAGGTGTGGTGACCAGAACTGGACACAATACTCAAGATGCGGCCTTACCATCGATTTGTACAAAGGCATAATGATATTGGCCGTTTTATTCTCAATCCCTTTTTTAATGATCCCGAGCATGGAATTGGCCTTCTTCACAGCCGCCGCACACTGGGTCGACACTTTCATCGACCTGTCCACCAGCACCCCAAGATCTCTCTCTTGATCCGTCACAGACAGCTCAGAACCCATGAATGTGTATGTGAAATTTTGGTTTCTTGCCCCAACGTGCATCACTTTGCACTTACTTACATTGAAGCGCATCTGCCATTTTGCTGCCCATTCTCCCAGTTTGGAGAGATCCTTCTGGAGCTCTTCACAATCCTTGCTGGTCTTCACCACCCGGAAAAGTTTAGTGTCGTCCGCAAACTTGGCCACCTCACTGCTTATCCCCAACTCCAGGTCATTTATGAACAAGTTGAAACAAGTTATTTATGAGGTCTCTTGAAGGAAATATAACTCAAGGCTGGTTAAAGAATTTAAAAAGTTAAGGTTTCAAGGGCAGTGGGAGGCTTTGAAAGATGTTGGTTAATGTCAACACATGCATAAAATTGGATAGTGAAGTACTCAATGGGTTTTGTACAACCGCACAGCAGGTGCTGTGATAAATGGACAAAGAAAGCAGTAAAGATGATCCTACCTCAGGGAATTCAGGATGATCCTTCTATCCTACCTCAGGGAATTCTAATGGGGCTGCCAACATTCGGTAAATATTGACTCTGTGACCTCAACCATTGCTAAGTCCTTCTAAAAGAAGTGGGGCTTAACTTAGTCATAGCTAACTTGTCCTCTTGGATTTACAGCTCAATCCTAAGTAAACCCCATCTCCCGTCAATGCAGCCACGCCGAGTGCATGCTGCAGCATCCTTCAGAGGGCAGTTGTGGAGGTCTCCTACTAAGGGAACTTTCATTCTCTTACCCTGGGACAAGTCTCTGCCTCCTTGGCAGAGGGTCTCCTTGGATGTGCCTCCTTGGATGTGGCTCCAATGGGTCTCCTTGGATATGCACCAGCCATTTTGTTGGTGCAGAACCGAGGAGAGTGAGAAGGAATGGAGGAAGGAACAGAGATAGGATCCTGGTGCACGCTAGTGCCACTGGGAACCACCCCCTCCCTCCCCACCTCATTCTTCCTCCCACCTGGGTCCTCCCTGCCTAGACACTCCCCCATTCCTTCCACCCCACCAACCTTGCCACCAATTTACTGGCGCTGGCGGTGTGTGGCTCCTCCATTGGCCTTGTTGTGCGTGACATCACAGTGGCACTTCCACTGTTGCAGCGATACTTCCACTGGAGGAACATGCACTCTGCCGGCAGAACACTTAGTAATGATTTGGCCCTCAGTTGCAACTAACTGAACAGGATCTGATCATTGGTACTGAGCACTGGCAGGACATCTGGCTCAGGACGTAGAGCGTTCGTCTCATAAATCTGCCTGAAGATCTGAAGGACAGCAGTTCAAGACGGCCGGAAGTTTGTCGGAGAGCTGCTGGCACGCCGAGCTGATAGCTGCAGAGTCTTTGTGGGGGAGTGAAGTTGCAGCTGCAACGCTTGAGTGACAATCAAGGTTGCCTGTGTTATCTGAAGCTGAAGCGTGCCGAGGCGAACGCCAGAGAGAGACAGCTGGACTGTGAAAGCAACATCTCAAATGAAGGGTTCTATGAAAAACTAGAACGGTATTATATAGTAAAAAACCCCTTGGGGTTTAGAACAGCCTGCCCATGTACTGCCCAGCCTGCCCTTGAATAAAGTCAGAGGAGAAATCCAGTGACCAGAAAGGCGGTATATAAATACTCTATATTATTATATATTATATTATTGGTAATGAAGAATTTTAATAAAGGCTTCACACCACATCTTGCAATGGCTTTTCTTGTCACAGAAGGGAAAATGGGGGGGGGGGGGGGACAGACACAGACACAGACACACAACACCCTTACTGTCTCTATCTCTAAGGGAATATGTGTGAATGTTCAGAAACTTATAGAATTCACTGTCAGAAGTTGTGGTTATCTAACTGTCTAGTGTAGATAACTTAGAAAGGATTAGTCCTATTCATGTAGGAAAGGTTTATCAACAACTATCTGCTATGATATTTAACACAGAACCTCGATGTTCCAAGGTAGAGCACTTTCAGTATCAGGTGTTGCTTTCATGTCCGGATTGTAAACTTCCCAGAGGCATCAGGCTCACCATTGTTGAAAGCAGAATTCTGGATTAGACAAATTCTTGGCCTGATCTAGCAGGACCTTTCTGCTCATTTTAATTTTTCCAGTAAAACTCATTAATCGATCTGTAGTTGCCCATGACTAGTTTTGAAACTAACGGCACAATCCTGTGTAGGATGCACCAGCTACCCTAAACAGCCAGCCACTGCACGCGCTGGTGGAGCTGGGGCACACTTCGGGAGAAAGGAATGTTCGTCTCTTTCCCCTGGTGTAAGATCCAGCAGCCCCAATGGGCCTCCTTGGATGTGCGCCAGCTATTTTGCTGGTGCACATCCGAGCAGTGGTATCGCTAGGGTGTGGCAGGGGCAGGCTGCTGAGGGTGACGCGCCGGGAGGGTGACACTTCCGAGGCCTGCTCGACGAGCCGCATCTTCTTCGGCGGCTTGGCCGCTTCTAACTAGGCCAGGGCAAGGCTGAAAGCGGCATGCACACAACGTCGCTTGAAGCCTTGCCCTGGCCTAGTTAGAAGTGGCTGAGCCGCCAAAGAAGATGCAGCATGCGAATGGGCCTCGGGCGTGTCACCCTCTCCCGGCACGTTGCCCTCCTGGCGCGTCATCCCCTCCCGTCGCAAGCGGTGAGTACTGGGGGGTGACGTGACAGCCGGCGGGGTTGACGCAGTAGCGGGGGCTGACGTGGTTGACCTCCTGCCCCCAGTGACGCGCCAAGCCGGCTGACCTCCCACCAGGGGTGACACGCTGGCTCGTGATGCCACTATATCCGAGGGGCCGGTGTAAGACCAGCCAGGCCTGGGATGGAGCATAGGATATCGGTGTAGCACAACACCAATATCCCCGCCCCCTCCCTGGCCTGGCCAGCCAATTGCCCCCTCCCTGGCCACCCCAGCCCACCTTCCCACCGCCCAGCACAAGACCTATCTGCATCGGGCGGCCAGGTCCTCTACTCTCAGTGGAGTGCGTAGCACTGGCTACTCTGCAGGTGTGAAAAACGTGCCCTACAGCATGTTTACGACACCCAACGCCAACGCCAGCGTTAGTCTACACAGGATCGAGCTGTACATTTAATGGGTTCCACATTTGTACTTAATCACTGTAGCAGACAAGGATGGCTTATGGTTTTTTGTGGACAAAATCTTCCCTGAGATACTTAGAAATCCCGAGTCTTTAGGCCTGTCAATCTAGCACCTTTCTGAAGTGCTACTCTAATTAAAAGCAAATTCTTGCCTTTTGAACATAAGTGTATAATCAAGTTCTTAGCAGAAGAACTATCCTAATGCCAGGTCATCCACAAAGGAGACCGAACGGTCTTGATCTGAACTCCCCGGCAAAGGAAAATTAAGGATTTTATTGTTGCTCTGCTGTGTTTTCTAACTTTGTCTCCAGTAATTAAGTAGCAGTTTAGCTACTTACACTGTGAAGTTTCCTGCAGTACCTGTCCTGTGTTAAGTCAACAAAGGGTTAGTTCTAAGGCAATGAGTGGTTGGCTATCCCCCTTTTGGCTGCCTAATTAAATGTAATTACTTTATTTTGTACCAAGGTTCATACTTGTAACATTGCCTTGTAATAATTTAAATTGCATGCATGCTTCAGGGGGACTGTTTGACGCCAATGAGGAGACATTCCTGCTGTCCCTCCCTTGTCGTACCATCAAAGTCAAAAGTGCCGGGATGTCATTCTCCTATCTGCTTATTAACCTCACTACAAGAGAAACTTACCAGAGGTGTTGTCTCTGCGTAAATGAACAGGATGTTCACTGACTCAGACATATTGCTAAAGAGGCGGGGTGGTAAGATCCCATTTCTGGACTTACTGAATCATGGACGTTTGTAAACAGAGCTTTCAAGCCATTAAAGGTTTTTACTGGTTAGTTGGCTTGCATTTCATCAGTGGTTTGATTAATTAACAGATGAGATGTATCCCAGTACAGGCAACATTTTCAAGATACTTAACAAGATAATTGTTCCTCTGGACAACTTAAGACATAGTACTCAGAGCACGTTTGTTGTTTAAAGACTTGTGTCATTGTTCCTTGATAACCTTTTCAAAGGACAAGTCTATTTGAAACCAGATTAAAAACCAGCTTTGGGCAGAGCGATTGTGGTATTTGATCAACTAACATTTAAAAACCCAACATCTTTAATCCTATTTGCAAAGTGTTAAACGTCAAAGAGTGAGATACTGTGGAAGTTGCATTGCGTTGTCACATCAGTTTTGCATCCAAATCTCTGCTTTATTAAAAAAAAAAAAAGCATGCAAGTCTGGTAACAAAGATGAAAAGCATTTTCTTTCTTGTCATTATCTTTCCTTTAAAGGGATTGGGAAATGTTGTGCTGCTGGAAATGACTACAAGCTCCCCCATCCACTTTTATGTCCTGAGATGCTGGCAAGAACTATTAAACCAAGAGAAGTTTACAAATATTATAGAACAGTTAACTTACAAGTCACCTTAGAAGGGGGGGGAGTTAATGAGCTCTGGAAAAAACTCTCAGTAGCCAGCCAGAATTTTGATTCCGACATAAGTGATTAATCACATGGTAAACTTGGGTCTCACTAGCACTAATAATAAGGCTGGCCATTGAATCTTTGTTGGCTAGTGAAATAATAGCATCTTTTCTGAGTGTGACAGTCCTTCCCTTTTGTTAATGGTGCCAGCAGGTCTACAGTGCTAGCAGTTAAAGCTAATATGAGACCTAAAGTCTCTCAAATTGCATCCAACTTTAAAGAGCAAAGGGGAACGAGGGGTGGAGAGGAGAAAGCCATACTTCTTGGGGGGGGGGGGAAGAGAGAGAGAGAGAGAGAGAGAGAGAGAGAGAGAGAGAATCCGTGCAGTGCCAGGGCAACATTGCAAAGAATGCAGGTGGAAAAACAATCCAATAGTGATGGTCATTTTTCCACAATTAAAAAAAACCATACAGGTACTGGGAAACAACTGGAAGCAGATGTATAACACAGCAGTTCAAACCCCAGAAGTTTGCTTCCTAAGTAAAATAATTAAACATCATAAGAGATCAGATACACACACCAAGGCTAGCTTGAAGGGAAAAAAGGGGGGGACTGTTTATTTTAAAATATTTCTTTAAAATGTCGTGAACATGTAGAGATTATCACTAACAATATCTTTATTGAGTTAAAATGACGGATATGCAATGGAACCTCAGTGTATGTGACCCCCTTTCAAAACTTTTGTAATGTTATGGTCAATTGATATCTCAGGGTCATTGATTGATATGACACACTCAGAGCACTGATTGGTATCGTTTTCATGAGCACTGCCACCATTCAGAGCTCCCTCTGGGAATGGAAGGCGTGTTCAACGCACACAAGGTCTCCCTGCGCAAATGGAAATGGAACACCCCTCATGCAAATGGAACACTCCTTTTCTGTTCACAGTCAGAGCTTCCAAGATGTGACCCATTGTCTTTTTATGAGAAAACTATGGCAGAGATCACACGTGTAACAAAAGCAGCACTATCAAATATGTTGGGATGGTTTAAATACAGAGACAGAAAAGCGGAAAATGGCAGCCATTCTTTATATATTGGAGTCAAAGCAATCCATCTCTTGTTATACAATGTTATCAAATGTTAAAGTACTGAATATAGTATAAGCCTTTTTGTTTGCTTGTTTAAAATGAATGATGGGATGAGAAATAATAACCCCTCTTCTTGATGTGTAAGAAAACCCACGTTATTGTTTGTTTTTAAATTCATATAATTAAAAACATACTCTTATGGAAAGTATTGTCTTCAGACAGAGTGATTCCATGATAAGGTTCCAGCCGGTCCCAAAATGATTTGCAAAGTTCAGCTGGTCCAAAATGTAGCTGCTAGAATTTTAAACTGTACAGGTTGCAGAATATAAAACCATGGTCATAAAAGACCTACCTTGGTCACTGGTCTGCTTTGTGGAGCGGGATGGAGGCTTATGGAGATGTAAAGGGATTTAAATCCCCTTTTGCCTCCAAAGCTTCCCGATCCATCTCCCCCACTGGATACAGCGCACCCATTTTTGGCACAGCTGCACCACTGGGGGAGGGGATAGGATTGGGCTTTAGTGGCAAAGTGTAAAAACATCTCTTTCAAAATCACTTTTCTGCATTTACTGAATCCTGGTTTGCTTATCATAGATAATAAGGTTCTGTTTGTTTTTATTTAGTGCTCGCATGTTCCGTTTGAGTTTTTATAGTGCTACTTCTCCAGACAATATTGATTGATTATTTCAGTATTTCTTTTATTCAGTCCACATCAGGACCTTGAGGTGGCTTTAAATGCAATAGTACAACATGAAAACCATTAATGGCTATAGTCATTGATGGGTGCAATGCCATATGCAAAGAATGTCCCTTTTAATTAATAGTAAAACCATTAAGATTGCCGCTGTTACTTTAGTCCCAAAATGGGAGTGCTGACCCACCCCGTTATGCTCACCCTGCCCCGCCCCATTACGCCTCTTCCGTGCCCTTCCCCTGCCCTCACTGAGCTGCTCGGAGCAGAGGTTAACGGCTCCACATTGCTGTTGTCAGGATTCAGTGCTGGCAGGATGACGCAGGCCTTCCCACTGGCACTGACTACTCCCGAGTCGTCGCAACATGCTTTACAGCACATTTGTCATAGTCAGCGCTGGCGCTGAGTCCGCAACACCGTCAGATAGGATTTTTTTTTCTTCCCTACCTGAAGATGCCAGAAATTGAAACTTCTGTGTGAAAAACATGTGCTTTGTCATTGAACTAAAGCCCCTCCCAACTGCAATCTATGTTGAAGCTAAAATATAGCTTTAAATTATGGGTTGTATCCTAAATATGCACCCCATGAATGGTAAGAGAGGTGTGCTCACAGACAGGGTCCTTCTATGAGCAGAACTGTCTTTCTGTGAGCTGAAGGATTTCCAGCAACAGAGTGCAAGGCTGAGATATAATCCAATATAAGTAGCTCTTTTTTCCTGCCAGGACTTATGATATTGTTCAAGAACAGCTCCCTTGAAATTAGTACTTGCTTCGTTAGACGATCTTGGACATGAATACTGATAGCAGGAGTGCCTATACGGCTCATGTTCCATAAGAACTGTAGCTCTGTCTTTATAGAAACGGGATCTCATATTTATCCCCAAATCACATAGGCTTTTATGCCAACCAGAACTTGGGCATCTGAGGCCCCAATCCTATTGCAATGAGCATTTTCCGGTGGTGCTAGGCACTTTCCGGCTGTTGCAAAATCTGACACATGCCACTGCCACAAGCGGTGAGCGGCCGGCTCTGTGCACCGGTGGACACTGGACGCCCGCCAGGCCAGGTAAGATAGCATATAGGGTGGGAGGGAGGCAGAGATGAGTGGAACAGGGCAGGCAGAATGGGGCAGCCAGGGGTCAGGGGGAGGGTGGATCGGTGCTGGGAAACAGCAGGTTCAGTGGCAGCGGTGTCCGCCAAATCCAAACTCTCGTCCCAGGCTCAATCTGCCTTCACACAGACTTGCATCAGCAATATAGCAGGGGCTTACATCGGCAGAGGCTTAACTGGGGCAAGGGAACAAATGTGAGTAGGCCTTCAGAGGCACAAACTCCTCTGCAGGATGTGTGGGCACCAGGTTGGTATTGCTGTGTGGGGAGTTACTGTGTACTAGGCTGCCCCTCACCTGATAACCTTTTATGTTTTCTCCAGTATCTTTCCATTATATTGTATAAGTGATGTCAGTCTAAATACTTACTCATCTCCTGTTCACACAGACAATTGACATTCTTCAACATAGATTTTCAGTGAAATGAAAACCAACTTAATTATTGTTTAGACTAGCTTGAAGTTACAAGAGGTGAGTGGAACAGTGTTTCTGTGCTTAAACCTTTATGCAGTGTTTCTGTGCTTAAACCTTCCATTATTCTCTCTTCTTTCCTTGGCTAGTTATCATATCACTATATAGTAACTAGTGTCCTGTTCTACATAAAAAGACCCATCACTATCATGCTGGCTCTAATGAGGAGCTCTCCGTCCTGACACGTTATGAGCAATATTGTTCATTTTTTCCTAGCACTAACATATTTTGGATTCTGAAATTAGAAAGTGATAATTTTGGGAAGCAACTTGCCTCTTGTTGCCTCTTGAATAATTTCGTGTCTTGCCAGACACACAGACTTAGCAAAGGCATTTCCATAATAATCTCTTCTCTATTCATTTTCTCTTCCCTTCTTTTCATTTGTCACTCTGCGAATGCATTCAACACTGGCTCAAAATTCCCTTGAAAATTCCGCAATACAGCTATTGGAATAGCTACAAAAATATCTACTTTGGCCCGTTTCCATCCACATGGGTTGACTATCAGTATATCTGCTTTAATATTTCTTCACTTCCGAATTTCAGGATTTGGTTTTGGTTTCATGGCCTAGAGATAACAGCTCATGCCAAGCTTATATTGTTTTTTTCAATATATGCCTAGCTCTCGTATTGTTTTTTCTGCATCAGGCCTATTTTTATATGACGGTTTGCTTCTTAAACAATGCTCCATAATAATTGTTGTGGACTCCCCTGTTCCCATAGTAATAAAAAAAAAACCACCCAGATTCGTTAAAGGCTGAAGAAGACTGGTAGACTGTGGTCAAGACACAGATTTATGGATTTTTCTCTTAAGCTGCTTTCTTGAGGACGCTTTGATAAAGAACATATGATCTCAATTATCATTAGCTCTGTGCGGTTTCCGTGCTGGGATCTCGAAGAATTTAAAAAGCACAGACATTGTGCTACTAAAATCTTTCATGCATACTTCTTCGATCCTTGTAGCAAGACACCAGGATATAAATTTAATACAAATATATAAACATTCATTTCAATATAGTTAAAATAAATATCTGATCTTTACATAACAAACTAACAGCGCAATCCTATCCAACTTACACCACCGGTGTGACCAGCGGGGGAGGGCAGGGCGGGAGGCTTTGGAGGGGAGGGTAGATTTAAATCCCCTTTGAATCCCCCTTTGGAGGGGATTTGAATCCCCTTTCCGTTCTGGGGCCTCCCGTTCTCGCTGTTCTCGGTGTAAGTTGGATAGGATTGTGATGCAATTTCCATAAGAACGGAAGCTCTCATGGCCAGCTTTCCGGAAACAAGCACCTTCTAGAAACAGGGCTACAGAGGCAGAGACGGCGCAGGTGATCGAGGCCGCCCCCACTGGCGTCGCCCGGCTGCCTGGCAACCGAGCACTTAACAGCCGGGGAGACGCTAGGTCGGGGGCAACAGCGCTCGGCCACGCCGGTCACACTTCACTTGGGGGGCTCCCCTTTCGTGCCCAGAGTCACGGACTAGCTACGCTATTGTGGGGGCAAAGCACCTCCACGAGAGCGATCACCCCCAGGGGTGGGGAAGTTCAAGGCAGCACAGGACCAAGAACACTGGCTCTCCAGACCAAACGCCAGCTGATGGGCAGCCGCAGACAGCTGACAGAGACAGCGGGGGCGGGGCAAAGGGAGGAAGTAGGTCGGGTGGAGTCAGGGGAGGTTGACTATTTAAACCCTGCAGTGTCAATGATGAAGGAGGCTGGAGGAGCGCTCCGGTCGCGCACGAGTTGAGAGCCAGGCAAGTCGCTCCTAAGAAAGCCAGGTACGGAGGTGGACCCGGGTGCCTTGTTAACCCCCACCTCACCAGATTCTGAGACAACTACCGTGTTGACCAGGAGCAAGAGGGAGATGGTCAGCTCAGGGACTGGAGGTCGACGTACCTGCGGCGGCGGCCCCGGTCACAGATCTCGCCTGGGACACTCTGCTCCCGGGGTCCCCCGAACGGACACCCCAACAATGGTTTATTTACATGCAAGCACATGGGCCAAGAGAAGCCATAGTTTGCATCAATCTCCAGGTGACTATAGTATTAAAACCAATTGGTGCCAGCAACTGATGCTGCGAATAAGTGCAACCTGATTCCCCAAGCTGATCTCTCACCATGATCTGAATCCCTCTGAGCTGCCTCAGAGTTCAAATCACAAACAACCCCTTTTTAAGCTGAAATCATTGGATCTCTGAGTAAGAACATTTCCTATCTAAGAACTGAACTACAGCTCTGTCTGATCCTGCTACTAGGGCCCCATACCTGTGCCAGTCCTCACCTACAACTCCCCTGCCTAGTCTATAAAAATGGTTGTCAACTCTGACTGAAGGTATTCCTGGAGACCTTTTCCCAACATGATGTAATGTGATTAGATTCCAACATGATGTGGTTAGACTACTGCAATGTGCTCTACCTGGGACTGCCCTTGAAGATGGTCCAGAAACTGCAGCCGGTACACACAGCCCATGTTCACACAGCCCATGTGGTCACGGAAGCTTGGCGATTTGACTCTGTTGGACTCTTGCTCTAGTGGCTGCATTGGTTGTCGACTCATTTCAAGCCCAATTCAAGGTGCTGGTTTTAACCTTTAAAGCCCTTAATGGCTTGAGGCCAGAGGCATGCCTTCTCCAGTATAGATTGGCTTGTTTACCCCCCCCCATCAGAGGAGGCTCTTCTTTGTGTGCCCCGCTTGACTGAAGCAAGAGGGGCAGTGGTGAGAAGAAGAGCCTTCTCAGTGATTGCGTTCCAGATTTGGAACGCCATCCTGGGCGAATTACGATCAGCCTCTTCCCTGGACGCTATTTTGGCCTCTCTAGCTACTTGCAATGCATAAGATTCTTTTCTAGTGGCTGCTGCTTGTGTTTCTTCTGCATCTTTTTAGGTTGTGAGGCCCTTTGGGATAAGGAGCCATTTAGTTGTTTGATTTGCTCTGTGAACCACTTTGTGATTTTTTTTTCTTGTTAAAAAGTGGTATATAAATAATAATAATAATAATTTGTGTTAATAAACGAAGTACAGGAGAAGGAGATACCAGGGTAACAACTTCACATTTTTTATCACCCTCATCATGAAGTGCTAAGCAAATTGACCAACCAGACAATGGAATAAATTCACATTATTAGGGCAAGCCAGCAATCTGGTACTGCAGCAGATACTGCTTTGCTACAGTTTCCATAGTTACAGCATGAGGAAAAACCCATATGCCAACACACACACACACACACACACACACACACACACACACACGAGAGAAAGAGAGAGAGAGAGAGAGGGTGCTGTCTTTTATTTTTCTTGCAGAAGAACTAGATCATAAAGAATTGGTGGGTTTTTTTTACTTATTGTATCTCAACCTTTGGCCGTGTTTTTTCATTGTATATTAAACCTACTTCTGCTACCATGAGAACTAAGAATATATTCTACAGAACGTAGCTAGATTTTGTGTCCTATGTTTAGATTTGATACCTGCTACAGTATCATAATTTCATTCTTTTATATTAGTGAAACTTGTGATGTTCTTCGTTCATTGAGACTCGATGGATTATAAAATTAAATTTCAATCAGGATCTAGTGAATTCCTCATTTACGTCTGCACTGTCTCCATCACGTTTGTTTCACGGCATGACTCCCACAATCTGATACACAAAATGAAATTAATAGTTTCTGGATGTCTAAAGCAACCTGTTTGGTTTGAGTCTGGTCTGAGTGAGCATGCACGGTCCAGCGCTTTTACTTACATTTACATCTATTAACGTGTTCATTTTTAGCCTTTTAAATCTCAATTGCAGTGTAAATGGGACTCATTGAATCCAGCTATCAGAACCCACAGCCTTCTCCTGCAGTCTGGCATCACTACCTAGAAGTAATTTTCAACACCACTAAATAACAGTTTGGTGTACTTACTGTAGCAAATAAAGTGCCTCAATTTCCCCCCTCTTTTTTTCCTTCAATTTGTGAATCAATTTGCTTTAGTAAAATACGGCTGCAATCCTATAAACACTGAGCTGGGAGTAAGTGCCACTGAATTCAATGAGACTTACTTCTGAGTAGATATGCATAGGATTGTGCTGTAAGGTGGTTTAAACTTTAAATTAATCTTTGGAAGCTCATAAAAATGTCCACTTAAAAAATGCAATGATGATGAGGTCTGCCAAACATAATATTGTGCTTGCAGTTTAACCCCATAAAATAGGTTTCAGAATGCTATGGGTAACTTGAATAGATAAAATAGTTTTTAGGAACTAAGTTTGAATTCTTCATCTACTGTTGCTACACACACAATCCCCAGCATGCTATTCCAATTATGTTGAATGTTGAAAATCACCTAAATATGCTCACTGCTAAAACAGCAGGTCTTTCCCCCCCCCCTCACAAAGTGGGGAAATACTGTACAAATAACAATTTTTAGGCATACATAACATGTTCATTCACAAAAAAAAAATCAATAAATGTGAACCTCCTGCAAATTTTGTATATTCAACACACACACACACACACACACACACACACACACACACACACACACACACACACACGGCACGTACGTACGTACGTACGTACACACACACACACACACACACACACACACAGGCCAGAGGGCTGTGAACACACATTCAGAGTTTTCAGAAGGTGCCTGCACAGACCTCAAAACGATGCTTTAAGTTTAAGAAATAGACAATTTGTACAAGAGTTTTTTAAAGAAGAAACCGGAGAAGGTGACTAGTGTATGTAAGGTAACAGAATTTCTCCATTTACTAAGCATTATGCTCTTCATAAAAATATGTATGTTTCCTGAAAAAATATGTTATAGAAATCTTTGATTTTACAGGAATTATTTAAGTTTACATATTGTGTTTCTTAAGGTACCAAAATCAGCTGAAAATCCAATTCCTAAAAGATTTTTTAAATTATTTTAAAGGTCCAATGCCATAAATGGCAATTGTGGTAACTTCAGGAAATGCAGAAGAATAACAGTAACAATGTTAGGAAACATTGGATAAGAATTAAGTCCTTTATGGTGCGATCCCATGCACCCTCTAGGCCAGCACAGCACGCACTGCATTGACCTAGGGCAGTGGTTCCCAAACTGGGAGCTGCAACTACCAGGGGAACTGTGGAAACTAGCCAGGGAAGCCGCGGAGTGCCACGGAATCCTCTCGGAAAACAATGCAATGCCAATTGGCAGGCATCATCATAATGCAGTGGTTCCCAAACTGGGAGGTGTGGCTCCCAGGGGAGCCACGGAACCCAGCCAGGGGAGCCGCAGTGTGCCACGGAATCCTCTTGAAAAACGGTGCAATGCCAATTCCAATGCCAATGTAATGTACATCAATGCCAATTTGATGTATATTGTACATCAAATAATGTAATGAGGAGCCACGGCCAATGGTTGCCAATAGACAAGGGAGCCACAGGTCAAAACAATTTGGGAACCACTGAATAATGTAATAGGGAGCCACAACCAATGGTCAAGGGAGCCACAGGCAGTGGCGTCACTAGGACGCGCGTCACCCCAAAGCGGGGGGCGCGCGTCACTCTAGTGAGACTCTGACATCGGCGCGGCCTGGGGGGGCGACCCGGCTGCACCCTGCCCCGGGTGCCTCCCCCCGCCCCGCGTCGCCCAGGAGCCTGCCTCGGAGCCCGGCCTCGCTCCAGGGCCTTCTGAAATGCAGCGCGTTAATACGAGTATTTTTACAATTCTCGCGATGCGCAGAGACCGTTTTGACGGCATCTTGCCCTCAAAACGGTCTGCGCATGCGCGAAAATTGTAAAAAATACCCGTATTAACGCGCTGCATGGGGTCGGATGCTCCGAGGCCGGCTCCCGGGCCGGCCTCGGAGCGTCCGGAGGGTGACGCGCATCACGGAGGTGATGCGCGTGGGGTGCGCGCGTCACCCCGTGGCGGCCCGCCCCCCCGCCACACACCAGCGACGCCAGTGGCCACAGGTCAAAAAAAGGTTTGGGAAACACTGCCTGTGGATGACCCCTGAAACTGAAAACAGATTATGTGGATAAAGTTGGCAATTCTGCTGTTGACCACAGGCTGCACATTGAGCAAAAGAGCATATGAGACTTCAGACCACATCAAGTTGACCTTTATTTTTTATTTTTAGTCAGGCAGATTGGGCATTGGCCAACAGAATTCCCACCTGGCCAGGCCAATCCTTGAACATGTGAAATATGACAAAAGAAGCAAATGCAGATGGAAGACTCTAACAGCGCAATCCTGTGTAACCTTGCACCGGTGTAACAGCAGATGCACCAGTGTAAGTGCAATTACACTGGCATGAGTGCACTTACACCAGTGCATCTACTGTTACACCGGTGCAAGGTTACACAAGATTGTGCTGTAATTTGTGTATCTATGTACAGTATATACAGTAGCAGGGGTTGCCAAACTTGCTTAATGTAAGAGCCACATATGATAATCCTCAGTTGTTTGAGAGCCGCAATGTTTTAGAAGCATTTAAATTCTTAAATATCTTTACTCACCATGAACATTAAATTTATGTTTTAATCCAGTAGACTCTCAGTTTATACCTGGTAAGTAATTATAAAGCTTGAAAAATTCTTATTTATTGTGATGCAAAAAGGAGCTCAGCCAACATATTTCCAAGAGCAGCACATTATACATCAAAGAGCCGCGTGTGGCTCAGGAGCTGCAGTTTGGTCACCCCTGGTATATACTATTCACTTATTTACATGCATACCTAACATACAGTATATACACGCACACGCAGTTCAGAGGATGTTTCTTTTTAAATCTGCCTGTTGTGCTCATTAGGCCTTCCTAGCTACATCTGAAGTAAATATTCCCAGAAATAGCATTCAGTAATTGTAGTTATTTCAAAGCTTATTTAGGTAATGTTCTGTTCATTGAATGGGAAAGCATTCTTATTTCACAACTCACTTTCATCAAGATGGTAAGTTATTGAAATAAATTGAGTTTTGTGTGGTTTTTTTTAGCCATTATAGTTTTTAGCCTTCAAAGTTCTGAAATGTTATGTAGCTCTGCATATGGGGTAAATTGGACTTTTGAAGGCAGTGCCTTGCATGAACAAACAACTTTCAAGTTGACTTTTGTGAATGTCTGAGAGTAATTAGAGCCACATTAAGTTTTCTTTTTAACCATTTCTTTTTAACCATATTTAAATTAGGCACTAACAGTTTCCTTTCCCTGTGTAGTGGCTGAATCTGTTGGTTTTTGCTCTAGCCAAACTGTGATTCCCTGAAAATCAACCTCAACTCTGGAATTCAGCACAGAACAGAGCTCCAGCCCCATGATTAGTTGTGCTAATTAGTTGACTTGGGGCCATGTTGCAATGACTCCTGACCCAGAGCTGAAGAACAAGGGAGAAAGACATTGGGAAACTCTTTGCTCAATTGCAGTTTTCCTTTTGTCAAATGGATAATACGGTAATACCAACCTAATTCTAGGGCACTGTTTGAGGTTTAATGTGTAATATGACCTGTTTCCAGAACAGAAAGTGATATCCACAGAACTGAAAATGATAAATCATCAGTTATTTGGCATGTCAATGTACAATACATAGATTATGTGTACAATAAATTAATTAGGATAGCAGTAATGAACTGTGCCTGATTTCATGCATAGAAACAAATTCATTTTTATAGACTTAAAAAACTGAGGAAAAAACTCTTGAAAAAACTGATCATGGACTGCATTTTGGCATGAAAGGTGATATTACACGGTTTTCTGAGATTATAGAGGTGCAATTATATTAGGTGCAAATACCGTAGGTTAATATTACTAGAATGTTCATATCCTCACTCCACAGTGCTCAGTGTAGGTTTGACGCCAGCGACAAGTTCCTCTTCCAAGGCAGACATATTGTGAAGGATTAACCGAAGCTGTGATGGAGTTGGATGCGGCTGACAGAATTTTTGGAGTAGAACTTGGAATGACCAGAACTATGATACTGTGATCCAAGTTTTTCTTTTTGCAAATGTCAGCAAGCAGTCTAATTAAAATAGTCTGTTGTCAATCATTTCTTGGCTTACAAAGTCCAAATTCAAATGTGTACACTTGGCCACAAAAATGCAACAGCCACTAATAGGAGTGACAGACCATGAAGAAAAAACTACAGCACATGGTAAATGTAAAGTTTACAGCCCAATCGTATCCTTGAGATATATATATATATATATACCAGTGTATGTCCATGTATGTTTGCGCAATGACAGCCCCGCCAGTGCAGTACAGAACTCCACTTGCCGACGGACACACCTCGGACACAAGCACAATGTCAGAAAAATGCCAGACCAATGCAACTTGGACACTAGCACAACTAAGTCAACAAAGACGCCAAACTGCTGAGAAGACTGGGGTGTTACATGGGAGGGACATGTGAGGGACACGGAGGAGCTGACGGTGACCAGAAAAAAGCCCAAAGGAAAGAAGCCCACAGGACGGTTCTAGGAAAAGCGCCCAAAGGGGAAAAAAAAGTCCATGGGTCAACACATGACAGAAAAGGTGCATTTAGGGTCAGGGTCAAAAAAGTTTGGAAACTACTGCAATACCTCCTCATTATATGTGTGTATTTGTCCTTGTGGGCTTTTCTCCCTGTGTCCTTGTGGGCTTTACACATTTCCTGTGTAAAGGCTTGAGAATGTACCAACACTTACTGGATTCCTCTACCTCTTGAGGCTAGCTTGTTGTGAGACTAACCTCAAGGCTAGCTTGTGAGACTTTCCAGCTGTATGGTACTGTTGAAGCACTCATGGACTGCTACTCACCATATTATACACTGTCACAGGAAAGCTATGCCCATATAAGGAAAGGGGCATGAGTGAAGAGGTTAACAGCAGTTAGGACCATATAAGGGAAAAGGGGCAGTTGGAAGGAAGGAGACAGTTGAGGGAAGAGATTAGGAGGATGGTTGGATCTGAATGTGTTGTTGTTTTTATCCTGTGTTCTGTATCTGTTTGTTACATATCCTAACCTGTAACCACACTGAAGTAATAAAGTAACTGATTTTCCTTTGAGTCATCTTAATAGTGAATACTGGGGAAAAGTGGATGTGACTGAATCCAGTATCGCTACTGGGCCACAGAAGGAGCTGGGTTGTAACATCTGCAATGGTTGGCAGTTGTAGCTCCTAGTACCAAAGCAGAGTACTATGAGGGAACCGATCACCTGGATCTGGAGTATTAGCAGACCACAGGTGACGGTGACATACACCAATCCATAGTGTACTGCAGTCACCTGGATCTTATCACAAGAGAGATTTTTTAAAGCCCTGTGATGCTACCCTATTAACAGCCCAATCCTATTCCTCCCCTTGCTGGTGCAACTGCACCAAAAACAGGCATGCTGTATCCAGTAAAGGGGATGGGGACAGATTGAGCAGCTTTGGAGGCAAAAGGTGATTCAAATCATCTTATAACTCTGTAAGCCTCCAGTTCCAAAATGGCTCTCCTCAGACCTGTGCTAGCGATTTCACTTGCAGAAGTCAGAGGAGAGAAGGAAGGCTACAGAAAAGGGGGTAGGATTTGACATGCACCATTGCTGCTGGATCCACCCCCTCTCACAGCCTCTCCACCCCCAATCCTTCCCCTCCCCTCCGGGTTTTACCCCTCCCTGCCCCCTCCCACCTCCTCCACCATCTTACTTTCGTCAGCAGGCCGGGGATCCACTGGAGCATGAGGAAAGGCTCCGGCCTTCCCGACAGTGCTCTGGCAGTGCACTACTCGGCACGCTGCCGGAGTGCGCTTTATGGCCATTTTGCAGCAGGCGCTGCCAGCAGAAAATGTGTTCCACTGGCAGTGAGGCCAAATAGAATTGGGCTGTTAAAAAAACAAAAAAGGGGGGATGTGAGGATTGCATAAGGACAAAATTGTGATCTTCTCAGGATAGATGACTGACTTCTACACTACCATTTTGTTTAATAATGACTGCTTTTTACCTACCTTGTTTGAGTTTTGATTTCACCAGTAGTAATTGATATTGCTCTGAAATTTGAATTCTGCATCAGAATGAATGAATTATTTAATTTTCTGTGGTAATAATTAAGGCGGATCATTAAACAAGGGTGCCAGCTGTGGTTTCTATCAGCAGGCAAACAGCATCCTTATGCTAAACATTCCTCAGTGGGTTTGTGTTCAGTAAATCTTTGACTAGATTTTCATGAATTCATTTAGTCCTGAAATTTCATCTTAAATTTCTCTTGCAAACGATGCAAACCACATGGTTAGGTTAATTACTGTAATTGGATTTAGTAAAAATGAATTATAGAGAAAATACTTTAATTGGTGATATAGTAGGATGAGTTAAGGATGGATCTTTATGTGCCACTTTGATCCAAATTAAAATAAAATCTGTGAACATTGAAGCCATAAGAAAACTACCCTGTAACTCAAACTCATGAATGCACAACTATTGTTTCAAGCTGAATATCTGATAGCAGATATTTCCACACCATAACATGAACAGTCAGTTCAAGGGCAGTATTGTAGCTGTTGACAATTAAGAACAAAATCACTTGCTATGATCAGTGACGTACGGCGAGGTCCCATGTTAGTGAGGAACAGCGCCGTGGACCTCAATGACCCAGAAGTGACCTGATGACGTCACCGCCAAAACTTCCAGGTCAGGAACTTCCATGTTTGTTTGTTTAACCAACGTGAAAGGCACCAATTGGAGTGTGAAAAAAAAACACAGCAGGTGGTGTGTTCATGTGAGAAACAGAGAAACAGCTGCATTTCTTTGATGCTCCGACCCAGAGCCTTCTTCCTTTCACCTTGGTTAAACAAACAAACATGGAAGTTCATGACCCGTTCCCCCTTCGCCCCAGGAGGAAGAGGAGAAGGCTGGGATTCGGGATCGGGAGCAGCACAGGGGGGAGTGGAGGAAGGCAGGCAGAGCGGCCATTAAGATTTTTTTTGTGTGAAATTACTTTTTAAAAAATAATGATGATAAAATTGTTTATTCAAAAAGCTTCCAGTAGCTCGGGTCCCTTTTTCCATTAACTGTATTATCAGGAATATGGATGAGAAAATTCCAAAGTAAGGACACAATCCCTCCTTGATAAAATGTTCATTTTAATTGAAAATACTCTGTGATTGTAACAGTACTAAGCTGCGTTACCATAGTTCGGACCTCTGTTCATGAGAGAATAAGCAAGATCATCCACATATTTCACTATGCCATGCTCCTTTGGCTGAACCACAACCAGAGATCAGCACAGTCTCTCCTGTGCCACTCAATGCCCACAGATCAGCACCTTCAAACACTCTCCCCCTCTCTCCCCCTGCACTCTGCACACTCTCAATGTCCACGGATCTTACCTTCCTTCTTAAAATTCTGTCTCTCCTCACAGTTCAGTCTCAATTGTTGTCGTTGTTGTCCACCAACAAGAAGCAGGCAGCAGATCAGTCTCTCTCAGTTGTTGCCAACAAGAGATGTTCCAAAAGCATGCTCTCTCTCGGAGGGGACAGGTCAGGAAATAAATTCAAATAATAACTTGCCTCTTTCAGCCAATCCAAGCTCTCTCCCTCAAGGATCACATGTCGCCCCCCTCCCTGAGGCAGATCAATAGCTGGTTCTTTAAAGGTGCCTGGTGTCTTCCTGCGCAGGCTCCCATGGCTATAATGTACAAACCTGAGGCAGGTCTGCCTGCTGCCTCCCCAGAGTTTGCTGATGCAGGTGCCCTGACTTTTTTTTTATTGGAAGCTAGCCATGATTGCAGTCAAAAATGACTGAGGCAGCTCTGCTAGCTGCCTCGCATGCTGCACGGCGTGTGTGTGTGCGCGCGCGCGCGCACGCGCATGCGTGCATGTGCACACTGCTTAACTGACTATGATAGAGCAGAAAGGAGCACTTGGGAAAAGGAAGGTATGGTTTTTTTAAAGAACTTGTTAGGTCCTTGTACTTTTTTTTACTTATTGGGTCTAGTGAGGCTCTGCCTGTCTATCTCCCCTGACTGCAAGTCAGTGCTATTGATCATAGGTCAGTGGTGTTGTAGACCTAATGCCCATTTCCATAAAACAGTGCAGCTGGTCTTATAGTCCACATGAAAGGTATTTAACAAGCTAAAAGGTAGCTTCTTACCTGATCTAATCAAGGTCTTCCTCTTCATCCTCTATAACAGGTTGTGTTATCTCTCCCTCTCCCTGACCATTGAAGGAGCAACATCCAGGCTCCTGAGCTCTGTCCCTACATGGTAGGCAGCCCTTGCTGAAGAGCATCCCCTTACTTCCACACAAAGATAACAGCATTCAGGGTTCTCTGTTCCCGCTAAGTGTAGAAACCTCTGATACCTCAGAAGATGCACATGACTGTAAACCAGGGGTGGCCAACCAACTTTCAACATGAATGCTCCTGGCTGTTTTAGCAGCACCATCAGCAGTTGCAGCTGCCAAGATTCTGTCTTCTACAGAACTCTTAAGAACACAGAGGACCTAATGGTGGAAGGTTGGCCACCCCTACTGTAAACTGTGAGTAAAGTATTTTCTTCTAAAACTTTAACTGCTTCTGCTCCTATGTATTGATAGCAGCAAAATAGCTGGGTGGTGGAGTTTACTATAGGAAAAGGTTCTTCTGCTGTTTGCTCTGTTTATTAGAATGCCCCTTTTCTGACAGCTACCTCTGACAAATATTTCACAATCAAGAAAATCATGAAATGGCAATCCTGCTATAACTGGAAAACAATTAGGATCAAGCCTTTTGAGAAAGGGGATGACCACTGCCCCTCTGTCATGGGGCTCTAAATGTCCAGTTTCAAATGGCTCTCCTTGGTGGTTACCACCAAGTCAATGTGGGAACACATTGCCTTGAAACTCAAAATTTAAAATAACAGATGTATGATTACATCTTTTTTTTTAAAAAAAAATTGATGAATATGTTTTAAGAAGCCATTGCTTTTTAAACATAGTCATAACATAGAATCCAATTGTTGATTTTTTTAAAGTAAATTTTAATATTTTTTCCACCCAAACTTCGTTCTCTAACTCTTCCACACTTTGTTTTCAGGACACTTATTTTCTTGACATATGTGTTGCTTTCATGTTAATCTTGGCTGGACCCCTTTGATCTAGTTTAATAATAATAATACTGTAGTAAGAATTCAGTGACACAAGGGAATCTAGATTGTTTCATAGTGCATCTCCTCTAGCTCAAAATTCAATGAACATGGTTTCTCTCCTTGGTGTTCTCAAGCCATAAACACGTGGTTTTCTTTTTGTGGTCACAGCCTCGATGAAAACCATGTGCTTGTAGTGGGAAATGCCACGAAGAGAAGTTTTCTCATGGCATTCTATCAAAGAAGAGAAATCTGAGGATTAGCAAGGGCGTCCGAGACAAACTCTCATATAGGATTCTTTTATTTAGTAACTGGAGAATGCCTGCATACATGTGTGTACTGGCATGGCCGAAGGCATTCAGGGAGGTAGCTGACCCTTTGCCAATTTCCTACTGAAATGCAGAATTAGCGCTGAGATTGGGCACTGAACATGCCTTGAATATATTCACTCTCAAGTGGCCAAGTCCTCCTCAATGGAGAAATCCACAAAATGTTGTTGTTGTTGCTTCCAGAAACGCACACAAGGATGTTATCAATGAGTCACAAGTGCAACAACCAATATTTGAAAGGAGGAGGGGAAAGGACTATGAACCTCATACACAATTTTGACAACCTTGTTTCCTGGGGTCCTGTAATTGTGATCAAAATGGCTTGACTGTTGTAAAGTACAAGTGGGCCCCCATATCCACTGATTCGCTATCCACGGTTTCAGTTATCCACGGATTGTGGGGACCCCCCAGGCTTTTACTTTTTTCCCAGTAAGCTTCATTTCTTCCTTAAACAAACAGGAGAAACAGCCTCTGGCTGTTAGAACAAGACTAAGTCCTAGAGAGGCTCTGCAAGGTTAACAGAAACCTTGCAAAGCCTCTCTAGGACTTAGTCTCGTTCTACTTGCCTGCAATGGAGGCTGCTTCTCTGTTTTAAGGAAGAAACAAAGCTTGCTGAAAGAAAAATAAGAGCTGGGGGGGGGGCAAGCATGCCTGCCTGCAGGGGAGGCAGGGTGGGGGGCCCCTCAGGGTGTTCGCTCTTATCCACAGTTTCAAGTATCCACAGAGGGGCCTGGAACATATCCCCAGCGGATATGGGGGCCCACCTGTACTATTACATGCTTTACAGCCTAGTCTGATACATTGGATTGGACAAATGTGGGCATCACAGCATAAGAGGGTCTGAATACATGTTGAATACCATGCAACATTTTGGTTTTAACAAGACATTAGAATTAAGGTGTGTGGGGGGATGGGGTATGATATTTATTTTATCCTCCATTAGTAGGCTTACCAGATCTCCAACCGGGACAGAGTGCTAGACCTTTAGGAGAAGGAATGTGGGCAGGTGTAGCTTGTTAAACCTTAGAGTACAATCCTAGGCATGTCTACTCAGAAGCAAGCCCCACTGAACACAATGGGGCTTGCTTCTGAGTAGACATGCCTAGGATTGTGCTCTAGGACTTAACAAGCTACACCTGCCCACATTCCTTCTCCTAAAGGTCTAGCACTCTGTCCCGGTTGGAGATTTGGTAAGCCTATCCATTAGGCTGAATTATATACTGAAATGAATGAATACAGATCACCATTGTACCACACCTGATGTGTGGTGAAGTCTTTATTTGAAAGGCTAAAACAAAAAACTGGCTTCTCCAATAGTTACATGCACATCATGCTAAATGGCCATTTTCATGTTACCTGTATCAACCTTCGGACATTTTGATGATATAGGATAGCAAAGAGTTTACAAGATCATGTTCATTGTTCAATGTTAAGATATGGATTTAGCTCATCTACTGTATCATACATTTCAACCGTTTTGCTGTCATCCATTTCAACGACCATTTATATTTGACAAGTTTTTAAGTGTGTGGTTTTACTGAATGTTATCAAACCTTTTAACAAAAATTTGCTTTGTAAATTTTAGACATAATAATTATGTCTATCTGAAGATATCTTAACACCCCTAATAGTGCAATCATATACACCCTTACCTGGGAGTAAATTTCATTGAATTCAGTGACAATTACTTTTGAGTAGACATGCCTAGGATTATGCTGTAAATGTGAGAGTGCAAAATGTCCTTTCCATAATAGTCTTGTTGACATTCTTTGTCTATATAGCACTATGAACTGAATCATTTATTTATTTTTGCTATCTAGATAACCTTTTATGTACATTTTAAGCCTGCTCCTTTGAAATGGGCCAATGAATTAACCTCCCATTAAGCATTAAAGGAAATGTCAGTCATTTCACGTTAGTAAGTGAACTGGAGCCTCTGATATGGTTATCAGTGGTTCATATTCATGGATTCAATCAAGTTATTCAGCCAGTGAGTTTTCTCTTAACTATTTTGGGCTTTGGCATTTCTTATAATTGTTCAGTATGAGTGCATTAATTTGGGAGCTTTTATGTCAATGGATGAACTGAAACCGACCACAAATCCAGCTATTGGTTCTGTGATTTGTATTGTTTCATGCGATCCATTTCCTTGACTAGTAGGGCGTTCCAAGGACAACCTTTACAATCTCCTTCAGCCCTCATCCAAACAGGTAGGGTGTATCACAAATTCCATGTAGTAGCCACCAGCTTCAAAGACACCATAGCCATCAATCTATGGAAAAATCTAGCAATAAGGCATCATTTTATATACCGAAAGGAACATTGTTTCCACAACATCAATGGATACAGGTTTATCAGAGCTTCGGGAACTGTACTGTCCTACTTGAATATTCAGAAGCATCTCTCTTTTTCTCCCTGACTTGTAAATAGATGGGAAGAAATGAAAGTAATGGGACTAATGTTGTTTAGCTCTAAGACCAACCTCATGAAAGAACAGTTGAGGCCTGTACTTAGCGAGTTTAGATGCTGCACACTATAGCTTCTCGGTCTTCAAGGCTGACTCCTTGAGAATTGATAATTATAGTTCTCTGCCTAATGCTATGGTATCCCCAGCAATTACAGGTATTGAAGCTGCCATTAAGTTGCTTTATCATAAGCATGGGTCTGATAAGGGGTACATAAACAGTACTTAATGTCAAAATGCCATACTATGTTATGGATAATGTAGGTGAAATGCTTATCTACACTGTGTATGAGCAAACAAGCAATATAATTATTTCCTTTCTTTATAAACGATGCATTTTCAGATCAAAGGTATCAACCAATTTTTGTTCAGCTCATGTACTAACAGCAATCTTTCCTTTTCTCCATTCCCCACTAAATGATATCAGGAATTTGAACTGGCTTAGACCCAGCGGAAGTTGCTCTAGAAAGGCAGAGTAAACAATGGAAGGAATTGGAGAATGCCATGTGGCAGCTTTCAGTCTGCTGAGATGATTAATGGATTCAAGATGGTATCAGGTGGTTAGTTGTCCTCCTATTTCTGGGCGACAAGGTTAGCCCATAATGCCACACTTAAATTATTCCTGGCAAACAAAGGCCAAGATAAGTAACTGCTATGTTTGATGTGCATTGTACAGAGACAGACCAAATGGAAGGCTTTGAAGAATGTATCGAACAAAGGCTGTGATCCTAAGGATACTTGCCTATAAGCAAGTTATATTATATTAATATGGGGAACTGACAAATATATAACATTTTATTCTTTATATATTTTGAGTATTTCTATCTTGCCTCATGGCCAATGGTCCTCAGGTTTGCTTCCCTTTCAGCAAAGGATTCTAACAGCCCAATCCTATTCGGGATTGGACTGTCATGCATGGCCATTTAGGACAAAGGAACAGAGTTCCACTGTCATAAAATGGCTGCTGACGGAGTGCGCGGCGCTCTGTCAGTGGCCATTTTGGGAGCTGTGCCGCAAGAGGCAGCATTGCTCCCCAGACGTAATCAGATCTTCCTGGACCTGCCAGCAGGTAAGGCAGTGGCAGGAGCAAGGGGTGGACAGGGAGGGGGTGGGGAGGGGCAAAACTGGGCAGAAAGGTTGCAGGAGGGGTGAATCCAGTGGCGATGTTGAGTACTGGATCTTATCCCCTGTTTTTCGAGTCTCCCTGCCCCCTTTTCTCCTTCGACTTGTGCCAGCTAAAGTGCTGGCATAGGTCTGAGGAGACCCATTGCAGAGCGGGAGGCTCCTTGGGGTATTTAAATCCCCTTTCCCTTCCAAAGTCTCCCAATCCCCACACACACACACACACACACACACACACACACACACACACACACACACACACACACATACAGCGTGTTCATTTTTGGCACGGCTGCATCAGCAGGGGGGAAAGATAGGATTGGATTGTAAGACACACTTGCTTAAGTGGGGAGAAGTGGTTGGAATGGAGTTGCCTTGAGTATCCCATGCTTGCCACCAAACATGTAGTTCTGCCCCACATGCAGGCTAAAAATCCACTTACGTTGAACAAAAAGAAAGCAAAAGAACAGCACCTTGGTTGTAAATATTTGCTGTATACTTTTTGTAATTGCCAATCCACATCATTGCGATCTTATGTTACAATGGTTAGTAAGCAAAGAAATCAATGTATTGTCAACCCAAGTCTCCTCTTTCACAGTTCCCTTCCAGTGGCTATAGCTCATCAGATAAAGGGTTTGTCACTCTGTCTTTCTTTTAAGTACTGTATTGCAATTTGTTTCCCATATAACTTAAGAGTGGTACACTGCAAGGTTAAGTATACAGGTTGTGAACCGAACCCTTGAACCTCTTAACTGATAATTTTCTTGTTGTTGTTGTTGTTGTTGTTGTTTTGGAAACAAGAAAGGGATTCCAGAATCGTCTATAGTAAGCATGTAGAATTTAAGGTTATTAAAATGGAGCAAAGGATTCCACCAAAATCAAATTCTTTAGACATCAAAATGTTGATTTAACTTGGTGAGTCACCTCTACCATGCTTACCATGGGGCTTAGCACAAAATATGCCACAGACAAATACAGGAATATGGTGACAGTGTCCTGGGACAGGAGGCACAATTATTATTTTATAATAAAAATAATATTATTGCTTATTACTTATTTGTATTTAAATGTATATGCTACCAGAAAGGGCCCTACAAGGACAATAATAATAATAATAATACAATGAGCATAACAATAATAATAATAATAATACAATGAGCATAACAATAATAATAATAATACAATGAGCATAACAATAAAATCAATCAAACTCCATTTAAAAACCACTCAAACTCCATTTAAAAACCACTATCAGCAAGCAACACAGAGATAAAGTGCCTCTCTAAGGAGAAGTGACCCATTTCATGCCGTACCTCATGAAGAAGGAAAATAGAAATATAGCCGGTATCAGCATACAGTTGTCACCCATGCTCCAAAGCCTCAAATGACTTCACCCAGCGGTTTTATGTAGCTCTTAAAAATCATGCAAGACAACATGGGTCCCACAGATTATTTTCCAGGGTACCACAACAGTCTCCACGTGAACACTTTTTGGAATCATTCAACAAAGTAGCTCATCCTCCTCCAAACCCAGACACGCACTCTAGAAGAATACTATACTTCATGATGGTATCAAAAGTTGCTGAGGGTGAGGGACTAAGGACAACAAACAGAGTCATACTACCCCTTCTTCTTTCTCCTACCACAGATTTCCTACCAGAGTGGCCAAAGTAGTTTCCATCACAAACCTTGACCAGCAACCAGATTGATATGAATTTAGACAACCCAAGACCCCTAAACTATGCTTCTGCATGCTCAATCCCTTTGGCTTAGAATAGTAAGAAATTGGCCTAAAGTTTCTCAAACAAAAAAAAACACAAAAAAACCCCCACCCAGGCTCCCTCAAGAAACGTTGGCATGTGTCTTTGACAAAACAATTCATCAATTAGTCAGGATGGAATGCAACAGCCGCCCTCAACAAATTTTCACTGCCAGAACTGGCAAGGGTCAAATAAACATGTGGTAAGGTAGACAATACCAAGTCCACATCATTGAGTGTTAACAACTGCAAATCATCCAATAAAACTGGACAAGTGAAAGCTCTGCATGTTGTTACTATATCTTCTGTCCTTAAAGTGGAGTCCTGTTCAGTGAGTTTAAGCAGTTTTGCTTATGTCTCTGGAGCTCTTTCCTCCACCATCTCCCAACTGCTAAGGAAGATAAGCCATTTGTGAGGGAAAATCAGATATTCAACAGAGAGTCAAGCTAGCAATGACAGCAGGACTCCTCCTGTCTGGCGACGAGTCACTCCTGTAAGTTTGACATACTAGTTTATGCTTGGAAGGGGCCCACCAGTGTTCTAGTCTTCCTTGCCTGTAGGAGCAATTTGGAAGAGAGAAAATCCTTCATGGTTCTAAACTGGCAGAGAATGAAAGAGTTATTTTTCCAATAGTTTCCAATCTGCCTTTTTTGGGTAAGGTGATTGAGCGGGTGGTAGCGTCTCAGCTCCAGGGGATACTAGATGAAACGGAGTATCTGGACCCTTTTCAGTCTGGCTTCAGGCGGGGCTTTGGGACGGAGACAGCCTTGGTCGCCCTGCTGGATGATCTTCGCCGAGGACTGGACAGGGGGAGTGCATCCCTGCTGGTCCTTTTGGACCTCTCGGCGGCTTTCGATACCATCGACCATGGTATCCTTCTGGGCCGATTGGCTGAGTTGGGACTAGGGGGCACTGCTTTGCAGTGGTTCCATTCCTACTTGGCTGACAGGTCCCAGATGGTGATGCTGGGAGATGCCTGTTCGGCACCCTGCCCTTTACAGTGTGGGGTGCCACAGGGTTCTATTCTGTCTCCCATGCTTTTCAACATCTACATGAAACCGTTGGGAGAGATCATCCGGGGATTCGGAGTTGGGTGTCACCAATATGCTGACGACACCCAACTCTACCTCTCCTTGCCATCTCGCTCCAGGGAGGCTGTGGAAGTCCTAGAGCGCTGCCTGGAGGCGGTTGGGGTCTGGATGAGGGCTAATAGGTTGAGATTGAATCCAGAAAAGACAGAGGTCCTACTGGTCAGGAAAGCTTCGATGCAGGTACTGAGTCATCTGCCCGTTCTGAATGGGGTTGCACTCCCCCTGCAGGAACAGGTGCGCAGCTTGGGAGTACTTCTGGATTCACAGCTCTCCCTGGAAAGCCAGGTGGCGGCTGTGGCCAGGGGTGCGTTTGCCCAGCTTCGGCTGGTGCGCCAGCTGCGGCCGTACTTGAGTCGATCGGACCTGACCACGGTGGTCCACGCCTTAGTGACTTCAAGACTGGATTACTGCAACGCGCTCTACGTGGGGCTGCCCTTGAAGACGGTTCGGAAGCTGCAATTAGTGCAGAATGCGGCAGCCCGGGTGGTTGCTGGAGCTAGGCGGTTTGACTCTGTTGAGCCGCTGCTTCAGCGGCTGCACTGGCTGCCCATTCGGTTCCGAGCCCAATTCAAGGTGCTGGTAATGACCTTTAAAGCCCTTCACGGTTTGGGTCCAGGATATCTGAGGGACCGCCTTCTCCCATACATTCCGGCCCGCTCTCTTAGGTCATCTGAGGGGGCTCTCCTGCGTGTACCACCTCTATCGCAAGTTAGGGGAGTGGCAACACGTGGGCGAGCTTTCTCTGCTGTGGCGCCACAACTGTGGAACTCCCTGCCAGGGGATTTGAGAACCACCCCCTCCCTCATGACTTTTCGGCGAGGGCTCAAAACATTTTTGTTTCGTCTTGCGTTTGGGTGATGGGTTGTAGCCTGCCTCCTGTGTCTCAAGATGCTCTGCCATGTTGCTTTTGTGCTCCCTACTGTTGCCCCCCAGTGGTTTTTATTGATATTATTGTTTTTATTGTTTTTAAATTATGTATTTAAACTGTTTGTATTTTAAACTGTTTTTAATTTTTGTTGTAAGCCGCCTTGGGCATTTGCCTCGGCATGGGATAAGGCGGGATATAAATTTTTTAAATAAATAAATAAATAAATAAATTATACAGGTTTATTATCCCTTATCCGGACATCTGAAATCCAGACTATTCTGAAATCCAGACATTTTGGGGACTATGACTTTAAAAAAAAAAACAACTTTTTCCAGCACCTGGCTGGCATATCAGAAGGCATGCTGGGGCCCAAAATTATTTAAAATATTGTATAAAATTAACTTCAGGCTATGTGTGTAAGGAGTATATGAGAGATAAATGAATTTCGTGTTTAGACGTGAGTCCCATCCCCAAGATTTCTCTCATTATATTTAATGCAAATATTCCAAAATCCAGACAAATCCGAAATCCAGACATCTTCCCATCCCAAGCAATCCAGATAAGGGATACTCAACCTGTACTTCCATTTCTACTCTGGTATGTCTCTCTGACCCATAAAGGTTGGCATGCTGACAAATTGTACAGGTTAGTGCTAGCGTTGCTGAATTCAGATCTGAGCAACAATTTGGACTGAACAGAGCTGCATCCCTCCACCCAGTTTTGAATTTAGCTCTTCATGTCTGTAGCATTAATGAGCTTATAAACTCAACACAATTTGACCTCCAATTAGTGAGCTAGGAAAAAAGACGCCTTGTCAAAACTGAAAATAGCCCTTGCAGGAAGTGATCTGAGCAACTGATTACACAAGGCTCCACACAACTTAAAAGAGGATGGGGTGATTAGTGGCAAATACTGCACAGTGTTTTACTTTTGTTTTGTGCCCTTTCCTTTATAAACTAGCAGAAGTTATTTAAGGGACCTGCCTTGCCTTGTACTTGAAATCCTTATCCTATTTTACTGATTGTACCTACTGAAGGATGTTTCTATTAGCCAGTGAAAAGTGTTCTAAGATCCACATGGAAACACAGTACTGTGGGAGAATGTCCCATTTTCCAACATAGGTTTATATGAGTTAGCCATTCAATCCACACCGAATGAGTAGTTAGAACTAGGAAACTATTTCATGCAGTATAAATCTCTACCAGGGCAATTTCCCAAGGGTTACCTTGATATTATTTGATAATTTTTAATTCTTTAAAAATATTTATTACCATATATCTAGACTAGTTGATTTCTCTCTCAGATCATTTATATAATGAATTCTTCTTCAGTATTCTTTATTAAGAAAATGAAATAATTGTTGGAAATAATAAGCCAGACAGGAAAATTATGAGCAACTACTTATCATAATCCAATCATTCCTGATCATCCTTAGGTATGGGACTGTACGGAGAAGCGATGCGGGATGAACCCAGCTGTACACAGGCTGCACTTCTTCTAGCTGTCAATATGACAGGAATTGGTGCCATAACTATTTCTCATTATTTATTTTACCATTACTAACCCACAGAAGTAGCCAGAACAGGATACACTTGTCTATGCAGCCCAGATATACACACGTTCCTTACTATCCATACCTTCACTATAAGGATTTTCATTTATGCGTACTGTACATATTAAGACCATGCTTCCTATATAGGTTCCAAGATTTTTGCTTTCAGGCAGGGGAGGGGAACCTCCGGTCTGCGTGGCCATCGGCTCCGGCCCCCGGGGAGATTGCCGGGAGGCCGCCCAACCGGCCCCCGGAGGCTCCACCGGGTCCGCGCGGAGCCTCCGGAGGCCGGGAGAGGGCCTCCGCACGTCCTCTCATCGGCGAGCGGGGAGGATGTGCAAGGCCCTCTCCCGGCCTCCGGAGGCTTCGCGGAGCCTCCGGAGGCCGGGAGAGGGCCTTTGCACGTCCTCCCGGGCCGCCGGCTCGGCCCATTCTGAGCAGGCCCTCGTCGGCGATTTTGCACATGCGTACAAGGCCGATGAGGGCAGGCCTTGTACGCATGTGCAAAATTGCCGACGAGGGCCTGCTCAGAACGGGCCGACCGGCGAGCGAGGAGGACGTGCAGGGGCCCTCTCCCGGCCTCCGGAGGCTTCGGATGGTGAGCATGGAACCTCCGGAGGCCGATGGGGGGGCGGGGGGCCCTAAATTAAATAATTAATTTAAAAATGGCGGCCGGCCTTGCGGCCGGCCCGCAAACAAAATTTAAATATTTAAATGGCCCTCAGCGGGGAAAAGGTTCCCCACCCCTGCTTTAAGATCTGAGACAAAAAGAGTTAGGTAAAGCAACAGAGCCTCCTGCTGGCAAATAAGAGAAATAGCAGCAAAAAGGCATCTGAATGAAGCTACTTGAGTGGCTGAATGATGGATTCAGCTCTGGGAAGCCACTGTGTGAGACAGTTTCACTGTAAGAGCTATTTTCAGGAACAGTCAGAGTTTCCCTTCCTTGTTGGGGCACAGACAGCAAAAAGCAGATGATGTGAGAGGTGGGAGTTCCAGTGGAATGGAATTAGTGGTGGGAAGGAACTGTGGTGGTAGAACTTGTAGGAAGCCTAGGAAGGACTGAGAAGACAAGAAGACAGAAAGAGGCTGAGGATTAGATAGGAAAGCAGAGGGGTGCTGGTACTTGGAAAGCACCTAGGCAGCCACACAGACCAAGTCAGAATCTGACTGTTGTCAACAGCAAGACTCAGTCAGATTTGATGTGCAAGCATTTATAGCCAAACCAGGCCAGTGAACCAATGGTCTGGAAGAGGTGAAGGTTTGCTACAGACTGAGGGTGCAATCCTGTGTAACTCATGCAACCGGTGTAACAGTAGATCCCCCAGTGTAAGAGCACTTCTGTCAGTGTAACTTGCTGTATGTCGACGGATGCAGGACGGACACCAGCGTAACCTCCCTTGGATGCTGTGCAGGTGCAGTTTGGATGCAGGACGGATGCTGGCACAACTCCACCGGTGCAGGGGGCATTTCCAGGGGTGTTTGGATGCCCCCGGAATGCCCCCTGCGCTGGCGGAGTTGCACAGGTGTCCGTCCTGCATCTGAACTGCGCCTGCGTAGCGTCACACCGGTGTCCGTCGGTGTATGGCAAGTTACACTGGCATAAGTGCTCTTACACCGGGGGATCTACTGTTACACTGGTGCAAGAGATACACAGGATTGGGCTGTGAGATATTAAACCACTTACTTTATCTCAGCTTCAAGTAGTTCATCACGGAGACCAGCATGATGTTCCCAAGCCTAGGCCCAGCTGTTCCTGATATTTCCAACTCAGAGAAATCTTTAGCAAATCTTAGAACTGGACAGGCAGAACATGTCTGAGACATGCATCTTCCAAATATGTTATCTTCTAGCCATTTCTTTCCATGTTTTAAGAATATGTGTAGTGAAAAATAAGTAAGAAACAGCTCTACGTATCAAGAACTCCTTAAGAGAATGACATGTCAATCCTAAATAAATTACAGAAAAGCAAAAACCATCTCAACAATTTTCACAAAAACGTATTCAGGATTTGCACATTAGCTTCAAAATGTTATATGCTCCGATCAGCCCAGGACTTCAGTTTACAGGGCTCACAGCGCAATCCTATCCAACTTACACCACCAGTGTAAACAGCCGTTCAGCGAGAACAGGAGGCCCCAGAACGGAAAGTGGATTCAAATCCCCTCCAAAGGGGGATTCAAAGGGGATTTGAATCCCCTTTCCGTTCTGGGGCCTCCCGTTCTCGCTGCACCGCTGGTTACACCGGTGGTGTAAGTTGGATAGGATTGTGCTGCAAATGTGTTTATAGTAAGTCCTCATTTAAAGTCATTTCATTTAAAGTCATTTTGTTTAATGCCATGGGAACTTTTACATTTATCAATTAGCCTATGGTAAAATTGGTTTCATTATAAGCCATTTCTCTTAAAGTTGCAGTCTCCAAGAAAAACCTATTAACAACTTTATGTGAGGACTTGCTGTACTTATGATATTGTGCCCCTTGGAGTCTTGTAACCTCTATGTTCTTGAAAAATTCCGGTGCTTTGCAACTCTACCTTATGTATGTTTAATCAAGTCAGTGCTATTAGCGCCATAGACAAAATACGCATGCATCTAATGATGCATGGTAAACTGCGGATGTTTTTGGAGCTAACTGGTGCCATGCATCCCCAGATGTCATTTATTAAAACCAGATGTGCTTTGTATCAGTGAGACTTCTGACGATGTCTATGTGAAGTTAAACTAAGAGTAACTGAAGCCAGATAGACTTGCTTTGATGGAAATAAATCAAAGCCCATCAGAGCCATAGTAATTAATAACCCAAGTCGAGAGAAAACATGAACAATAAGAATAGTCCATTTGAAATACTGAAAAGTTAAAAACAAAAACAAGCCTCAAAACTAATAAAGGCAGAATACATTTGGTTGAAATGCATTGAATCTCATGATAATCATAGAGACCAAGTGGTAAGCACGGAAAATTAAGCGTCTAAGTAGCAGGCATAAATCAAGAATAGAGATTTCAATTATAATGGCTTTTTAGTCATGGCAGCTCCTGAAAAGCAATTCTTCACTCGAATTATTGTGGGCACAAATGCCAAAGCTCTCACTAATTATATAAGGCAAGGTCTTGAGCTGTAATTATGTTCCTTACGTCATGTATCTGGCAGAGGTATTAATGAATCAAGGCTCCAATAATTACAGCTAGGAGACCAGAGAAACTTGCCTTTTAAAAGTACAATTCATTCAGAGAAGGAAAAAAAGAATCTGAAATCAATGCAGGTTCAATATACTCTCCTAATAATAATACCTCATGATCCATGTTTGTTGTACTTAGAATGAGGTATTAATACTGAAAAGACTTGTGTGCATATTGGGTAATTGTTTTACAAGAATGCCACAGCTAACGAGTTCCGTAGCTTACTGGAGTTGGCACAGAGCTTTCCTGACTGGCTTTTCCTGAGCAAAACCAACAACTATCAACAAGCAACAGGAAGGAAAGTAAAACTGGACAAATGTAACACCTTTGCTCCTAGGGGGCGCTATCCCAAATTCACACATACCCCAGCAGGGGAATATCATCATGTATGAAAGAGGAAACAAATAACTGGACATGTGCATAATGTCAGAACAGTCAGATGTGTATCTGACATAAGATTACCAACTCTTGCAATAAAAATATTTACTACCTGGACAGGCCCAGGTACAGATCCTATAGAAGAGCTTTGGTGCATCTAAAGTGCACAACTATTGAATGTGCTTATGTCCCTTGTCTCTGAGCACTTCCAGCCACACATGATACCAGGCTGCCACAGATATTAATCCAACACAATCCCAGACCACAATTGTGCTGTGGCACCATTCATGCCACCAGGATAATGTAAGTAATGCACCTTGATTTCACAATTTAAGAAGAAAATGAAATATAGAATACATTGTCTTGTAGCATCTTAGACAGGCACCTCCAATCCTAAGGCGACCCCCACCTAGGCTCTGTGATATCCCCACCTAGTAACTAGGCTCTGTGCTGTCGCAAATGTGCCGTAAAGCATGTTGCACCAGTGTGGAGGCCAGTCCCACCAGTGGAGAGGCAGGAGCAGTGCCTGCCGGGGCAGGTGAGCTTTGCAACGGGTGGCAGGGAGAGGGTGGAACGGGGTGGGGGAGGGGCATTTCAGGGCACGGAGAGGGCAGAGAGGAGGGCAGATCAGGCCCGGGAGGAGGGTGGGCTTGGTGGAGGAGGCCTATGCCGAATCCTATCCCCCTTCCCGGGCTTGAAAGCCTGACATGAAGCTGCTTGGGTTTGCACCGGCCATTTAGCTGGCGCACATCCAAGTAACCCCATAGAGATTGCTGGGACTCAACATGGGGTAAGGGAACAAATATCCCTTATTCAGTGGCGTCACTGGAGTGTGGTGGGCCGTGGGGGGGTAACGTGCGCCAGGGGGTGACGCGCGTCATCCCGTGCGTCACCCCTGCTTCCGCTGGCTCCGCACGTCACCCTCCGAGGCCGGGAGAAGGCCTTGGAGCGTCCTACTCGGCCGGCGGTCCAGCCCCTTCTGATGAGGCCCTATGCGTCATTTTTTTTTTTGCATTTTCGCATATGCATACAAGCCGCTGAGGGCAAAAGAGCAGCCTCTTGCCCTCAGAAACATTGTGCGCATGCACGAAAATGCAAAAAAATGACGCATAGGGCCGAGTAGGATGCTCCGAGGCCTTTTCTCGGCCTTGGAGCCAGAGGGTGACGCATGGAGCCGGTGGAAGCAGGGTAAGTCTTTGGCGCTGCCAAAGGCGGCACCACAAATTTTGGGGGTGCACGGGGGGTCACGGGGGATAGGGGGACACACGCCAGCAGGAGGTGGGCAGGGGGTGACGCGTGTCCCGCCCTAGGGTGATGCGCACCCCACGACGCCACTGCCCTTATCTCAAGGAGACCTCCAGCAGCTTCCAGCCCCATGATGGATACAGCGTAGACCTGCCCAAGTGCCACTGGATTGCAGCATGTGGCTTTGAATAAGATTGCACCATTTGTAAGCCCCATTGAATTAAATGAGACTTATTCCAAAGTAAGTGTGTATAGAGTTGCAACGGATTTCCCATGAATAAGCTTTTGTGAAGTAGGGTCCAGATCATCAGAGGCAGTTTATGCATCTGATGAACTTTCCATGAAATCTTAAGCCACTACAAACATGCTGGTCTTGAAGGTACCACATGTCTCTAACACAGCAAACCCTATAAGAGAAAAGTAAATGTTAAATGTGATATGGCTTCTACTAGACCCTGTACAGGACCATCAAGTTTCATTTGGATTTGAAGTTTTCATTTAATTTTACTAATATTCACTGACTGTCAAACTGGACAAGCAACCTAAATATGAAAAGTGACTGGTGGAAGGTAATTTTTTTTTAGTTAGTAGTGCATGCAGCATGTGCGCATCCATGGGGGGGGGAGGTGGGCTTTAGTACTTTGCCCACCTTGGTTCTGATCCTGGTCACAGCCTTCCACATATGCTCTTTTAAATCTTCAATAAAAGGTCAATGGGATGATGAAGAAGAAAAGCTTCCATTGGTTTTCAGTCCCCCCTGCTGTGGTTCTGTGCTCTCTCTCTCTCTCTCTCTCTCTCACACACACACACACACACACACACACACACACACACACACACACACACACACACACACACACACACACACACACACACACTACTCTTTTTTAAAAAAAAAAAAATACTGACGGTGCAATCTTGAGTAGGCCTGCGCCGGGTGAGCACATGCTCCCCCAGCACAGGGTGTCGTAAATGCGCCATAAAATGCGTTAACAGCACCAAGCGAGTAAGGACCACCAGCGCTGCGGCCGGCAGCCCTTACCCGGGTTCCTACTCGGGCCTGTGCCCACTGGAGCAGGTAAGACGTACACCGGCCAGAGCAGGGGCGGGCAGAACGGGCGGTGAAGGCGGCAGCCATTGGCCACCTCGGGCCTGGAGAGGGTAGGGATATCAGCAGCGGGATACGCCGATATCCAAAAAGCCCTCTCCAGGCCCGGCCCTGCCTTACACGGCCACCACAAATGTACACGAGCTCTGGAGCTTGCGTACATTCGAGGAGGCCCATTGGGCCTCCCACCGCTTACACCCAGGGAAGGGGACGATTGTCCCCTTCCCTCGAGGTGCACCAGGGCTGCCCTGGGGCAGCCCGGATACTGCATAGGATACAGAGGGCTGGCCGCCGTATCTTACACAGGATTGGGCTGCCCGCCATGTTACATGATCAAGGTAACATGCCATTTTGCCTTACATCACCTTTTTGGATTGTCATACTATGCAAGCCATGTCCCATCATCTTTGGAAATAATCTAATAAAATTTACCATCACCATGCTTGCAAAACTATTCAGCAAAACTCAAAAACATTATTCAAGCTGATTTATCCTTGCAATTATTTTTCAAACTTATCTTTTGTTATAAAATACTGTATATTCATTAGTAAACTCTAATGAATTGATACTTCTTTTCATTTACCAATCAAAACTCTTTGTGACACCTGCCAAAGCAACAAAAAGCAAAACAATAATTTACCCTACTGTCAGTGTTCTTGGGTCTTCAAATTGACTGTTTTAGGCTTTAGGAAATAAGCAATTAAAGCTAATTTTAAAGAACCTGGCCATGCATGTACAGTATTTATATAGAGAGTGAGCTACTAGCATCAATAATACAGTTGCAGTTGAAGTAGTAATAACTACTCATCAACACAATATATATCACTAGTTTCAGTCATGCAGGAGCCACTGATGAGGTGCTTTGTCTCTGGTTGCTAGTATGTGCCATTGTAAGTCTCTACTGATGCAGATGGTTTGTCTACATCCTAACAATAGCATGAGCACCCAGGGGAATAATGAAGCAGACAGCAGCTTTTCTCCTCTTTTCAACAGACACTTAGAGGTCTGTTACTTATTATCTTTTGGAGAAAAGGGGCACACATTTCCGCAAGCAACTTGAGACTCTGAGATCAGTTCTGAGATCCCAGTAGATGATGTGAGTTGGTCCAGAAGAGCAAACAGGTAGACACAACAAAGCTATGTTGTTTGTTGTAATGGTTATATTCTGCCTTAACCAAGGATATGATGTGGTGCTGGGTTTGTTAGCCAATATTTGGAATTTAAATGTCCAATTAGTGGGGGGATGGGGAAGGGGAACCAACATTCTGAGATTTTAGCAGAGTTTCTTCCAATTGGATCCAAAGGCCATACTCCAAAGTGTTATTTTGGTTCAGTGGTCAACTGTGAGATGTAATATGTTTCAGGTGCACAGCTGATGAATTCAAGGAACTTCCAGGCTGCTCTTAGGAGATCCAACATGCTATTTCAAAGTCCCCACTCTCCATGTAGTAGAGATGCATGGGATACTTCAGCTTGTGGCCATCACCCAACTATCTACTCAACTGAGCAGCAGCAGCCCTACACCCCCCTGTGGAAGGGGGCAGCCGCAGCGACACCCCCCATGGGATGCCACACACCCTGCCCCTGGGGGGCATGATGTCATCAACGTGCGCCGCTGCGGCATGGAAACACACACACACAGTGTTTTTCAGCTCCTTTTTGGAGCCGAACAGCACCTGGGAGGGTGGGAGGGTCAAATGTGCAGCAAAGAATGGCTGCAAAGGAGTCAGTGGCGGGGGGGGGAACAGATCCGGTGGCAGGTACACCCCCTGTGATCCACCGCTTGGGGTCCACTGCCCCCACTGTCACGACACCTCTGCAACAGAATGAGCGCCATGGGAGCACGTGTAGTGCTAGAACCATGGGAGCTATACTGAGACTACATTTCCCAACATCCCCTGCTGTGACCTATGATTCTGACCTGGAAAGGGAGGAGACCTTGTATAAAAGAAGGAATCTGAAGGACAGAGGCCTAGGAGCCTAGGAGCAGGTTTGTGGAGGGCTGGTCAGCCAATGTAGGCAATACAGATATATATGGACCAGTAGTCTGCCTCAAAGCCAGCGGGTGGCGCAGTGGGTTAAACCGCTGAACCATGAGCTGTCGATCGAAAGGTCGGCAGTTCGAATAAACAGCGCTCCGTGTTCCAGCCGCATGCTACGCGCTGCGGCAAGGAGAGTCATGCCGGCCACATGACCACGGAGGCGTCTTCGGACAACGCTGGCTCTTCGGCTTTGAAATGGGGATGAGCACCACACCCTAGAGTCGGACACGACTGGACTTAATTGTCAGGGGTCACCTTTACTTAGTCTGCCTCACCGTAAGGCAGTTTCATATGACTTGTCATATGATGCTGCAACATCAATATTCTAGCACCAGTAAGGAAGCACCACTACACCTACAGGTGAACAGGGAAAGAAGACGACCCCTGAAGGCACTGAGGTTCCCATGATTTTAAGTGGCTTGCCACAAGACAGCTTCTGATTCCCATCATAGCTGAATGGACAGCAACCCCCAAAGAATATCTATTCATAATAAAACTGCCCTACTTGCCATACTTTAGAAATCTTTAGTATTACCGCCCCCAAAGCACTAAATACGCCTTGCTTCCTGGAACCTCTTAAAACTCAGTGAAAAGAGGACAAGCAGCTAGCTATCAAACTTGCCCTCATGCTAAGTTAAACATAGGAAGGTGTATAATGTTTCCTTACTGAAGCAAACTTTATTTATATACAGATTTATATAAATAATGACTTGCAAGCTTATACCATGAACTCTTGATTTAATGGACTAATGAGGGGAAGGGTGTCCAAAAGTCCATTCAATCCAAATGCATTTAAGTCAATAGATCTGAAATATTCAGGAATTTCCTCAATATAGAATGGCAATAAGATAGAGAACCTTACCTAAGTACTATGTACATGCAACAGCATTACCTATTGGTTGGGGAGTGTTGCTTATAAAATCATTGCAGCTGGGTTTGCTCATTGATTCATTTAGCCCAGTATTGTCTGTTTAGACCAGTATTCTGTAACAGGCAGTGGCACTCGACGTTCTCCTACAAATATCTTTCTGTTACCTGTGATCCTTTACCTGGAGATAGCAGGAATAAACACGTTCTTTTATATGCAAACAGAGGCGTCACTAGGGTTTGTGTCACCAGGTGTGAGAGCGCAGCGCATCACCATCATGATGGACCCCAGAGGTGAATAGGGAGAACCAAGGTTGGGCTGAGCTGGGTTCCGCAAAAGATGCCCATCAGGCAGGACTATGTATTTCTCCAGATTACTCCTGGACAGTGGTGTCACTAGAGTTGGTGTCACCTGGTCCGGTAACTCATGGTATCTCTCTCTCTCACACACACACACACACACACACACACACACACACACACACACACACCATTAACATTATTTTTTAATATATAACAGTACAGGTAACAGTAACAGTAACCAACTCGGCTCTCAGAACAATCGGTTTGTTTTGAGTTAAGGAAATCCACTTTTTGTTACATAAGGCAGTTGTGTTTTATTTTTCTGGTTATTTGGCCATAACCTTTGACAGAATGCAGATAATTCAAAATGGTTTGCTTCATTGCATTCTGCATATAATTATACATCGAACGATATATACCATGATGGTATTATTCATAAATACAAAGTTTTCACAATTTTGGCCACTAGTTGTGTCACACACACACACACACACACACACACACACACACACACACACACCGAGGGTGTCACCCGGTACAGTCTGCACACACACCCGCACCCCCTAGTGCTGCCACTGTATGTAAACAGGGTGGCTTGAAATCTCAAGGAATCAGCATCAATCTCCAAGTGGCTACTGAAAGCTACTGGAGATTTCAATAGACCCTCCAGGAGAAATGTATACTCAACTGTATATTTCTCTCTCCTCCCTTCCAGTCTTGAGGAGGGGTGGGGGAATAGCTTCAATCAGAGCTGGCAACCCTACATGCCAAGCATATGAACGACCACTGAGCTTCCAAGCAGAGAGGATTCATTTAAATCTGATTACATTTGGTAGACTTAGAGTTTGGCCTGTTTTCTGATAATATCATTATTATAGCCATGCTGTGCCCCTCGTAGAGTTTGTGTAGACTGGAATAAATGCCTGTGTCAACTGGTGATAAAATGCAGCTGAGCAACAGGTTTAGTCAGAGGTTTAGCTGCTGCTGCCTTCAACGGGAAAGAACTGTTCTGAATACTGAGGGCTGGAGTCACGTAGCATCTGCCAGATAACCTTGGAGTATCTATGTATACAAGAAGGTCTAAAGTCATTTTAAACAAGTTTAGACATTACGCTTGATGTTGAGGTTAAAGGCTGTTTGATTTTCTGGCTGTATTTTTTGCTTCTAATCTCTCTGGCTTAGAGAGTTTCTGAATTTGGTAGAATGTGGCCATTTAAATGAAATGGATTTAATTATATTGTACATTTTGCATTTTAATTTTCTTTTAGCTTCCCTATCTAAAACTATTTCTGGCCACCAAATGTAAACTTTCCAAATGGTTTCATGCATCTACCCAAATCACCTGGCCTCCAGTGCTCATGCTTCAGTACATCTGTTGGGCACGATCCCATCTCCCAAAAAGACAGATTGCATCAGTGGCCAAGCCATGACTGGGGATCAGGAAGCCATCCAGCCCTGATTACGAACTGCTCAGAACGCACGTACCCGTATTGTCCCGAGGATAAGACGCACCTGATTATAAGATGCACCCTTAAAGTTTGGCGCTATTAAAAAAATGTAATTAAATCACTGGCATTAAATTGCAACAGCCTGATTATAAGACGCACCCCTAGTTTAAAAACTTAAATTAGGAGAAAAAAGTGAGTCTTATACTCAGATCAATACGGTAATTTTAAGTCAGACAAGAGCGGCTGGAGTGAAGGGGGGAGTGCAGTCATCCCCATTATAGCAGAGCTCCTTGCTAATACAATGCCAAGATGGTGAAGGGGAAAATAGAACCTGTATTGATCCCTGCGACATCCCCTTGCACATGTGAACGCTCCACTTTCAGGGAACTATATTGTGTCACTGATGTCAATCTTACTGAAAGCAAAAAAGGCACATAGGATCAGCTGTAGGTTGGTTTTCAGAAATACAGCAAAGATATTCTGGGGCAAGAGGGCAATTTCAGAGCACTGAAATGCATGACAATGCTTGTCGCAAAAGCAACCGATCACACTTTTGATCCTTCACTTCCATATTTATTGATAGAATTCCTGCACGCTGGGAGAGAAGGCTTTATCACCATGAAAGGAATGTAACAATGTTACCGACAAGGCCAGTTAAACGATGGCCCACTTCCTGGCTATATGTTGCCCATATGGTGGAGAACTAGCATGCATGATGTAATATTTTTATGGGTGTATGTGGAGGACCAGCGGAAGGAAATGTTACTAGATTGTTGTAGATTGTTTCTTGCAACCATGAAATAAGCATCAGTCAATGACATCGAAGATAAATGCGTTTGCCTTGCATAGGGAAGAGGACGGAACATGCACCATACAGTCTTTATCACCACTTGCAGCATAGAGAGAAATGTGAGTGACTAGAATATGTTGAATGTTCATCCACACAAGGGAACAAATTGCTTTTATTTCAGTTATAGCTGTACTGAAATAATGATGCTCAACTCACACAATACTTATACCTTTTGTGCTAAATACGTAGATGTTGTAGATTTGTTTTGGGAAGACACATATTTAAGTGAAGTCATTTATTTAAAGCAGGGGTGGGGAACCTTTTCCCTGGCGAGGGCCGTTTTAAATATTAGAAATTTGCTTGCCATTTTTATTTATTTAATTAATTTTTGCCCCCGCCCCCCCATCGGCCTCTGGAGGCTCCGCGCTCAGCGTCCAAAGCCGCCGCCAGGTCCACGCATCACCTCCGGCGTACCATGCCGATGAGGGCAAGAGGGCAAGAGCTTGCCCTCATCGGCATGGTACGCATGTATGAAATAGCCAACAGCCTGGTGAGAAGGGGTCGAGGCGGTTGGCCGGGGAGGACATGCAAAGGCCCTCTCCCGGCCTCCGGAGGTGACGCGCGGACCCGGCGGAGCCTCCAGGGGCCAGTTGGGCGGCCTCCTGGCAATCTCTCCGGGGGCCGGACCGGATGGCCTCAGGGGCCTGATCCGGCCCTGGGGCCGGAGGTTCCCCACCGCTGATTTAAAGGAAGTTGGCTGTGTACTGATATAGTTAAGCAGTGAACCTGTTATGATATAGAGGCTAATACTGGTTAGTGTGTGCAGAGTACATCAGTACAACTAAGATAAAGAAAATAAATCAAACCATGATTTGGAGTGTCTATTACTGACTTGGTGACAAATGCCTTGGATTCCCCATACATGTTCACCGGAACGGTCAAAGGATAGAAGCAGCTTGCATCTAAAAAATTAATGCACATGAACGTTGCAGCCGCTATATAGGTTGTTTTCCTTTTGCAAGACCATCTCTAAGTGCAGCATTGCTGCTTAAATATTAATGGACCGCGGGCTTGAAGTGACTTGGCTTTAATTTAGACCTAAGAATGTAAAAATATCTAGATTCTGGAAGAAAAACCTAATAATGATTGTTTTAGTTCAGATCTGCTCTAAAAAGTATCACTAGCATACACTGTAGTTAGAAAAAGCGCATCAGCCACTGAAACGTTTCTTCTTTCTTTAAGGCAGGTGGAACTCCTAGTCACATCAACAGAAGAAACAACAGCAAGAGGCCTACAATGCATTGCAGGCTGTCTGGTGTGATAAGGAATGCTACCTAAGCAAAGGAAATGGTATCGTAACAGAAACCTTTCTTCTTCCATACGCATGTCTTTGCTGCGCTCTTCAAAAAGTAATATATGACAGTGGGTTTGCAAGCGTATGTGCTACAACTAAGAAAAACCCACTAAATTAGGATATAAAACTCCTTTCTTGATTCCTATGCAGAGTTTATTGCTGGTTTATACAGTTGATAATTAAATACATATTTCCTATGAGCTCTTAAGCTCTATATAATTTTTGTGTTGCGAAACATATGAATGATGACTCATCTACAGCAAACTCCACCCTCCTAGCTACCAGCTCGTAACCAAGACGTTTAGAGGATATGTATAACCTCTCCTTCCTACAGCCCACCTTGACAGGGTCTTGGAATATTTTTATGTTCTTCAGAAGCATGCAGGCAGCTTCTACATCTGCTTTAGCTACAGCCACATTGGCAGTGTCTTTGGGTATCACCTGTAAATTGGCCCTTTACAATCCCATCACTAGTTCATGGGCCAAGTTTGCCCAGTAGCGTAGCCGAGGGAGCAGTGTGGTAAGTGCTGCACAACGTTACAGGAGGTGCAAAGTGGCCCCTCCCATTCGCCATCAGAGCCAGTCCAGCAGCAAAGGCAGCTGGCTCTGACGGCAAGTGGGAGGGGCCACTTTACACCTCCATGTAATGCTGTGCAACACTTACTGCACCATTTCCCCCCCCCCCCCCCGGTTACACTACTGAGTTCTCCTACTGTTGCTCTGCTGCCACTCTCTATCACACATTTGCGACTCCTTAGGCCTGCACAGAGCCAGTCTATCTTACGCAGGATTGAGCCATCAATCTTTCCTCAGCCATGAGGCTCACAGGGTGACATTTAACATCCCTGTCTTTCAGCCTGATCAGCCTCACAGAATTTTTGTGGGGATAAAATAGGAGAAATCTTGAGCTCCTTGGAATTTTCAGTTCTAAAACATATTTAAATGACACCATATGTCGAAAAGGAGTTCATAATCTAAATTGGATCACATTCCGGCAGCAATCGTATGCATATTTAATTGGGATTAAGCCCCACTGAACGCAGTGGTCATCAAGGACAATGTGTATAGGATTGCACTATTAATTTGTCAGTTTGTCTTATGCTACATCCAAAAGGATTACTTTGTCGTAAACCACTGATAATTTCTCTCAGCTCTCTCTTCCTAAAATGTAATCATTCTACTCTCTCATGAATCATATTTTATATACTTTTTTTCTTCAGACACACTGCATAGAAACACATGGAAGAAAACATTCTCTTTTCTTCTACAATATTTCTTCTTGTTTTAAAAACTATACCATATTTTTCGCTCCATAAGATGCACCGGACCATTAGACGCACGTGCATTTTGGAGTGAAAAATTTGGTAAAAAATGTCTTGCTTTAACTACTAATTTTAACAGTGCCTGGCCGCTTACCGGTTGTTGTAGCAGCACCTCTGATCTTCGTCCCAAGACTCCCAGGCGCTGGACGCGACCAGGAAGCCCTACGGAAACATCGCAGCAACTGCAATGTTTCCAGAGGGCTTGCAGTCGCATTCGGCGCCTGCGCTAAGTTCCCAGGCGCTGGACACGACCAGGAAGCCCTACGGAAACGTCGCAGCAACTGTGATGTTTCCGGAGGGCTTGCAGTCGTGTTCAGTGCCTCCACTAAGTTCCCAGGCGCTGGACGCGACTTCAAAGCCCTCCGGAAACATCGCAGTTGCTGCGATGTTTCCGTAGGGCTTCCTGGTCATGTCCAGCGCCTGGGAATCCATATGGGACCCAATATGGGAACCCAATAAGGTCTATTGCAGTGGTTCCCAATATGGGGGTCGCAACCCCCACATGACACATTTGGAACTTACTATTCCTTTAAGGGGGGTGGCTATCCCATCAGCAATGTCTGCACAGCCTGGTAAGACAAAACATTGTGTTTTTTTCTTACCAGGATGTGGCGGCGGTAGGAAGACCCAGAAGCAATGCGTAGACATCGCCGACAGGTCCCTCCTTGGGTCCCAACCTCCCCTTAAAGGGGTAGAAGGTACTTCAATGGGGCAAAGAAGTCATCCAGCCTCGATTGTTTGGAGACCGGGGATCTGGGTAGAAGGTTGGGAACCACTGGTCTACTGGGAGAAGGCCTATGTACACCACTAATAGCCAGTGCACTTTCTTCATTAAGGAGGAAATGAACAGTTTTGGAATGGATGATGCTAATGACACACAACTGAATGTAAATTATTGCTTTCTAGCCTATTCAAAACGTTGATATAAAGTTAGATGCTCATGTAGCTGTAGGCTAGTTTCAAGAGTTGTTTTCTAGGATGAAGAATGGGAAATATATAATTAAACATTAAATTCAAAAGGGTGATAACCTAGTTGGAGCAAAATAGTCCAAATACTTTCTGAACTTCTGGGAATATCCACCAGAAAAAAAAACAACACCTTTACACAGTTCTATCTTCCAGCATCCCAGAGAGAGGTGGCATGTTAAAAGCCAATGTTTCCAGAGAAAGATTTGGAATACTATAGGGACCTACTGTCTAATTTGAGTTAAGGTTGCAGGCTGAGTTACTTGAAGCAACGAGAGACTTTTGTAGAAGCAAAAATCCCAACTGAGCTGCTTTTGGGTACAAGGAAAAAGAGGCCATGAAAGACAGATTGGTTTCCAGTTCCCTCCTCAATTGACTAAATGCAGCCTTTAACTCAATCATTGTACCAAAAAGCCCCCAACCGGATGTTCCTAGATACTGCTTCTTAATGAGACTGATGTGATTTTTTTTTTTAATGTGGCTAATCTTCTGGCTCTGGCAGTTGTACAGACACAGAGGGGGAGGCTAGAGGACTACAAAAGAATTAAATCAATACAGCAGAGTGATCCAGCAAGCCTCCCATTGAAATAATTCTGCACCACATGGTCCAACAGAGTATAAACAAACACTTCCGGGCAATTTTTATCTCCTTAAATAGGATGCTTAGAGTCCAACCATTAATTTAATACTGGAGGCGTGTGGCAGGAATAAACGGGAAGGGGGAGCACTACCTCCATCTGACCTCACACAAGTGCTACATGTTGAACAAACTGGCTTGTAAGAAGAACAAATCATAGAGGAACACATGGAAAAGTAATTGTTAGCATGCATGCTTACATACTGAGCACAGAACACTGGACGGACCTTTCCCATCCAATTTCAGTTTTATTTATTTACTTACAAGGTAATTATTAACATTATATACCACATTTCAATAAACACAAGCTGACACAGCAACATAAATAAATGCGGCCTTCAGGAGACCCTCAAGGTGGCAGGCAAAGTACAATCATTCAACCATCTACCAACAATCATAACATTTAAAAGCAACTGTACAACAGTTACACAATCAGCAACAACAAAAGCAGAGTGTCTGAGCAGATAAAATGAATGACCAACACAAAACTTAAGAGGAGGCCAAATCGAACAGAAACATCTTCACTGTCCACCTAAAGGCAGACAGTGCCAGGACTAGTCAGGCCTCTAGGGAGAGGGAATTTCACAGCTGGGGAGGGCGACAAAGTCCTGTATTTACCAACTGAACTTTGGATGCTAGACCTAAAGCGCATTTTCTTGTTTAAAATGGAAAACACTTTTATCATCTTTCTCAAAATCCTGTTGAGTACATTACTGTGAAACAAAATGTTTGCTGCAATTTGACAAAACAGAAATAATTTTGCTCTACATTTTAGCCATTGTGGGCAGTAATATGTTCCTATGTGTTTATGTAATAGCACCCTAGTGTAGATGGTCTATCTATACTATACACAGGGCATATGTATTAAGCCCTGAAGTGACCACTACTAGTTCTGAGTCTGTGAAAGTTGTGAGGATGGTGGGCACTCTTCAAGGATGGTGTCACGAGTTGGCTAGATCAGGAACTGGCCAAAAGCCTCATCCATACAAGGGCCCAACGTGATCACTGAACCCTCAGTACCAGTGGTAGCAGTAGCACACAACATGCCATTGGGGCAGGCAGGGTTGCCAGAGGGGGTCCTTCAGGGTTTTGCCTCAGTCCCCCCCCCCAGCAACCTTGCACCAGCACTGACTGTCTTCTGAGAATATGAGAAGTCCCATATACTCAGCCGCTGGCAGGGATGTGACTCGAGACTCGAGTCTCGAGTCAAGTCAAGTCGAGTCAAGTCAAGTCTCGAGTCAAGTCCCAAGTCTCTGGGTCGAAGTCTCAAGTCAAATCCCAAGTCTTTGCCCCCAAGTCCTGAGTCTTTGGATGTGAGTTGCGAGACCCTATCTATTTAATGGGGAAAACAGGTTTAAACCTGAATAAAATTCAACTTGTCGTAAAAGCCTCCAAGTCTCAAGTCGAGTCTTTTACAATTGCCGAGTCGAGTCTGAGTCAATAGACTCAAGTCTACATCACTGGCCGCTGGTAACAGGAATGGCACCAAGATGTTTTTTGAATATGGGTTATGTATGAGTCAAAAATGTACCCCCATTTTTGCCATCCTGTTCACAGGCTGTGAACAGACCCCCCTAGCCTTTTTTTTGGGGGGGGGGTGAACCTGCAATCAGTGGCAAAATGTTCACACACACACCCTCACTGGCAATGGTGATTGCAACCCTGGTGCGGCTGCTGTTGCTGAGCACCCTTTTTTCTGTTTTCTAGTGCAGGATGTATTGGCTTCACTTGGATTTGACTTTGTGGCTATGCCCATTGCCTAATGACAACTGCAAAAGAAAAAGGAGGCAGTAAGAAAAAAAAACGGATCTAGCAAGAACAGGGAGTGCGGTTGTTGCTCTCACTGGAACCACGAACAGACATGCAATAAGGAGTAAAAGGGAAATGTTAATGAAACTTTCACCCTTTCTCCTGAAAGAAAAGACCTTTCAATTCTTTTGAATCAAAAACGTTTGGCAGAAAACGTTTGACTCAGCTGTAGTTTCTTTTGGCTCAGCCATATGTTTCTAGAAGCATCAGAAGAATCAATCTCACTGCATTTCAGGTGCGATTATAATATTACAACCAGTGGTATATCACTGGTTATGTAACTAGCATCATCCTTCCTTACATCAATTAATGCCTGAGATTTATGCATCAGATGACTTACATTGGACGGAGTTGAGTGCCAGAAGCAGATTGCTGAGGCCCTGGGGCCAACCCCAGCACTGGGTCCACATGGGACTCTGCCCACTCCCTAATGTATTGGAGCTACTGTTTGGATTGGAGCTACTGTATTGTGTATTGTGTATTGGAGCTACTGTTTCTCCCATTCCTGAAGGTTCAGGGGTTGGTCCAGCTGAGTGGACCATATGATGGTCATCTTGGGCCCTTGGTTGGAGCCCAATCTGGCTGACCTCTTATATTACTCACAGCCCATTCCAACCCAAGGGCTAAGCAGCACAAGTCAGACCTAAAGTCAGCCTAAGTCGTTTAGGGCAAAGTTATGTCTGGAACGCGACCATTTACGGCGAAGTCAGGTCGAAGTTAGGACAAAGGACATAAAGTCAACATAAAAGTGGGCGTTCCAGGGGCGGACTGTGGGCGTAACGGGGGCAGCAACCAATTAACGTTGGATTCCAGACCCTGGCAAGCACAGACACGCCCCCTCCAACACAAATGCTGACACAAATTTTAGGTCGACCAAAAAGGTGGACACAAATTCAAGGAGACCCATAGGAGCCATTTTACCTTACCCACTCCAGCCTTCTCCTGAAAATTTCTAACACCCTACTCCTGAGTTATGTCAGAGTTATGTCGGAGTTGTGGCAGCAAGGTCTGGAAACGGACAGAGTTATTCCAAAGATAGGGAGCCTATCAGCACCCAGCCCCACCCAGCCTCTTTCCCACAAAAGCCCAGCCCCAGACCTCCAGTCTCTCTCTCTCTCTCTCTGAGCACGTGGCGTGGGGCTCTGTCCCCCACAGCCACAAAGTGGGACTTTGTCGGTGGAGGGCAAAATTCACAAACACCCCACTTCTCTCTTCTCTTCACCTCTCTCCTCTCTGCCCCCCTCAAAGGCAGAGAGGGCTGTTCTGGCTGTGGCCAAACTGTTTACAGCTGTGCCCAGTTTACAGCTGGGCAGCTGCCTCCATGCAAGCATTTGCTAACCCATGTCTTTCTCCCAGCCCCTCTCCCCCCCCCCACAGGCAACAACACCAGCAGGTAAGAGCAGGGTATGTGCTGACAAGTGGTCTGACTTCTGCCTCTTTGCATATAGAAATATATGATACATGCCTCTTTACCAATGTGCCCTCTCATGTCTGCCTGCAATGCCTTCTCTGAAATGCCTCTTTACCAATGAGTAGACAGATGCCTGCCTGCAATGCCTTCTCTGAAATGCCTCTTTACCAATGTGCCCTCTCATATCTGCCTGCAATGCCTTCCCTGAAATGTCTCTTTATCAATGAGTAGTCTGATGCCTGCCTGCAATGCCTGCTATGATATATAGGATACATGCCGCTTTACCACTGTTGTGTCTGATTGCTGCCTGTTGTCATGTGAGCAGACAACACCACGAGTGCGGTGCTGTTAACCTTCTGTAGACACCAGCTGTTCTCCCCCCCCCCTTTTCTCCACAGAGTCAACTGAGAGGTTAGGATTGCCATGGTTGTGACCCAATATATGTGTTGTCTTCTCTCTCTTTGACCCGTTTCCCTTACAGGATCATGCTCGCCTTACACCTAGGTAAGAAGCTCAGACCATGCTATGTGTGTCACACCTATCAGCTGTGTTTTATTTCTCTCCCTGCAGGCTTTTGCAACTGACACACTGGCATTTCTTCAATGGCGATTGCTACCACACACCAGCTGCCATGTAACACCCCCTTGTTTTATGTCTCCCTCGGAACGTCCACTACCACCTACCTTCCTGAGAGCACCCCTGGGGTTCCAGGCAGGGTGCCCCACTGTCGTCTGCCTCGATGCTGCCAGAGGTCAGGGGGCCAGCCCTGCAACCCTCCTCAGCTGCTGGCGCTGCTGCTGCTCCACCTCCCTGGCTGTCGTACTTGCTGTCCCTCCCTTTTCTATGGAGCAGGCTGTGGTTCCACAGGGGAAGAGCCTGCATCTCCAGGTCCATGGGGCACGTGTGCTGCTACTGCTGCTGCTTTCAGAGTGGCTGCTGTGACTACCCCTGGCAGCGTCGCCTGGCCATCTCAGCTAACTTTCCAGAACAATAAAGACGCCCCTCGGGCAGAGCCCCCTTGACAAATATGTGCCTAGTGTTACACAAGCATTGCCCCCCACACAAAGACAGCCCCCAGCACTGAAGCCCCTGCATGAATCCCTTCCAGGGACTGCCACTTCCTTCCCAGGGAGAACACAGCAGGGGGGCTGCCAGACCCCCATGGCACAGAGGGGAGGGAGGAGTTGGGGGGCCTCTCAGGCAGGCAAACAGTGACAGGTGCCACAGAGCCCATAGCGGGGCCGCTTGTGGCCGCTGCGTCTGTGTAGTGGCTGCTTGGCAACCGGAGATCTCACCCGCCAGGGCATCCACCCATCACGAAGCCACTTCTGCCCATGGTCCGCCCGTTTCTGTGTAGCTTCCGCCCAACGTCCGTCTGCATAAGAGGCGCCTGTTTTTGCATCGCCTTCATCTGCGGAGCGCCCCCTATGTCCCTATTGGTCTCTGCATCTCCCCTCTCCCTGTATCTCTCTCCCAGCAGCCTTGTTGTCTGTCTGTCTGTTTCTGACCCACCCGTGCCCCTCCCCAGCACCCCCTGTCTGTCTGTCTGTGTGTCTGCCTCCCCTCCCACTCCCTGATGATGGAAGCTGGCAACATCCCACCCCGCTAGAGCGCCTGCCGCGAGGCGCCGTAGTCGCCCCAACTGGGGTCGTGATGAGCTGCGTGAGCCCTTCACGCTCGCAGCAGACAAGCCCATGGCATCTCTCAGTCATGGCCGGGGCACAGAGCAGAAAGCACACCGGGCTGCCTTCTTTGTGGGCATAGCCACGGCCCTGGAGGCCCAGGGCTTCAGGCAGCGCACGGGCGAGTCATGTCAGAGGCGGTTCCAGACCTCATGAGACCCCCCTTGTGTGTGACTTCCCATCCCCTCCTTCCCTCCCCCGCTCACCCCCCCATGACTCCCATGTGCGGCCTCAACGTGGCTTGGGGGTGGCATCGCCTTCTGCAGGAGGGAGGGGACGGCCACTCTCCCCTGCAGCAGGCGGCTAATGCACAGGGTGCCCTGTGGCGGCTGGCTCAGGCACCTTGCTCACCTGTCACCTGCCCTGCGCCCACCACATGACTGGTGCAACCCCCATGCCTGCGGTCAGCCCCTTTGCTAAAAGTACACTGCGGCAGCTGCCATGGATGGATGCTGACAAATGCAGACAGAGGCCTGCACATGCACGAGCCAGACACCGAGCCTGGAGAGCCTGCCTGCCTGGGAGGTAAGTGTTGCCTGGATCCTGGGGTGGTGCTGGGCCACAGAAACTGCAGCCTGCCTAACTCAGGCATAACTCTGACATAACTCAGACATAACTTATGTCGAACTTATGCTGAACTTAGGCCACTCTTATGCCAGACTTGCGGAGGAGTTGGGTTGGAATGGGCTGTAAGAATCTAATATATGATCCTGCTGCAGTCATATAAGTTTATTCTACAACAAATTTGTTATAGTCTTTAACAAAAAGAGTCCATAAAAACCTGTGTTGGTTTAGCTAAATTGATACTGCTCCAGTCGTGAGCTACCCTTCGGAAAGTTGTTATGGTGTAACGTGGTGGTAGATAGCTGTGTATAGGTTATATTCCTTTACTACCCGTGCTACTGCTATACAGTTTCTTAAGCATCAGAAGAGGTTCCAAATACTGCTGTTGTAAGGACACCGAAATTAATAGAACTGAAGTCAAGTTTTTCTGATGTATTAGGTATTCCAGGTTCGTTTGTCTGGATTTTTAATTCCCTTGATCACAGAGACTCTGAGCAAGCGACAGTACCTTTAAGTGCACATAGCAAAAGCTAAAATTAAAGCCACAAAGAGCAAGACAAAATGTTAAAAACACACCCTACCGCACCCCATTCCCCCCATCTTTTTCCACTGCAGCCACCCATTCCCATTCCAGTGACTTTCAACAGAGAATAACATGATATTGCTAACACACAGGAAGGGGGAGAAAGGACTGCAGTCTTTTCCTTCTCTGGCATAACATTTGTCACTGTGAGTCCGGGAGATTTCCAGTTCCGGAGCCCGAGTTCTCTCCTCTCCGTGGGTAGCCTGCAGGTAAAGAGGCAGACGCCAGGTCCTCACATCCTGCAGCTCCTTTCGTAGCAGCAGACTCTCCATCCCAGCGGCCTGCTTCCCAGTGGGAGATGTCAGCCAGCACTGCTTCCTGGCTGCAGACATCAAGGCTGGCTGGCTCCTGTCTCAGCAGTAGGTACTAGGACAGGCTCCAAGCCCAGCGACACTTATAACAGCAGGCTCCATCTTTGTGTCCTAGGATTAGTTTGGGTTTTTGTTCTTTAATCTATAACACTCTTTTTATCATATTTTTGATAATAGCAAAGAGTTTTCATTTAAACATTAAAATTAAAAAAAAAACACTTGCTTTTTTTTGTACGAGGTCTTCAGTTCAAATACCTTTTATGTACCCTAGATTCTGCATTTTCATATCTAATTTTTCCACACAAACCTCTTTGAAAATAAATAGCCTCTCTCCCTTCTCAGCTCCATGAGGTTTATTCCCCCAGTCCCAAGGAACTCTTGATGCAATTTTCATTTCCCTGCTATACGCGTATGTCAATTTTCTTTATCTTATTTGTTTGAATTCAGACAATGGTACTTCCACAAAATTTCCTTTTCCTGTGTCTTTCCCTCTTGAGATGAACGTCCACCAAGAATATTAATTATCCATACATACACATTTGCTGAGACATTCTCATTCATTCAACCTTTATTTTCTACAGAATTGCTTTTTCTGCTTCCTTATGATAACAGTTCCCTAAGAAGGGTCACGGGCAGCGCAATCCTGACTAACTTTAGAACGGTGGAGCTCCTGCTCCGCTGGCTGAAAGCATCGCAAACATGCCGTAAAGCACATTTGCGACAACTCAGGAGTAAGCCGGCCAGCGCAGAGGCCGGCACTGCTCACTCTGCCACCTGCTTCATCCTGTGCCGCAGGTAGGTTCCGCACTGGTCGGCAGGAGGATGGGCCAGAGCAGCGAGGGAGGGGGCCATTGGTCAGTCCGGGCTGGGAGGGGGTGGGGATATCGGCAGCAATATCCCGAGCCCCTTCCCAGGCCATGCTGCCTTACAAGCCCTCTCAGGATATCCGAGGAGGCCCATAGGCAGGTCTGGGGAAGGGGACGAACAACCCCTTCTCCTAAAGTGCAGCCTAGCAGCCCCGGGGCAGCCTAGGATGCAGCAACTGGCCCTTTAGACCTGCCACACATATTTACACAGGATTGTCCCATAATTCAGTAGAAATAAAATAAAATTTTAGAGGTTGTGGACATGTTCAGGAAATCTATTTGTAGAGCCAGTGAAAGTGTCATCCTATGAAGTTGTAGCATACATCAGAAAATATATCAAACTGCTAGACTTGCATGAAAAATAATCACATCATCAGATAAATGACATCAACATCCCTAAAGACGGGTTACAATAGAATGTAAAAGATAATTGTCAGTGTCTATATCATGCTCCTGCTTTTCATATGCTGCATTTCCTAGTCATTCTATAGAACCTGTTCATTATCTTCAGGATTGTTCACACATCAAGGCCAGCCTAGGCTTGAGGCTGACTGAAGTGGCTGCTTTGAGCAGTGGGCTAGGGGGGTGGGGGTGGCGAACTGATGGTGAGTGCCTCACCCCTGCATCTTCCCACCATCCTCCTCCAGTCTACTGCCCTCTAACTGCTCGAGTCTTATTCAAAATGAGTGGGAGCATGTGTAGGCTTACCAGATTTTCCCGGTTGTAAACCGGGACCCCCCCATTTATTTATTTATTTATTTATTTATTAAATTTTAAAATCCCTTTTTTGCGCATCCCAAAGTTTTATTTATTTATTTATTTAACCTAGCCTAATTAAGTAATTAAAATGACTTGCCTGTGCCCTGCTGCCATTGCTGTCACCATTTGCCCGTCGCCGCTGCCGCCATGCCGCCCATTGCCTGTTGCCGCTGCCACTGTGCTGCCCATTGCCCACCGTGCCGCCATTGCTGAGCCACTGTGCCGAGCAGCCGTGCCTCCATGCTGCCATGCCAAGCTTCCGTGCTGCCATGGCCCATTGCTGAGTTCCCGTGCCGCCGTGCCAAGCCTCCGTGCCACCATGCCAGGCCTCCGTGCCGCTATGACGCCTGGCCCGTGCTTGTCACCGTCGAGCCCCCAAAGCCGCCGCCGCCTTTTTAAAAAAGTGAATAAACTTACCTTTTTTCCTTCTTGGATCTCACAAAATCTCACGAGATCCAACATGGCGGCGCCCGGAAAAAGGGTAAGTTTATTCACTTTTTAAAAGGTGGCGGCAGAGGCTTGCACCGGCCCGGAACTGTCTGGGACTGATCCAGGACCCGAACTTTGGGTTTAGGACTGTCCCGGAAATTCCAGTATGGGTGGCAAGCCTAAGCATGCGGGAAGAGCAGGCGGCAGTGACTGTGGTAGATGGAGAACCTAATGGTAGGAGAAAAAGGGAGGCCTTCAGATGGCTTTTTATGTGTTCTGTTCCACTCCCCCCACCTTGCCTGCTCAGTTGCTTCTCTATTCAGCTGAGCAGGTGAGAAGGAGGTGGCAGCTGCAACAGCAACAGCAGTGGTGGGACACACATGTGCTAATGCATATCCAAGTTTTTTAAAAGGAGATAATTATTGCGGGGAGGGAGCTGGCAGGGAGAGCAGATCTGCCCAATTGAAGTGGCAGATTTGCTGGAGCCCCCTCCGCCATCCATGACTCATGACGATGATATAAAGTGTACATTTCAAAACAGCTGGATCGATTGGCCTGCCTTCGAGTGAAGAAGAGGCATGGCATGCATGAGAACAAGTGTGATATCCTCTCAATTTTATGACAGCCCAATCCTAACCAACTTTCCAGTGCCGATGCAGCCATGCCAACAGGGCATGTGCTACATTTGGGGGGGGGGGCAGTTACGGAGGCTTACCTTGGGGTTGCATTGCAGCTGTTTCAGTGCTGGAAAGTTGGTTAAGATTGGGCTGTAAGGTTTCCTGTGAATCTGAGTGGCAGCATTTGAGGATCTCTTCTTCTCAGGAGCCTGGGGCAAGGTGAGGAGCTGGTGAATGCTGGACTAGAGACTTTGTATTAGCTGCTGCTTGAAAAAAAGATGACTGCTTGATTACACATGCCCCAACATTATATAGAGTGTAACATAGGTTGATCCTTTTTCTTTGAGTCTGCAAGGAAAGAGAGAAGGTTATTCACTTGATCTAAATTCATTCATAGACAGCTGCTATCCGTGTGTTTTTGTATTTGTGGCCACTACTGCTGCTAAATGGCTAATCTTTTGCACACAAAAATTTCTGCCTTAATTCAGTTGGTTGAGAAAGTACGTAATCTGCAGCCAGTGAATAGTTGTGTGCATGTTGTGTGTATTTCCAAAAAAACTGAGGTATCTGAGAGGAATGTCAGCAAGGCCGCTACATTTTCCCTGGAGATGGCACGGGGGAAACTTACTGCAATTAAGCAGCATTTCCACCAGATACATTACCAAAAACGCTGCAGCAGTTTCCTCCGCAAAGATTTGTACATATACAATGCATATTAAAAATTAGGAGCACTCTGTCAAGCCACCACTTAGAGACCAATTCATGGTGGTCTTGAGCAACGTTTTTGTTCTGGCACATTAAACAGACTGAAGACATATGTCTGAATTTAAGACATCCTTTTGGTTCCCTATACATACGAGCCAAGAGAGAAATTTGAACTATTTCAAAGCTGTAGAAAAAGGAATTGTAGACACATCCTTTGTTTGGGCATATATTTTTAATTATCCTGCCTTTTACTATTCTTCTCCAGTGGAGTATAATCAGACAAAATAGATCCTGCTGGGAATTGTCATGCTTAATAAAAGTAAGGCTGAACATCTGCAAATTTGGCGACAGAGAGGCGCAGATGATGCACCAGTGGCTCGGCTGCAGTCTTATTTAATTATAACACCACATGCAGCTGAAATAATGTAATGCTCTGTTTACATTAGTTCTAGCACTTCTACTAGACTTTTTCTGGGGATGGGATGCTAAGAATTTGCAACTAGTAGCACTTTCTGTGATGAGGGAAACCCAAGAGGGAACAGTTGACGGACAAAGAAACTATCCTGCGTAGGAATGCGAGCATTTGGGGAGAATCTGTGCGGCTGGGCATGATTTGATCACCTTCTCTCATGTAAATCAAGAGCAATGCTATTTACTGGAGGGAATTAAAATTTGTGTGAACCAAAGGGAAAAAAATTAGCCTTTCTTCCTTCCTTCTTAACATTGGTTAATGGAGTGATAGGCATGAGTCAGGACAGTTTCCCCACATTGAAATTTTTAGTTGTGGGAGAGCTCCTTTTCAGTTTTACAGACATATATTCAATTGCAAGGAAGACCCAAAGATGCAAGATTCAAGGGCTGCAATCTTATTTCATGGGGAATAAACCTTACTGAGCACAGTGAGACTTTCTTCTGAGTAAAAATGCACAGGATTGTACTATATGACAGTTTCCCTATATATATATGGCAAGGAGGTGTATTCTCTATGGTAGTTGATGGCCTGCTCTGTCAATAACAGCACCATGCAAAAACATATAAGGCCTATACAGTATTTGGAGCTCTCTCACAGTTCACTAGGAGTCTATCAACACAATCCTATACATGTCACCTTGGAAGTAAGTCTAACTGAATTCAGTGGGACTTGCTCCCAAGCAAGTGTGTATAGGATTGCAACCTATTTAAGTTTTTAGATAATACTTTTGACTAAAGGATAATAAGAGAAAAACAGGTACAGTATCATCATAACAATTATTTATTAAATTTCTATCCTGCCTTCTCCCCATAGGGGGACCCAAAAAGCAGCTCAAGAGGTCAGCCAGGTCAGGGCCTGGTCAAGGGCCCAAGCATCCAAAAGCCTAGGCTTACCAGATCGTCGACCGGGATGGAGCGATCTCTCCTTAAGGGGGCGGAGCGCGGGGGGCCAGAATGTGTTGTGTTCTGGCCCCCCGCGCTCCGCCCCCTTAAGGGGAGATCGCTCCGTCCCAGTCAACGATCTGGTAAGCCTACAAAAGCCAGTCCCCTGAACCCTGCAGTACTGGTGGTAACAGTGGTGGAGGGAATAATTAACTCTTTGCTACCACTGCACCTGGCACACCCATCTCCAAACTGGAGGGTTCCACAGAGGCTCCCGTGTCATCAAGGCAGGGGCCTCTAAAGAATGTTCCTTTGGGTCAGTGAGAAAGGTGGGAAGAGAAGCTACCCTATCAATCTGCAAGAGACCAGTGAAGCACCTTCTGCTTCTCCCAGCTGTCTTGCGATTGGCTAAGATCTTATCAATGATGTGCAGGGACTTTTGAAAGAAAGCCCATTGGCTAGTGGGAAAGGTTGGAGAAGGAAGATGTGACTCCACACTGTGGGATTTGATAGTGAATGGGAGTGGGACAGAGAAACATCTCATCTTTGTCCTACCCTCAGAGGGTGGTAAGCTTCACGAGGAGGGGCAGCACAAGCCTTTGCCTGAGGGCCTCCAGCAACTTGGCACCAGCACTGGAGTAAAACATCAAGTAAAACATCAGACAGTTTTTTTTTCCTCTGTCCTACTTGGAGATACCAGGAATTGAGCCTGGGACCTTTTGCAGGCAAAGCATGTGCTCTGCTACTGAGTTACAGTCTGTCCCAATGGGAATGGATTTGGCTATACGAGCTGTGAGTTCTCTGCAGCCTGTTCATTCTGCAGAAAAGGGAACATTTCAGGAGATCATTTACAATAAAGAAAGCACCATTTTCAGGAAAACAGCTACTGCCACAGGGCTGCGAAAGCCCTCCTTGTTTGGTGGTCTGATGTCATTGTCTCCCACAAAGTCAACATGACATGTGACCCCAATGAAACTTGACCTGAGCTTCCAGTTTCTTAATGGTTCTCTGTTTTAAGTAAATGTTTAAGAATACATTAATTATGGAGGAGTCCTTTTAATCAAACTTGCTTCTGCATGGCTATTTATATATTGGTGGCAAAACATTAAAATTGCCGTATCACCTATACATACTTTCTTTAAAGAAAACATGCAAACAAAGCTGTACTCCTTTGCAGCAAACCAGCCTTTTAGAAAATGGCATTCTACCGACAATACCACTGTGGGAAAGTAATGGTCTTGTTGTGGAGTGCCTTAAAATAATATATACAAAGGCCTATGGTACATGTGTTCCACAGCTGTCCACTCAAACTGTGATTGTGGGACACAGAAAAAAATAGAAACAGATGCTATAACTTTAGGAAGCTGACAGTGTGGACTAATTTCTTCCGTAGGCTTGGATCTTGAATGCTGGGTGGAAGGAAAGACATGAAAAGGATATCATTCTGAAATGAACATAAAGTAAGGTAGGCTACAAGCTGTCTCCATACCCTCAAAACAGGGCATTATGGGTAAATGATAGTAATTACCTTTTTCTCTTTTCTGGGGCCTTCTCTAGTCCTCAGTCCATCGGTGCCATGTCTTTTTATTCTCCTGTTCTGCCATGCTCAGAGTCCTCTTCTTTCACAGTCTTCTTGCATGTACGATTTGCTTTCCAAGTAATCCCTTACGTTTGCATATGGCCATCACATGGATGTTTGCACATGCATTTAATTAAATTTATACCAATAATAAAACAGTAATAAATGGAATTATGTCATCAGATGTCACATGTAAGATCAAAAGAACAATTGAACAGTTCCTGCAGAATGTATCAATAGTTATGACCTTATCGCAGAGAATGTTAGTATGCAAAATTAGACTGCATTCTTAAAAGTGACAGACTTCTGCACTCATCTACGTAAGACTGTCATCACAAATATCAGAAATTGACTTTACTATATTTGCCTCCGCCATTCTCTCTGTGTTGTTGTTGCTCAATCGTATAAAATAAAATATACTGCAAACCTGGCTGAGCATGCTTATTTAACCTTGTGACCTAGAGCAGGTAATACAGTACAGATGTGTAGCCGTGGAGCAGGTAGGCTGCCTGGCCGTAACATGTATGCCAGGTTCCATTCGTTTTAAAAATGTCTCTAGGTCTTCAATGTAACATAATGTCTCTAGCTGTTTAACATAAGGAATACAAGCAAACCCATGGGAGTCTACCCAGCTGTATGCTCAGCAAGATGTAAAGCTGTCCCTCCATTAAAGTGGGCTTTTAAATGTTTTTATTTATTTATTTATTTATTTATTTATTTATTATTTTCTGTGGGTTTTGTTACACACTCTGCCTCATATGGTTCACATCTTGCCCTTCTCACTTGCCAGGTTTGCTTAGTAACTAACAGCACAATCATATCCCATGCCAGCCTGCGCAATGCAGTGCCACTGACACAGCCTCCGCTGCATCCAGCTGGGGACCAGGCTGGCCAGGAGAGATGTGAAGAAACTTACTCACTTCCTCTACTGCACCCTGGTCCCCAATGGGCCTCATCAGATCTGCACCAGCTATTTTGCTGGCGTAAATCTGTCAGGTCCAGTCCAAGGGAGCATGTTAGCCTGGGATAGGGTCTCCGGATCTAGCAGGTGCCACTTCTGCCAAGATCTGCCCTGATCCACCCCAGCCCGGCCCAATCCACCCCAATCTGACCTCGCCACCACCTTACCTGCTCTGGTGGTCTGCTGCCTGTTGCTATCGGCATGGAGTATACCAGCCTTTGGAGTGGATCAAGTGATGGCAGCTCACATGTTACGATGGTTGATCACAAGATCTGCCATCATATTGAAAGGTTAGGATTGGGCCATAATTTTAGTCTAATGTATGTGGATCAGTGAAAAGGATAAAGAGAGATATAGGTTAAATTTGGACAGAAAGAAGTATAAGAGATTTGATAGGTAAATACACACATCCCCACTGGATGCAGCGTGTCTGTTTTTGGCGCGGCTGCACCAGCGGGGGGGGGGAGGGAGGGAAGGATAGGATTGGGCTCTCAGGCTCTATTGTCACAATATTCCTGGCTATCAGCTTGACACACATACATTTTTTCAACACAAGAATGTCATGACTATCCTTGGATATGTACATGCTCACAGGGACAAATTATTATAATGTATAATGATACAACATGATCCTGTGACCACAATGCCTGAGAAAAGTACCACTGTAATAATGGGAATTGCTGCTAACTATATCCTGGTTCACATCCGACAGGGACAGTCAGGACTGCTTGAGTGGACAGCCTCTGCTGTGTCAATTAGGCCCTTCGTCTGACAAACACAGAAGTCTTCCATGGACTTGAGTTCAACGCGCAGACCATATTTGTGTTTCAAGCAAGATCAACATGGCCCCTTGCCCTGAGTTACTCCCAACATACATTATAAATGTATTATTCATGTAGCAGAAAGGAATTCCATTAAAGCTCCCTGAGAGAAAAGAAGGATTTGATTTAGAACAATGCTGATAACTAGATAAATTTTTGGTGGCAGCTGTTATTTATTTATTTAAACATTTTATATGCCACCTTTCTGTCCCATTACAAAGACCTCCAGGGTGGCTTACAATATATCATAAAAAGAAACTTAAAACAAATTAATCTGTTATAGGGGCTTTGCCTGTGTCTCTCTCTCTCCCCTCCCCAAGCTTGTATATACTGGGTATAAAAAGAAGTAAGCTGGAATCCAAAGAACCACTGTGACTATTTCTGAATGCCCAAGGGGGCTTTGGACTTGGGGTTTCTTGCACAGTAGCCCATCACCACACTCTGTGACAAACCTCTTTTGAAACTGAGGGAGTCTTTCAACAGAAGCTTGTGACATGGCCTGGTGTTCAGCAGAGGTGTCACTAGGGTTGGTGACACCTGGGGCGGAATCTCATGGTGTCACCCCCATGGACCTCCTCCCATACCAAACCACAGAATGTGGAGGCCTCCTGGGAAATGGCGGGGATCAGGAAAATTCCCAATCCAGTGGTGTGTTTTTGCACCACCAGTAACAAATAGAATAGAATGTCATTTTGGTGTCATCCCTCCCTGGGGTGACACCCGGAGTTGTCCTCCCCTCCCCCTGCCTCCCCTAATGACACGCCTGGTGTTCAGCTATTCAAAGCAAAAATCCCACTGGGCAATGTAGCTAATACAGGTATCAGTTATAACTAGTATGTACAGTTTTCCAGAGCTCCCATCAAAGCAAAGATCTTGCTTTGGATAATGAAAAAAAATCATACATTTTCTAAAAGCAAAACACACCTGTCATGAGCGAGCATCCCTCTCCTAAAGACCCCCCTTTCCCTAAAGACCCCCCCTTTCCCCTAAATTATAGCACTCTGTATACATTGAGGCTGGCCTAGGAATCAGTTTGTTACATCCTATCCAAAGCTCTGGATCACATATCACATATAGCATTCCTTTCTCAAATGTATAGTGGAGTTTCATGATTGTCTGATTTCCCCAGACAACAATAAAAGGTAAAGGTGACCCCTGACAATTAAGTCCAGTCGTGTCCGACTCTAGGGTGTGGTGCTCATCCCCATTTCAAAGCCGAAGAGCCAGCGTTGTCCGAAGACGCCTCCGTGGTCATGTGGCCTGCATGACTCTCCTTGCCGCAGTGCGTAGCATGCGGCTGGAACACGGAGCGCTGTTTACCTTCCCGCAAGCGGTACCTATTTATCTAATCGCATTGATATGCTTTGGAACTGCTACCAAAACCTTCCTGGGTCTCTGCTGGGTTTAGTTCACATCTAGCCATTATCCAGTCTGCTCACCTGACCTGAGCAGGAAATGTGAATGTCAGTTAATTTCAAACCCTAACTGTAGCAGCCAGCGCAGGTCCGGGTCGGCAGCTGAATGAGTGGTGCTGGCCTCTGCTTACTCACAAGGAGCCGCACATGTGCTTTATGTGACTCCTTAGGCTCTGCCGGCCTAAAGATAGGCAGGATCAGGCTGCTAATTCCTTAACTCAAAGAAAATCAGCTTCTTGAGACTCCCGTAGCCTTACTCAGGCAGGTGCTACCCAGAGAAGACTTGAGTGTGTTGTGTGATGGCATGGGGATGTGAGGGTGAGACAGAAGCAAAGCAAGGACATAGGTCAAGATGTTCCACTTTCTCTTCCTTCCTCAGAGAACGCAAGTTGTAGACTGCTGGTGGACAGACCCACAACTGGGTGAAAGGCTAGCTTCATGGCATCTCATGGAACTGGTGGCAGCGAAAGACGTACCAGACTTATGTATGACAGTGTTATGTTGTAAGGCAAAGCATGTTCGGGTCCAGGATCAGGCCCAGGATATCTGAGGGACCGCCTTCTCCCATACATTCCGGCCCACTCTCTTAGATCATTTGAGGGGGCTCTCCTGCGAGTGCCACCACTATCGCAAGTTAGGGGAGTGGCAACACGTGGGCGAGCCTTCTCTGCTGTGGCGCCACAACTGTGGAACTCCCTGCCGGGGATCTGAGAACCACCCCCTCCCTCATGACTTTTCGGCGAGGGCTCAACACATTTTTGTTTCGTCTAGCGTTTGGGTGATGGGTTGTGGTCTGCCTCCTGTGTCTCAAGATGCTCTGCCATGCTGCTTCTCTGCTCCATACTGTTGTCCCCCCCCCAGTGCATTTTATTGTTTTTTAAATTTTGTTTATGTATCATTATGTATTTTATTTATTTATTTATTTACAATATTTTTTACCCTGCCTTTCTTCCCAAAGGGACCCAAGGCGGCTTACAACAAAAAGAAAATACAGTGCAAAAAATACAACACAACAATAGTCACAGTTTAAAACAGTAAAAAACAGTTAACGAAAAAAAAACAGTATTTAAAAAAGAATTAAAAAAGATTACTACATTTAAAACAGAGCATAAAAACAGCAGCACCCCCACCTGTACCAGCAGGGTGTTAAAAAGGCAAGGACACAGAAGACTTCTTTGAACAAGAAAGGTTTTAGGCCTCGCCGGAAAGTGTCCAAGGAGGGAGCAGTTTGTAAGTCAAAAGGGAGGGAATTCCATAAGGTTGGTGCCACTACTGAGAAGGCCCTATTTCTGGCCGCTGCCCCTCGCAACCCTGGGCGACGGTACCCGCAAGAGGGCCTTCTCTGATGACCTAAGGAGACAGGCCGGACTATATAGAAGTAGGCGGTCTCTCAAATATCCTAGCCCCAAGCCGTATAGGGTTTTAAAGGTCAAAACCAGCACTTTGAATTGGGCCTGGAAACGAATCGGCAGCCAGTGCAGCTGTCGGAGGAGCGGCCCAACAGAGTCGAACTGCCTACCTCCAGTGACTACATGGGCCGCCGCATTCTGCACTAATTGCAGTTTCCGAACTGTCTTCAAGGGCAGCCCCACGCAGAGCAATAACCTAATCGCGATGTCACCGTCGCATGGATCACCGTGGTCAGGTCTGCATGATCCAAGTACGGTCGCAGCTGGCGCACCAGTCGAAGCTGGGCAAAGGCCGCCCTGGCCACAGCCGCCACCTGGGAATCCAGGAGCAGCTGTGGATCCAGGCGGACCCCCAAGCTGCGGACCTGCTCCTTCAGAGGGAGTGCAACCCCATTCAGAGCAGGACGATACTCTAGTACCTGCATTGTGGATTTCCGGACCAGGAGAACCTCTGTCTTGTCCGGGTTTAGTTTCAGCTTATTAGCCCTCATCCAGGTCCCAACCGCCTCCAGGCAGCGCTCCAGGACCTCAACAGCCGCCCTGGAATCAGGTGGAAAGGAGAGATAGAGCTGGGTGTCATCAGCATATTGATAGCACCCAACTCCAAATCCCTGGATGACCTCTCCCAGCAGTTTCATGTAGATGTTAAATAGCATGAGGGACAAGATGGAAACCTGTGGCACTCCACACCTCAAGGGCCAGGGTGCCAAGCAGGCATTCCCCAGCACCACCATCTGGGACCTATCTGCCAAGTAGGAGCGGAACCACCGCAAAACGGTGCCCCCGACCCCCAACTCGGCCAGTCTGCCCAGAAGGACACCATGGTCGATGGTGTCGAAAGCTGCTGAGAGGTCCAGCAGAATCAATAGGGACACACTCCCCCTGTCCAGTCCTCGGCGTAGATCATCCACCAAGGCGACCAATGCCGTTTCCATCCCAAAGCCCGGCCTGAAGCCAGACTGAAAGGGACCTAGATAATCCGCTTCATCCAGGACCCTCTGTAGTTGAGGCGCCACCACCCGCTCAATTACCTTGCCCAAGAACGGGAGGTTTGAAACTGGCCGGTAGTTGTCCATTATTGTGGAATCAAGGGAGGGCTTCTCCAGAAGGTGTCGAACCACCGCCCGCCTCAAAGTTGGCGGCAGCACCCCCTCCATCAAAGAAGAGTTGACCACCCTCCCCGTCCACTCGGCCAGCCCCTCCCGGGCAGATTGGATTAGCCAAGCAGGGCAAGGGTCAAGCAGGCAGACAGTCGGCCTCACACTCTAAAGGAGCCTGTCCACATCCTCAGGCTGTACAAGCTGAAAAGAATCCCACAACACTTCGGCATAGGAAAAGGCGGGATATAATTTTTTTAAATAAATAAATAAATGTTGTATGTATGGTTTTGATGTGATCTAAGGGTGGGGAGAAGCACAGGTTCAAGGAGGTGAATATGGTTCTTCTTAGCACTACCCTGGAGGTTGCCACAGTACCCAAAGTACTTTGGCTATTCACCACTTGCCAAGTATCAGTTGAAATCAACTTAACTTCTAGATTTTAAATGAAAATACAGGTTGGTATCCCTTATCCAGACTGCTTGGGATGGGAAGTTGTCTGGATTTCAGATTTGTCTGGATTTTGGAATATTTGCATAAATATAATGAGGGATCTTGGGGATGGGACCCATGTCTAAATATAAAATTCATTTATGTCTCATATACAGTACACCTCATACACGTAAGCCTGAAGGTAATTTCGTACAATATTTTTAATATTTTTTCTGCCCTAGCAAGATGCTAGAAAACGTGTTTTTTTTTTAAGTCATCACCCTCAATATGTCTGGATTTCGAAATAGTTTGAATTTTAGATGTCCGGATAAGGAGTAATCAACCTGTATTAGTTCATTGAAAGGTTTTTTGAAAAGTCATTCTCCAAGCTCTAGAATAATTCTGGATGGCATACAATTGAAGCGACCATTTCTCCATTCACATGTCCATTTGAGACCTGTTTCCCCAATTACCTCCACCCACACCTGTCCAAAGGCATACCATATTACCATTCTGGCCCTCTTTTCACATGCCATGCACTAGTACCACATGGCACATCGGTGGAAGGCTGGATGGAGGTTTAGAATGCTTGTATGGACCCATGGAAACACAACCCACATCAGTGCTCAACTGAGTTGGATCCTTTATGTGTTGGACTCAACAAAATAAAGCATGTTCATATGCCCATAAATCATTTGTGTTGCATAATGTTTACAAGGGTTTTTTAACTTCTTTGTCATCTTTAATCTGTTTTAGAACACTGCCAAGATTTCCAGCTTTCTCAACAGCTGAACAATCCTACTCTAAATATTCTATTGCATCCCAATTCTCCAAATCTTTGTGGTTGCCCAGAAGAGCTTCTGTAATGGGGGCAGCTTCTGGCAGAATCACAGCTGGTGGTTAGTGAATGGCCACAAATTGAAGACAGCAGAACAGTGCAAGCCACAAGCAAGAGATTAAAAATAATAAAGTACATAAGAAGGATTTTTGTAAACCAACAGTAGAACAGCTGATGTGTGTGTGGCCTGTCCCAATTTTGAAAGTACTACAAATGGACAAGTGTATAAACTTATAAGAGAAACCCATGAGGATGCAAAGCCACCAGATATGGCCCTACAAGTCTCCAAGGGGGGGGAGGGGAGGAACAGACCATTCTGTCCTCTCTTAAATTTCTACTGGAAAAGCATTCAAAGGGTCATTTAAATGATGTGAATTACAACAGAAGGAAAATTATATACAGTATTTACTTATTTCAAACATGCATATGTTGCCCTTCAATATTGCTGTTCTCAGAACAGCTTACAGACAAGAAACACATTATTAATAAACACAAAACTACCAATTAGACAACAATACAACCCCCCCCCCGCTATCCACGGATCCGGTATCCACGGATGACAGGAACCCCCTCCCCCCATGCTTCCCTGGTGATTCTTTTACCTTAAAATGGTGTTTGTGTCTTGCTTTCAACAAAGGCTATAAGTAGCAGGCTGCTGCTGCTTCGTAGCACAGATGCAGGGTCAGCCGAAGACCAGGAAGCAGTTTCAGTTTCTGTTTCCTGGTCTTCGGCTGGGCTTGCGTATTTGCTAAAAGCAGCAGCACCTTTGTTGAAAGCAAGACACGAACACCATTTTAAGGTAAAAGAATCACCAGGGGAGCGTGCGGAGCGGGGGCTGAAGAGGGCGGTGAAGCTTGAGACTCGGCTCTACAGAGCCCTTTTCAAGCCACTGTTGTGTTTGCACCACGCTGGCCTGTTTCCAGCCGTTGGCGTGTTTGCACAACAATTAGTTAAAATGGGTGCAGGGGGCTGTGGAAGATGGTGTTTGCTCCTATCCACAGGTTCCAGGTATCCATGGGGGGGCCCAGGAACCAATCCCCCGCGGATACCGGGAGGGGCCCTGTAATAATAATAATATAATATATACAGTACCATATTTACAGTATATACCGCCTTTCTTTGGTCATTGGATTTCTCCTCTGACTTTAATCCAAGGCGGTGTACATGGGCAGGGTTTCCTAACCCCCCTAATTTTTTTTTACAATATATACCGTATTGTCCCAAGTATAAGACGCACCTGATTATAAGACGCACCCTTAAAGTTTGGTGCTATTAAAAAAAATTAATTAAATCACTGGCATTAAATTTATGCCTGATTATAAGACGCACCCCTAGTTTAAAAACTTAAATTAGGAGAAAAAAGTGAGTCTTAGACCAATACGGTAAATGTCCAATCTTTCATGAACTACATTCCAGATGGTATCCTTTTGCTGTCTGGCCTCTCCGCTGGCCGTCGCCTCCCATACTCAGCCGACGCAGCTGGCAGCTCTTATTACTCCTCACAGAGGCTTTCACAGCTTTTTTTGTCGGCGGCATGTCTCAAACTTGCCATTCACCAATCTTCGTGCTTGCAAGGCGGTGGCTCTACCGACTGAGCCAGACCCCTCTGCCCTGTATACAATACTGTTTATAATAAGTCTAAGCAGACAGTGCATTTTGGGCTGAATTTTCTTATTAGATTAACCTGCTATCGAAAGAACTACCATATTTGATGGTTGATTTCACTAAATTCTTACACCATGTAACAGTTTTTTTAAAATGTTGGGTTATGGAAGGGATGGGACAAAAAGTAAACAAAGAATTGGATATGAAGTAGTTTCTGAGTGGAAGTCCGGTCATGCAACTGGGTTTTTCCACCCTTTCCCTCTTCTCTACTGCAGTTCCATGATTCTCTAAAAAAAAAGTCACTCCTGCGGTTTCGGAGGTCTGCTCAGATGGAATTGAATGTGGAGCAGTGGGAGGGGGAAACAGGTGGCAATGTGGCAGACGCACCATTTGTGAGCAAGGCAACTGTGGGACAGACGGACAGAAAAGGTCATTGTGTGAGTGGACGTCTACTCATGCTATTCTGAATCCAAGACAAAGGAATCATCTGCTGCTGGAATACCTCTCATATAGCAACATGATCACTTGGAAATGCTCTATTGCAATGTTCAGTTGTATATTCAAACCTGAATCCAATGAGCCTAGTATATGTGTTCACACTGAAAATGTTATCAGATACGAGCTTTAACTATTTTTACTCTTTGCTGGAGTCCCTTGCGCTCCCTTGGATGCCATGTCAGAAGGGCCCTTAACCTTTTGAGGAGGTGCAAGTGGAAGTCTACATTTGGCCCACTGGATCCTGGCCCTGTATTTCACCAAAGGCATATAGAAATTCAATGGCAAAATCCTTCATTAACAGCCCAGTCCTATCCAAAGCCCCGCGCTGGGACACAGCGGCATCGGGGCAGACTCCGCTGTATCTAGTGCAGGGATGGAGGTCTCTTCAAGGGAAGGGGATGATCATCCTCTTCCCTGGATCGAAACCCAGCAGCCCCTATGGGTCTACTCGGTGGCGCGCCAGCTAAATGGCTGATGCAACTCCAAGCAGCCCCGCGTTGGGCTTTCAAGCCTGGGATGGGGGGGATAGGATTTCTGTGAATTCTTAATTCATCCTTCACACTGGTCCAGAACTGTCAAATTGTGACAAAGAAATGCCAACATCCATTCAATAAACAAAGGAATCACCAATGCAATCCACCTATAACCAAGGAGCCAGGATGGTGTAGTGGTTTGGGAGTCGGACTTAGACCTGGAAGATCCAGGTTCAAATCCCCGCTCAGCCATGAAGCTTCCTGGGTGACCTTGGGCCAGTCACTATCAGCCCCACCTTCCTCACAGGGTTGTTGTGAGGACAAAAAGGAGGGGAGGAAATATGTACACCACTCTGAGCTCCTTGGAGGAAGGGTGGTATAAAAATGTGAAAAATAAATAAATAAATCTGACAAGCTGGACAATAATTCCTCCCTGTCCTCCAATAGAATGATGGATGCTGGGCAACCCACCTACATCGGCTGCCTTGTTCAAAGCCATTGAGGTCTATATATTCCGTTTTCATTCCTTTCACATTTCTCCCTCCTGCCAATCTTTCTGACTAGCAACACTAACTTCAACAACCCACCAATCCCATCCTGCCACCTTGCAACCAATCCCTGCCTCAATGGCCTTGCAGAAAGGTGAGAAGCCCTATCTCAAACTTGCCTGGAATGTATATCATCTGGCCTGAAAAGACCTCAAATCCCATATCTAGCTGTAATGCTTTTTTGAGGCACTGTCTGTAGCCATTGAAACAGATGCAGGTACTCATAATCTACCAGTCCACAAGATATGTTTCCTCAGGTGAGTAGACTTTTCTGAGAATTGTTAAGGGTTGTTTGAGTACTGTGTGAGTACTTGGTGGCCAGAGTTTTTCCTGAGGACTCACAACTGTTGTCTGTATTAACCCCTGCATATTTTCATTGTAGGATGAAGCTGGTAACAATTAACTTCTCCTCAAAATCACATTTAGCCTGCTGGTTTATATTTACTAAACCAAAAGTTTACTTGTGGCAGGCATGCTTCACATTTAATCATAGGCTGCTTGCCTACATACTCAGTGAAATACACAGTGAAATTATAACACAGTGAAATGTTTGTGTGTTAGAGCGCCATTCAAGCTATTTACTGAATAAAATATCCAGGAGCCAACTGCTGATAATCATAAATAGAAGCTAAAATTATATATACTGTACTTTAATCTGGAATGCCTGTTGGCATTGCAACCATTTTCCAGCACTGTGAATGGATAATAATCAACAAGAAGCTTTATGAATGATTCTTTACACTACAAAGAAAAATACACATTCAGTCCAACCCTCAACTCAAGGAGGAATGGGAGGGTACTCACATGATCCATAAACACTTCTAGTGTACTACCAACACATTTGTCTGAGTCCTTCAGATCTGGGGGAAAGGAAAGAAGAACAGGAAAAACGCAATCCTATGCACATCTACTCAGAAAAAAATGTCCCATTGAGTAGAAGGGGACTTACTCCCAGGTTAGTGTGCATAGGATTGAAGCCTAACAGCCTAATCCTATGCATGTTTACTCAGAAGTAAGTCTCACTATAGTCAGTGGAACTTACTTCCAGGTAAGTGTGCATAGATAGGATTGCAGCCTAAGAGAAGGAAGAAAAATGAACATGCCTTAAAAATAATGGATGAGATTATCTTCCTTCCCTGAACTATAGTTGAGGGCTGACAGCCCAAGCCTATGGGCTGTAAGTGCTGGCAAAATGCTCATTCCACCAGTGCTGAACTCCGCAAAAGCGCCATAAAGTGCTTTGTGGCAGTGCAGGGAACCAGCGTGCTGGCCGGAGCCTTCCTGCAGCCGCCAGAGGAGTGCCACCCACCCGTGGAGGCAGGTAAGGTTTACAGAGGGGGTGGGAGTGTTGAGGGGAGGGCCTAACAGGGGCAGTGAGGCTGTGGGAGGGAGTGGATGTGGCGATGGTGCACACAAGATCCTATCCCCATATTCGCTGCCTCCCCGCCCCCTTTCTCTCCTCAGACTTGTGCTAGTGAAATTGCTAGTGCAGGTTCAGGGAGACCCATTGTGGGTCAGGAGGCTTACACAGGGGAACGTTGGTGCAACAGCTGGTCTGGCTATAACACAAGGAAATCTAATTTTCATCATACATGGTAAAACATTTGGGAATAAATCCATCAGGAATTGGTGGAGAACCTTTTAGAAGTCAGTCACTTTACCATATGGGAGGAGACACCATATTAGGTGTAGTAGAGCATGCTTCACGTTTCCTGACATAGTAACGTTTTCAAAGAGTACTCGAGTAGTGCCCCCCCTTCATTGCAAAAGAATGGTGGACTATTTACAGGAATAAGACAATTCAGAAGCATTTGAAACAATCTCATCACAGTGAAAGCAGTAAGCAGTGAAAGCACTTCTGCTGTCAACTGACAATCTTGATATCTAGGAAAACAGCAAAGGTTTTCCTTATGGGAAAAGCAATATTCCAGGCCAGTGAAAAACTAGCAAAGTTGCCACTCTCATTCTGCATACTTGTGGAAATGCAAAGAAACTGACGAATTTGTTTCAGCGGACCATTGGCTATAATCCAGGTCGACACAATACAAAAATACACTTTTGGCCCAATCCTAGAGGTCCTTATGGCTGTCGCAAAGCTGGAGTTGCATTTGAACACTATTTTATTTCCTTAAGCACGTAACTTGATATATGCAGCTGAAGTGGCAGGGGCAATTAAAAATGGTTTCTGTATCAAACTTTTAGGAAAGCTGAAACTTCAACCCTGTAAATAGCTTATTAAAGGTAAAGGTATCCCCTGACAATTAAGTCCAGTTGTGTCCGACTCTAGGGTGTGGTGCTCATCTCCATTTCAAAGCCGAAGAGCCAGCGTTGTCTGAAGACGCCTCCGTGGTCATGTGGCCGGCATGACTCTCCTTGCCGCAGCGCGTAGCATGCAGCTGGAACACGGAGCGCTGTTTACCTTCCCGCAAGCGGTACCTATTTATCTACTCGCATTGACATGCTTTGGAACTGCTAGGTTGGCAGGAGCTTGCCAAGCAACGAGCGCTCAAATAGCTTATTACAGTCATCCTAATATAGCTCAGGATCATAATTCACAAATGGTTTTTCCAGAGCAATTTTCCTTTACTTTATTATTCAGACTACGTGCAAATAAATGAATTTTGAACTGCAGTTCAAATTCAAAAACATTTATTGGCATAAACTGCAGTTGGTTGGCTTCTTCCCAATGTTGCATAGGATTGTACAATAAACTCAGGGCTGCTGACCTTCTGGATTCAGATGCCTGTGTGTGGAAGAGAAAGTGGTGATTTGCAACAAATAGGCACTTCAGGGAGGAATAGCAGCTGATTTTTGCTGGAAGGAAAGGCTCCAGGGAAACGGGTTAAGCCTTTCTCCCCTCATGCTATGGTTCTGGTCAGGATTGGAGCCCCATGGCTGCTTTTTGGGAAGGTGCATTTCAATTGGCCCTGCTACTTCAGCTGCATAAAGCAAGTTGCATGCTTTAGGAAATTCAAATGAGATTCCAGATTATTATTATCCAAAATTTAAATTAATCCAAATGGTTCTCAGTTTCTGAGATATTTCAGTGCAACTTTGGAATCTCGGCATTATTTTGATGGCTGTTCTAATCTACTTTATCACTACAAGTCACGAGGAAGGCTTGGGAAAGAGAGCTGATTGTTTGCAGAAGCCCAAAGTGTCACAAGAAGAGATTAATCTCATGATGTCCACCTTTTACACCTCTTAGTGCACACTGTACTTGCAGAAACACCAAGTTAAGAAGCTTGCATTTTGGAGGATGTGCATGTTTTCTGTCTTGCTACATCCTTCCAAAATAAATGTTTCCTTTCAAAACAGTCAAGATGAACATGAACGTTTGAAATAATTTCAATTTTCAAAAGCCAACAACAATTGAATTAAGTCTGCTTAAAGAACACTGGATGTGAAAGCTTTGTGTTTGCTAAATGGACTAGGCTTTCATCTCGCAGCTGCATTCTGCCTTGCACATTGTTTGTTGCTACCAAAGCAGTAAATGTTGTTTGGCTTCAGTAGAAAACCTAAGGCCAGGGAGACTTTGAAGTATTTTCTGTGACTGTGTGTCACCTACTGTTCCTATCAGCAAACTGAGATAAATCTGATGGACTCAAGGTGTCTGGTCTAATTCCTTTATTGACACATTGTCTTGTCTTCAAAAACTTGTGTAAATGAATGCACCCAGAGAGTACTGCGTCAGTAATAGCCTGCCAGATAAAGGTCATTGTTTATACACTGATTCTTTGCTTCCTAAGTTCTTAACAACTCCCAGATCTTACAAATTAGCACCTCCCTGAGATCAAAGTTTTTGTGTTTTCTTTTCTTTCTGCAATTACTTGCTTGCCTTGTGGAGCTAAAGGAGACAGTCCTAAAATCTTCTTGGCTTGGCTGAAACCTTTATTTTGCATATATGGCAAATGGCAAACTTGGGTCCACTCTTTAGAAAGAATTGGTAGCAAAGTACTGTCATTTTGCATTCCACTTAAGCCATAGAAATGCACTCCAGATCCTGAACACCTTAGAATTCCATCCTACTGGAAGCAGGGATAAATCAATCTTTAATAATAATAATAATAATAATAATAATAATAAAAAGATTTCAAGAACCAATCTTAATCCTTGGTTCTTGAAAATGGCAGTTGCATTTGTATATGTTACAATGAATGTGTGGAAAGTCAGTGAATGTTAACATGTGAACATTGACAGTCCCAGAGAAATTGTGTGAATGTCTGCAAAATGAGAGATTCATAGTATAGGTTGATGGATGATGGATGGTCACTTAACTGATTGTTAGCATTCACATGTGAATGTCGACATTCATGAAGGCTTCAGATATTGTAGCGTAAAAGGATTCATGGCCAGATACGATGTTCAACGAAACAGGCAACATGGGATTAAAAGCCATGTATTTTTCTTAAAAGGAACAATAAAAACTTTTTAAAACAAGGCCCGATGTTGCAGCTTTTTGTTAATCCAAACACATACCCGTTTTAAAAGTACATCTAACAGTAACCTGTACTGTGCCTGTCTTGACAATGTCCTAGGAATATTAGGAGGAAACGTTGACTTTTGCAAGGAAACAAAAACTTTTATCTTGGCTGTCACTTTGGCTGTTCCTTCGTGTACTTTTAAAACGGGTATGTGTTTGGATTAAGAAAAAAGCTGCAACATCGGGCCTTGTTTTAAAAAGTTTTTATTGTTCCTTTTAAGAAAAATACATGGCTTTTAATCCCATATTGCCTGTTTCGCTTCAGATATTTATTGTAACATAACATGGAAGAAGTCCACCTTCAGCAACCTCTGAAATCCATAATTAGTGTTCCAACCATAATTATTTTGTAATTTATGTAGGCTTATTTGGAAATAAGAGTTGATCTAACATGAATACTGAATATGTGGCCAGTTTGTTTTTCTTTCAGCACCGACTGACTCAGAGCTTTGTCAGGACCCAGAATGCAACACTCTTGGAGCACTTGCTGTGATGGACACTGCAATCTGAACCCTCAGAAGAAACTGGAATCCAGGCCAACTCTCCCCATGGTAAAGGTATCCCCTTGTCAATTAAGTCCAATCGTGTCCGACTCTAGGGTGCTGTGCTCATCCCCGTTATGAAGCCGAAGAGCCAGCGCTGTCCAAAGACACTTCTGTGGTCATATGGTCGGCATGACTCAACACCAAGACACACAGAACGCTGTTACCTTCCCGCCGAGGCATTACCTATTAATCTACTTGCAATTTCTTGCTTTCGAACTGCTAAGTTGGCAGGAGCCATTGTGCGGATTCGAACTGCCGACCTTTCGATCAACAGCTCATGGTTCAGTGGTTTAACCCACTGCGCCACCCGCTGGCCCTCCCCTCCCCTTGACCCACAATGACCATTAAGCTTGGCTATTTGGGGGTGGGTCATTCTCCCCATGACTCACCCCCAAATAGTCAAGCTTAATGGTCATTGAAATGTTCAGAAAACCACTCCATGTTTTTGTCATAGTTCTAGTTTACCAGAACCTGGAGTGCTTTCAACCTCAGTTTCACTTATTGCTCTTGATAGGCTAGATCTGTACTGGCCAGGCAGCATGTGAAAGGTACTGATTGGTCTAACTCCGGATTTTTGTTTGTACACGATTGTTTAATGAAAAAGCTCTGGTGTGACTACCTTTATGCATTTTCCTGCCTATGAAGTATCTTAAATCATAAGAACAAGTCATTATTCTAATTAATTTTAATAAAACTTCACTGGGTCCCCTCACACAATTGTTTTTCATCCATATGTGCATGTTAAAGGTGTTCTAAAAAGCATTGCCAATAACACAGTGATATCAACAAAAAAATGTAAGATAGTATATCAGCTGAGCAGTTTGAACTGATACCAAAAGCCACAGTCACAGATGCAGCAGTGCACAAAACTGTTACAGCCAGAAATGGAAGTAGAAGATGTATTTCTGGAGATTCCGTCACCACCACACAATCTTAAATGGTGATATAAATTGCACACTCCAGAACAACCATAATGCTACACCAGTCCACATTCACCACTGAGTCTACCAAAAAAAAAAAATCATCACAGAGTGGCACCCAATCTAATATGTTATAGAAAGTTGTTATAATACACTTGCAAGTTATGCCACTACCATGACACCTATGCCATGTCACCAATGCCAAGACACAACAAAAGATAGATGCCGCAAAGACCAAAGAAACTGGTTTTGTAAGGTATCCAATAATAATTTATTAAACAGGTATTCCCAGTATATTTTGAGAACAAAAATGCATGTCAAAAACCACCATTTGAAAGGAACCCTCAAGTTGACTGTACCTACTTAAAGAATGTTGAAGCAAGCAAAAAATCGGATTGAAACATTGAATAGTAAAGTTTACTTCATTGATTTCATTAGACGTCAGAAGCATACCACTTTTGCTAGACTATACCCATATTCACAAGTTCAGAGTATCTGTTGTGATACCACAGGGCACAGTTATCCTACTTGTGAGCTTCCCAGGAGCTGGCCAAGCCACCAAACAGAATGCTGTACCAGATCCACCACAATATTTCTTATATTATTAGAATATGTAGCTGAAAGACAACATTATTTGATATCTTTCTCCCACCACAACCACCAATGTGGAGTTGTTTACTTTTGCAACTTCTTTTTGCTTTGCTCTGCTATACTGTACACGATCACTTTTGACCAGGAGTCTAAATGAGGGAGAAGAAGGAGGATGTTCCCCCCCCCCTTTCCAGGATGAAGTTAATGCTCCATTATGCAAGAATTTCATTTTTTTTTCTTGCCCACATGAGTTCATGATGAAAGAGGTTAATAACCGCTGGAGGGTTATGATTACAAATATATTGTCCTAATTACAAATTTAAAAGATCATAGTTACTCAACTACATTATTAACATTAATGAAGGTATTTTGCTTGGTCTCCTCCAGGGATATTCCGGAATGCTAATGACTAAACTTCATCTACTAGACTAAAAGTCAAACTCAAAAATCAACCACTTAAACCAGTGCTTGTTTCCTTCACATCCCATCTTTTTAAATACAACATGAAAACATGACACAAACATACATGGGCAGCCCAACTCTGCCTAACCTGGTACCCAGGGATCCTGTGAGGCCGGCGCAGGTGGAGCTGGACCCTGAGTGGGAAACGGGAGCTGGGAGGTCACCTCAAGGAAAGGGAATTTTCTTTCCCTTATCCCGACCCACCATGGGTCTCCTTCAATCTGCACCAGCTATTTTGTATCCCATGTAAGGGATACCGGCCAGGGAAGGGGGGTAGGATTCAGTGTACGCCTGAACCCTACCCCAAACTCTTAACTAGGCCCTAGATTTATGAGTTTGTTGACAACTCAGTTAATAATAACAGTATTTATTTATTTATTTATATACCGCTATTTATACATTTATCTATATACCGCAGTTCAGCAACAATTTCTAAGTTTCCATTTGTCTCAGGAACTTTATACCGTAACCATTTTTCTCTCACAGCAGCCCGATCCTATTGGGCTGCTACACTGGCGGAATGCATGTTCCACTGGTGCCGGCAGCTGAAAAGCAGCTATAAAGTGTTGGATGCCAGTGCAAGCTGCTGGCCCGCACATGCCAGTGGACCTCAGAAGGCCTGCCACAGCAGGTGAGCCCAGTGCAGGGGGTGAAACAGGGTGGAAGGAGGACAGAATGGGGAGACGATGGGGTGGGAGATGGGCAGATCAGGCTTGGGAGGGGGGTAGGTTTGGTGGTTGTGGCGCACATCGAATCCAACCCCCCTTCCCAGGCCTGATCCACCTGCATGGATCAACTCAGACTTGAACCAGATATAGAGTTGGCACAGATTCAAGTTGACCCATAGCAGTTGCAAATGTCCCCTTGCCCCAAGGAGACCTCCAGCAGCCAAAACTCCCCCACGGGATACAGCGGAGGCTGTGCCGTGGCGCCGCCACACCACATCACAGGGAATTAGGTAGAATTGGGCCATGAATATTGCTTTCATAGATTTCATAGAAACATCAGGGCTGAAAGAAAGGTTTGCTTTTACATTCACATACCATTCTGTCCTATCATATTTCCTTGGTTTTCTGCTTCAGATGTAAAGCTATTTATTAATGAAAATTTATGCTGATTCTGTGAAAGGCTTAATTGCATGAATATAAACTCTTTTGTTCATTAATTTCTTTTCTTCCTTCACTGATGAGAACAATCTGGTCTCCCCCCCCCCCCCCCCCCAGTTAGCTGTTCCTTCTTTTCAGGGAAGAACATTAAATTCTGCTCCATTAGCAAAATTAAATATATAAAAGTGGTTAATGACGTGCTTTGGGATTTGAGATTATGTTTTCAAAACATTTTAATTTTGAATTGTCCAACTCAGTCATCTTAACTTTACAGGAGGGACTTCTCCGAGAATTTCTCACAGAAGAGGCTCATTAAAGTGGCAAAATACTTTTATTTTTAATATTTTTTTAATAAACCATGCTTCAGGCTAGATGGGTTAAATTATTTGAGGGGTTAAACTGCTGAACCATGAGCTGTCGATCGAAAGGTTGGCAGTTCGAATCCACGATGGGGTGAGCTCTCGTTGCTTGGCCAGCTCCTGCCAACCTAGCAGTTCCAAAGCATGTTAATGTGAGTAGATAAATAGGTACCGCTTGCGGGAAGGTAAACAGCGCTCCGTGTTCCAGCCGCATGCTACGCGCTGCGGCAAGGAGAGTCATGCCGGCCACATGACCACGGAGGCGTCTTCGGACAATGCTGGCTCTTCGGCTTTGAAATGGAGATGAGCACCACACCCTAGAGTTGGACACAACTGGACTTAATTGTCAGGGGTCACCTTTACCTTTTAAGAAGCAGATGGAAAATATATAAAGGCAGCTCAATCCTATCCAACGCTGGTACAGCGGGGCCGTGTGGCTCACGCTGTATCCAGCACTGGATAGGAGCAGACCATAGTTCTCCTCGGGGTAAGGAGGTGTAAACCCCTAGCCCACCCAATGGGGCTACTCGGATCTGTGCCATCTTAATCACTGGTGCTGAACCGATAAGTCACATGTCGGGCTTTCAAGCCTGGGAAGGGCGATAGGATACAGCATGTACTGAGGCCGCTGATACCTCCCCCCTTCTGGGTCCGATCCTCCATACTGCACTAGAGTATGCACCTGTGCATGGGCTCTCCAGTCAGTCGCATACTAAGCCTGTCTGGTGCCTGGGGCGTTGACTCCTGGTGTCAAACCCCCCCCCCCACGAACATGCGGACATGGAGCTAATTGGCGGTAATGTGATGACATCACAATGTCACCGCCAATTACTTCTGGATTGCAGCCGGAAACAGGAGAGGTGGCGAGGCTTTGAGATCTCGCTGTGGCCCCGTTCTGGCTTCTCCTTTGGAAAGGGGGAGCCGGAATGGTGCAGTAGCAAGATCACAAAGTTGTGGAAGCAGGAGGAGGCAGCAGGGCTGAGCAATCTCGCTACCTCTGGAACGGGACGGCAGCGAGATCGCAAAGACCAACTTCGCCTCCTCTTCCTCCTGCTTTAGCGGTGTGCTGGAAGGGGATGGAAGAAACCATTCAGGCCAGCAAGACTGCCATGGTGCCATTCCTTTGCATACCCCCTTCTGGCACCAGAAGGGGATGCACGTAGAAGTGGCTGCTGAGCACTCCGAGCTGGGGCAAGTGGCTTCTTCTGAGGCAGCGACCGCCATCTTGGCTGGACTGCCCAGGCACCCCCGGGTGAGGTGGCCCCGGGGCACGTGCCCCCCTGCCACTGTCTCCAGTTCTAAAAATATAAATACGCCAAATCCAACATGTGTAGATCTAGATTGTACAGGTAACATTCCAGATAAAATCCAGGAATCATCCAGGAATGATGAGAACTGGGCCTAAACATGTTAGATTTTATGTTCATATGTTCTATTCAAATGTTTTGCCATGCATAGATGCCCAATGGGGTTAGATGTAGGACAGGGGTTCTCAACCAATGGTATTAGTACCACCAATGGTACTTCGGCCGACTGCTGGTGGTACTCAGACCGCCGGACCACTGGAACCCCACTCCTACACAGTGCTTTTGGCAGCATGATTTCACTCACGAGACGCTCTTGACTTTGGACAAGTGTCTTGGGAAAGCTGAGAAGGACCCTCCCGCCTGCCCAGAGCCTTCTACCTGTGTTTTCTGGCCTCTGAAAATCTGGATGTAACTGGCGATTACGTCATCGCCAGTCACTTCCGGTGGTACGCAGCAGATGAGTGGTGCTGGAGATGGTACTCAGCCGGGGTAAAGGGTTGAGAACCCCTGATGTAGGGCATGTGCACTGGTTGAGTGGGGGGGGGGAGAGATTTGCTCTCACTCCTTGTCACATAGGGTCATGGTGTCCTGTGTACCATATATCCAGGTAAACATACAGTCCAGTCTATTACTGTCAACTGTATACTGTACTATTATGTATACTGTACACTAACAACTCTATAGTATACTATTATATAATCCAGTTTAGGTCAATTAGTATAATGATTTTAAGACACATAATTAACAGTGCAATCCAACTTAACTTTTGTGTCAGTTTAACCAGCGGCGCAGCGAGAATGGGAGGCCCCAGAACAGAAAAGGGATTCAAATCCCCTCCAAAAGGGGAATTCAAAGGGGATTTGAATCCCTTTTCCGTTCTGGGGCCTCCCGTTCTCGCTGCGCCGCTGATTAAACTGGCACAAAAGTTAAGTCGGATTGCGCTGTAAGTAATGTGCAATTGTTTTAAAAAAAAACCATTGCATATAAAACTTTTAAACACTTTGTAAATTAGCTTTCCAATGGGATTATAACTGTCAAGTGCAACATAAAGAGATTTGGTTGTAGAGGTTCTGAGAATGTTGTTGAGTGATGCTATCTTGCATATATTTGAATAATAGCCCTAGATGTCAATATGAGCTATTCCCATCTATCAATGAACCAGATAAAGAGAGAATAAATTCTGTTCTCTCTCTCTCTCTCTCTCTCTCTCTCTCTCTCTCTCTCTCTCTCTCTCTCTCACACACACACACACACACACACACACACACACAGTGATCTGCTAATATCTTGCACTTGACAGAATATGATAGTACAGAATATGATAAATCAGAATATGATTTGAGACAAATGAGAGCTCCAGGACTCTGTCCTTTCCTGCCATTTTTGTTTATGCACTCATGGAGGATATGAGACCACCAACAGTGATCCAGGTGCATTTGATTGCTGCTATAGGAAGCATGTAAAATCAAAGAGCAATCCAGAAATTGCACTGAACAATTGAGAGACTGAGCACTGTTGCATCAAATGAAGAGGGGATCAGACATAATTAAGGACATGGTAGGAACTTGCAAGTCCGTGAATAATTTTGATTCAGGCTCCAAATAGTAGTTGAAGGCAAGGCAGAGGGTTTAAGGCAAATCAGGAAGTGGCCAAGGCCAGAGGCAGGTACAAGAATACGGAATAATATAAATATACAGTGTTGGGGCACAGTGGGATTTTGGAACCAGAACACAAGGATTGGGGTAATAACATAGGACAGGTGAAACTCTGTACCAGGAAGGACCATGTGAAATACCAACCATGTCCTTGGTATTTCACAAGTCATAGTACTACACTTAAGCATTGAATCCTTCTTGATAGTGCAAATGGGAGGCAACCAGTATCTTTGTTCATCTTGAGGTACTTTAGCTAGGACTTGGGCCTAATCTACCATCACAGCCTCTCATTGGCATATGCATTCAGAGTTTAAAGGAAGGATGTGAAGTCCTTATTTCATCCCCAGTCTCTCATTTCAATGCATCCTTAAATATACTGTGCGTACCAAAAGACAAGCAACCTACTATCAAGGGTCTTCTGGTGTCTCTTTGTGCTTAGAAAATTGAGGGTGCTTGGCACCTTACGGTAGATGCCCAGCACTTTGCACTGTCAAGCCATAAATAAACAAGAGTTATGTGGCTATTCCAAGTTGGGTAAACTAAAACGAGGGGTCCATTCAGTTCAGACCAAAACTTACCCTATGTTATTTGCAATGTGCTATCTTTAACTTAAGATCACAGTTTTTAGCAAGTTGGACCAGAAAATCATTCAAGCAGGTTGGAATTTTGCTGGCAGCTGGCAAGCTTTGGGTAGTTATTTCCTGTTCCTGTTATTTAGTTACTTCTGGAGCTGCCCCAGAAGTTACAGCATCCCCTATTCTAGCTGAATGGCTATATAGGTTTGTATAATACTATTCTTTTCTGAATTAAGATATAGGGAACGAATTGCTAAAATGCATCCAATAGGTACTTTATCTGATGGAGAGGCTTCTTGGGTTTGCCATTGACAATATAGTACTCAAGAGGAAATGTCAGACAATCACAGTGGCCTGACAAGTCTACCTGTGCGATACATGTGCCGTGTACCTGTATCTTTTCTCCACACCAGGAAGCAACATAGAGCCATGTCCTTTTGTTTCACAATTCATCATGTACACCACAATTCTATGCATGTTCACTCAGACATAAGTTCCGTTATGTTGCGCTTAATTCTTAATTAGCAAGGGAAAATGAGAGACAATTTAAACAGGAAAAGCAACCAACAGAAAAGTGTTAATATGCTTCTCTCCACTCACCTTACCTCCCCTTCCCAGTGGTGCCTCCTGCTCTGTGTGTGTGTGTGTGTGTGTGTGTGTGTGTGTGTGTGTGTGTGTGAGAGAGAGAGAGAGAGAGAGAGAGAGAGAGAGAGAGAGAGAGAGAGAGAGAGAGAGAAATTAAATGGAACTTTGTGTAATGGATAGCTTGGTCCTCACATTTTAAAAATGTAGGTGTACATTTAAAACGTACATTTAAAACTCCTGTACATTTAAAACTCCTTCATGGATCATTGCCTTGTCGTGGCGAAGGGGCTTGCGTAACTCAATGAAGCCATGAGCTATGCCGTGCAGGGACACCCAAGACGGACAGGTCGTAGCAGAGAGTTCTGACTAAAAGTGATCCACTGGAGAAGGAAATGGCAACCCACTCCAGTAACCTTGCCAAGAAAATCCTATGAACAGTACCAAAAGGCTAAAAGATATGACGCCGGAAGATGAGCCCCTCAGGTCGGAAGGTGTCCAATATGCTACTGAGGAAGAGCGGAGGACTATTCCAAGTAGACCCAGAAAGAGTGAAGCGGCTGGGCCAAAGCCGAAAGGACGTCCAGCTGTGGATGTGTCTGAGGTTGAAAGGAAAATCCAATGCTGCAAGGAGCAATACTGCTTAGGAACATGGAATGTGAGGTCTATGAATCAAGGCAAGCTGGATGTGGTCAAAAATGAGATGATAAGATTGAACATTGACATCTTGGGAATCAGCGAACTAAAATGGACAGGCATGGGCGAATTTAAGTCAGGTGACCATCATATCTACTACTGTGGGCATGAATCCCTTAGAAGAAATGGAGTAGCCCTCATAGTCAATAAAAGAGTGGGAAAGGCAGTACTGGGGTGCAACCTCAAAAACGACAGAATGATTTCAGTTCGAATCCAAGGCAAACCATTCAACATTACAGTAATCCAAGTGTATGCCCCAACCACTGATGCCGAAGAAGATGAAGTTGACCGGTTCTATGAAGACCTACAACACCTTCTAGAACTAGCACCCAAAAAAGATGTCCTTTACATCATAGGAGACTGGAATGCTAAAGTAGGAAATCAAGAAATAAAGGGAACAACAGGCAAGTTTGGCCTTGGAGCGCAAAATGAAGCAGGGCAAAGGCTAACGGAGTTCTGTCAAGAGAACACGCTGGTCATAGCAATCACTCTTTTCCAACAACACAAGAGGCGACTCTACACATGGACATCACCAGATGGTCAATACCGAAACCAGATAGATTATGTGCTTTGCAGCCAAAGATGGAGAAGCTCTATACAATCAGTAAAAACAAGACCTGGAGCTGACTGTGGTTCAGATCATGAGCTTCTTATTGCAAAATTCAGACTTAAACTGAAGAATGTAGGGAACACCACTAGACCAGTCAGATATGACCTAAACCATATCCCTTATGAGTATACAGTGGAGGTGAAGAATAGATTTAGGGCATTAGACCTGGTAGACAGAGTGCCTGAAGAACTATGGACGGAAGTTCGTAACATTGTACAGGAGGCAGCAACGAAAACCATCCCAAAGAAAAAGAAATGCAAGAAAGCAAAGTGGCTGTCAGATGAGGCTTTACAAATAGCTGTGGAAAGAAGGAATGCAAAAAGCAAGGGTGAAAGGGAAAGATATAAACAACTGAATGCAGATTTCCAGAGAATAGCAAGGAGAGATAAGAAGGCCTTCTTAAATGAACAATGCAAGGAAATCGAGGAAAACAACAGAATGGGGAGGACTAGAGATCTCTTCAAGAAAATTGGAGATATCAAGGGAACGTTTTGTGCAAAGATGGACATGATAAAGGACAAAAAAGGCAAGGACCTAACAGAAGCAGAAGAGATTAAGAAGAGATGGCAAGAATACACAGAAGAACTATACAAGAAAGATCTGAATGTTCCTGATGACCACGCTGGTGTGGTCACTGACCCAGAGCCGGACATCCTAGAGAGTGAAGTCAAGTGGGCCTTAGGTAGCATTACTAACAACAAAGCTAGTGGAGATGATAATATCCCAGCTGAGCTACTTAAAATCCTAAATGATGATGCTGTGAAAGTGCTGCACTCAATATGCCAACAAATTTGGAAAACTAAGCAGTGGCCAAAGGATTGGAAAAGGTCAGTTTACGTTCCAATTCCAAAGAAGGGCAGTGCCAAAGAGTGTTCAAACTACCGTAAAGAAGAACTAAAGAGCCTCTTGATGAGAGTGAAAGAGGAGAGTGCAAAAGTTGGCTTGAAACTCAACATTAATAAAACTAAGATCATGGCATCGGGTCCCATCAATTCCTGGCAAATAGAAGGGGCAGAAATGGAAGCAGTAACAGATTTTACTTTTCTGGGTTCCAAGATCACTGCAGACGGAGACAGCAGCCATGAAATTAAAAGACGCTTACTCCTTGGAAGGAAAGCTATGGCAAATTTAGATAGCATAATAAAAAGCAGAGATATCACCATGCCAACAAAAGTTCGTATAGTCAGGGCGATGGTGTTCCCAGTAGCAATGTATGGTTGCGAGAGTTGGACCATAAGGAAGGCTGAGCGCCGAAGAATAGATGCTTTTGAACTGTGGTGCTGGAGAAGACTCCTGAGAGTCCCTTGGACTGCTAGGAGATCAAATCAGTCAATTCTAAATGAAATCAAGCCTGACTGTTCCCTGGAAGGACAGGTACTAAGGCTGAAACTCAAATATTTTGGCCACCTAATGCGAAGAGAGGACTCTCTGGAGAAGACTCTGATGCTGGGAAAGATTGAAGGCAAAAGGAGAAGGGGAAGGCCAAGGATGAGATGGTTAGACAGCATCACCGATGCAACAAACATGAAAATGAGCGAACTCAGGAAGATAGTGGAGGACAGGAAGGCCTGGCGGGATATGGTTCATGGGATCACGAAGGGTCGGACACGACTTAACGACTGAACAACAACAACACATTTAAAACATCTTGAGTTCAGACCTAGTGTGAGAAGTGAACCTATAAGTTATAGGGCCTCTCCAGCTAATGTTGGAAAACATCTAGTTTCATTGTTAGTGCTACAGTAACAATGCCACCTCATGTCACACCGACAGTAATGCCTCTACTACAGTAATGCAAGAGTACTTTACTGTGGCACTGAAGCAAAGTGTGTTCACTGCTTTATGGGTGGGGGAGTGGAGAGATGTGGGCTTCAGCACAGTACTTCCTAAAAATGGATGAGGGCGTGAGAGGTTCATGAAACAGGACAGTGTTGGTGGAAGGAAGCATGCTTGCTACATTTCTGTAAGGACCACAAACACTCCCACATCATGGGTATACTCCCACATATTTACCTTCCTTGGAAGTTAGGGCCAAGTTAGACATGCCATGAAATGCATCATCTAGTTTAGAGTTTACTTTAAACTAAAAATAGCAGTTGTGGAAGGGGAGGTCCAATCCATACTGAGACTGGTGTAGAGGTAGGTGGTGTTTATCCCTTTATCTCTGGGCTACTTTCCCAGTGAGAATCTCCTCCCCACCCACCCACCCACCCAAAAATCTTCCCTGAAACAAATATCACCTTGGGAGCTCATAGCAGTTTCCATTGGGATTTTCAGACAGAAAACATCACATCAGTAAAGAGCTGACCCACCCCAACTGCTTACCACAATCCCAGTCTGGATTGAGCCCCCACACAGCTATTTTTACTTTAAAGTAAACCCCTAACTAGACAGTGGCATATTTAACATATTGTCTAGTTTGGACCATGGCGCTCGAGAAGGTTTACTCCCAAGAAACTATGCATAGGATTGCAGCCTAAAACGTGTTAATACTAGCTAATATGCACAAATCATTTGTAATTTTAACCATCACTCTGTTCTTCATCCTATTTGAAAAGATCACAACTTCTCTCCAGAATTCATGGACTATAAATCAGCAGGGTCGGTTTCCTAGTTGTGGAAGAACCACAAGCCAATTAGAAGTTAAATTGTTGGGCAACCCACATCTAATTTAAGTCTCTACATTTTGGAGGTTTTATTTTTACCATTTGAAGAAAACTGTAGTTTCACGTAGGGTATAATCATGTTTATTTAAGGGCAACATGTACCTCTGTGAGGGAAAAAAACAACAACAGGCAAAATTTCTTTCTGCAAAATGCATATGGATAAGATATAAGAGAGAATGGACGGCCACGGCCTGCTGAAGAAGGCAACTACTCAGGGCCTCTTCACTGAAATTAAATAGCAAGAGATGGGTGCTGAATTGAGCCTGAAAACAGAGAGCCCAAAGGGTCTGTCATAGTTGTGTAAGATTGGGAGGAGGGGCGGGTTTCAATGTGCACATGTACAGTAAGTGGGTACTCAGTATGTAAGCATGTACTGAGACAATGACTGTGGCTAAGTAATTCTGTAGGGCAGTCCTGCACAGTTGATCTGATATCAAAATGAACACAGCCCACAACATGTATTGCGATTTACCAGGTGCTTGGTTGTCATAACGTAACTGAATATTTTTGCAGTCCCAGGAAAATGGCAAAAACAGGTTCGTCAAGACCATGGTGAGCTGGCAAACATGGCTAGTAGGTTGGATGGTGGGTAACTACCTGCTCAGGCCTGATGTAGAGCACACTCTATGCCAAGGGTGTCAAACTCATTTCATACAGTGGGCCGAATAGCATTCATAGTGCCTGCCGAGGGCCAGAAGTGACATCATTAAGCAGGAAATGATGTCATTAAACAGATGGTGGCCTGTTCTCACGTAGGAACGCATTAGCTGCAAATGGCAAAAGAAAATGTGCAAATCTTGATCATATTTTCAAGATATGGGAGAGCTCAATTATCATGTGGACCACCCTTTCAGCAGTGCTGTTTCTGCCGAGGCGTCACTTCGCAGCTCAGCAGCTGAGAGGTGCTCTGCAAAATGACACCTTGGCAGAAGTGGTGCTATTGAAAAGGCGGCCCACGTGATAATTGGGCTCTCCTAGCACCTCAGGAGCTTCTCCCCCTCTCATCCCTCTTGGTCTGCCCCTTCCCCAATAGCATTCCTTGTCTTCTGAGGCCTGCTTTCATCTTTCCAGTGCCTCAGCAGAAACGGTGCTGCTGAAAGGTAGTGCTGTGAGAGCCCAATTATCACATGGGCCAGATGAAGAGCTTCCACGGGCCACAGCTGTCCCGTAAGCCTTATGTTTTACACCCCTGCTCTATTTTTAAGGCTGCAATCCCATGTACCCTTAACCAAGGACTAAATCCTACTTTACACACTGGGAATTACTTCTGATTACACATGTATAGGATTGTGCTGCAAGTCCAATCAATTTCCATTCAGGAACCTTCACTTACTTCATCTACGGGAATCAGTGGGACTTTGGAAGTGATTAACATTGACGGGATTATACAGTATTTGCATTTGTCACCAATGTTGCATTCTATGCTTAAGTAATAAGAAGCCAGAGCATTATACATCCTAAGAGAAAAGGAAAGATTGAGGCTTGATAACGGAGTGGTGAGTAGGTAGGACAGGGGAAGTTAACTTATATCATGATGCACAAAAAGGATAAGTTTATAGTTGTTGCATTTGAGTTCAATGGGACAGTAAATAAGTGTGTACAGGGTTGCCATCGAAGGCTGCTAATATTGTAATATATAAATCAATCAATGGTGTACATTTGGAATACTGTGTACAGTTCTGGTCGCCAAACCACAAGAAAGATATTGTAGGCTGGAAAAGGTGCAAAGGAGGGCAATCAAAATGATCAGAGGCCTTATGGCTTTTTAGAGTGAAAAAAAAGACAATTAATGGGGTTGACAAAGAGTTACAAAAATTATGCATGGTGTGGAGAGAGTCTATAGAAAGAAATCTTTTCTGCCTCTCAGACTAGTAAAACCAGGTGTCATCCAATGCAACTGACTGGCAGGAGATTTAGGACAGACAAAATGAGATTCTTTTTTGCAGTACATAAGCAGTCTGTGGAATTCATTGCCACAAGATGAATGGATTTAAGATGGGATTGGACAAACTCCTGGAGGGCAGGTCTGTCAATGACTTCAAGTCGTGATGGTGATGTGCTACTTCTTAGGCTAAACTGGGCAGGAGGTGTGGCCTGGAGGTTGAGCTGTTCCCCTGCCTGAAGAAAGCTAAGCAGGTTCAGCCCTGGTTTTTGCTTGGAAGGGGGACCACTGCCACTGACGGATCTTGCGAAGGCATTGTGAGTGTGGAGTGTGTGGAATGTGTAGGCATCAGCTGGCAAGATGGATAACACCTTGAGAACCAACTTGAGCCAGGATGGTGTAGTGGTTTGGGAGTCGGACTTAGACCTGGAAGATCCAAGTTTAAATCGCCACTCAGCCACGAAGCTTCCTGGGTGACCTTGGGCCAGTCACTATCTCTCAGCCCCACCTACCTCACAGGGTTGTTGTGAGGACAAAAAGGAGGGTAGGAAATATGTACACCACTCTGAGCTCCTTGGAGGAAGGGCGGTCTAAAAATGTGAAAAAAATAAATTAAATAAAACTGAGGGAGATCTGTGGCTGCTGAGAAAAAGCTTGGAAGGCAGAAGCACAGCGAGGATGTGACTGCACTTTGAAAGGAAACATCTGGGAATTGAGGGTTCTATGTTCTCATAGAACAATACTTGTAAAAACCCCATTTGAAAAAAATGGGATTTGGAATTGCCTGCCTATGGAAACCGCCTTGAGTCTGTAAAGAAAAGGTGATATAAATACCATAAATAAAATAAACTTACCATGAATTCCTCAGTGACAAACTAAAAACATTAGTTTGCACAGTACACACATCAGGCAGAGGAAAGTATTTTTTTAAATAAACCCGTTTTCACCTGTCAACAAAATTACAGCAAGTAGGGGGTAGGTGGCTTTCACAAGGAAACATATTCTTTAAAGCATGTGCCACCACTGAAAAGGCCTGCTGCACATCCTCACCAGAGCAAAGGATGGGAGGCAAAACAGGTCATTTTTTGCAGGTACAAGAGAAGGGGGAGGAGCATATGGAAGAAGGCATGCCCTAAGGAATGCAGGGTCCAGACTATTTCAGACTTCAAAGGCCAAAACCAGCACTTTGAATTGGTCAACATACTTGAGCTAAGTTCGGCCTAATAAAAGCACACTTTGTGGCCAGCCCAGTCTAGCAGTTACAATGTAGGTGACTGCAGTCTGCACCTCTGCAGAGGCCAAAATGTTTTCAGTGGCAACACTCTGGTTAAACTATTGCACAAGGGGAGGAGAGGGGTACTGAAGGGGGGACCAACAGGAATAGGGAGCTGTAGGTAAGAAAACAGAAAAAAAAGAGGGGAGAACGGTTGGGAATGGTGTTCAGGCTTGTGATAGTGCTGAGAGAGAGAGAAGACAGAGCACACTGTGGCTGTGGGGTGCAAATTTTTATTTATTTTATTTTTCACATTTTTATACCACCCTTCCTCCAAGGAGCTCAGAGTGGTGTACATATTTCCTCCCCCTCCTTTTGTCCTCACAACAACCCTGTGAGGTAGGTAGGGCTGCTTGATAGTGACTGGCCCAAGGTCACCCAGGAAGCTTCGTGGCTGAGCGGGGATTTGAACCTGGATCTTCCAGGTCTAAGTCCGACTCCCAAACCACCAAACAGAGGATGCCAAGAGAGATTGGATGGAGAAAAGGAAGTAGGAGAGCTTAACCAAGAGACAGGCTCAGAGAAAGAACCTATTTGTGTGCTATAGCATAGCCCCCCCGCCCCCTGGACATAAAAAAGGGGTTAGTAGGAACGGGTTAAAAAGCAACTGAGTTGAAATTGAAACAAAAATGCTTTTCTGTGGTTAGCCTCATGATGTGGCCCTCTCGAGTAGTGACAAATAAAAGTGGATCTCCCTTCTCCATCCAATGGCTAACACAGCATCCTCTGCTCCACGATACTTTCTGTGCTGCACATATCATCAGGTTATCTTTTATCTCCAGACACAGCCAACTCTTGACTCATCATTCTTGCACACACAACCTGTCAGACCTGAACTTTCATTTCCTCTTGAATCCCTCTGCATTTCTACAGCCCCAGGTCTTGTCCACTCATAAAAGAAAAACTAAATTAGGTTTACAGAAATCATGCCTTCTACACAGCTAATGCACTCTGTCTCTCAGAAACCAGACAGCTGCCGTCTCCAGCGGTAATACTTTAGTTCCGTTCATTACTCGTTGTCAGCCAACCTGCTCCTTACTTCTCTGTTTCTCCAGTCTGCCCTTCAAGACTAATATCCGATTGATGTTTATAAGTGTGTCTGCAATGAGAAAATGCAGAAGGCCTTGAAAACTGTCTCTGTCTAATGTAGAGTGCCTTTTTAAGAACTAAACGTTTTTCAGAATCCTGATAATCTCCATTTTTATGTTAAGAAAAAGTAAGTTTCTAGTCCCTGTGGGTCTTTAATTCCTCATAAAGCTAAAGACGCAGGACTAAAAGAATTCCACCCAACTCCATAATTCTTCCTCTTCAATGTTTGCAATTCAGAGATATTCAAATGATATCTGTTCATAATTAGTGAGTGCATGTAAATATGTATGGTTTTCAAATTAGCTTAATTTTCAGACTTTACTCATAAAAAAATCCTGTAACAATTAGACTTCTTAACTTCCACTGACTTCAGCAGTATTTAAAGCAGTCTGTGTACAAGATAGCAGCCAACATCTGGAGTTGTTTGACACAGAATTATATGATTTTCATTATATTTCCTCTGCAAATTTGTCTGCTGAAAGTGTAAAAATAATTTTGGGACAGGTTATTCTCAGTAGGGGATGTCTTAAAACAAAGCGCAATATTATGGGCTACATCTAAGACATTTGAATGATAAGATGTTCTCAAAAAGAAGCCTTAATTTAGAATGGATAATGGAAGGCCTTCACACAGAAAGCGTAGATAATTATAAACTATTGTATTAACTAATTATTACAGGCTCAGTTATGAGAAATGTATTTTGTAAAACATATTGGTTTAAATTTTATAGCAACAGCACTTAAAGGTGCCCGATTTTGACTGGATCATCTCCATAATTACCTAAACAAATAAGTGGATGAACAATAACTATGATTCCTCTCTGACAATATTTGAAACCATATACATTTGCCAGAATTATCACAATTTAATTAAAAATTATAGATTTGGATCTCTTTCCTGCATACTTGATAGATCTCTTTCCTTCATTCACATTTCCCTTTTTAACAGCTGTTAAATTCTTTCTAATCATATTCTATCTTCTGTGTTGCAAATGCCATCGTCATAGAATCATAGAATACTCCAATTGGAAATTGCATTGGAGGTCATCTAGTTCATCCCTCTGCTCAGCACAGGCGACTACAGCATCCCTGATAGATGTCCATCCAGCCTCTGCTTGAAAAGCACCAATGAGGGAGAGAGGCCTCAGCTGCACAAGGCAGGCAGCTCAATACAGTTAGGAAAGTCTTCCGCATGGTCCAGTCTAAATCTACTTCCCTGTACTTTCAACCCACTGGTTCTAGTCAGGAACCACATAAAGCAAGACCTCTCCTTCTTCTGTGTGACAGCCCTTCACATACTTGAAGGTGGCTATCATAACTTTTTTCTCACATTTTTTTCCTTCTCTTAGACTTCTCTTCTCCAGGCTAAATACATGCATTCCAGCTTCACAGACCAATCAGCACCACTTTCCTGCCTTAACAATGCCTCCTATAGTGCTGTTTCACACAGTGCTAGGCTTTGCAGGAATGTATTCCCCGCATTATGGGAGGTCTTAAGCCCGGGCTACACTATACGTGTCCTGCAAGTGCATGGCACAGCACAGGCACGTGCGTCCCATGTGGTCTCTCGTCAGCTGCCGGCATTGGCCCATCGGATAGCTGCATCCCTGCACGGGTAAAGTCGACCTCGACTCGACTTTTGCTCGTTTCATGAACGTGCAGCCAATCAAAAGGCAGTGCTTTGTACTGTGGGGGGGGGGGCGGGATGCATTTCACGCGGTAGCCAATCACAGGGTAGATGTCAGAAAAACTCTAAATAATAAGAGACTAAATAATAAAAGACTAATTAAATAATAAGAGACTTCTCAATAAGCAGCTTGAAGTGAACTGGAGGAGGATGGGCGGTGGCAGGGGAAGGTGCCATGATTATTTGTTGGGTAGTGATTTTCAACACGTGCTCTGGAATAGTGTGAATTGGTTCCGGCTCACTACGGCTGTGTCTCAGCAACGCCAGACGCACACGGAACACGAACGCATACAGTGTAGCTCCGGCTTTACTGTACTTTGTCAACGTCATGTTTTCAGTCAGTCATACAAGGAGTTTATCTGAATATTTTTGTGAAAATGCAGCAAACTCTCTCAAAGCATAGTTCTTACTGCTGTAAACTTGTGCAGGTTTTGGAAGCAGTCCTGCTACAAGCCCATCCTGCATATATTGTAGAATGTTGATAGAACTTAGTTTACAACCAGGATACAAGATAAGCAAGTTAAATACCCCCTATTTGAAATCTATCCATCACACAAGCTGTCATCTTGGAAGATGGCTGCCACTGCCAAATGAGGCCAAATTCAAGCCATTTATTTACATAACCATCCATCAGTGTACATGGCGCTTTCCATAGAGTGAAGACAAGCTCTGACCCAGACTTACAATCTAGATCAAGGGTGGTCCTTAGGGCCTCTGCATTCTTAAGAGTTGTGTAGAAGCCAGAATCTTGGCAGCTGCAATTGCTGATGGTGCTGCTAAAGCAGCTGCACCTGCTGAAATATCCTCACCTATACAACCATTAAATGGCCAGGAGCATTCATGTTGAAAGGTTGGCAATCCCTAATCTAGATATTGGCACAAAAGAGGCAACAGAGAGAGGGAAGGGGGGTGGAGACAAGAGAAAACAAAAGAAAGCATATGCTGTTGTATCAGTTACATGTATTTAAGTAGGGAACGTGGACAAAGCATGGTGCCATAGATTTCACGAAAAGATGCACCTATATCTAGGCTTACCAGATCTCCAACCGGGACAGAGTGCTAGACCTTTAGGAGAAGGAATGTGGGCAGGTGTAGCTTGTTAAACCTTAGAGCACAATCCTAGGCATGTCTACTCAGAAGCAAGCCCCACTGAACACAATGGGGCTTGCTTCTGAGTAGACATGCCTAGGATTGTGCTCTAAGGTTTAACAAGCTACACCTGCCCACATTCCTTCTCCTAAAGGTCTAGCACTCTGTCCCGGTTGGAGATCTGGTAAGCCTACCTATATCTCTTTTTTTGATCTGCACAAAAACAGTACATTTGACCCAAATGTCATGCTTCTGCACCACAGTGAACATTTCCCAACCTGAACAGCACAACTATCTTCCTCCTCCACTCCTCCTAGAGCCTAGAGAAGATGGGAATTTTGAGGAAACCAAATATAGTGTGATGATTACAAATATACCGTATTGGTCTGAGTATAAGGGCTCAGTCCAGCCCAACTCAGGCACAGTTGAGGCCCAATTGTGGCACAATTGGGGCCCAAAATAGGACCGAGTTAGGCTGCAACTGTGCCTGAGTTAGGCAGGAGGCAAGAGCAGTGGGCCAGGATCGAGGCAAAACTTACCACAGAGGCAGGCAGGCCCCTGTGGGGAGCTGTCAGTCTTGTGGAAGCGAAGAGCCCCCTCCTCAGCCCGTCTGCGTGCACCTACCACAGCTGCTGCAGCAGTCGCAGCAGATGGGCAGCCACAGGTGGGCCTGCAGGCACTGGGCGTGCGACAGTCAGCTGGGGGGCAGAGGTTGTGCCAGTGCCAGCTGCCCCAGGGCACCCTGGGCATTAGCCACCTGCCGCAGGGGGGGAGTGCCACTGCCCTCCCTCCTGCAGACTGCGATGCCACCCCCAAGCCACGGTGAGGCTGCACGTGGGAGTCATGGGGGGGTGAGCGGGGGAGAGAAGGGAAGGAGGGGGTGGGAACGGCACGCACAAGGGGGGTCTCATGAGGTCTGGAACCGCCTCCGCCATGACATGCCCGTGCGCTGCCTGAAGCCCTGGGCCACCAGGGCCGTGGCTATGCCCACAAAGAAGGCATCCCAGTATGCCTTCTGATCCGTGCCCCGGCCAAGACCGAGAGATGCCTTGGGCTTGTCTGCTGTGAGCGGGAAGGGCTCACGCAGCTCATCACTCCCCAGATGGGGCAACGTAGGCACCTTGCGAAAGGCGCTCTGGCGGGGTGGGGGGTGCCAGTGTCCATCATCAGGGAATGGGAGGGGAGGCAGGCACACAGGCAGGTGGACAGGGGGTGCTGGGGAGGGACACGGGTGGGTCAGAAACAGACAGACAACAAGGCTGGTGGGAGAGGGATACAGGGAGAGGGGTCTGCAGAGACCAATAGGGACACAGGGGTCACTTCGCAGACGGAGGCAATGCAGGAACGGGCGCCTCTCATGCAGACGGACCGAGGGCGGAAACGGACACTGTTGACGGGCGGACTGAGGGCGGAAATGGACGCCGTTGACGGGCGGACTGAGGGCGGAAACGGACACCGTTGACGGGCAGACACGGACGCCGTTGACGGGCGGACCGAGGGTGGGTGAGAGCCCCGGTTGCTGAAAGGGCTCTTCACGGATGTGCACCATGTCGCCTGTCACTGTTTGCCTGCCTGAGAGGCCCCCCAACTCCCCCCTCCCCTCTGAGCCCTGAGGGTCTGGCAGCCCCCCTGCTGTGTTCTCCCTGGGCTGGCTGTGGCAGGCCCTGGCTGGGATTCATGCAGGGCCTTGTGTGCTGGGCGCTGTCTCTGTGTGTGTGGGGCAGTGCTTGTGTAACATTGGGGTCATGGTGTTCAAGGGGCCTTTGCCCAAGGGGCATCTTTATTGTTCTGGAACATTGGCCAGGCGAGGCTGCAAGGGGTAGGCACAGCAGCCACTCAGAATGTAGCAGCAGCAGCAGCTGAGGAGGGTTGCAGGGCAGGCTCCCAGACCTCTGGCAGCATCGAGGCAGACGACCATGGGGCAACCAGACTGCGGGCCCAGGGGTGCTCCCCGGATGGTTGGTGGTAGTGGGCATTCCTGGGGGGACGAACAACTTGGGGGTGTTCCATGGCAGCTGCTGTGTGGTGGCAATCACCATTGAAGGAATGCCAGTGTGCTGGTTGCAAAGGCCTGCAGGGAGAGTAATCACACACATCCGAGTGGTGTGAGACACAGAGCCTGGTCTGCGCTGCTTCCCTGGGTGTAAGGTGAGCATGATCCTGTAAGGGAAAGGGGTCAAAGAGAGAGACAACAACACAACTTGGGGGTCACAACCATGGCAATCCTAGCAATACTGACCTGTCAGTAGACCCTGTGGAGAAAAGAGGGGGGGAACAGCTGGTGTCTACATATGGGTTACAGTTCCACACCCATGGCATTGTGTGCTCACATTAATACAGGCAGCTATGAGACAAGACATTGGTACAGAGACATTTCATGACAGGCATTGCAGGCAGCTATGAGACATGACATTGGTAAAGAGGCATATCATGGCAGGCATTGCAGGCAGCTATGAGACAAGACATTGGTAAAGAGGCATATCATGGCAGGCTATGCAGGCAGCTACGAGACAAGACATTGGTAAAGAGGCATATCATGGCAGGCATTGCAGGCAGCTATGAGACATGACATTGGTAAAGAGGCATATCATGGCAGGCATTGCAGGCAGACATTGGTAAAGAGGCATATCATGGCAGGCATTGCAGGCAGACATTGGTAAAGAGGCATATCATGGCAGGCATTGCAGGCAGACATTGGTAAAGAGGCATATCATGGCAGGCATTGCAGGCAGACATGAGACAAGACATTGGTAAAGAGGCATATCATGGCAGGCTATGCAGGCAGCTATGAGACATGACATTGGTATAGAGGCATGTATCCTACCTATATTTCTCTATGCTAAGAGGCAGAAGTCAGACCACATGTCAGCACAAACCCTGCTCTTACCTGCACTTACCTGCTGGTGTTGTTGCCTGTGGGGGGGGGGGAGAGGGGCTGGGAGAAAGACATGGGTTAGCAAACACTTGCATGGAGAGAGCTGCCCAGGCACAGGAGTAAACAGTTTGGCCACAGGCAGAACAGCTCTCTCTGCACTAGAGGGGGCAGAGAGGAGAGAGGTGAAGAGAAGAGGGGTGTTAGAAAAGTTTTCAAAGTCCCACTTTGTGGCTGCTGGGGGACAGAACCCCACGCCACGTGCTCAGAGAGAGAAAGAGAGAGAGTGAGTGGAGGGCTGGGGCTGGGCTTTTGTGGGAAAGAGGCTGGGTGGGGCTGGGTGCTGATAGGATAACTATTTGGGTCCGTGTCCAGAGTTAGGCCACATCTGTTCGGTCCTAACTCAGGCCCAACTCGGGCCCAGGGTGTTAGAACTTTTCAGGAGAGGGCTGGTGTGGGTAAGGTAAAATGGCTCCTATGGGTCTCCTCACATTTGGGTCCACCCTTTTTGCTGGCCCAAATTTTGGGCCTGAGTTGGGCTGGAGGGGGCGTGTCAGGGGCTCTCCAGCGTCTGGAACCGGACCAAATTTCGTAACTGCCCCCGTCACACCCCCGACACGCCCACTTTTAGGCTGCAATTGTGCCTGAATTGTGCAGTTGTGCCTGAATTGTGCCTGAACCCAATTCAGTCACAATTGCAGCCCAACTCAGGCACAATTCAGGCACAACTCGGGCCTAAAGCACTTGGGCTGCAATTGTGCCTGAATTGTACCGCAGTTGCCTTGGGCTGGACCGGGCTGTAAGACTCACTTTTTTCTCCTAATTTAAGTTTTTAAACTAGGGGTGCGTCTTATAATTAGGCTGTTGCAATTTAATGCCAGTGATTTAATTACATTTTTTTAATAGCGCCAAACTTTAAGGGTGCGTCTTATAATCAGGTGCGTCTTATACTCGGGACAATACGGGTACATCGACATCTCCCAACCAGATGGATGGATTTTGTCTTGCACATTTACCCTTGATGTGAAGTGCTTCTGCACACAGCTTTTTTTTCCTGGGAAAGTTGCTCAACCTGCCCTGAATCCACATCCAACAGGGATCCAGGCTGTAGCTACAGCAGCAGGCAGAGAGACTGCAGCCGTGGATTGCTATTTCATTGTGGATTGTGACTTCATTGTTGTCATTTGCATAAGGGCCAGAATGCAACTACTCAGGGCCAGAATGCTACTTTCTTAAAAACAAACCAACAAACAAAAACATGGGTGTGTGTATGTGTTTGAAGTTCAAGTCCCTCTTCTCCTGCTATGTCCACAGAGCACCAGCAGGTAGTGCAGATGTTCTCCCAGCTATTTCTCCATCATCCCCAAAACTATTTTAAAGAAATATTTAATGAATACAAAATAAAGCACATACAGTATAAATAAGTGTGTGTGTGTGTGTGTGGGGGGGGGTATCTTTAAAGTATAATTTTGAATTGCCCAGGGAGGGAATGCCTTTGGTGAAGAAAAATGGGATTTAATAAACAACATCCAGGCTCTCTCTTTACAGCTATGGTTTTCATTAGAAATTAAATAATTAGACATTTGGCCACCTGTAATGCACCTTTCCACCACAAATGGGATCAAGATTCAATTACACAGCCCTGTGGCCAAACGCAAAGAGAACAGCTTAAGCAGGTGTCTTGTCTTGTTTTTCCCTGTGTATAATCATTATAGCCTGATCTATGTAGTCTCCTTTCCATTGAGCAAATCACCTTTTATTTTTTGAGTAAAGATTTTTTTTAACTTAATCTGTATGTATCACTTACCAGTACTTAGTAGGATCAAAAGAAGCTTGAAGAAGGTATCCGATTCTCAGACCTCCCCACTTGCTCTCCTTCAGTACTAGTGATTTATTTTAGAAAGAAAATAATGTATCGTTTATTCTTTAATGGACTGTCCTGGACATATATAACTGAATGAAAGTTGCAATTCCATGGACACGTCTCTGGGAATAAATCTCATTAAGCACAGTAGGAATTACAACAGACTGAATATCACAGGATAGGATCAGATACACAACTGGGAATAATTCAAGCCGTTTCCTCATGAGGAAGCCATGGTGTCGGCTTCCTCATAAGGGAGCTGATTGAATCTGCATATAAGGTGGCTATGCTGTATCTCCAAAACTAGAGCTAATAGGGCAAAACTGATGCCATTTTTGGAATCAGCACCCCAAATATACCCAACAATAGGTCTAACGTCTGAAGCACCAAAACAAAAAACTTTTTTGTTGGGCTGTATAATGTATTGAAGTTGTCAAATCACTTTATTTCAACCAACCTGCAAAGATTAAGAGTTAAATTGCAAGTGCAGGTTCCAGGTTTTAGGATCTCCTTGAGCAACCCCCCCCCCGAGTGGGTCCCTTGTTTCCTTCACTCAGTTGCTGCCCCCTCTGCCTCTGTCCCAATTCCCACTACCCCCTAGAGAGACAGGGCAGATGACTGAGAGGTAGCAGGACTGTTGCATTTTCTCCTAGCACATTTTGCTCACTCCTCCTTCACCAGAATGAGAGTGGGGATGAACAGGGACAGCGGGCTTTGGGGGTCAGCAGCAAGTTCCTTGTTAAGATGTCTAGAACATACCTATTTCTTCAGACTACTCATCATTTTAAAAAAAAACACCTGAAATGCAGCTATTGGAAACTGCTAATACTGTATGTTGTAAAAGTGGCAAGGAGAAGAGATGTTTAACCCTTTCCCACCATGCTGATTTTCAAGTCAAAGTTACCCTACAAAAGTACCTATATACTTGTGTGTGTGTGTGTGTGTGTGTATATATTTATCCCCCCCCCCCGGGCAAATAGCAACTTGAGAGGTGATTTTGATTTGGAAAATGGTGGAGTCAGAAGGTGAAACATGCACATGTGCTAGATTGCAGCCATCCAGCACAATCCTATGCTTGTTTAGTAAGAACAGGGGTGGCCAACCTTCTATCATTAGGGCCTCTGCATTCTTAAGAGTTGTGTAGGAGACAGAATCTTGGCAGCTGCAATTGCTGATGGTGCTGCTAAAGCAGCAGCACCTGCTGAAATGCCCTCACCAATACAACCATTAAAGGGCCAGGATTATTCATGTTGAAAGGTTGGCCACCCCGGCTTAGACTGAAGGAAGTCAAGAGCTGGAATCATTGTGTTTGGGGGATACTAATTGCTCTGGGAGGCACGATCTAATCCATTTTTTTTTGTCAACCAGCTACCTTCACCTAAGAAGTGCCTCACTCCAAGCCTGACTGACATTGAAAAACCATATACAGATGGGTTCTTTGGTTTGACAAGGAAGAAATCATTGCAGCTAGAGCAAGGGTGGCCAACCTTTCAACATGAATGCTCCTGGACCTTTATTATTTATTATTATTTCACATTTTTATACCGCCCTTCCTCCAAGGAGCACAGAGTGGTGTACATATTTCCTCCCCTCCTTTTTGTCCTCACAACAACCCTGTGAGGTAGGTGGGGCTGAGAGATAGTGACTGGCCCAAGGTCACCCAGGAAGCTTCGTGGCTGAGCGGGGATTTGAACCTGGATCTTCCAGGTCTAAGTCCAACTCCCAAACCACTACACCATCCTGGCTTTATTGGTTGTATAGGCAAGGGCATTTCAGCAGGTGCAACTGCTTTAGCAGCACCATCAGCAATTGCAGCTGCAAAGATTGTCTTCTACAATACAGAGGCCCTAATGGTGGAAGGTTGGCCACCCCCAAGCTAGAGACTTGTCAACTAGTACTTAATGCCAAAGCAATTGTATGTGCCCAGACAATGTAGTGCATATATTGACACCAACACCTATGTATGGATACAGCCATGTGTCAAACCTCAGGAGGAAACACAACTCTAAAGACATTTGCTTCAGTTGTACTCTGCAGCAGGCATGCAAGAACACAAGTGGGGAGTTTCTGATCTTTGCTAGTTAAAGCTGCAGGATCAGGCATAGTGCCAAGGTGTGGAGGTGGGAAGAGTTATTGAAGCATAACCACCACCACCACCCCAAAAGGCAATCCATTAAGGTACAAGGATCCGCTGCTAAAACACTGGTTCAAGCGGATTCTCTTGCATTTGGCTTCGATTACTGTAATGTTTTGTTTCCCATTCCTGTTCAAAATTCTGCTGGCTGCCTCATCCACCTTGCACAGGGTTTCTTTTGATCACGTCAGTTGTCTTTACCGTTTGCTCCACTGGCTCCCTATTGCCTTCTGGATCCAGTTTATAAACTATTATTATTATTATTTATGCTTCAGTCTTTGAACAAGCACTATGCACGTAAAGGTTCTCTCTTCCACCCAGTGACTTTTTCAGAGTAGAAAAGTAGAGTACTGTTCTACTGGTACCAAATCTATACAATACATGGCTTAAAATAATGCTCCAGATAATTTAGGACAGTATTAATCTGATGAGCCTGGGAATTTATCTGTCATTTAAATCCTGTCCAGGATTTTGTTTCAGTCTTCAGAACTATTAAACAACATTTCATATGGTTAGGATTATATTTCTTCTTTACTTCTCACAATCTCTCTGCTTTTATAGCCTAGCAACTGTTAAGGTGGATAAATTATCTGTCTTCACAAGAAGGGTCCAATACATTGAAAATAGCTCAATATCAAATATACTAAGGCTGTAAATCCTATACAGTTTTCTGAGAGTAAACCCCATTGAACCCCATAGTGGGGCTTACTTTTGAGTAGACAAGATTGTGCTGCACATTGATCTTCCCCATCCAATGAGATGTTGCCAGTGCCATAGCTTCTCCATCCACTTTATTGAATTGAGTGTGAGGGATGTGCAGATTCCCACCTTACTAGAGTGCCTGTACAGCAGGTGGAGTAGCCAACCCTCTAGATGGGCTTTTGGCCTGATCCAGCAGGGCTGTTCTTATGAACTTATTGGAAGCAATCCTGGAGATTTTAAATGCCCCCCCCCCAGTAGTTTCCAACATTGCATCATGTTGAGGGGAAAAAAGCCCCAGAAATAGCTTCAGTCAGAGCTGAACCTTAAGCACAGCTCAGATGAAATGGGAGGAAGCTGGGAGTGATTTGGTGTATTTCTAAAGTATACTTCCAGAATTTGGTGTATTCCTGAAATATTTCCAGAAAGGAATACAGTTTAATAAGTGTGTGTGCAAATTAACTCCCTCCTGAATTCAACCATTAATGAACTTACCTGGACATTAGCTATACTGTACTTTATATGGGAGACCACTTAATAGGGTACAACCAACACTTACAAAAAAAACTGAGCATATGGAAGCAAAGCGGCATGGGCTACCATTTGTACCTGGCAATAGGATATTTTATGCTCAAGTTCTATTAGCAGGTAAAGGGAAGTTTAGAGGTATAATCTGTAGTAAGAAATGTGGTCGAAGAACATGAAACAGTGTGTGCTGCCTTAATTCTGCAGAGCTACTATGCTGGGTGTCCCTATTAAAAAAAATATAACTGCCTTCAAAAAGATGCCACAGCTGGGAGATAACCCACATCAATGTGCTAATCTGGTTTGCATAACAAGTATAACTTATATAGGCTGTTGAAATAGAAAGGGTAGAGGAAAAAAGGAGCCACTCAACAGCATTCAAGAATCAGCAGTCTCCCCCACCCCCAAACCTATTCATTCTACATTTACTTTGAACACTTTGTCACCAGAGCTAGACTGATGTAACTAATGACATATCTAATTAAAGGGGTAGTTTAAACTCTAGAAGGTAGTATCCGTTTTATAAAGTGTTCAGTTGCTTTGAACTCTTAACAGCTCAGCTCTATAAATTAGGAAAGCTAAAAGCCATTGATTTCAACAAGATCAAGGTGAAATAATATGTGAACTAGAAGTTCCATCAAGTGCAGTAGGACTTAATTTTGACAAAATCATAATACAATCAGGTTGTAAGCATGACAAGGCCCCCTTCACACACAAGCACTAGCATGTTACACACCATGTAAAAGGAGTACTCCTATTCTGTTACCTGTTGGGGAGGGGGTCACAACTGGAAGGCTAGGGAAATGGGTTCAGTTGTAAATCCGAGTCTCTAGTGGCTTGCATGATCAATACAAATAAGAGATCTAGAGTAAATGTAATCCTCAAGCCACTATGAGAAATAACCAGATTGACACTAATGGGAGTATTCCCAAACACACTGTTAAAGGCTGCTACCTGTATTACATTGAAAGCTTTCACCTGCATTGGGAATAGGTTCATGCTGCCAGGGCACCATCTTACTGCCTCGGTCATGAGAACTTGCTCTTCTGAGAGTTTACAGCTGAGTTGTTTAACTTTCATTCAGCCAATTTGAAGCCTACATTCTTGTCTTCCTTTCCAGCCAATACCTTACTACTCGCTCCCAAGGATATACAGGTAAATCTGATCAGAAGCATTGTGAGTAGTGGTAGTAGGGGGGAGGGGAACAGATAGAAGGATGTGGTTAGAAAAAGGGATCACTTAATAGCTTTTCTTCCTCTCAAGAGCTGCCAGTCACCGCCCCCCAAAGGATCAGTTTTCATTCTGCAGAAACTAGCAGTTTCCTATTTCCTCTCCTCTATGATGTCTTTCTGACACCCCAACTGCCGATCACTGGGAAGAGAACTACATCTTCCTGAGACAGATAAAGCGGGTGGAGGTGAAGAGAAAGCAACCCCCCACCCCAAGTGTCACATCAATAACATTTCCTGTGCTTTGATATATCCCTGACAATGTCTGCATAGCAAAAGTCCCTCAAGCCATTGACTTTTTGAGATGAAACTGGATTCACTATAGAAACAAAATATGGAAGCAGCAGCAAGGCTCAACCACCACATTGAGGACAAAAATCCCTCATAGCCATCACCACCATTATAAAGTGGTAATACACCATTGCAAAGAACACACTCAACACAATGGAAGCATCACAGCCACATTGGCTGTAATCCTATGCTCACTTTCCTGGGAGTAAGCCCCATTGAACATAATGGGACTTACTTCTGAGTATGCATAGGATTGTGCTGATCACCACCTTAAAAACAATGCATAGGGAGGAGGTAGAGAAAGGAGGAAGACAATCTTGCCTAAGTATCTTTTCTGGAAATGGGACATTGGCAATAGAGGCACTGGTTTATCATGGAAACCAGAGTGTTGTCATGAATTAAGCGTTTCTCTCCAATACCCTTTTCACAAGATAAATTGCGTTACCCTCACCTTCACCAGACACGGGAAATATTGGGACTCTTCTGCTGAAGCTTTGAGAAATAATCTGATTGACATGAATGGGAGCAGTCTCACACAGTGTTAAAGGCTGCTGGCTGTATAGCACTGAAAGCTTTCACCTGCACAAGTGGCTGCCTGGGGAAGAAGCTCCTCCTGCCACCATTAGCCTGGTGTGCCTTTTGACAAAGGCATGCAGGGGAAAGAGCCAAAAGAGGAGGAGATTTAAGAGAGGCACAAGTCCTCCTGAGTTCTCACAACTATGGGGTCATCCTAAAGTCTCCTTCCTCCCCAGAAGTGGATATTTACAAATTGCCAACATATATGGGGAGGCAGGGAAGTGGAGGGAAAAGATATGAAACTTTCATCTCATTTCTTCCGTTACCAACCTAATTAAAATTTAAGATGGCTACATCCCTCATACACTACTATCCCAGGCACACCGGGTTGTTTTAGTATCGGTGTAACATGCAAGTACAAAAATCATAGGATAATTTGTCAGACAGGAGATAGTTTGTCCAAGGAAGACATTCACAGCTCTTGCTTTAGACTGAAAATCAAGAGTGGTTCAAGAAACTGAAGCAGCATTCAAGCAATACTCTTTGTCAGGCTAAGTGGATGAATTCAGTAAGACGTTCAGGTACACATAAGGCATCATTATAAGATGCAAATGGCAGCCCAACTGCAACTTATACAAAGCTGTTTTTCCCCTCCCCCCCAAAAAAACCAAACACTAAGCCACCACACACAACACATCTGATCACAGATGTCACAGCTGAGAATGGGGGGTAGGGTAAACACATCCAGATGGTAACTTCTGGCAGAGATGCTTGTGTACAGTAGTAAACAAATACAGTATTAGCTTCCAGGATAGGGATGAAGGAAGAGGACTTCCTATACTCACTACTAAGGGAATGGAGACCACTCAGGCCATGCTGGCCCTATTCAGAGGGCCCATCAGTCTAGTAAATCAGTAAAAACTCTGGGATGTTGCCCCACGAGTAAAGACAGAAGAACTGATCAGCTAATGCAGTCCTTAAACTTCTAGTCAGGCACAAAAACTTCCAAGCTTTTCCCCACTATTTGTTCAATCTGAAAAATGCAATCCATGGTAGACCTTCTCTTGGGTCACAAGTATTCTCCCTTCTAACAATTTATATACAGGTACTGCTATTAATACACTCATGGAAGCAGCATGAGATATTGCTTATGCAAATAATCATGGCTCCAGTTGTTCCAACTCACAGCCCCTTAAGAACAGAGGCATCAGCAAGTATCAGTTATACTTAGAAGTAATTTATTTCATTTGGCAAACGATTCATTGACTCAATATTATAAAACCAGTGTGTACAAAACATGTCACAATAGACGAGATCATGCAGCACTTTAGGAAAAATTAAAATCCCAGCTCATGTACAGTTAAGTGCCACACCCAAGAATTTACAGACACAGTAATTTACTGTAATTAGTCACTTGAAAAAAGTTCCCGAAGGAAACATGCCTCATACTCCAGCTTCAGAAAGGGGAAGTTGCCAGAGTACTTTAGTGTAAACTTAGAAATGTGTCAGTCCTTAGAGGTGATCTTCCATAACAATAAAGAGAGAGGGTTCCACACATCATTAGAAAGTCTCTCGAGTCCATCAAGTTTAACAAAAAGCAACAGCTAGTGTCTCTGACAAGTATGTAGTCTTGAAGAGTTGCTGATTGTGTGGTCTTTTTGTAGCCGACAAGTCAAACCATCCCCACAGTAACATCGCTGGAAGATCTCCAAGCCATGAGAACCTTTCTTGCGGTGTTTTGTGCACACTTGGCCTTCCTTAAGAACAGGCTTGCAGATCTTGGACCAGAAGTGACGGGCACAGCACAGCCCTGTGGCACAATCCGAGGACCGAAGGCACACAGCTCCTTCTTGGCCTGGGCAAAAAGTAAGAAAGATACAGTTGAGAACAGAGCACATTTGCCAATGAAAGCAACTTAGGTGGCAATCCTATACACACTTTCCTGGGAGTAAGTTCCATTGAACACAATGGGGCTTACTTCTTAGTAGACATGCATAGGATTGCGTTGTTAGACTCCATGCTAGAGTTTCCTTGAAAGCTTATAGAGGTTCCCTACAAGAAGATTGTCAAGACTATGTTAATAATTACACTAACCTTCCTTGAAATGCACATCCAAAGTGTGTTATGTTCATTCATGTAGGAGGATGGAGAGGCCCAAAGTCAAACATGAACTAACTGTATTCCCTAGAAGACAACCTACAATCTTCTGTAATATACAGAGTCTGTTTTGGTAGACAGATCATTGTGGGATATGCCCTTGAAGCAGCAAGCTTGAAAGCCTCTTTTCAAGCATTGGGCAATCAATACATTTTACCCCACAATGTTTTTCAATTATTGAAGTAGGTCTATCCCTGCAATGTGTTTAAGTTAAAACACAAAGCTATTGACCTACGTCTACACAACTGACAGACATTCACTGCAAGAACCACCTCGTTAGAAAGGCATGCTACATAAAGTTACTTCAAAAGAAACTGCCATGTCAATTCAAGTATCCATGTTTTAGACTGCAATCTTAAAAACACATTGACCTGTAAGTGCCACTGAACAAACTGGGACTTCTGAATAAACACAAGTAGATTTGTGCTGTTCGTCTCAAATTAGTTGTTATACTGGAACTTTCCTCCCTATCAGAGAAGCCATCTCATACTGGTGCCATCACCTGTTTAAGGCTTCCTCCTGAAGTCTCAACTAGCATTAATGCTTATTGCTAGATGTTAACAGATTCTGTAATGTGCAGCTGCATTCGCTCTTAAGAGAGACAACTAATCACTTCAACTTTACTCAAGATATTCTGCAGCACACACAATTATATTGTTGCTCACTGCAGCACCCATACCTTTCAAATGGTGCAGCTGGGATGAAGATGTGGTCCTTTTGGGGTGAGGGTCCAAGGTGCCACGGTTAAAGTTTTCAATGATGGTCTCCTCCATCTCCCCAGGATGCAAGTGATCAGGATGCAAGTGATCAGGTTCTAATGGTACACACATTCCTAATAAGAAAAAAAAAAGACAGACAACTTGACACATCCACTGTAGGCTAGATCAGCCTGCCTAATCAAGTGTATTTGGACTCCACATGAAATGCTACTGCCCCAGACTGTTAAGATACCTTCTTCCACATTTCTTCCCCTCAACCAGTAGAACCCTTGCTAAAGCAGGTTATTCCATTTTTATTAGTAAGGGGAAGGACACAATGTCATGGGTTAGCCTCTAGAGTTTCAAAGCTGAAACTTTAATAGTCCACTGGGATCCCACTCCACTGGGATCCCACTCTAGTGCCCCTCAGTAACAAGATACACATCATTCCATGACCATCAAGTTCAATGAAGTCCACCTGAGACATGTCCTTTTATAGAAAAATCCTATCAGAAGTTAACTGGGATGCTTACTCCTGCTCCCTATCCCCTTAATTTCAGTGTTTGCAATTTCCCATATCAGCTTTATAAAGATTTTCCAGCATGGATTACTGCAAGAGCTGTGGCAGAAAGGGGGGTGGAGGGGATGTGACAATATACTGTACTTAGATAACCACACTTGCAGTTACCAGGTTTGGGAGCACCACTAATCCCAGTAATTGCAATGGGGGGGGGGGGGGAGAAGAGAAGAGGCAAAATTTTCTGCCGACTCTCTCCCTTGCCTACAGTTCACTCCCACTTCGGGCCGGCCTCCAACAGGCACTCACCGTTATTGCAGTAATTGCCCTGGCAGCACATGGTGTCGCGGAGGCAGCGCTTGCGAGGTCTGCGGCACGGAAGGCAAACTTGACCTCGGGGGCGGCCCCCACGGCCTGGGACAGAGCAAAACTCATCAGCGTTGCAGTCCTCATCGCCGGTGCACGGAAAAGGCTATAAGGAGAAGAGAGAGACGCTCAGGCGAGGGAGCGCTACCAAGCGCAGCTGAACACGCGCCGGCCAAAGGCCCAAAGAAGCCCCCTTTCCCAACGGAAGGGAACAGCCGGACACTGACCTGCTCGAAGTCGGAAGCTTGGTGCTTGTTGCCACCATCGTGCGGCAACGGGATCCACGGCGCCTCGCTGACTGGGGAGCCTGCGGGTGCCAGAGCGCCGCCAGGCGGTAGGTTCTTGATGGCGTTGGAGTAGAGCATGTTAGCACTGAAAGCTGCACTCACCGCTGCCCCGGCCCAGCCCGAGAAGCAGAGCGCGGCTAACAATACCGCAAATAAGAGACGGGATCCTTCCGCGCATAGTAGCAGCAGCATCTTCGCAACGGTCAGAGTAGCTGTAGTTACGGGTTCGAGTCCACACTGAAAAAACCAACCAAGCCTCTTTGCACAAACCGAACTGTATTTAATTCCCAGGCAAGTGTATCCTTTGGAACTCGGAGCAAGCACCAGCGTCTCAGCTGGACCCGTTGCGCTGACTTTATACTCCCCGGGGTCCTTTGGTATTCCCGCCCCTCGGGGAGGAGGGCAAGGCAAGGATGGGATTACAAAGGGATCATCAGGCAGGGAAGAAGACTAGGATGCGCCCTCGCAAAGACATTCGCTCATTGGACAGATATCCTAATTAGGGATGGGCTGGCTGAGGATTTCTCACTCGCTACGACGCAATGAATGAATGAATGAATGGCCAAGTTGATTTGATTTAAAGACATGCAGCGTTTCCGCAAAGACGCGGTTCCGCTGCCTCTCTGGCAGCCAGCCATCCTATACATTTATTGGGGTGCGTGCGTGGACTGCATCTGCCACCCACCCTAATGCGTGATCTGCACGCATTGTGTTTGACTGCTGCAGACTGCATGGTGTTTTTAGTAACCCAAGGAAGGTGTTTTAGATAATTGGGCTGTCTCTGCTTGTCATCCTATGCATACTTACCTGGGAGTAAATTCCATTAATCTGAGTGTGAGTTATTTCCGAATAAACATACATCAGATCGGGTTGAGTGTTAAACTGCAATTTCGTTTACAGTTGCTTGTGCTGAATAAGCGGTCTATGCTCAGGAATGAGCACGCAGATGAAATGGGGATGAGAATCAGGGTTGCTTGCTTCCCCCCCCCCCATAAGTAAGTCTGCAATCCTCCTATGCACGCTTACCGAGGAGTAAGCCTCACTGAAATAAATAGGACGTACTTTTGAGTATGCATAGGATTGTGCTGTAAGTTCCCTTGAGTTCAGTGGGGTTTACTCTCAACGAAGTATGCATTGCATGGCATGGTTTTGGTGTGTGTGTTTTTAAGCATTGGGCTAGCCTTGTTATTACGTATTATGTGTTCAACATTTGCGGTTGTGTCCAACTTTTACTCCCCAAGTAGTCCCCAAAAGGCGACATTGCGGCGGTGTGGCTAATGCCGTAGTAGTTATAATAATAAGCAAGCCTCTTGGGGCGGCACTGACGCTCCATCTGCTTAACTCCACAGCGAAGCATTTTATGGATCGGAAACCTCTGGTGTAAATGGTTTGCAGATTGCGGCATATAACGTTTCAATGAAACTCTTAACGAGAGCTCTTTTTTTCCTTGTTAAGATATCTTTTAAAGTACACCGTAACCTAACGGGGCTGTGAATTGTCCGCAGCTGGATTTCTGTTGATGTTGCAAATTCACCCATTTCAGTCAGCGAGGGCAGAGATACACAAAAGCACATGGATTTCCACATCAAAAGAGGCGGGCCAATGGGAAGACAGCCTTCTAATTGCTCTTTGATGGGGCATTTAGAGGCTAGGCGGTAGACTGGCATTTGTTAATTGCAAATTAGATGAGAGATAAGTCGCCCAGTAGAACGGGAAGCCCTTTTTTTTTTTGTTTAAAGCACGATTAGCCAAGTCAAGTCTCTTCAGCCTGCCCCACCCTCCAATCCCTATCATGTGGGGTTTTCCCTAAGATTTTCAGAACCGTCATCATGGGGGGAGTGGCTGGTTAAACACACAAGGAAGATCAAAGGGCTAGTAGTCGATGTAATGGACAAAATTCGTTAGCACCCTTCAAGGCTCTCTCAAACCATACAGCTTGATTAGCTCATGTTGGATAAGGAGACCTCTGAACTGTGGCTTCTTTGGAGGCCAAGGAAGCTGCTAATTGTTCCTAGCCCCTTGTGCATGCCGAGATCTTCTAACAAGGTTAGGTTAGTCCAAGAGTTCAAAGAGGAGCAACTTTAATTGGCACTGGTGGCTGGGTCAGCAGCTACCTACAAACCATTTCTGGGGGGACACATTTGTTCTTGAACTGGTTTCTTCAAAAAACAATGATTATGCATATATGCCAGCCCCAACACATTAGAATGCCTTTTATCCTAACTTTTATCTAGAGCCAGCCCAAGACCTCCTGGTGCCTCAGGCAGAGTGCCAGATGCTGCTTCCCCCCCCCCCCTTACTGGGTAATGTGCCAAACTCTGCTCTTCCCATTCTCTGTACTGGAACATTATCTAATGATACAGAATGGAGCAGAAAAGGAAGTGTGAGCTTCCTCTTCCACTCAGTCCCCCTCCTTTTCCACTCAGTCCCCCTCCTTTCTTTTTCCAATCCTGGAGTGGGAGGGGCAGCAGTGGAGGCGAATGGGCAAATGGAGGTGGGCGTCCCTCTGCCAGTCTGCTCTCAGTGTCATGGATGCAAATCCAAGGACTTGTTCTACAACATGAAATCACAGGGAACAAGAATGGTATGCAATTTTCATTTACTCCCCTTAGCAAACGACTCTTAAGAAAATAGTGTATTGTTGTCCACAAGTATTGCAAACAAAAGCATTTACAAATCCACAAGATGGTAGGAAGCTTAACTTAAAATGCTCCAGCAAAGTGTTCCAGCAAAAATGTGAAATATTTTACCATTTGCAATATGCTTACAGAACGCTGCATCCACTTACAGCGCAATCCTGCGCAACTATCTGGCGGGTGGCCCAGGCTGCCTGCTGAATCCTATCCTGTTCCAGGCTGCTCTGGAGCGGCCCGGAGGTCTACTCGGGGAAAGGGGACGTTTGTCCCGTTCCCCTGGTGTAAACCGGGGAAAGGCCCAATGGGCTTCCTCAGATTTCTGCCAGCTAAATAGATCCCCCCCTGGCGGGCACAGGGGTGGTCCAGGCGGTGAGAGAGGGGGGCCATTGGCCTGGGAGGGGGTGGGGATGGCGTTCGTCCATTATACAGCTTCCTCTTATTATTCCCATATTGCAGCTGGGGGGCTGAAGATGACAAGGAAGAACTTGCCTAAGGCCACATAGGAAGATCCTACACACTCTCCTGAGAGTAAATTCTATTGAACTCCAGTTTTCCCTCTGAGTAGCCATGTACAGGATTCTGCTGCTAGTGAGCTAATGGTAAAGGCAGGATTCAAATCAGGGAAGTTCTGATTCACTCAGATCAAGCTGCAAACCCATACACACTTACTTGTCCCACCACTATAACTCAATAGGACATACTTCTGAGTAGATGTGAACAGGCACTGTTAGCCATTATACTACACCAACTTTAACATTATTTATTATTTACAGTATTTAACAATTTCTATCCCACTCCCCCCCCCCGTAAGCCCCAAGCTTGCAACATAATAAATGACAATACAATACTGTTTTTACATGGTCATACATTGTTGCCCTCCTATGAAGGATTTTCACACTGACAGCGCAACCCTAACCAACATTCCAGCACCGATGTAGCTGTGTCAGCAGGGCACACACTACATTTTGCAGCGCGGGGGCAGTCATGGAGGCCCCTTCAAGGTGAGGGAACGTTTGTTCCCTTACCACGGGGCTGCATTGCGGCTGCACCGGCGCCGGAAAGTTGGTTAGGATTGCGCTGTGACAAACACAAGGTCTCAGGATAAAATGTTAATGAGTGGTTCAGTCCAGTAGCTTTTCTAGAATTATGTTTGGGGCTGTGTTTGTCAGGTGTGTAGGCAGTTTCAGGAACAGCATCTAGCTAGTCATAGGTACATAGGGATGGCAGTTTACTTGTGCATTATTTATCGCAGGCATTCAATATAATAACATGGATTAAAATGTTAAAATTGGGGTTATACAGATCCTGGTATATTTTTTTCCAAGTCAATTTTGTTTAGGTGTGGTGTATTCTCTGAAAGGTCAAGAATCAAAATCTTCTGGGGTGTTTTTGTTATGCATCCATGCATTTTTATGTTTCTTGTATTGTAAATTTAGATTGAAAATATGCATTTCCTAGGAGAAGAGCCGCACATTAATTTTTAATAGGTTGCTTTCAGCCGTTTTGGAGACTACCATATTAGTCTGCTCTTTTTCCAGTCACTTTCAATAATGGGGAATTTGCCGTTCCTTTTTAGCGGTCCAGTACATGGGGAACATTATCACTCAATTATGAATGGAACAAATAGAATCCTGCTGATATAATTTCCATGAAGAAGGATAACCTGAAATGGATTAATAGCCTGGCAGTTATTCAAAACATCAAGAAGAATCTCAGTTATATGAACAAGTTTACAGTCAAGCCAGATAGCTCTTCATATATTTGCAAGTGTACTGCAATTTTTATTTTTTTATGGATTGTATGTCTTTTGTACGTTGCTTTTATGGCAACTGCTGGAGGAAAAACTCAGTGTTCCTGTGTGCCTCTGTTTTACCCTAGCAGGACTAATAGTAGCTTTGGATCCCCCCAACTTTGCAGAACACTGTATTGGGGGGCAGTCTCTCCTAGTGCCACTGCTCTGATTTTTTAAAATCTTTTTTGGTTTTGGTTTTCAAATCACAGATCTTAGTAACTGCATTAAGAAAAGAAAAAGTCAGGAGAGCCAGTGATTGATTAATATCTTCCCTCTTTTCTGTTTGGTTCACATTGTTGTGGTGTCCAGAACTGCTAGTGTGTTGCAAAACAAAATAAAGAATCCTATGAGCATAAAGTAGCTAACTACAGACGAGGCTGCCTGCTGTCTCAGCATGATTCACTGCTCTGTTCTGGCCTTGCCTTCTTATGGTCTATCTTACTGAAAGTTGGCAGTTCTGCTATGCACATTTATTTAAATCAGGGATTCCCAATGTTCGGAGGCCCACGTACCCCCTATGCGGGCCTCCAACCCCTGCGTACCCCCTCCGGGTTGCAGCGCGAGCAGGAAGACCCACCAGCCCGCGCCGCAACCTGAAAAAGAAGGCTACAGGCCTTCACTGTCCCCTGCAGTACAGGCCTACATCCTAGCTTTTCTCAGCGCCGCCATCTTGGATCTCACAAAATCTTGCGAGATCGCCACCATCTTGGATCTCGCGAGATTTTGCGAGATCCAAGATGGCACCACCGAGAAAAGGTAGGATGCATGCCTGTACTGCAGGGGACAGTGTAGGCCTGTAGCCTTCTTTTTCAGGTTGCGGTGTGGACAGCGGGTTCTCCCGCTTGCGCCGCAACCCGGAGGGAAAGGCTACAGTCTTGCTGAATCGGCAGGACTGTATCCTTCTTTTCTGGGTTGTGGCATGGGTGGGAGGACCCGTCCATGCCGCAACCTGGAAAAAACCAGCTGTCCCTTATCAGGTGCTGATCGCAGCAGCTGATAAGGGACAGTGTCTCGTGTACCCCCGGCCTGCAGCCCATGTGCGTATCACAGGTTGGGAACGCCTGATTTAAATGATTTATATTCCATGTTGTTGTTGTTCAGTCGTTAAGTCGTGTCCGACCCCATATTTCTCCCTAAATAAACAGAGCACTCAGGGCAGCATGTTGCAGCATCAGGTAGTATAATAGGAAGATTCAGGGACTAATCCTATCTAACTTTCCAGCACTGATGCAGCCATGGCAACGGGGCGTGCGCTGCATCCTGCAGTCAGGAAGCAGTCATGGAGGCCTCCTCAAGGTAAGAGGATGTTTGTTCCCTTACCTTGGGGCTGCATTGCAGCTGCATCAGTGCTGGAAAGTTGGTTAGGATTGGGCCCTCAATCACTCCTGCTATTACATAATTAGCTTCCCTCAGGAGGCTGTCTGTTGGGTCTCTTAGGCTACAATCCTATACACACCTGGAAGCAAGTCCTATTGAATTCAATGAGACTTACTTCTGAATAGTCATGCATAGGAGTGTGCTGTTAATGAATCTGTGCTCTGAGCTTGCCTCCTTCCAAATAACAGGAACGCCCAGATCAGTGATACTAGCAGAAACATAGTGTATTGGAAAATGCAGAAGACTTCTCCCGAGGAGATAGGATATGGTGTCAGCAGTGGTTCCTCACCTTGACAGGCCCAGAAAACATAGGGTTAAACCCAGGGCCTGTGCTTGCCACAGGATACAGCTGTAGCTGGAGAGGATAATGAGGGTATCAGCACCAGGTGGTGTGGGTTGAAGGAGTAAGTTTGGAGAGGAGGAGACTACAGTGAGAGGGTGCGAGTGCACTGACCTGGCTTTGTGAAATGACTTCTGGACCAGCTTGTGGACTGACTCTTACTTGGCTTACAGACTCTAACAGACTTGTGACTGGCAAAAAGGGGAACTAATTAGTCTAAAGCAGACCTAGGCCCCTAGAAGGGACAGAAAGGGAATTTTCTGGGACACATAGTATAGCCTCCTCTAATGGTGTATGATATTTACTTTTACACAGTAGCCTCTTACTGGTAATTATAAGCCACACAAAAAAGTTGACCCTATGAGAATTTTGTCAATTTTTCATCTATTCACAGTCCTATATGTGTCTACTTAGACATGAACAGCCCTATCCTGTGTAATTCTTGCACTGGTGTAACGGTAGATCCCCCGTTGTAAGAGCACTTATGCCAGCATAATTTGCCTTATGCTGACAGACGCGGAACGGACACTGGTGTACCCCCCCTCGGACGCCACGCATGTGCAGTTCAGATGCGGGACGGACACTGGCGCAACTCCACCTGCGCAGGGGGCTTTCTGGGGGCATTTGGACGCCCCTGGAATGCCCCCTGCGCCAGCGGAGTTGTGCCAGCGTCCGTCCTGTGTCCTAACTGCACATGTGTGGTGTCTGAGGGGGTTATACCAGTGTCCGTCCTGCGTACATCGGCGTATGGCAAGTTACACTGCCATAAGTGATCTTACACTGGGGGGGGATCTACTGTTACACCGGTTCAAGAGTTACACAGGATTGCGCCCTAAGTCCCATTGTGTTCAGTGGGATTACTCCCAGGAAATTATTATAGGATTGCAGCCTAAGTATACAATTACATGGGAGTAAGTCCCACTGTTGAATAGAATTTACTTCTGAGTAGATATGCATAGGATTGCAGCCTTAATCTAGCCCTCAATTTCCAGGGGTAGCTAAGTAGAAAAACCTGAGAAAGGAGAACAATCCACCTATAGAGTTCACCATCATAGAACACTTGATAAACCAGCATCTATCTATTTCAAACAATTCTATCCTTCATTCTCAATATGGGTCTTCAAAGAGGCTCACAACAAATTATGAAAACGGAAACATTAACATAATCCAATTAGGACTACCAGCTCTCATCTGATATTCTTCTCTACAGATCTTCCCCTGAAATTATAGAATCACAGAATGAGTTGGAAGGTGCCTTGGAGGTCATCTAGTCCAACCCCCCCTGCTCAGTGCATGTGACTACAGCATCCCTGACAAACGGCCATCCAGCCTTTGCTTGAAAATCACCAATGAGAGAGAGCCTACAACTGTAAAAGGTAGGCTGTTTCAATGCCAGACAGTTCTTATCTTTAGGAAATTCTTCCCTCATGTCTGGCCTAAATCTACTTCCTTGTAATTTCAACCCACTGGTTCTAATCCTGCCATTAGGAACCACATAAAATAAGCCCTGCCCTTCTTCTGCATGTCAGCCCTTCAGATAGTTGAAGATGACTATTATATCTCCCTGCGGTCTTCTCTTCTCCAGTCTAGACATACCAAGCTCTTTTAACCATTCCTCATGGGACCTGGTTTCCAAACCCTTCAGTATCTTTGTTGCCCTCCTCTGAACTCACTTCAGCTTAGCAATGTTCTTCTTAAAATGTGGTGCCCAAAACTGGTCACAGTATTCCTTAGTGAGGTCTGACTAGTGCAATATAGAGGTGGAATCGTTACTTCTGGTGATCTCTGTGCTTCTGCTAATGCAGTCTAGGAATGCAGATTCACTTTTCCTTTTTTAGAGCCGCATCACACTGCTGCCTCATGTTCAACTTGTGGTCCGTTATGAAACCTAGTTTTTGTTTTATACGTGCTGCTGCCCAGCCAGGTTTCCTCCATCCTGTATTTGTGCCTCTCTGATTATTTTTTCCTACATGCGGGACCTTGTATTTGTGTCTGTTGAATTTCATCTTGTTGGTTTGGACCCACTGGTTGAGCCTGTCAAGACCATTTTGAATCCTAATTTGTTCTTCCAGGGTGTGTTAGCTATTCCCCCCAGATTTGTATTGTCTGCAAATTTGATAAGCATCCCATTTATCCCATCAACCAGATCACTGAAATGAATTATTCAGTTCAAGGTTCCTCGAATCCTCTACTACAGGATCAAAAACTACTATATTACTGAATGTTCAGTCTCAGTCTGCTCTTCACACACGCATGCCACCAGGCTGGGCTCCTTTTGTTTCCTCAGGCTCAAGGGCTTGATATTTTAATGAGGGCTCTCCTTGAATCCTTTGCAAGTGCGAATTGAGGATATTTTTGCCCTTTTCCAAGACACCTGGACAGGAGGCTAGAATGGAGGGCGTGTTCAGGAAAAGTGGGACGACTGGTCACCCTGAAAACAGCAGAACACGCATTCCGCTGCCAGTGACTGCCTTACGGCAGTTGTAAAAGGCGCTCTAGCAGTGTGCAGAGCGCTAGAGCCTTCCTGCATGCGTCAATGGATCTACAAAGATCCAACAAGGCAGGCAGGATGTTGGGGGAGGCGGGATGGGGGAGGGTGGAACGGGGGTGGGCAAAAGGAGGCAGCGACAAGACAGGGGGAGGGCAGAATAGAGCGGGGAAGAGCGGATTGGGTCCAGGAAAGGGATGGGTTTGGTAGCAGCCAAACCACTGAATCCTAGCCCCCTTCCTGGTCTCAATCCTGCAGCACAGGTCCATATGGATCCTTGCCAGCAATGTCGCTAGCGCAGATCCAAGTAGACACCTCCATGCTGCAGAGTTTTACCCCCAGGTAAGGAAATAAATGTTCTCTTACCCAGAGGAGACCTCTGCAACTCCCCCCCCCCCCCCGTGGGATGCAGCAGTAGCCATTTTGGTGTCGCTGCATCGGCAGGGGGGAAATAGATAGGATTGGGCTCTCAATTAGTTATAATTGTTAAGGCATCTGCAGTATTGTCATCCACTATCAATTGCTGATACGCTTGAGCAAGGTCCAGTTTATCAAAAACCTTCCCTCCAATGAGAACAGACAGCAACTTTTGTCAACAGCTGGTCCTGGATATGGGTCTTGCTTGAGCGCCTTATAAATGCATTGTCAATAATCCCCACAAATGCAAACGGCACCACAAGGTTTCAAGACAGGAATGATATGACCCAGTTTGTGTGTGTGTGTGTCACTGGCTCAAGAACTGAACTCCTTGTGCAAATAATGAGTCAATCCAGTTCTGCATCAATCTTTGGCTGCAAGGCGAAAGGAACATTCTGTGCTTTCATACATATGGGTGGTATTGCAGGATTTATATTACAGGATGAAAGATCATGGGTGGCCCCTTGTACACCTTCAACATCTCAGTGAACACATGTGGAAACTGCTGGCCTAGCTTTTCCAGTCTGTCTGTATGGATGGCAAAGACACCTTCAACACTGATCCAAGAGTTGGGAACCAGTTTCTCCTTAGACTTTTGCGATCCCCTTTTGTGACATTTCTTAAATGAGAAGTGTCAGACCTCAGATCTGAAGCTACAACCACTAACATTGCAGATGCCTAGCTTGTGGCTACCACAAGCCTAGATTGGGCAATAATTCTGGTCTGAAAGAACCTTAAACTGGCACTTTAAATATACTGTACTAACAAGTTTACTGTCACATACACTTGTGTGGGCTACAGTCCTTGTTGAATGGCTGATTTCATTTAAAATTTTAACAGTTGCCATACTCTAAGAGGGCAGAAAGTCTCCCTAGCCAAGATGCTTATTTAGTGGGCTATGCACCCAGCTGCTGTCCTTCAATCATGAAGCTTTCTGCCTGAGGGCTACCGAATGAGTAGGTAACTGCATTCTTGCATTGGATTTTCTTGTTGATATAAAACAAAGGAAGCCTTTTGAATGTCACCTAGCTTCTCAATTGTCTCAGTCAGGACAAATTACCAACAGGAAAAGAAGAGGATGACTGCCAGGCTGAATGGGTTGATCTGTACATCAAGGGTGATGAAACAAAAGGAAATCTCAAACAAGAGGGAATTAAATGCCAGGAGAGAGAGAGAGAGTTAGGAGATAAAGTAATTAGAAGGAATTGTCTGCTGCTTGCCTATACTAAACTATAAAGTCTTAGAGAACGTAATCCAGAACACAAGACAGCCCACCCACCCTCACAGTGCTATCGGATGCTAGTGCTATAATGCTACCTTGATGATTATCTTTACATTAGTGTGGAATTGCATTGTATATATACAACAGTGCCAATTAGCCATTTTTTGTTATACCACAGAGTGGATCCTGTGATCTAATGGTCCACATCTTATTTCACTGACTAGCTTGAGTTCTTGTGAACAAAATTTATCAGTGATTGTGTATCTTCACATTTATCGTGAAAGAGCTCTGGAGTGCATTAAAGGACCTTCCACACTGTGCAGTACAAATGCCCATAGGTTCTTTTATCTTTTTTTTTTAAGTGAGAAGAAAATACATTAAGGGCCCAATCCTATCCAACTTTCCAGATCTGATACAGCCATGCCAACGGAGTGCATGTTGCATCCTGCTGGGGGGGGGGGGGGGGACGGAAAGTCACAGAGGCCTCCTCAATGTAAAGGAACATTTGTTCCCTGACCTCAGGGCTGCACTGGCGCTGGAACGTTGGATAGGATTCAGCCCTAACACAAGCACAAACAACAAAAAAGGAAAAGAAAAACAGTTATAAATTAATTAATTATTATTATTAACAATATTTCTATACCAACAAAAAGTTCACAAAGCGGTTTACAGACAAAATCAAATGATTAAATGGCTCCCTGTCCCAAAAGGCCTCACAATCTAAAAAAGATGCAGAACACGACCAGCAAACAGCCACCAGAAAAGACACTGTGCTGGGGTGAAAGGGGGGCAGTTACTCTCCCCCTGCTGAATATAAGAGGAGAACCAATTGAAAAAAGTGCCTCTTGCCCAGTTAGCAGGGGTTAATAAGAATGTTGCATCCTGCTTGGGGGGGGGGGGAATAAGAATCTCCATACTCAAACCATACTCCATAAACAATGAATACACTATACTTATACATCTAAGAGAGGCTTCCAAATATCCAAAAATATGTCCATTTGTAAATGGCCACAGGTTCTTGACCGATGTCCAATTCCCCTTAAGTCCATACTATAGAAGAGGAAACCCGCAGTCAGCATTCACCATACAGTCTACACATGGACAACGTGAGAGGTTGGATGCTGGCCAAGGGCCCAGGCACCTGAGGGCCCCACCCAGTTGAGCCCTGAAGCACCTGTACACACCTGTAGGCAATGGTGAAGCAACAAACTTGGCCAAACCTGGCTACACTGCTGAATTCTCCTGCCCTCCCCATCTGTAAATGGGGTTCCTCAGAGGCCTCTATGACTTAAGGGCCTCTGCAAAGTTCACTTGACACTACTAGTGGTACATGTGAAAGGCAGGAGCAGAAAAAGACAACAACTTTCTCCACCAAGATTGCACAGAAGGCTGGAGTACACCATGGCCAAGTGCATGGTTTTGCCCCAGCCTTTCCCCTGATCCTGGCACCAACTGATACAGAAACCTGTCTGCTATCAAAGCAAGAGAGAGGCACGTGTGGCTTTTAAGGGCACTGCAGTACTAATATGTAAAGATCACCATGCAGATGACATCCTCTTCCTAAATGCTGTACTGAAATCTGGAAGTAGTTAATATACAAATCTAGGGAGTCGCCTTCCTGCTGCTCTTGAATTACAGTATATCTGCCTCCCCTCCAGCACCAGGGAAAGGGGGCTGATAGTTGCCAAAGTGCTCCAGTTCTGAAGGCCAAGAACATCAAATATTTATCATCACAAGCTGTTATTAAATCATGAGATGGCTTAAAGTCTTCCTTTACACTTTGAATTCTAGGCCAGGGGTTCTCAACCCCAGACCGGCTGCTTACCACCTCCGGCGCCGTTCATCCTTCACGTACCACCGGAAGTGACTGGTGATGCGTCATTGCCAGGTATACCCGGGTTTTCACATTTTCAGAGCTAGAAAACACAGGGAGGAGAGTCGGGAAAGGTGGGAGGGCCCTTCTCAGCACTCCTGAAAGGCTCAAAGACTCAGCCTCTCAGGAGCAAAAATGCAGTCGAAAACGCCACGTCGGAGCGGTGTTCCGGCGGACCACGGACCACCTCTTGTCGGCTGGAGTACTACTAGTGGTACATGTACTACCGGTTGAAAACTCTTGTTCTAGGCTATTTAGAACTAGGCTTAGCAAGGTGCTGTTTTTCATCCCAACCCTATCAAAGGAGTATGCCAGCGGAATGCACGTTCCACTGGCGTAACCTCCTTTATGGCTGTTGCAAATGCGGCGGCAGATGCAGAATCCTGAGCCCCTTCCTGGACCTGATCTGCCTTCATGGATCAAAGCAGACTTGAACCAGCGATCAAGCTGGCACAGGTCTGAGTTGACCCAAAGCAGCTGCTGGGGCTTACCCTAGGGCAAGGGGACAAATGTCCCCTTTCCCAAAGGAGACCTCCAGCATCCAAAACTCTTCTGTGGGTGGCAGCGGAAGCCACGACGGTGCTGCTGCATCGCCACACAGGGAGTTAGGTAGGATTGGGCTGCCCATTTTATTTTTGGTCAGGTTCTAACTGCATGAGAAGCAGAAATTCAGCACAAGCCATATGCTAGCCAAGGCGGTGAAACAAGTTGATATTTCTGCCAATGTCTTACAACATGATGGCATGTTCCAGAATTAGTTATTTATGTGGGTGACAGACAGAACCTGGTGGGAGGGGGGAAGAGGTGGTATTTTACAAATACTGTATTAGAAACCATTTTGACATTTATTTTGCTATGCAAATTGCTTTGTGAACTTTTTTCCAATTGACATGCAGTATATAAATATTCTAATAATCACAATAATGTAGAAAGCACCTGAGGCATAATCACATGTCATCAAACATGGGGTACAGGATGGGATGACATCATCTTCCCCATTCCTCCACATAGAACCTTGATAGCAAATAGTAGAAAACCGAGTCTGTGACTTTTTGTTAGCTGTGAACCTGGAGCTATAATTTACAGTAGTTATTATAGAGAGAAACGTCCTTCAGGTGAAAGAGAACATTTTCTTTAAGAGAGTAATTTCTCAGAAAATAACTGTTAGCAATCCAGTGTTGTTAGTTTCATGATAGTGATACTTTCTGCACCTACATTAGTCCTATTTGGTTGTTTGTCTAAACAAGGAAGGTGCTTCATGATAGGGAAGAGTGCGCCAGCAAGCCCCACTCACATTGACATACTCTTAAAGCCCTCCCTTCCACAGCATTTGTCTATGCAGAGAAATGCTGTAGGCATGGGGCTTCAAGAGTGCATCATTGCAAGGGTGGGACTTGCCAGTGTGTTCTCCCTACCACCCCCATCTCCCTGTGGAGTTGAATGACTAACCAGGGGCTACAGAATGTATGCAGAATGAAGGCTACCCAGGTTCTGTCAGATGCTTCTTCTCTCTCACTCACATGTACACTCCATGCCCACAGGGGTGGTTTGTTCAGCATTTCCCAAACCTCTGATAAGCAAGTTCCACTTCCTTTCCTGAATCAAGACTGGTGAAGCACTTCACTCTTAAACACTCTAAGGAAACACTTGAAAGAGCTACCTGTCCTCAGAGAAACCCATTCATTTGTTTCTGAATGAGTCACTGTTTTTGGCAGGTCTCCTCTGAATAGGCATATGATATGGTAACTTGTAAGCCTATTCAGAGGAGACCTGAATATGGTCAAGAGAGGCAGGGTGCTTATACCTTTAAAAGCTTTAACCATTGTTTTGAAGAGGGAAATTGGGCAGTTGCAGCTTGTTGTACCCTTCCATGATGAGCTGCACCTGCCCAACTTTGCTTTTCTAAACAATGGTTAAAACTTTGCAGAGAGATCAGAAATATAGGAAATAATGGTTAAAGCCTTTAAAGGTATAAGCACCCTGTCCCCCTTTGTATATTGTAAGCCTAGTACAGGGGTGGCCAACCTTTCAACATGAATGCTCCTGGCCCTTTAATGGATGTATAGGTGAGGGCATTTCAGCAGGTGCAGCTGCTTTAGCAGCACCATCAGCAATTGTAGCTGCCAAGATTTTGCCTTCTACACAACTCTTAAGAATGCAGAGGCCCTAATGGTGGAAGGCTGGCCACCTCTGCTGTAGCCTCACAGTGCGATCCTATGCCTGCCTACTCAGAAGTAAGCCCCACTGAGTTCAATGGGGCTTACTCCTAGGTAAGGGTGCATATGATACGATTGCAGCTTCAGAGATTTACGGCACAAGGTTGGCCACTCCTGGCCTAGTAGGAAGTCCCAGTTCTCATCTCTGCTTGCCACCCAGGTAAGCTACTACCTCTCTGTCCATGTGCAATATGAGATTGCAATATGAATTAATACTTGCCTTGCAAGATTACAACAAAATCATATGTATGTGAATCATAAGTATTGAGCATTTGGATGTGCTGTAGAAATGCTAAGTATTATTTGAATAAAATGGTAGAAAACTGAGGTGGTAGAGTACAATACCTCACTGCAGGTGGGAGGCACCACTTTTAATATTCCTCTATGTAAAAATCTCCTTTACTTGCAAATTAGCATACCAAGAAAGGCTCAAGCTTATCTCAATCCCTGTTGTGTTAGTTTTCTACTTACATGGTTGATTTCTAGGGACTCTGTACAGTTCATTCTATCTTCTCAGGATTCTTACAGTTCATTCTGTTGCATATCTGCAATAGGAGTAATTGATCCAATATATGGAGGCATACAGTTTACCTGCCCCCTAGCAAAGGCTGATTGCAAGGAAGAAAGTAGAGCAGCAAATCACAGGGAGATGTAGCCTGCAGCTTCTTCTGTGGATGATACTCACCAGAGACTTAAAATGTTTACTTCTGGCCTCGTACTAGCAATTCCTGCTATCTGGAGAGTATTGGTTAACCACACAATCCCATGCTGAAGTAAACTCCACTGAGTTCAATCAGACTTATTCCCAGGTAAGTGTATGTAGGCTTAAGACTGCAATCCTGTGTACACTCACCTAGGAGTAAGTTCCATTTAATTCAGCAAGACTTACTTTTGACTTGAGTAGGCATACATATGCTTGCCTTGCGCTGTCAGTTGTTGATCTGTGGTAAGAATTGCACAGCACTACAAGTGCCCTTGCGTCTTTTGTATTTTCAGTACATAAAATCTGTTCTGATTACCTTAATGTAGGGTTGAAGGGAATGAATCCAGAAAGAGAGATTCTCATGCAGTTGGAGGAAAATTTGTTGAAAAGTTGTTGCAAGTACTTCTGAAATCTCCCAATTGTAACAATTTGATATTAAGCCTGTTGTCGGGGGCCAATCGGCTTGAATTCCTTTCCCCCAAATAAAGGTGCTTGGGTGAAAGGGGGGCTTCTTTAACCCTTTGTCTCTGTGGTCCTATTCTGGATTGGGGGGGGGTGTCCTCCAACAGCTGCTATTTTCTCATTATTACTATTTATCCTCCTGGGAGCTCCCTCAGTCTCAGATGACAGGGTCTGGGTCATCTACTCACTCACTTAGGGAAAAACAACAACAAGCCATCATCCTGAAACGGGCTTAACAGACATGTAAGATCCTGTGAGACTACGTGTCCTGTCCCTTGGTCGCTAGCTGATGAAAATCTACACACTGCTGAATCTCTCAGTCTAGTTTATCCCTGGCCTGAACATCTGAACAGGCTTGGATATAACAAACGTTATAGGTACTGGTGAACTAAAGAAGAAGGTTCGTCGGTCGAGCGAGGAAAACTTGCTGCTACAGAACGCGGGAAGTCAAAAGTTAAGAGGGGGCTGCCTGCTGCAGCGGGTTGCTCTGAACTCCGCAAACCACGGAGATAGTGAAGCAGCCACCGCCGCTGGCTCGGGCGCGCGCTGGTTGCCTGGAAGCTGTGATTTGTCGGCGGCTGGCTGCTGCTGCCGCCGCCTTTGGCGCCCGCGCGGTGTTTTCTCAAGCCACCTCCGGGCCAGCGAGTGGTGTCAAATGAAGCTTGCTGAGGCCTCTCTTTGAAGAGCGGAGATCAAACAGCCCGGGGACCCCAGGCCTTAATCAGCCTTTGAGTTCGACTAACGTTTCCCCAAACACTCCCGTTTGCTCGGCTTGTCGCAGACGTTGTGCTCAGCACATTCAAGCCCCCGCGCCTCCCCCCGGACCGGCCGCAAATCCATTCACACGACAGTGGCTCGTCGTTCCAGGGCTTAGAGACAGCGCGGCGGGCTTAATGAAAGGGCGGGCAACGAGCCAGATGAAAGCGACCGCGACTACTTCGCGCTCATTTCGCGGGCGTGTGGGAAGAGGCACTCACTTGGCTCCCTCTTGTGGAGACTTTGTAGGACTAAGGCTAGCTTTGAGCTGGCCTGCAAACGGGACGTGTGTGTGTGTGTGTGTGTGTGTGTGTGTGAGAGAGAGAGAGAGAGAGAGAGATGTACAGTAGGAGGCCATAGGAAATTCTATGAGATGGACAGATCATAGAGAAAAATCACTCCAAGAACAGCCTGGGTGCTTGGGACTATACAGTAGATAAGATACAGGGAAATTAGGACAGCTACGTTATGCACAGCACAGCAGTTGTCAAGAATGTCAGACGAAGGTGTGGGTGTCAGAGGGTGACGCTTGAGCTTGACGTATGTAAAAGGTATTTGTGACGTGTCACATATGTAAAAGGTATATACTGTATTTTGTACGCCACTTATTCATGCATGAATTGGTCATTTTGCCCTTTGCATCTTTTATTACGCAATGAACGTAGAACAGCTCTCCAATCCCAGTGTCACACTGGCTATTAATGGGAGGAAAGCTTTCCAGTGATGAGATTATCATCATTTGAATGGATCATTAAATTGTAAAGGGAGATGATTACACTGATTGTGGAATTGGTGATCCCCAGCAGACTGACCTGAATGACATCAGTGAAACTAACTAGACAATAGGCCTGTTGCATGATGCTATCTTACTTTTGGTTTCTCAAATGCTGGTCACAGAATGTCAAAGAACCTCTGTCCAAGTGCATGCAGGTAAACACCGCACATTATTAGCGGGTGTTTTTTTTTGGGGGGGGGATGCCTCCTTTCCCCATCTCTGATTATTTAGCGTAGAACCTCTGTATTCAATCGTTGTTGCTTCTAAATCACCTTTCCCTACCCCCCACTGTATCTAGACATCAGGCTATACAGAAATTGTATGTTGAGATCTTCTGTGAGTTTCAGTCTTTAAGTGGCATGTCAGATTTTAGATTTCAGTTTAATGAGACCATATGAAAAACTTTAATTGGATAATAGCAGAAGGCACTTAAAATATTATTTAGGCAATTCTTCTGCTTTACTTAGAGTCTGACAGAGGAAGAGGCAAGAGTGACAAAAAACCCACACCCCTTCAGCTAACGTTTTAAGGGTCAGCCTGGAAAACAATTTTAAGGGCCCTGTTTTCGTGTATCTTTTAACATAGTGACAGACTCTAGAAATTCTCATGAGATGATCTGTTTATAAATAGCAATGATTATCTTTCCTTAACCAAGCAAAACAGGAGGGAATCTACTGAAGGTTTCTAAGAATCACAGAGAGCTAGAACATCATATCTGGGGGTTAAAGGGAACATCATCTCCGGGGTTTAATATCTATAACTCACAGCACAGTCCTATCCAACTTACACCATCGGTGTAACCAGCGGGGAGGGCAGGGCCCAAATTTATTGAAACCTATAGTTTCTCACACTACTTTTATATGTGTCAATTATAGAATTCCTGTTGAGCTGCATAAGATGTCCCCATCTGACATCTTTAAAGGAGGCAGCAGCCACCTAATTTAGAAGGAGAGAATGGTGCATCACAGTGGTACTGAGATAAATGCATTCATAGCTAGGGGGTTCCATCAGGTCTTAATTTCCCCTGCAGTGAGCCATGTTGCTTAATTCATTCCGATTCCTTTGAACAGTTTCTCAATATTCCCAGAGAGTGCAGGCAATTCATTTTACTGATTTCCTTCACTGAGGATAGATAAAAATATCATTAAGCTTATCATCCACATGAAAATGGTTTTGAAGGCAGAAAGAGGCAAACAATAAAAACCCACAAAATTGCACCAGAACCCACTTCATCAAAGCAGTACAGATTATAAATGTTAATTTCCCTTAAGGGCTGGGTGTTTTATTTCATAAAACACAATCCTTTAATTACTGAAAGGTAATAACTGACCACCCACATGCAGTGTTATTGTTGCCACTTGACAGGTAGGATGTTGTCAGGTCTTGCAAGGAATGAAAGACCAGGTGAGGTCAATAAGTGGGTGGATATTGAAAAGCTTTACAGTGCAGGAATTTGTAGGAAGGAAATATCAGTAGTTAGCCTAGCAATACATTTGCTGAATTATCTCTTGGATTTACAGCGCAATCCTATCCAACTTACACCACCGGTGTAACCAGCGGGGGTGGGCAGGAGACTTTGGAGGGTAGGGAAGATTTAAATCCCCTTTGAATCCCCCTGTAGAGGGGATTTGAATCCCCTTTCCATCCTGGGGCCTCCCATTCTCGCTGCACCACTGGTTATACCGGTGGTGTAAACTGGATAGGATTGCGCTATTATACTGCTACAGGTGTCATTTTTCAGGTGAAGAGGAAGAATGATGTCTTTATTTCCATAATGACTTGTAATTGTATTAAATAGACACAAGCACAGGTAACAAACTAATCCTTATTTATAACTTAACATTGTCTTCATTACTTTGATGGCATCATTTTTTTTTTCATTAATTTAATGAAATTGAGTATAGAAAAGCACAATTTAGGAAACTTTCAGTATAAGCCTATGCTTGTCTACTCAGAAGTGAAGTCCATTGAATTTAATGGGACTGAGTTCCAGATAAGTATTTATAGGACTCCTATACATACTTACATGGGGGTAAGTTCCAGTAAACTTAATGGGCCTTACTTCTGTGTAGACAAACATAGGATTAATGTCGTTTATTTTTTATAGCTGAATAGTTCAGTGACAACCAGCCAAAACATAAACAGAAAATCACGGGCGGCCTGTATTTTAAAAAATAGAAATAAAAATGCAAAACAAACATCGCCACCTAATTTGAATCACAAAAGTTTGTTATATAAGGCTACATTTGTTTTGATATCTCATAGGAGCATCCCTCACTACTGCCTACCTACACTAATTTTGTTTCCTGTGAATTATAATAAATATTTCTAAGCCCCTGAGTGGTTTTCAGAGCAATACATGATCAGTTATTTTGTGGTGAAGAATCAACCCAATCGGGGCACGATGCAGTAGCCCTCACACAGCAACCATCGGAACGCATCAATCATAGCCATTCTCCCCCGTGCTGGTTGCACAGCTCTCATGCTGGGAGCACTGCAGCACACCCACCATTTATGGTAAGGCAAGGCCCTCTTGCACCTCCTGGTGAAGGCAGGTGTGACATTTGCAGAGCAGAGGGGCTTGTTTGAAAGCGGCCTCCTCACATTTATATACTGCGTTCTTTTCCGTCCCATGCCGACCCCTGGAATCAGCACTTTCATTCCGCAGCTCCCCAAATGCACATGGGTGTCTGTATGATCAGCCATTGCCATATTTAATGTTGAAGAATGCTCCAGTAACCTAAGGCAAAGGTTCTTAACCTTTTGTGTCTCATGCATCCGCAGGAGAATTTCAGACTGTTCACGCATCCCCCATGATACATTTTTTTTTAAATAATTTCAATAACTGTTGTTTGGTGTTTTCCTGAAATTGCATTGGACATTTGTGGGGAAAGAAATGGAACTTCAAAAAGCAACTTTTCAGTCATAGAAAACATTTTTTGTTTGCTTTACAGAATTTGAAGGCATAAAAAAAGAAAAATCGTAAGAGAAATCGATGAGAAGGCAATATATATATATATATATATATATATATATATATATATATATATATATATATATATATTGTTGCCAGTAAGAAAATACAGTATATCATTAGCTTTAGTTGACCCATCAGTAGCCAGAGCCAGCAAACCAAATTCAAACACTTAAAAACAGTGGCATCCCTAGAGGGGAGGCAGTACTGTAAGTTGCACACAGGTCTACTCAGCGTTACACAGCGGCCCCACCCACTCGCCGGAGTCATTCCGAGCAGAGAAGGCAACGTGCAGGAATTCCCTGTGTATTGCCTTCACTGCACAGAATGGCTCCGACAGCATAAGAACATAAGAAGAGCCCTGCTGGATCAGGCCAAAAGCCCATCTAGTCCAGCTTCCTGTGTCACACAGTGGCCCCACCAGATGCCTCAGGGAGCACAAGACAACAAGATAACCTGTTTCCCGTTGACACTCCCTTGCACCTGGCACAGAGAAAACCCACTTCTAAAACCAGGAGGTTGCTTATGGCTTGTAACCTGTGATGGTCTTTTCCTCCGTGAATCTGTCCAAACCCCTTTTAAAGGCATCTAGGCCAGGTGCCATCACCACATCCTGTGGCAAGGAGTTCCACAGATGAATTACACGCTGGGTAAAGAAATATTTTCTTTTGTCCGTTCTAACTCTCCCTCCACTCAATTTTAGTGCATGTCCCCTGGTTCTGGTGTTGTGCAAGAGGGAGAAGAATTTCCCTCTATCCACTCTCTCCATCCCATGCATAATTTTATAAGTCTCAATCATGTCCCCCCTCAGGCGCCTTTCTTCTAGGCTGAAAAGCCCCAGACGCTGTAGCCTTTCCTCATAAGGGAGGTGCTCCAGCTCACGAATCATTCTGGTCAGCAAGTGGGCGGGACCACCGTGTAACGCTGAGTAGACCTGTGCGCAATTTACAGCAACGCTCCCCTCTCTAGGGATGCCATTGCTTAAAAAAATTGTCCTTGTCTTGTTAAAAAAAATCAAGGCATTTTTTTTCTTAATTCTGGGAAGATCTCACATACCCCCCCCCCCTTGGCCCATTCATGCACCTCTAGGGTCTTGAGACATACACAATACCCTAGGGGTGCAGATCCCTCACGTTAAGAACCCCTGTTTTAAGGGGAATGCAAGTTATCTAAAATAGATGCCACCTCCCAAATCTGTTAAACCATCCACCAATACCACCTTTATCTTGTCTGGATTGAGCTTCAGTTTATTGGTCCTCATCCAGACGATTGCTGACTCCAAACACTAGTTCAGCACATTCATTGCCTCACCTGAATCTGATGAAAATAGTTGGGTGTCACCAATATATTATAGAATTTCATCCCGATATTCCAGATGACATTCACTGACTTCATGAATAAACAACGTGTGGGACAGAATGGAGTCCTGTGGTACAACATAGCATAAATGCCACAACACTGAACAACAGTTCACGAATACCATGCTCTGGAAACAACCATCCGAACGGTTGTTGGAACAGAATGACTGGAACACAGCGTCCCCATCCCCACCCTTGACAGCCAATTCAGAAGGATACCATGGCTGATGGTATCAAAGACCACTGAGAGCCAGGACCATTAGCAGAGTTGCACTTCCTTTTTGCTCCTGCAAAGGTCATTAATCAATCCAACCAAGCCTTTCTGGCTAGTAAACCAGGCCTGAAAACAGATTGAAATGGATCCAGATTACTGGTTTCGCCCAAGTATGCTTGGAATCTCATGGCAATTACAGTATCTGCTTCAGCACCTTGCTCAGAAAGGGTATATTTGCACCTGTTTGATAGCTGGATTCTTAGTATCCAAGAAGTAGAACTTCAGGAATTACCTGATGATGACTCCTCTTGCGAGGAGGCATTGAATACCTGCTGGAGCTAGCTGGTCAGCCCTCTCCTACCCAATGTTGTTAGCCAGGAGGAGCAAGGGTTGAGATACAGATGGTATACTCCACTCTTCCAAGCAATAAATTCTCTGCCTTTTCAGCCTATTCAAAATATTTTCCCTTTTTAGCTTATAAATTCTAATTTTACATGGGAAAGTCTTAAGAGAAAGGTCTTTCTCAGTCTTCAGATTTTGTATTGCACAACTCTGTTTTATATACCATCCATTGTTCTAGCCATTTGTTTTGAGACATACACGATACCTTTTATCATAGTAGAGAAATTATATCACTGATATATTATATCAGACATTTTATCACTGTCTGATAGCCCAATCCTATCCTTTCTCCCTCCTGCTGGTGCAGCCACTCCAAAAACAGGTGCGCTGTATCCAGCGCGGGGGGGGGGGGGATCGGGAGGCTTGATTAGGGAAAGGGGATTTAAATCCCCTTTCCCCTGTGTAAGACTCCTGCTCTGCAATGAGTCTCCTTGGACCTGAGCTAGCAATTTTGCTAGCACAAGTCTGAGGAGAGAAAGGGCGGGGAGGCTGCTGCTGCTGGAGGGGATAGGATCTGGTGCGCGCCATAGCTGCCGGATCCACCTTCTCTTGCAGTCTCCCCACCCCATTATTTATTTATTTATTTACAATATTTCTATCCCGCCTTTCTCCCCGAAGGGACCCAAGGTGGCTTACAACAGAGAAAAATACAATACCCAAAAAATACATACATAAATAAATTACTCTCCCTCATCAAGTTTTGCCCTCCCCCACCCCCGTTCCGCCCTCCCCTCCCCTGCCATCTTACATGTCGCAGTGGGTCCTAAGGTTCCGTTGACACAGGTGGAAAAGCTCCAGCCTTCCCGCCAGCACTCTGGCAGTGTGCTACTTGGCGCACTGCTGGAGCATGCTTTATGGCTGTTTTGCCGCAGTCACTGCCAGCATAACGCATGTTCCACTGGCAGCGAGGCCCAATAGGATTGGGCCGTGAATCCTTCAAGTCAAATCGTAGTTCAGAGTGAGAACCAGCTGTTCCAGTTAAATAAGAACATAAGAACATAAGAAGAGCCCTGCTGGATCAGGCCAAAAGCCCATCTAGTCCAGCTTCCTGTGTCACACAGTGGCCCCACCAGATGCCTCAGGGAGCACAAGACAACAAGATAACCTGTTTCCCGTTGACACTCCCTTGCACCTGGCACAGAGAAAACCCACTTCTAAAACCAGGAGGTTGCTTATGGCTTGTAACCTGTGATGGTCTTTTCCTCCATGAATCTGTCCAAACCCCTTTTAAAGGCATCTAGGCCAGATGCCATCACCACATCCTGTGGCAAGGAGTTCCACAGATAAATTACACGCTGGGTAAAGAAATATTTTCTTTTGTCTGTTCTAACTCTCCCTCCACTCAATTTTAGTGCATGTCCCCTGGTTCTGGTGTTGTGCGAGAGGGAGAAGAATTTCCCTCTATCCACTCTCTCCATCCCATGCATAATTTTATAAGTCTCAATCATGTCCCCCCTCAGGCGCCTTTTTTCTAGGCTGAAAAGCCCCAGACACTGTAGCCTTTCCTCATAAGGGAGGTGCTCCAGCCCACTAATCATTCTGGTCGCTCTTTTCTGCACTTTTTCCAATTCAACTATATCCTTTTTGAGGTGTGGGGACCAGAACTGGACACAATACTCCAGATGTGGCCTTACCATCGATTTGTACAAAGGCATAATGATATTCAATCCTAAATGAAATCAACCCTGACTGTTCCCTGGAAGGACAGATACTAAGGCTGAAACTCAAATATTTTGGCCACCTAATGCGAAGAGAGGACTCTCTGGAGAAGACTCTGATGCTGGGAAAAATTGAAGGCAAAAGGAGAAGGGGAAGGCAAAGGATGAGATGGTTAGACAGCATCACCGATGCAACGAACATGAAAATGAGCGAACTCAGGAAGATAGTGGAGGACAGGAAGGCCTGGCGGGATATGGTTCATGGGATCACGAAGGGTCGGACACGACTTAACAACTGAACAACAACAACAACATAATGATATTGGCCGTTTTATTCTCAATCCCTTTTTTAATGATCCCGATCATGGAATTGGCCTTCTTCACAGCCGCCGCACACTGGGTCGACACTTTCAATAAGATATTCTAGGTTTGCTTTTTTCCCTTTCCTCCCATTTTTAATTCAATATACTGTAGAACTCATTCAATTTATAACAGTAACATGATAAAACAAGAAACCCAAATTAAATCTGATCAATTCAACAACATATTAATTATTAAATAACTTTTAAAAGAATAGCAGTCAAGTGGTCATGATCCAGCTAAAGTTAATTTCCACTAAAATCAGTGGGACTTCTGGTTAGTTGCAACTAACTTCTTCTTTGGTTTCCGTGGGACTTGTGTGTGGATAAATTTAGCTGGATTGAAGTTGTTGATCTAATACTGCCCCCCACCCCTGGCAACTCTCTCCTCAATCATGTGAATTAGTTACAGGTGCAGGCCCCTGCTCTGCCTTCGAATGAGGGGATAAGAGATTTGAACACACATCCTTGCGAAAGCACTGGGCACAGGACAATAAGCCATGTTGTCTTTTTCAGTACTAGCCTTCAGTTCTGAAGTCGATAAATGAGGAAATATGTATTCAGCATCTGACAGAGAGATGTGGGGCCAAAGAAACTGACAGCCCATTCCAACCCAACTCCTCTCCAAGTCAGGCATAAGTGTGGCCTAAGTGCAGCCTAAGTTAGGCAGAAGTTATGCCTGAGGTAGGTCAGAGTTATGCCTGAGTTAGGCAGGCTGCAGTTTCTGTGGCCCAGCACCACCCCAGGATCCAGGCAACACTTACTTCCCAGGCAGGCAGGCTCTTCTCCAGGCTCCGTGTCTGGCTCAAGCATGTGCAGGCCTCTGTCTGCATGTGTCAGCATCCATCCATGGCAGCTGCCACAGGGTCTGTCACAGCCCGGTCGCAAAGGGGCTGACCGCAGGCAGGGGGGTTGTGCCAGTCATGTGGTGGGTGCAGGGCAGGTGACAGGTGAGCGAGGTGCCTGAGCCCAGCCGCCACAGGGCACCCTGTGCATCAGCCACCTGCTGCAGGGGAGAGTGGCCGTCCCCTCCCTCCTGCAGAAGGCGATGCCACCCCCAGGCCATGTTGAGGCTGCACTGGGGGGTGAGCGGGGGAGGGAAGGGAAGGGGAGGGGGGTGGGAACATCACACACAAGGGGGGTCTCATGAGGACTGGAACTGCCTCTGACATGACTCGCCCGTGCGCTGCCTGAAGCCCTGGGCCTCCAAGCCCGGGGCAATGCCCACAAAGAAGGCATCCCGGCGTGCCTGCTGCTCTGTGCCCCGGCCAAGACCAAGAGATGCCTTGGGCTTGTCTGCTGCGAGCGTGAAGGGCTCACACAGCTCATCACACCCCCAGATAGGGCGACGACGGCACCTCACGGCAGGCACTCTAGCAGAGTGGGGCATGGCCAGCAGCCATCATCAGGGAGTGGGAGGAGAGGCAGACACACAGGCAGGCAGACAGGGGGTGCTGGGGAGGGGCATGGGTGGGTCAGAGACAGACAACAAGGCTGGTGGGAGACAGATTCCGAGAGAGGGGCCTGCAGAGACCGATAGGGACACAGGGGACGCTCCGCAGATGAAGGTGATGCATAAACAGGCGCCTCTTATGCAGACAGACTTTGGGCGGAAATGGCTGCATTACGGGCAGACCTTCGATGGAGGCGCGTGCATTACGGGCGGACCTTCGACAGAAGCGCCTTCATTACGGGCAGACCTTCGACGGAGGCGCCTGCATTACGGGCAGACCTTCGACGGAGGCGCCTGCATTACGGGCGGACGCCCTGGCTGTCACTGTTTGCCTGCCTGAGAGGCCCCCCTGACTCCCCCTCTGTGCCATGGGGGTCTCGCAGCACCCCTGCTGGGTTCTCCCAGGGAAGGCCGTGGCAGTCCCTGGATGGGACTCATGCAGGGGCTTCAGTGCTGGGGGCTGTCTGTGTGTGTGGGGGGCAATGCTTGTGTAAACACTGTGCACATATGTTTCACTGGGGCTCTGCCCGAGGGGCATCTTTATTGCTCTGGAACATTAGCAGAGATGGCCAGGCGAGGCTGCCAGGGGTAGTCACAGCAGCCAATCAGAAAGCAGCAGCAGCACACATGCCCCATGGACCTGGACATGCAGGCTCTCCCCCTGTGGAACCACAGCCTGCTCCATAGAAAGGGGAGGGGCAGCAAGTAGGCAGCCAGGGAGGTGGAGCAGCAGCACCAGCACCGGCAGCTGAGAAGGGTTGCAGGGCTGGCTCCCAGACCTCTGGCAGCATCCAGGCAGACAACAGTAGGGCAACCAGACTGCAGGCCCAGGGGTGCTCCCAGGAAGGTAGGTGATAGTGGACGTTCCTGGGGAGACAAAAAACAAGGGGGTGTTACATGGCAGCTGGTGTGTGGTAGCAATCGCCAGTGAAGACAAGCCAGTGTGTCGGTTGCAAAAACCTGCAGGGAGAGAAATAACACAGCTGATAGGTGTGACACACATAGCTTGGTCTGAGCTGCTTACCTGGGTGTAAGGTGAGCATGATCCTGTAAGAGAAAGGGGTCAAAGAGAGAGACAACAACACAACTTGGGGGTCACAACCATGGCAAACCTAGCAATACTGCCCTGTCAGTAGACCCTGTGGAGAAAAGGGGGGGGAACAGCTGGTGTCTACATAAGGCTAACAGTTCCACACTTGTGGCATTGTCTGCTCACATGACTACAGGCAGCAATCAGACACAACAGTGGTAAAGAGGCATGTATCCTATATATCATAGCAGGCAAAGCAGGCAGCTATGAGACAACACATTGGTAAAGAGGCATATCATAGCAGGCTATGCAGGCAGCTATGAGACAACACATTGGGAGAGGCATGTCATGGCAGGCTATGCAGGCAGCTATGAGACAAGACATTGGTATAGAGGCATATCATGGCAGGCTATGCAGACAGCTATGAGACAACACATTGGTAGAGAGGCATGTCATGGCAGGCTATGCAGACAGCTATGAGACAACACATTGGTAAAGAGGCATGTATCCTTCCTATATTTCTAAATGCAAAGAGGCAGCAGTCAGACCACATGTCAGCACAAACCCTGCTCTTACCTGCTGGTGTTGTTGCCTGTGGGGGGGGGAAGAGGGGCTGGGAGAAAGACATGGGTTAGCAAACACTTGCATGGAGGCAGCTGCCCAGGCACAGCTGTAAACAGGTTGGCCACAGCCAGAACAGCCCTCTCTGCCCTAGAGGGAGGCAGAGAGGAGAAGAGAGAAGTGGGGTGTTTGTGAATTTTGCCCTCCACTGACAAAGTCCCACTTTGTGGCTGTGAGGGACAGAACCCCATGCCACGTGCTCAGAGAGAGAGTGACTGGAGGTCTGGGGCTGGGCTTTTGTGGGAATGAGGCTGGGTGGGGCTGGGTGCTGATAGGCTCCCTATTTTAGGCATAACTCTGTCGGTTTCCAGACCTAGCAGGCCCAACTCCGTCCTAACTCTGACCTAACTCAGGAGTAGGGTGTTAGAAATTTTCAGGAGAGGGCTGGCTTAGGTAAGGTAAAATGGCTCCTATGGGTCTCCTCGAATTTGGGTCCACCTTTTTGGTCGACCTAAATTTTGTGTCAGCATTTGTGTTGGAGGGGGCGTGTCTGTGCTTGCCAGGGTCTGGAATCCAACGTTAATTGGTTGCCGCCCCCGTTACACCCACGGTCCGCCCATGTTCCGCCCACTTTTAGGTCAACTTTAGGTCTGACTTGTGCTGCTTAGCCCTTGGGTTGGAATGGGCTGTTCTTAGTCCGTCGGTCATAACTTCGACCTAACTTTGACCTAACTTCGCCCTAAATGGTTGCATTCCAGACCTAACTTTGACCTAAACGACTTAGGCTGACTTTAGGTCTGACTTGGGCTGCTTAGCACTTGGGTTGGAATGGGCTGTGAAGTTCCTATCTGAATGACAGTGCCCTAGATGCTATAAATGTGACACCAGGCGACACCATTCAAAAGTAATTTTTTTTTTAATTTCAACTCTATAAAGTATACAACAGGCACTCGGCAATTACAGCTGCAGGGAAAATACAGAGCAAAACAAAAGCAGTTAAGTTTATGATAAAAAGTTTTTTTTTCATTCTACATCAAAAGAGTGCAACTGGTCAACGACCATTTGATGAAAGTGTATCTTGGACAAACAAAAATCCCCCTCTCTCATGTAGAATCCTTAATAAGAAGAAAACCAAAGGAAAAATAGCCATAGGATTATAAAGGAAACCACCAGTGTAAAAAGAGCATACATTGGAATTACGGTAGTAGGCAACTCTGAATCGATTTCCCTTTGCTATTAAAGCCTGAAACATCAATGTCTCAGTGCTGTGGTCTGTTTATGGAGTGGACTGTTCACAGAGGAAGAGGACTAAGAACACACTTTCAGTGTTTCGCTTTCTAGGTGAACTGAGAGCTCATCTCAGAAATGATTTGCATATACAAGAACTCATAGAAAGCACTGGTCCTGTTTTGTTCAGTGGTGCAACAAGATTCACTCCTTTTGCAGTCATTGGTTTCACAATGAAGAGAATGGTTTTGTTTGGTGTACATTTTACAGTCAATTTGTTAATCATTGGTCTGATTTGGAACGTTTTTGCAATGGAGTCAATTATAAAATGTGGTATGTTAGAACTTTTACTGCACTACAGTTTTAAAATTTGCACAGCTTAGCAAAACAGGAATACCTGTATACAGACTGATAGTATGTCATATATTAATTTGACCTGCACATACATTTATACATTTCACAGAAATGACGCTGTATCTCATTAACAGATACACAGCTCTGGTACATTTATAACAGAAATAAGAGAACAACTTCATCATTTCTGTAATTCATCAATATTATATAATAAAGGCTTATAAACTGTTAGCCGAAAGAACTGTAAAACGCAGCAAGCTAAGAAAGGACAACATTTTGAGGTGTGTTTGTCTTTGTCATGCAGCATAACACCAAATTTGTATTTTTTTAATAGGATGCCATGAATTTAAGGCACTTGCAACAATGCCAAATAACTAGATGATGATCTAAACTATGGGACGGATGGACAACGGTACAGTTGACATAAGTTTCAGTAATACTGACAATTATGACATTAATTCAAGTCTACTTTGATCTAAAAACATTACCTTACAAATAAGAAAATGAAGGAATAATGCCATGAAGTTCTAAATAAAAAGCTATATGTGTACCACAAAATATCAACACAAAAATATCTATTTACATAAATATTTGCTTGTGGTCCTATTATTAAATAAGAATTTTTCATGGGTAATGCAGCACTGTAATAAGCTACAGCTCATCTTGTACCTTTTAGAACCCAGCTCTAACAAATGTGTCTTAAATATGACAGCAGATTTCTTTGTATGCAGATACTCCATTGCCCCATATGTGAAAGGGAAGCAAATATCTCAACCCCAAACACTTTCTAAGTGAATAAATCCTACTGAAATGAATGGGCCTTACTCATGAGCAAATTCATCTGATGTCTGCAGCCATAAATCATAAGTGGACCACATGCTACTTTTGTTGTGCAGAATCTGCCAAAAATGACATCACTATGGTGAGTTTTAGTCCCAGCTGTAAAATAAAGCAGCAATCACCATACTGATCAAGGCCATTATGTGATTGGTTTCCCTTTCTCCTTGTGACCGCCAGTGATGTGCAAAGGGTGTGGGAAATGTGCTACATGATGACCCTAGCCTGTGTGTTGAATGCTTCTTGATGCTACAGCTGGGGTGGATAGAAAACTCAACACACGATGCCATTTTAAGTGGATTTGACATGCACAGAATAACATGTGGACCAGCTGTAAGAAACCGTACATGGAAACATGAATATGTATGTGTGATATATATATATATATATATATATATATATATATATATATATATATATATATATATATATATATATATATGTAAATAAAATATATTACCTATAAATGCAGGGTTTACTAATATACATATGCTAGTTTAAGTTATTTAAAATACATTTGGTAAAGAAGATGCAAGTGAGTCATATGACAAAATAAATTTGTATTAAGTGCACACCATACCAATGGTACATTATTGAGTGCAGCTCAAGGAGAAACTGAAGGAATCAAGCATAACAATTCATACTAAGCTCGTTTTGAAACTTTCCTTGCATAAGTGTGAGAGTGGAGTGAAAGTAAGAGTGAGTGAGAATTCTTTAGCTGAGTGCTTTGGATGACTCAAAAACATAAGAACTCTTTAGACTTGTGACAGTGTGTTCTCATGTATATAAGTAGGAAAAGTCAATTAATCAAAATGAACACATTTTGCATGTCAGGTCATTCAGCATAGGCACATCAATTGCCAGACATGGGATGGGAGGAAAACAATGGTATTGTTTTAGCCCTAATATCAAATATCTGCTTCAGACAGTATTTAAATGCTTATGTTACATGTTTAGAATTAAATACGTGTTAGAACTACCTGTATACAACAGGTTTTTCTTGGCAGATGTTGCACAATGCAGCGTCACAGAGGACAAAAGAGCAGCAGAAATTATCATCAAGTGAGGCTGTGCGTCTCATTATCTAGTATTGATTTCTATTTTTTAAAAGCATGAAACTACCATAAAGTATAGGTCTTTATAGTTTTCTATTCTTCTTGAAAATTTGTTATGTTCACTTATTAGACATTGCTGCTTATCTGATAGAAAACTCTGTTCAGCCAATGCATGGCCTCATGAATGCAAATAATTGTCAGACTAAATTGGAAAGGGATAGCTCTGGAATAAATACTTGTTCTTTCCTTCACCATCAAGCAACGTCCAATCTAGCTCAATGGTTTTTGACAAACGCTGAACTCAAGGCAAATGTTCTGGTTAGTTTTAACAAATAAAAATCCAGGCCCTAAGTTTTTTGCCCATTAAAAAACAAACAAAAAAAGTATCCATTATAAATTCTAAATTTATGAGGACAACATCAAGAATTAATATTTCTCAACACAATCATACAGTGTTATATAGAATTGCCACCATTTTGAATGACACAAATGTTACGTGATGATGATTGCCAAATGTGGATTTTGTAATAAATTCTAGGGTACAATGAAGTTGTACCTCCAGCAGCCTGATCCTATGCAGTGGCTTAAACAATGGAAGTGCTTTAATCTTACTTTATTTTTACATGACATTGATATGTTTTTCATTCTGAAGTTCTATAGTTTTTATATGTTGATTTCAGCAATTTTGGAAAAGCAAGTGATACATTTTAATAAGCAAGTATGTAATGAGTTATGCCATTTCATCTTAACCACAACCAAGTACTTGGGAAATGACAGATAGACAACATATTTATCTAGCACTGCCTCACTGATCATGAAAGCTGTTAAAGTCCCTACTTATCCTCTTAGTTTTATCCTGAACAGCCCATAGGGAATCCCCAAAGAGGAATGTGTGTGGGGGGCTGGGGGAGGGGAGAGATCTAGCTATGCAAGACTGGGCAGTGTCAAATGGTACCACTAAGTTTGGGTCCTAGTGCCACCACAGATACCCCCTACAAGTGATCCTATGTACACTGGTGGCCAAGTTCTAAGAATTGGGATATTAATGGCCCAATCACACGCTTGCGGTACGTCAGCGTACTGCGAGGTACACTGTTGTGGTAGCCACTCCGCCGGTCTGCAGAGCACTGCCCTGGTACAACGGCCGGAAGGCCTCATGCAGTGCAGAGCAGCTGCCAGCGTGGTATTGCTGGCAGTAAGAGCAGATCAGGGTGGGGACCAGAATGGTGCAGATCAGGAGTGGGACAGGGGGTGGATCTCAGCGGCACTAACGGCTGCCATATCTGGAACCACTATCCCAGGCCTCTACTCCAGCAAAAGAGCTGGCATAGATCTGAGTAGGCCCATAGGAGACCAGGCAGTGGCTGGAGAGGTAAGTAACTTTTTTCTTTCTTTTCACCTCTCCGGGCTGGCCTGGTCCCCTGCTGCTGGCAGGGTATAGCAGCTGCTGAATCGATGGCCCTCTATCCTGAGTGCCAGCGGGGAATAGGAGTTGGCCGTAAGTTCTATCTGATGGCCTGTGCTCTTAATTGATGTATTATTTTTGTAAAGAAAGTATTAAGATATTAGGCCATTGGGCTAAGATTGGACTATAAGTCTGCTCTGATGCCTATCAGGAATAACAAAGATCTATGCTAGTATCAAGCATATCTGATTGCAAGGCTTCTCTTTTTTCTCCTCTTAAATTCTTGTGATGTTCTCTTCTAATGCATTAGACAGACTGATTGCCTTGGACAACTTATAAAATTGATCAGACCAGCTGATAATTTGTAAGAATCTTGGATTTTCAAAGTTTTTGCAAAAGTTTTTACTGAGCTACTAAAAAGACCTTCATCATATCTAAGCTAGGCTGGAAAAAACAATACTGACAACAGAATTGCACTGCGTGCCTTAAACAGTATTATTCTAAAACAAGGTATTGATCTACTGTATATTCATCAGGCGGTGCTTTTGCTGCCATAGACTAGTTTTGCTCCAAGCACATATGTAGTCTAAGGACAAAGTCTAAAATGCAGGAGAGGAAAAGCCATAGTTGGAAAGCCATCTATGGAAAGCCATAGAGTGGTTGCTCAGAATACTAGAAAGGACAGTGTAGAGAGGCAGAGGGTTAGGAGAAATATGGATAGGTGCTAAATGAATTGATGGGAGCTTGTTAAATGAAAAAAACAACAACCAGAAATGAAAATAGCTTTTGGTGGACTCAGAAGAGAGAGCAGGATATGAAACTGTGGTGGTAGTGCTTAAGCCAGAAATAAGGGATATAAAATGAATGGGATAATGGAGTTTTTTTCAGGGGCATTTAATATGATGTGATGGCACCTAGGAAGAGTTGGTGGCTATTAGATATTTTTATTGAACTTGTAAAAAACATTTCTATATATGTAAGGCTGCTGTAGCAGTTAGCATACTTTTATGAAGGTGTATGCATACTGGAAATACACAGTTGCTGGTAGATGTTGTACAACATATGGGGGTTGTGCACTGAGATTGCTATCATTGCTTTACAGTTTTATAATCTATGACCATCAACGAAGTAACACTGACATGTTAGAAGATGTGCACCAAGTGGTATAATACACGCAAATTGGAGCATTTTGAGTCCCACTGATTTCAGTAGAAGCATGTGCCTAAATGAATGAGATTTTCAAGTTTGCTTGGTGCCCCATGTTGTTTTTAGACTGATTGAGATAACTTATGGTTATATTATTATGCTTCACAGGGAGAACCGAGCCACTTTGATCAAATATAGCTAGATTCCTGTGGGATTAAGGGTATTTGTAAAATGACAAAACAAAATGACAGCAGTGCTATACAGGAGAGGCAAAAATGAATATTAAGATTAGTTTGTGTTTAAGATTTTCACCAACAATCATACCTCTTGCTACATTTTTTTTCCTGAAATGATTATGGATGTTTGGTTATTTCACAGATGAGAAATGTACATAGCACCTATAGAGTTATGCAGTGGGGTCTTGCATGTTACCTCATTGGGCTCTAAAAGGTAAATTTTATTTTAAGCTCAAGTGTTAATGCCTATTAGACCAATTGGCTGCTGTCATTTCCTTTCTAGGACCTTTCTATAAGCACATTTTTTTCTTTTTTTGTATAATATAGTTATATGTAAAATGAGTAGTTTTATGAATACTTTTCTACATGCTTGTATGTAGCTGTACCAACAAAATTAAATGTTACATATACCATGTTCTCAGACATATGCGAGAACCGACCGACTCATCCCTGCCTTAACAGTTCAACAGAAACAGTAGCAGTTGTGCTTTTGTTAGTCTGGGGGGAAAAGCACATCAGAAATGGTAAGAGGAAAAAGGTAACATTCATTCTTGTCAGGAATACTGCTTGAAAAGAAAGATAACTTACAGCACTGCTCTGACATGAGCTTCTTGACCAAAAGCTTTATGGTCCTCCTTGGTTTAATACGTGGACCTCTTTGGAGAGGCCCAATGCACTCGCTTTGCAGTTGGGGAGTACCCCAGATTCTATACTGTAGATTCTACAGTGCAGAATACACTACAGTACGTAACATTTGAGAATGAAATTAGCAATTAAAGAAAATGACCTTGCAGCTAGAATTATGTGCATCTTACTCTGTCAACTTTCAAATTATGACCGGAGCATAGCAAGTTCATTACAGTGATAGAAAACACATTTATTTACCAGTGAAAAAGGCTTTGCTTCAGGACCACCATGTCAACTGCTATGTTAAGTTGAAACAGAAAACATGTGAAGAGCACTATTGTCATCTAAGCAATAAGTCCTAATGCCACTGTAGTTACGGTAGCAGCATCAATCAAGGCATCATGGTGACCCCGAGCACTAATCCTTCCCAATACTTTCAGGTCTGCTGGCAGCCATGTCTCAGGAAGCTGTCTTCAGCAAGGCAGAAGCAGGTAAGAGAAATACATTAAAAGTCTATGTCCCATCCTGAGTTGTCGTCAGGTGGTGGTTCATCATTGTCCTCAGGGAAGCTATCAAAATTGCTTGTATCCGTGGGAGATGCAACCTGTCCAGTGAAGAAAAAAGTAAGCTATTGGTATTGTTTGATGTTGTTGGTTCATGCTAAAGCTCTGTTCAGAATGACCGTCTCGGCTTTCTGATCTCAAAGTTATGCACATATAAACAGATCCCTGTGAATTCATGCCTGCTGGCCAAGACTTACAAAACAATTTACCATAACACACAAAGCTTTTAAAAGAAGACTTCAGATACTACAGTGTTGATTTGGAGTATGGCTGTTTGTCACTGGTTTTTATAGCTTATAGTTTCGCCATACAGTGTTGTCTAAACTAGACAACACTGTATGGCGAAACTATAGGCTATAGAAACCAGTGACAAACTCACAGCCACACTCCAAAGTCAGGGATTTGTCAAAATAATGTCAATGTTTTCATAATGGCAGCACATTTTCCCTTGAATGGACAGTGCACCTGCAGGGATGGGATCTAAGCCAGACAGATTATGGGCGCAATTCTGTGTAACATTGCATCGGTGTAACAGCAGATGTACTAGTGTAAGTGCACTTACACCAGTGCATCTACTGTTACACCGGTGCAAGATTACACAGGATTGTGCTCTACATGTGTGTAACAGCAGTGGGCAACAGTGCACTTGGAGAAATCTATGATTTGGCAGAAGGAAAAGCACCGTGGGGTGCAGGGTGTTTGTCTCTGGGGGTTTGCTGCTGGATAGTGGATCTAGTGCCTTTCATGAGTGCCTACCTTCACTTAGGCTCTGCTTACATATTTGTAAATAAAGCAACTATTACAGGCACCTCAAGCCTCCAGAGCTCTCTCATTATAGGAAACTAATCCTGGCAGCGCTGATCCTAGAGCTTCTTACTGCTTGGGGAAGTGGGAAGAGTTAGCAGTTGGCACCTGAAGATTGAGGGAACCTATTTGTTTCAGAAAACTAAATGTCAAGGCTCCTAAATCAATGTTCAATATTTTCTACACTTGAAAATTGTACCGTTGAATGCATTCAGAATTTGTCAGCATTGAATTTGTAAATTACTATTTATTTTTAAGTTACATAAATTGTAGATTATTTTCCAGTATATCACATGAGCCACAGCTACAGGGAGGGCAGGTAAGCAGCTGCTTCTCTTTTTAGTACTGCTGGCCAAGAGAAGGCAGGAACTTCAGCTACCACCTTCTTTTTGATCACTCTTCAGACTGGAGAGCTATCGGTAAGGGGTGGGAAGCTGGCCAGGGTAGGAAAACACAGGGAATGCACGGGATCCCTGACAGTTAGTCACCTCTTCCAACCCACAGCATGAAGCAGCTGCTTTACCTTACCGATGCTCTAGGTTCCTCCATCACATCCCGTTCCCTTTCTGTTTTATTCATTATTTTACATGTTTGTTTGTTCCATGCTCTGTTGACCATGAAGCAAGCCCTTTCCACGAGCACAAAAGCCCTGATGCATGAGCAAAGGCTTCCCTGTGATGGTGTGAGGTCAGCATATGCACCTTTATACCCCTGACACCAAAGTCAATGAGAATCCTGCTAATGTAGCAGCTCCATTTATACCTTGAGCTACATGTGGAGGTTTGGATCAAAACTGCTGATTATTTTACCAGTGAGCATCTCCAGTAGTGTTCTCCATTCCACTTACCACATCTAGCATATACAAACAAACAGAGACATAAAAGGTGTACTCACACTTGGTATTATAGGAGGTGTCAATGTACCTTTTCTTAAACCTTCCCAGTTAAAGCCTTCAAACCACCTAGAGAGAGGGAAAATGTGACGATAAGACAAGGAAATCTGTGACTCCAGTGCCACTGAAGTAGAAACACATTTAAAATCCTGAAGGCACTCAGACACATCCATGTATCTAGTTGTTTTGAATTCCATGTCCATTTATTTAACTGTGGGAGTCATTCTGTATTACCAACATGAATTACTATTTTTGTATCACTGTTTTCTAGCCAGAGCCCAAGACCTCCTGGTGCCTGAGACCAGCGTACACCAATCACCACTCCCTTACCTAGCAAGCTGCTGTCGCTCCTGCTCCTCGGACTCAAAAAGGAAAAGGGGAACAGAATGAAAGAGAGGCGGAGGAGAAGAAGAAGAAGAGGAGAAGAGTGGTGGGCTGGTCACTTTGTTCTCTTCTTCCTTTTTGAATCCAGGGACTAGAAGGAGGAGGAGGAGAAGTGAACAGAGGTGGGTGCCCCCCCCCCAGTTCACAGTCTGAGGCAACCACATCAGTCAAACTCATAGATGGACCAGCCTTGTATCTAGTTCCAACAGTATTAAGGTGCTGTACAGAATAGAGAAGTGATGTGGTTTCGCAGAAAGCGCCCCAAAAGAAACCTAGGAACATTGGGAATTATGAAGGACAAGGAGTAAGGAGTAGCTAGGAGTGGATAAGACAGAACGTGGTGGTCCATGAATGGCTGGACTTTTTGATAACATTATGTTGCGTGTCACTTGATATGATGTATTACACTGAGTAGGTCTGCATTGGTGGTTCAAACTCTATGCAGAGAGTAAGCAGATTTCATGGCATTCAGCCATAGGAATTAAATTACAAAGTTTAATCCCCTAGATTTTACTAAGTTTCATCAAAATGAATGCAATTGTATAAAATAATCGAAGGACTGCTCTCTAAAGAGATGATTTAAAAAACATGCAATTGTCTCATCAGAAAGCAGGAAATTAACTTTTACATTGTTTCAGCCAAGGAGTTTTTAAAAGTATGTGAACCTGCACAAAAAGTATTATGCACATTCTTTCCCTGTTACTCTTTCTCTTTCTCATCCTCCAGTCCCTCTGTTGCCTCCTCCTGAGGCAGGGGTTTATTTTTTCTATGCCTCTCTACAAAGCACTATTATTATTAATTATTATTAATAATAACAACAGTATTTATATACCACTTTTCAATAAAACGTTCACAAAGCAGTTTACAGACAAAATCGATGATTAAATGGCTCCCTGTCCCAAAAGGGCTCACAGTCTAAAAAAGATGCAGAACACCACCAGCAAATAGCCACCAGAAAAGACACTGTGCTGGGGTGAAAGGGGGCAGTTACTCTCCCCCTGCTAAATATAAGAGGAGCATCAATTGAAAAAGTGCCTCTTGCCCAGTTAGCAGGGCTAACTATGTACCTTGGTGGTACTAAATAAAGGTGGAGACGCACCACACGCGTCGGGGTGCGTTGCGTCCAGGAGCGTCTGCTTGCGGCTCAAAAATTCCAGTGTCTTCTCTTGCACCGGAATGCACAGGAACGCAGGAGAGCTGCGTTCTGATGCGTGCAGAGTTCAACCATGTTCAACTTTTGCCGCGTTCAGCCAATGATAGGCAGTGTTTAGAGCTGTGGGAGCGGGACGCAGAGCAATGTGGTGGCCAATCAGAATCGAGTCTGGAAAGACTTGATTCTGATTGGCTGAAAGAGAGAGGGGGTGGAGCAGGACGTCTTCCCTTCTCCATGAGGCTTTCTTTGCTGTGCCCAGTGTGCGTTGCATTGCGTTCTGGCACGTTGGCTGCTCACGCAACACATCGGGAAGCAAAGCACCCCGACGCGTGAGGTGTGTCTCAGCCTTAATCATTCTGTCACATACAACTTACTGTACTTACTTGTGCTTTTGAATATCCTTGACTCCATTTTTCAAGTTCCCTAATCTTTCCGATGGGTTGTCCCTGTAAAAACAACACAGGGAAGTGACAAAACAAAGTGGAGAAGCAATGAAATTCTTGATCTAATTTTATGCATATTTTTCTCTCTTTACAAGGCTATTCTAATGCATCTGAAGTATTTACCTGCATAGTTTTTTAATTAGATTAGCAGCATTTTTGGCAATCTTCTTTGGAAATTCAATCATGTCAATCCCCCTTAATATGATGTTATAGGTTTTCATGGGGTCTGGGCCTGAGAAAGGTGGACTGAAGAAATGAGGGGAAAAAAGAATATTCCAAGTTAAAATGTATCAATATTCATAATAACATATTATAGTTAAGGCAGAAAAAGTAGTTTTATATATTTGGTGGATACAGTAGGGCCCTCGTATCCGTGGGGGATAGGTTCCACACACCCCATGAAAAACTGAAACTGTGGAAAAGAGGGAACCCTATCTGTGCTCCCCCTGCACCCCTTACTTTTCTCTGTGTTCTCGCAGTGGCCCCAAGCAATTGTGTGTCCTGCTTTCACAAACGCTATAAGCAGCAAACTGCTTATAGGAAAGAAGCAGCAAAGCAGCCTGCATGCTGGAAAGGCTCAGCCCGAACGTTAACAGGAAGCAGAAACCTAACGTTTGGGCTGAGCCACAGCTAGAATACAGAGAAAAGTAAGGGGAGCGGGAGGGGGGCGGAGCACAGAGAACTGTGGAAAACTGAAACTAAAATTGTGTTATACTCCTCCTCAGAGAGTTTTGCCATTTTTTCCAGTCTATGTCAGAATAACTGTTTTATAGGCCAACAGCAGTTGGACCAGCCAATATGTCCTAGCCAATATTAGTCCTGCACCAAATAATTAGAGTCAGGTGACGATTACAACTAGCCCGATTTAACAATCAGGGATTCTTCTACAGAATTACAGATTGCACTGTAATGAAATAACACTGGTAGCATTTTCTTGTTTGCCATGAAAACAACTGGAGTGCAGTTGCTTTCACAAGTGTAGCAGCTACTCTGAAGTCAGTTCGATAAGTTAATACAACTTGTAGGACAACTCTGGTAGTGATTAAGCCCCATTCACTGTGCAAATCTATGCAAGTACTGTTTTATAAGCACCAGTGGTATGCTAGCAGTACACAGGAGAGTGCTTTCATGACCAAACAAAATCACGCTAAGAAGTCTGTCACAGCAAAGGGCTATCAACTTAATATAACGTGCAATGTCACAAGTTCCAAAACATTTGCAGCAGACAGTCAGAAGATCAAGATAGCAAGACTAGGTCTTAAATGTTGCAAGAATCACCTGTACTGTCAGGGCCTTAAAAAAAAACTAGGAATGCAATTTCAAATTCAGCTGATTATTATTCCATGAACAAATATAACTAGAAACGTTCACGAGTAGACCTTTTGAAACAAAGCACCCCGTGGACCTTAACATGCAAGAATTCTGAAAATTCACCTATACTGCCGAAATGAGCCTTCTGAATCCACTCCTCCTCTGGGGTTCTTAAAATTCACTGGTACAAATAGAAAAGGACCGTGTGCCTTATGACCTCCCCAACTATGTGAAATATTGTCTTACACAGCATTGTTTCCTTTCACGTTTATGTCCTCAGTGCCAATACTCAGCTGTTCTCAACCAGAAGTGTTATTAACAACTGTTGCTTGCTGAGAACAACTAATGCACGCAGATTACTGAACACATGCATCATGTTAATTGCCATAATGGGCTATGTTCCTTTGTACCTCTCCTTGTCTCATAGAGTAAATGGGATAAAAAGGGAGGCCATGAGATCTTGTTTCAACAATTCAAGTTTCTCTGTAGCATCTGTCTCAGGCATTTATGGAGCATGTATGCAGGAGTTCGTTGCATCAGAGGTTGGCCATATCCGGAACTGGCTGAGGGCCCACATCTATCAGAGGACCCACCATCTGGGATGACTTCTGAACCGTCAGTACTGGTGGCATTGGTTGCGGACAGTGTGCCATCAGGGGACGGGCAGGGGCACTATGGGGCCCAGTGCAAGGCTTTGCACCAGGACTCCAAGCAACCAGCTGCTGGCATTGCATATATACTCCCTGGGAGAAGAAAGCTGATGTGATTTGACCCCTTACTGGAGGGTAGTCAGAACTCTGGACATTGTCTTCTACTATTTTAAAGAATAAGAAATCTCTGAAAGGGTTGATGCCCTAGGAAATGCTGCTAATCATGGCTAAAAATGATTCATGGGATAATATTTCTCTAGTGTTGTTTTGTAAACTGTAGTTTGCTAATGCTAATAGGGCCTTATATTATGACACCATGAATTTTCAGCAATTTGTCTTAGATGAGATAAAATTGAGAGTAGAATCTGCCTGTGACCACTGTTCATTTTTATGGGCACTTAATCATCAAGTGGTGGTTTATCTATTAGACAAATGCCATTGTATTTTGTAGATACTGGAAGATAAAATAATTGGGCACAATGCAAAGGAAAATCTATTATTATTAGAAACTGTCTTTTTATTATTTTAGCACTTAATGAGCTTTATAGCAATTCATCCTGCGGGGTAAGTTATTAATGATACCACTTTATACAAAAAGGAATTGAGGCTCAGAGAGAACAACAGACCAGTCTTGGTTGAGATGGGATTTGAGGAACCAGGATTTGCTAGTCCAACAGCCCAATCCTATTGGGCTCTACCGCTGCTGGAACTAGAGTTCCAGCAGCGGTAGACGCCTTATGGCCACTGTAAACAGCACTCCAGAAGCACGTGGAGCTGCTTCCAGACTGCTGCCAGAGAGGTCAGATCGGCCCTGTGCATGACAGCAGGGAAAGGATCGCCTGCTGACAAAGGTGAATCAGTGGGGAGGATGGAACAGGGTAAGGTGTGAAGTGTGTTGGAGATGGTGGTACCCAGCATAGGAATGCAATTGCACTGGATGCTATCCTGTTCAATAGCAGTTGACATGCCCCCTTTGTCTCCTTGGACTTGTGCCAGCTAAACAGGAGGAGATCCATCGGTGACTTGGAGGCTTATGGAGGATACAACTAGGTAGGTAATCTAAATTTGCACGACAACAACAACGTTTCATTGGCTCTTGTTCGTTATTTCGGTATTTTTGATGAAGAGTGGCTTTCATTTTTCTTCTTTATAGTAGGCTTTTAAGAGTTTGAAAGCAGTTATTATGAACCCATGGAATGATGAGTTCATGGCAGTATGCAAACAGGCTGATTTGGCACGTGGCATCCACTGTACAGGAATGGGTTGCCAGAAGCTGACACTCATAGAATTTATGTTGAAGTTGCTGCCTTGTTCAGCCATTCCTCATATGCTGGATATTCCAAACTCTTTATTCACTAGAATGCTCACTGTGAAGCAGGGCAAAATGATAATGAGGAGGCTTGGCAGCAAAGTCTTCAGTAGGTTTTTTGGGGGTCATCACGGCATATGCCTGTTCTGAGCTCCCAGTGTTCCTAATCAAAGTGACAAAGGCAGAAATATTCTCTAATTTGCTTATCTATTTTTATCACCAGCTCCAATTCCAATGCCCATACCTGCCAGTCAAGAGCTCATACATTAAGATTCCCAGTGACCAGTAGTCTGCTGAAATGTCATGACCTTTGTTCAGGATGATCTCTGGGGCTACATACTCTGGAGTTCCACAAAAAGTCCATGTTTTCTTTCCAAATCCTATTTTTTTTGCAAAGCCAAAATCAACCTGTGAAAAGAAGGTTCACACACCATCAAGGAAGAAAAAAAAATAAAGAGCAGTTCTGTAGGAACAAAGGTTTAGGTAGATGATCCTGCTTCGCTTACAAGAAACCATTTCAGAAGAAAACATTTTGACATGGCAATATTTTCAGCGTAAGAATGTTGACTGTCATTGAAAGGAGAGCCAGGAAAAACATTTCTTCAGATTCAAAAATGTTTAATGAATATAAAAAGATAATGGTGACAAAATAAGGTGAACAGATAAGTTATTCAAGTCTTCTAGTGTTTAGCAATTTTTTGATCTGTTATAATTATATCTAGGAACTGAGCCACTTAAATAATGTCCCTGCAGTGGTAAGTAACATGTGGCCTTGAGCAAATTACACCAGTGCAGCTCCAGAAACAATGTTGCTCGGGACAGCTAGAATCCTACAATAGTATCTCTGTGATTCCCAGAACCTTGGCTAGATCTTGAATTGCAGAATATCACCAGCCCAACATAGGCTGTGATAATACTATAAATAAAATATTATTATTATTATTCTGCTAATAAAAAAATTTAAACTATATGTATGTATATTTATGTGGTGAGGAGGTGCCTACATTTTTGCGGGACAGAGTTATTTGTGTGTTGGGGGCTGTCCCCATATGTATTTTGTGTTTTCATCCTTCACCATCCTTAGCTACTCCTGGGGGAAAAAAGTCCTCCTTTTTGTCACTAGATGTGAAGTACAGCAGGGTGAGTCATGGGTAATTTGGGATAGATATTTTTCAAGAGTGCTTTCTTACCTTTTACCTTCTTTAACCACCTGCTCTATGTACTGTCATAGAGCTCAATCCTGTGTAACCTTGCACTGGTGTAACAGCAGATGCACCGCTGCATCTACTGTTACACCGGTGCATCTGCTGTACACCGGTGCAAGGTTACACAGGATTGCTCTGGCAATGGCCTAACACAGGGTGTTTTTCAGGATCACTTAAGTCTGATTGTGAAAATGAAAAATCTACCCTAAGCCAAGAATGTTTTTGATAAAAGTTATCAAACTTTAGTAGTTATGTTAAGGCCTAATCATTTTTAATTTATAAGTGATATAGCAGGTCAAGGGACTAAATAATAAACTATTTGAAGAAATAGCACAAGTAAAACATTTCCTTTTAAAAAAAAAGTAATGAATTTTGATGAAGATATATAAATCTATATCAAGCACTAGAATTGTGTAATGCACAGCGCAATCCTATCCAACTTACACCACTGGTGTAACCAGTGTAACCAGCGGTGCAGCGAGAATGGGAGGCCCCAGAATGGAAAGGGAACTCAAATCCCCTCCAAAGGGGGATTCAAAGGGGATTTAAATCTCCCCTCCCCTCCAAAGCCTTCCACCTTGCCCTCCCCCACTGGTTACACCAGTGGTGTAAGTTGGATAGGATTGCGCTGGCAGTAACATAACTACTGTAAACTTTGCTAATTTAAAGCACTGGCATCATGAGATGAATTTGTTTTTATTCGTTCTCTTTATAAACCAATTTGTCCTGAAATTACAAAACAGAATACTGTACTGCTTTTCAGCGAGAAGCACTATTTTATGACAGTTATAAACCTGTTAGAGTTGACATTTTATAATGTAAGAAAAGATATAACCCTCGCTATAATGCAGTGAGGGTGACATGGTCATATTCTTTTCGCTGCTTGGAAGAAAAACTTCCTGAGCACTCACCAATTTGGCATAACCTCGGTGATCTAGGATGAGGTTTTCTGGCTTGAGGTCCCTATAAATGATTCCTTTGGAATGCAGATAGGCAAAAGCTTCTACCACACATGCTGTATAAAATCTGGTTGTAGAATCTTCAAATGAACCTCTACTTAGGAAAAAAAATAATGAAATTATTTATAAAGCACATTTTATAGTGTTCAAAATGTTCCACGTGCATTATTGCCTTCACATACATAATCCTTACAATACAGAAGATCAGCAGTTTTATGCCCTTTGGAGATAGGTAGACACAGGCTGAGACAATAGCAACTTGCATATGGTCATCTAGGCATAGGTTCTTGGTAGAAGTGACATTTGAGCCTTGGACGTTCCTAGTTTATAGCAGTCACACTGCATTAACACTTGGCATGAATAAGCACAGATCAATGATAACAAAAAAATAATGTGGCACCTTAAACACTAATATCAATTAAAGCTACTTTGAGACCATTTCTTCCCATATGAACCTACCTTCTCTCTCAGGTGATCTTTTGAGGCCTTGCTTCATATCCCTCCCACCACAGGATATGAAGTGTCGGGCTATGTGAAACAGAACATTCTAAAGGAGATTTTCCCAACTCCTTCATTGATGTGGTTTACAGCACAATCTTGTCTACAATTAGACCGGCGGAGCAACCACTCTGCTGGTTTAGGGTGTTGCAAATGCACTGTAAGGCATGTTTGCGGCACCCGGAGAGTAAACGGCACCAACGGAGAGGCTTGCACTGCTCCCCTGCACCGCAGAACGGTGCAGTACCATGGTGGGAAGGTAAGTCCCCGCCGGGCGGTGGGAGAGGGGGGAGGGTAGGATGGGGGCTTTCCATGAGGGGGAATTGGAGGATCAGGCCCAGGAAGGGGGAGGGTTAGGCCTGTAGGTCAGTTGCCCTTATCGGGAGAAAGGTGGGATAAAAATGATTTAAATAAATAAATAAGTAAATACATGGGCCTCCCAAATGTACGCCAGCAAAATTGCTGGGTTTCATTCGAGGAGACCCATTGGGGCAGCTGGTGCATTACTCGTGGTAAAGGGACAAATGCCCCTTTACCCCAAAGAGGCTGCCAGCTGCACCAGGGCAGGCCCATTCCTGCACAGGATGTAGTGGGTGCTTTATGTAACATCATGGAGGCCTTAGCTCTCTCTCTCTCTCTCTCTCTCTCTCTCTCTCTCTCTCTCTCTCTCTCTCTCTCTCTGTGCATTGCATATTGTATATTTTCTGACACACCCTTTATACATTTATAAATTGTATTGTGTTGCACCTATATTTGTCTCATCCTTATTTAAATACAGATCCACTGAGGTCTGTCATGAGCCAATTACATTGAGGTCCCTGTGCACACATGTTCAGTTCCCTTTGCATGCATTCACATGTATCCCAGATACACCCCCAGTAACAATGAACCCTATATAAATACAAGCAGGAGTTTAAATGTAGGTATAATCGCATTGATCTCTATTAGCAGCATAAAGCCTTACAAACTGGAAAAAAAAATTGTCCAACCCTGTTCAACATGTTCTGTCTATGAAACTACCTGAAGGGCTTGTGGTGTCAGGAGGGCATATTTCATATATTTAATGACATGACTGTGGTAGCCCACTGGCTGCTGGATAAACCATACTGTGAAACAGCTGTAGGGGTACGATGGAATCATATTTCTCTGCTTGTTTGCTTAGCTGTTGAAGGCTTATAATTTCTTTCTTTTTTAATTCCGGTGGGGAAAACGACGGGATTGATATCACAAGCCACCGGGTCTGAAATAATTGCTATATACAGTATTGCAGTCAGCTGTCAAACTTAGTGTATTTCAGGAACTAGAAATATTAGTCCTCCTATTTACAGTTGGACCAACTTAATTTCAACAGTAATAAATTGTTTATTGGTAACAATTGGTAATTGGCTACATGAAGCAGTTCGCTAACCTGTTTGCAGACCATTTTTTTAATAGATAATGTATCCTCTGCTATTATATCCCCTAATTCAGGAGTACTTCGACCGACTGCTGGTGGTACTTGGACCGCTGGAACTCTGCTCCGCCGTGGCACTTTCGGCGCCATGTTTTCACTCCTGAGAGACTCCTGCCTTTGGCCGAGCCTCTCAGGAACGCTGAGAAGCCCTCCCAGAGCCTCCTACCTGTGTTTTCTGGCCTCCGAAAACCTAAAAACACACAACTAACGTGATGATGTCATCGCCAGTCACTGTGTACCACAGACAGTGGTACACAGCAGGAGAGTGGCGCCGGAGGTGGTATTCGGCTGGGAAGGGGTTGAGAACCCCTGCCCTAATTCAACTGAGTACAAACTTTAAACTTTACCCTGAAGCTTAGAAATTGTAAAAACATATTAATGATATGTTAATTAGCACCTGAAATATAATTATACAATTCTTAGAGCCATTTAAGTGTTTATGTCTTATGGATTCTCCCCATGTAGGCAATATATTCATTGAACTGTGACTCTGGGTTTCTGCAGAATCTGAGTTCCATAGGCTTCCATTTCTACCATATAGTTGATTAGGAAATAATATTTAAAGGTGCTAAAAATTTCCTATGTTGTTAGAGCGAATGCCATTGCAGTTCAGTTTCAATACCAAAGTATTCAGTTTTTAACATTACTGGACAGTCTAAGGAAGCAAAAGAGAAATCTTCCTCAAAGCTAGATGGCAGTAGATACCATGGATATGAGAGGTAAAGAATTGAAAGAGAATTTCAAAGGCTTCTGCAGGCAATTTCAAAGGCAATTTCAAAGGCTTCTGCAGCACGCCACCAATATCCCCACTCCACCTTCTTGGCCCGGCTGACCAATGGCCCCCTCCCCTATCACCCCGGCCCACCCTCCCCATGCCCCTGCACTGACCGGCGTGGCCCTTAACATGTGTACAGGTCCGGCTGTACATGGCACAGGTCCGGCTGGCGTCGCTTACTCCAGAGGAGCCGCAAAAGTGCTTTATGGCACTTTTGCGACTGTTTAGGCCCATCAGAGCAAGAGGTCTACTGGCCTAAAGTTAGGCAGGAGTGGGCTGTTAGTCAGTGTGTTCAGATCCCATGGTAATCTCTGTCAGCCATGTGCATGCAGTAGAACAGCTTGTCTTGAAATCTTCAGTGTATGAAAACTGTAGAGATCATATGTGCTAGATGAATGCATATACCGTATTGGTCTGAGTATAAGACTCACTTTTTTCTCCTAATTTAAGTTTTTAAACTAGGGGTGCGTCTTATAATCAGGCTGTTGCAATTTAATGCCAGTGATTTAATTAAATTTTTTTAATAGCACCAAACTTTAAGGGTGCGTCTTATAATCAGGTGCGTCTTATGCTCGGGACAATACGGTATTTCCCAAAGTCAGCACTGTAGGAATGATTTACACATAGTAGGCGAGACTTACAGTGCAATCCTGTTTAATAGACTTCTCTGCCGGTCTAGGGTGTCGCAAACATGCTGTAAAGCATGTTTACATCACTCGGTGAGTAAGCAGCACTGGTGGAGAGGCTTGTGCCGCTCCTCTAGCACCGCAGAGCAGAGAAGTGCCGTGGCAGGAAGGTGAGTCCCCACCAGGTGGCGGAGGGACATGGAGAGGGCGGAACAGGACATTCTGGGGTGGGAGGGATTGGTCAGCTGGGCCCAGGGAGGGATCATCAGCGGCTTCCTCAGCCATATCCTATCTCCCTTCCTGAGCCTGGCCGCCATTACATGGGGCTCTCAAACTTGTGCCAGAAAAATAGCTGGCGCACATCCAAGTAGCCCCATTGGTGCGGCTGGCGCATTACTTAGGGTAAAGACAAACATCACTTTACCTTGAGGAGGCTGTCGGCTGCGCCAGGGTAGGTCCAATCCTGGGTAGGATGCAGCGGATGCCTTATGTGCTCCGCAGCGTCCTACTAGACAGGATTGGGCTGCCTGTGATCACACAAAGAAATCAAAGATTCCAACACATAAGCTGTGAAAAGAGGGCAAATGAAGGCTTCTGATAGGATGGAGCTCATTCATTAACTACGATACAAAGGAGTGCTTTTTCTCATGCAACTTATAAATAGGATGACTTCTGTGTCTTTGGAAAGGCATGCAAATCTCCCATTGGAATGAGAAATATGTGCATCTGGCTCTCCGCTATAGCTCAGAACTTCAGACATTTGAGATAGGCTTTAGAATTTAGCAAGTCTAGCTCTGAACAATGCAGCTTGAATAAATGGCCACATATTTCATTTCATGCGAATTTCATTTCATATGAAGAACCCCATAAGATCTCTTACCTGTCCCTGAGAATTGTCCAAAGTTCTCCACCTAAACAAGCTTCCATCAACATGTATAAATATTTGCTGTCCTTGAATGTCCTGTATAGTCTATATGGGGTGGGGGTGGGGGGAGAAAAAACAGTAGTTTGCGCGTGATGTGTACCTATCATAATTTGAGATATTTATAAAACAATATAAAATATAAAACAGCAGAACTGTTACTGGGCATTCTTGTCTCCCAGGGTGAAGTAGCGATCTTTGGAGCAGTCTCTTTGGAGTAAAATGGAATGCCATTTACGAAGGCTACAGCACAAGCCTATGCATATCTACTCGGAAGTAAGTCCTATTGAGTTTAAGGGTGCTTACTCCCAGGAAAGTGTGTACTGTATAGCAATGCAGCCCTAGTCTTCTAGCCAGAGGCTTTTGTCATGGAAGAGTGTTTAAATCTGTGAATTGTCCCTGACCATGATGCAGGGACTGGAGGGATATGGAGGCCTGGAGGGATATGGTTCATGGGATCACGAAGGGTCAGACACGACTTAACGACTGAACAACAAAAATGATGCAGTCCATAAATAGCAGTATCTTGCGATTGTACTGCACGTGTAGATTGGTTCTAACTAGTTAGATGGGATCAGTCTGTATAGTTTGTGCTGTTTGCAGTGTTGTGTATACTGCATAAAAAAAATGCTGCTGTTTGGAAGTATGGATGGCTCGGTTTCGCTTGACTAGCGCTTTCCAAGGCTGACAAGGGACTGCTGTCTACTCTCTGCTCCTTATAATAAGTAGATATGTGCTTGAAAGCACAGGCTGCAGGTACCAGGCTTTATTTTGTTTTAATAATTTCAGAGAAATGCCACTCAAAATGCCACAAAGAATTTTCTAATCTATTTCACATATTTTTTTAAGCTATTAACATTTATATATCACAAGAGAATTTCATCTGCCTCACCCGAGGATGAATAAGAGGAAAAAAATCCATGTAATGAGACAATTGGGAGCAGATAACATGCATCTTACACTCCTGGCATTTTATAGAAAGCTTGACCTAAGGTTTGTGACAAATCTCAACGTTTCTGCTGCACTCCGTAGCAACATTCTTTTTGGCAAAAATGTTGTAAGGACCTATTACATATGCTATGAAGAGAAGGTACACACAGACTTTGACAAACATTTTCTTGTCTTTTTCCATGTTAGTATATTTTTCTTTCCTTAAAACCCTGTTGCTAAAAAACCTTCGGTATTTGAAGAGCGGAGTGCCCTAGGAGTAACAAAGAACAGTCTTCTCCTGAAATGTTATTTCATTACTGCTCAATATAAGATGTATAGAATCCCTAACAGAGGTACCCTGAACAATGATAAGAGTCTAAACACCTATAGAGGCAAAGTCAAAATTTGGTACTGTTGAAAGACACCTTGATGACCCTTTGTAATGAACGACAAGATAAAAATGAAAAATATAATTGAGAGCTCTCCAGTCAGGCTTTCCTTGGAAAGCAACTAGTGATTAAGATTTTACCTTTGCTTCTGAGATTGAGACTGCAACCCTACACTGTACACACTTACCTCAGAGTAAACCACATTCTGTGTAAACATGCATAGGATTGTATTATTATTTTGTCAGTTTTCTTTTTTTTAATGGTCTTGTATCCTAAAATAGGTGATTCATAAATTCAAATATATTTGAACAGGGAAGATCTCTCTCTACCCCTCCCCCCACACTCACACGGCTCAATCCTATTGGGCCTCGCCACCAGTGGAATGAAAGTGAAAGAGTGTGTGTGTGTGTGTGTGTGTGTGTGTGTGTGTGTGTGTGTGTGTGTGTGTGTGTGTGTGTGTGTGTGTCTCACACACATACACATTGCCAGCAGAACTAAAAATGGCCATAAAGTGTGGTCCGGCAATACATCAAGTAGCATAGAGCCTTCCTACCTGCATCAGTGGACCAAGGACTAGCCAAGGCAGGTAAGATGGCAGAGGAGGCAGGAAGGGGACAGGGGAGGGTAACGGGTGGGGAGGGGGAGGAACGGGGGTGGGGAGGCTGTGGGAGAGGTTGGATCCAATGGTGATGGCGTGCACTAGATCCTATCTCCTCCGGCAGCAGCCTTCCTGCCCCCTTTCTCTCCTTGGACTTGCACCAGCAAAATCACCGGTACAGGTCCGAGGAGATCCATTGCTGGGTGGAAGGCTTACAGAAGGGAAAGGGGATTTAAATCCCCTTTCCCTTCCAAAACCTCCCACTCCGCCCTGCCCCCATTGGATACAGCGTGCACCTTCTTGGCACAGCTGCACCAGTGGGGAGCGAAGGGTAGGATTGGGCTCTCTCTCACACTCACACTCTCTCTCACACACACACTTCCTTCTTATATGAAGGTTGACCAGGAGTACAAGGGAAGAGCAGGGAAGCAGAGTTCATCTTCCCTCTCCATGACAATGCTTGAATGCCTCCTGTGCTTCAGAGTCTCCTTGAGCGTGCTTGAGATCAATTTGCACCAGTAAATTAATAATCCAGTGATACATGACACAGCTTCCGTGCAGTGACTGCATCTTCAAGATGCCTCACAGCATAAAAAGGAGTGAATTAATATTTAGGATAGTTGAGTTTCCTCATACAATATTCCAGTACCTGTTTCATCACACAGTATAGGAGAAGGGTTAAAAGGCATGCACCGGCATCCTGGGACGTGGATTTATCGAGGGAAATGACAATTACCTTACAATAAAATCTGAGTGAGCCCCTTGCATGATCTGCTTTTCTGAGCGAATGTGCTCCTGCTGTCTTGTGTCCACTATGTGGCGTTTCTTTAGTATCTTCATTGCAAAAGTTTTTAATTCGTCACTTTTCAACTGGACCTTGAGGAAACACAAAAAATTTAATGAGTTGCAAACAATGGGTATAAAAACTCCCCCAAATAACCATAATCAAAAACTTTTACATGAAGATAAAAGTGAATACCACTCGTTTATGTTAATATCTAGAGCCCATAATCAGAGTTCATAAAAGTGCACATCGCAAAACAGCTGGTAATACCAATGGGATTTTTTGTGTTGTAAATATTAATAATTGGTCGCAAAATGTGGCCCTGTTTGAAGTACGGTGATGGTTCCCTTTACAGCCCTTGTCAACCTCCTTGCCAAGCACTGAGCACCTCCTTATAGCCTGCATTCTTAGTTCTAGGACCTTCTGCAATGGGGTGCTGTCAGCCTCATATTTTCCTGTTTTGATTCCTTGTGTCCATTCAAAAATTCTTCAGGTCACCTGTCCTTCCTATGAAATGGACCAGCCTCTCTATTAACTTGAAATTAAAATATATCATTTAAAAAACCACAAAACCCTGTATTTCTTACCATCTTAAAAGGGTCAACAGAAAGAACTAACCCTTGTGCCTTCTTTTACTGATGAATTAGATTGAGCAAATAGCCTATTGAAGTAATCAAAGACATCAGAAAGCAAGCAAGAAACCCTGATTCTGGATAACTGGAATGTAATTATGATGCAACTGCCAGGGTGCATGCAAACATACCTTTTAACAGGATACATTGTGCGTTTTTCTTCTCTCCCCCCCTACTTCCCACCAGGCGCGTCGCTAGACCGTGGCGGGGGTGGCGGACCCCCGCTGGGTGGCGTGCGCGTTGCCTCCGAGGCCTGGAGAAGGCCTCGGAGAGCGCCCACCCCGGCCGGCGGTCCAGGGCCTTCTGACCAGGCCCATTGCACCAAAGCGTCATTTATTAGCTTTTTCGCGCATGCGCACAATGTTTCTGAGGGCAAGACGGCCTATTCACATTAAAGTGAATAGGGCAATGGCTGATCATACAGACATCCATGTGCATTTGGGGAGCCGCGGAATGAAAGTGCTGATTCCAGGGGTCGGCATGGGACGGAAAAGAACGCAGTATATAAATGTGAGGAGGCCGCTTTCAAACAAGCCCCTCTGCTCTGCAAATGTCACACCTGCCTTCACCAGGAGGTGCAAGAGGGCCTTGCCTTACCATAAATGGTGGGTGTGCTGCAGTGCTCCCAGCATGAGAGCTGTGCAACCAGCACAGGGGCGAGAATGGCTATGATTGATGCGTTCCGATGGTTGCTGTGTGAGGGCTACTGCATCGTGCCCCGATTGGGTTGATTCTTCACCACAAAATAACTGATCATGTATTGCTCTGAAAACCACTCAGGGGCTTAGAAATATTTATTATAATTCACAGGAAACAAAATTAGTGTAGGTAGGCAGTAGTGAGGGATGCTCCTATGAGATATCAAAACAAATGTAGCCTTATATAACAAGCACTTGTGATTCAAATTAGGTGGCGATGTTTGTTTTGCATTTTTATTTCTATTTTTTAAAAATGCAGGCCGCCCGTGATTTTCTGTTTATGTATTGGCTGGTTGTCACTGAACTATTCAGCTATAAAAAAATAAATGACAAAAGAAAACAAATCCTATTTGTAATGCTTGCATTACTAGCATGGATGGCGTACTGGCTTTTGTTTGAAATTATTCATGTTGGCAGCTGTTTTATTTTTATTGAATGCATAATTCTGAGAACAGCCCGGACAATTTGGCAATGCTAAATGCATTGTGTAGTAAATGCAGGACTAATTTTTGTTCTGTTTTAAAGCTTTCGTAGGCATAACACATAGCAGTATGCAGTATAGGGCAAATGCAAAAAACTTCAACAAGGGAATTTGGGGAAAATATGTTCTTTCTAACTGAGCAAGTAAAACTACTCATTATTTCATGAGATGCCATAATAAACTTAAGCGTCACATAAAAATAAATGCACGGTTTTTAAAACAAACAAACAAACAAACAAACACAGAACTGTTTTTTTTTTCCTGGGGTGGCGGGGAGGTAAGTAGAGAATGTAAATTTTAGGTTGGATTGAAAAGTGCTAGCAACAGCAGCAAAAATGGAAAATTGGAAGCACTAAAACTCAAATCATACTGAAACTCAAAAGGCCAGGGTCTAACACAGCACAGGCACAGCAGCTAAAGCTGTGTGCACATAGACTGGTAAAGGACAACAGAATTCTCTCCATCAGCTGTTTGGCCCAGAAGAGAAGCTGAGACTGGGGTGGGGCTGAATTCAGCCTTTCGATTCTCCTCCAAATGGCTCATCCAGCTTTAACTGAGCTTTATCTAGCTAATAGATCAGGGTATGACTACTGTTTACATTAAAGCAGTAACTGTGTACATTTTCCCACCCAGCTAGGGGTCCGTGTGTGGATCTTGAATACACAGGTGAGTAACCTCTGGATCCAGGCACAAGAATTTCTGAATCGTTCAAGGATCAGCTAAATGGGTAGGTTCCTCCCCTACAGTCTATACACCCCAATTATTAGAAATTGGAGAGAAATACATTTGTTCCAATAATACTTTCTTACGCCAACAGTGACAAATGCAACCTACTCGATCAACTTCTCTGAAACAACGGTGCTTTTCCTACAAGCTGGGGCTGAAACGTCACAGAATATGTAGCCCTAGCAAGCAATATGTGCAAAATCTAAGTAATTTGAAGGAGTGCTATCCATCTTCAGTTTCCTGATCTTATTAGAAATCATCAGTCCTAAACTGTTGTAAGACAAGTGTAAGTCAAAGCTTATGTAGCTTTTTCTAGAGGGCAAAGAGTAAAAAAATGATTTATATCTCTGACAAATGTCAAGAACTACTGCACTGTCTGCATTCTGGGTTTACAAATGGAACCTCTGGAGTAGACTCAATAAAGCAAAGTGGTTTCTTATTATAAAAAATCTGTCCTAAGGAAAATCTAGTAAGCACAAGTTTTCTTTTCCAATAGCATATTATATAGAAAGGGATGCTGAAGTTCTACACTAAAGGCACAATCCTGTGTAACTTTAGAGCACACACTCCACTGCTCTAAAGCATCGCAAGAGTGCCATAAGGCACTTTCCCAACAACTCGGGTGTAAGCGGTGCCGGTGCAGAGGCCGGCACCACTCACACCGCCGTGAAACTTACCCGACTTCAGTCACCACAGGTAAGTCTTACGGTCTGGACCTGGCTTTACGGTCTGGACCTGGCGTGCATTCGAAGAGGCCCATAGGCCCCGGGCTCGCTTACACCCAGGGAAGGGGACAAATGTCCCCTTCTCCCGAGGTGTGACCTAGCAGCCCCGGGGCAGCCCGTAATGGGATTAGCAGACCAATCCTGTGTAACTCTTGCAACGGTGTAACAGAAGATCCACAGGTGTAAGCGCACTTACGCCAGTGTAACTTGCCGTACGCCGACAGACGCAGGACGGAGACTGGCATACACCCCTCAGACATCGTGCATGTGCAGTTCGGACACAGAACGGACACCACTGCAACTCCGCCAGCGCAGGGGGCATTCCGGGGGTATTTGGAGGCCCCCGGAATGCCCCGAGCCGGCAGAGTTGTGCTGGTATCCGTCCTGAGTCCAAACTGCACGTGTGCGGCATCCGAGGGGGTCTCCGTCCTGCGTCCGGTAAGTTACACTGGCATAAATGCACTTACACCTGTGGATCTACTGTTAGACCGTTGCAAGTATTACACAGGATTGGGCTGTAAAACCTGTAAATTGTAAATTTCTGTTATCAGAAACCCATATTCTGCAACTGGAATAAATTCAACATGAGGACACAATGTGTTTTATACATGTATTTAATTTGCACCAGTTGTTTTGAAGCTACTTTTTTGTTTTCTTTTTACCAGAACATGGGAGTTTGGAATTCATTCATGTGTATAATATTGGGAGTGGGATAGGTTTGTAAATGCAGGAGGATATGTGCTAGAGGATTTAAGAATCCTTAATTGTTTTCCTCAGTATAGAAATTTCACTCTTGTACACTGAAATCCCAACATAAACTTTCTGTAGCTTCTTTGTATTTAGCAAAAAAAGTGTCCATCTGGCTACTGTCATTCATGTCCTTGTGACTTTTAGATGAGATTAACGTATCATAGTCTAGTGTTGAAGACAGTTCAGAAACTTCAATTGATTCAGAATGCTGTGCCAAGTCAGCATAGTCCTCCTATTACACATATTTAAAAAAAATGCCATAGTTCCCAGTTTGTTTCTGAGCCCAATTCCAGGTACTGGTTTGACCTAAATTGCATGCATTCTTGATGTCTCAGGGAGCACTATTTCTATTAATATTGTTCCCCTTCCCTCCCCAAGGCCTAGGATTCTTACTAACTGGGTGAAGAGGCACTGCCTCATTTGCTTCCTTTTAGAAATGGGTAAAAAGCAGGACCAGCTCGAGAACTTCTGATGCCTGTGGCAGTGTGCCAAATGCTATCCTTATCCTTACCAGCCTCTGCTCCTTCTAGTAGAGACAAGTGGAGGGGACAGAGGTGGACACCCCATCAATCTGCTGCCTGAGGCAACAGCTTCAGTTTGCCTCATGGATGGGCCAGCCCTGGTAAAAATAATTGTATTTCCTATAATAGTTGAGTGCTGAAGGCAAAAGGAGAAGGGGAAGGCAAAGGATGAGATGGTTAGACAGCATCACCGATGCAACGAACATGAAAATGAGCAAACTCAGGAAGATAGTGGAGGACAGGAAGGCCTGGCGGGATATGGTTCATGGGATCACGAAGGGTCGGACACAACTTAACGACTGAACAACAACAACAGGCTCCTAATCTGTGACTTGCAGCTATTTTTTTAATTCTTGTAGGTTTTTAACTTTTGTCTTGTATTACCGTATTTATCGGCATTTTTTTGTCTGAAATGTTGGCCCAAAATAGTAGGGTTTGTGTTATATGCCGATGCTGCAAAATTGAGGCTTCAAAATCCCCCCTGGGATTTTTAGAGCCTCATGGATCCCCCTCTTTCTGCCTGCAGGCAAGAAGAAGCTCAGCAGCACTTACTTGCTATCAGCTGTTTGTCAGGAGTTAATTTATTCATGCACCTCTGAAGCTCCAAGAGTCTGAGAGTTAGAGAGAAGGAGGTAATCTGAGCTGCCTTGCTTTGCTATCTCTTTGTTTTCCCCTTTGCCTTGGAGGTATTTTGTTTATCTCTGCAACTTGCAAGTTTGTCGGAGGGGGGGGGGAAAGGGAAATGCTCTCAGCACTGTGTTTGGTTTCTTTTCAGTTTTGTTTCGTCGTCTGCAGTTGCTTCAGAAATAAAGTGGCATTTTCCCACAATAAGTTTCATTCTTTTTGCCCTGCAGTTCAGATTTTCTTTTTGCAATCCCCCTTCTGTCTCTCTAATTTCTGCGTGGTGTTTTTCAAAAATTCTGTTTGTTTGGTGTTTCTTTTTGCACTACTTTCCTCTCCTCTGCAACCCTGAACAGAAGGGGCAGACACCTTTTTCTCTTTTTTTTTCTCTCCCTCCCCACTGTGCCTTTGATAGTTGCAGCTTGTATTTGCACCCTTATTCTTCCCTCCCCTTGTGTCTGCACCATTTCTTTTCTTTTTGAACCCCTTTCCTCTCCTCTGCAATCCTGAACACAGAGGGGGCAGACACCTTTTTCTCAGAATTGGAAACAATTCTGTCCTGCTTGGGTAAATAAGTGGCAGTGGGGCGAACATAGGTGGCAATGGTGGTCCCATAGAACAGGAAAACTACAGTCAAGTGAGAACCACAGGTGGAAAAATGCTTAACGTTTTTTACTCAAATAGCACTGTTAAAACTAAGATGCGTGTTATATGCCGGTGCGTGTTATGCCCCTATAAATACGGGTAATTGTTTTAATAATTTATTCTAAACTGCTTTGAGAAGACTTGTGAAGAGAAGCAGTTTACAAACATCACAAATAAGTAGGAAAAAACGTACTTTGAGGTTTTCTCTCACTATCCCTTTGGAATAAGAACCATGGAACTCAATACAATGAGCTAATTTACATATGTACAAAATTATTTGATTTCGTGAGCATACAGTGGCTGATTTGCTCATGTTGATTTTTGTTGCTTCAGAGCTGTGATGAACTGATTGCGCATCCATCACCACAACTAATATTTTAGCTTGAATAAAGCATAGGTTAGTGATGGTGTGTGAAAAGTTTCAGATAGGTACACATGATAAACTCTTTTCCATTGTCTAATAGCAGCTAGACTGACAGGGATTTTTCTCCTCTGTTTCCACTTCATATTGAATTTATCCTGACAACAGACCCCACACACATGAGGTTAAATACTAAGGAATTGTACTGATTCTCTGAAGGACACATCAGTATACTAACATCAATCAACTATCTTAAGTAACGGCTGTGAAAAAAAATCGGATATGAAAGTCTAGCATATTTCTAATTCTGTCTTGTCTTTGTCCCTCCAGGAATACTTACTTTACACACATAATTATGTTATTTTCAAATATTGATAATGACTCCAAATTCATGTATTTGCATATTTCTGTATTTCCACATATGCACCATAGTTGGAAAGCATATTTCCCTTTCCATTACAGGTCTCCTTGTTGCTTGGACACAAAGGTCTACATCTGCAGGACATGGACTGAATATCAGAATGCAAACAGACAACGGTGCTTGGTCTGAACGAGACTGCTCATAGCACAGGTCTGTGCACGTCCTCTTTATTGTTTCTTGTAAAAGGACGCTCTCTCATGCATAATGAAGCTCTAAAAGTAACCTTGGTGTTCAAATATCTGCTTTGGTATAAGTGTATATGAGACACGCAAATAGAACTTAAGAACTTCTTTCTCTCTCAAATAGCCTGCAGTCTAATGACATGAGCAAAATGAATCCTGGGTTACAAATAAATTAGCCAGCACAAGCAGATACATGAGAAAAGCTGTGTCTGTTTATTTCCTGACATGCCTTGCTTCATCACACACTATCACACATAAAAAGGCTGCATGGATATTTAGCTAAACCAGAGCCTTCTTTGGCAATTCATATAGTCACTTTCTTCTCCAACAGCACCAGGCTTGCGGCTACCCGGTCAGGTGAATCTTAAGTGATGTGACACATACAGCCCAATCTTACCTAACTCCCTGCGTGCTGATGGAGCCATGCCAATGGGGCGCACTCTGCATCCTGCTGGGGAGTTTTGAGCCACAAAGGTCTCCTTAAGGTAAGAGAACATTTGCTCCCTTGCCCTGGGGTAAGTCTTTTCAGGAGCAGCGAGTGGCCTCACGGGGACCAAGTGGCTCACGGGGACAAAGTGGCAAGATAAAAAAGACACAGCGAGTTAAGCAGCTGGGCGAGTTCAGCAGCGGGGCGAGGAAGCCAGGCCTCACACACTGCCCGGCACGTCCCTTGAAGAGAGGAGAGCTCCAGCAACATTAAGGTACCCAAACTTTGATAAATCCATAACTTACACTCAAAAGCTATGCAGTCAGACAGCCAGCAGAAGGGTGGGGGCTATCCAGTGTTTTGCACTGAGTGTCACATGTATGACTATCTGCCTCTTGGGCACAAGTCATGGGTGTGTGCTCGGTGCAAAGAGCTCCAGGCTCTCAGGGAACGGGTTCGCTCCCTTGAAGCCACGGTTGCTGACCTGGAGAAGCAGAGACAGATAGAGAGGAACCAGGGTGAGACTTCTAGGGACGTGGAGGCATCGTCCTACCCTCAGTTGGCCAGCGCCTCAGCTGCCAGGAAAGGGAGTCTCAGGGCTGGAGGACATTGCTCTGGAAAAGAGGGAAACAATCCCACAGTGGGGACCCCTTCTTCAGGTGATGGGCCCGTATCCAGTCGCACTATGGATACTCCTCTGGGGAGGGGGGGAAGGGGGCTTCTTGTTGTGGGTGACTCTATAGTCAGGAACATAGAAAGGGGGGTCTGTGACGGATGTGAGGACCGCACGGTGACTTGCCTACCTGGTGCGAAGGTTGCGGACATCACCTCTCGTCTAGATAGGCAGGTAGAGAGTGCTGGGGAGGAGGTAGCGGTTGTGGTGCATGTTGGCACCAACGATGTGGGGAAATGTAGCCGGGCGGTCCTGGAGGCCAAATTTAGGTTGCTAGGTAGGAAGCTCAAATCCAGGACCCCAAAGGTAGCGTTCTCAGAAGTGCTACCTGTTCCACGCGCAGGGCCAGCTAGGCAGGCGGAGCTCAGGGGTCTCAATGCGTGGATGAGACACTGGTGTCAGGAGGAGGGGTTTAAGTTTGTTAGGCACTGGGGAACGTTTTGGGACAAGCCAGGCCTGTACAAGAGGGACGGGCTTCACTTGAACCAAAACGGAACCAGACTGCTGGCGCGTAACATTAAGAAGGTGGCAGAGCAGCTTTTAAACTGACTCCTGGGGGAAAGCCGACAGGAGCCGAGGGGCATCCGGTTCGGGACTCCTCATCCCTCGGGAATGAGGGTGCAGAGGATGGGGAACAGTCAAGTAATAACAGAGTAAGAATTGGGAGTGGTAGCGTGATGGGACATGACAGCCAGTCTAGCAAGACAGAAGGCTGCAGGAATAAAGGGGCAAACATGCAGCCCTTCTTGGGGGACCAGGTATATAAGTGCTTTTATGCAAATGCCCGAAGTCTTCGGGCAAAGATGGGAGAACTGGAATGTTTGGTGGCTAGGGAAAACATTGACATAGTAGGTATAACAGAAACCTGGTGGAATGCGGAGAACCAGTGGGATACTGCAATTCCAGGATATAAACTCTATAGGAGGGACAGAGAGGGGCGTGTTGGAGGTGGGGTGGCCATCTATGTCAAAGAGGGGGTAGAATCCACCAGAGTAGAGCTGGAGGGGGGCTCTGACTCCTCCGTAGAATCACTGTGGGTTAGATTACCAGGCTCAAAGAGTGATGTAATAGTAGGGGCATGCTACCGTCCTCCAGATCAAAAACCTGAAGGGGATCTTGAAATAAGGAAGCAAATCAGGGAGGTGTCAACGAGAGACAGGGTTGTAGTCATGGGGGACTTCAATTATCCTCACATCGACTGGGTCAATTCATGCTCAGGTCATGAAAGAGAGACTGGATTTCTGGATATGTTAAATGACTGTGCCTTAGAGCAGCTTGTCACGGAACCGACCAGAGGACAGGTGACTCTGGACTTGATATTGTGTGGCACTCAAGATCTGGTCAGGGAGGTAAATGTTACCGAACCGTTGGGGAACAGTGACCATGCTGCGATCTGTTTCGCCATGCATGTCGGAGGGAGAGTGCCGAGCAAATCTGACACGAAAACCCTTGACTTCCGAAGGGCAGACTTCCCCAAAATGAGAAGACTAGTTAAGAAAAAGCTGAAAGGGAAGGTAAAAAGAGTCCAATCGCTCCAGAGTGCATGGAGGCTGTTTAAAACAACAGTCATAGAGGCCCAGCGGGAGTGTATCCCACAAAGGAGGAAGGGCTCGACCAAGTCCAGGAGGATGCCGGCATGGCTAACAAGCACAGTTAAGGAGGCTATAAAAGGCAAGGAAGCTTCCTTCCGTAAATGGAAGTCTTGCCCTAATGAGGAAAATAAACAGGAGCACAAACTGTGGCAAAAGAAATGTAAAAAGATGATACGGGAGGCCAAGCAAGACTTTGAGGAACGTATGGCAGGCAACATAAAAGGGAATAATAAAAGCTTCTTCAAATATGTTAGAAGCAGGAAACCTGCCAGGGAAACGGTGGGTCCGCTGGATGGTGAGGGAGAGAAAGGGGTGATAAAAGGGGACTTGGAGACTGCAGAAAAATTAAATGAGTTCTTTGCATCTGTCTTCACGGCAGAAGACCTCGGGCAAATACCGCTGCCAGAACGGTCTCCCCTGACTAAAGAATTAAGTCAAATAGAGGTTAAAAGAGAAGATGTCTCAGACTTAATTGACAAAATAAAGATCAATAAATCACCAGGCCCGGATGGCATCCACCCAAGAGTTCTGAAGGAACTCAAGAATGAAGTTGCTGACCTCTTGACCCAAATATGCAACTTGTCCCTTAAAACAGCCACTGTGCCAGAGGATTGGAGGATAGCTAATGTCACGCCAATCTTTAAAAAAGGAAGGAGGGGGGACCCGGGAAACTACAGGCCGGTCAGCCTAACATCTGTTCCGGGGAAGATGGTGGAAAGTCTCATTAAGGATAAAATCTTAAAATACATAGAAGAACAAGCTCTGCTGAGGGAGAGTCAGCATGGCTTCTGCAAGGGGAAGTCTTGCCTCACAAACCTGTTAGAATTTTTTGAAAAGGTCAACAGGCATGTGGATGCGAGCGAACCCGTGGATATTATATATCTGGATTTTCAGAAGGCGTTTGACACGGTCCCTCATGGAAGGCTCCTGCGAAAACTCCACAGTCAGGGAATAAGAGGGCAGGTCCTCTTGTGGATTAGGAACTGTTGAAGACCAGGAAACAGCGAGTGGGAGTCAATGGGCAATTTTCACAATGGCGAGAGGTGAAAAGCGGTGTGCCCCAAGGATCGGTCTTGGGACCGGTGCTTTTCAACTTATTCATAAATGACCTGGAGTTGGGGATAGGCAGTGAGGTGGCCAAGTTTGCGGATGACACTAAACTTTTCCGGGTGGTAAAGACCAGCAGGGATTGTGAAGAGCTCCAGAAGGATCTCTCCAAACTGGGAGAATGGGCAGCAAAATGGCAGATGCGCTTCAATGTAAGTAAGTGCAAAGTGATGCACATTGGGGCAAGAAACCAAAATTTCACATATACGCTAATGGGTTCTGAGTTGTCTGTGACGGATGAAGAGAGAGATCTTGGGGTGCTGGTGGACAGGTCGATGAAAGTGTCGACCCAGTGTGCGCTGGCTGTGAAGAAGGCCAATTCCATGCTCGGGATCATTAAAAAGGGGATTGAGAATAAAACGGCCAATATCATTATGCCTTTGTACAAATCGATGGTAAGGCCACATCTGGAGTATTGTGTCCAGTTCTGGTCACCATACCTCAAAAAGGATATAGTTGAATTGGAAAAGGTGCAGAAAAGAGCGACCAGAATGATTTGTGGGCTGGAGCACCTCCCTTACGAGGAAAGGCTACAGCGTCTGGGGCTTTTCAGCCTAGAAAAAAGGCGCCTGAGGGGGGACATGATTGAGACTTATAAAATTATGCATGGGATGGAGAGAGTGGATAGAGGGAAATTCTTCTCCCTCTCGCACAACACCAGAACCAGGGGACACGCACTAAAATTGAGTGGAGGGAGAGTTAGAACAGACAAAAGAAAATATTTCTTTACCCAGCGTGTGATTCATCTGTGGAACTCCTTGCCACAGGATGTGGTGATGGCACCTGGCCTAGATGCCTTTAAAAGGGGTTTGGACAAATTCATGGAGGAAAAGACCATCACAGGTTACAAGCCATAAGCAACCTCCTGGTTTTTTTTTTTAGAAGTGGGTTTTCTCTGTGCCAGGTGCAAGGGAGTGGCGACTGGACACAGGTATCTTGTTGTCTCGTGTGCTCCCTGAGGCATCTGGTGGGGCCACTGTGTGACACAGGAAGCTGGACTAGATGGGCTTTTGGCCTGATCCAGCAGGGCTCTTCTTATGTTCTTATGTTCACCATGCCAATGGGTCTACTTGAACCTGTGCCAGCTATATAATATAGGCGGATCAAGGCCAGAGAGGGGGACAGGATATCAGTGGCGGCGCTGCTGCAGATACCACCCCTAGGCCTCGATCTGCCGTCCTCCCTATCCTGATCTCTGCCCCATTCCTCCCCTCCCCTGTTCCACCCCCCTCCCATCCACCCCCCCACTGTCTTACCTGTGATGGGGCTGTTTCTCTGGGCACTGGTGCGCAGACCCAGCCGTTTGCTACTTGTGGTGGTGGCCAGGTTGCACTGTATGGCATGTCACATTTTGCTACAGCTGTAAAGGATCTTACACTGCCAGAGCACTAGTTCTGGTAGCATAAGGCCATATTAAGATTGGTCCAATAGTGAGCACCAATGCCGGGAAAATATATAGTGCTATGAAAAATTATGATCACAGCTCCTTTCCCTAGAGCAAATCCCCTTCCCCACTCCTACCCCCAAATCAGTGGCGTCAATAGGACGCGCGTCTCCCCAAGGCAGGGGGGCGCGCGCGTCACCCTAGCGAGGCCGCGATTTCTTGGGGAGGCGACCCGGCTGCACCCTGCCCCGGGTGCCTCCCCCCGCCCCGCGTCACCCTCCGGACACTCCAAGGCCGGCCCGGGAGCCGGCCTCGGAGCGTCCGGCTCAGCCGGCGCTCCAGGGCCTTCTGAAAGAAGGCCCATGCAGCGCGTTAATACGGGTATTTTTACAATTTTCGCGCATGCGCAAGAGACCGTTTTGAGGGCATCTTGCCCTCAAAACGGTCTGCGCATGCACGAAAATTGTAAAAAATACCCGTATTAACGCGCTGCATGGGCCTTCTTTCAGAAGGCCCTGGAGCGCCGGCAGGGTCGGACGCTCGTCACGGAGGTGACGCACGCAGGGTGCGCGCGTCACCCCGTGGCGGCCCCCCCGCCACGCACCAGCAACGCCAGTGCCCCAAATCACAGTTAAGCAGGTCAAACTCACTTATAGCTCAATCCTGCTTGCCAGGCGGGTGGCGGACCTAACGTTCCGCCGCCCGCACTAGTCGCAAACGTGCTGTAAAGCACGTTTGCAGACTACGTTTGAGCCGGCACGGCTGGTGCAAGGCCGGCCTTCCCAGCTCCGCCACCGGAGCCCTCAGCCCACCGCTGGACCCAGGTAGGTCAGGATCCAGTGAGTGGGGGAGGCTGGTCGGCAGAGGGACGATGGAGGCGGGGGAGGGACGGCAGAGCCAGGAGGGCGGCCATAGGCCCAGCCACTCCAGGCGGGGGAATGGCGTCCACCATATCCTGGTCCCCGCCAGGTGGCTGGGCCGTTACACGGCCTCCTCCGACATCCGCCAGCAAAATAGCTGGCGGAAATCCGAAGAGGCCTATCGGCCCCAGCCACCGTTGCACTCAGGGAAGGGGACAAGCGTCCCCTTCCCCGAGTAGACTTTTCACCGTGGGCTGCCTGCTGCAGTCTGCCCGCGGCGGAGCACGGGATCGGGTGGATGGCCTCGACTGTCCGCCCGATCTTTACGCAGGATTGGGCTGCCCATACTGCAGATTCAGAACCTGGCTTAAAGAAAACTCTCATTAATACCATTACTTTTGGTATTAATTAATTGATTATTTAGTTGAACAGTTTAACCACAGCTGGAGTTGAGGGAAAGAATTTGCTCCTGGAGGAGCTGAGGCTGTAGGGAGGGACATTACCACAGCTGGCTTGCAACTGTGAACCAGGGGTATGTCTGTGGGACAATATCTTTACATTAGTATTTTATGAGTGGTTCTGGTGTTGGATACAGACCTGGAAGATCCAGGTTCAAATCCCTGCTCATGAAGCTTCCTGGGTTACCTTGGGCCAGTCACTATCTCTCAGCCTAACCTACCTCACAGGGTTGTTGTGAGGACAAAAAGAAGGAATGAACCATGTATATCACTCTGAGTTCCTTGGAGGAAAGGTGGTTTAAAAATGTGGAAAATTGTAAATGATGAAATGATATTGCTGCTTTGATTGTTGAATGTGTTTTACCCCTATTTTGTTATCTTTTTTTAAAGTGGCTCTGAGAGATTTGGCTGAAGAGCAGCAGTGTCTACAGATACGTTTCAAACAAAATGTTTACAACAATTCACAAATCAATGCCATGATCAGGTTCTAAGGACACAACCCTTTACCTCTCAATCTGTTTAAATAGGGGACATCCTTTTCTGAAAATATTCTAATCTAAAGTCATCCGTATTCATGCAATAAACAATGAAGATCTGGCCAAAAGCTATCTGTGGCATGGCAAGGCAGTGACAAGTATGACAACCCAGCTGTCTCAATTAATTTGCTGGAGATGTGGTGTGTATTTGTGACAAAAATGCATCAGTGGTGCTGTAATGCTCAGTCATTAGCCAATCCTATTATGTGCTCTCAGAAACTCTGCTTTACTGCTTGTAAATACAAAGACTGAGAAGGGTGATGGGTATTATTTTGGGTTGATTCACACCATTTTTAGGTGGCTTAATTGATTCTGGTTATTACTATTTTTCCTTTGGGGCATCTGAGTGCTTCCCCACATACACAGATCTCCATGATCACTTCGCAGCTGTGTGACAGACCTGGTACTAGCTTCAATTTTATTTATCTATTTTTAGGTATATTCCATCTTTTGACAAACATAAATCCAAGGTAGCTTACACAAGTATAATAAAAACAGCAATCAAAAAACAAAAAAACAATTCATTGTCAATTTTAAGACACCCCCCCCCCCCGTAGAGAAATCAGGAGGAGAGGCTTAGAATTACAGTATGTATATTTTCTGACCTGTCACCATGACAGCAAGTATTTAAATATCTTAAATACTTTACATATCTGTAAAGCCTTGGATAGAACTGGTTAGGCTGCTTTTTCATTCCTGGGACAATTAATTGAACTGCTAGTCAACTTTGATGTCAGGCAGAGCAGTTTGTCTAACTCAGATATATGATGACATTCATGCTTGCTCAACGCACCAGCTCTCCCTCTTACAGTCTTGTACAATAGTGATTAGACCATACTGTTAAAAGGGAGGGGGAGGTGTTCACCCTTTCTGCATTCCAGAAGGATTTTTCCTATTAAAGCCAAGCCCCTAGTATCCGGGAGATTCAGATTTCAATTGGAGCCAGGGCCGGCTGTCTAATGGATCCCGGTGGGAACATGTGTTCCTGGCAACCGATTAGAGGGGCGGCCTGACTGCCCCCATTACTTGGCAGTGGTGATGAGGAAGCTGCCGTTGGTGCTGTCATGCTGTCACTGCTGCTCTTCACGTCCTGGCTCCTCTGTCTGTTGTTTGAAAAGGCTGAGTGGGCTGGAAGAAAGTGGAGAGAGGACAACAGTATCCTCTCAGTGCCTCATTTCATCCCTGGGGTAATTTTGTTGTCCCTGGGTCTTTGTTCTCTTCAAGAACATGTGCTTCAGTACAGTGACAGTGGAGCTGGTGCCTATCCTTCGACGCGTTGGATTTCAGGCATGGAAATGGACTTCTGACTCTTAAAATGTTAAAATGTCTGGGTCTCTGATGTCCTAGTAGTTCAACCTCTGTGCCATATCAGACATGCACTAAAATTGAGTGGAGGGAGAGTTAGAACAGACAAAAGAAAATATTTCTTTACCCAACGTGTAATTCATCTGTGGAACTCCTTGCCACAGGAGGTGGTGATGGCATCTGGCCTAGATGCCTTTAAAAGGGGTTTGGACAGATTCATGGAGGAAAAGACCATCACAGGTTACAAGCCATAAGCAACCTCCTGGTTTTAGAAGTGGGTTTTCTCTGTGCCAGGTGCAAGGGAGTGGCGACTGGACACAGGTATCTTGTTGTCTTGTGTGCTCCCTGAGGCATCTGGTGGGGCCACTGTGTGACACAGGAAGCTGGACTAGATGGGCTTTTGGCCTGATCCAGCAGAGCTCTTCTTATGTTCTTATGTTCTTATATCGGCATTCTATTGTGCTATAGCTATTAGGAAGCAATATTTTGGTCTTCTATAACAAATTAGTCATCCCCGAATGCCTAGAGGTCTATACGGAAAACATAAGGGTGATTTTAGAATGCAACAACTACATTTAAAATATATACATTTTAAGGGAAATGTTAACAGGGAACCTTCTCAGGGTACAATGCAAGGAGATTAGTTACTCCTGCTTGGTCGTCAGATATCCACAAACATATATTCAAACCACCAAACAAAGGTGTAAAGCGGCAGGGTAGATTTGAATCTAGAGATGTGGGAAAAATAACATGACCACATTGTTATCAGAGCTGAGGGAATCAATCAAGCCCACCTGCAGCAAAGCTGGGTTTTGTTAAGAACTTTACCATAACAACAAAAGAACTTCACCACTGCTACACAGGCAGAACAAGAAAACAGGAGAAAGAAACTGAGAAGTCTAGTCAAAGTAGGAGAGAGCAACTCACAAGCCTATAAACTAGCAACAATGTAGTTTACAGCTCACCCTACTGATAGGGATTAACATATATGCCCACACCCATTGACCATATACTGGGTGGCACTACTCACACACTGTCACTTTTCTAACACACTTCACCATGTATGCAGAGAAGGAGAGTCTCAAACTACATATATTGAACCTCTATATCATTACCTAAAAATGTTCACGTGAAGGGGACCTGAATGATTATGAATTATAATTATGAATTATTATGAATGATGAGATAAATCGATGAACCTCAGGTTTCACACAGCCCATTCCAACCCAAGGGCCAAGCAGCCCAAGTCAGACCTAAAGTCAGCCTAAGTCGTTTAGGGCGACTTTAGGTCTGGAACGCAACCATTTAGGGCGAAGTTAGGTCAAAGTTAGGTCGAAGTTACGACCGACGGACTAAGAACAGCCCATTCCAACTCAAGGGCTAAGCAGCACAAGTCAGACCTAAAGTTGACCTAAAAGTGGGCGGACCATGGGCGGACCGTGGGTGTAACGGGGGCGGCAACCAATTAACGTTGGATTCCAGACCCTGGCAAGCACAGACACGCCCCCTCCAACACAAATGCTGACACAAATTTTAGGTCGACCAAAAAGGTGGACCCAAATTCGAGGAGACCAATAGGAGCCATTTTACCTTACCCAAGCCAGCCCTCTCCTGAAAATTTCTAACACCCTACTCCTGAGTTAGGTCAGAGTTAGGACGGAGTTGGGCCTGCTAGGTCTGGAAACCAACAGCGTTATGCCTAAGATAGGGAGCCTATCAGCACCCAGCCTCTTTCCCACAAAAGCCCAGCCCCAGGCCCCCAGTCTCTCTCTCTCTCTCTCTCTCTGAGCATGTGGCGTGGGGTTCTGTCCCCCACAGCCACAAAGTGGGACTTTGTCGGTGGAGGGCAAAATTCACAAACACCCCACTTCTCTCTTCTCTTCTCCTCTCTGCCCCCCTCAAGGGCAGAGAGGGCTGTTCTGGCTTTGGCCAAACTGTTTACAGCTGTGCCTGGGCAGCTGTCTCCATGCTACCATTTGCTAACCCATGTCTTTCTCCCAGCCTCCCCCCCCCCACACACAGGCAACAACACCAGCAGGTAAGTGCAGGTAAGAGCAGGGGTTGTGCTGACATGTGTTCTGACATCTGCCTCTTTGCATATAGAAATATAGGTAGGATACATGCCTCTATACCAATGTCTTGTCTCATAGCTGCCTGCATAGCCTGCCATGATATGTCTCTTTACCAATGTCTTGTCTCATAGCTGCCTGCATAGCCTGCCATGATATGCCTCTTTACCAATGTACCCGCTCATGTCTGCCTGCAATGCCTTCTCTGAAATGTCTCTTTACCAATGTACCCTCTCGTCTGCCTGCAATGCCTTCTCTGAAATGCCTCTTTACCAATGAGTAGTCAGATGCCTGCCTGCAATGCCTGCTATGATATATAGGATACATGCTGCTTTACCACTATTGTGTTTGATTGCCGCCTGTTGTCATGTGAGCAGACAACACCACGAGTGCGGTGCTGTTAACCTTCTGTAGACACCAGCTGTTCTCCCCCCCTTTTCTCCACAGGGTCAACTGACAGGTCAGTATTGCTAGGATTGCCATGGTTGTGACCCAATATATGTGTTGTCTTCTCTCTCTTTGACCCTTTTCCCTTACAGGATCATGCTCGCCTTACACCCGGGTAAGCAGCTCAGACCATGCTATGTGTGTCACACCTATCAGCTGTGTTGTTTCTCTCCCTGCAGGCTTTTGCAACTGACACACTGGCTTGTCTTCACTGGCGACACACCAGCTGCCATGTAACACCCCCTTGTTTTTTGTCTCCCCAGGAACGTCCACTACCATCTACCTTCCTGGGAGCACCCCTGGGCCCGCAGTCTGGTTGCCCCATGGTCCTCTGCCTCGCTGCTGCCAGAGGTCAGAGAACCAGCCCTGCAACCCTCCTCAGCTGCCGGCGCTGCTGCTGCTCCACCTCCCTGGCTGTCCTTCTTGCTGTCCCTCCCCTTTCTATGGAGCAGGCTGTGGTTCCACAGGGGGAGAGCCTGCGTCTCCAGGTCCATGGGGCATGTGTGCTGCTGCTGCTGCTTTCAGATTGGCTGCTGAGACTACCCCTGGCAGCCTTGCCTGGCCATCTCTGCTAACGTTCCAGAACAATAAGGATGCCCCTCGGGCAGAGCCTCCTTGAAACATATGTGCCCAGTGTTACACAAGCATTGCCCTCCACACACAGACAGCCCCCAGCACTGAAGCCCCTGCATGAATCCCTTCCAGGGACTGCCACTTCCTTCCCAGGGAGAACACAGCAGGGAGGCTGCCAGACCCCCATGGGACAGAGGGGAGGGGGAGTTGGGGGGCCTCTCAGGCAGGCAAACAGTGACAGGCGCCACGGAGCCCATAGCGGGGGCCACTTGTGGCCGCTGCATCTGTATAGTGGCCGCTCAGCAACCGGGGATCTCGCCAGCCAGGGCGTCCGCCCGTAATGCAGCCGCTTCCGTCGAAGGTCCGCCCGTAATGCAGCCGCCCACAGTCCGTCTGCATAAGAGGCGCCTGTTTCTGCATTGCCTTCATCTGCGGGGCAACCCCTGTGTCCCTATTGGTCTCTGCAGACCCCTCTCTCGGAATCTCTCTCCCACCAGCCTTGTTGTCTGTCTGTCTGTCTCTGACCCACCCGTGCCCCTCCCCAGCACCCACTGTCTGCCTGCCTCCCCTCCCACTCCCTGATGATGGCTGCTGGCCACCCCCCATCCTGCCAGAGCGCCTGCCGAGAGGCGCTGTCGTCGCCCCATCTGGGGGCGTGATGAGCTGTGTGAGCCCTTCACGCTCGCAGCAGACAAGCCCAAGGCATCTCTCGGTCTTGGCCGGGGCACAGAGCAGAACGCACGCCGGGATGCCTTCTTTGTGGGCATTGCCCCGGCCTTGGAGGCCCAGGGCTTCAGGCAGCGCACGGGCGAGTCATGTCAGAGGCAGTTCCAGTCCTCATGAGACCCCCCTTGTGTGTGACGTTCCCACCCCCCTCCTTCCCTTCTCTCCCCCGCTCCCCCCCATGACTCCCACGTGCAGCCTCAACGTGGCATGGGGGTGGCATCGCCTTCTGCAGGAGGGGGTGACGGCCACTTTCCCCTGCAGCAGGTGGCTGATGCACAGGGTGCCCTGTGGCAGCTTGCTCGGGCACCTCGCTCACCTGTCACCTGCCCTGCGTCCACCACATGACTGGCGCAACCCCCCTATTTGCGGTCAGCCCCTTTGCGACCGGGCTGAGACAGACACTGCAGCAGCTGCCATGGATGGACGCTGACACGTGCAGACACACAGGCCTGCACATGCCCGAGCCAGACACCGAGCCTGGAGAGCCTGCCTGCCTGGGAGGTAAGTGTTGCCTGGATCCTGGGGTGGTGCTGGGCCACAGAAACTGCAGCCTGCCTAACTCAGGCATACTTCTGACCTAACTCAGACATAACTTCTGCCTAACTCAGGCTGCACTTAGGCCACACTTATGCCTGACTTGGAGAAGAGTTGGGTTGGAATGGGCTGTAGGGCTCTGATATGGACCAGTCAGGCCAAGTCTAGAAAAAATGCAAAACAAAACTGATTTGGGACGGATAGAGTGTTGCCAATTTCTGAAGTTGTGCATTTCATATCTGATGGCTAACCTAGAAAGACAAAGGATCACTGTTCCTGGATGGTACAACTTCAGATTTTAGGTTAGCAATTGTACTTTTTACATGGTTCCTCATGAAACAAACTATCTTCCCATTGGAAAACCCGTCAGGAAGAAGGCCCTCTTCCCCTGTTTTTTTTTTTAAGTCAGGTAGGTTTTGTTTGTGGATAGCCAGGCCTGGCCCATCTATGAGGCTGCCTGAGGCGGTTGCTTCCAGCGGTGGCTTTGCAGGGTGGGCAGGTGCCTGCTCCCCAACTCCTTTCGCTCACTGTCCCCATTGCTGCTACTTCTCCTGCTTCCCAAATTCAAAAAGGAAACGAGGAATGGAGCAGAACAGGAAGTGCAGGGCAGGGGAGAATGCTTTGCGAGTGTCTCCAACACATCTCTTCTTCACACTCCTCACTGTTCCCCTCTTCCTTTTCAGATCCAGGGAGTGGGGAAAGGAGGAGCTTTGGAAGTGGCAGCTGGTGTACCACCAGGCATTTGGTACAAAGCACTTCATGTATTGGACATTTAGTGTCATGGGGCAGCCCTGGGCATAGCAGTCATTCATGCGATTTCTCCACCTGCAGTCTGAAGTGATCTAGAATAGTCTCGGCTCATAGTGTTACCATGTGATCTGCTATATACGTGTAGGTACAAGAGTCTGCCAAAAAACCAGTGAAGTGTAAAGCTCATAATAGCCATGACCCCAAGTCTTTCCCTTGTCAGAGTCGCCAAATCTTATTAATGAGGCAGCTGCCCTATGTCACATGTCATGTTAGCCATTACATCACTTCAAGCCGTGGGACCATTTTACAAACAAATTGCACTAAGGATTCATAACAATCTGGGAGGCTATTCATATGATACATAACAGAAAAGATACATTCTTCACTGGAAATGCTTACTGTTCATGAAAGCACGCAATTGCGTCTGACCTCTGAAGTTTAAGAAAATATGGTACTACTGTCCCAAATACTTACTTTGATGGAGGTCTCCTTTGGTTTCTAGGATATCTGAATGCATGGCTCAAAGATTAATGGCCCAATCCTGCGGAACTATTCATCTGCAGAGCGTGTGCTCCACAGGCGGAGGGTGCTGTAAATGTGCCATAAAGCGCATTTTCAGCACCTTTGGTGTAAGGCCCACTGGCGCGCAGGCTGGCAAGCCTCACTCCACCGCTGATCCGACCTGCAGCCAGAGCAAGGCAAGGGTTGCACTGGTGCATACAGGGGTGGGGGAAGGGTAGGCGGCCGTTGGCCAAGCCAGCCTGGGAGGGGGCAAGGATGTTGGCGGTGATATCCCCGTTCCCGTGCTCGGCAGCCCTTTCCCTGTTGCCTCGACTGTACCTCAGCTTGAGAGCCGGTGTACATTCGGGGAGGCCCATTGGGCCCAGGAAGCCCTACACCGGGGGAAGGGGACAAACGTCCCCTTCTCCTGAGGAGTCCCCAGGCTGTGCCGGAGTGGCTCGGGAAGGGCTGAGGATCCTGCGGCCAGCCTTATGGGCCGGCCACGGATCCTTACACAGGATCGGGTTATTAGGCCTATAGCCAGACTTTAATTTTACTTTTAAATCAATTTTGTAAGCGGTTAGAGAACTGAGGTAGCCAAACAGTGTACATAAAATCAATTAGGTCAGGAGGTGCTAAAATTAGGAAGACTATTCTCCTACGCTGTTCTTGATCTTATTTCATTTAGTTAATGTGTGCATGGTTCACTCAGCTTAATATAAAATGCTTCTTTTGCTGGAGCTGTGCTAAAGGTGCTACTTTGCTTTGTGTTTGTCTAACAGCCCAACCCTCCCTCCACTGATGCTGTGCGCACTGCATCTTATGGGGGAGGGTAGTCAGGGAGGTCTGCCTCAAAATCCCCAATGGGTCTCCTTGATTCTGCGCCAGCCAACTTACTGGCACAGAACCAACATAACGGAGAGGCTATGCTCCCAAGGGTTTGGTATGCTCCCAAGGGAAGGAGCATAGGATACTGGTACACGTGAGTATCCTCATGTGAGTATTGGGCCATAAATCTGCAATCCTTTACTTACTTGGGAGCAAGTTCCATTGAACGCAATGAGACTTCCTTCTGAGGAGGCATAGGATTTGTGCTGTCAATATGTTCGTTTCCAACACTCACACTGCATGCAAGGCATTCACCTTTAGCATGACTGACAGACAGGCAAAGAGCACCGTGTCTGGCATTTAACACCTTGCATCACCACAAATAGTATCACCCCATGCTGTTCTGATAATCTGAGCTATGGTCTCTTTGTGGTTCTGGATTCGCTTCCCTCTCTTCTTTTGTACATGGCATGGGTCTTTCTTGCCAGTCATGCTAAAGGTGAATGCCTTGCTGGTGAGGGCAAATCCCTTGGCTGGGTTCAAGCCCATCTTGCCTACTCCCAGCCTGTGCCTTTGTGCAGCGAGCCACCAGCATCCTGCTTTGCCTGAGTGCTGTCGAGGCTCCCCTTGTGACTGCAAGAGGTGGAGAGCAACACCACTGGCTGGGAACAAGGTGAATCCCAGTCCTGCCAAGATTGGGAACTCCTGTGTTACTGGGATGAGCTGCGCCAGTATTATTCTGCCAGGACAGACTTTGCATTTGACCCTTGTTGCACCAGTGTTGGTGCGCCATCGTGTGGCATTGCCAGGACGGGCTTAGGATATGACGATGTCACGCCAGTGTCTGTGGGATGTTAGTGCGGCGTTGTACAGTGTCTAAATAGGATTGGGGTAATTGGATACTCGCCTGATTTTAGCTGCTGCTAATTTGTGCAATTTAGCTTACAGAATCCTTTTCTGTGGTAGCCTTGGAGCAGAACTTTAGTGCAGAGCAAACAAAGTGTTTACTCTATTTTCCAGGCTATTGGATTTTTTTTTTTAAAATATATATTTTGAATGTTTTTTTTTGGGTGAATAAAACAAACTTTCCTAACCTTGTACCTTAACTCTGTACTTAATGGAGGTTTGTTTGTTTGTTTGTTTGTTTTGCAACTGTAATACTTTACATTTAAAGTATGTGTGGCCTTGTAAGTAGATTTAAATTAGATTTCTTATATATGCATGGTTCAGAAAGCTCCATATTTGACAAATTTTGGTCTACTGATGTGTGAATGTTCTCTCACAGATTATGACAGAATGGATCTGAAAGCACACCTGATTTCCGTGCAGGATAAACTGAACTCTGCACAATAATATTATGACGTATCTTTATCAGGATTTGTAATATCCAGCTAATCACAATATCATCTGCAATGCAAGTCTCGTTTCTTTCTATTTAGAGATACCTTCTGCTTTCATGGACTTCCAGAACGTATGCATTTGAACAGCCAAAAATAGAAACAGCTGTTACTTATAGCAACATTTAGAATACAGACAGGCTAAAAAGAACACGTACTGAGTTATTTTAATCCTAGCAGCTGAACTTCAGGATTAACAGAAGCAATAAATATTATTTCCAAGCACAAGAACATCACGTATTTTAAGCAGTGAATTAATTTATCCGGTTTGAGCATAGTACATCTATCATTAAAGAAAATGTTCAATCTTTGAATACAAATAAACATTCCTCTAGAAAAATTATAAATTCATACCAAAATCCAGGTTGTAAATTCTGTCTATGTGTGGATGACTGAAAATTTAAATTGGAGAAGGAAGGCAAGGCTGGAAAACAGGGTCTGAAGTCCCAATGTAGAGATCACCAACTTTACATGGAAGATTTGACCCCTTACACACATTCCTCAAATCTTCCCATGGTGGTGTATGGAGTCTAAAATCTCCCCAGGGCAGATGTGTAGAGCTTTCTCTTTTGCCTTGTGGCACGATCCTATTGTGCCCTTGTGCCGGTGGAGCGCGTGCTCCGCCGGTGCAAGTTGCAGTTTCTGATGGGACGCCTAACAGCTGCACTGGTGGGAAGGCCTGTGCCATCCTGCAGGCACCAGTGCAAGCCGGAACGTGCGCCAGTGTTGATGAGTGCTGCGCTAAGCAGTGGAGGGACGGGGGAGGATGTGGAGGGGTGGAACAAGGAGGGTTTGGCGAGGGAGTGGGGGTGCATCGAGCCCAGGTGGGTTGAGATCCTAACCCCTAGCCCCCTTCCTGGGCCCAGTCTGCCGACATAGATCAACGTGGACTTGCACCACAGGTTCAAGTAGACCAGTTGTGGGGACTGGAGCTTTCCCTGGGGCAAGGGGACGAATTTCCCCTTACCTTGAGTAGACCTTCCACCTCCTGATTTTCCCCGCAGGATGCAGTGTATCCTGCGTTGGCACCACTGCGATGGTGCTGGGAAGGTTAGGTAAGATTGGGCTGTTGGAGAGTTAGGTTCAAATTGTGGATTTCCCCTGCTGATGCCATTCCTTTTGTGGAAGAAAGTAAAGAGGAATACTCAAGCACATTCATGGGGTATGGGATGAAAGTGTCTCCCATCGATTATTTCCCCAACACATCCTTATTTACTGTGTCTTAACCGTTAACAGTCTTGCAGCTGCATTTTGTACCAATGGTAGTCTGCAGATGGACTTCAGCCCAATCCTATCAAAATCCCCCAGCCAATGCAGCTGCACCACCGGAGCACACACTGTATCCTGTGTGTGTGCTAGGGAGTCACGGAGGTCTCCTCCAGGTAAAGAAAAATTTGTTCCCTTGCCCCAGGGTAAGCCTCCGCTGCCCCGATGGGTCCCCCTTCCAGCCCTCAACATGCTCCCATTCCTGCCCCATTCTGTCCATCCCTGCCCTATTCCACCCAATGCGCATCCACCCAGTACCAACTTACTGGTGTTGGGGCTCCTGCGGAGGCCCTGTTGCCTGGCCACCACTGCTCACCATTTGTGGCAGTGGCAGATGCCAGGCAGATGCACTCTATAGCGCATCGTATTTTGTGACGGCAGTAAAGTGTGCTGCACCACTGGAATGTGTGTTTCGGTGACACGACAGCTGCATAGGATTGGGCTGTAAGGCATGGAAAACCACAGCCACGGTAGTAAAGTTATATTAACACAGCTATGTTAGTTTTGGAGTCAGTCCAGAAGGGAACAAATGCTCCTCTTTCAGAATATTGTTTGTTTATTTAAACCACAAGCTATAGCTCAGCTCGTCTATCCGTTTGCACTTCTTTCCCTTGGCTGGGTTCAAGCCCAGTACAGCACTAATGGCATTGGAGTAGTTGATCTCGGGGGATCGTGGTAGAACATTGTGATGGCGACAGTTTCAAGCATATCTGAAGTCACCACTATGTTTTATGACTGAAAAATCACAGGAAGCCCATGCGTAATCTTGAGCGTTACCAGACAGCTAATTTTGGAAGGGAAAAAATAAGATGAAGTACATGCTTATAAGCCTAATTCACATAAGATGCCTGAGTACACGTTAGAAAATGCTGGATGAAATGCTCTGCTGAAGTGGAACCTAGAGCTCTGTATGCATTTACTGAGAAAATCTGTTCGGAGCAAGTCAATAACAGAACCTCTCTGATGGCACTTCTTTTACGGCTTACTGCCAGGCGTCGCAACAGATAGCTACATTTAATGCACCCATCAGGACAATGGCAAAAGGAAAGTATTTCGGAATCAATGGCTTTAGCTAATGTGCAGGGTCTTGATAACAGACCATGCCGTAACTGCAGCCAAACTGTCAAACAGGGCAGAAGGTTCAGTCATGTCTTGAATTCACTGTATGTTTTTGGCGTGTCTAGAAACATTCTCAGCTAACAAGGTTTTCCCCGCCCCATTCCTAGCACTGTGTTCACCTAAGTGCTTGTCTACATTCCTTCAGCTGGTGCAAGAGCAGGCAAACAAAGGGTTAATGTCAATTTTCCACCTTGGCCTTAGAGTTAGTCCTAACTCAAACCCATTATTTTGGGGGCAGTTTTCTACATCCCCCTCCCTGCGCTTTAGTGAGGAAGTCTTCATGTATTGCTATCCAGCGCCCACCGGCTTCTAGGCCCAGGAAAGGGGCACCAGCAGAGCTGTATCCATTTCAATGTCTCCCCTTCTGCCTTGCACAACAGTACAGTAGGAAAAATCAAAGCTCCTAGGTTCTATTTTCTTTTTGAATCACTCCTGGCAGAGACTGCTGCTCCACTCCTATTCATCCCTCAGCCTGAGAAAGAGCCAGCAGCAGATAGGATGGCAAGCCAGAACCGTTTTCCTAGTGAAGAAAATGGCTCTTGCAGTTACATCCTGCATGTGGGGTACACTTATCTCTGGCTTCTTGTGATGCTGCTCCTAATCCACCCTTCCAGCTTGCCACAACGCCCCCTGCCCCCAAGAGTGCCCACCTGCACATGCATGCTGCTGTTGGCAGCTGTACACATGTACCTTAAATCAGCTGAGTAGCAGGAAGAGGAGTGTGCAAACTTTGTTTGCTGCTACTGGCCATTGCTGACTGTTTCTCTTTGGTAAAACTGATGTGGGCCACTTGGCTCTTGCCTTTTCTATTGGCTGCACTAACTTCCCTTATTGACGCCCCTGCCATGTAGGCAATGGTCAGCTGCTCTGTCAGTTCTGACCCCTCACTCCATCCTCCAGCTAGAACCTGTTGGACAATGGTGAACGTGACTGTCTCCCCTGAGAAAGGGGCTGTGCTGGTGGGGTGTGGACTGCTTTGTGTGTGCACTTGTGCTTCAAGTTGTGCATGATTAACTGGGGTCTGGGGGAAGAAATGGATTGCAAACCCTGGTAGTGTGTGTGTGCGTGCGCGCGTGCTTGTAAACTTGTGTGTGATTTATTGACTGGGAGAGCAAACTGGATCCTACTGGTGCCTGCTTTTTATTACTGTTTAATTGTTTTATTGGTTTTACATGGAATTTAGTCGCCTTGAGTACCGCCTTTTTCAGGAGGGGAAAGGTGGGATATAAGTATTAATAAATAAATACACATTATTACCCTCTGTACAATTCCAGTTGTTCAGTGTGGCCCTTGGGTCAAAAGGTTTGCCTACCCTTGATGTAGATAAACTCTTAGTCAAAAAGCATGAAAGCTTTATAACTCTGTTGAGTTATAGCTGTTAAAACAGGATGTCTGGCTATCTTCTATTACTTCCTTTTATTTTGACTTTGGACAGAAACATGAGACAGACATTTCTTGAAATAGCCTCTACTTACTTGGCAGTCCCTGTTGAGATTTACGGTGGTAGCTCTAGCGATGCCGCTAAGGCTGCAATCCTATCCACACTTTCCTGGGAGTAAGTTCCATTGAACACAGGATTGTGCCGGTAGTCTGATAAATTGTATAGATCGAAGGCAGCCTGAACTATCCTTTTATTATTTTGTTTAAAAAAACCAGAATAAGTGAGGCAAAAGAGGCAGAGTATTCTATTTTTATGAAGAGAACTGAAATTTACTTGTTTTTGGTGTTATAGTCCAAGTATTTTAGCCTACCCAAACAGTCCATATTTCTTGTGAACTAGCAATTATGACAGGTGGTGTGGTGTGTGTGTGTGCGTGCGTGCGTGCGTGCCTGGAGATAGCTTGCATAATCAGTAAAAGGAGTATGATACCTGTGGGATTGGGCCATTCTGGCTTCTGTTTCTTGTAATGGAATGCTGGGCACTTTGCGTTTAAAAAAGGCTTTTCCAAAGTTCCCCTCCTTTTGTGGCAAGTGTATAGTACAGAGAGAGATTTTGCAGAGGTTTAGCATAGTTAGATGCAATCACAAAGTTATTTATGCCAATACAAATGCATGTCTTCTTGGGGCCTCTGTTTCCCTCAGTTATCTTTGCCTATTCTCCTGTTCCCTTTTACACCCTGGAACCCCCTCTTCCATAGTGAACATGTAGAGTTCCAAGGGGACTTCACCAAATGCTTGGACTAACAGGTTGCAAACATCAGCTCCCCTCTTTTTCACCCTGGTCCCATGTAATGTCCCCTCATGGCTTCTATGAGGATCAAATTACTCTTTACCTCCTTTTGGTTTTGCCCCAGCTCTATCTCCACAGGTCTTAAAAATCAGATGTGGGATCATAGCTGCACAATCTTCCCGTAGGGAGATGAAAAGGGCAGCAACCAAAAGGTGGTAAAGAGTAATTTGATCCTCATAGAAGCCATGAGGGGACATTACATGGGACCAGGGTGAAAAAGAGTGCGCTCCTTTCTTTCGTTTACAGTACCAGTTTCCCTCTTGGGAGCTGGATGTGTACTTAGTGGAATCACATTGTGCGGAAAGAATTTGTGATTCATCCCACATCAAACCTAAACCTGGGAACTCTTTATATTCTCCTTTTGCCTGATCATTTAACAAGTTTTTTTCTCTCTCTGTCCACAAGATCCTTATGGATGCTGCCAGCCATCTGAGGTGAAGAAAGGGACAAAAATAGTATTCACTGAGAGAAAATGTAATATGAGACTAAGGTCAGATTCCTAAAAAAAAAAAAAAAAAAAAAGCCAGGAAACTCCATGAATAGTAATGCAGATCTACTGAAAACGCATACTAACTTATAAAGACAAGCAAATTACATAGGAGAAGACCCCATTACTGCTTATGGCAGCTCACAGTTTTTATTGCACAAGTTTTATAATGTGGCTTACTATGATGTGGATTTTTGCTGCTAAAGAAAACCCTAAATCTCCCAAATACCACTTTAATCTTCTTAGAATTGACAATTATTTAAATAACTGTCTGTCTTCTCGTGGACATGAACCAGCATCTAAATTGGTTTGGGGAATGCATTCTCAAAACAACCAACACTCACAGAGGTGGCTGGAGCACCGTCTGTGTACTTATGCAAACCACATCTGAACACTGAGCTAAACTATAGGCCACTGCATTCTTGAAAGTCAGCCAGTAAGTATTAGTACTGAATCACAAACATTCCAGTTTTCAACCACACTACTGATTACCTGACCAAGAAGTCATACCTTGGGGACTGAAAAATTCCCACCACAAAATTCAAGGTAGTGCTATAAACAGCATTTTTCAAAGAAATGATTTTTACTTGATCAGCGTTACTCCAGAGTTTACTAGTGGTTGCTTACGGTGATATTTTACAATATTTTTAATGCTACTTTGCATACTACAAAAGATGAACACATATTTTCTTTATAAGTACATGACATTCTGCACCCATAACTGCAGAGTAAATATTTTTAGACTGCAGACCTACACAGAAATAAGTTGCATTGATTGCTTATTTATTTTCATTTTAAACCCAAACCATCCCTTTGGTTCTGAGTAGGTAGGCAAGAACAATTTTCAAATAACCGCAACTCTAAATTCAATAGAAATTTAGATAAATATGTGCATGACTAAAATATACCTCTACTCACCCCTAGGTACTGAAGACACACTGAAATGCAGACTTGCTGCTCTTGGCTGTGATGCCGGTAGAGAGTAAGGGCTGTAACACAACAAGCCCGTCTGCGTGCGGTGCGTCCAACGACATCCATGTTCGTCAGCAAAATGTTGGTGTGTCTGATCTCCGGCCGGAATGCACAGGAATGCCGGAAGGCAAACGGAAGGTGCATTCTAACCTGAACCATGTTCAGCTGTTGGCACGTTCAGCCAATAAGAGCCCAAATTTGAAAGCCTGGGGGTGGGATGCTGAGCAGTGCAGTAGCCAATGATAAACCAGGAGTTTTCAAGCCAATCGAAATCAAGAATTTCAAATCCACTTTGCTCAGTGCTCCTCCCCCACCACAAGTGACCAATCACAGGGGACCAGAAAGTAACCAATCCAGGGAGACCACAAGCCAAGTAACCGGGGAGACCACAAGCCCCAGCTCTCCTCCGGTGTGCCTAGGGTGCGTTGCATGCATCGGCCACTTCCGCGACGTGCCAGGACAAAATGCACGCAGACATGCTTGGTGTGTCACAGCCTTATGGGGCAGCCCAAACCACAAGTGCAGCTGATATGTGACTCTGGCCACTGCCCCTGGGGGAGGTATATGTGAGCTTGTGTGTGCTGCTACCACCATCTCTTCTGGATCACTCTCCAGGCTGGAGAGCAATCTAGACAGGAGGTCAGGGGTGGCAGAACTGGGTACCCTACTGGCCAAGAGCCAGCAAGAACGTAAGCTGCTGCCATCCCTTTCCCTTCTCAATCGCTATCCGCAGCCTAGAGAATTAATAAGGAGGACAATGGGTGGCAGCTAAGGTTCCTACCAGGCCAATGCCAGCAGGAGCTTTAGCTGCTACCACTGCCCTTTCTCCTTCTGAATCAGGTGCTGGATAGCAGTTGAGAAGGGGGAGGAATGGCAGCGGCTGAAGTTTCTGCTGGTTGAGAGCAGGCAGGAACTTCAACTGCCAACAACCCTTGCCCTCTTTTCAATCACTTTCCAGAGTCTGGAGAGCTATCAGTAAGGGGGACAGCCCAGCTTGAAGTCAGGTGAACAACCGGGCAGGTGGCCAGGAGAGGCAGTGGGAAGAGACAGGATGTGCTGGGTACTCTTGACAGTCAGTCACCTCCCCCAACCCATTGCATGAAGCAGCTGCTTCACTCTGCGTCATGGGTGGGCTGGCCCTATACAGGGTTGTGGAAATTCTGAGCCTGTGGCTAATCACAGTTATAACGATAACCAATGGCAATTCAAGAATGCCAGTTCAGACACTTGTAAAATTGCCCACATGGACCAACCCAAGCATCTCTAACATCTGACCAAACACCTCTGGTTACAGATGTCACATCATGGCAGGGATCTGCACTAGTGATTCCAGAATGGATTGTGTGAAGGTATGCTGGATTACACGAATGCTTGCATAGACTGTCCTGTGGGCCAGATTTCATTTCAGGCTAAGTTCTCATTTATCTGTGGCTCTCAGAGACAACTCAGATGAAGTAACAACAAATACAAGCCTGTTACCCTCGGGAGTCTACTGAATGAGGGTAAATAAACGGAAACTTAATTCAGACAGACAACAGTGCTGTTGGTGGGGAGATCTGCTTACTTGGAGGTGTGCAACCTGTTTTGGATATGGTTGCACTGCCTCTGAAAAAACTTGTTTGGGGATATGCCTAGATCTGACATTATCCATGCATATCCAGGTGAGGGTTGCTATTTTATCAGGAATTTCCCTGGAAAGAAAGACCATGTATGTGCTGGAGACAGACTGACATTCAATTTATCTGAAAAATGTTCAAGTTCTTGGATATACCCAACAGAATTTGACTTCTTTTTTGAGCAGCAGGCCTCCATACTCTATCACATTCTCTCCTGAAACCCCACTCTATTTCAAATGCAGTATTATGGGGCTACTATTCGATGTATGAGTTACACAGTTCACTGGATTACGGTTTGCTGAATGGAGCTCTTGAAGCCTGAAAGTAATTCTGAAGGCACTGTGTTGGACTTACTTTTATGGAAGGGCTATCCCTTGACTCTTGCAAAGGCAGCAGTTAACCTGTTTACTGCACTGTACATAACTTAAAGGAGTTCCTAAGACTCTGACCAGTGTCATATGTCAGGGAGACCTCCGTGTGGCTATAAATCTGTTATTCACATGATCTCACAAATGACTCACCCAACTAATGATACTATTTCAGATTATACAGACACAGGAGTTCATACAGATTATACAGGCACATTCACTTTAGCATAAAGCCAAGATAAGTTTCCCATTCCCTACAGAAATTTGGCTTGGAGAATCTATTGTCTTCTCTGGAAAATCTACTGTCTTCATTTTGACAAAGAATGGTGCAGTTATATCAGTTTTAAAGGTTTGCTTTAAATCAGACACCTCACGATCTTTCAACCTTCCAGTCCCCCCACATATTTGACATTTATCTTCTAGAAATTTAGATTATGTCAATTGTGCCTGTTTATATGTAGCGTGCTGCAGGACCTGTTTGTGTGGTGTCATGTGGCACACTGCCGTCTGTGTGCAATGTGCTGTGGTGCCCGTTTGCATTGTTGTGTTATGGCTAGGGGTGTGTTTTTGTTGATAACCGCTTAAAAATATAAAACACTGCTTTCTGCTTAAAAAAAATCTGTGAAAAAATAATCAAAATAAAATAAAACCATGTAATTTTGCATTATCCTTCATCTACTAATACTGTACAACCTATGCCACCTACCTAGCACACTTTTAAAGCGTTTAAAATGGGAAAAATGGAATAAAATACATAACACCGCTTTCTGCTATTTCATTTTGGTTAAACACTGAAATCTGAAAAAAAAACAACTAAAAACCACCCCTAGTTATGGCCTGTTTCAGTGCCTGTTTGTGTGCAGCATATTGCACCAGCAGCTGCATACAGCAGGTGTGCAGTGTCTAACATCAGCGATTTTAAACCTTTTTCATCTCAATATTAGCATTTAATAGAACACATACATCTCACTTTTAAGTCTGCCTAGCTGATCTTAAGCTGTAGAATGCAATCTTATGCATTTTTAACTTAATTTTAACAACTAATCTCATGCAAAGCTTATCTGCAAAGCTTATCTTGATTCCAATCTTGTGTGTCTTTAACTAAAAGTAAACCCAGGAAAATGGTTTTTCAAGCACTATTAGAACAAGAGACTTGGTCTGCTTGGAAATGCTAAATATTTAATTCATTTTAAAATGGAGCCAACCAGTTACAAAGCCCAGCCCTATTCATTGCAAGCTTGAGAAGTCTGACTTATCCACCTCCTCCTTTCTCTTGCTGACTTGAATGTGTGTCACCTCAGCAAGACTCTTGCCCCAATTTCTGTCTGTCCCCAGTGTTTTGCCTCTCTCTATTTGCCTTGTACATACTGTACATCACTACAAACATACACTATTCTCTTGAACCCAAATTAAAGCGTATAACAACAGCAACATACATATAACAAGCATATAACTACAACAGAGGGGTCAGTGCAGACAGGTGCCACTGGCCCACAGGGTTGTGAACATCTACAGTATCTAGGTCAATACAGTCTACACCGGCTGGCAGTGGCTCTCCCCAGGGTATCAGACAGGGGTCTTTCCCAGACCTACCTGGCGATACCAGTGTTTAAACCAGGGACCTTCTGCAAACAAAGCAAGTGCTCTTCTTCTACCATTGAGCTACAGCCTGTCCTGCTACAGAGGAGGACAACTAGGGCTGAAAGACCAAGAAAAAGAGTGGGGGTCCAGAGGCTAAGTTGCAAGCAAGCAAGATGTGAGATTGTAGAATGTGTTTACTGCTTTTATGGCACAGAAGGAAAGGGGAGCACATGAGCTTTTTTTGATCACGAGTGAATGTGTGAGCACCTTCATTAACCATTCTCTTAAACCAAAGGTTTTTGGATCTTAGCATTCTTCTCTGTGTGTGTATCTTACAAACACATTAATGAAGAATAGACAAGATTTCATCTTTATTACTGACTTTTTCTTTTTATATATCTTTCAATGAAATGTTTAGCTATTTTATAATTCGGTTGCAAGTTGGGGAAAACATTTTTAACTTAATAGCAAAGACGAGGAACAGAGCAAACAAAATACTGTAGAATTAAGCACAATTAAGCACAAAATACTGTATTTCCTCTGAAATGTTATCAAAGCTCATGTGAGTTTTTAATATATTGGTTGTAAGTTCCACCCCCCTCATTGTAGCACTATTAAAACAGAAACATAAAATATTGGAGCGTGATAAATCCAGACATACCTGGTAAGTTTCCTCAGATTTGTTTTTTTAATGTATTGCAAAGTTTATTACTTCTTTATAATGTCTGACACCTATACAATCCTGCTTTCACAATGTGATCCTATGCACGTTTACTCAAAAGAAATTTCCACTGTATTCTATAGGATCTACTCCCATGTAAGTGTGCATATGATTGTAGCCTAAGAAACTTTTGTTTTCTTCATGTACATTCAGAAGGAAAGGCTAAAAAACCTTTCTCAGCCCCCCCCCCGAAGCAAAACAAAAACATAGACTTAAACTGTTTACAAAAAGAACTGTTACCTACCAGCTCAACTCTTCCAAAACCTCCCACTCCAAGGGTGTCAATGATGTTGAAGTCAGACAGTTTCAGGTTGGCGAAGAAGGCAGCTTCGGCTTCATATCTGGATTTTTTTATGCGAAAAAATGGAAATTTCTTAGAGGTGCAAACATGAGTACCATGTAATTCTGTTCCTGGATGACATGAACGTTGAACGGAGTTTACCACCTTAATTTCCATCTTGCCTCTTAATGTGTCTTGGTTTTCTTACCTATTGTTTTATTGGTCCCAGATCCACACTGTAAATCTTTTTGCATGTCTTTTTTTCAAAATAAAAGAACCAAATGTGCCAACAGCATGTCTGTAATGCAAATGCTGTGCGCTATAATTCAATTTCAGTTATCAATTGAATGCTACATCTTGACAGTTTCTATTAATCTTCTGGTGAGGCTTTTTGGCATTTTTTTTCCTTTCAGTATTTTTGGAAGATACAGTCTTTCATATGAATTTCCCTTATCCACAAGCTGGCAGAGTTTCTATAAATGTTTATTGAAAGTGGCAAGATCATGAAGGTCCCTGGAGAAAAATCACAGCCAGGTTTTATGAAATCAGATCCAATAAACTGAGAGCTGGTGTATGGATGTCTGAAAGGAATTATTTCAAACACTCATTAACATCTCTAAAAGAGCATTTTCCTTCTCCTACATTTAGAAACTTAGCAGACAAATTCCAAAGCTTGTGGTCCCAAAATCCAGAAGCTGGGTCTTTAGCCTGTGTACAGAGTTGCTTGTAATAAAAGCATACACAGTACTAACTATGCAAGCCATGTGAAGATGACACATGCACGCATGCCAAAAGTAAGCCTCCCATGGGCATACCCATGCACACGAATCCCTTAAAATAGTTTCTTCGAGGGGATTATATAGTATTTTTAGAAAGGCTAAGAGGGTAAATGGAAGAACAGGTTCCACCCCCTGATTGAAGCTTGATCTGGGAAGTATTTGGCTGCCAGAAAAAAAGACCAAATGCATGTGCAACCCTTGAAGCCTGACCTTTGTTCTTTAGAACTGTACATGACAGTAAGGTCTACTATGCAAGCAGACAATAGTTTTCCAAGTATTCTAAAACAGACTGCCTGTAAAGTCATGAAGGATTAATCGAGAGGGCACAGAAGAGTAGAGATTTAGATATGCCCATCTGCCCCATTTATTTCAACTGAATTTAGATACAACTGATTTATTTACAAGCACACTCAACAGGTGGGGGAAACAAAAACCACAACACCTTACTTTAGGCACTTTTGCATGACTGACTTTTTAAACAACAACAACAAAAAAAAACTCTAGACCAAAACTTCTCTGCTTCCCAAGCTGTTTGAAAAATCCATAGAATTACAGCCTGATCCTATCCGGAAGCCCTGCCAGCAAAACTTGTGTTATGCCGGCGGAACGTCACTTCAGTACAGTGTTGTTATTTTTGATAGGTCTTATTAACAGATGGAACATGGAATGCATGCATCCACATGCACTCTGAAGTATATCAACAGAAGATACCACACAACCAAAAAGGATTCTCATTGATGTTGATAACATGGCCATCAAAAATAAGCACATCAGGGTCACACCAGATGTTTGGGGCATCCATGTTAAACACATGCTTGCCCCCATTTGCCTGTAAAACAGAAGTGGAGAATTTACTTTTTCGACCACAAGGAGCATGAGAGGGAAGAGAAGCAAAGTGCGCTCCCTGCCCCACTTTGACATATTAGATAAGAGATTTATATCCCACCTTTCAACTCCTGAAAGGACACAAGGGGGCTCATGGCAATTTAAACACACACATTAAAGAACAATACTATACGAAAACTAGAACTGAATGGCACAACAACAATAAAGGCAGCAGCAAAAGAATCAAAGCAGCAATAAAACATCCCCACTCTCACACACAAAAACCCTGCAGATGAGTTAAAAGCCTTCCTAAGAACAGTTCTAGCGCCTAGTCCAAAGGCCACCAGTGTGAGGGCCGCACGCAGGCACCTATCCAGGGAAGGGAGTTTCCTGGGTATGAAATGGGAGGTATGAAAACAGAGAAGGCTGCCTCCCGGTCCCAACCCCCCGAACATCAGAAACCAGTGGGGCAGCAGACAAGAGGGCCTCTCTCGAAGATCTTTACAGATGGGTAGGCTCATATGGGAGGAGATGGTCCTCCAAGTAACCAGGACTCCTTGGGGCTCTGCTGCTTCTCATCAGTTTTCCCCACCCTGCTCTGATAGCAGAAGTGAGCCAAGTTGGGTGAAAAAATTGCTTAAAGAAGCTGAACGTGGCAAAGCAAGGTGAGGGAGGGAGACGTTTTTGCTCCCCTTCGCTGCACAATCATTTTGGTGTAAAACGTAGACATCCCACTTTCTAAGTGAATGGGACAAGCACATGTTTAACAAATATAAAGTTGCCCTGAATGTTTGATTTGGCCCTCACCACGTTAAATGTAAACATAGTCATTATGCTAGAAATGACTTTGCGGTTATGGCTTCAGCATTTTATTCACAGTGCTACAATCCAAATAAAATGTCAGACTGCTGCTGATTTTCATACATATTCCTCTCTACATTCCAGTGTTATTTAGGTATATAACCAGTATGCCATATCTGTCACATTGCAGAATCTCATCTAGTTCAGAAATGAAATGTAACTCATTTAACTTCTTCTCCCTTTGAAGCATTTGCTAGAGTTATCTTTTAGTGGGGAAAAAAATCTTGTTTTTTTCTTGTGGGGCAAGGTAAGTGTCAGGCTTTTATGGGCCTCTCGATCAGTGGGGCCCTGTACAAGCCATGGATGAACAGAGGGAGAGGAAGAGGAGGAAGCTCCAGCTACTTCAGGAGCAGCGGATGCTCCTCATTGCCCCCACTTTCCACCAAGCCAAGCAGGAGAGGGCTTTGTTAGCAAAGAACAACAACAGCTGCTACCAGTAGAACCAGAGCCCTGTCCTTCTGGGTTACTTGGTGAATGCTGCTGAATTTCGTGTTGTAGTGGCATGCGCTGATTAATCTTCTGTGGATTAAGTTCATGGCATTATCCAGCCACAATTTGGGGGGCAGAGTTCTGGTTGCCTGGGCAATAGCAGGTGTCTGATCATGCTAATCCCTATAGTGGGATTGTGGGAAATGCATGCTTTGGTAAGAAATCAGATGTTCTGTTATACATATGAGTTAACAGGACCACAATAATGAAAGAAGCCAAGGAAACAGAAAAGCTGCAGGAGCCTATCAAAGTCAAAGTAACCCTTTCAAAAGGTTCTGATGGCAAATAATTTCAACTCAGCTTTAATATTTATATTGTCACTAGGTTCTCCCAATAACCTTGTGTGTCTGGCCACTGCATTGCATCTGATTTTGGAAGTTAATCAGCACTGAGGCTGTAGCGGTACATGGAATAACCTTGTTTGACACGGTTCCTTATTGATCATTTTGCACTTGCCATGATGTGCATATTAAGGGGGTAGGCAAAAGCTAAATGACTGCCAAATGGAAAATCAACTTACAACTCTCTTTATATCTAAAGGATAGAGAACACATTGTGGTAGGTTTTGATACCTAGTCAAGAATGGTATTGTGTTCATGAAATTCTCAGAGTCATATTTAATTATTTTATTTTTGCACTTTCAGAATATAGTTATTATTTTCTTATTTCTGTTGGTAATGTAGACTCATTGTCACATAGTTTACTAAAACCACTAATTTCCTTGTGGTCACTGTCACAGAGAACATATACTGTATTAGCTGTCCCATCTTTGTGCTTTGTTTCAGAAAGCCTGATATCCACCCTATTTACACAGAAGTAACTCCCACTGATCTGAATGGCAATTGCTTTCCAAGTAATCCTTTCTCAGTGTTTAGATTTGCAGCCTGGATGGATTCAGAGGTTCATACTATTCACCTGATAATCTGTCATGATAATTAGAGCAAGAGGAGCAAGAGTAATTTATAGCAAGAGGTAATTATACCTCTTATTTATAGCAAGAGATAAGCAAGGAGGAGGAGGAACAGGACCCTATACTGGCCCCCAGGACAGATTGGGATAAGGACAGCCAATATTCTTTGAAGCACAGCCCATGGCCACCCTCTGACACCTCATCCAATGCCCTTTGTCAGAATCCACATCACTCCATTGTCATGTTCACATCACTACCTACTACGGTTTAGGTGATCAGAGTCTCAGATCTCTGCAAGGTGGAGAACCTATTAGGAAGAGTTACTTCAGAGTGTGTAGAGAATCAGAAATACAGCATAGCACATCTGCTAAACCAATTGAAGACAAAGTCCTGCTAAAGGGATATGCCAATGCAATTCTCTAACTGGTCCCATTGTTATAATAGAAACACACAAACAAAAGGGTGTGAGGGGCACTTTCCCAAGCCTTATATTTGAATTTTCTATTTTATTTAAGAGGCACCATAGTTCATCAGCAAAAAATGGTAAATGAGAACTGAGCTTTCTAATTACCCTCCTGCTTTAGGTTTATGGGTTTAGTTCTAGTAAATAAACGAGATGTGTTGGGAATCATTAGACATCTGTTGGATAGCATCTTCTCAGATAAACAGCATAGCTTAATTCAACCATGTAGCAGACTGTACCTAGATAGGAATTGTAGCCAGCTGGGAGACAACAACACTAAAAGCAAAATAACCTAACATGAATGTGGAAGATCTGCCTTTCCAAAGGTCAGTTCTTGTTGGTTTGATTATATGAACAGTGTAGCCTGCAAGGTCACAAACTCACAGAATACAATACCAGCAACTCCCTGTCAGGCGTGTTGTAGAACTCCCCTGATCATCACTGTTGCTGCTTCTATATTCCTTGAGTTGTCACTGCAGCTCATAAAAGGAGCTGAGAAAAATTAGCCCTGCATCCCTGTGTACTGCTTGTTTGCTTTTGGCAGTCATCTCTTTAAAAGTCTGCTAATTTGGTAGGCAGGTGGGAAGGTTGGGGGTGGGGCACAAGAAAGAGTGCAGTTCCTTCCAGCATCCTCCCCCTCTCTGTTTCCAGCCCCTATCCTCCTTGTCTTATTCATTTCCCATCACAGCAAGATAGCAAGCCTCTATCATACTTATGTCCCAATTTATCTTTTCCTATTCTATCCTATCTGCTTGCAGATATACCCAGACAATACTAATATACAATACAATACAAAGAATATGATCAAGTTTCAAATTCTAGGTTTGCAAATTCAAAGGTTTGCAAGGCTCATTTAATATTACTAAAAGGAACTACAGTATGTTAAATGTTTGCCTTAATCATACTTTACAGCTTAAAAGACAGTAGGAAAGATGGTCAGAAATTAATTCTGGGAGAAAATAAAATTTGGCTTAATGTGGGGCTTCCTCATTTCAGACAAAATCAAACCTTACTTCTCTGGAATGAGATTTTGAATTAAAATAAAATAAAGCAATAGTATCTAAAGCAAGAATTATAACCTCTACTGATCTCATTTAACAAATATGCGATTAAAATGACCAGTTGCACTGAGTGATTTTTTTTCTTTCTTTCTTGGCAATAATCCCGGGACTCTTAAATTTAGCTTCAATCCTCCCACTTAAGAAAGGTGGGGAAAAGAATTACTTCCCTTGTGGGCATTGTTTCCATGCCCAGGCATTGCTGCCAAGGATGACTTAACCCCTGGTTCTTACTAGTGTAGAAGGCATTTCAGTCCAAAAGTTACCCAAACTGAAAGCCTCATTTTATACAATATTTTTTAATAATTTTGTGCCCCAGCATGCCTTGCGCTATGCCAGCCAGGTGCTGGAAAAAGGTGGTGTTGTTTTTTTAAGTCATAGCCCAAAAAATGTCTGGATTTCAGAATAGTCTGGATTTTGTATGTCTGGATACGGGGCAATCAACCTGTATGGTTATAGACAATAGTTAGCAGGACCCCTTCTAACTGGGCAAGAGGCACTTTTTCAATTGGTGCACCTTTTATATTTAGCAGGGGGAGAGTAACTGCCCCCCTTTCACCCCGGCACAGTGTCTTTTCTGGTGGCTGTTTGCTGGTGGTGTTCTGCATCTTTTTAAAATTGTGAGCCCTTTTGGGACAGGGAGCCATTTAATCATTTGATTTTGTCTGTAAACCGCTTTGTGAACTTTTTTTTATTGAAAAGTGGTATATAAATACTGTTAATAATAATAATAATAATAATAATAATAATAATAATAATAATAATAATAATAGTTGACCAACTGCAATGAGCCACACCAGGAACATCAAACATTATACAGCGATATCTCTCCAGCTCTTCAACTCTTAGATAGAGATCGAAGTGGTGAGAACCCAAAAAACCCAGTCCAGTCTGGTCAGCTGTGACGTAGTAGTAGTAGTAAAAATCAGCACTCTGTCAAATATTATTATTTTTATTTATTTTTTCACACGTTTATACCACCTTTTTCCAAGGATCTCAGGGTGATGTACATGGTTCCTCCCCTCCTCCTGTTCTAACAACAACCCTGTGAGTTTGGTTAGTCTGAAAGACAGTGACTGGTCCATGGTCACCCAAGAAGCTCGGTGGCTGAGCAGGGATTTGAATCTGGATCTTCCAAGTCTCAGTCAAACACCAGAATCACTACACCATATTTAGTTCTTTAATATATTAACAACCTGTCCTTGGTTTAGTAGTCACCCTGCCTCCCAATGGGTCAACTGAGACTGAAAAATAAATGTCCAGTTCTGTATGCAAATGAATCTAAATCTGTTTATTTAACAAATAATTTCTACTAGCCAGCAGATATGGCTGGTGCACTGCACTGATGCTGTAATGTTGACAAGCAGTCCGTAATTGGTCAACTATACTAATTTTGTACAGTTAATTCTGTCCTACCTTTTTATGAGGTCTCATGAGCATCTAAATGTATTGCACATTGTTAATTAGAGGCCATGAACTTAAAATCTGATCATCTAAGCATGTAAATACTTGATGGGCCTCTTGTCTCTAGTCTGAAAGATGGCAGGGCTCGCATAAATAAATGTGCACCACAGCAACAGCAATGCTCTGATGAATAGCTTAATTGTGCTTTTGTTTGTCTAAAAACAGAGAAACAAAAATGAAAAGAAGGGGAAAAATCCACATGCCATCTGTCTATCGTGCATAACCTGTTAGCATGGTGCGTATTTATTTGTCATGTTTTCCCTGTTCTTTAATAACTATGTATTGATTGAAACTGTAATGGGGAAACACACCTTATTGCATTGTTCAGATCTTTTGCTCTTGGGAAACACTCACATTAACCTGTTCTGTGTTCAAAGATTTCCCTTCAAAATCAATTGGAAATATTCTCTTGACAAATATTCTGAATTCATAGCAGTCAAACTCAAGCCTTTAGGCTTGAAGACAGAGATTCCACTATCAGAAAATTTATGTGATATTGTACATATTCCTATGGACAATGAGATAAAGTTACATTTAGATGTCATGTAAAGCAGGGGGTCTCAACCCTTTTCTGGCCAAGTACCACCTCCGGCGCCACTCTCCTGCTGCGTGCCACCGGAAGTGACTGGCGATGACATCATTGCCAGTTAATTCTGGGTTTTCATGTTTTCAGAGGTCATAAAATGCAACTAGGAGGCTCTGGGCGGGTGGGAGGACCCTTCTCAGCGTTCCCGAGAGGCTCGGCCAAAGGAAGGAACCTCTCGGGAGTGAAAACACACCACCAAAAGCACCACGTCAGAGCGGGGTTCTGGTGATCCGAGTACCACCAGCAGTCGGCCAAAGTACCACTGGTGGTACTAGTACCACTGGTTGAGAAACCCTGATATAAAGCATTGTCATAAAACCAAGAAAACCCTATATACGAGTTCTATCAAACACAAACTTCAGATCTTAAAGCGCAATCCTGTGTGCCGCTGCGCCAGGGGAGCATGCGCTCCTCTGGCACAGGGTGTCATAAATGCGCCCTAAAGGGCAGAGGCCAGCGTAGAGGCCAGCGGCCCTTACCCGGCCGTTCCGCCGTCCCCGTGCCCATCGGAGCAGGTAAGGCCTACACTGGCTGGGGCAGGGGCGGGGCAAAGGCGGTCCAGACGGTGAGGCCTGGAGAGGGTGGGGATATTGGCAGTGAGATAACCAATATCCCAAGCCCTCTCCAGGCCCGGCCCGGCCTTACACGAGCGGCGCAACTGTGCTCAAACTCCAGAGCTCGCACACATTCGAGGGGGCCCATTGGGCCTCCTGCCGCTTACACCGGGGGAAGGGGACGATCTTCTCCCGAGTTGTTCCTGGGCTGCACTGGGGCAGCCATTGAACTCAATAGGATACGGTCTCCAGCCCTTTAGGCCAGGCGCCATATCCTACACTGGATTGGGCTGCCCAAGTGACTTAACTTTATAAGCATATTAAAAATCCTTCAGATTTGTTCTTACTTTGTGTGCTCAGACAATAAAATTCCACAGTGCATAAAATACTGGTACACAATTATTTATTGCCATCCATGTTTTCTTCCTTTTATTGTGACAGCTTCATAATTGCTATCAAAGGGTTTAACCATGATAATTTTGAAAACCATTTAACCATTGTTTCCTAAAATTAGTGCATAATGTATCTATAAGAACTAGAATGTTTCTAGTTCTAGGTTCTACTCTTCCTACACAAGTGTGTATATGTTTCCTAAGAGCTAAACTACATATTATAAAAAATATTTGTTAATGGATCTCCTGGGTTGTTTTTTTTTGGCATTCTGCTGAAAGTCAGCAAGGGGGATGTGCTACTACCCCCGGTACTATTTTCCTGATCTAAACTGCCTCCCATCTGCTCTAGAAGGGAAAAATACAGGTATCCTTCTCCCCTTCTATCTTTCTGATCAATATCCCTCCTGTATTGTTATTTATTAGCCTTACAGGGAAAATAATTCTCAACTAAAGGTAAAAGATGCCTTTAGGATAAAAAGTCTATTTAACCTTACACTTGATTTTCTTCTGAAGATCATCTTTCTACATTTCCTCTCCATTAATGCGTACATTGTCAATAGAAACTCCCAGCAGAGTCTTAATGGCTTCTATGTATCCGGATATTGGCCGTAGTGGTTTTAAATTAGTATCTATTTCTAAAGTGTGGAGCTGGAAATGCATTTGAAAGATATGAACTTCCTCCAAATGCTGAGCAAGTCAGGTGCTTTACAGTATTTACTAGAACCATTTACTGTAACATACAGCTGCTTTCTGATTAACAGGACTGAAATCCTCCCTTCCACTGTGTTTGAGTTCTGAAATGTCAACCCAGAGAGCGCATCAGGCCAGAGACTGCACACAATATCATAGTTCAATTGGAGTTATAATAATTTAGAGGAATCATGTGAACACTCACAGTTGACACCTAGAAAGAATGGAAAAGAAAGTGTTTTCTGTTTAGAGCAACTGACGGCCCAATCCTATAGGCCCGCTGTACTACCAAAACTCACATTCCAGTGGCGCGGTGCGCTTTATGGCATTCACAAAACTCAATGTGCCATTGACTGCAGCCCGACTGGCCTCCCTGGAGCCGGTAAGTCAGCAACAGGAGTGGGTCGTGGGCAGAGAGGGGGTGGGAGGACCGGGGCATTTCTGGGCAGGGAGGGGGGAGGAACCAGAGGTGGGAGGAGGTGGATCTGATAGCAATGGCGCACACTGCATCTTCTCAATTCTTTTAAAAATTTATCCACCCCTTCTCTCTCCTCGGACATACACCACCACTGGCTGCCGGCAGCAATGCCGAAGGAGGATCAAAGTGCTGCTGCCGGCCAGTTAAGTAAAATCTTGCCCCCATGCCCAGCCGGAAATGCCCCCCAGGGCCTGGGAGGTGCACACGAAGCAGCTGCCACCCTGGGGGTGCAGCAGGGGTGGCAGCTGCGTGCAAAATGGAAAAAATAACCCCCCAAAAGTCCCGGACATTTATGGAAATTTTGCACCCCCCAGAGCTCCTCACGCCCAGCACCCGGGGGCACCCCCCCTGCACCCTCCTGACAACGCCTCTGGGCGGCTGCAGCAGGTTGCTGGAGGAAGAAGGAGGCTGCCACTGCCCTGGTCTTGTTCCTTCTCGCTGAATTGAAGTCCCAACTGGAGCAATGGGCAAACATGGGGTGCGGGTTCTCATCAGTTCACCACTCCCTCCAACTCATAGCTTGATGCAAGCATTTTGGGCCACTTCATGGGTGGGCTAACCCTGGTGTCTAGGAATTAGTCCAATAAACACCTTTGATTTTCTGCGTCCCCTCCAAATCTCACCTCAACCAGGGCATTTCCCAAATGAATCTCATGTACTTATACTTTGCAAAGTTAAATAATGTAGTCGTGGATGGGAGATTAGCTATATAGGTACATGCTTGAATTGCCCCTCACGCTTCTTTTACAATACAGTAGACACCTCACTTATTCATAAATAGTGTAAGGTCACATAATTCATGATGACACTAAAAATAGCAACTATTCTGTGTGTTGCAGCTTCCTTTCCAGGTAATTCATTGCTATGTTACAAGACCATTTTGGAGCTATTCTTTTGCATCTCTTTTCAACATGCAATGCAACTCTATAAAGGTTTTCTTTAAGGGTTAAGAAGGCATACTTACAAAAATAAATAAATAGAAAAAAGTAGATCACATTCTAAAACCCAGACTGATTTTCCTGAACTCCTCATGACACTTGAAGTCAAAGGGTTATTTGCATAACTATGGCTCAGTCCACTTCACTTACAAAGCTGCTCTCAAGACTAATACCCTCTCAAAACAGAGCCAGGTAGACTATATCTCTTGGTTTCTTGAAGAAATATACTCGTGCTTTCTTCTCTTTGCAGAAGCAAAGATCCAAGTCATGCTTGATATTCAGCAATGGCCCTGATGCTTTTGCTGCACTGAAGCCAATGATTATTCTACAAAAACAGGCATGACAGCGTAATCTCATTATACATCCCTGTCACAATATATTGTGTACTCACTCAGGTACAAACAGTTGAATACAAGACATACATGCATTGCATCAGGGTGTGTGTTTCAAATGGAACATTACTCGAAATATTTGGAGATAGCAACTGGGAAAGGATTAGATACATGTGTGAGCTACCTCATTGTCTTGCTCATTACAGGCCTATCTATGCAAAGACTCAGATCCTTCCACTGAGGCCCTCATCCTGGATGTGCCAGAGTCCTGGCAGGTATGATGCTACCTAGGTACATAGTATTTCATGGGAAGTAGCTATCTGGTTGCACAAATCTTTCTTGAAGTATGATTGTAGAGATCCGTTTTAGCTGCAATTGGGCAAACCCTGCTTTGCATTACTGCAGCTTAAAAATCACCACGAGGCTAGCTATCTCTGCTTCTAGTTAAATACATTTTTGACCAGATCTCCTGTTAATCAGGAAAGTTAGAAGGCGTTGCACCTAGCAGGCTTTAATCTGCTGGGATGGCATGTGCCATAGTTACTTAGGGCCTTTCTCCTCCATACCTACTCTTCACTCCTGTCACTATTGGCTTCCAAGCTGCTTTAACATCATCAAGGATTGTGCACCTTACCCTAAAGAGTTTGCACTGGCTTTTGGTTTGAACTACTTTCAGTTCCACATCAAATCAAGTGGACGTTAACTGGGGGACGGTAACTGGGGGTTACTGAAATGCAGTGGTAGCAGCAGGGCCTCTGAGAGGGAGGTTAAGGGGGTAATTGGTACCCGGGCCCAGGGCGAAAAATGGGCTAAAAGGGGGGCCCTGGAGCAAAAAAGGTGGCCCAGGAACCAAATTCATATGTAGGGAAGGGGCCCAAAAGAAACTTTGTACCCCCTGATAAAATTCCTCTGAATAGGGCCATTCAGAGGAATTTTATCAGGGGGTACAAAGTTTCTTTTGGGCTGGGTTGAGGGAGTCTGCAGGATGGGTTAAGAGCTGGGTTGAGGGAGTCTGATGGAATGGAATAAAAGAGGGATGGCATTGTAGCTCAGCGGAAGAGCACATGTAGGTGGTCCTAGGTTCAGTGCCAGGCATCTCCAGGTAGGGCTGGAAAAGACCCCTATCTGAAACCCTGGAGAACTGCCACCAGTGTAGCCAATATGAGGCGAGACAGACCAATGGCCTGACTCAGCATAAGGCAGCTTCCTGTGATCACCAAAGGTTGGGGACCACCTGTGAAACAATAATTTGCAAGCATCGTCTCAAAGAAGAGCAGTTTCTTTAGCCAGCATGTGCCTATACATAGAAAGACCTGAGGATGACCATGATAATCCATAACAATGTACGGTCCTTCCATACGACGTAGAGCCAAAATGACCTCAGCAGGGAAGCGTTTCTCTGACCCGTGAAATTTGTTCCATGTGGTGTATTCTTGGTCCATGGAATTTCCTACATTTTGACTAACCCTAATTGTGTAGCTGCACCTGCTGGTGTAAATACCATGTGGCAATGTGTGAATAATTTTTTTTTTTGGAAGATATATTTTCATTGCCCATTTAATTTCCATTTAGTAAATCTGTTTCACTTACTATCGTCTAGACAGCTTCTTCCAAGGCGAAAAAACAAAGAAAAATTCTCTGTGACAGTTTTTACATTATTATTGAATTGAAAAACAAATAATTATAATTGTACACAAGCTTGGGACATCAAGAGAACAGTAGAGAATAATGCAGAACAATATGTCAGATCAACAGAAAACAAATAGCATGAGAAAGAGACAAAAGCCATGTAATAATAGGATAAAGTCTATGGTACAATTTCATCTCTTGGCATCGCATTCAAACATTAGTTTTAGGAGTGTTACAAAGGTTGTTCGCAAAATCACCACCGCCACTGAGTGTGGGAGTGGAGAGAAGAGCGGATCAGGATCGGCGGGGCATGCTGAATCCCAAGCCCCTTCCCAGGTCTGATCAATATTGCTGGTGCAGGCCCGAGTTGACCCATTGCAGCTGCTGGGGCTTACCCTGGGGCAAGGGGACAAATGTCTCCTTACCCTGATGAGACCTCCAGCAGCCCAAAATCCCCTGCAAGATGCAGCAGAAGCCATGCCGGTGCTGGTGCATTGCCACATGGGGATTTAGGTTGGATTGGGCTGCCCAGCTTTATGGTTCTTGTCTTATGTATACTGTAACTAAGCCAAGATAGGTTGACTAAGCGACAGCCAACAGCCCAAAACCACCTTTTGAGTTGGATTTTGAAACTCAGTAAAGTCTCAGTAATGATCCCCTTCATGGATCATTGCCTTGTCGTGGCGAAGGGGCTTGCGTAACTCAATGAAGCCATGAGCTATGCCGTGCAGGGACACCCAAGACGGACAGGTCATAGCAGAGAGTTCTGACTAAAAGTGATCCACTGGAGAAGGAAATGGCAACCCACTCCAGTAACCTTGCCAAGAAAATCCCATGAACAGTACCAAAAGGCTAAAAGATATGACGCTGGAAGATGAGCCCCTCAGGTCGGAAGGTGTCCAATATGCTACTGAGGAAGAGCGGAGGACTATTCCAAGTAGACCCAGAAAGGATGAAGCGGTTGGGCCAAAGCCAATAGGACGTCCGGCTGTGGATGTGTCTGAGGTTGAAAGGAAAATCCAATGCTGCAAGGAGCAATAGTGCTTAGGAACATGGAATGTGAGGTCTATGAATCAAGGCAAGCTGGATGTGGTCAAAAATGAGATGATAAGATTGAACATTGACATCTTGGGAATCAGCGAACTAAAATGGACGGGCATGGGCGAATTTAAGTCAGGTGACCATCATATCTACTACTGTGGGCATGAATCCCTTAGAAGAAATGGAGTAGCCCTCATAGTCAATAAAAGAGTGGGAAAGGCAGTATTGGGGTGCAACCCCAAAAACGACAGAATGATTTCAATGTACTATGGAAACTTTCATGGCTTGGTACAATTTGTAATGAAGCAGGCATTATGGGTTTTCTAGCCATGTTTATTATTTGAGAAATAAAACTAAAATCGTACTGTCTTCTTAAGAGATTTATCTCACACACACACTCTGGAGATGTGCGTAGAGGCGAAGATGAGTCTTTATTTCTCCTACCAACGTTTCATCCCACACGAGGGACCTTGTCAAGGTAATTCAGCATAACACTGCTGGATGACACTGAGAACATGGAGCTCTTGCTAGCATATGCCAGTAAAAGCCATGGCAACCGTTAACTGACAACGGAATCATCAACCTCTGCTCTATTCCTCCTAGGCTGCAAATATGCTCTTTTCAGGATAGGTAGCCAGATTTTATTGGCAAATGACAGCTCTTGCTGTCTATTCAGAAGACTTGCAGGTTTCCTTTGGGAGATTGAAATAGCCTCCAGATTTAGTCTTCGTTTTAGACTGGCTTCCGAAAACAACGAACGGACCTGCTCAAAAGCAATTTGGTGGCCAGATTCCAGGGCGTGCGCTGCCACAGCAGATTTTTCTCCTTGTGACAATTTTACCGCTCTCTGGTGTTCTTGTACTCTTACTTTAATAGGGGCTCCACATATTTTGTATGGGAAGGGGTATTTAGGGAACAAAAGGAAGGGGTAGTGATGGGCAATCCCTTAAGCCCGGTGGTTGCTAATTTATTTATGGAGTTTTTTGAACAGAAGGCTTTACAATCAGCCAAATTGAAACCATCTACGTGGCTAAGATACATCGATGACATTTTTTGTATTTGGGATCACGGGGAAGAAGAACTGAAAGGCTTTTTGGCACATTTAAATTCCTTGTGCCCCGAGATCCAATTCACGATAGAAATTGAAGAAAATGGGACTTTACCTTTCTTGGACGTCTTGGTGACTAGAAAGAAGGATTTAACCTTCGGACATACTGTGTACCGAAAGCCTACACACACGGGAAGATACCTGCACAAAACATCCAATCACCACCCACTGCAAAAGAACTCCTTAATAAATTCTTTAATTTTCAGGGCATTACGGGTTTGTGATGAACCATCTTTAGCTGCAGAAAGGCGCATCGTCACAGATTCCTTGTTGGCTAATGGTTATCAGTTGCAGCAAATTAACAAATGCTGGGAGAGACAAGTTAAAAAGAAAAACTATATCCCTAAGCCGGGAGAGAATAATGAAAAAGAGGAGGAAGCTGACAACGAGAAACTATGGTTATCATTGCCTTTCCTACAAGGAACCACGGACAAAATAGCGAGAGTGATGAGAAAATATGGGATCAGGACTTTATTTGCTCCTACAACTAAGATAGAGCAAATACTAAGAAATCCCAAAGATCAAAGACCTACGTTAATGAACCCAGGAGTCTATGAAATAAAATGCGGTTGTGGTCGTGCTTACATTGGAAATACAATGAGACCTATTAAAGTAAGAGTACAAGAACACCAGAGAGCGGTAAAATTGTCACAAGGAGAAAAATCTGCTGTGGCAGCGCACGCCCTGGAATCTGGCCACCAAATTGCTTTTGAGCAGGTCCGTTCGTTGTTTTCGGAAGCCAGTCTAAAACGAAGACTAAATCTGGAGGCTATTTCAATCTCCCAAAGGAAACCTGCAAGTCTTCAGAATAGACAGCAAGAGCTGTCATTTGCCAATAAAATCTGGCTACCTATCCTGAAAAGAGCATATTTGCAGCCTAGGAGGAATAGAGCAGAGGTTGATGATTCCGTTGTCAGTTAACGGTTGCCATGGCTTTTACTGGCATATGCTAGCAAGAGCTCCATGTTCTCAGTGTCATCCAGCAGTGTTATGCTGAATTACCTTGACAAGGTCCCTCGTGTGGGATGAAACGTTGGTAGGAGAAATAAAGACTCATCTTCGCCTCTACGCACATCTCCAGAGTGTGTGTGTGAGATAAATCTCTTAAGAAGACAGTACGATTTTAGTTTTATTTCTCAAATAATAAACATGGCTAGAAAACCCATAATGCCTGCTTCATTACAGAATGATTTCAGTTCGAATCCAAGGCAAACCATTCAACATTACAGTGATCCAAGTGTATGCCCCAACCACTGATGCCGAAGAAGATGAAGTTGACCGGTTCTATGAAGACCTACAACACCTTCTAGAACTAGCACCCAAAAAATATGTCCTTTACATCATAGGAGACTGGAATGCTAAAGTAGGAAATCAAGAAATAAACGGAACAACAGGCAAGTTTGGCCTTGGAGCGCAAAATGAAGCAGGGCAAAGGCTAACGGAGTTCTGTCAAGAGAACACGCTGGTCATAGCAATCACTCTTTTCCAACAACACAAGAGGCGACTCTACACATGGACATCACCAGATGGTCAATACCGAAACCAGATAGATTATGTGCTTTGCAGCCAAAGATGGAGAAGCTCTGTACAGTCAGTAAAAACAAGACCTGGAGCTGACTGTGGCTCAGATCATGAGCTTCTTATTGCAAAATTCAGGCTTAAATTGAAGAATGTAGGGAACACCACTAGATATGACCTAAATCATATCCCTTATGAGTAAACAGTGGAGGTGAAGAATAGATTTAGGGCATTAGATCTGGTAGACAGAGTGCCTGAAGAACTATGGACGGAGGTTCGTAACATTGTACAGGAGGCAGCAACGAAAACCATCCCAAAGAAAAAGAAATGCAAGAAGGCAAAGTGGCTGTCAGATGAGGCTTTACAAATAGCTGTGGAAAGAAGGAATGCGAAAAGCAATGGTGAAAGGGAAAGAAATAAGCAACTGAATGCAGAGTTCCAGAGAATAGCAAGGAGAGATACGAAGACCTTCTTAAATGAACAATGCAAAGAAATCGAGAAAAACAACAGAATGGGAAGGACTAGAGATCTCTTCAAGAAAATTGGAGATATCAAGGGAATGTTTTGTGCAAAGATGGGCATGATAAAGGACAAAAAAGGCAGGGACCTCACAGAAGCAGAAGAGATTAAGAAGAGATGGCAAGAATACACAGAAGAACTATACAAGAAAGATCTGAATGTTCCTGATGACCACACTGGTGTGGTCACTGACCCAGAGCCGGACATCCTAGAGAGTGAAGTCAAGTGGGCCTTAGGTAGCATTACTAACAACAAAGCTAGTGGAGATGATAATATCCCAGCTGAGCTACTTAAAATCCTAAATGATGATGCTGTGAAAGTGCTGCACTCAATATGCCAACAAATTTGGAAAACTCAGCAGTGGCCAAAGGATTGGAAAAGGTCAGTTTATGTTCCAATTCCAAAGAAGGGCAGTGCCAAAGAGTGTTCAAACTATCGCACAATTGCACTCATTTCACATGCTAGCAAGGTTATGCTCAAAATCCTACAAGCTAGGCTTCAGCAGTACGTGGACCAAGAACTACCGGAAGCACAAGCTGGGTTTCGAAGAGGCAGAGGAACTAGAGATCAAATTGCCAACATGCGCTGGATCATGGAGAAAGCACAAGAGTTCAAAAAAAAAACACCTACTTCTGCTTCATTGACTACGCAAAAGCCTTTGATTGTGTGGATCACAACAAACTGTGGCAAATTCTTAAAGAGATGGGGGTACCAGACCACCTTACCTGTCTCCTGAGAAACCTGTATGCGGGTCAAGAAGCAACAGTTCGAACCGGCCATGGAACAACTGATTGGTTCAAAATTGGGAAGGGAGTACGGCAAGGCTGTATATTATCACCCTGCTTATTTAACTTATATGCAGAATACATTATGAGAAATGCAGGGCTGAGTGAATCTCAAGCCGGAATCAAGATTGCCGGGAGAAACATCAACAACCTCAGATATGCAGACGATACCACTCTAATGGCAGAAAGTGAAGAAGAACTAAAGGGCCTCTTGATGAGAGTGAAAGAGGAGAGTGCAAAAGTTGGCTTAAAACTCAACATTAATAAAACTAAGATCATGGCATCTGGTCCCATCAATTCCTGGCAAATAGAAGGGGCAGAAATGGAAGCAGTAACAGATTTTACTTTTTTGGGTTCCAAGATCACTGCAGACGGAGACAGCAGCCATGAAATTAAAAGACGCTTACTCCTTGGAAGGAAAGCTATGGCAAATTTAGATAGCATAATTAAAAGCAGAGATATCACCATGCCAACAAAAGTTCACATAGTCAGGCCGATGGTGTTCCCAGTAGCAATGTATGGTTGCGAGAGTTGGACCATAAGGAAGGCTGAGCACCGAAGAATAGACGCTTTCGAACTGTGGTGCTAGAGAAGACTCCTGAGAGTCCCTTGGACTGCTAGGAGATCAAATCAGTCAATCCTAAATGAAATCAACCCTGACTGTTCCCTGGAAGGACAGGTACTGAGGCTGAAGCTCAAATATTTTGGCCACCTAATGCGGAGAGAGGACTCTCTGGAGAAGACTCTGATGCTGGGAAAGATTGAAGGCAAAAGGAGAAGGGGAAGGCAAAGGATGAGATGGTTAGACAGCATCACCGATGCAACGAACATGAAAATGAGCGAACTCAGGAAGATAGTGGAGGAGAGGAAGGCCTGGCGGCATATGGTTCATGGGATCACGAAGGGTCGGACACGACTTAACGACTGAACAACAACAACAAAGTCTTGCTTGCAAGAAACAATCTCTCCATTGTTCCACAGTAGCCCCATGTTTGATTAATGCTGTAACAGACATTTATCACCATCACGTTTGTATTTTACCCTTCCTGCTTAGCATAGCATAGATAGTGATATTTGTGAAGCTCCAAAGAACTAATTACATTTAAAATACTGCAGAGGATTATCAGTCTTGGAAACATGAGGGTTAACCCCGACAAGCAATTAAAAACATTTGAAGGACAACATAATTTCTCTTCCCAGTAAGCTGCTTACAGTAATTCTGATTAGTATATATATATATATTTGTTATCTTTCTCCATATCATCTTGACTGGTCTGTCAAATGTCACTGTTCTTTAGCACCAGAAGATTAGTGGCTATGTGAATGGTTATGTTACAGTTTTCAATTTATTAAGAGCACCCCTTCATCTGAAATTCCTCATGCATATAGAGGCCAGGTTCCAACATCTTCCAAGGTCAGTCTGAAAATGTTATGAACCCAATAACCCATAATGTATCAAAGGTTCTCTGATACAGCATGATATAAACAAACACTGCTTCTAATAATCTCATATTACATTTTGCCTCATTCCTATCCCTGAGGCTTCACTAGGGTTTGCGTCACCTGGTGCAAGAGCTCATTGCGACATGTGCCCTCACGAGATTTGGGCACCGCCATCTTGGATCTCGCGAGATTTCGCGAGATCCAAGATGGCAGCGCCAGAAAAAGGTACCTTTTTTAAAGCAGCGGCGGTTTCAGGGGGCAGCAGGAGTCCTGGCCGGCCCGGATGCAGCCGGCTAGGCCCCAGAGGGGGCAGAATGGCAGCAATGACTGGACAGGCAAGTGGTAAAAATAAATAAATAACAACATTTTCAGCCACCCGACAATTTTTTTTACATTTTTTAAAAAGCAATTAATTAATTGATAGATTAATTAATTGTTGGGGGGGGGGGTTGTCCCGGTTTGGAACCGTGAAAATATGGTAAGCATACTTAACCCCCCTCTCAGAGACCCTGCATTGTGGTAATTTACTACTAAATTAAACTGGAATTTCTGAAAGAAGAGGTGCTGGGAAAAAGAGTTATGAAATTGCATGGGGAGATGGCTCCTGCTAATTCCTGGTCTGGAGTTTGAGTACAAGGGAGGAGCGCAAATCCTCTGTAGTCTGTGGTAAGCCATGGCACTCTATCTGCCCTTCTTCTTCCACCAACAACCTCCATCATAACAGGTTTTCTGTTTGTGAATGTTCTGATAACCTTACGAATATTTTCTTTCTGTTTTCCTCATCCACTATACCAGTCAGTCCTTTTGAATTTAGGTGCATACATTACTAATAAAAAGAGACTCTTAAATTAGGCCATGCCCTTTACACTACAAATTTGCAATTTTAGTTTCTTGAATACACACAGCTCAATTGCTAATACCTAGATTGTTTCTGACAGGTATATAATCCATGGAATTCTATATTGAGATCATTTATATCTCGAGGAACTGTCTTCGTGTCTTTATTCTCTGTTGTCATACCAATTCAGGTTTCCATAGAAACTGAGACGAAAGAGGAAAATTGTAAAATCCAAATGAACGGGACTAAGTTGACAATGTTATGTTTCATTATACATAAAAATGCAAACAAACAAGGAAATTACAAAATGACAAACTGCATTATAAACCTAAAATGGTTACTAAGTTTTGAAGTGATATTACGTTTTTGTGTTAAAACTAGATGGCATTGTTTTGAAGTCAATATCATCCAGTTCTCTAAGTGACAGCCCAATCCTATCCACTCAGCACAGCGGTGCAAAATGGTGACTGCTGCATCCTATGGTGGGGAGGCGGGCTGGGAGGCTTCAGCATTTTAAATCCCCTTGTTGTTGTTCAGTCGTTAAGTCGTGTCCGACCCTTCGTGATCCCATGAACCACATCCCGCCAGGCCTTCCTGTCCTCCACTATCTTCCTGAGTTCGCTCATTTTCATGTTTGTTGCATCGGTGATGCCTTCTAACCATCTCATCCTTTGCCTTCCCCTTCTCCTTTTGCCTTCAATCTTTCCCAGCATCAGAGTCTTCTCCAGAGAGTCCTCTCTTCGCATTAGGTGGCCAAAATATTTGAGTTTCAGCCTTAGTACCTGTCCTTCCAGGGAACAGTCAGGGTTGATTTCATTTAGGATTGACATCCCCTTACCCCTGCGTAATGCTCATGACCCACAATGGGTCTCCTCAGACCTACACTAGCGATTTTACTAGCACAAGTCTGAGGAGAGAAAGGGGGTGGGGAAGCTGTTGCTAGAGGGAATAGGATCTGGCACATGCCTTACGCGACGGATCTACCCCCTCCTGCAGCCGTCTTGCCCCCTTATGCCCTCTCCCTGCCCTGTTTCTTCTTCCATATAGTTTCATTTACAGTGCAATCCTCCGTAACTTTGGAGCGGCAGAGCGTGCGCCCTGCCATTCCAAAGCATTGCAAACGTGCTGGAAAGCATGTTTGAGACGACTCTAGAGTAAGCAGCCCTTACTCTGCCATCCTCTGGACCTGGAACCCACCGGCGGAGGTAAGTCCTACGCCAGTTGGTGCAGGGGCCGGGGGAGGCAGGAGTGTGGAGGGAGGGGGGCATTGGCAGGGTCGGACTGGGAGGGAGCAGGGATATCGGCGGCATGCTTCACTGATATCCTCGGCCCATTCCTGGACCTGGCTGGTGTTACTTCCCCACCCTGGATATACGTCAGCTTCAGAGTTGGCATACATCCGAGAAAGTCCATAGGGCCCCAGCCGGCTTGCACCCAGGGAAGGGGATGAACGTCCCCTTCTCCTGAGGTGTTCCCGGGCTGCTCCGGGTCAGCCTGGGAACAGCATCGGATACAGCGGCTGGCCCTTTCGGCCAGCTGTGTACCCTTACACAGGATTGTGCCATTAGTCTGGTATGCTACTTTGACTAAAACAACAACTTTCATTTCCAACAACAGCATAATTCTATACATGTTTATTTGGAAGTAAGTATCACTGTCTTCAGTAGGATTTACTCTCAGATAAATCTGTATAGGACTGTAACCTCAGGCTGCACTCCTGTACATCCTTATCTGGGCGTAAATTTCATTAAACTCAGTGGGGCATACTTCTGAGTACACATGCGTAGAGTTACACTCTATATTTCTGGATAATGCTTATCCCAGAAATGCTTCTTAGAGTTCTGCTGAATGCATGCCCCTTCCTTTCCAAGGCAACTGTAAATGGATTTTGTGTGTATAATGAGTTTGGAAAATTAGGTATGTCTGGTGAATTAAAGATGCTAAGATTGAGAAAACACAACAATTCAATTGGCATTAGATTTGAACATTCATATGATACTTGAGTCTTTCATCTAGTAAACAAGTTAAGGAAAGCAGATGGTAATAAAAACTCAGATACTCCAAGCTATGAACAGCCCTAATACAAAAACAGGGGGCATGATAACACAGGGCATAATTTGAAATGAGTTTTAGCCATTTGTTTTTACAATATTTCCATGTAATTAGCTTATATTAAGTATACTGTACAAGTATTTTCTCAAACGTACAGTTTTCAACAAAAATATCCATGCCATCCATGTGCAATAGGGGAGAGGAGTTTTAATCCTGTTTAGAATGCTGCACTATTGATTGCAACTAGTGTATGAATATAAGGTAGTTTAATCTTTTAATCCCCTTTTAAAGGCATCCAGGCCAGGTGCCATCACCACATCCTGTGGCAAGGAGTTCCACAAACCAATTACACGCTGGGTAAAGAAATATTTTCTTTTATCTGTTTTAATACTCCCTCCACTCAATTTTAGTGGATGTCCCCTAGTTCTAGTGTTGTGTGAGAGGGAAAAGCTCTCTATCCACTCTCTCCATCCCGTGCATAATTTTATACATCTCAATCATGTCCCCCCTCAGGCGCCTTTTTTCTAGGCTGAAAAGCCCCAAATGTTGTAGCCTTTCCTCATAAGGGAGGTGCTCCAGCCCACGAATCATTTTGGTCGCTACCAAATCTGTGCCTTGATAAATAACAATAACAGCAAGAACAATAATAAAAAGCACCCAAAAGGTTGAGACTCAAGGAAATGTATTTATGTTTAAGACAGGTAGAAGTTGATGCAACCATGCACATGGTTTTCTTCTAAGGAAGGCCCTAGATTGAAACATTAGTTTCTTTACCTAGGGCAGAATCAAACTGCACCATCTTGCTTGCCAGGGTAGGGGAATTGCTTTAAATCCAGCATTTATACCACTGTGGCTTAAAACAGATGCATAGGATCACACTATCCATCATTAGTGAGGAGCTTGATGCTCATCTTTACCACTTTTTCCCTAAATTCCAACCTGATAGGATTGTGTCAAGGTGGGTCCCCCTTTTCCAACTCAGTTACAGCAACTGGTAAAGGGTTTTTAGGATTTATCACAGATTACTGAAAAGGTTACAAGCAAGTAAAAGACACTTCAACTCAGAAGATATATACAATAGACTAACAGTATAAAACAACAAATACTAGCTTTCCTAGGAAACACTGATTCTAAACTCACCCAACCTGTGAATCTCACTAAGAGCAACTGGGCCAATCTGTAATACAACATTCAGCAGCATCAAAGGCAGAATTAATTTACAGAGACCTTCTGTTTATTCCCTATTTGGCCTGACAGCATGCCTAAAGCCATGTTTGTTTGTTTTTTAATACCAAGCTCTTGTGCTAAATGGTGCATTTATTGCTGCTAGTTAGACAAATGTTTTGATTACATTTCCTCAGGCTCAAAACTACAGACATTTCAGAGTAAACCCTTAGGAAATTATGTGGTGCTGGATGCATCAACTTGGATAGCTCTCCTCACCATCATTCAGCCCTGTTCCTGAAAATCGTCATCAGTGGTCCTGAGTCAGACAAGACCTGCCTGATTTTTGAGTAAGGCCATACAGCTCCAGCTTGCCTTTGACTCCTCCATCTTACTATACCGCTCTAACTATTCTTTTCCTAACAATGCCATCTATTAAAGAGCAGGTGGGAAGAGGTTAATGTGAACGATGCAGTATACCTGTGTTGTTGTTCAGTCGTTAAGTCGTGTCCGACCCTTCGTGATCCCATGAACCATATCCCACCAGGCCTTCCTGTCCTCCACTATCTTCCTGAGTTCGCTCATTTTCATGTTTGTTGCATCGGTGATGCTGTCTAACCATCTCATCCTTGGCCTTCCCCTTCTCCTTTTGCCTTCAATCTTTCCTAGCATCAGAGTCTTTTCCAGAGAGTCCTCTCTTCGCATTAGGTGGCCAAAATATTTGAGTTTCAGCCTTAGTACCTGTCCTTCCAGGGAACAGTCAGGCTTGATTTCATTTAGAATTGACTGATTTGATCTCCTAGCAGTCCAAGGGACTCTCAGGAGTCTTCTCCAGCACCACAGTTCAAAAGCATCTATTCTTCGGCGCTCAGCCTTCCTTATGGTCCAACTCTCGCAACCATACATTGCTACTGGGAACACCATCGTCCTGACTATGCGAACTTTTGTTGGCATGGTGATATCTCTGCTTTTTATTATGCTGTCTAAGTTTGCCATAGCTTTCCTTCCAAGGAGTAAGCGTCTTTTAATTTCATGGCTGCTGTCTCCGTCTGCAGTGATCTTGGAGCCCAGAAAAGTAAAATCTGTTACTGCTTCCATTTCTGCCCCTTCTATTTGCCAGGAATTGATGGGACCCGATGCCATGATCTTAGTTTTATTAATGTTGAGTTTCAAGCCAACTTTTGCACTCTCCTCTTTCACTCTCATCAAGAGGCTCTTTAGTTCTTCTTCACTTTCTGCCATTAGGGTGGTATCGTCTGCATATCTGAGGTTGTTGATATTTCTCCCGGCAATCTTGATTCCGGCTTGCGATTCATTCAGCCCTGCATTTCTCATAATGTACTCTGCATATAAGTTAAATAAGCAGGGTGACAATATACAGCCTTGCCGTACTCCCTTCCCAATTTTGAACCAATCAGTTGTTCCATGGCCGGTTCGAACTGTTGCTTCTTGACCCGCATACAGGTTTCTCAGGAGACAGGTAAGGTGGTCTGGTACCCCTATCTCTTTAAGAATTTGCCACAGTTTGTTGTGATCCACACAATCAAAGGCTTTTGCGTAGTCAATGAAGCAGAAGTAGGTGTTTTTTTGGAACTCTCGTGCTTTCTCCATGATCCAGCGCATGTTGGCAATTTGATCTCTAGTTCCTCTGCCTCTTCGAAACCCAGCTTGTACGTCCGGTAGTTCTCGGTCCACGTACTGCTGAAGCCTAGCTTGTAGGATTTTGAGCATAACCTTGCTAGCATGTGAAATGAGTGCAATTGTACGGTAGTTTGAACACTCTTTGGCACTGCCCTTCTTTGGAATTGGAACGTAAACTGACCTTTTCCAATCCTTTGGCCACTGCTGAGTTTTCCAAATTTGTTGGCATATTGAGTGCAGCACTTTCACAGCATCATCATTTAGGATTTTAAGTAGCTCAGCTGGGATATTATCATCTCCACTAGCTTTGTTGTTAGTAATGCTACCTAAGGCCCACTTGACTTCACTCTCTAGGATGTCCGGCTCTGGGTCAGTGACCACACCAGCGTGGTCATCAGGAACATTCAGATCTTTCTTGTATAGTTCTTCTGTGTATTCTTGCCATCTCTTCTTAATCTCTTCTGCTTCTGTTAGGTCCTTGCCTTTTTTGTCCTTTATCATGCCCATCTTTGCACAAAACGTTCCCTTGATATCTCCAATTTTCTTGAACAGATCTCTAGTCCTCCCCATTCTGTTGTTTTCCTCGATTTCCTTGCATTGTTCATTTAAGAAGGCCTTCTTATCTCTCCTTGCTATTCTCTGGAACTCTGCATTCAGTTGTTTATATCTTTCCCTTTCACCCTTGCTTTTTGCATTCCTTCTTTCCACAGCTATTTGTAAAGCCTCATCTGACAGCCACTTTGCTTTCTTGCATTTCTTTTTCTTTGGGATGGTTTTCGTTGCTGCCTCCTGTACAATGTTACAAACTTCCGTCCATAGTTCTTCAGGCACTCTGTCTACCAGGTCTAATGCCCTAAATCTATTCTTCACCTCCACTGTATACTCATAAGGGATATCGTTTAGGTCATATCTGACTGGTCTAGTGGTGTTCCCTACATTCTTCAGTTTAAGTCTGAATTTTGCAATAAGAAGCTCATGATCTGAGCCACAGTCAGCTCCAGGTCTTGTTTTTACTGATTGTATAGAGCTTCTCCATCTTTGGCTGCAAAGCACATAATCTATCTGGTTTCGGTATTGACCATCTGGTGACGTCCATGTGTAGAGTCGCCTCTTGTGTTGTTGGAAAAGAGTGTTTGCTATGACCAGCGTGTTTTCTTGACAGAACTCCGTTAGCCTTTGCCCTGCTTCATTTTGCGCTCCAAGGCCAAACTTGCCTGTTGTTCCGTTTATTTCTTGATTTCCTACTTTAGCATTCCAGTCTCCTATGATGTAAAGGACATCTTTTTTGGGTGCTAGTTCTAGAAGGTGTTGTAGGTCTTCATAGAACCGGTCAACTTCATCTTCTTTGGCATCAGTGGTTGGGGCATACACTTGGATTACTGTAATGTTGAATGGTTTGCCTTGGATTCGAACTGAAATCATTCTGTCGTTTTTGAGGTTGCACCCCAGTACTGCCTTTCCCACTCTTTTATTGACTATGAGGGCTACTCCATTTCTTCTAAGGGATTCATGCCCACAGTAGTAGATATGATGGTCACCTGACTTAAATTCGCCCATGCCCGTCCATTTTAGTTCGCTGATTCCCAAGATGTCAATGTTCAATCTTATCATCTCATTTTTGGCCACATCCAGCTTGCCTTGATTCATAGACCTCACATTCCATGTTCCTAAGCAGTATTGCTCCTTGCAGCATTGGATTTTCCTTTCAACCTCAGACACATCCACAGCTGGACGTCCTTTCGGCTTTGGCCCAGCCGCTTCACTCTTTCTGGGTCTACTTGGAATAGTCCTCCGCTCTTCCTCAGTAGCATATTGGACACCTTCCGACCTGAGGGGCTCATCTTCCGGCGTCATATCTTTTAGCCTTTTGGTACTGTATACCTGTAGCAACAAGTTTTCATATTTGCAAACAATGTTGCAAAGGCTTCATAGTCCATAGAGCTGTATCGTCTGTGCCTCGTATGATTACCTGTCATTCCCCTCATGTCCCCAAACCAGCATACTCCTGTTGATCATCATTTACCAATAACTTACTCAGACACAATCCCTGCAAGAACTCCCTCCATCACAAAAAGAAATATCTAAAAAAGTGCAGAAACCTAAAGACTGGAACAAATCACACAAGTTGTGCAAGTCCTAACATAAATTTAGTCCTAACATAAGGATCATGCACATTTGTATAATTCAACATGTGCATTTGTATACCGGTAATTCTTTTCCACGTACAAGTTTGTGTTGGTTTACACAATTTGAATTTTCCACCATGAAGAACACACTTCTGCTTACGTGTCGGCTGCACCATTTATTTTTTTATTTTTGTAGAATTGGCCTCTTTAACACAATTCCTCACCAATAAAAGATTAAACCCATTTTTCACATGCCATTGTCAGTTTCTACCAAGGGAATGTCTGAAACAGCATTCATTTACATACTTTTCTCTACTACGTGATTTTAGTAGCTTATTTTCTTGCAGCAGAACTGTGCCAAGTCAATAAAGCAGCAATGCTCCCAGTCGTTGCTTCAATTATTTATACACATTCTGAAGTCTGAAATTTAGTCCTAACATAAGGATCATCATCTATAATGTTATGTACTACAGGATTTGATGGTGGTGAGGCCTCTGGAAGGTACTGGTTAAGCTACGTTAATGTCATAGAAGGATGAGGCAGCCGTGTCCTTCCCTTCTAACCATCGTCCTGTCTCTTTAGGACTGTGTAGGCATTACTTTCGTATAGGCTGAACGTGTATACAGGGCGAGCACGACTGACCCAGATATCCTTGTTCAGATTTCCAGATTTCCTTGTTTCCTTGTACCCTTGTTCAGGGTACATGCAAGTAAAGACTGCGCGGCCTATCTTTCTTTCTCTATCATAAACTTACAGTCTAGAAAAGGGGTGTCAAACATGCACCCCGCGGAAGATTGTTATTCAGCCCACATGATAGTTGGGCTCTCCCAGCATCACCATCAGCTGCTCTCAGCAGCTGAGCTGTGAAGTGACACATTGGCAGAAGCGGCGGGACTGAAAGGGTGGTGCTGGGAGAACCCAATTATCATGTAGGCCACGCTTGCTGCTGAAACAGTGGCCTTCTTGATAAATGGGATCTCCCAGCCAGCACCACCATTTCAGCCTCGCCACTTCTGCCAAAGCGTTGGTAGGAAGGGATGGCAGAAGGTCTCAGAGGTGAGGAACGGTATATGGGGGGAGAGAGCAATTATGCAGGTCGTCCTTTCAGCAGCACTGCTTCTCCTGAGGCATTATTTTGCAGAACACCTCTCAGCTGCTGAGCTGCAAAATGACGCTTTGAAGTGGTGCTGCTAAATGGGCAGCCCGCATGATGATTGGACTCTCTCATATTTTGAAAATATGATCAAAATTTGTGTATTTTCCCTTCTGACATTTGCAGCTAATGTATTCCTAAGTGAGAAAAATGTGTATTTCTGGCAATTACCTGCTTAATGACATCACTTCCTGCTTAATGACATCACTTTCGGCCCCCAGTCGCATTTTATGTCTGATATTAATATTTTGCAAGTTTTTACTTTGGTTTTAAATGTGATATTTTTGTGTTGTGTTTTAACCTATACAATTTTTTTTCTATGTGGAATTACGTGGTATGCTTGTTGTATTCATATTTTATACATTTTTGTCATGGCTTTTTACCCGTTAAACTCAAGTTATTTTAAAACATGGGTATAGCATTTCTCTGCAGCAACAAATGCTGTACCCGTGACTGGGAACTCTGGTCATCTATCGTTCCTGATCACAGGAAGGCTGTGCTTTATACTGTATGCAGTTGGCAAAGTTTACATATTGAACAGTAATCAAATTTCATACTAACGAAACATCAATATCATAATTACAATAACTAGCAAGATTTCCTCCATGATACAGAGTTCAAAGACGCGACTAGAAAACCTCCCTAAGATGACTGCAGAGGTCTTTCTGCATTTCAGGTCAAGCTTGTACTGTCTTTTCTGTGGCCCAGCACTATGTGACAATACTTAAAAAGAGCTTCCACTGCCAGCTAATCACAAAGCTTTGAGGGGGGGGGGGAATAAAAGACATCATCTTGAAACTGCTCAAACATTTGCATTCACGTAAGCCAGAAAATACTTTTTGTAAAGAAAAAAAGCTCTCCCATTATTTTCAACCATTAACATAATGAGCAGTCCATTATTTTCTGGAACACATTTAATTTGGGAATAAAGGGCCAATAAACACATTCAGCTTCTCATTATAGCTTTCCCTTGAACTAGCTTAATTGATCTTTTTTTCCCCCTCGTTGGCAAGTTTACTGAAGTTTCATGGGCAAAAAGAGAAAACATTCTCCGCGTTAAAGTTGTGTCCATAGTTGTTGGTGCTTTTAAAATTCAACCACTCTTCTTATTTACATATTTCCTTCGTTAGAGATTGAAATAAACCTGTTCAGCTTTTCTTCCTCATTGCTTCTTGTGCTGCCTTCCAATTTACCCTACATTGCTCTTGGGGGCTTTGCAGCAGAACAACAATTGTATGGATGAAAACAGCTGGATGCAATATAAAAAAGAGGAGTCACTGTGGAGTAGTAGCTCCTAGAGCTGTGATGGCGAACCTATGACACGTGTGTCACAGGTGACACGCGAGGTCGTTTTGGGTGACATGCCAGCAGAGGCGTCGTCTGATGTGGGGCGGTGGTGCGGTGGGTCCCAGGGCGTAGGGGCGGAAGGGCTCCGGGGGGGGGGGGCGGGAGGCTCCTTAAGTTTCGTTTTTGTTTTGGTCTTTTTTCGGGTTTTAAAAAGCTTTTTAGGGTTTTTTTTAGCACTAGCGCGGGGCTTGTAATTTTTAGTGTATGCTTTGCATCACTTATCTGTATTCTAGGAGCCTCCAGCGACGACCTACTCCAGCGCGACGATCTCTTCCGGGGCGCAGATCGTTGCTCTGCCCCTGGCGCGAACTCTGTAAAGCGCCCAGCAGCGCTTTACAGAGTTCGCGCATGCGCAGGACGACGATGTTGCCAATCGTCGTCCTGCGCATGCGTGGACTCTGTAAACCGCTGCTGGGCGCTTTACAGAGTTCGCGCCAGGGGCAGAGCAGAGGAACGATCTGCGCCCCGGAAGAGATCATCGCGCTGGAGTAGGTCGTCGCTGGAGGTTCCTAGAATACAGATAAGTGACGCAAAGCATACACTAAAGATTACAAGCCCCGTGCTAGTGCTAAAAAAACCCTAAAAAACTTTTTAAAACACGAAACACTTCCCTTCCCTTTCAGTCTCTCTCTCTGTTCCAGGATCTTCTGCCCCACTATCCCTTCCAGAGCTCCCTTTGTTCTCTTCTCCCTCAGCTGGCCTCCTCCTTCTGTGGTTCTTCTCCACTTCTCAAGGTTGTCCTTACTCCTCTAGAATCTTTGCATAGGCTCCTTTGTGATTCTTTGGTGGGGGTCCTGGTGGGCTTCTGGAGGGTGCAGGGAGTTTGAGAGGGTGGGAAAGCAGGCTCCAGAGTACCTGGGGGGGAGGACATTGTTGCAGGGTGGGTGAGGACTTTTTTGACGCCGTGGGGCGTCAAGGGTTACGGCCGCGCGTTTTTATGGGGGGGGGCATCAAGGGTTTGGGCCACGGTTGAAAAATGGTCTGGCTACTCCTCTGCATGCCAGCATTTCCCCCAGGGCCCTGACACAACTTACATTTTTGCAGGTTTTACAGGCTTGTCTTGAACATTTAGGACAGGGATTTTGACAGACCTCTTTCAAATTATAATCTAGTAAAACTCAGCAACAAAAAAGTCACTAATTGATGTTAAATAAAATGCAGTGTGTTCTATAGTTGTTTTCAGTTCAATTCAAAATTACTATTAAAAGTAGCAATAGTCAAAGTACTATTAAAAGTTATGGGGGGGGGGACACACCAGCAGAGTCAAGTTAGGCATTTTCAAGCCCAAATGGTCCGCCATCACTGTGCTAGAGTGTTAGATGAGGACCTGGAACATATTCAAATCCCTTCCTCAGTCAGGATGCTCCAGGGTGAGATTGGATCAACCACCCTCTCTCAGCCTATCCCACCTCAGAGATCATGTTATGAGTAAGTGAAATGCAAAAGAAAAAAGAAGGCCACGAGCAGCGGCGTTCTTTGGGGGGGCCCCTGTGGCCTCGGGCCCCAGGCGCCATCTTCTCGGGGGCGCCATCTTCAGCCGGGGCGCCTCTCCTTACCGCCTTCGCCTTCACCGCCGCCGGCCCCACGCTCACCTCGGCGCAAGTCGGCTCCTTTTAAAATTGGCTGTTCTGCACAGAACACCTAAGAGGCCAAGAGAGGGCAATTTTAAAAGGAGCCGACTCGCGCCGAGGTGAGCGCGGGGCCGGCGGCGGCGGCGAAGAAGGTAAGGAGAGCAATGGCGCTCCCGGCCCCCGAGCGCCCACCCCCATTGCTCTCCCTACCTTCTTCAGCCTCCTCGCCGCCGCCACCGCTGGCCCCGCTCTCACCTCGGCGCGACTTTTAAACAGCCGCGCCGAGGTGAGCGCGGGGCCGGCGGTGGCAGTGGCGAGGAGGCTGAAGAAGGTAAGGAGAGTGGTGGGGGTGGGCGCGGGGGCCGGGTGGGGGTGCTCTTCTGGGGGTGCGCTCGGGCCCTTCTGGGGGGCGCTCGGGCAACCCGTGCCCCGGGCGCCCGGAGGGCTAGCGACGCCCCTGGCCACGAGCTCATCCGAAGCAGAGTGAGATACAAAAGCTGATTAATTAAAAAAAATCCTAAAAGTAATAATCAGAAATGCAACAGAAGCAAATATCCTGTGGGACCAATGCAAAATATCCATAGTTATGAAAAATATATGTTAAAGATGCATTTTATGGCTAAAGCAGTAAAGAGTCTTGTAGCACTTTAACGACTAACCAATTTATTTTAGCAGAAGCTTTCATGGACTACAATCCGCTTCGCCAGATGCATGAAGTGGATCTTTTTATGGCTCATCATTTACAGAAGACATGTGGTTGTAGGACTCTTTTTTCCCAAATGAAAAAGGAAAAGCGACAACAGGAGGCTGGAATTGTGAGGGGAGGGCCAGCAAGACGGGGGGGGGGGAGCTGCTTACCTTTTCCCCTGCCAGTCCTATCTTCTCAAAAAAGTGCACCACCAACTGCTTTCCCACACATCGGGGAAAAGAGATAATTCACCATATGGGTACCTTTGAAATGAGAAAAGCTGCCTGGCCAATTGGAGGAGATTTTGAGCTAACAACTATCTGGTGGACTGAGAAAGGTTAAGCAGCCCATTTCTCCTCCTGGAGCCTCCTACAGGCGTTTTTCCTTTGATAAATAGGCTAGCCAGAAAAAAAAAAACCAAATGCTGCAACTACTTATTTATATTGATTTTGCTTTTCCAACAAAAAGGCCTTATGATCTCACTGATAGCCTAGGCAGAACTTGTATAGCAGAGACTAGTGGTCCTTTAAGTACCTTGGTCCTAAACCAGGACTAAAATCAGGATTGTAAAGCCTGAAATGTGGCTTTAAAACTAAGCTTTTATTAGGCTCAGAAAAAAAAAATGAGAGCCAATGCAGAGTGAAAAGCAATGGAGTCACATAACCCATGCTGTGGTCTCCCAACAGCAGTCTGGCTTCCACATTCTGAACATTTTTCAGACACTGCTCTATGTAAAGCGCACTGCAGTAGTACACATAATGGGGTTGGTTCTGAAACGGGAAAAGGAAAAAATGTAGAGACTTTCATATTGTAGTACACAGCACAAGAATGATAGACTATCACAGCACAGAGATTATGCAAAGGAAACTCTGAACAGCAGATGGCATCTGAAGACAAAATAACAAGGGACTGCAAGATTCAGCTTGTCCATTTCAGTTCAGCAAACTGTGCTATATTTTCATGCACTTTCCTCACTTTCCCCGTAAAAATGAAAACAATCAAAATAAAAACAGAAGCTTAATAACGGAAAAGAGATTCAAATCCCCTTGAATTCCTCTTTTGGAGGAGATTTGAATCCCTTTTCCATTCTGGGGCCTCCCATTCTCGCTGCGCCGCTGGTTACACTGGCACAAAAGTTAAGTCGGATTGCGCTGTAAGACAATAAAGAAAGCACCAAAGGTTCAAAATTCAACAGGGGAGAAATCCGTGAGAAGAACTGTTTCTAAAAACAGCCATGCCTGCCTATGTAGAAACCAAATATTCAAGCTAGTTGAAATGTAAAGAGCATAATTTCAGAGAGTATGTTTAGCAAGCTTCAGCTAAGTCAGGTGTCAGCATAATGAGAGTTGTGTGTGCCAAGGGTTTCCCTTTCTCTTCTACAGGCAGGATGATACTCACAATGGGAACAATCTGAGCATATGTGGATTTGTTCCTATATAGTCCAAAGTGAGAGGTACCTGTACAGATAGAGCTTTGGAACGTACCTATTGCAGGTAGGATCCAACCACTGACAGCGCAATCCTATCCAACTTACACCACCAGTGTAACCAGCGGTGCAGTGAGAATGGGAGGTCCCAGAACGGAAAGGGGATTCAAATCCCCTGCAAAGGGGGATTCAAAGGGGATTTAAATCCCCCCTCCCCTCCAAAGCCTCCCGCCTTGCCCTCCCCCACTGGTTACACCAGTGGTGTAAGTTGGATAGGATTGCGCTGATAGTCAGCTACAGGATACAGATGCATTGCAGAATATCGTCAAATTAATTTGAACAACATTTCCTGAATCCACTTTGAGTCATGCTCAGTAATGTGACGCCTGCCAGTGCAAAGTGACAAAAGAGAACAATAATATTATGCCACTTATCTTATTAGCAAGTGAGCACCTTGCGAGGAAAGAAGAGTGTCTCCCGCTGTCACTTCACAGTCTGATACTTGGAAAAAGATATTCCCTTGAAGGGCAATTAGCTGAAGTCAATTAGAGCAACATGAAAAACCACCATAAAGGAGCTCTGCCACCTGCAGTACATTTTGGCAAAAGAATCTTTCAGCAGTACCCCTTTACGAAACAGGTGTCTGTACGACTGACACTATGGACACTTTTTACATTTTTTTTAATTGTTCTGTACACACCTTTTCCCATGTGGTTGCTTTCACAAAGACAAGCAGATATGTCTGGGATATTTGACAACTAAATCCCCCCTCCCGGTCTCTTTTTACTAGTTATTTTCAGAGGCAAAAACCACTGATATCTTCAGCTTCACAAAGTTCAAAGGCCACCAGGCTAAAGCTAATAATAATATTGCTATTTAAACAATAATTTACATCATTTAAATAAGCCACCTTAGCAGGCCTGGCCTACCCATGAGACCACCTGAAGCAGCATTATCAACAGTAGTACCCCAGAGAAGCTACAAACCGGATTTAAACCGGATACTATTTAGGCACCTTACCATTTGTACCTTTCAAGAATCTTTGATTCTTTCTGTTTATTTATTGCAAAAAATAAAATAAAAATATAGAAGTCATTTCAGGTTTCATAGAGTAGATTAAACTATAATGCACAGTTGTAAGACTTTCTATTAAGATCATTCAGGCAGAAGAATGCCTAAGTGGCAATTATAGCAGCCCTTATCATCAGTTTGCTGGAATGTGGATGGTTTTTATACAGGTTTTTTGAAAAGCGAGAACCTATTTCCAAATTATAGGAGCAGTGCTCCCAGCCAATCTGCTGGTAGAACTATTACTTCATACTTAATAAATATGTTTACTGGAACCCTGTTCAGGAGACAGTATTTTAACTCAACCTTCTTTCCCTAAATTCTTCGTGTGTGCACCCGCGTGTGCATGCATGCATGTACCTATATATACACAAGAGCTGTAGCTTGCATGGCATTCTCTGTAAAATACATGTGGTGATCTGTGTAATCTACAATACATGGAGAGAATGTGGCAGAAGAAGGGAGAATACTGAACTTCTTTCCCATAGCACTTGCAGTGGGCAGGTAGATTCAGGGGTCGCAACTGTTACTGCTGTGGAGCACTGAACAGATGCAGAGCTTGCTTCAGGTGCATCAATGGGACCATCCTGCCAACAGCTCCATGGAGCTGGCTTGCAGAAGAACATGGCTGATGTCTTAGGCTGATAAATTATTTGGAATCCATCTGTCCTCTCCCAACCTCTATCAAGCCCATTTTTTCCATGCATTCCTCTCCAAGGCAATCCACTTCGACATGACAGGCCATAGGGAAAATTGTTGTTGCTTTAGATGTCTAAACAACTGTTAACCCACCAAGGCTACTGTAGCCCACTCGCCATAAATTGTGGCCTGTGGATTTGTATTTGCATTTACATATTTATTGTCTTAAGGAACTATCCTGTAATCTCCAATGTGCTTTTGAGAGGAGGTATGATAAAAACATAATTAGCAGTACAGGAGTACAGTACATTTTTATTTTATTTTATCTTTTATGTCATCAAAGAAGGAGTGCTTTCAAAAGCACCTTAATTAGTTTTTTCCCCTATTAAAAATGCAGCATGCTGTTAGGAATATCTGGAAGGATACACGAAAGCTAGAAGCGCTTTTTGACACTTACTTTGCTTTTGCTTCTGCATCCTCGTATGCTTTATTGGAAACATCGTCCAGGCCTCCAATCAAATGTTTGAATGAGCTGTAAAATAAGGGCATGTTTAAAGAAAATGCCTCTAATATAATTAAAGCACTACAAACATTAATCAATAATCAACAAGAAACTTCCAAAACACTCGAAAAAAAGACACAAAAATAGAAAACCAATAATCATTCAATGAAACTAAACATCAATGATTGATACTAATGAGTAAATAAGAATCATACAATATCTCACTAACCAAGCTGATTTTAAGGACGGAAAGTGATGGAAAGGTAAGTAAAAATAATCTGCGCCAGCTCTTTGGCTGGTGCAGATCCAAGTGAACCAAGGGGGCATGACGAGGCTGGGCAGGGGGTATAGGATATTGGCAGTGCCATTGCCACTGATATCTGCCCCCTGCCCTCCTCCGACATGCCTCCCAGTGGCCCTGATCTCCACCTTGATCCTCCCTCTCCTTGTTCACTGCCTACCCCCATTGCCAACATACCTCCTCTGGTGGTAACTGGGCGTTCCGGTGGTACGAGCATGTGGTCACCAATGATTTGCACTGGTGGCCCCATTGCGCACATCATAGCTGCATCTGCAGCACCACTGGAGAGGGGCTTCTGCAGACTGAATGCTAATTCCATCAGCGGAAAGTGCTCATACGATTGGGCTGTCAGTTTCCTTGGGGTTCTTGCCAGGTCTGTTGAACTACACTGCTGCTCTGAATTAACACAGTGTGCACCTAGAATACACTAAAGCCAGAGCTACATTGTTCATGTTGCGTTCGCGTTCCGTGTGCATCTGTTGTCCCGCCCCCAGGTCAAACAACGTCTCTGATTGGCTGGACGTAGCGCGGACGCAGTAAAATCTGTGCATTGCAAGGGAATACCAATATCAGAGGGCAAGTTGTCTTTCAGGTAGCAAGTCTGCTCTTACTGATCTTGTTGGTGAAGAACCTTGGTAAGCTCCTGAACAACGCAGTTTCCTGGTTTGAAAACATCTCTGCTGTATCCAAGCAATATGATAAGCAATGTGATGAACATACAACTCAGGCAACAATAAAAGCTGACACTGATCCAATCACAGCTTCCCTAGGGAAAATGCAGAAAACTGTTGTTTTGTGTACAAATAATTTTGCTGCTGCCCATCCAAGGGTGACACTCCACACCACTGCTTCACACCACTGTTTCACAGTAAGGCTGGCCATGAAACAATGGCAAGGCTTCACATTTCTGCGGTAGGATGCAAAGCTCTAGGCTGGCTCCTTCTTATGGCAGGTAGTGCGGGCTTGAAGGCGTGAAAGGCTATTTGGTGTGCACCCAGAGGTTAGCAAAGGCAGGTCAAAACCCACTCTCCACTCCTCAGTGGCTTGGCGGCTCGAGGTGCTGTCCAGGTTGTCCCTGTCCTGAACTGTAAAGCTGCCTCAAAGGCTCAGCGGTGGTCCAGCTGCCTCTGCCCCCTTGCCGGGTTGACTGAGATGAGCTTGCACAGTCTTGCAAAGGGGCACAGTTTGGAGTCAAGGTGGTAACATCCGGTCAAGAGGGCTGGACTAGCGTCTCCCCCTCCCATTGATTGAGGTTGCCTCCTCACTACTGTTATTTAGTTGCATGTAACTGCTGCTGGTCTCTTATTGCTTTCTGTAATAAATTGATAATAAAATGGCCCGTTCTCCCATATACGTTGTCGCACGTGGTTACTGAGGGGTGCATGAGCAATTTCACTCACATGGGTAAGTCAAGGTTGAGGCATGTGGATTTCATTAAGAACTCCCCTAATTTCAACACACACACACACACACACACACACACACACACACACACACACACACACACACACACACACACACACACACACACACAATTTGAGCAGTGGACCTTTCATAGGTTCTATCAATGGACCACAGCTTCTTTCCCAAGATAGTTCTTCCATGATTTGAAGAAAAAAGCCCAATCTTTAAACTCTATCTTTAAACAGCACTGATTTCATCAGCCTGATTGAGATGCATGGGTCAGGTTTGTAGCTGAGAGGACTGTAGTCAGCCAATCTGTGGGAGTCTGAACAAGCCTCAGAATTACAACATGTAAAGAAACACTGACTCCAGGAAATGCATCGTTCCATTAAGTGCATGTATCTAATTCCCATTAGACGTTGATGGAGCATTACTATGTGCTTTTTTTAAGTACTTGGGCTGGAAAAAAAGACCAAATACAGTGTAATTTCCTTTGTGCAATATCCTTAGAATGCTATATCCTTTCAAACAAATCAATAAAAAGATTATAATAAGAAATAAAGAAACAACAAACCAAACGACAACAGAGTTCTTCTAGAAATAAAATAAAATAAAATAGATCTCATTTCGGCATTTAGTGGCTCATAACTAAAGCAATTACTTCTAATGTTAAGGGATCATACAGTGTCATCATTGATATTAGAAACTAGGGCAGCAGAATCCGGTGCTTTCATGGAAGTGGAAGGGCAGGAAGGACAGGAGTGTTTCAGTCCCATACCAGTTGCAGACCACTGGTAGCCCAGACTCTGCTGGAGAGGGAAGCAGGCTCTTGAACTTTTACTGGGTGTTGCCTTATCAAAAGGCTGCCAATGGAGGGTGGAGGGAGTTGAGGTGTGGTAAGCATATTGTGCTTAGCAGCAGTTCATATATGTATCTACAATTTGGGTAGACCAGTACACAATGGCCACCTGGACCTAAGAACCAATATCTGGACTCAAGAGAGACTTGGGACAAGAGCTGGGAGTGACTCTCCGATAAGAGCTGAGCCTTCTGCATTTCTTGGCATGGGTTGCTTTCCCCAGTGACAAACGTCATCCACTAGCTACAGTCTGACTTTTGCCAGGCCTTGTGTGCTCTCTGAGCAGAGTAATTTGGACAGCTGCTGTTCTGGCTAGGGGGCATGGGGGGGGGGCTGCCATTGCCACACAGTGCACGGTTATGCCACCTAACACTGGTGAGGGGGCACAGTCCTTGGAGCTGGATTCAACTGCCAAAGCCACTGCAAACCCACCTCCTGGAGTCATTTTGCGCACAATCAGGCTCTACAACTGGATCATGCCCAATACCTTTTAATGTAATGTGTAATTCTCTGCAAATATTGCCATCTCATGAGATTTATATAGTTGCAATTTTATCCATTAATATGGTCCAACTAAGTGACCCAAATTTCTTAGAGCTGATGCTAAATTCTGCAGAATGCAATTTAAAGAGTTTGATGCAACTTTTGTGAATCTTGCGGACCAATCCTATCCTCTCTCCCCGCCGATGCAGCCATGTTGAAAACAGGCACACTGCATCCAGCAGGGTGGGAATGGATCAAGAGGCTTTGGAGAGGAAAAGGTAATCATTTCCCCTTACCCCTCTGTAATTCTCCCGCTCCACAATGGCAGAGCAACAGCAATGGCAGCGCTCCCAAAATGGATGATGATGGAGTACTCTGCATGCTGTCGGTAGCCATTTTTCAACAGCGGAACTCCGTTGAAAAACGGTATATAAATACTGTTGTTGTTCTGCTATCGCAAAGCGCTCTAACCGGCAGCCCAATCCTGCATAGGATTGGTCTGTTGGTGATATTTCTACTTACATAGCAAAATCTGACATACTGACTAGCTCCCCTGCTATGCATATTCAGTGTACAGGATTACAACATATGCGCAGTCCATTGTCCTTGAATCTCACTGGATTGCCTTGGGTTGCAATTCGACAGGATTACACACTGTTACTTAGGAGTAAATCTACTGAATACAGTAGGAGTTAGTTCTTGGTAAACATGCACGGAATTGCACTGTCAGTCATTGTTTCTTAACCTATCCTACCACAGAGAAGCATTGTGAGGATGAAAATGAGTGTAAGTGGTACCACCCATCTGGGTGTATGCTGCCTCTCTGTTTTGTGTGTGGGCTTTGCTGCTGGACTTGTCCCAAACTGCTGGGATCGATCTCTGTTAACACACCCAGGTGCCAGAATTTTTTTATCTGCAAGAGTTGGTAAACCAGTCTCAGTGGTGCAAACTGCAGTGGTGAAAGGTGATCGGCAATTAGAACCAGAGGCCTCAAATGTGGGCCTAAGGGAACAGTGCATTGGGTTGAACTGAATTTGTCAGCTGTTTTGAGGGGAGGCTCAGCAGAAACCGCCTGGAGTGCTCTGAGCTGGCTGGATTCAGACTGTGCCATGGGAGTCAAAGCTGCTTCTTTTCTGCCTTCCTTCTAAGCTTTAGATTTGTAACCGCAGACATATTTTCACAAACTCACTAAACATTTCCAATGCTCTCTGCTCCAAAGGAAGCCACCCCTGCAAATGTTGTTCTAAACTTCCCACTGCTTGGGGGAGCAGAAGCTAAAGAATTCCATTATTTTTATGCACCATCCTGCAGAGTCAAATAAATGTGTGCACCAATAACACAGTAAGTTCCAAGGAAAAAAAAGAGTGCCACAGTATAATTGAGTTCAAAGCAAAATGAAACACGGTTAAGAAGGTAGTGTAGGAGAAACCCCCTTCTCACATACAAAATATTGGTGCTACTTTCTATATGAATGCAAATAAAATGCTAAACCTTGCTTAACCTATTAATATACACTTGTCCAAGATACTGTATCTCTTCCAGCTGGAAATGGACATGAAAGGGAAAAGTGTTTAAATTTAAATTTATTTGGACAAGAGTGTACCACAACAGCTTTTGCTCTTTAATCGTTCACAGATGTCTATGCCTATCAATTAGATAGCCATAAAAGTCTCTTATTTGAGATGTTGGAAAGACAACAATACCAGTCCTAACTGTATGGGCTGGAAAACTCAAAGTACTGCATTTTCTCCAAGAGTGTTTTGTATTGCTCGGGGCACACATGCTTGGCTCAACATTCAATACTTGTCTGGTTTCATATTTATCCTATTCAGACTTTTGAATCCCTTTGTGAGGAATTAGCAGTGAATATTCATGAGACAACTCCAGCTGTTTGAGGGCATAAACTCATTCCGCTATCCGTGAAGTTTTTACTACTCAATAGGACGAATAACTGTATTGGGGAGCTGGCCATTCCTGGCCCTTGCACTACTGACTGGAGGACAGCCTGGCCTCTTAGAGGCTGGCCATCTCCGGCCAACAAGGGCTGCATACTGCAAAGCACTAACAGCCCTTGAAAACTGCTAGGACTCCTGAAAGGACCCTGTGAATTTAAGTACCTTTTATGGACTGAGGTCGAAAAAGATAAAAAGCTTTTGGTGGCGAGATAGGGCTCACACACCACCTAAGACATGGCTAGTTACATTTTATAGTCACTCTTTGCTGACATAATCCTTAAAAAAGGTTGAAGGAAAAACTTCAGCAATTTATCAAAATGTATGAAAGTACTGTATAGTGCATAAAAATAGGGAGGTATGCCCATGCCGCATAAACAAAATTTGTTTGGGATTTCAACCTGCAGTGAATGTAAGTGTTCAAGATGAACAGAGTATAAAACTGACAGGAATAAATGCTATTGAAAGTAGATGGAATCAGTGTGTGCCCATAAAAACTGAGTAAGAGAATCTGTTAAAGTTGTCCTAGCTGGCATATCCATTAAAACAGTGATAGAGACTCCCTTTAATTTGACAGGACATACTAAACTGTAACATGACTACTCCGGATGGTCTGCAATAAATTTGACAGTGTTTGGGAAACAGCATCCTCTCATGTCATTAACTGCAATTTTTGGTGGAGACAGCCAGTTCTCTCTGCCTGTCTAACAGGCACCATGTGGGGGGGGACTGCGGATGGGAAGGTGGGCCATCAATGCTCACTTCCCCAACCTCAGAAAACAGACTTAAGGAAGTTTATGGATAAGTCTTACGTTAAATGTCAGCTCCTCTCCTTCTCCCTCAGCTCTGCCACTGAAAGCAGCACTGGCCATTATGATGAAAGGCTGAGCCTGTCAGTTCTATTATGGAAGGCTCATCAATACTATAAGGTCTGTCTGAAAAGGAAGTTGCATAGAGGGACTGTGCAAGCGCTGCCTGCGAAACAAGGTTGCCACATTCGTTCTATTTAATTTCCATTTTGAACATTGCAGAGGAGGCACAGTAAGAGAGTTTCGGCAGCATCTCATCATCATGTCCAAACCAATCTCAGAGACGGGCTCTTAAGCTGGCAGTGCCTGCACTTCCCTCCACCATGAAATACACCCTGCTAAACCTTACGCCCAACCTGAAATTTATGTTTTGTCATTTGTTCTGCCTGAATGTACAGACTGCCCTATCACGGAATCTTAAAGCAAACAACAATAGATTAATAAACAGATATAAATATGATGTGAAAATCAAAGCAATAACTGAAGCATAACAGAGCAGTGAAATTTTTTGATAACTTAAAAACCTAACAGATATTTTAAAAAAGACAAAAGGAAGACACTGCAGGTGATGAAGTACTAGCATCAAGTGAACCTTTCCAGTCAAGAGGCAGAAAACTACCTTCTGCACTAAATGGAGCTTCTGGACATTCTACAACACACACAGGGAAAGCCCAAGGCCTCCTGGAGCCTTTACCTGGTGGTGATGCACTAGGCTTTGCTCCATCTGCTCCCTGGATTAAAAAAAGGAACAGGGAAACAGAACTGAAGAGGAAGTGTGGAGGAGAGAAGAGTAGTGGGCTCGAGTGCCTCCGATTATCTCATAGCACAATCCTGTGTAGAAATGTGCCAGTGGAGTGATGGCTCTGCCGGTGCTGGGTGTCATAAACGTGCCATAAGGCACGTTTTCGACACCCAGCGAGTAAGCTGTGCCGACAGAGAAGCCTGTGACGCTCACTCTGCCTGGGGCCACAGCCACAGCTGGCAGACACACGTAGGTCCTGTGCCGGTAGGGGCAGGGGTGTGGGGAGGGAAGACCAGGGTGGAAAGGGAGGGGGCGATTGGCCAGCCAGGCCACGGACAGGGGAGGAGTCTTAATCCTCCATTCGGTCCTCCTCTTCCTTTTCCAATCCAGGGGTGGAGGAGAAGGAGCAGCAGACATGGGTGGGCAAATGAAGGTATGTGTCCCTTAATAATATGCTGCTTGCAATGACTGTCTCAGTCGCAGTGGCGTCGCTCTAGGTGGGGCGGAGCTCTAAGTTCCACTGCACTCCGACCCACCGTTACACAACTGTACGCCTTCGGAGCCTTTCAGAGCAGCGAAAACAATGCACAGGACTCCCTGCTTGTTGCTATCGCTGACCGGAAAGGCTCCGAAGGCGAGGGGACGGGGCCGCCTCGTAAGTCGTGCAACGGTGGGTCGGAGCGCAGCGGAACTTAGAGCTCCACCCCACCTAGAGCGACGCCACTGCTCAGTCGGCCTCATGAATGGGCCGGTGCTGAATACACATATAGCACACTGAGGCAGTCTAATCCATTTCTCCATAGGAGTTGTAAAAATAAAGGCATTTTAAAAACCAGTGAAACATTGTGCTCTTCTCACTGCTGCATTTCAGTTTATATAACCAGCATTTTTTTCTTTTTGTCAGTGGTAATGAGGTTTTAAAAAGGAATTAAAACAACAGGTTCCCAAAACTGAAATAGAATTGATGTTGGGAATAGGTGGTAGATCCATTTACTGTTATATTATACGCACTGTCCTAGGTCACGCTATTTTAAGCTAACCTGTCTATCACATACATCTGTTGTTAACATGGGGTACTTTCAGTTCAACAAGCTTTCACCCTTCATTTTACCCTTTACTCTCTTAAAGTTTAAAATCAACAGGGCTGTGTTTCACAGCAGGCACCTCTGCATTAATTTTCAGTTTTATGCACCAGAAATGGATTGAAGATGACAAGCAACTCTGAGATGTTTGCCAAAGTTTACTTTAGATCTGCCCTACAAGCAAGTGAAAACAGGATCATGCAAAGTATGAGTTAATCACCCCATTGCCAGTTCTGTCGACAGCACCAGTCAAAGGGGCTGTTGAGGTAAATATATAGGGCAGCAGTCCCGCAAAGCTTGCGGCAAGTTCAGAGCATGCAGCGGGGCCATTTTAAAATCAGAGGTATTTCAAAAGCAGTTCGCTGGGTGCTGGGGGCAAAAAAGGAACTATGTACATCCAAACAACTTTTACATTTGGGGAGGGACAATAGATCAGTGGTAAAGAGTACAAGCATTGCATGCATTTTAAAAGCCAGGGAAACATTGTGAAGTTCCTGACATCACCATATGGGGCTAGAAAAAAAAAAACACTTCTCTGAAACCCTGGAGATACTCTGGCAGTAGAATAAATAATACCGTACTGAGCTAAATGGACCAGTGATCTAATTCCGTATGAGACAGTTTCACATGTTCCAACTACAAGAGCTCTCTGGATCACAATGCTAGAAGAAGCACTTACAATTCACACTCTGATTTCCAATTGCCCATACTATGAATTTATTATCACATGTCATTAGCTAAATAAAATGACCATAGAATAATAATGCCAAAACCCGAGGTTGATAATTTTTGTAAAAAGGCTTTTTGTTTTGTTTTAGAATGAGCAATTTATATTTTGTATTCAGAATCTTTATAGCATTTTCCATCCAATACCAAATTATCATCTGAAATTTACTCATTCACACTGTCCCTTTTATGCTGGGATGAGCAAATTCTCATACACTGCAAATTAGTAAATGGCACGCTGCCTCCTGTTCCATATTAAAAATGGAAATCAATGCAAAAGTTCAAGTAAGATCCCAGAGAGTCACAGAAAAGATAGCTTGGAACTATAATGGCTAATACTACTAATCTAATTAACACACAAAAACAGGTGTGTTAAAAACAATGGGTGACTTTAGTGGGTTGATTCCAGCAATGAAGGAGGAGGAGGATCTGCAACAAGGAAGCCTGGCATCTTAAACAGCGCTTTACGGTTTGGGACCTAGGTTTCCCCACATGATCCACCTATCCTGCGGGCTCATCTCAAGAGGCTCTGTTGTAGGGTCCACTTTCAATGGAGATGCAGTTGGCGGTTACCTGACAGAGCTTTCCTCTGTTGTGGCACTGGTCTCTGGAATGCCCTCCCATTGAAGTTAAGAACTGCCCCTTCTTTACTGGCATTCTAGAGAGGGGTAAAGACCTTTTACATTTCATTTGGTCTTTGGTTAATACTTTCTCCATTGCTGTGCTGTTGTTTAACATATTGCCTTTTACTATGCTTGGTTTTATTGTTTTAACTGTTTTGATGTTGATTCTTTTTTCTTTTAATCTTATGAACCACCCTGAATGTCCTCGTAAGGATTGGAAAAGTGGGATAAAAATCCTTTAAATAAATGAATAAAACAAGCATTATGGCCCAATCCTGCGTAATTATAAGCTGGCCTAAGGAGTCGCAAACATGCTGAAAAGCACGTTTGCAGTTTGCAGCTCCTTGCGTGTAAGCGCCGCCGCCACGGAGACTGGCATCGCTCATTCACTTACATTCCAGCACTTACGCAGGTGAGCCCCACGCCAGTCAGGAAGGGAGGGGGACATTGGCTGGCCCAGGCTGGGAGGGGGTGGGGATATTGGTGCTGAGTTGTGCCGATATCATGAGCTCCGTCACAGTCCGGGCCGGCCTTACACGGCCTCCCTGGTTTTGCGCCAGCTAAAGAGCTGGTGAGCATCCAAGGAGGCCCATTGTGGCCTGCGCCGCTTAAACGAGGTACGCTCATGTCACGCCAGTGCAGACCGCATTGGGCCTAGGATGCAGCGGCCAGCCCTTTAGGCCGGCCGCCACATGTTAGGCAGGATTTGGCTGCCCAGAACTGCTGAAGTCAATAGTATTTCCTTCCAAGTTGATATGTTGAAGATCAGACTGTAAGCACGGATTGGAGGGGGTTTAATCTTGGCTTTTGTTGAACCAAGCTTTTCAGCATTTATGTGGAAGCTACCTCTACTGAAATTGGAGGCTATTCTGTTTTACATGACAACCTTATTCAAGGGAAATGTGCACACAACTGAAATCTATTAAAGGCATTTTTACCCAAGGGTGTATATACGCAACAGGAGTCAAATGTGTACACCTGTGGGCTGGGAAGAAATTAATCTTCAAATGTTTGACAAGCACAAGCTGTGCCAAGGATAAGTGCATATGGGAAAGTTCCTTCTAATTATCTCTTGCAGTACTCAGTTGCTGGAGTCCAATCCACAGCGATTCTGGAAATCATGTGGGCAGATCTCCATGTGCAGGTAGTTTTCTCCCTGAAAAGAAGGAAACTAAAGCACTGCCCCTCATCCTCCACTTCCTCTCATACATTGTTAGTAAATACAGAGCTGTAGGCAGTGACTAATCCGTGGGATAAATGAAAGAATTCATATGCCACAGGAAAATAATGAAAACTGAGAACATTAATACATTTTCTTGTATTAAAGTTTCCATTTTATTGTTGTTGATTAAATTGCTTTGTAATGTGAATTTAAAGTGTAAAAGCTACACTGTACTCTAGGGTATGGTTTGTAACCTACACTGTAAAAGAAATATACCTACGTTGGCCAGAATGCTCATGCTAATAACAAATGCTTTTCTTATGCTTCTGATTAGATCTTAATAATGATCACACAGTCACATAAACTGTGCAGGAGACATTCAAAAGTGATTTAAACCTCATGACTGAAAGTGCTACAAGTTTGCTTAAGTTGAAATCAATACGATTTGGGAATTCAGCTACGTTAAAATATATGAAGAACCCAAAGGCCCATCTAGTGCTGCATCCTATTTCCCACAGTGGTCCGCCAGCTTCCTCTGGGAAGGCCATCCATGAAAAGGAGAGAAGGCGTACTTCCGTTCTCTCCCACTATGGCTTCCCTGCAATTGGCATCTGAAGGCACACTAGCACTGCACCTAGAGGTAGCACATAGATATCATGACTGGTAGCCAATGACAGACCTGTCCTCCATGAATTTCTCCAATTCTCTTTTAAAGCCTTTTAAGCAGATGGCCACCACCACACCCTGTAGCAATGAACTCCACAAGTTATTTATGTGCTACGTGAAGAAGTACTTCCTTTTGTCTGTCCTGAATTTCCCACCCAATCTATGGATTCTCTATGGATAGCACTCAGTGCTCAGAGTGTCTGTGAAAACAGGCTGTCTCATCCACATCAACAGAATATACTCTGCACTTACATCCTCTTTGTTCCTGTTGAGGTGCCCCTTCCACAGCAGTGAATAGAATGCAGAAGATGCCTGTTAGATCAAACCAACTCTTCTCTAGTCTGGCATGCCATTTGCCACAGGATAGGCCTGCCAGATGCCTCTAGGAAGCCAACAAAGCTCATAAAGGCAATAGTCCTTCTGTGCTGTTGCACCTAGCAATAGATATCCTGAGATCTACTGCCTCTGAACATGAAGGTTTCATAAGCCATTATGGGTAGTAGCTGTTAAGAGACCTACGGCACAATCCTGCTCCGCTGGTCTAGGGCTTACACCCGGAGAGTAAGTGGCACCAGTAGAGAGGCCTGAGTCACTCCTCCGCTGCCAAAAAAGACAGCAGCGCCATGGCAGAGAGGAACGTTCCCGCCAGGCGGTGGAGGGGCAGGGAGAGGGCAAAACGGGGCGTTCTGGGGGTGGATTGGGCATGGGAAGGGGGAGGGACCAGTGGAGGCCTCCGCCGTCACATCCTATACCTCTTCCCGGGCTTGTTGGGCCTTACATGGGCCTCTGAAATGTACACCAGCAAAACTGCATTCAAGTAGGCCCATTAGGGCAGCTGGTGCATTACTGGGGGTAACCCTGAGGAGGCTGCCAGCTGCGCCAGGGCAGGCCCAATCCTGCACAGGATGTGGCAGGCACCTTATGTGCACTGCCGTGTCTTGCCAGACAAGATTGGGCTGCTAAGCTCCATGAATTTGACTAGTCCCATTTTAAAGCCACCTAAACTACGGGCCATTGCCATACCTTGTAGCAGTGAATTCTATAGATTAATGAGAAAAACTCTCTGTTATATTGCAGCTCTGACAAACCCAGAAGAATAATACGTTTAAGCTTGAGATAATAGTTTTTTATGGGACTTAGATGCAAATGGCTTCAGGGCTGCATCCTGAATGTGCAGCTTGAATATTATAAGGAAAAATCCTGAAAGTATTGATGCAAGCTATTAACTGCAAGCTATTAACTGAGGTTTCAAGCATGTACTTTTTAACAAAGCCTAATAGGTTTCCACTAATCTAAGACAAGTTTCTCCACTTAGCTTCAGGTGTATAATTAATTAAGAGTGGGAAACAGATACACTGACAACAAAATCAGATTCTCCAGGGTCACAATACAACTAAGTACATATTCTGCTATAAATAGTATTAATGCAGCCACACTCCACTGTACAATGCTGCCAAAATCTTTGGTACATAGTGGAGGAGCTCCGTTTTAGAAGCTTAAAGTTAGATTAGCACGCTCTTGCTACTTCAAGGACATTGTCAACAGCAAACGAAAACCACATTAGACTGCTACCACAAGAATCACAAATAATTGGCAGATGATTAAAGACTAATTTCGGATTTAATTTTACGTATTTATTTTAATTATGATTAAGCTCCAATGGCAAAATGTTTGCACAGTGTCATTCAAATAAAATATGAGTAATGATTTAGCAGGTTTTCCTCAATGAATATCTGCCAAAAGTATGTAATTGGGTTCATTAATTTCCTTCTTTCCCTATAGATTTATTCAACAGAATGGCTTTTTTTTTTTTTGGTAACATGGAGGCTTTCTTGTAAATGTATCAGATAATCTATTTAGTCAACAATCCTACAGCCCAATCCTACACTCAGTGGGGTGGGGGAGTGGGCAGATTGGGTCCAGGAGAGAGGTGGGATCAGTGTGCGTCACAGTCTATGCCCCTTCCTGGGTCTGTTTCCGTGACACGGATCAACTCGAACCTGTGCCAGCGATTTAGCTCGTGTAGGTCTGAGTAGACCCGCTGCCATGGCTGGGGCTTTCCCTGGGGCAAGAGGATAAATGTCCCCTTACCTCAAGGAGACCTCCAATCTGCAAACTTCCCATGTAGGATGCAGCTCAGTCTGCGCTGGCCCCGTTGCACCACTGCACGGGAATTTACAGTGGATTGGGCTGTAAATTGGAATCCATCTGACCCAGACCAGATTACTAAAGTTATTTTTTTTCCCAAGTATAGGAAGGTTAAGGAATATCAGTTCCTAACGTAGAACCACAAAGAGCATCAGATTGTATTAATTAGTATTTTATATACATAAAAAAACAAAAAAATGCATACTTACTCTCTGTCGATGACAAGACATGTTACGGCTTCTGCGGCAATAACGTTGGCCGTCCTGACATCTTCCCTAAAAGGACAGCAACATACATTTTACACATAACAATCTGCCACTAGTCACAATAGCATCATAAAAATCAGCACATTAATGAACCTCGCAACTGAGTTTTTTTTAGCCATTAATTACTTTTTAAAGTGATCACATGCTTTTTTATCCTGAGAATCTTTAGAAAAACACAACATTAAAAAGTAATTTTCCCAGCAGATAACCATTTTCGCTTTTGCCCATTTATTTCACTTAGTTATCGGTATCCATGATTTTGCAATTCATTTTGATAAAAATGGGTAACATGCAGAGCAATCCTATGCATTTTTACTCAGTACATCCTGCTGTTCAGTGGCTCTTACTTCCAAGTAAGTGTGCATAGCATCACAGCCTTACAGCCCAATCTTGCCTAAGATCCGTGTCCGTCGCAGCGTACTAAGCATGCTGCACTAGATCCTAAGCGGGATCAGCCCAGCACCAGTGGAGCTGGGACACACCTCAGGAAAAAGGGACGTTCATCCATTTCCCCTGGGGAGCGTTCCAGTGGTCCCTATGGGCCTCCTCGGAAGTGCACCGGCAAAATGACTGGCGCAAATCTTGGGAGGCCGTGTAAGGGCGCCCAGGTCCAGGACTTTGGATATTGGCAGAGTACACTGCCGATATCCCCACCCCTCTCCCAGGCCCGGTGGCCCAATCCGAAGCCTCTCTCCACACCGATGCAGGACTTACCTGCATCTGCTGGTGCAGGACCTGGCCCCAGGTAGAGTGAGCGGCACAGGCCTTTCCGCTGGTGCTGCTTATTCTCCAAGTGTCAAAAACATTTATGACACCCAGTACTGGCGGAGCCCTCGCTCCGCCAGTGCTATTTTGCACAGAATTGCACTGTTAGTCAGGACCATGGGCCATCAAAGATGCATATTTAGCTGAGTGCGATTAACACCTGCATGCCATTTTTTTTAACTGTGGCAAATACCACACAAGTTGTGCAGAAGGTGACATCTGTGGTGACATCTGTGCAAGTTGTACAGAAGGTGACCAAACTACATTGCATGGTCTCAGATCTGCATCTTTAAAGTATCCCCAGTAGAGCTCACTTCTGATATTACAGTCCAGTTGCAGAGGACAATGACTTCTGTAGATGGACTGCAGGGATAAAACTAGCCTCTTAAAAGAAGGTAAATGAGCATAATGAGTGCTCAGTTAAAAACCTTATCCTGAAGCTATCGCATAAAGCCTGTGCCCTTGCGTTACACCATTATTCTTCTGAAAGTATTATGCTCATGTTTGTTAAGTACACACCTTGCTTTTCAGAAGTAAATTTGCCATACTACTCATATACTGGTACTTCATTGTTACATTAACATCACTGGAATGCAGCTGGAAGGCTTTTTTGCAGTACAGTATTAGGTTGGAAACCGCTTATCCCTTTCCGTAGAAAGATATCGTTCAGTCAAGAGGGCTTCTGTTTTGTTTCTGATGAATATGTGACCTTCACATTATACTCAAGTTTATACACTTGACTCTTGACATTATAGATCACTCAAAATGAAATATCAGTCAAGTTAGCCATACAATACAGTATTTTAAATATTAATGTATACTAATAATCCTATGCTGCCAGCGAACTTGCAACAACACTGAAATTCTGATATACTGCTATCAAAGCACAGCTCATTCCATGTTGTGTTTACTTATTGCACTGTATATGCCTCTTCTATGCTGCCTTTATTGATGCCCATTCTATATGCTGCCTAGAGAAAATTGATGTCTGCAGTGCCGACGAAGGAGAGCAAAGCACAGAATTGACATTTGCTTTCTTTTTTAAAACTATGTTACAATACATAGGGGTGTGTTTTATCATTTTAATGTTTTCTGCAAAGTCACATGGCACAATAGGAAATAGCACATAACAGAGCATTGTTTATTTATTTGAAGAATTTCTACTCTGCCTTTTCCCGGTCAGGGCAATCAAGGCGGCTTGATTAATTAGAAATTAATTCAAACTTTTTAAAAAATGCTAAAAAGGATAAAATGTTAACATTTCTATATATTTTCACATAGTATGGTGGCAATAGCATTATTGTAAAATAATATACTTCTAGGTTAATGCCAGTGTATGTAAACTGACAGGTTAAGATGTGAGATGTTATATCAATTCCAAACATGCAGCAAGTTATAAACAATCCCTTTTTATTAGTCTGAGTCAAATGTCATTATAACGCAGCCCTCTAGACAATCACAGTGCCAACACTCAAAACCTCTAGCATAAAATCATTATTAAAGTATAATTTAGTGAGCACTAACTCTGAGATTTTTTCCGCTTCAAGACTGTAATCTTCATCACTACTTCCAGAGAGATAGGAATCTGCCTCAAAGTCACTTTCACTATCTGAATAGCCCATAGTTAGCATCTACCATTTTCTTTCCCAGGAAAACAACTGTTTCCTTCTGCCCAGCAAGCTTATCTTGCACTCTGGACTCGCTCTGGACTTTTACAGACCTTCCAGCTTAAAATGTTCCTTAGGCTTGGAAAAGGTCACAGCTGCTCTGGGAGCACCTCCTGTGTTTCGCTGGAAAACATAAGCAGAGCGTATTGCTGAGCCACAAAGAAGCACAAAGTTCATCAACTTAAGGGAACTTGCTTTCATCACCAGACCTCTCTTAACAGCCCTGGTGAGCTGAGCCTTTCTGCCGTCAACACTTAGTAGCAAATGCTTTTTGCCAGCGCATACTTAAACATGACACCTGTTAACCCACACAAGGGATCAAGCTGGTCTGCATGCCAAACCCTCTTTATTATTTTCCTGCCTGGCTCAGTAGTTACTACAGCTCCTTGAAGGATAGACATTCTCTTCTCTGATATCAAGATGAGGATGGCTTAACACAATCCATAGAACATTTTAAAAGGAAAAATTACAAGCAATCAGCGATTCCTAGCACTTTTCCAAAATGCAGCATAGTTTTATAACATGTAACCAACAATCAGAATTACTCAGTGATCATTCTGGGGGAATATATGTTCACTGAGATTTGGTTCATCTGTAATTGCTAAGTAAGCGAATAATATTTCCTTAAATATAAAATTCAATTAATATTTAACTAGTTTTTCTAGTGGTTAATATACATGTGCCATGACTGAGTTTAATTTGCATGCTGAGGGATAAAAGTAATGTTTTCAACATTCATTAACAACTTGCTGCAAAAAGAACAATGATAAATTCAGAGATTGCAAACGTCATAAACCAAAGATCTTCATTGCTCAGTACCATATGGGAGGGTGGAAGGAAGTAGTGAACGGAATGGATTTAATATTCGTGATGCTAGAGTATATAATTTATGGCACCATATGCCATGTTTCCTAAACATTTTTATTAATTGTCACTGAAACCCGGCTAAGTGTAGCTCTTAAAATGAACCTCTGATTGAGACAGTGAAGCTACAGTGTTCTGCTGTACACAATCTGTGCCAAGCAGGTGGTTTTGCTGAATTGACAGTATTAATCATTTTATGCACCACAGCAGATTCAGATTATAGAGGAGGCAGTAGAAAATTGAAGCTGTCATGAGCTTTGGGTGAGGATGCTCAAAATATCGAACACCGTTGCCTGAAGGCTCGCAGGCGGATCCTGCAAGCTACCCACTTCCCCTTGTCTCTACCCAAGGTCCCTAAAACCCATCCACCAAGGACATCAAATCAAGGAAAATCTTCCCTACCATTCCTTTCAGAGACTCGTGACATTGCTAAAGAGGAGACTTTCAGTGGCAAAGACTAGCTCCCCCACTGCAAATGGGGGAGGTGATTTCATGGCCTGCCTCACCCCCGTGCTTGTAGCCCCTGGTTCAGGCCACAAAGAACTGCTCTCAAGCCATGGCCTTTCACCATGGCCTGAAATATAGGAACCTCTCTCTCTCTGCCATTTCTAACCATTTCCCCGCTTTCCCTCCTTTTTCCTTCCTTCCTTGCACCCTAAACCCCCACTTTATAACTCTGGTCTTTCTGGGAAACTCACCTAATCTCCCCACATCTCTTCTCCCCCTTCTTTTTTCCCCTTGATATTTGTGCCCTTCCTTCCTTCCTTCCTTCCTTCCTTCCTTCCTTCCTTCCTTCCTTCCTTCCTTCCTTCCCTCTCTCCCCCCCCCCAACAACTGCTTACATGTAGTATCCAACCATGAGTAAATGGTCAGATATAGTTTCTTTCCTGTTTAGCTACAGTGAGTGACAACCCAAACCTATTAAAAGCCCTGCACTCGGATGCAGCGGCGCCAGGGCAGGCTCCGCTGCATCCAGCGCGGGACTGGAGGTCTCCTTGAGGGAAGGGGATGATAGTACCCTTCCTCCATGTCGAGCCCCACTCAGAGGCGCGTCAGCAAAGTGGCTGGCACAGCTCCAAGAAGGACCGCGTCGGGCTTTCCTCCGCTGAGCCCGTCCCCTCCTGGACCTGAGCAGCCCTCCTCCCTGCCCCAAAACACCTCCTCCCTGCCTTCCCACCTCCCTCCCCCGTCTCCCCACCAGCTGGCGTGAAGCTCACCTGCCTCCAGCGTGTGCAGCTTCATCCCTGGCGGAGGCCTGCTGGCGCTTTATGGCATGTTTGCGACAGAGCGGAGCCCAGTCCCGCTGGCAGAGGCCGGCATAGGATTGGGCTCTGAGTGAGCTAGGCACTGTTTCTTGATTCTCCTCTTTTTTCCTATTAAGTCACCACAATAAATCACTTTGGTTGTACCTTTCACCATCACCTTCCTTGTCCTTTTCCTGCCAAACTGCATAGCTGAAATATAGCTGGGTTGCATACAAATTGTTCCCTCCCTCCTCCATGTGTGCATGTTACGCATGTTTTAAAAGCACACCCAATAATACAGTGGCAGTTCCTACACTCTCCAGCTTGCCCTCTGGTGGCAACCTCACCACTCAGAAGTGTTGCTGGACCTAGCCACATAGGTCACTGGAAGCCGAAGAGAAAAAAGTACCCATCTGAGCACTTCCCTCCCTCTCCCAGGTCCGAGGACAATAGTCACTGGAGGAGGGAGGGAAGAGGAACTGCTTGGGTGGCACTCACTCTGACCTGACCCTCACATCTTCAAAAACATCAATATTTGGTAAACTAATTGGCTGGACACATGGGAGTCACTATTATCATCAATGATGGCACTGTTGACCCAACTATGAGGTAAGGTGAATGGGTTGCATCAGCATCTGAGGGGTGGTAGATTCAGGGTGCACTTTACCCTGAGTTTGCTGCCGCCTCCCTCCTGCCTGCTGCTGACATAAGCTACAACGATCCGCTTCCCACTCACTCCTTACCTTGCTCCTTGCGCAGTTTCCTTAAAACCAGAAGTGTAGGAGCTCTTGCATTTGCATGGTCACTTTAAATAAAACCTTCATTTGCATGTTCACTTTAAATAAAACCACCAGGCCTGGCACTTCCGGGTTTGATGAAACTGTGTAAGAAGCACAAGAAAAGCTTTTCTTTTCTAGAGCGCCGAGGAAGAGGTAGCAGCTGCAGTGTTGGGGTGGGGTGTCACTCCAGGTCACCCCACCCCAAACTGAAAAATGGGTAAATGTTAAAAGAATCGGATTTTTGTATTTATCAATATTGCTAGTGATACTAGGCGCTTTCTGATTCATCAATTTAACACTGTATGGACTTTAAAAGTGTTATTGTCTAGAAAATATACTAGCATACAAAATACACATCATTCTTCAAGCTCACATAAAACATAGGAGAAATGTGTGGAAGGGGGGGAGGCATTCTTTTTTAATTCTCTTCCACTGAACAAACATCTAAAAATGATACAGAGAATATGAAAAATATATAGTTCACTTTTACAATTAGATACAACATATATATTACATGAGATATAAGACTGTCTGGACTCTAAACCAACTAATTAGATCTTTGGAAATATACTTAGGCAATAAAAGGGATATTTTTGTTTTCAGGGAGGCCAGTTTTCAAGGGTATTTTTATATTTAAAAATCTCAAAGGAATAAATACTTTCAATTGTGTAAGATTATCAATATAATGGAAGATGAACCCATAAAGGAATCTTAGAATTTAATGGAGTAATGGAGCTGAACTTAAGGAATTTACCCCTAATATTTACCCCTAATGTTGTCCAGAGGCTGCTCATTGGAAAAGGGTGTTATAATGAACTGCTTCAATGGTGTTCAATTCAAGGGTGTTCAATGGTATTTAATTTTTAAAAAAGAAATCTTAATTGGTGGCATCATAAAACATGTGATTTTCTTTGCCACTGTCGTAGATTCAAAATTATGAGGTATATTGTCAAAGGTGAAACAAACTGCGCAATCCTGTGCAAGTCTAGGGTGGCAGAACGAGCATTCCGCCACCCTATGCTGTCGTAAAAGTGCCGTAAGGCACTTTTCTGATGACTCAAGAGCAGGAAAGGCCGGCGCTAGGCTGGCCTTCCCTGCTCTGCCGACCGAGCCCTCGCCCGTCCGCCACCGGACCCAAGTAAGGATCCAGCCGACCGGGGGGGGGGGCAGTTTGGCGGCAAACGGCAGGGGCCAATAGGTCCAGCACGGGGGGGCGGGGGATGACCTCGGCCAAATTGTGACCCCTGTCGCGCGGCTGGGCCGTTACACGGCCTCCTTCGACTTCCGCCAGCAATTTCGCTGGCGGAAATCCAAGAAGGATGATCGGCCCCAGTGCCATTTACACTTGAGCGTCCCCTTCCCCGAGTAGACGTTCCGCCAGGCGGGAGCCTGCCCGTAGCAGAACACGGGATCCGGCGGGCGGCTTGGGCTGCCCAGCGGATCCTTAGGCAGGATTGCGCTGAAATGCAGGTTACTTACACGTGTTTAACAAAACAGTCTGAAAGGTTCATTATTATTATTATCATTATCATTACGAAAAGTTAGCCTAATACAATGTACTGTACTTGACTTTTCTATGCTATCTACTGTATATCACACTGCAAGAGTTGAGAATGCGGCTGGGAAGGAAATAAAATGGGTTTGTATACTAAACTCACAGCTGAAAGAAACAGCAATGCCTAATTTTGAATCTACCAAGAGTGCCAGTGGCAAAAACATGTTTTTTATGTTGTCAGAAATTAGCTTTTAAAAAAAATAAAGTTTAAAATTCCATTTTCCAGACCCTCTTTCTAAAGCGTCATAAATATTTTATGCAAACAGCTCCACTCAGTCACCTTAAAAATCCCATCTAAGTGCAAGTGAGCTGACTTGAAAAGAAATGAACTAGTTTCCAGCTCCAGTGGGGGGTGACACTCGTTCGACCTACAGGAAATTATGTTGCTGGGCGTATGATATGAGTGTTAAGAGAGCAATTAGGGCTGTCACCTGGCATATTCCCAGAAGGGAAAAGATGGATTTTCATTCCTGTGTTTTACACAGACAATGACTTGTTGAATATAACTATGCTAAATGGAATCTTAAAATCAAACAGCAGGTTCTTCAACATTTTCTACTTTTCTTTTATCTGAGCAGAACCTTTACTTCCTAGCACTTAGCATTAGTTCAGATTTCTACCAAATTATCAACCATTTTGCCTCCATTTGTCAACTTCTGCCAATGGAACCTAATTGACAACCTAATTCTGACAGCTGACTACAGCATGTGTTGGCTTGCATTTAACAAACCACGGCTAAACTAAAAGTTAAGTTCTGAGCACTGGGAGGCCTTCAAGGCACTGACTACGTTCTGAGAGAATGTGACAATGCTGGGTATTTAGCAAGCTCATGAAGGAGAGCTTGGTCAACATCTGTTGATGACTCAACAATGTGATGCATAATAAAGCAAAGAGGAAAATTACTCCCAGAGCAAGCCAGAATGAGTTATGAGAGCAAGCCAAGTAACGGAAGGTGAGACAATACAGGGCAATGGTAAGTTAAGTTCCTGTTAGATTTCTCAGATCTAATGTGGACCAGGGGACTATCATATTTTCAGCTAGCCAGTTATGGTCAATGCCTGATACTTCAGAGCTAGCATAATTGCATGAAGTGAGGCTAATAATAGTATACACATAGCACTTTCTGAATTGTAAAATGCATCACATATACAATCTTATTATAATCCTTACAGCAACCCTGTAAGGGAAGTCAGTATTTTTGTTCCCATATTGCAGCTGGGGAGGGGAGTTGGGCTAAGGCTGAGAGGCAGTGGCTTGCCTAAGGCATCTAATGAGTTGAAGGCAGAGGAGAAATTCAAACTGGGGAGATCCTGATTCACAGCTCTGTGTACAATACGATACACATGGCTCCATTTTAGAATATCTTAGAGTATGATCCTCAGCATGTTGACTCAGACAGAAGTTATCCTAAATTCAATGAGTCCATGTTCAATTCAAATGCATGTTCCACTGATGCAGGCTGCCACAATACAGCCGTAAAGCGCTTTGTGGCAGCACAAGCTGCCGTCGTTCCAGTGGGAAGGCCAGAGTCTTCCCGCACACACTGATGGACATCAGGAGTCCCACTGGAGCAGGTACGCCCGGGGGTAAAATGGGGAGGGGGTGGAATGGGCGGACAATTGGGCTGAATGGGAAGGCGATGGGGCGGGGGATGAATGAATCAGGCCTAGGAGGGGGGGTTCGGCGGTGGCACCCACCAAATCCAAACCCCTTTCCCAGGCCTGGTCCACCTGCACGGGTCAAAGTGAACTTGCGCCAGCAATGCCACTGGTGCAGTTCTGAACTGACCTATAGCAGCTGCTGGGTCTTACCCTGGGGCAAGGGGCCAAATGTCCCCTTCCCCTAGGGGGCCTCCAGCAGCCAAAACTCCCCTGTGGGATGCAGTGGAGGCCATGCCGACACCACTGCATTGCTGCACAGAGTTTTTGGTAGGATTGGGCTGTTATTCCTAGAGACTTTTACTCTCTTCTGAACAGTGTTTTAGCCTAACATTTGTTTGAGCTCAAGACATGCAAAAGATAAACTGCTGAGAACTCCAGCAGTATCGTGTCTGGCATGTGCTCAGAATTTAAGTGTATGCCCTATTAAAGAAGCATTTGCCTAAAGATACAGATTGCATTTTCACATTGCTGGTAATCTGTCTGGAATTTGTTCTCTCTTTTAAGTGTGTAATTTACTGGTTTTGGCAGAAGACATACAAACAATAGAGAAGAGTCCTTTTCACACGGCAAAAAACTGTAGGTTTTGGCAGTGCAGTTTGATCAAGTTTGATATTAGCGTAGATCAAGCTGTACTGGACTTTAGCTGTAACTCTCAAGAGACTTGCAAGGCAGGATCTTCTGCTAGGCCAAAATAAGAGGTTAGCAGCTAACATTGCTGCACACTTTGGCACTTTGTTTCCCTTTTCTCGAAAACTGAAAGCTGAGTCACTGGTTGGCTGCTGAATGACGTGAAATGACTTTTCTGCTGACCTTAGCTCTTTGAGTGAGCTTACATGACATACAGCCATGTTTGCTGAAAGTGAGCAAGAGAACCAGTTCAGTATTTCTTGAAAAATAGTGTCTTGGAACTGTACTGGATAATGGAGCCAGCCTCAGAATGGAGATGGTAGGAGGGGTTTGGGATTGGAAGCAGTGGCATTCCTGGTGGTGGTGGTGGTGGTGGTGGTACTGTAATTTGCACACAGGTCTACTCAGTGTTACACGGTGGCCCCACCCACTCGCCATCAGAGCCATTCTGAGCAGCGAAGGCAACACGCAGGGAGTCTCCTGTGCGTTGCCTTTGCTGCTTGGAAAGGCTCCGATGGCGAGTGGGTGGAGCCATCGTGTAACGCTGAGTAGATCTGTGTGCAACTTACAGTACCACCACCCCTCTAGGAACGCCACTGATTGGAAGAATCACTGGTTGCAATGTACATAGTGTGAGAAGGTCCTGCTGAGGTGGTCCTGAGAAAGGATTTTGGAGAAAAGCTGGAGAGTAGAAACCAATAAAATACAATATGAGATACTATTTGTATATTTGAGCGGTGTGCCCATTTAAACACTTGCTTTAGATTTTGGGGTTTTTTTTTAAAGATAATTCCATATTATTTAAGATTGAATAAGTCTTCAGTAAGACTGAACTGTCTCACTTCCACCCTTTTTCCAGAGGCACAATTAAAGACCTGCGTACAGAAGAGGAAAGTCTAATCAACTTGAAATGATCCAATGGTATTGCAATGCAAAAAAACAAAAATAGCATGTAACTATTAATCACAAACTGTGGGCTTATGATTTGGCACACGCTGAATGGAAATGTAATCGCATGATAATAGAACAAATGCAAAGTTTCTTTGAGAGGTGCCAAATCTCTAGCTTGCCTCTGCTTTAGTGTGCTGAAGCTTTCGAGCACTAGGAAAAATAAGGCTATAAAAATAAATAATGATGATAAACTGAATAGCAAGCTTAGCAGTTTTTCTAACAGCAGTGGATTGTACTCCCTACAGACATGTAAAATGGGTAGCCACTATAAAACTTCCACTTCGAAGTGTAAGTCATTCCTATCCTGAATGTGCTTAAGTTATTTCACTCTTGTGAGACTCTATTGTCCTACTTTCTTATGCAAGTGCATTCCAAAAGTCTCCTCCTGCATACCAAATCATTCGAGAACTCTCGAAAATTTCAAGTGAATTTCAAGGGATGGGGGAGGCTGGGAGGGGGTGCAACAGGGTGGGGGGATCGAACGTGGGAGGGGGGCAGAATCAGCCACGCTATCCCCTATCCCCCCTTCCTATCCCCTCTTCCCTGGCCGGTTCTCCCTACATGAGGCTCCCAGATTTGCACCATCAAAGAAGCAGGTGCAGATCCAAGGACACTCATAGAAGGGGCTGGGGCTTACCCAGGGTAGGGACAAAAGTTCCCTTCCCCCAAGGTGACCTCCCAGCTCTCGTTTTCTGCTCAGGATCCAGCATTGCCTGCACTGGCATCTCTGGGGAGAAAGTTAGGTAGGATTGGGCTGCCCATCTACCACACCCAACACATACATTTATTAAAATTCAAGTTTAAATAATAAATAAGCTTGCAGTCTTCTTATTTCATTCAAATTTCACACCAGATTTCCTAAACGTAATTTGTAATTAACCATATCAACATATGACAAAGGGATTATCAAGCTCATTAAGATCATGTAACAAAAATGGAAGGAAGGCATCAAGGAAAATGAGACAATACCTCCACAAATGTCAGATCCTATTAGAATGATATACAGCAACTGCCAGATAGTTTGACTCCTTTTTATCCGCAGGTCACTTACCATTGATATTAAATTTAACTGAATAATTTTAACTAGGGCTGCACCAGAAATTCCCCAGATGTGAAATACTACTACTACTATTGACAAATGTGTGTGTTGTTTTGATGCCCTTGAATGCTTTTTATTGGCTCTTCTTTCCTTGTTTGTCCTCACTGTTATTTAACCTGACTAGCAGCCCAATCCTGCCTAAGATGCGGCGGCTGGTCTAAAGGGCCGGCCGCCACATCCTAGGTCCAATGCAGGCTGCACCGGCGCAGTCCAGGATCACTCATCTCCTTCCCCTGTTGTAAGCAGCACTGACTCCAATGGGCCTCCTCGGATGCACACCAGCTCAGGAGCTGGCATGCGTCCAGGGAAGCTGTGTAAGGCTGGCCCAAGTTGGGATGGGGCATAGGATCAGTGCTGATATCTCCAACCCCTTCTAGCCCAGGCTGGCCAATGGCCCCCTCCCTCGCTGCCCCTGCCTGCCCTCCCCCCACCCCTACACCAACCAGCATGGGACTTACCTGCGGTGGCCGGCGCAGGTTGTGGTCGATGATGCAGTAAGCGGTGCTGACCTCTGCACAACAGCCACTTACTCGCAAAGAGCCACAAACATGCTTTATGGCATGTTTGTGACTCCTTAGGACAGCGGAGTGCACGCTCTGCTGGCCTATTTCTATGCAGGATTAGGCCATAGGTGTGAAACTCATGCAATTTGTTTACAGATGTCTGGGATGGTATCATATCATGTGCAGCACAGTGCCTCTTTCGATAAATCACATGCGATGCCACAACCAATAAGATTAAATGGCAGTGAGGGCAAATGATGCTACGGATATTGAAGGCAAAGAAGAGGAAGGAAAATAGTGATTACAAGGAAAAGCAAATGGAGGCACAAAAGAGCTCTAATCCACCCATCGTGTACATTGCCAGAGACATACAGTTCTGGTCCTCAAACAGCTGATCAGCAGAATTTCAGTGTTTAAAAAAGTGCTTGACTTGCACAGCCCTGACTGCTCTGAGCATGCTTCATTGGATCAGAGTGCTTTTTTGTTGCTCAGTCTGAGGCACTTTCTTTGTTTGATTACCATGAAGTAAAGGCTCTGCAAAACATCTGAGAGACAGCAAGCTTAGCAGCAAGCAGAGAATGAACTCAGGCTGAGAAAAAGATCACCGTGCAGGGATAGAATGAATTAAAAAAACCTCTAACAGCAATGAAAACATATGGGTAAATACTTTCTTCTTTATTACTATTTGCGCATAGTGTGTTCTCTGGCTTTAAAGCATTACAGTTACAAAGATCTAGTCAGTTCTATTCTCTTACCTCCCACTGAGGATTCCTCAACATATTCCCAGGTTACGGTCTTTGAAAATCAAATACAACTCCATGGAGTGGATAATGGCAACATTTCGTTTCCCTACTCTAATTTTTGTTTAATTCATAATCAAAGCTGTAGTCTTCAAACAACTTGGTTGCATTCTTTGAGAGACAGAGATCTTCAGAGAACAGTTTTGCACACAGTACCATGTCATGATAGCCTACTACCACATTCTGGTGTGCAATGGTTTGCTATTCTCTTGATTCCACTTTCTAATTTGCCAGTGTAATCCATACCTGCCCGGTATACTTGGCTACAGATGAAGCAGAAATCCAGAATAAAATAAAAGTTGATTATCTTGAGGATGTATTTAATTTTTATTTATATACAGTATAAAACAATATCCCCTTTTCTCTCCCAGAAGGAAAACTTTACATTGTTGTTGTTGTTGTTCAGTCGTTAAGTCGTGTCCGACCCTTCGTGATCCCATGAACCATATCCCGCCAGGCCTTCCTGTCCTCCACTATCTTCCTGAGTTCGCTCATTTTCATGTTTGTTACATCGGTGATGCTGTCTAACCATCTCATCCTTGGCCTTCCCCTTCTCCTTTTGCCTTCAATCTTTCCCAGCATCAGAGTCTTCTCCAGAGAGTCCTCTCTTCGCATTAGGTGGCCAAAATATTTGAGTTTCAGCCTTAGTACCTGTCCTTCCAGGGAACAGTCAGGCTTGATTTCATTTAGAATTGACTGATTTGATCTCCTAGCAGTCCAAGGGACTCTCAGGAGTCTTCTCCAGCACCACAGTTCAAAAGCATCTATTCTTCGGCGCTCAGCCTTCCTTATGGTCCAACTCTCGCAACCATACATTGCTACTGGGAACACCATCGCCCTGACTATACGAACTTTTGTTGGCATGGTGATATCTCTGCTTTTTATTATGCTGTCTAAGTTTGCCATAGCTTTCCTTCCAAAGAGTAAGCGTCTTTTAATTTCATGGCTGCTGTTTCCGTCTGCAGTGATCTTGGAGCCCAGAAAAGTAAAATCTGTTACTGCTTCCATTTCTGCCCCTTCTATTTGCCAGGAATTGATGGGACCCGATGCCATGATCTTAGTTTTATTAATGTTGAGTTTCAAGCCAACTTTTGCACTCTCCTCTTTCACTCTCATCAAGAGGCTCTTTAGTTCTTCTTCACTTTCTGCCATTAGGGTGGTATCGTCTGCGTATCTGAGGTTGTTGATATTTCTCCCGGCAATCTTGATTCCGGCTTGTGATTCATTCAGCCCTGCATTTCTCATAATGTACTCTGCATATAAGTTAAATAAGCAGGGTGACAATATACAGCCTTGCCGTACTCCCTTCCCAATTTTGAACCAATCAGTTGTTCCATGGCCGGTTCGAACTGTTGCTTCTTGACCCGCATACAGGTTTCTCAGGAGACAGGTAAGGTGGTCTGGTACCCCCATCTCTTTAAGAATTTGCCACAGTTTGTTGTGATCCACACAATCAAAGGCTTTTGCGTAGTCAATGAAGCAGAAGTAGGTGTTTTTTTGGAACTCTCGTGCTTTCTCCATGATCCAGCGCATGTTGGCAATTTGATCTCTAGTTCCTCTGCCTCTTCGAAACCCAGCTTGTACGTCCGGTAGTTCTCGGTCCACGTCCTGCTGAAGCCTAGCTTGTAGGATTTTGAGCATAACCTTGCTAGCATGTGAAATGAGTGCAATTGTACGGTAGTTTGAACACTCTTTGGCACTGCCCTTCTTTGGAATTGGAACGTAAACTGACCTTTTCCAATCCTTTGGCCACTGCTGAGTTTTCCAAATTTGTTGGCATATTGAGTGCAGCACTTTCACAGCATCATCATTTAGGATTTTAAGTAGCTCAGCTGGGATATTATCAGCTCCACTAGCTTTGTTGTTAGTAATGCTACCTAAGGCCCACCTGACTTCACTCTCTAGGATGTCCGGCTCTGGGTCAGTGACCACACCAGCGTGGTCATCAGGAACATTAAGATCTTTCTTGTATAGTTCTTCTGTGTATTCTTGCCATCTCTTCTTAATCTCTTCTGCTTCTGTTAGGTCCTTGCCTTTTTTGTCCTTTATCATGCCCATCTTTGCACAAAACGTTCCCTTGATATCTCCAATTTTCTTGAAGAGATCTCTAGTCCTCCCCATTCTGTTGTTTTCCTTGATTTCCTTGCATTGTTCATTTAAGAAGGCCTTCTTATCTCTCCTTGCTATTCTCTGGAACTCTGCATTCAGTTGTTTATATATTTCCCTTTCACCTTTGCTTTTTGCATTCCTTCTTTCCACAGCTATTTGTAAAGCCTCATCTGACAGCCACTTTGCTTTCTTGCATTTCTTTTCCTTTGGGATGGTTTTCGTTGCTGCCTCCTGTACAATGTTACGAACTTCCGTCCATAGTTCTTCAGGCACTCTGTCTACCAGGTCTAATGCCCTAAATCTATTCTTCACCTCCACTGTATACTCATAAGGGATATGGTTTAGGTCATATCTGACTGGTCTAGTGGTGTTCCCTACATTCTTCAGTTTAAGCCTGAATTTTGCAATAAGAAGCTCATGATCTGAGCCACAGTCAGCTCCAGGTCTTGTTTTTACTGACTGTATAGAGCTTCTCCATCTTTGGCTGCAAAGCACATAATCTATCTGGTTTCGGTATTGACCATCTGGTGATGTCCATGTGTAGAGTCGCCTCTTGTGTTGTTGGAAAAGAGTGTTTGCTATGACCAGCGTGTTCTCTTGACAGAACTCCGTTAGACTTTGCCCTGCTTCATTTTGCGCTCCGAGGCCAAACTTGCCTGTTGTTCCGTTTATTTCTTGATTTCCTACTTTAGCATTCCAGTCTCCTATGATGTAAAGGACATCTTTTTTGGGTGCTAGTTCTAGAAGGTGTTGTAGGTCTTCATAGAACCGGTCAACTTCATCTTCTTTGGCATCAGTGGTTGGGGCATACACTTGGATTACTGTAATGTTGAATGGTTTGCCTTGGATTCGAACTGAAATCATTCTGTCGTTTTTGAGGTTGCACCCCAGTACTGCCTTTCCCACTCTTTTGTTGACTATGAGGGCTACTCCATTTCTTCTAAGGGATTCATGCCCACAGTAGTAGATATGATGGTCACCTGACTTAAATTCGCCCATGCCCGTCCATTTTAGTTCGCTGATTCCCAAGATGTCAATGTTCAATCTTATCATCTCATTTGTGACCACATCCAGCTTGCCTTGATTCATAGACCTCACATTCCATGTTCCTAAGCAGTATTGCTCCTTGCAGCATTGGATTTTCCTGTCAACCTCAGACACATCCACAGCCGGACGTCCTTTCGGCTTTGGCCCAACCGCTTCACTCTTTCTGGGTCTACTTGGAATAGTCCTCCGCTCTTCCTCAGTAGCATATTGGACACCTTCCGACCTGAGGGGCTCATCTTCCGGCGTCATATCTTTTAGCCTTTTGGAACTGTTCATGGGATTTTCTTGGCAAGGTTACTGGAGTGGGTTGCCATTTCCTTCTCCAGTGGATCACTTTTAGTCAGAACTCTCTGCTACGACCTGTCCGTCTTGGGTGTCCCTGCACGGCATAGCTCATGGCTTCATTGAGTTACGCAAGCCCCTTCGCCACGACAAGGCAACGATCCATGAAGGAGAAACTTTACATAGTTAACAACATATCAAAACCAAACAAAATCTCAAATAGCAACATAAAAAGCAACATAGAAATCAGGTGAGAAGAGGGGGGGGGGCTTGGGCTCCTGCCTGTCACTAGGGGTCCCCATCTATATAGGGGCAGCAGCCTATGTGGGGCCTCCAGGGCCACTCTCACCTGGCTTATCTCCCCTGGGCCTCACAGCAGAGGCAGGGAGGGGTTACAGCACCCTACTCCTCCTCTGGGCTTTCCTCAACCTCACTGGGTTTTGGAGCCTTTACTCCAGCCCTTGTTCATCCCTGGCTCTCTCCTTATGAGCCCTTTGGGGACAGGGAGCCATTTAATCATTTGATTTTGTCTGTAAACCGCTTTGTGAACTTTTGGTTGAAAAGCGGTATATAAATACGGTTAAAAATAATATATACCCCTGGTTGATTTCTCCCCCCCCCCCCCGTTCTATCCATCTGGCCAGGTTGCCCTCTGGGTCCTAAGCCTCCTCTTCTGGTAGGCGAGAAGACCGCAGCAAGTAGTTGCAGCTGCTCTTTGTCTGCTCCAGCAGGTGCAGGCGCACTCTGACCAATGGGCTGATGGCCCGCACCCTGCCCTACTGAGGCCTTTCCCTCCTCTCCTGGCCAGTACCTGGTCTTGTGCTCTTCAGGTGGGCTGCTCTCCATGGGTCAAGACTGGCCCCAGGCATCAATATAAAAGCAAATAAAGTGTAGTAACATATAATAGCAATAAAAGGCGGAACTACATATAGCACATATAAATGCATAACAAAAAACTAAAACATTCAACAGACACAAAGGCAGCTGGGCACAAAGAGCCCTGAGCCGCTGCGTGGTGATGCTGTTCCCTGGTGCTGGCCTTGATAGCCAAAGGTATTCATTAATAAGATCAATTAAAAAACAAATTCTCCTGTGTACTATACCTTGTGTGTGTGTGTGTGTAACAAAAACATACTAACATTTGAGTAAACACTGAAATGCACTCGCACCTCAGGAGTGATGGAACAAGTCCACAAACGTTTACATTTTCTCTCACCAGCTTTTCAAACCCACTGGAAAATATATATATTTCAGAACTGTGCTGCTCGCAGGCTTTCATGTAGCTTATTAGCAACCCCATTTGGTGCTATTCTTTACTTTCTAGCAAGTTTTTTTCTCCCTCCTGCTGAATTACTTAATTGGTGTCACAGTCAACATAGGTCATAACCCGCTAGTGGAAACTGCTAACTAATTAAAGGAGGATCCTGCATCTAAGGTGAATTCCTCTGGCGCTCATGATTTATTGATCAGTTATGGGTCACTCTCTGAAAACAGCGTCAGAAGACTTTGCTTTCATTATTCTCTTCTTCCATAACATTTTCTACAGGAACGGAGACTCAAGCCAGATTGTATAGATTGCAGGGCCAATAATGAAGCAGCTGGAATTATGATTCTGCAAAGCAGCTTCTGAAGTTCTGTATAATAGCAACAACATATGCTTGTCAGTTACAGCAGCCAAGTTCTATGCAGTTTCCAAAATGTTGTTTTTAATGCATGAGATTGTATAAGGACGGACATTTTACTTAACATATGCTGGCATATAACATATAAAAAGCTTACAGATCAAACACTGACCTATCCAGTATGCAGTATCCAACAACAAACAACTGCAAATTTCTCCACGGATATAACTGATAGAACCATAATAATGAAGGGCTCTAGTTCTTACAGTCAAAGGGCCAATTCACACATACAATTAATGGTGTCCCCAGCGATTTAGCACTACTGTTACAAGCATGAGTCCTGGGCTTAAAAAGAAAAAAAATGGTTTCCTATCTCACAACCTGACTTAATTAACTTAGGACCCAATCCTAACTGAAGGCTGCCCGCAGGGCGCAGCAACACTGGCAAAGGCTCCACAGCATCCTGTGGGTAGCCAGACACCATGCAGGGGTGGGAGAGGTAAGTAAACACTTCTTTAACTTACCTTACTCCACTCCCACATGGGCCCCTATGAGCTAGTTTTTAACTAGCGCGAGTCCAAGTAGAGGCAAGGGGGCATGTTGTGGCCAAAATGGAGAGGAGGATATTGGCAGAGCCATCACCGCCAATACCCATCCCTCCACCCACCCCTGCCCTGCCCCCCCCGAGGTCCTGATCCCTGCCCTATTCTACCCACCTTGCTGGTTTACTGTCAATGGTGTGAGTAGCTTGGTCCAGCAGTACCATTGTTTTGTACCATTTTGGAACTTTTCCTTTCCTTCTGGTATCTTGTTCTTGTAAAAACAAGTTTATCACAAAGGACCTCTCTGTTAAAATACTACAGCATATGGATTTTGTTAAAGATTACTTTGCAGCAGTCCAAGCAGTAGCGTCACTAGGACGCGCGTCACCCTGGGGCAGGGGCCCCTCAAAACGGGTCTGCGCATGCGCGAAAATCCGGGAAATACCCAGATGGACGCGCTGCCTGGGCCTTCTTTCAGAAGGCCCTGGAGCGCCGACGAGGTCGGACGCTCCCAGGCCAGCTCCCAGGCCGGCCTCGGAGCGTCCGGAGGGCAACGCGCATCACCCCATGACGCGCGTCACCCCGAGGCGACCCGCCTCCCTCGCCTCGCGCCAGTGACGCCAGTGAGTCCAAGTATTTATAAGGACCAAAAGTTAACTTATACCATAAAAAGAATACTTATCCAATTATGTCATTCAGTTAAAATTATGTCATTCAGCCCCTTAAAATTGTGTCTTTGAAGGATATTGCTATGAATATTCTACATAGATATATTTAAAATGAATGTTACATGGCTCTGTGTGTGTGTGTGTGTGTGTGTGTGTGTGTGTGTGTGTAAAAGTCATTGGTCTCTTTGATTTACCCTCACAAAACAGAAAAACAGTAAATACAGTATATTGTGTACTACCCCAAACTGCACTTATGTCTGTAATGGCCTATGGTTGCATTTGCAGAAGTCAGTTATGGAATTTTGATGTAACCTCTTGAACTGTGTAAACACTGTTCAACTGAGAAGCCACTTGAAGACTGCGGGGAGACATTTCGGAGGCAACCTTTGAAGCTGCCAAGTATATCAAATGTGGCCCACAGCGTACTTGGATTCAGAAAGGTGTATGGCTGTATTCTGATGTGTAGGAACAGCTTACATATTTGTACGGCATTGAGCCGGTTTGATGATGTGGAAATATTTGTTGCCTTTTTCTGCCACCAAGTGAAGACTTTATTAGCATAATCCACAGGGTCATGTCTTAAAAATTCATCCAGAGAGAGAGAGAGAGAGAGAGAGAGAGAGAGAGAGAGAGAGAGAGAGAGAGAGAGAGACGTGTCTTTTGTAGTACTTGGCCAGAACAGCAACCCAAATAACACTTTTAGGCAAACAGGAGAGAGAGACCGTCTGTTCTGTACTTTTTTCTTTCTCCAAACCAGTCTTCCCCCTCATCATCTACTGTTTTTTTTATTAGGCCCAGATCAAACATGTAGCTGTCCTGTGGGAAAACACATCTGGAAGTCCAATCTGTGACTTTCAATTCACGTGGGATTTGTGACCACACATTCATTGTAATGCAGAACTTTATTCAAGGCAAAAGCTGTGCTAGTCCCTCCTCCAGTGCTGCCAATCATCCTTCAGCAGACTTCCTGTGTCTGCATGTATCCCAGCAGGACTTGCCAGCCAAAAGGGGTGGGAGCTTCCCCTGAAGGTTTGCTTCCTGAGAGCAGTAAATGTCCTGTTCTTGCCAGTAACAGCAGGATTCATGTGCTGTTTGTTTTTTGCACCATGGATGGTGCACTGCTCATGTGGGAGCAAATTGCAAGTCACTCCTTGGGGTTTCTGAGCAAGCAGACGTAGGATTGTGCCCCAAAGCAGGCAGGCGCCTGGTTGGAACAAGGGGGGGGGGAATAGGAAGGGGAAACCAGAGCAAATGAAGAACGGAGGCAGGAAAGGTGCCATTGCCTCCTCTTCTCTCACTCTGCCTGGGCTGCCATCCTACACACTTTCCAGGGAGCAAGCCCCATTGAACACAATGAGACTTACTTCTGAGCAGGCATAGATAGGCTTGTGTCAGAGGTGCCTTTCCTGTCCCCATGTCCACCCCTACCTCTCTCTTTCTGTCCCCTTCTTTTTATGCTGGAAGTTGCCTCGTGTCTGAGAGGTCAGACAGAACCATTTTGTCTGATGAAGCTTAAACTCTTTGTGCTGTTAGAGAGAAGATCGACTGTTTGGCACCGGAGAAAAAAGGGTTCACCACTAACAGTGCACATGCAGCAAAGGAGCCCAGCCCCTCTGACAACCCCACCCCACCCACAAGCTGTTACTCGCAAGAGTGGGACCAATACACACCTGTATCTTTAGCCATGTTTTGGAAGACAGTCTCTCTCTGAAGGGAATGCAGTGGGGGGGACTGGGGAGAAAGAAGACTTGCTCGATAGAAGGATGCCACATGTTTCATGTAGGCACTTTCAGCGAGGAGACCGAAGCAAGTGGAGAAGTGGTAATTTGTAAGATAAATTATGAGCCTCGTTCCTTGCAACTTGGGCTGCAATCTTATACACACATTCCTGGGAATAAGCCCTCATTGAACACAATGCATACATAGTAGTTATACATAGAGTAGACCTACATAAAAGGTAAAGGTGACCCTGACAATTAAGTCCAGTCGTGTCCAACTCTAGGGTGTGGTGCTCATCTCCATTTCAAAGCCGAAGAGCCAGCGTTGTCTGAAGACGCCTCCGTGGTCATGTGGCCGGCGTGACTCTCCTTGCCGCAGCGCGTAGCATGCAGCTGGAACACGGAGCGCTGTTTACCTTCCCGCAAGCGGTACCTATTTATCTACTCGCATTGACATGCTTTGGAACTGCTAGGTTGGCAGGAGCTGGCCAAGCAACGAGCGCTCACCCCATCGCGAGAATCGAACTGCCGACCTTTCGATCGACAGCTTATGGTAGGTCTACATAAACAGATGGCACCTGCACCTCTCCCCCACTCCAGCAGGAAGACTGAAGTGCTGCTGGTTTCCCACCGTTCTCCTCTCCTCCCAAAGCCTAAGCAGACAGAGCAAAAGAGCAAAGAAAAACTGCATTTGCTGCTGTCTGTCCTACTTGCCACAAGTGAGGAGGAGAGATGGCTACCCTTTAAAGCCAAAAACAAGGAGAGGAGGAGCTGCAACAAGGAATGGCTCTGCTGGCAGCCAGTCTAGAATGCCAGATCACCTACCAAACTTGTGGATATCGAGAACATGTGGGTTTTGCAATTACACATGTAAAAACCAATGTGGAAGTATCCGAACTTACAGATTAGGAATGAGATGAGTGGGAAAGTGATAATCGGATGTTCCATGGCACAAAACTCATGGAATAGGAAACCCATGTGAGTTTTGCATCCTAATGTGAGCATATTCTGTGGGAAATGCCCATTGCCATGAGGATTTCTGCACACATGGTTTAAGGCTTTAGTGATCTGTTGGCTCACCTTACCACTTGCTTTTTGCAATGTTTCCTTGCAAGTGCTCAAATGAAATTTCGAGTCTTGTCCTGTTTTGTCGAATCCCCTTTTAAAGCCACCTGAGCTATTGGCCATTCACGACAACTTGCGGCAATGAATTCCACATTCTCATTATATGCTGTATAAAGAAGTACTTTTGTTCATCTAGCCTGAATCTAAAGCCAGTCAATTTCACAGGGTGAGCCCAAATTATAAGAAGGAGCAAAAGTATCTCTATCCAATTTTCCAAGCCTACAGTTTTATAAACTTTAACAAACCTGTTTGGGTTTTTTTTTTCTAAACTAAAAAGTCACAATGTTTTAGGCTTTCGTTAAAGGCAAGATACTTCAGACACCTAATAACTACCGGTAATATGCATGTCATGCTGAATGTTCTTTGAGGAAGAACAGAGGGAAAATGTGATTAAAAAGTTCCTTTTTCTCTCTGGCTGTGTGACCTGGCTAGAACTGCAGCAAACCTTGCCTGTCTCTGATCTGTCCATCTGCCACTTCTTTGACCATAACTATCCACTTGTCTTTCACTTGGACTTTTCCCTGCTAGCTGAGCTATTGCAAGTTGCTGGACCTAACCGTGCAGGAGACCCTCCTCCTGTGCACACACCTGAATCTTTCACAATGTCGTACTTAATATTCTATATAGGCATCAACAATAGTAGAAATGCACAAAGATTTGAAAATGTCATTGGCGGAACTGCCAGACAATATGTTATAAGGATGCAGCAGGAATCCTGAGCAAGGGAAACTGGCATTTGAGAAAAGGAGGGAGGCTGGCATTTGAGAAATGGGCTATGAAGGAGACCTCTATTCCAGCAATACCTTAACTTTATTTAATAATGTCATTAGGGTCAGCTGCACACCGAAAGTATGAGAATCAATCCTTTTGGAATAATTACTTAGCCTTGGGATGCAGAGATAACTAAACCTGGTTAAAAGATCAAAGACTTTGACTAGAAAGAAACAAAGTCCTATTACTGGAGAATCAATGAGTTTGCCAAACATGCTAAAGAGCTGAATTGCATGTAATTAAATCACATGAGTAAAGACTAGGATCAAAGGCTGGCTAAGGAAAACAGATGCTCTCCGGATTAACTTGTACAGAATAAAAAACAGTCAGGTTAAGAGCATGGATTTCCTCCTTTTCACATCCTGACTTTAGACATAGTCTCCTACAATAAATATCACATTTTGAAGAAAGTAAAAAGGAACAAAAGGTACAGAGATAGGAGAGGCAAATGAGGAGCTATTTGTGAAGATTTTTCTTGTATTAAGATTTTATGAACTAGACACTTACAAAACACTGTTGCAGACATTCTCTTTTATTATGTAAAATGGTTACTGTATCTCATTATGCTTAGCATTGTATGAAAGGAGAAAATGGTCTACTAGCTATTCCAAGTATCTTGACTTGGGGTTAATGTTGAGCTATATTACTAATACTGAGCTCCCCGCATGGAAGCTGCAGGCTACTTTGTACTTTGATCTCAGAAAAAAGGAGTGTTTGCCAAGAGAACTGAAAGAGACCGTTGGAGCAATCCTATCACCAAAGAGCACCAGCGCTGAGGCCTCAGCACCGGTGCTAGGTGTCACGAACATGCTATAAAGCATGTTTGTGACCCCTGGAGAGTAGCCCATGCTGGGGCAAGGGCTGGCGCTGCCACTCCACCACCAAGTCCAGCACCCTGCACCACGGAGCAGGTAGGTTCTGCACCAGGTGGTACAGGGGCTGGGGGAGGGCGGGTGGGGGTGTAACGGAACAGGGGGAATAAGCCACAGGAGGGGGTGGGATTGGAGTCCTCATCGGACGCCATATCCTATCCTCCTTCCTAGGTCTCCAGCCCCGACATGGGGCTTTCTCAGGTCAGCGCCGCTGAATTAGGTGGCACTGACCTGAGTAGCCCCATTGCAGAGGCTGAGGCGTTACTCCGAGGAGTAACTTCTTACTCTGAGGAGACCCCCAGTCTGCTCCTGTCCAGCACTGGATACAGTATGGGCGTGGTGTCCGTGCTGCACCAGTGCTGGATAGGATTGCGCTGCCCTTATGTTTGGGCTGGGAGTGGCTAGAGTTGCTAAGAGGTATTTGGCTAGAGAACCAAATGTTTAGCTGATGTTGCTTTATAAGAAACATGTCCTGGATGCTTGCTTGCCACCTGGTCTGCCTGTATATTTATATATAACAGCCCAATTCTATCCATTCCCCCCCCCCCCGCTGATGCAGTGGCACCAAAATGGCGACCGCTGCATCCTATGGTGGGAGGTCAGTTATGTAACACAACATTTCTATGTTTTCTGACTTGCACCAAAGGCAAGTAACTTCAAAAAATGAAATCCATTTGACTGGTCTTGAAACAGAATATTCTGATCAGGTTCATTTGTCCATATTTCAACTTTGGAAGTGTTGTCAAAACTGGTCAAGAGCTACCTATGAAGGCCTAGGGCAGTGTTTCCCAAACTTTTTTGACCTGTGGCTCCCTTGACCATTGGAGACTATTGGCCGCGGCTCCCCATTACATTATGTTATGTGACAGGTAGAAAACCACCAGGTGAAGCTTTCTCCCCAATTTCACCTCTTTGTGAATAACTTCTGTGAAGGTCATTTCTCCCCCTTCTATAGGTCCAATCAGATGTGGGGTATGTTGACTGGGGGACCCCCTTCTTCCCTCCACAGGGAACCTGAAGCTATCCTTCCGCGGCTCCCCTGGCTGGCTTCCACGGCTCCCCTGGGAGCCGCGCCTCACAGTTTGGGAACCACTGGTCTAGGGGCTTGACCATCTTTTGGGGTGTTACATAATCTGGTTTGTGGAGGTTGAGCAGAGATAAAGAATCTCATGAATCTCAGAATCATTGTCCATAACCAATATAAGAATGGTGAAGTGCATCTCCCCCCTTGAGGAGGTCTCACAGGTGCTGAGACCCTTGCATGGAAGGCTGGTCATGGGAAGTCTCTGATTTTAATAAAATACATTCCTTAAGAATAGTCAGTAGTAAAAGAAATCAACATAGATTGGTTTGAATATTCACTGATTTTAATTTAAATATGGGGAAAATGAGATTTATAGAAGGTCCCTGACTAATTTATAGAAGGTCCCCTTGAGTTACATAATTCTGACTTATGGAAAGTATTCCATAAACCATAACAACAACATACATCTTCCCATCTTCTCTTTGCACAGGTCTTTCCCCGCTCGTCCCAAACACTTCGATGGAGTGCAAAAACAAATCTGACTTATGTAAATATTGACTTATGTAAGGGTGGCTGAAATGGAACCCTTATATAAATTGGGGAGTGCCTGTATATTGTTACTGGATTAGAAAATGAGTTTGGGAAGTTATAATTTCAGTATTAGATCAACTGCTCTTACATGGTACAATTCAAGTTGTGTGAACTCTAAAACAAGCATATAGATTATAACTACAGAGCACAAAAGGGCAGCCTGTGGGCAATATCACCCTGTGCATGCTGCCACATGGATGCAGGCAGATTTGGGGGTTGGCCGCAGTTTGGTGGGCAGTGGGGTGTTGATTTTATTGCTTGATGATGCTCTCCAAGTGGGCAATGACTGCCAGGCAAACACCGGCAATGAGGAAGTGATGGAGCCAGGCCAGACATGGGGAAGACAAAAGGGGAGATGGAGAAAGAGAGAAATGGGTTCATGGAGGAGGGAGATGGAAAGATAGCCAAAGAGAGAAAGAAGAATGGAGAGAGATGGAAAAAGGGATTGGAGCATGTAAGAGAGGAAGGGGCAAGAAGGAGAGCAGAGGAAGAGATGGAGGGGACTCAGCTCCATAGGGGTGTTGGCAGCAGACCTACCTCCTCCCAGAGCAAGTGGCCATCCACGGAAGGAGACTTTTGGCCTCCATCAACCAACAAATTGGGACTTGATGTCTACTGGACGAAGCCTCAGAAACGCCCAAAGTTTCTCTCCCTGGGTGGGGTGGAAACAGACCTGCAGGGACTGGGGAGACCTTCAGCATAGGGAGCGAAGTAGGCAGCACTTACAGGAACTCCCTGGGATTACTCCTACATTACTCCTACAAGAACTCCCTGTGATTAGCAGCCTGAAAAAGCTCATGACTGACTTATTCCTTGTTATAAAGGAACTGTACTAAACCAGAGTGTGCCTTGAAGAAAACCTTTCCTAGAGCAGCACTTTCTCGACTCGTCAATCTATTCATTTTGCTGGGTGTCACCCTGGGCAAGCCATGTCATACTCCTTGCCATATGATATGGACTTGCCCCCTTAGGATGAACCTGAGGGGTTGGGGGCCCCATGCTGCCCATGTGTGCTCGAGGCCTCCTGAAGGAGCTTCAGCTGTTGTTATCCCCTTCAAATTGCTCCAGAGCCTGGAGAGCAATCAGGAAGAGTAGGGATGGTCTAGCCTGAAGCTGGATGAGTGGCTGTGCATGTGCCCAGGGGAGGTGGTGGGCAGGATACCCCCTCCAGTCTCTTGCATTCCTCAACCTGCAGCCTGAAGTAGTTGCTTCACCCTGCCTCAGAGATAGAGCAGCGCTGCAGTTCAACCTAAACTCTGAACTGATAAAACCATATATAGAAAATTGGGGGTTCACAAAGATTAGGTAAACCTAAAAGATATTCTGTTGAAGTTAATGAGTTTTTGACTGAAAGAAGCAATAATGCACAGATATTGGAATGGATAAAACCTGTGAACTGGACCTTCTCAAATTGAAATTACCTTTACCCAGAGATACAGGATAAAAGATGGGGTTTCAGCATTTTAACTCAAACATAAATGGCCCAATCCTACCTGGGCTGGGCGATGGCAGCACTCCTCTTTCGCTGGAGCTGACTGCTGTAAAGCAGACTGCGGCGGTTGTAAAAAACACTTCAGCAGCATGCAAAGCTGTGCACTGCTGGAGCGGCAGCAGAAAGGCGGGATCTTCCCATGCACTCCAGAGCAGCGTGAAGATGGTGACAGACGTAAAGGTGGCAGCAGAGGTGGGACAGGGTGGGGGAGGGCAGAACGGGTGGGGACAGGGCAGGGGATGGGCAGATTGTGTCCAGGATGGGGGAAGCTTTGGCAGCCGCTGAATCCTAACCTCCTTCCCAGACCTAATCCTGGTGAATGGGTTCATATGGACCTGCACCAGCTATTTAGCTAGCGTAGGTCCGAGTAGACCCTCTGCATCGTGGAGGCTTACCCCCGGATAAGGAAACGATTGAGAAAGGAACATCATATATAACGGTGGATTCCATTTAGATTAGTATTTTTAAATAGAGATTTGAATAGGTTTGATCAGTTAAAACTGTAGAGAAAGCAAAATAGGACATTTTTTGCTGAAATCAGAAGCAAAAGAAGGGAAGAAAAAAGAACTGGGAATGAAGTTATAAGATTATGGCACAGTAACAAGCAAAATGGTGGGACATTAAAGGAAAGGAGTCTAATCAGAATTGTAAGGGGAGTCAGGACACTTTGCTGTAAAGGAATAACAGCATTTATATAAAGATAAGTATAGAGCTAGAAAATAAAAATAAAGCGTGTAACAAAGAATGTGAATGGTTCGAATAATCTATTAAAAAGAATAAAGATTTCAGCCATGTTAAATTTTAACATGGTTTCCCCTGACAAGTACATATTGTCTGAAGCGGCATTTTTTCAATGGATTTCCCTCCCAATTGGCCAATCATATGGCATCAAGTCAAGTCATCCCTTAGGAGGATGTAACATAGCCAGAGTTAATCTGGTCTCAGTCCCTCGTGACAATGCAGGGACAATCCTCAATTCTGGGGAAATTGGAATCTTTCTCTACCTTTCATTTTTATATCCCTAGTCCAGGACACAAAGGGAAACCATGTCCCATTCCCAAGGCAGTAAAACTGAGAGTGTATGTAGGTTAAATAAAGTTGTTTTAGACAAAACACTGCGAACTGTGTTAAGCTATAACATGCTTTTCTAAATTACTCTATATTCCTCTGTGACTTCTTGCTTAGAAACGTATTTGGAAAATGTCAAATCTTTCACAAGCACACAATGGCATTAGTATGAAACCTAAACATGTTGTAATTACTTTGTAGCAGGAGGGCAATAAACCAACAGGTATAAAAGAATGTTGTGTTCAAAGTGTTGCTGAGCCTTTTACGTTGCACCTTCTCCTGCAAAATGTCAAGCTGTTAATTTATTCCTTGGAGGCAAGTGGAACGTTTAGGGTCACAGGAAGTGGCTCTTTATCTGAGAGGCAGGAATCCTACCCAGATAGGCTGCTAGGGCCTTGTAACATTACAGTGATGCCAATAATGCTGTGATAAAAGGCAGAATGAAGCCAGTGGCATTCAGTGCAAGGACCTAACTACAGCCAGTGCACTTGAGAGAATCTCATCTAGCCCTTCAATTGCTCGACAGCCACTTGTCCCTTAAGTGCGATTCTCCCATGCATGATGAATTCTCTGAGGATGAAACTATGGGGCAAGTGTACACCAGTGTTTGCAGTGCTAATAGGGAGAACCCACAGATCAGTGATAGACCGCATGCTGTACATGCTGAAGGTCCCAGGCACACTCCCTGGCACTTTGGAAAGATCCCTGCTTGAGATACCAGAAAGCGGTCACCTGACTGACACGTAAGGTAAAGGTATCCCCTGACAATTAAGTCCAGTCGTGTCCAACTCTAGGGTGTGGTGCTCATCTCCATTTCAAAGCCGAAGAGCCAGCGTTGTCCGAAGACGCCTCCGTGGTCATGGCATGACTCTCCTTGCCGCAGCGTGTAGCATGCAGCTGGAACACGGAGCGCTGTTTACCTTCCCGCAAGCAGTACCTATTTATCTACTCGCATTGACATGCTTTGGAACTGCTAGGTTGGCAGGAGCTGGCCAAGCAACGAGCGCTCACCCCGTTGCGGGAATCGAACTGCCGACCTTTTGATCGACAGCTTATGGTTCAGCGTACTGAGATATATATGGAACCCAGGACATCAATGGACTGACTCCATATAAGGCAGCTTCATACTTTCAACAGTAAAGTCTGAAAGGACAGCGTGAGTCTCCAAGTAGTCAGGGACACACAATGGATACGTGTCAGACAGTCAAGTGCCAATCATAGTTCTCTGGTATGCGGTCAACAAATGGCCCAATGTTTAGAAACGCATGTTTCCTGTTCACACTTTATGGCGATTAGCGCATGAACACTGGTGTACATGGCTAAGCACATTTGCTGTGTAATGTGAGAACTGGTCTCAAAGAACTGGTGCTGAATTTTTGTCCATGAGCAGCTGGTCTCCTCAAGAGGTAAATCATTTTAACTTTTGATCTACTTCTTGAGGTAAATCAGCACAACACCTCCTGAAGTACACACACACACACACACACACACACACACACACACACACACACACACACACACACACACACACACACACACACACAAATTATGTGGTTGTCAATTAATTTACAAACATTCACACAGTTTAAAAGGTTCAGATCTCAATCTCCCTCTGAGATCAATATTAATGCTATACAGTTTGAATCCAACATGGCTTCATCCCAAGTAAGTGTGCACAGGCTGCAGCATTGGCCGATGGCCACTAACACTAAGACCCTTTTGTCTATACATGGTCTGCAACGTTTGATATGTCTTCATCACTAAGTAATTGGAAAGAGCCTGAATTGTGCTCTGCAAGACTACAGTGCAGATGTACTGAAATTACTTCTGTGATATGTCCTATAGCTAGCCATGCGGAAAGAGTAAAAGTAACAGAAGATCTCTTAATTACAATAACATTGTCGTTCAATTCATAGCCCGAGGAACAGTGAAAGCAACCATGTGATAATGGATGATTTCTAGACAAGGAGAGCAATCCAATAGAATGAGAGAGAACACAGTCTGTAACAAATGCTACAAGCTTCCACTAGTTATAGGGAAGATATCATTTTCAAAACTTTTCATTTTCTTAGATTCTTGCTACGATATTGTGATTTATTATGGTGATCAAACCTGAACAAAAACATTATGCCTTTACTTTTATGATACTTTTCAGGATACTTTTCAGTTTAATACTTTAACACTACATTCCCACCACCGGATTAAACCATTTCAATGAAAGTGTTCAAAATTCATGAATATATGTTTTTACAAAATAAAAAAGTATCCTTGGGGTAATTTCTTGTTTTAACACTAACAAATAAAACAAAATACACATTTTTGGTCTATTAATTAGCCACACTGGTCTGAGGGAAATACAAGAGTTCTTTCAATGCCATCCTCTAGGCACATTTACTCAGAAGTAAATTGAACTGAGCATCTAGTTACTTACTCCTTTGTAAGTGAGTTCAGGATTGTAAAGAAATAACTTTGGGCCCAAGTAACTCATAGAACTCCAGCACCAACCGTCTGCAGAGTATGATTAAAGATACTGACACAATGACTTGGAGCTAAGTAGGTGCGTTTAGAGAGTCACAAAACTCCCCAATACTCACTACTCTCAAGAGCTTTTACCTACTATATCTAAGGCTATATCAAACTTGCTCTAAGCAATTTCAATTTCAACATCAATTTTTAGGCCCATATAAAAACTAAAAATCATATGGGGGGCTGTTTCAGAGCCTCCATCTCTGGTGTCAGTACAATGAACCCTTGATTTAACACAGAGCCCAATCCTATGCTGGCCTTCACCAGCAGGACTGGGCTCCATGCTGTCACAAACCTGCCGTAAAGCACATTGTGGCAGCGCAAGAGGCCTGTCTCGGCAGGCGGGAAGGCCAGCGCTGGCAGACCTCTGCCAGGGACGGAGCTGCGTCAGCAAGAGTCAGTTAAGCTCCATGCTAGCCGGCAGGGAGGCAAGGGGAGAGCGGCAGGGAGGAGGCATTTTGGGGCAGAGAGGAGGGCGGATCATGCCCAGGAGGGAGGCGGGCTCGGCAGAGGACCCTCCACCAAATCCTAACCCCCGTCCTGAACTTGAAAGCCTGACATGGGGCTTCTTAGAGCTGCATCAGCTATTTTTCTGGTGCGCCTCTGAGTAGCCCCATAGGGGCTGCTGGGGCTCAACACGGGGGAAGGGGACAATCATCCCCTTCCCTCGAGGAGAGTTTGCCCCAGAACCGCTGCATCCGAGCGTGGGGCTTTTAATAGGATTGGACTGACACAGCACAATCCTGTGCATATCCACTCAGAAGTAAGTTCCATTGTGCTTAATGGGGCTTACTCCCAGAAAAGTGTAGATAGGATTGAAGCCTAAAAGCCCACTCCTATCCCTCACTCCACCGATGTAGGCTACAGAGTGCATGCTATGGGGAAGCAACCAGAAGGCAAACTGAAGGTAAGTAAAAAACATTTTGTACTTACCTCCACATATGCCTTCTGACCACCTATGTCTTCTGACTACCTAAGGATCTCACGCGAGCTATACCTTCTGACTGCCTTTTGGACTAACGTGAGCTATGGAATGCCAGAAGCGGCTGAGCTGCCAGCCGAAGAAGACTCGTCATCACCCTCTCCCGGCTCATACCGGGCGGCAGCAGGGGGTGACGTGGCGGCAGCAGGGGGTGACGTGGCGGCAGCAGGGGGTGACGGCGAGGCGGGTGAGCTGGGTTGAGGGGGACGCGGCATGCGATGTCGGGCACGTCACCCTCAGCGCATCACCCCTCCCGGCGCATCACCTCCCGGTGGCCCGCCCCTCCCCGCCACAAATCAGTGACGCTTTATGTAATACACTACATCAGGGGTGCACAACCTGGCAGTAGGTAGGGGCCAAAATTAAAATAGAAAAACTTCTTTGGGCTGCAAAGGGCGGGCGGAAGTGATGTCAAGGGGGTGTGTCCAGCCAGGTCTATTGGAAGTGACATCACCGGTTGTGTCCGTGAGCCAGAAAATCTCCAGAAAAGTAAAGTATAAATAAAATGTTGATCCTTCCTGGACAACAGGACTCCTGGACTCCTGCTTTCCCCAGGCAGCTCGCTTCTAGAGGCTTCTATTACTGCACAGAGGACATTAGGACATACAGGAAAAATTGCCACCTGGATCCAAAGGAGCGTGGGAGCGACCAGTGCAGAACCTCTCTAGGACTTAGTCTCGTTCTACTTGCCTGCAATAAGCAGCCAGAGTCTGCTTCTCCTGTTTGTTTAAGGAAGAAACGAAGCTTACTGGGAAAAAAGTAAAAGCCTGGGGGGTCCCCCCGTGATCTGTGGATAACTGAAACCGTGGATAGCAAATCAGTGGATATGGGGGCCCACCTGTACTACCTCCCATTACCCAATGATATGCCAGCCTCTGCTCCTTCCTCTCTCCAATTTTCTAACTCAGCACTCCCCTCAACACTTCCTCTTCCTTTTCCAATTCAGGGAGTGAAAAGAGGAGTAGCAGTGGAGGCAAGTAGGTAGACAAGGATGGGCGCTCCCCTTGCTGCCTGCGGCAACCACTTCAGTTGACCTCATGGATAAACTGGTCCTGCATGCTAAACATAATTCAGTTCTGAAGTGGTGGGAGGAAAAGGAATGAGCCCACCACCACGTACTCAGCCAAAACGTAACTGAGCATATTTGAAATTGAATTGGTCTTGATTTCGGGGAGGCGTTTGTGTGTGACTGAAATGGTTATTATATCTAGATATGCATACAGTAATGAGAAGGAACTTGTCTAGACGAAAATAACTGAACATAAAGTAAGATTATAGAACAACTCAACTGATGCATACAGGTTTAGAACAAGATGTTATGCATTTGGAAGGCCATGATCAGATTTCTTGTTTACTTAAAATAACGTGGGGCTTTATGTAGTGTATTAATAGCACAAACTGGCTATTCTTAAATTCCAAAGGCACAATCCACTAGGCACCGATACCACTTGTTTTAGTTGAGCTTGTGTAGAGGCCTCGTGTAAGCGCGTCTGACAAGTCCCTGTAAAACGAACAATGCACAGGAACAGTTTGGTGGAGGAGTATTTCCTGCAAGGATGGAAGAGGAGTGATCTGAATGGAATGAGTGCGTGCGTGTGTGTGTGTGTGTGTGTGTGTGTGTGTGTATGTGCGCGCGCACGTGAGCATGCAATGTTTTTAAATAAATTCAAAAAGAGTCTAAGATTAAGAGGTGTACTGTAATATAGGATTTCCTAGACTACACTAATTAGATTTTGCCTCTTAAGATGCTTTAGGACTTTTTTTAAAAAAAAGTTTCTCTTTGCTGTAACAGATTAACATGGCTACCCTATGGAATATTTTAACTAATATTCCCTTCTCTATAAATATTAAAAGTGTTTTAATTTCTAATTTAATAGCTGAGAAACATTTTTGTCTAGATTTTTGCAATTTGTATTTGCATTATCTCCCTCCACACTTCAACTGCTTCTGTTTCCAGTTTCCACAGAGACCGATCTCAGAGCTATGCTCACAACCCACGTTTCCCTACTTGTTTGCAATGGGGCTCTTATATCCCAGGCAACTTTAGCAGCCACTCTTACAAGCCAGAGCAAGGCCTTCTGGGATGCATTACTGCTAGTACCAGTAAAATGGCAGATAGGGAAAAAAAGGAAACTGGTCTCGTTACTTAGAGAATATTCAATTGGCAGAGATGTAGCAGAATATACAGCTAAAACCTCGGAAACAGATCTGCTATCTAGCTCCATCAAGTTTTGCAATAAAAAGGCCAGGGCAACCTCAGGCCAGAGAAGCAATTTCCTGCTTTCAATGTGGAGACATCCCCTGTCCTTCTGAAACAGGTGTGGGCTTTCATGACAACTGAAGGAAGAGAAATAGTAAAGCAAAACCTATGAAGATTAACTGCTTCTTTGTTCCTTGAATGCTTCCATTGGTTCTATTGAAACGGTTTATCTTCTCAGAGGGTGTTAACTGTTTGCTGAAGTAGATTCTCACCTCCAGTATGTTTAAGTGAGAAGTAAATCCCATTGATTTCAGTGAAGAAAATGTGTCAGTGTTGAAACAAAATGCTTTTCTGAACAGTTCTGTGGCATTTATTATGAATGAATGAATGAATGCACAACAAGAAACAATAAAAAAGAAAAGCGGCAAAATAAGACACACCCTAAAGTGTACAGTATTATTACACATTAGAATTAAGCCATCCTGAGTGAATCCCAACACCTGAAGCAAGACAATCATTGGGTTATTAATGCACATTTTACATGGCAGATACGGGTCTTGTGCGTGTACCATACCATGTGTTTTCCAGTGAATGGCAATGACAATCTAGTTCAATTAGCATTGTATAGGTTACAATTAGCTCTTTGCATTGTTCCTAAAATTCTAAAAGATACAAAGTTTGCATCCTTGGCGTACTGTGCTTTCAAGACGCACCACATCGGTACTTAGGCTGGCATATTCAATAACTTCCATATATAGCGCAATCCTATCCAACTTACACCACCAGTGTAACCAGTGGTGCAGCGAGAACGAGAGGCCCCAGAATGGAAAGGGGATTCAAATCTCCTTCAAAGGGGGTTTAAATCTCGCCTCCCATCCTGCCCTCCCCCGATGGTTACACCAGCGGGGGAGGGATTGCGGGGGAGGGATTGTAAATTGGATAGGATTGCGCTGACAGTCATCTAGGGAAGCCCCAACTGGCAGCGCAATCCTAACCAACTTTCCAGCACTGATGTAGCTGTGCCAACAGGGCGCACACTGCATTTTGCAGTGCGGGGGAAGTCATGGAGGCATCTTCAAAGTGAGGGAACATTTGTTCCCTTATCTCCGGGCTGCATTGTGACTTGGGGCTGGAAAGTTGGTTTGGACTGCGCTGAGAGTGTTGTAAATAGTGTAGCCTGAATGTTACAAACATAGGGAACATTCAATGTTACAAACATAGGGAACATGTGATAGTTGTTAGCTATACAAATCAGAGGCACCTTTGGGTGCTGGGAAGATAAAAAACAAAAATTTCACCAAATCCCCAATGGAATGCTTGCTTCCATTTCTTTTAAACAGCTATTTTATTTATATTTGAATGATACATGATTATTATAGGTTTTGGTTTTTCATAAAATGAGTTGTCATTCTTTCTAGAGATTTACTAAATAGTTGACTTATATTCAGAAACTATTAGACTGTATCATAAAAGCATCTAAGTTTAAACTTCTGGATTTCCATTACCTTTATCATGAAAGCGAAATACCATATTTTGTCAGTAATACAAAATCCATTAGAATGTAATGGCTGAATGCTAGTATCTCTGAAATTATTTCCTCATTTTATGACAATCTGTAATCTGGGTATCAGACATCAACATTTCTTAGACATAATCTGTGTGCACGTTTTGGCACTGTAATTTCCAGGGCTTTTATGATGCAGATTCCTGTGGCTTAAAAGGGAAAGCAGATTCTTCAAGGATTGCATGCACTCACAAGGACATTATAGATATTTAAATTAAAATTAATCACATCTATTGTATTAATTCATCCCCAGCAAAATTAGCAGAACAAAGTTTAAACTTTGATAAAATAATATAATAAAGTAAAATATGTTGTATGACCCCCTTATACAGAATGAAGAAGAAGCCCATGGGAGTTCTAAGGATGGTGGCTTAGAGTTGTTACATTCACAAAGGATTGACAGATCAGGGCAAGAGTATAAATGCTTAGTAGGTTTCTGATAAAACCAATCAATATTCAATTTCTTTGTAAACAAATTGGTCTAAATTTGTATTACAATTTCCATATTACTTTCACTTCAGGCCTTGCCTTTGAAGTTTACAGTAAAAAAGGGCAACTTTATTACTCTCTTCCTTAAAAAAAGCATAAACCACCCATGCATGTTAAACAGAACTATAATTTATCTTCTAAAATACCTTTGCCAAGAGATCTATTTTTTTAATCAGGCAGTCAATTAAAATTGGTGGTTTTGTCTTTTACAATACATAGAAAGCAGTTCGTAGTCACAGATTTTTTATTAACAGGATTGTTTCCTTTGAGTATCTAATGCATTTTCATTATTTTGTGTTTTATGTAAACATGTTTTTGAAATGCAAAGTGGCAATTTGAAATTCAGCACAGAAGGCAGACAGCTGATAAGGCACAAAAGATTCTAGTTTTAGTGTTCACTGATCTCCCAGCTCCAGTGTATATTAGATTCATTTGTTCATTACTCTTAGTGCTGCATTTGCTAATGTTGTTCAACTGGAATGAATTGTTGTGCTTCAGCCTTCTTTTACAGGAAATCTGCATAAAAGTGCATAGGCAATTGCACATTATTTCAGAAGCCCTTGAGTAAAGATGCTTCCTCAAAAGTTGAAAAATAATATCCTGCTTTATTCTTGCATTAAGTAAATCCAATATGGTTATTTGAGTCTTTTAAACTAAGAGAAAGGAGCATTTGAAAGAAGCTCATTCAAGTTATCATTTCCCCTCCAGGCAATTCACTTTACCATATCAAAACTAGGATGAAAATTCCCTTTCTGGCATGTCAACTGGAAAAGTGTTGGAATTCAGAATGACAGAGTGCTGATTCACATGATTTTTACCCGACAGGGCATTTTTCTTTCCAATGTGAACATGGAAAATGGATAATCTGAATCATTCATCACAAAGTGTGGTCTTGCATGCCTACTCAACTGATATTAGCAATGGTTTACATCAGTGATCTTCAACCTTTACCCGAAGGTAAAGGTCACTGCAAGTCTTTGTGATTTGGTGGTGATGGCACTTCCGGGTTCGTACCGCTGCCTCTGACTAAGTAAAAAAGGGGTGAGGTTAGACTTACCCATCTGTGGCAGTGGCGAAAACCCTGGTTGTATGGCATCTCCAGCTGACGCTGCTGATAAATAAGTCCAAAACCTCTTTTTTTAATACTTAGTTGGAGGAGGAGGCGGCACGAACCCGGTAGTGCTGCTGCAGCCATCTTGATGTCATGGCTGAGTCACCACCCCCCTTAAGGGGAAAGAAGTTGTCTCCCTCTGGACCTTGGGGTCATGACCCCAAGGTTAAAGATCATTGCTTTAAATGGCATGCAAAATTGCGCTCACAAAAAAAGAGCACAGGGTCATTCCGTGTCAAATCAACCAATGAAAAATCCTTGACGTCATGGATTTTGTTCATTTTCGGTACATTTGTAGCTTACCATGAGATGTTTAAAAATTATTTTTTCCAGATTTTTTTGTCCATCCGTTTTTGAGATATTGAATGTTCAAAATTGCCAAAAAAGGCCAAAATCCACTTGTCACCATACATTCAAACGCCAGTTACAGGATAACGATGAACGCTACAGACATAGGACAGGTGTCGTTTTAAAGCTTATGAATAGGGCTTTCATTTGATATACAACATGACAAAATTGTAAATTTTCAAGAAATTCAAAAATATTCAAATAATATTAATTTTATACTTTCTTCTTGACTCACCAAGGGAGGTCAAAGAGGCATTTAAGTGGCTTAAAGCTGTATCAGGGTCCAAATACTCAGACTCCTTTATATGACTAAGACCAGGAATCTCATAATTCTCAGGAGGAATTTCCTTTTCAAGTATATTGTTTTCCATCTGACAAGGCTTCTGTTCATGTGTGGTTTGATTTCACTATTTAGTGAAACCATCCAATCAGTTACATTCCTCAAGTCTTTACTAACCCAGTGCCCCCCTTTTTTTAAAAAGGGCTGCAACAGTTTTTTGACCACTTATTCTCCTCCATATTTCAAATCATGTAATTATCAAACAGTTAATGAATTAAACTTAATAAAGACTAATAAAGCAGCTTCACAACAAAAATGTCCTAGAAAGCTTCACTAAAAACACACTGTCCAAACCCACTTAAATGCCTCTTTGACCTCCCTTGGTGAGTCTCCGGTGTGCAAGAAGAAAGTATCTAAAGTGCAAAGAAAAGATGGGGAAGGTTAAAAGGACCTACAAAGAATTAATTTTTTTACTTCTGAAGATGATTTAGATGAGGAAAAATATCACTGTGCTGATTCAGAAATTATTCAGCAACTAAAGGAAAATTTTAAAACTATGAACAGAAGTAAAAAGCTCATGATTTTGATAGTTTTACCAAAAAGCTGATCCTGTAAAAGAATAGAAAGTGAATTCATGCTCTATAAATCTATCTCTATAAGTCCTGTTATAAATTTTTGGATTCATTTCAGTTTACCACCTAATTTTATCAACGTAAACTGTAGAAAAATGGACTTGAGGGGTTAAATGCCTGGTCACTGCCAACAAGAATATTTAATTTTTGTATGATACCACTGAGATACCATCTTGAAATTTTGACTGATTGACTACAAGACATATACCTTTAAGTGTGATTTTTTTGAAAATTTTAAAAAAGTTCAATTTTTCAAAATTTCAAAATTAATATTATTTGAATATTTTTGAATTTCTTGAAAAATTACAATTTTGTCATGTTGTATATCAAATGAAAGCCCTATTCATAAGCTTTAAAACGACACCTGTCCTATGTCTGTAGCGTACATCGTTATCCTGTAACTGGCGTTTGAATGTATGGTGACAAGTGGATTTTGGCCTTTTTTGGCAATTTTGAACATTCAATATCTCAAAAACGGATGGACAAAAAAATCTGGAAAAAATAATTTTTAAACATCTCATGGTAAGCTACAAATGTACCGAAAATGAGCAAAATCCGTGACATCAAGTTCCAAAATGTATTTTTTATTGGTTGATTTGACACGGAATGACCCCACATTAAACACATACCTAGTGGAACCTGGGCTTGAAAAAAGTCATTTAATAAATACACAAAGAGAAATGTACACAGTTCCTGCCTTTAACTACTCTTCCACAAAACAGGCCATACAAGTAGTAGTTTCTAATGCCAAAAGGATGGAATCCACTTGAGAAGATAACAGACGACACTTTTTTTTTTTGCCACAGTCCAATTCAAAAGTGCACTTACTGTAAGTCTTTTGATTTCAATGAGATGAGTACTCTAGTACAAGGGTTCTCAACCTGGGGCTATATGGGCCCCCAGGGGGGGTCCAGGATATTCCAAGGGGGCCACAGGTGAAAATCAGATAATAGGGGGGGCATAGCATGAGATTAGGGGGCCACAAAAGAGAAGTGAGAAGTGAAGAAAACAGAGAAGTGACCAAGCAAATAAAAAAAGAAAACAGAGACGTGAAGTGAACAGAGAAGTGATCGCGCTTCCCAGTGGATGGATCACCAATCGCACTCTATAGAGCAACATAGCAGCCAAAATAACTTTCAGTCAAGAAAAACTTTCACCAGTTTTGGATCAAGAATACAATATCAAAAAAGGTTTCCACAGCTTTGGGATAAAGCAAGATTGTTTTTCATGGCATTTCCTTGGCATTTCCTACTTCGTATTTGGTAGAATCAGGTTTCAGTTGAGCGAAAACTTTCATGACCAGATACAATCTTGCAAGATAAAGGATTTATGGGTATAGAGGCCATGTATACAAAATATTGAAGCCAAAAATGTAATTTAAAAACAGGTTAAAACACAGATTATCCAGGTTACTATAGGAGGAGAAAAAAACCAGTAACACAGAATAAATACTTTAAAATTACAGGCTAAGTCCGACGTTTCGTCCTGGATCTCAGGACTTTTTCTAGGAGAAAAAACAGCACAGCTGTGAAGATGACATCTTCACAGCTATGCTGTTTTTTCTCCTAGAAAAAGGTTTTCCCACTACTAGGTTTTTTTTTTCTCCTGTAGTAACCTGGATAATCTGTGTTTTAACCTGTTTTTAAATTACATTTTTGGCTTCAATATTTTGTATACATGGCCTCTATACCCATAAATCATTTTTCTTGCAAGGTTTCAGTTTTGTGAATTATTTACTCAGCCTAACGCAGAATCACACCATAATGGACAGAGGTGATCTTCGGTTATTCCTCACAGCAATAGAACCGGATATAAAAAAGCTTGTTTCTGGTCATCAAGCACAAGGGTCACATTGATCGAGAAATACTTAAAGTATATTTTTATTTAATTATTGTATTTTGTATAAATTATAAAATATATATAATAAAACATGTTCTATTTACAAACAAAACATTTAAATAGCTATCTTTCTACCAGTAGGACAGGGAGGGGGGGCCACAGGAAGGAAACAAGGTTGGATGGGGACCACGGTCGGAAAAAGGTTGAGAAACACTGTCCAATTACACTGTATTGTGGCATGATATCCATGTGTTCTTCGGAGACTTCTAGTTACTCTATATCAGGTTTCTTTTTCAGTTGCTCTTGCCATATTCTTTTGCCTGAAAAAGCCTCTAACATACTGAAGACCAGAGTACAAAACCTATGTTTGCTGTCATATAGTTCACATCAGGGCCATTCAGAGGAATTTTATCAGGGGGTACAAAGTATCTTTTGGGCCCCTTCCCTACATATGAATTTGGCTCCTGGGCCCCCCTTTTTTGCTCCAGGGCCCTCCTTTTCACCCATTTTTTGCCCTGGGCCCAGGTTCAAATTACCCCCTACCCCCCTTCTCAGAGGCCCTGGTTCACATCCAAACTATCATGAAATTTTCAGACAAAAGTATTATAATGGCTATACATTGTTCAGACTATGCTAACGCTATGAATTTGTAAAACACTACTTAGTGCATGATCCAGCCAAAGTTAAACATGCCTATGTCACAACTGATTTCAGTGGGAGAGTCAATCATATGATAACGCTTTTTTAGAAATTAATCAGACAAAGCAGTATTTAACCTCGGCTACATCAAGCTCCAGTAGTTTGTACTCATTTTGCAAGTATAGTATGTACTTAACTTTCCCACTGACATCTATGGTATGTAGGAGCGCTTAATGTCATGGGACCATGCCCTTGAACTCAATTAAACTAGTCTCTGTTGACACCATCAATACTACAAATATATTTTAGTTCTACATTTCTATGTTTATGTAAAAGTCAGATTTTCATATCAAAAATAAGTTAAAAATTAATATAGTGTACTGGATGTATAAAGTTAATAAATTAATAAGTTATAAAGAACAGAAACTTTAAAATGAAGCCTCCATATAAAAACTTTGACCAAGCAAGAATATAAATAGAATCTGAACTTATTTGTAGCCTCAGCACGGCTGCTTTTTCAGATACCTACATGCTCAAAATATTTGAGAGAGAATGTGTTAACTATGTTCTTGAATTCATGTTTAAAAATGAAGCTATAATCTCCCTTACCATACTTCTATGTTCATCACAAGAAGGTTATTTTTGAACAAAATATGACTAGCTTACAGATTTGTAACCTTTTCATTTAAGCTGTCTCTGACAGTGTTAACAAGTTAAATTTAGTATGATATTTTAACAATGCAATTTTGAACTATCTATAGATAACTATAGCAGCCATATATATGGGCAATAAACATAGGTGTCTGTTGTTACTATGGAGCAGAACTCGGTGACAGAGTACATGCTTTGCATGCAGAAAGCCCCAGGCTCAATCCTCTGCATCTCTACCTAAAGAATCTCAGGCACCAGGGATGGAAAAGAGCTCTATCTAAAAGCTTGAAGAGCCACTGCCAATCATGGTAGGATAACCAGTGGTGTGACATTATAAAGGGAAAGATTAATGTGCTCCAATTTTTTTTAATGATGACATTCAAGAATAATTGGTTTGGGAAGTGTTTCCCATCCTACCAGCCCCATTAATTGAAGCAGGATTCATTATTACTAACACATTTCTGCCAGATATCTAGAAAGCTTCAAGCAAATAGAAATTTTACAACTTTCAGTTATAGTTCTATCTAGTTCTTATAGTTAAGCAATGTATTGTAACTGTTTTCCTCTGCTCTTCCTTTGTAAACACTGACACAAAGACATCATCATGTCATCCAGTCACTGTGATTATTGCTTCATGCATTGGGCTTTCATGTTTAGATTCATGTTTCGAATATCTTAGTTAAGGTGGATTCAGAATTTAGATAGTATCACCTCTAGAAATTCTCCAGCTTTCTGAAACAGGGAAGACTTTCCTAACCATGTAAAGACTTTCCTAACCATGGGTTTGCTATATTATCCTTCAAATATACACTACAAGGCTGTATGTTGTTCTGTAACTATCAGTGGCGTTGCTGGAGGGCTCCTGGGCCCCCCTTTTTTGGGTCTGAGTTACACTGGTTTGCAAGGCGTAGTGCAACGCCTTGCACCACTTACAATGCTGCACCCCCTCCAGCAATGCCACTGGTAACTAGTCCCATAAATACGACACTAGCGCTGATGCTTTGTCAAACAGGAACTGAATGCACACAGAAGCAGGCTTTTCATCCATGAATCCCATGGTGTATAGCAGGGGTTCTCAACCTTTGGAGGTCTGGGTACCCCCTATCCCGGTCCAATTTTTTGAAGTACCCCCTGCTAATTAATTGCTAATTAATTGGATTAATCAATTAATTAATTAGGTAATTAATAAATAAAAGTACTAACACAATTTTAAATGTGAAAAATGTCTTATTTAACTCTGTGTGTGTGTGTGTGTGTGTGTGTGTGTGTGTGTGTGTGTGTGTGAGAGAGAGAGAGAGAGAGAGAGAGAGAGACAAGGATCTCTTTTTTCTCCAAGTCAAACTTCCCAAAATCAGCTCCTCCCTCCTCCACCCCACCAAAGTACATTTTCCAAAGTACAAAATAAGCCCAAAGCCAAAATGAGAGAGACAATTAAAATTTTTAGTTTTAAAAATAATTTTTAAATTATTTTAAAAAATAATTCTCTGAAAATAATTAAAATTCATGTTAATTAACACTTAATTATCTGCTAATGGGGCAGATAAGGGGCAGGGCTTGGCGTACCCCCCAGCAAGAGGTCCGCGTACCCCTAGGGGTACCTGTACCACAGGTTGAGAACCTCTGGTGTATAGGGAATCACATACACGAACAGGTGCTGCATGTGTGATTCCCCACCCAAATCCAGCAGTTGACTGTGCGAACATAGCTGGATAAAAAAGCTGGAGTCCCACCCATCAGCTATTCAGTCTCCCTTGCTCTAGGTTCCCCACCAAACAGCAAAATGCTGGGATTCCAGTTTCTTTTATGACTGCTGCACGTGTGCTCTATTGGAAATGGCCCTGACCTTTAAGACAAAGGATTATTTATTAAGTTTTGCATTTAAAAAAATAAATAACAGGGTGAACATATGCTCACCCTTTTATTCTCTTAACAAAAAATTAATAACTTTGGTCTTTATAAATGCTTGCACTTAATAATTTTGATTTTATTATCTGAGCTGCTTCTACAGTTCTATGCCAATTACCTATTTCACCATTCATATTAGAAGAAATAAAACCCTAAGAGACTAATTGGTTTTATGCTATCTTATGTTCCCCTGCCTTCTTTTCTGTGCTTACTTTTTGAAGATTCATTAGCTTCATTAACTGTAAATGAACTTTTCCCTCAATTCTGGAGATGGCTGCCTACACCATTAGGCAGTAAGACGTATTCAAACTGTCTATAACAGGGGTTCTTAGCCCCTTCCCGGCCGAGTACCACCTCCGACACCACTCTCCTGCTGTGTACCACCAGAAGTGACTGACCATGACATCATCACCAGATACTTCTGGGTTTTTAGAGGCCAGAAAATGCAGGTCGAAGGCTCTAGGCTGGTGGGGGTGCCCTTCTCAGTATTCCCAAGAGGCTCGGCCAAAGTTAGGAACCTCTTGAGAGCGAAAACATGCTGCCAAAATCGCTGCATTGGAGCAGGGTTCTGGTGGTCCAAGTACCACCAGCAGTCGGCCAAAGTACCACTGGTGGTAATAGTACCACTAGTTGAGAACCCCTGGTCTAGAAATGTCCCTGTCATAAGAACTATTACTGAGCCAAAATGTATTTTCCCAACTTTACTACCATGTTCACAGGGTATATAACTGGGGAGGTACATTTTAGCGATTCCACAGGACTTGCAAAGCTGTCCCACTAACCTGTGGTCCTGGCAGCAGGTGCTGCTGGGCACCAGGTGAAAAAATACCGTATTGGTCTGAGTATAAGACTCACTTTTTTCTCCTAATTTAAATTTTTGAACTAGGGGTGCGTCTTATAATCAGGCTGTTGCAATTTAATGCCAGTGATTTAATTTATTTTTTTTAATAGCACCAAACTTTAAGGGTGCGTCTTATAATCAGGTGCGTCTTATACTCGGGACAATACGGTATATTTATGGTTACCTACAAGACACAAGAATGAAGGCAGAAAGCATTTCTCTCACTCTGATTTGGCTTCAGATGTCATCACATAGCCAAATCTCATAGGGTGCACAGCATAATCCTAAAACTATATCAAAGTGAAGGCAGAGGACATTATTTTCTTTCTTCACTCTAGTGACTTGTGAGATTAAAGAAAGAAATACATGGTACTAAGCAGCATGATCACTGCTGCTGTTCTCAGGACTATGAGTAAGCAGTGGGACCAGTGAAACACTTCAGTATGGAGTGGGATTTGTGTAGCCTCTCCTTCTGGATTGAACAAGTTAACTTCAGAAGTTTTAGCTCAGTACTCATAAGCATCCCAGTCATAAGAACAGAAGAAAAATCATTATCATCAACAGAAAATCTGCAAGATCTACAGTGGTCCCCAAACCTGCTCCGCTGCGACCCACCTCATTCTCTGCCCCTTAAGAGGGAGTCCAACCCCATCCAGAACAAGCTGAACAACCTATTTCTGGCTGGCCATTTTTTCAACCAAATAACCTTCATCTTGTCCAGATTAAGCTTCAATTTGTTTACCCACATCCACTCCAGGGACATGTGAGGTGGGGCCGTAGGTGAGACAACCCCGCTCTCTCGCAGTTCCGGGTAAAGTTCCACAGCCTAACTATGAACTATGAGGGGTCGGGGTTCCCTCACCTGCCACACCCACATCCCTGATCCACTCTCTCTCTGTCATCTCAGACTGCAGCTCAGGATCCCTGCTGCCTCTCTGAATCCAATGGAAAGGAGAGACAGAGCTGGGTATTGCCAGTATACTGATGACAAGGCATGCCAAATTCCTGGGCAATGTGTCCCAGCAGTTTCATGAGGATGTTAAACAGTATTAGGAACAAGATGAAACCCTGCAGGATCCTGTTAGTGGACAAAAAAAGGAAAGAACAGCAGTCCCCCAACCACATTACACACAATAATGCTGCTGCCTACATGCACAATCACCTCTATATTCTGTCTAGAGCAGGGGTTCTCAACCTGTGGTATGAGTACCCCTAGGGGTACGCGGACCAATGGCAGGGGGTACACCAGAGCCTGCCCCTTATCAGCATCAATCAGTAGTTAATTAGAACTTAGATGCAATCCCCCCTGTCTGACCCCCCCCCTCTCTCTCTCTCTCTCTCTCTCTCTCTCACACACACACACACACACACACACACAGTTAAGTAAGACATTTTTTCACATTTAAAATTGTTTTAGTACTTTTTATTCAATAATTAATTAGCTAATTACTTGATTAATCAAATTAATTAGCAATTAATTAGCAGGGGGTACTTCAGAAAATTGGACCGTGATAGGGGGTACCCAGGCCTCCAAAGGTTGAGAACCCCTGGTCTAGAGAAGTTATTTGTACCATCCAGAAGTAATCTTACATTGGAAAGTTATGCAGGGTGTATATACAAATACAGCCTATGCTGCAGGGGTAATGCTCACCTGTAATATCTGAAACTCCTCTCAGCCCACTAAAACTTCCTCCAACTCGACTTCAGTCCTGCCATGACCCAAGTAGGGTTTCCAGATTGGGTGTATCCCAAACCCCGAGATAACTCAGGTAAGGCCTGGTGATGTTATATTTTTGAAATGGGGGAAGAAACCTGGAGCCAGGGCAGAGCCCAGCAGGAAAGAGTTTGATTCCAGTGGTAAAGGGCAGTGTCCAACAACAGCCTGAGATTAACCATTGCTGGCCATCTACCACCTGAAGAAGAAGCAGAAGAACTGGAGAACAGAGTCTTTTGGGGCAAACTGATAACCCTAGTCTCAAGGTCTATGCTCCTTCAAAGGATCATGGCAGGGACAGGCTAGATAACTTATGCATTTGGGTGGTGTTTTTCTTTTTTTAAATCTTACATCAATGTCACTAGCATGATACTATCAAACGACTTCTAGATTGGTTGATATATTGTCAAATAAATACTACCCTCCCACAGAAACCCAAGATAAATGTGTTTGAAGGAACAGCAGCTATTGTGATTAAAATGAAAGGCATGGTATTAAACTATCAATCTGTTTCCAGATATTATACACCAAGTTGATAATCAATGATAAATTTACTGAAGGACATTCAATGGCATTAAAATATATAACGGTTCAGGTGTTGCAAGGGCTGAGAGAAATTGCAATGAATTTAGTAAATAAAAACTTGTATTATCTGTCCCAACAGGTGATTTGTGATAGGCCATCATGTCTTCTGTGAAGCGAAGAGGAAACTAGAAAGCATTTGAGAAACAACAGACTGAGAGAACAGCTTACTACTATTTGCAATGGGAGACCAGCTCCAACAGAATCTCAATTTGTACCTGAAGTTTGGCAAAAAGGTGCAATTACCTTCAAAACGTTGGGTAGAATTCTCCCTGAGGTTCTCCCTGAAGGCTCACTGAAATGAATATGACTGCCATAACTCCAGGCTTGAATCAGAAACCTTATGTTCGGAGGCTGAGATCCAGCCTAATGACGTACTCTGTGCAGTCAAGCTTCAGAGCAATCTTCAGGCACATCAGTTGCTGTGCCTGGCAGGCAGAATGAAGCCTCTTGTTCAGGCCTGGTAAAAAAAATCTAGGAGCATGGACTTTTGCTCTTACCAGAATCATCATATCCATTGTATCTAGCATTTCCACTCCTTCAGGCTCTAGATGCTGACTGGAGCTTGAGAACACACCCTCTAGGTCAGATGCCCTTAGCTCTGATATGGAGTTGTCTCAGAAGTGCTCTTGCAAGGCTCCCCTTCATTTCCATGTGGCTTCTGTAGGAACACTTGCAGGCACATTGTGCACTTTGCCTTTTGCACCATGTGCCAATCATATATTTACTTTTAAATGCTCTTGTTTGAACTTGACAAGGTGTTTCGACATTTTAAATTTGAATAAATGAGAAGCAATTATCAGCACAATCCTCTTCACAGAGCCAGCGCTGGAACGAGTGTTCAGGCAGTAGTCGCAAACGTGCCGTAAAGCACATTTGCGAATACTCATGAGCAAGAAAGGCCAGCACAGAGAACGGTCTCCCCTGCTCCGGCAACGGAGCACCCGTGCAGCCGCCGCCGAACCCAGGTAAGGATCCGGCAGGCGGGGGTGTGTGTGTTGTTCACCGGGCGGGGGGGCATTGGTCCAGTCGGCCCGGGAGGGGGAGGGGGCTGACTTTGATCATATCCTGGACCCTGCCGGGTGGTTGAGCCATTTCACGGCCTCCTCCTACTTCCACCAGCAATTTTGCTGGCGGAAATCCGAGGAGGCTGGTCGGGCTGGCCAGCATTTACACTCGGGGAAGGAGATGAGTGTCTCCTTCCCTAAGTAGACCTCTGGCCCTGGGCCACCTGCAGAATCCTTACGTAGGATTGTGTGCCCGAGTAAGTATTCATCTAGTTCAGTGATTTGCATAAACACAGTGAAGTTACTTTAATAGCGTTCAGAGAATAACTTTCTTTACCTTTCTGCCACTGAAACACACACACACACACACACACACACACACACACACACACACACACACACACACACACACACACACACACACACACTACACTCAAGGCACAGTGCATTAGTCTCTAACACATTAGTGTTTTCCAGGCAAATATCTTCATCTAATAGATGTTCAGAAAAAGCTTTTAAGGGAGCTCCTCTTACAATCCACAAAACTTTGTATAGATTTTATGCTCTATAAAATTCAAGCTCTGAAGAAGTTCTAACCTTTCATCGTTTAAGTTTTTCCTTACTACCCATGGAAAATCTTCACCACTCCAGTACAAATTCAGCAGGAGGAGGGCCAGAAGATACAAATAATGTTCTTTCATGCAAAACTGCATAATCTGTAAGCACCAAATATTACGGTTTGCACCCAGTCCTAGTTTCTGGGAGAACCCTGTAGAAATGTTCCTTTCCCTTGTCTGCATACAGAACACACAAAAGATCACTATGACATTAATTTAAGTTACTGCAGTGTGATAATGATACATAACACGTTGTAGATATTTATCAGACACCATAAAGTAGCTGCTATAATGGAAAATGTCACGCATGGAGCAGCAGAACAAAGCTAGTGGACAAAAGGGCATTTAAAAGATTTTTTTAAAGAAACAAAATATACATCAGCAAATGGAATGAACCAGTGAATTTTTCAAACCATCCATCAGACAGCAAAGTAGATCAACCTCATCCAACAGCAAAATTAAACTTGCCATCAACAGAGCTTCTGTTTCCCTATCAAAATAAGGCTGGAGACAATAGGCTTTGCAGAGTTCAAGGTGGTATAAAAGAGGCAGAGTTGCCTGCGGCATGCACACTTTCAGCCCTGATGTCTGGTTTGCCATCATGCTGCTGAGTACAGAAGCCATTCAGGAGTATTCCCAAAGCTTTGCAGTGAAACCAACAACATTGGGAATGAAACTGACAACACTAACAGCGTCCTGGGTGCACCTGACAGCTACAGCAACTGAGATGGGTCATTACTGTACAGTACTTACAAACAAAATGACTTACGAACAGACCCCTGGAACCTAACATGTTCGTAAATAAGGAGCTTCTGTAGCCTATACACTCATGCAGTCTTCATACTTGATGCTGGTAGCTGTCCCTGAATGCAGCCACGTTGCTAGGCTGACTCCTACCCAGTGCAGAGCTTACGGAGGCTCCACGGTCTGGAAGCAGGTTGGCGATGACGTGATGACCTTGTCACGTAATCGCATCACCACCGGTTGCTTCCAGAGTGACTCAGTTTTGAGCCAAACAGAGCCAAGGGAGGGCAGGAGGGTCTTTCCAGCAGCGGATGTGGAGCTCCGCTCGCCTCTCCAGGCCTCGTCGGGAGCGATGGCTTTACCCCCCACAGCACACTACACCTGCACCGATTGCACCGGCCTAGCGATGTGGCTGCCTGAATGCCCAGACATCTTGTAAGAAGCAGCCTTAAGAATAGTCAATGTTTAGATATGTTGTCTCAATATTCAGAATCTTTTTTCCCCTTATATCAGAAATATATTCCAGTCACATTTAAATAGCTACCTCTTTGTGGTTATCAGTTTAAAGTACACTGAAGTTAACCTGTCAAAATGCTTAGTTTCACAAATCTATATCCTCGTTAACTCAATCGAGATAACATTGAAAACATTGAAAATAATTTCAATCTTTATGTATTTGTGCAAGAGGCAACAGCTTGCTTTGGTTGTTTGATGAAGCACAATATCATTGGGGTATGACACTATACTATACTATAAAGTCCTACTGATTTCCATTTGAGTGGTAAACACGTGTTTAAATTGTTCAATTGGCATCAAAGTGTTTAACTTTGACTGGTTGTTACGCACTACAGTTGGTCCTTATCTGCAGGGGTTCCACAGATGGCAAAAAACACGGATATTGAAGTCTGCGGTGGGGGATTGTGGCGCTGCAGCACCTTATTATGTAGAAGCTGCATGTGACCATGGCCCACTTCTCCGGCAGAAATGGCTTCCAGTCATGTGTGGGAGGTCTTCTGAGGTGCATGCCTCAGAGGACCTCCCACATGTGACTGGAAGTAGTTTTCAGTAGCATTTTTCAAGCATTCCAAGCCTACTGGAGAGATTTACGGAGCATGGGTCAACTGGAGAAGTGGGCTGTGGGCCTGCACAGCATCTACATAAGGTACCACAGCACTGAGACCCTCCCCACCGCGGACACAAACGTCCGGGGTGCCATCCCCGTTGATTCATATCTGCGGGTGGCTAATCCGCAGATGGGGAGGGCTGACCGTATTTGTATTGTATTCTGAATTTATACTGTAGTTCAGGAAATCACCATTTTTTTTTACATCTATCTTCGGAGCAGTGCTGCTGCCTCCAGCCCTGCACACACACCCCAAGTTCCCTTGGAGAATCAGCCACCCACCCTTGCCAGGGTCACTTAGGCAGCCAAGTAGAGTCCTGCTAACAAAGCAGCCACCAACCCCACAGTTTGCACTACAGCCACCAAATAAGCTGCAATCAGGTTCTGTAACTACTTTGCCCTCCTCTGAGGTTTCCAATGTTGGTTCCTTGGTTGTCTGGACAACAAGAATACTGGGGTGGGTGGGTTCTGATTTGGAAAGGAGATGGGGGCTGCACTCAAAAGCTTCAGCCAGTGCCTCTGTCAGGGAAGGTAGCCAGAGAAGCAGACTGGCTAGCGGTTAGCACTCATGTCCCCCCCCCTTTTTATAGCATTTAGCAGCTGAATAGGGGGAAACTGATAGTTGTATCTGCTGCCATCATCCCAGGCAGAGGTCAGGCAGATAGGGACCTCTCCCAAACAAGCAGAGAACCCCAAGGGTTTTTATTTTAAATCAAAACCGCAGTAGCATCCATGAATGATCAGATGTGACAAAGCATATGTGCTAACCACTAGGCACTGTTCCTTCCCTCAGCCTGCTTTCTCTGGCTACCTTCCCTGACAGCGGCACTGGCTGAAGCTTTTGTCTCACTAGGAGGCTTGGCTGACTTGGAGGACTCAATCCAGATCCAGCACATGGCTGTCTGAGAATGGTGTTTCAACCAAAAGATAAAGACTGCTGCAGGAGGATATTCCAGCAACGTTTAGGCTACTGAACCAGCACAGAAGCTTCTGGAGGAGGATTAAAAGTGTCAAAAAATAGGGAGGAAAAAAAACGGTTTAAAAATGGGCATTCATCACAGCCTGTGATGAGGCTGCAGTGGCAGGATGCAAGGCTGAGGGCTCTGCCTCTACAGACATACATACACACAGACAGAGTGTAGCGCAGGGAAGCTGCCCTGTGCAGAGGAGGAAGAAATGGGTTCCGTATAACCCTGTCCTCTCTCCAAACAGCACTGACGCAACAGGGGAAAGCTCTCCAGACAGGAACAGCAGGATCCTCCCCAGGTAAAGAGAGAGGGATGACCCTGAAACCCAGGAAGAAGATTCTACGAGTACAATGGGGGAGGACCCATCCCTACAACCTGGGTCAGGGATGTGGGTCCACCACAATGGGACCATGTACCTGTTGGGTACAAGTACTTATGACTGCTTCATATTTGGAAAGGTGTGGGTGGAAGACGAGAAAATGCCATTGTGCGCCTCTTCATATTGCAATACCTGAGCAGCTTTGGATGCAAGGCATGGTGCTAGTTGTAATCTATACAGCACTATATCAACTGGCTCATGCATGCTACAGAGATTATCTCTACATGATAAAGTCACCTAGATATTCAGCTGAAGACCCCTTTACTTTTTTTTTTAAGCTAAATATGTGGGATGTTGCAGTAGGCTCTTCTCTGCAACATCTTTACTGACCTAGTAAGGTTTCCAAACTGGATTGCCAATGCCAGTCACATGAGGAGCTCAAGTTGTGGCTTCACCCCATGTCAAAATTGTCCCTCCCATGTGTTGAGCACCACTGAAGGCTGACACACACCACATGAGTTTCGGCGCGGAGGCGCGTGAGCGTAGGTGCCTGGACGCCTGCCTCCAAGCGCTGCCCTGCTCTCCACCAGTGTCGTCCTGCAATTAGTCCCTCCTGATTGTCCCGCCTTCTAATTGCTGATTGGCTGAAACATAAGTGCGCTCCGATTGGCTGAAATCCCCTCTCATCCCATTGGTCAAAAAACTAGCTTCACATCCCGCCCCCCCTCAAAATCTTGAGCAGGGCCAATTCAGATCGCACCAGAACTTGGGAGAGTGCAGTTCTCCCGCGTTCCGATGCGATCTCATAAAATGGAGGCCACATAGCTGTGCGAGCTCCGCACGCGCCCGGGACGCGCCGAATTCGTGCGGTGTGGGTCGGGCTTGACATGTGGTGGGCCTGCAGCATGAGCTTCTTGTAGTTTAGATTTCTCACCTCACTTGTTGGCTACAGGAAGGAGTCATGCTGCAGCAGCTCCAGTGCCATAAAGTTAAGGTAAGTAGATGACCAGTGTTGGAATTATTTGTATTTCTTTTTAGTGTAACATCTCATAATAACAGAGTAAATATTCACAGCACTGGCTGAAGGTGTTGTTCAATATGAGAATCAATGAACAACACACAGCTAAAATACCAAACAGGTTTTGAAACTCTGTTCTTAAATGCTAAAGCACAGGTGTGGAAATAATATGCCAGCTGCTTATCTTGGACAACTATTCACCAACATATTTCATTGACACATAGATATGTCAGTAGTTTGACCAATAAAATGAAATCAAATCTTCCTCAAACTTAACAAACTTGGAAAAAAAAATCTGGGCCCTGCAGGATTCAAAAGGCATTTACATAATTACACTTTTTCGTGTAAACTGGGAATACTTCGTAAATAATCCCACTGTTTCACCTTTATCTCAGAAATCAAGAACATTTGAAGGTGAATATTCTGATATATAAAAATTGCCTATGAGAGTTGTTAGTGAATTAATTTTAACTTAGCTCACCTAACAAGTGGAACTGGCAATGAAAAAACAACAACATTGGGATTACAGTGTAAGAATTGTGAAGTACTGTAAGTAAGTAACAGCAATATAAATATAAAATGCTTAGATGGATCCCTTCTGCCACTCTGAACATCTGGTCTTATGGTGAAATGGATTAATTTGGTCTATTCTATAAAGATATACCGCACCGGTATGTCCAGGGTACGTACTGGGTACGTCCAGGGTACCGCTCTGGTATGTCCAGGGCTTACCTCGGTGGAAGGGGCCATTCGTCCCCTTCCCCTGGTGTAAGCCCCAGAGGCCCCAATGGGCTTCTTTGGATTCATGTCAGCTCTGGAGCTGGCGCACATCCAGGGAGGCCATGTAAGGCCAGCCCAGCCTGGGAAGGGGGCGGGGATAAGGTGGAGTGTGCCACCAATCTCCCTGACCTCCTCCCGGGCCCGGTTGACCAATGGTCCCCTCCCCTACCACCCCGGCCATCCCTCCCTATGCCCCTGTGCCGACTGGCACGGCCCTTACCTGGGTTGGTCGACCAGTGCTGCTTACTCTCCTGGTGCTGCAAAAGTGCCTTAGGTTACTTTTGCTACACCGTAGGCCAGTGGAGCAAGAGCTCCGCTGGCCTAAAGTTAGTTAGGATTGCACAGTTGATTTAAGGAGGAATAGTGTATAAAAGGTTGAATACAGAACAGCAATATTGAAGGAAAAACACTCTATAGTTCATGGGCTTAGATAGAGTTATATTTCCTACAAGTATTAATAGAATCATATAGTCAAATTTTACATTTAGCAAGTACTACTTCTATGCATGTCTGCGTAGAAGAAAGTCCCATTTTGTTCAACGAGGCTTCCTAATAAGAATGCACAGAATACGTAGCTGCTGAATGGGGGGGGGGGGGAGACTCCTGACATCAACAACCTACACCAGGGGCACATGTTTAGTCAGGAACCACACAGTACCTCCTGCCTCCACCACTGTCTCTCAGCTCTTCCAGTCAAGGGAAGGAATACCCCTTCCGCTTGCTTAACTGGCAGTGATGGTTGGCAGTTCTGACTGGCAACTACCTCACTGACCATGGCTCCAAATTTTTTTACTATTTTAGCATATTAAGCGTACACCACAGTGATAAAGTTCCAAGTCTCAGAAGTATATCTTTTTTATTATCACCTATTCCCCCCCTCCCCGCTATTTATTTCATTTATTTGTTACAACGTTTGGGGAAAAAAAGATCAATACAGATCAAAATTAAACTGTAACAAGAAAGCATCCCATTGCGTTTAGCATCCAGCACAAATGTTGATCGCAGGGTAAAATAATTACCGGTAGGTCTCTTCACAAAAGTTTATATATTATTTTGAAAGTTTTCTGACACGCAATCAGCTTAAATTTAATACAAAGAGAATGAGAGAAACCTTGCTAGCAAACTCAGTTTGCTTTAACTTATAATCTCAGAGTAGTTTTCATTATCAACTAAAATAATCATTATCAACTAAAATTAGGACAAATCAACTAAATATTACTGGAAGTAAATCTCTGTTGTTCATCTAGGTAATATTTAATACTTACCCCTGGAGAGCTTTTTCTCCAAACCAGTCTCCTTTTCCTAAAGTACGGAGAAAGACTGGATCTTCTCCAGGTAAATCTTCACGAGTAACATTTACCTGATTAGAAATAATAAAAAAGATAAAGAAAAGGCATAAATTTTGAGATAGTGTTGTGTAGCATTTAAGAGCAAGAGCTATAAGCTCTTGCCACTATTCCAGTCTAACTCACAGTGAAATCCTAACTAAAGATACGTCCGGCAGCCCAAGGCTGCCCACCGGATCCCATTCCTGGTCCAGAGCGCCGTTCGTCTCCTTCCCCGGGTGTAAACTGGGGCCAGCCCTATCGGCCTCCTCGGATTTCCGCCTGCTAAATAGCTGGTGGAAGTAGGAGGAGGGCGTGTAACGGCTGAGCCGGCCTGGCAGGGATGGGGATATGGCGGACGCCATCCCTGCCCCCTCCTGGGCCGCCTCGCCCAATGGCCCCCTGCCCCCCTCCCTCGCCACCCGGACCATGCCTGTGGTCGCCGGTGGGAGCCTTACCTGCCTTGCGCCAGCCTCTCTTAATCCCAAGTCGGCGCAAATGTGCCTTATAGCACGTTTGCGACAGCTTCCGGCGCTGGAGCGCTCACTCCGGCGCCGGAAAGTTAGTGAGGATTTCACCCTCAATGATTAACTAATTGGGTGGCCTTTGCTACCCTGCAGCCCTCCTCAGTAGGAAGACAGTAGTAATAGATTACCTTGCCTGTTTCAAGCATTAGGGAGAATATGGTAATAGTCTGAGTCAGAGGCGTCGTTAGGGGGGCGGTGGGCCCCCAGGCGCAGGGGGTGTCAAGCGGAGGGGGGCCACCAAATTGCTTTTTTACCCAGTCGGGGGTGCACAAGCCGGGCGACACCTTTTGTGCACCCCCAGGGATGCACGCGGTAGCAGCTTCTTTGTGTGCACCCCCCAGGCACGCCAACAGCCAGGGGTGCACCACAGGGGGTCATTCGGGTGGCACAGGGGCGACTTAACTTTTAGCTTCGTTCTTCAGCACGGCTTCAGCATGGCAGCAGCAGCCATGAGAGCCAGCAAGACTAGGTGCCTTTCTAGCATGCACGCATCTAGTCTCGCTGGTTGGTCCTCCAGAGCCTTACCCCCATAATTACCCCCATAAGTGAAAAAAACCCACCTTTTAAAACATTTTTTCCCAGCGGTGGCAGCGGTCCCCGGGATCATCGCCACCATGTTGTCCCCACCCCGTAAGGTGGCAGGGAACAGCATCTGGTTCTGCTGGTGGGTCATGACCCACTAGTTTGAGAACTGCTGATATAGAAACATCTTTTGATGTGGATAGTGATATGGACCCTAGCTGATCCAGGACATCTAGCTGTTGCATTCGACCAGTTGCACATAACCTACAATTATATTGAGACCATTGCCTATATTGGGACATTGTCATACTTTGGAAGTGAATAAATAAAAGCATGTGAATGGGACTAAACCATTTATCATGTTCAATTCTTAGGTGTGAAGGGAATTACATTTTGTTAAATGGTTTTGTCTTCTAAAGTTTAACAAAGTAGAACTAAATGTTATGGCAGATCTAGGTCATTGCCAAAAATAGCAGCTCCTTGCCTCGGTCTTCCACATTCCTTCATAATGTCTAGGAATTCTCAATGTTCTTAGACATATTGATGTCATTGTGCTGCAAGTCTTCCCTTCCCCACAAGTGGTAGATAATGAGGAAGAATGGGCTGGGGAGACGCGAAACACAGTAACATTATGTCATACTGAGTATTCCTAGACCCAGTAACATGATTAATGAAATTGAAGTTAAGGAGAGCAGGTTCCCTGTGGAAATGCTATAAACCCTGCCTCCACAGGGCCAGTCACGCCCCCCACATACCTGAGGCGAGCGGAGTTGCTGCTGAAAGTGCACACATGTATCCCTTACCACTACTGCCTCCACCTCTTCCTGCAGGGGGCCCCTTAAAAAAGCAGGAAGACGAAAGCGGAAGTGTGTTTGGAGAAAGAGTGGTGGACTAGAAGGGGCCACCTTTTAATTAGTTTACTATCAGGAAGAGGAGGCAATAGTGGCAAACAACAAGGGGGGACAGGTTAGAGGCCAACTAAGGTGAATAGTTGAGGTGGTGGGCGGGTGCTTCAATCAGCCTCATTAGATTCAGAACCTTTATTGGCATATAAATCAGCCTCATTAGTGGTCTTCCAGTCTCATTTTGGACACAGTTCTCAGTTTAATACAGTTTTTGTGACAAGCATAACTTTTCCTGCGTATCTCTCTTTACAACTTAAATATTAAACATTATGGGGAAGGAGGCTGGCAGTCCTGTGTCTGCCATACCAGGTAGTTCAAGCTACGATTTATGCTACACACTACACTAAAGTGATGTGAACTTCAAAACTGCAATTAATTTCACTTTAACATAGGTGTCTATCCACATGGAATCAACTGCTGAGACTACAGAAACAAATTATCTGTATAGTTTACTTAACATAAAGGCCTCACTTAACACATTTGTGTAACATTTTTAGAACTAAAGCAAATATCCAACATTAGTGTCATGATGTTCAGTTAACATTACAAATAGTCTTTGCTAATTCTAATTTGCCTCCATATTAAGTAAATATTCAAAGCAAAGTTCACATCCAATAGATGAGAAACTGAAAAATATACAAAGATCATGCAGCTCAGATTAAAGTTATCATAATGAGATGGAGGCAGCCATTAGTTTAAGTACCATAATTCTAGCAGCAAGCATTTCTATACACACTTCTTTTTTCTCAGACTCCTTCTCTGCAGTGAAATGCACTACAAGAGTAGGATTTTGGACCTCACTTGCATTTTGGTACATCACTAATCTTGTTCATCCTTTCTGACATGAAGCATCCTATATACAATTACACACAGCATAGCAAAATTGTTAAAAGGACATAAATGCTGTAGTAAAATGCAGGGAAAACAAACCATGTAAGCCAATGTAATCCAAACTGGAAACAAATAAAAAACCCATTACTTCTTCATTGGAATATTGTGCTCTCGTGACCTGTCCCTGATAGGAGATGGGCTTCAGAATTCTATCAGCTGTAACGAATTCTTGTGACAATCATGATTCAATAAGCACATTTATGTATGCAGCAAGATTTTAAATCTTTCATTTCTAAAGCAGTTCGCAATATGGTCCGATTTAGCCAATGTGACAAAATAGATACAAAAAACCTAGTTGAACATAGATCTCCTGGACATGTTTTGCTGGATCACAGCAAACGGGCTTATAGTTTCTTTTATTTACAGAAAGCGGGATCACTTGCAAGAGTCATCCTATCTCTAGAAAACGTAACATGTAAATTAGTCCTAACAGCTACATACCCACTTGATTCCTGTGGGGGAAACAATGTGTACAGCGGTGTTAATATCCCCCACACAAAGGCCTTTTTTATTTGGAGAGGCCAGTTTCCATTGCCAGTATTAAGTCGCAATGTCTAAATTAAATGTGAAATATTGTAACCCCCTTGGCAATTCATGAGAAGTAGCAACGGCTGGTGTAGTGTTTCCATAATATGCAACTACTGCATATGACATTTGCTTTAAACAGGATGTCACAAGAGCTTACCTTGCCTTTGCTGATTATGAAGAAAGTGTCCCCTCGAGCACCTTGCCTGATAATGTACTCTCCATTTTCATAGTGTGTCTGCAAAAAACAAAAATTTACAAGAACAAAGGCAATCAGAGCCTGTTGGCCAGCTTTCAGCTTTGCAGTTTCACAAGATAAACCACAGGGACACAACAACCCTAAATGAATTTTCCCCAAGTCTGGCATCTTGTGTGATTAAGAATCTGCCTATACCAAGGACCAAAATAACTAATTTGTTTTTTTTCTTTAAAAATAAACATCTGAGCTCAAAAAGTGAGAAATACTAGTCTAGCAGAAATCAGCACAGAGTTTGACAGACAGTAACATAAGATCCCTGCCAGATCAGACCAAAGGCCCATTTAGTCCAGCATCTTGCTTCCCACTGTGGCCAACCAAATGCCTCTGGGAAGCCCGCAAGCAGGGGATAAAGGCAATAGAGAAGGCTATTGCTCCCCTGCAACAGGAATTCACAGGCATCCTGTCTTGGAATTTGCAGGTAGTATGTAGCCATCATGACTAGTAACCATTGACAGATACACCCTCTCAGATCCTTCATGAGGTTTGTCACACATGGTGAACCAAAGCACCTGACACCTCAAAAAAATAAAAAAAATCTACCTGGAAGCAACTCTAAAGGTGAAGATCATGACCTCTCAAAACATGATCTTATACCTGCACTGCATTTGGATATTTACAAGCAAAATATTGATATGACAGGTTGTAATCTAAAGTTGTTACTATTCAGAGACCTTGGGGAAAAATGAAGGAGCCTTGCAGAAATAATTATTTCAGCTTTATTGGTGTAAAATAGCTCTCATACAGCCCAATCCTGTGTAAGATACGGTGCCCAGCCTAAAGGGCCGGATGCCGTATCCTATCAAGCTCCCGGGCTGCCCCAGGGCAGCCTGGGAACAACTCGGGAGAAGGAGATGATCGTCCCCTTCCTCCGGTGTAAGCGTCGGGAGGCCCGGGCCTCCTCAAATGTATGCGAGCTCTGGAGCTTGCGTACATTCGTGCCAGCTGTGTGGAGAGAGCCTAGGATATGGCGTATCTCGCCGACGATATCCTTGCCCTCTCCAGACCTGGTGACGGCCAATGGCCGCCCTCCCCTCGCCCCTGTCCTGATTGGGGTAGACACCTGCTCCCATGGGTGCAGGGCCGAGGGAGAGCCGGGGGAAGGGTCGCCGGCTGCTGCGCCGGCATCCCTTATTCGCCAGGTGTCGCGGAAGTGCCTTATGACACTTTCGCAACACCCTGCCCCTGGAGGCGCAGGCTCCACCGGGGCTTCTTTACACAGGATTGAGCGGATATTCTGTTCATAACTTAAAATCTGTAATTAACAGGTAAGAAAAAAATACAAACAGGAACCACACAGGTAGAATAAAGCACAACTTTAACTGATGTCAATGGAAAAATAATCTACAGGTTTGAATTTCTCCTCTTGAATCAATGGAGCTTAACTTTGACTGAACTTTGTTAAGTGCTTAACTTTGGCTAGAGTGCACCCATTCTCTTCTCATCTCATTTGTGGGGAGGGATTTCGATCAGGGAAATGATGTGAAGGGTGAAATTCCTCTCCACAACTGCTACTGCCACAATCGAATCCCCCCCTTGCCCCCCACAGCTGTGTCTAAATGAAAAACAGAAATACTTCAAGATTTCGTTGTAGATTTTTCTGTCTCTGTTGGAGTCCTAAGCCTATTGAACAGTTTAAAGCACCCATACCTATGTTTGTTTTGGATTGCAGCCTTATCAGAGGCTGAGGGTGGGATTATGATCAATCATTTTGAATACTTCTGTGAGGAGTAATAAGATTCTTTTAAAAAGGAGAACAGGGCTCAAGCCTCATGTGAAGCTAAACACATCATTTTTACTTTCAACTTAACCCCCCTTCAAAAAAGCAGCAAGTGTGAAGGGATCAGGGTATGTGGGGCAGGAGTATTTTGTTATGTTGCAGTTTCTTTACCCAGCGTGTAATTCATCTGTGGAACTCCTTGCCACAGGATGTGGTGATGGCACCTGGCCTAGATGCCTTTAAAAGGGGTTTGGATAGATTCATGGAGGAAAAGACCATCACAGGTTACAAGCCATAAGCAACCTCCTGGTTTTAGAAGTAGGTTCTCTCTGTGCCAGGTGCAGGGGAGTGGCAGCAGGAAACAGGTTATCTTGTTGGCTGTGTGCTCCTTGAGGCATCTGGTGGGGCCACTGTGTGATACAGGAACCTGGACTAGATGGGCCTTTGGCCTTATCCAGCAGGGCTCTTCTTATGTTCTTATGATGAAAATCATCCCCCAAGTCTGTAAATTAGTCCTGGCACAGAAGCTCCCATTGGCTCCAAGGCTTAGAAATAGTTACCGGTATATTCTTCAGTTTCATTGTTGGTAGGATTATATTATTTTAATGTAAATAATATTTATTAGTGAGAAATTTTCAGCCTTGAGTGGAAATGGAAATTCTTCATCAAAGAAGAAGACCTATAGGGAGACCTTAGTTAAACATATTTGACTAGCCCAAAAAAAAAAAAAAAAAAAAAAACTATAGCTAATTATGTTTGGAATGGATTCAAAATATCTGAAAACTTACTTCAGGTTTTAGGGGTGTGTTTGTTTTTGATGTTTTCCTGTTCATGTTTTGCAGAAGAAAATTAATATTTCAAGTAGGGTTTCAAGATTATGAACTGTTGGCATAAAAACTGCTAGAAACCTTAATTAAATATATGCAGACTAATTTCTTGACGCTGCTAATATCTGGAGGCAAACAGTTCATTATTTCATTACACAAAGTCAAAGTTGTTTCTTTTTTCATGTTTAAAGTGTCTATCCCCAAAAAGCAGCACACACTGTTCCTTGTTTTGTATTTCTCTCCTCTTTCTCATCTCTTACTATCACTCTTTTCAGACTCCATGCTCTTAATCATCCTAGCTGCCCTTCTCTGAACTACATTCAGTCATGCAATATCCTTTCTGAGATAAGGTCACCACTATGTCACACTGTATTTCAGGTGAAGATGAACCATTGACTTATATAATAGCATTACGATGTTTTCGGCATTCCTCTCCATCCCATCCCATCGTAACTATGTTCCAAATGATTTCTATAGGCAACGCTATGTGGCAGAGAAGACACTGTAGTAGACACATAACTTATTTTGTTCCACTACTGGCAATGACACTCTAATTGACATTGAATTTCATTTGCAATAGAGTTGCTGAATTGGTAAGGATTAGACAGGTATGCATTTTGAAATTCCCACCCTCACTCCTTTATGAAATTAATTTATCAGTTTGAGCCTTTTAAGAAGAAAAAAAAAGTTCATCACTACATCATCCAGGTGGTGAGATTGTTCACGTTTTGTATAAACACAACAAGGGTCTCCAATGTGAAAAAGTGTGGTATCAGGGGTCGGTCAGGTTGGAAGGCCCACAGTCATCAGAAGACCCACCTGGCTGAGCAATGGCAGCACCCAATGTGTCATCAGGTGGCGAGTGGGGAGTGCCATGGTGGTGCAATGCAGGGCTTTGCCCCAGGGGCACCAGCAACATGGCACTTTGAGAGCCTGCTCACACATGGTGTTTAGTTTTTGCTAGTGCTTAGGGATAACAAGGCAAGGCAGTAAGATAAATAGATATGATGATACAGTGCTGTCTCCTTTCAGATATTCCATTTGGTCTCCTTGCTGCCCCATATGCCTCTGGTCCAGAACACCTCATGGAGCCACCTCCTTCAAATCTCATTTTTCCAGGACAGCTGATGTGCCTTCATGTAGTAGTTGGTCAGTGATAACTGGGCCCTTTACGGGTTATCCTCATTAACAGTAGAAGCTCAAGGATCATATAAGACATAAAAATTAGGCATTGTTGCCAGTAATGTGTACTTGGATATCTCAGTAGCTTTAGTGGAAAGAATATTGCATTCACCAATGATCAAAATGGGAAACAATTTTCACTGGTACAGATGTGATCAGCAATTTTGATGCAATCTATTATTCTCTGGTTCCTCCTTCTGTCTCTCTCAGGGCTTACAAACACACTGTCTAATGGAACTGCCAGTATAATTTTAAAGCAAGTTTGTATACATACAATAGAGGAAAACTCAAGTGGGTCATTTCTGTGAAGTACCCAAGAAAACTCAAATACTTTTATCATTTACATAGCCTCCTTGCTTATGTATATTCAAATGCAACCTGGAAGCACAGTAAAATGCTTTATGTTTCCCTTTCAGGATCATGACAATGTTTGTTACCATTTAAAATCCTTACTCCATCAGCACAATCATATGCATGTCTACTCAGAAGTAAGCCCCACTGATTTCAATGGGACATACTCCCATGAAAGTGTGTAAGGGATTGGAGCCCAGGTTATGTTAAAATAGAATCATATTATTGTATCTGATTTATCCTGGATTTAGGAGGAATACCTGCAAAACTGGCACAACTGAGTGCCACAATTAAACCACAATTAAACTAAATGGCCCAGTGCAGACAAACGACTCATCATTCCTTTTCCATAGTGAAGACTGGTAGGGTTACACACTCCTTTCCCCTCCCAAATCTTCCTTATTTGTTATTAATCATGGTATAGCATTACATCTGGTATTGATGCTAATCAAGATTAATGCTAACCAGGATTTGCAACAAAACTCTTGTTTAAAGTGAATGAAGGATAGCATATGTGCAGATCTAATGCTACAGCATGGTTAATGCTGAAAGGGGCAGAGGGGAATTAATGTGGGAGAAAGCAGGGGAAGGGTGTTGTGAGCACCCTTCAAAAGAACTAAGTCAAGTTCTTTTAACCATTGGGCCAACTAAACTATCCACTTCTGTTTACAAGGATAGATATAATGTAAAGAGAATCATTACAGAGCAAGACTTTAACAATCCCTACTGACTTATTGTAATACTTTTCCAAAGTGTAGAGCTAAAGCTTCAAATCCAAACATGGTTAACTTCATCTTTCCTCACTCCAGCTAGTTTCTCCATCCCAGCCACACCATTTCTTTATGTTAGAAAAGTATTTAAAAGGACTCTCATCCTTTTTTCAAACACAAGCAATGAGAATGATTGGCCTAAAGTGATTTATGTAAAGTGGGAGGGGGGGGGACGGACCTCCGATTTTTAGACCTTGCTGATCATAGATGTTAACAAATTCTACACACACTTATTGGAAAAAAATCCAACTGAAAATCAATAGGACATTTCTGAGAAGATACACATAGGACTGCACTGTGAGTGTGCATATGTCATAAGACACAATTGTACACATGTGCTTGTGTGCATTTCTGTTTATGTAAAGTGTTTGTCTTTTCTGTTTATGTAAAGCTTGTGTGCATTTCTGCTTACAGGGCATGAGGGCCGCCTTGGGTCCCTTCGGGGAGAAAGGCGGGATATAAATACTGTAAATAAATAAATAAATAAATGAGGTAGCGTACAGTGTGTACTTAACACTGTCATCTTCCCGAGACCCTCCTCCTCCTCCCAAGGGAGTAGGTCTGATAGGGGTTTGTGAACTACATCCTATCCTCTTCTCACAAATTCACAGTCCACACTTTTGTCACGTTATGCCACAGGCTCTTTTAGTTTAGTCCAGCGGTTCCAAACCTGTAGTATGTGTACCAGTGGTGGTACGTGGACAACAGGCAGGTGGTACATGGGCTGCCGACTGTCAAGATGTCCTGACTACTCACTCTGTATCAATGGACTGGGCACCTGAGAATTGTAAAACAGCAGTGGGGGATGAAAAAGGGTGACTTGCTGTCACTTTCATCACCTTGCCACTCAGTACGTCTCCCCATTGGGTGCCCAGCTGGGAAAGCTAACTGGGAAGCAGACAGGCAAGTGCCAAAGTAGCTGCAGGTGGCAGTTTATTTATTTAAAAGATTTCTATACTGCTCTCCCGGTGCTCAAAGCGGTTCACAACAATAAATATAATAAAACGCAATAATAAAACATTTGAGCATAAAAACATTAAAAACAATTGAAATGCTACAGGTGCAGTTAAGAATGTGCAGTTAAGAATGTAAAAACACCAGCAACATAAAAAACAGCAACAAAGACCTGTAGGTATTACAATAGTTAAAACAAAGAGTTCCCTTAGAGGTCCCTAAGAGTCCCCTCCCTCCTTCAAACACCAAGCAGAATAGGTATGCTTTTATACCCAGCTGGAAACCACGCAAAGTGGGGGGTGTCCTCAGACTTTCTGGCAATTGGTTCCAGAGGAGTGCTGCTACAACCAAAAAGGCCCTGCATCTTGCCCCCACCCCCTTGGCTTCCGATGGTGGTGGTATCCTAAGCATTATCCTAAGTATCCTAAGCATCAGACAGGGCCCTGTCTGAAGATCACAGGGGATGTGCAGGATTAAATAGGGGAATATGGTCCTCGAGGCATCCTGGTCCTATGCCATATAGGGCTTTAAAGGTCATCACCAACAACTTCAATTGGGCTCGGAATGGAACAGGCAGCCAGTGTAGCTGCTGGAGCAACGGCATGGCAGAATCAACCTGCTGAGTCCTGGTAACCAGCCGGGCCACTGCATTCTGCACTAACAGCAGCTTCCGAAACGTCTCGAGGGTAGCCCCACCATACATACTTTGTAGTATGAAGGTGACTCAAATCCTTCTACTGTCTAGAAGGATCTTCTACTGTGGTAGTTCTCAGGTACCATGAGGGGGTATCTGGCAACAATTTCCAAAGCATGGGGAAATGCATCCTTGGGGGTCCTGCTGCGTTTTTGTCCCAGGAAGTTTGAGCTGCCACTGAAGACAACCCAATGGCAGCAAACCCCTTTACACTATGTGTTGGCATTCCTGTGATGAAGATGTCAGGGATGATCACCCTTTTTTAGTTATAAACATTTAGTCACTTTTCAATGGAAAACAATATACAGTACCCACAATTTCTTCTTTCATTGTTCCACAAGCCAATGTGAGGCTTCACCACCCTCTGCAACGTAACTTCACACTCTTCTTGTCCTGGCTAATTGGGCCAAGAGGCACTTTACCCCACTGGGTGACACCGGACGTTTGGGGGTGATGTGATGACATCACATCACCACTGAAACTTCTGGTTATTGCACTGGGTGACACCCACCCCAATGACGCTGCTGCTGCCACAATCAGGAAAGTGGAGGGATTTGACTACTCTTCCTCCATATTAGTATATTGTATATTGTAGTATATTGGGGTAGTTTCATAATGAATGAATCATTCCTCTTGTTCAGACTAATGTTCTTTCCTTCTAGTATCAGAAATCAGTCTATCTAAACCTGCTCTGCAACAGAAACTTTGCTATCCTAGTGACTTATATGGGAGATAAGGGAATGATATGAGGCTACAGAAGTTACGCGTGGTTTACATGATATGAACAAAGGAGATCACATACAAACTCTACAGCTATGAAGAGAATATACACGAGGAAGAGGTATTCTCTCCAAAAACTGAAATAAGGAGATCAACGATAACTTAGGAAACTTGCAAGAGGGAGTAGGTAGACACTGAAAAATTTTAGATCTTGAAAGAAGAATCTACAGAAAGAGAAAATGAGCACGTGGTGGGCATTAGGGTAAAGGGAATAATCAGAATAGATCTTGATGGGTAAGGTGGCAGAGGCTTGGATGGTACAGAGGCAAGGGAAGGACGGCGAGTCTAATCTAAGCTAAGCTGCCATTTAATCATTTGATTTTGTCTGTAAACCGCTTGTGAACTTTTTGTTGAAAAGCGGTATATACATACTGTTAATAATAATAATAATAATAATAATAATAATAATAATAATAATAAGCTATAGGAAGAGGGGATAAAGATAAACAGAGATTCTGAGATAAGTTCAGAAAAAAAGGAAGTCACAAAAGAAATATGTCAGGTTAGTACCCAGTAGTAACAACAGACAATACATGCACATTCCAGAATCAAGAGCATAGGAACTGCCTTACAGCCTAATACACTGGAACTTTCCGGCACCGGAACAAGTGTTCCGGTGTCGGAACGAGTCACATATGTGCCGTAAGGAACGTTTGCGCCTCATTGAGAGCCGGGATGGCCGGCTCCAGCGCCAGGAGTACCCCGCTGTTGCCAGACCCAGGTAAGTTTGGATCCAGCGGGCGGGGGGGCGGATCGCCGGAGCAGGAAGGGTGGCCATTGGCCCTGGCGTCCCGGGAGGGGGCGGGGGATGGCCTTCAGCCATATCCTGACCCCAGCGGGGCGTCGGAGCCTTTACAAGGCTTCCTCTACTTCCGCCAGCAAAATAGCTGGTGGAAATCTGAGGAGGCCGATAGGGCATAGCCCTGGTTACACTCGGGGAAGGAGATGCTCATCTCCTTCCCTGAGTAGACCTCCCGCCTGGCAGCCACGCTGGTTGCCGGTGCACAGGATCCGGCGGGTGGCCATGGGCCGCTGGCCGGATCTTAGTTAGGATTGCATTGTTAGTGAGACAAATCAATGGTCCATCTTGTTCGTCATTCTGCTTGCTCAACAATGGCCAGTCAAATATTTCAGAGACTCACAAGCAGGGTATGATGCTGACAGCCATCCCTTGTGTCTATCCTCAATCATTTGGTGGTGAGAGTTTACTTTCTCTGAAGCCAGTAGCTGAATCTTGATCAAGCAATCAATTAACAAGAGCAGACTAATAATCACTGCAATTTACAATAACTGGGGGCTAATCATCTAGACAGGCGAGGGGCGTATCAAGCCATCAGAACAACTAATTAGTTGCTTGAAAGTGAGCGCTGCAATCCTGTCCATGGAACTTTCGCACATATAATAGTGGGCAGGATTGCATCCCAAATGAACAATTACGTCAATGAGCAGACAATCAATTAAGCAGGATAGAAATAAATGTTTCCAGGTTGATAATTTAATTCCTCTAGTTATCGGTAATCAGTCTAGAAGCATGTGACAGCTAAGGGAATAAGAGTTAAGCCATAAACAAAGACAGAGAACTGTTACTAGGTAGGAATCAAGTCCTGCCTGCATTTCATGATGTGAAACTTTTCAGTAGGTCTTGGCTCTGAACACTTATTAATGGGTTAAAACAACTCTATCCTGCTTTTCATTAAGTCTATATAAATCAATTTAAATTACTTATTACATAATCTGATATTAGCTAATTAATCTTTTTTTCTGCAGGAAGTACTTCAGAAAATTGGACCGTGACAGGGGATACACCTGGCACAAAGGTTGGGAACCCTGGTTTAGACCCTGATCAGTAAATATCACTTTGCCCAGAAACACAAATTCTCCTGAAAAAAAATCACATAACTCGTTAAAGTACACATAACAAATATTTCTTTTAAATCAAAACAAAAATAAAAATATACAAATACATACAACTTTTCTGACAAAAAAATTGACAACTTGAATTAAATTGAAGGACAAATAGCATTTTAAAATAGATATCTTTCAAAATGGGGAAAATAAAAACCAAAACAAATGAGGGAAATACAGAAGAGTTCTGTTTGTAAGTTAAATTATATTTATTATGCAAACATCATCATCTGCCAAGCTAGAGGTTAAACATCATCATCTGCCAAGCTAGAGGTTAAAGGAAATTCTGTATAAAATAGGTAATCTATATATAAATTATATAAATATAATTTATATTTATATAAATTATATAAATATAATTTAACTTACAAACAGAACTCTTCTGTATTTCCCCCATTTGTTTCGGTTTTTAATTTTTTATTACAACATCCTGGTTTAACTCCTTGCAGAATCTCTTTTTTAAAAATTATTTTTTGAGAAGCTGAACAGTCAGCCAGATGCCAACATACATACACACGTATAGTGACAACAACGAAGGGCATGATCCAGCCATGTAGTTGCATTCAGGTATACAGCTGCGCCCTTACCCCATATCAATCAAAGTCCACAGTGGAAGGACACAATTCTAGCTGGGGTTAGGGTGGAGCATTCCTTTCAGTTTCATTTGGATCACCGACTCACCCGGCTGCATCCTGGTAGACAACTGAACAGGCAAGCATGCAGGGGCCATTCTGCATCCAGTAACCAGCAAGCAGCTTTGTCCAAGAGCCCAATCTACCTGGACCCTTCCACCGCCCATCTATTTTGTTGGGCAGGGTCTGATGAGGCTCCATCGCCTGGTCATCCCCCCTCAGAACAGTCTCCCCAACAATTCTCCACACCATGATTCACAGTTTTACTCCCCCCCCCCGGAGCTGTGCAGCAGTGACTTTGCAGATTCAGATTCAGAACCTTTATTGGCATAATTAAGATATACATAACATACAACATAAACATATAACAAGTACATAACAAATAGGGGTGAAGAGTCCTAAACCTAGCATAGACTTTGCATGATAAGCTTGCCTCGTTCAGGTGGTAGGAAGTGCTGGTACATGCAGGCAGGGTAGGGTTGGTGACACCTGGGGTGAGATCTCCCCCACGGACCTCCACACGATGTGGAGGCCTCTTGGGAAATACAATTCCCGTGCGACCTGCAGTCATTTTCGTGTCACCTCCTCTCTGGGGTGACATCCAGGGCGGTCCTTCCCCTACCTCCCCTAGTGACGCCCTTGCATGCAGGTTGTACAGAGACATGTATGTCTAGCAGGGCCATGGCAAAGCATAGGGAGGTTTCATCTGCATGCTGCCCATAGGACCCAGATCCAGCAGCTAGTGGTATAGCAAGGGCATATAGCAGCCTGCATATTCTGCCCTGCACATGTGGGGCCAAGGAACGTGCCATTTTTTAAAGATAATTTCAACTCAGAGTTTTCTCAACTGATTCTTAATTCCTCAGATTAGTTACAGAAAAGAAAAATGACGACTGAGCTTTACTACTCTTTCTGTAACTCCTTAGATCAGTTTCCACAGATATTAAAAAGGCAATCAATTTATTGTGCATGGTAGGAGTGTGCAATAAACAATGCAAATCAACATAGTACAGTCTACATTTTTCATAATCTGGAACATGTTTAATTTGATTAAATCTGTCACTTTTGCTGTGGCGTCACAAGGAAGGTTAAAAAAAAAGAAAACAAAATATTAACTGGAGATGGAGTTGTTCAGAGAGTCCCAATGACACACAGTGATAGAGCTGTATTCCTAGAGCCCCTAGATTGTGAATCTTACCATAAAAATCCTGGGGTCTTCAGGGACCCCAGGATCCACACTGGAGTGATTACTAATGCCAAAAAGGCTTGGTAGCCATTTCTGAGTTACACAGCTTTAAAATGTATCCACATGAGAAAAGACTTATAGTTTATGTGCAATCAAACATTTGTCCTAATACAGAGACTCAAGAGCACTCAGATATGTACACAGAAGTTCTGAGAACACAAACTTCCCAGTTCATTTTTAAAAGAAGGCAACACTTGGTGAATGTGGAGCTGCCTTATTAACTTTGTACGTGAGGGAGCTCTTTGTACAAATGGAATCATCCTCGCCCCTCCAGCACAAAGCATCTTTGGATTGCAGTGATACGTTTACACCTTCGTTGTTATTCACAAATACACGGTATTCTGGGGAACCTGCAATTTAAAATGCTCTCTCTCTCTCTCTCCCTCTCTCTCTCTCACACACACACACATACACACACTTTGTTTGGTAATGAAAATAATTACAGGTATCACAAGAATTATGTAATTCTTCTCAAATTGCAAATATGGCTGAATTAATTAGCACCAGTTTTCTCACTAAGCAGTGGTTCCCAACAGAAAATGTCAGCACATACTTTATTGCCAGCAACTCAGATAAACATTTGAGCATACATTTCTGTAGTTGGTGCAAGTCTGAGGAGAAGGGGCGGGGAGGCTTGAGAAAGAGGAGATTGGATCCAGCATGCACCATAGCCCCCAGATCCACCCCCTCCCACTCCCTCCCTGCTCCCGTTCCTCCCCCACCCCATTTTCCCCCTCCAAGCCCACCCCTGCCCCCACCGCTGCCTTACCTGGTCCGGCAGGTGTGCTGGTGTCCCAACGGCAGAGTTGGAGCTTTGCTGCCTGTTGCAGCAATGCTCACACTGCACATTCCATTGGCAGCCATTTTACAACAGCGGAAGACTCTTCCGCTGTCATAAAGCCTTGCTCTTGTGTTTCAGGTATGTTTCAGTGTCACTAGACAATTTATTTTGCATTTTTTCACCTCTCTGTTTTCCTTACTCTACTTACTTTTCAAAGAAATGAAGCAATGGAAATGCATCTGTATGTAAAGTATTCACTTTAACGCTGGCATAGACTTACAAAGTAAATCACAACTCTGGCACTACATGATAAGGCCAACAAGCTGCCTACTCAGTACTCAAAGGATTTACCTTCTATTTGAATCTAAATACCTTGTTGGCCCACTATAGATAAGGGGTCTTGCCCCACACTGTAGCTGTGAATTCTGACCCAACCACAGAGAGCTGATAAATAAAAATTATGCAGGCAGCTCATGTTTTAGCCTCCAAGCATATGGAGTCATTGTGACAGCTGATATTTCATTTCTAATGCTAGACATCTGTTACATCAGTGTTGTAAGTTGCTGATGAAGAAACAAATATCATGAATCAGGGGATTAAAGTTCCCTTTGCTGTATATAACATGGGCCCATAGAGAAAGCCTGAACAAGGTTCAGTCATATCCGACGCTTGCCCTTGCATCTGGTATACAACATCGAAGAATCAGTATGTCTTCTTGCACATTGTGCAGCTGGATATTTCTGCTCTTGTCAAAATATGAAACTTCTAAACTTGCCTTTAGAAAGCACAGACCATGTGTTTTGCAAAAGACAACACAGCTTGCTTTTATTCGGTCTTCTCTCTCCTATGAAAACACTCTCCATTTTTATGAAGGCACTTAAAAGAACTATTTTCTTCTCCTACTGAGAAGTTGGTTTCTAGAACTTGCACATTCATTTTCACAGCAACCATTATATGAATAAAGTCTTTTCTTGCTTCCAACAACAAAGATGGCATTGCGCTATCATTACTACAAGATGAGCATTCCAGGAGTTTATCTGTGAAATTTGGTTTGAGGTACTTCTTGGTGCAGTGCATCTATCTATACTTAACATTGCTGTATGACATTTTAAGCCCAAAATGCTTTGAAAAGATACAATTTTTTTTTAAAAGATGGTGAGGAAAAAAACCTACTCCTATTTAATAGCAAGTAATTGTTTTCAACAAAATGTTGATAATATCAACCTTTTCGACTAAAGGTTAGATGCTGACTGAAATTTCAGAATAAGGATACACTTTATTGTTAAATGTCATGTTCAAAAAAGTATACAGAGCAAATGAAAGACAAATGCCCCAATCCAGAGACCAATCTAGAGACCAACAAACACAACAGCGCTAGAAGACAGTTCTTTTTGTTTGTTTGGTAGAAAGAAAAAGTGGTACCTGCATTCAGCTAACCCAAGGGTGGGGAACCAGTGGCCCGTGGACCGGATCCGGCCCCCAGAGCGTTCTAGTCCGGCCCATGCGAGCCTGGACGGATTTGATCCGGTTCGGCTCGCACGGGCTCCGACCGGAGGCCGCGCTCACCTCACCCGGCTCCTTTTCAAAGCCGGCTGTTATAGACATGCGCAGAAACAGTCGGGTTGAGAATCCTTCTCAACCCAGCTGTTTCTGCGCATGTCTCTAACAGCCGGCTTTGAGTCGGGCGAGGGCGGTAGCGGCCCCGCGCGCGCTCACCTCGCCCGACTCTTTCTGAAACCCGGCTGTTATAGACGTGCGCGCGCATGTCTATAACAGCCAGGTTTCAGAAGGAGTCGGGCAAGGTGAGCGTGCGCGGGGCCGCTGCCGCCGGGGGTGGCGGCGGCCCGGAGGCTGAAGAGAAGAGAAGGTAAGTAGGAAAACGATGGGGGTGGGCGCGCGCATGGGGGAGGCGCCTGTTTGCGGTGGAGGCCCGCGACACATTTCCCCCATGGGGAAACGGCCCTCCACCGTAAATAGGTTCCCCACCCCTGAGCTAACCCACCAAAAGGAAAAGGTTTAGCTGGTTCATGCGTGTACTGTAGAACAATAATTCATGCATTTCAAGATTCTGGTGCCTACCAGAATAGAATAGATACCTTTACTGGCATAAACAGATCAAAAACAAACAAACATAAACAAACAACCAAAAATCCCCCAGCACATCCAATGGTGCCTACCATATGCAGACGCAACAAACAGGGGCAACCTTTGGCACATGTGATGGGGTGTAATCAAGCAATCAGAGAACCTACCTGCGTCTGGAGGCTAGGTTCATGTCTGGTGAGTGGTGCTGGCCTCAGCGCCGCCTACTCCAGTGGCCGACGCAACACCCCCCATGTGACACCACAAGCCCTGCCCCTAGGGGGCGTGACATCATTTTCTGCACACTGCCACCAAATTTCGGTGGCAGCACGGCATGAAAACACACCCCGCCGCATTTTGACTCATTTTGGAGCTAAACGGCTCCAGGGCGGGCGGGACAGCCGCTCTCGCCGCCGGAGCAACATCAAAGAAGAAAAAAGCGGTGAAGGGGGCGACTCAACGGTGACAACTCCAGAGGCAAGTGCGCCCCCGGCGTATGGCCCACCACCACCCTGCCCCCTAATGAAGCCTCTGACTTACTCCGTCGGTGCTGCAAACGTGCTTTATGGCACTTTTGCGACACCTAGCACCAGCGGAGCCCTCGTTCCACTGGTGCAATTACATAAGACTAAATCCATGGTAGAAAATTATTTAAATGTATTCCCTACATTTTCAACTCCATTTTCTAGAGTTCCTGGCTCACTGCTGTACAGGTGCATGCACTGGGATGGGGAAGAAAAACCTCTTTCCCCATCATCAAAGCAGCACCTTCAACATAAGAAAATGAGTATGTCAAAAGAGGATATGAGGAAGGCTCACAGATGGGTTGGGTTGGAGACTGGAGGTGTAAGTGCATATAGGGTTGGGGAAAGGGTTGGATCTTGTTGCATGCCCATGCTAAAGTATGAGCTAATACACTTGGAAAGAAGCAGGATATCAATTTCAGCAAATAAATAAAAATTAGTGTTGCTCTAGCACAGGGGTTCTCAACTTTTGTCGGCAGGTTACCACCTGACAAAGTCAAATATTCTGGAGTACCACCTGCGTCAATCAATCAATAGATTTGTAAAGACTGTTTCACACAGTGAGTCTTCCCCAACGCATGGAGGCAACTTTGAGAAATGCTGGTTTATAGGATTCTAAGATGAAATCACCTTCTCTCTGACTGTCATCTTACTTTTGAACAAAGTTAAAGTTATAAAAGCCAAGCATGGTTATTCTGAAGACCCCCAAATGACAGAAATGTCTGCCAGAGGCAACATGATAACAGCATGAAGCAGTAGGTGTCACAGTGAGCAATGATCTTGAATCAAGAGAAGCAAAAGGCTGTGCTAAAAATATAAGAAACTATTTCTTAATTCAAATACATGAACTTTTCAAAGAACAAAGTTTATTTTACATCACAATTATGTAACATATAGAACAGGATTTGGTTTATAACTGCCTATGTACTGCAAAGAAGGAAGCATTTGAAATGCAAGATATTCTCTTTTAACACTGGATCTTATGTCTTGCTGCCTAGGAAGATGGAGGAAAAGGAAGACCAGAAACCACAGTAATCTAATTATTAAAAACTAACCCATTTCATTTCTAAAGGGCATTTGGGAGGAAAAAAAATATACAGTATATATTTTGAAATTCCTTTTAAAATAGAAAGACCAGGAAGACACATCTTACCCTTTTATTTAATCCTCAGTACTATTTCAAAATATGAATTAGGTCACAAAGAGTAATAATCCATTTTCACAGGAGAAGACGATGAAGCAAGATTCTCAGCACAAGCAACCATATTTTATACGGAAAGATGAAATAGCACATATGTCTAAGCATTGCCAGGGCCAACTAATAAATCAGAATGATAGGGCACAGCACTACATAAAGCTTTCTAATCTAAGATATAAATCCCAGATGAAATGTTGTCATCCTGCAACAGAAGCAAACAGGACTCTGAGACCGTGTGGCATGCTCGGCAGTCAAGGGCAACATTGCAGCGGTTGATTGCAACAGGTTGATTATCACACTTCGTAGAACCAAGCCTGGTACCATAAAGTGAGAACCCACATTGACAGGTGATATAATGTTTGCTAGGGCTGCACGTTTACATCACTTAGCACAAATGAATTGCATTTTAACACGCTTTAGGTGGCACATTCTTAAACGTCCCCTGAGTAGTCACAATCCACAAGGTAGGAGGGTGGAGATTTATCCCACTCTTTCAAAGCAAATGACATACTCTACAAATGAGGACTCCTGCTGTAATTTAATTATCTGCAGCATTGCACTGCTTCTTTTGCTCCCTGGGTAATCCCCACTACTCTAAGGGATCGAAATCTTAGAACCTTCAGGGTCAGAAATTTCAATAACAGAACTTTCCAGGGGGCTGGAAACCTAGATATGTGCAGCTACCATATAAGCTAAAAAATAAGCATAATTCTCAGAAGAACAAGAAGACCCCAGGCAGCTCACCTCCAAGGAGTTCAAAGCTAACCTGGGTTACAACCTATTACTGATAAATTTTCAAATTCATTATTTCAAGAGATGCAGCCTGTAAAGATGAGCAGATAGCAAAGAAATAAAGAGAAATGTAAAATGTTGGAAATGTAAAAAACAGGAAGGAGCTTTTTATCATATGTGGTGGACATGTACTAAAGCAAAAAAATATTGGGTTCACATGTACTAAAGCAAAAAAATATTGGGTTCACATTCACAAACAGATGCAGTTGATTTTAAAGATTAATTTGCAAATGAAACCTGAAGTTTGTTGTTGGGTATGAGAGGCAATCATTTTTTTGGGGGGGGGGAATTGAAACTTTGTTTTTACAGTATATATGGCAAGTGCTGCGAGAATTTTGTATGAACAATATTGGAAGAATCCACAAATACCTTTGCTGGAAGATTGATGGACAAATGTTTTTTATTTTGCAGAAATGGACAAACTCACAATTTTAATTAAGGAGAAGTCAGTAAATCTTTTTGTGAACAATTGGAAACCACTTATTGATGTGTGTGCGTGTGCATGGCATGACGTGACGGTATGTGGATTTGATGAACAGAGTGTTGGAAATATATTTGGCTTAACTGGATAGTATAATTAAAAATAGAGAATTGTATGCTAGTAGGATATACTGTGTCACGCTTGCTGTAACTTTTTGAAATTATATATATAAAGAAATAAAGAGCTTGACATCACACTGAAGTAATTTGCCTTTAATCAACAGGAGAACTGAGAGATGTCTTGCAAGAAATTTCTGGGAAACCATCTCCAATTTTGGACCCTAATTCTAAAGCATTTTCTGTATTTGTTTTCCTCTGAATATTAAGTTGGAGATTTTTTTTGCAGTACACAACTTTTTGGAATGGCTACATGCTATAGCATGGCAGGAGATAGGACTGGGCTCAATGGCAAGAAGGAGGCCTTGTAGTCTCAGATGGGCAGCTCAATCCTATCCTCTACCGCCCTGGGCCATGCAGCATCCTATGCGGGGAAGGAGCCGGCTGGGTACTTCCACTGCCACTGGTTCTGAGGATTCAGGGGTCAGCCTGACTAGGTGGGTTCTGTGATGGGTATGGTCCCTCACTCAGTGCCTGATCTGGCTGACCTCTGTTGGAACAAATGCCAAAGAGAAAATTATAGAACACCACTGATTGTCACATAACACTACCAGATAAGTCCACTCCAAAATGTCATCAAGGAGAATGAATACAGTCTATCCTGGACAATGGTCCAGGATTCTCCCTCATGAGCTTGGGTGGTGGTAGGCCCATCCTTACATACAGGCAGCCCCCAACTTGAAACAGCTACTGACCAACAACAGGCCATATGACAAAGACACTAACACAAGACTCAGGCACAACAACAAATGAAGGTGCCCATTTTATTCCTATACTCTGTTGCTTGGGCAACACCACCACAGGGCCCAATACCATCAGGCACACTAGCAGGGGCTTAGTCATCTGCTCATTCTCTAATATCTGCCAATTCCGCCCTTCTAAGGTCTGTATAGGACAAAGAGATCAGTCTTTAGGCAACAGAATAGACACAAATCTGCCATCAGAAATGGCAATACTCAAAAGCAGTAGGGGGGGGGGATTTTACATGCCTGGACATTCTGCTGCTGATCTTAAGGTGACAATTCTTCAACAGAGAATCAGAGGGCAACTGACATTGTAGGCAAGAGCCCTTCCCCAAAGTTGCCTCCCAGCAACTGATATGCAGTGTCATACTGCCTGCCTCTGAACATGGGGTTCCAAGATGCCATTATGGCTGATTATATCAGCGACAGACCTACTTTTCATGAATTTGTCGAACTCCCTTTAAAAGCCATCTCAAGTAGTGGTCTCATGACTACTAGCAGTGAAGTCTATGGAATAATTCTGTGAGTAAATTCAGGGCTCTCAGCAAATTGCTGAACCAAGACAAAGTAAATAAGCTTTCAGCCAAGTATCTTCAAATACATGTCTTTTCCTACCACTTTCATCTTTCCAAATCATTTCTCCTTTATATCTGCTTCTTTTATTTGGGAGAGGAGCATAATTTACTGAGACTCTAATGCAGATTACATTGCTAGATCTTCAGTGTTCATGAGCCACTCTCAGCCTGTATGAAGGTAAAATAATCATGGCCATGTTAAACATAAATAAATTGGGTAAACAACAATAGGGAACAGACTATAACCAAATACAATTTAGGCGGTTTTCAAAATTAAAACAAACCAAGTATGTACTGCAAGGCATTATACTTGATTTACATTGACAAACAGAGATATTAAAGAGGGCTTCACAAATAAGACACAAATGTCCAAAATGCATTTTCTTAGGCTACTCGCTGCTGCTCAGGAAACATGAATCTATAATTTTCTACACATCAATAATCTTTTTGTCATAGTTCTGCCTACTTGAAGTGTTATCTGTCAAAATGCTTGACTAGAAAGATGTTTAAAGTATCAATTGTAGTCATTGATATGCAGCTAATGGGGAAAAAATTACAAAATCCTAAACAAATTACAAAATCTTGGCACAATCTGGATTAAACAAACAATAACAACCTACCACAGTAATCTATTAAGAAGATTTAGGTGGTGTGGCATACTTGTGGGCAATGCTAATCTTGACTAAAAAAATTCAGGTTTAAAGACCATGATCCAAAAGTAGAAAAAAATCTCCAACATGTTTCCTACATTTTACCCTTTGTTCAAAGGACTTCATCCAGGGGTGGTTGAGGAGCTGTAGGCACCACACACTCTAATCTGCTTGTTAGTAGGCAGCAGGGTTTAAATAGTAGTACACCTGTACAGTTAAAAGATGGTAACTCTCTGCTACAGCTGTGTCTCAACTGTCAGCTAAAGTTCTTAAAGTGAAAGTGTCCATAACAGAGGGAAGAAGGCGAGGTAAGTCAATTAGCACTATCAAAGCTCTTAATTTTGGTGTTTTCTTTTGTAACAAGAAGCCAACTGTTGCTTATGCGAAGGGTTTCTTCTTTTCTGTTGATGTTGGCCATGTTGTCCGCGGCAATTTATAACTACTTCCAGTTTTCGGCGAAAACCGGAAGTGGTAATAAATCGCTGCGGAGCGATTCGCAGGCCTCCCCACACCCTCCGGAGGCCCAAACCCCTTCAAAGTGCGAAACCCCCTTTTTCGAACATTTTCCCCTGACGGCAGCGGGACTGCCACCTGGGATGGCCGCCATGCTTTCCCAGCCCCTTAAGGGGGCAGGGGAAGCATCTGGTTCTCCTGGTGGGTTGCGACCCACCAGTTTGAGAACCACTGCTCAACAGGACAGTCCTATGCATGCCTACTCAGACATAAGTCCCACTGAGTGTGTTGGGATTTACTCCGCAGTCGGCAGTTCGAATCCGCGACAGGGTGAGCTCTCGTTGCTTGGCCAGCTCCTGCCAACCTAGCAGTTCCAAAGCATGTTAATGCGAGTAGATAAATAGGTACCGCTTGCGCGAAGGTAAACAGCGCTCCGTGTTCCAGCTGCATGCTACGCGCTGTGGTAAGGAGAGTCATGCCGGCCACATGACCACGGAGGCGTCTTCGGACAACACTGGCTCTTCGGCTTTGAAATGGGGAGGGGTCAGCTTTACCCTTTACCTAAACACTTATAGGATTACAGCTCTAGACAGGCATTTATCAAAAACAACAAAACAGTATGTTCATCTTTGTTATGTAGCTATGATAAAAACTAGGAGACCAATCCTATGCATGTCTACTCAGAAATAAGCCCCATTATAGTCAATGGGGCTTACTCCAGGTAAGTGTGGATAGGAGTTACATAACAGTGAAACACAATCCATTTAGACTGTTTAAACAAAGCAAGAGATTTCATGGAGAAAGAGGTTACTTGAATCCAATCCATCAAACTGTAAGCATATAAAGCAGACCAAAAATGAATCTCATGATCTAAATGGGGTGATTGTTTTATAAATTAGTGTGTAAGCTCTGAAAATAGTTCAGAAGGGATTTAAAGCTGCTTTAACTTGTCTGGAATTTAATTAGTCCATGTACTCACAGCCATTTCGTATATTAGTGAACACTGAAATGCTGCAACTCAGGACACGATACTCTGCCTTAGCAATCGTTCACCTTTTCTATAATTAGGGGTGGATATATAACTTACTCCAGGGGAGCAGTGAGGGAGAGAAAAATGGGGATGGGAGGGAATCAAGCAATCTCTCCAATGGCCAGCACATTAGAAGTATTAATTAGCTCCTTCATCTACCCTCTATGAATTAACAAGTGCATGGTTGGCAAGTGCTATTTTACCCATAGAGACTGGAATCATAGTTTGTGCTAAAATGCTTTCACATCGTGAAAATGATTATTTCCAGCATTACTGTACTTTTAAATACAGTATACTTCTCCCCAGTTATGGCACTGAGGGCCCAATCCTATCCAACGTACCAGCACCGATGCAGCCGCAATGCAGCCTTTACCTTGAGGAGGCCTCCGTGTTGGAGTGGTTGGTAAACAAAGCGCAGCTACACGGGTAAAAGAAAAGCTATTTTTGTAATCAAAATGGTTTGCTAACCAGGCTGTTTGCCACTAAGACAAAATGATGCACGTGACATAAGGAATAAGAAAAACTGAGGCGGAGGTAAAAGTTCAAACAAATACTCTACTTCGGGTTCTTAAATACTTATTCACAAAGCATCTGGTTTAGGACAGAGGTTCTAACAGCTTTGAAAAACATAAAACTGTTTACTCTTGGTTTGAGTGTACTACAAATAAGTAACTGCTGAGAGAGCTCAGCAACAAATGTCCATCTCTTCTGAAGTTCAGGTAAAACAGTGGTTCTCAAAATGGTGGGTCGCGACCCACCATTGAGAACCTAAGCTGTCCCCTGCCCCCTTAAAGGGCAGGGACAGCATGGCGGCGGCGATCCGGGGGATTGCTGCTGCCAAAGTGCCCGAAATCCCCCCCCGCACTTACCGGCGCTTGGGGGAGCTTCGGGGAGGCCTGCATGACCCTCTGCAGGCCTCCCCGATCTTCGGATCGCCGTTTTGCAGCGATCTTCGGGCACTTCTGGTTTTTGCTCCCCCAAGCCCCGGTAAGTGCGGGGGGCGGTTTCAGGGGCAGTTTTGGCGGCGATTCCCTGGATTGTCTCCGCTGCTGGCTCTGCACCTGCATACACTCAAAGTTCTCCCCACCTTGCGGGGAGAACTTTCGAGAAACACTGAAGTAAAAGACTGTTAAACTGTCACAGATGATTGACAGGTTGGTAACTGCATCATAGAACACTCCTGCCCATAGAAAGTTATGTTACTTTCTGTAGCTCCAGTAGCCGATGTTGCCCTTATTTCCAACACTCCTTGACTGCCCCTCCACTGAAGCATGCAGCACATGCCCCATAGTCACGGCTGTATCAGCGCTGGAACGTTGGATATGATTGGGCCATAAACCTGCAAACCTATAACACTTTCCTGGAAGTAAGCTGGGGGCATGTAACAGCAGCGGTAAGGGGGGTGGACAGGGACAGGGTATTGGCACACACGAGTGCCACCGATACCACCCCCTGGTCCACTTATAAGACAGATTTATAAGATAATCTACCTTCTTGCTGTCTAGGATTTGAAACAGCTTGACTTCTCTGTACCTTTATATTAGACTCCAGTACTCTCTCTCTCTCTCTCTCTCTCTCTCTCCCTCTCTCTCTCTCTCTGTTCTTTGCCATACTATTAAGCAAGTTAAATAAACGTTCACCTGAATTTATCTTGAGTTTACAGAATTGTTTCTCTTTTATAAAGTGTGGGGCTCAGCTCTGTCAGTCTCTCCATTCCCATTATTTACTCAAGGCATTAGCTGGTTAAATCCTGCTGAGAAGGTAGTTATATGTGCTTTGAACAATTCAAGCCCTTTTCTGCATTCCTTCTTCCTCAGACAAGCTCAGATGGCATTCACTGGGTGTTGAATACCTGACAAAAATAGCTTCACTAATAGCTTGATCTACACGCCAGTTAATTGAAATCCAAATATTTCATCTTAATAACCAGTGGGAAAACTGTTCTGAAAACTGATTCAGGATCCTGAAATGATTTTGGGATCACACATTGATTTACATCCACACATCCTTAAATGATTTTGGGATCACTGTACAATTGGCCACAGACATGCTGCAATTTCTTAGGCAGTAGCTATAGGTATGTCCGTTCTTTTGTTATCTTGGCCTAGCCCTTCAATGAATACAAAACACTGAAATAAATATGAGCTTTCAGGGCCATAGAAAACCCACGCAGACATGCAGAGAATGTTAAGAGAACGTTCAAACTCCACACATATGGTGACCCTGGCCGCGAATCGATTTTTTTTCTCAACAACTTTAAAACAAGACGACTTATAACGAAACAACTTTAAGTGAGGACTTACTGTACATCATCTGGTAAAGGGGGGACAGCATTTGGCATGCTGCCTCAAGCGTGAGGAGGTCTTGAGCTGGGTACTGCATTTATAGTCAGTACAGGTCAGGAAAGATAAAATGACAGAATCACTCTGGAATCTGAAAGGACATTATAGTCTAGATAACCTTCCAACTTCCAGTGTTTTTCAGCTAGTGGTATGCATACCTCCGGTGGTATGTGAGGTGTTATCTGGTAGTACGGAAACAAGCTTCCCGACTGAGTGCAGGGCATTCTGGGGTATGCCTCAACCCCCGCCAAGGGGGCTGGGAACCTGAGACATCCTGAGGGATGTCGGGGAGCTGGAAACCTCAGGCAAGCCCGCAGCAACAGGGGAGAGACACAGGGGCCAACTACGAGCCACAGAAGCGGCAGGAACATGGGGAAGACAGAGGGGGAAGGTGATTGGGCGGGGTCTCTCTTGAGAGATGAATATATTATTTTTCACAATATGATTCAGTTTCAGTCTTAAAAAAAACCCTGATAACCTTTGGAATTTTATGTATTGGTGGTACTTAACTCATTTTTTAAAAATCAAACTTGGGCACTTTCAGGTGAACAGTTGAGACCATGATGAAGTCAGTCTATGGTGGCTTTAAATATGCTGTGATACAACACAGCCAGGTGGTAGAACTGTAATTTCATTTAATGCTGAATAGTTTAATTTTTATTTACACAATCAAAGTGATAAAAGAGTTGGTTTTCTCCATTATTTCAGAACATATTCATGCTTATGACTTGGTGACTTTTATTTAGTATTCAAAACATGTGTTAAACGGACATGTGCTATTTTTATTTTGGAAAATATAAAAAATAAAAGCATTAATGTTAAGTAAGTTACAGAATAATTACTTGGAACTTTGTTCATTTACATTCATTACATGAATGAATGATTTCATTTATATATAAATGAAATCATCCTAACATTTTTCAACTTTAAAGGCATGATCTTGTTATATAATAATATTTTTGCCACCATCCTTATAATAACATTTCCACATTAAGATTACATAATGCACAATTTAAAGTAGCTCTCTTGCTTCTGGGTATTAACTGACAGTTAGTAAGTGAGCTGCACTGCAACCATACTAGATTATTCACAGGGTTTCATAAAGAGAAAGAGGATATTAAATTGTGCTACGAAGAAAAGAGCGATTATTCCCTGCCTCCAACTCTACCAGGCAGGCATTTCCATTCATTTCTTGTTAAATAACTGATAAATGGAGTTATTTTGGTAGCTAATTGAAATATGTTTGATTTTGCAGAAATATTACAGGCAGAGGGATTTCTATCATGCATGTAAAATGCTGTCCATAACTAAAAACGAAAGAGAAAGGTGCAGGAAAAAAACCTCACTGGAGAACTACAAAATGTCCTTGTTAGTAGATGATATACAGTGCAATCCTATGTAACTCTTGCACTGGTGTAACAGTAGATCCACCGGTGTAAGTGCACTTATGGCAGTGTAACTTGCCGTACGCCGACGTACACAGGACGAACACCAGCATAACCCCCCTCGGATGCCGTGCATGCGCAGTTCGGACGCAGGATGGACTCCAGCGCACCTCAGCCGGTGTAGGGGGAATTCCGGGGGCATTCAGACACCCCTGGAATGTCCCCTGCGCCGGCAGAGTTGCGCTGGAGTCCATCCTGCGTTCAAACTGCGCATGCACGGCGTTCGAAGGGGGTTATGCTGGTGTTCGTCCTGTGTATGTCGGCGTATGGCAAGTTACACTGACATAAGTGCACTTACACCGGTGGATCTAGTGTTACACCGGTGCAAGAGTTACACAGGATTGCGCTGATAGTCCAGGTTCTAAGTCCTACAATCCAGACGAAATGGACAGAAGGTGCTGTAGAACAAGATGGACCAGGGGCTGAATGATAAGGAAGACATCAGCTCACAGATGCAGCTCTTCCAATAACCTGCATCATGTAATTTTCAGCCCAATCCTATATCCAGGGTTGGCCCAGAGTGTGCAGCGTCGCCAACAGAGCATGCACTGAATACTATGGGCCAACCAGGGACTTGGCAGCCTGGGAGAGGTTGTTGGAAATAAGTGCAACATCAGTTACAGGAGCTGCAGAAAGTGACATAACATTCTATGGGCAGGAGTGTTCTACAATGCAGTTGCCAGCCTGTCAATCATCTGTGGTGGTTAACAGACAACACAATAAGTATTTAATAACCTGAAGAAAAAATAAATAAAATGTAAAAAAAAATTTCTTTTTTTTTCTGAAGAAAAACATTTTCTTCAGCATTTTTATTCCTTATGCACATCATTCTCTCTTAGTAGCAAGCAGCATGGTTACAAAACCATTTTGTTTACAAAAATACCTTTTCTTTTACTCGTGTAGCTGCACTCGGTTTACCAACCACTCCAACAGAGGTAAGTAAAGAAAAAAAATTACTTACGTCTCCATAGGCTGCCTGGTCCCCTATTTTTGGTCTCTTCAGCTCTTTGGCTGGTGTAAGTCTGAAGACCTTCTGGGGTGGGTCTGGGCCAAGAAGGGGGATAAGATCTGGCATGCATAGCTGCTGCCAAGATCCACCCATTCCCCACCCCCAAACAGCCCCTGGCCTGGCATGACAGAGGCGTAGCTACGCCCCACGGATACGGGGGCTGCACTCCATGACACCCCCTGTGATGTCACAAGCCCTATCTGCCTGCGTAAGGCCTGGATAGGACTGGGTTGTGACATGATGCAGTTTTGACCTAATATGGTTTATTTATATGCCCAGAAATGATCTTTTAAAAAACATTGTTATGCCTCATTTATCTACCTGGTTTACAGCACAATCCTGTGTAACAATCCTGTGTACACTTATGTCGGTGTAAGTGCACTTACACTGGTGCATCTGCTGTTACACCGGTGCCCAGGATTGCACTGTCTATTTGAAAATCTACATAGTGGGGAAAATATTTTTATTGACTTGGCCATTTGAAATTGATGTAGAATTACCTGAAGTTTTCAGCTACCTAGAACTAAAATCATGCAGAATTGATTGTGCAGATTTGTCACCTTCTACACACATATACACGCACCTTATACCAACAGTTTATAAACCATATGATTTGCAGCACTTTTCTCAAATTATAGTATTTTTCTTTCATGATTGAAGTAAAAGACACCCCAAATAAATCATCATACTCTTTGATAAATAGCTGGTTCGTTCATATGCTAGATAAAAGCACAAAAAGGATAAAAAGATAAAAGCACAACTGGGACATATTAATGAAAGTAAGATCTAAAAGGAAATTTGTTTTAAAATATTAAAAATGTTTAAAATGTTAAAAAATATTTCTTTGAACTTTTAAGTAGGCAGCACAAGACACCCAAATTATTTTCTTTCATCACTTTAATATTGGCTTGCGTAGATCAAGGACATGTGAAAATCCATAATCATAAGGCGAATAAGAGTACACTGTTTTGTATGTATCAATGTCATATAATTAACACACCACAGGATGACATATTGATGGCCATTAATTGTGCCTACAGAACTTGCTAGTATGTAATTTTGCAGGTGCAAAAGTAGTAATTAGTCAGGCAATTCATAGACAACATCCAGAAGTTGCCTGGTTTGAAATGCACGTGTATTTAATACATTTTGAGTACAGAAACATAGGTCTTTCCATACCCTCTAGGACCTAAGGGTCATTAAATATGTTTCATCAAAATTCTAGCATCTGTATACATTAATTGCAGGGGATTGTATGACACCTAGCTAATATAATTGACATGTGTGATGTGGGAGATCTATAGAGGAGAAAGGAGTTATAAGGCCATAAGAATAACAGAGAACAACAAGAAGAAGAAGAACAACAGGGCACTGACTCCATTACCATCAGTGGAACATGTATTAATTTCAAGAAGAATTAATTGTAGTCACCACAGAACCAAGCTAGTAGAGAAACTGCTCCAAATCAATTTATTTTAAAGCTAACCAAGCTTCCTCCCACTCACATAACTTTTTTGAATATATTTCCCATAGCCTAGTGGTAACTCTTCACAAGTTCTGATGCTCCAGACAATTCAGCAAAGATTAAGGAGGTGTAAGTGGCCCACTTGAAAAAATATTTAAGAACCTAGGTATGTGACTCTATACTAGCCAGGGATGTGGATCAAGTCTCTGACTCCAAGTCTCGAGTCAAGTCCCAAGTCTTTGCCCCCAAGTCCCGAGCCGTTGGTTGTGAGTTGCGAGTCCTTATCTATTTAATGGGCAAAACGGGTTTAAACTTGAATAAAATTCGACTTGTCGTAAAAGGCTCCAAGTATCGAGTCGAGTCTTTTACAATCGTCAAGTCAAGTTCGAGTCAAGTCACTGACGCGACTTGAGTCCGACTCAAGTCCGAGTCAATAGACTCAAGTCTACATCACTGATTTACTAGCCATAGTTTTCTGTCAGCCTAATTTACAGAAGGCACCCTCGTCAGTTGATTATATGTGTCCCCAACACTACATGCTGAATTCAACCAGCTACTATTTCTGACAAAGCTGTGGTTATCAAAGGATACAGTGAAAGGCAAAACCCATTCCAGGTTAGTACTTCCAAGCTTTTTGGAGAAATCTTGGACAAAGCTTAGCATGTTTTCAAGCGTTCTCTGAGACAGCTTGGAAACACCAAGACCAGGGAAGCTGTTCCATCCCCCTTTGTCAAAAGTGACCTTAGCAGAGAGGAAAAGTGGCAGTAAGGAGAGCTGGTGATGGCAGTGGCTTCATCATTAGGTCCCCAGATTTCTGGCAGCAATGGATTCTTCTGAGCATCCTCAGAGCATTGAGCCAGGGGAAACTGAAAATTAAAATGCTCTCACTTCCTGAAGATAATGAGCCCCCAATCCTACCCCCCCTCCAGCACCAATGCAGCTGTGCCAAAAATATGTGTGCTGCATCCTATGGTTGGGGGGGGGGGAGTGAACCAAAGGCAAACAGGAGGCAAGTAAAAAAAATGTATTTTTAAGTAAAATATTAAAATATTAAATAAGTAAAATATTTTTATTTATCACTGCATGAGCCCTGGGGCTGCTTATGAATCCCCTTGGACATATGCCACCTATTTTGATAGCATATGTCTGAAAAGGGGCAGAGAGGCTTTAAAAGGAGGGGATAAGGTGTGTGCCATTGCCGCCATATCCATTCCCTCCCCTTCCCTGCCTCTTGGTTCCCCTCATGGAACACCCTGATCCTCCCCCTCCCCGTCCATGGCCTGCTCTCACATCTGACATATACCGGATCCAGAGAGGATGCTGCTGCGTGACTGGTACCACTTGCCGTTTCTGACAGCAGCCCAGAAGTGCGCTATATAGCAATACCATAAATCAGGTTGTTCTTTTTGTAATGCCATAAGTCAGACTGCGCTGCTGGAACTCATGTTCTGGCAGTGCAGGCTGACAGTAGAATTGAGCTGCAAATGTCTGAGATCATTGTTGCATCACATCTCCTCAGAGCCATTCGTCCATAAAAGGGTAAGTAACTTCAGCAGGGGTTGGGCTCAGCTCGTAATTCAAAAGTCAGTTATAAGACTTGCAGTGCAATCCAAATGAACTTTCCAGCACCAGTGCAGCCGCAATGCAGCCCCAAGGTAAGGGAACAAATGTTCCCTCACCTTGAAGAGGCCTCCATGACTGCCCCAGCACTGCCCCTGCACTGTTGGCATGGCTACACTGGCGCTGGAAAGATGGTTAGGATTGCGCTGTTGGTATCATTGCAAACTGAAGCTAAATATCAACCTGTGCTGGAGTTAATGTGTGGCAATATAAACTGACAGAAACGGTCTAAAAACATGTTTGCCACAGTCTCCACATGAGCAGTCCATATGACAAGTTGTGTTAAGAAAAAAGTTCATGTTGTACTTCTCTAAGAACATAGTATCGTTACTAAACTAAAATATACTGTACATATACTGTCTGATATTTTCTCTTAACGTTGGTTTCAAAGGAAAGCAACTATAACATAAAAACACTTCTGCCTGTACAATATACAGTATAATATTTCAGCAGAGGTATCCCCAGTAATAAAACAATGTAGATGGCTTTGTAGTTGAACTATTTTTGCGTCACAATACCCAATACTTATGGCCTTCATATTATTTCCAAGAATTAAAACCAAATACCTCTTCAAGGACATCAGCAAGCTTACTGAGTATTTCTTCAGGGAGGCTCTGGAATGTTGGAACGCTGCAATATAAAGGGTGAAAGAATTTATGAGTACTGATGTAATTATTTTCAAAAACTCCATCAGCCAAGAAAAGTTCTATTAAAGCAAAATAAACTTGCTAGTTTTATAAATATATATGGATTAACATACGTACAATAATTTTTCAAATCAAAAGTTAAGGCTTTAAAGCTAAATAGGCCAGGAGGTGTGGTCTGGTGGCTGAGCTGCCATACTGCCTGAAGAGCTAAGCAGGAATCCATGTCCTGGATGGGAGATAAAAATGCTGGACTGACAAGCTGCAGTTACGTGTTGTGGCAGAACGGAGTCGCTGCTGAGTTCATGAGCCTTGCAGTGAGAGAGCATGAACAGTGAACAGCTTGAGAATCCTGTCTGGGCTGAAAAGAAAACTTTTGGTTCCTGCTGAAGCTTGAAAGCCATGCAGCCAGAAGAGAGAACCACACTGTGAAGGAAAACACCTGGTGAAACTGAGGGTTCTGCGAGTTCCACAGAACAGTATTGTAAAAACTCTTACGTCTTTTAGGTGCTTTTGGTTTAATATATCTGCTTATCTGTATAACTGCATTCAATATATCTGCATAACTGGTCTATTTATGCCAGGGCTGTCAAACTTGTTTTTATACTGTGGACCAAATAGCATTCATGGCGCCTGCTGAAGGTTGGAAATTATGTCATTAAGCACACTTTTTTCTCACTTAGGAACTCATTAGAAGCAAATGAGAGAAAATGCAAATTTTGCTCATATTTTCAAGATATGGGAGAGCCCAATTATCACACGGGACACCCTTTCAGCAGTGCAGCTTCTGCTGAGGCACTACTTTGCAGCTCAGCAGCTGAGAGGTTCTCTGCAAAGTGATGCCTCAGAAGAAGCAGCACTGCTAAAAAGGCAGCCTGCATGATAACTGAGCTCTCCCAGCGCTTTGGCAGTTTCTCCCTTTCTCACCCCTCTTGGTCTGCCTCTTCCCCCATACCGTTACTCGGCTTCTGAGGCCTCCTTCCATATCGCCCTCCCAGCACCTCGGCAGAAGTGACGCTGCTGAAAGGGGTGGTGCTGGGAGAGCCCAGTTATCACTCAGGCTCCCTTTCAGCCATGGAACCTCAGCAGAAGCAGTGCTGCTGAAAGGGTGTCCCACATGATAACTGGGCTTTCCCAGAGCCGCCCAGCAGTGCTGCTTCTGCCAATGTGTCAATTTGCAGCTCAGCAGCTGAGAGCAGCTGCTGGTGGTGCTAGGAGAGTCCAATTATCAAGCAGGCCGGATAAAGAGCTTCCGCGGGTATTCAGTCGGCAGGTCTTATATGTTTGACACCCCTGATTTATGCTATTCTATTGTTTTTGTAATTATAATGTAATATTTTAATATATTTTTATTGTTTCAAATGTTCATTGTAAGGACTTTTTTAAAAAAAATGAAGGCTAGGGTGTGCAAGTCAAAGGCATTATCTGTACTAAATAAAATGCCTGGCTATCTCAGATTAGAATATCTCTCCATCAGAGTTGTACAAGTCAAATAAGACAAGAAGTCAGCAGATGCCTTTGAAGACTACATATTCAGTATTCAAGCTCCTTCTGCCCACTGTCACTCTTTACAGAAATAGAAGAAAATGAGCCAGCACAGGAAGATGTACTGTGTAAATGGACTAATTTTGCCCCTTGTTGTGCTCTGAATCACACATTAAAGTCATAATTAAGATAATCTAACTCAGCAGATTAGCAGCATCATGGGCACAAAGTGGAATAATATTTCAAACTGTTCACAAGGGATAAAGACAAAAAGATGATGCCCATCGAGAAAATATTTCTGCAGAGGCTGTGCCTAGATTTGATTAAAATCAATGTTAATAGCATAGTAAACAGTAAATCCTTTAACAAGGATTATTGACAGTACTGATGGGCCCAGAATGCTTTTAAATGACTGGAAAGTGGCAACATATATTTATTACATATAGAAGGCATTCTAATACCACAGAGGCAGACAGCCTTGTTTTCTTTTCTTTAAAAAAACAAAAACACAAGATGAAATATGCATGTTTACAAGAATGTATAAATTTAGAATTCCTTCCTTAACTTAAAGCATTAATAAATATGTGCTTGAGTTCTACAGCAACTGCATATTATGACAGGGTTTTATGATAGGACAGTATGGCCCATACAAAAAGCCTGGAACTCACAAATAGGTGCAAGGAGCAAGCAGAGTATAAACTCGGTTGCGATGCCCTGCTGGAGTCTTAACCAAACTTTGGTTTCTTGCAATGTGTCATGGGAAACATAATCATGGCCAGTAAGCAGGAAAGCCTAGCCCTCTTCAACACATGGGACTTGGAAGTCCTTGTGAAAGCAGACCCTTTGCTTTCTGGGAGCTGTACATCCTTCTGCCAAAAATAGCCACATGCCGATTATAATGAGTTTTGTGTCACCTCCAAATTGGGAACTGGAGTGTGCCTGATTCTTACTCCAGGTCAGAGTGAGCTCATCATCCGATGTTCAATAAGAGCTGGAAATAATTGGGGTGCCTCTTTTAATTAAGTGGCAATTCCCTTCCTCAGGCATGATTTATGGTATATTTTGGTGCCCCCTTGGATTAGAGATTGGAGTAGAAAAGAAGTGTTTTCAGTTAGTTTTAATTGTACCGTCTCATTTAGGTCTTTGTAGGCTTTGATCCCTCATTGTGCTTCTTAAAGGGAGCACCCTTTCCTCAAGAGTGAGAGAGAATGTGGGTAGATGTATAAGCTGGAATGGAAGCAGGAGTGCATGTACATGTGCATGTGTGTACAGTGTGCATCCAATAGCGGCACTAGACGCGCGTCACCCTAGGGCAGGGGGGTGCACGTCACCCCCCCACCCTAGGGTCACCCCCTGCCACCCCCCACACCTGCACTAGAGGCCGGGGAGCCGGCCGGGGAGCCGGCCTTGGAACATCCGGCTCCGCCGGCGCTCCAGGGCCTTCTGAAGGTCTGCTGGTTCAAAACGGAAAGTTTTCCGTTTTTTGCGCATGCGCAGTACATTTTCTGAGGGCAAAGGGCTGCCCATTTGCCCTCAGAAAAGCATTGCGCATGCGCGAAAACATAAAACTTTACGTTTTGAACCATTGGGCCTTCAGAAGGCCCTGGAGCGCCGGCGGGGCCGGACGCTCCAAGGCTGGATCTCTGGCCTCGGAGCGTCCGGAGTTGGGACGGTGACGCACGGAGGTGACGCGCGGGGGTGCGCGCGTCACCCCTTTGCGCGCGTCATCCCCTGGCGGTCCGCCCCCCGCCATGCTCTGACGCCACAGTGTGCATCTGTGTATATGAGGGGATCACTTCAACCAACTTGTCCTTCTACCTTGGAAGCAAATTGTTTTCTAGCTTCAAGAAGAAGTAACACTCCTGTTAAGAGTGTCACACGCCTCTGCCAAGAGCCCCTTGTTTTACCTGGGAGAAATTTAACATTTTTTTAACAATTTAATTTAACAATAATTTAACAATTATATGTATATAATTGTATACTGTTCTTTATTATTTATGGCACAGCCCTATCCTCTTCTTGCGCTGGCAGAATGCAGCGCCATAAAGCGCTTTGTGACAGCACAGAGGCCTGGCAGACTGGCAGGAAGGCTAGAGTTTTCCAGCACATGGCAGCGCTTTTCGGGACACACGCTGGAGCAGGTAAGTCCATGCAGGAAGCATAATGGGGCGGGGGGGCTCAACGGGGATGAGTGGATCGGGCCTGGGAGGGAGGCAGAATCGGCGGCACCAGTGCGTGCTGTATCTTATCCCCCTTCCCATGCCTGATCCACTCAACGCAGACTTGTGCCAGTGATATCGCTGGCACAGGTTTGAGTTGACCTATTGAGCCTGTGGGGGGCTTACCCCAGGGCAAGGGGAAAAAATCCCCTTACCTTGAGGAGACCTCCAGCATGCTAAATTCCCCCCCGCGGGATGCAGCATAGCCTGCGCCAGCACCGTTGCATTACCACGCGGATATTTCTTTTTTTTTTCTAATATATTTAATTTTTATTAATAGACTACAAAACAAAAACAAAACAAAACAATACAACATACACGCGGATATTTCGTTAAGATTGGGCTGCCCATATTATTGCTTTTAGTCATATTAATTTTTTCTCCATACATTCATTGTGAGTTGAGTCTGAATCACTTTCTCTTCTCCTTCTATTCGTATGGTGACAGTTTGTGGGAGTGTGCATCATGACCAAAGACTACAAGATCCCTATACATACATGTTTGGTGCACATGCAAATGTGCAGTGTATGTGTCTTAACAAGGGTAGATTCCCCCTTCCCCTCAGTGTTAGGAGGCATTTCATGCACATTGTACACTTAAAAGGTTCTCCTTGCCCCATCAGACTATCATCCCTATCCTACTTAACTCTCCCCCACTGATGCAGGTGTACCAATAGAGCGCACGTGCATCGGGGGGGGGAGCAGTTGGGGAGGTCTCCTCGGGGTAAGTGAACTTTGTTCACTTGCCCTGGGAAAATCCTCTGCTTTGCCTATGGGTCTTCTTGATCTTGAGCCAGCTATTTTGCTGGCACAGGAACAAGCAGTGCAAGAGCAGCAGAAAGGGAGAGAAAGTAATATAGGATTTGGCTGCCAAATTCTCCCTCTCCCTCCCTTATGCTTATGGGAGTTGTAGGTTTTGTGAGGGCTGCTGCTATGGGAGTTGTAGGTTTTGTGAGGGCTGCTGCTATGGAAGTACAGTACTGTACTCCTCACAAAACCAACAACTCCCATAAGCTCCTTCACCTTTCTTCCTGTTTGGAGAAGAGCTCTGTTTCTGCTGCTTCAGAACAAGGTACAATGGCTCTTTTTTTTTTAAAACCCATGCCCATGTGTCCTGTTTCTCAGCCTGGTTCCCCTCCCTCCCCTCACCAAGCAGCTGTTCTTAGAAGGCCAAATAGCCCATGTATAAGTTGACCCAAGTTTTTAGGGTCAATTTTAGGACATAAAGTTTTCGATGTATACACGAGTACATACGGTAGGCTCTATCCAGAAGGCTCCTTAAAGCCAAGGGGTCCGTTGTGAGATGCACTCCAATATCATCATGATTCAGCACAAAATGTTTTTGCAGCATCTCAGAAATGTGGCATCAGAGTTCATCATCCATGAACCATACAAAAGAGTTTCAAGTTGATCCCAGTGAAAGGAGATGAACAAGTTTATCATAAAAGTTTGGATCCTTCCTAAAACAAAAAGTCTAACAGGAGAACCAGGGGAATAAGACACATTATCTGGTGGTGAGGTTTTTCTAATGTGTATAGGGCTATTGAACACAAGATTGTGCCAAGACTCTGGCCTCTGTCAGTAAAATTGTTTTGAAGAGCATTAAGAAGCAGCAGGATGTACACAGGTTGCCTTCAGACAAAGGTGCACATTATGCTGAGATGGAGAGAGATGCTGTCATAACATCACTATATTTTGTGTGTGTTTCTATTTCATTCTATATATTTTTGTTTCTGTGTATTGTTTTTTGTCTATTTTCCTATGTTGGGAGCAGGCTTAACCTCAATAGCACCAGTCTGTGCCATTCAAGATTGGGATGAAAATTACATGCAGCCTTCCTTTGTTGTGTAAACACCATTAGAGATGAGGAAGAGGGGAGTTTTCTCTTTTTCTTCCATTGAGTTAGGAATGAGTAAGCTGATTGGTTCATGTTCTTGCCTGTCCCCCTCCCAAAAAGGGAGGAGGTAGAGATCAGGTAACCCGCTGATGTCTTCATCGCTGAATGATAAAACTCTCAAGAAGATGAGGTCAAGCCTTCTTGTTTCAACAGCAGACAACCTCACTCCATGAGCACCCAGGAGGAGAGGACCCTCGCTGGATGCAGGTGTAAAGAGTTGCTGAGCTGCACACCCAGGTTAAATCAGATAAGAAACCATTGAATAGTCAGAAAAAAACTGCCAGGATTTTATGTTGATTTTAGTGTCTCCTCTAGCCATATTATGAAACTTAAATCGAAATTTGCGGGCAGCAACTCACATAAAATGCATGTGTGAGGTTCTGCAGTGCCTCAATGCCATTATTACTGCAGGTTGATTAACACTTTTTCAGCCAAATTCAATTCTCCTTACTTTTTTTCTTGTTCATTTGGGTTTGTTATCCCCTTTTTCTTTTATTGGACTTTTAATAAACCTTTTACAGTTTAACCTTTAGTCTACCTGGTAGAGGAAGTACAGTGGATTGTCACGTCTCCTTGCTCTGCAGGCGCTGTGTGAGTGATTTTTGAACTCCTGAGGTTCAGTATTGTTCTAGGAGGGGGGTTCTTCCCAGGGAGCCCAGCTAGCTAGCCAGATCTGCTGGGCTGGTGGCAGTCAGTGGATTCAATCTACCAAGATGTTTCCCCATTCAGCTGTGTGTCCAAAGAGGGGAGAGGAGCAGGAAGGGAGAGAGCGTGCTAACCACCAGGCGCTACTGCCCTGGATCAGTGTGCGGTCCGCTGACCTTGTCTTGATCCTGTTAGATGCTCTTTTTTTAAAATAAGTAACGTTAAAACAGAAGTGACATCTGATGAGTGCTGTAGTTACTATATGACAACTTACATTGTGAAACTTTGTAGGTGGAGTCGCATATTGCTATATGGCAACACTACTATCTAAGAGTGATGTTGGCACTAACAAGATGTTACACCTTGCCTTCAGGGATTTCTACTTGGATAGCTATTTCATTGTTCAAGGGAGTGTAAGGAAATTGAATTTTAACAGCAGAAGCCAATAAACCATGGCCTTTACTAATCTACCAGCCATACACATCAAAAGGGGCGAGGGAAACTCAGAATAGAGAGCATTTTGTTGCTGTCCTAGGAGACATGATCAATATATGTATACGGTAAGTAATTACTTAGACATTCTGGACTTGAATCATTTTAGTTCTGCGCAGTCACTCCTGCAAAAGCATCAAAGGAAGCATTTGCCTTCATAATAGAATTGTAGAAACATGAAGTGCAAAGCTAGCCGTCTTTTTCCTTACTGTTGGGTATGCCCTGGATGATAGGATATTTATTCTTAGCTTTCCAAATACAAGAAGATGATACAAAACGGATGCAGAACTGTTAAATCCTTATTGTGATGAGGTTGGAGCCCTTGAGAACTTTGATGCCAATTCTCGCTGATAACGGCTGGGTAATCTTCTAGCAAACTAGCTCAGGATATTTTGTGTCATGCCAGAAAAATACAAGATGAAGAAATGTGGATCCCATACATTGAGACTTTAGTTATAATGGTGACTTCCGTATGAAGCACAATAATGCCAGTTGTGTGCTGGGTTTTAGGAAAAGAGAATTCATTTAGGATGCAATTGCTGTAGACAACCTGCCTGCTGTGCTTAAACAGGCATTAAAATCATTCACAGACATCCATTTTGGAAAGAGTGAGTAAATACGAAGTCTGCAAATCCTTTAAAACTCTGCCAAGCAGAACATAAATATTATCCTCATAAATAAACTCCTTCCATTACCCCCAAAGTGCTCCATACTAATTTCTCCTATATGTAAAAGCTATTGAGATATCCAACTGAGATACTCAGCCCTGGGAATCGAAAACAAAACTTGGTAGTAATTTCACTAAAGATGAAATGAATCATTAAGTTTAGAGATACTGGAGTCTGTTTGGTATGACTCAAAGACTCATGTCATGATCCAGTTACAGCAAAGCATGTTTAAGTCCCATTGATTTCAATAGGAGAGGTAAGCCATGCTTAACTTTGGCAGCTTTGTCACTTCCAAGGTATACGACTTCATATAAACTCCAGAAAATCTATATGCAATCCTAGGAAATGCTAGACATGGGGTGATCAGCAAGCTACATTTATATGCAATGGATTTTGCTCTAATTTCCAATGTACAGGAAAACAACAACAACAATTACAGCCCAATCCTAACTAAGTTTGCAGTGCTGATGCAGCCATACCAATGGGGCACACACTGCATCCTGCAGTGGGGAGGCAGTCACAGAGACCTCCTTAAGGCAAGGGAACATATTTTGGGGAACAGCTAAGGTAAGGGAATGTAAGAGAACAGCTATTTTCCCAGCGTAAGTCTGAGGAGAGAGACGGTATGTGTTGGGCCAGAAAAACAGGGATAGTATCCTGGCATGTACTGGCACCATGGGGATCCACTCCTCTCATCCTCAAAACGCCCCCCTGCCCACTCAGTTCTTAATCATTCTTATGCTACCAGAACACTTGTTTCGACAGCATAACACACTGTTAGGATTGGGCTGCCCATTATATTAAAGATTGATTTAAATAAATAACACACAAAAAGTCTGGAGTTATTACCTAGTCTAAAATCAAATAAAAACTGCAGTCACAGAGAGACAAGGTACTATAGCTCTCTAATCCAGACTACTTTTGAAAGCATGACCGGCAGCCCAATCCTGTCTAGCTAGGCCACAGTGTGGGCATAGGGCCCGGGCTGCATCCTGTCCAGAGAGGATCCAGCACTGGTGCAGCTGGAGCACTCCTCGGGGGAAGGAGATGTTTGTCCTCTTACCCCGAGTAGAGTCCCAATCGCCGATAGATCTACTCGAATGTGCACCAGCTATTTTACTGGCGTACATTCGAGTGGCCAGGCCCAGGAAGGGGGACAGGATTTTGACAGAGTCACTGCCACCATCAATCCCTTCCCGGGCCTGGCTGACTAATTCCCCCTCCCGGAACTCCCCGTTCTGACCTCCCCCCACCTCTCCGCCACCTGGTGGGGAACTTACCTTCCCTGGTGGGCGCTCCGTTGAATCTGGGGCAGGTGGAGTGCCAGCTACGTGCCTCAGTGCCAGCTACTTGCTGGGTGCAGCAAACATGCTTTACAGCACATTTGTGACACCCTAGACTGGCGGACCATGTGCTCTTCCTGTCTACTAGGTACACTGGATGGCTCTGTTAATGGGACTATTGTCTAGTCTATTTTTTTCACTTGAATTCTAGGTTTCAATAAGCTTTCTCCAGCATTGCTTTGATGAATCAGTAAAGTGGGTTTTCTTCCAAACTCTCTCTCTTTCTCTCTCTCTCTCTCTCTCTGAATGAAAAGGGCTGTTTCTATTATCTACCATTTTGTAATCTTCGAGAACCAGCACAACCACATTTTAATAGCTGCTGTGCCAGTGTCAGGTTGCCGAGGCCCCAGGGTTCTACACCAGGCCTCTGAGTGCTACCACTGCTGCCATAGTGATAGTTCAGGGAGTGGCCTGGCCAGGTGGGGCCTCTGATTGGCCTGAACTCTCAGCCAGTGCCTGACTTGACCATCCTTGAAGTAAGCATATCAATGATAATATTTACCCACAATAAAATCATCCAGGAAGATTGATCATGAAGATATAAGGTTTGGATGCAAACTATAACACATCTAACTTCCTTCATCTTGATTGTTCTGTTGGGAAAAACAGTCTCCGGTATTCTGTGGCTGTGATTAGTTATGTTCCAAAGAAGTAATTTATGCTGACGAAAAAGAACTACATGCATAGTCGGAGCTCTTACTGAATATTTCTCAGCAGTAGCTTTCACGCATGAAGAGGCAAACAGTTTTAAAAGATGAAGAGAAACTTGCCTCTTCAAGAAGGGAAGCTGCTCTCAAGAAATCCTAACAATAAGATCTATCTGTGCATGCCATTCTTTAGTGTGCATAAATTATATTTGGTTACTATCATCCACAGTCGCCAATATAACAATCCAATGAGATTCTTCTCCATGCAAAATGGGCACCTAATCCCCATGAAATCATAGAAAGCATATTGAACAAAAAGTCCAAAAAACCTCATCATCTCAGTATTTTGACACTGTAGAGATAATAAAAACAAACCTGTCTTTGTACTAGGGCAGGCTAAAGCTCAAAATCACAGCCAATGTTGCTTCTTAAGCATTTATGAACGTCATATCTGTTAGAAGAAGCAAAAACTCCTGAAGAAGAAAAGGCATGACTGGATACCAACTGATATTGTTTGAGATGTAAGCGATTTCAAAGCTGGCTAAATATGCACTGATGGTATATTTTGTCATGGTTCCATACAAAATATTTACAATACCTTAAATCTACTTCACCTGACCATTTGAATTGATTTCAGTCCTTGACTGTAAATCAGCATCTTAATATTTCTTTGCTATTACTTTGTCAGGATAACTGGAAGCTACCGGTATATGTCTTGTTAATTTCAGCAGCTACACAGGAACAGCACTCTTTCTTCTTGCATAATTAACTAGTATTTTCAAATGGTTAATCAACATATTTGCCTTTAATTTATGGTGTATCTTTTGTAGAAATGCTTTCCATACTAACTTGGGAACGTCTGTGTGAGAGTAGCCACACATCTGCTCTGCTAGAGTCTTCATATTGATTGTGTTCAACATACAAAGTAGCTTGCATAAAACAACAGCCTGTGGTCCTTTTCACGTTTGAAGAGCAGCTCTGCTCTCCTGGCATCTCGTCTAATATGATTCTGTTTTGCCAAGTTTCAGAAGAAACTTCTGATGCACTCTCGCCACGGTACATGCTGGATTGGAGCCTTAAGACTAATTCAGATGCTCAAGATGCTTACCTACAGGAATCCTATATTTGGGGACATGTGTACATAGAAACCATACTGGATATCAGCTGCAGTTACTGGGAAGTATTTCTGGTGTTGGGGCAGGTGAAAAATCTGAGCTGCCACTATCACATAAGCACCACCAGGAAACTGTGTCTATATGCATTGATTGCCCTGCCTATTACATTATCCCTTGAACAATTGTTCCTGCAGAAGTCAGAGAACAATGCACAGAGAATCAATCAATGCAAGCTCTCCCTCCCAGTATGAACACCAGCAAGGGGGAAATTAGCCTGGGTTCGGCACTGGCAGACATGACCAGACCAATAGTTGCTGGAAGCCTGCTTCTCCCTTCGTTCCAGAAAGAACTCTGTTGCAAATGTGAGAAGGGCTCAGTGCTATGGGCCAAAACAACGGGGATGTGTGGTGTGGGGGCAGCAGGTGAGGCAGAACTGCCCTGTCGTTGTCCATGGAAAAGCACCACACTGCTTACACCCAAGGAGACTCTCCTTACACCTCAGAAATTGGGTTAAAGATAGCCTTCTCAGGTGAAAGCAGTGCGGTGCTTTTCCATGGACGACAGGGCAGTTCTGCCTCACCTGCCCAGACCCATAGATAGCCTCTCCACCCCCCCCAACGCGGAATGTCAGAAGCCCCACCCCGCTGGTTGCATCAAACGCCCCCCCGGGGGTCTTCGCTGTTTTTGACATCGTAGGGGCCCGGGTGGGCCAATCCTCCGCGCAGTGCGGCCATTGTTTGGCCGCCACTGGCTGCCCCCCGGGCTGCCTAGAGGCAGGCTGCCCCCCCACCTCATCCCTTCCTCTCCCTCTGCACCTGCCTCCCCCACACCGCACATCCCTGCAAAGCAAGGAGAATAGCTGGGAAGGTTCATTCTCTCCCTACCAAGAAGAATACCAGCAAGTGGAAGATCTTTTTGTTTGTGTGTTTATTTTTCTGATCTGCAAAATTTAAAATATATTTGTGCAAGTCACTCAGGCTGTAATCCTATGCACACTTTCCTGAGAGTAAGCCCCACTGAAGACAATGGGACTTTCTTTCTGAGTAGACAAGCATAGGATTGTGCTCTCAGATCTTCTGGCACTGCAGAGGATGGATGGATGGAAGTTGAAACTGTTACCATGCTTTTAAGAATCCAAATAGGTACAGGTGAGCCCCCATATCTACTGATTTGCTATCCACGGTTTCAGTTATCCACGGATCGTGGTGACCCCCCAGGCTTTTACTTTTTCCCCAGTAAGATTTGTTTTTTTCCTTAAAGAAACAGGAGAAGAGGCTGCTTATTACAGGCAAGTAGAACGAGACTAAGTACTAGAGAGGCTCTGCAAGGTTAACAGAAACCTTGCAGAGCCTCTCTAGGGCTTAGTCTAGTTCTAGCTCTGCAAGCTTAACAGAAACCTTGCAGAGCCTCTCTAGGACTTAGTCTCGTTCTACTTGCCTGCAATGGAGGCTGCTTCTCTGTTTGTTTTAAGGAAGAAACAAAGCTTGCTGAAAGAAAAATAAGAGTGGGGGGGGGCAAGCATGCCTACCTGTAGGGGAGGCAGGGTGGGGGGCCCTCAGGAAACCATGGAGGGGGTGTTCGCTCTTATCCACGGTTTCAAGTATCCACGGAGGGGCCTGGAACATATCCCCAGCGGATATGGGGGCCCACCTGTATTCATAATAAACAGACATATTGTAGGCATTCATTATATTGCATGGATCTTAGGATCTTTCTACAATAAAGAGAAATATCTGTTGTTAGAGCCAACACCAGCATTAAAGTTCAAATCTATTGAAGCACTAACACATAAGTTCACAGACTCTTATATCTGAACACTGATTTAACTGAGAAGACCCATTAGTGCTGTAAGATTCCCTAAAAGCTGTTGCCTGAATAATTCCTATGTCTCCCACCTAACCTATCATAGAACAAAGCATCCTTTTACAACCTCTATTATTTACAACCTTTATAAGCTGCACGACCTAAACGCCAATCTAAGCAAAATGCTTCAAATACAGTAAATGATATTGTGAAGAGATAGACGAAGAACAATGACTTCAGAAGTTGCCGTGGGCAATAATATACTATCAACAAGTCCCTGCCTATTCTAAGAAATGTCAGTTTCTTTGCAATGTCCTTATTTGGTGGTTTTTCAAGTACTGATGGAACAGACATTATTGATTTTCTGTTCTGTGTTGTAATTTAGGACATTTACCCTCTGTGAATTCCTGACCGTGAAGAAATGGTGTATACTTGAATTCTGTCTACTTTTTATTAGTATTAATTATTATTAAGTCGGATACGACCGGACTTAATTGTCAAGGGATACCTTTACCTTTACTATTACTGGGCCAGGGCATCTGACCCTTTTCTTATCCTGTCTAAATACCTTTTGGAAGTCAATGAATATTCTCTTGAGGTGGCAAAAGCGACTGCGTTTTAAAAGAGGCTGGGTTCAAAGAGTGGCATTTAGCAGTAACATTTGTTGGTGGAGCTGGCTGCTGCGGCTTCTGTCACTGCATGGAGAGCCAGGTGTACTATAAGGTACTTTGCAGTTTCAATTTCAGGGTCAACAGGCAGTATATCTTCAAGTCAAACTTCTTCTGGTCCACTTTCCAACCAGTTGAGTCTGGGTGGCTTTAATTTAACAACCCCCGGCTCAGACTGAAGTTGCTGCTGTTAAATGCCAGATTGGTCAATAAAACGACAGCAATCATCCAGGACTGGATCCTGGATAAGTGGGGCAAACTGGCATGTACTATCACAGAGACCTGGCTGGATGAATAGGAATACCTCCCAGGGTTGTCTTCCAGGCTTCAAAATGCTTCAGTGGGAAAAAGTGGGGATAGGTGAAAAGAAACACTGTTAGGAAGAAATTTTACAGCTCAGTCATATGGGCCATCTATCAATCCGCTGTTGTAAATGGCCCAGCGATGGCGCCACTGTCACATGCGATGTGCCACTGAAGGAAATGGCCGGGGGCTCTGCACTTTCATGAGACTTGCTCAGATACTCCACCGGCCCAGGGAAGATGGTGGAGGGGGAGGTTTGTGGGTATCTTGGGGCAGGGAGGGTGGGAAGTGGGTGGAGGGAGGCAAAAGTGGGAAGTGGATCTCAGAGGCAAAAGTGCCCATCGGATCCTAGCCCTGATTTTCTACCCCACCCTCACCCCTTCCACTCCTTGAACTTATGCTAGCAAAATAGCAATCAGGCTACCTCTTGCTGGTCATCTAAATACCCCACCACCACCACAGCAAGCAGCACGCGCTCTGGCAACGCTGCTGCATGGCATTATAATGTGGGTGATAGGATTGGGTTCTTTGTTATATAGTTTTACGCAGTCCAAGGAGCCTCAGGGGGACATATCAGGCTTGGAAAAAGTGAACAGAATCTTGGCATATGCCACTGTTGCAGAGATCCTCCCCCACCTACCCCCAGATTGATCCATTCCCTGTCACAAACCTCCCCCGAAATGCCCACCACTGCCATCTTACCTGTTCTTGCATAGGTGCATGTATTTATGTTGTGTTTATGCTGGCGGTCCCGAAGTACACAGTGGTGGGGTGGCTTTCATTCTGCCAGAATAGAGCTAACGCTGATAGATTGCAAGATCCATCAGCATATGCCCAGCACTGGATTGGGCTGTAATTCTATGCAGATTTACCTGGGAGTAAGTAAACTCAAAGTGGGACTTCTAAGTAAACATGTACCGGATTGCTTTGTAACTCAGCTACTCCCCTACCCAAATATTTTAAAGAAGCTTACAGCATGTAAATATAAAATTCAGTAGTTTGCCACATTGGAATTGATGTTTTCATCTAATTTTGGTGACTTAATATAACAAGCATCATGTAACAGACAACAGCCAATTAGGAACTAATTTGAAGCTGGATCACATTTCTACATGTTCATACTTCAATTGGTCTTAATAATGATTAATGGTTATTCATACAACTTATTTTTTTCTTATATCAGGCTTAAGATGGGTCTGATCTTAATGAATGATAAATGAGGAATAAGATGGGTCTGTTGCTCTGAATGTCTCATGAGTAATGAAGACACATTGCCATCATCATGATGCAGACAGAATCTGTGTAATCCACAACAGTAAAACTTTCCAGACATCTCAAACCTTGGCTAGACATGGATGGAAAGTCCTTGAGAATGGGGAATCTTGAGTGAACTGGACTGATGGTGACATCCTGTCCCAAGACATTCTATTTGAAATTGCGCGCAATAAGACATTGCAAAAAATGTGCAAGTAATGACCAACTTCACAGGCATCATCTAGACCAGGGGTTCCCAACTTGTGGTACTAGTAACACCAGTGGTACGTCAGCCGACTGCTGGTGGTACTTGGCCACTGGACCACTGGAACCCCACTCTGACCCAGCACATTTGGTGTTTTTTGCTCCCCAGAGGCTCCTGCCTTTGGCCGAGCCTCTCGGGAATGCTGACAAGGGTCCTCCCACCTGCCCAGAGCCTCCTCCTTGCGTTTTCTGGCCTCTGAAAACCCGGACGTAACTGGCAATGATGTCATCACCAGTCACTTCCTGTGGTATGCAGAAGGAGAGTGGTGCCGGAGGTGGTACTTGGCCGGGAAGGAGTTGGGAACCCCTGATCTACACAATGATGATGACACCAGCTGAACTACAGTGGTGTAGCAGTACATTTTAAAGTGCAGGAGCTCTTCATGATGCCACATAGCCACACACCTTTAAGCACAGAATAGAGAACTCTTAGCCCAGCCTTGTGCTGCCAGAGAGCACGCTGAGAGCAACTTGATCTTGCTCCTCCCACCTCCACGAAGGAGCAGGGAGCTCGATATGACATCAGAACATTCTGGTAGTACTCTGATTTCTCCCAGTCAAGTACTCAAAGTACCAGAGCAACGCTCCCCTCCACTCCAGGGCGGCTATATCACTGCTGAAGTGTATTGCCCTATTGACTGGTGAACATTAATTAGGAATCATGGGGTTATACTTTTATCTGCAGAAGAGTGTCATTCATTACACTGGTCGACACACTTTTTCTGGCATAAGGTATTCCAAGGGTTTTAAGGAATACTCAGCGCTTTTGGGGCGCTGATTCCAAATCTGGGATCAGTTTTTGTCTATCACATCAGGTTTTTGAGATATCAAATATTGCATTTGATAAAATCAATGAAAAACAGCTAATTTATGCTCATTATATCATTGATGCCGTACTTTAAAGTAGGCAAGATAAACCTTCTTGACAAAGGTATTGATGTTGCACCTTTAATCCTGCAAAGTGCACAGATGTAGCAGAAGATATCTGGGTCATTACTGCATTTCCTTCCTTCGGATTTTGTAGCCCAGGGGTTCTCAACCTTTGGAGGCCCGGGTACCCCCTTATCACAGCCCAATTTTCTGAAGTACCCCTCCTAATTAACTGCTAATTAATTGGATTAATCAATTAATTAATTAGGTAATTAATCATTAAGTAAAAAAGTACTAAACAATTTTAAATGTGAAAAATGTCTTATTTAACTGTGTATGTGTGTGAGTGTGAGTGAGACAGAGAGACGTATGCAAGGATCTCTTTTTTCTCCAAGACACAGTTCCCAAAATCAGCTCCTCCCTCCCCCACCCCACCAAAGTACATTTACCAAAGTACAAAAATAAGCCCAAAACCAAGATCAGAAAGACAGAAGGGCTCCGAAAATAATCACAATTTAAATGTTAATTAACACTTAATTAGCTGCTGATGGGGCAGATAAGGGGCAGGGCTTGGCGTATCCCCAGCAAGAGGTCCATGTACCCCTAGGGGTACCCATACCACAGGTTGAGAACCCCTGTTGTAGCCATTGTTAGATCACACCGTGCAGAAGGAAAATATTAAATAAATGTGGATATCTACATAAAATGATATTATAAACACACTATCCTAAAAATACAGCACCATATTTTAACACTAAAGCAATCACTGACTCGCAACAACTTGCAATCATAAGTGACAAAGAATTAATTTCAGGTAAAATCAATGAAAATGGGATATGCTGATAGCATTAAAATGAGATGTGATAGAGCAAATCTGAGATCAGATTTGGAATCAGCACCCTGAAATTAGTCTAAAACAGCTGCAAAAGTCCAGGCCAGATTTTATTTTTGTAGACCAGTGTTATTTATTGTCATTTGGTGAGGGGGCTATTCGTCAGTTAACATATAAGATTATATTCACGTTCACATGGTCTGTATGTTTATAAAGGCTCTGTATCCAGAGTTGTGTAACTAGAAGTCTGATTGGGCCACAGTGCTTTACCACCCTCTCCTGCAGACCCCTATGCCCTCTGAAAAGACTTTCCTAAGGGTTAGGGGACTCTCTAGGATGGACATACTTCAGGGAGAGGGGGAAATTCTTGAAAATTGGGCAGAGGCACTGTCTGTTCATGCAATTCTGAACCTAACCAAATAATGGGAAACATCTCTCTTTAGCCACATGTTCAGTTTTTAGCTCACTGCACATACAGCAGTCATATTTCCAGACATTAGAAGAGACAGCAATCACCAAGCAGCAAAAAGCTAGATGAAACATTGCTAGGACACCTAACATTATATTTTTTAAAAAAATCCTGAGCATGAAGATGGACAAATTACACCTGGTCTTTGGTCTAATTAAAATGTTCACAGCATACATTTGGCAAAAGCTGAGTGGGAAAAATAGTTCCACTGTCAGGCCATTGCCTTTGAATGGGGACACTTGTTTATGTGATGGCTGAAGTGGGGCCAATCTGTAGCCACAGCAAAAACCTAAACATGCCAAATGTAATGTATTTCTATTGAGCCAATGAGCCAATCTGAGTATCTGCCAGAGCCAAATTGTGACTCTGATTTAGGAAGTCAATTTTAAATGTGCTTAAGGGAAACAGAATAGCATTTAGAATGTGACCTATTTTGGTGTTTTCCTGAATTTAAATGTAGGGTAGGTATATCAGATTGAATGGATGCTCTACTTTCCAGTACTTTTCAGCCGTTTTCTTCTTACTTAGCTAAGGATTTAAGCCTACTCCTAGGAATTCCAGGTTGTAATTTGTCACTTGACAGTGCTCAACACATTGGCATTATATTTGAGAACATTTTCATTCAGTTGAGCATTATTCATGTGTAACAGACTAGAATATTTTGACTTAAATGTCCTACTCCATATGTTCTAAGAATTAAACTGAAGCATTGGAAGACTAACAGCCCAATCCACTGCAACTCCCTGCGCAGCTGAGTTTCAGCATCCACTGAGTTTCAGCATCTAGAGTCTTACGGGGGTTGCACCACCCTCCCCCAGTGGGCCTCCCAAAGCCTCTGAACACCTCCTGGAGGCAATTAATGCCCACTTCCGGATTTCAGAGAAACCAGGAAGCATAATGGAAGTGGGCTTTAATCGCCTCCAGGAGCCATTTGGAGGCTTGGGGAGGCCTGACGGGTGTGTATGCGCAGGGCCCCCGCACCCTCGGGAGGGTGGCACGACCCCAGTAAGTTTAAAAATAACCCTTTTGTCCGCAGCGGTGTGAAACCTGGATCGCTGCTGCCATCACCCCGCCCCCCGCAAACACTCAGTTCTCCCCTACTCACAGGGAGAATTTTGAGAAATGCAGCCCTATGGATATGGTTTCTTTCTGTTGCAATTTATTTCCTATTAATTATATGCACTGATCTGTGTTTAAAATCAATACTTTTGATAACTTAGTTCAGCGGTTCCGAAACTCTCGTGTAGAGTTTGGGCTGCTGTAAGTCATTGCAGGGGGAGGTCCACAGGAGCAACAGCACTCCCAGGATTGTGTTGAAACCAGTGGAAAAAGGTGTTTCATGGAGGAAAAGACCATCACAGGTTACAAGCCATAAGCAACCTCCTGGTTTTAGAAGTGGGTTTTCTCTGTGCCAGGTGCAAGGGAGTGACAACGGGACACAGGTTATCTTGTTGTCTTGTGCTCCCTGAGGCATCTGGTGGGGCCACTGTGTGATACAGGAAGCTGGACTAGATGGGCTTTTGGCCTGATCTAGCAGGGCTCTTCTTATGTTCTTATGTGTTGTTTTTAAACTCACCACCAGAAGTTGTGTCGGCCCTCCGAGGGTGTGGGGGAAATGGACCCCCCTGTGGGCCACCCTGCACCCCAGATTAGCTTCCAAAGGAGATTAAAAGTTGCTTCCGGTTTTCGCCAAAACCAGGAAGTAAACTGGACGTAGATTTAAATCGACTTTGGAAGCTAATCTGGGGTGCAGGCAGCACCCTCTGGAAGGCTGGCACAACCCTTGGTGAGCCCCCCAAAAAAACATTTTCCCCTGTTTCCACTGCGATCCTCGGACTGCTGTCGCACGTCACTGCATGCTGCCACCCCCTTAAGGGGGGTAGCAACCAATTCTTCCCAACTGAGGCATTGCGGCACCCCAGTTTGGGAACCTCTGACTCAGTTCTTCAGCCTGTTCTTTCCCCTTTAGAATAAGATATGGGTATTTTGTGGCAAAATGCCAAATTTGAAGTCAATTGCAATAACACGCATTGCAACATGTAAACTGAAAGGTCAAAATATTTGTCAAAGTACTGTTACAAATAACAGAAACTTAGCCCTCACTTTTCACTTGCATGCAGAAGTTCTTCTTCTTCTTCTTCTTCATATCCTTATACAATAAATACATATTTGACTTATTGTTTTCCCCAGTTATAAATATGTGATGCAGAACATGAACACATCCTGTTGAAGTGCCTTGAAGTTTTAGTAACTGCAGGGGAGCTGGCTTGTCCAACTGGAAAAAAAAAACCCTATTTAAATAGTATTTTGATCATATATCCCGAACCCGCAAATAAAAAGGGTCCACTTTATATCTTAAGGCGCAATTCTGCATAAGGATCCGGCGGCTAGGGTGTCACTGGAGCAGAGGTCTACTCAGGGAAGAAAGTGCTCGTCCCCTCCCCCAGGCATAAATGACACTTGGGCCAATTGGCCTCCTCGGATTTCTGCCAGCGAAATCACTGGCGGAAGTTGGAGGAGACCGTGTAATGGCCCAGCCGCTCGGTGGGGGACAGGATATGGCCGAAGCCATCCCCCGCTCACTCCCTGACCGGCTGAGCCAATGGCCCCCCTCCCGCTACTGCCGGACCGCCCTCCCACCTGCTGGATCCTTACCTGGGTCAGGTTGTGGTCCTTCGGGTCCTCCGTCAATGGACCAGGGGAGGCCGGCCTTGCGCCGACCTTCACTGCTTCTCGAGTAGTCGCAAACGTGCCATAAAGACTACTTCGGGCAGCGGAACACTCGTTCCGCTGCCCTAGTTTCCGTCAGGATTGCGCTGTTAATATAGGAACTTTGTTTCTTTTAAGACAATGCATTAAGTCACCCTCAACATCCTTTAAAAGTGAATATTAAATCATCCACACTAAATCATCCAAAACCATAGCAACAACGGTTCTACTACCTGGTCTATTTTTATTACTTGTGGTCATCATTCTCAGTATACTATTTTGCCTGAATCAATTATAGCTAACCTTGTAACAGAAAAGTCATATATAATTGCATAAAGCTACACAAAAGGCACTTTGCTCATCAAGAATCATTCTAAAAAAACTATGACTTTAGGAATATCATTTTACAGTTTTAATGGAATTTTAAAATGATTAAAAAAAAAAACAATTACAACCAATTAGTTGTAGGTACTCAGCAACTCTGCAAATAAAACATTTGCCCAAACACAGCCCAGTTAGTACAGTGCATGCCAGCAAAATGAAGGCCCTTGGAGTATTACTGAGACATTTCTATAGGTGGTACAGGTTAACCCCATGCACACCAGTTAGAACCCACAAAGCCCCACCTCTGCCACATAATCTTATGCAATCTAGCGTGCTTGAAAGGCAATACGATGCTCGAACTCAATCAAACGAACTCCATTAATTCTTCTGCCTCTTGACCACATCATTTCATTTAACTTTCTTCCATCCACACATTCAAAGTCCTGGAGACCATTAGCAAGCACAGAGAAGACCAGAAAGTCTTGACCTGGCCTGTATTAAAACTAGGGCCGCCATATTTTCTTGGGCTCAAAGGGGTGGTGGTGGAAGTGACGTCATAGGGGGCATGTCCAGGAACCGTGATGTCATCTCCTAGAGACTGGTGGTACACAGAAATACACAGGCCTTCAGAAATACACATTCAGCCTTATGCTGAATCAGGCTATTCAATATACAGACCAGCAGCAGGTCTCCAGGTTTTCCTAGACAGAAGACGTTCCCAGCCCTGCTTAGAGATGCCAGGAATTGATCTTCTGCATGTAAAGCATGCCCTCTGCCACTGAGCTACAGTCCCTTCCAGCCAGATGTTGTGGTTTCATTTGAAATACTGTATCTAGTTCTTGTTGCCTCATCTCAAGGAGGACATCCCAGACTTGGAAAAAGGTGAAGAACAACCAAAATGATCAAGGGGCAGCAGCACCATTGCTACAAGGAAAGGCTAAAGCATGCAAGGTTTTTTCCTTTGGAAAAAAGGCAACTTGGTAAGGGGAGCATGAAAGAGGAGTATAACTTGGGGTCTGCCAGTGAATGCGACTGGCAGCAGAAACATGACAAGCAAAATAAAGCACAAAGCATACTTATGGAACTCACTGCAACAAGCTGCACTAATGGGCACTGGCTCAGATGGTGGAAAAAGGGATGGAGAAATTAATGGAGGTTAGATCTGTGCCATCAGCCACTGGCTTAATGGAACTTCCATATTTTATTTAGAGCCACTGTACCTCTGAATACCAGTTACTGAGGAAGGCAAACTACAGGAGGCATTGTGTCACACCCTGCTTATGAACTTCCCAGGAACATTCAGTTGATCACAATGGGAAAGAAGCTGTTGTAGCACACAGCCCCTCTTGAGCTGATCCAGCAGGATAGTTCTTATGCTAGGGTGCAACATCTCCCTGTTGTACCCTAGTTGGCTTACCGGACAATGGTGGGGAGTGGGAGCAGCAGGATTTGTAAAATTGTGCTGGGGAAAGAATGCTGCTTGCTGCTACTATTCCTTATTGTCTCCTGGTAAGCAAGCCAGGGGTCCACGGCCCAATGGGAAAGTGCTTACTGGTAGGCAGTGGGGAGCAGCCAACAGCAGCAGTCCATCCTCTTTCTTTTTTCCCCAGTGGAGCTATTTAACAATTCCCAGAGGATCCATCTTCCAACCAGCATTGAGAATTGTCAAATTGCACTGGAGGACAAAGAATTTAGTCTGATGGTGCTGGTGCTCCATGAGCCCCTGGTAAGAATCCCGATGGGCACTGCCTTACTGGGTGGTATTGGGGAGCAGTGGCAGGTGGTCACTGCTTCAGGGATTGTCTAGGCACAAGTGTGGGTCCCTGCATGGGCATGAGCCCTCAGCATGTACCCCACCAAACCCCACCTGTGGAGCCATCCCTACACTGAAATACGTTATAGAAAAAATAATGTAAATAATAATAAATACGCCTGTATCCTCAACGTTCTGTGCACTGAAATGTTAATGAATGAAAATAACATTTGTAACAATAAATTATAATGATATATACATATGCAATTCAAGGGACTGCACCCATACATCCTTCACACACGATGGTAATAATGATGTTTACCCTATTTGCTTCCTTCCGTAACGTGAGTAAACATAATCATTTGACAGGATAATTGCCTAAAATTAGTCAATTTACATTTGCCTTGCATAGCTGTCTCCTTTTCCAAGTGTGAATTATGCCAAGCAAAAAACGGGGAAAAAATCCATGAGAGAGGGGAAAAAAGTTAATGAATATGTGCAGCTGATCAGGAGGTTTGGAAAAGAAAGAAAGAAAGAAAGAACGAACGAACCAGGGCCAAACAATGACAGCAGAACTCCTTTTGGAAAAAAAGAGAGAGAGAGAGAGAGAGAGAGAGAAATCTTCTTTGAATCTGAAATACAGCATGTCGGTTCCACTTCATGGCCTTGAAGTTATGGATCAGTTATTTAGAACAAATATAGCTGATCAGAGCTGGGCACACACACAACAAAAAACAAAGCAGTTTAAAATGGCCACAGCTCTGGTGTATGTTAAATATACCCAGCAGACCTAAGGCAAAATTTTGCTGGTAATGTCTCTTTCAGTACAATCTCTTGCATGTCTACTTAGAAGGAAATCTCATTGAATTCAAAGGGATTTACTCCCACGTACGTGAATATAGGATTGCAGCCTTTATTATACAGGCAGCGCAAACCCTGTTCCGGGATCAGCCTGGAGGTCTACTCGGGGGAAGGAGACGTTCATCCCCTTCCCCCTGTGTAACGCGGGGAGGCCCCAATGGGCCTGCTTGGATTTCCACCAGTTATTTAGCTGGCGCAAGTCTGAGGAGACCGTGTAAAGGCCATGCCGGCCTGGGAATGGGTCGGGGATATGGCGGCCACCATCCCCGCCCCTCCGGGCCGGCTCGCCAATGGCCCCCGTCCCTCACCACCCAGACCGCCCCGTCAGTGCTTCACTTACCGTCTCTGGCGGCCACGGGGATGATCCGGCGCCGGAGTGAGGGCTGCTGGCCTCTGTGCCGGCAGCCCTTACTCGCAAGTTGTTGTGAACGTGCTTTAAGGCACATTCGCAACAGCTTAGAGCAGCGGAACACTAGCTCCGCCGTTTTAACGTTGTGCAGGATTTCGCTCTGAGAGTCCCATTCCAAATCTTAGGTAATTGTCTAGATTAGTAGAATGCTGGTTCCTGTATCACTTCATGCAAATAAATTAAACTAGATGCACTAATTTTATGCTGGTTTTTTATTTAAGTATTTTATTTTTAGAATGTATTATTTTTGTCCAACTTCTGCTTCCTCTTGGATGGACTCATGGATTATACTTTGCCATATATAAACAAAAACAGGCACATTACAAAGCCATGAGGACTACTGAGAGGCAACTGTTCTAATGGGGGGAAAATTGGTTGAATTATGGCAAAAGTTGAGGTGAAAGTGGAAGAGAAAATGGCCTGCCTGTTCTCCACCTTCTTCAGTTTCACAGTGATGATTATTTTCAGCAGAAATATCCCTGGGAATGATACTATTTCTTGGGGGAAATTATGATCCCAGAGGTGTGTTGGGAGTAAAAAAATGCAATCAAATCTTTTGTCCCATTTTGTTTGCCAGGAAAGCTTACTAAAACAGATTGCCTGCCTATGTAAACCGCCTTGAGTCTGTAAAGAAAAGGCGGTAAATAAAGACCATAAATATTTAGTAGTGTTTTCCTTCATTTAGGCAAGAAAGGCATCAGCCATGTTGTTGGAATGCTACTGAAACAGAACAACAAGGGTGGATTCATTTTCACAGAAGTGCAAAATCAAGAGAAAGTGCTAAAACAGCTTAATGCGAGGTTAGAATACATCTACGTCCAAAAATGACAGACTAGATATTCCAAATATGGTGTAACTGCAATATTAGAGGAAAATAAAGGGTCTATGTTTGAAAATTGACAGCAAATAACTTGGGGACCAGAATCAAATATAACTTCTTGTAAAAGCTTCCAGCCATACATCCGAAAGAAGTGGAAAAACCTGAGAGCAAATCCCCAAATCTCTGGCAGCCAGAGCAGTGACCCCATCTTTCTTGTTTATAGTGCGAGACAGGTCACTTGATTGCTTACAGCTATTTCTCTGATATCTGAAGCATCTGAAGCACCAATATGATTTAGTGAAAATGGCCACCTAATTGAGCCAATTTCTTGTCAGAGAGGCTTCTTTGTACTCTTCCATCCATCTGTCCACTCGACGGTCACCTACTGTATCTATTTGTTATTTCTTCCAAAGCAGATTGCTTCCACAGACACTCACAATGAGTGTTACCGATGTCGCCGCAATTCAATTCTTTCAAGTAGTGCAGCTTTATCAATTATCATTTGTTGCAAGGTGTTTTTCATGAGTCTCCTCATAAAAACAAAAAACAACAACACGTGAAGTTCCACTAACCTTTAGAAAGACCATAAGCAGGCAGCTGAAGTCAGGGAAAAAAAAAAACGCTTTAAAAAATGTAGGCGAAAAATTTCAAACTTTGTAGGCGAAAAATTTCAAACATTGTTTTTATATATGATAGCTGCGGCAAGAATTTTATATGCACAATATTGGAAGAATTCGGAGATACCTTCGTTGGAAGATTGGTGGCTGAAAGTTTTGGATTATGCCGAAATGGACAAACTTACAATTTTAATTAAGGAAAAGTCAGTTAACCTTTTCGTGAATAATTGGAAACCATTTATAGATTTTTTAAGAGAGAGAGAGAGGAACGATGTGATGATATGTGGATTTAATGAATAGATTGTGGGTGTTATTTTGGCTAAGTTGGAAATTATATATAGAAAATAGTGAATAGTATGCTAGTAGGATGTGACGCTTTGTGCTTGCTATAATTTTATGAATTATGTATTGTTTTTATTCTCCAGTGTCTTAGTTGTACGGGTAAAGACGCCATGTTGTCCAAAAGCAAGAAAAAACCTTTGATGTTCAAATGAACTTCAAAAACCACGTACGGGTCTCCTTTGTAGGCAGCCGTGCGTGGGCTGAAAACATTAAAAACCCAAAGGTAAAGCAGCCCCAACGTTTCGTTCCGCTCAAGCCCGGAACCTAGTCATGGGAATCAATCAGATCAAGATGGTAAAACCAAATATGTCCCATTTTACCATCTTGATCTGATTGATTCCCATGACTAGGTTCCGGGCTTGAGCGGAACGAAACGTTGGGGCTGCTTTACCTTTGGGTTTTTAATGTTTTCAGCCCACGCACGGCTGCCTACAAAGGAGACCCGTACGTGGTTTTTGAAGTTCATTTGAACATCAAAGGTTTTTTCTTGCTTTTGGACAACATGGCGTCTTTACCCGTACAACTAAGACACTGGAGAGTTACTGCGGGCCATGAAACCTTTCGTAGCAAATTATTATTGTTTTTATGTTATTATATCAATAAAATATAAATATACTTAAAAAAAATAGGGGGCAGCCCCCATCGTCTTATCATATCACCACATCTTCATGCAAGGAAGATATTCATTGCTACATTCTAGCCTAATTGGACAGATTCCTTCACCCAACATAGACATAGCCTTGCACATTGGGGTAGGTGAGGATCAGCCACGCAAAATGAGTGTGTCCACAGATGGCTTTTGGGGAAGGCAGGGGTAAAGCAGATCCTCCTACATCCTAACCACACACTCCACACTCTGTTTTGGAGCTGTGGTAAATTGTTGCTTTTTGATGCTATTCAGTTCATCCCATTTTATAGGCCTTGCCACATACTGTATTCTATTGAAGCTACTTGTATTTATTTATGAGTTGATATATAGCTTCTATCTTAGCCATAATTAAGGGCCTTTGGAGTGGCTAACAAAACATCTATAAAACAACATTTTATATTGAAACAATAAACTAATACAGCAGCATCAATACCAGGCAGAAATCTTAAATTGAAAACCATCAAGAGCAAAGAAGATCAAGAGACAGAAGCAATACTAGAGAGCAAGCAAATAAGCAAGGGCATTTCAACCTGTCACCTAAATGTGAATTTCCTACATGATGTTATAAACAAGGCTTGTTCCTGTATCACCCTCTTTCACACTTTATAAGACAGTGGGACACTTGTCAGGGCCACCCCTGATGAACACAGCAGGAGGCTATGTTCATGCAGAAAGATTTGTTTCTAAACATTTACCGTGATCACCACCTTCAATTGACCCAAAAAACAAACAGGAAGTCAGTCCAACTGATATACCGGTAATTAAAAATGGCACTATATAGACATGGGGCTGCCTCTATTATTAAGGTGAAGTGGACAGTGTTTATGCTATCATGCAACAATTTGGCATAGAGTAACTGCGGGTGGCGCAGTGGGTTAAACCGCTGAACCATGAGCTGTCGATCGAAAGGTCTGCGACGGGGTGAGCTCTCGTTGCTTGGCCAGTTCCTGCCAACCTAGCAGCTCCAAAGCATGTTAATGCAAGTAGAGAAATAGGTACCGCTTGCGGGAAGGTAAACAGTGCTCCGTGTTCCAGCTGCATGCTACGCGCTGCGGCAAGGAGAGTCATGCCGGCCACATGACCACGGAGGCGTCTTCGGACAACGCTGGCTCTTCGGCTTTGAAATGGGGATAAACACCACACCCTAGAGTCGGACACGACTGGACAATTGTCAGGGGTCACCTTTACACCTTTACCTAACTAACTCAAACTCTCTACACTCCTGTTAATTCGGGGGAGGGGAGGGGTTGGGGACCAGACGGGAGGGGGTGGAACTTAATAGCAAAAGTTAATGCCAGATCCTATCCCCCATTTTCCAACCCGCCCTGTCCCTTTCTCTCTTCAGACTTACACCAGCTACATAGCTGATGTGGATCCACATAGCTGGTGTAGACCCAAGGAGACCCATAAGAGGTCAGAAGACCTACAGAGGGGCAAGTTAAAAAGTTAAAAAAAAAAACTTACCTCTCATTGGCCTTCTAGTCAAACCCCCCCCCCCCCCAGTATGCAGCATGTACTCCATTGACTCGGCTGCATGCCATAGCATGGCAGAGGATAGGACTGGGCGGAAAGCCTTGTTTTCAATAGCTGATTGTACTGCCATTTTCACAGCACACATCCATTTGGGGAGAGGGACAATATTTCGATACTTTCTTTGCCTTCAGAAAACATGGCCACTGCCTGCTGAATGGAGAGCAGCTCAAGTTTAAAACTATTTGTTCACAGAATCCACAATATTTCCCAATCTCTCTGAAATCTGATATGGAGTAACTAGAGGTCAAGATTCAACACCTCCCCACATAAGAACATAAGAAGAGCCCTGCTGGATCAGGCCAAAAGCCCATCTAGTCCAGCTTCCTGTGTCACACAGTGGCCCTACCAGATGCCTCAGGGAGCACACAAGACAACAACATACCTGTGTCCAGTCGCCACTCCCTTGCACCTGGCACAGAGAAAACCCACTTCTAAAACCAGGAGGTTGCTTATGGCTTGTAACCTGTGATGGTCTTTTCCTCCATGAATCTGTCCAAACCCCTTTTAAAGGCATCTAGGCCAGGTGCCATCACCACATCCTGTGGCAAGGAGTTCCAGAGATGAATTACACGCTGGGTAAAGAAATATTTTCTTTTGTCTGTTCTAACTCTCCCTCCACTCAATTTTAGTGCATGTCCCCTGGTTCTGGTGTTGTGCGAGAGGGAGAAGAATTTCCCTCTATCCACTCTCTCCATCCCATGCATAATTTATTAAGTCTCAATCATGTGATTCAGATTTACAGAGAAGCAAGCACTTTCAAACCTGACCAAAAATGGAATCACGTTTTCAACCTTTCTTAAATCCCTGAAAGTTGAAACTTTCTGAAAGGTCAGCCCCTCCCAAGGTTTGATGCAGATTTGTGACAAAATGACTGAGGTTGAGCATTTTGAATACTTTCCCAGCAGAAGCAGTTTCTTCATCACTTCATTGAGAATAATAGGGTATCACCTGCGGTGCAGCCTGCAGGGAGCAGCAAGATTGCCAGAGGCAGCACAGTCTATTGCTCAGAAACAAGTCATGAGGTGCTTTTACAGCAAACTCTGCCAACTAAGTGTGCATAGAATTGCAACTCTTAAATGAGACAAGCCCCTTTCAACTTAGTAAGACTTACTTCTGAGTGGACATGCATAAGGTTGCAATCAATCCTGTACAGAAATGGGAGATACACAACTCTTTTTAAAGTGAAACTGTAGAGAAGTTTTATTGTATGCTGTTTTTTTACTTTCTATTTTGCTTCTCTATTTCAAACTGTGCATAGGGAGTGAAATCACTTTGCCCTGGAGAACCCTCTGGGTAGAGGGTTTGGAGGGGGGGATCATTGTTTACCCCTTATCCCATTTAGAGGCATTCAGGTTTTTTCTGATTGAATAGCAAGAAAACAACAATGAACACAATTCCAAAACAGGCTCATGTGTTTATTCAGAAGTCCCAGAGTGTTTTCAAATATTACTCCCAGATAACTGTTGTTGAACTCAATAAGGATAAACACACATAACATTGCAATTGGTTTTCTTTGAAATTCTGTTTGCCACACTATTAAAAGTCACAGAATATGAAACTGAAACTGGAAACAGTTGAAGCTTTTCCCCAGCATGAAGATTCAACAACAGGGGAAATATTGCCTGTTGAATTTCTGCCTGTCACACATATTTGCTAAAAGACATGGGGAGCACTGTCAGGAAAAAGAAACAAGACTTATTTCTGAGTAAATATGCATAAAACTGCAATTAGTTTTCTGTGAATGTTCACCTGCTACATCTTTGTTAAAAGGCTCGTTTTGCTCTTTCAGTAAAATGAGTTGGCAACAGGTGAAGTCCCCCCCCCCCACAAGCTGCTGAGAAGCATTGTGGTGACTATGTATTTGAATGCTCCTAAAAGGGCACTTGATAATTGCAGAGGGGTAGATCATGGCAACACAACAGATTGATGTGATTTGAGGGGTGGGTGGGTGGCATATCAGCATCTTTGGCACTTATCAGGCTCTTGTAAGCGTTATATGTGGAAATTATGCATCTGGCAGCTTGGGCTGAGTGCCCCCAGAATGTGCAGAGTGTATTTCCTTTGCAAAGTGTGAACAGAAAAAAAAAGCATTTGCCATTTCAGGCAAATATCACAGAGGCGCATGATCCTTGGAAGCAGGATGCTGGATTAGATGAGCTCTTAGTATTATCCAACTTTGTCAGTTTGGGACTTTAGGGGCTTGACAGGACTGCAAACCTAGAGGATAAATTTTCACAAGGTCCCCCCCACCCCACACACACAGGGCTATTGAGAGAAATTGAGCAAGTTAAGAGACAGAAGAAAGGTGCATTAAGAGACAGGTGCATGTCCCTGCAATGGAGGAGTTAGATTGCCGGTATTCTCCAGTGGATAGACATGTACTCTGTATGCTCAGAGGCTTTGTCGACATCTTTTAGAATGTAGTATTTTGTAGACAGATTGAAGAGAAAGACAAACAGTAACAATTTATGCACCTCAATAAGTTTTTACTCCATTTGCAGCCCTCCTTAAAGTTTACCATAGGAATACATTGAGATTCACTGGCTCTGTATGTTGCTTGCTATGGGGGAGCTTAAAGGAACTCTGCTCACGAAGAGGGTGGGCTGAGGGGATGGAAACCAACACACCCCTGGGGTTTCTGTGGCTCCATGCTTTTAAGGATGTACAGAGCATAATCCCACCTACTTTGTGAGCAACAATAACAGCCCTAGCAGGGACACACTCCTTTACGAAATTCAGCAGTACCAAAAGATCTGAAATTGCTGAATCCATAACATTAAGGAAAGGGGGACACACATCTTATCATCAATTCATGTTTTTCTCTATATCTTGCTTCTGTGAATTTATGACGCAAGACAGAATCTTTAACTGTCTTAAAGTTAAAGTAACAATTACTAGGGAGTCAGGCTTTAAGGGACTTGTTTTTGAGTAAGCATGCAAATATCCACTGTTACAGAAATCCTGCATAGTGTAATGTAAAGCATCAAGTGAGATGTGAAGAGCCTACACATGTGGGTCAGGGAAAGAGAAGGAGGAGTGAGGTAAGAGAGCCAAAAGAATGACTGGGAAAATGTCACCAATGAAATGTTCTACCATCTGGCACACTGCAATTGAACAAGAAGATTCTATTTGGCTATCATAAGGATCAGTGATGAATCCACTTTTAGAGAAAGTTGATGAAATATGTCTGGCAGCGAAGTATTTAACTTTAATAATAGTATCATGACATGATAACAGGGTGCGAGGACTTTCCAAGGCAGGCTTGAACAATTTAAGACAGAAAGGAATAGGAGGTGAGTTCGCTGTGCCTTGCAGAGATTCTCAGGCAGCCATTCTTCAGCCATATCTCTAGCAAGTGATTGGGGAAGCTTCACCTGTGGAATGTCTGCCATGGCACATCCCTCCCCAGCCCAATATCAAGCTGAAAGACCAAGGCAAAGTGTGGCTGCACAGAGCCTAGTATAAAGTACAAGAATGTAGGAAGCCTTTACTGCTTACATAGCACAAAAATTAAGGCGGTCAATTTCCCATGCCTTTTGGAGCATGAGGAAAAATTATATGCATAATTATATTCCAATTATAAAATTATAAAAATTATACTTGCAAATGGATATTTACATGATTGATACTAACTGAAGAGGGATTTTTAAGTATTTGGTACGGTCAAAAGAAAAGGCTCAGTCTTGCTGATGCATTTTCCACCAACTGAAGCTTTCAGTGGGTCACAGTGTCAGGTAAGTCATGTTATAATAACCAAACCTTGACCAGTGACCAAGCATGTGAAATATCCCCACACCTAAGTGCTCTGCATATTGTGAAGGCTCTCTCCAAAATCCTGACGCCAAGTAGGTCTCATAGTCAACGTGGATTTACAAGCGGCTTGGCTACTCATTTATCAGAACTACTGTGGCGAAACAGGCAGAGAAAGCCTTTGCTGTATGTGTGTTGTCCCTTGAGTGCTTGTGTTTACAACCTTTTTCAAAAATGACTAAACTATGGGGTAGGTGCATTTAAACAAAACCAGATTGTTTGACTTTTCCATCCCACAAGACGTTGTTTCTGTTTCTCCTCAGAAGCCATGGAGCGATTCTCGTGAAAACAGCACTTACTAGAAAGGCCTTAAGTTTGTTTTTCCTTGAAATGTAAAGACATTACATCTTCTAACACAACAGTCCCTCTGGCAAATTAGAACTTATCTCAGTAAGAAAACTCCTGGTTGTATTGAAAAGGACATTAAAAAAAGCCAAATACTTCAAAATCCTTAACATCCACAGATGCCTTATTACCAGCTACCACCTGTGGCCTCTGTTGTACAGTCTGTGGTTTTCATTTTTATACACTACAGGTCTGAATAACAAGCTGTTTCCTACCAGACATATCAATTCATCATTTCAGTAAAGCCCCAAATTGCCCCACAGATGAACATTAGGGAGCACAGGAATCGTCAACCACCTGCCTTTTGTAAATTATTTGTTACTGATTCACTGATCAGAATTATAACTGACATGGTCAGGGGTATGCATATGTATAACATGGAAGTATGTTCTTTATTTTTTAGCTATTAGGCATACCTGTGGTGATAAGACAGGAACGCTAAATAGTACAACCCCGAAAGGAAACAGAGCAAGCAAAGGCAGTGGCAATAAGAAATAAAGAAAAGCAATCGGTGTTAATGGTGTTTGTAGCACAAGCTATAATCAGATAACCAAAATGAGCACCAGCTTATACTGCAGCACAAAATACAAATCAAATGCTCTTATGCATGCTCTTATTCAGCTGCTGCCCCTATTTGACATTTAAGATAGAGAATATTTATTCCCGAGAATTCCATATTTCAAATGTTTTTGAGACCAACCTACAGCTTAAATGATAGGTGCTTAAACACGAAATGATATGATATGGTAGAATTATTTGTTTTGTTATGAATGCTTTGCATGGAAAATATCTCTCCTTAATGTTTGAGCACGCTTTCTAAAGCACTAACGTTCTCTTCCATTAGTGAAAAGGGCTATGAGCTGGGCTACTGTGCACAGGTATAAAGGAAGTAGTATACAGAGGGAAACTGTAAGAAGGGAATGAGTTTGCTGATTTAAAAATGGCAAGCAAGAAGGAAAGGGAAACCTGTGGAAAAGACAGGAACCCCAGGAGTTCTTCTGAAGGCAGGTACTGAATCTAGTACCCAATTCCACCTCCTTCTCCTTGGAGTGGGAAGAAGATGCTTGGATTTAAGATCACCTCTCTCTCTCTCTCTCTCTCCAGGTGACCAACAACACTGTCAAAGCTGGCAACAGCAGCCATGGTTTGAGTTGATCACAGCCACAGCCAGGGGTGTAATGACAGTAGACTACACTGTCATTCATACACATCTCCAGACTGGCAGCAGACACATTAAAGAGGCAAAACATCAGCTAAGCATACAGTTAGGACAATTCAAACCTCATAATACAGAGAATACATAACTGAAAAAAAATTCAGCCTGGAACAGCAAACAAATGATGTGAGAAATGGGGCAAAAAAGAGCACAAAGACCTCTGCAAAGTGAGAGAACACTTTTCCCGACAGCCACATAAAGCATGGAAATGTGACAATAATGTAGATGACATTTACATGATGTGTGGGAAAACCTGAAAAGAGATGGATGCTTTAATACAGTAATTTGGTCATCATTTGTGGATCTTGAATGTGGCATCCAGTCTTTATTACTATCTTGAAGTTAGAGGTTACAGCTCCCATGAAGGCTGCAATCCTATACACACGTTCATGGGAATAAGTCCCATTGAATTCAGTGAGACTCACTTCTGAGCAGACATGCTTAGGATTGTGCTGTAGCGATAGCTGTTCCACTTGGCCATTTTCTTGGTTTTCTGGTACTTAAATGGTTCTAACTTCTTGCTTTCACACTGAATCACATCTACCTTCTGGTATAATCTCTTATTGATATGCATGGATTCTTCAACTAGCTGCCATTAGCATTAAAGTGAGTGTTCCATAGATGTCCCTGAACTTTATAATGAGAGTTCAGAACCAGGAAGTTACTAATCAAAATGTTGAATATACTGAATACCTAATTTAAAATCACTTTACCACCTGTAAGTAGGTCTAAGGTATGTTACATAAATCCCTGCAGACTTATTAAGGAAAAGTTGTTAGCTTCCATTATTCAAATGTCCTCATGTTTAATTTTTTTTAATGTGACAAAAAAGCACAAACAATTTTTAACACTTCTCACTTTCTCTTTTGCTGGGGGATATATTAGCACTGCAGGAGACACTCCTGAGAACATTCCTAAAACAAAAAACCTCAGTCCAGATTAACTGTTACATGGATACAACAATATGACATAAACCACTTTGCATGTTTGATGAATCATTGCTCAGTATTGCTAACATGTGAATGTTAAACTTTCACACACAACATTAACATGGTTCCAACACCATCCTAATCCTGTGCAGAATTTTCTGAAAAATAAACTGACCAAGAAAAAAATATATCTTCAAGTGGGCAGTGTGAAATTGACAGCTTGATACTGGCACGTTCACTCAGTTCTGCTTCACTGCCTGACTCTTTGCAGAGTTTTAGTGAAAAACACCTCAGTACTCTCAGTTCTTTACAAGCAAACCACCTTTAAAAATAATCCTCATGCATCCTGACTTCCAGCTGCATTTAAAATAATACTACAGTATGGAACTGTTTCAAAACTTGTGCCATATATTCCTATGAGACTCCAAGTCAGTGCCACCATGAAGTGGGATGATGTAGCTTGTCTCAGCAGAGGATGGTAAAGAGGTGGCAGACTTCGGGTGCCCTCCACCCCGAGTCTGCTGCTGCCTCCCCTCCAGCCTGCTGCGGATGTAAGACACATTGATTAATTTCCTGCTTGCTAAAAGCAAACGGAAAGCAGATCATCTGCTTTCTTACGGTGCTCTGTCGCATAGATTTTGCAAACCAGGAAGTGCAGGACTTTTGGTTTTATTTAAGGGGATGTGCTGGAGCATGGTAAGGGACTTTTTTGCATGCCGTAGCAGAGAAGCAGCCACGGACCCAGGACAGCCCTGGAAAGCGTCTTTGGTCACGCCGTCCCTGCTCCAAGTCCTGTGTGACATTTTTCCTATATAAACCAACTACCTATGTAGGGAAAAGTATTCCCTGCATGTCAAAGCTCTATGCTTCAAAAATGTTATATGTGAGGCAGTATCCTCAGAGGATCGACTTGTTTAGTATAAGGAGGAAAGCTCCTATTTAACTCTAGAGGGATTTTGAATGCCATTTTGATTTAGAGCAAAACTCTTAGAGCAAACACAAAGGCCCCATTCATAAATGGATGCTTGTTACTTGACAACAAGTGATAACATCCATGTGTGTAAGAGACAGTCATTACAAATAAAAACAACACAAATAGAGGTTTCTCCAAGGAGTGGAGGCTGTTAACACATTCAGGGATGATTCATCAACTATTGGATACTATTGAATGTTGGATGAGAGATCAAGTGATGCACAAGCTTATGTACACTGGCTATAGAATAGTCCACACTGTAGTAGATAGTGCATAGTCATCATTACTAGTAGCCACTGATGGACCTGTCCTACATGAATTTGTCCAATCCTCTTTTAAAGCCATCCAAGCTAGAGGTCATCACTAGTGGTCATCTTGTGGCAACGAATTCCACAAACTAATTTCTGTTAGCACAGTTTTTAGTAAGGAATACTGTACTGTGCAGATAGGTACACCAGCACTGATAGCCTTTCACATTCTGCATGCACTGAATTTGGAATTTGACACAGAATCCTAAGAGATTTCAGCATTTATTTTTAACGAGATTTCTAGCACACAAAGATATATATAATCAAAGTATTATGTGTGTGCACGTGTGCAAAGGAGCACAGCTAAGCTGGGGCGGGCTGCACTAGGTGTGGTGATACCACGACCACTCAAGAGTTTGACCCTTACCTGTGGTCCCCGACGAGGCGCGGCGAGCAGAGGTCTGCAATGCTATCTTTTTCTTTCTTTTTTTGGCACCAGAAGGGCCCTCTCGACCTTGTCTCTGACTGGCTCCAAATTGGGGCAATCCGTAATCAACTGGTGGTGACATGATGATGTGACATCGTCATCAGATCACTGCCAACCTACTTCCAGGGTGTGCGCTCTGCGCCACTGCACCAGATGTCATCGACCCTGGCGCTGCCACTGTGTGCGTGTATATGTGTACACGCGCATGCACAAAAGGACGAGAGGGCAGATCATTTGTATCCTGCATGGTTTGTGACTCTTTCCTGATGGCCACCAACTACTTTCCCCTAAGGGTATATGAACCCGTTTACTATCACTGCTATTTGCTATTTCTCTCTCTAACCTCTTAATCAGAATTTGAGTGAGCTCACAAAACTTGGTTATGTGATTAGTGCTGATACAGATTAAATGCTTCACCATGATTAAAGCAAACCATGAGAGGAAAGGGTAATTTTCATGGGAGACATGAAAGAAGGAGCCTCTGACGTGGTTAGGAGATTTGGAGTCATTACATCTGTATTGGACCAGTGAGAAGCTCCTCTCAATTTCTGTCACATACTCCTTGCTTTCAAATTAAGGCTCAGAAACCTCTGCGAAGTCTGCATCTAAATTAATCTTGACAATCTTTTAGAAAAGCTCTATTAAAATCCAAAGCTTAATCACTTAATATGTGCAGAGCTTCTTGCTTTGAAAGAAGAGATAACACTCAATACTTGTATTCTAATTATAAGATCTATTGAAACCAGTAAGACTGTCATTTATATGGGTTCATAATCTAGGAAATCTCATTAAAATAATAAAATAGTATTTGGTTTTCTCCACTCAAAATAAAGCTAGCTACCAGGTAGCCAAAGAAACTTCAGTACAATGCAGAACTGACTGATACAGTCCATGGTGACCAAGATTCAAAGACGTGATAAATATGCATAGATTCCAAAGGCAAGAAAAGTATAAATGTACCAGGTATGTCTAGTGCAAAGATAGTATATTACTATCTTGGTGATAGTATATCTTATAATTTCAATAACTAGTAAGATAAAAGCTTGGTGTCAAAGAGGTATTCCATTATATAAATACACATAAACCCTTGTGGCTGTGAATTAGGGCTGTTACGCTTAGGTTAAGGAAATGCAGGACATGTTAGGAGTGCTACCAGCAGCGTCACTGCAGGGGGGGCGGAGCTCCAAGTTCCATCGGGCTCTGACCCTCCTTTTGTGCATGCGTGTGTACACATATCCCCGCCCCCTTGCCTTAAGGCGAGGGGGCGGGGCCGCTTTCTCCCGTCGTGTAACCGAGGGTCAGAGCCCGACGGAACTTGGAGCTCCGCCCCCCCTGCAGTGACGCCAGTGAGTGCTACCAGCACATTCCTCACTTCTTGATTTGTTCAAAGGGACCATATGAGGAAGGAACCAGGTGTGAGAGGATAGGGAAGTGGATTGCCAATATGTCCACCACCACCCCGAAAACACTGCACAAAAGGCAGTGACCTGCTTCCCAACAACTTGTTCCTTCCTTGCACGGTTCTTTTAAACAAAATAGGAATTGTAGTGCTCCCAGCATGTTTCATACTTCTTGGTTTGTTGAAAGGGACAGTGCAAAGAAGAAGTGAGGTGAGGGCGTAGGACGTCTGATTTCTGCCTTCTCCATGGTTTTTTGGCGCTGGTCTTGCCCCCTGCTTGAAGGTAAGGGAGTGTGAAGAAGATCATGCAGAACTGCACTGTCAGACTGAATGAATGGATACCATTATTGGCACAAACACATCAAAAACAGACAAACGTAAACAAACAACCAAAAATCCCCCAACACATCCAATGACAATAACCACACTGTCAGACTGCTGCCCTCCTAGCCAGGTGAATGAGCCACAATTTTTCTGTGCTTCAGGTGGGGACCCTTAAGCTAGGCCTGGGTGCAGGCCAGACTAAATAACAGGCAAGTCTATGGTGGTGTCTCTATTCGAAGAGTGACTGGTATGAGAAAAGGCAAATTTATAAGGGAGGGACTATGTTGGCCAGAAGAAAGGTCAGAGGGAAAGGATGAGTTACAGAAACAGAATGGACAGGGTTCCCCCCCCCCCCCCGTTCTGTAGTTTGTGGGTAAAACTTTTCATTAAGTTATCTTTTATGATGTTTAACTAGAAGACACTCTGCTGTATGATATATATCCTATGGTACAACCGGAAAACAATTGGCATGTGTCTTAAGAGACCTTTTCTGAACAATGAGCATCCATTTCAGAGAGATCACCTGTTCTCTTCTAGAGAGGGATAGAAACCAAGCTCAGCAAAAGTAATTATCAACTGCTGATTGCACAACAAAGACAAGATAACTTCATCAGTGTACTCAGTCATTTCATTTCTACCTTCAATTTTGTTTCCAGCATTGACCAGAAACAATAAGGAAATAAGAACCAAGAAGACGGTGACTACAATGTCCCTCATTTTGGGAACCTCAGAAATAACAGACACCAAGAGATTTCAGAGGCCAACACAGATTGGCTTTATGTAAGTATACAGCCAAAACATGCTCTCTCTCTCTCTTTTTTTTTTTTAACACTACAGTGACATTTAAATGCCTACAATGATTGGACAGCTGGAAACTCAACTCTATTTCCTTTCTTGGAGACTGCTTGTCTTTTTCTCAGTTCAGTTCTGCATAAAGGTTTTGACTGTCCAATGTTGTAATTTAATCTGTAACTATCCTTAGTGATGGCGCAATTCTGTCTAGCCTTGGACCGGTGAGGTTTGTGCTGCTCCTCCGGCACCGCAGAATGGTGGAGCGCTGCAGCGGAGAGGTGTGTCCCCACTGGATGACGGAGGGGTGTGGGGAGGTTGGAACGGGGCGTTCCGGGGGGTGGGGTGGATTGGTCGGCCAGGCCCAGGAAAGGGGAGGGATCGGTGGCAATGTCTTCCACCAAATCCTATTCCCCTTCCCAGCCCTGGCCGCCGTTATACAGCCAGCTTGAATGTGCACCAGCAAAATAGTTGGTGCACATTCAAGTCGGGGTGTCTGGGGCTCTAGTTGTACTCGGGGTAAGGGGACTAACATCCCCTTCTCCCGAGGAGAGCTCCCGCCATGCCGGCACTGGGTCCTGTGTGGATTGGATGCAGCACAGGCTGTACACCCGTGCTGCATCCTACCTAGACAGGATTGGGCTATGAGTGTACTGGCACTGCTCTCTGAGGGAAGCTTGGAATCTACCCCTTGAAACACAAACATGAAGAGGAAGGCTGTGGTGGCAGGAGGGAGTAAGGAGGAAGCCTGCCCTCCAGAAGACTACCAACTTCCGGCTGTGCTGGTAGCTTCCAGGTAGGGGTAGTAGTTATCTCTGAGGCTGAACTGTGATGACGGACTGCCACCAAAGGCGGCTATGCCAAAAAGGATCGTCCTTGGGGCTGCACTTAGGATGAGAGTGCCATCCCTTTTCTTCCCCTCTGGGACTAGTCCCTGGTGAAAACAGGAAAAATTGGAAGGGAATTGGGGGTTGCAGTACCAAGGGTGCCATACGTTTTTTCCTCCTATGACTAGACCCTGGTGAGAGGGGGCAGAGGTATGGGGAACTGGGGGCCAGGACTGGAGTTTCAAGAAACCTTCCTGGCAGCGATAAAAATATGGGATAGAGAGGGAGTGGTGCGGGGGATTCTCTTTGTTCCATTGTTCTTAGGTACATTTTGTGACTGTCTTCGTGTGGACTTTAGTGGGATTGGCTACATGGGAGTAGGTTCCACTGAACTCAATGGGAATGGCTTCTGAGTAGACCTGCATAAGAATGGGCTGTAGCTTGATTGCTCTGTTGGCTCTGCTCGGGCTAAGTGTGTGTTGTTTCTTCCCCCTCCCTTCTGTACATTAGCATGTGTTATCAGAGAGCAGGGAGGGGATATAACTGGACTGGGCACCCATATTAGCATAGTGATGGGCAGAAGGAGACATGATGGTGCAAGAAGGGCAGGCCATTCCAGGGGAAAGAAGAGCATTCATACACAGACTGTTTCCTCTTCTGGCCTTCCTTCCAGCTAGCAGAGCTTAGGAGGCTGTAACAGCTGACCCTCTAGACTGAAACCAGTGGCGTTGCTTCGGTCGCTTCGCTTGCAGTCCCCTGCAGAGAAAGCAGCAGGCAGGGTCTCTTGCCTGCTGCTTTCTCCGCACGGGAAAGGCTCCGACAGTGAGGGGGCGGGGCCGCCTCCTGCTCGCTCGGTAAAGAGACTACGACGGAGCGATACTTACAGCCCCGCCCCTACCAAAGCGACGCCATTGCCTGAAACTACTGTTATATAATGCCATATCAGTTAATAATAAAACCATCCTCATCCGGGACATAATCCTAGATGAATGAGCTGAGCTGGCCTGCATCACGGAAATCTAGTTGGATCAAACAGGAGGGGTGAATCTCTCCTAACTCTCTCCTATCTTCCAGGCTTCAAAATGCAACAACAGCCAAGGCTTCAGGGATGGGTAGGAGGGACTGTGGTAATCGTGAATCTACTGCCCTGTCCTGCTGTTCTTCCCAGTGATCGCTGGGCTTTAAGTGTCTATTTTTGGATAGAGGGTTTTTTTAGTATTTTGCCCTTGCCACGGGTTTGACCACAATCGCAGGGCCCCCGTGCTGAAAAAAAAAGGCTTCTGCTGGCTTTCAATGTATGTTTTTCCCCAACTAAAAACAGTGCAGAGGGGGACATGATTGGGATCAAAACCGTAGCAGGGGCAAGGCACTAGAGGCCCCCAACCACCCACAGTTTCTCCTTGCTATTTATAAAGAAAACTAACCCTACCATAAGCTGTCGATCGAAAGGTCGGCAGTTCGATCCCCGCGACGGGGTGAGCGCTCGTTGCTTGGCCAGCTCCTGCCAACCTAGCAGTTCCAAAGCATGTTAATGCGAGTAGATAAATAGGTACCGCTTGCGGGAAGGTAAACAGCGCTCCGTGTTCCAGCTGCATGCTGCGGCAAGGAGAGTCATGCCGGCCACATGACCACGGAGGCGTCTTCGGACAACGCTGGCTCTTCGGCTTTGAAATGGAGATGAGCACCACACCCTAGAGTCGGACACGACTGGACTTAATTGTCAGGGGATACCTTTACCTTACCTAACCCTACAATTGACAGCCCGGTTTGGCCGTTAGAAGGTTTCACAATAGCACTGAAGAAAAGATAGAATGATCAGAATCTCGGGACCTAGGTTGTGGAGTTCAGAACAAAAATCTAAGTGACATTTGTAATCCTACTATGTATGTACGTCCAGACTTTCTCTGGTTTTCACAGCTTGATATTTTCCACAATTCAGTGAATCATTTGTCATTTTGCTGTGCTTTGTGGCTCAATCTAGTAGAACAAGTCTGTGAGTTTTAGCAACATGACTGGCTAGACCAAAGTCCACATCCCAGTGTTAAGGCTCCCTGTTTGTTTTCCATATAACTGAAAATATTTCCACTCCAGTCACAGGCCTTTGTCACTCTCTGTTATTGCATTTTAGGTTGAAATGGTGCAAGACAACATGCTGTGACAGATTTGTTGTAGTGACAATGCTTAGAAAGAGCGAAGGATTTAGACAATAACAAAAAAACACGAAGACCATTTTACACAGATCCTCTCAAATAACCTGAAGCCAACATCACTATGAAAAAATTCCACAGTGCTAAAATCTTTTAAAGTAACAGCCCAATCCTGACTAAATCCCCCCCCCCCTGCTGATGCAGCGGTGCCGGCAACGGCTATGCTGCATCCCGCAGGGAAATTTGGGCTGCTGAAGGTCTCTTCAAGTTAAAGGGACAATTGTTCCCTTGTCCCATGGTAAGCCCCAGCAGCCACTATGGGTCACCTCAGCCCTGCACTAGCTCTATAACTGGCGCAAATCCAAGTTGATCTGTATCAGCGGATTGGGCCCGGGAATGGGGATAGGATATGGCGTGTGCTGGCACATGCAATCCCAACCCCTCTCCCAGGCCAGATCCACCAGCCTGTCGCTGCCCTTCCCCACCCCATTCAACCCCTCCCTGCCCACCCACTGCCCGTGCTGGACGTACCTGCTCCGGTGGGCATTCCTCTGGTCACCAGCGCCACCGGGAAGGCTCCAGCCTTCCCACCAGTGCTGCTACAAGGCTTGCTATCACACGGCGCTTTTGCGACAGTGCACACCAGTGGTACTGCCAGTTGGGATTGACCCATAAGCCAATTTAATACATTAATGAATATGATGTTCCTCAGTTATACGAGGATGAATCCCTTTCAATTGCACTGTCTCAGTTCTGCTGTGCACAGTAATCAGACCCATTGCAGAGTGGGAGGCGTACAGAGGAAAACGGGGATTTAAATCCCCTTTCCCCTCCAAAGCCTCCCGCTCCATCCCCCACTGGATACAGCACACCAGCAGGGGGAAGGATAGGATTGGGCCATTAGGCACACCTCCACCCATTGTTTCCATTGGTTATTTAGTTATTAAGTACAGTTATTGTTAGCAGTTCCAATGTTTACAATCCCAAGTTAAACCCATTCATGTTGGGTATGAGTTCAATGTATTTCTTTCTTTCCTATTCACTTTTCATGGACCTGCAAGTTTAAAACCCAGTGACAAATATATAACCGAAATGAAAGAGATTAAATAGGAGTAGGACTGAAGAGTAATGAGAACACTGTTGCCCAGGCAACGCAAGTCATTTTGTGGCGGACTTTTGTGGTATTCTTTTTACTCTGAACTAGGGCCACACACTTTTGAACTTTGATGCCTCATGATTACTGTTTATTTACTATCAGCTTAATTATCATGGAGTTATATATTCCCACATTCTGGCAGATCTGTGAAGTTGTATGGAGTCAGAAATACTTGAATAAATATGGAAGGCTTAAATTTAACTTTAAAGGATAAAAAGGAATATCGTTATGTCTCTCTTCTCTTGGTCATTTGACCAGTACTTTTTATATTCCTGAAGCAAAAAGCTTATGTTTTACTTAAGGCATATAATTTGTGAGATATGCAAAAATGTATTTTAAATGGAAGGTTTTTTCATAGACCATTTTTCTGAGACATGATAATTTCGTTTCCTTGATGTGTATATTCTTAAATGAGAGATCTTTGATTGACTCATAAAAAATTTGGTATTTACATGCTTCCTGTATTTTGATACAGTTATAGTGGTAGGTGTTATTTTTCCACAAAACAACCATGCGGATGAACTATTACAATGAGAAGAAGAGAACGGTAATGAGGGTACAGTTTTAATTTTCTTCTTCTTCTTCAAGTTCTTATGGCATGCATGTGGGTAAAACAGAAAATTAAAAGCAATGAGTAGAAATGAGCGCTCATCACGCTGCATTCACCCCCAAAAAACAAAAAACAAAAAAACCAAGAAGTGAGGGCAGCAAATTTAGTGTGTGTTCCAAAAAATAAACAAGTGCCATACCTTTTTAAAAATTCCATATATTCTGTATGCTTGATGAGGCCAGTCCTCATCATTATTGTTTGAAAACATTGCCGATCAATAGCCCAAAGTTTCACATTTACGAGAGCTGGAAAAAAAACAAGACAAGGGGAAATTTGAATTAGCAAATTTTAATTTTAAAAAACGTTGTAAATTGCAGAAGAAATTAATAATTGATGAGAAAACACGAGAATTGTTAACTTCCTTTCTCCGAACTTTAAATAAAAAAAGAAAGAAAATCTACTGGGCAATGGATTCAACATGCATTATTCTGATCCAAAAATATTCACTCATAATCATCATTTGATTCAAAGATCTCCTCAGAAATTTGGAAACAGTTCTTGAGAAAGTGCCATATCTTCAAAAAGTGATGAAAGAAAGACACAAAAATAGATTTCTTAATCAGTACCCACATTTATTTATTTAATACAAACCCTTGATGACATTCCGTGACCTTTCAGAAGAATATCATAATTTGGAGGTAGCAGATTAAATAGGACTTGATCTTGTTCTATCTGAAATAAACAGTCAAACTTTTGTGTACTTGTAGAGATGCTTCCTGTCCTATCTCAACACAAGAGTCCAAGTCTAGGTGTACTTTTTAATATATGTAATACACTGTTAATTATAAAACTCACAAAGATTTAGGATAAAGTAACAATGTCTATTTATTACATTTAAAAATAATAATAAATTTGGTAATACAAAAGGTAATACTGGCAGTGGCAATTCGGGGGGGGGGTGCTGATGTGCCGCCCCCACGTGACGCCGCAAGTGATGTCAGTTTCGAGTGCGCACGGCGTGGCTCCAATCACACACACACACCGATTTCCTTACCTTTTTGGAGCCAAACGGCTCCAGGGCAGGCGGGAGGGCCCAACACAAAACGATCCAGCCGAAGATGATGACGGAAGCGGCGGCAGAGGAGACGCATCCCAGAGGCAAGTACAACCCCCCTGCCGCCACATGTGCCCACTTTGGGGCCCACGGCCCCTTGCCCCTACCCCGACAACGCTTCTGAACACTGGTTAAATGCTTTTTAAATGGCTGTGTTCTATTATCATTTTCTTGAGACGGGAATTTTAAAGTTCTTGAAAAAGAAAAAGCAGAATATTTTCAAGGACACATATACAGAAACATATGTACATATACATATGTATATTGATGCCAAAAAAGGTTACTTGAACTTGAACTACATATGTATAACCATATTCATAGATAGTAGTAGGCTATCTCTTAATTCCAGATGCAAGGGAGTGGCAACAGGATACCAGTATCTTGTTGTCTAGTGTGCTCCTTGAAGTATCTAGTGAGCTACTGTGAGATACAGGAAGCTGGACTAGATGGGTCTTTGTCCTGATCCAGCAGGGCTCTTCTTATGTTCTTAACCACAAATTAACATAAAAATATTTCTCATTACAGCATTGGCAAATACAAGGCACAAACGGGCAGCCTGATCCAGCGTAGGCCTAGAGCAGCGGAGTGCATGCTCCACCGCTCTAGGACATTGCAAACGTGCCAAAAAGCACGTTTGCGATGACTCTGAAGTAAGGGCCGCCAATTGCCTGCAACCCTTACTCCGCCGCCCTCTGGACCCGGCACCCAGCGGTGGAGGTATGTCCTACACTGGTTGGTGCAGGAGCGGAGGGAGGGAGGGCAGGGGCGTGGAGGGAGGGGGGCCTGGAGAGGGTGGGGATATTGGCAGCATGCTCTGCCAATACCTTCAACCCTTTCCTGGCCTGGTTTGGTCTTACTCCGTCGCCTCAGATATACGTCAGCTTCAGAGCTGGCGGTACATCCGAGAAGGCCCATAGGCCCCAGGCAGCCCTACACTCAGGGAAGGTGACAGACGTCTCCTTCTCCCGAGGTGTTCCCAAGCCACGCCAGTGCAGCCCGGGAACAGGCTCAGGATTCCGCAGCTGGCCCTTTAGTTCTGTTGCAGAAAGTTGCACAGAATTTTGCTGTTAAATTTCCAGTGTAATGGCTCAAAAGAAGCTCCTGTGATTGTGTGTGTGTGTGTGTGTGTGTGTGTGTGTGTGTGTGTGTGTGTGTGTGTGTTTTGAAGTCCCAAACATATTATTTTGTGATCTTGTGTGTTTTTTAAAAGAAGAACAATATGTTTAGTGACTACTTTGCCAATAATTCATTTTAGAACATATGACAGCATGTTGAAGAGAACCATGAAAATATGAAGGTTGTGTACTTCAAAGAGAAACTAGAAAGCAAATAAATGGTATCATTATTTGATTTAAATATCATGCAGCACAGTCCAGACCAAGAGAACCTGGTTTAGGTTTTATTTAAATGGGAAAGAGTGAAGCACTGTTTCATTGAGATCAATGACCACCCTCCTTCGCCACCCATGCAGCCGCCAGGGGATCTCTTACCTTCCTCCAGCGGCTGCATGGACGTCCCGGCGGCGGACTGAGGGCAGCCATCCTTGCGCCGGCCGTCCTTACTCCTGAGTTGTTGCAAACATGCCTGAGTCGTCGCGAACATTTGCGACGGCTTCCGGCAGCGGCGCACTTGCTCCACTGCCAGTTTTTTTTGCGCAGGATTGCGCTGTGACTGACTGCGACTTTTTCTGTGTGTCTGATACTGAAAAGTGCTACAAGAAGGATAGAAGTGTGTGCCCCATCTAACAGGACAAAACAGAAGTTGGGACTGTGCTGTGGCTAGTTCTTGGCTTGAGAAGAGGAAAAAGAGCAGAATGATGTACACTCCTTTCTCTCCATCCATCTCCTAACGGATGGCTGGAATAACTGAAGATCATTAGACTGGGGCTGCACATAAGCAGCCCCGGACCCTTAATCACACTTGTAAGGTAAAGGATTTCTCCCTGTTGGATTGGAAACATAGACAATTAGACTTTCGGGTCACATCCTTCACCCATAGTTACAAGGGTCACTTCCTACAATAAGTATCTCTACATAAGCACAAAAAGAGAGTGCAGGTGACTTTTACCACCCACCAATACCCCACACCTAACTGCAGTTGAAAGGGACACTCAGAGAAGCTTAATGCATTTAATTTGTCAACAGATGACTAAAAAAGCTCGTTCTCCTCCCCATTCTTGAAGATGAATGCTATACCTCATGTTTTGTCCTACAAGTTCATCACAAAGTTGGTTATTTAATTAGGGGGAAAAAGTATTACTCTAAACTATAAACAAACACAATACCAAAGATGAAGGAGCAGAGCCAAATACTGTATTCAAATAGTCTCACTCAACTAGCAATTTGGAAGCTGTCTGCATTTGGCGTTTTGATTATCATTTATCTTTTCCAACTGGGATTTTCAGGGCCCTGAACGAATGTATGAGCACTTGCATGGTACTGAATAGCAAATGCTCCGGGAACCTGCAAAATGATAAAGTGGCTGCAGAATGAATTGAGGCTGTGTGCCGTCATGTGTTTGAGGCTGGATTAAGTAGTCACTTCAAATTTTGCCACTAAAGTTTGCCACAGCCTCTGTACCTTTTTTGACGGCTCCCCCCCCCATTCTCTAAACAAATCACTTGATATTTGTTTTCCTATTCCAAAAGCTTGATGATAGTAATAATAGAAACTCTTCTTGGAGAAGATAATGAAAATGTTCCAGTGCATTCATGCATTCTGCAAAATTCATCAATAGCCACCTGTTAGCTTTTCCAAAAGATTATCCATATCCATGTGTATAAATATAAGCTCTGTCTGTGAAAACGTAACCCTGGCACTGACATAATTGTGAAGAAAGACACCACTGTGAATTGAAGATAGATAATACTTAGGACTGGACTGCATGTTATGCCAGCAAACATGCTTTTCCTAAACACATCTGATTGGTAATGTAAATGCAGGAACAGAACAAGGGGTGACATGTGCAAGAAAAAATTGGGAAGTGGGAGGGAGTTATTTTTGCCAATTCTCAACAAAAAAGTATCCCCAATAATTTTTCCACTGGGCTTCCTCTAGTCAGAGTCCACGTGCAAGAAAAACAGTGAATTAACCCCTCAAAAACCTGGCTGGAGAGCAGTCAGAATCACTGAATGCGAGAGGCTCTAAGCATCTCTCCAATCTACCCATTAAATGCCCCCTACCCCTGACTTACTATGAGGAAAACAAGAGGTTGGAGGTTATGGGGTTGACGTTAGAGTTGTGGTCCCAAAGTCAAGACACAGTATTTGCACTGATGCTCTTAAAACCACTTTTATTTTTCACTATTTCTCCATTCTTGAGCCATAACATCCCAGTCAACAATGACTACTTCCATGAATATCAGCACAATCCAGTGTAAAGATCCGCGGGCAGCCCTAGGTCCACCTGCTGGATCCTATCCCTGTTCCAGGCTGATCATGATCGGCCCAGAGGTCTCCTCGGTGGAAGGGGATGCTCGTCCCCTTCTCCCGGTGTAGCGCTGGGAGGCCCCAATGGGCCTCCTCGGATTTCCACCAGCTCTCGAGCTGGCGTAAGTCCAAGGCGGCTGTGTAATGGCGGAGCCGGCCCAAGAACGGGACAGGGATGCGGCAGCTGCCCTCCCTGCTCCCTCCTGGGCCAGCTTGGCCAACACCACCCTTCCTTGCCGCCCATCCCACCCTTGCACCCATCGGCGGATGCCTTACCTTCCCCGGCGGTGGCTGTGGTCAATCCGGTGCTGGAGTGAGGGCTGCCGGCTTCTGTGCCGGTGGTCATTACTCTAGAGTCGTCGCGAACGTGCTTTACGGCACTTTTGCGACGGCTTAGAGCGGCGGAGTGCTTGCTCCGCCGCTCTACAGTTATGCAGGATTGCGCTGTCAGGCTAGTTAATTTTGTCAATATTTACGGTATTTAAACTATTTCCTTTCATCCTCTTTCCCTTCAGTAGGATGGGCCACTGTGGTGGGGTGGGGGATTTACCGGTATATGCAGCAGAAGCCTGGGAGCTCAGATGAGTGATTGCTCACCCTGCTGAAGCTATTTGTAAGTCTTATCCCCAGATAAGGAAGTAAAGATGAGAAACTTTGGACTGGGCTACATACTGAAACTAGTGTACATAGGTTGAAACAACAGGTTGTGTGCAAAGCCATATCACAATCACATTGCCCCGATAGCCCTGTATAAACACAGGGCTGCCTGGGATCAAGAAGGAGCTTAAGACTTTCTCTATTCACTATTTACATGCTTCAAATTCCCCTTTCCTAAACTGCTTTTCCCTTGTGGATTCCAAAGGCATCTATGCAGCGATCCTAACATAGTTTTTCCTTATGATCAGCTTTTGAAATTAAGAGAAAGAACAACTGTAGCTAGCAGTTCCCACACACATGTATGGCACAATCCACACTAACTTTGGAGTAGCGAAGCGCGTGCTCTGCCTATCCAATGCGTCGCAAACGTGCCATAAAGCACATTTGCAATGATTCGGGAGTAAGGGCTGCTGACACAGACCTTGCGGTCGGTGACGGAGGTAAATCCTGCACTAGTCGGGGTAGAGTGGGGGGAGGGCAGGCAGGGACAGCCAGGGGGTGGCCATTGACAGGTCCGGGCTGGGAGAGGACGGGGATATTGGCGGCGCACTTCGCCAATATCCTCAACCCTTTCCCAGTACGGGCTGGCCTTACTCTGACTCCCTGAATGTACACCAGGTCTGGTCCTGGTGTACATCCGAGGAGGCCCATAGGCCCCAGGCTCACTTACACCCGGGGAAGGGGATGAAGGCAGGCCCCAGGGCAGGCTGCAATACGCATAGGCAGCGGCGTATATAGAGGTGCCGCTGCCTGGAGTACCAGCGCCGGGGGGCGGCACTGCCGCTCCGGGGGGGCCCGCTGCTGCTCTGGGGTGGTGGCGCCGCTCGGGGGGGTGACCTGGCTTACCTGTGCACCCGCCCGGTGACGCCCGGTGTCACCACGCTATTTATCCTTTTTCGTGCATGCGCAGAACGTTTCAGAAACGTTCTGCGCATGCGTGAAAAAAGGATAAATAGCGTGGCGACGCAGTGAGCCTTCAGAAAGCCCTGGCCGCCGGTCGTGGTGGACGCTCCGGGGCTTTCTCCGGCTCTGAGGCCGGGGGAGAAGGCCTCAGAGCGCTCGCCCACGTCACTGGGCGGCCGCGCACTCCGGAGGAATACTGCCCGAGCCGCGGAGCCGCCCGGAGCCACTGCTCCGGTCGCTCCACTCTTTCCACGCCTCTGCGCATAGGATACAGTGGCCGGCCCTCTAGGCCGGTCGTTTATACTTACACAGGATTGCGCTGTTAATAACTAACCTTTTTTTAGTCAGGAACAGGAGATGGGCAGCCCAATCCACCGTAAATTCCCACACAGCAGTGCAGCAGGGACAGCATGGGCTGTGCTTCATCCTGCGCAGGAATTTTGGGGTCTGGAGGTCTCGTGGTAAAGGGAAATTCAGCAAAGGGAAATTCAGCAATGGGTCTACTCAGACCTACACCAGCTAAATCACTGGCACAAGTCCAAGCCCACCTGTGTCATGGAAACGGGGCCAGGAAGGGGGATAGGATGTGGCATGCACTAGTGCCACTGATCCTGCCCCCTCCTGGGCACGATCCACACTCCTCCACCCCATTACATTCTCACACCATTCAGCGTGAAACTTTCCTTTTCCGGCCTGCAATGTTCCTTCTGGAGGCGCGGGGCCTCGTGCCGGCCCAGGCTATTCCTATGCCATTGCAAAGTGCTTTATGGAGCTTTTGCGACTACTTGCACACTGTGCTGGTGCATTTGTTCGTTTGGATTGCACCATGTGTCTATTTCAATAGATATAGGAGAGGTACCAGTATCTTTGAACTGATTGTGCTTATTTAGGCCTATCATTTACAGCTCCTAAATGCACATGGAAATGAATGAGTGTATCTTGTCAATATTTTGTATGTGACAGTAGCAAAATGGTTAGACAGAGAGCATGTTTTACTTGCTACAATAAGATTCATGTGCACTTATCACTGGTCTGGAAAGATACCGCATATCTCTGAAGTACACTCCAAGGGAAAAAGGAGATAAGCCACAAGCAGTCACTCATACCTCCTTGATCAGCAAAAACCTTCTGAAATATTACATCCTTTCCCCTTCCAATCATAAAAGATATCTCCAAGGGTCACTGCTCTATGGAACCTGCTAGGTTCATACCTGTTCATCATGACTTTCACAATAAAAGACCCAATGATTTCAATTTAGCATGCTTTTTGTACAAAAGAAGATTTCTCCTTTTCTGCTGTAAGTCTATGCTGCATAATCATCATCCAATAGTTACTTATTAAAGGTAAATGAGATTTGCCTATAATCAATCACACTTGATGGTCGCTATTTAGGAAACGGTCCTTTTCAGATGCAAATGAACATACACACCCCTGCAAACTAATAAGTGCTGGACTATGCAAAGTTAACAGTTTTATATCTACTTTGGCACTATTCAAAAACAAATAATAATATATTTGATACTAAGAACTTTAAATTATCTCTACAGAGTATGATCTCACTCAGAATATAATGGATCCTTATATTGTATATTCCATATCACAGAGAGGCATAGTTACATTTATATAACTGGTGGTTTATGGAGTCTATCACTAAAAGTAGCAAAATTCACCTGCTGAAGTGTAGGATGATCACTCAAGAATGGATAGATTCTCAGTTTCTTTTTTTGTATGTAAAAAAAAAAAGCAAGCCTTTAAAAGTCTATATTTTCATGTTCTGAAAATATATTCTAAGGTGGTGGCATATTCTGTAGTGACATACGAGAATGACTATGAGTTACCTGCCCCTCTTCCTACCAGGGGGAGGGGCAGTTTAACATCCAAAAGTGTTCTGGAATGCCATTCTGACAAGAAGGACAGGCTGAGGTCAACTTGTGTTTAATGCTTGTTCAGGCAAAACACAAAAGAGTTTCACCCCCTTCACCCCTCTCTGGGGTTCATGACCCTAGCCTAGTTCCTACAGGAATGGTGGTGGCTCCACTTTGTTTCCTCCTGGTCCAAGCCAAGAGTCAAGTGGAAGACCTTTGCACCAGGGCTAGCCTGAGGTAGGGCCTCTGCTTTGGAGGCAGCAAAGTGCCCAAGTCTCTTGCTGGTTTAGAGTCTTGCTGGGATATGCAGCCTCTGTAGGCCTCAGAGCTCTCCAAGGGTAGGCTTACCATATCCAAAGGGGGACAGGGTGCCTACACCTTTAACCATTGTAAAAAGAGGGAATTTGGGCAGGTGCAGCTCATAATGGAAGGGTGCAACAAGCTGCACCTGCCCAAATTCCCTCTTTTTACAATGGTTAAAGGTGTAGGCACCCTGTCCCCCTTTGGATATGGTAAGCCTATCCAAGGGTGACAGCTGCAAGCCTGCCTTCAGCCAGCCAGGGTAGTGGCAGAGTGACTCCCCTGAGCCCCCTAATCTCCCTCAGAGCACCCACTTTGTTTCCTCCTAATTATAGATCTTCCTTCTCCCCTTTTCTCCTGCCTTTCTCTGTCCTCTTCGCCCCAGGCCGCCTTCTCTCCTTTCTCCAGCCAACTCCTTTCTGGCTCCTTCTTCCTAGCAGGGGACACCGCTCTTATTCCTCTCTTGCCTTTCCTTCTCCTCTTGCTCCTCTTTCCCTTTTTTCATCCTCCGTCCTTCTGCCTCGTCTTTCCTTCCTCTATCTGTCCCTTTCCTCTCTCTCCATCTCATTCCCCTTCCTTCCACCCCCCACATCTTTCCTGGTTCACCTTTATGGGCTGGCACGAGCCCCACACCCTTCATTTTCCAGCTGACAATTGTCCTCTGGGTCTGTCCACAGCTGGGAGCAGGTAATAGTTGATGACGTAATCTGCTGCTTGCTCTTCAGCTGATCAGCAGCACTGCTGCTGCAGCTTGGCCCTGCCCACACTACGTCATAAAGTACAGTATGTTGTTTTTAATTGTTCAGGATAAAAGAGTCAACATTTGCCATTTCTTGGAGAATGATCCCAAGTTAAGATACTCCAGATATCCAGTTATAGCAAACAAAATATCAAGTCCATGAAAAGTAAAAATATGTAAATAATTTTTCTTATCCAAAAATGGACATAACCTGACCTCTGTTTGCACTATATGAAGAACTGATGCTAGCTGAAGAAATGGACCACAATTGGAGAAAGTAGTACTGTGCGGGGGGGGGGGGGATTATTCTTGCTTACGCAAGGCAAAGACCCATTTTCCCAAACTGTCATCGCTATTCTGAGTTGAAAAATACCAAAGTGATTGTAAAGTGTATATGTAATAGAAAGTAATCTCAGCTGTTTGTAAAACACAACCAAAAGGCTAATTCATTTTCATATTCCAGAGTGGATTGACACTCATTTTTTTCAATCTATGTATACTTCTCAAGTCAGCTTAGAGCTAAAGCTATTTGAATAATAATACTGCACAGTAACCTCTCTATGGTTTTATTCCAGTGAGGCAGACCATTAGAATGTCAATATTTTCCCTTCTAGCTATAACTCAATCACTACATAAAAAAAACCGCAACAGAATTGTGATTATATGTTAGAGTGACTTTACTTAAAATATACATCTAATATCAAACGGACTGCAAATATGTATATAATTTTATGCCAGACTTACAAATAGCTTCAGCAGGGTGAGCAATCACTCATCTGAGCTCCCAGGCTTCTGCTGCATATACCGGTAAATCCCCCACCCCACCACAGTGGCCCATCCTACTGAAGGGAAAGAGGATGAAGGGAAATAGTTGCTGCAGTTCTATGCTACCTAGCCTGCATTTGAATGCTGTGGCAAGACACACCCAATTTAAGGGATTCCATCCTACATATGCAACATAGACTGAGATGTTGATATTCTCTTCAGTCTGCCCAATCTCAAACAATAAATACAAAAAAAAAAAGTCTGGGTTCTGCTGCTGCTGCACCTAACTGAAAGACAAAGCAAGGTGAGTACATAGCCGGGAGACAGCAGCACAATCCTGTGCTGATCACCCCCACTGGCATTGCTAGAGGTGGGGCGGAACGGTAAGTCTTGCACAGCGGTAACCGCTCCATTACATGGTGGCCCCGCCCACTCGCCATCGGAACCAGTCCGGGTGGCGAAGGCAACGCACAGGGAATCTCCTGGTTCCGACAGCAAGTGGGTGGGGCCACCATGGAACGGAGCGGTTACCGCTGTGCAAGACTTACCTTTCCGTCCCACCTCTAGCAACATCAGTGATCACCCCCCTTCCAGTGGAGTGACTGGGTCACAGCAGCTCCTTGTTTTTTCCTGCAGAACTGCTGCACAATTGCTTGCTCTCAGTAGTGGTGCTAGAAGGAGAGGACGACATCACCAGGTTTCATGCCTGGAAATAAGATCATCAAAATCCAAAGGAACTTACGCGGGCAGCCCAATCCTATGTAATTTTGTGTGGCCGGCCTAATGGGCCGGCCACTGTATCCAATGGCCATTGCGGTGTGCACCAGCATGCACCTCAGTGGAAGGGAATGTTTGTTCCCTTCCCCCGGTGTAAGCTGCGCGGGCCGCAATCGGATGCATGCCAGGTCTGAAGGTGGCGCACAACAGGGGAGGCCGTATAAGGGTGGCCCAGGCTGCGACGGGGCATAGGATATTGGCACAACCTAGCGCTGATATTCCCTCCCCCTCCCAGCCTGGGCCGACCGAGAGAGAGAGAGAGAGAGAGAGAGAGAGAGAGAGAGAGAGAGAGAGATCATGCTAAGAAATTCAGGCTTTGCAGTTGTTCTTTGGAGGTCTACGTCTATCTGCAGATTAGACCTGCTGCTGTCTAACTTCGGGGAACCATTAATGTCACCACAAAAAGTGCCATTTTTGTAGGGAAAAGGTAAATCAAATGTGCCTGGCAGGTTGAAACTTTAAGTCATTCACTGTGAAGCTCTGTACAGTACTCTGTACACAGAAACCAATTTAGGAAAATATTTTCAAGACCTGCTAACTTCTACATTTTCAGCCTTAAGTACTTTTGCTACTCATTATGCAATATAAAATTGTTTTGCCAGATGAAATATTCACCCATGTAATCTATCTTTCAGCCACTAACATAAAAAACCTGTACAAGCAACCCCTTCAGAGAAAACTGCAAGGGACTCAGTAATGGAAAATTATAGAACATCATCTCCACAGGAAGTCTCCTTCCTTCTACTAGGCAGCCTGAGGTTATAGAGAACTTTTCTTATCTAATAGGATGGTGGATGCCTCTGTCACCCATATAAACATTGGGATTGTTAGGACTTTTGAAAATGTTTTGGCAACCATGAAAATTTGCGTTGTTTTTAGCAAGCAAATTCCATTGTGGCAAAGACACAATTTTCCATTAATGCTCAACTGGTCCTTTTTAAGGCTTGTTCATGTGTTCCATTTAGATTGTAAGACCCCATCTACAAATTATGCAGAGTAAGGTTGGAGAATTCAGACTCTTCCACTTCACACTGCAAACGGAAAGTCACATTTTTGAATCCTTCCCCATGCAAAGAACATCCTGAATATAGTAAGCCAGCATATTGCAGACAGGTCTGCATTAAATCTTTCCTCCAATTGCTTGTTTACTACATATAGGGTTTTGTATGGCAAAACATTCTAAAATATAACACATACCCCATACTTGCAGTCTAAAGTGTAAGAGTCTAGCAGCCCAATCCCATGGGCCTTCTGAATAAGCAGATCTTGAAATCTGCGGATGCAGAAGGCCCAGCAACAGCAGAAATGCTCTGCCATCGCATGTGATGGAGCTGATGGTGGAAACAGACAGCGGCTCCGCACACATGCCAGATCCAGCTGGACGCTCAGCCAGTGCCAGTTAGTTGGTTGGCAGACCAAGGTTGGCAAGGAGGGAGAGGGTCAGGGCGTTTCAGTGGAGGAACTGAGGGGCATCGGGGGAGGGACGGGGTGGATCCAGCAGCAGTCATGCACATGGGATCCTATCCCATAATCTTATTTTTACCACAGTTTTGGGACGTATGGGTTCTGCAGCCATGTAGACACAAATGAAGAAATAAAAATCTTTGGCAACCATGAAAATTTGCGTTGTTTTTAACAAGCAACGAAACGTCGGCTGAGAAACGAAGATCTTGTCTGTGGTTGTGACAGTTTACATCTGTGTGTCAGTGGCAACTGGCATTAAAGAAATCCATCACACAACTACAGTTTAAAGATTTTTATTTCTTCATTTGTGTCTACATGGCTGCAGAACCCATACTTCCCAAAACTGTGGTAATTATATCCGGTCATGAAAATCTCCATGAAACAATCTTATTTTTTATTTTATTTATTTATTTTTCACATTTTTATACCACCCTTCCTCCAAGGAGCTCAGAGTGGTGTACATATTTCCTCCCCTCCTTTTGTCCTCACAACAACCCTGTGAGGTAGGTGGGGCTGAGAGATAGTGACTGGCCCAAGGTCACCCAGGAAGCTTCGTGGCTGAGCGGGGATTTGAACCTGGATCTTCCAGGTCTAAGTACGACTCCCAAACCACTACACCATCCTGGCTCCCCCCCCCCCGAATGCCTCCTGGCTCTCCTTGGACTTATGCCAGCTCCATAGCTGGCGTGGGTCTGAAAAGACCCATGGGTGGCCAGTTTGTCTTCTGTTTGCCTTTGCTTTGCCTTCTGATCACCCCCACATAGCATACAACGCAGCCTCCATTGGCGCAGCTGCTTGCTATGTGCCACACGGGATAGGATTGGGCTGCAGAACTCTACCACCCCAGCTTACCACCACTAGTTTCAAAGAGTTTTAAGAAGTGTATTCCTAAGAAATAATATCACATTCATGTGTAGAAAGTATAGCATGGCATTTGCTTCTTTTTAAAGTTATTTATAACAGTTAACTAAAACCTTTTTGTAAAATATATTTACGGCTCCTGATAGTTTGAAAAACAGAAGAAAATAATATTATAAAATGCAATTTTAAGCAGAAGGGAAACTGATATGGATGATAAATTAATAGCTGAAGGCTCTGTCTGTACAGAATGTGTTTGGATTTATTTATTTTTTTGCTTTGTTTTGTTTTTAAAGAAGGTGTATCTGCATAAATCTTCTTAGCTTCTAGTGGAAAAATAGTTCTTTACCATACTCTATAACAACAATTATGCAAATCATGTAATCACCTGAAAATAGTCTCCTGAAAAAGTTCAATATGTAACTAACAGAAGACTAGATTAAACAATAGACTAATATGGCCTGGAATTGCTTTTGCAATGTAAATGAAACACAAATCTAGGACCATGCAGGGTTATTCACTGTTAGCCTTTCAGGGTCATCAGTTATGCCTGGACTCACACAAGCACCACAGACCTTTTCAGGAAGTGGGTTGATGCCCATGCCTGCCACACTATATTTTTGGAAAATCACGTGTATCTTTGTCTTGTTCTATACCTCCCCACTGTGACTGGTCACTTCTGTTTTCTTTTCCTGTATCACCCCTTCTTCCTGTTTATCAGTCCATAACTGTGGTTGGGTGTATGCAAGTTCTGATATACTTATGAGATTAGCTTTCTCAAGACGTATGCAGGCATTAATTATGCTTGCTGTAGTGTATACAGTATATCTGCAGTGGGGGGAAGTAAGATCATGCCTGCTAGCCATGCCTCCATGCTAATGTGGTTCTTAGTCATGCCCCTAGGTGTCCAGATGTTCAGTGCTTGCTCAGGCAGAAAAGTGGTGAACATGGAATCAGCTGGGGGAACGGCTGGAAATGCAGTGGTAGTGCCATTGTTCATGCACTTCTGGAGCATGTGCTGGTGACCCCTAAAGGGATGAACAGGGCTGGCCCAGCTATGAAGTGAATGTGGTTTGCAACAGGGAGGATGGCGGAAGGAACAGCAGATCCAGGGTACCCTTCTCCCTGAGTCTACCGCCACTGCCTCCCTCCTGCCCGCCGCAGATACAAAGCCGCATTAATCCACTTCCCACTCGCCAAAGGTGAATGGAAAGCAGATAATCCGCTTCCTCACCATGCTGTGTTGCGTTAGGCGCATTCGCTGGCATGCTCGGGGGAGAAAAAGCTCTTACCATTTTCTGTCACATTCAAAAACCAGGAGATGTGGGTTTATTTAAAGGAACGCTTTAAATAATGGAGCTCCTTTGTTCATGTGGTGCTTTTAAATAAAACCAGGTCCTGCACTTCCTGGTTTGAGAACGTGATGGAGCATGGTGAGCCCCCCCCCCCCGGCACACTGCAGTAGATGCAGCAGCAGGAAGCCCAGGGTGGTGTTGGGCAGCAAGCCTGGCTGAGCTGCCCTGGGGTGATCCACCCAATAATGGGCTGCTGTGCAACTTACAGCAACCTAAAAGTCGAGTCACACATAGAACTGCATATAGAGTTAAGAAAACAGGATGACTTAAGATTTTCTAAGCATCTAGCAGTGAGTTTCATATGAGCATTTCCTAATCTCCCCCCACCCCTTTCTCAAAGATCAATGCCTCACAAGAGTGGGAGAGGGAGGACCTGCCCCTGCCTACCTACCCACTCATCCAAGTTCACTTAGCCAGAGAACTGGGACAAACAGAAATGCCTGGGGGCCGGAGTTAGATAAAGCTGTGGGTGCAGGAAGGTATACACCAGAGAAGAAACATACAGGAGCCTATACATGTGTGTGCACACAGGGGACCAGAATTCACTCTATCCCTCAGTTCAGTGCACCGTGACGTAGGTGCTGAGAGATCACGTTGATGTGGTATGAAAAGTTGGTACACCTGTATCCTCCACTAGGTACACTGCACACAGCAAACATAACAACTACACAGGGCATCAGTGCAGCATTAATTCTGGTACCAACTATTTTTGGGAGGACATTATTGTCCCTAGCAATTCTTAAAGAAACAAGTGAAAGTAAGGAAGTGCAGGAAATTGTTTCTTCTTCACTAGTGCAACTGTTTTTGGAGGGGAGAGTGTGCCCTTTCCTATGTAGCAGCAGCAGCAGCAGCAGCAGCGAGTTTAGTAGATACATAGGTACAACTGCCCTCTTATACTACCATGGGTAGAGTAGAAAATGTGAAGCTTTGGTTTTTGTTTGTTTGTTTTTTGCAAGAAAACATAGAAGACAACACCATGAACTTCTTTTACTGCTCAATCTTATCCCCTGCCACATGCTGGGGGAGGGGGGCAATCAGACAGCCTTCATGAGGTATTTTTTACTTACCTCCCGGTAGGCTGCTCAATCGCCAATTGGTCTCCTTCAACCTATACCAGCCATTTTGCTGGCATAAGTCTGAGGAAAGTCAGGGGCATTCTGGGGAGGGATTTCGGGGTAGCATCTGGGAGCAGGTCACTGCTGCCGGATTCATCCCCTCCCTCTCCCTGACACGTCCTGGTTCCTCCCCCAACATGACCTGTTACTCTTCCTCCCTGTCCATGGCCAGACCCCACCGCCAACTTACTGGCATATGTGGAGCCTCCTGTGGCTGCTGCCACACACACCGCCCCTCTCTCCATTTATGGCAGCAGCCCGGCATCACATGACAGCACTGGCGTCACTACAGGGGGGGGGCGGAGCTGTAAGTTCTGCTGAAATCGGAGCCTCCCTTACACGGAGGAACGAAGCAGCCCCGCCCCCTCACCGTCGGAGCCTTTCAGGCAAGCGAAAGCAACGTGCAGGGAGTCTCCTGCGCGTTGCTTTCGCTTCCCTGAAAGGCTCCGAAGGTGAGGGGGCGGGGCCGCTTTGTTCCTCCGTGTAAGGGAGGCTCCGATTTCAGCAGAACTTACAGCTCCGCCCCCCCTGTAGTGACACCAGTGCATGACAGCGGCTTGGCTTTCGCACCACCATAAAGGACCTTGTGCAGCCAGAACACTCGTAGCAGCAGCACCAGGCCCCAGATAGGATTGGGGCCTAAATTTGGGAATGTGTGAAAAACAGGACATATTCCTAGGCTAGAGTCACTACTGTTGAGAAAGAAATAACAGCTGTTTTCCAAGGCACGTTTTTGCTGTGCAGTGGCATATGATGTTGCTGTGAGAGAAAAAAGGAACAGCATAGTGACACAGGTAAATAATATTGCCATTTTGCAAGGGGAAAAAAGATAGTGATTTGCCCAAACCCATCCAGAGTTTTGATCGTTTAAGAGAGACTTTAACCCAGATCAACTTTAAAAGCACAAGAAAGAAAATACACTTTTTCAAGTGTCAAGCAAAATAATATACAGGGCTAATGAGATATATTAGGGAAGAAAAGAGAAAAGAAAGAAGCTATTAAGACACATTCATGTAAAATACATCCATGGCTCAACCCACTGGGAGGCAGCTTAATTAATTTGACTTTGTAATAACCAAAAGGTTTTATTTCCATGTCCTTTCCATTCTAAAAAAGATGCTCCTTTGTGACATTACATCATTAGCTGGACAGATATATGGGAAATGGCTAGTGGAGCACATTCCCTACAAAGCTTATTCAAGCAAGCAGGCCAGCGTGAAGCCATGTGGAAATCCATTTACACAGTTAGATACTTTCACTTACAATCCAGCTCTGCTGGTAATTCATGAATAATGATAATAACAAGAGAGAGAGAGAGAGAGAGAGCCTTTGCATAGTCTCCTTGTGTTTCAGAAACTTACTATCAGAATCTTATGACAATGCACTTTTAAAAAACACCTTTCCGTCTAATTAGAGCCACAAACATTAGTGAAAACTGAAAGAAAAAAGAAATCCCATTCATTACACATAGTATAACAAGCCTCAGAACATCCTTTCGCTCCTTCGCACGGTTATGTTATGCATGGCAGCACTCGACACTCTGAGTACAAAGTTTACTGCAAAGTCTAATAGGATCCCCAGGGCTCTGTTCACAAATTTCTCTACTTTCTCATCTATACAGTCATTGCTGATGATATTACAGAAAGGTGCATACCCTGAACAATGTTGCAAGTGGAATGTGCTTGGTTCTAGTGAGCGCCATTTTATGATAGCTTCAGCAGGAGACAGTGGATTACCTGCGGTAGTAATTCAATGTGAAAAGTTGTTAAAACTAGCAATATGCCACAGTGCAGGAAATCTAATGTTTACTAATTTCAAAACATGTCTAATATTTAATAATTTCAAAACATGTTTCTAATGTCTAATTTCAAAACATGGATCATGCACATAAAGGGACATATCAAAAACTATACTAGTAGAGTGTTACAAAACAGGATGTGATGCCTGAAGGGAAATTATGTTTTAATGGTGCTGAAGGCAGATATGTCAGTAGTAATGTTTAATAATATAATATAATAATATACAGTATTTATATACCGCCTTTCTGGTCATTGAAATTCTCCTCTGACTTTATTCAAGGCGGTGTACATGGGCAGGCTGTTCTAAACCCCAAAGGGTTTTTACAATATAATAACGTTCTAGTCTTTCATAGAACCCTTCATTTGAGATGTTACTTTCACAGTCCATCTCTCTCTCTCTCTCTCTCTCTCTCTCTCTCTCTCTCTCTCTCTCTCTCTCTCTCTCTCTCTCTCTCTCTCTCGCCTCAGCACACTTCAGCTTCAGCTGCAGCTCCACTCCCCCACAGGGCTCTGCAGCTTATCAGCTCAGCGTGCCAGCAGCTCTCTGACAGACTTCCGGCCGTCTTGAACTGCTGTCCTGCAGATCTTCAGGCATTTGTGAGACAAATGCGCTAACCTCCTGAGCCAGACGTCCTGTTTAAGTCTGAGAAGACTTAAGAGAAAAGGAATTGGGCACTTTGGGTCCATAGATGCTGTGCTATAAGGCAGGGGTTCTCAACCCGACTGCTGATCGTACTTAGACTGCTGGAACCCCGCTCTGACATGGAGCTTTCAGCTGTGTGTTGTCACTCCCAAGAGGCTCCTGCTTTTGGCCAAGCCTCTTGGGAACGCTGAGAAGGGCCCTCCCACCCGCCCAGCAGAGGCATTGTTAGGGGGCGGGGGGCAGGTGTTGGGGGTGACACACGGATGGGGGTGCAATGAACCGCAAATTGCCGTGAATTGGGTGGCAATTCTGCAGTGGCCACAGCTCATGCACCGCAAAAAAGCCCCCCAAAACACATCTGGCTGTTTTTCTGGCTGCGGCTGGCCCCATGCGGAAAGAAGCCAGATCAGTCACTCTGGAGGCAGAAGAAGACGGCACCTGCTGAAATGCCCTCGCCTATCCAACCATTTAAAGGGCCAGCATTCATGTTGAAAGGTTGGCCACCACTGTTCTAAACTAACTAGCATCTGGACCCAGAGACGTTCTTATATGGGGGGAGCAGGTGTGCTCCCCCCCAGGCGCTGAGTGGGCGAGGGGCGCGGCAGGCGCGCCCCTCCGAAGCAGCGCGCCCACTCCGCGCGTCCACTCCGCCCCGTTCGGCGGTCGAGAGCTTTATGAAGAAGCCGAACACGTCGCTGGCTTTTATAGGGTTTGCACATGTGCAAATCCTATAAAAGCCAGCGACCGGCTTCTTCATAAAGCTCTCGACCGCCGAACGGGGCGGTCACTTTAAGGAGGGCTTATCCCCAGCCTTCGGAGAGCAGCCTCCGGAGGCCGGGGACGTGCGGAGTGGGCGCTCAGCCCCGAGCCCGGCTACTTGGGGGGGTGCTCCAACCCCACCCCCCCAGGCGCCGGGAGGGCTGGGAACGCCACTGTCTGGACCAGCCTGGTGGATCAGAACCATGATGCACAAAATGGGGTTCTATTTGTGTCTTCAGAGGCAGGCTTCCTTGTTAGGATCCTCCCCCTGTGTGACTTGCCGGGCTGCTATTGGGCAGTCCAAAGTGGGAGGGCATAAGCAGGCTATTTTGCAGCGCTGAAGTCTTCCGCAGTCATTCTTGCACAGCTGCAGCAGGACCCACCCTCCCAGTAGGTAGAAATCTGAGATTAGTTGGTCGCCTTGCGGGCTGGGTAGGAATTTTTTGCTCCTCTCCCAATTGGCTGGGGGGGGGGGTGCCTACCCCAGACTGACCTTTGGGCTGGGATTAGCCAGGCTGGCAGGATAGTGCAGGGCAGAGGATCAGGTGTCTGTGCCTTTAGGCAAGCAAGAGTTGGGGTCAGAACCAGAATCGGCTCCCAGAGGCTACCTGGATCAGGGACGCAGTCTGTTTTCATCCCAGTCTTGAATTGGGACGCCTACCTTTGTGGTTACCTGGCTCAGAGTGGGCGGGGCAATTCAGGTTCCTTGGCCCCTTTTACAGGGGTTGGCGGTAAAGAAGCTGGGTGATCTGTGAAGTGATCCCAGATTCTGAGCCAGGGTGGCTCACAAGATGGAGGGTTTAGACAGGACAGCTGTCTTCCCCTAGTTAGGTACCTGTACTGGGGGGGGGGGTGAGGTTTGTAGTCAGGACCTGCTGCACTTGCCTGAACTCAGCATTTCTAATTATCTAATTATCAATAAATCATGGACCTGTTTCCTTCCAAATCTATAGCACGTGTATTGGGGGGGGGGGGGAGATACCTGAAAATGGGCTTTAAACCGTATCTCCCACTATCATCCCAATCCTTTGGAAACAGCTGTTTGTCTTTGGAAAAATACTCTTGACGCCAATGGGAGCTTTTCATTCTCATAGCAAATAGCGAGCATGGGGTGGGGTGAGAATAAGAAGAACCTGCTTGTGTGACCAGAGAGGAAACAGTGTTGTGCTTCCATCCAGAGACACTTCACAATGCAAAAGGACAACAGGTTGACACGCACCTGTTCATCAAATAGCTTCTATGTTTATACTGGGTTAACTCAAAAGAAGTTTTGTATACATACTGAAGAAGGTGTTTGTGTAAACATGAGTAGAAGTAATCTGGGTTCCATGTTGCACTGTGTGATCATATTCCAAGGAAGGGGGAAAAAAATTGGCATAAACTCTAGCCAGCTGGGCATGTACAAAATGACCACCACTATGACAACTAAACTGCTATTAGTTGGAAGAAATACCATGCGATGGTATCACTATTCATTTTGATTCCACCACATACTGTGCTGAAAAGCACTTTTAGCCTTTTAAAAAATTAGTAATGAATTAAATGCCAGGTGCTAACATTTGCTACAGATGATGAACAAATACTTATTAAAACGAGAAAGAGAAAGGGCACTTCACCGTCTGTAGAACACTGCTTTAGAGAAAGCACAGCAAGAGGTTTACATTTCTGGAGAGAGTTATAATAGACTGCAGCCCTGCAGGGTGGAACAGCTGAAGATAATGTGAGACACAATGAGTCATTTTGAAAAGCCAAAGCCAAAGCAATGACTATTTTTTTTTCTTTCCAAGCAGACGCAGCTGTTGTTGAAATGTACAGTACTGCACTCTTTATTTCAAGAAAGGGTGGTAGAGTCCACTTACATTCAAGATTTCCATTGTTCATCTGTGTTTACTTTCACAACATATTAACTGAGCATTTCCAAACAATCATATCTGGAAGTCAAATTCATAAACGCAGTAACAGTTAATATTTCTAACCACAACACTAAGCAGATTATTGCGGAAACCACAGCTGCGTTAAGTATACTCAAGATAGAGAGAGAGCGATGTGCTTTGCAAAATCACTAGCTATTTTTTTAAGTTCCTGAGAAACAAAACTCTGTATTTATCAACATTTCCATGTAAAAATCATAGTATACATGTGGCATTAAGAAATCAAAATAGAACTTTGTTAAACTAAAATATTTGTTTAATGGTTTCAACTATAAATGGTTCAGAGACCACGTGAAGATTGGCAGCGGAATGCAAGAAGTGACAGGATCAAGGGGTAATTAAAGGGCAGGTTCAAGGCTCCTTTCCTCATTCCCCTTCCATTTCTTGCCACATCATGGTGACTACTTTGTATGTCACATTTCACTATACAGAGCCTAATCTCTATATAAAAGCAGCAGCAAAGATCCTTCAATATGAAGGGCAGTGTCTTTCACAGTGGCTACATGTGCAACTCCTGTCAGACCCATTTAACTGGATGGGAAAAAAAACATTCTTACGCTACTCATTACAAAACACATGCTTCTTCCTTCATAGAGATCCATGCAGGAAAAAAGTAAAATATAAAGTGGGCCGGTAGGAGAAAGTGGAGGCAGCAAAGAGAATGTGGATTAGGCTTATTGAGAACAGCAGGCTGCCTGAAATTTTTGGGGTGAGGCAGAAGAGACGGGGCCAAGAGAAGCTGAGGGGTCTCAAGCAGGGCCTCTGAGAGGGGGGTTAAGGGGGTAATTTGTACCCAGGCCCAGGGTGAAAAAATGGGTCAAAAAAGGGGCCTGGAGCAAAAAGGGGGGGCATGAGCCAAATTCATATGCAGGGGTCCAAAATAAATTTTGTACCCCCTGATAAAATTCCTCGGAATGGCCCTGGTCTCAAGGGTTTGTTGTGTGCATGGGAAAACAGTAAGAGAAGAGGAATGTTGAGAAGGCAAATGTGATGGAGGATGGTATTTTTTGGTAAGCTGAGGAATTCCAATTACTTCAATATAAGTAGTCCAGAGCACAGAAGAAGACTGAAAAAGAAATCTAAGTGGAAAATATGCCTCTGACACAGGTGGTAACTATTTTGCTAAAGTCATCACACTTGCCTTTAGCTAAAAGAGATTGGATCTGAAGCCAGTATCTAATCTTTGCACTTTCCTTTCTCTTCATAAGAATAGTAATAGAAAAGAAATCAGTTGGATTACAAGGAGTTACTGCCAGCGTAGCTATTTCCTGGGGGAAAAAATGTCTCTTTCAAGCTTTGCAAGCCAGTGATGGTATTTCAGCTGCCTCTGAGACTAACCAATAACTCTGGGTGACGACTGGCTTTTCACAATTATTCCCCTGTGAATTTGATCACAGTGCTCATTGCTCTAACATTGAACCTTTGTTTGCACCAAGGATTCCTTATCTCCTAGAGAGGACAGGATGTCTTAGGGCCTGGAAATAGTAGGTAAAGCTCTTCACCTCTAAGGTCACTGACAAAATCCTGCTTGATTGGTAGAAACCAAAAGTTATCACTCCATGTGGACTGTTAGATGGCTTGTGGAAGAGGAGTGAGGAAGAGTTGATTATCACCAGTGCCACAGCTAAAGGCTGATCTGTGCATACCCCACAAAAACCATTTTCAGCATCATCACCCTTATTCATTATCTAAATGATAATCTGTCCCCCACAAACATGAAAGACAAGCCCTGAACGACAGAGGCTTTTTAATCCTTCAGAGTAGGATCCTTAAACGGTTGGAGGATTTGTCATGTGAAGGAACCTCATCCCTGTTCCAAAAGGGTCTAGCTTAACAACATGAGTTGTCTCTCTTGGTGCAGGAAAAATGTTGTGCTGAGCAACACAGTGTTATCAGCCACTATTCCTGAATTTCACACAGAACACATACCCTGCCAAGAAACTAAAATAAACAGTTTTACTATTTTTTTAAAAAAAAATTGCCATAAAAGAGAAAAAAAGGTATGAGTTTCGGAAACTAACTGGCAAGAAACAGTCTTGGGGGCTGGGCTTTAAGTAAGAGAATGTTGTTGCTGCAGGGGTGGGGAAAACTAATGCTGCAACAAAGGTTAGCACTGTCTCTCTCTCTGACAGCGCAATCCTGCACAAGTCTGGAACGGCAGAGCGAGCGAGCCATTGGAACGGCACACACAGTAGACATAGTTTTTATAGTCTATAGTTTAGTTTATAAGAAAGGATAGTGCTCTTCTCTCTGCTACACAGTCATATATGTTTCTCTTCAATTCCCTGTGACGGACAGCCAGGCCTTCTTCTCTCGTGCAGTCTTCTACTGTCTCCAACTTAGTGATGCTTGGAGCTCACTCCATCCATGGGAAGCATCTGTGCTCTTGTCATTTTCATTGACAGCATAAGGTTTGTATTGATGAAAATTGCATTGCCTAATTTGCAACCCTGATTGGCAGGGGTAACACCCCCTTAGCCAAGGACTACTTTAGGCTGACAAAACAGAGGAGGACACAGTAGGAAGCCACTTCCCAAGGCAAGAGTTTCACAAGGCAAGGATTTCGAAGCATGAAAGCTAGCAATGCTGCTTATTGCTGTTGAACTTGGAAACCCAGTTGGCTCCTATACAGTATAGTACACTCATTTGCTAATCAGCATGACTAGCTAGCTGCTATATAAATCTGGAGGCCCAAGGTCCAACGCAACACTGTCATGACTAGACAAGATGCCATCTTTTTAAAACAAATGGCCTGCACAGAAAGGCGATAAAGAAATAGTAAATAGTAAAATTGATAAGTTCTTCATTCAAAGAGGTTTTTTTTATTACCTGAGATGCTATATTCCTCCTATACAGAATTGCTGTAATGGAATTTCAAAAGTCGGGGACACTGTGAAGCTGTGGTGTTGATTTCGCCTGATCTGCTTTTACCCCAGCTTCTCAGTGTACATGTAATGCTGCTGATCTCTTAAACCATGGTGTGGCCATGGTTTAAGATAGGCGTTCTCAATCAGTGGTACTAGTACCACCAAGTGGTACTTCGGTTGACTGCTGGTGGTACTCGGACCGCGAGACCACCAGAACCCAGCTCTGATGCGGCACTATAGGCAGACATTTTTTTTTCTTCCGAGAGGCTCCTGCCTTTGGCCTAGCCTCTCAGAAATGCTAAGAAGTGTCTTCTCACCCGCCCAGAGCCTCCTACCTGCGTTTTCTGGCCTCCGAAAACCTGAAAACCCGGAAGTAACTGGCAATGATGTCATCGCCAGTCACTTCTGGTAGTACACAGCAGGAGAGTGGCGCTGGAGGTGGTACTTGGCCAGGAAAGGGTTGAGAACCCCTGGTTTAAGAGATCAGCAGCATAAGATGTTCAGCATAAGATAAGCAGGAATAAGGTATGGCCCCTAAACGATTCCAACACAAATTCACCACAATTCCCTTATAATCATTTGTACGCGTAACTAGTGCTATACAAATGCTATTAATAATAGTTATTATTTGTATCAAATATTATATACAAATGCTTATCATCATCATCATCATGGATAAGTGTTACATGTGCATGGATGCAAGCATGATTAATATAACTACACTAAGGTTTTGAAAAGGATTTGAAACCAGAGATTGATGCTGGGTTCCTGGCTGAGGAAAGCTGGATAGTAAGCAATGGTTAGCATCACTGTAGATGTAGTGTGAGCTATTTAAGTATTGTATATACGAGCTCTATTCTTAGTAGACTCTTGATACAATTACTTTGAAAGCCATAATGTCTCCATACTGCTGCTTTCCTGGCTAGAACTTAACATATCAAGTTCACACCACAGCATATTGTTGTTGTTACCATCACATCTAGAAATTAAGAATACACAGTTTAAGTTAAAGTAGCTGTTTCCCTTCATTCTTTGTCAAGAGGTTTTATACTTGAAGGGCACTTTTCCTAGCTATTGAGTACATGCCATACAAAACACAGCTCTGTACGTTTCTTTTAGACAAAAGTAGCAGCTTTTCAAGATACGCTGCAGGATGGCACTTCCTTCTGCATCCTCTTCTGCTCTCTTTGAAACTGTGTGGGTTGCACATCTACAAAGACATACTAATAAATACAAATGTTGAATAGAAATCTATTTGCTGCAATACAAAGGCACCATTCTGCCATTCTAAACCATCGGATTTTTTTTAAAAACAAACTACTTACTTAAATCATTTTGTGAAATGAAAATTCCTGCTGAACAAAGTCTAAGGAAACTTTAATAGCCAGTCAGTTCTTTTATAGGAAGAAATAGATCATTAAGGAAAAATGTACTGTACACAGGCTAAGACATCAACATGATCTAGGTTTCAGACTGTAATCCTGTGCAGTGTTAGGTGTGCTTAAGCACATTGATTGCACAGTGTGCTAAGGCACACCTAGCTCTAAACAGGAGCAGGCTGCAACTATTCTTTTCTTTTTAACAATACAGCTTTTCAAGACACATTTTTAGGGTCAAGCAGTCTACAATTGTGGGTGTCATCTACCTCAGTATCAAGTGGATCACCAGACATAGTACCAACAGCCCATGTCTATTCATTTATTTATTCATACATGACTTACAGGGAGAACAGGAGGCTTTGGGATGTAAAGGGGATTTAAATCCCCTTTCCCTTCCAAAGCCTCCTGTTCTGCCCTCCACCACTGCTACACCACTGGAGGAGCTGGGTAGGATTGCGCTGTTAAATGTATACACTTTTCTCTAGTGCTGGGGCTCATGGGGTTCCCAAGCGGTCTCTCATTGAGGTACTGACCTGACCAGGACTTATATTAACACAAAGCACTATTGAGCAACTGCTGAATGCCAGTCACCTGGGGTGAGCACTGAGTCCCCTGAGAATATTTGAGCCCAGCCAGCAACAATAGTCCACTTCAGATATTCCAAAACTATATACAGCACAAGAAAGCAAGGAGGGCCTTGAAACTGTGCTGGCTAGCCCTGCTCCTGCTAATGATGCAGTCCTGAAACCCTGCCCCCACCCTTCCCATTACCTAAAGGTAAAGGTATCCCTTGACAATTAAGTCCGACTCTAGGGTGCGGTGCTCATCCCCCTTTTGAGGCCAAACCGCTGCCCGAAGACGCTTCCGTGGTCATGTGGCCGACATGACTCTCCTTGCCGCAGCGCGAAACGTGTGGCTGGGACACGGAACGCTGTTTACCTTCCCGCAAGTGGTACCTATTTATCTACTCGCATTGACATGCTTTTGAACTGCTAGGTTGGTAGGAGCTGGGCCGAGCGACAAGAGCTCACCCCGTCACGTGGATTCGAACTGCCAACCTTTCGATCGACAGCTCATGGTTCAGTGGTCTAACCCACTGCGCCACCCGCAGCCTCCCATTACTTACACTGCAACAAATACTGAATTGCCAGAGAGAATCTTCCCATGACAGCCCTACTCAATCATTCCAAGGGTCCCCTGCATTCAGCATTTGTCACTGTGGGCAAATGCTGAATGCAAAGGAGTGAGGGTGGGAATTCAGGGGCATCATCAATGGCAGCAGGGATAATGTGACATGATCTCAGGTACTCATGTTCCTGTACATAGTTTTGAACTGCTAAAAGAGGGTTTTTGTCAATACGCTACATATAGAGCACTGATGCAGAAAAAACAACAAAAGGTATTCTTGCTGCTTCTGACCGAACAAGAATGAAACTACCCAGATCCACCATCGTAAGTCAGGGGAGGGGGGTCCACCAAGGTAGGATGGACCACCAGAGGTTACCTGGATAAATGGCCCCTCAGACTTGAATTTGGAGACCTGCCTAGCATAAGCAAGGTTGCTCCCTCACACATGGCTTCAAACCAGATCCTGGGAAAGTTGTGTTTTAAAGGCGTAAATTCTTGCAAGCACTTCCAGAGGCATAGCTGCATTACTCTGTAACAGCAAAAACAAGAAAGAGTCTCTCTCTCATGGCACCTAGCAGACAAACACATTTATTATAGTGTTAGCTGATGGTGGACTACAGTCCACTTTATCAGATGCATGAAATGTAACCTGTGGTAGGCAGGTATCCACAAAACCTTATGTTGCAATAAATCTGTTAGGGCGCAATCCTGGAAACTCCAACGACGATGGAATGAGCATTCTGTCACCGGAAGACGTCGCGAACGTGCCGTAAAGCCATAAAGCATGTTCACGACAACTCGGGAGTAAGGAAGGCCATTGGCCTAGCCAGCCTGGGAGGGGCGGGGGATGGCGTCAGCCATATCCCCATCCCCACCAGGCCAGCCATGACGTTACACAGCCTCCTCTACTTCTGCCAGCTATTTAGCTGGCAGAAATCCGAGGAGGCTGATTGGGCTGGCCTGGATTTACACCTGGGGAAGGGGATGAGCTCCCCCTTCCCTGAGTAGGCCTCGAACCCGGGGCGTGCTGGGCAGCCTGTGCACAGGATCTGTACCGGGCAGCCTGTGCGCTGGATACTTACGGTGGATTGCGCTGCCCGTCTAAGATGCTATGGAACTATCAATTCTAGCATGTGATTCCTATATCTGAAGATATTTGTAAGTATAATGGCAAAATGACAACACACTCAATTAAGCTCAGAGAGGAGGCTCCAATACCAGCTGTGAGGTTCATCATTTTTTGAGCAAAATGAGATAGTTTCATGTATTTTATTCTAACATTATCTAGGGCTAGGCATATTTTCAAAAACTAAAGTTACTCGTGATAAGCAGGACTGAGACTGGTGATTGCTAGATTCTCATAGTGCTCTGATCCATATGCCACAAGTACTCAGGGTTGCTCAATATGATACAATTATAATGGGTACATGCTGCAGACCTACATTTTCTATTTGTTAGAATAGCAAAGTACTGTATACACTTAAAAAAAAAAATCTCAGGTACACCACAAGGAGCTGTGACTGGTCCTAGCTCCCTAGTATATGTTTCCCTAGTATACTGTATGTTCCTCAACAAATTACTCAGCGTGTAATTCATCTGTGGAACTCCTTGCCACAGGATGTGGTGATGGCACCTGGCCTAGATGCCTTTAAAAGGGGTTTGGACAGATTCAAGGAGGAAAAGACCATCACAGGTTAAAAGCCATAAGCAACCTCCTGGTTTTAGAAGTGGGTTTTCTCTGTGCCAGGTGCAAGGGAGTGACAATGGGAAACAAGTTATCTTGTTATCTTGTGCTCCCTGAGGCATCTGGTGGGGCCACTGTGTGATACAGGAAGCTGGACTACATGGGCTTTTGGCCTGATCCAGCAGGGCTCTTCTTATGTTCTTATGTTCTTAAATTTTGTTTGTTCTGTTTTTAAAAAAGATATGAATGTGCTCAGTGGCGTTGCTACACCCCTGCGGGGGGGGGGGGCGGTTGAGGCGACACCCCCTGTGATGTCACAAGCCCTGCCCAGGGGTGTGACATCACAGGCCCTGCCCCTTTCGGCAGCCATTTGGTGGCGGCACACAGAAAATGCACCTCCCTGGTGTTTTTTCGGCCGATTTTAGGCCAAAAGCAGCCCAGGCGGGCTAATCCTGTTGCCGAAAGCGGCCTAGAAGGGGCTGTAAAAATGCGGTGTGTGTGTGCATTTTTGGCCTGCTGCCAAGCACCCCCTGTGCATGTCGCCCCTGCTGCCCGGAGGCTCCCCACCCCCCGTCTTCCCTAATGGTGCCTCTGAATGTGCTTTCATCACTAGATATACAAAACATAGGTCTGTAATATTTGGATCTTGGTTTGCCTAGACTTGCCCAAGAACACACACACAAAAATTCAGAATTAAAAAAAAAACTATTTTTTGATTCTGCTAATACTATATTGACGATTTCTTGGTCAATTTGTTCTTCGAACTACACTGAATGATATTACCATTGCACAAGGAGTTATTCCAGAAGAACAAACCTAAGCTATTTCTGGAAACTAGAGGAGAATTTAAGCCAGAACATTCAGTTTTGTTGAATTTAAGTTTTAAAAACTGGTTCTGGTTGCAGGAAACCTCTAGCTCCCTTTGGCTTCCTTATATTTAAGGATTTATCACATATGCCTCCTTTATAACTTTATTGTTTTATATCATCTTGCACATGTACTGTGGATTTTGAAACCTTATTTTGCTGGCTAACGTTTTCTTCTGTCTGACATAGCAGAAGAGATAGCCTGGAACTGGAGGAAAACACACATCCAATTTCCTTCCTCTATAGGCTTGATCTCTGCACAGCAGATATCATTTTACATTATTTTAAGACGATGAAGCGATTGGTAATGTGTTGCATTGATCTGTATCAATGCTAGAAATTCAAAATGATTGTAGATGATGGATGTATGATAAGCATGCTTTAACTCTTGTTTCCATTAGAAGAGAAAATAAAAGGTATTAATGAGGTATTAATGATAATATCTCATTAAAAGGTAACTGGAATATAGATTCTTCCGTAAAGGGCATGGCATGATTCTTGGGTGGGTCCTTGTGTATGTAAATAATGTGTATGTTATTACATTACAGAAGAAGGTGTAGCATTAACAAAGCAGTAATGTACTGTAATAACACACATATCTGTCAAGACACCCTTGACAAATTTCAGAGTTTTTCTTTCTCTCTCCTACCAGGGGTGATTCCACAGGTGGGGCCTGGTAGACGTGGTTGAGGAGTCCCTGCCCACAAAAAAAGTCCACATTCATTTCTGGCCAACCCAACCCCAGAGGCAACAAGGGTTTGCTGCTGCCCCTGCTAAGCCATGAGGATGCTTTCCATCTGCTGCAGCTGCTTGCCACCACTGTTGCCCAATAAGCCAGCCAGGGTGGCCTAGTGGAGAGACTTACTAAGAGGAAGTTGTGAGCAGGCAAGCAGCAGTAGACACATGTTATCCTTTGTGCTGCCTCTGGTAATAGCAGTGAAGGAGAACTGTCAGTCACTCGCTGCCTGGTTACCTTTTCTAGCTGGGTACCATTGATCAGCAGGGAAAGCTAAATGGGTAGTTGACAGACGAGAGTTGCCGACACCACTGTAGCTGTGAGAAGCAACATGAGGGATAACTTGTGTCTGTCTGTGCCTGGTTCCCAGGGAACCTGGCATGTGCATGCATTTTCTAAAGCATGGAGAGTGTGCCATCAGCTTTGCCCCAAGGGCAAGGCCCCTCAAAGCTGGTGTGCTCACTGCTTTTACCTGCTTTTCTCATGAGTTCCCATCAGTTTTATTTCTCCACTCTAAACTTCCCATTTGTCTTCATCACTAGAACTCCTCAATAGGCTTCACTTGCTGGAGGCTAATTAGCTCTCCCCCTAACTTCACTCACTTTCACACAACCAAGCACAATGGCAATGTTAGAGAATAGATGCAAATACTGTACATATTTTGCATTCGCTCTACCCCTTCATTTTTCCTATCACAATCCTTTTTGTCTTATCAGAGCCGCATTTGCAGAAAACACAAACCATTTCCATTTGTATACAACTGCACATAAACAAAGCAACAGAATAAATGATACTAATTAAAAAGCTGGGAAGAGAGGGGCACACATTTTGGGAGGAACAATACACATGATAAAGCTCAGTCAGTCCAGAGGGTTTTCACCAAGTGAAATCTGCCAAATCTTACAAAGGAAAATATAAATTGTACTCAACAAAAAAGACAAAATTATATTGCATGGCTAGGAACTGTTGTATATTAAGGAGTTTCAATAGCAATCTCATGGAACACAGAAAAATCTATAAGAACTTTAGTTCAACCATAGCACTTCCTTCCATTTTAAGCAAGATGGTTCCAAGATGATAGCATACATGCCAACAGAAAAAGCAGTTTTGCATTTTAGTGGAAAAAAATAAATAAAATAAAAATAGCAGGTAGCACATATTTGATATTACATAAGCACCAAACATCTAATGGCCTTTTCAGCAGAGCAATGTTACAAAACTCATTTAGAATCCTTTGAGCAGGAGATGTTCTCAAATGAGGCCTAAACGTACTGAATAAGGTCAGGCTTATGCTCTCCTGCGAGTCTGGCTTTATTGGTAACTCCAGCAATAATTGACATAATCTCTGCACTAGCTGTGCTACTGGCAGCACTAACAAAGGAGGCACACATGTAAGCTTCAAGCTCAACTATTTTTAGCCAAACCTGGGTTTTCTTGCTTCTTGCTGGCTCCAGCATCACAAAGCCTAATTCCTGCCTTTTTATACACTGCTAGGTATACAAAGGAGGTAATTCTTAGAGTGCTCACTGTCTATGATGACCTTTCCAGGTTTTTGCTCATCATAGTGGAATCAGCTCCCCAGAGAAGCCTGCCAAGTTTTCTTTTTCTTTACTGAGTTTCACAAAAATGGTCAAGATGGGGCTTTCTAGCTGCAATGTAGTCACTTGTTTATAGACAATCAATTTTAAATTACTGTTTGCTTTTTTTAAATTTGGTTCTCTGTAGGGTTTTTTTTTTAGGATTATGTTCACCTGTAAGCCACTTTGAGAGTGTTGGCTAAAATGCAGGGAGTACATTTTTAAATAAATAAATATTTGAATTTATAAAGTACAGTTAACTGTGTGCGTTATTCAGTAGAGAGTAACCAACTAATGAAAAAATCCAGTGATGTGTATGTGTGAGTCAGCATTTTCTTTCAAGGAAATGGGTTTAGCAATGGGCTGCCAGATTCCATTCTATAATCTATTTACTGTATATCAAAAATAGTAAAATCAATAAGAAAAGTGGCTGCTGATTATATTTCCAGCTAGCTAATGCCGTATCTTAGAAAAATAACACAAAGATTCTCTCTCTTATTAGTTGCAGTAGATTGATGGGCAAGATACTTCAAAGTTACTTTGTGAAAGTGCTCATCCAATTCAAAGTCCACAATTAATGTGTTGAAAGGCGGTAACGAACTTCTGGAGCTCTCCTGTTTGCAAGAGTGAACCTATTCATTTCAGATGGGGACAGCAGACCCACATAATTATTCCAGCAGACCCATATGATTGGGCAATGGCCATGCAGATCTGCCTTCATGAAGCACTATCTCAACTGAAATGCAGAGAGAGGCCTGGGCAAGTAAGGTATTTGTACTCAGATCATCTTATTCTTATTCTTATTCTTATTCTTAGCTTCTTATTGCAAAATTCAGGCTTAAACTGAAGAATGTAGGGAACACCACTAGACCAGTCAGATATGACCTAAACCATATCTCTTATGAGTATACAGTGGAGGTGAAGAATAGATTTAGGGCATTAGACCTGGTAGACAGAGTGCCTGAAGAACTATGGACGGAAGTTCGTAACATTGTACAGGAGGCAGCAACTAAAACCATCCCAAAGAAAAAGAAATGCAAGAAGGCAAAGTGGCTGTCAGATGAGGCTTTACAAATAGCTGTGGAAAGAAGGAATGCGAAAAGCAAGGGTGAAAGGGAAAGATATAAACAACTGAATGCAGATTTCCAGAAAATAGCAAGGAGAGATAAGAAGGCCTTCTTAAATGAACAATGCAAAGAAATCGAGGAAAATAACGCTGACCCGCCCGTCGGCGGGTCGGCGCGGTTGCCCGGCCCCGCCCATGCTCGCCGGAGCGAGGTCCATGGGCCTGGCAGCTGATTGGCTGCAGGGCTGGGCGGGCTGAGGGGAGGAGCCGACGTGCAACGGCTCTCCCCTCAGTCGCGCCGAGGAGCCGAAGCAGCAGGTCGCTCGCCGCAGCTCCGGAGCGTATTAGGCCTGAGCTGCGACGGCGAGTTGCTGTGGGGGCGGAGAAGCCTCGCGCGGCCGAAGACGACATCGGGGTCGCTCCCCGCAGCGTGGGACTCGTGGAGGCTTTGCCTCGGTCCGTCAGATGGCGGACCGTTTCAGGCCTCGTGCGTGGGTGTGGAGGCCCGTGTTTTCCTTGCAGAGGCTCAGCGACAGCGAGGGATCAGGCATTGTTCCTTGTCGTGGGGGCCTGGGCCTTGTACTCCCCCCCCCCCAGCGTGTATCTTTTCAGTTGAAACAAGACACACACTTCTCTCCTTGGGCATTTTGGCCTTCCTTTCGGTTAAGCAAGAGACACACGCACTCCCTTCCTTTAAGTTTAAACAAGAGACACACACACACCCTTTTATTCAAAGGGGCATTTTGGCCATATTCCCCGGAATATTATCATCATGTCTAAGAGGACAGGGAAGAAGGGGGGCAAAGCACCTAAGCGTTCCCAGCCCCCCCGGCCTCAACCCCCCAGGGTCTCATCTTTGGATGAAGAAGGGGATGAAGAGTGGAAAGCTATGGTGGCACGATTGGAGGAGTTAGAGCAGGAAAAAGCTCAAAGGGAGGCAGGATTGGGGGATGGGGGAGAAACCTCCGGGACCCCGAGGCGCTCTTCCAGGAAAGGGAGGGGTGCAAAAATGAAACTTTTTCATTCCAGGCTCGATGCGCTGGGGCAGCCTTCCAAGGTTAGTGCCTCTGCCCGTAAGGCGCCGACTACAGTACCTCCCCCGCCAGGGCAGAGCGAGGTGCAAGGTGAGGTTTCTGTTCCTGATGACCACACTGTGGTCACTGACCCAGAGCCGGACATCCTAGAGAGTGAAGTCAAGTGGGCCTTAGGTAGCATTACTAACAACAAAGCTAGCGGAGATGATAATATCCCAGCTGAGCTACTTAAAATCCTAAATGATGATGCTGTGAAAGTGCTGCACTCAATATGCCAACAAATTTGGAAAACTCAGCAGTAGCCAAAGGATTGGAAAAGGTCAGTTTACGTTCCAATTCCAAAGAAGGGCAGTGCCAAAGAGTGTTCAAACTATCGCACAATTGCACTCATTTCACATGCTAGCTCAAAATCCTCAAAATTATGCTCAAAATCCTACAAGCTAGGCTTCAGCAGTACGTGGACCGAGAACTACCGCATGTACAAGCTGGGTTTCGAAGAGGCAGAGGAACTAGAGATCAAATTGCCAACATGCGCTGAATCATGGAGAAAGCACGAGAGTTCCAAAAAAACACCTACTTCTGCTTCATTGACTACGCAAAAGCCTTTGATTGTGTGGATCACAACAAACTGTGGCAAATTCTTAAAGAGATGGGGATACCAGACCACCTTACCTGTCTCCTGAGAAACCTGTATGCGGGTCAAGAAGCAACAGTTCGAACCGGCCATGGAACAACCGACTGGTTCAAAATTGGGAAGGGAGTACGGCAAGGCTGTATATTGTCATCCTGCCTATTTAACTTATATGCAGAGTACATTATGAGAAATGCAGGGCTGAATGAATCGCAAGCCGGAATCAAGATTGCCGGGAGAAATATCAACAACCTCAGATATGCAGACGATACCACCCTAATGGCAGAAAGTGAAGAAGAACTAAAGAGCCTCTTGATGAGGGTGAAAGAGGAGAGTGCAAAAGTTGGCTTGAAACTCAACATTAATAAAACTAAGATCATGGCATCTGGTCCCATCAATTCCTGGCAAATAGAAGGGGCAAAAATGGAAGAAGTAACAGATTTTACTTTTTTGGGTTCCAAGATCACTGCAGACGGAGACAGCAGCCATGAAATTAAAAGACGCTTACTCCTTGGAAGGAAAGCTATGGCAAATTTAGATAGCATAATAAAAAGCAGAGATATCACCATGCCAACAAAAGTTCGCATAGTCAGGGCGATGGTGTTCCCAGTAGCAATGTATGGTTGCGAGAGTTGGACCATAAGGAAGGCTGAGCGCCGAAGAATAGATGCTTTTGAACTGTGGTGCTGGAGAAGACTCCTGAGAGTCCCTTGGACTGCTAGGAGATCAAATCAGTCAATCCTAAATGAAATCAACCCTGACTGTTCCCTGGAAGGACAGGTACTGAGGCTGAAACTCAAATATTTTGGCCACCTAATGCGAAGAGAGGACTCTCTGGAGAAGACTCTGATGCTGGGAAAAATTGAAGGCAAAAGGAGAAGGGGAAGGCAAAGGATGAGATGGTTAGACAGCATCGAACATGAAAATGAGCGAACCCTAGTGGAGGCTAGGAAGGCCTGGCGGGATATGGTTCATGGGATCACGAAGAGTCGGACACGACTTAACGACTGAACAACAACAACTCAGATCATAGCCTGGTTGGACAATTGTATAAATAAATATATCTTTGCTGGATACCATAGGGTTACAAATTTTGATTAATGTTTCCATTATTTGTATTGCAACGGGATAATAATGCCACCGTCTCAAATGCAAGCATTTTTCTTAATTTACTGCCAGTCTAAAAGTATTAAGAAAACAAGTACAGATTATTTCTGTCTGATAGGAGATAATTCTGATGTAAAATTGAATTTAGCTGCTCATTCCACCTAGGCAGAGTTAAATTGTATATGTCAGGTTTGTTTTAATAAAGGAAGCTACTCCTCATTGCTCTTCATGTTAAGCGTGACCTAAAATCCTTTGGTAAAAAGCAGTTAGTCCCTTATCTTAAAATTATTCATTCTTAGGGCACTTCCAGGCAGAGAGTTTTTTGAGTGTCAGGCACACTGATTTGGGAAGGTTAGACAGGTAATTATATTTGTGTGCAGCACAGACCCCAAGCACTCAGGTGAATATCTCAAGCAGAAATTTCAATCTAAAAATAACTCTGCGAAATGCAAGACTTTTGAAGACAGCTCTGCTAAACTGACCAATAGCTGTGCCTAAACTTCACACAATCAAAATATAAAATATCTACAAATTCAAAATTATTAAGGTTATGAATGTTGGCAGCTCCATCATTTCTCAAGCAACCATATCAACTCTGGTATTACTTTAGTATTGATTTATTTTCAGTTCCTTATTCCTCTAATGTAACAAGACTCTTATTGAAAACCCTTTATAAAATCCATGAAATGAATCCTTTGGCATCTCACACTCTAGCCCAGCTTTGCTGTTTTTCTTTCTACTTGGAGTATCTTATCTAGATATTATCTTGATGGTTTATATGTTAAGAGCAGTAGTTCTCTGGAGCCCTTTACACTCCTAAAAGGAGTTTCAGGGAGCCCTGCTGGCACATGTGTAGCATCTCAGAGAGCCCCAGGGAGCCTGAGGATATGCGGAGTGGGGCAGCACCAAGCTCAACATCAAGTACTGGTGAAGAGCTGAAACACGCTGGGTAAAGAAATATTTCCTTTCATCATAAACTATTGAAATAAACAATGCATAGGTAAAGGTTTCCCTTGACTTTCAAGTCCAGTCGTGTCCGACTCTAGGGTGCGGTGCTCATCCCTGTTATGAAGCTGAAGAGCCAGCGCTGTCGAAGATGCTTCCATGGTCATGTGACCGGCATGACTCTCGAAGGGCACGACATTGGATTGGAAGGCGGAAGGGCACTGGAAGTTTAAGAAATTTGACAGTGGCATACCATATCAGGTCCCAGAATCAGTCCCACTCCCTGGTATCACCAGGGAGGGCTGGAAAAGACCCATCTGTAACCGTAGAGAGCTGCTGCCACTCAGTGTACGTACTAAGTCAGATGGACCAAATAGTCTTGTTCGGAATACGGCAGCTTTGTATGTTAAAAGCAGAAAACATTTAGAAGAGAATACCCAGATGCAAGAGATTTCGATTAAGCCAGAGTTATGTTAACTGAAGAACCCTGGATGTGTTGCAGGCAGTTTCCGAAGTCACTTTTGTAGGCCAAAACCAACATTTTCTAACATCAACCAGGATTCAGACAATATTCTGTGAAGCTCCTGGAGCTCAGGTCTGATATGATCTTTGACTGAAACACCACTTAATAATGCACTTTTCATTTTCTCTCCATCTGCTTTGGCACTTGAGATATAAAGCATTCTTTCTCCATTTTAATAGGATTTCTTGCAGCAACCGTGTTCTAAAATGCAACCGCTACAAAAGCAACACTTGATTTTATTTCAACCAAAATATCCTGATATTTTTGAGCATTTTTTTTCTGCTAAGGCAAATTTGAAGTAACCAGCATTCTGGGACAGTTCACTTTTGAAGCAAAAAAGATCCTGCGTTTGCGGTAAACTGGAAAAAAAACAAAACCTTAGCCGTAACATGTTTCCTTGGACAGCAGTTGTGTTAAGTTAAATAGGAATTACCATACATTTTAGTTGCAGCAATTCCTTTGATCACAAAGACTAGAAAGGTCATTGTGACTATGGGAATTGTTGCTGGCCTCCTCTGAGATCACCAGCTTCATCTGTTATAACTTATTTTGTTTCATGTGACTGAATGTTCCATGTGGCCGCATCTGGAGTGTTGCGTCCAGTTCTGGTCGCCGCATCTCAAAAAGGATATAGTGGAACTGGAAAAGGTGCAGAAGAGAGTGACGAAAATGATTAGTGGGCTGGGGCATCTCCCATGAGGAAAGGCTACAGCGTTTGGGGCTCTTCAGTCTAGAAAAAAGACGGTTGAGGGGGGACATGATTGAGACATGTAAAATTATGCATGGGATGGAGAGAGTGGATAGAGAGAAGTTCTTTTCCCTCTCACACAACACTAGAACTAGGGGACATCCACTCAAATTGAGTGGAGGGAGTATTAAAACAGACAAAAGAAAATATTTCTTTACCCAGCGTGTAATTGGTTTGTGGAACTCCTTGCCACAGGAGGTGGTGATGACACCTGGCCTGGATGCCTTTAAAAGGGGATTGGACAGATTTATGGAGGAAAAGTCCATCACAGCTTACAAGCCATGATGGGGATAAGTAACCTCCTGGTTGTAGGAGTAGGTTTTCTTTGTGCCAGGTGCAAGGGAGTGGAGACAGGATATAGGTATCTTGTTATCTTGTGCTCCCTGAGGCATCTGGTGGTGCCACTGTGTGATAAAGGAAGCTGGACTAGATGGGCCTTTCGCCTGATCCAGCAGGGCTCTTCTTATGTTGTTATGAATGTCCCAAGAACGCAGGGACTAATTTCATAGAGGTCAAATGACTTTGCATATTGAGTTGGGTAAAGCCAACTTCCAACAAATAGTCTAGTTCAGACACGCTCACTACATTGGTGCTTTCACAGAAACGCCATTTCCTGTCCTGGTGTTTCCAAAGAAAGTGCAAAGCCACCCATATAATCATCACTGAAATTGCTGGTCCACTACAGAGTATTTGACAACTAGATATCATGGTGACATAGGAGCAGGACATGGTGTTATGGGAGTAAGGGGCAGTAGTTGAGAAAATGGGCCTGTGACAGATGCCTGTGATAAAGGCTCTCAATAATATCAGCAGACTGCTCCATCCACTTCGACTGCAGGTCTTTATTGCAGCCTTCATTTATAATCAGGCAATTTCTGTCAAAATTTACTTTCAACAATCTTCAGGAGTTTTAGAATCAGTATTTTTGCCCACTGGTTACAGACTCATCACTTGTGCACTGCTAAGATAACACCAGAATCTGAAGCATGTTCAGTTTCTGATTTGCTCTGCTTTTTTCCCTTTCTTTTACAAATTCCCTCCTCTTCACTGTATTTTGCAACAAAGCAATAGGTGGCCTGCTGGGTAGGATTTTTTATATTATTATTTTTGCCTGAATATTCTTCTGCCTAAAGAAATGGCTGAGAAATGGAACGTGATTGAGCACAAAGTAAGATTTGTTGTCAGTCTAACAGTTGGAACTTGAGCTAGAAAGTGATACATTTACATCAGCTAGGTTTTAATTATCATATGCATTTGGGAATTACAAGTGCTATAAAATATATACAATATCCATACGCCCCCCCACCTTTGCAAAATGAAAAAAAATGTATTTTCATGTATTCTTTGAAAAAGGAGAGAATGACTGTTCTGTCATATATCAAACCTTCTTCCCCTCTCCGCTCACATATTTTTGTTTAATTTAGCTTGAAGGTTTCCTTTGAAGGGCTTTGGGGTCAGTTAAACTCCAGTTAAAGTGACGAGGGAATAAAATACTGCATTCCAGATACAATTTCTATATAGTTATTGTACCACAACAATAACCCCTAATAAAATGTAAAATTTTGGATGTTAAATAGAAGGCATTGACTTTGATCCAAAGACACATTTCCTCTAGAGAGAAAAGGCTCTCAGAGAACCCAAATCCAGAAATGTTGCTGTGCTTGAACAAGCTGTTGCATAAGACTTTGCAAATGCTCTTTTCAAAGTCTTTCTATGACCCACTAGAATGTATATGCTACAGCCTGTGTCTTCCTATTTCACCATGCTTCTTATACTGCCATGCAACCTCCCGTACAATGTAACCACATTGAGGTTCCTATCCGTTAACCCCCCCCCCGCCGATGCAGTGTGCCAAAATGGCAGATTCTGCATCCTGCCCAGGGGGTGGGGCCAGAAGGCTTCAGCAGGGCAGGGGGATGTTTAATCCCCTTCCCCCTGCATAAGCTTCTTGGCCCACAATGGGTCTCCTCAGACCTATGCTAGCAATTTCGCTAGCATAAATCAGAGGAGAGAAAAGGGGCGGGAAGGCTGCAGGGAAGGATAGGATCCGGCACGGGCCTTCTGTGGTGGATCCTCCCCCTCCCACAGCATCCCCACCCCCGTTATGCCCCCTCCCTGCCCTGTTACGCCCTCTCGTGCCCTCTCCTGCCATCTCCTTTGACCTACCTGCTCAGCTTGCATCTGGGGAGCCTCCAACTCATAATTTTTCCAATTAATCAGTTAATTTTAACGTACAGGTTCCTTGTGTGCCTGTGTGAGCCTGGCCGGCTGCATCCTGGGCCAGAACGCAGCCAGACAGGCTCGCACAGGTGCATAAGGCGCCTGTGCCTAAAAAGAAAAATCCAATTAATTAATTATTTTTGCCCCCTTTCGCCGTTTTTCGCCCTCACCATTTTTGCCCCTTTTTTGCTTGCCTCAAGTCCAGTCCTCCTTTGTGGTGCTGCTGCAGTTTGCTGCTGCCGCCTGAGCCCGATTCCTGGCTGGCCAGCTACATCGGACCAGCAAAGACTCCCCCGTAGGGTCGACTACCCCTTCCTCCTGCCGCCGCCGCCAGGAATGCCCTGGATCTGGGCCTGGTGGCCGGGACCAAGCCCCGGAAACCGGGGCAGTCCCGGTTTTTCCAGGATGGATGGTAAGGCTATTCTTAGATATTATGTAAAATGATAATATCAGGAATTTTAGGGGGTAACTTAGGATTCGTTTAAGTGGCTACAGCCAGTCATCTGCTGCTTTTTGCTAGCGAACTGCCTAAGAGCCAAACAAAACGGATAAAGAAAAGCAGAGAGAGGTAAGATCCACTTAAAGCATTTAGTGTGCTTGCAGCAAAATATTTCATTGTTGTAAAAAACTGATTTATGGCCCAATCCTATCCAGGGACGGCCCAGAGCGTGCAGCACCATGATGGATCTTGCGCTGAAAGCTATAGGTCAGCCAGGGACCAGGCAGACTGGGAGAGGTAAGTAAAGAAAAAGTTTACTTACCTCTCTCTTGAATGGTCAGAGTCTCCTCAGACCTATGCCAGCTCTTTGGTAAGTAAGTCTGAAGAGCCTTTTGGGGGCAGATCTGGGCTGGGGGGATGAGATCCCGCATGCTTGGCAGCCACCGAGATCCACCCCCTCCGGCCTGCCTCAATCCACCCCCACAACCCCTGCTGCCACCTTACCTACTCTGGCGGAGGTTCTGTGGCCAGTCACTGCCAGCTCAGGTCTTACCAGCTCCTGCACCATCACTAGATATGACAGCATAAGATCAGGATAGAATGGGGCCATTAATTTTGACGTTCATCCCTTTCCCCCAGGTAGAGCCCCAGCAGGCCCAATGAGCCTCCTTGGATGTGCGCTGGGGCAAATCTGAGGAGCTGGTGTAAAGCCATCCAGGCCCTGGACCGGGGACATGATTCGGCGGAGTGCACTGCCAATGATCCCTCCCCCATCCCTGGCCTGGCTGGCCAATTGCCCCCTTCCGTTCCACCCCAGTCTGCCCTATAAAACTGTTATAGTTTTATTGACTGAGGTTCACAGGGACAAAAAAATAAAATAAAAACATTCAGACTTAACACTCCTATTATCATACTAAAGAGTGTGAGCACACCAAAATAATCTAGCTCCCTTCAGGAGCCTCAATGGCCCCAGGGCAACCACACTTTTGCTGGGAACAGTAAACAGGATGAACCAACTTCAATCAGTTTTCTGTCAAATTGCTAAACCAAGTCACCAATGAAGGTGCTAAACATTCCTCTGGGTCTCTGCCTCATACCCAGTTTCATCTTTAGTTCAAAGAATGCTGCCGAAAACCTATGCACACTTCTGAACTCTAGCTTTTTTCAAACTGACATCATATTCCTTTCCCTTTCAAATCTACTAGAAAAAAAGCTTTAAAGAAATGTATTGACAAAATGAATTTCTCAAAGGGGCAGCAATGTGACCTCTTTTGCAACCTTTTTATAAATCAAGCATAAAGCCTATGATCATTAGGTGAAAAATGGGGCTCTCTCTCACTTCTAGATTTTAGGCCCTGAGATCTATAATGAGCCCATGATATGCCCTTGACAGGGGGAGCCTAACACTTTTCTCTCTAGCAAAAGTTAGAACCAAACTCAGCAAACTTATTAAAAGTTTCAGAGATCTACCAGTATTTTAAATGGAACGTCTGCATCATTTGATCCAAGATCAAGAAGCATCACAAGATAGAAGCATCATTTGATCCAAGATGATCATCAAGCAGTGCATACCAGGCAGACTTTAAATGATAATAGTTGATAGGAAAAATATATTATTTTACCTCCTCTAGGGTTATGATCTAAAGATTTGCATGCAACAGATGTCAAACAGGGTGTTTTTGTTGACAGTTTTGCTCCACCAGCTCAACCTACTGATCTGAGGAACCAGCGGAATTTAAAATGCATTTTGCCTATTTGGCAATGGTAGATGGCTGATGGAGTGAAAATGCAAATAAAACACCCAACTGCATACAATCTCCAGTGTTTATAATGTTTAAAATGAAAGCAAGGCCTTTGGGGGAAAAATCACTATTGCTTAATATGAAACTGTGTAGTCTAATTGACCAGTAGATACAGAGCTTTGTTTATTCATCTTAATTGGGATGATGAGATACTTGGTGCATCAGACTAATTAGGTTTACAGAGCCAGATCATAGTGGGTGAAAATGAATCAGTGCTCCACTGAAACCAATAAAGCGATGTCTATCAAAGATCACATTCTCATGAATTGCAAAATGTGTCTTCAGCCAACTGCTTCCATATGTTGCCAAGCATAAAGCAGAGGAGGTCCCACACAGTAGTCAGCATTGCTGTTCTCAGATGCCATTGTAGAGCAGTGATGAAAGAGAACAGGAATGTCTCTGCGTCCACACGCTGACACTGCCTGAGGATGAGGAAGAATGGGGTGGGCTACAGTGGGCCTGCTTTGCCTAATTTAAGCATGGACATGCTTCATGTGTACAAAGAATTGTCGCAGAACAAAAAATCTGCATTGCCAAAAGGCTGCTAATGGTATAAAACAGTTCATGCTATGAATACCAACTCAATTTTTTTCAGATGCTGAGTATTTGCATATTGCCATGTTCCTTACATTAAAGCATTATTAGATGTAACTAGTGCATGTCTATTACTACCGTCAGAGCAAGCTATTCACAGATGTCACAATAATGGTACAAAGTATTTGCTCTTGTAAGTTGGCAGGCATGCAGACCTGGACCACCAAACTAGCTTAACGAGCAACATATATGGTAATACAAACATTTTAAAACAGTAGACTTCCAGTAGTCCAGCACCACCCAGGTCCTGAAGGTGCTGGATTATTGGAAGTCTACAACTAGGAGATACACACACATACATAGTATATGCAGGGCATCTCAAGAAAATGTATACACGCTTTATAGTGTCAAATTTATTATGCTATAGTTCACACAGATACTGCATACAGTATATGCAGAAGTGGTTGCTTGACCCAGTTAATTAATTAGTTAGTTAATTAATTAGGCCATGTCTCCATTGGCATCTATACACCACTGACATCGTTGACTAAGGGATCTGTAGACATCCACTAATGTGCGTGTGCTGGGATGGTTTCACACATTTCTTTAATTGGTTCCCTTAGACGTTCTAGTGTTGCAGGTTTTCAACACTGAAGTACATATAAATTAGAGCTCATTAAAATGTGTGTACATTTTTGGGAGTCACCCTGTACATACCTCCTATCACTCATGTTTTCCTACCCCTCTCTCTTCTGCTGCTCTCGATGATCCCCAGATCTAGCATTGCTACTTACATTACTCCAAGCCACTCAAGTTATCCCCAAGTGGCTTCCATGGCCTGTCTGCACCTGCACAGGGGACAGTGACATCGGGAGTTCACTCCCGAGCAAGATTTTGATGCCACACTATCAAGAGTACCGGAGTATAAGGTGCCAGACTATTGGAGTTTTACTGTGCTTCTGGTCAAGAGGTTTGTTCTCTAAACATTTTATTATGACAGGAACATGCTCAGTTTGAGATGGCTAGTCATGGTTAGCCATTTCAGATGTTGTCGTGTGAAAAGCACTGTGCAAGCAAGGTGATGTTCATTTAAAGGAGCATTGAAACATTTGATCCTCTACCACCTGCAAACTGAAATCGTGCAGTCTAGCAAAAGATATGTCCACTTGAGTCTGCTGAAAAAGTACCTCAGCTTTTGGGGAGTACTGTACACAGTTGGAAATTAAATCCAGCTCTTCCAGATGGAAAACATGGCAATCTTTTCCAGAGATGGTGGAAGCTCTGTTAGGCCTCTTATAATGAATATTATTTGCTGACACCAAGCTTACATTTAGTGTTAGGATGTATTCACCCATTGCTATTGCAATGGTAATTCCCCACCTCTTCATGCATGAACCTATAATTAATATGTATATCAAAATTTGGAATTATTGCTTTGAAGCTAATGTCACAATACCACAGACGGCTCATTAGAGGATTTCAAGTTTCAAATGCTACATCTAATTAACCTTTGAGAAATTTAGCCACAAATAGATAGGTACATTAGCATAGATTTGATAGAAATAACATCTTGCCCTGCATACCAAAGGGCCATCTATGAAATAACTACATTAATATTTTCCCACAAAACCCAAAATTACACGAACTTGATTATGTCTCTATGAGTGCTTAATGATTCAGTGGACTCAGCCCAATAGAATGAACTAAAGAGATTCTTCCTGAAGTATACAGAATGTGGTTTGGTAGAGAGATGGAAGAAGTTAGTAAGGGAAGAGACAGTAAATTTCATTATTTTAATCCAGGTCTTGAACTCTTAAGTGGTCAAATGTACCATGAAATTTAATTCATGTGCATGTTCTGAAGCTAGAGATGATTCTAGTCTTTGAAGGAACTGAGGTGAGACAACTTCAGGCATTTCAGTTGACTTCTAAATGAATACAAGAATACCGGTAGCTCCTCTTTGCTTTAGTATTGAAGTTCACCAGAGGCCACGCGAGTGTCATTTTGCCAGGCAGAACTGAAAGCAACTCCTCCCCCCCCCAAAAAAAATGGTGCCTTCCTCCCCTCCCACCCACACCCTTTTTGGCCAGCAAAATCTCTTCAGGGGACACCATCTCCAGAAAGTGATGAGACTAGATACAGAAAGTACATATTTCCTCCATCAAGAGCTCTATGTTTCTCCTCCTATAAAATCTCTGGAAGAAGCCTATAATAAGGCAATCAAACTACAATTTAATCAGATAAAAACAAACCATCACCATCAGCACAGCAAGTCAATTTGTAATATACCAAAAAATGAGCATGTGAATTAGTTTTTCAGGCAGCAGACTGGCAGCCCAATTCTACCCCTCACCAGCCTGCACAATGCTGCAGTGCTGACAGAGCGCATGCTGCTTGCAATGATGGGGGGGGGCCCTACCAGATGGCCTGGGAGACATAGGTAACATCATTTTTACCCACTGTCGTAGCAACACTGCCCCCTACCGGGGGCAGCAGGGCTGAGATTATGCCCCCGGGCGAAGCCCCGCCCCTGCCACGTGACTTACCCGGAAGCCATGCCCCGGGTGATGCCACGCGGCATTCTGAAGGGCCGAAAACGGCTCCGGGGAGGATGGAAACCACTGCCCCCCTCTGCTGCTGCCGCCCGTCCATCAGACACGACTCGCGACCGCGTCCCGCCGCCCAGCCGTCCTCCTCTGCTTGGGCTCTTCAGCTTCTGACTGTGACTGGGTTGGGCGGACCTGGGGTGGGCGGCATTCTTCGTGTGCACGCAGTGCCGCCCGATGCCCCGCCCCCGGAAGGGCCGAACCAAGTGGTCGGCATCCAGGCCCCAGCCCTGCCCGGTCAGAAGCTGAACCCAGGCCCCAGCCCCGCCCCGCCCAGTCAGAAGATGAAGAGCTTGAGCAGAGGAGGATGGCCGGGCGGCCTCAGGGAGAGAGAGGGCCAGGCAGTGCAGGGGGGCAGGCAGTGCAGCGTCACTTCTGTGGCCCGCCCACACCGGCAACAGGAGCCTCGATAGCAGTGCTGCGAGGCTTGCCGCCGCAGCCAAAGTGGGGGGCGGGCCTGGGGGTGATTTTGATGCGCCCTGGGCTTGCTACCCAAGAGTGGACCGCCCCTCGCCCCCCATTACTACATCTCTGTTTTTACCTCTCCATAAGTTGCCAAGTTGCCAATGGGTCGTTTGGACCTATGCGAGTTACATAGCTGGTATAAGTCTGAGGAGCCTCAGGGGGTGTGTCGGGTAAGGAAAATGGGTGTAGGATTTTGGCATGCACTACTGCTGCCAAGACCCTCACCCTCCCACCCCTGGTCTAGTCCCCACCCCAATCCTCCCCAAACCGCCCCTACTGCCACCTGACCTGGTCCAGCAGAGAGTCCAGGTGCTGCTGGCGTACACGTGGAACCTCCAGTCATTTGTGCCACTGGTTCTGAAGTGCACAACAGCAGCATGTTTCACGCCACCGGAATGGAGTTTATGGCATTGGATCATGAGATTCGCTGCAGTAGGGCCTGAATAGGATTGGGCCATGCAATAGGTGACAAGCTAAGTAACCATACAAAGTGTGACATAGGTTGGTGGATTCTATTCTAACATTCAGTATTAATTATTGGTAGCCATGATAAACATACAGAAAGTAAATAAAATAAAATAAAATTCTAGCATATAAAATATATTCAGAATTATTCTTTGAGATGTTCTGATCATTTCAAGTGTAAACATGTTTAATTCAGTTGATTAGTTTCAGATTTGTCTCATTAGTTTAAGAGATATGGATGCTTTTAGCTAAATAGAAAGGTGCCATTTTCCAAAATGGTAGCTTTTCCCCAAGTTGAACATTTTGGGCTTTCACAAGTTTTTATCACAGTTATCAAATGAACATATCCTGAAGCATTCAGGTTTTTATTCTAAATGCCTGGGTCAAATGCTAATTTCACTGGACTACATGGCATTCAGGGGACAATTCTGCCATTAGAGAGCCAGCTATGTTCTTGTAAACCTACTTACACAATGTACTGCTGAAGATGCTTATTATGGAATTGTAAGTCACAAGTAGCAGGGCAAGATATCATTCCCTCCTTGCTGCACGCAAAACGTTTCTGCAGCTGCAGTGGTAAAAGTCACTTGGAATGATGTTGTTGAAAGTATGCATTTCTATAGGATGGAAGTATTACTGAAAATGGCATCTTAAATACTGTAAAGTATGCTGTGTTTCTTGTTCAGTTTCCAAATCTGGATGTAATCATGAGTGGCAAATTAGCCAAAGTGACATCTGTCACTTAGTAAATTGCTTTCTATCTGAAGATCTTTAAACTTGTTGACTGACAAGACATTCAAGCTTCAAAAGTATTGAACAAACCACAGCTTAAAAGAAAAACTGGGAGACTTCCAGCATGCTAGTTATCCAAGCATATTCCAAGCATATTTTTTTTGCTTCTGATTTAGACACCAGTGTATTTGTTCATAAAAGAAAATAAGCATGCATAATTAGAGTTTTTAGTGAAAGAATATGGAATCAGTTGAGACAGTGCTAATTCAAGCAAAACAAGCAAAACAGCATTCTCCCTTTTCTAGAGAGATCCATACTCCAGTGTCTATTATGCACACCATAAAATCAAGTCAGTACTACAGTTAATACTGTTTAAGTTCTGAAGACTGAACCTTCACCAATTGTTCTACCCTTCAAAACTCACCCCATTTTTATTGCTGAGGTGGTCCTCATCCACCCCTCAAGCAGAAGACCCAGGATGTTTAATAAACACCTAGTGGCCCACCACACATGGCTAAAGGATGTTGCCTTTGGCTTCGTGAGTTGCAAATTGTGCAGGCCTGGTTTGAAATGATAATTTATGACTTGCCCAAGCAAGGTTAGTTTGCAGTTGTGATCGTTTTTAAGTTAAAGTCAGTATATGTCCAGTATATAAGTATTAGACTCATTGGGCAGCAAAACATTTTGCTACCAGATCATGATATATATCGGCATAGCAAACGAAGATTTTATTGAAGAAGAGATGCTGAATGAATATGTTCAAGCTCTTTCATATAACATTATAATTGAAAAGAAAAGTAATTGCTTTTTAGAATGGGGGAAAGGAGTGCTCAAAGGAGTGCTCAGATCCAATTAATGCAGTAAGTGTCATGTCCGTAGAACCACATGCCTGCCCATAACAGATTTCTTAAGAATAAAATAATGTTCTGTTTCTGTTTAACACAAGTTAATGCCAATGGTTTGTCTAGACTGGCAGTGTCTATTCTGCCTAGCAGTTACAGTTTCTCAAGCTTAGGTCTCTCCCAATCGTGCTACATAACATGAGGATCTAGCTACCAACCATACAGAGCTGACATGGCCTCCAGTACTGGTGCCCAACAATGTCCATATAAACACTTTCTATGATGAAAGTACAAGCAACCAAACCCTAGCACAGACTAAGGACTACAGCTGGAGAGGGGCTGTGGTACACAACTCCCAGATGCAGACAGGGAGATTAGAAGAGGTAATATTCAAGGAGACACTACATCACAGCAGTACGGCTGGTATATATCATGTGTTAAGATCTTATCAGTGAAATTTGCAGACATCGAGTAACCCTGAACACATTTTTAAAAAAACATACTAAATTGGACTTTACAATGGACTTTTGTTTTTAATTTAAAGCTGACATTATTTGAGTGATGAATTCTACACCATTACAAAAACCCATACTTTGTGCTTCACAGTCTACCCATAGCCCTTGCTATGATCCCTCTAGATATGAGGGAGAGCTATTATCTATATAATGGGTTTTGGATTTGACCTTCAGACCTTTGAAGTAGATGTGTTTGTATACCAATTTTCATTCATTCTGTAGTGGAATAAGATACTATCCTTCTGTATATAGCTATCTTTATAAACTAATTATCACATTATTCCTGATAATTGCAGCAATTTATCAAATTGAGCTCAATAAGATATTTTTTAACTACTTTTACTGGGGGGGGGGTTGTCAAGTCCCATTTTGTTAACACAGCAAATGAAACCATATTCATTATTATGCATGTCTAATTATAGTCAGCTAGGGTTGGAGGTAGAATGACACGGGCAAATTTAGAAATAAATCAATGCCAAGCAAATGCTTTTAGGTTTTTAACCTTCAAGCCTAGTACAGCAGGCAATGTGTCCTTCCCCTGAAATGGAGTCATTCATGTCAAGCTACTGTGACATGAATGTGTCACTATTAAAGAACTCAACTTATTATGAGTTTATCGACTGTACATGCTTGAATAATTCCACATTGCCTTCTTTCTGCAGAAAGCCAGCTGCAGAAGTTTTGTTCTGGTCAAAATGTAATGGTTACCTTTGTATATTGTTACACTATGTATTGAGTTAGAGAAGAACATGATCTTGCTGTAATAAAATGTAGCTACCCAGTGATCCTCACCGCATATTTTCAGTTTTGCCAGAAGTGCAGCTAGCCAGTTTTGTTTCCTTAGAAAAGTAAATACTGTCGTAGTTGAATAACTGTACCAGTCACACCAGGGGAAGCAGTATTGCAAAGAGAGTTAAAGAATAAAAAAAAGGTTCTCATGTTTACGGCTCAGATTTATGGGCTAGGATGCGCTTACACATGTACACATTATATGTATTCCAAGTTGCAGCAGTGTGTAAGAACTGCACAGTGAAGTCCCTTGTGACAGTTTGCAAATCTAGGAGGAAACATGGAAGCATTGTATTATTTGTTGGTAGGTTTCAAAAGGAAAGTCATGCTAGTATCTGAATTGAAGAAACAACCAGAAAGCTGAGGAATCCCTTTGGTATGCTTTCCAAGCTGGGCCGCTTTTCTCAATTTATCATCTAGACATTTGCTACTTGCATGATCAGATCTGTCACTGTTAGGCTTTGCATACATGTATTATTTAAAAGACCAGAAGTTGTTAAAGCTTCTGCAGCAGTCAGAGATTCAGTGGCAGTTTTCTACTGAAAATAAACGTTACCACTCAGATTCTAACACAACTATCAGCAGAACTTTCAAATATAATGTTTAATGTCAAAGATCTCGGCTAAGCCTCACCTCAGTGACAAAGCATTACACCCCAATCTTCCCCCTGGTGCAAGAAACCCCTCAAACCTTCTTTGAAGTGGCTGTCTTTCATTTTGATTAAATACAAGCCGCAGTCTGGGTTGTACATTCAGCACCTTAGGCTTCAATACATAATAATGTGCTGAACTGAAATCTTTAAATTATCCAGTCTTAGGCTGCTAGGAAGTAAGTTCCACTGAATTCAGTAGAACTTACAACAGACTAACCACATTAGGGTTCAGGTTGTCAATTCAATCATGTATCTGATTCAGCAGTGACTTGATGGACCCAATCTAACATTGCTGATTTGTGTCACTGTATACTGTTGTAGTTTGTGCACTTGACCTACTCAGTCTCCTCACTAGCTGGCAGATGGCAGCCGGTGGTGGATGTGCAGGTCTCCATCTGTGCAGGTCTCCATCTGTCTGCCAGTGAAAACAATATTGTGCACAAAGCTGCACAGATTACCACAGAGCTTTGCAGGATACAGATCCTTGAATATGCTTAACCCTTTGCCAAGGTGTCCTTGCCCTTTCAGTGGCCCTTCTCTCTTTCCTGCCTTCATCCCCTGGTAGCCCCTTCATCCTTCCTTCTCTTTCTTCTCCATGATGAGGTTGGGGCAGGAGGGGACGGGGCAGGAGACAGACCATGAGGAGAAGGAACATCCCTTACACGTTGCTGTGAACACCCCACTGGTGGGCGGAGGTGAAGAGTGAGACAAACCTCATCCCTGCCCAGATTTCTGAGCCCCCCCAGGGAAAAGATTAGAGGGGCAGACCCGCAGGACGGCCACCCAGTCGGGGCGTAGACTCACAACACATATCAATTGAGGGTAATCATACATCTGTTGAAGTGGTCTTTAGTACAAGGAACTATATATGCTACTACAAATTTGCTCATCTTTGAGGTGCTACAATTTTTATTTTTTTGGAGCAAGGATACTGAGTGACATAATGTTTATTTGTAGGCTTACTATCTGTCCTGGAAAACCCGGGACTACCCTAGTTTCTGGGCTCCAGTTCCGGGTCGGTCCCGGGCTTTCCGAGCCTGGATGAAGCCTCCGCCGCCGCCGCTTTGTAAATGTAAAAACTACCTTTTAATAAAGGTAATTTTTACATTTACCAAACGGTAAATGTAATTTTTACATTTACCAAGCGGCGGCAGCGGCGGAACGTCGGGGGGAGTCTTGGCTGGCCTGTATGCGGCTGGCCAGGCTCCAGAAGACTTGTAGCAGCGGTGGAACGGCGGCAGCATCAGTGGCGGTGGCGGAAGAAGAAGAGTGGCGGGGAGCGGAGCACCAGCGGCAGAAGAATGGCGGCAGAGTGGCGGCAAGGCGACAACAGTGGCAGAGGAGGAGTGGCGGGGACAGCAAGGTAAGTGGCAGCGGCGGCAAAAATGGCCTTTTGTGGCCTTAAATGAATAAATAAAACTTCAGGCCCCTAATCAATCAATCAATCAATTAATTAATTAAATATTCTGGGAGGGGGTGTCCCGGTTTGGATCAAGGAAAATATGGTAAGCCTATTTATTTTGGTAGCTTTATGGAGACACACACATGCCTGTGTGGGGACACACATGCATGAAGCATCACACAGGAAAAGGCTTCACCAGCTTTGGGAAATTCCACATAATGTCACTGCTTGTGGATTCTCATTGTTTCCAACCTGATTCTTCTGCGGTATCAGGTTGGAAACAATGAGAATTCTGTAGTAGAGTTTTATGGGAATTAATGTGTTCTCTTTTCTGGATAAGTTTCCTCTCCACCCAAGCTGTCTGAACACAGGATAGAGTTCTGCTGCATTTTCTTGTTGTAACATTCTGTTCCTCTGTTGTCAAGTTTATTTTCTTGACTTTAACCAACAGGCTTGGCAACTCCATAGCTGTTGTTTTTTTTTCTTCATCCAGAGGCTAGTACTTGCTTTCTATGACTCACATGCTCTAGCTTGGAGACACTTGAAGCATCCCATAGGAGCAACATATAGTAAGTGCAGGTTTTCAGATCGGAAACATAAACAGCAACAGCATCCCATAAACACACAGCATTGTGCCGTTAGAGGCAGCATAGAGTATTAACATTTAAAAGCATTTTCTGCAGCCCCATTTAAGAAACCATTTGCAGCTTTGCACTCACTTGCTTTAAAAGCACACACCAATTCAAAGATATCTTGCCATTTAGCTGAACTCTTTCCTTGATAATTCAATATCCAAGGTAAGTGGTGGTTAAACAAACAAGGATAAAAGCATTCTGCAATATTACGTACTTACTTTCCTGGTCTCTGCAGTCTTTTGATGTTTGTGCCTATTATTGTACAATGTGAGGTAATTCCAGTCAGCCAAAAAGTGGCATCATGAACAAAACTGGTCTGGAAAGGAAGTATTCAAATCCATATTATTGAATTATTATAAGGTGGGTGTGACATCCAAACTGGGTGACTAAGTATAAATGATGGGCAGCCCAATCGTTCTTAAAGATTGGACGGACGGCTGAGGCCGCCCGCCCGATCCAGTGCTCCACCGCAGGCAGCCTGCAGCAGGCAGCCCGCGGCGGAAAGTCTACTCACGGAAGGGGATGCTTGTCCCCTTCCCTGAGTGTAATGGCGGCTGGGACAGATAGGCCTCCTCGGATTTCCGCCAGCTATTTTGCTGGCGGAAATAGGAGGAGGCAGTGTACACGGCCCAGCCGCCCTACGGAGCCCGACGGGGACCGGGATATGGTGGATGTCATGTCCCCACCTGGGACGGCTGGGCCTATGGCCACCCTCCCGGCTCCGCTGTCCCTCCCCCCCATCTACCCCATCCGCCCGCTGGATCCACGCTTACCTGGGTCCGGTGGCGAGCGGAGTCCTCGGCCGGCGGAGCAGGTCAGGCTGGCATTGCGCTGCCCTGCCCTGCTCTAAAGTAGTCGGCAAATGTGCTTTATGGCACATTTGCAACTTCTCTGGGCTATTCTGGGTGGCTGATCGCTAGGTCCGCCGCCTGGAAATTATTAAGCTGGATTGCGTCCTAAATCTTGATGCCTTTGTTTCCTGTTTAAATGGTCACCATGGGATGTTATAACTTTAGTATCAGACACAGCTCAGGGATGGCAATTACTGGTGGTTTGGGGAAGGCTACGCTTCAATCCCATTACCACGAGGGGGAAAAAAACTGAGGGAAAGTTGTGGACCATGCTTGAGGATGTTTAGGAGGTCTGGCTCAGTTGGTAGAGTGGCTGTCTCATATGCCTGAATATCTCAAAGGTGCCTTTGGTGAGGGACTCGGTCAAATGCCTTCTGAAAGTCTAGATATATAATATCAACAGGCTCACCTACATTCACATTCCTGTTGACCTTTTGAAAAAACTCTAAAAGATTTGTGAGGCAAAACTTACTTTTACAGAAGCCAGGCTGATTGTCCCTCAGCAAACCTTTAACCCCAGCAAGATTTTATCCTTGATTAGGCTTTCCAGCATCTTACCTGGAACAGATGTTAGGCTGACTGGCCTGTCGTTTCCCCGGTCCTCTCTCCCTCCTTTTAAAGATTGGTGTTACATTAGTTCTCCTCTAGTCCTCTAGCACATTGGCCATTTTAAGGGACAACTTGTAAATTTTAGTCAGATGATCAGTAATTTCACACTTGAGTTTCTCAAGAACTCTTGGGTTTATGCCATCTGGGCTCAATGATTTGTTAATCTTTTGTTTGCTGATAAGTTCTGCAATATGCTCTCTTGTAACCTCTATTTGACTTAATTCTTTGGTCACCCTTCCTGGGGGGAGGGGGTGCTGTTCAGGCAATGGTATCCGCTCAAACTGTTCTGCCATGAAGACAGATGCAAAGGTTTCCTGCTTCTAATCTTAACATATTTGAAAAAGTATAAGACAGAGAAAGGAGAAAGAAAAAGAGCAACAATTTTTTGTGAAAAGATGGACGTACAGAAGTGTCACGGGGGTTGGTGCGGTGGGCCCCAGGACTTGCCTTCGGTTCTTCTTTTGTTGCCTCCACCGGTTTCGCCACGCGGAGGTTGGGCCCTCCCGCCCGCCCTGGTGCCAAACGGCTCTGAAATTGCCTGGAAATTGGCGCGGGGGCGTGGTTTGGGCCGCGTGATGTCATGCCCGCGGTCACGTGGGGGCGTAGTGTCGGCGGCCCCAACCACATGGGGGTGCAGCCGCGTCTGAAAGAAAGAAAGAAAGAAAGAAAGAAAGAAAGAAAGAAAGAAAGAAAGAAAGAAAGAAAGAAAGAAAGAAAGAAAGAAAGAAAGAAAGAAAGAGGCACACTCCAAGTGATAAGGATGGGTAGTCCTTATGGAAGAAAATTGGAAAAAGGTCAGGGGCAAATAGAAAAGAGAGGGACAGGGAAACTGGAAAAAAGATAGAAAAGCAAAGGATGGAGGTCAGGCTTGAGAGATAGAGAAAGATAGGGTGCATGCAACATTAAAAAAGATTTTAAAAAAATAGGGAAAGCACTTAATAAAATGTGCGAACCCTGCTGTGGCTTTTGATCTTGGACTGGCTTGAGAAACCTGTTCTGGACTTTGACTCGGACCGTTAGACCCGTGAGTGGAGAAAAAGGGTAACTAATCAGCCTAGGACTCTTAAAGGGATAGGAAAGGGGAGTTTGGTAGCACACGTACACTCGGGTGTAGATACTAGTATTATAATCAAATTTGAATATTTATGCCTGTGCATAGAAAAGTGCAAAAGAGAAATGTCATTTTAATATGTGGAATATCTATATTTTTACAATTTTAAAAACAAACACTTGGGTAAGTCCAAGTAGGGGAAAGATAAAATGGCTTCAGGGGCTATTTAAGGACCAGGATCACATTCAACCAGCAATCTACCAGTTGGCTATCCTTTAGTACTAAATCAGGGATTCTCAACCCCTTCCTGGCTGAGTACCACCTCTGGTACCACTCTCCTGCTGTGTACCACCGGAAGTGACGAGTGATGACATCAGCACCAGTTACTTCTGGGTTTTCAGGTTATTGGAGGCCAGAAAACACAGGTAGGAGGTTCTAGGAGGGCCCTTCTCAGCGTTTCCGAGAGGCTCAGCCAAAGGCAAGAGCCTTTTGGGAGCAAAAACATACCGCCGAATGTGCTGCACTGGAGTGGGGTTCTGGTGGTCCGGAAGTCTGAGTACCACCAGCAGTCGGCTGAAGTACCACTGGTGGTACTAGTACCACTGGTTGAAAACCCCTGTACTAAATGACTTTCAGCCCAATTCTGTCTACATTTTAGATCGGCAGAGTGTCACTCAGCTGGTCTAGGCTATCACAAACGTGCCATAAAGTACGTGTGTGGTACCCTGGGAGTATGTGGCGCCGGCACCAAGGTTGGTGCTGCTCCTCCTATGCCAGGAACAACACTGCACCCTTCAGGGAAGGTAAATTTCCTGCCAAGCAGCGGAGGCCAGGGGAGAACAGAACAGGGCGTTTCAGGAGGGGTGATTGGCAGCAACCTTCTCTGTGAAATCCCATCCCCCTTCCCTAGTCAGGCCACCATTACACGTCACGCCCAAATGTGCACCAAATGTCACGCCCAAATGTGCACCAGCAAAATAGCTGGGGCACATTCGAGTAGACCCATTGGGGCGGCTAGGACTCTACTCGGGGTAAAGGGACAAACTCCCCCTTCCCCTGAAAAGTGCTCCAGCAGCGCCAGTGCAGGGTCCTATCTATATAGGATGTGGTGTGGGCTCTATGCAGGTAGGTCCATGCCACAGCCTAGCAGACAGGACTGCACTGTTATTTGACAAACTTTGGACAGAGTCTTCATTCTAGGCTATGGGTTTCTTCTCAATAAACTATGTAAAATTTAACATTTAATATGTACTTTAACTTTTAATACAATCAACTGAATTGATGAAAGATAATAATCCACATATTGTTATACAGTTTTACAATCACAGATCTCCATCTTCAGGTCCTCTTGCCTTTTAAACATCTTATTGGTGTGACATTCATTAATCTGCTCTTGTTTCAATTTGTCAAAGCTTTGGTGCAGTATTTCCAAGTAGATTACTGTCTTGTCTGCTGATTGATATCTACATATCTTTGGCCTTGAGTTAAAGTTTTAAGCATTATCATCCCAATCAATTGGACTCCAAATTTCACAAACATCCTTGATGTAATGTATTTTGACATGTAAAAATCTTTCTGAGCATTGATAAGGACACCAAATATAATCATATCTTCTGCCTTACAGAAAATAAAAAGCCTATGTCAAAACAACCCAGACTGCATCTTAGAAGCCTGTCACCTCCTCCCAGTACTTGTTGGTTCTGTCATTATCCTGTCTACTTTGCTTTGGCTGTCATTGATATTCATACAGGACTAGTATCTGAATCAAAGATTAACAGGTACAAACTGATCAGAAAGATAACAAGATGTTGTGGACCTGCCGGTCACTCTTGAGTTCATATCACCTACACCGCATTCAATAGCGTAATAAAAACATTATGTTGGTTCCTCTGCCCTGCTGTTAACAGAATGCTTCTAGTTCACTAAGAGATGTGTAAGGCGGGAAGGTAGAGATGCAACATTTGGTCAAATTTTTCTGTTAATTCATTGATTGATTTTTTTTTAATCAATTAAAAGGTGTTCCTGAAACAGATTTTTTTAAAAAAAATTAAATCTCTTTCATACAAAAGAACCATCACTCATTCTCAATTAGTGGAGAGAGCGTGCGGAGAGCAGCCCCGGCTTCACAATCGGGCTGCTGCCACCTCCCCTCCTCACAACCTATTCCTCGGGGCACATCGAGGAGGAGGTCGTAAGAGGAGGCGGCTTCACAATCGGGTTGCGGCCGCCTCGGGACGTGCTGAGGAGGTAGCTGCGGTGAAGCCTGAGGGGCATGCCCTGATTGTGCCCTTGGCGTAGCACCCAGGGCAGTGCCCCTCAGGCTCTACCATAGTTATGGCCCTGCTTTGTGATGTATTACATCAGCTGTCTGGAGACGGACATGAACATTCTTGAAAAATACATATCTAAATATGGAGTTATGGATTTTCTTTGGTGATAGAAAAATCGGAGCTGAGTAGTGGAAGACCAGCGTGGAAATCGAAGCAAACAGGTGAAGTTTAAGCAGAATGAAAACAGAGCGATGCAGCCGACGATATCCCCGCCCTCTGTAGTTAGTTCTACACTAACTCAGATTTGAGACATATCGACTCCCTATGCCTCATACTACTGCCTTTTCCCTGAACCTACATTAAGGTAATAATAATAATACCTAGTACTGTACTGTTCTAAAGTGCTTTCTTACAATGCAATCCTATGCATGTTTACTCAGAAGTCCCGCACGTTCCTCAGAAGTCTATGCATGTGTACTCAGAAGGTTTATTCTCAGGTAAGTGTAACTAGGATTTGTTCCGGGTCTGGGGGCTTGAAATGTTCATTTGTGTTCCGAGAAAGCAAACGTGAGGCTCCAAGCAGGCATATAAAGAGCTTTATTCCTAAAGTTTCAAGTATGAAGCACTTACATAGGCATTGTCAAACAGCCCCTAGGTCTGAGGGGCAGTGGCACCAAGAGGCACCTTGGACACCTAAGTCCAAGAGAGCCCCCAAGAAGCTGCTCCAAGTGGCCCTTCCAAGTGGCCTCCAAGAGAGGCCAGTCCAAGAGGCAGCCAGGCTAAGCTAAAGCATGGTTTATATAGGTTCAGCAGTTGATAACAATACAATAAACAAAGTTACTTTTCATAACAATGGGCACCGCTTCCCATAACAAAGCTCAATCAGTTGGCACATGTAACACATTCCCATCATTAAGGCATTTTTACCCAAGGGTGTATATATGCATCTGGAGTTAAATGCATACACCTGTGGACTGGGAGAAAATGGGTATAAAGAAGGGCCTAACGAGCAGGTGTACTAATTGGGGCACACAGCTGGGGCCAGTTGAGGGTAAATATGTTTTTGAGAAAAGCACTAAGGAATGCACTCTGATAACCACCTTCCCGCCCTGATAACGCTGGGCAGCTGTAGCTGGTTATTGCCTTCAGCCCATGTTCTCATGGGAACAGCCAATCTTCTCCTGGGAACCAGCTAAACAGGGAAGCTGACAGGTTCCAGGGCACAGACACAGAGAAGAAGCTAACAAGCTTCCTAAGATGGTCGGTAGGCCCTCGAAATGGCTGCCGGGGTATACAGAATTGCAGTATAACAGCGCAATCCTCTCTAACTTTGGAGCAACAGAGCTCCGTAAAACACGTTTGTGACACCTTGGGAGTAAGGATCACCTGCACGGAGGCTGGCAGTCCTCACTCCGCTGCCCTCTGCACCCTGCAACCGCAAAGGTAAGTCCTACACCAATTGGTGCAGGGGCGGGCTGGCAGGGGCATCCAGGGGGTGGCCAATGGTCGACCTGGGCTGGGAGAGGGCGGGGATCTCAGCGGTGCACTCTATTGATATCCTAAGCCCCTTCCCAGCCCAGTTTGGCCTTACACAGCCTCCCCAGATATATGTCAGCTTCAGAACTGGCATACATCCAAGTAGGCCCATAGGCTTGCCAACACCCAGGGAAGGGGACAAATGACTCCTTCTCCCGAGGTGCTCCCGGGCTGCCCCAGGAATGGCATAGGATACAGTGGCCGGCCCTGTAGGCTGACCATGTATTTTTACTCAGGATTGCATCATAAGTGCACAAAGCAGTTCACATATGCCATCTTAATGCTGTCATTGCAACAATCCTATAAATTAAGTATTAGTGCTGCAGGATGGAAGTGCTCAAGCTAAAAGGGAGTGACTTGCCTAAGGCCACGTAGTGAGTTTATGGCAGCAGTAAAATGCAATCTTAGGAAGTCCTGATTCATAACTGTGTTTCTTATACACTACGCTAAGCAAACTAACTTCTCTCTTTTCTCTACTGTTACTCCTACTTCAACACACAATGAAAACAAAGAGACAAATGAACCTAAATGCCAAATAGGTAAAAGTGCAATGTCAGTCTAGCTACCTCTCTTCCATACAGACACTAAGTAGCACACATTGCTCAGAACCTTCACAAATTAAATGTTCTTATTGTTAATTCTTCTGGAAAGTAATTCTATCACATTATGTTGTCAAACCAAAGGAAAGTACTGTCAGAATCAGTGGAGGGTGTCAAGACTAAAAGCACCCATTAGGTCTCAAGCTAATGCCAGTGGTGCTTCTGGAGCAGATTCTATCCTTTGCATCAGATAAACTTCTCTAGAAGTGTCAACCATTGCTTGACAGGTAGTGATCTCCTGTTTCCTCTTCCCAAAATTTTCCTAGTAGCCATTACTCCATTTCTGAGCAACAGATACCTGATCCATTGCATTTGTAGATTCTTGGTTGTCTCTTCCCCTTTGCTCCTGGCTTCTTTCATAACCATGCCCACTGCACCAACGGACTGTACAACACATCCACAAACTCCACATTCACTGGCTGTTCAATTGGATTAGGACTTGGTTTGGAACAAAAGCATGTGTTGAGATTGTACTTTGGGCTTAGTGCTTGTTTGGATATGGCATAACTACAACATTATCAATCAAAAGGTAATATCTTGAAGATAAAGTAAGGTAGTTCTAAATGTTAATTTAAACACAAATGATAATTTAGGTCTGACACTGAATGTATAACTTACCTAAATCTACCGAACATAATTGCTATTTCTTTAACTTTTATCAGTTCCCATGACAATGTTTTTATATCCATGTAAGCATGACATAATTTTGGAATTAAAGTACTATTTGGAATGAAAGTATACTATTTGGAATTAAAGAATACTATTTGGAATCAAAGTAATAATTAAAAGTACAATTTCTGCTGCTTCCTTTTCATCATCTAAATGGATATTTCCATTTTAAACAATTTTTTTGAGTTATTAAACTGTATTTTTTCCAATTGTGCTTTAGCTCTGAGTTCAATTAACTTCTAGTTGTTAGGGTCAAATTATGGCAAATATTTAATAGCTACATAAAGATCAAGCTAGGGGAACATAGATTTTGCTTCCTGTAGAAGCAAAACCCACCATACAGCTACCATGATAACAAGCAACCATGAAACACCAAGATTACTTTCCTACTCCGTGATAGCTACTATGAACAAATTTTACCCTTCAGCCTCACCTCTCATAGCCCATAGCAAGCAGTGGAGCCTGAGTCAGCAATGTTGCATGCTTTGGGCCGGCCCAACATAGGATTGGGCCATTAGTCTTAAGAGCCAAAAATGAAGCAGTGGAGATACTAATCAGTGTTCTATTTGAAGCATTAAGCATTTGTTTAGATCCCTTCTGTATCAGTTCCAAAACTACAGCGGATATGGTTCACAAAAACTGATGGTACAATCCTACTCCTGGTGCTGACTGTTGCAAACGCCCCGCAAAGCACGCTGCAACAACTCAGAAGTAGTCATTGCCAGCAGGAAGGCCTGCGTCATCCCGCCGGCACTGAATCCTGACAATAGCACCGTGTACCAGGTAAGCCCTGCTCCGAGCCATGGTGGAGGGCAGGGAGAGGGCAGGGATGGGTGGATCGGGCACAAGAGGGGGGAGTGATCGGCAATGCTGCTGTGTGCCATATCCTATCCTCCCTCCCAGGCCTTTCCGCCTATATGGAGCTTCTCGTTTCTGTGCCAGCTAAAGAGTTGGCCGAGAGCATAGTAGCCCCTTCCGGCAGCTGGGAGCTTATCCGGGGTAAGTGAACGAACATTCCCTTACCACAAGTAGACCTCCAGATACTTCCTTCCCCACATAGGATTCATGCTGCGTGGCCCACGCTGCATGGTCCAGGACGGGGGAGGATACAACTGGGCTGTCAGACTTACCTACATCCTAGTGAATCCTTAAAAGTCCTATGTTGCATACTTCTGTTCCACTGATTTCAATGGAATTTAGGAACACTCATTTTTTCCTAGAATTTTCTACACATGCATAAATCAAAGAGTATTTAAAGTACTTACAGTGCAATCCTATACATGTTTACTCAGCAGTAAGTCCACTATGTTTAATGGCTTACTTCCAGGAAAGTGTGTGTAAGATTGCAGTCTTAAGTAAATTTAGCAGTCATTTAGACCAGTGATCTTCAACCTTTACCTGAAGGTAAAGGCTCCTGTAAGTTGTTGTGACTCGGTGGTGATAGTGGTGACGGCACTTCTGAGTTTGTGCTGCCGCCACCACCGAGTTTGTGCTGCCGCCACCACCGACTAAATAAAAAAAGGAGGGTGAACTTACCCATCTGCGGCAGCGGTGAGAACCCGGGTTCTGTATCATCTCCAGCTGCTGCCGCCACTACCAAATAAGTCCAACCCCCCTTGTTTTACCTAGTTAGCGGTGGTGGCACAAACCCGGCAGTGAAATCACCACAGTCCTGATGTCACCGCCAAGTCGCCATTCCCCTTAAGGGGAAAGGCATTGTATTGCACAGGACCTTGGGGTCGTGACCCCAAGGTTGAAGATCACTGATTTAGACCAAAGTGCCTCTGATGGAAACTGGCTGCCTTTTTAAGTTTAACCACATAAATGCTATACATTCTGTATTCCTGAAGAAATTGTTCTTATAATTCTGTGTTTTGCGTCTCACACTTCACCTGCCCATGCCTGCTTCCTTCCTATATAAATATTGGAAACCTTTTTAATTTGGATTTAATAAGTGTCTCTGGAAACTGCATATCCGGAAGAATGACAACCAAAGTCTTGGTTTCTTACAAAAAAAAACAAATCAGGAGGTGGAACAGGAGGGGGTAGATCCTAGTGGCATTGATGTGTGTCACGATCCTATCCTTGTTCTTTCCCCTGTCCCCTCTCCTTTAATCTCCTTGGTTCTACACCCAAAAACGGCTGGCGCAGATGCATGGGGACCCATTGGGGCAGTGGAGATTTACCCCAAGTTAAGGAAACAAAAGTTCCCTTTTGTTCCCTCGAGGAAGTCTCCAGGATTTCCCCACAACCACACACCCACAGGATGCAGTGTGTGCTCCATTGATGTGGCTGCATCAATTGGTGGGTGTTTTAGTTAAGATTGGGCTGTAGGTCCCAGCAGTAGGCCACGTTCCTGTTCAAATACTTGATGACACACTGACCACATGGTTACTTAGATATAGAGGTTTTTCTATTTATAACCTAAATGTTTTTCTTCCAAAAATGGGTACTACCTCTTACTGGAGTGAGATGATAGTATATGACAAAGCCATTACCATGGTTACTTTCTGCTGTCCTTTTGAAAATCAATGCATGATTATTTTTCAAATAGAATTGTCTGTGTTATAATAACTTTGCCAGCTGATTCCTTTCACTTTCTTGCATGCATTTCATTGTCTTTTGCTGCAATCCTTTTCCTGCCCAGGATTAGTTACTAGACGCTGCCAGACAATGTTTGGGCTAGTAAATTCCTACACACACACACACACAGCAATCCCACCCAATGCTGATAATTTGACAGATCATGCTGATCTGCCTTTCTCTCTCCTTCTACCTTGTCACTTCTGTATGTCCCAGTTTACAGAGCTATAATAGAATATGGTGACAACCCCCCCCCCTTACCTTGCATCTTCAGGAATGTGTTATCTGGGTGGGCCACAAAAATGGATGACTATGTGGAAATCATGTTTGTACAATTTATCTCTCCATTGCCCCCAAGGAACTGGCACCGCTCTACACACCGCCAAGGACAATGCTGTGCCTGCTGGGGAAGGTAAGTTCTCTGCCAGGCAGTGGAGGGGCGTGGGGATGGCGGAACAGGGCGTTCCAGGGGTGGGATTGGTCAGCTGGGCCCAGGTTGGGGGAGAGATCATCCACCATATCCTATCCCCTTTCCTGGGTCTGGCCACCGTTACATGGGGCTCTCAAATGTGTGCCAGCAAAATAGCTGGCATAAATTTGGGTAGACCTATAGGGACGGCCAGGGCTCTACTTGGGGTAAAGGGACAAACGTCTCTTTACCCTGAGGAGGCCTCCAGCTGCGCCGGGGAAGGTCCCATCCTACTTAGGATGAGGGTAAGGTCCCAACCTTATTTGCGCCGCCGCATCCTGCTAGACAGTGTTGGACTGTCATTTAGTTTTATTTTATTTATTTATTTATTTATAGAATTTTTACCCCGCCTTTCTCCCACCAGGGCAACCAAGGCGGCTTACAACAAAAATATTAACATACATAAATACATTTAAAATCAAGAATTAAAATAATTAAAAACAATTAAAACAATTAAAACAAACAGCCCCTATTTTCAGACCCTATTGTTCCAAGAGAAGCTCCAAACCTCTTCATCCACCCAGAAATGCTCTTGTTTCCTTTGTGCAAAGTTCTATAACTACCCCTGATCTGAAAGCACAACTTTGTCACTTCTCCATCAGAGGTGACCACACTGAGTGTCTTTGTCACTTCCAAACCCTCCAGAAGCAAGAACGTAAAAAGCTCCCGAGGCACCCCGGGCGCTTAAGGGCCCTGGAAGTGACGTCATGTTAGCGTCCAGGTTAGCAGCGCAGGCTCTGTGAATGCATGGAGCCCGCACTGCTGTTTCCCAGGCTGTGAGCAGGCAGGGGAGGGTCTCCCCGTCTGCACCACAGCCCAGGAAACAGCTCCCTGCACTCAGGCTCTGCTGATTTGAGCTCTGCTGGTCCATCCTCCCATCTGTGCCACAGCCCAGGAAACAGCGGTGGGGCTCCGTTAGTGGGGTGGGGCCTGAGTGTTGCACCCAGAGCAGCTGCTCCTCAGGCTCCACCCCAGTTATGCCCCTCAGAGGCGTAACGACCTCATTTGGCGCCTGGTTCGAGGAGGGGTTTGAGCGTCCAAAGGGAAGGTTCGCGCAGCCACCAGGCCGCGCACGCTTTTGGGGGGGGGGGCCTGGCTGAGGCCCTGTTCCGGGCGCCCGCCCGCCCAGAAAGGCCTCCAGTAGTCCTCGTCCTCCCGCCGGCTTACCTGCTGCTCCGGCCTCCTCCAGCGTGCGTGGCGTGCCTTCTTCGGCCTTCCCATCATCGGAGCCTGCCGCCGGGAGGACGCTCGCTCAGCTGCCTGCCTGCCTGCCCGGTGCAGCAGGCAGGGAAGGCAGGCAGCAGAAGCGCCTGTGACCGGCCGCTCCGCCTCATCGGCACGCAGCCGCAGCGCAGGCGGGAGTGAGTCACTCACTCACTTCCGCCTTTGTGACTGGCGCGCGCAGGTGCACACAACATGGGGCGCCGGGGGATGATTCAACTGAAGACGACGTCATCATTCAGGGGCCAGGGCACAGGAGAGGAGGAGCGAGCACTGGACGTCGGTCGGGTTTCCCGGTTTGCGCGGGGGGACTCTCCTGGTTGGCTTATCATCATGCCATTTGCCAGGATGGTTTGCTACCTACCTGCTCCTCCCCTCCCTCCCGAAACAGTGTATTTGAAATGAAATGCCCGTGTGTGGTGAGATGCACAAGCAAGCACAGTAGCACACAACAAAAAATAACACCAGTCACTCAAGCTAACGCTGTGATTTATTGATGATTTTTGATTTTATTTTATTGGTGTTTCTTCAGCAAGGACGGAGCCAGCCCTCTCAGTCCTCCTCCTCTCCCCCCTCCTCTCCCCCCGCCCCCACCCCCACGGATTCGGAGAGATCACACAACACACACACACATCCTGCAAATCTCCATCGTTAAGTTCCTAGGCTGTAGCTTTAAACAACATCAGGGTGGCTGGGCTGGGACGGAGAAACTCATCATCAGGTACTCTAGGACTCCCTCCTCCCGTCCGTCTCCCGGGCGCCTGGCCCCGGGGGGGGGGGCGGCGTTGAGTTGACGACTCGTCAACAAGCTCTCAGCTGAGGCAGCTGTTCCGTGGCGCTGGCAGCGTGGGAGCGAGAGGAGAGGCGAGCTATCAGCTGTGCCTGCCTCAGCAGCGCTCTCTCAGCTGATAGCTCTCCTCTCGCTCGCGCGCTGCCGGCGCCGCGGAACAGCAGCAGGCAGCAGCTGAGCTGCGCTGCCTTGAGAGCCGGCTGGCAGGCGCGGCGGGGCGGGTGGCGCGGGCAGGTGCCCGGACGGCGCGGAAGCGCCCGGTTCCGGTGAGCCACGCGCAGCTGCTCCCTGCTGCACCCGGTTCGGTGAGGCGCCTGGCTCAATTGAGCCACGCGCTCCACTGTACTTACGCTAATGCCCCTGTCTAGACGTGTTCATGCTGAACACTTTGAGGTTTCTTTCCCAGTAGAAACCTCCTCCATTTCAGATGACTATCCCCTCAGAGAAGGTATCCATGCTGCTGTGAGTTTGATGGCCTCTTCCCATAGAGACTGACTCCATTTTGGTGGTGCTTTCTTCCTTGTGGAAATCCTCCATATTTTCTACTTGGCAACACTGTCCTGAGGTCAGGAAGCCTCTTACTGCCTCTTACCCTCTCCCTTGGAGGAGCTACCTTTCAGGCTCAAGGAGCACTTTTTTTGCTGTATTTTTCCCCCCTGGGACCTGGAATCTCACAGCACAGTCCTTGCTGCTTAGACAGACTTCATACTCAAAACCTGCCCAGCAGAATAGGACTGGTAATCACTCTTTCTCCACCGTCTCCTCTGATCTTTGTAACTGCTTCTCTTTTCCCTTCTAAGGCCTCCATTTTCTTGTGTGCACATTTCAAAGCTTCCCACTAAATCACCTTCTTCCACTGGCTAAATGGGCACGAAACCCAGTTCAGAGCAGCCTAATTCCACTGGGTTTTTCCCCCTTTCTCTTTCCAATTAACTCCTGCTTGTCCAAACACAGTCATTTACAAGTATTTCTCTCAACTGCAACCATTCAAAGTTCTGTAACTGATCTCCTAAGCAAAGTAACTGAAAGTAAGCGTGCCTTTTCCTTGTTTGCCTGCAATAAACCCTATCTTCTTTTGAAAAGCTCAGTTTTGTGGTTACCAGTAGCCTAATTAGTGGTGCTTTGACGTTGTTTGCACTGCTCACCTATGTCAACGATCCCAAAAATCAGAAACTGCTGAATTTGACCTCTCGCTCTAAAAGTATTGCTAATCCTCCCAGTATGGTTCAAATTGAGTTATTGTGTGTGTGCATGATGCATGTAGGAAGACGCGTGTACATGTGAGTGAGCAGTGTTGGCAACAGACCTCCCCTGGCGGTGGCTGGGTGCTCCAGTGGCATGTTTGCAGACGTTGACGCTGTGTCTGCATCGCCAGCAGAGAGGGCCTTCCACTGACTGAATGCTACTTCCGTCAGTGGAAGGTGCCCATAGGATTGGACCCTCAGTCTCCTGTTGATAGACTACATCTGTTGTATAGAATTTTGTTCTGCTTACTAGTTATGTACATTTCTAGCAGAGCTATTCTGTTCTTTTCTTTTTTTGTCCTTCCTCCCCTTCTCACTTACAAAGGGGATACATTTTTGTAAGAACACAGAAGATCAATACTTGATTTCCAAGGGGGTTTTCTGTTTGCTTTGCCTTGCCTTGATTCTAACAGTTGTTACACGGATTAATGAACATGGTGCAGATTGATTTTTTAATTGAAAAGTAGACATTTTATATGATCAATTTAAAAGCAGAACTTTTGAGAAATTACCCTTCACTTTTGCAGTCACCCTCCTTAAAACAATTTTATAATAGATGTTGCATTATGGGCAATGTCCTGTAAGGACTGTAATCTCAATGTCCTGAGATTTTAAGACCTTTTCTCCTGGGATTCAGAGGTAATTACAGTTATTTGAGGGGAAGCAGCAGGGCTTTAAAAACTTCCTTAGCACACAGATGTGCAATCTTTTTTCAAAGGTGCAGGATGCTTCTACCTGCTGAGTTTCATTTCAAAGATGCACATAGATATCCATTTACTCACGCTTTTGGCTTCTGCCAATTTTGTTTTAAAACCTTTTATGCTTGCTGTAATACGGCCCTACATGTGTCTGGCATGTGCTGCATACCCAACTGTTTTTGCAGTCTCTCTCTCTCTCTCTCTCTCTCTCTCTCTCTCCTCTCTCCAGCAGAGGCTGAGCTTCATTTCTCCACAGCTAATGCTCAAAATGATGTCAATTATGATGATGATGAATATTTATATACCACTTTTCAACAGGACACAAAGCGGTTTGCATAGTATGTACCGGTAATTATGTGCCTTGCTTTGGCTTAGGAAAGGGTTCCTAACTACCTAGCAAAGTACCAAAGTTATATATGTGAAGAACTCATTTATAAACTCCAGTACCTGGCCTGGAAGTGAAATCCATAAGAGTCCGTATTCCCTGATCACTCGTTATAGTAGCTTGAGAATCCTTCTCCAATCCCCATGGCCTACAGTTGATTAGGAACCTAGGTAGGACAGGAGTAGGCAACACAAGACCTATGGTTCTTCACGTGGCCCATCAAGACTTCTCTCCCAAGCCTCATGCTTGTGCCACATCATGAGCCACATGGGTTTGTCATTCCAAACTACTGAAATGTTGCTTCCCACCTCCCAGAGAAGCGTGAGTGTGTGTGTGTGTGTTTAGTACGATTAATTCACCATCTGAATCATGGATTTATAATCATTGGGAGGAATATATCTTGAATATAAGACCACAACATTAAACACAACATAATCTAAGGCAAGTTTTTTAAAAAAAAAATGTAGACAAAAATCCTAAGGTAACCATATTCTAAAAGGAACTTCCATACTGAGGAGAAGGACCACATTCCTCCCTGGGATACCTGGCACTTCTCCCCACTCTGTGTTCAGGTTCTCCATAAGCTGTGCAGCTCTAAGTCAAGCTCCGTGCAGCACAGAACTCGGTAAACCAGAACTATGGTGATGATGTGTGATGTCATCGCCGAGCATTCAGGGATGGTGTCGCAATGGCACACACCAGAAAAAGGGTGCATGGACCCCTTAAAAGGAATATTGTCTGTGGTCACATCAAATCACACATACAGTCATGCCCAGACTATACATATGGAGTAGATTTCCACTGCCAGCAGAAACACAGGATTAGGGTCATCTCATGTTTCCACCCCTTCACCCAGCTGGGGGTCACTCTGCCAACTGATAGCTGTCATGCTGAATTCTCTGAGGAGGGGGAAGGATGGGGAGCATATTGATCCATCTCCTTGCTTCACTTCTCTCCCTTTCTCATCCACACATCCCCCATACAATCACACACACTCAAGCCTTCTTGGGGTGGCGTGCAAGCCTGAGTGTCATCAGTGACCAGAGGTCATTTGTTGTATGGGTTAATCAAGTACTAGGCAGGCTTGTTTCTAACCTGCCTTTGTATCAAAGGAAAAGATTTATTGTATTGGTTATTAAAATGGAAGAAACTAGAAATAATCAAATTCTATAACTAAGGCAAGCAGTTCCCAAAATTATTATGGTCACGGCGCCCTTCTTGCACAGTGCCCTGTCACAATGACACCGTTGCCTGGCTCTCCCAGGTGCCACCATATTGAATCATGTGAGGTCACTCAATTCTCATGAGATCTCGTGCAATCCAAGATGGCGGTGCTCAGGAGAGCCGGTAAGAAGAGGCTACCAGGGACAACTCACAGCACCCCTGTGAGTTCGCCACAGCACCCTTAGGCGCTGCAGTGTACAGTTTGGGAACCACTACCTAAGACCAAGAGGCAAAGTTCCAAAATCAAGTAGAAACCGTGTCTAACAGGCAGCCCATTCTTACCTAACTTTCCCAGCACTGATGCAGTGGTGCCAGCATGGGCTGTGCTGCATCCTGCAGGGTAATTTAGGAGATGGTGGATCTTCTCAAGGTAAGAGGGACATCCGTCCACTTGCCCCGGGTAAAGCCCCAGCCTGCCCAATGGGTCTACTCGGACCCACACCTGCTATACGACTGGCGCAAGTCCACGTGCACCTGTGTTGATAGATTGGGCCTGAGAAGGTGGTTAGGACACAGCGTACATAAGCACTGCCAATTCCACCACCTCCCTGACCCAAACCGCCCACTCCTGCCCTACCCCATTCCTTCCCTCGCCCTGCTCAGCTCAGCACTTACCGATATCGGACCACGTTCCTCCTTGCACTGTCGCCGGCGGGAAGGTGCAGGCCTTCCCACCGGCGCTGCTTTCTGGCATGCTGTCGCAAACTGCTTTAGTGTGGATTGGGCCGTGTGACAAGTTGCTTTGTAGGGTAACCTCAGTATACACAGAGAGCTGTCTCTTAGGGAAAAAAAGGAGTTTTCTCAGGAGATGGGTGCTTCCTCATTTCAGGCTTTGATCAGCAACTAGTATTCCTGGAGGATAACTTGGCAAATGGTGTCAGGCGTGGAGAAACAATGACTCTGCAGTGCCCCCCTCCCCCCGCATTCCAAAATGCCTGCCATTATTGAATCCTGTTGCCATAAACTGGCAACCACTTTCTCCATTCTTCTCCTTTGCCTGTGGGTTGATAACAGGGCAGATGGTGGCTGGATTTGGCTTGACTAGGCCTCTAGTTGCTCACCCAGTGTGTACAGTAAGAAATACAATACATTTATTTTTGGCTGATCAGTTCAATTTTTAAAGTCATGTCATCATCATGTATTGATACGGTCGAAGACCAGTAGGAAGAAACAGAGAAGCTGTGTGTGTGTGTGTGTGTGTGTGTGTGTGTGTGTGTGTGTGTGTGTGTGTGTGTGTAATTCCTCATTACTAATACTAACAATACCCTTACGGGTTTTGCAAGCAGCTGCTAGGAAGCTAGCGCTCCGAATTGTGAATTGAGGATTAGTTCCCATAAGGAGTTTCTTGGTCATCACTACATCAGGCAAGCCTGGGAATTCCCTAGTCAGGGGAGAAATATATATAATGTCTTGCTCATCCCATTCCCTTCCTACCCTCCTTGCATTTTCATCATTGTCTTTCTCTTTCATATCCTATGGTTTCTCCCAGCTATCTTTTTTCTGTTTCATTTTCATTTCCATTCATTCAACTGCTGCTTCCACCCCACCCCCACAATTAATCTCTTTTCTTTTATGCTGAAAACATTCATCTTTCCATCTTCAGAAATTCCACCTTTCCCTTTCTTTCAAAGATACTATTATCTATTCATTTTATAGAATGAAATGTGACGCTTGGCAGACTGTATACATATAACAACATTTCACAAGAGACACTAAGGAGCTAAAATGGAATTGGATTATGTTTTATAGGGTGAATTATGAGGCATGATTAAACTATGAAATAAGATACTGATAAGATTAGGGGGGGAAGCATGTTGCCATTTGACAGCTGTCATCACCAATGGATGTTCTTATCAAAAGAATTCATATTCTCTTTGTAATCAACAACTTTTAAAATTTTTGATCATAATAACTATTTTAATATTTACGAGGATTTTACGGTGCAATCCTGTGCAACGTTTAGACTGGCAGAGCGGCACTGAGCCAGGCAGTGGTGACATTAGGGTTAGTGTCACCTGCTGCGGTAACTCAAGGTGTCACCCCCCATTCACTTTATTTATAAATTATAACCCTGGCCCCAATGGCGTCACTAGGGGGCTCAAGGGTGCGAACCGCACCAGGTGACACCCTCGGGGTGTGTGTGTGACACCACTAGTGGCCAAAATTGTGGAAACTTATTGGAAAATTTGTATTTATGAATAATACCATGAAGTTATATATCATTGGAATGGTAATTTAATGCAGTATGTAACGAAACAAACCGTGTTAAATTATCTGTATTTTATCAAATGATATAGCCAAATAACTGGAAAAAGAAAACACAACTGCCTTATGTAACAAAAAGTGGACTTTCTTAACTCAAAACTGACCAATGAGACTGATTGTTCTGAGAGCCAATGAGGTGTTGTTATGACACAGCATGGAACCAATAAGGTTCCAGCAGCTGCGCTGTTTGAGCAGAGCTTCCTGGTCGCGTCTAGCGCCTGGGAACTTTGCGCAAATATCACAGTTGCAGCAATGTTTGCGGAGAGCCTCCTGGTGGCGTCCAGCGCCTGGGAGGCTTGTGTCTTTGAGCTTCTGACTGGGGACAGCAGGCAACGCGGGACGGAGCTGCAGAACAACAAGCAGGTAAGCGGCCAAGCAGCCGGAAAACTTGTTTAAGGAAAACATTTTTTAATTTCCCCTATTTTTTACTCCATAAAATGCTTGCGTCTAATGGTCCGGTGCGTCTTATGGAGCGAAAAATACGGTATACCAATGGCATTGTATGCACGCTAATATGAAGGAAATAGTACAATGCAATTTTGTATAGATGATTTTGAGATGTTCTGTGGCTCAGTTCTGCCACAGCAGCTCATCAGTGAGGAATTTTGTTCCTCAGTCTACTTCTCCTATATATTGTCTTTACTTTAAAAAAAACATACTAAATTTTAAATTCCCTGGTTAGTGGAACTTGTAAAAAGCTGTAACTACCATTATTGCAGAGACAACAGTTCATTTAAATTGTATATTCACATTAAGTGATTGAAGTGTGATGCGAAGGGATGTGTCTATGAGCACTTAGTGATAAGGAAAAAGTCCATGATTGGCATCTGATAACATTACAAGCATTACATGCTCTAGTGCTTCAATCTAAACATGTCACAGTACTGGCAACATGTTCCTCAACATCTTATCTTACTGGCTTGCAGTTTCTACAATAAAATACAATAGGACACCTACCTAAGAAGAAAAAAGTGGCAACTGACAAGCTCCCATCCTGCCAGGACACAGCTCCATCTACGCTGGATACCATGTTATTCCAGTTTGAAGGAAAGAAAAGCAAAAGAGCCCAACTTTCACCTTGCTAACACCTAGTTAGTGCAAACCTTCACCTTTCTAATCTAGTGCTAACTGACACATATACAACAAGTTTCAAATATCATAGAGATGTCACACATCCCTGTAAACTTGTCTGCCTTCTCCTTCTCAAAAGTTTTCCTAGCACGGGCAGGAGAGGGATCACTGGAAAGCAGAGAGAGAAGGGAAGATTATCTGTGTTCAGGTAACCTCTCTCTCTCTGGGGGAGAGATCCGTCTCCACAAATGTTTGTTGGCTTGCTGCTGTGCTTTTTTAAGGAAAATGTGAAACTGCACAGTGGCATGCGATTGCACTCCATGTGCACAGCACATATCAAAACAATCAACCTGTGTATTTTCCATGTGTTTGTGTGTGCGCACATGCTTTATTGCTTAGAAGAGAGTCATGTTCCATGACATTTAGAAGCCTAGACAAGAGTGGGAGAAAATCATCTGTACTGGAATTTGATGGCACTGATGCAGAAAAGCATTATACTGTATTCAAGCTTCAAACAAGAGGCGTTATGAACCCCAACAAAACGTTCTTAGAACAAAGGATATAAAAACGTAACAAGAGTTAAAAACAAAACAGATGCATGAATACAACACAGAAGACCTCAGAGCTCACAACCTTCTTAATACACAAGACTACGTCAAATCCTGGAACAAGAAGAACATCAATTCTTAAAAAAAAAAAAATAGCAATCCTTTTACTACATATTCCATATTCCACAACAAAGAAAAGAAAGGGATGGTGTAAAAGCCAAAATGGAACAGGCCAGAACGGGTGATTAATAAAAGAAACAGATGCAGAAAACAGTATGATGTTTTATAGACACTTGAGAACAATATTTTAGACCTGAAATTGTTACAAAGATCATGCTTTTATTAACCCCTTCCCAGCCATAACCAGAACAGGACAGAACAAGCCGGAATGCATATTTTCTAACTCAGTATCATGTATAAACCAAAGCGGGATATATTAAGAGTCACGTGAGAACAATATTTTGAAAACGACACCCATGCAGAATTAAAATCGTATTAACTCCTTGTCAGTCAAAACGTGTTTTTAACAAATAACAGTTTTGAATGACTGGTCTTCAGTCAAACAAAGAAAAACACACAGATAACAACGTATCAGATAACAAAATAAAACCTCAAATTCCACATCTGCCAATGTGGCCTCACAAATACACCTTACTGTGGCTATGGAACAGAGATGAATTACACCAAGCCTGTGACCTCCTGGTATTTACAATGTGTCAGCCACAATGTGTGATAGACTGCCTGAGGCTACTAACAGGTGGTTTATTACCTTGTGGGCTGCAAAATGTGCATATGTCTGCAAATTTGACAGGTGTCCTTCATTTATGCACAATTAACCATATCTACAATTTAAATGATTAATTAATTTCAATGCTTTGGTGACCCAACAACTAATTTGAAGATTCTTGCCATTATTTTATAAAAATAAATACAAAAAGTTGCATAAAATCAATAAAATGAAAGCAACACTTGTACTAAAATAAAAATCTCAACCAGCAGAATTAATAAGATAAATAAGTTCCTTAGGTTTCAGCAACCCCAACCTCTCCTGATTAACAGCGCGATCCTGCACAAACACAGGCAGAGGCATTGCTGGAGCGCGGCGAGGAGGGCGGACCGCCTGGGGACGACGCGCACAAAGGGTGACGCACGGTCCCGCGCACGCACCCGCGCGTCGCCTCCCGCTCCAGGAGGAGGCCTCAGAGCGCCCGCCCTCGGCGGAGCTCCAAGGCCTTCTGAGGGAGGCCCGATGCGCGACATCATATTTATAAGGTTTTTGCGCCTGCGCAGAACGTTTGACGGCAAATTTGCCCTCAGAAATGTACTGCGCATGCACGAAAACCTTATAAATATGGCGTCGTGCATCGGGCCTCCCTCAGAAGGCCCAAGACAGCCGGCCAGCGAGGATGTCTTCGGAGACATCCTCTCCGGCCGGCTGTCGCGGCGGCACGGGGGTCATTAGGGCGGCGCGCACCCTAGTGACTCCGCTGAACACAGGCCAGTGAAGCGAGTGCTCTGCTGGTCTAAGGAGTTGCAAAAGCGCTGTAAGGCACTTTTGTGGCTCCTCTACTGTAACTGGCGCTGGCACGGAGGCTGGCACCGCTCAAACTGCTGCCGGATGGCGTCCACGCTGCCGGACGCAGGTGAGTGCTGTGCCAGGTGGCAGGAGGGCATGGGGAGAGCAGGCAGGGGTGACAAGGAAAGGGGCCATTGAACGGCCCGGCCTGGGTTGTGCCGATATCCAATGCCCCTTCCCAGGCCGGGCTGTCCTTACACGGGCTCCTCGAACGCATGCCAGCTAAAGAGCTGGCGCTTATCTGAGGAGTCCCATTGGGGTCTCTGACGCTTACACCAGAGGAAGGGGACATCCGATCCCCAATCATATCCCCCACTATTACTGACAAGTCACGCAGATAGAGCACATTCTGCATCCAATGGGGGAAGGGCAATCAGGATGCCTGTCAGAGGTAAGTAAAAAAAAATTCTACTTCTCTTTGCATAGGACTCCTTATAAAGTATTATGGGAAAAAATTGGGGGTGCAAGTAGTTAACTTTGCCTAGGGCACAAAATAGCCTAGCACCAGCCCTGCCCTCCTACCCACCATGAAACTGCCTACTCTTTCCCTCTCTGCCTATGACACGCCCCCACTTCCAACTTACCTAGAGCGGCAGAACCCCCAGTTTCTGCTGTCGTATGTGCCGCACCTCTCGCAGTTTGCAGCAGCAGCCTGGAAGCATGTGACAGGGCTCAGCTTTTGTGCTGCCATAAAGGGCCTTGCAGTGGCTTAACGTGAGTTCTGGCCGCACAAGGCCCAAATAGGATTGGGCCGTAAATGAGAGGAGGTTTCCAATGTCATCCAGAAACATATCAATTCTTATAGCATGCAAGCTGTATTTACTGGTCTCCTAAAAATACGAATGTTTGATAAGGTGTCTAGATTATTATACCAGGAAGTGTAAGTGCTTTTCAGGTTGATTGAACACATAACACTTCAATATATCATAATTATGCATACACCTGTGCTAAATATAGTCTTGTTTACTCCTGGTAGTACTTTGGATTCTGCTTTTATTTTCTAGGCAAAGGAGAATAAAAATGGGGGGGATCTGAACAAAATATTTCCAAGATGTTCTTTTTTTGGATGTGCTCATTATTTACTTAAAAATTAGCTGACAGAAACGTCATTATCTAGAAAATATCAGTATATTAGGATATTATAAATTACTATGAGATATTGAATGACTTAGGGCCCAATCCAATCTGACTTTTCAGTACTGGTGCAGCAGTGCCACCAGAGTGTATGATGCATCCTGCTGCGTGTGTGTGTGTGTGTGTGTGTGTGTGTGTGTGTGTGTGGGTGGGTGGGTGGGTGTCAGTCACAGAGGCCTCTTCAAGGTAAGGGAACATATGTTCCCTTTCCTTGAGACTGCTCTGTGGCTACATTGGCGCTGGAAAGTTGGATAGAATTGGGTCTTTGGAAAATAAGAACATTTTAATTCAAGGCTCAGGTGGTTTTCTTACAGCATTTTTGTTAAATCAGGATTTATTTATTTAATTTTTATCACAGCAAGTAATTCTTATTCTTTCACATATTTTTTTTTCTGCATTCAAACTGGACTGTCACTTCAGGGAGAAGAGTGAAGTGGGTATCTGATTTTAATGTGAGGAAAAAAGTGCCAAACAAGACACAACATTAAACATGCCATCATGTGTGATTGTTTTAAAAAAGATACTGGTGTGGGTGTCTGTATCGGGACTGTGCCACGGGGGAAAGAGGTTTCACTCTTTCATCTGGAACCATGGGCCCTATGCAAGCCACCACCACCACCACCCCAACCAAGAAACTATTTGCCTTTCGCTCGTTCTACCCTGCCTATCCAGTTGTTAGGATGAAATTCCACTTGCAAATCCCAAAGGTGAGAGGGTGAGGGTAGGCTGTTTCCCTTTCCCCCTGTGTATTTCCAAAGTAGAAATAATGAAAAATGACAAGTCAGTTAAAAAAACAAGCAGAAACCTCCATCATTGTACATACAAGAACAATCATGCCACATGCTTTGATTTGGTGCTTGATAAATGAGAAATGGCAGGCAGAGACTGAGAACTACGAAAGTGATAAAGCCTAAGCAAGACAATGATGAGGCACCTGCACCACAGTGAAGAGTTAAACAAAAACAATTTAACCAAACTGCCTTTTTTGGGGGGGTTGCTTTTGTTATTCGCTGTGCAGTCCTTTTGAACAGCCTTGAAAGTACGGGGGGGGGGGGAATAGGACGGGACCGGACAGAAAGCAAATCTGTTTCCAAATCATATCATTTATAATATGTAGGGTTTTTTTCTGCACTGTGGCCAGCTGTCTTATCTACTCCCAGTATACAATAATATACCTGCATCTTTTAACTTCACAATTGGAGTGAGATCACAAAAAGCATTTCATTGCATAAGGGTTTATACCTAATATGAGTATTTCTTTGGCTTCTATAAAATGCACATTCACATAATCAACAATACTGAGAATATGTATAAACAGGGAATTGACTGTTTCTTCTACAAGTGGTGGCAATATGCTCTGGAAATGTGTGTAAAAGCAGAGATTTATATCATCTCCAAGCACGGATTCACAGAGAATATGAACCCTGACATCCACTAGTACAGAGATCAGATGAACAGGAGGAGCAATATATCTTCTTGCCTCTTACATGTCATTACTGAAGTGAACAGACATTACTGAAGACTTTGGTGCTATAATGCAAGGCACCAAAATGAACACAATAATGTTGCTTTGTTTTTCTTTTTCAGGACAAAGGGACTCAAAGGGGCAGACCAGGTGAAAGCAATCTAAAGAAATAAGGAAAAGATAACGATGTAAGTCATTGAACAAAATAATACTTAGCATTTATATAGGACTTTAGATCAGTATATTTCAGCCAGCAGCAATACTTCGTAGTGTAGCAGGTGGTATTAAACTTCACCACCACTTTATCAAGTATCACCTTCTGTGGGTACCACCACTGCCACTAAAGATGACAGCTGTAGTCAGGAGTGGGTGGTTTCACTCTTTATTGATCTTTCTCAAACTGTGCATCTTTTGAAGTGTGATACAGGAAGCTGGACTAGATGGGCTTTTGGCCTGATCCAGCAGGGCTCTTCTTATGTTCTATGTTCTTATGAAGTGCCAGGCAACTGCATGGCTGCATCTTCTCCACTGGTGCACCACTACCACACCCATTTCTACTTCCAGTGAGTTTTGGCTGGGCGAGGTAGTGCCATGTGGCAGTGGCATTGCTAGAGGGGGGAAGTACCGTAAGTGGGGCAAGACACTCTCACACACGAGTAAGTGGCCCCGCCCACTTGCCGGTCAGAACCGTGGCGACAGCTAACATGTGGGCGACTCCGTTCAGCGCCAACACTACCCAAAATGGCTCTGACCAGCAAGTGGGTGGGGCCACTTACTTGCGTGTAAGTGTCTTGCCCCACTTATGGTACCGCCCCCCCTCTAGCAATGCCACTGCCACATGGCACTACCTCGCCCAGCCAAAACTCACTGGAAGTAGAAATGGGTGTGGTAGTGGTGCACCAGTGGGGAAGATGCAGCCATGCAGCTGCCTGGCACTTAAGAGGCACAGTTTGAGAAAGGTCAATAAAGAGTGGAACCACCCACTCCTGACTACAGCTGTCATCTTTGGTGGCAGTGGTGGTACCCACAGAAGGTGAATACCCTTGTTGGGCAGCCCAATCCTACCTAAATCTGCACGCGGTGACGCAGCAGCACCACTGCCGCTTCTGCTGCATCCCGTGGTGAGGGATTTTTGGCTGCTGGAGATCTCCTTGGGGTAAGCCCCAGCAGCTGCTATGGGGCTACTTGGACCTGCACCAGCTCAATTGCTGGCACATGTTCGCATTGTGCCATGAAGATGGATCAAGTCCGGGAAGCGGCTTGGGATTCAGCATGCTCCGCTGCCGCTGATCCCACCCTCTCCCTGGCCTGAGCCACCCTCCTCAAATGCTGCCTTCGCTGCCAGAATGGCTCCAATGGTGAGTGGGAGAGGCCACTTTGCACCGCCATGTAGCACCATGCAGCACTTACTGTGACCCCTCCCCTAACTATGCTATTGGAAGTGGGGAGCTAAATGCATAGCTGCTGCTTTGGGTGGATGCCATATGCTTAAGTTCACATCTAGTCTGGCTCTCTGTTAAGCATTAGCTTCAAGGAGGTTGAAGTCAGAAATTCCAGCACTGAAAATGTTATTTTAAAAGGGTAACTTGTACACTGACTGAAGCACTGACAGAAGAAGGGAGCAGTTTTGGACGTGAACAATCAAGAACAGTAGTTAAGAATCTAAAGCTAGATTCATCCCAGGGCATTTAAAGCTACAGAACCTAGAGAAATAAAGGGATTTCAACAGCAAACACAGAATTTTAAGAGGTGTACACAACATTCAGCTAACAAAGACATAAAGACAGCAAATGGCCCTGCAAACTACTGATTAAGCACATGGTATTGTAACGCAGTGGGTTAAACCGCTGAACCATGAGCTGTCGATCAAAAGGTCAGCAGTTCGAATCCGCGACGGGGTGAGCTCTCGTTGCCTGCCAACCTAGCAGTTCCAAAGCATGTTAATGCAAGTAGAGAAATAGGTACCGCTTGCGGGAAGGTAAACAGCGCTCCGTGTTCCAGCCGCATGCTACGCGCTGCGGCAAGGAGAGTCATGCCGGCCACATGACCACGGAGGCGTCTTCGGACAACGCTGGCTCTTCGGCTTTGAAATGGGGATGAGCACCACACCCTAGAGTCGGACACGACTGGACTTAATTGTCAGGGGTCACCTTTACCTTTACCTTATTGTTTTCTTCATTTTATTATTTTTAAAGCATTACAAAACAATGGTAATAAATATAAAAATATATTTCGTTGTTATGGCAACCAAACTTCTTAAAAATGTTATGGAAAAGACACCTCAGCAAGAGCTGCAGTGTGTTGTTATAGTAACTACATTTTCCCAGAGTAATTATGTTTAAAGATGTTTGTTCCCTGAATTGTTTTACAAACTGTATGGTAAAGAAATAGGATAGTTAATTGTTTTGTGGTTTTGTACCTATTCTTAGTATGCAAAAACAAAATGGCAATTATTTCTGATATTTGAGTTTTGTAGTGGAATTATGTACTGATAGCTGAACGAAATGAAACTTTATGCCAGTTATTCACCCCTGTTGTACTAGCAATGAGTTATTCGGTAAACCACTGGAATTTGTGATCAAGAATAATAAAAATGCAAGTTAGATATATGCAACAATATTTAGAATGGGCTCTAACTGCAAGAATGGTTTACATTTATATTGTATCATAAATCCTGAATTAGTAGAATGTTACTCATTTTTAGTAAGGATTAATATACACCATATACTGTATTCGTTGTTGTTTAAATGTGAACATGAACATGATTTGCAATGATGCAAAAACACAATTACAAATTGTATTTTGACGTTTCATAGTTTTTTGATCATCCTCTGCATTCGCAATGTATGTTATGAATCATTTCCAACTTTGTTCTAAAGGGATTTTTCTCATCGATCGGTAGTACAATTTACAATTATACCAAAGTGAGCAGCTCCTGACAACAGCCTGTGTTAACAATACTGCTTTCATACAGCAACACTTTTTTTAAATTGATGGGGGTATCTGAAGCTTGCTTCTTGGGTTTTGGGCTCATTAAAAGGTTATGGCCCCCACTGGAAATACTTCTGTACAATGGTATACAGAAGAGTGGTGGGGAGCAGGTGGAGAAGTTGAAAACTACTGACCACACTCATCTACCTAAACAAGTTTACAGCCCAATTCTATGTAACTCTTGCACTGGTGTAAAGGCTGATTCACACCAGCCCTTTCCGTGCGCGTTTTGGCTTCTTTTCGTGCGTTTTTCATGCTTGCGTCTGACGCAGCATGAGCTTACGACGCAGCCAGGAGAGATGGTTTCGGTTTATCTTTTTGCTGCGCTCGCGTTTAAGCTAGCGTTTATGCTCCCGGTGCTAGGCAGCTCACCAATCAGAGAAGCGCATTTCTCTTCACCCAATCACAGCTGCGCTTTCTTCAAGAAGGCGGACAAACGTTCAGAGAACTGCTAGACGCACGTACAGACGTTAGAGTAGAGCAAACGTGCACGGAAGGGCTAGTGTGAATCAGCCTTAACAGTAGATCCACCGGTGTAAGTGCACTTATGCCTGTGAGGCAAGACAAAGACCAACGTAACCCCCCTCGGATGCCGCACATGCACATTTCGGATGCAGGACGGCTGTCGCTGCAAGTCCGCCGGCACAGGGGGCATTCCAGGGGCGTTCTGATGCTGCCGGAATGCCCCCTGCGCCAGCGAAGTTGCGCTGGCGTCCGTCCTGCATCTGAACTGCGCATGCGTGGCATCCGAGGGGGGTTACACCGGTCTCCGTCCTGCGTCTATTGGCGTATGGCAAGTTACACTGGCATAAGTGCACTTACACTGGTGGATCGTCTGTTACACCAGTGCAAGAGTTACACAGGATTGGGCTGTTACCGAGTCTGCACATCAGCACCACACTTTCCTGGTGTAGTTTGGAGAATCTCCATGTGATCAACCAATCAATGGTAGTAGCTTGAAAACGCAGTGGCCCTTTGCATGGAGCGCAGCCATGGAAAATTTTGCAGGGGGTTCTCAGAGGACCACCACGTGAAAATTGGTCCTTAGCTGCTACAAGGAACTGTTTTGTCTCAAATGAGTCTAATGTACCTGGCAGCAACTGCAATGGGTGGGAGTAAAAAAAAGGTTGACTTCGACTGAGTGAAGTTAGAGCATTTTTAAGAAAAATGGAAATTTGGCTGTATTTGGTGCTCATTAGGATATCTAGAGGGATTGTTGCTGCTTTGGGACTACCGCTACACTCCAATACTTCCCATTCAACTTCATGTTTATTTTAAAAAGACATATTTCTAGTTATTTTTCCTCTTGTTGCCTTGAACTTCCCACAGCTCAAGTTGATTCAGCAATTCCCATTCTTCTTTATAGACTTAACTAAAACATATCATAATTTCAGGCATCCTATAACAGTAAATTATCGTTGATGTAAATACAGTATAATTTTACATCACTGCAATAAAACTAGCCTTTTTGTTTAGAGCGAAGGCTTTGGAAACTGTAGGCAGTATTGAACGTTATTTTTATTCAGCTGGTTTTTCTTTCTATACATGGCATCTTTGCTCGTACAACCTAGATCTCAGAAAACTAGCCTTTTTCCTGACTAATTCCTTTTGTTAAATATTCATCTCTTCCCAATATGCAGTTTCTGGGAGCCTAGTCATACAGTGTAGCATTTAACAGTACTAAAGAGGCAAAGAGTTGAGTTTTTACATTCCCTAGTAAAAGAGAAAGTTACTTTGCCCCTTGCGTTTATTTATTGATAACGTTTAATATGAAAAGTTTTTATTATGCCTTTTAGGCATAATTACTAGGCATGTATTATGCCTTTCAGATGTTATGCTTTAGAAGAGAACGTCAAATCTTATTCACAACGCAATCCTGTGTAACCTTGCACCGGTGTAACAGCAGATACACCGGTGTAAGTGCAATTACACTGGCATAAGTGTAAGTTACACAGGATTGCGCTGTTAGTCTGTTCAGGTATTACGTGTCAGGGACAATTCTCTATCCAGTATTATTTCAGTCTCTTTTGCACTCCTCTCTGCAGGGATAGCAAAATCAATGAACTGGATTGTATCACACTTATCTGAATGCTGTATTTTCCTAATTAGTTGATCTATCCTCAGAAATAGGATAGTCAGGTAGAGATCATGTCCAAATAAATGTGCCTGATTCAATTCACTTGTATCAGGTGCTCAGATTCAAGAACAGGTAAATATTTTGGACAGACAGGCAAAGATTAGTCATCTGGTATTGTCGAAGAAGAATCTGGTGGTCTCTCTCAGCAACACATTGGCCAGGCTGAGAGAAGGCAGCAAATCAAATAACCTTCTTCTTCTTCTTCTTCTTCTTCTTCTTCTTAAAATAATAATAATAATAATAATTATTATTATTATTATTATTATTATTATTATTATTATTATTTAGATTTATGCCCCACTTTTTCCCCCCATAGGGGGGACTCAAAGCGGCTAACAATAAAAACAATTCATAAAATACAAGATTCATACATAAAAATCATAAAACCGTGAATATATACCGTAATATCAAAATACTTAAAAAGACATTGATACAGTCTAAATAGTGTGAATTGATTGGTCGTCTGGTGTCACCTGTTTTTCTGGGTCAGGAGAACTTGGGGCTTTTATACAAATTTAACAGCTGGAGTTATCTGCAGTTCCCCTCCTTCAGTCTGCAACCCCATTGGCATAGGAAACCAATGCCAGATCTGCAGAACTTTGGCTGGAGCCCCATGGCACCCAATTTGTTACCTTCACAGGAAGGTAAGGAGTGGGCATGTGCACACACATACTAGGCTATAGTTCCTGTCAGATCATAAGATGAGAATAGTCCTATTCTGGATAGTATAGTAGCCCCTGCTAACTGGGCAAAGAGGCACCTTTTAAAGTTGTGTCCTCTTGTATTTAGCAGGGGGAGAGCAACTGTCCCTTTTCAGCCCAGCCAGGTGTCTTTTTCCAGTGGCTGTTGCTGCTATCTCTTCTGCAACTCTTTTAGACTGTGTGAGCCCTTTGGGGACAGAAAACCACGTATTGATTTATTTTGTTTTGTAAACCACTTTTTTGTTGAAAAGCAGTATATAAATATTATTATTATTATTATTATTAATAATAATAATGATAATGATAATAATATGCACTCTCTGTTTGGGTTTCTACATAATTTCTGCTCTGGGCTTCCATCTGCAAGAAGGACAGGTGATCAATGTTTAAACTAATTTATAAGAAACTTCTACCTTAAGTTTATGTTTTAACCAGTCTGGAATCTTGAAACAAACAAAATAGTATGTGAAAGTTCTGAAGTACAGTCAGGCTGGATCTTACAAGAAGGTTATGCTCTGTCAGTGTGTAAATCCAGAACTGTGTATAGTCGAAACTCTCTTAAGCAAATACATACTCAAATGACATGCAGATTTTCATGGCTTGTTACAATTGACAGAGAAATAATGTTTATGGGATTTTCAGCCATGTAAAGTTTTAAAATGAAGAAATAAAGAATTGTTCAACACAAACTTGCCTGTAGAAATTCTTCTTCAAACGTATCTGCCACACAAGTATGGACACGTCCTGAAGAGATTATCCAAAAGCAGGCAGGCAAAACAGAAAACCGCTTTCCCGCTTTTAAAACTTTACATGGCTGAAAATCCCATAAACATTATCTCTCTGTCAAATACATACTGTCTCTTTAAAAACTAAAAGCACAGTACGAGAGACATGCAGAAACTGAGGGAATGGCAGCTTCATTCTCCCATTTCAGGCTCACTTCAGGGCATAACCAGAGTAAGTGGAATGGTGGGCAGAGTTGCCAGCACTATTAAAACTGTTGTTTTTCTCTGTGTTTTTGGGGGCCGAGCATATACAGTACACTTGAATTCACGTGAGTCTATCGCACGTAAGATGAAGTTCAACTGTATACATTGCAAAGTTTATCATTATTTATAAACAGAAACTTTATCTGAAAATTGCCATACGTATAATACACTTTGATAGAATAGTTTATTTCTGGTCAACAAATGGCCAATTTTTGTGAAGTGCGGCATCCAACATAACACTGGTCAACACACTTTTTCTGGCATAAGGTATTCCAATGGGTTTAAGGTAATTTTGGGGCGCTGATTCCAAATCTGGCATCAGTTTTTGTCTATCACATCAGGTTTCTGAGATATCAAATATTGCATTTGATAAAATCAATGAAAAACAGCAAATTTACAGTGGCGCAGTGGGTTAAACCACGGAACCATGAGCTGTCGATCGAAAGGTCGGCAGTTCAAATCCGCGACGGGGGGAGCTCTCGTTGCTTGGCCAGCTCCTGCCAACCTAGCAGTTCCAAAGCATGTCAATGCGAGTAGATAAATAGGTACCGCTTGCGGGAAGGTAAACAGCCCTCCATGTTCCAGCTGCATGCTACGCGCTGCGGCAAGGAGAGTCATGCCGGCCACATGACCACGGAGGCGTCTTTGGACAATGCTGGCTCTTCGGCTTTGAAATGGGGATGAACACCACACCCTACAGTCGGACATGACTGGACGTAATTGTCAGGGGTCACCTTTAACTTTTTACAGTGGTCTAGAAAAAAAAAATTCTGGCCTGGACATTTGCAGCTGTTTTAGACTAATTTTAGGGTGCTGATTCCAAATCTAATCTCAGATTTGCTCTATCACATCTCGTTTTTATGCTATCGGCATACCCCATTTTTATGATGCCAAACCTGATGCCAGATTTGGAATCAGCGCCCCAAAATTACCTTAAAACCATTGGAATACGTTATGCCAGAAAAAGTGTGTTGACTGGGTACCCCCTTATCATGGTCCAATTTTCTGAAGTACCCCCCTGCTAATTAACTGCTAATTAATTGGATTGATCAATTAATTAATTAGGTAATTAATCGTTAAGTAAAAAAGTACTAACACAATTTTAAATGTGAAAAAATGTCTTATTAAACTCTGTGTGTGTGTGTGTGTGTGTGTGTGTGTGTGTGTGTGTGTGTGTGTGTGTGTGTGTGTGTGTGAGAGAGAGAGAGAGAGAGAGAGAGAGAGAGAGAGATATGCAAGGATCTTACAATCATAAGTGACAAAGAGTTAATTTTGGGTAAAATCAATGAAGATGTGGTATGCCAATAGCATAAAAACGAGATGTGATAGAGCAAATCTGAGATCGGATTTGGAATCAGCACCCTGAAATTAGTCTAAAACAGCTGCAGAGGTCCAGAAAAAAAAATGGTTTTTGTAGACCAGTATAAATTTACTGTTTTTCATTGATTTTATCAAATGCAATATTTGATATCTCAAAAACCTGATGAGATAGACAAAAACTGATGCCAGATTTGGAATCAGCATCCTGATATTAGTCTAAAACAGCTACAAAAGTCCAGACCAGGAAAAAAAAGGTTTTTTTGTAGACCAGTGTAATCAAGCCCACCTACATAGTTATTCCTGCAGAATTCCAAGAAGCTTGGTTTCACCACACAGGAAAGCACAGGTCTGTGTGTCTGTCTGCATGTGTAGTTAATAAGTGTAAAAGTAGTTACACACGTACACACTAAAAAAATGTGACCATATGAAGTAATCTATTTTGACAGCCTTCTGCTACTTTTTGAAATAACTTATTTGTCATGGCCAGTAGTGTTGCTGGTCTGCCCGGAGGGGGGGGGGGATGATGCGTTTTGCGTCATCACCCTGCCTCCTGCGCTCCCGGAAGGCTTCATTTCAAGTCTTCCAGGACTCAGGATGGGTGGGAGGGTCAGAAAAACGCACTCTTTTCGGTGTGATAATGCTCCGTGGCTGCATACACAGCCCTCCACTGCAAAAAAGCAGTTGCAGAGCACAAAACTCCCGCCACAGCTCCTCCTCGCGAGGAGACCCGGGGACATTGCATCCCCCCGGCCCTGCTATGCTTCTGGTCATGGCCTTTCAGGAGTCAAGGCATTTCTCAGGATCAACCACGACAAGTCACATGAGCATGTAGGATACACACATATCACTGGAAACCTGCAGTTTCTGTCTTCAAGCCTTGGCCTAACTACAGATCTGAAAAGAAATGAATGCAAGAAAATGATATTCCGCCTCCGACATCAATTCTATGCCTAAGCTAAAACACAGGGGATTACTCTTTGAGCAGAAAGTGACAAGAATGAAGGAAGAAATTCTGCTGAGAGCGTCATTCAAAACTCAGGTTGAGAAAACATTTCACTTTTAACATTTCGGTTGCCACTACGCTTCTATCACTGTTGGGTGTCAAGAAATTGCTATTCCACAGCAGAAATGGTCTTGTTTTCCATTCACATGAGAGCCAGCTCTTTCCAGTCCTGTTTTCTTCCAAGTTGGAAAGCAGAGCAATCACATACAGGATGTGTACAAAGCTCTCTCTCTCTCTCTCTCTCTCTCTCTCTCTCTCTCTCTCTCTCTCACACACACACACACACACACACACACACACACACCCTTGGTTGTCATTACTGACTTCTTCTGTTGTTTCCACCTGATGACTGTTGCTGTCATTACTGATGCCACCTGGTGACCTATGCCATTATTAGCAAGAGCTCCTGCTGGTGAATTGCATGAAATAGGTTGGATCTTTCACTCAGACTCACAATGGGGAGGCCCATATAGGAGACCAAGCAAACTCACAGGATATAGATTGACAGGAAGATCTGAAAGTATGCATTCACCTCATTTACAAACTGCCACCCTCCTTCTGTTAACTCTGTCTCTCAGAACACCTGGTGGGATTTCAATTTAGCTAAGCGCATGGGTGAGGGAGACGTTAAGCACCACTGAACGTATGTGTGGGTCAAATCCCACATCAGTCATGTATTCACAAATGGCCTGGGGCAAGCTGCAAAAACAGTTCAACCATACACACACACGCACACACGTACACACTTGCAGAGGATGTGGACACAAAGAACTGCAACATTTTATACAGGAATTTTAGTGACTGTTTCAAAATAACTCCTTCTGGTTATAAAGGCATTTGAGATACAAGAGTAGTGGCGGGAGCATCGCTGCAGTGCCAAACAAAGACTTGGGACATTGGGACCAAACCAGGAACAAATAGTTTAATTGCTTTGGAAACTATATTTTACTTTTATCCATTGGTTAAGTGTTTCACAGTCCATAACTTTTATCTTTACTTATTTTATCACACAGTATTTTTACCCGAATAAATTGAATGGTTTTATATTTTGCTTTAATTATCCAAGTATTCATATTTAAGAAACAGATCTGCCTGTCTTGTATATCAATAGGATTCACAGAACATCAGCCTTGATTCTATGTAAAATTACTAACTGATATTGTATTCCAGACAGGTGACTATTACACAGCAGGAGGGAGAATACCTGCTGCTTAACCATGAGCAACTGCAAAGGTAACTTGAAAAGTATTTTTCAGTGATGGCCATTCTGACACCAAAGCAGCATTCCTTGCCTGTGCTTAAAACTTGCTTATAATGTTTAAAGGAGTTTATAGCATCTTATTTCATATACGGCGCAATCCTGGGTAACTGTGCGCCAGGGGAGCATGTGCTCCCCCAGCGCAGGGTGTCATAAATGCACCGTAAAGCACATTTATGGCACCCGGCAAGTAAGGGCCCACTGGCACAGAGGCCGGCGGCCCTTACCTGGGCTCCTGCCTGGCCCGTGCCCACCGGAGCAGGTAAGTCCTACTCTGGCCAGGGCAGGGGGAGGGCGTATCAGGTGGTGAGGGAGGGCGGTGGCGAGGTCCGCCATATCCCAAGTCCTCTCCAGGCCCAGCTCGGCCTTACACAGGCAGCATGAATGTACGTGAGCTCCGGAGCTCACGTACATTTGAGGAGACCCATTGGGCCTCCCGCCGCTTACACCAGAGGAAGGGGACAATCGTCCCCTTCTCCATAGTTGTTCCCAGGCTGCCCCAGGGCAGCCTGGGAACTCAATAGGGATACGGTGTCCGGCCTTTTAGGCGGGGCGACGTAACTTACACAGGATTGGGCTGATAATCTTTGCCTTTTGCTTTAGATAGACTAGCCATATACACATGACAGTAAAACAAGGAATGCTTAGTGATAAGGTTCAAGATGCTTTTCAATCCCAAAGATAGAAAAGCAAAGCATCCTTTATTTTCAAATGTTAAAAAGTCATTCAGGAAAACATACCAGTACTTTTTTCCACTAGAGCAGCACAAAAAGAATCACTGCTAGCGCATGGAATATCCTGTTTTTCTAAACTTGGTTTTCTCCTTGATAGTGATTTACAGAATGGAGAAGTTCTGTTTGGGAAACATTTATATTTTTTCATATTTCACATTTCAATTGGTGACCGAAAGGATGACAGGCAAGGAATCAATCATAGTTTCTTGTAAAAGAATGGCAGAGACCAGTCACACCAATTGGCCAGAACAGGTCCAGTGATATGTTACTGGAAGCAGGATGTTCTGTTGAGCAACCAGGACAGAGAACTGATCAACTACTAGAAGAAAATAAACATCCAAGAAATAAACATTAAAAAATGGTCAAAAGAAGAAAACAAAATAATCATGCAATGTTACTTTGAGTCTGGACCATCTGAGCAAGAATATTTGAAGTGAATGTATGAAATATGGGGATAAAAAGTGTCCTAATTCCACCGTCACAGAACAGCAATAAGCAGACCAACATCGATTTATTATGAAAAATAACATTTTTAGAGTCATGGAATTGGAAGGATTACAACACGACAGTTTGAAGTGAAAAATGGTGACTTACAATAGCTATCAGCAATGAAGAACAAATAAATCACAGAAAGGAAAAAGTTGATATAGATGCCACATTGCAATTCCAAAATCAGCTTACTGCTCAACAAGAAGAACTGAAAATAAAAATATTAGAACACACCAACACCAATCAAGATAGACAATGGTTGCCTGTCTTCAGAATAACATCAAAGAACTTACAAACATAATTAATGCAGCAGTAGAAGCAATTCCGACAACCAACACAAATGAAACAACCATAGCTGATATACAGTGCTGCTGCTATAACAATTGAACTTTGATTTGATATTTAAAAAAAGATCAATAAAACAAAATCAAGTTGACAAATAAGACTTGAACAAAAGATTAAGCAATATCATTCAGATATGTGCCTTAAAGGAAATGAAAGAGGACAAATTTAGGAATGCTAAAACAAAAACAAACATTAGGAAGAAATATCAACTAGACGCAAAAAACCAACAAAAAAACCATAGCCCAGGTTCTGGAAGAATTGAAACAAAGAACAATTACAATATCCAAGAAGACGCACAGATACAATGGCAGAATCCAGCAATATAACAAAATTTTCAATTTCAAAACAATCAAAGACAATTCTATAAAACATCAGAGGGAACTGAAAGAGTTGAAGTGAGACTAAACAAAGAAGAAACTTTTGCAACGATTTGAGAGTTATGGGATTTTCAGCCATGTAAAGTTGGAATGAAGAAATAAAGTTCTTACTAAAACCAGTGGTCTGTAGAAATTCCTTGAGACGAGGTAGCAGCTGTGAGCGCTAGTATCTTCAGGATTTTCCAAAGCAGAACCACAGGCAATAACTTCAAACTGACGTTTCAACCCTCGCTTGGGTTTTCTTCAGAGCAATAGCACCAGTCTCAGCTGGTGGATGATCTCGTCACTAGGAAGGAGAATCTCTCATGTGGTCATGAAGTATACAGGAAGCCTACCAACACAGGGAGATATCTCCATCAAGGCTCAAATCATCATCCTGCCCAAAAAAACTCCCTGATCAACTCCCTGGTATACCGTGCATTAAAGATCAGTGATGAGGATACCTTAGGGAAGGAGAAAAATATGGTGTTTAACACCTTAAGGGCTAATGGATATACTTCATCACAGATCAATAGGTGCTGGATACAACAAGATAACAAAATCACAGCAGCCAGGTGGGGCACCAACCTCAGATCTGATGATGGGACCACCAACAATGACATGGGTAAGAAAGAAGCAGAAAGGGAAATCTGGACCTGCTTACCCTATATAAGAGGTGTTACGGACAGAATTGCCCGAATTCTGGCACAGGGGAAAGTGAAAACCTTTTTTAAACCAACTACTAAGATACAGCAAATTTTAAATAACCCCAAAGATAAACGTCCCCCCTTGTCCAATCCTGGAGTATACAGAATCCCGTGCTCATGTGGTAAAGAGTACATTGGCCTGACAAAAAGGGCCATAAGTACTAGAATTAAGGAACATGAAAGGTCTGTGAGATTAAAACATCCAGAACAATCATCGGTTGCTGAGCATGCCATCTCTACAGGGCATAACATATGCTTTGAGGACACCAGTTGCCTACAAGTAGAAAACAAAGTGGGCATCTTACGTAGCCTGGAGGCGATTGAAATCAGCCGGAGACCAGTGTCAAATCTAATTAATCGTCAACAGGACCTGAGCTTCATTAATAAAACATGGCTGCCCATAATACGTAGAAAAGAACAAAGGAAGCCTTTGGGAAATAAAGAAAATAATGAAGCAGGGTCATCTCAGGACATGGAGGCTTCTCAGGTTGAGCACAATAAGAGAAGTCTAAGTATTAACTGAATGAGGGGATCTGTTGCACACCACGGTCTATCTTTCCTTGCTCTCATTCTGCCTATTTCCTGCCATTTCAGCTGCCCTGTGAATATCGGACCTGAAGGTCAATTCAGGACACAGAGATATCGGGAACAATTGCAGCATGTACAAGAGTGGGGGAAATATAGGTAACTGGTGAATGGAGTAAGGGGAAGATAAGGAAAAAGACAACAATCTCTAGGGCTACTCTTCAGGTTACGCTGAGTAAACTAATTGGTGCATGATCCCTGTGGCTCTGAAGCTCCGCTTTGCCGTTGAGAAAAAAGATCGCTCCGAACCGGGTCATCTCAGGACATGGAGTCTCCGTGGGACGATTGTATTGACAGACAAATGGGTGATCTGCTCTGTGAAAAACCCTTTAGACCTTAAGTGTTTGCTGGATAGTACACTGTGAATAACCAAGGGATACAGTTTTCCTATTGCTGCGTTTGAACAGCGGGCTAATTGGTTGTTTCTGTTTCAGCCCGGCTTGAGCCGTTTCATTCCTGCTCTTTCCTTTGAGGATAAAAAAGCAACTAATACGAACCTAAGGGAACACCATCTTCAATCTTTTTGATTGCTTTTCCTAGACAATGTTTCCAGGAATTAGGAAACGAAACGTTGGACTTAGAACCTGGGACTTTGGATTTTAATGGAATTTTATCTGTCTTGTTGCAACTGAAAAGAAACAGGAGATGCAAGTAGATTTTATTTGATTTTTATTCAAGTCTGTTTTTTACATGGCTGAGATGCCCGTAACAATTAAATCTGTGAAATTGATTGCTGGCCATGAAAGCTTTCGTGCAAATATTGACAGGTATTATTGCTGATTCAATTCAAGAATGTTTGCATCTCAATGCCATCCTACCACCTGAACAAAAGGGAATCTACTGCAAATCTAATGGAGCAAAAGATCAGCTTCTAATCAACCAGATGGTCCCATGAAATTGTAAGAGGTGGAAAACCAACTTAAGTGTTGCTTGGATTGATTACAAAAACGCTTTCAACTCCCTCATGCTTGGATCTTGAAAATTTTAAAGGTGATTTGCATGAGTAAGAGCATAACAACAGGTTGAACACCACCAACAGCACCTCCTCTTGTCTGGATTGAATTTCAGTTTATTGGCCCTCATCCATTCACTACCAAAACCAAGTACCAGCTCCCAAGCAGTTCCAGTGGAACATCACCTGAACCAGATGTAAAGGAGATGAAGGGCGCAATCCACCGGAACAATCTGGTGACTAAGTGTTCCGTCGCCGAAAGACATTGCAAACACGCTGAAAAACACGTTCGCAACGACTCTGGAGTAAGGGAGGCCGGCGCAAAGCCAGCCTCCCTCACTCTGGCACCAGATCTCCATGCGGCCGGCAGCAGAAGGTGAGTCTTCCTCCGCCGGCTGCGTGGGCAGTTTGGCCCGGGAGGGGGCCATTGGCCTAGCTGGCCTGAGAGGGAGCAGGGGATATCGTTGGCCATATTCCCGTCCCCGCCAGGCCGGCTACGTCATTACACGGCCTTTTCTACTTCCGCCAGCTATTTAGCTGGCAGAAATCTGAGGAGACCTATAGGGCCGGCGCGGTTTACACCCGGGCTCGTCCCCTTCCCCGAGTAGACCTCCAGACTGCTGCATGCCAGGCAACCTGTGCACAGGATCCGGCAGGCGGTCCTGGGCTGCCGGCCGGATCCTTAGTCAGGATTGCACTGGCAGAAATGTGTCATCAGCATACTGATGGTACCTTATTCCAAACTGTTGGATAACTTCATTCAGCAATTTGATGTTCATGTTAAGTTGGCAGAAGAACTAGGCTCACTGTAGCTAGGGGAAGAACCAGAAAGGAGGGGGGAGAGACAGGAGTTAAATTATGACCCTTTTTCCATTGCCTAATTAGTCTGACCTCCAGCTCCATATTTCCCTGTGCCCATAACCACTGTAATGAGAGTGCCCCTTCTCTCCCAGATCATAAAATTTCCCAGACACATAGCAACGGAGTAGAGAGGAATATACTTAAAATAAAACTAAGTCTTCTTAAGCTTGCTTCAACTTTGTGTTGTACTCTGGCCTCTATCTTGATTTCTTATTGGTTCCTAAACCATTTTGACCATTTCTAAATTATTTTTTCTCTATGAATCACTGTAGTTCATTTTCCCAAAAAATTCCTTTAGAGTCTTCCATTGCAGCCTGTAAAAGCCACAAACATGTTGCAGGGGCCCTCCCAGGAGTTATCAGTCCTTGTTGCCTGGCTCACCTGCTGATGTCGTGACACGGAGCATTACACTGATAGTTATCTCCCAGAGATACTGGGACATCAAATGTGAAATGAAAATAGTTCAGCAGCAGATGACTGAAGATAAAAACTTTGTTGTAGAAAAGAAAATGTGGCTCCAGCTTGTATAGGGATGAGCAGAAATGCTTTGAACTGAACACAAAGCAGGAGCTCCTCATTCCAGTTTGATTGAAACGGTTGTTCAATTCAATGGTAAAAACATTTGGTTGCAGATAAATGGTGCTTTTAGATAGAAAAAGCTCTCATCAGAAATCTTTGAAACACCTTGTTTTTGAATTCTAGCATACAAATTCATTTTATATCAGCATTTTTGCAGTGCAAATACAAGTCACAGTGGAAGTTATGAAAGACAGCTAGCACAGTGGGTGGACAGCAGTTGCAGGGATGTTTACCCTATCATGTTGCTACCAAAGACAGACAGCCTGTGTTTCTGGGTTTGCTCCAGAGGTGACCTGATAATTTACATTCTAACAATCCAGCTGTTTTCCATGGGCTTCTTCGTTTGAATACTTGTCAATGCCTGTGCACCTATTCCACCTCTCTGATTGTAGCACTCTTACCTGTGGCAAATTTATACTAGCATTGGCCTTCTTTAGCGCCCCCCCCCCATCTGATTCCTGCCTCTAGATGAGGTTTGTGCTGTCTTGTTAACCCAAACAGCCAGATAAAAAGCATCATCATCGGAACCATTTTGGCTATTGTCAAACAGGACAATTCATTTGCCACTTAAGCTAGTGCAGTCAATTTACTGGCATTACATCAAGTTGCAAGTGAAACTTTCTCAGTGAGTGAAATCCTGACTATACTGAAATCAATACGGTTTTTGCTTCTGGCTTATCTATTATTTATTTAATCAAATGCAATCAGATTGTGTCTGCTTGCAATGAAATGGCAAACAGCATTACCAGTGTTGGCACAGACGTCTATGCAGCTACAGATCACCTTTGGAGCCCAGACTTCATATTGCTAAACAGCACCTCCACATTAGACCATGTATCCAAGTGATGAATATAGTAAGGTATTATGACTGAGGATGTTACTCTTGTCTGGAACAAAGTATAGACAACCAGAATGAAATGTCATCTAGCCAGCTTTCTACCATTTCTAAAAGAAAAGAGTAAGCAGCAGACACCTTCCTTAGATCTACAGTCTATTGTCTGGTCAGAAGACTGGGCTTTTCTACATCCTTGGATGCCAGCAGAAATACAAATTTTCACAACAATGCCCTTTGTCACCCACCTCTAAGTTACATGTGAAACATCCCATTCTGCATAACTTTTGGTACCCTTCTCTCTACCGTCATGCAGCATGACTGGAAACTCAATCACTTCCTCTTTCATTGCTCTTGTTGTCCCTTCTCTGGTCTGGAGATTTCTTACTACATTATGGGACAGACACACAAAGCTTCTTGTGGTTTTTTTCTGACTCTGTATAAGTAACTGGAAAAATGCTCAGCCTCTTCCTCCTACACTCAATCACATTCCCTTTCCCCTCATCCATTTATCTCTACAAAAGCACTGAAAATCCAAAGAACTTCCATGAAATGTTTGCTGCCTTCCCTTCCCTTGGAAGAATATGCCTTTGCCTAGGCTTCCCTTCTGTCCCGGAACGCCAGGGACTGTCCCGGGTTTCGGGCTCTGGGCCCGGGCTTTCCGGGCCCGGTGGAAGCCTCCGCCGCCACTTGCAAAGTGCCAAAAGGCAGTTTTTTTTTCCTGTCAGCAGCCATCTTGGATCTTGCAAAATCTCGTGAGATCAAAGATGGTGGCACCCAAATCTCATGAGGGCACGAGGCAGTACAGTACTTAATCTACAAAAAATAATTAAAAAATCAAGAAAGCAACATTCAAAAAATGAGGAAAATAAGGGACATAATGATCACCCCTCCTTTAACAGTTCAGTTCATTATACTACTGCTGCACACACTCTTCTTCAATGTATGAATTAAAAACCAGGACAGAATTTACTCACTCTATTGCTGCTTGCTTGAACTCTTACTGAACTCTTATTGAACTTCCTATACACACTTAAAATAGCACTGATTGGGCAGGTAGGGGTCACATGGGCAACACGAACGAACCAGGAAGGAAATGAAGCTCAAGCAACAGCAGGAACAGAAAGCAGCGATGGTGGACAACACAAACCAAGTCAAGATGTTTCAACATTTACTGCCAACGTTTATTGTTTAGGTCATATATTTTTTTACTTTAAACTTAAGAAATAAACTAGGGGCTTTCGATGCCGCCGCCGAATTGCCAATTTGCCACCAATATGGTGCCGCTGCTGAAACGCCGCCGAAATGGGCCCTTATTTGTCACCCTCATTCCTCCCAGCCTCGGTCGCCCATCAGCTGGGGGGCAGCCTGCACCACCACACACCCCCATTAGTACACCTCTGAGGGAACCACCTTTCTTGGGGATGACTGACAGAGTTTTAGGGAACACTTTAGCAGCTACTGTGTCAGCAGCACTGGCAGCCTCAACACTCACTTTAATGTTAAACAACACTTTAATGTTAAATGTTCCAAGAGGTCCTAACAAGTTGTTACCAACAGCCAGAAGAACTAATGATAAAATATGTACGAGATGTTTATCGCCTTCCTCTCTGTAAACAATTAAATACTAATGACTGGCTCCATTATCTTCCCATCTCTTTAACACACACAGCCTCTTGCCTCAAGAAATTATAATGCTGCAGAAGAAAAAGACCTATAAGACTGCTGTGTTGGCTTAAATGAAGTTAATTTTCTCATAAAAGTGCATATACCCTCTTCCCCATATCTACACATATCCAAGAGAAATCCTAATTTTTACATTAATCATCCTTTGGGGAACAGATTTAATAACGCAAACATCTGCCACTGTACCTTGGGAACATTACACATATGCTATGAAGACCATGTTTTACAGTTTCTGTAGAAAAGGAATCAGGGACCAACTAGGGCAGCAGAAGCAGGTTGGTGGCAGGACTAGCACTGGGTAGAAGGATGCCAATTCTAGCTGACAGTTTGAACGATTCTGGTGTTTTGTCCAAGGAGGGAGGGCAGTGAGTACAGGTGTCCCCCACTTAATGACAGGGACACATTCCCCGATCCAAGTCGATAAGCAGGCCAGTCATTATGTGGGCCTTTCCCTACCTTTTGAAGTTTGAGACCTCTCCAGAGGCCTGTTCCTGTTTGTTGGCCTCTTGGAAGTCCTGGCCTCTGCAGGCCTCTGAGGGCCTCAGAATGGCCCACAGAGGCCTCTGTTAATGCACTTTCGGTGGCCTCAAACTTCAAAAGCGACCAATAACGTTCTGCCTAATGACCTCCGTCGTAGTCCAGGTGTGTGTGTGATTAAGCAGAACGTTAAGCAGGGGAACCTGTATTCATTGAGACCAGTTTGTTGAGGGCTTATATTCTGATAATCCCAGTAATAGAAGAAGCCCAGGAAAGTGTGCATAGGATTATAGCTAAATTTAGGCCCAATCCTATCAGGGCCTTATGCTGATGGTGGATCTCGTGAACCATTAGCATAAGTCCTGGGCTAATGGCAAGAAAGACACTTTGCTGTTTGGTGGGCCGTGGCCACCAGGACAAATGGCTTGAGGCCGCATTTAGGCTACACAGCAACCCGCTGAACCTTTTCCGTCCCCTTTACCAGCAAGTCTGTGGCAAGGGTGGATTGGGGCAGGGAGTGGGCTGGGATGGGGGATGTTCAGAGATGGGAAGGCAAGGATCTTGGTGGCAGCCACACACACCAAGATCCTACTCCCCTTCCTGGCCTGGGCCCACCCCAGGAGTCTCCTCAGACCTATGCCAGCTAGGGAGCTGAAGTAGGTCCAATGAGACCCATTGGAGGCCAGGCAGCCTACAGGCAGATAAGGAAAAAAAGATTTTTACTTAACTTTTCCAAGGCCTTCTGTTCACCACCCACAGCATGCACCTACTGTTGGTGGCACTGCATGGTCTAGTCTGGCAGATGATAGGACTGGGCTGTCCGATTTCTTATTTTAATTTACCTATTATACTGTACATCAGAATAGATTCTGGTTGGTTTAGAATTCCATATGAAAATAGAGAACACCAGGCAATGGCAACACCATCCAACACCAGTCAGAGAGCACAGAAGTAAAAGGAGCACAGAGCACAAGCCATGTGGTCTTCTGCATCAATGCAATATTATCAGAATGGAACGTTTTGAGAAGACCAAAGTCTTCTATGAGATTGCCAATCCAGAACACCAGTTATTTTCTACACCAAGATAATATTTTTGCTATGTTGACTCCAAAAGTTGAGTACATTTGGTAATACAGTAATCTATTTAAATATCCATCAGTAAGGGCAGTGTACACAAGCAGGTATCAACCATTTTTAACAGAGTTCCATTTGGCAGCTAAATCATGTCACTTGTAATGATCCTGAAATCAGGTGCCTAAATGAACCATGTGTTATGGTCAATGGTGGAAAATTATTCCAGAACATTCAGAACACTTACAGTCAAACTTTCATCTCACTAAATCTGACAGTAACTTTTAGCTGCCAAAAATAAGAAAATTACAGACTTCAACAGAGCTCTTAGATAAATTATGTTCTCTTTTTTTTATTTTGATTGGGTGCTTTTTGGCAGGTCCAGTTATATACAAAATCATTTTAAAAAATATTAAACAAATTCTCTATAGTGAGGCTTGACAGGGTACAATTTTAGTCCAGACACGTATTTCCTGGCGTTTTGTGCATCCTTGAGAGTTGATCATTCACTTCAGTAGACAGATGCACGTCAAACTTTTCAAGTGACCAACCACCATAACTAATTTGGGAGAGATATACTGTGATGTTTTTTGTACATACAAAATGAGTGGATTAAACTTTAAAACATGCCCCCACAGAAGCCTTCAGATGATTAACCTAACATACGGAGGGGAAACATTAAGGAAATAACATTATACAGTATTATCTAGCTTTATACTGTACACTTCTAGGGTTAGGCAGGTGTTACTGAGATGATTTTTATGGTGTTGACCTCTTGCTGGTTTCTGTATTTCCATCAACAGGGGATCTATTTAAGGAAAATAAAAGACCAATTTTTATGTAGGCCACAGCTGAGAAAAATACTAGTTGAGCTCAAGCAATTTCTTCAGCAGTACGAAACCATGTGTCTTTTATATATATATATAAACCCAATGACCTTGGAATTCATTGCCCAGTTTATTTTTTAATCTCAGAAGCAATATCTTTTAAAAGTGTCCATTGTAATAACATGTAAATGCACATGCTGATCAGAACTAATTAAATGCACATGCTGATCAGAAACTATACACCCTAAGACTTGTTAATGAATATGTCAAAATATGGGATTTAGGTGTGGCTCCTGTGGTGTGAAATGATGCAATGAAAATTCTAGGTGCCACACCAAAATCCACCCACCAACCATGTCAATGAAACCCAGTGGGGGGATGCTCCTGCTGGGTAAGAGAGAAGGTGTCTGCTTCTTGCTTTCCCCAAGAAATAGAACCAGATCATGTTTTAATTACAGGTCCAAAAAAAATGCAGGTAAAGCCACGGTCCCCAAGAAACAGAATATCAAGGGAGTGGCCAGGACTTGTGAACCACCAAGTGAAGGGCAGCCCAACAACTTTTTGCTGCCTATCTAGAACTGCAAAAATGAAGGAGATATCAATCACCTAGCAAGCTAGTGCATGTTTTATCACACAAAAATGACTTAAATACCATTCAGAATGTAAGGTGTGTGTATTTTGTACAAAATGTTCAAGTGAGAAGTGTACTTTAATAATAGGATCTCACAGGTATACAGGTGCTAATGAGCTTCTTTAGAATAAATCCATGATTTCACCTTATGGTTGATCTAGGGGAAATGAATATAATTCTGCAACTACTTTCTGTGTCAAATAATTCATTGTTGCTATTATTTAACATATAGTTTTTTCCCCAACTTAAACTCTGTACAAAGTGGTTCACAATAAAAATATAAAGCAATATATATAATAAACACACAACAAAATAGACAACCTGAACAGTATAAATTAATGTACCCGATAAACACACAAATTAATGTATCCGATAAAAGGCTGGTTATCAATAAAAGCTATGCCCGCAAAAACAACAACAACAACAAATCAGACTAAAATCCATTACAAGCCAGATGGAACAGAGTGCTTTCAGGGAATGCTTAAAAGTGGGTAATGTGGGGGCCTGACAAACCATCTCAGGCAAGCTTTTCAAAGGTGCAGCACCACCACTGAAAAGGCCCCATCTCTTGTCACTGCCAACCAAACTGATGTCAGTGGACAGAGACTAGAACGATGATATAAGGGTAGGGTTACCATATTTTTGATGAACCAATCTGGGACACACACACACACACACACACGTCATTTTTTTTATTTTGGCGCTCAATTTTTTATTTTATTTTTTCTTGTTTTTGGGTCTGGCTGTGAAGTTGCTTTTTTCCCGGGCATAAGGCTGGCCAAAATTATTTATTTATTTATTCCCCCCTTTTGTGATAAAAACTGCCGTCCTTACTGTGGCTGTGGCTGTCATTTTTCTTCCTGCTGCTCAAGACACCTGTGTCTCCAATGCCGGCCAGGTCTCCTTGTCTCCTCATCGCAACGCTCGCGCACAACGTGGCCTGAAAGCCCTTCGTTCAAAAGTGTTTCCAGGCTGCTTGCGCGCATGTATGCGGCTCGCAATTTTTGAAAATAGCGAGCTGCATGCATCCGTGGACTTCCAGACCGCATTGTGCGCAAGGCTCGCAACGAGGAAACAAGGAGACCTGGCTGGCCGGATGGTAGCCGACCAGGCTCAGAAGAGTCCTGGCGGCCACCATTTTTCCTTCATCTTTTTTTAGGCAGCCATTTGTCTCGGTTTGGCGGGCTGGGACACTGCCGGGATGGAGCCCCCAAAACCAGGGCGGTCCTGGCCAAACCGGGACAAATGGTAAGTTTATATAAGTGCCCAGGAAAGCTCATATGGGCGAAAGTCATCCTTCAATTTGTTTTCAGCCTGACAAATCCAACATGGAATTTTATATATCAAAAATTAATTGTTTTTTGACATGTGCAACTCACAGACCCTTTGACACATAATATATCTTTTTAAATACCCTCTTTGAAAAACCCCATATTTGCTCTACATTCTTTGTTTCCTCAACGTTCTTTGTTTCCTCTGCCTCAATCCAGCAGATATTGTCAGAACAATCATTTCCATATGGTCAACACTGGATTGAATTATGACCACAGTTTTGTTCATATTCCTAAATTGATTGTTTTTGCTTGTTTGTTTTATGGCCATTTTGTTTGGTATTTTTATTTTCTCCCGCCAACAAGAATAAATGACTTTCTTTTTTGCATGAGCAGGAAAGTGTAAATCAAGTTGTCACTCTCAAAGAGTATTATGGACATGCAACAGCAACATGACAGCTAAATAATCCCATGCTACACTGAAGCAGCAAATCGTTTATAGTTACATGGAGAATGTAAAATTGATTCCTAATCACAACACATTCCATTATTTTTGACAGAGATTTCATATTGCTTGCTGTGTATATTTTTCCCGATTACCTAAAGTTAAGTGTGAAATTAGCAGCAATATTTTTTTATAGAATGTTTGAAAATGTGGCATTTCACACTTAACTTTAGATGATCAGGCAAAATATACACAATTAACACATCTCATAAAGTTTAGAGACGTTTCAGTAAAATACTGTATAAACAGGTCTGTCCTTTCTTACAAAGTATGTAGCTCCCTCAACCAGAAATTCAATAATTTCTTAGTTAAAAAAATTATTATCATGCTGTTTCAGGCTGAGGGAGCAGTGCTGTCCCACAACATTTTTTTCTTCCTGAATCTGAGCACCAAATGGTTCCCCAACTCTAGTTCTCTTAACAAAATGACCCCACACTCAGTTCCTGCCTTCTTTCAGATCTTTCCCAGTTTCTTCATTTCCTATTAGGAATTGAAGAGAGAAAGCAGCATGGGGGTTCCTTTCCCTGTAGACCAACCACGGGGGAGTGTGCTGGGTAGACGGCTATGCTGGTTCACAATCTGCCACATGAAGTGACCCACATTATCCTGCTTCATGGCAGGGCTGCCCAGGTTTGAGGTTTCAAATATTTGCTATGCTTCTATGTGTTCAGTGAATTTTTGATTTACTTTGGAATTGGATGAATTGTAAATTCAGATAATTATGGATGCTGCAAAACCAGGTCTTTCCAAAACTCTCACCTTAGATGAGACTCTACTATGACCTGCCTCAGAATGGCAGACTGGGCTATTGTATACCAGTAAAAATGAAAGAGCAATGTGTTTACTACATTGCAATAAAGCAGTGGTATAATTTGGATTCTTTTGTTGTGTCAAATGTCACCTTTCATTGGGGAAGATAGGTTTGTGATCCAACTCAACAGATAAGAGCAGCATGTCTAGCATTCCTATCCTTGTGATTAGCAGAACTGGACTAGGGGTTTTATTTTTCAATAATTTTCATGGATAAGCTTTAAATCTTTAACCAGCAGTGGTTTTCCCAAGGAGCATAAAGATTTGCTGAGGAACAGAGAGAGAGAGAGAGAGAGAGAGAGAGAGAGAGAGAGAGAGAGAGAGAGAGAGAGAGAGAGAGAGCACACACAGAAATATCTTCCTTTTTGCCATATTCATGGGCCCATTAGGCAAAAACTACCCTCTTTTATTTTTTCTGTCATTTCCTCTGAAGTCTTAATGAGTAGAGGAAGGATTCCTCCAGCGATATAGGATCTGTTTTAAAAAATCTTTCAATGTGCAACCACCAGAGTTTTTAGCCAACTCATGTTGACTTTTAAGCATCTTGTCATGCTCCAAACTTGTAGAGTGACTGGTGAATCTGTATACTGAAGTAAACATTGATCACTTTTTGCATGCCATGGTAACTGCTTAACCAGGTGAACATGTGGTAGTGCAGCTAAACGTCAATGTGAAATGACTGAAAACCACAATTCTCATGCACTGACAAGCTCATGCAAACAGATTCTCATATCTTAGGGCAAATTTGGTTGAGATATTTAAATTTGCCTTGGGGGCATGATGCCCCTGAAAGTTCTGCAAAAGCTTACTGTGAACTTAATGAGAATAGCCCACTCAGTACCAGTTCCATGCAAGCCCCATTAAGTTCAATAGAGCTTGGGAAAATGTAGTGCTTAGCTTACACTACTGATAAGATCCATTATGGTTGCTTTAAAATTGCATTTGAATGGGTACAGCCAAGCAAATTTAAATCAGTCATCACTATCAAAATCAATCATCACTATCACTCCTGCCTGCTGCAAGGTTCAGCTGTCACAGTCTACGTCAGAGATTAAACACCGTGTAGTGCACTTTAATTCTTTTGTTCCACTTTATAAATCCTAATGTTGCATTTTCACTGTAGGGTGACCCTACTGACATGAGTGCAGGCTATGGCTGCTTCATACACCAATGAAATACATGTAAGCAGACACATTTTTGAGAAACTGGAAGGCCTCTAGCTCACTAGAATTTTGTATGGACCAGATTTAATCTCTGCATCATTTCTTAAAGGATTTCAGATAGTAGATTTAGGATATACTTATGTCTTACACATGCAGGGAGAGCCAATGCAAGCCTCTGCAGATACAATTTGGTTAATTTAAAATTGACCAGTCAGTATAAGGTTCTTTATTATAAACGTATGAATAACATCTAAGTTGAGACAAGACTTACCTATAAAGTTACAGGAAATATCTCTAATGTTTACCACCATTAATTATATCATGATCCGCTGCCATAAGTCATCTTACAGCATCGCAAAAGGCGCACCACTGTCGTATGTAGCAGGACCACCAGTGCAAATAGCCGGAGGCTGCACACACATGCCAGCAACTCCTGGACACCTTGCTGGAACAGGTAAGGTGGCAGAGGGAGCAGTGTGATGGAGGGCAGGGATAGGAGCAGCGCACAGCATGATCCTATCCGCCTTCCCAGTTCGGACCCACCCCCAGGACTCTTACGCCAGTAAAAGAACCAGCATGGACCTGAGGAGAACCACTGGTGGTCATGCGGCCTACAGGGAGGTAAACAAAAGAAACGATTAAAGGTTTTTGGGCTGTCTGACCACAGTCCTGATAAGGAAGAAACTCCCAACGTTTCACCCATTCCAATTGTCACTACCTTACAACCTATTTTGACAGCTGATCTTAAAGCCACAGTGTCATCCAAATCTAAAGTAAGGGGGGGAAGGAGGTATCAAGTAATATTGCTGTTGTTAATCATGGATTTAGTTTTTTGAGAACACATATTGTGTAGAACTGGCAGCCAGCTGTTACTGATAGTCAAGGCTTCTTCTTTTTTATTAATATTGTTTTTGTGTTTGTATATTTCAATAGCCTCTCTGTAAACCTGCTGATAGTAAGCTCTTTTTCTGGATAATACTTGTATTTCTTGGAATCTCATCCTATGTCCAGTAGAGAGTACATTTAATCATTTGATTTTGTCTGTAAACTGCTTTGTGAACCTTTTGTTGAAAATTGGTATATAAATACTGTTGTTGTTGTTGTTGTTGTTGTTGTTGTTGTTCTGCTACAGCCAATTTATCGGTATGTTTTAAGCAACAATGTCTCTCATGCTCCTTACATGTCTCTCATGTCGCTTAAAACATCCCGATAAAACATCCTGCATACGGCAGCATTCATAGCACGCCGCTGGCAACCATTCCAGAACGGCTGCCGCAAACAGCAGCAGTGTGAGAGGTCTACTGCCACTCTCCCTTACTCTCCTCAGTTCTGCACCAGCAAAATGGCTGTCACAGATCCAAGGAGACCCATTTAAGCAGTGGAGGCTCACCCCCAGTGTATGAGAATGAAAGTTCCCTTACCTCGAAGAAGCCTCTGGGCCTGCCCCCGTCACAGTATGCAGCACCTCTTCCATTGGAGTAGCTGCATCAGCAGGAGGGTTTTTAGTTAGGATTAGGATACAGTTAGGCTGTTAATCTGACAATCAAAGTGCCAGGTAAGTTAAGAGAATCAGGGTGAAAGTCTTCCTGTTACACATTGGGTATGCTTTCTTCAGTCCAACTTTTTCATCACCACCCCTCTCTCTCTCTCTCTCTCTCTCTCTCTCTCTCTCTCTCTCTCTCTCTCTCTCTCTCTCTCGCTATTTGGCTCTCTAGCAGCTGAACAACAATTGCAAATGAAAAAGCTGAGAACAATCAATACTATTTTTATATGATTTTGCTTGCTGCGACACTCTCTCTTGTAGCTGAGAAGCCTGGCCTCCTAGGACAAACGTATGCCAAATTCCCTAACTTAGATCATATCCTGCCCAACTGTACAAAATGCCCACTGAAAAATCAATTGAGCATATGGCGAAATCCTGCAGAATCAAAGTGTTGCAACTATCCTGGGAAAATTCACATTGTGATCTCTTAACAGCATAGATATTATAGACAATTTTTAATAGCCTTGCAAAACCGCTCCTTTTGAAAAGGGTGGGTAAAAAATCCCTGACACAATCAAAGCTTATTAGGATTTTTGGCATTTATAGACCTCTAGCACTGAACCATGACCATATTATTCCTTGGATAAAACTGCCAACTACTGATAAGACAGAGCCTTTCTCTCTTCCTGGATTTGCTCTGCTGCTTGCAAATATGTGTGTATGGATGTGCCTGCACGTGTGTGTGCTTGCATGCACACATACCAAACATACCCAAATTTGTGGGTTTTTTTTTCTAATTACGGAGATAGACTCAAAGATACAAATCTGGGATTTTTTTTGTTTTTTAAAATGATGGATTTCAAATGTTTGCAAGTTCTCTTTCATGTCCCTAAGGAAATGGATATGTTAATTTAAATTATATTCTCACCTGCCAGTCCTGAAGGGGGAAACTCTGACAAGAAGAAAGCAACTACTGTATGTTGAGTGCAAGTATCTGGGATAATAAAAATACTGGAATTAGATCTTTAATTTCTTTATGGTTGGGCAATCATACTAAAATATAACTATAAAAATTACTTGGTTTAGGGCCACCAATTTACTAGCGACTGAAATTCAAATTTCTACAACTGAACCTCACCACAGTCTCGTTAAACGTCATTAGCTGGATAATTGTGCTGTAGAGGGGAGTTTTCTAACAGGATACAATCACGGATATGAAGCATAAAACATATGGGCATACAGTTCTGCACAGGATTATGGTTGTTACAGAATAGGGATTTCAAGTTGTGTTTAGGGGAATGCCAACATTCTTGGGTAGTGTATTAGATACAGTATATCAAATAAAGATCAGCAATGGTGGACAGCAATTCTAAAAGACAGTTTGCTGACTATTGCTAGTCTTGCCTCTGAATAGCCACAGAAAAATATGGGGTAATTTTTAGGGTGCACTCTTATGTCACCCAGACGAACAGTGAGCTCCAATAACCCTGGAAAGCATGCCACGTGGGATGTGTGTGCACTCTAGAACAAGGGTTCTCAACCAGTGGTACTCATACCATCAGTGGTACTTCGGCCGACTGCTGGTGATACTTGGACCGCCGGACTGCTGGAACCCCGCTCTGACGTAGCACTGCGTATTCACTCCTGAGAGGCTCCTGCCTCTGGCTGAGCCTCTTGGGAAAGCTGAGAAGGGCTGTGCCGCCCGCCCAGAGCCTCTTACCTACGTTTTCTGGCCTCCAAAAACCCAGAAGTAACTGGCAATGATGTCATCTCCAGTCACTTCTGGTGGTACACAGCAGGAGAGTGGTGCCAAAGGTGGTACTCAGCCAGGAAGGGGTTGAGAACCCCTGCTCTAGAACATGCAGGCGTTCTATATCTAGAACTGCACAAACAAGCTCCTCAGCTGACTAACTGACCTGAAAAGAGTTCACCTTAAGGCAGAAATAAACCTCAAGTGCTTCTTGGTCTATAAGATTGTGGAGACCATGGTCTTTGTTAGTTTAAGAAAAAAAACATGCAAACAAACCTATGAAAGTTGTCTTGAAAATAAGTTCCCCAGAGTTAAATGAGGTGTACTTCCAAGGAATTTAGGCATTTACCTAGGCATTTACCAACTTTGTATAAAAAGTACTCTTTTTTTAGAGACTTAAAACCTAGGGAGCCGATACAATGAGAGACCCAAAGTGATTATTTTATGGCTCCTATTATTCCAAGTGATGGTTTGGCCTGGCCTTGGCTTCTCACTTAATCAATAATATCTTTCAACTCATTAGGAGCTTTGGCAGAGGGTAAAGTATGATTTAGAGGCTCAAGAAATCTGTTGAATCTACGTATTCTGCCACTTTTCATGTAGATGAAAATGAGCAGAAAATGCACATTAATTAAAGGAAATAGATTACAATGTCAATAAGTGTCTGAGAAATGCGGCACCCTGGCTCTTTGATGCAGAAAGACAAAAGCATGAAAATCAAACATAAAAAACCAAAATTTACACCTGTTCCTATAGTAACAAAAGACCCATGGGAGAACCCACACATAAATAAAAGGAAGAATTGAGTCCAGCGGCTTTTTACACCACAACTGACATTTTGCAATGCACATTACAACGTTTCTCTAATGCGTGCATTCATACAAATCACTATTATTATTATTAATAATAAAAATATTCATATACCATTTTTCATATACCATTTTTAAACAGAAGTTCACAAAGTGGTTTGCATAGCAGAATAAATGGAACTGGAACTGGAAATTGCGTTTTTAAGAAATGCTGCCCTTCAACTTTGAAAATCCTTTTCACAATTAACTTTCAGAACAGGAGTGGTGGTGGTGCTGGGGAATAGAGTGGATCCAGAACATATGGAAACTTATAGTAGATAATTCTTTGTCTAGACGCCCATAACTGAAACAATTAACTTGACCCCAAAGGTTATGCTACTACCTACTGTCATCTTAGTCTGAGAAATTAATATGGAAATTAAGTTACTCTTTATCTTTATTAAGTGACATGCAGTTGATATGATCCATTATTTCTTTTGCCGCCTATAAAGTCACACAAATAATGAATTAGGCTGACAATGCATAATAAATGAGATTCTTGCCAAAAGATTTTAAATGTCAGAGTGTTATAAGAGAAAAATGGCTAGTGTTGAAAAGTAGATCCACCCCAGTGCCAAGGACTCTACGCTTATAATACACTGGAAAGGCCTGATATTTTTATTGGAAAAGTTAGTTCAACGAACTAAGCAGGAGTGGTGTCAGAAGTCAGCCAGGATGGGCCAAACTGGACAGGCGAACTCTTGAACTCCAGGGGCATCGTTAGGGGGTGCAGCTGGTGAGCGGGCCACAATGGGTGACACCAATTTTGGGGGGTTACACCACAGCCATGCACTGCTCAGGCTCAGCAGTCTTCTTCAGCTGCTCTGAGTCACTTCTTTGTGTTCTCACGAGCAAAGCTCACAAGAACATGAAGACACAACTCAGAGCAGCACCCAGGGAGGGTGACATCCCCTGGACTCGCCCGTCTTTGTGTCTTGGCAAGCCGGAAGTAATTCGCGGTGACGTGGTGGCATCATCACATCACCGCCAATTACTTCTGGTTCAGCAATTACTTCTGGTTCCCACACTGGGTGGCACCAGAACTAGCGACGCAGCTGCTGAACCCTCATTATAGGGTATTATGGGCAGTCATAGTGCCCGATGCATCATCCGGGTACACCATGGTGTGGCCCAGGCAGGATTTTGTCTCAGGACCTCCAGCAACCTGGTGCCAACACCAGAACAAAGACAGCAGGAATTCATCTTTCATCATGCATCCATCTTTGCATTTATAAAATATAACAGCTGGATTATTTTTATAAACTCTGAAGGTTTCATTATGTCATAAAGACTGCTTTATGGCTTCCAAAGAGTCTTGTCCTGTCCTGCATTCCAGTCCTGCATTCTGTTTCCAATAGCAGCTAGAACAGACCATCAGATGATCACAAAAAGACAATGCCTGGACTGAACACATGTATGTTTACTGTTCCATCACTAGTAGTTTGAGATCGGCTACTATTCCAGAGAAATGACGATTATCTTTCTATGCAGAGCTTGTACATGGACCGTAAGTTATGGTACTAGTGGCACAACTTCCACACCTGAACCACCTGGTACAGCAGAAAATCCTCTCTTCTGGAAATGTCTGGCCACCATAAGGACCATAAGGAGAAAGCCAGAAGTCCACTCAGGTTAGCAGAGTTCCAGTAATGCAGAGAACAGCCAGAGCAATGATGGCAGCGGTATCAGTGGGCAATACAATGAAGCTGATCCAAAGACTGAATCACCCTGGAACAGCAGTCTTTATTTTTCTAGACTCAGCTCATTTGCATTCAGATCCCCAATACCAGATACGTGAGAACCAACTAGTACAAAAGGGAGGAGCTCAGCTCTTCGGTCTTTTTGGCCTTGCTGGCAAAGTGAATTGTTGTAATTCTGAACTTCTTATGCTGCACTTCAGATCAAAACATATTGTTTCTACTGAATGTATCAGAGTGCAGATATGATAGTGCAGATTCATTTCAGAAAAGATCAAAAGAACATCAAGCATTTTACAGCATATGATAGTATCAAATGTTTGATTTGTTTTTAGAATGCCATTGATTCCACTGTAGAAAAAGGCATCATAAAGTCAACTGAGACAGATTATTTAAAGTCAATAACTAGAAATGCATGTTTAATATGTCTGTGGCTGTATTACACTTGCCTTCACCTAGCTTCCAATGGCCTTGATAGTAGAAGTCGGAGATCAAAACATTCTTTATTATTTTTGAAAAGAAATATGAAAATATAAGAAAATAATATTTTATTTGTATTAAAATAAATCAAGGTTCACATCACTTGGGGCTTCCACAGATGCTATTCAGGAGTGACCGATCCCCTTCATTTGGTTAAGGAAGCTGTAACAACTACCTCTGTAGTGGACATAGTGAACATGTAAAGAGAACTCTTCTGTGGTCGTAGTGTTATGAATAGGCAGCTCAAAAACAGTCACCTGATTTATATGGAAGAAGCAGGAATTAATGACATTGTGGGTGATGACTGGTGGCATTCAAATGTTTAGGTTTTTCTCCCTTGTGGGAAAAAAAATAGAAACCTAATTATTAGTTTCTCTTAGTACAGAGTATCCGGGAGCAAAGTATTACGTGTGCAAAAACATATGGGCATGGTGTATGAAAGTCTATGCAAAAATCTCGATATCTGACAGTCAATTCATAGGAGAGCCATCTACTGGCAGCTGGGAAGTGGAATTGGCAGCTGGGAAGTGGAATTTGCTACAAATACGGTATTTTCAGAGGGTGATTTATGTTGTTGGAGTGGGTCAGAGCCCTCTAGGCCCAGATAGAACAACAAACAATGTTTCAGTTCTTCATACCCAGATCATATCTTTCCTGGTAAGCTAGAAAACATCCCTAAAATTACATTTCAGTATATAGTATTATCTGAAAGGAGACATTTGCTGAACTTATATATACTTTCCTTTAAATGATGTTTTAACTGAACATACATACATGTCTACATATTTGAAATTCCTGGAAGCAAAGACTGTTTTGCAGAATGTAAAGACTAAAATCTATTTTGTTGTGAACATTGCTGGAATACCATGTAAATGATAACGTAAAACATTAGCTATTTAAATTGCCCAGGTATCCCCCCACAAAACACATGTGACACAATAATTGGAAATAGGGTCATTGCTTCATTAAATATTATGCCAACAGATTAGTGAATGCAGCCAGTTCTGAAAATCTCCACCACCCCTCATAGTGTGGGCCCCTAACTGGGAGGAGACAACCTGCTGCAGTCCACCACTTGGTGAACCGTCCTGGCTCCAAACCCAGGATCAGCTCATGGTTCCCCCCAGCTTTCTCTTTGTCAACCCCAGTGAAAAGGGGGTCAAGGAAGCTGAATTGCTCCGCCCACCTCGAGCCGGAATAGCCTCTGAGGTAAATGTCGCAATTCAAGGCTGTGGGGTAAACCAGCCAGCACCTCAGCACTGAGTGACCACTGGAGACTGGTTCTGGCTTTGCCCCTGACCCTTGCTTGCCTAAGGGCAGACACCTGATCCCTAAACCTCCCTATCCTGCACCATCCTGCCAGACATGGTTTACCTGGCCACTTCCCCCTACCCCCGGGCAGTCTGGAGTATGTGAAAATAACCTTTATAAATACCAAATGAGTTTGCAATGAGAAGACTGAAAGAGAACATGTCAATGTAACCCTCTGTTTTTAGTGATCCTGGGAACCCAGCAATGAGACTGGGAAGTGATAGAGTCTCCTGCTTGCCATCATTATGTTCATTCCATCCTGTTAGCAGTCAGTAATACACCCAGGAACAAAAGGTATTAAGGACTAGCATTATGAATACATAATAGAAGTCTTCTGCCATGTACCGCTAACATCACATCAGTAATAAAACTGAATTATACCTTTACTTTGTCAACAAAACTCTAAGGTTCTCGCGGTCTGTGTATTTAAACATAGCAAATCTCAATAACAGCAACTAACAGCATAATCCTATTCTTTTCCCTCCATAGCAATGAACCGCGCCAAAACGGGCTGTGCTGTAGCCATGCAAGCACCGAAAATTCTATTACCAGTTCTAACACAGCATATTTAACTCATACCGTAGTATAATTATTCAGCAAAATCTCTAGAGAGTCCTGGGGGAATTCAAAGGCCATCTGGAACTGAATTAAGCATTTCATGGAAAATTCACTATAGAGCCCCCTGTAAATGCTAGCTCTGGAGGGCTTCATTTTCAAGAAATGTGGTTAATGTGTAATTCAGGAGTTGCACTAGCCCCTCATTATCCAATTAAACTTGGAACATGTCTCCTTGCCTGAGCAAAGACAAAACAATGCAGAAAGGGAAATTATTAGCTTAATTATTAATTTTTCATTACTCATAAATGAAATAGGCACTGAAATTAATTAGAGAAGGCTTATAAGCGTTATAAGCTCATTTGAATAAACGCTCTAAGAGTTCTGTTTCTCAGACTTTTAAAAAAAAAATTAAACACAAGAAAATCACCCTAAACTCAAGATACTCTAGCATTTTAAAAACACTATATCATGTCATTGTAGCTTTTTAAAAAGGGTAATGAAAATACACTGAAAGCCCAAATCCTAAACTAGTGTTCCGAAGGTGGAACAAGCTGTACAGCCATCGTAAATATCAGCAGCATGGACCACTGATATCCTAGCCCCATTCCCAGGCCTGGCCGGCCTCCCCGGATGTGCTCCTGCAAAATAGCTGGCCAGTGGGGCCACTGGGGCTGACACCAGGCGAAAGGGACGAATATCCCTTTTCCCCAAGTTGTGTCCAAGCTCTGCCGGCACAACCCTGATCCTGCTTTGGATCTGCCACATTGCGCTTTGTGCGCTGCGATGGATCTTAGGAATGATTGGGCTGTTAATTGTATATTGTGGAATCATTCATAAGTTCATTTTCCAACATTAATCAAATGAAATTATGTTTTTAACATAATACAGCACTTAGTTTACTATTACTTTTTGTCAGTTATAGCATATGCCGTAATTTATAATCCACTTTTTATGCCTTTATCAGTTCTGTCCCAGTCCACATCATGTAATGCTGTATTGAGAAACTCAGATTATGACTTGGCCAATATTTGGCAATTGCCAAATTTCAATTCACTTTGGACTCCCTTCAGATGAGTTAAATGATGGGATCCCACTTTGTTGAGATTTCTAGAGCCACAGTGCAGTGTGATGAGAAAAAATAATTCCTAGTTCACATCACCATGATCCTTAGGAAGTTTCTTCCCATATAGAATGCTGAATGTATTGTATGTCGTGTCCACGACCTCTACATTCTTCTGTCCTGTACTGGCTTTCTGAAATATGTTGTTAGTAAACGGACAACAGTTTCCCTTTCTTTTAAACTTAATGCTTGATCTCACAATCAATTTGGTTGTGCTTCTTATAGAGCTCAACTCGAACCCTGTCAGAAACATTTACTATTTGGAGAGGTGGTTATGGAGGGAATATAAGGAAAGAAGTACACTGCTATTTGTTGCCCGTACACATGCATTTACATGCATGGGCAGTAAAGTCAAGATGCATCTGCCTCTATGGCCCAGAAGCTCAGATATTTAGCTTGTAGAGATTTGACATCTGTGAACAGCAGTGCACATATGTGCACACTAATAACACACTAATAACATTTTTCCCGAAAGAGCAAAATAGGATAGGGATAGTTTTACTAAGATTATGTATCAGAAAATAGAGGCACATTTGCGCCTCCTTTAGAGTAGGGGAGGCCGATGCAAGGCCGGCCTCCTTCACTCCGTCGCCGGACCGAGCTTGCAGCCGCCGGAGGCAGGTAAGTCTCCCGACGGCGGCCGCATGGGCAATCTGGCCGGCGAGGGAGGGGGCCATTGGGCGAGCTGGCCCGGGAGGGGGCAGGGATGGCATTGGCCATATCCCCGTCCCCGCTGGGCCACCTTGGCCATTACACAGCCTCCTCCGACTTCTGCCAGCTATTTAGCTGCCGGAAATCCGAGGAGGCCGATAGGGCCGGCCCCGGTTTACACCCGGGGAAGGGGACATGGTGGTCCCGAAAGCCAAATCCTGTGTAAGGATCTGGCAGGCGGTCCTTACACAGGATTTGGCTGTAATAGTTGTAGCATATGAAAGATACCCTAGATTCACGATGAGAAGCCTTCTTTTACATCAAATCAAACAGCAGCACAATCTAGTCAGAAATAAGTATCATGGAGTTCAATGGGACACCAAACAGTGGCTTGGATCTAAAGATGGACTTGGGCATGCCCAGTGGAATACCTGACTTCTTTCTTTTGAGTCACACCTCCCCATACCATATCACAAACTGCTTTTCCAATTTTCCTCTGAAAAGCAGCTTCTAATATGGCATAGGGATTTGTTACTGAAAAGGAAGAAGGCAAAGATTCCACTTGGCATGTCCAAGCACATCTTCAGATCAAGGTCTGGATCCAACCATGTGTCTGACCTATTAAGCTTTGTGATGATGTGTCCTAGTGCACTTTCCACTGTTCTGACCACCACTACTGCAATTCAGCAATAGACCAGCCATGCTTAATAATGATACAACGGTCAAAATAGAAACAAGCCAGGTAGATCAGTATTCTATATTAACAGCAGCAATGCCAGTAATTGTATTCCTGCATCTTAATATGTAGGCATTACTCATGGTTAGAAGTTGCTAAGTGACAATTACATTTAGAAAAGAGTGACTTGATGTCAGAGAGGTACAGTCATTTCAATGACATCCATCATCTATCTTATCCTTTCAGAATCATCTCGGCAATTTAAAGTGAAACGGTTTTGCATCTGCTTTGCATTTGTGTTCACAGTTGTCAGAGACATGATGTATGAACGTTGCCTTTTTTTCTCAAAGAGGTGACCAATAATTTTAAATAGGTGGTTTAAAAACTATTGGATTCAAGTGCCTCTAAAATGCATTCACTTTAAAATGCATTCCACACCAAAACTTAAAACTATATGGTCCTTCTACACAGTAATAGTAGTCTTATATAAGCAAACAACAGTATGACAGTGAAAGCTTGTAACTTACAGGCCAATCCTATGTAACTCCTCATGTAGCAATGCAGCAGTGCCAACGCGGCTTCCACTGTATCCCATGCTTTCGGCATGTTGAGGTCTCCTTGGGGTAAGGGAACATTCCCTTGCCCTGGGGTGTGCCCGAGTAGCCGCCATGGGTCAACTCGGACTTGTCTGCATTAACCCATGAAGGTGGATCAGGCCGGGAAGGGGGTTAGGACACTGAACCCACCCCCTTCCTGAGCCAATCCGCCCTCCTCTCTGCCCCCAACACCACCTCTTCCACCCTGCCTCCTGCCCTGTACATGCCCCACCCTGCCTCCCCCGCTGGCCTACCTTAGTCGGTAGATCTTGAGCCGTCCACCAGCACGCAGGAGGCCGCTCCAGCCTCCCCACCAGCAGCCCAGCAGTGTGCACCGTCAGTGGTTGCTTTACAACTGCCATAAAGCAGTTGTTGCCAGTGCAACCCGTGTTCCACTGGCGGCTGGCCCACATAGGATTGGGCCATTATTCTACTAACTAACAAGTGCATTTCAGTAATGACAGCTACTTATAATGAAATTGTTTTAAGAGGAAGAGAGTTGCTTATTTCTGTTATCTCCATGCTGATTAATACCTTATTACTATTTCTACTTTCTACACCACAATTCCCAAGAAATGTCCCCAGGGTCTACGTAGGCTAGTGGTGTTTAGCTGAAAAAGTCTGAAAATTGTTTGAAAATATCAAACAAACAGCAGGTAACAGATCAAATAAAAAGTCCAGCAGGTTCCCCATTATCCTCAACTATCAGAAACTTCCCCCCATCCTACCCACCATCAAATAAAAAAAGTTTTGAAGCCCCAACAGAAAAAGTGTCTAGGGAGGGAACTGATGGTGGAAAGTCTCATTAAGGATAAAATCTTAAAATACATAGAAGAACAAGCTCTGCTGAGGGAGAGTCAGCATGGCTTCTGCAAGGGGAAGTCTTGCCTCACAAACTTGTTAGATTTTTTTGAAAAGGTCAACAGGCATGTGGATGCGAGCGAACCCGTGGATATTATATATCTGGATTTTCAGAAGGCGTTTGACACAGTCCCTCATGAAAGGCTCCTGAGAAAACTCCACAGTCAGGGAATAAGAGGGTAGGTCCTCTTGTGGATTAGGAACTGGTTGAAGACTAGGAAACAGCGAGTGGGAGTCAATGGGCAATTTTCACAATGGCGAGAGGTGAAAAGCGGTGTGCCCCAAGGATCGGTCTTGGGACCGGTGCTTTTCAACTTATTCATAAATGACCTGGAATCGGGGATAGGCAGTGAGGTGGCCAAGTTTGCAGATGACACTAAACTTTTCCGGGTGGTGAAGACCAGCAGGGATTGTGAAGAGCTCCAGAAGGATCTCTCCAAACTGGGAGAATGGGCAGCAAAATGGCAGATGCGCTTCAATGTAAGTAAGTGCAAAGTGATGCACATTGGGGCAAGAAACCAAAATTTCACATATACGCTAATGGGTTCTGAGTTGTCTGTGACGGATCAAGAGAGAGATCTTAGGGTGCTGGTGGACAGGTCGATGAAAGTGTCGACCCAGTGTGCGGCGGCTGTGAAGAAGGCCAATTCCATGCTCGGGATCATTAGAAAAGGGATTGAGAATAAAACGGCCAATATCATTATGCCTTTGTACAAATCGTTGGTAAGGCCACATCTGGAGTATTGTGTCCAGTTCTGGTCACCACACCTCAAAAAGGATATAGTTGAATTGGAAAAGGTGCAGAAAAGAGTGACCAGAATGATTCGTGGGCTGGACCACCTGCCTTATGAGGAAAGGCTACAGCGTCTGGGGCTTATCAGCCTAGAAAAAAGGCGCCTGAGGGGGGACATGATGGAGACTTATAAAATTATGCATGGGATGGAGAGAGTGGATAGAGGGAAATTCTTCTCCCTCTCGCACAACACCAGAACCAGGGAACATGCACTAAAATTGAGTGGAGGGAGAGTTAGAACAGACAAAAGAAAATATTTCTTTACCCAGCGTGTAATTCATCTGTGGAACTCCTTGCCACAGGATGTGGTGATGGCACCTGGCCTAAATGCCTTTAAAAGGGGTTTGGACAGATTCATGGAGGAAAAGACCATCACAGGTTACAAGCCATAAGCAACCTCCTGGTTTTAGAAGTGGGTTTTCTCTGTGCCAGGTGCAAGGGAGTGTCAATGGGAAACAGGTTATCTTGTTGTCTTGTGCTCCCTGAGGCATCTGGTGGGGCCACTGTGTGATACAGGAAGCTGGACTAGATGGGCTTTTGGCCTGATCCAGCAGGGCTCTTCTTATGTTCTTATCATAATTCACCTGAGAGAGAATTCCATATTCAATCAGTCAATCAAACCTTTATTGGCATCACAAACAAACATCCAAATTTAAGTACACCAATACACAGCCAATAAAATTCCATATTCAGGGAGCCATCACTGAGAAGGCTCTTCCTCTCACTGCTGCCCCCCCTTGCTTTAGTCAAGGGGGCACAGAAAGAAGGGTCCCTAGTGAGGATCTTAGGGGACGAGCCAGTCTTTGTGGGGAAATGTAGTGCATGCTGTGTTAGCATGGCTGTATCAGCATGTGGGGAATTAGGTAGGACTGGCTTGTAAGATGACAACACCAGGTTCTATTTTCAAAGAATCCTCAAAATGAAGATGAGATCTATGAAAGTAGAGAGAATTTTAACATTTAGAAGGTAAGAAAGAACCAAAAATAACAAGGTGAAACAGACAATGGCATGTCTTCAAGACACAGACAGAGTTAACAGCTTGTGTAAGTACAAAAAATAGAGGGGAAAGACTAGGCATACCAGAGTGAAAATAGCTCACAGGAACCACAGTTTTCATTGCTGGAGTCTAGAAACAAATGTGACTGTATTGAACGCATTGGTAGTTAGGAAGAAGCGATTGAGAAGGAAGAGATGAAGATTAAATGCACCGAAAGGTTTTATAAGAAAAGACAAATATCAGACTGGCATCATAGAACTAACACAGTACTTGGTAATATGCAGTTTAGAGACAGAAATTGGTTTTTCATTTATACTGGGTCCATGGCAAACAATGCTGAAGCCACCGACTGGTTAACAGAAGACATTTTGCTCCACACATGGGCAGTCCTGACCACCCTTGGATATGTTCTCTACCAATAATAATAATAATAATATACAGTATTTATATACCGCCTTTCTTGGCCATTGGATTTCTCCTCCAACTTTAATTCAAGGTGGTATATTTATTTATTTATTTAAAAAAATTATACCCCGCCTTTTCCTATGCCGAGGAAAATGCCCAAATATATGGGCAAGCTTTCCTAACCCCCCCCCCTTTAATGGCTTTTTTTTAACAATATATAAATGCCCAATCTTTTGTGAACAGCTACATTCCAGGTGGTATCCTTTTGCAGTCTGGCTTTTCTACTGGCCGGCGCCTCCCACACTCGACTGACGCAGCTGGGAGCTCTTATCTCTCCTCACAGAGGCTTTTCACAGCGTTTTGTTGGCGGCGTGTCTCGAACTTGCCATTTGTCGATCTTCGGGCTTTGCAAGGCAGCGGCTCTACCTACTGAGCCAGACCCCTCTGCCCCAATTGAAAAGTATGAGCAAGGAGATCATAGAAACAGATTGCCAGAATTCCAATTATCATAATGGCACTTCTTCCAAATATTACATTCATAGAAATTTCTACTGGCTGCATTTATAATTCCCTAGAACTTGCATTATCTTATCCATGCAAATTCATACTTGGGGGAGACTGATTGGTTCACAATGAACAAGGAAAGTCTTGTGTGAACTAGCCCTGAGTGAACTCTACAAACGCTGTCCTCAAATATTGATTAAAACAAGTAAATGATGCATCTGTGAGAAAAAAAAAGATGTTGCTTAACCTTTGAATCCACCAATTTCACTTCTCTATTCTGGCTGCAGATCAGAGCCTTCCTATGCCATTCTCATACAGATGAGATTCTTTTTGCATTCTAGGAAAGGAATGTATGCCAGTAAACCACCAAGAGAACCTGTTATGATTCCCAACTTTGATATGCTCTATTTCAGTTTAGCTTCGTTTCCAAGTATAGCATACTCTGGGAAGATCAGCCAAGTTTGCTTTGTAATCTTTTTAATATGGCCTTATATCTTCTGCCAGTATGATATTGTCTTTGGGCAGTGCCTACTGTACAAGACTCACTATTCTAAACAGATTAAAATCTCCCTAATGTTTGGAAATGGAAGACCTGAGGAATTTAGCTGCCTTAACTGGGATCAAGTGTGTTCAGAGAAAGTCTCTAGCCAAAGCTCTGCTACCTGAAACTGATGTAAAGTACTGCTCTTATTAGCTCACTCTGCATGTCATGCAGCACCAACTTGTCATTAATGTATGCCCAAATACTGCACAGCAGTGTCTCTTAGATGTCTGAAAGCTTTTTTCTGAATTAAAACTGGACACACACACACACACACACACACACACACACACACACACACACACACACATTGTGGGGAAGCATTGCTTGTTTTCAAGGACCCCTGCATTGCTGGCATTACTGTATTCATCATCATCATCATCATCATTGAATATTTTATATCATTTTTCAACAACAAAAACCAGAAGATTCAGAGGAAAAATAATCAAGAACATGAAATAAAAGAATGAGAAAATTATTTCCTGTCCCAAAGGAGCTTTTTAAAAAAGGCAAAATCAGTAACAGCTGCTGGAGGACTGCTAGGCTGGGTTGAAGTTGCTCTCCCCCGCCACATCTAAAGACAGACACTTCTTTAAAAGTTTATTCTTTGCCACAGTATCCAGGGATTCATGGTTTTGAAAGTATCTCCTTGCCAGGCAGGCACGTAACTCTGCATCAGAAATGACTGATCAAATTATTCCTGTGACAGAGGCAGAGCAGAATTACTAATTAGAAGGTGGTTAATCTAGCACTGTGACTCATACAGAGAGACAGTGGGCAGCCTCCGCTGGGAACAGGGATTAAAATCAAGTGTTAAAACTCACTGGAGTCTTAAATGATTTAATTAATGTATTTCTTAGACTAGAGCACACTTGTGTGTCACGCATACAGTTTGGAAATTACTTCTATAGGCAGTTCATTATATTCATTCTGGTAGACCTGCAAATTATATAAGTGATTTAAATTGCCAGTTCCCTTTTAAACGGAGTTTATTTTCAATCAGATGACTTTCAAATTGATCCTTGACACATAGCACAAGTTTTCATCTTCTCAGGCAGTAATTCACAGGGGTATTTTTTTAATGTTAATCATAAATATAAACAAGGAAACTGGTCATTTAAAAAAGGTCAGAAGAATGTTTCATACTTTCTGATATAATGTCTACTACTAATATTGATTTATAAGTGCCTTCTATTTATTATGCAGATAAAAAGGCACAGAAGACAGATAATCCAAATTTTGGCCTGCTTGAATTACAAATAGCAACATTTGCCATTTCTCCATGTCCTGTCCAGATAAAAAGATTTACTGTACCATACACTTCTACAGTATCTGACAGCATGTGATTTTCTGGGGAATACTATTTAAAAAATATATATCCCTTCACTTTCTGCCTCTTATGGCTGAATACTACACGATGCAATACAGTACTGCTATTTTGAAAGCTGTAATGTGTATTTGGACGTTTGATATCGATCTATAATACTTTTTGAAGATGCTTATTAATTTGGCTTCTAAATCCTCACTTGATTTAAAGTTTCTAGGCCAGGCCTATGCAACCTATGCCCTACCAACTCAAATACAGTACAACCCACCAGCCACGTCAAATCAGCAGCAAAATCAAGAGGATTATTAAGTTCCCAATTTTATTAGCGTTCCAAATTTCTATTATAAATATGAACAACAGAAATGCAATATAATCCTCAAACAGGTTGTGACATAATGCTGATCCATCAACAATTGGTTGATGGAAATAAAGTTGTTAAAGAAAGCTAAATTGAGTCATTTTCCTTGTGTGGCATGGGTAATCTAAGAAATCAATAGACTTGATAAATTAGTTTGATAAATTAGATTGGGAGGTAGCGTGCAATGTAGCATTGGACCAAGCAGTCTGGTAAAACCAGAGGGTGTCAGAAATGCCAATAGATTTTACACGTTATGTTCGGAAGGGGAGACTGCTGGATAGTGAACATGTAGGTTCAGAAGTCCATATCTACAGCAGAGAGATTAGAAATACACTCAGTGTTGGCACCAGGGGGCAAAGCCCAGAACTGGGCTCTCTATGGTGCCCCCATCTGTCCCCTGATGGTATGTTGGGTCCTGTTTAGGGATCAGCCTGGCAAAGGTGCAGTTTGGATTTTTGATGAAACCTGTTTTGAGAGGTAGACAAGAAGTGGCAGACAGTATTCACGAGCCGCTCACAAGAATTACTTTGCAGGAAAGAGCTCAGAGGAACACACAGCTCATTTGGTATATAAGTGAATCATTCCATTCCAATTACACTCATATTTGTCCTTTGTTGCCTCTCCCTTCATCCTTCCCTTTTCCTATTTGTTGTCTATTCCACTACTGGAATCTGGACTATAACCTTATGGGACAGGAACATATATTTTGCTTACATTACTCTGTCATGGACCGTGTGCATTGATGGGAATATGTATGGTAATTAACAATTAAGTCAGTGCATTACCCATTTTTGAAGCTAGGATGAAATGTTTGACTTCAGGAAATGGGGGATCCCACCCTTTTTACCTTCTAATTTCTCCTTCCTATGTTACCAAAATATATTTCTGCTTCCTCTGATCGACTTTAGGATCTACGATTTTAACGCAAATAAAATGCATTAATGGAGTCTGCATTAGAATTGCCCAGACAGACGACTCCTTGAGCTCATCCATTTTGCTGAAATAATTCATTAGCAAATGTGTGTCCTGCTGGAGATTTAACAGAGGCAATTACATTCATGTCTTGCAGTTTCTTGCCTTCCCCATGCTAAACAGGTCTTCTATTCCTCTCTGTTTTTCTTTTGCTTACTAATAGCTCTGGTGATAAACAAAGCTATTTGAAACTAATGACAGGGCTTAGGAAGAAATTAGGAAAGCTTCTAAGAAAGTAACTTTTATGACTCTGACATTTTTTTAAAAAAAGCTTAAAACTGTTTCAAAGTTTTTCAAATACATCTGATGTTTATTTACATCTCCCTAAAGTCCAGCCAACTTCAAAAGCAAACAAATGTGAAAGAATGGTTGCTAATATGCAAACAGCAGATGCCTGTTAGGGCTAAGTATAATAGTGTTTGGTATAATAGAACTAAGTATGTCTCACTTTGACTACTAGTACCACCGTATGCCAATCTGTGAAGTACCCAAGGCAAATCAGCCTGAAGAACTGATGTAATACTAAAATGGCCACAAATGTTGGCAACAAATATTTAGTTCCTAAACATCATTCAACAATTAAAAATGTTACTTACACACACACACACACACACACACACACACACACATATTCATTCTCAAAGTCCCTGTCTCATGCCTCTGAACTGAACATCCACCAGGAATATAAAATCTGCAGCTACAACAGAGTGTGTAAAGACAAAGCATGGGATCCAGTTTTCATTAGTTTCTTGAGTTAGAAAATAAGTGCAGCCAAATAAGCCATGGTTGGAATTGTTATCCACAAAAACACAGAGCATGAAATAGAAAAGGAGCTGAAATGTTAACAGCCAATCCTATCCAGGATTGGGCTGCTGGCTGGAGTGGGTTACAACAGCAGAAGTGACTTCTGTTGTTATAAAATGGCAGCCGATGGCACACACAGCGCTCCATCAGCAGCCATTTTGTGGCAGCTATATTAAGGTAAAGGTGACCCCTGACAATTAAGTCCAGTCGTGTCCGACTCAAGGGTGTGGTGCTCATCCCCATTTCAAAGCCGAAGAGCCAGCGTTGTCTGAAGACGCCTCCGTGGTCATGTGGCCGGCATGACTCTCCTTGCCGCAGCGCGTAGCATGCGGCTGGAACACGGAGCGCTGTTTACTTTCCCGCAAGCGGTACCTATTTATCTACTCGCATTAACATGCTTTGGAACTGCTAGGTTGGCAGGAGCTGGCCAAGGAACGAGAGCTCACCCCGTTGCAGATTCGAACTGCCAACCTTTCGATCGACAGCTCATGGTTCAGTGGTTTAACCCACTGTGCCACCCGCTGGCTATATTACATCAGTATAAAATTAGCATTCTTGTGATTCAAGGAATTAACATGAGTGTTGTTGGCTTCTTTCCATATATACATTTTGCCCTCTTTATGTTCTAACCCTCTAAGAGAAAAATAAGTTAACAAAAAAGGGTACTTTTCCATGTTACAATGAATGATATCTGCATATGAATCTGCAGGTGTATCATCTGAATGAATAATATGAGTGGCTGGTTTCCAGACAGGATGGTGAAATGCAAAGTGGCTTTCATTACAGATGTGTCAGGAAGCTAGTCACAGGTGTCCCTTATTCAGGTGTTTGCAAGCCTATGCAGATACAGAACCAATTCCAAGTAATCATTCAGTGCCTGAAGAAAATAATGCAGGCAATTATAGTTTTTAATTTATTTTATATATTGTTTTTTAAATTATGCATTTTAATCTTTGTTGTAAGCCGCCTTGGGCATTTGCCTTGGCATAGGATAAGGTGGGGTATAATTTTTTAAATAAATAAAATAAATAAGCGCAAGTTCCCTATCTGTAGCCCCATTTACTCATTCCTCTGACAAAGAACTAGGTTCTGCCATGTCTCCCAGCACCTCCTACATCCAGCTGAACATGTGAAAAGGACCCCTATATGCACACAGTTGTGTGCACAGGTGAAAAGAGTTCCTAGATACATACCTAGATACGTGTGCACAAATGGATTTCCATGCAATCCTAATGCCTGTTTGATTAGGGCTCCAGGTCACATTAATGCACCTATTATCCAAATTTTTCATCTGACATCCAAAAATTCATACAGCTGTACACATGGACTTAAGGGAGTATGGTCAACAGGCACGATCCTGCTCTCCCCCCACCCCCGAATGCACTGACCGTGTGAGGGAAACAAGTGAATGGGGCTTGTGTGGCTCTTCCCTTATCTTTCACAGACAGTCTTGCTTTGATAGGTACAGTGAGGAACTACAAGTCTTCCTGAGAGTGTGCCCTCGTACCATTTCATGTGTTCAAGACACAACATATACCCCTTCGAATCCACTCCTAAAGGTATTTATACAAAAATGGGGCAGCGACAGCAATTTCCAAAACAGATGCTCCGCTAAAGCCTTCTTAGGACAGTCTTCATGCAGTTAAGTCTTTTAGAACCATATCCACTGTTCCTCGAAAGTAATATGAGAGCTCCCATATTCCTAGGTGTTTCAAAGGAATTACCATGCTTGTCCTGCAAGAAAGTGAGCATCCTCTCCTGTGTTGGAAAGCCTACCACAGAACACAGAGGGTTGTGCTTTTGGTCCCACTCAAAAGGAAATGAAAACAAAAATGGAGACATTGAGAGTTGCCAACCAAATTTGAGGTATTCTCAAGTCAGAACATCAAAGTAAGCAAAAATACTTTTGGTAATGAGGTTTCTTGAGGTAGAGGAGGTTCACATCTCCCTAAGCAGAGTGTAACACATGATTTTAGTCTGTAGAGAGGTACAAAATGCTGCTTTCCATTCTGAGAATGGAAACCCATCATACACTATTCCCCATACCCGGCATCCTGTGTGTGGGGGCAGCTTCTTATTGTGACACTTGCAGTGAGACCCAAAGTAGCAAGTTTCCAGATCAAGGAAGATGAAGGGACTGCAGAAGAGCAGCAACTGGCAGGGAATAAATTCTTCCTCAGACGTACATTTCTGTTGTAGTGTTAATCTGACAGAGAAGTGAGCTCCTGACCAAAAAAACCCTGTTTTTATTGTGCATAGCCCCATCAATCAAACTTCAGTGCGCGTAGCCCCCATCAATCAGGCTTGCATGCACTGCACATAAACTTTCAGATAATGTGAACAATAACTTAAACTGACACTTAATCCAAGTTTAAAAGACAATGACAACTCCTGCCACCAGATCTACTTATGAAACATTTCCCTTCTCTGCCACCTAAACTGAATAAAAATTCACAGATGAATCTATGGAGTTGCCTTAGATTGAGGCAGACTATTGATTTATCTAGTCTAGTACTGTCTTCATGCAATCCTAAAATTGGCAGTGGCCCTCCAAGGTCTCCAGCAGAAGTCTTTGACACTCCTGCTCATTTGGGATCCTTTAACTAGAGGAGTTGCCACTGTTGAAAGTTGTATCTGTACCACACTAGCCAAGAGATTCAAACATTGATAAATGCATCACATAAAATCTATACCATCTGAATTGTTAATATGAGTGAACATTAAAATTAAAGTGTGTAAGATTTTGTTTAAATCTTGCTTGTCTAACAATTCAAGAAAAAGTCAAACTATCACGCTCAGGAATGTTATGTGTACTTTTCCAAACTCACCTAAAAAATCACTCCATTGATATGCAAATGGACAGGATGAGTGTGCCAGAAGGTACACTAGCACAGTGACCCAAGCACAATGTTTTATCCACATTACAACAGTACAGAATGATTACAATTATTATTACAGAATTATTACACTACTGCAAGCTGCCACTCTCGAGGTTTACGGTAAGTTTGAGATCAGGTTTCTTGGTACTTGATCAGGTTTCATATTTTTGAACCAATGGTCAATACCTTGTATTGATCCCTGAAGCATAATGCTATAAAACGGTGCACCTGAAACAGTGCAAATGATATAAAACGAGAGTCCTGAGCGCCTGGACACAGGCCCCAATCAGGACATGTGCTGCCATATTTTGAACCAGACACTTCCAAATGCTTTTCAAGGATATCCACTATATAGAGTGTTTTTACAGCAATACAGTCTAGAGATGCGACCAACAGCCTAATCCTACCCCCCACCACTGACAAATCGATGATGCAGCCAGGGGGACAAAGTGTGTGCTGCATCCAATGGGGATCAGAAGGTCATCTAGTGGTAAGTTAAAAAAATTTTTTTACTTACTACTGGGTAGATCCTCCAGGCTGCCCATGGTTCTCATCAGACCCATGCCAGCTTTGTAGATGGTGTAAGTCTGAGGAAAGGTGTTGAGGTGGCCTGAAAAATGAGGGATAGATCTGGTGTGCACCTTTGACACTGAGATCCACCCCCTGCAGCACATTCCCTACCCCTTGCCCTCCCCCTGCCCCCTCCCCACCCTAGAACACTCCCAAACATCCCCATCCCAGCCACTGACTTACCGAAAACAGCAGAGCCTTCAGAGCTGCTGGCACACACACTGGACCATTTGTGGTACTGGCCTGGAAGCATGGCCTGGAAGCATGAAACTGTGGCCCAGTTTTTATGCTGCTGCAAAGGGACTTGCCGCTGAAATTAGAGTTCTGGCAGCATGAGGCCCAGATAGGATTGGGATGCAAGGCATGTGTTACAACAGCCAGACCCGTTTTCACTATGAAGAGGAGCAGTTGGTACATAACCAAAGCAAAGGCACTGCTGGCTACAGCTGCCACCTGGTGATCCAGGAGCAAAGCTGGATTCAGGAGCACCCTCAAACTATAAACCCAACCTTTCAGAGGAAGTGCTATGTCTTCCCGAACAGGTTGCACACCCACATCCAAATTGGCTCAACTGACCAGCAAGCCAATTGGGTATTCATTCGGCCCTTCTGAGGGCAAGGCTTCAAGCAGCGTTGTGCGCAAGCCGCTCGAAGCCTCTTGCCGGCCTATACAGAAGCAGTCAAGCTGCCGAGGAAGATGCGACTCAGCTTGCCGGCTCCAGGAGTGATGTGCCGGGATGGGGGTGAGTGTAGAGGGGGGGGGTGACGCACCGGGACTCCCGGCACGTCACCCGCCTGGTGCGTCACCTCCTCCGGGCCCCTCCCGGCGCGTCGCCCTGTGCGCTCCGCCCCCCGCCATGCACCAGTGATGCCAGTGGGTACAGGCCATGGCGCCAGTGCCATCTACTCTCCAGGTGTCACGAACATGCTTTACGGAACGCTAGCACTGAGGCCTCAGCACTGGCACTGTCGTGGGATAGAATTGTGCCATCAATCTAGTCCTGTGTGCTTCATTTTCCTCAATGAAATAGCAGGCAAGCTGGGGCACAATCAGAACTGGGACTGGAGCATGGAGGAAGGGGAGTTTTAATCCTTTGCACCTTCACTGCAATTCCACAAAAAATGTGGATGCTATTTCAACATTAAAACAAAATATGTAAGGGCCACTGACATGATTAATACCACATGAACTCTATAGTTTTAATAAAATACATTAGAAGAAAAATGTGTCTTGGATACATGAGTATGTTACAAAAAATGTTTTTTCTTCCAAAATATGACTGCATTCCACAGGTAAGAGAATGACAAGTGAGCACAAGACAGTTTCTACAAGAAGACTATCTGAAGGCATTTGCTACAGGTTTGCAGAAAACCTCTGTGCTAAATATTCTGAACACACTGCACTCCTGGGATCCTGTGTCAAATGCAGTTATCATCTCCAGGCAGTAAGGAGGCACACTTATCTCTGGCTTCATTCCTGCTGCTTCTTACGAGTAGAAATCTCCCAAATGTGAAAGCGTGCTTACTTGTGCAGCAACAAAAGGAGATTGTGAGCATCACTTATCTATAATTTAGAATACCCAAGACACTGATATGCAAAAAATGTTAGGCAAATGTGGTGGGGTTGTTCCATTGTCCAGAGATTTTGGAGGGAGGTGGCCAATATAAATCATTGTTATGATTTTATATATTCTGCCTAGGTCCACAATAAACTTTTTATTAAGATGCAGTGCATAGCATGCATCAAGACATTAATGTATTATAATTGCAAGAAATGAAATTGTGAAGAAATGAAAGACTCATGCCTGTTCTGACATAGAGTACTGCAGCGTTTCTCAAAGTCCTACAGGGGAGTTTACTTCCCTGTAAGTCTTTGTGGGGGCGAGGCAATGCCGGAGGCAGTGCTCCAGGATAAACCCCCTGCCCCTGATGGAGAAACGCTGTTCTAAACGTACCCGGTTGACCTGCCAGCTCCCCGATGGGCCCGGTGGGGCTGCAGCCGTCTCCACAGGCCTCCCCAAGGCTCTAAACCGAGCTGTTCGTGGTCCAAAACCCACGGTTTTTGGTGAAAATCGGAAGTGGGCTTTGCGATGCGATCAGTGCGGTTTAGAGCCTTGGGGAGGCCTGCAGAGGCAGCAGTACCCCCCCCCCCGAGCCTTTGGGGAGTTGGCAGGACCACCAGGTACGTTTAGAACAGCGTTTCTACGTTGGCGGGAGGCACGATCCTACAGCACTACCCCCTTAAAGGAAAACCAGCTGCTTCCGGTAAATGTGGTGGGTTGCAACTCACCACTTTGAGAACCCCTGAAATACTGGTTGATTAGTCCATGGGACACTTTGTTAATGGCAAAAATGACACCCTTGGAAAGATTTGGACAAGGGAAAGAAGAAGTCAACAGATCAATAATTTTCTAAAGTGCTAGAATGTTTTTGTTATATTAAAATATGCAAGATAATCAGAATATTGGGATAGGTCAGGGGTGGTCAACCTTCACTCACTTCTACACAACTCTTAAGAACACAGAGGCCCTAATGGTGGAAGGTTGGCCTCCCCTGGGTTGCATCATATTTGGATTATTACTTGGCCCATGGCATGTATTGGAGGGTGCGAGGATCGAGCTGAAATACACACACACACACACACACACACACACACACACACACACATCCCCTGATTAACCATGGGAGCGGGATACATTCTTAAAACACATTGTAAAGTGAATCTGTTGTTAAGTGAGTCTTCGCCACCATCTAGTGGTCGATTTTGGTATAACCTACATAATGTAATGTAATACAGCGCAGTTGTAATAGGGAATGAATGGCAAGTACTCCAGACTCATCTTTTTAAATCCCCAGCCCATCAGCTGTTTGGCGCTAGATTAGTGCTTTGATGTTTAGTGCCTAACCACTGATGGGCTGGGGATTTAAAAATATGAGTTAAAAGGGATTTTAAAATGACTGTGAGTGCCTCCTGCCTATACTTTTTAATCAGAAGCAGGCTCAGGCAGCAAGCTGCAGAGACTTTTTGTAAGGTACTGTACTGGGGGTCTGCCGTCATATATGTGGGTCATCAAACGAACTATCGTTAAACGGTGGACACCTGTATACCTTCCAGTCAAAGAGGCTAAACCACTTCTGTATATAGTCATCCCTCATCTTACACACAGTTGATTTGCGTGAATTCAACTACGCAAGGTTGTCAAACCAAAAAAACCCAGAGAAAAGCCACAGTTTAACTAAGTTTAACCAGCTGCAACTAAACTTTGATAAATCTAAAATACTGTACAGGTGGACCCCCATATCCACTTATTCGCTATCCACGGTTTCAGTTATCCACGGATCGTGGGGACCCCCCAGGCTTTTACTTTTTTCTCAGTAAGCTTAGTTTCTTCCTTAAAGAAACAGGAGAAGTTATTACAGGCAAGTAGAACGAGACTAAGTACTATAGAGGCTCTGCAAGGTTAACAGAAACCTTGCAGAGCCTCTCTAGGACTTATTCTTGTTCTACTTGCCTGTAATGGAAGCTGCTTCTCTGTTTTAAGGAAGAAACAAAGCTTGCTGAAAGAAAAATAAGAGCTGGGGGGGCAAGCATGCCTGCCTGCAGGGGAGGCAGGGTGGGGGGTCCCTCAGGAAACCATGGAGGGGGTGTTCGCTCTTATCCACGGTTTCAAGTATCCACGGAGGGGCCTGGAACATATACCCAGCGGATATGGGGGCCCACCTGTAGTAGTTTTTGGGAGGACTTGGAAACCCTGCATGTGGCAGTTTAGCAGAAGAGTCATACAACAAGTCAAGACCTTTAAGTATCTGGGCATCCTTTATCATTACAAACATCACTGGTCCTCGCATCATATAGTAGCAATAAGAACTACCAAATTGACAACTCAGGCCATCATTCGGTTTTTTTTAATATTCGAGGAGCAGCCTATATCCCGGCTGCCCTGCAAGTATTTAATGCCAAAGTAGTAAAGCAACTCTTATATGGATCTCAGATCTGGTTCTCGGCCTATAATGCTGACATGGAGTGAATCCAGTCTTCCATTTTGTATAAAATCTTTGGTCTTCCTCATTGCGTACCATATGCAGCACTATGCCTTGAGGCTGGCCAACATCGTCTGCAATTTCTGATATGGATTAGGTTTTTAAAATTTTGGTTTCATGTGTGTTTTTCAACTGAGCGTGTTCCTTTTTTTAAGGACATCCTGATTCTTCTTATTGTCTGGGTTATAATCTCTTTATTAAGAAAATCCATTCTGTAGGTCTGTCAATGAACCTCCTAGGCTCATTCACTTTGACTTCTGCCATTAGGATCGTGCTTTACAGGCTTATTGATATTGAGAGACAGGACGTTTTTGCAGCAGCTGCTAAAAGTTGCTCGCCTTTACATCTACAATTGCCCTGTGCCCTCAGTAAAACCCAACAGTATCTCTTTCTGGTTGACAACCCTCAAGCAAGACGTGCATTAACCTTAGTTAGATGTAACATCTTACCATCCAGCTCGATGGATTATAGATTTGATAGATCTTCTAAGACCCAGGGCCGTTGTCCATGTAATTTGACAGATATAGAACCTTTACCACATGCACTTCTATACTGTTCATGGTATAACGACTTATGACAAGATAGTCTCAATCCATTGTTGGCAAACCTGCAAGGGAAATCTGATCCAGAGATTATTTTGATTCTCCTCTCATCTGTTGATAAATGGTCTATTAATCAGCTAACTAATTTTCTTTATTTAATTATTCAACGAAGAGCTTTCATGGTGGCCACTCTAGTGGAATCTAATTAAAATTCTTGCTGACTGTTTACTCCTTTACAGTCTCCTGCCCTCTCCTTTACTTGATTTCTGTATTATGTATCACTTGTTTTAATTTATTCGTATATATGTGTGTATGTCTTTTTGTATTATGCCCATATGGATATTTTGTTTGATTGATTGATTGAACTAAGTTTAACACTTACTAAATATGTGCCTGAGATCGAGCCTGAGATCAGAGAATGCAGCTGCTGTTCCCTCAGTCCCTGCATGTCTCTCATAATTTTTAAAGAGACATTAAGTATTTTTCAGATGTAAGGGATTTTCAACGCTATGTTGAGTATATGAGATTTTAGCTTTATGCACTGATTCTGGAACACAACCTTCACATAAAAGGAGGGGAGATTATATATAATAGGTTCTGGATTATGACTTTATCTACCTTCATTACCTAAATTATTCCACATAGCTGAAAAGTCCAGAATTGTACCAAGCTGATCTTGTATGAGTTATATGACATAAGCTGCAGATCATTCTTCACAGAAAATATGAATGAATGAGATGAATGAAACAATTTGAAGACACAACTGACAGCTTCATGATTTGTAAGTAACAGCGAAGACATTTGGAAAAAAAAATCAATGCAGATTTATTACCTTCACAATATAAACAGAAGGTTATATTTCTACTGTGCACAAAATTACATGCACAACTGTCCCACGAAGCTATAGTATTAATACAGATAGAGAATATTAGTAGGATGAATAGGCTTTCAACATAGTCTCCAGCTTTTGAAAGCAGCCACCACTAGATTGTTAAGGGCCAAGAACAAGCAAAACTACAAAGCAATATCTGGGTTTCACTCATTTCTTTTTAAATGTACCATTACCTGTAATTCACTGCCAATTTCCAGCTGTAATTTAGCCACAGAAATTCCTAAAACCAAAATTGTCCTTTGTGAGTATCCAAGCAATGCCACTCTGATCCTAAACATTTGTGCCAAGCATCTGTCTCTGGACACTTGAAAATTCATAGTGTAGAAACTGTGGTTCCATTCTTACTTTCATGTGTTGTGATGCAACACCATTGCAGAGTGAGTGTGTGTGCACATGCACACATGCACGCACATACTAGAACTACATAAACTAACAGCCCAATCATGCGTTAAGGATCTGTGGCCGGCCCCTAGGGTCGGCTGCAGGATCCTCAGCCCTTCCCGGGCCGCTCTGGCAAGGCCCGGGGTCTCCTTCGGGGAAGGGGACACTTGTCCCCTTCTGCTGGTGTAGGGCTGCCTGGCCCCAATGGGCCTCCTCAGATGTACGTTGGCTCTTGAGCCAATGTACATCCGGGGCAACAGGAAAGGACCACCGAGCCCAGGAGAGGGCTGGGGATAGACATAGCTCACCGCTGATATCCCTGCTCCCTCCTGGTCCCCAACGGCTACCTTCCCTCACCACCCAGCCCACCCTCCCCCACCCCCTGCTGGTGCAAATTCTACCTGCTCTGGAGGCTGCAGGGACAGTCCGGTGGCGGAATAAGGGCTGCCGGCCTGGGCGCCAGCGGCCCTTACTGCAAGGGTGACAAAACTGTGCTTTACAGCGCATTTGCGGCACCCTCCACCTGCAAAGTGCACATTCCACAGGCGGGAATTTACGCAGGATTGGGGCCGTAAGCCACTTGCATAAGTATTTCCCATCTGATCAACCTGGAAAGGAGGCTGATCAGGCGGCAAAAACTCATGCAACTAGCAGCCCAATCCTAACTAGAACTGTGCTGCTCTTTACAACAGCGGAACATAGTTCATAGTGGAACAACAGTGTCATAAATGGCTATATGGCAGCATGTGCAGTGTGCCACTGGCAGCCATTTTAGGTCCACCACCACAAATGGCGGTGGTGCTGGAGGCCCGCTGCTGCAGCCAACTATCTCCAGCAGTGAAAATAAGCCAGCAGCGGGATGGAGGGGGGGGGACAGACATGACGTGGAACAGGAGAGGGAGGGGTGGATCTTGAAGCCACCAGAGTGTGCCAGATCCTAACCCTGTCTCCTGTCCTTACTCCCTCTCCCTTACTCTCCTTGTACCTGCACCACAAATTAGCTGGCGTAGATCTGAGAAGACCCATTGGAGCAATGGAGACTTGCCCCAGGGTAAAGGAACAAAAGTTACCTTACTTTGAGGAGGTCTCTTGACTGCCCCCCACACACAGGATAAAGTATGTGCTCCATTGGCATAGCTGCATCGACAGGGGGGAATTTAGTTAGGATTGGGCTGTAGGTCACATTTTTCCATATACAGATGGAGCAGCACAGGACCACAACACAGTTTCCATGCAACTTTGACTGGAGCCGGCAGCATTTGCTCAAGTAGTGAAACAAAGGTTGTCCCAAGAATAGCCCACATCTGAAGCCCTTGAAAAGCCCCCCTCAAACCCATTATTTATTTTTGGAAATGAATGAAAGTACGTGGTTGTCATTTAGATGTTGCTGAAGTTTGAGAATATTATCCAGGATTCATTTTGGATTCTGAAAATTCAGTTCAAGAGATGAACGTACCAGAATCCAGTGGGTTGAAGCAGAAGCAGAGGTTTCAACAACACTACAATCAGCATCACAGGTAACCAAAGGCTGCACAATAAAAATGGTTTTTTTGGTCAGGAGCTCACTTCTCTGTCAGATTAACACTACAACAGAAATGTACATCTCAGGAAGAATTTATTCCCTGCCAGTTGCTGCTCTTCTGCAGTCCCTTCATCTTCCTTGATCTGGAAACTTGCTACTTTGGGTCTCACAGCAAGTGTCACAATAAGAAGCTGCCCCCACACACAGGATGCCGGGTATGGGGAATAGGGTATGGTGGGTTTCCATTCTCAGAATGGAAAGCAGCATTTTGTACCTCTCTACAGACTAAAATCATGTGTTACACTCTGCTTAGGGAGATGTGAACCTCCTCTACCTCAAGAAACTTCATTACCAAAAGTATCTTTGTTTACTTGGATATTCTGACTTGAGAATACCTCAAATTTGGTTGGAACTTTCCTTTCACGGGGAAAGGACCACCGAGCCCAGGAGAGGGCTGGGGATATCGACATAACCCCCTCAATCCCAGTAGGTTCACTATCACCAACAAATCTGCAACTAGATTCCATATAACAATAGAATTTAATATCGGTGGCATTCCTACCGATATAAAAAAAAATGGCTTGACTCAATAGAATTTTATTTGTAGGCAAGCCATTGAATTTGTGCCAAGTTTAATACATACAAAACTCAGCTCTCCAGAAGAATTTAAAAGAAGTGAGGTACAAAGCACTGCATTGGTGGAATAGCTCAACATGCATTTGAGACTGGCACTCAAGATTACTTCACAGAGAGTCCTTGAAATCCTTTAAATAGTTTGGTGCTATAAACGTAATTTTCATTCTTACCCATCAGGGATAAGGTTTTTAGTGAGCTCCAGAAAAAGCTCTCTCTTTGAGGAAACAAAATTTGTCATTGAGTGGCTCAGCGCACACTCTAAATGGTCCACGTTAATTTTCTGTCATGCTAAGAATCACTCAGCCTCAATTTCCTACAAGTTCCTACATGCTAAGTTTTTCAACACAGAGATTATGACGTGAAGCGGTTTACATTCACATTGTTAGATGTTGAATACATTAAAATGGCAACCCTAAGCATATTTACTTGGAAGTAAAAGCCATCAAAGTCAAGGGGATTAACTTTGAGTACACATGGTCCAGGGATAGCAAATATTAGGTGGGGAAGATGTGGCACTGACAATTTTTGCTGTGCCTGGTCCCCTGTTGAATACAATCAGGTACAGGTTAAAGTGTACTACTGTATTTTGTTTTCCCTGGACCAGGTGATAACAGAGGAGAGAGATATCAAATTCCAGCAGGACATTTTCCTTTGCTAAATTTTGCAACCCCTTGGCCAGATCTTATGAAGAGTTTTGTACCATCCACTTGCTTCCAGTAGTAGAAGCACGCCAGCAGATTCTTCCTCTGGCTGGCAAGTTGGTTGCAGAGACGGGCAAAGCAATCCTGCCTAACTATCCGGCGGGATCACGACCCACTTCCGTCTTTGCCATAAAACCAGACCGGAAGTGGGTCGTGATCGCATCGGAGGGCCGCTCCGATGCTTGGGAAGGCCTGCAAAGGGGTCTGCAGGCTCCCCCCCCCCCGCAGGACCTCCAAAGCCACCAATGAAGGTAAAATTGACATTTTTAGTCCACGGCGGCAGTGGTGCAATCCTGGATGAGCTGTCGATGTCACCACAGGTCACCACACCCCTTAAGGGTGTAGCGACCCTTTGTTCCTGGCTAGGGCATTACGATGCCCCAGTTTGGGAACCTCTGATCTAGGGTGTTGCAAGCGTGCCATAAAGCACGTTTGCGGCACCCAACAAATATGCAGCACCGATGGAGAGATTTGCGCTGATCCACTGGCACTACAAATGGATTGCCACCGCGGTGGAGAGGTGAGTCCCCCCTGGGTGGCGGATAGGCGGGGAAGGCAGAACAGGGCATTTCAGGGGGTGGGATTGGTCGATGAGGCCCAGGAAGGGGGAGGGATCAGCGGCAGACTCCTCTGCCATGTCCTATTCCCCTTCCTGGGCCTGGCTGGCGTTACACAGCCGGCTCGAATGTGCGTCAGCAAAATAGCTGGCACACATCCATAGTTGGCAAAATAGCTGGTACACATTCGAGTAGACCCATAGGGACGACCAGGGCTCTATTCAGGGTACAGGAACAAACGTTCCTTTACACCAAGGAGGCCTCCGGCTTCGCTGGCACAGGTCCCATTCTGCGCAGGATGCGGCAGGCATTCTATTTGCGCCGCTTTGTCCTGCTAGACAAGATTGGGCTGTTTGCATGGTATGGCTTGAGGGGGGATCTGCTCTTCAAAGAAAAACAAGTTAAAAACATTTCATGCAACTTGCACAAACCCTTGTGTGAGCCCAAGTAGGTCTTTGGATCCCAGATGATGTCTCTGGTTTCACTGCAGCTGATGCTAGTTGCGCTTTCAGTCCAACAGCACAGAAAGACTGCTAAATCAAAGCATTAGAGATGCATGTGTTTTGCAATGCTGCTGCCTGCCATTTCTGTCACAATATATTTTTTCGTCTCCTCTCATTTTATGTAATATGGTGCAGAGATTGGAAGTCGTCTTCAACACATCTGAAGTCATGATTGCTTTTCAGCATAAATGTAAAGGTTTGTGCAAACTTCATCAAGAAACAAATAAAGTTGTCAGAATCTATTGGCTAGGGGTTCTCTAAACCCGTCGTGAGACAAATAAAAGTCTCCTTTCTTCAGAAAGGAGATTCAATTTCTAAAACACAATGAGATTTTCATTCTAGTAATGCTATAAACTATTTTTATTCAAAAGTCTATTTGATGTTTTATTGATTTATTCTGTATCCAAGAGGGTTTAAATGTTTGTACTTCAAGGGGATTTAAATACAACCTATCAAGAAACATCCTTTTCGAGAATAAATTGGCAAATAAATCGTTTGTTAATTCAAAATATAGCAGTACCCCATACATGTACTAGTCTTGACAGTCTGTGGGTGCTCTGTGAAAACCCTTTTGTCTTCTGGGAAAAGTGTCCCAGAAAGGGTGCAAAAGTATTCAAAAGGAGAAAGGTGTCAAAGAGCCCAGGGAATGAATCTCCACTACTTGCAGAATTGGACTGATGTTCCTTTGCTTTGCTCTGAGACTTGCACACACAGTTATACTTGGCTGGGACAGAAGTTCAATGGGGACGTGCACCTGCACTACCTTAGTTGAGTCACCACAGAAGGTGCTTTTGGATACACATCCAGGTGTGCATCCCTATCCATACTGTCATGTCACACAGGCTTGCTGGGCAATTAAACTTCCAGCACAGCATGACAGGAAGCACCAGCCCAGTTACTTTGGGGAACTGTTTCCTCTTCCTCCACTAGTCAGAGTGAGGGCCTAGTTTTGTAGTAGGTTTACCAGTGGATGTAGAGAGATAGTTTGCACAAATCACCCCTCTATGTGATTAGAGAAATTTTCTAAATTTTCTCCAGACATGAGAAGGGCCAGGCGGTTGTCATGAAAGTCGAAATCTTACTTGGTTCTGACTCCATTTTGAACAGAAATTATTCTGCTCTCAGAGGCCTGGTGTTTAGATGTTTGCCCAACGTCCTTGGAGCTACAGTATGCTAGCCCAGCTTGTTAGTGTCTTATCTGCATGGGAATAAGATAGTACTTCTTTCCCACATTAACTACATACAGCTGTGAATCCATCACCAGATTCTCCAGTTGGGAGTGGGTCAGGAGTACAATGAAGTCATCTTCTGGAAGGAATGCTGCGTGTCGGTATCTCATTGGCTAGTTCCCTTATGACAATCACCTGAGCTCAAAAGGTCTATTTAAACTGGCCCTCAGAGAACCATTTTGTCTCTCTCAGGGAATTCTGCTCACTTGCTATCTGGCTACTACTCTGGAATCTCAGGACTGATGGAAGACACCCAGCCAGGCCATTGGCTCGGTGCAGCCCAAAGCTCTTTGCAGAGTAATGGGCCTTAATCTCTCTCTTGGTGAGTGCTAGGAAAATGTCTAGATGTTTAGGAGCTAGATACCCTATTGCCTTGTAACTTGTATGTTGTGCCAAATGCCTTTGCAGTCTTGTACTGCTCTTATATGTTTCTATGCTTGAGGATAAGGATCCCTATGAAATCCCTGGGAGTATTGGAAGTGGACTGCAAACTAGCTTTGACCCATGGATGGTGGGGGCTGCCGAGACCCAATTGGGTGAGGGATCAACAAAGAAGACACCATTACGATAAATGCATCTCTCCCCTGCCCCCCTATATACAATCCCATGAAGAGCTTGCGAATAAAACTGCCACTGGGTTGGGGGTGGCTTATGTAATACAAACGTTTCCTTTGAAATGTGGAGCGCCCTGGCAACCTTTCGGGTACAGCATCTGTACAGGATGCAGCAGCTCAAAACTCTCCTGCAGGATGCAGCACCCTAGTCCCATTGGCGTGCAGGAAGGTAAGTAGGATTGGGCTGCCCATATAATACAAACTACATGTTATCTTGGGCAGCCCTTGGGAAACACAATGGCCTAGATCAGGGGTTCTCAGCCTGTGGTACGGGTACCCCTAAGGGTACCCGGACCTCTTGCTAGGGGTACGCCAAGCCCTGCCCCTTATCTGCCCCATCAGCAGCTAATTAAGTGTTAATTAACATGGATTTTAAATTGTAATTATTTTTGGAGCCCTTCTGTCTCTGATTTTGGTTTGGGGCTTATTTTTGTACTTTGGAAAATGTACTTTGGTGGGGTGGGGGAGGGAGGAGCTGATTTTGGGAAGTGTGACTTGGAGAAAAAAAGAGATCCTTGCATCTGTCTGTCTGTCTGTCTGTCTCTCACTCACTCACTCTCCCACACACAGAGTTAAATAAGAAATGTTTTCGCATTTAAAATTGTTTTAGTATTTTTTATTTAACGATTAATTACCTAATTAATTAATTGATTAATCCAATTAATTAGCAGTTAATTAGCAGGGGGTACTTCAGAAAATTAGATCGTGATGGGGGTACCCGGCCCTCCAAAGGTTGAGAACCCCTGGCCTAGATACGAAGATATGCCCCTAGGCAAATTCCTGAATTTGCCTCCACCTGAGCCTGATGCTTCTTTTCAGTTAAGTTTCTTTGAAAAAAAGTTTCAAAAGTTCAGGAGTGTTGGACACCATAGGAGGTGTGGTCTGAAAGTGCTGAGCTGCCGCCTTGCCTAAAGAAGTTAAGCAGAGTCAGCCCTGGTCTAATTTTGGAAGGGTGACTAGAATGCCGCTGATGGAGTTATCGGAGCCAACGGAGCTTCGTGAACGAATGGACTGTGTGGAAGTATCAGCTTTGTGTGGACTGTGGAAGTATCAGCTGGCAAGAAATAGATAACAGCTTGTGAACCCATCCAAGGCTTGATATGTGGTTGCCTGTGGAAGCTTGGAAGGCAAGAGCTGTGTGGTCAGAATGACACTACGAAGGAAAACATCTGGAGAAATGTGTTTCTCTCATAGAACAACATTGCAAAAACACAATTTGAAAAAATGGGGTTTATGGTTGGCCTGTCTATGTAAATTGCCTTGAGTCTATGAGAAAGGTAGTCTATAAACACTGCAATAAATAAATAAAAAGTCAGAACTCCTTCTGATGACATCACTGCTTCTGAAGCTGGAGAAGTGCTGGGGCTCCGCTCCTCCCACTCTTTCTCAACTACGCCTCCTACGAATACAAATTTTGTGAGATAGCAGAATTCCTTGCAAAATTTAGGACATTTAATACTGACCGCACTTTGCTTTTCCGCTTCTCTTGCCCTTCTTTTGGTCAAGGTATCTTTACCTGTTTGCATCCAAGGATCAAGAAGTTATCTTCTAGACTGACGCAAGAGGGGTGGCTATTACCCACTTTTTTAAAAATATAAAAAAAAATAATAGTTTGTTTTGAAACAAGCAGGAATCTGATATCCTGCTTCCATCAGACATGGCCCAAGATATTTTATGCTTGAAGCAGAAAAACTCCAACTAGAACTTTACTGTGGCACAAATATAAAAGCAATTTAAACAAGGGGACAATTCTGCTGCCATTTCATGTTTCTGAAAAACGGTCACCTGTGTCAGCTCCTGTTGCCTCAATAGACGGTAGGGCTGCTCCGTCCCCAATTGGCATTATTATTGCTTCACAGTTTCCTACTTCTAGTTCTCAAAAAAAAAAAATCCTATTCTCCTAGACTGCAAGTATGAATAAACAACTAAATAACACAGAAGCAAAACAACAGTATCTTTGAGAGTGGCTTATTATCAAACTTGAGAGTAGCCTCTTTTTCCCTCAAACTATTCATATATCTTAATGTACATGGTACATATTTCCCTAGCTAGGGAATTTGCATGGGAGTAGGTGGAAAGCAGTTGTATTTTCTGTGCTCAGATTTTATGCAGAACATTAATATTAATATTAATATTCTTATTAATATTCTGAGTCCTTGCCTTTTTAACATCCTGCACAGGTGGAGTGCTGCTGCTTTTTAATGCTTTTTTATGTCTGTTTTAATTGTAATTTGATGTGGTTTTATTAATTTTAGATGATGTTTTTAGATGATGTTTTTACTAGCTTTTGTGGATTGTTTTTATTGTTTTAAATGAATGATTATTTGTTTTATCTGTTGTTGTGAGCCGCCTTGGGTCCCTTCGGGGAGAAAGGCGGGATAAAAATATTGTAAATAAAATAAATAAAATAAATTACAGTAGCACTTTCAATGTACTGGTCAGAAATAAGAGTCAGTAGTTCCAGAGCAAGACACTTGAGGAAAAGTCTGGGTGAGGGTGAAGAGCAGAGCTTGTTCCTTGCATAATGTACCGGTATTTCTTTATTTTCCTTTTTTCCCCATTTTCTTACCGTGTATAGCTGTATTCATGCTTATTTGTTTGTGTAGGTTTTGAACACACTAGCAAAGTACATCAATTTAACTGTATGTGTGTGGGTTTTTTATATATAAAGAGAAGAGGTATTGCACTTTCTCTCCTTCATGAATCATTGCCTTGTCGTGGCGAAGGGGCTTGCGTAACTCAATGAAGCCATGAGCTATGCCGTGCAGGGACACCCAAGATGGACAGGTCGTAGCAGAGAGTTCTGACTAAAAGTGATCCACTGGAGAAGGAAATAGCAACCCACTCCAGTAACCTTGCCAAGAAAATCCCATGAACAGTACCAAAAGGCTAAAAGATATGATGCCGGAAGATGAGCCCCTCAGGTCGGAAGGTGTCCAATATGCTACTGAGGAAGAGCGGAGGACTATTCCAAGTAGACCCAGAAAGAGTGAAGCGGTTGGGCCAAAGCCAATAGGACGTCCAACTGTGGATGTGTCTGAGGTTGAAAGGAAAATCCAATGCTGCAAGGAGCAATACTGCTTAGGAACATGGAATGTGAGGTCTATGAATCAAGGCAAGCTGGATGTGGTCAAAAATGAGATGATAAGATTGAACATTGACATCTTGGGAATCAGCGAACTAAAATGGACGGGCATGGGCGAAGTCAGGTGACCATCATATCTACTACTGTGGGCATGAATCTCTTAGAAGAAATGGAGTAGCCCTCATAGTCAATAAAAGAGTGGGAAAGGCAGTACTGGGGTGCAACCTCAAAAACGACAGAATGATTTCAGTTTGAATCCAAGGCAAACCATTCAACATTACAGTAATCCAAGTGTATGCCCCAACCACTGATGCCGAAGAAGATGAAGTTGACCGGTTCTATGAAGACCTACAACACTTTCTAGAACTAGCACCCAAAAAAGATGTCCTTTACATCACAGGAGACTGGAATGCTAAAGTAGGAAATCAAGAAATAAACGGAACAGGCAAGTTTGGCCTTGGAGCGCAAAATGAAGCAGGGCAAAGGCTAACGGAGTTCTGTCAAGAGAACACGCTGGTCATAGCAAACACTCTTTTCCAACAACACAAGAGGTGACTCTACATATGCACATCACCAGATGGTCAATACCGAAACCAGATAGATTATGTGCTTTGCAGCCAAAGATGGAGAAGCTCTATACAGTCAGTAAAAACAAGACCTGGAGCTGACTGTGGCTCAGATCATGAGCTTCTTATTGCAAAATTCAGGCTTAAACTGAAGAATGTAGGGAACACCACTAGACCAGTCAGATATGACCTAAACCATATCCCTTATGAGTATACAGTGGAGGTGAAGAATAGATTTAGGGCATTAGACCTGGTAGACAGAGTGCCTGAAGAACTATGGACGGAAGTTCGTAACATTGTACAGGAGGCAGCAACTAAAACCATCCCAAAGAAAAAGAAATGCAAGAAAGCAAAGTGGCTGTCAGATGAGGCTTTACAAATAGCTGTGGAAAGAAGGAATGCGAAAAGCAAAGGTGAAAGGGAAAGATATAAACAACTGAATGCAGAGTTCCAGAGAATAGCAAGGAGAGATAAGAAGGCCTTCTTAAATGAACAATGCAAGGAAATCGAGGAAAACAACAGAATGGGGAGGACTAGAGATCTCTTCAAGAAAATTGGAGATATCAAGGGAACGTTTTGTGCAAAGATGGGCATGATAAAGGACAAAAAAGGCAGAGACCTAACAGAAGCAGAAGAGATTAAGAAGAGATGGCAAGAATACACAGAAGAACTATACAAGAAAGATCTTAATGTTCCTGATGACCACGCTGGTGTGGTCACTGACCCAGAGCCGGACATCCTAGAGAGTGAAGTCAAGTGGGCCTTAGGTAGCATCACTAACAACAAAGCTAGTGGAGATAATATCCCAGCTGAGCTACTTAAAATCCTAAATGATGATGCTGTGAAAGTGTTGCACTCAATATGCCAACAAATTTGGAAAACTCAGCAGTAGCCAAAGGATTGGAAAAGGTCAGTTTACGTTCCAATTCCAAAGAAGGGCAGTGCCAAAGAGTGTTCAAACTACTGTACAATTGCACTCATTTCACATGCTAGCAAGGTTATGCTCAAAATCCTACAAGCTAGGCTTCAGCAGTACGTGGACCGAGAACTACCGGACGTACAAGCTGGGTTTCGAAGAGGCAGAGGAACTAGAGATCAAATTGCCAACATGCGCTGAATCATGGAGAAAGCACGAGAGTTCCAAAAAAACACCTACTTCTGCTTCATTGACTACGCAAAAGCCTTTGATTGTGTGGATCACAACAAACTGTGGCAAATTCTTAAAGAGATGGGGGTACCAGACCACCTTACCTGTCTCCTGAGAAACCTGTATGCGGGTCAAGAAGCAACAGTTCGGACCGGCCATGGAACAACCGACTGGTTCAAAATTGGGAAGGGAGTACGGCAAGGCTGTATATTGTCACCCTGCCTATTTAACTTATTTGCAGAGTACATTATGAGAAATGCAGGGCTGAATGAATCGCAAGCCGGAATCAAGATTGCCGGGAGAAATATCAACAACCTCAGATATGCAGACGATACCACCCTAATGGCAGAAAGTGAAGAAGAACTAAAGAGCCACGATACCACCCTAATGGCAGAAAGTGAAGAAGAACTAAAGAGCCTCTTGATGAGGGTGAAAGAGGAGAGTGCAAAAGTTGGCTTGAAACTCAACATTAATAAAACTAAGATCATGGCATCTGGGCCCATCAATTCCTGGCAAATAGAAGGGGCAGAAATGGAAGCAGTAACAGATTTTACTTTTCTGGGCTCCAAGATCACTGCAGACGGAGACAGCAGCCATGAAATTAATAAACGCTTACTCCTTGGAAGGAAAGCTATGGCAAACTTAGACAGCATAATAAATAGCAGAGATATCACCATGCCAACAAAAGTTCGCATAGTCAGGGCGATGGTGTTCCCAGTAGCAATGTATGGTTGCGAGAGTTGGACCATAAGGAAGGCTGAGCGCCGAAGAATAGATGCTTTCAAACTATGGTGCTGGAGAAGACTCCTGAGAGTCCCTTGGACTGCTAGGAGATCAAATCGGTCAATCCTAAATGAAATCAACCCTGACTGTTCCCTGGAAGGACAGATACTGAGGCTGAAGCTCAAATATTTTGGCCACCTAATGCCAAGAGAGGACTCTCTGGAGAAGACTCTGATGCTGGGAAAAACTGAAGGCAAAAGGAGAAGGGGAAGGCAAAGGATGAGATGGTTAGACAGCATCACCGATGCAACGAACATGAAAATGAGCGAACTCAGGAAGATAGTGGAGGACAGGAAGGCCTGGCGGGATATGGTTCATGGGATCACGAAGGGTCGGACACGACTTAACGACTGAACAACAACAACAAATTGCACTTTCTATTAGATAGTGTAGCTACTTTAACTGAGATCTACATAATTTACTTCAGATGTAATGATAGTGGATCAGAATGTAATGAAATAAAATACTTGCATGCCAACGGGCAATCTTAAACCATTTGGTCACTAACACATGAATTGTTAAAGCCAATTTTAAATTAAAGAAATGATAATTTGGTACCCGAGGATCTTAAAGATGAGAAACCTTCTTCCTAAAACTGGTTAGCATGTAGTGAATTTAGTTTTAATGACTACAGTCTTTAATCCAGAAGTTGAACAATAGCTTCATTCCCTGAGGCTAAACTAGGGTATTTCTCTATACCTTGCACACTTTTCATATCCTTTCACTGCTTCCTACACAGCAAGCCTCATTCAACACAAGATGACTCCAGATGCGAGCAAACGTGCATACAGTAGGATTGGGCTGTGGCGGACGCTGCCAACTTCTATGAGATGCCCCAAGCGTGCCTACCTTCATTTTTTGGCCAGATCCTGCATGCACATGTGTTCAGCTCTTAAAGCCTGGGCTACACTGTACACATTCACGTTCCGTGTGCATCTGGTGTCCCGCCCCCAGGATAAACACTGGGCTCTATTGGCCGAATGTAGTGCGAACGCAGCAAAAGTCGAGCTAGGCTCAACTTTTGCTGCGTTCGCGCTACGTTCAGCCAATCAGAGCCCGTTGTTTGACCTGGGGGTGGAACACCAGACGCGAACACAACGCGAACGCGTACAGTGTAGTCCGGGCTTGCTGACAGTTGCATCCCGATTCTAGTTATGGTTATTCGCAACAAAGCCCTCTCAGTTCATATGGGCTTATCCCCAAATGAGGAAACGGATCTGCTGTTTTGGTGTGCTATTGCTCTGGATCCAATCTGTTAAGGCCTCGAGGAGGAAGTGGGGCAGGGAAAACAGGGTTTTTCTATTTCTACCCACTTCTCATTTTTGTTGGCTTGCAAATGTGAGCCACCTACCACCTCCTTCAGCTGGGATCTTTGCAGCCTTTAGGGCAAACTGGAAAGCGTCTTTCCTCCAGGACACTCCAACCACAAACAATCACTAAACACGCTGCTGCCTGTGATTCGCTTTACAGTGGTGGTCTGGAACCCAACCCGCCGTATTAGTGAGGTATGCCTGTATTCATATTATCCTATACAAAAGGAGAAGGGTAATTTGAATCATCTTAAAATAAATTAAAGAATAAGTGAACACTAAAACGAAGGGATATTATCCAGGAATACGATGACTTTTTACATTAATTTAAAGAGTAAGTGGGTTTTAAACTTCATTTCAAGATAATTGCTTATGGTGTTGAAAGCTTCCCTGGAAACAGGAGGAGAAAATTGTTCATTTAGAGAAAATAAGCTTGCCGATATCTAGAAATATAATTAGAAAATGCTCCTAAGCAACAGAGAAGATTAATACAGTGGAGTATTCTGACAAAGATGGCAATCCTATGCTCTCGTCCTAGCAGCATGCTCATTGAACTTAGTGGTACAGTACTTACAACTACATTTATTTAAAGATTTCTTTGTGTGTAAGTTATCAGGTTCCAGTTCAACTGGTTTTCATATCCAGTACTTAAGATGATTGACCATAATCTATGCTCAGATGACAAACCCATTCACCTTGATCTACTGTAGCTTGACCAGATGCAAATAGAAGCAGACCTCCACATACAAATTCCCAGCTGGCGAAGGAACTATGTGCATAAATAGGATCCTGTTTTGACCCAGCAGCCAGATGCATACATGTAGTGACAATCAGATGCCATTTGATGTGACAGAATCAGATGACTGGCACTATGCTGATGATATGACAGGAGTACACATCCAACTAGAGTTGCCAACACTCCACGATTGGCCTGGAGTCTCCAGGAATCAGAATCAATCTCCAGATGACTACTGAATGCAATCCTGAAGATTTTTACCAGAATCTTCAGGAATTTCCAACACAACATCATGTTAGGGAAAAAAAAATCTCCAGGAATAGTTTCAGTCAGAGCTGGCAACCTTAAGTAGATCAGAATCACTGCCTCTCGGATTTCTTCCGAACACAGAACAATGGGAAAAGTCTAATCCCGTTCTGTGATTTTGTTTTAATAGCATAAAATTTGGGATAGTGGGAATACAGTCTTGACAATTGTTAAGACATCAAATATTAGCTGTTACTAAAACACAACCTAACACATGGATTTCTAAAATAAGAGAAGGATCTTTTCTAATACAGTATAAGGAAACAAAGATCTAAAAACAAAGAAAATATGTTTTTCCCCTCAAAAATGTATTGTATTAAGAAGATATACGGTATGCAGATACAATGGAGTAGTAATTTATTATACTATCTATTTGCTAAGATTACTTTAATCATCAAAACTCTAACAATTCCTAAGAAACTTACAGCACAACCTTATGCATGTGTATTCAGAAGTAAGCCCCATTGTGTTCAATGGGTCTTACTACTAGGGAAGTGGTATAGGAATTCAGCTGGGCAGAGCAATCCTGCCTAAGGATCCGCCGGGTGGTCCAGGCCTCCCGCCGAATCCTGTGCTTTGCCACGGGCAGGCTCCCGCCCAGCGGAAAGTCTACTTGGGGAAGAGGATGCTCATCCCCTTCTCCGAGTGTAAATGGCGCTCAGGCCAATCAGCCTCCTCGGATTTCCGCCAGCGAAATCGCTGGCAGAAGTCGGAGGAGGCTGTGTTACGACCCAGCCGAACGGCAAAGGTCAGGATACGGCTAAGGCCGTACCCCGCCCCCTCCCAGGCCGTCTAGGCCACCGCTGTTTGCTGACGAAACACCCCCGCCTGCCAGATCCTTACCTGGGTCCTCCAGAGGTAGGGCGAGGGCTTAGTTGGCGGAGCAAGGAAGGCCGGCCTTGCGCTGGCCTTCCCTGCTTGCGAATCATCGCAAAAGTGCCTTACAGCACTTTTGCAACGGCTTCGGACGGTGGAACACTCGTTCCGCCACCTGACTGAAGAAGAGGATTGCGCAGTTAGAGTCTAAAGACTTCCTCGGGGCAGCCCCCTTGGGGAGTGGGAAAACATTCCATGCTCCATCTTATCCTCAGTGAGTCCTTCCCAGGCAAGCCACAGGCCCTGCCTTTTGTGTGTGCTTAAAAAAAAAAAAAGCTTCTAAAGGGCTTAATTTCTTGAGAAAATACTGCTCATAAGAAATTAGCGGTCAGTACATCTTAAATTATCACAAAAAAGCAGGGGTACTGGCCCCTATGTCATCATCATAGTATAATCATTTTGTCCTCTTTTTTTGTCTATCAAAAAAGAGAGAACAAACGTGAGTGCATAAATACAGTGAAAATCATATCACTGCATCTCTGTATGTGTCAAATTGCTTAAAGCAAATATTTGATATCATTAAAAAGTTGTCATCTCATTTGTCAAATTTGTTCTAGCCATCATCATTTCATGTATTGATAACGTTTTCAGAGCCCTTAATACAAGAAGATGAAAATGCAGCCCTTGTAAAGTAATTATTCTACGACTACACAGTGGTGTCTTTAGGGGGGTGTATAGCTCCGGAGGGAGTGCACTGCCGTGCAGCGGCAGTGACCCCCTCCGGCTTTTTTGCAGCCATTTTTAGGCCCACCCACCTTCCCAGGCTCCGTGCGGGAGCCGGGGGGGGAGTGTTTTTACCCGTTTGCAGTGTGCACCCCCTGGGTGGTGGACGCATTGTTCCTGGTGGCTGGCAGGTGGTGGTCGCTAGTAGAGAGGCTGCGCATACGCAACCTTGCTGCAGCCTCTCTAGCTCCCCTGGTCTCGCTGGCTGGAGGACTCAGTCAGCGAGACTAGGGGAGCTAGAGCGGCTGCAGCAAGGTTGCGCAGGCGCTGCCTCTCTACTAGCGTCTTTTAAACTGCGGGCCACCAAGAAGGATGCGTCCGCCGCCCGGGAGGTGCACGCCACGAATGAACTTCGGGTAAGAACACCCCCTGGCTCATAAGAACATAAGAGCCCTGCTGGATCAGGCCAAAGGCCCATCTAGTCCAGCTTCCTGTATCTCACAGTGGCCCCACCAGATGCCCCAGGGAGCACACAAGACAAGATACATTCGCCACTCCCTTGCACCTGGCACAGAGAAAACCTACTCCTACAACCAAGAGGTTGCTCCATGCAGTCTCCCAGGGGCTTCTTAGGCCTAAAACAGGCCTAAAAAGCCGGGGGGGGGGGGGCTTTCGCGCCACCGTTTTGTCACAGCGGTGGCGTGAAAGTGACAACCCACCCCCAAAGGGGCGGGGCTTGCGACATCACAGCCCCTTGCAGGGCTTGTGATGTCACGGGGGTGCACGTCAAGTGGGTCCCCTGTGGGGGTGTAGCTATGCCCCTGGAACTACAGTAACTCTTCTCATTGGTTGAGTGAAAACCCAGCTCTATCCAGACACCCAATAATACATTTAAAAATTATATATATGATTTATGCATTATTTTTAAGAGAAAGCCATGTATATAAAAGAAATGTATCCAAGGATTGTCCCAAATAAAAGAGAGATAGCAATTTAGCACGACACAAGTGCAATTCTGACCACCACATGACCCTGAATCCTATTGAGTTTAAGGCAACTTCAGACTAAAGGCCCAATCCTATCCAACTTTCCAGCACCGATGCAGCATGTGTTGCATCCTGGAGTGTGGGGGGGCAGTTGGATAGGATTCGGTCCTAAGTGTCTCTGGATTGTACTCTTCAGTTGCATTCAGATATCAGCTTGCCCAGCAACTGTAACACTAAACAAACAAAAACAATGGTAGAAAGTACCCCCAAGTAGAGGTGCCAGGTAGTTCAGAGGTTTAATGCTCCATCTGTTTATTTGGACTGTGCCACTTGCAACAATTATAACGGCTCATTAGATTAGCAATTATCAGCATCGGGATTGGCATAACACCTATGATGCTTGCAGCTATCAGGTGTGTTGGTTCAGCATATTAGACACTGGAAATTCCATGGAAACACTCTTAGGTGGCAACCCTGCATTCATAGATACACGTATTTAATACGGCTCAGTTCAGACTTGTTTAGGCTCTTCATGTGGTAAAAGTTAAGGTTCTATGTTTAGACTCAATTTGAATGATCTGTTCCATCAAAAAAGAAGGAAAACATGAATGGTCCAACACATGGGGCCTACTATCTTATGTGCATGACGGAGAGAGGAGTCCCACTTTTCGACAATGCCAAGAAGTTCCACAGTCAGCTAAGTATAAAAACTGGCAGTCTAAAGTCTCTTCCATTAAAGATCATGTTAAATTTGATCCTCTCTCGACAACAGTGTGTCAAACTGTATATTGCAGTCTCAGAATACCAGAAATTTCCACATTTATTCCGATAACATTCTAAACGAATTGAAATTATGGAAATGCATACTTTCAAGAAGTATGGATTATAACATACCTTCTACATTCTAGAAAGCAACACTGAAAAATGAAGTTTAGTGGCTAGTTAATGCCACACTAATGCGGATACAAAAGGAACATAAGGAATGCTACTTTAACTAGTAAATAATCTGAACACAATAAAAAGTGAGATGAATTAACACGTTGCTAATGGAATAGTTCTCATTAATATATAATCTCACATTAGTGTAACCACAGGACTGAGAAATATTCCAATATTGCTGGTTATTTTTAAAACTATTGTAAAAGAGGAGAACATTCTTGTATTACAGATAGTGAAGGAAAGCTTTATAGCAAGCAAGATATAAGGAAAGGAAGAGAAAAACAGGGCAGCAGTCTGACACCAGGCAATATTTCTATACTACTAGGCTCACATGAACACATGAAGCTGCCTTATATTGAGTAAGTCCATTGGTCCATCTAGCTCAGTATTCATTAGTAGTGGCTCACAAGGGTTTCAGACAGGGGGAAAGAGAAAGAGAAGGATCGATGTTGCGATTGCTGGTTTAAGTTGGCTTTTTAACATTATTTATGTGTTGAGTTGCATCTGCTGACTGAGCATAAGATAGCCCATTTCGCGCGTCGCCCAGGCGGTCCGCCCTTCCCCTCGCACTCCAGCGACGCCTCGCCTCGGAGGAGGCCTCGGAGCGTCCGCCCTGGGCAATTAGATCGCAATTTAATTCTGGAATGCTGTAGTCGTGGAATGCTACCCCCCACTTCCTGAAACTATTGGCAGGAAAGTTAATTCTATTTCAGCTACCCTCCCTTCCTGAAACTATTGGCAGGAAAGTTATTTCATTCTATTTCAGCTACCCCCCCTTCCTGAAACTATTGGCAGGAAAGTTATTTCATTCTATTTCAGCTACCCCCTGAAACTATTGGCAGGAACACTAATTCTGTATAGATTAAGAAAAGCCTTTATTGTTGCCAAAGGTATTTCTCATGGGATATGACCTGATTGAGGGTCTCTCGTATTCCTGCAAAATATTTCAGGTCTAGTTAAACAGCCTCATCACCACTTGAATTCAGCGGCTCTCCTTGGCGTCAGTACAGTAGCTTTGGTTTGCCCTGTATAATCTCCTTTATGAGGTCTGTAATGAGTAAACTGAAGGTTTATTGAGTGACAGGCTTTTTCTCTGAGTGGCTGCAGGGGTGTGTTGTGTGTGCGGGGGGGTGAAGTAACCTTCTCGCCGCGCTCTAGCCACGCCTCATTGGCTGCAGGTGATAACACCACATCGATTGGCGTGGTCTATCTGTGCTGCAGGGAATTTGGTGTGCCCAGTAGTCGATTTCTTTCTTTCTTATTTAATTTAATCCCTTCATAACTATGTCGAGCAAAAAAAAAGTGGTTGGACGAATATGTACAATATGGATTCACATGTGTAACGGAATGTGATGGGAGTCAGCATCCTAACTGCATGATTTGCAATGCCAAGTTGAGCAATTCTAGTCTAGCACCGGCAAAACTAAGAGAACACTTCTTTAAGCAGCATGGAAAATACAAGAACACAATGCTTGCTGAATTCAAGGTGAAGAGAGCTAGATTTGATGAAAAGGCTACTCTGCCTGTTCTCGGCTTTGTACCCACCAACAAACCGACCCTCACAGCATCATATGAAGTTGCTTACTTGATCGCAAAGCAAGGCAAACCACACACCATTGCTGAAACACTCATAAAACCAGCTGTGTTGAAGATGGCGAATATCATGCTGGGAAAAGCGGCTGAAGTTAAGTTATCCCAAATTCCTCTTTCAAATGACACCATCAGCGACAGAATAGAGGACATGAGCAAAGACATCTTGGCTCAAGTAGTTGCAGATCTGATTTCAAGCCCGGCAAAATTCAGCATTCAACTTGACGAGACCACAGACGTTTCCAATCTAAGCCAGCTTGCAGTATTTGTGCGCTATGTGAAAGACGATGTGATAAAGGAAGATTTTTTATTTTGTAAGCCTCTTACAACAACAACTAAGGCAGCCGATGTGAAGAAACTTGTGGATGACTTCTTCAAAGACAACAATCTTTCGTTGGATATGGTTTCTGCAGTTTGTTCGGACGGAGCTCCAGCCATGCTGGGAAGAAAGTCTGGTTTTGGTGCGCTAGTGAAAGCCGATGCACCACACATCATTGTTACGCATTGTATTCTGCACAGGCATGCGTTGACAACAAAAACCTTGCCTCCAAAACTGGCAGAAGTATTAAAAATTGTAGTGGAATGCGTGAACTATGTGCGGAATAGTGCTCTGAGGCACCGCATCTTCAGGGAGCTGTGTAAAGAAATGGGGTCTGAATTCGAGGTACTTCTGTACCATTCTAACGTTCGGTGGTTATCCCGGGGACAGGTGCTGAATCGTGTTTTTGCCGTGCGTGAGGAATTAGCCCTGTTTTTGCAAGAGCACCAACATTGTCATGCAGATTGCTTCAAAAATTCTGAGTTCATTCTCATTTTAGCGTACATGGCTGATATCTTTGCAGCTCTCAATCATCAGATGCAGGGCGGTGGAGTCAACATCATCGAAGCGGAAGAAAACCTGAAGGCTTTTCAAAAAAAGCTACCGTTATGGAAACGACGAATAGAGAACGATAACTTTGCAAACTTTCCCCTGCTAGACAACTGTGTAAGTAAGATCGAAGATGTATCTGGAATCGGAGACATTTCTGTACCTGCGGAACTGAAGCAAGCAATTGCCACGCACTTAGATTCGCTTGCAAAGTCTCTCGACGGATACTTCCCTACAAGAGAGTCCTATCCAGCATGGGTGAGACAGCCGTTCACGTTTAGTGTTGAGACAACAGATGTCAATGATGAATACCTCGATGAAATCATTGAAATTCAGCAGAGCCAGGTTCAACAGCAACTCTTCAGAACAACAACGCTCTCAACGTTTTGGTGTCAACAAATGGTAACGTACCCTGTTATTGCTAAGAAAGCTCTGGAGATTTTCATATCGTTTGTTACAACATATCTTTGCGAGCAATCCTTTGAGGATGCTGGATATAAAAACGAAGAAAAGGAACAGACTTTGTTGCGAAAATGACATGAGAGTGGCACTTGCCAAGGTAAAGCCGCGCATTTCTAAACTGGTCTCTGAAAGGCAACAGCAGAAGTCACACTGATTTGCAGTGAGTAAATATTCATTATTATGTTTTTGTTTTTGTGTGAAAATCATGTTTTATATTTGTTCTTAATGGTTTTGTTCTTTAATGGTTTTGTTCATTTTGTGCGCCTATAAAAATATACCTATGTATATATACCTAAAATATATACCTATGACATGTTTTGAATTTGAAAAAATCATATTTTATTTTTCAAATTAAGAAGGGTTCAGTGAATGTGCATATGAAACTGGTGGGGTTCAGTACCTCCAACAAGGTTAAGAACCACTGCTTTATGATTAGGCTACCTGCTGGACTAATAGCTCAATCCTTGTCTCTTTCAATACACGATTCCCCCAAATCCCATAACACAGCAACAGCATTGCGATCAGAAAGATAGATTTTTAGTGTTAACTCTTAAAAACATTTGCTCAGCATTACACAGTAGTAGAAGTAGTAGTAGTACTACTACTACCACCAGGAAAGAATGGAAAAGTTAAAATGTATATTGACCAGGGATCCCGCCAGAATAAGCACACATGACACAGGTTTGGAAGAATGAAAGGGACATATTTATTGATTTTTCCAAATAGAAATTGGACAATGCAGTGGGTCCTGTCTACTTACGATCTACCCTCCTCCCTGTGAGGGCACCTGACTTGGAAGAAACAGTGACCTACGTGAACCCTCCTTTGGGCACAGATACCCTTGATCCGAATCCAGGGTCACCTTGTGGCTCTCCCAGCTTCCTCATTGCCAACGCCTGTGCAAGGGGGTCGAGCAGAATGGCGCCTGAATCAGCAGCACTGCAGAAGGGATCTGCAGCTGGGTTCCCCTCAGCCAGTTTCTGCCTGGCAGCCCCAGACACCTGTGCAGGGGTTTACCAGGGCAAATAAGCCCCAACCCCACAGTCATGCAGGCGGAGCATCTTTTCTAACAAAGATGCATTTCTAAAATAATAGTATGTGTATGTTGAGTCACATTTCTGAAAAGATAACAGAGGAAAAACTGGGAGAAGCCACCATACTAACCACGCAACATATACGAGTCTTCACAAATGAACTAGGCATTTAAGTACCGGTACATCTTTGGCTTTAAGCATATGAGGTGTTCAAATGAAGTCATTCTGACTTCAGTAGGAGGTCTTACATGCTTAAAATAGAGACATAATCAGGGACTAATACTCAATTTCCTGCTCCCTAATGTCCCTGGAATGCTGCAAATAGCTTTAATTGCATCCAAGACTTGCAATAAGTCTTACAATGTACCTCTGGGCATCTTCTTTTCAATTCTGCCATTGTTAGATTGTAATATATTCATTCGATATAACAGCTCAAACATCTCAAAAAATAATCATTAATTCTGCCTGTGATTTAGTGAGCCCTCTTAAGGGAATGGACATACAAAGGACATAGGCAAACTCTAAAACCCAGAGGATGCATATCTCTGAATGTAAGATGTAAAGGAGTGGGAACAGACAGATACAGGTATCTTGTTGCCTTGTGTGCTCCCAGAGGCATCTGGTGGGCTGTTGTGAGATATAGGAAGCTGGACTAGATGTGCCCTTGGCCTGATCCGGCAAGGCTCTTTTTATGTTCAAACGACCACAGGGTTGGTGTCAGCAGAGCCCAACAGGGTACTGATATTTTCTGCCTCATCCATTGTTCTAGCACAGGGGTGGGGAACCTCCAGCCCGTGGGCCGTTTAAGGCCCCCGAGGCCATTCGTTCCGGACCGCCGAGACCCGCCGCTCTCCAGAGGCTCCACGCTCAACTCCGAGGCCGCTGCCGGCTCCGCACGTCACTTTGGCGCCTCCTCCTTGGCCGGCAGCTCGGCCCCTTCTGACGAGGCCCTCAGCAGCGTTGTGCGCATGTGCAAAAATGCCACTTTCAGAAGGGAGGAGGAGGAGGCGCCAAGGTGACACACGGAGTCGAACTTGGAGTCTGGGAAACTCGGATGTGAATCTGGAGACTGGGAAAGGTCCCGCTCTGCCTGAGGCCCCGGAGAGGCATTACCAGTTGGAGGAAGGGGGTTGCAAAAAAGGCGGAGGGAATGCAAAAAAGGTGGGGGGTTGCAAAAAAAAAAAAAGGCAGGTGCGTGTGCAAAAATTGCAGCAGGCCTAACGGCTGACCTGCATACAAAATTCCAATACTTAAAGTGGTCCTTGACAACAAATAGGTTCCCCACCCCTGTTCTAGCAGAACCAGGTACCAGCCATACTGGTGGGGACAGTACACATTTGAGGCTGAGTCTTGTGTGAACTTGCAGGTTAATGATGTCTTAATGGCAGGCTGTACTAGCTGCTTTCAGCAAGACAACACCATGTTATATACAAGGGTGGCTAACCTTCCACTATTAGGGTCATTCTTGAGAGTTGTATAGAAGACAGAATCTTGGCAGCTGCAATTGCTGATGGTGCTGCTAAAGCAGCTGCACCTGCTGAAATGCCCTCACCTATACAACCATTAAAGGGCCAGGAGCATTCATGTTGAAAGGTTGGCCACCCCTGTTATATACAAACAGGCTTTTCAAATAGGATGAAGGAGGTCTAGTTTGTGACAGAGCTTAACAAAAACATTGGACCACAAGGTAAAGTCAACAAGCAAACAGAAAATGCATAGACAACAAAAAACCCAATCAAGCTATGTGACAACACCCCTACATCAAGAAACAAGCCAGCAATATTAAAAGCTGAAAATGCCAAAGGCAAACAAATAAAATTGTAATACTGAGAGTTGCAAAACAACAAATGACTAAAGAAGTAGAGACAAAAGACAAATAAAAATCCTAAATTCTTCCCAAGAGACAAACACAATTTAAAGTTAAAGGGAAAAGAAATCTTGAATTTTGTTAAGCATGAATATACAGAAAGGAAACTAAGCTCTAATATAATCTAACCAGTTTAAGAAATAGCAAGCCTTAGGGATGCTTTATTTCAGTTAAAGATATGCAAATAAATCCTTACTGAAAACACCATAAGGAAGCTGAAATATGCAAGACATATCCAGAAAAAAAACAAGAAACTAGCCAACTACATTTTCACATGTTCAATAACTAACAGCGCAATCCAACTTAACTTTTGTGCCGGTGTAACCAGCGGCCCAGCGAGAGTGGGAGGCCCCAGAACGGAAAAGGGATTCAAATCCCCTTTGAATTCCTTTTTTGGAGGGGATTTGAATCCCTTTTCCATACTGGGGCCTCCTGTTCTCGCTGGGCCGCTGGTTACACCGGCACAAAAGTTAAGTTGGATTGCGCTGTAAATAACTTTTGGGTTGGGGAAATCCTTATCTAAAGACCATTAGAAACTAATAGTATGGAAGGTAAATGTTTCCAGTTGTTTCTGAAAATTGTCTTTGCTAATGGCTACCATATCCTGTCAAAGAAATACATAAGCATTGTTGGAAACATTTTCCTTTTTTCATCTTATATTTATTAACCATTAGTACCACTGAGTGACCCTCCCTGGTTCTGGTGATTATAAACAAACAAGGAGAAATTATTCTGTCTCATTCTCCACACCAGTCACAATTTTATAAGCCTTTATCACACATCATCGTCAAGTGGTTCATAACTCATAAATGCAGTTCACAGCATGGTTACCACTGGCTCAAGCCTTTGTGGTGCCCAAGTCTAGAGGGGGAGGTGACACCCCGCTCCAACTTTCTCCTTATTCCCATCCTTCTCAACATGCTCAGCAGGGAAGACTGATTAATGACCTGAAACGTTTTGCAGAGTGGCACGTTTGCAAAGCAGCACTCGACCTCATTGCTGTTCCTGACCTGGTCACACATTTGAGCGGGCCATATAATTGCAGCCAGGACCGGGAAGGGGAATAGGATTTCGGCGGAGCCACCACTGCCAATCCTCAGGCCCGGCCGACCAGTCCCCCCTCCTGGAACGCCCCGCTGCACCCTCCCCCACTGCACCTCCACCTGGCAGGGAACCTACCTTGCTCTCCACTCAATCTGGGGCGGGTACAGCAGCATGGGCTGCAGCGCTGGCACCGCCTACTCACCAGGTGCCACAAACATGCTTTGTGGCATGTTTGTGACACCCTAGACTGGCAGAGCAGCGCTCTGCAAAGTGTGCATTTTAGCCCTTCAAAGGAGACCAAGGTGAATGGGAAGAAGCACAAGCCATTCCTGGATCCTCTGTTGTTTCTTCTCTAGGAAAATTCAAAGTAGCTCTCAATACAAAATATAAAAGCAAGATTTGGTGAGAAAAGACAAATGCTTTGAAAATGTCTTCCTAGATATTATTTCTGCTGTACCACACCACCCAGTATCCCCTTACCCCCTGCCACCATGAAAACACTGAACAACTCATTCAGCCAGTTTGATTGGCTGAACAGCAGTTCCTTAAATCTCCCCAAAATTCCCAGTGCACATGGAACATATGCATCCTTCTTCAAGGGAATTTTTGCTCCAGTTGTACAACAGCTGGCTGTGGAGAAAACCTGCTTTCTCGAAAGTTTTTCTGCTTTTACTGGCTATTAATTCTAAGAGAGAACTTCCTCCTATTACCAACCCCTACTAGAAAGAACAAATTGCATTGTTTCTAATCCCGCTGCTTCCCCAAAATTTACCTGGCCTTGCAAGGACAGTGCAACCTGGAATGCCGCCCAATGCCACCTTGGGTCCGATGCTTCTACTTAATTACAAAGAAGAAGAAGAAATAAGAAGAAGAAATAAGAAGCTAAGCAGCCACTTACCACACTTTTTGCACAGTTCCTTCAACTGCAGAAATGCAGGACTTCTGGTTTGATTAAATAGACCAGGGGATCTCAACCTCTTCCCGGCTGAGTACCACCTCCGGCGTCATTCTCCTGCTGCGTACCACCGGAAGTGTCTGGCGATGACATCATCGCCAGTTACTTCCAGGTATTTGGAGACCTGAAAATGCAGGTAGGAGGCTCTGGGCGGGTGGCAGGGCCCTTCTCAGAGTTTCCAAGAGGCTCAGCCAAAAGGCAGGAGTCTCTCGGGAGTGAAAACATGGTGCCGAAAGTGCTGCATTGGAGTGGGGTTCCGGTGGTCTGCGTACCACCAGCAGTCGGCCGAAGTACCACTGGTGGTACGAGTACCACTGGTTGAGAACCCCTGAAATAGACCACACAACTGAAAGAGCTCCTTCATTTTTTGTGGGCTATAAATCAAACCGGAAGTCCTGCACACAAGGTAAGCAGGTGATCCACTTTCCACTTGCATTTAACAGGTGAAAAGTGGACCAGTGTGGGTTACATCCATGCCAGGCTGGAGAGAGGTGGTGGTGGTGGCGGCAGCAGCAGGCTCAAAGTGAAGGGCACCTGAATCCACTGCCGTCTCCTCCTCCCCCCCCCCCGGGCAATCTGCTGCTGATGCAGCCTGCATCACCTTGCCTAATATATGGGTTGCCCCTGTGGCCTTGGCATAAGAAAACTGCTGATGAAAATTTTGTTTAAAGCTTTGAGATGAGGATATTGGAAGCTTCCTTATTTTTTTCCCCCAAAGCAAAATGGATGATGCTTTTAAAAGCATGGCAGCAGCAATCCATTCTTTTCATATTCTCTTTAACCTGCATTCAGAAGACAGTAAGTTTTATGTGCGTAGTTATGAAAGACATATGCTGCATTTATGTACAACCACAGAAATCCCACAAGATCCCTAGGTGAAAAATTAAAATTTATAAACCATTGCTTTCCTGTTCTGCAAGCTTCAACACCTCTCTAAACAGCATGTTGCAGCTCTAAAAAACACTAAACCTGAATGTAAAAGTGGTTTCCTTACTGCTGTTCAACAGCAACAGTACCTTGTTAGACTTTGAAGCCTTTGTCTATCCATACTGTTTTCTGGGACGTTTTCTTGACATTTTCTGTCTAATTTAAAAAAAAATCTTTTCACCTATTTAATTCCTCTGGGTTTCCAAGCTTTGTAGCACTCTGATTTGAAAACCATGCAGAAGATAATGAAAAGTGTTCACTGTGTTTGCCAATTCATCCGACTCTCATTAAAGTTCCGAACTGCTGTGGATTTTTATGGACCTGCAACTCATCCGACTCTCATTAAAGTTCCGAACTGCTGTGGATTTTTATGGACCTGCAACAAGATGTCTTGATACTATGTTATCTCTCTTGGATGGTGACAGAAAGCAGCAAATTGACATCATCTCTGCAACAGCGTACGTAGGAAACAGTGGGTGCCAAAATTTTCAAAAGGGTTGTGTTGAACTATGTGGCTTTGCTTATAAAAACCTGAGACCCTTTTACAAACTTGAAATTGGAGTTTTCCAATTATGTACCATATACATCTAAACTATAGATCAGCAACAGCCCTTCAGCTTCTTAGCTTTACTTAAAAACTGAGGATATTCCTAGGAAGGATATCTCAGGCAACTGGCTTTCATATGCAAACAGATATGCATAAGATAGCTGACATACTGTATGTGTGCCATGCTCATCACGGTATTACACAGCTCTAGAGACTGAAATAATATATATACATAAAGAGAGGACTTTACACATAACATGGACATATATATATATATAAAGACTACACATAACATGGAACAATGAAATGACAGGCTTATCTATGGGGTTCCCTGTCACAGTTCAAAAATACATGATAAACACAGGGACTTGTGCTGTATCTGTATCTAATTCTGTGAATCTTGTCAGATTAGAAATTGAACCTTGTGCTTATATGGCAGTCTTCCATCCCTTGCTAAAAAAAGCTGTCTCAGGTTTTTATAAGCAAGTTTTTTTTTCCTGTGTGCTTTCCGCTATGATAAATGAGCAGGGTTGGATTTGTGTGGTTTCCACCCACATTATGCATTTTAAACAGTGTTGGGGAAAAATATGAAATTGCACATTCCCACCATAGTGCCTGCAACTTTAGATTTTGTTGCAACTATACAACGAAAAACTAAAAAGCAAAGCAAACCAAAATTTATGAACCAGGTAGCAGTCAAACACCAATTTCAGAAGCCAGATGGTAATTAACAGTGGTAGGAAGTTCTATCCCATTTCATTTGTCACATAATCCACTGTATTGGCTCTGGACATCAAATGCAGAAGTCTGCTATAAAATATTTTCTACAGAGAAAAGACAGAGTAGGTAGTATGTAAAATCTGTAAATTAAATGGGCAGGAAGAATTTAGCAACTATCTCTTGAGTACATATTGTGACCTAGACCAGGGTCCCTCAACCTTTGGGGACCCACGTACCCCCTCCCGGAATCCCCCAAGCACCCCCTGATCCCCCCAAGTCCTGCATACCCCCATGTACCTCCTCCCCAAAAGTGCACACGGTCCCAAAACAGAAAAAAGCTTTTTTTTGGCCATGCAGCGCTTCTGAGTGGGTCCTCTGGCCCGAGGACCCACTCGGAAGCGTCGCATGGCCGGAATTGTCCCCAGTAGCTCTCCCTTACCATTTTTTTGGCCATGCGGCACTTCCGAGCAGGTCTTCTGGCTTGCGGCGCAAGCCAGAGGACCCGCTCGGAAGCGCCGCATGGCCGGAATCGTCCCCAGTAGCTCTCCCTTACCTTTGCTTGCAGCAGTTGCCATGATGGATCTCCCGAAGTCTCCCAAATCTCATGCTGCGATCTTGGATCGCGCGAGACTTCGGGAGATCCAACATGTTGGCGGCTGCAAGCAAAGGTAAAGGAGAGCTACGGGGGACAATTCCGGCCATGCGGTGCGGCCGAGCGGGTCCTCCGGCTCGCGCCGCAAGTCGGAGGACCTGCTCGGCCGCACCGCATGGTAAAAAAGCGCCTGTTCTCTCCTTTCGGGGGGGAATTTGGGGAGAGGGTATGCGGGGGTATGCGGGGCAGCATCTCGCGTACCCCCAACCTGTACCACAGGTTGAGAACCTCTGACCTAGACAATATTCAATTCATTCTACTGGCAATCAAAGGTATTATTAATTTGTGAGTGTGCTGGAGTACACTGATTACACCAAGGAATGCTTATCTTTATACTGTGTGGCACCCTGATATTGCACGCTGCCCTGACAGTTTTACTGAAGGGCTGTTTATAAATAAATAAATAAATAAATAAATAAGATTTAAAATTTTCATGGCCAGCAACAATCTTGGAACAGCTTAAATTACACAGGTAACAAGCCATGGCAAAAAAAAGTTTTAAAAATAAGAACAGGCAACACAAGTTCATTTTATTTAAAGAATTTGTATCACGTGAAAAAATATAATATTAAAATACAATAATATCTCAGCATTAAATTCTCAAGTAAAACCTGTACAAAATCATATATTTAAAGATGATGTTTCGTACAAATTCCATTGAGCATCCTCAGGCAAGCCCACATGCAGCGGAAAGATGTTACCCAGACGGGTTTATGAACACACTACATAATGCAGAAAGAAGCCTCGCATTCACACTGAGGAAATTGCTAGCGTGATGAGGGGAAATTGAAAGCATCCGTGATTAGGAGGATGATAGTTAGCATTAAAACACCCCTGCCCTCTGTACTGGTCATGGTCTCTACGCCGGTTCTGGATATGTTCGGTCCATTATGATCTTGGGTAGTGCGGTCAGGTGCTCCTGATCCTTGTCATGCAGTGTCTAGTTCCCCGTGCTCCCCCTACCTCCGGTTTGGGGTTTATATGTTGGCAGGGCTCTATGGGTTCACGTGGAGAGAGAGCCCGTCTTCCAGCAGTTTGCCGGGTTGTGTGTTGTTTTGGGTGGTTCTCGTCTATTTGTGATTCTCGCAGCGCAGTGGCTGTGGTGTTCTTGGACTTGCTTTTGGAGATTTATGAATCACTCAGCTGACAGCCTTCCTGGTGTGCTGTATTTGTAACGTTACTGGCTTGTTTGGGGAATATTTGTTTGGGGAATCTGAAACGTAAGTGTTTGCTTAAGCCCTCTTAGTTACTTTGTCTGCCCTGGGGTGTTTTACTTTTTATGCTAACTATCATCCTCCAATGTCACGGATGCTTTGGAACAACACCTGCCCCTCAATTTGGGCACAGGGTGACCTAACCTCCATGGAGAGTATATGTTTGTAGAGATACATTTCCCATGCCCACTGGGCATTTTCTATCTCCTGCCCTTCTCCAACCTTACACTCATAAGTTTGCTTCAGGGAGAGGCAGGAGCTCAGGAGGCAACTAGAAAACTGCCAGTGGGGACCATCCCCAAGCCAAGCACATTGTAAGTTTAACTCCTGCACCACATCATATTTCTGTGGCGCTGCATTTTAAATAAACTTACTCTGTTTGATTTTTCCTGAAATATAGTATCTCAGCACTAAATCTGGGAAGTCATGCTGGGAAACAAGCAACAATTATCTCCATCTCTCATCCTAGTCATGACTAAGTTTCTTATTAGACAGGACAATAAGTTTCTAATTAGAAGCACAGTTTAGCACCCTGACTTTTTCCAGAGTAGAGAGAAAATAAGAATGACAGTGCAGTCATGCAACTTCATTACAACCACAGATAATGGTTAGATATATAATTTAATTGTTTTCTAGACTGAGACTGTGGAATGCATGGTCTTCTGAATAATTATTTGGAAGCATTTCAAACGCAAAATCATGTGCCTGTTAAAAATAGATACAAGAATTAGAAGTTAATCATCTTCTTGGATTCTGTTTTCCCTTCCCTGGCTAAATCATCTATATCGAACTTAATTTTTTCATAATGGTCTTATATTTTAGCTTATTTTTATCCCAGCTTTTTTTAAGCAGCTAGAGTAGAGCAAATTTTTATTTGCTGCTTTGTCAGACAGACATAAATAGAAAGACATGAGCTCGTTTACTATGCCTGTTCATGCAACTTTGATTAAGATCTGAGGTTGGTCAGCTTTGCATTTCTGAGCTGTATCCAATCGCAGAACAGGTTTGTAACCCATGGTTACTGTCTGAAATTCCCCTTCCTTTGCTGCCACAGCCAGCATTGCTGCCGACTACATCCACCTGCATTTTAATTTTTCCCATATGCACTGTATATACGTGCCTTTAAAATGGCAACATTTACTAATGATGGCAAGAGCTGTTAAAAAGTGTGAGGGGAGGGCAAATTATAGTGGCTGAAATAGCAGAGGGAGCAGGTAACACAGAAAAGGAGTGAGTTTCTCAAACCCAAGAAACAAAAAACATCTGCCCACGTGTACAATACTGTACAATCCCTTCTTCTGACACCACCAACCTTCTCCTTGCTGTGTTTTTAGGGCAAGAAGAAAGACAAGCTGTGCAGGCAGGCTGACTGGGGGGGGGGGGGAAGAGATCCTGTAGTTCCTGTTGTGTCTTCTGTCAATGGGAAAATGAAGCATTGCCTCACAAGAACGGGAGGAATGTTTTCTTGACTGCAGTGGAATCAAGGAGCTTAGGTATCTAGCCCCACTAGTGAGAAAGGTCCAAGAAATGACTTGTCAATTGAAAGAGAGCATACAGTTCCATCTTCTCTAGTACTGTAACAACAATGCTCAGAAAAAAGTAAAAGGAAGTAAATAAAGTGCAGTGGTGTCGTAAGTCCATCATATCCCCATAAAGAAATGGTTGCATTTGCAGTGCAGGCTGTTCTATTGATTGTAAAGCTAGTTTAGCAGAATAAAAGCTACCTATAGAGATAGGCTTACCACTGGCTCGGAATTTCCGGGACCGTCCAGGAACCCGGGCTCGGGTCCCTGATCGGTCCAGGCCCGGTTGGAAGCCTCCGCCGATTTTAAAATGAATAAACTTACCTTTTCTCCGGATGCCGCCATCTTGGATCTCACGAAATCTCATGAGATCCAAGATGGTGGCGCCCAAATTCGCCATCCAAGATGGTGGCACCCAAACCCTAACGAGATTTGGGCACCGCCATCTTGGATCTCGTGAGATTTTGCAAGATCCCGACAGGAAAAAAAGTTTTACTCATTTTAAAATTGGTGGTGGCGGCATGGACGAGCAGCAATGGCACCTGGCAAACGGACGGGTGGTGCCACGGACGGACGGGCGGCACGTAGAACACAATGGTGGCAACAACGGGCAATCACGGCGGGCATTGGTGGCACAGCATTGGCACGGCGGGTAATTACGGCAATCACGGCTGGGCGGCAATGGCAGCAGAGGAAGGGCATGACGAGGGACAGGTAAGTCAATTTAATTTAAATTGAGCTAAAATAAATTAAAAATTTTGGCAGCCCTTCAGGCGGCAAAAGGGCGCTTCGCGCGCCCTCAAGGTTTTAAAATTTAATTTATTTAATTTATTTAATTGTTGGGGGGGTGTCCCAGTTTGAAACCGGGAAAATCTGGTAAGCCTATATAGAGATACATAGATAACTCTGAAAGTCTTATCCCTCATATCCAATTTTTGTCATGTCTTTTGTTGGATCCGACAGCAGGCAAATTATTGTGAGTAATGATTGTCAGACTTTTCCAGTGAGGCTATCTATCTGTTATTAACAAGAAAGGGATTAAACCCTTATTCCTCAAAGACCAGAGATGGCCTTTCAGTGATATTTTTTCTTCACAATCTACTTATGCTGAATATGACCGATGGGCCTGTCACTGAATGCAAACAAATGGAGATGTCAAGTGTAAAAAAAAAAAAAAACCACTAGTACAAAAGGGAGATGTTGACCACCACCACCACCGCCGCCGCCCTCCCCCAGTGGAGCATCTTGTATTTTGTTTAGGCAATAAGTTTGCTTTGGGGTTGATAAATCTTTGGGAAACAAAAAACCTTACAGGTCACTCTTTACTTACTACTACTACTACTAACAACAACAATAGGGGGACTTACGACAAAAATTAGGAAGGCATGCAAAGCCAGAATAGACATACAGTACTCCCCCCCATATCCGCTGTGGATATGTTCCAAGCCCCTCCGTGGATACTTGAAACCGTGGATAGGAGCAAACACTCCCTCCATTGTTTCCTGAGGGGCCCCCGCCCTGCCTCCCCTGCGGGCAGGCGTGCACGCCCCCCCAGCTCTTATTTTTCTTTCAGCAAGCTTTGTTCCTTCCTTAAAATAAACAGAGAAGCAGCCTCCATTGCAGGCAAGTAGAACAAGACTAAGTACTAGAGAGGCTCTGCAAGGTTTCTGTTAACCTTGCAGAGCCTCTCTAGGACTTAGTCTCATTCTACTTGCCTGCAATAAGCAGCCAGAGTCTGCTTCTCCTGTTTGTTAAAGGAAGAAACGAAGCTTACTGGGAAAAAAAAGTAAAAGCCTGGGGGGTCCCCACGATCTGTGGATAACTGAAACCGTGGATAGCGAATCCGTAGATATGGGGGCCCACCTGTACAAGTAGAAACCTGGAACTTTTGTTAATATGACCACACCTTTACAAATGCAGCATATACCCTTATAAGCAACATGGAGCAATGATTCGAAACATCAATATCTAGTGCTTTCTGAAGTACTGGATGCCAAAAGCAAGACACTTTCTTAGGTATGATGACCTTTAAAAATCAAACATCAGTCAGGGAATGCCTTTGGGACAAAAAATGGATTGCTCAAATTCTAAATGTCATTACAATATTTTTCAGGCAGTGTGTTTAGTGCCACTATCAACAGGCCAAAATTTGAGATGCACCTCTATTCAGATCTTTTTTTCCTACACATTGTGCCTAATTCCCAATAGTGTCTAATCTCTTCAGGATTCTGCATTCAACACCAATCATGAGTTTTATCCTTTTCCCACAGGGATACCATTGCAGATTTCAGCAGAAGAAAAATCTTAGCAGGCAGAGAGCAAAGTCAGAAGGCTTGAGTACATTCAAGGTTTAAATACAACAATTTGTTGTGTGTGCATTTGTCACGGTCATTTTCTTTTTACATGTCTCAAAATAAGTGAATATGCAACAAAGGACAGACACAACTTTTTTAAACAAAGGAATTTGATTCTCTCTCACACATATCTAGTACAGACTCATTTTATATGTTTATAATGTACAGTACTTCGTTACTAGAAGCAGTGAGCAAAATATAGTTGTTCGTAAAGAATAAACACTTGGTCTAGCCTTTCCTCTTAATGAAGGTACTTTCCAGTACCATGATAAATTTGGTTGCCTTTTTCTGCTATTTTCCAAAATCTACAATATCCTTTTTCAGGCACGGAAACCAAAACTTTTCACAATCTTCTAAGAGTGGCCACACCATGGGTTTTTATAAGGCCAATACAGCATTGGCAGTTTGATTTTCTATCCTTTTCCTAATGACCATCAGCATAGAATTTGCCTTTTTCACATCCATTGCACAGTGCGTTGACATTTTCATTGGGCTAATCACCATGACATCTCTCCTGTATAAAGTTACCTCCAGCTCAGACCCCATCAGTGTACATGTGATATTAGAATGTCATGCCCTAATGTGCATTAATTTAAACATAACTTACACTGAACCTTATTTGCCATTTTGTTTGAAGAGATCATTTTGGAGCTCTTTCTGGTCCTGTTTTGGTTTTGTCATCCTGAACAAAGAGGTTTGTCATCCTGAACAAAGAGGTTATCTGCAGACTAGGTCACCTCACTGCTTATTTTTATCTCCAGATCATTTATAAACATGTTAAAAAGCACTTGACCCAGTACAGCTCCTTGGGGGACCCCACTTCTTCATTCTGAGAACTATATAGCAACTATTAAAATATTGTGTTTAAAGTGTATCCACTTGACTAAACAGTGAATAAAGATAATAGACTCTGCTTCTTATTTTCCTCCCAGCTGCCCAAGGGTTGTGAAAACATATGAATATTGCACTTGTTCAATAAGACTAATAGAATAGAGAAGGCCACTGATGAACTTGGAGGGTTCTAAAGTCTCAGGTTTGTGACTGAAAAAAATAAGCTCTTCACAATAGCATTTTTAAGTGCTCTAAAGATAGCATTTGGAGCAAAGTCTTCCTTGAAGATCATAATAGGAACAGCAGTCTGAGCTCATACAGGTAAAGACCTCTTCCATTAGAAATGTCTGAAACTCATCTTTTTTTCCGACTCAAGAAATCAAACGTGTTCAGGTTTTGTTTTCAAAGGAAAATGGTTCCAAATGGGATTACATTTCGTCTGCAGGAAGAGGTGTGCAGTTTGAAAGTCATCCTGGATCCGCAGCTGCTCCTGGATCGTCAGGTGGTGGCTGTGGCCAATGGGCTATTGTCCGGCTTTGGCTGGTGCACCAGCTGCGTCCATACTGAGTTCGTACTGAGTCCATACTGAACCAGATGCGTTCAGCTGAGTCCGTTGAACCTGGCCACGGTGGTCCATGCCATGGTGACATCTCAGCTAGAATACTGTAACGTGATCTGTGTAGGGCTGTTATTGAAGACTGTCTGGAAACTGCAGTTAGTGCAGAATGTGGCAGCCCATGTGGTCAAGTGGGGTTTGGCCGTTTTTTACTTTATCGGGCCGCGGTTCCAGCAGCTGCACTGGTTGCCATTTCGTTTCCAGGCACACTTCAAGGTGCTGATTTTAACCTTTAAAATGCTTTACGGCTTGGGGCCAGGGTACCTGAGGGGCCACTTTCTTCTGTACATTCTGGCCTGTCCCTAAGATCATCCGAGAGGGCCCTCCTACAAGTGCCACCCCATCGGAGATTAAGGGGTGGCGTGGCAGCAAAAACCAGGGCCTTCTCTGTGGTGGAACTGCAATTGTAGCTCTGATTATTTAAGAATTGCCTCCTCTTCAGAGTCATTCCAGTGGAGAACATGAGAAGAGCCTTACTGGATCAGGCCAAAGGCCCATCTAGTCCAGTTTCCTGTATCTCACAGTGGCCCCACCAGATGCCTCCGAGAGCACACAGACAAGAAGATAACCTGTTTCCTGTTGTCACTCCCTTCCACCTGGCACACAGAAAAAGGTTAAAGACATTTTTATTTCGAACAATTTTTCAGTTGCTGGAAGTGGATTGGTAGAGGGTTGTTATTGGATACTTTGTTCTTATTGTTTTTAGTGGTTGTTTTTGTACTGGTTTCTTTGCTTTTAATATCCTTTTGTATTGCTCGTATATCGCTATGATTTTTAAACTGTATGCGCTATTCCGCCATTTGCTGGGTTGTGCTACAGCTGTGGGGTTTATTTTATTGCATGTATTTTGTTTTGTACTTTGTATTTTAATCTTAGTATATTTATTATTGTTATATTTTTATAGTTATCAATATTGTTAGTCCATTGAAAACCACTGGGGAAAGGCGGGGGTAGATATCTTTTAAAGAAATAATAATTAAATATCAAGTTCATTGTTGTCATGCTGTCGTCATTCCTGCCAACATCTGCCTTCCCAGAGTTGTAGCAAGTAAGCTGAGCTGACTTACAGCCAGAAGAATAAACAGATGTTCCAATCAGAGTTTCAGAGGCAACAGTAATAACTTACGTTTATTAGTCAATAATGTTTCTTAAATAGCTCTCTGCACTTCAAGGAACTGAATGTGTTTATCTAGATCTAGCTGAAATGGCTCCAAATGCTAACTAGTGACCTCCCCTGTCACAGCGCTTTTGGAAGGGATATAAAGCTAATTACAATCATGACTGTCATTCACTTATTTATGCATTAATGAGCAAGAGATATTACATTGAAGTCACTTGTTAGCATTCTAAATGGCATTACGCACAAAGCCACTGCCTACAAAAGAAGATGCATAATTGCCTGTAATTTAAAACACCCATGGAAAAAAAAACAAACCCAAGAACTAGTTACTGCCTATTTCTCTCCTTGCAATGTCTCCTTTCAGGACAACAATAGTTCAACACCACCCCAGATTAATGAGGAAAGAATGTTACTGTTAAAATCAGACACAAAACAACATCTCAGGAAGATGGTATATGAGAAGGGGCATTGTGTGAAAAAGAACAGACATCATAGCATGAGTTAGCTGTACATGTGAATGGTTTCTGTTCAGTTTGTTTGCCCCAGCTAAGTAGAAAGGAAGAGCATGTAAAAGTGAACAATGATATCATAACTGAGCAGCCATCCTGTTATTCCAGCAATACATTATCTTTTATTTACCACCAATTCCTTTATGTCATCTGCTATAGTGGTAGATACATAATAAAATCCCGTTTGTCCCATTTTTTGTGGGAACAGTTTTAACTACACAGGCTTTGGCGGTTCTTGAGTGAAGAAAAAATATTACTTACAAAGCTCTTCAATAAGAAACACTGCAACATTTCTAAAATGCTTTCTGTAAAACTTTGTTTCTTCCAGCATACAAAACGTGTTTTACAGCATGTGCTCAGTTGTAGAATATCCCCCAATGAGACACAAGACAAGTAGTTTGGATTAAATGACTCATAACTTTATTAAGAGTAAATATACCTTAAGTACCCTGCAGCAGGTCCTCACAGTCCACCCATACTTATTAGTGTGAGCTCCTCCTACACCAAGCAATTGTCTGTTCCCCCTTTTGGGTGTTCCCACTGACTCAAAGCTACAGATGGTCTGCCGATAATCCAGTTTATCTACATCAATCCTTGTAAAGGGTTAAACAAGCTCTGAATTGCATCACCCCACTCCAAGTCAAGAAGCCTTCCAATTTGACTTTTCAATCATTTCTCAAGGTTCAAGCATTGCATCCCCAAGCAGAGGCGCCTCTGGACACTGGTCCTGGACACTGGTCCTTTTACCAATCCACTTGCCTCAGGGTGCACACCAATCCCTACTATTTATCACTGACCCATGCTATACCTTCAAGCTTTGACCAACTCATACACTACACATTCCACAACCTGGGGAAGGCAAACGAACAAAACACGCACCACATGCCAATCAGATTCAGAGCAAAAAAAAAAAACCCTACCCAGTCCCAGAAAAAGCAGTCAGTTAATCTCAGGCTCTTCCCATGGGCTGGTGGGAGTGATCCCCTTTCACACTGGCTCACACAAGCAGAGGAAAAGCCTTCACAGCTGCCAGGGCTCCCTTCACACAATCTCCACCAATCAGCTGATGCCTTCCTCCTTGCCTGCTTTCCTCCCCTGTGAAGGGGAATCGGGCAAATTAGCCCACCCTAGTGATATCCTCAGGGGATGGGTGTATTCAACAATAATTTGGAAAGAATAAAAATGACAGAGTTTATAAAACAGGAATGTTTTAAAGCATAGGAGTGCTTCATGAAATCAATAATGAACCATAGTGCGTCCAGACCAAATATCAGTATATGTCAACATTACTTCAAAATTAAATTCCAATATAACCTTACTTTTGACGGTGGCTGTCCGAGTACAGTTGTAAAGAATGGCGAGTTCCCCAAATACTTTGCCAGGCCCCATGGTGCACAGTTTTACACCTTCCTTTGTCACCTCAACCTTTCCATCTGTGGAGAAAGAACACAATTTTATATCACAAACTTTCCAAAATGTTTTGATTTTTAAAAAAAAACATGAGCATGAATTCCTTCCTATCACAGTACATAGCACTGGAAAATTATAAACTTTGCAACAATGTGAAGCTTCAGTGCGAATTTTGTCTCATTCTTCATTTTATATCTTCCCTATCCAAGTGAAGGAATGTTTCCCCCAAGAATAATTCACACAGCCATCATTCTTTATATCCCTTCCTAAGAGATAAGCTCTAAATTATATATGACTTAACAAGGACAGGCTATGAAGCAAGGGTAATTGGAAGTTTGTTTTTATTCTGTTTATATAAAAATTATACCCTGCTTTCCCACCCCTTGGGGAGGTGTCATATAAGTGGCTAACAAAAAAAAACACAACAAAGCAATAAAGCACCATCAGCAATTAAAATAAATGCAACTGAAAAAAAAATAACCAAGCAAAATACAAAAAGACAGGTGATCTAAGGAGGAGCAGCGCTACACAAACCACAAACATGTTCTGAGAAATTGGTAAGCAACTGCCTGTTTTAAAGGGATAGCCAAAAACTTCAGTTACATGTAGGAGTCTGCTGGGAAGACATTTATGAAGGCTCACAGACAACATATTTCCCCTCCCCCACCACTATTTTGATTCCTCCCATTATCGGAGCAATAATCCTTCGTAATGTTCCACCTTAACGGTAAATGCTGTTAAGCGCATTTACGACACCAGGAGAGTAAGGGCTGCCGGCGCAGAGGCCAGCAGCCCACTCTCCACCTCTGGACCAACCCTGCAGCTGACGGTGCAAGATTTGCACCGGTCGGTGCAGGGGCGGGGGGAGGGTAGTCTGGGCAGCGAGGTAAGAGGCCATTGGGAGGCCCATCCAAGGAGGTTTATTGGGGCTAGGCAGTCCTACACCAGGGGAAGGGGATGAATGTCCCCTTCTCCCGAGGATCCCCTGGGCCACGCCAGAGCGGCTCGGGAAGGTCTCAGGATCCTGCGCCCAGCCCTATGGGACGACAGTGGATCCTTATGCAGGATCAGGCTGTATGTATCATATTTCTGACTTATGGATGCTGCTTGGTACTCACCAGTACACTGGGTCGGTGGCAGAAGAATGGGGTGGGGAGAGGGAGGAAGAGGGGATATCTGGGTGAGACGGAATGGGGAGAGAGTGGATCACGGCGACATCAGCGTGCGCCAGGATCCTATCCCCATTCCCTCTCCCTTACTATCAATAGTTTTGCACCAGCAAAATCGCTGGCTGAGAGCTGAGGAGACTCATTCAGGCAGTTGATGCTTGCCTCAGTGTAAGGGAATGAAAGTTAGGGTACAGAAAGGATACCGGTATCTTGTTGTCTTGTGGGCTCCCTGAGGCATCTGGTAGGGCCACTGTGAGACATAGGAAGCTGGACTAGTTGGGACTTTGGCCTGATCCAGCAGCACTCTCCTTATGTTCTTGTGAGACCTCCGCGAATGCCCCCCACCGTAGGATGCAGCTCACGCTCCATTGGCACAGCTGCATCAGCTGGGGAGGGTCTTCTTAGCTAGGACTGGGCTGTGATTCTAGTACTTCTAATTTGCATGTATTTAGTGCAAACTGTACTAGGTCCTAACACTAACAAATCACATCTAATACTTTTTCTATCAAAAAAAGGACTAAGTACAACTCTGCTAATTGGATAGCACAGTTGGAATGCAAAAAGGGGATCTGATGATAATTAACAATATCTATTTTTCAATTAAGCTTAAGAATTAAAATGAATCCCATAGAACGTGCAGATGGAAACTTCCTCATCCTTTTTAGTTGAAAAATCATGATATCCCATGCCTATGAATAGGAGAAATACTCCACTCTAATCACTAGGTACAAGTATCCATCAACAAGGCAGTTATTATCAAAAGGAAGATTATTTTGACCCATGGCCATTACATAATTTGCTTTTTAGATTATATATTTGCATTTTAACTTCAGTACAGACGTGGGTTCTATGGGATTTTCAGCCATGTTAAATTGTTAGAAATTGAAGAATAAAGAAATATATCGTCCAAAACTTGCCTGAAGAAATTCCTTTTCTACTCGATCCCCAGTGATATGGGTGCCGCTTTCAAGGATTATCCAGAACAGACAGGCACAAATAATTCTTTAATCCTCTGCTTTACGTTTCCTCCCGCCTTGGGACATTGTCAAAAGCTAAAAAGAAGAACACTCAGCAACTTGCTGGTAGATGTACATGAACCAGAGATTACATTGACACAAACATATAAAGAAAAAGAGAAGTGCAAACATTCTTTATATGTTTGTGTCAATGTAATCTCTGGTTCATGTAAATCTACCAGCAAGTTGCTGAGTGTTCTTCTTTTTAGCTTTTGACAATGTCCCAAGGTGGGAGGAAACATAACGCAGAGGATTAAAGAATTATTTGTGCCTGTCTGTTCTGGATAATCCTTGAAAGCGGCACCCATATCACTGGGGATCGAGTAGAAAAGGAATTTCTTCAGGCAAGTTTTGGACGATATATTTCTTTATTCTTCAATTTCTAACAATTTAACATGGCTGAAAATCCCATAGAACCCACATCTGTACAGAAAATAAGCCATGAAAATCTGCATGCCACTCTAATTTTAACTTCATTCAGCAAGTTTTTTTTTATTTACTCATTCAACTGTATACAATATTCAATTGTGTCCAGAAGAGGATACTTCATATCTTGGATTATGAAAATGAGCAGAGGAAAATAGTGGAAAACAGGCCATTTCTACTGTATGCATTGTGGTTGAGAAATGGCAGAAGGGTGATATGTAAGAGAGAATTTGAAACTAAAGTGTACTGTAAAAACTGGGTGACAGTGTGATAGTTGTAAGGAAGGCAAAAGTTTACGATGTGCTCAAAAGCCATCATGAAAAGGGAAGCGATAATTCATCAGATAAGTGAACCACAAAGTCTAAAACCACTGGAACTATTGATTTCTGTGAAGGAAGGGTTTAACAGAGGTAGATTTCATTTTAACTACTGCTGACATTTATTACATGCAACTCTTTCAGTGGATGCTGACAGATACTGTGAATATTTTCATGTTTTGACACTTCACAGTGTAATTTATATAAATATCTTTTAAAAAAACCCTTATATTATTTTAAAAATTCCTTAAAAATAGACTAATGGCAATAAAGCAAGCAATACTTCATTGCTTATTCACAATGAAGGCTGAAAAGCTATGCAGCCAGGGAAATGTTAATACTGATGAGTACTAGAATGCTTATTTCCAGAAGTAGGCAAGATTCAAACTGTTCCATGCATTTCCCATGTTCCTGTGTGGGCACACCCTGTTGTGTGTCGTCGTCCCCCGCCGCCCCATTCTGCCCCGTGTGGGCTTACCTGGTCCAGCAGGCAATAATGTAACTAGGGTGGAGCCATTTAATTAAATTGAGCCATTTAATTACCACCCATTTAATTATAGAGGCGGGGTGGGGGCCCGGGGGCCCTTGAACCAGGCGCCGGAAGAGGCTGTTACGCCGCTGCCAGCAGGCGTCCCTATGTCTCCTGCCGGTGTGACCAAGCCTTGTGCTGTCGCAAAGTGCTTTATGGTGCTTTTGCGACAGTGCGTGCCAGCAGAACGTGAGTTCTACTGGCGCAATACGGCAATAGGATAGGGCCATGTGTCTTACAAGACAGTAAAGATACTAGCAGTAGCGTCACTAGACGCGCAACACCCTAGGGCGGGGGGTGCGTGTCACACACACCCCGCCCTAGGGTGAACCCCCCAAACCCCCCCTTACCTGAAGGCCGGGAGCCTGCCAGGGAGCCGGCCTCGGAGTGTCCGGCTCCGCCGGCGCTCCAGGGTCTTCTGAAGGTCTGATGCTTGAAAACGTAAAGTTTTACGATTTTCGCGCATGTGCAGTACATTTTCTGAGGGCAAAGGGCTGCCCCTTTGCCCTCAGAAAAGTACTGCGCATGCGCGAAAACGTAAGAATTACGTTTTCAAGCAGCAGGCCTTCAGAAGGCCCTGGAGCGTTGGCGGAGCCGGACGCTCCGAGGCTGGCTCCCGGGTCTCGGAGCCTCCGGACTCTGGAGGCTCAGAGGCCAGGGAGCCGGCCTCGGAGCGTCTGACCGTGATGCATGTCACCCATGACGCGCGTCACCCCCGGGCGGTCCGCCCCATCCGCCACGCTCCGTCGACGCCTCTGGATACTAGTAAGATACAGTTTATAGCAACATAACAGTCCTCTTCTGATATTCAGAGACTGAAACATAGAGATGAACATAAACGTGATGACTGGCCCCATCCATGATCTGCATATGTTCACTAGATGGTGTGTACAGTCCCTATGGACAGAGCCTAATCTAATAAATGTGTGTGAGATGGGACCTTCTGCTGTGCTCACCCATAATCTATGTTCACTTTGTCTGAAGAGCCCTACAGTTGGCCTGAATTAATTTCTTTATTACTGAATACATATATTTATATAGTAAAAAATACACGATTTGCCAAAGTTCAAACTTTGAGTGCATGCATCTCTTAAAATATGCAACAAAAATATGCCTGTAGGAAAAAAAATTATTTCTTTATGAAGAAAATACTTGAAAAGTTCTATATGTTACACCAGTTGTAAGTCAAACAATCAAAGCAGAGACACCGTAAGGCAGTTTCTGCCACCATGGAGTTGACTGCATGTGTGGGAGTCCACATGCTCTCTGGTCCACCACTCTCCTTTCCCCCACACTTTCATGTCTGATCCAACCCCCTCTTCCTTTTCTAATCCAGGGATGGGGGGGGGGAGTGGACGCTGGCACATCACCAGGTAAAGGAGGGCTGCATTTGACGTCGGGCACTAGATAGTCTTGGGCCAGCCCTGTGTGGGACCTATGTCCTAAAATAATATAGTTTCCATATATGCAATGGAGGAAGGGGGCAGAAGGAGGAGGGCACTCCTGACTGCTTCCGTCCTAGTCCCACACAAAGTGCCACTGAATTTAACCAACTGGGAACTTTTGAGGCAGAATTTGAAGCTTCTGCTGCACAGGACACTGAAGGAATTTGAAGGGAAGCTAGACATTTTGATAAGGTTTATTTCTTCAAAGGGTGGGGGTGGGGTGCACACAGTGGCGTCACTAGGGCGCGCGCTGCCCCATAGTGGGGCGTGCACGTCACCCAAGTGACGCCTCCCCCCTATACCCCCTCTTACAAATCTTCGGCGCAGCCATAGGCCGCGCCGCGCTTTTTCGGGGGCCGCCCGATGGCCTGCCGCTCCGGGCACCCGACGGGTCGCTGGCCCGGGCGCCCCCTTCATTGTTGCAGCCAGCTCGGGGGACGTCTTTCCCCGGCCGGCTGTCCGGGGCCTTCTGAGGAAGGCCTGCTGTGCGAACGTTATTTATAACGTTTTTTACCGCATGCGCAGACTTTTCCTGAGGGAAAAGGGCAGCCCTTTTCCCTCAGGGACGGTCTGCACATGCGCTAAAAAACGTTATAAATAACGTTCGCACAGCAGGCCTTCCTCAGAAGGCCCTGGCGCGTCGGCCAGGGAAGCCGGCTCCGGGGACGTCTTCGGGGGAGACGCGCACAGGAGAGGTGACGCGTCACGCGCGTCACCCCTTGCACGTGTCACCCCACAGTGGCCCGCTACCGTAGCTTCACGGTAGCGACGCCATTGCATGCACACTTTTCCAAGTTGACACCTAGTTTTGTCAAAATACTAAATTGAAATACTGAGGCTAATTTAGAGATCCCTAATAGATTCAAACATCTGAAATTTTTTTGAACTAAACACAAAAAGAGTTTCACCAAAACTAGTAAAATATACTTCCCATCACGGATATTTGACTAGAGAGCAACTTCTAGCTAGGAGACAGTGTATTGGACTAGATCAGTGGTTCTCAAAGTGTTGAGTCGTGACCCACCACTAGAACCAGATGCTATCCCCTGCCACCTTAAGGGGCGTGGACAGCATGGTGGCGGCAGTGATCCTGGAAATCACTGCCACCGCCAGGAAAAAGTTTTTAAAAGGTGACTTTTGCACTCACCGGGGGTCCTGACATCTGCTGGGGATGAGGGGACTCCTCCACAGGCCTCCCCAAGCTTCAGATTGCAGGCCTCCCCACGCCCCCTGGAAGCTGTCAGGACCCCTGGTGAGTTCAGAACGGACACTTTTCCCCCTGGCAGTGGCGTGATCCCCAGGATTACTGCCACCACTGTCCCCACCCCTGCAAAGACTCAAGTTCTCTGTGCCTCGCGGGGAGAACTTTGAGAACCAATGGACTAGATCACCTTCATTTTGGGCTTGCTGTTCCAGGGAGTTGGTTCTTAGGGGTTTTGCTAATACTCTGGAAACAGAGATGTCTAACCAATTGCTTTCACAAACACCCTGTTTAGTGAAGGCTGCTGGGCCTTTGCTCCTTGTTTAAGTTCTGCTTCCTCTGACTCAATACAAGTCCCAATCCCCAAATGTCCTACTTGACATGGGGAAAAAGAAATACTGTATGCATTTTCTTGACCAGAATAAAAGGGAAAATAAGCTAAAGTCTGTTTTTTGTGTTATGGTGAGAACATTTGGTACTTTTAGCACATTGAGTCCATCCAATTAAAAATTAAATAACATTCTCAGCTGAAATGAGTTTGGGTTTCTCCAATAAATCGAGCTATAAACTAAACAGACCCATCACAATGTTCTCATTTATTGTGAGGACTTTTCCCCCTCCCAATAATTAAATGGTCATTTTCTCTTTCCTGTGAACAGGGAGATGAAAAAGAGATTAATTTGACTCTAAGAATGTCAAACTCCCTGTAATTCCTGTAATGACCAGTAATCTAGTGGTTTATTACTAGCTTTCACTTTTGTTCCTTACAATTAATAGAGTTTATGAAACCAAAATCTTCGTGAGGCCATTTTTATTCTGAGGCACTTTCAGCAATTCATCAGAAAGAAACTTGACCTACCTCCCTTAGGGCCCAATCCTATACTCACTGCATGTCCTCGGTCCTCTTCTTGCACTGACTGCCGTAAAACAATCAATGGCAATCGCAAAAGGCTTCTGCAACAGCGTACCACTCGGCACAGGTGGCCTGTGCCCTCCCGCCCACGTTGGAGGAGAGGGAGGTCAGCAGAAGAGGGTGTTAAATCCTCTTTCCCTAATGAAGCCTCCCGCCCCCCCCACCATAGAATGCAGCCGTCGCCATTTTGGCGCCACTGCATTGACAGGAGGGGAATGGATAGGATTGGACTATCTGTTTCAGAATTTGTTGTTGTCTTCACTTTCGAATTGTACTTCTATACTCATGAAATGATGTGATTCTAAAATGGACACACACAATCTGTAACTCATAAAACTAACAACCCGATTTTGTGTAACTTTATGAGGCTGGCCTAAGTCCATTGTGGTCTACCTCGGGATAGCTGGAGTGCATCTCAGGAGAAGGGGACGTTCGTCTCCTTCCTCAGGTGTAAGCGAGCCTAGGGCCAATGGGCCTCCTCGGATGCACGCCAGGTCCAGACATGGCGATGTAATGCCAGCACGGGCTGGGAAGGGGCTTAGGATATTGCTGCCAAAATCCCCACCCCCTGCGAGCCAGGCTGGCCAATGGCCAATGACCGTCCCCTGCCCGCCCTTCCGCCGACCGGCACGGGACTTGCCTGCGGTGGCCAGAGTTCGGTGAGTTCCGCAGCCTAGTAAGTGGTGCCGGCCTCCACGCCAGCACCGCTTACACCCGAGTCGTCACAAACGTGTTTTATGGCACGTTTGCGATGCTTTAGGCCGGCAGAGCATATGCTCTGCCACCCTAAAGTTATGCAGGATTGCACCGTAAATGAAGTCCATCAACCATACATTGCAGCTGTTTGATGAATGACAACCCCACCCATTTTTTAAAAAAAAACCACACACCCTCTCTTGATACACTGAAATTAAGAGAGGCACAAGAAACTACCTTGTGAAATTCTTTTACTTTGGAGTTTCTTCAGCTATATAAAGAGATGCCTTAAATTTACTTTCTCCCATTGTATTATCCTATTTTGATATCTCTACCATAAGTAATGTTGAAACGAAAGTTTGGAAGTCCACTATCTTTTCAGGGTATTAGTAAGAATTTAGAAATGAGTTCACACACAGAAGGCTACATGACGCAATCTCTACAGCCTGAAACTTTTGAGAGGTAACAATTTTTGAATTTCTTCCCCAAAGCTATATTATTGAAGGTACATAAAGCTGAGGTCTGCTCATGAAGTCTAGAGGGTGAAAGGATTTAAAATATATAAAAGGAAACAGGAGAACTGAGCCTCAAAATCTGCAAGTAGTTGCCTGGGGGCACACAACAGAGGATTGACAGAATCTGCCGGGAAAGAAATACACAGACAGACAAAATATAGTTTTTCTGGTGAAAAATTCTAGTGCAACGTTTAGATGAGAGGATTTGGCAAGCCAAAGAAAGAAGTGGGGAAAAATTTGGGGACACCAAAATGTCCAGGAGACCTTTGATCAGCTACATCAGTGTGGTTCAACACGCAACCCGCGGGTCGAATGCGCCCCCTGGAGGCTTCTTCCTCCCCCCTCCCCCCCAGCAAAGGCACTTAGCGCTGACCTCTCCCGAGCCTGCCAGCCTGATCTGCTCTCTTCCTGAGCAGCTCCACTGACGCTCGGAAAAGTGCTCAGTCGTCTTGGCTTCGGAGCACCTTTCCGATCATCAGCGAGGGCAGGCAGGGCATGCTGGGGAGAGTTTGTCGGCTGAAGTGAATGCCCCGCACTCCAGCTGATAATCCGAAAGGCACGCAGGAACCAAAAGCCTTTCAGATCGTCAGCTGGAGTGCAGGACAAGCGCTTCAGCCGAGGAACTCTCCCTAGCATGCCCCGCCCACCCTCTCTGACAATCAGAAAGGTGCTCAGAAGTCGAGTGCTTTTCTGATCGTCAGTGAAGCATGGGACATGCTAGGGAGAGTAGGTAAATTCGAAGGAAGGGCGGGGGGCAAATTCAAGGAAGGAGAGGCCAGGGGGTCACATGGGAGGGGGTCACATGGGAGGGTTCCTGGGTGGGAGAAATGGGAAAAAGGGATGGGCCACCCTGGAGGAGCTGCATTTGTGCTTGGGCTTTGGAAGCAGCAGGAGCTGCCTGTGATCTCTGAAGAAATCACAGACCCACAAAGCATTTCCCCCCCTTCAATTTGTACTGTAATCATCTTTTAAAAATATTCTAGTGTGGGTCTTACAGATCTGCGTGTGCAGCAGTCATTATTAATTACTTGTGCATTGGTGGTCATTATTAATAATTAATTATTAATTTAATTCATTGTGTGGCCCCCGGGTTCCATGTCAAACTCAGCATGCGGCCCTCGAGGTACGAGACGTTGGACCACCCTGAGCTACATCATTCAGTAATGAATATATTAAAATAAGGAGCTGAATACAGAAAACCACCTGAAGTATATTTTTTCTCCCAGTATGAAGTGCTGATGTGATTTGAGACTGGGAAAAAAAGGACTCAATGGGTATGCTATGTATCAGCACAGGGGTGTTTCAGAGATTATATTACATTGAAGCACAAGTAATAAATAGGGGCAGGAGAAAATGGTAATAGTAAAATAAAAACACAACATCGCTTTCTGCTAAAAAAAAATCTGCGAAAAATAAATACAATACAATAAAAACCATGTAATTTTGCATCATTCTTCATAAGCCGACACTGTACAACCTATACCACCTACCTAGTACACATTTAAAGCAGTTACAATTGATAAAAATGGAAAAAAAAATGGAATAAAAACACAAACACCGCTTTCTATTCCATTTTTTAATCAATGTAATCATATGGTGACCCAGTGGTGCTTGTTTTTAATTGCTTTAATTACCTTGTTTTTTTTAATTTTTATTGCATTTGTATATTTTAATATGTTTTAATTGTAAACCGCCTTGATTGCCCTGTCTGGAGAAAGACGAGGCAAAAAATTATTTAAATAAATAAATAAATGTTGGTTAAACGCCGAAATCTGTGAAAAAATAAAATTATTTTCTCCCAACTCTAGTTATAAAACATAGTTGCTGTCCTATAAAACAGATAGGTAAACTTGAGTTCTCAAGCACTATTTTGAAGGAGATTAGTCACATGGTGTATGAAGGGAAAGAAAAAAATGCTATTTGGGGCATTCTCATAGCACTATGTTCTGTGCCACAGTATCAATCCTGCAATTCTAGCTTTCATCATCTTCCCTGGATGTTATCATCATTATTCATATTTCTATGAAAACATATGAGTGAAAAATAGTACTTTACAAGTCTTAAATACTGCAAGATTCCTGAAAAAAACATGCCAGCAATGATGACATATAGCAGGAGCTTCATCTATAAAATAGTGATTCTGCAGGTTTTTAAATTGCACAACCTCATCCTCACCAGTATGGCTGACAGCTGGTGATATTAAACATGGACACTTCAAAAGCATGGCACATGTAAGAGAGACTTTAAAAGTGATGATTTGTTGGGTTTTTTAAATATAAGCACGTTTTTGTGTAGTAAAACTTTTTAAAAATTTCCCCTGAACCAGCCTGAAAAAAACCTGTCTATTTAAATAAAGCTGACCGTCAAATCAGAGAGCTGTAAAAACCACTCTCTTTGGGGCAATTTTAGGGGACCTGAAAATACAGTATTTGCTCATCCCTTGCTCAGAATGTATGGAGAGCGAGAGAGCACAAATCTCCACCCCAAGGTTCCTTGTTTGGCTACAAAGCCCTACACTAATGAAACCACCAATATACTTGACTGCCTCAGCAACAAAGATATATTCCATCCCCTCAACAATTTATTTAACAAACTTTATTTATAAAAGATAAAAAAGCTAATGTATATGCATAGATGTTCTGTTGCATATAAGCTTACTCTAATACTGTACCAGATACTCTAAATCCCTAAGTCAGGGGTTCTCAAAGTGGTGGGTCGCACTTTTTCAATAGCCTCCCTATGTAACCATTGATGATACAGAAGGCACATAGAAAGGGTAAGACCCACAATTTTCCAGTGCTGGTGTAGCTATGCCAACAGGGCTGGTGTAGCTGTGCCAACACACTACATTTTGTAGCACGGGGGCAGTCATGGAGGCCTCTTCAAGGTGAGGGAACATTTGTTTCCTTACCTAGGGGCTGCATTGCAGCTGCACCAGCGCTGGAAAATGGGTTAGGATTGTGCTGTGTTTTTTAAAATTAATACAATGCCCAGTTCTTAGCATATGTTCTGCCACCGCAGATTTGTCTGGTTAGTTTAGTCTGCAGTGGTGTTCATGTTCACCCAATCTTGTGGCAATGCTTCTCATAGTGGTACCCACATAGATCTGGTCACAACTGCATGGGATTCTGTATACTCCTGGTGTTCACAATGAGGGTCTCGGGTCAATGAAAAACTCTACTGAAAACAGTAACCTGTTGATCAGTCAGAGCTGCAGGTTTTTGATGCCTTCTGAAACATCTAGATAATCTTAGCACACTCACAGTTCAATCCTATGCATGTCTACTTAAAATAAGCCCCATTGAGTTCAATGGGATTCTACTCCCAGGTAAGTGTGTTTGGATTGCAGTATCAAACTTCCACACTTCTGACATATTTGAGCAGCTGGTGAACATTACTGTGACTGACAAAACACTGCCTTCTTTCTCCCTCAGCACAGCCTGTCAGCAGCAAGGCCAATAAATATATCAGTTTTCTCACAGAATTCACTAACTCAGCTTTAATGTGTTTGCTTCTTTGTCTGTGCTCTGTAATTCATTGCAGCTCATTGACTGACCTTGGGTGAGATTTTTATGTATACTATTTATATAGGCTTACCATCCATCCCGGAACACACAGGACCGTCCCGGGTTCCAGGCTCTGGTCCCGGGCTTTCCGGGCCCAGTGAAAGCCTCCGTCGCCGCTTAAAAATTTTAAAAAAATTACCTTTTTCCCTGGGCATCGCCATCCTGGATCTCACAAAATCAAAGATGGCAGCGCCCAAATTCATGTGCCCTCACGATTTGGGTGCCACCATCTTGGATCTCGCGACATTCAAGATGGCGGTGTCCGGAAAAAAAGGTATTTTTTACCTTTTTCAAGAGGCGGTGGTTGGAGCTGGAGTCCTGGTTGGCTTGGATGCAGCCGGCCAGACTCCAAAGGCGGTGAAAACGGCGGCCGCCGCCACTACCGCTGAAAACGAAAACAATGGCGGTGGCAAGGACGACGATGATGGCAGCTGCAGCCGCGGCTGGCGGCGAAGACGGCGGAATGGCAGCAATGGCAGCAGCGGCAGGACAGGCAAGGAAGTTAAGTAAGTAAAAATAAATAACTGGGCACTTTGTGGCCAAAAAAAAATTATTTATTTGTTTGTTTGTTGGGGGGGTGTTGTCCCAGTTTAAAACTGGGAAAAATCTGGTAAGTCTATATTTATATCATAAAATGTACACATGAGCCTTGTTGGCAATGTTGGAAGTGGGACAGGATGTGAGCAGAGCCACCCTTATATAATCAGAAAGGGTGTACAGTAAATGTTGACCCACACCAGGACGGGGAGCTGTGTGACCTCTCTTGTTACTTGGTTAAAGGCTTGTGGTCTGATCTCTCCTACTTTGACTACACCTCTCCTCAGTTTCTTTTTCCTGTCTTGTTCTTCTGTCTGTGTAACAATGGCTGCAGTTCTTTCCTTGCTGCAGTAAAGTTCGTAACAAAACTCAGCTTTGCTGTGTGTGGGACTGATTGATTCCCTCAGCTCTGCTAACACGCAGCACCAATATAATCTAGTATTGGGGAAACATTCATTTTGTAACTGAAGATAACACCACATCCTAAATTATTTCAGAATTGTCCACAACTTCTATAACATTCAGGAGATCTTATTAGTTCTGAGCACTCCTGCTGGTTTCCCTGATAATCACCAGAAAGACAAGACACATTTTGCCCATGTGTCCTAAACAGCTATTGTCAAACTATACCTTTCAAATTGATAGTTTAGCCACAATACCCATCCCCTCTGCTTCAAGGTTCTGCTTTTCATTTCCTGGCTTTTCAAGGTGTCTTAAGAATATTTCTAAGCCTTGATCAAAAAAATCAAACATTAGAAATTATTACCCTGTAAAATATTGGAGCTGACCAGCCACAGCAACTTTAATTAATTCATATTGTTACAATGAAACAAGCGTTTGATATGTACTCTACGGAAGGACAAAGGGAAGAGCACATTGCAGGCTCTCATTGCAAGCCTTGATAGCCCTCGCTGGGAGAAAGGCGGGATATAAATTATTTAAATAAATAAATTAAATTAATTATGGCAGACAATGAAATGTGGCTAAAGGTTGCGATTATCTGTGTGACAAGGACAATAGACATTCTCCTCTCATTCATGGGCAATTGTGTTGCCGGAACAATGAGGACGTTTTACCACATGGCAGATACACATTTGTTGTTCTTTTGCATAACTTCTCACACACCAGAGACACCAAATTTGGCAAAACAATGCATAAAATCTTTGCCAGAAGTATAACGTTCACTCACTCACTCTCACACACCATTTTTATTATGATCACTACTTCTACTACAACAACTACATTAAAAAGCTGTCAAGCCTTGCCATTTCAATGGTGGGACTTCAAAATTATTATAATAAAGAAAATCAATTTGATTGCAAAATCCTCTAGCATGTGTATATTATTTATCTTCCACAAAATATAGCATTTTCTCTTCCCATTTCAGTCATCCAAATCCATAGATTTTCTTAATCACACAGAAACTATTGGCACTTCAGCAGCTTGCTAATATCCCACTAAAACAACCTAATGTTGTTACTACAAATGTTCAATAAAACATTCAGTTGAACAGAATCATCAGAAGAGTTTCACAGAAGAGCGAAGGGTTCAAAACATAACCTACTACTGCCATCATATACAGTATGTATACCCTTCCAAAAGCTCTGTTCCCATGCACAGTTTTGTCAGAGATGACAAAAGAAAATGTTCAGGGCTTCAAGCATGCAACATTTCCTGCAAGGTACTACAGTATAGGACTTTGTGGTGATGCAGTGATGACAGATGATTTCTGGTGACCATTCACTGAGCTGAGCTCTAATTCTAATGGCTGGTTGGTGACCAGTCTGAATTCCTCTTCATTCTTGACTGAGCAATATATAAGCCAGTAGAACAATATGGGATGGAAAAAATGACAGCTGACAGAGAGAAGAAAGGGAAAAGGTTTTATAACAAAATAGAAAGGTTTTTCCCCTTTTCCTTCCCCAGCTCAATTAAAGGGTGGGAAAAAAGACATTTCACCATTATAGAGAAAATATGCAGGATCAAAAATGTGATACCTCCACCCATCTCTCAAGACTAGCAGTATGAATGCAAACTGTCAGTCAGGAAGATGAGTAGGAACAAACAGTGTGGCTTAGTGGTCACAGTTCAAGACAAAGATCAAGAAGATTAAGGTTCAAATTGCCACTCTGCCATGAAAGCTCACTGGTGGCCTTGGGACATTGTGATGGCTTGCAGCTGTCCAAGCCTTGCCATTGTGGCTGCAGCTTCCCCATTTGGTGCTAGGCAATGACATAATTGCTGAGCAACTCTGGCAGCCAGGACACCTTCAGCCACACGGCTGACGGTGATTCCAAGGGTCAGGCACAGACATGGTGGTGGAATGGTTTAAAGGAAAAAAAAATGAAACAGGAGGTGGGAAAGGCAGAAAAGGGGGAGACGGAGGTGACACTGCGAACAGAAAGGAGGTGGAAAAAGACAGAACAGAGTTGAAGATCAGATGGAGAGAAGAGACGGAGTACAGTAAGGAGCTACAAGACACGGAGGAAGAACATCACGACAAGAGGAACCCTGGTGGTTAGCAGGAGGGAGACCAGAGCAAGCATGGTGGAAAAGGCAACAGCAAAAGAAAATGGGTGAAGAAGCAGCCAGGAGATCCCCAGTTCAAGCCCTAGTCCCTACGCAAAGGGTAGTGTGGGGATACTGAGAGCCCTTTTTTCTGAGGAAGAGAAGGGCAGCAGCAGAACTAGGGTACTGGTCCCCGAGGAAAGCTACAGGATCGAGGGGTTCCATCTAACAAACCCATGCCCTTACTAGCATGAAGACAACAAGAAAGTACAAGCAGAAACTGATACAAGCTCCTAGTCCTGAGAAATCTGCCTCCTTTCCCCCCTCTTCATACCAATCTTCTGTAGATTGTCTTGTGTTGTTTGAATCATTACTGAACTAAGATCCCCTAAAGCAAGCTTGTCCAATCCGCAGCCCACGAGATGCATGTGGCCGCTTTGACAAATTCATAAACTTTCTTAAAACATTGAGTTTTTTTGCGATTTTTTTTTGTGTGTGTGCAGTTGCGCAGTTCTCGAGTGCGAACTTTGTAGACAACAATTTTAAGAGACCCTCTGAACGGGGCACATAATTAGGATTATAATGTGAGGACTTTTTTGCTTATCTGTGGTGGATATCACGAAAATTATGCATGGACCTTTTTTTTAAGCTCATCAGCTCAGTGGTGTCACTGTGCCGCACCCCATGTCGTCACCACCGGAAGTGACGTCACCACCGCTGCAACTCCCTTTGGAAACTTGGATGAAGGACGGAGTAGATATATACCTGTACATAGGACTAAGGGGAACCCTTACTGGCCTGATTCTGCTGAATTGGTAGCTGCAATATGGTGCTAAAACACAACAGCCAGTGGTTTCCTCATCTGGTAAATTGTCACAGTCCCCAGTCTGAGACAATATACAATTCAAAGATTACCAAGACGACAAAAAACACTTGTCAACCCCAACCATATATATGAATCCTCACAAAAGCCAAATTGCTAAATATAAAAAAAAATATTGAAATTGTGGGAAAGCAGTTGCACCTAATGGATACAATACTCAGACTAACTGAAAGTTTCTCCTAAACCCAAAAAGAAAAACTTTTTTTTAAAAAAAAAATTAAGTCAGTATACACAGGACAAGCATCAATAAGAAATCTTTTATACCAATAAAGCTGCAATTTGCAATATTCAGTATCTAACAGCCCAATTCTATCCATCTCCCAGTCGATGCAGCAATGCCAAAATCGCTACCACTTTATCCTGCGGCCGGGGGAGTCATTGAGGGGTAAGACTCCACAGCGTGGAGGGGTCTACTCGGACCTGCGCTACTGAAATCACTGGTGCTGGTCCATGTGGACCCGTGCCTCAGGATTGGGTCTAGGAAAGGGGCTAGGATTTGTTGGCTGCCAATCCCGCCCTCTTCCTGGAGCCGATCCACCCTTCCTTCGCCCCGTCTCCACCTCCCCTACTGGCCTACCTTCGTCAGCGGGCCCACAATGATCCACTCGTGTGCAGGAGGCTGTTCCGGCCTCGCTGATAGAGTGCCTTTTATAAATGCCATAAGTAGAGGCAATCCAAAATGGTGTTTTCACCATTGTGGATTTGTGTGTTTTCCAAAAAAAAAATTGCTGAAAGGTCTTATGTGTTCTTATTCCAAAATGTTCATTTTAATTAATTGCAAATCATTTTTATCAATTGTAATACCTTTAAAGTGTGCTAGATAGGTTGTGTAGTGTTAACGTATGCAGCCACAGCTTTTATAACTTTATAAAATTTATAATTTTATAAATTTAGTGCAGGGACCATGTTTAGGCTTGCAGAAAATTGCCAAGTGCTTCAATATACCAAATGCTTTTTATATACACCAACCACCCAGCTTTTATAACAAGGCAAAACAAAAACATTTCTTGTTTAAACAAACCACAACACACTATCAAGCTTACTTCTAAAAACCTTGAGAAAAAGACAAACTTTAGGACATTGGAACAGCTTGCTTCACTTGACGTGAAACATAAGCAGCTTACTTCCTCGCTGGACCCTGAAGCTTTAACTATGCTGCCTCTTTACTTGAGTCAGAGATCAAAGGCAACAAAGGTAACTTCTGGAGCATGCTCAGAAGGACACTGCTGCAGCCTTCTGCCTTCTGGGCAAGAGGGAGCAAAACAACAACAACACAAGAGCAGAAAAAACAATCAACATTTGCAATACATTCAGCCCTCAGTATCCACGGGGGTTCATCCCCCCTGTGGATACCGGAAATCTGCGTTAAAGGAAATCCCTTTATCGTTAGGCTTACCAGATTACCAGGGCTACACAATGGGGCTTGCTTCTGAGTAGACATGCCTAGGATTGTGCTCCAAGGTTTAACAAGCTACACCTGCCCACATTCCTTCTCCTAAAGGTCTAGCACTCTGTCCCGGTTGGAGATCTGGTACGTCTATTTATCGTGGATATGGGGGCCACTTTAAAAACCTTGTAAAAAGAAAAAAAAGATTTAAAATAGCCTTGCTTATCTTAGTGCAGCAAAGTCCCATTATTTTCAGAGCGGCAGAGCAGTCCTCAGCGTTCTAAACACAACTTCTGGGTGTCATGACGCCCTCCCTTGGCCCTGGCCTGCCCCAGAATGCATCACATTGGGATGTGCCAGAGTAAAGGGAGGGAGTCACAAGACCAAGAGGCTGTATGGGTGCCAAACCCATGGATACAGAGGAGCCACTGTGCTCACCAGAGACATTCTGCCACCTACTGGTGGAATGATGTATAGCAAGCAACTGCCAATAAAGAACAGAGATCAGAGATATGTAGAGATCGGAGATAAGAGGAGACGGAAAGCCCCCTACAGGTCACTACAGTGGCCAGAAATACCAGAGGGAGCCGAAAAACACTTACAGAAACGGCTAAAACAGGTAGAATAGAGTTATTTTGAAAATTAAGGCGCTTTTCATATTTTGAGTTTTAAAATAAATGGTATATTTTGCGGTATATTGCTATATTTTGTTTTTACCACAAATGTCTACCCCTAGCCATAAGGCAGTTTATTTACCTTATAAATAAATGAATAAATAAGCCCCAATTAGATTCGGCTGTTAGGTAAATGTGTATAGGGTTGCAGCCTAAGAGTGAACACAATGGACCTGACTTCTGAGTAGACATGCAAAGGATTTCATTTGTTAGATATTTAATATCTGAAATGTGTACTTTTTATTCTATATGGATTTGTTTGCAATGTTGACTTAGTACAATCAAACATGGGATTTGACTCTGAAAACATCATGAAGAAGCAAACACCACTGGCATTAAACAAAGGATGGACTTGACAGGTTGCCTTTTGGTTCAGTTTTCTGCCTAGGAGAACAAATTGTAATAGACATGAAAAATGCAATATGCTTTAAAAGGCACAAGTGATCAGAGGAGGCTAAAAGGAACTACAGTATTTAAAATCAGTTTCCTCTCCTCTGTTAAGTGATACTATGCCACAACACACATAAACTACACCCACAGAAAATTGTATCATTTCCATTTGAATAACGGGACATGTAATAAAACAGTGTGCACATATATACATTCATGTCAAGTGTTGACATCATGGTGAACAACTAGAATGTTATCAAAAGTCAGCCTAGAATGCTATTTCCAAATCCAAGAAAAAATATATCTAGGGATTTTGAAATTTATTTAAATTATACAGACCAGATTTGCAATATATATTTAGCAGATAGTGATACTGTCAAAAGTAGTTAATAACCAGAATTCCCTTGAACAAAATTCATAAAATATATATCCTCAAAATAGGATTAGTGCTATTGCTCTTTCTTAGCCATGAACTTTTTCGCCTTTAGCTGCCATGGAAATTTGACTTCTTTATTTCTTTTCTATTCTACCCAACATCCTGTTCCTCACTCTCAATTTATTTTACAGTTTCCCCTGCAAATCTCGAAGCAATTAACTTTGTTGCAGGGGAAAAACTGCTATCCTATGTTTTATCTCTTGCAGCACAATCCTCACAAACTATACGGGGCCGGTCTAAAGGGCTGGCCGCCGTATCCTGAGCCCATTTCAGCATTTCACAATTTGTAGGAAAAAAGAGCAAAATCCCCCCACACACACACACACGATTAGGAAAATAGGATGGTACACTGAAAGGAAGAGCAGGTCATGCGTTATCCCACCAATAACTGCATGGAAGGGGGGCAGCTTAGACATTATCACCTGAGCCAGTCTTATTTTTTTTGAGGGGGGGGGACTGTGCCATTTGTACAGATCCTGATAGCTCCTTGTGGGTATCAAACATAATGAATCGTCATGCCTGACACTAAAAAAAATAAATCAAATCATACAATAAGAGTAATATATCATAGTAGCAGGTGTCTAGATACTAATACTTATATTGTTCATAGTCACCCTTTCATACAGCCCAATCCTGACTAAGATCCGGCCAGCAGCCCCCGGGCCGCCTGTCGGATCCTGACCACTGGCGGCAATGCTGCCGCCGGAACAGAGATCTTCTCGGGGAAGGAGACGAGCATCTCCTTCCCTGTGCAACTGGGGCCAGGCCCTATTGGCCTCCTCGGATTTCCGCCAGCTATTTTTCTGGCGGAAGTCAAGGAAGCCGTGTGAAGGCTCCAGCGCCTAGAGGGGGTCAGGATACAGCCAAAGGCCGTCCCCCTCCCCCTCCCAGGCCACCTGGGCCAATGGCCACCCTCCTTGCCCGGTGATCCACCCCCCCGCCTGCTGGATCCTAACCTACCGGGTCTGTCATCGGCGGGGTCGGGTCCATCGCCAGAGCTGGGGAGGCCGGCGTTGCACCGGCCTTCCCTGCTCCCAAGGAGGTGCAAATGTGCCTTATGGCATGTTTGTGACCTCTTCCGGCACCGTAACACTTGTTCCAGCATCGGAGTTTTCTTCAAGATTGTGCAGTTAGTCTCTTTATGTGCCAAAGAACAGAATGCAGATTCTTTGATTCTCCTGAAAATGTGTCAAACTTGGTGTGCACATAGATGGGGGTCAAAAGAGTTGTAAAATAAGAGATATACAATTACCTGTCCTAAGGTGAAATATCAATGCTGATTTCATCCATTCTGTGTTAGCTTTGTTGGCTGCTACTTCTCATGGATAGCACTTTTTAGCGGAATAGTTTTGACCTGTAAAGTCAGTGGACTATTTCTCATTTCAATCAGGCCTTTGTCCTGAAATTCTTATGCTTTTCATCTTGCCCAGAGTTTGTTGTACTGCCCAAATTCCACTACTAGTAACTGTTAAGGATAAGATACATACTTGTGATACTTTGGTGGCTTTCCAACTTTCAGAATAAATTTGGCATAATTATATTCAATGATGCCAATTTGATGCTTTTTAAAAAATTGAGCTGATAATGGTATTCAAAGGTTGTTACTTTAGTTGGAAAAACAGAGGCATAAAAATATTGGTGTGTCTTAATTGTAATCCTATTTTCATAAGTGACATAACAGATCACATTTATTCAGAATAGTATCTGAAAGCATTCTAAAGTAGTGGCCCCGAGTTTTTCTATTATGAGATAGTGTCTCTTCTTTCATGCTATTCAAAATTTCATTTCAATCATCATTTGTCTTAGGGCAAAATTATACACATTATACCACCAACCTGGTACATTCAACTCGCACCTGCCAGGATATACAAATGAAGATGCAGGGGGGAAAATTGTATGGGAAGCTTGGTGAGTGGTAGACGAGTTAAGCATTCAGCTCTTGGCTGATGATTCATTCCTACAAATACCTCCTCATCCAAAGCATTAGCATTATGAGAAATAGAGATGTGACATGATGTCAGCAGTTGTTCACCATATCACCATCAGGATCGCATATACTCCTGGGTGCAGAGTTAGTTGGAATCCTATCCTCTGCTGGATGACTGCAGGGAAAGGCCACGGGTTGTGTTGGGGTTAGCCAGGTAGGGCACAGATTGTGAGTATACACTTGTCACAGGGGCCACCTGGCCAAATGACCCCTGAACCTCTGTACTAGTGGCAGTGTAGTGCTTAGTGTACATCAGGGAGTGGCTGAGTGTGCCATGGGGAACCCACTAGGCCCCAGGGCCCCCCAGAAACCTGGTCCAAGCCCTGAGAATGACAGTCATTTTGGCCTCTAAATTGACTTCAGTGGGAGTGTGTTAACTTATTTAACTGTGCAATTCTCCGTAAATTTGGAGCATAGGAGCATGTGCTCTGCCCCTGCAAAGCATCGCAAACATGCCAGAAGGCACGTTTGCGACGACTCTAGAGTAAGGGCCACTGGTCCGAAGGCTAGCAGCCCTTACTCACATAACACTCCCTCTCACATAACACTAGAACTAGGGGACATCCACTCAAATTGAGTGGAGGGAGTATTAAAACAGACAAAAGAAAATATTTCTTTACCCAGCGTGTAATTGGTTTGTGGAACTCCTTGCCACAGGAGGTGGTGATGGCACCTGGCCTGGATGCCTTTAAAAGAGGATTGGACAGGTTTATGGAGGAAATGTCCATCGCAGCTTACAAGCCATGATGGGGATAAGCAACCTCCTGGTTATAGGAGTAGGTTTTCTTTGTGCCAGGTGCAAGGGAGTGGCGACAGGATACAGGTATCTGTCTTGTGCTCCCTGAGGCATCTGGTGGGGCCACTGTGTGATACAGGAAGCTGGACTAGATGGGCCTTTGGCCTGATCCAGCAGGGCTCTTCTTATGTTCTTATGTACTGTGCCGCCCTCTGAACCCGACACCCACCACTGGTCGGTGCAGGGGAGGGAGGAGGGTGGGCAAGGGTGCGGAGGGAGAGGGGCCATTGGCCAGGCCAGGAAGGGGGTGGGGATATCAGTGGTGCGCTCCGTCGATATCCTTGGCCCTTACCCGGGCCTAGCCAGCCTTACTCCCCCATCCCGGATGTACATCAGCTTCAGAGCTTGTGTACATTCGAGGAGGTCCATAGAGACCAGGCTGGCTTGCACCTGGGGGTGAATGTCCCCTTCTCCTGAGGTGCTCCCGGGCTGCCTGGGAATGGCATAGGATACAGCGGTTGGCCCTTTAGGTTAGCCATTTATCCTTACGCAGGATTGTACCGCTAATGATTGTATCCTGCCTTTCCCTCCAAATAGAGCACTCAAGGTACAATATAGGTACTCAAGTACGATATAGTTGAAAAACAGTAAAATGCAAAATAAATATAAAATATAAAGTTCAATAATAGTAAAATAACCATACAGAACAGTGCAATAAAAAACACTGAAACAAAACACAGAATACTATCACAAACTCAAAAGCAACTAAGAAGAGAAGGCCAGGTGGAAAAGGAAAGTCTTCAACCCTCTCCAGAAGACTAACAGGGAAACGTCAGTTCAAACGTCAGCCAGGACGTCTGGCAGTCAAGGTTGCCTGTGTCAGCTGAAGCATGCTGAGGCGAACGTCAGAGAGAGAGAGAGAGAGAGAGAGAGAGAGAGAGAGAGAGAGAGAGAGAGATGGACTGTGAAAGTAACATCTCGAATGAAGGGTTCTATGAAAGACTAGAACGTTATTATATTGTAAAAACCCCTTGGGGTTTAAAACAGCCTGCCCATGTACACCGCCTTGAATAAAGTCGGAGGAGAAATCCAATGACCAGAAAGGCGGTACATAAATACTGTATATTATTATTATATTATATTATTATTATATTATATATATTAATCCCACTTGGGGGTAGTTCCTTAATGATCCATGGGGAAGCAAAGAATTTCTCCTAAGTCCATTTCTCCCTACCATGTCCATTTTTTCTGCTTGCACTGATAGTGTTGCATCAGAGGTAGCCTGCACTGGAACCCGAGTGTTATTATACCAACATATAATAAACCCTTTGTATCCGTGCTGGTTTGGTTCCTGAACCCCCAGTGGATACAAAATACCGCATTAAAAGAAATCCGCGTGGGGGAGGGTGAGGCAGCGGCTGGGCGGCATCACAGTATCTTAATTTACCAGTGCTTCAAAATTACTGTACAAAGTTAAAAAAAAGACCAATTCACAGCAACTTCCGGTTTTGCGTTGCAACCAGAAGATGCTGTGAATCGGGTTTGTTTTTTTTACTCTTTAGAGCTCGTGTGACTTCCCAGTGCTTCAAACGGCTCTAAAGCGTTTTTAAAAACCTGATTAACAGCGACTTCTGGTTGCAACGCAAAACTGGAAGTTGCTGTGAATCAGGGATTTATTTTTTTACTCTTTACAGTAGTTTGAAACACTGGGAAGCTGCACAGGAGTCTAGGAGCGGGCGGCGCGGTGGCGTGCTGCTAAATTAAGGTACTGTGATGCTGCCCAACCCCCAGTCATCTCTTTATTCCCAGGATCAGCCATTCGCGTTGAGACAAATCTGTGGATGACTAATCTGCGGAAATATGAGCTATACTGTATATTCCATAGGTATGCTGCAAGATCACTGCAGACGGAGACAGCAGCCATGAAATTAAAAGACGCTTACTCCTTGGAAGGAAAGCTATGGCAAACTTAGACAGCATAATAAAAAGCAGAGATATCACCATGCCAACAAAAGTACGTATAGTCAGGGCGATGGTGTTCCCAGTAGCAATGTATGGTTGCGAGAGTTGGACCATAAGGAAGGCTGAGCGCCGAAGAATAGATGCTTTCAAACTGTGGTGCTGGAGAAGACTTCTGAGAGTCCCTTGGACTGCTAGGAGATCAAATCAGTCAATCCTAAATGAAATCAACCCTGACTGTTCCCTGGAAGGAAGGAAGGACTTCTCATTAGGTGGCCAAAATATTTGAGGCTGAAGCTCAAATATTTTGGCCACCTAATGAGAAGAGAGGACTCTCTGGAGAAGACTCTGATGCTGGGAAAGATTGAAGGCAAAAGGAGAAGGGGAAGGCAAAGGATGAGATGGTTAGACAGCATCACCGATGCAACGAACATGAAAATGAGCGAACTCGGGAAGATAGTGGAGGACAGAAAGGCCTGGTGGTATGTGGTTCATGGGATCACGAAGGGTTGGACACGACTTAACGACTGAACAACAACAATGCTGCAGAGATAGGATCACCTTGGCAGCCATCTTTCTAAAGAATCAAATAACTCAGCCTTGTATTGTAGGGAAGGTGTTCCAACTTCTTTATCATTTTAGTTACCGTATTCTGTATTCCTTCTGATGTGTCGTCTTCTATTTTTAGGTTTGAGTGACCATAATTCTACAACATTCCAAATCTCAGAGCACCAGAAATTTATATAGTGGAATTATGATTGTGATGGATGTTTTCAGTCTGTTCCCTAATAATACCCAACATTGAGTTGACTTTTTTTTCATAGTCTCAGCATGGCGAGTTGATGTTTTCCATGAATTATATATTACATTCAGGAATTTTACAAAGATAAAACATGTTTCTAATGTTTACAGACAAGTCTGTGCAATTGGAAGTAGATTTCAATGGGACTCATCACTAGGTTGAGATTGGCCATGTTTAAAAAAATTGTGGCCTAAGCCAGTTAATTCATAATAGGTTTACTGCTAATTTATTTGTGCATGTTTGATTTGTTTACATGGCTGTTCAATGCCCTGGAAGATCCCTTACATTTTTTTATGAATGCAAACAAGTGCCTAATACTGACAGAAAATTGAAGCCGTGAGAAATAGCCGAAAGGATCAGAATGATTCTGCTTCTAATGAACCTTAGACATCAGTTGCTTCAACATTTCTAATATACTGTCAATATCAACAATGAACTGCAAAAGAGTGTCAGCATGCAGCTCTGTATATTTCAATGTTTATCCTCCTACTACTGAATTAGAATAATGGATGCAAAAAGAAATAAACTCAGAAAATCTGTTTATATTTGGATGAAGATTTGAAAGAGAAAAATGCATTGAAAAACCAAGAACATCACTCTCTACAAATGATTCATCATGAATGTGTCAGAAAAGATACATGTCATAAAAAATATATTAAGGGAAATGTTAATCTATGCACCTTCCCATGGTAAATGTCATTGAACAACTTAGCTGTGCCTGGGGGGGGGGGATAATTAACCAACTACTCTGCAATTCTGTTCTTCCTGTATTATGATAAAATTACCAGATAAAGAATTTTGCTTACAGCAGCAACTTCACATCACAACCCACTAGATTTGCATTTTTGTCTGTTTTCTTAAAAAGTAAAGCAGCAGTCCAAACAATCTAGAGAAAGTAACATTCAGATGAAAATTTTCAGGAAACCAATGCAAGAGAAAATGTTAACGATGGAAATGACACTTCTGAATTTCACTTCGAAGATCAAAGAAAATGCGTTGCTATAAATATTTCTGTATAAAACAAAGATCAAGTACAGGTCCTAGAAGCAGTATAAAATGACATCCAGCACAGCCCTGTATATCATCAAGCTAGCAGCACCTATTTAAACTGCATGTGCACCAAGCAGGATTGATTCTCCTAGCAGCTCAGTCTCCACCTCTCTCTCTCTCTCTGCCAATCCTGCTAGAAAATCAACCCAATTGTGACACAGTGCTTCAAATAGCACCTTCTGCATGCCCTCCCCATTCAGAAAGAGAACAGGGGACACAAATGCTTCCTATCATAAGCCCAAAGAAGATATATTAGCTCATATCACTTCCCATGCTGTGCAATCCTATGCATTTCTACTCAGAAGTATGGCGTTAATATGTGGGCAGGGCTAACTTGCCTGGTTGGAGTACCAGGCAGGGATTGGTCAAGAAAAGCCAGCTGCAAGTACCTCTCTGCAGCTGAGAAGATGGCAGGCACTATGCTTGGGCACAAGGCAAAGCCCTGTTAAGTTCAATGAAACCTACAGTGCAATCCTAGGCATGTCTATTCATAAGTCCCATTGTGAATAGGGTTGCAGCCTTATTCCCAGGTAAGTGTGTACAGGACTGTAGCCATAGGCAAATACATTTTCTCACTTTCTTATTGTTTCTTTTCTCACTTTCTTTTTTCCAATAGAAGGCAAAGGAAATGCCTGGCTAATTCATGGTGAACTTTCACATTATGCAGAAGAGCCATGATTGGATGTTAAGACATCTTGATTTACACGGGTCATTCCATGTCAAATCAACCAATGAAAATCCATGTTGGAACTTGATGTCATGGATTTTTGTAGAAAAATGGACTCGAGGGGTTTAAATCCTTGTCACTGCCAACAAGAAAATTTAATTTTTATATGATACCACTGAGATACCATCATGAAATTTTGACTGATTGACTACAAGACATGCTGCTTTCTCTGCACGGGAATGGCTCCGACGGTGAGGGGGCGGGGCCACCTCCTGCTCACTCGGTAAAGGGACTAGGACGGAGTGATACTTACGGCCCCGCCCCTACTGGAGCGGCGCCTTTGCAAGACATATACTTTTAAGTGTGATTTTTTTTAAAAAAAATTAAAAAACCAAATGTACCAAAAATGAACAAAATCCATGACATCAAGGTTTCATGCATTGGTTGATTTCACATGGAATGGCCCACACTTAAAATTAAACAACCATGCCTCCCCAGTGGAATTAGTACAGTTGTTTTGTGGGAAGTGGATTTAACTGTTTCACCAATTAAGCAGCCCAATCCTATCCCTCACCAGGTCCCCGTGCAACCAGTCTTATCTCCTGCACCATTGATCCCTGACTCTTCAGCAGAGGTGTCACTAGGGTTTGCATCACCCGGTGCGCAAGCTCATTGCATAAAATCTTCTGCAAGCCAGATGAAGTAGATATTCTAAAGAGAAGGTAATATATATAGGAGCAATGCCAGACTGGATACAATCAACTGACCAGCCTAAATGTGCTTAGCTGACCCCTTAGGTCTCCAATGCAGCCCCATAGCCAGCTGAACAACTGATCAAATTAGCAACACAGATCCCTTAGTCCTGCTTTGCCCTGCCTCATCTTGTCTTGCTTTGCCCTCTAAAACAAGTTAACGTTCTCACCCTGGTAAGTGTGGAAATGTACAATACAGAAAGGAGAATAAACCTGAAACAGGGATGCCTTTTTCTGCAGCAGACCTTTATTTGTCATAATGTTCAATGATACCTTTTTTGCCAAAGTGAAAACATTCACTATTGTAAAAAGGGTCAAATACTACCTTGAGAAACCAAGCAATATGTCCATGCATGTGTATTTGTTTGGATGTACTTGTCTGAGCTATTTGTGAATCACATGTTCATTCAAGAGAGAAACAGAACAGCTTCCCAAAAATTATTACTGCAATCCATAGTCCTAGGGGCATCACTAGGGTTGGAGACACCCAGGGTAAGATCTCATTGTGTCACCCCCATGGACCTCCTCCCATACCAGACCACACAATGTGAAAACCTCCTGGGAAATGCGATCCCCACGCAAATTGCGAAGGGGATCCGGAAAAACCCATTTTTCTACCAGTGGTGTGTTTTCGCACCACCAGTAACAAATAGAATAGAAAGTCATTTTGGTTTCATCCCTCCCAGGGGTGATCCACCCCCTGCCCAGTGATGCCCCTGCATAGGCCCTATATAGTCCCTGCATATATGCTTTTGCAGTGGAAGCATGGTTTTAAGATAAGTGGGAGCCAGTAATACCATTTATTAGAGATGAACAAACTTCCTCCCTATTTTAAAATGTAGACACACTGTTACATTTTATTTATTTGCAGTGTGAATGAATTTTAAATAAACCCTCCTCCCTGTTGCTCTTCCTCTGGATCAGTTTTCTACAAAAAGAAGCCACAGAAGATTTACTGCTTTTCCTTCATCAAGTCTTATCTTCTCCTTACATGCATACAGAAGGAGCTCTGCACTGCAATTCAGGAGATAATTAAGCTGAAGTGTAAAACAGAGCTACAGTCATATGCACAGCCCCAAGAGCATGTATTCCATTGATATGAAAAAAACTTTATCCATGCTAGCATTAACATGCTGAACTGCATGGTACTGTCAGGGCCATTGTACTGTCCACTGTGGAGGCCTCAGAAAACATTGCAGTGTGCTAGCTAAATAGTCAGCTATATTGAACATGTAAAACAAAATAAAGTAAATATTACCATTTAGGCTTACCAGTTTTTTCCTGGTTCTAAACCGGGACACATACCCCACAATTAATTAATTATTTAAATTTAATTAATTCAATAACAAAAACAAATTTTAAATTTTGGGGGTGTGAAGTGCCCTTTTGCCACCCAAAGGGCGCCCCAAAATTTTTAATTAGTTATTTGTCTTTAACTAGCCAAATTAATTAATTAATTATCCATTTTATACATTAGCTTGGCACAGAATGCATGTTGGCAAACCAGTCTGGCTAAATGTAAATAATAAAATACACCCTCTAAAAATGAACTAAATAAGAAAGCAAAAATTTTAAAAGGGAGGAAAATAAAATAAATGATGGTCACAGTCACCCCCTCCTTTACATATTAAGTATGATAAAATTAATAATAATAAATACTGAATTAAATGACTACAGTTTCTTCTTTCTAGCCTTCATTTCTGCAATACACACCTTAATAAAAAAGATAACTGCACAGGAAAGCTGCACATATTAAGGGGGGGGAAGCCACTTTAGAAAACACACAGAGACAAATTTGAAGTACAACAAACACTCTCAGCAGCTGAAGACACCCCTTTGCAAAAGTCAAACAGAGACCACAAAGCTCCTCCATTTCCAAGTACTGTAAAGTAGTGAGACAAACCATGTTCAAAAAAGAATCCTCAGCTCTCCTTTCTGCTGCAAGGGGGAGGGGGAAAGCACTCTGGCTCCTGGCTGAGGGCTTGCAGAAGAAAGGGCTGTGAGGTCATGCTGCTGAGGCGGAGCTAAAGAGTAAAGCTCTGTGCTTCTCCTAAGCACATGATCACAGCCAGTGAAGCCTCCTAGGTGGCCATTTTCTTTAGGGGAAAAGTTCCGGCAGCCATTTTTTCAAAAAAATATATCAAAAAAAATCAAAATTAATTTTAAACAGACCAGGGGGGTAACGGGGGGGCCAGGGGGGCCAGGACAGGCCCCCCAAATCCCTGACAGTCCAGGAAATTCCGGGACGAATGGTAAGCCAAAGTACTGTATAAAGCCTCTATGTGAGGCCCACTATAGAATCCTGGCCTTCTGCTTTTATCTGGTCAACAGAACCTGAAACTACAGTAACCCGTTCATGCTGCCTGCTGCTTGAGCGCAAGCAATTAACATTGAGGATCCTAAACTGAAGAACATCAAGTTTTTGGAGAGCTTCTGGCTGACCATGGCCTGACAGTTGCACGATGATGGCTACAATTCATAGTTGCAATTCATAGCCATCACATTTTCACATTTTGACTGTACACATTTTGAACGTACACATTTAAGGGCCATCTATTTCAACAAAATATCCTCTAAAGGTTTTGTCATTTTCCTAAGGAGCACATTAAAAAACAACAACAAAACCCAGCAAATTTGGTATTGTGCAGGGGGATTACTAGTCTTCTCTCTTCCCTGGTGAGAGCTGCTGCACTATTTTTCCCACTTTGTCCCAAACATAGTATGGTTAGCGGGTAGCTGGACAAAGATCAGGCAAGGAGAGATAGTCCTAATGAGCAAACCAGAATGTGATGGGGAGAAGAAATTGCTGCTGGACCAAGGAGAGCATGTTAGCATTAAGAAGAAAGAAGGAGATACAGAACAAGACCAGGTACCTTAGAGGCGTTGATGGTGACATTGTCAAATTCTCCCTTCATCCAGGCACCAATTTAAATATGGTGCAGAGTGCACGTGAAAACTTACACAAGCGGTATTCCATATGGTCAGATTCTCATTTAAACCAGGTTGTATGCATTGTTAATACACCAGGGATCTGTGCTGATATACTGGCATGTTAATATAAACTGCATGTGGTGCAGCTGACTGCTAGTTTAAACACAAGTCCAGCTGCCAGGAACACTACCTGGACATGGCTATATTTTTCATACCTGCCCCAGTATCTCAATTAAAGTGGGCGACAGGGGTACTTTAAAGGCACAATCAATTTTCATCTAACAAGAGAAAACAAAGTGAAGAATATATGATATCCCTGTTTCCAACAACACTACTGTACATTTTATATACTTGTCAAAGTAACAACCAATACGTTATAATACTACGTAAAATAGCACCATCTGGTGACTCCAACTATTATAATGCTATTTTGAATAATCTGAACCAATTTTCAAGCAGCTCAACATTTTTGGAAATAAGACCCAACAAGATAAAAATAAGGGGCTTTAGAACCCTTCACATAGATTAAAGATGTACTCAAATTTTAAAATTAAAGATGCATACTTGTTTTGGAACAGTCAGTTTTACTGTGGGGCAGTAGACATTCACAACAATGTCTAAAGTGGAAAAAGTAAAACACATAAATGCACACAGCACAGGAGCTGTGGAACAAAACGTGTAGCAAGACAATAGTAAGCTTTGCCCACTGATCCTATTGTCAGACCAAGTAAGGTTCAGGAAGGGAAAGATGGAGCAGAGCATAGAAAAAAAAGGAAGGGGAACAGAAAATCTGTAGCAGGAGTACCCCACCCCCCACCCCCACGTTGTTTGGAAGGAAGCCTGGCTTGGAAGCCTAAACTGGAGTCAAGGAGACTTATTGTTGGAAGCTTCCTGGTGTTCTAGCTGATTTCCCTGAAGTTTCATGCTTTGGCTATAACTGGTTGGTTGTGCACAGACTGAGTTCCTGTCTAACAACTGAGTTTCTGCCTAACAAATGTTCTGTGTTTCATTGATGATGTAAGGAGGACTTGAGTCCTCCTAACATCATCAATGAAACACAGAACATTTGTATCCATTTAGGTCTTTACAGTGCCCAATATACATAATGTGTGCGGTGACCCTAACAACTTTATGTACGATGCAAAGTTGACCCATGCATGTACATCACCTTAGCTTTCATCAGCTGGGGCTCCTTCCAATGTTAGCTCAGTAGCATGGTAGCTCCTGTAGCATGATTCCTTTCCTTCCTGTGCCACTTGAGTACAGTATACTGAGAGCCCCAGAACATTTGGAAAAAGTCCACAATTGGATCCTTCTCATACCAGCATTACACCAGGAGTGGTGTCAGGGCTTGGCCAAGTTGGGCACACCATCCTTGCTGGTTTTAAGGCATTGGCTGAAGACATTTCTTTTCAGGAAGGCCTTTAATCTAACACTGTATTACGTTTCTCTGTACAAGTTGCTTTGGTTGACCTACATGGAAAGCAGGAGATAAATGTAGTAAATAAATACCCGCATTTTTCGCTCCATAAGACGCACCGGACCATAGGACGCATGCGTAATATGGAGCTAAAAATAGTGTAAAAAATATCTTGCTTTTAACAATTTTACTTACCTGGTTGTTGAACTTCAGCTCCAATCTTCAGGTGCCCCAGCCAGCTCCCAGTCGCGTTCAGCACCTGGGCTACGTTCCCAGGCGCTGGACGCGACCTGGGAGCCCTGCGCAAAGATCGCAGCAACTGCGATGTTTGCGCAGGGCTCCTGGTCATGTCCAGTGCCTGCGCTAAGTTCCCTGACGCTGGACGCGACTTCAAAGTCCTCTGGAAACATCCTAGTTCCTCCAATGTTTCCGGAGGTCTTTGAAGTCGCGTCTATTGTCAGGCAACTTCGCGCAGATGCTGAACGCGACTGCAAGTGCTCCGGAAACATCGGAGGAACTCGGATGTTTCCAGAGGACTTTGAAGTCATGTCCAGTGTCAGGGAACGTAGCGCAGGCGCTGGACGTGACCAGGAGCCCTGCACAAACATCGCAGTTGCTGCGATCTTTGCACAGGGCTCCCAGGTCGCGTCCAGCGCCTGAGAACTTAACGCAGGCGCCAAACGCGACTGGGAGCTGACTGGGGCACCCGAAGATTGGAGCTGAAGATCAACAACCAGGTAAGTAAAACTGTTAAAAGCAAGACATTTTTTTCACTATTCGCTCCATAAGACGCACAGACATTTCCCCCTATTGTTGGGGGGTGCGTCTTATAGAGCGAAAAATATGGTAAATCAGAGAGTCCACCTGGCCAGACTAAGCCCTGAGACTCAGTACTAGCAGCAGTATCTAATGTACTAACAGGGGGAGGGGCCCTAGTGCAGGTTTTCCCAGGGCCCCCATAACCTGGCTCTAGCAGGGACTCCAGTTTCTGGAAAATGTCATGACAATACTGGAAGCTGCATTATCAATTTCTCCCATATGAGCTCAGACTCTGATAATTAAGGCAGTATATGAGAAATCCTGCAATGGAACAGAAATAACATCAGAAGGGGGCCATGATTACTCAGCGACTCACAAATGAATTTGAGAATTGACTCAACCAAAAGTGATCGTATTTCAAATTATGTGTGGTGAATTTAGAGTTCTATAATTGGTATGAGGTCAGGTCCATAACAGACCATTTCCACCTGCAATTCATCTCTTTATAGTAGTCAACAAGAGAGAAGCACACATGTGTGAACCAGCTTGTTAAGTATAGTCCTTGGACTATGAAAACCACATTATTGTCTTGCAAATAGCACCAAGAACACATTTTCTGTTGGTGGTGAATCACTATTTTTAGCATAATAAGGAACACTTTAGGAAACAAAATAAGTTTACTTGCCAATCAAATATGTTTCACAAGCGTCCTGCTGTTATTTAGGAAACACTCTCCAAAACAACGTAAAGAAATGGCTTGTTCAGAAAGCTATTTAAATAATTTAATAGAGCAGATGGCTATTATGAGGAGAGAGAGAGAAAAAAAAACTATTACAAGGCATTTCCCCCAGCCATTTCCAATCAAACTGTTGAGATTTTATATTGTAGAAAATTGCATGACTTTGGTTTTCTTAAACTAGAAAAATGTGAAATATTTTGTGGAGCCAGTTTATGATATAGTTTTAACCCATGCAATATCTAGTAATATGGTTTGGATCTCAGGAATAGGCTGAGTAGTTTTCTAAAATATAAATTAATCAGACATGTTCACATTGTCACCAGTAACAACGTGAATGCTGCCACGATGTGGCTGCTTCCACTCTGTTCACAATATCTGAAGTGAAGCCATCATGTGGACAGCAGAGCTGATGACGTGGTTACTTCCTACGTTACTACTACAGGATTCCAACATAGGTTGCTACTGGTGAGTATGGAAAGCAACCACATCACTGCATGCCTATGTGATCCTTTCCTTTCAAGGCTTTGCCAACCCTGCTTGCTTGAGTTTCCGTCTTTTGTTGTTCCCGGCCAGCCCCAATCATCCTAATGAATGGGTGTAGGACAGCTATGATTGTATCATTGTTGGGCAAGACATCCAGAACCCCTTTCGTCCAATCATTGCTTGGTCAACCCAGGAACATATGGGGAGAGCTGAACAACTGATCCTCCTTCCCTAGCATGCAATATTATTTTACCTGTGGTAGCGCAAGTCATCATTAGAACTGGAGCTGCTAAAGTGGTAACACAGAACTGGACAGCCCATCTAATTTTATTCATTTCCTATTTATTTAAAGGATTTTTATCCTGCCTTTCTGCCCACTACAGTAGCCTTTGAGTCCAGTTACATCAATTCATAGTGAACATTAAAGAGACTGAAAGTAAATTAAACATACAAATAAACTGCAGTACGAATACCAATAAACACAGCCAATCGATATTAATTGCTGTTAAATGCTAGAGCAAATAGGATATAATTTACCTGGCAGCCCGGCAGCAGGCAGCCCGCAGCAGAAAGACTACTCAGGGAAGGGGATGCTCGTCGCCTTCTTCGGGTGTAACGGCGGCTGGGGCCAGTAGGCCTCCTCGTATTTCCGCAAGCTATTTTGCTGGTGGAAGTTGGAGGTGGCCGTGTAACAGCCCAGCCGCCCTCCGGAGTCCGGGATATGGAGGATGCCATGTCCCCAACCCTGCCTGGAGTGGCTGGGCCTATGGCCGCCCTCCCGGCTCTGCCGTTCCTCCCCCCTGTCTGCCGAGCACCCGAGCTGTCCACCGGATCCTACCTCGCTTGGGTCCGCCGCCGGCCCGAGTCTTCGGCCCACGGAGCAGGGCAGGCTGCCCTGATCTAAAGTAGTCCGCAAACGTTTGCGACTACTCCAGTCTACTCTGGCAGCGGATCGCTAGGTCCGCTGCCCGGACATTAAGCTGGATTGCGCCCTAAATGTTGCAGATATACCGTACATTGTTACAAATCCAATACAAAGCCAGATTAATTTAGAACCATGTCCTAGACACTTGCTAGTTCTACATTTATGAATGAAATGGAGAGAAACAATTTAGTCAGTTTTGCCAAGGATATATTATTTCTTTCCTTTAAGGCAGCATTTCTCAAACTGTGGGTCGAAACAACCCACTTCATGGGTCGTAACCTGATTTCTGGTGGGTCCCGCAGAGTCTCCAATGAAAACATGAGTGATAGAAAGATCAGATAACTAATTGCCTCAAGCTCTGAGGCTATTCAAAAATCAGATAGCTGCTAATTGACCTGCAAGCAGCTGAGCTCCTGCAGTCTGCAAGCTTATGTAAACATAGGAAGATAAATATTTGAGTGACTTTTTAATAGTATTTTTTCCCAAGTCCCTCAGTGACAGGTAGTGGGAGCAGGTGAAGGCTAGGTCACGTAACTAAGCCCCTCAAGCTTTGAGGCTATTCATTAGGGCTGCCTTATTATGAGAAATGGAATGAGGTTGTTTGCATATAAACAAACAAATAAATAAAATAGTATTTGTAAATAAATAAATAAAATATTTCTTTCTAGATCACTTTTTTTAAAGTCTCATAAAGCTAGGTGGGTCCTGATAGAGTGTCATTTTAAAAAGTGGGTCCCGGTGCTAAAACGTTTGGGAACCGCAGAAACACTAACAGTACAAGCCACTACAAGTTTACTCACAAGTAAGGACCATTGAGTTCAATGAAACTTACTACTGGGTAAGTGTGTATAGGATTGCATTCTTAAAACATAGGTTATCATCAGCAAAGATGAAGAGTCCAATACTTCTTTGCTTGGGGGCATGTCCACCACATATGATAAAAAGTTCCCTCTTGCTTTTTACATTTCCAACAGCTATTCATCACCTTCTCATACATTTTTGCTAATTTGCTTGGGGTTATATACCATCTATACATCATTTTATATATATTTTCCTTAATATTAATATTTAACGTAAATTTCAACTGTTTTAACCATAATTGTTCCCATTGCTCCATTAAAATAACATGACCTACATTTTTCGCCCACTGAATCATATATTCTTTAACCTGTTCTTCTTCTGTCTCGAACTTCAAAAGCAATTTATACATGACTTTTCAAGTTCTTGTTTGTGAATGAGATTCCTCCCTGAGCTGATGTTGGGGAGATGTTCATTTCAACACACTTGGAAACACATCAGCCCTTCATGCAGAATGTCTGCTCCTCTCCTTCTTTGAAGATGGGAAAAGAATAATGCAATCTATCAAACTATAATTCATCTAAAGAGTAGAGACTTTATTGATGTTTTATCAAACAGAATGCCATTCTATTGAAGCTATTTCAAGAAAGAAATTTCATTAGTGTAGTGGAAATCGCTGAAGATTGGCGAGGAGTTAGTGGTGTTAACAGTGGCCCCCGGTTTTGACAGATCCAGGAAGGAAGGGGTTAAAGGATCAAGACTTTGCCTGTTTGACAGGACTGGGATATAAGGGGTTAACACCCAGGACTGCATGGGTGGAAGCACAGCTGTAGGCAATTGGGGCTCGATCCTGGCAAAGAAGACTATCATCCCCTTCCCTTGAGGAGACCTCCAGCCCCGCACTGGATACATTGGAGCCTGCCCTGGTTCCGCTGCATCCGAGCATGGGGCTTTTAATAGGATTCAGCTGTGAATGAGGGCAGTGAAAGAACTTTTAAAAAGGAGTTGGAATTACAAAAAAATATCAAAAGCCTTTAACTTAATTAAAAGTGGTGACTATTCTTCGAAGCCTACCTCTTTCATAAGCTAATGAAATGACACACAAATACGTATATATTATAGATAGGCGTGTTGATGTGCCCGTTTTCATACGTAACTTTAAATACTAGCTAGCTAGGTGTTTATTCCTTTAATGGACATATCATCATTTACCAGTGTACATAACATGTTAGGAATGCCCCAAGTCATATCACAAAAACTAATTTCACTTTTTAAGAGTGACTATTGAAGCTGTCCCACTATTTATCATAAATATAAGTGGCAGCAAGTCAAGACCAGACAAATCACTATCTGTATGCTATTTTTTACATCTCACCTACCATCTTGCATCTGCTCTTACTGGTTTGGTCAAAAGCACTGTAAAGTACAGTACATTACATATTTTACCATGTCTTCCAAAGTCTTATATTGGCAATAGAACTGACAAGAACTGAAAGCTGTGTTCCTGCAGTTTATGCTACATACTAACATAGGCCAGCCAGTGTCAATAATACAGAGCAAGGTGCCCCAGTATTCAATTCAAATGCCCCACTTCCATTCAAAAGAAGTCCAAGTTGACATAATACAGCAACAGGACATGTATTTTTCTAGGTATTTTAAATATAGCGTTCAATCCAAATATTAAAATTCTGTACCTGACCTAGTATTACTAGATTTGTAAAACATGAATGAGAAGGCAGAGTCTAAATGTAATCATTTTGTCCTTTGAAATCTTGGCATGTATTATTTGGACTCTTGACCAAATTTCATGCCAGGCAATAGTCCAGGATGGCCTGCAAAAGAAAAGATTTGTGCCTTCTAGTCTCAAGAGATGCCAAGATGACAGGCAATAAATTAACAAGGGAAGGAAATTGCGGAATTCTTCACATTATCACCAAGTCTCACATTTTGCTTCAGAAAAGCATTTTGCTTGAACACTCACTTATTACTCAAATACTGAATAGCTTCCATTCATATAGCTTCTTACACAAGAAAATAAACGTGATGCGTGTACAAATAAAACTAGAGGCCTAGAGTCAAATAACTGAAATCAATATGTCAAACATAATAAACCCCTTCCTGTCCCCTGCTTTTTTTTTGGGGGGGGGGGCTTGTTCCTGTAGGTTTGCCAGGTCACAATACCGCAAGAACAGTAGAAATCACATTATTAGTATTCATAGGAGACAGTATTTCATTCTATGCAACTCTTTGGGGTTCAGTGAAACGCTGTCTAGCATGCCTGTCTCCCTGACCCTGTCCTGGCTATCACAACTGTGAGATATCTTCAGAGTTCCCTCCTTCTTTCATTCATCCTTCTTTGCCTCAGTTCCCTGCCTCCTCTCTCTATTCTCTCAAACTCCCTTCTCCTTTACCTGCCATTCTCTCATATTCCCATTTCTCAGTTTGTTGTCTATTCTGCACTCTTCATCAAACCTTGCATATGGGTTCTCTACCCACTAGCTTCCCTAATGATCTTTTTGCAGTCATTTGTCTGTCCCACAAAGCTGCTCAAATAGGCCTCTGTGACCACAGCCCAACTGACAACTTTCCCTTCTTTCGTGGAAACTGAATTTCAAACATTTTGACAGTTTTGCTCACTGAACAGTTGGAACGTTTGTGGATCACCTCAGCCAATCGGTGCCACGATACACAGCACATTACAGTACAGTATAAGTTTCTCTATTCCTTAGCAGCTATACCTTTAATACTCAAATTAATTTCCAAACCTTCTCTTTTGCCAAAACGTTTGCCAAGAAAATGTTTTCCTAATTTTCAAACGAAAATAAAATGCTTTATAAAACTACATTTTAATAGTAGTCTTTTTTAGTAGACTAAAAGAACACAAGGATATTTCTCCTTCAAAACATACTACTCTTCAAGTTGAACTGAATAACTGCTAAAAATTGATATAGCAAAACTATCCAGAGACTTTATCAGTGAAGAGCAAGATCATGAACTAGAGGGAGGCTCTCTAATGTATAGACTAAAGAAAAACATGGAAGAAAATGAGTTCCATTGCAGTCTTCTGCACTATTAGTTAGAGAAATAAAGTCAGCAAATGAACTGAGCACTTCAAAAATGAACCTCACTGTCATTGCTCCAGTAAAAGCAGCTATTATACCAGACACCACACTTCCATGTGACAGCTTCTGCTGGCAAATACAACTGAACAATTTGTCCTCTTCCACAGATGATGCCAACTAGTCTGGAAAATGGAGAACGATAATATTATCTACCTACATAACACATGGAAGCATTTCTGAACTATTTTGAAAATGTAAAGGAGTCCATAAGACTTGACATTTGACAAAGACCAGGACGTGAGCAGTCATGCAGTGTTTGAATTCCACTCATTTTTGAGGCTCTGGGCGCCTGAAATATTGAGATATGTTCAAATCCCTCTACAATGTTAACAGTCGCTGGAGACCAGCAACCAACTTTGGCTGGTTATTCTCTATGTGAAAGTGAACCCTCTTGACTCTATGAGATAATTTTCCCCTCCAGAGAAACGAGACCTCTTCTGACAAACTGTAAGTATGAAGAGCGTCCACATTACTTACAACACATCATGAGTGTGACAGTAAGCTATGGCCTTACAGTGTTTGTCTGCAGTGACAAATGCTCTCCATTGGAAAAGATCCTCCCTGTGATATAGGGTGCTGGGTCCCCAGTGCCCCTAATCATGAGGAAAATTTCTCCCTGAGTAAAGCATCTTTTGCTTCTGACAAATACTATGAGCGGGCGGAGGGAGGGGGTTGCAAGGTTTTAGAGCGGCAGGAATGAGCTTGCCACAATGCTCATGGGGATGGGATGCTGTAAGTTTGGAAACATCTGCACTTAAAATATCGAATATCTGCACTTAAAAAGGGGAAAAAGCCCCCCAAGCGCCGTTTAACCTTTTAAAAGCCAAACCATGGCCAAACTGTCCCAGAATGCACCCTGGGGCAAGGCTGGGAGGGGGGAAGAGCCATTGCGTGACCCGGAAGTGGGTTGGGAAGGCTGCAGAAGCTCCATGGAAGCTTGATAACGCCACGGTTTGACTTTTAAAAGGTTAAACGGGGCTTTTTTCCTTTTAATAGGGGTTTTTCGGTGGACCCCGGTATATGCGGATCTTCGCTATTCACAGGGTGTGTGTATCTGGAACGGATCCCCCGCAGATAACGAAGTCCGACTGTATGCACAAACTATTTAAAAAAAAATGTGTGTAACTTATGTTTGAAGCACTGCTTTCGTTTTGGGACATCTTTGCAAAAAATAATTTGAAAAAGCCAAGAAAGGAAGGGGTCCCTTTATGATTTAAGGAAAGACAAGTCAGCAGGCTATTCAGTGTTGTTAACCTCCTACAATCCTGACCCTAGGAATTACTGATAGCATGGCTTGTTATTGACTCACTTCAGCGGCATGCTGGGAAGTCAACACAGAAGCACTCATCAAGATTCACTCTCCTTTCTAGTCACACTGAGTGTGTGAAATTATTCATCTCTTCAAGCAATAATGCAGCTAATTGTTCCAAAAGTGCTTGAACAACAGATTACCAGGTGACAAAAAAAGCTCACTATTTCAGTGCTAACCGTTCCTCATGCTTCAACTTGAAACAATCCAGAGACGCTTGTTAGTCTTTACAGCAGGAACATTTTTTGTATGAATTCTGACAGCTGGCATTTTGCATGCTCTGATGGACCACAGGATTCCGTTCACCCATACATGCCTTGTTTTTAAAAGGTGCTGTGCATATCGGCGTCTTTGGGATTTGAAAGATTTATCCCTGCCAGCTGTTGTATGGCAACAACCAACAACAGAGGAACCAAGGCAGAAAAAGGAGTTAGAATAATGAGACTGAAATGAGAAACAATTGCTTTGGTAAGAGCACAGAGTCTTTAAAATTGCAAATCTTTACCATTTCAACTTTTGCCTAATTAGTGCTACAGTTGATTTCCTGTTACTTAATAAATCAGAAGAGATTGAATTCCACAGAAAGGTTAATTATCGAAAATGACACTCGAAAAGATAATGGGCACGCACTCTAAATGTTCTTAATACCCATTTCAAGTGATGGGACTCTGTTTATTTGGAGTTGTTCTTTCCTGTCCTAGACTTATTTCAGTTTCCCTTAACAAAAACCTTGCGAGAGTTATTAGCGCTGGCAGATACTTATCCAGGGCACCTGCAAGTTCCATGCCTTCAACGGGAAATTTAGCTGGACTCTGTAACCCAACAATCCATCTAGCTTCCACCTGACACTTAAGCTCACTTAACAAGGTGCCCCTCTATTTGCAGACAGTCCTATTGAAAAAAGATTTCCTGAGCAGCTGCTAGTGCTCTTCATCATTTGTCTTGGCTCCTTGAAATTACACAGACACAGTCACTTCAAATGCATGTGGAATGGAGAAAAATTGGCAACAGGTATTATGAGCACCTGAGGAACCTCCAAAAGCTTTTTTCTATGACAATCCAGCTTGTTTATCTAGGCTTGCTTCTTATTTCCCTTCACATCACAGATTACACAGAATTGTAAACAAGGAATGAAATAGTAGAAAACATATGCACAATACTGTACTGTACTGGGAAGATGTAATACAGAAAGAATTTGTCTTCATATCTGACAAAAAAACAACCTTCTGCAATTTTGAAAATCCCAGCTTAGAAGACTCAGAAGAACTAAATTAAGCACTTATAAGAACTAAATGAAGAAATTATGCAAAATCTAGTAAACACCTGGCTGGCTCTAAGTAGTGTTGCTGCTGTTTCACCAATATGAAAAATAACTGGAAACCCTTCAAGATTACTGTACATTAATTGAATGAGGATTGGCAGTGCTATAGAAAAATCAAATGGCCCTCCAGTCCTGTGACCAACCTCAAGACATTCATGCATACATATTAAGAAAGAAGGGGGTTGAAGTGCAGCACTTCCATGAATTAAGATTGCTGAATACATGTCTTTTTTCCCCTCCCAATATCATGCTTTATAACTCCACGAAGAAACACAATATTCTACATAGCAGATATTATTAGGCTTCCAGATCTCCAACCGGGACAGAGTGCTAGACCTTTAGGAGAAGGAATGTGGGCAGGTGTAGCTTGTTAAACCTTAGAGCACAATCCTAGGCATGTCTACTCAGAAGCAAGCCCCATTGTGTTCAGTGGGGCTTGCTTCTGAGTAGACATGCCTAGGATTGTGCTCTAAGGTTTAACAAGCTACACCTGCCCACATTCCTTCTCCTAAAGGTCTAGCACTCTGTCCCGGTTGGAGATCTGGTAAGCCTAGATATTATGCAAGGACTAGCGCTAATAAATAGGCAAGGACACCTCATAACAGCCACCACAAGAACAAGCTTGTAAATAACTGGGATGACTTCTATTGGCATAACGTGAGCCAAACACAATCTCAATGCAAGCATATGCTAACCAGGTTCCCGCTTAACCACAGTTTGCAAGCTCTGGTTTCAAATCATTAAAATGGGAAGTGTGGAGCATTGATTATTTTTGCTGGTGCAAACATTAATTTTTAAAGCCAACATAGGGAGGGAAGTTAGAATTTGCATGGGGGGGGGGGACTGGCTCTGGATTTACACACCATACTTTACATGGAGCTGGTGTGTTATGGCTGCATGGGCTACTGACTACGGTGGAGATGACTTTTGTTGATCTCTTTTCTATACAACTATAGGGCAGAACACTGCACAATTAATAACTATCACAAACAAGGACCATAACATCACAAACCTAGATGCACAAAAGGGATGCTAATGAGTGCAACAAACCAACAGATACCAAAAGTGAGGTTTAAAGCGAGGTTATCTTTTCAAGAAGGAAACAGTGTAACTAACCCACTTTTCCCTAGCATGATCGAGCAATTCTCTTAACTGAATAAGAAATGGAGTTGGCTGCTCTTCCAATGAGAAGTTGATGACAAATCCCAGGGTAACATTTTGCAGCACTTCCACAGGTATTCCAAGGCCATGTTCATAACATGGGAGTTATCAAAGCACAGTTCCTCTCCATCATACAAAGTTACTGTCATATGCCGTGGGTCATCCTGCAGCTTTTTCTATGCCAGTGTTCATGTGGGATTCATGTGGCCTGTGACTTCTGAAATTATCTCCGCGGTATGCAAGGCAGCAACACCAGTACCTGCCATGCTGCAGACATAAAATAAGAAGCAGATCAAAGACAGTTGAAGATGTCTACTAACATGAATCCCAGGACTATAGATGTACGAACAGGTATCTACACTATGAGTACGGGAGTTTGTCTTATGAGTTTTCTAAACCCTTAAAGAAGCGGTTCTCAAAGCTTTTGGTCTCTGGAGTCCTTTACACTCCTAAATGAACCCTTGGGAAGCCCTGCTAGCACATGCATGGAGTCTCAGGGAGCCGCTGATTTCCAGTGCATGCACAGAGTGGTGCAGTGCTGAGCAGATGGCACTGGCAGCCACTTATGGTGTGCTTGTGGAGCCCCAGAAGGGATCTCAGGGAGCCCCAGGGCTCCTAGGAGTACACTTTGAGAAATACTGCTTTAAAGATCTACACCTGACACACTGTGTTGTTGTTGTTCAGTCATTAAGTCGTGTCCGACCCTTCATGATCCATGAACCATATCCCGCCAGGCCTTCCTGTCCAACACTGTATGTTGTTGCAACGCAACTCATGTCTCACAGTCTCATGACTCCAGGTGTACTGGGGAAGAGGCAAGATCCATATCACCAGCTGAGGAAAGAGAAGCAGGACAAACGTTGTGCCCCAGCCATCTCAGGGGGCATATAATGCCAACTCTGGTGACACCAGAGGGCCAGTCTCACGGAAAAGCGAGACCATCCAGGCCACATAGGCAGCTTGCCTTTATCTATTTAAAGAGTGAAAAAACAGAAGGTCAAGAAGGAGAACTGGCCAGAGAAGGTCAGCTGGGGGCTGATGTCTGTGAAGGAGCTATTCAGAAGGAAAAGGAACTCCATGTCAGACAACCCCCTCCCATCCCATTCTGAGGGCCACAAGGCCGGTGTGTAAACCACATACATAGGCACAACCAAAACTGCACATGGCATATACATGCAAAATGTGACTGTCCTGATCTAAAGGGTACCTCAGTCCTTGCAAAACCACAAGTATCTATTTGCACTTGCAGGTTTTCATGGCATCAAAGAAAGCCTAGCTATGTGGAACAGCAAAGGCAATTTGGATTCCGTAAAACTTCCCATCGCTCTGAACTGTTCAGCTAGCTGTGACTTTCCGCTGTCACAGCATGAGCAAAGAACAACTTCTTTGTCTCTGTCACACTCTCAGCACTAGAACATAAAAAATCCCCGTGCTGTTATCAATCTGACTTGGAGTGTAGTTTCCTCCATCATCGCTCTGGCCTCTTTCCTTGTCACTTCATTAGTCACATGGTGACCTGTAAAGACCATGATAAAGCAAGGGGCATGCAGCTTTCAGGCTCCTGAAGTCTATGGATAAGTGATTCTTCTAATATTTCAGTAAAGCACACTTACAGAAAGGCTTAGTGCTAAACCTTAGCAGACATAAGACAACAATGCATTTCAGCCCATGCTAAAGCAATAATAGGTCCATAAGTCTCTTTGGGCAGCTCAGGAAGAAACATCTCCCAGAGGACAAAGAGAATCTTACTTATTCTCCGGCCCACTGACAGTTGGCCATAAGCTCCAATAAAGGGAAAGGATGTCATTTCAAGATTCAGTAGAAAGAATAAAGAGATTTCAGGAGCAGGGCCAAGGTTTTTCAAAAAAAATGTATCCAAGAAATATTTGAGATGAAATAGTAAATAAAGTAAAACAAAAACACACTCAGCATTTAAATTGCTGGTTTGTGGTGTTTTTGTTTTTTAAACAATGGATAAGTAACGTAGTCCTGGGGCCGCGGTGGCGTAGTGGTTAAGATGCTGAACTGTGGCCTGGAAGGTCAGCAGGACAGCAGTTCGAGACCCGAGCGCCACGTGACGGAGTGAGCTCCCACATTTCCTGTCCCAGCTCCTGCCAACCTAACAGTTCGAAAGCAAGAAATTGGAAGTAGATAAATAGGTACCGCTGCGGCGGGAAGGTAACAACATTCCGTTAGTCATGCCGGCCACAGGACCACGGAAGCATCTTCGGACAGTACTGGCTCTTTGGCCTTAGAAACAGAGTTGAGCATCACACCCTAGAGTTGGACACGACTGGCTTTTGAGCAGGGGATACCTTTACCTAACATGGTCCTAAGGAATAATCATATGTGTCAGAAACAGGGAAACACCCTCTCTGAACAATGTTTCTGACAGGATGTGGTTAGCACTTCTCTGGGGACCAGTGACTGCTGCCTTTCCTCTAATGTTTAGCAAAATGTGATGCCATTGCTTGCTAGAGTGCTAGCAATCCTGTTCTCGTGGTTGCAGAGATATCTTTGAATACTGGTATCAAAAATCCCTATTGTGCTCCTCAGGGTCACTCAAAATGCTTGCCCTAAAGTTGAAACAACCAAAATATGAACTTTGGTGTTCTGAGCACAGCAGGAATGCTTGTCATAGCAAAAATAATCCATAGCTAAACAGTGCTATGCACAATGAATATAACCATCTTAAATGTTTTTAAGGCTAAAGCTGTTAAGTATTGTCATACCTTTATCTTGGAATCATTTACAAAATAAATGCTACAAACCTTTCTGTTCCTTTAAATAAGATTTAAAGGCTAGGCACAACATTTTTTTAAAAAAAGCTATAATGAATGGTAAAAGTGAGCTCTTACTGAGGTCCATGCAACTAATTCACAAGAACTACATCATCTAAAAGCCGCTTGCTATCTAGCTATTAAGTGCCAATCAACATGACTGCATTGTTAGATTTATGTCATTGTGACTTGGCTTTTCCAGGGATTTGGGTCAGGCCAACCAATCTTGTAAATGCTTCAGCACCTGTTTAGCTCAGAATTTACTCACTTCCTGAGAAGAAACACTTAAAAAAAGCTGAGTTCACCAGATAAAAAGTAATCATGTGAACCAAATTTTACAGCTTGACTAAATATGCTGTAACTACATGAGCATTGTGCTATGACACTTAAGATGCAGTGCATATGTCTAACAGTGCAATCCTGACGAACAATTGGGTGGCGGAGCAAGCGCTCTGCCGTCGCAAGCGTGCCGGAAAGCACGTTTGCGACAACTTGGAGTAAGGGCCGCTGGCGCAAGACCAGCAGCCTTTACTCCACCGCCAGATCGCCCCTGCGGCTGCCGGAGTCAGGTAACAGATCCCCAGCGTGTGCGGGGACGATCTGGGCGGTGAGGGAGGGGGCATTGGCCGAGCCAGCCTGGGAGGGGGCAGAGATGGCGGCCGCCATATCCCCGTCCCCATTCTGGCTGGCACAGCCGTTACACGACCTCCTCTTCCGCCAGCTAAATAGCTGGTGGAAATCCGAGGAGGCCCATTGTCACTACAATCAATATACCACAGCCATATGCCAATAAACGTTCCTATTAATTAATTAATTGATTGATTGATTGATTCATACCACAGTCACAATCCAACAAACGTTACTGTATTTATAACTGAGACCCCTTAAAATCAATGAGATTTATAGCCCAATCTTATCGCCCACCACATTATAGCATGCAGCTATGCCAACGGACTGCATGCTGCATGCTATGGTGGGGGGTGGGGGGGCAATCAGACCGCCTGCAGAAAGTAAGTAAAAATGTTTCTTACTTACCTCCTGGTAGGCTGCCCAATCATCTATGGGTCTTCTCGGACCTGCACCAACCATTTTTATGGTGCACTTCTGAGGGGAGCCAGGGGATGGGTGTGTCAGGGTGAAAAATGGGGAATAGGATCCAGCGGAAGTTGCTGCTGCTGGGTCCACCCCCTCCTACCCTTGACACGCCCCCAGTTCCTCCTCCTCACCACCTGGTTACTCCCCTTACCAGTGGCGTTGCTGGAGGTGGGGCGGAACGCTAAGTTCCGCATCGTGCTGAACCTACGTTACTCACTGGCACAAGGTGGTCCCGCCCCCTCGCCTTCGGAGTCATTCAGTGGGGCGAAGGCAATGCACAGGGAGTCTCCTGCGTGTTGCCTTCGCCGCACTGAATGGCTCCAAATGCAAGGGGCGGGGCCGCCTCGTGCCGGTGAGTAACGGAGGTTCAGCGTGGTGCGGAACTTAGCATTCTGCCCTACCTCCAGCGACACCACTGCCCCTTACCTTACCCTCCTCACCCACAAACTGCCCCCTGTGCCAGCCTAATAGCCCTGGTACCATCCAGGGTCCACAGCAGCAGGCATCTGCTGCTGCGGCCACCTTGCATCAGCCATCTCAAACAGCCTGGCAATGGCATGATCTTCACACCATTGCAAGTCCATTTATACCGATAGGACGCTAGTCCTGCTATCATAAAAGGCCCATAGGATTGGGACATGAGTTTAGCCATACCTAAGTTGTTCCATTGGTCATACAGGAACTTTAGAAAGAGCTGTGTCCACATCTCGGTTCTCAGTTTTGTAATCACCATTGTTTTGCACATTCCCAGTTGTTAGTATTGGTGGTAATTAATAGAGCTATAAGCCAGTAAAGTTTGCTATCCCATTTCATTTGTTTTGGAAACAATATTTTATTTTCTCCCATATTCAGATATTTTAAGGATTTCTAAAAAAAACCACGAAGCAGGTATTTTACATTTTTTTTCTTTCTGCAGTTATGTGTGTGTTGCTAGGTAACAGTGGCTAGATAGAATTTGATTGTCTATGCACTGAAATGTTTCCCAGAATTTTTAACAGCGCACGCATATACGCGCGCGCGCACACACACACACACACACACGAACGAGAGGGTCTCATAACGTGGATATTTGAAGATATTTCCTCCTGAAATTAGACAAATATGACTGACAAGAATTCTGAAATTAGAAAACTGAAATAGTCGCATTTCATGTCATTTGTGATCAGTCACAAATAATCAACAAAATTTAGGATCAACATATTAAATGCATTTTCAAAAGTGGCTAGTCAGCAAATTGAAAAGTGCTGAGAAGCATTTCATGAGGTTTAATTTGTTTGCTCATTTTTATAACAAATACATAGGTTAACTTAAATGTCCAGGGCTAGTAAGCTTTGAAGTAGAAAATACACCAAAAGCACTAACAACTCCTTGCCATCTCCTTGGCTTTGAGCCTTTACAACTGCTACTTTATTTTCCCCTATCCTCTGTATTTTGCTACAACATACAAAGGATAAGAGTTTTCCATTAATTTTTAAAATATAGTAGCACAACAATACACAGTAGCACAGTATTACACTGACCCACAGCGCAATCCTGTGTAACCTTGCACCTGTGTAACAGCAGATGCACCGATGTAACAACAGATGCACTTACACGGCATAAGTGCACTTACACTTACATCTACTGTTACATCTACATCTACATCTACTGTTGCATCTACTGTTACACTGGTGTAAAGTTACACTGGTGAGGTCTTTTTCATCCAGAAGTGGTTACACTGCGTCTGCCTTGAAGAAGCTCCGTGTGAGGAGCGAAATGTCAGCTAAGAAATGAAGATCTTGTCTGTGGTTGGAACAGTTTACATTTGTGTGTCAGTGGTGACTGGCATTAAAGAAATTCATCACACAACTACGGTTTAAAGATTTTTATTTTCTTCATTTGTGTCTACATGGCTGCGGAACCCATACTTCCCAAAACAGTGGTAATTATATCCGGTCATGAAAATCTCCACGAAACATTAGAGCACACACTGCATCCTGCAGGGACGGGGGAGCAGTCCCGGAGGTCTCCTCAAGGTAAAAGAACTTTTGTTCCTTTACCCTGGAGAAAGCCTCTGCTGTCCCAATGGGTCCCCTTGGATCTAAGCCAGTTGTTTTGCTGGCTCAGAACTGAGGGGGAAAAGGCAGAGGGGAGAGGAGAGGGAACACGGATAGGATCCTTGTTCATGCCGGAATTGCCGGGATCCATCCCCTCTCCCCATTCCGACTCCTGCCCACCATCCCCTCAGACACACCTCCATTCCTCCCCCTCCCTGCCCTGCTCCTCCCACAGCCCACCCCTGTGCCAACTTACCTGTGCTCCCGCAGGTAGCCATCTGTACCAGTGGGCTGCTAACACCACCACCATTTATGGCGGTGGTTCTGAAATGGCTGCTGGTGGCGCCACCGCCACCATATAACCATTTAAAATAGCAGAACTGTGATCTGCTCTCATAAAGCTCTAGTTAGGATTGGGCTGTAAGGTATTTGTAAGGCACAGGTGAAGATAGCAAACTAGAAAACTCATATTGCATAATAAACAGAAAAAAGTACAAGAGCATGAAAGAGCATACTAGCTAAGAACTTGCTAATATCTCTACATTTGACATTTTATTAACTATAATATTAGTGTATGTGGTATGGATCATCTTGTTAAGTAAATCACACAGGCTCTGATGAAATGGATGTGCTGCTTACATAAATGTTACACTGACATGAGAAGGTGTGGGTGGTAGCAAGTAAATTTAGATCACTAGATAATTCCGGCTCAGAAAATGTATTAGTGGGACTCAATCTTCATCTTAGGGAGGAAATATATGATACTTCATATCAGATATTCATATCAGATATGAAGTATCACACCTACGGATGTGAAACATCCAAAAGATTTGTGGATTTATATTTACCACTTTTAATACTGGCATATGACATCTCTACTACCAGTTTATCAAAACTGGTACAGTTGCAGATTTCAATGAGAGCCAGAACACATACTACTCGGTCATATCCCTGAGGGAAGTTCTCCACTTTTTCCCCAAGCTGTAACTTTTAGAAGCTCTTACTACACAGTACAGTACAGTAGGGCCGTGGGTGGAGAAATTGCAACAAGGATGCTGTGTTTGTGTCAACATCTCCATGGAAACAGTAACATGTGTTCTACATTTAAATTTTTATTTGTCTCCTTTAGTGAGACTCCTGATTTAATTATTTTCTGTCATTCTACCTTTCAGCATTTGTGAAAGGCAGTGCCTATCTCCTATATTTACCGCCCAACAACATAAGAACAATGACACATTTTGACTTACAGCACAATCCAGCCCGCCGGATCCTGTGCACGGGCTGCCCGGCACGTGCCAGGCTGGAAGTGTACTCAGGGAACACTCGTCCCCTTCCCCGTGTGTAAATCCAGGCCAGCCCGATCGGCCTCCTTGGATTTCTGCCAACTAAATAGCTGGCGGAAGTAGAGGAGGCTGTGTAACAGCGTGGCCGACCCAGCGGGAATGTGGATATGGTCGATGCCATCCCCCTCCTGGGCCGGCTAGGCCAATGGCCCCCCTCCCTCGTCTGGCCGGACCGTCCACGCGGCCGGTGACAGAGCACTTACCTTCCAATGCCATCTGCGTCCTGATCCGGTGCCAGAGTGAGGGAGGCCGGCCTTGCCGACATAGCAAACATGCTTTATGGCACGTTCGCTACGTCATCCAGCGACGGAATGCTCGTTCCGTCACCGGCTATTCTTTTAGGATTTTGCCCTTAGACTTGTGAGATTTTGTCTCATCCTTCACCAAACCTCTTCTGCTGCAATGATGTCACTGTCCATAGGTAATGGGAAAATGTTGCCCAAAGCCTGAGAAACTATTTCTGTGTGACTGGGATCTGAGTGAAAACAGTGAAGTCCTGAATCTGTCAGTATTTAATGTGGGAAGAAAAACGTTCACACCTAGTAGCAATATAGGTGTAATCAAAACAGGGATGAGAGTAATGTTGTGTTTCACTAGAAAAATTAATTCCTAAAGGAGAATTCTATTCCTAGAAGAGAACATCAATTATTAATCTGAGTTATTATCCGAGATGAGGACCATGAAGCAAATAAAGTATATATCTAGTAATGTAGTCACCAGCCATAAACACAGAATCATATTGTGGTGTCGTCTCCTCAGTTCAGTTCCTTCTTTCAGATATCATTTTTTGTAATATATATATATATATATATATATATATATATATATATATATATATATATATATATATATATATATATATTTCAGTCAGGCAAATGAAAATTATTGATAGTTAGATATCTGACAGCCCAATTCTATCCTCCACCACTGACAGAGTGTGTGCTGCATCAGTAGCGGAGTCAGTGATGGGGCAGTGGGCCCCCGGGCAGCAGGCAGGGAGTGAAAAATGCGCCGCTGCGGCGTTCGAAAAATGGCCATGCGGTTTCCGTGATTGGCCCACCCGCCTGCCCGGGCTCCTAAGAACTAAATTCAGGAGAAAAACTGCTGGGTGTGTGTGTTTCTCGCCGTGATGCAGCGGGGGTGGGGCTTGTGCCGGTAAACGCAGAGGGCACCGGAGAGGTTAGCTACGCCTCTGCGCTGCATGTGGGGGGGGGAACCAGAAGGCCAATCAGAGGTATTTTTAACTTACCTCTGGGTAGGCTTTCTGGTCACCTATGGGTCTACTCAAACCCACACTAGTCTTGTAGCTGGAGTTAGTCTGAGGAGAGAAAGGGGTGGGGCAGCCTGGGAAAGAGGCAATAGGATTCTGGTGCAAGTGGCAGCCACTGGGATCCACCCCCTCCCAATAAGGCACAAGGCAAGCGAGTTTGGGTTTAAATGGGCCACAATTTATTAATGACTTGCAGTGGTACTAGTCTACCTGCTTTACAGCCAAATCCACCATACGTATGCGGCGGGCGGCCCGGGGGTAGCCATTCGTCCCCTTCCCCAGGTGTAAACCAGGGACGGCCCTATCGGCCTCCTTGGATTTCCGCCAGCTAAATAGCTGGTGGAAGTCGGAGGAGGCCATGTAACGGCTAAGCCGGCCTGGCGGGGATGGGGATATGGCCAACACCATCCCCGCCCCCTCCCGGGCTGGCTCGTCCAGTGGCCCTCCTCCCTCGCTGCCCGGACTGCCCATGCGGTTGGCAACAGAGACTTACCTTCCGCCGCTGGCCACATGGACGTTCTGGCGCCGGAGTGAGGGAGGCTGGCCTTGCGCCAGCCTCCTTTACTCTACAGTAGGCACAAACATGCCTTACGGCACATTTGTGACTGCTTCCAGTGCCAGAGCGCTTGCTCCTGCACAGGAAACGTATGGTGGATCTCGCTGTTAGCGCAGGTTCCCTTCATTGGGAAAGACAGCCAGCTACTATTTATTCCCCCATGCTATAACCTAACCTTGAACAGAGCAAAGATATTGCACCAGCAGAACACTTGGTAAACTTCAATGTGATTAATATAAAAGCCCTATCAGGCCACCGGAAAAAAGTTTAATTCACATATGTAGCTTCTTCTCATTTCTGGGACGTTTAAGACAGAAATGACCAATATGATCTCATTTCATGTTGAACTAGAGGTGATGGGCTATCATTACAAAGAGGACTAATTTTATTATGAGATAATTTAACAGCTTGTTATTACTGATGATGATCAAAGTGAAACAGCACAACATCTACTCCATTATATTGGGTGGTTCAACGTCCCAGCGTGTGGGTCGATAAAGATCAGGATCTCAAAGAATTTGCACAATCTCACTGGAAAAAACACAGTATCTCAAACGTCACACAATATATGTTGTTCTCCATTGAAACTCCTTTTTTCTCAAGTCTCCCTACTGACTTTTCCTATTTTGGCTCTTCTTGAATACACACAGCTGCATTCTTTGGGGCACTAAAATAGCTAGGACCGCCACTTACTAGTTTATTTTAGTAAATTCAAATGAACTATGGGAAAAGCCTCATGAGAAGATTTCTTGAAGATGTTCAGTCAGAAAGCAAAGTTATGTTACAAACAGCCCAATCTTGAGATCCTGTGCATCGGCAGCCAGCGTGGCTGCCGGGCAGGAGGTCTCCTTCCCTGAGTGTAAATGGGGCCAGGCCCTATTGGCCTCCTCGGATTTCTGCCAGCGATTTCGCTGGCGGAAGTAGAGGAGCCCGTGTAAAGGCTCCAGCGCCCGGCGGGGGACAGGATTTGGCGGACGGCCGTCCCCCGCCCGCTCCCGGGTCGCCTGGGTCAATGGCTACCCTCCGGCCTCCGGCAATCCGCCCCCCCGCCGGATCCTAATTTACATGGGTCCGGCGGCCGGCGGGAGCTCCATCGATGGAGCGGGGAAGGCCGGCCTCTCCGCCGGCCTTCCCTGTTCGCAAGTAGTCGCAAATGTTCTTTACGGCACGTTTGCGACTACTTCCGGGGACAGAACTCTCGTTCCATCGCTGGCAAGTTATGGTGGATTGCACCGAAAATGTGTTAGAAAATAATCTATGTATTAGGAAATACATTTTTTCTACATCCGTACATTTAATATTTTGATTGTACTTTTACATAATAAAATACATCCACCCCATTGCTCTCAAAATAATTTGATGAACACTTACCTAGGAGTAAGCAACTGGATTCAGTAGAATAACTATCAAGTAAGCATATACAGGGCTAGGCTGTAAACTATGTTCAAATATACATGCTTCTTTGGTCATTGCTAACTGGACAACGGTCCAGTTTAATCTACTACTCAGTCTTTGTCTGTATAAATAGAATGAAGTTGACTATTAGATAAGGGTCTCTATGGTTTGAAACAGCATGACATGCTTTTGAAATAATAGTTAGCCACAGTACAAATTTACTTGCTTGCAAGTGTCAACCGAAATCCTTAAAGCGTACTGCATTGGTGTGGCTGTGTTATTTTTTTTTGTGCAGAAACAAAGCGATCAGAGAAGAGATATCTCACATGTAAGGAAAAATTACAGGTGAGCAATGAAAGCCAAGTGTTCAACAGCTGCAAGGGTCATCCCCCCCCTTGACTGAGGGCTGGGCATTTTTGCCCAAGCCATGTTTTTTTTTTTTAAAGCACCACCTCCAGAGGAACAGCAATGTGTCACCTTACAGATAAAGCACTGGAAGTCTCCAGTGAGAATGAACAATACAACCTTTAGCCCCTTGCTATAAATTCATAGTTAATGAATAGTGTACTAAGCATTCAGCCCCAATTTGGTGCCCCACTGAAATGTGATTCTGGGTGGACAAAAATTGCTTAACCCAATTAGCTACATATTTAAATGGGGCTCTCAGCTGCTATGTTGTGCATGCAACTTTAGCACATTCTGGTGTCCATAAAGTTTGGTAATCCACCCCCTTTGGAGATAAGGATTTTGGGTTTTTGCTCCTGTGTAACTGATCTTTATTGAAAATGTGTTTTGGACTTGTTTTTGCTTCTTCTCAGTGTCTAGTCTTCCTAAGCAGGCCTTAATACCTTAGCACTATGGGCCAAGGCTGGATCAATAGATATGGAGTTGGCTGTTTGGTTGCTTGTTTTATCTGGGATCAGTCAGAGGTGTTTCTTTGAGGAAGTTTAGTACCATGGCTCTCAAAGTTGTGTAGAACTTCACTACCACTGAAATGAATGCACGTACATTTGTGACTGTTGTCCCGTTAGGAACATGAAAAGACCAGGGGTGTAACTATGGTGGAGCCTGAGGGGCACACCCCAATTACGCCCCCCCAGGTGAAGCACCCGGGGCAGATACCCCTCAGGCTCCACCATAGTTACACCCCTGGCTCTCTCCTAGTCCTAACTGAAGATGCAAGGGGTTGAGCCCAGGTCCTTCTGCATGCAAATCAGAGGTTCTTTCACTGAGATACAGCCACCTCTATGAATAGTTCACTGTTCATGGGATCATTATTACTATATAGATTTTAGGGTGTTGAAGTGTTTCACAGACTTTTGAGTGTGGCAGCAGCCACACCATTCTGCATCTCGCCGCTGACAGCATAGCAGCTGATAAGCACTGCACCAACAGCAGGCGACAGATCAGCCATCACAACAAGTAAGGGGGTGGGGCAGATCAGGGTGAGATCAGGGCAGGAATTGGGCCAGGCCAGGTCAGGGCGGAACCAGGTGGCAGTGGCATCTGGGAGATCCAGATCCCCTAGCTCGGGCCAGAAATGCCCCCTTAAAGTCCAGATTTATGCCAGCAAAATAGCTGGTGTAGATATGAGTAGGCCCATTGAGAACCAGAGAGAGGCAAAGGAGGTAACAAAAATTGTTTACTTCAGGGGTTCTCAACCAGTGGTACTAGTACCACCAGTGGTACATTGGCCGACTGCTGGTGGTACTTGGACCGCTGGACCACTGGAAACCTGCTCTGACACAGCGTTTTCGGCAGTGCGTTTTCGCTCCCAAGAGGCCTTGGCCGGGACTCCTGGGAATGCTGAGAAGGGTTCTCCCACCCACTCAGAGCTTCCTACCTGCATTTTCTGGCCTCCGAAAACCCAAAAACCTGGGAGTAACTGACAATGATGTCATCACCAGTCACTTCTGGTGGTACAAAGCAAGAGAGTGGCGCCAGAGGTGGTACTCGGCCAGGAAGGGGTTGAGAACCCCTTTACTTACCTTTTCCTGCCAGCCTGGTGCCTACCTGGCCTGCGGGATGCAGCAGATGCTGCGTCAGCGGTGCTGCATTGAGCAGGCCGGCCAAGGATAGGATTGGGCCCTCTGTCTCAGTAATTTATGACAGCACTGTAGAGTAGAGCAGTAAGTAGTGGGGTGTGTCCGGGCCTGCCCGTCCTTCAGACCGACCCCCGGATGACGTACTCACCGGGCCCGGGACTGCCGTCGCCACACCCGGACTGGGGCACTCACACGGCGGCCGCCGACCTCAGCAGGGGGGCGCCAACGTCGACAAGCGCTGCAGCAGACACGAACACCCCTCCGGGGGCCGGGGAAATGAGCGGGCCAACGCTGGGCTCGCTGGAGGGCCGGGCCGCGGGACACGTTGCTCCCGGCCAGCTGGGCGAGCCGGAAGTCCCGCCCCCTTACAGCGAAGCCGGCACAGGCCGGCAGGGCCTGTCTCAGGGGAGGTCCCAGGCAGGGAAGGGAACGACCTGGCCGACCCCCGATCGGGGCCTGGGTGTCGCGATCGGGGGCCTGCCGGTCAGGGGGCACAAACCAGGCGCCGCCACACTACTGTGGGGGAACGGGACAGCGGGAGGCAGGAAGGGAGGGGAGAGCAGATCAGGCAACGAGGGAACGGAGCAGGCGCTAGGACCCAGCGGAAAGAAAGGCACTGATAGCAACCGGAATGGGCAGGAGAGGGCGGAAGAAGAAAGGATATATAAAGCCAGTACAAGCCGATGATGAGGCGGTGGAGGAGCAGGAGGCTGGTCGTGACCTCATGGAGAACCAGGTACTAGAGAGAGCTCCTAGGAGGCCGGGCAGAGGTGGACCAGGGCCAGGCAGCCCCCACCCTACCCTTCTCTGAGGCACTTACTGGCATCAGTCCACCTACTCCCAGCAGAGGCGGGACACAGCACTGGAGGGTGCACCCGAGCAAGGGGCTGCTGCCTCATCACCCCAAGGCCCCCGGACCATACGGCCTTCGCTAGCAGCCGGGAGTCGTCACACCAGTGCGCACGGCCTGCTCGGAGCACGATTACCTGCAGCCTACAGGACAGCCCGGGACAGTTCGGACAGCGAAGAGGACTTTCAGACCCCGCCCCCTTCATCGCCAACACAAGGTATCGTACAGGGTGGTTTTTTTAATTATTATTACTGCATGACAAAGGAAGGTCTGAAACTAAGAGTAAAATGTCCCTCTGCTGAACCATTCTTTTTTGCCTGGAATTTTGGAGGCTCCTACACCAGCAATTGCAAAATAATTTTCATAATATTGATAATGGCGTTATTTGGATATATCCTTTGCATTTCCATTACTAGGATATCCCTAAGGGGGCCTTTCCATCATCTGAGCAGCAGTGACGTGTGGTGAGGTCCAAGGCTGGGGAGGCACAACATACACACACACAAAACAAAGGCAGACAGGGAGAGACAGAGTGTAAAGACACCTACGGTCCCTTGCGCGCGCGCGTGTGTGCGTGTGTGTTCATTCTTGAGCTCCAGCTCTCTTTCTTCAAAACCGGAAATAAATTCAAAACCAGCTTCCTGCTGTTTTCATGGCTTTCACGGAGGCAAATCTGCCTGCAGCTTCCCCAGCGCTTGCTGATGCAGCCAGCCTGCCTTTTTTTAATTGGACACCAGCCAAAATTGCAGCCAACTGACTGAGGCAGCTCTGTTAGGGGCCTCTCTGTGTTAGTGTGTGTGTGTGTGTACGTGTGCATGCTGCTTATGTCACTGACTGTGCTGGAGCATTAAGGAGTGGCGTGGAAAAGCAAAGTGGTTTTTTTTTTAATTGTGCCTCCCCTGCCTGTATATCCCTGCTGAGCAGATAGTTTTTATATATGATTAAAAAAACAGGATGTACAGTGTGTGTGTGTGTGTGTGTGTGTGTGTGTGTGTGTGTGTGTAATTTGTTTTCAGGAGATTGTAGTAGGAAATAGATACGGGAAAGTCTAGGGAGATGAAACAGAAACAGGAAAAGAGGTCACAGGGCTACTATAATAACTACATAGGGCTTAGTGGATGGGGAGTCATGAGGGAACACTGCCAATTCATCCTCCCAGAACCTCTGTACAAACATTTACTACGCTCCTCAGTTCTGATTTACCTCAATTCAGACATTATATTATGTATTTCTAAAAATGCATTTTCAAATGAGGAATATTTGTGACAGTGAACAATTACATATTCTTTTTTGTTCCTATCTGTTGTTGTTTTTTTTAAAGGTAAAAATGCTTCCAGCTTCGTTAACAAACACAGCTGTCTCTTTCTCTCCCCCCCCCCTCAGCAATCCACCTCCTGAGTGGCAATGTCTTGGGCCTTGTCCTATGGTTTAATTTAAAGAAAAAATAGAAAGAAAAGAAGCAAGCTTTCTTCCCAATGGGGCAGATTTTGCCATCCTTGGCTTTTCAAAGAGTTGTGTGGATTTAGCCATAGGACTCCCATTAGTGTCAATAGGAGCCATGCCGCTTAATCGCAAACAGTTCTTTGAAAATCAAGGAGCTAGTACAGCTGGATCACAAGAGCATCATATCTAAATCAGCATCAGGTGCTACTGATTTTGACAAAATAAGCACAGGGATAACGTTTGAAAACAGTGCAAAGCCATATTGTAACTCACTGAAGGGGTTTATTTGAGCATTCGAGGTCCCAGACTTGCAAATCTCACCCAATACATTTTGGAAATGTTGTTGTTAGTTCATTCTCTTGTTACATAAAATAGTCTTCTCAATTCCAATTTATTTATTTATTTTAATAGCTGCCCCTGGATCGGAGGGAATAAAGTCCTGAGCAGTGGTTTTTGATACACACCATAAGGAGAGTGTAAAATTACAGCTTTACTACATGATATATTTAACGGCTTTTGACCTCCCCCCCCCCTCTGATTTGTAAGGCAGTTCTCCCCCTCCCCCCCACAAATAGATAATGTTAGAAGTTTTAAATATTAAACAATGCTTACATTTTCTTGTACAAAATCCTAAATGTAGGGAGAATATGTATTTGGGCAGTAGTAAATCCCTATCCCAAAAAAATGTGGACAACACAAATATGGAGAAATACGTTTTTCTAGAAGCTGTACTCCTGTGGCACTGTAAGGACTGAAAACTCTCTTGTGGTATAGGTATTCAGAGACTATTCAGAGACTAGAGTCTGTTTCTCAGATGTGGTTTTTCAGACTAGGTCACTTGAAACTCAACCTACAGAGTGTGTAAAACCTCTATGCTAGAGATTATTTTTTTATTCAGGACCCATGATGAACCCAGATTTCTGGCATATAAGGTCCTTCATTGGCAGTTCTCAGAATGGCCCAAAACGTCTGATTAAAAGCACTGAGTAAAGTTCTCTGTTAAAAAGAAAAGGAGCAGGATTAGCGGTGCTGGTGTGTGCCATATTCTATCCCCCTTCCTGGGCCGGATCCGCTGACACAGATCAACGTGAACTTACACCAGCGAGACCAGTAAGTCAGAGATGCTTTGAATTGCAAGTCAGACAGGAGATCAGAAAACCAGATAAGGACCAGCTTGCAGCATACCACAGGTTGGGAACTTCTGAGTTAGAGCCCATCTGAACATCCCATTGGCTAAGATACAAAAAAAACATGGTGGAAACAGATATGCAAGCATGGTTCTGCCCAGGGAGGGGGGGGGGGAATATAAAACATGACATTGTTTGTTTATGACACAAACAATAAGTGGATGCAAAATTACAGCTCTAAGAAAACACAGGTAAAAAGAAAAAAGGCACCCAGCTTTCTTACAAACAGATCAAAGCTTGTCTGGCTGATGTGTGCCAGTGGCTTGCAGCTAAATACAGCAGCTAAATGATAAGGGAGTAGATTATTTGATGACTTTTTTAATTAAAAAAAAAACTTTCCATGCTTCCAAAGATCCACCAAGGCACTGCTTATGTGCTTATGATCCCCTGTATGACAGATTGTTTGCATAATGCCAAACAAGACAGTTTTCCCAAAGCAACAGCTGTTAAGAGTGCAGCTTCGGCATCAAACTCATGCCACAACCTCCAAGGCAATATGCAGATAATACTGGGAAGTTTCTGTGTTACTATTGGCACATTTTCCAAAGTTAATTTAAGATGTGTCTAGCTGAAGGTTGGGGTAATTACAGGTGCAGTTTATAAGGAGTTGCCAACTGTCAGGTACCATCCCGACTCAATCAGTAATTTTGCTTCATAGTTGATATAAAGAATTGCTGACACAGCAATAAAGAGACAACACACAAGTACAGTATCTGGATGAAGAAAGGGACATGCTTTCTTAACTATTCAACTGGAGCTGCAACAAATACCTCCTGCCTAACATAGTTTAAAGTGCTGGTGAACTTTGTATAGACTCTATACTAGAGGATCACAGCAAAACGGTCTGTTCTCTCTCCCGCGACAACTGGGTGAGTTCCATGCTGGTTCTGAACTGGAAGCAGTTGATTACTGCCTCTTCCCTCACACCCAAATAGTGGCTGTTGTTGCCAGTAATAGCAGGAATAAAGCACTATCCACATATATGGCACTTTATAAGAAATGAGAGGGCAGGTCCTTGCCCCAAGGTGCTTGCAATATACACAATAGGGACAACATAGAAATGAATGGGAAACAGAAGCATGAACAAACAGGAAAGAATACATGATTTTCACTTACACATGCAGTACTTAAGCTGAGTTATAGGAGGGGAATGGAGATTAAAGGGCTGTGCCAAGGTTTCACAGGAAAGGTGATTTCAAAGAAGTGAATTTAAGGAAGTAAGAGAGGAGGATGCATAGTGTGATGATAAACCAGCTACCATGACAGATTGACCAGTCTGTCATGCCCCAAGGTGAACCTGTCCCAGTTCTTGAAGCTGCAACTCCTGAGAAACTGATTTGAAGAAGCTCCCCCTTCACTTGATGTCTCTGCCTGATCTCATTACCTGCACTGACCCTGCCAGTTGTGATCCAAGGGGGCTTTATTTATCTGCAGCACGGGAAATTTAAGAAAGAAAATCCCTGCCCCAAAGACCATGTGGATTAGGAAGAAAACGTCAATGCAGGTTGGGAGAGGGCAATTCTACTAGGCCTAGAAGGAACCAATTAATCTTACAGTGCTTGTGTAGGAGGATGGGTAGCTGTTGCCTGGTTTGATAGGGTGGTATGTCAGCTAGCTCAGTGGTTCCCAAACCTTTTAGCACCGGGACCCACTTTTTAAAATGACACTCTTATCAGGACCTACCTAGCTTTACGTGGCTTAAAAAAGTGATCTAGGAAGAAATATTTTATTTATTTACTTACAAGTATTTATTTATTTATTTGCAAAATAAATAAATAAATTTCTTATAATGAGTCAGCCCTAATGAATAGCCTCAAGGCTTGAGGGGCTTACCGTATTTTACGCTCCATAGGACGCATCGGTCCATAGGACGCATGCATCCTATGGAGCATAAAAAAAAAGAATTTTACTTACTTGGGCTTTGGGGCGCTTCAGGGAGGCCTATGGGGGCTTCGTGGAGGCCTGCGCGAGCCTTTGCAGGCCCCCCCCCAATGTTCAGGTCGGCCGAAAATAGCGATTTTCGGCCAACCTGAACATTGGGGGGGGCCTGCAGAGGCTCGCGCAGGCCTGCGCAAACCTCTTGCAGGCCTCTACGATGTTTCGTTCGGCCGAAAATAGCGATTTTCGGCCATTTCCAGAAATGGCCAAAAATCGCTATTTTCGGCCGAACTAAACATAGGGGAGGCCTGTGGGGGCTCGCGCAGGCCTCCCTGAAGCCCCCACAGGCCTTCCCGAAGCACCTCCAACCATAGGCTTCGCACCATAGAATGCACGCTTCCCCCCCCATGTTTTTTTTGGGGAAAGTGTGTCTTATAGTCCGAAAAATACGGTAGTTATGTGACCCAGCCTTCACCTGCTCCCACTACCTGTCATTGAGGGATTTGGATTAAAAAAAACCACCAGAAAAAAGACACTTAAACATTTATCTCCCTATATTTACACAAGCTTGCAAACTTCAGAAGCTTAGGTGCTTGCAGGGCAATTAGCAGCTATGTGGTTTTTGAATAGCCTCCGGGCTTCGGGCAATAAGTTATCTGATCTTTCCATAACTTATGTTTTCATTGGAGGCTCTGCTGGACCCACCAGAAATCGGGTTGCGATCCACCAAGTGGGTCCTGATCCACAGTTTGAGAAACACTGAGCTAGCTAATATGCTAGCCTGGTACTGCCTCTCACTCTCATTGGGTTCAAAACAACTCACATCTCACCATTAGGCCTGCCTCGTTTGTTTCCTCCTGCAAAATCACTCTCTGCCAGCCAGTACAAGAGCATCATTTTGTTAAGTACGCCAGGGATGAGCAAGAGTTTACTTTTTTTTTTCCCCCTGCTGATCCCATTCTCTAATTCTGAAGGCTGCACTCCCTGATGACTCCCAGACCCAGTGATCTTCTGGTCTGTTTCTAACCTTTCAAAAGCCACAAGGCCCCACACATGAATAATAACCCCAAATAATTAACTTTCCCTTCTGCCTGACGCGCGCACACACACACACACACACACACACACACACACACACACACACACACACACACACACACACACACACTGCGTGTACCAGTCAAAACTTGAACACCGACTAGATCTTTTTCAATTCATGCGGGCGGGCAACTCTAGAATTCTTGGGAAGGAAGGCATCACTATCTCGCACTCTTTCAAATTAAGCCCTTTTTAGGATTGCATTGCAGATCAGCTGAAATCTCGGTGCACAAGCCTGAAGCATTCATGCACAAGTCTGACAGAAGTTGGGTGTAGTTTAGTCATGTAATTTTTTTAAAAAAAAGGAAAAGAGTTTCTGACTCACTTCTCTTTAATCTTGGGAAAATAAACAGAGCTTGATGAGGGTTTCCTAAGGAATCCTAAACAAGTGAACTGAGTGTGAAGAGATGCACTTTCAAAAAGAGCTGCTGCATTTGCATTTGTCCTAGGCTTAAAACATGGTGGCTGTTTGACAGTTTACTGCTGGCTTGTATCAGGACAGGAGCAGCCACTGTGCAAAGAATCATTTCAGTTATTACAGATTGTTTTTTCTTCCTTTAATGCAGCGGTTCCGAAACTGTCGTGTAGAGTTTGGGCCGCTGTAAGTCATTGCGGGGGGGGGGGGATGACAGCAGCAACAGCACTCCCGGGATCGTGCTGGAACTGGGGGGGGAAGCGGGTATTTTGGACTCTCCAGGGGTTGTGCCAGCCCTCCGAAGGGTGTGGGCCCCCGCGGACCCCTCTGCACCCCAAATTCGCTTCCAAGGGCAATTTAAAGCTATTTCTGGTTTTCGTTGAAACTAGGAAGTAAATGAAATAGCATTAAATCGCCTTTGGAAGCTAATCTGGGGAGCAGGGAGGCCTGCAGAGAGATCCGTGGGGGCCCTGCACCCTCCAGAGGGCCGACAAACCCCTGGTGAGTCCCAAAAAACACTTTTCCCCCCAGTTCCAGTGCGATTCTGGAAGTGATGTTGCACATCACTGCACGTTGCCACACCCCTTAAGGGGGTAGCAACCAATTCTTCCCAACTGGAGCGTCGCAACACCTCAATTTGGGAATTTCTGCTTTAATGGATAGTCATTGTCTGATCACTCAAATTTTTTAATCACTTGCTTAAAACTTGCTTTTACCGATCATTCTGCTTTGCATAAAGCATTTCCTGATTTTATGTTCACTTTCAAGGACGGGTTTCCTCTGCCAGAGGAACTGGTTGCAAATCTCATATAGAGCTCTAGAGCACTCAGAAAGCAGCACAAAAGCAGCATGGAAGTGAAGGAGTATTATTTAGACAAGATGTCTGTGCCATATTGAAAATGGGAGAAAATGCTAAGATTTGGCAGCTTAATACCACAAAAGGAAGCTTAAATTCTAACACAGCAGCAAATCCTAACTCTAGCATACATTGCCCTGGTTTCTTCTGAAAACACAGGCAATGTTCCAAGTGACATTGATGCATATACTCTTCAAGCAACTACTAATTATAATTATTATGGGTTGAAATGACATATCCGGTAACTAAAAGCAGCCAAATACATACAATATGAAATTCTTACCCACCCACCCCAGTCCCTTAACTAACGATATGTTTCCGTAACTTTATCCTCATGTTTATTTTCTTTCAACCTACATAAAAGCAGTAAAACCATAAAGGAAACACTCTTAACAGCCCGATCCTGTCTAAGATGCAGCGGCCGGCCAAAATGGCCGGCTGCTTCATCCGGGGTAGGATGCAACCTGCGCCAGCGCGGTCGGGGCTCACCTTGGGGGAAGGGGACATTCGTTCCTTTCCCCCAGTGTAAGCCCCAGAGGGCCCAATGGCTCTTTAGTTGACGCATATCCAGGGAGGCCGTGTAAGGCCGGCCTGCCCCGGAAAGAGGACAGGTATTTGGCGGAGTGTGCGCCGATATCCCTGCCCCCTCCCAGGCCAGACCAGCCGATTCCCCCTCCCACCGACCAGCGCAGGACTTACCTGTGTCCAGCGGTGCAGGTACTGGGGAATGGCAACGTAAGCGGTGCCAGCCTCTGCGCTGACGCTGCTTACTCTCTTGGTGCCATGGGACTGTTTTACAGCACTTTTATGACACCAAAGGTTGGCCTAAATATAGGCAGGATTGCACCATACAACAGGAATTATTGAAGTGTGATGTAGACTTTCCTAATGGGAAAGGCATTTCTCTATTGTTATTTCCAAGTCCATCCCGATGAAGCAGGAGAATATATTAATTATCTCTGTGTACTATATACTTATACTATTAGTTTGAGACACAGATTGTAGTTGCATTACGGATTTAAAAGCCATGTAAAAATATTTATGCAAACATAGGTTAAAAAACACAAATTAAAACCCAGTTTAAAATATACGTTAAAATTATAACGTTTCGTTCGTGTGCACGAACATCTTCAGGTAAAAATGAGCATCTCAGGCTGCATAAGATGGTGAGTGCAAGCAAACAGCAGCCCAGAATATAAAGAGAAGAAGACAAGTGAAACAGGTGAAGCTAATTAACAGCAGAAGCTAGACTTGTTTTCTATGACCTGAAGTAACCCCATCTTGCTGCTCTAGTCAACATTTGACCAGGAGAGACCTCAGCTATGACCATCCTTGAAGGCACAGTTCTTATTTAATGCAGTCATCCAGATTTTGTCAATGAGGGTTATCTCCTGTTTCCTGTTCAATAAATTTGATTTGTTTTTATGAATCTCAATGGCTTCTCTATGCATACGTTGTCTATAAGCAGATTCTTGCACGAGACTTTTAGTGTCCTCAAACTTGATGATATATCCTATTGTGAGTGTGTGCTTAGCCAGGGCAGACTGCGGAAAATCACCCGTGTTTTCATTGGAGGCTCTGCGGGACCCACCAGGAATCAGGTTGCGACCCACCAGCGCCAGCATCGCATGGTAAGAACAGGATTGGGCCCAGGGGTGGGTGGAGAGAACAAGCTGGGAACATCGTTACTTAACGTTAAGCCAATACAGTTTTAAAAAACTAAAATGGCAGCTTCTTCAGTCTTTGCCTTGAAAACAAAGCCCCTTACATTTCTCTTATCTCATTATTATTTTTATTTATTTTATTTTTCACATTTTTATACCGCCCTTCCTCCAAGGAGCTCAGAGTGGTGTACATATTTCCTCCCCTTCTTTTTGTCCTCACAACAACCCTGTGAGGTAGGTGGAGCTGAGAGATAGTGACTGGCCCAAGGTCACCTAGGAAGCTTCATGGCTGAGCAGGGATTTGAACCTGGATGTTCCAGGTCTAAGTCCGACTCCCAAACCACTACACCATCCTGGCTCTTTAGAGTAAGTACATACTGTTTAGGCACAACAGGCAAAATGACTGGTGGTCTTCACATATGAGACAGAAGGCATTTATTAATCTGATGATTGAGATAAACAGGGATCATGTCTGCATCTCCATTCTTATCTCAGAAATGCCTCTCTTCATTTTTAATTCTTGGGAACAATCAAATTCGTATTAATCTGCAGTTAATGAACCAAAGCAAAGCAGTGTAACTTTCCTTCCCCTCCTAATGAATGTACTGGCAGAAAAACAGTTTATATTTTTAGAAAATCGGAAAAAAATCTGCTGATTAATGATGCTCAAATTTTTATCCTTGACAACAGCATTAAGTACAGACATGGTAAGAAATATAAAGTATATACATTTTATAATAGTGTTAGAAATATAAAGATACATTTTATACATTTTATAGAGAAATGGTTAAGCTGGCCACTAGCAGTATTTTCATGGAAATGAATGCAACCATTATTCCATGCTTTTGAGTGGTTTTATTTTTTACCAGAAACCACATACTCTTTAGCTGTTCTGTGTTGAAGGGATTTACCAATAACTCCCTATTTGAGAGCAGAAGGTGAAGGAGCTTAATATATTCTGCTGTCTGCAAAGACCAGTCATTTCACCATTCTCAGAAACATTTATGCAAACTTTCCATCAGTTAAATTCTAGTAAGGTCCTTCTTACTGTTCCCCACACAGTGATCAAGTCTCATTCAGGAACGTGGTCTGTTCAACCCTTTGTCCAAGGAGTTCAGAGTTATCCCATTACTGAGCTCTTAGGAACTGAGGGGAAAGGATCTCTACCAATAGAGATCTTTACCAATCTCTACCCTTAACTTTGCCTGTACCCTCAAAACGTCCCTTAGACTCGTGCAGGTTGAAGGCTGCTCATACCTACATTCCTCAGCTCCTGGAGAATATGCCTGCCGGCAGAGAGCAATACACAGGCAGTAACCCTTGGACAGATATGAATGCAAAGTTTGGATGACTGAAGGAAAGCAAAGGCTTGCTGTTTCTGCACATCTATACCTAGGTGGACTAGGGTGCGTCATTTGTCAAAGAACACCCAGGCTTGTGGTGTTCAAGGGTAATGGAAGGACAACCATTCAGACTCAGGTCTTTGTGGTCTGTTCATATTCATGAGACAACATCTTCATGTTCATATTCATGAGACAACATGAATTCATATTAATGAGATAAAATCTTCCTCCACATTGGTTGCATCCCCGGTGAAACTCCTCCCACTGCAACGTGTTCCTCCCTTTCTTCTAATTGGGATCTTTGGGTCATATGGCAGCCATAACTACCTGTCTCAAGTGGTGCATCTTCCCCCACTCCTTTTGATGGACACAACCATCTCCTCCTCCTTAATCAAAAAGCAAGCCTGCACATCTGGTGGCACAGCACGTCAAATATAGCCCACCAGCATGAATTGTGCTTTACTAGATATCTGACATAAACCAGGGCTGTCATCAAGGGGTTACCATCATCGGGCAGCTGCCAAAGCCGTGGGCCATCAGAAAAGCCCACTGCTAAACTGACTCACCTGTAGAAGTAGCCAGCACTGCTTGCACCAGCCACAGCCTCTATGCAGCAATGGAAGTACAGAAACTCTCTATTGGTGTGCATTCGTCACCACTTGTAGTAGTGGTTCTCCCCTACCTCCTCCTCTGTTAGAGACACAGGGTGAAGCCACTACTGCAGCTGCTTCCTCAACCACTTACCAGTGAGCAGCAGCCACAAATGTTTGTAGTCAAGTTCATCACTTGCTCATTTGCACCAATGGTAGGAAGGTAAGTCCCCTCTGCTTCTTTGATAAGGGGACTGAAAATAAGAAAGACGACTTACTGCTGCACACACCAAATTGATGAATAGGTGGACATCCCACTGTCATGACTCACAGATAGGATTGGGCCATTAGAGCACACACACAGGAACCTTGGGGATGGGAACTACGGACAAACACTGGCGTCGCTGGAGGTGGGGCGGAAAGCTAAGTTCTACAGCTTTCCACCCCATCGTTACTCTCCGGTACGAGGCACCCCGCCCCCTCGTCATAGGAGCCCGTCAGAGGAGAGAAAGCAACGCGCAGGGACTCCTATGACAAGGGGGCAGGGCGCCTCGTACCGAAGAGTAATGGTGGGGCGGAAAGCTGCAGAACTTAGCTTTCCGCCCTACCTCCAGTGACGCCAGTGCAGACAAAGGAGCTGCAGCCCCAGGGTTGGCATCATGAAGCAACCTGAAAGTGGAGTGTGGAGTGGAGTGTGGATTGGTGAAGTTGGAGGAGTGGTGAACTGACAAGCTCCCAGCCCATCAATCTGCCCTCTCTAGCCTGCTGCTCTGGTGAATGCTCCAATGCTCTTCCAGCTCACGGACAGCAAGTAGGAAGAGGATTGTGGTGGCAGTAGCCCCTTTCTCACTCCAGCTCTTTAGCGGGAGGAAGTCTGAGGAGAAAAAGGGGATGGGGGCTGCAAAAAGAGGGATTGTATCCAATGTGCACTATTGCTGCTGGATCCACCCCCTCCCACAGTCTCCCCATCCCGTTCCTCCCCCTCTCTGCCCCCTCTGCAGCTTTACCTGCTCCATCATCCACAGATAGGGAGCACTATTGCCTCTTGCTCAGTGCTCCATCAGCAGCCATTTTCCAACAGCAGAAGTGTCTTCCGCTGTCCCAAAACCCTCCGTAGTACAGCCCAATCTGACATAGGATTGGGCTGTCATATACCCATAAGTAAATGAACAAGTAGTTGATCTTTTAGAGCTACAACATAGATTTTTAATCTAATTATGTCTCCAATGTCTGTGTTCTATTTCTAAACTGATCCCTGTGCTTCCAGGAATAATATTTTTCTGTTCAAATGTTACCAATAAAAACGTTTGGTAGAAATGCATTTAAAAGGATTAAAACTGGAAATGCAAACAATGCAACTAAAATGAGAGTGTTTCGGAATGTGAATGTACACCTATCTAATGTAGTTTGGAAACTTTCATGGCTTGGTACAATTTGTAACGAAGCAGGCATTATGGCATTATTTATTTCTCAAATAATAAACATGGCTAGAAAACCCATAATGCCTGCTTCGTTACAAATTGTACACTTATCTATTTCTTTTTATTCACAAGGGCACTTGTATGCTGCCTTTCCATTTCCTAAGAAGCCTTTAAGGCAGTGCATGTTCAGTTTAAAAACAGTTCAGCTTTATAAAGCACAACATGTAGTGACAGCGATAGTGATTCCTGCTTTACTGGGTATGATTCCTTCTTGCTGGCTTTTATGTATTTTTAAAGGCAAGCCAATGGGGCATGAGTTATCCCACACATGTGGTGTGATATTACGGCCATTGTAAATAATTTACTGGTAATTTGTTTGTGTTCTAGCTTCCACATTGTAATTTGCAAGAGCATTAACCCTTGAACTTCAAGCACCATGTAATACAAGCATTTAAATGATTAATATCACTATACATGGTTAATGGCCACTAAAGCAAGTTACTTAAAAAACAAGTTATTTAAAATGTTCAAAAAGCCAACAGGACTAATTAAAAAGTCCACAGATAAAAAAGTGCCTTACAGTGCAATCTTATGCATGAGTTCAATGGGGCTTACTCTCAAGTAAGAGTGCATAGAATGCAGTCTTAGGGCATAATCCTACTTTCCTCCTGCTGGTACTTGCCATCGCAAAAGTGCCATGAAGCGCTTTGCGACAGCATAGCACTTTCTGGCGGTAGCGCGGAGACCCGCACCAGCCTGCATGCGCCAGCAAAAGGAGCAGCATGGGCTGGAGAAGGTGACTTTCATGCCGAACGGTGCAAGGGCAGGAGAGGGTGGGGTAGGGGAAAGGCAAGAAGGGAATGTAATGGGGCAAGGGATGGCAGTGACATCCTATTCCCCTCCTGGGCCAAATCCGCCATCATGGGGCAATACAGACTTGCACCAGCTCTTGAGCTCACACAGGTCTGAGTTCCCCATAGCAGCTGCTGGGGATTACCCTGGGGCAAGGGAACAAATGTCCCCTTACCCTGTGGAGACCTCCAGCAGCCGTTATTCCTGCGCAGGATGCAGCATAGCCCGCGCTGGCCCCACTGCATCACTGCGTGGGAAGTTAGGTAGGGTTGGGCTGTTAGATACATTTTCACAAGGAACTGAGTATGACACTGAAACACATTACTAAATGATAAGATTTAATTTGCTAATTAATATCCCATGGAGAGAGAATTAACACCTTCCATAGAAAAAATGAGACCTGTAATTTTCTAGAGCACAGCAAATTTCATCAAAAATGTGTGTGCAGTCAGGTGCCTTCCATCTGTGTCTTACCATCTGCATTTATTATATAGCAATTCTGTTCACATTATTGGATATCATGACACACTATGTTATTCAGCTTCTCAGTCTTGTAAAGTGCCTTCATTACTTCTGGAAGACAGTTTTGCTGAAACATCAAATCACTTACTCAACTCCTGCACTGCTACAGAGGAATGTCTTCCCGTTAGCTGGTTGTACGAGATTAGCAATAACCTTATCCCTACACATGGATAACTTTCAAGAGGTTGCCATACTTAATCCAGGTATCGTTTTAAAAATTATGTGCAGCCAAACTTGGCTTGCCATCAAGTGTACATTCGACAGAATGAGTCCCATCTCTCCAGAGTCCCATCTCTCCAGAGTGCATGGAGGCTGTTTAAAACAACAGTAACAGAGGCTCAGCTGGAGTGTATCCCACAAAGGAGGAAGGGCTCGACTAAGTCCAGGAGGGTACCGGCATGGCTAACAAGCACAGTTAAAGAGGCTATAAAGGGCAAGGAAGCTTCTTTTTGCAAATGGAAGTCTTGCCCTAATGAGGAAAATAAACAGGAACGCAAGCAATAGCAAAAGAAATGTAAAAAGATGATACGGGAGGCCAAGAAAGATTTCGAGGAGCATATGGCCAGAAACATTAAAAGGAATAATAAAAGCTTCTTCAAATATGTTAGAAGCAGGAAACCTGCCAGAGAAGTGCTTGGCCCGCTGGACGGTGAGGGAGGGAAAGGGGTGATAAAAGAGGACTTGGTGATAAAAGAGGATATGCAACTTGTCCTTAAAACGGCCACTGTGCCAGAGGATTGGAGGATAGCTAATGTCACGCCAATCTTTAAAAAAGGAAAGAGGGGACCCAGGAAACTACAGGCCGGTCAGCCTAACATCTGTTCCAGGTAAGATGGTGGAAAGCCTCATCAAGGATAAAATCTTAAAACATATAGAAGAACAAGCTTTGCTGAGGGAGACTCAGCATGGCTCCTGCAAGGGTATGTTTTGCCTCACAAACCTTTTAGAATTCTTTGAAAAGGTCAACAGGCATGTGGATGTGGGAGAACCCGTGGATATTATATATCTGGATTTTCAGAAGGCGTTTGACGTGGTCCCTCATGAAAGGCTCCTGAAAAAATTCAATAGTCAGGGAATAAGGGGGCAGGTCCTCCTATGGATTAGGAACTGGTTGAAGACTAGGAAACAGCGAGTGGGAGTCAATGGGCAATTTTCACAATGGTGAGAGGTGAAAAGTGGTGTGCCCCAAGTGAAAAGTGGTGTGTCTTGGGACCGGTGCTTTTCAACTTATTCATAAATGACCTGGAGTTGGGGATAAGCAGCGAGGTGGCCAAGTTTGCAGATGACACTAAACTTTTCCGAGTGGTGAAGACCAGCAGGGATTGTGAAGAGCTCCAGAAGGATCTCTCCAAACTGGGAGAATGGGCAGCAAAATGTCAGATGCGCTTCAATGTAAGTAAGTGTAAAGTGATGCATATTGGGGCAAGAAATCAAAACTTCACATACACGCTCATGGGTTCTGAGTTGTCTGTGACGGATCAGGAGAGAGATCTTGGGGTGCTGGTGGACAGGTCGATGAAAGTGTCGACCAAGTGTGCGGCGGCTGTGAAGAAGGCCAATTCCATGCTTGAGATCATTAAAAAAGGGATTGAGAATAAAACGGCCAATATCATTATGCCTTTGTACAAATCGATGGTAAGGCTGCATCTGGAGTATTGCGTCCAGTTCTGGTTGCCGCATCTCAAAAAGGATATAGTGGAACTGGAAAAGGTGCAGGGGAGTGTGACCAAAATGATTAGTGGTCTGGGACATCTCCCTTATGAGGAAAGGCTACAGAGTTTGGGGCTCTTCAGTCTAGAAAAAAGGCGGCTGAGGGGGGACATGGTTGAGACGTATAAAATTATGCATGGGATGGAGAGAGTGGATAGAGAGAAGTTCTTTTCCCTGTCACACAACACTAGAACTAGGGGACATCCACTCAAATTGAGTGGAGGGAGTATTAAAACAGACAAAAGAAAATATTTCTTTACCCAGCGTGTAATTCATATGTGGAACTCCTTGCCACAGGATGTGGTGATGGCACCTGGCCTGGATGCCTTTAAAAGCGGATTGGACAGGTTTATGGAGGAAAAGTCCATCACAGCTTACAAGCCATGATGGGGAAAAGCAACCTCCTGGTTGTAGGAGTAGGTTTTCTCTGTGCCAGGTGCAAGGGAGTGGCGATTGGACACAGGTATCTTGTTGTCTTGTGTGCTCCCTGAGGCATCTGGTGGGGCCACTGTGTCGACCCAGGGGCCACTTCATCGACCTGTCCACCAGCACCTCAAGATCTCTCTCTTGATCCGTCACAGACAACTCAGAACCCATTAGCGAATATGTGAAATTTTGGTTTCTTGCCCCAATGTGCATCACTTTGCACTTACTTACATTGAAGCGCATCTGCCATTTTGCCAGTTCCTAATCCACAAGAGGACCTGCCCTTTTATTCCCTGACTGTGGAGTTTTCTCAGGAGCCTTTCATGAGGGACTGTGTGAAACGCCTTCTGAAAATCCAGATATATAATATCCACGGGTTCGCTCGCATCCACATGCCTGTTGACCTTTTAAAAAAATTCTAAAAGGTTTGTGAGACAAGACAAATGATGATGATTTACATTTCTATTGTGCCCTTCTTTCATGAACTAGGCATGTACGAAATTTAGGAGTTACTCTCATCAGGAAAGATGTTGATTCTGATACTCTCATAAGTCAGTTGGTAAGGCCTATGTGCAGTTCATATACAATATCTACCTAGCATAATAAACAACATTTTCAAGTGCAAGGAGTTCACCAATAATCTTCCCATTCTTCTTTTCTACAATCCCATATACTAACTAAAGTCATGGATCTTTCTATTTTATATGTGGAGAACAGGGCTGGGTGCGATTTGCTCAAGACTACAGAGGAAATTTATGGCTTATCAGGGATTTATAAAGTACTTAGGTCTCTTTAGTCCCAAAGCAGCATATAGGCTTACAGGCTTGTTGAAAAATTGGTCTTATTAATTAGCAAATATTTTCAGATCCAAAGTAGCTTGGATTAAAGTAGTGTATAACTGCCATCAATTATTACTCTATGTAATAATTGCTTCGCTACTTCATCACCTAATTTGGCTGGAACATACCACAAATGCCATCTAGTCAAACCCCCACTTGGGAAGCAAACACATCCCCACCACTGCACCCAGAGATCAATTTGTACAATCCAGACCTGTTAGCAGAGCCAGCCCAAGACAAGAAAAGTACAGTACAGTATCTGCTGCAGAGCTAATATCTCTCAAAGGCTCCAAGAAGCATATGGCTAAATCTGGCTGTCACCTTTGACCAACACTGTATGGCTGCCGGCTCGCACCTACTATTTAGCAGGCAATGGGCAGAAATAAAGTCTCAATATTCATTTGTGAGGCACAACCATTTTCATAATTTCATCCAGCACTGTGTGTAAAAATTAGCTTTCAAGAACCCTTCTGACAAACATTCTGCCTAAGCACTGTGATATTTATTCAACTGTGAGTGTATGTAATACAGTTAATAGTAGGGATATAGATATGATTTTAAGTTTTCACGGCCAGCAACAATCTTGGATTGGTTTACATTTACAAGATAAAAAGCCATGGCAAGAAAAAATAAATATACTGAGATGTATACTGGGTATATATATATATATACCCACCACTGAGAAGCCTGGCCCCCACCAACCCACGTAAGTTGGTGCATGGGACGGTTTGTGGGTGGGGAGAGGAAGGTTTGGGGGGTTGGGGCAGGAAGTGGGGTGGGCAGCGGGCTGGAAGGGTAAATCTTGATGGCAAAAGTGCATGCTGGATCCTATCCCCCATTTTCAAACCTGCATAGACCCCTTTCTCTCCTCGGACGTACACTAGCTACATAGCTGACGTGGGTCCAAGGAGACACATAGGTCTCTTACCCAGAGGTAAGTGAAAATGTTACTTATATCTGGTTGGCTTTCTAGTCATCCCCTCTATTTGATGCAGCACGTGATCTGTCAGCATGGCTGCATCACATACGATGGTGGGGGATAGAATTGTACTGTAAATATCTTACTGCCAAGCATGGCGATAATGTTTGACAAAGGTTTTGAAGGAGATTATATTTGGAGGATTGAGAAATGAATTCTGGAGTACTGAGATTGTGCCTGGCTCCTTAGCAGGGATGTATCTAGGTAACTAGGTCGCGAGTGCGAGTACGATCATTTTTGCACGAGTACAAGTCCAAGTACGAGGAAATGCCAAAAATTTTGGGCGAGTACGAGTCAAGTATGGATCCTTTTGTGCACGAGTACGAGTCAAGTGCGCATCATTTTTCCCCGAGTACGAGTCGAGTGCAAGTAAGGCCAAAAACCACGAGTCACAAGTCGAGTCACTTTTGGGCAAATGGCTTTCCCCCCCTGAAAATGGGGTGTGTGGGTGTGTGGGTGGGGTGTGTGTGTGCCTCTGGGGCTTGTAAAGCACCCACTTAGCTTCCCCTATGCCCTTCCCCTCACCTCTCAGTCTTGTCACCACCCATCTGGTTTGGGAAAAACAAGCGTGTCTACATTCAAACCATTTATTATTCCCTCCCCTTGCTGAGCTGAGCATCCCTTGGGCTTGGAGTTTTGGCCAAGGAGGAGGAACCACTGCCGCAGCTTCACCTTCCCTCACTCCTCCCCACCCCTTGCGCTCGGAGTTGTGGCCAATGGCAAACAGACAGCAAAAAAAGGGAAAAACTCCAAACCAGGCTTGTTTTCCCACCCCCTTGAAAACCCTCCCTCTCTGCTGCCCTCCTCCTCCGAGGTCTCCACTGTGCCTGCCTGCCTGCATTGATGCCAGCCATTAAAGGAAAATGACTCGGAAATGGCAAGTCGTTACCTCCACGAGTGCAATTCAAGTACGAGTCCCATGGGTCACGAGTCCGAGTGCGTGTCAGTGGGTCACAAGTACAAGTACGAGTACGAGTCAGGGAAAAAGTGGCTAAGTCACACTTGCGAGTCGAGTCATTTGACTCGAGTCCCCATCACTGCTCCTTAGCTATTTAAAAAATAATAGATCATGTCATGTTACAGGCTGGCTTGTTACAGCCTTTTTGTAAGGTTTAAAATGCAATTTCAGGCTGGAATCTTTAATCCCAATTTAAGGAATTGCCTTTGGAGTAGGGTACCAGAAATAGCCCCACCGTTGAGGAGAACACCTTTTTACTGTGTAGTTTTGCAGATGTCATGTGAAGGATTCCGCTAAAAGACTTCCCATCCCATCTCTGTTTTTTGCAATTGTGCAGCATGAAGTATAGGGAAATAAGGAATCGAAGGGATAAATATAAAATTATTTTTTCTTAACTGAAGATGCACCCATGAGTATCTATGTAAACTATTATAATTTGCTAATTTTGTGTTTATTTTCTTTCCCAGAACATACTTTATTATCTACTTATCACATCTTGCAAAATTCTCCAAGTAATCTCATTTCCTCTTCATTTTATTGTGCACAGTTTATCATTTGGAGTGCAATTCCAGAGAGAACAGTTGTTCTAGTGGTTGTCATGTGATTCTCTGTGATTCTCCATAACAAGATGTTATCATCAATCTCGTTTATGACTAGGAACTCAACATTTCTTAAAGTCTGCCTACTAGTTATATATGGCACAAAATGAAAACGATTTCACCTGATACTTTAATATGAAACAATGTAAGCATTTCCCTAGTCATTTTTATTTCCATGTCAACCTGAAGTATGTTAGCCTTAGCACCCTTAACTTAAAAAAACAAAAAAGTCTGATGATAGTCTGTCAATGAAAATACTTAATGGTTCTATTTCCAGAACACTTTTTGAAGAGCAGAATCTTTCATATTTATCATATTGTTAAAAATTAGTGTGGTTATCCAGAACTCCATATTCCACTGTCTGTTATGGTTGATGGAGCTCCCTAAGGCTTACTGCAGTTTCTAAGCACTCAGCAGGGATGGGGGACCTATTCTTATTTATCTTATTCTTATTATTATATGCTATTTTTCAACAAGAGTAGTTCACAAAGCGGTCTACATAGTAAAATAAATCAATAAATGGCTCCACGTCCCTAAAAGGTTCACAATTAAAAACAAACAACTATGAAGTTGTTACGAATATTACAAACATCAGTCCCCAGAAGTTGATGAATCCTGATGGATATTTCTTCCACTTCTACTGCTGGTGATTCTGCTGAGGCCCTGGCAGACCTCGGAATAGGGAAATGATCAGCATTCTTAACACAATTGCTCCCAAATAATCTCTCCCTTCCTGTGAAGCTAAATTGCCTCCCTGGTTTTCTGGAGAGCTGAGAGCACTGGAGCAGCAGCAGTGTTGACAGCTAGAGCAATGGGTGGTGAAAAGCTCATGATGAGTCCAAACAAGGATTAGGCCCATTTTAGGGACTACTCCATGGCAGAGGAAAAAAGCATACTTCTCTGTCACCCTGACATCTATTCAGAGGTGGCCAGCAAAGCTTTTTTGAGTAGTCTGAGGCCTATTGCATCAGGTCCCTAGAGCAGTGTTTCCCAAACTATTTTGACCTGCGACTCCCTTGACCATTGGCGACCATTGACAGTGGCTCCCCATTACATTATGTTGATGCCTGCCAATTGGCATTGCACTGTTTTTTGAGAGGATTCCGTGGCACTCCGCGGCTCCCCTGGCTGGTTTCCGTGGCTCCCCTGGGAGCCACGCCTCCCAGTTTAGGAACCACTGCCCTAGAGGGATGTGGTGGACAGTGAAGACCTGCTGTGACCAATCTGCAGTGCATTTTGCAGACAAAATCACTCACATCCACCAGCAGTTCTAGCTGATGTTCCTGCTGCAACGGCTTGTCCACTTCTGGATTATTTTTATCTTGTTTAGCCTGATGGAGTGGGCAGGACCTTTGTAAGTATGAGGTTGTCCATGTAAAAAAATGGGAAATATTCAAAAGTGATTTGTGATTTTTTTTGGGGGGGGGGGTTAGGGGGGAATATGTAGTTCCACAAGAAAAAATGAGAGTCTTTCTGTCACCTGGAAACCTTGGAATATGCCTAAAGAATTTATTTGCGACCTAGCTATATAAATTCTGAACACTACTTTTAACACTATTTAAAACTCTCAAATCAGCAGTGTTTGCTTGAGGAAAACTACTGCAGAAGGAAGGAAACTGGAAGCACAGAAAAACTGGGAGACCCCAGTAATAGGAAAAACATGATGGTTTGAAAACACACAAGTGGAACGTTACTGTGAAAAGCATACGACTAGAATACTCCTAAAACTACCAATAAGTAACATTTAAATTGAAAATTCTACCCATACTCAAGGAGCATGAATTTACACTAGACCGTGAACAATGAAGATCTATTTGAATGATTTATGCAGTATGGGGGAATGTGATTGAGTTCAGCCTAGCCATAAAGGAAGGAAGGAAGGAAGGAAGGAAGGAAGGAAGGAAGGAAGGAAGGAAGGAAGGAAGGAAGGAAGGAAGATTGTTCTTCAGTATGGAGGTAAAGATTTTGTAGAAGAAAAGACACTCACATACCCAGTAACACAAACCCATTGTTGCCTCAGAGAAGTCTTACCTAGAGCTTGTTAGTGTTTGTGAAAGGGCAATCTTTCCTCAGTACATCGGGTTTGAGCAGATAATCATCGGGCCTCTGCACTCATAGGATTCCATGATTACTTGAACTATTTCAGATATTCAGTTATCCTATTCATTAAAACATCGTTTCCCGGTAAATATACTTTCTGTCAATGTGCATATGAACATTGATTGCACAAAAAATATTTATTAGCAAACACTCCCAAACCATAGACTTTAGGAAAAGACAGTTTGAAAAGTCACATTTTTGGAACACCTATCCTGGGCTGGCCCAGAGCGTGCAGCAGTGCTGGTGCAGCCTCCGCTACATGCTACGGGCTGGCTGGGGACCAAGGAGTGACAGAGATATGTAAAAAAATGTTTTTACTTACCTACTCCACCGCTGCTTGGTCCCCAAACAATGGGCCTACTCAGACCTGTGCCAGCTCTTTCGGTAGTGTTAATCCAAGGTGGTGTGTCAAGCCCCAGCCAGTGTATAGGATATCAGTGCCACTGCTGCTGATTTATGCCCCCAGTCTGCCCTCAACACTCCCCCCCCTACGTCCAGCCCAATCTCTGCACCAATCCTCCCCTGAAACTCCCCCTCTGCCGATCCACCTGCTCCAGCAGGGGCTCGGCCCTCTGTTGAGGCATGCGCAGTAGGGTATTTTAATTTTCCAAAAGTTCCTATTTTCATGTCAATTTGCTCATCCCCTTGGTTCTATTCATCTAAAAGATCCTTATGCCAAATTTTAGACAAATTGAATAATATTTAGGTTGCACACTTTTGTCACTTTTGTAGGGTTGTTCAGCTTTTTTTGCTAGAGAGCTGTAGCATGTAGTTGTACTACTGTATATACTCGCTTACAAGGCGAAAAATTTAGGCAAAAAAAGGACCCGGAAAAGCTGCCTCGTCTTCACATCAGGTCAATGCATGTTCTCCTTTCACTGTATCCCCCACCACCCCCTTATCTTTGTGTTTTTAATTCAAGCCTGTACTTTAAATTAAATTCCTGGAGAAAACAGGAGTTGCATCTTACAAATTTAACTAATGTAGATAACATGAATGTTATTTAAGTTGTTTCATCTAAGTCTTGTTTGAAGTTTAGTTTCGTTGGATGGATTTGAGAATAAAAATAATAATCATTGAACATAAGAAGAGCTCTTCTGGATCAGGCCAAAGTCCCATCTAGTCCAGCTTCCTGTATCTCACAGTGGCCCCACCAGATGCCTCAGGGAGAACACAAGACCACAAGATACCTGTGTCCTGTTGTCACTCCCTGGCACAGAGAAAACATATTTCTTAAACCAGGAGGTTGCTTATGGCTTGTAACCTGTGATGGTCTTTTCCTCCATGAATCTATCCAAACCCCTTTTAAAGGCATCTAGGCCAGGTGCCATCACCACATCCTGTGGCAAGGAGTACCACAGATGAATTACACGCTGGGTGAAGAAATAGTTTATTTTGTCCGTTCTAGCTCTTCCTCCACTCAATTTTAGTACATGTCCCCTGGTTCTGGTGTTGTGCAAGAGGGAGAAGAATTTCCCTCTATCCACTGTCTCCATCCCATGCATAATTTTATATGTCTCAACTGGAAATCCTGTTTCTTTTTAACCTATATACTATATAATATATATTAGTGTAAAAAGTGTGCAACCTCCAAATATTACCCAATCTTGCTTAAATTTGTCAGATATCCTTTTTACATCAACAGGAAGGAGGGAATGAGCAAAGTCAACAAAAATGTAATATTTTTATTTTAACCCTATAATATGAAACACCCATGCGCAGGGCCTCCAGCCATTTGTGCTCGCGGCCATGGCCATTGCAGAAGCTGCCATACCAGTGGCCCGGGCTTTCTGCTGATGGAGCATGAGTTTCGTTAGCATAAGGCCTGGGTAGGAACTGGCCATGAGTCTATCAATCCTGTAACATGCCAGAAACATACCGGTAATTATCTGGCTTTGTTTGTCCAGACAGCCCACAGCAACCCTTGAATGAAGAAACAAGACAATGAATCGCTGATTTCAATTTGTAGCAACTGCTATACATTTTCATTTAAGGAGCACTCTTTTTTACATGGGTCAAAAATTCCACAAGAAAAGCAATCACCCACCACTATGGTGTATAAGCCCATCTGTGAATTTCTCTCAGAAATCGCCAATTTATGGAATGAAAGAAAGGTGAAAAATCAAAATGTAAATATGAAAACGAGCTGATATCCAAGTTTATACCATTGTTATCACCGTGTGTGTGTGTGTGTGTGTGTGTGTGTGTGTGTGTGTGTGTGTTGGGGGGAGCACAATATGGCTTTATACACCCAAACAGAAAGAAAACTGGATCAAAAAGGATGGAATTATCACAAGGATTCCTAGCTTTGAAGTTTACCGAGAGGGACAACATAGTTGTCACTAACTGACTGTGAGGTGACACACAGAAAGGGCACACACTACACTTCCAGGTTGCTCCCAAACACGCCCAAGAAAAAGAGGAGGTCCTGTGCACTTACTGGTTGCTACCACACACACACACACACACACACACCACTGGGAGATGGGAGAGGGATAAAACATGTTAGCCCACTTGTCACTAACTTGCAGCCCAAATCCTATCCAACTGATGCAGCCGCAATGCAGCCCCAAGGTAAGAGGACAAACACTCCCTCACCTTGAGGATGCCTCCATGACTGCCTCCCCACTACAGAACGTAGTGCATGCCCCGTTGGCACAGCTGCATCAGCGCCAAAAGTTTGGTGAGAAGGATTCTCTTCTTTCTATACTACTCTGCCTCAAAAGGTTTGAAGAAGTTGGAGAGTCTCTTGTATAGATTTTTTTTTCCATATTTCAAGGTATTTTTGTGACATGCTGATGTACAGTATTAACCATCAACATTCAATAAATGAATGTGAAATCATAAGAGCCAGAATCTCGCTGCATTAGCTATTGCCTATCAAATAGCAATCAACTAATACAAGTCAAATATAAAAAATACCATTGAGTGTCAAATATGGAATACTGCTAAACTTCAAACATCAGGTACCAAATAGTAAAACGACACAAGCTGTCAACTATCACACTCAGACAGATGATTCTTTTTTTCTGATTATTTCTCTATGCACAGCAAGGGAGCAAGATTACACCTTTCTACCCCATTCCTATTATGTCTTGCCAGGCATCCACTCATATGTTTGAAGACAGCATGCACAGAAAATCCAATGCATCCAGTGTAATCTAACGTTGCACTATGTAGGCCTACATAGTGCAACAAATTTCCTTCATACAATTTAAAAAATAGATTGTACTTTTTAGGGTCCTAGGTAAGGTAGGTAAAGGTATCCCCTGCTTGAAAGGCAGTTGTGACCGACTCTAGGGTGCTCATCTCCGTTTCTAAGGCCGAAGACGCTTCCGACATGACTAATGGAACGCTGTTAACTTCCCGCCGCAGCAGTACCTATTTATCTACTTGCAATTTCTTGCTTTTGAACTGCTAGGTTGGGACAGGAGACGGGAGCTCACTCCGTCACGCAGCACTCGGGTCTTGAACTGCTATCCTACTGTTCAGCGTCTTAACAACTAAGCCACCGCATCCCCCTCATTATGTGCAACCAAACTAGGTTTGCCATCAAGTGTACATTTGACAGGTTACAACAACCAATCTGGCTCACTGACAAATATAACTATATGATACAGGTTTACCAAACCATCATGCGGCACTCGGGTCTCGAACTGCTGTCCTACCAACCTTCCGGTCTGCAGTTCAGCACCTGCAGTTCACCACTAAGCTACCGTGGCCCCTCATGGGTCCTAGGTACTTTATACTTTATATCCGTATGCCTATTCAGATTTTCATCTCAATTCATATACAAATCCCTATGCATCTATAAATATTATGCCATCATGTGAATGATAAGTGGCACAAGCAACCCAGGACATAGGTCAAGAAAGTGTGATTTTGCTCTATCATGCAAAGTGAGATCATGGGGTACACTGCCCAAACCAGGCTCCAGAGTTTCAACAATAAACCGTCAAATACCAAATACCATTGCACATCAACTAAAAATAGTTCATATCAAAGTGAAAGGTTAGAGGCTTAGGTTATCATCGTCAAATGCTCATTGAATATTTAATATTTGATAATACACAAAATTTGCAGAGGGGAATTTTGAACAATGTTTAGGAGGCCAAATATGTTTCATTTTCATCTCATATGTGCTCTTTTCCCAACTATGGGATATCATAGTACACAAATTTTGTTTTTATGAATCAGCCATGACTTCCACCGAAAGTGGTTTCCATCAAGGTTTTTTTAAAAAAAAATGATCCCCATGTATTTACCACCCTTGCATGTTCAATGAGTCACACAGAAGAACTATATTTAAAACTTTTACTTCATTTCTTAATTTTACTAGAAATGAGCAACATGGGAATTTGAGTAAAATGACAGAAACAGAAAAAATGTAGAAGATAATCTATTTATGAATCTTTAAAGAGGAACCTATAAAATTACCAACTACCAATTAAATGTGTTACAAAGTCCATCCTGGTTCATTTTCTCTCAAGGACCAGTAGGGTTACAAACATCTTCTGCATATAAATTGAAATGCCTCTGTCAAGGTTGGTAGGACAAACATGGCTTTAATTTGAAAGTGTATTTTTTTTAAAAAAACTGAATTTATAATGGTTACATGGATTGTAAGCATCAAACACCAATTAAAAAAACTCAACACAGTACTAAAGTCTGTGGATACCTACAATGCAATCCTAGGCATGTCTACTCAGTAGTCTCATTTAATTCAATGGGGCTTACTCCCAGGTAAGTGTGAATAATAGTACTGCAGCCTTTGATATTATACACACTTACGTGGGAGTAAGCCCTGCTAAATTTAATAAGACTTACTTCAGAGTAGACATACATAGGCTTGAGCTGTTAGATAATTAAATCCATATGCCTTATTTATTTTATGCAAACAAGGAGTTCACTTTGTTATGTTTTGCCATTATGTGAGACTTTCTAATTATAGGTCAACTTCAGAAGGCCCAAGTGGGAGAACTGTTGATTTAAATAAGATGGCACATCCTATTTATTTTAATTGCACATTCTGTTGTAAAAATGCTTGGCTTCTTGAAGGCCCATAACATCAGGGCAAAACTACACGAGAGCTGGTAGAAGTTTTAACAACACATTCCCCCCACTATCTTTCTTAGTAGCCCTACCACCAATAGACAAGCCAAAAGCCACAATCTAGAACGGTGGTCTTCAACCTTGGGGTCATGACCCCAAGGTCTGCCGGGAGACATATTTCCCCTTAAGGGGAGGGGTGACGTGGCAGTGATGTCAGGACAGCGGCGGCGGCGCCACCACCACTGGGTTCACACCGCTGTCACCACCTACTAAGTAAAAAAGGGAGTCCTGGACTTAGCTGGTGGTGGTGGCAGCTGGAGATGCCGCACAACCTGGGTTATCACTGCTGCCGCAGACGAATAAATCCCCAAACCCCTTTTTTTACTTAGTCAGCGGTGACGATGGCGCAAACCTGGAAGTGCTGTCACCGCCGAGTCGCAACTACTTAACTACTTTAACCTTTGGGTAAAGGTTGAAGATCACTGTTCTAGAAGAAGGACCACTTCCTACTGACGGCTACATCCAGTGCTCCTTGGAAGCTTCCTTCCTTCCTTGGGGTTGTATTTCTCCTGGGCTCACAGCAGCAGAAGCACTAGAGATTGTAACTTTATAGCCTTTATAAGTTTTATCATCACATCCCCCAGCATCTATGTTGGCCATCCCAACACCACTATATGAGATTGCTTTGTATTATATTGTTATTACCTGTAGCAAGCCACCTTGGGGAATATTTTAATTGGCACTTAACGACTGAACAACAACAACAACAATAACATTCTTAACAGCTTCATTCATTAGAGAAAAAAGAGAGAAAAGTGTGTTATCAAAAGAGCTGGTAACAAGTGCTTCCAAGTAGTAATAGAAAGAGATACTCCATACTTTCATGTCACACCTCTCCTTTGGGGTTTGCCTGTAATTTGCTAGCTATATTTAAGCACATGTTCACCAAAGCTCTTACTGTTAAGCTCGTATTGCTAAATGGTACTACCTTATTAGACAGAGGCTGGTCAGCTGCTATATGGTCAGTTTATGTGGCATAATACATTCTGACTCCCAGACTAGCAAGTGGCTCTCAAGACCAAAGCAGCTGGTCAGTTATTGAGCTAAATCAACATTTCTTGCTTGTGAAACATTTAACTGGTAACTTCAAAGGATGCATTTTGGTTGGGGGTCAAAGTAGAATTTTGATGGAAGACCTGGGTCACTCTGAGAAACCTGGGTTGATGCAAAACAGCTGTAAAATACTAAGAGGGGAGCACTGAAGAAGCTATACACAAATGCTTAACTTTCTCTTAACCTCACTTTTCCCTCACAATCCCTTTCCCCAGCTGCTTTTCTCCAAGATGCAACAAGAACACATCTGGCACCCTGACTGGAGTCAAAGCAGCTGGGAGGTGCAAGGGAAAAGTGGCAAGTGATGAAAGTGTTAGCGTCCCCCCTGTGTCAGTTGGGGTGGGGAATCACAGTACAGTGTAAGCCCGATCAAGGAGGTATCCTACCCATAGAAAGGCAAAGCCTCAAGAGGAAACTGCAGCCCCCTTTCTGCAGGCAAGTGCTTCTGGGATATTCGCAGACCCAGGATGTCTGACAAGGGATGATTGGCAGCATGGGAAGAGGAATTGGCATGGCTTGTGCCTTGAAGGAAGCCCTGTATTGCAGTGAACGTGTGGTCATAAATCCCATGTGAGTCGATACCCACAGGTGTGACTCACCAAGGTATTTTCCCATGCACGTTTATATTGGGCCTTAAACACACAGACCCCCCCCCCCCCGCGCCCACTGCATTTCTCCACTGCTTTGCATTTATTCATCTGCTATCTGAGTTCCCAGACACGGATTGTTCACCAAAAATCTGGTTTGGACCTGATTGCTATCCAAAGATTACTTCTTTTTTTTTGCAAAAGGCTGCCTCTCAAATTTTTAAGCAAAGAAAAAAAAAAGAAATTGTGGAACATCTATGCATCTGTATTTGGCAGTTTCTTTCTGTTTTTTCACTGCACTTGTTTGACTAAAGAGAACTGAAATTTATTCTTCCTCTTCCAACAGTAACTTTACAGAATTTTACTCAAAAACACAAACATATATGCATAAACTAAGTAATATTACTTTCTTTATTCCAGTTCCCCTTTTGCGCTAAAATAAAAGATAGAAAAAAATAAAGATAGTGGAACCTTCCTCTCCACCCAAATTGTATTACACGATTCCTTTGTCCGAAAATGAATGTTGCGGATTTGTAATATCTAAAGCCATTGCTTATAATTAAAGGTCACAACTGGCAGATGTAGTCAGAAGGACATGTAAATGTGAATGAATTAGGGGAGGCTCTGTAGTCCAGTATCTGCTTTGCACACAATCTCTATTATCTCCAGGTAGGGCAGAGAAAAATTCCTGACTGAAACTTTGGAGAGCTATGTGCCAGTCAGGATCAACAGTACTTTAGGTGAACCAATGATCTGATTCCTATGAGATCTTGTATGTACTGTAGGTAATGTAAGTTCATATTTAACTATCATTTACTGATGCTGTGGACATTTTTTTCCAGGACCCATAATGTTTATCTCTTTATCTACATCACAATTATTTTAGCACAGTGCAATCATCAGAAAGAGAAATTTTTGCCCTCTGACTCAGACTTCTTGGGTGAGCAAGGTCAACTAATTATACATGAAATATAGAGCTGATTTTGTAAGCCTTACAGTGGATGAGAAGTGAAAAGAAATATAAAGATATTGTTCAGGGAAAAATAAGCTAATGTCACTCGCAGACAGCATACAAGATTAGATCATCAACTCCCATTAGCACATACCATGTGTTCATTTTCAGGTTTTGGAGGGGAAATATATAAAGTGTTTTTACTCCAGACCTCAGAAATATGCCCTGGCAGATCTGAAACTCCAATGGCTTAGGAGATTCGGTGCCAGAATAAGAACTTAACTTTGAGAACCTTCATTGGATGTCATGTTTATTCAATACAACAGCCATCTTGCCCTGTTCTGAAGCAGAGCTTAATATTTTTATCTGTCACAAGCATGCATCACAGTTGGTATTGCCTGGCGCAACTTAGGAAAACAAAAACTGCTGAAGCAACAATCTTCTGTTTGTGCTTATCATTTGATTACAAGACTAGCAGAAAACACAGTTCCTTTCATACTGAGACTGCTTTCCACTGTCAGAATCTCTTTGAAAGCTGAGGAGTCCGCCCCCCTCCAAAAAAAACCCATTTGTTATCACTTTTTAAACATTTCATGCATTTCACATGCAAGAAACAGAGGAAAATGGTCTATAGCAAGCCTACGTAACTTGTGACCCATCAAGCCAAATCCTGTCCAGCACAGGTTGATAGCCCACTTGTTTTTGCAGCCTGCCCAGGACTATGAAAAACAGGTTATCAAATACATGTCAGGTAGCATCTATCCAGGCAGCTATCCATGTCAAGAGGGTTGCATTTGACTTGTTGGGTTGTGGAGGCCTGTTTTCAGAGTGCACTGGACAGTAACAATCCAGGTTTAGCAACATACAGAAGGAACATCGTGGGCACTCAACCATGAGCCGAATGAAGGCTGCAGAGGGGCAGTGCCTGGTTGAATGCATTCTGGCTTTCTCGTCAAGTACCTTCAAGCTTCAGATTCACTGTCTCACTACAAGGCTCCTCATCGTTCAGACAGTTTTTCTTCTAAAGTACCTTCGCTACTTAGCCTTTGCTTTTTAGACATTAAAATGCAAAATGACAATGTGTACCAGATAAATGGCCAACCGTTCTCCCTGAATGGAGCTAACTGTGTATATATGGCCCACAACAGTGAGACAAAAGACATAAGAAAAACAATAAATGGTGCCATTTCCTTTATCCTCAATCTTTTCTGTTCTTTTACGGTAGGAAAGCATGTGGATATTGTAGACATGTACTTAAGGCTTTAAGTGGTTCACTGCCATTTCGTATCCTACATTATCTAAGTGTCACCAGCTCGTAACAGTCAAAGCTGTTAGCTCGGGCTTTGATTTTCACGTCACATGTCACTGCAGAGATAGTCATATTTTTATTTTATTTTTTGCTACATCTATTTCCATCAAATAAACTTTTGATAAAGGATTTGTGTTTCAGAATTCAGCACTTGGAAATACCAAACTCAGCAGACAGAATACACTATGAATGCAGATGCCAGGAAACCATCAAATCCATCATTTTAAGGCATGTTCATGCCATAATTTCCAAATATTACCTTTGTTTTCTTACTATTTATGTACTTATTCAACTTGTATGCTACCCAAGAAGAGTGTTAAGGTAGTTTACAGAAAACTATTACAGGTGGCAGAAGGTTCGCATCAATACAGAAGTCCCGCAAGGCCGCTCAGTAGCTTAAAAGCTGTGTAGAGTTTCATTTCCTGAAAAAAGATAATGGGGCTTGCTGTTAGAAAACTAACGACAAGGGAGTTGCCTTTGCAGAGTGTGAACCATTCTTTGAGCCAAGCAGAACTTAAAGAGGGCTGGACCTGACTCAAAATGGACAGACAGTGGTGTTGCTATAGTGGGGCTGGGGGGAACCAATGCCCCCAGGTGACAACTGCGGTCTCCTTGTGAGGAGGAGCCGCAGCGGGGGGGGGTTAGGTTCCACAGGAGCTTTTCTGTAGCCGGAGGGCTGCATTTGCAGCCGCAGAGCTGAAACATGCCAAAATCTGTGCATTTCTTTGGCCCTCCCACCTGCCCTAGCTCTTGGAAGGCTTCAAAGGCTTGGAAGGCATGAAATGCATCATCTTCCCCCCACCCCCATGTGACCCTGCTAGCAACGCAACTGGGACCAGACACTTTGAGCAGAGGTAGTTTGCATTTTTTGCTCTTCCCACTTGAAGTTTTGCACCATCCCTTGAAAAAAATGAAGAAAACAAGTGGAAAGATTGGGCGGTCCATGCCAAAATATTGCCTGAATTTACACTCCCAATTCTGTCACCCCACAAATCCCAAAATCTTCCTGAACTCATTCCCCAACCATAATCATAAACTCTCTAATTTTGATTCAAAAACCCATGAAGCCTGTTTTACCAAAGGTGATAGTGGTACAGAAGAAGTGTATATCTGAAGCTGTTTCCAGCAATTGTATACTACCGTATTTCTTCAATTCTAAGGCACCATCGATTCTAAGGCGCACCTTTACTTTCAGTACCACCAGCGGGGGAAAAAAATTCAATCGATTGTAAGACTCACCTCCCTTCATTGAATTTACCCACTCAGCACCAACTCTCCCCAGCATGTCTCCTGCAGCTGACTGAGTGCACTGCCAGAAAGTGCCATTTCCTACGTTACCTGGGCTTGGGGGAGCTTCAGGGAGGCCTGCGCAACCCACTGCAGGCTTCCCTGATCTTCAGTTCAGCGAAAAACAGCGATTTTTGGGCATTTCTGGTTTTCACGAAAACTAGAAATGGCTGGAAATCACCATTTTTTGCTGAACTGAAGATCGGGGAGGCCTACAGAGGGTCACGCAGGTCTCCCTGAAGCTCCCCCAAGCCCCAGTAAGTAAGAAGATAGCATTTTGGGGTGCTTTTTGGAGACTTTCGATTCTAAGACGCACCCCATTTTTTGAAATGCTTAATTGGGAAAAAACATGCGTCTTAGAATTGAAGAAATACAGTATTGTTCATCTCCAGCCTTTCTGCATCTTGTCCCACAGTGTGTCCATATCAGTATTTTGTACGTGCTGAAAAACCTATAAGCAAAATAGATTAATTCAAGTTACGACAGAACTAACTCAGTCCCTTCTTCTCTATCTGGGCTAACTTTTGACAAAGCAGAACTGGGCAGCAAACTACAAAGCAAATGTCTTGTTTTAACTGTAGCATCAAGAACAAAAGAGTACTGAATGCATATTGAAAGTTCTAATTAAAATGTTAAGAGGTGTTGTGTTGTTGTTGTTTAAATGGTGATCTACAGGAGCTCAGTACAGAATGTTTCCATTGTTTTAATAAATAAATGCTTTAGATGCAGGTACTGGAATGGGAACAGTAGTATGAAATGCTAAAGTGGACAGCGGTTTTATGAATTACCTAGAAAAAGTAAAGCAGTAATATCTTGGGGGTCTTCACTGAAAGTTAGACCATAGTGCTTATTCTATGAAAACAGAAAGCCAGATATAACAGCAAATTCTTAACTCAGTGACCTGACAGTCTTGTCAAAGCTGGTTTTGAATTACAAAGTGTCTCAGAAGCAGAAGAAGTCAGAAAAGGAAAGCAAAGCGTGGAAATATGATACCGGCAGAGATGAAAGAACGTAAGAGTGAAAGGTTTTTAAGGAGAACTAGACAGACAGGAAAAAAAAGGTAAAACAGAACGGCTGACAGTGAAGTGGAAAGTAGGCAGTATAGATGCAGGATGACAGGGAATGGGGAGCCATGAGAATGAAGATGTATAAATATATATAAAGAAAAGGAAAATATTGTATGAAGACCAGATATTGAAAATTTTGTGAAGACAAACTGTTTAGGACTTGACTAATAAGATGCAAAGAATCAGCAGCTGTCAAACTAACAGCCCGATCCTGCCCAACGTTAGGCCGGCGGAGCTCTCGCTCTGCCAGCCTAGGGTGTCGTAAACGTGCCATAAGGGAGACGTTGCACCCTGGGAGTGAGCAGCGCCGGCGCAGAGTCTAGCATCGCTTACTCCTGCACCCTCCAGTCACCGTGCCGGCTGACACAGGTAAGGTCTGTGCCAGGTGACAGGAGGGTGTGGAGAGGGCGTGGAGAGGGTGGCCAGGGGTGGTGAGGGAGGGGGACATTGGCCGGACCGGCCTGGGAGGGAGCAGGGATATTGGCGCTGGGTTGCACCACGCCCATTCCCAAGTCAGGCCGGCCTTACATGGCCTCCCCAACACACGCCAGCTAAAGTGCTGCCGTGCATCCAAGGAGGCCCATTGGGGCCTCCAGCACTTACACCAGGTGAAGCCTGGGTCGCACCGGCGCGGCCCACATCCTGTGCAGGATGCAGCGGCTGGCCATTTAGGCCGGCTGCCGCAACTTGCACGGGATTCCACTGTAAGATTGCAATCCTAAACACATTTACTAGAGAGTAAGTCCCATGCAACTCATTGAAACATATTTCCATGTAAACGTGGAAAGTGCTGTACTTTTGACTTCCAGGAAAGAAGTGTATTACTGAATAAGATTATTCCCCCTTACCAAATGAGAATGTGGAGAACAAAAATTAAAGAATAGGCACATTTTTTATTGTAATAACACGAACTGAGAAGTAAACAATATTAAACACAAGATAATGAGTATAAAATCTAGATATTAACGGATTGACTAGCTCGCAGAAAAGAACTAGCTACTCAACATATCTCAGACTGCCACTAACCATGCATTTCCCTCCTTATGTAACAAGATGAGCAATGCACATCTTGGTACTGGCAGGGGAGGACACTGGGGGATGACTTTTGCTTCAGGGTGTGCTTGTGAGCATCACAGAGGATTTTGGCTGGCCGATCTTGGAAACAAAATGCTAGATGATGGACCTGCGGTGTTATCTAGCATGGCTGGTTTGTGTCCTTATGACCCAGAAATATATATTTTTTGTATGATTGGATTTGAAGCAAAGCAAATACCATCTTCCAGGCAGGTAGGAGATTCTGAACCAGATTTTGCTAACTTAAGAGAGTGAAAATAATTACAGTATTCAACGTAACCAGCAATGCAAACCAGCCCTTACATGTGTGTAAATAGACCCTAATCCTTAGCAAATTCACTCAATAAGTAGTTTTCCTACACAGAAACTGAATATTTGATCCAGTCGAAATTGGCAGCAACTCTCCAGGATCTCTGGTAAAGGTCACCCCCAACCTTGCTACCTGGAACTCTTTTGCAAGTGCAGAAGATGGGGACTGAATCTCGTACCTTTCTCAGGCAAAACTGTGCTGAGCTATGGCTCCAAGTACACGAGAAAATAATTAGAAGGCATGCACAACCATATCCCAGTTTGGCCCAAGTAGCTTGAGGGTTTGCACCCATTCCATCAAGACTTTGCAAGCGTTCCATGGGGCTGCTCATAAAATGCCCCAAACTGTCTGACCTCCATTGCCAACTCCCCTTCCCCAGACCCAAAGCACCAGGAGGATCACCTAACCTTGAGGCACAGAGGAAAGCATCAGCACTGCTGATGGAGGAAGTGGCTGTCAGTGCCCCAAGTTCCCTCCCCCTCTATCTGCATCCCCTTCTCCCTACCCCAAGGTACCTACAACTCGCCTTGAGGCAGGAAGAAGGGAAGGCAAATGAGGCATGAAGCAGTGGTGATGGTAGCAACAGCCCCCCCATGTTTTCCTGTTCAGCTGGATCTCCATGTCCCAGCAGCCCCAGCAAAGAAGTGACACTCTTTTTTGTTCCTGAACAAGCTCCAGGAAAATGAATGGGAGGAGTTTAAAGCCCTTTGTTCTTGTCTCCATAGGACTTATGCAAGAGTATTCCCTTGTGCCCATGATAACAACAGATTAACAAATGAGAACACTTTACTTCTATGTACTGGGTCAATCGTTAAATTCCATCTGTACATTTGTGTGATTTAAAAAAAACGCACAGATATGAGTGATATAAGGAGATAACTCTCCTACAGAAATAATAACTGTTATTAGCTGGGTTTCAATTTGATTTTATCTACTTGGCTGTAACTAGATGGCTGTCATGCTGCCCCTTGCTTCTCCTTGAACATAACACAAATCATCATCCCTTCCTGAGTCTGACTATGTCTTACTCTTCCTTTCAGAGCTCTATCCTACTCTTACAAGTTGGAAATATGATGAGCAATTTGCTGGTTAAAATCTGGAGAGTAGTTTTACATTAAATTAATTTTGAGCACTCATTGGAATAAGACAGCTTTCACAAACAGTTCACTTTCAATTTATAGGACAGTTCGAACACTCATCTATAGTATAGTGCAATTATGTAGGGTAATTAATCTGACACTTACTCTCAAGGCAGTTTTTTAAAAAATAAATTAACCTGATGACAAAAAGGATATGCATACTGTATAACATGCTCAAAATTGCTCTATCCTTTATACCGAATTTAACATGGCATTTAGAAGTGATGAACAGCGTAATCCAGCAGTTTCTGATCCTGCTGCAAAGGTCCTATTGAAGCGATCAAGGCTTTGCACTCATGCAGAACGCAATTTTGCAGGGAAAAAGGTACAGTATTCCATTTTGCTTATTTCCGCTTACTACTACTATGGTATAAAGAAATTAGAGCTGAATCTGAGAGGAGAATTTGCCCCATGAAAACTTGGTCAGAAAAGTGTGGTACATTATTACAGGACAACATTTTATAGTCTAGAGCCCGAAGGACTATAGCTGGAAGGAGAGTGCCATGGGTCTCTTTGGATCCAATCCCAGCCCTTATTGTTTTCTGTCTGTCTGAACAAGAAACCCAGACAAAAAATTCTTAGCAACGTTATTGGAGTTCTTACCGGAAAAATGGCCCTTTTAATAACAGATGGGGCGGGGGTATCTTAAAGTGTACAAATGAGTCACTCACACTGGCTCACTGACATCTTTTTCAAGATGTTTGTGAATATTTCAGTTCCTGTGTACAGTAAAATCTGAATGAATTGTGAAACCCCAAGTTACAAATCTGAGCATTAAAAAATCTGCTTCTACATTTCACTACTATTTTAAGGTTATTCCCATTGCTGAATTTGTTAAATACACACCCTTTAACCTACTTTTTACTTTAGTAACACATTTTTGTAGTATTCTGTTTTTCACATTAGAAACATATAGGCCCCTATATAACACCACATACATATACAGTTGCAAGAAAAAGTATGTGAACCCCTTGGGATTACGTGGAGTTTTGCATGAATTGGTCATAAAATGTGCTCTGAACTTCATCTAAGTCACAACAATAGAAGAACACAGTCTGCGTAAAATAATACTACACAAAAATTAGATGTTGCCATGATTTAATTGAACGTAATATGTAAACATTCACAGTGCAGGGAGGAAAAAGTATGTGAACCCCTAGCCTAATGACGTCTCCAAGAGCTAATTGGAGCCAGGAGTGAGCCAACCTTGACTCCAATCAGTGTGATGATATTGGATGTGTTGCTGACAGCTGCCCTGCCCTTTAAAAACACACACCTGTTTTGGGTTTACTGGTTTCAAGAAGCACTGTCTGATGTGAACCATGCCTCGCAGAAAAGAGCTCTCAGAAGACCTACGATCAAGAATTGTTGACTTGCATGAAGCTGGAAAGGGTTACAAAAGTATCTCCAAAAGCCTTGATGTTCATGTGTCCATGGTAAGACAGACTGTCTACAAATGGAGAAAGTTTAGCGCTGTTGCTACTCTCCCTAGGCATGGTCGTCCTGTAAAAATGACTGCTAGAGCACAGCGCAGAATGCTTCATGAGGTAAAGAAGAATCCTAGAGTGTCAGCTAAAGACCTACAGAAATCTCTGGCACATGCTAACATTTTTGTTGACACATCTACAATAAGGAAAACATTAAACAAGAATGGAGTACATGGGAGGACACCACGGAGGAAGCCATTGCTGTCCAAAAAAAAATATTTATTGCAGCACGTTTGAAGTTTGCAAAAGAGCACCTGGATGTTCCACAGCACTACTGGCAAAATATACTGTGGACTGATGAAACCAAAATTGAGTTGTTTGGGAAGAACACACAACACTATATGTGGAGAAAAAAAGGCACAGCACACCAACATCAAAACCTCATCCCCACTGTAAAACATGGCAGAGGGAGCATCATGGTTTGGGGCTGCTTTGCTGCCTTAGGGCCTGGACGGATTGTTGTCATTGATGGGAAAATGAATTCCAGAGTTTATCAAGACATTTTGCAGGAAAACGTACGACCATCTGTCCGCCAACTGAAGCTCCGCAGAGGATGGGTGATGCAACAGGACAATGACCCAAAGCATACAAGTAATTCAACAAAAAAAATGACTTCAACAGCACAGAATACGCCTTCTGGAGTGTCCCAGTCAGAGTCCTGACCTCAACCCAATTGTAATGCTGTGGCATGACCTTAAGAGAGCGATTCACACCAGACATCCCAAGAATATTGCTACACTGAAACAGTTTTGTGAAGAGGAGTGGTCCAAAATTACTCCAGATCGTTGTGCAGGTCTGATCTGCAACTACAGGAAACGTTTGGCTGAGGTTATTGCTGCCAAAGGAGGGTCAACCAGTTATTAAGTCCAAAGGTTCACATACTTTTTCCTCCCTGCACTGTGAATGTTTACATGTTACGTTCAATTAAACTATGGCAACATCTAATTTTTGTGTCGTATTATTTTACGCAGACTGTGTTCTTCTATTGTTGTGACTTAGATGAAGTTCAGAGCACATCTTATGACCAATTCATGCAAAACTCCACGTAATCCCAAGGGGTTCACATACTTTTTCTTGCAACTGTAATTGCATATATATTCATTGACAGCACACCAGAATCGGATGTGTGTGGTCACAGATCATTTCATGAATATCAATTATTTTTATACTGAAAATGGAATGTGGATAAACCACAACTTTAGAATGCCAGAGATCATGAACTGAATGTTTTTGATGTGTCCTGAAAATATATATTAGTGCACTTTAAAAACAAGCTCTGTTCAATTTACAAAACTGTATACTAAGCCTGCAGAGAACTCATCTCTTCTCTGTCTCATTTTCTTCCCCCAGAATTACCACTCTGGAAGTTTGTAACTGCTGTTACGCAGCTCGACTACTCCACTTAAGAAAATGAGAGCAAAGGCTAAGAGCTATCTGAGTCGATCCCCCTTGTACAGCGCAATCCTAGCACTGGGGCTGCCAGCGGACCGAGCGGATCCTAACCCTAACCCCTCCCTCGCTGCCTGGACCGCCCCCGCCGGCAGGAGCCTTACCTTCCTCCCGCGGCCGTGGGGTCATCCCGGCGGCGGAGTGAGGGCGGCCGGCCTTGTACTGGCCTCCCTTACTCCCGAGGCGTCGCGAACGTGCTTTATAGCACATTCACAATGTCTTGGAACGGCGGAGCGCTTGTTCTGCCATTCTTACGTCCCGCAGGATTGCACTGTAAGTCAGACAGGACAACATAATCCTCTTACTAGCTTTCCCCGGGGAAAACAGCCACATAAACTAGAAAATATACCTTTGTCATTTGCCTAGACAATATCTGAGTAAATTACATATATAAAATGACAAGTCACAAAATGGAAAGAGGCAGACGAGTGTCAACAGGTAAACATTTCCAGTGTGCCCTTTTTGTTTTATAAGATGCCCTTCTCCAAGTACTAAAGAAGAATACTGCATACAGTCTCATTTTAAAATTGTCAGAAAGTTTCCAGTCAGATGAAAACTGTTCTCAGCTGGGCACTTTTTTATTTTAACAGTTTGGTTTTTGGTGGTTGTAAAAATAATTCAGATTTTGTGATGTGCAAACTTAGAACAACAGAACAGTTTTCACACCATAAATAAATGTATCCTTTCATTATGGAGGATTGTGTCTTTTCTCTTTCAGATCACAACTTCAAAAACTTTTAGGCCCATAAATAAATACCAAATTAAGGCTTTGTTGTCTTTATAATCCTACCGAATAATCGGAGGAATTTGCCACATCTCAGCTGAAGATGCATGGTAGAAAGTGTGATAAAATGGAAATCTGTATCCACCCTATGTTACAATGCAAACAGCATTCATTCATTTAGAACTGGCATGGATGACCAACTTTATTGTAGTGGCTGATTTTATTCCTCTGGTCACATCATTGCATACCTAAACTGGTTTAAGAATCATTCCCTTTCCCCAGAAAAACCTGATCATCATAGTTCTGTGACTGAGGGAAGGGGGATGGAAACCGGGAATTATTTCTTCGAGTCTAAGGCGCCATCGATTCTAAGGCGCATCTTAATTTCAGGAACACCAGCAGGAAAAAAAAAAACCATCGATTCCAAAAACCATCCTTCCTGCTCAGCACCAACTCTCCCCAGCTTGCTCAGCACCAACTCTCCCCAGCTTGCCTGCCACGGCGATCCGATTTTTACCGCTCCATTTTGCCCCCTCTGCTCAGTGGCGAGCTCTCTCTTCCTGAACCTGAGAGCTCGCCCCAGCATGCTCCGCGCTGCAGCTGACGATCTCCTCACTGCCTTTGAGCAGTGCCTTTGCGGTCCGCCAGAAAATGCAATTTCCTTATTTACTGGGGCTTGGGGGAGCTTCAGGGAGACCTGCGCGACCCTCTGCAGGCCTCCCCGATTTTTAGTTCAGCGAAAAACGGCGATTTTCACAAAAACCGGAAATGGTCGAAAATCACTGTTTTTCACCAAAACTGAAGATCGAGGAGGCCTGCAGAGGGTCGCGCAGGCCTCCCTGAAGCTCCCCTAAGCCCCGGTAAGTAAGGAAATTGCATTTTGGGGTGCTTTTTGGAGACCTTCGATTCTAAGACGCACCCCATTTTTTGAAATGCTTAATTGGGAAAAAACATGCGTCTTAGAATAGAAGAAATACGGTATCTCAACACATGTCCAGCAAGCTACAATTCCCAGAATTCTCTCAGAAAGCTATGAACTGGTTTAGATGATACTTTGACTGGTCCAGTCCAATTGCACACCTCTTTTCTGTAATTGTGTGGGGCCAGTTCATCATAAACACACAAAACAAACACTATTTTCAAATTCTTTAAAATACTACTTCATCCTAACCACCCCACACACAATTGTAGGCAGTGGCGCAATGCCTCAGGTGGGGAGAGATGTGCACACATGAGTGCATATCCTTCCCCATGTCTATTCTCGGTTGGTCAGAGTATCATCTGGACCAGCCCCATAACAGTTAAACTGTCTACATTCCCAATGAACTCCACTGTGTCTATGAAATCTTCCTGTTTGTGCCAAATGACCATCTGATCCCTTTTGCATATACTGGACGTGAAATATACCATTGCCCAATCCACATTGAGATATTTTGTGGAGAGGTGTAAAGTTTCAGCTTCTGCCAGTGCTCAACAAGTTAGATGCCCAGAAGCAGAGTAGCTGTGTGCCCCAGACCTCACTAAAAGGCAAAGCTCAAACACCTATACACAAAGTCATCAAGCACAGCTTATAATTGTTCCATCAAAATGAGTAAAATGAGTACCCTGCAACTGGTGATAATCATCACCACATTGTATTAAGTTCAAAATTAACCTATGACTTTGTGCATGCAGCAGAGACTCTTAAACAGCAAAATTTCCCTGACATACATTTGGCAAAGAATTAACGTTGCATTTTAAGTCACTTCTTTCTACTCAGAGGAAAAGGGAGAGAGAGACACCATATAACATAATATTGCTTCTGTACATGTGTTAACTGATGTAGGAATAAAGATGCATTCATCTGTGCAGAAACACAGCAGACTTGTTTTATCAGACACTGAAAAGAGCCTTCATTGCTGTAATATTCTGGGTTGCTGAAGAACCAGATGCATAGCTAAACAGATAGAACGCATTACCCTGTGTGGTGGTGTAGCGCCTACATTGTCACAGAGCCAGCGTCAGGGGTTAGCATGGTTGGATGCTTGCCAAGGCCCACATCCATATGGGGGGGCACTGCCAAGAACCCCCTGGCCAATGCTGCTGTCACTTCCATCTTATCACTCACTCTCCCTTTCCTTCTGGCCCAGAGGTGGTGAGCAAGTGGGCAATGGCACTGAGAAGCAGCAGCAGCTGCTGCTGCTGCCACCAACTGTCCAGTGTTCAGGAGCCCACTCCCTAGGGGAGATTTGAACTGGACCAGAGAAAGTGAGAGAAGCTGGCACCCAGCAGCTGAAGGAGCAGGGCAGGCCAGTAAGTCATTGGCACAAATTACAGCAGTTGCTCTGGCAACTGGGACACTGACTGGGTCAAAGGCTGCCTATGGACAGCCAGGGAGAGATGACTCTGTCACTAGGATGATAAGGCCACAGCTCTCCAGACATCTGATCCCAGTTATCTCACAAGATTTCCCGGCTTGGAAACCCGGCCTGGAAAACTGCCCAGCCTGCTAGAGAGTATTTATAAGCATGGGCAGGCCATCAAAGGAAGACTCCCTCCCAATTTCTAAGGCAAACAGCGCAATCTTATGTACAGAGGCGTCGCTCCGGTACGGGCGGGGCTGTAAGTTTCGCTCGTCCTAGTCCCGTTTACCGAGCGAGCAGGAGGCGGCCCCGCCCCCTCACTGTCGGAGCCTTTCCCATGCGGAGAAAGCAGCAGGCAAGAGACCCTGCCTGCTGCTTTCTCCGCAGGGGAATGGCTCTGACAGTGAGGGGGCGGGGCCGCCTCCTGCTCGCTCGGTAAAGGGACTACGACGGAGCGAAACTTACAGCCCCGCCCCTACCGGAGCAACGCCACTGCTTATGTAAACGTGGAGCGGCCGCTGTTCCTGGGTGTCACAAACGTGCTGTAAGGCACATTTTCAACACCCAGAAAGTGGCACTGGCTGCAAGGCCGGTGCCGCTCACTTTCCACCGGACCGAAACCACCGCTGGCAGACAGAGGTGATTCCTGCGCTGGGTGGGGAGGGGGTGTTCCGGGGGGGCAGATTGGACTGCAAGACCCAGGACGGGGGAAGGATCCTCGGTGGCACGCTTTACTGAATCCTATGCCCCATCCCGGGCCTGGCCAGTGATACATGGGCCTCCTGGATTTGCGCCTGCCATTTTGCCGGCACACATCCGAGGAGATCCATAGTGGCAGCTGGGGCATTAGCAGGGAAAAGGGATTCCTTTCCCCCGAGGCAGCGTCCTGCTGCGCTGCCCTGATCCTGGATAGGATTCGGCGCAACATGCTTTTGCCTTCAGGGAGAGGCAAGCCGCTGTGATGGAGGCTTACCTGTCTAGATATCAGCCTGCAGAAGCTGAGGGGGTAAGAAGCAGAGAAAAGTCACATCATTGAGGGGTGATACACCCCCTTCTGTGAACGCCTTTGCCAGCACGTTTTTGTGTAAATAACGGTTGTTGTAATTACCAGAGGAATGTTACAGAGGAATACATCATTTGTCTTGCAGATCTTGGAGTGAAAACTCCTCTTTATGAGACTATAACAACTCCTGCACATCATCTAACTCCACTTCATCAAGACCCACCTGCTTGGCCAAGCTCACAATGTTCTCTCTGGTTGCAAATAGGTCACTTTCTACACTGAAGCCTCGAGAGTCACATGCTAGATACGGGCACAGCTTTCTCCAAACCTCATTCATACACAAATGACTAACTGCTTCCCAAGCCTCACCAACAAGCATGTTAGAGTCTCTGATGTTAAGTGACTTCCAGAACTCTTTAAGAGTCATTACCCCATCACCACTAGCCTTCAATACAGCATCAAAAAAATGTCTTGAGGTAATAAGCCTTAAACTTGCTAATCACACCTTGATCCATTGGCTGGGCGAGAGAGGTGATGTTGGGGAGAAGATAGAACAACCTGGATGTTTCTGCAAAGATCTTGAATGGAGCTGGGATGTCCAGGGGCACTGTCCACTAGGAGTAAGATCATAAAGGACTGATTCTTCCCTCCACAATAATGGCACAACTAATCTTTGAGCTTAGACATAAGATCATTCATCATCGCGGAAAATATGACTAGGAACCCACCACTTGCTGTCTGCAAAGAAATGAACCAATAAAAGATTTTTAACATACTCTTTGAGAGCACGGGAGTTTGCAGAGTAACAGACAAGCACAGGTTTCAGATTGCAGTCTCCTTTGGCATTACCCCCGAAAAGTACATTGTAGTGATCCTTAGAGGCCTTGAAGCTGGGTGCTGTTTTCTCCTCTGAGAAATGCTCATTCGTGCTGGCATTCTTTTCCAAAACAGCTATTTTGTCCACGTTAAAAATCTGCTTTGCAGATTAGCCTCCCTTCTCTATGATCGCCTTCAGAGTGTCCCCGAACCATTAGCAGCCATGACACCGGCATAATGCAGCCTCCCTGCTCACTTTGATGTTGTGGTAACTGCATCTTCGCTGAAAGTTAGCGAGCTAGCCAGACCTTGCTAAGAATGGCTTCTTCCTCCTCCTGCAGTTCTTCTGTTGCAAACCATTGCAAAACCTCCAAAACGTTGTTTGAGTGACTGTGTTCAGCTTTGATAGAAGACTAAAACCGACCTCTTCGCAGGACCGTGGAATCATGCTCAAAACATAGTCTGGGGCCCCATCAAGTTCAGTCACCAGTCACTTCTGGTATTTTGTGAGCAAATTTTATCATCCACTGATGCTCTCATACTCGTAACTCAGACACGAACCCTGTTTCCATAGTAATTGAGTCAATGGTTCAGTGTATCAGTTCTTTCTTTATACAGTCCTTGTCCATATTCATTTTTGTTTCTATTTCAAGGAAGAATATCTAGAGATATTAATACAATTATGAGCAGGGGAAGCTCTATCATTACAGACTGAGGGCCAGAGTCCCCCATCAATCAGAGGAAGAAGTACAGTTAGATCATAACATCACTGTATTTATTTTTGTTTACCCTTCAGCTCAAACTCAAACTAGTCGTCAGGCAGGAGGGAGGATAAAGTGAGCCACATGAGAACTCAAGCTGCCTTGGCTCTCTGGAATGGAGCCAGTCAAGTCCTAAGTCTATGTTCTGCCAGTCCAAGCCTTGCAGCTAGAATCCAGTCTGCCTACTTGCCCCACTGTCTTCCCCTCCTTCATGCAAAGGCAAGTACCGTCGCTGCTTAATGGGACTGAGATAAAACAAACCCACTGAGAAACCATGTTCAGGACAGGGGTTCGGTGGTTGGTGGCTCTGCCTCATCCCACCTCATCTCACCTCACTCCTTTCCTGCCTTTCTGCTGGCAGGGTTCTGCCAGCCGCTGGTCTGTGCTATGCTGCCAGCGGTGCATGGCTTTCTGGCTCCTACATCGGTGGCCATGCAGCAGCTACTGATAAAGAGGCTTCCACAATGAAGGGGTCGTTGTTGCGTTGGCATACCTTGCGGTCTCTAATATTATGTTAGAGACATAGTTTCAAAGGTATAAGAGCAGGTAAGTCTGTCAGTCACTTCTGGGGAGCAGGAAATATGGCTGATTACAGGTCAATCTGGCAATAACAGTCTGTTTATTTTTATATATTGAAAAGATTTATATACTGCTTTAGTACTCAAAGTATTCAAAGTAGTTGTGGTTCCATGATGGCCAAAGTGTTGCCTAAGATCTAGGGGGTCTGTGAGCATGATCTTAGCATACTGTGTCCTCTATGTATGCTAGAGGACACTCATTGGCAGAGCCCCAGTTGAGAAGCAATACTTTGGCTACCATGGAACCAAGACTAAAGAGATTGTAATCATTGCGTCAGGATAAACCTGGAATCATAATCCACTACTCTTGATCATCACTGTGGAGCAAAGAAGTAGATTCCCCTTCGCGGTGTTTCCGCCCATAATCAATAAATCGCAACTGGCCCAATCCTATGAGCTGTCACCGCTGCCGGAACTAGCAGGAACTAGCGTTCTGGCAGCGGAACATGCATTCCAGCTGTCGCAAAAGGTAGAGCTGCACACTTCCGGGCCGCTGCCACAGACAGCAGATAGGACTCCACGCAAAGTGACTGCAAGGAGAAGGCCCACTGACTTTAGTAAGTCAGCAGGTTGGACAGAATGGGGTGGAATGGGGTGAGGACCAGGTGCATGTCGAAAACGGGAGGAGGTGGCACCCGGTATGGACAGATAGCACCGGATGCTATCCCCTCCCGTGCCAGCCAGAATGTTCCTTTTGTCTCCTCAGACTTGCACCAGCTAAAGGGCTGGCATGGGTCTGAGGACACTCATTGGCAGTCGAGGGGCTTACGGAGGGGTAAGGAAAAATCTTTTCCCTTTCCCTTCCCAATCTTCCTGATTTCCCACCACCACCATCAGATATGCAGTGCAGCCCATTTTGGCATAGTTCTATGCTATGGCGAGGAAAACCATAGGATTGGGCTATAAGAACTTTTATTTCAGATGGTTCTGCTGCCTCTTCTGCCTCAAACTGATTCACAAGATTGGGATGTATTACAAGGAAACTGCTGCCTCATTTTCTTAGCAGTGGTCATCATCTTAGGGCCCTTTCACTCCATGACATACTGTAGTAAACCAGTCAGTTTCCATGGCGCTGCAATGCTGCACCAATGCACCATTTGTCTTTTTGCATGTCCTCTCTGAGAGCAACAGGACAGTTAGGAGGCTTCCTCAATATAATATCAATGTGTTTGGAAGGGAGGGAATCCTTTCATAAAACCATGTAATTTCTTTGAAAGTGTGTCCACAGAGTTTCATGCAGCTTTGTTCCACAGCATTAAGTAGACCCTTCAGTTACATTTTCACTACATGCCTAGATTAAGCAGCACAGCTGATACTGCAAAAAGAATATATACGGTATAAATGTATTTTTTTCTGTGCTGCACATGTGTGTGCTTGTGTGTGTGTATATACACAGACATGCTTATGGACAACTGCATGTCTCTCACAACGATGGCGTAATCCTGTTTCAGATGTCATCCTATCAGGTTTTTACAACTCGGCTGAACCATATTACCTTCAATGGCATCAAAGAGTGCTTAATCTCTTGGAAATTGATGAACAGTGGCTAAAAAGCCCTTTTAAAAATTAAATGCAGCTGGAACTTTTGAAATCATTGTGGCCATATTCTTTCTCAGTTTAAATGTCTCACACTCCGGAAGCCGATTTGCAGCAAAATTATGACAGAAGGGTTTTCCTGGAGCTTGAAATAACCCATTTTAAGCTACATCTTCTCAGTTACACAAAAGGAATCCCATGCTGAAATCAACATGGAAACAACAATCTAACTGAAAGCAAATCCAGATGGACCTTTATGAACCTTGGGTATGAAAAATCAGCACATGCAATCCCTGCATTCATCGTATAAAGTCTGCACGCTCTTGGGAAGAGAGATCTTACCATGTTTATGCAGGCTTTTCAAATTTACAGGATTAACTAACTGACAGCCCAATCCTGTGTAATGCTTGCACCGGTGTAACAGTAGATCCATCGGTGTAAGTGCACTTATGAGACGCAGGACGGACACCGGTGTAACTCCCCTCGGATGCCGCACATGCGCAGTTCAGACGCGGAACGGCCGCCGCTGCAACTCTGCTGGCGCAGGGGCATTCTGGGGGCGTTCAGGTGCCCCCGGAATGCCCCCTGTGCCAGCGGAGTTGCGCTGGCGTCCATCCTGCATCTGAAGCAACCCCATACCTGCGTCTGAAGCAACCCCATACCATAATAAGAAGAGTGTTCCAGGGTTTCAAGGTGCCTGCAAGAAAAGTCCTGGTCCTTGCCGCCGATTTTATACATCTTGAAATAAAGGCATTTGGAACAGGACCTGACTTAGAAAATGGAGCTGGCACTGGAACTTTGTGCTTCTAATCAATATCAGAAAACCAGATCCTATATTTGATGATGTGGAGTGTGCTCAGATAGTACAGAACCATGTGCTATATCAGGGATGGCCAACCTTTCAACATGAATGTTCCTGGCCCTTTAATGGTTGTATAGGTGAGGGTATTTCAGCAAGTGCAGCTGTCTTAGCAGCACCATCAGCACTTGCAGCTGCCAAGATTCTGTCTTCTACACAATTCTTAAGAACACAGAGGCCCTAATGGTAGAAGGTTGGCCACCCCTGTGCTATATTATACCTTTTATCCCTGGGGTGGCCAACCTTCCACCATTAGGGCTACTGTATTCTTAAGAGTTGTGTAGATCTTGAATCTTGGCAGCTGCAAGTGGTGCTGATGGTGCTGCTAAAGCAGCTGCACCTGCTGAAATGCCCTCACCTATGCAACTATTTAATGGGCCAGCATTCATGTTGAAAGGTTGGCCACCACTGTTTTATCCCATGAACCAGCCTGATCACTAGACAATTGCCTCTGGAAACATTTACCCTAGTAAGGAACAGATTGTATTTATACCTATACGTTTTAACCCCCTGTTCAAAACTTCAACAGAGTTCTGATCTCCACTGGGAGTAAATTCCACAGGCTGGGTGCCACAACAGAAAAGGCCCTGTCCGAAGTTGCTGTCAGCCATATTTCCAAGGATGACAGCACCCACAATAGAACCTCCCGTGATGACCTCACTGGACAAACAGTTCCATATGGAGACTGTCCTTTAGGTACTTAGATTCCACACCACTAAGGGTTTATAATCACCACCAGCATTTTGAATTGTGCTCAGAAATGCACAGGTAGCCAGTGCAGATGGTACAACAGGGGTGTGACATGGTCACAAACCCTGACTCTAGTTAATGACCTGCATTCTGTACTAATATAATTTTCCTAGGAGACTAATTAGTACAATTCTGTACTAATCGAAGTTTCCTGAGAGTGTTCGTAGACAGTCCCACATAGAGTGCATTACAATAGTCCAACCTTGATGTCACCACTGCATGAGTGACCATGACCAGGTCTGATTGATCCAAGTAAGGATGCAGTTGGCAAATCAGCCTGAGCTGGCTAAAAGAGCTCCTGGCTAAAGCAGCTAGGTCCCAGAGCCCTCTCCGCCTGCGAACATGATCCTTCAAGGGGAGTGCAACCCCAGTGGCGTAGCTGGATTCGTGCCAGCCCCCCCACACACACACACGTGGCTGACGTCACTTGCCCTGCCCCGAGTGATGCAAGCCAGACCCAAACATTACCAGGGCTCGGGTGGGCGGGAGGGGACCAAAACAAATGGTCCCGCACGGAGGTGGCGGACGCCTTCAGCTGCTCCCTCTGACCTGTTCTGCCGCCTTCGCTGCCACCACCTCAATCGCCGCCGCCGCGTTCTCCACTGCCCCTGCTGCCATTTTCTCACCCCCACTGCCATCTTCTAGTCCCCGTCTCCGATAAGCTGCCCCTCCCGCATGCTACCTGGGGCGTACCGCCCCCCACCACTCCCCTTCCTATGTCACTGTGCAAGCCCATTGCAAGTCAATAAAGCAAGTCCATGCACTCTATACACTGACTCCTTGCTTTCCCTAGCTGCCGCATGTGTCTGCAGAAGGAAATTCTGTGTCCATGGACAGATCCTGCCTGTGCTTTAGAATACTGAGCACCCAGCACTCCAGATTATGGAGAGAAACTCTTCCAGGGTACAAATGTTGTACTAGGGGGGTGGGTGGGCTCTGAGTCAAGTTAACATGAGTCGATCTATATAAACAGCAGCAGAACACACTGTGAAGCCACTGTGGTATAGACATTTAATTAAAATAAATGAAGCACATGCCAGGAGTGGAATGTAGGTAAGCTCCTCGGGGCAGGGAGCTAGCGTTTTGCCCATTTATTCTGTAAAGCATCATGCAAATTGATGGACTATTCATATACTGTAGATATTTGGAAAAATATGTATATTATTTCCAGAATTCATCACTTCCTTCAGCACACATGGCAATATAGATAAGTTTGCAAAGAACTCATTTGTCAGTATCACCACGTCTATTGAAAATTGTGTGTCATGTAAGTAACCAAATGTACTTTAAAAAAATAGTTGATCTTCATTTAGCTTATTCATAGAAAGAATTATAGTAAAATTGGCAAAGATAAACTTTACTCACATCAGAAGTAGAGAAACTGACCTATGACACTTTGGGCAGAGTAGATAATTACTTAAAAAATATAGATTGCTATTCATGAACATTGTGATTTCTTTTCCTACCTGCAGTGAAAGCTATCTGCCATGCATGGCTGACTTCATGAATTTGCAAGTCTGTTTCTGCACTGGAAATGCAGAAATGGGTTTTGTAATGAGGAAAAATGTGGAAGAGCACAGAACACTTCATTAAGACAGAATACTGCCAGGGTAAGGTTTGGTATACAACCCCCCCAAATCTAACCCTACAACACCCCAAATCTAACCCGAATCCTATGGTGTTTTTTTTAACACATACTCTCAAATTTTTCCATCATTCGGACAATCCAAGGACCACTTTACACATTACATTTTTAAGCGTACATATTAAAATGTAAATTCTGAACACACCAAACACATGTCTGCAAATATGCAAGTACATTACAAAGCAGCAAATGCAAATGACTGCAGCTCTCTGTTGAGTGTACACTTGGTGGCAAACCCAAGTGTACCACTGTGTAATATGTGAATTGTGCTGAGGTGTTAGGCAGCTTTTAAAAAAAAATAAATCCAATCCAAAGCTGGGTCCCAAACATGGCAGTTCCAACAAGCACACAAAAGTCCAACGTGCACAATAGCTCCCTTATGAATTTCCTCCTGAAAGGCACACAGAGGCTTGGGGCAGAGCCTCTGTATATTAGTTGTTGTTATATATTAGCATTAGGTCAGTGAAGTTTGATGTGGGGGATGAGGGATACCAAACAGCTTAAAGGCATCACTCCTTTCTTTCCCAGGCTGCTTTACACACTATCACAGCGGTTCTCAAAGTTCTCCCCACGAGTAGGGGAAGCTGTGAGTCCTTGCGGGGGCAGGCCGACGGCAGCAGCAGCACTCCTCGGATCATGCTACCGCTGGGGAAAAAGGTTTTTTTCTCTTACCGGGGTCATACCAGCCCTCCAGGGGTTGTGGGGGATGCAACCCCCAATACGCGCCCCCCCCATGCCACAGAAGAGCTTCCAATCGTGTTTGGGAGCTACTTCTGGTTTTCGGCAAAAACTGGGAGTAGCTTCCGCACATGATTGGAAGCTCTTCTGAGGCACGGGGGGGGGGGCCTGCACCCCCCCCCACAACCCCCAGAGGGCTGGCGCAACCCCTGGTAAATGAAAAATACACGCTTTTTTCCGTGGCAGCAGAACCCCCTAAGTGCCGTCGCCAATGTCACCACGCCACTTAAGGGGGCAACGACTGCTTCCGTTTATTATGGTGGGTCACAACCCACCACTTTGAGAACCACAGCACTATCACATTGCTCATTCCTGCAAAAGTGGTGTCAGTGGTTTGACAGAAGAGTTGCTTTAGTGTGGAGAAAATCTCCCGTCCGGTCCTACCACAGCTCATTCTCCAAGGTGTCATTTTAGTTAAGTGAACGTCAGGGCCACGATGACTGGGCCCACAGTCCATGCACATCTTTGTAACAACAGCAACAACAGCTGTACTCCCAGAAGGCTGCATGCATTAGACACCCACACCACACCTGGCCACACCCAGGGTCAAGACACAGAAGCTGAAAACTGCCACTATAGATCATGTACTTTTTGCAGTCGTGACCACCCGATTTGGAGAATTCATCTCCACGATTGCTGCATTTCTTACAGGCGACCCGATGGGCTGCAGAAAAGTGGGGGAAAGAAAGAAAATGCTGCTGTAGGAATATGAAACCGTAAGATCACCATCTAGCTACTACTAGAAAGAGAAAAGACACAAAATAGCAGAACTCAGAGGACTAGTCGTAGGAATGCTTCTTACACATTGGCCAGATAAAAACTCAGTGGGAAGGTGCTGCCAGCCCTGCCCCTCAGAACAGGCACAGAAACACCAAGTTTCCCTGCATGAGAGGAGGAGCGCAAGTGCTACATCTCACGTTAAAGTTTCAAAGATGTTGTGTGCAGGTACAGAATCCAAATGAGAAACTGCAAAGAGACAACGGAGAAGAGATGAAGTTCCATGCATGATGATTAACAAACAAACTGAATTTAAGAAGATATTCAAATAGCACTTGATTATGAAAGCTACAATAAAAGCTATTTTGCTGTTCCATGCCCTAGCTCGGTTCTCATTAACACACCAGAGCATTATGTATGGAAAAGTTCAACATTCATAAAAATATGCAAAACATATTACATATCTATTGCCATTTCTCAATGTCCACTTTCCTCTTTCACAGCTATCAGTTTTTCATTAAAAAAAACCTTCTTGTAAATACTGTACATCCACCTATCCACATTCCTTTTTTATTTTAGACTTGGTTTGATATTTTTTAATTGCACATTATTTCATTTCCCTGTTCTCCACATTATCTAGCCTCACAGTGCAAGAACGCAAGCTGTTGCCAAAAGGGATTAACAATTTAAAACAAGACAATGCCAGAACTGAATAGACTGACACCTTGGGCTCTGTTTTGGCACCAGGCTCAAATACATTTTGGCTGGTTCTGAAAACCAGGCAGACTAAAGCAAGTATTATTTTTCACATAGTAATGTGTATTTTTGGCACACCTTATGTCCTGCATTATCTTTAACACTCTTGGACATTTTTTTACACTTATACCAGAGTTGCCTGTATATGGTTCCCAGAATAGCCACATGGAAACACTTTACCATGTAAGGAAAGTATAGCATAATAGTAATAACATTGTCCAAGCGAAGCAAAATGGTACACTGTGCCAGCAAGATTGGCTTAAGAGTTCCAATGTCCCGAATCCCCCCAGCTGGCATTGAATGGAGAGCTGTTACATCTAACCAGAGCCAGCATGGAAAAGGCTCTAGGCCCTAAGGAGGGCCACTGCCAACGCCAGCCCACAGCTTCCATGCCCAGTCAACACTTCCCCAAATCTCCCTAATTTAAGCTGTGCTCCAATGGGAAAGTCAAGGGCATGCAAGTGCAGACTCCAACTACCTGTTGTGGTACACCCTTGAGTCTCTGCATCAGCAGCAGCAGGCAGGTGATGGGGATAAAAAAATTCTAGCCTACCTTTAGTCCTTAGGGAGTCTCAGGACAGTTTACAATATCAAGCAGAAGCACAAGCATACAGACCAGAACAAGAATACAATAAGAACAAGTAGCAGCAACCAGCGGCCAAGAGATGGCATGATGGATCCAGGGAGGCAGCAACAGCATCATTTTACATTTGGCTACACTTTACATCAGGCGCCTGGGAGGACTGGCTGAGACACCTGCTAGGCCAGCTGCTTGGCTTGGTTCAGTGGCACTGGCAGCGACTTGCCCAAGGACCTAGCCAAAGAGGCTGAAAATTGCTTGTCGAGGTCCGGACTTGGGAGACTGCTGCACAGCGCAGTCTGAAGCGAGCACCAAGCAGCTGGTTGGCTGAGAACAGGATGGAGGTCTGTCCAAGGTGTGTGTGGAGCTGTGGTCTAAACTTCACATCGTAGCCGCTTGAAGCCCTTCTCAAAACAGGAAATGCTACTTCCATGAGAGAACCAGGAGAAGAGGTGGTTAACCCTTTCATGACAGCCATTCTCTTGCTTTTTTCCCCAAGCAGGATTTCTCTATCACTTTTCCACTGCTCTGAGCTTTCTCCTAACTGCTGCAAATAACTTGCTTGTTCCTACCAGTGTGGACATCATATTTCTTTTACTTTCACCTGCCAATGATGGTCTGCCAATGATACATTTATGTATCAATGATACATAAATGATTGAGACTTATAAAATTATGCATGGGATGGAGAGAGTGGATAGAGGGAAATTCTTCTCCCTCTCGCACAACACCAGAACCAGGGGACATGTACTAAAATTGAGTGGAGGCAGAGTTAGAACAGACAAAAGAAAATATTTCTTTACCCAGCGTGTAATTCATCTGTGGAACTCCTTGCCACAGGATGTGGTGATGGCATCTGGCCTAGATGCCTTTAAAAGGGGTTTGGACAGATTCATGGAGGAAAAGACCATCACAGGTTACAAGCCATAAGCAACCTCCTGGTTTTTAGAAGTGGGTTTTCTCTGTGCCAGGTGCAAGGGAGTGTTAACGGGAAACAGGTTATCTTGTTGTCTTGTGCTCCCTGAGGCATCTGGTGGGGCCACTGTGTGACACAGGAAGCTGGACTAGATGGGCTTTTGGCCTGATCCAGCAGGGCTCTTCTTATGTTCTTATGTCTCACCCTTTTAGATTATGCTGCAAGATCCTGCTCCTGTCAATTTTTCTTCACTGTACAGTAATGTATTTCCACTGGGTAGTGTGTTTCTAGTACTGAATATGGGCTGATACACTGGTGACAAGTTGGACGGGCATCACTGATTTTAACTAAAGATTAGAAAAATAACAAACCATCTATGGTAATTGTAATGTAATTACATGAATGAACAGTGCCATTTTATTGTTCTTGTTATTAAGAAGGGACCACTTCATATCTGGTATGCAACATAAGTGAATGAAGAGAGATACATCAATATGTATGTAAACATTAACGTAAAGGTAAAGGTATCCCCTGACAATTAAGTCCAGTCATGTCCGACTCTAGGGTGTGGTGCTCATCTCCATTTCAAAGCCGAAGAGCCAGCGTTGTCCAAAGACGCCTCCGTGGTCATGTGGCCGGCATGACTCTCCTTGCCGCAGCGCGTAGCATGCGGCTGGAACACGGAGCGCTGTTTACCTTCCCGCAAGCAGTACCTAATTATCTACTCGCATTGACATGCTTTGGAACTGCTAGGTTGGCAGGAGCTGGCTAAGCAACGAGCGCTCACCCCGTCGCGGGAATCGAACTGCCGACCTTTCGATCGACAGCATATGGTTCAGCGGTTTAACCCGCTGCGCCACCCGCTGGCCACATGTAAACATTACAATTCAGTTAATTTGTGTCCCTGCTACAGTATACTGTAAAATCATTAAAATTGTAATTGCCGACAACTGATTCACATGCAATAAAACTGCATTTTCCAAATGCTCCTCCTGCTCAGGAATACCTGAAAATGAGTCACTCATAAATCACTGAGTTGAGCCCCAACTGTCAAGAATGAATTGGGAAAAGAGAGGTTGCAAGAAGCAGTGAAAATAACGATATTCATATTATGGTGTTCTTTCCACTTCCTTGAGTGGCAGGAAGTCTCATAGGCATCACTAGGGTTTGCATCACTAGGTGCAAGAGCTCAGCGTGTCACCCCCATGATGGACCCCAGAGGTGAATAGGGAGAACCAAGGTTGGGCTGAGCTGGGTTCTACAACAGATACCCATCAGGCAGGACTATGGATTTCTACAGATTACTCCTGGTCAGTGGTGTCACTAGGGTGGGTGTCACCCGGTCCGGTAACGAATGGTGTCAACCCCCCACCCCCCATTAAGTTTATTTATTCTACCAGTACAGGTCACCCAAAAATCAGTTACCAACTCGGCTCTCAAAACAATCAGTCTCATTGGTCTATTTTGAGCTAAGGAAATCCACTTTTTGTTACATAAGACAGTTGTGTTTTTATTCTTCTGGCTATTTGGCCTTAACATTTGATAGAATACAGATATTTCGAAAACTGTTTTGTTTCACTGCATCTTGCATGAAAGTACACATTGAATGATAAATGATGGTATTGTTCATAAATACAATGTTTTCACAATTTTAGCCACTAGTTCTGTCACACCCCTGAGGGTGTCACCTGGAGCGGTCCGCACCCCCACACACCCCTAGTGATACCACAAGAGGATCTCTCTTCCCTCATGCACCATTTCTCACACACACACACACACACACACACACACACACACACACACACACACACACACACACACACACACACACACCTGAAGCAGCTATAAGCCCCAGTGATGTAGACTTGATTCTAATGACTTGTACTCGAGTCTAATGACTTGACTCGGACTTGACTTGGCAATTGTAAAAGACTCGAAAGACTCGAAAGACTTGACTCGAGACTTGGAGCCTTTTACGATGAGTCGAATTTTATTCAGGCTTAAACCCATTTTCCCCATTAAATAGATAGGTACTCGCAACTCACAACCAAAGATTCAGGACTTGGGGACAAAGACTTGGGACTTGACTCGTGACTTGGAGTCAGAGACTTGATCCACATCCCTGATAAGCCCCTGAAAGTCCAACTCGAGGAAATGATTCTTCAGAGATGAATTGCTGTTCTGGGGAAATGGGGGTTCAGCTTGAAAATGGCACATGGGAGAAGAGTGTACATCCCTTCCCTGTGCACCCCTGTCTTGATGTTACCCCCTTCTACTTAACAATCTGATTTGTAAAAAATAGTTTTTACAAATAAGAGGCTCTTTCAGTTGCAAGGATGCCTCTATTGCATGCATTTGAGTGTGTGTCCAGTTTGGCCCCTAGTCACTATTCTACACTAGTTCTCAGAGAGCTGGAGGGAAGATAAGAGAAAGATCAATGTATTCAGTAAAAATGTAAAAGTGTGTTCCATGTTACAAGTTAAAGGTGAGTACGAAGTCTGAAAATGTTGTAGTTACATAGAGCTAGAGCAGAGGTCCCCAACCTATGTTATGCGAACCACTAGTGGTACAAGGACCACAAGGTGGTGTTATGTGGCCTTGTGGTGGCCAATATGCCCGAAAAGCAGCGGCTCAAGCTCTGCCGAGCTGGCAGAGCTCAAGTGTGCAGGCTTCTAGCGCACGGAATGGCCCTCCCATTGGCCCTCCTTTGTGCCTTACCAATGGCGCCTAAGTAGCGGGGCAGGGGGGCGGACCGCCGCAGGGTGACGCGCGCAGAAGGGTGACGCACGTCACCCTATGGAGGATCCGAGGCCGGGAGAAGGCCTCGGAGCGTCCACCCCGTCCGGCTGTCCGGGGCCTTCTGACAAGGCCCAATGCGGAAATACATGAACTTTTACCTTTTTTGCACATGCGCAGACCGTTTCTGAGGGCAAAAGGGCAGCCCTTGCCCTCAGAAACGGTCTGCGCATGCGCAAAAAAGGTAAAAGTTCACATATTTCCGCATTGGGCCTCGTCAGAAGGCCCTGGACCGCCGGAGGAGGACGACGCTCGGAGCCGGCAGCTGCGGGGGTAAGTCCTTGGCACTGCAAAAAAAATTGGGGGGAGGTGCACGGGGGGTCACTAGGGCGACGCGCGCGCGCCCCTGACGCCTCTGTGCATTTCTGCACTCCAGTGCACCCGTGAACCTGGAAATAAGTGCCGATGATGTCATCGGCACTTACTTCCAGTGGTCCATGGCGGGCCAGAGGCCTGCGAAGGTGGTACGCCGTGGAAAAAAGGTTGGGAACCTCTGTTCTAAACCAGTCACTTCAGCTGGATTCAGTTGGATTAATCCCGTACCTATTCAGTCTATGTTCAGTTGGATTTGTTTATAGATCAAGAGTTTAACTTGAAATAGATGAAAGTTTAAAGTCAGAATAAGTGGCTCCATAAAAACAGCTTGGTCATTAACTCAGGGAATGCAGTGATGAATAAAGTTTAGAATTCACTTCAAGCATCCACTGACTCAAGAAAAGGAGAGGAGGGATAGATGAAAGGCCCAGGGATTTTCTGCTCATGTAAACATGTTTTATAATAATAATAATAATAATAATAATAATAATAATAATAATAATAATAATAATAATAATAATATAACCAGTATTTATATACTGCCTTTTCTTTGGTCATTTGATTTCTCCTTTGACTTTAATTCAAAGGTGGTTTACACAGGCAGGCTTTCTGCTTTTACAATACAATATGTTCCAGTCTTTCATAAAACCCTTCATTCTAGATGCTTTCTTTCACAGTCCAGCTTCTCACTGGCGTCCGTCTCATCACACTTCAACTGAGAGACAACCTTGACTCCCACTCAAGGTGCCAGCTTCAGCTTCTCTCCCTCACAGAGGCTCTGCAGCTTATCAGTGGCGTGCCGACAGCTCTCCGACAGACACTTCCGGCTGTCCCGAACTGCCGTCCTTGAGATCTTCAGGCATATGAGACAGCCGCTCTATTAACTGAGCCAGACCTCCTGCCTCTAATGTTTTGTTGATTAGATGTTTGAATTGAAACCACTGAAAAGTCATAGGTATCTCACAATGTGTAAAAACATTCTTAGCAACTGCTTTAATTAGAAGGTATATGATTGTGACATGTAATCTTGTGATAGTTAACTCAAGATACAAAAATATTGCTTGCACCTGAACTGTGAACTTCTTCCTTGCGGGACTATGAAGCCAGCACTGAAGCGTGACAACTGAAGACAAAATTTCTGATGAAGCCTATAGAGTTGACATTATTGCTAACATTAAGCCGAAGAAGGATTAGAAGCATACAGGAAACTGCATTATTTCTGAACTAGTAACAGCAAAGTCTAATCTCCACAGCATGTTCTAGTCAATTCATTGTGGAAAGAAATTAATTCTTTTTTTTTTTAGTAGATCTAAAAAGTGTCTATTTTCATCTTGTTAAGTCAAAACCAAAAAAAAAAAAAATTAAAATAGAAAAACTTTCTGTAAAATCTAATCACTGTAGTGTGAAATGAAGATAATGGATTCTGCATATTCTTTTTTTTTCTTCCCCAAATGCTTGGCCAAAAAAAAAAAAAAGGCAGATTATACAAATAAGACAAAATGAAAAGTCCTAGATCATTCTGTTTAATCTGATAGGGAATTAGAATTTTCGCTTCAGGGGGGTTGCTGTTTACATATAAAATGTGCATCTTGCCATGATAGGATTTTATTTATTTAAAATTAACAGCAGCAAGCCTGAGGTTTTACAACTTTTCATCATGCAAATACATTACTACCAGCTCTATTTGCCTCTGGGTTTCAATTCAGGGTTAAACTGATAATTCTTGGAATTAGTAAACTGGCCGTGAATTAAAACTGCAATGGTCACATTTTCTGACCAAGGGTGAAGGAAGGTTTAATAGGAAATGAGAGCTCACGATACACTTTTCAGCCCTGGGTAAACTCAGTTTTGCAAATGAAATAAGTAACAGACAAGCACGCCATGAACCGAATGTTGGCTGGATCAACCATCTGTTTTGCTACTCTTCATGTCTTAAAAAGTTAATGCCTTATCTTATTAATTTTAAATAAAATTTCTGATGTCCAGCCCCACTACTAAAGTCCCTGACAGAGGGACAACAGCTCAGATGATAAGACGTGTGGCATGGAGCTATACCTCTCCAGTCTATCAAATGGGAACTTTGGTGAAGGGAACTACAATAACCGGACACTTGGCACACAAAGGGAACACTTTGTACAAACATCCTCTTGATCCTCACAACACATATGGCAAAATATTGTGCTAATCCTTTGCTCTTCAGAATTCACATTGTAGTATTCTGCCCCAGGAGGTCTTCACACACAAAACACCCAACTGGAACATCTACCTCACTCTCCCAACAGGGGAAGGACAATGCCCCCCACACAGATAAGCAAAGGAGGGAGGGAATTCCATGCTGCAGTGCACTGATGCTGCATCTCCCTCTCATGTCTCTGTGCCACCCGCCCCCCATTCTGACCCTCCAGGATTATCAATGTCTCTCCACTATCAATTGTGTTGCCTAACCATCCCTTAATGGTTAGGGTAAAAAGACAAGTCCCTTGACCAGGCTTGAACCAATCTTGCCTAGCTCTCAGTCTGATCTTTGTGCAGTAACCTACCAGCACCTGGCTTTGTCAAGTGCTGTTGAAGCTGCCCTTATGATTTGTTCCAGTCCCTCCCCTGGTATAAGGTCTCCTTCCAGCTGGTAAATCCCCGCGCGGACTTGAACCCTTGCCATGGAGGGGCTTGTGTGTTTGCTTCACATGGCTGCCCCCTTCCAAGGAAGCTACCCTTCTACCCTTGTTCTGCTCTGCTCAAAAAATGTATTCCTTGGATGTGTTTGTGTGAGTGGGATGAGGGGACTTGAACTCTGGGTGCAGGGGCTCCTAGCAGTTCTTTGCTTTTGCCCCTTTGTTGCTGATGCCATTGTAACTCCTATAGGAGGTGGAAGTGTTCTTGCATCCATGTGTCATGTTGTGTGGGCATGTGTACAGTAGTATCCTTGGGGCATCTCCCCATGGTTGTGGGTTGTGCCTGTTGCTGTGTTGCTCATTCCTAGTAGCTGGCAGGAGGGTGTCCCCACAGCATTGCCACTCGTTCACCCTGCGCATGCTCCCGCTCCCTCCTCGGTTCACGCTTATCTGGCTGCCAGAGTTGGGGCTGATTGGATGCAGCAATTGGCTCCTTGGATATCACACCAATGATACATGGATGACACGCCAACATCATGGTGATGACATACAGACGTTACACCAATGATGCGCCAATATCATGGTGATGACAGGCTGCCATCATGATGCCACTCTGTGGATAACACTCTGTGTTCGTGTTTCCATGGATGCTAGGGATTTTACTGGGAAGGGCTACGCCAGCATTGCTTCACCCGGACAGGCTTGGCATGTGGCCCTTGATGTGCCAGTGTTGGTGAGCCATCAGTGTGGCATTGCCAGGATGGGCTTAGATATGACAGATGTTGCACCGGTGTCTGTGCACCATTGGCGCAGCATTTAAATAGGAGTGGGCTGTACTTCCATTTTCTTCCTTGTTTTTTTCATTAACAGGCACTTGTCAGGCTACTGCTGTAATGCAATCTTGACATTCTGAATCTCCAAAGGCCTCAAAACTAGGAAATTCTTCAGCCTTAGACAATTCCTTGACATAAAATTTGAAGGCTCAAAACCAATGTCATAAAGGGCAGGTAAGAAAGCTTAAGAATGGACAATTTGGATGCAGCTGCAAATAAGGGTCAGTTCAGATCACTAGTTACCTGGAAAACCAATATGTGTGGAGGAAAAACAGCCTGTCTTCAACCTACTCTCTGCTGTGCACATGAAGTAGCAGGTGAGGTAGACCAGATGCATAACATCCATGCGGTTATCTTGTTGTCTTGTGCTCCCTGAGGCATCTGGTGGGGCCACTGTGTGATACAGGAAGCTGGACTAGATGGGCTTTTGGCCTGATCCAGCAGGGCTCTTATGTTCTTATGAGTGTATGCCCAAATTCCACAGTGCTTTCTCCCCTTTTTCTAATTGTTGATTTCCACATTCCACATTATTAGCATATATGCCTTGATCATACACCATATATATGGGATCATTACCAGATATATGGATAATGAAATCTTATATAAATTTACTTGAAAATAACTCCCACTGAACTTAGTGGGACCTACTTCTGAGTAAGCATACAAAGAACTGGGTGCAAGTATGCCTAAAATATTCTAACAATAGTGGGTTAGAATATTAGTGGGTGCTTTCCTGTATCGTATTGATAAACCACTGTTGCATGTACTGACACTGCTAAGGGCTGGTTCACACATGCAAACAGTATATACATCTTTCATGAGTAGGCTTACCAGATCTCCAACTGGGACAGAGTGCTAGACCTTTAGGAGAAGGAATGTGGGCAGGTGTAGCTTGTTAAACCTCAGAGCACAATCCTAGGCATGTTTACTCAGAAGCAAGCCCCACTGGACACAATGGGGCTTGCTTCTGAGTAGACATGCCTAGGATTGTGCTCTAAGGTTTAACAAGCTACACCTGCCCACATTCCTTCTCCTAAAGGTCTAGCACTCAGTCCCTACAGTCCCGGTTGGAGATCTGGTAAGCCTATTCATGAGCATCCCTAGGTATGAGGTCCATATGGAAAATTGTCAATGTGGACTGGGTTGTACACAACAAAAGTCAGCAGTAGCCAATTGAAATTCTCATTATGATGGAGACTGTAAAAAATATTCTGCCCCATTTCAGAAATTTTAGCCAGCTGAAGGCTGGCTGGCTGTGTTTATGAGTAGCCATACAAGATTAGCTAGGAAAGGATTACATTAAGGAAAAAAGCAGCCACCTGCATGTGTGAACTGGTACTTTGACAATCTCCTTCTATTTCCTGGTGCCATTTGGATATTAAAATCAGAGTTGTCTTTTGCAAAGCAAGTTATCATCCATTTACTACCAGCACACTGCATACTACAGAAAACACAGACATTACACTTCCTACTAAACTGGGATTATGATCTGATGACAATGGCAAACCTTAATTTTCAGTAAAAGCATTAGCTGAATAAGTGTCAAACTGACAAATTGCTGCAGACATACATTTCCAGTAGTTGTCACAGACAGAAATCTCAGCGTTTCCACCTCATTCATTTAAACTGCAAGCATTAACTAGACCCAGGAGTTTGCACTTACCAACCTAAAGAGAGAAGTCAAATGACCCCTGAAATTCCCAATGATATTATGTTTCTAATAATATTTTAAAACTTAAACATATGATAGGCATCCTATAGAACAGATGCTTTGAATCAGAGCTGAGGAAAGCATGGTAGATGAGGCAAAGGAGAAGATATCAATTTGTCAAAACTTTTTCCCCCTCTCACACTTTATCCAGTGAGCTCAGGGTGGCTCATATCAGATTATCTCATTTTATCTCGCAGAGTTATAGCAAGGATAGGCAGTGGCGTTTCCACAGTAGGGGCGGCACCGTAAGTAATGCCGCATCGAGTACTGTGTGTAGGAACCGAAAGGAGGAGGCGCCGCCCCCTCACGGTCGCTACCATTCAGCGTGAAGAACGTGACCGGCAGGAGTCTCCCCTACCGCCCCTACCGTGGAAACGCCACTGAGGATAGGTTAGACTGAGAGAGAGAGAGAGAGAGAGAGAGAGAGAGAGAGAGATTCATGACCAAGCAAGTTTGGGAACCTGCGTTTCCTAGACTGAAACCCAATATTCCAGCTTCTATGCACTCTGGCTTAGGGAGAACAGTGTAGGATTTCGTCCCAGTTTTTTATGGAACAACATGACTATTGTCCATATTTTCAGTAGTGGCACGGTGCTTCTTTCGTGCTACTCACCTACTGCCCCAAGGCAAATAGCACCTACTTCCTGGAAAGGTTAATTGCATAGGTAAAGGTGACCCCTGACAATTAAGTCCAGTCGTGTCCGACTCTAGGGTGTGGTGCTCATCCCCATTTCAAAGCCGAAGAGCCAGCGTTGTCCGAAGACGCCTCCGTGGTCATGTGGCCGGCACGACTCTCCTTACCGCAGCGTGTAGCATGCGGCTGGAACACGGAGCGCTGTTTACCTTCCTGCAAGCAGTACCTATTTATCTACTCGCATTGACATGCTTTGGAACTGCTAGGTCGCATACCTGGAGTAAAGCTAGCTTTACATCATCTGTGAATGCTAACACTGCTCCATTTCTTTCTCTGAAATATTCTGTACACTGCAAGACATATACCACACAATTATGAAAATGCAAATATGCCTTATGTTCCAAATTTTAAAGATGTTTTGACATGACGCATATTGCATATATACATTCAACATTTCAGGCAGCAGTCTTGCATATCTGGCAAACAGTTGTTTCCGAAACAACTGGCTATCATTCTCAATTAGCAGAGAGGACCATTCACAACCCATTACACCGATGTAGCGTTTATCCCCTCTAAAGGTGTTAATGCCATTCATTATGATCCCATGCATGACATTTCCCTTAAGAGGCTGGCTTCGAAAGCCATGTGTTGCCAGCAATAAATCACAGCCTATTCACCTTCTGAAAACTGTTCAGCTAGACCTTTCGTTAGCACTTCCCTCACAGCGCCAGTTAATATGCACACCTGTCCCTCTGTGCCTGACTGTCAATTATGCCCCTCTTGCTGTCTCATTCAGGTGCCAAGGAAAAACCAATTCAGTCAAAATTACTTGTCATTGTTTGGCTGTTGGAATGGCAGCTTGCAGAAATTGGTTAAGAGCATAGCAGGACGACAAATATGCAGTTACTTTCTACAACACAAGGAGTAAAATTAAGATTCAAATAGAGTAACTCATGAAGCAACTACACCTACTCTGTGGCTATGTCAGCAATATAATAGGGATTTTTCCTAAATTTCAGGTTTCAGTGTGAGTTCAGTTACTTAGTCAATCGCCATAGAAACAGAAATCATCACTGTAGCTGCTATAGGTTTCTAGGGAAAAAAAGTCTTTTAGGGTTAGGGTTGGTTGCAATTCTGGACAGAGACTTTCCCTACTGGTTGGAAGGATTATGACATCATTGTTCACTTCTCTAGCTACTGCTGATCAGTCTACAACTACACAATAGGGTTTTTTTTTACTCCCTCTTGTGCTTTTATGGATAGTTCTACTGTCTCCCTGCCTGCAACCCTTGCATGTGCCAATATCCTATGCTCCTTCTCTCTCCCCTACTCACCGTGGTTCTGTGCCAGCAAAATGGCTGGTGCAGAACCAAGAAGACCCATTTGGAAAGTGAAGGTTTTCCCCAGGATAAGGGAACAAATGCCCCCCACCATAAGATGCAGTACATGCTCCATTGGTGCGGCTGCATTGGCAGGGAGGTTTCGATAGGATTGGGCTGTAAGTGTAATTAAGAGAAGACAGAACAGATCAGATCAGCATAAACTTAGGCATCAAAGGCAAAATGGAACAGAAATGTTTTCAGTTGCCATCAGGACAGTGGAAATGATGCATCTAAAACAAGGAGTTCCATGAGTTGGGTGCCACCCACATGTCACCATCAAAGTCACCTCTGCCAGTGGAGAGACATGCAAGAATCCTCTCAGTTGATCTCAGGGGCAGTCAGTTTCATACGTTGATCCCAAGCTATTGGGGCTTTAAAAGTCAGAAACAGCACCTTGAATTGCACCTGAAAACAGATCTGCAAACAATGCAGCCAATAAAGCAGGAACATGATACGCTCACCACTCCTTGTGACAGCCAATAACCATGCAACAATATTCGACATTCAAATGGTCTTCGAAGGCACCTCACGTAGACAGCATGACAGCAATTCCAACACAACGTAACCATTCCCTCAGCCTTGCAAATAAATGTCACAACATTACTTGGGGCACAATCCTGTGTAACTCTTGCACTGGTGTAACAGTAGATCCCCCGGTGTAAGAGCACTAATGCCAGTGTAATTTGCCATACATTGACAGATGCAGGACGAACACCAGCGTAACCCCTCTCGGACGCTTCACATGTACAGTTCGGAGGCGGAACGGACAACAGCACAACTCCGCCAGTGCAGGGGGCATTCCAGGGGCATCTGAATGCCCCCAGAATGCCCCCTGCACCGACAGAGTTGCGTTGGTGTCCGTTCCGCCTCCGAACTGCGCATGTGAGGCATCCGAGAGGGGTTACGCTGGTGTCTGTCCTGTGTCCGTCGGCGTACGGCAAGTTACACTGGCATTAGTGCTCTTACATCGGGGGATCTACACCAGTGCAAGAGTTACACAGGATTGTGGTGTGAGCCACAAACATTTCAATGGGACTCAATCCCAAGTAAGCATGCATATGATTGCAGCCCTAGTTATTTAAAGTCTAAAACGCGAAAACAACAACCTCAACATTTTGTAAAGCTTCTACACTTGGCTACCATGGATCTCCCTTGCAAGCAGACTGTACCAAGATATTTGGTCCATGCCAGCAATTACTAAAATGACCTCTGCAAGCATAGAAATCAAGACTTGAGATGTCTTCTTTCCTAAAACAATGTAGCAGCAGATGGTGACTTTTGTTCAGATCTTGTAAAGCTGAGTATGTTTGAAACAAAGAGAATTTATTTAACTAGTTTAATTAACATGCTATTGACAGAAGATGTTCATTCTCAAAACTAAAGACTGTTCCCAAGGTGATAACCCAACTTCACCTTTTCTCTGCCAGAATGAAATCCTACCTGGATAATAAACATGTTTACAGAAAAAAACTAATTTAAGCAGTAGCACAGCAACCGTGAAGCGGCTGGTGCGGGCCACTCCGGGCTCTTCTGCTTGAGGAGGCACTCTGTGGTTGCCCCCAGCCCTCCACTCCCATTGCCCCCCTCCAGCTGCCACCTCTACTCTAGTGCTAGAACAGCTGAAGGGCACTAGACATCAAAGCGCTCATCTAGTGCCCAACAGTTGATCTAGTGCCCAACACTGGGGTTTAAATCCCCAGTGCCGATCATCCGTTCGGTGCTAGATTAGGGTTTTGCTGTATAGCGGGCGGCTGGAGCTTCTGTCTCCCCCCCTGGCTTGGCTTGGCACCTCACGGTTTTTGTCACCCCCCTCGGGCAGCAGAGGGTGCCAAGTCAGGTGGGGTGACAGAAACTCCAGCCGCTCCCTACTCTAGCGCTAAAAAAAGCCTCCAGTCTTTCGTGCCCGGGTGTGACGTCACTTCCAGGGGCATCATGAGAAAGAGGGCCCTGGGTGCCACAGTGGCTAGCTACGCCACTGAATTTAAGGACAGAGATACCTGACTGTAGCCTCCAAAACAATAAAGTCATTTCCATTTGGCAGGTGTACTAATACACTATGCTTCTCTTTTTAAAACAGTACTGTATTGTACAGAACACAGTGTTCAGGAACTAACTACAGAGGCTTTGGAAACAGAATATTATGAAAGTGACAAAAAATGGGGTCCCATTTGTGAACTGAAAAGTAGGGTGCAATTGAATTACTAAATGTAGAACTTAAGTAACGATTAACGGCGTAGCTACAACAAAATAGTTTTATACCAGTTTAACTGTCATGGTTTTCCCAAAGGAGACCTGGGAATTGTAGTTTGTTCATTTTGTTCAGTTCTAATACATACTGCCATAGAGGAGGTGACCCACAGACTGCATGCGGCCTTAGCTCTTGAGAAAAACAACATTTGTAGGCAAAATGGACAATGCAAAATTCATGAACTTCAGCAACTGCTGAACTGAGCCGTGTACTGAAGGAGAACCACTCTAACCCCTGTCAAAGCCCCTCACCCCCTTCTCTGCCAGTTATGGCACATATGCTCATAACTGATGGTTATAACCTTGACAACAGTAGGTGGCGTCAGTCCAAGGCAGTGTTTGCCATGTGTGTGTGTACAGTGTACATTCAATGTGTCTCTTTAATAACTGAGCGTGTACGTGACTTTCCAAAATGAATTGTGTCTACATTTAGAAGCAACATGCATTCTTATCATGTAGGTTCAATAAACTGCTTCTGTATGGCAAAAGAACGTAAAATATCCTTTGTCCTTTGTAGTCATTATCTCCTTACAACTAACCGAATTATGCTATGAAACTACTGCTTAGCGTGCTCTTTTCTTTGTCTATTTTGTTGCTTTAAACAAGGTTTCTCCCACAGCTTACAATGAATCACAATGAAGGGTCAGATCAGTCCTACAGTACTTAAAAGGTGCTTCATTGTTGAAGTGTTTCATCTTCTTTCCCTCACGCATACTAGGAGCACACTCCACCACAAACGTCTCCTAAATAAACCTCACTGATGTGAATGAGAGAAGCACAATGCGTTCATTGATTCCCACAGACTTCAGGGGAAGGATACACAGTGAATTCAAGCTGGCTGTATAAACATGGCAGCCGTAGCAGAAATGGGTAAAGAGCCAACATTCCAAACCACCTTTGTAAGTTGGTTTCAAGATTCAAGATCCACGATCCACACTAGCCTGGTCAAATACAGTCCTTATCAAACCCCCTGTGCTGGACAGAACCCTTGCAAGTCTCAAAGAAGTCACAAAGTTTCAGGCAGGCAGATTCACTTCATAACTTGTTATTTTGATGTTCAATGATTCATCATTCCTTATGCGGTTAAGAATGAATGTCTTCACCATCACCATCAGGAAACATTCTCCTTCCTCAATATTAACTATAGTGATGCCTAATCTGCACAGCCAAACCCATTTATTCTCTTGTATATCTGACACAGGGCGCAATCCTGGGGAACGTTAAAACAGCAGGGTGTGCACTCCACCATTCTAACATGTCACGAGTGTACCGTAAAGCACATTCAGGATGACTCAAGAGTAAGGGAGGCCAGTGCAAGGCCGGCCTCCCTCACTCCGACGCTGGACCAGGGCGTGGCTGCTGGTGGAAGGTAAGAGCTCCCGCCAGTGGCCGTGTGGGCAGTTTGGCAGGCGAGGGAGGGGGGCCATTGGCCTAGCCTGCCCGGGAGGGGAAGGGGGATGGAATCGGCCATATCCCTGTCCCCGCCAGGCCGGCTACATCGTTACACGGCATCTTCTACTTCCACCAGCTTTTTAGCTGGCGGAAATCCAAGGAGGCCTATCGGGCCAGCCCCAGTTTACATCCGGGGAAGGGGAAAAGTGTCCCCTTCCCCGAGTAGACCTCCGGCCTGCCATCAGATGGGCAGCCTGGGTGCAGGATCCGGCGGGCGGCCCTGGGCCGTCTGCCAGATCCTTACACAGGATTGCGCTGCCCGTAAAGTACTGAACAGACAGGCTGTTTCCATGAAGGCTGCTGAGGCCTTTTCTATCAACTTTTCTATACAGCGGTCAGCCAGGTTGGGCACTGGTTAAGGGCCCACATCTATCATAGCACCCACTTGAACTCTCCATGTCAGTGACAGTGTTAGTACCCAATACACCCTCAAAAGATGGGTGAGGACTGAGGTACAATGGAGGGGCCAGCAACAGGCCTTTGCCTCAGGCCCCAACAACCTGGAACCAGCACTGAAATTATATCTCATAGAAGCAGTTAGGTTTGAAAGACCTTGCTTGCAGGCTTGGTTAGGGTCTCTTCAGCATCATGAATCTTCAGATACCTTTCCCATCCCATTTTCAGTAAAGGCATTAAGATCACCCCAATGATTTCTTCCCAATAAGAACGCTGCTACGGGCTACTCAGTCTTCCATTTACAACTGTCTACCAACCCTGACTGTTCCCTGGAAGGACAGATACTAAGGCTGAAACTCAAATATTTTGGCCACCTAATGCGAAGAGAGGACTCTCAGGAGAAGTCTCTGATGCTGGGAAAAATTGAAGGCAAAAGGAGAAGGGGAAGGCAAAGGATGAGATGGTTAGACAGCATCACCGATGCAACGAACATGAAAATGAGCGAACTCAGGAAGATAGTGGAGGACAGGAAGGCCTGGCGGGATATGATTCATGGGATCACGAAGGGTCGGACACGACTTAACGACTGAACAACAACAACAACCCAACACTTGTCTTTCCGTGACCAAGTCATAATGCCTAAGGAGTTTAGGACTGAATATTTAATCTTAATGGTTTAGCTTTGGTCCCTTGGAGGAATGTGCAATGTACCCATTCCAAAGCCTCATCCACTCAAAAGCCCACACATCCCAACCACCTGTACTGTCCTATATTGTGAGGCCCAAATAACCCTATTTTTGTTCTGATTATCTATTGCCATTGTTTTATGACAGACAAGCATGTGATGTGATGAAGAGCTTTGTCTCTTTTACACTGAACTGAGTACATCAAACCTTTGCACAGGAGAGCCAAGGCACAAGTTTCCAATGGGAATTTATCACATCAACAATCTCCCTGTTGCTAACTGCTGGGTCTCTTGTTATCTCCTATCAGCAGCTGCTCTCAAAAAGCCTGAAGGTGAGAAGCATCCAAATATGAGCAAGATTGTGAAAACAGCTGGTTACAAAAGAAGAAGGAGCAGAAACAAAAAGAGCAAACAGCAGTGATTTAAAAAAAAAAAAAGGATTGGAAATCAAAAGGGAAGCTAGAACTCCCCAAACTCCTGCTGCCAGGAATGGTGCTTTTATATTTATGAAGGTGATCTCATTGTCCCCTTGCCAGTCTGTGGAACATAAACCCAAAGCTGCAGTGTTTTCCCAACACTTTATGAATATACAGTATTTAGCAAACATTTTTGACAGTGGTATTTGTTTTGGATAGCGACAGATTTATATGGAGCATAATTCAAGTTTTGAGTACGGTCCTCAATTTACAGCATATAAACCCACCCACCCCCTGCATTTTGGTCTCCCAGGCTTTGGCAGTCCACACGTGTTGTAAAAGGAGCAGGAAATCTATTCCAGAAGAAAACATCTTCAGAGTTACTAACACTTGGCCAAATCTATTGACTTTCTGTCTCCCAACTACAAACCACACAGACAAGGCTGGAAAGTGAGACTTGTCTATAGTACAAAGCCTGACAATCGTCATTACTACTGTGTTCAGAGAACTCTTGGCACATTTTTGGGAGTGTTAAAGTAGGTAGTCATTTTAAGGCAGATACACAGTTTTGTTTTGTTTTTTAAAAAAACCTCAAAATGAAACTTTCACAGCTGGATCATTTTTTGATGTATTTTCAGCTAAGGTTTTTTGTTCTGCCTCTGACTCACTAAATCCACATAGGGTGTCTTTTCCTCAAAAGTCAACAGTCAAGCAGTGCTGCATGAGGGAGAGATCATTTTTTTGCGAACACAGCAGGGTAGGTGGATTAGCACCACCAAAGAAGTCTAAAAGCATTTTCAAAAAATGTATTTTGTACACTTTGAGGTGGAAAAAAGATTACCAGGTCAACAGGTCAAGAAAAAGGAGACCAGAATTTTCCTACTATCCCGCTACACATTAGGTATAATCCAATGGATTCATTATAAATTGGCAAAACCTAACTTCACATATATGCCAATGGTGTATAAAAACTGAAAACATCTGCTCTAGGTACTACGGTAGTGACACTGAAAAATTCAATGCTGGACATTATTAAACTAAAGAAAAAAAGGGATACAGCAATTATAATGTCTTCATATGAGCAACACATTTAGGACAAAAAGTGAATAGTTTTAGCAAATGAGCATTTTTAAGCTTATGGGTTTTTGCATGTGTGCGTTTTAGAAATAGTTGTACATACTATATATAATGCACTTGTTTCACACATTATGAACATATAGAATCAAATTAACATAATTACACCAAATATCTATATTGAGCTGATAGCTACAACATGTAAAATAATGGAAAGATATAGAATTTCATCTGTATGTTTTGATTGTGTTTTTATATCCAATATTTCATGAATAGATCCCAGTTCGCAAGAGATGGTCACACTGTTTTACGTAACTCCCGTCCTTGTCTGACTCTAACAACATGTGGAAATTTTATTCTAGTCAATATGTTCCATACACATTTTAGCTAGCCTTCAGTCTTCCCTTACTTTTCCACGACACTTAATCAAATTCTGGAAGCTACAATAACACAAAAAAATGTTGACTGGCAGCCCAATCCTAACTAAATGCAGCCGCGCCAATGGAACGCGTGCTGTATTCTTCAGGGGAGGGGGCAGTCCAGAAGCCTCCTTAAGGGTACTTTTGTTCCCTTGCCCCAAGGCAAGGCTTTGGTGCCACAATGGGTCTCCTCAGAACTGCATCAGCTATTTTGCTGGCGCACGTTTGAGGAGAGTAAGGGAAGTGGAGAGGGAATGGGGTTAGGATGCAGTGCAAGCTGGGGCCGTTGGGATCTACCCCAATTCCACCTCGCACCGCCCACTTCCCGCCCAGAAGCTCCCCTTTCCCCATCCTCCCCACCCCGTTCTACCCACACTCGACCGCACTGGCTTACCTTTGCTGCTGGAGGTAGCCAGCAGTGGACCTCCAGCACTACCAACATTTGCAGCAGCAGACCCAAAGCGGCTGCACCACCGTATGGCCATTTACAACAGCAGAATGGAGTTCCACTGTCATAAAGGGCAGCGCAGCTCTATGTTGGATTGGGCTGATGGTGTTGGAAATAAAATCCCAGTAAGTATCGCAATGGGTTTAACGAAATTCTCCAAAAAGTTATATCACCTCTTTTGGTATTACTATTTACTTCCTTATAATACACCTTACAATACTCTACCATGCATGCATTCCATTAGTATTTACAGATATGCCTTTCTAAAAGTCATCTGAGTCATCTGCCCATTCTGAATGGGGTTGCACTCCCCCTGCAGTAACAGGTGCGCAGCTTGGGAGTACTTCTGGATTCACAGCTCTCCTTGGAAAGCCAGGTGGCGGCTGTGGCCAGGGGTGCGTTTGCCCAGCTTTGGCTGGTGCACCAGCTGCGGCCGTACTTGAGTCGATCGGACCTGACCACGGTGGTCCATGCCTTAGTGACTTCAAGACTGGATTACTGTAACACGCTCTACGTGGGGCTGCCCTTGAAGACGGTTCAGAAGCTGCAATTAGTGCAGAATGTGGCGGCCCAGGTGGTCACTGGAGCTAGGCGGTTTGACTCTGTTGAGCCGCTGCTTCGGCGGCTGCACTGGCTGCCCATTCGTTTCCGGGCCCAATTCACGGTGCTGGTAATGACCTTTAAAGCCCTTCATGGTTCGGGTCCAGGATATCTGAGGGACCGCCTTCTCCCATACATTCCGGCCCGCTCTCTTAGGTCATCTGAGGGGGCTCTCCTGCGAGTGCCACCTCTATCGCAAGTTAGGGGAGTGGCAACACGTGGGCGAGCCTTCTCTGCTGTGGCGCCACAACTGTGGAACTCCCTGCTAGGGGATCTGAGAACCACCCCCTCCCTCATGACTTTTCGGCAAGGGCTCAAAACATTTTTGTTTCCTCTAGCTTTTTGGTGATGGGTCGTGGTCTGCCTCCTCAAGATGCTCTGCCATGCTGCTTCTCTGCTACATACTGTCGCCCTCCCCTAGTGGATTTTATTGTTTTTAAATTTGTTTATGTATGGTTATGTATTGTTTAAATTTATTTTATATATTATTTTAAATTATGTATTTTAATCTTTGTTGTAAGCCGCCTTGGGCATTTGCCTTTCGGCATAGGAAAAGGCGGGATATATTTTTCAAATAAATAAATAAATAAATAAATAAATAAATAAATAAATAAAATGAAAGGTATCGGTTCTGCTCCCATTCTTCAGAATTTTTGAGTATGATACCATTTTTACCTTCCCTTATTTTTTTCCTATCAGAGTTGTAGATATTGAGAATTTGATTTCCACTTGTCACAATATTTTATCTCCTAAGTCATGAAATCAAATTATTTCCAGTGTTATTTTCTCCCTTACGGAACTTAGCATAACAAGAATACTTTAAAAAAAAAAAAAACATTGACAACAATCCTTTAACAGATTTTACATGGTCTATTAGTTTCTCAAAGGAAGTTAATTCTCAATTACAGTTAAAATATTAGTAATTATTTTCTGGGTTGTATTCTAAGAAGCACATGCAGAAATAAGTATTCTGTGCTGTTCCACATGCAGTTGTACAAGAACATGTGGAAGAAATTGTGTGACAATGAAGATGTGCGGCATCTTATGCCAGAGTTGCTTGGGGTCCTGAGGTAAAATCCTGCAGTGGGCCTTCCATGGCAGCCCCCACCCATTCCCTGAAGATGCAAACAGTGCAATCCTGTCTAACAATAGACTGGCGGAGTGACCACTCCGCCAGCCTAGGGTGTTGCAAACGTGCCATAAGGCACATTTGTATCACCCAATGAGTAAGCGGTGCTGGCAGAGAGGCTTGTGGTGTTCCGCTGGCACCGCAGGACAGATTGCTGCCATGGCAGAGGGGCGAGTCCCCGCCATGGCGGAGGGACGGGGGGAGGACAGAATGGGCTGTTTCAGGGGGTGGGATTGGTCGGCTGGACCTGGGAAGAGATAAGGATCGGCAGCGGCCACCTCTGCCGAATCCTTTCCCCTTTCCTGGGCCTAGCCGATGTTACGCAGCAAGCTCAAATGTGCACCAGCAAAATAGCTGGCACATGTTTGAGTAGTAGACCAAATGGGGCAGCTGGGGCTCTACTAAGGGTAAGGGATGAACGTCCCTTTACCCGAGGAGGCCACTGGTTGCAGTGGGGCTGGCCCCATCCTAGATAAGACGTGGCAGGCACCTTATTTGCCCTAGACAGGATTGGGCTCCCCTGATTCAGGGACTGATCTGACCAGGTGGGCCCTCTGATGGGTATGTGTCCTTGGTCACTGCCTGATCTGACCAAACTCTGACTCTACACCAAGTTTGAGAGAATGAGCAAGAATCAAGATAGAAGATCTTCAGAACTCTGATCCCAAGGAGAAGACAACTTGTTCTGACAAGGGCTGGGTGGAAACTGAGCCCTTATGTACAACCTGGAACTTACTATTCTTCCAAGACGTTGCCATTTCCAGGGGAATGAATAGACTTAAAGGGGAAGTTTTCTGACCTGCAGTGCAGCATATTTCTTGGAGATTCAATATCTTGTTGTGACGAACAGAGAGATGATCATGAAGATACTATAATCATAATTTAATAGTGTGATAACTGTATGATTCTGCTTCAGCTGGAAGTTTACCAGGTTTCAATACAGTATATCCAAAAATTGTGATACTCTGCATTGATCACTGTCTGTAAGGAAACTGAAACATCCAATGTTTCATATCACTATCTTTCTATACATACTGTATATGTATGTGGTTTATCACTATCTTTCTATATATACTGTATATGTAAGTGGTTTGAAAAATATAATTTGTTGCAAAAGTCAAAAACTCTTTTGCGATAAAAGTTTCCATTGCAGCAGTGTTTCTCAAAGTTCTCCCTATGAGGCAGGGAGAACTGTGAGTACTTGTGGGGCGGGGCCAACGGCTGCAGCGATCCCTGGGATCACCACTAAAAAAGTGCCTTAAAATGTTTTTTGGGCACTTACTGGGGCTTTGGGGGGGCTGGGGAGGCCTGTGTAACCCTGCAGGCCTCCCCGATCTTCAGATCGCTGAAAAACAACGATTTTAGACCACTTCCTGTTTTCATGAAAAACCGGAAGTGGTCTAAAATCAAAATTTTCCGGTGATTCAAAGATCGGGGAGGCCTGCAGAAGGTCGCATAGGCCTCCCCACACACCCCCAAAGCCCCAGTAAGTGCCAAACCCCCATTTGGGGCACTTTTTCGGCAGCAGTAGCAATGATCCCCAGGGTTCCTGACAGTTTTTGTTCTCTATGGTGGGCCACGACCCACCACTTTGAGAACCACTGCATTACAGTATTCCTTGATTGTATCACCTGTAGAGTTTCTTGCCTCTTCTTCTATTAAGGAAGCTCATAGATTAGTTTTTAGGCGTATCTGTCTGATACAGGAAGCTTGTGGAAAAAAGTTTCACAAAACCCACAGTTGCTTACCATTTCTGTGCATTGTTTGCCATCTGTTCACAGTCACTTCTTTCCCAGATCTGCAGCTTCAATGACATTTCAGAAAATGTATTTCTTCCAGACACAATGCAAGGCAATCAGGAATCTCATGAGTAGTGTGATTATGTCATGACATTACAAAGTTAATTAGATTTGGCTATATGACAACATCACAAAGACAAGCAAAGTGAGAGTAAAAAGCACTGGTTTCACTCTGAAGAAGCGCCCAGATGATATGCAACCAGACATCTATGTGATGAAATCATAAAGCCAAATTGAGTGTGAGTAATGTTTCCTGCCCTTGCTCTCAAGGAGGAAACACATATGCACCATTTCACACATGAAATTATGACAGAGTAAGGCTCCATTGAAAGTTAGGATCCAACCTTCTCATGGAAAAACAACTACATAAACAACTGTGTGTGTGGGGGGAGAGAGAGAGAGATGTACAGGGGTGCTTCCGTAGCTATGGAGGATAGGTTCCTGACCCACCACAGATACTGGGAAACCACGGATGGGGGAATGCTAACCCCTGCGGGGGCCCCACACTCCCATTACCTTAGTTAGGTTTCCAGCTGCTTCCTGTTTAATGTTCGGGAGCCTCTCTAGTGTGCAGGATACTTACCTGCTCTGTGCTTATAGCATTTTCGAAAGAGACACGCTTGCTTGGTGCCAGTGCTAAAAACCTAACTAAGGTAATGGGCGCAGGGGTGGGTCCCCCAGCAAACCATGGATGAGTGAATCCACAGACAGCTGGTCTGCAGATACAGCCCCCCCTATATGTAAAGAAATCTCTATTTTCCTGTTGGTTCTCTACCTGCTCTTCTCCACTCCAATCCTCTTATTTTGCCAAATACAGAATTTTACTGAATCACTAAACATTAAACACTTTATAAAAAGCAGCCAGCACAAACATGCATAAAAGTGATGACAGAGTCCATCATAACGTATCACACGTCTCTTAGGTTTAAATGTAGAAATGGCTGGGTGGGATAACTTGCACTAATTTTCACTAACAAGGGTCATCTGAGAGAAAGATTGCACAACTGGCAGATTTCTGTCCCAAAAATGTGAAGCTTGGGTTTGATCTTCTGAGATACAAGTCCATTGGACAGAGAACACTGAAGGCCAACACTACAGAACACTCAATTTATTAAGAATTTCTTGTTTACTTGAGCTGGCTCTTTCACTGAATGGAATTTCACAGCTGAAAATTTTTGACAGACCACAGTTTTCTGCTGAGTCCTTGAATGTTTAAGTCAGATGGAAGGAAATATTTTGAAATTAGGGCGATGATTTAATGCAAATACAAGTTAAGAGGACTGTGCACACAGCATGGAGGAGAACCTGACTGGGCCCATTCAGGACTCAGATCCAAGCCTCCAAAACTAATTCACAAGATAACTTCACATTTTCAACGCTGGTGCCTGTTTCATGTTGCTTTGCATCTCCTCTTCCTGCTTTCTTTCTGCCACCATCGTGTTTACTGTTTACCGCAGGCATTTGATTAGCACTAGAAAAATTAGCGTGTCATTGATCAGAAGCTGCTCTTCGTGTTCACCACACATGCTTGACATTCACAGGCTGAAAACCTAAACTCACTTACAGAGAAATAAGTAAATAACCATAAATGGAGCGAGTACCTGGACTGAGTTGCTAAAGCCACTCCTGGGGTAACATTCTGATATGCATGACTAGGGTTACCATATTTTCAGGTACTCAAACCAAGATCCCCCCACACACCATTTTTTTTACCCTGCCAAAAATGTTTTTGATTTTTTTAAGATTCTGGATTCTTCAGCCTGGGTGTTTTTTTTTTTTAAATTCCCCCCACCATTTTCGCCGCTTTCACTTGCCTTTTGCCTTTGAGTGCTCTTTGCTGCTGCTTCCATTGTAGCCAGCCTGCTGCATTCATCTGATCAGCCAGGAAATCGGGCGACTCAAAACCTCCAGCCACAGCGTGCGCCTGCGTGGCTGGGGGCCTCAGACTTGCCCAATTCCCAGCAGGGAATTGGGTGACTCAAAAGCCTCCAGTCGCGCTGTGCGCCTGCGCAGCCGCAGGCTTCGGACTTGCCCGATTCCCAACTGGGAATTGAGCGAGTCTGAAGCCTACAGCTGCACAGGCGCACGGCGCGACTGGTTGCAATTTTTGGTGGCTATTTTTTGCAATTTGGGGGGGAACTTTTTGGCATTTTGTTCAGATGGGGCTGCTGGGGGCCTCCCAGGACCACGCCCGGGATGGACCCCCCATACTGGGACTGACCCAGCCAAACCGGGATGTCTGGTAAGCCTATGCATGACCAATACTAGGCCAGCCAGATTTCAGGCTAAAGTCTAGCTCTAACAATTGCCAGCATCTCTTTTTTTTACACCAAGAAAATCAGGGGTACCTCTTATCAGCAACAGTCAGGAACTGACCTAAATCTATGTACTCCTTCCTTGTTATTTACACGTGTCTTACCAAATGACTACTTCATCTCTCCTACAGTTAGTGCCAGGTTGCTAGGGGCCCTCAGGAAAAGACCTACTGTACATATGGGGGTACATATACATATGCCTTGATGGTTCATTAGCATTAACTCCGCCACCAGTACTGAAGGTTGAGGAGTCAGCCCAACCAGGTAAGCCCTCGGCCAGTGTCCTACCTGGCTGAGTCCTAACACCACCCTTGCCCCCTGTTTATTAAGTGGATTTAGTTATTGAATTATTTATTCGTTCCTTTTCTTGACAGTGTCTCCAAAAGTGATTTGTAATAAAAAAAATCATAACTAAAACTATAAAACAGATCATTAGTAGCTATTGTCTGGGATCTCATACAGCTAAACGCTCTTTTTAACTTTGGAGGCAGAGCTGGGCCGGCCCAAGACTTCCTGATGCCTGAGGCAGCATGCTAAACGCTGCCCCTCCTTATCCAATGATTTGCCAGCCTCTGCTCCTCCCACTCTCCAATGTCTTAGCTCAGCACTCTCTCCTCCCGGTCCTACACATTTCCCTCTCTGTCCCCCTCTTCCTTTTCCAAATCCAGGCAGTGGAAGGAGAAGAAGGAGCAGCGGAGGCATGAATGTGGATAGAGAAGATCACCCACCTACACACACACACACACACACACCAATCTGCTGCCTGATGCGACAGCTTCAGTTGACCTCAAGGATGGGTCAGCCCTGAAGCAGAGGATCCAAAATATACCTTTCTAAGACATTCTCTTGGTATGACACAGGTAAGAAACTTGAATGGAAGAACAGTAAAACTTGTTAAAAACAGCCTTTATACACAGCGGCTGAATATAACATGGATGCATGTTCCTTGGTCCCAGCAGCAAACAAGTCCATGGGATGAGGTGACCTACTAATGGAATGGGTTCCCTAAAGACTCTCAACCTCCCTGCATTTACCAAAATCAGATGGCAGAAAAAGTAGGTATTTAGAATACAATACTTTGCCTTCCTCCAGGATCTAATCATCACAGGGCCCTGAGACAGAGTGTTGCACTATGGCTGGCTCCTTCCTTCTCCATCCCACCCTCCTGGCCCAGGAAGTAAACAAGGTCCAGTGGTTATGAAATGAAGAACCCAAGGCTACATCTTTGGGATTTGCAAGAGCTGAGAGGCATAGGAGATCTTCATGTCTATTTTACAGTAATAAATCTGAAGAATACTGATTTGATTTACTGTGAAGAGGCTAAGCATTCCCTCATGTAAATTAGCATCAAAATGAGCCTTCCGCTACAGAACTTGTCTATAAATAGATATTTCCCAAGTAGATCATTTATCGGGGAAACTAATTGTATTTACTACTTGTATGAACAATAACCCAGTTCTCAAGCTTACAGCTTTTATTTAATAAACCTGAGATAAAACACATGCACAGTGCCAAGCCAGTGGGGCATAATCATGTAATCCAATTGTGTCAGATACAAGGCATGCATGGGCATTCTCTGCTATGAACCCCTTGCTGATTTAACTCAATGACCACATCTAGCACTCAGCCAAAATGCTCAACAGATGCGTGCAATTTTCTTTGGCTTCCATCCTGTTGCCAATTTATAAAAAAGTCTGAACAATGACAGAAAAGTGGAAAGCAGCGCATGTGCTAACATTTTATCCGGCTGCTCCCAAGTCCTAAGCATGAACTTAGAGGAAATCATATATCTGGTTTCAGTTCCGTGAGAGATGACATCTATCCACCATTTGGACTAAAACAGAAAAATAACATTTTCAGTAATCTGTAAAACTGTCCGTGTCATGTATATTGTCACATTACTAAAAGTAAGCAGCATATCTACAACATGCAAGATTTTGCACTAATATTTTCTTTAGAGCATATTAGTTTGATTTAAAAACTGCTTCTTTTGTTATTTTACTACCCATTTCTCATCCTTTTTTCCCAGACTTAACAACTTGGAAACATCTATGGAAAATGAGAGCTGATAAGTTAATATACACACTCCCCATTTGTTTTTGTTTTTTGAGAACTGCTTAAAATATTTCACTTCCTTCTCATTACAGACATTTGTTTAGATCAGATGAAATTTTCCATCATGCTTGGAGAAGTTTAAGAGCATAACAGCCATAACTCTATATTCATCTTGAACATTCAGCCTATTTATATAGTGTCATCCATGTCCAATATCCATGTGCCATCCATGTCCACATGACATGGAGAGCAGGTCAATGGGTCCCTGTCCCAACGGGCTCATACTCTAATATCCCTTGACATATCACAGATTTTCCTTTTTGTTCATAATTTATTTCCATAATTCTGCATAATGGATTATAAGGACAGAGATCCTGGTTTCAAACCTGGTGTATTACTGTTCAATTTTCCAGATCTACTTATATCCCTAAAGGCAGTGGTAGCAATAATTTTTTTAAGTGCAGGAACTTGTCATGTCTCACTAAGAATATACAACAAAAACATCATATGCCTTTATTCAAGTGTTTTCTTCTCCTGCCACTTATACTTTGAAGCATACTGAGCTACAACTATCCCAAACTCTCAGAGTGAGTTGCAATTTAAAGCAAATGCATAAAAATTGAAAGATGGAACAAAAAAATTTCCAAATACACGTACAGTCAATTTTCAATGTCTGCCTGTGCTTAATTCCTGGAAAACCCAATGGATACCGAATCAGCAGATACAGAGGCGTCGCTATGCGGGGGCCCTGGTGACGTCACCGCCAGAAGTGACATCGCCGCCGCCAAATCCCTCAAAGTCACAGGGCGGGTGTGAGGGCCAAAACCATTGCCGTCTCCGCTGCTACCGCCCACTCTTTGCGCCACCAAAATGGCGCGATTGATGCCCTCACCGGCTGCTTTGTCACCCCCCGCATGCTGCCCTGGAGCCCACCATCCCCCTTCAGCTTCTGAGCAGATACTGAATGAATTGATCCTATGAGGAAAATGGGGTTAAGTTCCCATGAACCCTCTTCGCTATATACTATATCAGGGGTTCTCAACCTTTGGAGGCCTGGGTACCCCCTATCACAGTCCAATTTTCTGAAGTACCCCCTGCTAATTAATTGATGATTAATTGGATCAATCAATTAATTAATTAGCTAATTAATCATTAAATAAAAAGTACTAAAACAATTTTAAATGTGACAAAAATCTCTTAATTCTGTGTGTGCGTGTTAGACAGACAGACAGGTGGGATTGCATTTAAGTTCTAATTAACAAGTAATTAACTACTGGTTGATGCTGATAAGGGGCAGGCTCTGGCAGGGCCTGCCATTGGTCCGCGTACCCCTAGGGGTACTCGTACCACAGGTTGAGAACCCCTGTACTATATGAACTTTATGAACCTGAATCTTACCTTGAACTCTATGAACTGGGTTATAGAAAGGGCAGCTCAACATCTCCAACATTTTAACCTTTAAAAACGATTTAAGATTTTCATGGCCAGCAATGACTTTTGAATGTCCAGAGGTTAACGGGTAAAAGGCCATGGAAAATGCAATAAAAACTAATGCAAAATAATTAAATCAGGCTAAAATGTAAAAAACACTGTATTGATAAAGGTTTAAAATGGTACAAAACAACATAGTTACATGTTTAAAAACACAGAATAACCAACATTTATCATTAAAATCAAAAACTTTTAACTTTGTTTCTGTTGTGTATCAAGTCCAGAGTTATTTAAAACAGATGGCAGCATGGACAGCTGAGGATTTAGTCTATCCCAGGATTTATCCCAAACACTCAGCAAGCAGACCACTTCTGCAAAGTTTGTTTAATACATATCCACCACAGACATATTGCTTAATCCAACTAAGAACTGGCTGCTTGCAATCACAGTCCATTCCTTCCTTCTTTCCGAAAACTGGTACACTAGTCCTTAGCTGGCTCACTGAAACACAGAGCTTCTTCTGGATTTTTTTCTGTATTCATTGGCTGTTAACCTGCAGTTAATATATAACTTGGGTCATCTTATTCTTTATAATGTCTGTAAACTCACAAGAACAAATGACCTTATCTGGCAGCCATTTAAGGCACAAGATTTTCCTGCCAGAACAAGGAGCCTTATCAGGCAGTCAATTAAGAGTCATTTTCACCAACGAATGGACGTGAAGAGATCGTGAATGCCGTGAAGAGACCGCGAATGGGGCAGTGTAAGTTACATTTTTGTTCCTGCCAATAAGTGAATCCACAGGTACAGAGTATGCTATAATGAGGATTTACGGTAAAAGGTGTATGACAGTGCAATCCTATGCACGTTTAATCATAAGTAAGTTACTTGCACCTACGGCCCCTCATCCAATGAAATGAAGTAGACAAAGCCCCACTCTCCTCCCTGGGAGGAGTATGATCCCAGCTTACTTTCTCTTAACCACCCCTCCTCCTATCTATCCATCTATCTATCCATCCGTCTGCACCACTACCCCATCCATCTTCTTTCTGCATTTGAGGGCAGAACAGTGCTTATGTTCCTAGACAAGTTTCCTCCTGTTGAGCCTGACACTTATTCTCAGCTAAGTTTCTTTGAAAAAGGTTTCAGAAGTAGCACTTGAGCGCTCCTATTGATGACATCACCATCCTGCTGTAGAAGTCCGTGCACGACACACGATCCTGCCCCTCTCTTGATTACATCCTTGCTAAAAGCTGCTTATGTGAGAGGATTTACAGATCCACCAGTTTAGAAACCACTTCCATAGCCCTCTGGAGGCTACACAAGTGTTTATCATGGGCCACAACATGGGCCACAACATGCAAGAGTTCTGGAGCCATACAGATGGCTCAAGGTAAAGAAAGCAGTGGCACAACTATATGAAAGATCAATAGTAAGTCAGCAGTGGCTCTGAGGCGGAGACCCCGCACTTTGAACATGGGAGTGGTTTATACGTTTGAGCGTATGCAAGCATTTAATTGCTTCGTTTATATGACCTGTTAAGAACAGACACAATCAAGTACAGCAAGTCCTTACTTAAAATTGTCGATAGGTTCTTGGAAACTGTAACTTTAAGCAAAACGACTTATAATGAAACCACTTTTACCATAGGCTAATTGATAAATCTAAATGAGAGTTTACGGCATATTTCTGGTCACAAAACCATCACCAAACTTCTAAATAAAGGCCCAAAACACTTCTAGTATTAAACACTGAAATACATGTGAGCTTTCCGAGCCAGAGAAAACCCACACAGACATTGGGAGAACACAGACAGTGGCCTCGGCCAGGAATTGATTTTTTTTTCTCAACAACTTTAAAACGAAAAACAATTTTAAGTGAGGACTTGTTGTACCATACCATACCATACCATACCATACCATACTATACCATACCATAACCTTTATTGGCATAAACACACACAAAGAATACAATACACGACAAAACATTTCAGAACAAACGTCGACATCAAAGACCCCTAACAGCAGTTCACATTCCCTACCCACCCACATAGTCCACCATACCAACTCACCCCCATAGTATCAAAAACCCAAAAATGGAAGATTCCGTCAGACTTGTTGTATAGTGGCGTTTGTGTTTACCAACTCACCTTGATCAGTATTGGTGATCTGGAATTTCTGTTCCAATAAGTGACAGTGATGGGGATTTTTTAAATCATTCCTGTGGACAACGGTAAGTTCTGAAGCACTTGAAGTGCTGATATTTTCTGATATACCCAGGGGCTGCTTCCTGCCAGTCACCATCTTTTTTCCTCAAGAATATGCCAGGAAAATGATCCTATGTCATGGTGTGTAGGGTTGTTTTCTGACACATTCCAAAGGAAAAAAGATGGCAACTGGCAGAAGTCAGCCACTGGGTACACTATCAGCACTTTAAGAAGTTACTGCTGCCCATGGAGACATGGCTAAAAAGTTTTAATTTTTTTTTAAAGGCCTGCTGTGACCATCTTTGCCACCATGGCTAAGTACCCCCAAAGAATGTGAGGAAATATTTTGGTGAGTAAGCTTTCTACTGCTAATTACAAGACTGAAGTATAGCATGAAATGGATTCCCAAAACAGTGAGTAAACGTATGGATAGATTTTGGAATCAGGGTGCTTGCAATTAATAACAGAGATATAGCAGCTGTCGTTGGGGGGGGGTCACTTCTAGATCAGGGATGGGACCCAAATATGGGTTCCGAACATGATAAAATGCCATTGGTGGGTCCTCTTAGTAAAATATGTTGAAATTGTTATTGTACAAAAGTTTGATATATCGCATATATTCTATGTAAGAGAAGAAAGAATCAATTACAAAATCCTAAATGAATCCAAAATGTGAATGTTGTGGGGGTAAGTAGGTAATATTAATGAAGTATTAGGTTTCATTCAATTCGGAGGCAAGGCATATTCTAAAGTTCTTGCTGGTATTGAATATACCAACTGTGTTCATAAACATTTACCTTCTATCATTCACCTGAACATTCACCTTCTATCGACGTTGCATCTTGAAAAGATTACTTTCAATGTGCACAGATTAAAAGTAAAGAAGTTAAAAAATGAACAAAACCCAAGAATACACACACACACACACACACACACACACACACACACACACACACACACACACACACACACACAGAGTATATACACAGTACAGTGATGCTTCGCAAGACGAATGCCTCGCAAGACGAAAAACTCGCAAGATGAAAGCGTTTTGCGAGTTTTTTGTTGACTTAGAAGACGAAAAAAATTTTCATCTTGCGAGGCATCACTGTTCCCTCCCCGCGCCAGACGCATCACCTCCCCGCGCCGGACACCTCAGAGCCTCCGGAGGATCCTCCGGAGGCATCAAAGCAGAGGCGGGGAAAGGGTGGCCGGCTCCGCGGCTCGGGCGGCATTCCACAGAGCATGCGCCCAGTGACGCGGGCGGGCGCTCTGAGGGCTTCCCCCGGCCTCGGAGCCGGAGAAAGCCCTGGATCGTCCGCCACGACTGGCGGCCAGGGCTTTCTGAAGAAGGCCCACTGCGTCGTTGCCTTATTTATCCTTTTTCTTAGCGCATGCGCAGAACATTTCAGAAATGTTCACCGGGCGGGCGCGCAGGTAAGCCGGGCCACCCCCCGGAGCGGTGCCGACCCCCGGAGCGGAGCCGCCCCCTGGAGGGAGCTCCAAGGCCGGAGTCGCAAGACGAAATTATTCGTAAAACAACAAGACACGTGGAACGAATTAATTTCGTCTTGCGAGGTACCACTGTTTATATACAGTGTGTGTGTGTGTGTGTGTGTGTGTATGTGTGTGTGTGTGTGTATTCTCAACAAGGCATTCGAGAAAGACAAAGTGCACAACTCATAAACATTGTCAACTAAAGGACTAAGCTGTAATAAATGCACAAATGACTCTATTTCCTAAGCAGCAAGATCAGTTTAAACAATGAAGATTTATTGAAAACAGCAAAGAAAACTAGGGGAGTGCTATTACTCTGTCTTTGAAAGCAGCAGGCGCTAGATGCTTCATGAGTCCTTACTTCCCTTGAAAATTAGTATCATGCTGGTGGTTCAGTGAACAGATAGCATTTCCATTGTCCTGTCTTTAGAAGTAGCCAGCGGTAGATACTTTAAGAGTTCTGTTACACTCAGAACAGACTTTGTCCATATAAGGTATTACTATTTATCCTTAGCATTCAGAAGGACCTTCAGAGTCTCATACGTAACATTTCCAAATAATTGTGCAGATAAACAAATGACTTTGTTCCCAAAACTGCAGATACTCAGAGCTTGGAGCAACGTTCTAGCCTTGAATAACAACAGAAATATGACCACTCAGAAGGGGGGAAAAATTCCCAATGATATCCAAATTTGCAGCACATCAGCATTTGACCTTGCGCAACTGAGCATGTTCAACATAATTTCCTCACAACATTCAAAGCACAGGAAATCACTGGTGAAGCTCTATCCACATAGTAGCCTTCAGGGCTGGGTTGTCCAGTGCGTGAAGCAGGTAGCTAAATCTTGTCATTCCCTTTAACTGGTGGCTCACAGTGTCTTGCCACAAAAAAAAATGCCTCCCTTACCAGCTTACCCAGTGTGAGGAGTTGCTGCCGCCACCCCCACCACCCCCCGTCTCCTTCCACATGCCTTAGAATTAAGAGCTCAATCCAACGTAGCGAACCTAGCGATCTGCCACCCGGAATAGCCCTGAGTAGTCACAAACGTGCCATAAAGTACGTTTGCCGACTACTTTCGAGCAGGGCAGGCCGGCGCAAGGCCAGCCTGCCCTGCTCTGCTGGCCGAGGACTCGGCTCACCGCTGGACTCAGGTAAGCGTGGATCCGGCGGGCAAGCGGGTCGATTGGCAGATGGGGGAGGGACGGCGGAGGTGGAAGAGCGGTCATAGGCCCAGCCGTCCCGGGCGGGGGCGGGGATATGGAGTCCGCCATATCCCGGTCCCCGCCGGGCTCCGGAGGGTGGCTGGGCCATTACATGGCCTCCTCCGACTTCCACCAGCAAAATAGCTAGCGGAAATCCGAGGAGACCTACCGGCACCAGCCACAGTTACACTCAGGGAAGGGGACGAGCGTCCCCTTCCACGAGTAGACTTTCCACTGCGGGCTGCCTGCTGCAGGCAGTCTTCAGCGGAGCACTGGATCGGGCGGACGGCCAAGGCCGTCCACCCGATCTTTAGGTAGGATTGGGCTGTTAGATAGTTAGATTTGAAAATGAAGAGGAGAACAGCAGGCGAAGAAGCATGTAGAAGAGGAGACTGATGGGTTAGAATGACGCTGTTCTCCACACGCCCACTTCCACTCTGTCCTCCTTTTCCTTTTCAAATCCAGGGAGCACGGAGAGAGAAGCAGGGTGGATGAGGCAGGCAGCAGATGGCAGAGGATGATGGTGGCAGCCCAACTAACCCAATTCAGTTACCTTCATGGAAGGACTGGCCCTGGTAGCTTATTTCAAAGGAGGTAGGAAGAAAAGGGTTACAGTCCAGATAGTGATGGGATGAAAACACAAAGGGGAGGGGGGTTATAATGAAAAGCACTCCAGGAAGGGAGGATGAGAGGCATGAAAGGGTTATCAATAACTGACAGCCCGTTCCAACCCAAGGGCTAAGCAGCACAAGTCAGACCTAAAGTCAGCCTAAGTCGTTTAGGGCGAAGTTATGTCTGGAACGTGACCATTTACGGCAAAGTTAGGGCGAAGTTAGGGCGAAGTTATGTCGAAGGACATAAAGTCAAAGTTACGTCAAAGTTATGTCGAAGTTAGGACAAAGGACATAAAGTCAACATAAAAGTGGGCGTTCCAGGGGCAGACCGTGGGCGTAATGGGGGCGGCAACCAATTAACGTTGGATTCCAGACCCTGGCAAGCACAGACATGCCCCCTCCAACACAAATGCTGACACAAATTTTAGGTCGACCAAAAAGGTGGACACAAATTCGAGGAGACCCATAGGAGCCATTTTACCTTACCCACTCCAGCCCTCTCCTGAAAAGTTCTAACACCCTACTCCTGACTTAGGTCAGAGTTATGTCAGAGTTGTGGCAGCAAGATCTGGAAACGGACAGAGTTATACCAAAGATAGGGAGCCTATCAGCACCCAGCCCCACCCAGCCTCTTTCCCACAAAAGCCCAGCCCCAGACCTCCAGTCCCTCTCTCTCTCTCTCTCTCTGAGCATGTGGCGTGGGGCTCTGTCCCACACAGCCACAAAGTGGGACTTTGTCGGTGGAGGGCAAAATTCACAAACACCCCACTTCTCTCTTCTCTTCTCCTCTCTCCTCTCTGCCCCCCTCAAGGGCAGAGAGGGCTGTTCTGCCTGTGGCCAAACTGTTTACAGCTGTGCCTGGGCAGCTGTCTCCATGCAAGCATTTGCTAACCCATGTCTTTCTCCCAGCCCCTCTCCCCCCCCACAGGCAACAACACCAGCAGGTAAGAGCAGGTAAGAGCAGGGTATGTGCTGACAAGTGGTCTGACTTCTGCCTCTTTGCATATAGAAATATGATACATGCCTCTTTACCAATGTGCCCTCTCATGTCTGCCTGCAATGCCTTCTCTGAAATGCCTCTTTACCAATGAGTAGTCTGATGCCTGCCTGCAATGCCTTCTCTGAAATGCCTCTTTACCAATGTGCCCTCTCATGTCTGCCTGCAATGCCTTCCCTGAAATGCCTCTTTACCAATGAGTAGTCTGATGCCTGCCTGCAATGCCTTCTCTGAAATGCCTCTTTACCAATGTGCCCTCTCATGTCTGCCTGCAATGCCTTCCCTGAAATGTCTCTTTACCAATGAGTAGTCTGATGCCTGCCTGCAATGCCTGCTATGATATATAGGATACATGCCGCTTTACCACTGTTGTGTCTGATTGCCGCCTGTTGTCATGTGAGCAGACAACACCATGAGTGCGGTGCTGTTAACCTTCTGTAGACACCAGCTGTTCTCCCCCCCCCCTTTTCTCCACAGGGTCAACTGACAGGTCAGTATTGCTAGGATTGCCATGGCTGTGACCCAATACATGTGTTGTCTTCTCTCTCTTTGACCCGTTTCACTTACAGGATCATGCTCGCCTTACACCCAGGTAAGCAGCTCAGACCATGCTATGTGTGTCACACCTATCAGCTGTGTTTTCTTTCTCTCCCTGCAGGCTTTTGCAACCGACACACTGGCATTTCTTCAATGGCGATTGCTACCACACACCAGCTGCCATGTAACACCCCCTTGTTTTTTGTCTCCCCAGGAATGTCCATTACCACCTAGCTTCCTGGGAGCACCCCTGGGGCTCCAGGCAGGGTGCCCCACTGTCGTCTGCCTCGATGCTGCCAGAGGTCAGGGGGCCAGCCCTGCAACCCTCCTCAGCTGCCGGCGCTGCTGCTGCTCCACCTCCCTGGCTGTCGTACTTGCTGTCCCTCCCCTTTCTATGGAGCAGGCTGTGGTTCCACAGGGGAAGAGCCTGCATCTCCAGGTACATGGGGCACGTGTGCTGCTGCTGCTTTCCGAGTGGCTGCTGTGACTACCCCTGGCAGCGTCGCCTGGCCATCTCAGCTACCGTTCCAGAACAATAAAGACACCCCTCATGCAGAGCCCCCTTGACAAATTTATGCCCAGTGTTACACAAGCATTGCCCTCCACACAAAGACAGCCCCCAGCACTGAAGCCCCTGCATGAATCCCATCCAGGGACTGCCACTTCCTTCCCAGGGAGAACACAGCAGGGGGGCTGCCAGACCCCCATGGCACAGAGGGGAGGGGGAGTTGGGGGTCCTCTCAGGCAGGCAAACAGTGACAGGTGCCACGGAGCCCATAGCGGGGCCGCTTGTGGCCGCTGCATCTGTGTAGTGGCTGCTCGGCAACCGGGGATCTCACCCGCCAGGGCGTCCGCCCGTCACGAAGCTTCTGCCGCCCATGGTCCGCCCGTTTCTGTGTGGCTTCCGCCCAACGTCCGTCTGCATAAGAGGCGCCTGTTTCTGCATCGCCTTCATCTGCGGAGCGCCCCCTGTGTCCCTATTGGTCTCTGCAGACCCCTCTCCCTGTATGTCTCTCCCACCAGCCTTGTTGTCTGTCTGTCTGTTTCTGACCCACCCGTGCCCCTCCCCAGCACCCCCTGTCTGCCTGTCTGTGTGTCTGCCTCCCCTCCCACTCCCTGATGCTGGCAGCTGGCAACCCCCCATCCCGCCAGAGCGCCTGCCGCGAGGCACCGTAGTCGCCCCAACTGGGGTCATGACGAGCTGCGTGAGCCCTTCACGCTCGCAGCAGACAAGCCCATGGCATCTCTCGGTCATGGCCGGGGCACAGAGCAGAAAGCACACCGGGCTGCCTTCTTTGTGGGCATAGCCACGGCCCTGGAGGCCCAGGGCTTCAGGCAGCGCACGGGCGAGTCATGTCAGAGGCGGTTCCAGACATCATGAGACCCCCCCTTGTGTGTGACTTCCCACCCCCTCCTTCCCTTCCCTCCCCCGCTCACCCCCCAGTGCAGCCTCACCGTGGCTTGGGGGTGGCATCGCCTTCTGCAGGAGGGAGGGGACGGCCACTCTCCCCTCCAGGAGGCGGCTACTGCACAGGATTCCCTGTGGCGGCTGGCTCGGGCACCTCGCTCACCTGTCACCTGCCCTGCGCCCACCACATGACTGGCGCAACCCCCATGCCTGCGGTCGCAGCCCCTTTGCGACCGGGCTGCGACAGACACTGCGGCAGCTGCCATGGATGGACGCTGACAAATGCAGACAGAGGCCTGCACATGCACAAGCCGGACACCGAGCCTGGAGAGCCTGCCTGCCTGCCTGCACGTGCATAAATTAAACCCGACAAACAGCTGTAGATCAGATAGATTAGTTAGGGAAGAAAGCACAAGGGAGCTCTCTGGCTCCGGAAAAATGCAGTAAGCCCGAAAATGCTTTAAAATGGGCAAGGGGGGGGGAAAGGGATTTTTTAGTATTGGTGTATAAAATGCACCCTACTATTTTGGTTCACAAATGTAGACAAAAAAGTGTGTCTTATACACCAATAAATACGGTATTTACATTGCAACTTGAGCATTAATACTGCAGACTACTGAAATGACATCAGCCCACTGGTGACCTTGCCTTTGGGTTGCAGAAATGCAATTCTCATGACTACAGAAACTAAGCCATCAACATTTCATCTTTAATTCACTTGATTAATTTGAAAGCAGATGAATTGAGAAATTGAAAATTAAAGTTTGGCCTGTCTCAAGAAAGCAATTCAAAAGCTTGCCTCAGGGGGGTTGGTATCCATTTCTCTGCTACTTAATTACAATACAAAATTATTGAGTCGTGTCAAAATTGACAAATAGCAGAATTTCCACAAATCCAAAAACATGCAGCATAATCTTATCAGAAATGTACAGGGCCACATTAGACATCCTAACTGTAAGAAAGAGACAGCTACCAAACATTTGGAACAAAATTCATACTGAAATCAGAAGAGGAGCCCTAAGGTATGTTATATTTTCTCCAGGCTAAGGTTTGCCTCTGTTACGGCGTAATCCACCGCAAGCCCCTGGCGACGGAACGAGTGTTCTGTCACCGGAAGCCATCGTGAACGTGCACATTCGCGACAACTCTGGTGTAAGGGAGGCCAGCGCAAGGTCGGCCTCCCTCAATCCAGCACCGGGACGAGCATGCGGCCGGCAGCAAAAGGTGAGTCTGTCGCCGGCTGGGTGGGCAGTCTGGCCTGGGAGGAGGGGGGCCATTGGCCTAGCCGGCCCGGAAGGGGATGGGGGATGGCATCGGCCATATCCCCATCCCCGCAAGGCCGGCTACACAGTTACACAGCCTCCTCTACTTCTGCCAGCTATTTAGCTGCCGGATATCCGAGGAGGCTTATCTAGCCGGGCCCGGTTTACACCCGGGGAAGGAGACGTTCCAGTCTGGCGTGTGCCAGGCAGTCTGGGCTCTGGATCCGGCAGGCGGCCCTGGGTCGGTGGGCAGATCCTTACACAGGATTGCGCTGAAAGAGTGGTTAAGATGTCTATTGGAAAAAGCTGCTTTTCAATAACCAACTAAAATTTGCTTCCCATTAATTAACATATGTTGAAGGGGATCATGCCCACTGTCTTCAGTCTGGCCACTATATGCATTCAACGTAACTTGGGAAAGAACCTAAACATCTAGGCTCTGCAGGCAAGATCAGGACCCAGTCTCCTCCAGAGTTTTCAACTGGACAGAGCCAAAGAACATAAAGTTTACACTTAGGAGCTTTCATAAGTTATGAAGTTGCATTGGGAAAGGGACCAAAGGCAACATACTACAAGTCTCTTCTATTTGCATTTATTAAGATATGTGAAATAGGTTTAAATGTAGTCTTCACTTGTTAGCTTTTCTAAATATCCATCACTACAAGTTATGAATCATCTTCATTCATAATGCTGCACTAGGAACTACTATCTTTCCCCTTTCTCTTTCCCTCTTTTCCAAGTCCTAAAGTGACTAGCAAAGAGGATCTGCAGATGAAGTTTGGTGGTCGCGTGAAGACTCAAAGACACAACCCATTTACTGTAGGTGATCCAGCTGCCCCAGGTGAGTCCCCTCCCCAACCCAGGGTAATAATTCTGCCAAGTGATGACGAAGATTTTACCACCTCTCAAATGCAGATGTATGATAATATTGTCATATACGCCTACAGCGCAAGCTATATGCAAAATGTCTAGTTATCAAGGGCATTCCTCCTTTCAGATTGTGCACCTGAAGGTTAATTCATACATTGTTTGAGTTCATGCCTGCTGCAGTTTTTGATCAGTCGCCTGACTTCTCCCCAGTGCCAAAGGCTCAAAAGCTCATGTAAAATCAGAAATATTTTGAACTAGGTAAAAAACCAAAGAAAGTACCGGTGAATAGAAATAAAGAAGCTAGGAGGAAGGCTCTGACTCCATTTATTCATGCAAAAGATGGGATTAAGTTTGAAGGAAAACTGTAAATTAATTTAATAAGTATTGCACAGAATTTATACACCTCAAATCATTCTTCAAAAGACCAGATTAGAAAAGTACATGATAAAATTCCCTTTATGGTTTTGATGAAGATAAAGAAATGTTGGATGCATTCATAAAGAAAAAGTGAAAGTCATTATAGTCTCTCAGTAAATAAGAGACCAGGACTGAATGGATTAACAGCATAATTTTATAAAGAATGCAAAAATGAGATAATAAATCCATTATTGAAAAAAATTAAGTGGTTACTAATGAGCACATTCCACCTTATTCATGTGATGCTATGATTCATCTTAAAAAGATGAAACAACACATTAACAGCGCAATCCTGTGTAACCTTGGACCGGTGTAACAGTAGATGCACCGGTGTAACAGCAGATGTACCGGTGCAAGTGCACTTACACCAGTGCACCTATTGTTACACCGGTGCAAGGTTACACAGGATTGTGCTGTTAATGTTACTGGCCAATTGTGTTAGTAACAGTAAATTCCTATGCATGCTTACTCAGAAGTAAACACCCTCTGTGGCCAATGGGTCTTGCTCCCAGGTTGTATTGTTAATCAGAATTTTAAAATCATGCTTATAATAATGAGTGGTGGAACTGAATTCAGTTTTATCATATTTACACGTTTTTCAGTTCAGTTCAATTCAGTTTTATCATATTTATACAAGTAGGAAGGCTCCTACTTGTGCCTTCCTACTGGTGCTCCAGCAGCACATGAATTCCTGCGCTACTGGAGCACCTTTTTCCACTGGCGCTGACTGCTTTACGGAAGTCACCACCAGCAGAATGTGGGTTCCGCTGCCACCAGGCCCATTAGGATTGGGCCGTTAGAATCTTTTCAAATCTTTGAGTAAGGGTTCAAAGGTCTATAAGGGTTTATGTTTTGTTTTGTTTTAAAATAGAATACTTAGATAGAAATTATTATTGTGCTTCTAATGATTAGAGCACAGGCCAATTACAGCTCAACATGACCCTTCACTCTCCTAACTTTCCTGATATATGAATGTAGACCATAAGCCCAATGAAAAGGGATCATGACAGTTTTGTATACTGTGAACAATTAACAAAGGAGAAATCTGAAATAAAATAGGAATAATAGTTAATAAACAGACAGTCCAATCCTATCCCCACCAGAGTGAAGCATACAGCCGTTCCATGGAGGTGTGGCTGCATGCTATGGTGGAGGGGGGCAATCAGGAGACCTACAAGAGGCAAGGGAATTTTTTTTTTTTTACAATATTTATATCCCGCCTTTTTCCCCGAAGGGACCCAAGGCGACTTACAACAGAGAAAAATATGATACCAAAAAAATACATTCATAAATAGTTAGTTTCAAAACAATAAAAAACAGTTAACAAAAACTAATAAAAACATCTAAAAATTGATTAAAAAATTATTACAATTAAAACAGATCATAAAAACAGCAGCGCCCTACCTATACCAGCAGAATGTTAAAAAAAGGCAAGGACTCAGAAGGCTTCTTTGAACAAGAAAGTTTTTAGGCCTCACTGGAAAGTGCCCAAGGAGGGAGCAGATCGTAAGTCAAAGGGGAGGGAATTCCATAAGGTTGGTGCCACTACTGAGAAGGCCCTGTTTCTGGCCACCGCCCCTCGCACCTCCCTGGGTGACGGCACCCGCAAAAGGGCCTTCTCTGATGATCTAAGGAGACGTGCCGGACTATATAGAAGTAGGCGGTCTCTCAAATATCCTGGCCCCAAGCCGTAAGGAAATATTTTTTCCTTACCTCTGTGTAGATTCCCTGATGGCCTATATGGGTCTCCTTGGACCAACAACAGCTATATAGCTGGTGCAAATCTCAGGCAGAAAAATTGGGGATAAGATCCAGAGTGCACGAATGCCACCTGTTCCACCCCTTCCTCCCAACACAACCTGTTACTCCCCTCCCCCGCTGCCAACATACCTCTTCTAGCAGTGGCTGGATGCTCCAGTGGTGCATGCGTGGTTACCAACTAAGCATTTGTGCTGGTGGCTGCTTTGTGCACACTAATGCTGCATCTGCAGTGCTGACAGAGAGGGCCTTCCACTCATTGGAACTCTGATTTCATCAGCGGAAGGCGCCCATCAGTGGCGGACTGGCCAGGGTGTCAACTTGCCTAATGGCAAGAAGCCCCTGTGGGCCCCTGATGAAGGCTGGGCTGCATCACAGCGGACCGGCCTCTTCAGAGCCTGGTCTACTGCGTTCCGGCAGACCAGGACTCCCTGCGTGAGGTTCGCGCAGGCTCGCAAGAGCTCTCCCAGCTCCCAGCAGGTTGGGATGAAGCGGCAATGGCGGCAACAAGGATGGAAAAAGCAAAGGGAAGCGGGGAAATGGGAAAGGCAGGCCGTGACGGCGAGATCAAGAAGCGGAAGAAGCAGGGAGCAGTGAGAAATGGGGGCAGAAAGTGGTGAGAAATGGGGTCGGAAAGTGGGGCGAAAAGCGGCAAGAAATGGGTGGAAAGCAGTGAGAAATGGGGCAAAAAGCGGCGAGATATAGGGAAATAAATAAATCAAAAAATTTCAGCCGCCCTTAAGGGTGGCAAACTGGTGCTTTGCACCCACAAAAAGTAAAAATGGTGCTTCTAGCTATTGCATACATTGTAAAGAAGACAGCAAATATTTTTCATTACACCTTATAGTTCTGGGTGGGCCCCCTTTGTTTCCTAGCAGCCAGTAATTTTAAACCCAGTCCGCCACTGGCGCCCATAGAATTGAGGCCAAAGTCTGCTAGGGTAGAATATTAAACTGCCTTCTGGGTCCACCAAGAGGCACCTTTTTGGCTGCATTTATCCATTTTTCCCTGGGATCTGAAGCCATGAAGCCAGTCCTCATTTTGTAGATGGGCATGCACCCCAGTTCTACCCAGCAAGCTAAGGGTAGTTAATTTGCCTTTTATCTCTGTGCTTTCTCTCCAACCACTCTTAGCAACTCTGTTCCTCCCTTCTAAAAACCTCCATTTCCCAGTGCCTGTTTTAAACCTCCCGCTAATCCTCTCCTTCCCTCCCATAGGGTCATCTCAAGTGGAGAAAACTCTGTCCAGCTGGCAGCCTGATTCTCAATCTCCCCCTCTCCATTTAACCCATGCTTGTTCTAATGGAAACATTTTCAATTATCATTCACCCACAACCCCAACCTTTTGTGCAACTGATCTTACAAATAAATATGGTCTTTTTCTTGGTTTTTCTGTATCTTTTAATAAACCTTGCATTCTTTGTTGAAAAGTTGGTCTCATAGTTACTATTAGCCTAGAAATGCCCACTGTGACCAACTCACAAATAGTGATGACATCAAAGTTCATATTTACGTGGTCCACCTCATAATGCTTGGATATATTATGCTGTCACACAGTTGTTCAGTCACACAGTTGGGTCCAACTCTTCACGACCCCGTGGACCACATCATGCCATGCCCTCCGGTCTTCCACCGTTCTCCGAAGTGTGCTCAATTTCATGTTCAGTGCCTCAATAACACTATCTAACCATCTCATCTTCATTTACATTCAGTCTTTCCCAGCATCAGGGTCTTCTCTAGTGAGTGCTCCCTTCTCATTTGGTGGCCAAAGTATTTGAGCTTCAGCCTCAGTATATGACCTTCCAGAGAGAAGTCAGGGTTGATTTCCTTTAGGATTGATTGATTTGAACTCCTTGCAGTCCAAGGGACTCTCAGGAGTCTTCACCAGCACCACAATTCGAAAGCATCTATTCTTCGGCGCTTGGCCTTCCTTATGGTCCAACTCTTACATCCATACATTGCTACTTGGAACACCATTGCTTTCACTATATGGACTTTTGTCGGCAGGGTGATATCTCTGCTTTTTATTATGCTGCCCAGGTTTGCCATAGCTTTCATCTCAACGAGCAGGCGTCTTTTAATTTCATGGCTGCAGTCACCGTCTGCAGTGATCTTGGATCCCAAGAATGTAAAATCTGTCGCTGCTTCCATATCTTCCCCGTCTATTTGCCAAGGAGTGATGGGGCCGGTTGCCATGATCTTAGTTTTTTTAATGTTAAGTTTCAAGCCAACTTTTGCACTCTCCTCTTTTGGTGATTTTTTTTTTCTTTTTAAAGGCTTTGAGTTTTTCAGCAAGAGGCTCCTTACAGCCCAGTCCAGCCCAAGGCCTCAGCGGCACAATTCAGGCACAATTGCAGCCTAAGTGCTTTAGGCTCGAGTTGTGCCTGAATTGTGCTGGAGAGGCCGAATTTGTGCTGCAATTGTGACTGACATAGGACGGATTAAGGAAAGTTGACCAATTCAGTCCTAAGTTCGGCATAAGAGCTATTCCGGCACAATTGGGGCCTAAAAGTGGGCGTGTTGGGGGCGTGTCAGGGGCGGTAACGAAATTTGTTCCGGTTCCAGACACTGGAGAGCCCCTAACACGCCCCCTCGAGCACAACTCAGGCACAAAATTTGGGTCAACAAAAAGGGTGGACTCAAATGTGAGGAGACCCATAGGAGCCATTTTACCTTACCCACACCAGCCCTCTCCTGAAAAGTTCTAACACCCTGGTCCCGAATTGTGCCTGAGTTAGGACGGAACAGTTGTGTTAGGACGGAACAACTTCCGGTTGGGAGGAATGGCTGGCTGACAGCTCTGTCGGTTGCTCTACACCAGTGGTTCTCAAAAAAATTTCCCCGCGCCCCCCCGTCACCCGATTTTGGGGGGTGGCGCCCCCCCTTCGCGTCGCCCTCCGCATGCTCCGAGGCCGGCCCGGGAGCCGGCCTCGGAGCATCCGGAACGGCCGGCGCTCCAGGGCCTTCTGAAGACACAAGCGCTCTACCCCTGGATTAAAAGGGTGTGCGATGAGATAAACCACACATCTTCGGATCGCTCCCATTACTTTCTCGGAGAGCGTAGGCTTTTCGAGTTTGTTTTGGTTTGAGCGTGGAAGAGAGGATCAACATCGAGCTCAAAAATCAGCCGGAACATAAGCCAAGCCCTCTCCCGCTTATACTTTTGCTTTGCTTATGCAAGTGGCAAGGAACTGCAGTAAGAATTGAAGAAACAAGCTAAGATAACAAGTTAACTTAAGAATAGAAGATCTGTTGTGAAAAGGATATAATTTGAAAGAAAGACAAGATACTACATTGAAAATATTAAGTGACAACATTAAGTAATTTGTTCGTACTTACGGAAGATTGAATTAGTGAAGAAACATTTGGGGGAGATATCTATAAACTGTTGTAACGAGAGAAAGAGACTTGTTTTGCTTTTGAATTGTTTGTTTGGAATTCCTGTGGTTTGAAAATAGAACAAACAATCCCTTCCGGTTTGAAGGTCACCATTGAAAAATAATTATGTTGGTTGATACTTGCCGCCTGCACATATTTTAAGAAGTTGAGTCTTTATGGTTTTTGGTTTCTAAAGAGAAGGAAAAGAACTTGAATTTAACAAGTGAAAAAGTGCAATTTGATGAACTTATAAATATGGCTACAAGAAAAAGAGTCAATACATTAGAAAAAAAAATCTCCTCCAAGGTCACCTGGACAAGAAAAACCAGTGGAACAACTGGAAGAATGCTTCAAAAGATGGGAACTTAAAATTGATGCCAAATTTGATAAATTTGATGCCAAATTGGGAACTTTGCAGGAAGAAATTCAAAAGATGAAGGTAGAGATGACGCAGGAATTACGTCAGTTGGATGTTGCTGTAAAAGAAATGAAAGGTGGTTTTCAAGAGATAAATACCAAGATGAAAATACAAGAAGATAAAGTGAAGAATCTTGAAATGGAGAGCTGTAAGATTCAGGATATGCTGGCGTTGGCTGAACAAGAGAGAAAACAGAGTTTCTTACGGTTTCGTGCAATTCCAGAACAGCAAGCAGAAGATACAAGAGATAGAATGTTACACATTCTGTCAAAATTCCTACAAATAGATCGAGACGAAATGGATCTGGAGTTGGATAAGGCATATAGAATTAATACAAGATATGCAGCAGTTAAGAAAGTGCCAAGAGATATCTTGGTGCATTTTGTGAGGCAACAAACAAGAGATAAAGTTCTACAGCAACATGCTAAATCGAGACTCAAGGTAGAAGGAGTGCACATTATTGTGCTAAAGGAGATTCCGCTGAGAATTTTGCAGAAAAGGAAAACTTATGCTTTCCTGGTCGAAGTGCTGAAGAAACAGAAGATTGTTTTTAGGTGGGGAAAATTAGAAGGTGTGATTTTTAAACTTCAGGGAAAAACCTACAGATTGGATACAATTCAGAAAGCAAAAGAATTCCTGGAAAGATTCAAGGATGGAAGAGAAGAAGAAGAAGATGATGATGGGATGGACGGTGCAATGGCAAGCAGTGAACAGTAAAAATGGATTACAAATTTTTATCATGGAATATTAATGGAGCTAATGCTCCGAAAAAAAGAAAAAGAGTATTCCATTATTTGAAAAAACTTAATCAAGATGTGATTTGCCTTCAAGAAACACATATAAAAAAGGGAGATACAAAATTTTTGATTCAGAAAAATTTGGGAGAAGAATTTTTTTTCAACAAACATCAAGAAGAAGAATGGGGTGGTTTTATATGTTAAAAATATTTGAAGCCAGAATTAATATTTACAGATGATAAAGGAAGAGGAGTGGCAGTGGAAGTAACATTAGATGGGATAAAAACATTAATACTGGGGGTGTACACACCACATCAACAAAAAGGGGATTTTTTTAAAACAGTTGAAATTTACGTTAAATGTTAATATCAAAGAAAATATGTATAAAATGATGTATAGATGGTATATAACCCCAAGCAAATTAGCAAAAATGTATGAGAAGGTGACGAATAGATGTTGGAAATGTAAAAATCAAGAAGGAACTTTTTACCATATGTGGTGGACATGCTCCCAAGCAAAGAAGTACTGGACCCAGATTCATAAACAGATTGAGTTGATTTTAAAGATTAAGATTCAAATGAAACCGGAAACTTTTCTGTTGGGTATGTGGGATGTTCATGTAGGCGAAAAATTTCAAACTTTGTTTTTATATATGATAGCTGCGGCAAGAATTTCATATGCACAATATTGGAAGAATTCGGAGATACCTTCGTTGGAAGATTGGTGGCTGAAAGTTTTGGATTATGTCGAAATGGACAAACTTACAATTTTAATTAAGGAAAAGTTAGTTAACCTTTTTGTGAATAATTGGAAACCATTTATAGATTTTTTAAGAGAGAGAGAGAGGAACGATGTGATGATATGTGGATTTAATGAATTATGGGTGTTATTTTGGCTAAGTTGGAAATTATATATAGAAAATAGTGAATAGTATGCTAGTAGGATGTGACGCTTTGTGCTTGCTATAATTTTATGAATTCTGTATTGTTTTTATGTTATTATATCAATAAAATATAAATATACTTTAAAAAAAAGGAACAGTTGTGGCCTAACTCTGGATACGGACCCAAATAGTTACCCTATCAGCACCCAGCCCCACCCAGCCTCTTTCCCACAAAAGCCCAGCTCCAGCCCTCCGCTCTCTCTCTCTGAGCACGTGGCGTGGGGTCCTGTCCCCCAGCAGCCACAAAGTGGGACTTTGAAAACTTTTCAAACACCCCACCTCTCTTCTCCTCTCTCCTCTCTGCCCCCCTCTAGGGCAGAGAGGGCTGTTCTGCCTGTGGCCAAACTGTTTACTGCTGTGCCTGGGCAGCTATCTCCATGCTACCATTTGCTAACCCATGTCTTTCTCCCAGCCCCTCTCTCCCCCCCCCCCCAGGCAACAACACCAGCAGGTAAGTGCAGGTAAGAGCAGGGTATGTGCTGACATGAGTTCTGACTTCTGCCGCTGTGCATATAGAAATATAGGTAGGATACATGACGCTTTACCAATGTCTTGTCTCATAGCTGCCTGCCTAGCCTGCAATGATATGCCTCTTTTCCAATGTGTTGTCTCATAGCTGCCTGCAATGCCTTCTCTGAAATGCCTCTTTACCAATGTGTTGTCTCATAGCTGCCTGCATAGCCTGCCATGATATATCGGATACATGCCTCTTTGCCACTGTTGTGTCGGATTGCTGCCTGTAGTCATGTGAGCACACAATGCCACAAGTGTGGAACCGTTAGCCTTATGTAGACACCAGCTGTTTCCCCCCCCCCCTTTACTCCACAGGGTCTACTGACAGGTCAGTATTGCTAGGTTTGCCATGGTTGTGACCCCCAAGTTGTGTTGTCTTCTCTCTCTTTGACCCTTTCCCTTTACAGGATCATGCTCACCTTACACCCAGGGAAGGACCGCAGACCATGCTATGTGTCTCACACCTCTCGGCTGTGTTTTATTTCTCTCCCTGCAGGCCTTTGCAACTGGCACACTAGCATGTCTTCAATGGCGATTGCTATCACACACCAGCTGCCATGGAACACCCCCGTGTTTCCGTCTCCCCAGGAAAGTCCACTACCACCTACCTTCCTGGGAGAACCCCTGGGCCTGCAGTCTGGTTACCCCACGGTCATCTGCCTCGCTGCTGCCAGAGGTCCTGGAGCCTGCCCTGCAACCCTCCTCAGCTGCTGGTGCTGCTGCCGCTCCACCTCCCTGGCTGCCTACGTGCTGTCCCTCCCCTTTCCATGGTGCAGGCTGCGGTTCCACAGGGGAAGAGCCTGCATCTCCAGGCCCATGGGGCACGCCTGCTGCTGCTACGTTCTGAGTGGCTGCTGTGCCTACCCGTGGCAGCCTCACCTGGCCATCTCTGCCAATGTTCCAGAACAATAAAGCTGCCCCTTGGGCAAAGGCCCCTTGAACAACATGTCCCCAGTGTTTCACAAGCATTGCCCCCCACACACAGAGACAGCGCCCAGCACACAAGCCCCTGCATGACTCCCATCCAGTGACTGCCACTGCCTTCCCAGGGAGACCACAGCAGGGTGGCTGCCAGTCCCTCAGGGCTCAAAGGGGAGTGGGGAGTTGGGGGGCCTCTCAGGCAGGCAAACACTGACAGGCGACACGGCGCCCATCCTGGATCTGCTCGCGTCCGCCACATCCGTGAAGAGCCCTTTCGGCAACCGGGGCTCTCACCCGCCCTCGGTCCGCCCGTCAATGGCGTCCGTTTCCGCCCTCAGTCCGCCCATCAACGGCGTCCATTTCCGCCCTCGGTCTGCCTGTCAATGGCGTCCGTTCTGCCCAAGGTCTGCGCGTCAATGGCGTCTGTTCTGCCCAAGGTGCCATCAATGGCGTCCGTTCTGCCCTCGGTCAGTCTGCATAAGAGGCGCCCGTTCCTGCATTGCCTCCATCTGCGAAGTGACCCCTGTGTCCCTATTGGTCTCTGCAGACCCCTCTCCCTGTATCCCTCTCCCACCAGCCTTGTTGTCTGTCTGTCTCTGACCCACCCGTGCCCCTCCCCAGCACCCACTGTCTGCCTGTCTGTGTGTCTGCCTCCCCTCCCACTCCCTGATGATGGAAGCTGGCCACCCTCCACCCCACCAGAGCGCCTGCCGCGACGTGCCGATGTTGCCCCATCTGGGGGTGTGTTGAGCTGCGTGAGCCCTTCCCACTCGCAGCAGACAAGCCCAAGGCATCTCTCGGTCTTGGCCGGGGCACGGAGCAGAAGGGACGCCTGGTTACCTTCTTTGTGGGCATTGCCACGGCCCTGGAGGCCCAGGGCTTCAGGCAGCGCACGGGCATGTCATGGCAGAGGCGGTTCCAGACCTCATGAGACCCCCCTTGTGTGTGCCGGTCCCACCCCCTCCTTCCCTTCTCTCCCCCGCTCACCCCCTCATGACTCCCACGTGCAGCCTCACTGTGGCTTAGGGGTGGCTACCCCTTCTGCAGGAGGGAGGGCAGTGGCACTCCCCCCTGCAGCAGGTGGCTAATGTACAGGGTGCCCTGGGGCAGCTGGCACTGGCACAACCTCTGCCCTTCAGCTGACTGTTGCACGCCCAGTGCCTGCAGGCCCGCCTGTGGCTGCCCCTCTGCTGCGAATGCTGCAGCAGCTGTGGTAGGTGCACACAGACGAGCTCAGGAGGGGGCTCTTCGCTTCCACAAGACTGACACCTCCCCACAGGAGCCTGCCTGCCTCTGCGGTAAGTTTTGCCTCGATCCTGGCCCACTGCTCTTGCCTCCTGGCTAACTCAGGCACAGTTGCAGCCTAACTCGGTCCTATTTTAGGCCCCAATTGTGCCACAATTGGGCCTCAACTGTGCCTGAGTTGGGCTGAGTTGGGCTGGACTGAGCCCTTAGATCCTCTTCACTTTCTGCCATTAGAATGGTATCGTCTGCATATCTGAGGTTGTTGATGTTTTCCCTGGCAATTCCCGGAATTGATATAATTCTGGCTTGTGATTCATCCAGGCCACCATTTCGCATGATGTGATCTGCATATAAATTAAATAAGCAGGGTGACAGTATACATCCTTGTCATACTCCCTTTCCTAAACCGATACTAAACCGATCAGTTGTTACATATCCGGTTCTCACTGTCCCTTCTTGGCCCTTATATAGGTTTCTCAGGAGACATGTGAGGTGGTCTGGTTCTCCCATCTCTTTAAGGACTCCCCACAGTTTGTTGTGGTCCACACAATCAAAGGCTTTAGCGTAATCAATGAAGCAGAGGTAGATTTTATTTTCTGGTACTCCCTTTCTTTCTCCATAATCCAGCAAATGCTGGCAATTTGATCTCTAGTTCCTCTGCCTCTTCAAAACCCAGCTTGCACTTCTGGCACTTCTCGATCCACAAACAGGCGAAGCCTAGCTTGTAGGATTTTGAGCATAACCTTGCTAGCATGTGAAATGAGTGCAAATATGAGTTGAGTGTAATTTTCCCAATAATTTGTGTTTTTAAGCTTGAAATATATATTAAAAAAATGTTTCATGATCAAAGTTCAGCAGCCCATGTACCAAGAGTCACCAGCTTTGTAGGTGGAAAAGTTTTTTTAATGGTAAAACCCCTATTCTTACTGAAACGCTCAGTGATAGTTATGAAGCTTATGTGATCTCAGATCATCAAAACAGTTTTTTACAGCACAATCCTACCCAGCTCCTCCACTGGTGCAGCCAGTGGTGGAGGGCAGAACGGGAGGCTTTGGGAGGGAAAGGGTATTTGTATAAATCCCCCTTCCAAAGCCTCTCATTCTGCCCTCCACCACTGGCTGCACCAGTGGAGGAGCTAGGTAGAATTGGACAGTTACTCGGTGAGTATCTTTTCTATTTTGGGTCAGCTGTCCAGATTCCAGAAATCATTTTATGTGCTCATTGACCTTCCCCCAGATCTAGAACCCTCTCTAGTTTCCAGTCAAGTTTGTTGTGAGGGAAAGGGTTGAATTCCAAATAGCTGGGAAGGAAACAACAATTCCCAGGCAAAAATACAACAAGACACCTACATTCAGCACCATCAGGACACTGGCTAAGAATGTTTGAGCATTAAAAGAACTCTCAGTAAATAGATGAGCATTTACTGAATACTTGCCAAGAAAGGTCACATACACCAAACCAATTGAGCCACTGAGAGCTTACCTGTCACTACTCACAAACTAAGGCCAGCGGGTGGCGCAGCGGGTTAAACCGCTGAACCATAAGCTGTCGATCGAAAGGTCGGCAGTTCAATTCCCGTGACGAGGTGAGCGCTCGTTGCTTGGCCAGCTCCTGCCAACCTAGCAGTTCCAAAGCATGTCAATGCGAGTAGATAAATAGGAACCGCTTGCGGGAAGGTAAACAGCGCTCCGTGTTCCAGCCGCATGCTACGCGCTGCGGCAAGGAGAGTCATGCCGGCCACATGACCATGGAGGCGTCTTCGGACAACGCTGGCTCTTCGGCTTTGAAATGGAGATGAGCACCACACCCTAGAGTCGGACACGACTGGACTTAATTGTCAGGGGATACCTTTACCTTTACCTTTACTCACAAACTATAATGTGTGGATGTGAAGTCAGAGTGTCAGACGCTTGGGATTCCAGAAATTCAGACTACGTATTGGGAGGAATAGTTAGGCAACTCATGCCAAATCCAAATCTTTGTGGTTGTACAAGAATTTGAGGCAAATCTGAAATGTTCTGCCTAAGCTAGTCTGTAAGATCCTCTGCTATCATTTCTGTATTCATATTTTAACATTATTGAAAGAACTGATATAGATAAAGCTGGTTTGCTAGAGAAATGTTACTTTGGCATGAACAGTGGTGTCGCTGGTGCGTGGCGGGCCGCCGGGGGGGTGACGCGGCTCCGAGCCCTGCGCGTGCGCGTCACCGTCCGGATGCTCCGAGCCCCCGGGAGCGTCCCGACATCTTCTCCCGGGCTCGGAGCCTCTGGACGGGTGACGCGGGCGGGCAATCCGAGACTTCTCCCAGCCTTGGAGCCGGAGAAAGCCCCGGAACGTCCACCATGACCGGCGGCATCCGGGGCTCTCCTGAGAAGGCCCACGGCGTCATTTATTCTTTTTTTAGCGCATGCGCAGAACGGAAATGGGCAGCCCTTGCCTCAAAAACGTTCTGCACATGCGCGAAAAAAGAATAAATAGCGCGCCAACGCCATGGGCCTTCTCAGAAGGCCCCAGACGCCCGAAGAAGAGGGTCGCCTTCTCAGAAGGCCCCCTCCCCTGGAAAGAGCGTCGCTGGGCGCCGCCCGGGAGCGGGGGGTGACGCGCGTCCCCCCCTCCTGATCCCAGGTGACGCGCATCCAGTGACGCTACTGGGCATGACACTAACATCTCTCACAACCTAATACAGAAGTTTAATTAAATGGTAACTGTCCAATTGTCTGACTGAAAACATAGCCAGTGTAAACAGGCAAAATACAAACTGACCTAATGAAGAGAGTCTTCATCATATTGTTTATAGACTCAGATCTGAGGTTTTACTAACGTATATTGGCAACAAACCAAACCAGTGAGTTCTGAATTACACACTGTTATGCCTAAAGTTTGTACACTGACCATTCTGTCCTTCACAAACACTTTTGAATCATATACCTAGCAGTTTGCTTAATATCCAAGAAATTACCTGATATGCAAAATAAATCTGCTATATGTTAATTTGTCAGAGGGATTAAGATAGAATGTGCTTCTTACAAGAGTCAATGCAGATACTACTGCCGGCTGTTTTACCTCAACAAATATGCTTGTGTGTGAGTGGTTGTAAAATAGACAGAGCAAGATGTGGTTTTTCTAATCATGGAAAGTCTCTGAAAGTCACCTTTATATGTCCATGCAATATTGCTTGTAAAAGCAGACGTTTTGTAGGACACCACTTGCATGGGTAAACCAGCTGTAATAGCCTCTACATACACCAGTTCTTTATATTTCAGTCAAAGACGTGTTTTTTTATATAAGTTACTTACTAAGGAAAGTTAAATATTTGGTCCTTGCCAAGACTGTCAGAAAGTTGATTGCTTGCTAGGTTCTTATTTTTGAAATAGATCTCTAGGGCTCTCTTTGATAACTCTAAAAATTCAGAGACATAATAGCCTTTAAACTCTGTAGGACATGAATTGGTCCTTCTTGCAGCATGGTATGCAATTCAAGCCTGAATCAGCAGACCATTTAATACATGGTTGCCACCTTACAAGTCTCACAAGGAGGATCTAAGAGGGAGAGAAAGAGTCATCTAACAGCTCTGGTCACAGTGTGAGCAATCTTCTGTTTCTATCCTTAAACTGGATTCACCTTTGGAGGGTGAAGCAAGAAGCATTGCTTGCGTTTCCCGTTCTCCGCACAACGCTATAACTTCTGAAGCAGACCTTGCACATTTTGGCTGCAATGAGAGATGTGTACGTTCCAGATGAAGGGACAACTCACACCTCATGTATTTTAAATGTTGTTATATGTAAATCTCACGGTGAGGAAGACAAATGGGTTTTGCTTTGGCAGAGAACAAGAAGCTGTTTTCCCCACAAGTTGTAAGCTATGAAGTCACTGAGACTGAGAAACTGAAAAAGACATCCCCGGCTAGTCCTCTTGAGTTCATGATTTGTTATCCTTACTGTTCATATATTGCAACATTTAAAAACATGTTTTGTAACAACGAACTGAAAACTATCTGACACAGAGTACCTTCTGACATAAGACGCAAGCACCAGGGGGAGAAAGTATAAATGAGCTGCCCTTGCCCTGAATGATTCAGAACAGGGGTTCTCAACCCCTGACCAGCCACCTACCAACTCTGGCGCCACTCGTCCTTCACGTACCACCAGAAGTGATTGACGATGATGTCATTGCCAGTTACTTCCAGGTTTTTGCGTTTTTGGAGCAGTTAGCAGAGTCAGCGCGGGTGGCAGGAGGGCCCTTCCCAGCACTCTTGAGAGGCTCGGCCAAAGGCAGGAGCCGCTTGGGAGCGAAAACGCAGCCGAAAACACTGCGTCAGAGCGGGGTTCCAGCAGACAGGTGGTCCGTGTACCACCTCCGGTCACCCATAGTATCACTGGTGGTACACATACCAGTGGTTTAGAATATCCAAATAGGAACCTGTGTATCACCCCCCCCCCCCATACCACTAACATATCTTTCATCTGCTCCATCCTACTAGATTCTAATGTCTGAATGACTAAAGCTACTCACATTTGCAGGCAAATTCAAAAGAAAAGATAACACAGTGAAAATAGGAAAATTTGCAAGAATATTGCACAGAGGAACTTTTTTAATGTACAATATGATTAAAAAAATCTCAGACCTGTGGTAGACTTTCTAACTTTGACTACAGCTATTCTTGGATACATACCGTATTGGTCTGAGTATAAGACTCACTTTTTTCTCCTAATTTAAGTTTTTAAACTAGGGGTGCGTCTTATAATCAGGCTGTTGCAATTTAATGCCAGTGATTTAATTAATTTTTTTTAATAGCACCAAACGTTAAGGGTGCGTCTTATAATCAGGTGCGTCTTATACTCGGGACAATATGGTACTTTTTCCAACATGACGTCATGCTGGAAATTTATAGAGGCCCTGTTAAAAGATTGGTGCTGATTTGGCACCAATTGGAGTGCCAAATTAGAGATTGGTGCTGATTTCAGGAGATGCCAGGCCAATTCCAGACGGTTGGTGATCCTAACTTCTGGGTAAGGTATTGGTCTTCTTTTGCACATAGATTCTAAGAGACTGCAAGAATCAGTGCTCAGTAACAGTTACTTATGTCCTTTTGTCCACTTGTTTCTATATACTGAGATAAATGCTATTAGCAAAACAGCCATTCACATTAACTTAATAAAAGAGAAGCCACAAACGGTCTCAAAAATGTACAGGGGATGTTACAGATCTAGCAAGAGGCTTTCCTCCATTTAATGGTATCAGAGAGTTGTGCCACTTAAATAAAACTGTACAAAAGTTCTATTCAGTAACAAATCAGATGCATGGCACTCCATTTCACATCTCTAATCCATCTGTCTTCGTAACACTTAGAACTACAACACTGTGAGGCAAAAAGTAATTTCCAGACACATTCATGCCCAAATTTATGACAGAGGACTTTTACAATAAGGCAAAGTGCAGATATTGGCAATTGCATTTTAAGCATCTCAGCAATCATCTATTTTCAGAGAAGCTAATTTTCTTTTCATACAGTTTTTGAGATCAGATTTAGGCTGCTCAGTCTGCATTGTTGCAGTGATAAAACCATGTATGGCATCCAGTAATATTAAAGGAAAAACAATCATATGGTAGTGATTTTTTTTTTTAAAAAAAAGAATGTTTATTGACAGGTTAATGTTTATGCTTCTTGGGAGCTCGAGAGCATAGCTATTGCATTTTTACACTTTTTATTTACTTGCTATATTTCTGAACTTACAAGAGATATGGGATCACATCCACATTTTAAAATATTATGGCAGAAATGTGACATAGAGCCCAATCCTATTGTTTCCTCCCCACCGATGCAGTGGTGCCAAAATGGCAATTGCTGTAGCCTATGGTGGGGGAGCAATTGCGGAGGTCTCCACTGGGTAAGGGAACACGAGGCAGAGGATCTACTTGGGCCAGTTCTAGCTAAATAGATGGTGCAGGTCTTGTGGATGTGCACTGCAAGATTGAGTCCAGGAAGGGGATTAAGATTTGGCAGCCACCACTGCTGCCAAACCTGCCCCCTTTCCAGATCCGATCCGCCCATCCCCGGCCCCCATCACTGCCGTTCCGCCCTCTCCCTGATCCCATTGTTGCCCCATTCTGGCATCCCCCTGCCGCCATACATCCCTCCCTCCACCCCCTCCCACCTCCCCCACTATCTTACCTAACCTGGTGGGTGGAGATCCGATAGTGCTGGTGGGAAGCTCCCGGCAGCACGTTGAGTAGCACGCTGCCAGAGTGCCTTTTATGACTGGCGCTGACTACTTTACGGCAGTCAGCGGAAGAGGCTCGCCGGAAAGTATAGGTTTGGGCCATTAGAAGATTATTGGGCAGAAGCAGACAGTTTTAAAAAAATGTACGTATTTTCAAGAGTAAGAAATATCAACTCAATATTTAAAATTAATCCATGGATAACTACAATTTAAAGAAATGTAGTTATCCATGTAAACCACTTTGTGAAGTTTTATTGTTGTTGAAAAGCAATAAAAAGCAGGAGGTCTGTCTCAGTTGGTAGAGTTGCCGCCTCATAAGTCTGAAGACCTGTGAACGGCCAGTTCGAGACACGCAGCTGACAAAAAACTGTGAGCCCTCTGTGTGAGAGAGAAAGCTGCCAGCTGCATCTGCGTGGGAGGCAGAGTGCCGTCGGCCAAGCATGGGAGGTGGAGGCCTGTGAGAGGCCAGACTGAGAAGGAAACCATTTGGAATGAAGTTGTTCATGCAAGATTGAACATTTATATAATTGTAAAAATCCCCATTAGGGGGTTTGGGAAAGCCTGCCCATGTAAATCGCTTGGATTAAAGTCGGAGGAGAAATCCAATAACCAAGAAATGCGGTGTATAAATACAGTGGTGCCTTGCAAGACAAAATTAATTCGTTCCGTGAGTCATGTTGTCTTGCGAATAATTTTGTCTTGCGAGTCACCTCCCCTGCCGTGCTATTTACTTTTAAGTATTTACAGTACTCACAGTTCCCAGAGCTCCGCTCTAGTAATGCACACCGTTTCTGGAAGGGAAGGGAAGTTTTATCTCTGCTTTGCCTTTATCTCCGCTGGTATTAGCGATTTGTCGGGTGATAATCGGTGTGGCCTCGGGCTGTACTGTTTGCAGTCTGCTAACCCTCTTGAATACTTTATTCAAATGGCAAGTGTAGCTGTCGCCTACAGTATCCTCCTGCCGCGGTGCCGGCCAGGCTAAGGGGCGGAGCAGGCACCACTAAATGCACCATTACCTCTCGGCCGTGTAACAGCTGAAGAGGCTTTCCTCGGCGTGAGGGCGGCTCCTGTGTGAGTCAGTAAGAGACTCAAAGCAGGCAGGCAGACAGCCTGTGCCGAGTTGCTGCTGCCGCTTCTGGGCCAAAACGAAGAATGGGTAGGGTCTTAATCAGTACACCTACTAGGATGGGAAGTTTTTCAGGATGGTAGTTTTATCTCTGCTTTGCCTTTATCTCTGCTGATGTTAGCTATTTGTCGGGTGATAATCGGTGTGGCCTCGGGCTGTACTGTTTGCAGTCTGCTAACCCTCTTGAATACTTTAACATTTGAATAGATTGTGGCTTTAGGAGCTGAGTGTGCCACAAGACGAAATTGTTTTTGCAAGAAAATTTGTCTTGCGAGTCACCAAAAAACTTGCAAAATGCTTTTGTCTTGCGAGTTTTTTGTTGTGCGAGGCATTTGTCTTGTGAGGCATCACTGTACTGATATTATTATTATTATTTATATAAATATTTGTTATAGAAATAATAAATAAATAAATAAATAAATAAAGTGTTTCCTGTTACTGTATCTACCGGGAATCTACCGGGAATGAATTACTGCTGCTCATGAAGCTGCCAGAAAGAGCAGCTGCATACCCTACCAGAAATATTAAGGAATCAAACCAATGTTGGGGTACTTTGACATTAAGACAGTTGCCATTTTCTTTCCAAGCAAAATGGGGCTAAACTGTTACAGCTATCCAATCACATGGGCATAAGCCTCCAGATGTACAACTAGCATTGCCATCTTACCAGTAGTCCTGTTCTTTTGCCTTTAGCAACAGCACCACCCACAGGTAATAAGCAAGCAGAAAGTTTTAAAGGCAGGAGATAAGCGGTTAGTGACATAGAGAAGAGCCTTTAATGAATATAGCAACCCTGTACACCAGGGGTGGGGAACCTATTTGTGGTGGAGGGCCATTTTCCCATGGGGAAAATTTGTTGCGGGCCGGCCGTTAGGCCGCCCCAAATTTTGGCACCCCTCCCCCGCAAATTTGGCGGGCCCTCACAGATTTGGCGCCCCGCCTCTTTTGCGCATGCAAGCCCCCCCCCATCGGTTTCCTTACCTTCCAAGCTCCACGCGTCGCTCCTCCGACCTAGGCCGGCAGCTCGGCCCGTTCTGAAAGTGGTGTTTCAAACGCCGCTTTCAGAACGGGCCTCCGGCGGCTTCGCACGTCACCTTGGCACCTCCTCCTTCTAAAAGTGGCGTTTCTGTACATGTGCAGAACGCCGCTGAGGCCAAGAGATTGCCCTCTTGGCCTTAGCGGCATTCTGCGCATGTACAGAAATGCCGCTTTCTGCGCATGTACAGAAATGCCGGAGGAGACGCCGAGGTGACACGCGGAGCTGACGGCGGTTCGAGGTGAGCGCGGAGCCTCCGGTCTGGTCTCGCGCGGGCCGAACCGGATCACCTCGGGGTCCATAAACGGCCCGCAGGCCGGAGGTTCCCCACCGCTGCTGTACTCAACAAGATTATAGAACTTGAATTGACCCCAGATTCAAGTTAGAACTGTGAGAACTAGGTAGTCTATTCCTTTTTTGGTTCATATATAGTACGTTTCTGGTTTATATGCATCGGCCAAGTTATTTCTTAATTTTCCACCAAAAACTATAAACTGAGCTGCAGGTATAAAGAGAAATCAGACTGATATTTCTCAGCATTACATCCTTAGCAGCAGCAAAAATGTTTTTGAGAAGGCCTAATATAAACACTTTTTTAAATGTCTGTGAAGGAAGACAAGATACACATTTTATATCCTGTGCGTACTGGTAATGGATGGTTGTTCTTGCAAAAGGATAAAAGGGCACTGGCTAATGTAAGTAGTTTCGACATCAAGGTTATAACCTTATTACACATCTCCTACCCTCAATACACAATATGGAATCACAAGTTACTTTTCCATCACCTGCATTTATTTAGGATGAGACAGTTCTCTTCAATGCAGTTATAGCCGGAGAAGGAGGAGGAGGAGGAGGAGGAGGAGGAGGATATACAGTATTTATATACCACCTTTCTCGGTCATTGGATTTCTCCTCCGACTTTAATCCAAGGCGGTGTACATGAGCTGTCCTAACCCCCCTTGGGTTTTTTTACAATATATATAAATGTCCAATCTCTCATGAACAGCTACTTTCCAGGTGGTATCCTTTTACAGTCTGACTTTTTTCTGCTGACTGGCGCCTCCCACACTCGACCGACGCAGCTGGAAGCTCTTATTTCTCCTCCTGGAGGCTTTCACAGCTTTTTGCCGGCGGCGTGTCTCGAACTTATCAAGTTCACCGGTCTTCGGGCTTTGAAGGCAGCAGCTCTCCCCACTATGCCAGACTCTTCTGGTGGATCAAGACAGGTTCCAGGTCTGCTAAAAATGGCCACCCCGATGCTTGCTAGCTTGTGGCTGTCACAAAATGACAGATATATAGTTTTTACATATACAGTAGGTACTGTATCCGCAGGGGATAGGTTCCTGGATATTCCCGGTATACCTCCAGATACCGGGAACTCACAGATAGGGGGGAACGCTATCCCCTGTGGGAGCCCCCACACCCTTTACCTTATTTATGCTGGTATCGCTGGCGCCAAGCAAGTGCAGGTCTTCCTTAAACAAAACACAATAAGCAGCAGCATTATAAGCAGCAGCTTATAGCACAGCATCTGAATGCTTATGCAATAGCAAGCAGCCTCAGTCCTAGAGAGGCTTTGAATGGAGGTTCCTGTGCTATAAGCAACACACTGCTACTTATAGCGTTTTATTTAAGGAAGACCCGTGCTTGCTCGGCGCCAGTGATACCAGCATGACAGCGCAATCCTGATGGTCGGACGGGCGGCAGAATGAGTGTTCTGCCGCTCGAAGTAGTCGCAAACGTGCCATAAAGCACATTTGCGACTACCCGAGTGCAGGTAAGGCTGGGCTCCCCTGCTCCACTGCTGGAGCACCTGCCGGACCGCCGCCGGACCCAAGTAAGATCCTTATACAGGACTGCTCTGTAAATAAGGTAATGGGCGCAGGGAGAGCCCGGGTTAATTGTAAATTTACCAACAACAATAAATTTGTTATTAGTTATTAATAAATGGATTGCCCTATCGGGAGAAAGGCAACATATAAATTATTTAAATAAATAAATAAATAAACAATATTTTTTTAAAATGTTCTTGCACTTGTACTGATTGACTTGATGAAGAAGAAAAACCACACCTGGCTAGCCTAATAGCATAACCAGGAGTGGACACATTACCAAGGGTGGATCTTGAAGGGTCTCAGCCTTCTTCTCGGAGCTGGGAAGGGGGGCTAAGACACAGAAGTGGTGGCAGCTATTAGGATCTAAGAGAATATTCCCTGTGAGAGAGGAGGGGTCGGAGTAAATGACACTGCTAGCCTATCCAGATGGCTTCTAATTATTAAATTATGAAAATAGGAGTAAAATAAAAGGTATAGTAACTTAATGTCCTGGAACCTGAATGTATATGCCAGTACAGAAGCGTATTAGCTTGGATGGTAATGCAGATTAAAGGTATTAAAGCTGTTGGCATCGCATCTGAGAGTGGGAGCGACAACCATGCCATTCAGAGCCAGTGTACCACATTGCTTTCTACTTCTACAACAATGTCTAATATGGCAGCAATTTTTAATGCCTAACAGTAGATTAGCATAAGAATAGTAAAAGTGCTCACTAAGAACAGGAGTAGTTTTCTAACTGAATAATACTCCACTCTAAATATGTGCTGTAATTCTACATTTCCACATGTACTGCAGCGTGCCTTTATTACAAAGCTATAATCAAAGCCAAGGTAAGAGTATTTAATATCAACATAAATATCACTAATAGAAGTGAATTCCTAGGAATGCCAATATGTTAATATTACTATCCATTTTATAATCTTCTATATTATAGCAATACATAGCAGAGGTTAATTATGATGGCAGCAGGTAGCAATGGAGGTGGCAGCAAGAAGAAAGAAAACACAGCTTAGGATGTGGCAGAACGATAGTTCCACTGGTCCTGTCCTAGACAGCATTGCACTGTAAATGTAGAACAGCATCCAGCACAGGTATCAATGCCTCAGTCAATGGTTGACTAATGCAACATTCTCATGCCACTACTATAGCATGACAGATTAACAGCACAGTGTTGAGCATATTATCATAAAAATAAAAGATGGGGACCATTTGTCTTCAGCACAGCTTATAACGGAAGAATATATGGGAAAGGCAGACTCTGGATATTTGAGTATTCTTAGTATAAAACAGAATTAGCAAAATAAGCTTGACATTTCCTCACCATTATTGATGTACTGGCGCAATATCTAGCCATTATTCCAAGGCAGCCATTAACTGGAGAGGAAATGTCACATTCCCTTTAAGTGTCTGTTAGCTCAGCATCTTGGCTCCCTTTAACTCTGATCTGGGTTTTGCTTGGAAGTCCTGTACATATGTATTATTTTGCCTCATTTCATTTTTTCATGCCTACCACCTCTTCTCTACTTTAAACCATAATATAAAAAAGAGGCTTAACTTTCAGGCAGCCCAATCCAATCGTCCCCACCAGTCGCAATGAACCAAGAAGACAACAGCAACCTTAGGAACCTCCAAACATCCTTATAACAGTTAATTGCTAGTATACAGTAAAGTACTAGAGGCCCTTCCATCCCTCTCAATTTGCTTCCTGTCCCCTGCAAAAGCTGCAAAGGAACGGTTCCTGTTTCGAAACAGAATCCTGTTGAACCAAACAGGATATTTCCCAGATAACTGATATCAAAGCAGAGATGTGGCTGACCGGCTGATTCAAAACAAGTATTCCCTTGAACGAGGTGAAGATCTGCAACCAGATCTGGGGTACAACCAGATCCTGCAAATCCTCACAAGGACAAGCCAAGTCTCAGAGAAGAGGCAATGCCACCAGTAGATCGCAGGTTGGCGGTAGATGCATCAGCAGAGGAAGAGAACCTTGTGCATATTTGATATGCAAGGAGGAGGAGGTCAAAACCTCCTCTTTTGCTGTTCCTCACAGGATGAAGGCCTCTCTTCCTTGGGGCAGCGCCACCCCGTTAACCACAAGGCAGGGCAAGGTAAAGCAGGTGATGGGGATGGGGGAGAGACAGCCTAGTAAGGGGAGGACCCAGAGCTACATAAGGCACACAGGGCCAATGATGAGTCTGTCTCTGGTTAGGCTACCTGAGGGTTGCTCATTAGTTATTGGTGTCTCTGGGAAGGAGCCAAGAAACTGGTGGAGTGAGGGTGAGGTAAACCCCTCCCTACCACTGAACTCTGAGGCAAGGTTGGGGTCCCTATTGCTTGGCCAGCAAGCCCCTTTTCCTACCGCTTTTCACCTCAGGGCCAAGGGGATTCAGACACTCCCCCTTGTGACAATCCTGCCTGGGAGCTGAGGATAGAGGAACTTACACGCCGCATTGCTACGGAAAGCTTTTCTCTCTTACATTTCAAATGGGTGTTTTGTTTTAACAAATGAATATGAAGAAGGGCTGGGTAATACTTATGACTCTGTTCTCTGTGTTCTTGGACTCTGAGAAAATAAATGAGCCCATTATTTAACTGATCTGCCGGTAAAAGAAATCTTTGTTTTAGATCACAATGCTCGAAAAGATGCAGTCAATACTGGAGGGCACAACATCAACTGTTAATAGAATGACATAATTCACTCTGCTTAAAAAACTTATGGTTAGCAAACTAAACTCAGCAGCCTAGATCAATTTGATTTTTACATTTGAGAGGCGTAACAAAGTACACAATCTATGTTTTGCCTACTGGATGACAAATATGGTCATGCTACAAAATACAGGTCCAATCTCAGTATCCGGGATGGTGGTGGTTTGATTGAGACAATCTGTGGATGCCCGAATCAGAAGCCGTAAATTACGTTTTTTCCAGAAGTGAGGCAATTTTACGCAAATTGCGTAAATCTATGCAATTTGCATAGACTTACACAAATTACATACATGTACACAAATAGCGCTATAGTCTAACACCTGGGTACAGAAGTTAACTAAGACATAGGGAAGACATAATATTATTACGTTTACTGCACCTGTGCCAGGCGTGCAATGTTATGGAGCCTCCTCTATGGCTCTGGTGGCAATTGCTGTGCCTGCACAAGGCACAGCCATGTTTTTATGCCTTGGGGTCTGCCTACAATTTGAGGAGAAGGAGGCTTCTGACTACAAAAAGTACAGTACTGTACAGTACAAAGACGCGCAACTTTGACTTGACTTTTTTCTCCCAACCTGATCCGCGTTGAGTTAAATCTGTGATACAAAATTCACGGATACCGAGGTCAAACCTGTAATCAGTCCATCCAACTTGAACTCTTGCAGTCCAGGACTTTTCAAACTGTGCACCAGAGGTTGCTCAATGAGACTGTAGGGGAAACCAACTGCCCCCCTGGGGTCCTGATCTGGAGAAATCACACACTGAAGACACAAGCAGTTTTTAGTTTAGAGATTTCTTTCTTCTCTTTATTTCAAGAGCAATTGCCTGGTGTACAGCTTGGTGCACACACAGGTCAGCTATGAAGAGATGCACACCATTACAAAGATGCATGGTGTATTTATAGATTCACAACAACAAAGACCATCCCATAATATACCTGTGATTAAGTAATACTCATGTGCAGTGAACAATGAGCTTATTAAAAGTTAGCTTTTGATTTCCGCAAAATAATATGATTTCCCCAAATGACGTCCCAAAAACTTGTTAGTAAGCATTGTAAGCATTCAGCAATACAGCTGGACCTCACAATCCACAAGGGATCCGTTCCAGATACACACACACACATATGGATAGCGAGGATCCGTGGATATCGGGGTCCATGTTCAAAATTCTGTATAAAGAAAAAATGGTAAAAAACACTGGGTTGTTTTTTTTTACCTTTTAGAAGCAAACTGTGCCATTTTCAAGCCACTGCAGGGCTTCTGCAAGCTTAACGACCAACTTCCGGGTTGCGCGAAGGTTCATCCCTCCTCCCAGCCTTGTCCCAGATTGCAACCTGGAGCAAGGCTGGGAGGGGGGGAAGAGCCTTCGCGCAAGGGAAAGGGAACCCTGAAGGCTAAAAGTTTAAAAAACACTGATCTTCCCCATTGTTTTGAATGACCTTAGGCCACCTTTACATCTTTCTTCATATTGCAAGTTGAAATCCGAGCCTTTGAGCTAAAAAAAATAAAGCAAGAAGCTAGTATTTTGAAGGAAGCTAGGGACATCCGACATAGTGGGCCAATGGTCAGAAATAATCAGGAGAATGTGAGCAAATTTTAAAGCAAGCTCTCTGTGTGTTGCTTGTAAATTATTAATAAGTTGTCAAATCTGCAGGTCATTTCATATTTGAAAATGCTTTGTGGGGAAACCCCTCAGAGAGAGGGATTTTCCCACAAAGCATTTCAAGTCCGCATTTTCATGCCTGCCAACAGAACTTGCCTAAAGTTAGTACACCCCACCTCTAAAAACAGCTCCCTCTTCACGTTCAGTGCAATGGATTAGAAAAATAGAATTAAATCAATGTTTGATTTTGCTATTACTTAGGATGTTAAAAAACGCTTTCCTATATTTAGTTACTGTAGAAACACTACTATTAATAATTAATTTGGTTGCAAGGCAATTCTGTAATATATTAATTAACTTATGTTTGAATTCTTTCCTCCAGAACTTGAACTGTTAAGCTTTCATTAACCGCAGTTATGTTCTCTGACACATCTATCAGTAGTGGATTAGCTATCAAACAAACACAGTGCTGAGTTTTTTTAAATGCATCTTCTCACTGCTACTTAAGAGGAACCTACTATGACTAATTTTGAATACAACATTAAAAGTAGCAGCAGGGGCAAAACTGGGTGGGGAGGGGGGAGGAACGGGGGCGGGGAGGCTGAGGGAGGGGGGTGGATCCAGCTGCAATGGCATGCACCGGATCCTATCTCCTCTTTTAAGAGCCTCCCCACCCCTTTCTTCTCCTCGGACGTGTGCCAGCTACAGAGCTGGCACAGGTCCATGGAGATCCATTGTAGAGTAGGAGGCTTATAATAATAGGCCCGGGGTCCAAAAGGGGGCCTGGGGTCCAAAAGGGGGCCTGGGAGGCAAAGGAGGGACCCTGGAAATTTTCCCATCTGCAGGAGGTGCATGCCATTCACGCCCTCTTTCTGTAGCGAAAAAATGGATCCCTGCTACAAGCAACCCTTGCTGACTATGACAACGGCAACCTGGTCCTGGCCTCCAAGTCCCACTAGGCAAAAGCCTTTTGTGCTGTCGTAACCAGACTTACGGCAGCAGAACATGAGATCTACTGCCGTAGGCCCAGGATAAGACTGGGCCATTAGAGCCTCACTTTTTCTCTCCTTTCCACTCTATGATATATATTTTTTTCTTACCAGGTTCTGAACCATGTGGCATGTTTACCTCATTTTGTTGCTAATCCTATCTAATGTAACTGTGGATGTTCTCATTAGTCACATAAATGACTAATCCTTTTTTGAATCCTGTTAATCTCTTTGAGTCAATGATATCTTGTGTCAATGAAGCTTCACAGGTAAATGATGTGTTACAAAAAGAGGGGGCTTCTTTTATCAGTTTTAAATAGGACAAATTGCAGTTTTACTAGATGTTTCTTGTATTTCTATTATAATAAAATGCAGGAATGCCCAAATTAACGTGCCTCCACAAGGACTGTTCATTATTCTGCATATCACCATCTTGTCCTTTATATTCACTGCCCATTTCTGTAACATTAAAATTATACAACTGGATGGGGCAGATTAGTCCATGTTTAGTATACTACACAAAGAACAGCAGTTATCAAGGCAAAATTTATCAGAGATGTTTGCAGGATTATTTGGCTAAACACAACAGCACATAATAAAACAAAAAAAAAAAAACAAACAAAAGGCCTGTGGGTTGCTTTATAGAAAAAGGCAAAACAATCCCTGGATTTCATCACCCCCTTTCTCCAAAAATCATAGGCAGGGAAAAAATCCTTTAGGGCCCCAGCTATAACAATAAAGAACAGTAGAAAAACTGTAACGCAGAGACAAAAGAACGTTCAACAGCCTTTGCTACATGGGAGGCAAGGAAGAGACAGAACTAGGAAGGGCATTCAGCGGAAAAATCTAGTAACTCACTCATGATACATGGCTGGACAAATCTCCCAGTTTAGCCAACAAGGTTCACTGGCCTAGATGCCTTTAAAAGGAGTTTGGATAGATTCATGGAGGAAAAGACCATCACAGGTTACAAGCCATAAGCAACCTCCTGGCTTTAGAAGTAGGTTTCTCTGTGCCAGGTGCAAAGGAGTGGCAACAGGATACAGGTATCTTGTTGTCTCGTGTGCTCCCTGAGGCATCTGGTGGGGCTGCTGTGAGATACAGGAAGCTGGACTAGAAGGGCCTTTGGCTTGATCCAGCAGGGCTCTTCTTATGTTCTTATGTTCTCAGAGCTGATTAACACTTTATAGTAAAGGTGGTGCGCATATACTGGTATTTGGAGCAGACCATAGAGATGAGGAGGAGATAAACGGAGCCTGAGAATAAACCAGTTGGCTGATAACTGTGGGGTCAGAGCAAGGGTTGGGGCAAAGTGAAATTCCACAAGCCTGTTGAACAAAAGTTCCACAAGCCATGCTTAGCTGATAAACAGACACCAGATCTTACATTGCAGTACAATTAAAAAGACAAGACCAGTCCTGAAGGCGTATGTGCCATTCCAAGGGTGTCACTAGGGTTGGTGACACTTGGGGCAAGATTTCATGGTGTCACCCCCATGGACTTCCTCCCATGCCAGACCACAAAATGTGGAGGCCGCCTGGGAAATGCGATCCCCACCCGAGTCATGGCAGGAATTGGGAAAACCCCATTTTCTACCAGTGGTGCATTTTCACACCAACGGTAACAAATAGCCTAGAAAGTCATTTTGGTGACACCTTGGATGGTCTGCCCCCCCTGCCCCTCTAGTGACGCCCCTGTGCCTTTCTACAAGGCACTCTCTTCGCAGCCCGTAGTAAAGTTGTTCTGTCATATCTTCCCTTATGTAGCTTTGAAAAAAGTAGTATTTCCGGACTTGTAGCTGCTATCCTTTCTTTTCCCATTCTCAAATACACTTCACAGAAGGCATGCTTGTTTATTCTGACAATCCAGTTCCTATGGTTTATTATTCCATTGTTAGAGCTCATATGTCTCTAATAAGCATTCTGTTGAAGAATCACAACCATTAAGCTTATTTGAAAGTGAATAGAAACGCTTGCTGTAAGTGGCTATGAGGCTGAGGGATGATTTGTCTTCACTGTACTGAATATGAAAACAGCACTGCAGAAGTGAAACAGGAGGAAAAAACCTCCTGTTTTCTGAGAAATGTTGGCCCTTGAAGGAGATGCCCTTCACTATCACTTTGATATTGGAAAGACTGAAAAGAAGAAAATGAACAGCCCAGATGATTGCTAGCGGGCTGGGAGTTAATAGGCTGCTTCAAAAGCATGTGTTTGCATACGTTTCCAATAATGCATGTGCTCACAAACATACAAACCATTTCTGATTTTTCATTTCATTTCTGAAAAAGTCTGATGTAATAGAAGACTACGTAGCATCTGTACAAAAAGCCAGCATGTCTAGGTTACTCATGTACAGTGGTGTAGTGGTAAATAAGTGCAGGAGCCCATCATGACACCCTCAATAGCCATGCCCGCACTAAGTGTGTAACACAGAAAAAATTCAATTTTAAATTCTTTCTTTTCAATGCTTTCTTCTCCTGTGACATATTTCTACTTTGAAATTTTATACCAGAGGTTCCCAACCTGTGGTACGTGTACCACTGGTGGTACTTTGTGTGACTGCTGGTGGCACGGGACAGGCTGGTTCTTATCTGGTTTTCTGATCTTCCCTCTGTCTTGCAACTCAGTGTTACTAATTGTTGCTCCAGTCTCACCTGTGGAACACTGATTAGCTGCTAGGAACAGTAACGAGCTGCTAGGAGGTCTCTTATCTGCCGTTCCGATCTCTCTCTCTCAGTTGCGTAGTTCCGAAGACCTTCCAGTTGCTTTGTTTCTGCTCCTTATCTCTGATCTATACTATTCCATATTGCTTCATGTATATACAGCATTGAACCACTAGGTGGGGCAGGCAAGAACATGCAGGCAAGTCTTTTTATTTCCTGTTTTATTTTATTTTTATTTTATTGCTGTATTTGAGCAAGCTGCTCATATTGCTGTATTTGAGCTGTATTTGAGCAAGCTGCTGTTCATGCTGCTCATATGCATGAACGTCCTAAGGCCTGGCACTGAAGGGACAGCGTAGGCTGTCCCGCCAGCGTTTCCTCCGCTCCTTTCCAAGTGTTGCAATGCGCTTTACGGTGCGTTTGAAACACCCTAGGCTGTGCTGGCCTAGCGCCCGGATAGGATTGCGCAGTTAGAAATTGTTTTTGTTATTTTGCAAATGCATCAAAATTCTATGTTCCAGCAATGGATTTCTAAGTTAATTCAACTGCAGTAGAAATGACACAGTTAAGCTAATGGACCTGTGTCAATTTCTTCTAAATGTTTCAATTTTAAAAATAAATAAATCAAAACTGTTCAACTAACAAGGCCTTATCTGTATGATTTAACTCAGATGATGTTTGACGTCTAAATCCCACAAAAACTGTTTATGTCCCTTTAATTACATGTCAAAATATGATTGGGTGGGGTTAATACCAAATTTCAGAGACTGCTGCAGGAGCGGTATAACTACTTCTTTGATAATGTTTAACTTATCATGTGCTCTTTTTCTTGCAAGCTTTTCACACTGCATTAACAAAAAGCCAATGGTTTTAAATTACAGGAAAACTCATCTTTTTTAATGGTGTTTGTGTTGCAAGAGAAAGATCAGATGCACATTTTTAGCTGCCACTTAATAAAAGCCACAAAGATGTGCTTTACATAGTGTATGTTATTTTAAAATGCAGAGATACAAATATAAGTGCATGAGGTTTTATGCAGGATGCTCCCTGATATATTCCAACCTAATCACAGGCACCTCCTCCACCCCAGTTGTATCTTTGTAATCAAAATTTTTCTCTAACTTTCCAATCACAATTTTCTGTTTCCATGCATGTGAAAATGCTAAGTCCTCATTCACCGAGCCACTTATGCAGTGAACAAAACCTTTATACTGTTTACAATCCAGGTACTTATAAGCACTGGGTTTCATAAACATGTCGTAAACATGCCGTAAAGTGCGTTTACGGCACTCGAAGAGTAAGGGCTGCTAGCGCAGAGGCCAGAGGCTCTCCCCCCCCCAGCGCACCATCCCTGTGCCCACCAGACCAGGTAAGCCCTGCACCGGCCGGTGCAGGGGTGAGGGGTGGACTGGGCAGAGAGGGAGGGCGGGGATATCGGCGGCGAGCTCCGCCGATATCCAAAGCCCTCTCCTGGCCCAGTGTGGCCTTACACGCCGGCCTCAAATGTACACCAGCTCCAGAGCTGGCGTACATTTGAGTAGGCCCATAGGGTCTCAGGCCGCTTGCACCGAGGGATAAGGACAATCGTCCCCTTCTCTCAAGGTGCACAGCCTGAGATCTGGATAGGATGTGGCAGCAGGCCCTTTAGGCCAGCCGGCGCATCTTACACAGGATTGGGCTGTTAATTCGGAGTTGTAGGTTAGCTGCTAAAAGTGTAAGCTAAGAAATCTCCAATTTGAATCTCATCTCAGCCACAAATATAAACTCAGCCACAAACTTACTAGACAGGCTTCTACACTAAGTCACTAGTCCAGTAATTCCCAGTTTGTGTACTGGGTCATTCTCAATCCCACTGAGGGCCTATGATAGCGGATTTCACAATCCGCTGTCATAAGTCTAGGGCCAGTGTCATAAAAGCCACACCGCTGTCATGCACTGCAGGACCGCCAGCGCAAATGGTCTTGTCTTTAATATCCTACCTACTGAAGCAGTGTTCAGTTGAGCTACATGTAAATTATGTTGCTTTACAGTTTTTGCACTGTGGACAGAGAAACAATCCTATCACTGACAACACTGACTTTGGTAGAAACAACTACAAGTTTACTATATGATGAACAAATGTGATAATTTGGGATCCCGTACCTTTTCCCCACAAGTGAAAGAGCTGTTTGAGAAAAGTGATTTTGATTTCAAAAACATCCATAACAGCAAACGTTAAGCAGCCTCTCTCCACAGCGCTGCCTCTGCTCAGACTCACAGCCTGCCAAGCTGGACTTTCATTTAAAAAAATAAAGCAGAGGACAAAGCACAGAACTCTGTATGATGTGTATTTGGAGCCCTCCAGGTGGGTCCAGCCCTCCAATTGGTCCTGATGCCAGAAGCCAGGCCCCAATTAGCTCCAGAAAACAGCCAGCTTGAGACAGGCCCACTTACCTGCTTGGCACAGAGGGGGGCTGCAGGTGATCAGGGGCAGGATCACTGTACGCCACTCCCTGCCTACCCAGCTGCTTTGCCAAGCAGTCTGACAGCCGAGGCAGCTGCAGACAGGCTCGACTCTGGAGGCCCCACAGCTTCTGCCAGGCCTGCTGTTCACTGGTGTCTCCCTCATATTTCTTATTAGATTGTGAGCTCCTTTGACAGGGAACCATTTTCTCAATATTTTTCTCTTTCTTTTTTTGCTATGTAAAGTGCTTTGAGAACTTTTGGTTGCAGAGATCTAGAAGCAGAAAAAGAAACATCCCTATGCCCCGCCAGTGCAGCTGTGCCACCAGAGCATGTGCTGCATCATGCGGTGGGGAGGGCAGTTCCAAAGGGCTCTTCAAAGTAAGGGGGAAAAAAATTCCCTTACCTTAGAGTAAGCCCCCACACCCCCGATGGGTCTACTCAGACTTGCGCTAGCTCCTTGGCTGGCACAAGTCAGTGGCCCTAAGGAGGTGGATTAAGGCCGGAAGGGGACTAGGATATCGGCAGAGCTGCTGCTGCTGCCATTCAGAGGAATTTTATCAGGGAGTACAAAGTTTCTTTTGGGCCCCTTCCTTACATATGAATTTGGCTGCAGGGCCCTCCTTTTTTGCTCCATGGCCCCCTTTTTGAGCCATTTTTCGCACTGGGCCCGGGTACAAATTACCCCCTTAACCCCCCTCTCAGAAGGCCTGCCTACCCCCTTCTTGCCCTTGGCACACCTCCTCTCCATCTCAGTCCATGACCCATTCTTCCCCCTCCCCACCCATGAACACACACCCCCCACCATCATTTGTACCTAGGCATGGTCCAGGCGGGCTATCGGCACATGCAGGGAGCTGCAGGCAGCTTCCACTGCCGGCAGCTTCCGCTGTTGGCTTCCTGGTGCTCAGCAGCAGCATGCCTTTTCTGGCGGTGCTGCTGCACTTACGACAGCAGAAGACAACTTCCGCTCTTGCCATTGGGCCCATAAGGTTGAGCCGTAAGAAAACTGTATTTAGTTTCTATACCTATATTTCATGGGAACCATAAGTTTTGCAAAATAATTGGTAGACAGTGTAATGTAACATTTTTTTAAAACCTGCTACTACATTTATAACAGCATTCATGAAACAGATTATAATAGGAGCACTGTCATTTAAGTTATCAATAGTATTGTGATGAAAATTTCTTTCTTCCGATAATTCAGCTGTTAAATATGGCATGCTAATGCAGACACCTTTGGAGAAAGAGCAAAATAATAAGGATTTCTAGTTCCAAATGTGAAATAACACATTGATCCTCATTAAGAAGAGGCAACACCCACACATCAGATAGCTGTTAACCCAGTGCAGGGATGGCAGAATTAAAATGCTGCACTGTCTCTTCATAATGACCTTTGTGAATAGTTTAATTAAAAATAATGATGGCAGAAAGATGAACATGTTTAGCCAAAGGAAGCATACAAATAATGCAGAGCATAACAACTAAGTAATGTTTTGCATTATGATTACAAGAAAATAGTCTACAGGTAATTTCTGAAGCTCCGAGCTTCAATGGTTTGTTTGACATTTATTAAACTGAAAAATTATGATGGTACGGAGAAACACGGAACTGCACATTGTTGCCTTACGACAGCTAACATAGACAGAAGCCTGTTTCTGAATATTGCATGAAAAATACTTTTCATACAAAAACCTTTTCATTGTAGATTAAACTACAATGCTTGAAAACACTGTAAATATTTTGGGTTCATGCACATACAGAACCTGCAGTAAAATCTCCCCAACCCTAATGCTCATCTGCAGCTTTTAAGGCTCAAGCAGGATAATTCCCTTCCATTCTCCCTGTGTTTCCGCTGTTGCTGGGTTTTTTTTTTATTGTTTGTTTCCATCTCAACCTTCTCTGGTTCTTGGGATCTACTGAGCACACTCAACCTCAACCTGCATCAGACTTGGGGGGGGGGGGGTCACCTTTATTTTTTCTTTATTTTTTTCAATATGGGGTGGCCCCATATTGCTTGCAATGTGATAAGTTTGCTATTCATACCAGAGTTTGAAATTCATATGTTTGTGTATATATAAACTTTCCAGGTTCTCTGTGGCAAAAACGACTGGCTTGGTTCTCTGACAATGCACCATTTAAGCATCCAGACCATAGGAAGTTTCCTTTAATTCACTATTAAAACAACAACAACAACAACAACAACTCCCCTTCAGTTTCCCTTTTCTTTGTCTGTTTCGGAACTTTAGTGGAATTCAACTGTTGTGAGAGGTCATAGAGAATTAGTTTGATGCTTTCAGTCTCCAGAGGACATTTACTCACATCAACACACACACCCATTCCAACCATTCCTTCACCAAGTCAGAGTTGCTAAGTAACCTCAGATATTGCTCAGGTTCAAAGGATGTTACTGTCTTAGCTGTTATCAAGTGTTTATTCTAATACCTTAGTGAAGATCAAGACACTAATCTTAGCGAAGATTAGTGAAGATCAAGACATACCAACCTTCTTCTATTACAGGGGTGCCCAAACTGTGGCTCCTGAGCCACATGCGGCTCTTTGACATATAAAATGCGACTCTCGGAAATATGTTGGCTGAGCTCCTTTATGCATCACAATGAATGTGAAAAGTAAATAAGAAATTTTCAAGCTTTATAATTATTTTTACCATGTATAAACTGGGAGCCCACTAGATTAAAGCATAAGTCTAATGTTCATGGTGAGTAAATATATATATAAAAAATTAAATGCTTTTTAAATATTGCAGCTCTCAAACATCTCTCTTACGGCTCTCAAACATCTAAAGTTTATCGTAATGGCTCTCACATCAAGCAAGTTTGGCCACCCGTGTTCTATAACTAGAATGTACTTTTGCGACACCATAAGGCAGATGACGTGGTTTTATCGCACATGTTGATACCCATACTACTAGGAATAATATCCTTTTATCCTACTTTGTAGAAATGTTTTTGCATTTGCTTCCTGAAGCTTAGCTTTCTGAAAGCTTCAGCACATGCTGGGCCCCTCATAACAGTAATGAGAAGTCTACCAATGGAAGCCTCACAGGGCAATTTGCAAAAAATAATGACAGGTAGGCGGAAAAACAAAGTAGATGTGAAAATTCATGCTAAGAAATACGACACTCCTTAACAGATTACTGGTATAGAGAATAGATAACCACAATAAGTATACTGTATTCTGTTTACAATATTGCTTTTGCAGTTACTCATGTGGTGTTATAGAAATAATCTCATATGTGGAAAAAAAAAGTTAAGCAAAACAAATTGCTAAAAAAAAAAATCCCTAGTACGTTCTGGGCGATTAAGACAGGCTTGCAACAAAACTGTCAAAGCACAGTTATTTATTTATATTGGAAGCACACATGAGCTGTGGCAACAATAAAAAGAAAAATATTAGAAATTATACAGCGTAAATAGAAGGTACACAATGTAAAATCTCAATCTAAGTAGTTCCCTTTTATGCACAGCATATACATAACCATCCCCTGAAATTGTCTGTAGAAAAGTAAACAAAACCATTAATAAAGCATAGCAAAATTCAGTATACATGTCAAACATGTTAAGGAGAAGACAGTAATGGAGGAAACAAGGATAGCAATAGATAGAGACGGGGATTATGTCAGACAGAATTCATTTACTAAATTGAAAAAGGCTTTTCCAGTGAAGTAGATGGTGTCCGCTTTTTGGATTAAATTAATGAGGATGGGAAATACATCTGCCTCCAAACAGCAAGATTTATTTATTTATTTATTTCAGGTTTTTACTTTTTCGTCCCTAGAGAAGATCCCAAGATGATTCACAAACACCTGGCTGAACAAAAATCATTTCCACATGCCAAAACATCAACAGTGAGAGCATCAAATTAACTTCCAAGGGACCTAGGGGCTGCAACAGAAAAGGCCCTGCCCCACATTACTCCCAAATGAACTTCTGTGGTGGGGAATGTGGAGCAGAGGTTATGGGGGCAAGGTAGTTTGACTCTATTGGGCTGATTCCCCTCTGGCTGCTGGCTCAGTTCCAGAAATTTAGAGTGCTGGTTTTGATCTTTAAAACCTTTCATGGATTAGGGTCAGAGTATCCTACGGACCACCTCCTTCTATATATGAAATGGCCCGCCTTCTTTCATCATCTGGGGCTCTATGTGTGCTGTTGGCTTCCAAGGCTCAGCTGGCAGAAACAAGTGGGAAGAAATGCCTTCTCTACAATAGTGTCATAGTTATAGAACTCCCTCCCTATAGAATTAAGATCTGAACGCTTCCTGTTGGTCTTCCAGTGGGGGCTTAAGACTTTTTTGTTTCAGATGGGTTTTCTCTTTATGGTAATTTATGACTGTTGCTTTTTATGGTTTGTATTTTAGCCTGTATTTTTATGATTGTTGTTATATTTTATTGTATTTTATTTTCTTGATTATTAGCAGCCTTTTGTAGGAAAGAAAGACAAGGTTTAAATATTTTAAATAAATAAAATAAAAGTTATTTGCTGCCATCATTGTCATGGAGTTGGCTCAGAGGCGTCGCTGTGGCGTGGCGGGGCGTGCGGGGGCCCCCAGGTGGCGCGTGCACACGCCGCGCAGAAAGGTGACGCGCGTACAAGCTGCCCTTTTCCCTCAGTAACAGTCTGCCCATGCGCAAACTAACGTTAGAAATAACGTTCGTTCGCACAGCGGGCCTTCCTCAAAAGGCCCCGGGAAGCCGGCTGGGGAAGACGTCCCCGAGCCGGCTCTCCCGATTGAGGGGGCTCCCGGAGCGGTGACCCGTCGCACTCCCCCCCATCTCGAGATTAAGAGAGGGGGTGTGTCGGGGGGAGTGCTCACTAGGGTGTCGCGCGCCCCCGCCCTGGGGCAGCGCGCGCCCTAGTGACACCTCTGAGTTGGCTGAAACATGAACTCTAACCAGTGCTCAATCATACTCACCACAAATCTTTCTCCAAAATTGCTCCAGCAATCTTCTTAATTGCCCTCTGAAAACTAAGGCTCATGGGCTCTGCCTTAAGAGAGAAGACTCTTAGGAGCAACTGTGTCAACTGTCTGGCCATTCCTGCCATTTCAGGCACCAATATAGGGCTTCAACAGGACCATCAGTCACGGCAACAGGAAATCCCCCCAGAGTAATTAGGAATCCATTTGGAGTCATACATTTCAAGGAGCAGACCAACTGAATAGGGCCTCCAGCCCTATGAATATTGGATGTTCCAGCAAATCTAAACCCAATCAGGTAACGATTTATCCATGTGACAAGGGTGTCACAGTAACAGCCCCTACCTTCAGATCACCAGCATCCTGTCTAATCAAAAACAGCAAATCAAGCTTGTGCCCCACAAATTGTGTGAGGTCAGGTGTTATTTGAGACAGGCCCATTGTTTTCATGAAGGCCATGAATTCCTGAGCAGAGGTGAAACTAGACTGGAGCGGAGGCAAGTAGTTCTGCAAGACTCTCTTACACCGGAGTCAACTGGCCCCTCCCCTTTGCTGTTGGAGCCATTCCGGCAGCGACAGGGGAGTGCCCTGCATGTTGCCTTTGCTGCCAGAATGGCTCCAACAGCAAGGGGGAGGGGCCGCTGACTCCGGTGTAACGGAGTCTTGCAGAACTACTTGCCTCCACTCCAGTCTAGGTACGCCACTGTTCCTGAGCATTAGGGCCTCGGCATGGATGTTGAAATCCCCCAAGATAATTAGTCTTGGAGAAGCTAACATAATCTCTGAGACCACTCAGCTCAGATAGGAAGACCACTGGAGAGCAGAAGGAGCACAACACCCACAGAATCCCTGCCCTGTCCTGGTCATCCACCACCATGTCCACACACTCAAAATTAGATGATTTCTGGACAGGGCACCATGGCGGAAGAATGGAATCACAATGACCACCGCAACACTTGTTCCCACCCTCTGGCCTCTGACTGCTACTGCCCTTGAAAATGTAGTGGGAAGAGCTGGGTGCGGCGGTTAACCCCCAGCCTTCATGCAACAGGTTTCAGTGATATATGCTGGCTTTGCTCACTAAGGATCAAATCCTGAATCACAAGCAGATCCTAGCATGAAGCAACAGCCGTTTACGAACAGCAGGGTCATTTCTATGCCAGCCAAGGACCGTCAAGACTGGGAGAAGAGCTGGAAGAGGGTAAAGCATAGAGTTGTCTAACCTATCATCCCCTGTAATGGCCTGCCCTAAACCAACCACTATAACCAACCTTCCGTCACTCACCCAACTGATGGCAGTAACCCAACCCCTTCCCACTCCTGTAAATCTCCAAAGCACATCATTCAACTCTTCCTCACTAATAAGCCAACACTCCCCACACTGAAGAAAATATCCACACAGAGAACACCATAACCCACAATACCTACGCCTGGTGAACTAGCAGCAGACATAACTGTCAGTGGTCCTACATAGTTCCTTTGTCCCTCAGCAGTGGCTTACATGATACCAGGGAGTGTGTCAGAAAACAACACCTTTTTTCAGCACAGGTGTTCCAGTTGCCATGACCTGCTCTCAGTCTCTCACAGAAAGCCAATGGAAGGTCTTGTTAAACATCCCTTTTCACACTATTATTAGAAAGAAAATTAGCCCTACCAGGCCATCTTGCACATTTAGGTGCGTGTCTAGTTTGGCCTACAACACCTGACAGAAAACCCTGACAGTTGAAGGAACTCTTTAAAGCAACTATCAAGGAGAAACATACTCCCCATTACCAGACATCCATCCTACAGTGGATCCAGGACCGCATGAGGACACCTTATTTCAGCAATGTATTCAAGAAAGGAGGAGGACAAAGGATTCAGGTAGGAGACCGAAGTAGACTGATCAGTAGCCAAAAAGCAAATGCAGCAAGTGTTAGCTCCACTGAGCACAAGGCCCACAGCAACTTGGACATGATATATCACCTTTAAAAGGAGTTCGTTCCAGGACGTGGTCTACTCTAGGGACACTTGATACAAACACTAGGCACAGCTGGGCCTGGTCAGTGCTTGGATGGGAGACCCCCTGGGAACTGCAGGTACACTAACTTGAGTTCCATTGCGGATGAAAGTTGGAATATAAATGTATCATATTATACAAATTATCATATTACAATAGGACATATATTAATGAATAATTACAAAGGCCTGCCAGTCCTTTTAATGGATGCAGCTCTCTGATCGTTGATGGGAGCAGGTAGGTTGACTGCAGAGAAACAGATGAGTTTTCGTCCCTTTATAACACTTCATAAAATACCCAAGTTCTCCCTTATACGGTAGTTTTTATAGAGGTTTTATCAAGTGTAATTTCCAGTTTACACTTTATATCCTGGAATTGTTGTGCTAAGGAGATACAGCTGTGTGAGCATCATAAACGTTTTAGCATTCAAAGCTTAGATTGTCTGTTACCTTTGGGCTTTGTCAATTCCACAGCAGCAATCAGAATTACATATGCTGCAAACTGCATACAGATTTCTAAAACTGTTTGAGGAAAATTCATTAGGGGCTTACAAAAAGGAAAAGTTCATCTGTGCACTGATTTCTGCTACAAGTGGGTAGCAGAATATTTTTCATAATTAAAAAAAAACCAGAGGTCTCGAACTGAAACGTGTTCTATTGGAAAGAAGCAAATGGGATTGGACACAAGGCATGCTGTGCTGATGTAAGGCCAACTTAGACCATGGCTAACAGCTGATCGAAGACATTACTATCATGTGGCACAATGTGTGGTGGGAAAAGGTGCTGAACCAACCATGGTCTCTTTCACTAACTGCAATACAGAAGTTGCATGCAAGGGAAGACCTTCCAGGGATGTCTGTAAGACTCCTTTGAACCAAATGATGAACCACAAGATCTGTGCAGCTGCTGAAATGTCTGCTCCATTGTGTGACAAGTGATTACCCTCTTGAGTTCAGCACCACAAGAAAGAGGCCAAAACAACCCCTACGATGACATTTCTGCATAGAGTCCTGAGCTCTCTGACATACAAATACAGTAAGTTCTAGTGAACACTGGATCTTATCTTACAGCATTTCTGTTTTGTCTGGCCTTCCCTGATTTCGTATAAATTGATTTGGTGCTATTGTTGGTGGAGGTTGCTAGGTTTCATGTTATGATGTTTGCATATTGTATTTTATCCATGTGTAATCCACCCTGGACACCTCTATTTAGTGGGGGAAAGTGAGATAAAATGTTTTAAAATAAATAAATAAAATATGTGCTAAAAGTATGATTGCTTAAAATGCATATTATGCATATAACCATGCAAAGCAAGAATCTTATGATTCTGATCTAATGTTGTAACTGCAGTTCTCTCCGAACCATTGCATTGTCTCAACTTTTGCTGTTAAAATTTCTTTATAATTTAGTGTTTCTACAAGACATTTTAGTACACATATTGAGCTATATAATTTTTTTTTTTTTTTGCATTTGTTACCGAATTGGATAAATAGAAGTCACTATTTAATTAATGAGAGAAACTCCAGAATCCTAAAGGTTTTCTCTGCATCACCGTTTCTGGTGGTTTATACTTAGATAGTCCTCAACAGACAGGGCTACGGTCCTCAGGAACCACCAGCTAATTACAAAACACACAGAACTCTGTGGAAGTCAGAATAATGCAAGCAGAATAATGTTCACAGACGAGGTCAGCTGCTGTGCTCCTCTGGACCCTCAGTCTTCATATGATCCTCAGTTTATTCCCTTGCCCTCCTGTAAGGCCAACCCTTATAAAACCCCGGGGAATCTCGGAGGACCTAAGTCTTTGCCAACGAAAACCGTGACTCCTGGAGAAACTCAACGAGATACAGGTGAAGGAGACAAGACAGCTGAAGGGGGGGAAAGGATGATGAGGGTGCTACCGCAGGCCTCAAAAGGAGTGGTGCCTAGGAGGGGAGGAGAGGCGAGAGGTTTCAAGGAGCCGAGACAGCAGCTAGAAGAATTGCTGGCCAGAGGAATAGCCCGTGGAACCCTCCACACCCCCTTGCAGAAGGCTGGGAGGAACTACGCATATTTCACCGCCCGGGTATGGGACATGGATATAAGAAGGACTAAGATCCTGAAGACCCCGGAAACCTGGAGGACAGCTGTTCTCTTTAAGAACCTCCCGTGCTTCGCCACAGCTACATCCCCCAACTGAGAAGGAACCCCGACGAGGATTTAAGACACTCCGTGAAGCTGAAACGTGAGCAAGTCTAACTGAGGAAAGTTACTTAAGTAAACTCTTTATTGTTTGTGACGTTAGAAATAAAACGGTAATAGCATCTAATCTCACCTTCTCGTCCTGTCCTCCTTCGCATAATGTCAAACATAGGCTCATATGATGTACCCCTCCCTACATGGGCCCAGCCCAGTCCGACAGGTGACGTACACCTCCCCTCCCTTTTATGCCCACATCTTAGCTCTGCAATCCCTTTTGCAGTTCAATCTTCACCACTGAGAAGATACACTAGGAAGTTTGAAGCCATTGCAACTGAAGAGGGGGAAGAACGTCTGATGCATTTATCAGCAGGAAGCAGTGGAACCATAGTTACTGCTAGGTCAGTATTGCCTGAGTGCATGTGAGCAGCCAGGGTTGAGTGCTGCAAATCCATCAGTAGCCACACACCTGTACAGAGCTGACCTAGGAGCCCAATGCCTCCACCATTACCTTTCAACAGACGTAGGCAAGGGTGTCCCTTCTCTTCCGTCACTATTCAGCTCACCATCACATGAGCTGCCACTGTAACAGGCAGCGGTAACACACGGCGCAACCCTACCTACCAGGAGTGCTGGCGCTGAGGCCTCAGCACCGGTGTTGGGTGTCACAAACATGCCGTAAAGCACTTCGCGACACCTAAAGAGTAGGCTGTGCCGGCACCAGGCCACCACTCCGCCGCTGGGTCCAACACCCTGTGCCACGGAGCAGGTAAGTTCTGCACCAGGCAGCGCAGGCGCTGGGGGAGGGTGGGGAGGGGTGTAACGGGGCAGGGGGAGGGTGGAGAGGGCAAAGAGGACCTGGGAAGAGTGGGAACAGTGTCCTCATCAGACACCATATCCTAACCTCCCTCCCAGGTCTCAAGCCCTGACACGGGGCTTCTAGGGTCATAGGTGGCACTGACATGAGTAGTCCCATAGCAGAGGCTGGGGCGTTACTCTGTGGAGACCCCCAGCCCACTCCTCTCCAGCACTGGATACAGTGTGGGCCTGGCGCTCACACTGTGCCGGTGCTAGATAGGATTGCACTGACACATATTAAGACTTAATAGAAACTGATGCTGCTAGATTCCATACTTACTGCCACAACCCAGTCAAAGAAGCACTTTTCAGTCCTTCAAGAGAAATGTAATCATGTGCTTCATTGATTACCAAAATCAATAAGGCTGCAATCCTATACACACTTACCTGGGAGTAAGTCCCATTGAATTCAATGGGGCTTGCTTCTGAGTAGACATGCATATGATTGGTTGTAAGTCAGCTGAACTGTGTCCTGCACAGATCGATAGTCCCTAAAACTGTTCAAAACTGGCACATTTTGAAAAATGACAAGATTAGGTATCTACAAACCAAAACAACACACCATCTTCATGAATTTAAGTATATTCACATGCTAGAAACAGGTCATTTACAACATCTAGAAGTTGTTGTTTTTTTTCTCCTAGGATGCTGCTGCATGTTTATGTGAAGTGATAGTTGTTCCATGTTAAAGCTCAAATGACAGGTTACCTTAGCCAAACGTGTGTTCCCAAATGCACATTTGTCCATGTAACAGAAATGGAGGTTGACCCTTGCAGGGGAGCATAGCAGGTGGGAGGGAGCAATACTTCCATCTTCCCACACCCACTTATTCTTCCCTGCAAATGTCCCTTCAGAAAGGCTACTTTCTCCTATCCAGGCTGATTTCTTGTAACAGAAGAAATAATGTCCAGGGGAACGTTAGTGGGTGGGGGAATGGTTAAGCACCCATCTCCAACCTGCCAGTTCTCCCGTCCAAGTGCCCGCCCTCCCACCAGCCCTCACATTGTTATAAAGAACTCCCTGTGATGTGTTGTTCTGCCCTAACACATTCGGACAGCAAAAGGAACATTTTAGAAACCAAGAAAAAAGAGTGATGCTCTTCATGTGATATGAAAAGTAACTTTGTTCAGTGAAAGTTCTCACCACCAATTCAGAGCACATAACATTGTTCTAGTCAGAAGAATGCATACAGTTCAAAAGCTGGGGAAAAACCAAACCTGCTCTTGGACAAAAGAACTTATCCTTAAAAGGGCAGAAAAACAAACGGTTTTAGAAGTTTCTTTTTAGCTCAAAAGAAATATTTTGTGATTTGAGAGCAGCATTAGAGGTTTGGCATGAAATTATGTTTCAAGGCGTATCATGTGGCTTTGAGTCTCGTTATTTCTCTGAACAACCAAAAACAAAGACTAAAATCCTAAAATATGCTATGGAGGACATGATCCAGCCCCAGTTCGATCAAAAGCACCTTTGAGACCCACTGAGTTGAACAGGTTACTTATGTATGTGCTTAAATCTTTCACAATGAAATTTGCAAACTTGAACATACTTAACTTTTCATTGGATCATGCTGTCATTTCCCAGGGCATTTTTTGTTCCAAAAAGCCAATCTTTGAATTCTGAGAGGCAACATGGGGGCTCCCTAATGAAATCAGAGGCGTCGCTAAGTGGGGGATGAGGGGCCAGGGCGCAGGGCGCTGGAGGCTGTTTGGGGGCGCAGGCCTCCTTAGGTTTCAGTTTTAATTTTCGCATTTTCCCAGGGGGTTTTGTATTTTGCATGCAGCTGCTGCCCCCCAGCTGCATCCCCAGGGCGGCAGCTGCCTTGTTTGCGCCCCGGGGTGTTTTTGGGTGTGTCGTGCTTTCGGGGGTACTTAGCTTGTGTGGATGGGGCGCAGGCAGCATTTTTCCGGGATCGGCGGCATCCATTTTGAATCTGCGGGATTCTCTAGGACTCTCTCTCCGTCTCACTGGTCCATCGGTCCTCCAGGCCTCTGTAGGGCTCTGGAGGACCGACCAGCGAGACCAACGAGATGAAGAGAGAGTCCTAGAGAGTCCCACCGATCCAACATGGATGCCGCCGATCTGGGAAAAATGCTGCCTGAGCCCCACCGAGACAAGCTAAGTGCCCCAAAAGCACACACACACCCTGGAGGGGGCACACGACTCAGCTGCTGCCCTGGGAAGCAGCGGGGGGGGGGCGGCAGCTGCCCGCGAAATAGTTAGAAATGGTGAAAAAAGAGAAAAAACACTAAGTAAAGGTTCTCTGCTAACTGGGCAAGAGGCTTCATCATGTGTGCTGCTGGAAATGGAGACAGGAGGTACAAAGTGGACAAGGAGGCTTCCAAACTGATTTTTGCACACACACACACACACACACACACACACACACACACACAATTTGCAGAAAGTATTTTGAGGGACATTAGGGGGGGCGTGTCAACAAATGGGTGGGGGGCATAAAGGGTTAGGCTCCGAGTGTAAAATGGTCTGGGTCCTCCACTGAATGAAATCTACAAGCTCAATCCCCTGACTCCCCTTAATAATAGCCAGATCATGCCCCACATAGCCTTCTAAAGCAGACTAGCACAATAGGTAAGGAGACCAGCCCCTAATTCAAACACTGAGAAAAGCAAAATACTATGCAGAATTGTATAGTTCGGGAATTGGGTTTGTTCATACCATTATTCAGAACCAAAATACTAAAAGTGCTTGCAAGACTGGATTGTAGCACTTCTAAGTGCTGTAAGCAAAACAAGAAAAAGCCACAAACCAGCCCATAGGTATGCATGTTTAGTACCCTAGAAATCAATAGTGGTAGGCTGAAATCAGAAAAATTCTCAGCTTGCCAACTTTGATCACAACTGTAAGCAATATTGCATGTAAACACATAGAAAACCTTTCAAATTAGTCCCCTTGAAAACAATGCATAGAACATGTAGGAACACAGAATCAGGAACTCCACTGCAGGGTGTTTTTTCCAAGGTATTGAAAATGCCTAGGGAAAATATAGCTAGTTCTCATTACAGCTAGTTCTTATTATAGTCTTAGGAATTACGTTTGTACACAGAATACAGGTAGATTATTAAGCATATCTTGAACCCTTGAGAGTGTAAAGTTTTCAGTTCTTGCTTTCAGAATATCTGACATCGTCATGATTCATGACAAAATGTCTTACATAATGTAATCAAAATTGAGATGCAAACATAAGGATAGTTTGCAATCAGATTTTTATAATGTTTGAAGGTAACAATATACTTCACAAACAGAAGTTTTAGTATTAAAAGAATTGCATCAAAGAAGAATTTTTTCCCCTGTTAAGGGTTCAGAAAAGTGAACAATAATAAACTGATTGATCCAACTGAAAAACATCATCCAATTTCCATGGAGTTATGACTACACAGAATGACAATCCATCATTTCTTATATCCGATCGCTACAATGAGATTTTCTAGCTCTGAACCTCAATGCCACAAGTTTTGGAACAGGATAATGCAGGCAGATACAGAAAGAGATCATAGGGAACGATTGAAGTCTTAGGTTCATGTTCCCAGGTTTCAATTTAACAATAGGGAATCATTTTCATATCTGGAAACAACACATAGAGATGATTAAAACATACATCTAGTTTGCATAAAGACATGTGCAGTGGAATTTCATAAGCAGCTCCGAAGTATGTATGTATTTCTTTTAATGGGATAAGTACAGGATAATAATAGTCCTTGACATTGTAATGTGGAAAGGAAAGCAACTCTTACATTGTGCCTGTTGATACAAATCTGCAAGTTTCAACAGCGCTGGATTTTCTCCAGCATACACCCAATCCACTGAAAATGCCACTCTCTCCTGCAACCAATCTGCAATGAGTGATCATATTATCTGCATACTGAATGTGACCTGCCTGGTACCAGGAGGAGGACAATAACACCACAGCACATGACTCTTGCTTTAAAAGAGGCATGATCTGCAACACTCTCACCTCGGTTGAACTATTCAAAACAAAGATGTGGCAAATCATAGACTGATAAGGAGGTGCAGATATGCTGCAGTCTTCTCATTGCTATGGATAAAGACGTTTCTACATTAGCATACCAGGCATGAAACCAATATGCAATCAGTCAAAAACTATATCAAAGTTCCATCTCCTCCTCAAATGAATACAGAATGTTTCGTGTAACATAGGAATAGTCTCTATGAAAGCTGCCAAGGAGACAAGCATGTATATAATTTCAAAATATTGCCTGTACAACATACCTTCCATGACATATACCAGCGAACCTACATCTCCCTCTTTGATGATGCAACTGTCTTTGCCATATTCCACCGGATACATACAATCCACAATCTCCTGGATCTGAGACAGTTCTAGATTCTTCATGAAGTCATTGTCAAGGATAGCGTCCTTTATTAGTTCCTTCGACCTATGGTGAAAATGGAAAGATTTTTCTATGTGCGTGAATCAACAATTTCTCATAAACAGGATGTGTGAATGTGTGACTTTTCATAATGCACTCACTGATGTGCTCAAATTGAAGGATTTCAACTCTTTCACAGCATCTAAATCAAAGTCTAGCAGAGCAGAAGCAAAACAAGTAGTCTGCAATTGACATCCAGGTTTAGAGTTGAGCCATGAGAAAACTACAGTTATTCCAAATATTCTTGTCATTTATTTATTTATTTACTTACTTACTTACTCTATATCCCGCTTTTCTCCCCAAAGCGGCATACAACATAAAACAACATTTAAAAAAAACTTATACGTAAACATTAAAAATCACCATAAACATTAAAACAACCTAAAAATATGCAAACACACACACACACACACACACACACACACACACACACACACAACCCAGCAGCAGTTACCTTTTAAGAAAGGGCAAAGCCCGTATTTGGTCTGAACATATCAACCACAAATGAGGCCCCATTCAGATAATATGCACATGACATAGAGAGCCTTGGACTCATATGGTCCCTCCTCTTCTTAGATTCACACGCTTCCTCCTCTCTTTCTGCTCAAGGGGAGGAGATTCGAACTGGAAGATTCTAATGTGTAGCAAACTGCAAATCTGAATTTAGCAAACTAATGGCCCAATCCTATGGGGGCCTTGGATTGCTGGAACTAGCATTCTAGACACGTAAGGTCCTTTACAGCTGTCACAAAACACGACATGCCATTGTCAGGGAGTGGGCAGAATGGGGCAGGGAGGGGGAGGTACAGGGTGGAGAACAGGGCAGGGAGGAGGGTGGATCAAAGCCAGGAAGGGGGCGGTATCAGCAGCACCAGCACCAGCGATATCCTATCCCCCTTCCTGGCCTCAGTCTACCTTTCCAGGTCCACTCAGATTTGTGTCAGCTACATTGCTGGCGCAGGTCCAAATAGCAAGGAGCAGAGGTGAAACTAGACTGGAGCGGAGGCAAGTAGTTCTGCAAGACTCCGTTACACTGGAGTCAGCGGCCCCTCCCCCTTGCTGTTGGAGCCATTCCAGCAGCGACAGGGGAGTGTCCTGCGTTTTGCCTTTGCCACCAGAATGGCTCCAACAGCAAGGGGGAGGGGCCGCTGACTCCGGTGTAACGGAGTCTTGCAGAACTACTTGCCTCCACTTCCAGTCTAGTTTCACCTCTGGCAAGGAGGAGCAGGGGCTTACTCTCGGGCAAGGGAACAAATGTTCCCTTACCCAGAAGAGACCTCTGGGACTGCCCCCTCCCTGCAGGATGTAGCATGCGCGCTGGTGGTGCGACTGCATCAGTGGGGGGGGATTTCAATAGGATTGGGCTGGCTGTTGGTTTGTGTAATCCATAATTTGACCTCAATCCAGACTTTAAAGCCAAGATCAAACTGTAGTTTCAGATCCAGGATTAAGTTCTTTACCAGTGTACTTGAACATAACAGCACAGAATAATCTTTTCAGAACTCCCCATTGTTCAGTACTTCTACAATGTTGACAGGAACAGTTCTGTGTTTTGTTTTTGTTTTTTTCTCATAACGTCTTACTAAGTTTTTAATGAAGCATCTCCACAACACTTGAAGGATTATCTCCTACTCTGAGTCACTCAGGCGCAAATGTTAAACAGTGCTCTACTCAGCATCATTTACATACTGAATTTTCCTCCAAAATGTCTATCAAATCTATCTTTATCCTTCTGATAATGCAATGAACATAAAGACTACAGACAATAATTGTTTAAAAGCTTCTTAAGGGATTTTGTTCAAACTAGCATCTGAAAATTGTAAATGTGAACAAACTAGGGCTTAAAGAACATGGTTTTTAAATGGCAACAAACAAAAGATAAATGTCATTGTATATCTATGTCTGTTTGTGAAATTGGCTTTTTCCCAAAACAAACCCCCCAAACTGTCTTTAATAACGACTTACATAACAAACAAATATTTGACTATTAGTATCTCAAGTCAGCTACAGACAGTAAGACAGAGGATATGTGTGCACTTCCTAGATAATGGATAAACACCTGCCTTCTAGGGTTGCCAACTTACCAAAAATAAGACATAACCTCTCTCTCTCTCTCTCTCTCTCTCTCTCTCTCTCTCTCTCTCTCTCTCTCTCTCTCTCTCTCTGCAAGGGCAGTTTTTTTTTCCTCCGCAACCATTTTTTTCAACCTGTACATCTGAGCTGGACACAGATACAGTACTGTATTTTTTCATTAGGCTTTATCTCCAGATCTGCCCCAGACTACAGGGCTCTATCCCCCTGGATCCAGCAAAAATTGTGAGGTTTCACACCCCTGTCCCTTTTTACTCACAGACTCTTCTTTAGACCTTGCCCAGATTCTAGGGCTTTCTATTTCAAGCATTGGCAACTCTACCCACAGCAACAGGGAAATTCTCAGGTGGTGACTTTCAGATGTGTAGAGCTCACTTGCCGCACTGTGTGGGCAGAATGTACAAGTTCCTACTTCAGTATTACATGGAAATAATGACAGGAGGACATGCTGTATGGCACCATTCTTTCAAGCATCAGAAATAATCCACTCAACACTATATTGGTATCTATTTACTTTGCAGTTTCATCAATGTGACTTTATCAAACTGTTTTTACACAGTGAAAGTTGCTTGCATTCACTTTTACATGGCGAGAACTAATATTTTCCATGCCAAAGTAAACTCTACTTGGTTCTGTAGTATTACTCTGATGCAGCAAACACCAGCTCTCCCCACATGAAGAGACACCCAAGCAATGTGTTCACCATACAAAATGGAGATGGTTAATTACTCATGCCAAACATAATGTATGAGCTGTGCCTCCATACTCAATATTCCAAAGTCTAACCTTGCATGGAACCCTATGTATAGGCTGAAATTTGCAATTACCAGTTGTACAGTTTTGAAAACCTAGTGTCATGGAATGAAGGAATTGCAGAAACGTTAAACATGCCTTGAGGCTGAGAACAATCTCTCCATAGTGAGTTGTCCATTCTCCAGCTCTAACGTTTTGAACAGCTTGCAAAAACGATCAGCATCATCACACTCACAAACTAGTTGTGCTATCAGGAAAATCTGGGGATTAGTGAGCATTCTTAATGGCAATTCACAAGGTCAGTCTCTCTAAAAGTACCAAGGTACATTACATCCACTGAAGAGGCACTTTCAACTCCCTGGTTAACAGCATACCATACAGATCATCATCGTCACATTATGGGTCTCTCTACCCTCACTGGCCATACTTAGCAGCATCTGGGAAGGGGTGTGGAGGCTCTCAGCTTGATGGTAGCAATTCATCTGATAAGCTACTTTAATGACAGTGCCCAGGGTGTGGAGAACCATGGGGGGGGGGGGGAGAGTATTTTTTCAGAAGTATGCTTGTCATGCGCTGACTCCACTACCTTGGACTCAACTATGTTTTAAATCATTGTTGCATTGTTAAATCATTCATGCAATGAAGTTGCTCATCAGTTTCAACAGTAAGAACATAAGAAGAGCCCTGCTGGATCAGGCCAAAAGCCCATCTAGTCCAGCTTCCTGTATCACACAGTGGCCCCACCAGATGCCTCAGGCAGCACAAGACAACAAGATAACCTGTTTCCCGTTGTCACTCCCTTGCACCTGGCACAGAGAAAACCCACTTCTAAAACCAGGAGGTTGCTTATGGCTTGTAACCTGTGATGGTCTTTTCCTCCATGAATCTGTCCAAACCCCTTTTAAAGGCATCTAGGCCAGGTGCCATCACCACATCCTGTGGCAAGGAGTTCCACAGATGAATTACACGCTGGGTAAAGTATGAACAAGATATGATGAAGTTGTTTCAGTCTCATGCCCAGCATGTTATTACACTGTGATTTGCCTGTCTGCCTACATGCTACACTACCACTCGTAATCTTGTAAACATATCAAACAAGAACGGACCATCTCACCGGGATTAAAGGTCATATCAAAAATATAGTTTACAGTTTAAAACAACAATTAAAAACAATAAAGATCTTTCAACAAAGCAAACATTTCATTCATTTGCCATGAATATTTTCAATGCTAAGCAGCCATACTGCATACAGCCATACTCAATTGAGTATGACCAAAGAAAATAAGAGTTTCATGGTGAAAGTAACAGGACAATATATGGAGAAATGAACCGGACAAATGTACTAGAGAAAAATCTAATAATCATATTACAGAACTGCACAATACAGTAGTACTTTTATATAGTTCATGCTAACATTAAAAAAAATCAAAATCAGTTTTTTCACAAGTCTGAATGGCTATGCTGGAGCAGTTGACAGATTCAACATGCTGAAGGTGGAAAATTCCCTAGCAGCCCAATCCTAAATAAATCCCACCCCCGCTAATGCAGCTGCACCAACCGAGTGCATGCTGTATCCTGTGGGGAGGGCAGTCCAGAGGCCCCCTCAAAGTAAGGGAACATTTGTTCTCTTACCTCAGGGCAAGCCACCGCAGCCCCAATGGGCCTCCTTCTATCTGTGCCAGCTATTTTGCTGACACAAGTCCAAGGAGACTACGGGAGAGGGAAGAAGAGAGGGAACAGGGTTAGAAACCTGGCGCATGCCGGTCCCTCCCCTGTTCCATATCCTACTCACCCCTCCCCACTCAGAAACTCTTCCTTTCCTCCCCGCCCCTGCCGGCGGCTTACCCTCGATACCAGAGGTAGTCAGCTAAGGCAGTGGGCCTCCGGACCCATGCTATTTTTGGTGGTGGCACCAAAACGGTCACCAGTGGCCTGCTGCATGTGCCGCCATATGTCCATTTATGATAGCGGAACTGCATCATTGGCTGAATGACAAGCATTGAAGAAATTTCATTTAAGTTCCCGTATTACACTGAAGAGCAACTGCAACTGAATAAAACAATGGGAGCATCTTCCCTCCGTGTTTTTCCCAGAGTCATACGTAGCGATGCTTGACTGATAACTAATTAAAATACAACTAGTTCACTGTTGTCATCTTGGTAAGATTTAATTCACTATAGAGAAAGTGAGAACGCTTGTCAACTTAGTGTCATCACATACTGGCCCTCACACATACCTGCCTTTCCAGACACCTGCCAAATGGCAGTGATGAATTTTCTCCAGAGCATTTTAATAAAATACAGTTTACATCTTGTATAATTTATAAGGTAAGAATGAATTCGAATTAAGATCAAATGTGAAAATTTAAAAACCTGCTACTACAAATTCATACCTATATACAGCCCAGTCCTATCCCCTGCCATGCTATAGCATGCAGACACGCCAAAACACATGTACTGCATGCTATAGTGTGTGTGTGTGTGGGGGGGGGGAACCTGAAGGCAAACCAGAGGCTATGTACCTCCTCGATCCACCTATGGACCTCCTCAGACCTACAACAGCTATATAGCTAGTGTAGGTCCAAGGGGACTGGTTGAAGGAGAGGGGATAGGATTCTGGTGCATACCGAGCCTGAATCTGATGCGCGCTGAGTCTGGCACAAACTGAGCCTGGAGACCAGTTGACAAGAAATAGCCAATATAAGATCAGAGTTATAAAGTTGTTTGGATTACTGTTCTTTTTAATATTTGTTACTATGTGCAATTTAAACTGATTTTCAATAAACGTTAAAGAAAAAAAAACAAAGAACACTGATCTCTGGGCTGCAGTTCGCATTTTGGAAACCACATTTTGAATGAGCTGCAGTTTCCAAACTGTTTTTAAAGGGAGCCACAGAGAGAGAGCATTTCCGTAATCCAACCTGGGAGTAACTAGGCTATCAGTGACTAAAGCCGGGTCCAATTTCTAGGAAAGGCAACAGCTGGAAGATCAGCTAAAGATTTAAAAAGCCATCCTAGCCTAACATCTGGGTCTCCAAGGAGAGCACAAGATCCAAGAGCAGCCCTGTGCGATATCCTTAGGGGAGTGGGACTCCATGAAGGATCGGATTCACATCATAAGAACATGTGATTCGATCCTTAACTAATAGCACATTAATAGACACCAAGGTTTCCATGGCCACAACATTCAGTAGAATAAAAGCTTCCGAGGTCTAAGCCATGTTCCTGTTTTATTAAAATATAACTATAAAACTTGTTTCTAACTGCCTTCCTGAGGGATCAAAGAACCTAGAATAAAAGCTTCAGTAGAAGCAAGCACAATAACCCTTGTCTAAATTAATGTCTTATTGCCCAATCCTATCCCCCACCAGTTTGCACGATCACTGGCGCTAACAGCACACGCTGCATCCTATGGTGGTGGGGTGGGTGGGTGACCAGATGGCCTAGGAGAGGTAAGTAAATATTTTCAGTAAGACATTCCTGGTCGCCAATGGGTCTCCTCAGACCTACACCAGCTACTTAGCGCCCACCCCGCCCCTATATTTAAATATCGGCCGCGGCGCACTCCGGAGGGCGGGGCGCCGCGCTCCGGAGGGGGCGACCTGGGTCGCCGCTCCGGGCGCCCCCTCAATTGCCCCCTCAATTGGGAGAGCCGGCTTGGGGAAGTCCTCCCCGGCCGGCTGCCCGGGGCCTTCTAAGGAAGGCCCGCGCGAGAACGGTATTTATACCGTTCTTTTCGCGCATGCTCAGACTGTTACTGAGGGAAAAGGGCTGCCCTTTTCCCTCAGTAACAGTCTGAGCATGCGCGAAAAGAACGGTGTAAATACCGTTTTCGCGCGGGCCTTCCTTAGAAGGCCCCGGGCAGCCGGCCGGGGAGGACTTCCCCGAGCCGGCTCTCCCAATTGAGGGGGCCGGCCCAGCCCGACTCGGAGACTCGAGTCTCTGAGTCAGAGTCGGACTCCGGCACGGGTGTGCGGCGCTCCCGCAGGGTGGGCGCCTGGTCCAACGGAACCACGCGCTCCACCCCGTGCGCCGCCCCCGCAGGGTGGGCGCCTGGTTCGACTGAACCACGCGCTCCACCCTAGTTACACTATTGAGTAGGCGTAGGATGGGATCACAGCAATAGAATCAGAGTACCAAAATATCATTTTAAGCAATATTTGCACTTCATTAAACTGGAAAGGTTTACTGCCATCAGTGATACAAAAACGATTAAGTGCTCTACACTTAGACGATTAAGTGCTCTACACTTAGACACCAAGAGAAGTGCAGGGTACTATAATTAGCAGGTAATTTGCTCACAGCCCAAGTGACTGAGTAGAGTTAATCTGCCAGTAATACATATATTAAAGCACAATTACTATTTATGGTGCTGTCGTTTGAAAACATTTGGACAATGCAGTCTTTAAATTGCCTGTGGGGTTAATAGCATCAGTTACATATAACAAACATTATGATAAAAGTTAATTAGCATCCTTTCCAAAATCAATCACAAAGCATACAAGAACAGGGTTTAGAACTTCAGAAATGGTTTGAACACCTGATGAGTTTATTATTATGTTAAGAAGTTCTGACTCCAGCGGCTCATATGGTGTAGTGACATACAACAGAGCTTGGATTTCAAACTGGCTTTTATGCCACAAAAGCCTTCAAGAGCAGCTATGAAAGGCAGCACAAATGCTGAGGTTAACACTTCTAAAGGTCAGAGGGGGAACACAGCCATTGTTTATTTCTGTCTTTGTTTATTTAAGCTGATGCAAATGTTAACATTGTGTATCACTCATATCACGTTACATAACCTACCGATGTGGCAAAAATCACCACTAAAATGTTTTTAAAATCTGATTAGAAAACTCTCTCTCCTGAATCCCAGCACAGGGCAACTCTAGCTTCACTTTCACATACACTACTGCCATCTTACAGTTTCAAAATGGAAATGCTGGCTTCCTATACTCTAAACATGCACAAACAGGAAAAGCAATTGGCTTCAACAAGGAGTCAGGAATAACAAACAACTGGTCTTTTATTCCTGCTTTGGTAGGTTCTGATGTCAGAAGAACCTGGCATAAGAACACAGAACACAGAAGTTGGTGGCAAATTAACTTGGGTACTCTCGTTGTAAAAAGACCAGTGCCTTGAAATTCTGGTACAAGAAGGAATCCTAAGTTGTTTTTTTGTTCCTCACTGTACTTACTAGATTCTTCCATCCATATTACTTCCTTCAAAAACCATGAGAATTGCTTTCCTGAATCAGGTGAAGGTCCATTTACTCCAACGTTCTTTTCCCAGCACGTTCCTGGAAATTCACAAGTAGGACATAGGGCCAGCCCAAGACCTTCTGGTGACTGAGGCAGTGTGCCAAATGCTACCACCTCTCTCACCTGGTGATGTGCCAACATTGGCTTCTTCAACTCTTTGGATTGGAAAAGGAAGAGGGAGACACAGCAGAAGAGTGGAGAAGTGGTGGGCTAGGCCAACATGCCCTAGCCCAGGGGTCTCCAAACTACGGCCCATGGGCTGATTTTATCCGGCCGCAGCAGGCAGGCCAGTGCGGCCCATGGCAGCCTCCAGCTCCCCACTACCACCAGCTCCCCTCACCTACCTGTGAAGGCCGTGGGAGGCTGCGGAAGGCTGTGGCAGGCAGCAAGCAGCTCTCCACCGGCTGAGGCTGCCAACAAGCGGCTGTGGGAGGCTGCAGTGGCTGGCAAGCGGCTCCCTACCAGCCGCTCATGTTTCACTGACGTGGCCAGAAGAGGCAGGGCCACCGGAAGGGTGGGGCCACAGGCCCAACGGGCCTGTCAATCATGCCTATCCAGCCCATGGCCGGAAACCTTGGAGATCCCTGCTCTAACCTATCAGTCTTCCCTCCACCACACTCGTTCTCCCACTGTCCCCTCCCTCTTTTCCAGTACAGGAAGTGAGGTTAGGAAGAAGAGAAGGAGCAATGGAGGCAAGTAGGTGAATGGAGGAGGGTGCCCCCCACCAATTTGCTGCTATAGTTAGTCTCATGGATTTGCTAGTCCTGACAGGATATAGAGATGATGGCTGTCTCCTGTTGTTTGCCCCATGCAGTTGGTATTCTGCTGCAGTACATGGGGTTACATTTAGTTAACATAGCTAATAGTCAGCGGCATCGTTACATAGGGGGCCCTGGTGACCAGGGCCCCCGGCGCCAGACTGGGGGGGTGCCGGGCCGGGCGCAGGGCGAAAAGCAGCGACTCCGACTCGGGCCGGAGTTTTGCCCGAGTCAGAGTCGCTGCGGAGCTCGGAGCCTCGGACGACTCGTCTCGGATGGAAGAGGAGGAAGAGGAAGTGTGCCTCTCTAGGAGGCGCCTCCCAGACAGTCTCGCTGGTGATTCACCAGCGAGACTGGGGAGGTGCCTAGAGAGGCACACTTCCTCTTCCTCCTCTTCCATCCGAGACGAGTCGTCCGAGGCTCTGGTGACGCGCGCAGACGGGGTGACGCACACCTCACACTCTGCTCCGGAGGCTCTCTGAGGCCAGGAGAAGGCCTTGTAGCGACCGCCCCATCTGGCGGTCTGGGGCCTTCTGAGAAAGCCCAATGCGCCGAGCGTCTTTTATAGGTTTTTTCGTGCATGTGCAGAACGTTTCTGAGGACAAACGGGCAGCCCTTCCCTTCAGAAACGTTCTGCGCATGCGCGAAAAAACCTATAAAAGACGCTTCGGCGCATTGGGCCTTCAGAAGGCCTCGGACCGCCGGACGGGGCGGATGTTCCGAGGCCTTCTCCCGGGCCCGGCCTCGGAGAGCCTCCTCCGAAGGGTGACGCGGAGGAGGAGGGGGGTGCCCGGGGGTCACTAGGGTGACGTGCGATGTCGCCCTAGGGTGGGGGGGTGACGCCCCCTGCCACAGGGTGGCGCGCCCCTAGTGATGCACGGCGCCCCCTTAGAAATTGCTGGCACTGCCTTCGGCGGCCCCGGGGAGTACAAAGGCGGCAAAAGGGAGGGGGCGCCAATTCGAGGATGGTGCCCCCTATAGAGTTAGCGCTAGCGACGCCACTGCTAATAGTTGTTGATAGAAGGTCACCATCAGCCCAATCCTATGCCGGCCTCCACCAGTGTGACTCGACCCTGCGCCGTTGCAAACATGCCGTAAAGCACATTGCACTAGCACGGAGGCCAGTTGTGCTGGTGTAGAGGCTAGTGCCGGTAGGTCTCTGCCGTTGCAAGAACTGCACCAGCCAGTGGCAAGTGAGCTCCGTGCCCCCTGGAGGCAGGGGAAGTCAAAATGGGGGTAGTTTGGGGGGTGTTCCAAGGTGGGGAGAAAGCAGAGGGAGGGCAGAACAGGCCCAGGAGAGGGCGGGCATGGTGGAGGAGGCCTCCACCAAATCCTATCCCCCTTTTTGGGCTTGGAAACCCTACTTGGGGCTGCTCAGATTTGCGCCAGCCATTTAGCTGGCACAGATCCAAGTACCCATAGAGGTTGCTGGGGCTCAACACAGAGTAGGGGATGGACTTCCCCTTACCTCCTTTGGATACAATTGGGCTGTTATCATGCAGTTGTCTAATCCTTCTTAAAGATACAAATCACAATGGTAGTTATAAACCAACCATTTTACAAGAATTTCTAAACTTCACTACTTCAAAGTGGGACTCAACTATTGAAACTGAGAATTTAAAATGATATACCGGTAAGTCTAAACCTAAAATGATGTAAGTTTAAACCTTATATCATTTAAAATGATATGTCTAAAGAAAAGTAGATGTTCATTTGAATTAATTAAAAACAGACATTACAGCTGTTTTGTGATCAACTTTACCCTAATATCTTTGTAGCATTATTAGAGTTACAATGTCAAACATAAAGAGATTGAGGAGAATTGTCTCCATCAAAAGTGAAGACAGGCTTTCAGACAAATTCATTGTACATAAAAGATGTGATCTAAATTTCAATTATGCAGAACATACGTAGTCATCATTATCATCTGTTTTGCTACAAGCAAGGGAGAGAAACACCTACTAAACCTGAATTAGACACAGTATATTGTACAAATCAAAACATTTGCTTTTTAAAAATTATAATTTAACAACATCTTGACTTATCTTGTTTATTTTTCATTGAGCGACCAAATATTTTTGTACAGAAAAGGTTCTAATACCAGATCTCAATGCTGAAAAAAAAGAGCAAAACAGTTCTTCCACTAAACTGGCATTACAGCCTGTTACTATATGTTTTTAATTTGAAGTAAGTCCCAAATGTGTTCAATGGGATTTGCTCTGAGATAAGCATGTGTAGGGCAGCAGCCTTACTATAAGAAATGTCTGGAGCCATATTTTTTTTCAAAGAGAAGGATCTTGCTGTTGGAGATTGTATGAGGCTCCATTCTACCACCACTGCGTGAGATCACACAGAGATAACGGAGTTCAGTGCCACCAATATACAGACACTCAGCACTCACGCCCTTTCACCTGACATGACACACAATCTTGTTGTTTAATCAGTGTCTGTTCACAGTGAGAGACTGACGGCACAATCCTATGGGCCGTTTACACCACCAGAAGGAGCATTCCAGCAGTGTTGGATACCAAGGTATTCTAGTTGGGCTCTCCCAGAGCTGCCCTTTCAGCAGCGCCGCTTCTGCCGAGGCTCTGGGAGGAAGAGATGGAAGGAGGCCTCAGAAGGCAAGGAACACTACGGGGGAAGGGGAGGAACAAAAGGGGTGAGAGAGGGAGATGCTGCCGAGGTGCTGGGAGAGCCCAGTTATCACATGGGCCACCCTTTCAGCAGTACCACTTCTGCCAAGTTGTCACTTCTCAGAGCACCTGAGCTACGGTGATGCCTTGGCAGAAGCAGCACAGCTGAAAGGGCAGCCTGCGTGATAATTAGGCTCTCCCATATCTTGAAAATATGGTCAAGATTTGCATATTTTCTCTTCTATTTGCAAAAAAATGAGCTTCTACGTGAGAACAAACTGCTCATTTCTGGCCACCATCTGCTTAATGACATCACCTCCTGCTTAATGTCGTCACTTCCAGCCCTCAGCAGGTGCCATAAATGCTATTCGGCCCACTGAATGAAACAAGTTTGACACCCCTGATTTAGACAATCAGAGAAACTGCATGATTTCAGGTGGGAAAGCATATTATTAATATCACAGGCTGGATCCCATATGCTGTTCCAAATAGGATGGAGAACGCACTGTTTTGCAGTGGTCTATTGACAATAGACCAGAAGATTAGGGCACAATTTTTCTTGAAAAATATAGTTTCATGAATGAAAAATGTAAACAGTGTGACTGTAAAAGAATCTGACAACATTTATCTGGGGGGAAGAAAAGCAAAAGTAGTAAGTTCTTGGGACACAAGAAGGAGGTTGCTTGTCTCTGGAAGGTTTGTGGATTTGGCAGTCAATTAAAAAAAGGACTTCTGACAACTTTCCAGTGGTCAAGGAGGCCAAGACTGAGAACACAGTTTTCCGGGATTTCATTATACACTGAAGGTTTTCTTCCTAAATTAATTTTGCCTATTCTACTAGAATATACTGCTAATCACTACTGTAAAATTATTGCCTCCTATTATTTAGCTCTTTAAAAATATTTACTTAATTCAATCTGCTTCCAGTGTTTTAAGCTTATTCAGAAAACCAAAGCCAGCATAATAATGAGAAAGGCTGAACAAGGATTTGGGTATGATTAAGGAGTTGGAAATTGTGAACAAATGTTGTCCAAAATATACATTTCTTGGACTTTGCTTCACCAGCTCCAGACTCATGGAGGTAAACACATCCAAGATACCACTGGCACAAGTTTGCAAGAGCAACCACTCTAGGCAGGGTTGCGAACTATGACTGCAGCTATTCCTAGAGATTTTCTTTAAACAGGATGTAATGTCGGAAATTCCTGGATGCCCTACTGAAATCTCCAGGATTGCCTTCAGTAATCTGGAGATTTACACTGATTCCTAAAGACTCCAGGCCAATCCTGAAGGGTTGGCAACCCTAACTCCACAAAGCCTACATGCTGGAATTATGTCCAGCACAATCAGAGGCACTTCTCCAAAGAAGGAAATCAATGGGGAAGAGAGAATGAAACTTTTCTCTCAGGCACTGAAAAAGCTGAGGATGGTGCTACAGAAAATACACTAGTAAAAATGCTTATAAGGATTGATGATATTTCATTTACAGCCCAAATCCTATTAGGCTGCCCTACTGGTGGAACGCGTATTCTGCCAGCGCTGACTGCTGCAAAGCAGCTGTAAAGCGCTCTCCAGCAGCACAAAGAATAGGTTGCTGCTGGAGCGTGGCAGGAACGCTGGAGCTTTTCCGTGTGCATTGCCAGATTGCTGGCCGCCTGCCAGAGCAGGTAATCCAGCAGGGGAGATGGGAGAGGGTGGGGGAAGGCAGAACAGAGGTAGGGAATGGGTGAAACTGGGTGGGGAGGGGGAGGAATGGGGCAGGCAGTGGCGTTCCCAGCCCTCCCGGCGCCTGGGGGTGGGGGTTGGAGCGCCCCCCAAGCAGCCGGGCTCGGGGCTCCGGCCTCCGGAGGCTCCGCTCCGAAGGTAGGGGACAAGCCCTCCTCAAAACGACCGCCCAGTTCAGTGGTCGAGGGCTTTATGAGAAAGCTGAACGCGTCGCCGGCTTTTATATGTTTTGCGCATATGTTTATATGTTATATGCGCAAAACATATAAAAGCCGGCAATGCGTTCGGCTTTCTCATAAAGCCCTCGACCACCGAACTGGGTGGTCGTTTTGAAGAGGGCTTGTCCCCTACCTTCGAAGCGGAGCCTCCGGAGGCCGGGGACGCGCCGAGTTGGCGCGCTGCTCCGGGGGTCGCGCCAGCCGGGCTCCGGTGCCGCGCCGCTCTGCGCAGCCCCGAGCCTGGCTGCCGCGCCCCCGTGGCGCCTGGGGTGGAGCACACCAGCTCCCCCCATTAAAGAACACCTCTGAGGGCAGGGAGGCTGCGGGAGGGGTGGATTCAGTGGTGAAAGTGTGCACCAGATCCTATCTTGACTGGCAGCAGCCTTCCGGCCCCCTTTCTCTCCTTGAATCTGCACCAGCGAAATCGCTAGCACAGGTCCAAGGAGACCCATTGCTGAGCTGGAGACTTGTGGAGAGGTAAGGATCCCTTCCGAAGCCTACTGATCCCCCCCCCCCCCCGGGCTGGATACAGTACTTGTCTTTTCAGCACAGCTACAAGGATAGGACAGGGCTGTTACTATGTCTTTTCTGTGAAAAACTTGGTAGAGTTAATATACTTGGTGATACCTTTTCCCTTTCTCAACCCTGAGCATCCTAGTCTACCCTAAGGATACTTATAAATCTGAGGATTTATCACACTCTTTCATGAACAAAAGCATGTCAATATTAAAGCTAAATATTATGTCCTATCACAATTCTTAGGGTAATTACAACCTTCCTGTTTTGTATTTTGCTTTATATTAGGGAAATTCATTCAAATAATGTAATTAGGAAAAGAAATTCTCATCGGAAGCTGAGGTGCTTTCTCTCAAAATGAGATTCATCTATTGGGTCCTCAAAGAGCTAATGAAATTTTAAGACCTTCTTTTAGCTCTGTATCTCCTTAACAAGTACATGACAGCTACTAATAATGCTGGTTATAATGGAGAAGAAATTGAGACATGAATTTAGTTATAAATAAGGACAGTCAACATTTGATCACTCTGGTTCAGATTCACCTGCATTTAGCTGTGTTCTTTTCATTTCCTAATTAAAATAGGAAGATAATAGCTGTCAGTATTCCCACACATACACCACAAAAACGTGAGCTCGGGGGTTATGAGAAATCGGCTTAGAGATTTCCCAGGCTTGCTAGTGTTTCCCTGTAGGTGAGTATGCCCAGGAGGCATAGCCAGAGCCAGAAGGATAAACTGATTATATTATCTCAAAAGATTTCTACCATCTTGAGTGGCAGATACCTTGCAACACTTTTCCTGCCTTTTTGTTTTGTTTTGTTTTGATTGCCTCTGAAATTGAGCTGTAAAATTGGCTGTTTCTAGGCTGGCACCTGGCTTTGAATTACAAATACCAATATTTCAAAATTGGGAAACAAGGTGCAAAGTTCTGTTCTCTTCCACCGTACGATACAGTCATTACAGACATTTCCTTTGAATAACTGACTCTCAATTCCAGCTGCTGTCATTAGAAAAGTGTGTAGTGTCGTCTGCTAAAGACCTGGTAAAATACAGCTTGCTTCTTGTTGAATCGGTATCCTTGAATTCTCAACTTAAGAAGTTGTGTAGCTTTTTAAAAACTGAGTTGCACGGGACTCAGATTTACACTGTAGATTTAAAAATGATAAAAAGAAAAAAACAAAGATGGTATTTCCCTGACCATTATATACTTTCCTTGCATCTGTCTAAGCGGGAGATGTAATTTCCAGATTTCCTTGCATCTATCTAATATAGAAACCCTCAAGATTAGACAGATGCAAGGAAAGTCATAAACAATACTGCAATTCAGCACATCCTATTCCATCATTTATATCTGAGCTATACTAAACATTCAGTCACTAAAGATTCATCACAAGTGTTGAGTGGAAGAGAGATGAGGGATGGAGATTTCTAGTTTTCCCCCCACTTTCACTCCTTTGACATTAGTTCTGCTGGTGTAAAAGGCCCATAGGATTGAGCCACTAGTCAACTTAGAGCCCAATCCTACCCTTTACCCGCCCCCCACTGATGCAGCAGCTCCAAAATGGCAGCCGCTGCATCCTGTGCAGGGTGAGGGACCGGGAGGTCTCCACAGGGCAAGGGGATGTTAAATTCCCTTACCCCTGCGTAAGCCCTTTGGCCCGCAATGGTTCTCCTCGGACCTATGCTAGCAATTTCGCTAACATAAATCCAAGGAAAGAAAAGGGCCGAGGAGGCTGCAGGGAAGGGGGATAGGATCCGGTACGGGCATCACTCACTCTGACGCCAAACCGAACCTGCGCTGGAGAGGGCAGGCAGGGGTGGCAAGGGAGGGGGGCATTGGCTGGCCCGAGAGGGGGCAGGGATATCACCGCTGAGTAGTGCCAATATCCAGTGCCCCTTTCCCTGGCCAAGTTGGCCTTACATGGCCTTCCCAGAAGCACACCAGCTCCAGAGCTGGTGCACATCCGAGGAGGCCCATCAGGGCCTGCGGTGCTTACACAGGGGGAAGGGAACAAATGTTTCCTTCTCCCCAGTTGAGCTTGACGCACACCAGCTTGACCCGCATTCTGCCTAGGATGCAGCGGCCGGCCATTTAGGCCGACCGCCGCATCTTAGGCAGGATCGGGCTGTCCGACTGGAAACAAATTCATAACTGTAAGAGCTGTCTGGCACTGGAAAGGTTTGCCTTGTGTAGTAGTGGGCTCTCCCTCATTGGAGGGTTTGGAAGCAGAAGCTGGATGGCCACCTGTCAGGCAGAAGTCTGCTGGCTTGTTCTGCTTTTGAAGATATACATGTGGAAGACTGCCCTTGCTGAAAATGAAAAAAAAAATAATTCAAATGGTTTTGAAAGCTGCCTTGAAGACCTAAATGATGGAGTCAGGATATACATCTGTTAGTTACTAGTCCACAAAAATTCATAGTAGTGCCCACACCTACATATGATGCTATTTATGATGTATGATGAACCTATGAAAAACAAACAGGTAGCTCTTTTCCAGCTTACAAAAGCATTCTTGTTTATCTCTCCCCACAAAAAACCACAAGTGGCTAGTTGCAAGTCGTGATACCTTTAGAAGTAACCTTGTGGTATCACAACAAATATACATCTTTGTTTTCTGTGAAACATTTTCATAAGCAAAATTTTCTTTCCAAAGTAGGAAGCTATCAAAAGTTCACTAATTGGCACTGAAGGCATTAAGGTACATAAGATTACAGTCTACATGATTTACTGGAAAGATTTAAACCAGCTCTTCTGGTGAGCATTCATTTAATCACAGGTACTCCATCCAGTAGCGTTTCTATGACCGACCGCCCCCCCCCCGCGCTGGAAGTGATGTAATGGCAGCAGCCGTTATCACTCACTCAGAGGCGCAGGGCGGGTGGGAGGGCCAAACATGCCGACGGCTCTCCTCGCTCGCCCTGGCAAACGGGACGATCTGCACTGCCGCTGGCCGCCGTTGCACCCCCCCGCCCAACCTGCTGCCTGGGGCCCAATCCCAACACCCAGAGGCCCACCGCCACTGACGACACCACTGACTCCATCAGAGGCCTCATGTTGGCATTCAACCAGCATTCAACCTCATTCAACAAAATAGAAGTTAACATTTAGAGACAAGTCCGCCAGAACAAAGGAAGGATGAATTAGCTACAAGAATTTACAACTGTATTTAAGTCACCAGTAAATTGCAACAGAGATTTTCTCAGCCAGTGTAAAATACTTCACTGTCATTTTGCAAACAAAGCAACAAACCTCTTTTTAAGTTGACCGCCATTCCTACAACCATTTTGGCAAAACTTTAATGTATCGTTCTTAAATACAGAACGTTCTTAAAGAACCATTTTGCACTTTTAGGTAGAATGAAGTCTAAAAAACCCTGATGAGTGCAGGATGCCTGCAAATGAAATTAATGAGCACAAAAATGCACCATAAATACCTGGCACTGAAATGTGAATTATTCTTTTTTCAGAGCCACTATCAGCCCAATCCTATTGACCTTGTACGACAGCAGATCTTCTGATCTGCTGTTGTAAAAGGTCGAGTGACGGTGCAAACATTGCATTGCTGTTGCACACAACAGAGCTGCAGGCAGAAACAGCCAGCGGCTCCTGGCATGCACCACAACCATCTGGACAGCGCAATGGAGCAAGTAGAAGACCTGGTAGGTCGGCAGCATGGGCAGTTCATGGAAAATTCAGGGGAGGTTCAAGGTGGGAAGGGAGAGGAACTGGGAGCAATTCAGGAGAGGGAGGGGTGAATCCAAATGGTAGTGACTTGCATGGGATGCTACCCCTCTTTTGCTGCCTGACACACACACACACACACACACACACACACACACACACACACACCCCTTCTTCTCTTTGGACGTACGCTAGCTACATAGGTGGGCTGGATCTCCAAGGAGACTTATTGCTGACCCAAAAAACGTTTTTTACTTATCTCTCATTGACCTCCTATCCTAGTAACTCCCACCCCATCCCTAAGCATGCAGCACACACTCCATTAGTGTGGCTGCATTCTATGGAGTGGCAGGGGATAGGATTGGGCTCTATGTCTGCAAAGAGTCTGACTTACTTTGGAGAATACTGAATTTAGGCTTCCAGAAGGAAAGTTCCAGAACTGAGTGCCACTGAAACGTTTCAAAGCTTTGAGACACACCTCAAAATATTTGACTACTAACTCGATTATGCTTTAAATCAGTATTTCTCAAACTGTGGGTCACCACAAGTGAGTCATGGCACAATTTCTGGTGGGCTGTGAACAGTCCACTGTCTGAGCCTCAACTTCCAGGTTGCTCTAATTCAGAATGTTTTTCACGTGATAAAGCATGACTTTTGACGGCGCCCATGAAGGCCAGTAGTCAGTAGCCGCTTTCAGTTTTTACTAGATGCACACTGGGTGTCACTCTAGGATTTTTCCTATCTTTGTGGACTCAACATGGTTGGGCCTCAGCCATTGCTGCTTCTGAGGAAAGGCTTCTATTGGCCAGCAGTAGACCAGAGGTGATATTTGAAGCACTCCCAGTTTCCCATTGGCTAGGACCCACTGAGCAGCAGGTGGAGCTTCACTCAAATGGGTGAGGCAGGAATGGAGCTGGCCAAAGCACTGTTGGGGCTCCTGGTGCTCAAGCTCATGGAGTGCGCAACCAATCCCCTGCAGGATTCCTTGCATGAGGAGATGCTGCTAAGCCCCCTCCCTTCCAGCAATGTGGCTGCTACCTTCCAGTTTCAGATGTGCTGGGATTCCAACCTGCAGTGGGAGGGCGGTAAGGGGCAGGCATATCTCAATGGTAAAGGGTGGCATAACCATTGGACAGTGGTCTTGATGGGGTGGGACTGGCTGTTCATGTAAAAAACCATGAAAGCTCAGTAACCAAGACGTTTTGGTGGTGACCTGGTGACGTCATCACGTCACACGTCACCATGTCACCAAAAACTTCCAGGTTGCTGAGCTCCACGTGGTAAGTGGGTTGTAGGGCACAAAGTTTGAGAACCACTGCTTTAAATTATATAGCTCTATAATCTCTCTTCATGGCTAGCCCCTCCATGAAGTTGCAGGGTTGCAGGAAACGGCAAACGGACTTTGGGAACTTTTTACCAGGAGCATAACAAGCTCCTGTGTCGCTTGGGGCATGAGAACTTGCTGTGCCTGGAAGTGAAGTCACGTGATGCCACTTCCGGGTCGGGCGCTATTGGCAGCCCTCACATTCCATTTGGTGCGAGAGGAATGCGAGAGCTGCCAATTGTCAGCTGCCTTCACACGCTGGTCCTTCTCTTCACGATTGTGAAGAGAAGGGGGGCACACAAAGACAGGAGGACCCGGCAGCTGTTGCATTCTACTCGGACTGCTCCAAGCAGAAAACGACGGCTACTGATTGGCTGCTGCCTCCATGTGCCGCCTCTTCTGTTCACAATTGTGAGGGGAAGGAGCGGTGTGAGAAGGCAGTAAGGCGAATAGTTGCGTTTGGCTCGAAGTGTTCCAAGCCAAACGCGAGGGCAGCCATTAAGTGGTGGAGTCTGAGGGTTGTGTCCCCCCCCCGGCGTTGCGCCCAGAGCAACTGCCCCTCAGGCTCCACCCTTGTTAAACCCCTGCTTTTTTGCATTGAGTCTGCCACTGCCTCCCTCCAGCCTACTGCAGACGGAGCTGCTCTGATACATTCTATTCACTAACAATAAGTGAGAACTGGAAGGCAGCAGTCCAGCCCCTTACATCCTCACGTTGTTCTTTCCTGAGCTCCACACTTCCAGATTTGTTTAAAGGGATTGCATGAGGAAGGAGCAACGTGAGGAGGTAGGGGGCTCAATTGCCACCTTCCATGTGATGGGGCGCATGGCAGCGAGTTGGAGTAGTGTCAGCAGGGCTTTGGATCACCTTGAGCTATCCCTGCCTCTCATTTTCTATATCAATCCTTGGCGTTCATACTATAATGACGGTGGTCCATACTTCTATGGTGTGCAGGTCAGCACCTCAAGAATGAGCAGGGTTGCTGCAGTCTCATGGATGGACAGTGCTTGCATTGAGGCACCATTTGTGTGAAGCCTCCATATGGGAGATACATTGGTGTACATAAGTGGCTACTGCAATTTGTACAACATTGCAGCAGCTTAAAAAAGTACCGGTGCGATTACAGAAAAAATGGCAGCAATCAGGGCCAGCCCATCAGTGAAGCCAGCTGAAATGCTCATGTGGAATTGCAAGTTGGAGGAACAGCGACTGACTGAAAATAAATGCTCTGCTCCCTCCTGTTTGTTTATTTATTTTAAACAGAACCAGCACAAAGGCAGGGAGGCCATGCCAGAGCTGCAGGTAAGAGGGCAAGATCTGAGGTAGCACTGCATGCTCAATCCTGCCTACCTGGCTGCTTGGCAGCAGTCCCACCTCAAGCAGCCCTGAAGCTTTCGCCAGGCTGGCAGCCTTGTATTTCATCCCAATGTGGAGGTGCTGGTTCACACAAGTAGCACATCTGGAAGACTGCTGGCTACAGGCCCCTGAGCCTCCATATTAGCCTGAGGCACTTACAGTCCTATGTTTAGTCTTATCTGTTAGCTGCCTTTTAATAGCTGTATACAGCTCAAATAGCAGTGCAGCTATTCAAGTGCCTTACCTCTGGCTGTTATTCAAATCCTATTCTGGCTGTTAAGTCAAATCCTCGCAACAGGACCTAAACGCCTGCAATCCAATTAAAACATGCCGATTGCCAGGATCTGATCTTGGGGCCTGGCCTAGTGGGATAGTATGAGAGCCCTCCACATTTGCAGGATAAAAATATGGACGTGAGGCAGTGATCCCTGCAATTGCATACCTTCCAATATTTCACAAATTGAAATCTTAAGGACACTTGTGTGTACAAAGAATCTTTGTTATGCTCACATCAAGGATCTTTGCTTGAGCTGAGCCCCATTGGCCCTCCATGACAAATAATTGAAGGTATTTCTCTATCAAACATATACTTTGTTCATTTAGTCTGAAATGCATGGCTTCTGAAGCAGTCTTGCTACTACAGTGACCATAGCAGTTTCCTTTTTAAAGTCAGCATAACAAAATGTTAATCTCACCACAGATCAGCTGGACGTATTGAATAACAACAGCTCAAACAACAATACTGACTACCCTATCCTTATAAGCAGCTAAGGGGAGATGGAAAGTAATCTATTACACCTGTGTGAACATGCTAACAAGATTTTTTAAAAGACATATCCCAAAGCCCCCCCCCCAAAAGCTAAAATAGGAAGAGATTTACAAAAAATCTGATACCAAAGGGACTGATACAAAAGGGCTAGGAACTATTCTTTGTCAAGAGAGAGATCATTGAAGCATATGCAATTGGCAGGCAGAGTGAAGCTTCTGCATTGTCCAGAGCATAAATACTACAAGCCAGCCTTTTGCCCTGTGACTGGTCAATAGAGCAGTGCCGTCTGCTCACTGCATTTCAGGCTTTATCATCCAATTCAATTCCCTGGCCTCAGGGATCTTGAGCGAGAAGGCTAGATGGTAAGATATGAGTACAACAGAAAGACTGTATCTAGAGACACTTTAAATTACACAATGGCTTTCTCCAGCTGACAACCAGTTCATTTGGAGTGACCAACCACAGAGAAAAGCAATACAGATATGCTGAAAACTGAAGATAGGCTGGTGGGTCACTCTCAATAAACGAATCATGACACAGAGATGACCTCCATGTGTTTTGATTTAAAATGGTAACCACACCAAGACTGTCTGTTCTGCTACCTTGTCCTGAAACACAGAAGACCTAGATCAGTGTTTCTCAAAGTTCTCTCCATGAGTTGGGGAAGTTGTAAGTATTTGTGGGGGCGGGCTGATGGAGGCGCTCCCGGGATTGCGTTGCCGGGACAAAACATTTTTTGGGACTAGCTAGGCAATGGTCGAACGCCCACAACCCTCAGACGACCCACCAGGCTGGGCCCTCCCCTAAACTCCCAATAATGGTGGTAGTAGTAGGACAGGAGGTCTGGCTCAGTTGGTAGAGCGGCGGTCTAATATATGCCTGAGGATCATATCGGCAGCTCGAGACGGCCGGAAGTGTCTGTGTGAGAGCTGCCGGCATGCCGAGCTGATAAGTTGCAGAGCTTCTGTGGGGGAGTGGAACTGCAGCTGCACTTGAGTGAGAGTCAAGGTTGCCTGTCAGCTGAAGCATGGTGAGGCGAACGTCAGAGAGATAGCTGGACTGTGAAAGAAACCATCTAGAATGAAGGGTTCTACGAAAGATTAGAACATATTATTGTATTGTAAAAACCCCTTGGGCAGAGGTTCCCAAAGTGGGAGGCGCGACTCCCAAGTGGTTAGCCTTTTAATTAACACATATTCTTGCTTGCAAGAGAGAGAGCACAAAAACAAAGACCGGGAAAAGCTGCCTCTTCACATCGGGTCACTCAAAGTTCACTTCAAAACACTTCAGGTTTGTAGGCAGTTTTTCCACGTCTTGTTTTTAACCACAGCATGAGTGAAAGCCTTGCTTATCTTATGTTAAAGAACAATTAACAACTCAATTGATAAGCTAAGTGATCTTCGATCAAAAATTTATTTAAAACTCACAGCCCAGTAGTCTCACTCCAACGTTTCGTTTCCTTCTTTCCGGAAACCTTCTCAAGGAACCAATCTGAAAGATTGGAAGATGGATAAGCTAAGTACTTTGGAGCTGGAGCTGCAAAGACAGCATCTCGTTTCTCTCCAAATCCTGAGACATTGCAGGTTTGCAAGTAAAGTATTTTCTTTCTGTTGAATGTTTTTAAGAAAGCAAACACAAAACAAAAAGCAGCATGACCAATGGAAAAAAAAGTCCTCCCTCCCATGCTTTGATGTTTCTCTTGCCATGAATAGGACTAACGCAGATGACACTAGTGCCCTCTACCAGGTAGGTACCCCAGGCCTGCCAATGGAGGGAGGGCAGCATCCCAACCCCACCCTGTGCACTCCTGGCTTAGCTGCTGCTCAGCATAAGCATGGAAAATCCACTTTAGGGCTCGTTTTGGGAATATACACATACATATACACATATATATAATAAAGGATGCCTCTGAGCATGTAAAGAGTGCCTGTTTCTTCCGTGCACTGTAATGGTGAGTCACAGCTAACGGCGAGGGAGGTCAAGGGAGCCGCAAGTCAAAAAAGTTTGGGAACCACTGCCCTTGGGGTTTAAAAAAGCCTGCCCATGTAAACCGCCTTTGAATTAAAGTCAGAGGAGAAATCCGATGACCAAAGAAAAGACGGTATATAAATACTGGTTTATTATTATTATTATTATTATTATTATTATTATTATTATTATTAGTAGTAGTAGTAGTAGTAGTAGTAGTAGTAGTAGTAGTAGCAGCAGCACCCGATGCACTATCGGAGGCGCCATGCACCAGCAGAGGCGCCATGTGGGCAGCACATGCAGGACTTTGCTCCACGGCCTTCAGCAACCTGACACTCCCACTACAAATTGTAACAAGTACTTAAGGAATTGGATCCCAGAAGAGGAAGTACGAAGAAGAACAGGAGCCTGTAGGGATTTCTCAAGGAAGCCTAGCTGCATAGTTTAAAATAAATAGCTAAATTATACACTGTTTTTGGCTAAGACTAGCAGCTGTTTCTTCTTGAATGAGTGTGGTGTGACAGTGATTTCTTTATAACACTCTTTTTCCTTTGCTAGCTGTGATTACTCAGGGAGAAAAAAACACAGTTACTTTACTTACAATGATATGGAGTATTGTACTCTTGCTTAATAATACTGTTTGTCTTACAATTAATATCTTGGCCATATCAGATTTTTTTAAGCAGTCAGTCAGTTAGTAAAAGCTAGATTTGCATAACACATAGAAAATATATGTACTTGTACTATATAAAAGTTCAAATGTGTATTTTGGAAGTGGTTAACGCAATGGACTTTTGAAGCTGAGGTTTCCATTAGTGGAGTATGTCATATATCAAACCTGACTGATCCACACTGCTTGTTTTCTAGACACACCACAACAAGGTACCTTCCACAGTAATATAAAACAAGCGTGGTTGCATTTTCATGAGATAAATAACAAATCTTTAACTGGGAGGATAGGATTAGACAGACTTAACTTGCACCCCTCCTTGTATTCAAACTTTCGATTATTATTTCATACAGCGCAATCTTATGCATGTCTACTCAGAAGTAAGTCACATGTTATCCAATAGAGCTTACTCCCAGGAAAATGTGTATAGGATAGCAGCCTCAGGCAGTTCTACATTCTCGAACAATTGGAGACAGAGGGACAGGAAAGTGTGCCAAAGACAGTCAGCTAAGGGCAAGAAAACTGGAGCTGACACTCACCCACCTTCTCAGATCATTTTTATAGGCATATTTCCATATACATTCCCACCATTTGGTGGACACCTTTCTATTTCTATCTTTATCATGTATCACACACTCATCACAGCAGAAGCATTAACAAGGACAGACAAAAATAGTATCAGTCTTGATATATTGAACAAATATAGCTGTTATCCTTCAGCGTTAGTCTGGATTATACCTAAGCATTTTACTTTGCAAAACATTTAGGATTGCAAGCTTGAATATTATGATTCTCTATAGCAGGGGTTATCAAAGTGGTGGGTTACGCTGAGAAGGGGCAGGTCGCTATCCCCTTAAGGGGGTGGCGACATACAGTGACAACAGTGACCTCCTGCCGCTGGGAAAAAGAGGGTAATTTTTTTTTACTTACCAAGGGTTGCGCCACCCTCTGGAGGGTGGAGAGGCCCCCATGGCCACCCCTGTGGGCCTCCCCAAGCCTCAGATCGGCTCCCCAAGGGCGATTAAAGCCCACTTCCATTTTACTTCCTGGCTTCAATCACCTCGGGGAGCCGATCTGAGACTTGGGCATGTTGAATAAATTAATCAACCAGCAGATCTCAAGATTAAGATGTCAGGGCAGTTCAAGTATTTAATTGTATTTGAACATTGTAAAATGGTGCACTTGCTAATAGACAGTGTTACAAGAAGTAATTCTTCTGGCAAAAATAACTTTGGAAAATAGTGTAATGGCAATGAGATCAAAGGGCAACAGCCGGTCTGCTCTGGTATTTCTTTCCACACTTTTATTTTGTGAACTATTTTGTATTTGGTGCATGTTGACAAAGTAGCTGTATTAGCTAAGCTAAACTCATCTTATATGTAAGATATATGGGAGATCTTATTAACTTTATTAAACTGTGTAATGTACGTGTACTGACAGCATATAGGCAAATTGGAAGCGCTGGAAGTGATCCAGGAAGCTCTGTTGCCATCACCATGGATCGCCACTCCCTTTAAGGGAGTAGCGAACCATTGTTCCCGGCTGGGGCATCGCAACATCCCAGTTTGGGAACCACTGCCATAATCTGTGGAACTGAAAACCACAGAGAGCTCCAAGATAATGAACAGGATCACGCTCTCCCATCACTGTCCTGGCAAAAGTCATTCATCAAGGCAGTTTCATTCCCAAGACTGTGCCAGAAATCAGATTAAAATATGTCTAGATAATCTAAGTCATCCATGAATGTCTAGGGTTGTGCCCCTACTACTCATCAAACACCTTGCCCCTAAACAGGCATGTCTGTAACCAGCTAATAGTTGAAAAAAATAATCCAAATCCAAGCAGGTTCTCTTCAGGAGAGAACGCAGCCACCCCCTTCAAGGAGTCAGAATTGCGTCCAAGTTTAATGAGTAATTCACCAACCTAACCAGTCAGATGTTGCTAGCCAATACAGGCGAAAGTCAAGCATACAGATGAGAGGCTTAAGTTCTCAGACCAACATCTTCAGGCTACAAACAGTGGAACTCATACAAGCAATAGTAGCAATCAGGGCCTATAGGAATGGCCTGTGACTGTACTGCACCCAACGTGGCATCCAAGTCAGAGTGGACGTAAGCAAATTTATCCACAAAGTGCTTAGCAAATAAGTCACAAATGCTGTTGAGGATTCAGGTGGACCGTCCTGGGGCCCCACATGAAGGAAGTTTGTTGCCACCTAAAAAACTTCACTGGACAGCATCCACATAATTCAATACATGGATGTGGATCAAGTCTCTGACTCCAAGTCTGGAGTTAAGTCCCAAGTCTCTGGGTCCAAGTCTCAAGTCAAGTCCCAAGTCTTTGCCCCCAAGTCCTGAGTCTTTGGTTGCAAGTTGCGAGTCCCTATCTATTTAATGGGGAAAACGGGTTTAAACCTCAATAAAATTCGACTCGTTGTAAAAGGTTCCAAGTCTCTAGTCAAGTCTATCGAGTCTTTTACAATCGTCGAGTCAAGTCCGAGTCAAGTCATTGACGCGACTTGAGCCCGACTCGAGTCCGAGTCGATAAACTCGTCTACATCACTGTTTCAATACATGTGGTATCGCCAACTAATATATCAACAAGAATACAAGGAGAGCTTAGCATTGCTTTCCACCAGGAGTTGTAATAATTTTGTCAGGCCTAACTTTGCTCCCTGCTACAGCTGATAATTTGTAGAATCACAAGCTTCTTTCTCTCTCTTGACTAATTGAAACTCCGGATGACCACCGTAAAAGTGGCAGCCAATTTTGATGAGGGACAGCTAGATTGTTCTTAGTCTTGGGCGACAGATGTTTGTGAGAACTCCACCAGGATAGCTGATGAGGAAGATAATGATACTTGTAAAAGCAGAAGGTACAGCAGATGTTCTTGCTTAGTAGGAGCAGGGAGCTGGCAGGATAAGAATCAAAGCTAGTTTTCTCTTGTGCCTGATATCTAACAAACAATGATGGCACTCAAAAAAACCACCAGGGTTAGTGATTGCTGGTTGAAATATTGCGGCATTCAGCCTTGCCATAATTTCCAAACTAAATGCCAAGCCCTATTGCCCTGCTCTGCCTGGCAAACAAATTAATAAATCTATCAAATGAATAGAGAAAGGTAGCTCAGAAATGCCTCAATCCCTGGAGACTTTCAAAATGAAAAGAATGAATGACTACAGCACAGAATGCATATAAGGGAACGTTAGACTTTCATAGTATCTTTCCTTAGAATGACTCAAGACCTTATTCTGCCAATATTATCTCTGGGTATGAAATGCCATGTCAAAGGCAGCAATTGACAACACAAAAGACCCTGAACCATTGCGCTGCCCCATATTATGGAAGGCTAAAAATGAGGAAGTTATTCTCATTGTGAAAAACCTGATTTCAAATGGCAAAGGGCAGTATGTGCTCATACTGTGAAACACAATTGCATGTCAAAAAGGAATGCTAACAGAACATCTGCTTCTGAAATAAATATAGCTGCATCCTGGTAGATGGGTACTTTATATCAGTCCTCAAAAATACAACTTTCTACTCCAGCAGTAATTGACCAGTGGAATGAGAAATGGGATCTGAAACATCTGACCATACCAGTAATGCTTCACTGACATTTTTTCCTTGCTATTGCACAGTTACCCACTCAAGCCTAGTGCCAAAATAGACAGGAAAAGCGAAGGAGAGAAAAATGGGCTCCCTGGTGTTTGGGTTAGGAGAGCCCACTGGCTGAAACCATTCCCCCAGCACATGGACTTGGGGCAAAACCTTTAAGGACTCTTTTATCAAGTGGTTCTTCCAGGAGCAGAAGCTATCTGACACAGCTGAGTTTAATTACATTTTTCATAAACCCACACGGTACCTTTTCCTCATTTTCTCCCTCAAGCTTGTTCACAACGACTCTCATTTGGAATGAACAGCAAGCAAATGCTTGATAAATATGTCAATGGCTCTCCTTCTGCCTTTGCTGCTCCCACAATGGAATTATTAAAGCACAGGCAGAGATAAAGTCGAATTATCCAGCTACTCCCATTAACCCTGATAGATCTCATTGAATGCTTAGACCCTGGTGTATCAGGTCCTTAATGATAACATTATTTGTAACAGCAGCCTTGAAGAGCTGAAGTGCCCCTTTATTATGACAGGGAGTTGCAGGAAGACATTTTTGTGCTTTCCAGTCAATGAAATGTTTGTATCATGACGTCTTGTCAATATAACTCAATGTCACTGAGAACTGTGACACTGTGACAAAGCAAATTGTTATAGCTGTTGTAATATGTCCACTAGGGCAGCTTTCACAGTTATGCAGAAGCAGCAATAGTGGATGTGTAAATGACTCATAATCTGCTTTTGTTCTTCTGGTACAACTTCCAAAGAAGAAAGTCATATAACATATATCTGGGATGAGATGCCTGCACGGTACCCACATCTGGAGCTTAAGCATGAGTTTCCCCTTCAGAAGTTATACCAGAAGCATGAAAAGTAAATGCACAATATTTCTCCTGCAGCTTTCGCTCATCTCAGTATATCTCAGACTCTGACGTGTATGCCTCGTGCCAAAAGGAAGCCATGCGTTTATTTTTGAAATGCATAGTCCGTCTTTTGATGTGAAAGGCGGACAGCTTAATATTTGCCTTACTGTATGCTAGCACGCTGTTTACCTTCCCGCAAGCGGTACCTATTTATCTACCCACATTAACATGCTTTGGAACTGCTAGGTTGGCAGGAGCTGGCCAAGCAACGAGAGCTCACCCCGTTGCGGATTCAAACTGCCAACCTTTCAATTGACAGCTCATGGTTCAGCGGTTTAACCCACTGCGCCACCCGTGTTCCGTGTTCAGCGCTCCGTGTTCCAGCCGCATGCTATGCGCTGCGGCAAGGAGAGTCATGCCAGCCACATGACCACGGAGGCGTCTTCGGACAATGCTGGCTCTTTGGCTTTGAAATGGGGATGAGCACCACACCCTAGAGTCAGACACAACTGGACTTAATTGTCAGGGGTCACCTTCACATGCTAGCACACCAAGAGAAACAAATTGATGCCTTGTCAAAGCTAGGCTTGAAACATCCACAAGAGACTTATTTTCCAGTCCTACCTTTGCAGTTAACATTAGGTTTGCAAAACATGGCATCAAAGCCTTAAAAGTCTGAGGAAATAAAAGCAGATAACTGCCTAGCATTTCTAAACTATAGCAATATTACATCAAGGGCAATATTCTACAGAGTTGTTTTTCAGTGAGAAGTTATGAATAGTGACCTACAATTAAGTGAATATAGCATTAAGGGCTACATCAGGATTGCATAAAAAGAAAATCGACTATGCTAAAGGTGCTTGGGGTCCACCACCATTACAGAGATAATAAAGAACATACAACAGCAAATGCTAGAGCAACTATCACCAAGCAACTGTAATTAGATAGGCTGATGTAATGCAAAGTATTTTCTCACAGCTGTTCTGGGGAACTGTTATTTGTTCCCCTGTCCTTTTCCTATTTAATTGCATTTGTTTTGTTGACACAAACTACACTGTACTTGTAGTGTAGACTGCCTTCAGACTGAGCTATTAAAATTATTTTGAGCTAAATGTTGATACCTGTGGTATTGCCAAATTTTGATTTAAAACAAACATTGTAACGCCTAGAATCTAGAACTCTGAGACACAGAATCCAGCTCATGTCATCTCCACGTTAAAAACTGGTTTCAATTTCCATGAAACCAATTTTATTCATGTATGTGTTTTCATTTATTGTGTTTGGGCTACAAAAACACAAATTCTTATTGGAGAATTTTGAACCCAAGCCAAATTGGAGAGTTTAAAAAGTAATAAGCACTGGCAGAGGAGAAGAAACATTATGTTATTGTGAGGCGATGGGGCTGAAAAGATTTTAAATCAGTGTTCTATGTGCACAGTTAATTTTTCTAGGCAATTATCAGAGTTATTCTCAGTGATTGCCAAGCTGCAGAAGGCAGCTTTTAAGATGCATGTTTTTATTTATACTTTTACATCAATCTGAAATGTTTTCTATGGTGATCGAAGTCAGCATGTGTGTTATTTCAAAAACCACAGGCTTGTAAACATTTCAGTTAGTAATTTCTTGCAATAGAAATAATTTTTCTCTAAATGAAAGAACTATTCAGTTTATCTTTTAACATATGAATTTTTCACTGTTTTAATGCCATGAAAACTCTGTCCTGACATCTTAATCCTGAAATCTGCTGCCGTTAGTGCCTGCGGCTTCCTATCAGCATTAGCAGATCTCAGCCACCCGGCGGATCAGGTAAGATGGTGGGGGAGGTGGGTGGTGTGGCGGGAGGGTGAGGGAGGATGAAAAGGGGCAGTGACAAGGTGGGGGAGGGCAGTTACAGGGGCGGGAGATGGGCAGATCAGGTCCGGGAAGGGGGCGGGTTTGGAGGCAGTGGCCACCGAATCCTAACCTCCTTCCCAGACCAAATCCTATGGCATGGGTAGCTATTTAGCTAGTGCAGATTTGAGGACACCCCCCCCCCCGTGCATCATGGAGGCTTATGCCTGGGTAAGGGAACAATTGTTCCCTTACCTAGAGGAGACCTCCGTAACTGCCCACCCCCACCGCAGGATGCATCAGTAGCCTTTTTGGTGCAACTGCATTGGCAGGTGGGGGAAAGGATAGGACTGGGCTGTTAAATATTTAGGACTGGGCTAAAGAATATTCTCTTTAAAGTAATACCTGTGCACCAAATTAGGACTTTAAGTGTATACATAGAGGTCTCTTTGTTGGCTGTTCCACAAGGTTGGTATTCTCTTCCACTAGAAAGTCATAAAACAAGTGTTGTGTAAGCCTTCCTTAGAGGTACTAATGTTTCATTGTGGATAGTTTGTTAGGTTTCATTTGTTCATAGATCATTTGTTAGGTTTTTTAAATAGATCTGAAGAGGGTTGTGATGAATGCCCTGTTTTTTCCCCTATTTTTTGCCTATTGGCCAGGAGGTCTGGCTTAGTTGGTAGAGCGGCTGCCTCATATGCCTGAAGATCTGAGGACGGCAGTTCGAGACGCCCAGAACTATCTGTGAGCTGTTGAGAGCTGTCGACACACCACTGACAAGCTGCAGAAGCCTCGATGAGAGAGAGAATGCTGCAGCTGGCACTCTGTGGGAGTCAGTGTTGCCATCAGTCGAAGCGTGTGAGGCGAATGCCAGAAAGAGGCCAGACTGTGAAGGAAACCACCTGGAATGAAGGGTTCTATGCAAGACTAGAACATATTGTATTTTAAAAACCCCTTAGGGTTTAGAAAGCCTGCCTATGTAAACCACCTTGAATTAAAGTTGGAGTAGAAATCTGATGACCAAGAAAAAGCAGTATATAAATACTGTTGTTATTAATTATTATTTAGTAGTAGTAGTAGTAGTAGTAGTAGTAGTAGTAGTAGTAGTAGTAGTAGTAGTAGTAGTAGTAGTATCCTGTGTTTTTGGACACTTTCTCCCCAGAAACTCCTGTGCAAATTTAGCAGCCTAAAAAGCTGTTGGGGCATCCTTTGCAAGCAGCCTTTATCTTTTGTATGAAACTCCATTATTCCCCAACTTGAGCCAGAAAATGGCTGGCACAGATTTAAGGGCAAAAGTGACTTGCCCTGAGGTAATGGAACAAATGTTCCCTTACATTGAGGAGGCCTCTGGGACTAACCCCCTGCAGGATGCAGCACATGCTCCATTGGCGAGACTACATCAGCAGGGGTGGGGGGTTATTCAGGATCCTTTAAAAAAAAAAAAAAGGCAAATGTATGTTGTATCAGTGGCTATCACCCATAATAGCTAAGCAAGAAAGCAGCATGTTCGAAGGCAGTATAACTACCAAGTGCTGAGGACAGACAGCAAATGATGGCTACTACCCTGTTTCCCCGAAAATATGACAGTGTCTTATATTAATTTTGCCCCTAAAAAATGCGGGAGGTCTTATTTTCAGGGAGGTCTTATGAGTGCCAGCAAAAATCACGCAAATCCTTTTTAAACAACAATTTGTACCACAATTTGTACCACAATTTATACAACAATTTGTTTTTGTTGTTCAGTCGTTAAGTCGTGTCCAACCCTTCGTGATCCCATGAACCATATCCCGCCAGGCCTTCCTGTCCTCCACTATCTTCCTGAGTTCGCTCATTTTCATGTTCGTTGCATCGGTGATGCTGTCTAACCATCTCATCCTTTGCCTCCCCTTCTCCTTTTGCCTTCAATCTTTCCCAGCATCAGAGTCTTCTCCAGAGACTCCTCTCTTCGCATTAGGTGGCCAAAATATTTGAGCTTCAGCCTCAGTACCTGTCCTTCCAGGGAACAGTCAGGGTTGATTTCATTTAGGATTGACTGATTTGATCTGTAGATCTGCTGGTACAAATCCACATTAACAACATATTACATATTGAGGTGATGAGGTTTGATCAAGACAGCTTCATAGTCATTCATATCTTGGTCTTGATGGTAGGAAAAAAAAAGGTTTGAATCCATCTGCCAAGCTGACTTTTTCTTTCTTTCTTTTTCCTTTGTAATATAAATGTTCTTTTTTAACATCTTGATGCCTACTGTATGTTGATATTATTTAAAACCAAGCACCAGTGTTAAAAGTTTTGGTATACATTCTTGTGCACTAGTTTCCTAGGAAACCAGCAATTGCATTGGAAAAATAAAAAAAAAATCTTGAGCTTGCTGTTATACCACAAGTTCTTTATTAACTCCATTTTGCTATTCCACAGTGTTGGAGTTCATAACATCCATAGGCGTGAATATTTGTTGGTGTTCTTATAGTTAAAGGAAAATTCCTAAGACAAGTCTTACACGTAGAAATGTTTTATCTTCATTATTTTGAACAAGAAAAGTGGCATGGAAGTATCTAGGAAAGATATAGCTACTTCCATGCCCCTACCAAGGCATTGTGCTAAGGAAACCATGGTTCTAGACAGACTGAGGCTCCTTCTTTGAGTGACAGATCACTTAAGAATTTCCTAGTGCGTAGGGTATGTATTTCTACTGTGGTTCTTATCGTTATGTTATTTGGGAAATTTCCAAAAGTTCATAATGTGTCATTCGGGGATGATGCAGAGTATCTGTTACTCACTTATATACACAACTACATAAACCACGCTCCTTACACAGACAGGCATTGACTGGGATTATGTGTCAGGCCTTTTCATTAAATGGTCTGAGATCTAGTCAGCACATGACTAGAACATGTCATGAACATGAACATGTCATGTGCTGACAACACATGACACTTTTGAGCAAAAACCAGGGCCCAAGCGCCCCAGAAGAGCCCACTAACACTTAGGTCTAAACATTTTCCCCCTCTTCCCCAGGGCTACCCACTGCTGCAGTAGTAGAAGCCACTATTACAATTCCCTTAAAATGACCCCAACTTAGTGTCAGTGTGAGAATTAAAACAAGAGGAGTACCAGTGCTGCTCCCAGTACGCCCGTGCACACGGAGACCCACTGACACAGGAAGCGGCCTATTGCACGGCACTTTGGCTAGGGCCCCCTCAGCAATTCTCATTTTGTAAATTAACCTCTAGGGTCATGAGCCCAGGTGAATTAAAAATGAAACACTTCAGGCTGACATTGTGAAAGGGGAGTGCTGCAAACTTAACATATGATAGAAAAAATCAAAATAAACCAGAGCAAAGGATTGTGTGTGTGTGTGTGTGTGTGTGTGTGTGTGTGTGTGTGTGTGTGTGTGTGTGTGTGTGTGTGTGTGTGTGTGTGTGTGTGTCTACATTTGTTCAGGACTGCCTATGAACCTGTGTGTCTGTTAAGAGAAGTCCTCAGTCCCAGATTTTTGGTCCAATCCTAAACGGCAGTTGCGCTGCCAGCATGCACCGTTGCAAAAGCACAGTAAACACATTTTAACAAATGTCCCCTTACCCCGAGCATGCTAGCATGCTCCTCTAGCATGCTAGCACCTCTAGCATGCTAGCACCTCTAGCATGCTAAATCCTCCCGTGGGATGCAGCGTAGCCCACGTCGGTGCCACTGCATTGCCGCGCGGGAACTTAGTTAGGATTGGGCTGTTCGTTTTATGTTATGTGATTTGTGTCTTCTCTCCAGGTATGTTTTAAACTTTTCATATTTGTTTATTGGTTTCTTTTTGGTCTTATTCTTTATTGTATTCTAATTATTATATTATTAGTTGCCTCAGTCTCTTTGAGAATGAAGCAGAATATTTATTTTTTAAGATAAAATAAAAATTTCTTAAATTGTATTGCGTCCTCTCGCTTGGCTTGATCTGCTATTACTGCTTTTACATCAATGTTTTAGTATAGAAAAGTCATCATCCATGCAGTTGCTTGATTCAGATAATATTTGTTAGGTCCATGTGAGCCCCACATATCTCTAATAGAGCTGAATATGAAAAATAATGCACAATATTTTTTTTCAGTTACAGCTTGTTAGATAGTAATGGCTTTTTCAGAAGAGCCTACAATAATCAACAGTGCATTTGCTGTAAGGGACAGCTGAAGACTGCTGGATTTACTTCTAAACACAGTAAGTTGAGATGACATTGTTTAAGAGATGAACTCTTATTGAAGAGGCTGGGAAAGCTATTGAATGTAAAAATGCTTCACTGTGATAAAGTTCTCCTATCTCCCCTAACCGTTGCTAGTTTAGTTCCAGGAAGACAGGCATCACTTTTCCCCCAATCAAACGAAAACACTAGAAATATTATGCCTTTAACACAATATGCTATCAATAATGTAATTATCAGATTTCGCAGTTCTAGGCTAGGAACAAAGATGGCTAGTGGATCACCATATACGGGGCAGCAGGGCACTGATCAGCCAGATTGGGCACTGATCAGGGGCCCATGTCTATTAAAAGGCCCACCCTCAGTGGCAGCACCGGGTACAGTGGCAGCACCGGGCAGCACCCTTGTACCTGCACTGCATGGCAGGTAGTCTTGCTTGGCTTGCCGAGTCACAAAATGTCCAGGTATGGTGTTGACCTTTTTGTCCATCCAGCAACAAGAACAAATAGTGGAAAGAACTTACTTGGCTCTTAAATGTTCTTCTAGTAAGCCTGCAGAAGGCTCAGTAGTCGACCATGTGCTTGTCTTGCTGAAGGTCTCAGGTTCAATCCCAGGCATCTCCAGGTAGAACTGGGAAAGACTCATCTGAAACTCTGGAGAGCCGCCACCAATAGTGTTGGTTAGAATGGAGAAAATCCCATATACCCTCTTTCTTTGCAAACCAATAGTGTTGTCAATACTACTGAGTTAGGTAGCCCAAGGTAAAGGTAAAGGTATCCCCTGACAATTAAGTCCAGTCGTGTCCGACTCTAGGGTGTGGTGCTCATCCCCATTTCAAAGCCGAAGAGCCAGCGTTGTCCGAAGACGCCTTCGTAGTCATGTGGCCAGCATTACTCTCCTTGCCGCAGCGCGTACCACGCAGCTGGAACACGGAGCGCTGTTTACCTTCCCACAAGCGGTACCTATTTATCTACTCGCATTGACATGCTTTGGAACTGCTAGGTTGGCAGGAGCTGGCCAAGCAACGAGCGCTCACCCCATTGCGGGAATCGAACTGCCGACCTTTCGATCGACAGCTTATGGTTCAGCGGTTTAGCCCAAGGGTTTGATTAAATACAAGGCAGCTTCCTATATTCAAGCCTATCGCTGAGTGATGTAGTAGTGATAGGCATGCAATTGAGCATCATCGTCGAAAGGTACATACTTGCAACATGCAACACAGCATGCCACAAAATTAGTACTATATACAGTGTATGAATGCTAGAAAACCCAGTCCTCTTGCTTCCAAAGTGGTTAACATTTACTAATGTTAATGAATGTCACTGTTCAACTGAGAATTAACAGATTTCCCTCATACAGGCAATCAATTGTGTTTGTTAACAAAGATGACAGACAATTCATTTTAAATTATATCAGCTTCCCAGTAGGGCTACTCTGTGTATGCTAATAGCAGTGAGTGGAACAAAGAAGGCATATTAGAGAGGATTCCTCCCTTTCATACTGTATTAATTGGACAAATGCCAAATCTACTTGCTACTACTCTTATATAACAAAAAAAAAAAAAACAGCTCTCCTTATTATCAGAACTGCCATCAACATATCCTGCTAGGTGACAAGTAGTGCTGCCAACTGAACATGATAATAGACTCAGCTGGTTTGGGGACTTCTGAATCCTCAGTTGATGGACAAGAGAGGGGAAAACCAGTTTTGCCACTCCTGTTCAGTTTTCTCTATCTAAAAGAAAAATATTAATGTATTTCACATAAATGTAAATATGAATGGTGCTTGTGCATGCATACATTGTTTGTGCATGCACATGACTGTATGTGCAACCTCATGAGTATCTGCTAGCTTTGCACATGTGCTTTGTTCTTGCTTTCTGCTTGTGATAGCTGTAATCTAGATTGTGTGGGGTTTATCTGTGTTAGCCTGATAGGATATGTGGATATACACTGCTGGGCAGCGGGGGACTTTTAAAAACACACAATAGCTGTATACATTAGATCAGTGGTTCTCAATTGGGGCCACATGGCCCCTTGGGGGGCCAGACCATACTTCTAGGGGGCCACATGAAAAAAACCCAGAACATTAGGGGGCCACAACAATTTTCTGAGGGGGGCCACCCAAACCTAACTGCCAGAAGTATGATGAATTCGTCATAATCCTCCCATTTCATTCTCAGTGCTGATTTCAGCAGCACAAATATTGAAAACTTACTATAGCCTACATTTATAATACATATCTCAATTAAAAAGGTAATCTGTAGTGAAATTTTATATGCATGACCTGCAAGAGATGGACGTTCCAGGTTGAGTGGTGGATCCATTTGGGGTAAATGCAGTTGATGTTATCATTACATTAAAAGTAAGCCTTGTTAAGCTACAGAGCGATATAGCAGCTCATGCCAGATTCAAACATGGCAAACATAACTTATGGATAAGTAGTGAAATGGCTAGGAAGTTAAATTCTATTTGATCATTTTTTCCACTTCTTATCTTGTGGAATCTGGCTTTAATCGGATGGTTCACCTACTATCAAAAGCTCATAACCACCTTGATATTGTGAAGAGAGGTGATCTTTGTCACTAGCAACGCTGCAGCCAGATACTGAAAAGCTTGCAAGTTTGCATCAACCACAAGGATCACACTGAATAAAGTGCCAGTTATGAGAATTTTTTGTTAGTAGGCCTTATGCTACTATTATACAGTTTATGTCTTTAAGAATTTTCTCTGTTACTTAGAAATATAGTACCGATTATTAGCATAAACTGTACAGATAGTAAAGTATCTTTTTCCCAACTAACAGTGGCTATGAGCGGGCCACAGAGGCAAATGAGGCTCACAATGGAGTCATGAGCAAAAAATAGTTGAGAAACCCTGCTTTGGATGAACAGAGCCCCTTAGCCCAGCATTTCCCAAACTTTTTTGACCTGCGGCTCCCTTGACTATTAGCTCCCCATTACATTATGTTGATGCCTACCAATTGGCATTGCACTGTTTTCCAAGAGGATTCTATGGTACTCCACGGCTCCCCTGGCTGGTTTCCCTGGCTTCCCTGAGAGCTGTGCCTCCCAGTTTGGGAACCACTGCCTTAACCCCTGGCTTTGGCCCCAGGCACACATCTCTTTTCCTGCTGGGCTAGGTCCTGGATACTAGTCCAAAGACCATGCTGGACTTTGACCAGGTGCCAAAACATTTTATGTCACAACTTGCCAACCACTGATACTGATTACATTTTTTTGGGCTCAATCTTTGGCTTCCCACAGTATAATATAAAAACTTAACAAGAATGCAAGTATTAGCACAAGTATTAGATGACCACCACCTTTTCTTACAGTGCAATTCTGTGTAAGTATACACTGCCATTCTAAATGGCCGGTCAATGTATCCTACGTGGATTGCAGGCTGCCCCGGGGCTGCTAGGCCACACCTCTAGAGAAGGAGATGTTCATACCCTTCTCCGGGTGTAAGTGAGCCCAGGGCCTATGGGCCTCCTCAAATACACACCAGGTCCAGACCTGGCATACATTCAGGGAGGCGGTGTAAGGCCGACCCAGGCTGGGAAGGGGCCTAGGATATCAGCAGAACGTGCCACCGATATCCCCACCCTCCTCCCAGCCCGGGCCACCCAATGGCCCCCCTCCTTCGCTGCCCCGGTCCACCCTTCCCCAACCCTGCACCGAGCGGCGCAGATCCTACCTGGGTCATCCGGTGCAGGTCCGGGCTGCTGGGGGAGTGAGCGGCACAGGCCTCCACACTGGTGCTGTTTACTCTCCGAGTGCTGTAAATGTGCTTTACAGCACGCTTACGACACCCAGCACCACCGGAGCTCACGCTCCGCCAGCGCTAAGTTACACAGGATTGCGCCGTTAATTACCGTATTTATTGGCGTATAAGACGCACTTTTTGTCTAAATTTGTGACCCAAAATAGTAGGGTGTGTCTTATACGCCAATACTAAAAAATCCCTTCCCCCCCTGCCCGTTTTAAAGCATTTTCGGGCTTACCGCATTGTTCTGGAGCCCGAGAGCTCCCTTGTGCTTTCTTCCCTAACTAATCTATCCGATCTACAGCTGTTTGTCGGGTTTAATTTATGCATGTGCATGAGTTGAGCTTCTCAGCAGCCAGCAGAGGGCGCTGTGCTTCTCAGTTCAGTTCAGCTGAGCTGCAGAGGGTGTGGTCTTCCCAGCTTTTGGATGGTGAATGAATGCAGCTTGGGTAAGCTTCTGAACTGGGCCTAGTTGGGGAGGCTTTGGAAACTGCATAGGTGGGGTGGGGTAAGAGTTGAGTCTGGTTTTGTGTGTGTGTATTTTTATGTTGTTTACTTTGGAAACTGCAGGGGTGGGGTGGGGTGGGGTAAAAGAGTTGAGTCTAGGGGTTTTTTGTACTTGGAATTTATGTTGTTTACTTTGGAAACTGCATGGGTGGGTTGGGGGGAAAAAGAGTTGAGTCTGGGAGGGTTTGTACTTGGGGTAAATGTTTTTTTACTTTGGAAACTGTGCATGGGTGGGTTGGGGGAAAAGAGTTGAGTCTGGGGTTTTTTTTGTACTTGGGATTTATGTTCTGGTGCATTTTGTTCATGTGTCTTATTGCTGTGTGTTTTAAAAGAGATCCTGGTATTTTTGTGCAATTTATGTAAATTAGCTAATTAAGCAGCCAAGCAGTAAGTGGCCAAGTGGCCCAAAAATGCTTTAAACCCAGGGCCAAAAGGAAGGTGCGTCTTATACGCCAGTGCGTTTTATACGCCGATAAATACGGTAGATGAAGATGGTTTTCTTTTCCCTTCAGTCAAACTAGACTATTTTTATTCTTCTTTTTGAGCTTCTGCTGCCTTCATATTAGTCGTGTGATGATCAAAATATTGCACTTGACCTCAGAACTTGAAAAAATGTGAATTGCTTTTCTTAAGCTTCCGGTTATTAACAAAAACGTTCGGGCTACAATTTTTAACGAAGTTCACTATATGATCCACTCATAAGTTAGGAAGAGTGTAAACGCACCTCTGCTCCATTAAACATGTGAATTTGCCTAGAAAGGGCAGTTTAGCAATCTCATACTGTTATGGAGCAGTCACGACCCCAGGAACTGCGTAAGAACTGTTCTACATCTAATACAGGGTTATTCAAAAAGAATGGTGCAAAAGTAAAGCTGATTTATTCTTAAATGTACTGACATACCGCAAGCGTCATGACATACAAAGACTGAAAAAACTGTCCAAGTTTCACATGCACATTACAAATGTTTGGTGTGGGCACTTGTGTAGCTACAATGGGGTTGGGAAGGCAAATGTCCCAGGTGACAGCTACATCTAGAGAGCTTACTTCCGTGTGTGTGTGTGTGTGTGTGTGTGTGTGTGTGTGTGTGTGTGTGTGTGTGTGTGTGTGTAAAAGAGAGAAAATATATTTTGTGTATTCAAAGAAAAGGGGGAGGGACCACTATTTGCTGCTTTGCACATTAGAAAAGAGAAAGCATTTTCATTGAAAAGGTGAAGAAAATCCACTGATAGGATCACCACAAGTGATCCTTTTTGTATGTGTGTATAGGAAAAATTGTACATGCAATGTGACTACTGTTATGTCTGTATTACCTTGAGCATTTCCAATGGCTAGCTACAAAACTGGGCTCGAATGCACCATTAGGCAAAAAAGGTAACTTCCATCACGCAGGAGATGCTAGGCACCATCAAAGGATGACAGATTGTCCATATTTCATGTATTGTTACATTTTTACAGTGGGGGGTGCCTTTTGGATTTTTTGCCTCAGGCTTAAGAATGTTTTGAATCTATATTGCATAAAACTGGATAAATTAAACATAAGGTTTATATTTATTAACAGTATTTATATACCGCTTTTCAACAAAAAGTTCCCAAAGTGGTTTACAGACAAAATTAAATGATTAAATGGCTCCCAAAAGGGCTCACAATCTAAAAAAAGATGCAGAACACCACCAGCAAACAGCCACCAGAAAGACACTGTGCTGGGGTGAAAGGGGGGCAGTTACTCTCCCCCTGCTAAATATAAAGAGGAGCAACAATTGAAAAAGTGCCTCTTGCCCAGTTAGCAGGGGTATCTCACACACAGAGAGAGTGTATTTTCCTTTCTAGACACTGATTCTCCAGGTGTCTCGAGCCACCAGGGCTACCTCTAGGAATCTTTGGCACTGTAGTCCGCTGGGCCATGTAATAATGAGCCACCCAAGATGTGTGGGCTACCAGGATGGTGTAGTGGTTTGGGAGTCGGACTTAGACCTGGAAGATCCAGGTTCAAATCCCCGCTCAGCCACGAAGCTTCCTGGGTGACCTTGGGCCAGTCACTATCTCTCAGCCCCACCTACCTCACAGGGTTGTTGTGAGGACAAAAAGGAGGGTAGGAAATATGTACACCACTCTGAGCTCCTTGGAGGAAGGGCGGTATAAAAATGTGGAAAATAAAATAAATAAATAATGTGCAGGTCAGAAAGCTCCCTAGTTATGATGTGCTCTCAACAAGACATTAATTTAAATGTGTGCTTGTGGTTTTGTTTGTTTGTTCTGCCCCTTCCATGGAATTTGACTCCTCACAGATTGGGACTGCAGAGGGAGGAGGGGAGCTTTAGCTTCAGTTGCAATCTGTATTGGAGACCACCATGGATTTATTTGTCAAGAAAAAAAGGCAGCAGTTTAAGTATGTGAAGTAACATATAAATCTCACTCCACTCATGTAAACTGTGCACGCGTGTGCACACACACACACACACACACACACACACACACACACACACACAAATGGATATGCATGCTTAAATAAGTAGGTCAGGCCCTGTATTCCTTGTGACTAATAACTCTGACCTTTACTGTAGAACTGGATAGGGATCCAATATAGAACACATACCCATTAACTCTTTATTCTATGTGACATAAAATATGTATTCTCAGCTTAATTTGTAATTTCCACAGGGACTAACTGTACAGTTTTCAAAATACATACAGCTGTTGTCCATCAGAAAGGAAAACATTATTGCTTTTAAAAAAAAATCATAGTTATTTTCCCATAGTAAAATAAAAACAAAAACAGAGCCCTTATAAAGTGTAGCATTTGTTAAGGAAGCAGTCTTTGAAGCATACTGTTTAAAAATAATTTTCTGTAATACAAACGGCAATGACAGAGTTCATCCCAGGCTAAGTTAAAAGCATAATCCATCCATAATAACTTTTTATGGCTACATTTTACCCATTTAGTTTCACATTAATCATTTTTTTGCAGTAACATGTTCATGGCAGGAACACTGTTTTCCTTATTTTCAAATAAACTGCATTAACATTTGACTGTTTTAAAGAAGCTACGGTTCTCAGAAATCGGTGTGTTGTTTTTTTTAACTGGCCTGAGCTTTATAAATGCATATTTCTATGAAGTTCACATTTGGGGTTGGATCTGATTTAAAAGCAATTTTTTTATGCCAGAAAAAGTTTATTCATCAACAGACGGAAAGATGGGCACTGTGGGGATACACTGAAGCATGGGCAGTAGTAGTAGTTGACAAAAGAAAATCGCAAAATAACAACACATTTTGTAAGACGTTCTCTCTCAGTTTTCCTAGTGTCAAAACCTGGAAGTTATTTGATAATTCATAATGGTAACAGTCACCAAATGTACAGCAACACATTGCTTTAGATTTTGGCAGGGTATGATAATTTTGCCTCATTTGTGTAATCTCTCTCCAACAGGAATCCTGCAAGGAACAGCGAGGCCAAGGAACTGGTTAGAAGCTTGCCCTTGCCAGGCACCACAGTAGGCATAACAGGACTGCAGGGAATTGGGTAATACTTTTGCGGAAGTCATCTTTAAATATTCATTTATCCCAGTCCCAAACTCTCATGCTATGCAGCAGAACAGATGCTGTTGCACATGTGAATCTCCACATACCCAAACTGATAGTTGATGTAGGAGTGTGGCAGAATGATTGTGGGTTGTTTAAAAAATGTTTTAATAAGTTGTGTTACACCACAATCCTATACAGTACTTTAAAAAAAGCATTCTGGGCAGCATAGGATATATACATCAGGCCCTTGGACACCACCAGAACTTCATTTCAACTATGCTACACCACTGACCTGACCTCTCCCCAGTGCCACTGAGACTTCATTCTGAAACCAGCACAAATCCACATTGATACAGGATGAACTCCAGCTGGATTAAGTCCCACAACTAGGTATAGACAGGAGATGTAGGAGGGGCAGAGAGGAGTTGACTCCCGGGGCAACGCAACCTGGAACACTGCCTAATGCCACCTCGGGTCTGCTGCTGACACTTCTGCACTATAAAAAGAAAATGCACCTTACTGTGCTCCTTGCAGAGTTTCTTCAAATGTGGAAGTACAAGACATGATTTTATTTAAAAGGACTGTGCAAATGCAGCTTTCTCCTCCTCAAGTCAAAAAATCTTGACAGTGTGTGTGTCTGTGTGAGCGGTCTAAATAAAACCAAACTCTTAGTACTGGGGTTCCGGATTGCTTTCTGCTTTTGCCCCCTTGCTGTTGTGTTAGCTTCTACAAAGCACAATCCACGCTATCTTTAGAATGGCGGAGCACGTGTTCCACCGTTCTAAAGTTTCACAAACATGCCGTAAAGCACGTTTGCAACTAAAGGCGGCCAGCACAGAGGCCGGCAGCCCTTACTCCGCTGCCGGACCGTCCCACCGGTTGCCAGATACAGGTAAGGGAAGCACCAGCGGGGGCAGTCCGGGTGGCGAGGGAGGCCAGGGGTTGGCCGTGCCGGCCAGGGGGGCAGGGATGGCCGCCGCCATATCCCGTTCCCGGGCCAGCACGGCCATTACACGGCCTCCTCGGACTTACGTCAGCTACATAGGAATGGGGATAGGATTCGGCGTGTGGCCCTGAGATTAAAGGATTGCATTCACAGTGGAGGTGCTGCAGCATCCTTGTCTCAGGTGGGGTGCAGAGGCATTGTGAGGGGGCGGAGGAGCGACATGCACCGGGGGTGCACTTGCCGCCAGATTTAGCAGAGGCGCGGCAAAAATGCACACACACACAAACACCAGTGTTTTTTGGGTCGCTTTTAGGCCGTTTGCGGAGACGGGATTTGCCCGCTCACCCACCCGGGCCACAATCTGCCGAAAAAATGCCGGGGTGTGCATTTTGGCCACACCGCTGCTAAATTGCCGTCGAAAGGGGCGGGGTTTGTGCCATCACACCTCAGGGTAGGGCTTGTGACATCACAGGGGTGTCATGGCGATGGCCCCCTGGGGGGTGTAGCGATGTCCCTGTTGGGGTGTGCGGATGTCATGGAGTAGCTGTTGTTGTACATTGTTTGCACTCCTTCCATGCCTTGCCCATGTGGGGGCCCTGTTAGTATGCCACCCTGTGATTGGTACGTGCTAGGTATATTGCCACAGATGCTGGGGGACTAGCTGACAAGGTTGCACTTCTGGGATTTTTGAAGCTCTTCTCCCTTTGTGCTGGCCTAGTACAAGACTATGGTTAAGTCAGTGCAGCAAGTTTGGTGGGTTAACTAATTTACAGGATTGCACTGAAACTTAGTGAACATTTTTTTTAATATACAGCAAGTCCTCACTTAAAGTTGTTGATAGGTTCTTCTTGGAAACTGCGACTTTAAGTGAAGACATAATGAAACCAATTTTACCATAGGCGAATTGATAAGCGTAAATATTCCTGTGGCATTTTCCCATCAACTTTAAAATGAAACTACCGGTACTTTAAGTGAGGACATACTGTATATATACATTGGATAAATATTCTGGGTTCTGTGGTTTATCTCTGTATATGAAGATGTATTATTGGTGAGGAAATCATTTTGAAATCTGATTGACAATGAAGTTGTCACAGTATGGGAAAGCCCTTATAGAATCTTGGGGGAAACAGTTAGGAATTGTCATTTGGGGGTTGCCAGTTAGAAATGGACAGCTGAAGTAAAATCTGAGGGAGGCCCGGGGGAGAAATAGGAAAAAAAGATTAAAAGTGAGAGGTTAGAAAGAGAAAGATTTATGTGGAAAAGAGACATTGGTAAAGGTTAAAGTGGTAACAGCAAACATTACCAAATCAGTCAACGAAACAAGAATGATTACAGACAAACAGTAGACTGTCAGACCAAAATATATATATTTTAAGCAACTGTTATAACCACAAGGCCCAGGTTGCCGAGATATATTTTTGCTAGTAAAAATACCTTCAGATGTTTGGAACATTTTACTGGTTTTGGTTTTTCAAATCCCTAGCACAGTATCTTGTATCTCACACCTAATAACCACCTACCAAGAAGGTGACAGAGAGTAATTTTGTTAGACTCTGAGGTGCAGTGAAAAGAAAGCACTTGGGTGATGGCAGGAGATGAATAATGAGGAGATGCGTAGAGTAGGGATCAGTGAAGTGCCCTACTTGGGCAACTTCCTAGGCTAATTTTCAGTTGCAGAGTACATTGTTGCTGGCCTGTTTCACCACTGAGAGTGCCAGAAGGTAGAGTAAGTTTAGCAGAGAGAGTTAAGATGAGCCAAAAGTGTGAGATACATTGGCTTAAAATTCAAGACTAATTTTGTGGGTATGTCTCCAGAAACATCCACAGGAATTTCAAGGGGATGTTAAATAATTTCAATAAATGTCAGGCTGCATGTTGTGCATATCTCTCTTGAATAAAGATATTGATGTTTTTGTTTCCACAGAGGTTCACTGCAAGACATGTTTTGCAGCTCTGCGGTTTCAGGGAAGTGGCATTCTCTGAAGCTGCTCTGTAACCCATAGTACAGTGGTGCCTCGCAAGACAAAATTAATTCGTTCCGTGAGTCATGTTGTCTTGCGAATAATTTTGTCTTGCGAGTCACCTCCCCTGCTGTGCTATTTACTTTTAAGTATTTACAGTACTCACAGTTCCCAGAGCTCCGCTCTAGTAATGCACACCGTTTCTGGAAGGGAAGGGAAGTTTTATCTCTGCTTTGCCTTTATCTCTGCTGGTGTTAGCTATTTGTCGGGTGATAATCGGTGTGGCCTCGGGCTGTACTGTTTGCAGTCTGCTAACCCTCTTGAATACTTTAACATTTGAATAGATTGTGGCTTTAGGAGCTGTGTTCCACAAGACGAAATTGTTTTTGCAAGAAAATTTGTCTTGCGAGTCACCAAAAAACTTGCAAAATGCTTTTGTCTTGCGAGTTTTTTGTTGTGCGAGGCATTTGTCTTGTGAGGCATCACTGTACTTTTATTGTTTCAGTTTATTCGAACCAGCAAGCAAGGGGGATAGAACCAAGAATTAGCATGAAGCACAGTTAGTGAAAATGATGTAAATTGATACGAGACAGCAATGGGCATGTGTGGTAAGTCAACCTTAATGAAAGGGTGTGCGGTAGGACAGCTACTCACTGCCAGTTCATGAAAGCAGTAGCAGCCATTGAGGAGGTGTGGCCTCCTCACAAAGAAGGCCTTCCTTCATGCCCCCATTTATAGGAAGCAGAGGAGCACCTGCATGTTCCTGCCAAAAAGATGGCACACATTGGGTAGACGAAATGAGCATACAGTGGAACCTTGGATTGCGAGCATAATTGGTTCCAGAAATGTGCTTGTAATCCAAAGCACTCGTATATCAAAGCAAATTTTCCCATAAGAAATAATGGAAACTCAGATGATTCGTTATTCTGCAAGATATCTTTGTGTGTGTGTGCATTATCTCCTGGGCTCAGCTAATTAAGAAGCTGCCCTGCAACTGTAGCTCACTTTGCAACATCTGATATGCAAAACCTGAGCCTTGTTCTGCAGAGTAAATGTCTTTGCTAGAGGCAGATGGAGGAGGGGGAAAACAGCTTGTTAATGAGGTCTGCAAGACAGAAGTTGCAAAGCAAAGCCTGAGCTGCTATTCTGCACAAACGAAGCCTCTAGCAGAGGGAGAACAAAGTGTTAATGAGCAGTTAATGAGGGCAGTTTGTTGCCCAGGAGACGCTATTGTTACTCTGCAAACACACAGAGAGATATCTTGGAGAACACAATGTACTCGTATTGCAAGGCATTGCTCGTTTATCAAGTCAAAATTTAGAAAACAATTTTGCTCGTCTTGCAAAGCACTCGCAAACCAAGTTACTTGCAATCCAAGGTTTCACTGTACTGTGAAGCAACAAGGGCTGACGTGACCCCATAGATAGGGTTGCCAGCTCTCCAGGATTCAGCATCAGCCTCCAGAAGGCTACTGAAAGCAATTCTGTTCATTTCAATACAGCCTCCAGGACTGTTCAACATGTTGAGGAAAAACATATCCAGGAATAGCCTCAGTCTGAGTTGGCAAGAAGAAGACCCTCAGACAAGAAGTAAGACTGCGTCTTTGACAAGCATTTACACACCAGCATTTGTAGTTGGTGTGTGTGGCATGTTGAAATCAAAACAAGGAGGGAAAGAGAGAGTTCCTTACAGAAGTCACCACTGAAACAGAAACTTTTGAGGCAGGGCAGCAAGGAAAACAATCCCCCTTTTCAGCAAACCAGACTGAAGGATAATTAACCTCATCAGTACAGGTAACCTGATAACAGTTGTCTTTGAGTTGGGAGTTCTGTACATTAACTCATTCCTGGTCCTGAAGGGTTGTGCAAGGCAGGAGTCCAGCCCCTTCGCTTCACATAATCCTATTTTCCAGCCCTAGCTTCAGAGGTGTACTACTATCCTGGATCAATGATCTCCTAACAGTGGTCCTTTAAAAAAAATTGTGTGTGCACTTAAGGTGCCAAAATGTCTACCCACTGTTCCTTGGTTTTATGTTCTCATAATTTACAGTGCTTTTTATAATAATAATAAAAAAGACATAGCTTCCTGGCAATGAAAGTTTAGTAAAAACAAACAACATTCATCTGTCTTCAGATGCCTGGGAACCCTGCAACACAGTCATTAACAACAGTAAATGACACCTAAAAATGAGATGCATAGCTACTGGTGTCTTAGTCAGAAATGTGCAAGATGTAGCCCTAGGGACAGATAGAACACTGAATGCATACTTGGGAGGCTCTCATATTGGAAGTAATAGCTGGCACACTACAGTGCGCACATGCCTCTGTGTGCACATGGCCTAGGGCCAGCAGGAGAGGAAGAGGGAGTCAGGGAGGGAAGAAGTAAGCTTCCTTTAAGCTTTGTGCTGATCATTCCTGGTACAAGTGCCCATGGGGAGAATGGGAGATCACATGATTTTTATGACTTTTGTTACCCTTTTAGAATCTATTCTGGGAACTCCATGGCTTCATGTCATTATTGTAAGACCATCCTAGAAAATATTAACAGAGTCTCTTAAAAAGAAAAAAAATCTAGTTTAAAAAGGCTTGCTAAGAGTTTTACAGGATTTTACTTTTTTAAAAAAGTAAAAAGTCTATGTCAGTGGTGGCCAACCTTTCAACATGAATGCTGGCCCTTTAAATGGTTGCATAGGTGAGGACATTTCAGCAGGTGCAGCTGCTTTAGCAGCACCATCAACACTTGCAGCTGCCCAGATTCTGTCTTCTATACAACTCTTAAGAACACAGTAGCGCTAATGGTGCAAGGTTGGCCACCCCTGGTCTATGTCATCCCATACACAAAAAAATGTGAAGGTCAGCTATGATCAGGTAATGCACAGATTATTTTTGATTTAAATAAGCTTGGATAATATCTTCAAAATACTGACCTGCTGTGAAGAAGGTGAAAAATCTACCCTAGCTTAAACTTCATCTTGTTAGGCCAGCAACCATTCTGAGTAGCAGGGAAATGCTATGCATGGGAGGAAGGGCTATCAAAATTCCCAGACCGGCCACCTGGGTATCTCTTGGTATCTCTTCTTCAAGGCTGAGAACAGCTAAGTCTAATTAGACTCGGATTGGCAACACCTGTCACTTTCCAGTTGGGAGGGGTGAGTCAGGTTGCCTCAGCAGTGACATCGGGCATTCTGGAAAGTTCAGATAGTCCAGGGCCCAGACTGGACAGAAAGGCATCGAAAGGTAGCCACTCAGGTATATAACCCTGTTGCTAGGGACCATCAAGGTATTCCCATAACCATCCTACCATGAATTATGCCAGTACTGCTGCTGCTGGTACTGAAGGGCCAAATTTTGCTTATTAAGCTCAGGAGCTATACTCTACCAGGTGAGTGTTAGGACATTTTGCTGTTGCAACACGCTAAAGCATGTTGCAACAGCGGAACAGACTTCCGCTGTTTCAAAATGGCCACTGAAGTGCATCCCGACAGCGGAACACACTTCCACTGTTGCAAAATGGTCACTGACAGCTGCACGGTGTCCTGGTAGAAGACACACTGAAGTGAATAATAGTGACTGTGCTGCAGCACCCGATGGGAACGTCATCCACAATATTTAAGAGCAATAAGCAGATTTATGACATAATAATGTATTCATAATGGAAGTGTGTGTGTTTTATTATTAATTATCTTTGTAATGAATGCCCCAGTTTCTCTAGTCATTCTTTTGACACCTAATGCGTTTCATGTGCTACACCATGTCTGCTGAATGCATTTTCATAGTTTAAAACCAGGAATGAAAATAATAACTTTGCCAGTGACACTGATTAGATGATGCTTATTTTCATCAAAAGGTATTTGAAATTCTGTTGAACATTCCTCTGGCATATGAGGGTAGACAGAGGACAAGGTGGGCACAGTGCCCTAATGTTTGATGACCGGCACCCACCTCCCTGCTCCTCATTTTACTCTTTTAACTGGGTACACTGGGAATGAACTGGGAAAAGGCAGTGCTTTCTGCTACCACCCAAAGCTAGAGAGTTCAGACAGGAGATGGCCACCTTGGGAAAACCTGCCTCCCAGGTTAACAAAGAGCCACAAAATCTAGAGAGTCCCCTTAAAATCAAGCAGCATCGGAAATGTGGATAGGCTGGGAGACAAGGCAACTTGCTCCCTCCCGAGTGAGCTCAGACCAGGCAGATAAAACAGTAAAAATACATGAAGTTTATTACTGTAAAAGGTTGCAAAATAGCAAAGCAACAAGAAGGAAAATGGGAGAATAAAAAGTGACAGAAAAGTGGAGGAAGGCAGCAATGATTGGCGAAGTTGTTAGAATGGTAGAAGCAAATAAAAGAAAAACTAACACAGCTTCTCTGGGTGCTTTCCCTACTCTACATACTCAAGCTGTTTCAGGTTCTTGGTCCTTGCACCCTGCACCCACTCTTAGCATGATGGGTGCGTGAGCCCCTGTGAAACATCAGACGCACCCAATGTTGGACCTGGGCAAATGTATAAAAAGGGGACACATGACTTTTGTTTCCTATAAGGGACCTGCACCACTGTGCGGACCCCTTCTGCTGCTGCATGGCGTTGTGACTGCATTGTGATGCTATCTCCAGACCTCACACATCACTGCCCAACTTCCAGGTTGCTGTGCTCCAAGCTGCACAGAGCACAGCTTCGAGTTGCATGGCCACACAGCTTTTTTCAGCACTCTGCATTTACAATAAAGCATTCCATTTGGCAATCTTAGCCCAAGCTACAGTTATCTACAGTGCAATTCTATGCATGTCTACTCAGAAGTCCTATTGATTTTATATATTTAAATGGTCCATATCAAACAATTAATAAAATATAACCGCTTATCAAAGAGTATTGACACAGGAAGGTATTCTGATGCTGAAGATACTGTTTTATTCTTAAAAGTTTTATGGCCCAATACTTTTGAATCGCTGCACCGGCAGAACACGAGTTCCGCCAGTGCGCGCTGTCGCAAAAGTTACCCTAAGCTGCGACAGCGCAGGGCCTTGCCGTGCTGATGGGAAGGCCAGAGCCTTCCCGCTGGTGCTGGCGGCCACAGGGACGCCTGCCAGACCAGGCCCGCCCTGACTCTGGCCCCTCGGCTTCTAACTGTTCACTCCAACCTTGACCTTGTCAATTTGGATCATGCCCTTGTCTTAGAAGCTGACAACTAGAAGCAGGCTGTTGCTAAGGGGTGAAAGGAATTGTAAGTTGCACAAATTCAGGTCTATGCAACTTTTGACCTTTTGAGCCAAATTTGCCGGGCTTCCTGGAAATGCAAAAATGACAGGCTTATTGAGCACCTGGCAGGTCACAATGCCTGGTTGGTACAGTGAGTCACAAACTGCACAGGCTTATTTGTATGAAACATGGTCATAAAGAGTCAGACAGTGGCGATGGATGTTGTTTGAGAAGTTACAGAGGATGCATTGCATCCAAGCTCCCAAAATATCCATTTCTCATTAAGACAATTAGTCAACATAATCTGCAAACACACCTTGATAGCAGAAGAGCCTTTTCTCTTCTGTTCTTTTGGCATTGGGGGAAAAGGAGATGCGTTGACATAGGACCAAGACTGGATTAAAGGAAAGCATTTTAGCCTCATGGATAAGCAGATGAAATACAATAAAAAGAAAGATGTTGTTTTTAAAACATGTGGTAAATATATGTAATATCTTTCATATATTAGAGGTACCATTGTTCATGTCACACACAGGCTGTGTGAGTTCATCTCTCACACAGCTCTAGCTCCCAAACTGTTTCTAGAACTATAAACAGAGCTAGCGGATACATCCAGTATTTAACCCTACTTTTACTACCTCCTCAGTGTTGTCTAAATGTACTGATAAAAAGACGAAAGCTAGCTTTTGCATTTTTAAAATAACAGACTATTAAAGTCAGTCCGTGGCACTGGAACACAAGCCCAGGTGTCAGCTGCAAGTTTTTCCCAGCTGTGTTGGGGCAATTGGATCAGTTAGGCCATGGTTGCTATAAGATACAGCAGTTCCAGGTTTTATGTCTGGATATAACAGCATCGAAACTCCAGATGTATACCCAGCTCTAGAATACAATGTACTACTGTATGTTACTGCATATTTCTGAGTCCTAGTCCTAAAGTTCTCTTTTGCAGAGAAATAGTGCAATTGGTAGATTATCTTGAAATCTGGAGGTTATAAAGACCAAAAAGGGGCTCTGAAATCTTTGAGGAAGACTCAACAAATGCCATTTCACTATATACCCCAATCTCCTTTTACCCTGCTTCCCCTAGTTCCTGCTTCTCCAGCTGATTAGTGCTTTCAGCAGCACCTCCCAGCTCAGTGACTTGTACTCAGAAAGCCAGATGTTTGCAGGGGAGGGGCAGAGGAAATGAAGAGACAGCTTATTTTAAAAGCGTCCTGGTACTCTGTCACTGCTAGTGCAGTCTGTTTAAAATCGAGACCTAGCACTGATCTCCAGTTATTTGCCTTAAAAGGGCAAAATATCTGTGGAAATAAACTTCAGCAAGTTGGAAAGACAAGAAGAAAGTAGAGAGACAGAAAAGGGGCCGGATTGTGAGGTCTAAAGCAGCTTGGTCACTATTGCAAATGTCCTGCTGCTACAGAAGGGAAACACTGGCTTCCCAAAATATGTGGGACCTTTATAACTGCTAAGGGCAAGGCAAGGATTGTTACAAAGATCATTACTCTGAGAACAAGAATATTCTAATAAACATGTGAGGAAATTCCTGATTGCAGTCTGAGAAAGAAAGTAGTGAACTTGTAGTGAACTTGAGGCTGCTTGTAGTGAACTTGAGGCTGCTTGGCTTAGGGCTGGAAGGAACTCACAGGCATATTCATAACTTGATCACTGCAATATCAAGTGGTGCCTTGTATTTGTGAATACCCACCACTGACCTAATAAAACTGATAGACTTTTACATCACATGATATATCAAATGCCATGCTTTTCCATACAGTCAATCCATACATTCAGCAGCAGCAGATCCCATTGCCAGCACCAGGGGCTGGTGGCCCTGGGGCAAAGTGCTCCACTAGGTCTCCCATGTCACCCCTGCCTGCCTCATGAAGTTGCACTGGTCACTGGTATTGATGGTTCAGGCGTTTGTCTAGAGACAGATGGAGCCTGTGGGCCTGGGCCCCTAGGCCTATGCCTGGCTTGCCCAATCTTGGATGCCACTCCTGGTAGAACCTGACTATGAACAAACTCTATGCTGAGCTGCTAAGCTGGACAGGCTCAACACAATACCTCTCCTTCTCAGGACACAAATAAAGGAGAGTTTTCTACCACAAAAGACAATGGCCTCTCTCAACCAGGTGTAAAAACCATTTTAAAATATCTACAGAATGATAAAAAGGTATCTGAAGAAAACCTTAGAAAAACCAAATACTAAAAGGTACCTAGGGGCCCTAGCTCACATCATCCACATAGGATTAGAACTCATCATCTAGTTCCGACAGAGGTAGCAATTTTGTGCCTGGGCTGTACCACTGCAGTTAGCACTGCAGAACTGATTAAATGTTCCTCCATACCTCCCACTCCAACAAATCCTTTCACATAGAAAATGATGTCTAGGAGAAGGTTAGAAACCTCCTCCCTGTCATCTAATGTTCCATATGATGATATGAAGAGATTTTTTTTAACAGAAGAGTATTGCATCATATGAGCCTTCACCTGCAGTTTGAAGTGGTGTAGTCCAAATACAGGTTTATCACCACAGTGAGTACTACATTATACAGATTTCTAAATAATATGGAAATCTTTCCAATGTACTTCCAAGCCATGCAGTACATATGCATGGAGATGCTGGCATTGTGCATATGCTTCTTTCATCCCTAGCATCCAGAGGGGATGAATGAGGTTGTCAACACCACACACCAGTTTGCACACCCAAATCTGGATATTAAAGTCTGCAAAAAAGAGGCAGGTCTTGTCGCATGGAAGAGTCATCCTCTGTGATCATTTCATCTCTAGGCATTTTGCCTCCAACGGTATCCAGATGTCTTCAGCATCAACGATTTGTAAAATGGAAAAATGCCACAAAATTTTCCCTTAACAATCTGTCCTGCCAAAGCACCATAGTATTTCTCTATACACCATTAATTGGCTCTGAATTGAACCGAGACATAAACTACATGGGAGTCTACATGTAGGTTTGCAATATTCATGTGCAAAGGGAGGTATGAGGTGTATAAATGGACCAAAATGGCAGGCAAGTGGTGGTGTTGAATCCTCACCTCACCTCTCTGTGAAGCACGTCTTCTCAGGTGTTTTTCTTCCACCTGGGTTCCAATACATAAATGAGCCACACTGGAAGAAAAATGCCTGGAGAACAGATTGTGGGGAGGGTAAGAGTGGCAAGCAGGGAGGGGGCAGTTCCCCCCTTTGAACGCTGCCTTGGCCCTTTAAATCTCATTCGCAGTCCTGATTTATATCTGAATGGCACAGGTCTGCATTTAAACATTTGGGTCTGACTCCATCACATGTAATCTGGGCCTGAGAGAGAAAAGCTGAAGTGAAAGAAAGAAGATAGATCTAAAGAGACAGTCTTCTTACTGCTCATCAGACACTGAATAGTTTAACTATCTGCATGCAGCTGAGACCTCATCAACGTGGATGCTAAGAGCAGCAGCAGAAGGAAGGACTCAAGCTGCAATCACATCACTCAATTGCTGTAACAGTCCCACCCCAAAAGTCTTTGATACTACTCTAACTGGGGACCCTGTTGTCGTATGCTAGGAGACCTCCTTTGCAATACCTGATTGAGGTGAGTTGCCCCAAAGCACCAGCCCTGCCCTCTCATTGGCACGGGCAAGGCAACTAAAGAACGAGAGAGATGGCAAAAAGACCAGCAGTCAAGCATTTTAGCCTGTGGTTGCTAGGATACTGTGGAGACCCTCCACTGCTAAGCAGACAAGGGAGAAATTAAGAAAAAAAAAGAGGCCTAGGCCTTTATGAGCAAACAGCAGTAACAATAGAAAGACACTGCTTCCTCCTGACCATCTCTGCTAGGGAAAGATGCCAGTCTCTGGTGAAATAACACACACTACAATCCTGGAAACAGCTCCTCAGTAGACTAAGGGGGAGGACAGATGATTCATATGCCAGAACAGCAGACACCAAGCCTCTAGTTAAGGGTCTGTCAGTTTGCAATTTGAAAGCCAATTTTCTAGGACACAAATCACTATCCCTTTTGCAGCCCCTGAGTATTTGGAGATTATTTTAACTGTGTCCTAAAAGTTTCATTAGCAATGGGCAGGGACAAAAATAAATTAATACTACTAGTAGTAGTAATAATCTGTTCTGATAATTCTCTTTCTTTAATAATCTATGCAAAAGAGATTAACTGTACATTTACAGTGACGTGCTATTCTGTATAAAAATCACAGGAAAAGTTAGTAACAGGCTGAGAAATATCAGCAACATTTTGTTAGTTCATGAGGACTCTTCAGATTTTGACAACTTCTGACAACCATCAAAATGGTTTCAGCAGTTGTTTCTATTAAAAAATAAAGAAATTTAAATTATATAATTTGAAACAAATGTTTCAAATTATAAATATTCCTTTATGCTAATCATAGTACACTTCTTCATAAACGACCTCATGATCTTCGCACACAAAAATATCATAGTCCCACAATAACTTTGTCTTGTGATATTTTAAAACTTTGCTAAGATTTATAGTCAGCCACTACAAACAGATGTTTCACCTTTGCTATACAGAAGAACATCCTCCATGCTTACCTGTCTGAATAATAGCCTGAAACAATTCAAAAGTGCATCCTTTGTGAATAAATTCCTTAAATGGAAAGATATTGGCAATGTAACATGCTTTGAAGTGGCTAAACCAATTATTGTCTTTCTCTGTACAACACAGTGAATTATATCTCCTATAGCTGTGTAATACTGCACAGTATGAAAATCTGATCACCAGAACTGAATGGATGCTATACGTTCGGTATAGTTCTATCATTCTTTTTAATTTTTCTAAAAGTCCTCCAGTAGTGCTTTTGCGCAGGCACAATAGCGCTGGGCAGCCAAGAACTGGATGGTTCAATTTATGTACACTTCAACTTAATTACAGACTCTTGGAACCTAACCTATATCTATGTAGGGGGCTTATGGCCCAATCCTATGGGCCTTTTACAAACAGGGGAATGAGAGTTGTAAAAGATCCGCTGTCGCTAACTGCCCAGCAACGGCACAAACATCATGCTGCTGCCAGGCCAGTCGCAGCTTTGCACCCCTGCCATCGCGGAGCCTGGGTTGTGCTGACTTCAGTAAGTGGTGGCATGAGCTTGAGATGGACGGGGAGGGGAGACGGCAGGGAGCAAGGAGGGAGGATCACAGCATCAGGATCCCATCTCTTCTTTTTGAACCCACACCCCACCCCTTTTCTCTCCTTGGACTTACACCAGCTATACAGACAGCATAGGGTCCAAGGAGGCCTATGCAGAGGTGTGTCAACAATATTTTCACTTACTTCTGGCAGGCCTCCTGATCACCACCCCCATAGGATTGAGCCATTAGTGTATCCTGGGATCCTAGCTATGGCTGATCACAGAGGTGGACCATCTATGAGGTCAACTGAAAAGGCCACTTTGAGTGACAGGCTGGGGGAAGGCAGTAAGTTTGCAAAGGGTGCCCCACAATCTGTGCCTGCCCAGATATTACCCATCTTCTTTTCACATTTTCGGAGATGGTGGAGTCTTACCTTTCACCCAGCTCCTCCTTCACCACTACTGCTATCATTTTCACAAACGCTCTCTGTGTGCACTCAGGAAAATGGCCACCACCATTCCTTCTCCACTACTTCTTGCAAAGTTGTGGGGTGGGAAGGAACAGGAACCTTCTAGCTCAGCAATTTACAAGACGTCACAGAGGTGGTGGTGGTGGTGGTAGTGATGAAGGTGAGAGGGTGGTGTTAGTGCTGGCAGATACCGTAACTGCCATTGGGGGGCCAGATCAACTGCCATTTCAGGCAACAGATCAGCTTGGATCTGGCTGGACTGGCTCAATTATTCAGGCACATTTCAAGGGCTATTCAAGTGTCCATACTCAGGTTCTTACACTATATCTCTGGCTAAGCTACGTAGATCCCCTATGCAAGCTTCCCACAACATTCCAAATACAGCTTTCATATCTCCTTCTGCGGAAAGATGTACAGCCACCTAATGGGACAGCATGAACATCTTGCCATGAGGACTTTGTGAAGAAGCACAGACACAGGAAGTGCAAAGCACTTTTATTTATTTCTCTCCATTGCATCTCTGTCATGTCCAAATACACGCTGAGAGTAAATCCTAGAACCCTCAGCAATATTGCAAGTAGTTCCAGAATAAATTTTCACTTAGTGCAGAACTCCTTTGCCCTGTTTTGCTTTCTACACCTTCCCTTTGATATTTTCAAAATTATTTTGCTATTTGTTTTGTAGTTCAGGCTTACGTAGAGGGTGAAATCTAGCCTCATAATAAAATGTTAATAAAATTCCCAGAACGAGCAACAATGATAACTTCATGAAACAAAGGCAACTGGTAGTTAATAGGTACATATTTGTACATATTTGTGCAATAGGCCTTAACGGACTATATTTGGGGCTGAGTTTTAAAGAGTCAACTGAAAATAGTGAGACTTGCTTCTGAATAAGTATAGTTCGGCTTGTGCTACGAACTTTATCATTTTATGAGAAAAAAATACTAGTCTATAATCCAGAATTTTGTTAAAATGGAAATCTTTTTTCAAATGTATTCCTGGTTTATCGCTTATACTTCAGAGGAACAGATGAAGTTGGATCCCAATTCCAAACATTTACTTTAGCTAGTAGAACAACTTTACTTAATTACAACAGAGATTTCTTTTCCAATCTAACATTTTCATTATGCTGCCATGTGGCAGGACAATTATGCTGCAAATAAGCACTGCCTTTAATGGCTTTTCAATAGGAAACAGCATTCAAACCAACAAGAGTGCTGGTTTGTGTGCTGTCATCACAGGTCCCAAGGAACAGAGCATCCTCTTTTACAGTATACACAGGGGAGTAAGAGTTGACATATAGTCGTTCAAATAGTAACTCCTTACAACCATGGGCTATTGAGGAAACTAGTTAACTTCAAACACCAGTTAAGTGCTCAAGCTGTAAGTGGAAAAAGTTGCTCATGTGAACAATTAGACAGTTTTGCTGTAATGAGGGTCCTCTCACTTCCAGTCTTTGATTAGTTTTGAATGACTACAAACAGGAACCGTCACTAAAAGTAAAGATTGTGAATAACTCTCAGAAAGATGAACTCCATAGTTTCACTTAAGCCGGAGCGGCTAAAGAGAACATTGGCGTAGCAATAAGCTGAATCTAATACTGAAAGGACAGACGGTTACATTGTGGTCATATAAATCAATACTGAGTCCATATATTATATCCTTCTGAAGATTTTTTTTTCCCACCTGGATATATTCCTACTCACCTTATGGAAGTTTTAGATGTTGAATTTAGATGTGTCAAAATGAACTATAATATTTGTCAGAAATATTTGTACAGACATGTACTAATAAATCATACCACATGTGAGATGAGCCATGATTTAAAAAAAAAGAAAAAGAAAAAAGCACTCACGGTTTTCAAACCCAACACGTTAAGATGTATAAGGCAGTCATGGAAGGAAATTAAGTGCCATGTGAAGGATGCTATATTTCTTTGTCAGGGGGCTAGCTTTCTCCATTAAAAACTTGTGACAGCAAGCGTGAAACAAGAACAGAAGATTTTTCCCAAATTTATTTAAAAGCTTCAAAGCAAGATTTATTACAGCTGTCCTTTCAATATGTCCTTTCTGGACAGGAGAGCCACTTAGAGGGGGAAGGCACTGAAAGCAGGTTTTCTTCTCCTTGGAAGACATTCAGAACCACAAAGGGGAAAGAGCTCAGGAAAGCCAGAGCAATCCTATGAGTACAAGTGCCCAATGGGATTTTGTGCTCAGTATCTTTGTCACAATGGATCTTTCCTGATTCTCTTTTAGTACCACAGAATGCCAAGCCATAAATAAGGCATAACCTCTACCAAGTGTCCATTCATTCACTAGTTTCTTATTGCCTGTCATCCCATATTTTGCTGCCGCCAATGTGCCCAATTATAGGACTGTGTTTTATGACAGATATTTTACTTTTTTCTCTTCGTCTGTCGAAATCTCTGTTCCATTTTTTTGTTTCTTAAATTCCATTGCTTGGTAATTTATTACTCTGAAACAATTCATAAATCCAGCTGGATGGCACAAAACTGTCAACTTTACACAGAGGTCCTGTTTACAACTTTTCCCTTATCCAAATCCGAATGCATGTAAAAGCCTGTAAATTTCATTAAGATAAAAAGACATGAACAAGGCTCTCAGCAGTAAAGTCTAGGCTCAGTACACTATTTGCATTTTGGCTTGTCAGGTGTCTGTGTGTGTTTGTGTACAATCTTTGACCAAATTATAGACTCCTTGAACCCTGTCCTCCCCACATACAGGTCCACTTGTATTCCCCTTTCTATAGTCCTATCTATGTACAACTGCCTGTGAATTAAATTTATTGAAATGACTTCATCAGAAAGTGGTTTAGAAATAAACCAATTAATGTATATGCCTTCTCATATACTCTGTGAGTACTTTCACCATCACATACAGAAGGGCATTAGGTGGATGAAGGAGCCCCCAAAAGAACATGTTCTCATTTGTACAAAGGAAAGTTGTCACAGTAGTAATACACAAAAATGTGTACAAGACCATTATGGAAATTGAAAACAAAGAAAACAAATTTGTATTCCATCTTCTGGGCACTGTGCCCTAATTATTCCTGGGTATGATGATGAAGCATCTATGTTGTTGAAATCTCAGAGTACTTCATGTATCAGTGTAATGGAATGTAAATAAGGGCATTTGTTCTAACAGATTTTTACCTATTCTGTACTCTCAGTGGAACATAACACTGAAGTGAGAAAATCTTTGTTTTTGTCAGCTGTGTGAACCTTTACCATTCAGTGATTTAATTTGCATGTTGGTAAATTAAATGCAATGTTTCTTTCAATCTTTCAGCATGGGATGAGTCACATGATTTTAAAAAAATCAACTATCAGAGCCTCCTCAGTGTGCTTTCCAGTTGACCATGTGGCAAACTGAATGTCTGAACACTCTATCATGCACCCAGATTGCTTTAACTTGCACTGAATCCTAACAAAATAATCATCATCTGCTGAACAGTAATCTGGCAATGGTGGAGTGATTAGGCAATTATTGTTAGCTCCAACCAACACATAATGGGGTCCCTTACTATTGCCACAAACTGAGGAACAGGATTGAATAAATCCTAAGCATATATGCAAGAAGCATCATCAGCATCCAGAGAATGAGTCACAAAAGTGTGTGTGTGCATGCACATATCTGCCACAGGTCCACGTTACACGTTAATACAAGAACATACAAAGAGAGCCTTATTGAATTAGACTGATTGTCCATTTAGTTTAGCATTCTTTTCAACGGTGGCCAGCCAGGTGCTTCTAGGAAGCTTACAAAATGATTTAATCCATCCCCTAACATTAATTGTTACATATGGGGAGGGTTCCTTCTGGACTTTCAAATCAAGTCATGCTTCTGTCTGAAGTAGCAATTCTACCTTGTATCAAGGTTACGCTTGGGGGACAGGGTTGGTGTGGTGTAATTCTAGATCAATTTATCCAGAGAAGAAAAGTGCAGCCTTGTGTGTGTGTCAAGAATACCACTGTATTATGGGATTTACACTTTAGGACTACTTATGTTGCCCAAAAAGTTTCCCTTTATTCAGGAATGGAAATGCTTTGTTGCAGAGGGACAAACCCCAAACTCAGTAAGAATCTGAAACTTCTACTACCACCACCACCCTAAAAATAGTCATCTTTTTATGCATATTAGTAGCAGTTTCCTAGACTCTTTAATATATTATTTAAACTGCAACCCTAGATACTTGGGAATAAGTTGCGCTGAACTCAGTGCAACCTGCTTCCCAGTAAGCATGCATAGGATTGTACTGCCTGGATGTCTTTTTAGAATAGCTGCATCCTTAGCATCTGCAACATCCACAACACTGCAATCTATAGCATACAACTTTTGAAGCTAAAGCACTGCTTCACGGTTGCTAAGCCGGTAAAACATACACACGTTTGCGGCACCTGTTGGTGACACCTCTTACATTTTAGCTGGGGCTGTCAGAAACACCAACCTGCCACCTTTTTTCTGCTCTCCTCTCTAAAAAGCCTTGTCAGTTTGACTGCCTCAGTGGGCTTGATGAGCTGTGAAACAGACCAGACTTCTCTGAAGAGACTCAAGAGAGAGGTGGTGGAAGAAGAAATGGAGTTGAGGGGAAGGAACCAGAAGGAAGTCCTGCACTGGAGATGCTATGCCCTAGGGGCACCCTAAATTATACGCAGGATAAGCCTGCAAACTCATGTGGACAAACACTGCCAGCATAAATCCAAGGCGCCTCTCTCAGTGTTGCAGCCAGAGAAAAGGACCAATGAGCCAGAGCTCCAGAGTAATCCACTTGTGCTCTTGTCAGGGGCATTCAGCAGACTGCTTCATAGAATGGGGCTGTCAGACTCACAAAACAAACACACTTGTAGTGCTAGGTTTTATCCTAGTACATGCAATGTAGGAATTACAGAAATGCAAAGTGTGCTCAGAGTACTTTCCCTTCACTGCTAAATAATCACAACAAGCCTTGATGGATCAAAGATTTAGGAATAAGTGCATTGAGGTCAAAGACCTCTGGCACCTCTCTGTTGAGAAATTAAGCACAGGACTGCTGTGTTTCTACACTTCCTCTGCTGCCTACCTTACAGCCCCACAGTAAGGATTGCACAGCAGACAAAGGTTGGGGTGACAAAGCAAAGAGAACCAAAGCATCATCCCACTACACAGGACAGGAGCAAACACGAACATCTGAGCCTGAGGGATCAAAGAATGCCCAACTTCCACAAAATGGGAGATGAAGTTCTGAGCCCTGAGGTGGAGAAAGCCCCTTCCTCAGATTTTGACAGGGCACTGAAAGGGATGTATATGAACCTTTATGGTATTTCAGTTCCCATTGGGAAATGGGGGAAAGTGGCTGAGTGGAGTCACTGTACCTCACATTCTTACATATGCCCGATGACAGCACCAGCAGTCAGGTTAGAGGCAGCCTTGCAGGATACAGGTGCAAAGCAGTTTGGCAGAGAGCAGCTGCTAACTCGCAGATGTATACAACAGAGAAAGAGCCCCAGATCACCTTTTTATGTCATATGGAATGATGAGGGAAACGACCCAAAATAATGTTGCCTGCCTGGGTGCCAAAGAAAATCAGATCCACAGGAAAACATGTTAGCAAAAAAAAAAAGCCTCCTTCTCTCCAAGTAAATAAATACCTAGTGGATGGAATGAGTGCACTTTTTTTTTCCTTTAGCCTTATGGCAGTGAATTTGATTCACACAGTTCAAGCGTCATTCCCCAGTAAAATTCAAGGCAGAAGTCACAACAAAAACAAAAAAACCAGACAGAAACACATACCACACTGGAAGAGACAGTCTGATGATGCTGTTACTGTTGTGCTAATTTGAAGGGGGAGGGAAAATCAGAAAGAACGAGCTTTCTCCCACCCCCCTTTTCACACTCTAAGAACTCCTGTCCTGTTTTCGAGAAGGGGGGTTAGGTTACCTTGATATCGGAAAACGACACAGCGGAATGCTGATGTGTGCAGTAGGATGTGGCTTTGGAAATGGGGGCAGCCCGAAAGATAAAAGAGTTTAGGGCCAGGCGAGAGAGGGAAGGCAAACTGGAGGGAAGCAATTTCTGAAGATGAGAAGACAAGCGATGGAAAGCAGAAGGCGGCGCACGGGGATCCACAAGGCGAGTGGATGGGCAGCCCGGGCGACAGAGACAAATACGGGGAGGGGGAGAGAAAGAGACCACACCACAGGGACGCCACACGGACACAACGCTTAACCCCTGGCTTACTGTGGGCTCTTGGGGTAGAAAGGCAGCGTGACATGGCTGAGGTCCTGGATGTCAAAAGCGGTGGGCTCGGCTGAAATGGCCTGCCTCTTGGTCCTCTGCTCGCCGACTTGCAATGTGCTGGAGCCTTGCTGCTGTGCCTGTTGGGTGGCGGGCCGGATCACCGAGCGATACTTGTCCAGTTCGTTTTGCAGCTTCTGGATCAGTTCGTCCTTCTGGTCCAGCTCCAGCTCCAGCTCGTCGATGAGAGCATCGCGCTGCCTCAGCTCCTCGATCTTCTCTTGCAAGGCATATTGTAAATCCCGCAGCGTCCCCATCCTCAACCTCCTCCTCCTCCACCTCCTCCCTGGGGCTCCTGCCTGCGCCCCCCTCTCCGCTCGTCGCAATTTTCCCCTCCGCCCCACAAGGTAGCTGCCGCCGCCGCTGCCTCCTGCTGCCGCTTGTCCCACTTCAAGCCAACTTTGCCAATTGCCTCTCGGATCGACCTGCTGCTGTCGCCGCCTCCGCCAGCAGATCCCGTTAGCCCTTGAACGCACGCCTCCAGCCTGGCTGGCTTGAAGTCGGAGGCTTGGGCTCGGCGCGGCGATCCTGGAACAGTGGAGCTACGCGAGGCGGATTCGCAGGAGAAACATCATGATCTTAAGTGGTGTCCCATCGGCACCACTCCACAGACGGCTGGGTTGTTAACAGTGATTTCTATCTGCCTGCGTCAAGCTAGACTGGAGACAGCGACAAAGCGGGAGCGGAGACGGAGGGAGGGAAGAAAGGAAAGAGATCTAGCAAGGGGCGTCTGCAGCATGCCGTAGCACATGCACTTTCCCTCGATCACTCTTCTGAGGGCTACTACTCCGCTCAACTACACAGCCAGCATCTCTCTCCCCCCTCCCCCGCCTCCCCGCCAGCCAGAGGTAGGTTAGTGCGTGCGTGGGCTTGGTTGCATTCCAGGCACTTCTTGCTGAAATGCCACGCCACGTTTGCAAAGGAATGCGAAGCCGTTGGACACGTTTCACTTGCAGGACGGGGGGGAGATTCGTCTTTGCGCACGCAGACACGCAGCTCCCCTGAAACATCCAGAGTACCAACAGCACGGCCAGACCTTCTCAGCCTGCCTCAAGCAACCCCCAGGGCTAGAGAAGTTCCATTTTCAGAAAGGGGGGGGGATGGACACACACACACGTGTGCCGTGTGCTGGGAGGGACGGTTGTGGTCACTCAGTATTGAAGGCAGCAAGGTACTTGTCTCTGCACATGCTAAGGGTCTACTCTCTTCACGGAGACTTCATATGCCATAGCGTTGAGCCTGGCGTAAAAAAATATCATTCCTGCAAATTCTCCTTAAGTATTCATAGTATCAACTGCCTGCCCACAGCAACCTCCAGGTTTAGGTGAAGGAGCTGTATCTGTAGCACAGACATCCATTAACAGATACACACTTTTAAAATATTCATTGTAGGCCACATTTCAACCTGCCTCGAGCAACCTCCAGGGTTTTCTTCCTGAAGTTTTATTTTGGATGGTTTAGGGAAATGGGAGATCATTAAGGGTTTGAAAAAAAAATATCACAATCCACTTTTCTCTGGACATACAGGAGATTTGTCCCTCTCTGTTACAGCTGGGTAAGTAAGCTCACCCACCCACCATGTCATTACAACAACTAGAAATAAGGCAGTCATCTGAGAAGGAAAGCAATTGATTGGGCGGACAGAGGACGACACATTAGCATTTTAAATGGCTTTTGAAAGAAACCCTTTAAAAAAAACCTTGCTCAGCTCACTGATAAAAATTGCTGAAGTTTTGATTGCATCATGCCCCCCCTTCTTTTGTGGGTGGGATAGAGGACTGAAAACTACCTGGATCCTGCTGGTATTTGGCTTCATTTCCTCAAACTGTGTAATCAGAGAAGAGGAACAGGTGCAACCAACAACACTCCTCACCAAAATCCAAACAAATTTAGGCTCAAGCTGCCCCTCTTCAGCAACTGATGCATGACTTCAGAGCCAGCACCTGGATACTTCTCAACCAAGCCAATATTCTGTTCCCACCCACAATTCAAATTTCATATCAGGATAAGAAATACAGTTACAGGAGTACTGACTGCAGAAAAACCAAGTACAAGAAGTGTGCAGTGCATCTTATGTATTACTTGGTGCTGCCTGGCACGCAACATGCAAAAACAGAACTTGCATGCATCTTTCAAATCCTGCAGAATATTGCAGCCTTTTGCATTTATGTGGAAATTAAAAACTACAAATCTGACCTCATAATTCTGCCAACTGTGCACAGAAGTTAGTTGAATTCCACCATATGGGCTAAAAGGTGAAGCTGTCCTTAAAAGCACTTACACATTCAAACACTAAATGAGTCACGTAGGCGAACATCAAGTTTACAATGATCCTGCAAGAATCATGGTTCCCAGGGTTGATTCTCTCATGTGTGTACATCACTCCCATCAAGTGATAACTTACATGTGTGAATAAATCATTGCAGAGGTATCAGCACAGACTTTCTTATTTCAGCACATCACCTTTTCAACTGAGTCAGGTCCAGCGCTGAAGTGTACAGTGATCACGTTGGGCAAATAAAGTGATAGATATTATGAGAAGCAGACCTCCAAGTTCAAGATGGGGCATTATCCCCAAGGAGACAGGGGGAGTTGGCAGGAGATATGGGATCAGAGGACATCACAGCTGAAGATAGAGCTGTACCAAGGCTCCATGTACAGAGGCAGGACAGACAAACAGATGCTGTGGACAAACAAATGGGGATGCTGTAGTTGCCTTCACTCTGCTTTGCTTGTACGTTTCCCAGGGGCACCTGGCTGGCTCCTGCTAAACAGAGGAGAACCTCAAACAGGTGCAGGGGGAAAAGCACATTTATTAGAAGGTATTGTGCTGCATGTCAGTAAATAGCCTTCACTGGAGGCACTAAAGGAACACACAAACAATTATAAATAATCGTGTACATACTGTCAAGCACAAATCAGTTTTTAGTGTTAAAGAGTTTTTAATGAATTTTTATGTACATGGAGTATTTTGGTTGACTATTTTCTAATTATTAGTTTTGGGTTTCTATTTCCTTGTTTGTTTCATATGCTTGAGCATATGTTTACTGGTTACTTGTAACGGTTTCTTTCTTTAGTTTCCCCCCAAAAAGGCTATTTGCCGGAACATGTTGGGTGTTGTACATTATCTTACAATACCTTGTAATAAATTGTTTGTTTTTTTTCTGCACCTGTTTGGAGGTCCCTCCTTTTTTGCTGCTGTTGGGAGGAGGCCCTCTTTATTTTTGCAATGGTCTTCCTAGAGATAGTGATGGACTAGACCAGTGGTGGCCATCCTTTCAACATGAATGCTGGACCTTTAAGTGGTTGTATAGACGAGAGTATTTCAGCAGGTGCAGCTGCTTTAGTAGCACCATCAGCACTTGCAGCTGCCAAGATTCTGTCTTCTACACAACTCTTAAGAACACAGAGGCCCTAATGGTGGAAGGTTCCCCCCCCCCCCGGACTAGTCAAACTTTTGGTTTGATACAACAAGGTAGGTTTTTATATTCTGAGGGCTGAGTCCTTTCCCTGACTATCGCTCTTAAGCCAGTTATTACATGTGTCTGGATTGACTGATGTGTATTGGACTGATGATTGCTGCCTATGTCTCCCAGACACCATAATGCAGGCAGCTGTGTCAGTGGGGACTGATGCAGTGTGTTCTGAAGATGAATTTAAAGAGGGGTGCAGACTGCAAAAATGCCCTTAGTGAAGTAATGAACACTTGAAAGTATCTGAGTTAGCTTTGCACCTCGCTTTATATGTGTGTGTGTGTGTGTGTGTGTGTGTGTGTGTGTGTAAACTGTTTCTTTCTGTATAAAGAAAAACAGAAGCACAACGAGGCATGATGGTTTTCCTCCATGGAGGAGTATTCATTAAAAATATGTCATTAGACTGGAAAATCAATGTGGATTGTATAAGAAAGATATGTGCAGGAGTGCACAGTAATCTAATTTCCTGTTTACAGATTTTTCTCACACAGAAAGGAATATCCATGTGGATTTTGCACTCTGGCTGAACAACTGGTCACCAGTGGTTTCCCAAGCTGCTACTATATGTGATGTACAGTAGCATGTATCTTTCCCATGGTGTTCTTTATAAATGAAAGCAGCCTGGGGAGGCTGCAGTCCTGGGCTGGGGACCAGCTGGAGAAGAAGTCACTTCACCCAGGATATAAATGTAATAAACAAAAAGAAGCTCACCCTTCTTCCTGTTCGGCCATTTTTTCTGCTCAAAATCACTTCTAGCAGCATTCTTTTTTTTCCCCACAGAGGAAAAACTAGCTGGGGTGTGGGATGGGGTTGAGTACCACTTTCATAGGAATGTACCTCATAGTGAGTCCAAACATTGGTTCATCTAGCTCACTATTGCCAATGCAGACTGGCAGTTGCAGTCCAGAATTTCAGTCAGGGGCCTGGAGAAACCAGAGACCTCTGTGTGCCAAGGAAGGGGTAGAACATTGAGCTATGAATCCACCTCTTCCCATTCTCCTCCCTACCCACTTAGTCTGCCCATTCAAGAGGGCAGCCTCTCAAGACTCCTTTTGGTTTAAAAAGTCATGGAAAAAGATACACACAACTGTTTTTCATGTACTTTCAGCCTAACAACACTGTGCGCGCACTCTCGCTCTCTCACACACAAACAATAACTCTATTTTCTTCCTTCTGGCCTCGCTGGATGTGGCAGGAATTTTCTCCCACTTATAGGAGGGAGCAACCAAAGCAGGCTTCACGTTTCCTAGTCACAAAAATCATGAGTGGATTTCATGAATGAGCCATGGGAATGGGGAAGTGAAGTACTCCTCTTCTTCCTTCCTTTGGAAATGGCATGGAACTTCTGTCATCAACAATTCTGTGGATGAGTAAGGGCACTGTGTGTTGCAGGGTTCTGTTCCTATCCGACAGGAAATTTTGAAACATTGGAACTGGGAGATTTCTATGGCTTTTGTGCTGTGTCAGGATTTCGATTTTGTCTCCCATGCTTCTTAACTTCTATATAAAACTGTTGGAATTATTCAGAGATTTTAAGAGAAGAGCTGTCAATAATATGCTGATGACACCCATGTCTATATCTCCTGGCAGTAGGAACTCTGAACAGGTACAATACTTAGAATCAGCAATGGGCTGAATGTGCCCTAACAAACAGAAGAGCAATTAAGACAGGATGGAGGTAACTGACTCATGTGGCTGGTGATGGGGTTACACTCCCCCCCCCCCAAGGGTATGAGTCATACTCTGAAGGCTACTTTTGGACTTGGTGCTGCACTAGGTAACATAACTCATAGTTTGGGTATTTGTCATCAACTTTGTTGGTATGCCAGCTCCATCCCTTCTGGACAAGCATGACTTTCAGCCCAATCCTATCAACCCCCACCCCCCCAGCAATGCAGCCGCACCACCAGAATGCACTCTGCATCCTGCAGAGATGCAATTCCAGAGGTCTTCTCCGAGTACGGAACAGTTGTTCCCTTGCCTGTGGAAAAGACTTTGCTGCCCAAATGGATCTATTCAGACTTGCACCACCAGCAATTTGACTGGCACAACTCTGAGTGGACCCAGGTAGGCAGATCAAGACCAGGAAGGGGGATAGGATATCAGTGGTGGTGGTGCTGCTGCTGCTAAAATCTCCTTGCCAGCCTCGATCTGCCCTCCTCCGTGCCCCAGTTTCAGGCTCTCCCTACCTCATTCTGCCCAACCCCTACCTCCCATGCTGGTTTACTGGTGCCAGGGCTTGTGGGAAGAGGCTGCTCATGTGGCTGCAGCCACTCGTTGCTTGTGGTGATAGCCCAGCTGCACAAAATGTCATATCACCATTGTGACAGCCATAAAGCATACCTGCTTCCTGTTTTACATTTGGGAGCCTCTCTAGTATGCAGACTGCTTGCCTACTCTGTGCTATAAGCCAGCATGCAGGATGTACAGCATGCTGGCTTATAGTGTTTTTGTAAAGAAAGAAACGTGCTTGCTTGGCGCCAGTGCTGGAAGCCTAACTAAGGTAATGGGCACAGAGGGGGTGGGGTGTGCCTATGGCACAGAGGGGGTGGGGGGCCTATGGCAGACCGCAGATAAGTGAATCCGCAGGTATGGGCTCCCCCCTAATAGTATTTTGGTTCTGCTGCTTCTTTCTGGTCCAGATAGCTCCCCCCCCCATCGCTTTTATTGATTTGTTTTTGTACATTGCATTTTTTTATTATGGAACTGTGTAAGCCGCCTTGGGCACTTGCTCCAGCATGGGAATATAATTTTTTAAATAAATAAGAGACATGACGTTTTCATTAGTGGTGACCAGATTTTCATGTTCTGTTTCCAGGGTGGTTTGCACTGCTTTCTCCCTCTCTTTTATCATTCTAATTTCAGGCCAAGTCGGTTTCATTTAGCTAGACATTCAAGGAATGAAGATGCTGGTGTTTTAACAGTTCTACTTTGCTATTTTTTCAGTTCTTTGGGGATGGTTATTACATTTTGTATTGTTTTAATTATTTGTTAACTGCCTTGACTACTATGGTAGAAGGACAGGATGTACATAATTTCCCCATTAGTCTGTTGACATGGAGCTCATGGGACAAATGGGTGACATGGGCAGGAGCTGTTCAGCACCTGCTGCTGGAATGACATTTGAAATGTTAGGTCAGTGGTGGCCAACCTTTCAACATGAATGCTGGCCCTTTAAATGGTTGCATAGGTGAGGGCATTTCAGCAGGTGCAGCTGCTTTAGCAGCACCATCAGCACTTGCAGCTGCCAAGATCCTGTCTTCTACTCAACTCTTAAGAACACAGTAGCCCTAATGGTGGAAGGTTGGCCACCCCTGTGTTAGGTAATCTCCAAAGCAATTCCAGATCCATAGAGCACAGTCCTATGAATGTCTACTCAGAAGTCCTATTGTATTCAATGGGGCTTCCTCTCAGGAAAATTTTCCTCTCAGGAAAATGTGTTGCAGCCTTATGGCCTAATACTGTCTCTTGCCAGCCCAGAGCATGCAGCACTACCAACAGAGCACAGGCTGCATGCTATGGTGGAGAAGAATGACCAGACAGCCCAGGAGAGGTACGTAAAAAACATACTGTACCTCTCTGTAGGCCACTTGGCCTCCAATGGTCTCGAACCCACACCAGCTCTTTTGCTGAAGTAAGCCTGAGGAGATTCCTGCAGGTGGGTTTGGACCAGGAAGGGGAATAAGGTCTTGCCGTGCACTGCCACCGCCGAAATCCTCCCACTCCCAGTTTGGCCTGTTTCCTGCCCCACTCCACCTCTGAGCCACCCTTGAACAGCCCCTGAATTGCCTCCTCTGCCACCTTACTTGTTCTGGTAGAGTGTCCAGGAGCTGCTGGGGCGCACACGGAGCCAATGGCCATTTGTACTGACGGCTCCGAAGCACACAATAGCAGTGAAGCTTTTGCGGAACTGCACTGGGACTTACGGCGGCCGATCATGAGATCCGCCACCATGAGCCCAATAGGATTGGGCTGCCAGTCACTTCGAAGCTGTGTGGTTCTCATCTGCAGGTTTCCCAGGAAATGTGCTGTTGTGATATTTGTTGCAATTCTTGTAGTATATCTACAAGCATGTAGACAGGCAGTGATTCATTAGAGATTATATGCCTGGACTTTAAAAAAAACAACAACAACCTAAAACGTCCCTCCCCAAAGGCTCCGGAGGAAACTTATGATAGCTTTCCTGACATAAGAGGATGTTTCCTCTAATGGATTGATAACAAGTTATTAAACAGGAAGAGGATAGGAATAAACAGGCAGTTCTTGCAATGGAGAGAAGTCAGCAGTTCAATTCTCCAATTATCTGTATTGGGACTAGCATTATTTTTTCATTAAGGAGCTGGGGCCAAAGGGGAGTTGTGATTTGCGAGATAGGCAAGTTTTCAGATGAAACCAAATGGTATAGAATGGTTAAATCATAAACAGATTGTGAAGAGCTTCAAATGAAGTCACTCCAGACTGGATGAATGCACAGCAGGATGGTAAATGAAACTGAATTCAAGTGCAAAGTGATGTGCTTTGGTACAGAAATCCTAACTTTGCATATAATAAATAGGGTTTTGTGTTGACTGACTACCTAGGAAAGAGTTTTTGGGCTCACTGTAGAATGCAGATTGAAAACAGACTCTGCACAGCCACAGCACGCTGTATGGAAACTCAGCATTAGGATTTTTTTTGAAAGGGCTGGTCCAACAATGAGGTAGAATGAAAGTACCACGTTAGGTGGCAAGTTTGGAGCAAATTAAACAGTAGTCAGTTTTGGACAGTTGGTATGAGAGGTCATGCAAAGGCCTGTTATTCAAGCCTGACCTCCTCCTCCTCGGTCACCAATGGCAGAGCAAACAGAAGAATTATGCTTTGCTGTTATGCTTGTGTATGCGACTAGCACAGGTACAAAACGATGACACCATCTTGTGCTAGTCACTAGAGGCCATGATGCAGGTGTACCACTGTACCTAACCAGCCTTGACATATCCAAAGGGGGACAGGGTGCTTATACCTTTAAAGGCTTTAACCATTGTTTAGAAGAAGGAAGTTGGGCAGGTGCAGCTTATTGCACCCTTCCATGATGAGCTGCATCTGCCCAACTTCCCTCTTCTAAACAATGGTTAAAGCCTTTAAAGGTATAAGCACCTTGTCCCCCTTTGGATATGGTAAGGCTCTGACCCATCCATTCTTGGTAAGAGCAAGAGTCTGCCCATCCCCTCATTTTTGTCACTGCACTACTAACCTCTTCTATGGGCCATGGAGAAGCTGCAAGTTTAGATTTAATGTTGCGGTACAGGTCAGGCCCGCTCACTGGCGTCGACAGGGGGAAGCGGGGGGGCAGGCCGCCGGGGGGCGTTGCGCGTATAGGGGTGACGCGCGATCCCCCCCACTTACAGTTTGTAGTTGGAGGCGGGCCCGCCCACCCTCCCCTGTGTCCGTTCGGCTACAAAATGAGCCGAAAACGGAGCGGGGAGGGTGCTCTGCTCCTGCGCGTGACGTCACGCGCGGGGGCGGAGCCTCCCCCTTAAGGGCGACGCGCGACCCCGCTCTGGGGTGTCGCGCGTCGTAGCGACGCGACTGGGCCCGCTTAACACCATAAAACATGCTTGAAAGCCATTTCCCTTAAGGCAGAATAGAGGCATCAAAAGGTAAAACCATTCATTCAAAATATTTGAAGTTTTTATTAAAGAATGGATAAAAATGCAAGTTCTCGTGCAAGTTTATAATGCAGGTTTCATTTTTCTGACATCCTTCTCTCAAGTGATTTTTTTCCCCTACTCCTTGCAACCTTCACAGTTGGTGTGTGGGTAAAAACCTAGATTTCCTAAATCTTAGGTTTCTGACAGCACGGACCCTCGAGTCTTGGCAATTTGCGGACATTGTTTAAAGACAATTCATTTATCAGCCACACTCCTTAAGGACTTGCAAAGATCAAAGGGTTTGCAATTAATGCTGCAGTGCGTGGTTGATGAAATACTTAACTTCAGAAATATTTCTTTCTGCATAAAAACTCTCCACCATGAAATGTAAACCACCTCAGCCTTCCAAAATGGAAGCCACAAAATACTATGGGGCTGCAATCCTTGTGTCAATACACAAAGATCTGTGTGCCACAGCTCAACATTACTGAGCTTAATGCCTCCATAATGGTTTTCAGATTGCAGCTGCTGACATTCAGAAACACTGAAAATGTTCTTGTTAAAAAAGTAGATCAGGGCAGATCCAAGCCTCCTCCCACCTGAGGAAGCAAGTTGCTGCCCCCACTATTGGCCCATGTACACATCCTCCATCTCTTTCATGTGCTTTTTGCTGCCCAAGCATGACCACCACTGCTCCTCCTCTCTTCACATTTCCCATTTCAAAAAGGCAGAGCCTGGGGAGTGGAAGTCTGTGTAGAAGAGAGTAGAGAGCAGTGGCATCACAAGGGGGGCACGGGGGGTTGCAGCCCACACTGTGTCACCCTCGGGTGGGGGGTGACACCACACACTGCCCGAGCCTCCGCTCGGTGATCTTTGGCCCGCTCCCAGGCACAGCCGCTTCGCGCTCTTGTTGATAATCGTGTTTTCGCCACTCGCTGGCGGGAACACAAAAAGACTGGGCCCAGAGCGGACCAAAGATCACTGAGCGGTGGCAGTCTGGAGGCAGGCTTTCCACATTAAAAGCAATGCAATAGCCCAGAAGGTGTGATTACATCACCCCCGAACTTCCAGAATGCCGAGCTTCTCTAGGTAACCACCACACTGGGTGGCACCCACCCCAGGGATGCCTCTGGTAGAGAACCCTACACTTTCTTAAAATGGGGGGGGCATGAGGAGGAGGAGCTGCTGGCACCAAGGTGAGGGCAGGGCAGCCAGAGGCAGGTTGGTGCAGCTGGCAGGGCAGCAGAGATGGCAGGAAGACATGGGGCATCTGCCCTCTTCTGTCAATCTACCACCTGAATCAGCTGCTTCAGTAACCTTATGAGTGAGCTGACCCTGAACTAGATGTTATAAAAGTGACCATATTTCAAGGAATAAAGTGCCCTTCTTTCTCCACTCTTAGCACTCGCACACTGACAAGTGATTACTTTCATAACATTTTAAAGAAAATTTATCACATCTAAGACAATTGCAGCAAAGTGCATAAGTTACCATATACCTTTTTCCAACATAATCTTACATTGATTTATTCAGATATCATTGAAATAATAAAGTATTTTAAGAATGTAGACTCCTGAATATTAATAGAGAAAATAAGTCAAAAACATTATAGTCAGTCAATCATCCCATAAGAGGCATTGACGGTCAGGATTGATGTGATTTATGTAATCATATACTCTTACGGTGTTCTGTAACAGCTAATTGACAGCTCTGGGATAGAAACTTGCACACATACCATCACCCAATCTATAATTCTACATCAGGCAAAAGTATGTTGGCTCTTTAGTTTGCAAACACTATTTAAAGGTGAATATATTCTATAATAGAGAAGAAAGCACATTAACTACAGATAGGCGCAGTGGGTTAAACCACTGAACCATGAGCTGTCAATCGAAAGGTCGGCAGTTCGAATCCGTGACGGGGTGAGCTCTCGTTGCTTGGCCAGCTCCTGCCAACCTAGCAGTTCCAAAGCATGTTAATGTGAGTAGATAAATAGGTACCGCTTGCGGGAAGGTAAACAGTGCTCCGTGTTCCAGCCGCATGCTACGCACTGCGACAAGGAGAGTCACGCCGGCCACATGACCATGGAGGCGTCTTCAGACAACGCTGGCTCTTCGGCTTTGAAATGGGGATGAGCACCACACCCTAGAGTCAGACACGACTGGATTTAATTGTCAGGGGTCACCTTTACCTTTTTATACATATTTTACACTTGCCTCCTATAAGCCCTTGGCCACTCTCCCCCCAGGATGCAGTGCAAGCCTTTTTGGCCCTTAGTTGGGGAGGCAGAGTATTGTGGAGCAGGAAGTAAGGTGCTGAATCCTGACTGCTGGGTGCTCTAGTCTGAGTCTCTTTCACCCCCAGTGCCTTACATTTGGTTTTGAAAGATCAGAATTGCCTAGAGTTTGCATGTTTTTTAAAAAAAAATCCTACGTGTACTAGCAGCAACCACATGTGCAAATACCAAAACGCATTTTATGACAATGTGGCAATATTTCACAGTTCTATTTCAGTAGAACGCTGTAATTACATAGACAGCCCGATCCAGAGGCGTTGCTGGAGGGGGGGAGGTACTGTAAGTTCCGCACCATTCTAATCCCCGTTTACTCCCCGGTACAAGGTGACCCCGCCCTCTTGCTGTCTGAGCCATTCCGTGTGGCGAAGGCAACGGGCAGGGAATCTCCTGCCCGTTGCCTTCGCCGCACAGAATGGCTCCGATGGCGAGGGGGCGGGGCCACGTTGTACCGGGGAGTAAACGGGGAATAGAATGGTGCGGAACTTACAGTACCGCCCCCCCTCCAGTGACGCCTCTGGTCCGATCCTGTCTAAGATGCGGCGACCGGCCTAAAGGACCAGCCGCTGCATCCTAAACTGGATGCGGGCGCACTTGTGCAGTACTCACCTGGGTCAGCTGGCACAGGTCCAGGTAGGTGGCAGAATGAGTGGTGCCAGCCTCCACACCAGTGCCGCTTATTCATAAGATGTCGCATGTCCTTAAGCAGGTGTGGTAAATGTGGTTCAAAACAAAAACTAAATGTTGTCAAAATAATACAACTTAATAAACATTGGGTCATAATCCATTTCTAGCAAAAGAGGAAAGAGCTACCATATCTTTAAAAAGTGCGTAGAATTTTTTCACGTTGACTGCAATATAAGACAATCCATCTCATCTAAAGATACTTCCAAATACGTGAGGCTTAAGTCACTATTATCAGACGGGGTACCAACTCAGTACTGATTCACAGGAAACAATACCAGCTACTAAAATACCAATATAACTGTCCTTATCCACAGCCTTCTATTCTGCCGAAACACCAGCTAATATTCTCCTTTACTTGAAATGCCTCTCTCTCTCATAATGTTACTTATCCCTTGGCATCTTTTTTTTTTTTCTCACAGATTTGCCCAGAAGGAATTGACCATCTGGGAGGATTCTCTGGTCTGAAACAAACACCATTCAAGATCTTCAGCCTGCAAATTGGTCTCCTTCATACTGACAAAAAAGGCAAGCTTGATCATGGAAACACACTGCTTTCTTTATACAGACTTTTCTAGATGTCCAGCCTACAGTTTTACAGTAGTTTGATGAGAAATGGTAAATAAATCCATAACCATAAAGGCATAGTTCTTGTGTTCATATCCATAAAGGCACAGTTCTTGTGTTCAAACAACTTCACACGCATTGTTTCAAGTTACATTAAATGTTTGTTGGAGCCAATTACAGCTTCCCTCCTGGGGGCAAATAGTGCAGGTGGAGAGAGGTTTTAATTGAGAACTCGGGAAGAGGATGAAGAATTACCGGTAAGCAAATCTCTTCCTGCCACCATGGTCAGCCCAAGTCTAACTGGGCCCCCGTGCAGCAACTATTTTTAAAAGATAAAAAAGAAAACAGAATGGGACCATCACATTTAACACAACATGAATTTTTATCCTCAATAATCCTTACAACAATACATAAATACAATTCATACAACTACATCATAAATGTTGCACTCCCCCAAGACAATTGAATAATCAAGATGAATCCTACATTTGTAATTGTATAGAGTGAACTTTACCTTTCTAGTACAGTATCTCTTAAAGAAATTCTCTATAACATGGTACTTTCACCTTTACCTGTTCAACACTGTGTATAAATGAATGTCCAATGCAAGAACATAAAAAATCTACTTGTTTCCACATCCCTTTGGGAGTCATGAGAGAGAGAGGGTGGGGAATAAGGACTAGCACAGAAATTCAAATATTTTGCATTAAATGTCATATTGTATATTTATGAATTTTGTGTCCTAAAGGAATTGAAGGGAACAGGAAATCACTTCAATCTGTACATTCATTCCTGTTTTTCTTTGTAATCAGAAAAAAAAATGTTCAGAGATAACACTTGTATGAACATGCAGTTGTCCCAGGCTACTGGTCCAAGAAAGCTCTTCTGATACACGGATGAGTTTAGATACCTAAAAGCAGATGGTTTATGAAGAAGAAAGAAAGAAAGAAAGAAAGAAAGAAAGAAAGAAAGAAAGAAAGACCAAAGCTATGCTAACAATAAGAAAAAAGACACCTGCTGCAATGACTAAAAATAATAATGCACTGCAGTATAATTGGCAATAGACTGAGCTTTTTATATCTCATTAGAGTCATAATGTAAGAACAGGAAAAATGAATGGCAGTATCACGTCGTTTGAAACCAATGCAGTCCTGAATTACCAAATAAAATTAAGCAGTCAGTTCTCCACAATTTCTTGCTCTATAAAATAGAAAGGAAAAAGATTTCTAACTTTCCTTGCACCTCCAAAATGAGTAATCTCCAAAGGCCTATATGTTCAGAAAGGCCAGTTGCCCCTGCCTTAATAGTGAATGAAGTAGGATAGGAGGAAAACAATAGAGCAGTTAGCTAGCCAGAGCGAGGAAGAATTCCTTTCAGTTGAGTAGCTTTCCAGACTTGTTGCTTAACAACCCGATCCTATCCAAATCCCTCCTCTGCCGATGTAACCGTGCCAACAGAGCGTGCGCTATATCCATGGGAGGAGGAGCAGTTAGAAAAGTCTCCTCAGGGTAAATGAACTTTTGTTTGCTTATCTTGGGGAAAGCTTCCACTGCCACCATGGGTCTACTCAGATCTACGCCTGCTGTTTAGCAGGCATATGTCCGAGGGGTGTAATGGCGGTGGTAAGGGAGACAGATGAGATTAGGCCATTGGCGCATGCAAGTGCCACCTATACCCCTCGGCCTGCCACCCTCCCTGCCCTCCACCCCACCCAAGAGGACCCCCTTTCCTCACCCCATTCCACCATCGCACTTACCTGTGCCTGTCTGGCGGCAGGTCTTCCATGCTGTCAACAGTTGCGGCAGCATCCTCAAAATGGCCGCCACGACACACTGCATGCACCAGCAGAAACCATTTTATAACTGTTGTAAACCATTTAGTGGTTTACGACCAGGTTCCGCTGTCATAAACCAACTGCACTCGCCAGTCAAATCCTGGATAGGATTGGGACGTTATGGTCAGTTTAGATGTGCCTGCAAACATGTGTGATCCAAGCATGCTCCCAACTGAAAGCGCCTCTTTTTTTGTTAAAATCAACCAATTGTGGGGGGGGCACTGGCAGGGTTCCCTGTAAGCTATGCGGCCATGCAGATTCAAGCTGAGCTCCACACACATGGAGCACGGCAACCTGGAAGTTAGGCGATAACACATTATGTCATCGCCAAACATCTGGGGACGATGTCACAACACCGTTGCCGTGCCACACAGAAGAAGGGGTCTGCACACCAGCGTAGACCCCTTATAGGGAAGATTGGCTACTGGGGCAGGTTCCTCTTTCCCCTAGTGTCATGTTAAGTACCCGGTATCCTGGAATCTTGAAGTGGTGATTTGCCTCTTAAGCAGCCATTTTCTCAAACTGAACTTCAAAGGGGTGACTTTCAGCTTGAAACAGCATGGCGCAAAGAATGAACCTTCCTGTCCACATGCATCCCAGCCACTCATCGCCATCAGCTAATTTTAACAACAACCAAAAAAGGAGATGCTTTGGGTTGGAAGCACACTTGGATTGCATGTTTGCATTCATGTTTAAAGACACAGATAAGACGGGTAAAACGACCATTCCAAGATTGAGCGCAGTCAATCCGTCTTACCCGTCCTACCTGTGTCTATAAATATTACTGCGGGCCATGAAAGCTTCCGATCTAAAATTCATGTTTAACTTTACCCTAAAAAGTGCTTAGTGAAACAAAGGTATGAGTGGTTGGGGATATTGATTATGGGCTGGTAACTTATGTACCTTGCAAGGCTGTAGAAGAGTGCATAGTCTATATATCAGAGGCATACTGCATGGTAAATCAACTTTTGTAGGACAAGTTGTATAACTTGTATATAAAGGTACAATCTCACTGAAGTTAAGCAATTAAAAATCCTATTGATTACAACTGCAGTGTTAAAGATGTGCTTCAGTCTCTCCCATATTACTCAATAGGACTTCACTGGCTAGATTGCATTTGGTTGGAATGCATTATTATAGTATTATGTTATGAGGACTGGGTCTCAGGGACTGCCTTCTTCCATACGAGATCCCACCCACCCCCAGAATATCCAGGGGGGCCCTTCTATGGGCACCATCAGTCTCTGAGGCTTAGCTGGAGGCGATAAGAGCACCACAACTGTGGAACTCCCTCCCCATTGAATTAAGAACTGAGCCCTCCCTATTACCTTTCTGTCAGGGGCTTAAGACCTTCCTGTTTTGTATTGTGTTTGCTCCTTGATTATCATTATTTCAGCTGCTTTTAGTCCCCATTTATGTTGTTTCTATCGCTGTTTTATTGCCTGGTGCTTTTATATTGATTGTATTTTATATTATTTTTATATTGGATCTTATTAATTGTTATGTTTTATTAGGTTGTAAGCCACCTTGGTTCTTTTTTAGTAAGGAGAATGGTGGGGTATAAATCTTTTTAAATAAATAAAATGACCACAGTCGTTATATAGACACAAAGGAGCCTAACAAAATCCTATTAACTTTTGTATTGCCCTCAGTCCAAAAAGGAATTATTATCTTTCTAGGTTTGGGCCTGTTCCTAATAAGGTACTATCCAAAACATTTTGCATGGCTAGAAAGCCATCAATCCTTCATAATCCATTTTGCTTTGGCTAGCTCCACTGGAAGCTTCAAATATGCCAAAGATATATTCACGGTCACATGTCCCCATATCATGTTGCCAAAGTCCTTCCTCTTAACGTGGCAATCCAAAGCTGATGTCATTGAGACCTTCATTCCTATTTCCATCCTATGGAACATTTCATGCTGGCAAACTGCTATCTATATAGACTCATTGCCCTGCTTTCAACCCCTTTAAAAATATTCCTTTGCACAGTAATGCCTACAAACAAAATTACTTAGTTTTGGTTATTGGCTGCACTAGATTAAAATGCATTTTTGCTAGGGCAGAAACATCATGATGATTTATATGCACACAAATTACTAATAGTGCAATCCTACTGTGTGTCAACTCAGAAGAGTCCCATTAAGTTCAATGGGACTGACTCCCAGGTAAGAGTTATACAACACAGGCAGTCCAATCCTATTAGGCTGCCCCACTGCTGGAACTAGTGTTCCGCCAGTGCTGGCTGCCATAAAGCAGCTGTAAAGCGCTCAGTAGTGCACACCTTCCTGCACATGTCGTTCCAGCGCTGGCTGGCTGCCAGAGCAGGTAAGTCAGAGCAGGAGGTGGAAGGAGATGAGAGGAGGGTGGAACGGGGGCGGGGAGGCTGCAGGAGGTAATGGATCCAGCGGTGATGATGCGTGCTGGATCCTATCTTCCTTTTCTGCAGTCTCCCCCCTCCCTTCTTTCTTTGGACTTGTACCAGCGATTGTGAGGAGGGTGGCTGACAGAGGGGAAAGGAGATTTAAACCCCCTCCCCCCCCCGCTGGATACAGCCTGTGCCTTTTTGGTGTGGCTGCACTGGCAGGGGAGGATAGGATTGGGTCATAAATGATTTACGTGCATGTGTGAATCAGCCCGTAAAAGACAGAATCAGAGGATTAGTAATGTTGCAAGTTTCATTTCTAAATCTTTGTGAAAAAAAGTCAACATATAGCCATGAGTTGTGAGCATAACTGAAAGCTTCACACAAAATGCAAGGTTTCTTTTGCTGAGATGAAAGGAGTCTTTGAGACAGTTAACGACTTTCACACAGGAGATAATTAAGTCAAACAATGAGGTTTATGCAGCAAAAGCCTTGCGACTTACTGAGCTTAGCACATTTTGAAATGCGTTTATTAGGTCATTCCATAAAAAAACCTCCTTTGGATACTTTCATATGGCCAAATCTGGTTCCAGATTAGCTCCACTCTGACAGATAAGAAGTGCCTGTGGAGTGATTCCTAGTTGATGGGGAGAAAAACCCTGCAGCCAGCAGGTTGTATTCAGGTATGGGCTAGAAAATCCTGACAAAATCGCTCAGGATTAATCCAGCAGCAACTGGAAGCTGAAGTGGTACAGTACTAGCAGATCCCAAGAGTCATAAACCAGCAATGGAGCTGTTGTACCAAAATCTGATGACTTAAAACTTCACCACTTCTGTGCATCTGCAATTTTTTTAAGATGCAGAGACTAATAATGGTCCCACACATGCAGCAAAGTTAATGGGAATGAGCAATAGAATGGACCACAGCACTTCAGTTTGCATGGGAATCACATTTTTAGTTTTCCCCTACGAAACAATACAATTCATTGCAAGTAGAAAAATAGCGTAGCAAGGAAAGGCTAGGCTAGACCCTTTCTCCATGATTATTTGTTTTCTACTGGCAAGGAGTTTTTAACATTGAAGGGAAACTTAAAAATAATATGCTCCCCCAGCAGTCTGAAGTGCTTCAGTCCAGACTACTACTTCAGGATTCTACCACCTCTTTTTGCTGCATGCACACTGACTGCCTTCTTCAACTGCGGATCACCTTCACCATAGCCTAGCTTGACTCTACCTCACTGCGCCATGTGTAGTCTCACTCTCAGACCTTATACCCAGACTCCGTGGGAGTTAGTTTCACAAGTGTGTCAGGTGACTTTAGTGGAGGTGAGGAAAGATACTGGGTTTCTTTGAGGCGAGAAGCAGCCACGGATATACCGTATTGGTCTGAGTATAAGACTCACTTTTTTCTCCTAATTTAAGTTTTTTAACTAGGGGTGCGTCTTATAATTAGGCTGTTGCAATTTAATGCCAGTGATTTAATTAATTTTTTTTAATAGCACCAAACTTTAAGGGTGCGTCTTATAATCAGGTGCGTCTTATACTCGGGACAATACGGTAATAAATGCATAAGCAGCTGCCAAGGAAAGGGCTCAATAACCTTTGTCCACTTAACCTGAAGCCCATGCTTGCTGCCTTAAAAAAGAAAGCCATTGGGAAAAACAGTCAGGAGAAGAACATACATAACATATAGTCCTGCACTAAGAACCACACTGCTTTGGACTGCAAAGATACTCTGATTCTGTACATTGCAGGGATGCTGCCCCAGCTGTAAATGCTTGGCTGATAAATTGTGTCATGGGCCCAGGCTCATGCTGTCCTTCCTACCTTTACCCATTTTATTTAGGGCCACATTAGATTTTAATTAGCTCTGGCATACTTATTTTTTCTTATGTACATATACACAGGACCCTCCAATCTAGATCAACATGGTGGGGGAGAGTAGGTATAACAACCACTAGCCATACATTGTGCCCTACCAGGTGCCTGAAAAATCCTCTCGTTTCTCAGTTCCAGACAGGTAGTAAACCAGACAGGGGCGTCGCTAGCCCTCCCGGTGCCCGGGGCGCGGGTTGCCCGAGCGCCCCCCAGAAGGGCCCGAGCGCCCCCACCCCCCCAGAAGAGCGCCCCCACCCGGCCCCCGCACCCACCCCCACCACTCTCCTTACCTTCTTCAGCCTCCTCGCCGCTGCCACCGCCGGCCCCGCGCTCACCTCGGCGCGGCTGTTTAAAAGTCGCACTGAGGTGAGCGCGGGGCCGGCGGCGGCGGCGGCGAGGAGGCTGAAGAAGGTAGGGAGAGCGATGGGGGTGGGCGCTCGGGGGCCGGGAGCGCCATTGCTCTCCTTACCTCCTTCTTCGTCGCCACCGGCCCCACGCTCACCTCGGCGGCGGCGTGAGTCGGCTCCTTTTAAAATTGGCTGTTCTGCACATGCGCAGAACGCCTAAGAGGCTAAGAGAGGGCAAAATTGCCCTCTCTTGGCCTCTAAGGCTTTCTCCGCATGTGCAGAACAGCCAATTTTAAAAGGAGCCGACTCGCGCCACCGCTGAGGTGAGCGCGGGGCCGGTGGCAGCCAGGAGGCTGAAGAGGCGCCCCCGGGACCCGAGGCCACAGAGCCCCCGCCCAAAGAACGCCACTGAAACCAGAACAGTTCATCAAGGCCTAGAACAGCGGTACTCAATCTTTTTGGCCCACGTACCACCTACATGGTACACCAGAAGAAAGTCCCGATGACATCATTGGCACTTTCTTCTGGGTTTGCAGCTGCGCCAGAGCTTGGAAGAGGCACATAAATCGCAGGGGAGAGCGGGAAGAAGACTCCCCAGCGCCTAGAGCTCACATGTTCAAGCTCTGCCACCTCGATAGAGCTTGAAGCACTGCTTTTTGGGCTTCATCGCAGAGCCGTGTGGCCAAGATGGCGGCTGCCATCTTGGCCGCCGGTGACCCACATACCACCAGCCTGTGGTCTGCGTACCACCAGCGGTACGCATATCACAGGTTGGGAAACTCTGGCCTAGAAGGCCACTGTACATGCCAGGTCATATATAATTGGTTGGGGGGGGGGGGAGACCTCATAAGTTATGCAGACCTGTCTTATAGCCATATACAAAATGAGCAGGGAGAGGGTTCCAACTGTGAACATCTCTCCTAATATTCAGGAGGCATATCAATTCTTTTAAAATTCCTTTTAGGTCTAAATTATACAACTGCCACACTATGAGGAATATAATGCAAATTTACCATCACACATGAACTGAAGTGAACTCCAGAGGTGGACATGGAAGGACATCACACATGATAACACAGCTAAATGATTCAAATACCATTGAATCAGGTATTATTCAAATACCATGTAAATAATCACCTAAAAAGCATATAATGTAGATTAGGTCTTATTCTATCAGACCTTAACTTCGCAGTTAGCTATTTCTGACCTATTTCAGACCCTGCCATATTTTGTTTTGCTCTTGGTTGTACGACTTTGTAAAAATGATTGTATTGCGTTACACTGCTTTTAGTAAGCCAACTTGAATATTGTTTAAACAGAAAGGCAGAAATTTATATATATATATATATATATATATATCTTGCCTTTCTGATTACTTACACACACACACACACACACACACACACACACACACACACACGTACATACGTACGTACGCATGCATGCATGCAGTAAGCAAAACAAAAACCCAAACCATTTGTTCTGTAAGCTTTAAAATGGCACCTTGGTAACATTCTCCTTCAATAATACTGTACTATGTTAGTTCATACATAAATATGGGTTACAACACAGCTGAGTGAAATATATCAAATTTATTTGCACACCAGGTTTGATCTTACCACTGAGGCATTGTTTACTTGCAAGGCATTATTTGCTATGGCAGCTAAGATCAAGCATCTGCACTCAGTGTAACTCATCTCACAGCACCAGAAATGTCATCTTCCATTTTCAGAAGCCTATAGCAATTCACACAAAATGCAGATTCTTTTTTTTTAGTGTAGCTCAGACAATACAATAAAGCAGGGTAAAATAGCATATTTTTTAAAGCAATAAGGCATATCAGGAAACAGGAAGACTTTAATGGGTGCCTTAGTCATTTTTCTTATTTATTGCTCATTTTATGTTTTATTGCTTTTGCCCCCATTGGCTTCCAGTACCAATACTCTTAGCTTTGCTATCAACATCTGGTGCCTGGTATTCCGGACTACACATCCAATAGCCTTCCAAGCCCAGCAGCACTCTAAGCCCAGCAGCACATCTCATCTGTCCCAGCCAATAATATACAGTACCACTTTTCTATAATTTATAACACAGGCCTGTGTGCACATTTTGCTTTCTTAAGAGTGAGATCTATTCTTGGGTATATTTGGGGCGCCGATTCCAAAAATGACATCATTTTTGCCCTAGCACATCTAGTTTTGGGGGTACGGCATCACCTCATAATGCGAGTCAAGCAGCTTCCTTGTGAGGAATCTGATGCCATGGCTTCCTCACGAGGAACTTGCTTGACTCTCATTATGAGGTGGTGATGTTGTACCCCCAAAATTAGATGTAATTGAGCAAAACTGATGCCATTTTGGGGCAGTTTGTTCCCAAACACAGTCTAAAACCAGGTTGAAATGGGTCTGGGTAATTGGTCTCAGCCAGGAAAATCTGGAGTTGGGGCACCACCACTTGCTCAAGCACCTTCATCAAGAAAGAAAATCTACAGCCCAGTCCTATGGGCCATTTGATACAGTGAGAGGAGTGTCACACTGCCACAAAACATCCAACAATGGCATGCCGACTACACCCGCCCCTGGGTTAATCCGAGCCACTGCCACAAAGACTGCCACAGACCTCAGGCTACATCTGTTTCAGTAAGTCAACAGTGGGGGCATGTCGTGGAGGAGGAGGCCAGACGAGTTTCAGGGAGGATTGGGGAGGGCAGGGGGGGGGTGAATCCCAGCAGCAGCAACTTGCACTGGGATCCTATCCCTGAAACCCTGCCTCAGAATGCCCCCTGGATCTCTTTGGACTTACACCAGCAAAATGGCTGGCGTAGGTCTGAGGTGGTAAACAGAAAGGTTTTTTACTTGCCTCCAATTTGTCTTTTGGTCACCCCTTCACCCCATACCTTTTTAGCACTGTTGCATGCTATACCATGGCAGAAGATAGAACTGGGCTGTTATTCATGTAAGTAATACCTTTCATTTATTTTATATTTGGAGAAATATCTATTCATTTGTCCATCACCAACAGAAGCCACTCAATTTCACATGAACAAGGATTCATTTAAAAGGTATACTGCTATAAATGAAGATATTTTATTCATCAAGAGCGCTCATGAGCTGTAGAATTCAAATTTGAAGTTTCCAAAGGCCCTCTAAACAGTCAGCCACCTTGCTCTGGACTGTCCAGTTTCTCTGTGACATCACAGCAGCTAAGCAAATGAGCTTATTCCTGCCATTACCATGTTGCTGAACTGAGAATAGCAGAAGAATTGTGGTTGCTAGGCAACCATCTCAGCTCTATGAGAACAAAAGTAGGTAAAGACAATGCAGGGCCACAGCACCCATGTGCACTGAGCTGACTCTACCTGTCAAAGAGCTGGGCGTTATTAGCACCTTGGGAAACCTATGGTTTGAAAGGCGGAATATAAATCTCTTAAACAAATAAATAAAGAACTAAGCATTAGCTAGGAATAGTGTCAACTAGACAACTACTCCTGAGGCCTATTTATGAATATCAACATGTACTCTAACCTTTATGCCCTGATTATCCACACATTCAAAAGAGATGTGTATACTTCAGCTTAAGTAAAGGTAAAGGTATCCCCTGACAATTAAGTCCAGTCGTGTCCGACTCTAGGGTGTGGTGCTCATCTCCATTTCAAAGCCGAAGAGCCAGCGTTGTCCGAAGACGCCTCCGTGGTCATGTGGCCGGCATGACTCTCCTTGCCGCAGCGCGTAGCATGCTGCTGGAACACGGAGCGCTGTTTACCTTCTCGCAAGCGATACCTATTTATCTACTCGCATTGACATGCTTTGGAACTGCCAGGTTGGCAGGAGCTGGCCAAGCAACGAGCGCTCACCCCGTCGCGGGAATCGAACTGCCGACCTTTCGATCGACAGCTTATGGTTCAGCAGTTTAACCTGCGCCACCCGCTGGCCCTTAACTTATTTTAAGTCATCTCGCCACAAGAGAGAAAAATATTAAAAGTTGTACATTGAATTGTGTTAATGCTTAATTGTTAATGAAAATACAATTAAAATGTGCAGATAATCCTAATTAAAAAAAACTGGATTAAAAGGCAGAGTTCAGTTTGCAACTGTTTACAGCAGATGACTGCAGCAACCAACACAAAACACTCATTTGTTTTTTCTATCCTTTGCAAGCATTAGTGTCCTGGAATTTAGAAGAACAACATCTCTTTCTCTCTACTGCCTACACAAAATTCCAAATTTGGCAACATTTAACATAACATTCCTGCGTATATACATACACAATGAGCAATGTTCCTCAGTCCTGACACACGAGGTCCAACTAAAGATTTTGTTATTGCATTACACTCTGCATATTTCCACTGCTTTCCAATTTGTTCAGGAACTGCGCCCCAGATGTCACAGAGCTTTACACTTATTTTTTAAAGCTTATATTTTAAGTTTTTTTTTTCTTTTAAGACATGATACTATCCTGCAGTTGTTCACCGATGTGCCAGTTCAGCAGAATCCTATAACGTCTACTCAGAAGTAAGTCCTATTGTGGTCAATTGGGCTTACTCCCAGGGAAGTGTGTAGAGGATTGCAGCCTATGTCTACCACAGGGATGTGTGGTATGTCACAGCAGGTGAGACAACCCCACCCCTCGTAGCCAATCAAGGTCTGGTTTCACTCCATGGATTCTAGTACCCAAATGTTTCTTTGCATGAATGGCATCACTACAAGTTCTATCAAGTACCAAGTAGCATCTTCTAAGCAGATGATCTTCCTAAACGACTGTATTTGCTTTCCCAGTAAACATTGAGGCTTAGGGTCATGATAACCACACCTTTCAAAAAGGTGCTGTTGTATTAAAGAGATAAAGCAAACATCTTTGCACTTCCTTATTTCTTTGCTCCAAATAGCTCCGATTACATTTCATAAAGCATGCAGATCTGCAAAGCCAAAGCAAAGCACTATCTGACTTTAGCTACTAAATATCCTATGAGTGGTTATATTGCTGATATAACATCATGAAAGGACCGTAGGTGCAATGCTTTGCCTCTAGTCATAATGATAAGCTAGCACCAAGCCAACAGCAAGTACTTTACAGCGCATTTCGGCCACTGAAATTATACAAATTCTATGCTATTTTTCTTAAATGTCAGGGTTCTTCTGTGGATACATTAACTTCTCTTTTCAAATATAGTTTGTAATTTTAGCCTTCTAGTAAGTGGATGGCCTTTTTATTATTATTATTTTACCATAAGGCAAACAATGCTCATCCTATGATTTTCTTTGTTCTGGATTTTTTTTTAATTCCTTAAACGGTTTGTAGCTTTAACATGCTTTGCATTCACCAGATTCTCTCTTAGAGTTAATTTTTTGTAAGGCTAAAATACAATGTCTTTAGGTACAATTACGCCCTCTAGTGTCTAGATTTGCATGGCTGTGTTTTTGAGCCATCACAATATTTCAAATAAACACACAAGCCTGCATTAAAACTTATAAATCTTTCATACAAATTTTTGAAAATTAAGAGCCCAATCCTATCCAACTTTCCAGCACTGATGCAGCCATGCCAACGGGGCTCATGCTGCATCCTGCTTGGGGGGGGGGGGGGAATCAAAGAGGTCTCCTCAATGTAAGGGAACATGAGGTTCCTTTACCTCAGGGCTACATTGTGGCTGCATCGAATGTTGGATACGATTGGGCCCCAAGAAAAACAGTGCTTGCTTTAGAAATACATGACAAAAAAAGACATAACAAAATGCCTTTATTTTATTAATGAGCATTTTTTTAAAAGACTGACTGCATTTTCTACAAATAAGATGCAATTAAGAACTTTATGTCTCATTCATTTTTTGGGGTGGGGGGCTAGGACAGTAAAAAAAAAAGCATTCCTGTCACAATTCCCTACCAGAAGATGTGCAAAGCTGACAAATGTATGTATTTGATGCAAAGTGCAAGAATAAAACACCTGGTTATCAGAAAACCCAACTGGTATTCAACCTTGCTTAGCTGTGTTCAAAGAATGCCAGCTTGGATCTGCCTACCCTTCTGCCCACCCCCCGCACTCACTGACCAGCGCCAGGGGCTGCTAGAAGGCTGCTGGAGTGCAGCCGCAGCCACTTGCCGCTTGCAGCGGTGGCTTGGCCATGCGAAATGGCATACTGCCATTTGCAACAGCCATAAGGCGGGCTGCGTCACGCGTTCCAATGCTGCAGTGTGCCCATAAAATTGGGATGTAAATATATTATCAGATCTAGGCGGTTTGTCTGATCCAGAAGAAAGGTAGAAATAAAGCAACACATCCTTGTACGGCCACTTTTGAAGTTGCTCTGGAGAAGAGTTCCACTGCACAGTCCTCTCCTTGTGGTGGCCACGTTCTTCACTCATATTCCTCACAATGCAATGTCGTCAGGGGCATTGTTGGCGAAAGAAGAAAGAAAGAAAGAAAGAAGAAAGAAGAAGAAGAAGAGAGGCCATTGCAGCAAGGTACCTGTGTGATAGAGCTCCTCTTTGGATCAACTTGTTGCAAACCAAAAACACTCGCTTTTTCTTAACCTTTCCAAATGAATTTAAAAAATGAATAAAAACAGTGAAATGGGGTGGATTAAAATAAACATGAAACAACCTTTGCACACTCCTGCAGTGCTGTGCACCATAGCAGTAGTGGAGTTACGCCACCCCCCTGTGATGTCACGGGCAGATGCGAGTCACAGGGCCCGCCCCCGAGGGACATCATTCGGACTCAAACGTCCCTTTGGCGGGTGCCAAAACAAACTGCCACGCTGAGGCAGCGGACGGCTTCTCCTGCCGTCTCCAAGCTGTTCCGCCGCCTATAACACCACCTCCGCCTTCTCTGCCACCCCCACGGCCGCCTTCTCGTCAACACCACCATGTAGGGCATTCCTCCGCTACTGCACCATAGCCTGGAGGTGGAGACCTTGCTGCAGACTTCATGCCACAAATGATGCTGCCCTTTGCTTATTTTACTCACCAGAAGGAAAGGATAGTCAGCTGCCACTCAGACCTGGCTCTGGTTGTCCATGCTGTGGTCACCTATCATTTGGATTCCTGGAAAGTACTTTATGCGAGGCTACCTTTTGTAGGCCCTTTGGAATCTTCAGATGGTATAGAATGTAGCCATGAAGGTATTAGCTGGGCAACATGTTGTTATGATCATGTTATCTACATTTGTTACCAATTTGCTTTCAGGTGCTGGCTATGCTCTTTAAAGTCGTAAATGGCTCGAGACCAAAACAAACAAACAAACAAAAAAACACAACCCTGATGGATCACCTTCCTCCACATGAGTCTACCTATACCCTGAGATTCTGGAAGCCCCATTTGAGGCATGAAGCTCAGATAGTGATTGCCTGGGAGCCTGTAAGAGGTCTGATTCAGATCCTTTTTAGGTCCCAAACAGAAAAGACAGGGTGAAGGCTGACATCCATTCAAAGTGTGTTGGAAGTGGTTTGAACATGGCTCCGCTGCATTCCAAAGCATTTGTTTCCAGGGCAGATAATCTATGTTTAAACCACTTCTGACACTGAGAATGTCTGTCTCTCTTCACTCTTAGACACACAACATATGCTCACATATACACATTCTGGGTCTGGGATTTCAGATATAGAGAAAGTTGCATTTAATGCTACAAAGAATCAAGACAACCAAACTTTTAACAAGAACTGAAACGGTATTATCTGTGCAATGAGGTCTAAACTCGAGTCACTGAACTATCATCTTTCGATAACAGGGTGAAAATACTGAAGCCAAACAATTCTTCAACTGCCAAAATGCATTGTCTCTTTCAAATATTTCTTGATAACCGGCTAAGGGCAGAAATACACTTATGGAGGCTGTACTTTATCTCACAAAAAATATTGCCTTCTGTCTGATCTGATACTAGCCTTCATTTGTGGTTTAACAGCAGAAACAACAACAAAATTACCAGATATTCTAAATTCAATACCTCAATAGAAGACTTTGGGCTAGGACAGATGTTCTTTGGGTCAGAATCCTCAATGCAGAGTAAGGAGCAAGTTCCTGTAGATATGCAAGTTCCTGTAAGTTCCCTCAGTAAAAGCATAACACATCCAGCACCAATTCAAATTGCTTCCACAAAAATACTCAGCTTTCATGAAGCTAGTCTTGGGCCATTAATCATCCTCAGATGTGCATGAGGCAGAAAAACTACTGAAGAAAGGTCAAAAGCCATTAGTAAGTCCTAAAGTCTCAATTAGTACTATTAGCAGAATTGCAGGTCCACTAATTAATCAAATCAAGTTTGCAAGGTTTGTTTTCCCTTAATGTAAGCCCCCCTGGGCTTAATTTGAGTTAGGACGCTACTGTATTTCTTCAATTCTAAGACGCATGTTTTTTCCCAATTAAGCATTTCAAAAAATGGGGTGCGTCTTAGAATCGAAGGTCTCCAAAAAGCACCCCAAAATGCTATCTTCTTACTTATTGGGGCTTGCGGGAGCTTCAGGGAGGCCTGCGCAACCCTCTGCAGGCCTCCCTGATCTTCAGTTCGGCAAAAAACGGTGATTTTCAGCCATTTCCGGTTTTCGCGAAAACCAGAAATGCCCCAAAATAGCTGTTTTTCGCCAAACTGAAGATCAGGGAGGCCTGCAGAGGGTTGCGCAGGCCTCCCTGAAGCTCCCCCAAGCCCAGGTAACGAAGGAAATGGCACTTTCTGATGGGCCCAGAAATGCTATGCAAAGGCAGTGCACTCAGTCATCCTCAGCTGCAGGAGACACGCTGGGGAGAGTTGGTGCTGAGCAGGTAGATTTAATAAAGGGAGGTGAGTCTTACAATTGATGGATTTTTTTTCCCCTGCTGGTGGTACTGAAAGTAAAGGTGCGCCTTAGAATCAATGGCGCCTTAGACTCGAAGAAATATAGTAATATCCTAATCACTCGTATTCAGTACTAGGACTTCAGCCTAGGAATATGTGCAGAAAGGTTGCCCCTGAGTCAGTTTTCCCATTTTACAGTCAGGGAACTAAGATATAGTGGCTGGATCAAGATGACGAGGGTAACTTCCAACCTACAGCTTTTCGAGGTAGGTTATTGCGATGGTAGGGGGACCAATGTGCCGATTCATAGCAGCAAACACCAACAATGCACATGTTCAGGAGCAGGCAGAGGAACTTGGACTATCCCCATGTAGATCACTGTTAGTTCCCTATAGATTAGCAACACTAACCACAGGGGAGAAGGGATACTGTCACACCAAAAAAGCAACAATGGAACAAAATCCACCAAGAGGAGGCATCCTTTTACAGTCTGCCTCGGGGGCCATTTACAGTCTGCCTCATGGGGAGGGTCAGGGTGGGGATTGGGATCAGCGGAGGACATGTTGAGGGCAAGCTGGGGGTGGATATCGGTGGCAGTGGCAGCACCATTGATATTCTATGCCCCTGGCCCGACATGCCCTTTGGACCCATTTGGATTTACACCAGTCAAAGATCTGGCAAAGATCTGAGTAGGCCCATTTGGGACAAGGCAGTGGTGGAGAAGTAAAAACATTTTCAATGTTTCAGGAATATGGGAATTGAAGCCATGTAGTATAAAGAAGCTTGAACTTTAATCACATTAAAATCCAAGGAACTGAGCCCAACGTTTCGTTCCAGCCCCGTGGAACCTCTTCATAGGGATCTCGAAAGATCATGGATGTTGCTGTTCTCAATTCACCATAGTAAATTTAAACCAAAAAAGCGCGGGAAACCCAGCGGTTCAGAGCAGAAATGACAGGTCTGGAGCGAAGCACTAGCTGTCAGGCGAGCCATGCGGGCTCGTTTAGCACAGCTGGTATTAATTGCTTCCTCCTCTTGTTTTCACTCTCCCTTTCTTTCCATGCTGGATAGTCCATTCTGCTGCTGCAGTGTCAGTGTCAGTTACAGTTCGTTCTACTGTTGCAATGTCAGTTACAGTATCTCCACTGTCAGTTACTTCGGATCCCATTCCTGTTCTTAAGTTTGATTTCCTATGCAGGATAGGCAACCCAATCCGATTCGCGACCTGTCATTTCCGCTCTGAACCGCTGGGTTTCCCGCGCTTTTTTGGTTTAAATTTACTATGGTGAATTGAGAACAGCAACATCTATGATCTTTCGAGATCCCTATGAAGAGGTTCCAAGGGGCTGGAACGAAACGTTGGGCTCAGTTCTTTGGATTTTAATGTGATTAAAGTTCAAGCTTCTTTATACTACATGGCTTCAATTCCCGTATTCCTGAAACATTGTCAATTGATAGCTGGCCATGAAAGCTTCAGAATGAAATTAAAAACATTTTCACTTTTTTTACAGGAACATCACTTCCAGGTCCCCGGCCAGGCCATTGCTTGCAGCGAACACTACACAAGTGCCACTGTATGCTCTGGGTCAGTCCAGGATAGGATTGGGCTGTTAATATGGTTATTTTATAATTGTATTCAGAAATAATAAAGTCAGCACTCACAGTTTAACATGTCAAAGCCGGTTTTAATGGCAGGTAAAGGGGTCAAATTGAAGGCCTCTGTACACACACAAGTTATATGTGCACAAAACTTTGTCATATATATCAGGGGTGGCCAAACTTGCTTAACGTAAGAGCCACATACGATAAACTTCAGATGCTTGAGAGCCGCAAGAGAGATGTTTGAGAGTCGCAATATTTAAGAAGCATTTAAATTCTTAACTATATTTACTCACCGTGAACATTAAACTTATGTTTTAATCCAGTGGACTCTCAGTTTATACCTGGTAAATAATTATAAAGCTTGAAAAATTCTTATTTACCTTTTATATTAATTGTGATGCAAAAAGGAGCTCAACCAACATATATCCAAGAGCCGCACATCATACGTCAAAGAGCCGCATGTGGCTCAAGACCCACAGTTCCCCCCCCCGATATATATCATACATCTTGTTGTTCAACTTGTATTTGAAAATCCAGGTTCAGCTTACAGAAACATGTAGACTATCATCATGTTCATAAGAATCGGAAAGAAACAGAAACAGATGCAATTTCCTGCTAACTGTGCGTTTTATGGGTTAATTAAAGACAATTACTCATTATCATGGTCAGTTTGCTAAATTCATGTACTATATTCCCAAATTGAATTATTTAAGACGTATTAATTATTTAAGCTTTTGTACTTTATTCAAGGGAGTTATTAGGAGCCAGCTGCAGTTTTCAGGCTTGGCAGGCAGAGCAAAGTGCTGCCCCACGAGGGCAAACGGCACCCTTGGGATGGGGGGCGGGGTATCCATGATGATATCTGTGGATTGCAGAAGGGATGAGGCAGGAGACGCTTTTAGTCATTAAAACTGGAGATTATATATTACTTGCTGGCTAGAGGAATATACTAATACCGTATTGTCCCGAGTATAAGACGCACCTGATTATAAGACGCACCCTTAAAGTTTGGTGCTATTAAATTTTTTTAATTAAATCACTGGCATTATTGCAACAGCCTGATTATAAGACGCACCCCTAGTTTAAAAACTTAAATTAGGAGAAAAAAGTGAGTCTTATACTCAGACCAATATGGTACTTTCAAGCCCATGAACCTCACGCCTCCAGCTGTGCCACTGTTAGATGCCCAAAAGTGTCTGACTCCCTCAAACAACTCTGCCCTTTTCCTCCTTGCTGCTGCTTCTGCCTGGAACTACCTCCCCAAACACCTGCAGGATGCTACCTCTCCTATTCCTTCAAATGCTTCTTAAAATCCACCTGTTCTATAAAGTCTTTATCACACCTCCTCCGTGTGTTCCAACACCCGATGCTCTAGTGGCGGATGGATGTCATCGCCTTGCACCAACTCAGGGAAAGAAGCTGTCAGTTCCCCTTTGACAGCAATCAAAGGCTGGGAGACAGGGAGGATAGAGGAGGATTTAAGGGGAGGAAGAGGCAGGGAGAGAGAAGGGAGAAAGAAAGGGGAAGAACATGAGAGTGAGAGGAAGAAACCAGGACAAGGACAAGGAACAGAAAAAAATGGGAAAAGGTGATGGGTGGAAGGAGGGACTGGGAGGCGAAGCCCCGGGGTGGAGGGGGGAAGGGCAGGAGTGGGACACAGAAGAGGCTATGGGAGAAAAAGGGGGACTTGGACCCAGGCAGGTAGAGAGAGGACCTGAGCAAGATTCCCCTGCCCCCCCCTCCACCCGCAGGAGAAGCTGGGTATAAGCCCTGTAGGTAGAAGTTTAAGGAGAGAACCTGACAACCCCCTCACCTAGGGCCTAGGTAGAGAGCTATAGGCATTTTTGGCCAGGAGTAGAAACAGGCAGCCCAAAGCTTCAATTAGCCGCTCTTCTTACCATGGGTGGCCAGCCATGCTGTTCATACCCCAAAGAGGCTCCTTGTAGAGAAAAACTGAATCTAAGTGAGAGCAACTGTGGATCCATGCCAGCCCCTTCACTGATATACAGCCCTCAGAATCCAGGGACAGTCATCAGCGTTCCAAGTATCTTTAAATATTGTAGCAGTATCCTTCTGCTTTTTCCTATAATGTTACTGTGCTGGGGGAAATTCCAACTTATTGAAAGAATGTCTTATGGTAATCTCTATGATGTGGACCTGTCCCCTTGGAACAGGCCCAAGGGCAGAGGGGCTGCCAGGGTCACTCAGAGGAATTTTATCAGGGGGTACAAAGTTTATTTTGGTCCGCTTCCCTTCATGTAAATTTGGATCTTGGGCACCCATTTTTTGCTCCTGGGCCCCCTTTTTAACCCATTTTTTGCCCTGGGCCCGGGTACAATTTACCTCCTTAACCCCCTTCTCAGAGGCCCTGGGGGCTGCCACACACACACCCAGTGTCTATACCCTACTGTAACGAACCTAAGTACAGTACATATAACAAATAGAAATTGTAAATGAAAATTTCCCCTCTCTACTATTTCCTTCTCCCTGCCTGTCCCTACCTATTGTATCCCCTGCGCTGCATTTGAGATTGCAACCTCCTAAGGGAGGGATCTGTCTCTTTATACACTGTAAAGCAGGTGCACGTTGATGGAACTGTATATGCAACAATAATAGTGGCTGATTATGGAGTTCACTAGATAAATGAAGAGAGGAAGAATCCTCAGGGCCTGAGAGAGGAATTTGCAAAGGACATTCCAGTCCATCTGCTGCATTGCCATTGCTATATAGACTAAAACTACAACTGACAGACGGCTCCATCAATACCAGTGTCCTCCTTATAAGCATTCAGAGACAAAAACTTCTGAAAAAAGCTGTATCATTGCCCAGCTCTCAATCAAAACTAGTCCACTTTTGAAGATACTGCAGTGGCTTCCCTAACACTAAATGTGTCTGAAATCACGATAAGATCTATGTCAGTGGTTCTCAAAGTTCTCCCTGCGAGGCGAGGTGGAAAACTTTGAGTGCTTGTGGAGGCAGGGCCAGTGCCAGCGGCGATTCTAAGGATTGCCACCGGCAGCACCGGGAAACAAAGGTGATTTGTGCACTTACCAGGGGTCCTGGAGCCCTCTGGAGGGTTCAGGGAGGCCTGCACTACCCTCCACAGCTCCCCCCAAACTTTAGACTGCTGCAGATTTACGATCTGAAGCTCGGGGGGGGGCTGCAGAGGGTAGCACAGGCCTCCCCAAACCCTCTGGAGGGCTCCAGGATCCCCGGTAATTGCACAAATCACCTTTTAAAACTTTTCTTTCCCGGTGCCGGCAGTGATCCCCAGAATCACCGCCACCACCGCCATGCTGTCCCCTTCCCTTAAGGGGGCAGGGGGCAGCATTTGGTTCCAATGGTGGGTCACAACCCACCACTTTGAGAACCACCAATCTATGTCATAGTTCCTTCCCAGTGCTGGTGCCAGGTTGCTGGGGAACCCAGAACGGCGTCCTATATTAAGCGCCCTATGGCACCCTTCCAGCTAGTCTCTAGTGACCCTACCATTGTCACCAGTAGTGAGAACTTACAAGTTGGCCTGGTGTTCCTGTGATGAACATGATCTCCCTCCTGCGGTGGCCCTCACCCTACTACCTCTTCCCATGGGGGTGAGATCTACATCAAAAGTGGTGGGGTAGGACATGTCAGAGTTCAGCTACAGTACTTCAAAGCACCATGCTGCCAGAAATACTCTGCAGGGTGGGTTTATTAATTAAAAAGCCGAGTACAGACCCATAATGATACACTATGCCCAACTTTCTTTTCTTTTCACCCCTTAGTTATCTTCACTGGAAGTTTCAGAGCTTGCCCCTCATACTGAGCTGCGCCTAGTCAGAAAAGCTGGCCTGCCCAGGAGGAAGTGTCGGGCCCAGACCAGTAGGGAATTCCTGCCAAACCTGGCACCCTAGGGATTGCCACCTTTCCTTGCCTGTGTACTGCTGGCAGTCTCAGCCCTAGTGGCTCTAGAAGTGGGCTCTGGCCTAGGATTCTCTGGGGTCTCCCTTGCAGCCCTTCTCTTGCCTCAGCTCCTTCCTGTCTTCTCCTGATTGCAACTCGTCACAGTGTCCCAAACTCATTGGTCTCTTTCTGTCCCCAAAAAACGTTTATTTGCCCCCATAGTCCCCCTCATGCACCTGCCTTCTCTCCCCTGGCTTTCCACTTCTTCTGCATGTGTACCTCTTTCCAGTTTGCTATCTTTCCCTTTCACCATTTGTCTGCATCATTCTCCACTCTTCATCTCTTGCCTCCCTCTCAGCCCTGTCTGCCTGGTTTTTGAGGCTCCCTGCCTCTAAAAGCCCCATTCCCTTCCAATCAGCTGACCAAGCCAGCCCTTCTCAGCCTCCATCAGCTCCATGGCATCTGGCAATGACATCACAGCCAGTTGCGTTGGAGTCAGGCAGATGGCTGGACCAGCCCTGCATGAGTCTGCAGAGTTGCATGGGGCAACACACCTCCCATGTGCCAGCATGGCTCCTTCCAGGAACCAGAGTAGTGCTGGTATAGGAAGAAAATACAGCGTGGACTCCTTCCACATGATCTCAGACTTTGGATGTTATGGAGAGATGTAGGAATGAGCTACACTGAAGTCACTCCTACACCCAGGGCCAGCCCATCCATGAGGCCAACCGAGGCAATTTCCCATCAGATTGGCAGCAGGCAGCCACCTCCACCTGCTCACTCGTCTTCACTGCTCCTCCTCTTCCTTCCAGTCAAGGGGGACATGTGGAAGAAGTGTGGAGGAGAGGAGAGTGGCGCTACTCTCCTCTCCCTTCCTCTTCCACTCCATTCCCCTCTTCCAATCCAGGGAGAGGCTGGCACATCATCAGGTAAAGGGGGGGCAGCTTTTGACAGTGGCGTCGCCAGGCGCCCCTGCTACTGGTGCGGAAAAGCCCGACGCCCTCAAACTCATTTGCATAATTAATTTGCATAATGAGTTTCTGTTTTTTTCTTTTTCGCTGTTTTTAAAGGGGATTTTTAGCGCTAGCGGGGCTTCTAATAGTTTATGTATGCTTTGCGCAACTTATCTTGTGTACTGTGACCCTCCCGCGACGATCTCCAGGGGCGCAGACGAACTTCCGGGGCGCAGATCGCTCCTCTGCTGCTCTGCCGCCCCTGGCGCGAACTCTGTAAAGCGCCCGGGAGCGCTTTGCAGAGTTCACGCATGCGCAGAACGTCGATTGGAAACATCGTCGCTCTGCGCATGCGTGAACTCTGCAAAGCGCTCCTGGGCGCTTTACAGAGTTCGCGCCCGGGAGCAGAGGAACGATCTGCGCCCCGGAAGATCGTCTGCGCCCCTGGAGATTGTCGCGGGAGGGTCCTATACACAAGATAAGTTGCGCAAAGCATACATAAACTATTAGAAGCCCCGCTAGCGCTAAAAATCTCCTAAAAACCTTTTTAAAAAGCGAAAAAAAGAAAAAAAATGAAACTTAAGGAGGCTCGCGCGCCCCCCCCCCGGAGCCTTTCCGCCCTGGGGCCCACCGCACCATATCAGGCGACGCTTCTGGTTTTGACACATTGCCTCAAACACCAAGAAGTCTTGGGGCTGGCCTTGCTGACACCATGAAAAGGAAAGACAGAAAAAGTCCTCTGTAGGCCAAGTTTGTTCTTATCTCACATAAGGAAACAGCGCAGCAGTAGAAAAGGTAGAAGCATTACAGAATACCAGTAATGGTATTTTTTCAGATACCAATAATGGTATTTTGTAATGGTATCATGCATTACAGAACCTGTAGAGACACAAGGGGTAGGCAAAAACATAAATCTTGCAAACACAAATGTTGCTGCACAGACAGATTTTGAAAAGAAGTTTAGAATAGAGTTTCCATCTCCCCTGGCAACAGCTTTCACCTCTGTACGAAGGCCCACCTTCTCATTACACGGTTCTGGCTATTGGTTATTGAACTTTTCTCTCTGGGCAGGCGTGTTCCTGCCATCTAAAATGGATACTCCCTATATAGTTTTCTGACAGCAGCAAAAGTATTTACTGCATTCCAATTCTGTTTGGAATCCAACCTCAGAGGCTTCTCCCTACCAACATTTGTGCTTTTTTCCAGTTGGGTGGATTTGACACAAATTCTTCTCTAGGGTTCGAACTGATAAAAATACCAGTGACTAAACACTGAAGCTTTTCATTCCTCCTGGTTTTGCCAGACTAACACCACTCTCTTGGTTTATATTTGTAAAATCCCACTGAGAATTTGGCCCTCTCTCTGTGTACTATAGCTTGTTTGAAAGAACACACATATCCCCGCGCATGTGCACACAAAACGTTGAAACTTTGGTCTTTCAGGGGGGTTGGAGAGATGTTTTTTCTCCTATGAAAGCACAATGTACAGTCCCAAATGAAAAAGCACATTTTATTTACTGCATAGATTTTAATTTCTCTGACTCTTCCATTTTCATCTTGAAACTACCTGACATCAAGCAATCCACAGTTCTTATAAAAGATTAAAGCAAGTTGTTGTGACTTGTTAAGCAAACAATATCACCTGGCAGAGTGCTCCTATGTTGTGACTTGCATTCAGCACTAGTGCATTTAAACATCCTTGAACCTTGCACAGATACTGTGGTATGTTTCACTTGTAGCACCTTGTCTCACACCAAGGATCACTGCCTGGGCACTTCATCACACACCATTTTACATTGCTGTTGCACAACAAGGTTCTTCTCTGCCTGCTGCACAGCTCTTCATTTACATTACAACTGAGCGTCCTGCCCTGGTTCCTGCACTAAGCATGCTTCACATAACAGTTTCCTGATTACCTATTCCTTTGAAATGATACTTCATTTTAGGGCCTCCAGGGGTAAATGCATTTTTTTAAATGTGAGAATATTTACAGCACAATCCTATCCTCCCCTCCCCCTCACTGGTACAGCTGCGTCAAAAAGGTGTGTGATGTATCCGGGGGGCGGGGAGATCAGGGAAATCCCCTTTCTCCTCTGTAAGCCTCCCGCTCCGCAATGGGTCTCCTTGGACCTACGCCAGCTCCTTAGCTGCCACAAATATGAGAGAAAGGGGGCGGGGAGCCTGTGAAATGAAAGATAGGATCCAGCACGCACCATCGCTGCCTGATCTACCGCCTCCCACAGCCTCTCTGCCCTCATTCCTCCCCCCGCCCTGTTTCATCCCTCCCTTTCCCCACTGCTATCTTACCAGCTCCGGTGGGTCCAGGCAGGTCCAGCAACACCCCAGGAGAGTAACGCTCTTGCGACAGCACTCCCAAAATGGCCACCGAAGGAGCGCTGTGTGCTCCGTTAGCAGCCATTTTGACTTGTTGACTTTAGTGGGATACTAAATCCTTCAGAAAGAAATCCATATGTATAAGAATCTGAAAAAATAAACCTGAGCTTTGAAGAAACAAAAGAGCATTGCTTGCAAAGTGAGATGGCAATTACTATTAGCTAAACATCATGGAGTTTTTAACAGTAACCTTTCTTTGGGATTTTGTTGAATAGAGACACTCACAGTTCCAAACAAATTGATAAATGTAGGAAAATCAAGATTGAAAAATACACTTTTATCCACTGTTCCTCCAAGGAGCAATTGGTGGATTACATACATGGAGGGAGAGAGTGTTACTGGCCAAATAGAGTTGCCTAGTGAGCTTCATGGCTGAATAGGGACTTGAACCCAGGGCTCCCTGGTCCTAATCCAACTCTCTAACCACCAGTAAGTCACGCTCCCTCTGAATTACATGTATTATTTTAATGTTTTTCAAATGAATCTCAGTCCTGTTTCTTCTAAACATCTGCCTCTATATAATTATTACAGTAAACAGGCAAAACAGAACCGATAATAGCATTAACTGTTCTTGATTCCCCCACCACCCCATCAGCATATCCTCTGAACAGAAAACACTACAAGCCCAGTTTACTCCTTTCTAGTTAGAACGAGCCGATACAGAATTTCAGCTACTGTGCCTAACCAGAAATGATTGATGTAACAGTAAAATTACTATGAAATTCTACTTGATTGATCTTTGACATATTTTATTTCCCTTTCTACAGAGTGGTTTGCATCCTCCTGCCCAACCACATGATTTTGGTTTGAGTAAAATCCAGTACATAGCCACAATAATAATCTAGTGTCCAGATCTATAATCCAAACATGGTCAAGTTTCTTTGAAAGATTCCAGTGATTTAATTTAACTTTTAACTGAGCAGTTATTTCTCTGAAATGTTAGTTCTCCATGAGCAATGTTGGATAAGCACATTGAACACACAAGAAACTGTAAACCAATTTAAACATTTAAAACTTTTTCAACACAATGCAACTTGACTTTTCCCAGGGATGCACTCGCTTGCAAAATGTTAACATGATTCAGCTAATTCATAGAGTTGCCGCCTGCGCCAATTTCTGCAATGTTGGCGGCACATACTTCAACTGCAGCAGTTGCAGGAATTGTGGCTGGGAGTCATCAGGGTCACACTAGACTATGGGCCACCATACCCAAATCTAACTTTGTGGCTATGTCCTCCGTACCAGGATCCCTGAGGTCAGTGGTTATGCTGGAAGCTGGAGATACTGGACCCTGAAGTTCCGCAAGCAGAAGAAATGGCTGTATTGACCAGACAAAGACAGTGGATCATACTCCATGCGTTTATACCGGACCTGGCCAGACCATACGTGTCAAGCAGCCTACCAAGCACAAGAGCCAGTGTTGCACATCCCTGGTCTTTTCTGTAGTTGAGAACTGAGGACTCTGAAGCTGTACACACAGCCTACAGAAGCTCATTAGGCTATGCCCCAATTTCTGGCCTTGAAATTGCAACTAGTTTTTCTGCACAATCCTTACTAATTAAGCGCCGGCGGAGCAACGAATCCACTGACACTAGGTGTCGTAAACATGCCATAAGGCGAGTAGGTCCCATAGCAAGTAGGCCCTGCAGAGGCTGGCACTGACCTACCTGCCTGGCATCCGGCCAGTCCACCACACAGAGACGAACGGAGATCTTCGTGGGGTGGGGGCCACGGCTGCCGCCCCGATGTAGCGCGCCTCCGTGGCATGGAAACGCCCCCCCAGGCGCTTTTTGGCTCCTTTTTTGAGCCAAGCGGCGCAAGGGCGGGCGGGCTGAAACCGCAGTCGTTCTCGGCTGCAAGGAGGACGCAACAGCCGACGGGGCAGGTAAGAGCAGCCACACGCCCTGGGGCCCACTGCCCCAATTGCCCCCAGTGCTGCGACGCCTCTGCCACCACACCGAGCAGGTAAGTCCCCTCCGGTCGTTAGAGGGGTGGGAAGAGGGTGGACTGGGCTGACAGGGGAGAGGGTGATTTGCCCCGCCGGGCCAGGGACGGGAGAGGGACTTTGGTGCGTGCTCCGCCAATTCCTAACCCACCCACCCCAGCCCAGGCCTGACTGGCCTTACAGTGGCTCCTTAGTTTTGCGCGGGCCATTTTGCTGGCGCATATCTGAGGATGCCCATAGGGTCCTCTGGGGCTCTCCCCAGGGGAAAGGGATGAATGTCCCTTTCTCCCAAGGTGTGCTCCAGCTCTACCAGCACTGGTTTTTGCATGCTGCGGCGGCCCTAGGCAGGATTGGGCTGTTAGTCTTCCAGGGCCTCATACTTGTAGCATAGGCCCAGGTCAGACAAGATATTCTTCATGTTCCCATAGACATTCCAGAAATAATCAACAGCGAGTATTGACCTCTCCTGTTTTCTTAATCATTGTGGTCTGTCTCCTCATTGTATCAGTTGTGGGCCAAACATCTGAGATACGGCTCCATTGTCGCCAGCCTCAGACAGACCTCTGCCCCAACTAGCTTAAGGGAATGCAGCAGCAAAACATTGTTTAAAGGACTCACAACAAATGGAGCTGTATATAGATTGCTTATCTTTTTGGTTGTGTCATGTGCATGTTTGTTTTCTTAAGGAAGCATAACAAAATCAATGAAAAAACCTTTTTATGCTACTCTGATAGTCATTGTTAAAATATTCATTAGTGTTTTCCTGAACTATAAAGAGACAGCTGTGTTCAGACACAAAGTGGCTTCCGACTTTGAATGTGAATGACACGTGTCCCACCCACGATTTGACACCGTGTTTAATTCAAACTGCTCTGTTGTGCGTCATCCGTTGATTCTTTGAGGAACTGGCTCCTAGACAACTAGTTGCACAGCAGCATTGCAATAATGATCCTGACGCTCCATCTTCCACAAGGATGCCAGCAAAAGTCACCCTTGTGCACAAGAAAGCAAATGCCCAGTACGGCAAACCTACCAGTCATTCCACAGCTTAAAAACTGGGTCAGAAATGGGCCTTTGTGCGTAAATCATGGCAAGGAGAGAACAGTGAAATAAACACAGCTGATTGTAACCAGGCACTGTAACACAAAAGGACTACAATAGCACAGCAGCACTAGTAATATTTGAAACAGATGGTGATATGGAGGTTATTCAAAGTTCACAGATTTCCACTTGCCTTACTGGAAAACAGTAATAAAACTATGGGCTTTTTTAGTCTTATAAATATAAGGCAAGTAAGGTATTCTAGCGGAAAGGAAGCTGTAGCACTCCAAAGGGATGAAAGTCTAAAGCCCTGAACCTTTTGCTTTGTTGTGTTTTTTAAGCGTTCCAGTGTCACTATCTCACTAGAAGTAGCACAGGAAGTACACCAAGAAATTGCAGAACACTTTTTTGTTTATCAGGATGTCCAAAGACCAATATGCATTACTCATTTCATCCAAACATAAGGCGAGAGCATGATTTATTCCCAAGGATTATCAGAAGCAGAATGTAGGAAGCTAGTTAAAGAATGCCATACGTCTACTTAACACATGGGTGGGGAATCTCCGGCCCGCGGGCCGAATCCGGCCCGCGTGGCCATCGGCTCCGGCCCCCGGGGAGATTGCCGGGAGGCTGCCCAACCGGCCCCCGGAGGCTCCGCCGGGTCCGCGCGGAGCCTCCGGAGGCCGGGAGAGGGCCTCCGCACATCCTCCTGGGCCGCCGGCTCAGCCCCTTCTGACCAGGCCCTCGTCTGCGATTTCGCACATGCGTACAACGCCAATGAGGGCAACTTGCCCTCATCGGCATTGTACGCATGTGCGAAATCGCCAAGGGCCTGGTCAGAAGGGGCCAAGCCGGTGACCGAGGACGACGTGCGGAGGCCCTCTCCTGGCCTCCGGAGGCTTCGGACGGTGAGCGCGGAGCCTCCGGAGGCCGATGGAGCCCCCCCAAAAAATAAATAAATAAAAATGGCGGGACGGCCCTCGGCAGGGAAAAGGTTCCCCGCCCCTGACTTAACATATCCGTGTAACATTTCAACATTATACAGGCAAAAGCTCATAACAGTTGGCTCACTCTCACTCTCTATAGAATACTAAATGCATTCCATTTATTCAATGGGAAAGGTGGTACATAAATCATTTAAATAAAATAAATAAATGTTAGGTTTTGGCCTAGATTTCCTATCATGCACTCAGACTGATTCTTATGCTATGAGAGTGTAGGGTTGTTGTTGTTGTTCTATGGTTGTTGTCATCCATGTCTCTGGATGTTGGAATTCAGAAGTCATGTGGGAAGGTGTGTGTCTCCCCACCCCCCACTCCATGAGGTGGAATTCTTACAACTGCCACTTCCTGGGATCCAAACATCTCAATCTATACAGGCAAGATATGGTTCCTCCACATCAAGCCTCCCTCCAACTGTAAAAGGCACAGCACATTTTAAGCGTCATGCCCCACAGGAGAACCAGTGATAGTCTCATAATGCCATGGTTCTCATTCATCATCCTTCTGCCACCCAGTCACGCCTTTGTACTGACCATTTTGCATCCCTGACATTCTTGAACATTCTCAGCCATGAGTAAGGTCTTTGCTACTAGCTGGATATTGGCAATGCTGGGCAGCTTCCAAGTCCACTGAGAGATTCCTAGTAATGAAGTCACACTGTTATACTGCTGGCAGCCAATAGGCATTTGACCTCTACCAGATCCTAAGCTTCAAATATGAGCAACACTTTGTGCAAGGGACATCCACTATGTACTATGGCTCTGTGAAGGCCGAGAACAAGACTCAGTTCTATATGATAACAGATAGATGGTAATTCAGATGTGTATCATTAACATAATGAAATGTTAACATCACCACAGATGGCAAACATCAAAGGAAATCAGACAATGAGACAAACAACCTTACACTCTTCCTTTGTCAAGGCTGGGTGAAACACATTTTTGCGCAGTGAAACATCTGCAAACATAGTATGCACTGGGTCCCTGAGCTTGGGGCATCTGAGTTAGGGATGTCCAAGTTACAGGTGGCTGCATCCGTGCTTTCATGCAGGCACAGTCCATCGGTTATGGTGGTTTCGACAGGCTTGATAGTGCTGGGCCAGCAAGAGCTGGCTGTTTCAACTTCCATATACATAATACAATACAATACATACAATACAATACAATACATACAATACATAACTTCCAGACAAACCTCCGGAACAGAATCAATACATAACATGAGGACTTGCAGCCCAATCCTGTCTAGCAGGACCTGGTGGCGCATGTATGGCACACGCCACATCTTATGCAGGACTGGGCCTGCCCCAGCACACCCAGTGACCTCTTCGAGGTAAAGGGACATTTTTCCCTTTACCCCGAGTAACATGCCAGCCACCTCGATGGGCCTCCTCAAATGCACGTCAGGAATTTTGCTGGCATACATTTGAGAGGCTTGTATAAGGCCCAACAGGCCCAGGAAGGGGGATAGGATATGGCGAAGGAGGCCTCCGCTGATCCCCCTTCCTGGGCCCTATTCTCCAATCCCATCCCTGGAACACCCTGTTCCACCCTCCCCCCCTCTATTCTGCCACTAGGAGGGGCCTTATCTCTCCGCCACGCCGCTGCTCTGTTCTGTGGCACCACATGAGCGGCACAAGCCTCTCCGCCAGCACCACTTACTCTCAGGGTGCTGCAAATGTGCCTTATGGCATGTTTACGACACCCTAGACCAGCAGAGCAGTCACTCCGCCGGTCTGTTGGTCGATAAGATTGTGCCGCTAGTGTACTACTTTTACTGAGTTTATGCCTTTGTTTGCTGTCTTTGGAAACAAAGGACTAGTTGATACAAGAGCTGAGAGAGAATAAACGTTTATCTAATTTATGCTGGAAATACACATAAATCATCATATTTTAGAATGGATTTGGCAGTAATGATGTTAGGAGATAGAAAGCAGAAGGTGCTAATAATCAGAAGGACAGTGTGGATTAGAACTTGGTTTGCATTTATTTTAGGTCTAAACACTCTTCAGTTTTGAATCCCCAGATTTAACCTTTATTCATTAACCATATGTGTTTTGGATTTATGTATGGTTGGATTTAATCTAATGAAATCGTATCTTGGGAATGATGATACCGGTGTTCTATTTCTGTGGGTTATGGCGAAAAGGTCATATGTTAATTGCACATAGGCAATATGCTTTTATGTTTCCTTTTTTGTTGAACTGAAATAAATTCAGGTCTCAACCAACTCAGCTGTGAGTCTTTTCCAGAGCTGAACATGATCCTCTTTGGGCCTCCTTTAAGTTTTTCAAGTAAAATTAACAGTGCAGTGGACCCTTTCTAACTGTGGATCCGGGATCCGTGGATTTGACTCACCGTGGCTCCCATATCCGCGAGGTCCACTGTAAAAAGAAAAAAGGTTTTAAAAAATCATGTTATTTACCTTTTAGAAGCAAACTGCTGTATGTTCTTGCTTAAACAGTCTGAAATCGCGCTCCGGAAGTCTCTTCCAGAAAAGAAAGAGTAACAAAGTAAGAGCTTTGTGCCGGCCTTCCCTGCTCGTGAGTCGTCAAAAAAGTGCCTTACGGCACTTTTGCAATGGCTTTGGGCGGCGGAACGCTTGTTCCGCCACAGCGCTAGGATTACACTATAAGAGACGTGCTTACAGAATGCATGTTCCGCTGGCACAGAACTACCATAAAGCACTTTGCGACAGTGCAGGGAGCCAGCACACCAGCAGGAAGGCCCGTCGAAGTAGGCAAGTCCAACACAGGGGTGGGGGAGGGCAGGCAGGGGGTTGAACGGGCAGGGGAGGGCAGAATGGTGACAGGGGTGGGCAGAATGGGGCCGAAATGGGCCATATTCAACCCCCCTTCCTGCACCCGATCCACCTGCAAAGGTCAACGTGGACTAGCACCAGTGATATTGCTGGCTAATTAACTAATTAATTGATTGATTAATCCAATTAATTAGCAATTAATTAGCAGGTCTGAGTGAACCCATTACAGCTGCTGACTTAGGGGCAAGGGGACAGATGTCCTCTTACCCCAAGACCTCCAGTAGCCAAAAATCCCCTGCAGGATGCCATCACCGCTGCATTGCCACGCAGGGATTTAGGTAAGATTGGGTTGTAATTAGTATAACCATCACACAGAGATCAGCCTGATGGTTAATAACGTAGTACAAAGGGATAAACAACCAGGAATGGGTTTTAACAGTTGTATCTCTAAAATTGGCTCTTACTTTGTTACTCTCTGGCATCGTAAACAATGTAGGAGCCAGCAGGAGGTCTGGTTCAGTTGGAAGAGCGACCGTCTCATATGTCTGAAGATCTGAAGGACGGCAGTTCAAGACGGCCAAAGTGTCTGTGTCTGTCGGAGAGCTGCCGGCACGCCGAGCTGATCAGTTGCAGAGCCTCTGTGGGGGAGTGGAATTGCAGCTGCACTTGATGAGAGTCAAGGTTACCTGTCAGCTGAAGCGTGATGAGGTGAACGCCAGAGAGAGAGCTGGACTGTGAAAGAAACCATCTAGAACAGGGGATGTCAACCTTTGGAGGCCCGGGTACCCCCTATTACGGTCCAATTTTCTGAAGTACCCCCTGCTAATTAATTGCTAATTAATTGGATTAATCAATCAATTAATTAGCTAATTAATTGTTAAATAAAATGTACTAATTTGTTTATTTATTTATTTACAATATTCTTATCCCGCCTTTCTCCCCAAAGGGACCCAAGGCGGCTTACAACAAAACAGAAAATACAAAAAATACATATAATTACTTTTTAAAACAGTAAAAAACAATTAACAAAACTAATAAAAACATCTAAAAATTGATTTTAAAAGATTACATTTAAAGCAAGAACATAAAAACAGCAGTACCCCACCCGTACCAGCAAAATGTTAAAAAAAGGTAAAGGCTCAGAAGACTTCTTTGAACAAGAAGGTTTTTAGGCCTCGCCGGAAAGTGTCCAAGGAGGGAGCAGTTCGTAAGTCAAAGGGGAGGGAATTCCATAAGGTTGGTGCCACTACTGAGAAGGCCCTATTTCTGGCCACCGCCCCTCGCACCTCCCTGGGCGACAGTACCCGCAAAAGGGCCTTCTCTGATGATCTAAGGCAGGGGAGGGGAACCTCCGGCCCGCGGGCCGGATCTGGCCCGCGTGGCCATCGGCTCCGGCCTCCGGGGAGATTGCCGGGAGGCCGCCCAACCGGCCCCCGAAGGCTCCGCCGGGTCCGCGCGGAGCCTCTGGAGGCCGGGAGAGGGCCTTTGCAGCTTGCCCTCATCGGCCTTGTACACATGTGCAAAATCGCTGAGGAGGGCCTGGTCAGAACGGGCCAACCGGCGAGCGAGGAGGACATGCAGGGGCCCTCTCCCGGCCTCCGGAGGCTTCGGACGGTGAGCGCGGAGCCTCCGGAGGCCGATGGGGGGGCCCCTAAATTAAATAATTAATTTAAAAATGGCGCCCGGCCTAGCGGCCGGCCCGCAAACAAAATTTAAATATTTAAATGGCCCTCTGCGGGGAAAAGGTTCCCCACCCCTGATCTAAGGAGACGAGCCGGACTATATAGAAGTAGGCAGTCTCTCAAATATCCTGGCCCGAAGCCATATAGGGCTTTAAAGGTCAAAACCAGCACTTTGAATTGGCCCCGGAAACGAATCGGCAGCCAGTGCAGCTGTTGGAGGAGCGGCCCAACAAAGTCAAACCGCCTACCTCCAGTGACCACACGGGCCGCCGCATTCTGTACTAATTGCAGTTTCCGAACTGTCTGCAAGGTCAGCCCCACGTAGAGCATGTTACAATAATCTAGTCACGATGTCACCGTGGCATGGATCACCGTGGTCAGGTCTGCACGATCCAAGTACGGTCGCAGCTGGCGCACCAGCCGAAGGTGGGCAAAGGCCCCCCTGGCCACAGCCGCCACCTGGGAATCCAGGAGCAGCTGCGGATCCAGGCGGACATTTAAAATAAAACAATTTTAAATGTGAAAAAATGTCTTAACTTTGTCTGTGTGTGTGAGTGTGAGTGTGAGTGTGAGTGTGAGTGTGAGTGTGAGTGTGAGTGTTTGTGTGTGTGTGTGTGAGAGAGAGAGAGAGAGAGAGACAGACAGACAGACAGACAGACAGATGGGGGATTGCATTTAAGTTCTAATTAACAAGTAATTAACTACTGATTTATGCTGATAAGGGGAAGGCTCTGGTGTTCCCCCTTGCCATTGGTCCGCGTACCCCTAGGGGTACTCGTACCACAGGTTGAGAACCCCTGATCTAGAATGAAGAGTTCTATGAAAGATGAGAACATATTATTATTATTATTATTATTATTATTATTATTATTATTATTATTATTTGTAAAAACCTCTTGGGGTTTAGAAAAGCCTGCCCACGTAAACCGCCTTTGAATTAAAGTCAGAGGAGAAATCCAATGACCAAAGAAAAGGCGGTATATACGGTAAATACTGGTTCATTGTTGTTGTTGTTGTTGTTGTTGTTATGTACTGTATAGGAGTAATCAGGAATGAGAACATGAGAGCCAAATAAGACCCTTTGAGGGGTGGGGTCCTGAACCCCAAATTGTCAATGCAGAGAGACTGAGGATGGAGTGGCAGCTTTAACAATGGAACCTGCTGGCAGGCCATGTTGGAGGCTGTGGCTCACCCATCCCCCACTCCCTTCTCAATGCCATCTGCCAGAAAAACTATTTGCTGACCAGCACGATAGAAGTCATTGTGCTGCTTTGATAGATTGCTACTGCTATTTATTGTGAGGCTTCTGCAATCTTTTTTCTGTATATGTGAGATATTGCTCAGGAATTTGCCACCTGATTTCTTTACAACATGCATTACTTAAGAATATGTTTACGACTGTTCTATACTGCTTATCTCCTGCAAGAAGTATTCATTTTTAAATCTTTGTGCAGCACTTGTTGAACTTTCCAGGTGCTGTTGACATCTATATTCAAATGCTAAATAAAGAAGGTTTGCTTTTGTGGAATCCTTCTGGAGGATGTTAAAATGTGAAGTACTATCTCAAAATAGAACAGAAATCACTATGGGGAGAGAAAGGAAAATGCAATGCCACCTTATATGGGACTTGACTTGAACAAGAATCACTACGTGTTTGACCTCCCGTTATTCATTACCGGTTAATGGAATAAAAGGTTAATAAGGAACTCACTGTAGGGTTAGACATATAACTGTGTTTCAGATTAAAGCCGAAGCACATTTTTGTGCTGCAGAAATATTAAAACTAATAGCTTGATTCTATGCGTGTTTATGCGGAAGTAAATCCACACAAGCTTACTCCCTGCTAAAGAGTCTTTCCAGAAGATGCTTTTTGTTCTGAACTGATTCAATCGTTTAAGGGCATGCACACTCACAGTGCATGCACATACCGGTCGTTCCCCTCACAACTGGGCAAGTTTCCTTCATCATTTGTGTGTGTGTGGGGGGGGGGAGGGTTGATCAGCCAAACTACCCTTCTACACACGCTGGAAATATAGAGGACTGATTTTGATGAACCCAACCTTACAAGAAAGGAAACCAACTGGGGATGGTGCCAGGATTTACACATGCCATTAATACACATGTTCATGCAGGGATCAGTTAGCAACAAAAGGGAGCGTCCAAAGTAACCCAAGGTTGAAGCCACAGTGTGACTCTCTAACAGCTTTAGCGCTGGTGGAATGAGTGTTCCACCCACCAGCGCTAACTACTGAAAAAGCGCTGTAAAGCCAGAACCTTCTGGCTGGAGGGTCGGAGCCTTCCCGTGTGCATCATCAGCTCTCCCACTGCTTGTGGGCCCTCAACTCGGACCTGTGCCAATTCTATAGCTGGTGCAAGTCCACATGGACCCAGGAAGGCAGACCAGGCGTGGGAAGGGGGTCAGAATTAGGCTTCGTTACTGCTGAACTCACCCCCTCCCGGGCCTGATCCCCACTCCCGGGCCTGATCCAACCTCATCCCCACTCTCATCACTGCCCTGTACATTCCAAGGAATATGAGGCTTGGCCAGAGTTTTTCAGAAAGCAATGTCCTAATGTCCATTTAATGTCTAGAAGTTCTGGGTGAAAAAGTCTATTATATAAAACTGGTCTCCATGGGTACAAGGCTGGTGATGATGTTGTCTGGCAGCACAGTTTATACTGTAATGCAAGAGCATGGTATAGCCAGAAAATGAAAGAAAAGAAGGAGAAAAGAAAAGTTATTCTTAACAGGGTCTAAGGTGTAATGTTGAGATAAGGATGTGATTCCTACCCATCCAATAGTTTGCAGGTTGTAGCCCCTTGAAAATGTAGGGAATCTGAACATAAAACATACCGTATTTCTTCTATTCTAAGACGCATCTTTTTTCCCAGATAAGCATCTCTAAAAATGGGGTGCGTCTTAGAATCGATGGCCTCCTTTTTTGTGGGTTTTTTCTCTGCATTTTACCTCGCCATTTTGACCCCTCTGTTCAGCAGCGCTCTCCCATGGCTGCTAGCCCGATCCACTCTCTTCCTGAACTTGAGAGCTCGCCCCAGCCCGCCCCCTGCTGCAGCTGACGAATCAGAGAAGATCACACTCGTCAGCGTGGGCTGGCAGGGCGTGCTGGGGAGAGTTCCTCTGCTTGAAGTGTCTGTTCCACGCTCCTATTGACAATTAAAGCCTGCATGCCTTTCCTGCAAAGATGATCAAAGCCTACAATGCCTTTCTGATCGTCAGCTGGAATGCGAGGCAGGCGCTTCAGCGACGAACTCTCCCTAGGACTAGGAACCTCTTCCTAAAGGGGGAGGGATGCTACTTCTGCTGCTGCCTTTGCAGCCTCCAGTCCTTAGTACTTGTCAGCAAAAGCGTGTGGGGCATACTGAGGAGAGTTGTCTGCCTGCCCCGCACCCCAGCTGACGAATGAAGGCGCTTGCCAAGTGGATGTGCCAATGAGGATCCAAGTTTCCCGTGCCACTTTCACCCCTCTGCTCAGTGGCGCTGCAGCTGACGATCCTCACGCTCGAGCAGAGTCTGAGGGAAAGACACGCAGGAGCTCCTACGTGTCTTTCCCTCAGACTCTGCTCGAGCGTGAGGATCGTCAGCTGCAGCGCCACTGAGCAGAGGGGGCAAAATGGCGTGGTAATAATCGGATCGGCGAAATGGAGCAGCAGGCAAGCTGGGGAAAGAGCAGACAAATTGAAGGAAGGAGGTGCATCTTGCAATCGATGGTTTTTGTTTTTTTCTCTGCTGGTGTTCCTGAAATTAAGATGCGCCTTAGAATCGATGGCGCCTTAGACTCGAAGAAATACGGGGTAATTCTACTTTTAAGTCTGTAGCAAAGTAAAGACCTCCCCTCCCCTTCAAAGCCTCCCCTGCTGGTTACACCGGTGGTGTAAATTGGATAGGATTGCGCTGTCAACCACCCCAGGCAAGTATCAGAAATCTGTTCCATTACAGACCACTAAAGTTTCACTAAAAATCTCATACTATTGGCCTTATCACATAAATTCCTAATGTCAGAGAAAAGGGGCAGAATCTCCAGATCTTGATAAGGGGAAACTTTCCCTTACTTCCGTCAGTCACAAAGAAGGCAGAAGATAAAATCAAAACAACAACAAAATAGTCTTCCTATATCACACCTGGGCATTGTACGGCCCCAGGGCCACATCCGGTCCTTTGGCTGTCCCTGACGGGCCCACGTGAGGTCAATGGGAAATCAAGAATTAAAAGTAAATAATATAATATATAAATATAATGTACAGTATGTTGAAATTGTAGCTCAAGCAGTATAAGGAGGTCACTTTTCTTTCCCTCCCATATTCTGCTATCTCAGTGTGCCCCTAGAAAGGATCTGGGATCAGGGAAGGCTTGTGCACCTTCCCCTCCAAAATCAATCCTCCTTTTGCTTCGGAGAGCTTCTTTTTTCGTGGCGCCAGGCAGCCTTTTATCTCCCCTCTTCCTTTGTCACTGCCCCTCCCTCTCTCTCTATTTTCCCCCTCCTCACTGGATGTTGCCGTCTTTACTGTGGCTGCTCCATATTTTCATAGCCTAATCGTAACATCTACTCTTACCAGTAGCAGCTAAGCAAAACCATACAATTTACTGCTTTTTATAATAAAGAGATATATCATATTGAACAGAATTGAGTTCAGCCTATTGGTCTGGCCCTCCACAACAGTCCCAGTTTGTCATGTGGCCCCTTAGGAAAATTAATTGCCCACCCCTGTCCTATATGGTATCCACTGCACTCTTTACACTGCAAATGTTTTTTGTTCCACATGAGGAAGCCTGGTCCATAATTTTACATTAATGAGGCACAATCTATTGAAATCAACTGGCATGTTATATTCTGCTGAATCGTTTACCTTAATAGTAAAAACTTGTCTTCTAATTTTCAACCTAGGCTCATTAATGGCAAATGCTCCTTGTACTCACAACTGTCTTCAATAATTCTCTCACATTTACTACAAATGATGCAGTAACAAAGGCTAATCCTTATGCTTTTCTGTTTCTTGTGCCCCACAAAAGGCCATGCACATGTGCCTAGCATAACAAGCATTTATTATAACACCTTACCAATTCTGAATCCACATAAACTCTAGAAGAGCAACAGTTTCCCTTGGCTGTGTACATGACAAAGCACTTCAAAGAAAACATCAGATATGAAAATGCCACCTTCATATTGCCAGTTCATAATTTTGACAGTAGATGTGGGAAAATGACAATATAAAAGTGAGCGAACTGTGACCTATACTGTCACTAAGCATTCTGAAGCAATATACTGTACTTCGGTTTCACATTACTGCAAAAATATCATTTCAGCACAGACTTGTACAAGTTGTGTCTTCACCACCAACCTGGACACACCATCCTGTTTTGTGGCCTCCCAGCCCCAGGGAGTTGACAGTGCCCCTGTGTTTGTAGTCCAGGGCAGGTAGCAAAAACAGGTTTATGAAGGCTATGAGCTGTGTTTGGCTTGGCAGGTCACAAGTTGTGCAGGCCTGTTTAAAGACCATTTAAAAATGTTCTCAAAAACTCTAGGTTAAGTAAACAATATGCTTTGTGCAGCACAATCCTATGCATGTCTATTTAGATGCAAGTCCTATTACGTTTAGTAGGACTTACAGCCCAATCCTATCCTACGCTCTGCTCAGCGATCCAGCTATGCCGGTGCCGGAAATACTGTATCCCGAGCAGAGCAGGCGAGGTTGGAAGTCTCCTCGGGGTTAGGGAACTTTTGTTCCCTTACCCTGGGTAAAGCCCCAGGCCCTGCAATGGGCTTCCTCGGATCTGTGCCTGCTATTTCAGCAGCATGAATCAAGGCTGCCCGTGTTGGGTGAAACAGGTCTGAGAGGAGAATAGGATACGGCGTATCCCGCTGCCACCGATTCCACCCCCTCCCAGACCCAATCTGCCCTCCCCCATCCCAAAATGCATCTGGAACACCCTCCCCACCCCTGCGCCGTGCAGCTCAGTCACATGCTATCGGGATCTGGCCACATGCCATCAGGATCTGGCCCGCAGAGGTCTCTATACTGGGCTGGGGCCTGCGCAACTGCCTTACGGCAGCTTTTGCAACAGTCCTGAGCCGGCGCAGAGGTCCTATGCCAGTCTAGCAGCAAGATAGGATTGTGCCATTACTCTCAGATTAGTGAGCATAGGATTGCAGCCTTAGCATATAATCTTACACATACTGTCCTGGGCATAAGTCCCATTGAACACAATGGGCCTTACATCTGAGTATATTGCATTAGATTGTGCTGTTTGTTGGTTTTGTCTAATTAATCATGGCCTCCAAATGATAACCACAGCACAGTTTTCATGGCTGACATAAACATTGTATTGTAGAGCAACAAGGGAATTTAAAAGGGTAGGCAGCTGCAGCGTTTGACAATTAGCTATAATCATTTTCTCATCATCAATTCAAACCAAATTTAAATTATCTAGCTGCAGTTAATTTCGAAACTACCTTGCTTCTCAGCATGGCATGGACAGCCTTGCCATTTTAATAGCAATCCCTAGTTAGCTTTCAAATGTCACAGTCAATGTGATTAGTCGCTGATTAGGTTGACCCACATCGCAACCTAAAGTGTCAAGGGAGCAATTCACACCTGGTAGTTCTTCGCACATATTCTTTCATTAATAGCCTTGATGGCACATTGTGAATATGGGTGGGAAAAAGCCAGGGGTGGCACCTCCTTGAAGCTGGGTTAGTAGGGAGTAGCATGCTGATGACTAAAGGCATATCTACCCAAACTGATCTAATAGTCATTTACTCTTTCAGGGAATTCTAGAACTGTAATTTTAGGAGAGAGGCTAGAGACTAATACACAGCCCAATCCTAACTTTCCAGTGCCAATGCAGCCATGCCAAGCGAGTGCACGCAGCATCCGGGGGGGGGGAATCACAGCGGCCTCCTCAAGGTAAGGGAATGTTTGTTCCCTTACCTCAGGGCTGCATTGCTGTTGCATCGGCGCTGGAAAGTTGGTTACAATTGGGCTGACAGACTTCTTATATCCATCAGCAAATATCCCTCAAACTATCATTCCCAGGGTACTGCAGGGGAGGTCACAACAGTTAAACTGGTATATTTATCATGTAAAAGTTCAATTTCTGCTCCACACACACAAAAAAGGCAAAAAAACTGGGTTTCAGTAAGGTCAAGCCATAAATGCAAAGGTCTCCCTGCAACAGCTGCCACATGGATAAGCTCATGGAGATGGTATAAATTGGGAAGTTTAATAGAGTAGGCAGATGAGGAACACAGTGCAGTTTGTAACATATGTGGGAAAAGTAGCCATTTTACAGCAATCTAGATGAATCTACTTTTAAAGGAGGTTTTTGTTTTAAAGGCTGCCATGTCAAGATGAAACGTTTCCTCTCAAATATCAATGCGAAATATGGCACGTTGACATTTTCAATATACTCTGCCCTGTGTCGATCGCATCAGAAAGTGCACAGTTTGTGTCTGTTTTCTTCTGGTGTTTCCCACCCGCAAAGTTTCAATTGAGTGAAAAACCTGGTACTGTTCACTACTGTGCTAAGAGAATATGGAATTAATACAATTAATTGCATGAATGAAAAACTGACAGTTACAACCTGTGTTATCCAGTAAATGTTACTCAGTCGTTTGGTGGCCTTTGCCATTTTCACAGTTCCCACATTACTTAGTTTTGCTGTGGATTGTGGAGTACCCAGTTAGCACTCATTCAAGTATTAACCTCATTTAAAACAATCCCATGAACAGCAAGAGCAGCAAATAAAAATGGTAGATCAGGCACAGTATCTATCACATCACAATGGAACAATCCCATGGTAACAACAGCTAGCATGCAGAAAGATGGGCAGCAAACAAAATAGCAGGATAAGGACAGAACTGAAGACAAACCGGCCATCTTAGGCCACCACAAAACCAACTACACAGCACAATCCTATACCTGATATATTGTGGTAAGCAATTCTACTGTATAATTAATTGCCACCAAAATACAGAATAGCAGGATACAAGGCTGGGGGTGCTGGGCCAAAGCCCTGCAGAGCCCCCAATTGGTGACCCCCACCTGTCCTCTGATGGCACACTATTGTTGTCATCAGTAATGAGGGTTCAGGATTCGCCCCCGTCTCTAGTGGGCATGGATGCTCAGGATTTTCAGCTCAGTCTGGCCAACCCCTGGTACCACCTTTGGTAGGCTATAAGCACCCCTTTTGAGTAGCATAGGATGCTGCTATAGTGACATCAGCACAAGTCATTCTCAAAACAACTGTAACTATATACCATAACAAGATGCAACGTGTTATTTGGACATGGATTCAAAGAAGTCTGCTGCTTTACACGACTCTAATCATAAATACCGGAAGTGTATATCGATCTAAACACCATACAGTCAGTGAATCTGCATATGAACATAAGAACATAAGAAGAGCCCTGCTGGATCAGGCCAAAAGCCCATCTAGTCCAGCTTCCTGTATCACACAGTGGCCCCACCAGATGCCTCAGGGAGCACAAGACAACAAGATAACCTGTTTCCTGTTGTCACTCCCTTGCACCTGGCACAGAGAAAACCCACTTCTAAAACCAGGAGGTTGCTTATGGCTTGTAACCTGTGATGGTATTTTCCTCCATGAATCTGCCCAAACCCCTTTTAAAGGCATCTAGGCCAGGTGCCATCACCACAACCTGTGGCAAGGAGTTCCACAGATGAATTACACGCGGGGTAAAGAAATATTTTCTTTTGTCCGTTCTAACTCTCCCTCCACTCAATTTTAGTGCATGTCCCCTGGTTCTGGTGTTATGCGAGAGGGAGAAGAATTTCCCTCTATCCACTCTCTCCATCCCATGCATAATTTTATACGTCTCAATCATGTCCCCCCTCAGGCGCCTTTTTTCTAGGCTGAAAAGCCCCAGACGATGTAGCCTTTCCTCATAAGGGAGGTGCTCCAGCCCACGAATCAATCTGGCAATCACGAATCATATGGCAAGACTTGACTATACTGTACTTTGATTGTAAAAAATATTTCCCTTGAAAAGAGTCTATCTTGAAATCTTTGACAACAGAAAAAAACTGGTTTTTCTACCCAGCAGTCTTGTTTCTGGGGTCTTGTTTCTAGGGAACTATTCTACACATCTCATCAAAAGTCTTCTTCCAGTCTAAATTTGTTACTGTCCAATGTGTAGATATTGGTTCTTGCCCCAGTAGTTTTCTTTAACCTAATTAATTCACATTTTCTCCTATTCTCCCTCAATTTTCTTATTTGACTTATTTTTCTATTCCTATTATCATTTTAGTTGTTCTTATGTTCAGTTCTAGCTTCAATTTATCTTTTTTTCCCCCCAAGGAAATTGTATTTCAGGCACGGTCTTACCAGTTCTTGATACCACAGTGCCAGCATTCACCAAAGTTGCTATTAGCTCCAATTAGGTAAGAGTGAGGGGTTCATTTAAATTGAGAAAATGGAGTGTGGAGACAGGATTAAACACCCCTCCCCCGGCACCAATGTTCCGATCTAACTTGCAGTCCCTGTTGGCTCATTTTAAGTAAAAACCAAAATGTTGGCAGAACCGATCAAAGAGCTTCTATGATGTGTCTTTTTGGCCTGCAATGCAATAAAGCTCTCTGATCATCTTTGGAGGCAGAGGTCTTAATGTCTGTACTGGGCATCAAACTCACAGAGGGATTAGTTTAACATCAAATAAAATCTCCACACTGAGATCTCTTTCTCCTTCAATCATGTCCAGCTAATGAACTCCTCTCCCACCCAGTAATGCAAATACACTACTAAGTGTTTGTCCCCATATGCATGACCCTGCACTTCATAGTACGCACTTAAATTCAATCTACTCCACTGCATAAGATACTCCAATTCATCCTGCTTGATTTCTGGATCCCTCTCTGTATTAATGCTACTGATTCAATGCTTGGAGCTGTTCCACAATGGTTTTTTGGGAAAGCAATCACTACATGTCGAAACATTTAGAACTGCTACATTACCCAGATGGATCTCTGTACAAGGTCTTAGAGGGTTTTTTTGTCATATCTTGTTCACATTAAAAGGAGCTGTAGTGCCAAATAATGCAAAAGTCCATCATAGCATTCTATGTGGATGCATTCATGTAGTTACTTTCAAAAGTCTATCTGTGACCTCTGAGAGTCCGTGAAAAAAAGCTAAGTGTCTCTTAGCTTTGTTTCATCTCAGTTGCGTCACTAGCAGGCCACATGGGGGGGGGGGTGACGCAATTCACATCATTGCCCCGCCCCCTCTGCTCCCAGAAGGCTTCATTTGAAGCCTTCTAGGATGCAGGGTAGGTGGGAGAGCCAAGAAAAAGTGCCGTTTTTGACATGTCTCAGCTCCGCGGCTGCAAAAAAGCAGCCGTGGAGCAAAAAAATCCCACTGTGGCTCCTCGCGAGGAGACCACGGTTGTCACCCAGGGGCATTACATCCCCTCGGCCCCCTATAACGACGCCTCTGTTTCATCTGAAAATTTAATCTTACCCAGATAAGAAAATATTTATTAAATAGGACTGGTTCAATATCTAGCGCAGCTAAGTGTTGAATCTGTCCTTTTCACAATGGTTAAGCTGCCACTAGTTACTCCTTTCCAAACCAAGTTAGTTACTCTTACTAGTACCTGTGTTTCTGGAGCCTGGTGAAATTCATCCTATGAACTTCCCTACCAACTGCCCACATGTCCTTAAAAATCCACCCTCACTTTTTGTAGTCTAACAAGATGGTTGCATTCAAGCAACATGGATTTAAAAAAAACATTTTGACCACTTTGGCAGAACACAAGTTACCCCAAGAAACTAATAATGTATTTACTCAACAAGCTGGGAAAAACTTTTTGCAGACAAAATGATATGTGGATATTGCTTTGCTATGTTCTTGGCAATATTGTTCAAGCTTAGTGTTCTTTTGTTCTGACCCTGAGTGTAATACAAGCCCATACACCAACCCCTCGTGGCTGCAAAACAGCAGTGCTTGTTGACGCAACAAAAGTCTGCTATATAATCCACTCAATCCTTCTGTTTACTGATTCTCAAGGTGAAATCATTTTTAAAACCAGGACACCCTCCTAAGATGCTAGCCCTCTGAATGCCCTCTCATACCAACACTGACAATCAAGATTGATGCAGGGCGAAACAAACATTATATCCTCTTCACCTTGTGTGTCTTCTTCAGATTTTGACACAACTCTGCTCAGTTTACAGACTTTGTGATCCAGTAATTCTCCAGAGGCCCAAGTAACTGAGTTTCCTGAAAGACGTCTTAACCCTTGTTATGGCAAGGAAAGAAAAAATACATTCCAAACCTCCCCAGGTGAATCTGAAACAACACAATTATATGCTTACTTATTTTTTAAAAGTAATCAGCTATGTGGAGGGGGCACCATTGATTGAAAGGATTTGTAAGCCTAGAATCAGAAGATCTTGAATTGAATTTTAGTCTACTGATCACAAATGCTTTATATGTGGTATAATGGAGCTATACAGCTCCAACATGCTAAGTGAAAAAGGCTCATGGGTAGATTACAGTGGCAGCAAAGAAGAAAGATTTTTTTCACCACTTCCATTGCCAGTGGCGTCGCTGAAGGTGGGGTGGAACACTAAGTTCCACATTGCCCTGAACCCGTGTTACTCACCGGCACAAGGCGGCCCCGCCCCCTCGCCTTCGGAGCCATTCAGTGGGGCAAAGGCAATGCGCAGGAGACTCCCTGCGCGTTGCCTTCACCCCACTGAATGGCTCTGAAGGAGAGGGGTGGGGCCACCTCGTGCCGGTGAGTAACGCAGGTTCAGGGCGGTGCGGAACTTAGCATTTCGCCCCACCTTCAGCGACGCCATTGTTCATTGCCAAGGCAAAGTCACAGTCTATTCCACAACTGGTTGTTCCCTGTCTTGCTTCAACAGCAAGACAACAGGAAGATCCAAGTGAAGCAGCCACCCACTAGCGTCACTGCAGGGGGGGCGGAGCTCTAAGTTCCACCGCGGCTCCGACCCTCCGTTACACCGGAGCACAAAGTGGCCCTGCCCCCTTGCCTTAATAAGAACATAAGAACATAAGAAGAGCCCTGCTGGATCAGGCCAAAAGCCCATCTAGTCCAGCTTCCTGTATCACACAGTGGCCCCACCAGATGCCTCAGGGAGCACAAGACAACAAGATAACCTGTTTCCCGTTGACACTCCCTTGCACCTGGCACAGAGAAAACCCACTTCCAAAACCAGGAGGTTGCTTATGGCTTGTAACCTGTGATGGTCTTTTCCTCCATGAATCTGTCCAAATCCCTTTTAAAGGTATCTAGGCCAGGTGCCATCACCACATCTTATGGCAAGGAGTTCCACAGATGAATTACACGCTGGGTAAAGAAATATTTTCTTTTGTCTGTTCTAACTCTCCCTCCACTCAATTTTAGTGCATGTTCCCTGGTTCTGGTGTTGTGCGAGAGGGACAAGAATTTCCCTCTATCCACTCTCTCCATCCCATGCATAATTTTATATGTCTCAATCATGTCCCCCCTCAGGCGCCTTTTTTCTAGGCTGAAAAGCCCCAGACGCTATAGCCTTTCCTCATAAGGGAGGTGCTCCAGCCCACGAATCATTCTGGTCGCTCTTTTCTGCACCTTTTCCAATTCAACTATATCCTTTTTGAGGTGTGGTGACCAGAACTGGACACAATACTCCAGATGTGGCCTTACCATCGATTTGTACAAAGGCATAATGATATTGGCCGTTTTATTCTCAATCCCTTTTTTAATGATCCCGAGCATGGAATTGGCCTTCTTCACAGCCGCCGCACACTGGGTCGACACTTTCATCGACCTGTCCACCAGCACCCCAAGATCTCTCTCTTGATCCGTCACAGACAACTCAGAACCCATTATCGTATATGTGAAATTTTGGTTTCTTGCCCCAATGTGCATCACTTTGCACTTACTTACATTGAAGCGCATCTGCCATTTTGCTGCCCATTCTCCCAGTTTGGAGAGGTCCTTCTGGAGCTCTTCACAATCCCTGCTGGTCTTCACCACCCGGAAAAGTTTAGTGTCATCTGCAAACTTGGCCACTTCACTGCCTATCCCCGACTCCAGGTCATTTATGAATAAGTTGAAAAGCACCGGTCCCAAGACCGATCCTTGGGGCACACCGCTTTTCACCTCTCGCCATTGTGAAAATTGCCCATTGACTCCCACTCACTGTTTCCTGGTCTTCAACCAGTTCCTAATCTACAAGAGGACCTGCCCTCTTATTCCCTGACTGTGGAGTTTTCTCAGGAGCCTTTCATGAGGGACCATGTCAAACACCTTCTGAAAATCCAGATATATAATATCCACGGGTTCGCTCACATCCACATGCCTGTTGACCTTTTCAAAAAATTCTAACAGGTTTGTGAGGCAAGACTTCCCCTTGCAGAAGCCATGCTGACTCTCCCTCAGCAGAGCTTGTTCTTCTATGTATTTTAAGATTTTATCCTTAATGAGACTTTCCACCATCTTCCCTGGAACAGATGTTAGGCTGACCGGCCTGTAGTTTCCCGGGTCCCCCCTACTTCCTTTTTTAAAGATTGGCGTGACATTAGAGTTGCATATTTTGGTCAATAGGTCAGCAACTTCATTCTTGAGTTCCTTCAGAACTCTTGGGTGGATGCCATCCGGGCCTGGTGATTTACTGATCTTTATTTTGTCAATTAAGTCTGAGACATCTTCTCTTTTAACCTCTATTTGACTTAATTCTTTAGTCAGGGGAGACCGTTCCGGCAGTGATATCTGCCCGAGGTCTTCTGCTGTGAAGACAGATGCAAAGAACTCATTTAATTTCTCTGCAGTCTCCAAGTCCCCTTTTATCACCCCTTTCTCTCCCTCACCATCCAGCGGACCAACCCTTTCCCTGGCAGGTTTCCTGCTTCTAACATATTTGAAGAAGCTTTTATTATTCCCTTTTATGGCCTTGGGAACCATTCAAGGTGGTGAAAGCAGCGGTGTAACAGAGGGTCGGAGCCGCGGCGGAACTTAGAGCTCCGCCCCCCTGCAGTGACGCCAGTGCAGCCACCCACCCACCCCCTAGAGCCTAACAGGCCCTAGCTTGACCTCACTTCTGCCTTGCACTTGCATGGGGTATACCTGCAAATGCAACAGACGTTTTCACATACTGCCACACCCCTCTCCCCCAAACAGTCTAGGGCACTGGTTCTCAAACTGTGGGTTGCAACCCACCATTAAGAATTTTTGCTGCCCCCTGCCCCCTTAAGGGGCGGGGACAGCATGGCGGCGGCGGTGATCCAGGGGATCGCCGTCGCCAAAGTGCCCGAAATCCCCCCCCCACTTACCGGGGCTTGGGGGAGCTTCGAGGAGGCCTGCGAAACCCTCTGCAGGCCCCCCGATCTTCGGATCGCTGTTTTGCAGCGATCTTCAGGTGCTTCCGGTGTTCTTAGGCAGTGGGGTCATTGCCTGGGAGCTGCTGGGGCGGGAAGTGAGGAGGATGCGTCCAGGGCATTTTATCTTCCCTCCCTTCCCCAGCACTCAACAGATGTTGTGTCCAATCTAGAGTTTTTGGCTGCATGAGTCCTGCATCAGCTAATGGGGCAGGTAGGCAGGGTCCTTGCGAGACCAGCATATGCCCAGGTAGGTCTGTCCACTGACATGGGCACTGATTAGTTGAAATCATTTGTGCAAACTGCGTAAAGAAGAGAACAATGCTGTTTTCATATTTCACAGTTATTATTTTCTGCATTACACAACACTTGCATGGAATAAGTAAATGTGCAATATTAATATATTAAAAATGAACTTTAAAAAAATGAACAGGTATGAAAGCATATACTGTAGTCTAAAAAAAATCACCTAAAAGAAAAACTCAATTTAAATGCTAGCCAAACATATTTAAGTAACACAAGTTGTTACGATGTCCTCCTGTTATTACCTGTAAGGGCGCAATTGTGCTCACAATGCAATCCAATACATGTCTACTTGTCAGTAAGTCCCATTAAACTCAATGGCGCTTTCGTCTTAGTATGTATGCATAGAATTGCAGTCATGCAGCCCCAATCCTGTGCATGTTTACTCAGAAATAAGTTCCATTATATTCAGTAAAGGTTACTCTCAAGTAAGTGTGCCTAGCCTTGAAGCCCAATCCTAACTGGGCTGTCTACCAGTGGAATAAACACTTTGCCAGCAGACATGCCGCTGCAGCGGCAGAAGTACTGCTGCAACAGCATGCGCAACGAGGCCCTCAGTACACCTGGCTGGTGGCCATGTGCGCAGGCCAGCGGAGAGGCCTCCCATCACCAGTGCTGGTAAGTTCACAGTGGGGGTGGGCAGTGAGAGTGGGCAGTGGGAGGAACAGGGGAGTGTCTGGGTGGGTGGGGAGGCGTGGGCAGGAGGAGGAGAGGGACGGGTGGCTCCCGGCAGCGTAAGCGTGCACCAGGATCCTAACCCCATTCTTTCCCCATTACTTTCTTCAGTTTTGTGCCAGAAAAATAGCTAGTGCAGATCCTAGGAGACCCATTGGGGTAGTGGAGGTTTACCCCAAGGTAAGGGAAGAAAAGAGGAGACCTCTGGACTTGCCCCCTGCTGGGTGTTCCGTTGGTGTGGCTCACCCTCCGTTGGTGTGGCTGCATCAGCAGCAGGGGATTTAGTTAGGATTGGGCTAGAAGTCTCTGACTTGTGGATCTCAACCTTCAGTGATGGTATGAGAGAGAATTCTTGTTGGAAAGGAGGGGGAAATAGAGCAATCAGCAAACATACTCCCTTCCTATGGTAAGATATCCAACCCAGGCTAGTTACTATCAATAAGCTAAAGCATACACAGAAAGAGAGACTTGGTTAAAGTTTCATAAAAAAATACTTTACTCACAGTTCATAGCTGATTACATACATCTTCAGATTGTTGAGGCCCTAGCCTAGTACTTGGGAACAGAGAACCTCAGAGCTGTTTGAATGCAAGTGTGGTGAGGACGGCCTGCAGCCCTGGCAGAGCACATCCTTCTCCTTGGATGTCTGGTGAGGAAGAGAGAATGTGAGGAGGAGAGGAAGGAAATAGTGTTAAGGACCATACCTCCTGCAAAAACCATAGAGAGGGACAGGTAGATGGTCTCATATGATTGGACAGTACTCTGCCCTCCAGAGTCCTGCAGGCAGTGTTGCATCCACATTCTAACAATTCTGAGGAGGGCTAGAATCACAAGGTTTTAAAATGGCTTCACCTTCAAGAGAATTATTTGTAGACATGAGAATTGTCTAAATTTTGCCCCAGCCTTGTTCACTGAACAAATTATATCTCTTTAGTGCATTTGTCAGCACCCTCTCTCAAGTCCTGCCTTTGATTACTACTCCTTTTCTAGGTTTTCCACATAAAAGTTTCTATTTTAAAGAGATACTAACCCAGTGGTGTTCCCAGCCCTCCCGGCGCCGGGGGGGGGGGCGGGGTTGGAGCGCCCCCCCAAGCAGCCGGAGCGCCCCCACCCAAGCAGCCGGGGACGAGCCCTCCTCAAAGCGACCGCCCAGTTCGGCGGTCGAGGGCTTTCTGAGAGGGCCGAACGCTTCGCGCCGGCTATTATAGGGTTTGCGCATGCACAAAACCTTTAAAAGCCGGCGCGACGCGTTCGGCCCTCTCAGAAAGCCCTCGACCGCCGAACTGGGCGGTCGCTCTAAGGAGGGCTTATCCCCGGCCAGGGACAAGCCCTCCTCAAAGCGACCGCCCAGTTCGGCGGTCGAGGGCTTTCTGAGAGGGCCGAACGCGTCGCGCCGGCTTTTAAAGGTTTTGTGCATGCGCAAACCCTATAATAGCCGGCGCGAAGCGTTCGGCCCTCTCAGAAAGCCCTCGACCGCCGAACTGGGCGGTCGCTCTGAGGAGGGCTTATCCTCGGGCCGGGGACGCGCCGAGTGGGCGCGCTGCTTCAGAGGGGTGCGCCAGCCGGGCTCCAGTGCCGCGCCGCTCTGCGCAGCCCCGAGCCCGGCTGCCGCGCCCCCCGCCCACTCAGCGCCTGGGCTGGAGCACACCTGCTCCCCCCATATTAGAATGCCTCTGTACTAACCTTTCCAAAAGAGGTCATGACAAATATCTCAGAATATGCCGTATCCTTCTCACCGTCCCATTGCTCAGAACTATTTTTATTTTAACTATAATTTAATGCACTTCCAGCAAGAAGATAATTTTTCCAAAAGTAAACCTATCAAAGAAATCACAAGAGAAAGTGCATATTTACAGGAAATATCTGAAGAGCAATACAGTCGGACTTTTCTGTCCTCTGGGGTTCTGTTCCTGGAACCACAGTGGATAAGAAAACCAGTGTTCTATGAAATCCGGGGTGGGGGGTTGGGAACAGTGCCACATTACCTTTTTTCAAGCACCTTCGCCGCTTCCCTTCTCCTGAGTTTGTTTAAACTGACTGAAAAAACAAAAGCCACTACTAGAAGAAACCTGTAAATGGCGCCAGAGACTCCTGGCTGCATTTTTCAGTGGTTTGGACACACGGAGCAGGCTGGAAGTGGCTGGTAGGCCCCCGACAACACTGAAAAAAGAGGTAATGTAGTGTGGTTGGACTCCCACTTCCACAGTTTTGCCATCTATGTTGAGTCAAATCCATGAATAAAAAAACCGTGGATAAAAAAGTCCGACTGTACCAGTTCAGCAATAGGCAAACAGAGACATTAAGTATTGTAACATTAAGTGCTGTTCTAAACTTATCAATAGATTGCTGGCACATGCAGAAAGCTTGCATACACCAGTTTGCAAGGCGTGGTGCAGCGCCTTGCAGCACTTACGGTGCCACACCCCCTCCAGGAACACTACTGCTCTTACTATTAAATAAGTCATGTCCCACAGCAATACTAGCCGTGCTCTGTTCCACTATGCAGGTGCAAGGGTATCACTTGATATTGCTAGTGCAAGTTCTCATCTACACATTGTGCAGAGTGAGGTGGCAAGTTGAGGTGGCAGAATTGTGGCCTGTTCCACTTCAGTCTCCAGGTGTGAGGTCATATTTAAAATGCTTCCCTATGCTAATGAAGGGCTAAACAGTGCCAGTGGCGTTGCTCCGGTAGGGGCGGGGCCGTAAGTATCGCTCCGTCCTAGACCCTTTACCGAGCGAGCAGGAGGCGGCCCCGCCCCCTCACTGTCGGAGCCTTTCCCCTGCGGAGAAAGCAGCAGGCAGGGTCTCTTGCCTGCTGCTTTCTCCGCACGGGAAAGGCTCTGACAGTGAGGGGGAGGGGCCACCTCCTGCTCGCTCGGTAAAGGGTCTAGGACACAGCGATACTTACAGCCCCACCCCTACCGGAGCGATGCCACTGAGCAGTGCTACTCCCATGGAAGCCTTGAGCGCTCTACTGTGCGTATTTAGAGCAAAGAGGCAGAGGAGCAAATGGGAGAAATAAATAAATAAATAAATAAATAAATAAATAAATAAATAAATAAATAAATAAATTTGGAAGTTATTAACAGTAGCCCAAATGATGACTGATGAAACCTGGAAGCACTGCACTGCTTGACTGTGTATCAAAATCACTGCACTGTTGACTGTGTGATGGCACAATAAAATTTGATAGAAAAATTAATTAATAACAGTGAGGATGAGCAGGCAAAAGTTAGACAATGTTCCTGCAGCTTTGGTTTGTATGACTTAGATATGTGGGCATGCTTCCAGGAGAAGCTAGGCTCCGACAGTGTAACAATATGTTTATTTACTAAAAGAAATATTCACTTGTTATTCTCAGGGATTCGCTAATGAGCTGGCAATACAACTAGCAGACTTGTCAGTTACTTATCTTAACTGTATGACAGCAATAGTGCCCTGGCTGTGAATGAGAAATGTGAATGGAGAGAAGAGACAGGGTTTCTGGAAAGCCTTAAACCAGAGGCGTCACTGTAGCGTGGCGGGCGGGGCAGAGCGCCCCAGGGTGACGTGCGCAGAAGGGTGACGCGCGGGCTGCCCTTTTCCCTCAGCAACAGTCTGCGCATGAGCAAAAGAACGTTATATATAGCGTTCGCGCAGCGGGCCTTCCTCAGAAGGACCAGGACAGCCGGCCGGGGAAGACGTCCCCGAGCCGACTGCAACCATTGAGGGGGCGCCCGGAGTGGGTGCCCATCAGGTACCCGGAGCGCAGCCAGCCGGGTGCCTGGAGCAGCAGCCCCAGCGGGTGTCCCCACAAATCACGGCGCGGCCGTAGGTCGCGCCAAAGATTTTAAAAGGGTGTGTGTCGGGGGGGAGGCGTCACTAGGGTGACGTGCGCCCCCCGCTCTGGGGTGACGCGCGTCTAGTGAAGCCTCTGCCTTATACCAACATGGTTTAAAAAGTATGGTAATAGTTTTTAAACCATGATAGTAAAAAGAAGGTAGTTGCTTGTTTTCTAGAAGGTTTTTATATCCCAATCTCCAGCTGAGCCAGTGAATTGCACATCTAGGTACAGAAGTTACGATTAGGGTAGGAAAAACCATTTGTTTTAACTACAGGCTCAGGAAAGAAAGAGGAAAGGAAGGGATAGCAGAAACGTAATAGGCCACCAATAAATACCACCATTTTTTTTAAAAAAAACATATGCCTGTGCAAATGAACAGACTACTGTAAGAACTGTGTTCAGTGGGGCTTGCTTCTGAGTAGACATGCCCAGGATTGTGCTCTAAGGTTTCAGAAGCTACACCTGCCCACATTCCTTCTCCTCAAGGCAGCAGCGTCACTGCAGTGGGGGCGGAGCTCCAAGTTCTGTCGGGCTCTGACCCTCCGTTACACGACGGGAGAAAGCGGCCCCGCCCCCTCACCTTTGGAGCCATTCCGGCCGACGAAAGCAATGGCTCCAAAGGCGAGGGGGCAGGGCCGTTTTCTCCCGTCGTGTAACGGAGGGTCAGAGCCCGACGGAACTTGGAGCTCCGCCCCCCCTGCAGTGATGCTGTTGCTTCAAGGTCTAGCACTCTGTCCTGGTTAGAGATCTGGTAAGCCTAGTTATAGACATCATAATTTGGTGATCATGAGAAATCACTGATTTCATTGAAACACTACCTGGCAAACTGGCCCTGTTGTGCAAACTGCCCAGAAACAGATGGTACATGTCTCATTACCCAACTGCACAAGAAACTACGAATGTAGCTGTTACCAGTTGGAAGCAGTATTACTGAGACTCCGGAACCAAATAGAAGTGGCCAGTGCCTGAACATGTGAAAGGATTAACTACTATGGAAAGAAAAAAAAAACTTAGGCAGAATCCCTTGGCTGAAAATCACACCAAAGTCTTGAGGAAAAATGGCATGTCTAATTATCCCAAATTATCTGTAGTTGTTAGGCTGCCATAGATGGAGCTTCATGAGCTCCAGGTGATGATTAAATTGTTAAATAAGTAAAGTTCCAAGAACCTCCAGGCCAGCTTTGAAAAACAGCTCATCCTGATGATCAATGCTGTGTACTACTTCTAGACTCGAGCATAAACAGAACTTTTGCCATAAGAGAACAATGGAAATCCAGTTTAGGTATTTTTTATTCAAAGTTCTGTTCTTTTTCATCTTCTTTTCAGACACTACTGCCCTCCAGTGACAAATGCTAGAAGACCAGAAGATCATAATCCTCAAGGGGAGAATGCTGTGTCACTGCCTTTAATATATTGACAGACATGACATTCTTTCCTGCTCTTGTGCAAAAATACTGTGCTTTTCTTCAGCTTCTGCATTTCTCTTATGTTTGTGTTACAATCATCTACCTTAACTCTAGGCAAGAATCAAGTCACATCTCCCAGCACACACACACACACACACACACACACACACACACACACAGAGAGAGAGAGAGAGAGGGGGGGGGAAATATCTATAGATGGAGTAAAAATGGATGGGGTGTTCTACTATACAGTACCTAGATGTATAGGCAAAGGAAACATACAGTAACACATCCTTTTATAACATATAAATTAATTTTAAATAATAATCACCACTTCATTCCATACTTATAATAGCTAGCACAAATCATCAGCTAATCCAAAAGTGGGTACTAAAAGAGTGGCAGTGGAATGAAAATTACAAGTGTACCTCTCCTTGAAACAGCCAAGAACAAAAGGAAATGTACAGTTGGATCTCCGTATCTGCTGGGGTTCCTTTCTGGATCCCCCCCCCCCAGATACTGAAATCAGTGTAAAGCAAAATCACGTTAGCACAAATATGGGGGTCAATGTAAAAACCTGGGGGGAAATGGTTAAAAATAGTGTTCCTTACCGCTCCATTTGCAGGACTGTAGAGAGTGAAATTGAATATTTCGATTTTCGTTTGACTTTTCCCCTCCCTTCCCCAGGCTCGTTCCAATGCATTCTGGGGTGACCTTGGGGAAGGGTGGGTGTCTGAACTCAATAGGACTTACTTTTGGGTAAACATGCATAGTATTGTGCTGTAACACACTGAAATGAACGCGAACATTCAAAGCTGAGCAAGATACTGTGTGGAGACAAAATTGACGGCAAAATCCAGTGTAACAATGTGCTGGGGGAGTGTGCGCTCCCCCGGCACAGGGTGTCTCAAAAGTGCCAGAGAGCACTTGCGTAACACCTGGCGAGTAAGGACCGCCAGCGCAGTGGCCGGCGGCCCATACCCTGGCTCCTACCCGGCCCCGCGCCCACCGGAGCAGGTAAGGCCTACACCAGCCAGGGCAGGGGTCCCACCTGGCAGACCGGGCAGTGGCCATTGGTCGCCCTAGATCTGGAGAGGGCGGGGATATCGGTGGCGAGATATATCGATATCCAAAGCCCTCTCCAGGCCCGGCTTCAGAGCTCACGTACAATTGAGGAGGCCCTCTTACACCCAGGGAAGGGGACAATTGTCCCCTTCCCTTGAGGTGCACTTGGGCTGCCCCAGGGCAGCCCGGGACCTGGAAAGGATACACCAGTCGGCCCTTTAGGTCAGCTGCCATATCGTATACAGGATTGGGCTGCCCATGACAGTGTTGGACAGAGAGAAGGGACAGGGAGGGACACATTCACCTGGGTTTCAGCCAAATGATGGGGGGAAACAAGTTCTGCTGGTTATGCCAGGGTTCATCCATTCCCAAACTATATTTTCATATACAATTACACCAGCTTTGTTTGTTGTTGTTCAGTCGTTAAGTCGTGTCCGACCCTTCGTGATCCCATGAACCATATCCCGCCAGGCCTTCCTGTCCTCCACTATCTTCCTGAGTTCGCTCATTTTCATGTTCGTTGCATCGGTGATGCTGTCTAACCATCTCATCCTTGGCCTTCCCCTTCTCCTTTTGCCTTCAATCTTTCCCAGCATCAGAGTCTTCTCCAGAGAGTCCTCTCTTCGCATTAGGTGGCCAAAATATTTGAGTTTCAGCCTTAGTACCTGCCCTTCCAGGGAACAGTCAGGCTTGATTTCATTTAGAATTGACTGATTTGATCTCCTAGCAGTCCAAGGGACTCTCAGGAGTCTTCTCCAGCACCACAGTTCAAAAGCATCTATTCTTCGGCGCTCAGCCTTCTTTATGGTCCAACTCTCGCAACCATACATTGCTACTGGGAACACCATCGCCCTGACTATACGAACTTTTGTTGGCATGGTGATATCTCTGCTTTTTATTATGCTGTCTAAGTTTGCCATAGCTTTCCTTCCAAGGAGTAAGCGTCTTTTAATTTCATGGCTTTGTTAGTTATATCATATTGTAACTTCCCAATTTTTAAAAATTTTCTTTTGCCTCTCTGAAAACTATTTTCACAGTTTCCTTTACAGTACTCTATTTTTAGGCCCATAAAAATATTTCACATTTTTCTGTGTCCTAAAGTATTTCACAAAGACAACCACACCAAACGCGACTAATTTACACCACAGTCTGCTTCTTGGGAAAACACACATTAGAGACATAACATGTTAAAATGCAGAATTGTAAATACCTCAATCCCTTTTACTAATTTCAGAATAACCGAGCAGCAGGCTGTATTGCTGAGGTGGAGGGTGATAAGTTTGGATGTTGTTGTTTTTTAAGGTTTTCTTTTTACTCTTTTGCTATTATCTAATACTATTGTCATTTTTTCAGAAAGCAATTAAAAGGATCCAAATTAGACTCAGTTTTTAGGGAAGAATTAATGTGTCATTTCACTCTCAATTGTATACACCAGTCTTTCTCAAACTGTGGGTCGGGACCCACTTGGTGGGTCGCGATCTGATTTCTGGTGGGTCCCAGGTGATGGAAAGATCAGATAAGTAATTGTCACAAGCCCTAAGGCTATTCAAAAATTAGATATCTACTAATTGCCCTTCAAAGAGCTGCGCTCCTGCAGTTTGCAAGATAGCTGCTAATTACCCTGCAAGCAGCTGTGGTCTTTACTTGTAAATAAATAAATATATTAATTTCTAGATCATCTTTTTTAAAGTCTTGTAAAGCTAGGTGGGTCCCAACTCCCAACAGAGTGTCATTTTAAAAAGTGGGTCCCGGTGTTAAAAGTTTGAGAACCACTGGTAACATAAGAACACAAGAAGAGCCCTGCTGGATCAGGCCAAAGGCCCATCTAGTCCAGCTTCCTGTATCACACAGTGGCCCCACCAGATGCCTCAGGGAGCACATCATTGTGCACATCATACACCACTGATTCTAACTCTGAGTGTTTAAGGGGTGGGGCCAGAGGTGACAGCGATCCCGGGGATCGCTGTCGCCGGCGGGAAAAATGCCCCGAAAATGCCGTTTTTTAACTTACTGGGGCTTCGGGGACACCTGCATGACCCTACAGAAGCTTCCCGATCTTCAGATTGCCGAAAATTGCAATTTTACGGCTATCCGAAGATCAGGGAGGCCTCCGGAGGGTCACGCAGGCCTTCCTTAAGCCCCCCCCCCAAGCCCCCCCAAGCCCCCCCAAGCCCCAGTAAGTTGAAAAATTGTGGTTTTGGACACTTTTTCAGCGGCAGTGATCCCCAGGATCGCCACCACCACCGCCATGCTGTCCCCGCCCCTTAAGGGGGCAAGGGACAGTTTGTGGTCTCAATAGTGGGTTGCAACCCACCACTTTGAGAACCACTGGTATACACCGTATGTGTCAAAGTCAAACTTGAAATTTGATTCATCTGTATCACAGTGGAAAATGCATTTCAAACCATTCTAAATTCTGACCGTTCAAAAACATTTTATAGAAAATGCATATCATAAACTGCATACCCTCCAACACCTTTCAGATGAAAATGGAAGCACTTTTCTGTACTGAGAGCGCTCTTATTTTTACACCAAGGGTCACTGCCTGAACTGATCCCTGCATTACTATATCTCATTATCTTCCATTCTCACCCCATTCACAACACCTGTCCTCAACTGATAGGATGACAAATTTAACACCCATCACAATGATATTTAACACTGACACAGTGCTTTTTGAGTATTCAATACACTTCATATAAATAGGGTTACCATATTTTTGAGGGACCCAAACTGGGACCCGCCCCCCTATTTTTTTTCTCCCCACCAAATTTTTAAATTTTCTGGCCGTGTCGCTGCTGTTTTTTTTTTTTTTTTGTATTTCCACGCTATTTTTGCTTGCCTTTTTTGCTGCTCCTCCCGTGGTACTGCTGCTGCTTTCGCTGTCGTCCTCAACTGCCATACCCCCACCGCCAGGGTTCCTCGTGGGCTGGACGCTTCAGCCAGGAACCGCGCGAGTCTGAAGCCTCCAACCATGCTGTGCACATGCACAGCTCGACGCTTCGACCTTGCCTGATTTCCAGCTGGAAATCGGGCAAGGCTGAAATGTCAAGCCACACATGCGCACAGCGTGTAAACCACATTGCAACAATGCAGGAAAAGCACCTACTGGCACTAAGGCTTGCACCGGCCTGCCAGTGCCAGTGCAGGCACAACGTGAGCTAGACCAGGTAAGTTTTGCGCAGTGTAGCGTGGGGGCAAGTGAAGGGCAGGAAGGGAGCGAAATGGGCCAGGGGAGGGTGGTGACAGGGACTGGGGTGTGTGGAATGGGCCCAGGAGGAGGCGGGAGCTATCCCCCTTTCCAGGGCTGTTTTTGTTGCACAAAGTCACTCATCCCTACGCCAGCGATTTAGCTGGTGCAGGACCTAGTAGACCCATTGCTAGGGCTATCCCCGGGGCAAGAGGATGAATGTCTCCTTACCTTGCGGAGACTTCCAGCCTGCTGTTTCCCGTGCTGGACCCAGCACGGGCCGCACAGCCCTGCCACATTGGGCTGCCTGTCTGACCTATCCTACATGAAAGTAATACTAAGGTTCCAATTTTAAATGCCAAGTGAATGTGCCTGGACCATACCAGGGGTTTCTGACCCTCCACAGCACCTTTTGCTCATACAGATTTAAAATGTCCATTCTTGGTTTTCAAGTTCTACAGTTTGAGGGCTCCAGCCTAAATCGGTGATTTGTCCTTAGTAGCGCCATCTTCCTCATCTTATCAGAGTGTGGTGATCCACACCAGAAATCTATGCCATCCATATGCTAGCATTGCTAATAATACTCTCCCCTGAATAGATAATCTGTTTTACTCAGATTTTTAAAATGAGCTCTCATGAAGGATGTGAGAGAAGTAGTTTATCACAGTACTGTCTTGAAGCACTTTCACAATATTTCTTCAGGTTGATGTACAACAATATTTTTGAAAATTCATAACGAAGCCATGAAAAATCCCTGCAGTCTGAAAATTGCATTGAAATGTAATATCTCAAACCCTGTGAAATCTAGCCCACTGTGGATTAGTCTCCTTGGGGAAGTGGTGTTGAAAGCTCCTATTGTGTCAGTCACTTAGCAGTAGGCAGAAGAAAGCATTCCAGTGAGCGTACACTCTTGGGAATACTTCTATTTCCTCTGGAGGAGGAACAGGATGAGATCTTCTTGCTATGACTCTTACAAGTATTTCTCATATGCCTAGTTCCACTCCATCAATTACACAATAATGACTCAAGTGAATAAAATCACCATATTGGATTTACTGATCTAGATTTTACGCTCAGAACAGCTCTAGTAATCCTGGTGCAACAAGCCCTGTTCAGGTTTTTGCTGTTGTGTGGATAGTGAATAGATGAGGGCTCCAGCTTAGCCTCCAACCCCACCCCACCCCGCAAATGATGTGCTCCTTGTAGACAAATGCTTCAAGGTGCTGAGAGCAGGGCTGGAGCTAATGAGCATGTAATCAATGGGGGCAGGAAATAAGCTGGCACAGTCTGGAGAAGTAAACATTTGCTTCCATGGGAGAGTCAACACCTGAATATGGGGAAAACTAGATATGACATCACATGTGTCACTGAGCGCATGCGCGCGCGCGCACACACACACACACACACACACATTCATTCCCCCAAAAAAAGTTGCCTCCCACCCTCAAACAAGATGCTAAGAGAAGATATATCACCTTCTGTCTTAGGACAATTAGCTGCTTTGTGGCGTGATTTTCATATGGACCCTGATGCAGGAGTAAGTGTTAAATTCCCCTTTCGTAGACCAGAGGGGGGCCCCCACAACTTTTTTATTTATTAAAATAGATGAAAATGCAATTATTCATTTTGTACATCACTTGCTATGATCCTGCAACTGCAAACTGAGAGAGCATGCAGTTTTCCAGTTACATATACAACAATTTAAGTTATGAATATCCGGTGACTGAACTGAAGGTTTCAACTTAAATCAGCATACAGAGATGGAACTGAAAGGTTTAATTCTCTTCTGCTGTGTTTTATGTGTGGTCCATTTTATGCTTCTATTATTGTTTTTATTCTGCTGGGACTGCTGGTTTTTATTATACATCATCCTGGGTAGAGATTTCTCCAGGAAGGTTGCTGATGAATTTTAAAATCAATAAGGAAGTTTAAGTGGGCAGAATGTACACATCATCTTATAATGTCTGATCTCCTAGCATTAAGAAACAAGAAAGGTTGCTTGCTATACATAGTAGATTATAGAATATAGCAGGGGTTCTCAACCCCTTTGGCTTGGTGTACCACCTCCATGGCCACCACCGCATCGAGTACCACCGGAAGTGGTGGTGATGACATCATCACCACTTACTTCCAGGTTTTGGCCATGCTGGAGCTCAGAAAACGCTGGTAAGAAGGCAAGGGCAGACGGGAGGGCCTTTTCCAGCTCTGGAAACCTGCACACTCAGGCTCTGCCGACTCTGCAGAGCTCATGTCACTGTTTCTAGAGTTCCAGTGTGGTGCCATGCAGCCACCCTAGCAGTTGCCATCTTGGAGGCCAGGGGCCCACGTACCACCTCCCCGCAGTCCGCATACCACTACGGTTACACGAACCACCCTGGAATATAGGAACTGAAATTCACCAATTGCTATGGAAAGCTGTCATTTGCTTAAAGCAGGAGTGAGACTTGTCATTGGATACAGAAGCTCCTCTTACTTAAGAACGTATTAGTTTCTAAAGATCTGTCTGCAAGTCACTTTTGGCTCAATCCTATCCAATGGCCCATGCAGCAATGCAGTGGTGCTGGTACGTCTTCCGCTGGAGCTGCTCCAGCCTCGTCACCAGTAGACCACTAGCACATGGCTCTGCGCACTGCCGCCTCTGGCTGCCACCTCTGCCTGTTTGCAACAGCAGTTCCACAGCACAAGACAGTGGCATGCCTTTTGCCATGCCACACCAGGACTTATAGCAGTGGATCATGTAGTCCGCTGCCCAAGTCCCCAATAGGATTGGGGCAAAAGTCTTATAAATTTAAAGTGTGAGATTTTAAAAAACATATATAGTACGTTTAACTAAGGTGTGAGATTTACAGCCCGGTCCAGCCCAAGGCAACTGCGGTACAATTCAGGCACAATTGCAGCCCAAGTGCTTTAGGCCCGAGTTGTGCCTGAATTGTGCCTGAGTTGGGCTGCAATTGTGACTGAATTGCAGCCCGGTCCAGCCCAAGGCAACTGCGGTACAATTCAGGCACAATTGCAGCCTAAAAGTGGGTGTGTTGGGGGCGTGTCGGGGGTGTGACGGGGGCGGTTACGAATTTTGGTCCGGTTCCAGACACTGGAGAGCCACTGACACGCCCCCTCGAGCCCAACTCAGGCCCAAAATTTGGGCCAGCAAAAAGGGTGGACCCAAATGTGAGGAGACCCATAGGAGCCATTTTACCTTACCCACACCAGCCCTCTCCTGAAAAGTTCTAACACCCTGGGCCCGAGTTGGGCCTGAGTTAGGACCGAACAGGTGTGGCCTAACTCTGGACATGGACCCAAATAGTTACCCTATCAGCACCCAGCCCCACCCAGCCTCTTTCCCACAAAAGCCCAGCCCCAGCCCTCCACTCTCTCTCTCTCTCTCTCTCTGAGCACGTGGCGTGGGGTTCTGTCCCCCAGCAGCCACAAAGTGGGACTTTGAAAACTTTTCTAACACCCCACTTCTCTCTTCTTCTCTCTCCTCTCTGCCCCCCTCTAGGGCAGAGAGGGCTGTTCTGCCTGTGGCCAAACTGTTTACTGCTGTGCCTGGGCAGCTGTCTCCATGCAAGTGTTTGCTAACCCATGTCTTTCTCCCAGCCCCTCTCTCCCCCCCCCATACAGGCAACAACACCAGCAGGTAAGTGCAGGGTTTGTGCTGACATGTGGTCTGACGTCTGCCTCTTTGCATAGAGAAATATAGGTAGGATACATGCTTCTATACCAATGTCTTGTCTCATAGCTGCCTGCATAGCCTGCCATGATATGCCTCTATACCAATGTCTTGTCTCATAGCTGCCTGCATAGCCTGCCATGATATGCCTCTATACCAATGTCTTGTCTCATAGCTGCCTGCATAGCCTGCCATGATATGCCTCTATACCAATGTCTTGTCTCATAGCTGCCTGTATTAATGTGAGCACACAATGCCATGAGTGTGGAACTGTAACCCATATGTAGACACCAGCTGTTCCCCCCCTCTTTTCTCCACAGGGTCTACCGACAGGTCAGTATTGCTAGGATTGCCATGGTTGTGACCCCCAAGTTGTGTTGTTGTCTCTCTCTTTGACCCCTTTCCCTTACAGGATCATGCTCACCGTACACCCAGGGAAGGAGCGCAGACCAGGCTCTGTGTCTCACACCACTCAGCTGTGTTTGATTTCTCTCCCTGCAGACCTTTGCAACTGGCACACTGGCTCCTCTTCAATGGCGATTGCTACCACGCAGCAGCTGCCATGGAACACCCCCATGTTGTTCGTCCCCCCAGGAATGCCCACTACCACAAACCGTCCGGGGAGCACCCCTGGGCCTGCAGTCTGGTTGCCCCACGGTCACCTGCCTTGATGCTGCCAGAGAGGTCTGGGAGCCTGCCCTGCAACCCACCTCAGCTGCTGCTGCTGCCCCACCGCCCTGGCTGCCTACTTGCTGTCCCTCCCCTTTCTATGGAGCAGGCCATGGTTCCACAGGGGAAGAGCCCGCATCTCCAGGTCCATGGGGCTCGCCTGATGCTGCTGCTGTGGTCCTAGAGGCTGCTGTGCCTACCCCTGGCAGCCACGCCCGGCCATCTCTGCCACTGTTCCAGAACAATAAAGATGCCCCTGGAAACACATGTCTCCAATGTTGCACAAGCACTGCCCCACACACCCAAACAGGCAGGCCCCAGCACACAAGCCTCTGCATGAATCCCAGCCAGGGTCCGCCACAGCCATCCCTGGGAGAACACAGCAGGGGGGCTGCCGGACCCTCTGGGACCACAGGGGAGGGGGGAGTTGGGGGGCCTGTCAGGCAGGCAAACACTGACGGGCACTGTGGCGCACGTCCGCCACGTCCGTGAAGAGCCCTTTCAGCAACCGGGGCTCTCACCCACCCTCGGTCCACCCATCACCGGCGTCCGTGTCCGCCCGTCACTGGCGTCCGTTTCCGCCCTCTGTCCGCCCGTCACCGGCGTCCGTTTCCGCCCATCAACGGCGTCCATGTCCGCCCTCGGTCCGTCTGCATGAGAGGCGCCCGTTCCTGCATTGCCTCCATCTGCGAAGTGCCCCCTGTGCCCCTATCGGTCTCTGCAGACCCCTCTCCCTGTATCCCTCTCCCACCAGCCGTGTTGTCTGTCTGTTTCTGACCCACCCGTGCCCCTCCCCAGCACCCCCTGTCAGTGTGCCTGCCTCCCCTCCCACTCCCTGATGATGGACGCTGGCACCCCCCATGCCGCCAGAGCGCCTGCCGCAAGGTGCCGACGTTGCCCCATCTGGGGGTGTGATGAGCTGCGTGAGCCCTTCCCGCTCGCAGCAGACAAGCCCACGGCATCTCTCGGTCTTGGCCGGGGCACGGAGCAGAAGGCATGCTGGGATGCCTTCTTTGTGGGCATTGCCACGGCCCTTGAGGCCCAGGGCTTCAGGCAGCGCACGGGCATGTCCTGGCGGAGGCGGTTCCAGACCTCATGAGACCCGCCCCTTGTGCGTGCCGTTCCCACCCCCTCCATCCCTTCTCTCCCCCGCTCACCCCCCCATGACTCCCACGTGCAGCCTCACCGTGGCTTGGGGGTGGCATCGCAGTCTGCAGGAGGGAGGGCAGTCGCACTCCCCCCTGCGGCAGGTGGCTGATGCCCAGGGTGCCCTGGGGCAGCTGGCACTGGCACAACCTCTGCCCTTCAGCTGACTGTCAAACGCGCAGTGCCTGCAGGCCCGCCTGTGGCTGCCCATCTGCTGCGACCGCTGCAGCAGCTGTGGTAGGTGCACGCAGACGGGCTGAGGAGGGGGCTCTTCGCTTCCACAAGACTGACAGCTCCCCACAGGAGCCTGCCTGCCTCTGCGGTAAGTTTTGCCGCGATCCTGGCCCAATGCTGTTGCCTCCAGCCTAACTCAGGCACAGTTGCAGCCTAACTCGGTCCTAGTTTGGGCCACAATTGGGCCACAATTGGGCCTCAACTGTGCCTGAGTTAGGCTGGACTGAGCCCTTAGACAAAAAGCAGAACTTCCCCTGTCTGCTGCATGAGGGCTCGTTTGATAGCACTGGTCAACACACGTTTTCTGGCATAAGGTATTCCAATGGTTTTAAGGTAATTTTGGGGCGCTGATTCCAAATCTGGCATCAGTTTTTGTCTATCACATCAGGTTTTTGAGATATCAAATATTGCATTTGATAAAATCAATGAAAAACAGCGATAGCATAAAAACGAGATGTGATAGAGCAAATCTGAGATCAGATTTGGAATCAGCACCCTGAAATTAGTCTAAAACAGCTGCAAAAGTCCAGGCCAGAAAAAAAATGGGTTTTTTGTAGACCAGTGTAATACTTGATGAAACTCAAGCGAAACGTAGCATTGTAGATTTTGATTTTAATGATAAACGTTGGTTACTTTGTGTTTTTAAACGTGTAGCTGTGTTGTTTTGTAACATTTTAAACCATTATCAATACAGTGTTTTTACATTTTGGCTATTTTAGCCTGGTTTTATTATTTTGCATCAGTTTTTATTGCATTTGCCATGGCCTTTTACCCATTAACCTCTGGACATTCAAAAAGCAGAATATTTTGTTTAGAATAGAAAAGCAATTGCAGAAACTAGTTTTTATTTAAAGAAATGTTTGTTCTGCAGCCCATAAATCATATATATGACCAAGTTCATTAAAATGAGTCATTAATAAATTAATCCAGTCCAAAGTATTTTTTATACTCCATAATTTAGTTTGTTGATGTAGGTAAACAGGCAGAGTTCACCACAGTTCTCTTCACTTTGAAGAAGAGAATTACTCTGGTAGTTCATTCATCAATTACAAAGCCTAACAAAAAAAAAGATTTTTTTTCTAGTGCTTCGGAAGTTACACCTATTCTTGGGTATATTTGGGGTGCTGATTCCAAAAATGGCATCAGTCTTGCCCTATCAGCTCTAGGTTTGGAGATACAACATAGCCACCTTATACGTTGATTCAAGCAGCTTCCTCGTGAGGAAGCCATGGCATCGGCTTCCTCACAAGGGAGCTGCTTGAATCAGCATATATAAGATGGCTATGCCGTATCTCCAAAACCAGAGCTTAGGGCAAAACTGATGCCATTTTTTGGGATCAGTGCCCCAAATATACCCAAGAATAGGTCCAAGGGATCAGCTCCAGGGATCAGCTCCAGAGTGGTCGCGAACGTGCTTTACGGCACATTCACGACTACTTCCGGCGACGGAACACTCGTTCCGTCGCCAATGCAATCCTCAGGATTGCGCTATTAGTCCTGCTAGCAATATCCAGTCAGTAGTATCCAGCTCCCCAATGTGACCCTGTTGTCTGCAGTAAGTATTGATAAGATATTTTCTCTTTCCTTTGGTAGTGTTAAGTTTCTTCAGTCCTGCCCTTATTCCTTACTGGATCAATGCACCAGAGCAGCAAGCCCCTCTGACTGTACCACTCCGATGACATTCCTCAAATCTTACAAGGGCTTGCCAGGAATGTTTGCCCCCCCTTTCCAATCCTGAGGACACTAGACTACTGGACCTCTCAATTCTGGGAGGGTGGAGTCAGCCTTACCATGTTGGCCACGGAGAGAAGCAAAGCTGCTGGGGAGAAGGTTTAATGTTTATGAGCACTCACCTCTGTTGCTTGCCTGCCTGCCTCCACACCTGCCATGTCAAACAGCTAGCATAATAATAGAGTCATAGGCTGCAATCCTATACAAGTTTACCAGGGAGTAAGTCCTACTGAACTCAATGAAACTTACTCATGAGTAGATTGCCTAGGAACTCCCAGTTCACCAGATTCTTTCCTCTCTAGCATAATCAGCTCATTAATCATCAGCTTCTTATAATTCCATATATAATCTGAAATCATTTTATGCCATGTTCTTAAAATTTGACCTTCTATTTTTATGGGTAAGCACTGAAACAGAAAATTAAATTGTGGCAATATTGTCATTTTTTATGATAAACCAAGATTTTTCCATCTTTTCAGTTGTGATGCTGTTTTCTTTATAAGCTTTCCATAATTATTTTCAAAAAGCTATTTGGTTCAAGTCCAGATATATCCCTAAGTATCTTACTGGCTTGTCTATAAGTCTGAACTCCTTCATGCTATTTATATGAAAATCAGATCACTGTTAATGTAAAAACTAAAGTGGAAGAGATTCTTTGTAATGCAAATAAGCATTCTTGTTGATGCAGTTTTTTGCATCCAATGAAATGGACTTTGGTATATGGAAGCATCACAAACCAGATAGACTAGGAGATCTGGGCTCAATCATAACTCAGCCACCAAGTTTCCAGAGTGGTCTTGGGCTAGTCACTGTTGTGGGGATAAAAGACGGGAAGAACAAGGTGTGTTGCCTGGATCTTCTTGCAGTAAGGTTGGGCTATTAAAAAAAATTACTGCTATGACATTTCAGGATTGGCACCAGATTCTGGGAAGCCCATGGGCAAAGTGCTCTGCTGGGTATCTGTGTTCATACACACACAGTGTTGCACACAGACCTTGAGTACCTTGGACACTCCTTTCCCAGGATCACTGAGACAAGAGTGGTCTGTCTACCTCCCTAGTAGAACTGAGAAACGAGCAGCTGCTGAATCACCCCTCTTTTTACCTTCTGATTTATCCAGAAAGGTGAAAGAAAAGTGGTCCCTGGTTGCTCCTGTCTCAACACTATCAGAGGACCAGAGAGACAGTTCCTGTCTCAGTGTCAAGAACACTACGTGAAACTAGAGCATACAGGACTGCCTACTTATTACCTTCTTGGACAGCTGGGAAGCTTCTTGGCTACTGAAGTGTCCAGGCGGCCAGGGAGGAGGGATGATGACAGAACAAATCACCCTCCGGCAAATAAGCTTCCTTAGAGGCTTCTGCCAGCTGTTGGATCAGACCCGACCCAACCTGACTGACCTCTGACGCCAGCTCTCAATCATTTAATGAGTTTCTAGTTGTGTGTTATGCTGCTAATGCAAGCAGACAACTCATGTCATCTGAAAAAAGAGAATTGTAGCCAATTGTAACACAGGAAATCAGTCCCCTCGTATCGCCAGAGTTTGAATTCCATTCTCTTCATAATCAACCATAGAATAATTCCAGGGGTAGATTTAGACTTCAATGTACTGTAGAATATTCATGCCAAGTGTTATAAAATGCAAGGCATGACATCAGAAAAGATTACTTCACTTCCAACCTCTGGAGTATTAATGCGATTACAGACAGGTACAACTGAATGAAATTGCCCTCTTGCAAAATGCTGAATGGAATGCTCTGAGGGAATATTGATTCAGAAAATTGTAGTCAATTAGACATGACCTCATTATATCCCATCCCCTACTGTGCTACCTCATCTGTGGGAAATGAGTCTTTTTCTTGCAACCTAAGCAGCAAAGGAATAGCAGCTCTTTCTACACACTCACTTATTTGAGGAAGAATTCTTAGACAGCTTTTCTACTTCTTTGAAGCATACATTGAAAAATTAGCAACACTATATTTTATATGACTAACACTCCAGTCCTATGCAGGATTGGGCTGTCGCATGGAGCCTCTAACAACCACGGAAGGCATTTCTTCTGTCATAAAATGGCTGCCAATGGAGTGCGCAGCACTCCTTTGGTGGCCATCTTGCACACATTGCTGCAAGATGCAACTCTGCCGCCGGACTCCACTGCGCCTGCCGGACAAAGTAAGGTAGCGGTGGGGGCAGGGGTGGGCAGGGAAGGGCAAAACTGGTGGGAATGGGGAAGGAATGGGGGGTGGGGAGTTGGTGGGGGGGATCTGGTGGCAATTGTGTGTGCCAGATCCTATCCCCTCCATTTTGGAAACTCCCCACCCCTTTGTTCTCCTCGGGCTCACACCAGCTAAAGAGCTGGTGCATGTCCAAGGAGACCTATTGGCAAGCAGGAGGCTTATGGAGGGGTAAGGGGAAAATAATTCCTCTTTCCCCTTCCAATCTGCCCCCCACTGGATACCACACACGTCTTTTTGGTGCAGCTGCATCGATGGGGGGAAGGGTAGGATTGGGCTGTAACTTTACTTAGTGCCACGTTACACACAGATCGTTGTCCTTCCTGTGTATAGTAAAAACACACTGTGGCAATTTATGGGCAGGTGGAAGGTGCATTGCCCAGCAACTAGCACCAACTCCCAACCAGTCTCATCCTTAAACTAGGTTTAAACTAGGATGGTAGCTGCTGCAGCCATCACCCAAAAAGGTCCAGACAGAAAGAGCTCGCCTTGGGAAAACCATCCCCCAGGTCCGCAGAGAGCCCAAGATCTGGGGGTCCCCTTAAAATCAGACAGTAATGGTAAGTGGGTGGTCTGAGAAGTTGGGGCAAGCCAGCACCCTTCTGAGTGAACCTGGGAAATAAACAGTAAAATAAAGGATGTTTATTACTCGGGCTTAAAATTAAACAAAACAATGGAAAGAGAATAAAAAGAACACCAGGCACTTTCAAAGACGAAGCTACCTTGTGAGCAACAAGATGGAAATAAGGTTGGACAAAAGGTTATCATGGAGATTAATAGTCAAGCTGAAAATAAAACAAAACACCAATATGGCTTACTGCTAGAGGTGGTAGAAAATGGGTGGGTTTTTTTTTTTTGTTTGTTTTGTTTTGCAGATTTCGGTGTTTAACCAAAATGAAATAACAGAAAGCGGTGTTACGAGTTTTTATTCCAAATCTTCCCAATTTTATCAATTGTAACAGTTTTATGTTGTTATTCTTTTTTTCCACCTTTTTTAAGCAGAAAGCAGGGTTTTGTGTTTTTATTTCGTTATCACCATTTTCTCCTGCCCCTACTTACTGCATACATTCCCTACCCAAAGTACTCCCAGTAGTGCAGAATCTTGGTTTTGACATCGATCCACATCCAACGTGGCAGATGGGTGAGCCCTGCCTGCCTGCACCCAAAGCTTGGATGAAAGACAAGGGCAAATGCACAAAGAAGGAGTGCATAACTTAACCTGTAAGCATTGATACTGGATACTCAGTATCCCTCAGGACTGGATACTGGGGAATGTCACCTGCGTTCTTTACTTTCCTGCTCTTGGGAATCAGGTGGGTTTCACAGTCCACTGAGCTGACTCAAAGCCAAGCTCTTTGTTACTGGTCACTTGGAGGAAAAAGAAGAGGAACCAACAACAACAAGGCACACAGGGATGGCCCACCCATGAGGTGAAGCACCTGCTTTGAGTGGTCTGAGGGAGGTGGTGAGCTGACAGAGCCCTTAGGTCTGCCCGGCTAACCATCTATTCCACCCAGCCACTGCTCCATGTTTGTCTTGCTCATTGTCCTTGCACATACTGTAGCAAGAGAAAACAGAAGGGTGGGGGCTCTTATTTCGTCCTCCAGCATCACTGCCAAGGAATGCAGCAGCAGAATTGAGGAGGTGAGGTAGCTGCTGCAATATTGCTCCTAATCACTTTCTAGTGATTAGGAAGAGGATTGTCATCTCTTTCTTCCTCCTTTCCTCCTTCTCCTCTTCCTCCAAATCTTCACTACACGTGACATTAAACTTGTCACTAAGATGGACTAAATGCAGAAGTGGACCAAAAGCAGCCCATGTCCATTTATCTCTAATAATTAGCTGTGTGTGTGGGGGGGATCCAGTCCAGGAGTGTAGCACAGTGAGAGGGGAGTTAATGCTTCCTCCTTTGCCATTTTTATGCCAAACATCCCTGTGAACTGGCAGCTTGCCCTCACTTGGGGGAAAACTACTGCTTGGGGGGGGGGGGATTTTCAGTACTAAAAAATAGCACAAGGGGAAAGTGCTAACTCCCACCCCCCATAAGCTACACTCCTGGACTGGATCAGACCCCTCCATGACTAATTACTAGAGATTAAAAAAAACACCACTTGTGGTTCACTTCTACCTTAAGCTTGTCTTCTAATGACAGGTTTAATGTCACATGGAGTTTGGCCTGGAGTAGATAGTGGAGGTCAGGAAGGCCTGGCGGAATATGGTTCATGGGATCATGAAGGGTCGGACACGACTTAACGACTGAACAACAACAACAAATATATACATAAAATAATTGAATATTCCTTGTTTTCCTTGCCACTGCTCCTCTCCTTTTCATCTGTCTTGAGTCTATTTCGACTGTGAGACCCTCAGCCCTGCCTTGTCTTCTGCTGTAATATGTTGTGCACATTTAAGGCATTTTATCATTATAATACAGTAATAATATAGCTTTCAAAAGGCTAGAATAAGTTAACTTTTATTTAACAATAGAAACTCAGTACAGTAAAACCTTGGATTGAGAGTAACTTGGTTTGAGAGTGTTTTGCATAACAAGCAAATAATAATAATAAATTTTAACTTGATTAACAAGCGATGTCTTGCATTACAAGTAGGTTTTGGAGCCCGAGGAGCAGCTGCTCCGGGCGTGGGGCGCTACGCTCAGGCTCCACCACTGAACGGCTGCCTTCTCACGCTGCCCTCACGATCGTGCATAGAAGGAAAGGCGCGTGGAGGCAGCCCTGTGAGGAAAGGCGCCGGTGAGGCCCGTTACCCTACAACAACAACGTTCGTGATAGACGTCCTACACTCCTCCTTCTCTCCTCTCTCTCGTCTCCCTCACACCAGCCACGATTCTTTTCAAAGGTAAAGTGCAGGTTAATTTGTGGAACGAATCATCTGAGTTTCCAGTATTTCTTAAGGGGAAATTCGCTTTGATATATGAGTGCTTTGGATTACAAGCACGTTTCCGGAACAAATTATGCTCACAATCCAAGGTTTTACTGTACTATATTTAAGTAGAAATGTACAGTAGCAACACTTCTGTGCTCTTGAAACCCTCTTAGTGCAATCCTATGGCGTGCCTACTCAGAAGTAAATCCTACTAAGTTCAATTAGACTTACTCTCAAGTAAGTGTGTATGGGACGGCAGCCCAAGACTATTAATGTAACCCCCTTCCCTCCAGGTAATGTTCATAAGAACAGTTTCTCAGAGGTAAGAAGGAGTTGTTGAAGCCTGCGCACACCTCAACAATGTGTGTTAAACCTGAACTCCCGCTGCCATCTTGTGGCTAACGTTAGGACAGTCCGTTCAGAAATTAACCCGAGAACTTTAAAACAAAATATTTATACATTTGGGGAAAAGTATGCATGCACCCAAAGGGGAAAAGGCATGTTGGGGGGGGGGAGGGAAGAGATCAAGTGAGAGCATAGCTACTTTGACTGGATTGCAACACCCATGAATCATCATTGCCATATTATAACTGATTTTAGTTCGAGGTCCATTGTATTCTCTCTCTCTCTCTCTCTCTCTCTCTCTCTCTCTCTCTCTCTCTCTCTCTCTCTGTGTGTGTGTGTGTGTGTGTGTGTTTAGTTAGGATAACTATGGGGCCTTAACATTTTTAAAGCCTTTAAGATTCCCTACCTTTTGCCTTTTAAACTTAAAAATTTACATTTCTATATTATTATTTTTATTACTAGATCAATTTTATCCCAGGCAATTATGACACAAACCTAAACAGGCTAGATGAGGTTCCAGGGAACAGTTTGCAGCTTCTAAGTACCTGTTACTAGGGAGGCAAATCGCAGGCTTTGATGAGTCTTGGCTATATTAAGAAGAATAAAAGCTTATGGTTGTTATAATAGGAGAACCAATAACTAGCAAATTAGATTATCAAGTTGCTGGATTATAGCATTTAAACTTAAAGAACGGTGCATGAAACAACACGCCACCACCTAATAAACATGACTATCATCTAGGGCAGTGTCAAGTCAGCCTGACTGAGCACTGGTCAAGAGAACCCATCCAGTCAGGTTCCCTCTGAACCTCCCTAGTAGCAATCAGCTGACACAGATGATAATCCTAGATGCAATTTCCCAACTACTTGATGAACCAGTTTAACAGCCCAGCCCCCCCCCCCACCGATGCATGCGCACCACCAGAGCATGCACTTCATCCTTGGGGGGGCAGTCCCAGAGTGCTCCCCTGGATAAGACAACATTTTTCCCTTGCCTGGGAGTAAGCCTTCACTGCCTGAATGGGTCTACTTGGACCTGCGGCACATATTTTGCTGGCACAAGTCTGAGTGGACCTGGGAAGGAGAATCGAAGCTGGGAAGGGCAACAGGATATCGGCACTACTGCTGCCGATACCTCCCCCTTCCTGGCACTGATCCAACCCTCACCCTGGTCTCCAACATACCTCACCCTGGTATGTGAGAGCACTTTCTTAAAAAGTTCAACAACATAGTAAATCGGACATAGAGTACACATTATATTAAATGAAAGCAATGAAAACTCCAGGTTGCTGGAGACCCTGAAGCAAAGACTTGCACAGCCCTCGATGCTCACAAGCAATGGACAACGGCTCCTCCCGTCTTCCCTATCAGCGGCCAGGCTGCACTCTCTGGCAGAGGCATGTTTGTGACAGTAGGGAAGCACGCTATGCCGGCAAAACACATTCCGCCAGCATAGCGTGCATTTAGAATTGGATGCACCATGCCCAACTCCACTGAACAAAATGAGATTAGGATGCATAGCTCTGCATAGAAAAGCACAGCTTGCATCAGGATTCTAGCCTAGTCGTCTCCTTGATGTTCTAGTATCTAGTTCATGCAAATGAAAAATCCCCAGAATGTGAGTCTTCTGGCTAAATATTCTTCTGATGTACTTGCTTTCTATGTGCATAGAGTTTTTGCAATAGCGAAGCATTTGAACTTGCAGTCCATGAATTGCATTCTGAAACTTTTGTGTTCCAGAAAGGCTGTACAGTACTATGAAATTCTTCCAAATGAGTGCTATATGGAATGTGGTTGCAATAGTCAACTGGTTGCAATAGTCAACCCTATGCAATAGCCCTATGCAGATGTTGTGCATCTGGAATAGGTACACACCTCTGTACACACAAACAGGAATTGGTACAGGTGGACACCCATATCCATGGATCCGCTATCCACGGTTTCTGTTATCCACGGATCGTGGGGACCCCCCAGGCTTTTACTTTTTTTCCCAGTAAGCTTTGTTTCTTCCTTAAACAAATAGGAGAAGCAGCCTCTGGCTGCTTATTGCAGGCAAGTAGAACGAGACTAAGTCCTAGAGAGGCTCTGCAAGGTTAACAGAAACCTTGCAGAGCCTCTCTAGGACTTAGTCTCGTTCTACTTGCCTGCAATGGAGGCTGCTTCTCTGTTTGTTTTAAGCAAGAAACAAAGCTTGCTGAAAGAAAAATAAGAGCAGGGGGGCGAACACGCCTGCCCGCAGGGCAGGCAGGGCGGGGGGCCCTCAGGAGACCATGGAGGGGGTGTTTGCTCCTATCCACGGTTTCAAGTATCCACTGAGGGGCCTGGAACATATCCCCAGCGGATATGGGGGGAGTACTGTACGCACCTCTGTACACACAAACAGGAATTGGTACACATCTCTGTATCAATGTGCTCACTGGCCATGCCTCTCCCTGGTCATTTGCTGTTTGTCTGCAGAAGGCAGAGCTGAACATGGGGAGGGTTCATTTCTGAATGCACAGATGCCTGAATGGACAACAAGCATGTTGGCACATAGCTGGCATTTCCCCCCTCGTGCATGGCAAGGAAGACATGTATGCAGAAGTAAATTCCATTGTGTTCAGTGGACTTGGTCCCTTGCAAGTGGGTTTAGACTGCATCCTGAAAGTCTGCATGAGGCGTATCCGTTCCTCAGTTCTCAGTCTGTCAAACTGTCAATCTCATAGGAAATGTCACACCCTCCAAAAAAGTGATCAGTGAAAGAGGCTGCTGTGCATGAGGATCTCAAGTCATGTCCCATTAGTTAACTGTCCTTTGTGTGCACATTCAAGGAATGTATGCTTTACAACCTGTGGTACGGGTACCCCTAGGGGTACTCAGACCTCTTGCTGGGGGTACGCCAAGCCCTGCCCCTTATCTGCCCCATCAGCAGCTAATTAAGTGTTAATTAACATGGATTTTAACTTTTAATTATTTTCGGAGCCCTTCTGTCTCTCTGATTTTGGTTTTGGGCTTATTTTTGTACTTTGGAAAATGTACTTTAGTGGGGAGGAGCTGATTTTGGGAAGTGTGACTTGGAGAAAAAAAGAGATCCTTGCACTCTCTCTCTCTCTCTCTCTCTCTCTCTCTCTCTCTCTCTCTCTCTCTCTCACACACACACACACACACACACACACACACACACAGAGTTAAAAAAAATTGTTTTAGTACTTTTTTATTTAATGATGAATTACCTAATTAATTGATTGATTAATCCAATTAATTAGCAGTTAATTAGCAGGGGGTACTTCTGAAAATTGGACCGTAATAGGGGATACCCGAGCCTCCAAAGGTTGGGAACCCCTGCTTTACATTATAAGAATACCAACTATAGATGGTAGGTGTTTTGATTTATAGTAGAAAAGTCACCAGAACTTCATTTTCTTGTTGCACATAAACTATATTATGCAGAAAGCATGCTAGCATAATGGAATATGGATTAAGAGATTAATAATGTAACACATTTTCCATGTATTTAAGATATTTCTACCCTGTCTCTCCTACACTCAAGGTGGTTCACAGCAACATTTTAAAATCAAAATCCATAAAATAACAGAACAAAAACACAAAAATGAGTTCATAGTGCAAGCCTATGCATATTTACTCAGCAGTAAATCCTATGGTGTTCAATAACTTTACTCCCTTGTAAGTGTACTTCGGTCTGCACATTAAAAGTCATCAATAGCTTTTACAGTATTCCAGAACGCTCTTCTCACACCCTCCTGAAAGATGGGGTTTACGTTAGTCTGTAAACCCCCCCCCCCGCAAGGATGCGGTATGAAAGAACCTCTTCTGCGGAATATTCCACACCCCTGAAGCAATGACTGAAAAGGTCATGCTTCTTGTGGAGACTCCATCTCCCACAATAATGACATATGAAGGAAGATGTTCTGTGAAGATCTTAATTAGCAGTGGTAGGTGTCCGTCTGTCCGTCCGTCCGTGTAGCACAGAGAATGGATGGTTAGTAGTATCAAGCTATGAAGGGTTTTAATGATTAAAACCAGCTTTGGGGCTCAAAAGCTAAACACACACGCACACACACAAAAGCTGCTGTGGACGGTTGAACATGCTCCCACCTTCCCACCTTTTCAAAGAGATAGGCTGTGGTATTCAGAACCAGCTGAAGCTTTTCAGTCACCTTCAAGGTTAGCCCCACATAAAGCAGCAGTCAATATAAGAGTTTACAAAAGGGTGGATGAAAATAGAGCGATCCCATCCTTTTAATGCAGATGCAGTCTTCGTACGATGTATAACTGATACTCCTGGCCACAGTCACAAGCTGGACCTCCAGGTACAACGAAGCGCAGCTTGGAGTTGAGATTTTATCCATCTCATCAATACTGTGGCAAGAAGACTATAACAGGATTTGTAGTGGCCAATTTTAAATCCACATTAAAGCAGGCAAAAAGGAAAACTACAGTCGGACCTTTTTATCCTGTGGATAAAAAAACCCCAGTGTTATAGGAAAACCAGGGTGGGCTGGGGAGCAGTGCCACATTACCTTTTTCCAGCATCTTTGCTGCTTCCCTCCTTCTGAGTTTGTTTAAACTGACTGAAAAAAAGAAAAACTGCTCCCAGATGCAACCTGTAGATGGTGCCAGAGTCTCCCACTTGCATTTTTTCTTTTTTCAGCGGTTTAAACACGTCGGGAAGAGGCTGGTAGGTCCCTGAAAGATTCCCGGTTGTGTTTTTTCTTTTTTCAGCAGTTTGGACGCATGCAGGAGGTGGGAAGAGGCTGCCAGGCCCCCAACAACGCTGAAAAAAAAAGGTAATATGGGGCAGTTGGACTCCCACAGTTTTGCCACCCGTGTTGAGTCAAATCCGTGGATGGAACAACCATGGATGAAAAGGTCCGACTGTATATGACAAGCAAAAATAGACTACAATTTATTTATTTATTTATTTATTTATTTATTTATTTATTTAAAGAATTTATACCCCGCCTTTCTCCCGAGGGCACTCAAGGCGGCTTACAACACATTAAAATACAGATGTAAACATTAAAATAATTAATTAAAACAATTTAAAATAAACACCCCAGTGGGTCACCTGAGTTTACATATGTTAAAAGCCATTTGTTAAAAGGTTAAAAGGTCAGCCCACCATGTCAGACATCAAAAGCTGTCCTAAATAAAAACGTCTCAAGGCCCCACCGAAAGGTCTCTAAAGAGGGAGTCGTTCTTAATTCCAGGGGAAGGGAGTTCCATAATTGGGGCGCCACAGCCGAGAAGGCCCTATTCCGCGCCGCCATCCCCCTCACTTCCGTCAATGGTGGCACGATTAACAGGGCTCCCCCTGATGACCTCAGAGTACGGGTCGGATTATAAGGAAGGAGGCGGTCCCTCAAATACCCTGGACCCGAGCCGTTAAGGGCTTTAAAAGTCAAAATTAGCACTTTGAATTGTGCCCGGAAACGAACCGGCAGCCAGTGTAGCCGCCGAAGCAAGGGTCCGACTGAGTCGAACCGAAGGCCCCGGCAACCACCCGGGCCGCCGCATTCTGCACTAGTTGCAATTTCCAAACAGTCTTCAAAGGCAGCCCCATGTAGAGCGCATTGCAGTAATCTAGTCTAGATGTCACTAGGGCATGGGTCACTGTGGCCAGGTCTGCACGATCAACACAATATCAACACAATATCAACACTTTTTCATTTTAGTCCTATTTTCTCCAAATGAAACTTTTGAAATGTCATTCTGTTAAATTGTGCATGAAAGAAAACTGATTACAATCATAAGGATGTCTTGTTAAATGTTTTTTTCTTTTAATCTGCCATCTATTCTGCTTCTGATGATGGCACGTTTAAATGGCATTTTCAAATTCCTAACAAAATGACATTTATATTTCCTAATAGCTGGAGATTGGGAAGCTAGCTGAACACAAGATGGTTACAAAAACAGGCCAAATAGTTCATTTCTACTATTTGTTGTGATCAGTAGAATAACTTTAGTGTGGTCCCAGGCTCAAGAAACGGTGTCTGGGAAAACCTGCGCAGGATTGCACCGTAAGACTGTGCAAAAAACAACCAACAAAAATCAACTTCAAATTTCTTCATTGACATGTTTGCTTGTCCTATCACTTACCAGAACTTTGAAACTTCTTATAGTTCATACAAAGCTCTAATTCATTTAATTCCCAACTCTTGGAGTGGTTGCAAGAGTTTAAAACAAATATATTAAAAATAATATAAAAATGGAATTAAACAATATCCCAGATAAATCAGGCATAAAAATATCTCAATTACTCAGAAGTATGTCCCACTGTGTTCAATCAGACTTACTCCTGGGTAATTCTGAATAGGATTGCATGTACTGCAACATGAGATACATACTGCCTCTCAGGAAGCCCTTGGGAAAAACAAAGATGTAGACGCTACGCCCTAGACAAATTTCTCAGTTTGCCTCCTCCTGAGCCTGGTGTTTCTTCTCAGCTGAATTCCTTTTGAAAAGGTTTCATCAACTTAACACTCCCACTGATGACATAATTGCTCTTGCTGTAGGAGAAGTTCCCCATCTCCATTTCCCTCCCTGCTCTCCTTTGACAGCACCTCTACTCAGTACAGGTGGGCCCCCATATCCATGGATTCGCTATCCATGGTTTCAGTTATCCGCGGATCGAGGGGACCCCCCCAGGCTTTTACTTTTTTCCCAGTAAGCTTTGTTTCTTCCTTAAAACAAACAGGAGAAGCATCCTCTGGCTGCTTATTGCAGGCAAGTAGAACGAGACAAAGTACTAGAGAGGTTCTGCAAGGTTAACAGAAACCTTGCAGAACCTCTCTAGGACTTAAGGCTGATTCACACTACACAAATCCAGGCGCAGATGCCCCTGCCCCTGTCCCAGCGCACAGAGCTGGCCAAAAGGAGTGTCTTCCCACCTGTTTCCCTCCTGCTGTCCCACCTTCTTATGAAGGTGATTGGAGGTAGTTCTGATTGGCATGCAGCCACTCTCCCCCCCTCTCATCCGATTGGTAGGCTGCAGTAGCTACGCGAACCTGCCCCAGCTCCATGAAGCCCGCCCCTTCAAAAGATGAGGGGAAACCATTTTTCCAGCTTCTGCATTGCGGAGCACGCAGCTGTTCCGCTTGCTTCCGAAATGCTGTCAAAGAGCTCTGCGCATCTCCGTGACGCGCCGGGATTCGTGTAATGTGAATCGGCCTTCAGTCTCGTTCTACTTGCCTGCAATAAGCAGCCAGAGGCTGCTTCTCCTGTTTGTTTTAAGGAAGAAACAAAGCTTGCTGAAATAAAAATAAGAGCTGGGGGGAGCGCACACCTGCCCACAGGGGAGGCAGGGCAAGGGCCCCTCAGGAAACCATGGAGGGGGTGTTCGCTCCTATCCACGGTTTCAAGTATCCACGGAGGGGCCTGGAACATATTTCCAGCGGATATGGGGGGAGTACTGTATAGGGCAGCTTCTTATGTTGCTTTCACACCACAGTTTTCACCACCAGGGTTTGTGTAAGACACCATTGTGTAGAAAGGTACAGCTCTCTTTGGGAGTGCTGCCTTTAAGTCACTACAATTTTATCCTCAACAATAACAAAGCTTTTCTTAAGCATGTTAGGATTGCAAATGACCCATTAATTAGAGGTTTTGGTTTTTGTCTGTTTGGTTTGTAGTGCTGCCCCCTTGCTTTGCCTGGCACAGTGGAGGTACACATGGTCATCTGTGATCTAAGGGTTGTGCCCTAATATCTACTTGAATATTCCAAGAGTGCATTTCTCAGGTGCTGCAGTATTTCATCAGTACAGTAGACTGTAGAGAGCCAGGATGGTGTAGTGGTTCTGGAGTTAGACTTGAAAGATCCAAGTTCAATTCCCCTCTCAGCCATGAAGCTTCCTGGGTGACCTTGGTCCAGTCACTATCTCTCAGTCTAACCTACCTCACAGGATTGTTGTGTGAACAAAAAAAGAGGGAACTATGTAAACCACCCTGAGCTCCTTGGACAAAGGGCAGTATAAAAATGTGGGGGGAAGGGCCTTGTGTGACAGCAATGTTTTTAGGGTATTTATTAGTAATAAATACCCTTAAAAATATTGTTGTCACACAAGGCCAGCCCATCCATGAGGCCAACTAAAGTGTTCACCTCAGGCAGCAGATTGGCGGGGGGGGGCACCCATCTCTGTCCACCTACTTGCCTTCACTGCTCCTCCTCCTTCCCCCTCCTGGCATGCCACCTCAGGTGTCATGGTCAGGGGGTCTTGGGCTAGCCCTGGTGTCTCAAATGGTTGCTTGTGCTGTCCACCAGGCCTTGCTTACCACTTCCATTCCTTGTCTCGTCCTGCCTTTCCCACAAATGTACATAACAACCTTGAACATGCTCCCTCTCGCTGTTTCCATGGCCTTCTTAAACAGCACTTAATCTGAATCAGATGCAGCTCCTATAGCTCCTTCTCCCATACCAGTCCCCAGATCTTAATGGGACAGCCTTTAGAGTTGCCCGATCATGATGCAAGGGAGGCACTTCTGTTCCTTAAAACTGTGAGGTACGGAGATTCCCAACAGGGGAAGTTTACTGCAGTGCAGCACTACTGGGAGAAATGGCACTGACTGAACATCTCCCTGCAACATAGCTAACAAGAATTGCACAGGCAACCCAAAGAACTGGTACCTCAAGAAATATCTCATCCTGAACACTACTGGACTGATAGGTCAAGCACAGAATGTGGACATCGTATGCTACCCAATTCTTTTTCCTGAAATCTTAAGAATCAAACAAAGTGCTAGGCTACATTTTACGGAAGCATGATTTATGCAAACAAGGCCTTAATTCCACACAGGCTGACCTTGCCACAGCAGCATAGGAAATGTTTTACATTTCAACTCACAAGGGCTTTTTGGCAGCCTTCTCGATCACTCACAGCTTGATCAAAATGTGGCAGCACATCTGCTTACTGGTCTACTTAAGCCATCATAACACTGAATCAAATCAATGTCCTTTATATTGGCTGACATGGCAGGAAGGGTTTTAGATTGTGCTAGTGATTCTTAAGGCCAAGGACGACACAGAAACCTGTGGGCAATCTGTACTTAGACACTGCCTCCGGTCAGATGTTCATAATTTATTCTTCCATTTTCATCTTTAAGAACATTGTGTTCCAGATGCTTTTAGGGATCCACTGATCCACTATTGATTTCCCTTTAGTGTACTTTTAAGTCCCTTTCCATTTAAAATGTTTTTGAATGTTTGTGTGATCTTTCATGCACGGTGCGGGACTGTTTTATTGTATTTTGTACACTTGAATGGCAGCTCTTGAGGAAAGGACAGGACAGAAATAAAATTCCATTATTACTTACAGGATCAGCTTTCCCCATGTTGCTAGTTGCCTTCTTCACTAGTTGTGCTCAGCTACAGCCAAGCAGTTATCTCAGCATTCTCTCTGCTTAGCCCCAAGGCTACCATAGGAGAGGGTCTTCTGACCAGAATATGTTGGCAAAACAGAAAAGACAGCTCTCACAAGCACCAACCCTTTAAGCAAAAGAGGTACTTAGAAAGAATTTCAATGAGTCGTGTCCTTATTTTTATGCCAAACAACAAGGATATCCTTAATAAAGTGAATGCCTATTGAAAAAACAAATGTCCCCTTCCAAAGGACTGCTGGCTACAGCAAAAATGAGGTTTACAACCTTTACTTAACAGAGGAAATTAACACTCAAACAGCTCAATCCTATTGGACTCTTATGGCTGTGGATCTCCCAATCCGCCTCTATAAGTCTTGCTGTGGCACCGCAAAAGGTGCACCACTGTCATGTGCTGCGGGACCACGGGTGCAAATGGTCAGTGGCCCTGTGTGCACGCCAGTGGCCCACCAAGGTCACACTGGTGGCAGGGGCAGGTCGTGGGCAGGTCATGGGCTATTTAGGGAAGGATTGGAGGAGGGTTGAGCAGGGAACAGGCTAGGCAGGGGCGGGAAGGGGTGGATTGGCATGATCAGTGCATGCTGGGATCCTATTCCCATTTTTCCAGCCTGGACCTACCCCCTGCTGTAAATAGCTGGTGTAGGTCTGAGGAGACTCATTGGTGGAGACCCAGAAGACCCATTGATGGTCTACCAGGAGGTAAGTAAAATTTTGCTTACCTCTCCTGGGAAGCCTGGTCTCCCCAACCCCACCATAAGATGCAGCATGTGCTCTGTTGGCACCGCTGCATCATGTAGGCTGGTAGGGGATAGAATTGGGCTGCTTGGTTTTTAAATCTCAGCTGTGGTTGCATTTATAAGAGTCACAATGTTTTTGTTGATAATTTGAATCTCATATGTTGGATGTACTTACAAAATTTTGTTTCTTGTTTGTTGTGGTGGTTCAAACTGGTGGGGGATAGATTGGGGCCAAAATAAAATTTACCATTTTGTAAAAAACTCATAAGGCAAAGTTTTCCGGTCATACTTCATTTCAAAGGCAAGAATTGTGTGTCACTACAAAACCACCAAGAATTGTGTGTCACTACAAAAATTAGTTGTGTTTCTGGAATTCAAATTTCTTATTTGGTATATACATATTTCAAAATTACAGAGAATTTGACGACATATCAGGCATAAATGCATGATCAATTATGTTACAGAATTTCTGGCAAGTCCAAACTTTGAATAGACGGGCAGCCCAATCCTACCCCCCCCCCAACATAGGCTCTTCAGTGTGGGCCACACAGCCCATGCTGAATCTTATCTGGGAAGGGACTGGCTAGCGGTCTACTCGGGTAAACCACCACTCCCAGCCACTGCTATGGGGCTGCTTGGTTCTCCGCCAGCTCTGTAGCTGGTGGAGAATCAAGCAGCCCCTGTTGGTTGTAAGGGCCTGGGAGGGGGAATAAGATATGGTGTCCAACACCTGGCGCCAGCACTGAGACCGCAGCACGGACGCCCCTAGACAATAGGATTGCGTTATCAGAAGCCTTTTCAGGCATTCATTCTGGGTAAAATTAACATTAGAGGTAAGGGGTACCATTGTGCTAGGAAGCTCCACCCAGCTACCCTAAGCGCATTCCTTAAAAAGGATGCATGGGAACTCTGTTCAGGTGTTCCAATGAACATGTGTGGGCTGGGACTGAAGCCAGACTTCTGCACATACAGATGCGCTCATTCATTCATCCCTGACTATCAAAAGAAGAAACTAATATCAAGCTAGTTAACAGAAAATTGAACACAACCTAATGGTAAAGAAGCCACTAATAAAATACAGAAGATTTTGGAAATGTAGCTATGCTTGCATTTATTGCAGGATAGTAGTATTTCATGGTATGGCAATGAAGGCAAAACAATAAGTTAGAATCATGAATATTAATTGCTGAAATTTTGCATGGATTTGAAGGGCACACTAGACTGAAACAAAACTGCATGGCCACAAGTTTATGTTGGATCATAGTTTATGTTGCTACATAGTTTATGTTGGATCAGATTAGGAGAGATGTGATTTAAGATTTTGCTAGAAGGTAAACTGAGCATAGGGCAGCAAAAAGAATTTAGGTTTTAAAAAAATGCTAGGACTGCACCAAACATTATATATATGCATGGGGCATGGGGAGGGAGGGGTGGGGGGAGGGTCGATTGGCCCGTCAGGCCAGAGCACTCGCTCCGCCGGCCCACCATTGCACAGGATTGCGCTGTAAAATAACGAGCATCTTCAGAAGCATTGCTGAAGAATCATAGAAAAGTGGAGACACTTTTGATATTGCACAAAATGGTTCCCTCCCCCCAAGTAAGTATAGTACTCCCCCCATATCCGCTGGGGATATGTTCCAGGCCCCTCCGTGGATACTTGAAACCATGGATAGGAGTAAACACCCCCTCCATGGTTTCCTGAGGCGTGAGCCCCGCCCCAGCTCTTATTTTTCTTTCAGCAAGCTTTGTTTCTTCCTTAAAACAAACAGAGAAGCAGCCTCCATTGCAGGCAAGTAGAACGAGACTAAGTCCTAGAGAGGCTCTGCAAGGTTTCTGTTAACTTTGCAGAGCCTCTCTAGGACTTTGTCTCGTTCTACTTGCCTGCAATAAGCAGTCAGAGGCTGCTTCTCCTGTTTGTTTAAGGAAGAAACGAAGCTTACTGGGAAAAAGTAAAAGCCTGGGGTGTCCCCGTGATCCATGGATAACAGAAATCGTGGATAGCGAATCCGTGGGTATGGGGGCCCACCTGTAATTTCAATGTTCAAAGAGGTAGGGTTTACAGGATTGTTGCAGGCCATGAAAGTTTTTGACAGTTTTTAGGTAATTTCAGTTCAGACCTAAAACTGCTAGTGTTTTAAAAAAATAATCTCAACATAAGAATAGGGTGTTCAATGAGAAAGAATAGGGAAAGTGTCCAGTAGGGAAGACCCTGGGTCTGGATATACCCACAAGTCAGATAATAACACATATAAGAAATTAACTGTGCAATCCTATGGCATGTCTACTCAAAAATAATCCTCACTGGATTCAAGGAGACTTTCCCAAGGTAAGTGTGTATAAAATTGCAGTTTAAGAATTGGAGGCGTTATAGATAAGGACTGGAATGTATGTAAGAGCACAAGTAAAAGAACACAAAATGGCTATGACTGTCCCTCAAAGTTAGTCATGCAAAGTTTCTGTTTACTCCAGCAATCCCAGTCTGGCTGGATAGAGAATAAAATCCCAATCCCAGCAATCCCAATCCCAGTTTGGCTAGTTTATCCAGAGAATAAAAAGTATATCCTGTGAATATTTTAATGACATTATTCCAAGATGAAGGGTATTACGTAATACTTGCAACATGTGAGCAAATCCCAGGCTTACCAGATCGCCGACCGGGACGTTCCGTTTTGCCCTTAAGGGAGGTGGGCCCCTCCCCCCCGCCTCCCTTAAGGGCAAAACGGAACGTCCCGGTCGGCGATATGGTAAGCCTGGCAAATCCTATAAAGGCTAAAGCACATGTAAAAGGCACAATCAATTGCCCAAGAAAGAGCTGAGAATCATAGGTAATAGGTACACCAGGAACCACAGGAACCATGCAGTTCTATGCATGTCTACTTGAGAGTCAGGTCAATTATTTAATGGGACTTACTCCCAGGGAAGTGTGTATAGGATTGCAGTCTAACAGTCCAAAGATTCAGGGGAGGGGGAAGGGGGGGCAAACATTTTGTAGATGTGACATCTGAACTAATGATAAAGTGAAGTGAATATCCTAGGAGAATATTATCTGATAGGAAGAGTAGAGAATGAAATGGGCAAATAAATCAAATTGTGATTAAAAATAGTACTGCTACTACCAGGTTGCTTAGGGCTCTGGGCACTGCACTGGGTCTCCCAGGGTGCCCCGTGCATGCCCTGATAGCTCATTGGGTGTTACCACTGCCACCAGTGGTGTGGATTCAGGAGTCAGGACCTTGCTGGTCCCTAAAGAATGACATTACACACAGTGGGAACAAAGGCCCCAACTATATCAACAACTCATTTCTTCTGAACTACTGAAGAGCACTCTGAGTCATTCTAAAACATCATTTGTTTCATGAGGTGAACATAGCACTGGTGTTTATACAGAAAGGAATAAAGCAGTAATTTCGAAATTATGTGCTAGGGCACACTAGTGTGCCACAAGAGAACTTGTAGTGGACCACCATAAGAAATAAATTAAACAGTGATTCACTCCTCCCAATCATCCACCTAGGAAGCTGCACAATCTACTACTCTGGCCTTTTCTCTTGCCAATCAGTCTCCACTGGCGGCAGTAATTCTACCAGGTCCCTACATCAGATGGGATTGGATCAATCAATCATTTCAGATGCTGAGAAACAGAAAAATTACCCACCCGCAGAGAATCGTGCTTTATTATGTCTCTGCATCAGTCTCTGCTTCAGAGTTTCCTCCTTCTAATCAGGAGTCACAGAACAAAAACTTAGGCAGAGGGGCTCCTGGAAGGGTGGGTAATTTTTATTTTTTTCACGTTAAAAGTTTGTCCTTCCAGATAAAAGTATATACAGTACTATAGTGTTACTTCAATTTTAATTAAGAAAAAAAAATGTACTGCCCAATCCTATTCCCCATCATTGGCACCGATGCAGCTGTGCAGACGGTGCTCACATTGCATCCAATGTGTGTGTGTGTGTGGGGGGTTTGATTGGACAGTTAGCAAGAGGTAAGTAAAAATACAGTATTTACTTAAAAATTAACTAATTTTTTTAAAAAAACGTTTTACTTAAATTGCATAGCCTACCCCCCGGTAGGTTGTGCAATCTCCCATAGCAGATCTCCTTGGACCTATGTCAGCCATTTTGCTGATGTAGGTCCCAGGAGAGAAAAGTGGATTGACCTGGAAAAGAGGGGATAGGATCTGGCACACACTGGTGCCACTGAGAGCCACCCCCTAGATATTGCGATCCATAAGTGTAAGGCTAGGTCCACCATCACATGAGTCACTCTGACATGGGGTGGCTCACTACCAATGATGTGGGGGGACAGGAAGCCCCACACCAGCAGCAGTGGGCCACGAAACCTCCACCAGAGCAGGTAGGTCAGTGTGGCAGAGGTGGATTGGGGGAAGATCGGAGACAGATCAGGGCTGGGAGTGATCCAGGCCAGGGGTGGGAGGGGGGAGGATCTCAGCAGCAGTCACACATACCAAGATCCTGTCCCTCCTTCCCGGCCCAGCCCTGCCCCCAGGAGTCTCTTCAGATCTATGCAAGCAAAAGAGCTGGTGTAGGTCCGAAGAGACCCATTGGAGACCAGGTGGCCTACAGAGAGTTAAGTAAAACAGTTTTTTTTTTTACCCCTCTGGGCTTTCTGTCCTCCCCCCCCCCAGGCCATAGCATGCAGTGCACACTCCATTGGCAGTGCTGCATGTTCTGAGCTGGTGGGGGGTAGGATTGGGCTCTCAGATAATGATATAAAACATATTTTTATAACAAGCAAAGATTGATAGATTACATTTCTCCAGTTCCAAACAGAACTGACTATGGAAAATATGGAAAGCTACCTAAAGTCAAGGATGATTTTTTTAAGGATAATCTTTTAAATTATTAAGATAAATTTACTACTGTATTTCACAAATACTAGAACCAGAGAATGCCCAACACTATCACATGAACAAAGGGAAATATTTTTCATATAGCACATGCTTCATTTCTGGAATTTAGTATCATATCATGTGATAATGCCCAACTGTATAACATATTAAAAAAGCCTAATCCAATGGCATGCAACTTGTTCATTACTTGGGATGAAACCAGAAATATATCATCAAGAGTCTGACAGTTGCAAATAATTTTCATATTTTAGTTGCATATCTAACATAATTTGCATATTTTCCCACTAACATGGGCGAACCCTGAGCTACATATGTGGACTTGTGTTTTCCCTATAATATTATCATACTGAAACTGCTAGCCTGAAATATGAAATCTTTGAATCAACCCTCAAAAATCCTGCTATTTGGAATGCAAAATTGTAAACAGTTGAAAAGCAATGAATACTACAGGCTTCATTTCATTTCCTTCCTGGTTTTCAGGCCTTTAGTTGAAGGAGGGGGCCGATAAGGAGGGGTCCTGTTATGGCCAATATCCCAAGCCCCTTCCTAGCCCAGGTCGGCCTTACATGGCCTCCCCGGACACATACCATACATGCCGCATGCATCCAAGGCGGACCATTGGGGCTTGCGTCGCTTACACGAGGGGAAAAGGATGAAAGTCCCCTTCCGCCAACGTGAGCCCAGGCCGCGCCAGTGCGGCCCGCTATGGGCCTAGGATGCAGCGACTGGCACATTAGGCCAGCAGCCGCATGTTAGGCAGGATGGGCTGCCGCCATCAATTAATTGGACAGAGTAATCAATTAAAATTGTCTGAAATCCTAATTAATCAGGGTAGCAGATTGTTAAAATTGTTTTAATATTTTGAATACAAGTAGTTACAAAAACTGCAGGTTAAGGTGCTTGCCACCTTAAAAGGGGATCCTTCCCTCTTTCATAGACAGGAGGGAATGCCTCTTGAACAGTGTGTGCTACAATATATGTATGTACTGTATATGGATCACCTAAAATCAAAGAAAGTATGCTTTTTGCTTCAGAAATATTGTTTTTACCAATATGAAAATGTAATCAATCAACAGTTCAAGCGAATCATGTTTACTCAGAAGTAAATCTCAATCATGGAATTCAATGGTGTTTTCCAAGAGGATTCCGTGGCACTCAGAGGCTCCACTGGCTGGTTTCCGCGGCTCCCCCTCCCAGTTTGGGAACCACTGCCCTAAAGGCTTGTATGATCAGAACAGTTTTTAACAGTCTCTGAAATGCTGGAAGAGATGGGGCAGCATGAATCTCCCCAAGGAGGATCTCCAATACCCAGCCCTTGATGACTCACCGTATGTGACTTGATTCCATTGACGAGCATTGTGTTTGAAATGACATTGGGTGATATGAAAATCCTGTTTGTACTATTAGATCTTTGATGGGTCGTTCACATATGCTACCATAGTCACTACTTGATGTTATAGTCACCCATATGTGAACCAGGTGGCATGTTCAGTTGATATCCCCAAACATTTGATTCATACAAGCTGAAAATTGTTAACAAGGCCTGACAGAAATCTAATCTAAAGAATATAGTGATACATGGATCTTTGGTCTAAACAGGAAAAGCTGTTCACATACTATTGTGAGCCTCTGTTGTATAGGATAGGGAGGTAGACAGTGTCTCATAGCATAGGGAGCCTCATTGGCATTGCAACAAGAAAGCATCTTATTTGTTTCATGAGTGATTCTTATGAAGCAAAAATCCTCAAAAAGAGGAGTCCATTATCTGGGCAGATTTAGCATCTTTCCCGCACCTTAAATGGGCAGCTGTCACATTGCCCAAGTGTCAGATCAGCTCCTATTATTGGATTCAGACTCCACACTACCATTTTCAAGCAATCTGGCCAATCTGTACTATGCATGGCCAGGGGGGCTTCAAATTATTCAGCAATGCATTTGAGCTGAGGAGGGTGAAGGAAGGGTTAGTATTTCAATCATTTCGTTACATACTTAAAAAATACCATAAACTTTCCATATCTGTTTTGATCCCCACCTTTAGGAATGGAAACATTCACAGAAGTCTTTCGTGTACCCTGAACTGACATATAAATCCAGATCCTTCAGCACTGAAGTTCAAATTAATGTATATATTTGTTTTATTAATTACTACAAAATGTTATTTTATATTGCATGTGGACAGTGCACTTCAAATGCTCCATAGACATCATCATCTCAAGCATCACTAAAATCTTGTCTCAACAAAAAATGTGCTTGAGTATTACAGCCATTTGCAGTGGAGGGCAAAGATGAAAATATTCTGAAAGCAACATGCCATGGTGATTATGGTTTTCTTTTGCAGTTTCCAACTTTTGTGGAAAAGATATATACACAAGGTATATCTTTTTTTTTTTCCCACTGATGAGAGATGTCCAGGTGGCACAGCTTCAGTAAGGCTGCTCTTAAAGAGGATACTGTATCTTCAACAGCTGTCGCTGCTCACTATACTTCAGGCTATGTATGCTACCAGACTCATTCATTACATCTGCCCTTTACATCCTCAGTACAAAACTCATCACCATTATAATAAATTATTTCTTAGTGTTGGTTTTTAGCAAATAACCCCAGAAAAAAAGCCTTCTCATTCTAAACATTAGCATATTTACTCATTTTTGACGTAAATCCCACAAAAGTCAACAGGATTTACTCCAAATAAGTGTGCTCAGGATTGTAGCCTTAATTTCCATTGCAAAGAGTGAAGCATATAAAACTAATGTCAAATATCAGAAGCCCTTACCACTGTCAAAACTTTTTTTAATTTTTTTTAACTAAAACCCACTAGAGTAAAAATTTGGGATCTACACAGATGAGTAAGGCCATGTGAAGAGAATGCTGCTTATAGTCCTGTTATTAAAAGACATTCTGTTCCTTTAAATGTTCTTGTGAATCTCTCCCACCCTCAATTCCAACCATTACTATCTCCATATATTATGCTTGTCATAACTCCCTGCTACAGTGAGTCAGTGTGCTGAAAATAAACTTCCATGGCTTCTATTCGAAAGCATGAGCCCAAACACTGAGCGGAAAAAAAGTTTACCCTCTGTCCTAGTGTAAACCACAAAGAGGAGGAAGTTGGGACTTAATTCTTGCAGTGAATGTTAGAAGAAAAATATGTGCTCTTGACATTTGATTGATCAGATAAATCTAACTCTGTGCAATAACTCTCCATCCCCACCGTTTCTCACTTGGGGAACGAGCAGGGAGGGGTGTGGGAGTGTGGCATCCACTGCCTTGCGAAACCTCTTTCAAAGCCGTTTTCCAGTGGGAATATCAGGCTCACGGAACCCCTCACTTAAAATCCTATATTTACAAGGCCAGTTTAATTTTAACGCAAGACCTACAGTGCTCTCTTTCAAGTGAATCTCTGGCCTCGAAACTAGGACTTTCAAAATTCATAAAATAACCCCAGTCATTAAGGCAGACTTTAAAAAAAAATAGTGAAATGTAGCAAAGAAGCCAGTGCATCCATTTTTAAAAGTCTCTAGTAAAGCCATTCAGTTTAATACTGGATCTATTAAAGATCCAGACAGTCACCTCACTCCCAACCCCAACTCCAGTAGTTTGAGAAAAGAGGAAGACATCATAACCAGAAATAACCTAAGGAATTACACCAACACCCCCCCCCCCACACACACACAGTCAAGCCACAGTTGACATTGTGACAAAGCCAATTTTTAATCACACTCTTCTGGGGTTTTTGTATGGGTTGTGTCTCTAACACAGTTTTATAGATACCGCTTGGATTCTCCGGATAGCTGAGGTGCTCCTGTACCATCTTTCCCAACAACAACCCTTCACTGTTCCCCATGCAGGAGGGAGCTTCCTCCTCCTCCTCCTCTCTCTCTCTCCCTCCCTCCTACTCCAGTGGAGTAGGAACCCCTCACTTAAAACTTAAAACTCCACATTGGCTCTCTTGTTATGTAAGTATCTGAGACAGGGCAATTCTTTCAGGTTTACTGATTCTTGGCAGCCTTTCCTTTAGGGGTTAATGAGGGCAAAAGAGTTAATGAGTAGGGGGGCTACAATATTTAGCTGAGTGACTGCAAACATTTTGATAGATTAAAAAAGGTAGCTCCATGTAGTTGGGCAGCTTTTCTTCAACCCACTTTAATGATTTTTAATACAAATGATTTACAAATACAATACACCATGGTACCATTTATCCTTTTCTCTCACACAGGAGGGAATCTTCTTCCAGGTTGTTGGGAGATGTGATGAGTGTGTGTATACAGCATTTGCAAACAAAGGACGTGTGTGTGTGTGTGTGTGTGTGTGTGTGCGTGCGCGTGTGCGTGTGTGTTTAAATCTATTCATTTTATTCATGTGCAAACCGATCACAACTCATATGATTCACCAACAAAGACTTTTAAAAACCAGGTGACATCCTATTAGTGACAGGAATCATTAAATGCGAATGATAAAGAATGAAGCAGAATATCATCATAATTGTCTAGGGGCAAGAGAGGAAACAATGATTTTCCTGAACAGAGAAAAGAAGTCGCTTTGGGCAGTACAAGAGAGAATACTAGAAGTTCCCAGTCGCTGGAATGAGAGGAGGGGAGTGAATGGGGCTTCCCTGCTGCCAGTCAGGTCGTCTGCCAGCTCAGTCAGGGCTTAGCGCAGTGGCCTCTGAACTGTCCTCTCCAGCAGCCAGCCTCTATTGCCACGGGGACCATGACTGATCAACATTTCTTCATGAGCAGCAGGGGTGGTACCCACAAAATGCGGGCCAAGGCAATCTGGGTGCCAGTTTACAAGAGCGAAGGAAGAGGAGAGTCTGTAATAGTGACCGAGGTGGACATGATGAATCCAAACAAAACAAAACACGAACTTTGGGGTCCCGTCCCCCTTTCGTCTTCGAGGCCCTCCAGCCAAAACTCGAACTCCTCCAGTCTACGCCAACTTTGCTGTGTCCTGCCTGCGCGTGCCTGGCACCTCTGCTTTCTCTCCCCAGCATCCCCGCTCCCCCCCCCCCACTCCACAAGGTATGATCATTCAAAGCAGGCAGCGGAGGATGATGAAAACGCAGGCGAGGGCGGGGTGGTGCTTGTGGCAGAGAGACGCAGTTTAATGGGATATTCAATATCCTGCAACATGCATTTTGAGCTCTGCACTCCCAGCGACTTAAAAGCTCATAATGCGCTCAGCACTTCCTCTTGCTAATATCCACAGGGGGTTTAGTGCTGGGGCCGATCGATGGGGCTTCTCTGGTGTCCGGGACTTTTTGCAAAAAGCAGCCGCCGCCGCCAGACTGGAGAGGGAAGGGCTGGGGCTAGCGGTAAAGAAGGGAAAGAGTGAGGGAGGGGAAAGGAAGGGTTTGGACTTCTCGCCGTCCCTCCCTTCGGGTTCTTGAACCCCCGAATGTTTCTCCCTTTCCTCCCCCGCCTTCCCCATCATCAAGATTTCCCACTCTGCGCCTCCCCCTTTCCCGTTGTGGGAGCAGCACGTTCTAAGGGCAACGGGAGGAAGGGCAAGCAGCTTCAACAGTTACGACTGAGCATGCCCGGCAGTCCAGGCATGCTCAACAAAAATAGTAGGGCAGCCAAACTGCCAAAAGATGGGGAGCAAGAGGCTCTGCGCCCCAGTCCGTGATGATTTGCAAACGGAACGCGGGATGCAAAGGGAGACTGCAAAATAGAACGAAAAGTCCTGGAGAAACTTTGCCAAGCTTTGGAGGCGCACGATTCGGATTCAGCCCCGAGGGAGCTGGAGTTTTTTTTAATTTTTGGACCCTCCTGCACAGCTCCAAGACAGCACGTGATGGGCTGGGCAGAAAGATCCGCTTCCCCTTCGCCCCATCACCCTTGAAAAAACTTGTCCCCCTAACCTTGGGGAGGGGAAAAAGAAACATTGCGAGTGCGAGATGACCCAGCAGAGAAGGGGGGGGGGTTTACACGCACACACCCCAGCTGCGCCCCACACTTGGCTGCTGCAGCCATCCCGCGTTAAGGAAGCTTTGGAGTTGAAGGAGACAAGAGTGTACGATGTGATATGACACACGCACGCAGCAGGCACGCACACACACACACACACACACACACACACGGCTCACCAGCCCACCCCGATTCAGTCCTACCTTTCCGATTTCGTGAATTTCCTAAACGCCTGCCTGAGATCGTGGAAAGACCGATAGGTTTGGGGCTCCGCGGAGATGCCCTGCGCCCGGGTGGTGCGTGGTCCGATGTGGGTGGTGGGCGCGGGGAGCACCGACTGACACTTGTGCAGCTTCCTCTTCAGCCCCTGGATCTCCTCGTCCTTCTCCGACAACCGCTTCTCCAGCTCTTTAATCCGTTCATCCTTCAGCAGCAAAAGCTTGGCAAAGTCCCCTTCCAGCTCGCTCATGTTTCCAACCCTCTTTCTCTTCAACTTTATTATCCCGTAGCAGGAACAGCAGCAGCAGCAGCAGCAGCACAGCAGCAGCAGCCCAAGCGAACGCGGAGTGAATGGAGCCTCTAAGAAAAAGAGGAGAGAGAGAGAGGAAAGGAAAGGGGAGGAAAAAAAAGTAAGTCCAAAGCAGTGGGGAGAGATCTGCTGTCACTAATGGGTGGTGGTGAGCTGCTTTCTTCGATCCACTTACTGCTGAATGGGCTGTAAATGGAGGCAGCAGGATGAGAGGGCTGAGATCACTGGAGGGAAGAGATGTTGAGTGCTAATCTGGAAGCCTCTCTTGGGACTCGGTGATTATCTTTCATTGAGAAAGCAATTAGAGTTACCTTCCTGCTGCTGCTGCTGCCCTTGATACCTACCGGATTCACTCCGGGAGGAGAAGGTTGGTGGAAAGAGGCATGAGCGGGTAACCAGCCAGCCACAGCACCACGGCTGCCACTGCCCCCAAACTCCAGAGCTGCTTTACTAGGACAAGGCCTTTCCTGCCCCCCCCTCTCTCTCTATCACACACACACACACACACACACACACACACACACACACACACACACACACACACACACACACACACACACACACACACACACACACAGGCTCCACTTGCCTGTGTTCAGACAACAGAGGGAAAAGCGAGGGGGCAATCCCATATCATCCTTTCAAAATACAGTACTATGTGGTCAAAGGGGGGGGCACAACTCCTTGTAACCCAATCCTGAGTCCTGGGGTTTTAAAATCAGACGTCCTTCATATAATAATTGATTTGTAATTTTTTTCTTTGTACTAACCTACATAAATCAATTATCTCCATCAGATTGCTACTTAGCACTTATAGGCCCTGTTTCCAAATGCTACCCCTGCACTTTCTCAGCCATCCTTACAAGGGTCAGTATTACAGCTATGGCCAGAGGCACTGATGACCTGCTTGAAGAACCACCCTGCTGGATGAGACCAAGGGGGGGGGGTATCTGGGCGAGCAGCAGCCTACTCCAGTGCCACCAGGAAGCCCACAAGAAGGTCATAAAGGCAACAGTCCCTCCTGCAGGATTTTCCCACCATTTCGTACTCCTCAGAGTATACTGCAACTGAATGTAGAAGATCCATTTAGCCATTCATAGGCCTGTCCTTGATGAATTTGTCTTTCTTAAAAAAAAAAAAAAAAAAACACGTCTAAGCTGGTGGCCACCATCATTTCCTATGGCAAGGAATTCCATAACTATCTGTGGTCTGCAGGAGTACAGTACTTCCTTTTGTCTGCCAGTCATTTTCTTTGTGTGACTTACATTCTAGAGTTAGGAGAGTTTCTCTGCTACTGTTGTCTGCTACCAACGTTCTCTGCTACCATTCATAATTTTTATAAACTTCTGTTATAACCTCTTTTTATGAATTCTATCATAACAGACCTATACATGATGTATAATACTGGAGATCTTTTTTCTGAACTAAAAAAAAGTCCCCAATGCTTTAACCTCTCCTTGCAGAGAAGGTGCTTCAACCACTGGAGCATTTTGCTTGATCTTTTCAGTGCTCTGTTATCTTTTTTGGAATGGAGCAGCCAGAACTGCACATAGCCAAATGCGACCACATCATTGATTTATTTAAAGGCCGTGGTTCCCAAACTTGAGGTCAGGACCTGGAAGTAAATGGCGGTGACGCATGCATGATGATGTCACTGCCACTTACTTTTGGGTTTAAAGACCATGGAGCAAACCGGAAAACGGTGGTAAGAGGCTCAGGGTGGGCGTTTCGGGGCCTGAAAATACCACGCGCAATGCTTAGCCTGCGGAGCCAAGCCTCTGCTCCATGGTCTTCTACGTCGTGGTCACACTGCCAAGCGGCTCGGGCAGCGAGCGCCCCGTGCCCCCATGGCACACACTTTGGGAAACACTGTTTGAAAGGTATAATATTGGCATCTTTGTTTTCAATCACTTTGCTAATAAGCTACAGTACCAAAATTGCTTTTTTCATTGCTGCTACATATCGAATTGATGTTTTCAGTGACCAGACCACTACAATCCCAAGATCTCATTTGGGGCTCCATCACATTTGTGTTAGCCCTCCAGATGTTTGGACTGGAAGCTTTGGGGCCTCCCTAGTTGGAACTCTACCCAAGAGTTTAACAGCTGGTGCAATAGTGCTGTATAATGTTTTATGTTCCTAATAGTGTGGCTCATTACAGTGTATTATTACTATTACTATTATAAACTATATACCACTATTAAAAACATGTTCACAAGCAGCTTACATAGCCAAAGACAATTTTAAATGTAGAACATTTTGTCCTCAGTGTGCATAATTTTAAACATACTTATATTAGTTCTCATTTGTCATTTTGTTGCCTTTAGGCCGCTTGGAGAGATCCTTCTGAAGTGCCTCACTGTCTACTTTGGATTGCATCATCCTGAATAATGTGCTGCCATGACATCCCCCAAACATGGCAGCCTCCCTGCTCACTCCTGACTTCTACTCATTGGTGAATAACTTCAGTACCACTTCCTGTTTCCCTCCATTGTGAAAACCATTGGTTTATTCCTTTCCTCTGCTTCTTGTTCTTTGACCACACAGCCACACTTCAGGTCACTGAGTTCATGGCTGAGGTGAGATTTGAGCCAGGGACTTGCTAGCTCACAGTCTGCGACTACACTACAGTAATAAGCTCTTCATTCATGGTTAAATTGCGCCTGCCAGAATTCCAAGGCAGTGTTTTGTCACTCTAGTTTCTAGCAGCACATGTGACACTATAGTGGGTGTTAGACTCCACACTCTCCACAATGTCATATCTATGAAGATACTGCTCCCAGATTGTTTCTGCTGCTATTGTACATTAATTAACTACTGTGTGTTCATTAACTGAAGGTTAACTAACTGTCCAAGTCTTTCACAATCAGAAAAAAAACACCCACTGATTTCAGTGAATCACAGCGCAATACACCGTAAGTATCCAGGGGCACCCCAGGGCAGCCCACCGTATCCTATCCCCGTTCCGGGCTGATCGTGATTGGCCCAGAGGTCTACTTGGAGGGAAGGGGACATTTGTCCCCTTCCTCCAGTGTAGCGCGGGGAGGCCCCAATGGGCCTCCTCAGATTTCCGCCAGCTATTTAACTGGCGTAAGTCCGAGGAGGCCGTGTAAAGGCTGCTCCGGCCCGGGAACGGAACGGGGATATGGCGGCTGCCATTCTCGCCCCCCAGGCCAGCTCAGCTAATGGCCCCCCTCCCTCGCCACCCGGACCACCCCTGCACCTGCCGGGGGATCCCTTACTTTCTCCAGTGGCCGCAGGGACGATCCGGCGCCAGAGTGATGACTGCCAGCCTCCACGCCGGCGGCCCTTACTCACGAGTCATGGCAAAGTGCTTTACAGCACATTTGTGATGGCTTAGAGCCGCAGAGCGCTCACTCCGCTGCTCTAACGTTGCACTGGATTGCGCTCTCATACTTTCAAATCAGTGGAACAGCAGGATTCTTAAGTGCACTTACGTAGCCATCCTAAACATGTTTTTGTAAAAGTAAATGCCACTGAAACCTACAGACTCAATTTTAAGTAACTGAATTCCAGCTTAGGCTCTTGATTCATGTGATCCTCTAAACTAGAGTTTTGTAGATGTAGCCCATTTCGGCACATTCAGTTCTCTCTCTCTCTCTCTCTCTCTCTCTCTCTCTCTCTCTCTCTCTCTCTCTCTCTCTCTCTCACACACACACACACACACACACACAGGGCACTGTAACCTCAATTGTCCTTCTACTAATTTACATAACTGACAGCACAGTCCTACACACATTTACTTGAGATTAATCCCCACTGAATGTCTTGTTTGCAAGGAGAATCTAAATCTTTTTATTAATAATCATCATAATTTAAAAACTCAATGAGCGCACAAGCCTATGCATGTCTACTCAGAAGTAAATCCCATTATAGTCAATGGGGCTTACTCCCAGGTAAGTGTGGGTAGGATTTCAGCCTGAGACTTCTTTCTGAGTAGACATGGATTGTAGTATTAACCAATGTGGGACCCACCGTGGCTACTTGGCTAGGTTCCCATGTTGACTGTGGTGGGAAAGATAGCTTTCCAGATAGCATTCCTCATGTTTATGCAGAGCTGTTATGAGTGCGCCACCCCTACTAGCAGCACATTGGTTCATTCCACCTAAGCATTTTTAAGGCTTTTTTTTTTTTTACATTTCCATTGAAAGACTAGAAAAGACTTTTTAGAATAGAGAAATGTCTGGTTCCAAAAGAATCAGCAGGATTTTGGTGCCACCCTGCAAAAGCGCTCCAAACTCAACAAGCCTGACGTGACCCACCTAGATCTGCCTGTCCAAGATGCCTCTGAGGGAGGGGATTTTTCAAGTCCAACCTCACACAGTAAGTGATTTTGAAACAAGTCTCCTTTTCGCTACTATGCCTGCCACTGTGGCAGGGTGCTTAAAGGGGGCAAGGGAAACTTGAGGAAGTTATTATGTAAGAAGGCATATTAAGTAGAAGTAGGTTAAAGCTTCTGAACTGAAAAAAAGCATTTCTTTTCAACCTTCAAGTTTCTGATGCTAGGTCCCAGTCATATCTCCCACCAGTCTATAGCATGCAGTGCCACTGCATGCTATGGCGGGGGGGGGGGAGACCAGACAGCCGGGGAGAGTTAAGTAAAAATTATTTTTATTTATTTCTCTGTAGGCCGCCTGACCATCAATGGGTCTCCTTGGATCTACACCAGTGCTTTAGCTGGCATAAGTCCAAGGAGAATCCTGGGGGCAGATCTGGGCTGGAAAAGGGGGGTAGGATCCCATGCACACTGCTGCTGCCGAGATCCACCCCCACCCACCCACAAACCACCTTACCTACTCCACCACCTTACCTACTCCAGTGCAGCGTCTGGAGCCACTGCCTCACGTGCCAACAACCCCAAAGTGCATGACAGTGGCACACCTTTTACGATGCCATAGTGGCACTTACGGCCGCAGACCAGGAGTTCCACCACTGTAAGTGCCTGATTGGATAGGGCCGTTAGGCTTGGTGAGAGAGTCATAGACATTTCTGATCATTTTTATTTATTTGAAGCCATTCTTAGAAATATGGCAGCCCCACCTACTAAGGACAGCTGGATATAGCCCTGCATTAGGGTGGTGGGCTTCAGCACTGTAAGTAAGCTCTGGGCCTTATTGGCAATACTTATGCCTGATATTCATATGAAAAGATTGAAATGGAAGACACCTACAGCACAATCCTATGCATGTCTACTCAGAAGTAAGTCTCACTGAGCTCAATGGGACTTACTCCCAGGTAAGTGCATATAGGATTGCAGCCTATGCATACTTACCTGGGTGTAAGTCCCATTGAACTTGATGGGACTTACTTCTGAATAAACATGCTTAAGATTGTGCTGCACAGTTCACACATAAATGTGTGTCAGTCATGAACCTGAAAACACAAATGAACTTTTGAAAAGTCTTGTGGTTGAGGTGATGCCAGGTGATCACTGCTTCCATCTATGTATGGTGTTCTGATGGCTGCCTCACAATGGAGAGTTATCAGCTGATGGTTGCAGCAGTCACCCAACACTGATACCTTCAATGCATGAAGGTATGTACCTTCAATAATGCTTTTGACTGTAAGCTGCACCAACTAATACATGGGGCCTTATTTATAAGGTTATAAATACAAACTTTTAAAATAGAACTAGCCTAGGATATGAGAATTCTGAACGGTTGTGATGAATACCCTGTTCCCCTCCCCCCTAGTTTTTGCCTAATGTTATTTATTTTTGGACACTACTAACCCCCCAGAGGTTTCTGTGCTAGTTCAGCAGTCTAAAAGCTGCAGGAACATGCTCCTGCAGATGTCTTTGTCCTTTGTTTGAAAACACCTTTCCCAGACAGCCATGTGCTAGATTTGGATTTGGGTCCTTCTTGCCTGGAGTATACAAGTCTCCTAGTGAGAATGGCATGTGCCTACCAATTGGGCAGCCAAACCTGTCAATCTAGGTAATGGGGTGGGATGGAGTGGCTAGGTGGGTTTCAATCCTCCAAACAGGTAACCCTACAGCATCATCATATCTAGGGCAAGTTCAAGCACAGGGATGCTCCTGCGTGTTTCTGCCGAGTCTGCTGTGAAATCTAATGCTGGTTCATGGCAGACACACCCACTTACTCTCCAGTAAGTTTAGGGACCAGGATTCCAGGGACAAAATAATAGGAACATTATTAATAGGAACAAAATAATAGGAACAAGTAGATAGCAATAGGAACTGTATTTCTAACTAGATGCATTTAGGAAATTTTGTTTTGTTTTCTCTTTTCACTCCAAGTCATCCTACAAACTTCACCAGTTTATCTTAAGGATTTCTGTACTTCAGTTTGGTCAAGCTATTTCTTTGTGTCCATCTAGCTGGGCTCAGGCATTTTCCATCAGCCTGCTTGTTGTATTTCTGTACCCCCCCCCCTTTTCCACATTTGATTTAATTCCTCTTTGTTTTGGGTTTTTAATAAACTGACTTATTTTGATTCCTTGCCTGCCTAGTTCATGTGCCTGTGTAATTCACTGGGTTGTCATGTCAGCTTGTAGGCACTATGGCAATTTGATTTTAAATAAGAACTCCTTGTGATCTGTGCCCTCTTTGGAAGGTGTTTTTTTTTCCCCAGATGGTCCCCTCCCCCCTGGCCTGGTCTCCTTAGCCTAGAATGGTGACAATGATACATCTATTCAGCTGTTGACCCAGTAAAAAGGGAAAGTGAGAAGAGGCACGGCCCGGGTGTGTGAGCACTAGGAAAGAACCACTAGGTTCTACTCCCTTCAGTGGTGCTTTCCTGGGCAGTACCTTACCTGATGTGTATGGATTTTCCCATTATCGTCCTTTCTCTATTTGACATCTCCAAATGCCCATGGGCATTCAGATTATACATAAGTAATCTGGTTTGATTTGTTATGAAGACCTTAAAATCCTTGCTCATACTATCACTGCTTGCTTGTAAAAATCAGCAAAGCTGTATCACCATTTCAGTGTTCTCTTTTAATATTTACATTTTAAAAATATCTTTTTCCAAAAGAAGAGATACCTTTAAATAGCACTAAAATGATACACTAGAGACATAATGTTTAAGGCTCGTTTGATCTTTAAAAAAATAAAAAAATCAATGAACATTTCAATTCCTGAAGAAAACCAATAGAAATGTTAATAAAAGCAATTAACTTTCATCAGTAGATTCTAAAAGCATCTCATAGCACGTCATATTACACTTTGCAACCAACACGGTGCTTAAGAGTCTTCTTTTGCACAAACAGATATATAGATATAGATATAGATATAGATATAGAGATAGAGATACACACACACACACACACACACACACACACACACACACACACAAATATACACACCCTTACATTTGGGCAGTTTGCTGTTTTACAAGATCTAGCTCCTACTAGAAATCCATCAGCAACTGTCCAGATTATTGCAGTTATTTTGGACAGAAATTATCTACAAGGATTATTGAATTTTTCTTTGGATTCAAAGGTTCTGAAAGTTAGTTTCAGTCATGAGTGACTTTAAACTCTTGGTCCAGTGAAAGCCATCTGGGTATGGAAATGGGCCCTGTGTACAGATTTCTCATGCTAGGACTGTCACGACGAAGGCCGAGCAGATCATCAGCGTTGTTAGTTCTGACAATGCTGGTTCTCTCTCATGGGGAGGGAGAATTCAGGCCAAATAACTCTTCCACTCCATTCCTGAACATGAAACAAATGTTGTGTACACAGTGATAGCACAAACAATCTGTTCATGCTGGTGGAGGGGAGACTAGTCAATTGTGCCCAATGGCATGCTCATAGTTCTGGATTGGGACTAATAATGCCTCTTATCCAGTTGATTTATACTATTTGTCCAAGAGAACCCTGAACCTGTAGTTTTCAAAGGGAGACTTGACATCTCTACATCCAAAAGCCACAGTAGAGTAATGCCTTCATTACAACCAGCTAAAATGTAACAAAGACAGTGAGCAGGTTTTGAGTTTTCCAGAACTCTTCTGTGGGTAAACTATGGCGCGTGGGGTAGAGAAAGAGGCAGACAAAAATGGGCATGATTTTGAAGCTGCTATGTCTCTAGTTTTTAAGAGTCTTAACAGGTGTTAGGCAGACTTAGTTTAGACTATGCTAGATGCAAAACAAATTACAGATTGCACCAAGGGCTAATGGGAAAAAGGAACATCTCTAACATAGTTTTCAGTCCACTCGCCAACATTCCAAGATTCTTTTGGTGAATCCATGACAATTAAATTGGTATGAACCCAAAAGAAGGTTTGGACGGTTGTCTCTAAATGGCCTTGTTTTATTCTTCATGCATTTCCTGTCATACATTCTTCCTGCTTTCATGATAATAGACTGCTCTTAGAACTGGGTTAATTAAAACAGAACAAACCATGAACTCCTCTGTTTCCCATACATATGCGCTTCCTGCTTTCAGCATGTTGGGCTGCTTTTTTCTTTTTAATTAAAAAAATAAAAAGCACAGGAAATATGAAAGGAGGAGTAGCTGGGGGAGTTACTGAGGGAAAGTAGCTGGTGAGAGAAGGGTTATGAACCTCCCCTGCCTCTTTGTGATGTAAACCCCCTCCGTAACCCTCCAAAGCCAGTGGGGTTGCTGTGGACTCCTGCAGCTGTGAACTTGTTAAATGTTTTTAGCAAATCTGAGCCACTTCATACTCCATCTACTCCTCAACGATGATGGGGTCAGTTGTCCTGTGATGGACATCTCCTCCCCCTGTCCCTTTTCAGGTTTTTAGACATTTCCAATTAACTTACTAAGGCTGCAATCCTATGCACACTTACTTGGGAGTAAGCCCCATTGAACACATATTTCTTTTTTGTAGTACACTTTTGAACAAAACAAAACAAACCCCTATTACAGCATTTCTCAAACTGTGGGTTGGGACCCACTTGGTGGGTCAGTCGGAACCTGATTTCTGGTGGGTCCTGAATGAAAGCCCCCAATGAAAACACAGGTGATGGAAAGATCAGATAACTAATTGCCTCAAGCCCTGAGGCTATTCAAAAACCAGATAGCTGCTAATTGCCCTGCAAACAGCTGATCTCCTGCAGTTTGCAAGCTTGTGTAAATATAGGGAGATAAATGATAAGTGTCTTTTTTCTGGTGTTTTTTTTTTCCAAATCCCTCAATGACAGGTAGTGGGAGCAGGTGAAGGCTGGGTCACATAACTAAGCCCCTCAAGCCTTGAGGCCATTCATTAGGGCTGCCTCATTACGAGAAATGAATTGATTTTTTTTGCAAATAAATAAATATTACTTGTAAATAAATAAAATATTTCTTTCTAGATCACCTTTTTCTAAGTCTTGTAAAGCTTGGTAGGCCCTGATAGAGTGTCATTTTAAAAAAATGGGTCCCGGTGCTAAAATGTTTGAGAAGCACTGCCCTATTAGATTACGTCATAGTCCATGGAAATACAACTGGATTCCTTCCATTATTGACAATGAGCCCAGCATTTCACCTAGGCATTTTTTTTAGTTTCTGTGTTGCATGATCTTCTGTGTTCTCTTCTAGGGTTACCTGACAGTCTAATGAGAATTGCCCATTTGGTGGGTTGTATCTTTTCCCCAGTCACGTGTCACGGGTTTATTGGCTCCTTACAAAGCGTAAAACACCTTGGATCCAGAGCACACTGATCTTGTGTGTCAGAGCCCTCAAAGGAGGCAACTGTTCATGCCTTGGATATTAAGCCAGACACAATGGAGAAAGACAGATTTCATATCTGCCCTAGAAAAGATGATTAAAACATCACAGCAGCAATGAAAGCATTGCAAACGTTTTCAGCGCAATCCTGCGTCAGGATACAGCTCTGAAGCTGACGTATATCCAGGGTGGGGGAGTAAGGCTGGCTATGTCCAGGAACAGGCCGAGGATATCAGCGGAGTGCACCGTCGATATCCCCACCCCCTCTCAGCCCGAGCCAGCCAATGGCCCCCCTCTCCACATCCCTGCCCGCCCTCCTCGTCACAAACGTGCTTTCTTATACGTTTGCAACACTTTGGAGCAGTGGAGCACACATTCCACCGCTCCGAAGTTACAGAGGATTGTGCTGTTTGTTTGCTAACTACTACAGCAGTAGTTACCTGTAGCATGGGTTAGGAGGCTGCCTATAGAAGGGTGCAATGCTGCAAAGTTTAATTTTTTACTGTTCAAATTGTGTATTGTTTCTTGAAAAATACACAATTTGAACAGTAAAAATATTAAACTTTGCAGCATTGCACCCTTTTAAAGGGTATTTGTGTTTTAAAACTGCGGGGTCCAATATATCCTGTTAACTTTTGTGTTAGACTACATTTTTGAAATGTGTTATCTATAATATCTCATTTCTATATTTTACACTGCCATCAAATTGAAATCAATCCTATCTTTATTTCCAGTGAGCACTTGAAAAGGGTCAAATGGACCTCAGTATCAGATTAATACTGTCAAAATAAATGGTAGAGGAAGGTTCATTGCAATTGCCTGGTAGAAATACTCTAATAATTGGGGTTCTATTATACAAGTGGTGTGTAATGTTTTAGTTCCATCCTGAATGTGTGTTCCAGATGTTGAAAAGAATAAGAATGTTAACAACAGACAGACACCAGCAAGGACATAAAAGATAAGTGACTTTCAATATTGTTGAAAGTGCAGATGCTGCCTTGAAGAAGGAGTTTCATGGTTAGAGAATCACATGAACTAAGATCATGTACAAGGGTGAAAATCTATGTATGCAAAATAGGGCTGTTGGGGAAAATACTTGATAAAATGGGAGCTGGGCAGAAAACTGAGTTGAACTGAAAACAAATATTCTACGCCTGGAGGGTGCTTCTTCTGTTAAGAATGTCTCAAAGTGGGCTTCAAAGAGATCTGTGCATGGTGCTCCAGCAAGGCAGCGCAAGCTCAGTCAGAACGTATTAATAGGAATGTTTCTAGGGAGTATGCTATTCACAGGGGAGAATGCAGTTCAGTCCAGGCAGTCTTTCCACAAATGCACACTGTGCTTGAACAATTCCCATGGGACCAAGACCCAAAGGAAGAAGTTGGCTATAAACCATTGGTACTAAGCTAAGGTTGGATTCATTTTTGTTTGCTGACAGTCAGAACTCTCTTAATAGAAACATTGTTGATTTGTTAACATAGGGTTGGTTTGGGAAAATACTTACTGAACCAGTCCCTTTTGCACATTTGTGCTGAGAGCAGGGGCACCACTAGAGAAGGCGGGGGGCTGGACTGCCCCGGGTGTCACCCCAGGGAGGGGTGCCACCAAAATGACTTTCTGTTCTATTTGCTGCCAGTGGTGCGAAAAAGCACCACTGGTAGAAAATGAATTTTTCTTGATCCCCGCTGCAACTTGCGCAGGGATTGCATTTCCCAGGAGGCCTCCACGTTGTGTGGTCTGGTACGGGAGGAGGTCCATGGGGGGGGTGACACCATGAGATCTCACCCCAGGTGTCACCAACCCTAGTGACACCCCTTTCTGGGAGTGAACACATGTGCTCCTCTCACTTCCCAGCACATTGTGGAGGTCTTTAATTGTGGGGGGGGGGAGTTTGTCGAAACTGCCCTTCTGAATTTAAAGTAGTGTTGGCTGTATGTACTGTACAGAGGGGCACTTTGAAGGAACCACCCTGCCCACATGATCAAACAAACATGTCCAGCTTTCCAAGAAGTGAATGAGGGATGTGCACTCATGGGATGCTCACCCTGCAAATGCACAAAAAACAAATATCCAAACTGGCCCAAAAGAATTTCTAAAACCTGCAACATTTGAAAGGAAATTCTGTTTTACAGGTTACCCTTTAGGTGGAACTACATGTTACTGGTACCTCCCTATCTGACTATTCTCCCCTATAAATGCCTCCAGGCCCTTTAAATTCTTTTTCCCACAGCCAAGCTAAACAACTGAGAAGAAAAGTCCCACTGGAGGAAAATGCCCTTGTGGGGGATGGGATTTGAAGTGGGGGAATCAGCAGCTATTGGAGACAATACTTACAGCGCAATCCTGTGTAACTTTAAGCAGCTGGCCTAATGCCCTGTATCCTAAGCCCTTTCTGGGTCACGCCAGCACTGCTGGAATGCACCTTGGGAAAAGGAGATGTTTGTCCCCATTCCCGGGTGTAGGTGAACCCAGGGCCTATGGGCCTCCTCGGATGCACGCCAGCTCCAGAGCTGGTGTACATCCGAGGAGGCTGTGTAAGGCTATGACGAGGCATAGGATATCAGCACCGATATCCCACCCCCTTCTAGCCTGGGCCGGCCAATGGCCCCCCTCCTTCGCTGCTCCATCCCACCCATCCCCACCCCTGCACCATCCGGCGCAACATTTACCTGCGGTGGCCGGTCTAGCTCCAGGACACCGGGGGAGTGAGCAGTGCCGGCCTCCGCACCAGCACCACTTATTCCCGAGTTGCTGCAAAAGTGATCTTTACAGCACTTTTGCGATGCTTTCGGCTGGCGGAGCGAGAGCTCTGCCAGCCTAAAGTTACACAGGATTGCGCCATTAGTTAGGCAATACATATTCCCTCTCAATTTTACCTTGCCCTTTCCTGCCCCTACACCCATGTTATCTGAGCAAATGTGGGTTTGGGAACCCATTTCCTCTGCCTGGACTGGAGGGAGGAGGAGGGAGGGTTGAATAACTTCAGAGGTGCTGCTCTCAGGCCATTACTGAAAACAAAGTGGAGGGGAGGCAGGAGACTTATTTAAGGAAAGTTCAAGTTGCTATTTAAGGAGGGCTCATTAAAAAAACACAAAATCTTCTCATGGGAAAAAAAAAGAGAAACTATTCCAATACTTAAAGTCTGAAACATTTCAAAGTATTTCAAACGGGTTTACCTAAGCATAGAAAGCAGCTTCTTCATAGACTAAAAAACTCAACTCCTTCAGAGGCTTCGATATTTGAAACTCAGTTCTGAATATCCCAAAATAAAGGGCACGAGTCGGGCAAAGTTAAGCATATTTAAATCCTAGTAATTGCAATGGAAGAGTTAAGTACAAGCTGAGTGCTCTCCATCTGTGAAATAAAGAGATGTGGGAATCTTTTTTAGCAAGTGAAAGTAATTCCAAAGGGGAATAAATATTGTGTAGTATGGTGTTGGTAAAAAAATTTGAAGGCTTTGTTTTATATTATTTGAAAGAAGAAAAAAGCCTGAAACAAATACAAGGAAAACAGCGCCCTCTTGTGTGTGAAAGTCGCTTGTTAATATGACATGGAGGAAAGGGGACAATATATGACCATGGTCCCAGAATACAAGGCTAAAATGATACTTGATGAAAGGTATTTGACATTGTAGTGATCTAAACTGGTTCTGCAGCTGGGTTGTTTTTAGCTTGATAAGCCTGCCTGCTGTTTTAAGGGATACTTGCAGATGATGGACAAGTTGTGTTGATGGAAAGGAGGGAGGACTTTTAACACGTATTCTTTCTATAATTTGTATAGCCTTTTACAGAGTAACAGAAGAACAAGGCCAGGTCCCTGCCTCAGGAGCTTACTGTGCAATTTTCAACAGAAGGGAAGACAGAAGAGGAACGGTAGGAGAGACAAAGGCAAGAAGAATAAGAACACACATGACTCTGATTCAGTGGTCCCCAAACTGGGAGGCGTGGCTCCCAGGGGAGCTGCAGAAACCAGCCAGGGGAGCCGCAGAGTGCCACGGAGTCCTCTTGGGAAACAGTGCCATGTCAATTGGCAGACATCAACATAATGTAATGGGGAGCCGTGGCCAATGGTCGCCAATGGTCAAGGGAGCCGCAGGTCGAAAAAGTTTGGGAAACACTGCTCTAATTAGATACGAGTTAAGACTTTCATGGCCAGCGACAATAGTAGAAGACAGAAAGACGGGTTTAAAAGCCATGCTAAGAAATTTCTACAAAGCAAAAACCAAGAACTGGTGCGGACCAAGGACTGGGTTTAAGCAAAATAAAATTCTTTAATAAAAAGCTACGTTTCAATTATCATATGATAATCTTCTTCAGGCAAAACATACGAGCCAGCAGGCTGTTAGATGTTGAAAAAGTCTCTGCGTTCCTGGATTTTAACGGCGCGCGCTGTTGCTCAGCTGGAGATCCTTGAAGCAGATTAGGCACTTCCGGTTTTTCACTCTCACCCGCATGGAGTAGCACTTTGACAGTATATAGATCTTAGGTAAACTTAAGTATTTTGAGGCTGGTAATCACTCCAACAGATCAGAATTTAGGAGATTTCAAATGGACACAAAGGTACATTGTGGACGGAGAGGTGACTCAGAAATGGTGACCGCACCAGTTCTTGGTTTTTGCTTTGTAGAAATTTCTTAGCATGGCTTTTAAACTTGTCTTTCTTTCTTCTACTACTGCTCTAATTGTATATACATAGACTCACAGCCCAATCCTATCTCCATTGTCGGCCGGTAGAATGCGCATTCCACCAGCTGTAGTACGATGAAGCTGGCATGAGTGATGTTCAACCAGCGAGCTCAATGAGGCTGCCAGCGATGCAGGCCGCCAGAGAGACCACCATCCGCCAGTGAGTTGGCAGTGGGAGGAATGGGGGGTGTTTCTAGGTAGGGAGGGGGGAGGAACCGGGGGGCAGGGAGGAGGCAGGAGGGGTGGATGCGGTGGCAATGATGCATGCCAGATCTTATTTCACAAACCTCTCCACCCTTTTCCCTCCTCAGACATACACCACCCAAATAGGTGGTGTTCCAGGTGGTGTACCTGAGTAGCCTCATAGGTGCAAGAAGACCCAAAGGCAGCCTCCAGGCATACATGGAGGTAAATAAAAATGTATTTTACTTACCTCCAGTTTGCCTTCAAGTCACCCACCACCACCACCATAGGATGCCAGCACATGCTTTTTGGATGCATGCTGCATCACCGCTAGTGACGGGGGATAGGGTTGGGCTGTTAGTTTTGGCAGAGGATTACACAAAATACTGCATGGGAAAATTGCATTTGCAGATTTGAAGGAAGAGAGAGAGGTGACACAACATAGGCATTCTGGGAAAGAGTTCCAAGTACAAGCAGTGATGTATTGGTAAATTTTAAAGTGCATGAGCTCTTCATGACACCACGTCACAGCCACGCCACACTAACAGCCCAATCCTATGCTGGCCTCCACCGGCGGTACTGGGGTCCACGTTGTTGCAAACGTGCCTTAAGGCCGAGGCTGTCCGCCCGATCCAGTGCTCCGCGGGCAGCCCACGGCAGAAAGTCTACTTGAGGAAGGGGACACTCGTCCCCTTCCCCGAGTGTAACGGCAGCTGGGGCCGATAGGCCTCCTCGGATTTCTGCCAGCTATTTTGCTGGTGGAAGTCGGAGGCAGCCGTGTAACGGCCCAGGATTGTGCTCTAAGGGTTTAACAAGCTACACCTGCCCACATTCCTTCTCCTAAAGGTCTAGCACTCTGTCCTGGTTGGAGATCTGGTAAGCCTAGTTATCTACCACCCCAACTTGTATCACAATTTAAATTCTATGGGTCACAAAGAACTAATTTGCTAAGAATTGAATACCATTTTACTCCTGTTAAAGTCAATGTGTGCTTGGCCTAGTTTAGTAGAAACAATATCAAGACCAGTTGCTATTTTAAGACCTACATGGCACAATCTCTCCTTGCAAATCGCCCTTCAGAGAATGGTCTCGTACATAAGTAGTACATGAACACCTTCACAATTCTACTTTTTGTACTTGGAATTTTATGTTCAGTTCAAATCTTGATAGGTCATGTTAACCGCAGCTTAGAGACGAGTCTGTTTTTTTCTGATCTGAAGTATATTAAATTTTAAGTATAATGAAAAGTTAACTGAAAGTAGATATTAAAAGGACCACAGTTTTAACATCAAACATCCATGTACAATCCTAGGAATTTGAGGACCATGTACACATTGTGTGCTGTCCTGTTCAAAATAATCCTGCATTTGCAAATGAAAATAGAAATTTGGTATTCTGGAGCATGGCAAACTTGATTACTTGAAGTTAGAATCATTTACATTTCCTCCTACCACTTCTTGCTGCATTGAATCTTGAGATATATGGTACGAGTATACCAACATTCAAAGAAAACTGATTGCAGCAAGAGTTCAGAAACCTATATTCCTCAACATGGGCATGCATGGCTACTAAAAAAATAACTGAATAATTGTAATTAATAATGCGACTCAGGGCATGGGGGGGGGAGGGATGAGCACTGTCACTCCTTTTAAACTTTAAACAATTTTCAAAAAGAAAAAAAAAGCTTGCTGCTACTGCTATACTACATGTAACCCCCCCCACCATGAAAACAAATACTTTCTCAAATGAGAGAATGGTTTGAACAAGACCCTTTCACCCTAATATAAAGCCCATATGTGTGCAATAATATGACAACATTGTGCTCACTTGGATGAGTGATCTTGGACAGCTTTTCTCCACTAACGTGTCCATCCACAGGACCAGCTTTACCTGAATGTGTATTGTAAACCCAGAATGGCTGGCACCTGTCCCTAGAGGAACAAAGGGCCAGGCAAAAAACATCAACATCCCACTGGGTTTGCTTATCCCTGTCCCTTGGTCAAGTTCATCCACCTGACCATGATGAAGAGGCAGTCCAAGGGCCTGAACTGTGAGTAGCCAGTCTGAATTGTATCATCTTGAGCCCCCCAAAACCCATAAAAGGAACTGGCTATTTTGAACAAGCTGGCTTGTTTTGTTCCAGCATGTACAGAGTTAACCTGCATCTTAGATGTTGACATTCTCCTTCCAGACTGGCAACGAACAAAGGAGCTACAATTAATTACTGGTAAGTAATTTCTAGGCAGGGCCCGTGTCTAGGGCAGAGGTGTCAAACATAAGGCCTGCGGGCTGGATAAGGCCCAAAGAAGCTCTTTATCCAGTCCATGTGATAATTGGGCTCTCCCAGTGCCACCCTTTCAGCAGCACCACTTCTGCCAAGGCTCTGGGAGGGAGAGATGGAAGGAGGTCTCAGAACAGAAGCATCGTACCACTGGGGGTGTTGGACCCCAGGGCACAGGTCGCAGCGGGCAGTGCTTACCTGTTTTCCCATCGCCTCTGGTGCCCTGCTGCTTCTACGCAGCCGAATGGCTGTGTGTTCGGCCCTCCTGCTCTCCCTGGTGCTGTTTGGCTCCAAAAAGGAGCAAAAAAGTGCTGGGGGTGGGGCGTGGCGACGGCGGCCCCCGCCCACCATGGACCTGGATCTGTTTCTGCCTCAGATGGCAAGGAACGCTAGGGGGGAAGGGGTAGACCAAGAGGGGTGAGAGAAGGAGACACTGCCAAGGCACTGGAAGACCCCAATTATCACACGGACCGCCCTTTCAGCAGTGCCACTTCTGTCGAGGAATCACTTCACAGCAGGGACATGCAGTTAGGGGAGGCACAGCCTCACTGAACCCAACAAATAAAAAGGATCTAACAAGTAAAAACCTTGCCTTTCTGCACCGCTCCTTTCTGCTCCAGCACAGTCAGTGAGTTAAGCAGTACACACACACACACACACACACACACACACACACACACACACACACACAGAGGGAGGTCCCTAACAGCTAGGCTTACCATCCGTCCCAAAAAACCCGGGACCGTCCTGGGTTCTGGGCTCCGGTTCCGGGTCGGTCCCAGGCTTTCCACGCCTGGTGAAGCCTCTGCCGCCGCTTCTAAGGTGCAAAAAGGCACCTTTTTTCCAGCGCCGCCATCTTGGATCTCGGACAATCTCACCAGATCCAAGATGGCGATGCCCAAATCTCGTGAGGGTACATGAGGCAGTAGTACTGCACTTTGTAGTAGTACTGCACTATGCACCTAAAAAAAATAATTTTATTATTTTATTTTTAATTAATTAATTGTATGGGGGGGGGGTGTCCCGGTTTAGAACCGGGAAGATCTGGCAAGCCTACTAAGAGCTGCCTCAGTCAGTTGGCTGCAATCATGGCTGGTGTCCAATTAAAACAACGGTAGACTGCCTGCATCAGCAAGTGCTGGGGAGGCAGCAGGCAGATTTGCCTCAGTAAAAGCCATGAAAACAGTAGAAAGCTGGTTACACACACACACACACACACACACACACACACACACACACACACACACACACACACACACACACACAGAGAGAGAGAGAGAGAGAGAGAGGAGAAGATTTTGCAAGGTAGGTGTCTTTCTACTCTGTCTCTCCCTATCTGTCTTTACATAAGAACATAAGAACATAAGAAGAGCCTTCCTGGATCAGGCCAAAAGCCCATCTAGTCCAGCTTCCTGTATCACACAGTGGCCCCACCAGATGCCTCAGGGAGCACAAGACAACAAGATAACTTGTTTCCTGTTGTCACTCCCTTGCACCTGGCACAGAGAAAACCCACTTCTAAAACCAGGAGGTTGCTTATGGCTTGTAACCTGTGATGGTCTTTTCCTCCATGAATCTGTCCAAATCCCTTTTAAAGGTATCTAGGCCAGGTGCCATCACCACATCCTGTGGCAAGGAGTTCCACAGATGAATTACACGCTGGGTAAAGAAATATTTTCTTTTGTCTGTTCTAACTCTCCCTCCACTTAATTTTAGTGCATGTCCCCTGGTTCTGGTGTTATGCGAGAGGGAGAAGAATTTACCTCTATCCACTCTCTCCATCCCATGCATAATTTTATACGTCTCAATAATGTACCCCCTCAGGCGCCTTTTTTCTAGACTGAAAAGCCCCAGACGCTGTAGCCTTTCCTCATAAGGGAGGTGCTCCAGCCCACGAATCAATCTGGTCGCTCTTTTCTGCACCTTTTCCAATTCAACTACAGGTGGACCCCTGTATCCGCTAGGGATATGTTCTAGGCCCCTCCGTGGATACTTGAAAGCGTGGATAAGAGTGAACACCCCTTCCATGGTTTCCTGAGGGCCCCCCACCCTGCCTCCCCTGCAGGCAGGCAGGCTTGCCCCCCCAGCTCTTATTTTTCTTTCAGCAAGCTTTGTTTCTTCCTTAAAACAAACAGAGAAGCAGCCTCCATTGCAGGCAAGTAGAACGAGACTAAATCCTAGAGAGGCTCTGCAAGGTTTCTGTTAACCTTGCAGAGTCTCTCTAGGACTTAGTCTCGTTCTACTTGCCTGCAATAAGCAGCCAGAGGCTGCTTCTCCTATTTGTTTAAGGAAGAAACAAAGCTTACTGGGAAAAAAGTAAAAGCCTGGGGGGTCCCCACGATCCGTGGATAACTGAAACCGTGGATAGCGAATCAGTGGATATGGGGGCCCACCTGTATATCCTTTTTGAGGTGTGGTGACCAGAACTGGACACAATACTCCAGATGTGGCCTTATCATCGATTTGTACAAAGGCATAATGATATTGGCCGTTTTATTCTCAATCCCTTTTTTAATGATCCCGAGCATGGAATTAGCCTTCTTCACAGCTGCCGCACACTGGGTCGACACTTTCATCGACCTGTCCACCAGCACCCCAAGATCTCTCTCTTGATCCGTCACAGACAACTCAGAACCCATTAACGTATATGTGAAATTTTGGTTTCTTGCCCCAATGTGCATCACTTTGCACTTACTTACATTGAAGCGCATCTGCCATTTTGCTGCCCATTCTCCCAGTTTGGAGAGATCCTTCTGGAGCTCTTCACAATCCCTGCTGGTCTTCACCACCCGGAAAAGTTTAGTGTCATCTGCAAACTTGGCCACCTCACTGCCTATCCCCAATTCCAGGTCATTTGTGAATAAGTTGAAAAGCACCGGTCCCAAGACCGATCTTTGGGGCACACCGCTTTTCACCTCTCGCCATTGTGAAAATTGCCCATTGACTCCCACTCGCTGTTTCCTGGTCTTCAAACAGTTCCTAATCCACAAGAGGACCTGCCCTCTTATTCCCTGACTGTGGAGTTTTCTCAGGAGCCTTTCATGAGGGACTGTGTCAAACGCCTTCTGAAAATCCAGATATATAATATCCACAGGTTCACTCGCATCCACATGCCTGTTGACCTTTTCAAAAAATTCTAACAGGTTTGTGAGGCAAGACTTCCCCTTGCAGAAGCCATGCTGACTCTCCCTCCGCAGAGTCTTTGTTTTGTGTGTGTGTGTGTGTGGGGGTGCCTCCCCAGCTTTGAAATGAAGTGATTTTAATTGAGGACTAACTGTATTTATCAGAGGTGCTGAACCCAAGTTATGGTTACAGATAACAACACTGTTTTCAGAGGCTGTTTTCATCATTATCTTCATGGAGTTACACAGCCCAAATTATCAAGACAGCATATCTCCTCATGGCAGTACTACTCCCGTCCCTATAGAAAAGAGAATGCAAATGGTAAATATCAAAGACTTATCAGCTATTGAACCAGGAAGAGCCAGCGCCTTCATTTCTCATTGAAAATTCCCTCTGACAAAAGGAGATCACTTTACAAGGCAGAAGCACGCAGACATTACTCATACTGTGGCTGCATTTATCCATTTAGATACCATGCCAGTAAGTCTTTTGTGTGTCTCTAGCAGAATATTCAAGGTACTACCAGGTTTTATGAGAAAAAAAAATCAATGGACTTACTGTTATGCAGATAATTCTGTTTTCTTTCAATCACTATCCCTTCCCCAATACACACTAACAACATAACCCTATACATGCTTGTTTTGAAGCAAATCCCACTATGTTCAGTTGGACTTATTCATAGGTGAGTGGGCATAGGATTGCAGCCTCACAGCCCAATCCTATGGTTGCCTTCTGCTAATGGAATGAACATTCTGTCAACAGAAGGCCCACTCCATCGGTGTTGTGGCAGCAGCAACAACACGTGCAGTGGGGCCACCAGCACGAAAGGCTGGTGACCACACGCATGACACTGGAGCACCCAACCACTTCTAGAGGAGTTGTGTTAGCGCAGGGGATGGGCTGTGGACAGGGACAGGGAGGAGAGGGGGAGGATTGAGGTGGGAGGGGGAGGATTGGAGTGGGGATTGGGGTCACCAGGAGGCATGTCAGGGAGGACAGGAGGCAGTTTTTGACAGTAACAGTACCACTGATATCCAATGCTTCCTAACCAGCTTCACCACACCCCCTTGGATCCATTTGGACTTGTGCCAGCCAAAGCACTGGTGCAGATCCAAGTAGATCCACTGGTCCCCCAAGGGGAGGATTAGGAAAGGATCCAGGTAATGGGAGCTTTCTTTCCACAGCGTCTGCTGCCAGTCCCTCAGGCAATCACCCATCCTTCCTACTCAATTCCACCATGGTCTGCTTAGCTGCCCACACATACAAACGCCTTCAGTGCGTTACCCAGCTAAGTGCACACCCCTTCAGTCACAGCATCTCAAAGCACCTCTGAAGCTGCTGCGGCTGGCAGAAGGGGGAAGAGGGGAACAACCTCCTTGGCCAATGATCTACCATCACCCCTTCAAGGTTGAACCCCAAGATCACCATGATCCCTAACCCTGAAAGGGCAGGAAAGGGGAACTCCTTCAGTGATCTGGCTGGTAGGTTAAGCAATCAATCAAAAATGGATTCTCCAGAGCACAGGTTTTTCTGACCTCCCGAACAAGCACACACACACCAGACCGTTCATTATAAGAAAGCTTTATTGCTTACACATGTCCAGGTTAGTAGTATGGAAGGTCCTGCCCAAAAACGTGAGAATACATACATTTCAAGGCACACGAAAATAACAAAGTCTAACAGCGCAATCCTAACCAACTTTCCAGTGCCGGTGTAGCCACAATGCAGCCTCGAGGTAAGGGAACAAATGTTCCCTCACCTTGAAGAGGCCTCCATGACTGCACCCGCACTGCAAAATGCAGTGTGCGCCCTGTTGGCACAGCTACACCGGCGCTGGAAAGTTGGTTAGGATTGCGCTGCCACTTATCTAAGCTACGTACTACATGTAGTTAGTTCTAAGAGTTCTGCCACACAGGGATGTCATTGTTTAAAGGAGCAGCACATCCCCCAGCAGGTGTGGCCTGGAGCAGGCAAAGACGGACTCTCATCCCAAATATATACCTGGGTCATCCAATCAAACTGGACCCTAATTCTTCCTGTCTCATTATCTGCCCTTTGTCTTCATGGCACGTAGGCATCTCACATGTATCCTGGAATTCTTCTAAGCGACATCTCAACATTGATGTCCTTCATGCCTTGGCGTGCCCATCTGCCCAACAGCCCTCTGCCTTAATTCCCTTTCTGCTCATGAGGGACTAGCTCCCAGATACTGGTGACAGGCTGCTTTGAGTTCCTGGCTTATTTCACTGGGAAGATGTTAACCTCAGTCATTCCAAACCTATTTCAAAGGGGGAGAAGATCTCACACTCTCCCATTACCTTCTACCCCAACCTACTCACAGAAGAAAGAATCAATACCATATCCAGCTAAAGATAGTTTCTCATTTCAGGTAGGGAATATCATCAAAGGGGAAAGATCCACAGGGACCATAGCATTGGTGTAGGGTGGGGGGGGGCGGACCACCTCCGGGCAGCAGGCGGGGGGGGACTTACCGGCAGTGGCGACAAAATGGCGGCAGCGACAAGAAGATGGTGGCAGGGCGGCACTACAGGTGGTGGCAGCAAAGGCGGCGGAACAGCTCAGCGGCTGCAGGAGAAGCCATCCACCACCTACACGCGACTATTTGTGTTGGCCCCGCCCAACCTCCGAGGGACATTTGGCTCCAGATGACATCCCTCGGAGGCGGGGCTTGTGATGTCGCATCCGGCCGTGATGTCACAGGGGGACGGCGTTGCTCCGCTACTGGACCATAGTGCAGCAGAGTAGTGAAGTAAGAATTTTGTTTACTTACTTCTCCGTTGCACCACGGTCCCCGGCTGGTCCGCAGGATGCAGCAGAAGCTGTGTGAACACTGCTGTACCCCACAGGCTGGCCGAGGACAGGATTGGGCCATAATTCTAAGCTTGCATTTGCAAATCACAATGCTGGAGTGTCTTGAACCTGTCCCCTGCTATCTAAAGGAGGTTTGATGCCAAGTGAACAATAAGTACAATAGGCATTTCTCTAAGTCTATTATAACTAGAAAGGCATGCATAGATTTTAACATTTTTGGCATTTATTAATTTATGTAGCATCATCAATAATGTAAGCAACACCTTGAGGAGGCCTCCATGACTGCCCCCCCCCATCGCAGGATGCAGTGCACGCCCCTTTGGCACAGCTGCATCAGTGCTGGAAAATTGGATAGGATTGGGCCCTAAAGCTTTAAATTCCACATATACTTTGATTATCTAAAAATGCAGCATTTTAAATGCTATTGAGCATGGTTTAAGAGCTGTTTTATAGCTATCAAAATGTTAGGAACCAGGATTTCCAGGAGCAGAAGAATTACTAGGAAACTGTTAAGTGTACCTGCCAGTTGCTTATTAATTTATATTCTGTTTCATAAAGAGATGACATTCACAAAGCCTGATGAGCAGCATAAAGTTTAGAATGTGCTAATTGGTCTCTTAGATCTTGCTCTCATCTCCATACGAAGACTTACAGAACCCTCTCTCAATTAATTGCACTTCTGTTCTTTTCTGGAGAGCTTAGTTATATTGCAAGGAGGCTTCCAATCACAAATTAGTTCTGTCTTGTTTTTCTACTTTGTAAATCATAAGATTTTTTTCTTCCAGGTAACCTTTCTCCTCCTCTCCTTCCCCCTGCTCCCCAATGTGTGCACGCATGTGCACGCACACATGTACACCACAAATTGTAGTTATTTGTTTACATGTATTCACTGAGTTTGTCATAGTTTCCAAGATACTAATTAACAAAGACCTGCCGAAGGATGGAAATGAAAACAATGCTTAAAATTAAAAGCACTGATGAACATTCAGAAAGGGACAAAACCAGGATAGTAAACTAATTAATTTTAGTAGATTAATAACCAATTACCGGTAGTCCATCAAATTTAAATATGTTTATTACCAAACCTCCATATCAGTACTTTTTACAGGGAAAGGAAATGTGAGCTCACTTACCATTTAAGAAACAAAAACAATCTCTCATTCTTCAAGAGAAAGACCATTTTTAATTTTTTTCTTGTTCACTCCATATTCCATCAAGTCCCAACAGATAACATAGCCTCAAAAAAATAAACAAATGTGTCCTTAACTCTCAGTGCAACCAATTAATATTTGCCTTCACTGAATATAGCTCCCATATGTGTCTGACCCGTCACTAAGGTCTTCTTTGGGTCTTCTTTGGATGTACAGACGTGGGTTCTATGGGATTTTCAGCCATGTTAAATTGTTAGAAGTTGAAGAATAAAGAAATATATCGTCTAAAACTTGCCTGAAGAAATTCCTTTTCTACTCGATCCCCAGTGATATGGGTGCCGCTTTCAAGGATTATCCAGAACAGACAGGCACAAATAATTCTTTAATCCTCTGCTTTACGTTTCCTCCCACCTTGGGACATTGTCAAAAGCTAAAAAGAAGATGCTTCTTTGGATGCTTCTCTAGGTGTCTCTCCCCTTTTTGTGATGATGCCCCAATTTTTGGAATTGGAATTTGGCTGGCACACACTCTGTATAGTTTTAAAGGTAGGATAAAACTGTTGGAAGAGTGACAGCATGCAAGTGAGACTTGTACAATAAGAGTGGGTGTGGGTATATGCGTTCATCCCCACCAGTAGGAGGAGCAGTTACCTATTCAGTTCCTAGTTTAAAGGTTTGTAGATTGCTCTGCCCTGCTTTGATTAGACTTCTCATTAGCTTTTTCCCCTGTGATGTTATCTTATGTCTCCCTGCCTAAGCGCCATGAGCAGTTGCTTCTCTTGTTTCGTTCTGCAGTATATAAAAAGTGCCTTCTATAATTCAGCTCCTCTGTGAATGAGTTTGTTTTTTTCCACAGCTCTGCTAACAAGAATCCATGTTGTTTACCAGGGCTTTTAAGAAATAATGAGACTAATGGTTTAGTGTTGCTTTTTATTGCTTTACTGTGTTTGTGTTTTACTGTTTTGACTGAATTTCTAATTAGTAATTTTATACTAGTTGTGTGTTTATAATTTCCTTGAGAGCCACCTTAACATTGTTTTTTAAATAATAATTATAGCATGGATATTTTCATGACCAGACATAATGCTAAGAGGTAGAGTTTTATAGGTTAAAAGGTCATGTACATTTTTAAAAAATATTAAACAAAAATTATGAGGAATTCCAATGTTTTAAAATACACATAAAATCACCAAAAAAACCACACATCTCATAAAATATTAATCCGACATTTCATCCAAGACTCTGGACATTCTCAAGGAAACACAGAGAACCTGTGTGAGATGTTCTTGACTGCTAGAGAAAGATGCAAGTTTAAAAAGGAAATAGCACTGAAAAGGGTGGGAAACCACAAGCTATCAATTAACACTGAAAAACCAGCAGCTGCTCCTATCAGAACTTACTCAATTTAAAGCGAAACAGCCTAAAAACCCACAAAGAACAATAAAATCAAGATGCAGGTTAGAAAGGAAAAAGCCCTGGAAAGCGCAGGGAACCTTTGGATTACACAAAGTTGCTTTATACGCATACTGCAAAATAAGAACAAGATAAGATACAGCTGCTTGGGCAGGGAGAAATAAAACAAGAAAACAGAAAAAGTAGCATATGAGAAGTATAATCAAAGTAAGAGAGAGCAGACCGTAAGCCTTTAAACAAAGAACTGAGTAGGTAACACTTCCCCCTACTGGTGGAGATGTACATATCCACAACCACTGTTATTGTACAGATCTAGCTGAAACTCAAATATTTTGGCCACCTAATGCGAAGAGAGGACTCTCTGGAGAAGACTCTGATGCTGGGAAAGATTGAAGGCAAAAGGAGAAGGGGAAGGCAAAGGATGAGATGGTTAGACAGCATCACCGATGTAACGAACATGAACATGAGCGAACTCAGGAAGATAGTGGAGGACAGGAAGGCCTGGCGGGATATGGTTCATGGGATCACAAAGGGTCGGACACGACTTAACGACTGAACAACAGCAATCTGGCATACTGTTGCTCTTCCAACACTACATACTATGGTAGATAAGGTTTTGACATTGTCTACTGCATATCAAGTGATGAATCATGTAGGTAAGTTAGATATGCAATTGGCTGCAGTGGCTCTCCAGCATGTATGAGCTGTGGGTTTACAAGTGCATGTCTTTTGGTCAAACATTCCAGTGTTCATTGTTGGAGGCAATCAGCTCACTGGAACAGGTCTGTGACCCAGTAAGATGAGTGTAATTCACCATCTCTATCTAACAATCTATCAGGTGATTCCAGTTTAGATGTTTAGGATATTGGTTATCTTGAACTGAATACTCAATACCATGTTTGAGAAGAAGTGTGGTGCTGCAGATGTCATAGAGCAGTAGTCTTCAACCTTGGGGTCCCAATCCCAAAGTCTGGAGGGAGGCAATGTCTTTCCCCTTAAGGGGAGTGGTGACTCAGCGGTGACGTCAGGACGGCAGTGATGGCACTGCCTTGGTTTGCACCACTGCCGACTAAGTAAAAAAAGGGGGGTTGGACTTATCCAGGGGTGGCGGCAGCTGCTGGAGATGCTGCACAACCTGGGTTCTCACTGCCATTGCAGATGGATAAGTCCTCAAACCCCCTTCTTTACTTAGTCAGTGGCAGTATGAACCCAGAAGTGCCATCGCCGCCATCGCTGCCATCGCTGCTAAATCGCGAAGACTAACGGCGACCTTTACCTTCGAGTAAAGGTCAAAGATCACTGGGTTAGGGTACATAGGCTTACCATCCATCCCGGAATTTCCAGGACCATACCGGAATCCGGGCTTGGGTCCCAGAACGGTCCCGGAACCTCATGTCCTCACGAGATTTGGGTGCCGACATGTTGGATCTTGCGAGATTTCGTGATCCAAGATGCCGGCACCTGGGTAAGTTTCTACATTTTCAAAATGGCGGCGGCGGAGGAGGCTGCAGGGACATGGCGGCGGCAAGGCAAGGCACGGTGGGCAAGCCACGGTGGGCAAGGCACGGTGGCGGCAAGGCGGGCACGGCACAGGCGAGGTGAGGTGGGCAAGGTACGGTGGGTACAGTGGCGGCAAGGCAAGGTGGCAGCAAGGCGGGCATGGCATGGGCGAGGCGAGGCGGGCAAGGCAAGGCAGCGGCAAGGCAGGCACGGTACGGCACGGCGGCAGGGCAAGGCAAGACAAAGTGCTGCCCACCCACTGCCTGCCCACTATGTAATTAATTAATTCCTGGGTTTAAATAAATAAATAATTCGGGCCCGTAAAGTGTGGCAAAAGGGTGCTTTGCGCCCCCCCAAACCCTTTAATTTATTTGTTTGTTTGTTTGTTTGTTGGGGGTGTCCCGGTCTACACCTGGGAAAATCTGGTAAGCCTAGTAAAGTGAGGCAGATGAACCTATGTGCTATTGACTGGGATACTTGCTTGTTCTGTGAAGTCTGTTTGGTGGTTTCTCCCTTTGGTCTTGATTCTGTTGGTATGCTTCACTGAAGAATGCTACACAAAGAGTTAATAAAAAGTGAAACAACCTTACTGCTTAGAAATATATGCCTCATTTGAAAACCCAGTATGAGCTCCAATGCACATCTGGAACTCTTTCACATATGACGCTCCCCCGTCCATGGAAGTGAATAGTAATAATTAGAATTTATAATAGTACCTTTATAGTATTCAAAGTCCTTCACGTACATAAATGCAGTAACCCTTTCAGTCCTGTAAGGTAGGCCAGTGTCATTATGCCCACATTGCAGATGGGGGATTACTTAGGGCCAGCTAGTCAATATTGGAAGGGGTGAGTTTTATACCAAGGAGCAACTTCCAGTATCTGAGCCATGATACAGCAACTAGCTGTGAGGTCGTTTTTGCATACAATAGAGTTGTGTGTGTGCTGCTGCTGTTAATGCTACTGGAGCGGATTGGAGCTAGAGCCCATGTCATGCGATCTTGCAGTCTGTTCAGGACAGCTAGAATTTAATAAGAAAAAGAAACTTTTTCCTGTTTAAAACTCTGTGGGGTGGGGAATCCAAGGCTCCAGCCTAGAGAATATCATGCTGTGAGCTGTGTACCTCCTATACATGAAAGCAGCCTGCACACATGCCCTGGTGACCAGGTAATTAGTGCTACTTGTTGTGATAGAGAAGAGGAAGCTCATGCCTAGATTCAGTTCTCTTCCTCTTAAACAGGCAATCAACTGATCAAACATGATCGAATAATAAGGTATAAAACAGAACACAAAGTAGCAGGTGCTGGATGCAGGGTTTCCACCTCCCCACGCTCCTAGGAAGCAAAGCCAGCAGGGCACAAAATAGCACTGAGTGCCCTTTCTGCATGACTTCAACAGTAGAAAAACAAAGACAGATAGAGAGAGAGAATTAGACAATGTGGTTTTAATAATGAGTCTGTTGAACTCGGTAGAAATATATATAACGGTTAAGGTTTGAGGACCAGTAGAGCATTTGACACTTTGAAGTGTTGTTGAGTGCCTAGCAACAGATCTATTGTATTGGAATAAAAGAGAGATTACCCAAAGGGAAACAAAACTATTTAAAATATAATTTTATGTAGCCTATTCCATACTGTACTTATTTGCAGGAAATGATTTTTGCAAAAAAGAATAAATGTAAACAATTATTAAGAGTTAGGACAACTAGCTTCTCTCATCCAGCATCTACTACAATTCTCTAATGATCTCCCCTACTGCTTGACACCTATTCCTAAGTTTCAGCAGGAAGTTGTCCTGTACGAGTCTCACTGAACTTTAGAGAAGCATTTTTGGGCTGAAATTAGCAATGCATGGCTCTCTTCTGAACATGGTGATGTATTTTTAAATTGTTTATTTTATACTGTTTTAAAGGTTATTTGATTATGTTGTTATGAACTGTTACGAACTATTTTAATCCACTTTGGCTTTATTGGAAAGGTGGATTACAAGCTTGGAACTAAATTAGTAGTTTATGCAAATGCAATTATTTGTGAACCTGGAATTGTTTTTCTCAGGGAACTTCAGGGTCTGAGGGAAGTTTCAACTGCTGGAGGTCTCCTCGGGGTAAGGGATAATTTGCCCCCTTAACCCGGGGTAAGCCCCAACAGCTGCTATCAGGCAACTCAGACCTGCGCCAGCTCAATCGTTGGTGCAAGTCCATGTTGCTCTGTACAGGCTGGTCAGATCCAGGAAGGGGTTCAAGATTCAGTATGAGTGATCCCGCCCCCCTCCTGGGCCTCATCTGCCTACCTCCTAGCCCCCATCTCCATTCCCATTCTGCCCACCCCAGCCCTGTTCAACCCTCACCCCACCTCCCTCCAACCGCCTGCCTGCAGCTCACTTCAGCGGAGACTGCTTTGTGACTGCCATAAAGCAGCCTCTGCCGGCACAACGCTAGTTACAGCAGCAGTGGAGGGGGGTTAGGATTGAGGCATAAGAATCAATATAATGTTGCCAGGAAAAAAATGCTAGAATATGACCAAAGTAGTATTATTTGATAAGCTGTCTAAATTTAGAATAGAAGATAGAGTTGTAATTAGGTGATATCAAGAACTTTTGTAAGGGTTTCTAAAATTGTATAAAGCAGGATCAGAGAGCAGTCAGCTGCCAAGGCTCAGTTGGAGTCCAGAAATCAAATCCCCCCCAAAAAAGCTCAGCTGAGTTTCAGATGTATTCCAACTTAGCTGCTAGTTCAAAGAAAGGAAAGTGAACGCAGGAAAAATTCCTGTATAGTTGCACTCTTCAAAAAGGCACCTAGTCACCTTTTCGTGGTTTATGGCGAATGTCTAAAATATATTATATGAGAAAATGGGCTGTAAAAAATTAACTCCTGAATGTCCATATTGTGTTCTGCTGGCAACATTCACAATGAAAAGCAACTAGACCTGGAAAACTAGAACCTTGTGTTAAACAATATTAAAGGAATTAAAATTGTTTCATTGCTTTTCTGCTGATTCATTATTTATTTAATTGTATTTTATTCTATTCTGTGCAACACTCTGGTATCATTTTGATGCAGGAGAGAATATGTGTGTAGCCTGAATTTTCATAGTCAACGTTCAACTGATAACACACCTTAGAATCATCCAAAGCCATAGGCCAGTCCAGTAAACATCCTTGCATATATTGCATCAGAAGTGTGATAAGAGGAATTGTAATTCCCTTGTAATGTACACAGCCAGTCCAAGTGTCTGTTTAGGGGCTGGGAAGAATCCAATAGAGAAAGGGGTGATAAAAGGGGACTTGGAGACTGCAGAGAAATTAAATGAGTTCTTTGCATCTGTCTTCACGGCAGAAGACCTCGGGCAAATACCACGGAACGGTCTCCCCTGACTAAAGAATTAAGTCAAATAGAGGTTAAAAGAGAAGACGTCTCAGACTTAATTGACAAAATAAAGATCAATAAATCACCAGGCCCGGACGGCATCCACCCAAGAGTTCTGAAGGAACTCAAGAATGAAGTTGCTGACCTCTTGACCAAAATATGCAACTTGTCCCTTAAAACGGCCACTGTGCCAGAGGATTGGAGGATAGCTAATGTCACGCCAATCTTTAAAAAAGGAAGGAGGGGGGACCCGGGAAACTACAGGCCGGTCAGCCTAACATCTGTTCCAGGGAAGATGGTGGAAAGTCTCATTGCTAAATTTTTAAAATACATAGAAGAACAAGCTCTGCTGAGGGAGAGTCAGCATGGCTTCTGCAAGGGGAAGTCTTGCCTCACAAACCTGTTAGAATTTTTTGAAAAGGTCAACAGGCATGTGGATGCGAGCGAACCCGTGGATATTATATATCTGGATTTTCAGAAGGCGTTTGACACAGTCCCTCATGAAAGGCTCTTGAGAAAACTCCATAGTCAGGGAATACGAGGGCAGGTCCTCTTGTGGATTAGGAACTGTTTGAAGACCAGGAAACAGCGAGTGGGAGTCAATGGGCAATTTTCACAATGGCGAGAGGTGAAAAGCGGTGTGCCCCAAGGATCGGTCTTGGGACCGGTGCTTTTCAACTTATTCACAAATGACCTGGAATCAGGGATAGGCAGTGAGGTGGCCAAGTTTGCAGATGACACTAAACTTTTCCGGGTGGTGAAGACCAGCAGGGATTGTGAAGAGCTCCAGAAGGATCTCTCCAAACTGGGAGAATGGGCAGCAAAATGGCAGATGCGCTTCAATGTAAGTAAGTGCAAAGTGATGCACATTGGGGCAAGAAACCAAAATTTCACATATACGCTAATGGGTTCTGAGTTGTCTGTGACGGATGAAGAGAGAGATCTTGGGGTGCTGGTGGACAGGTCGATGAAAGTGTCGACCCAGTGTGCGGCGGCTGTGAAGAAGGCCAATTCCATGATCGGGATCATTAAAAAAGGGATTGAGAATAAAACGGCCAATATCATTATGCCTTTGTACAAATCGATGGTAAGGCCACATCTGGAGTATTGCGTCCAATTCTGATCACCACACCTCAAAAAGGATATAGTTGAATTGGAAAAGGTGCAGAAAAGAGCGACCAGAATGATTCGTGGGCTGGAGCACCTCCCTTATGAGGAAAGGCTACAGCGTCTGGGGCTTTTCAGCCTAGAAAAAAGGCGCCTGAGGGGGGACATGATTGAGACGTATAAAATTATGCATGGGATGGAGAGAGTGGATAGAGGGAAATTCTTCTCCCTCTCGCACAACACCAGAACCAGGGGACATGCACTAAAATTGAGTGGAGGGAGAGTTAGAACAGACAAAAGAAAATATTTCTTTACCCAGCGTGTAATTCATCTGTGGAACTCCTTGCCACAGGATGTGGTGATGGCACCTGGCCTAGATGCCTTTAAAAGGGATTTGGACAGATTCATGGAGGAAAAGATCATCACAGGTTACAAGCCATAAGCAACCTCCTGGTTTTAGAAGTGGGTTTTCTCTGTGCCAGGTGCAAGGGAGTGACAACAGGAAACAGGTTATCTTGTTGTCTTGTGCTCCCTGAGGCATCTGGTGGGGCCACTGTGTGATACAGGAAGCTGGACTAGATGGGCTTTTGGCCTGATCCAGCAGGGCTCTTCTTATGTTCTTATGTTCAATTTGTATGACTTGGATTCATACAAATTGGATTTCTTGTCCTTAAAATGCGCTCAGTCCTAACTAGGGGTGCCACTGAAAACTAGCTAATGCATTTGAAAATAAATGTGAAAGTTCTTGTTTAGGAAAGACATCTAAATAATTTCTGAGTGATGCAAAAATAATTTCAGTAAGACTAGTGACAATTCTCAGGTTCATATCTCCCTAAATTTCACTCCAAGTGAAATTTCAAAACAAAACATCCAAGAAATTTCAAGGGGAGCAAACGACTGTTTGATAAAACTAGTGATTTTTTTAGGAGGCTCTGCACATCTCTAACTCCAACTAGCCCTTGCTGGACTATATTTTAATTGTACCATACACTGGATGCACTTGGGAGCTCCTGTGGTGCTTTTAATCAAATTGATCCTATTTCCACCTGCCTCTGTTGGGTTTGAAGAGTCCAAAGTTTGGGTAAAGGTGACCCCTGACAATTAAGTCCAGTCGTGTCCGACTCTAGGGTGTGGTGCTCATCCCCATTTCAAAGCCGAAGAGCCAGCGTTGTCCGAAGACGCCTCCGTGGTCATGTGGCCGGCATGACTTTCCTTGCCGCAGTGCATAGCATGCAGCTGGAACACGGAGCGCAGTTTACTTTCCCGCAAGCGGTACCTATTTATCTACTCGCTTTGGAACTGCTAGGTTGGCAGGAGCTGGCCAAACAACGAGAGCTCACCCCGTTGCGGATTCGAACTGCCGACCTTTCGATCGACAGCTCATGGTTCAGCGGTTTAACCCACTGCGCATATCCTTTAAAATAACCAGAATGAACAACTGGAAAATGATTTATTTAAAAAAATTATTTAAAAGTTTTTTATCCCCCTTCCCCCCCTAAAATATAGGGTGCTCAAGGAGGCTTACAATAAGAAGAGTTAATAAAACAATAAATTATCAATACAAAGTAAAATAAACGAGTGCCAAATAATCAGCCCCCTGTTCTTGAATATTTTTAAGCAAGATATCCACCAAATGTTGTGCACACATACACATATGTCTTTAAGATTTTGAGGAGAGAGGCACAGTAGTGTAGCAAGAGCAGGGCAGGGGGCAGCCCACAGCCAGAAGCAATTGGTGGCGACGCAATGACATGATGACACCATCATGTCACCGCCATACTACTTCCAGGTTGCCAGTTCACTGGGTTCCTGCTCACTGGGTTCCAGGCACGCCACTGGAGATGCATGTACAGTATTGTACTCTGATACAAAATATTCCAGCGGAAATGTTACGTAAGAATTGGTCCTCCTTACTTTTGCCTCCAATTAGTCATGAACAATTTGAGTTCCTCTTTATTCGAAAACTATGTCAAAATTACATATATATTTTTAGTAGCATCTATTAAGCAGGACCACATTCTTAATTTCAAACATATACACTGGCTAAGCAAACTTGCTAGGAAGTCAGTCCCATGAAAGTCAGCAAAGCTTACTTCTGAATAAATGTGCTTAAGAATGCAATGAACAACAAAAGAGAATCTAAATCATGGATTATAAATCTCAAACCTAGTACAGTTGAGCCTTGTTATCCATGGGGAATCCATTCCAGGATCCTCCGCGGATAACGAAATCCATGGGTAATGAAACCCATGGGGGGAATTAAAAAAAACCAGGTGTCTTTCAGAAGCCCACGGGAGGTCTTCTGAAGTGCAGGAAAGTTCCAAATCTGTAGAAAAAAGGAGCCAACTGTATTTTAGTTATATTTCATTCCCATAGCTCTTTCCTATGGTTTGGTTTGGGTTTTTTTTTATACCCAGATATAGCTATTCACCTAATGATTCAATTAGTAGCCCAATACGTGGTGTGTGCTTGACATTGTTTCCCATACAAGTATTTATGCCTTCCTATGCTCTTTTTGCAGTTCATTATAAAACAGCATGCAGTAGATAGAGCTGTTGATTCATTTAATTACTAAATATAGCATCTACTTAATAAAAACTGATGGACCTGAAGATACTACAATGGATGCAGTTTTCCTATACTGTGCACTTTGCTGATGCGCAATGAAAAGTGCATCCGTATATTTAGTCAGACTGCCAATTTGGCCTTAGAAAGAAATAGATGAATTGTTAAATTAATATTATTTTGCTACTTAAAGTATTTTATATTAGACAGAGAAGTTGGGAAATAGAATCTAACAGCTAAACAGGAAATATGAATCTATTTGAATAAGAAATGTGTAAAAAATTCAATTCAAAAATTCAATTCAAGAATGTATTATTTGCACCCTTACAAAAACATCTTGCAGCATTGCAAAAAGTCTTCAGACCATATGCAATCTTCACTGCTCTTTTGTTTCATGCATATAATTCTCTGTGGATCTTGTGAATGACAGTTTTCCTTTTTTCTTTTGGTAGTCTTCATGCTTATTCAGATAAGTTTGAAAATAATTATCATTCAGATAAGTTTGAAATGCGTTTAGGCCGGCAGGTGCATCTTACTCAGGATTGGGTTACCCGTTTCTTAGCTGCTGTGCTACACCAGCTCATTAGTTTAAAAAATGTTGATTCTTAATTATTTAGACTGTGTATATTTGATTAATCAACTAGCTTTCCAAAAATGTGTTGGATATTTTTTAGGTAAATAGCCTTCCAGTGTAATCTTGTGTAACTATACATACGCTTGCCATACGTCCCGGAATGTCCGGGACCATCCTGAATTTCGGGCTCGGATCCTGGAATCCCAGGAGGTATGGCTGCGATACCGGATTGTCGCCGCCACCGCCATGTTGAAAATAGAGTTACTTACCCAGGCTCCGGCATGTTGGCTTGCGAAATCTCGTGAGACCCAAGATGTCGGCGCCCAAATCCCGCCAGGGCATCATGCCCTAGCAAGATTTGGGCGCAGAAATCTTGGCTCTCACAAGATTTCGCGAGCCAACATGCCGGAGCCCGGGTAAGTAACTCTATTTTCAACATGGTGGCGGCGAGCGAGCGGGTAAGTAGGCCGTTCACCCGCTGTCTCACTGGCTCGGAGCCGGTGAGACAGTGGGCAAACGAGAGACTGCCTGGGGCCGCACGAACCTCCGGGAGGCTCGCGCGGGCCCGGGCAGTCTGTCTCCGGAGATCGCTTGCTGTCTCACCCGCTCCGAGCCAGTGAGACAGCGAGCGATCCAGAGACAGATTACCCGGGCCCGCGCGAGCCGGCCCCGGGCAGTCTGTCTCCGGATCAGCAGCGCGACGAGGATGCAGCAGCAGCACGGATCTCAGCAGCACGACGAAGACTCGAGGAGCAGCACTGCCGACGATGGTGGGGTAAGTAAATGTAATTAATTATTTAACTTATAATTAATAACTGTGGGGGGAGGTGTCCAGGTTGAGGTTGGGAAAATTGGGAAAATTATGGTAACCCTATTTAAATTAGTTCCTGAAGAGGCATGTGAAAGCAGAACTGACTTTACAAACAGGTCTGTTTAGTCATTTGTACTGGATATGCACTCATACCTCATACTAGACACTTCATACTAGAGCACAGTTTCCTAAATCTCTCTAAAAACTATTTTCTTCAAATCTGAAAAAAGACATATTTTTAATGAACATGTTTGTTCAGTGACTAGAATTGCTATTTCTTTACAACAGTTTGGAAAAGGGACTGGAAAAGTACTATTACAGATGTGGGTTTTTTATTTAAACTACTACCATTTTTTTAAGAAAAAGAACAAGGAAACTTTTAAAGTGTAAACTTGGCTCCTATTAAAAACAATTCATGGTTTGTTTTAAAAGTCGCCACTAGAAAATGGAAGCATATTTTTATGCCATGGCAGTATTGGCAAAAAACCAGTCATCTGAGCACGAAAATTAAAAGGGCAGGAAACATGTGAACGGTCGGTATGAAGGCTACATAGTATTTCATAGTCACCAAAACTGAAGGAAAAATGTAAGGCAAACATTGACATTAAGAGCATGAAATAACACCACTCTGCCTGCACTAGGCCTTTGGCTGTGTTCTGCTGTCCGTTATATTAAATGCTTGCTATGCTGGTGGCTTGTGTGCACACCTAAAAATAAATGTCACTGCTGTTGCATCATAAACAACTTTTTGTTAGTACTGGGCTAAATCCAGCTAAGTTAACCAATCATTGGCTGAACGTTAGGGATGCTTAGATTCTCCTTGGAATACTAAACTGAGTGTTCCGAGCTTTTCTTTTTAAAATGGGTCTATCCCTGCATGCAGGCCCCAGGTAATCTTCCTCAGAGACTGTACCAGTTAACAGCTTGTGCTTTTTTTAAGATGGGGGAAGGATTTTTAGACAACAGAGACATCATATGAATGGTTTTAGATCTTAAACATGAAGGCATCTTAGATTAGCAGAGGTAAGCATCCACTGAGAGATAATTACCAAAGAGGTATGCACGTAACCTCTTTGTAAGCCAGGCATGAAAAGTATAAGCAAGGCGTAAATATGCAGATCCTATCCAGGATTGGGCCAGTACTGGTGGAGGCCTCCTTGGGGTAAAGGGACATTCATCCCTTTACCCAAGTAATGCCAGAATGGTCAGCACAAATCCTGGAGGCTCGTGTAATGCTGGCCAGGCCTGGGAAGGGGGATACAATTCGGTGGAGCATGCCACCGATGATACCTCCCCCTTCCCAGGCCTGGCCACCCAATCCCCCTCCCATTCCACCCCGTTCCGCCTTCCCCACGCCCCCACGCCCCCCACTGCAGTCCTTACCTGCCTCAGGCAGCATCCTGCATCCAGGAGTAGAGTGAGCAGCCTCAGCACCAGCACCACTTACTCTCCAGGCGTTGAAAACATGCCTTATGGCATGTCTGCAACACCCAGCGCCAGCAGAACAATAGTTCCACCGGTCCTATCTCAAGACAGGATTGCACTGTTAGAGATGCAGAGTGACACACTGGCTAATTTTGCCCAAGTAATCTGCTATATGAATAAGCGGTGGTATGGCTTTTCATCCTGCCCATCATGCCAGTTAGAACAATTGCAGTGCAGGCATCTTCCAGAGATGCAACAAAGTGAATCCTGTGTCCATGGCGAGTTGGGTATAGATCAGGTTACAGGATAGAACTCGTTGTGGTAGGAAAGCTTATGAAGCCAAAAACAAAGAGTCACTAATTTTGGAAAAGAGAGATTTTTCCGCTCTTTGGACTTCTTTCATGCCTTTTCTAGCACATTTCCAATATGCTTATACTGTTTGTGCCTTCAAAACACACGGACACACACAAAGCAGGCTCAGCCAAATCAGAAATGTGTTCAATGGAGAACACCTCATATCCATTTTGGTGCCTGACATTTTATGCTCTAAAACATTCTAGTTGGATCGAGAAACCAATTGTCTTCTGCCTACAAAAAAGGTTGTTGTTGTTGTTGTTGTTGTTTGCAGGCATGGGAGTCCTTAAAATAAAATAGCTAAACATTTACATTTTCCACTGAGGTTTTCTTTTCTGTGAAAATCCAGGTCAAATATTTGTTACGTGTTCATTTTCATATCCTCAAGGGGAAAAGCAGAATGTTCAGAATTACCTTTCAATTCTTGTGCACCCTCAAAACAAAGAAGAGCGATGGACAAGAGCTTCATTGTGGTTTACCCGGCGTTTTTGAAAAGAATCACCTTGGATCATTTCTGTTTTCTGAGAGGGAATTCTTCGTACATTTCTGGCCCACTAGAAGTTACATCGGAGAGACATGAATTGAACCTCACACATTTTAAAAAATGTTTTTTAAATTTTAAAATTTTTTTAATCCCGTCGTCCCGTCTTTAAGAAATTGCAAAGAAGTTATGTGGGATTCTGATCAGAACCATGATGGATGGCAGAGATGGACTGACTTTGGCCAAGCCCCTTTGGGAATTTTCCTCTGAGAGCAAATAACTGTGAGGGAGAGAGGAGATCTGAATTGAAACTACAGTCAAGGCTAAAGCCTCCCTCCACAGTCCTGATTGGGGTCTCTCCCAGAGGTAATACTGACCAAAAGAAACCAAGCACACAAGGACCAAACCATGTGTGATGAATGCCCTGTCGTCGTCGTCCCCTTTTGCCTATCTTTCTTTGCCTTTGGGTGCTTCTGTCGCCCCAGAAGCTCCAGTGTATGTTCAGCAGGCTAAGAGCAGGCTAAGAGCTGCTGGAACAGCCTCCCAATTTCTGCACAGGATGCAGCATAGCCTGCACTGGCCTCACTGCATCGGTGCACAGAAACTTTAGTAGGATTAGGCTGTCAGAGTCCTTCTACCTGTCTGGCGTAGCTAGTCTGCCTAGAGATAGACATGCATGACTGGGTAAAATAGGGTAAGATGGGATACATGACAGGGTAAGATAGACAGGGTAAGAAACCTGTCTGTCTGACAGCCCAATCCTATCCAGCACCGGTACAGCGGGGCCATGCGGCCCACACAGTATCCAGTGGCTAGGAGGCCACCTCAGGGTAAGGGGACAGTGGCTAGGAGGAAGCTGGAGGTCACCTTGGGGTAAGGGGACATTTTTCCCATCAGGTTTTGGCCAAGTTTTGGCCAAGTAAATCGTTCAATCGCTGGCACAGAACTGAAAAGCCCCATGTAGGGGAAAAAAAGGTTTGGGAAGGGGGATAGGATTTGGTGCACGCCAGCATCGCCAATCCCTCCCCCCTCCCAGGCCCGATCTGCCCACCCCATTATGCCCCTCCCCACCATCCCCCAACCCCCACGCCAATCAGAGCAACCTTACCTGCTCCAGTGCACAGTGCTCCTAGATGCAGCACCAGTGGGATGGCGCAGGTCTTCCCACTAACACCGCCTACTCTCCAGGTGTCGCAAATGTGCTTTATGGCACATTTGCAACACCCTAGGCTGGCGCAGGGGTCGCTGCACTGGCCTAAGGGAACCATAAGATTGTGCTGTAAGTAAAAGAGGTGGGATGGAAAGGCCAGGTGTGTTCCACTCCTCCAATCAGGTAACTGATGACATCTTCAAGCCTAGGTTACTTAAGTCCAAGCACAAGAAAGCTCTGTGTGTTTTTATTTTATCTGTCACTGTAAAGGCATGATAGGATTGGGCCATCAATGTCACAACCTTTTCACCTTTTAGATGTATGTTTGAAGCCTCTGACATCTATGAGGTGGCTCTGAGAATCAAGACCAATAGTGGCTTATCTTACGTAGTTTTTGTGGTTTAATCTTGAACAATCTACATTCATGGGTTTGGCCTTAATGATGGGTGACCAGGACAATAGGCCAGCAAACCCTTCTATGAACTGATTGTTTGGGTTAAAGAACACAGCTGTCAACTTAACCTGGTCATTATGCATATCTTAAATTCTGGTAAGATAGAAGTTAATAAAAGAAAGATTCCACATTTAAATGTGTAATCTCTCTCTCTCTCTCTCTCTCTCTCTCTCTCTCTCTCTCTCTCTCTCTCTCTCTCTCTTATTGATTAACTTCCTATTTGCTACCTACTGAAATACCTATAGTGATAATAGGATTGTTAAACTCAGGGTGTGTACAGGCAACATAAAATATAACACCAATTCCTGTTCTAATTTATATATATTGGTGTAATATATAATATATATAATTGGTGTTATATTTTATGTTGCAGATTCCCCCCGCACACACACATACACACAGAGCTTAGCCTATCTTTGCTCCTCAGGTGGCATGCGTCTTTGTCTTGGAAAGAATGCTGATTTTTTTCTTTGCCCCTCCATCATGGGGGGAAAATTTTTGCCCCAAGCACTTTATCAGTTTACCAATCAAACATTTGCTCAGCACTGTATTTTCTTTTCTTTGTTTAAACCATCCATTTTAAAAAAAAATCTTGCAAAAATGCTCCAGGCTGCATGGCTTTAAGACATCACTAAGACCAGTCAGTCAATGCTATGCATCTTTAAATGGTAAAGAACCTATATGTTTAATGGGGAAAACAGGTTTAAAGCTGAATAAAATTCGACTTGTCATAAAAGGCATCTTTCAAGTCTTTTACAATCGCCAAGTCAAGTCCGAGTCAAGTCATTGACGCGACTTGAGTCCGAGTCAATAGACTCAAGTTTACATCACTGTTCAATGCTTCTCCCAAAAAGTTGCCTGTAGGGAAGAATGTACGTCTGACCAAAATGAGGTGATTGCTGTTCCAAAAGATCTGACTACTTTAATTATGTATGCCTGTACATGCCCTAAGATTTCAGTTATTTTTAGTCATTGAGCTTATTTCTTTAACTTGATTTCATCATAGATTTTTTCTTATTCATTTAAAATTAATCAGTCTTGTTAAATAATAACCTTATAACCTTGAAACAAGTTCATTCTGTGTTTCCTTCTTATCTAATTATTGATGCTTGAACTACTAAGGTTCAAGTTATTAAATTTTCAGTTAATCAAACTGGTCTGATTGCAAGTTGATAAAATGCTGGGATATTTGGGGACGGGAACCTGGGAACACACTAGATTAGCTCTATTCAAGCATTGTTGTAACTATGGGCGGTGTCCACAGTTACAGTCCGAATAGGAGCTCACTGACAAGCCCCATCCCTGGCACTGATGCAGTCCATAGTTCTGCTCACATTCCATGCATGGAAAGTTTGTTTAAAAAACATAGGGAGGTATGAGCACCCCAGCGTTGTATGTAGGGATGTATGAGCATTACCCGGAAACCGTCAAGCTTTTGCACACATTCCAAGTGAATTGAGAACCATCATCAATGTGATTGCTTGCAAAGGCTCAAATATGCCTATGCAAGCCAAGCTTTTGCAAACAGTGACTGCTAGCAAAGGTTCACAGAAGCTCAAATGAAAAAGAATCTTTAAGAGTGGTTCATTTGCTCGCAAAGGTGTGAACTTCTGTGGGCGCGTTCATGCTTATCTTGATTCCATTCACAAACAATTGAGCAGGGGAGTTCAGTATTTTGAGCTGACAACATCTCTAGCAGCCCAATCGTTTCCTCTCCCAGCATGGGCCATGCAGTATGGGCTGTGCAGCCCACGCCGAATTCTATCCAGGGAAGGAGGCAGCTGGAGGTCTACTTGTGTTAAGGGGATTTCATCCCCTTACTTCAGGTAAACCCCCCAGCTGCCGCAATGGGGCTACTTGGTTCACCACCAGCTCTTTAGCTGGCAGGGAAACAAGACGTCCTGTGTCAACAGAAAGGGCATGGGAGGGAGGATAGGATATGACGTCCAATGAGGACGCCAATCCCACCCCCTCCCAGGCCCAATCCCACCCCCTCTCTGTTCTCCCCGCCCCGATACATCCCCTCCCTGCTCTCCCCCAGCCCCCGCACTGCCCGGAGCAGTACCTACCTGCTCTGGAGCACGGAGCTCCTGGAACAGCGTTGGCAAGACGGCACTGCGCTGGCCTAAAGGTTCAATAGGATTGTGCCATAAATCCTGTTTCTGGGGAGAGAATGTCCTCATGATTTAGAATGGTGGCTGCCCAATGTGCCCAATGTTCAACATCAAGGAAAGGTTCTCGTTCTAGTACCATGTTGTTTGCCTCTTCAGGCAAATGCTGTCCCTGGTGAGATGGAGCTATATGGCATCCAGAGCAGGGCTTGCCGGTGTTCAGGCTGTATCCATTAGCTGTCCACAGTTACAATAACGCCTGAAAATGCCTACTATGAACCTGGAAAATGGAAACTTATTAGAGGTCCAAAGTGGTTGCTCAACAGAACCCTAGAACTGTGAAGTGTTTAGAGATCCCTGACAAATCTTTCATCATGATTGTATTTTGTAGGCTACCGAGGCGGATAGAAACCAAGCACCTCAGCTCTGTCAAAAACTGCATTAATCAGTTTACATTTGCAGTGGAAAATTGCATGAAAAGCACACAGGGTGGGATGGCATTGTGGTAGCAGGCTACATGCATTCTGTTGCATATCTGAAATGTGCCAATGCATACACACTTGCACCATACATAGGCACCTCCCTCCATAATCAGGAACCTTTGCAGGGATCTTGATCGTGGGGAGAGGTGCCTACCTGTGTACCAGCATGGACAATGTAGACCTGCAACAGAGCACTAGGGCAGGGAGACAGAATGCACCCCCCCCCCGGCCTTGGCATGTTCATAGCCCTCCCCCTGAAAGAGGCTGTGAAGTCATGCTGTGTTTCATTTAAAACAATACCATTGGTGGCTGCTTCTTGTAGCTACACCAGCATGCTCCAGTGAACATTGCTGCAGACTCAGAGCTGAAATGTTCTTTGCTGTCTGCAATAGTACCTCCTCTCATGTACTTCCTACAGTATTAATCCTTTAAATTACAATCATGTCAACTGTGGAATTTGAAGATCATAACTGATGAGATTTAGCACAGTATTTTTCACACCATCTCCAGCTCTGTGTATCTTTCCTTCAAAGCCTTGGCACAAAAAGCAGAGGGGAAAAAGGCAGAAATGTGCCTCTGTGAAAGATAGCCAAGTCCAGGGCACATTTTTTGAATAAAAATACTGTATTTAACAGCATGCCCACATCATGACTCAAAGGTAAAGACAACCTGTATTAACTGAAAGCATTATTTGTCATGCAAGTGGACATTGGAATTTTTTGTTTTAATTTTCATATGGCATTGATAAAAAAGACTCACGATGGCAGATCCTATGCTTTTCTTCCCCAAGGGGTACATCTAAAAATATCCTGTACCTGAAGTGACACAGCCCCAGCAGGATTCTACCCCCTGATTATTCTGAACTGCAGAATGCTCTAAATCCATCATGCTTGGCTATATATAAGATTTTGCTTAGTAGTAATTCTATCTTGGAAGGATTATTTTGCCGTTGTTGACCAATTTTTAAGCTAGAACAAAATTACATCGCTTTACTAAAAATATCTTTTGGGCCTGACAAGAAGTTCAATGGTTTCATTAAAACGAACAAACAATAACAAAAACAAGTTCACTGATTTTGTTTTAAAAAAATGACGTGTAAATCAAGAGTTGGTCTGTTATACAAAACTGAAATGGACTGTGGAACTATCTAGCAAACAGCTCAAAAGGAACTGAAAAAGTAGCCAAACAATGTGTTCCTAATAAAAACAAAAGGAACACCAACTTCAGACAGCACATGTTTGAAAGACATGGAACTTAGTGCCGCTTCACAAATGACTTTTTGCCTAAACAGAGAAAATCTCCTTGTTGGAAAAACCATGTCCAAGTATAATTGGTGACACGTTGTGCTAGTATCGCCCCCACATGACCTGATTGCAAGAAGGCCCTGGTTGAGATGCACAGAAGGGTAATTGCTTCAGGTACGGTTTGAGCCTGAATAATTACTTGAATACATGAAATCTCTGTAAAGAATATTATACCACTCAGATGTATATACCTTGAACTGACTGAGAATATATATATATCTTCTGGCTAGTGACCATAGATTGTATGAAACAAGCCAGGAAGGCCACAATCCTGCACAATCAACAGCACAATCCTGTGTAACCTTGCACCGGTGTAAGTGCAATTACACTGGCATAAATGTGGGCGCCTCATGACACTCTATGTCATGGCAGTCCTGACCTAATAGTTGTTGTTGTTCAGTCATTAAGTCATGTCCGACCATGATCCCATGAACCATATCCTGCCAGGCCTTCCTGTCGTTTAGCCAAATGGTACTCTATGCATACCATACTGACTTTCATTTTATTGTTTGCTCCCAAGCCAGCATTGTAATCTTAAAATTAGTGCTAGCCTTGACATTTTTGCACCAAAATGAAAGTCGAAATGACATATGCACCTTTTCCCTCACTACTTTGGTCAAAGCTCTTTTTTTTTTTTTTTAATGACGCAAAAAAGGTGGAATCTGGAGGCAGGAATATTGACTCTCCTCCTGGAATTTGCCATCAAAGCAAACATTTGATATTGCTTCACATTAAGCTTAAAATATCCAGGCTTTCACAGAGACTTTTAAAAACAGAGCATACAATATGCATTCCTGAGCACTGACAAATATATCTGGGCACCTAATTTCTGTGTGTCTCTCATTATACTATGAAAGAGACAGAGAGCATGATTCAGATGCTAGATAAACGATATGAAATACACTTATATAGGTCTCCAAGGGCCATGTCCATAGTGTTTCCAGTCTCTACCAAGGTCCAAAGCCTATCTGTCCAGAAGTAGCTGCTAATTAGGGAAGCCGAGTCATTTGGAACACTGTGGAGAAGATTTTTCAGGGTCCAGTTCCGACTTAAGCAGTGGAAGATACCACTTTTTAATATATTTGAGCAACCTAACTAACTAAATAAAAATATTTTAAATTTCATTTTTCAATTTCTATACATTTGTTTTAAAACTTTTGCAGCTCACCCCAAGAATTTGGGATGAAATGCGCTAGATCCTTAAATGAAGTAGAGTTAGTTTTGAAGTAGGAAGTAGTGGCAGGAGAAGAATACATTCTAAAGAAGAAATTAACAGCGGAATCCTGTGCAACTGCGCCCATTCCCGGGCCACACTGGCACGGCCCGAGAACACCTCATGAGAAGGGGACATCCATCCCCTTCCCCAGGTGTAGGGCTGACCGGGGCCGATGGGCCTCCTTGGATGCACGCCAGCTATGGAGCTTACATCCAAGGCGTCCAGGTAAGGATGAACCAGGCTGGGAAAGGGACGAGAATATCGGCAGAGCGCGCCGCCGCTATCCCCGCCCTCTCCTGGCCTGATTCAGCCAATGACCCCACTCCCTCCACGCCCCTCCCCGCCATCCCCCCACCCCTGCACTGGTTGGTGCAGGACCTACCTGTAACAGCGGGTGCAGGGATGGTCCGCCGGGGGAGTGAGGTCTGCTGGCCTCCGCACCGGTGGCCCTTACTCCCGAGTTGTCACAAATTCACTTTATGGTGCATTTGTGACACTTTAGGATCAGGCTACCCAAGTTGTGTATTTTTCTTGTATTGTCCTAGTAGGGTGTGGCTATGAAGCATGACTATGGGGCAGCTTTCACGATGTGCTCCTGCACTTCAAAATTTGCCATTACACCACTGCAAATGATAAACCAATGGCTCCTTGGGATGAGTCCAGTGACTGTGTTGGTGTCAGAGGCTGTTGCAGTTGGGTGCAATCCCACTCTGTCTTCACGCTTTCAACTGTGCGTGTGCGTGTGCGTGTGCGTGTGTGTGGATTTCTGAATAGTTCTACTAGACCAAAGTCATATCTCAAAAGTTCACTCTATAGACCAGGATTAAACTCCATTGGGCACCATTAGTTAGCTGCTCCTTGAGCGGTACATTGGTGCTGAGGGCTTGCTCTCTTTCAGATACCACCACACTGAGGAATATGCTTTTACTGATAGGAAATATCATGGAATGAGACAGGGTGTGCTGCCATAGGGAGTGGAAGTGGAAGACTCCACCCAGCATTGGCATAAGTATTGTGCCTCCACAAGCATAGCCTGGTGTATGAGAACTACTAATGCAAAGATTGAGTAATTTTGAAAACAATCATGTTCTAGGGCCAAATTCATTAATAGTGTCCTGAATACCAATTAACACAGTGTTCTGTTTACAAAGCACCATGTGAGACATGAACAATGAAATCAGATGCTTCTGCTAAGACAAAAATAGATTTTGCTCAGTTTGAGCTTCCATTATCTAACCTTTATACAAAAATAGCCTGATTCTCTGAAACTAGGGAAATGAAGGCAGTTCTTTTAAATTTCATTTCTAAAGTGCCAGCAAAAAAACAGTGCATTTGATTCCACAATACAACCTATACAATAATGTAATTAAATATATATGCTTTCCTTTCTCTCGTGTTTTTATGTGCTATCATCTGTATGTATTTTGCTAACTTAAAATAATCAGAAATAAATTATCGACCTGACAAGTTGAATTCCTAAAAGTCAAAACTCTATAATTGCATTAACTAATGGAAATTCCACCAACTGCAAAACACTATGTTTTTTGAAACTGAGAGCCGGTTCCAGGCTTGAAACTATAGCAAGGGTAGGAACCCTACACAGGGTAGGAACCCTTTAATACTTAGCCACCACCATGGTTTCAATCCCAACTACATTTCCCCTGTATGCTATTTAGAGGTTTTTTTTTAACACACACTTAATTAGCTTTCAAGAGAAACTTCTTAGAACTATAAATACAGTAGTGTATGGAGAACACGATTGGGGTCACATCTGCACTGGGGACGGACTAAGATCTAAGGTCCCTTTACCAGCCACCATCAGAGACGTCGCTCCGGTAGGGGCGGTGCCGTAAGTTGCGCCCCGTCCTAGTCCCATTTACCAAGCCGGCAGGAGGCGGCCCTGCCCCCTCGCCGTCCCCTCCCTGCCCATTGCTTTCTCCGCACGGGAATGGCTCCAACAGTGAGGGGGCGGGGCCGCCTCCTGCCGGCTTGGTAAACGGGACTAGGACTGGGCACAACTTACGGTACCGCCCCTACCGGAGCGACGCCTCTGCCCACCATTGTATTGGGCCATTTTGTGGCCTCCTCCTCACACTATTTAAAAGGAAAAAATAAAATAAAAGCATAGGCCAAACTCATGGTTTTTTTTAATGTGTAGTTTAGCCCTACATTCAATGCAGTAATGAAATCAAATGTCACTGCATCAGATCTGCACCACTACTGAAGAAAACTGAGTACTGTATCGGACAGTAAGGAAGGTATGCACTGTACCAGGCAGGAGAGAAGCTATGTACTACAAACTCCAAATCAATACCAGGTTTTAAACTGATGCACACCACAATCCTATTACTCAGAAGTAAGTTCCACTGTGTTCAGTGGGGCTTACTGCTTAGTAAGTGTATTTAGGATTGCAGTTGGGCAGCAGCCCAATCCTACCTAAATTCCTCCGCATTGATGCAGTGAGGCCAGTGCATGCTAAGCTGTATTCCATTGGGGAATTTAGATGGCGAGAGGTCTCCTTGGAGTAAGGGGACAGAGGCGTCACTAGCGCAGGGTAAGAGCAGATTGCTCCCCCACAGAACTCCAGTGGTGCTCAGCGTTCTCCGTGATGGCATGTGCAGTGCTTGCCACTTGAATGCTCGAAGGGCCCTCCCACTCGCCCTTTCATCCGGTTGGCTCCAAATCAGAGCTATTTCAGAAGCAAGGGGGGGTGATGCGATGACATGGGGGGGATTGCCACCATCATCACATCACCCTGGCCCTGGGCACTGGCTGGCCCAGCGATGCTGCTGTAAGTGGACATCTGTCCTCTTGCCCCAGGGAAAGCCCCAGCCACCGCTATGTGTCAACTCCGCCCTGCACCAGCAATATCGCTGGCACAAGTCCGAGTTGATCTGTGTTGGCGGATCAGGCCTGGGAAGGTGGATCAGATATGGCATGCGCTGGCACCACCAATCCCACCCCCTCCTGGGCCCAATCCCTCACCCCTCCCCTGGCAATGCCCTCCCCCGACCCACCCTCCCCCCACCCCTGCGCTGCAAAGTGCAGGACTTACTTGCTGTGGCAGGCGTCCTCTGCTGTGCCAGCACACGTGGGAAGGCGCTGGGCTTCCCACCAGTGCGGCAGGCCCCTACACTGTTGCAAAGTGCTTTGCAGCACTTTTGCAACAGCTAGTGCCAGCAGAACGTGCGCTCTACCGATGCTAGTAAAGGATAGGATTGGGCCATTAGAGTCTCTTTATAAGAGCATTTTTAGGTGGCAAGATGTGAGTTGAGTAAATGGGATTTGAACTTTCTCCTCTGAACAGGTGGTGAACTGTTCATGCGATTGTTTCAGAATGTGCTCATTTGATCCCAGTTTTACCATCCAGCTGCTGAACCTATTTTCCAAACTATCGTACCAGCACGTTAAATCAGGATCTGGCAATACGCTGAAGAATAAACCTGACCATTTTCCAAGCAAAGGAGAAAAACATTGTATTTATTCAGCCTACCAAAACTCAAAAAGTGATCTGTCCCTAGTCAATGTGGTCAACAAGATATTGTCAGCTTGGTTCCAATTATTTCTGCATAACAGAGTTGTGGTTTGTGTTTGTCAGTCTTCTGAGTGGGTGGTTGCAATGAAGTATTTTGCCTTCATATTTGTAAAGTAATTGGAAAAAAACCCACTGTTGCTAAGGTTAATTCTCTTGCATTTCCAATGCCCAAAGTCTCATTTTCTTTAAATCATGCATGGGTTTAACAAAAGCAGAGAATTTCACAATCAGTACAATAAATGAAAAACATTCATTTTTTAGAAATGAGGGTTTAAAAAAAATTACTGCTCTAGCTACTCTATGCTACTCATTAAATTAGAGAGTGCTGTATAGTTCTTTTTAGCGAGACAGCCACTTTTAAAAAAACAACATAAAAGTTACATAATTTCATTACAGTGAAATTATAGCGACCCATTCATTTTTCTAGGATAATGTGCTGCATGTTTATATCTTACAGAGCAACGTGGAAAACCTGTCATCTGATCATATACCAACAATATTTCTCCTATGAACTACTATCTGCGGGTGGGAAAGAATTTTAAAGGCAAGCAAAATACAAATCCACCAATCAGAACTTTCTGAATCTCTGAAGACAGTTTACAGGGTTGATAACGTAAATTAGTTTGGCTAAAGTCCTGTATCCCAAATAACATTTTCTCACCTAATCTATCTGACCAATTTTAAAATGATATCCTTCTCACCTCATGCACATTTATTCAAGTCCACTATTGACTTTTGTCCTGTGAATTTTGTAAACATATGTAGCTTGTGTAGACAGTGAGCTGCAATGACCTAGCTATCTGGTCAAAGGGCTGCATGGAGCAGAGAGATAGGGCCAGTTAAAGTTTAACCTACAGAACTGTAAACCAACCTGGGGTTTGCTGAACCTTTGGAGTTTGATATGATGATTAGAGAATAACCAGAGTGACACGTTGCAAATTCGGCATAATCAAGGAGAACCTTTCCAGGTGGTGATCTCTGAAATTGCTCAGGTACAGTGTTTTCTTTCTTTCTTTCTTTAAAGAGCCAATCACATTTTAATGTTTCCCACTGTCTCTTATTAGAATTTGTAGGGAAGGTCTCAGCTCAGGGAAATTTGAAGTTACAATATAAAATTCAGTGTTTAGAGTCTGCAGCTTGTAGAATGCATGTGTGTTTTGACTATAACATTCCTCCAATACCATGAATAAGAATAATAGATAGCTGTGAAGGTGATATCAGAGAGAGGCAGTAGAACGTTGCTCTTTACCACTTATCAAATACCACTTTATCAAATCCCTGCTGAGTGACCACTACTAGAAAGCTAGTTTTTTACTTTGTGCCAGTTTCTATGGTTTGCTACCGTTAGCTTTTCACAGAAAGTATTAGACAACAAATCCAGACGTTGCATCCAATTTTGTATGAAAGACAGCAGCATGTGACATGTCATACAGCAGTGGAAAAAAAGTTGATCACTTTCATTTTCAAAGTGATGAGAATGTGGAAATGAAGAATTCTCTCTTCGTCTTCCCCCAATTCACTTTAGACTTGTTAAAGCACAACTTGAGGCTAATCATTACATGTGCCTGAACGTTGCACTTACAAAACAACCTCTCTATAGAATAGATAATTCTTTTTAGTCCAGGGCTGCCTGTTTTGCAAGACAGGCACACAACTTCTGGTTAGCTAAGGTTTATACGTCAATTACTGCCAGACTACTTTTCAATTGAATGTACTGTACTAGAGTTTTAAAGTGGGAAAAGCAAGACAAGATATAGCAAGCAGCATCTTTTGATTACCTCAGTGTTTCTTGGCAGATTACTTTTGGCTTCAGAGAGAACTTCTTCAGATCTGAAAGTTGCACTAATTACCAAAACAAACAAAAAATAAGCACGCACATAGTTCATAGTTCAGCATTTAATGAGGCATGGGTAGAATAAGACATGGTTATAACTGGGAAACAAGAGGTTCAGGAGAATGCAAGAGCTAGTATTGTGAGAATGAAATTAAGCAGATCGATGCAATGGCCTGTCAACTTCAAACTCCTCAGTGTCTGTTCAACCAATAAATTTTGTTGTTCAGATGAATTATGAATTTGTGACTCCAGGGTCATCTTTTGAGAATGTATAATATACCTTTGAGGGGGAAAAAAAGACTGAGAGAATGAAGATATTTATTACTTATACATCATCATTATTAGAATAATGGCACACAACTAAGAATTCTGTAATATGAGTCAAGTGTAAATGGGTTTAATTTTTTGTTGTTGTTGTTGGTTCAAGGATCTTTCCATGTTATAAAATCTAAAAACTATGCAGTGCAAGTACAGGGTCAGAAACAATGCCAAGATATAAAATGTCATTCTTCTGCATTTTGTCTTAATGTTGCTTCTCTGTATGAGGCATACATCTCCCTAACGCTTTAGCATGGATAATCAAAGAAGATATGTCGCAGCAATGTCGCAATCAACTATAATCCCGAGAGCCAAGTAATCTCTGTTCAAGTCCAAGGAATATTTATTGAAATTTATAGACATTTATAGTAGAAACAAATCCATTTAGAATTTATGAAGTGTTAAATTGCAAGCTTTGGTACTTTTATTATATGAGAATGATGGACTAACAATGATGTTTAAGCCTACTTCTTAACTTGTTTCCAGAGTTATTGTTCTTTACCTTCTCATATACGGCTTTGCCGCAAGTGTCTTTGGCAACTCCGTTTTTTCAAGTGAGCCGGTCTATTGATCTGCAGAAGGCAAACACCATTTTTCTTATCTTATTCATGGAAACAGTAACTAGGTTTCCAGAGAGTGCTACTAACAAGCAACCTCCAGAAGGAAAAGCACAGCTTGAGGGAAAGGTAATACACTGGAAACCTGTGTTTCCATCAGATTAAGAAAGTCCATGCTTTCTATCTTTGCAACGTTCATTGATCTTTGAACAGTGAAGACAAATGTGTCTGTAGAGATGGGTGGGAGGGGAGAGAGTAAGAATTCTGCTAGGGACAGTGGAACAACAAATTGTGAGCTAGGCAGTCACAACCAGTAGCGTCACTAGGCTGCGCGTCACCCTGGGGCAGGGTGGCGCGCGTCACCCTAGTGACGGTGGGGGGGCGACCCGGCTGCCTTCCCCGCCCCGCGTCGCCCCGTCGCCCCAGAGACTGTTTTGAGGGCATCTTGCCCTCAAAACGGTCTGCGCATGCGTGAAAATTGAAAAAATACCCGGATTTGCGCTGTGCAATGCGCTGCGCCGGCGGGGTCGGACGCTCCGAGGCTGGCTCCTGGGCCAGCCTCAGAGCGTCCGGAGGGTGACGCGCGTCACGGAGGTGACGCGCGGGGGGTGCGCGCGTCACCCCGTGACGCACGTCACCCCCTGGAGGCCCGCCCCCCCCGCCACGCTCCAGCGACGCCAGTGGTCACAACTAGATCCTGAAAGATACGGAGACGTTGTCATTCAAATGGGAGCCCAATGTTCGGCATCAGCACTGTGTTTGCCAAGACGTGGTTTTGATAGCACTTATATTGTTCATCCACGGAGGCAGAAACCAAAAGAAGCTGACACAAAAAGATATGCACCCCAAGTGGTAGTGCACACACAAGTACAAGCCCTGGTGCCTCTAATTTAAATGTGGTTTCAGGTATGGACCAAAGCGTTTTTATACATTTACTGTACATAAGTAAGAGCTGCAAGGGTCCAGGTGGTTCCCCGCCCTCTTTCATGAAGTTCTGCCAACTGTAATACAATGTACAAAAACAAAATTGTGACAAAACAAAGCCCTGTTCAGTCCTCCCCTGTTCCACCCCATTCTGCCCTGTCCCACTCCCAGCCCCACCCTGCCTCACCATTGTTGGCAGGCGTGCCATTGCTCTCCAATGCACGGTGGGCCTCTGGGGCCTCCCCGCCAGGATTAAGGCTCCTGCTTTCCGTGCCGATCCAAAATATGCTATCTAGTTTACAAAGTTGCTTATGTATATTGTATTGTCTGAACTTCACTGCTGGTTCCTGCTCAGCAATTCATTTCCAGAATGGATGTCTAGACAAAGGCAGCTCTTTTGTACTGAGATTTTATTTCTGCTTATTGCAGGAGGTGATTATCCTCACATCAAAATTACATTAAAAAGGTAGATTAAAAAGTATTTGAAAAAAATATTAATATTAACAGTACCCATTTTGAAAGCTTTTGAATAGAAATGAAAAGATCCTCTAGTTTTCACTAGCCAATAGAATTCCCTTCTGTTTGTGACTCTCCACTGCCAGTTCAGTGTTGCGATAGTGTTAGAAAATAAGATTTTTAAGCAAACGGATGTGGATATAATAATATAATAATATAATATACAGTATTTATATACCACCTTTCTTGGTCATTGGATTTCTCCTCCGACTTTAATCCAAGGCGGTGTACATGGGCAGGCTGTCCTAACCCCCCTTGGGTTTTTTTTACAATATATATATGAATGTCCAATCTTTCATGAACTTTCCAGGTGGTATCCTTTTTACAGCCTGACAATTCTGACGGCTGGCGCCTCCCACACTCGACCGACGCAGCTGGAAGCTCTTATCTCTCCTCCTGGAGGCTTTCACAGCTTTTTGCCGGCGGCGTGTCTCGAACCTATCTAGTTCACCGGTGTTCGGGCTTTGAAGGCAGCAGCTCTCCCAACTGAACCAGACTCTTCTGCTGATATTAATTTTAAAATGGCTTTGCATACATGGGTTGTTTCCAAAGTTTAACAGAAGCGACTTTAGAAGAACAGAGATAAATATGAAAAGCTAATAGAGCTAAAATAGTTAAAAAGGTTACAATCCTATGCACTTACCTGGGTGCAATTCTCATTGATTCAGTGGGGCTTTAGTGGTGGCTTAGTGGTTAAGTCTCTAAACTGCGGACCGGAAGGTCGGTAGAACAGCAGTTCGAGACCCGAGAGTTGCATGATGGTGTGGTAAACTTGTATCATATAGTTATATATGAGAGTGAGCCAGATTGGTTGTTGTAACCTTCTGTCAAATGTACACTTGATGGCAAACCTAGTTTGGCTGCACATAATGAGGGGGCTGCAGTGGCTTAGTTGTTAAGACGCTGAACAGTAGGACAGCAGTTCTCCGTCTCCTGTCCCAACCTAGCAGTTCAAAAGCAAGAAATAGCAAGTAGATAAATAGGTACTGCTGCAGTGGGAAGGTAACAGCGCTCCATTAGTCATGCCAGCCACATAACCACAGAAGTGTCTTCGGACAGCACTGGCTCTTTGGCCTTAGAAATGGAGTATTTCGTGAAAGGACTGAGGAAAATGGGACGAAAGCAACTGAGATAGGGAAGGACTAAAACCCAATCCTATTAGGATGCCACACCAATGTCACACGGACACTGGTGCCCAAAGGCGTCGCTCCGGTAGGGGCGGGGCCATACATTTCCCTCATTCTAGTCCCATTTACCGAGCGAGCAGGAGGTGGCCCCGCCCCCTCACTGTTGGAGCCATTCCCCTGCGGAGAAAGCAGCAGACGCCTGCTGCTTTCTCTGCAGGGGAATGGCTCCGACAGTGAGGGGGCGGGGCCGCCTCCTGCTCGCTCGGTAAATGGGACTAGAATGAGCGAAATGTACGGCCCCGCCCCTACCAGAGCGATGCCACTGCTGGTGCCATCTCCGTCATTTCCTAAGCCCAGCCAACAAGAGCAGGGGAGAAGGGCAGACATCGGAGTCCAAACCATGTCCCACCAGCACAGCCAGCCTAGCAACAACACTTGCATCCCCCAGCAACCATGATGCCACCCAGACACCATCACAATTGTCCCCTTTCCCCATGTCAAGCCCCAGCAGCCCCTATGGGGTTACTTGGAGGCATGCCAGCAAAATGGCTGGTGCAGCTCCGAGAAGCCCTGTGTCGGGATTTCAAGCCTGGGACGAGGGTTAGGATTTGGCAGAGGCCTCCTCTGCCGATCCTGCCCCCTCCCGATCCTGCACCAATCTGCCCTCTTTCCAGCCCTCTCCCTCCCCTGGAACGCCTCCTCCCCGCCGCCCTCCCCCCGCCTCCCCACCGACTGGTGGAGAGCTTACCTGCCTCTAGCGGGCATAGCTCCTTCACCGGCGGAGGCCTGCCAGCACTGGCCTCCACACCGGCGAGACAGGTCTCCGCACTATTGCAATGTGCTTTATGGTATGTTTGCAACAGCATGGAGCCCAGTCCCACCGGTGGAGGCCAATATAGGATTCGGCTCTCACTGAGCAGCAGCTGGGCTCTCACTGTTCATTGTAGGCAGGTGGGCTATATGTATCCCTTGGGTTATGCACAATGTCTTCATTTGTGGGACTGCTGTCTGTGGGGAGTAAGGAGAATCAAAGAGAGAGCAACAAGGCATACATGTTTTCTTGATCTATCACATCTGTTTCTTAGCTTGTGATGCATTGGTGTTTGTGAGGGAGAAAAGTGCCATCAGAGTGTACATGCAGTGGTGCCCTTTGGGGAGAGGGATCATGGTGGCTGTGAACATTACCTTTCCAGGAGGTTGCAGTGGCCCTCCATAGAAGATCAGTGCACAGATCCCTGTGGCATAGCTGTGGTCTGGTATAGTGAGAGGGTTTCAGATGAGTGTTTTGCCACCATGTGCAATGGTTGGAGTCCCAGGTGTTCCATAGGGGGAAGGTGCTCCCTGCTCTTGGGCATGGAGGTGGGAAGGGGGGTGGGTCACTATGTATGTGGTGGGAACCCCTTGTGTGATGCTGGGGAGTCTATGCTGGGGGCCCATGAGATGGGGCTCTGGCTTTGCCACATGGGACTCCCCCCCCCTCTTGCTTATCTGTGTGGGGTTTATTGTGCTTCCTTCCCTGTTGGGGTGATAAGGTAGAGTTTTCAGGTGTGTGTGTGTGTGTGTGTGTGTGTGTGTGTGTGTGTGTGTGTGTGTGTGTGTGAGAGAGAGAGAGAGAGAGAGAGAGAGAGAGAGAGAGAGAGAGAGAGAGAGAGAGAGACCTCCTGGGGCAATTACCTGCAATGAGAATTCTGAGGAGAGAAGGATTAACGCATTATAACGCAACACATACATGTTGTGCGGGATGTGAGGTTTTGTGCAAAGTGCTCCCTTTGTGCACCAAGTGCCCTTTCTCCATAGTTCCCATCATCAAAGTTGCTAATTGGTTGCCAGATGTTGTCTAAACCCTATGCTCCATCATAGGAAATTGGGTGGGTCACAGACGGTGCAATTTTCTGCTGCTTTTCACTTCATTGGCATAGCATTTTCCTGGTGTCAGAGGTGTGTCTGTCATTTGAAGTGGGGTTAGGATCTGGTGTCTGTCAACTCCTCCTTGGCTCTCCCACATCCGATGTCACACCCTGCTCTCCTCCCCATTATGGCCTCTCCGCTACCAGGCTTGCACAGGCATCCGTGTTGTTTCCAGTTTACAACAGTGCAGTGCTTTTCTAGTGTCGTGCCAGCATCCATGGTGCACCTATCAGCAGTGGGCTTCTGCACTGGCAGGGTGGTCATTGGGCTGGCGTATGTGGTGTTATGCCAGCTTGTGTATAGGATTTGGCCTTAAGATCATGACGTTCTACCTCCATCCATGAGGTCAGTGAATGTGTGGAGACCATGTGAACAGAACTGTCGAGAGTCGATGCAAATTAGTCTGTGAATCTTCCCTAATTTTGCTGTGATGATGAGATACATTTGTTTCCTCTCATTTGTCAGTTCTTTCATATTGCATCCAAATGCACATCTCTCCATTTGCAACAATCAAAATACTGTACAGTATATTAAATTACAAAGAAGGTGGACTACTTAATATGAGCATTCAAAGCTACCTTATATCAGGCCAGACCCCTGAACCATCTAGATCAGTATTGTTGACACAGACTGGCATTTGTAGTTAAAATTTGTTATATTATAGAAGGGAAGATCAAGACATTTTTGCAAGATGTCTTACAAGATTCCAAGATGCAAGATCTTAGAACGAGAACTCTCCACATTCACGCCCTTCTGATTCCTTTGTGTTTTGTAGCTCTCTTCCCCCTGCATGTGTTATTGTTTCATCTGAACGTTTCTTAGGATACAGAGCTGTTTGTCTACTGTCGACTATACTGTATAGGAAAACATTTGTCATTTAAAATAAATCTCTAGGTTATTTAAACTACTTTTAAAAAATCCCAAAGAAAGAACGTTTCCCCGGAGTCTCTCTATACAGAGGTTCATTCCAATAGCATTATTTCCTAGATAAAATTCAGAAATCCAATGACTTCTATTTAGAATAAATATAGATTTCAAACTGACCAAATAACCTTCGGTTCTGTTGTTGCTATTTAAATCCCTAAAGACAGGTTCATGCTAGCAGATATGAGTTGGGAAAACTGATTCTGGACTGTACCACTCTAGATTACAAGAGAGGTTCATTCAATTCATGACTGAATTCTCCTTCACATTACAATCCACCATAAGTGCATAGAAAAAGAGAGAGAGAGAGAGAGAGAGAGAGAGAGAGAGAGAGAGAGAGAGAGAGAGAGAAAGATGTCTGAAAACCTCTCACTGCTTTTCCTAGATTCCTATTGTAGTCATGAGTAGATACATTTAAAGTTGGTGCGTTGTAATGGTGACAATGAGTGATGAGGGAATGAGTGATGAAGCTGAAGCTACTACTCAGTCCCTAAAAGCAAAACTACCATGGAAAGGGCAGATGGGATCTACGTTGCTGGTTACAACAGATTAGAAGGGCTATGCGCAGGAATGACCTACTCTCATAGGCAGTTTTCAGAATTGAGGCTGTTGCTTTATGAATTCTCTCATCTATGTTCTTCCCATTAACCCACACAGTGTAGCATTGATTAATCTCTCCTTTAAACACTCTTTTGTTCGGCCACTGATATACAACTAAAGAATGATAACATGCATATTTTTCACGGTTTCAATGCACATTTGTGACTGGAATGGAGAGTCTAAATGATGTTTACGCTAATGGGTTCTGAGTTGTCTGTGACGGATGAAGAGAGAGATCTTGGGGTGCTGGTGGACAGGTCGATGAAAGTGTCGACCCAGTGTGCGGCGGCTGTGAAGAAGGCCAATTCCATGATCGGGATCATTAAAAAGGGGATTGAGAATAAAACGGCCAATATCATTATGCCTTTGTACAAATCGATGGTAAGGCCACATCTGGAGTATTGTGTCCAGTTCTGGTCACCACACCTCAAAAAGGATATAGTTGAATTGGAAAAGGTGCAGAAAAGAGCGACCAGAATGATTCGTGGGCTGGAGCACCTCCCTTATGAGGAAAGGCTACAGCGTCTGGGGCTTTTCAGCCTAGAAAAAAGGCGCCTGAGGGGGGACATGATTGAGACGTATAAAATTATGCATGGGATGGAGAGAGTGGATAGAGGGAAATTCTTCTCCCTCTCGCACAACACCAGAACCAGGGGACATGCACTAAAATTGAGTGGAGGGAGAGTTAGAACAGACAAAAGAAAATATTTCTTTACCCAGCGTGTAATTCATCTGTGGAACTCCTTGCCACAGTATGTGGTGATGGCACCTGGCCTAGATGCCTTTAAAAGGGGTTTGGACAGATTCATGGAGGAAAAGACCATCATAGGTTACAAGCCATAAGCAACCTCCTGGTTTTAGAAGTGGGTTTTCTCTGTGCCAGGTGCAAGGGAGTGGCGACTGGACACAGGTATCTTGTTGTCTTGTGTGCTCCCTGAGGCATCTGGTGGGGCCACTGTGTGACACAGGAAGCTGGACTAGATGGGCTTTTGGCCTGATCCAGCAGGGCTCTTCTTATGTTCTTATGTTTGTTATTACCAAAATAGAACCATGCATTGATAGTTATTCCAGATTAATTTATCCAAAAAAAAACACATTCTTTTCTTTCATGCGTCTAATTCCAGATACCCTGATTGTCAAAAACAAAACAAAAAACAAAAACCCCAAACCATGATGCAAAGAACATTCACTGATCATCTGGTTAATGACCCTGGGGAATAATATTGACATGGCTGAGAAACATTTCCATACACTGGTTGTAAAGTTTATTCATGGAACCTGAACATTAAAAAAAGTTTTGTAACGCTATGTTGAATTGCAAAAGACTCCCAATGAATCCCAACAGGGCACAACAATCTAAGAGCACCAAATATAACCTATGTCTTTTTCTTTGGGATAAAGGTTGGGTTCAGAGGTCTACTATTGGTGTTTCACTTGAGGGTCTACAAAAGTCTGTTAGAAGAACTCCCAAAGTTCTTTCTTGATTCTCTTTGCTTTGTTGAGGTGTTGGGCCTTTTAGTTTCATTTTCTGACTACTTTTAGCAATTCATGTAAAATAGCCTCACGGATATTATGGAGTTTTCCTTTTTCAGAAATATTAATTTACTTAATTTATCTTAAATTTGATTGCAGTGAGCATCCCTAATTAACCTGATTTTTTGGTGATAATCACTCACAATGGAATCAAATCAAAAATCCGGGGATGGATTGGCCGGCACACAGAAAGAAGCTGCGCTCCGCACATTAATTCAGCGCACAGGATATAGTTTGATTCAGGTAGGAATTCCCTGTCACATGCTTGAGTACTACTTTGTGATTAACTTGAAGGTGAATTGAGTAGCTTAGCTAGGGTTTCCCCAATGGCTTTGACAACAGTCAGAACATGTTACATACTACAAAAACGTATTTTTCAATATATGCTACAAAAATATAACCTTGTTCAACTTCCAAGTATTGTGTTAGTACATGTAGTGGATTTGCATACCCCTAGATTTTTGTTTGTGGTGCTCCAAATGAAGGTCTTAATACAAGATCAGGGTTGGTATGAGAGGACAACCAGGTTGGGCTCTGGCCAAGGGCCAACAACCATGGAAGAGCCCTCCAGGCCAACTCCTGAATCCTCAAGTTCTAGTAGCACTGATAGCGCCCAAAGTGCCATCAGGGAGAGGAAGGGGAGTTACACGAAGGCCCAATGCAGGGCTGTACCCCGGGGCTCCCAGCAACCTAGCACCAGCGCTGTACATAACGCAAAATAAATCTATGGCTTCCCCATATATGCCCTTCGTGTGTGTGTGTGTGTGTGTGTGTGTGTGTGTGTGCGTGTGTGTGTGTGTGTGCCAGTGGCATACACTCCTGCAGTCCAGTTGGGGTAGTATGAAGGCAGTATTTGTATGAACCGTCAACTCCACCTGGAGGTTTTACATGGAGCTGCTGCAAACCGAGCAATTGTTGCAGGTTGAGAAGGGGCCACTGCAGTCACCCAAATCACAGTGGCTGCTTTGGAGAAATGATCTTTGTGCAACAGCTGTGATGATTTAACACCATCTCTACAGATCCACTGGTGCTTTTGTCAGGTTACCTAGATAGGACAGTTGCGCCTAATAAGATTATTGACAGTGGAAAAGACCCTAATTGCCAAAAAGAAGAGAAAGAGGCAATTGTTCCCTCACAACAGCAGATGCACCAGTGTAAGTGCACTTACACCAGTGCATCTGCTGTTACACTGGTGCAAGGTTACACAGGATTGCGCTGCCAGGCACTTCTTTAAAAAAAACATGTTTTCTCAGGTCTTCCCCAGTTATGTTTGAATCTGATTATTTTTTGTCTCTTGGTTTCATTGTGCTGCTTTTGTTGTATATTATTTCTATATGCATAATGAATATATTTTTTAATATTTTTGTATTCTAATCAAATTGATAGCTACCTCAAGTCGTCAGAATGAGGCGGCATATACATTTTTTAAATAAATGAAAATCCATAAGTGAATCGTTAGGAAATGTTTGGAGAACAGAAGAAATGTCCAGACTGATATAGTACATACGATAAAGACATGGTTGGCAAAAATTACTTGCTTTATGACCAACTGGCTCCCTTTACTCCAATTTATGGAAGGTAGATATGATATAGATACCTATCAATATGTGTGGTGGTTTCTCCCTAAATGCTTGGGCTTTGGTGCAATATTATAGAAAACTTCAGATAAATCTTATATTATGAACTCAAATCTATTTGTAATGTATTATTAGAATTACCTACATTTTGACTGCTTCATGTGATTATGCCTTATGGGTGTTTTATCCTTTTGAAATGATTCTGTATATATTTTGGTATATTCATATAAAACAAAAAACCATGGTAGCTGCATGTGCCACCCTCTTGTGAATGTGCTGGTCCCACAATCTCAGCTAGGCTACAGGGAACAGTCCTGATGGCAATCGTCCACACTTCTAAAAGAAAATTACTTGGGACTTTATGGGCTGCTCTTCTTGAACTCTAGTGTTCAACTAGAGCAGTGTTTCTCAAACTGTGGGTCGGGACCCATTTGGTGGGTCGCAACCTGATTTCTGGAGGGTCCCAGGTGATGGAAGGATCAGGTAAGTAATTTCCACAAGCCCTGAGGCTATTCAAAAATCAGATAGCTACTAATTACCCTGCAAACAGCTGAGCTCCTGCAGTTTGCAAGGAGCTGAGCTCTTGCAGTTTGCAAACTTGTGTTTGAGTTTTTCCCAAGTCTGTCAATGACAGGTAGTGGGAGCAAGTGAAGATTGGGTCACATAACTAAGCCCCTCAAGCCTTGAGGCTACTCATTAGGGCTACCTCATTGAGAAATGGATTGATATTTTTTTTTGCAAATAAATAAAATATTATTTGTAAATAAATAAATAAATATACTGTTTCTTTCTAGATCACCTTTTTTAAAGTCTCGTAAAGTTAGGTGGGTCCAGATAGAGTGTCATTTTAAAAAGCGGGTCTCAGTGCTAAAACGTTTGAGAACCACTGCCCTAGAGCAATGTTTATTTTGAATAAGAGGTGATGAAGAAAAACTCTGTAGCAAAATCTTTGTCACCTACAGAGAATTTAAGATGCAATATTGTAAATCTTTTCAGATTAATGCCTGCAAATTTTTAGAATGAATACAAAGAAATTCAATGAAAATGGCAACTTCTATCAGTTTCAGCAAGTAAATTATGAGCAATAATGATAACAACAACAGCAACAACAACAACAACAACAACAATGCCTTAGAGCTGTTTCTCAGATTTCTTGAAAATGAGATGATTCATAAATCTTACTCTTGGGTTTGTTGGTCCAAAGTTTAAGGACTTTGAGAGCCCAATCTTATTCTTTACACCCCCCCGCCAATGCAGCGGCACCAAAATGACAGCCACTGCATTCTGTGCTGGGGGGGGGGGTGGACTAGGAGGTTTCTGCAGGGAATGAGGATGTTTAATCCCCTTTCCCCTGCATAAGCCTAATGGCTCGCAATGGGTCTCCTTGGACCTACAGTAGCAATTTTGTTAGTGTAAATCCGAGGAGAGAAAAGAGGCGGGGAGGCTCAGGGAATGGGGATAGGATCCGGCACGGACCTTCTGCGACGGCTCCTCCCCCTCCCACAGCCTCCCTATGCTTTGCCACTGGGTCAGAATAAAAGGAAAATAAAATGGATTCCACAATGGAAACAAAGTAGCATCATCATTAGTGAGAGTCAATATTCTATTAAAGAAGATAATGGATTTGCCATTATTCAAAAGTTTTTAAAGGGGGCCTGTTGAAGCCTTGTCAGTTCTATTTCGTTGTTGCACTAAATCTTTCATTAGGATCCACAAGTAACCAGAGAGGCTCTTCTGGGTGTCAAGAGCAGATGAGATGAAGGCAGGACAAGCCTGACTGTACAAGCAAACCAAGTTGTCACTTGGGGAGCAACAGTTTCAGTGCCTCATGCAGTGCAGCCTCTTGGAAACCAAACGTTTGCCCTGGGGGGTGGAGATTCTAAAGCATGTCTGATGGACCAAAGACAGAAGTAAAAGGATGAGAAGGGACAGGAACAGGGCAAGACATGACAAGGCAAAGAACATCCACTCTCACAAGAGCCTTGCAATGTTGAGGGTACACATATATTCCAACATGCCTTTTGTTCTTTTCCCACACAGGAAAACGGCCAAAGAAAATATGGAGGGCCGCCACCAGGCTGGGATGGACCACCGCCAGAAAGAGGCTGTGAGATTTTCATTGGAAAATTACCCCGAGACCTCTTTGAAGATGAACTTATACCATTATGTGAAAAGGTAATGATTTAAATGTAGTCATTGTCTTCGTCTGCATATAACTACTTTGGGAACAGATTTGTTTGCAAGAAACATTCTTAAAAAGTAAATCCTTGTTAGGGTGATTAATGACCAGATGGGCAGCAACAGATCTGGACCTTGCAGCAGAATTAGGATGGCAAAAAGAAGCTGAGACCAGCTATGGCCATCATCTAATATTAGTGCCATTCCCCCCTCCCTGCTTTTACTGGGTCTATAGTGCAAATGCAGACTGCAGAAATACATGGGCTCTGCTAGCACATGAGCAATTATGCTGGCTGTCTAACCACTGCTGGTAGAAGCTGCAGCAGATGACCAACTTGATACTGATGGTTGTCATGTGCATGTACATAGGAATAAGAACTGGAAGCACTACAGAAGAATTAATTCCAGTTTTGAAATATCAGTAGCATTCAGGAGAGAAGTAAACTGCCAGAAGTAATCCAGGAAGATATAAACTGCAGTCTCACCAATTATCCTAGTGTTAGAGTGTGAAAGGAAAAAAACCTGTAGTTATTTCAACATCACAACTTTTAATCTTAATTCCCTCTGAGCTGGGGATTAGTGGGTGTGTAGAGAACCCAATTAGAGACAATGGTGAAGGACAGTTACCTATACAAAGCAATAAATGCCACTCCCTGTCTAATACAGTCTATTTGGTTCACACCATAAGAGCTAACTTGCTTTTACAAATAAATGCTAAGGCTTGAGTCAAATACAATTGGCGTTCTGCACTAAAGCACTCACCCTGCACTTTGCACATGAGGATGAACATATGTATTCCTACACTGAGAGCATGCTGCAGTGGATTATGGCACAATCCTGTGCAACTTTACGTTGGAGGAACTATAGTTCTGCCAGGGTAAGGTGCCGTAAACGTGCCATATGGCATGTTTGTGGCACCGTATGAGTAGGCAGTGCCGGTGTCAAGGCCGGCACCGCTCACTCCAAGTGCAGCTAAGCGCAGATAAGTCCAAGCGCAGATAAGTCCTGCGCTGGGCAGCGGGAGGGCGTGGGGAGGGAGGGCCAGCGTGGCAGGGGAGTGGGCCATTGGCTGGCCAGGCCAGGGGCAGGGATATTGGCGGTGCACTCTGCCAATGTCCTATCCCCTGTCCCAGGCCTGGCTGGCCTTACACGGCCTCCCTGGATTTGCGTCAGCCATTTTGCTGGCGCACAGCCGAGGAGGCCCATAGGGGCAGCTGGGGCTCTCCCCGGGGGAAAGGGACAAACATCCCTTTCCCCTAAGGCAATCTCCAGTCCCGCTGGTGCTGGCCTGATCTAGGCTAGAATCTGGTGCAGTGCGCTTAGCGTGCCTCAGCATAATTTAGGCAGGATTGGGCTGCACAGCAGTTACTTTTTATGTGAGAAACCTAGGGTTGGTCATATCCCCAGTTGGCTATACAGGAGCCTGGGTTGCCTAGGGCGAGTCACTATCTTTCAATTTAACCATTCTACAAGGCTAATATATTGCTCTGGGTTCCTAATGCATATGAATTAAAAAAAATAAAAACATCAGTAAGAATTTGTAGATGAACATGCCTTCGTTTAAGTACTCACCCAGGGTAGCTAACTTGCAAATAAAGCTCTCAAGTAAGCTTCCTGCTTTTGGAAATCCCATATGCAATCCACAAAAATATTAATAATCCAGAAGACTAGTACATACAGAGTCCAAGGGCGCAATCCTGGAAACTCAGATGGCGATAGAATGAGCGTTCCATCGCCGGAAGACGTTGCGAATGTGCCGTAAAGCGCGTTCGCGACGACTCAGGAGTAAGGGAGGCCGGTGCAAGGCTGGCTTCCCTCACTCCGGCGCCGGATCTCCATGCGGCCGACAGCAGAAGGTAAGAGCTCCGCCACTGGCCGCATGGGCAGACCGGTCCAGGAGGTAGGGGGCCATTGGCCTAGCTGGCCCGGGAGGGGGAGGGGGATGACGTCAGTCACATCCTCGTCCCCACCGGGCCGGCCATGCCATTACACAGCCTCCTCTACTTCCGCCAGCGGAAATCCGAGGAGGCCGATCGGGCTGGCCTGGATTTACACCCGGGGAAGGGGATGAGCATCCCCTTCCCTGAGTAGACCTCCAGCCCAGTGGGTGCCAGGCACCCCGTGCACAGGATCCGGCGGGCGGACCTGTGCCGCAGGCCGGATTCTTACAGTGGATTGCGCTGCATGTGCTATTTCACATATGATACTAAGAGCCCAGTCCTGGCCAACTTTCCTGCACTGATTCCAGCCCAATGGGGCGTGCACTGTATCCTGCAGTGGGGAACTAGTCACGAAGGCCTCCTCAAGGTAAGGGAATGTTTCTTCTCTTACTTCGAGGCTGCGTTGCGGCTGCATCAGTGCTGGAAAGTTGGATAGGATTTGGCCCACAGAATGTCTTTTAGGCTTGAATCTGTCACTTCAGGTAGTTGTTAATAAGATCTTGAAATGGGAAATGACCAATTTTTAATCTATGGTAATTAAAGTGCTTGAGGTACTTTTTCATTTAAAGTTATGGAAATTTCAAATACTACAGTAATTCAAATACAGATACCCCTTCACCAAAGCAGCTGGAGCCAACCACAAATAGCTATGATAGTTTCCACTGCTTTATATAAATGTTTTGAATATATTTTACACATTTGGTCACATGCATCTGATGAAGTAGACTTTTGTCTGCTCATCTCTCATACTGCAATAAATTTGTTCGTCTTTAAAGTGCCATGGGAGTCATTGCTGTTTTTCCTTGCAACAGATTAACGTGGCTACTTTCAGCAACTTGCTTATATCACCTATGAGTAATTTATAAAATCCCTAAACAGGCCAAAACGTGACCTGTTATTTCTGCTAAACCGGGTGCATTAACTCATTCATAATCTCTCAGAAACCTTAATTCATAATGAGATTCATAATCAGTATTCATGAGAGAAAATGGAGTCCACCAGAACAACTAAACCAGGTCCACCAGAACCACCACCAGATCCAACTAAACTTGTTGAAGGCTGCAAGGAAAACCCCCTCATATTTCACTTGATAAGATATTCCACCTGCTTGAATGTTCCATATTACATATTGATATTCCACATTACAGCTTGGATGGAAGCTAAGTACACTAACAGATGAAGTGAGGAAAAGTTAATGTCATGAGTTGGGTTGCATTTTTTGGGAATACTAACAATGTTGGTGGGACCAGTGTGGTGTAATGGACATTGGACAGAGTATGACATTTGGATTGGAAGTCCTGTAATCAAATTTCTGCTGAGCCATGGAGCTCACTGGATGACTTTTGGCCAGTTATTATCACTCATCTGAACCTACTTTACAGGATTCTTGTTAAGCAAAAAACAGAAAACATTATGTATACTTCCTTGGATGAGGAACAGGAAATAAATATGATAAACCTACTGAACAAATATTTGTTATTAGAAAATTCTTACAACATCTCAGGATGTGTATCCCACTCTTGGTACTCACGACCATAATAATTACAGGCCAATCCTGCGTAGGCTGCGGCAGTCAGTGTAAAGGGCGCAATGGGGGCCTGGAGGGAGCTTTGGATACCGGGGATCTCGGCCCCCGGTATCCCCTCCCCCTCCAGGCTCCGGGCAGCCTATGTCCACCCTTCTTTGCCACCTGGTCCGCCCTCTCCCCGCCCCTGCCCTGACTGGCATAGAACATACCTGGTCTGGCAGGCACAGGGTCAGGGAGTCGGTGGATCATGCAGCGCAGGCCGCAGTGCCAGTGCTGCTTGCTCTCCGGGTGTCATGTAAGTGCTTTACGGCACTTGCGCAACACTCTGCCCCAGGGCAACGTGCGCTGCCCGGGGCTTCTTCTACACAGGATTGCGCGGTAAGTTTCTTAAAGCTGAGCTCCCCATTATGAAATCATACGCTACACTGAATTCAATGGAGTTCTAAAGACAGGAATGAGCGGACCTCGATCCTGTCTGAGACTTTTACAGTTTTTATTCACATCATTGTTTCCATTAGTATCAGTCAAATAATGTGTTGACAACAGTAGTGCCTAAAGGAACAGGACTTGGTGAAAGGTTTTGGGGGTTTTTTTGCACAGAGTCAAAAGTATAGAAAAATCAAACTAAGAAGCACATAAAAGAGACACGTCCCCAGCTGCAGTGCATTTGCCACTTTCCCCCACAAGCAAGTCAGAAGGCATAACTGCTGATTGTGCCTATCGTTTGTGAAGTTAGAGGGAAGACAAGATAGTTGTATTACGCTACACAGAGGTGGTCTTTCCAAGAAGCAACCTGAAACGGTTGTGTAAAGCGGCAAAGTTGGAGGGGTGGAGAATGGACAAGTCCACGGCCTGTTTGTTCACTGCCTTCTCCAACCTGCTGCACCACTGGGCGCTCTTCTGACTTTCTGCGAGCAAGTTGGAAGAAGATCGTGGCAGCATTGCTGGAAGGAGAAGGGGGGGCTGCTGCTGCGGAATAGCTTCTCCACACTCACCCAGTGTTTACAAAGCACCCAGTGGGCAGGGAGGGGGGATCTGGAGACCGCCTCCCACTCCTCTCCTTCCCTCTTTCCCCTTTACTTACCAAGACCGCAGCATGATGTACTACTCCTTAGCTGACCAGGATTTCCAGCATGCACTACTCCTGTTCATTTGAAACAGAAGCAGCTTGGAGGAGGGAGGCTGCATGCTATTCTCCTGGTAAGTAAAGGGAAGGGGACAGGGTGGTTCTATCCCCCTTCCTACCCACGGGGGAATGCTCACTTGCCCCCCCCCACCTGCCCACTCTAATACACCCCTGCCCACTCGCTTGCCTATCCATGGGGCACATGTGTGTGAGCACAGGGGAGCCAAAATGGGGGGGGGGGTTTCAGGTGGTGCAGAGGCATGGGCCACCACTGACAATACATTAAACTAGTATCTACTAGCTCAATTTTAATGTGAAGCCTGGCACATCCCCCTTTGAAACAGAGATCTAGCAGTCTTTGGAGTGAAAGTTGCTAATACGAATTTTGCAGTGTAAGACTTGTGGTTGCACTGGCCAGTACAGGCATCCACACAGGCACATACAGATCAGACTCATCTCACCTCCTTGCATGGTGGCTACTAGTGATTGATGGTGAATAAAAACAGACCATCCCACCCCTCCCATCTCACAGTCAGCACTCCATGCCAACAGACCAGTTGCGCAGCACAAAAACACAGAACACAGCTCAGGGTTGGATAAAGGGTCCTGACAGGACCAATTGTTGGGCTAAGAAGACCAGATTGTCACATCCAAAATTACCAGAAGAAAACTTGTAGTTGATGGGTGGGTACAAACAATGCTTAGTCTCTCTTCCTGTATCTTGGAAATCTCTTGTCCTTTGTATTCTCAATACGAATGGAAACATGTTTGTGTGTGTGTGTGTGTGTGTGTGTGTGTGTGTGTGTGTGTGTGTGTGTGTGTGTGTGTGTGTGTTTTAAGTTACAAAGAACAAATCCAAGAAAAAACATTACGGTACTTATACAGTATTTGGATGAGTGCACCCTAAGATTCTTTAGACAAGCACAGAACTTCAGACAGCAAGTTCTCAGAGTGTGTTAATAGAGGTCATTTACCTTGCTAACAATCTGAACAGTGCTAGCTCAGCATGGGCTGGACTTCAACATATGTTGCCTCTGTTTATTTTGACTTTGTACATGGGTCAGGAAGTCGATCTTGAGTAAAACATGTTCTGCTTTACAGTCAAGGTCAGGCTACTCTGGAGTGAAACAGGCGCACAAGCAGAATTCCAAGAACAACAGAACTTTGTCCAGGCAGGCTTTGTGCTGCTGACGTTTCCTGTTCAAGTAAGCAGACTGATGGAAACGTATGCTTTGCTTTCACAGATTGGTAAAATCTATGAAATGCGGATGATGATGGACTTCAACGGGAACAACAGGGGATATGCTTTTGTAACATTCTCCAGCAAACAGGAGGCCAAGAATGCAATCAGACAACTGAACAATTATGAAATTAGGTAAGCATGGTTGGTAATTAGACACCAAAGGTTGAAATCAACCAACAAAGTAGCCTGTCCTTGAAGCCATTCTGGTCCAAACTACACACAGCACAGCAGGGGTTTATGCTAGAGATCAGCCACTGGAGGCAAAGAAATTTAGGGTGCAATCCAATCCTACTTAGGCCGCCGTTGTAACCAGTGGTGCAGCGAAAACGGGAGGCCCCAGAATGGAAAGGGGATTAAAAATCCCCTCCAAAAGGGGAATTCAAAGGGGATTTGAATCCCCTTTCCGTTCTAGGGCCTCCTGTTTTTGCTGTGCCGCTGGTTACAACGGTGGCGTAAGTAGGATTGGATTGCACCCTTAGTTACCAATTAGAAGTTTATGCCCATGACTCTCTCCAAGGATTGATCATCACTGAAAAATATGTGAATGTTTGTGCTATGTAAAAATTAATTCTCTTTGTATTACATGTTCTGTGTGATTCTCTGTTTAAATTCTCAGAGGTGGGAATAACTTGCATGAACAAGTTCACAACAGCCTGATCTCAACATATTTTGCAAATATAGCTAAATTTTGTTGCTAAGTAAGCACAAGCCTAGGCATGTCTACTCAGAAGTAAGTTCCACTGCAGTCAGTGGGGCTTACTCCCTGGAAAGCGTGTAAGACTTGGAATTTGTTGGACCTTGATATTTTCAGTGCATGGTTTGCTTACCGTTGGCTGCTTACACTCTTCAAATAGTTTGATATTACAGTAATATTGACAATGTTGAAAGTTTGACAATGGTTCTAGATTGTAATCTTGGTACAGTTTCTCAGATAATTAAACATATTTCACCACAACAATGGAATTGTTGTTTGTATGCAGGAACGGTCGACTCCTAGGGGTTTGTGCCAGTGTAGACAACTGCCGTTTATTTGTAGGCGGAATCCCTAAAACCAAGAAGAGGGAAGAAATTTTAGCAGAGATGAGAAAAGTTACAGATGGTGTTGTTGATGTCATCGTGTACCCCAGTGCAGCTGATAAAGCAAAAAATCGTGGATTTGCTTTTGTGGAATATGGAAACCACCGGGCAGCTGCTATGGCAAGAAGAAAATTGCTACCAGGTAATGTAAATGAAAAATACTGTAATGTCATGGTAAATACAAAGGGACAGTGGGTGTCCACCAATGCACAACGAAATGGGCTCTCCCAGTAGTGGAAGAGAGATCTGAGGGTATGCTAGATGTACCGGAAATAAACATATACAGTAGGCCCTCCGTCAGTGACTGATGCGTGGTGGGGGGGGGGGCGGGGAACCCGGAGAGGGTGACGTGCCGGGAGGCACCCAGAGAGGGTGACGTGCCGGGGGGGGACGCACCGGGAGTCCCGCTGCATAAAAAAAACCCGGTACTCACCCCATCCCGGCGCGTCACCCCTGGGAGCCGGCAGGCCGAGCTGCGTCTTCCTCGGCAGCTTGGCTGCTTCTAAATAGGCCAGCTGGCAAGGCTTTGGGCAGCATGTGCACAACGCCGCTCGAAGCTTTGCCCTCAGAAGGGCTGAACGAAGACCCGATTGGTAAACATATGTAAATTGTACCTGATTGGTAACATATGTAAATTGCCTAAACTTGCGAATGAGGCAAGTGCTGTGAAATGGTGGGGCACGAGGCGAATGAGGCTACAGCAGGATATGTGAATTTATGCAATTTTGTCAGCGTGACATCTGCAGACTTGAACATGCGTGGATTTTGGTATCTGCGTGGGGTTCCAGAACCAACCCCCCGTGGATACGGAAGACCCACTGTTTATATAAAAAAACCCAACTTTCATACAAAACAAGAACTCAGGGTTGCTCCAGGCCCAACTAAATGTAACTTGAGAGAGCTGCATTTCCAACAGTATTTGTATGTCCCCCCCCCCCATCCTGTGGGGCAAATATCAGCTTTCTCAGGGCAATAAGTGTAATCAGGAAAATGACTCCAGAGAAGAGTTAAATTCCCCCGTCCCCCCAGCGCTGTTGCTTTGAGATTTGACTTTTCCCTCACCCTGCAATTGCAATTAATTCTCCCAAAAGCAAGAGAAATCATGTTCATCATGGATCTCTCATATCATGTCCAGTTTGGGCCTCAGTGCAGCACTAACTTGGGCAGTGTGGTAGCAGTTTCTAAAACAGCCAGCAATTCCCAAGCAAGTGCATGAAGACAAAAATATGCTGAATGGCTGTGGAGGCCGGAGGGTGAATTGTCTCGGTTTCAGAAGCGTCGCTCCGGTAGGGGCGGGGCTGTAAGTATCGCTGCGGTCATAGTCTCTTTACCGAGCGAGGAGGAGGCAGCCCCGCCCCCTCACTGTCCGAGCCAGTCCCCTACGGAGAAACCGGCAGGGAAGAGACCCTGCCTGCTGCTTTCTCCGTAGGGGACTGGCTCGGACAGTGAGGGGGCGGGGCTGCCTCCTCCTCGCTCGGTAAAGAGACTATGACCGCAGCGATACTTACAGCCCCGCCCCTACCGGAGCGACGCCTCTGCTCGGTTTTGTTGTAGTTGCTGACCCATCTAGGGTTGACTTGTTGTTCAAAGGAAAGGTGCCACCACTTTTCCATCCTCTCCCCCCATACTGTAACCTGAGGCTAATTAAATCAGACTCTGGATGGCAGGAGGAGGAATTACGAAGCAGCTTTTATTCGAAAAGTGATATATCACTGGCAGCGCAGCTCCAAGCTGAACAGCTACAAAAGGGGGGCTGCGGCGCTGGGCACCGTCTGAGGGTGAACTTTTATACCTTTCAGTTGTTACAAAAAACATGAGAGACACGTCACTGCGTTTGGAGTACATACATTGGTTGTCTTCATCCCACTGACCATCCCAGCTACTTAGCTTTCGTTTCCCTGGATGAGGTTCCTTCCCCCCCCCCCCCACCCAACTACAGGCCTCTGTTCTTAACTTTCGTTTCCCGGCACTGCCCTGCTCAGGCAGCCGGAACCTACCATGCTACATTGTTTTCGCAGTGTCAGCTGTTTTACAAAAGCCAAAAATGCTATTCTAACTTGAAAAACCAGGTTAGAAATTAAATATGTTATGCAGCAATCTTATAATAAGGAAAACACTCTTAACATGCTCAGGAATAACTCCCCTGCAGGCCACAATACCAGCACCTAGAGTAGGGGGGAAGACGTTTCTTTCCTTCTCTTTTCCTTTGCAGCTTTAGCATGGTGACCTGCTGACCGCTTCTCTCTTCTGGCAATACTGTTGGGTAGAGGAATGAAAGAGACTGGTTTTTTGTAAGAGCAGAAAGGATGAAATCTTACACCCATTTACACTAATGTGGGGCAGCAGACAGGCCTGGTATTGATGCTGCCTGAGATAAAAAGGGAAATCACTGACCTCTGGGGCTGCTCCCAGACCATCTCGTGAAGAAAAGTAGCTTATGGTGCTTCTGTGAGAGAAAGCCAAGAGGGTGCAGGACTCAGGAGGAGGCTAAGACTGGAGGTTCTGACTGTTGAGGTTCTGAGATGAGGGTTGTTACATATACTTACTGGTAATCAGATAATATTGGTGTTGCCTGTCTGAGGGAGAGGGGTAAATGCGGACCCTGTTGAAGAGATGTGCGACCCTCTGTAGGAGCCTGAAGCAATGGTATAGGTCTGCAGTGGTAACTGCTGAAAAGGTCAGAGTAAGCAGGCCAGACATAGACACTGGAAGGTTTCGTTCGATAGCTTTCATGGCCCGCGATTAACCAACAGTGTTCCAAAAATATGGGATTAGATGCCATCAGGTAAAAGAAGCTTGTACTTTAATAATTTCCAATACCGTTAGCGGGTTTCCTTTCAGGATTTTAGTGTTTTTGTTCCGTGTGTACAAGCTTCTTTTACCTCATGGCATCTAATCCCGTATTTTTGGAACACACTGGAAGGTGCTGCTGCTTACTCCCAGGAAAGTGTGTATAGCAACCTTTCCCAACGTTTGTCGCCAGGTGTACCCCCTGGCATGGTCAAATTTTCTGAAGTACCCCCTGGAAAAATAATTATTAATTAGCTACTTGAGAATAATTAATGTTCTAATTAAAAACAATTAAGTGGCAAATTAACATTAATTAAGCTAATTGAGCAATTAATTACTGCTCCACAGGCAGAGAGAGTGAAAGGGAAAACGTCACCTGTTGAATTTCTGTCATGCCTGAAGGGCTAGGGCCAAGAGTGGCTATCCCCAAGCCGTGTGGCACCACTTGCAGATGTGGCTGCCTGAACCTGCAATTGGTGATGACCACTTGTCCCCTGGGCATGCCAGAACCTAGGGGACTCCAGTTGGTAGGGTGTTCCCCTCCCTGCTTACTGAATCCAACCTCACCCAATGTCAGGACTCAAACTGAAAGGACAGTATACTGTATACAGTACACACTCTGCTGTGTGACCAGAATGAAGTTACTGCTGCCTCATCATCACAGCTACTCTAAATACCCTGGGTTTCTCCATTGTAAATCTGGCAGCTCTCATTTCTACCCAAGGGTAGAAAAATAGCTTTAAGAGCAGGAACTACTATACTGTCTTTGTGCCTACTTTCTGGGGGCGGGGGGGAGGCTTCCAAAGAATCTGGGAAGTGTCAGTGAGTCGATGTTTGTGGCATGAACCATAAGAACCTGCCTTCTGCTTTGGATCTCCTGGAGACCTTAGCTGATCAGAAGTAGCAATAGGATCATTTGTACTGTACATACATGCACTCTGCCTTGATTGATGCATCCTAGACCACTGGCGTCACTGCAGGGGGGCGGAGCTCTAAGTTCTGCCGCGATCCGACCCTCTGTTACATGGGTGAACGAAGCGGCCCCGCCCTCTCACCTTCAGAACCATTCAAGGCGGTGAAAACAATGCACAGGAGACTCCCTGCGCGTTGCTTTCGCTGCCCTGAAAGGCTCCGAAGGCGAGGGGGCGGGGCCGCTTCATTCACCCGTGTAACGGAGGGTAGGATTGCAGCAGAACTTAGAGCTCCGCCTCCCTGCAGTGACGCCAGTGTCCTAGACTTTAATTGCCTTCTAAAACAAAGTAATTTGAAAGAGAAATATTGTATGTGCTGTTGTGAATCTCCAAAATTGTCCAGTCTTCCAGTTTCTGAGGGAAGTCTGTGGATACAAACCCCAAACATTTCCCTATTCTTCTAATCCCAGAGCTTAATGCTGCCTCTAATTCTACTCTTTCCCAGCCAGGAGTTCAACAATATATAACAGTGAAGGGACTTGCAAGTCGGCCCTTGGTATATGCACAAGGGTATTACATGCATATCCCTAAAATTATGAAGAACAGTATACACTAACAGCCAGGGATGTATCTAAGTAACTAGGTCACGAGTGCGAGTACGAGTCATTTTTGCAAGAGTGCGAGTCCGAGTCCGAGTCAGTGTCAAACTTTTGTGGCAAGTACGAGTCAAGTGCGAGTCATTTTTGCACGAGTGCGAGTCGAGTACGAGTAAGGCCAGAAACCATGAGTCACAAGTCACTTTGGGGAAAATGGCTTTTTCCCCTGAAAATGGGGAAAAATGACCTCTGAGACTTTTGAAGCACCCACTTGGCTCCCCCTATGCCCTTTCCCTCACCTCTCAGTCTTGTCACCACCCATCTGGTTTGGGAAAAACAAGCGTGTCTACATTTAAACCATTTATTATTCCCCCCCTGCACCTTCCCCTTGCTGAGCCGAGCATCCTTTGGGCTCAGAGTTTTGGTCAATGAGGAGGGACTGCTGCGGCAGCTTCGCCTTCCCTCACTCCTCTCCACCCCTCGCTCTTGGAGTTGTGGCCAATGGCAAACAGACAGCAACAAAAGGGGGGGACTCAGAGCCAGGCTTGCTTTCCCACCCCCTTGAAAACCCTTCCTCCCTGCTTCCCTCCTCCTCCGAGGTCTCCACTGCGCCTGCCTGCCTGCCTGTGTTGATACCGGCCATTAAAGGAAAATGACTTGGAAATGGCAAGTCGTTACCCCCACGAGTGCAAGTCAAGTACGAGTCCCGTGGGTCACGAGTGCGAGTGCAAGTGCGAGTCAGTGGGTCACGAGTACAAGTACGAGTACGAGTCAGGGAAAAAGTGGCTAAGTCACACTTGCGAGTCGAGTCATTTGACTCGAGTCCCCATCACTGCTAACAGCACAATCCTGTCTAATGCTAGACCGGTGGAGTGATCGCTCCACTGGTTTAAGGTGTTGCAAACGTGCTGGAAAGCACATTTGTGCCATCCGACGAGTAAGCGGTGCCGGCGGAGAGGCTTGCGTCGCTCCACCAGCGCCACGGGACAGATCAACGCTGCGGTGGAGAGGTGAGTCCTTGCAGTGCGGTTGAGGGGCGTGGAGAGGGTGGAACAGGGCATTCCAGGGGGTGGGATTGATCGGCTGGGACCGGGAAGGGGGAGGGATCAGCGGTGGCCTCCTCCACCGTATCCTATCCCCCTTCCCGGGCCTGGCTGGCGTTCCAGGGCTGGCTCAAATGTACACCAGCAAAATAGCTGGCGCACATTTGAGTAGACCCATTGGGGCGGCTGAGGCTCTACTCAGGTTAAAAGGACAAAGTCCCTTTACCCCCAGGAAGCCTCTGTATTCTCCCCCATCGCCTTGATACAGTCAATAGCTCCTTCATAATATGCAAGTTCACTTTAAGGATAAATCTAATGGTATAGGTTTATAATTCCCTTTCCCCTCAAATAACATGTTACATTTAAGGTGTGCGTATGTGATTCTTACCCCTTCACAGGAAGGATACAATTGTGGGGACATCCTATAGCTGTAGACTGGGCAGAGCCAGAAGTTGAGGTTGATGAAGATACAATGTCGTCAGTCAAAATCCTTTATGTGCGAAACCTTATGTTATCAACCACCGAAGAAACAATTGAAAAAGAATTCAACAACATCAAACCAGGTAAAAGAAAGTGAGAAAAAAGCCAGCTTGTTCAAATTTGTTGGTAAACCTATATATGTTGCACAAAGATAATAAATAATGCACTAGGAAAAACGTTATTCTGGTTGAAATATTATTAACTTGTGGATATGTCAGCAAACGAGACAAAGCAGTTATTTTATTTTCCTTGGGAATGTTTCCAAATGTTAAAATGAACAACAACAAAAGCCACAGTTTAGATGCTTCTAGTGGAATGCTAATCTCTCTTTCGTTTTCTCTCCCTGAAACACACAAAGCTAAACAGTTGTGTGTGTGTGTGTGTGTGTGTGTGTGTGTGCGCGCGCGTGCGCGCGCGTGTGTGTGTGTATAAAAGATGTGTTGCTTTTTTAAAGCAAACATGTACTATAATCCAAATATGTTCTTTTGTACAGGGTGATGCATTGAATAGGAAAAAAAACAGGAGGAATATTTTTAATTGGTCTGGTAATCCCCCATGCATGTAATTTTTAAAATATCTACAAAGCTGTTTTCTTCTGTCCATATAAAGTTTCTTTTCCCACTGCTGTAAGTGGTATATACTCTAGGGCTGGCATTCCCAACTTGTGGTACACATACCCCTTGGGGTACGCAGACCAGGGGTACGTGAGATGCTGTCCCTTATCAGCTGCTGCGATCAGCAGCTGATAAAGGACAGCTGCTAATGGGGATTTTTTCTGGGTTGTGTCGCGGGCAGGTGCCCGCCTACACTGCAACCCAGAAAATGTCCCCACGATGTCCCTGGTAGCTCCTCCTACCTGTTCTACTGGGCACCGCCACCTTGGATCTCATGAAATTTTGTGAAATCCAAGGTGGCGGCGCCCAATTCCCACAAGATATGGGCGCCGCCATCTTGGATCTCGCAAAATTTCATGCGATCCAAGATAGCGGTGCCCATGAGAACAGGTAGGAGGAGCTACTGGGGACATCTCGGGGACATTTTTCCAAGTTGCAGTGCAGGCGGGTAAGTGCAATTTTTCACTTTTATTGAATTCAGCAATGTGTGGTATTCCAGAACTTAAGCAACAAGCATCATTCTTTAAGACTTGCAATGGTTGATTTTCTAGATAAAAAGTGGAAAATAATGGGTCCCCACAGGTCCTTTGAAACCAATGGTTGCACCAACCTCCTACATAAGCAAAGGTTTCTCCATTCATTGCAATGTCTGGGACATTGTCTGGGACATTCATTGCAATGTCTGGTTGAAATGTGTGGGGCATTTGAAATGTGTGGGTCTCAAGCACCAGCTTGAGGGCTGTCTCTCCCTTTGCTCTTCCAGGTTTTGGGTGCTGCCTCCTTCCTGTTTATGAATCTGAACAATTTCTGCATCTGGTACTGGAGCAACTCGCCTCTCTGAGGCTGCTTCCTGTCCTCTCTATTTGTTGTATGCCACGAAACTATGCTGTAAATGGTGCAGTGTTTTTGTAGTCACATGTTTCATAAAAGTGCCTGGAAAAGATTGAGAAACAAAAGACCAGTTCTGAAATCTTAAGGTCAGATGCCGGTCACTTTCAAGAATTCCTTAATGACAAGTGCCACCAGTACTGTCTCACAAATATACATAATATAACATGAGACATACCAAAGGCTCCAGTGTGCCAAAGGGTAATTTTCTAGGAAGGCAAGAACCACCTACATATTCCATGGTTGTGCTGAGATAGGTGTAAAATTAAGGACAAGCAAGCAAACAACGGAACTCAAATTAGTGTAATTGAGCGTGCTTGGAAGAAATCTAAATTCTTTTTTGTTGGGCAAGCCCAGTACTGCTACTGAATTTCAACAGTCTATACTGTCTGAAATAATTTAATAAAATATTACATAATCAGCCAACAGTTGTACTCAGCCATAAAAATGGATATTAACAAGCATAAAACCTCAATTCCATTGCACAGAACGGAGAGCTCAGGTCCTCCAGAGACTCATTACAGACCCAAAGCTTGGTTATAGAAACTGTTTATGTACTTAACCAAATATATCGTCAGAGGACTTTTTAAATGTTTTATTTTTCTTGAAGAGATGTATGTGATTATTCAACATCATACCTTTTATTTATTTGGATTTCTAATGTCCCTTCTCCCTTACGGCTCAGCAGTATGTTACAGCTGAGAACACATACTAAATGTATATGCACTCAAGAATTATAAGAATCGAAAATATAACATAAACATGCCCAGAGTTTCAAATTCTACCATTTTCCCAGAATGTGACTCTGCTAATTTATTGTGTATATTGCCCTGGGACAGAAATTGGGCCAATCAAATTTGCTGGTAGCTCCACCTGCTTCCTATTGATCAGAGAAGTAATGCTTTGGGGAGATGTAGAGTTCAAATTTTGGAAATGAGGACCCATTCAGAAAAGAAGAGCTTTTAGAAGCTTAAAGAGAAAATCTACATTTAAAGAATGTCTGTAAGCTTACCCTCCCCCAAATTCTTTTTTCCAGCTGAAGCCTTGACTCTTTGTAAAAGTGTTACCAATTTGATAATGTGGATATATTTTGCTTTAAGTAAAATCCTTATATTTGCTTATATTTAAGTATTCCCAGGGTAAGATCAACAAATAATTTAAATCAAATTACACATGTACTTTTGGAATTCTTATGTTTGTACGGTGCTTCCTACCATGTAGATAAAAGATATGTGCAAAGGAGTTAATCCTATCCATTTTAGTAACACCTGTACAGATACAACACCAACAATAAGCAGCCCAAATGATCAAAAAGGCACAGAAATGCACATCACTAACAGCACAATTCTATATATATTTACTCAGAGGTGTCGCGGCAGCTAAGCCTCTAAGCTAACGTAACGTTCTGCGCATGTGCAGGAAAAAGTATAAATAAGGCCACGACGCAGCGGCTGCCTTCAGAAAGCCCTGGCCGCCGGTCGTGGCGGACGCCCCAGGGCTTTCTCAGGTTCCGAGGCCGGGCAGGCGCTCCAGGGGAATGCCGCCCGAGCCGCGGAGCCGCTGCGTCACCGGGTGGGCGCGCGCACATGCACGCGCTTCCCTGGAGTGCCACCCAAGGGGCGGAGCCGCCCGGAGCTACTGCTCCGTTCGCTCCGCCCTCCGTACGCCTCTTACTCAGAAGTAAGTTCCATCTTGTTCAATGGGGCTTACTCCCTAGTAACTTCAATCCTACTGTGTTTAGGATTACTGCCTAAGGGCCCAAGCCTCTCCGTGCAGTACGCAGATTGCGAGGTCTACCAGGGTATTGCGCTGGCTGTCAGCGCTGCAGCCTCTCCACTTTTCTGTAGCTGCTGCCAGTGCAAAGGCTGGGAGGCTGTGCATCGGCAGCAATGCCACACAGACCAGCTGTTGGCGCAGTGATGGTGGCAGTGGGGGGAAATTGGGGCAGATCAGAGCGGGATCGGAATGTGATGGGGGATGATTGGGTTGGGACGGGGCAGATCTCATTAGCAGCCATGTCCGCCAGATCTAGAACCCTTGTCCTGGGCAGTCATGATGGCGTTGGGGCAGATTGGGGGAAGATCAGGGTGAGGATCAGGCTGGGATGGGGGATGGGGGTGGATTGGGAGAGGGGCAGATCTCAGCAGCAATGTCTGTCTGGTCCAGAACCCCCATCCGAGGCCTGACACGCCCCCTTCAGGCTAACAGTTGGGCCTGAGTAGTCCCATAGGGGACCAGGCAGTGGCCAGAGAGGTAAATAAATTTTCTCTTTACTTACCTCTTCTAGCCAGCTTGGTCCCCTGCTGGTGCATGGAAATAGCGGAGGCTGCATTGATGACCCTAAATCCTGCATGCCAGTGTGGGATAGGACTGGGCCATAAGTCAACGTAAAAGCAAATAGGCCAGCTATGTAGATCACGGATTGCAGTGCCAGGATATAATATTTATTTATTTTAGAATAATCAAATTGAAGTGAACAGAATTAGCCTGGAACATCAATGGCCAAGAACACAACACAAGCACACATTTTCTCTTCTAGCATCTTCCACAGTAGACCTAACCTTCCAATCTATTCTACAGGGTCAGTGGAGCGAGTCAAGAAAATCAGAGACTATGCATTTGTGCACTTTAATACTCGAGAAGATGCAGTTGAAGCTATGAAAGTCTTAAATGGGAAGGTAATGCTATATTAGTATTTGCTTGATTGAGCACTGAAGGTAGCATGTATATGGCATAATATTTCAAATAGCTAAGTTAGGGCGCAATCCAATCCTACTTACGCCACCATTGTAACCAGCGCCGCAACGAGAACGGGAGGCCCCAGAACAGAAAGGGAATTCAAATCCCCTCCAAAAGGGGAATTCAAAGGGGATTTGAATCCCCTTTCCGTTCTGGGGCCTCCCGTTGTCGCTGCGCCGCTGGTTACAACGGTGGCGTAAGTAGGATTGGATTGTGCCCTTAAGCATCATCCTACAGTATCTCTCATTTTCAGGAAATAACAAAGGAGCAATTTTCATGTTATAAGCAGCCCCAAAATATTAGCATTTGACTTAACTTGCCATGTGGAACACCCCAATCGTGTGGAGAGTTTCCAGAGCAGTAATACTAGGAACATGTGTTGGTGACATGGAGCCTATCTGCACATCCATGGCTCTGCATAGGTTGAGTGGTTTTCAAAGATAATAGCCCCTACATGCCCCTAATGTGACAAGGAGATGCTTTCAGTATGCATCTCTAAGATGGGAATTGACTCTAAGAATCTTAACATAGATTTTTTTCAGATCCTGATGAGAGTAAAGAAAATAGGAATAATAGATGAATTCCAGGATCCAAAGAACTGTTTTAGGAATTCTCAAGGTCTTGTGAATGCTTAGCAAGTTTTAAAAAAGAATAGTCTTTCTTTTTATCCCCACGGACACTTTCCACATGATTGGGGCAAGGGGGGGTTGCCACCAAGGGTGAGTGATTTTTAAGTTATAGTTCTGACATGAATTCACCATCATGTGGTTTAGTCACAACCTGTTTTGAATCCTCCCTTCATTTCAACAGTATTTTGTCATGTAACCTGAGATGAAGGCTGCTATTTGTGAAATGCAACCCCAAAGAACTCAAGGAGTTAGTTACATGGTCCTTTGGCTCCTAACCAAAGAATCTAGTACTGTAGTCAAGGACTGCAATTACACTTGTTTTCAGTTTAATCGTTTGTTTGACTATGATAACTGGTACCAAATAGAGTCACGAACTGGCACATATGAAGATATTAAATATATATTAAATGTATGCTGTGATCCACAAAGGGGCAACAGGAGTGGATGTGCCTGGCTTTCCCCTCCAGTTCTCAACTCAGCAGCTCCTCACTCCCAATAACTAGAGAATGTATGTGCCTTGTTCTGAAGAGTGGTTCCCTGACCCATGTTCTATTAGCACACACAGAGGTCACTATGGAAAGCCAGAACAGTTATGAGTCATGTATAAGAAAAGCAGCATGAGAGCTATTTGTATGACTAGTCTACAACTGCCAAAGTGAAATACTTTCATCCACTTGCCAAACAAATTGGCTCCAACTCAGCTAAAGTTAGTCATAACTGGGTTCCATAACTAGGTTGAAAGTAGGAGAACTTAACTTCACTGCAACTCACTTGTTCCATTAATTTCAATGGGACTTACAGCACAATCCTATGCATTTCTGCTCAGAAGTAAGTACCACTGAGTTCAATGGGACTTACTTCCAGGTAAGTGTGTATAGGATTGAAGACTTAGGGCCCAATCCAATAATTACTGCATGTCCTCGCTTCCTGCCCTGCGCGGACTGCCGTAAAGCAGTCAGCACCAGTTGCAAAAGACGCTGCAACAGCATGCTACTTTGCACGCTGCTGGCAGAACCAGTGGGAAGGCCTGAGCCTTCCCACCTGCAAGGACGCATCTCCTTCCGCTCGCCAGAGCAGGTACGTCAGCAGGAGAGGCAGGAGGGCAGAACAGGACGGGAAGGGGAGAAAATGGGGTGGGGAGGTCAGTGACAGGGGCGGGAGGTGGAAGGATCAGGCACGGGAGGGACAGGATCGGCGGTGCTGGCGTCGCCAATATCCTATCACCCTTCCCAGACCCAATCCTGCAATGCTGGTCCACACAGACCTGCACCAGCTATTTAGCTGTCACAGGTTCAAGTAGACCCATCTACACCTTGGAAACAAATATTCCTTTACCCTGAGGCCTCCCAGATTGACCCCACACCATAGGATGTAGCAGTCGCCATTTTGGTACCACGGCATCGACCGGGGGGATGGATAGGATAGGACTGTTAGATAGCTAACTTGAGCTGGACCAGGGACATAGTAGTTCAGGTCATAGTATTTAGTTCATTAAAATAATTGCTGAAATATATGTATTTAGACATCCATTTCTTTAAGTTCTAAAGCCCCATCTTATTCCCAAAAATTGATTCTCAAAGTGTCTTATGTAAATAAACAAGACAACAACATTTTCCAATTTTAAAAACATTTTTAAAAGCAGCACAGGCATTAAAGACCACACAGTAGGGGGGAAAAGCCAATTCCAAAAAGAGCAAAGAAGATCAAGCCACAAAGATCAGTCAATACAAAAGCCTCTGCCAATAAGATAGTCTGATGGACTTCCCTCATCAGCAAGTTCTGTAAGGAGGAGGATACCATGGAGATCTAGTCTTGTCATGACCACTCACCTAAACTCATTTGGTGGGAAGCCCAAAGCAAGATCGCCCTGGATGATTTCAGATTATGGAAAAATACATATAGCCGGGTTCCTCAGGTACCCTGATCCCAGGCCATATCCCGAATGTGAGCTGTTTGGTACCAGTTACAGAACTATACTAATGCCAGAGACGTCGTTTGGGGGGGTGCGCTAAGTGAGGGGCGCTCTGGATGACACCTCTTTTTGGGTTGTAACCATGGGGTGCCCCACACCACACAGCACCCTCAGGCAGTCATCAGTGGCCATTTTCGGCCTCTCTGAGTCACTTTATGTTCTTGTGAGCAAAGCTCACGAGAACACAAATGGACTCAGAGCAGCCGAAAATGGCCGAACCAAGGGGGTGTCACCCCTCACTAGGAAGGGTGACACCCACTGGCAGTTCGGCAGCTCACCTGCTCCCTGCAAGCCATGGCCGCGTGAGTTCAAAGCAACTCACATGGCTTCGGCTTGCAGGTGGAAGCTGTAAGGAGAGCCAAAGGCAACGAAGGGGCTGTCATCCCTTCTCTGCCTTCGGCTTTTCTTGCAGCTCCTGCCTGCGAGCTGAAGGCGCGAGTCACTCTCAGCTCACAGGAAAAGCCAAAGGCAATGAAGGAGCTGTCATTCCCTCAACTGCCTTAGGCTTCGCTCCACTCTGAGCTGACTTGAAGCAAATACAGGTGGGCCCCCATATCCACTGATCCGCTATCCACGGTTTCAGTTATCCACGGATCGTGGAAACCCCCCCCCCCCCAGGCTTTTACTTTTTTCCCAGTAAGCTTCGTTTCTTCCTTAAACAAACAGGAGAAGCAGCTTCTGGCTGCTTATTGCAGGCAAGTAGAATGAAACTAAGGCCTCAGTCCAGCCCAACTCAGGCACAGTTGAGGCCCAATTGTGGCACAATTGGGGCCCAAAATAGGACCGAGTTAGGCTGCAACTGTGCCTGAGTTAGGCAGGAGGCAAGAGCAGTGGGCCAGGATCGAGGCAAAACTTACCGCAGAGGCAGGCAGGCCCCTGTGGGGAGCTGTCAGTCTTGTGGAAGCGAAGAGCCCCCTCCTCAGCCCGTCTGCGTGCACCTACCACAGCTGCTGCAGCGGTCGCAGCAGATGGGCAGCCACAGGTGGGCCTGCAGGCACTGGGCGTGCGACAGTCAGCTGAAGGGCAGAGGTTGTGCCAGTGCCAGCTGCCCCAGGGCACCCTGGGCATTAGCCACCTGCCGCAGGGGGGAGTGCCACTGCCCTCCCTCCTGCAGACTGCGATGCCACCCCCAAGCCACGGTGAGGCTGCACGTGGGAGTCATGGGGGGGTGAGCGGGGGAGAGAAGGGAAGGAGGGGGTGGGAACGGCATGCACAAGGGGGGTCTCATGAGGTCTGGAACCGCCTCCGCCATGACATGCCCGTGCGCTGCCTGAAGCCCTGGGCCACCAGGGCCGTGGCTATGCCCACAAAGAAGGCATCCCGGTATGCCTTCTGCTCCATGCCCCGGCCAAGACCGAGAGATGCCTTGGGCTTGTCTGCTGTGAGCGGGAAGGGCTCACGCAGCTCATCACTCCCCAGATAGGGCAACGTAGGCGCCTCGCGGCAGGCGCTCTGGCGGGGTGGGGGGTGCCAGCGTCCATCATCAGGGAGTGGGAGGGGAGGCAGGCACACAGGCAGGCGGACAGGGGGTGCTGGGGAGGGACACGGGTGGGTCAGAAACAGACAGAAAACAAGGCTGGTGGGAGAGGAATACAGGGAGAGGGGTCTGCAGAGACCAATAGGGACACAGGGGTTACTTCGCAGATGGAGGCAATGCAGGAACGGGCGCCTCTCATGCAGACGGACCGAGGGCGGAAACGGACGCTGTTGACGGGCGGACTGAGGACGGAAACGGACGCCGTTGACGGGCGGACTGAGGGCGGAAATGGACACCGTTGACAGGCGGACACGGACGCCGTTGACGGGCGGACCGAGGGTGGGTGAGAGCCCCGGTTGCTGAAAGGGCTCTTCACGGACATGGGGGACGTGCGCCATGTCACCTGTCACTGTTTGCCTGCCTGAGAGGCCCCCCAACTCCCCCCTCCCCTCTGAGCCCTGAGGGTATGGCAGCCCCCCTGCTGTGTTCTCCCTGGGCTGGCTGTGGCAGGCCCTGGCTGGGATTCATGCAGGGCCTTGTGTGGTGGGCGCTGTCTCTCTGTGTGTGGGGCAGTGCTTGTGTAACATTGGGGTCATGGTGTTCAAGGGGCCTTTGCCCAAGGGGCATCTTTATTGTTCTGGAACATTGGCAGGGATGGCCAGGCGAGGCTGCCAGGGGTAGGCACAGCAGCCACTCAGAATGTAGCAGCAGCAGCAGCAGCTAAGGAGGGTTGCAGGGCAGGCTCCCAGACCTCTGGCAGCATCGAGGCAGACGACCATGGGGCAACCAGACTGCGGGCCCAGGGGTGCTCCCCAGAAGGTAGGTGGTGGTGGACATTCCTGGGGAGACATAAATCACAGGGGTGTTCCATGGCAGCTGCTGTGTGGTAGCAATCCCCATTGAAGAAATGCCAGTGTGCCGGTTGCAAAGGCCTGCAGGGAGAGAAATCAAACACAGCTGAGTGGTGTGACACACATAGCCTGGTCTGCGCTCCTTCCCTGGGTGTAAGGTGAGCATGATCCTGTAAGGGAAAGGGGTCAAAGAGAGAGACAACAACACAACTTGGGGGTCACAACCATGGCAATCCTAGCAATACTGACCTGTCAGTAGACCCTGTGGAGAAAAGAGGGGGGGAACAGCTGGTGTCTACATATGGGTTACAGTTCCACACTCATGGCATTGTGTGCTCACATTCATACAGGCAGCTATGAGACAAGACATTGGTATAGAGGCATATCATGGCAGGCTATGCAGGCAGCTATGAGACAAGACATTGGTATAGAGGCATATCATGGCAGGCATTGCAGGCAGCTATGAGACAAGACATTGGTATAGAGGCATATCATGGCAGGCATTGCAGGCAGCCATGAGACAAGACATTGGTAAAGAGGCATATCATGGCAGGCATTGCAGGCAGCAATGAGACAAGACATTGGTAAAGAGGCATATCAAGGCAGGCATTGCAGGCAGCTATGAGACAAGACATTGGTATAGAGGCATGTATCCTACCTATATTTCTCTATGCAAAGAGGCAGATGTCAGACCACATGTCAGCATGAACCCTGCACTTACCTGCACTTACCTGCTGGTGTTGTTGCCTGTGGGGGGGGGAGAGGGGCTGGGAGAAAGACATGGGTTAGCAAACACTTGCATGGAGACAGCTGCCCAGGCACAGGAGTACACAGTTTGGCCACAGCCAGAACAGCCCTCTCTGCCCTAGAGGGGGGCAGAGAGGAGAAGAGAGAAGTGGGGTGTTAGAAAAGTTTTCAAAGTCCCACTTTGTGGCTGCTGGGGGACAGAACCCCACGCCACGTGCTCAGAGAGAGAGAGAGAGAGTGAGTGGAGGGCTGGGGCTGGGCTTTTGTGGGAAAGAGGCTGGGTGGAGCTGGGTGCTGATAGGGTAACTATTTGGGTCCGTGTCCAGAGTTAGGCCACAACTGTTCGGTCCTAACTCAAGCCCAACTCGGGCCCAGGGTGTTAGAACTTTTCAGGAGAGGGCTGGTGTGGGTAAGGTAAAATGGCTCCTATGGGTCTCCTCACATTTGGGTCCACCCTTTTTGCTGGCCCAAATTTTGGGCCTGAGTTGGGCTCGAGGGGGCGTGTCAGGGGCTCTCCAGCATCTGGAACCGGACCAAATTTTGTAACCGCCCCCGTCACACCCCCGACACGCCCCCGACACGCCCACTTTTAGGCTGCAATTGTGCCTGAATTGTGCAGTTGTGCCTGAATTGTGCCTGAACCCAATTCAGTCCCAATTGCAGCCCAACTCAGGCACAATTCAGGCACAACTCGGGCCTAAAGCACTTGGGCTGCAATTGTGCCTGAATTGTACCGCAGTTGCCTTGGGCTGGACCGGGCTGCAAGTCCTAGAGAGGCTCTGCAAGGTTAACAGAAACCTTGCAGAGCCTCTCTAAGACTTAAGTCTCGTTCTACTCGCCTGCAATGGAGGCTGCTTCTCTGTTTGTTTTAAGGAAGAAACAAAGCTTGCTGAAAGAAAAATAAGAGCTGGGAGGGGTGCACGCCTGCTCGCAGGGAGGCAGGGCGGGGGGCCTCCAGGAAACCATGGAGGGGGTGTTCGCTCCTATCCATGGTCTCAAGTATCCACGGAGGGGCCTGGAACATATCCCCAGTGGATATGGGGGGAGTACTGTACTTCCGGGTATTCACGCCACGTCAATCACTTCCGGCTTTGGTGGAGCTGCCCGCAATAGGTGCAGACAAGGTACGCTACGCCACTGTCTAATGCATCAGTACAGTATATTTCATTTTTATCTTCTCATGCATCTTTTTTGTTTTAAGGTGTTGGATGGCTCTCCCATTGAGGTCACATTAGCCAAACCAGTAGACAAAGACAGTTATGTTAGATATACCAGAGGTACAGGTGGACGAGGAGCAGTGCTTCCAGAATACACGTATACATTTGGGCATGTATATGACCCAGCTGCAGCCTACCTGGGAGCACCAGTATTCTATGCACCTCAAGCCTATGCTGCTATTCCCAACTTCCATTTTCCTGCTGCTAAAGGACACCTCACCAACAGAGGCGTTCTCAGGCATCCATCCATTAGAGGTAATTCTATTTAGCTACTGTATGCTTGTTTTCTTCAAGGGTAGAATGTTAGCTAGTCACGCAACCACAGTTCAAGGAGTTTTCTAAAAATTCTTTATGTCCTGGCAACTGGATACATGATTGGAAAAAAAATCACACTTATTAGTTACGGCACCACAAAATAGTTCCTTATATACAGTTGTCTGCATGATCACATATTTTATTTATTTATTCATTCCACTTTTTATCCTGTCTTTCCTCCAAGGAGCTCAAGGTGGTATACATTGTTCTTATGCCCCATTTTATCCACATTTATCTACAGTTCTTGCACACTGGAACGGAGGCAGGGAGGGTGCGTTTCTGGGTGGGGGGGACAGGCCCAAGAGGGGGTGCCTCTGCCCTATCCTATCCTCCCTCCCGGGCCTGGACGCCCTACATGGAGTTTCCTGGACATACACCAGCTAAATAGCTGGTGCAGATCTGAGAAGCCCCATTGGGCAGGCTTTACCCGGTTGGAGCTTTACCCGGCGTAAGGGGACAAATGTCCCCTTACCCCCAGCTTCCTACTAACCAGTATAGAATACAGCGTGGGGTACTCAGCCCCACTGCGCTGGCACTTGTTAGGATTAGGCTGCCTGTCAATTTAGCTTTCTTTTTTAAATATGATCGGTCATGTGATGCTTCACCCGATTGCAAACTAATCTCTCTTATATACACACAGAAACCTAGATATTTTATTACTGTCCACATTTATTACTATCTACATTGAAACTTCCACTTATGTGCCAGTTTTACAAAAATAAAATAGAACTCCACAAAGAACCTGAGATGTAATGCATGATTAAGATTTAGTCCCAGACCAGCAAAGCTACAGTTCGGACCCAATTCTGGATTATGGGAGCTAGGCTGAAGGACAATGAAGCTGGAGGTGTCAAGATCAGGGAACAGAAAGAAAAGATTTGAGATTTTCAAGTGTGAATAACTGAAAGCACACAACACAAACTTTCATTTCACAGTTGAAGTACCAGATTACCTGTATGTGTAAATGCACCATCACAGCTCAAATATCATAGGTAGAGCTTTTATATCGCCTCATATCAACTTAGACCTGATTTAGCAGAGTCGATTCACACAATTAGTTGCGTCATCAAGCGTTTACTAATTCAGGGCTGAGAAATCAAATGATGTACATGCATGTGTGATCCATCCCATAACTTTGCTGTAACTTTTATTTATTTATTTATTTATTTACAGTATTTTTACCCCGCCTTTCTCCCCAAAGGGGAGAATGTTTATTTGTGTGATTTTAATCCTTGTTGTAGGCCACCTTGAGCTCTAGTATTACAGAAAAGGGGAACATAAATCCCCTTCGATAGATAGATAAATAAATAAATAAATCCTTAACCACTTTGCTGGATTGAACCAGTTGCAATGTATGGAAGGGATGAAGGTGGTGGGAAACAAATGTTACTGGTTTGGGGGTTGCAACAATGGGGATAAATGTATAGACCAAAACTCAGCAGTTTACATTTATGCCTATGAATGTTGATTAGTCTAATTTCTGGCTTTTGATTTACATCCACATTCAATGGAAATCAGGTTTGAAATGGGACCCCAAAAAATCACAGTAATCTGTGCATGAACTTGATGGAAAGATGAGCCTTGTATGAAACTGAACAAAAGAAAGGAGATGAGGAAAGTAATTTTGAATTAATGTGTGTTGTCCAACCACTGAGTCTTCAGAAAATGAAGATTGGCCAAGTCTGGCTTATAGTAGTAATGGGACGGCGTTCAATACATAAATGATACTGTAGGAAGGATAATTTTGTAACGGAACATTGCAGTGTGCTGCAATTCCCAGGTTCACCATGTTTTATAGACCGAGGCAGTTTCTTCCAAGGAAACTGGGATGCCTGAAGCTTGTGGGCTAAAATTGCAGATACTAAAAATAACAAAAAGCCCACAAGGTACAATCAAAGTTAGAACGATACAGTCCTGTAGGAAGTTGTGCATAACCATAGGCATTGTTGCCCTTTACTTCAAAGGTAATAAAGAGATTTTGTGTTATGAGAATTGCTACCTCTCAGTGAATTATATTCAATAAACAGCCAGTAGTAGAGACAGCAGAAGAAATGTTAGTGCCTGAGGCATAAAATCCAAATAATGGCCCATATTGCTGGAAAAATATAAGAACTAAATAACTGATAAATTTGCTATCCAATACTGCCAAAATTTGCTGCTGAGCGGGATCGTATTCCCCTGCCTAATGGCTAGGAATAGCCATGCCCAGCAGCGTTTTATCTACTCAGAATTACACACACACACACACACACACACACACACACACACACACACACACACACACACACACACACACACCTCATCTCCTTTCAAGTATCAGTGTGTGAGGCCAAGCCTTCCAAGTGTAGTAAGAATCAGGGAGATTTTCCGGTGATTTGATTCAGTTTAATGCCTTCTTACATTCCTAGAAATTTACATGAATGTACCTGTAGGGGCTGCTGGAGTTAGAGGACTAGGAGGCCGTGGCTACTTGGCTAACCCTGGCCTGGGTCGTGGATACCAGCTCAAAGGAGAAAAGAGAGGGGAGGACAAACTCTACGATCTTTTGCCTGGAATGGAGCTTACACCAATGAATCATGTCAGTTTAAAACCACAAGGAATTAAACTAGCTCCACAGGTGAGTAAAATGTATTTAGAAGACATGCTCCAATCTCTGACCATCTCATGTTAGAGCTAGATTTCTAAAGGTAAGCATTTCCAGAGACCCATCTGTAACTTTTCTGTAGCAACAGGATTTCTGTATGTTGCAGCACAAGCCTCTGCAGCCTACTCAAAAGTAAGTCCCACTATGTTCAGTGGGGTTTACTCTCAGGAAAGTATGCCTAGGATTGCAGCCTTGGATGATTTCTATGCACTTTTTTCATCTGAAATGAATTTTGAGCTGAAACAGCCACCTTCATCTTAAACAGCAATTGTTTTTAGATGGTGTGCTACTAAAATAGTAAGAGAAATGAGGACTTTGAGAAGGTTGGCTGCACTGAAGGACTGGGTTATTATGGCAGTATAAATAAATATTGTTTGCAGCAGTGATAACCAAGGAAGAGAGTTCTAGTCAAAGGCCCCTCAGCACCTAAGAGGGCAGGGACAAATAGCCCTTGCTCTCTCTTGTTGTGGCCTCACCAATTATGCAGGGAAGGGTCCCAGTCTTTTGAAACTCGCAGTGACAGTGATCAAAGCGGTTGCGGCAGCTCCTGGCACTTCCCCCCGGCTCCCCCCCACTTCTGTCACCACCCCTCTGGCAGCGGTGGGTACCAATCCAGAGGGGGATGCCAGAAACTGTGGGATCGCCACTGCTGCGGGTTTAAAAAGACTGGGGGGGATGGGTTTAAAAGACTTTTAAAAAAGTATTAATCCAGCACATCTGATCAATGCTAGATTAGCACTTTGAAGTTAAGGGGCTGGGGACTCTGGCATGGAGCAGCACTTCCCTGAGGCGTGGCACCCAGGGCCCTGTATCCCCCCGCCCCTCCTTAGCTATGCCACAGCCTACCTTTCCAAGGTTGCGGGGAGCACTGGGAACAGGGCATCAGATGATTATTTCAGTGAAAGGGCTGATGCTATATTGAAGAAGGACATTGGTAAACCAAAAAATCCTTGGCAATAAAATATATTTAAAAAATGAGACTGAAGCCTTGGGCCATGTTCATAAGCATAGTATCCTAATAGCATTAAATACATTTTTCATTTTAGATATTAGAAGAAATCTGCCAGAAGAATACCTGGGGTCAGCCTGTCTACCAACTTCATTCTGCCATTGGCCAAGACCAAAGACAGCTGTTCTTATATAAAATCACTATTCCTGCCCTTGCCAGTCAAAATCCTACTATGTATGTAAATATTGTGCTTGCTCAATTTCTTCCTGGGGCTGGGTCGTTTTTGGGTTTGTGGGAATGGAAAACTTTATAAAATCTATGCATGTCTACTCAGAAGTAAGTCCCATTGTGTTCGATGGGGCTTACTCCCAGGAAAGTGTGTACAGGATTGTAGCCTTTGTTTAGTATAGATTTTTGTTTGGTATATTTCTTTAGTATAGACTATGTAGACTTATCACTGCGAAGAGAGGACTCTCTGGAGAAGACTGTGATGCTGGGAAAGATTGAAGGCAAAAGGAGAAGGGGAAGGCCAAGGATGAGATGGTTAGACAGCATCACCGATGCAACGAACATGAAAATGAGCGAACTCAGGAAGATAGTGGAGGACAGGAAGGCCTGTCGGGATATGGTTCATGGGATCACGAAGGGTCGGACACGACTTAACGACTGAACAACAACAACAACAGACTTATCACATTACTTATACCCTTCAGTTTAGGAATAAAGGTGTCACACTAATAATATGGGGGGGGGGAAGAAGTAAACATAAATTATATTTACCAGGTGTGACTGGTTCATACCATCCCTGGTAATGTGGAACTTAACAACAACTATAAGCTGCCGAGCTTTCACGATGAATTGTAACTCAGAAGTTGCTAAGTGTGGTGGTGATGCTTTCCTGTAGGTTCATGGCTTTCCTATAATCCTTTATGTGGAGGGAAATGTTCAGTTCAGGACCCATGGGTGTATGGAGAAGTACTTCTCTCTTCAAAGGCAATCCTGGGAAATTCATATCATCTTTGAGATTATGACCCAAAATCTACTACTTTTTCCTTGGGTTGCTAATTTTTATTCAGTGAGCAAAAATGTTGCAATAATTCAGTGACTGTTTAACACCAGATTTAGTTATTGCTAATGCAGAGAAACTGGGCTGCTAAGCAATACACACTGACATACTGTGCTTGTGTTAGGTTTCTGGGGGCCCTGGGGGAAAGCCCTGCACTCGGTCCCGCATGTTGCTCCTTGTCCTTTCACTGATGGTGTACTAGGCAGTACCACTGAAGTTTCAGGGGGTGGTCTGGCCAGGTGAGCCATGGCCAATCTCTGATACCATCCCTGCTTAACATAGAACATTACTGCTAATAGTAATTTCTCTTCTGTGTTATTTTCCTCTGGAAGTCCAGTCTGATACGATTTCCCATGGTTCAGAGTCATGTTGGGTTCGATTCCAATTTACCAGTGTACTCACAGAGGTTTCTTTCTTGAATGCAACTGTCCATCTATGAATGGAAGGAGCTTTCACTAAGTGCAGCAGGACATTGAGATCCAGCCCATTATTTTACATAAACAATGTTCATGTTTGAGTCAAGGTATTTGTGAATCATACAGTACATTTATTTTCTACAGTGAACTTTAAGGCAGAGCATGGTACTGGCTTGGCCCAGTCTGTTCCACCTTCATCACTGAGTATTTCATCACTTGAACTTTCTCCATGTTCAAAGTATTGTACTTTGATTGATCTGCGATAGTTGTTTCATGTAAGCAGTTCATTAATTTAAGTCACTGATGGCCCAACCCTAACAGGGCCTTACACTGCTGGAACTAGAATTCCGGCAGCGCAAGGTCCTTTACAGCTGTCTTTGCTCCGAAAGAAAAAAAGTCCCTTCCATCCTTACCTTTCCCCATAGCATGGTTCTTTTCCAAAAATCGGGAAGTGCCATCCCTCCTGGTTTATTTAAAGGGCCTGTGTGAAGAAGGAGCGAGGTTCCAATAAATAAATCAGGAAGTCCCGTACTTCCTAGTTTAGGAAGTGTACTGCGTAACTGAGGGATGTAAGGAAGAGGATTCATGTGGCTTGTGTTCATGGCGAGCTGGAGAGAGGCAGCAACAGCAAACTCAGGGAGAAGGACAGCCTGATTCCACAACACCTCCCACCAACCGCCCTGATGTGAGCCACATCATTCGCTTCATGTCTGGGCCAGCCCTGACTCAACCATCTCCACTGTCCTTTTTAAACAAGAGGGTTCTAAGCAGATTTTCCTTTAAGGAGTGTCGATGATTTAATCATGCAGCTAAAAAAAACTTTATATCAGTGAAAGTTATTATGTTTGTAACAGTGACAACCGTAGAAAAAATAAGAAATTAATGTTTGCCACTGATTTGCAGGCATCCCTTCACACCACCCAAGTTAAGCGCGTACATAGATGAAGCAAAAACATATGCAGCAGAATACACCTTGCAAACCTTGGGTATTCCAACTGAGGTCACAGAGACTCCTACTGCTACCACTGCTTTTCCAGGTATGTGAAAACTGTACTGACATTTTCTTTTCCAAGCTCTTCAATTTTGCATATCATAGGCAGCAAAGTCACAGTCCTGTTTGAATTCTTGTCTCCTGAAGACATTTCACTTTCTTCTCTTTGAGATCTTTCTTTAACACGCCGCAGTCTAATTTTAGTAACTATTTCACGTTTTAGTTTGATCCCACAGACAGCACTGCAGGTGTAAGTGAAATGTACTGGGAGAAGAGCATATTTAGTCAAAGCAAGTGTTAATTTATTCACCGAAGCATTGACAAATGGAAATCTGAATAGGCATTGCTTTCATAAGAAGCATTTGGATTGGCAGTTTTGGTTTAAAACATGAGTAAACGAACAACAGTGAAAATACTCGGATGATGAGACTAAACTTTTGAATTTGGGAGCCTTGCTAATGTCCAGAAGGATGAATAAGGCATTTGGCGTGATAAATCAGACATTGCCCAGAGGACAGGTTAAAATAGCACTCTGATTACTCAGGTCTGGATTTCAAGACTTGTTTACTACCATCAGACACTACTTATTGCTTTGTGGAGTGCATCCTTTCCTTGTCGGCTGTTCTTTGCTGCTTGAGAGGACCCCGAGGCCCAGTATTTGATTACCGTGAAGTCCGTGCATGGTAATCACTTAAAACTGCAACTTAAAGAAGACACCTCCATATGGCAAGCTATTCACATGGAACAGTGCCCTGTGTGGCTTCTGTGCTTTTCACTACTCTGTTTAAGCCTCATTTTGCAGCCGTTTCTCATCACAAGGCAAAAATTGCCTTAACCGCATAGGAAGCTTCTCGCACAAATGGCTTGCCCCATGCATTAGTCTTCACATGATAGCATTTCAAGCCGCCAATTGCACAACAATTTGCATGTACAAATTAGATTTCAGAGGGTAATTGTCCCTAGGAGCAAAGCTTCAGGGCTAATGGATAGGACAACAAATGGATAATAAGCCAGCGGAGTGAGATTTCTGCCCATTGAGTCAAACAGGAAGAGCCAATCTGTAACATCTGTATTCTGTTCAGCTCTTGATCAAGCAGTTAAGGTAGTTAAAAGTTGGATTGAAAGGAGAGTTGTGCCACTCTTCCAAGAAGTGTTTAAATGGTGAAAAGGTAAACATTGCAGGCTGTCAATGAACATAACCACATTGCTCAAGGAAGCAACTCCCCCCTCGCCCTTTCCTTTGGTTAGCAGGCTGCTTGACTCATTCACCACAAATGGAAGCAAAGGTTTTGCTCTCACAACAACAAACCTTCTCAATGTGACTCAAGTGCTCACATGCAAAATAAGTCAGGGCTATAGAGAAACATTGCAGAGTGATTGCCCCGCATACAGTTTCAGTGGCTTTAGTTGAGCATCAGAACCTGGATAATAACCAGATAAATGTCAAGAAGAAGTGTTGGTGAAGGAGAACGCATATGTATACATTACTTTTTTCTTTGTAAAAAATCGTTTTAAAAAACTTTTAAACACAATTGAAAAACTGGCGTGAGGATTAGGAGGGCAGGGGGCTCCAGTGACACTAGCACTAGCCAATAGATACCTATACAACAGCTGAGTCAGTTTTCACAGCCCTCCTTGACATGACAGATTGTGTTTTCCCAGTTCAGCCTGACCGGGGGAGTGGGATTGGTCAACTGGGGATGGAGGAGGGATCGTCCCTTTAACACAGCAGCGGGCGCCTTATTTGCACTGCCGCGTTCTGCTTTAGGTTGCCTGTTAGAATTGGGCTGTCCAACTGTTATGTCTTAGATGGTCTACTTGTAAGGAACAGAAACCTGTCATGGAGCATAGAAAAAAAAGAAAATAAACCAAGACAAGCAGCACAATTATGTTCACTGACTGTTAATGAATCAGATAAGATAAAATGTAAACTATTAAAAATGCTGCCCCTATTCCCACATGCTTCAGACACCCTAGTTGCATTAACAAAAGTATATAGAAGGGTACATACCATAATCTTTGGAATGCACCATAGCAAGAAATAGATTTTTTTTTACATTTGTATTTGTGGGGCTAATCGTCCTTTCAGTCCTTTCTGTGCAAACTCTAACTAGGGTGGTTATACGTCACCCACCACAAATTAATCCATAAAGAAAGAGCTTCTGAATGCACTTATGCAAAGGATTTTCAGGCACGTGAAAAGATCTGATACTGCGTTGTGGTCTGTCCTAGCTGGATGATATCATAGGAAGGGGAATAAGTGAAAAATAAATCAACATTTGGTAGTACAGTATTGACATATGACAAATCAAAATATCAATTAATTGATTAGAACAGTATGAGTAATGATGCTAAAAATATTAAAAGTAAACTAATGGTCTGATCAGTAAAAGGAGGTAAACAAGACATAAATCCAATTTACAGGTACTATAAATTAAATTTTCTTCACTGTATATTTATTTCAAGGTAGGTTCCTTTTTTCATGCAAACATTACTGGAAATATACACCAATCGGTAATGTTGATTAATATGGAATCATTCAGGAACATCAGGGTTGTTTTTATATTTAAAATCCATCCAGTTTCCTGCCACAGAGAAAAATCAATTTGTCTAGAATCTTCAAGCTTCCGCATTAAGTAAGACACACTGATGTTTTATTGAACCCATTGCCATTTATACTCTATTACAATGACCTCTCTCTTTTCTTCACCCACTGTTACTTATGACTTGGAAATGCACATCATCCAGACCAGTCCAAATGTCTCCAGTAGTCTAGGAACAGCTCACTCTCTTGTGTTAACTAAAGTTAATATAAAACACACGGTTATTTACACAAATGATGCATTTGCTGCTTATCTCAAATTCTAATAGGAACTTCCCGCTGAACCAAAGCTACCAGACATTTGCTAATTGACAAGAATCGTTTAAGGCCCATATGGAGAAACCACCATCCTTCTCAAGGCTGATCTACACGACAGGCAGAGGCTCCGCCGTCGCCTCTGCCTGGTGCCTCCGCGCTGGAAGCGGGGGAGTGTCTTCAAGCCTGTTGCCCCTCATGTTGTCCCGCCTTCCTAAGAAAGCGCAGTTGAGATTGGTTAAACTCAACCGCGCAACGATTGGCCGAAACCTCAGCTGTGAACCGTCTGTGACCCCAGCCCATTTCCTCTCTCGCTCTGCCTTGGGCATTTGCCTTCCGCATAGGATAAGGCGGGATATGAAGTCCATAAATAAATAAATGAATGAATGAATTAATAAATAAATAAGTGCTGTTTTTGGGAGGGAATGCAAAGCAGGGGAAGCCCTTCAGAGTATCAGTCTCTGCTCCCTCCCCACCCGCAGTTCACCATTGCCAGTTTGCCAGGATGCCTTTTTTTGCTAACCACGGCACCAAAAAGGTGAAAGTCAGGAGCGGACGCCCCAGCCAGGCAGCACTAGCGAGCCAAGAAGGAGAGAGAATAAATGAATGAATGAATGAATAAATAAATAAATAAATAAAGTGCTGTTTTTGGGAGGGAATGCAAAGCACTCTGCCCGTGCGTCCATACCTTTATCCATGCACAGAAGTTATTGAGTTGTGACTGTAGGCAAGGGGGCATGAATTTAAAATTTAAATTTAAAAGGAGTCCAACTGTTCCACAGACCCCAATATCTTCACCCATTCCCAGACAGTATTCGAAAAGTAACCTAGCTTCATCTGCACTGTTAATGGGTTTGCTGGGTCGCCATGGGCTCCCAGGCTTCTCTATATCTCCCTGACCAGTGCTTCATTCAAAAATCCCCAGCAAACAGGACAGGAATGGAGTTGCTGTGTTTGCTGTGTGGATGTAACCTCCAAGGTGATTGGTTGTCGTTCACATTGGCATTCAGCCACCCTCCCCCCCCTCTCCTGTGATTGGTAGGCTGCAGCAGCTCCGCGAGCCACCTCCAAGCTCTGCCATCACACCCCCTAAAAAATAGAACACTCGACTTGGAGTACGCGGCAGTGGGGCGGAGGTCCGGCGGCTCCGCCGGATTAAAAAACGCTCCGCGACGCTGTCGTGTAGATCAGCCTTCATTCAATAGTAAAGCAACCATCTCCTGTCTCAGTCGAGCCCAGTTTTTGTACACTTTATTATTTTGTAACTTTAGTACATAAAACATGATGGAGTTTCAGATATATCAGATGAGATAACATTGGTCAGGATGACCAGTGGATAGTATATATTTAAATTAATAATTTAAATAATTAATAATTTATAAATATACTATCAGTTAAGACAGACAGACAGAAAGCACAGCAACAATTAAATACAACTGAATAGCTGCAATATACCGTATTGTCCCGAGTATAAGATGCATCTGATTATAAGACGCACCCTTAAAGTTTGGTGTTATTAAAAAAATTTAATTAAATCACTGGCATTATTGCAACAGCCTGATTATAAGACGCACCCCTAGTTTAAAAACTTAAATTAGGAGAAAAAAGTGAGTCTTATACTCAGACCAATACGGTAATTAGGAAAAACACTCAAGTCACCTGAAATTGGAAAAAAGTTGAAGGACTTTTAACCCATCTATGAAAGCTGAAGAGATAGGTTACCTGGGGAATCCCCCTAAGTACCGAATTTTAGACTTTGGGGTCCACAACAGCCCGGTTAATCTGACCTCTATAAACAGGTGAACACAAAGCAAAGGTGCATCCATATTTCTTACCAACCTATTTCCTCTTGAACAAACATCTTGTTCACTCCTACATAAGCCTATACTCACGACAAGTTCAGCCGGCCCATCCTTGGATGATGTAGTTGGCATAGAGATGGATGACAGTGGGAACAGTAGGCTCAAGGTACCCTTCACCCTGCTGCTGCCCACTGGCGTCGCTGCAGGGGGGCGGAGCTCTAAGTTTCGCCGCGGCTCCAACCCTCCGTTACACCGGAGCACGAAGCGGCCCCACCCTCTCACCTTTGGAACCATTCAAGTCGGTGAAAGCAGCGCTTTTACCGCCTTGAATGGTTCTGAAGGCGAGGGGGCGGGGCCGCTTCGTGCTCCGGTGTAAAGGAGGGTCGGAGCCGCGGCAGAACCTAGAGCTCTGCCCCCCTGCAGCGACGCCAGTGCTGCTGCCTCCTCCCTCCCCAGCCTGCTGCAGACAGAGCCACATCCATCATTTTTTGTACCCCTTCACCTTGCTATTTTCAACACATCAGGAAGTGTGCAAGGAAGAAGTGAAGTAAGGGGGTGGAGAAGCAAATTGCCACTCCCCACACCTGAAAAAACTGTGCAGAAGGTGGCAGTCTGCTTCGCTATACATGCACCTTGCTCCTACCTCATGTAGGAAACAGGAAGTGCAGGACATGCTGGAAGCTCCCAGCATGTTCAGCATTTTCTGATTTGTTGAAGAGTGGGAAGGAAGTGAGAGGCTTGATTGCCACCTTCTGCCCAGGTTGGGGGGCAGTGCATGCTCATGGCAGTGTCATGTCAGGGTCAGCCATGTCTTGCGGCGCATCTCGTTTGGTCATCTCCCATGGCAAAAGTCTATAATGTATCAGTCTGTCATATACCTGCATGCCAGTATTGTGATGCACCATTCTAGATAAATCATTCCTAGTCAAACTTGCCTGTCAACTCGTGTGTAGAAAGTGTGAAGTACTTCTTGCAATCGAAGGTCACTGTAGACAAGGGGTAGCATCCAGCGTAATGTGATACTGTAATCCAGCAGCTTGTGATACTCTATGATCACAAGCTCCCTCCAAGTACAGGAGAAGCATTCAGCTTGCGCAAAAGGTCCCTTTCGCTCATGCAAGGACCCCTTCCATAAGCACTCCTTCCATTCTCAGAGGGAGCTTGTGTTCATTAAGTGTGCTTCCATTTATGGAAATGTTGCTCTAGATCAGGGGTGGCCAAACTTGCTTCAGGTGTTACTTCTGATAAACATGCTTCAGATAAACTTCAGGTGTTTGAGAGCTGCAGTATTTAAGAAGCATTTAAATTCTTAAATATATTTACTCACCATGAACATTAAACTTATGTTTTAATCCAGTGGACTCTCAGTTTATACCTGGTAAATTATAAAGCTTGACAATTTCTTATTTACCTTTTATATTAACTGTGTTGCAAAAAAAGGAGCTCAGCTAACATATTTCCGAGAGCTGCATATTTTACGTCAAAGAGCCACATGTGGCTCAGGAGCTGCAGTTTGGCCACCCATGCTCCAGATGCTACCCAATGGCTAAAATTTTGGAGTTCCGTAGCTATAGACACACGCATCTGTTCATCTTCTAAACCAGAAGGACTATAATACAAGGGTTCAACAGTTGTAGCAATATATCTCTCGAAATTCTGTTTTTTTCTAACACGATCCTGCCTATTTTCATTAGACTCTCCTTTATACTTAATTCCTGTACTATCTTCTACTTCCCAGAAACTATCTAATACAACTCTTATCAGCAACTGTTCAAATCCAACTAAATTTAGAAATGACTAGACCAGGGGTTCTCAACCTTTGGAGGCCCGGGTACCCCCTATCATGGTCCAATTTTCTGAAGTACCCCCTGCTAATTAATTGTATTAATCAATTAATCAATTAGGTAATTAATACAAAGTACTAAAACAAATTTAAATGTGAAAAATGTCTTATTTAACTCTGTGTGTGTGTGTGAGTGAGAGAGAGAGAGAGAGATGCAAGGATCTCTTTTTTTTCTCCAAGTCACACTTCCCAAAATCAGCTCCTCCCTCCCCCACCCCACCAAAGTACATTTTCCAAAGTACAAAAATAAGCCCAAAACCAAAATCAGAGAGACAGAAGGGCTCCAAAAATGATTACAATTTAAAATCTATGTTAATTAACACTTAATTAGCTGCTGATGGGGCAGATAAGGGGCAGGGCTTGGCGTACCCCCAGCAAGAGGTCTGCATACCCCTAGGGGTACCCGTACCACAGGTTGAGAACCTCTGGACTAGACTATACCTAAATGTGTAGTTTGAGCTTCCCTTGCTTTTTTTTAAAATGAAAATACATGAGAGGTGGTGGTTCCAGTTTGGGGCCACAAAGCTTTGGGCTAAATTTTAAACCACCACCATCCCAACTGCCCCTTCCTGTGCATGTTGTTTACCCTGGGCTATTTATGCAGTCAATTAAAATTAATCAGCACTAATAAATATATAAAACAAAGCTTGTATTTTAAATATATCCACCTCCGTGAGCGGGTTTCCTTGCAGGCAGCCGCTTTACGGAACAAAAACACAAATAAAATCCAAGTCACTGTCCCAACGTTTCGTTCTGTCCTCAGAACATCTTCCTGGGGAAAAAATCCTGGTGATGTTGTCCTTAGTTGCTCCCCTGTTGCTTATATACATGGGATGTTGTTCAGCTGTCAAGTTCTGTTATTGTTAACAGCTGTGTATGGAGTCCGAGCTCTAATTGCCTACTGTCAGGCACTCTGTTGTTGTTCTTTCTTGCTCCTGAGGAGTACTGCTTTCATCCACGTCGGTACTTACAACATTTCCAATCGCTCTTATGTATATCGCTCCCATGTATATAAGCAACAGGGGAGCAACTAAGGACAACATCACCAGAATCTTTGGATTTTTTCCCCAGGAAGATGTTCTGAGGACAGAACGAAACGTTGGGACAGTGACTTGGATTTTATTTGTGTTTTTGTTCCGTAAAGCGGCTGCCTGCAAGGAAATATAAAACAAAAACCACAAAATGAAACAGATAAAACCCATTTAAGGGAGGGGGGAGACAGACATAAAGCAGCGGACAAGTTAAAAGCTTGGAAGATTCAGAGAAATGAACCTCCCAGGACAGAGAGATTCACAGCCTAGGCTCCACAGCAGAGAATGTCACTGACAACCATATTTCATATGACAACCATATTTCAAATGTCACTGACAACCATATTTCAGAAATCAGAACAAGTAGAAAGCCTTCTTCAGATCATTTTAATGCAGCTTATGGGCAGATTCACAGGAGGGAGAGGGTGGTCCTTTACAGCCAAATTCTATCAGATTTGGGGCCACTGATGAAACATATGTTCCGCCAGCAGAAGTGTCAGGATCCAGGCAAAAGTGCTTGGATCTGGCACATGGCACACAATGTTGTCGGCGAGCGCAACAGGTTTGCCAGCACAGTCCTGGCAGCCAAGTGTGTTCATCGATGGCAAGGACACTGTCCACAGACCCCTGGTAAGGGGTGGTGGGAGGGACAGGGGAGGGAGTGGGAAGAACAGGGACATTTCTGTACGGGAGGGAGGAGGAACCAGGGGCAGGGAGGAGGCGGGATGGGGTGGATCTGGCAGCAATGGCACATACCAGATCTTATTCCCTCTTTTGTAAATTTAAGAACGGTTGTACATTGAAAAAACAAGCAAATAAAATAATAACCGTTACTTATTTAGACAAATACAAACAAATCCACCAACTCAGTTTATTAAGCTGTTCTCAAATAAAAACACTGAAAAAGGAGTCATGTCAGTCTCTGCAGTTACTGTAAAACTGTCTTATTTTTGCATTTCCCTGCAGGATACATTGCGAATGCGGCCGCAACTGTAGCAGCCACTCAGCTCAAGCAAGCTGTGACGTTAGGACAAGATTTGGCAACCTATGCAACATATGAAGCTTATCCGGCATTTGCCGTAGCTGCTCGTAGTGATGGATATGGAGCTTTTTAAAAATCCAGCTTTATTTCAAGCCATGTTTTTCCTTTTATCAAGCTGTGGCAGGAGGCAGGAACTACTTCAGGCTAATTATTAGTTGGACACAATGATTTTGAATTAATGATTAGGCAAATTCTGATATAGCAACAATTCTTTGCTTTTAGATTAGCAGTTTAGTAATGGTAAACATTGATAGGGTGGCTTTTTTAAGCCTTTAAGTCATTTTTTGATACTGGAAAAACAACAACAGTAGTGAAAAGGAAAACAAGCTTCTTTGGGGAATTGCTTGATTTGTGTTTACAAACTGTGATTTTTTAATAATGTAAAGACTTTTGAATTTGTGAAGCTGTTATGTATTTCTCTGATTTCCTAGCTGTACAGCATCTTATATGGATATAAATTCTGCATGCCTAGTATGACAGTCATAGCAAGAATTGCTGGTTTCATATATGTGACTATTTTAGCCATGTTCGCTGGCTAGAATTGATGACAGCATTAAATGCATTTCATTCCATTGCAATAAATGGGATTATGTGCACTTAATTAACTCTGTATTACCTTGGCCTTTGCGGACAGTGAAACTAAAGAGAAAGGTTTTCAAAGACACCTGTGCTAAAAGGGTGCCTTTACAAAGGTGCTGGTTTCTGTAGAGTTTTGAAAATCTCAAATTCAAAAGAACGTTCAAAAGAAAAGAGCCTGTTTGACCCTCAAATTGGCAGGAGAAAAATAGCTTTAAAATATGAGAACAGTGTTTCATAACAAATACATTGGTCCCTGTGTTCATGAACATTTTAGTTGATCTAATTATTTTTCAGGGGCTGAATAATTTTTGGGAAATTAACTGCAAAAATTCAAGATCTTATGGACTTTTATTCAGAGGTAAGTTCCACTAGATTCATAATACTTACTCTCCAAGAACTATGCAGCCTTAGATCTTTATTACAAGTTATTTTAATATGGATAAGGTTGTGTGTGTTTACATTTTCCACATTTATAAATCAAATGAAAATGCTACCTAGACTGCAATGTGTACCTTACAGAGAAATGGTTCCCTTCTGCTTTCTGTAATTCATGAGCACTATTTCCAATATTTCCAGATAAAAAGTTGATTGTAGCATCTTCACAAATGTCCTTAATCTGGTTGATGTACGCATCGCTTCAAGGAGGGTAAAGTGTTTTATTCAAACCAACTGCAATACAGCTCAAAGAAAATCAAAGCATGTTTGGTGATAGTGAAGAGTTAGATGGAATCTCAATATTACAAAATAGCCGCTAGGCGATGGGTGAGTCACACATCCAGTACTACTACCTATAGGCAACATTCCTGTGGTTCAGATATTAGCATCTTTCTCTTTTTTGCTTCTTTCTAAAAACAGTTCTTGAAAGGTCCCATGTAAATAGTGATTCTTTGCTTCTGTACATTATTAAGAGAACAGAAGAAAGAACAGGGGGAGTCCTTAGCAAGTTTGTCATGCCAAAGCAATTTTCTAATTAAAGCAAAGACTGTCCTGTTTGTTGCTTTTCTGGAACAGATTCAGTATGCCAACTGAATATCCAATATGTTCCCGGCCATCATCTGCATTTTGTTCTTGCAAATCTTGTTGATTGATTGGAACTTTTCATCTTTTTTTTTTTACTAAGCACGCAGAAGAGTAAAAGGGGATGAGCAGTGACTGTTTTCAGCACATTTGGGAGCATTTCAGCTTGCAAGTAATCCTTTAAGATCCCCAAGTGCCAAAATATGAGATGACCTACAGTGCCTTTTAGATTGTTAGCTGTTTTTGTGAAAAGTGTGAATAATCGGTTTCTAGCGCAGTATAGTCTTGTTCAGCCTGCAGCAACTGCCCTGAGTTTTAGGCAGAAGTTTTTCTCAGCCCCGCTACCCGAGATCTTGAGCTTTACAACTGGTTTATGATCTCAAATGAAGGCTGCTTCTTTTTTCCATAGGGTGATCAATTTACATGTAGTGACCTCCCAGTGCCTGAGGCTGCATGACCCTGTGCCATCTCAACCACCTTTGTGCTCACATTCGAGCATGTGCAATGTGCAAACCACCACCACCACCCCCATGGATGTAGAGGTCAGGCACACAGGCAAACGAGCAGGTGTGCCCCATCTCCCTTTCCCTTTACTTAGCAGGAGCACTGCCTGCAGCCTTCCCTACTGCACACTACTTCTGTTGATATGAAATGAAGAGATGCAGTCTGGATTCCCAGCCTGCGCCATTTCCATTCATATCAAACGTAAGTGGTGCAGAGCATTGGAGCCTACACACCACACTCATGGTATGTAAACTAAATGGAAGGGGAGACAAACTCCAAATCATCTGTCCCTGCCTAGTCGATTCTTCATAAGCACCAAGCAGGCAGGGAGAGGTGATCTGGAGTATGGCAGTATTTTTTCCCCTTCTTCCAGATCACCGGAGGAAGTAGGTGAGAAAAAACTCCATACCTCCTCACCGTGCTCTGCCCTCTCACCCTGGGCAGCACAATCCTGTCTATAATGCTGCGGCACACCTAAAGCTGCCACTGCATCCTAGGCAGGATTGGGCCTACACCAGCAGAGCTGGAGTGCCCCTCAGGAGAAGGGACGTTTGTCCCTTTTCCCTGGATAGATGCCCAGCAGGCCCAATGGACCGCCTCGGATGTGCGCCAGCAAAATGGCCAGCGAAAATCCGAGGTGCCAGTGTAAGACCGGCCAGGTCTGGGACAGGAGATAGGATTTGGCAGAGCATGCTGCCGATGATCCCTCCCCCATCCCTGACCAGCCAATCACCACCTCCCTTTCCACATTGGTCTGCCCTCTCCACACCCCTGCCCTGACTGGCGCAGGTCCTACCTGTGTCCACTGGCAGTGGCTGCAGCCCCGGGCAGAGTGAACAGTGCCAGCCCACCAACGCCGCTTACTCACCGGGTGTTGAAAACGTGCCTTACAGCATGTTTACAACACCCGGCGCCAGTGGAGCCATCGCTCCGCCGGCACATTTGTACACAGGATTGCGCTGTTAAACTCCTAGCATAGCAATCTTCTCTCACACAGTTTTTAAAGGGATGCAGTTCCTTTAAATCTCATGAGAGGACAGAACTCAGGGAGGGAAGGGCAAAATTTAGCAAATGGGGTGGGGCATCCGTGGTGGGCTGTAGGTGGCAGCAAATCCTGCTCACCCTGATGAAAGCTGCATCATGTTGCCTTATGGCTGGGCTGGCTGTGACTGGCTAACCACAAAGATTGGGAGTTTTCCTCCAAGCTAGCACAAAATTTTGTGTGTTTATATGTCTGTGTCTGTGGATGTAGTGTTTACACTGGCGTGAAGAATTGCCCACAGTCTGTGAGCTGCTGGCATGATCTTATAATGTGGAGAACTTCTTCCATGATTTAAAGCAGTCTACACATGTGCATTGAACCTCAATCACTTTTCTTAATTATAGCCTTGCACGTTGTTCAGGATTACTGTATTCACATATTTAAGGGAAGATGCTGCCATTTCACAGACATTGTTTCATTTTTTTTGTTGCTCCCCCAGCTATTTATAGACTGTAAGATAAAGCAGGTCTCAAAGACACAGAAACAGTATTAAGAAGCGTGTGCATAAAAGCACTTACATTGTTCGTATTTTTACTACAATCTTTGTATAGAATTTCAGCATTGTGAAATCATTTTAACTCATTTTATTTGGAACAACTGTTTTGAAAATGCAATTTAGCTGGCATCTCTTGAATTGCAAATTGTGAATTAAGAATAATTATGTCAGGCTAAATTCCATGAAGCTCTTCTGTAAATCAAATGATGATTTAAGAAATTATTAAAACTTCCTAAAATAGTATAGAAGTGTCAGTTTCTTTCATAGCTTTTGTCCTGTGTGATTAAAAAAAACAAACCCCTAATATTCCCGCCACACTTAACATCCACCAGAGTAATTACATCTGCCACTACTTCCATGGTAACCATTTGCTACTGTTCACCTACAAATGAACTGGTTTCTTGTTTATGACACTTGAAGCCACGCTATTCACATTTGAAAATAAGAACACTCTTGTGTATTTATAACTTGTTTGTTCTCACACCCAGGATCGCTGACAGTGCCCCTGCCCCTCTGATATTATACACTGTTAAACTCTCTTTTCTGCCTGCCATACAGTGTCTATTGGTTTGTTTTGGAACAGCCTGTCTTGCGCTGGCTTCTGAACCAAGTATTTTTGTGTACCGACCATGACAGTTTCCCTTTTTAAAATGTAAGAATGTTTCATAGAACGCTTAATCTCATCCTGTACCTTGTACTTATAGCAAAGCTATAGTGCAAATATATTCAGCCACATTTATTATCTGGATAGATCAAGAGGGATGGAAGAAAAGCTAGTGCATGGATCAGCAGCGAAGAAACATTCATTCATGCTATGGTAACATCCAGGTTGGACTTCTGTAATACAATTAACATGAGGCTGCAGGCTTTGAAGATGGCTCAGAGACTTCAGTTGGTACAAAATACTGCAGCCAGGCTCCTAAGTGGGGCTTGCTGCACGGAGCATATAATTCCAATACTATTATATTATTAAGAATATTTAGATACTGATTTGCAACAACAACAAAAAACAGTTCACAGAGTGGTGAATATCAGCTGCACTGGTTGCCAGTTGGTGTCTGGGCTCTATACAGGGTGCTGGTGCTCAGTGGTGTTCCTAGCCCTCCCGGCGCCTGGGGGGGCAGGGGCTGGAGCGCCCCCATCGCACCAGAGCCTGGCTGCCGCGCCCCCCCAGAAGCGGCGCGTCACTGGCTTCCGGAGAGGCTCTGCTCAGAGGACGGGACAAGCCCTCCTCAGAGCGACCGCCCAGTTTGGCGGTCGAGGGCTTTGCGAGAAGGCCGAATGCGTCGACGGCTTTTATTTGGTTTTTTTGCGCATGCGCAGAACCTTTCAGAGGGCAAACGGGCAGCCCGTTTGCCATCAGAAAGGTTTTGCGCATGCACAAAAAAACAAAAAAAAAACCGTCGACGCGTTCGGCCGTCTCACAAAGCCCTCGACCGCCGAACTGGGCGGTTGCTCTGAGGAGGGCTTGTCCTGGCTTCGGAGCGGAGCCTCCGGAAGCCGGTGATGCACCAAGTGGGTGCGCTGCTTCCGGGGGGCTCGGCAGCCGGGCTCCGGTGCCGCGCCCCGCCGCGCAGCCCCGAGCCCAGCTGCCGCGCCCCCCGGAAGTACCACGCTCACTCAGCACCTGGGGTGCAGCACACCAGCTCCCCCATAATAAAGACGCCACTGCTGGTGCTAACATTTAAAGTCCACAGTGTCCTGGGACCAAGATACCCAAAGAACCACCTCATCTTGCATGTCACTAGTCTTGATTCACGGGTTACAGATTTCTGTTGCTTACCCCTTTGCTCAGGTCTGCCCCTTGTGCCTAGCAGTAAGTAAGGCAGGCAGGCACAACAGCTGAGCCTTTTCATGGCACTGCAACACACACATACGAGGTACCTTCCTCCTTCTTTACCTCCTTCAGGCTAAAGAGAGCCTGTGTGGTAGTGAACTTGGCAGCCTTTGGGAGCTGGATCAAGAGAAGCAGCATTCCAGTTCCAGCCCAGATATGAAGCTTTCTGGGTGGCCTGCCTTGAGTTTGAGTCCCTAGTCTAACCAGTTTGTCATGAAGATAACTTGATATCTAGTACCTCGACTTTCTTGGAGGAGGATGGGGTATAACATGATTGACAGACAAAGAGCAGCCAGCTGTGTTCAACTCCATGGGAACTGCAGAATCTCCAACCCAAATTGCTCTCATGTGCAATCTGACCAAATATCCCTGAAAGATGGAACAGTAATTAGAAACCTGGGGTGGGAGGGGGGAAACCAGGCAATTTATTCTAAAAATGAAACCCCAGAATATTTCAAAAGATTTGTACATCTGTCTTATTTTCTTTTAGGTTTTAAGCTCCAGCAAGCACAATGCAATTTACAGCACAATCCTGCCTAGATGCCTTTAAAAGGGGTTTGGACAGATTCATGGAGGAAAAGACCATCACAGGTTACAAGCCATAAGCAACCTCCTGGTTTTAGAAGTGGGTTTTCTCTGTGCCAGGTGCAAGGGATTGTCAACGGGAAACAGGTTATCTTGTTGTCTTGTGCTCCCTGAGGCATCTGGTAGGGCCACTGTGTGACACAGGAAGCTGGACTAGATGGGCTTTTGGCCTGATCCAGTAAGGCTCTTCTTATGTTCTTATATATAGGCCGGAGGAGCATGTGCTCCGCCAGCCTAAGGAGTCGCAAAAGTCCCATCAGGTATCCAGCAGTACTGGAGCAGAGACTGGCACTGCTTACTCTGCCATCTACCTGGACCTACACCGGCAGACCCAGGTAAGGGTTGCACCGGTCGACACAGGAGTGTGGGGAGGGAGGGCAGGGGTGGTGAGGGAGGGGGCCATTGGCTGGCCTGGCGTGGCAGAGGGTGGAGATATCGGCGCTGGGTTGCGCTGATATCCAACGCTCCTTCCCTGGCCGGGCTGGATCCAACAAGGCCCATTTGGGCCTCCAGCGCTTACATCGGGAGACAGGGACGTACGTCCCCTTCCCCCCGAGGTGAGCCCGGCTGCGCTGGCACAGCCCGCATCCTGACTAGGATGCAGTGGCCAGCCCTTTAGGCCAGCCATCACATCTTAGTCAGGATCAGCAATCTGACTAGGCAGCAATCCTATACACACTTTCCCAAGAGTAAGCCCTATTGCCATTGAACACAATGGGACCTCCTTCTGAGGAATAGAATTGTGCTGCTAGAGTCTTTAGAAGAGAAACAGCAATCTCTGCACTCCGTACTACTGCAGTCCAGCAGAGCAGACAATGGTAAATTGTTCTGTACAGCCGGAAATGTCTCTCCAAAGATTGAGATAACAGCATTTGTTTGAAACCTAGCCAGATTATTGTGGAAGTTGCTGGGAGGGGAGGGGCTTATGGCTATTTGTCTTTACTCTTTTTGCCTTCCATGATCAACCTCACAAGCCAGTAACTGTAATTCTCATGCTTCAAAGCCGGGGCCTTCATTTCTCCAATCAAGACAAAGAGGCTGTTTCTGATTTAAAGTAACTTCTTTCCAATCTGTCCTTGGGCTTGGGGCGATTAGTTAACAACAGGTATTTTTAAATCAAAGCATGCTAAAAATGCATCTAATTCCTCTCGCGTGCGCATACACACACACACACACACACACACACACACACACACACACACACACACACACACACACACACACACAGTAGCACAAATTCAACAATCAGCTTTTCAGTTTTAATATGTAATTTATACATCAACATTTGAAATTCAAGCTCATTAGACGGGTTGGCACACCTTGATTTGTTTTACCAGGCACCAAATAAGTAATTTCAAGTTGTCTACTTCCAAGTACTAAAAATGCTAATGTGTCATATACCAGTCACATATTAATTATGTTTGTTGCATGCCAGCTATCAAATAGTGCCAAATATGAAATACCACTGCATATCAGCTATCAAATATTGTCACATATTGTCACAAATATTGTCACAAATATTGTCACTGTATTCTAAAATTATATAAATAGAGAGAAAACAAAGAAATAAAAGGAGCAACTACCAGTTTTACTTCAAAATTTGTGTTCAATTGTGTTGAATGGCCATTGTGTTCAATGGGATTTATTCCCGGGAAAGTGTGTATAAGATTGCACCCTACATGTACCAATTTGAACATGACTCTTTTAAAATGGGGCTGCAATATGACCTCAAATGGTATATGATCTCAAAGGAGATGAGTCTGATGGTTGAGCATTACCACTTTCAGAGCACAATCCTATGCATGCCTACTCAGAAGTAAGTCCCATTGAGTTCGATGGTATTTACTCCCAGATAAGTGTATACAGGTGTGTGTGTGGGTCTGTCCCCCATTAACAACAGGGATAAGTTCTGAAATCTCCTTTGTAAAGTGAATCTGACCTTAAGCGAGTCTTCAGCATCATCTAGTGGTTGATTTTGGAATAGCGCATATAGCCTATATAATGCAATGTATACAGTGCAGTTGTAATAGGGAATGAATGGCAAGTACTCCAGACAAGTCTTCTTAAATCCCCAGCCCATCAGCTGTTTGGCACTAGATTAGTGCTTTAATGTTTAGAGCCTAACAGCTGATGGATTGGGGATTTTAAAAAGACGCATTAAAAATGATTTTAAAAGGGCTGTGAGTGCTTCTTGCTTCCTGCCTCCATTTTGTAATCAGCAGCAGGCTCAGACGGCAAGTGGCAGTGACAAGAGAAACATATGAACGCACCTTGTATATGGAGTCAAGTAATTGGTCCACTTAGGTCTATATTGTCTGCTCTGAATAGCAGCAACTCTCCAGGGTCTGATATTGAGATCCTTCTACCTCCTCCTTTTGACTGTAGATGCCAGGAAATGAACCTGGGGTTTTTTGGCATGCAAAGCAGGTGTTTATGGCTAAGTTATGGCTTCTTCCCTAGGTATGCCTAAAAAACTGATTTTTCATGGACTGCATTCTGGAATTTGCAAGGGATCATAAAAATCAACACATTTTAAGAAATAGAATTTTAATCAAAGCCATTGTTTTTACAAATATAATCTGGATGCTAGATTAGATTATTGACCCAGAGTACAACAAGGTCAAGGATTATATTAGAACGTAAATTGATGATGTTGCATAACTATACAATAACGTCAGCAGTCGTTTCTTTCCCAAAACAACTAGGAGACAAATGAACTAAGCAAAAAAAAAAATGTGATTAGTTAAAATTTGCCAGACTGGAGCCCTAATACTAGAGAAAGAAATATGAATCAGACCAGCACATCTATCACTGACCAATGATATAAACAAGCATAAGTACTTGGCTATGGGTGCTAAATACTGTATAAACAGTACACTATGACCAAGTTGGCCCGCTGGCAGACAAAGGCAATGAACTGTAATTGCCCCCCAGTTATACAAAATAAGTAGGGACTTGGATTCACTTTGGAGTTAACCCTTTCCAGAAGCAACTTTTACGGACTTTAATAACAGACATTTACACCAGTAGAATATATAGGCTGGCCCAGGACCATTTACTGACATTTGAGAGCTGTCACTCATTAAAAACCTGTGCCTACAAACAGAGACAATGCTGCGCCCCCATGTGGGAGGGGCAGCCGACACTATGCCTCACGTGACCACAGGCGTGACGTCACGTGGTCCCAACCACGCCCCTGGCGCCATTTTCCTACCTATTTGGGAGCCATTCGGCGCCAGGGCAGGCGGGCGGGCCCAACCCCACTTGCCGAGGGCGATAGAAACACCGACGAACGATCAGACCACATCGTCCACGTAAGTCCTACGCCTTGGGGCCCATGGCCCCCAGCCCCTACCCCCGCGACACTTCTGCCTACAAAAGTTCAACTTCCTGTGTCACTGTCACACCATTACAGTATTTTACATTTGCTATCAAGTGGAAAAAAAATGCCTTAATGGCCCAATCCTATTCAGAGGCTGCACTGATGTCACACAGATGCCAGCATGACCTCATACCCTAAGCCTGTCCAGGCAACACCACACCAGCACAGCTCTCCCAGTAATGCTGGCACAGCCCTTCCCAGTAATGCCCCCAGCATCCATGAAAACCCCGACACAGCCTGTCACCCATGGAGCGGTGTCCTGACATCAATGGTCATCAGTGTTTACATTCATGAATCATTGGTGTGACATCTGTGCGTCATCAGTGTTGCATCAGCATGTCATCAGTGTCTCGTCCGCGCATCATGAGTGTGATATCCAAGGAGCCAATCCCCACATCCACACAGCCCCAACACCAGTGGTCAGAGAAATGACACTATGCTGAACTGAACAGGGGGTGGCAGAGGACCAATGAGTGGCCAATGCTGGGGGGTGCCCCTCTTACTCCGAGGAAACTGTGTATAGGATTACAGCTTTAGTTATAGCTTCTCACATTAACATGTGTGTGTTTATACATGGAGACACCCAAACTGTGACAGAGAGTATACCACCCATATTTTCAACTCTTGTCAAGGCTTGCTATGTGAGAAATGAACCTTTGAAATGAACATTTAAACAGTCCATTCAGTTTGGCACGAAAGCTATCATGCCCAGCTACTATGTTACAGGAAGAAGGTTGTATGGGTAAATTAGCCATGTATAAGAAGTACAAAATACAAAGAACTCCCAAAACCACATAAAAATTTTTTTCAAAGAAGCCACTAATAAAAGCAGGCAATGAAAAAATTATGATTTTTTTCATTGCCTGCCTTTATTAGTGGCTTCTTTGAAAAAAAATTACGTGGTTTTTGGAGTTCTTTGTATTTTGTACTTCTTATACATGGCTATTTTACCCATACAACCTTCTTCCTGTAACATAGTCCATTCATTAGAAACAGGAACCTCTTTTTTTCCTGATTCCCTTCTGTGGTTGTTTGAGCAGAAGGCGGTCAAATATGTACTCTTACAGCCCAATCCTGTCTAGCTAGGCTGCAGCATGGGCATAGAGCCCATGCTGCATCCTATCTTGATAGGACCCAGCACCAGCGCGGCTGGAGCTCTCCTCAGGGAAGGGGACATTCATCCCCTTACCTCGAGTAGAGCCCCAGGCACCCCAATGGGTCTACTTGAATGTGTGCCAGCTACTTTGCTGGCGCACATTTGAGCTGGCCATGTAATGGCAGCCAGGCCCAGGAAGGGGGATAGTATTCGGCGGAGGAGGCCATCGATGATCCCTCCCCCTTCTTAGGCCCGGCTGACCTATCCCTCTCCTTGGGACTGCCCCGTTCTGCCCTCCCCATGCCCCTCCGTCACCCGGTGGGGAATTCACCTTCCCCGGTGGGCGCAGCTCTGGATCTGAGGCAAGTAGAGCGGCACGAGTCTTGGCACCGGCACCGCCTGCTTGCCATGTGAAAATTCTAGACCGACGGAGCATGTGCTCCACTAATCTTTTAGTAGACAGGATTGCGCTGTTAATGTGGAAAAAAGGAAATAAATCACAAGATGATGAAAGCAAACTCCCACTGAAATAAGTGGGATTCAATGTTTGTCTGTCTCATGCCTCCACAAGTCACTTCTGTCTTACTGCCATTGGTCTTGTCTAGGTGAAGAAAGTAAACTGAAGAATTCTTTAGTTAACATACTTAAATATTAATAGCTTCCCTTCCTTGCACTAATTCTAAACTCTGCAGTGCACAAAGTCATGTTATCTCCCAGTGGGAGGAACTGGTTCTCTCTGCCTCTTTAATGAGGCACCTGCATTTATTATAGAAGTCCTCTGCCGACTGGAGACACGTCAACTGTCTCTGTGAAGTTCCTGTAAAAAGGCCTGAACCAGACAACAGGCCAATTGCAAAAAAATAAACATTACCGTAAAAAACAAAAAGAGGAGAAGGGGAAATCAGCCCTGATTTTTGAAACCGCCTGCATTACAGTCTTAAATGTACTGGATTCTCTTAATCAAGGGTAGGGTTCCTAGGCTACAACACAGAGAACCACACTGCATGTCAGTTTTAAACTCTTCTAATTGAATGGAAGATGAGGCAGCCGCAGCTTTTCCCACCTGTTCTCCCTGCCGCCACTTGCCCTGGCCCAGACCCTCCTCTTCCCTGCCCACTGTGATGAGGGCTCGGGGTGTGGGGGAAGGGTGAGTGGCAATGTTTTCCAAGTCCTAATAGAGAAAAACAGCAATAAATCCACAATGTGTGTGCCTGGGTTGCCACTTGGCAAATCTAAATGGCATATACTTGCATAATTTCTGTTTAGATTAATAGGACTTGCACAAGAGAATGTCCTGATGGATTGTGCCCATTGCAATGCAAATTCCACTTCAAAGTAAATGTGGTTAGAATTCAGGTACCTGGGATGTGAATGAGAAAGCTCAAGATGCATTACTTCCCTTTGCAAAGCATGTGTTCTGTCAGTTCTTTTACTCGACCGCATTTAACCCTGTTACTTTTTTGTTGCAATGCATTGAACTTTGTTCCTCCCTTTCATTGTAATCCACATGCCATTGAAACCACCTGGCAATGCTTCCATGTGTTTTAACGAGTGGTGATGCAGCATACAGGCCCAGAGACTGAGCTGTCACTCAGGTTTGGTTCTCCTTTTTTGGCTTGCACTCACTAGGTGGTAAGCCACTCCTCTCAGCCTCAGGCACCCTATCTGCAAAACAGACCTAATAATCCTCATTTACCTTACAGCTTGTTTTCCGGATTACAAGATAATGCATGTCAAGTGCTTCGAACCCTTACAGATGCTAAATATATTTATTAAGCATTTATAAGTCTATATTAATAACATACTCATACTGTATTGTTGTTGTTCAGTCGTTAAGTCGTGTCCGACCCTTCGTGATTCCATGAACCATATCCTGCCAGGCCTTCCTGTCCTCCACTATCTTCCTGAGTTCGCTCATTTTCATGTTCGTTGCATCGGTGATGCTATCTAGCCATCTCATCCTTTGCCTTCCCCTTCTCCTTTTGCCTTCAATCTTTCCCAGCATCAGAGTCTTCTCCAGAGACTCCTCTCTTCGCATTAGGTGGCCAAAATATTTGAGCTTCAGCCTCAGTACCTGTCCTTCCAGGGAACAGTCAGGGTTGATTTCATTTAGGATTGACTGATTTGATCTCCTAGCAGTCCAAGGGACTCTCAGGAGTCTTCTCCAGCACCACAGTTCAAAAGCATCTATTCTTCGGCGCTCCGCCTTCCTTATGGTCCAACTCTCGCAACCATACATTGCTACTGGGAACACCATCGCCCTGACTATGCGAACTTTTGTTGGCATGGTGATATCTCTGCTTTTTATTATGCTGTTTAAGTTTGCCATAGCTTTCCTTCCAAGGAGTAAGCGTCTTTTAATTTCATGGCTGCTGTCTCTGTCTGCAGTGATCTTGGAACCCAAACTTGGAACTCATACTGTATATAATATGACTATTCTTACGCGGCTTTAGGCAGGGCCAGCCTGCTAAAGAGGCAGGGTGAAGCGGCCCCCTTCACAGCCCACACTGACCCATCTGCCACCCCTCTGTGCTTATTCGCAGCAATGGGAGAGGCTGCATTTGCAGCATATCCTAAGGACTGCCAGCAGTCGCCACAGTGCAGTGGATCAGGAGAAGGTGAACTATGAAAAGTGCATAGGTTAGCAAGAGAAAAATGAGGCACAAGCGGACAGCATCACCCTGCTTGCCTGATGGCAAACATAAATTAATCTAATACCCACTTAGAAGGTTCCAAAGCGTTGGAACTTCATTTTCCCTTTTTTAACACCTTGGGCTGTTTTAACAGTCTTTTGGGGAAATGGTTTTAGCTGGTGCCTAGAAAACCAGAGAGCAAACTAGTCAGCAAACCACTAGCCAGACACACTGTCCACACCCAAACTGTGTTTGCATACCAGATGTAAATACATAAAAAGAGCCCTATAATAACGTTTTTTTTGAGATGAGGCAAACTAGACCGGTGCATGATATTCCAAATGTGGCCACACCATAGATTTGCATAAAAGCATTCTGATACTACAGTTTTATTTTCCACCCCTTTCCTAATCATTCAGAGGATGGGATTTGCCTTTTTCACAGCTACCACACCCTGAGGTGATTTTTTACTGAGGTAATCCACTGCAACCCCAAGACCTCTTTTCTGGCCAGTTTCCGCCAATTCAGACAACTATGCACAGACTGCCCTTCCTGCTGGCATCTCATGTGCCGACCAGAAAGAAAGCCAAACATTACAAACACTAAATATTATCTTTGGGTTATTTCCACTTGCCAGTTATTTTCAGGCAATTTCATGGTTCAAGACCAAGGAATGGTTTTGTGTTACTTACAACGTATCTTTCTTCACTCGTATTCCCCAGACACTTTTCCCCCAAATTTTTCTTCATGTGACTCAGAATATTTTCACCCTTCAGAGAGCAGTTCTTAGGCCTAGTTCTCCCAAACAGCAGTTGAAGCAGTGATCGTTTGTGGACTGTATTAATTCAGACTGTGAGGAAGGGGAGGGAAGGTCACAATTTATTCACATTTTTCTTATCTTTGAAGCAGGTTTCATCCCAAGTCAAATGTCTTAAATAACTATTCATCAGACTCTCTCTCTCTCTCTCTCTCTCTCTCTCTCACACACACACACACACACACACACACACACACACACACACACGCACACTCTCTCTCTCTCTCTCTCTCTCTCTCTCTCTAGAATTGTGCACTAGTTCTCTTCTGTGCAAAACATTACCAGTTAGTTTTAGGAAAGGCTTTAATTTTATGTGGAACACCAGTGACATCTGGTGGTTCGCTGAACTAATTGCATCTTTACTGTGCCGGGCTACAGCTTTGAACCAAGGTACTTTCACACTAGGATTTTTTCTCTTGTATGGATACTCTAAGAATCCATGCAACATTCCTCTCCCACCCTGTTTCATTCCTGTTCCCCACCCATCTGTTTCAAGAGCTGAATCTTACCTATTTTTTCCAACCTTATGGTCCAATTGTTGTGTCACGCTTTTCAGGTGCAATTTGATTAGTGCTATCGTCTCACTTGATTTGGAGAAGGTACTGGTGGAGTAGACCCTGCTTTTCTCCATCTTCAGCCTCCCTTCTGCCGCCGCCTTCATCACCACCACTCTCTGTTCTCTGGTGACCATGTAGAGGGATAAGCCTTGTCAGTTCACTGCCACCTTCTCAGTATAACTATGTGCATCAGTGTGCATATAACCATTTGGAAAAATAAGTAAACTGACTCAGGGTGCAAATCTGTGTAACTCTTGCACTGGTGTAACAGTAGATCCTGCACTGTAAGAGCACTAATGCCAGTGTAACTTGCCATACGCCGACGGATGCAGAATGGACCTCTTGGACGCCTCACATGGGCAGTTAGGATGCAGAATGGATACTGGCACAGGGGGCATTCCAGGGGTGTCTGAATGTCCCCAGAATGCCCCCTGCACCGGTGGAGTTGCATCAGTGTCCGTTCCACATCCAAACTGCGCGTGTGAGGCGTCCGAGAGGGGTTACGCTGGTCATCCTGCGTCCGTCGGTGTATGGCAAGTTACACTGACATAAGTGCTCTTACACTGGGGGATCTACTGTTACACCGGGGCAAAAGTTACACAGGATTGCGGCGTCAGGTGAGTGAGTTTGGGAGCCCTGAGAAGAACAAAGGCAACAGGAATCTAAGTGGGAAGTGTGAACTCATGTGGGAAGAGTAACTGCTTCTTTTTTCCCTCCCTTCTGAAACCCACCTTGCTGCTGTGGATTAACAAAATGGCTGCCATCATCGCTCTTCATTTTCCCTCGTTTCAGCCTCATTTTCCCTAGTCTGGAACTGTAACAAGACATGAGACACTTTCTGCTCTGCTTCCTTCTTCCACCATCTTCTTCCCTCAGCACCTGCAGGAAGCTGCTTTTTCCTGACACCTGTCTCTAGGAAAGTGGCCTATGCTGCTTTTGCTCCTACAATAATGTCGTGTCCCACTGCAGTACAGAAGTTGATGAGAGCTGCTCTGGCAAGCTCTGGCTGAAGAGGAGCTTGTGGGCCAATGTTGTGGTGGCCACACATGAGCATGAAGGACGAGCATGAAGATCAGCCAGAGCAGGGTGTTCTGGACATCAACTTCTAGGGAAGGCTTTCCTTGGATGCTGGTGGCAGGCAGGCAGAATTGAAGAGACAAGCAAAGAAAACACTGCTCTTGTACAACAGCAGGCTTATTGAGTTGGCTATGTATTGGGACTAGATAATGCACAATTGTCATGTGACAGGGCTAGTGCTAATGTGGAGTTAGTATAACATTAACCTACCAAATCAACTTTGTGAAATGTCGAATTTGGTGAATTCCAAAAATGCCTCCTAAGTTGGCTGTTGATTTCTGGGAATCATTTAGCAGTGGCTCTAAACATTATCAATGCTCTGTAAAAGTTTAAACAATGTTTCCACAACTCATGTCAAAAATCTGGTGACCCACATTTGCTGCTTTGGTATTTTTTGCAAAACTGAACCCAAGAAGAAGCTGCATTGATTTATAAAACAAAACAAAATAATACCACCAGTATTTATATACCGCCTTTCTTGGTCATCGGATTTCTCCTCTGACTTTAATTCAAGGCGGGCAGGCATCTCTAAACCTTACATTTACATTCTTAGTTCCGATTCACATGCTATTTGAAGTACTGCGGTTGTGTTTCCCTCTGTTGCTGGATCCCATGCTTCTCTGGTACTGTTTGAATGACAAATCTATGCCGTTGGTGTCAACGACCAAGAGACTTCATTTCCTGCCGGAAGTCGGTTGCTGGGCTCATTTACTTCAGCCATTTGGATTGTTTTACTCATCTATTCCTGCCATTTGCTTTGGAGCACTCTGTCCACAGCATCATAAAAGAACTATGTGGAAGGCTCCAAGGGTACAGTAGATACCAAAAAGGCATCATCCATAGGATTAACCCCTTTTCTTTTTAAACATTTTCTTTTCCTAAGAGGTCATAGAATGAAAAAGTCTGAAAATGCATGTTACCTTGGCACACATGCTTTCCCACTCCCTTTGTGGAGATAACACACATTTGGGGACTGAGATGTTACTACGAGTGCTTTTAAGACATGTGTAATGTGCACATGGAGGAAATCTGTTTCATGTGCAGGAATCAAATGGTGTACAAGAAGGAAGGAGGTGAGATTAAATGTGCCATAATAGGTAGGCTTACCAGATCCATACCGGTACAGAGTGCTAGACCTTTAGGAGAAGGAATGTGGGCAGGTGTAGCTTGTTAAACCCTTAGAGCAGGGGTTCTCAACCTTTGGAAGCCCGGTTACCCCCCCTATCACGGTCCAACTTTCTGAAGTACCCCCTGCTAATTAATTGCTAATTAATAATATATACTAATATACAGTATTTATATACTGTCTTTCTTGGTCATTGGATTTCTCCTCCGACTTTAATTCATCAAGGCGGTGTACATGGGCAGGCTGTTCTAAACCCCAAGGGGTTTTTTACAATATAATACCGTTCTAATCTTTCATAGAACCCCCCCCCTCTCTCTCCTCACCACGCTCCAGCTGACAGGGCAAACTTGACTGCCACTCAAGTGCAGCTGCAGTTTCCCTCCCTCACAGAGGCTCTGCAACTTATCAGCTCAGCGGGCCGGCAGCTCTTCGACAGACACAGAAACTTCCGGCCGTCTTGAACTGCCGTCCTTCAGATCTTCAGGCATTTATGAGATGATCGCTCTACCAACTGAGCCTGACGTCCTTGGATTAATCAATCAATTAATTAGCGAATTAATCATTTAAAAATAAAAAGTATTAAAATAATTTTAAATGTGAACAAAATTCTTATTTAACTCTCTCTCTCTGTGTGTGTGTGTGTGTGTGTGTGTGTGTGTGTGTGTGTGTGTGTGTGTGTGTGTGTGAGGCCCAACACAAAATCAGAGAGACAGAAGGGGGGATTGCATTTTCTCAACTACATAAAATACACTGCACAGATGGGAGAGAAGGAGAACAAACAAACAAACAAACAAACAAACAAACAAACAGAGAGCTTGATCTCATGTTAATGCAAAAAGACACATGCCAGGATCTTTTTTTTTTCTCCGAGCCATCTTTTCCCTCTCCCACTTCCCACAATCAGCTCCTCCCTCCCCTCCCCCACCCCACCCAGTCTCTTATCCGTTAGTATCTGAGAGAAGCAGACACTCCAGAAGCAGGCAATCCTCATCATGCTGCAAGGAACCCTCGGGCTCACGTTCTGCTGCTCTGAAGTAAAAATGAAAGTGAAACTGCTGAGCAGTTGGAATTTAAAAATACTTGGCTCGCTGACAGCTGATCCAGGGAGATGCGCAGCCTCTGGCATACCCCCGCCAGTGGGAGACCGACCTGGGAGCTTGGGGGCAGGCAATTTTTAAAAATAAAAAATAAAAAAACCCTCTGGTCGCCGACAATCTGCTGATCTTAGCTGATAAGGGGAAGCCTCTCACATACCCCTGCCTGATGGTCCGTGTACCCCTAGGGGTACGAGAACCACAGGTTGAGAACCCCTGCCTTAGAGTACAATCCTAGGCATGTCTACTCAGAAGCAAGCCCCAGGTTTTTATAACCCTGAAATGATGGTCCTCCCTTGCAGTGTGAACAAATGAATCAACCCTTCTTCTGCCCCAAATGTTGGGTATCAAAACATAGATCCTTCCCCCAGGACACATACAAATGACTAGAAAGCAGGTAAACCTTCAAGTATCGCATTATTCTTCACTCATTGAGATTGAAATAGCTATTGCATTCTGCGTTGTTGGTTATTCATCCCTAGAAAATAGAGTTATCCATAAAAAAATAACAGATAACACCCAAACATCTCATCTGCATCTCCAAGCACCTAACAAAAAGATTGAAAGCAGCTTTCATGATCATTTATGAAGTTTTCCAATCTAAGAACTGTACAATAAAGTTAAAAAAAACAGATGACAATCATCAACCACAGTGATTCGGTGAAGTTTGGGAAAGGTCAGGGTGGTAGAGATTGGAGAACAGCCTCATGAATGGCTGAACGTATGGTTCCGATCCAACTTTGGCCCCATGCAACAAATGGGTCGTAGATTCCCATCCATATCAAAACATCCATCCATCCAAGTTTAATGGAGCCCAGATGAGCATGAACATGTGGATGAAAATGAGCATCCAGACTCACAATTGATATTCACATTGGTTGTTGCACCATATGTAACTTTCTTCTGCACACAGTCTCTCTTGCTGGGTTTCGTGCAAGGCTAAATGGTGATTAACAACTGGGACAGATAAGAGAGAATTGTGTAATCAGTCAGGAAGCTGGTTGTTCTGAAACCAAGGAATACAACATCATGAATGCATAAAAGAAGAAACTTAGGCACAAGATGACAAAGACTACTAGAAGAACTTACACACATGTCTATTCAGGCTACAAGGACTGGAAAAGAGAGATATAAACATGAAGTCAAAGTCCACAAAGAGGTATACAACTGACAATGGTTATCTTTAGGTAGGAGGAAAAACAAGCCAAGAGTACTGTACTCTTATTTCTTATTTAACTTCTCAAAGTACACACCCTAATGAACAACAGTTTGAAAAAATGGAAATAAGATAATATCACATTGTATACAAGAGAGGACAATTTCTCTGTCTGATATTCTCAGGGCACCACTGTTTAAGTGAAAATAGAGGCTTGCCACAGCCACAGTCCGTTGGGTGTGTTTTTTAAATAAAACTTAACCTTATTAAATCAAAAATTCTCAGCAGACTCTTTTTGAATGCAGGAAGTCTCAGTGGAATTGCTCACCTGGTGTCCCACGAGGCGCCATTATACGTTACTTGCTAATTTCCTGAAGTGTTGGCATATTTCTCTGCTGTAAGGAAAATATGATCAGCTTAGAATAGAAATGCATACCACCAACCAGATACGAAATGTCAAAACATCACTGTTTTAATTCATAGATTATTTTTAAAAAGTGGAGAACCAGCTCTGTCTCTGTTCAGAAAAAGTGCCCACGTTGGAAAGACACTTCACTCCACCAGATTAATTTGTTCTTGTGTCTCTTCAGATTCCTCTCAGTCATCTCCTCTTTCTCTTCCCTAAGCTTCTAATGGTTTTGTTTTTGTTGTCTGTACAAGATTGTAATCCTCTTTGGGAAGGGCCTGTTTTCTTATGTGTTCCACAGATACTGAACAAAGAACCACTGTACTTTGTGAGAACTATTTGTGATGTTCTTTGCAACATAAACCGAGAGACTACTTGACGTATCATGTCCAACTCAAAGCTGCTGCCAAAACCTGTACTCCCAAGTTGATTGCGCCTCCCCTCTCCCCAACAACATTTAGGGTCACAATGTGGATTTCCCTGCCTCCAGGTTCCGACTCTGTAGTGCAATGGGTGGAGAAGCAGGAGGCCTGCCTTTCTTGTGTCACCACTAGGGCAACTTGCCTGGCACTGACTTTCTTTTCAGAGTCAGGAGAGGACAGAGGTGTCACTAGGGTTTGCATCCCTTGGTGCAAGAGCTCAGTGAGTCACCCCCATGATGGACCCCAGAGGTGAATAGGGAGAACCAAGGTTGGGCTGGGTTCTACAAAAGATGCCATCAGGCAGGACTACGTATTTCTACAGATTACTCCTGGTCAGTGGTGTCACTAGGGTTGGTGTCACCCCCATTAACTTTATTTATTTTAACATAAAACAGTATAGGTCACCCAACAAATCAGTATAGGTAACCAACTTGGCTCTCAGAACAATTGGTCCCATTGGTCTGTTTTGAGTTAAGGAAATCCACTTTTTGTTACTTAAGGCAGTTTTATTTTTCTGGTTATTTGGCCACAATTTTTTGACAGAATACAGATAAGTCAAAACGGTTTGTTTCATTCACAACTACAATTCACAATTTTTACATTTTTTCACAATTTTGGCCACTAGTGCTCTCTCTCTCTCTCTCTCTCTCTCTCTCTCACACACACACACACACACACACACACACACACACACACACACACACACACACACACACACACACACACACACACACCGAGGGTGTCACCCGAGGCAATCTCCCACCCTGCATGATGCCACTGGCTGAGGACCTCTTTCTTTCTTCAGGTCTTTTAGATGAATTTGTTCTTACTGGTTTGTATATTGTTTTTATGAAAGTGCTGAGCCACTTTAATGCACTATTATTTATTCTTTTAATTCACAGAAGCCATCCTGGAAGATTTTGAACCTAAAGGCTGGGATAAAAACATTCTACATAAATCTAAACCAGGGGTGCACAACTTGCAAGTAGGTAGGGGCCAAAATGAATAGACTAAACTTCTTCGGGGCCGCACAGGGGGGCGTGTCAAGGAACCGTGATGTCACTTCCTCAGGAAGTGACATCACAGGGGGTGTGTCCATGAGCCGGAAAATATCCAGAAAAGCAACATATTAATAAATAAATAAAGATATTTACAGAATTAAAAATTCGGATTTGCCCTCCTGCCGCGAATCCAAGCCTCCTCCTCACACGGAGCAGCGACAGCGCCAACGGGACAAGCCCCCAAACCTCAGCGCCCGTTGGCACACATGAGGAGACGCGGCTCTTCCGGCTCCTGGCTGAATGCCAGGAGACTCCAGCTGATCAGCGGTGATCAAACGCCTCCTTCAGCAACGGCCTCAAAGCCTCCAGGCCAATGGGCTCGCAAGGCTCAGTGACTTCGTCCTTCTCGCTCGACGACCCGAGCAAGAAGGCTGCACAGCTACACGGCTGGAGCGAAGACATTGGAGATCCCTCGGCGCTCTCTTCATAAGCAACGCGCACCAAGGGATCCCCGATTTCTTCGGGGGCCACCGGAAATCCTTTGGAGGGCCGCTTCGGCCCTGGGGCCGCATGTTGTGCACCCCTGATCTAAACCAACAAAGAGCAGGGGGTCAGCCACAGAAAACATCTTCTCTCTGACAAATACCTAATCTCTGATGGCAGGGGAACCCGGAGGTTCCAACCAATTATCTCAACCAATTATCTTAACCAATGAGGCAGATTCTGGTAGGAGAAGGTGGAACTTTAGATCACAGCTGAGGCAGACTTTACAGGATTATTTGTACTTGTTTTCATTAGAATCCCTACCAGAGCAAACAGGAACCACCTAACCAGATCCACCACTCCTGACCTGCCACTGTTGCCACACAAGCCACTCACTCCACAAAAAAACCAGAAACAAAAAAAACCCACAGTGATTTCCTTGCTCCTTTCCAGATTTATTTATGTATTTATTTAAAGAATTTATACCCCGCCTTTCTCCCAGCAAGGGCACTCAAGGCGGCTTATCCGTTTCAACAGGAAATGCAAGTCATGCTGGGAACTCCCACACTTTTTGTTTTATTTAACAGGACCTCAAGGAAGGCACAAGGTAAGTGTGTGGCCCCATCACCTCATTCTTTCCTCACATGGTCTGTTTAAAGCAGGTGTGGCCAACCTTTCAACATGAATGCCCCTGGCCCTTTAATGCATGTATAGGTGAGGGCATTTCAGCAGGTGCAGCTGCTTTAGCAGCACCATCAGCAATTGCAGCTGCCAAGATTCTGTCTTCTACACAACTCTTAAGAACGCAGAGGCCCTAATGGTGGAAGGTTGGCCGCCCCTGCTTTAGGGGAAGTAGCACGGTGAGTGAAGCAGATAATCTCTGCCCACATAGGTTTTTTTAGGCATAGGCAGTGGATCAACGTGTCTCCATTTACAGTGAGCTGGAGGGAGGCGGCAGCAGACTCAGGGTGAAAGGGGGAGGAGACATTTTATTGTTGTTGGCAGAAACCCCTGAAGATCTTGCTACAGCAAAGCACCCAGTGATTCCAATCTACCATCATCATCTACCATCTGCCCACCTTGTTTTAAATACACTGGCCCCATACTGTAGAGCTTCAGCATCATGTCCTTATCCTGAGACAAACTCTTTATCTCAGGATAAGATATTACATATTCATTGCATATTACAAAGTCTACTTTGTAATATGCAATAAGATGTTTTGAAAGCCTATTTCACTGTGCAGTTCATGAATCAGAGTGATTATGTTTAATGAGTCTTTACAAAAAGCGTTCCAGGAAATATTTGTGAACAATACATTTTTCAGAAAAGTGTCCTAATGAAAGCAAAAGTTTTGCTAAACGTTTGCTAAAAGTTTCACACCTACACTCCTTCCTCTCCAAGCACATCTGTGCCAGACATCCTTATCTCCCTAAATCACTCCCTTGGCACCACAGGAGAATGTTAAGACATCAGACAGACCTTTACAAAACAACTTTCCTACATACTTTGAAGTCTCTTCAAGCATTGAGCCTAGCAGCCCTCCTAGTTCTTACTCCAGTCACTTAACTCTCCTTCCTTTTTAAGAGTTCCCCCATCTGAAGTGATAAGCCAAAGGGCTGGAGAAGCTCCCGAGACTGCATAACAAAGCTTCTTCAAGAATGTTAATTCCAAACACACTAAGATCTTACTCTAACTTACTTTCCTGTGACACTTGCAAATAACTCTTGAGCCAAACATTTGTCTTTTATAAAGCGCACATAAGCAGAAGCAAAGATTCATTGCCTGGCAAAGTTGACTCATCCAGCTGTAATGCACATTCTGTTGTCCTTAGTATGCTGTACAATGTATCGTCCACATTTTCAGCCATTTCATCTATGTGTCTTTGCACTGAATTGTTGTTGAGAGGATCCATCTTAATTTTGTCTAAGTCGTACGACGACTTATGCAGAACAGTACTCAGAACCTCAACAACTGCTGGTAGCATGAGTTCTTCACTAACTACCGTATTTCTTCGAGTCTAAGGCACCATCGATTCTAAGGCGCACCTTTACTTTCACCACCACCAGCAGGGGAAAAAAATCTATCGATTGTAAGACTCACCTCCCTTCATTGAATCTACCCGCTCAGCACCAACTCTCCCCAGCATGTCTCCTGCAGCTGAGGATGACTGAGTGCACTGCCTTTGCATAGCATTTCTGGCCCCGCCAGAAAGTGCCATTTCCTTCGTTACCTGGGCTTGGGGGAGTTTCAGGGAGGCCTGCACAACCCTCTGCAGGCCTCCCTGATCTTCAGTTCGGCGAAAAACTGTGATTTTTGGGCTTTTCTGGTTTTCACGAAAACCGGAAATGGCTGAAAATCACCGTTCTTTGCCGAACTGAAGATCGGGGAGGCCTGCAGAGGGTCGCGCAGGTCTCCCTGAAGCTCCCCCAAGCCCCAGTAAGTAAGAAGATAGCATTTTGGGGTGCTTTTTGGAGACCTTCGATTCTAAGAGGCACCCCATTTTTTGAAATGCTTAATTGGGAAAAAACATGCGTCTTAGAATTGAAGAAATACAGTATCTACCAGGCAATTTTTTCATTAGACAGGACATGGCATGACTGGTTTTTGAGCTAACTAAAACACGTGTAGAACTCAAGCCTGTTTAGAGCTGCTGGTAGCTAGAGGGAACCAACCTGTATAACTGCAAGCATTTGTTATAGTTTGCCATGTTCAAGTGAAGTGCTTTTTAGTTACCTTGGGTTGAATGCGGATATATTTATTTTTGGTTGCCTCATACCAGGAGCCTATTAATGCCACATCAGGGTTATTTGCAATGAATAATGCATTGCCATTTTATTTTCTCCTGAGAAAACACTGAATGTTTAATTCTTGGTTTTGGTTTGTTCATTGAGACTGGAACATTTTGTACATTTAGCTGTTGAACTGAAATATCTGAATGCCCTCCTCAGAATCAGGCCCAGTTTTGTTTATTAGGATCCCAGCAATAACATTCTCTCATTTCACACCTGTTTTCATTCTGCAAGATCCACTTCTGGTGCCTCCCATTTACTGGTGATGTAATTATTTCAGTTCAATCTGTCCCACAGACTCAGAGTTGTTTACTATGATTACTGGAAGTTGACATCCTTTTTCATGCTACCACCATCAAATAAGTTAATTCTCTCTAACTATTAATCAAACAATAGTCAAAATAGTGCTTATAATAGAATTATTATAATACAGATATATACTAGTTATAAAAACTCTAACAGTTATGAAACAGAATTCTAAATTATTGTAATCCATTGTTATTTAGAAATAACATTAATCACCTACGCTCTCCGAGAAAGTAATGGGAGCGATCCGAAGATATGTGGTTTATCTCATCGCACACCCTTTTAATCCAGGGGTAGAGCAATTAAGTCCATCAGACGTGCTCTGTCGGTGTAGAGCAACCGACAGAGCTGTCAGCCAGCCTACAGAGCTGTCAGCCAGGCTTTTCGAGTTTGTTTTGGTTTGAGCGTGGAAGAGAGGATCAACAACGAGCTCAAAAAATCAGCCGGAATGTAAGCCAAGCCCCCTCTCGCTTATACTTTTGCTTTGCTTCTGCAAGTGGCGAGGAACTGCAGTAAGAATTGAAGAAATAAGCTAAGATAACGAGTTAATTTAAGAACAGAAGATTTGTTGTGAAAAGGATATAATTTGGAAGGAAGATAATATACTACAGTGAAAATATTAAGCGAAAATACTAAGTAACTTGTTGGTACTTACGGAAGATTGAAGTAGTGAAGAAACACTTTGGGGAGATATCTATAAACTGTTTTAATGAGAGAAAGAGACTTGTTTTGCTTTTGAATTGTTTGTTTTGAATTCCTGTGGTTTGGAACTGTACAAAGACGGACAAACAATTTCCTTCCGGGCAGAAGGTCATCATGAAGGTTTGAAAAAAGATTGAAAAATATTATGTTGGTTGGTATTTGCCGCCTGCACACATTTTAAGAAGTTGAGTCTTTGTTTTTGGTTTCAAAGAGAAGGAAAAGAAGTTGAACTGAGTAAGTGAAAGAGTGCCATTTGGTGAAAATTAGAAATATGGCTACAAGAAGAAGAGGGAATACATTAGAAAAAAAAATCACCTACAAAATCGCCTGGAACAGAAAGACCAGCGGAAACACTGGAAGAATGTTTTAAAAGATGGGAAAATAAATTCGATGCAAAATTGGGAACTTTGCAAGAAGAATTTCAAAAGATGAAGGTGGAGCTGAAACAAGAAATACACCAGCTTGATGTAGCCGTGAAAGAAATAAAAGGTGATCTGCAAGAGATAAATATTAAGATGAAAACCCAGGAAGATAAAGTGATGCATTTTGAAATGGAGAGCTGCAAGATTCAAGATATGTTGGCGCTGGCTGAACAAGAGAGAAAACAGAGCTTTCTCAAACAACAAGCAGAAGATACAAGAGATAGAATGGTACACATTCTGTCAGAATTTCTACAAATAGAACGAGATGAATTAGATCTGGAATTGGATAAGGCATATAGAATTAATACAAGATATGCAGCAGCAAAGAAAGTGCCAAGAGATATCTTGGTGCATTTTGTGAGGCAACGAACAAGAGATAAAGTTCTACAGCAACATGCTAAATCAAGACTCAAGGTAGAAGAAGCGCACATCATTGTGCTAAAGGAGATTCCGTTGAGAATTTTGCAGAAAAGGAAAAGTTATGCATTCCTGGTGGAGGTGCTGAAGAAACAGAAGATTGTCTTTAGGTGGGGAAAATTAGAAGGCGTGACTCTTAAACTGCATGGAAAAACCTATAGATTGGATACAATCCAGAAAGCAAAAGAGTTCCTGAGAAGATTCAAGGATGGAAGAGAAGAAGAAGAAGATGAAGGGATGGACAGTGCAATGGCAAGCTGTGAATAATAAAGATGGATTACAAATTTTTATCATGGAATATTAATGGAGCTAATGCTCCACAAAAAAGAAAAAGAGTATTCCATTATTTGGAAAAACTTAATCAAGATGTGATATGCCTTCAAGAAACCCACATAAAAAAGGGAGATACAAAATTTTTGATTCAGAAAAATTTGGGAGAAGAATTTTTTTCAACCAATATTAAGAAGAAGAATGGGGTGGTTTTATATGTTAAAAATATTTGAAGCCAGAATTAATATTTGCAGATGACAAAGGAAGAGGGGTGGCAGTGGAAGTAACACTAGATGGGATAAAAACGTTACTATTGGGGGTGTATACACCACATCAACAAAAAGGGGATTTTTTTAGATATTTGATGGATTTGTTGGCAAATTATTCTTATAGTAGTTTTTGCTTGTTGGGTGACTGGAATGGAGTTGTCTCCCCGCTGAGTGATAAAGGCTCCGAAAAAGAAATAAAACACAATCAAGGGAAATTACCTAAAAGTTTTTTTGAAATGGTGGAGACTTTAGGGGTCTTGGACATATGGAGACAGAAAAATGGGAGCTCTAAGGAGTTCACACATTATTCAGAGAGACATGGATCAAGTTCAAGAATTGATATGTTTTGGGTGTCAAAGGATATAGCTGTTAGAACTTCCAAAGCAGAGATTTTAACAAAATCTATTTCAGATCATAATCCGATATCGCTGGCTATAAGGAAGAAAATTAAAACTTATAGATGGAGACTGAATGAACTGTTATTACAGAAAGAAGAGATAATAGAAGAAGCTAAGAGTAAACTAAAAGACTTTTTTGAGTTAAATATGAATAAAGGAACAGAAGTAAGAATGGTTTGGGATGCAAGTAAAGCATTTATAAGAGGATATTTTATACAAAAAAATGCAGAATGGACTAAAAAGAGACAAACTAAGTTTCAAAAGATTGAAGAAGAGATGAAGAAGAAAGAACAAGAGTTGAGGAGGACACCTGGTGACAAAAACGTTTTACAACAAATTAAAATTTTACAGAGTCAACTATCCCTGATGATAACAAAAGAAATAGAAATTAAAATGAAGTATGCGAAACAAAGGTATTTTGAACATGCTAATAAACCAGGAAATTTTTTAGCTTATAAACTGAGGAAAGAAAGGGAGAAAAGAATTATTTCTAAGTTACAAGAGACAGATAAAATATGTACAGAACAAGAAGATATACAAAAATTAATTGTAAATTATTATACAAATTTATATAAAAGACAGAAGGTAGAACCAGCAAAAATAAAGGAATATTTGGTAAAGCAAAATTTACCAAAAGTCTTGGAAGATCAGAAATTAATTTTAAATGAAAGGATCATGCCTAGAGAAGTGGCAGATGCGATAAAGAGAGTTAAACTGAATAAGGCACCAGGTCCAGATGGTTTGACTGGGAGATTTTATAAATGTTTAGAAGATGTAATAAGTATCCCATTACAACAGACAATGAATGATATCTTACAAAATGGAAAAATGCCAGATTCATGGAAAGAGGCGAACATAACTTTGATACCAAAAGAAGGACAAGATTCAAGTAGTATAAAGAATTATAGACCTATATCTTTGCTTAACAATGACTATAAGATATTTACATCAATCTTAGCGGAGAGAATGAAGAAGATGTTGCAAAAATTCATACATGAAGATCAATGTGGTTTTCTACCAAAAAGACATTTGAGGGAGAATGTAAGAATTGTTGTGGATATGTTGGAATATTTTGACAAACATATAGACAAGCAATTAGCATTAATATTTATAGATGCTGAAAAAGCTTTTGATAATTTGAACTGGTCTTTTTTATTAGAAGTTTTACAAGAAATGGACTTCGGGGAAAATTTCAATAAATGGATAAATTCAATTTATGTGACACAAACTGCAAGAGTATTAGTGAATGGTGAGCTAAGACATTTGAAATTCAAAAAGGTACGCGACAAGGATGTCCGTTATCACCATTGCTGTTTATATTGGTGTTAGAAGTTTTGAATAGAAATATTAGACAAGATGAAAGAATATATGGTGTGAAGATTAAGAAAGAAACATTCAAGTTAAGAGCCTTTGCAGATGACTTGGTATTAATGCTGGAAAATCCGTTAAAAGATATAGAGTTGTTGATGAGTAAATTAAAAGAATTTGGATCTCTTGCAGGATTTAAAGTTAATAAACAGAAGACAAAAATAGTGACTAAAAATATGAAGATTCAAGATCAACTGAAACTGATGAATAAAACAGGATTTAAGGTGGAAAAAAAAGTTAAATATCTTGGAATTGTATTGACGAGTATGAATTGTACATTATTTCAAAATAATTATGTTAAAGTATGGAATGAAATTAAGAAAGATCTGTTACGATGGGAAAGATTGAAATTGTCCTTACTAGGAAGGATATCGGTGATTAAGATGAATGTATTGCCAAAAATGATGTTCTTATTTCAAACGATACCAGTGATTATATCTGATGCACCATTTAAAGAATGGCAGAAAGAAATTTCTAAATTTATTTGGCAAGGGAAAAAACCAAGGGTGAAATATAAGATTCTTCAAGATGCAAAAGAGAGAGGAGGATTAGGACTACCAGATTTGAAAGTATATTATGCAGCATGTTGTTTTGTGTGGTTGAAAGAGTGGGTGTATTTACAAAATAGAAGATTATTGGAGTTAGAAGGCTCTGACTTGAGATTTGGTTGGCATGGGTATTTGTGGTATGATAAAGTAAAAGCAAATTTAGAATTTAAAAATCATTATGTTAGACATGCATTATGGAGAATTTGGAATAGATATAAAATGAGATTTTATGAGAAAGTACCATTATGGGTTGCACCATATGAAGCACACTTTGGTGGAAGTAGCGTGCCAAAAGAGAAAGGACTATTGTACAGAAATTTATTAATTTTTTCACAAGGAGACTGTATAATGAAGTCAAGAGAAAAACTAATGGAAGAAGACTTTAATTGTCAATGGTTTGTATATGCTCAAATTTTGGAGAGATTTAAAGTGGACAAGAAGACATATGGATTTGTAGAAGAAGAATCAATATTGGAGGCACAATTAAAATCTGAAGACCAGATAATTTCAAAAATGTATAAATTGCTTTTGAAGTTTGAAACAGAAGAAGAACAGGTTAAAGAATGTACGATTCATTGGGCGAAAAACATAGGTCATGTTATTTTAATGGACCAATGGGAACAACTATGGTTAAAACAGTTGAAATTTACGTTAAATGTTAATATTAAAGAAAATATGTATAAAATGATATATAGATGGTATATAACCCCAAGCAAATTAGCAAAAATGTATGAGAAGGTGACGAATAGATGTTGGAAATGTAAAATGCAAGAAGGAACTTTTTACCATATGTGGTGGACATGCCCTCAAGCAAAGAAGTATTGGACTCAGATTCACAAACAGATTGAGTTGATTTTAAAGATTAAGATCCAAATGAAACCGGAAACATTTTTGTTGGGTATGTGGGAGGATCACGTAGGCGAAAAATTTCAAACTTTGTTTTTATATATGACAGCTGCGGCAAGAATTTTATATGCACAATATTGGAAGAATTCGGAGATACCTTCGCTGGAAGATTGGTGGCTGAAAGTTTTGGACTATGCTGAAATGGATAAACTTACAATTTTAATTAAGGAAAAGTCAGTTAACTTTTTCGTGAATAATTGGAAACCATTTATTGACTTTTTAAGAGAGAGAGAGAGGAATGATGTGATGATATGCGGATTTAATGAATAGAATGTGGGGGTTGTTTTGGCTTAGTTGGAAATTGTATGTAGAAAATAGTGAATAGTATGCTAGTAGGATGTATTGCTTCGCGCTTGCTATAACTTTATGAAATATGTATTGTTTTTTTATGTTTTAATATATCCATAAAATATAAATATATATATAAAAAAAAGAAATAACATTAATCACATATCACTGAAATCCAAAAGATATTTTTTACCTTTTATTTTAAACCCCAGCAATAGCCCAAACTATGAATTAAATGGGATTAAACAGTTTGAACAAATAGAACACACACTGCTGTTATAAGAGTCAATACCTGGTTAACATAATTGTGGGTATAATATGAGGCAGAGATGACTACCCCAAAATGAAGCAAAGCATTTGCTTGTATGCACTCAAACAAATTCCAGACAGGGGGAACCAGGAGTGCTATTGGCCGATGACAATCCAAAACAATTCCAAGTAGGCCATCATCTCATAAGGGCATTATTGGCTTCATAGAATATTATCAGGTAAGTGGTCAACTGACCTGTCAAATTGCAATATTTTTTATTAATTAATAGTACCCAACCCGGCAGTCTTCCCTTTTATCCAGTACTTGCCCCAACTCCAAATTGCCTGAAAAATGTGACACTCAGGGCTCAATCCAAACCTACTTAGGCTGCCGTTTTATCCAGTGGCCCAGCGAAAACGGAAGGCCCCAGAACGGAAAGGGGATTCAAATCCCCTTTGAATTCCCCTTTTGGAGGGGATTTGTATCCCCTTTCCGTTCTGTGGCCTCCCGTTTTTGCTGGGCTGCTGGTTACAACAGTGGCCTATGTAGGTTTGGATTGCGCCCTCAGAAGCAGAATTGTGCATTCTAAGCTTCTTGATTTTTCTAATTCCAGAAATATTTGCTTTTATTTTGGCACAGCTATACATAGAAGATATGGTATATTAAACATCATATACAACATTTGCTATAGTAACTGCCAGAAACTTATCATAATAAAGCTATCAAGCAAGTATCTATGAAATGTCATGAGGGGACATTTCACAATGAAAGTTTGAACTCAATTAATTTTGATGGATTCCTAGGCTATGCACTTTTGTTGAAGATATTAATGAGTTGTCAAATCAACTGTAGCATCTTTTCAGTAAAAACAACAACAAAATATACAGTTGGGACTACCTGAAAATGTCAGAAAGTGGGCATTATTATTATTTTAAAAAAGGGGTATTAGATAAAATTATACCTACTTAAGAGGCTAATCTCATGGTAGATAATAAATTCCACCTGGAAGAGTTTCAGGAAGAAACAAAAACACAAAAATCTATTTGCAGTTCTACTGCTCTTTCACATGAATATGCTTTCAGAGGCATTAAACATGGAAGAGTATCCATGAGTAGGTATCTCTAGAAACTACACATGCAAACCCTTTCTATTTTCTACTTATTAGTTCATATTCCTTCCCCTTCTTCCTTTTACTTACACATACTATTCTTTCCCACTCAAATAGGCACGTTCACCCCTTCTTCGTTGGAGTAACACAATTCTGTACCCACAATCAGTGATGGAAAAACGTAACGTTTTGCACACCCTTGTACAAATACTCACTTTTTAAGTACGCTCCATTGAAATCAGTGACAGTGCCAATTTCTGAAATGTTAGTTTGTCCCTGAAAATGAAGTCAAAATTCCTGCTTTGTATTGGAGCTAATTTCTTAAATGTCATGTCAAGATGAACCTCTTTGGAACCTGTTGCACAGTGATCCCTTTGCTTCATGAAAAGGCTGGCCCTGATCACTGTAATGTGTCTCCAAGTTCCAGTTACCGGTAGCATCAAAGTGAATGATGATGAACCCCTGAATATTTCATTACTGGGGCCAGCAGGATAAATGGTTTCCAAAGATACCAATATCATACAAGATGGAAATACCTACAGCTATTAACTATGATGACTGAGGGATGGATGGATGGATGGATGGATGGATGGATGGATGGATGGATGGATGGATGGACGGATGGATGGATGGCAGAAGACACAGGTTCATCTTTGAAGTTGAATGGAAACACCACCACATATGCTACAGAACTCACTGGAAGCAAGGTTGGAATGCAAATAGTCACGGAATAAATGGTCTTCCTTTGGATATCCTATTTGTTGGAAGCAATCAACTGCCCTTGTCCTTACCTTTAATGTTATCCAGTCTCATCTTTCTGCAATTATCTTTCATAAATTAATATACCTGCCTGTGACCTTCACTCCTCCAGTTCTTAACATGCTAAGCCATCCCAAAGCCTTCACAGCTCCACCCACTATCCTTTGTTTCCCTTTTATATCTGAAACTCAGTCCCAGAATACTTAAATGGAGCCGACTCTCTATTCAAATTCCTCCAGTCCTCAAAGCCTATTCTGCCTATAAAAGCTTTAGCTGAACTGCTTAAGTTTACATTTACAGATGAAATGTAACCTAGTGCATAGGTTTCATTTCATTCGAAATTTGCTGGTACACACTCCTTGTTACCCTTGTCTCTATTTATCCTTTTGCTATTTAAAATGACAGGTTCCTTCAGGCAGGGGCCTGTGTTGTTTTGTAAAGCAACACTTAAATTAATGATGTAAAAAAAATCATTACACATAGACATAGGAATTATCTGGAAATGCCTTAACAGAGCTTTATACTGCTACACATTTCCGTAATTAATACCAGGCGATCTATTGTTGGAAACAGAAATTGGGCTAGATGGACCATTAGTTTGACCAAGCCAGAGTGACCTCAGTCTGAACAAACAACAAACATACAATAGGGGAAAAAAACTGGTGCACAGTGAGAACTTTCTTTGAATTTTTGCCATAGCAGTTCCTACTAAGCAGACAAGTTCCTAGGGCAAGGAGAAGAATGGATAATGAAGTAACATCATAGGAAATGGGGAAGGAGGAATGAGGTTTATAGGTGTGGGAGTGTGTTGGGTCCCACCCCCTCCATGGGGGTAGACTGACATTGAGTGGTACGGGATATGACACGGTAGAGGCCTTCCTGGATGGAGGAACAGACACAACCAAGGGAGAACAAATTTATTCCAGCCACACAAAACTAAAGTCCTTCACAATGGGTTTAGTCCTCTGTCCTTTCACTATGCTCCCCTAGTTTCCTTCACTTGGGCCCTTCCATTGACCAGGAGCTCCCTCCGGTCAATGAAAATGGGTGCTTGGCAAGAAGGCACTTCCCCACCAGATAAACCCCAACAGACCTGACTGGGCTGGGCCCTCTCCCTTGGTGGGGCTTTGGAGGGTTGGGGCACCCCCCCAACCTACGGAGTCACTCCTATTCCCTCCAGCTTCTCTGACCCTTGGTCCTTCCCTCCTCCTCTATACCTCTCTCCCACACTCCTTGTTTCAGGCTTCCTCCTTGCCCTTGCTCCCCACCCCCTCATCTGCCTCCTTTTAACCTTACTGGCCTTTCTGAGCCCACCCCCCTCACCTTCAGCTGACCCATGCATCCCTTGCCAGCCCATATATTTCCCATGGCACTTGGCAATGACGTCATCCCTGGTCACATTGGGAACTCCCAGGCAGCCCCACACACACCATTCAGAGTTAAAGCACAGGGATGGCTCTACAGAAAGATAGCATGGAAGACCTAATAAAGGAAACAAAGTTATGGGTCTTGCAGCCATGTACTTTGTTGAAAGAATAAAGTTTAATAAGAAACTCTAGTCCCCGCTGACGTTTCACCCTGCACTTAGGGTTTCTTCAGAAAAGTCAGCGGGGACTAGAGTTTCTTATTAAACTTTATTCTTTCAACAAAGTACATGGCTGCAAGACCCATAACTTCGTTTCCTTTACAAAATACAACAAGCAATGAGAATCTTCACACCAAGACCTAATAAGTTTAGAATGGTTCTTAAAACCATTACAGAATTCACCTGGATGCAAAAAAAAATTGTGGTGCTTCCAGTGATATGACCCACATTAGACTGGAATTTAGAATGCAACAACTTTCTAAAGCCTGAGAAAAATTAACTTGAAACTAGTCGGCCCTTGGCATCCGCAAGTATTTGGTTCCAGAACCCCCTGCAGATGCCAAAATCCACGGATGCTCAAGAGCCCCCTTTCATTAAAGCTATACTTACCTGGGGGTCTGAAGCACTACGGACTGCTTTATTGGTCCTGGCTCACTCCAGGAAGTCGTTTCTCGATTGCACCAAGGCCTGCAACCCACTCTGTTGGCCCGGGCGTGCCCCTGAAAGCATCGCGGGAGCATTTGGCAAATGCTCCCATGATGCTTTCATGTGCATGCCAGGGCCAACGAAGTAGGTCACAGGCCTCGGTGCAATCCGGAAGCGGCCTCCTGGAGCGTGCCAAGGTCAATGGAGCGGCCTATGGTAGGTGAAATCCGCAGTTGGGAAGACCATGGATGCCAAGGGCCCACTATAGGTCGCTTTATGACAAAAGCATTGCTTTCAACTATAGTTCCTCTAGTTTATGGATGTTGGTCCAATTGAGATATAACAAAAAACCTCAGGCTTGCTCAGCCACTCCCCTCCACTTTCTCCTATCCATGAGAGGATGAGACGTTTCCAGAATCCTAGTCTGAGACCCTTCTTTGTGAACAAACTGTGCTGTATAGAAATGAAAAAAACACCTCTGGTTTGTTGCAGTTATCTGAACCTTTGTGTCTTCCCACACTTTGCGAGTGAAAGAAGGGGCACAGGGAGTTGGTCAGCATGAGTTCAAGGTTTGCACTTGCTTGTTCTCATGACGCACCATTATTTGAAACCAGGCCATTATATTATACAGATTATATCATTTTATACAGATTATATCATTTCTAGCATAGCTGAACACGTATACCCCCATTTCAAAATGAAAAATACAGTAAGTCAAGAGTATAAAAATCCCTCGAACACAGAGATATTTAACACTGCAAAGAGACTATTTGTTTAAAAGCCTTTTTTATTTCCGTCACCATTATTGTTTTACAATACAAATTTCACCTTGTTGAACACACAAAAAAAACCCTACAGAAGATAACTCTGTTTCACGTAAAATACAGAATGGATATATATATTTATATTTATATATATATATATGCTTCTTCATTCTTAAAAAACTATTTTGTTCTGCACATTGGCAACTATAGGATAGAATACCTCCCCCCAAACACAGTATGTATGGCAGGACTGAAATTTTAGAGTTACATGCAGTTTCTGCACAATTCTGTTTTAAATATATCAATTGTTTTTCAACAATATTTTCATTCAGGGATGTAGACATTGTTTATAGTTTGATTTTTTGATCTGCTGATCATCTAAAAAAAATCTTATAAAAAGGAATTCATGGCTGTTTTCTTGCTATAGTTAAAATTCATGTATAGAGTAGACAATAAAATAGAGAAGCACATTTTACTCTAACCTACCCACAATGTGTGTGTGATCATCATATTTGGTTTTCCCTCCAACTCAGTCATTTGAACATTGCAAGCAGATTTCTAATTTAATTTAGATATAAAATCAAAATTTAGAAATGGGGACAATATATATATAAATCTTGGTTTCATGGAATTCTTCATTTTAAATAAAAACTTTTAAAGACTGCCTACTGACCATACTTATCAAGACAAGAAAGGCACTAAAAACAGGCAAATCTCTCTCCCAAGAAGCATTTTTTTTTATTTCAACTCTTCTCTGACATGTAAAAATCTTTTTAGATTTTATTTTTACTCATATCATTTCAAAAAATAAAGTTAGGAAATACTTAGAAAAATCACTTTACAACAGAATAATTTTTTTGCACTTTTTGACACTGTCACTGCAGATTTACAAAATCAAAGTTTACCAAACCTTTCTGTGTCTATCATTTGTAACTTCGGTGAAACAGGTAGAAATATTCCTGTGTATTATCCCAGTCAGGTATTTAGAAACCTTCATATAGACATTTGCTAGAAAATGGCTTACAGCCCAATCTTTGGGGCAAGAGATATGAAAATTATGTTTTCCCAAGAAAATAATACGCTTTATTCCCAGGCTATACTGGAAAGACCAGAACTTATGATATAAAAGCCTTTTGTTTATGCCGCTGCATCATATACAAAGAAACATGGTGATGAGCAATGCAAATCCAAAATCTATTAACAAGAAATGTATACAGTGCATAATAATTTACGGTTTCTTTATTGTTGTCCATCGCAGATCCTTTGGAGAGAGAAAAAGATCACAGTGCTTACCAGGTAAGAGAACAGATTAAAGTCAAGGTAACTGTTAAAAGGTAAAGGAAAGGGAGCAAGTCAGTTTTTATGGCATCTTCTCTTCGGGAGATCTTAGCACTTCAGGACAGTTCTCCTGCCATCTCCTTTTTGTAGCTGTTATGTGTCATTCACAAGTTTGCTGTATTTAGGTTGTCTACCCAGATGTAGTACTGGCCAGGAAAATGGCCAATGGTAAGAACGGGGTACAATGCCTCTAACGTTCTTTTCAAAGTATTGAAAGGGCCTGTACCACCACACCCGTGCAAGAAGGTTAGTCTGGCAAGCTTCTTTTAGCACCTGCAAAAGAATGTTCACAAATCAAGTCACAACAATGTAATACAGTATATATTTCTGGCTGCAAGATGATATCCACTACTCTAGAATAAGCTGATATTTAAGACAGATAGCTGGCTCTCTCTGTATTTTGGCATGACAACAGAAAAATCTAATAGAGCAGAACAGAAGCAGTAAAGTACATGCTACATTTGCTCAGCTCCCTTGCACTTATCTTTTACATTTTATTATGATTTCAGCATACTGTACTTTGTTTCAAGTGCTTGCTTTTTCTTTATCACATTATACCTACTGTTACGGACTACCTCAATTTTAACTCACTATATGAGAGTTGTTCTGCTTGTTACACAGCCTGCTTTCCTGTTCCCGGTGTCTTATGAGAAGAGAGAAGTTGCACATCTCCCACGGAAGACACTGGTTTGCTCCTAAATTCATACATCTTCCCACACAGAAAATGCCATAGTTTTCTTGCACAGAAGAAGCACTGAAAAAGGATGCACGCTTTCTCATCCTCTCCTCCCAGTTTCTGCATTACATAGACATCACATCACATTCTAAAACATCACTAAGGGCTCCAAGGCACATAGAAACAAGGAAGGAGAATTAATCCCCCCCCCAGCGCATTTATTGATTTCAGTCCAAATATATTTGAAATATTGGGACCATGTGTTATTGGAGAGTTTGGGCTACATCTCATAGGAGGGATGTTGCTGGCATAGGAAGGAAAGATGTCATTCACTTGACCATGTGGTTCTTACTTAAAGACATTATAGTCAGGGCAGTAATAATGGACTGAGGCTGCAATCCTATGCACGTTTACATGGGAATAAATTTCATTGAACAGAGCAAGACTTACTTCTGAGTAAACATGTATATGACTGTGCTGAGGGTCATACTTTGTAAAGTGACTAAGGGCGGAATCCACCGGAACTACGTGGTGACGGAGCGAGCGCTCCATAGCTGGAAGCCATCACAAACGTGCCGTAAAGCATGTTCGTGACAACTCTAGAGTAAGGGAGGCCGGTGCAAGGCCGGCCTCTCTCACTCCGACACCGGACCAAGGACATGGCCGCAGGAGGAAGGTAAGTGCTCCTGCCGGTGGCCGTGTGGGCAGTACAGCGGGCGAGGGAGGGTGGCCATTGGCCTAACCGGCCTGGAAGGGGGCGGGGGATGGCACCTGCCATATCCCCGTCCCCACCGGGCAACTTCCTCGGACTTCCGCCAGCTATTCAGCTGGCGGAAATTCAAGGAGGCCTATCGGGCTGGCCCCGGTTTACACCCGGGGGACGAGTGTCCCCTTCCCCGAGTAGACCTTCGGCCTGACAGTGCAACGGCAACCTGGGCTCAGGATCCGGCCGGAGGCCCTAGGCCTTGTCAGGATTGCGCTGTTCCACTGCAATCCTATACACCCCTATCTGGAAGTAAGTTTCATTGAACTCAATGAGACTTACCGTATTTTTCGCTCCATAGGACACATTGCACCATAGGACGCATGCATCCTATGGAGCTAAAAATAGGGGGGAAAAGTTTTCACTTACCGGGGCTTCTGGTGGCTTCTGCAGGCTTCGGGGAGGCCTGCGCGACCCTCTGCAGGCCTCCCCGATCTTCGTTTCGGCACTAAATGGCCATTTCTGGCCATTTCCGGTTTTCCGGAAATGGCCAAAAATGGCCATTTAGCGCCGAAACGAAGATCGGGGAGGCCTGCAGAGGGTCGCACAGGCCTCCCTGAAGCCCCGGTAAGTATTTTTTTTACTTTTTTAAAATCTTCGCTCCATAAGACACACGCTTTCCCCCCTATTTTTTGGGGGGGGAAGTGCGTCTTATGGAGCGAAGAATACAGTACTTCTGAGTAGAAATGCATAGGATTGTGCTGTAAGAACTCCCCCCCCACACACACACACAAAGTCCTATTCACACCTCAAAACAATGCAACAAAAGACATTTCCATGTCATATTTTGACAGTACAGGAAGCCTACCACTTTAGGAAAATTCTTCATCCTTTCCATCACACTCCTTCCACACAAGGATGTGGAAGAAATGAAGATGTACAAAAGAGAAATAATATTTTTATACATCATAATGTATTGAAAAATGGCTCATCCTAAGCCAGTTCATGAACTCAATTATTCAGGAAAGAGATGGTAACTCACTTGTTGATTGGCCATTGTATGATACCACCAGAAAAGTCTTGTAGTGATGTAATAAGCCACCAACACATCCACAGTGTAGTGGTCATGAGCCAAGAGAATACAGAACATCCCAGTTATGCTGAGAACCCAACAAATCCAGTGATACCACCAGAGTCGCCGAGGTGAATCTAAAAGCAAGAAAACACAAAAGTCCTAATTCCATACATCTAGTTCATCCCCACTGACAAGAAGAGAACAAGAACAAAATATCACAAATAAAAATCATTATGTACGTAAGAACTATTCATGCAAGTCAGAGCTGCCCATAGAAAATATGACAAGACTTGAATTCTTCAAAAATCACAAATGTATTACTTCTGACACCAGAACACTTAGGGCCCAATCCTATCAAACCTTCCAGCACTGATGTAGCTATGCCAATAGGGCGTACGCTGCATCCTGCAGTGGGGGGGGCAGAGTCACAAAGCCCTCTTCAAGATAAGAGAAGTTTGTTCCTTTATCTCGAGGCTGCCTTGTGGCTCCATCGACGCTGGAAAGTTGGATAGAATTGGGCTGTTAATCTATAAGAGCTCACTTTTAAATGAATAGTGAAAAAAAAGAGACAGTACAGCTAAATTCACTGTTGGCATTAACAAGCAAGTTAACAACTGGATTTTTAATTCTTCAAAATTAATTTTTCAGCTTGATAGTCATTTCTATAGCTGCTGAGTTCGATTTTAGAGTAGACCAGGGGTTCTCAACCAGTGGTACTAGTACCACCAGTGGTACTTCGGCTGACTGCTGGTGGTACTCAGGCTGCTGGACCACCGGAACCCTTCTCCGATGCGGTGCTTTTGGCATCTCATTTTCGCTCCCAGGAGGCTCCTGCCTTTGAACAAGCCTCTTGGGAACACTGAGAAGGGCCCTCCTACCCACCCAGAGCCTCCTACAGGGCCCCCCCGTATCCACTGATTCCTCAACCGTGATTTCAGTTATCCATGGTTGAGGAATCCCCCCCCGCACCCTCCACACACACCCCCGGCACTTACTTTTAGCAGAAACCTCCGTTTTTTTCTTCCAAAGTTCCGATTTTTCAGCTTCCTTTTAGGCCTGATGAAAAAAAACTTAGAGTCTCAACCTTGCTGAGACTCTAGCTATCACCTACGTCTTGTTCGTCAGGGCTAAACGTAAGCTGCAGAATCGGAACTTTGGAAGAAAAAACAGAGGTTTCTCCTCTAAAAGTAAGTACATGGGAGGGCTGTGGAGGGCATGGGGGGGTCGCGCTCGCCCCCCCAGGCACTTAGTTTTAGCAAAAACCTCCATTTTTTTCTTCCAAAGTTCCGATTCTGCAGCTTCCTTTTAGGCCTGACGAACAAAACTTAGAGTCTCAACCTTGCTGAGACTCTAGCTATCACCTAAGTCTTGTTCGTCAGGCCTAAAAGGAAGCTGAAAAATTGGAACTTTGGAAGAAAAAAATGGAGGTTTCTCCAGAGGTTTCTGCTAAAAGTAAGTGCCCCGGGAGGGGGTGTGGAGGGTGCTGAGAGGGGGGGCCGGCCCGCGGGGGGCCGCGCCAGCCCGTGGGGGGCAGGGGGACCTCTGAAAACCATGGGGGGCGTTCGTCCCTTTCCGTGGTTTCAGGTATCCATGGTGGGGGCTGGAACGTATCCCCCGTGGATACGGCGGCCCCCCTGTACTTGCATTTTCTGGCCTCTGAAAACCCGGAAGCAACTGGCGATGTCACTGTCAGTCACTTCCAGTTGTACGCAGCAGGAGAGTGGTGCTGGAGGTTAAGCCCTCTAAGACTAGACCATCATTTTAGATAACTGACTCCCCCAATGACATTTTAAAAATCAGTTTCATGTAATACTCTCAAAAATCTATCTATCTATCATCTATCTCTTATTGGACTGGATAAAAAAAGTGTCCTCCTTCCAAAGGAAGGAAACTTCAGGACCGAACCCATTCTTTTAATATTTTACTTCTATATAAAAATAAGATCAAAGAAAAGCTAGCATTCTTACATAAAAGTTTATGCATTTGCTTTAATTGTTAGATATTTATATCCCAAGATGTACTTTTTAATAAATAAGGTATAAAGCACTGGTAGGGTATTTTATAGTGCATTCCAATCTTAATTGACTAACATATTTAGTCTGGGAAGGAAACTTACACTCTTTGATAAATAAGTAGGTAAGTGTTAACATCACCGTGTGACCGCTGTACAGGTAGTCACCACACAAATTATGTGCTCCTGTGATGGAGAGACCTCCCCCAGCAAGTAACTTCATTATCCTCCTCATTTGTGATTCCCAATCACCAAGGAGCTGATGGTAGGAAGAAAAAAAAAACACTCAGCATTGTGTCGCATTAAGCTATATAGAATTTCATATTAATCTTGTAAAAACAAACCAAAAACAACAAAACAAAGGTTTATATTTAAAAAAACAGTACTAAGGCAATAGTTATTCTGTATTAAAACTGCATACAACTGAATACATCACAGCAGTCAGTGATGTGACAACCCAGTAATTTTCTTTTTAAAAAATCTTAAGGGGCAGCCCAATCCTGCCCAAGACTAGGCTGGCGGAGCGAGCACTCCGTCGGCCTAAGGAGCCGTAAACGTGCCATAAAGCAGCACTGCTTGCTAGGGCACCCTCTGGACTCCATGCTCCTGGGCAGAGGCGAGTCCTGGGCTGGGTGGAGGAAGGGCAGGCAGGGGCAGCGAGGGACGGGGCCATTGGCCGGCCCAGGCTGGGAGGGGGCAGGGATATCAGTGCTGAGTTGTACCGATATCCTGAGCCCCGTTGCAGCCTGGGCTGGCCCTATACGACCTCCCTGGACTCACGCCAGCTTCAGAGCTGACGTGCATCGGTGGAGGCCCACTGGGGCCCACACCGCTTACACCGGGGGAAGGAGACGAATGTCCCCTTCCCCCCCCCCAAGGTGAGCCCAGGCCACACCGGCATAGGCCGCAATCCATACAGGATGCAGTGGCTGGTCATTTAGGCTGACCGCACATACTTGCGCAGGATTGGGCCATAAATCTCTGCCATTGAAACCTCACTTTCTTTTATGAATGTTTCAGTGGGGGAAAGGCCATAAATGAAATTATATGACTTTTCTCCTTATTTACAAATTGGAATAATAAAAGGGAAGCAAGAAACATGCTCTCAATCCAGATGGACAGAGTCAGTTTGAATAATTAAGAAAAATGCAATCAATAACCTTCACCCTCCTTCACAAAAATTACCATAAAGCTTATTAGCCTTGGAGACCATAGGATATCATGATTCAACCAATACTATTTTGCCCTTTTAATTGCCAATAATTTAAGCACATGCTTAATTATCTTCCATCAATTAGTGAAACTTACAAGTGCTTAACAGTGGCATAAATCTTAACAGCAGCATTTGCAATTCTATCATTATGGGATTATTAGATTACCTGGTAGAGGTCAACATGGTCTTTAACCTAGCAGGGGAACACCGTCTGGGAGGAGGGTGAGGGATTATAATATAAAAAACTTCATAGGTATTTGATTTCTACAGCCTCAAACTTCTGTAGCCTCTAACTGCATTTGCCGTTGTGTATACTTTAGAAATTTCTCTAAATATTCTGAAGAACAGAGCCGTTCAACTGATATCAACACAATCTTTCATATGTACAGAACTGTCAGAAAACAAGTTACCATTACAAAATACACAGTGCAATCCTATGTGCCCAGCCCAATGGCACTGCCGTAAAGCAGTCAGCAACAGTCACAAACGCCTCCCCAACAGCACGCTAACCGACAGCACGCCTCCCCGACAGCGTGCTGTTGGGGATGCCAGCAGGAAGCCCTCCAGATTTCCAGCCGCGCCAGAGGATGTCCAGACGCACGCCAGGAAAGGTACGTCAGCAGGAAGTAGTGGGGAGGGCACAATGGGGGCAGGGAGGGGCAAAACTGGGTGGGGAGGGGGCGTAAGGGGCGGGGAGGCCATGGGAGGGGGAGGATCCATCGTGGAAGGCTTGTGCCAGATCCTATCCCCCTCCCCACCCCTTTTCTCAACTCAGACTTACACTAGCAAAAATGCTAGCCTAGGTCTGTGGAGACCCATTGCTGGCCATGAGGTTTAAACAGGGATTAGGGGATTAAACACCCCCTTTCCCTGCAAAAGCATTCTGGTCCTTCCCCCCCCCCCTACACACACACACAGGATGCAGTGGCTGCCATTTTGGCGCCGTTGCAATGGTGAAAAGGATAGGATTGGGCTCACAGTGTAACATTTTTTGGAAAAAGTTGGTAAAGACAGTGGAATTCACTGCAAGTTCCCAATGAATTCTAAGATTTTTAGAGAGCTGACTTGACCACAAACTTCGGCATTATTATGTCTAAATTTCATAAATGAGGGATCAACTTACTAAACACTATAAATTTGGCCTGAAAATCATGAGTTTGGAGTTCACAATGCATCTGGGATTCATTGTCGCTTCTGAAACGATGACTTGCACTGCTGTCACATAAAACAATTTCTTCTAAAACCACAAAATAGACAATTAACAGGAATCTGCAGGCTGTAAGCTGTTCACCTCTATGTTATCATGTTCATGAAGCTATCTGGCAGCAGGCAGAGGGCCATCCGATATAATAAAATTAGTAGAAGATACCTAGAATAGTTTACACATCCTGCTGTTTAAAACACTGTTTGGAGAAAAGTTCTGATGATCCAGTACTGTCTGTTATTGTGGAAAAAACCCACAGTGGGATAGTTTTAAATTGGGTAATTTTTTGTTTCTACCTTACAGCCATAATTGAAAATAGTTTATAAGTACAGTCTGCATACTGTTGGAAGATTATCTAGAACCACTCTCAGTGGAACAGCTGTTCTGTCTTCTTTATAGGTGAATCCCCAGGGGCCCAAAAAAAATGTGGGATCACACCCAACCACAGTGCTCAGTGGTTTGCAGAATTAAGACAACTAGCCAATATATACTGTACTATGATTGAATATGTAATCAGAATTGTACAGTATATGTCCCTCACTGCCAGTTCTAGGAACACAAGTTTTTTCAGAGCTACAGCATATGCCTTCCATAAAATAGAATAATAGAACATAGACAAGAATCCAATAACAACAATGTGAGATGTTGTTGCCCTACAAAGTTCTGTGACTAAACAATTACTTAATTCAAGAAGTAATTTAACTTGTCAAAATAAAACATCCAGTTGAGCGGGGACAACAGTTGCATGAAAGGGGTCTATCCGGCTAGACAAGAAGCTCCTGTCCTGTTGCCATTCACTTCTACTCTGCCATCACTTACTGCAATTGCACGGATGGGCTGAAACCAAACTCTCGCTCAGAACGGACAATACCGTGGATCTCCAAACTCCACTTCTAGTGAGATAGTTCATCCCTGAACACACATGAACTGGTTGCCAGAACTTTCAGCAGGATTTGTCCAATAGTGTCAATGGCTACTTTGTAATCTAATAGAAGCCTGAGTGGCTTCTGGAATATCCCTTCCTTGGCACAGAAACACAAAATATTAAAACTGGAAGGGACCTTGGAGGCCATTTAGTCCAACCCCCTGTTCAGTGCAGGCAACTATATCACATCTGCTTGAAAATCTCCAACGAGGACAAGCTCACAACTGCACAAGGCAAGCTGTTCCAGTGCTGGAAAGCTCTCACATAGTCAGGAAATTCTTCCTCATATCTAACCTAAGTCTAGTTTCAACTCATTGGCTCCAGTCCTGCCCTCAGGAACCACCAAAAGCAAGCCCTCCCCTTCTTCTGTGTGACAGTACTTCAGATACCGGAAGACGGCTACCATACCTCCCATTGGTGTTCTCTTTTCCAGGCTAAACATACCAAGCTCTTTTAACTGTTCCTCATAGGACTTGGTTTCCATACCTCTCACTATCCTAGTTGCCATTATCTGAACCCAGTTCAGCTTTCAATATCCTTCTTAAAATGTGTTGCCTAAAACGTGTCTCAGTATACCAAGTACGTATATATAAAAGGGCAAGCCATTCACTATAGGGAAGGCAGCTGAAACACTGAGCTGAATCACAGAGCTGGATCACTGAGTTGTATCCCTGCTGAATCACACTTCTGTGAGGACTGCCATCAAGTTAGATGCATGGTCCTCTATAGAAAATATCTGGGGTAAAGTGCAAAATCTACATCAGCATGTCTGCACCTACTGAAACTGAAAACAAACTTTATTCAAATATCTGTAAGTGTCTTGAAGACCTAAATGGTGGAAAGGTGGATATAAACCTGTTAAATTAATAGGTCCCAGTTATTTCTATAAATTCTTGGCATTCAAAATGTGGTGAGGATGGACTATGTCCACATTTTGGCAACCAATATGCTATATTACTCTGTCTATGCAGTTGAAATTATTGATGGTTGTGGTCAGTTTTGATAGTACCAGTCACTGTACGGAGGACTGGAGGCGACATGGGACTGAATCCAGTAGGATAAGACACAGGATCACTCTTAAACTCAATGTGCAAAAGAATAACTTCCCTTTAAAGCTAGTCAAGAACAATAATACACTGGAAACATTAAACTAAATTCTGATAGAACTTGTTCATTAGCTGTTTGAGCAACAAGTGATACTGATTAGCTGTGACAGAATTCTTGCCAATTCTCCTTGGCCAGCAATACATAAGTCACACTGACTAAATTGTTCCAAATGCTTGAGAATGAGAAAACTATTTTTTAAGTAATGGAAACAAGAGGAAAAAAAATTACCTTTGGAGAACAGTTGAAATGCATGCCAGGTACTGGAAGCGTAGTTACATACATTGTAATACACCGATACATGTACAGGGTGCCAACTATACAAAAAAATCTTCTAATAATAATAGACCTAGAGAAAAAGGGAAAAGATATGTTACCTGAAGTACTTTGAGGTTTGGTATATAATTACTGTGTTGCTCTAGATCCTTGTACTAGATCTGTCCATGTACTAAGACAATAATTATACATTTTTGTTACATAATAAAATATCTATTTAAAATGAATGTACAGTAAGCTATTATTCCCACTAAATGGGGGCAGAATAGATTCAGAAGCAATTAAGACGACAATTTCAGCAGCAATCCAAGGAAGAGAATGCCAACATTCTTAATACTAGTACCCAACATTCCCTCCTAGAATGACCAAGAACAGATTCTAGGGCAGAGGCATGCAGATAGGAGCAGACCTAATTTCTCAGTAGCCCCTCAAACTATATTCAACAGAATTAATTAAATCAGGGGTTCTCAACCATCTTGGCGCAGTGTACCACCTCTCAGGCCGCCACCACACCAAGTACCACCAGAAGTACGTGACGATGATGTCGTCGTCACTTACTTCTGGGTTTTCGCTGCGCCGGAGCCCAGAAATCGTGGTAAGGGGGCAAGGGTGGGAGGGAGGGCCCCTCCTAGCACGGTAAGCCCACGCACTTGAGCTCTGCAGACTTGGCAGAGCTAGAGCCACCGTTTTCAGGGCTCCAGTGTGGCCACAATGGTGGCCACCATCTTGCTGGCCAGGGATTCGGGTACCACCAAATGGAATCCATGTACCACTAGTGGTATGCATACCACCGGTTGAGAACCCCTGAATTAAATCATCTGCTTTACAGAAGGAAATATATCTTGCCATACCAACAGGCACTGCACTTATTTGCAGAGGCAGTGTGCCGGCCTTCCCTGCTTATGAGTCGGCACAAACGTGCCTTACGGCACGTTTGCAACATTTCCCGGCACCGGAACACCCGTTCTGGCACCAGAAGATTCATCAGGATTGCTCTGCAGATTTATTAAAATGTATCCTTATTCATCAAATCCACAAATCATTACATCTTTTTTTTTCTTATGCATGCAAAAAGTCAATGAGTGGTTTCTAATTTTTCATAAAAGTAGATATTGACTTCTCTTTGACCAAAGACGCAAGTTTGTCCATTTCTGCCAACTCCAAAATCTTTAACCACCAATTTTCAATTGATGGTATTTATGCACAGAATTGGAAAAATGTAGAAAGTAACCTCGCAGCTACAGTCATATATAAAAACAGAATTCCATGAGGTTTTTATAATTGTCCATCCATCAATCCCAACAAAAAAGCCTCTGGTTTCATTTTATATTAATTTTCAAAATCTTCTTAATCTGTAGATGAATCTGAGTCCAATTTTATTTAGCTTTAACACAAGTTGGGGGATATTCTCCATGCTTATGCAAAGAAAGGTTTGTAGTATCAACAAAATTTGTCCCCATGGGGAGTAACTGTACATGTTTATTACCATTCAAGACAGAGTGACCTTAGCAGCACCTCAGAATTTTTTTATTAGGGAGGAACTTGAATATATTGCCTCTCCTGTACCTTATCTAGCTCAGTTGGAGATGCTTAAGCATAGAAGGGCATTTACTCTGGCCCACTGCCATGAGCTTCCCTCAGCAGTGTCTGAGGGCAGTTATAAAAAGAACCCCTTCTTAAATCGCCTTTGCCCTTGTGGCATGGAACAAATTGAAACAACTGAACACGTGTTGCTGAATTGTTTGTTTTATAGGGTGTTGTTTTATGTGCTGCTCTTATGTTTCCATTGTTGAATTGCTTTCCAGGTCGTACATGTCATCAATATACTCATTTGCTGCTATCTGATTCTAACCCCGCAATTACATATAGTGTTGCCAATTTTTTTGCGGCCGTGATAAGTGTTCGGAAAAAGATGATGGAGTGTGGGTCTATGATTAAAGGTATTGTACAGAGAGCAGCTGACTGTGGCTCAGATCATGAGCTTCTTATTGCAAATTTCAGGCTTAAATTGAAGAATGTAGGGAATACCACTAGACCAGTCAGATATAACCTAAACCATATCCCTTATGAGTATACAGTGGAGGTGAAGAATAGATTTAGGGCATTAGACCTGGTAGACAGAGTGCCTGAAGAACTATGGACGGACGTTCGTAACATTGTACAGGAGGCAACAACGAAAACCATCCCAAAGAAAAAGAAATGCAAGAAAGCAAAGTGGCTGTCAGATGAGGCTTTACAAGTAGCTGTGGAAAGAAGGAATGCGAAAAGCAAGGGTGAAAGGGAAAGATATAAACAACTGAATGCAGATTTCCAGAGAATAGCAAGGAGAGATAAGAAGGCCTTCTTAAATGAACAATGCAAGGAAATCGAGGAAAACAACAGAACGGGGAGGACTAGAGATCTCTTCAAGAAAACTGGAGATATCAAGGGAACAGTTCTGTGCAAAGATGGGCACGATGAAGGACAAAAAAGGCCGAGACCTAACAGAAGCAGAAGAGATTAAGAAGAAATGGCAAGAATACACAGAAGAACTATACAAGAAAGATCTTAATGTTCCTGATGACCACGCTGGTGTGGTCACTGACCCAGAGCCGGACATCCTAGAGAGTGAAGTCAAGTGGGCCTTAGGTAGCATTGCTAACAACAAAGCTAGCGGAGATGATAATATCCCAGCTGAGCTACTTAAAATCCTAAATGATGATGCTGTGAAAGTGCTGCACTCAATATGCCAACAAACTTGGAAAACTCAGCAGTGGCCAAAGGATTGGAAAAGGTCAGTTTACGTTCCAATTCCAAAGAAGGGCAGTGCCAAAGAGTGTTCAAACTACCGCACAATTGCACTCATTTCACATGCTAGCAAGGTTATGCTCAAAATCCTACAAGCTAGGCTTCAGCAGTACGTGGACCGAGAACTACCGGAAGTACAAGCTGGGTTTCGAAGAGGCAGAGGAACTAGAGATCAAATTGCCAACATGCGCTGGATCATGGAGAAAGCACGAGAGTTCCAAAAAAACCACCTACTTCTGCTTCATTGACTACGCAAAAGCCTTTGATTGTGTGGATCACAACAAACTGTGGCAAATTCTTAAAGAGATGGGGGTACCAGACCACCTTACCTGTCTCCTGAGAAACCTGTATGCGGGTCAAGAAGCAACAGTTCGGACCGGCCAAGGAACAACCGATTGGTTCAAAATTGGGAAGGGAGTACGGCAAGGCTGTATACTGTCACCCTGCTTATTTAACTTATATGCAGAGTACATTATGAGAAATGCAGGGCTGAATGAATCGCAAGCCGGAATCAAGATTGCCGGGAGAAATATCAACAACCTCAGATATGCAGACGATACCACCCTAATGGCAGAAAGTGAAGAAGAACTAAAGAGCCTCTTGATGAAGGTGAAAGAGGAGAGTGTAAAAGTTGGCTTGAAACTCAACATTAATAAAACTAAGATCATGGCATCGGGTCCCATCAATTCCTGGCAAATAGAAGGGGCAGAAATGGAAGCAGTAACAGATTTTACTTTTTTGGGCTCCAAGATCACTGCAGACAGAGACAGCAGCCATGAAATTAAAAGACGCTTACTCCTTAGATGGAAAGCTATGGCAAACTTAGACAGCATAATAAAAAGCAGAGATATCACCATGCCAACAAAAGTTTGTACAGTCAGGGCGATGGTGTTCCCAGTAGCAATGTATGGTTGCGAGAGTTGGACCATAAGGAAGGCTGAGCGCCGAAGAATAGACGCTTTTGAACTGTGGTGCTGGAGAAGACTCCTGAGAGTCCCTTGGACTGCTAGGAGATCAAATCAGTCAATTCTAAATTAAATCAACCCTGACTGTTCCCTGGAAGGACAGGTACTGAGGCTGAAGCTCAAATATTTTGGCCACCTAATGCGAAGAGAGGACTCTCTGGAGAAGACTCTGATGCTGGGAAAGATTGAAGGCAAAAGGAGAAGGGGAAGGCAAAGGATGAGATGGTTAGACAGCATCACCGATGCAACAAACATGAAAATGAGCGAACTCCGGAAGATAGTGGAGGACAGGAAGGCCTGGCGGGATATGGTTCATGGGATCACGAAGGGTCGGACATGACTTAACGACTGAACAACAACAACAGAGAGCAGTATACTAAGCTGTAATTTATAGTTTGATGTGCATCAGTAGATCATCGTTTAATAGAGTAGCTGCTTTCCTGGGCTGATGATAATTTTAAATGTAATTTTAACCTTAACTGTTTAATATCTTTATTTCATTTGCTCACTTATGTTATTTTGTATTATTTTTGCTTTGGGCTGGTCTTTGACCGTAATAAAGATATTGATTGAAATCCCCGCTCAGCCACAAAGCTTCCTGGGTGACCTTGGGCCAGTCACTATCTCTCAGCCCCACCTACCTCACAGGGTTGTTGTGAGGACAAAAAGGAGGGGAGGAAATATGTACACCACTCTGAGCACCACTCTGAAGGTGGTATAAAAATGTGAAAAATAAAATAAAATGAATATATCAGAGCATTCTGCTTTAATAGGAACATTTTCCCCAATGACGTTTGTTGCATTTTACAATTTACAAATATAGCCAATAACTGTATTCACAATCGCTAAAGTCACTAAAGCAGGTTTGATTGTATATAGCTTTATCATATACAAATATGGGGGGGGGGGACTCGAGTGCAGGCCTTGCAGAGCCTTGCACCCTTGGGAAATAATGAAGCTTTAAATCGGTCAAAGTAAGTGCTGCGGGGGTCGCGCCACAGGTTGGGAACATCCCCTGAAAATAAGACATCCCTTGAAAATAAGACCTACTGCATTTTGGGGGGCAAAAATTAATATAAGACCCAGACTTATTTTGGGGGAAACATGGTAGTACCACCAGTGGTACTTCATCTTACTGCTGGTGGTACTCTGACCGCCAGATCACCGGAACCCCGCTCCGACGCTGTACTTTTGGCAGTGCGTATTTGTTCCCAAGAGACTCCTGCCTTTGGCCAAGCCTCTCAGGAATGCTAAGAAGGGCCCTCCCTCCTGCCCAGAGCCTCCTACCTGCCTTTTCTGGCCACCGAAAACCTGAAAACCCAGAAGTAACTGGCAAAGATGTCATCATCAGTCGCTTCTGGTGGTACACAGCAGGAGAGTGGTGCCAGAGGTTCCCTGCCCTAGATCTTGATATATTTGTTCTTGGGATCTAAAATCAAAACGAACTATTGAGATATTAACATAAGAATGTAAGAAGAGCCCTGCTGGATCAGGCCAAGAGCCTATTTAGTCTAGCTTCCTGTATCTCACAGTCACAACAATCCACCAGATGCCTCTGGGAGCACACAAGACAACAAGATAATGTACCTGTATCCTGTTGCCACTCCCCTGCATCTGGCATTCAGAGACAGGCTACCTCTAAAACCCAGAGGTTGCATATAGCCATCATGGCTTGTAACCTGTGGCGGACCTTTACTCGATAAATCAGTCCAATCCTCATTTAAAGAAGTCTAGGCCAGGTGCCATCACAACATCCTGTGGCAAGGAGTTCCACAGATTAATTACATGCTGGGTAAAAAAATATTTCCTTTTGTCTGTTCTAACTCTCCTGCCAGTCAATTTTAGTGGCTGTCCTCTGGTTATGGTGTTGTGCGGGAGGAAAAGAACTTCCCTGTATTCATTTCCTGCATAATTTTATATATCTCAGTCATGTCCCCCCTCAGATTCCCAAACGCTGTAGCCTTTCCTCATAAGGGAGGTGATACCTCATAAGGTAAGGGTGAAACCCACAAATCATTTTGGTTGCTTTCTTCTGCACTTGTACTTGCACCTATACACATCTTTAGAGTTATAGATCTAGTTTATGAACCTTTTTACACAAATCTGTATCTATTTTATTGAGATTTCATCAGCACATCCACTATTATCTGCCAGCCTTACAATCTGCCACTTGTCTAAGGCAAGCAGCAACTGCTCTGGGCAAGTTTTCAAGTGGCAAACTATGCAGCACTAAGGTGGATATATGAATCATATTCTCTCTTCTAGCCTTTAAGAGTGCTAACTTTTAAGGGCACCACTGAGCCAGCTCCACAAACAGTCCTAGTTTTTCCCTCCTTTTATGGGCCCAAAGGATTACAAGGGGTCCAGGGCATAGTCTGAAAGGCACATGATGTAGCAACCTTGCTGAAAATAAGCATGTCTGGGTTTGTTGGGAGAACTTGCCTAAGAACCAGGCAGAGCAGCCCAAGAACCTCATATGTTTTAGGAATTTTACAAGTCGTTCCGTGCACCTTATATAACACTTTTAAAAGATATACTTCTTATTAAAGTCGATATTTCAAAAAGGAAGTGATAGTTTAAATTGGAATACTGAAAAATATACTATTTTATAGTACTCAAAGAGTGAACAAAATGCTATCAAGAGAAACATTTTTTGAAAGGTTTTACTTACTTGTATTTTAAGAGCAGCAACTGAATGAACCAGAGTCCTACAAGGATCAAGCCATTAATTTCACAGATAGAAAAGGCCCATTGCACCCGGTTAAAGTAATCAAAAAAAGCATCCGGTAAGGGCGGCTCGACCTCCTTGGGAGGCACTCTTTCATGCACAACTGTGATTGTCACTGTGGTAAGGGTGAAACAGCAAAGTGCATAAAAGAAAGCTAGAAGAGTCTTTCCCCATTCCATGGGATACTGGGAACGCTCTGGCTCTGGCATGGGGATTTTTATCATTTCCTTCCTATATCCGTTTGGCATCCCATTCTGTTTGGTTTTGTCGCTGAAGCTGTTTTCACTGGTGGGGGCCTCTGTACTGTTGATCAAGTGCCCGTTGGCATGCCCGTTTTTGTGTGCCTCGATGTGATGCTCCATTTTTAAAGTTTCGATCATGTACAGCAGCCTCTGGCCATAGTCTGAAGACACACGCGACAAAGGGGGCTTCTCAAAATCCTCCTTCGTTAGGTTAATCAAGTCGTGCCCAGCAAAATGTTTCAATGGTTCACAGTATTCTGGCACAGCGTTCTCCAATAACCAATCTGCAACCTCCTTGGGTGACCAGAGCACAACTTCTTTCATTTCGTCAGAGCACCTGCATGCAGTATTAAACCACTTAGATAGGATAGTTATCACTATTTTTGCAGAACAGGAAGCCTCTCCTAGGCTTGCTCATTCTGTCTAAAGCGCAACAGAAACTAGTTTTGCAGTTTGACACAGAGCGGTTTCAAATCTCCTTGTAGTAATATCCACATGCAGGATGTAAAAGAAATTTTCACTTCATTTTTCATTTGCAGTTGCCTCTCTAAAATTAAAAAAAAAGAAAGAAAAAGATGCAGTTAAAATATTTACTTTTTTACTGTCATGAAGAACAATTTCTACCAGTGATGCCTTCTAATCAGACAATACGGTATTTGTTTTACTACAGTCAGATACATTTGGCTCCCCCATCTTTAACTGTGAGAACAATTAATCACTCCTTAAAAGGTATCTGAGCTATTTAAAGTGCTTTAACTATTGTAAAAAGGTAAAGGTGACCCCGGACAATTAAGTCCAGTCGTGTCCGACTCTAGGGTGTGGTGCTCATCCCCATTTCAAAGCCGAAGAGCCAGCGTTGTCCGAAGACGCCTCCGTGGTCATGTGGCCGGCATGACTCTCCTTGCCGCAGCGCATAGCATGCAGCTGGAACATGGAGCGCTGTTTACCTTCCCGCAAGCGGTACCTATTTATCTACTCGCATTAACATGCTTTGGAACTGCTAGGTTGGCAGGAGCTGGCCAAGCAATGAGAGCTCACCCCATCGCGGATTCGAACTGCCGACCTTTCAATCGACAGCTCATGGTTCAGCGGTTTAACCTACTGCACCACCTGCTGACATTTTGGGTTTATTTCTATATTTTCAAGACAGAGACAATCTGATATTTCTTAACAGATGTCCCAAGATGTAGTATAGCACAACTGTTGAATATGTATATGGCTTTGAGATTTCTTCCCCCATTCCAAAAACTGGTATAAAATTATTTAATGGTACTCAAGCCAGCTAGTCTCTTCACACAACATGCCAGGCATATAATGCATTTTCAGTGCACTGAAAATATTGTTGCAGTGTACAGCAGAAAAGAAAAAAACAAAGACAAAAACAAAGAACTGCAAACTGTACTTTTACATCTCCTAATTTAAAAGCAAATCCTTGTTTTTAAAGTTTTAGAAATATAGCAACAACAGTACTTTTGGCTTCCAGTGCTGGTAGAGCTTTTTCCATGAGACTTACAGTGCAATCCAATGCATGTCTACTCAGGAGAAAGTCCAATTGTGTGCAATGGTGCTTACTCCCAAGAAAATATGTACAGAATTGCAGCCTTAACCTCTCAGTCTTGACCCAAATCAGTCATCCCTTACTTACCTATTATTCGTTCCATAAGACGCACCGGACCATAGGACGCATGCGTATTTTGGAGCTAAAAATACTGTAAAAAAATGTCTTGCTTTTAACAGTTTTACTTACCTGGTTGTTGATCTTCAGCTCCAGTCTTCGGGTGCCCCAGCCGACTCCCAATCGCGTTCGGCGCCTGGGCTAAGTTCCCAGGCGCTGGACGCAACCAGGAAGCCCTGCGCAAACATCGCAGCTACTGCGATGTTTATGCAGAGTTCCCAGTCGCATTCAGCGCCTGGGAACTTAGTGCAGGGGCTGAACGCGACCTGGAGCTCTGCGCAAACATCACAGTTCCTGGAGGGCTTTGAAGTAGCGTCCAGTGTCAGGGAATGCGACTGCAAGCCCTCCGGAAACATCGGAGGAACTCGGATGTTTCCGGAGGGCTTGCAGTCGCGTTCAGCGGCAGGGAAGTTAGCGCAGGCGCTGGACACGACCAGAAGCCCTGCGCAAACATAGCAGTTGCTGTGATGTTTGCGCAGGGCTCCCTGGTCGCGTCCAGCGCCTGGGAACGTAGCGCAGGCGCCGAACGCGACTGGGAGCTGCTGGGGCACCCTAAGATTAGAGCTGAAGATCAACAACCAGGTAAGTAAAACTGTTAAAAGGAAGACAATTTTTTCACTATTCGCTCTATAAGACGCACAGACATTCCCCCCTAATTTTTTTGGGGGGGGGGAAAGTGCGTCTTATAGAGCGAAAAATATGGTACATCCTGACCCTAAATACAGAATGAAAAACAAAAATCCCCACAGAAATCAAAAGATATTTCGTTCCACATACAGCAAGCCCTTACTTAAAGTCGTTTCATTTAAAGTCGTTTTGTTGTACATTTACCGGTACATTTATCAATTAGCCTATGGTAAAACTGGTTTCATTATAAATAGTTTCGCTTAAAGTAGCAGTTTCCAAGAAGAAGCCATCAACAACTTTAAGTGAGGACTTGCTGTAATTGTTACAAATGCAGGGGCTTCCTACATTCATCTTTGAGAGGAATGAATACACCCATGAATAGGCATTTTACAGTATACTGTATTTAGATTCAATGTACAAGAACTTGTTTTGCATGGGAAAACATTTGTGAAAGACCTAAGCATTTCCACTAGCCACTGCCAACCATATAAAGTTGCCGGGTAGACCCTACCCAAAACAACACAAGGCGCTGTTGCTAAGTTGCAGGGTCAAGAGCAACGCTAAATCTGCAGCCAGCTTAAACCCAGGCATGTACCCAGACTTATAACATGATCGTCTTTATCCAAGATGATAGATAGAACAAACAGTTCTGCCGTCAGCCAGGGCACAGCTGCAGATACACGCCAGCTTTCAAGAAGCTAAAAGAAACTTCTCCTTTCTTGAACATCTCATATTCCTGTTTGAGGTTGCAGAAAAAGTCTTTTGACAAAGAGGTTTCTATTATATGTGGCTAAATTTGCTGCCCCTCTGTGGTCCTTCACTTTAATTGCTGCAGATGTAAGGAGATGAAGAACCTGCAATATGGTAAAGTGCTCAAAATCACCACCATATGTAAACTGTACTTTATAGACCTGCATTCTATCCACCATACATATACTGATCTAATATTAATAGTAACCTTTCGCAAAGAGAAACACACATCTGGGAAGAGCAGAACAAGACAGAACTACCTCTATTACCACATGACTGTCATACTGACCAGGTACAGAGTTAACTCAGATGTACGTTAACATTTACAGTTCTGGTTCCTTATGAGTAACTTGAAGATACAGCTTTGTTGTTGTTTTTTTAGTTGTTGTTTTTTTAGTTCATCAGGCCTAGAAGACAATGACCACCATTAAAGCAAAACCAATCTGCAACCTTAATACTTTCAACAGATGTCTATAGTAAAAGACGCAATTTTAAATATAAAACATATGCTAATATAAAGTGATACGCTATGTGTTCAAAAGCAACATTAATGTATGGTGGTTTTCCTTATTAATTCAAACATGTAGATGTATTCATAATAGCTAAATCTCAAAAACATAGCCCCCAAAAGCCAAGGGAATGGCTGTCCTAAAATTTTACAGCGTAGTAGAAGATTAAGGAAAATTTAATCTCAGGAAATCCAATTCTCCTCTCATGAATTATAATCCAAAATTTGAGCTTGTTTTTTGAGAAAAAAAACTAACTAACAGAGCAATCAGACTTAACTTTTGTGCCGGTTTAACCAGCAGCGCAGCGAGAACAGGAGGCCCCAGAACGGAAAAGGGATTCAAATCCCCTCCAAAAGAGGAATTCAAAGGGGATTTGAATCCCTTTCCCGTTCTGGGGCCTCCCGTTCTTGCTGCGCCGCTGGTTAAACCGGCACAAAAGTTAAGTCGGATTTCACTGTTAGTTAATTTTAAGTTTTGGACTTCTGATTGTGCGATAAAAGGTTTGTTATGTTTTCTAATATTTAGTTTTCAATAAAATTTATGAAGTAGATATTATCTATGTTTGCATATTTGGATGTTTTTTTAATTTACATGGATTTTTTCTCTAATATGATAAGAAAATTGGTGGTGGGGGGGTTTAAGCAACATTTATAAGTCAGCCACTTTTACTTGACAATCACGCTGCTTCAAACAAAATCTTTCTATTAGGCATTACAATCTGGTTAATGTTTAACAGCTTTGGGAAAAAAGAACACAAAGCTGTTTACAGAATTTCTTCTACACACTGTGCCCACATTTTATATTTATCCTAATAATAATTTTAGATAGGATACTTTAAAGACACCTCACTACTTGTGAATAGCAAAGTACTTGGGGAATGTTGTCAGTCAAAAATGGAATCTAGATGGGAAAGTAACTGGGGAACTGACTAGAAGTGAAGTTACACTATGATTCATGTGTAACTGCCTTTACTGTTATATGGTATTTCTGCCAACGTGAAGCAAACTGCCTTAAGTGGCTGGGCCCTACCGACACTGTCAAGCAAAATCCCAATCTGCACTGCATAATTTCATGTCAATACACCTTTAGCATGAACAGGGTTTTCTCCACTACCCTCCATATGCATTAAAAGTATGCAAGGAAGCAAGTGTCATCTGTATCAATTTTTAGGAAGCTTACGAAGTTGGAAAAAGTCAGTCTATGTTGAAAATGGCTTTAGCTGCAAACATATATTACATCACAGAATTACACACATAGAAAGCTGCCTTAGACTGCAATCATAAGCACACTTACCTTGGGTGCAGGTGCCACTGAAGTAAACAGAACATACTTTCAAATACAGCCCCCCCCCCCGATATCTACAGATCCGGTATCTGTGGATTCATTTATCTGCGGATCCAGGATCCATAGCTTCACTTATCCACGGATCTAGGATCCGCAGCCCCTACCTTTATTTCTTTAGCGCTAGCCTTGCTTAAACAGAATGCTATAAGCAGCAGCATGCTTATAGCACAGAGCCTGAATGACTCTAGCAAGGAGCCTTGGGGCTAGTTAACAGGAAGCAACTGCAACAGCAACAATAGCAATAGTAACAGCAGCTATAAGCTGCTGCTTATAGCGTTCTGTTTAAGCAAGACCCGTGGTGGCTTGGCTCTGGCGCTAAAGAAATAAAGGTAAGGGCTGCAGGGGCATTCGCCCCTATCTATGATTTTCAAGTGTCCGCAGGGGGGCCTGGAATGTATCCCCATAGATACGGGGGGGGGGGCTCTACATGGATTTAGTATAAAATGAAATTCACATTCACTCATTTCAAATTTGATACAGAAATCAAAAGAAACATGTGAAAACAATCAGTTTATAACTCTTATTGTTGGGGAGAAGAACGACTTGAAAACATGTGGAGTGTAAAATAAAATCTTAGGATGCCAGCAAACTGCTGAACATTGTCTTCCAGTAGTGAGCAATGGGGCTTCAGCATCATGCACACTACTTTGTCACTCTCACATGAAAGATGCTCCCTAGCATGTGCCCCTAGAAATCCAACTATCCAGTTTTCTTATCTCCTGCATCCTCTCCTTGATCCTCACATATAAGGAATGCTTTGTGTTTGCTGTGAGACTTCTAAAGAAAGTGAATGACAATGAAAGTTTGAAAAATTAAAATAGCATGCAACAGGACACTGAGCTGGAATTTTAACCACAGCAGGAGCAAAGTGCTAATTTATTTATTTATTTATAGAATTTATACCCCACCTTTCTCCCACAAGGGAGGCTAAAGCCTTCCTACCCTCTGTTGTGGTGTTGCCACATTTCAGGTCCCACCCATGCTAACATTTGGTGTAGTGGTTCTGGGACTGGACTTAGACCTGGAAGACTCAGGTTCAAAACCCCACTCAGCCATGAAACCTCCTGGGTGACCTTGGGCCAATCACTATCTCTCAGCCTCACCTACCTCAAAGGGTTGTCGTGAGGATAAAATGAACTACGTACACCACCCTGAGCTCCTTGGAGAAAGGACGGTATAAAATGTGACTAAATAATAGTAGAACCTCCAGGCCATGCTACACATTCCACATAATGTGAAATTGGCCCTAAGCACTTCTTCAGATTGTGCAACAAGTCACTGAAAAGTAGGGTAACTTTATAAACTTCTGAAGCTGCTGTTGTGAAAAAAGAATACCCAATGCGTGGACATACAGCCTCTTTCTTTGGGTTCTTTGGATCACGGTGGCTATAAAAATCCAGTTTCTTTGGAATGTGTTTGGTTTTCACAATCGTTACTTTGTTAAAAACATGCCAGAAATATGCAAAGACAAACCACATTTAGCTAAACAATGTCTCACCAAAGAATTATATAAAATATTGACCTCAGTGGAGATGCATGTTGATGAGAAGACGGAATATTAAAGACTGACTTGTGGGAAGCGGACTTCATAGCCCTAAGAGCCCATTGTTAATGCAAAAATAGTTTGCAAGTAATCTAGCAGAATTTTCTCCTCAATTAATGCTGCAATCCAAGTAGGTGAAAGGTAGGGTTGAACAGTAAGCCATTTGTCAGATAAATGCCTTCCATTTCCCTTTTCCCACTACCAATTTAAAACTGTTACTAAGAAAGAGTGAACATTCAGCTTAATTATTAAGCTAAAGCTGTAAAAGTGCATCCCCAGTTCTCTAAAAGTTATTTGGAAAAAAAGGGAAAGCAATATAACATCTTTTACTGACCAGGTGAAAACACGCAAACTAATGCTATTCTTAAACATGTTTTTCATAAAAACACTGATGTAGGAAGTTGGGAAAAACAAACTGTTACTCAACTTAGTTTCAAGCTCCATGGAGATTCAGGTAAATGACACCGCATCCTTTTTCAGTGCTAAATTATTTTATATTTTCTGAAATGTCAACACGTTTATCTATGGGGAGATACAACACAGAAGAGAACAGCTTCTGACAAAAACTATGTCTGGCCATGTAATGGCCGGTAAACCTGATGCTAGAATTTGAAGGTGGCTCATAACTGCGCTTAATATTAAACTCTACAAGCAGCCAAAGTTATCATTAGGATTGTATTGGAATACAGGGAGGTCTGATTGTATTGGAATACAGGGAGATTGTATTGGAATACTCCCTTTCTCCAGGGAGGTCATGACAAATGACGTGACCCCATTTTCTTCTTACAACCATCTTATAAATGAGGTTACACTGAGAGATATAGACTAGAATATGCCCCCTGGCTGAGTGGAAATTCCAAACTCAGGTCTTCCAAATACATATGACCCCTCCATATCCACGGGGGAGAAGTTCCTGTCATATCCACGGGGGAGAAGTATAGCACAGAGCAGGCAAATAGTCTGCATACTAGAGGCTCCTGAACATTAAGCAGGAAGCTCCGCTCCCTTCCCGATTCCCTGAATGACAGTGCTGATTGTCCTGCCTCTGGGGAATCCTTTGGCGCCTTAGCCAGGCTTGCTGGGGGCATGTCGTACAGGGCTGCGGCTGAGCTGAGCTCTGCTGCTGCTCCCGGCATTGCCGCAAGGCCCAACATGGCTGCTGCCATGCCCGCTGCCATGCCCCATGCCAGGATGCACACTGCATTGGCCTGGGGACTGTCCCAGCCGCTGGCAGTGCCTCTCTTGCTCCCTTGTCCTTCAGGAGCATCTTTGTCAAGGTCTTGACCGGACTGCAGTTGAAGGCAGCTACAACCAACCAGTGTTTCCACCATTTGGGAGAGCTGGGATAAGTCTATGCCCAGACATAACAATAGTCTGCTGCATATGTATTTCATATTAGCATACTTAAGAATGATCAGTCTATAATAAATCAATGTGAAAAGAATCTGACAAGTCTAAACCATGCTGTCATCTATCGATTAGTTCAAGCGAAATTCAAATTAATGCCACCATAGGCTTTATCATCATTCAAACTGCCCTGGACAGAGTCAATAAAATGCTGAGATTCTGTTATTTCCATGAAGAATGCTACAGAGCATTAAACAAGCAAAAGTGCCTAAAGTTTAACTCAGTGTGAATACAATCAGTGAAAACTTGTTGCGTTCAAAAATATGCTGCAACTTTATTTTCTTGTACATTGTTTAACAATGTGGCCTCCTTTGGGAAGAACCAACAAATGGATACCGGTAATTACATTTAGGTATCCCTTTGGGAGGATTTCTCTAAGCCAGTGGTTCTCAAACATTTTAGCACCGGGACCCACTTTTTAAAATGACACACTATCAGGACCCACCTAGCTTTACGAGTCTTAATATATTTATTTATTTATAAGTAATAATTTATTTATTTGCAAAAAACTCAATCCATTTCTTGTAATGATGCAACCCTAATGAATAGCCTCAAGGCTTGAGGGGCTTAGTTATGTGACCCAGCCTTCATCTGCCCCCACTACCTGTCATTGATGGAAAAAAACAGCCCCCCCCAAAACACGCTCAAACATTTATCTCCCTATTTTTACATAAGCGTGCAAACTGCAGGAGCTCAGCTGTTTGCAGGGTAATTCGCAGCTATCTGATTTTTCAATAGTCTCAGGGGTTGTGGCAATTACTTATCTGATCACCTGGGACCCACCAGAAATCAGGTCCCGACCCACTGGGTCCCGACCCACAGTTTGAGAAACACTGCTCTAAGCCAATGTTTTCAATGGATGAGAATGTGTTTATGTAGGAAGATGCAAGCTTCCCCCTGATCCTTTCCCAGAATATATATTTAACTGAGTCAAGAATCAGAGAACTAAACTTGTGTTGACTGTTGGAGAGGAAGAGAAATAGAAAGCTAGCTAGTGTAGTGGTTATGAGCCTGAGCTGCAAGCCAGATGTCACTAGTTCAGAGTGGGATGGTTTTATGGTGTAATGGTACTTAGGGCACATTGCACCATACATCAGGTTGCAAGCATTCTTATGTTTTCATTCATAATGTTTCAATTCAAAATTTCTGCTTTGGTTAGCAACATGATCCCATTAGTTTGCAATGTCTTAAAATAGTGGACAGAGAGCCAATTGTTCTGAAGCAAGCACCCAAATTAATATATACTTACCAAAATAAAGCTAGACACACATGCTGGAGAGTTGCTAAGTGCACAGAAGAGTTCAGCAAACATTTAAAAATATGACCTCTAAGCAACACGTGTGAAAATGAGGGAACACTGCAAGGCATATTCCATGGTTGGCCTTCAAATCTCACTTCAAATATGAACTCACTAGGTGGCTTGCGGCAAGCCATAATCTCTGAGCCTCATCCTTTTGCTTCCCATATAAACTACAGTACTAGCCTACCATATAAGAATGACTGATATAATATACATGAAGTGCTTTGAGCACTCAGAAGCACTTTGTTGAACAACCATCTATTTCTTCCTTTGCTATGAACCCGCACACTTCTGTTCATCTTCTTCCTAAACTGAACAATCTGGTTGCCCTGCATTTGGAAGTGTTTCTTCATATTCTGCTGCATCATGTGACTTTAAGGCAGCATAGGGTACATTTACAACAAAAGTTATTTACCACTTTGATACAAAACTTCAGGCTCCCTTGACAATTTACTACAACGTTTACCAGTAAGTTCTAAGATTCTGAACTGTTCCTAAGCCATTTACAATAGAAACAGTGAGTCACTGCAACGATTTAACTGAAGGTAAATTCTGAAAAACTGACAGGTAACTTCTTACTTCTCCTTTACAACCCAGTCAGCCCACTAAGAATCACTTAACTACAGAAGTCAGAACAGGTCAATGCAAGTAATTTTAAAATACTATCCGAAACCTTTCTTCAACATAAATATTCATACTAGTGATTAACATTTACAGTAAAAAGTATAATTCTAAGGGTGAAAAGTGTCTCATGATGACACTTACTTCAAACATCACAACTACCTGGTGACACAGGATAAAAGGTTGATGGCAAGTGATATACTAACATATCTTCCTATTTAATTCAAAGTTGAATGATGATTTGAATAGAGATTGAAACATCCTATGGTTTTGCATAAAACTCCTAGTATTGCATTTCATGGTCAGACCCAATCTCAAACCTATCTAAGTAATTTGACTAAAGGCCAAAATGATGCAAGCTTGATCTTTCTAAATTCATTCAGGAACATTAGCAAGGTGTTACAGCTTCTGCTAATGCTGGGACAACAATCCAGAGTGCACTGAGCTAGGTCCAGTACAGGCTGCTCTGAAAAACAGCACCTTAGAGCAGTGCTTCTCAATTGTTTTCTCTCATGCCCCCCCTATGAAGAAGAAAAAATTTCGCGCCCCCCTAATATAACTAATGCAATGTAACTAATGTAAAGGGGGGCTCGTTGCAATAGTTAGTGTGTATGCTTTGCGCCACTTATCTTGATTGTAGGAGCCTCCAGCGACGATCTAGTTCACCGACGATCTCTTCCGGGGAGCAGATCGTTCCTCTGCTCCCCGGCGCGAACTCTGTAACGCGCCTAGGAGCGCTTTGCAGAGTTCACGCATGCGCAAGATGACGATGTTGCCAATCGTCGTCTTGCGCATGCGTGATTCACAGCGTGAACTCTGCAGAGCGCTTCTAGGCGCGTTACAGAGTTCGCGCCGGGGAGCAGAGGAACGATCTGCTCCCCGGAAGAGATCGTCGGTGAACTAGATCGTCGCTGGAGGCTCCTACAATCAAGATAAGTGGCGCAAAGCATACACACTAACAATTGCAACGAGCCCCCCTTTACGGAGCCTCGCGCCCCCCCGGGGGGCGCGCCCCACTATTTGAGAACCGCTGCCTTAGAGATGCATTTCAAAATGTGCCTTGGATTTCAAAAGCAGCTTATCATGGGTCACGGTGGGGTCGGAGCTGTTGCTTTGAAAAAAGTATGTCTGCTAGAGTTAATCACACAATTCTCTGGATTGTGGCCAGGACTGGAGCTTAGTTTTGTAGCTTAGTATTATTTGAAGTGTGTACTTTTACATAAGCTGCCACTAACCTAGATTGTTTTTTGTCTATGAACAAATATTATCAGAGGCGTCGCTACACCCCCGTGGGGGGCCCATCGACGCAACACCCCTCATGTGACGCCACAAGCCTGGGGTGTGTGACATCCCTTTCATCGCACTACTGCCGAAATTCGGTGGTAGCATAGTGCGAAACCACCACCACCACCCCGGCATTTTTTTCGGCCGTTTTTAGGCTGTACAGAGTCCAGGAGGGCGAATCCTCCTGCTGCAAGTGGCCGGAAAAACGCCGGGGGTTGCTTCCGCGACGTTTGACACTGAATTTTGGCAGCGGCGCAGCGAAAGTGCAACCCCCGCCGCCGCTTGACACCCCCGCCGCCCGGCCCCCCCCCTGACGACGCCTCTGAATATTATGATTCAGGTCAGTTATATTATCTTCATTCCCTGCTTGCACAGTGTTGTAGTAAAACTCAGTGGGTCACCAAATATGTTCTGGGTACTGAGAATTAAGTCATGGGAAAAGCTACAAGGTGCTGCTGTTTTTGCCGCTACAAACTAATACTACTATCCCATGGAGAAGAGATACAGAAGTTAGTTTTTGAAAAAGAAAGAAAAATGCAAAAAGAGCACTAGAACTGAAACAACTCTTACTGCTTCTAATTACACTGCCATCTAAAGAGCCATTTATCCTGTGGGTATCTGGGTGTGGAACTTGAAATGCTAATGAAATCAATTCAAAACACAATACAACCTTTTTCCTTCCCATTTTTTATTTACCGTATTTTTCGCTCCACAGGACGCATCGGACCATAGGACGCATGCGTACTGTGGAGCTAAAAATAGGGAAAAATATTTTTACTTACCGGGGTTTGTGGGGGCTTCCGCGAAAACCGGAAATGGCCGAAAATAGCCATTTATCGCCGAACTGAAGATCGGGGAGGCCTGCAGAGAGTCACGCAGGCCTCCCCGAAGCCCCCACAAGCCCCGGTAATTGTTTTACATTTCTTTTAGCATTCGGTCCATAAGACGCACAAACATTTCCCCCTTTTTGGGGGGGGTGCGTCTTATGGAGCGAAAAATACGGTAGATGTTGAGGCTTTGAGATCTGTTCTGCCTTTTTCAATTTACATACATTTTATGTGAACTTGGATGTTAGTGTTTTCTTTTTTCATATTTACTCCAATAGGTTGGTCTCATGAAGTACAACCTGCATTTTATCCTTCATCACAGAGGACCATTATCACACACTCACCCATATCAGAAAAGTGTTAATCTTTTAAGCCCATCTTACTGATGTTCAGCTATAAAAGACTACCTTCTCCTTATAATCCCTCCTTATATGTCACAAAGCTCTTTAACACCACCTGAAAGAGGGAGAAAAATAGCATTTGTGCATGTAACTGGCTTATGTTTTTTCGGAAGTCAAATGAAATATTGCATTGCCTGTGGAGAAAAATTGAGCGTCAACTGTTTGCAACCATTCTCCTAAACAAATATTTTAATTGCTTTCAAGTAGCAAAATTTGCCAAGGTTTAATCAAAGCTTAAATTGTAAGCTCGAATGTTAATTTATTTAGTATATATTATTTAGGTGCAACTTGTGCCTTTAGGTACAAAAACAGCTGCTATTGAAATGGTTTGTCATATTATATTATATTAATTTATGCGAACAAAAGTTAAAAGAAGCAGTAAAGAATTTGACAGACCCTACGCACCACTATAACAAGGGAGGGGGGGGGAATGGCATTTTGCTAGAGGGCAAGCAGTAATATGCAGAAAATACATGGTTTTTTAAAAAGCATCTAAGAGTTCCATTTCTGCATGAAAACTGTTCATTTTGTTAAGAGAATACATTTTAGGTACCATAAGTGGAAAAAGCAACCCCCAAAATTACTAATAATGTTGCCTGAATTACATGAGTGCAATATTAGAACAATGATTTCAAATTGCCAATCGTACACTCATTTGTAGTTCACAGAGAGCTAGCACATTGCAAGGTGCTGGCCCATCTTGTTGCCAAGGATACACTGTTCGCTTACCATTTCAACTCCAGATAAACAATTGTGACACTTGCCATAATCCTATTATGCAGCAGAGTCACCAAGCAACTATTAAAGATGCAAAATGGTCCCAGCCAATTAACAGTACTTTGTACAGAAACTACTATTAACCCAAATAACAGGTTCATTTCTTTAAGGAAACTTGGATGAAACATGGCCAACACACTGGACTCCGAAACCTACCTACTTCTGAAATTCTCCACTTTTCCAGGAATATAAAATGCTGCTCCATAAAGGGACTTGGTAGTTACTACCATTCTAAAAACGTAGTATGCTTAGAAGTAACTGCAGTATATTCATCTTTAAGTTTTAATTGAAAGGGTCATCTGCCTTTCCTTTTCATTTCTAAAACTTTGTTGTACTTCTTGCCCTTTCTAAGCACTGAAAGAGCACCATCACACATTAAAACATATACCATCATTATTCCAATTTTAACTGAGCACAAATTTAGTTCTCATTTGCTTCCTGCTGCTGCCTTTGCCATCTACATGAAAGGACAGGCAGACCGAGTTCAGGGTGTCCACATCCGACAATGGTATTACTATCTGTGTTTTACAGCTTTAACAAAAACTTCCCCTGCTGCTTACGCAAACTGTAGAGACAGTCTACAATCTCTTGCCTTTCAATTTCACTATATACAGAGTGAATTGCATCAAAAGCCACACAGAAAGCAGCAACACCACACAATATGAGTTGTAAATTACACACGTCTAGATAAAGCTCTTAGATAAAATATTCTCACCAAACCCAAAGCTTCTTCTCCAGCTGCATTTCTCCGTGCACTGTGTATTAAGCTACGTCGGCAGCTTTTAAGAAAAGGAGGCGGAGTAAGACCGTACTGGGAAATCCAGTTCATCTGGAGAACGTCTATGACTTAAGTGGGTGGGACTATGTCCTGCTAGAGAGAACTTTAAGCCTATCACTGTTCATGAAAGCTAGATCTATTTCACTGCAGTTTGCACAGATGAGAGAATGAGGATGGGTGTGCCAATAGAATGTAGTTTTCATGGTATGCTGGGTGTGGTAGTGCTCTTCTAGTTCAATTTTCAGGGTTAAGAATGAACAAGGGAATAAAATAAGATAATTTGTTTTACAGTATTTTTCTCCTGAAAGTGGGCAATTTTTCTAGACCTCAGACAGGAAAGTCAAATTTGAGGATTTTAGAACTCAGATTTATTGAACCTAAGCAATTTTATGTGGCAATTCAAAAACCATTCCAACTCCTACCCACAGAAGTGTTTGCACATGCTCAAATTACAAGCTGTCATACCATAATCCAGCAGTCAGTTCCTGTAAAGAGATCTTTTTGTTTTAGAAACAAAGCTAGTACATAAAAAGGCATACCAAATGACTGTAACACAAAAAGAATGCATTTGAAATGGGGTCTATGGAAACAGAATCCTATTCTCAAACTACCGTACTCTGTCTACACCACTCGATGTCTAAAACATATCGAGTGGTTACAGTACTCTGTCTACACCACTCGATGTCTAAAACATATCGAGTGGTTACAGGAATAGGTATCTGGCAACGTTGGCATTGCTGCATGGCTCATTTAAATCCAGGTTCCTTAACAGAGCCACTTGCCATCAGTGACAAAAGAAATTGCACTGGTGGAATTCTAATGTTGCTGAAAGTGTCAATATTGTATTTCTACTGGTGGTAATAACTTCTGCAGTTACAGAAGTTAATACCTGTATCTAAGCTAGGTTGACTGTGTATTCAGTGTTGTTCCCTTATCGCTTCTGATACTCGAACACCTCTGATCTTAGAAATGCTCTCAAATGCAGGTATTACAGCTACTTCTGGTAGCTAACGTGCTGGTCAGTGTTTCTAATTTGAGTGGTCAGCAATGGCGTAATAGCTACCGTACAGTTGACCCTCACTAGCCACAGGGGGATCCGTTCCATACCGCCACATGGATAGCGAGGATCCGCGTAAAGAATCGCTTTAGCGTGGATGCGGGGGGTCACTGTAAAAAGTTTTTAAAAAGAAGAAAAAAGGTTTAAAATAGCATTTTCTTACCTTTTTGCAGGCAAACCACTCAATTTTCAGGGCTGTAGAGAGCACAATCATGCTCCTATAGCCTCTTCCGGGTCGCTGGACTTTCCCCCTCTCTTACCTAGGCTTGCCCCAATGCATTCTAGGGCGACCATGGGGAAGGGAGGGGGAAGTCCAGGAACCCGGAAGAGGCTGTAGGAGCACGACTGTGAGCACGACTCTCTACAGCCCTGAAAACGGAGCCGTTTGCCTGCAAAAAGGTAAGAAACGCCATTTTAAATCTTATTTCTAAATATTGTCTTAGAGTTTTTTTTCGTTTTTTTACATATCGTCTTTTAAAAAACTTTTTACAGTGGATCGTCATGGCGTCAGGAATCCGTGGTGAGTCAAACCTGCTGATAGAAAGGGTCTACTGTACTGTACTGTCAAAATATTATCATTTATGAGACCTGAGGTGACAAAAGTAACATTGCCCATGTTATAGTCTGAGCGCTGCTGTACATTTGTTTGAGGGAGGGCTGTTGCGCTTTGCTATCCCATTTTATATATGGAAAATCTTTGCAGCTATGGAACTTTGTTATAAAATGGTGGTATGCCTTTAGGGAACTTGGCAAAGGCAGCATTTAATTTTCCAACTGTTAACAACTTGTGCTAAGAAGAACTAGAGCAGACAGCAAGTTGCTGTACCTTTGATAATGCTCCTCACGGTTTAGGAACGAAACGTTAGGACAACCCCTTGTTCTCTTTTTAACTGAATAAAACAACCAGAACAACATGGAAAATGCTTCCTTTTATTAATTCAAAGATACGTACTGGTTGTGAAAACCTCAGAACATACGCTGCTGTACATTGTTGAATAAGAGGAAAAAAGGCAAGTAAACACAAAGGAATGGTGGAAATTGCACCAGACACAGTGAGAGCCAGCACGTGGAAGAGAGATGTAAAAGGTGGGGTCAAGAGGCTTGGGATGGAAGAAGTACAGGTGGGCCCCCATATCCACTGATTTGCTATCCACGGTTTCAGTTATCCACGGATCGTGGGGACCCCCCCAGGCTTTTACTTTTTTCCCAGTAAGCTTCGTTTCTTCCTTAAACAAACAGGAGAAGCAGCCTCTGGCTGCTTATTACAGGCAAGTAGAACGAGACTAAGTCCTAGAGAGGCTCTGCAAGGTTTCTGTTAACCTTGCAGAGCCTCTCTAGGACTTAGTCTCGTTCTACTTGCCTGCAATGGAGACTGCTTCTCTGTTTGTTTTAAGGAAGAAACAAAGCTTGCTGAAAGAAAAATAAGAGCTGGGGGGGCAAGCATGCCTGCCTGCAGGGGAGGCAGGGTGGAGGGGCCCTCAGGAAACCATGGAGGGGGTGTTCACTCTTATCCACGGTTTCAAGTATCCACGGAGGGGCCTGGAACATATCCCCAGAGGATATGGGGGCCCACCTGTACAGTCAGTGACCATCATTATGTAAAGTACAGTGACATATCATGGCAACAGAAATAGTTAAAGCAGTCTTCCTGGCTTTACCGAGTTAACTAACTAAAGTAGGCAAGAACAATGGTTTCCTATTAGAGCCTATATGGGTGGTTTCAGTCCTGTAAAACAAAGAGCAAATGGCCATGGAATGTGAGAAATGCAGTGGCTGACTGTTTTCATGTGGAGTTAAATGCATGAGAACTGCAAGGATATAAATTATCAGTAACAAGAGTTTTTCAGCCTGAACTAAATTATTCAAAAATGTAGTGAGACAGGAATCCTTCATTCAAAACTTTGATAAGTTCTAGTTCAGCAATTTCTCACTGGAATCTTTGTAATTCCTTTGTTGCAAAATAGAGACTTGCCAGTCAGCAGTCAAGTGCCTTGGGACACTGAGCTCAGACCCAGCCCAAGTCCAAACCCATCCCCCTCCTGGGACCAGACCTGTCTTTAGGGTGGGGTGAACTGGAGTAACCGCCCAGGATTCCACTGAGGTAGCAAGTGGCCCTATACCTCTTCAGCACTGCTACTGTGATTGCAGCAGCAGTGCTGGATAATTTTGTAGGGGCCACTCTAATCCTGTTCTTCTAGTCTAGGGGTTCTTAACCTTTTTACGATTACAGACTCCCAATGGATTGCCCAATAAGTCCCCATTCCCTCTTCACCGGACTGTCGAAACCACCATCATCATCATCACCACCACCACCACCACCACCAGACCTATTAGGTACCAGTAGGGAGTTCAAAAGAGTTCAAAAGCTTAGTTTTACTTTACATACAGACAGCTAGGAACAGAACGCCTCAACCCATATTGATAATGGTGATAGTTAATCTAATTGACATGTTTTTAATTGTTCACAGAGCGAGTCCCATACCCCAATCATTTGGGTCCCATATCCCCAAGGGGTATGGATACCCACAGTTAAGAATCCCTGTTCTAGTCATAAAAAGGATCTCACCCACCTCTTACCATCACCTCCTTCCCTCTCATATATCATCTGGCTATTTCTTTAAATCAGGCCAGACAGAAGGAAGCTGGAAGTATAAGAGTATCCATTCAGCTTCACCCAGGCCTAATACAAAATGTTTAAGGGGGTTGCCTCCCCTCATCCCAAGAGGGTAAGTAGATGTCTTGGGGCTGTGGGTAAGACATGCACTTAGTTCCCGAGGCTAGCACCGACTTCCTTTGATTTTATTGTGTAAATTTTAGAAAGAGGCTACCCACCAGGAGGTAACAAAAAACCTATTCAGGTTACATCATCCTCAGTCTATTAGAGTGCCTTGAGGCACTGAGGCCCAACAACACTGGTCTCTGGATCCCACCAGGCGTGTAGCTACACCCCCATGGTGTAGCTCAACATACACCCCCTGTGATGTCCCAAGCCCCGCTCCTTTGGGGGCGGAGCATCACTTTTGCGCCGCCGCCATGACAGAACGGTAGTGCGAAAGGGCCCCCCCCATGGCCAGCAGTTTAAAAGACGCCAGTAGAGAGGCTGCACCTGCGCAACCTTGCTGCAGCCTCTCTAGCTCCCCTAGTCTTGCTGGTTGAGTCCCCCAGCCAGCGAGACTAGGGGAGCTAGAGAGGCTGCAGCAAGGTTGCGCAGGTGCAGCCTCTCTACTAGCGTTTTTTAAACTGTCAGCCACCAGGAAGGATGTGTCCATTGCCTGGGGGGTGCACGCCACAAACGGGTAAGAACACACACACCCAGCTCTCGCGCGGAGCCTAGGAAGGTGGGAGGGCCGATCCTCTCACCCTCCCAGGCTCCGTGCAGCCTGAAAAAGCTGGAGGGGGTGCACTGCCGCCTCAGCACTGCGTCAGCAGTGCACCCCCTCCGGAGCTAGACACCCCGACGCCCGGGGGCCCCCCCTAATGACACCTATGAGTCCCACAGTGCCTACAACTCTCAAGCAGAGACCCTTTGGTCCCAGCTTCTCCTGGCTGCCTGGGGCTGTCATGTTACTCCTGCCTCTTCCCCAGAGCCCCTCCTTCCCACCCTTCCTCCAGGCTTCTTTCTTCCCCCTCTCAACCTTTCCAAATTTACTGAATGGACAAGCCCCAATTGACAGGTTCTCCCAGTGGTTTCCTCTCTCCTCCCATTCCTCCCTCTTCCTTTTGTTGCCTTCGCTGCTCACCTCCTTCCCAGCTTCACCCTTTTCTTCCTTCCACCTCTCCTCCATTTGGCTCTTGTCTCTCTTCTCTTTTCTGTTGCTTCTTTCCTCTCTCATGCTCTGCTGCCCTGCTTTTCCCGGATTATTTTAAAGACTGGTGCCAGCACCCAGATGTCAGTTATTCCAGCTGATATAACCAGCGAAGGAGCTGTAAGCCAGCTATGGGTGGGAGGCGTTCAGTGATGACGTCGCTGCCTATCTCCAGGGAAACTCATAGCACACCTTGGCAACATGAGACTGACAGGGTGCTGCAACAAGCAATGGCCAGTCCCAGGGGGTCATAGAGGCTGGTTTGTCTCAGGTCTCTGCCCAGGACGGTTCTGCCTGAGCCAGAACTGGCACCAAGTTTCTGGTTGCTTCCTTTTTTTCCATGCACATGCATCAGCGCACGCACACCTCCACTCCACCCATATCTCATCCTCAGCGCCAGCATAATCCTGTTCCCAACTCTCTCTTTCAAATAGGCTGGGTGGCTTGAACTTATGAGGTGGGACACAGAAGCTGTGTCTCAATCCAGGCTGGTAGCACTACCGTTTAATGGAAACAAGCTATTTGGGGAGGCCTTGGACCTGGTCCTAGTTGAAAGTAGAGACAAGAGAAAGGTGGCCACCGATAAAATTAATAAGGTTTTTTGACAGTGTGGGGCATTGAGTACACGTTCCTTTGCTGTGAAGGTATGACGGCCGTATTCTTGGAGGCGGTGTCTTTTCTGTTATACCTGGAGTTTCTCTAACTGATCAGTAACAAGTATTTAGTTGAGCATTGTCTAGCCACAATAAAGAATTCACGAGATGAGAAAAGTTTTCTGCTCGGCCAGTTCGGTCTGGGCACAAGAGCCCCTGCACACTGGAGACCACGTGATCAAAATGACCCTGCCTGCAGCTGGCGCGGGGGCAATCCCACTGCAGAGGAATGCCCCCTTCCTCTGAGAACCTCAATTCCCAGATAAGGAATCTTTACTTTCTGACAGGAGTCAAGAGCCCAGTAAAAGCTTCCCCACATCTTAAAGCACCCTCCAAGCAAAAGACAATTAAACAATGTAACCCCATCAGGAGGCATATATGATATCATCAATCTGATGAATACTGCATTGTTCCACATTCCTGGACGTATAATTAAAGTACTGTATACGTGAGGGGGGGGGAAACTGGATTTTAAAATCAATGATTCAAAATGGAGTCAAACAAACTAAAATGGAGTCAGGCAAAAGGCCTTGTTCTTCACAGAGGGGGATTGTAAAAGAACAAGGCCTTTTGCCTGACTCCATTTTAGTTTGTTTGACTCCATTTTGAATCCTGAGCAGAAAGTCAGGTCTCTGATGTGCAAAAACTTGGACAGTTAAGTTCAGCTGCTGGGAAGCGAGCTAATTAGTGCAAGCCTGAGAACAGAACCCATTATCTCGGAGTGATAAGTCTGGCTAGTTTCTCATTCCGTGCTGGTGGATCCTGGTACTCATCAAGGACATCTTAATTGCAAACTATTTGCACCTGTGGTTTCCAGTTGGGAGGGGGAGCCTGGAGTGACCATTACATATGGGCCTAGAAGCTTTGGCTAGTCAGAGCCTCTGACTGGCTATTCCCCAGTCATCAGCTATAAGGGATGCCAAAGTTTGCCTAGAGAGAGTAAGTTCGTGGTGTGCTAGTTGTTGGCTAGCTGGCTTTGAGAGTTAGTTCATGGGAAGCTGATGCTTGCCATGGGAGCCATGCTGTAACCCACTGAAATGGAGCCGTGTCCCTATCACGCTTATTGGGACAGATAGCCTAACATCTACACCTTATCTGTGCTATGAGAGCCAATGTTGGGTGAGTGTTAGGACCAGTAAGTTTTAGGAGAAATAGCTTTCTTGTTTTGTGTGTGTTTGTCTTGCATACCATGCCTACAAAGCCTTACAAAGAATCTTTATTGGAATACCTTCTTAAATGTAATCTTTAATCTTCTTTAATAAACAATATATTTTACAGGCTTGTGTGTCTGTGGTTAAGTACAAGGGAACGGAATTCTACGCAGCCTGCCTAGCTGCTTGGTTCACTACTACCAGTGTTACCAGTGTTTAAGTTTTAAGACTCTGAGGCTTGAGTCTGGCTCTCCAGTTTGACGGAGAGGCCAGCCTTGCAAGCACTAAGACTTGGCCCAGAGACCCCAGCTTTCCCTGGAGCTGTGGGACTGCCGTATCAGGGTGGTGGCAGATTATTCTACCCTTGGGTTGGTGCCTAAACCCAGAATATTCGGTTCTTCTGGTTGGTCAGTCCTGTTGGAACTAATCGGATAGATCTGATTCGGTTTGATTGGCAAGAACCCAGGGTTCCTCTCTCTAGAGTTGTTGTGCTCTGAGATGTGAACCTTGGCAAATAACTAAGACCTAGATTTGCTCTGCCTGGAGTTGTTGCTTTGCAGAATAAACCCCGGACAGTAAACATCAAAAGAACAGTGGGTCTTTTCCCAGACTCTTGCAGAGGCCGGTCTGGAAGAAGAGGCACTGAGTACACATCTAAGAATTACAGGCCTGCCTGTTTTGAGACATCTAAACAGGCTTGACTTGTGAGTAAACCCGAAGACTGAGGCCACCTTGGTGCTCTGATGGGCTGAAGGTGACCAAGGGGGCGCTTGGCCAGCAACTTTGCCAGTGAGGGCGAGGACCACACCCGCCATTTAAGTTGCTACGCTTTCCTGGGTGATCCTAGGCCAGTTACTACCTCGGAGGGCTATTGTGAAGATAAAAAGGGAAGGAGAAAATTATGTACACTACCCTGAGCTCCTTGGATACAAGAGTGGGATATAAATGTTATAAATATGTCCTATGTACAGTATTTGAAAACACAAAGAACACAGATAAAAAATATACACTGGAATAGCCTCAAAGGCCCTAAATATCCACAAAAAGACTTTTGGCTTAAAAGACTTATGGAAAAGCTTCACTCTGTCTCAATCTTCTAGCTTTCTCCTTCACAGAGAGATTGTGGCTGATCCCAAACTGATTCCCACCTGGAAGTTCCAGAACCATTTCATTCTCATGTTATTTTTCTCCCAGCCTCTTCCAGAGCTAAAGGCAGTTTGCTTACTCACCCCACATGGGATAAGCCACCAAGGCACTAAAGGGCTTTATGAAACTCTAGAAAACAGTAGCAAAGCCATGGAAGCTGCACAGGTACTTTACCTATATTAGCAGATATCCGTGACCACTTTGGGACTATTTGCTGCATCCACGGTGGCCATTTTGACGCTATCAGAGGCCATTTTTAAACATCCAAAGCTATTGTTAAGCTATGAAAGCCACTGTGAAGCCATCAGCAGCCATTTTGAAGCATCTGTGGCCATTTTTAAACATCCACTGCCATTGATCGGGAATTTTTTTATTTCTGCCGTCATTTTGGTGTCACCCCGCCGAGGGTGAAAACTGGTGTGGCCCACCCCCTGTCTCACTAGTGATGCCCCTGCTTAGATGGACATTGTTGGCAAGTGGTAGCATATATCACAATTATTTTATTTTTCACATTTTTATACCACCCTTCCTCCAAGGAGCTCAGAGTGGTGTACATATTTCCTCCCCTCCTTTTTGTCCTCACAACAACCCTGTGAAGTAGGTGGGGCTGAGAGATAGTGACTGGCCCAAGGTCACCCAGGAAGCTTCGTGGCTGAGCGGGGATTTGAACCTGGATCTTCCAGGTCTAAGCCGTAGAAATAATATTGCCTATAATTTTTTACTGAACCCACTGACATATACACATGCCTATATGCCTCCAGCTTCCACCCAGAATGCACCATAAGCTCTATTTTCTATAAATGAGCCCTTCAGTACAGCCACACTTGTTTTAGTTCATCACACAGACATTCACACCTGTAGAATTCACACCAGGCGTTCTTAAATTTACCACACCTAAACAATGAAGTAAGAAGACAGATTGATAAGGCTAGGCTGGTACCCACACACAGGGACTAGATTCTGCCACAAACTCAGATGCCAAACTCTGTGCCTTTATCCATTCAAGCATCACACCTACTTGCTCATGTAAATTATCTTTGATAATTTCATAATTATAATTTGAGATATCAAAATATCTCATGTATTTAACTTCACGCAAGCATAATCACCCCACTGCATTTCTCACATTCCATGGCCATTTGGTTCTTTTGATTATAGGGCTGAAACCACCTGTATAGGCTTAATAGGAACCCAAAGTTCCTGCTCGGTACTTTAACTCAGTAAAGTCAGGGAGACTGCTTTTTGTATTGTTAGTTATGAACCATCACTTAACTTTACATAATGATGGTTGCTTCCATCCCACAACGCCATCTTTCACAACCTACATTTCATAATGAAAGTGAACTATACTCCACAAATGTTTATCCTGAAATAAATTGGTTAGTCTGCAAGTGCTATTAGACTGTTTTCACTGTAACCAACTAAAATCGCAATCCTAACCAACTTTCCAGTGCCAGTGTAGCTGTGCCAACAGGGTGCACACTGCATTTTGCAGTGCATGGGCAGTCACAGAGGCCTACTCAAGGTGAGGGAACATTTGTTCCCTTACCTCGGAGCTGGATTGTGGGTGCACTGGCCCTGGAAAGTTGGTCAGGATTGCATTGTAAAACACAGCTACCCATCTGGAAGTTACCACCATAACGGTTTTGCACTACCATGGGGTTTTTCTCCCCTTTGTGACAGATTTCAATAAATATTTGTACCAAATACCCCTTGGTCATTTTTTCATGATACAAAAAAAAATTACCATAATTACATTAATTCACAAAGTACTTTGTGTAATATGATAATAAATGTAATGTGATATTACATTTGTGCTCTATAAGTGTCACTGAGTTACCTACCCCATTTTGGGTATACGAAGCCTGCCTCTCAAAGAACGGATCCAGAGAGAATATGGCCTTTCTTATCCCAATATATTTGCTACCAACACTTCCTGGTTTATCAGGTTATCTCGCTGCATTTGTTTTTCACATTCCAGCACTAAGAGCGCTGTTTTTTCCCCTCTCCTTCCAGCACTCTCAGGTCGCGTTCTTTCTGCACATTCTAGCACGCTCGCCATGCTAGCAATTTGAGCTGCGAGCTCAAAGCTAGAAAAGATGGCAGCCTCATGCACCAATAGGAAGGCTGTTTGGCTGCAAAGGAGCTTGGGAGATGTAGTATGAGGGACCAGGAAAGAAGAGCTATCTTTTCAATGGAGGCTTATGTCTACCAGGATTCATTCTAAACAGCTAAGGTGGCTTGCAGCAACACTTCGTCATCATCTTCAGATTTCCATCCAGCTCTTGTAAATAAATAACACCGCCAAAGCACCCTAAAGTAAGAAACCATTTTGTTGTTTTTAAAATGAGCTGTTTTGTCCTTTTTAAAATTAGAAGCATGCTAGAAACGTCACTTCCTCCTTTTGCTATTAGAAAAACAAACACAGTCTTAGTAGCATAGTGTCTGGTGGAGGCATGGTGGAGAGAGTTTCAAGTTTCAAATCCCTCAGCCAGTAGCACACAAAGATTTAATATTAGTATCCAACGATGCTTTATTGATATATTCACATAATTATTAATTAATGTAGAAAAACAATGATAACCGTACAGAGCAAAACCAATAAAAATCAATTTACTTACTAAACTCTAGTTACACTATTACTCTTTATTCTCTGGATCTCTAAAGGGCTTTGGAGATGTAATCTAAATCTAATCTTTGGTAATTCAATCTAAGATATGGTAATCTAACCAAACCTGAACTAAAGCCAAACAGCAAACTATATCCTAACCCTTGCTCTTAACCCTCTGTCTCTCAGGCTCAACTGTCAGTTCCCAAGGACCAAAGATTCCTTTCTCTTCATCGCCTCTTCTCCAAGTTTCTATAAAGGAGAAGGGTGACTCTTTTGACTCACAGATCCCAAGGCCAACTTCTCAGCTTTCCAGAACACTCACTTAACAGTCACTTGACTACTAATACAGAAAAAGGGAATATCTGGATCAGTATATACAGTATACACAAGCTTAATTATAAATTCCTAAACTGCATGATTTTAAACGATCTCTTTAAAAATTGATGTTGTCACTTGGTTTAAACACAATTTTGTGTTTATTTACTGAAGTGAAACATGCATTATCTTACACCATTCAAATAGATTTTTGTTGTACATTTAGAATAGTTTTTATTGTAGTAATCAATATGGTCCAATTTGATTTTCTATAATATTGAAAAGCAAGATTGCAAAGTGGTTTCGTTCAACATTATTGACCTTTTCAATTGCAACAACTGAGAGAACTGGTAACATGATTGTTTTTCTTGAAAAATTCTGAAATGTACTTTGTTGAAAAGGTGAGAGGGAGAGGATTTCTGAAACTGGTTAAAATGAGGAAGTTTGCATTCCTGGGAGTGATGGTAAAAGATTTATGTTAAAGAAAAACCCTGTGACTTGCCATTATCACTGTACAATATCTGTCTCCTTCAGGGTAAAAAGCTCTTGCTTCATCTCCATGAAGATGTACAGTACGTACAAGATGTAAGGAGGCTTTGGCATGCAAAAATCCCCTCCACACTGCTCCACTACCAAAAATATTAGTCAAGGTCATAATGTTACTTCATGTGCTAACACATAACTGGTTTCTTTTCTTATTTTGTGGAAGTGAAAGAAGAAATCTATGCAAAAAGATGTGCTTTCTTTCTAACTTTCTAACCTCCGGAGCCGGCATCCACTGGTGGAGGTAAGTCCTGCACTGGTCGGTGCAGGGGCGGTGGGAGGGCGGGCCGGGCGACGAGGGAGGGGGGCCATTGGCTGGTCCAAGCTTGGAAAGGGTGGTAATATCGGTGGCACGCTCCACCAATATCCCAGGCCCTTTCCCAGTCCGGTTTGGCCTTACTCCGCCACCTCGGATTTACGTCAGCTTCAGAGCTGGCATACATCCAAGGAGGCCCATAGGCCCTGGGCAGCCCTACACGCGGGGAAGGTGTTCCCGGGCCACGCTGGCGCAGCCCGGGAATGGGCTCAGGATACCAAGGAAAGTTCCTTACCATTCTCATTTCTTGAAGTCATAGCAGTATTGCCCATCCTCTCAATTTGGTGAAGACATGCCTTTGAGTCACCTCCTTCCAAGACAAAAAAAGGCTTTTCATTAATTTATTACATACTGATATGATCGCATACTACTTCCATCAGTCTTACATATATCCTAGAATAGTAGTAAATACAGTTTTATTCTACAAGCATTGGTACATTCCTGCCTGCTGCTGGAATTCCACCCTCCCCAAATTATTAAATTTATTGCAGGGTTGTTGTTTTACCTCATCTTTCTCAGCAAGTACAAGGTGGCTAAAAAAAACCCTGAGGATTGAAAAAGCACGTAAAAAGGGGAACTCTCATGCATGTACGAATTGTGTATTCCTGGACAATAGTTCAAATGTCCCATGCCCCAAATCTAAGACTGGCTTTCAACTCATAACTTGCACCTGTGCTTATTCCATGCTGGAATTCTAAGCTGCTGTGATAAAGGAAGCAGGGACTATGCATGTACCCAATATCAGCTGTGTACTGGCATTATACTTTAATAATTTGGATATTCTTGTCAGTGAGTGGTAGGACTTAACCCTTAGTCACAAAACAGAGTCTCAGGGGCCTCTTGGTGTTGGAAAAAAAATCATAAAACATTTTATGTAAGTCTTCTGTAATGTCACACTCCAGGTATCATAAGATTTAAATGATCTTGTGGTATTTTAGGGATTCCTACATCTATCTGTAGGTTATGTGTATGTGGTGTGTATATTCTTACATGTTTGGGAATAACTTCTACTCCTATTTCAATGACTAAGAAATCTAAAAAACCATATACAGTACATGTGTTGCTGGGCATCAGTGACCCCTCAAAATGCTGTTTGGCTTATGTTGCAATCCTGTGTAACTCTAAGACCGGCAGAGCACCACTATACCAGTCTAGGGTGTTACAAATGTGCCATAAAGCACGTTTGTGGCACCCGGCAAGTAGGCAGTACCAAGGCAGGCCCCTTGTCCCAGATCCCAAGGAGCGCATGCCAGATAAGGCGAGCTCCCCACCAGGCGGCACAGGGCAGACTGGGGGCATTCTGGGGGGGGGATTGATTGGCTGTGCCTGGGAAGGGGGAGAGATTGGCACTGGCTATGCCAAGATCCTATCTCCCTTCCCAGGCCTTCCCAGTGTTACATCACCCGCTTGAATGCGCGCCAGCAAAATAGCTGGTTGCCCTATCAGGCAACCGACATTGGGTTGACCCATTGGGGTGACTGGGGCTCTGCTTGAGGTAAGGGGACAACAACATCCTCTTATCCCAAGGAGTCCTTCACCTGTGCCAGTGCTGGGTCCTATCTGGCTAAGGTGCGGTGCGTGCTCTACACCCGCTCCGCAGCCTAGCTAGACAGGATTGGACTGCCAGTTTCTCTGTAGACATCTATAGATGCTTAGACCAGAACCTATTATACCCAATTCTAGTGAGAAAAAAGCATAGGCGGTGATACAATGTTTTGCCTATTTTCAAAATAGACACATTTCTCACTTTTCTTAATATCATCACAAACACTTCTAGGGGTCACTGGTACCCCTCTGGTCTACAAAACCCTTGTAAACCTGATTTTTACACATTTTCTTTTCAGAATGAACCTTCCTTATGACCGAATAAAACTGTTTTGTTCATCACACCTAACTGTAGAATTCATGTTGAGAAATAATACGGTCTAATTTAGCTCCTGCGGTCATATCTACCATGTGTAGCACCTGCAGAATCTTGGCAAATGTGTCCTTGAAGGTTGCCTTGGCTTTAGGTATCTTTGTAACCAGGCAGCCCAGATTAATACAAATGCAGATTTAGCTACCGTATTTTTCGCTCCATAGGACGCATCGGACCATAGGACGCATGCGTACTATGGCGCTAAAAATAGGGAAAAATATTTTTACTTACCGGGGCTTGTGGGGGCTTTGGTGAGGCCTGCGCGACCCTCTGCAGGCCTCCCCGATCTTCAGTTCGGCGATAAATGGCGATTTATCGGAAATGCCCTGAAATCGCCATTTATCGCCGAACTGAAGATCGGGGAGGCCTGCAGAGGGTTGCGCAGGCCTCCCCGAAGCCCCCACAAGCCCCAGTAAGTATTTTTTTTTACATTTTTTTAGCATTCGGCCCATAAGACGCACAAACATTTCCCCCTATTTGGGGGGGTGATTCTTATGGAGCGAAAAATACGGTAAGTGGTGGGAAATAATTCATCTTAATGCTTTTGGTCTTACACATTTTTTTGGTAGAAGATATGTCCTTGTATGCTGGTTGTAAAAATGTTGTAAAGGCTGGTTCGTTTGATGACTACAGTTGGTTATTTCCTTTTGCTAGGAAAGCTACTAGAGCTACTAAAGAATAAAAACAGTTGATTTCTTGGGGCTTCTGATTAGCAAAAGATGGAAGGAAAATGGCCAAACAGTATTCCATGGAAGCAACTGTCATGGAATTATTGGAAGAGTCATCTGAATTTTTCGGGTTAATGGCACAACATATGGTTTTATGTTTAAGAAATGGTGGGGGTCACTCAGACCCCACACTCGGTTCATGCAGGTGTTATGTACTTTACATTTTGGGGTATTATTGACCCTGTGACTTGTATTGTTGTTATGGATAAAAGAAAGTTCTCAATTAAGTGCTATTCTTGTTTTTTATAGATGGCTTAGTTCAGTCACCCAAGTGTATTATTTTTATTACTTTGTCATGCATTTGACCTGAGTACAGAATATCATAAATCTTGACATCGATCAAAGGTTGAGCATCACTATACAAAGACACTTGCAAGGTAACACTCAAGAACAAAAATGGTAATTGTGCCAATTGTGAACAACGTAATTGTGCAACTGAACCTACAGCATTGTTGAAAAAGATACTTTACTTTTTTTACACTTAGACTTGAACTACTTTGATAGCTAGTTAGATAGAGCCTGTAACAGTATAGCACAAACTTAAATTAAAAAGTAAAATTTGTTGTAGGTACTTGAATCCCTAGTTCAATTGTACCATCTTTGATTCAATGTTCTTTGATACAAGGCCTAAAAATGTAACAAAACCAAGCTTACAATTTTTGAGAAGAACATAGCTACGCTGGGAGAATCTGACCAGCTTCCAAGAATTAAAACAGATGCTGTTTCAAACTACACACAGCAGAAACAGGCACACACTGAGACAGCACCAGGCTAGAGTGCTGGATTCCTGTTCAGCTACAAAGACCATAGGGTATTCTAAGGCAGTGTTCTTCAACTTTGGGGCTGTGACCCCAATGGGGTCACGAAGCCTCATTTGTGGGGTCACGGCAACTTACAGAAATCAAAATGGCCAGCAGGCTTCCATGGCTGCAGAAGCTAATCCTAAACCTGCTGATCAAAACATCAACCCATCTCCAGACTTTGCAGGCAATGTCATTGGTAGGCGTGGGTGGCCGAGTTGGGGCCTGGCCTTACAAAGGTGGACCAGTCTTGCACAGTGGACACTGTGTGCAGGATTTTTTTTTTTATCAGCAGGACCTTTTTATGATCGCCCTACAGGTGCAGGGGGGTGGGCGGATCAGGTCCCTGGAGGGGCAGGATCAATGGTGGGTCCCCAGTCCTATTATTTATTTTTGGGGATCGCAACACAAAAAAGGTTGAAGATCACTGGTCTAAGGCAAGGCACTATCCTCTCAGTCTGACCTATCTCAAAGAGCTTCACAAAGAGAACACACCCCTCTGTGCACCTTGAAACAATGGGCCACAAACATAAATTTATTTTTGCCGGAGAATCTGCAAAACAGCCTCAGGGCTTACAATAAAAACATGAATGCCTGGCCTACCCACAGCTGGCCTGCGCAATGCAGTACTGCTGACACTACCTCTGTTGCATCCCGTGGGCTGGCTGAGTACCAGGCTTACCAGGTTTTACTTAATAAAACTGCTGGTACTTAATATCAAGAAAGTCACAGGGAAGTTTTATTGGGGGGGATGACTGAAGAGAGCAGAATTAGGAATTATCCCTAACTAATTTATTTACAGTGCAATCCTGTCTAACCCTGTGCCCTGCGATGCAGCAAGGCCAGTGAGGCCTCCGCAGCATCCAGGGTGCGGGACAGGTGATGCCGGGAGGTCACCTCGGGGGAAGGGAACATTTGTTCCCTTCCCCCGGGTAAAGCCCCAGCTGCCCTGATGGGGATACTTAGAAGTGCGGCAGCTATTTTGCTGGTGCAAGTCCGAGAGCCCTGTGTAGCTGCAACTGGGCACGAGAAGGGAGATAGGATATGGCGGTGGAGACCGCTGCTGAACCCTCCCCTCCCTTCCCAGGCCCGGCCAACTAATCCCACCTCCCTCCGGAACGCCCTGTTCTGCCCTCCCCACCCGGTGGGGAACTCACTTTCTCCATTGGGCACTCCACTGAATCTGGGGTGGGGAGAGTGGTGCCAGCCTCTGCACTGGCGCCACTTCCTCACCGAGTGATGCACATGTGCTATAAGGCATGTTTGCAACATCCAAGACCGGCAGAGTGATGCTCTACCGGTCTAAAACGTAGAGAGGATTAGGCTGTTAATTTGTTTAAAATATAAAGAAGAGGCATTAGAACACCACAAAAATCAAAATGCAAACCCAACCCACAGAAACTGAGAACAAGAAAAAAAGGAAAAACAGGTATATAATTTATTTAAAATATTTATAGTTGAAAGTATAAGAGCTCCAGATAGTCTATAAGGGGGATAGGGTAGAACCTGACAATGGGACTATAGTAGGATATGACAGTCAGTCAGTCAAAAGAAGCCAATGATCCATAGGGGAAAATGCACATGCCAAACACCAGTGATGTAGACTTGAGTTGGACTCAAGTCACGTCAATGATTGGACTCAGACTTGACTCTGTGATTGTAAAAGACTCAAAAGACTTGACTCGAGACTTGGAGCCTTTTGCGACAAGTCGAATTTTATTCAGGTTTAAACCTGTTTACCCCATTAAATAGATAGGGACTTGCAACTCGCAACCAAAGACTCGTGACTTGGGGGCAAAGACTTGGGACTTGACTTGAGACTTGGACCCAGAGACTTCATCCACAACCCTGCCAAACACTTTGGAAAGGGGCACAACGCTGATGTTAGAAGCCTCTAATGCTTCTGTTAAGTGACTGCTTAGCTGGAATGCTTTTGCTAAGTGAAAACAGGTATAATGGGTGTAACAGAAATGAAATGCTTCTTGAATGAAAAGCAAGCATCAATGGGATACTGTTATCCCCAGATACAAACTTTATAGAAAGATAAAGGAGCAGTATACTTGGGATAGTGTGGCTCTGTATATCAAAGAGGGCATTGAAACAAATAAATGTAATAGGGACAGACTCCTTCACAGAATTGCTGTGAGTGGTACCACCAGGCCTGAAAAGTAACTTAGTAGTAGTGTTGCCTTCTTGACCAAAATGTAGCAAGTGATCTTGACATGGAGAAAGAAATCAAGAAAGAACGAAGAAAGAAATCAAGAAGAAATGAAGAAAGAAATCAAGAAGAAATGAAGAAAGAAATCAAGAAGGCATCCAAAGGAAGAAGTGTTGTAATAATGGACGATGTTAATCACATTGACTGTGAAAATACATTTTTGAGTAATAATAGAGACAAACTTCTTACATATGCTAAATGACTGTGAAACAACCAGAGAAGAGTCAACTCTGGATTTGACCCTAAGTGGTAGTCATGACCTGATGCAAGATGTATTATGGAACCAGTTGTGAACAGTGATCACAGTATTATCAAATCCAAAAATTATGTAAATGGAAAATTGCCAAGAAAGTCCAACACAATCACATTTGATTTCAAAAGAGGAAACTTCTCCAAAATAGAAAGTTTAAAATGTGAATTACTCTCTCCAAAAAGTTTGGAGGCTGTTAAAACGACCATTTAAAAAAGGTCAGCCAAAGTGTACGCCCCAGATTGGAATATATGACCGTCAAGGGGATGCCAGCCTCAAAGAAATTCAATATAAAAAGCTTTCTTCAGATAACAAAAGTCTTGTCTAAATGTGGAAAACAAAAAGGAGCACAAACTCTGGTAAAGCAAGTGCTAGTTAGTGATAAGGCAAAAGTAAAAAGACATTGAAGAACATATGGCTAAACACATTAAGATCAACAGTAAAGGTTTATTTACATCAGAAACTGGAAACAGTTGGATGGCAAGGACCAAAAGACGTGCGAAAGGAGAATAGGAACATTACAGAAAAGCTAAATGGATTATTTGCAACTGTTTTCGCTGTGGAAGGTGTAGTAGGATAAATAGCCATGTCTGAACTGACTTTCACAGAAAGCGCCTGAAGAACTGAGTCAAAACAGAAATGATAAGAGAATTTCTGGGCTTACTGACAAATTAATCAAAAATGAAAAAATAACAGGGTTCAGACAGAATCCACCAGTGTATTCTGAAGTCAAATATGAAATTGCTGAGCTTCTCATAAAAATATGCAACTTGTCCCTAAAATTGGCCTTCATCCAAGAGAAGTTACAAAGAGCCAATTTATCAATTTTTTTTTTTTAAGGAGATGCGAAGTATCCAGGAAATTACAAGCTTATCCCAATCTTCCTCCAAGGACTTCAGGGCAGCAAACATGGTTCTTACTCCCCTTGAGCCCCATAACAACTCAGTGAGAAAAGTTAGATTGAGACAGAGACTGGTCCAAGGTCGCCCAGTGAGCTTCATGGTTGAGCAGAGATATGAACTTGGGTCTTCCTGCCCTCGTTTGACACACTGACCATTAATTACACCAGGATGGTTCTAAGGTTCCATTCTTTTCTGAGAGTAACACTTACTTATTCAGGATGGTAAAAACCCAAGCAGACTTTGAAGAGCTCCAGATGAATCTCTACAAACAGAATGAATGGGCAACAAAGTGTAAATGAGGATCAAAGTAAACAACTGTAAAGCGGCACACATCAGGGCAAGAAGTTCTAACTTCACTGATGGGCATGAACTGGCAGTGACTAATCAAAAAAGAGATCTGGGTTCTGTGGTGGTGAGATCAATGAAAAGTGTCAACCCAGTGTGAACATGCAGGGGGAACACCATGTGTGTCCAGGCCCCACCTGTGTGTCCAGCAATGTCCAATTCTCCTGCAAGGGAGGGGTCTAGCATGCATGAGGGGGCCAGGAAACCCTTGCTCCCAGCATGACCGCACAATACCGTAATTCTCATCGAAGACAGAAGGGAACAAACTGCATCTGTATTTTACTCATGAGAACTACTATTGCAAAGTGTCGCATCATTCCTTATGTAGAAGTGTTGGGACACTCTACATTTTCATTGAACCTTTCTGGAACCAGGCTCTGCAGTTTTAAAATCCATTGGGCTTCTTTAGCAACTTATCATTTGGCACATTTATATGTTCTACTACTGTCTAAAAGACAAATTCAGTAGACCAATGATCATACCTAGGGAAGTGCTCTACTAATGGCTCTCCAATACATTTTTACGGCTACTGGTAGTCTTCCATATACAGACGTTCCACTACTTAAGAACAAAGCAATTTACAAGAGACCTGGAACCTAACCTGTTCTCAAGTCCACAATCACTATTATTGGTAACGAATGCTGTGAAATAGAAAAAAATTATTTACAGGACACCGATGTTAGAGTATTTTATATTGTGTGGTCATACTTTGAAAAGCAGACTAACAGGGCTTGCTGGGGCTGTCTGGAATAAGAGGAGGAGCATTTAGGAATGCTGTGAATGGGCACTAACACCATCTACGAACATATGGCCAGGCATATTTGTATCTTGAAAGTTCTAAAGTTGAATGTTCTTACGCAGGGGGACTTCTGTATACATAATAGCATGCAAGAGCATTCGGTGATATAAGTTCCATTCAAAAACATATACAGTAAGTTATCCTAACCAACACAGAGAAGAGTTCTGTTAATGAGAAGTCTAATCTGGTGAACATCTGCTACAATTCAGAACACAAGAAGGACTTCCGCACTATCACCTCTAATGGGGGAAAACCTGCTATACTTGCAGCTGCCTACAATAGCTGTTACTAGGAGCAATATGCATACAGCATACTACTCTGGAAAACAGAAGATCAAATTCTTACTAAACTAGGGTTACTTATTGACTTGCCAGGAGCAACAAGAGCTTGAGCAGCTTTGCTTCCTAGAAACAGTACAAATTCTGTTTTGGCTGACTTTCTTGAAATGAATTCCTGTTCCAGACTGCTCAATAATCCAGTAATTCCCTGCCTACCAGAAACAGAATAGAGAAACTGAAACTTCAGTTGGTTTGCATTTTAAGGTTTCAAGGCATAAAACACAGCTACTGTATTCCTTTTCAAAAGTCAGTGACTCACAGTGCAATCCTACGTGTTTTCTCAGAAGTCCTGTTGTAGGCTTACTCTCAGGTACAGTGGCGTCGCTAAGGGAGGGCTGGGGGGTGTTGTGCCCCCAGGTGGCAGCTGTGGTCTCGCGAGGAGGAGCCTAAATATGCTGAAAACGGCATGTTTTTGGGACCCTTCCATCCACCAAAAAATCGTAAAACTAGCCAATGTCTGTTTGCATTCCCTCCAAGTGAATATGTTCTGCCTTAATTGCAGCAGCTCAAATCAGCACATATCTTGAAGAAGCAGGTTTCATTAAGTTGGTCCACTTATTCAAGCTCTTAGAATTATGCAATGGGATATTTTATTTGTCTTTGATTGTATGCTTAGCAATGTATGCTCATGTTTCCAAGGTCTTCTCTGTAACTGTGAGAGGTGCAGGACTTCAGCAGGAACTCGCAAGTTATCCCCCCATCCAAAAGTTCACTTTGAGGACTACAATGCAACTAGATATATTACTAGTACACTACTAGAGTACAACAGTCATTGTAATATAACATGCAGTAGTACCAAAGTATATTAGCAGGCAATAATGCTCTTAAGTATTAATTGCCAACATGCCAACTATGGTTTCTTTTATATTCACAGCAGGGATTCTACAATTAATGATGAAGGGATAAGGTGGTAAAAGCTAGTAAAGCGCTGTGTGTGAAAACCAATAAGGGACAACAGTGGGAGACACATACCAGGTCTCTGTCTCCTAAAATAAAACTTGACTGGTATGGGGGGGGGGGGGGAAGCACCTCCTCATTTTTCAGGCTGCCCCAGAGAATAATGATCAACCCCTCGGTGAATATGGCCAAAAGAAATAAAAACCTGAGAAAGATGTCTTCAATCACTGGACCTTGACCAACAGCTGCTAAGGGCAGAGGCAAATCTGGAGTAATGGAGGAACAGGTCTTCTCTAGCCTACCTCTGTCCCAAAGTCTTTCATACACTTCAGGGAGGACAAGGTAAATATACTACTCCATCCACATCCTGTACTGTACCACTCAATTTCAGAACAAGAGCAGCTTCCCACTGACATAGCACCAAAGCTCAGCAATTAGCACTATAGGGCAATTAGACTGTACACTACTAGACAGTTAAGGTTCAGGGTTTAGCTGAGCATGAAGCTACAATTCTAGCTCCAGAGTGCAGCAATCCAGGATTTTTATAGGGGGAATTTCCCAACAGTTCTTAACCCCCACCTCGCACGCCCCCAGCATACAGGTATCTATTTCTGAAATCACTTCATATCCATGTCCTCCATTATGCTTCAGTTGTCCATGAAATGACTGCTTTTCAAAAATATTTAAACAAGAGCAATAGCCAACCATATCATATGGTACATCACACCAAACTGGCACACTCCTGCACCAGAAGGTGTAGGAGTTTTCCCATTTATGTTATTGTCAATATTTTGCTTGCCTAGCAACTCTTGTACCTCATACTGCACAAGAAAACCATCCTGTTTACTATTACCAGAATGTATTCGTTCATCCTCATTATCTTTCTGCTATGTACACAGACACCTTATTTCACAGATTCAGGAAAGAAGCCAGAACAAACTATTACAAATCATGCCAGTGATGCACTGTCTAGAATCAAATTCCAAGCTGCTTGAAATATCCTGCTCATCCTACTAACCTACGCATTTATCATAATATCTCTTCTGATAAAGATCAGAAAAGACCACAGCATTTTGTGCAGAGACATAAAACGGTGCTCTGAAATCAGATTGCGAAACCCTGTGGCAGGCAGACTGTAACGCAATCCAAAATGTACTGGAAAAGCTTGAAACATTATTTTGCTCCATCTAATCTTGAGCTCAACACTTTCCTTACCTTATGAAAAGCGTACAGTCTTGCCCCCCAAAATTTCCGTACATATTTTAATATTCCTTGAAAAGAGAAAAAAAGTCAATTTCCCAAATCATGGGGGGGGGGGGGGGAGAAGAAACATGCATAGTTCAGTGTCACAGCAGGATAAAGTACATGGTTTTTTGGTTCTTCAGCTTCCATCTATGTAGTGTTTCCCCCATTTCCACTGAGGGCCAAAGTACATGTTACGGTAAGTTCATGTTGTATTTTATTTTTTAAAACTTGCATACCACCTCTCCCTCGTAGGACCCAGGGTGGGTCGCAACAGAAAAAAGCAGTAATGTATGATATTAATAACAGCGCAATCCTGTGTAAGGATCCGGCTGGTGGCCCAGGGCTGCCTGCCGGATCCTGAGCACAAGGATGCCCGCCAATTGGCAGGCGTAGGTCTACTCGGGGAAGGGGATGCTCGTCCCCTTCCCCGGGTATAAACCAGGGCTGGCCTGATAGACTTCCTCAGATTTCCGCCAGCTAAACAGCTAGCAGAAGTAGAGGAGGCTGTGTAACGGCCTAGCCGGCCCAGTGGGGACGGAGATATGGTGGGAACCATCCCCTGCCCACTCCCGGGCTGGCTAGGCCAATGGCCGCCTGGCGAACCGCCCCCACCGGATCCGGACTTACCTCCTCCGGCGGCCGCCCGGGCATTCCGGCGATAGAGTGAGGGCGGGCGGCCTTTGCGCCAGCCTCCTTTACTCCTGAGGCTTCGCGAATGTGCTTTATGGCACGTTCGTGACGTCTTGGAACGGTGGTGCGCTCGATTCGCCATTCCTGCGCTCCGGAGGATTGCACCCTTAATGCTATAATTTTTATAAAATTATATTTTATATAATTTTAATATATAAAATTATATTTTATAAGAATTATCAAAGATTACATAAAGAAAAATCCTAAACAATGTAATCAGCAACAGCCAAGAGAGCAAAACACAACCACTTGTCAATATACAGAACAGAAATCTAAACCTTGTGTACCCATTTAAATCTCATGAACCAATCTAAATCTCATGAACCAATTTCTTCCACAGCTACTCAATTATTTGACTTCCCAGCCCATATACTTGTGACAAAACCAGACACTTGTGACAGTGCAGGAAATATTCCTCTCTAAGGAAATTTCCTTACAGAAAGCTTATCTCCATGCAGAATGAACATGAAGTAGCTCTAAATTTAGACACATTATTACTCAAATATTCTCAGGTTATTAATTCTTCAGTGGCTTCTGCATGGTGACCATATTTATTATTCAGAGGCATTCGTTTATATTATTATATTGCTTTTCTGCCCATAAGGACCTTAAATTTGTACGCTTCTTTAAAAAAACATTAAGAAGTCTTTAAAACAGCATAAGGTTATATTCCTAGCAGATTAAAACAATAGTGTTCTTTATTATCAATAATTTTCCTTGCCTCCAATTTACACTTATATTATAGTCTTAGGATGCAATCCTACATGCTTACCTGGGAACAAGCGCCATTGACTATAATGAGACTTACCGTACTTCCGAGTAAACATGTTTAGACTTGCACTGTTAGTTGCTCTTTAACTAGGATCAACTTAAGAGTTTGACTTATGATGCATACGATACAGATTAAATGATCTGGACCCAGTGCACCTTAAGGAGTACTTTTGCCCTTAGAAGCATTACCAGTGGGTTTTATAGTTATGATTCATTGTTATTTCTCTCTGTGACTAATGGCTTGGAAATCTGTTGATAAATTAACTAATTTCCCTTTAGCCCTCTGTCTTTAAAAGCTGCAAGGAAGATTTTACTTACACACACACACACACACACACACACACACACACACACACACACACACACACACACACACACACACACACACACAGAGAGAGAGAGAGAGAGAGAGAGAGAGAGAGAGAGAGAGAGAGAGAGAGAGAGAGAGAGAGAGAGAGAGAGAGAGAGAGAGAGAGAGAGAGAGAGAGAGAGAGAGAGAGACTGCACTAGGAAAAAAACAAAGGATAGCACTATTATGGGTCATGTTATTTTTGGTATCAGAGTATAATTGATTGCTATGTTAAGGATCAAGAAGGATTTCTGCCTAGTTCCGATCTGGTGGCTGACTCAGGCAAGGAAGCAGACACTGACCTTTCTATGCAGCATGAAGGGTTGCTAAGTCCCTGGTTTGAGTCACAAACAATGTTGCTATGCATACCTATGGACCTCCTAAGTAATCAGTACTTTGCACCAATGTGACAAGGCTAATTAAGGGGAAATGAGTAAGTATACCGACTGTAACACTCCAATGTAACCTTCAAAAAGTATTATTCTGCTCAACAGCAACAATCATCATCAGTCTCACCTCATCATGAGACTTTATGCTACAAAAAACACAAGCCAGCTAGGCAGACGGATACGATCTGTTGTATATATAAATGTGCATCAGATCTTGAACCAGAGTTGAGTTGACAATTTGCGGTATGTACTGTATACACTACAGTATTGTACATTTTATTGTTGGATCTTTGTAAGCCACCATGGTCATGTGCTCTGGCATGGGAAAGGCAGGATATAAATTTTTAAATAAATAAATCCTGGAAAGGAGGTGGAAAGTCAACTCAACAAGAACAACCTTCTGCCCCACTGAAGGCCTCCTTTACCAGCAAAGGCTGGAAGAAAGGAAAGGAAAAAGGGAAGAGATTATTCAAAGCGGGATCATATTCCATTGCAAGTCAGCAGTGGGAAGAGCACTTCTTTCTGACCTTCAATTCAGAAGTATGCAGAGAAGCTGCTGCCCTTGATGATGCACTGGCACTATTCCACACTATTGCCCATCCACGCTATTTCTATGGGATGCTGGGAAAATAGAAAAGAGAACATTCATCCAGAATGCTTATATTTCATGAATTCTAACAAGAGTCTACAAACTGCACATGCATTTGTCTGAGAACATACTCTGCTAACCTCTGAATGGTCATTTCTAATAAGCCCAGCTTCTAACATCATATGCCCCACAAGTGAGTGAGTGAGTGAGTGAGTGAATGAGTGAGGAACAAGAACGAGAACAAACGCATTGATGGGGTTGATTTGGCCAAGTCTCTCAATCTTTGGTAGAACCTGCCACCTGCTCTCCCACAGCAATCCCCAAGTTCTGCCTTGCCACACTGTATCTGTCCCTCTACCTTTAAAACTGAGATTATGCCACATTGGCCTGGGAAGAAAGAAAGAAAATAGCAATGTGGACTGATTGGCCACCACAAGGAGAGAAAAGAAGAAGAAAATAAAATAAACTGGCAGCGTAGCTACTCATGTGCCAATCCCTCTTGCACAGTGGCTAGCCAGTTAATTAACATGCCTTCCCACACGGCACCAGTTAATTAACATGCCTTCCCACACAGCACCATTGCATGCACACCATGAGCTACCTGCCACCATCATGGGTGCCCCATAAGCTGCCTGTTGCTGCTACAGCGGCCAGGTGTGCAAAACCATACTACTCAGCTGGAAAAAACAAAAGTGGCGCATAAGTTGTGGGGCAGAAGGAGCAGTTGCCATGTAGCCAGGTAAAGAGGAGGGTGGGATGAAGGGTCCCATATTGCAGGCTGAGGTGAGTCCCAGTTTTTGATATGCTATACAGAGTAGACTGCTGATCTGTTGTGTGCCACTTCATGCATTCATAAACCTTCTCCTTTTCAGCTAATGAAGAAGGTTCTTATCTATGAAAACTAATATAGTACTGCCAAAAAAAGTGCCTAATGTTCAGCAGCACTCTACCTCTTGGCTGTTAAGAGACTGAAAGGCATCATGCCCTCACGTGATTTGGGCGGCGACATCTTGGATCTCGCGAGATTTCGCGTGATCCAAGAGGCCGGCTCCCAGAAAAAAGTAAGTTTAACAAATTTAAATGGCGGCGGCGCGGAAGCTTACCATTCGCCCAGCTCAATGTGTTTCCATTCCTTACCATTCGCCCAACTCAATGTATTTCCATTACAATTCAAAGCTTACCATTCGATTCCAGGAATCGAGGCCCGTTTCCAGGTTCGTCCAGGAAATTCTGGGACGAATGGTAAGCATACTCAGAGGCCTCCAACAGGCCTCCGGAGAGGCCCACAACCAGGCCTCCAGAGAGATCTCAAACTTCAAAAGGTAGCGAAAGGCCCACTTAACAAAAGGGTTTGGGGAACGTAATCCCGCCATTAAGTGGGGGACACATAAATTGCAACATACATTTTTCTTCATATGAAACTGACATTGGTTCACCTAGCCCAGTGTTGTCTAATAATAAGTCTCCAAGGTTTGGGGCAGAGGCCTTTCTCACCCAGCACTCTTATACGCTCCAACACTGGGCCAAGGACATCCTCCCTGTCTGCCAGAATGGAAACGTTCATTCTTGGGCAAAGACTTGCCAAGAGACTACATACACACAGGCTTCAAAGTCACTTCAGGTCTAAAAATTATTATTAAAATCCACAGTACTTTGAACTAATTATCAGAAGGAACACACCTAGATAAACTGTCATTGTCTCAGATTGTCAACTGACTTTCTTTTTTGACAGAACAGAACAAAACAAACTTTTCATCACCTTACACTGTTACAATTGCTGCATTGTTTCTATTTAATCATGCATCACTTCTGTTGTATAACACAGGCATACTGAGCTCACATTAACCTGTAGCCTATATAAATGGGAATTCAAAGAAAATGCAATTTAATTCCATTGCATAAAAGGATTGCGAGCTGGATTAAAGTCTTCCTTTTCTTGTGACATTTAAGATATTTTCTACTAAGAAACAGGACGCTGCTGCACTAATAATTAATGTATTTAAATTGACACACCAAACTTAAATATGTTAATTATTCAAATTATGTATTACCATACATGTCTCAAAGCTACCCAAATACTAAGTAATCAAAGCCAGTAAATAGAAAACTGTAACCTGACATTTATCTCGCATAATTCCACCCAAATTTAAAGCTATCATTGCAAAGGCATTTAGACAAAATGAATATAAACATCTTGAGTCACAGATGATGCTACACTAGCAGCCTAACTTCACATTACTTTCAATCTAGGGCTCCTGCAACAGGCATCTCAACTACACCATCGAAACTAGGAATCTGTATAGGCGTAGTGTTGCCATAGGTATGCTGGTCTGGTTCAAAGAGCGTCAACATTAAGTTTTTGTTTTATTTGTTTGCTGTAAAGAATGTTTGACTAAACTCAGAATAACTGCAATAACTGCGAGGGTAACACATACATCACCAAATGAATATGAATGAAAGCAAATTAAAAGATAAATGTATCTTACAAGTGCACGTGTTAGTGGGTCTGCTTTTCAAGAAACACAAATCCAAATTTCCCTGGAAGTGTGCAGCTACTGGTGCTTGCTCCCTCCTATAAGTTTGCTTGGGAGAGAAGTGCAACCTACATGCAGTGCTGCTGGAAGAAGGGAAAGTGCAGTTTTCATCCTTCAGATCAGCAGCTAGATTGTCCCCAATGAGATAACCTACGCATTGTTCGTCCTCCCCTCCCAGAAGCCAACCAGTCTCAAGGCAGGTCATTCCCCCTCATACCTACCCAAAAGGCCAGCAGTAATAACTCCCATTTCATATTGATGCCTGCCCCTGCCAGCCTTGTTTCCTATCTTTGTAGACACCTCACACTCCCTTGGATGCACAAAAAGGCATCCAGGTCTCCCCAGCTCACAATTTGAGAGTAACCTTGTGCTACCAATTAGCAAATGTTCACATAACTCTTTCCTAAGGGATATATTGATTTAGTGCTTCTAAGCCCTATGGTACACATGCAAAAGATGTTTGGTATATAAGCTGTTGTTTGGAGACATTTCTAGAATGAAGTGGAAGCCTGTTGTTCATTCTTCCAGTTTGGAGGTAAAAAAAGGTGGCCGATCTGAAGTTGCTTCACGACCATCGCACCTACTCTTTCAGATTGGCCGCCTTTTTTTCCTTCCAAACTGGAAGAATGAACGGTGAAGAGACTCATGGGGATTGTAGTCTTTATGAGGGCTACTTCAATGGAAGTCATCCTCACAAAGAGTTCAACTCCCATAAACCCCTTCACTCTTCTATCCTGTAGAATAGAAGAGAGAAAAAATCCCCTGCACAGAAGTTTAAACTTGCTTAAACAAACCTTGAGCTTAAACCTCGTCCTGCGGAGCTCGGTCGCAGCTGGTGAAGCACTCCTTTGGCTGCCTGAAGGAGCACTGAAGACACAGCGGCAGATTTGTCCTGCCTGGGAAAAAGTTTGGCAAAAGCACGAGGCTGCTGGTGCTACTACCGCCAGGCAAGCGCTCCTTCAAGGCTCTCAGAGCAGGCTCTCAGAGCCCATCTAGCACTTCGTCTCGCTCTGCATTTGTTGAAGGAAGATAAATTTCACAAAAAGAGGGGGGTCATGAGTGCGGGGGGCCGGAGGGCATCCGCTGTCTGCGGATAAGTGATTCCGTGGATCAGCGGATACGGCCCCCTCTGTATTTAGCAATATTTTATTAGCTATTAAGTTTATATTAATTTAGATATGTTTAAAATATATATGATGTGCTGTGGGTTTTAATACTTTTGCTTGTCAGCTTCTCTTTTTGTATCCTTGAGGAACTGTGGCCTGAGCTTATTTTTTAGAAATAAGTGAATAAAGAGGCATGGAGAAAATATTGCTGAATTTCATATGTAGTTATCACATGGCATATGTGCATATGTTTTTTTTTCCTGTCAACCTGGCCGATCATCCCAGGACTAAGATGTATCAAACCATGTCTGTGTCTAGACACAGACAGACTTCTATTTATTGTAGAACTACATGACAAAGGAGAATAAAAACTTAGTAAGATACACTCTGTGCATGTCAAAGAATTAGAAAACAAACTGCGCAGTTGCAATAATATAAAAGGGGATGACCTGATGTTTCTTAGATACTGGAAAAGTTATAAATACAAGTGTAAAACTGGTGTGTGGTGTGCACAACTCCACAGCTGTCTTAGGTCAAAGGAGTGTGTGCATCAAAGCAGCTGCTTTTAAATAAAGTACGAGGTTTTTGTTCTAAAGGCTGTCTAGTTCTTGAGTGCCAGAGTTCTCCAGGGTGAACCTGGGAGAATCCTTTGCAATTCTCCCACAGGGAGGAATGAAAACTTTGTCAGCAGGGGCTAAGCCTTTCCCCAGCCTAGTGTTAGCCAGTTGGGGCTTCCCTGAAACTAATGTCAAATGGGCAGGTATGACCAGAACATGGGGCCAAATGGGTCCCTCCTTTCCCACTGCTATAAAGAACATAGGTGCTAGAAAGGATAGCCTTTCCCTGTGTACTTTCCCGATGGGCTATCTAAACTTGTTACCAGGCCCTCTGGCCCGGGGAGGCAGATGCGAGAGCTCTCCAGTCCATAATGGAGAAAGAGAACCATGTGGGCCTGCATCAGGCTGGTTTCATTTTAAACAACGTCATGGCTTTAATAAAGGGTGAAGGCTTCCTGTTCACCACAGTTGGTCACATTCATCCCTGAACGATCAGCAGCTTCTACTGTGCATACGTTAATATCATTTAGCAGAATAAATCCAGTAATTGAAGATTCAAAATATTTTTAAAAGCATCAACAGAATAATAATTCCATGCAGGCATGCAAGATTTAAGTGATTTGTGGTTCCCCAATCATCTTTCTTAAATCAAAGCACAATTAAAACTACATCATATTGGCTGCTTAATAATTTATAAAATTGGCTTTAAGCCTCTCGTTCAATCTTCAGCAGACTGGCAACATAATTACTGTTTAGAAACTCTGATCTAATACATTGTCCCCCCCACCCCACCCTGTACCTTCCCCTGAGCTCAGGACATGACGATCATCAATCAATCAAGAACAAACAACAACAAACAACTCCAATATAGTAAAACCTCAAAGTATAGCTCAAAGTTGAGCTAACGCCACAGCATTGATGTTAGACTGTTTTAGTAGAATGTGTCGGCTGGATTTAGTGGTCAGTACAGCAAGCATTTCTCAACTAACTAAAATAATGAGACACTGAAAAGAAACAGCAGTAGACCGTGGAAAGTGAGCTGAAGATCATGAAATCTAAATTAGCTCGCCAAGGTTTTCACTTTTCAAAACCTGGATTTTTAAAAAATGAGTTTTTGATATACACATTGGGCTGTATCCTAAGAATAGGGTGCCCATATCCAAAAAGGGACAGGACGCCTATACCTTTAACCATTGGAATTTGGGCAGGTGCAGCTCATCACGGAAGGGTGCAACAAGCTACACCTGCCCAAATTCCCTCTTCTTACAATGGTTAAAGGCATAGGCACCCTGTCCGTTATTGAATCTGGGCACCCTACCTAAGAACTACTCGTGCAGTTGCAAAGACTCTTAGGATACAACCCAAGTGCATGCCTGGGAAACATGCATTAAGACTGGTTGTCCATTTTCTTTATGCAAAGAATAAAATACAGATTCAATCAAACTCTCCTGCACACATACGTTTTATTAATCAGTTGGCTGAAATGCTGTCAAAAGACAGTCATCTTTGATAGAACCAATCTAACATTTTACAAGTCCAATCTGAAAACAAGGCTGACTAAACAGCCCCAACTTTGCAGCTTCTATGCATGATCCAAAGACCAGCAGACACAGCAGTTTCCTGATCTCTTCTTTGAAGAGGAGTGTTTGACAAAAGGGAAACCTTTGCACATGTGGAGCTACATATGCATGTAATGTACCGGTAGTTGCTGGAATGCCACTAAAGCAGTGTTTCTCAAAGTGGTGGGTTGTGACCCACCATTGAGAACAAAAGCTGTCCCCAGCCCCCTTTAGGGGTGGGAACAGCATGGCAGCAGCGACGATCCCGGGGATCACCGCCGACACTGACCCCGCAGACACTCAGAGTTCTCCCCACCTCACGGGGAGAACGTTGAGAACCACTGTACTAAAGCATTGGAGCTAAAGCTTATTCTAATGCCCCTGAAGTGGAAAATAGTTGAATGGACCTCCCCTTCACCCTACCTATGTTTCGTTCTGGAGCCTCTACCGCCCCCATCCCTTTTTTAAAAAACACACAAAATTGGAAGTTGGAGTTCAGGAAAAAGAAAACTATGGAACTTGCTACCTGAAACAATTGCCTCCTGGCAAGGTTGGCTTGGTTCAGCTATTGCTAGTACCATAGTCATGATACTTGTGAGTGATGTAGTAGGATTTGGTTTCTTGAGGGAAAAGAAAGCATCATAAGAGAGCAAGCAAACTCCTGACAAAAAAATAATATGGTTGATATCCTGTTTGTGTCTGCCTTCCAAGTCAAAATATAGCTACTTTTTCTTCCCCACCTATGTGCTATTCAATTGCCATTCAGAACACTAAACACATGGTTTTCATGCAGTGAGTTATTCCCATGAGTCATGTCTATGTGTAAAATTGAAAGCATATATATTCATTGATGAATCAGATATGATCACACTGAAAGTTTGGGGGAGTCATGGTGCATTCAACCCTCTGTGATTCAAGAATATAAATATGCATAAATACTTATAATGTTATATGCCTTGTGGAAATCCCACTTCTATAATCTACAATGTTACTCATGATTGGGAAGGGAAAAAAGTCTACTTAAAGAGGAAGTGTTCTCTCACACAGAGGGCTATCCCCTATATCGATTAGATTTCAGCTTGCCAAACAATTATAGCTTTCATACTGCTTGAAGTTCTAGGTTAGTACTGAGAAGAAAACATGTTTGTATTTATAGCATGAGAAGGAAACAGTGCTAGAAAAATAACTCCATTATATCAGTAACAAAAAACCATTCATGAACAGCCTGAAATGTTGCTAGCAGATATCTACAAGCATCTAACACAACACAGACATTTCCTTCAAGCTGTAATAGACTTACTGGGGGAGGGAGGGAAAGGGAGGATTCATTAGTCACACAGGACAACAAAAGTCCCAACTAGATAGTCCCACATTATGTATCTATTCCCTGCATTGTCCAAATTGACAAACAAAACTGGATTTGTGCCTAGCACTCTGGAAGCACACATCTGCTGTCTCACAATGGACTCCATTCCATGCTAATCCAAGATCATAACAGTACTTCTTTAACATGCTGTGCTTCTATTTCCCCACAGTTTTGGTCAACATATTCCATTTAAAATAATTTATAATGTAACTTTGTCTTCCCACGTGCAGTAACAAGAAAGTTCAGTAATAGATGCTTGTAACTTAATAAGACATCCTTAATATTGTTGTGCTTTCAATTACAGTGGACCCTTTCTAACCGCGAATTCGGGCCCCACGGATTTGTCTTACCGCGATCTCAGACCGACGAGGGTCCACTGTAAAGTTTTTTAAAAGAAAAAATAAGGTTTAAAATAGCGTTTCTTACCTTTTGGCTGGCAAACCGCTCTGTTTTCAGGGCTGTAGAGTGCAAAATTGCACTCCTACAGCCTCTTCCTGGTTGCTGGACTTCCCCCTCCCTTCTCCAAGTATGCCCCAGAAGAATGCACTGGGGCAAGCTTGGGGAAGGGAGTGGGAAAGTCCAACGACCCGGCGCGCGCACACGCACGCACGCACACGCACGCACACGCACGCACGCACAGAGGAATAATTAAACAGTAAAGTCTCAAGGATCAAGCCTTTCATCTTTTATTGTGAAAAAATACACACTCCATCATCATACCATGTGGGAGTCAATCTGTAAATATTCAATATTTCATCCATAAGAAAAGCAAAGGCCACCACTGAGAAGGTCCTACCTCTCGCCACCACTCCCCTGGCCTCTATCAGGGTGGCACCAATAGGAAGGCCCTCTCAGGACATATTTATGCTACATTTACAATTTATAGCACAATCACATTGCCAGTGCACTGATTTGTCATAATTAACCTAGAAAAATAGCATTCTGCGCTATGGATGGAATCCCAAGATTTTCATTACCCCGATAGGAGAAAAAAAAATCTACTACCCTACATGAGATACAGGCTAAGTTCAGATGTAATGGGATGTTACAGCTATGAGAGCAATCCTCTGGAAGCTGTGAGCCCAGACCTAACCTTTCCTCACATGAGAGACTGTGAAAACTTTCATTTTGTAATTAACCACGCTTCCACATTACATACAAATTCAAGAAAAACAAAACAAAGTTACTTAAAAAATAAATCAAGAGCAAACCATGGTTTCAGATCTGGTTTCTCACCTAACTGTAGTGAACAAGTCACAGTTCCTCAAGTTTGCATTAACCCAGAAATGAGATTTACAGTACCTCAAACCAAAAGCAGAAGCTTTCACTCTGCTCTTCTTAAAAGCAGAGAGAGGGGGAGCACACAAATCCATGGCTTACCAAGACTCACAGCCCAATCCTATCCTTCCCCGGCATAGGCCATGCAGCGTGGGTCGCATGGCCCAAGCTGTATCCTATACGGCAGAGGTTCTCTAAGTGTGAGGCGCGACTCCCAAGTGCGTCATCAAAAGCAGCCAGGGGCGTCGCGTTAATCTTTTAATTAACACCTATTCTTGCTTGCAAGAGAGAGAGAGAGCAAAAACAAAGATCCGGAAAAGATCTTTTCCCTCTTCACATCGGGTCACTCAACGGCAGTTTCCACATCTTGTTTTTAACCACAGCGTGAGCAAAGCCCTTATCTTATGTTAAAGAACGATTTACAACTCTATTGATAAGCTGAGTACCGGTATCTCTCCAAATCCTGAGACATTGCAGGTTTGCAAGTAAAGTATTTTCTTTCTGTTGAATGTTTTTAATAAACACAAAACAAATGCAAGAACTGCAATTGAAAATGGTGCAGAGCAGGTTCTGCTTTACATACAGTCTTTGATTTCTATGTTTAGTTTGGTTGATTAATTATTAGGATTTCTCTCCTTCTTCCTTTCTGACCCACCTCTAAGTTAGTTCCCCACTCTAGTTGCTGGGACAACCCCACCCCACCCCCGGAAACTGCCAGGCAGTATAAGAATCTGTTTTTCATCTTGCAAAGATGCTACACCAAAAGATGCTACACCAAAAGGAGCTAGCTCTCTCTCTCTCTCTCTCTCTCTCTCTCTCTCTCTCTCTCTCTCTTGTGCAACTGGGGCTTCCCTCCCATGCTTTGATGTTTCTCTTGCCATGAATAGGACTAACACAGACAACATCAGTGCCCTCTACCCAGGCCTGCCAATGGAGGGAGGGCAGCATCCCAACCCCACCCTGCGCACTCCTGGCTTAGCTGCTGCTCAGCATAAGCATGGAAAATCCACTTTACGGCTCGTTTTGGGAATATACACATACATATACACATACATATAAGAAAGGGTGCCTCTGAGCATGTAAAGAGTGCCTGTTTCTTCCATGCACTGTAATGGGGAGTCACGGCTAACGGCGAGGGAGGTCAAGGGAGCCGCGAGTCAAAAAAGTTTGGGAACCACTGCTATACGGGGAAGGAGGCAGCTGGAGGTCTACTCAGGGTAAGAAGACATTTGTCCACTTACCCGGGGTAAACTCCCAGCTACCACAATGGGGCTACTCGGATCCCCACCGGTGGAGAACCGAGCACCCCTTGTCAGGCCTGGGAGAGTGGATAGGACATGGCGTCTGATAAGGATGCCAATCCCACTCTCTCCCAGGCTCAATCCTTCCCCCTCTCCGCCTTCCACCCGCACTATTATGCGCCCTCCTTGCCCTCCCAAATCCCCACACCACTTGAAGCAGGACTTACCTGCTCCACAGTGCAGTCCTACAGGCCTAGCAGCGGAGGGACAGTGCAGGCCATCCCGTCAGTGTTCCCCTAGAAATAGCCCAATTTATGGGCAAGAGTCCAAACAGGTATCTTTACAATGGCTTTCAGTACGTAGGAGGTAGCACTGCAGAACATTTCACTACAATTATGCTCTATCCATAATTATATATACCGTATATATAATATATATATTATATTATATATTATAATATTCCGATTTGGCAGAGCTCTTCTGATTTGGCAGAGCTGGGGAAACTTTAGTAGCATGGAAAGTTATTACTTGAAAGCAAAGGGAGAATTGTGCCAGAAGTTCAGCATGTGCCAAGTCAGCAGAACAAGGTCAAAGTGCATTACAGAAAGGTTTTGTAGACAAATGTACAGATCAGTCTTGCACAGCAGGGGAGAGATACTACCTAAAAAGAAGACACACAGCTGAAACGGAAATGTATTACAAACATTCTTATAAATAAAAACTTGATTATTTCAGAATCATTCAGATTTATTACAAAGTCAGCTAAGCTAACATTGCTTCTTATTAGTCCAAGCTAAGTTGGGTCCAGCCACATCCAGCCCATCAACACATTGAGCTGAGTGACATCATCATTACATGCAACCCTCCCCCACTCCTACCTCTTCTCCCCCCCCCCCCCCCCGTCTGCTGCCATCCACCTTCTGCTAGCTGAAGCAACTGCTGGGCTAGGCTGCTGTTGCTGAGAGAGGGAGAGACAGTAAGCAGCCCCACAGCTGTAAATAGTTTTCTCCTATTGTGAAAATTCCTAATTATGTACAAAATGTATTCCTTATTTTCTATAATTGACCCGCTCCAGCCCTTCATAAGAGCAAGACTGAGTGATGTGGCCCTGGCAGCCGAAAGCTTGGGGACCCTTGCTAAACACAATCAGTCCAATTCTACAGAAACCAGATTTATAGAATGGTGATTATACCAGCACACCATCGCAACTGTCAGCACTGAACCAGTGACCAGACTAAACACGAAAACTGATGCTACAGAAGTGGGCTGAGAAGATATGGAGTATCTAGGCTACTAAGCCCACTGAGCAGGTCTATGAATAGTGAAAAGAGTTATGCTGGTAGGCATAGCCTCACCTATTTTTGTCAGGAACCTAAGGCACATTGTGCAATGTGACTGTACCATCTCAATATGGTTGAAAGCTTACAGCCCATATTAGTAGATCTTTGTCAGCACACTCTCCCCACTATGCAATACAGTACAAGCACATCACATCATTATAGAGCAGGGGTGGCCAACCTTCCACCATTAGGGTCTCTGCATTCTTAAGAGATGAGTAGAAGACAAAATCTTGGCAGCTGCAATTGCTGATGGTGCTGCTAAAGCAGCTGCACTTGCTGAAATGTCCTCACCGATACAAGCATTAAAGGTCCAGGAGCATTCATGTTGAAAGGTTGGCCACCCCTGTTGTAGAGAAACATTATGGACAAAAGGTGTTACTAATGACCTACTATAGCTTATAAAGGGATTTCGCTCATCCCAAGAATCAGAATGGTTTATGCATCTTCAAAAATGATTCCTGCTCTTACAATTATACGCTCAAGATCTGCTTTCAAGATGATATTAGATACTGCAAACTATCTGTGACCATTTCCATGTGTTAAGAAGATTTTAGATAATAAACTAAACAGCAAACTAAGCAAAAGATAACTTGGAAGCAACATTTTAAAACTCTGAATGCACAAAGACTAATATCAATAGAACTATTACCACAACTTCCTTTGGGACGCCATTACAACTAATGTCTTTCTTTGATATAGAGCAGGGGTTCTCAACTCCTTCCTGGCCGTGTACCACCAGAAGTGACTGGCGATGACATCATCACCAGTTATTTCCAGGTTTTCAGAGGCCAGAAAATGCAGGTAGGAGGCTCTGGCTGGGTGGGAGGCGCAGTGTTCTCAAGAGGCTCAGCCAAAGGCAGGAGCCTCTTGGGAGCAAAAACGCGCTGTCAAAAGCACCACATCGGATCGGGGTTCCGGCAGTCTGGCGGTCCAAGTACCACCAGCAGTCGGCCGAAGTACCACTGGTGGTACTAGTACCACTGGTTGAGAATCCCCGATATAGTGAAATATGCAATTATACTAGATGCTATGTGGACAAATACCCTGGATATCAACATTCAAAATAAGAGGATGAGGCACAAGAAGTAAAAAAAATGATTTGTAGAAAATAATTACTGTATTTTTCGCTCCATAGGACACATCGCACCATAGGACGCATGCATCCTATGGAGCTAAAAATAAGGGAAAACATTTTCACTTACCGGGGCTTCTGGGTAGGCTTCTGGCTTCTGGTGGCCGAAAATGGCCATTTAGTGCCGAAACGAAGATCGGGGAGGCCTCCAGAGGGTCGTGCAGGCCTCACCGAAGCCCCGGTAAGAATTTTTTTACTTTTTTTACTTTTTAAAAAAACCTTTGCTCCATAAGACGCACGCTTTCTCCCCCTTTGGGGGGGGAAGTGCATCTTATGGAGCGAAAAATACGGTATGTAATATAAAGAATTTCAACACCAACATTTTCCACAGCCAACAACACAGGTGGGAAGGTACTGGCCTTCCTGCTGGTGTTGCCAGAAAGCTCTTTACAGAGCTTTTTCAGCAGCTAGCGATGGTGGAACATACATCCCACCAGCGCTCACCACCCATAGGACTGGGCTGTCAAGCATATAACTTAAACATGTATTCAGTATTTAATTACCCTTAACTACAACCTTCTGTGGATGCACAAAGTGATATGTATCTAAGTATGATCATAAGCATGTTTACTCAAAAGCAACTCGGAGCCCAATTCTATGCAAGCCGCCTAATGGCGACGTGCCTCCCCTGCTGGCGCTGACTGCCGTAAAGCACTCGCCGCCAGCTGCAAAACACCTCCCTGACAGCGTGCCAACCAGTGCGCTGCCGGGGATGATGGCAGGAAAGCCTGCGCCATCCCACCTGCGTCAGAGGCTCCCTGGACGCTCGCCGGAGCAGGTAAGACAGAGGAGACGGCGTAACCGGGGCGGGGAGGCTGCAGGAGGGGGAGGATCCATCACAGAAGGCCTGTGCTAAATCCTATCCCCCTTCCCTGCAACCTTCCTGCCCCTTTCCTCTCCTAAGATTTACGCTAGTGAAATTGATAGCATAGGTCCAAGGAGACCCATTGCGAGCCAAGATGCTTACGCAGGGGTAAGGGGATTAAACATCCCATTGCCCTGCGGAAGCCTCCCTGTCCCGGTCTCCCACACACACACACACACACACACAGGATGCAATGGCTGCCATTTTAGTGCCACTGCATCGGGGTGGGGATAGAATTGGTTTCTGTGCGTTACAGTGAGTTAGCTGGTGCCTGCAATTCAGTAGGGGAAGTTGGATCCAAGAATTACAACAGTTAACCCAGGAATTAAGAGTTTGCAGATACTGGTACAGAAAATGGAAGACGGTTGCTCCAGAGACGGAGGCAGCGATGGGGCGGGGCGGGGCGGGGCCCGCCCCCGCGCGGCACATGAGGAGGTGGACAAGCTGCCGCATCAGCGGCCAAAAAACAGCCGCTCGGTTTGCGGCGTCTGGAAAGATTGGCCTGTCCGGGCCATCAGTACCCTTTTGCCGCCGTCTTTCCCGTGGGGGGGGGGGCGTGGTTGCAGCTGTTATGCTGCCGGGGTGATGTCGCTAGCGGGGGCAAGGCAAGCAACGTCACGGGGGTGTGCAGCAGAGGCTAGCTACACCTCCACTAGTATCTTGACTAGAAAAAACAACATATTTGCAAAAATACTTTCCTGCAGATGAACAGTGCTTTGTGCACCATTCTCTCAATTGCTTCCAATTTTTAACTTCCAGCCTGATTCTTACGCACGTTGACTTGAAAGTAAGCCTTGTACTCACTGTAACTTGCCAACTAGTAAGGAACATACAAATAAACACTTGGTAATAATAATATTAATTAATAATAAAACAAAAAGATCTTACCACATTCTTTTAATAAGTCATCCTTTCTAGAAAATAAAAGCCTACCATGTCATTCAACTGAAGTTAATAAGTGCTACCATAACATCAGTGGGTACAGAGGGCAATCTGAGGTTTCCAAGTGACTTACTGCAGGCGTTCCCAACCTGTGGTATGCGGACCCCTTGGGGTATGCGGACTGCAGGCCGTGGGTACGCGAGATGCTGCCTGTTATCAGCTGCTGAGATCAGCAGCTGATAACGGGCAGCTGTAGCCTTATTTCCGGGTTGCGGCGCAAGCAGGAAGACCCACCCGCACCGCACCAGGTTGCTTTCCCAAGGCTGGGTGGGACTCAGAGGGTCCCACTGTACTGTGTTATACTGCAAGGTAAAGCAACCCTCTACAACACAAAGCAGAGCATGGGATCAGGATGTAAAACTGCTGTCTTTCACACATTTACTTGCATGAATGGTCCACTGCTCTCACTTTCAACAAACCCATTTATAGCTGGATGTAAGAATCCTGATCATGGATTGAATTTCCTGCTGCACAAACTTAACAGTTTGAAAATCCTTTACTTCTGTTAGTGTTTCAGATCACCCTCTGTAACTGAAGATCACACTACAGCACTTATATTTTTATTTTACACAAAGTCACATCTGGAACACAGTAGGCCCAAGACTAACATCTTAAAAAAAAATAAAACAGGAACACAACACTCAATGCTTGAGTGTTTGAAAATTTTCTTCGAAGCAAATACTGCGCTGATTCAGAATGATTGTTTCAAGACTGTATTTACTTTAATTTTTGAATCGAAGCCCACTACAACATTGAGTACAACTTAATTTGTTACACAGAAGCACAAGCGACTCACACATTTGCAAATAATGTGTAACATTTGAAGTTCACCAAGGAGGAAGGTAAACATTTTATGGCACAATGGCATCCAAAACACACTTCACCATTAAATTCCCTTCAATAATCTCCATGTTTCCATTCAATTAATGCATAAAACTTTCTTTATCAGGTAGACTCACAAAGTGCAGATCAGGTTGCTGGGATCACAAAAAGTTTGGCAAACTTTTTTCCAAGTGCACACTGAAGCAAAATGTTTGAATGTTAAGGAGGAACACTGCACAGCACACACACTGATGGGGCCACTGTGAGATACAGGAAGCTGGACTAGATGGGCTTTTGGCCTGATCCAGCAAGGCTCTTCTTATGTTCTTATGTTCTAACCTCTCCCTACAGCAAATACTGATGAATACAGACCTCCCCCCCATGCCCAATTATTAGTCAAACTAGAACTTCCTGTCTGCAGTTCTTGAGGGATGTATTTGAGCATCATCAGAGTATTGGTTTGACCTCAAAGTGTCGAGAGTTATTCTGGCTTGCCAACTATTCTTGCCACTGTACTATCAATTTTGATTTGAATAAGAGAAAAAATGTCATTAAATTGAATCCTTGCATGTTTAGTGACAAGCTGAGTTGCTATCCTGGCAGCCAGTTCACTGATTTTAATCTTAGCACATCCAGGAACCCCCACCAAAAAATTACATGATAATGTCAGGAGCAAAGACATTCAGATCAATGCTGATATGGGCTTGGAACTTTGAGCTATCAGTTAATAAGGCAATATAACTATTATGTAACGAATTATGTTCATGATGCAGTTACTGATATCTTTCAGGCAGTGTCCCAGTGAGCCCATGGAAGGAGGACTAGTCTCAAGAAATTTCTTGGCATGGGATTGAGGAAGCGACATTACTGAAACAATGTTATTCAACAATAGCACCGGAAGTGCAATCACTATAGAGGAAAAGGCGTTCCTGTAACTGGGTCTGAAAAGATTGAGAAGATGTACAAATTGTTCGCATTTTCATTATCACTACTTCTACATAATGCATTAATCTGAAGATTTTATTTGCCTAACAAAGTAGTGTATACAATTAATTATTATTATTATTATTAACTTACAGTGGGTTAAACCACTGAACCATGAGCTGTCGATCGAAAGGTCGGCAGTTCGATTCCGCGCGACGGCTCCTGCCAACCTAGCAGTTCGAAAGCAAGAAATTGCAAGTAGATTAATAGGTACCGCGTCAGCGGGACGGTAACAGCGTTACATGTGCCTCGGTGTTGAGTCATGCCGGCCAAATGACCATGGAAACGTCTTCAGACAGCGCTGGCTCTTCGGCTTTGAAACGGAGATGAGCACCGCTCCCTAGAGTCGGACACGACTGGACTTAATTGTCAAGGGATACCTTTACCTTACCTTACCACTTTTCAACAAAAAGTTCACAAAGCGGTTTACAGACAAAATCAAATGAGTAAATGGCTCCGTTCCAAAAGGGCTCACAATCTAAAAAAGATGCAGAACACCACCAGCAAACAGCCGCCAGAAAGACACTGTGCTGGGGTGAAAGGGGGGCAGTTACTCTCACCCTGCTAAATATAGAGGAGCACCAATTGAAAAAGTGCCTCTTGCCCAGTTAGCAGGGGTTGAGAACACAAAAAATTGTGTTATTTTCAGATCCTGACAATATGCCGGGAACTTGAAAGTGCTTTTAACTCAAAGACAGGCCCTTTTATGAATTAGTAACTGATTAAAAAACAGGAAGGAGAGAGTGGAAATAAATGGACAATTTTCATAATGGAGTGAGCTAAGGTGCCCCAGGGTGCAATCCTGGAAACTCCGATGGCGACGGCACAAGTGTACCGTCGCCGGAAGACGTTGCAAATATGCCATAAAGCACGTTTGCGATGACTCGGGAGTAAGGAAGGCCGGTGCAAGGCCGGCCTCCCTCACTCCGGTGCCAGATCTCCACGCAGCCGGCAGCACAAGGTAAGAGCTCCACCACCGACTGCATAGGTGGTTTGGCCCAGGAAGGAGGGGGGCCACTGGCCTAGCTGGCCCACGAGGGGACGGGGAATGGCGTCGGCCGTATCCCCGTCCCCGCCGGGCCGGTCACGTCGTTACACGGCCTCCTCTCTGAGGAGGCCGATCGGGCTGGCCTGGATTTACAACCGGGGCAGGGGACGAGCGTTCCCTTCCCTGAGTAGACCTCCAGCCCGGCGCCCGCCAGGCAGCCCGTGCACAGGATCCGGCGGGCGGCCCTGAGCTGCCGGCCGGATCCTTACGGTGGATTGCGCTGCCAGTATCTGTATGACCACTACCTTTTAATATGCTCATAAATTATGAGAAGTTAGGGGTAAACAGAGAGGTTGCCAAGTGTGCAGACGGCTCTGAAGAATTCAGGGTGAAGAAAATGAGGCCAGGTTGAGAAAAGTTCCAAAAGGACCTCTCCAAAGCAATCAAATGGCAACTATAGTTCAGTATCAATAAGTGTAAAATGATGGACTTTTTTTCTCCAAGTCAAGATCATCCTCAGCATTTTGATCATGAGGGTAACAGTATGTACCCAGTACTAAATTATTATTTATTGTGCCTAGTATTTCCAACTGTAATGATTCCATGGAGAAGTCTGGTCCCCTAGTTTGTTGGATTCTGTACTGTCTTTAACATACAGACGTACACTACTCCCAATACAACCCACCCACCCCGGTTCTTTCTAGAGAGAGAGACCGACCGACCGTATCCCACTGGTCCTCTCCTTTCCACCAGGTTTTTGTTATGTCTACCATAACATAGGAGAACATGCAAAGGAGAACATAGATACTGTATATGTTCTCCTTTGCAATCAGACATTCCAGCTTCTGTCTTGGTTTGACACTTCAACTGCAGAAAGCAGTGTCAGCTTTATTAGCTGCATCATACAATCATATGAGTCATATGAGACACACTGAAGATTTTAATACCCACAAATGTATGTTTCTAATAAAGCAACTGGAAGTGACACCTAAACATTTTTCAGTGCAAGGTCCGCCTATCAAAATTATCCAGCTTCCAATCTAGGATTGTGCAATTCTGTTGGCACTGATGTTCCAGACAGACAGCTGACTCCAACATTCCCTGAACAAGTCTCTTTCTCCAACCTAACTCCCGATAGCTGCAAGAAGCACCATCTTTCATAACTTCTTCCTAACCATTCCTGTGTTTTCCATGACAAACACTACTCTCAGCCATCCACATTCCCTAATAGCACTCTTAACTGAGCAATCCTAGGCATGACTACTCAGAAGTAAGTCTCATTAAGCTCCATGGGACTTACCCCCATGGAAACGCATATAGGATCACAATCTCTAGCTCCAATTCCATCTTAGCAGTGAACCAAAGAGCCTCAAGCAAGTCAGTACCTACTCAGTCCAGGCCCCTCACGTATAACATGAGAGTAAATACTGCTCTACCTTACAGGATTGTTTTAAGGATTATTGTTTTGAAAGCACATGAAGCATTGTAATCAAACAAAAAGTGCTATATAAAACGTGAAGTATCACTGTTAATTAGCTTTCATGCCAACACACTACATAGCCTCTCTTTTTTATACGCGCACGCACACTTAACCATATACTAGAATACCCCACTTACATGCTGAGTGACTTTACCAACCTTTTCCTGCATCACAGGGTTACAGCATAAAGTAAGTCTATGTACACTCGAGCATAAACCCCACTGAAGTCCACAGGACCTTCCTCCAAATAAACCTGCATTCAACTAGGCTGTCAGTGGCCTCCTTAGCATTTTCGTGTGTGTGTGTGTGTGTGTGTGTGTGTGTGTGTGTGTCCCCATCCCCAAGACAGTGTCAGGGGTGGCACAAGGCATTAATCAGGAAGGGCACTGGTTAATCAGAAGGCCCACCCAGAAGGCCCACCCATTAATCAGAAGGCCCACCCAGCTGGACTGTCACCTGAAAACTCAGTACTGGTAGCACCCAAAGCACAAAACAGGCATGGATAGGGTTGCTTAGGGTAGGACTTTACCCTAGGGCCGCCAGCAAGCCGACTCCAGCACTGCACTGCGTGAAGTTGTGCCCTCCATCTTACTGTAGTATACCATGGGAACACTTCAGGCACACCAACATACATACAAGTTCTTTACTTAGCCACCCCTGCCTTGCCATGACACCCAGCAACTTCAGCTCAGCTGTTGTTGTTCAGTCGTGTCCGACCCTTCGTGACTCCCCATCATAGCAACCAACCACCCTAGTCACCCCCTCCTAACACAAAATACCTCAACCCCCCATAACAGCATTACTTACCCTGCTCCTCATCTCTTCACTCCCACATGTTACCCACCTCTCTCTCTCAGCCCTAGTATCACCGGACTGCTCCCTAGCTAAGTACTATACTTAATGAAAGGAGAGGAGAGAGAGAATGAATACAGGGGCGCAATTTCTCAAGTACAGTATCTTCCCCGCCCCAGTTCCTTCCCTCTCCCCCGACAATCGACCTCCGATCCCAGCGCTGAAAGGCCCTTGCCTGTAGCCCCAGCCTTCCTTCCTTCCATCCTTCCACCCTCCCTAAGCCTCCAATCTGGCAGGTCAGTCAGGCTCTTTTCTTCCCCTCACCCATCTCCTCGGCTAACGTCCCCTCCTCTCCAGAACTGGCCCTTTGCCCGTGCTCTCCTTCCCTGGACGCCTTAGGAGCTATATTGGGAAGGGAAGAAGCGTCCAGTTGCAGCTGTTGCTGCTGCTTTCCGGGCTGGAGCGCCCAGGATAGCATTGGCCACGCTTACCTCTCCTTGGGCCGCGCCGCTTTCCTCTCCTTCTCCTCCTGGCTGTAAGCGTGGGACAGAGAGGGAGATCCTGGCTTGTAGCAGTAGCTGCGAGCGTCAGTTTTCGGGAACGCTGCTGCTGGGCGGATTTCCTCGCGCGGCCAGCCTGCCCCCCACCAGAAGGAACATACGGCAACAGCGGCAGTGGCGGTAACAGCAGCTGGCGGCCCGTGGGCTCTGGGACGGTGACGAAAAAGGGGGCGGGCGGGCGGGCGAGCGAACGAGCGCTGGCTCACTCACGTGACGGCCCTTGTCATTCTACGCAGCCATCTTACGTCCAGGTGGGCCCGCCTGCTCTCCGGGTGGGGAGGGTGACGGCGAAGGCCGCGGAGGTAGCGCAGGCCCTCCGGAGTTGGGTTTTTTTTTTACTGGGGCAAGCTCAGCCCAGCCTGGTCCTCCACCGGCCTGACAAGAGAGGCAGGGCCAGGGGAGAGGCTGCTCTCGTTTGTTCCGCCAAAGTGCCCGAGAAAGAGCGTTGTTGTTGTTGAGGGGTCGTCGATGTGTTTGCTTGGGAAGTAGGGCGGCGCCCTGGTTTGCATGGAGATCGGGAGGGCAGCGATGTGAGATGGTGGTGGCTGGCATTTTTGTGAAGGATGCGGCGGCAGCAGCAGCAGTCGTTTCTGTAACTGTGAAGTCTGAGCCTACGCGTGTAACGTGTTTTACATAGAGCGCCATCATTTTCCATTTGGGTACTCGAGAGTAAGTGCATCATGGGCTTGTGAAGCGAGGGCAGGAATGTTTTCCGGAAGTAAGTCCCTCAGAGCTGAGTGACCCTTACTCCCAGGTACGTGTGCATAAGATTGCAGCCCAACATGCAGGCATTGAGCAGGAGGAGCTTTTCTTTTCATGCATGCATAAAGATAAATTGTGATGGGGGGAGGAAATCGTCTATGCATATTTTTCTTCCTGACAGACTGCTATAATAAAAGACACTAACAAGGCTAGAGGGTCATTCCGTGTCAAACCAACCAATGAAAAATCCTTGACGTCATGGATTTTGTTCATTTTCGGTACATTTGTAGCTTACTATGAGATGTTTAAAAATTATTTTTTCAGATTTTTTTGTCCATCCGTTTTTCAGATATTGAATGTTCAAAATTGCCAAAAAAAGGCCAAACTCCACTTGTCACCATACATTCAAACGCCAGTTACAGGATAACGATGAACGCTACAGACATGGGACAGGTGTCGTTTTAAAGCTTATGAATAGGGCTTTCATTTGATATACAACATGACAAAATTGTAAATTTTCAAGAAATTCAAACATTCAAATAATATTAATTTTGAAATTTTGAAAAATTGAACTTTTTTAAAATTTTCAAAAAATCACACTTAAAGGTATATGTCTTGTAATCAATCAGTCAAAATTTCAAGATGGTATCTCAATGGTATCATACAAAAATAAAATTTTCACCAAGGGAGGTCAAAGAGGCATTTACAGCCCATTCCAACCCAACTCCTCTCCAAGTCAGGCATAAGTGTGGCCTAAGTGCAGCCTAAGTTAGGCAGAAGTTATGTCTGAGTTAGGTCAGAGGTATGCCTGAGTTAGGCAGGCTGCAGTTTCTGTGGCCCAGCACCACCCCAGGATCCAGGCAACACTTACCTCCCAGGCAGTCAGGCTCTCCAGGCTCGGTGTCTGGTTCGGGCATGTACAGGCCTGTGTGTCTGCACGTGTCAGCGTCCATCCATGGCAGCTGCTGCAGTGTCTATCTCAGCCCGGTCGCAAAGGGGCTGACCGCAGGCAGGGGGGTTGCGCCAGTCATGTTGTGGATGCAGGGCAGGTGACAGGTGAGCGAGGTGCCCGAGCCAGCTGCCACAGGGCACCCTGTGCATCAGCCACCTGCTGCAGGGGAGAGTGGCTGTCCCCATTCCTGCAGAAGGAGATGCCACCCCCATGCCACGTTGAGGCTGCATGTGGGAGTCATGGGGGGGAGCGGGGGAGGGAAGGGAAGGAGGGGGGTGGGAACATCACACACAAGGGGGGGCTCATGATGTCTGGAACTGCCTCTGACATGACTTGTCCGTGCACTGCCTGAAGCCCTGGGCCTCCAGGGCCAGGGCAATGCCCACAAAGAAGGCATCCTGGCGTGCGTTCTGCTCTGTGCCCCGGCCAAGACCGAGAGATGCCTTGGGCTTGTTTGCTGCAAGCGTGAAGGGCTGACGCAGCTCATCACGCCCCCAGATGGGGCGACGACGGCGCCTCGAGGCAGGCGCTCTGGCAGGGTGGGGGGTGGCCAGCAGCCATCATCAGGGAGTGGGAGGGGAGGCAGACACACAGGCAGGCAGACAGTGGGTGCTGGGGAGGGGCACGGGTGGGTCAGAGACAGACAGACAACAAGGCTGGTGGGAGAGAGATTCCGAGAGAGGGGTCTGCAGAGACCAATAGGGACACAGGGGTTGCTCCGCAGATGAAGGCAATGCAGAAACAGGCGCCTCTTATGCAGACGGACTGTGGGCGGAAGTGGCTGCATTACGGGCAAACCTTCAATGGAAGCGGCTGCATTACGGGCAGACCTTCGACGGAAGCGGCTGCATTACAGGCGGACGCCCTGGCTGGCGAGATCCCCGGTTGCTGAGCGGCCACTACACAGATGCAGTGGCCACAAGCGGCCCCGCTAAGGGGCTCCGTGGCGCCTGTCACTGTTTGCCTGCCTGAGAGGCCCCCCCAACTCCCCCTCCTCTCTGTCCCATGGGGGTCTGGCAGCCTCCCTGCTGTATTCTCCCTGGGAAGGAAGTGGCAGTCCCTGGAAGGGATTCATGCAGGGGCTTCAGTGCTGGGGGCTGTCTGTGTGTGGAGGGCAATGCTTGTGTAACACTGGGCACAGATGTTTCAAGGAGGCTCTGCCCAAGGGGCATCTTTATTGTTCTGGGACGTTAGCAGAGATGGCCAGGCGAGGCTGCCAGGAGTAGTCACAGCAGCCAATCTGAAAGCAGCAGCACACATGCCCCATGGACCTGGAGACGCAGGCTCTGCCCCTGTGGAACCACAGTCTGCTCCATAGAAAGGGGAGGGACAGCAAGTAGGACAGCCAGGGAGGTGGAGCAGCAGCAGCGCCAGCAGCTGAGGAGGGTTGCAGGGCTGGCTCTCTGACCTCTGGCAGCAGCGAGGCAGAGGACGGGGGGGGGGGGGCAACCAGACTGGGGGCCTAGGGTTGCTCCCAGGAAGGTAGGTGGTAGTGGACATTCCTGGGGAGACAAAAAACAAGGGGGTGTTACATGGCAGCTGGTGTGTGGTAGCAATCGCCAGTGAAGACAAGCCAGTGTGTTGGTTGCAAAAGCCTGCAGGGAGAGAAATAACACAGCTGATAGGTGTGACACACATAGCATGGTCTGAGCTGCTTACCTGGGTGTAAGGCAAGCATGATCCTGTAAGGGAAAAGGATCAAAGAGAGAGAAGACAACACATATATTGGGTCACAACCATGGCAATCCTAGCAATACTGACCTGTCAGTTGACCCTGTGGAGAAAAGGGGGGGGGGAATAGCTGGTGTCTACAGAAGGTTAACAGCACCACCACACTCGTGGTGTTGTATGCTCACATGACAACAGGTGGCAATCCGACACAATAGTGGTAAAGCGGCATGTATCCTATATATCATAGCAGGCATCTGACTACTCATTGGTAAAGAGGCATTTCAGAGAAGGCATTGCAGGCAGACATGAGAGGGCACATTGGTAAAGAGGCATATCATGGCAGGCTATGCAGGCAGCTATGAGACAAGACATTGGTAAAGGGGCATATCATGGCAGACTATGCAGGCAGCTATGAGACAGGACATTGGTAAAGAGGCATATCATGGCAGGCTATGCAGGCAGCTATGAGACAAGACATTGGTATAGAGGCATGTATCCTACCTATATTTCTATATGCAAAGAGGCAGATGTCAGAACACATGTCAGCACAACCCCTGCTCTTACCTGCTAGTGTTGTTGCCTGTGTGTGTGTGGGGGGGGGGGGAGAGGCTGGGAGAAAGACATGGGTTAGCAAATGGTAGCATGGAGACAGCTGTCAACAGTTTGGCCAAAGCCAGAACAGCCCTCTCTGCCCTTGAGGGGGGCAGAGAGGAGAAGAGAAGAGAGAAGTGCGGTGTTTGTGAATTTTACCCTCTACCGACAAAGTCCCACTTTGTGGCTGTGGGGGACAGAACCCCACGCCATGTGCTCAGAGAGAGAGAGACTGGGGGCCTGGGGCTGGGCTTTTGTGGGAAAGAGGCTGGGTGGGGCTGGGTGCTGATAGGCTCCCTATCTTAGGCATAACTGTTAACAGCCCACTGTTGTGTCTGATTGCTGCCTGTAGTCATGTGAGCAGACAATGCCACAAGTGTTGAACTGTTAGCCTTATGTAGGCACCAGCTGTTTCCCCCCCCCCCCTTTACTCCACAGGGTCTACTGACAGGTCAGTATTGCTAGGTTTGCCATGGTTGTGACCCACACGTTGTGTTGTTGTCTCTCTCTTTGACCCTTTTCCCTTACAGGATCATGCTCACCTTACACCCAGGGAAGGAGAGCAGACCATGCTATGTGTGTCACACCTCTCAGCTGTGTTTGATTTCTCTCCCTGCAGGCTTTTGCAACCGGCACACTGGCATTTCTTCAATGGCGATTGCTACCACACAGCAGCTGCCATGGAACACCCTGTGTTTTTTGTCTCCCCAAGAATGTCCACTACCACGTACCTTCCGGGGAGCACCCCTGGGCCTGCAGTCTGGTTGCCCCACGGTCCTCTGCCTAGATGCTGCCAGAGGTCCTGGAGCCTGCCCTGCAACCCTCCTCAGCTGCTGCTGCTCCACCTCCCTGGCTGTCCTACTTGCTGTCCCTCCCCTTTCTATGGAGCAGGCTGTGGTTCCACAGGGGAAGAGCCTGCATCTCCAGGTCCATGCGGCACACCTGCTGCTGCTACGTTCTGAGTGGCTGCTGTGCCTACCCCTGGCAGCCTCGCCTGGCCATCTCTGCCAATGTTCCAGAACAATAAAGATGCCCCTTGAACCACATGTCCGCAGTGTAACACAAGCATTGCCCCCCACACACAGAGACAGCGCCCAGCACACAAGCCCCTGCATGACTCCCATCCAGGGACTGCCACTGCCTTCCCAGGGAGACCACAGCAGGGGGGCTGCCAGACCCTCAGGGCTCAGAGGGGAGGGGGGAGTTGGGAGGCCTCTCAGGCAGGCAAACAGTGACAGGCGACACGGCGCCCATACTTGATCCGCTCGCGTCCACCACGTCCGTGAAGAGCCCTTTTGGCAACTGGGGCTCTCACCCACCCTCGGTCCGCCCGTCAACGGCGTCCGTTTCCGCCCTCGGTCCGTCTGCATGAGAGGCGCCCGTTCCTGCATTGCCTTCATCTGCGAAGTGACCCCTGTGTCCCTATTGGTCTCTGCAGACCCCTCTCCCTGTATCCCTCTCCCACCAGCCTTGTTGTCTGTCTGTTTCTGACCCACCCGTGCCCCTCCCCAGCACCCCGTCTGTGTGTCTGCCTCCCCTCCCACTCCCTGATGATGGACGCTGGCACCCCCCACCCCGCCAGAGCGCCTGCCACGAGGCGCCGACGTTGCCCCATCTGGGGGCGTGATGAGCTGCGTGCGCCCTTCCCACTCGCAGCAGACAAGCCCAAGGCATCTCTCGGTCTTGGCCGGGGCACGGAGCAGAAGGCATGCCGGGATGCCTTCTTTGTGGGCATAGCCACGGCCCTGGAGGCCCAGGGCTTCAGGCAGCGCACGGGCATGTCCTGGCAGAGGTGGTTCCAGACATGAAGTCTGGAACCCCCCTTGTGCGTGCCGTTCCCACCCCCTCCTTCCCTTCTCACCCCGCCCCCCCATGACTCCCACGTGCAGCCTCAACGTGGCTTGGGGGTGGCTACCCTTTCTGCAGGAGGGAGGGCAGTGGCACTCCCCCCTGCGGCAGGTGGCTATTGTCCAGGGTGCCCTGGGGCGTCTCGCACTGGCACAACCTCTGCCCTTCAGCTGACTGTCGCACACCCAGTGCCTGCAGGCCCACCTGTGGCTGCCCATCTGCTGCAAACGCTGCAGCAGCTGTGGCAGCTATGCACCACACAGACGAGCTCAGGAGGGGGCTCTTCGCTTCCACAAGATGGACACCTCCCCACAGGGGCCTGCCTGCCTCTGCGGTAAGTTTTGCCTCGATCCTGGCCCACTGCTCTTGCCTCCTGCCTAACTCAGCCCTATTTTAGGCCACAGTTACGCCGCAATTGTGCCTCAATTGTGCCTGACTTGTGCTGAGTTAGGCTGGACTGAGCCCTAAGTGGTCAAAAAACTGTTGCAGCCCTTTTAAAAAAAGGGGGCACTGGGTTAGTAAAGACTTGAGGAATGTAACTGATTGGATGGTTTCACTAAATAGGGAAATCAAACCACACATGAATAGAAGCCTTGTCAGATGGAAAACAATATACTTGAAAAGGACATTCCTCCTGAGAATTATGAGATTCCTGGTCTTAGTCATATAAAGGAGTCTATTTGGACCCTGATACAGCTTTAAGCCACTTACAGCCCATTCCAACCCAACTCCTCTCCAAGTCAGGCATAAGTGTGGCCTAAGTGCAGCCTAAGTTAGGCAGAAGTTATGTCTGAGTTAGGTCAGAGGTATGCCTGAGTTAGGCAGGCTGCAGTTTCTGTGGCCCAGCACCACCCCAGGATCCAGGCAACACTTACCTCCCAGGCAGGCAGGCTCTCCAGGCTCGGTGTCTGGCTCGGGCATGTACAGGCCTGTGTGTCTGCATGTGTCAGCGTCCATCCATGGCAGCTGCTGCAGTGTCTGTCTCAGCCCGGTCGCAAAGGGGCTGACCGCAGACAGGGGGGTTGCGCCAGTCATGTGGTGGATGCAGGGCAGGTGACAGGTGAGCGAGGTGCCCGAGCCAGCTGCCACAGGGCACCCTGTGCATCAGCCACCTGCTGCAGGGGAGAGTGGCCGTCCCCCCTCCTGCAGAAGGCGATGCCACCCCCATGCCACGTTGAGGCTGCATGTGGGAGTCATGGGGGGGAGCGGGGGCGGGAAGGAGGGGGGTGGGAATGTCACACACAAGGGGGGGCTCATGATGTCTGGAACTGCCTCTGACATGACTTGCCCGTGCGCTGCCTGAAGCCCTGTACCTCCAGGGCCGGGGCAATGCCCACAAAGAAGGCATCCCGGCGTGCGTTCTGATCTGTGCCCCGGCCAAGACCGAGAGATGCCTTGGGCTTGTCTGCTGCAAGCGTGAAGGGCTGACGCAGCTCATCACGCCCCCAGATGGGGCGACGACGGCGCCTCGAGGCAGGCGCTCTGGCAGGGTGGGGGGTGGCCAGCAGCCATCATCAGGGAGTGGGAGGGGAGGCAGACACACAGGCAGGCAGACAGTGGGTGCTGGGGAGGGGCACGGGTGGGTCAGAGACAGACAGACAGACAACAAGGCTGGTGGGAGAGAGATTCCGAGAGAGGGGTCTGCAGAGACCAATAGGGACACAGGGGTTGCTCCGCAGATGAAGGCAGTGCAGAAACAGGCGCCTCTTATGCAGACGGACTGTGGGTGGAAGCGGCTACATTACGGGCGGACCTTCGACGGAAGTGGCTGCATTACGGGCGGACCTTCGACGGAAGCGGCTGCATTACAGGCGGACCTTCGACGGAAGCGGCTGCATTACGGGCGGACCTTCGACGGAAGCGGCTGCATTACGGGCGGACGTCCTGGCTGGCGAGATCCCCGGTTGCTGAGCGGCCACTACACAGATGCAGCGGCCACAAGTGACCCCGCTATGGGCTCCATGGCGCCTGTCACTGTTTGCCTGCCTCAGAGGCCCCCCCAACTCCCCCTCCCCTCTGTCCCATGGGGGTCTGGCAGCCTCCCTGCTGTATTCTCCCTGGGAAGGAAGTGGCAGTCCCTTGAAGGGATTCATGCAGGGGCTTCAGTGTTGGGGGCTGTCTCTGTGTGGAGGGCAATGCTTGTGTAACATTGGGCACAGATGTTTCAAGGAGGCTCTGCCCAAGGGGCATCTTTATTGTTCTGGGACGTTAGCAGAGATGGCCAGGCGAGGCTGCCAGGAGTAGTCACAGCAGCCAATCTGAAAGCAGCAGCAGCACACATGCCCCATGGACCTGGAGACGCAGGCTCTGCCCCTGTGGAACCACAGCCTGCTCCATAGAAAGGGGAGGGGCAGCAAGTAGGACAGCCAGGGAGGTGGAGCAGCAGCAGCACCGGCAGCTGAGGAGGGTTGCAGGGCTGGCTCTCTGAGCTCTGGCAGCAGCGAGGCAGAGGACCATGGGGCAACCAGACTGCGGGCCCAGGGGCGCTCCCAGGTAGGTAGGTGGTAGTGGACATTCCTGGGGAGACAAAAAACAAGGGGGTGTTACATGGCAGCTGGTGTGTGGTAGCAATCGCCAGTGAAGACAAGCCAGTGTGTCCGTTGCAAAAGCCTGCAGGGAGAGAAATAACACAGCTGATAGGTGTGACACACATAGCATGGTCTGAGCTGCTTACCCAGGTGTAAGGCGAGCATGATCCTGTAAGGGAAAAGGGTCAAAGAGAGAGAAGACAACACATATATTGGGTCACAACCATGGCAATCCTAGCAATACTGACCTGTCAGTTGACCCTGTGGAGAAAAAGGGGGGGGGGGAATAGCTGGTGTCTACAGAAGGTTAACAGCACCACCACACTCGTGGTGTTGTATGCTCACATGACAACAGGCGGCAATCCGACACAATAATGGTAAAGCGGCATGTATCCTATATATCATAGCAGGCATTGCAGGCAGGCTTCTGACTACTCACTGGTAAAGAGGCATTTCAGAGAAGGCATTGCAGGCAGACATGAGAGGGCACATTGGTAAAGAGGCATATCATGTCAGGCTATGCAGGCAGCTATGAGACAAGACATTGGTAAAGAGGCATTTCAGAGAAGGCATTGCAGGCAGCTATGAGACAAGACATTGGTAAAGAGGCATATCATGGCAGGCATTGCAGGCAGCAATGAGACAAGACATTGGTAAAGCGTTATGTATCCTACCTATATTTCTATATGCAAAGTGGCAGCAGTCAGACCACATGTCAGCACGAACCCTGCTCTTACCTGCACTTACCTGCTGGTGTTGTTGCCTGTGGGGGGGGGGGGGAGAGGGGCTGGGAGAAAGACATGGGTTAGCAAACACTTGCATGGAGACAGCTGCCCAGGCACAGGAGTACACAGTTTGGCCACAGCCAGAACAGCCCTCTCTGCCCTAGAGGGGGGCAGAGAGGAGAAGAGAGAAGTGGGGTGTTTGTGAATTTTGCCCTCCACCGACAAAGTCCCACTTTGTGGCTGCTGGGGGACAGGACCCCACGCCACGTGCTCAGAGAGAGAGAGCGGAGGGCTGGAGCTGGGCTTTTGTGGGAAAGAGGCTGGGTGGGGCTGGGTGCTGATAGGGTAACTATTTGGGTCCCTGTCCAGAGTTATGCCACAACTATTCCGTCCTAACTCAGGTGTAGAGTGTTAGAACTTTTCAGGAGAGGGCTGGAGTGGGTAAGGTAAAATGGCTCCTATGGGTCTCCTCAAATTTAAGTCTACCTTTTTTGTTGACCTAAATTTTGTGCTGCAGTTGTGCTTGAGGGGGCGTGTCGGAGCTTGCCAGTGTCTGTAATCCGACTCAAATTCGTAACCACCCCCGTCACTCCCCCGACACGCCCCCAACACGCCCACTTTTAGGCCAAACTTAGGACGGAATAGCTCTTATGCCGAACTTAGGACTGAATTGGTCAACTTTCCTTAACCCGTCCTATGTCAGTCACAATTGCAGCACAAATTCGGCCTCTGCGGCACAATTCAGGCACAACTCGAGCCTAAGGCGCTTAGGCTGCAGTTGTGCCTGAATTGTGCCGCTGAGGCCTTAGGCTGGACTGGGCTGTTATTCTCCTCCATATTTCAAATCATGTAATTATCAAACAGTTAATGAATTAAACTTAATAAAGACTAATAAAGCAGCTTCACAACAAAAATGTCCTAGAAACCTTCACTAAAAACACACTGTCCAAACCCACTTAAATGCCTCTTTGACCTCCCTTGGTGAGTCTCCGGTGTGCAAGAAGAAAGTATCTAAAGTGCAAAGAAAAGATGGGGAAGATTAAAAGGACCTACAAATAATTATTTTTTTACTTCTGAAGATGATTTAGATGAGGAAAAATATCACTGTGCTGATTCAGAAATTATTCAGCAACTAAAGGAAAATTTTAAAACTACGAACAGAAGTAAAAAAGCTCATGATTTTGATAGTTTTACCAAAAAGCTGATCCTGTAAAAGAATAGAAAGTGAATTCATGCTCTATAAATCTATCTCTATAAGTCCTGTTATAAATGTTTGGATTCATTTCAGTTTACCACCTAATTTTATCAATGTAAACTGTAGAAAAATGGACTTGAGGGGTTTAATTCCTGGTCACTGCCAACAAGAATATTTAATTTTTGTATGATACCACTGAGATACCATCTTGAAATTTTGACTGATTGACTACAGACATATACCTTTAAGTGTGATTTTTTTGAAAATTTTAAAAAAGTTCGATTTTTCAAAATTTCAAAATTAATATTATTTGAATATGTTTGAATTTCTTGAAAATTTACAATTTTGTCATGTTGTATATCAAATGAAAGCCCTATTCATAAGCTTTAAAACGACACCTGTCCCATGTCTGTAGCATTCATCGTTATCCTGTAACAGGCGTTTGAATGTATGGCGACAAGTGGATTTTGGCCTTTTTTGGCAATTTTGAACATTCAATATCTCAAAAAAGGATGGACAAAAAAATCTGAAAAAAATAATTTTGAAACATCTCATAGTAAGCTACAAATGTACCGAAAATGAGCAAAATCCGTGACATCAAGTTCCAAAATGTATTTTTTATTGGTTGATTTGACACGGAATGACCCTAGAGTCCATGTCCTTGCAGCTCCCCCAAAGATGGATGGCAGTGCTAGTCCCAGACCTTAACAATCTTAGACCCACTTTCCTGGGAGTAAGTCCCATTGAACACAATGGAACTTACTTCTAAGTATATGTATAGGATTGTGCTGTCAGTGATTGTAGAGGTTCCAAGACCAGTTATGGCAGAACCAGCAGTTGACCCAGAAAGTACCTGGAGTGGTTAGTTCAGAAAGTACCTGAAATGGACCCAACACCAGTGTTTGGGTCAGACCTCTCACAAGTCCAAAAGGCCAAGCCGAAGACCTTGCTAAGTCGGCTACCCCAAGTCTTCCCAACAAACCTGGGCTGCACCATGGTTAGGCTTACAAGATCTCCAACCAGGACAGAGTGCTTGACCTTTAGGAGAAGGAATGTGGGCAGGTGTAGCTTGTTAAACCTTAGAGCACAATCCTAGGCATGTCTACTCAGAAGCAAGCCGCACTGAACACAATGGGACTTGCTTCTGAGTAGACATGCCTAGGATTGTGCTCTAAGGTTTAACAAGCTACACCTGCCCACATTCATTGTCCTAAAGGTCTAGCACTCTGTCCCAGTTGGAGATCTGGTAAGCCTAGCCTTGGTGATACAACACTGGATTGAAATGCCCTCTGGGGTTGTTGTAAGAGCCAGCTGGCAACCTCACCCCTGGAAGTGGTGGGAGTCTGTCAGTAAAGAAGTGGAGGAGATGCTCCATCTGGCTGATTATACCATCTCACAGTACATAGTAGATCCTTATCATGTTGGTACCCAAACATGATGGATCCATACCTTTCTGCACTTCCAGTAGAGGTGAACAAGACCCCAGCCAGATAATGTAGCAGCCCTGAAGACCTTTCCAATTTCACACTCAAAGTGTCAGCTGTGGCGGTTTCTGGGAATGGTGGCTTATTACAGCTGATTCGTCCTGCTTTTTGCCACCAGAACTAGCCTCCGTACCAGCCTACTACGAAGACCTCAAAAGGCCAGCCTTGCATGAACCGAGGCAAGCAATTCTACTTTCTGGAACTTACAAGCTGCCTTCCTGAAAAGCTCTGTCTTACACAGTCCAGATTTTGAACAGCCTTTTACCATGCAGACCGATGCCTCCACAACAGCCATAGGTGTTGTACTGACCCAGACTCATGGCAGGGTCCAACACCTGGTGCTCTTCTTGAGTTGGAAATTGCAACCAGCTAAAAATGCTATTCTACCGTGGAGACGGATGCCCTAGCAGTTAAGTGTCCATAACAAATTTATGCAGTGTTACTTAGTTGATCACCTCCTACCCTAGTGACCAATCAGGCACCACTGCAGTGGATACATCATATGAAAGATCACAATGATAGAGTACTCTGCTGGTACCTTGCCATTCTTCCCTACAGTTTTTCATCAGAAAGGTGCTGCCTATTGCAATGCTAGTTATCTCTCCCACCTCTACAAAGACTCAAAAGAGCCTGCACAGTCTCTGCCAAGGGGGCATGTCTAGGTTCGGCCTTACCTCTCCGTAGCTCCCCCAGTGAGGACAACAGCACTGGCCTCAGTGAGGCTTTGCAGGGCCACGCTGCACCCCTCAGTTCAAGTGTGGCTGCACCTCCTGCCCTGTGCGGCTCACCTGAGGCACAGGGAGAGCATGGGAATCTTTTGACCTCCCAGCAGAGCTGTGAGAGCTCTCTGAGGTGGGAGCGGGCAAGGTCGCGCTGCTTCCAGGTTTGGTACCAGGCACTCCTATGCAGCCCTGCTCTGGCCTGGGGATGGCCACATGGAGCCTGGGGAGGCCAGGCAGTTTTCCGCTGGAGGAGTGGAGGAGGAGGCATGTGGGCCCTGAGATGGCTGCCGGGGGGGGGGGAACGACCTGCACCTCCAGGGCACCCATTTGCCCCAGGGCAGAGGATAAGGGTACAAGAACCCCTCCCCACCATGCCTCTGAGGCCTCAGCTGACAGCAGTCCCTTTTTCTGCCTTTGGGCCACGCTGAGGCCCTCAAAGAATGACTGGCCAAAAGGACGGAGGGAGAGGACGAGGTATGGGACGCTACCTGGAGACACCTTCCCTTCACAAGTAGTAAAATAAAAGAAAAATGTGCAGACCAACAGGGAAGGAAGGAGCCCCTAAACTGTACGGTGCAGAGCATACATCCTTGCATACAGTTGTGTGTGTACAATCTTTTGCTGCATGTAAATTTCTATAGATTGAGGTGTTGGGATCTAATCTCTCAGTCCCACCTACCTCACAGGGTTGTTGTGAGGACAAAAGGAGGGGAGGAAATATGTACACCACTCTGAGCTCCTTGGAGGAAGGGCGGTATAAAATGTGAAAAATAAATAAATAAATAATCCCAGCACTTGAATTAGAGCAGGGTGAATTCTCTAGATCAGTGCTTCACAGTGTGGCAGGTGGAACTTACAGCCCGGTCCAGCCCAAGGCAACTGCGGTACAATTCAGGCACAATTGCAGCCCAAGTGCTTTAGGCCCGAGTTGTGCCTGAGTTGGGCTGCAATTGTGACTGAATTGCAGCCCGGTCCAGCCCAAGGCAACTGCGGTACAATTCAGGCACAATTGCACAATTCAGGCACAATTGCAGCCTAAAAGTGGGTGTGTTGGGGGCGTGTCGGGGGTGTGACGGGGGCGGTTACGAATTTTGGTCCGGTTCCAGACACTGGAGAGCCACTGACACGCCCCCTCGAGCCCAACTCTGGCCCAAAATTTGGGCCAGCAAAAAGGGTGGACCCAAATGTGAGGAGACCCATAGGAGCCATTTTACCTTACCCACACCAGCCCTCTCCTGAAAAGTTCTAACACCCTGGGCCCGAGTTGGGCCTGAGTTAGGACCGAACAGGTGTGGCCTAACTCTGGACATGGACCCAAATAGTTACCCTATCAGCACCCAGCCCCACCCAGCCTCTTTCCCACAAAAGCCCAGCCCCAGCCCTCCACTCTCTCTCTCTCTCTCTCTCTGAGCATGTGGCGTGGGGTTCTGTCCCCCAGCAGCCACAAAGTGGGACTTTGAAAACTTTTCTAACACCCCACTTCTCTCTTCTCCTCTCTCCTCTCTGCCCCCTCTAGGGCAGAGAGGGCTGTTCTGCCTGTGGCCAAACTGTTTACTGCTGTGCCTGGGCAGCTGTCTCCATGCAAGTGTTTGCTAACCCATGTCTTTCTCCCAGCCCCTCTCTCCCCCCCCCATACAGGCAACAACACCAGCAGGTAAGTGCAGGGTTTGTGCTGACATGTGGTCTGACGTCTGCCTCTTTGCATAGAGAAATATAGGTAGGATACATGCCTCTATACCAATGTCTTGTCTCATAGCTGCCTGCATAGCCTGCCATGATATGCCTCTATACCAATGTCTTGTCTCATAGCTGCCTGCATAGCCTGCCATGATATGCCTCTATACCAATGTCTTGTCTCATAGCTGCCTGCATAGCCTGCCATGATATGCCTCAATACGAATGTCTTGTCTCATAGCTGCCTGTATTAATGTGAGCACACAATGCCATGAGTGTGGAACTGTAACCCATATGTAGACACCAGCTGTTCCCCCCCCCTTTTCTCCACAGGGTCTACCGACAGGTCAGTATTGCTAGGATTGCCATGGTTGTGACCCCCAAGTTGTGTTGTTGTCTCTCTCTTTGACCCCTTTCCCTTACAGGATCATGCTCACCTTACACCTAGGGAAGGAGCGCAGACCAGGCTATGTGTCTCACACCACTCAGCTGTGTTTGATTTCTCTCCCTGCAGACCTTTGCAACTGGCACACTGGCTCCTCTTCAATGGCGATTGCTACCACGCAGCAGCTGCCATGGAACACCCCCATGTTGTTCGTCCCCCCAGGAATGCCCACTACCACAAACCGTCCGGGGAGCACCCCTGGGCCTGCAGTCTGGTTGCCCCACGGTCACCTGCCTTGATGCTGCCAGAGAGGTCTGGGAGCCTGCCCTGCAACCTACCTCAGCTGCTGCTGCTGCCCCACCGCCCTGGCTGCCTACTTGCTGTCCCTCCCCTTTCTATGGAGCAGGCCGTGGTTCCACAGGGGAAGAGCCCGCATCTCCAGGTCCATGGGGCTCGCCTGATGCTGCTGCTGTGGTCCTAGAGGCTGCTGTGCCTACCCCTGGCAGCCACGCCCGGCCATCTCTGCCACTGTTCCAGAACAATAAAGATGCCCCTGGAAACACATGTCCCCAATGTTGCACAAGCACTGCCCCACACACCCACACAGGCAGGCCCCAGCACACAAGCCTCTGCATGAATCCCAGCCAGGGTCCGCCACAGCCATCCCTGGGAGAACACAGCAGGGGGGCTGCCGGACCCTCTGGGACCAGAGGGGAGGGGGGAGTTGGGGGGCCTGTCAGGCAGGCAAACACTGACGGGCACTGTGGCGCACGTCCGCCACGTCCGTGAAGAGCCCTTTCAGCAACCGGGGCTCTCACCCACCCTCGGTCCGCCCATCACCGGCGTCCGTGTCCGCCCGTCACCGGCGTCCGTTTCCGCCCTCTGTCCGCCCATCACCGGCGTCCGTTTCTGCCCATCAACGGCGTCCGTGTCCGCCCTCGGTCCGTCTGCATGAGAGGCGCCCGTTCCTGCATTGCCTCCATCTGCGAAGTGCCCCCTGTGCCCCTATCGGTCTCTGCAGATCCCTCTCCCTGTATCCCTCTCCCACCAGCCGTGTTGTCTGTCTGTTTCTGACCCACCCGTGCCCCTCCCCAGCACCCCCTGTCAGTGTGCCTGCCTCCCCTCCCACTCCCTGATGATGGACGCTGGCACCCCCCATGCTGCCAGAGCGCCTGCCGCAAGGTGCCGACGTTGCCCCATCTGGGGGTGTGATGAGCTGCGTGAGCCCTTCCCGCTCGCAGCAGACAAGCCCACGGCATCTCTCGGTCTTGGCCGGGGCACGGAGCAGAAGGCATGCTGGGATGCCTTCTTTGTGGGCATTGCCACGGCCCTTGAGGCCCAGGGCTTCAGGCAGCGCACGGGCATGTCCTGGCGGAGGCGGTTCCAGACCTCATGAGACCCCCCCCTTGTGCGTGCCGTTCCCACCCCCTCCTTCCCTTCTCTCCCCCGCTCACCCCCCCATGACTCCCACGTGCAGCCTCACCGTGGCTTGGGGGTGGCATCGCAGTCTGCAGGAGGGAGGGCAGTCGCACTCCCCCCTGCGGCAGGTGGCTGATGCCCAGGGTGCCCTGGGGCAGCTGGCACTGGCACAACCTCTGCCCTTCAGCTGACTGTCAAACGCGCAGTGCCTGCAGGCCCGCCTGTGGCTGCCCATCTGCTGCGACCGCTGCAGCAGCTGTGGTAGGTGCACGCAGACGGGCTGAGGAGGGGGCTCTTCGCTTCCACAAGACTGACAGCTCCCCACAGGAGCCTGCCTGCCTCTGCGGTAAGTTTTGCCACGATCCTGGCCCAATGCTGTTGCCTCCAGCCTAACTCAGGCACAGTTGCAGCCTAACTCGGTCCTAGTTTGGGCCACAATTGGGCCACAATTGGGCCTCAACTGTGCCTGAGTTAGGCTGGACTGAGCCCTAAATATCCATGCAAATGTCCTATGGTGGCAGTGCACTTGGGAACTTATTCCTGCCTCCTCTCCCCTTCTATATGCACACTAATGGGCTGTTTATACATTTTTCTTGTCCGTTATTTCTGAGGAATAAAATCAAAAGACTAAGCATTCTAAAGTCCTGCTTTAATCTTTTGCCTTGTTTACATAGGCTTACCAGATCGTCGACTGGGATGGAGCGTTCTCCCCTTAAGGGGGCAGGGCGTGGGGGGCCATAACGCCCCGCCCCCTTAAGGGGAGAACGCTCCGTCCCGGTCGACGATGAGGTAAGCCTATGTTTACACCATTTTCAGCGCAATTCTAACCAACTTTCCAGGGCCAGTGCAGCCACAATGCAGCCCAGAGTTAAGGGAACAAATGTTGTTTGTTCCTTGTTTGTTCCCTGTTGGCACAGCTGCATCGGTGCTGGAAAGTTGGTTAGGATTGTGCTGAACTGTGCCCTTGGCTTCCTTACAAGACAACTCTGTCTGAATATGTATTTCTGCTTGTGGTGACTGGCTTTACAAAGCCTGAACTTGACTCTGGCAGTGTTTCCAAGTGAAGGCAGCTGTGGCTCAGTTGCTACCATGTCGATGGTTGTGGGTGTTGAGAATGACATGAGACAAAGCTTTAATGGAGGAGATTGTTTGCGGGAGGAGAGAGAAGAAAAGGACCATGCTATTGATGTGGTTTGTTCTTAAAAGGGCTTTTATTCAAACAGTCAGCAACATTTCCAGATTTCAGCTGCTCATCGTATTCAGCAGTGACCACTGCTTAGTTTGACCACCATACAAGCTTGATTGTTTCAATATGGATATATTGAAAACATTTTGTAAATCTTTTTTTCTTTTCTCATAAACATAGATCCTTCCATGTTATGGACTGTTCTCTACAGATGGCTATTTTTATACGTAATACACAGCAGCTTGGTCTTCTTGGAGGTTGCCCAAGAGATGGTTGAATTAAAATCTGGTTGGTTTTTAACTTCTACATAGGAAATCCATGGAAGCCAGTGCAAGCTTTCCATAGAATGGTTTCTGCTGCGTCTCTTTCTGGGCCTGTCAAGGATGCCCCCCCCCTCTCAGTACTGACTGTGCTCTAATAAGAGAGGGGTATATCCTGTGGGTTCTTTAAATGAATCCTCTTTACAAGAATTCACTTTGCATCCTCAAAAACCACTGGACAACTGCTTTCCTTTAAATTGTTTATTGAAACTACAGGCATATAAAACAAACAAACCAGAATCATTGAAATTATGTGGTAGGAATGTAATGGGACAAACTGAGAAAGGGCACTTACAGCCCATTCCAACCCAACTCCTCTCCAAGTCAGGCATAAGTGTGGCCTAAGTGCAGCCTAAGTTAGGCAGAAGTTATGCCTGAGGTAGGTCAGAGTTATGCCTGAGTTAGGCAGGCTGCAGTTTCTGTGGCCCAGCACCACCCCAGGATCCAGGCAACACTTACCTCCCAGGCAGGCAGGCTCTTCTCCAGGCTCCGTGTCTGGCTCAGGCACGTGCAGGCCTCTGTCTGCATGTGTCAGCGTCCATCCATGGCAGCTGCCGCAGGGTCTGTCGCAGCCCGGTCGCAAAGGGGCTGACCGCAGGCAGGGGGGTTGCGCCAGTCATGTGGTGGGCGCAGGGCAGGTGACAGGTGAGCGAGGTGCCTGAGCCCAGCCGCCACAGGGTACCCTGTGCATCAGCCACCTGCTGCAGGGGAGAGTGGCCGTCCCCTCCCTCCTGCAGAAGGCGATGCCACCCCCAGGCCACGTTGAGGCTGCACGTGTCAGTCATGGGGGGGAGCGGGGGAGGGAAGGGAAGGGGAGGGGGGTGGGAACGTCACACACAAGGGGGGTCTCATGAGGACTGGAACTGCCTCTGACATGACTCGCCCGTGCGCTGCCTGAAGCCCTGGGCCTCCAAGGCCGGGGCAATGCCCACAAAGAAGGCATCCCGGCATGCCTGCGGCTCTGTGCCCCGGCCAAGACCAAGAGATGCCTTGGGCTTGTCTGCTGCGAGCGTGAAGGGCTCACACAGCTCATCACACCCCCAGATGGGGCGACAACGGCGCCTCACGGCAGGCGCTCTAGCAGGGTGGGGGGTGGCCAGCAGCCATCATCAGGGAGTGGGAGGAGAGGCAGACACACAGACAGGCAGACAGGGGGTGCTGGGGAGGGGCATGGGTGGGTCAGAGACAGACAGACAGACAACAAGGCTGGTGGGAGACAGATTCCGAGAGAGGGGTCTGCAGAGACCGATAGGGACACAGGGGGCACTCCGCAGATGAAGGTGATGCATAAACAGGTGCCTCTTATGCAGACAGACTTTGGGCGGAAGTGGCTGCATTACGGGCGGACCTTCGACAGAGGCGCCTGCATTACGGGCGGACCTTCGACGGAAACGCCTTCATTACAGGCGGACCTTCGACGGAGGCACCTGCATTACGGGCGGACCTTCGACAGAGGCGGCTGCATTACGGGCGGACGCCCTGGCTGTCACTGTTTGCCTGCCTGAGAGGCCCCCCTGACTCCCTCCTCCCCTCTGTGCCATGGGGGTCACGCAGCACCCCTGCTGGGTTCTCCCAGGGAAGGCCGCGGCAGTCCCTGGCTGGGACTCATGTAGGGGCTTCAGTGCTGGGGGCTGTCTGTGTGTGGGAGGCAATGCTTGTGTAAACACTGGGCACATATGTTTCACTGGGGCTCTGCCCGAGAGGCATCTTTATTGTTCTGGAACGTTAGCAGAGATGGCCAGGCGAGGCTGCCAGGAGTAGTCACAGCAGCCAATCAGAAAGCAGCAGCAGCAGCACACCTGCCCCATGGACCTGGACATGCAGGCTCTTCCCCTGTGAAACCACAGCCTGCTCCATAGAAAGGGGAGGGGCAACAAGTAGGACAGCCAGGGAGGTGGAGCAGCAGCAGCAGCACCGGCCGCTGAGGAGGGTTGCAGGGCTGGCTCCCTGACCTCTAGCAGCAGCGAGGCAGACGACAGTGGGGCAACCAGACTGCAGGCCCAAGGGTGATCCCAGGAAGGTAGGTGATAGTGGACGTTCCTGGGGAGACAAAAAACAAGGGGAGTTACATGTCAGCTGGTATGTGGAAGCAGTCACCATTGAAGACAAGCTAGTGTGTCGGTTGCAAAAGCCTGCAGGGAGAGAAATAAAACACAGCTGATAGGTGTGACACACATAGCATGGTCTGAGCTGCTTACCTGGGTGTAAGGAGAGCATGATCCTGTAAGGGGAAAGGGTCAGAGAGAGAGAGACAACAACACAACTTGGGGGTCACAACCATGGCAAACCTAGCAATACTGACCTGTCAGTAGACCCTGTGGAGAAAAGGGGGGGAACAGCTGGTGTCTACATAAGGCTAACAGTTCCACACTTGTGGCATTGTCTGCTCACATGACTACAGGCAGCAATCAGACACAACAGTGCTAAAGAGGCATGTATCCTATATATCATAGCAGGCAGCTATGAGACAACACATTGGTAGAGAGGCATGTCATGGCAGGCTATGCAGACAGCTATGAGACAACACATTGGTAAAGAGGCATGTATCTTCCTATATTTCTAAATGCAAAGAGGCAGCAGTCAGACCACATGTCAGCACAAACCCTGCTCTTACCTGCTCTTACCTGCTGGTGTTGTTGCCTGTGGGGGGGGGGAAGAGGGGCTGGGAGAAAGACATGGGTTAGCAAACACTTCCATGGAGGCAGCTGCCCAGGCACAGCTGTAAACAGGTTGGCCACAGCCAGAACAGCCCTCTCTGCCCTAGAGGGAGGCAGAGAGGAGAAGAGAGAAGTGGGGTGTTTGTGAATTTTGCCCTCCACCAACAAAGTCCCACTTTGTGGCTGTGAGGGACAGAACCCCACGCCACGTGCTCAGAGAGAGAGAGTGACTGAAGGTCTGGGGCTGGGCTTTTGTGGGAATGAGGCTGGGTGGGGCTGGGTGCTGATAGGCTCCCTATCTTAGGCATAACTCTGTCGGTTTCCAGACCTAGCAGGCCCAACTCCGTCCTAACTCTGACCTAACTCAGGAGTAGGGTGTTAGAAATTTTCAGGAGAGGGCTGGCTTAGGTAAGGTAAAATGGCTCCTATGGGTCTCCTCGAATTTGGGTCCACCTTTTTGGTCGACCTAAATTTTGTGTCAGCATTTGTGTTGGAGGGGGCGTGTCTGTGCTTGCCAGGGTCTGGAATCCAACATTAATTGGTTGCCGCCCCCGTTACACCCACGGTCCGCCCATGTTCCGCCCACTTTTAGTTCAACTTTAGGTCTGACTTGTGCTGCTTAGCCCTTGGGTTGGAATGGGCTGTTCTTAGTCCGTTGGTCGTAACTTTGACCTAACTTCGCCCTAAATGGTTGCATTCCAGACCTAACTTCGACCTAAATGACTTAGGCTGACTTTAGGTCTGACTTGGGCTGCTTAGCACTTGGGTTGGAATGGGCTGCTAATAACTGATCTTTGGGGATTTCAAAGTACTGTATTTTCTGGCTTGAGTGTTCCACTCAGCTTTTTCCTTCTCTTGAGAGTTCCCTCAGCCTGGTCTTTCTCCTGCCCCTCCCCCTCTGCACAGGTCTTGCTTGGAGTGCCTGAAGGCAGAGATACACTACAGGCAGAGGCTCTGCCGCTGCCGCTGCCTCCGTTGCCTCTGCGCTGGAAGCGGGGGAGTGTCTTCCAGCCTGTTGTCCCTCATGTTGTCCCGCCTTCTTAAGAAATCCCAGCTGTGATTGGCTATTGAGCTCTGCAGTGTTTCCTTTCGAATAAGCATGACTGGGCTGGCTCCCTCTCCAAATGCAGCAATTCAAACCTCAGTTCCTAGTAGGTCCGACTGAGTGCCGTGGGACTTACTTCCGAGTAAACACATCTGGGGTCGTGTTGGGCAACAGGAGGGGCCAGATAAATTTTATAGGGGAAGAAATGTTCGTAGTGAATGTTACCTCCAAGGTGATTGGTGGTTGTTCAGATTGGCATGCAGCCACCCTCCCCTCCCCTCTCCTACGATTGGCAGGCTGCAGTAGCTTCGCGAACCGCCCCCTAGCTCTGCGTGCCCGCCCCCTAAAAAATAGGATTCCAGCTTGAGGTACGCGCCGGCCGTGCGGAGGTCGCAGCGGCTCCGCCTGCTTCAAAAATCAGGTCAGAAGCTCCGCAACGCGTGTAATGTAGCTCCGGATTAAGGGTGCTGTTAAGGGACAAACGTGACTGCTCTTCAATCAGCATAAGCATAGTTGTTTTCCTTCAGATTACTTTCTATTGCCTGCTCTGGCACCTAGAGCAATACACTAGACTAGAAAGCAGCCTGGACAGCTTTTTAAAGAGATAGTGCCCTTTTTTACTTTTACTGCTGGCTCCAACTTCCCTAATAAACTCTTTAATTCAAAAGGTAACCTTATTCCCTTGACAGGGCCAGTTACAATTTCAGCTGTTATACTTGAGGGAATGGAGCAAAGCTAAATACTATAGATCCTGTGTCAAGTTGTAGCACTTGCTACCTCTGTTTTACCTGAATGCCCCCTTTGGCTATTTTCTTGTGAAACGGAGCCTAGTTTATATTTACTTTCAATAACATATGTACCAAACTTCTATTACTGTCTTGGATAACCCAGTGTTGTTGTTCAGAGATAACTAGAGCGTTTCATAACAATAACTGGGATCCTGTCATCTCTTTAGAGCTAAAAGGGCAATGTATTGCTTCCATGGTATTTCATGGTATTTCAATGATGAGCAAGTGGGGTTGCTGCTGAGATCTCTGTTACATGGTCTGGCAGGCTGAAACATTAGAGAGCTACTGTGACAGTTTTTCTTCCAGCCTGCTAGAGGTATTCAGTTTGCTGTCTTTCTTTTCCCAGTCATCTTACAACCAATGCATCAGTGTGGTATAAAGTATGTGTATACTTTAACATGTTTTAATGTTGTAAGCCGCCTTGATTGCCCTGTTGGGAGAAAGGCAGGGTATAAATAAATACATACATAAATATTAAATAAATAAATAAAATTTTTATTAAGGATATGTAAACTGTGTGGCTGCATTCCAAAATCCAAGTCTTCTTTCTTGGTGTTTTCTAGACCTCTAAATACAGAATGTGTAGATATTTATGCCAATAAAGGGTAAGGTATGGAGAAGATGCTGATCCTGGAGAAAATGCAGATGCTAGGGAAAGTGGAAGGCAAAAGGAAGAGGGGCCGACCAAGGGCAAGATGGAAGAATGATATTCTGGAGGTGATGGACTCGACCTTGGGGGAGTTGGGGGTGGCGATGGCCGACAGGAAGCTTTGGCATGGGCTGGTTCATGAAGTCACGAAGAGTCGGAAGCGACTGAACGAATAAACAACAACAACATGGCATGGAATGTGTAGATCTTTAAACATTATGTTTTTAGATTAACTCTGTAAGATCCTCCTGTAGCAGTAGGTTTTTTTCAACTCATTCTGACTTGCTAATGCTGTTAAATTTCTATAGATAGATTTCTGCAAAGAACCGAAGCTTATTAGTCTCAAAGCCCAAGTCTAGAGGAGTCCAGTGTTGCGAGTCCAGTTAAAGTCACTGGACTAGGGATCAGCAACTGGAAGTCCTGGGGTCAAACCAAGGTACTGTGGAGCATCAGCTGACAAAGAGAGAGCAGTGACAATTATACATGTGGAAAGTGAGGCTTAAGCTATTCTGCAACCACTCTAAGTTTTTCTGATTTATTATTTTTAGCATGGAAAGTTAGGAATCTGACCGCTGCTCTTCCCATTTATGTTGTCTCTATCTGAAGCTGTGTTTGTCCCTACTAGTAGATTGCGTAAATTAGGGTAAGGCAGACCACAGCTTGGGTAGAAGCACTGAAGTGAGACAAGAAAAGGATTCAAAAATTGTTTTTAAGAGGAAATATCCCATTCACTGGTACTGATTATCTTGTGTTTCTATTGCACAGTAAAGAGTTTTACTCATATTAAAGAAAGCTGTAAGAGATTTCAGTTAACTCAAGACCTTTTTGAATTATTCTTGCATTCCATTCAAAATGCACAGTTACCATTGAGGATCCAGACAGCATTTTCAAAAGTAGCACTTCAGTTGTCAGGAAATTGCATGTTTAGCATGGGGGAGGTGGCACTGTACTGTTGCTAGGGAAAATAAACTCTTATGGCAAACACATCCTTTTCTTCCATACATGCTGTGTGTATATCCTGTTTATGCATTTTTCTGTTGTATTACTGGTAACAATCAATCCCTTACCTTGCCATTTTTAGATTTTATTTGATTTACCTTTTTTAAAACCTTTTAAAGATAAAAACAGTTTCTATCAGGAGTGTTGCGAGTAGAAGGAAAAGAATTACAGTGAATACAACAAGACTGAATCCTTCAGTAATTCCTAGCCATTTTCAGCCCTATCCTGTGCAAAGATACTCGGTCAGCCCATCAGGCCGGCTGCAGTATCCCCGGCCACGGCGACATGACCCAGGAATACCTCGGGAGAACGGGACGTTCGTCCCCTTCCCCGGGTGTAGGGCTGCCTGGCCCTAATGGGCCGGCGTATATCGTACATCTCGAGCCGGTGTACATCCAGGGCGGCGGGATAAGGGTGGCCCAGGCCAGGAGAGAGTACGGGATATCGGAGGAGCTTGTCACCAATATCCCCGACCCGGGCCAGCCAACAGCCACCCTCGCCACCTGGCCCTCCCCCCGCCCCGGCCGGTACATTTCTTACCTGCTCTGGTAGCTGCAGGGTCCAGTGGGAAATGGAGTAAGAGCTGGCAGCCCTTACTCCCCGGGTGCCAAAAATGTGAGTTACGGCACGTTTACAACACCCAACGCCTGTGGAGCGTATGTTCCGCAGGCTCTACTTTACGGAGGATTGCGCCATTACTTGTATTTTTTCAGTCCATTTACACTGATGAAATTTACATTTGTGACACTGAGTTTGCAATCCTATAACACCTGGCAGTAAGCCCCGGTGAGTACAGCGAGATTTACATATGAATAAACATGCATAAGATTGCACTGCATGTTCCATGTATAGTGAAACTCCAATAGTCAGGGGCTGAGGTGGTACCAGATGATCAAATAAGCTGGACTATCAGGAAGTGCTAACCTCTTCACTAAATCCAGGCAGAATGCTAATTACATTGTCTTGGTGACGCGCCATCACTACTTACGGTACATTACTGCCAAACCGCTCAGGTTGTCCCCAAGAGGCTTCCATAGCTTGTCTTGGTGACACCATTACTGAACCAGGTGCAACCACACTGGCCAGGGGCTGGCAAGGTAGAGAGTCTGTTACTGAACGATTTTGATGCTGGACAGTTGGGCCATGGATTATTGGAGTTTTACAGCGCAATCCGACTTAACTTTTGTGCCGGTGTAACCAGCGGCGCAGCGAGAACGAGAGGCCCCAGAATGGAAAAGGGATTCAAATCCCTTCCAAAAGAGGAATTCAAAGGGGATTTGAATCCCTTTTCCGTTCTGGGGCTCCCCGTTCTCACTGCGCCGCTGGTTACATCGGCACAAAAGTTAAGTCGGATTGTGTTGTTAGGTCACAGTAAAACAAATACGTTATCAAATTCACTGGCTGTCCCTGAGTCTGTGCAGTGTAAGGTAAAGGTAAAGGTGACCCCTGACAATTAAGTCCAGTCGTGTCTGACTCTAGGGTGTGGTGCTCATCCCCATTTCAAAGCCGAAGAGCCAGCGTTGTCCGAAGACGCCTCTGTGGTCATGTGGCTGGCATGACTCTCCTTGCCGCAGCGCATAGCATGCAGCTGGAACACGGAGTGCGGTTTACCTTCCCGCAAGCGGTACCTATTTATCTACTCGTATTAACATGCTTTGGAACTGCTAGGTTGGCAGGAGCTGGCCAAGCAACGAGAGCTCACCCCGGCGCGAATTTGAACTGCCGACCTTTCGATCGACAGCTCATGGTTCAGCGGTTTAACCCACTGCGCCACCCGCTGGCCTTCCTGTGCAGTGTAAGTGTGAGTAAATGAGAGTCAGGATGGTGTCGTGATTAGAGTGTTAGTCTTGGACCAGGAAGACTCAGGTTCAGATTCCTGCTCAACCATGAAGCTTACTGAGTGATCTTGGGCCAGTTACTTTGCCTCAGCCTAATCTACCTCACAGGCTTCTTAGAATAAAAATGGGGGGACGGCAACCATGTATACATAAATATTAATAAACAAAAATCTTTATCATAGAACGAAAGCTTTCATGGCCAGCTACTAGAATACAAGACACAGGTTTTATGGGTGAAGTAGCCATGTAATCCTTGTTTTGATCATTCTTTTTGTAGTACCAATAAATTTTCTCCAACAATCACAAGGTATACAGTAAATTCCAGAATTGGACAGTAATGGTCTGGCGTCCTTTGGGTTGCGAAGCAGTTGTTCTATTTTGGAGGTGGGTTTAAAAATTGTCTTTATACCTTTCATAAATTTTATATCTGTTCTATCTGCAAGGCACTGAAAAGAAAAGGGTTAATGGGTTGGTGTTGCTACCATTCTTGAAGGTTTAAAGAGTAGGGAAAGCCCAATCAAAAGATTTTATAAATCACTGAAATGTTGATAGGACAGAGATAAGAAAGGTTAATAGAACTATTAACATTGGGGAAATGGATATCAGTAAGGAGCGAGGGGAAGAGAAATCAGCTTTCGTTCTTGTAATGTACTTCCTAGCAGAGACAATACCATTAATCTTTATTAATTCTGACATGTCACCCCTTACAATGCTAGCACCAGGGACAGAAAAGGGCTAATACCCTAAGGAATAGAATCTAAACTGCTTGAGTTTAAAAACTTAGTGAAAGTACAGGGAGCCTGCCAGTGGAGATGATTTTAGTTATTATGCTCAAACCACCTCCTCAGAATATATCTATGTAAAGAAAATTAAAGGATAAAGATTAATTCAATATAAAGGATATCAACATGGAAAATAAGTACAAGCATTTTGCAAAAGGAATTCTATCTTTCGCTATTTATACTTAATTTACTATTCCAGACCTAAGCATGTTTACATAGAAGAATGACCACTAATTTCAATGGAACTTTACCCCCTTGTGAGTATGTTTTAACAATCTAATCCTACCTGGGTCAGCCGTCGTCGCAGCACTTCTTCTGATCTCACCCCCCCTCCCAGGCTCAATCCGCCCTTCCCCACCCCGTAACACCCTTCCCTGCCCTCCCCCATCCTCCCCCAGCACCACTCGGAACTGGACTTATCCGCTCCACAGCGCTGTCCTTCAGGCTCAGCAGCAGAGGCCTTGGCGCTGGCGCCACCTACTCACCAGGTGCCACAAATGTGCTCCTTTATGGCATGTTTGCGACACCCTAGGCCAGTGCAGAGAGTGCAGTGCTGGCGCCAGCCAAAGTCAGAACTGCACTGTCAGAGGTCTAATCTTTTGTGGTGGTCCTCTGTTTCTTTGAGACCTCCTCTCAGATGACTGAGAGTCCCCTTTCATTTAGTCCAGGTGTAATGTCTGCTATTGCAAGGGCTGCAGTGGTGGAGACCCATGGGTTGCAGTACAAGTGAAACTGGGTTGCTCTGTTATCAAGCTTCTAGCTTCAGAGCTCTACTGAAACTTGGTGGAGTCCGTCACAAATTTTGTATTCTCCTTAGTTGATCTTTGTGAATAATCTTAGATCTATGTTATACAGGTTGATTACCCTTTAGCTGGACATCCAAAATCCAGACTATTCCAAAATCCAGACATTTTGGGGGCTATGACTTTTTTTTTTAACCTTTAACCCAGCACCTGGCTGACATAGTGCAAGGCATGCTGGGGCACAAAATTATTTAAAATATTGTATAAAATGACCTTTAGGCTATGTGTATAAGGTGTATATGAGACATAAATGAATTTCGTGTTTAGATTTGGGTCCCATCCCCAAGATATCTCATTATATTTGTGCAAATATTCCAAAATCCAGATAAATCCAAAATCCAGACAACTTCCTGTCACAAGCAGTCCGGATAAGGGATACTCAACCTGTAGCTGAATTTGTTATACCACAATTTATTTTTCTGAAACTTGCATAAGGGCCTTCCCAAGCCCTGTCTCATTTAGAGGTCCTGCGCTTCTGTCTCTTGGGTTTGTAAAACCATGCAAGAACACTTCTTACAAAAGTGCTGTCATATAACCTTACATCTTACAACCATTTCATTTTATCCAAGGTAGTCTTGTTTGTCCTGGCAAATGTGTGCAACCTCTCTATTCCAGTTAGTAGTTCTTGCCACATAGCTTCAACTTGGGATGCACCCCACCCTATTCATTCGTTGGTGTGCCATGAGGCAGATTAGTGGGAGTCCTCCACTCATACCCAAGAATGAGGAGAACTGGGGTACATTTTGTAGTCTTGTTAACTGCAGTCCTGTACGCCATCATGAGGAGCAAAATATGCTTATTGCAATTCCTTTGGTGTTGCTGCACAAAGGTGGCCAACTGGCAATTCAGAGGCCAATTAAACCTCTCCATCTGACTGAGGATGGGCTGGGGTGGCCCGTGTTTTGATCAGATTCTAGTCCAATCCCTATAATTTCACAAACGTTCTGAAATACCTTCAACTCAAAGCTTCTTCCCTGGTCTATATACAGGTTCCCAAGTATCCCAAATTTTGTTTACAAAAAATAAAAATAAAAAATGGTTCTACTACAACCTTTGCTACTTCCTGTTTTTGTTTTGTTTTAATGAGTAAACTTCAGGCCACAGACTGAAATAATCCTGGGCTGCAAGAGTGTACTTGTGGCCAGCTTCAGCCAACAAGGACTCAAGCACAACAGCCACCTGCTCCATTGGTGTGCCCACAACATATCGCTGCAATTGGGGCCCTCCCATTCTTAGGAGGTCTTGCAAGCTCTGCACGTTCTGCACCAGTTGTAAATATCTTGTTTGCATTTAACCCAGCAGAAATATTCTCTTACTCAGCAAAGAGTTTTTGACACCCTGTAGTGTCAAGCTATTATAGCATCATGGCATTGTTAGGAAAGGGGAGGAAAGCAGAGCAGTTAGCGAAAGCACCTCCTTCTCTATGGTAAATTATAGGTAAGGTAAAGGTATCCCTTGACAATTAAGTCCAGTCGTGTCCGACTCTAGGAAGCGGTGCTCATCTCTGTTTCAAAGCCGAAGAGCCAGCGCTGTCCGAAGACGTTTCCATGGTCATGTGGCCGGCATGACTCAACACCGAGGCGCATGGAACGCTGTTACCGTCCCGCTGACGCGGTACCTATTAATCTACTTGTAATTTCTTGCTTTCAAACTGCTAGGTTGGCAGGAGCCGTCGCACGGATTCGAACTGCCGACCTTTCGATCGACAGCTCATGGTTCAGTGGTTTAACCCACTGCGCCACCCGCTGGCTACCAAGAGGAGTAGGATCCGAGGAGGCCCATTGGGGCCAGGCCACACTACACCGGGGGAAGGGGACGAACGAGTAGCCAAAGTTCTGGCTTCCGCCGAGTAGCCAGAACAAGAATAGGTTCCAGCAGGCAGCCCTGGGCCGCCCGCCGTATAGTTCGTCATGATTGGGCTGCCCTTGTGTTTGTAAATGATAAAAATAGTTTAGTTATGTAGCAGAATTTTACTACACAGGTTTTCCTTCTTAAATCTCAGTGATATTTGTACATCCTCAAAGCTCTCACTGCAGTTTCACGCAAACCCACTTTTAGCTGGTATGATTGGAATAACATAAATAAATCATAACTTATTTTCTTAAAATTATTTAATTCAACATTATTGGAACTATGTGCACCACCCTGAGCTCCTTGAAGGAAGGGCGGTATAAAAATGTGAAAAATAAATCAATACAGTTGCAGTCATAAATATTTTGTACCAGTTTTATCCAATGTTTGTCTGTTTAACCTCATTTCAAGTTAGGCAGTCTAGGGCTGAAACCTCATTTCAAGTTAGGCAATCTACTTTCCTGGGAGTAAGCCCCCTTGAATACAATAGGACTTACTTTTGAGTAGACATGTATAGGACTGTATTGTAAAGGACCTTTCATGATTTGTGGCACACCAAAGTTCACATGTTTTTGGAATCTTTGTGCGCAAATCTGTATATATTTGTCCAGTGCTCTTTCTCTATTCAGAAAAAGAAATGTGATGATCTGTTCATTATTTTATAAATACAAAGATTACCCAATGCCATAGGCTGAATGGGAAAGACCCATGACTCAGAGGCACATGAACTCAAAACGGATGATCAAACTTTGTCTGCCAGAATTGTTTGCTTTGCTGATTTTGCAACTTCTTCAGAGTGCACAAAGATAGCATGTTTATGAATAGCTTCCACTTCTTTTAATCATACTTTATTTTCTTGCTTGTGCAGTAATTAAAGGTGTGCTTTTCTCACTCTGATTAGCATGTGTTTAAGCACAGTTATTAAAAAGGAGCTGCTCAATTTAACAGAGATGTTACAAAATAGTGGGAGTTGCCCCTTTGGAACTAGTTCCTTGTCTTCCAGGTCAGCCTTGAAAATACTTCCAGATAATAGTAGCCCTGTTAGTCCATTTCACATGTTCAATGACATGCAGGTGTTTCCCATCATGGTACATGTGGTAAGATTAAAGTCTCTCCTTACCTCACCATCACGCACATGCCCCTGACATTGAGGTTGTTACCTCTAACTGTACCTATATTGCAATTTGCAGCTTGTTTACTCAGAGCAGTAATTCCACTAAATTCAAACAGATTTATATTCCAGATAACAATATTATCATATTGTTAGTTGCCTTGATTTCTTTTCAAGGAAAGAAAGGTAGGATAGAAGTTTTAAAAATAAAATCAATGAGGTTGTATAAGAGAAGCTAGGAAGCAAAACGGGTGCAGCACCCAGCATTCATGTGACAGTGGGGTGGTGTCAGAACTGCTAAGGAACACTTCTTCCTGCATAGCCAGGTCACTTGAAAACCCCAAGACTATATAAGAGGAACTAAGTTCCTCCCAAATTGGATGGATATTAGTATAGAGCAGTGGTTCTCAAAGTGGTGGGTTGCTACCCACCACTGGAACCAAAAGCTGTCCCCTGCCCCCTTAAGGGGTGGGGATAGCATGGTGGTGGCAGCAGTGATCCCAGGGATCGCTGCAGCAAAAAAAACTTTTTACACAATTTGTGGACTTAATGGGGGTCCTGGAGCCCTCCAGAGGGTTCAGGGAGGCTTGTGCTACCCTCCACTGGTCCCCCGGAGTTTCAGATCGCCGTGGAGCGGCAATTTTAGACCACTTCTGGTTTTCACAAATCGGCACCGATTGGCGTTCCAAAGCCCACTTCCGGTTTTTGCCGACACTGTTTGGAACCTTGGGGAGGCCTGCAGAGGTGGCAGCAGCCCCCCCCCGACCCTTCAGACAGCTAGCAGGGCAACCAGGTATGTTTACAACAACGTTTCTAGGTTGAGTGCAGGTGTGATCCTGCAGCGCCGCCTCCACTGTTGGAGCTGGCCAGCCCCCTTAAAGGTACTTTGCCGTCTTCCAGAAAAAGTGGTGGGTCGCGACCCACCACTTTGAGAACCCCTGCTCTAAAGCATAGGCAGAAGTAGCCAGGAGGTGGATCTTGTTGGGACTCTGGAGACCCAGGGGAGTATTCTCTTCTCTCAGAAATGGTGTTTTCCCCCCACTCCCAGTTTTCAATGGGGGGGGGAATCTCTTCAGAAAGCTCCCTAGAAATCAGAAGAAACAGAGATGCATACAAAATGTTTCACATTGATCAATCATCTTTTCTATACCCAGAATACTGTTGATTTAATGACGTGCTGTGGTGTGTGGCTGAACATGGCGCCCAGCCTAACCAGGAAAGAAGCACTGCCGATGAGCTGGAGAACATCCCCTGCTCCCTGCTGCCAGCAGACCTAGCTGACAATTGTCTGCTGGCGAATGAAGGGAGAAGCTGGTATCAGCCCATAAAGACAGCAAGGAGAAGCACACAGGGTGGAAGCAGAGAGGAGCCAAATAGAGCTGGGGCAGGAAGGAAGGGAATGCAAGATGAACCAACGGAAGAAGAAAAGGCAGGAGGAGTTCAAGCAAGTAGAAGGAGAGAGGAACAGGAAAGGAGTCAAGGAGAGAAATGAAGAATGGCTAGAAGAAAAGAAGATGGAGGAAAAGTGGGAAAGAAGAATGGCAGTAGCAAAGGAAGGGAGAAGGAAGGCTGCAGGGGAGGTGGAAGGGTCCAGAGGGGTTCAGCCTACCAACTCTCCTGATTGGCCAAGGTGGGCTCATGGACACCCCCCAGAGAGACACAAAGGTTACAGAGGCAGAAGACCCTGGTGAGATACTGCACTGACAAGTGGTGTGGGCACTTTGCTACTCCCAAGACCCTAGCCTGGGCTGTTGGGGTGAAGAGCAGATGGATTTAGCCAGGATGGTGTAGTGGTTTGGGAGTCGGACTTAGACCTGGAAGATCCAGGCTCAAATCCCCGCTCAGCCACGAAGCTTCCTGGGTGACCTTGGGCCAGTCACTATCTCTCAGCCCCACCTACCTCACAGGGTTGTTGTGAGGACAAAAAGGAGGGGAGGAAATATGTACACCACTCTGAGCTCCTTGGAGGAAGGGTGGTATAAAAATGTGAAAAATAAATATAAATAATAAAAATTGATGAGAAAGGAGAGCCATAAAGATAAGGGTGATGCATAAGGATAAGGGTGATGCAACCCGTGTGTGTGTGTGTGTGTGTGTGTGTGTGTGTGAGAGAGAGAGAGAGAGAGAGAGAGAGAGAGAGAGAGAGAGAGAGAGAGATGCAACCCAGGGGGCCAAGGGGACATCCCTGACTTTTCTGTTAAACTAAGAATGACATTAAAATACTTGAAGTTAAGCATCAAAGCTGCCTTGGTCTGTCTTTCCTGTCATAATGGCTTTCCAGAACTCTCTGGACATTGAACTACCCCCCCCACACACACACACACACAGGAAGGAGGGGGACACATGACAAGTATAAACAAGGGTTGTTGTTTTTAATGGTGTGTCCTCTGCAGGAAAACAAAGCAATTCCATATCACACACTTAAATCTTTTTCTTGCAGCTGCCTTGCTTAGTTCTGGATTGTGATGTTGGGTGGTGGTTTCAAGCATTGAGTGGGCAAAAATCAGTTAGCCAGAAATGCAAACTCTTTTTTTCCTGTAAAGTTTATTTAGATTTATAGCCCACTCCATCTTGAAAATTTGGAGCAGGTATTTGAAGCAAAAGTCCCTGGATGAGTAATTCACTGAAATTTCCTCTGTCCTTTCTTAACTCGCGTCTGAGGCACAAAGACCTATTCAAACACCTATTCAAACAGTGCTCTCTCTCTCTCTCTCTCTCTCTCTCTCTCTCTCTCTCTCTCTCTCTCTCTCAGTGGTGTGTGTGCATCTGCCATCCTCATCTTACCAAAGAAGAAAAATAAATCAAAAATATGTTTAAATGATTGCAGAATGCTTCTGGGATTTAGACTGGGGAAATGTGCTGGTGAACCACATACTGTAATGAATAGCCACAACAGCCACAACGCAAGCAGTGTTTACTTCCCTTTCAGAGGAGCATTTCACCTCTCCATCTGAACCATACAGAATCTTGCAGAGTCCTCCCCCCCACCCCGATTTCAGGACAGGAAAAAAATCAAACCAACAAAAAAGCCATGTGTGTGTTTTGAGGACAACAATGTCAAAATCAAACCACTCCCATCCCTCTTTCAATAGCTAAGCAACAGGACTTTCCAGACTGAGATACAAGGAGAGTTAGATATGCTAACACAAGACATCACTTCCCTGTGTTATTCAAGTTATGATAAATGGGAGTGAGCAGCTTAGGCACCTAATAAGCACTGACTGCCAAAGCTTTTCTTGCTGATCACACCAGGGTGGAGAGCATTAAGGAGCCATTTGTCTCTCTCTCTCTTTTCACAGGACCAAGACAGCAGGCAGAGCCAACATTACTTGCCTTTCAGTCCTTGTGCTGTTCAAATAATGGGATACACAGCCCAATCCTGCCTAAGGATCCGCCAGGCATGCTCCGCCGCAGACAGTCTCCCGCCCGGCGGAAAGTCTCCTCAGGAAAGGGGACGCTCATCCCCTTCCCCGAGTGTAACTGGGGCTGGGGCCGACTGGCCGCCTCAGAATTCGGCAAGCTATTTTGCTGGCAAAAGTCGGAGGAGGCTGTGTAACGGCTCAGCCGATCAGCGGGGAACAGGATTCGGCCGAAGCTCTCCCCCTCCCCGACCGGCTGGGCCTATGGCCGCCCTCTTTCTACCGCCGGACCACCACCACCCCTGCCGCCGGCTGGATCCTTACCTGGGTCCGTCGGCGTTCCTTTGGGCGCTCCGGCGGCTGAGCAGGGGAGACCGGCCTTGCGGTCTCGAGTCGTCGCAAATGTGCCTTACAGCACGTTTGCGAAGTCTTCAGCCAGCAGACCGCTCGGTCCGCTGGCAGACCCAGCGCTAGGATTGCGCTAACAGTGAGATACAGGAAGCTGGACTAGATGGGCCCTTGGGTTGATCCAGCAGGGCTCTTATGTTCTTATGTAGTGCTCTGCCACTGGGGCACGAAAGCAACCAAAGAGCGACCAGAATGATTCGTGGGCTGGAGCACCTCCCTTATGAGGAAATGCTACAGCGTCTGGGGCTTTTCAGCCTAGAAAAAAGGCGCCTGAGGGGGGACATGATTGAGACTTATCAAATTATGCATGGGATGGAGAGAGTGGATAGAGGGAAATTCTTCTCCCTCTCGCACAACACCAGAACCAGGGGACATGCACTAAAATTGAGTGGAGGGAGAGTTAGAACAGACAAAAGAAAATATTTCTTTACCCAGCATGTAATTCATCTGTGGAACTCCTTGCCACAGGATGTGGTGATAGCATCTGGCCTAGATGCCTTTAAAAGGGGTTTGGACAGATTCATGGAGGAAAAGACCATCACAGGTTACAAGCCATAAGCAACCTCCTGGTTTTAGAAGTGGGTTTTCTCTGTGCCAGGTGCAAGGGAGTGGCGACTGGACACAGGTATCTTGTTGTCTTGTGTGCTCCCTGAGGCATCTGGTGGGGCCACTGTGTGACACAGGAAGCTGGACTAGATGGGCTTTTGGCCTGATCCAGCAGGGCTCTTCTTATGTTCTTATGTGTAAAGCACAACAGAAATTTAAGCCAGCAGGTGTCCTTGGAGTTTTCATATTGGTTGAGAACTGCCGCTGCATCCTTCAAAGCAACCATAGTTGGTCACTTCCTGGGAGGGGAATGTCCTCAATAATTTTTGAGCAGAACCAGTGAAGTAGGGGCCTATAATGTAAGCCCACTGTGGGTGAGGGCACTGCACCATTTCCGCCGTTCTTCTGAATACTGCAAATAAGGCATCAATATCCTCTTCCCCACTCAATTTTGTAAGATGATAAAGGGGGCCAGCTGGGCTCCCAGCATCTGCCATCCTAACCCAGGGTCTCTACCTTCCTCCCAGGGTTGCAGCAGACCCCTCGGTCCTACATCTTCTCTCCCTATGTCACTGGCACTGACTGCTTTTAAACTTCTTCCAGCTGCTGGCAGATGTGCCCTGGACTCCTACCACCTCCCCAGCACCTGTATCAGGCACCTCTGTTGTCCCAGCAACAAAGATGTCAATGTCTCCAGCATTTCGTGAGAGGTGACATTGCTTTGGACCCACTGCACCTCCCACATTGGTCCCTTCCCCAGATGTGGAGACTTTTGCTTGAGGCATCAGCAGAATTGGTTCAAGAGGCAGAATCCCTTAGAAACAGCAGCAGCAGCAGCACCTGGGGTTCCAATGGCCATGATGGGAATGGCAGCCATGTTGTCTGGGTATCTGATGATGATGGTGATAATGATCCCAAACAACCCAATTGCAAGTAGGTTGTGGGACTAATCAATTTCATTCCTAAGGGAAACTTCATCCTTCAAAAATGGATAAACAAATGCAGGTGTGGATAAGCATCATACTAAACCTTTTGTGAAAGTGTATATTGTGAATGATAGCTCTCTACAACTGCTAACTGGGCAAGAGGCATTTTTTCAATTGGTGCTTCTCTTTTATTTAGCAGGGGGAGAGCAACTGCCCCCCTTTCACCCCAGCACAGTGTCTTTTCTGGTGCCTGTTTGCTGGTGTTCTTCTGCATCTTTTTTAGATTGTGAGCCCTTTTGGGACAGGGAGCCATTTACTCATTTGATTTTGTCTGTAAACCGCTTTGTGACCGTTTTGTTGAAAAGCAGTATATTAATAATAATAATAATAATAATAATAATAATAATAGTCTCTAGAAAGCCATCGCCTGAAGACAGCTGCTGTCTCACATCTACACAAGCTAAACTTGTCTTCCCTTCTTCAAAAGGCTCCAACAGCATAGCCCTAGAACCCTAACCTCTGCCTTTAGAAGAGCAACCAAAGACAGGAAACTCGCAATGCCTTACCTTTTCCCAGACTGATAACTGAGATAGATCCCTCACTTCACTCATCAGACTGTGGATGAGAAAAGAGAGCAAAGAGCTAAGGGCAAGAGTGTGAACAATGGTCAGGAGCTGTGTTCCATCAAGTTCTCTTTAATGCTGCTACATTCTTGGCTAGGCTAGATAAGATAAGGAACAAATGATCTCATTCAAGAACTTTTCTTCCAACCCTCTAACTGCCAATATCTTCAGGAATGAAGATACGAATCTTCCCCAGTTTGTCAAGAAATGCCCTTATTATATTAGTGATCTCCCAATCTGGAGTGATTCCCAGTGATTCCCAAAGTGATCTCCCAATCTGGAATGTAGGAATTTGGAGCAGGCAGCTCCATACTTTGAAAGGCCTTAGGAGCAAAGCCGTTCCTTGGGTAGGACAACTGGGGCAGCCGCTCTGGGCCCCACACTTTCATGACCAATATATGGCCATAATTGGGGGGGGGGCACACTGGTTGAGTTGCTTGGCTGGGCCTGCACCCTGCCCACACCTAGGAAGCTCTGTTACCAGACATGTTTGATTTTGCACAGGGTATGTGCAATTATTATGTAGTTATGAGTTCAAATGAATTACATATAGCCCTACCTAACAGCCCAATCCTAAAAAGGCCTTATGTGCTGCCAGAACTAGCGTTCTGGTAGCATAAGGTCTTTTGTGGCTGTCTCAAAACACGTCACGCCATTTGGCGCAGCCTGGCCACTGCCGCAAGTGGCTGGGTCTGTGAACCAGCAGACAGGGAAGAAGTCCCAGCACCCGTAAATCAGCACGGGGGCAGGAGGAGGAGGAGAAACAGGGCAGAGATAGGGCACAGAGGAGGGTGGAACGAGGAAAGGAAGGGGGCAGTATCAGTGGCAGGGGTGCCGCTAATATCCTATCTCCCTTTCTGGCCTTTATCTGCCTTCCCAGGCCTGAGTAGGCCTGAGTAAACCCAGCGGGGCAGCGAGTGTTCCCTTACCTTGAAGAGACTTTTGCAGCCTGAAACTCCCCTGCAAGACAAAGTACATGGCAATAAGTTCTACCTCATTCTTGTCCATCATTTTTCAAAATGGATAGAATGTATCCCCCACCTGTTACTAAGAACGAATTATTTAAATAAGTTCTACTTATGTTCTATTACCTAGTCAATATGGAGTTGCACATATTCCAAATTCCAATAACAGAGCTGTGCCCTGGGTGTTAAGCACCTGGATGTTAAGCATATGAAAGTAACAATTTCATATGGCTGGCCACCCACAATCCTTTGGTCACATAGAATGAGTGAACCAGACTTTGAAAAGGCACTGTGCAAGTAGGTCTCAACTAGTGAATCCAGCTGCAACAAATGCTTCCTTGGAGGCTCTAAACCTATCCAGTGCCTTAAACTCCCAGCAACGTCTGAGGAAAAACAGCTTAGGAAGATGTTGCCAAAACACCTGTTTTGTTTTGCAGCAGCTGATCTAGGCAACAAGATTGTTATATAAACAGGAACTTGTGCTATGGAAGTTGTGAAGAAACTACACCCAATACTTTCACATTTTGACCAGGGAAAACCTGCCTAGCTAGGTAACCAAAGATCCAAAGACATTAGTAGTCTGACTGGCTCATCCTAACCCACGTAAATGCACTCAGAAATTCTTGAGATGCCAAATGCCAAATGGCATTAATTCACCAAACCACTTTCTAACCACCTGGACTAACATTAGCATGTTACCCCAGTTCCACCTGGTATGAATATGATACAGCATTTTAATACATAGGTTGTACTGCAGATAATGTTACCAGGTGTGAGAATAAAATAGCAGAGGCAAAAAAAAAAAAGGTTTCAGAGAAAACATCTAGTCATGGTTTAAAGGAAAAATATATACAGTTGGCCCTCAGTATCTGCGGGTTCTGCATACGCGGATTCAAACAACTGCGGATCAAAAATACCCTGCTGTACTGTAGTGCCTTTGCCTCCACCTCATCTGGCACACCTCCACTGGCCCCATAGTAGGTAAAGAGCGCCAGACCCAATCAGCAGCGGTACCCCTATAGCCAGGGCCACCTGCCAGTGCGGCAGCCTCGAGCCTGTCCTGCCGCTGCCACTGCCTCCCCCACCACCGCCAGTTTCCATGGGCTTCAAGGCAGTAGCGTCACTAGGACGCGCGTCACCCTAGTGACGCTCTGTTATCGCGGCACAGGGGGTGGGGGCGACCCGGCTCCCCCCCGCGTCGCGTCGGGTCGCCCTTTGGACGCTCCGAGGTCGGCCCGGGAGAAGGCCTCGGAGCGTCCAACCCCGTCTGCACTCCAGGGCCTTCTGAAAGAAGGCCCAGGCAGCGCGTCCATCCGGGTATTTCCCGGATTTTCGTGGACCCGTTTTGAGGGCAAAAAGCCCTCAAAACGGGTCTGCGCATGCGCGAAAATCCGGGAAATACCCGGATGGGCGTGCTGCTTGGGCCTTCTTTCAGAAGGCCCTGGAGCGCCGACGGGGTCGGACGCTCCGAGGCCGGCTCCCGGAGCCGTCCAAGGGTGTCGCGCGAGGGGGTGCGTGCATCACCCCATGGCGCGCATCACCCCCAGGCAGCCCACCCCCCCGCCACGCTCCAGTGACGCCCCTGCTTCGAGGCAGTCATGATCCCGCTTGCCTCACAGCTCCCAGTCCAGAAGAGCAAAAGAGAAAAGGCCAAGGGTCAATGGAAACCAAAAGCATAATGGGAAAGGGGCCTGGGAAAATTTCCACCCGACCACGCCTTCTCACTCTCAAGCCCTGAGCTACAGTGACATCTGCTGGAGGGAAAGAGTCTGCACAGTCATGGCACACAGGGAATGAAAGCATAAGGATTTGAGCATCCACAGATTTTGGTATCTGTGGGGGGGGGGGCTGGAACCAATCCCCCACAGCTACCGAGGGATGACTGTAGTGTACATCTCTTTTGTAGTTCGCACACATTTAAACCTGTGGAATAGAGGATCATAAAAAATATGCCCTTTTTAGTGTATGACAGTCTTCAACATAGCCAACGTCATGCGACCAAGTCAGCAGAGCACAGAGAACATGTCCAACTCATGGCAGGAGAGAGGGAGAAGGAGGAAGGAAGCCAGATAGGACCACACCTCCCACAAGTCATAGACTGCAGGGGTGGGGAACCTATTTGTTGTCAAGGGCCATTTTAATTATTGGAATTTTGTTTGTGGGCCGGCCATTAGGCCAGCTGCAATTTTTTCAACCCCGCCTCTTTTGCACCCCCCCCCTTGGTCTCCGGAGGCTCTCTGGTCTCCGGAGGCTCCATGCTCGACTCCGAGGCTGTTGGTGGCTCCGCACGTCACCTCGGCGTCTCCTCCTTGGCCGGCAGCTCGGGTCCTTCTGAAAGCAGCGTTTTCACACATGCGCACAACGCCGCTGAGGGCAAGAGGGCAGCCTCTTGCTTCAGCAGCATTGTGCGCATGTGCAGAAATGCCGCCGAGGGCCTCGTCAGAAGGGGCCGAGCTGCCGGCCAAGGAGGAGGCGCCGAGGTGACGCGTGGAGCCGGCAGTGGCGTCGGAGGTGAGTGCGGAGCCTCCGGAGACCGGCGGGTCTCGGCAGGCCGGACCGGATGGCCTTGGGGGCCTTAAACGACCCGCGGGCCAGAGGTTCTCCACCCCTGTCATAGAGGGACAAAGTAAAGGTCTGAGACAGGTAGCCTCTTAATCCTCTGGACAATACGCTGTCCCCTGGTGTCCTGTAGGCAGTGTTGTACCGATTTTCCATCACACTGATTGCAACATTATCATAAAGTACTCTTAGGACCCAATCCTATGATAAAAAATGGGTGGGGGGGCGTAAAGGGTTGGGCCCCGGGTGTAAAATGGCCTGGCTCCTCCTCTGATCCTATCCAATTTTCCAGTGCCGATGCAGCCCCAAGGTAAGGGAACAAATGAGGAGGGCAAATGAGGAGAACAAATGACCTCCCTTACCTTGAGGAGGTCTTCATGACAGCCCCCACCACCACAGGATGCAGCGTATGCACCATTGGCACGGCTACATCAGCACTGGAAAGCTGGATAGGATTGGGTCCTTAGTTCCAACTGCACCGAACGCCATATGTAATATGAACTCTACTACACTATATTGCAGCATAAGTTTATAATAATTTATAATAAACCTGTCTCAGCCCCACCTCCAGCATTAACACTGGACAGTACTCTGGACTACATTACAGGGCTGTCCTAAAAAGCACTCTCTCACAGCTTGCCCAACATGCAGTAACAGGATGATAAATAATAATACATTCTGTTTACCTTCGCAGACAGCACATTTTAAAAATGTTTACTTTAGAACGTTAAGAGCAAAAAAAAAAAAAGCATGGTTAGAAACAACATGAATTCCTGACTTCTTTCCTTGGGGGGTGGGGACGGGGAGGATGACACATTGCGGTTGCTTCTCAGCTATTGCCAGGCTGGCAATACCAGCCCAGTCCAGCAGTCATATTATTTATTATTATAGGCAATTGTTACACGCTTACTCCGCAGGTGAAAAAGAAAAAAGGTATCAAAAGCCGCCAGGAAGGAAACCCGTCTCTGCACAACAGAAATAACTTTTTTTTAAAAGCCTATAATTAAAACTGGTGAGAACTACCATCTCAACTGAGGGCGTCCGATGCACAGATAGACTTTGAGGAAACAGCACTCGGCCATTTTGGATAAGGGCAGGCGACAGTGGGAGGGGGCGTGGCTGACAGCCCGGCAGTTTCCTTCTTTGCCCAATCGGGCGAGAGATAAAAGAGCCTTGAGCGGCGCCGCTGCTATTGGTGTTTGTCTGCCTGTAGATTCCCGTTCCGTGATACAGTCCCTCTGGGGCGCCTCGCTTTGCTCTCTCGCCGGCTTCCTTCATGCCGTGTCCGGGGAGCCCCCGCCCGGGGGGCTTCCTCTTCTTACCGCTGCTCGTCCTCTTGGCAAGGGGAACTGCGGAGGGGAATGCCGAGACGGCCGAGCAGCTGAGCCCCTATTTCGGCACCAAATCCCGCTACGAGGAGCTGCACCCGCGCCTCTTGAAGGACCCGCTGTCGCTCGGCCCACCCCAGCCGGGCTTCCCGCTGCCGCCGGCCTCCTGCGTCCCGCTTCAGCTCGGCGCCGTCATCCGCCACGGCACGCGCTTCCCCACCCGCAAGCAGATCGAGAAACTGGGCGCCCTGCACCGCCTCCTCATCCGCAGGAGCAGCAACAACGAGACCGACTGCCCCGCCGCCGAGCGCTTGGCGCGTTGGGAAATGTGGTACCGGCCGGACATGGACGGCAAGCTGGCCTCTCGCGGGCGCCGCGACATGGAGACGCTGGCCAAGCGCCTGGCCAGACGCTTCTCCAGCCTCCTGGCCCCGCAGCGCCGCTTCGCCTTCGTCAGTAGCTCCAAGCACCGGTGCCTGGACAGCAGCGCCGCCTTCAGGGAAGGGCTCCGGCAGGCGCTCTACGTCCAGTGGCCCTCGACTGAAAGGAATGGTGAGCCGCTGACATCTCTCTGGGTGGGTTCAGACGAAATTCTGCTCGCCCGACCGGCGCCACGAGATAAAGGGAGCGCGCAGATCTCGATCCCTCTGGGGAGAGCAGGGCTTGTACCGTGGGAGCGCTTCAGACGAGCCGATGCGCACTTCCACACGCGCCGGAGAACCTACTCTTAGGGAAAGGGGGAGTTTCCAACGTCTCCCCCCAAAAAACAACTAAGTGCCCTAGCTTTCCCAAAAGGGAGGGGAGGGGTCAGGATGTGCGCGCGCCCTGAGTATCTATATTTGGTATTATTGATTGAGGCTAGTCGGGCGTCGGAGTGTTGTCGGTACAGACCCTTTTGCTTTCTAGTAATACACCCCATCCCCCTACCCCCAAACAAAGATCAGAACTGTCAGGTGAGTCCCAAACAGGCGGTGTTGTATGAAACTGATTTGGATCTGCTGCAATCTGTCTTTTTGCCTGGATTTGTGATTGAAGCCCCCAATGGATGACCTGCACTGGGAGGCAGACAAGCCAAGCGTAAATTTTGTTTATTCTACTGGACCACCTTTCCGCTTCTCTCAATGCTATTAACCATGGTATCTTTCTGGGCTGCATTCCCAGGATGATGCTGGGGGGCAGCGTTCTGTGATGGCTTTGGTCCTTCCCGGAGGGTCAATTTCAGAAGATAGTGTTGGGAGAATGCTCTTCACCACATGAACTTTGGCATATGGGTGCCACAGGGCACCCAACTTGTTCCCCATTCCTTTTTAACATCTACATGAAGCCTCTGACGGAGGTCACCCAGAGATCTCAGCTGAGGTGACATCACCATGCTGATAACCACCTCCAGCCAAAGCTCCTGTGGCACTTGAGCCTAGGGTTAGGGTGCTGCCCATGAATGTTCTCCTTGGCATTCGGAACATGCCAAGCTCTTACATTTTTTTACTACTGCCTTGGCACCCTCCCTTGCTTTCTTGTGGGTGGTTGTTTGTGGATGGCATGCCTCCTCCTCTTCCCAGTGGCAGCCCTTTTCCTGTGGTTTTTTTTTTGGCTGCAACAGTGGTAGCTGTTCTCTTCCCTCTGTCCCCAGCCTTCAGCTCACTTTTGAAAAGGGAGTGGTGGGACCAGAGACTGGAATGGAAATACGGTTGGCTACAGTGATCACTTCTCCCCTCCAGTCTGTGCTCCTGCCTTACAGCAGAGGGTGGATGGAGCAGAGATGGCCAGCAGCAGCAGCAGCAGCAGCAGCAGCAGCAGCCACCTGGTAGTGACAATGGCTTTTGGGAAAAAGTGCCACCAGGTTAGTGTGGGGGTGACGGTAGGAAACAGTGGCTGCCTCTGTCACTGGGCTGCCATGGACCCTGGTGCTCATTGGCTGGCAGGCAGGCCCTTTTGTTGACACATACAGGTAGTTCAGCCTCGTATTTCCATTCTGCTCCTAAGGCGGCTCATGTGCCTGCAGTAGTTTGTATTTTTAGAGACAAAGGTAGGAATTGCTGTAATGGATTTCCTGCCATGTGCAATGACACTTGGAATATAAAATACCCTAAACTTTCCAGAAACAAGAGTTGGTATAATTTGAGAACTGACCAAATTCCAGAGGATAGTAATTGGAAGACATGAGTACTGTACAATGTAGCCAAAAACCACTCCGGTGGGTTCAGTGGATAATTATGGCAGATAACATGATGGGTCTCTTGGACGCATTTCATTGCTTATGATAACATGCCAGTCCCTGGTTCCTGGTATCAAGGGCACAGCATCCATTTCAGGAGCTTTTCCCACATCTCCTTTTAACGAGCTTTATGTTGGTGATATACCAACCACTATTTGTGTTAGTTTCTGTAATCTTTTTGTGGATGTTTGTAGGAAGAGAGCCTAATAATAAATATGACACATAAAATACTTTGCTTCAAAAAGCATCTTCCCCTTAGTTACTCTTTAGTTGGAACAGCAGCCTGTAACTTGGTGGCCCAGATCAGATATAACAGGAAATAATGGTTTCCTGTGATAAGACATGTCTCTGAGAACTGCAGGCTTGAGTGCCGTGTCCTCTCTCCCTCTTTTGCACAAGAGACCATTTAAAGTCTACTTTCAGTTTGATCTAAACGGCAATTATGCATATGAATCTGGAAGACTGCCACTTAGTTCAGACCAAAAATAGAAACTAATCTTCTCTTTTAACATGCAAAAGAGGAGAGGGAAGTTGGGAGCATATAAGCCTGTGGCTTCCTGAGGCACATTTTTATAGCAGAAAACTATGGTTTTCCATTGTCTGAATTGGTCCAGTATCTGATCGGAGATCATGGATTTGCTTTTAAGAGATTAACCATCCAATCCCAAGCATGTTTACTCAGAAATAAGTTGTACTTATTCAATAGGGCTTACTCCTAGGTAAATGCATTTAGAATTGCAACCTTAGTGTAGGCTGTAGCATGTTTTTATTAAATTAATATTTCATTTTAAATTGGGCTAAAAGACACTTTTGCCATTGATGCTTTTAAAAGAGAACCTGATTTTTGTCCACCTTGGCAGCCTTGCCAGTAACCTGATTTTCAGACCATTCAGTTGCATAGAAAATTTGTATATGTGGTAGAGGATTAACTAAGCTCTTTCTTACATTTTACTTTCAGCCACATTGACAGAACCGCTTGAAATTAATGATAAATTAATGAGGTTTTTTGATAACTGTGAAAGATTTGTAAAAGATGTAGAAGACAATAATACAGCTATGTATGAGGTGGATGCCTTCAAAGAAGGTCCAGAAATGAAGACTATTGTGGCAAAAGTCGCAGATGCCTTGTGTCTACCGACGAGTGACTTGAATGCAGGTAATGTACCAAGTTTACCTATATTTGCTAACTGCTTTCAGTCATTACGAAAAAAAAATACGGTAGTTGATGTTGCATCACATTTTAGCAGGTTTTCTAGAACTTGACTAGCAAAAATTAATATTTGTTGTGCTTTTTCTTCACCACTCCATGGAGTTGGCTCACATGAACCAAAGCATTGATATTAAGATAATATGCATGATGACTCTTACAGTGCGCACATGCACAATTTTGCTACCCAGAGCAAAAACTGAAGCCTAATTCATGCTTATGTGGTAGCCTGGAGAGAACAGTCATATTCCACTGAGCCACGTTCTAGAAGTATTGAAGATGGTTGGAAACGCTTTCTATGGTGAACTGTGGCGTACAGAAAAGAAATAACCTGAGAACTTTCATGCAATTTTCAGGTAATGGTGTTTAACAAAACGTTTAACTGCTGCAAATGCTGCTTTACAGCAAAACACCCACTACCAGCATGCTCAGTAGCTCGCAACTAACAGCATCTTGCCACCAGCCATTGCACATAAGGTTCACATCAGTGTACACAACAGATGTTTGCTTTTGTACCCTTGCAAGAAATTCTGTAAGAGCAAGCAATTAAAACAGATCCACAGTTAAAACTTCAGTGTTGCAATTTGTTAAATTTTGTGTCCTCTTTATTAACGTCTGTTAAAAACGGTCATAATCTAAATGCATGATTTTGCAAATTCTGCATGCCCTGCAATTTTTTTCTTCAACAATTCCAACATTTGAATCCTACCTCTTCCAACAGTTTGAGATAGCTAGGAATTAAAGTACAGCAAAACATTACTCAAAGCCAACCAAATACAAGAGAATGGACCCATGCCAAGATTCATTGCAAACAGCTGCATTCTTCCCCCAAGCCCAAGGCATTTGCAGCAACACTGGTAGCTCTCGGAAGGCAACACAATCAAATGTACTGTATCGTGTTTCTTCCTGATTAATAAAAGGGAGGTGCATTGGCACAAGTTCTTGAAGAGCTCATTCCAAAGCTGAACTGTTGCTCCTCCCACTCACTCTCTTTGGGCAGAAGAATTTGAGCAATAATTCAGTTGAAAGGATCACAGTAGGTGGCGCAGCTCCTACAGGAGTGGTGCTGCTTGAGGTATGCAGGAATAAGTGGAGCAGGAAAGGGTTTTGTCATAACTTTCATCTCTTACCCCATCTCTTTCATAGTCTTAACAATGAAATACTGTTAAATACACATAGATCTGCACTGACAGTATCATTTGTAACGTACCTTGACTACAATTTGAGTTCATTTGAGCTAGTGATTTCCTATAGTGTGTATGCATGCATAACTACAATAACTAATTGTGCAATTCTGTGCATGCCTCCTCTGAATTAAGCCCTGTTGTGTTCAATGGGGCGTATTGTCAGTTCAGTGTGTGTATAGGATTGCAGCCTTAGAGTCATTGTTAAACGTGTACCTAAACGTGTACCTAAAAGCTATCTTGGTTCATATGTTTTGAATGTTCGTTTTAACCATAAAAATTCTAAGAACTTGAAAAGAATGGATAATACACTCATTGAGCTTATTCAACAGTTATTGTTTGCATTTTTACCACCCTTCCTTCAAGGAAATCAGGACAGTGCATCCTGGTCTTTTTCTCCACCTTATCCATTCAACAACGTTGTGAGGCTTTCTGAAGTATCCAATTTTCTGAAGTATCCCCTGCTAATTGCTAATTAATTGGATTAATCAATTAATTAGCTAATTAATCATTAAATAAAAAGTACTAAACAATTTTAAATGTGAAAAAATGTCTTAACTATGACAGACAGACAGACAGTGGGGGATTGCATTTAAGTTCTAATTAACAAGTAATTAACTACTGATTGATGCTAAGGGGCAGTCTCTGGTGTACCCCCTGCCATTGGTCCACGTACCCCTAGGGGTACTCGTACCACAGGTTGAGAATCCCTAACTTATAGCATAATCTACATGTATGCATATTTACCCAGAAGTGAGTCCTGTTGAATTGAATGGCGTTTACTTCTAGTGCACAGGATTTTAGCCTTGTAGCATCATAGCTGAGTGAGGAATTGAACCCAGATTCTAATATGATACTAACTATTGCATGATTTGACTTGTGGTATATAAAGTATTTTTGCAGTATAGTAAAAGTACAGTACTCTTGGAAGGGTACCATATTAAGATTTGGTATGTGGCTTTAAAAACAGGAGTTGCATTTATTCCTACAGTTTGCAATATTAGCTATTGAGCAAAGTTGTGAATGTTTGCAGGAGAATATGTATCTTGTGCACACAGTCTGATTTGCACCATATTTCTTGTACATCGTAGTTGTACCATACATTAAAAACCTACCGTAGTTAAGCTTCTATGAAAACCTGGGTTCACTTGCATCTCACTTTGCCTAGTTAGAGTTAGCACTGTAGGCTTGGAGCTGTAAACTGCAGATCCAGAAGCAGTAGTCTGCTTCCAATTTCCTACCCTGGAGTGCTGAGCCTTGTGATATCTCCACCTATGACAGATGTCTGTAGCTTGTTTTCCAATTCTGTTAATTACTTCATAATATGCAGGACTTGGTTCCAGAATTCTCTCTCTCATTCATCTTCACTTGTGTAGCAGTTTTTCAGATACTTGAGGTGAACATTGTATTTGGTGACTTGTAGCATCTTAACCTGATAACTGTCAATATATTGCTTGGCTTTGAGGAAATAAGTCATCGTAATGTCTGTTTTTTTTTTTTCCCTACTACAGATTTGGTTCAGGTGGCATTTTTCACTTGCTCATTTGGGCTGACCATAAAAAGTGTCAATTCCCCTTGGTGTTCACTATTCAGTACAGAGGATGCTAAGGTAAGTGCTGCATATGTGTCTGTCACTAGGGTAACTCTGAATAAACACAACAAGCAGGGAGTTGAATGTTGCAATGTATTGTGAAAATATTTGGTTTTCTGGAATGATGCAGTACATAGTCGGCAGACTACTTTCACTCGTACAGCTGCACACACCTCCTTATTCTTCCAAAGTTCCTGGACCCCTGAAATGCTGCTGTTGAGGGTCAGGGATCCTCAGAGGCAACATGGGATGTGGCACTGGAGCAGGGGGATGTTGTAGGGGGAGTGGGAGTAACTGGAAGCTGGGAAGGGAACTGCTAGTGTAGGATTCTAAGTATTCCTCCCCCGCACCCCTATGCCACACCTGCTGCTGCCAAATGTATGGCATTGTATCTGTGACAGAATATCAAAACAAGCATTAGCTCAGGATACTATCCATAATCTACAATCCTGTACGTGTTTAAGCATGCCTATATTTTGTTGATTTTAGTAGGGCGTAAGTGCCTTTCACTGCTTTCTGTCTTGAAGTGATGGAATGTGTGTGTAAAAAGAGAATTTAAATGTAATGCATATTATAGCTTGCTGTGTTCTAATGCCAAGTAACTACATGGCCTATTTGAAAAATAAATAGGTGACACATAGCCAGTTCATCTTTTCATAAACTTTACTGTTTGGTTCTGGTGGACTGACCAACTTAGGCTGCTGGGGGGAAGGGCAAGATCTCATATTTCAATATTCTTCCACAGATAAAATGCCATGCACTTGACAAGTAGCATTTTCAGGAGACAGTTAAATGGCTATTGACATGCTACTGTTCTGTGTGCTCATTGCTTCTTCTATAAAGGAGTATTCAACTTGCAACTAAGCATCCATCCCTGAGTTCCAGGTGTTCCAGCACCTATAAAGGGGCTCCTCACCCTTCTGTCTCCAAAAATCCAAGGAGGAATAAATTGGGCTTAGAGGAATGAACCATATAGTGTGTTCTGTGCACTGGCATCACTGCAGGGGTGGCGGAGCTCCGAGTTCCGCCGGGCTCTGACCCTCCGTTACACGATGGGAGAAGGCGGCCCCGCCCCCTCTCCTTTGGCGCCATTCTGGCTGACGAAAGCACTTGCTTTCGTCGGCCGGAATGGCTCCAAAGGCGAGGGGGCGGGGGCGCCTTCTCCCATCGTGTAACGGAGGGTCAGAAGAGCCCGGTGGAACATGGAGCTCCGCCCCCCCTGCAGTGATGCTAGTGGTTCTGTGTCTCTTCCCAACCCCAAGTCCAGCCCAACCCCAGTGAATGGCTTGGTGTTGAGGCTGGGTGAGCATGTTTGGATGACCTCTGAATCTTACCACTGCAGTGCTTGTACTAGACTGAAAGAAGCAAGCAGTAAGGTGCTCTCTTCCCTGACTAGACAAGGACTAGCACAACTTTGCTGCAATAGGGACTCTCTGCCAAATGCTCAAATTATTATTTATTTTATTTTATTTTTCACATTTTTATACCGCCCTTCCTCCAAGGAGCTCAGAGTGGTGTACATATTTCCTCCCCTCCTTTTTGTCCTCACAACAACCCTGTGAGGTAGGTGGGGCTGAGAGATAGTGGCTGGCCCAAGGTCACCCAGGAAGCTTCGTGGCTGAGCAGGGGTCATGATTATTAGTCACGAGCATCCGTGTGCAGGCACCTACAATGGCATCTTGAAGAAAGTTGAATTCAGAGTCTGCAGCAACTTCTATCAAGACCTATGTTGTGAATTCCACACAGTCTGAAGGAATGCTAGCCACCAATACATCTCTGACCATTTTTTCTTCTGTGTAATAAAGGAATAGTAATTGGTTGCACAACACCCATATGTTTCACCTCTGCATGGGATAGTAGGACTTCCTCCTTCCCACTGAACAGTACGAGAGGCAGCTTTTGGCAGAGTAGGTCCCTCTAGCCACAAATTCCCAAGTGACAAAGCACCTTTATAGGTTCTTTCATAGTGTAACAACATGTGAACTTCAATTACTCCCATTTGCTGTGCATGGGGTAAGCACTACATTAAGTCAGTGAGTTAAGCAGTACACAAACACACATTACAATACACAGTTGGGAGGGGGGCCTGAGCTGCCTCAGTTGGTTGGCTGCAATCATGGCTGGCCTCTAATGAAAAAAAGCAAGGCTGCTGTTCCAAAAAAAAAAAGGCAGGCTGCCTACATCAGCCAGTGCTGGGGAGGCAACAGGCAGATTTGCCACAGTTGTGTCTGGTTGCCATCATGGCTGTCCTCCAATGGAAAAAATGCAGGGCTGCTGTGCGCCAATCGAAAAAGGCAGGCTACCTGCATCAGTAACCATTGGGGAGGCAGCGCCTCATGCCTCCCCAGCCTTGGCCCTCACTGCACCTCACTGGAGTGAGGTACCAAAGACCACATTTCCACAAAAGCGTTTGTGGGGGGAGACGGGGTTAAAGAATCCCATTGCTTGAGGTAGTACATTGTGTGTAGGGGAGGGGTTGGTTATATTGGAGGCCAGATCAAGTCCATCAGTTGCGTGTTTCTACATTACTCAGACCTTATTGCCATAATTGAGTCCTTTTTCTGTAATAACATTTAATATTTGAATTAATAAAAGGAAGCATTTTCCAGGTTCTGGTCTTTCTATTAAATTAAGAACAAAAGAGCAAGGGGTTGTCCTAACGTTTCACTCCTAAACCATGAGGAGCATTATCAAAGGTGCAGCAACTTGCTGACTGCTCTAGTTCTTCTTAGCACAAGTTGTTAACAGTTGGAAGATTAACTGCTGCCTTTGCCAGGTTCCTTAAAGTCATGCCACCATTTTTATAACCAAGTCCCATAGCTACAAAGATTTTTCAGATATAAAATGGAGCAGCAAAGCGCAACAGCCCTCCCTCATGCAGCCAATCTGTAGCTATGGGACTTGGTTATAAAAATGGTGGCATGACTTTAAGGAACCTGGCAAAGGCAGAAGTTAATCTTCCAACTGTTAACAACTTGTGCTAAGAAGAACTAGAGCAGTCAGTAAGTTGCTGCACCTTTAATGCTCCTCATGGTTTAGGAGCGAAACATTAGCACAACGCCTTGTTCTCTTGTTAACTTAATAAAACGACCAGAACAACCTGGAAAATGCTTCCTTTTATTACTTCAAAGATATGTACTGGTTGCAAAAACCTCGGAACATACAAAACATTTGTTTGTTTTTTTAGGTACTAGAATATCTGAATGATCTAAAGCAGTATTGGAAGAGAGCATATGGATATGATATCAATAGTCGCTCCAGCTGCATTCTTTTCCAGGATATCTTCAAACACTTGGACCAGGCAGTTATGGAGAGTAAAAGGTAAAGTAAAAGGCAGAAAAAGAACTGTTTATATAACTTGTTTACCGACAAATTTTGATAACTGCAATGTTTTGATAACTGCAATGTTTACTGCATGTTTTGATAACTAGTGCCCTGCATCCCAACAGTCATGGTAATGAGCATGGAGTTTTTGTCTACTGAATTTTAACATTATGTACCATAGTTAAAATGTGTGTTGTACTGTTTCATAAAGGAACTCTATTAAAACATAGACCCAGTTCCAATGTGAGGGTGAACTGTAGTAAGCCTCAGGTTACATAGTTCCTTCTCCCCTTTGTTTGCATGTGAGGCAGGTGGCTGAGATTAGAAGCTTATGTTTCATGATTTGTTGCAAGCTAGGTTTGCCTTTTGTCTGAATGCCACAAACTGTGCAAGCTCTTTGTTCTCAAACCATAATCTGAAACAATGGTTTTATCTTAATGTAGTGCTTGGCTTTCCCCAAGAATGAAGGCCATTGTATAAGAGTAAAGAAAGTGTGCACAGGAACACCACATGAAGGGGGACACAATCAGCCTTGGTGACCAGTATCTGGAGCCAGTTCTCCACCAACTGTATCCAAACTTGCAGAACTCTTATACCCAGCTCATACCTGCATAGTCCTGGCCTGAATTGTGACTCTAGGGCTGCAATCCTATCCACACATTCCTGGGAGTAAGATCCATTGAACACAATGGACTTCTGAGTAGTCATGCATAGGATTGTGCTGTAGGTCACACTCAGCCCATTCCAACCCAACTCCTCTCCAAGTCAGGCATAAGTGTGGCCTAAGTGCAGCCTAAGTTAGGCAGAAGTTATGCCTGAGGTAGGTCAGAGTTATGCCTGAGTTAGGCAGGCTGCAGTTTCTGTGGCCCAGCACCACCCCAGGATCCAGGCAACACTTACCTCCCAGGCAGGCAGGCTCTTCTCCAGGCTCCGTGTCTGGCTCAGGCATGTGCAGGCCTCTGTCTGCATGTGTCAGCGTCCATCCATGGCAGCTGCCGAAGGGTCTGTCGCAGCCCGGTCGCAAAGGGGCTGACCGCAGGCAGGGGAGTTGTGCCAGTCATGTGGTGGGCGCAGGGCAGGTGACAGGTGAGCGAGGTGCCTGAGCCCAGCCGCCACAGGGCACCCTGTGCATCAGCCACCTGCTGCAGGGGAGAGTGGCCGTCCCCTCCCTCCTGCAGAAGGCGATGCCACCCCCAAGCCATGTTGAGGCTGCACTGGGGGGTGAGCGGGGAAGGGGAGGGGGGTGGGAACGTCACACACAAGGGGGGTCTCATGAGGACTGGAACTGCCTCTGACATGACTCGCCCGTGCGCTGCCTGAAGCCCTGGGCCTCCAAGGCCGGGGCAATGCCCACAAAGAAGGCATCCCTGCGTGCCTGCTGCTCTGTGCCCTGGCCAAGACCAAGAGATGCCTTGGGCTTGTCTGCTGCCAGCGTGAAGGGCTCACGCAGCTCATCACACCCCCAGATGGGGCGACGACGGCGCCTCACGGCAGGCGCTCTAGCAGGGTGGGGGGTGGCCAGCAGCCATCATCAGGGAGTGGGAGGAGAGGCAGACACACAGGCAGGCAGACGGGGTGCTGGGGAGGGGCATGGGTGGGTCAGAGACAGACAGACAACAAGGCTGGTGGGAGACAGATTCCGAGAGAGGGGTCTGCAGAGACCGATAGGGACACAGGGGGCGCTCCGCAGATGAAGGTGATGCATAAACAGGCGCCTCTTATGCAGACAGACTTTGGGTGGAGGCGCCTGCATTACGGGCGGACCTTCAACGGAGGCGCCTGCATTACGGGCGGACCTTCGACGGAGGCGCCTGCATTACGGGCGGACGTCCTGGCTGTCACTGTTTGCCTGCCTGAGAGGCCCCCCCTGACTCCGCCCTCTCCTCTGTGCCATTGGGGTCTCGCAGCGCCCCTGCTGGGTTCTCCCAGGGAAGGCCGTGGCAGTCCCTGGATGGGACTCATGTAGGGGCTTCAGTGCTGGGGGCTGTCTGTGTGTGGGGCAATGCTTGTGTAAACACTGGGCACATATGTTTCACTGGGGCTCTGCCCAAGGGGCATCTTTATTGTTCTGGAACGTTAGCAGAGATGGCCAGGCAAGGCTGCCAGGGGTAGTCACAGCAGCCAATCAGAAAGCAGGAGCACACCTGCCCCATGGACCTGGACATGCAGGCTCTTCCCCTGTGGAACCACAGCCTGCTCCATAGAAAGGGGAGGGGCAGCAAGAACGACAGCCAGGGAGGTGGTGGAGCAGCAGCAGCGCCGGCAGCTGTGGAGGGTTGCAGGGCTGGCTCCCTGACCTCTAGCAGCAGCGAGGCAGACGACTGTGGGGCAACCAGACTGCAGGCCCAGGGATGCTCCCAGGAAGGTAGGTGATAGTGGATGTTCCTGGGGAGGCAAAAAACAAGGGGGAGTTACATGTCAGCTGGTATGTGGAAGCAGTCACCATTGACAAGCTAGTGTGTCGGTTGCAAAAGCCTGCAGGGAGAGAAATAAAACACAGCTGATAGGTGTGACACACATAGCATGGTCTGAGCTGCTTACCTGGGTGTAAGGAGAGCATGAGCCTGTAAGGGGAAAGGGTCAAAGAGAGACAACAACACAACTTGGGGGTCACAACCATGGCAAACCTAGCAATACTGACCTGTCAGTAGACCCTGTGGAGAAAAGGGGGGGGGGGACAGCTGGTGTCTACATAAGGCTAACAGTTCCACACTTGTGGCATTGTCTGCTCACATGACTACAGGCAGCAATCAGACACAACAGTGCTAAAGAGGCATGTATCCTATATATCATAGCAGGCAAAGCAGGCAGCTATGAGACAACACATTGGTAGAGAGGCATGTCATGGCAGGCTATGCAGGCAGCTATGAGACAACACATTGGTAGAGAGGCATGTCATGGCAGGCTATGCAGACAGCTATGAGACAACACATTGGTAAAGAGGCATGTATCCTTCCTATATTTCTAAATGCAAAGAGGCAGCAGTCAGACCACATGTCAGCACAAACCCTGCTCTTACCTGCTCTTACCTGCTGGTGTTGTTGCCGCCGGGGGGGGGGGGAAGAGGGGCTGGGAGAAAGACATGGGTTAGCAAACACTTGCATGGAGGCAGCTGCCCAGGCACAGCTGTAAACAGGTTGGCCATAGCCAGAACAGCCCTCTCTGCCCTAGAGGGAGGCAGAGAGGAGAAGAGAGAAGTGGGGTGTTTGTGAATTTTGCCCTCCACTGACAAAGTCCCACTTTGTGGCTGTGAGGGACAGAACCCCACGCCACGTGCTCAGAGAGAGAGAGTGACGGAAGGTCTGGGGCTGGGCTTTTGTGGGAATGAGGCTGGGTGGGGCTGGGTGCTGATAGGCTCCCTATCTTAGGCATAACTCTGTCGGTTTCCAGACCTAGCAGGCCCAACTCCGTCCTAACTCAGACCTAACTCAGGAGTAGGGTGTTAGAAATTTTCAGGAGAGGGCTGGCTTAGGTAAGGTAAAATGGCTCCTATGGGTCTCCTCAAATTTGGGTCCACCTTTTTGGTCGACCTAAATTTTGTGTCAGCATTTGTGTTGGAGGGGGCGTGTCTGTGCTTGCCAGGGTCTGGAATCCAACATTAATTGGTTGCCGCCCCCGTTACACCCACGGTCCGCCCATGTTCCGCCCACTTTTAGGTCAACTTTAGGTCTGACTTGTGCTGCTTAGCCCTTGGGTTGGAATGGGCTGTTCTTAGTCCGTTGGTCGTAACTTCGACCTAACTTTGACCTAATTTGGCCCTAAATGGTTGCATTCCAGACCTAACTTTGACCTAAATGACTTAGGCTGACTTTAGGTCTGACTTGGGCTGCTTAGCACTTGGGTTGGAATGGGCTGACTATAGTGCAATGGATATTGGGCCACAGAGTACATTTTTATCTGACCTACTAGGGCCATATCAGCTTTACAGCCCAATCCTTTCCTTCTCTCCCATTTGTGCAGCCTGTGGGGGTAGGCAAAATGGGAGGCTTTGGGAAAGGCCCCTTTCTGTCCCAAAGCCTCTTGTTCTACCCTCCCCCACTGGCTGCACCAATGGGGGAGAAGGATAGGGCTGTTAGTCATGCACATTTTTTACCTGCCACTTCAGTTGGGCAAAACATGTTAAAGTTGTAAAACATGTATACTGTGCCTTAACCATCTCTGAGCACACATGTCAGCATTGCAGAGCACTCTTGCAGCTTGCAATGTAGACTTTATTACATCGCCCGACAACATGTGAAGAAAATGGAATGTGTGTCAAAGTACACTTCTGGCCACAGACTCTGGAGAATAGTCATCCAGAAGATGCTATTGATCTGTGGCTTAATTGAAGAGGCCACATATCGACTACATCAAACGGCAAACTACTCTTGTCTGGTGCAGACATTATATAGTATTTCTCACTATGATTAGGAGATGGGAAGTATGCTGTGAACTTGTGCCCCCTCGTTTGCTTTAATTATGGTGTTTCATTGTGTCTGCATTAGCATGAACTATTATTGCTTCAAAATGAGGTTTGTAAACCTTGGTTACTGAGGAGTCTGGCTAGCAGTGATGCAGTTTTGATGGTTAAAGCAAACTATGTTAGCAAGGAGGGAATCTACAGAGTAGAGGGAGAGCCCATAGCATGCTCCTAGTCTCCTAATCATGGTTAGAAACATTTGTATTTGCATTGGGCTTCAGTTTATAGATCCTGAAAGTGACTCGGGGCTAAGCTAGACATGATGTAGGAGGTTTGCAACTTGGCTGTCTTTAGTCGGGAGCTCTTTAGTTCATTCTTTGTTCTTATTTTAAATAATCAGCAGCCTCATCTGACTGCTTTGGAAGATTGTACAAAGCGAAGTGAGTCCAACACCTTCACCCACGTACTGTTTTGAAATCTAAAACCCACACATGCACACACTCGCCCCTGGTGGTAGCTCTGCAGAGCAAAACATGGAGGTAGCTGTATGATTACTACTGTATATTTTATTTTTCACATTTTTATACCACCCTTCCTCCCAGGAGCTCAGAGTGGTGTACGTATTTCCTCCCCTCCTTTTTGTCCTCACAAAAACCCTGTGAGGTAGGTGGGGCTGAGAGATAGTGACTGGCCCAAGGTCACCCAGGAAGCTTCGTGGCTTAGCGGGGATTTGAACCTGGATTTTCCAGGTCTAAGTCCGACTCCCAAACCACTACACCATCCTGTGTTTCCCCAGTGGAGCTTATAGCAGAATGTGGGGTTGAGACTGACTAACATGGGAAGAACTATTCCCCCCCCCCCCCCGTCACTTTTCCAATCTTGAAAGCAGCCATGTGGGAATACTAGCTTAAAAAAAGAGAGTTGCAGAAATTTTGATCACAGATTGCCTGCACCATGTCTTGGTTGATGCTGATGAGTTGTGTAAAGTGCTGTTCCACCTCATAACAGTGGATGGCAGTATAGACACGACCTTTGTAAAAGTTTTGAATATGGTGAATCTTAGTAATTTTAGTGTTAAAACAAGTGCCTTACAGCTGTTTCTGAGTAAATACAAATAATTTTTTACCCCATGTGAGGTTGATAGTTGTATTTTACAAAACACCGGAAAAGACAGAGGAAAGCTAAGTAATTTGCTGCATGGCTTACCACAATGTACACATGCCTGCGAGCCACAGGTTGCACTCGTGTCTGAGAGGAGAGTGAAGCTTTCACTTTTAAGAACAAATTAAAGTTTTACAAAACTTAAAGAACTTGTGAAACTAGAATTTTAACTAGAGCTAGAAAAATAAAACCAGGATATCAAACCACTCTCTCTTTCAGGAATGAAGGGGAGTTCTTTAACGTGCAACTGCTGTTTGTTCTTAAAGTGACTGCAGAAGCTTGCCTTCTTTCGCGTGGGAGGGAAGCATGCAAGCCTGGTGTCTTAGGCTCGTTTACATAATGCTAAACATATGTTAATGATTTCAGTTTTTCATGGCCAGCAATGATCAAATAATGTTCTATGGGAGACGGGTATACAGCCATGGCAAAAACATTAGTTAAGTAAATAATAAAACCGGGGTACTGGTCACAAGCGGGGAAACATATATAAATACACTGTTAAAAACCCTTTAAAAAAACTTTAAAAACATTAAACAAAAAACAGCCACACGTTAAGACCAAGTAACAAGTTTTTAAATTAAAACCAAACTCTAAAATGCAACGTTTCACTTGAATTTCATTGAGCATCTTCAGGCAAAAAACCCCCTATGTAGTAGGAAGATGTTACCAACAAGCAGTGAAGACATGCTACATAAAGGGTAGGAGCAGCCTCGTAATCAACTAGGTAATTAACCCAAGGTGGAGAGAGAAGAGAAGGGAAGGTCCGGATCTGGGTATCCTGATACTCTGTGTCTGGCACTCACTGATGCTCACCTTATGAGTAATGCCTGCCTTTTCCTCGCCTCTTGAGTTAATGGTTGCCTTCCCTTTCCTTCTTTCATATTTTAACATTCATATTCTTTCATATTTTAATGTTTCATCAGATGCAGCATTGGCTTCTGCTAGTCCTAGATTAAAACTGCAGTTGAATGAAATATGGTTGGGATAGTATAAAATATGCACTCTATAGTTAACACCAAGTAATACACAAATAGGATACTTTCAGAATTACACTCGTAATCCTGAAAGATTCCTATGAAGTGTATTTTTAATACAGAATCGTGCATTTACTTAATCAAAATGGCTTGCCTTTCACACAGTTAATGATCACTAAAAAAAGCTGCTGTAATTTCATATTGTGCTACGGATACGTTGAATGGCATTGTAAGGTCATTGGAAATCTGGGGCTGCATTTAATTTTCTTTCATGTGCAGCTGAACTTCTGAGAAGTGTCCCTCAAGAAATGTTCAAGTTCATACCCATGTTAAGTACTTTATATGTCAAGCCAATATAGGCTGTAATGCTAAGCATACTTATTTGAAAGCGAGTATAGATTTGGTTAACATAGTTATAATGCAACAATTATTAACTTTGAAGTGATAACCTGTTAAAATCTTTGGGCTTCAACTTGCAAGCTTTGTTGTGAACTGTCTGTTACTGATATAGTCTTGCTTACTGCCTAACTGATCATCAGACCAGCTAACTATACACACTTACCTGGGAGTAAGTTCCACTGAACACACATGCCTAACTTTGCCCTGTAAGCCTAACACAGCAAATTCTATGCATGTCTACTCGGAACCAAGTGTCCTTTGTGTTCAGTGTGGCTTATTCCCAGGAAAATGTACAGTATATAGGATTATAGCCTTGGTTGTTTCATCAAAGCTTTCTTTCCCGCCAGCTCTGATAATGTTGTGGCTTGTTTGCCTTCATTTCTCTTGGTGTTGTCCTGTCTCCATTAATGAAATGAACAAGTGCAAAGGAGAACAGGGCTCCAGTATCTTGAATAGTTGTATAGAAGAAGGAATTGCATAGTTGCAGCCTGTCAAATGTGTGAGAAGGTGTCTGCTAAGCTTCCTTCTACGCAACTATTTAAGATATTTATCTTGGACAGGGCCATAGCTCAGTGGTAGATCACTTTGCGTGCAGAAGGTCCCAGGTTTGGGTCATTGACCTCTCCTGGTATGGCTGGGTAAGACCCTTTGCCTGAAATCCTGGAGAGTTGCTGCGAGTCAGAGACCATTTGGAGCTGGATGGATGTGCAGCACAATCCTATACATGTTTATGCAGAAGTAAGTTCTGCTGTGTTCAATGTAGCTTACTCTCAGGTAAGTGTGTATAGGATTGCAGCCTAAGGGTCTGGCTTGGTAAAAACCAGATTTCTAAGGTCTTGGAACCCTGTCATCTTACACTATTAATCAAAGTTCTTGAGGAGTTTGAGACTAGAAATCTTGTATCAGTTACTCAAGAGCATGCTTAAATGTCAAAACAAGGTTTATCCATTCCTGAAATATTCCATGGTATTCTGGAAGTAGGATTGCTTAAACATGCCTTCTGTATTAGCTGCAGTCATGTGAACTACTGCCAAGAAGTGGTCCTCTCAACATGGCTGAGCTGGATCAGAAGGTTACTTTCTCCACATGGCTGCAGCCAAATGGAAGAATTTTATTTATTTATTTAAAGAATTTCTACCTCGCCTTTATCCCGATAAGGACAATCAAGGCGGCTTACAATTAAAAACATGTTAAAATACATAATAAACTACAATACAAAATACAATACAATAAAAATAATTAAAACAGGTGATTAAAACAATTAAAACAAACAAACCCCAGTGGGTCACCTTTTGATTACCTTTATTAAAAAATCAACCCACCATGTCAGCCATCGAATGCCAACCTGAATAAAAACGTCTTGAGGCCCCGCCGAAAGGTCTCTCTTTTTTTTTTTAAACGGCATCTAGAACCAGGTTTTGATGCAAAATTTCAACTAAGCCTGAGACTTGGTATCCAGAATTGCAGCCTGAAAATTCTGCACTGTGAAGTGGACTAAATAATATAGGAAGTTGAAAGCAGTAGTGACGTGAATAAAAGCGTGACCGAAGACTGTTTCCCTGAGTTCAGCTGACACATGGGCCTGTGATTAGTTTGAAAACTTCCTCTTTAGATTTTAATCTCTTCCCTTGGTGTACAAAGGAGAAGCAGATGAGAAGAACACAAGCCCACTACTTTTCAGGGTACCTCATGAGAAACCATGGTTTTATGTTGCGTTTCAAACCAGGCCTGAGATGGAATTTTCCTCAAGAATTGAGAGAGAAGATCATTTTATACCAGATTTTTTCAGTTCTTAGTAGCCAGTGCTTTGGGGAGGTGTTTGTATTTGTTGTCTTTAGAATTGTGTTTGTAGAACACTTAGTACTGTGTTAATCATACCAAAAATGTTATATCACAGTTTAATCGTAGGGGGGAAAGCTTGTCCAACAGCAATGAAATTTGAGACTTGAAACTGAGTTTGGAAAAAAAGTTCCTTTGTTCGGTTCTGAATTTTAGGCTTGGCTGGATTGCTACAGCCTCTGATCCGGAACATATCCAATTAACATTTCAGTTTTGCAGCATACAATCTGAATCCAATTACTCAAGCTGAGCTGGAACACTCCTATTGTGGGTGCTCTTTATAGTTACCAAAGGCTTCATGGCTACCTGGCAGTTGTTGTTCTTCCTAGCTAGCTATGGATATTGGTAATGCTGTGTGTCAAATCTCTTTCAAATGCATCTTCGCAGTTATTGGAACATATTTGCAAACCCAATGACTTTGGCTAAGCTGCTGGTGGTCAACTTGCATTAGAACATAATGGTGGCTAACCATGGTGGCTTAGTGGTTAAGACGCTGAACAGCAGACCAGGAGGTAGGCAGGAAGACCTGAGTGTCACGTGACAGTGTGAGCTACCATCTTCGGCTACAGCTCCTGCCAACCTAGCGGTTCAAGAGCAAGAAATTACAAGTAGATTAATAGGTACCGTCTCGGCGGGAAGGTAATGGCGTTCCGTGTGCCTCGGTGAGTCATGCCTGCCACATGACCACAGAAGCATCTTCAGACAGCGCTGACTCTTCGGCTTTGAAACTGAGATGAGCACTGCCCCTAAAGTTGGTAATGACTGGCTTTCGGGCAAGGGGACCCTTTACCCTTACTGTGTTTTCCCTCTCAATTGTTTAAGAACAGTACGCTGATAAGAGATTACAGTACCTTGCTGTCATCAGGGCAGCAGGTAGTAAGGACAGGATTATGGCCTATGTGGGATTCAGGGTTGGGCTTTTGGTGCCTGATCCTGATGCTTCTGCTGTTGCCTAATGTGACTTGAGAAAGTAGAATGGTACATTCCTTCTTGCTAAAGATGGGCATTGCGGATACTTCTGGGGTCCTCTTTGCAATCTTCTACTGTGTGTGTTCTTCCTTTTGTGTCCCTGTTGGGATGAAAGTTCTCAAGTTACTTCTGTCTAGGATTAAATTTGTGATTTGCTGCAGATGTGTCCTAAAATTGAGAGTATCCTCTGTGGTGGAGACATTACTTTTTTGGGGGGGGGGGCATACTGCCTTTTGCGGGACAGTACGTGTCTTTCTGCCTATTGATCATAAGGGGCCCTAATAGTTAGTCCAGCTTCCAGTTCAGAGTTAGCAGAACATAATTATCTGGTGGACAGAACTATGGCTTCAGGAGTACTTGCCTTTCTACTGCTGTTGTAAAGTACTGGTCCCTTCAAGTTTCCCTCTTTCCTCATTTTTTCTGTTTCTAGGTCCGTGTCAACGAGATGGAACCCTACTTGATGGGTGCTGTCTGTCTTGAAACTTCCCTATTTGCTTAGTTTATGATGGTCTAGGCTACATCTGGGGGAGTTTCACTACCGTACTGCTTTTGTATCTCAGCTTAGGCTTGGATGCTGTATAATTAGTAACGTTTCCTTTTTATTAGGAAAAGATCCCGCTATTTAAAAACACAAGTTGGATGTAACGGTTATTGAGCTTGCAGATTTAAATTTGGGTGCTTATCCTTTTGTAGGTCCACTTAAAACTGTGGAATAGACTGAAGAGCACTTCTGGCTGGCACTCCAGCAGTGGATTTTGTCAGATGTATAGATATAATGCACATTGGCGTTAACTAAAAATGTTATTTGAATAGCATTTAAGTAGTCATTCCACCATTAGAGCAGGGAGAACTTTAAACAGATTTTCTCATGACCCACTTTACTTTAAGCTGTAAGGATATATGAGGTCCAAGAAAAAGATCTCTTAAGTACTTGCTTGGTGATTAGCACCTGCATTGGGGAAACCTGCAGATGTCTAAAAGGTAAATGAGATGGTTTTGTGTGACATTATTTGAATGTTCACAGAGTGTAGAATTTCAGCTTTAGTAAAATGAAAAGCTGGGAAAGCATTAGGTAATTCTCATTCCTAATGCAGCTCTGCAAGCTTGCAAAAACCAACTGTGCCAGCAGAACTTTATCAAAGAACTGAATGAAAGGAATACATGTGTCTGCCTTGAGTTTATTTCTTTCCATGCTGATGAAAGCCTATCCTATCTAGCAGCACTTTCCACATATACTTAGTATGTCCTATGAGAATGGCTTCTTGTGTGCATCTATTTCATATAAAAATATTTTAAGTGCACTTGTAGGAATTTTTTCTTTCCTGATTATGTACATTTCACAGTTCCCTCAATGTTTTTTTTTTTGGGGGGGGGGGAGCTCAGTATTTAGGCTTGAAGATAAATGCAAGGACTTTTCCATGGGCTTGTCCTTTGTCATCGCATCATCCAAATCCTCACACCTGTGTGAGGTTCTGTGGGGCAAAAGAGGCATTTGACTCCAAACCTGATGTTGCCATGGTGTGCTAGATGTGGAAGGGTTAGTGAATGTAACTTCGGCACAATCATAGGGTCTTTGGGCACTGGCGCTACGGCCTCAGTGCCGGCGCTAGGTGTCGCATATGCGCTGTAAAGTGCATTGTGACACCCAGAGAGGAAGAAGCGCTGGCAGGAAGGTCTGTGCTGTCCTGCCAGCACTGAATCCAGGCCTGCACGCACCGAAGCAGGTAAGACTGCTCCCTCTGAGCAGCGTGGGGAGGAGGTGTATCAGGGCAGGGGGTGGGCGGATTGGGCCTGGGAAGGGGTGGGACGCCGATGCCATATCCTATCATCTCTCCCAGGCCACAAGCCCCATCACGGGGCTGCTTGATTCTCCGCCAGCTAAAGAGCTGGCAGAGAACCAAGTAGCCCCATTGCAGCGACGGGGGTTTACCTGGGATAAGCAGGCAAATGCCTGCTTCCCCCAAGTAGACCTCCAGCCTGGCCTTCCCTGGATAGGATTCAGCATGGCTCACACTAAACACCCTAAGGGGGAGGCTTTTGTCTGCACATTAGTTCTCAAATCTTTCAGATGTTTGCCAAATTCCAAGCCTGAATATTTTCAAGTGACTTATTTAGCCAAGTCTAGAGTAAAGATGAATGGGAGAATATTGGTTCATCATCGTTTTTTTTTAATTTAAAAAATATATATCCCGCCTTTCCTATGCCAAGGCAAATGCCCAAGGCGGCTTACAACAGAAGTAAAAATACATAACTTACTTGGATCGTGCAGACCTGACCACGGTGATCCATGCCACGGTGACATCGCGACTAGATTATTGTAACGTGCTCTACGTGGGGCTGCCTTTGAAGACTGTTCGGAAACTGCAATTAGTGCAGAATGCGGCGGCCCGTGTGGTCACTGGTGGTAGGCAGTTCAACTCCGTCGGGCCGCTCCTCCGACGGCTGCACTGGCTGCCGATTCGTTTCCGGGCCCAATTCAAAGTGCTGGTTTTGACCTTTAAAGCCCTATACGGCTTGGGGCCAGGATATTTGAGAGACCGCCTACTTCTATATAGTCTGGCTCGTCTCCTTAGGTCATCAGAGAAGGCCCTTTTGCAGGTGCCGTTGCCCAGGGAGGTGCGAGGGGCGGCAGCCAGAAACAGGGCCTTCTCAGTAGTGGCACCAACCTTATGGAATACCCTCCCCTTTGATTTACGAACTGCTCTCTCCTTGGACACTTTCCGGCGAGGCCTAAAAACCTTCTTGTTCCAAGAAGCCTTCTGAGCCCTTGCCTTTTTTAACATCTCACTGGTACAGGTGGGGGTGCTGCTGTTTTTATGCTCCTGTTGTGACTGTCACCATGATCTTTTTAATTGATTTTTAGATATTGTTTTTATTAGTTGTCATTGTGTTTACTCTTTTAAAATGTGATTATTTTTATACTGTATTTTTTGTATTTTTTTCTGTTGTAAGCCGCCTTGGGTCCCTTCAGGGAGAAAGGCGGGATAAAAATACTGTAAATAAAATAAATAAATAAATAACTTAAATACATTAAAGTTTAAACAGTACATAACTGTACATAAACAATTTTAAAAACAATAAAATCCACAGGGGAGGCAACATGGAGCAGATAAGCAGCATGGCAGAGCATCTTGAGACACAGGAGGCAGACCACAGCCCATCACCCAAACGCTAGACGAAACAAACGTTTTGAGCCCTCGCCGAAAAGTCATGAGGGAGGGGGTAGTTCTCAGATCCCCTGGCAGGGAGTTCCACAGTTGTGGCGCCACAGCAGAGAAGGCTCGCCCACGTGTTGCCACTCCCCTAACTTGCGATAGAGGTGGCACTCGAAGGAGAGCCCCCTCAGATGACCTAAGATAATGGGCCAGAATGTATGGGAGAAGGCGGTACAGATATCCTGGACCTGAACCGTGAAGGGCTTTAAAGGTCATTACCAGCACCTTGAATTGGGCCCGGAAACGAATGGGCAGCCAGTTCAGCCGCTGAAGCAGCGGTTCAACAGAGTCAAACCGCCTAGCTCCAGTGACCACCCGGGCCGCCACATTCTGCACTAGTTGCAGCTTCCGAACCGTCTTCAAGGGCAGCCCCACGTAGAGCGCATTACAGTAATCCAGTCTTGAAGTCACTAAGGCGTGGACCACCGTGATCAGGTCCGATCGACTCAAGTATGGCCGCAGCTGGCGTACCAGCCGAACGCACCCCTGGCCATAGCCACCACCTGGCTTTCCAGGGAGAGCTGTGAATCCAGAAGTACTCCCAAGCTGCGCACCCATTCCTGCATGGGGAGTGCAACCCCATTCAGAACGGGCAGGTGACTCAGTACCTGCATCGAAGCTTTCCTGACCAGTAGGACCTCTGTCTTTTCTGGATTCAATCTCAACCTATTAGCCCTCATCCAGACCCCAACCGCCTCCAGACAGCGCTCCAGGACTTCCACAGCCTCTCTGGAGCGAGATGGCAAGGAGAGATAGAGCTGGGTGTCATCAGCATATTGGTGACACCCAACTCCAAATCCCCGGATGCTCTCCCAACGGTTTCATGTAGATATTAAAAAGCATGGGAGACAGAGTAGAACCCTGTGGCATCCCACACTGTAAAGGGCAGGGCGCCGAACAGGCGTCTCCCAGCATCACCATCTGGGATCTGTCAGCCAAGTAGGAATGGAACCACTGCAAGGCCTGATCCTGCCCCTTATAATGCCATTGCAGAAGTAGAAGAAATAATACAAGAGCCTTGTAAATTACTACTGTAGTTGAGTAAAAATACTCTGTTTATGAAAACTGTTACACTGAATAGGGCCATTGGGGTATTTAACCCAATATTGTCTATTGTGACTGGTAACAAGTTTTAAGGTTCAGTAGTAAGGGGGTAAGATTCAGAATTTCTGAGCATACCATATCAATTTAATGCTGAGATTTTCTGTGGGCTGAATTGATCCCACGATATGCACTTGTAACTTAAAGCTTGGCACTTAAGCATGACTGCGCTTGTTTTTTTTAGAGATACCTTTTTGCTTCATGTGCTTGTACACGAATATTGCACTTCATTGTCCACACAACACAGTTTAGTTACAGTGGAAGATCTATCACTGGGTACTATGTTTCTGAGTTCAGATTTGTGAGAAGTACCTACTTTGCAAGCCAATCAAATTGCGGGTAGGTCTGTATTTGCACTGGGAGCAGAAAGGGAGAGATAACCAAACATCACCTTTTGCTTAAATGGCAAGCACAGAGCTTTGTTTGCTTGGAAAGTTGACAAAATAAGAAGCTCTTCAGATTTGAGGTGTTTCCAGAAACTTCTCTACTTCTGAAATACCTTGGCTATCGACTACTAATCATGGTTCAGGAATGTGTGCTAGCACATTGGCCTAGGTTTCATTGCTACTTATCAAGTAAAAGGAATCTGAAAGCGGTCTACTTTGTTTCCGTGCTACATATGACTGGCCACTAGTCTAGGTAAAGGTATCCCTTGACAATTAAGTCCAGTCCTGTCCGATTCTAGGGAGCGGTGCTCATCTCAGTTTCAAAGCCGAAGAGCCAGCGCTGTCCAAAAACGTTTTCCATGGTCATGTGGACGGCATGACTCAACACCAAGGTGCATGGAACGCTGTTACCGTCACGCTGACGCGGTACCTATTAACCTACTTGCAACTTCTTGCTTTCGAACTGCTAGGTTGGCAGGAGCCACTGCATGGATTCGAACTGCCGACCTTTCGATCGACAGCTCATGGTTCAGTGGTTTAACCCAGAGCGCCACCCACTGGCTCGTCCACTAGTCTAGTCATTCTTAAAAGTTGGTCTGAGACCCCCTTGTGAGAGGGATGTCTAAAGTGTCTAAACTAAGTGTCAGCAACATAAAGGTGACTGCAGAAGCTGTGGCTTTAGGTAAGGAGGCTTAACGCATATATATTCTGGCTAAAAGGTATTACTGTTATGTGGCATTTCTTTGTAAAAACTTGTGAATTCACTAATTGTTTTCAGCCAGTTGTGTGAAGAAAGACAGTTAAGCTTCAGTCTCTGTTCAGGTTGCAGAGGAGCAAGTTTTAAAACTCAACCTGACTCTTCTGAATACAGTGTCTTAAAAAAATGTAGGAAATGTCTCCTTCACAACCTTCCCAGATACAGAGTGCAGTCTAATCCCAAATGCCCATAACCTCTCGCAAAAAGTGAAGGACTGTATTAATATTTGGCTCCCTAATGCTTGTGGTCTGTTGTAAAAACCTGAGGGCTTCATAAAATTCTGCTCTGTTTGTATTGCATCAAAATGTACCTCTTTAAAATCAATAACTTGGTGTAAAGATAAATGTAAAGCTGTACACTCCAAATAGGTGGGTCAGATTTTATTGCCTTTTTGTTGTTACAGATTAACTCCAAAGGACAAGAGGTTTTCACTGTTAATTTTAAACTATCTTAGCCCTGACTTGCTACTTGGCCTTTGTATGTTTGTCAGTAGCTGTTGGAAATATTGAATAGTATTTATACCGTAATTTTTAAATTTAACATGATGAAATTGTGAGTGTGTGATCTCCAATAATAGGCTTTGTTTAACTGTCTGTCCTTCCTTATGTTTAATCTAAATTATATTCACATTCCATATAATATAATGCAAAATTCACATATTTGTTCCAACTTTTGAAAAGCAAGAATGAGTTGTGATAAGTAATTTATTCTATTGCTCTCACTACTCTTACGGTGCAATCCTGCATATAAATAGGCCAGCAGAGCAAGCACAGCCTGTTTGCAATTTGTGTGTGTGGGGGGGGGGGGGGCCAGCAGTGCTCACACCGGCAGCATTCCGGACCTGCGCTGGTTGCTGCAGGTGAGTCCCACGCCGGTTGGCACAGGGGTGGGGGAGGGCAGGCAGGGGTGGCGAGAGGGGGCCATTGGCTGGCGTGGGCGGACATGTCCAGGGGGAGGTGGTGGGGAAGGGGGAGCTGTTCACAAAGAAATTGAGGAGTTCTTCCTGCCCTCAAGCTGTATGGTGTGCATACAGTTACCCCTGCTTGAGAGCAGGGGCAGATGGTTCAAGAAAGCTTCCAAGCTCAACCTTGCACGTGCATAGAACTCCACTGTGTGTATCTGCACAGGTAAGCAACCTGTCCTGTTCTCTTCTTCTCCCCCCCCCCCATAGGAGGCGGAGGTGGATGGGTGGAATCATGAAGGAAGCAGGACATCTTAGGTCACCACCTGAGGGTGGTCAAGTTGGAGGAATGGCAGCCATGGATGGGGAGATAACAAACAATTGCTGAAGGAGAGTGCGACAAGCCAATGGATAGCTTTAAAATAAATACAAATAGTTTATGCTGGATACAGAATGGGATGGTAATCCAGTAAAGAGACCTGAAGATCTGAGAGGGAGATTTTGTGTGGTTAGATGTATTTGAGATACGATTTATTTGATCAGTGGAGTTTTGGATAGGGTTGATTGACATTTGAAAGGAGAGTTCACAGACCAATAAAATTGAACACTTGATGGTTGTACCGTACAAGCTGAAAAATCCAAAACTAAGCAAGATACCCAAGGTCATGACAGTGATTCGGGTTGCAAGTGGCTGGAAGTTTGTCTGTCTCAGTCCATTACGTTTGCTTTGGGGTGGAGAGGCCCTGGTAGGAACTGGCATGGTGCTCTGTAAAGCTGCTTGGAGGGCGTACATTCTAGAATAGGTCTGGTTCAGTTTTTAAAAGCAGCATAATTTTATTCTCAAATGGTTTTTCTGCATCATTTAAAAACAGTCAGTATTAAACATTTTTTTTTTCTGAGTGCTCAAATGCTTATGCTAGTCTTCAAACTACCCAAAGTAATGGAAAACCAGCTTGGTTTTACAATAGCAGATTACATTCTAATAACTACGTACTTTGCTGCTTTGTGTCATTTGACTAACACTCTTGTTTTGCTTTTTTTTTCTAGTTCAAAGCCTATTTCTTCACCTGTGATTCTCCAGTTTGGACATGCAGAAACCCTTCAGCCACTCCTTGCTCTCATGGGCTATTTCAAGGATGAGGAACCTCTCAGAGCTAACAATTACCACCGGCACATGCATCGGGCATATCGTAGTGGCCGCATTGTCCCTTATGCCTCAAACTTGTTGTTTGTGCTTTATCACTGCGATCAAGCCAAATCTCCTGAGGAGGAATACAAAATCCAGATTCTGCTCAATGAGAAACTGTTGCAATTTGCACACTCGGGGGAGACGGTTTCGTTGTACACCAACCTGAAAAATCACTATAAGGACCTCCTTCAGAATTGCCATTTTGCTGAAGTGTGCGATATACCAGGAAATGCTACCACTATTGATGAATTGTAAATTGTGCACAGTAGTTACTTTGATGATGTATACCTCTCTTGGTTTTGCTATTGGTTAGGAAAGAACACTGGTATACTTCAAAACAACTTATTTTGTTTTGCGGTTCAAAAATGCCACCCAAATCAGCTGCCTGTTCAAAGGCATACAGAGCACTTGGACTTCCAGAGGAACTCTGTCCTGGGAAAAGTAATGCTGTTTTTGGAATCTCAGATTACCTAGGAGTGAGCATATGCTACTCAGTATGCACATCAATGTCATAATCTGGAATTATTGTGGATCAAAATGGCTGCTTTGTTGGAATAATCATTCTCAAAAATAGTCTAATAGTATATACGAAAGTGGATTTCCAGTATCCCTTTTGTTCAAACATGGAGGCTTCTTGTCTCATGCTTCACATATTTCTCTCTAAGCAGAGTATTCAGGAAATCGAGAACAAAGTTTGCAGAGCAGTTGGAAAGCTTGCCATTGGCAAAAGCAATGGTACTTGCTTTATATCTGTGATGCAGCTGCTTATTCAGCTTTAGTGAGATTTGCATGGTAATGTGGTTGCCTACTTGAACAATTATGAGACTGGAGGTAGGGGGAAAGTGGTGAGTTTGCCATTTGAGAAGAAACTGTTCCAAGGAAGGTGTCAAGTTCTGCTTTATTCTATAACATTAGTAATTAAGATAAGGGGCCACTGGTTTCGGTGCAGGCTTCAGCAGAACAAAGGGTCATTCAGCAAAAAGGAGTAGTATATACTGCATGTTATAAAGAAGGGTGTGGTGTGTTCACATCTACTGTACCTGGTGCCCTTATAAACGTCCATTTTCTAGGTATGGAGTAATGTGAGAATCTGGATATCTGATAAGGGGGGGGGGGGAGATGACTATACACTTTAAGCTGGAATTTAGAGTATAATTCACAATAATGTCCAAAGAGCAACGCATCACTCTAGTAAAATTATTTGTTTTCTGTATAGCTTTTCTCTTAGGAAGTGTTCTTTGAAACTGGATTAGTAGTAGCTATCTTGGATATAGCATTATGAATATTTTTGAAATAATCTTATTTTTAAGAATAGCTCCTTAATCATGCTTTTTAAGATAAAGAATTGAAAACATAATTGCCCCAAACAAGAACTATTTGAGCAGAAATAGTTCCAAGCAAGTTATCAAGTTCTGGTTATTCTATAATTTTAGCAGTTAAGATGAATCGTATGAAGATGCCCTATATACCGAGTCAGACCATTACTCTGAGCTCAGAATTGTCTATGCAGACTTGGCAGCGCTTCCCCCAGGTTTCAGGCAGGGGTCTTTTTTCCCCAACCCTAGCCTAGAGATGCCAGGACTGAACCTGGGCTCTTCTGCATGCAAAGCAGAATAACTTGATTTATGACCGCTTATATTATGCAGGTTAGAATGAAAATATGTGACTTCTAAAACTTTGTCATAAATTTAGCATTGCCTTCTAGTGTTTTATAAAATAGTAGCCAAGTTAGAACATGGGTGCTTCTACATCAGTGTTGAAGATGGTTATTTCTAACCAGAAACTTTACTATTTGGTATTTTCTGCATGGAAAATGTTGAGTAAATAAAACCTCATTCCAATAATTTGACAGTCCCATGGGAGAAATAATGGGCAGGGACACTTTGCTAAACAATTACAGTAAGTCAAACCATTGTTTGAACAAAAACATTCTAAAGAAGAGTCTTGTTAAAATGCTCCATCCCTGATATGACTAGTGGGGGCTACCTAACTGGGCATGTGCCCCCCTCGATCTGCTCTGATGATCTGTCCCATTGCTGCCATGGAATTCACAGCAGCCTAAAGTTGTGCAGCGACTATTTTCTTGTACATTCAACTCTCCACTTACTAAGAAATTCTGAGGTCACTGAATGACTTGAAATCTTCAAAACAGACTCTTTGGCTATTGTGAGTTCCATAGCGCTCACTGAGATCTTTTCTGGAAATCCTATAGGCTCCTTGAGAGCAATCCCTGTTAGCCCCTGAGGGGGGAGGAAGGAGGTGCCCTGAGTATCTCCTTCTTCCCCTGCCCCACCAGTATACTGCAGGGATGTGTGCGGTGCGGGGGTGGCAGGTGAAGCAGAACTGCCCCATCATAGTCCATGGGGGGGGGGGGGGAAGCCACAGCTCAACCCTGTGATTGCATGCACTACTGCTTACTTGGGTGCAAGTGGGTAGCACATGAGCACAGTCACAGGGTTAGGCTGCGACTTTTTTCTGTAGACTACGACGGGGTGATTCTGTCGCCCTTGCACTGCATGTCCCTGGTACACTGCCACCAGCTGGGAGTATTTTAGGGTGGGAGGGGAAGGAACACCTGCCTGCCAAGGACAAGCCCGTTTACCTATAGGGAGATTGGGAGGGGGGGTAGCAAGGCAAGCCAGGAGCAGCAAGTGAGAGGAGGAGCCAGGGAGGGGCACAATATTCAAGTGTAATTTGCAAGTGGAGAGAGGCTTAGAATTGGGTCTTTCCCTGACTCTGCCCGATTGTATTCTTCTATTGGGTAAAATGTGGCATGTGTGATGGATAAGTGTATTTCATGGTTGCTAGAACTGCCACACTGCCTACAAATACTTGATTTAAACTGTTTATAATTCAGGTTTTTATTTCTCGAGTCTGTGGTGAAGCTGTAACTCTGCTTATTACCTCAATCTTATATCCTTTTATGCATATTATATTATGGTCTTTGCTGCATAACGAAGTAGGGAAAATATTGTGGTCGAACACAATGTTGAAACACACCAGGCACTGTCGGGTACTAACTGTAAGGAATCATGCAGTCCTATTCTAGGTCTAATTGACTTGTTCAGGGTGTATTTTTTGGCTCAGATGAGACATTAAGGCTACAAACCCATGTCCTCAGAGGCAAGTTGCATGAGAAACCTGCTAAGAGGCAGTGGCAGCAGTTCAAGCAGAGAAATATCGGGCAAGAGAGGCTGATAAACACCTTCTCTGTCAGCTGCTCTTGCTCTAGCCAGAATAAGACTGGAAATGAGCCCATTGTGTGTGTGTGTGGGGGGGGATTGCAGGTTGGGGAGAAGGGTTCTGCACCCTCTTCCCACCCATAGCTCCTCTGCTTGAAGTTACATACTCCTCCCCCACACACACACACACTTTATACCGGTTCTATTTTCCAAACTCTGACTAATACATGGTGATCACCACAACACACTCGTTTAGAACAGTGTTGACTATAAAGATAAACAGGGTATTAATGCATGCTCATGATGTCCTACTATAATGATCAGCAATGTATTGAAGTTACTAGGAATCACTTTCCCATTAGAGAGCTATGTGTTTGTACTTTTGTGAAAACTTGTTTTGGTGGGGGAGAGGTTGATGAAACCTAAAATATTTAATTACCTTTAAACAGTATTAGGTTGAAAGTGGGGGACCCATGGAAAAACTCTGCTGTTTGAGCTTGTGTTTGGCTATGATGTCACATGCACCTCCTTCTATACATTAAATAGACCGTGTTTAAACATTGATTAGGCTGGCACCAACTGTTCAGGATGTAAGTGGTATTGCATTTATGAATATTTGTATTTGAAAAAAAATATAGTACTCTGTGTCCAGAGTAGAATGTGGAATTCTTAAATTGATTTCCGCGAACATAAGCATACTGGTGAATAGTCTCTAGGAAATGCTCTCAAGAATATTCTTGGTCCCATCAGTTAAGATACTTTCTGTATATGTGAGAGGCGGAGAAAACTCCCACACTCGGCACTCTACAGGACTACCATATTTTGTTAGTACAGGAATTATAATGAACTGTAACAGATACTCTGTTTAAAAGTAATGTGTGGCTCGGGCATAGGTTTAGCAACTATCTCAATCTCCTGTAAATTGCTTGTTAAAACTTTGATTTGGATGGATACTCTGAACCACTGAAGATAAAATGAGGAACAGGTTGTGCAATGTGTGTAAAAGGTGAGAGAAATGTGCTTTAGTTTATGATCAGGCATTGGTTTCTGTAAATTACAATGTGGGCCAAATGTTCACGTCCTTGAGCCGTAAATATAGGTTCTTGGGCCTTAATCTTACTGTAGTGCTGTTCATCAGCAATTGCAATGTTTCAGACTTCCTATGAAGAAAGAATTGTAAGATGACTCCAATTGTAAGATGAATATTTCAAATTCCTGAAATAAAATAAATAAATAAATAAATAAGAATTCAAAATAAATAAAATGTGGTAAAGTCTATATAGAAAAAAGCAATTTCATGTTTATACGACAGTATTTTTGTAAACTACTGTACTATCAAAGTTACCTACAGTGTAAGTAATTATGTCCTGCCAAACAGTTGCATTGTTTTTGTTTTTATGTAAAACTAAGGTGGATAATACTAGAATGCTTCTGTCCTAATGTGGACAGAAATATATATTTCTGCTTTTGTTTGGATATGACCTTTTTCTTCAAGAAAATTTAAACTCGCTACCGCTTTTTCAAAAAATTTAAACTCCCTACAGCTTCATAAACTCACTACAGCTTCATAAAAGTTAACTTCGGAACAAATTTATTCGACATTGGTTACACCCAGTAGTCCTGATCCAGAGGGGTTCAGACAGATGAATGTCTGCTTACCTGATGGTCAGTACAGTCAGTCTTGACAACACTGATAATCTCTGTGAGGAAAGCAAGATGCCCTGTCAGCTGAAAGATGTTGATAGATATTGTGAAAGCGTATACAGTATTGTCAAGCCTCTGTCCCTTGTTTTGCACCCAGCTCACTCTCCATGGTTCTTCAATATTGCAAACAACTAAGCACACTGAAATCATGTAGAGTAGACATGTGGTGGTGCTCTCCAGTCCCATTGCAAATTTATTGTTTATATACCACTATTGTTTTTTCTGGGTTAGGGAAGTTTGCTCTTCAGCAGCTGTGCAAAAACCCCAAAGAATATTCATATCGCATTAGAACCAGGTCATGGCTCCAGCTTCCAAAGGAAGGAGAGTTATGGCAAGAATCTGTTGCAATGGATGTATATACTATTGTACACATGGTTTTGGGATCTCCTTTGTATTCCCTTCTGCTTTCTACATCACTTTTTTTATCAATGGTATTGGAAAACACATCCAGGCTCAACAAACGGTTGAGCAATTTATATATAGTTGCTTAAAAGCATGATTTTTGTGACGACAGGATTCCTGGGTTCTGCCTGCAATTCATGACACAGCAATCTGCACTTCTTTGGAAGTATTGAGTAATTCTTAGAACAGTTCTGTGCCCTAGTGTTCATTATTCATTGAACTCTCCATGACAGTACAGTGACCTGAATGGCAACTGAGGACACCTTGGATGCCTTGTACCTTCTAATGAGTGATGAAAATGTAGCTGCCCCAATTCTCGCACAAGGATTCTTGCCTTCTTCTAGACTTCACTGAAGGCTCTTTTCCATCAACTTTATAATAAACTGACCATAGCCATCTGCTTTAGAAGGAAGAAGCTTAATATCTTTATAGCAATGAATCTTCCAATACTTGTAGAAGAACTGCATCTCAAACAAATTCAGCAATGGTTATTAGGGAAGCTGGAAGGTAATTGGTGCACTAGTGTGTCCCTGTGCATGCATTTACACACACGTGTACTAAAGTCAAGATACTGTATACAGTATTTTCCTCCCACTCCTACGAGTTAATTCTGAGAAACAAGGCAGAGGCTGAACCTTGAAGAATTCCAGTGATGTAGACTTGAGTCTATTGACTCTGACTCGAGTCACTCAAGTCGCGTCAATTACTCGACTTAAGACTTGGAGCCTTTTACAACAAGTCAAATTCTATTCAGGTTTAACCTGGTTTCCCCATTAAATAGATAGGCACTCGATCCACATCCCTGAAGAATTCTAGGGCAAGTATATATTAACCTTTGCAAAAGACATCCTCAGCATGTTCTTGAATAACAAAAATGGGGTAACGTGTTAGTATGCATCAGTACAAGAAAATAGACTATCCTAGTTAGTACCAGGGCTGCTTGAGCATATGCAGCTGTCCTGGCTGTTGATGAGCACTGCAACACTAACTCCAGGGCCCTAAGTGGAGTTTTGTAAGTTAATGTGAAACAGCAAAAACCTATATGCGAGTAGTGTATGTTTAAAGTTGAAAGTCAGGAGCAGGTTCACCTTTTAGGGTAGAATACTCTCTGCGCAAGTTCCAGTTCCATTAAGTTCGCATAGTCAGGGCCATGGTGTTCCCAGTAGCAATGTATGGTTGCGAGAGTTGGACCATAAGGAAGGCTGAGCACCGAACAATAGATGCTTTCGAACAGTGGTGCTGGAGAAGACTCCTGAGAGTCCCTTGGACTGCTAGGAGATCAAATCAGTCAATCCTAAATGAAATCAACCCTGACTGTTCCCTGGAAGGACAGGTACTGAGGCTGAAGCTCAAACATTTTGGCCACCTAATGCGAAGAGAGGACTCTCTGGAGAAGACTCTGATGCTGGGAAAGATTGAAGGCAAAAGGGGAAGGCAAAGGATGAGATTAGACAGCATCACTGATCCAACGAACATGAAAATGAGCGAACTCAGGAAGATAGTGGAGGACAGGAAGGCCTGGCAGGATATGGTTCATGGGATCACGAAGGGTCGGACACGACTTAACGACTGAACAATAAAAATTCTTAATTAAAAGTTTTCATATAATTTTAAAATTCTGATGGGGATCTAGAATTTCCCCAAGGGGCCTGGCTAAACTGGAAGTTGGAAGAAAAATAAGGAAAATAATGTGGTAATTAGTGGAGGGGGTGCAACAGTTCTTGAGAGCTGGGCTATGCTGCCTTTTTGGGAGGGGGCAATATATTTTTCTTCACTTTCCTAGCAATTGCACATTAAGCATCTGAAGCATTAAGATGTATATTTACATTCCCATTATTGCAGAACTCCCCTATGCTCATTGGTGCACTAGATACTTGGCTTTTCAACCTTCATACTCTGTTGGCCGTTACCCTGATTGAAAAGACATTATCCTTCTTCCTTCTGCCCATGAAAAGCCACATGGAGGATGGAATGTTCCAAAGGTGCGGTGTAGCTTATTTTGATGCCCTGTCTAGTAATGGCATGAACTTTGGAACATCCAGCCATCAAACTTAAATTTAGGATGTTGGGAATGTGGCCCAGTGGGTGAGTTTGTTTAAAAAAAATAGCAGCTGGGGGGGTGTTGCAAAACAGCAGAATATCAGTGGGAGGGGGGGCTTTACGACTTTGTTTTGCTCCCAATCACAGCCCTTGCTTACCAGTTTATGTAGGAAAACAATCTTTCATTGGTTTTGAAAGTTTACTAAAATTTTAAGATAGCAGTGTGGGTGGCTGGGTGGGTGGGGGGCACAATCAGAAGTGGTACCATCATGGAGGAAAATCTTAAAAGCTTCCAACCTGCACTACAGCTACTCCATTTTGCAGCACCTCAACTGCTATTTCAAAAACAAGCCCATTGGACACCTTGCATAACTTGTAGTTTGACTTGAAGTAATTGGCAGCAATATATCTGTTGGGTCCCAATCCATAGAACTGTGCCACTAGTGTTGCATGCTTTGCAGGATTCTAGACTTTGTTTCTTTAACAATAGCCTTAAATAATTGCTTTTGGAATTAAGGGTGCAACTGTATGAATATATAGTAATGGAAAAGTGCAGCTAAACAGTGCTAACTTACAAGTAAACATGTAGAATTGTGCTGCATGGGAAGTTTCAAAAGGAATTTATGGCATGACATGGAGGAGAGGTTACTTGCTGGTTCAAAGATGGGAAAAGGACAGATTTCTTGCTGGCCTTTTCATTTGTCCAAATTAGTATGTTGAATGAAAAATTTACACTGAAGAAAAATTTACCATGGGGGCAAAACTGGAAGTGATTGCGGGGGGGGGGGGGGAGAGAGAAATCCTAAGTGAGTTTTGGTAGCAACTTACCACTGGTTGGCAACAGGTGGCTATTCTTTTTCCCCCTCCCCCCCACCCGGTTGCCTCGGGAAGCTGCGGGGTGAGCCCTTTTTGGCAACTGGCTCCTGCTAGCTGCCATAGTCTCTATGAATGCCCATGAATTATGCTGCATCATGACATAGTGTCATTCCAAGAGTTTCGGGGGGGGGAATGATGGCTGCCCTAAACAAATGCTGAAATCGCCCCTTATCTATTTTTACCACCTCAGAATGTGACAGAAAAAAATGGACATTTTGGATTACCTTACTCCAAATTAGCTCCCTAGATCAGGGGTTCTCAACCAGTGGTACTAGTACCACCAGTGGTACTTCGGCCAACTGCTGGTGTTACTCAGACCACTGGACCACAAGAACCCCACTCCGACGCGTTGCGCTTAGCGCTGCGTTTTTGCTCCTGCGCGTTTTTGCCTTTGGCCGAGCCTCTCGGGAATGCTGAGAAGGGCCCTCCTACCCGCCCAGAGCCTCCTACCTGTGTTTTCTGGCCTCTGAAAAGTAACTGGCAATGATGTCATCGTCAGTCACATCTGGTGGTACGCAGCAAGAGAGTGGCACCGGAGGTGGTACTCAGCTAGGAAGGGGTTGAGAAACCCTGCCCTAGATGATGGCCTCAGTCTCGAAGGCACTGGCGTCGCTGGAGGTGGGGCAGAAAGCTAAGATCTGCAGCTTTCCGCCCCACCGTTACTCTCCTGAACGAGGTGCCCTGCTCCCTCGTCATAGGAGCCCGTCAGCAGAGAGAAAGCAATGTGCAGGGACTCTCCTGCGCGTTGCTTTCTCTCTGCTGACGGGCTCCTATGACGAGGGGGCAGGGCACCTCGTACCGGAGAGTAACGGTGGGGCGGAAAGCTGCAGAACTTAGCTTTCCGCCCCACCTCCAGCGACGCCAGTGCTCGGTGTCAGAACTATTGAGATATTTTGAACCAGAATTTAGAGTTACTTGTATATGAATGGAAGAATTCTCTCTTCCTATATGTGTATCCCTCAATGTATTAAGATGTCTTTTGCAATGCTAACATTCCCTTTGTGAGTTCCTACCTTGTACTAGTGCAAAGGTTCATATGTCTAGCTTGTTTCTGATTAGCTCATCAAGAAGGCGGTACTCTTGTAATCTTCAGCCAGATGGAGAACTCCCTTTGCAAACTTCCGATCTGTTTACTTACGGAACAGCTAACGCTCTATAAAGGCTGTTCATTCTGACATTTGAACCAACTGTGTACATATTCTGTAGTTTCCAGTTATATAATACTTTATATGCTTTTATGGAAGACAGTCATATGCCAGATGTACCTAATATACCTAAATGTCTATACATATTGAAAATGTTAATAGAACTTAGCCTCTTCCTTTTGAACATTCACTGAACATTGGAACCGAGGAGCCTAATCCTAGGAATTGCTCTGTGAACACTGAAACCATTCAACTGAGTCTGACTGCTAGATGTGTCCTAATGAAACGACTGAAAATTGAAGTTGTTGCTTGCCTCTTAACTAGTACAGTGGTGCATTGCCATGTGAAAACACTTTTGCTGGAAGAGAGGGGACAACATCCTTTTGTTTACCTTTATTTAATATTCTGTTCAACATTTAGGGCAAAAACTTGTGACCCACCAAGGCAAACTTAGCAATCTAGCCATATGTGGCTGCCTACCAGGTCTTGATAAGCTTCATATTTTAATGCTTATCTGGGGTTGCAAAAACAGGGGTTGGGAATGACCAGCACATAGTAGACCACAATATGTGGTTGGTGGGTTGTATTGGTCTGGTGGGTCACAGTTGTGTTTCAGATCCCCAGCAGTAGACTCAAAGCACTGGCAAGCTGTCTAAAAGAGCATTGCCTCCTGCGTGCTTCCCCTTATGCCAAGACCTGTCAGGGATGTCCTTTTTTGTATCTCCTTGTATTGAGGCATCTGATTGGTGGGAGAAATTCTAGGGCTGTTTCAACTGTGGTTCCCAGTTTTGGAATTCCAAAAGGAGGCTCACTTCACTAACTTTTAAAAAGAGAATTTGCCAAAGCATTCCTGTTCAGGATATCCTTTGGTACTGTGTTATGATCTTAGAGGCTGCTGATTTTGAACTGGCATTTGTTTATCTGCTGTACACATTGGAGGGGCTTTGATTTGGTAACATTTGTTGAATTACACAGGCCTGAAAATTTGAGGGTCAATTCTTTTTCAATATTTGCGGTGGTTTTATATGAATTTGGGGCACTGATTCCCAAAATTGCATCAGTTTTGCCCTATCACATCTAATTTTGGGGGTACGGCATCGCCACCTCATAATGCAAGTCAAGTAGCTTCCTTGTGAGGAAGCCATGGCGTCAGATTCCTCACAAGGAAGCTGCTTGACTCATGAGGTGGTGATGCCGTACCACTAAAACTAGACATGATTGGGTAAAACCAATGGCATTTTTTGGTATCACGACCCCAAATACACCCAATAGGTCTCACGTTTAAAAAAGCAAAATGTGTGCAGGCCTGTGTTGTTAGTGTGGTTTTATTGATGCCTTAAACGGTAACCCACTTTGAGAGCCTAGTTTTAGGCCAATCAAGCTGAAAATAAATAAGAGGGTCAGAGGGTTGACACCTCCTATATCAGTAAACAGCTCCCTTTCTTCCTTTATGTAACAGAGGAAAAAGAGAGAACATGTGGGTTCTTAGGCACATTGGTGAAGAGAGAGCATTGAACAGGTTTTAAGCCACATGGCACACCTTCCCATACACTGGTTCCCTATTCCCCTTTTGCTTCCAACAAACTCCTTGCCCTTATATACAAAGCACTACATCACCATGCCATCCTTACTTCTTTTCTTGTTCTGCTTCTGCTTGTGGTCTTCACTTTTCCAAGTCTACCACTCCTGTTTCCTTAATTGTTTTAACATAATATGTTAAATATGTTGTCCTGCTCTTTTCCCAAGGAGTTCACATGTGGCCCTTCTTTCCCCAACTTCCTTGCAACAACCCTGTGTGGTAGGTAAGGTTGAGACTGAGAGATAGTAACTGTCCGAAGGTCAGCTAGTGAGCTGCATGGCTGAATGGGGACTTGCACATGGTTTTCCCTAGTCCAACACTGATTCCACTCATCCTGCTTTGCTTCCTTTTAAGCCAAACTCTCTCTCTCTCTCTCTCTCTCTCTCTCTCTCTCTCTCTCTCTCTCTCAGAACAGTTACAGTGCTACTTCTCTCTTCTCTTATCTCAAAACCCACCTTTCTGTACCTGTACCGTAGCAATTCATTTGGTTTAAAACAATGTCTGCATGTTAGGTTTTAATGTCTGTATTTTAATTGTTTTATGTTTGGCTTGTGAGCTGCCTCAAGCAAGCTGGATGAGATGGGATGTTCATTAATGAAATCTGCAATTTTGTGCACACTTACACTTGGGAGGCTGTCCAGTTGCATTGGGATTTACTTCTGAGTAAACATGAACAGACTTGGCCTGCCAAGAACAAATTTAACCTGAAAACAGGTACAACTGCTGTTAAACCAATAATTCCAACTTCTTGACGCTTGTCACTTGGAAGGATTGGTTTCACATTTCTTTGAAACCAAACACATCTTTGTGTTAGTGAAATCTTCAAAGCTGTCAGAGACCTCAAATGTCCCTGAATCCTTTGGCAAAATAGCTTTGGTTCAGTAAGTAAACAGCTGAATCAGTAACAATGGTGAGCAAATAACTACCTGCTGAAAACGTACCTTGATCGGGCTGTGAGCCTGTGAACTTTGTGTGATGTTAGATAACTAGCTAATGGAAACTACAAAATAAAAAACAAACAAACCCCACGAAGGAATCACAAATTCTCTAAAAAAAATGGTCCCCTTTTGTTAAACTGAAAACATTGGTCAGATATTGCCAATCCTTTGATCTACAGGGTTACTTTAAGAATATCCTTGATGGCTTTGGGAGCTTTTAGGCAGAGAACTTTTCAAGTGTCAGTCATGCTCTCTGAACACACCCAGCAGCACTTGCCAATCATCACTCAGGTTCAGAACAAGGAATTGCTAAGGTGGTGTTGCATAACGCACGCTCAAGACAACTTTGTACCTCCTTTTCCCCCCCAAAGAGTATTTCTTGCCACACATCTTGTTCAGCAATGTGAAAGCCTATTTGGAAATAAGCTTGGTTAAATGGAGACAGAATATTAGCCATTACGGTAAATGCCATTTTTCAAGCAGAGACTAAGTGTAAACTAGGTAAATGCTAGTTATTTTGTCTTCAATATATGCTGCAAGAATATATATTCAGTTTATTCTGTTAATTCTTCTGTGGAGATTGCATTAGGCAGGGTCCCCTAGACCTGGGCACTCAACTTTGGTTTGCTTGCTTTCTTTAATATCCCTTTGCTATGATGCTGAAACCATGTTTTCTCACTGCAGATAGAATTAATCCTCATGACCTTCAGAGCAAAAAAACTGGATGGAAGGTGTGGGACCAGAGCAGAGAGGGCAAGCTGGAGCAGTTTGTTATCTCTATTAATATCTTAACTGACATGACAAGAGAAGAGACTTCTGAAAAAATTACTACATTGGATTGCATCATGTTAATTTATGAAAACTGCATTCCGGATTACAGGGTGTGTGTTGAAATAATCTTTTCCTATTGCATATTACTGTGTTGTTGCAACAGGCACTGTGCTTTTTCCAGTTGTGCTAATCTAGCCCTATAGCAGCAGTAGTGTCCATATCCACCTTCCCACAAGTAAACATTGCCCATGTTATGGTGTTACAAAGACCTACGTTTGCCACTTGTAGTGATGCTAAATGTTAACTACTGGGTGAGTGTGGGTGGCTGTGGCTTTTCCTGCTAGCAGCGTCAGTGGAGGTGAAAGGCAAGCAACTCTATATTATATTTGTATTGCATAGTCAGATTGCTTCTCTTTTGCATCAGTCCTTTACAGCAGGAAATGAAAGCGTGTTCAAAAGAATCCATCCCATATGCCTGATCCATGGTATTTGCATATGAACTATGAAGCTGATTGTCACTGGCTGGCTTATGAACAGCTGACTACAGGCTTGACAGGAGCCCTGCCTCTTGACTGCACCCTCTGAACCTACTGGCAGAAGACGTGTCGCCATCACCTTGACAATGGAACCTTGCCTCACTGTCATCTTGCTCTCCCTCTTGGCTTTCACTTACTGCTGAGTCAACTGGGATGCTGTCTGGTGACCACAGGCACAGCCTTCTGTGACTTGCCAGAAGTTTCCTCTGACTGGTATGTGGGATGTCTCCCCAACAATAACAAATGCTATTTAATATTTATATGTATGAAGTGGATGGAGAACGACCAAAACTGAATGGTACATTCATTTTCAGTTGACACAGGAGCACTATTCTCATCTTATCTAATATCTCAGAGGCTTATCTAATATTAATAAGCTAAGTGAGAGTACATAGTCTGAAGCTGAATCTAGAGAAGTCAGTGGTGATGATGAGTGTTGGTTCTCTTGGTATGAGGGAGGAGGAGTATTTGATTTTCCCTGGCAAAGCACATTCATAATGTGGCTGTGATCCTTGGTCTTGGCATATAATCAGCGGTGGCCAAACTGTGGCTCCTGAGCCACATGAGGCTCTTTGACCTATAATGTGCAGCTCTGAGATATATGTTGGCTGAGCTCCTTTTTGCATCACAATTAATATATAAAAGGTAAATAAGACATTTTCAAGCTTTATTATTATTGACCAGGTATAAACTGAGAGTCCACTGGATTAAAACATAAGTTTACTGTTCATGGTGAGGAAATATATTTAAGAATTTAAATGCTTCTTAAAATATTGTGGCTCTCAAACATCTGAAGTTTATCGTATGTGGCTCTTACATTAATCAAGTTTGGCCACCCCATAGTGAATGTATTTTACAAATAAATGATTTTTGAGGATGCTCAGTCTGACATTCATTAGGAAATATTTTTAAGATTTGGAATAGCTTAAAAAGAAAAGTTAAAATGTCGACAGATAAATGTCGGCATTCACAAAATTTCTAACACCAAATATGTTAGTCAAATATGTTACCATTAATATTAAAAACCTGATAATTAAGTATTTTGGAAGACACCAGACACACCATTTGATGTATTATATTGTATATAACACTCTCTCTCTCTCTCTCTCTCTCTCTCTCTCTCTCTCTCTCTCTCTCACACACACACACACACACACACACACACACACACACACACATTGTGCCTTTGCATAGAAGAGGTTTATAAATATTGAAAATAAATGTCAGCAAATTATATCATTGGTAACTAAACACTCACCAAGGGTGAAATCTCTCAGGCTCCCCTTTGTTACATTATAGGTTAAATTCTTCTTCATGACATGAGCCTGCCTCACCATAACTGTGTCTTGAACCTATGTTCCTAAACTTATATCATAAACAAATATATTAAATATTTAGTCAAACACTGTATGAGAAATCCACCACTACAAGGAAGAGTCACACACTTTTTAATGACTGTCAGCCCATTCCAACCCAACTCCTCTCCAAGTCAGGCATAAGTGTGGCCTAAGTGCAGCCTAAGTTAGGCAGAAGTTATGCCTGAGATAGGTCAGAGTTATGCCTGAGTTAGGCAGGCTGCAGTTTCTGTGGCCCAGCACCACCCCAGGATCCAGGCAACACTTACCTCCCAGGCAGGCAGGCTCTTCTCCAGGCTCCGTGTCTGGCTCAGGCATGTGCAGGCCTCTGTCTGCATGTGTCAGCGTCCATCCATGGCAGCTGCCGCAGGGTCTGTCGCAGCCCGGTCGCAAAGGGGCTGACCGCAGGCAGGGGGGTTGCGCCAGTCATGTGGTGGGCGCAGGGCAGGTGAGCGAGGTGCCTGAGCCCAGCCACCACAGGGCACCCTGTGCATCAGCCACCTGCTGCAGGGGAGAGTGGCCGTCCCCTCCCTCCTGCAGAAGACGATGCCACCCCCAAGCCACGTTGAGGCTGCACTGGGTGGTGAGCGGGGGAGGGAAGGGAATGGGAGGGGGTGGGAATGTCACACACAAGGGGGGTCTCATGAGGACTGGAACTGCCTCTGACATGACTCGCCCATGTGCTGCCTGAAGCCCTGGGCCTCCAGGGCCAGGGCAATGCCCACAAAGAAGGCATCCCGGCGTGCCTGCTGCTCTGTGCCCCGGCCAAGACCAAGAGATGCCTTGGGCTTGTCTGCTGCGAGCGTGAAGGGCTCACACAGCTCATCACACCCCCAGATGGGGCGACGACGGCGCCTCACGGCAGGTGCTCTAGCAGGGTGGGGGGTGGCCAGCAGCCATCATCAGGGAGTGGGAGGAGAGGCAGACACACAGGCAGGCAGACAGGGGGTGCTGGGGAGGGGCATGGGTGGGTCAGAGACAGACAGACAGACAACAAGGCTGGTGGGAGACAGATTCTGAGAGAGGGGTCTGCAGAGACCGATAGGGACACAGGGGGCGCTCCGCAGATGAAGGTGATGCATAAACAGGTGCCTCTTATGCAGACAGACTTTGGGCGGAAGTGGCTGCATTACAGGCGGACCTTCGACTGAGGCGCCTGCATTACAGGCGGACGCCCTGGCTGTCACTGTTTGCCTGCCTGAGAGGCCCCCCTGACTCCCCCCTCCCCTCTGTGGCATGGGGGTCTCACAGCACCCCTGCTGGGTTCTCCCAGGGAAGGCCGTGGCAGTCCCTGGATGGGACTCATGTAGGGGCTTCAGTGCTGGGGGCTGTCTGTGTGTGTGGGGCAATGCTTGTGTAAACACTCGGCACATATGTTTCACTGGCGCTCTGCCCGAGGGGCATCTTTATTGTTCTGGAACGTTAGCAGAGGTGGCCAGGCAAGGCTGCCAGGGGTAGTCACAGCAGCCAATCAGAAAGCAGCAGCAGCACACCTGCCCCATGGACCTGGACATGCAGGCTCTTCCCCTGTGGAACCACAGCCTGCTCCATAGAAAGGGGAGGGACAGCAAGACAGCCAGGGAGGTGGAGCAGCTGAGGAGGGTTGCAGGGCTGGCTCCCTGACCTCTGGCAGCATCGAGGCAGACGACAGTGGGGCAACCAGACTGCAGGCCCAGGGGTGCTCGCAGGAAGGTAGGTGATAGTGGACATTCCTGGGGAGACAAAAAACAAGGGGGAGTTACATGTCAGCTGGTATGTGGAAGCAGTCATCATTGACGACAAGCCAGTGTGACAGTTGCAAAAGCCTGCAGGGAGAGAAATCAAACACAGCTGATAGGTGTGACACACATAGCATGGTCTGAGCTGCTTACCTAGGTGTAAGGAGAGCATGATCCTGTAAGGGGAAAGGGTCAAAGAGACAACAACACAACTTGGGGGTCACAACCATGGGAAACCTAGCAATACTGACCTGTCAGTAGACCCTGTGGAGAAAAGGGGGGGGGGAACAGCTGGTGTCTACATAAGGCTAACAGTTCCACACTTGTGGCATTGTCTGCTCACATGACTACAGGCAGCAATCAGACACAACAGTGGTAAAGAGGCATGTATCCTATATATCATAGCAGGCTAAGCAGGCAGCTATGAGACAACACATTGGTAAAGAGGCATATCATAGCAGGCTATGCAGGCAGCTATGAGACAACACATTGGTAGAGAGGCATGTCATGGCAGGCTATGCAGACAGCTATGAGACAACACATTGGTAGAGAGGCATGTCATGGCAGGCTATGCAGACAGCTATGAGACAACACATTGATAAAGAGGCATGTATCCTTCCTATATTTCTAAATGCAAAGAGGCAGCAGTCAGACCAAATGTCAGCACAAACCCTGCTCTTACCTGCTGGTGTTGTTGCCTGTGGGGGGGGGGGGGGAAAGAGGGGCTGGGAGAAAGACATGGGTTAGCAAACACTTGCATGGAGGCAGCTGCCCAGGCACAGCTGTAAACAGGTTGGCCACAGCCAGAACAGCCCTCTCTGCCCTAGAGGGAGGCAGAGAGGAGAAGAGAGAAGTGGGGTGTTTGTGAATTTTGCCCTCCACCAACAAAGTCCCACTTTGTGGCTGTGAGGGACAGAACCCCACGCCACGTGCTCAGAGAGAGAGAGAGAGAGAGAGACTGGGGGCCTGGGCCTGGGCTTTTGTGGGAAAGAGGCTGGGTGGGGCTGGGTGCTGATAGGCTCCCTATCTTAGGCATAACTCTGTCGGTTTCCAGACCTAGCAGGCCCAACTCCGTCCTAACTCAGACCTAACTCAGGAGTAGGGTGTTAGAAATTTTCAGGAGAGGGCTGGCTTAGGTAAGGTAAAATGGCTCCTATGGGTCTCCTCGAATTTGGGTCCACCTTTTTGGTCGACCTAAATTTTGTGTCAGCATTTGTGTTGGAGGGGGCGTGTCTGTGCTTGCCAGGGTCTGGAATCCAACGTTAATTGGTTGCCGCCCCCGTTACACCCACGGTCCGCCCATGTTCCGCCCACTTTTAGGTCAACTTTAGGTCTGACTTGTGCTGCTTAGCCCTTGGGTTGGAATGGGCTGTTCTTAGTCCGTTGGTCGTAACTTCGACCTAACTTCGCCCTAAATGGTTGCATTCCAGACCTAACTTTGACCTAAATGACTTAGGCTGACTTTAGGTCTGACTTGGGCTGCTTAGCACTTGGGTTGGAATGGGCTGTGTATAACATAACTCAACACTCCTGCCTAGTCTTTTGTGAGCATGTCTACAGGAACTTGTACTTGTTCAGGATAATTATTACTCCACCCAAGATTCATAATAACTGTTCCTCCAGTTCTTCTCGACTACACACTACCATGTGCCAAGGCATGTTTTACAGATGGACACTGTGTTAAAAACAATTTAGTTTTCAGAATATGGCAACCATTAAGCTTATAGGCTGCTTACTGTCCACTAAGGTCAATGGGCATTAAAGCAGACTGTGTGCAGGATTGCAGGCTAAACAAAGAATAGTGCACTTCCCCATCCTGCAAGGACCCCTGCAGCATTCCTGGGACCCATCACCACATCTGTAGGTCCCCTCATCCCTTACCTCTTCACTGCAGAAGGCCATCCTCCTCAACAGGGCTGACCTACTCCATCCTCTTATGATGGGAGGGTCAACTGCAGTGGCCAAAGAGCCTTGGAAACAGTGGGAGAGTTCTTTGGTAAATGCTTAATTCTTCTGTACTCACTCTGCAGTGTCAGGAGGCAGAGCTGTGAGCTGGAGAGCCAGCAGCAAGTCTTGAAGGGAGACTCTGGGACCTAGGACTTTGATCTCCTGATGAACTGCTAGCCTAGGGTAGTTCATTCTTTCACCCAAGGAAAGGGACAGTTGTGTGAAGGAGAAGTAGACGCTGCCCGTTAGAGGCATGCAGAGAGAAGAGTGAGGAAAATGACACATCCCTGCTCTTCATTTTTGTCAGGCCTCTTTTACCGACTATTGCCTCCTGGGTATTTTGTGATCCTCTTCCTCCATTGAACACTGAAGCTTTACCTTGCATGTTCGACAAAACAAAGCAAAAGTTCCCACTATCTGCAGAAGGGCAGGTGAAACCTCAAAGGCCCTTCTCTATACCAATTTGCCCTGCAGTGCCCCCTTTGGCTCTCTTTTTCACCGTAAGATGGGTTACAAGCACCCAGCCACATGTTTGTTGTAAACATCATTTACTTATGGTACAATCCTATGGGCCTGGTACGGCAGTGGATGTTGCCTTCTACTGTCCTAAATGCAGCAGCGCTGCCGGAAAAGACATGCCACTGCTGAGCACCAGGGAAGCTGTCTGTGGCAACTTGCCCAGATTGCGCTTAAGGTAAGAACGATGGCGGGGGGGGGGCATTTCATGGGCAGGGAGAGGGAGGAATGGGGTGGGGACCAGGGCAGAGAGGGGGTTGTTGAGCCTCAACAGTTGAGGGTGGGAAGGGGGGTGGTTATTGGCAACAACAGCTCTGCAGATATCTAGTATTCCCTTTCCCAATCCCAATCCACCACCCTGGGTACACTTGGACTTGCACCAGCCAAGGAGCTGGTGCAGATCCACGTAGACCCATTGTGGGTGAGGGGGCTTACCCTGAGGTAAGGGATCAAAAATCCCCTTACCTCAAGGAGGCCTCTGGGATTGCCCCTCCCCACCGCAGGATGCAGCATGCACTCTGTTGGCACACCTGCATCGGTGGTGGGGAGGTTATATAGGGTTGGGCTGTAAGACACTTCCTTCTCCCTTAATTATTAAACAATTTACGTCATTTACTCACAAAGGTACATTTTTCATGTTTGTATTTGTTAGGACCCCCCCCCACACACACACACACACACAAGTCCTGAGGGGAAGACATTATGCAACTTCTTTCAAGCAAAGTAAGGTAGATGTGAAGCCAGAACTTTCCTTCCCTTGGCATGTGCAAAGCCCATCTCACTAGCTTCTCATCAACATTTTTTACATACTTTACATGCTAAACTTCATATTTAAGAGGTTCAGCTTCAGAGGACTCTGCAAATACATGGATGTAAGTAATCCAAACGCACTACAGTTTCAGAACTACAAGTGGCAGGAGGAGAGAGAAACACTGTTTTCTAAAGGTTGCTCGATACATTTGGTAAAAACCGCTGTCTTATAACTTTTCTGTAATCTGAAGGTGACTTCCATCTGTCAGTCTCACAATGCTCTTTGTGCCACACACAGTATCGCTCTCATACTCAGTTACTTAATCCAAAACAATCAAGCCTTGATTTCAAACTCAAAGTTTTTAGAATCCTTATTTTAATAAAGCATGCATTGAAAAGACAGAAAAATGTAACCTGTGCAGAAACGTTGAGTTAAAGCAGGGGTGGCCAACCTTTCACCATGAATGTCCCTGGACCTTTAATGGTTGTATAGGTGAGGGCATTTCAGCAGGTGGCGAATCAGCACTTGCAGCTGTCAAGATTCTGTCTTCTACACATCTCTTAAGAGTACAGAGGCCCTAATGGTGGAAGGTTGGCCACCCCTGAGTTAAATGGTACCTATTCCAAGTTAATATTCAGTATACATTCTGAGGTAAGCCAAGATAGTCAAAGGCCCTTAAGAAAATATTTTCTAATAGGAATGCAATCCTCAATTTTCTGTTACAAAAATGTATGGCCTTTAACTAGCATTTTGAAGATGCAAGTCACACAAATTATATTCTTCTCCCATTAGAATGCATACAGGTCACTGGCTTCACTAGTAAAATGCTGAATTTGCAGTAGTGGTTCTATTGCTAGTACACAAATGAAACCAACTGATGCACAGTTTGAGCTGACACATAATCAGTATAAAGGAAGGATGCTTATCATCATTTGGTCTGGTAAGACAGTTTAAAAGTTCTAACATATTTACATGGCATCCAGGAATTTTAGGCAAACCCCCTCCCCCCCAAAAAAAAACATTCTGAAGCAAAGGACAAAGACACTGATGCCACCAGCTGTTGGATTCTAAGCAAAGTCAGAACTATCCCAGTGAGGAATTTCACCGGAGGTGACTATGCCACAAGATGCTGTAGTTGTGCAAAACCACGTGCTACGGATGTGATCCTTTAGGGCGGAATTGATGCATTAGCAGCAGATAACAAATGCTTACCCCATTTTCAGTTACCTAGCCTTACACAGTACAATATATTTTTTCTTTGTAGAGATTAAGTACTATGTACAAATGGCAGGAGACAGACTTATTTCTTAAGTTGAAGGTAATAAACTAGACACACTCCTCTCTCTCTCTCTCTCTCTCTCTCTCTGCCATTGTTATATTCAGTCAATCAGATATGCAAGTTGTTGAAACACTATAAAGCCCTACAAAACTTGTTTGATGGTAGGGAGGAATCTCACGCATGTATATGATGTACCTCTGCCTGTATTAACATCTGCCTTGGCTCGGTCTCCTTTACAGAGGTTACTGTGATCCCCTGGGAGTCTTCCAAAGATGGAAGGGACTTCAAACTCGGCGTGTCTCAAACGTCACCGAAGGGCTCAAACACCACCGATGCCTACACAATTCAGCCCGGCAAAATGATTGACAGCCATGGAGTCACTGTGCCTCCGCTTTGCTATCACACCACCCTCTTGCAGTGCATTGCAACCGTTTTCAGCTGCACGGGGCTTCCATTAAAGTTGCACCGCGGCGTAGCTTACAGGGAAGGCTGATGATGAACCTGCACTGGTACCAACCACCCCCAATTTTTAAAGGTTTGATTCCTTGACACCAGCTCAGTCTCTTATATACCATGTTCTTATATGCCATGGCAGGAGGTCTGACTCAGTTGGCAGAGCGGCCACCTCACATGCCTGAAGATCTGAGGTCGGCAGTTTGGGACACCTGGAAGCATCCATGAGCACTCGAAGAGCTGTCAGCACGACACTGATAAGCTGCAGAATCTCTGTGGGAGAGAAGCTGTGGCTGCAGTTGAAGCATGGGAGGCGAACGCCGGAGAAAGAGGCCAGACTGTGAAGAAAACCATCTGGGACGAAGGGTTCTATGGAATATTAGAACTTTATATTATTGTAAAAAACCCTCGGGGTTTAGCAAGTCTGCCCATGTGAACTGCCTTTGAATTAAAGTCAGAGGAGAAATCAGATGACCAAGAAAAAGTGGTATATAAATACTGGTTATGATGATGATGATGATGATCTGACCATTCTAACAGCGCAATCCTGTGCAACTTTCCACGGCTGGCCTAAAGGGCCGGCTGTTGAATCCTGAGCCCATTCCCGGGCCATACCAGCGCAGCCCAGGAATATCTCGGGATGGTTCATCCCCTTCTCCGGGTGTGGGGTTGCCCGGGGCCTATGGGTCTCCTCGGATGTGCACCAGCTCTGGAGCTGACTTACATCCAAGGTGGCGAAGTAAGGCCGATCCGGGCCGGGAAAGGGCAAAGGATACCGGCGTAGTGCACTGCCAATATCCCCACCCTCTCCCAAACCAGCTAATGGCCTTCTTCCCTCCACACCCCTGCCACCCTCCCCCTGCACTAGTTGGTGCAGGACCTACCGGTACTGGTAGGCACAGGGATGGTCCGCCATGGGAGTGAGGGCTGCCAGCCTCAGTGCAGTTGGCCCTTATTCCCGAGTCATCGTAAATGCACTTTATGGCGCATTTGCAACACTTTATGGCGCATTTGCGCTCCGCTGCTCTAAATTTAGAGAGGATCAGGCTGCCCATCCTGTTCATTTCTACTATGTGACTCTACATGATGTATGCGCAACCCCCAAACTTAATGCGATCATGTTCGTTACCATTTTAGTACTATGACTGATGGATGTTGAACATTCCTTTAATGAGCATTCATTTGTTCCTACAGGATCAATAAATGTTCCAGAATGCTGGTAAACAACAGCAAGATTGGTAGTCTGACTACCACTAACATGATGGAAGAGAATTGACAGAGAGTTCAGACTCCTTCCCTTTCTCACACGCTAGTACCAATATAGTCATTCTTTTCTACAAATTACAAACAGCAAGCAACCCTAGCCTAAGTAACAAACACCCTGTTCCCTAGCCAGCCATCTTAATCTTACTTATACCTGAGGAAGCCTGAACAGTGTTTGTGTATTTAGGAAAGCTCATATCACAAATTTGAGAATCTGTGCTTTAGAGGGATTATTGTTCACCAGCTGCAGGAAGAAAGCAACCCTTAGTGAGTTCACAGTGTATAAGTAAATCCTCCAAAGCCATTGCAGCATAACAATGGCGTCTTTATACCATTGCATGATAGGGCCCAAAATTGGAATGATAAATGTAGTTAATCTCTACTAATCTTTGGTATTGTCAATACTAAACAATACTAGCCCTGCTTCCCATAAGAGCTGAGAGAAACTACATTAACAATGCAAATGAGCTATGCCATCCCATGAGTGCTTTTTCCTAGTAGGCTGCTTTCTCTCTAGTGGGCAAATCTAGGAGACCCCCAGTCTGTTGTTTTGCTTTAAGTGTAAGTCTTGTGTTTCACAAAATGATATATTTAGCTGTTACGTTTGCAATCCATAACTTATTCTCTTTGAAGAGCGCAAAGATGGAAGGCATAAGGTCAAGGATAAAACAATAGTGAGAAAATGACATTCTACGACAAGATCAGGTTAATGTCTGTCAAGGATAGCAGCAGTAACTTATGATATTCCAGCATTGTCTATGCTTTGCCCTTATCCCTACTTCTTTGGTGATGCTCACAACTTCTACTGGATCTTTCAACCCAACATTATAACTGCCTAATACAGCAATAACAAAAATTCCTAATAAAGCATGCCTCAAACAACCACAGACACACCAGATGTTTTATTAGTCCAAACTCTTAAGCAAATGGAAATATCATTGAACAGTACACTTCAGTTGACTCACATTTTATGGCTGGGTTTGAAGATTTCTCATATATATACTGTATATACCACACTTACTTAAAGAGCATGTGATGTTCTCCTTTATCACAGAAAGTGTGCAATACTGTAATTATGTAATCAACCCATAGGGTTTATTTTTCAGCAAAGAACCACAAGACATCTCCCATTTCACTCACTACACCACTGCTTACATGGGCAGCAGGAAGAAGAGAAAGACGTTACTTCCAGTCACAAAAAAATTGCATAATATTTCCTTGCAGTGAGAGAAAATTAGTCACCTAAATACATCCTCAAAGTAATCTGGGACCAACAGTTGAAGATATTTCAGTATTGGTCTGCTGGCTGTTTGGTTCACCTCATGCTACCTCCAGTTGTCACTACTAAGAACCACTGCTTGAGCTCAAGACAAGGTGTGAGCCAGTGTGGTGTAATAAGAACATAAGAAGAGCCCTGCTGGATCAGGTCAAAGGCCCATCTAGTCCAGCTTCCTGTATCACACAGTGGCCCCACCAGATGCCTCAGGGAGCACACTAGTTAGACTAGGATGCAGGAAACCTGTCCAATTCTTTGTTCAGCTACGAAACCCACTGGGTGACTTTGGGCCAGTCACTATCTTTCAAGCTAATATGGCCTGACCTCACCAGAAGGGGCAGCAACATACTGGCAAAAGACCATCTAGGATGTTTCAACTGTGTGGTGACCTGGAGACCTTGCCCTTTAAAAGAGGGCTGACTGGGCAAGCAGGATTCAGAGTGAAGGAGAGACTAGGAGGCAGCAACAACTAGAGAAGCCTCTCCCACACTGCAGGGAGGACTGCGTAATGAGCTGCACATAGCAGCAGTCCCTGGAGGAAGTGGTACTAGCCCTCCCCAAAAAGAACGGTTGAAAAACTGTTTTCTTGGGTTGCCACCTTTTAGCCTGAAAAATTATGGTCCAGCCATTCACCAAAAGAGGTTTATATTGTGACCACGGTATAATTATGGTATCTAGTAGCATTGGTGCAGTGGGAATACAGAGGGAAATTAATCTATCTGGCAATGTTCTATGGAAGTGATAGAATGATGTGGGTTCTATAATACTGAGGACATAAAAAGGAGTGTGTCATAGTGGCAAATACATCTGGATCATGGTTATCTGCTGAAGTTTTGTTTCTTAAGAGGAAACTTATAGCCCAATCCTAACCAACTTTCCAGTGCTGATGCAACCACAAGGCAAGGGAACAAACATTCCCTTACCTCAGGGAGGCCTCCGTGACTGCCCTCCACCGCAGGATGCAGCGCATGCCCCGTTGACACAGCTGTCAGTGTGGAAAGTTAGTTAGGATTGGGCTCAAAAACAGAGAATATGAACCACCTCCATTCATAACACATGATCTTCCTATTATGAGTGAAGTGAACTAAATATATTTTAAGTTATGAACAGATAGCAACCTTAGCTGTCACCTTCCTCCTGCCCTGTTCATGAGCAAGTGTCATGGCCTGCCACTGTAAAGGCTGATTCACACTAGCCCTTCCGTGCACGTTTGCTCTACTCTAGCGTCTGTACGTGCGTCTAGCAGTTCTCTGAACGTTTGCCCGCCTTCTTGAAGAAAGTGCAGCTGTGATTGGGTGAAGAGAAATGCGCTTCTCTGATTGGTGAGCTGCCTAGCACCGGGAGCATAAACGCTAGCTTAAACGCGAGCACAGCAAAAAGATAAACCGAAACCATCTCTCCTGGCTGCGTCGTAAGCTCATGCTGCGTCTGATGCAAGCATGAAAAACGCACGAAAAGACCAAACGTTAAGCCAAAACGCGCACGGAAAGGGCTAGTGTGAATCAGCCTTGAGACACACCAAATGCTGGCCTAGATGGTCCTTTGTCCTTCTTCAGCAAGACCATTCTCACATTCCCAACATGTTCTTGGTCCTTGAAAAGTATCCTTGAAAACCCTATACTGTACTTTCACACAAGTGATGCAGCCTGTCCTGGCATCATTGGTACACAACTGGTTTGGAATACAGACAGATCTCAAAGAGATAATCAGAAGGGCTGTTTGCTTTTGTGGGTTGGCACCTTTACTATCAGCAAGCTCCTTCTGGCCTCTCCTCCCTCTTGAGAGATGAGTCTGAAAATCAGACTGTATCATCAACTGCCAGGGATCAGAAAAGAGTAACTGCCAGGAATACCTCTATGTACCCGAGTTTTATCATTTTGTACATTTTCATTGGGTGCTTTGGGAGTCAATCGGTTGAAAATTGAGGTATAAATATTATCAGTCAATCTATCAGCACGGAACCACAAGGGGTTGGATTATGGCCCACCCCCTCTCCAGCTCCATCACCTGTGCCCATGGTATCCTTTTGCTTACTTTGCCTTTTCAGGCTTTCCCATGCTAGACCGTTTCCTTAGGAGGAAATTAAGAGCTGGGAATCCCCCCACAGTACAGTATAACTAAGGTGAAAGGTAAAATTACCAAGTCTTTGCCTCAGGTAGGGGATTAACGTCGCCTCTTCGTCCACTGCCTAAAACTATAAGGAAGTGTGTGTTGGGGAGGGGGGGGTTCTACAGAAAGAAATGGCATTATCCGGCAAGCGCCCCGGAGGACAAATCACAAGAGAGTGTTCCCTCCCGCGCGGGCGCCCACGGAACCAAAGGCTGCATACGCGCAAGCGCTGGAGGAAAACAAAGTTTCCCTTTCCAGCCCCCTTCCCCCCGAGAGTCTTTCTGAGCTCCCCGCGGTCAAAAGTCTTCCCGTCTGCAGCCGAGGAAAGCAGCGAGGGGAGGAGCTGGAGGAGGGGTAAACCGTGGGTTGGGAAGGCGGTCCAGGGAGGGAAGTGCTACGTGTCTCTCCAGTCCTTATACCACCTACTCCCTTCCCTCGCAGCCTCTCAGCAGCCAACTCAGCGGGAGCCAGCCGCTAGCCTTTTCCTCACTGCCAGTCGCCAAGGGAGCCACAGCTGCGGGGTCTTGTCGGGCGAGTCAGCAACATGTCCGAGAACAAGAAGCAAAGGATGGTAGGTGCTGCTGCCTCAGCAGTTCTTCCTCCGCGCGCACAGCAGGAGACCAGCCTGGGCTCGCTGACCCTCCTGGGGGCGCTTCTGCGAGTCCCGGGCTGCGCGTGCGGGCGCGCTCATTCTTCTCCTCCTGCTGTCGCCTGATTGGCTGCTGCTGCGCGCCCCGTCCCCAGCTGGGGTAGAAGCTGTTGCAGCCGGTCTCGGCACGCTGAGAGTCAAGGCCACTGTACCCAGTGGGGACGGACTTCACTTAGCAGCAGTCCGCGGGCTTGGGTTGGGCTGAAAGCTTCGTTCGCCAGGGAGGAGATAATAATCCGAAAGATTTGCTGGATGATTTGGGGAGTCGGGAAAATTATGAATGGCCGTTGAATTCATACCGTTTTCAGCATTTTTATTGTAGTGTATTCTTTGGGTCTTGCGTGAGAAAAGCGGTGTCAACCTTTTTAAAAACAAATTTTAAGAGGTAAATCGCTGAAATCGGACTGCAGTTTGGTGCAGATTGATTTGGCAGTAAAAAGGCAGCTCAAACACTTTATAATTGCTGCAGGCAAGGTTTCCCACACATGTCCACACTAGTGCTTAAATATGTCACGCAGTACACTGTTTTGATATTGTTTTGTATGATCTACTGTTTAGGGTGAGTGGGCTTTTTTGTGGGAGTTAATTATCAAATTCATCAACTGTACTGCATTTACTGCATTTTTTAAAGATGTTTTGAGTCTCCCTTCTGGGAGGGGAAAGGCAGAATACAAATATTTTAAATAAGAATGTGATGGCCGTGGCTGCACATTACTTACTTGTTGCAGGAAAAATGTGTGCCGTAGTAATGTGTGGAGCTGCTCTACACTGTATTGAACTCAGTGAGACTGAGAGCTCAATCCTATGCATTTCTACTCAGAAGTAAGTTCCATTGTGTCAAATGAGGCTTACTCCCAGGAAAGTGTGTATAGGATTGCAGCCTGACTCACAAGTGAATACACATAGGTGTTTACTGCACATGTCACTTTTACTTACCTATAATTTGTTGTCCTGATTTATATCATGTGTTTTCTGACATACATTATCCCAAGGTGGCTTTGGCTGGATCCCCTCTGGCCCTGTCCCACAAGAAAGTGAAACCCTCTTTCTTCACATCAAGTGCTCTGGCTCCCTTTCTGTAAACTTTTACCCAGCAGCAGCAGCCTGATTCAGTGTCTTTATGTCTGAACTCTTGTATTCTGCCTCCACTTAAAATATGCAGAAGAACTAGGGAACAAAAGTACTGAAATTAAAAACAAACAAACAAACACTGAACAGCTGAACAATCAGCAACCACACAATGCCAGGATGTGCCAACTTGTCTCCATCACTCACCTCACTTCCCCAATCTATGCTACATCAGATGCCCATGTGGTGCTCAAGTTTTGTCTGTAGGGGCAGGCAGAGGGCTGATCCCGTTTTACGCATCTGCACTGGTGCAGTCACAGGTCTTCAAATATTCTGATGTGTTAAGTTAGTTTCTGTGCATGCGCTTTCATTTTTAAAATATGGGTTTTTTTAATCTTTGCTGGTTTTGCACTTAAGAGGCCAATTGGCTGAATTTATTTGGGGAGGGGGGGAACTGCCTTCAAGATGGTGGTTTGCTGTGCTGTTTGCACTGTGAAAGATGTCATAACTGCCATGCCTATGTCTCAGAGAGTCTGTTGTTCACATCTGCAAACTGTATGTAAATTTTACATTGTCCTGAGTGTTTCATTTAAAAATGACTTTCTTCTGCTTTCTGTCTGGCATTAGCAGTGTTAGTGATGCATTCCAAACTGAAAGGTTTTCTTGGCATGATATAAAGTCATCCTTAACTGGGGGTGCCCTAGTGTTCTGAAAGAGAAACTACCGGTAGTTTTCTGGTGTTATAATGTTTCGGGTGCACAGGGCTTTGGTGATGGGGGTAGTAGTGTATTTGGAGGCATTTCATGAAGACATTCAGTCCCCCTGATCCACTCAGAGTAGTTAAGCTGAGTGTCACGTTCTTTCAGGACCAAGCAGCATTTTCTCTTCACAGCACCCCAAATCCAATCTTTGCCAAATCCAATCATCTACCCTTCCACGTAGTAGACAGAAATGATAGCAGAGGCCAATGCAGCCCTTGCTGTTTCACAGCAAGAAATGAGATGTCAGCATATGATTTCTGGTGCAGATGGTGATTAACATTTTTCAAGGGTCTTCTCTCATATGTCTGGTTTGATACTAAGGGGCTGAGCAGGAAGTGAGATGACCTTTTGTGTGGCTGTGCAATCCCTGTTAAAATAAGGGGTGTCTAATAAGGCTACCTCAAGACATAAATACTCTTCTCCCTGCTCAGGATTTAGAACGAATCCATACAGCAGATTTCTGCATTGTGCATGTGTAACACAGTTCTTAGTGACAAAGAAATATCCCTAGGGGGGGGAAAGAATTCAAGAGAGGTAGGGCTATATAGATTTCTGCACCACAAATTCTTCTTGTTTGCAAAGTGCCACATCTGCTGACCCCCTGGCCTGCCATTTGGCCTTCTGTGTCAAAGTGCTGGACTCCCCAAAAAATCTATATCTGGAAGCACTCTCTCATTTAGCACTCACAGAGTACTGGGAGTTCCCGCCCGGCCAGATTAGTTACTGTTGTGCAGATTACAGTGTGTACAGAGCAGGAGGAATCGAAGTACAGCAAGCCAGAAGCTACTGTGGGAGAAGAGAGGAGAGAGAAGAAGAGAGAAGAAGAGAGAAGAGATTAGTAAAACATACCAAGGGTAGCTCAAGTGAATAAACCACCATCACTCGCACACATACATACGGCAAATAAAAAAGTCAGGGTTGTGAAAGCTGTGTTAGTTACAAATTGATTCTCTGCAGATTTGCCAGATACTAGGAATATAATTCTAGTGGTTTGCATTGGGACTGGATTTATTTATTTAAAATATTTATATCCTGATTCCCCCCCCCCCACTCTGTCAGGAAGATGCCCAAGGTACCTTGCAGTACTTATGTATTCGTATGGTTCACTCATGAAAGTTTATAAATCAGAAACTCAAGGCTCGGGTACAGAGATGTCTCACCAGGCTGGGGCCCTGTGTCAGAATCTTCTGCTCCATGCCCAGGTGGTCCTGCTGCTTTCCTTGGTGTTGCATCAGAGTTCACTGGCTGGTGGCATCTATTCCATCTCCACTGCCATGCATTCTTCAAGAAGCAACTAAAAGAAACAAGCTGATAGGAGAATAAAAGTTCTGCAAGACTCTTCCTCCCTCGCATCCCCATCTATATCATTATCACAGCCTTTTTCAGATGTGATGGTTCCAGCCTAGGAAATTATCTTATCATATTTGTTTCCTTTTTAACGTTCAACTTCGTTATTTGATAAATTGGCACGCTACAGTTTGTGTCCTAGGCTGTTTGTGTCTTGGAGTGTACATTTTCAGGACACCACAAGAGTGGCCAAGATAAAAAAAAAAAAATCAAAAGCACCATGGCTTCAATCCTGTACACAAGCTGCTGAAGTCAGTGGGATTTAAGCAACTTTACCATAACGGGCAGCCCAATCCTAACTATCCGGCGGGTGGCCCAGGGCTGCCTGCTGGATCCTATCCCTGTTCGTGGCTGCTCTGGAGCAGCCTGGAGGTCTACGCAGGGAAAGGGGACATTCGTCCCCTTCCCCCGGGGTCGAACGAGGAAGGCCCGATGGGCCACCTCAGATTTCCGCCAGCTAAATAGCTGGCGGAAGTAAGAGGAGGCCATGTTACGGCCGAGCCGGCCTGGAGTGACTCGGGGATGTGGCGGCCGCCGTCCCCGAACCCCCGGGCTGGCTCGGCCAATGACCCCCCTCCCTCACTGCCCAGACCAGCTGGAGCTGGACTTAACTCCTCCAGCGGCCGTAGGGGCGATCCAGCACTGGAGTGAGGGCAGCCAGCCTCCGCGCTGGCCGTCCTTACTCCCGAGTTGTCGCAAACGTGCTTTATGGCAGGTTCGTGACAGCTTCGGGTGGCGGAACGCTTGTTCTGCCACCCTTCCGCTCCTTTGGATTGCGCCGTAAAAGAGATGTTACACCGTGCTAGATTCATTTCAGTGAGAAGCAGGGCTGGAAAACGTTTGAAATTATTATTGTGGGTCAGGAAAAAAGAAGGGAGGGCAGCATCAAAAACAGCATAAAGAAGAACTTCCCATTGTTGCCCTGGGGAAGACATTGATCAAAACATTTTGAGCAGCTGTACTGCATTAATAGCATTCTTTCTTAGCACCTGCTTATGGATTAGTTCCTCTCTTTACTTAAAAAATAATAATAATAATTAGGAGCCAGCACTAAGTTTGCAAGAACCAGCCCTACAGAACTGCTGAAAAAAGAATCCTGCACATCCCTAGGCAACCAAATAATATTTTGATGTGCCTAGGATTTTTACAGACCTAAATCAGGGTGTGTGCACTTTCAGACTTCATAGAACTCCTTTAAGAGAAGAGAACTATGACACCTGAAAATTTGAAGCACAATTGTCACTATTGTTTAGATCTCATAAAATACTTGTTTTTGGGTATAGGTGGATTCTATTATTCTCTGTGGGAAGAAGGAAATCCATTTCCTTATTAGCTGGATGCTATGGTTACACAGGAGAGCCAATTATTTGTTGTTTTTCAGACTTTGACTTAAACTTGAACTGCGTTTGTCAAATAATTCCAAATGTCAAGAATGAACAACTTACATTGTTAGCCACAACTAGTTAAACATCTTGTGCTCAAATCCTCAACGTCACAGAGGACATCTTGGGGTGTAAAGCTGTCACATTTTCTGGCAGCATATTCTGGCAGATATCCTGTAGTATATTGTGTCCTGCCAGAAGAAACATGAATTTCTGGGAGAATGATGATGATGATGGCAGAACAGAGAATCACTGATTACTTTTGTGTGATACACAGCTTGTTTTTGTTATGCGGGACCATTTTTTCCGCAGAAAAATATATTTAAAAAGAATTATTTTATCGTTTTTCCCCCCAACAATAAAATATATGATGTATTTTCATATGCTTTATGTTGAATCACTGGCAGCGCAATCCTGCATAGTGATCTGGCCGGCGGCCCGGGGCCGCCCGCCAGATTCTATCCCTGTTCTGGACTACGCTGGTGCGACCCGGAGGTCTACTCGGTGAAAGGGGACGTTCGTCCCTTTCCCCCGGTGTCAAACGGGGAAGGCCCAATGGGCCTCCTTGGATTTCCGCCAGCTAAATAGCTGGCGGAAGTAAGAGGAGGCCGTGTAATGGCCGAGGTGGCCTGGCGGGAGACAGGGATATGGCGGACGCCATTCCCACCCCCTCCCGGACCGGCTCGGCCAATGGCCCCCCTCTCTTGCCACCCAGATAGCCACCACCGGGGGATCTCTTACCTTCCTCCGGCGGCTGTAGGGACAAAACGGCATCATTTAGCCTGGTCTTGTGCATGCTTATTGGGTTCAATGGGACATGCCCTGACAAGTGTGCAGTGTGTACTAAGGTTGCCAGAATTGGCCTGCTCCTCCATAATCATGTGTAATGTTAATGGCTTTATAGAATGCCATTAGCAGGTGATAGTATTTATCTCAGTGATATGAAAAGGGTTACCTGCTGATTTCTGCTTGTTCAACTGCTATTAAAGGCACAAGGTCATTTCATCAGAGAAGGCATTGGAATGTAGCAAATGCATATAATTGGGCAACTAGCAGCTTATAACCCACTTGTGGGAGTATAGGTAGGAAAGAAGAGATGATCAATGCGCTGTGAGTTATTGTTGCCTCACACTTAGCTAGTATTAAACCTTTTTATTCCCCAATTTTCAGTCTATTTCAAAACAATCCCTAAAAAGCTAGGTCTTTAAACCTTTCTCACGTTACACCTTTTGTTATCTTTATTTCCAAGCTAAAAACCTTATTAACTGTTAGACTTTTTTCATGAGAACAAATTATACATCCTCTGATCAGGTTGCTTGTCTTGTTCCCTTCAAATGAATCAATTCCAAAGTATAATGGTTTATAGCCTAAGTTTATATCCTGCGCAATCCCGTGTAAACTTAGAGCAGTGGAGTGCGTGCTCTACTGCTCTGAGCTGTTGCAAACGTGCCATAAAGTGCATTTGCGACTCCCAGCGAGTAAGGGCCACCGGTGCAAAGGCCGGGAGTCCTCACTCCGCCGGGGGACCGTTCCTGCAGATGACGGTAAGCCCTGCACCAACTGGTGCAGGGGTGGACCGGGCAGTGAGGGAGGGTGGCCATTGGCCGAACCGGGCGGGGAGAGAGAGGGAATATCGGCGGCATGCTCCGCCAATATCCCGGGCCCTCTCCCGGCCTGGTTCGGTCTACCTTCCCTGGCTCGAATGTAGCCAGCTTCAAAGCTGGTGTACAATTTGAGAAGGCCCATAGGGCCTCAGCCGGCTTGCACGCAGGGAAGGGCATCCCCTTCTCCCGAGGCCCTCCTGGGCTGCCCCAGGGCATCCCGGGACAGCCAAAGGATACCGTGGCCGGCCCTTTAGGGCAGCCGGGTATCCTTACACAGGATTTGGCTGCCCATTACAGCCCAGTCCTAACCACCTTTCCAGCATTGATGCAGCCTCAGTGCAGCCCCAAGGTAAGGGAACAAATGCTCCCTTACCTTGGGGAGGCCTCCATGACTGTCCCCTAGAGTGTTTCAATTTTCCAAAGTTCCTATTTTCATGTCAATTGGCTCATCCCCTTGGTTCTATTCATCTAAAAGATCCTTATGCCAAATTTTAGACAAGTTGAATAATATTTAGAAGTTGCACATTTTTGTCACTTTTCTAGGGTTGTTCAGCTTTTTTTTTGCTAGAGAGCTGTAGCATGTAGTTGTACTGCTGTATATACTCGCTTACGAGGCTTCACATCAGGTCAATGCATGTTCTCCTTTCACTGTATCCTCCGTCACCCACCCCTTTACCTTTGTTGTGTTTTAATTCAATCCTGGAGTTTAATTAAGGAGTTTAATTTAAAAAATTAAATTCCTGGAGAAAACAGAAGTTGCATCTTACAAATTTAACTAATGTAGATAACATGAATGTTATTTAAGTTGTTTCATCTAAGTCTTATTTGAAGTTTAGTTTCATTGGATGGATTTGAGAATAAAAATAATAATCATTGGAAATCTTGTTTCTTTAGCTTATATACTATAGATCAGCGTTCCTCAAAGTTCTCCCTGCGAGGAGAAAAAAGTTCCCTTACCCTGGGTAAAGCCCCAGTCCCTGCAACGGGCTTTCTCGGATCTGTGCCTCCTATTTTGACGGCGCAAATCAAGGCTGCCCATGTCAGGTGAAACAGGCCTGAGAAGGGGATAGGATACTGCATATACTGCTGCCACCGATCCTGCCCCCTCTCAGGCCCGATCTGCCCTCCCCCGCACCCCTGCGCAGCATGGCCCAGCCACGGCTTACCTGCACCACACGCCGTCAGGATCTGGTCTTCAGAGGCTGGCACAACGGTATTACGGCAGCTTTTGCGACGGTCCTGGGCCAGCACAGTCGTCCTATGCTAGCCTAGCGGCCGGATAGGATTGTGATGTAAGAAAGTTAGTAATGAATAACTAAATCTAGAATGCAACCTTTTCGTTCATATATTCTTGCATTACAGCCACTGAATGGCAGTAACATCAGTGGTGTTTATTTCTCGGCTGCGTATCTGTGCATATCTACACATTTTAGGTAGCTACAGAACTCCTTCTACATTAAAGAGGTTAACAGTTGTCCTTTGAGATCACATTGCTTCTCCCCAAACTTCTTGTGCATCATGTGGGTGAAAAGCTACCATCTTTTCCTTTCATTAGTTCAATACTTAGAATTACGGTAAGATAAAAGTGGATAATCCCATGTACTGAGATCCTTGGAGCCTCTTCCAAAGAAAGGGTGGGAAATAAATGTGATAAGTTCAAAACACAAAATAGTGTGCATACAGCACACACAAGGCCATAATTCTATGCAGATTTACTTGGGAGTAAGTTTGATCACAGTGGGAGCTATTTCTGAGTAAACATGCAGGCTATGAATCATTACACACAGAAACTGTGACCAACCACAAAGGTTAGGTTTCAAGTTTTAGAAAAGGAATTTTCCACTGGGGAAAGCATGAAAACACACACAACCCTTGCAATATTTGGATGGGTGATCAGGAAGAAACTGCCTTTTGTGCTTTCCTGTCTTGGAATCATGGGTCATTAGGGTCACAATCATGATGATTTTGCTTTCCCATTGTGCGAAAATTTATGTATTTTACTCCTCGGATACAGGCTACAGAAAAGAAATATACCGTATAAAGCAGAAAGCACTGAGGTACCAAAATCTTTTTGAAAATTAATATCTACTTTTCCTCCAAAAGGGTTTTGTCCTTAAAAGCTAAACTCTTGCAATTACTGCAATCAAGCAGGGTAAGTTAAATAATCTTAAATTAAAAGGCTGAAAAGCTGTTTCCAATCAGGGTTAATGTTGCTGAAGTGGGTGAGCAAGTTTGACCAAGAGCTGGTAATGGCCAGGCACCTTCCTTCCAACAAATCTGTTCACTCACTTTGTACCATGAGTAATGCAAATGCACCTTCCTTATAAGACTGCTAGCTTTTTAAAAATGACATTGTAAGTTCTTACAGTATCTCAGAAGACCCCTATATTGACATTTTGGTAATATGCACATTCTATTAAATTTAATCAAAGTAGTTGGCTAAGAGGTGGGTGATTCATTATCTAAAAAAAATTCTTTATTTGTTTGACAACCCTAATTTTCACAACCCAGAGGCGTGGCTAAGCGGCCCCCCAGTGATGTCACCGCCGGAAGTGATGTCACCGCTGCTACAATCCCCTCAGAGGTGCAGGGCGGGCAGGAGGACCAAAACAATCTCCCTCTCTGCCGCTGCCACCCGCTCCCCCCCCAGTGAAACGGTGCAATTCATGCCCCCCGTTACCCACTTTGTCACCCCCTACGTGCCGCCTGGGGGCCCACCGCCCCCCTCCAGCCACTGCTTCTGTCACAACTATTATGTTTTTCATATCTTTGATTCTGGACAAATGATTGTGGAGTTCTCTGGAGTCTTCAAGATGATTAACATCACTGTGACCTTTTGAAACTCTTTGGATATTAAATGACATCTTTGTAATGCCCATAAATAAATAACATTATTTATGTGGAATAAGTTGAAAGTCTTATTTCCCCATGAAAAACTGTTAACCTTATTGACTTGCTAGGATAATAAACATAAATGGACAATCTTGTTGACGGCCTAGAAGTCAAAGGACAATATGTTCAGTGAATTACAGTTTGTCTCCAGCAGTGGCCCCTGCAGGCTATGACTGACATGCCCCCGTGGGGCTTCTGGAAGCATTCATAAACCTGTCAAAGTACACTTCAGCAGCAGCACTATACGTTAATAAATGTTGGGTTAAAAACTCATGGTTAAAAATTTAAATATAGATGCTAGCAAAGAATTACTGTTCCTTCTGTATCTTTAAAAAACAACACACAACTAAAACTTGAAACTTGATCATGGGTATTCTGCTGTTGATAGCATGACTTGCTTCAAAGCAGCCTCATTAACTACAGTGAGGCTACTTTCAAGCAAATAGGTCAGGGTTTAAAAAGGTAAAGGTGACCCCTGACAATTAAGTCCAGTCGTGTCCGACTCTAGGGTGTAGTGCTCATCCCCATTTCAAAGCCGAAGAGCCAGCGTTGTCCAAAGACGTTACTACCCTGTCTTTAAAATCTAGGACAGCAGTCCTCAAGCTACCTATTCTAGCTACCGGTAACTCCAAGTTTTTGAGCATTGGATCACAATCTTAGAATCAGTGCAATTTGATACTCACGGCTCATTTCGGCTATCCTGGGAGACATACCTAAAATAATGCTTTGCTATTCCTTTTTGGCTAAGGAAATAGTACAGTATAGAAGAGTGTGGTGGAATAGCGAACAGCAGGTTTGCTGTCAGCAGTTGGCCTAGTCGAATGGCTGCGGTGCCACAGAGACCAGCCGGGGTCAATGGCCAAAGGATTTATGATGCCATCTTTGTTATACCTATAGACATAAGATTACTGAACTTCCTGTGACTCTGAGGCTCTACAGCCCAATATGCGGTATATGATGATAGCTGCCTTCTTCAGTGTAGAAGGCTGGCCAGTCAGGTGCTGCTGTATATTAACTGGCTGCCAGCTGCTTGCAGGTGATGGCAGAAGCAGTGGTTTTGCTGTTGATGGCTGGAGAGAGGCACTGCCACAGTCAGGCAAGAGGAGTAAGCATGAACTTCAGCTATATGGGGAGGGGGAAGAGCCCACCAGAGGGTAGAAGGGGGTTCACTGCTCTGCAGGCCTCTTCCCCAGGCTTCCCCACAACCTGGTTCCAGCCCTGGCAAGCAGGTAGTCAGGGAACAAGGAGAAGAGAGTGGGTGACTTATGGGGGAAGTGGGTAGGGAGAGTTGGCCTTGACTAGGCCAACTGCTGGCAGCAAAAAGGGAAAGAACTCCAGAATCATATGCAAAACTGCCTTAAAACAGGAACACACACTTTTATTTGGTCTGTAAATCAATATATAGAAACATACCAAATTTTAAAACAATGAATGCATGCTCAGTTAGGAATAAAATCAATGGGGTGTGCACAAAGTTTAAGTACACAATGACATGTCATTTGTGCTCCTATTGTTTTTGTAACAAAATTGTATTGTTTTGTTTGTTGTAGTTCTTCCACAGGGATATTTCTGTACTGTGCTGTTTTCTAGTCTCTGCTCATTAGGAGAGTTCTTTGGTTGGAAATAAATCATTAGAGAAGGATCCTTATGGGACTTGTTGCTGTCTAAAAGGTTGTGCAACATAGTTAGCTCATGCTGTGTGTTGTGTTTGTGCAGTTGTATCTTTTTTACCTTAAAGAACTGGAAGGTCAATTCATCCATCCATGTTAACAGACATCCATGGAAACCCCTATACTGTATTGTGAGACTTACAGGCCAATACATAGTAGGCCTATGTTCTATGACACCATGCTCCAAAGGACCCCAAAACCTTTCTTCTGTGTGGCAAAAATCATTGTGGAATCCAGCAATCTGCAATCCTTGAGCTTCATTACTGTTGTTCACTGAATTTTAACCGGTAATTATGGAGTAAGATTTCACCCCATAGAACAGAAAACCAAAAGCCACTTCTTTCTGAGATGGAAAACTGAAGTGGACTTGCTTAGGACTACAATCCTGTACACGCGTATCTGGGAGTAAGCCCCATTTAACTCAATTAAGTTTACTTCTGAGCAGTCATACATAGGATTGTTCTATAGGAGCCACTTATGGGGAAGGGCCATAGCTCCATGCGCTCGCTTTGCACTGAGAAGGTGTCCGGTTCAGTCCCTTGCATCTTTAGGTAGGGCTGGGAAAGACCCATCTCTGAAACCCTGGAGAAGCCACTGCCAGTCAATGTAGACATTACTGAACTAAGTGAACCACTGATTTAATTCTGTTTAAGACAGTTTCATGTGTTCTCTCAGTAGCAGCTACTTTTGAAAACCTTCCACCACTATCTTATGAGAGTGATTTTTCAGTGCAAAAAGAGTGGCGGGGGAAAGCATTGACATCCTCTTACCACATCCTGTACTTGGCCCCAAGTGACTGTTTGGGGGCTTAAAAGGTACGCTTCCAATCCACTTTCTGCTTTAAAGCCTGTTCAAGACAGGCTGAAGGTAACATGTTTGGCCCTGAGGTGTTAGAATTCTGAAGTGTGTAGTGGTGTCGTATTTTTGAATGCTTTCCTATATCAAAATTTTCTCTGCATTTACTAAAGTAACATATTGGAGAGAAACATGTTGTGCTGCCCTCTCCCTGAGGTGCTAGATTATGACCTGCTGGGAGGCCTCTTTGCCTGAGCATTCAAAAATATGATACCCTTATTTCCAATCTGAAGTGGTACAGTTCAGAATTCTGCTGCATCTTCCGCCTACCAACGAATTTTGCATACTATGCAGAAAGACTCCAAACCAGAATGCGAAGCTGGGCTTCTCCATCTTTGACCACCAAGCCACATTGGTTTTCATAGCAAATAGATCCTACATATCATGCTGGGATTTCTGCACAACGTCAATCACACAGCTCTGAAAAACTGTTTTAAAAGTTTTCCTGTGGTCCTTTATGACCCCCTCCCATTTCAATGTTAAAGGTGTAAAGAATACATCAGGTAAATAGTACAATGTTATGAAAGTCCAGATTAATGACTTTATAAAAGCTTTAATTTGTTTCCAGATTTTATTTTATTTTTCTGCTTATCCAGACGAAACCAGAAGGGAGTTTACTGTCTCACAGATGTTAATGGCATAGAACACTAGTGAATCTTATTATTGTGATGAGACTCCAGGCCCAATCCTATCCAGCTTTTCAGCGCTAATGCGCTGTATCCTGTCATGAAGGGGCAGTCACGGAAGCCTCAAGGTAAGGGAACATTTTGTGGATTGTGACTGTCTGCATCAGCGCTGGAAAGTTAAATAGGATTGGGCCCTCCCTCAGGTATGAAAACAAGTCTTTGGCCCCCTTTCTTTCCCTTTCTCTTCTGCCAAGCACATATTTTCTGCTCAGGTAACGTATGCCTCTGTAATTATGTTAATGCCAGTGGTGAACATGGACAGAAACAGATACTGGCAAAACATTTCACCCACGTCACCCATGTAAAATTGGAGAGATAGAAAAAATTGTGATCTGCTTTCACCACTGTTTATGTCTGCTCATCTATGTATGGAAAGAGGTAGATCGGTCCTGGCTCCTCTTTGCATGCTAAAAGGCTCATAGCAACAAGGCATATTTGGAATTATACAGTATGTGTCTGACTTTCAAGTGTATAAAAGTTTGTTATCATATATATAATAGGGTAGATAGATGTTTATTGGTGTATTAACCCAATAGCAAATATAAAGTTGTGTAGTGAAACAAAGTCACCGATACTAAGGGCCAAATTAGGTGTTACACAGAATGCCTACTGCAGCCCTGTCTGCTTTGTCTTTTGTAAACAGTGCAAGGGGGGGGGGAGTGGCACGCTCAGGATCAGAACTGCATCAGGAGCAAAGTCCAGAAGCCCTCCTGCAGCCGTCTTGCCCCATTTCACAGCCCCTCCACCATGCTATTTCCACCCCCCCCCCGCAAAAAAAAAACACCCCAGGCCCATAGGAGTCACCAAACATTACAACAAATTACAACATTAAGCATTTATTGTAATGTTTGGTCTCAAGTCAAGTGTACAAAGTCAAGGTAATTTAGAAAAAAAAAATGAATGAAGCAGTGATACGGGTTTTCCAGAAAATGTTTGAAAAAAATTTCCAATTCCTTACTGTCTGGGAGCTGATTTAGCATGTATGTCTGACTTATATTTAGTAACAAAATTAAAAGCATATGCCATGTTAATTTGACCTGCTGTACCTTACTTGCAAAGATGTGAGGCAGAATGTGTGTGTGTGTGTGTGTGTTGTTTAATTTTCTGAAACAATTTATTTTTAGAAATGGAAAATTTTCTGCAGAAAAACGTAGCAGGAAACTTGTTCCCTGACAACTTCTCTGCCTCACATCACTCCAAATAAGATACGTGGAAAGTATCTGCACTGTAATAAGACAGAACATGCAGAGAGAGAGAAATAATTACAAAAGTTCCACAAATAGCAGTTTAGTAGTCCAGCTGCTATAAATAGCATGTCCTTATAAGAAGGTTGGTAAACTCCCCTTTTTAATGAAAATTCATTTATAAGCATAAACATAACTGATAGGATCCTGAGGCATACATTGAAAATAGGATTTGGCTTCCCTGCTAGTCTGTTTCTCTGTGTGGACCTGCTTTCAAAAGAGCTTCAATCATTCAGCATTTAGCAGTCATAACATATCTTAGATCTTCAAAAGCTGGAGATTTACAGCGCAGTCCAAAAAGGGCTGGCTGCTGTATCCTACGCAGATTGCGGGCTGCCCCGAGGCTGCTAGGTGGCACCTCGGGAAAAGGGGTGTAAGCGAGCCCGGGGCTATGGGCCACCTTGAATGTACGCCATACCTGGCGTATGTTTGGGGAGGTGGTGTAAGGGCAGCACGGGCTGGGAAGGGGTCTAGGATATCGCCACTGATATCCCCACCCCCTCCCAGCCTGATCTGGCCATTGGCCCCCCTCTCTCACTGCCCTGTCCTGCCCTCCCACCAACTGGCGCAGGAATTACCTGTGGCAGCCGAAGTCAGGTACGTTCCGTGGCAGTGTAAACGGTGTCGGCCTCTGCACCGGCGCTGCTTACACCCGAGTTGTCAAAGTGCCTTACGGCATTTTTGTGATGCTTTTGGGAAATGGAGCGTGCGCTACGCCGCCCTAAAGTTATGCAGGATTGTGCCGTTAGTGCTGAGACATTACACAATAGAGACAGTTCAAATATTTCACAACAGAAGCAGGTGAAGTTTTTTTTTTCTCTACACATGATACTAAATTTAGTATAGGGCTGGTTTGGACAAACTAGGTGTCCCCCCCCCCCCATCATGATTATATGAAGAGTCACCAGTTCCCCCAGGCACAAGGGGAGGGGCCAGCATCATGAGTGCCCCATAAATGTGTGCAGCAACTATTGCGTTGTTCTGGTTCAAAACTACCCCATTATAGGAAACATAGGGCTGTTGCTGAAATTGGCATTGCCATTTCAGGTTCCCTGTCTCTGTAACATGTACTCATGCTTTCCCCATGCTATGATGTGCATTTTCCTTTCTCGCCAATGGCAGCCAGTTATATGGAGCCAAGGTGAGGAAAATGCGCAATGTGATGATGACATTGCAACATGAGGTCCGTGATGCTACATGTTACAGAGGGGAGAATTTGACACAGGGGTGCTGTTTTCAGTGGCAATCCCATACATTCGGGCAGGGGGTCTGTCTGGCTCAGTTGGTAGAGCAGCCGCCTCATAAGCCTGAAGATCTGAGGATGGCAGTTCAAGACGCCCAGACCTAGCATCTGTGAGCTGTTGAGAGCTGTCGACACGCCGTTGACAAGCTGCAGAAGCCTCGGTGGGAGAGAGAATTCTGCAGCTGTGTGGGAGGCAGTGTTTCCGTCAAAGCGTGGGAGGCGAATGCCAGAGAGAGGCCAGACAGTGACAGAAACCACCTGGATTGAAGCGTTCTATGCAAGATTAGAACATAATGTATTGTAAAATCGCTTTGGTTTAGAAATGCCTGCCTATGTAAACCACCTTGAATTAAAGTCAGAGGAGAAATCCGATGATCAAGAAAGGTGGTATATAAATACTGGTGGTATTATTATTATTATTTATTTTATACTACATAGAGTAATGTGCAGTATTGCTAGTAATGGGTTTGGGGTTCTTTTTAACCAGTTCTGTAACACTATTCAGCATGCAGAATGCTTTTCCTCCTATAGGGTAGACTGAGGACCCAATCCTGTCCAACTTTCCAGCACTGATGCAGCTGTGCCAACAGGGTGTGCACTGCATCCTGCGGTGGGGGAGCAGTCACGCAGGTCTCCTCAAGGTAAAGTGGGACTACATTGTAGCTGCATCGGCGCTGGAAAGTTGGATAGGATTGGGACCTGAGTGTGTGTGTTTTCAACGAAATACACTGCTGATCAGGGATTTGAACTGAAGCTTAACTTAACTGAAGTAACTTAGAGCCAAATCCTATCCTGTCCCCCCCCCCCTCTTGCTGGTGCAGCCGCACTGAAAAGGCATGCACTGTATCCAGCGGTGGGAGCGGGGGGCTTATATTGTTTTATATTTTACACAGTGAGGCATTCCTTTTGGAGAAAGGGAACTATTTATTTTGCTTTGTAAACCACTTTGTGAACTAGTCTTTTTGGTAAAAAAAGTGGTATATTAATATTCTTAATAATAAATAATATAATAGTAAATGTAAGAATATAGCAAGTACAATATAGGATACAACAGGCTATCTTGGTGCTCCAGTGCATGCGTGCTCAGATTGGAGTGTACCAACCAGTGCATTGCCATAAATTCCTCACGTAGTGTTGCAGTCATATTACTCTCCTGTCAGTGACAGGTACATTGAGACAAATATTTAGAACCAGTGTTAGGAAGAATCTTTTAATGAGATGTTGAAAACACAGTTTGGGCAAATGCAGACATAACATTGCTTGACCTCTTGATAGACCCATTGAAGTGGAGGGAGAGCCCATGAGCTCATGTGCTTCCTCACCCCTCCTCTTCCCCTCCTCCAGACAAATCCCCCCTTGCTCCTTTACAGTGGTTTAGTACATATATTAACCATGTTTAAAGCTAGCCACAGCTCCTTCTTAGCCAGAATTTGAAACTTGAAATATTTCTGAACTGAGGTCAAAGGGATGGTATTTCTACACCAGCTTATCAAAGAACATTATATGGATAACAGTAATTGCTCTAAACAAACACAGTGTTCTCATGTTGTTGCAGAAATAAGGTACATTGCATTACTCCTTAGGGATCAGCTACAAACCTTAAGATTAAACCGTACTCTTAAAAAGAGGAATACTCATAACTTTTCTTGTATTTGGCACAACTATCTAGACAAAGAGCAAACAAAACAATGTTATCAAGTTGCTGTATATATTTCAAGAAACAATGCATAGGCCGCAGCAATGAAATGTTTACATCAGAAGTGCAGTAAACTAACTTTATTGCAACTGTATACGATGGAAAGAATTATTTTCCTGACATTTTTTCCTCCAGCATGTTTATTTCCAAGGCATAAAATACAGTGGCCTCACATTCCACATTATTGGTGAAATATGACTGTTTTGTTTCAAGGTAGTAGAAATGTCGTAACGTGCAAAACAGGATAAATATATGTCTACAACATGCTTGTTCAGTTTAGAATTTTGTTACAGGACCTCTCTCAAACCCCTAGATACATCCAAATATGGAAAAGGAAAAAAATAAAATCTGCAGCTTTACATGTAATAGACTTGACTTGCATTAACTTTATAACTATCTGTTTTGTCAAGCAGCTCTGAGTTCTCAAGTTTTTGAGAGAGAGAGAGAGAGAGAGAGAGAGAGAGAGAGAGAGAGAGAGAGAGAGAGAGAGAGAGAGAGAGAGAGAGAACGAACACTAATCTCTGCATTGTATTTCTCATTGTGTGTTCATACTCTGATGATGCTGAGGCATCTAGACTGGTCAAATAAACTAGCTGTTAAAAATGTAACCTCTCAGACAGTTAAATCTGCCAAAGATTTAGTTTCCAGCTGGATTCTGTAGATTTGCTTTAGTGTGGAGTTGCAAGCAGTTGCTGGCATTGTTGAAACTAAAGTCCAACTTCATTTTTGGGAGTGGAAATGGAGCTACAGCTTCCACCACTCTTACTGCGCAATCCTGCACAACTAAGCCGCCTGTGGAGCACGTGCTCTGCAGGCGGCGGGTGACCTAAACATGCTATAAAGTGTGTTTACGACACCTGGAGAGTAAGGGCCACTGGTGCAGAGACCGGCAGCCCTTACTCCCACCTCCCCCAGACCCAGCACCCACCGGTGCAGGTAAATCCTGCACCGGTAGGTGCAGGGTCAGGGGGAGGGCAGACTGGGCAGTGAGGGTGGCCGTTGGCCGGCCTGAGGCAGAGGTATCGGCAGCGAGCTCCACCGATATCCCGCGCCCGTTCCCGACCTGGGCCGCCCTTTCCCCGCCACCCCAGATGTACGCCGGCTCCAGAGCTGACATACATCCAAAGAGGCCCATTGGGGCTGGGCAGCCCTACACCCGGGGAAGGGGATGAACGTCCCCTTTTCCTGAGGTGTTCCCGGGCCGCACCGATGTTGTGGCCCGGGAAGGGTGTTGGATACTGCAGCCGGCCCTTTAGCCTGGCCGTGTATCTTTACACAGGATCGGGCTGTTAGTACCACCACATACATCTTTAGGAACTTACTTCTCCAGCGAACAAGAAACAACCTTGGAACGCTTCTTTTCAGCTTAGGTGCCTGACCATGTGGCAGCAAGGGCAGGAACTACATTGATTACTGCTACAGCAGTCACGATGGGGCAAGGGTTAGACCCCACCAATAGGCTACAAGTTGTTACTACAAACTGGAACTATAGAACTTGAACTTATGAGCACAATATGCAATAGATCCTTGGTTTTCTATGGTGCTTTGAGCAATGAAACAACTTGGAAGGTGCCTGGAGTGATGGTGGAGGCAAACTAAAGTGAGTCTAACCAAATAAGAATTAAAGCTCATACATTAGACCCTAGACTGTGGCAGTGATGGCAACAAAGAAGTTTTTTTTTTCCCTCTGCCACCATCACATCTTTTGAGAGCTGAACTTTTCTGAGCTGAGCTTTTCTGAGCTGAGCTTTTCTGTGTGGTGCGGAGTCTGCTCCATCTGGTCCCTTTGAGGCTGCAAGAGTTGCTGTTCTTAGACTGTCAAACCACAACTTACTGGCTTTAAAATTACAACTCTAGTGAAATATGTTCATCCACTGCTGTAAGTAGTATATTATTCCCTCCAGCCCCCTGGCCGGATAACAAATCTTAATGATTTGAAATCCCTGGTATTCCAATTTATTTGGAAAAATTCATATGGTTTGCCATCGGATGAGAAGTAAACCCATTCCTGATTCTAGAAGCAGCGTTTTGAATGAGATTTCAGTTGTGCACTGAAATATGTGATGTTGTGCTTGGGGAATATGGTTGCTGGCAGGATCTAGCAAGACTGGGCAACTGTCAGGGGCCTGTGGCTGTTTGAAGGGCTCATTAGGCTGAACTTGGCATTATTACTTAATCCACCCTCTGGCACTGTCATTAAAGAGAATCAGGAAAGCAATTTTTAACTGGCTGTCAAATTGGGAAAACCAAAAAGCTTAAAGCTGATTATAAGAGCAGCAACAAATCTTCTTCCCCTCCCCACCATATATCTAGTCTGGCGTTTCTTTTTTAACACCTTTGCTTAACACTGAAATTACTAAAGAGTTGGGGCTCTTCAGCCACGTACCAGGTGTGCCATAGTTCAGTGGTGGTGAACTGTTTTGAAAAATGTGCTATGTGTCAAGTCCTAATGATAAATATTTATTTATTTATTTTTCACATTTTTATACCACCCTTCCTCCAAGGAGCTCAGAGTGCTGTACATATTTCCTCCCCTCCTTTTTGTCCTCACAACAACCCTGTGAGGTAGGTGGGGCTGAGAGATAGTGACTGGCCCAAAGTCACCCAGGAAGCTTCGTGGCTGAGCGGGGATTTGAACCTGGATCTTCCAGGTCTAAGTCCGACTCCCAAACCACTACACCATCCTGGCCATTCTATTGCATGCTGTGGTACATTGGGAGCCTACACTTGGTGTACTTTTACTGCTGATGTCCTGAGTTGGGAGGCATGCAGTTGCATGGAGATGAAGAAGCAGGCCGGAGTAGAGTGCCCATTGCTAGGCCTATGGGACTTCCAATTCCAGTTCAGGATTGCCAAAATCCCTTGTTGTCTGTGCCAATTGTAACACTTCTTTGCTGTAGATTGATCAGTCGTATCTTAGATCATTTTCAAACAGTATACAATTGGAAGTGTCTTATGCAAAATTGGCAATTAAAAATGTACTGTATTGCTAGCGTCTAGATTGCATCCAGTCTTGACAGTTCGTTTTGGTTAAGTTTGTAAAGAACTGCCTAGTCCCACATGGTTCTGCCCTGAACATTGAGGTCTTTGGAAGAGACCCTTCTCTTCACTATTAGAAATGTGGTTGGTGGGAGTGCAGGGCAGGGCCTTTTCACTTGTGGCTCCCAGATTATGGGACTGCTTGCCTCACCTGGCTCTTTCCTTATTGACCTTCAGATGTTTAGTGAAGACTATCTTATCTTGATGGGTGTTCAGTATTGATTAGCATGATAGGTGGCTTTACTGAGGCTGCTGACTTTGTTGTTGAACTTGTTCCTGTCTTATGTTGCTTTGGGCTTTTATGGTGTGTGTGTGTGTGTGTGTGTGTGTGTGTGTGTGTGTGTGTGTGTGTGAGAGAGAGAGAGAGAGAGAGAGAGAGAGAGAGAAGCAGTATTTTCATTGCTCTTTTGTACTCAAGTTTGCAAGCTGTTTTAATGGAAAAGTGGTGTATACTTTTCATACAAGTAAATAAAGCATACTGAGTGATAATAGAGAGAAATGAATGTGTGTGTGTGTGTGTGTGTGTGTGTGTGTGTGTGTGTGTGTGTTTCTGCTGTCCTGGGCAGTGATCTTGGACTGAAAGGTATAAAACTGGGAGTAGAAACTGAAAGATTATGAATTACCCAAAGCCTTAGGTATGATTTTTTTTTCTATATCTCATCATGGTTCAAATTGCTGGTTCACAGGAGAAGCCTGTGAGTACAGAAAGCTCTGACTGGAGCAATCACCAGTTAAGGGCTGTTTCAAGCAGCTGCTGTAATATGTAGATCAGTCCTTAAGCTCTGTATGGAGCAGGGGACATGTGCACTAATGCAGGGGTTCTTAACCTGTGGTAGGGATATGCGGACCACTTGCTGGGGTTACGCCAAGCCCTGCCCCTTATCTGTTCCATCTAATTAACTCTTAATTAACGTTAGTGACTAGTGCATGTGCAGGAAAAAAGGGAGTGGAATGTGGGTCCAGTTTGGGCACTGCTCTGACTTCAGCTGGGCCTGCTTTGCTGACAAGTCTCCGAAGCAGCCACAGTGGAATTAAGCAGGTTAAGTATTACAGCACCGTTTTGTATGTGGGGGAGGGGGTAAAAAAATCGCATGTCTAGCCTCATTTGGATTTATTATTTTGTTGCACAGTATTGCCTCTTTACTGTAGCACAACCTTTGCCTTAAATACAGTAGTTTCACTGGTTCCTTAGGCTAGCAGGGCCTCACTGGAACAAGTCAAGCCTGATATGTACCTAGGCCTCAGGCAAATTTCTTTTTTCAGTTCTGGCACACAGTTTACATCAGTTTATAGAGGTGACTCAAAGTATTTATTTCTGAAAAAGGAAGAAAAAATAGGCCTAACATAAGTCATAAATTGCAGATTGGTATACAGCCCTCTGTACAATGTACAATCAGAACCAATGACTCCACAGTCCATCATCTTTTTCCGCACACTTATCGCGGCCGCAAAGAACTTAGCAACACTATATGTAATTGCGGGATTAGAATCAGATAAAAGCAAATAGGTATATTGATGGCATGTGCGACCTGGGAAGCGATACAACAGTGGGAATATAAGAGCAGCCCAAATATCCCTATAGAACAAACAATTAAATAGCACATGTTCCGTTGTTTCAATTTGTTTCAATTTGACGGTTCAAGAAGGGGATCTTTTTATAACGACCCTCCAACACTGCTGAGGGAAGTCCACGACAACGGGCCAAAGTAAATGCCCTTCTATGTTTAAACATCTCTAACTGTACTAGATAGGGTACAGGGGAGGTAATTGTACTAAAACTTTAAAGGCGTTGTTTGGCAAATGCTTTTTGGGATGAATCCAGCTTCAAAAACGTATTTTTATGTATTTTGTCATATATCAAACACCGGACAACTAAAGTGAATGATGATACTGGCCTGGATCAGGAGAGTTGTACTCATGAAAGGGGTTCTTACACAAGCGTAAGTCACCTTCCAGGAATGGTTAGGCCCCAACACATTATTTTAATCACTTTTACAAAATCTCTGGGAATTTACAGTCCAAATTCACTTCCTTAGATTGATCATAGTAGAAGGGAAGATATTCTATTATTACATCAGCCTTCAACTTCATTTTATTTTGCTCATTAAATTGCTGACTCAGAACTGCAGACTGTGTGTTTTGAGGGACCATCCATAAATTATGTCACATATTGTAAGATCTGTTTTTGTCTTCCACTGGTCTCTTGCCATACTTCTGCTTCATTTTAGCGAATATTACATTCTTCCTTTGTCACAACTTTGCTACTCCTCCTATGGGTCATGTACTGTATAGGTGGTCCCCAAGGTGTGAACAATTTTTAGTACACATCGTGCAGTGAGATGTAAATGTTCAGATTCCAAACCAGTGCTGATTAATACCTTATTGGAACAACTGCATTGGTAGCAATTTTTCAATTTCCTCGGAATTATTTTTCAGGTAGGATGAAGAGATCTCAGTTCTTTCTCAAAGAAAGAACTTTCTTTGCTGCATTTAACATTAATCATACCGTTTCTGAAAGGCTAGAATATTGTTCAGTTAGCAATCGAGGGGGGAAATATCTGTCTGCTCAGAAATTTTGGCATTTCAATCTGTCTCCAAGCTGAATGACTGCTTGTTTGAGGGAACTAGGATGTCTCTGTAGGTCGTCTCAAAAAACCTTCTGTGTTACACTCTCTTGGTACAAGGGAAAGGTTGGTGTAGGAGTGCCAAGATTAACAAGAGTAAAGTGCTAAGATTGTACCAGTGGGCAAAAGTGGTTTCCCTCAGTTTGCCCAAATAGCACTGAATGATAAATGAAATCTTGGAGCAGCAATTTGTCCTGGAACTGGTGAGTCACCATAGTCAAGGCTGTGGAATCAATGAATACTTATGCAGGGAGTTCTGTCCCACCACCTCAGACTGCTCGTTTTTAGACTACAAGGAGGCCTTTTGGCACTGAAGAGCAATGCTGGACTCCACCCATTATGACTGGAGTGAATGAGGAGAGCACGTACATGAATTGTAGCATTTGAAGGAGGAACCTAAGGGAACATCATGTCCAGTGTCTTATAATGAGGCAGGATGTCCTGCCAAGGATCCCCCCTTGATACCACTTCATCATTTACCTGAAAACTTCAAAGGTACAAAGCATACTACTGAAGATGTCTAGTTACAGTGCTACACTACTTTTATATTTTAAAAGTTATTTTTGAAGATTTATTTGAGATACAGTTTGATTTTCGGATGCTCTCAAAAACTTTGAAAACTAATCTGTTTCAGCCACACAAATTCACATTCATGGTCAAACTACTAGCTTACTTGGAGGGCCAATTTTGAGACCTTGTGAAGGAAACATTTTTCCTTCGTTTTCATACATTCCTTCATTTTCATACATTCAAAAACTGTGGCTAATCGGTGTGTAGAGGAGAGATGATGCCCATTATTCCTTCTTCCCCTCCATTTGTTCACTGTTGGTTTTTCAGTTCAGTTTTTGACTTTTTTTGTCAACAGTTTTTGACTGTTCAGTTTTTGACTGTCTGAAAATGGCCTTTGAAGACAGGTATTTTGGGACAACATTGGTATGATAACAGCACAATCATAGGCATATCTACTCAGAAGTAAGTCCTGTTGAGTTCAATGGGACTTATTTATAGGTAAGTGTGTATAAAATTGCAGCCTAACAGCGCAATCCTGTGTGCCGCTGTGCCGGGGGAGCACATGCTCCCCCAGTGCAGGGTGTCGTGGAGCAGATAAGGCCTACACTGGCCAGGGCAGGGGTGGGGGAAGAGCAGTCTGGGTGGCGAGGGGGGGTCCAGGCCCAGAGCAGCCTTACATGAGCGGCGCAAATGTGCACAAACTCCAGAGCTCGCGCACATTTGAGGAAGGGCTTCCTGCTGCTTACACCAGGGGGAAGGGGGTGATTGTCCCCCTCTCCCAAGTTGTTCCTGGCCTGCCCCGAGGATATGGCGCCCAGCCCACTAGGCCGGGCACCATATCCTACATAGGATTGGGCGGCCCATCTTCTTTCTGTCCCTTATGATGTATCTTACTGGCACTGTGTAAATAATAATATAATTTTGCCCTGCCTCCAACAGTCTTGTTGATTGCAACTTCCTTTGTTCCAACTTGACCCCTCTGAGGATCTCTTGAGCACTTCACCCAGCACCTATCTCTGTCCTACTGGGACCTGCTTTCAGCTCCTACGTGCTCATCTGTTTATGGTCCACCACTGACACAAAGTTCAGCTTTTTGATCACATTCGAGTGTGATCAAGACCACAGACTGGTTTTTATATACAGTACATATTACTACGCTCTGGGTTACTTATATCGGAATCCAATTTCTATATCAGTATAAGGTTTGCCAGTTGTTACTGGAGACAAGAAACACTGCATTTTAATCAGGATATTTTTTCACCTGATTGACATTTCATTCTCAGCAACTTCACACTCCCTCCTCTACTGCACTTCAATGCTTGTAGAGAGCGCAGGTTGTTTGTGGCCCTAATATTTCCCGGTACTTTCTCTACTGGGTATGAGTCTAGACACTTTCATCTGGACTGCATATACGCTTTCCTTCTTTGAGGGCTCAGAATCTCCTTCGTGTTTCACTACCAGATGTTTGGCATATGGCATGAACAGCTACAAATGCTAATTTCTGGCATTTTGAGACTGGAAAGGTAAATTTTTGGTTATGTAGTGATAAAGGTGGCTGTACCAAGCTCTAGGTTGTCAGGTTTCAAGGAACATATTTTCCCCAGCAAACATATTTTTCTGTTTATAATTTGTAGCATAAGCATAATAAAGCACAGTACAATTTAGACTTGGAATCTGTTCTTGGATGCACTCTTAAGAGTCAGATTTTTTTAGAGTTTTGGATATGACATTTTTGTCTGTGCTGTAGTTTTTTTTTTTTTAGGTTTGACTTGCCAAATATGTTTTAAGACTGAACAATCACAGATTGAGGAGGCAGAATTTATTGGTAAATAATAACATATTGTATAATCCTATCAACCCACTCAGTCTCAAAAAAAAGTTTCATTGCACTTGCTTATACTATCTGTGTGCGTGACAGCAAGAATCGCATTTAGGCATATTGAGACACCATGGAATTTATTCAGCGGAATGAAGGAGGGAGTGTATTTAAAAAAAACAAAAACATTTCCAGGGGGTGTTGTCTCTTTAAGAATGATTCACCTAAACACTAACAATGAATAAGTCAAAAGGGAGTTTGAGCGCATGCTGGAATTTCCTGCAAGCTAAAGAATTCCAGTAGAAGTTTGCAGGAGTTCATAAAAGCATCTTGAGAGTTTGCAGAATATTTGAAGGATAGCTTCTTTGGGAGCTGTATGTATCCCCATTTGATGGAAGTTTTGAGAGCTGGTGTATGTATAGAGTCTAAGAGTGTGAGCAGAAAAGCTTCCTGTCCAAATATCTCCACCACAATTAACTTCCTAGGTGGCATGCTAGGTGAGCTACTAGCTCAATCTTAAGCTTCATCAGCGCCAGCGTTGCAACCTCAACACCGGTGCTGACTGTTGCAAAAGCACCATAAAGCGCTTTGCGACGACCTGGGAGTAAGTGGCGCTGGCAGGAAGGCCTGCACCATCCCACCGGAGCCACATCCAGAAGGAGCGCTGCCCTAACAGTGCCAGTAAGCTACCGCCGGGCAGCCACTTGACGGGGCAAGCTGGGGCATTTACTCTCAGGTAAACCCACTGGTGGGTTGACATGCTGGCTTGCCATGTGAAGCAGCAGGCTGGACCTACTCATAAACAAACAACACTGTCTCGCTTCCAAGCTTCAACCTGCAGAGGACAGTGTGCCGTAATGTGTGCCTAGACATCATGAGGAACTTTGAGGGGAAGGTTCTGCTTCATCTTTTGTGCAACATCATACAGTACTTAATACAGTACTTAATTGTTCAGGTTTTCTTTGTCTGTTTAGCATTATAATGCCAAAACCTGGACACATTTATTATACTTAAAAAAAATAGAGTTTTACTTAAGCGTAAGTGAAGCTAAAGACAGACGAGGGTCCTGTGGTTGTATATTAATTTGCATATTTAATTGATGTGCATTTGATTTGATTTGTTTTACAAAACAGTTGGGAGTTTCTTTTTGGTATTGCTAGTTATCGTAATGGTTATATGTTGTATGTGTTTTTTTGTGTGTGTGTGTTTAGAATCTCCAAAAGTCTACCAATGTGATCTATCAAGCTCATCACGTTAGCAGAAGTAAGAGAGGACAAATTGTGGGCACAAGAGGTGGATTCCGAGGCTGTACAGTATGGCTAACAGGTATTGTATTTTTTATTAACTCAGTAAGTTGGTAAATGGAGAGAGTTATTTTTACCCCATTTATATATTATTTATTTATCTAATAGCCCTCCTTTTTAGACTAGAGTATCTCAGAAGGTGGCAAATAAATAAATCAGAACACAATGAAATCAGAACAAAATAACAATCACACAGCCCAATCCTATGCATGTATACTCAGAAGTGAGTCCCATTATAGTCAATGGGGCTAACTACTCCCAGGTAAGTGTGGATAGGATTCCAGTCACAGATACCACAGTCAATAGGCAGCTTGTGGTCACACACACATGCACATCTACATTTAATAGATACCTTAACTTTGAAGAATAATTATTTTGAAATAGATTATTACCGTAAATAGAATAATAATTATTAAATAGATTTACAGCCCAATCCTATCCAAAGCCCTGCACTAGGACCAGCAGTGCTGGGGCAGGCTCTGCTGTATCCAGCGTGGGACTGGAGATCTCCTCGAGGGAAGGGGACGATTGTCCTTTCCCCTGTGTCGAGCTCCAGCAGCTCCTATGGGGCTACTCGGAGGCGCATCAGGTAAATGGCTGGAGCAGCTCCAAGCAGCCCCATATCGGGCTTTCAAGCTCAGGATGGGGGATAGGATTCGACAAAGGCCTCCTCTGCCACATCTGGAGTATTGTGTCCAGATCTGGTCACCACACCTCAAAAAGGATATAGTTGAATTGGAGAAGGTGCAGAAAAGAGCGACCAGAATAATTTGTGGGCTGGAGCACCTCCCTTATGAGGAAAGACTACAGCGTTTAGGGCTTTTCAGTCTAGAAAAAAGGTGCTTGAGACATGATTGAGACGTACAAAATTATGCATGGGATGGAGAGAGTGGATAGAGGGAAATTCTTCTCCCTCTCGCACAACACCCGAACCAGGGGACATGCACTAAAATTTGCAATGGAGGGCCACACGGCCCGCGGGACATTTTCCCCATGGGAAAATGGCCCTCCATTGCAAAAAGGTTCCCCACCCCTGTTTTAAGGCACATTTGTGACAGTTCGGAGCCCAGTACCGCCGGCGGAGGCCAGCATAGGATTGCGTTGTGTGGCTTCTATAATACTTTCCTGAGAGTAAGTTCCACTGAATTCAATGAGAATTACTTCTGCCAGCTGCTGCCAGTTTGTATGCTTTGAAAAAGTCCCAAGCGTGGGATAAAACGTAAGCAGAGGACTAAAGTCTTTCTTCTCTTTTTTCTCTTGTTCTGATTTGGATAGTCCTGGATATTGCTACCTTGTTTTTGTCATAGGTATCAATACTAACAGGAGTTTCTTCAGACAAGTGTTGTATGAGGGTTTTTTTTTTTAACTTTATTTCTTCAACAAAATATACATGGCTAGAAATCCCATATATCCCCTTTCTTTGCATTCTTTAATCTGTTAGAGAATTACTTCTAAGTAGACATGCATAGGATTGTGCTGTTAGTTGCGCATGTTTGCAATGTATGGTATGATATATTCGTGGATATGGGAAATTCTTTGTTTGTTGAGTTACATAAACGATAGTTTTGTTTTATGTACTACCTGTTATTAATAGGTCTTTCTGGTGCTGGTAAGACAACCATTGGATTTGCACTAGAGGAGTACCTGGTGGCTCATGGTATCCCTTGCTACTCACTTGATGGGGATAATATTCGTCATGGCCTGAACAAAAATCTTGGTTTCTCTGCTGATGACCGAGAAGAAAACATCCGCCGTATTGCTGAAGTTGCCAGGCTATTTGCTGATGCTGGCCTGGTTTGCATCACTAGTTTCATTTCCCCTTTCTCAAAGGTAAAACTGCCAAGAAATTATTCTGTGAAACAACATACCGTATTTTACGCTCCATAGGACGCATCGGTCCATAGGACGCATGCATCCTATGGAGCATAAAATACAAAAAATAAATAAATTACTTACCTGGGCTTGGGGGAGCTTCAGGGAGGCCTGTGGGGGCTTCGTGGAGGCCTGCGCGAGCCTCTGCAGGCCTCTACGATGTTCAGGTCGGCCGAAAATCACTATTTTCGGATTTCCGGAAATGGCCGAAAATCGCTATTTTCGGCCAAACTAAACATCGTAGAGGCCTGCAAGAGGCTTCTAGCACCCCCAAACCCTAGGCTTCGGACCATAAGACGCACGCTTTTCCCCTCCATGTTTTTTTGGGGGGGAAAGTGCGTCTTATAGCCCTAAAAATACGGTATATAGTCCTGCTGCATGTCTTTCCATGTAAAGCATCTTTAGTATACCAGGGCTGTTAGAATGGAGGAGGAAGTGCTATTCTTATTCAAAAGTGTGCAGTCTTAAGTGTTGTAATATATAAGTATAGTACTTCACTGGAGTTGTGAAGAGTTTCCACCATTATAGCTCCCATTTGATTGGAGAGGCAAGTCTAACCAAGCTGTGAGAAGCTTCCTAACCCAACCAGCCATTTGTATAGCTGAAGGCGAGTTAAGAGGTATAGTAGAAGAACATTTAATCCTAAGTCATAGACCAGGCTCTGAATGCTCTTCTAAATGCCCACCTGACTTGCCTCCTCAACAAAATGGGAGAGGCAGCAGCTGAAGCATCCTATCCACCAGCTCACCTACTAACCAGGCCACCATTTCACCTATCTGTGAGCCTGACTTATTTGACTTGGCCCCAGCAAGTGGTCTAGGAACAACTGGGATCCTTCTTGTAGGAGTTGGAGCCTGCTTACTAGTTACCTGCCGGTCTGCCTGCCAGCCGGCCTCACAGAATTAATCTATACTACTGGAATGGACTGTGTACATGAGTACAGACTGATGTATGTTCTCTCTCTGTGTGTGTGTTTATGAGTGAGACTGTGTACCCAGTGTTCTGTCATTGTTCTTCTGTGCATGTTTTTGTATGTGTATGTATGATAATGAAATAGAAAAAAATAGTGAAGTTAGTAGCACCATGTACAGTTGGGCTCCGCTATCCGGGTGTGTGTGTGTCCGAAACGAACCCCCCGTGGATACCCCGTGGACACTGAGTCCACCTGTGAATACAGGGGTCCACTGTAAAAATACTTTAAAAAGTGAAAAAAAAGCTCCCCAAATCGCCATTCCTACCTTCGCACGGGCAAACCGCGCCATTTCCAAGGCTCTTAAGGACTTTTTGCAGCTGAAAGACCCACTTCCTGGTAGCACAAACGTTCCTTTCTCCTCCCAGGCTTGCAATGCATTCTGGGGCGAGCCTGGGAAGAAAGAGGAGCCTTCGCGTGACCTGAAAATGGGTCTTGAGACAAATCCACGGATGCCGGATCCGTGGATACAGAGGATCCACTGTAATTGTTTGCCATTTCTTCCTTCTTTTATACAGGACCGCCAGAATGCACGGAAGATTCATGAAACTGCCGGACTTCCTTTTTTTGAAATCTTTGTAGATGCACCTCTAAATATCTGTGAAAGCAGAGATGTGAAAGGCCTTTACAAAAAAGCACGAGCTGGAGAAATCAAAGGTATGACAATTCTATGACCTGTGATAAGGATTGCAAGACTTCTGCCCCATGTAGTGTCCCCCAGGTATAGCCCCTCACAACAAAAGCAGCTTCCACAAGTCTCCTTGATGGCTTTGACTGAACCCTGCATTACTTCAAACAGGAATAACCTGCATGCCACTGAATGCAGCATGGAAAGATGTGGGGGACTTTACATGCCTGTGCTATGGACCATTATGCAGACAGACTCCATTTGCACAGTTAGCTACTTCAGCAATAGGAAGATATTTGATATTCACAATGGATAAGAGTTCTCCAGTAACTCATATAGAAAATATAAAAGCCATTGCTGAAAAAGAACATGTTGCCTTGCTATTTTTACCACTTGGTTGCTCTAGTATTATCTTATATAAATGAATTGCTAATCTGTAGGATTCACTGGAATTGACTCGGAATATGACAAGCCAGAAGTGCCTGAACTTGTACTGAAAACCAATGTATCTTCTGTCTCTGAATGTATCCAGCAGATGGTGGAGCTCTTGCAAGAACAGGTACCTTGTTTTGCTTTGAATATCTGAATTACCTTTGAAAGAACAAAGGTGTTGACTGTGTTTCCAGCAGGCTTTTCTTCTTTGTAAATTTGGGGGGGGGGCGCTGTGCCTCTGTGAGCACTGGCGACTTTTACAACAGTTGACGTGTTGAGGCATTTCCAGGTGTAGACTTCTACCAGTTGCCATTTTCCCCTCAACAAGTGCCCCAGGAAACTACCCTATAAAAGGGCCCTTAGTGTCATTTCTGGAAAGAGGAAAAAAAATGGCGACCAACAGGAGCCAGAAGCTATGAATGCTCTTGGTGCTCTTGTTGTTGTTCAGTCGTTAAGTCGTGTCCGACCCTTCGTGATCCCATGAACCATATCCCGCCAGGCCTTCCTGTCCTCCACTATCTTCCTGAGTTCGCTCATTTTCACATTCGTTGCATCGGTGATGCTGTCTAACCATCTCATCCTTTGCCTTCCCCTTCTCCTTTTGCCTTCAATCTTTCCCAGCATCAGAGTCTTCTCCAGAGAGTCCTCTCTTCGCATTAGGTGGCCAAAATATTTGAGTTTCAGCCTTAGTACCTGTCCTTCCAGGGAACAGTCAGGCTTGATTTAATTTAGAATTGACTGATTTGATCTCTTGGTGCTCAGAGCACTGCAAAAGATGCTGCTGCCTACAGAGGTGCAGCAGGAAAAAAGTAAGAAAAGCCTCTCCGATTGCACTCATCTGGACCTAAGTTTCAGGTTGTCAAGGACGTCCAGGAAAGTGCTCAAAAACACAGCTTTTAAAATATATTTCACAGCCGTCTTTGCACCTTCTCGTCTGCTTCTCCTCTAGAACATTGTACCTCCAACTGCAATCAAGGATGTTCTTGAACTGTTTGTCCCTGAAAATAAGACTGAGGAAGCACGGGCTGAAGCCAATACACTGCCTTCTGTAAAGATTACCAAGGTAGGAAATAAATTCTAGCGTATAGTTGTGTTACGCTGCAATCCTAAACACACTTACTAGCAAGTAAGCCCTGCTGAACACAGTGAGTCTTACTTATGAGTACATGTGTATAGTCTATAGTCTCTTTGTCTATTGTAGCAAATCCAACCAATCTTAAACATGTGCATATAGTCCCAAAACATTCTTCCCCGTCTTCTTAGATCCATGAATGATGCTCTGTTTCATGTGCTATCTGTTAGAGAGGTACACAGTGCAATCCTATGCATGTCTACTCAGAAGAAGTAAGTCCCATTGTGTTCAGTGGGGCTTACTCTCAGGAAAGTGTGTATAGAATTGTAGCCACAGTCTGTCAGTGGAGGGAGCAAGGTCATTCTTGGTAGTGGCACTTACACTGTGAGTGTTTTCCCAAGGAGGTCTCCGTCATCATCACAATTGGTGTTTCACCAAAGGTTGAGGAAGATCCAGGGTGGCCCTGCCATTATGTTGGGTAAATCAGCCTGCCCCAGGCAGCAAATTTGGAGAAAGGCAGTAATGTCAATAATTTTATTTTTCTCATTATATTTTTATCGCCGCAAGAAGGGCATCATTTGGATTTTGGTGCCTCAAGCACCAAAATATCTTAGGCTATCATTGAAAGAAACATTTTGGTTTTTTTTTTTTTTTACAATCTTTTGCAGCACAGATTACATTTAAGTAGTTCTGGCTTTTAATAGCAACCATTTTTGTTGCTGCTTCTCTCTTTTTATTGCGTTCTAAAGTGCAATAATTGGTAGTTTTAATTGTAGTTTTAAATCTAAAAATTTGTAGTTTTAATTGGTAACTTCTTATAATTTTATGGTGCATCACCATGATCACTGGGTAGAAAAGTGGCTGATAAGAGTCCTGTGGCACCATAAAGACCAGCAAATTTACTGAGGCATAAGCTGTCATGGCCTACTATCCATTTTGCCAGATGCACGATGGGAGAATTACACAGATGAATAGTTTGAATGGTGGCCCATGTCTCTGTCTCGCCACAGTTATCAGGACATCATCTATAGCAGGGGTGGGGAACCTATTTGCGGTGGGTGGCCATTTCCCCATTGGAAAAATTGGTTGCGGGCCGCCCATAAGGGTGGCCAAAATTTTTGCCCCCCCACCGCAAATTTGACACACCCCCCCGCGAATTTACCACTCCCTCCCTCCCACCCACGGCCGCTTACGTGAGGCTCCGGGCGGCAGCGGCGGCGGCAACTGCCGCCGCCGCCTTCCCGCGTCACCTCCAGTTTAAATTGGCCTTTCTGCAGCTGCGCAGATCGCCGTTGAGGCCGAGAGATTGCCCTCTCGGCCTCAACGGCGATCTGCGCAGCTGCAGAAAGGCCGATTTCAGAAGGAGAAGGTGCCGACGTCACCTCGGCACCTTCTCCTTCTGAAAGCGGCCTTTCTGCAGCTGCGCAGATCGCTGTTGAGGCCGAGAGGGCAATCTCTCGGCCTCAATGGCGATCTGCGCAGCTGCAGAAAGGCCGATTTTAAAGGGACTAGGCGGGCGGTGGCGGAGCCTCTGGTCCCGCGGGCCGGATCGGTCAGGTCCCGCAGGGGCTGGACTGGATCGACCCGCGGTCCGGATCCGGCCCGCGGGCCGGAGGTTCCCCACCCCTGATCTATAGGATCAGGCTCCAGCTAGATCCTTATTCATCAGTAAGCTCTGCCACTTGTGTGTCAATTTCATTGTTGGATGTCACTGTCTACTAGGGATGGTCCAACTGGATCCATCACCTGATTCAACCAGTGATGTGCCCCCCCCATCCCAGATGGAATAAAAAGCAGCCACTTAGTTCTTCCTGCATGATCTTTTTTTTTTTTTTTTTTACAAAACGTAAGTGTAGGTCATGCTGGGAACTCCCAGCATGTTCTGCACTTTGTTTTATTTAAAGAGACCACAAGGAAGGAGCAAGTTAAGTGTAGCAGATCGCCATTACCTGCACCTGAAAAAACTGCATAGGCAGCAATCCACTTTCCTATCACCTTGCCTCGCTCCTCCCTTTAAGTAAGGAAGGAGCAAGAAGAATGGGTAGGGGAAAGGATCGATGCAAGTCTGTCCACAGTGGGCTGGAGAGATGTGATGGCAGATTAGGGTGAAGGGTACCGTGAGTCTGCCATTCCCCTCCACGTGAGCCAAAATATTTGCATCATGGATGGACCAGCCCTGTTACTTCCGCTGTGGAATGGGACTTCAAAAGTGTATTTTCCTTTCAGCTAACACGGGGCAGAAGTCCATGGTCCCTACTGTGTATCGCAGTGGCATGCTGTCATAATGCACACTAATGAAAGAGCTTACCAGTTGTCACCAAGTCTCATGCAGGTAGAATCATAAGAGAAGCTACCATCAGGGCCCCACTGGCACCTGAGATCTCTGAGTTTGGTAATTTTCAAAATGGGTTCTGGGAAACTGCATGGTCCCTTGAAAGGTTATCTGGGATTGCGCAAGAAGAACACCTGTGTTATGTCTGAGTTGACAGACAACCTTCCCATTAACCATCTTGCATACTCTGCGCAACTGTCTTCCGCAATAAACAGCTATAGGAGGGTGCCAAGCATGTTCTAGGTGGGATATTCACTCATGTCACTTTGGACTATTGTGAGGCCCAGCAGTCCTGGTCAGCCTTCTGTGTTTACAGAGACTGCACTCTAAAACGCTCCCAGGAATCAGATAGTCAACTTTATGCAATGATTCCATGGCAGACAAATCATTATGGAAAGGATTCTCTGAAGGTAAGATGTAAGAAAAAAACACTGTTGTGGCAAATCATAGATTTTTAAAATATTCGTTTATTATCTTGTTCATATGATTAAGGGCCTAATCAGATGTGCCTCTAAGCATGCTATATGGTTCAGTGGGCAGGTTGTTTGTTTTTTAAATGGTGGCTGGTGGGGCAGAAAAAAAGATCTTCCATCAGAAGTTAACTGAAGTTTGTTTCTGTTTAAATAGTGCCCAGGAGGGTTGCAACTGGGAGCGCAACAATGGCGGAGGCAAAGTCCTAAACTCCGCTAACTCCCTGCCACAGTTGCTCTCTTTTTCCTGCCTCCCCCCGCCCTCGCCTGCTATTTAAAAAATAAGCAGCCACCCACCAGGCCACACTGCGTGCTTAGAGGCACATCTGACTAGGCCTTAAGAAATTTAGAAACCACTAGCCAATGCATTCTACTATGTTTGCTTACAACTTCTTTTTCCTTTGGTGTATTTCCTCTCAATACACAACATGTATTCTTACACACATGCGCGCACACACATCAACTGGCTAATATATGCAGATGCAGTGGTGTTCTTGGAAATGGAAGTCAGGTTACTGCAAGCTTGTCCTTGCTTCACAAATACTGGCTGGGCTGGTATGTCCTATTTGAAAAGGTAAAAAAAGGTCAACCTGAAGTATCATTTGAAGCCAAGACATCAGCTAATGATGAAGGTGCCCATTTCTTCAACCTGAGCTCTTACACAATGAGTACACTCGTGAACTCTTGCAAGGTCAGTTTTCCTTGCTTAATTCTGATAAGATATAGAATGTAGCTGGTTACTAGGTTTGTAATAGATTTGTTATCTCTACAGCAATACCTTGAATAGCACAGGTGATACATTCCCTGTAAGTTGAGTGCTGCGTGAAACAGCGCTATTGGAGACATCATAGTTCTGATAGGCAGGAAATGAGTGCTGATTGTCCAGAATGCACTGCTCCCATTGGTTAGAATGGCTGTCAGACCTGCTGGGACAAACACGAATCAGCGCTAAAGGAAGCAGTGTTATGAAAGGTATGTGTTAAAGCCAATTCCCAGCGTTCTGCCCCAATATGTCACCATGTTGTAGACTGATAAAACAATCATAGGTAGCCATGTTGATCCATTGGGGGGGGGGGGGAGCCACAAATGTGTTTGGCTTGTTTATGAGGACCAATCAAATGAATGCAAAATCTTAAGCAAGCTTCTAAGCAGAACTTTTTATTTACAATATTTCTATCCCGCCTTTCTCCCCAAAGGGACCAGGCTACATGTTAAGCAAAACAAAAAGGGATAGGTGATGCAGGCCATAATGGGAGCCCCAAAGGTGTCACTCCGGTAGGGGCGGAGCCATAAGTTTCGCTCCATCCTAGTCCCTTTTACTGAGCAAGCAGGAGGCGCCCCGCCCCCTCACTGTTGGAGCCATTCCTGTGCGGAGAAAGCAGCAGACAGGGTCTCTTGCCTGCTGCTTTCTCCGCACGGGAATGGCTCCGACAGTGAGGGGGCGGGGCCGCCTCCTGCTCGCTCGGTAAAAGGGACTAGGACGGAGCGAAACTTACGGCCCCGCCCCTACCGGAGCAACGCCTTTGGGGAGCCCCTGAAGTCTGCACTCTGTTAACAGTTCTAAAATGGAATACAGGAGGAATTAAAAAGATTCAATGTGTATTAGCCTCACTAGGTGCTAGTCAGCCTCACTAGGTGTATTAGCCTCACCAGGTGCTAGTCAGGATTTACATCTAGCAGATACGCTGTTCCATCTCCTTGTCCTGTGTCAGGTAGAGAGCAGAAGTAAAAGAGAATCATGGTAGTTTTTATATTAACAAAATTGAAGATTAAGTGATGCACTAGGTAGAAAGGTAATTTGAAGATGAATTGGCAGTGTTACCGTCCTACTGTATTTAATCCCAATGAGTAAAGTCCCATCTTCAGTTGGAAGACAAATATTTTCCTCCCTTCTTCAAAAGAGGCCAAACTAGTGCCATCTTCAGGCAGGATGGAATAGTGCCCTCTATCAAAGAAATAATTTTTATCTATTCTACTCATTTGGCCAGTCCTCTTTGGCAGCTTTTATAAAGTTGGAAAGGGAAGGGTTGAGAGGGCACATGGATGACCTGTCCTGTCCATTTCCTCAAGCAAAAGAAGCTGAGAAGAATCCCAGACTCCTGGACAAGTAATTGGAGAGGGAACAACCACTAGAACTATTAACATGGCGTCCAAATTGTGGGTGTGAGCAACTTTATCTACAGAGTGTCTTGCAAATTGATTGCAATCAGGCTCTGGAGACATCCTCCTTACGTTTCTGGGGACATAACTGTTCCTGGACAACACAAAAAACTCCACTGAACAATGCAATGGTGACAGAGAAGTAAGCCTTCTTTGCTGTCATCACCACCATTTCCGAAAAATGGGCTCTACTGAACAACAACAACAACAACCCATGTTTTGTCAGATTTGTCATAAGTCTTTCTCCACCATCGTTCTAGCTCTAGCATCTTCCCTGTCACTTTGTTGCCAACAGTTCCACAGGAAACCAAGGAACTGATTTGATTCTACAGCTGGGCAGAGGAAGCTCCGGAGCTCATTTGTCAGGAGCCCGGACTATTTCTCCATTCCAGAGATTGACCAGGGCCTCAAGAGTGGCAGGAAAATCCCCCAGAGCCATCAAGAATCTATTAGGTTCCATAAGCCTTCTCTTCCTACGTATCCTACCTGTCGTAATGGACATTTCATAACGATGGTTTGTAAATAGTAAATTATGCTTATGATTTGTGCCTTTTTTGTAATCATGATGCACATGTTACATCCATGTTGTTTTAGTAAAGGAAATGTAGTTGCTTGTTATTTAAGTGAAAGTCCCAAAGATACTTTCTTGTTCTTAATTAAAAGATAATTATAAGGCTTTTGCAAACGTATGCTGTAATCAAAGTCTAAAAGAAGGTGGTCCTTAACAAGATGTAACTATCCTTTTTTTCCAGCTGGATCTACAGTGGGTTCAAGTCCTGAGTGAAGGTTGGGCCACCCCATTGAAAGGATTTATGCGCGAGAAAGAATACTTGCAAGTTATGCATTTTGGCACCTTGCTCGATGGTATGATTTGCTGGTTGCTACACTTTGCCCTTAAAACTGTTGTCTGTCTCTACAAGATCATTTTGCTAATTTGATTGTAGAAATGCCTGCATATTGATGTGAATGCAACACAGCTATTTATGGCGCAATCCACCAGAACTTGGAACGGCGGAGCAAGTGCTCCGCCGTTCCAGGATGTCGTGAATGTGCCATAAAGCACGTTCGCGATGCCTCAGGACGCCGTCGCCGGACTGGGCAAGCAGCCGCCAGAGGAAGGTAAACACTCCCCCGGCGGCCGCGTGGGTGGTATGGCAGGCGAGGGAGGGGTGCCATTGGTCTAGCCGGCCCAGGAGGGGGCAGGGGATGGTGCTCGCCATATCCCCGTCCCCGCCGGGCGGCTAGGCCATTACACAGCCTCCTCCGACTATTATTTCTTTCCGACAGCTATTTAGCTGGCGGAAATCCGAGGAGGCCCATTAGGCCGGCCCCGGTTTACACCTGGGGGACGAGCGTCCCCTTCCCCGAGTAGACCTCCAGCCCGCTGCTTGGCAGACACCCTCCGGCACAGGATCCAGTGGGCAGCCCTGGGCTGCAGACAGGATCCTTACACAGGATTGCGCCCTTAGTTAAATAGTATAAATATGACATTATGAAATTAGGGTTACGATAATTATTCTTAATAAGATATTTATCTCTAATAAGATAAGCAAAATATACTGATTGTAATGGAAGTATATTTGCTAGCCTTCCTCTAAAGAGCCTCACAGTGAGCTCAGTGGACAGAGTGGAGCTTTTAGGCTTTTTTTGAGAGCAGCACCACATTGCCAGACAAGTTATCCTGAAATATAGGGGGACGTTTCAGAATTATCTACTGGTGCTGCTGCCAGTAGAAAGTGCTTTCACACAGCTTTCTGCACACGTCTGGATGGACTGCTCTGGTGCAAAAGCACTGACACAGCTGTTCATAAATCAGGGACTAACTCTATGTGCATGAAAACTTCCTTCCACATTCTGGATTGGGCTGCAGGCATAGAAGCTTACCTCTTGCTGGAAAGGGCTCCTAGTATGATATCAGGGGCTCCTTGGGGGAAAGGCATGTTTTAGGTTTTGGGCATCAAATTGAGATTCTATAAATTAGTTGAGAGAGGGGGACAGTTAAAATATGCTTGATAATTGTGTTTATATTTTGCCAGGAAGGGGTAGACTTGATACATCCAAACTTGGTATGTATTCATCACAATGGGTGTTAAAGTAATTGCAATTCAGAGATTTTCACTAAAAGTTAGAAAATATATGTTATGACAATGACATTTTGATGTAGAAGACTAGAATCAGTATGAATATATTCATGATCCAACCAGTTAATACCAAACTTCTCTAGCATTTTTTAAAACAGCTGAACATGGACAACTCTTATTGATTTCAAGCCTGATGACATTGAAGGTCACGGCAAAACTCATATTGACTTCCATGATTCAGGCTTACAATCAGAGTTATACATACTCTTGTTATGTGATTACATGCTGTTTATTGGGTATGCAGAACGTGTCAACCACTGAGTCAAATGCATCTCACTAACCACGTATTGTGGTTTGACATACTGCCCCCACTTCTGTGTTTTTGCAGTCCTAGGCAGGCAGCGAACTCAGGACATTTATCGTGTTCTGATGGGCCACTATTCCTGGCATAGTTGGCAGCGTTAAGCTTGATGGGTCACAAACTGGGCAGACCTGTTTTATATTACGTATGAAACTTGGAAGTGAACTTAATTTGTCAATTGCAAATAATTTAATAAGCCTTTTCCTTATTTGTTTTATGGATTGGCCGTTTGATATCAGATTACTGTATATTAAAGATGATTGATGGATTTTGCAGTTTTAACTCTAAAATATATACTTTCAAAAAGGTTGACTCAGCTGACATAAATCAATAAAGAGAAACATACTGGTTGGATCACAATATGAATATATCACTTTAAAAAGTTTCTGATTATGCATGGATTAGACATAGATGACCTATAGACTTTGTGAAAATAAAACATAATAATTAAATAACATTTAAAATAAGGACACAAAGTCTATATTGTGTCAAGATGATCAGATGAACAATCTCAACAGAATAGTGAAAATGATCATACTGTAGAAGCCATTAAAATTGACTGTCAAATCATAATGAAAATCATTTGCACTATAAATGGTTAAATAAAACTGCCATCATACTTCGTTTTTAATTTGTTCATTAATTATACTTTATGAACTGAAAACTTCAAAGTAGTTATAGTTGCAAGAAGAATGTTTTGGTTTTTTAAAAATTCCAACTTACAAAGTTTGGTAAGTTCACTGCGACTGCATGGGAAAACAAATGTACCGAGGGTATAAACTTAAAGAATCAAGGTAATGGGGTCTATTGAAATGATACTTATAAACACACAACTGATTGTAAATGTTCTGGCATAGGGACTGGATGACAAATAGCAAAAGGGCAAAGTGAAGTTTCAATCCTACTACAGCAAAGTGATTGTTTGAGACCAAGAAGTAAACTCAGGATCACACAATATTTAGAGCACAGTACTGTATGACACCACTGGAAACGTTTGTTTAATGACCTCATTACTTTTTTTAGGTGGAGAAATCAGCTATAATCTAAAAGAAATTGAATTATGGTTTAAACAAAAGACAAACAAACCACTTGTAAAGCCCAAAGGCCAGAAAAAATTTATGCAACGTGGTATTAATTATACAAGGCTGGAAGCTATCAGTAGAAAAAAAACCCAATAAGCAAATGTGGAATTTAAGAATCACTATGTCAGACACGCATTGTGGAGGATATGGAGTCGATATAAAACCTGGTTTTATAAGAAAATACCATTATGGGTTGTGCCATATGAAACATTTTCGCAGGGGTAACTTGTTGAGAGAAAGGATTATTGTACAGAAATGTATTAACTCTTTGCAAGGAGAATGTATGATGAAATCAAAAGAAGAATTAATGGAAGAGGAACTTAATTGCTAATGGTTTGCTCAGATGGTATGCTGGTATGGTATGCTCAGATTTTGGAGAGATTTAAAGTGGACAAGAGGGTATATGGATTTGTAGAAGAAGAATAGATACTGGAGGTACAATTAAAATCTGAGGACCAGGTAATTTCAAAAACGTACAAATTGCTTTTGAAGTTCGAGACAGAAGAAGAACAGGTTAAAGAATGTATGATTCAATGGGCTAAATGTAGGTCATGAAATTTATTGGAACAATGGGAACAATTATGGTTAAAACAGCTGGAATTTATGTTAAATGTTAATATTAAGGAAAATATGTGTAATTGATGTATAGATGGTATATGGCCCCAAGTAAATTGGCAAAAATGTATGAAAAGGTGTCAAATAGTTGTTGGAAATGTAAAAAACAAGAAGCATCCTTTTATCATATGTGGTGGACATGTACTAAAGCAAAGAAATATTGGGTTCAGATTCATAAACCGATACAGTTGATTTTATAGATTATTGTGGTGGCTAAACCTGAAGTTTTATAGTACAAGAGAAGAGTTAAATTTAAATGATGTCTGTTACATTCTGGAGCGGAAGCTTTCATGCCCAGCTACTATACTACAAGAAATAGGTTGTCTGGGTGAAATAGCCATGTAAAAAAGTATATAAACACAGAACCTCCAAAAAACATGTAAAACATTTTTCAAAGAAGCCACCAATAAAAGCGGGTACTGAGAGAATTAAAAACGGAATTCAGAAGAGTCCAGTATTTACAGAAAGACCGACATTTCAACCTCTAAGCCGAGGTCTTTTTCAAGGCAGCCTTGCTGTATTTTACCTTGAAAAAGACCTCGGCTTAGAGGTTGAAACGTCAGTCTTTCTGTAAATACTGGACTCTTCTGAATTCCGTTTTTAATTCTCTCAGTACCCGCTTTTATTGGTGGCTTCTTTGAAAGTTTTTTTACGTGTTTTTTGGAGGGTCTGTGTTTATATACTTTTTAACATGACTATTTCACCCAGACAACCTATTTCTTGTAGATGTCTGTTACCTTGGAATCTGCAGGTATGGCGCAGGAGGAAGGCACATAGTGTTCTTTTCTAACTCCAAATGAGATGAACCAGTGCTAAGAACACTGGTATTAAATACACTACTCTTGGTGTTATGAAAATGTCAACAGAGTGCTTTCTCCTACTTGCAGTGAAGATCATGGTCTACTATTAGTACAGATCACATGTACAAAATCAACTCCATGATATGCTCTAGCATGGACACAGCTCTCGCTGATTTAGGTGGTAAACCTTACCTTTTGAAAAGAATCTTTGAACTACATTAGTAGAATTTATCCTTACTTCTTTAAGGTTCAGATAACATTTCCAAAATCTAAGTTGATACTCAAATCAACTGTGTTTGTAGGGCACTGCCAAAGATCCTCTCTCTAGTTATCTCAAGGAGCCATTTTGATGGAAGCCTACAGTACATAGATTGCCTGCTAATGAGGACCTTCCTGTTTCACAGAATTTTCAATGACCCAATTAATTACGTTTTTCAGATACAGCATTTAGTTAAAATATGTCATTGTTCTTTTAACAGATGGCGTGATTAACTTGAGCATTCCCATCGTACTTCCGATAACTACAGAAGACAAGAAACGTCTGGAAGGTTGCAGTGCATTTACCCTGGAGTACAATGGGCGGAGGGTGGCAATACTCAGAAATCCTGAATATTTTGAGCACAGGAAGGAAGAACGCTGTGCTCGTATATGGGGGACCACATGTGCAAAGCACCCACATGTAAAAGTAAGTGAACAAAGGCAAACTCTTCCATTTTTGAAGCAATAAAACATAACTGAACCTGTCTCCCTGTTGAAATCACCCGCTTTGCATTCCCTCAGTACAAGATGTAAACTCAACACCAGCAAGGAGCTGGGTCTTCTTGGTAGCAGCCCTAGGGCTGTGGAATGGCCTCTCTCAAAAGGTGTAATTGCATACTTTCCTCCTGGTCTTTTCAGATTTGTATAAAGTTCACTTATTCATGAAAACTTGGAGACATTAAGAGCTGGTGGTTATTTTTTAGATTGCTCATGATTTTTAGGCTGGGAAAAGTTGTCACTGTTAGATAACAGTGCAATCCTGTCTAAAGAAGCACCAGCGGAGCGATGGCTCTGGTGGCACTGAGTGTCGTAAACATGCCATAAGGCATGTTTAACACCTGGAGAGAAAGTGGCGCAGACAGAGAGGCTAGCGCCTCTCATTCTCCACCAGATCCGGAGCTGTGCCTGCCGGGGAAGGTAAATCTTCCTCCGGTTGGGGCAGGGGGAGGGCGGAACAGGGTATTCTGGGGTGGCGGATTTTCCTGTCAGGCCCAGGAGGGGGGAGGGATCATTGGTGGTGTGCTCCACCAAATCCTATCCCCTATCCCGGGCCTGTCCAGCCTTACACCAGCTCCTCGAATTTGTGCCGTCCATTTTGCCGGCACACATCCGAGGAGGCCGATGGACCTGCTGGGGCTGTACCTGGGGGAAAGGGACAAACGTCCACTTCTTCCAAGGTGTGCTCCAGCTGCATCAGCACTGGTCTGATCCTGCCTAGGATCTGGCGCAGCATGCTTTTGCACACTGCGGCGGCCCTAGACAGGATTGGGCTGTAAGTGTGTTGGTAACTGAAATTGTTTTATTAGTTTTATTTTGATATTAATATCTGATTGTAAATTGCCTTGAGCTTTTGGAAAGGCAAGGTAAAAATATCTTAAATAGATAAATAAATAGTCCCAGTTATTATATTTGTGAACCCCATTCATAGCCATTTGTTGCATATCGCATTTGTTTCAGAAGGCATGGAAAATGAATCTAGTGGCTCCCATTCAGTTTGATTCCCATTTATTCTAAAAATAAAAACATAACCTTAGTGAAACACTGACCAGTTTGACCACCCAGCTACAGTTACGGTAGTTTGAGAAGCAACAGCCACAGAACCTCTTGAATAAAGTTTTTTTCCTTATGTTTGAGCACCTTCTTATCCTAATGAATGGTTTTGCCTTTTAATAGATGGTGATGGAAAGTGGAGATTGGTTGGTTGGTGGAGACCTCCTTGTGCTAGAGAGAATAAAATGGAACGATGGGTTGGACCAATACCGCTTGACACCCTTGGAGCTGAGGCAAAAGTTTAAAGAAATGAATGCTGGTAAGTCTTCACATTTGTGTTAATGTAACATTGCTTTTAATCATAGCTAAAATTATCACTTCATCAGGAAGGAGCAGGACCTTCTCCATTATGGACCTGGCCAGTGGCATCGCTGGAGATGGGGCAGAAGGCTAAGTTCCGCACTGCACTGACCTCCGTTACTCACCGGCACAAGGCCGCCCCGTCCCCTCGCCTTCGGAGTCATTCAGTGGGGCGAAGGCAACGAACCATTCAGTGGGGTGAAGGTCTGCGCGTTGCCTTCGCCCCACTGAATGGCTCCGAAGGCGAGGGGGCGGGGCCGCCTCGTGCCGGTGAGTAACGGAGGTCAGCATGGTGCGGAACTTAGCGTTCCGCCCCACCTCCAGTGACACCACTGGACCTGGCACTCTGGAATCAGCTGCCCAATAAGCCCCATCTGAAGTCAACTTCACATCTGTTCAGGAAAAGGTGTAAAATACGCCTGCGTGGTTTACGGCCCACCAGCCGGTATTAAAGCCTGGCAGGTGATTGATTTTTTTGCAGTACCAAGCAGACAGCAAAATGGAAGTTTTATAAAGTTCTTAATCATGCACACTGGTGGATTCTGTTAGGCTTGATGGGTCACATGTCCAGCAGCCTGCTATAGAATCATGTTTAGGAGAGATTCTAATCTAGGATGTTGAATGTTCTTGATGTTTGCTTACAATTTGCAGCTCTATAGTGTCTTTATGACAGTTTTACTGTGTTTTTTTTAAAGATATTGAAAATAAGGTGGGGCATGACATTTTTAAAAACAAATATGCTGGACAGCATATTTCAATGTTCATTGAAATCAATAGGAACTCAGTGCTTAACTCTGGTTAGAATTAGATCATCGGTTTTCAACATACTCGGCATGGCATACCACCTACATCTAAACTTTAGATCGTTCTCTGTAAAAATTGGCTATTTCCTACCATACAAATGAGCAGACCTTAAAAAACTATCATAGTGAAAGACCATCCAAAAGCTAATGATATCTGAGTTAGAATTACATTGCCAGTAGTTAGGTTATAATTGCCTTGATTTAGATGTAGGAGCAGTTTTGTTAAGCCAGTAATTCTGAAAAGTTATATTTAATATAGATTTATCATATATAGTACTTTTCTCTGCTTTGTGTATTCCTGAAACTCTGACTTAGCTCCACTTTCTTTCAGGAGCTGGAGGGAGGGAGGGAGGGAGGGAGAGATGTGTCTTGGACTTGGATGAGAAGTGGGATGTTACGTCAACCTGGGGCAGAGTTGGGTTGTTGTTTGGGCTGAGGGTCAATGTCAGTGGTGCAGAACTATTTTTGAGGCTTCACCTTCTTTGTATGCACTTAGGCCCCCACCCTATGTCATTATGAAATTAGCTGGTTGCCAAGGGGCTGAGTTATAATTGGACTGTTACTGGCTTATTTATTTTTTGCCCACTTTATATTGATAATTGACTAGGCTTATGATCCTAATAGTCAATGCAGTTATTTATTTTACTATGGAAACTGCTTTGTGAACTACCCCTGTGAAAAGTGGTATATAAATATAATATAATATATAAAGCAGGATGGAAATCTAATAATAATTAATAATATAGGTTTCAGGTCAAAACTTGTATCCACTAATGAGCACCAGTCAATTACACTTTTTATCTGATTGTGCTCAATAAGGTTTTGAAATAATAATAATAAATAATGGGAATATCCTAAAATATCACTTGTGAGCATCTGGAGGCATTATTACAATGAAAAAGAATTTCAGGAAATAGCCCCTCAGCACTTTGGAGCCTAGGGGTGTCGTGAAATGAAACCCTTTTGGGGAATTGCCTGCCTCTCCCACTCAGAGTTCTTGGGCGTGAGGGGTGGTGAGTCAGTTGCCTCCCTCAGCACAGTTAACTGTGTGGCTTTGTGGAGATGGGAGCAGTCATGGAAATGCTGCTGGTCTTTAAGACCGGGTGGCTCACCCACCCAGAGTGGCAGAAATTACCTGCCAGGTGGCAGGATAATCCTTCGAGTTCTGCAACTATTGAGCAATAGTCGAGTTTTACACTGCAGATCTTGATTATGTTAATACAGTTTTTGCTAAAGTTTAACCCGATTACAGTTGTCTTAACTCTTATTTCTGTGCGTAGGGGCAATCTCATATCCCTCTTCTTAAATTTCAGATGCAGTATTTGCTTTCCAGCTGCGCAACCCTGTGCACAATGGACATGCTCTGCTGATGCAAGATACCAAGCGCCGTTTGCTAGAAAGAGGCTACAAGCACCCTGTGCTGCTCCTGCATCCTCTAGGCGGATGGACCAAGGATGACGACGTGCCCCTTGAGTGGCGCATGAAGCAGCATGCTGCAGTCCTGGCAGAGCATATCCTAGATCCAAAGTCCACTATTGTAGCCATTTTCCCTTCTCCTATGTTGTATGCTGGACCAACAGAGGTAGGGCACTTCCTGTGTCATAACTATAACTGCCCTCCCTCTTTCGCATCTCCCTAAGAGTGGGATTTGCTTTCCCCAACTGTCTACCCCAGTTCTTCTCTTTCTTCTTATGACTTAACCTAGCCTTTTCTCTTGATTTTCCTCCCTTAATATTGTTCTGTTTTATTTTTATCAGTTTAAAAAAAAGTGGAAAAGGAAACTTTCATCAACTTACTGACTTTTATCATTTTTTTGCATACTTTTACCTCCCTTTTTGCTCCCAGCATATTGTTAACGTTTTATAAGCCTTTGGGCATGGATGTATCTTTTTAAAGCATATCTGTGTAGGAGTAATATTATTATTACTGTATTTCTAATAATATAGCAACAGCAACAATATATTTATATTATAAAATAATAGTAATTTATTATTTGGGCAGATCAAAGGTCTACCTAACTCCTCATTGTAGACTTAAGCACCAGAGGGTGGTGGTGGGAGGCGGGGCGGGGGAAGGGCGGATTTGGTCCGTGAAGGGTTTGGCAGCCGCAGCCGCTGAATGCTAACCCCATTCCCGAGCCCAACCCACTGTCCCAGGTCAATACAGACTTGCACCAGCGATTTTGCTGGCACATGTCCAAGTAGACCCCCTCACCCCCCCGTACCACAGAGGCTCAGAAGAGCCTTTTTGGCACCACTGCATTAGTGTGTGTGTGTGTGTGTGCGTGGGGAATGGATAGGATGGGGCCCAGAGATTTATACAACTTTAATAAATTTATATTGGATTGTGTTTGTGGTCATTGAGCCCCTGAAACTGCTTGGCTGAATTGATGTGATGGCTTAGAATATATAGTTGCTGAGAGAACAAAGCATTATTTTTTTGGGGGCCCAGTTTCTGTTACTGAGCTTATTTGCCTGGGATTTGCCCACATAGTGGCACACTGAGGCTTGGAAAGAGGTCTTAACAAATAAGGAAACTAAGGGACAGGGAGCCCAAAGAGAGAAAACCTGGTGGAAGGGTGCCATTCTCACACGAAGGAAGGAAGGAAAATAGGTAGAAAATGAGCTTGGGCAAAAAGAATGAGGGGAGATAGTGAACAGAGGCAAAATAGTCTAAGAAATGGGGCTTAAGATGAGTGTGCTCACACAAAAAAAAGTGCTGTGGTGGGGGAAGAGGATGACTAGAGACTTTAAAAGACTAGAAAGCTAAAGTGGAACAAGGTAGACATGGTCAGAAAGATAGGAATGTGAGAAAGAATGGAAAGTAGAGATGTAGTCAGGGATGGGAACTGCTATCAATTCTAGAGAAGATATTTACTTCGGGGCCGGTCCATCTAGGAGGCCAGCTGAAGCAGTTGCTTCAGGCAGCAGATTGGCAAGGTGTACCCACCGCCATCTGCCTACTCACCTCAACTGTTCCTGGTTTTTGCAGTTTCCAACCAGCAGCAGCGAGAAGAATTTTTCATTTGCCAAATTGTCCCTCCCCTTTGCCTCAGGTGAAGAGGCGAGTGGGTTTGTTGCAGCCTGTTTAGACTTCAGGCGTGTAGTTCTTTTTAATTGTGACAAATGACAATTCATCTCAGAAAGCCCTGAAAAGCCACTGTAAAGATAAGACAACTATTTATGAAGTTGTAATTTAGCACAGTAAGCACGCAGTCATTTAAGAAACTGGTGGTAACGTCTTGCTATTAAGTAGTGAGGAGATTTCTCCCATGTACAGAAATCCTTGGAAAGAAGAGAGTAGGAAAATAAATACAAAAATGTTGTTAGTGTATATATGTAGGTTTATGTTGTTGCTACTGAAGGTCTATGTTACATCTATAATACACCATTTTAAAATGTCTCTTCATAATGTTGCGAAGTCTCGTTATCAATAGCTAATCTTGTGGCACTCTCTCAGGTTCAGTGGCACTGCAGGGCTCGAATGATCGCTGGAGCCAATTTCTATATTGTGGGACGTGATCCAGCTGGTATGCCCCACCCAGAGACCAAGAAAGATCTGTATGAGCCCACACAAGGCGGGAAAGTGCTCAGCATGGCTCCAGGACTGACCTCTGTGGAAATAATTCCTTTCCGAGTAGCTGCATACAACAAAGTACAGAAGGCGATGGTTTTCTATGATCCAGATAGGTAAGCGATAAGCAAATGGCAACTTGCTTTAAAAAAGCATTTTTACCCATGAGGCTTAAACAGGTTTGTAATGACTGCATAAGCCAATATGCTTATTTGCATTACAGTGTATTTTTTTCTGGTTTCTCTTCCATGGAAACAATGATCAGATATTGAGTTAAATGGCATGACTGAGGCTGAAAGGTAATTTAAGCTTCATGTATGAAAATAGTTTGTATTGTTGTTTTGTGGGTTGCCAGTTTGTCAACATACATACATGAGACCCAAGACACATTGAATTCTGGTATTTAAAGTGTTATCACGTTTGATAACTGAGCACATATCCATCACTTAAGCCCATGAAGCTTATATATATATATATATATATATATATATATATATATATATATATATATATATATATATATATATATATATATATATATATATATATATATATATATATATAGTTTCGTTGTGGTACTTTACTTTCCTGGTTTGATTCAGTGAAAGTTTACTGTTCTTGGAATTCTTTATGTATGCTCTGTAACTGCTTGTATGGTAGTTAAAGATTTTGTGTAATCCTTAACTACCCTCAAGGGAATGGGAGTGTTTGTTGCCCTGGCTCCTTCACCCTGCTGCTCAACTCACACAGATGCTTAGCTTGCTTGTCTTTGTCTTACCTGGCACTTTGTCCCAGTGAGGCACATGGTCCCAGAAGGCACTCTTGCTGCTCATGGAAAGAGCTCACACATAAGCAGGACCTAGTTTTATATTCTTATCTAGCTCCTCCCCTCTACCCTTCCGAATGATGGAAAAGGCCAGCTTCCAAGGGATTAGCAGAACAATAGATAGCAGTTACAGCCCCAGAAGCTGCAAGGCTGCAGCTTCCCTGTTGGCTGGGAATTTTCCCTTCCTGTATATCCTTGCCCTCTTATTTATAGGCTTACCAGATTTCTTCCCGGGACAGAGTGTAGCCCTTTAGGAGAAGGAATGTGGGCAGGTGTAGCTTGTTAAACCTTAGAGCACAATCCTAGGCATGTCTACTCAGAAGCAAGCCCCATTGTATTCAGTGGGGCTTGCTTCTGAGTAGACATGCCTAGGATTGTGCTCTAAGGTTTAACAAGCTACACCTGCCCACATTCCTTCTCCTAAAGGGCTACACTCTGTCCCGGGAAGAAATCTGGTAAGCCTACTTATTTAAAAGACTGACTGGCTGGACTGTATTTGAACCCAAAACGTGACTTGAGTTTAAACTGAGCTAAGTTTAGAGTCTAAGCTATCAGTTTAAGGTAGAATTTAAAACTCTAAAATTAGTTGTCTCCCCTTCTTTTATCCTCCTCTGTTTTTGTTTTATCCAAGTGCCTCTGCCCTGGGAACAAACTCACAAGTAGACTCTAGTCCTACTCAGAGTAAATGTGTTTAGAATTGAGCTGTAATTCTCTTCAGAATCAGGTCTGCAGGCTTCACCTGCCCAGTTGCTCCCTGTTGTTTGTTTTCGAATCTATTTATTTTCCCCACCTAGCTGCTATGCTCTATGTCCCACTGACTTACTAGATCCTCATATTCCCTTCCTCAAGTTAGATTAAAGTTCAAACTTTGAGTTAAGTTTAAATTAGATTAAAACTAGACAAATAAGAGATTGCACTTACCTTCTCCTTGCACAGGTGCTTAACTTGCACAGGTGTCTGTGTTTTACATTTGTTTGGTAGAATTTAATTGGCATTTTGTTCCAATAAGGCACTTGGCCCCAGAAGGCACACTCACTGTGAATCCTCCATCTATTTCAACTAATTTCCAGCAGAAACATTAAGATTGACAAGATGTAGCGTTTGCATTCTCTTGTTCAACTGTATTTATACTAATATCATGGATATCTACCTGCTTCTTACCAGGCACAATGAATTTGACTTCATTTCTGGTACACGCATGAGGAAGCTGGCTCGTGAAGGTGACAATCCCCCTGATGGATTCATGGCACCCAAAGCATGGAAAGTGTTGACAGAATACTACACATCCTTGGAAAAGAATCATTAATTCTGCTTATATCTAAGCGTGCCTTTCTTTAGAGATGAGCTCCACCAATTGATCTATATGCTATTATACTATCTATTTTGAATTTTTCTACTCTATGGGCATTTTCTTCCCTGGTAACATTGGTCCTGGCTCTGCTTTTTCCTCCTGGAGGCAATTAGGGAATTAAGGATGGCTGTTGAAGATATTTTGCTGTGCACAAAAATGGATAGATTTAGATTACAAGTGTTCAAAGCCATATTCAGATTGGTCACAGCGTGGGTTGTGGGAAATGTCATAACTGTGCAGAAGAGTACAGCTGAGAACAGTCAAGTTATTTATTATTATTATTAAGAATATTTATATATTGCTTTTCCACAAAGCGGTTTACAGAGAAAATTAAATAACTAAATGACTCCCTGTCCCAAAAGGGCTCACAATCTAAAAAAGATGCAGAACACCACCAGCAAACAACCACCAGAAAATACACTGTGCTGGGATGAAAGGGGGGGCAGTTACTCTCCCCCTGCTAAACTTAAGAGGAGCACCACTTGAAAAAGTGCCTCTTTGCCCAGTTAGCAGGGTATTTATCTGTTTCTCGTGCTTTTTAACTGACTGCAAATAGCAGAGAAACAGTGGTTTATCATTGTTCTTTTATTATTTTAAAAGCAGCAAATTGAAAAGTTGACTTCTGCCTCACTCCGTCAAGTCCTTTCATTTCTCTTTTAGGGGTTTAATAAAATTTTTATTATTAAGAATTGGTTTTCTGAGTAATCAGTAACTCATATTATTTGTGGGCCCTCGCTTTCAGTTTAATTCAAACTAATATTTTGCTGTTGAAATGAAAGTGACCTGAAATGAAATTGCATCAAAATATTTGTACAAACTAGTGCCAGATATTGTAGTTTAATTCCAATCCTCCCCCTCCCCCTTTAAAGCTGGCATTCAAATTCTGTTTGAGGAATCTGTTCACAGAAAATGCATCAACACAGAAAATTCAACCATAGAGTCACTATATTGGAGGCGGCTGGGGGTGATGCTCTCTCCTACCTTGAAAAGCCTTTTGTTTCTTGATTTCCAGCTGCCTCAAATCTTGTATTTTTAATCCTTCTTTACACAATCATGAATGTGTAACCTTCCAAACAGATCAAAAACTTAGATTTTGATGAATGCAAATTCTGGGCAGCGTTCCAGATTCTGCACTTGATAGTATGTGCAGGAAACAACCTTTTAGTGGTAGTAACCGGCTTCTAGATTACTGGTACAGTTCAAGTTAACTGACACTGTTCCCTTCTGTTTTGTTACCTCAACCGTGAACGCAAATGGGCCTATCACTCTATGCCCTGCTGACTTTTCACTGCTCTTTTTATGAAGACAGCATAGAAGATCAGCTTATTTTCTCGTTGTGCAGTAATAATGCTGAACTGATATGGTGTAGCAGCTAATAGCGTGAGTTATGAAGTAGGAAGTCCCTGGTTCAAATGTTACCTGAGCCATGAACTCCTTAGGAGGCTTTAAGTAAGCTGCTGTTCTCTCAACCTCAGCCACTTAGCTGTAATATGGGAATAATAATGCTGGCCGAGCTTACTGATTGTTGTAAGAATGATAGAGATAGTACGGTATGTGTCAGGCACTTTGAGCACTCTATGATACTATATAAATGCTATTTTTATGATTGTTGTTATTTTTAAACCTCTCTAGCTGCTGTCAGTCTGAGATGGGTCCTCCTTCAGTCTCTCTATTTCTGCACTCACCTGGAGGTATTGACAGGCTGGGCACAGATTCTACTGCTGGCTGCTTGTGGCTTATCTGCTTCATTCAACTCATGAGGCTCTTTGGTACACTTGGTACATTTATGGTGCTTAAACTTATGAGGAGCCACATTCTAACACAGTGGTGGCCAACCTTTCAACATGAATGCTGGCCCTTTAAATGGTTGCATAGGTGAGGGCATTTCAGCAGGTGCAGCTGCTTTAGCAACACCATCAGCAATTGCAGCTGCCAAGATTCTGTCTTCTACACAACTCTTAAGAACACAGTAGCCCTCATGGTGGAAGGTTGGCCACCCCTGTTCTAACACATAGCTGGGCATGCTTGAGCCCACTGAAATCAGTGGGCTCACTAACTCTTGTAGGATTGTAGCCAGAGTGTTTTCATGTGAGCCTAAAAAAGTATCTTTCTGTGCACATGTGAATCTAGCCAATGTGCACGCTATCTTCAAGTTAGATTCTGAAATTGCAGACCTTTTATTTTTAAAGAATCATGTGAAGTCAACCTTAGTTTAGCTCTGGATCTCCCCCCCCCCCCCTAATTTGAATGAGTTCATAAGTTGGGAACTGGAGAGGAAGACCTGTTCACAGATCAAGTCAGTACCCAATAAAATTACAGCCCAATCCTATGGGTACGATATGCTGGTGGATTTTGCGATCCATCAGTGTACCATGCAGGCTGCTGGCGCCACAACCGATCTGCTGTTTTGCAGTGCTGCTTCCAGCACAAGGCCCAGAAGGCTGCACACAGGTGACAGCTGTCCGCAGAACCTCTATTGTCACTGGTATGTTGGCAGCAGGGGGTGGATCAGGCTGGGGATCGGGCTAGGAGCCAGAGGGGAGTGGATCTTGGCAGCACGCGCCGGATCCTATATCTCCTTCCCAGCCCTGATCTGCCCCCAGAGGCTCCTCAAACTCAAGCCAGCGAAAGAGCTGGCGTAGGTTTGAGGAAACTCATTGGGAACCAGGCAGCCTACAGAGAGGTAAGTAAAAATGTTCTTTACTTACCTCTCCGAGACTGCCTGGTCCCCAACTGGCCCATAGCATGCAGCACACGTTGCATTGGCATCACTGTATGCTCTGGGCCGGCCCTGGATAGAATTGGGCTATTAGTTAGGTGTAGGACAACATAGCCCCATTGAAGCCAATGGCACTGAATCAACTTCAAGCCCATATTTGAGTTTTATTGAGATGTATGTGGAATATGATTTTGATCAGAGGACAGCACATACAGTTACTGTAGACGTTAACAAGCACAATACATAGAGCAGGATCTTGTATCCTCTGCCAAATCATCACCTTCTCCCCACTGCATGAGCTACTCCCATATGTGGATTCCCTCCAACCCTTCCTCTGGCTGCTTCCCATGTGCAGAGAGCTAAAACAGCCCAACAGAGTGCACTGGGCATGGATTAAATTGTGCCCAGAATTGGATCAAGCATTTAAGTTGAATACAAATTGCAATATTGAATGAATGAATGAATAAATAAATATGTACTTCCCTCTGTCTAGCGGTAAAAATCTATTTTAAGATTGAAATCATTTATTTTCTGTATCACTTATTTAACGACATTTTTTTACATTCTCAGATTTGTGTTTAAGAATGCTTTTTAACACTTTTGAATCTTAGGAGAAAGGAACCAAAATGTGTATTTTTATACCTCATGCAAAATGAGTGTAGTCACTGGGCAGAATACACCAGCCATTTTTGCTATGTAACCTGCACTCAGTACAAAAAGGCTTGCTTGGGATCTTTTGTAAGCTGCACTGATTTAAATAGGGATTGCACATCGGTGGTGCTTGGTAGATGCCTCCCATTGCAGCATTGCTAGCTAATGTATATTAGCAACAGTGCCTTTTATATCCAAGCCCTCTGGAAGGGACCTTGAAGATTTAAAAAAATGATCTTGCTGTTTGTAATTTAATTAATTGATATTTTAAATAGTGCTGATGTATTTTCTTTTTCCTTGTTTTAACCTTATAATAATACTATGTTCATTATCATGAGTCCTGATAGTTAGACCACAAATGTTGTACCATTCCTTTTAAAGTTTAAAAAGTAAATACTTTGTAATATTTTATAGCATATTTATTACAAACATGAGATGGGAATGTAGGCCTCAACTAACTGATACATCTCTTGATTTAACTGTTCTTTTGAATTTGGTATTCTACTCTTAGAATTCACTTTTAATACCAATAAATATAGCTATATTTAACAATTCTGCTTTTGTTTATATAATCTGCTGATTGTCTGCAAGTGCTGAGATGCTCCAATGTCATAGCACCATAACAAACTACATCTTCGTTGAGGGATGTGAAGGTTCATTTTGGACTTTTACTCAGAAAGGGCTTAGAGGTAGAAGACATCTACATAATGTTGGCAGGAAGAGAGACAATGATGGGGTGTGTGCGTGTGTACACACACACATGTACATGCGCTGAGGGCAGAATTGGAAGGAGGTGGAAGCCATCTTGGACAGAAACCTATGAATGAATGAATGAATGGAAGAGCTGATAGGGACAGGGATCTCTGAGGTGACTACAGGAAGAGAGATTGCAGGTGTCTGAGAAGGCACCTTTATATGTGGATCTGATTTCTTCCTACTGGCTCATTCTGACAATACTGTAACTGGCTTGGCTCGAAGGGGGACATTAGTGATGTGGGATGAGGAATACAGTTCAAAGAATAAAGGGTCCTACGCTAGGCTAGAAGGCTGGGTTGCACAATCCACATTCCTTCAGCCCCAGTTTCTACTGCTCATTTACTTGTATACATTTATTTTCTACCTTTCTCACATTCAGATGGCCAGTTTGCACACCAGCCAGGGGCACGTAGACTGACCATGCTGTGCAGTGCGAGTACAAGTCTTGAGCAGCACAAGCACATACACATGCCCCACACACAGACACTGCACACAAAATGTACATGTCTTGCCCCTGCAAAAAAGGGGAGTCCAGTTGCTTGGGTGAGGCATATGCAGGTATCCATGTACAAGCCTAATCACACAATATGTTCTGGTACGGTGGGGAGGGGAAAGTGTGCAAGTTTAGGCTTTGCTCTTGTGTCCCATCATGTAAGGAAGCTATGGCCCAGGACAGCATAATCCAGTCCAGTGCTAGTTCCATGTTTCCTTTTGAGAAAAATGCTCTCATTTCATGAATGATTAATGGGAAATGATAAACACACACTTATAAGCATAGGAAAAAGATGAGATGGGGATGAAAGGAAATGGAAGTGAATAGCTAGTGTCTGTGGACACACTTTGACTGGTTCTCTTTGGAGCTCCACTGCTCAGCTGAAGGACAAGATGCTTTGGACGAGGTAAATGAACTCCATAATAGAACAGGTCTCTTGGCAAGATCTGATCTAAACAGTTATAATACTGTATTCTAATTGAAATCCTGCAAAGACAGTTTATTTTGTCAGTCCCTGTTTGCACTTAGTCATTGTGGTCATAATACATGTAGTTTTGCTTGATCCTAAAAACCATGTGAAAAAATAAATTAGCAGCATGCAGAAAAAGCACAATTGCAACTGTTTTGCTACAATCAGCACACTTATTGCTTCATCACCTCTTTCAATGCAGTCAAGGCCAGCCTCCTTTGTCAAGCACTTGTGTCTTCAGTGGTTCCTGGGTGGCTCCATTTTTGCTTGAGGGACGCGCTTCCTCTTGACAGCAGCAGGGTGATGTGATCCAAAGGCTTTAAGGAGAGTGCTTCCCAGACTGACCTTGCCTAGTGAGCAGGTCCCAGGGTCCAAAACTTTGCTCCTGCAAAGCTTTGTAGCTTAGTACACTTTAAGTTTAGACCAAAGTCTCTAGTTAGCACTTCCCTTCCCTTCCAGCCCAATCCTATCTTTTCCCCTGCCATAGCATGCAGCCCAGCTGCACCCAAAAAGAGGAATTCCCTACCTGTGAATCTCCTGTTCTGGGAGAGGAAGGGGGGACATTCGGAACTGAATGGGTTAATCCCTCCACGTCCAGAGACAGGGCCGGCAAACTTTAGTTGACTCCTCCTCCTCAGGTGCTGCTCCACCCCAGTCCGGTTCTGTAGATAGGAGAGCCAGGGAAACGTTCCCACGACACCCGATGTCGTCTCAGCATGGAAAACCACCAGCCTCCGCGGCAAACTGGAGAGGAAATCAACTAACGACAAGCAGACCAGAGCGTGAAAGAAGAAAAAATTGTTAAGCAGGCAATTAACTGCCACTGGATAAGCTAACTGACACCAAACCATAACCAGGAACCAACAGAATAACAGAGACCACAAACGGAGACAAGCAGAACCAAAAAGTGGGTGGGGGCGAATGTCCCCCCCTTCCTCTCCCAGAACAGGAGATTCACAGGTAGGGAATTCCTCTTTTCTCTGGATGAGGAAGGGGGGCCATTCGGAACTGAATGGGATATGCCAGAGCCGTAGCATCCCAGGGTGGGTCTACTTGTCTCCAGTGTTCAGAACTTCCTGCAGCACCCGCCTACCAAAACGGGCATCCGCAACAGCTAACTTATCAATTTTATAATGTAACAGAAAAGTGTTAGGAGACGCCCAAGTGGCAGATCTGCAGATATCCACTAAAGACGAAGTCCCATCAAAAACCGCCGAGGTGGCAGCCCCTCTGATGGAATGAGGTAAAATGCCCTCCGGCGGATCCAACCCCCGAGCCTCATAGGCCGCCTGAATAGCTGACCGAAGCCATTTAGCGGTGAGTGACGATGACACCTTCTTACCAATTGAAACACCCTGGAAGACCACAAACAAGGCCTCCGTCTTCCTGAACGACTCAGTGCGCTGCATATAAAAGCGCAGAGCCCTGCGGACGTTGAGAGTGCCACTCGCGCTCATGAGGGTGTGATGGCTTCGGACAAAAGGTAGGTAAAACAATATCCTGCGAACGATGAAAGAGAGAATTAACCTTGGGCATGAAAGAAGGATCCACTTGTAGGACCACCTTGTCCTTATGAAAAGTCAAAAGTTTCTGATTCATGGACAGAGCCCCCAACTCAGACACTCTCCTGGCCGAAGTCAGGGCCACTAGGAGAACAGTTTTAAAAGACCCTGAAGGGATGCTTTGGCCAATGGTTCAAATGGACCCCGCATAAGGGCTCGAAGCACCAAACTAAGGTCCCACGTGGGGAACCTATGAACCACCGGGGGATTCAGGTGTTTCACTCCCGTCAGAAACCGGCGAATGTGGGGGTGATCCAAAACACAGCCCCTACCAGCAACCCCCAGGACACTCTTTAGGGCAGCTACCTGGCGTCTCAGAGTATTGATGCTGAGACCGAGGGACAAACCGTCCTGTAAAAATTCTAAGACCTGATGCAACCTCGGCCGTGAGGGACTAATTCCACGCTGGGTGCACCAGCCCGAGAAACGCTTCCAGGTCGCCCCATACACCTTAGTCGATGAGCGACAAGAAGCCAAGAGCGTCTCAAGCACGCGCTCAGAGTAGCCAGCTTTGGTCAGCTCCTGCCTTTCAACATCCAAGCCGTCAGATGAAAGGCCTGAGATTGCAGGTGAAATACAGGACCTTGACGGAGGAGGTCGTCCCTGGGAGGTAATGGCCAGGGCCTGTCCACTGATAGTTGAACCAGCTCCGAAAACCACGCCCTCCTGAGCCACCAGGGGGCAATTAGGATTACGGAGGCACCCAGATCCCTGATCCTCCGCAACACCCGGGGTAGAAGGGCAATGGGGGGGAACGCATACAGGAGCCCTTGGGGCCATGGACTCCACAGAGCGTCTACCCCCTCTTCCCCCTGCCCGTGATGTCTCGAATAGAACCTGGACAGTTGGGCATTGGTTCGTGTCGCAAAAAGATCCAGAAGAGGCATGCCGAACTTTTCTGTGACTTGGTCGAAAACCACTGGATTCAGCTGCCATTCCATCTCGTCCAAACTTTCCCGGCTTAGCCAGTCCGCCGTGACGTTGACAGCTCCTGCGAGATGTTCCGCCTTGAGCGATAGTAAATTTTGTTCTGCCCACATCAGGAGAGCCTCCGCTTCCTTGGCTAGGGTGTCCGATTTGGTTCCTCCTTGGCGGTTGATATAGGCCTTGGCGGTCATGTTGTCCGTCTTGACCAGTACTGATTGGGCCTGCAGTTGAGGCCGAAAATGGAGAAGGGCCAACTTGATCGCCCGCAACTCCAGTAGGTTGATGCTGCACTTTGACTCCGGGACCGACCACTGACCCTGCACAACCAGATTGTCCATGTGTGCACCCCAGCCAAAGAGACTGGTATCCGTGGTCAGGATCCGCGGAGTCGGAATCTCCAAGCTGGTCTCCGCCGAAAGTCGGCCTGGGCTCAGCCACCAGTCCAGACTGCAAAGGAAGCCCTGCGAGAGGGTGATAGCCCTGTGTTGCTTCCGCTCGATCTGTAGCGAGTAAGGACGAAGAAGTCTCTGGATGGGTCGTGTGTGGAACCTGGCCTATTTGACCACGTCCTGGCAGGAGACCATTACACCCTGGAGCTTGGCTAGCAGAGGAAGATTCATTGACGTCTGAGCTTTGGCTTCGAGAAGGAGAGTTGTCAGCTTGAGTTGTCGTTCTGGGGAAAGCGAAATGGTAAGATTTCTGGTGTTGAACACCAGCCCCAGGTGTTCCATGACCTGAGCAGGGACCAAGGAACTCTTGCTCATGTTCACAATGAATCTGTGCTGCTGCAGACAGTGAATCGTCATCTGGACATCCCGCTTCGACGACTGCTCCGATTCGGACCGGATCAGGATGTCGTCCAGATAAGGGATCACGGACAGGCCCCGCAATCTCAACCAGGCCAGAGGCCCCGCCAGGGTCTTGGTGAACACCCGGGGAGCCGTTTTGAGCCCGAAGGGCAAGGCCCGGAACTGCTGATGTATTGTCCCATAAGAAAATCGCAGGAACTGTCGATGCTTGGGAAGAATCGGTATGTGCAGATAGGCCTCGGACAGATCGATCGACGTGAGAAAGTCCCCCTTTCGCAGAGACGCTGCTATGGATCACCACGATTCCATCTTGAACCTCTTGTGAGCCATGAAGAGATTTAGCCATTTGAGGTCCAAGATGGGTCTGTGTTCTCCATTCTTCTCCACAAGAAAAAGAACGGAGTAGACCCCCTTGCCCCGTTGGGCGATGGGAACCGGCTCTATGGCTCGAATGGCAGAGAGATGGGCAATTGAGGCTAGCAGGTGTTGATGTTTGATCCTGTCCCTGGACGGAGGCACCTTCCAATATCGATCGTTCGGAATGCGGAGAAGCTCCAGTGAATAACCCCTGGTCACAGTGTCCAGGATCCACCTGTCCGACATCGTCGCACGCCACTGATCCGCAAACACGAGCAGACGCCCTCCAATAGGCGCGGAGTCTTGAAATTTGACGTCACGCATTTCTTTGATTGCGGAACGGCTTGCGTGAGGGCTCCCCTTGATTATTTCCAGCTCTGCCCTTGGGGAAGAATCTCGTCTTGTTCCACTTATTGGGGGCCCTGTTGGGCTCTCTGGGGCGAGCTGGGGCCCGAAAGGGACGAAAGGGCGAATTCTTAGATTTAGGGACCTCCTTATTGGTGGACGGGAGAACCTTCCGTTTATCTTTGTTCTCGACCAACAACGGCTCCAGAGCGTCCCCGAAGAGCTTGATTCCTTGAAAAGGCACGCCCACTAGGCGATTCTGAGAGTCCGAATCCACGTCCCAATTACGCAGCCAGATGTTTCGTCTGGCTACGACATTGGACGCGAGCGCCAAGTTGCAGAGCATCATATGAGGAGTCAGCCGTGAAGGCTGTGGCCAAAGAAATCTTTTTCAATGTATTCTTCCCCTTCTTGGATAGACCTGTCTCAGATTTAATGAGATCATCTACCCACAGGTACGCGGCCCGGGCAAACAGCGAATTAGAGGCAGAAGCCCTCAAGGACTGGGACACCGTTTCAAAATTCTTCTTAAGAGAGATGTCCACCTTCCTGTCTCAGGCATCCTTCGGGCCCCCCTCCCCTTCTGACGGAATAACGGCCGAGGAGGACAACGATGCGACAGGAGAATCTACCGTGTGTACTTTAAGCAGGGTCATGGTCTTGTCAGACAAAGAATAAAGCTTGTTAAGTAATTTGGAGCCATGCTTGGATTTAATGGGGGCTTTCCACTCGAGATCCGGGGCAGCTTGAAAGGAGGGGGGAAAAGGGATGGTGGTAGGCACCAGGGGCCCCTGAGGGAAAATACCCTTAGGAGCCATAGAATCGCCCGGAGGTACAGCCACATCCTCAGAAGGAGTGAGATTTAGGGCTGCTGACACCTTAGAGACCATACGTTGGAAGAGGTCTGGGGGAAAAAGCCTGCTAGGATTGGTATCCTTTTCCCCCCCAACGCCATCATCAGAAAGCTCGCCCTCCTCCTTGTCAGATTCCGTGCCGGAGGACGGGGTAGAGCTAAGATAAGCGGCTTCTGGCTGTAAGCGCTTCTCCCTGGAGCTAGAAGCCGAACGAACGCCAGAGGCACGGCCAGACCTGTGCTTCTTAGATGGGGGTGGCACATGATCCGACCTCTTATGGCCAGAATGAGACGATGGGTCCCGTGAACATGATCTGCTCTCCCTCCGATGCTTGCTACGCATAGCATGCCCCCCCCCGAGGCTTTAACCGCCTCTTCCACCGCCGCCTTCACTAGGCATTATCTAGTAGGCATTAACTAGGCATTGTAAATGGGCCTGGAGGGCCGGGTCAATCTGAGGGGCGCAAATGGTCCGCGGAGTCCGGAGCCACTGCCCCCTGAGGAACCAGAGGCCGCTGTCTCGGAGTCCCCCATTTCAATCTTACCCAGTCTAAGCGTGCGGAGCAGGAGAGCAGAGATCGCGGGCCCGCAGAATACAGACGATGTGACGCGTCGGGCCGAAGCCTACGAGAGCGGCCGCAGCAACAGCACTCGGCCCAGCGGGTCCGTATCAGCGCAGAAAGGAGTTTCGGTGAGGAGAAAGGATGACCAGCCTTTTCCGAGCTAGGTCCTGGGGAAAAGAACGCAGCAGCGGCGGCGCCCAGAGGGTTCGCGCTCGTCTGCTGGGCCTTTGCAGCCGCTCCTGAGGTAAATATGAAAGGCGGGAACCTTCGCACGCCAAAAGCGCCGATAGGCCCGCGCCTTCAAAGTCCCCTGACGATCCACCGCCTTGCTAGGGACACAGGGTCAGGTCGGGAGGGGGCAGCGGGAAAAACAAAATAAGAGAAAAGGTAGAGATAGAAAAAGACGCTCTGGTCCATGCAATAAAGATCTTCAAAGAAGAGCTTCTAACAACCGACCCTACTCTTTACGAGACAGGACCGGACTGGGGCGGAGCAGCACCCGAGGAAGAGGAGTCAACTAAAGTTTGCCGGCCCTGTCTCTGGACGTGGAGGGATTAACCCATTCAGTTCCGAATGGCCCCCCTTCCTCATCCAGAGAACAGGCTGCCCTGCATGCTATGGTGGGGCACGCGATCAGAATGCTTGGGAGAGGTAAGGAAAAATATTTGCTCATACCCCTCCATAAGCCCCTTGATCACCAATGGGTCTCCTCAGACCTGTACCAGCTCTGTAGCTGGCGCAAGTCTGAGGAGACAAAAGGGGGCATGTTGGGAGGCTCCAGAGGGAATAGCATTCCAACACAAGTTGCTTGTGCTGGGACACACCCCTCCTGCCTCCCACACACACCCTTCTCTCCCCTGATCCACCCCCTCCAATTCTGCCCACCCCACCACCAACATCAGCGGGGTCTCTCCTGGACGTTGCTATGCGCGGGGTGCTCCTCCGCGTCTATGGTGGCACTCTGAAGTGCACAGCTACGCACGCTTCCATAACTGTGTTTACGACACCATAACATACGCTCTGCTGTTGGAACACTAGTTTTGGCAGTGGAGCTTGAGCATAGGATTGGGCTGCTAGTTAAGGACTGGGAACAGAAGCTTCCTTTTGTCTTTCTCAGGGAAATCTTCCCTTGGGTGGCCAGAAGTGTTCTTGAGCCCTCTGCAGCCATGGCAGGCTGTTGGCCCTTGAAATAAAAAGATATAAAGACTAACTGGGCACCTTCCTAGAACATAATAAAGCTCATAAGGAGATAATTTGAAAAGTAGAGATTTCATTTTAGATAATAAAATTCTCCTTTTTGAGAAAGCCACTGGAAACTTTGAATGGAAACAGTTCCATCACCACACATCAGGTCATTTCTATCAGAACAGTAGAAAGAGCATGTGGTGAGCAACTCTTTAGCACTTTTTGAAGGGACAATTTCAGAATCTAAAGAAATATTAAGGAATTAATAATATCCTGTCATTGGTTAAAACACCAGATATACACCTGGATGTGGGCATAGTTACTGTCAGGACTGTAGAGCCAAATAGCAAGGTAAAAACAAAGTTGACAGGAGCTTTGACATTTATATCAAAGTTGACATTTATATCTAAATAAATATAACTAAATAGATTAGACCATGGATTTGGAACAGTGAATATGCAAAGAATTATGAATGAAATTAGAATAGTCCAACTAATGATTAATATGAGAACTAAGATAAATTGATAAGCCTCTTTAGATGGTTCTTGTTTTTAAACAGACTGGAGTATGATGTGCATATTCTGCAAAGAGAGAGGTCCAGAGGCATGCTGAACCTGGAGGTAGTGTGTAGTGATCATGACTAGTAACCATTGAGAAACCTTCCTCCCATGAATGTGTTCAATCCCCTTTTCATGCCATCCAAGCTCATAGCCACCACCACAACCTGTGGCAGTGAGTTCCATTGATTAATTATGTACCATGTGAAGTCTGTACTGAATCTCCTGCTCTTCCACCTTCATAGCATTCCTAGTTCTAAAGCAGTTTATAGGTCTTACAGCCCATTTCACAGGCTCAGTGAATTTTTGTTCAGGCCATGAGAGTAATAGAAATTACCCATTACAACACTGTCTCCCTTAGATTCCTCCCTAATATATTTTCCCAAGTCAAGATCATCCTCAGCACTTTGATCAGGAGGATACAATCTCTCCAGTACTAAATGACCATCTGGGCTTTGTATTTCCACCCACAAGGATTCTGAGGAGTTTGGTTCCCTTAAATGTTCTAGTTTGTTGAATCTAAGCCCTCTGACAAAGAGCTACACAGCCTCCAATATGCTCCTCCTATTCCTTCTGCAGTTGTATCCTACCATAATGATATCCCATTAGGTTTCTATTATGTCCACTCTATGTTCTTCTTTGCAATGAAATATCCCAGCTCCGCCACCTTGGCTTGAAGGCTTCTCCCAGTTGCACATAAACAACTCTACAGCATGTCCCTCTTCCAATCTTGTTGGCAAGTGCCTTTCTCCCTGCCACCTTTGGGTTCTTTGATTGGCTGTCCTATCTTATCAAATGCTTGTTTCCAAAATCTACTCTAGCCCCTTCTGAATGATCTGAACATTTATACCATCATGGCTTAGGGATGATTTGACCCAAAACCAGGTGTTTCCTAGCTCCTGTCAACTTTCCACTGGGGTCAGTTTGATTTTCATTTCTTGCAAAATTGACAATTTTATCAATTTCAAATGATTTACAAGGCTTTCACTTTTGTTAAGAAATAGAAATTCAGTGTAATTCACATTCCTGTAAAAATGCCAGAACTCTTGATATTAGATGACAAGGTTTGTGCCTATGGGGAATGAGTTATATGCTAAGGAAGTTAGTTTCAATAGGATTTAGAAATCCTAACAGAATTTAGTCATGAAAAAGTTGCACTAAAATCAATGAGACAAGTTAGTCATGACTGTTGGGATAATGGATACACAAATTCTAATGTGGATTCATTGAGTGTTTTCAAATGTAGGTGCATTTTTATGATTTTTTACAAGGCATAGTAAATGATGGAAACAAACAGTACCTCTATCATAAGCTCAGAGGATTACACTGATTTTGTATTCTATGGTTTTATTGAAATTTGTTAAGAGGTAAAATTAGATTAGGGACAGAGAAGTTATTCACTCACTCTCCTTACAGATACAGGTGTTCCCTGGTTAATGACGGTAAAGATAATTTGTCTTTAAATGAGTCTTCAGCACCATCTAGGGGTCAATTTTGGCACAGTGCATATACCCTATGTAATACAGTGCAGTTTGGTGCTCTGATGTTTAGCACCTAACAGCTGATGGGCTGGGGATTTAAAAAGACGCGTTTAAAAAGATTTAAAAGGGGCTGTGAGTGTTTCCTGCTCCTTGCCTCCATTTTGTAATCAGCAGTAGGTTCAGGCACCAAGCAGCAGTGACTTTTTGTAAGGTACTGTACTGGGGGACCTCCGTCGTATGTGTGGATCGTTAAATGAACTACTGTTAACCGGGGGACACCTGTACTAATCAAATACCCAAAGAAACTGTTAGGCAACAGATTTAAGAATTATTCAAAGCAAGTACTTTGTCACAGTTTATTTAGAGTCCAGTGTTCAAACATACAGAGACCTATTGGTGGCTGGTAGCTATGAGAGCAATCCCATTTCAGTGCTAAATCCAGAGGGGCATAGCATGCAAGTACACTTATGTTTCCCTCACCCCCCAGGATTAAGTTGCCTTCTTAGAAGGTGTTTCACAGAACCCCCAAATAACTCTTTATGGTCCCTTGACTTCAAATAGTAAATTTGAGGATTTGATGAGAGCTTTTCTCAAGGGGAAATTCAGGGAGAAAATAGCACACACCAGCAGCATTTCCTTAAAAAAACAAACCCATTCCTTGATTCTGTGGGAACTTTCTAAGAATACAGAGAAAAAACATCTTGTGTACAGAGGTGGCGCACATACATACATGCACCCACCCATCCTATAGCTTTTGACTTTCATCGCCAACCTGCCAGTTGCTCAGGATGGGCTCGATCTTGCACTTCTTGTTAGTTTCCTTGCAGCACTCAGACTAGAATTGAGAACTGCAATTCTTAATAGCCATTTCAATGATGTGGACGTTAGTGTTTGGGTAAGAAAGAACCACGTGTTGTGGGACTCGTGTTTTTGTTACATGCAACCACTTTTCACTTAGAAAGCATTGCTTTCCTTTGCTGAAAAGAAAAAGTTGATAATCAATGTGAGTTATGTTGCAATATTTAAAGATGCTACGCGCTGCGGCAAGGAGAGTCATGCCGGCCACATGACCACGGAGGCGTCTTCGGACAACGCTGGCTCTTCGGCTTTGAAATGGGGATGAGCACCACACCCTAGAGTCGGACACGACTGGACTTAATTGTCAGGGGATACCTTTACCTTATATTATATATATATATATAATAATCGTGAATGTTGTAACACTTCTGGTTTAATAGTAAAAATCACTTTGAATCTTTTTTTTCTTATTCTGCAGTATAAACTTGTACAGTAATCAGATGCAGCCTCATTGATAACAATTGCCAAATATATTCACCCATGTGTGTGTTAACATTAACTTGCTAATAACTTGCTAATTGAAAAGCTTTGTGTGTGTGTGTGTGTGTGTGTGTGTGTGTGTGTGCGCGCTTTTCAATGCCCATTTCAGTTATTAGCAAGTTAACGTTAACACACACATGGGTGAATATATTTGGCAATTGTTATCAATGAGGCTGCATCTGATTACTGCACAAGTTTATACTGCAGAATAAGAAAAAAAGATTCAAAGTGATTTTTACTATTAAACCAGAAGTGTTACAACATTCACGATTCCCCTCTCTGCTATTAAGAATATTTGAACATTAGTAATCCACTGGAAGATCTACAGAGCACCAGTCAGCCTAGCGACACTAGGAAGAAGAAAAAAAGGAAAATCTCACAGCAATATACTTAAAGGCTATAAATATTGGGCAGACCTTCTTTGAAGCAGGGTTTTGTCATTAGATGCTCTCTCTGCAACCAGAAGAAGCATTCTGCTTACACAAGGACCTCTTGAATGAGCAGAACACTCCTCCCAATAACAGAGACCCACTCCACAGAAGTTCTTGATTCTACCATTTGTGCTGTGACCACTACTAGTGACTAATAAAAGCTACGGTACACTTTGTAACAATTCAGGAACTTTAGTAACAATACAGGAACTTTAGTAACAGGAGTCTTTTAGTCTCTAACAGTAAATCAAAGCGGAAAATATTCACAATTTAGAAATAGAAAAATAAACTTTGGCAATATGTAATTAGTCATGTTTCAGCACGGTTAATCCTGACTGTGTAAAAAATTAACAGTAAATAGGATTCATATAAAAACAGAAAGCTCTTGACTCATATATAAGTTTTCTACCTAAATCAATTGGCACCAGGGGATTCAATGAGTTAAAGGAGCGAGAGGGAGGAAGAAGAGTTTTCCTGCATTCCAGAAAAGTTCCCAAAAGTAGGTTTTCCTGTCTTTTGCATTAAGGTACTACAACAAAATAGGTAAATGTGAATTGAATCTTTTAATCCTCTGATTTGGTTTGATCCAGCAATTAAGTAGAAAACAAAAAAGAAAAAAACAACAACGAAAAAGGCTTTTCATATTCAAGTTATCTACACATTATGTCTGTCTATATATAAAAATTGTGTGGATATATATATACATATAATACACACAGTCATACATATATATATACATGGATTGTGTTTCCCCTCCCCACAGAAGCAATGTGCCACACTGAAACCTGACAAGAGGCTTTTAAGGCTGCAATGAAACAATGAAACAAGACATTGCTTTTCAACTGGACTAAATTCTTCCATACATGATCTATTACAGAGGCCATGTCCAATTTTGCAAAATTACTAGATTTCAATAACTTAGAATACCAGCATATAAAACAGTTCCTGAAACATTTGTTAAAAGGCTATTTCTGCTCTCAATCCATGTCCATTATCTAAATTACCCAATCTGTCACCAACTGAGGCCACCCTGGAACACACAGAAACGCCCAGAGCTTTAATCTAAACTAACATGCATGAGAACATTCTGATTTGTTACATCCTTCGACTTCCTCATCTTCTCAATTGCTCGGTGGAGGTCCATCTGTTGTACTGGCCGGATTCCATCATCTTCATGACTAAAAAAAGCAAAAACCAAAAGGTGATTCAGGTGTGATGTAACTACTTTTTGAAAAGCGATATACTATCATGCTCAAAGCGCAATAAGTTCTAGAACACTGTATAAGTACAAGATATGTTTCCTGGGAATAATCCCTTGAGCTGCAGGGATTTTACACTGGTGCCAATTACATTGTAGGATAAAAGAGACCTACCCATGGCTTGCTGTTACAGAGCAGATACATTCTGGTCCCAGTGGCTGCTGGCAACCTCATCTCAACCACCAATATTTTCTTACATTGTTGTGCATGCGTGCACAAACAGTGGTAAAAGAACATGGTTGCCAGGGTTGGAGTAGCAGTAGTTAATAGAGAGTGTAGAACTCATACGAATTTAGAGAAGCAGGTTGGCAAGGGAGGCTCAGGGGCCTGGTAGCCTACTGGCTGCCTACCAAGTAACAGGATTCCATCAAAATGTTTAGTATGAATTATAGCAGTATTCAAAGAAAACTGGAAGAATGTAAACTATGTCCACTTAGAATAGAAACCACGAGTGACTTGTGCTTCACTCTGAGTTTCCAAAGCAGAGAATAACTGCAAATATCACCCTGTGAGTATCTGTAACAGAAAGAAGCGTGACTTTCACTTTTTGTTCCTTGAGCTCCTATGTAATGTTCAAAGTTGAAGCAATGAACTTCCCTTCCAAACCCCCCCCCCTCCCCCAAGAGATTCACAAGCTGAGCCTACATAAGGAGCACATGCGACTCATTATGGGAGTGAATGGTCAAGAGAAAATAAGTCTTGCTTCCTCCCGTTGTGTGCGCACAACTCACATTCCTGGAATAAGTACTGTAAAGAAGGACCAGCAGATTCCAACTCTTCTTATGGACAGTATTATGTTAAGAAGTGGTACCTTTCTTCATATGCAGACTTAACATATTCCCTGACACACAGCAGTGCAGCATCACGGCACATTTCTTTCAAATCACTTCCTGAGAACCCGTCTGTGTCTTTCGCAATTTCAAGGAGGTCCACATGCCTATCCACCTATTTTTAAAAAAAACACCCATAGCACAGATAAATGCAATTAAACTATCTGATAAGCAGTAAGGAGTAGTCTAGACTGGAACAAAATCAAGGAATTTGTCACATTTCAAATCTCGATGGATAAGAAACTTTTTTTTTAAAAGAGAAGACTTAAGGGCACAATCCAGCCTAAGTTCAGCCCAACTAGTATCTATTAGGGAGTATTAAGGGGCAAGACTAGGACATAACAGTCTATCAAGGCATCTTATTGGCAAACTAAGCCCCAGAGCTCTTTAACACTGCAAAAATAATTCCAAGTTATTGGAAATAGAAATCAGAAATAGTTTGTTAAAACAAATCGACTTACATTTTCATTTTTCAAAATCAGTTTCAAGATTGCTTCTCGCTGCTTCAGTGCCTTTAAATTATATACATAAAAAATTAGCATGGGTTATAAAATAGGGACATTTGACAACATTCCCCCAGAGAGTAAGACAGTTTTCTGGCATGTCCTATACTGCACCTGAATGACATAAAAACTGTGCTGCTGCATAATCCCCATCCATTCCCTGGGGCCTCCATGGGAGACAAGTGCTGATGGAATTGCTCCTCCTTAAAATGCAAGTGTTCAGGGCTGTTCCTTGAAAGAATGAGTTGTCCAAATAAAACTAGTTCCGACTAATTTGTGCCAATGACTGATTAACATTCATTGGATACTACCCAGAGTGCCTTTACTCTCCCCATCAGTACCACCCAGATTTCCCTTTTCTCTCTTCTGCTAGGGGAGCACTGATTAGAAGAACCAACCACAGGGGCAGAATTTAAGGCCAAGCTGCTGCTACCTTCAGCAGTGTCAGGGATGTTGGCAGATCTTGCTGCTTCATGACAATTGTAGAATAACCTATGCCTGACACAGCTAAGCTATGAGGGGACACAGACTCTCTCAGGAACTTCCCAGATGGGGAATTAGGAAATATAAGCCAATTGAAGCCAGGAAAGCAAATACATTTCTGCCATTAGTGAGAATTTCCAACTGCTCCTGTTGCTGACTTGGCCACAAATGAGACTCCACTTTGGAAATCACATCCCTGATTACAAAGGATAGAAAACTGGGAAACATACAACTATGAAATAAGAGGTGACAAAGAGTACAGGCTGCAGCATCTATCATGCAATATGGGGACACACAACTGTAAGTTAATGACTTACAGGTTGATTGATATGAAACCTTGTAGGCATCCTTCTCATTATAGCAGAGTCGAGATCCTGAGGACGATTGGTAGCACCCATCACTATCACCTAAATGAAAAAAGGAAGCAAGGTTCATCTACTTGGTGCAAGATTCATCATAACCAGAAGTCAGATCAGGCAACTTGCTTGAATTTGATCAAATGAGCTCTGGGATTATAGTGCTCTTGCTTCCAAGACTTGGGAACTTCCCTCAGCTATGCCCTGTGGGCTAGTTCAGGGACCGCACTGTCCCTTGAAGTCTTTTTGAGAACAGCCTTCGGAGACTTTTGCATTGCTCAATCTGGACTGTGAATTAGCAGCTAGGACTTGGATGAAAAGCTGAAATGCAGGCTATGTTTTGCGTCAATGAAATGTCCTCCCTTTCTGAACATGAACATTTTGAAACAAAACTGAAACTGACCAAACTTTGGCTCAGGTCTATCTGATTAATATTTTGGGGACTAAAGTTTACCAAAACAGGAAAAAAAGCCTTAAAATCACAATTGTTTCCACAGTATGCTTTGTGGTTCTCTCCCAACACTAAAATGGGTCAGATATTTCCACACGTGAGAAATTACTACCATATTGTCTGCATCCTGCAATTTAAAGACTAATTTAGCGTACATAATCTTAAGAAACTACTAATAAAACTGCAAAGACTAGTCCTAGAAGCCTTCCACCCCCAAATTAATCTGCTAGTAATAGAACAAATATCCCCTTCTTCCATTTCAAGCCTGGTTCTAGCTACATTATTTTGACTGTCACAAAATATACAACTACCTAGCATTAATCATCATATTTTCTACAACATATGGAATTTTAGAGACAAAGCAACAGCAGTCAGTGTGGCATAGTGTTATCTAGGAGCTAGGAGTCCTGGATTCAATTCCCCACTCAGCTATGAAGCTCACTTGATGATAAAGGAGAAGGGGAGTGAAAAATAACGTGCTATGCCCTGAGCTCTCTGGAAGAAGTGTGGGAAAGAAATGCAAACATACATGTGTTGATCTGTTATCAAACCAAGGTTTGATCTGGCTACATTTGAACAAAACCATTAGAATTAACCACAGATGGGGTTTATTCTAAAGAGAAAGCAAAAGCATTTTCGAGGGGGGGGGGGCGCAGACATGTTTGCAAAGAGGCAGGCTTGTTTTCTGGTCTAGCTGATCGTGATCACCAAACTTTCAGATGACAGGGCCACACCACTCAGTTATGGTCTTATGGTGGGCCAGAGTGAGTCAATTATGGACAATATATACACTTTGTACATACCTCTAAGAACGTTCACAATAGGAAGAAAAATATTTGCAATATTTGCAGCTGCAGGGTTACTTGCTGCCTCTCACAGCTAGAGCGACCCAGCCGAAAAGTCACTTTATCCAACAGAAGAAAGAAGGGGTGTAGCAGCGGACACAGAAAGAAGGGAAAGCAATGGGGGGGGGGCACATAATTATAACTTCACTGGACTCGGCATGTTTGTCAAGCTGTATTGGTGGGCCAGATGTGGTCCATAGGCCATAGTTTGGTGACCCCTGATCAAGATCATTATTCAGATGATTGTCTACGAGGCTTCCAGCTACCATTTCCCAAACCAAGTGAATTCTTAAAAAACAAAGCTCAGTATTGAAAATTGTGCTTACTTAATTTCACTCATGAAAACAAGACATTCATATTCAAATGCTGTTTCTACGTACCTATGCTCCACAAAAGTAATTGGCTTAGAACGTCTCATGCATTACGCTTTTCTACACTGAATGAATGTAACAGCTGCACTATCTGTGCATTCACAGTGCGACACCCACTCATGCTACAGATGATCATTACAGAATGATCATTACATTACAGAAAATTGTAATGTATGAAACAGTCCTAGGACACACATCAAAATATTGCTGCCTTATTTTAAAGATACAGTGCCACCTAGAGATGCAAAGAAATATTGTCAAAAGGATTTTAGAATAAGAGTAAAAAGACATCAATACAGTAGGTCTCTGCTTTACAATGGGCTTATAGTGCAATCAAATCACTTTATGATGGACTCCCCGTGGCAAACCAAGGCTCACTATATGATAGAATGTTCACTGTATGATGGGCGTATGATTGCATCCAACAGAACCTTGTGGGTGAGAGATAAGCCAATCAGTGCTGGCAAGTGTTTGGTAGCGTCTCAGCCAATAGCAGAGTGTTTAACATCATGACTCTGAGCATTTGAGGGAAGAAGCTGATTCAGAGGCAAATGTAAGTCATTGTTAACATCGTGTGTGTGTGTGTGTGTGTGTGTGTGTGTGTGTGTGTGTGTGTGTGTGTGTGTGTGTGTGTGTGTGTGTGTGTGTGTGTGTGTGTGTGTGTGTGTGTGTGTTGAGGGAAGGATTAAGGGGGAGGAAAATGAAAACCTTTTAAGTAGCTCCTACTAGTGTGTTTAACACATTATGGCTCTGTGTGTTTAAAGAAAGGAAAGACGGAAGTCAAAGTCTGCGAAGTAGTGTCATAGTCCCAGTAGAAGCATTACAGCGCAATCCTGTGCAACTATTTGGTGGGTAGCTCTGGCCGCTCGTCAAATCCTATCCCCGTTCCAGGGAAAGGGGATGTTCGTCCCCTTCCCCCGGTGTAAACCGGGGAAGGCCCAATGGGCCTCCTCGGATTTCCGCCAGCTAAATAGCTGGCAGAAGTAAGAGGAGGCTGTGTAATGGCTGCGCCTACCCAAACGAAGACTGGGATATGGCGGACGGATTGAGCCCTAATTTGAAGAAAACAAATGGATGAATTTTGCATTTCTTTGCTGTTCTGCATTTCAATTCTCCTGTTTTACCTCTGCATTTAATGGAGCTTTTGCCACTACTTCATAAATAATGGTGGTCTACAGCTGCCTTCTAAACAGAGAAATGTAGAACTTGTTTTTTGTAATAAATGTTTTACCTACTTGGCAATTATAGTCCGTGTCCAGACCATCCCAGAGACTCATGAACTGGGCCTTCATCATAGCAGTGGCTTCATGATCAGAACTAGAACGACTTCGTAGGAAGGAATCTAATTTTTAAAGAGCATTTGAATGAGAACTTGTGATCCCCGCCTAAGGCATCCCTGTTTTATTTTCTCAGTGACAATTACAGAATTCCACTTTTTAGATACAATGCTATTTAATATTATTCAGATTACATTGACAAGACTGATAAATTACAGAACATGTTGGCCACGATCCAAAGAATCATGCAACTGGTTCCATGTGCATAGGTGGTGAGTCGGGCTAGTGTTTCTTGAACAGCAGCCCTACAAGTCAAATGGCAAACTACTTTTGAACTGAGAAGACAACCATCTTAGATGGTAACATGGAAGAGTTGGATAGAAAATAGACTTTGGGCCCAATCCTATCCAACATTCCAGCGCTGATGCAGCCACAAAGTAAGGGAACAAATGTTTCCTTATCTTGAGGTCTCCATGACTGCTCCGCCACCACAGAATGCAGCGCACACCCCACTGGCACAACTGCATCAGTCCTGGAAAGTTGGCCCCATCAGCACATTTGTGGATCACTGGCCAATTTTCAATGTACTATCAAGCACCTGTAGTTTTGTTGGTTTTTTTTTTGCAAATAACGCTGACCTCGGTGTACCTTCATCTAATCCAAGGCATTTATGTTCTTAAAACAAACTGCATACTCAGGATCACTTAATACAGATTATCTTTGCTTTAATGATTAAGAAATCCTGAGTATGCACTCTTGCATGGTAAATTTAACACACATCAATATACTATAGGATTTTAGTAATAAAAACTCACTAATATATGTGCTTAAATAAACAAACTAGAGAAAGACAGACCAATCACACAAAATTCAAGTCAGCAGGTTCCTGTGATATGGCATGGCGTCAGAAGTCCAAAAGGGGAGGGTCAAAAATCTTGCTAGGTAGGCTGGTCTTTGGGTGTGCCTAAAACAGCTCTTTGAATCCCAACCAAGGAGATAACAAAACACTGACCAATGCAGTCTTACCTAGTGTTACAACTACATTTTTACATTTCTAGATATAAAAGTACATCGATTGCTATGGTACGTGATCTGAAAAATGAGGATCCTGCCATATTTATCAAATGTAACACCCAGTCATTTCTTCTTGCATTTTTTTTACTGAACTGCTCATTATAAAACTTAATAAAAATGCTGTAAATGTTCTACGAAGAATAAAGAATATGCAAATGTATCAAATGCTAAACAAATTAGCACATATGGTATAGATTTGTTCCCAAGATTGTAATTAACTTTTTTTTCCTGACACGTCCCCTGCCTCACTCTTGTAAGATATATGCAACGTATATGATCCCGACACCTAATATAGCATAATATATGATTTTGTCTTCTAAGAGCACTGTTCTAACTTTAATAACTTTAATACCAAAAGGGCATGATTTAGAGTCAATTTTGGTCGTTTTTCGGACAACGCTGGCTCTTCGGCTTTGAAATGGAGATGAGCACCACACCCTAGAGTCGGACACGACTGGACTTAATTGTCAGGGGATACCCTTACCTTTTTTAAACAATTTAAAATGTGGACATTTTTAAAAGAGTAAAAGTTGCAAATTAGCACAACTTTTAAGGCCAAATGTGGTCGTTCCATAGGTTAAAGGGGGTGAAAGAAAATTCTGCTGATTATATTCTTCTTACATTTACCAAATATAAGTACATAAATATAAATAATTAGCAGTAGTGCTTTTCTGCTTTCTCAGTGTAAAACTGTCTTAACATTTCTTAGTTTTCAAAATAGTCTTTTAAAGTACCTACTTCCATTAATACAGAACTCTGACACTTCACTCCTTTTTACCACGGATGCTTCTGAATACCTGTTTCTTCTATAGGACCAATGACCAACAAGTAGTTTGGGTTTGTTAGTTTGTTTCACAATATGTTTTCCTATGACTACACAGAAAGTACATGATATTTTACCTATTTCATCAATAAAGATGATGGAAGGTTGAAGTTTCATAGCAAGGGAAAATACAGCAGCTGCTAGCTTCTGAGACTCCCCATACCATTTGTCTGTCAGCGTTGAGGGTTGCAGATTAATAAATCTACAACCTGCTTCCTTTGCAGTAGCTTTAGCAATCAAGGTTTTACCACAGCCTGGAGGACCATAGAGAAGTACTCCTAAAAGGCAACACAGAGTTAACATTTCACTGCTTAGTGTGACAGACATAGCATGTACACTCATAAAGTCGCATCTTGACATTAACAAGATTGCTGTTCTAATTCATTTTGGTTAAGAAAAAGTATTTCAAACCATAACTAGATCTAGTAAGAGGTTAAAACCAGTTTCAGCAATGCTGGAACAGAAACAGCATGGTGTCTCCCTCTACAATGCAGAGAGCTTCCAGAGTGAACAGGTGACCACACAGAGACTCAGTCTATGTGACCTTTTCTTGCTTTTTTGAGGGATATTTGTACTGGCTTGAATTTTCATTTTTTTTAGAAAATCTGCTATGGTCAACTCTAAGAAAACATGCTGTAGGCCAGAGGTTCCCAAAGTGTGCATCATTAGTCTTTTATTTACCATATATACTTGCTTGCAAGACATGAAATTTAGGCAAAAACAAAGACCCGGAAAAGCTGCCGGGTCATGTTTATCTTAGTCAAAGAACAGAATGTCAGGCAATTAGCACCTGAATGGTTAAGATAAGCACTTTGCAGGAGAAGGGAAAAAAATTCCTCGAGATGCAGGGAATTTCAAGCTGAAGCAGTGAGGGTTATTTCTCTACCTTTAAAAGATCCGTTTTGTTTTGTGTTTGCTTTCTTAAAATCATTCAACAGCAAGAAATGTTTAAAATGCACACAAAACACACTACAAGAGCATCTGCGATAGCTCAGTACACAACTTTTTGCATTACAAATATTGTTGGTAGAAAGTGCTGCCCTGAATGTTTTGCAGGTTCCCATTAATTTTGATCTACCAGTAAGTGGCTGGGCTGAGTTTGAGGAGAGGAAGGGGGGCTGAGAGTGAAACGGGGAAAGAGAAAATATTTTGCAAATCTGCAATGTGTCAGGATTTGGGGAGAAGCAAGGGAAGTTCTCTCCAGCACTTTGGAAGACCAGCAATTGAAAATGGTGAAAGCTGAGCAGGTCCTGCTTTAAAGTCTTTGATTTCTCACTCTGTGATTAAGAGAGGTGGAAGAGGCATACGTTGCTTGCTGTTGACTGAGCTGTTGAGATGTCCCCCTTGTTTAAGCCAGAGGAAGAGGAGGCAGCTGCTATGTTTGTTTGGTTGATTAATTATCAGGCTCTCTCTCCTTCCTCCTTTGCTGCTTTTTGACCCACCTCTAAGTTAGCTCCCCACTCTATTTGCTGGGACAACCCCCCACCCCATTGGAGACTGCTGGGCAGTATAAGAATCTTTTTTTTTCATCTTGCAAAGATGCTACCCAAAGAAGTGGGGCATGACCAATGAAAAGAAATGACCTCCCATGCTTTGATGTTTCTCTTGCCATGAATGGGACCAACACAGACAGCATCAGTGCCCTCTACCAGGTTGGTGCCCCAGGCCTGCCAAGGGAGGGAGGGCAGCATCCCAACCCCACCCTGTGCACTCCTGGTTTCGCTGCTGCTCAGCATAAGCATGGAAAATCCACTTTAGGGCTCGTTTTGGGAATATACATACACATATAAGAAAGGGTGCCTCTGAGCGTGTAAAGAGTGCCTGTCTCTTAAGTGCACCGTAATGGGGAGCCATGGCTAACGGCGAGGGAGGTCAAGGGAGCCGCGAGTCTAAAAGGTTTGGGAACCACTGCTCTAGGCCATCACAAAACCTACCTTTGGGTGGCTGTAAGAGTCTGGAGTTCTGAAACAGATGTTTCTTCCTAATTGGCAAAATGACTGTGTCCTTCAGGTCTGTAATAACATCATCTAAACCTGCAATATCACTCCACGTTACCTGAAGCACAAGAGCAGTGTTGAGACAATAGTATTGTCATTATCAAGCAAATAACAGCCACAGAGTCTCCAAAGAAGTTGTGAAAGGAGTTACATTTTGACCTCTCTCAAGTTTATAACTCTACATGTAATTATGTGTATATAGATACAAACACATAAGAGTAGAGCTACTCAGAGATTAAAAAAATTAAAAAAGAAGATATACTCTCAATTAGTAAGAAGTTATCATATAGAGGCATGAATGCATGTACAATTATATAAAATGAATTATAAACAAACTCATATCTTTTAAAACACTTATAATCAAAACTAGCCTCTCTTGTTTTCTGTCAAAGAATAGCTCAGCTCTACTCTTATGCATCCGTATCTATATACAGTGGGTCTGCTGTATCCGCGGGCTCCGCATCCATGGATTTGACCAACCACAGACCATTACATTTTGAAATGGACTCAAAAAAAAAATCTATGTACCCTGCTGTAGCCTCCTGTCATTTCACAGCTCTCTCTACAGCTGTTTACGCATGTTTATGCAAATTTACGCAATTTTATAAAAGGACTTGAGCATCCACCGATTTTACTATCTACACGGAGTCCCGGAACCAAACCCCTGCAGATACCGCAGGCCCGCTGTATACATAATTACATACATGGACAGTTATAAACTTGAGGGTATCTTGCACAGAATATGCCAAATGGATCATATATTTGTTTTCTAATTGCCCCCCCAGGAAGAGTCTCTCGACCAATTCCCTATTCGGAGAAATACATAAGAGGATTTCCTGCTAGAAAGCTATTTTGATTACACAGATGCTCTTGCAAGTTAGAAAGATGCTCAATTTTTTAATGCCCACATTCCTGCTGAGGAACAGCATCTACATTTTCCATCTCAAAGACAACACTTTGTCTCCCAAAAGCACAGTTTTTATAAATGAATAAAGAAGAGAAATAAGTGAAATAGACTCTTACATGCATGGTAAGAGGGTCCACAAGATGTGCAGCAATGCTCATTTCATACTCGGTAAGCTTTACATTTTTCACACCTATTTGCTTCATTAACTTCTCTGCCTATAAAGAAAAAAAAGCTTGCATTCAGTAGCATTGTATGACTGGTTCTTTTTAGTTACATTTCTGCTTGTTTTGGAAATTATACACATTACCAAGTAACAATCAGGGAAGTGAAAGTTTAGTGAAAAAAATTATCTTTTTTGTGAATATAACCCAACACCTGTTTCTTTCTATGTTGTGTTCTTTTATAGTTCAACAGTTCAAATAAGCAAAGCTAGTTTATTGTTTCAGGGTTTGTCTCCATGAGAAGTCAGAGTATGTCCTGGTTGTATTTTAATCTTTGCCCAATACTCCCATAAGACCCATTCGATGAAAATGGCACCATATCCCACCTATCCATAACAGACTGAGGCAAGGGGAAGAACTCAACCTTGATGAGGATCTTTCCATCCTTTTTGGAAACAATATCCAAGAAGGACCATGCAACACTCTGATGCGTACCCCGTTTCCCCACCCCCATGTTTTCCTTATTTTTGGAAAATTCTAATCCATCAGAAGCTTCTGTGCTGGTTCAGCAGCCTAAAGGCTGCAGAGACATTCTCCAGCAGTAGCCTTTGTCCTTTGTTTGAAAACACCATTCCCAGACAAGTGGCTGGATATGTATTAGCAGAGGCGTCACTACCCCCGTTGGCGCCCGGAGCAACGGGGGGGTGGCACCCCTATTATGGAAATATCGCCGCAGCTCTGCCGCAGCGCGCTCCGGAGGGGGGGGCGTCGCGCTCCGGGAGGAGGCGACCCCCTCCCTCAATCGGGAGAGCCGGCTGGGGACGTCTTCCCCGGCCGGCTGCCCGGGGCCTTCTGGAAGGCCCGCGCGCGAGAACAGTATTTATACCGTTCTTTTTGCGCATGCTCAGACTATTACTGAGGGAAAAAGGGCAGCCTTTTTCCCTCAGTAACAGTCTGAGCATGCGCAAAAAGAACGGTATAAATACCGTTCTCGCGCGCGGGCCTTCCAGAAGGCCCGGGGAAGACGTCCCCAGCTAGCTCTCTGGGGCTGGTCCGACTCGGAGACGCGAGTCCGACTCGGAGACGCGAGTCTCCGAGTCCGACTCGGACTCGCGGGTGGGGCGCCGGGCGGGGCGCCCGGAGCGGGTGCTCCGCTGGCTCCGCCCTAGACCCGCCTCTGTGTATTCTCTATGTCTGGGCTAGCCAAGCCTCTTACTGAGATTGGCATGCCTACTGACTGTGCTGTCAAACCTGTCTGTCTAGGACGGTAAAGGGATATGCTGGAGGTGGGTTCTACTCATCCAATCAGTTCCACTCATCCAATCAGTTAACCTGATGACATAATCAAGCCTAATTTTCTTAAGATAAACCAAAGGATGCTTGCATGTGTTTTGCCAGCTCTACCACTGGAAACAGTGCTGGTTTACAGAAGGCACACCCTCTTATTCTCCAACAAGTGTAGGGACCAGGTTTCCTTGTTCAAAATAGGGAGCTAGCAATAAGGACTGTATTTCTAGTTAGACACCAGTTCCCACTGCTGGGTGTAACTAGTTATTACATTCAATTTGGTCAAGCTATCTTTTGTGTCTATCCAGCCAAGTCCAGACACTTTTCATCAGCCTGCTTTTGTACTTCTTTCTACCCCTTTCGCTAAATTCCTTTTCTTTTGGGTTTATAATAAAACGGCTATATTTTCACTACTGACTGCCTAGTCTATGTTCATGAATAATTCTGTGGATTGTCACGTCTGATTGCTTGTGGGAGCTACTGCAATTTGTTTTTCAACTACGAGCCCTGGGTTCTGTGCTCTCCTGGGACGGGTAGTTTTTCCCGAATGGCCCCTCTCTGCCTGTTTCTCCTTAGTTGGAATGGTGGCACTGGATAAATCTACCAGCTCCTCTCTATTCAACTGCTGACCCAGTAAAAAGGGAAAGCAGAGAGCAGGAAGGGGTGTGTTGAGCACTAACCACTAGGCACTACTCCCTTCAGTCTGCAGGCTCTGGCTGCTAGCTTCTAGGTTTGATTCAAAACCCAATTCAGCCCCAGAGCTTGCTGGGTGAGTTTGGGCAAGTTACTATCTCAGCCTACCCGATCTCTGAAGGTGATTGCAAGGATAAAATCAATCTCACTTCACCTCTAGTCAGTCAATTTACTAATACAGTCAAAGACTAGCAAAAACAAAACACAACAGTAGCAACATTGCTTAAAGTATATCTTAACTAAAAATTGGCTAATAAAATACACATGCATAAAGGAAACAGAGGGTGAATAGATGTTAATTTTTTTCCTCATTACTAATGATACCCTTATGGGTTTTTCAGGCAGCTGCCAGGAAGCTAGAGCTCCGAATTATAAACCGGGAATTGGTTCCCATAAGGAGTTTCTTGGCCATCTCTCAACATCAGGCAAGCCTAAGAATCCCCTTCACTTCTAGTCCAACCAGTACACCGCATCCAATGGGTAAGCTAGCATCTAAACAAGAGAGTTGGATGGTCTATGGCGCACCTGTTCATTCAAATAACCTAACCAATTCAAAGTAATGGCCACTCCTATTCCCCATTACATTTCACATCCATATTAATCCTAATTTTGGATGATATTCTTGCACAGTGACTGCCATAAGAAATATATACAGGTGGATTACAATAATTAAAACTCAATACAATCAAAACATCAAATATAATAAAAAGAAACACAACATCACAGTGCAATAAAAGGGGGCTATAACGTAATTCAGATTCAAAGAGGAGAAACCAACCAAAAAACACAACTATAGTGAGAAAGTCTGATGAAATAGAAACATCTTCAGCCCATTTTGGACAGCCAGATATGATAGACTGAGCACCTACAAAAAGTATCTGGCTGATACAGAGAAGCTTTGCATTTACCACACATTTGGAGCACAGATGCTGCTGAAAACAAAATATTTTGATTCCACTGTTCACAATTTTATCAGACTGCCAAACAAAACACTTTGTTAGTTGCACATGTTGCTGCTAAATAGAGTGTACACAGGAAAAATTACTCCTTTTTGTTTTCTTTATTTAATTTACAGCCAGATGGCCAGACTCTTGGAATTGTGTGTCCTTTATTACTTGGAAAACTGTAAGGAGTAGTTAGCAATATATATTCTAAATAAGATTATTATTCATATCCCACTATATATAGAATATACACCATTGCTTTTCGATGCTGGACTTGGTAATTCTGTTCATAAACAAATAATCAACTTTTTCTATTCCTAAATGGTAATTTGAATAAGTTGGATATTTAAGAAGAAATATTTTACTGTTTGTGCCTACCTGTTTCTGAGCTTCTACTTTTTGCTTCCTGGTTGGATCAATTGCATCTACCATCCATTTAATGGTGAAATAGGTCACGGCACCAAATATCGTCAAACGGAAAATTAAACCAACAACTTCATTCCTACTTAGGGGACGAGAAAAGGCTTCAGCATGTACCATTTTGCCCGTTTCACCTACATGGAAGAAAGGAAGGAAGGAGAAGAGTCACTGGTGATGTGTGTTCTTAGAAAGCCTAGAAAGTATAAAATACGAAAATTGCCTCTTTATTATACATTACTAGTTCATTACTAATCCATACACAAAACAAAGTGAGCTTTTTTTCTTATAGTATTTAAAAAATGAAAAAATCCCAAAAAGATTTAAATTAAATCTTTTTTTTACTGACAAAGTGGTAAGTCTCATGTTGCGTTCAGCACATTGCTGCTTCACTTTCACCTGCTAACAACTGTACAGAAACTAACTGCAGTAGTTTGAAGTTTTGTTCTTATGCCACGGTCTTTGCAAATGGCTCAGGTCATTCCTCAGTCCATCCTACTCCGACAAACGCTTGCCTGGAGCCAAATCCGATATATGGGTCTGGCTCTATGTAACTTTTGGGATCTATGGTATTGCCTTTGAAATGGTCCCCACAAATGCAAATCTATGAAAATATTACATTTCCTACATGATTTTGGTACAAAAACTGTGCTACATCACTAATAGTACAGAGATTGGACAAGGAGTTTATGTGAACTGGATAGAATTCCAACCTAATCTCTCATGCACCCAAAGGATGGGATCACTGGAACCCTGAAGATCAGCAGAAGCCAAAGAGAGCTTGGCTGAAAAGGCCCTTATGGTGGGGCTGCGGCCACTCTTCCTCACCTTGCTTCCAATTCCATGCTGCCTATGTCTGGACCAACACTGCCAGCCCAACCATGAGGTGAAGTCATGCACATTGCATCAGCAGCGGGTTGCGAGGGGTCCACGGATTTGGGCTGCAATTTACCCCAAGCTGCCTCTCTCCAATCCACCAGCGATACAAGCTGCAGCAATCTGTTTCTCACTTGCCGGAGAGAGAAGTGGATTGTCTGCTTCTTTACTTTGCTCCCTGTGCAGTTTCCTTAAAGCCGGAAGTGCAGGACTTCTGGCTTTATTTACAAGGACAGTGTGAATGAATGAGCTCCTTCATTCACATCGTCCCTTTAAATAAAACCAGAAGTCTTGCACTTCCAGGCTTGATGAAACTGCACAAGCACAGAAAGGAGTTTTTTATACCTTTTCTACAGCACCGAGACAGATGTGGTGTCCAGTGGCATCCCTGCATACCCAACGACTCTCACATAAAGCTGTCAAGTTGCATATCTCGTGCCAACCTAGGGCCTGTTGCAAGGAAAGGGAATCACTGGAGACACACATGACTGCCTGGTACCTGGTTTCTGGATCAAATGTACCATTTTTCCTATTGAACTAATCAAACCTGCATTAGATCACTATATTTATTCATCTATATTGCCAAAGTACTGCATAGCCTGCTCCATCCAGCTAACCAAGAAATTAAGATGTCTGATAAACACATATTCTGAACCACTGTAAAATATTTATGTACAGAGCAATCAGAGAAACCACCTTGATCTAAATCACCAAGAAAAAAAGCTGAATTTAAATTATCAATATAACTCAAAATTACTTAAATACTTTGTAATAAAATAGAAATGGGTTGCTATAGTCATTAAAAATATTAACTTACAACTGAATAAAGTATTCCTTTATGTTCTAATTTGCCCCACCTCCTGTCTTATATAACTGCCCTGACCCACAAAAAGTAAAGTCAACCAGAAGCAAGGGCCAGTGGTAGCTACTGGTCAGATCACTCTTTGCCATGAGATGTAAGGTCAGTGTCTATGTTCTTTAATCAAAAAGAGTTATAAATATTGACTAAACCAGAAAGTTATTAACAAAATCAGTAGTTCTCAACGTGGTGGGTCGCGACCCACCACTGAGAACAAAAGATGTCCCCTGCCCCCTTAAAAGTGCCTGAAACCACAGTTTTTGGCCTTACCGGGGCTTTGGGGAGGCCTGCATGACCCTCTGCAGGCCTCCGCGATCTTTGGATCGCCGAAAAACAGCAGTTTTTTGGCACTTCTGGTTTAACCAGCAGTGCCCGAAAATTGCCATTTTTCAGCGACCCAAAGATTGGGGAGGCCTTCAGAGGGTCGCGAGGGCTTCCCCAAAGTCCCAAAACAGCAGTTTCGGGGGCCTTTTTCCCAGCGGCGATCCCCAGGGATTTCCACTGCCGCTGGTCCCACCCCCACAGACATTCAGAGTTTTTGCGGGGAGAACTTTGAGAACCACTGAACTAAATAAATCAGAATACTGACTCTGCGTCAGTTGCAGAGATCAGGTAATTGCTAGGCATAAAAACAGAAGTAAAAGGCAACCTAGAAAAACAGTGGATGACACCTGTGATGATACTGATATCCCCGAACTGCAAGTCAAATCATAATATAAGCACATGAACAATTGTGCTATGTGACAACCAATGAAGATTTCCCCCACAGTTCTCTTTTTACAAAGAAAAGCAGCCTTACATAAAAGAGGGTCAGAAATTTAGTTTTCAGATTATATGTTTGCATTAAATCCAGACTTTATGTTAAACTGGTTATCTTTTTAAAAGAAACTTATAAATGAAACTTTTATTTATCTTGGCTTTAATCCTGATAACCAAAAACAGATCCAAATCTTAATTCAAACCGAGATTCTGTGTTACCTAAATAGCATTTTTATCCTTGTCTGAAACATATGTTATTTCCCCCCTTTCAACAGTTGCTTAATTTACTATAAGCAGAACTTTTCATACTAAAAATAGCTTTGCCTAAAGGACCGGCCGCTGCAATCAAATCAGGGCACGGGCTGCGCTGGTACAGCCGGGACTCACCTCGGGGGAAGGGGACATTTGTCCCCCCTGGTGTAAGCCCTGGAGGCCCCAATGGGCCTCCTCAAATGTGTACCAGCTCTGGAGCTGGTGCACGTCCGGGGAGGCCGTGTAAGGCTGGCCCAGCCTGGGAGGGGGACAGGGATATGGCGGAGTGTGTTGCCGATATCCCTGCCCCCCTCCAGGGCCCAGCCAACCAAAGGCCCCCTCCCCTGCCACCCCATCCCGCCCTCAAGCCGACCAGCGCAGCCCTTACCTGCGGTGGCTGGCATGGGTCCAGGTAGGTCACGGAGTGAGTGGTGCCGGCCTCCGCGCTGCTCACTCCCAGGGTGTCAAAAACTTGCCTTATGGCATGTTTACAACACCCTAGGCTGGCGGAGCGCGTGCTCCACCAGCCTAAAAATAGGCTGGATTGCACTCTAAATCAAGGATATTGGGAGGACAAAACAAAATTTCAGAACACTTCCATTAATTTTTACAATAGTCAACATTACTGATAAACTAATCAACTCCCAGCTCTGGAAGATTAGCTGACATCTTGTTTGTTTTTTAAGACAATGAAATGCATGAGTCTTACTGAGCTCTTTCTTTCTATGTAACTGGGAGATAAATCTCATTCATTCATTCATTCATTTTCTATCCTGCCTTTCTCCTGGTAAGGGCACCCAAGGTGGCTTACAACCGTTAAAACACTAACAATAAAAACAGCATAAAACAACAGAAAAGAGGACATCAAAATAATAAAACCACAATGGATCAGCATCAGTTGGAGCACCAATCAAATCATTTCCAAGAGTCTAGTCACGGTCAGCATCCACAGTCAAAAGGCCATTCTAAACAGAAAATGTTTTAAGGCCCTGCTGGAAGGCCTCCAAGAAGCTCTTAATTCCAAGGGGAGGGAATTCCACAGTCGAGGTGCCACCAGTGAAACGGCAGCATGGCTAAAAGAGCCCTCTCAGATGACCTCAATGGACGGGATGGATTATACAGAAGAAGGCGGTCCCTCAAATACCCTGATCCCAAGCCTTAAAGCGTCTTAAAGGTCAGAACCAGCACCCTGGAATTTGTGCCTGGAAATGAACTGGTAGCCAGTGTAGCTGCTGGAGCAGCAACTCGAACCAATGAGTCTCCATAACCACATGGGCAGCCACATTCTGCACTAGCAGCACTTAAACTGTCTTCAAGGGCAGCCCCACAGAGCACATTACAGTATCAGTAGCGTTCCTGCGGTAGGGGCCCGACCGTAAGTCGCGCCCCGTCCTAGTACCGCATTCACGAACCGGAGCAAGGAGGCCCCGCCCCCTCGCTGTCGGAGCCATTCCGCGCAGCGAAGCCGAACGGGCAGGGCCTCCTTACGTGACTTACGGTCGGGCCCCTACCGCAGGAACGCCACTGAGTAATCTAATCTTGAGGTCACTAAGGCATGGGTCACTGTGGCCAGTTCTGAATGACTTTAGGTCTGGTTGCAGCTGTCCAATCAGCCGAAGCTAAGCAAAGGCTCTCCTAACCACAGCCGCCACCTGGGAATCCAGGAGCACATGCGCATGTAGGAGAACCCACAAACTGTGGACCTGCTCCTTCAGGGACACGGCAACCCCATTCAGAGCAGGACAATAGTCCAGTACCTCCAGACAACATTTACATACAAGTGGCCTATCAAATATGTAACTAGCAAATCATATGGGGTACCCTAGAATGCACAATTTATCTACCAGCTGGTATGTTAGTGGATTTTCCTGGAGAAAAAAAATCTAGACAGCAGTGGTTCTCAAATTCCCCGTTCCGCTCATAACTCACCTCTCTTCGTCTGCAAACGCTGTACAAAAGGCAGCATTTTCTTCCTTTCACTTTGGAACAGGAAGCAAATAGCGAGAACCTAGATTCATACACTACATAGACCCAATCACTACAGGTGGCAACTGTGAGAACGCTAACAGAAAGTGGAGAGCAGATAACTTCCTGTTAGTGTTTTCACAATCGCCCTCTGTAGCAATTGAGTCTATGTAGCGTCTGAGTCTAGGGTTTGTGTTTTCCACAGTTTCAGGTAACCACGGTAGCAGCAGGAAGGTATCCCCGTGGATGTGTACTATGTATATTTACAGAGTTTGTGGGTCCCCTATCCATGCTATACTTGCTTTATGAATTTCCTCTTTAAAACTAAAAGGTAAAACTAAACTACCATGAACCCGCAACAGTTGCTTTTAAAAAAGACATATAGTAAGATATTTAGGCTCTTCTACTAATAAACTCCAAATGTTTCGCATAAACAGCACACCTAGCTACAGATATGCACTCTCACTTTTTTTGAGACTATAAAATGTACTCTAGGAAACAAATACTCGATATATTTTCAGATCTTCATAATACTCTATTCCAGTGATTCCCAAACATTTTAGTACCGGGACCCACTTTTTAAAATGACACTCTATCGCAGTGGTGGCCAACCTTTCAACATGAATGCTGGCCCTTTAAACGGTTGTATAGGTGAGGGCATTTCAGCAGGTGCAGCTGCTTTAGCAGCACCATCAGCACTTGCAGCTGCCAAGATTCTGTCTTCTACACAACTCTTAAGAACACAGTAGCCATACTGGTGGAAGGTTGGCCACCCCTGCTCTATCGGGACCCACCTAGCGTTACAAAACTAAAAAAAAGTTTCACTTTACCAGGAGCTCAAGCCTGTTTTTATCCCTGTGTGTGTGTGTGGGGGGGGGGGGGATACCGCCAACTAGACCTTTGTTGAGCTTCATGTTCATCGGATCGGGACCATTCTGGTGGCCTTGCATTCCCTTTCACCTGGTCTTCACTAAGAGCCAATGCACGTTTGCCTACTCGCAAGTAAATGAGCATGTGTGGTTCAGTTTCACTTTCCATAAGGCTCAATACATTTTCCTTGTCAGCTATCAGCTTGCCAGTTTCGCAACCCACGAAAAATCAGGTCTTGACCCACTTTGAGAAAGCTGCTCTATTCACCCTGACAGATTAGAATGCCTCCCCACACGTACCTGTATGTCATAATACCTGTATGTTTGGGACAAGCTACTTGTGGGAAGGAGTTGTTAGTAGCAGGCTTTATTATACCAGTGGCCATGTACAATACAGATTACCTAACTGTGGGATCACTCTATCCATAAATTCAATCCCCATCTGGATTACCCCAAATCCTGTAACAGAAAGGATTCCTGAAGAATGCCACAAGAGAGACGCAGCAGCGATGTGGGCAGAAGGAGAGAACACGTGTATGCACTATACTGAATCCAATGCTAGAAAAGCAAAACTACCTTAGGGTTGCAAATTGGTCACAAAGGATACTCCTGCACCTTTAACAGGTGCATTAGAAAGTTGGTGGTGCTGCTTCTTCACCACTGGTACATGAGAAACCACACCAACTGTTCCCTTCCTCTTTGTTTTCCATGTTCAATCTGTCACTAAGTAATGCAACTTCTTTCTCTACAACACTGCAAAAATCCACACCATCCTCTGTGCACTCAGCTAATACTCTAGTCCTCCCATCTTGCCTGCTGTAACATTATTCTTTGTGGCCCTCCTTTGTTATACTTAACGTAAGAACATAAGAAGAGCCCTGCTGGATCAGGCCAAAGGCCCATCTAGTCCAGCTTCCTGTATCACACAGTGGCCCCACCAGATGCCTCAGGGAGCACACAGCCAACAAGATAACCTGTTTCCTGCTGCTACTCCCCTGCACCTGGCACAGAGAAAACCTACTTCTAAAACCAGGAGGTTGCTTATGGCTTGTAACCTGTGATGGTCTTTTCCTCCATGAATCTGTCCAAACCCCTTTTAAAGGCATCCAGGCCAGGTGCCATCACCACATCCTGTGGCAAGGAGTTCCACAGATGAATTACACGCTAGATGAAGAAATATTTTCTTTTGTCTGTTCTAACTTTCCCTCCACTCAATTTTAGTGCATGTCCCCTGGTTCTAGTGTTGTGCGAGAGGGAGAAGCATTTCCCTCTATCCACTGTTTCCATCCCATGCATAATTTTATACATCTCAATCCCCCCTCAGGCGCCTTTTTTCTAGACTGAAAAGCCCAAAACGCTGTAGCCTTTCCTCATAAGGGAGGTGCTCCAGCCCACGAATCATTCTGGTTGCTCTTTTCTGCACTGTATTTCCATTTAGAACTATGTCACCAAAAACAATTCCCATCCTTCAAGAATACATTTCTTGTATTCCCATCCTGGCTCCCCACATCCTTCCCCATCAATTACAAATTTGTCCTTACCTTTAGAAGTTCTCTCCAGCCTATCTATCTGCCCTTATTTCCCAATGTATCCCGTTTGTGATGTTCATTCCTCCAACATGATCAGCCTCATCCAATGTAGTTTCCTCTCTTAATTACAGTTGCCATATTGTCTCTTACATCTGGAACTCTCTCACAGAACAGCTGCATGGTGCCATCAGTCCTTATTTCAAATTCCTTCTCAAAACCCAGTTATTTTCAAGCTCTTGTCATCCCAACCAAAATGAGTTGTGGATCTTGGTACTACATACTAAGTACGGTATTGTGTTTGCTTACATTCATTCTTTGCTCCGTTTGTGCTTCCTACACTTTCAGTTGCATGCTAAAAGGTAACTGAAAGTACAGGAAGCTGTACCTCATCAGAAATGATGAGCCAAGGGACCATGGCAGAGCACATTCCTTGCATGCAAAAGCTCCCAGGTTCAATTCCCAACATCTTCTGCCAGTCTACATAGACAGATCAAGGGTCTGACTCAGTATAAGACAACTTCATTCACCAGAGTTCATACTTCAGCATTCATTTTCTACAATGTCCATGTGCAAAATCACCTCAGTAATTGGTACATACATATGAGCACATGTCAAGGGACCCCTGAGCACAGTCCATGATCCCTGCCAACTGCCATGTGGATGGGAAGAAACGATCAGTACAGGCTGTGCTGTACAAACAAGTGTTTGACTTGTGCAAACTAGATACACTGAATTATTGCACCCAACTCAAATGTGTGCTGTACATTTCATATTCAAGAATGGGTCACCTTAGTAACAAGTACATACGGAATGCATCTATAAGGAAACTCCTCTGATATGTTACTTTAGCTCAAAGTCTGGTATGTGGTCTCCCCCCCCCCCCCGGAAAAAATAGACCTGAGTCTAGATGGAGGGGAAGAGAACAGAATCAGCATGAGTGGTATTCTACAACTGCCCAGTCTGCATTCATCAGTGCAGCTGAGGCTTGGGGAAGACAAAAGAGCGTCACATGAAAGCACCTACAGCAAACTAGCTAGAAAAGGTCCTTCACTTCTTAAAACAGATACTTAAAATAAAAGGAAGAAAGAAGAGACGTTCACTGTGTCCCTAATACTGTAACATCTTTTGTGCTAAATATTGTTATGGGTGTTAGTTTACATAATGGCAGAGAAGCTGAACTATGAATCAGAAAGACCACGGGGTTGAATCTCTCCTCTGCCATGAATTCATTGCCTTAGGAGTGTCAATCTCTCTGCATAGTAACCTATCAAACAAGGTTGCTGTAAGATACTGTTCACAACTCTACAACGTTATATAAATGCCAAATATTAACAAGCAGCAAATATCAGCTCCACCTTAAAAAGGCAAGGTCTGGTGAGGGAGGGTGAATGGACAAGTGCAGGCACAGCCTCGTGGTGGTGGGTGACCTTGGGCCAGCGGCGGCAGCGAGACCCTTTTTCAACATTGAGGAAACTGCGATGGGCGACAGCAGCGGGAAGGCCGGAGCAATAAGGGAGCTTCACCCTCTTCTCTCAAAGTCACCCAGAAACTCCAGGCTTTTCTGGAGAGCAGCGCGTTGGGAACCACCACCCCGCCAATTCCTCCCCGCCGGAACCCGGCCACAGAGCATGTCAAAGCGAAAGAGGCCAGCGCCGGGCTGCTACCCGGTGACCTTCCTAATCCTAGCCGCTTTCCCCTCCTGGCGTTGCAGGCCCCTTCGCGCCAAGACAAAGGAAGAAACCGAGAAGCGGATCGGAGGCGATGTGGAGTGAAAGGGTGGGCGAGCGCCAAAGACAAGAGCGCTGCAGTGCTCTAGAGCGGGACACTCACCCCGAACCTGTAGGCAGCAGCAGCAACACCAGCAGCAGTGTAATGAAAGGAACAGGAAGCAGCGGCAGTAACGACACCCAGCAGGCCTCGTTTCTTGCTCCTCCTCTGCAAGGGACGACAGTGAATTCCCTCCCCTCCGCGATTGAGACTAGTCACGAAGGTTCCGTCTGGGACAGAGCGGGGGGGGGGGGTAGCTGCAGCTGCAGCTGCAAAATTTGTTATTAGATGGTTTCCTGTTCTGACGTGGGGAGATTTGGGCATAGACTGCCTGACTGACGACGAAGCGTAATCCTAAATATGTTTACTCAAGTGTAAACCCCACTACGTTAATGGGACTGCTGTAAGTAGAGGATTACATTTGTGCAGCTTTTCCCTCTGTATGTTTATTTGTTATAACTGACAGCACAATCCTATTTACGTCTACTCAGAGACGTAAGTACCATTGTGTACAATAGGGCTTACTCCCAGGAAAGTATGCTTAGGATTGCAGCCTAAATCATGTTCAAAATGGGGATTATTGCTCCTAAGAAAGTGTCACAGTAATCCTTTGTACTCCTAAATCAGTAAACACCTTCTTTGAACTAAGTGGGACAGTAAACCTGTTGCTCAACACACTGACCCACAAGACGCTTATTTTCCTCCCTTGTAAACTGTTCTGCTTTCAGCAACTGTATGACAACCAGAAATTTAACAGGTGAAGCTTTCTCCCTTCACTCTACTTCCATACTTTGAAGAGCAGCATTTGTTGACTCTCTGCGAGTCAAGCAGTTGACAAGCCCTGCTAGGAAAAAGTGTGGCAACTTAATACAAGATTAGTTTTGTATTAAGCAGGTAAGTAATTAATTGCAACCGCTTTCTCTAGATTGATGGTGCTTCCAGTCCAGAAGTAGATTATGTGGCCACGTTAACCTCCTGGTAGCCTCACAGTTAACAGTGTCTGTGATGTGAAGTTCACACCAAAGTTGAGAACTGTGTGATGGCCAGAAAAACTCCTTATGTTATGAGGTTGCTCCCTTTCAACACCACTGTTCCACAGAAAATATTGGATACCCTTAATTACCTACTGTATCTTGTAAGCTTGGAACTTCAAAATGCAACCTTGTTTTAAAACTACAGTATATGGTTCTACTGGAAGTGTGAGCAAGAAGGGACTAACGTTGCTAGCTTGTATTTGAAACCCTAGGAATAAGTTGGGGAGGAGGCAGAACAATGCAACGATATTACAAGGACTGGATTTGGTTTTAGTGAAAACTTTCCAACGTTTCTTCACAATCATGAGGTTTGGAAGGGTACTAAAAAAGAAATGTATGAAGCTGCCTTATAATGAATCTGGTCATCTAGATCAGTCTTGTCTACGCTGACTGGTAGTGGGCTCCCCAGGTTTTCCAAAAGTGCTCTTCCCAGCCTGACCTAAAGATGGCAGAGATTAACAGCCCAATCCTGCCTAAGATGTGGCAGCTGGCCTAAAGGGCCAGACACTACATCCTAGGCAAATTGGGGGCTGTGCCGGCGCGGCCCTGGCTCATCTCGAGGGAAGGGGAGGTTCGTCCCCTTCCCCCAGTGTAAGCACTACGGACCCTGATGGGCCTCCTTGGAAGTTTGCCAGTTCTGAAGCTGGTGTGCGTCCGGGATGGCCGGCCCGGCCTGGGAAGGGGCATAGGATATCAGTGCCGATATCCCTGCCCCCTCTGAGGCCGGGTGGGCCACCAATGGTCCCCCCTTGGCCGCCCTCCCACTCCCTTGCGCTGACTGGCATGGGCCTTACCTGCGTCAGCTGACGCAGGTCCAGGTAGGTGTCGGAGTGAGTGGTGCTGGCGCTGCTTACTCCAAAGGAGCTGCAAACGTGTTTTATGGCATGTTTGTGACTCCTTAGGCCGGCAGAGCGCTCGCCAGGCCTGGGAGACCTAGGAGGCCAGGCCTGGGAGGGGGCAGAGACAGAGGCGTCGTCTGATATGGGGCGGTGGTGCGGTGGGCCCCAGGGCGTAGGGGCGGAAAGGCTCCGGGGGGGCGCGAGCCTCCTTAAGTTCCGTGATTTCCCCCCCTTTTTTTCTTTTTTCGTCGATTTTTCGTCGATTTAAAGTGCAAAAACGGGGTTTTTAACATGTATGTATGCTTTGCCGGCACTTAGTTTGTATAGGTGCCGTTCCAGGACGATCTTCTTCCTGCTCCCGGGCGCTTCTCCCTGCGCCCGGGCATGGGACTCTGTACCGCCCCCAGCAGCACTTTCCATAGTTTGCGCATGCGCAGACCCACGGAGTCTCCAGGGATGTTCTGAGCATGCGCAAACTCCCTGGAGCGACCCTGGAGACTCCGTGGGTCTGCGCATGTGCAAACTATGGAAAGTGCTGCTGGGGGCGGTACAGAGTCCCGCTCCCGGGAGCAGGAAGATCGTCGAGGGAACGTCCTGGAACGGCGCCTATACAAGCTAAGTGCCGGCAAAGCATACATACATGTTAAAAAAAAAACCGTTTTTGCACTTTAAATCGCCGAAAAATCGGCAAAAAAAGAAAAAAAGCCAATAAAACTGTCAAAAATAGGTTTCGGTTTCGATTTTTGACAGTTTTATTGGGGGGCGGCCCCAGATGCGGGGGCGCCTGGCGACCCCCCTGGGCAGGGATATCGACACTGGGCTGTGCCGATATCTCAAGCCCCTTCTTGGGCTGACCTTATACGGTCTCCCTGGTTGTGCACCAGATAAATAGTTGGTGCGCATCCGAGAAGGCCCATTGGGGCCACCGGGGCTTACACCGAAGGAAGGGGACAAATGTCCCCTTCCCCCGAGATGAGCCCTGGGCACGCTGACGTGGCCCGCATCCTGTTTAGAATGCAGCGACCAGCTATTTCGGCCGGCCGCTGCATCTTAGGCAGTATCGGGCTGCCCGGGCTCAGTCCTATCCAGTTTTCCAGCACTGATGCAGCTGTGCCAATGGGGTGTGCACTGCATCCTGCAGTTTTGGGGGGGGCAGTCACGGAGGCTTTCTTAAAGTGAGGGAACATTAGTTCCCTTGCCTTGGGGCTGCATTGTAGCTGCATTGGCACTGGAAAGTTGGATAGGATTGGGCCCCGAACCTGGGGCTTTCGATGTGCAAAGCAGGTGCTCTGTCACTGAACTGCAGCCCCTCCCCAGTATGAGAGGAAAGAAAGCTAGGTCAGGTTCTAAATCCACATGGGCGCAGACATAACAAATTTTGGGTAGCAGTAGCATTTCTCATCTTTTGAAAGCTAGGCTATGCAGGGAAATGCTGAGCTGAAGCTCGTTTTACTAGCCTTTAATCTGCAGTGTATGGACCAACAGCACAATCCTATGCATATCTTCTCAGAAGTAAGTTCCATTAAGTTCAATCAAACCTACCCCAGGTAAGTATGCACAAGGTTGCTGCCTAAAAACATCACCATCATCTGCATAGCTCCCACTGGCAGTTTTGTCTGCATAAGTCAAATTGGTCTGCTTTGAAGAGGGGCACATTTTCTGTCATACTTAACACAACAGAAAAATGTTTGAGCAGAGGTGTTTTTTAATCCCATACATGACTGTCATGCTTGCTACACAGATGGACTCATCTTATGCCTTCCTCCTACTCTCTGTTGTTTCTCATATCACAGAAGGTGATTGCGTACTCATTTAACACTGCAATTCTATGCATGTCTACTCAGAAGTAAAGATTGATAAATTCAATATTTCTACGGAAGTGTGTATAGTATTGCAACCTTTTCCTGCTTTGTATAAACGAAGTTATGCTTTAGTTGTTATTAACACAACAGAGCACATCTCCAATTTGTGTTAATGCAATCTAGATACTTCAGGATCACTTATGGTTTCATTTCTTAATCTACAGTGAATGTTTTATGGTCACTATGGTTGTAAAATATAGGTGCTGGCCTTCAAAGGCTTCATCACAGCTGCTTATTAAGTATAAAGAGGCTATCTCTGGGCTGTGTGGGTGCTTTATTTTCTCCCACTGTACATATACACTATTCTGATGGATGGGTGTTGGAGAATTCGTATACAATCAAATACACATTTTGTGGATACACAGATTTGGGGCACAATCTTATTGTGCCATTGCGCCGGTGGAGCATGCGCTCCGCCAGCACAGACTGTCACAAAAGTGCCGAAAAGCAGTTTGCAGCGGTGTGCCTGAAAGCAGCGCTGGTGGGAAGGCCTGTGTATTCCTGCTGGCGCCGGTGCACGGAACAATGTGCACCAGTGGAGGTAAGAGCTGTACTGAGCAGTGGAGGAGTGGGGGAAGGTGCGGGTGAATTGGGCCAAGGAAGGGGGCGGTATTGGCGGCGCTGGTGCACGCCATATCCTAACCCCCTTCTCGGGCCCAATCCACTGACACGGGTGCACGCGAACGTGTGCCAGCAAAATGGCAGGCACAGGTCTGAGTAGACCCGTTGTGGGGGCTGAGGCTTTCCCTGCGGCAAGGAAATGAATGTCCCCTTACCTTGAGGAGACATCCTATCTCCTGATTTTCCCCACAGGATGCAGCGTAGCCCGTGCTGGCGCAGCTGCATCGGTGCAGGGAAATTAGGGGAACTAACTGCATAGGTGCAGGGAAGATTGGGCTGTTGCTCTGTGATATACAGTACTGGAGTATAGACTAATCCTTAGTTTTTCAGATCTTTTACTGGGAGATAACATTCTTGGATATGCAGCTAACACCTTGACCCTGTTTGATTTGCCTGTGCTGCTGTAATGCAAGTAGTAGCTTGCGCCAGTTAAGACTACCTTGCTTCTCTGGAAGCTTCCATTTCTATGATGCATGATGGAAGAGATCTCCATGGTTTTTGTGAACTATAGAAGTCCATAACAGAAGATCTTGGCCTCCCTAACCCCACCAGAACGATGTGATGGGTCTTGTGTAGCATAACTACACACGGTTGAGATGGGGGAAAAGCAGTAAGCCAAAGGTAATTGCTATCCTCTGGCTGAATTTATTGTGCCAGTACAAATAGTCCTTCAGCACCAGGACCTTAGGCTGCAACCCTATAGACATTTATGTGGGAGTAAGTTCCACTGAACTCAGGGCGGCTTATATCTGAGAGGATATGCATAGGATTGCGCTGTTAATGTAGGATCCTATGAGACATGTCCAGAAGGCATTTTCATTAAGCAATTTTGGATTTTTTTTAGTTGAAGAGAACTTGAGATATATAAACACACTGTATGATTCCAAGCGTCTTAATTTATGTAGTATCTCTAACTTTGAAATGACTTTTAAAGAACTTCTGTATTATATAAAAGTAGTTACATTCTTTTTTTTCCTGAGCTGTCACTGAGAAATATAAGCTGAGGTTTTTAAAAGACCTTTGGAGATGTGGAAATCTGGGGTTATATTGGAATATTTCTTACCATCTCCGTTAACTTCATAACATATAAAATTTTATTGCAACTTTTAATTGAAAGACATAGGAAGGTAGTTACCCATGATCCTTCAATGTGACCTCTGCAGATGTCCATCCGCATTGCTTTGGAGTGAAGTAATGACCACAGTTCTGGGATATATCAGTCATGAAGCAATGATGTGTGGTTTGAAATGTTAATTCTCCAGTCCCATAAAGCAGATTGATAGATGAGGCATAAAATGGTTCCAGATGCTGTGTTTTCCTAACTGTTCAGTTGTGCTCACTTCCCCTATCTCTATAACCTGGAGCTATTTTACTGTAAGTAGGCCACCTGCAACTTCCTATTTACCTGCATGTGGAAGAATGCCCTTGAATGTATTAGCAAAACAGTATGTTGCTTCTTCATTTTGTTCCTGAATGGTTGAAAAGATATTGTCAACCAAGCAGGTAACTGTTCATGACTGCAAAAAGTCACAGAAACGTGAATACTGAGAGGAAAATTATGCATGATGTTAAAGCTATATATCCTGTTATGAATGTTGTACATAACAGCATGATTCAGCCAAAGTTCACTCTCAGTGTTTTAACTAAGAGATATTTATTTAAAACATTTCTATGCTGCTCTTTAGATTAAACAAAACTCTCTGGTCAGCTCACAACAGTCATAAAAAACCCAATATAAAACACAAAGAGCAGTAAAACCTGAGCAAAGGGATAAATACCAGCAGCACCAGCAAAAATAATCAAGTTAAAACTGTTTTAGACAGCATGCTCGAAAGCTTGGTGTAAAAAAAGTTGTTGCCTGGCATAAAAAAAGACATCAAATTCAGTGCCAGGCAAAAATTCAGTGTCAGTGCCAGTGCCCCTGGGAAAAGCATTCTATATATAGGTGCAACAATTGAAAATGCCCTCTCTCTGGTTACCATATGCCTCACAGAGATTGGGGAGACTTGAAAAAGCTCTTCTGTTGATTATCTTGTATCTAAGCAGGCTCATCATCATGTGGCCTTTTAGACACAAGGGACTTATGCTGTGCAAGGCTTTAGATAAGCAAACACACCAGTAGTAAATGTAGTTGTTTAAAAACTGGTGAAATGTGATCTGGTTAGTTGGTCTCAGTAACCTAGCAGTTGTCATTTAGGCTAACTGAAGTTCCCAAGCAGTCTTCAAAGGCAGCCCCATGTATAACACATCTGTTAGTCTGGAGGTTACCAAACCATGGATAATCATGACCATGCTGTATCTGGCCAGGAGAGATTATAGCTGGTACAACAGCCTTGGATGGTAAAATAAAAAGTGTTTGGTACCACGGATGCCACTTGGGCCTCCAGTGACAGTTGGACAGAGCACCCCAGTCTGCAAACCTGATAAATTAATGTGTCAGCTGGGTACCACATGTAAGACCTTGACCATGTGGGACAATCTGGCCTTGCTGGGAATTGCTTTGTGAAGCTAGAACAAGTGTTGTATGCTGAAACTCTACTTGTTTTTATGGACTACAGGTGGGCCCCCATATCCGCTGGGGATATGTTCCAGGCTCCTCCGTGGATACTTGAAACCGTGGATAAGAGCGAACACCCCCTCCATGGTTTCCTGAGGGCCCCCACCCAGGGGCGTCGCTGGAGCATGGTGGTGGGGGCGGGGCGCCCCCGGGTGACACGCGCCACGGGGTGACGCGCGCACCCCGCGCGCGCCACCTCCGTGACGCACACCACCCTTCGGACGCTCCGAGGCTGGCCTCGGAGCATCCGACCCCATCAGCGCTCTAGGGCCTTCTGAAAGAAGGCCCAGGCAGCGCGTCCATCCGGGTATTTCCCGGATTTTCGCGCATGCGCAGACCCGTTTTGAGGGCCCTCAAAACAGGTCTGCGCATGCGCGAAAATCCAGGAAATACCCGGATGGACGCGCTAGGCCTCGGAGCGTCCGGAGGGCGACGCGGGGGGGGGGAGAGCCGGGTCGCCCCCCCGCGCCGATATTGTAACGTCACTAGGGTGACGTGTGCCCCCTGCCCCAGGGTGACGCGCGTCCTAGTGACGCTACTGCCCCCACCCTTTCTCCCCTGCAGGCAGGCATGCTTGCCCCCCAGCTCTTATTTTTTCTTTCAGCAAGCTTTGTTTCTTCCTTAAAACAAACAGAGAAGCAGCCTCCATTGCAGGCAAGTAGAACGAGACTAAGTCCTAGAGAGGCTCTGCAAGGTTTCTGTTAACCTTGCAGAGCCTCTCTAGTACTTAGTCTCGTTCTACTTGCCTGTAATAAGCAGCCAGAGGCTGCTTCTCCTGTTTGTTTAAGGAAGAAACGAAGCTTACTGGGAAAAAAGTAAAAGCCTGGGGGGGGTCCCCACGATCCGTGGATAACTGAAACCGTGGATAGCGAATCAGTGGATATGGGGGCCCACCTGTAGTTCTAACTGCTGTGACTCACATGGCAATCAACTGGCTGCCACCCAAGACACTTGCAATAAGCCTGGTTATATGTTGAGCCTTAACTGTTATTGTAATAACGAAACCTACAACTGCTTTAATTTTGACAGTATCTTGCCCTACCTTTTAACTAGGTAAATATTTTGGGAAACAGCCTAAATTTTGGATAACCAGGAGGAGTACATATAAACAGGAGGGTTCATTTAACACAGCCGTGGGGACATGGGGCTTTTATTTAAGTATACACAATGAACTTCAATAAGTATAATTACTCAATTCTACTAATGGAAGAACTGAGGGTGTGTGTGTAGACAGAGATTAACAGTCTTTTCTCACATTCCCCCCCCCCCTTGCAGATCCATTTATGCAGCCTGTTTTTATTTTGAGACCTGCAAGGAATAACCTGCACACATAACATACAATTTAAACCAGTTGTCATCCATTTCAGTCTCTCAGCACAGAAGGGGACAGAAGATCAAAATCATTAATTAACCATGTAGTGGACTACTCTAGATTAAACCACTGAACTAGAATAAATGGATTTATTCTTGTAGCCCAACTATAGATTCTTTTAAAAACAATAACACAAAACATCTGATATATAAACCTGTATCAACATTGTTGTTTTTGCAGTTTGTAAATGGCAAACCAATTTCCATTTAATATGGTTTATTATGCAATTTCACACACTCTTTAATCTCTTTGGTTGACGTTCCCTAAAAGAGGGTTATGTGACTCATCTTGTCGTGTTCTGTAAAGTGGGTGGGGGAAGTGAAGGGGGAGCTGTTACCAAGCCAAACAAAAACTGGCTTAGAGGATTCTACTTCATCCCATTTGAGAGGCAAACAATTAATTATGAAGCTCATATACCTTTTATTATTCCTGGACATTTCACTTTTATGGGACTTTAAATTTGCACTGTGCTTTGCAAACAGAGATTAAGATGTGTTCTTTACTCCGAACTTAGAGCTTGCTATATAAATAGCTGCTCCCAAAGGTGACCTGTAAGAGAAAATCCTAAACTAATACCATTTTGCTCCTAGCGAAGTGAATGTACAAAAACAATGCCAACTATTTGTAGTAAGTGGCCAGGGTACCCTCGAGGTCAGCTGTCCTTCAGGGCTCTTGCCTTGCCGGGGGCACGCCTCAGCTCCCCTGGGCCAGAGGCATCGTTAGGGGCCGGGCGGTGGCGGTGTCAAGCGGTGTGTGTGGGGGTGCACTTTCTCGGCGCCACTGCCAAAATTTGGCGGTGGCGCAAAAGCACTCGCCGGCATTTTTCCCGGCTGCTTGTGGCAGGAGGATTGGTCCTCCATGGCCTAAAAATGGCCCAAAAAAATGCCAGCGCGGCAAAAGTGACCACACACCGCAGGGGCGGGGCTTGTGGCGTCACATGGGGGTGTCGTGTCGACGCACCCCACAGGGGGTATAGCAACACCTCTGCCCTGGGCCAGCACTCTCCTCCCTCCTTGGGGCTCTCTCCATTGGGCTTCTCGCCCGTCTGCCTCTGCTTCCTCTCTTCGACCTCCTTCTCTGGGTCTCCAACCCCCCACCCACTGTCCCCCAGTCCCTTTCATCCCTCCTAGCCCTCCATTCAGCAACGGTTGCTTGCAGCTGCCATCTTGCCCCGCCCAAACTCCAGCAAGACCTCCCAATCTCGTGGGACTTTGAGTCTCACGAGACTACAGCATGGCGTACTCTGGTGTTTTGTCGCAGCCGCGGCCAGCATCCCAGCCACACAGCCCTTTCAGCAGCACCACTTAGAGAATCTGGGAGGGAGAGATGGAAGGAAGCTTCAGAATTCAAGGAACGCTACGGAGGAAGGCACAGACCAAGGGGGTAGGAGAGGGAGACGCTGCCAAGGTGCTGGGAGAGCCCAATCATCAAATGGACTTCCCTTTCAGCAGTGCTTCTGCCAAGACAGAGCACCTCTCAGCAACACCTCAGCAGAATCAGTGCTGCTAAAAGGGCAGCCCATGTGGGCTGTCCCATATCTTAATATGATGAAGATTTGGCATATTTTCTCTTCTCATTTTCAGCTAACGAGTTCCTACATGAGAATAAAGTGCTTATTTCTGGCCTTCATCTGCTTAATGATGTCACTTCCGGCCCTCAGCAGGAACCATGAATGCTATTTGGCCCACTGTATGAAACAAGTTTGACATCCCTGCTCTAGGACAGATGGACTGGGAACTTCAGCTGGATTGTGCTTTTCTGATGTGGTTGTGCTAACAGCATTGTGTTGTCTTCTTTTTTGCATTTTTATTTTTAATATTGAAGAACAAGGGAGAAAAAGAATAAAAAAGATAAACGTATCTGGTAAAAATTTATATTGGCTCTCATGTTGTCAGTTGATCTTAAAGGCAGATGCTGAGTCAGAAAAGGTGAAGATGGGCAGCCCAATCCTATCCTCCCCCTGCCCTGGGCCATGCAGGGTGGGCTGTGCGGCCCACGCTGAATCCTATGTGGGGAAGGAGGTGGCTGGAGGTTTACTCGTGATAAGGGGACATTCATCCCTTTACCGTGGGTAAACCCCCAGCTGCCGCAATGAGGCTACTCTGTTCTCTACAAGTTCTTTAGCTGATGCAGAACTGAGAAACCCCATGTAGGCGGAAAGGACCTGGGCGGGCGGATAGGATATGCTATGTGGAAGCATCGCTGATCCCTCCCTCCTCCCAGAACTGATCCGCACTCTCCGTTACACCCCCATCCCCCATGCCGCTTGGAGCAGGGCTGTCGTCAGGATTCCCGCCAGTGCTGACTACTCCTGAGTCATTGCAATGTGTTTTATGGCGCATTTGAGACAGTCAGTGCTGGCACTTAAGCCACAGCGGTGGCAGTGACCAAGAGTAGGATTGCACCGCCGCTAGAAAGGTAGCTGCAGATCCTCACCTATATGTTTGCTGACTTTGACAAAAGTGAGAAAACCCAGCACTATTGTGGAAGGAAATGCTAGGGGTACAGTCCATTCCCTGCTGAAGCCAACTAACGTAACAGAATTAGACTGCGCTCTTTTAATGCAGAGTTTATGCTATTTTGAGGCATACATGATGCATCAGAGCTGCTTTGTCTGCATTGAAATGTCAGCATGCAGTGTTGTTGCACAGAAAATTGTTCAGGCCTCAACGGGGACTTTTACCACTTCAGTTTACCACACTGCAGAAATGTTTGTAGACAAAAATCTGCAAAAGGAACACAGAGTGGGCAGAGTTTGTGTATTATTGTTTCCCCCTTGCAACCCCGTCCCTGGGCCATTATCTATTATTCCTGGTTAGCCAAGTGAGGCAATTTCTCTTTTTTCATTCTACTCTTACACAATCCCAAACATTAACTAGATGTGTCTCTTGAGTCTCCCAGATAGGAAATAACCTTGAGAACGCAAAGTGTTTTTAATTAAAAGCAGATATAAATGAGTTCAATGAATACAATTCTTATAAGAAACTTCTGGAGTTGGTGGAAAGGTTGTAGGAGAATAATGGAAACTAAATGGAAATAAATGGAAACTAAATTACAACAGCATAACCACATTGCTTTTCAATAACCACATATACAAAAACATGTGCAGTGATAAAGCTCCATTTTCACAGCGTTCCGTGTTCCAGCTGCATGCTATGTGCTGCGGCAAGGAGAGTCACGCCGGCCACATGACCACAGAGGCGTCTTCAGACAACGCTGGCTCTTCGGCTTTGAAATGTAGATAAGCACCACACCCTAGAGTCGGACACGACTGGACTTAATTGTCAGGGGTCACCTTTACCTTTTTACATGCCACAGCAATTCTACACATTTTGCTTAGGGTCATAGGAACAGGAATGCCAAGAGAACCTCTGAGCTGGATCTTCATTTTAAATCCATTCTTGTGTTACCATGCAACTTTGTGAAAATCCCAAAAGCAAACGTTCATGGGCTTCTTCCCAAAATATCTCCAGAATTCTACTTTATCAGTCCAATAAAGCCAGCCTAAGAACTCAAATCAAAATTATTTATTTTTCTGATTTTTATACCGCCTTTCCTCCAATGAGCTCAACGGTGGTGCACATGGTTCTTTCTCTTCTTTTGTCCTCACAACAACCCTGTGAGGTAAGTTAGGCTGAGAGATCATGACTGGCCCAAGGTCACCCAGGAAGCTTCAGGGCTGAGCAGGGATTTGAACCTGGATCTTCCAGGCCTAAATCCAACACCACAACCACTACACAATCCTATGTTCTTGTCTAAACAATTTCCAACTACCTACGGGGTTGTGCCGGCACCATGAATCAACCTGGGTCATTAGTGCAGCAATATAGTTCAGAGGTCCTATGCTTAGAATAGCCACTTTCATTATTAGTGAATACTGGTGTTGCTTCTTAAAACAATCTCATGACACAGAATGGGTTGCAGAAAAGATATGATGGGGTGTGCCAAGGGTCATAGGAACAGCCTGGTATCAGTTCATATATTTCTGCCTGGTATCAGTTCATATATCCACCATCCATTCCACTATTTCTCATCCACTTGAACTTGCTTTGTCTGTGCTAGTAGTTTTAATGGAACTGCAGCTCACGTGCAGAATAGTAAAACAGACCTATTCCACTTGTTTGGATCAGAAAGCCACTGTGTCTTTGTAGAAATGTGCCATTCTGTGTTGAAATGGAGCAAAACATATTTAGAGGACAAAGACTATTAGTCCCAAGTGGACCTGATTCAACAAATAACAGGTTAGCTGCTAGGAGGTGGTAGCAATTATTATAATATTGTATAACATAGTTCATTCATTCAGTTTTTATCCTGCTTTTGTCCCAGATGGTCACCCAAAGTGGCATATTTCAACATATTTTTGGAGAGAGAAAAGAAATAATACCATTAAGCTATAAGAGATGTAATATAAAAATTAGGATAGTAATTAAAGGAGGTGAAAATTAGTGCATAGTCCCTGAAGTTTTTTTCTGTGAGCTCCTCCTTTAGCTGCACCTGTACTAACAGCACAGTCCTGTACAGGTTTATTCAGAAGCCCCATTGCGTTCAATGGAATTTATTCTCAGAAAAGTGTGTACAGGATTGCAGCCTAAAACACCTTAACATTCAGATAAGTCTGAAACCTATTTAGGTAGTTTGGTGAAAGAGTTGCTAGAAAGGATAAATAGAAACATTGAGTGCTGATGGTGTACACACAACACTGGACCACAGCCTCAGTTAATAGTAGAATAACTGAAAGAAGGGAACACAAGAGCACCCAGATTCTTAAGATATAAAGAAAAAAAACTTCACTTGAGGCAGCAAAATTACGAGATAATCCGTCAGGCCATCAGAGCACCAAAGCATGAGACAACCACTTACAGTAGGAACACTGCCAAAACGCTAATGATTTTTTCCATCTGTCTTCACAAAAGGAGATGGCAAAGTATCTTAAGCTGAAAAATATTTTTATAATATAAATATGGAAAAGAAATTGCAACTGACACGCAGCATAGTAAAGCAGGTAAGGCTGCTGTAAAAAAGCACAAGAACAGGCCAAGCTTCTTTTTCCCAGTCAATTGGCTTGGGCGCCGTAATCCTGCAGCATACTGTGTAAAATAAAATCTGACACTAGAATGTGGGACCCTGAGCAACTCAGAGTTTTATTGATTTACTTTCCACAAGATAGAGAAGTTTTTAAAGAGGGTTCTTCTTCTGGACCTGGTTGATGTTGCCTTTCTTCTTTACAGCCATGTGGTTTGGACAGTCACTTCTACCCCCCCCCTGCTAACCCAGTGTCTTTTCCACGTGCAAGCACCGAACCACGGCTTTGTGCGTGAACAAGAGATGGGTGGGGCTCACACTGGGCTTGTGGCTCTGAGAATTTTGAGGGGAGAGGGGTTTTTTTTTTGGTGTTTTTCTTTTTTGCTATTTTAACTGCTGTTTCCTCTTCCGAGGCAATAGGTGGCGCAGCAGCTGCATCCGTTCCTTGCAATTCTTGTACAGTAGTTAATATTTAAGCTCGACGATTCAAGCCTTGGAGTGAAGGGTGGCTGCTTATCGCTGTGTTGCAGCCACCTGGGGGCCACCGCGGTCCAAGGCCACTGCTTCCACTTCCCTGTATTCGCTTCTCCTGGACAATACTTGCCTTTGCAATCTCCGTCGTCCCCCCCCCCCCGCATCTTCTCTTGAGCTGTAGCCAATTGCTGGCCAGAAGGACTTTGCTGTCAGTTCTTGAACATCGAGTGACATCAGCAGCAAAACACACAAAGCCACGAAAGGCAGCCCTTCCCTTTCAAACGTACAGGTGTCTACAACTGAGAGAGCACCATTCTTCAGCTCCAAGACCGCACTGGGTGCCACGACTTGTGTAGCCACCGTACAATGCAGCCACACTGCAGGGATCTACCGTCCCCCCCCCCACCCACCCACCCAACTAAACAACAACGTGGAAGGCAGGAAGGGCTCTGCAGGCTGCAGCTACCGATTTTCTCTCCCCCTACATTTTCCTTCTCCCCAAACTGCAGGAATCAGCTCCATTGCCCAATCTGCAGACACAGTTGCCATTCCAACTTTTTGCTTTATCGATATGCAGACATTAGCAGCAGGGGGTTATAGTTATTTCCATATACCATCAGAAGTTGCACCTGCTGATCTCTACAAATCAAGTTGCTATGAAAGGCACAATAAGAGACCAGGTTTTTCTTTCGGTTAGTTGGCAACCATCTTCAATGCCCATACTGCAAAGCCTAGAGCGTCAATGTCCAAATCGCAATAGCCACGTTCTGTCTCTTCTATGCCCACACGGTGCGCAGACCCTGGCCTGACCGCTAACCCTCCCTTCACAGAGGGTGGGTGGCGGCGGAGCGGCTGGGGAGATGGGGAAGCGGGAAGTCCCCCCCCTCCAAGCACTGGTCACGTGACTCCGTAGGGAATTAGCCCGTCATTGCGATGAGGCAATCGACTATTGTATCCTTCCGCCACTCGGTTCGTGCGCGCGCCTCGCCTGCCCGCCCTTCTTTCCCAAATCGCCAATCCTGGCCAGTACCTTTCGTGCGGAAAGACCCCCTTCGTTTCTTGTTCTGGGGTCTAAGGAGCGAGAGGGCTGCTGGCTAGGGGCGCAGCAAGTCGGCTGGAGCGGTGGTTGAGGAGGCGGTGATGTGGCGGTGGAGGACTAATTTTTTCGTCAGCGACGGCGGAGGGAGCCCGCGAGGAGAGGTGCCACTGAGCTGACTTTTTTTTTCTTTTTTCTCTCCTCTCTCTCGGTGTCGTTCCCTCTTCTCCCTTCCCCCCTCCCTGCTTCCCTTCCCTCGCTTCTCTCTCTCGGAAGCTGCAGCCATGATGGCAGTTTGAGGCTCAGGCGATTGGCGCTGGGGCTCGGGGCCACAGCCCAACGGGGAAAGGACGGACGGAGAGCGGCGTGTGGAGGAGGAGGAGGAGGAGGAGAGTGCGCGACTGAGCGCGCGGGCGCGCCGGATTGATTGACCCAACCGAGAAGGGAGAAAAAAATGGCACGGAGCAGCCTTCAGCCCCGCGCGCCCCTCAGGACCTGAGCTTTCTTCCTCTCTCTCTCTCTCTCTCTCTCCCTCAGGCGCGCTCCTTGTCGCTTCAGCCCCAGCTGCCTTTTCCCCCTCTTTCTTTCAGAGGAGGGAGCGCGAGTGAGCCTAGGAGCCCGTGGCCAAGTCAAACTTTTTTCGCCGGACGCCTTTAACTGAATCCAAACCTGCCTACCCGCCCGGCCGGCCCCCCCCCTTCGTGCGGGGTGCGGAGCGCGGCGGGGCGGGAGGGGGGAAAAAGCTTACCGTGTCTGCGGAGCTGCTGTCACCGGTTCTCCTGGAGCGCCGTCTTCGAGAGAGGCGGCGGCGGTTCCTCTTTCTCCTGTCTCCTCATTCAGGAGCAGCAGCACCACTAAGGAGCCTCGGGCCCGATTTCACCCCATCCGCCGCCGCCGCCAGCACCACCGTGCTCAAGGTATTGCCAGCAGCAAGGAAGAACAGAGTAGGCGCGCGAGTGCAGCGAGCTGCAGCAGCAGGAGGATCCTTCCCTGCCGCCGCCACCACCACCACCTTCTAGCCAGGCCCCTTCTGCCGCTGCGGGGCCTTTGCCTGAATTGCAGCCGCAGCAGTCGGTGGTGGCGGCAGGCCCTGTCCGCGGTGCCATCCCTGCAACGCCAGAAGAACGAACAGCACTGCTTTGCCGCCGCCTTGTTAGTAGTAGTCGTTGTCTTCGTCCTCGGCGGGAGAGAGGTGGGGGAACAGCCTCCTCCGCCAAGGCTAGAACCATCTGCGCCCTGCAGCCGCCGCCGTGCCTGTCCGCGCTGTTCCTAAGCGGCTCCCGGCTTCCAGACATGACCGCCATCATCAAAGAGATCGTCAGCAGAAACAAAAGGCGATACCAGGAGGATGGCTTTGATTTAGACCTGACCTGTATCCCAAACCTAATTCAGGCCAGGCCTCGCCTGGGCCAAACAGGGAGGATGTGGAGCCCCTATAACTTACCTTCTTTTACCTCTTCTTCCCCCCCCCTCAGACGGAGACCCCGTATAGTTTCCTTCTATTCTCTTTTTCGCGCCCCCCCCCATGTTGTGGAGGGGGGAACCTGCTGTGATTTCTGCCCCCCCTTCCTGGTTTGCAGCAGCAAGAATCTGGTAGGCTCAGGCCTAGGCCTGGCACTAAAGGTAGAGATGAAATTCAAGTGGAAATCAGTAGTGCACGTACAGCTGTTGCATCAGAATCCTGCAGTGATTATATAGTATGTTTCAGTATCTTTTGTATCGCATGATATAGTATAGTTACATTTATGGTGGTAAATACAAATATCTGTGTTAGGGCTTTACTGACAAAGAGCTGGGTCCTCCACGTAGCCCTTAATGCCTTTGTCTTCTGGAAAATACTTCTTGTATAGAAACTGCACGCTGTAGATCAGTAACATAATGTTCCCTTTCTTACTGCAGATAGGCAGATACTGAATATGCATTTGTGTTTTATGCTATTGAGTAAAAAAAAGAGGCTGCTCAGTAGTTGATCCTAAATGATGACATGTAGAATAGTATGCATTGTATGCAGCAAATTATGATTATTAAGATTAGCATTCGTGTTGGTTTCAAATTAAATGATGGCCTTTTTTTGATATGCATCATAAATGAGCAGTTGCCTCCAACTGAAACTTAAATACCTAGTGATCTTCAGACAAATGGTAATCTTAAAAAAAGTTAAATAACTTTTTCTATTCAAAGTGGTGACTTTCCAGATAGGTAATACTGTTTGAACAGTAAGCTTATGCTGTCAGAGCATATCTGGTATGAGGATGCATAGTTATAAGCTTTAATCTTTGAGTGTGGTGATGAAATGATTGGTGACCATAGAAGAATTTGCATTATTTCTCAGTTCTGTAGATGGGGGCGTGGCCAATGTACACATGAGTATAGGTTATTTGTGTCACCTGATGGCAGGACTAAGAGCCACTTTTCTAAGCGTGAATATAGTATTTAATTAGGGCTAACTTTTTGGTAATACAAACCAAAGTAAATAGAGCTAGGAAGTTGGCCCTTAACTTGTGGTACAGTAATTGTGTTGCATCTGCAGCTGTTAGTGTTACTCAGCAGAGTTAAAGCATAGAAGTTCATTATTTTATCACTAAGCAGAAATAGGTTTTGTATAGTGCAGTGATGGGTGCTGAATTAAATTGCATAGAACATTTCAAATATTGATTGAAAGTGAGGCTCCTTTTTCAGTACAGCAGTGCTGTTAGTTACAGCTCTTCAGATTCAGATTGGATACAAATGTGATTCTTGATTATAGTTGTAAAATCCTAGAATAGTGTAAATGAAGTGTAGGGAAGCTGTGTAATCCTACTCTGGTTTTGTTTTCATTAGTTAGCATCTCAGGCATTGAGAACTGTATGTCAAACAATTTATAGCCATCTATTTAACTCTTTAGTGCCTTGTATCTTGGAAGATTGGGTACTGTAATTGCAAATATCCCAGCACTACAGTTTCATTTTGTTTTAGGAGCACACTGATCATGTAAAACTTGAAACTTTTTGGTTTCTGAATTAGTCTTATCTGAATTAGTCTTATCTGAGGATTGCAGCAGCACTGTGATGTGCTTATTTTTCAAATATATTCTGGGAATACTTTTTTTGTATTTGGATAATTTTTACTTCAAACATAACTTCATGAGACTGTGAAACAAGAAGCGATATGATTCATCTTGATTTAAAAAGTTGTTAGTTGGAATCGGACACAATTGGAAAAACTAATTACAGTAGTTTGCATGCTTACTGGGTTGTGGGTTCTATTAAATGTGGAACTTCTAAGTAAATGTGCCTAGAATTGCATTGAAATCCTATTCTGTTATTTTCATTTGAATTTAGTAATAACTAATTTGGACCTAATTTGCTCCAATCTCTCTAAAAGCTAATTGGCTAGGAAGTCTATTGTGATAAGCTTATATTTTACCAAATTCTGTTTCAGTATTATAAGCTTTTTTTGAGGAGGAGGGAATATTCTAAGGCTATCGGAGTTATACTTGTTGTACAGTCCAAATATCTGATTGATTTAGGGGAAATTTGTAATTGGGTCACTTTATACGTTTTCATACACAATTAATAACATATGGAAAAAGCATGCACATCATAATGTATGAAGTAGTGCATATTTGCTTGTCATACGAGTACCAGAAAAATATCATTAAATCTAAGTTTTAAGGACATTATTTATGAAAAGTGCATTCCATGCTGCTTTACTAGTTCAAATGTAATTGAAATAGGTATTGAATAACTTGCCTCTTTTTTGATGAGAACGTATACTTTGTTACACAATTAGTGCTGGATTAAATATCTAATTTGTATTATAGTTCAGTTCCTTTAATTTTATTCAGCGCAGTTCCTTTAATTTTATTCAGCGCTTCTAAGTGTTTTGAAGTAGCATCTCCTTCAGTTAGGTAGGAATCATTAGACTTGCGTGTTTGAAAATTGTAGTTGTGCAGAGTTGAAAAGTTATAGAAACAAAATATGGTTAAAAATTGATGTGGCATTTGTATATGCCGTTAAATCACTGCTTTTGGTCCTCTTGTTGTCATTAATAGTTGCTGTACAAGTAGGAGCCAGATGTCTAATGCCTCAACTGTGTTTTAGTTAAAATGGACCTTTGAGTTGATAATGTGTAAATTGGTGTATACAACTGAAAGTAAGGTTGGAATCTTGTCTTAATATAGTTATGTATTTATGAATAGATACTTTATAGCAATATGAATGTGCCTTATACAGAGTCTGATAATTAGTTTGAGTCTAATACTGCCTATTTATCTGTGGCTCTCCAAAGCTGCAAGTGAGACATCTTTTCAAGTTGGGTTACTAGAAATCTTTTTTAACTTGATGATGCTTAGGATTAAATAGGACTCTGTGCTGGTGGTATTTTTTTGCAGTGAATTTGTCTGATCTCATTGGGGGATAGTATGTATTGTTATGTAAAAATAAGCAGGATTAATTGGAAACTTTGTTTTAGAGGTAGGCATCCTCAAACATTTCTGTGCAATTTTTTAAATACATTTAAAAAATTCTGAATTAAATAGCAGTTGTTAGCTATAATAGCTAGATCCTGATACTAATAATATCTAGATCATATGCATAATATAAAAGAAAAGCAGCATCTGTAAGCCTCTGAAGTAGAGATGTCAGTCATAGTTTGGAAGTCCATATCTGTTCCCCACCCATGTTAGGGGATCCTTGGTTTTTTACTGCAAATGAAATCTTGAAGGTCATTTATAGCAATGCTATTTTACATAAAACATCAGTTCAGTAGAAGCGGTATGTAAAATTAAAAATAGTACATATCTAACTTGTGTTCCAGATAGAATTTTAGAAGATATAGGGTGGCATCCCAATTAGCACTTCTGCTGTTGGGAGCTTCCTCCACAAATGAAAAGAGTATTCCTCTTGCACAAGGAGTCTTTGTGCAAGGACCACCTGTGCGAACAGAATGATCTTTCCATTGTTGAGAAGAGCTCCCAGCAACAGATGTGCTACTTGGTATGCCACCTAGAGACTGAAAGGCTAAATGGGATTCTCCATAGTACCCAAATTTCTAAGATATTAGCCCATAAAACAAAATATTAGTTTGCAGTTGTCCAAATCCTGGCAGGTAGGATGCACCATGCTGGTGTTCCGTCTTGTTCTCACAGTTAACCCAAAATCTTTGTAACAAGCTTATCTCAGCAGAAATTCAGGGTATTGGCCAAATCCCTGATTTTGTGGGTCACAAATCAATGTCTGCGGTGAGGTGAGCTTTATGCAACTCCATCTGCATGAGGTATAGTAAGGTTCATGTTATTGGTTGTATCATGTAAAATGCAAGTAAGAAAAAAGTCTCCAATAAGACTATGATGTAGTCATCTTGGGACTCTGTGGCCTTATGAGGGCTTCTTGTGGGAACACTTGGTGGCTTAATGAATCATTGCAGGAGTTGGTGCTCCTCTCTGCTTTGCCTCCAGTCTCGTTGGCATGGGGTTCTTCTGGTGGTTGAGTTTCACTCTGCTCTTTTCCTCCTTCCTCGGCCAAAAAGCAAAACTCTGCTCTTTTCCCCTTTTGCAGAAACTGTGTTCACTGGTGCCTCTTGAATAGCTGCTCCATTTCCTGGGATTTCAGTGACACTTCTTCTTGCTGATGTGTTCTGAGGACTTTTCTCCATATTGAGTCTTCTGCAGGAAGGTCTGCCTAGAAAACGGCTCCAGTTTCTTGTCTTGTTAGTTTAGCTTCTTGTGTCCCCCTAAATCATGGGTGGCAGTGTTCACCAATTGTATCCTATATGCGACAAAATCAAAACGGCAGCTACTAGACTGGGCTTGGGAAATACCAGTATTGGAAGTGTTTCTGTTTAATGTTATACAGTATAATCTGTAATCAGAGTGGTAATTGGTTACCATAAAATATACTAAATACTACTAAAATTAGTATGGTCATTTAAGCTGTTTATTAAATAATATAAAACATTAAAATAAACCTAGTGCTAACTTCCAGAGGTCACAGCCATAAGTACCAGTACTATGGATTTATGCTAACCAACTTCTAAAACATTGTTCAAGTAATCAAACCGCAGTCCAAAAGAGTTATCTCCTAGAGTTATCCCCTGATGTTTCGTTGAGAACTCTCTAGGACGTGGTTCCCAAACTGGGAGGCGCAGCTGCCAGTGGAGCCATGGAGTGCCACGGCATCAGCATAATGTAATGGGAGCCGCAGCCAATGGTCAAGGTAGCCGCAGGTCGAAAAACTTTGGGAGACACTGCTCTAGGGGATAACTCTTTTGGACCATGGTTTGATTACCCGACCAATGCTTTTCATTTTGTTTCAGAATCTTCCAACCACAAAGGCCTAAGTACATTTTTACAACTTCTAAAAACTTGTTTTTATGAATCTAGAAGCGATATGCATCTTGTGATATATAAATGTTAAGGCCACTTTGACTTGCTAAATAGGGATGATTATAGTATCATTGCTGACAAATAGGTCTCAAAGTCCCTTATATCAGGTAGTTTCTTGCGTAATTTCCTCACTATTATAATGCTTATTTTTATCACATTTTTATTCCCAAAATCTTAGAATGTTGAAACATATCGTTGTAACATCACTCAGGTAGGATAGGCTGAGAGAAAGGGACGTGCCCAAGGTTACCCAGTGATATTCATGAGTGGGATTTGAAGCCAAGTCTCCCTATTTAGGTCAAGCCAGAGCTACATCACACGCTTCACGGCACGGCCAGCGCTATCCACGTGTGTCCGGTGTGTTTTCTTGGCGCCTGACAATGTTGGCCCATTCACGTCCCGTCCCGTGCAAAGTGGCCTCGGACTCCACTTTTGCCCGTTTCTTGCCCATTCAGAGGCTGCGGTTTGGACTGTGGGGGGCGGGAAGCATTTCATGCGGTAGCCAAACACAGGGCAGATTTCAGAAACACTGTAACCAATGTTCAGCAAGTAATTTTAACCAACCCACAGTCACTTCCCCTTCCCTTCTACAGCAAGTCCTCCCTCCTCCACCCGAAAGTGACCAATCACAGGGACACCCAGTAGTATCCAATCACAGGGGACCCGCAGCTGAGGTTTCGTCAAGTCTCGGAACAGCTGCTACTCAGCTGTGCCGAGACGTCTGCCATGCCATGACGTGTGCGGTGTAGCTCCGGCTTCAGTTGCTTTATCCACTGACCACCACCACTATGACTCTGTTACAGAAGCAGAAGTTAAGCAACTGGGCTTGGAGGAAAGTGTGTAGAAAACCTCGCTCTAGTGTTCCCTTCACAGACACATGTCCTACACATGACAATTATTTTGTTAATATTAAAATACTTCGCAGTTTTTTGGAATTGTTCGTTGCTTTCCACCATGTCCAAGACACAGACTCTAAGAAGGGGCTGTGCTAGTGGAGGCTGGATTTGTTTTTTTAATGATTCACTTTAATTCTATGGTACGAAGTGAGGGGAACAAGCAAATTTTTCTTATTGTTTGGACAGACAAGTTTAGCTTTTACCTCAGTAGTGTATACAAGCTGTATACTTTTCTCAGAAAGGCTGCATCATTTTCATGAAGTGTGGCCATGTACAACAGCTTTTACAGGGCAATCCTATCCAACTTACACCACCAACAGTTACAACTTACCAACTTACACCAACTTACACCACCAACACCAATGGTGCAGCAAGGATGGGAGGTACCAGAATGGCAAGGGGATTCAAATCCCCTTCAAAGCGGATTTAAATCTCCCTCCCTTCCAAAGCCTGCCCTGCCTTCCCCCGTTGGTTACACCAGTGGTGTAAGTTGGATAGGGTTCCGCTGTTAATCTCAGCTGTAAAGAAGCCAGAATGAATCTTAGTTTGAAGCTGGTATCAATCTGAGTTTTCCACTGTTTTTTTTTTTAAAGCAGCTGAATGGCTTTCCTATGGGTTTTGCACTTGGATGCAATGGTCAATGCAAAACTAAGTTAAATTCTTTAATACTTGCTGACATAGTCCCCATTGATAGGGAACCTGCAAAAAAAAAATACAGTATATTGGTGTACATAACTAAAAGATGCATTGTACCACTTCAGTGCCCCTGAAATATACAGGTCTTCGGTATACGCCATAATTGCCTTTTCTAGTAGTAAATGCATGCACAACCCACAGCTCTTTGGGGTTTTCCCCCTTAAAATTGATATTGTGCCATTTGTCTGAAAATTACTCAAGTTCAGTATATGCATTTCCCACATACCAAGTGCTTATATTGTGTGAAACATTTTTGGTGAACATTCTTCCCTGCTTTGAAATGTTTTGGTGTTACTCATGGAACCAAAATGTTTATAATCACTTTCATGTAATCGGAACCATTTAGAAACCATTTAGAAAAGCTATAGGGCAATAGGGAAAAACTATGGGGCTATTCTTGGAAAGACCCAACATTTGTATATTACATGGTTGATCTACTGTGAAGCATTAAATACTGAAGGCCAAAGGCTTGCTTAGTCCACCATTTCATTTTCCATAGTGGCCTACCAGCTAGCTGCGTTTGTTGGTATGTTTTTCTACTGCCAGGGCTTTCCTGCAGCTGAACTTGGAGGGTAGTGTATAACCCTCATTATAACCCTCATTAGCCATTGATAGATCTACCTTCCATGAATTTGTACACCCCACTTTAAAGCCATGCAGGCTAGTGGTCATCACCACATCAAGTAGCAGCGAATCCCTAGAGATCAGTTATGCGCTGTGTGAAGGACTTGCTTTTGTCCAGCCTAAATCTCCCACCGATCAGTTTCATTGGATGATCCTAGGTTCTAGTATTATGAATGAGGGGAGAAAACTCGTGTCTCCGCACTGTGCATAATTTTGTCTCTCAGCTCAATCATATGCATATCTAAGTCTCATTGAGTTCAGTGGGACTTACTCCCAGGTACTTGTGCATATAGTTGTAGCATAAGTTATGTCCTATCTTAATTGCCTTTCCATGCTAAAAAGCCCCCCAAAATTTAAAATGAGTATTCTGAAAAGGTAGGGTACTTGAGGTGTGAATGTATGTGCTTGTTGAGACCACGTGCAGAATGTTTTGAGTGAATTATATCTTTTCGGTGATGAGAAAAAGTATGCCATGGTACATATTTTTCAAATATCTCTTTTAATGTATAAAAGTATCCTTGTATAGTTTTAATGTAAAGTAATAGTCGTCCCTCCCCATCTGCGGACTAGCCACCCATGGATTTGACTCAGCTTGGGTGGTTTGAGTCTGCGGTGGGGAGGGTTATGGCACCATAGTACTTTATGTAGAAGCTGCACGGGCCTGCAGCTCACTTCTCTGGCTGCCCCGCACTCTGTAAATCCCGTAAAAAGCCAGCAGGCTTGGAACACTTCAAAAATGTAACCGGAAACTACTTCCGGTCACTTGTGGGAGGTCCTCTGAGGTGCACATTGTGCTATGTATACTGAGGTGCATGCCTCAGAAGACCTCCCACATGCGACCAGAAGTCATTTTTCAAGCGTCCCAAGCCTGCTGGTGTGATTTATGGAGCCGGGGAAGTGGGCCGTGGGCCTGCACAGCTTCTGCAAAAGGTACTGCGGTGCCACGACCCCCCCCCCCCCGATTTAATTTAGCGCAGTTTTCGGCATCTGCGGGGGTTTCCGGGAATGGACCCTTCGGATACAGAGGGGCAACTGTGTAGCTGCTATGCAAAATGAACACTGAATGAAATTGGTTCTTTGGTTTAGCAGGAAGCTCTTATAAATGCTAAATTTAATAATTATGCCCTTTTGCTTCTGTGGTAAAATGTTCTAGTGATACTGTTCAGGCAATGGAAAATCCAGATAAATACCAGATTTACAACACTAGCTTCTTTGGTGTTGGGATTAAAAGCGCTTTATACATTTCCAGTTTCATGAAATGATGAATCCTTTGTGCTTCCAGTAGCATAGTACAATGGAGTCTTACCACACTTGCATTTAACTTAGGTAAATTCGACTATACACACTTAGCAAAAAATACAGAAAAACAACAGTTTAAATAGTGCGGGCGATCCTGCCCACCATTCCACTTAATGAATGTATGCCCCGGAGTGAGCATGAGGTGGAGATGTGAATCTCCTGTTCTTCAATAGGTTTCAGTTCCTGCGCGCCTCTCATAGTGTTTAAAGATATATATTGAATAGTAATTATGGCTATATGCAATTTTCATCTTACACGCTGACTTTAGAACCTAACCCCCACATAAAATGCAGCTCCACTGTAGTTTCAAGGAACTCTGAAATTTTTAAGTAGTGGAATAGATAAAACAATATTGCTAAAATATCTGCAAGAGTGAGTCTTTATTCCCGTTAGGAGTTTATAGTATTTTATGGGTGTGAGTGCTTTCAAGATCTAATTGATGTTCAGCTCAATTTAACTAAAGTTTTAGAAGCAGGATTTTACATGCATATTCTAGAATTAGATGCACAGGTTTTTTTTTTAAAAAACAAGCTGCAATCCTGTGTGTGCTTGGAAGTCAGTGGGGCTTGTTTCTATGTAAACCTTTATTCATTTTTTATTTGGTTTAAAGTGTGTAAGTCTGTTTAAAAATAGAAGTTTCCTACTACTCCTACAATTTAAATGCCCACCCCAACTCCAAAAGGCTTTTTAAAAACATACCTGCCAGCTCCCCGATGGGTCCAGGGAGGGGGGCTGGTGCCGCCTTTGCAGGCCTCCCCAAGGCTCTAGACATCATCAATAGTGTTCAGAAGCCTACTTTCAGTTTTCGGCAAAAACTGGAAGTAGGCTTCTGAACGTGATCAGTGCTGTTCAGAGCCTTTAAGGCCTGTGGTAGTGGTAGGACCCATCAGGGAGCTGGTAGGACAACAAGGTATGTTTAAAAAAGCCTTTTGGGGTTTGGGGTGGGAACGGTCCTGGAGTGCTCCTCCGACATCGCCCTGCCCCCGCAAAGACTTACAGGGGCGTAAACTCCCCTGTAGGACTGAGAAATGCTGTTCTAAGGGATTCAAAGTGTATATGACTTCTCCCCTCCCTTTTATACAACAACCCTGTCAGGTAGGTTAGGCTGAGAGGCAGTAACTGTCCAAGATCACCCAGTAAGCTTCATGACTGAGTGGGGGTTTGAACATGGATCTTTCTGGTTCAAGTCCAGTGCTATACCACAGAATGCATGAATGAAAGTTTTCATTTTCAGCATTGAGGAGAACACTGGGCATGTGATCTAGATTTTTTTTTTTTACATAAAGTATCCTGGCAGAACATAACTATTGAGTCAGTGTTTGTTGCCTGTTGGAAAAGGGGGGGCAGAGCAATGGTTGGAAGGACCCCCTTTCCTGTGGTAAAATCTACCCCCCGGCTAGGCTGCAATCAGTTATACACAGGAGCAGATGCTGGTTCAGGATTCAAGAGAAATACTTTACTCATAGATTTATAGTTGTATATACATCTTCTGAGTAGTCAGAGGTTCCTGCTACTTTGGAACAGAGAACTCTAGAGCTGTTCTCTTTGTATGGATGTGTGTGGTAAGAGGTGACCTAGCAGGCATGGAGCCCAGGCAGAGCACATCCTCCTGCTTCAATGGTGTAGAAGGAAGAGAAATGTGTGGAGAAAGGGCAGGAAATAGTATTAAGGACCATACTTCCTGCAAGTATCATAGAGGACATGTAAGGATCTCAGGTGTCTTGATGGTAAACTGCCTCCAGAATCCTGTAGGTAGCGTGGCATCCAAAATTCCAACAATGGCTACTACTATAGACAACAATAGCTTTGTTGCATGAAGATGGCTCCCTGTACCCCTTTTCAGGATCAACTTTTAAGAAATCATTTTGAAAGTAGTGGGGCTCTTTTGCTCTAAGTGTCTGTGTTTGGAAACTAAAATCGTTTCTTATTCATATAAGAAATGAATACATTTCTCTTTGCATAGTGATCTTTTGGTTCAGTGTTCCAATCTGTGACACACAAGTGGAGAGTGCACTTTGCCATGTTTTGGTTCGCCCATATTTCAGTTGTATTCCATGGATATTTAGCTGCTACTTCCCTGTGAGGAGCTGTAGCAGTCATATGAACTCAATGACTCTATACTGAACTGACTGTTGGGAATTTTCTACATCTGTTCCCAGATGATGCTAAAATGGCGACCTGTTCAGATGTTCCTTCCCCGGATTTGCTATAGGGAGTGGCTGGGAGCAGGCATCTACTTTTCACTTCTTCCCTGTAGTTCTGACTATGAGGAGATAGGAGCACCAAAATTGAGAGACCTTGTACTTAAATAACCACAACATCTCTCATAATGTAGAAAACTTTCCCAGGCTCATGGAAAGATCTGCTGTTCAAATAACCACATGATCTTGTGGTTCAGGGATTCATCTCTCCTCATGGTGATGAATATGGGAGCCCAAGGCTTGCTTCTGAACTCTTCCTTTGAAGAGTCCTAGTGAGGTCAGTTTGCAGGTGAAAATGAAGAAGTTAAATTTTGTTTAAGACCAAATACCTGAAGCCTACTCTTCAGGTTTGATTTTTCTTTTGTCTCACTTGTAGGAAATGTTCGGGGAGACATTTTAAAACATTTGTGGAATCTGAACCAAAAAGAAACCTATGAATACCTTATCCAAACCCTGTGGTCAGATGGAGTAAAGAGAGACCCTGCAGCAACCTTGGCAGATCTGTTAAATTTCCCCCAAAACTTGCAATGAAGAAAGTTTTCCAAGATAGCTTCTTCTACAGTATTGCTGTAATGTTTAGTTTAATCCACTTCATCTACTAAAAAATGGTTGTTTCTAGTTTCAGCATGTCCCCATAAATTCTTTGCTAAAATTTGTAATACTATGCCTCTGTATTTCCATAGCTCTTTTCTGAATTAAGGAGATCATACAAATTCATGGATGACAAGTCTGTTAATGGCTAATAGCTGTGGTAGCTTAGTAAATCTTTAGATTCCGAAATGGTATACCACTCAATACCAATTTCTGGACAATAAACATCAGGGTAAGGCTATGTTGGCTTCATGCCCTGTTTGTTTGGTTTCTGGAAGTATTTGGCTGGCTGCTGTTGAAAACAGGATGTTGAACTTAGATGGCATTGGTCTTTTGTGCTACTGCATCATATTAACTCAAATTCAGTTTATCCTCTTGTAAACTGTACTTTTACCTCAGAAATGTAGCTGTTCAACCAGATACAGTACCTCTTTTTTACTTGTACATTAGAACGTAGGATATCTTTTTTGTGTTGTAGCTGAATTTTACCTTGTGAATTCTTGTTTTGTCTGTTGAAATGTTCTGCAACTTTTTCTTCTCTGTAAATAGCTTCAGTCGTATCATTGAATAGCCTTATGATTACGTCATGCATATTGTTTAATTCATACTGGTCTAGCTATTGATAATAGCTTCATGTTTCCCACAGAAGAAATGTTTCATATACAGTCTGACTCTTCAGGCTCTTTCATATTTTAGCATATTCTCTAAACTGCTGGTGCTCTTTGTTTGGATCACTCATGAATTTGATTACTGTATTGTCAGCTCCTTCAACCAAGTCATTGATAAAGATATTGAGCAGCACTGGCCCTTGTACTGACCTCTACATAACATTGCTGGATATTTCTTTCCAGTTTGATATTGATCTATTTTACTAGATTCTTTGTGCAGCTTTTCAACCAATTATATCCATTTTGCAATAGCTCCTTTCTCAACTCTTCTTTTGAGGTTGTCATGGAGAAGTGGGTCAGAAGCACTAGTGAAGCCCAGATTGATCAATGGGGTATTTGCTTTCTAATCCAGTCATGTTACTAAAGAAGCATGTTAGTTTGGATTTGTACAATTTATTTATAAAACTATAAGAATGAGTAATTGAATTGAAACTGTTCTCATCTCAGGTACTGAAGTCAAACGAACAGATCTGTGATTTCTTCTGCTTTCCTTTTTTTAAAAAAATACACTATTTTTGACTTTGTCTTTTGGGACCATGCCAGTTTTCCATGATTTCACATACATAATTGCTAGTGGTTCTGAGAGACCAGCTGACTCCCAGGGTGAATGTCATGAGGTCTTGTTGCCTTGAATATATTTGTGTTGTCCAATACTTATCATGACCTACTTTTTTTTAACTTATGACCTACAACCTTCCCCCTGTTTTATGTCTGGTAAATTTTCTGTCAGGTTTTTTTTAAAAATAGCTGCACTTACATCAGTGAATATCCTTATACAGTACTTCATTTCTTTTATTTAATAATGTTTGGCTTGTCTTTTGCTCTGGAATGATTTTTTAATTTCTGGTACCTTTTGAATTGTTTTCCAGAAATTAACTCCCCCTAGGTAAATTCTTTATTTGGTCACTTACATTCTACTTTTGAGAAAATTAGAAAAAGTGAAACTTGAGCAAACCATGCATTTAAGTGACCTATTTCATCTGATGAAGAGCTGCAAAAGTGTCAGGTTTTTAGTTTAATGAATTGTTGTAGATACTACTGTTGGTGTGTATTGAAGGAGACTGGTCTCTTAAATGCACCAGGAAATGATGTTCCAGGTGCTACTGGTAGCAGAGTGGCAACAAAAACACCAAAAGTTAAAAAGGTTTTTTTTTTTTAAACAATTCCTATTGCTAGTGGGCTTTTTTCTTACGACACTGGACATCAGGGAGGGGAGAAAGCTGTTGCTTGGCCTGTTCTAGCTCTGTGCCTGAGTATATTTTCTGAATCAGAGGCCAGTGCTGACTCCTATCATACTGACATTCCAATCCTTTGCATATTTACTTGGAGGTTTAAGTCACATTGAGTTCAATGAAACCCATTTCCAAGTAAGAGTGCATAGAATTGCAATCTCAATTGTGGTTCCTGCAAGATTTGCTGTGTACTGTACTTTTACTTAAAGGAAAAGTAAATGTCTGGTACCTTTGCTTAGCCAGTCTCCGACAAGAGCAGAGTTACTTTTTTGCAGTTATGGGCAGAGAAATGATGTATACCACCTTTTAAAATACCCCTTTAAAATATCCCTTTTAAAAGTATATGTTGGCTGAAATGTCTGTCTGAAGTCCTTTCATTGCAAGATTTGATAAATGCTGGGAAAAATGAAGACTGTGACTAAGGGTGTGCACATATTACTACTTCCTGCAGTTTAACCAGTTTACATATGCAAGTATTAGTCAGAACTTGCTGTTCCTGAAAGATGAGTTTACATTTTTTGATGTCATGTTTCCCTTCTACTGGTATGTTCATTGCTGTGCCATGCCATCATGTCATGCCAAAATGTTAGCAGAGGAAGATGCTGGACCTACAGTGGTAGAACATTATAACTAAACTTGCTGTTGATAACTGGTCAGGCATAAAGAGAAAGCAAGAGATAAGTCCTCAGTTGCATCTTGCTTCCACTTTCAAAAAGTTTAACTCCTTTTATTATAGCTACTTTGACACTACATGCCTTAAGGTATTTTAAGATGTACTCCTGGGTATGCACTGATACTATCTTTTTCTTTCATGTTGATGAGAATTGTTTCCTTTTGTTGAACTTTTAACATTGACAGTAGCTTATTAACTACAAGTGAGTTTGTATCTGTATGCTTTATAAATATGTGTGTTGACTATTTGTAAGTTTCTGATGTTTATAGCATAGGGTTTCTTGTTTTTTGTTTTGCTTTCTGTGAGAAAATAAGGGTGCAGTCCTGCCTATTGACTGGTGGAGTGTGCGCTCTGCCAGCCCAAGGAGTTACAAACATGCTATAAAGCATGTTTGTGGCTCCTCCAGTGTAAGTGGCGCTGGCATGGAGGCTGGCACCGCTCACACTGCCGCTGAACCGACTCCACATTGGCGGATGTAGGTAAGGTCCGTGCTGGTTGGCGGTACAGGGTGGAAGGGGAGGGGGCCATTAGTTGGCCGGGTCTGGCAGGGGTCAGGGATATCTGCAGCACGCTCCACCATACCCCTGTCCTCTTCCTGGGCCGGGTTGGCCTTACACGGCCTCCCCGGAAGTGCTCCAGCTCCAGAGCTGGCATGCTTCTGAAGAGGCCCATCTGGACCTGTGGAGCATACACCGCGGAAAGGGGACAAACGTTTCTTTCCCCCGAGGTGAGCCTAGGCTACGCTAGTGCAGCCCACAGTCGGCCTAGGATGCAGCGGCCGGCCCTTTAGGCTGGTTGCTTCATCTTGGGCAGGATCAGGCTGTATGTTTCTGGTAGGAAAGATGCTATCTAAAGGTTTGCTTGTTTGTTTAAAACTTCTTTGTTAAAAATAATCTACTTGAACTGAAGCTTTTTTGTCCGTCGTCGTCTTCAATGGCAAACCCAGGTGGTTGAGTGTTGATCAGATTGTAAGTGAGATGGAACCACTCCAAAACCAAGAATGGTTTCTACATTCATGGGGGACTCACTGCATTCACAAGTTTTGTAAATCTGAAAGAATAAAGCATGAGACGTAAACACTTCCAGGTCTCGTTGAGGGCATAATGATAAAATAGTCTTATCTCATCTCATAGTCAGAAGAGAGGAAGCTCTTGTCTTTGCTGTTGCCTTTTGCGTGTGGGTTGGATGGGAAACCTGCCATTGCTGCCCAGGTTTTCTTCAGATGTGTGCTTTTCATGAAAAGCAAACATTAAAGGGACTCAGCCATATCACATCTGCATAGACCAGGGGTTCTCAAAGGGAGTGATCTGTGATGGAGGCGACGGCAGCGATTCAGGGAATCATGCTGCTGCTGGAGACAAAAGGGATATTTTTAGACTTACCAGGGGTCATGCTGTCCTCCGGAGGGGATGGGGGGCTGCGTTCCCCCCCCCCCAAGCAGGCCAAGCCTCCAAATGCTTCCTGGAGGCAAATAAAACCCACTTCTGGTTTTCAGGGAAAACAGGAAGTAAAACAGAAGTGGGCTTTAATCGCCTTTCGGAGGCTTGGGGAGGCCTGCTAGGGGGCTACAGCCTCCCCACATCCTCTGGAGGACCCAACTCCCGGTAAGTTTAAAAATACCCCTTTTGTCCCTGGTAGTGCCCCAATCCCCGGATTGCTGCTGCCGCCATTGCTCTGCCCTCACAAGCACTCAAAGGTCTCCCATACTCACAGTGAGAACTTTGAGAAATGCTGGCATAGACTAAATGTCTGTTCTCCCAGCATTCAGTGTTTGTCTATAGAGGTAAACTTTCAACAGGAGGAGAGTTTCTCCCCCCCCCCCCATGTTTGCAACTCTGGAACGTTCCAAGGTTGTTGTTCATTAGCAGAAGCTCCCGGAATTCAACATTTTTCTCTGCGGACAAATACTGATCATGTTGGGGCATGGTGGGTATCCCCTGCTAACTGGGCAAGAGGCACTTTTTCAATTGGTGCTCCTCTTATATTTGGCAGGGGGAGAGTAACTGCCCCCCTTTCACCCCAGCACAGTACTGGTGGCTATTTGCTGGTAGTGTTCTGCATTTTTTTTTTCCAGATTGTGAGCCCTTTTGGAAATAGGGAGCCATTTAATCATTTGATTTTGTCTGTAAACCGCTTTGAACTTTTTGTTGAAAAGCGGTGTATAAATACTGTTAATAATAATGATTAGCAGTGTGGTGGTGTTGAGGTTGACAGGCATAGTCCTGCCGAATGCCGCATGTGTGTGTCCTCCACACAGAGCAAGCATCTGAAGAGAGCACTGGCGTAGCTAAGGGGGGCCGGGGGGGTTCTTGACCTTGGGTTCCATGCATCCAGGGGGTGTCCTGGAGACCTCAAAAAGACACTTCTGGTTTTCACCAAAACACAGAAATGCCTTTCAGAGGCCCAGGGAAGCCGTGCACGGCCTTCCCGAGCCTCAGGACCATCCCCATCTGGGACTCGGCAATACAAAAGTTTGTAACAGCCACTCCCATATCTCCCCATCAATGAGACCAGGGGGTGTTAATGATTTTTGTGCGCCCGGGTGCCAGATGCCCTAGCTACACCAGTCGAAGAGAGCTTTGGTCAGCCCAGCCTGTTCCCCCCCCCCCCACTAACCCTTGCCACTGCCACCAGTCTTTTTCGCTGCTGCCTCCAGTCTCAAGCAAAAGAAGCGATGAAAAGACTTGGGCGGCGGCAGCAGCAAAAAGGGTAGATCACTCTCTGCCCCTTGATCCACCGCCTGTTGCCCCCCAGTCACCCCCCAGCCCAGCCTGTCACCACCTCACCCTTGCCGCTGCTGCTGGTCAACCCCCCCCCCATGCATCTGGCATGGTATCTGGTGCACAGCACCCCCGCACTACCTTAGCTACAGCACTGGTTGTCCCCCTGTTCTAAGAAGATACAATTGTGTAAATGGCATGTTAACCCTATGACTAGAGAGGTTTTCAATTATACTCCTAGTGCAATATGAAGACTGTGCTTGAATAAATAGTGTTACGAAATTCATGAATTACAAAATAGAAAATGGAAAATTTAAATTTGTGTTTTCCCTTGGTGATTTAAATCACTGATTTTGAAATTGCTTATATTCAAAATGGTTGATGCTGCTAGCGCATAAGAATTTTCGTTAGCCTGCTTGCCCACATATAACCCATTTTAATTATTTGTGACAAAACAAAGGCATAAAAGAGGACCAAATTTGTTCATTTTTACAAACGTTTGCCTGTCTAGAGAGAGAGATGCTTGCTCTCCACAGGTTAACTAGATCAGTGGAAACTGGAAAACCTGATCTGTGTTGTTCCTCCAGATATGAAGGGGCTGATAGATCAAGTGCTTCTACCAGGAAAATCAGCAAAGCTGTTTGTGAACAGATTTGATTCTCTATTACTGTTGATAGCTAGACACTAGACATACAAATTCCATGTACTGTACAAGATCTGTAGTGAAAAGAGCCATCTGTTATACAGATTTGATTTTTTAAAAATACCAGAAAGAGCTTGTGGATTAAAGCAATCTGGACCTGTCAGGTTTCTCTAGCTGTTCACTTACTGGCATATTTAGTGGTTTCTCCACATGTGTATATATATTTTCCTTTAGAAAAAGCAGGTTTGGTAAATGCCACAATGGTAACTTCTCTGTAAATGGACTACATGTAGGAGCTTCTTAGAAGTATTCCTTTTTCTTGAAAATAGCATTTACTCTTTAGATCTTTGCATGAGCAACATGTTGGCTTCTTTTAAGAGTGTCATTTGCAATCTAGTTCAGGCCTAGCACCAGCATCTAATGGTAATCTTCAGGGAGAAGCCTTTTCATTTAAAAGTAACTGCTAAATAGGAGAAATATGTTGGCTCGGAAGTATTTTGGAAAGAGTGGTCACTGTTCTTATGCTACATTTGGGCCTGGACAAAAGTTCTGAGAGCTTGAGCACCTAGACATCTGCTTCATAGTCTAATACTGGCACCTTAGAATCCAGAGTTCCAAATTCTACACTCTTATTTATTTGTCTGGGGATTTGTATGTCAACTTTCCACCTCCCAAGTGTTGCTGGTTGTGCTTATTGGAACACACTTAACGTGTATACACAGGGAAAATCGGTTGCATGTGCGGGGACCGGGTGCAGTGGCCAATGGCACAGTTTTGTGTTTTGGCATATAGGAGAAAGGGAGGCAAGGATAAAAGTACAACAAATAACTTATTGTATAATATAATATAATAGTATAATGCAATAGGATGGATGGGGAGATTCAAATCGTAAATAAAAAATAAAACCAGTGCTGTGTATTCACTTAGTCATTCATGTGACCGGTCCCTAAATGTAAGTGGTTCCAAGGTAAAAGAAAGAGTTGAGGAAATCCTTACAAGGAAAATGGGGTGCTTTATGGTGCAAAGGAGGGGGAGAAGGGCATAGGGAAATCGGGAGAGTCACCTGGGGAGAACATGGGGCTGGAAGACTGGGGTTTTTGTGATAGCAAGGAGGGAGAGGGAGAAGATGAATAGGGGTGCTTTACAGAACGCCAGCAGATCAATAGAGGTGCTTAACACTTACAGAACGCCAGCAGGGCAACTGCATTGACACCAGCAGGGCAAGTGCATTAATGCAGCAGCATTAAGGCCGACCCACACCGCACGAGATCTGGCGTGGAGGCGAGCGAGTGTAGGTACCTGGCCGCTCGCCTCCGTGCACTGACCTCCTCTCCATGAGTGTCTTCCAGCGAATAGTCCCTCCTGTTGTCCCACCTTCTTAGAAAGCGCAGCGGTGATTGGCTAAGCACTAGTGCAATCTGATACACGAGAGAAGAGAGGGGGCAGGAAGGAGAAAACTAACAAAACAATTTGTACTGGGAATAGAATTCATCTTGCTAACTTTTGTGAGAAGGAGAAATTGATCCAAGAGAAATCGGAGACTCAAGTGAGTTCCGATTGCTGACAACCCCTTTCATCCCGCCCTCTCATCCGATTGGTGGCTACAGTAGCTCCGCATCCCCGTCCCCTCAAAACATGGGCAACAAACTTTCTGCTCGCGCCAGAACTCGTTCAGCTGCGCTCTCGAAATGGTGACCACACAGCTCCGCACGCGTCTGGGAAGCGCTGGAAATCATGTGGTGTGGGTCGGCCTTTAAGGTAGACAGGCAGATGAGCAGACGGAAGAACAGGTAGGGTCTTCAAAATCTTGTAGGATAGTACCCTGTTTCCCTGAAAATATGACAGTGTCTTATATTAATTTTGGTTCCAAAAAAGCAGTAGGTCTTATTTTCAGGGAGGTCTTATTTTCTCAACCTGTTTCCTTCCCCCCCCCCCCCCCGGACACTTACTTTGACCGATTAAAGCTTCATTCTTTCCCGAGGATACAAGGCTCCTCAAGGCCTGGAAAGTCTGCACTTGAATCCTCCACCATAGAGACGATGTGCTAGAGAGGCCAGCAAGGCCTGCAAGGAGGCTGCAACCTTGCAGAGTCTCGCTACCATGTCGTCTCTATGGTGGAGGACTCAAGTGCAGGTCTTCCAGAGCCTTGAACCCTCAGGAAAGAATGAAGCTTAAATCGGTCAAAGTAAGTGCCGGGTGTGTGTGTGTCGCGGCTGTCGGGCTCATGATTCTAGCTAGTTCTTACTTTCAGGGAGGTCTTATATTTATCAGTGCCATCAAAAATCATGCAAAAATGACAGTAGGTCTTACTTTCGGGGGAGGTCTTATTTTAGGGGAAACAGGTATGGAGCTGTTTGTGAAGTGGTCTCATCAAGAAACAATCTTTGTGACCTGATGACCTTTCATTGCTTGTCTCTGGCTCTAAATGGGTATCTCAGGTGTTTTGCAACCTACCAAGGGTTCTGTGTCTAGAAGCGATTGGATCAGTTAACATGGACTCCTTGATTTGATTTAGCTGTGGGGTTGGTGGACCCTTCTTTAGTTTTGCTGAATACCTTGTCTTGATTACCTTACCAAGTCAGGTTGCTCCCAGGATGTGACTTTTGTTCACAAATTCAAATGTGCTGTGTAGGCAAGGTGTGGCTACTCATGGAATGTTCCAAGAAATAAAAGCCAAGCAGGGCTTCTCCTAAGCCAGCCTGCTAGAATTGTGTGTGTGTGTGTGATTGTGATTGTGTCACGTCAACATTTAAAAAAAGAAAAGGGTAAGAACAGCTTACTTTTTGGTTAAAAGCACAGCCGGTGAAGGAGGTGATGGTGGATTGTCATGCTTGCTTTCCTTCTCTTCCGCCTCTGAGGCAATTGGTGTTTACATGCTCTAGGACAGTTGACAAGACTAATATGAATTGTTGGTTCTCAATTTTTGAGATTGTTTCCCATTTATATCCCAAATGTTTCTTACCGAAGTAGAAGTGCATGCTAATTGATCAGTAGCATCATTGAAATATGCTGAATTACAAATAGTATAAAAATCCTGTTTGGGGGATAAACTAAAACGTTTTCTAATGCACCTTATACCATTTTTGTACTGCAGCTTCTGCCCTTTGAAAATGGGTCAGGTGCAAGGGGAGTATTATGAAATGCATTTATGTGTCTGTATATCTTCAAGGGTACTAAAAAGGCGATTGTATAACAGCTTCCAGAAGTAATAACTTGTACCTATTGGCCAAATCTATATTTTTGCACAAGATGGAAAGTTGAGTATTTGATACATCTGGGCTTGTTTGGAAATATTCATAATTTGAGAGTTCAGCAAACTGTAGAGCTTGGGTGCTTAGAAGGCATAAAATAGGAGCATGAGATCATCCACCTGGGCTGAGTGCTTGATTCTGAGATACAGGGCCCAATCCTAACCAACTTTCCAGCACCGGTGCAGCCACAATGCAGCCCCGAGGTAAGGGAACCAACTTTCTCTTACCTTGAGGAGGCCTCAGTGACTGCCCCCCCCATCACTGGATGCAGCGCACGGCCCATTGGCATGGCTGCATCAGCACAGGAAAGTTGGATAGGATTTGGCCCATTTGGATCTCTTGAAGTTGGTGGCTGGATGAATTCTGATGACATTGTAATCCCTTGTTCATAAATCCAGGTTGCAGTTGTGTGTACTCCAGTTCCTTGTCCTTGCAGAAGCCTTCATGCATTTAAAACAACCTGAAGGCCAGTATATATGCTGTCAGGACCTGCATCTACCCTAGGTCCCAGTGTTGCACATGTACAAGGCCATGCTACATTGTAATACAGTAATAGGATATTCTGTACACATTCCAGTGGTGCATACTGCCACCTGGTTACTGAGACAAAGCTCCAAATGTGAAGGGTTTACTGTGCAGATCTGGTTTGAGCAAATCTGCAACTTGGGTAGCAGTCCTAGTTGAGCGGGTAGATACTGGGGGAATGTTTTTCCCCTGTCGTCTGGGACTTACTGTATGACGCTGTGTCCTGGAGGCTTGGGAAAACAGGAGGAGATTGGCCAGATAAGTGATCTGAGGTCCACAGAGGCCTTGGAGGGGGTTGTAGGTCCAGCATGACGCAGAAGAGGCTTCTGGGCTCGGCATCCGCGGATGGTAAATTCTTGTGTTCCTGCAGAAAGCACGCAGATAGCGAGGGACAACAGTATATCTGCTAACACGTACAGTAATCTCAGTAACTAGGAAGTAAAGATTGTGCTGGGTAGGAATATTGGAGGTGATGGTGGTGAACTGTTAAAACAGTTAGAACTGTTGCTAACTACAGTATTGTAGACTTAGCATATTTTTGGTGACCCAGCCCAGGACACCCCCACCTTTGATTTTTTTTTTTTTTTCTGGGAGCCAAGAATTTTTTGATTTTTTTTGTTTTTGTTTTGTCTTGAATTTTTGACTTGATTTTTTTTAACAATTTAATTTTTCCCCCCGGATGTACGGCCGGCTGAAATTATTTATTTATTCCCCCCCCACCCGTTCTTTTACCCTCTTTTCGTACAGCTGCCGCTCCTTCCTGGTGGGTGCCGCTGGTGCCGCTGCCATTTTTCCCTGCGAGGCAGGCAAGCCTCGCGCACAAGCGTCCTGGAAGCCCTTCATTCCTAAGGGCTTCAGGTCGCTTGTGCACATGCGTGCAGCTCGCAGAAAAAATAGTGAGCTGAACGTATGCGCTCAAGCATCCTGGAAGCCCGCGAGGCATGCATGAGGCTCGGCCTGGAAACCCTTGGGGCTCTCGGGCCGCTTGTTTGCATGCGTGCAGCTTTTGCGAGCCGCACACATGCGCACAAGCGGCCCGGGAGCCCTTAGGAACAAAGGGCTTCCAGGATGCTTGTGCGCAGCAATCCGGGGAGAAATGGCAGCAGCCATGTTTTTTACATGGTGGCGGCCATTTTTTTTGGAAAAAATGATATATTTTTTTTTGTTATGGCTGCTGGGGGGCTCCCAGGTCCCCGCCGGGATGAAGCCCCAAATACCAGGACTGTCCCGGCCAAACCGGGACAAATGGTAAGTCTACAGTATTGGACCAAGTGTTGATCCTTGCGTACAAGCTACAACCAAAGTAGTTAACTAACTCTGCCAAAGTATTATTTAGAGGAATGTGGCCAGGTAAGGAAGGGTAAGGTGTCACACCAGTGTGGCTTAACAGCAAGTCTTGTTGCATCTGCTGCTCCCATTCTATCTTTTGCTTCTGTTTTAGTAAGCGGGGTGATTATTTACATTTGTTGCAATCTACTGGGGGAAACTTATGCCCAAGTCCTCTTCAGATTAATGAAAAGGCAGATGTAAAGTTGTAGAACTTGATGTCCTCGTATGATGCAGTAGAATTGGCAAATGAGGCAAACTTTGCAACCCTGGATTTTTCTTCTCTATGAATCTTTGTAGTACCTTCAGACAAATGCTAGTTATTTTCTGACTAAGTCATGTTTGTTTTGATTCTGTACACGATGCTTCAAGTGTGTGTTACTGGAAATGTTGAAAGCTAGTAAATGTTTCAATGCATGACCATGACTAAGTTGCCCTGATACAGCAAAGGCCTAGATTCTTGTGACATTCTGCTCTGAGATTAAATATGAATGCATGTCTTCAGTGCAATCCCATCCATGCTGGAGTATGAGGATGCACATTCTACCTATTTTTACGATGTAGATGGGAACATGTATCCCCATTCACTCTTGCACACTTGTCTGTGAACAGCTATTTCTGAATTTCAGTTTTGTCTGACTCTGGTAGCAGATACATGTTTTTTTTTAGTGCAAGTTAATACAACCTTGAATATATTTTCAAAAGTAAACTTCTTGCTCACAGCTTGTTATAGGTGGTCATCTTAACACCTACTTACAGTCTTTTTAGATTCTGTTATCTTTTCAGTTTGTACAGTTTAATTACGTGATAGTTGATTTAGCATAGTGGTGAAGAGACTGAACTGTGAATCAGGGCTTCCCTAGTTCAGATTTCACCTGCCATGAATTGTCAGTAGATGGTCTTAGGCAAGCCATTCTCTCTGAGCCTCAATTCACTAGTGGCAAAATGGGGATAATGATACCATACAGGGTTATCAGGAGACCAGCAAAGTGATACATATGAAACACTTTGCACACTCAGAAAGCACTATATAAATTTGTAGGTGTAGGTCATGTTTAAGAAATCATAGCTTAATTGTTGGTTACTTTAGATTTTCACAAATGCTAGTACCCCTTATTTCTATAAAGGTGACTGGTCAATTTCTTCTTAAATCCAATTTGTTTAGTTAAGTACTTGAATTCTAACATTTATATACTACTTTACAATGGTTTTAACATTTCCCTAACTTGAATATTCAGATATTTATCCAAACATTATTGCAATGGGTTTTCCTGCAGAGCGGCTTGAAGGGGTATATAGAAACAACATTGATGACGTTGTAAGGTAAGAATTTGTGTGTGTGTACGTGTGTGCGCGCCCATGCATCTTGTTGACTGATTTAACTTTTTTGTGGTTTTGTCAATATGTTCAGCCTTGGGTTGAAGTGTTGCTTGCAACTGGTATATAAGAAAGAATGGAGTCAGAGCAGTGTTCTTTTTCTACAAAAACTGTCTAAAGCAGCAGTTCTCAAACTCCTGGGTCACAACCTACCAGAAGAACCGCTGTTCCTTGTTATCCCCTTAAGGGACGGGGACAGCACGGCAGCGTGCTGATCCCCTGATCCCAGGGATCACGCCGCTGCTGGGGGGGGGGGAGTGGTCTTCCTTACCTCATTCATATATACATGGACCTGGAAGTTGGTTGTTTAGTTTGCAGAAGCCCTGCGGAGGTTTGAAAGTAGTGCAGTTTGGCCACTTAAAGGTAGAAATGGGGATTGGGGGACTTTTTTTTAGTTTTCTGAGGTCTTTGCTATCTGCTGGGGGGGGGGTCTGGAACAGATCCCCCGCGAATAGCGAGGACCCACTGTAATGAGGTTTAGCACCTCAAGCTTTAGTTGCTCATTGTGAGCAACTCTCATGTTTCACCTATTTTTCCACTTTCCCCATGATTTTTCATCTTCTGTTCTTTTAGGACCCATATTCACAGCATAAAAACAGATACATTTTAAAAGGGAGCGTGTAATGCAAGTGCCTTCAAAGTGTGGAGACGCTCTACCCATCAGGTAGTGCATCTCACATGGAGGGTGCCTCTTTTCCAGCTGTCCTCTGAGGGTCCTGAAGAGTGCTTCCCCTAAAGCCTGCAGGAGCACACATGAAAAACAGATGCTTCTGGACAGCTGTCCTACCAGGGAGAGATCCAAAATTCGATCCAACCTCCTGGAGCTCCTTCTTGGGCACATGAGGCAAATTCGCCCCTTTCTCTGCCTCCAGAGTTCAAAGCGGAGGGGAGATGTACCCATTGGGTAAAACGGAAGGTAGACCTTGCCTCTGTGAGAGATTTGGTCCTCTTTCTCCCCCCCCCCCCCCAACCATTCCCAAATATATCAAAAATCTTGGTATGGATAAAGAGGGATGGTCTTATATGCATGGTATGTATAAGTGAAAATCTGTATAGCGAAAATACTTACAAAGGGGAAAGAGTGTACTGTACTGACAAACTGGTGATCCTCTCATCCACACACACCCCCAAACATGGAGGATCCTCTCCAGGGATACACTACCATTATCTTTCTCAAATGATCAGAAAGGGTGTTGGGATATGATTTCTAAAATTTCAGTTTTTGCTCTCTAGTATAGCCTTTCAAATTGCTTTCTAAAAATCTGACAAGCTCACCCTCCTGTCTTGTTTCTCCCTCCTAGCTACTGTAGTCCTCCTCTATAAGTGAAAGTGGGTGTCATGGTGCTTTTGTAGCTGTCATGCTTTTAAAGAGCTGTGAGAAGCAGTCCTGATACTGCCATTTGGCTACTTTCAATCTAGGAAAAAGTGCTATAACAGCCAAGGAGTGAAGAGAGAGAAATTTTCTCCTTCAGGCAACTGTTACTTGCTCCAGGGTACTTCAACAGGTGTATTAATTACAGCTGTTGAAGGTGAGGAGGACTCAACATTTTAACTTGTTCAGTGTCTATCCTTTAAATGTTCGTGCACACACATATATAAATATATTGTGTGTATCTATACAGATATATAAAAATAAAAGAAATTTTAAAAAACAAAAGTGTACAGGCATAACCACACTCTGGCCACAGATGTATTGTAAAACAGAATGTCTGGTAACTACTTAACGTCTTTCCCTTTGGCTTTTCAGAATTCTAATAGATTTCTGTTTGGTCGAAACGTGAAAATGGCAAGTTGTGCCATGGTGAATTATTCTCGTTTTATTGAGGTGTGTGTATATTGATGCAGTGAAAATATTGTATTATCCTTTATGAAAGTAGACAGTGCCCCAGCATATCCAAAAGTTAGTAGCTGCTGGATAATATGGTAGTAACCAAGGAACTTCTTGCTGTTTGAGTGTGTGGACTTCAGAACATACAGTGATGCCTCGCAAGACGAATGCCTCGTGCAACGAAAAACTCGCAAGACGAAAGCGTCTTGCGAGTTTTTTGTTGACTCGCAAGACGAAGTTTCTTGCGAAAAAAACTTCATCTAGCAAGGCATCACTCCCTGCGCCGGGGCATCACTCCCCGTGTCCGACGCCTCAGAGCCTCCGGAGGATCCACCGGAGGCCTCGGAGCAGAGGTGGGGGGCTCCGGGCGGCTCTGCGGCTCGGGCGGTATTCCACGGAGCGCGCGCCCGTTGAAGCGGGCGGGCGCTCCGAGGGTTTCTCCCCCCGGCCTCCTTTTTAGCATGCGCTAAAAAAAAGGATAAATAGGGCAACGACGCAGTGGCCTTCTTCAGAAAGCCCTGGCCGCCGGTCGTGGCGGACGATCCAAGGCTTTCTCCGGCTCCAAGGCCAGGGGGAGAAACCCTAGGAGCGCCCACCCGCTTCAATGGGCGCGCTCTCCGTGGAATGCCTGCCGGATCCACCCTTTCCCCACCTCTGCTCCGAGGCCTCCGGAGGATCCTCCGGAGGCTCTGAGGCATCCGGCGCGGGGGAGGACGCGGGGAGTGATGCTCTGCCGGTGCTCTGCCTCGCAAGACGACACGATTCGCAAGACGACACGTCTTGCGGAACGAATTAATTTTGTCTTGCGAGATACCACTGTGTATTAAACTTTTCTACCCCACCCTAAGGCAACCAAAAGTGATTTACAATAAGTAAATATATATTTTAAAAATCAATCAAAGTGAATTAAAGACAGCATTACGAAACCAAATTGTACAGCTAAAAGGCCAAAGTGGCTTCCCTACTGCCCCTGCAGACCTCGCCCCATCCAAAAGCTGAATAAAAAAGCCAGATAAGGAGGAACATTTTTGTAGGACCATAGCATGAGGGCCAGCCAGACCTCCACAAGTGAGAGCACTTCACAAGGTCCTTCTCTTAGTGAATGCCGGTTGTGCCTTGAGGGCAAGGATACCTGGATCAAGGCCTGATTTCACAACTGGAGTATGCACATATGGGATGAGATGGTCCTTAAATATCTTCTTACATCCTACATCAGATAGTAGCAATACATGCCAATATAATCATTCACCAAGCACCAAATCTTGTGGCTGGAAACATATTACCTGTCATAGCTTTCAGTAGATTTCTGCCTGATGCTATATCACTGTGCCATAATTGCACAAAATGCTCCTGGTCAGTAAGGTTAGGTATTGCGTTCTCCTCCACACAGACATGTTTTCGTATCAGGGTGACTTACTAAGTTTGCATTACACCCTCTATAAGGGTTTAGCACAGGATTTGGTTAGCACAGGATTTGCAAAAGAACCCTGTTTGTTTGTTTTTTTAAGTGCAGAAAATTTTGAAGTTTGTGTTTCTGAACCACATAGGTTAGGTACAAAGTTAACTTTTATGGACATGCTCAATTTGTAACATTGATTCTCTGCTACCATTTTCCAAGATGGCTGACATGAGACATGGTAGATATAATTCCAGACCAGGAGCAGGTAGACCTAGGTTCAAATGCCCAGTCAGTCATGAAGCTTTTTGAGTGTTCTTGAACGAAGTCTCAATCCTTTAATTTAACCGTTGTCCTAAATTGCTTTGAGAAATAAAGTGCGTGGGATAAATCTAAACTTGCTTTGATCATGATTTGAGATCGCCAAAACAAATACGGTAATTTGTCTAATAAAATAGACAAATCTTGTCTAAGTAGGGACTGCTACCTTTTTAAAAACTTCAGTACAGTAGTTGAATTAGAATGAAATTGGGTTACTCCAGATGTGAATGAATTTGGTATAGCAGCTTTATTGCAAGTCATTCAAAAATAAATCTGGTGAATTCAGTCTTGTAGGAATAGCTTCTGAACTCTGTACGTAGTGTGACTATGGCAAATCTTCCCTCTTCCTTTCTTGAAGTGGCTTGTGTTGCTAAGTGCTTGTATTTAAAACTGAAGTAATAAAATATGAATTATGAATAAAATCTCACCCAGGCAAGGTTGTAAGGTTTATTTTCTGCTTGAGAGATGTAGATCCATGAAGTTAGGTGATAGATGCAATCCTTTCTTGCAATACCATCTAATTGCGGTGAAGGTTGCCTTTTTCTGTCAAGGACGCTGGTTTCAGTGGCATTTTATTGCTCAGTGAATTATAAGGCTCTTTAAGCTGTTAAAGTACCAATACCAGTATTGCTAGATACTGTAGTTAAGATTTGGATCTGTCCTTGCTGAATCTTAAATGTGTTTCCTCATTGTGACCCTGTTGCCTGTTTTTTGAGATCAGAGTAGTGGTTCAAAGGAAATAATAATAAATTGAGGGTACTGTTCAGAGCTGACTGTGCATATAGAACAGTGGTTAATGCTTTCCTTTAGTTTAGTTTTAGTGTGAGATCTTGTGATTATGTAGTAGAGTTGGACTTCTGCTGCCCAAACTTCAGTTGGAAGTTTTACTTTAAAATAATCCAATTGAACCTAAGTGGAACTTCTGAGAGAACATGCACAGGTTTAGTCTATTGATAACTATTTTGCTGGTGATCTTTAGAGTACAGTTGTACTGCTTTAGTTTTGCCATTTTGATTGAACCTGTTTTTAAAATGAAAAGTTACAAATAATGATGGTGTTTAAAAAAAGAAGAAATACCATATTGGAGTGTTGCCTTCCAGGTGTGTTTCAACTTGAGGTTTAAAACTCTTTAAGAACAAGAATGCTTCTATAGCAGCAAAATATGCAATTATAATTTCACGTTTTTACCCTCATTTGTAGTTCTGGGGAAAAGCTTTAACAGTATAGTCGGACCTTTTTTCCTCAGGGGTTTGGTTCCTGAACCTGCAGTGGATGCAAAAACCCACCTTAAACAAAAGGGGTAAGGCAGGGGCTGGGTGGCGTCACAGCACCTTTAGCAGTGTGCTGGCCCACTACCCGCTCCAGGACTCCTGTGCTGCTTCCAGATATTTCAAATGGCTGTAAAGAGTAAATAAAAAAACCAAATTCACAGCAACTTCTGGTTGCGATGCAAAACTGGAAGTTACTGTGAATTCATTTTTTTAAACTCTTTACAGCCGTTTGAAGTACTTGGAAGCCGCATGGGAGTCCAGGAGTGGGCAGTCGGTCGGTGTGCTGCTAAAATAAGGTGCTGTGACACCGTGCCTGGCCCCTAGTCGGTCTTTCATTTCCGGGGTAACCATCTGCAATTGAGACAATTCAGTGGATGGCTATTCAGCGGGGAAAAAAGGTTCAACTGTAGATACTAAATATATATGGAATACACTTCTAGTTTAAATAGATATCAAACTTTATATAGATATCAAACTTTATATAGTGATATAAGGTGAGCAGCAATTTTAAAACAGTTGTATGAAACATGTTTGTGTGACTTTGACATTTTTTCTTTAAGGTTTTTGGATTCAAAGCATAAAAACCATTACAAGATATACAATCTGTAAGTATGCTTTTTTCTACCATGTATAATTTTTCCTATGATTTAGTTTTCATATTAAGGGAGACTTCAAACGTGAACATTCAAAATAATGAATGTAAGCATTTGGTAAGGGTGATGTTGAAGTGAGAGGGGGTTTGCTGGTAGAGATTAATAGTGGGTCATTCCGTGTCAAATCAACCAATGAAAAATCCTTGACGTCATGGATTTTGTTCATTTTCGGTACATTTGTAGCTTACCATGAGATGTGTTTAAAAAAAATTTCAGATTTTTTTGTCCATCCGTCTTTGAGATATTGAATGTTCAAAATTGCCAAAAAAGGCCAAAATCCACTTGTCACCATACATTCAAATGCCAGTTACAGGATAACGATGAACGCTACAGACATGGGACAGGTGTCATTTTAAAGCTTATGAATAGGGCTTTCATTTGATATACAACATGACAAAATTGTAAATTTTCAAGAAATTCAAAAATATTCAAATAATATTAATTTTGAAATTTTGAAAACTTGAACTATTCTAAAATTTTCCAAAAAATCACACTTAAAGGTATATGTCTTGTAGTCAATCAGTCAAAATTTCAAGATGGTATCTCAATGGTATCATACAAAAATTAAATTTTCTTGTTGGCAGTGACCAGGAATTAAACCCCTCAAGTCCATTTTTCTACAGTTTACATTGATAAAATTAGGTGGTAAACTGAAATGAATCCAAACATTTATAACAGGACTTATAGAGATAGATTTATAGAGCATGAATTCACTTTCTTTTTATTTTATTTTATACATGGCATTGACTCCCGTATTCATCAAACATTGCTGTATAAATCACTTTCTATTGTTTTACAGGATCAGCTTTTTGGTAAAACTATCAAAATCATGAGCTTTTTACTTCTGTTCGTAGTTTTAAAATTTTCGTTTAGTTGCTGAATAATTTCTGAATCAGCACAGTGACATTTTTCCTCATCTAAATCATCTTCAGAAGTAAAAAAATAATTATTTGTAGGTCCTTTTAATCTTCCCCATCTTTTCTTTGCACTTCTTCTTGACTCACCAAGGGAGGTCAAAGAGGCATTTAAGTGGCTTAAAGCTGTATCAGGGTCCAAATACTCAGACTCCAAATACATGACTAAGACCAGGAATCTCATAATTCTCAGGAGGAATTTCCTTTTCAAGTATATTGTTTTCCATCTGACAAGGCTTCTGTTCATGTGTGGTTTGATTTCACTATTTAGTGAAACCATCCAATCAGTTACATTCCTCAAGTCTTTACTAACCCAGTGCCCCCCTTTTTTAAAAAGGGCTGCAACAGTTTTTTGACCACTTATTCTCCTCCATATTTCAAATCATGTAATTATCAAACAGTTAATGAATTAAACTTAATAAAGACTAATAAAGCAGCTTCACAACAAAAATGTCCTAGAAAGCTTCACTAAAAACACACTGTCCAAACCCACTTAAATGCCTCTTTGACCTCCCTTGGTGAGTCTCTGGTGTGCAAGAAGAAAGTATCTAAAATGCAAAGAAAAGATGGGGAAGATTAAAAGGACCTACAAAGAATTATTTTTTTACTTCTGAAGATGATTTAGATGAGGCAAAATTTCACTGTGCTGATTCAGAAATTATTCAGCAACTAAAGGAAAATTTTAAAACTACGAACAGAAGTAAAAAAGCTCATGATTTTGATAGTTTTACCAAAAAGCTGATCCTGTAAAAGAATAGAAAGTGAATTCATGCTCTATAAATCTATCTCTATAAGTCCTGTTATAAATGTTTGGATTCATTTCAGTTTACCACCTAATTTTATCAATGTAAACTGTAGAAAAATGGACTTGAGGGGTTTAATTCCTGGTCACTGCCAACAAGAAAATTTAATTTTTGTATGATACCATTGAGATACCATCTTGAAATTTTGACTGATTGACTACAAGACATATACCTTTAAGTGTGATTTTTCTGAAAATTTTAAAAAAGTTCAATTTTTCAAAATTTCAAAATTAGTATTATTTGAATATTTTTGAATTTCTTGAAAATTTACAATTTTGTCATGTTGTATATCAAATGAAAGCCCTATTCATAAGCTTTAAAACGACACCTGTCCCATGTCTGTAGCGTTCATCGTTATCCTGTAACTGGCATTTGAATGTATGGTGACAAGTGGATTTTGGTCTTTTTTGGCAATTTTGAACATTCAATATCTCAAAGACGGATGGACAAAAAATCTGAAAAAAATAATTTTTAAACATCTCATGGTAAGCTACAAATGTACCGAAAATGAGCAAAATCCGTGACATCAAGTTCCAAAACGTATTTTTTATTGGTTGATTTGACACGGAATGACCCTATTGGTCTATTTTAACTATGTTGACAAGGTCCATTTTACAGACTACCTTTGTGCTAAATCAGAATTATTTAGACAGTTCTATTTATTTGTTATATATTATGTGTTTTTTATTCTACTTTTTTCCTTATTGTACACAATAGCACTGGTTGCATTTTATTGTTTAGCAATTGTAAGTGTGTCTTGAATCCTTTCTGCAGAAAAGCAGGATATAACTTTTTTAAATAAATGATATTCACATTGATGCAAAATTGTACGTATTGTTTCATTACTGTTCTTATGGAAAGCTTTTGTGTAGAAATTGTTTGTGTTAGATACTGAGTTGTGAATTGGGACTTCCTGCTTTGAATTCCCGCAGGGAAGTTTTACATGCTGGAGGTCTCCTCGGGGTGAGGGTACATTTGTCCCCTTACCCCAATGTAAGCCCCAGCATGCGCAATGGGTCAGCTCAGGCCTGCACCAACTCAAATCACTGGTGCAAGTCTGTGTTGATCCGTGTTGGTGGATCAGGCCCAGGAAGGGGGGGTAGGATACAGTGCTTGTCGCCGCTGATCATGCCCACTCCCATCGCTACTCTCTCCCTGCCCCCTATGTGGATGTCCGGTGGGTGTCTGTGCAGCCGCAGGCTCCAGCAGGAAGGCTGGAGCTAGTGCAGCAAGGCTCTGCGCTGTCACAAAGTGCTTTATGGCACTTTTGCGACAGCATACACTGGTGGAATTAGCATTCCACCTGCACAGGTAAGGGTTAGGATTGGGCCACTAGTCTGAATTTCAAATAGGAATTTATTTTTAGAAAAAAATTATACACTCTGCAGTAACTGCTTTCCTGACAGCCACAGCATTAATCTAGTGCTGAGAATCGGGCCGACTGCTTGAAAATGTATTCACACGTAAGACACCTAGAAGCCGTTTCCTTGATGAAAAGACCTTTTGTCACAGAACAGGGAAATTAGAATATTGATTAGGTTTTAAAATTGATATACAAGATTCTAGATGGGCATACAAACTAATGAAACGTATTGGTAGGCAAAGAAAGACCTTCATTATATAGGGTTGACAGTACACAACAGTACACAAACCTAACTGAAACTACAAAACAGCTTATTCAAATACTTAATAGAAATTAATAGTTCATGCTAACTTGTTCCTCACTGTAGCTTAGGCTGAAAGATATTTCTATAGTGGAACTGTTTCTGTCTTAGTCTCAGGGCAAAAATATGAGCATCAGCCAGTTTCTTATTATATTGGACTTTAAATAAGACAACTGCTCTATATTACTGTCAGTTTTCTTTCTGTTCAACATCCTACTTGGGTGGGGAATTTAATGATGCATCCAGTTGCTTGTTCTGCATTTGTTCCATCTCGTACTGCATGGAGCCCTGCAGTGTGTATCCTGATGGCTGATTCTTGTTTCATCACTTGGGGAGTTTTGAGTATTGATCGCATAGTAGTTTTGAGCGAGGTGGGCAACCCATCTATATGAATTCCTAAATAAAAGTGATGTCAGCCAGATTTAAATCATCCAGATTTAATGACCAAAACAGTCTTGGTCACCCTAGCAAACAACCTATGTTGGGGGCTAGTCAGGGACTGCATCCCTGTTGGTTCTGCAAGACTGCTCAGCAGCTTGTAGGTGCTACCACTTTCAGGAGTTTGGTGATGTCCTCATGAGAGAGGGTTTTCTCTGTGGTGATGCCCTTTATGTGGAACTCTATGCTAATAGAGGATCAGGCTGGCTCCCCATAGGTCAGTATTTTGAAGCCAACTGAAAAATGTATTTACTTTAACATTTAGAGTCTATCTTTAGTTGTGGTGTTTTGGGGGGTTGTTGTTGTTGTTTATGCTGACAGATGTTGTTGTGGGATTTTTATTCATTCTTGCCAATCCTGTGTGTGTACTGTTTTATTGGTTGTTACACTTTCAATGTTTTTGGGAAGTGGTATGCCTGCTGTTGGGGAAGAAAGGTAGGGTTTAAGTATTTCACTTAAGCTATTTCATGTAGTGAGAGGATGGTGTAGTGTTTCGCGATTTGAACCTGGAAGATTCAGGTTCAAATTCCCGCTTAGTCATGAAGCTTCCTAGGTGACCTTTAGCCAGTCACTATCTCTCGGCCTCGCCACACAGGGTTGTTGTGAGGCCAAAGGAGGAACTATGTACACCATCCTGAGCTCCTTGGAGGAAGAGTGGTATAAAAATGTGAAAAATAAATAAAATCTATTTCGGGAAGATGCCCACTGTGATGATTTTACGAGATGTTTTACAGATAAAATAACTTGTATCCGTCAAGACTTTAACAGTATCTGTTACAGTCCCTCAAACTTCCACTTGTCCTGTGTTGTGGGACTCTTTTCATCTTATATGACCTGAGATGTAAACAGAGTTCTCTGGATTGTGAGACCATCTGCCTGCCTTCTTGACCTTTGCCTGGCATGGCTTATTTAAATTGCCAGAGGAGGCGTGGGTGGGTGGAAGGGAAGGGTAGTTAACATAGTACATCACTTTCTTTTCCCTTCTCTGTTGACAAACTACCATGCACCAGCTTATATCTTTCTAGTTTGTTTGCGAATGGTTAGGCATAGGCTTACAACGCAGTCCTGCCCAAAGATCTGCAGGTGGCCCTAGGGCCGTCTGCTGGATCCTATCCCTGTTCTGGGTGGATCCAGAGCGGCCTGGAGGTCTCCTTGTCCCCTTCTCCTGGTATAGCGCTGGGAGGCCCCAGTGGGCTTCCTCAGATTTCCACCAGCTCGAGGAGTGGCGTAAATCCGAGGTGGCCGTGTAATGGCCACTGGGAACGGGCCGGGGATGCGGCCATCCCTGCTCCCTCCTGGGCCGGCTTGGCCAACCACCACCCTCCCTTGCGGGTGGGAGACTTAACTTCCCTGCCGGCGGCTGTGGTTGATCCAGCGCCAGAGTGAGAGCTGCCGGCCTCTGCGCCGGCAGCCCTTACTCAAAAGTAGTCACATACGTGCTTTACGGTATGTTTGCGACACTTTCGAACGGCGGAGCGCAAGCTCTGCTGTTCAAAATTTACACAGGATTGTGCTCTTAATGTATGTAGTATCATGTGTAAACAAGCCTTTATAGCAGTGTTTCCCAAACTTTTTCAACCTACGGCTCTCTTGACCATTGGCGACCATCCACTGCTTTATAGTGTAAGACCCAATTAATAGTTTGTTTTCAAACAAAAATAGCATTTTCAGTCTTTTACATTTATCTATCTGGCTAACATCTACGACTTCTAGGTATTCAAATATTAAGCTTAAAAAGTATTTGTATCATTGTGGGTGTTGTATTAAGATCTAAAAGGCATTTTAATAAGTATACAGTATGTTCATTCTTGGTACTTGTACTGCTTTTGAACTTAATGTATTGCACCTTTTCTTTCAGATGTGCTGAAAGACATTATGACACCGCCAAATTTAACTGCAGAGGTATGTTTATGCTATCACTTTGGATCGTGTTCCTCAACTCTATTTTTTTCTAAACTAAAACAAAATAGAATTATTGCAAGGACTTAAATTATTCATTTCACAATATTGTTTTTGTGCGCTGCTTGTTGGTATACTTAGAAGAATGTTCAGATCAATATGAGAAGTGAATAACATTTGCAAAATTGTGTAGATAACAGTCCTTGCATTATAGTATGTTTCCTTGTGCATGCTACATGAAATCCCATATGTATGCAGCCTTGAGTTCTAGTATGAAAAAAGGTGGATTATAATAATTTATATACCATTTTTCAACAAAGTAGTTCACAAACCGAATTACATAGCAAAACAAATCAATAAATGACTCCCTGTCCCCAAAGGGCTCACAGTCTAAAAAGAGATGAAGAAGAGACACCAGCAAAAGCCACTGGAAAAGACGCCATGCTGGGGTAAAGAGGGACAATTGCTCTCACCCTGCTAAATATAAGAGGCCACAACTTTAAAAGGTGGTGGATATATAAAAGGATATAGTAAATGAAATATTGTAAGTGTGGCTGCTGGAGAAAGTTTGGCTACTGAAGCAACTGTTCACACATAGGTCAGCCTCGCTATTGCAATGAAACATGGTTGGGACTAGAGGGCTTAGTGAGCAGCAGGTGTGCAGGGCATAACCCAGCTCTGGAGCATTGGGTTGGGTTGCTTAAGTGGGGGCTTTGAGAAACCTAATTTTGTACTTGGGACATTATCATGTGGCATTTAGCTTACTTAACTACCATTATTTGTTCTTGTAAGGGAGTGTGAAGTATCTTTGTTTACCTTTACAATTTGCAGCAAGATTGCATAATTCAAACTCTTTAAAAAAACCTTTTGATGAATAAAGATCCAATGGTCGTAGTTGGGGGGGAAAATGGTTTTTGGTCATCCATAATGGTCATTTCACTTTTGCTTCTAGAGAGTCTGCAGTCAGGCACATTTAATAAATGACTGGGCTCTATACTGTGTGTCTTGCTCATTCTATTCAGAAAGAACTTTCAAAGTGATTACTTTCCTGTGTAGCTGAAGTCTAGTGTTTAAGTGCTCATTTAATCCTTGCATAAAGTGTAATGCATTCATATTTCACAGTGGTACAAGAAAACATATGATAGAATGTTATTGCTGCAAGGAGTAACATCCTGTGTATTGATTGTAGGTATCTGAGCAGTTTCGTTCAACATTTTTTCCTTGTTGGCTCAATGATCCGCAGCTCCTGCTCCCCACCCCCAGCTTAGTTTTAGTATTCTTTACTTAAGACAACTACGAACAGATATATTTGGGAGCCTTTCCTAGACATATACTTCTAGACATATATCTTTTGTGGAAAATGCAGATATATCTTAGTTTCTCCTTTTAATTGTCTTGAAAACAAATACTTTATAGACTTGTGTATAAGTTAAAAAAAATGCCTTAAAATTGACCCTGAAAACCTGGGTCGACTGGAGCTTCTAAGAACAGATGCTTTGAGGAGTGTGGGGCAGGCTGGGAAGCAGGAGGCATGGGGTGGGTTTTTAAAAAAGGAACTATTTTACCTTGTTCTGAAGCAGCAGAGAAATGGAGCTATTCTCCAAACAGGAAGAAAGGTAAAGGAGCTTTTGGAAATTATAGTGTTTGAGAGCTGCTGCTATGGAAGTACAGTACTGTAGTCTTCACAAAGCCTACAACTCTCATAAGCTCCTTCACCTTTCTTCCTGTTTGGAGCATAGCTCCATTTCTCTGCTGCTTCAGAACAAGGTAAAATAACTTCCTGTTTGGTCAATCACTGGTCATTTTAAGAATTCAAACAATTCCATACAGTCCTAAGTTTTACACTTGACATCCATGGGCATAGCAAATTCCATGATTTTTGGCTTAAAATTTGCCCTCAACTTATCCATGAGATGACTTATGCTTGAGTATATACGAGTATATATGGTATATTTTAGCTTCTGTTTGCAGTTTTTTTGCTTTGTTTGTATTAGGTTTTTAAGTGTGTTTCTCACAAAAATGAAATATTAAAAAATGGGGGGGGAGGAAATATAGCCTACCAGTCATATATGGTGGCCTACCAATGACTTGAGTAAATCTCCTTTTTGTTTGGGGGTGGTGGTGGTGGTGGTTGCGCTTTGGCTTATTCTCCTTTGCTATATTTTTTGGGATTGCAGCAACAGGGGAATTGTCAAGTACTGGCAGGTCACAATAAATGCCTTGTGGACTGCATGTGGCATGCTGGGTCGCAAATTGTGCAAGTCTGTTCTAGACAGGGAAGGGACCATAGTTCAGTGGTACAGCACATGAATTACATGCGAAAGATTCCAAGATCCTATCTCAAACCTTGAGATCCTCTGCCAGTCAGCGTCAATAATACTGGACAAGATGGAACAGTGGTCTGACTCAGTACAACACAGTTTCCTATGTTCCTAGATTATGGTTTCATAACTGTTAAAGAAAAAGCCTGTAACTTTAAATATCTACCTGTTTTATTTAATAGTAATGTATTGGATTTAAAGGTAATAGGACTCCTGAGTAAATCAGTATAATCTGTCTGTTTTATAGTTGCACAGTATCCCTTTGAAGACCATAACCCACCACAGCTAGAGCTTATCAAACCTTTTTGTGAAGATCTTGACCAATGGCTTAGTGAAGATGGCAATCATGTTGCAGCAATCCACTGTAAAGCTGGAAAAGGACGAACTGGTGTAATGATTTGTGCATATTTGTTGCATCGAGGAAGATTTCAAAAGGCACAAGAAGCCCTAGATTTCTATGGGGAAGTAAGGACCAGAGATAAAAAGGTGAGAAACTTGATGTTGCCACATATGCTTGTGTGGCATTTGTATATTCCCAATATTCATTGCCTAAACATAACTAAAAATGTTGCACTGTGCCTTAACCTTTTCTGTCTTCTTACTTACCGTATTTATCGACGTATAGCACGCACTTTTTTGTCTTAAATGTTGGCCCAAAATAGTAGGGTGCATGTTATACGCCGATGCTGCAAAATTGAGGCTTCAAATTTCCCCTCCCAGGGCATTTTTAACCATTTTTTGCAGCACTTGGCCGCTTACCGCGTTGTTGCTGTTGCCTCCACTTGCCACTGCACCGTGACAGTCACCCTTTGACCCGCGGGCTCACTGCATTGCGGCCCCACTGGAACTGCCCCCGCTCAGCAGCTCCTGCGTTCCAGGGAACTTGCATAGATGCTGCCTCCCAGACGCTGAACGCATCTACAAGATCTGCAGAAACATCTGAGCGGATATTTCTGGAGAGCTTGCAGTCACGTTCAGCGCCTGGGCGAGTCTCACAGCGGCCTCCCCATCTTCTCCAAGCACCAGCTCTTCACTATCTCGTTCACTGTTTGAAACCCTCCTTTTAGAGACCCATGGATCCCCCTCTTTCTGCCTGCAGTCAGAGCCTTGGAGGTGGAGAGGTGCAGGCAAGAAGGAGCTCTGCAGCGCTGACTTCTGCAGCCAACTTCCGCATCAGCTATCAGCTGTTCGTTGGGAGTTAATTTATTCACGCACCTCCAAAGCTCCGAGAGTCTGGGGGGGGGGGGGAGAGGAGGAGGTAATCTGCTTTGCTTTGCCAGCTCTTTGTTTTTGCCTTTGCCTTCCAGGTATTTTGGTTTATATCTGCAAGTTTGTCTGAGGGGGAGGGAAATGCTCTTGGCACTATGTTTGGTTTTGTTTCATCGTCTCCTGTTGCTGCAGAAATAAAGTGGCATTTTCCCCAGCAAGTTTCATTCTTTTTGCCCTGCAGTTCAGATATTCTTTTTGCAATCCCCCTTCTGTCTCTAATTTCTGCATGGTGTTTTTCCAAAATTCTGTTTGTTTGGTGTTTTTCCTTCTCTCCCATCTGTGCAGTGTATTTTTGTAGTTGAGAAAATGCAATTCCCCCCTTCTGTGTCTCTGATTTTGTGTTGGGTCTTCCACTCTCACACACTCTCCTTGTGTATGCATCTTCTTTTTGCTCTCCTCTCCTCTGCAACCCTGAACACAGGGGGGGGGGGGAGAACACCTTTTTCTCAGAATTGGAAACAATTCTGTCCTGCTTGGGTGAATAAGTAGCAGTGGGGCGAACATAGGTGGCAATGGTGGTCCCATAGAACAGGAAAACTACAGTCAAGTGAGAACCACAGGTGGAAAAATGCTTAAAGTTTTTTTTTACTCAAATAGCACTGTTAAAACTAAGGTGCGTGTTATATGCTGGTACGTGTTATACCCCGATAAATACGGTATATGGTCAAAAACCTCAGTCAGTGGGAAGATAAAATATTTTAGCTTTTCCCACTGCCCCAGAAGTGCATGATATTCATGCCACCAGTTCTCTGTGCTTTTTGTTACTGCTTGTGGATTTTAAAAAACCGAGCTTTCATTTTTTTTTAAAAAAAAGATGAACTCTCAGTGAACCATTTAGATTTGTACCCTGCTCAGTCTCTATCTGCAATTGGTGCAGGCAATAGTAATTTAACAAAATTCACATTTAGTGGTATTGTCCTAAAGCTTTCTTCAAGAAAACTTGAATGAATGGAAGGACGGTAGGTTACGCTTCACTTTGTAACTCGCTGTGTATCTTACTGGACTACTTGAAAGACTGTCTTGTGAACATTTACCAGTTTGTGGAATTTAATTGCCAGCAAGATTTTTTTGGGCAAGGATTGGCATAATTTGACTTGAAATCTTGCAGCTATTAGTATTATTATGTACAGTATATACCGCTTTTCAGCAAAAAGTAATTCACAAAGTGGTTTACATAGCAAAATAAATTGGTAAATGGTTGTCTGTCCCCAAAAGGCTCACAATCTAAAAAGAGGTGTAGAAGAGACATCTCATAAAGGACACCACTATAGCGAAGATGGCCACATATGTTAGGCTATAGAATGGCAAGCAGTGTTTTGAGGCCTTTGAAACAATATGGACTCTATTTGTTACTTATGATTGATCATTTCAGTGTTGATCTTGATTAGTATAAGATTTAATTGTTAAACCTTGTTGTCATAATTCATTGCTCGTTATGTGTTTTGCATGGAATTAAAAATGCACAAAACACACATTTTGTTTCAGAGGATTGCAGTGTGGCTACCCAAGTAATTAGAACAGTAATTGGAGAGTAAAAGAGTTCTGTTTTTCTGCCATCTAGCCTGAATTCTAGATCTCCTACTACAGAGGTTCCCATCCTGTTGTACGCGTACCACTGGTGGTACTTTGAGCAACTACCAGTGGTACAGGACAGGCTGGTCATCTGATTTTCCAATCTCTGGTCTGACTTGCAATTCAAAGCATCTCTGTCTTGCTGGTCTCAATGCTGATCCCTCAAGGCCTCTTATCTGGACAGGCAGTAATTAGCTGCTAGGAACAGCAATCAGCTGCTAGGAGCTCTTATCTGCTTTTCAGATCTCTCAGCTGATTCTGCTCCTTATCTCCGATCTGTACTGTTTTCTATTGCTTCTTGTATATACAGCACTGAACCACTAGGTGGTGCAGGCAAGAACAAAGCAGGCAAGCTTTTGTTTCCTGTTCTTTTATTTCTACTTTTTTAAAAAAAAAATTGATTCAAATCAATAGCATGAATAGGGGATGGGGGGGAGAGAGAATAGGCCGAAACCAGAGAGGCTGAAAACTGAGGATGCATAATTGATATTCTACTCCTGAACTGAAGCCTGTATATCTGCTCTTTTGGATAAGCTTTCAAAGCAGGAAACGGATCTGTGAATACTACTGTTTGAAAAATACAACACCCACAGTGGCTTAATTGCTGCATTTGCTGACACTATCACCTGTCTAGTGCACATATTTATTTAAATTAAATATTATAAGTTTTATATTTATATATAAATATTTATTATATAAATAAAAATATTTATTTATTGGTGCAGGTGGTACTTTAGAAAATTTGATTGTGAAAGGTTGGGAACTTCTGTCCTACTACGTTCTGAAAAACCCACATACTCCCCAAGCCCTGTTCAGAAATGTAGCCATGGTTGAAAGGAGAAAATGTTCACATAGCCCCATAAATCACTTCAAAACGTCACTTGCTAATGTAGCTCTTTGGGAGAGAATTGAGTTGGAAAGGAAGCGGCAGCAGTGTGTGTTCTCTAGCCTATAGGTAACTTGGACTGTCATATGATTAAAGAAACCTTAGTTGAGTTATCGTATGAGTTTTCATTGGTAAAACTATTATGAATAAAGTGATAATTTTGAAGAAAAAAACCATTCTTCTTAATTTATGGTGCACATTTCACAGCAGACACCATCATCACAGGTGAGAGATTCCCTCCTGAGAGAGAGTACCCCTTCATAGAAGGCGCCTACTACCCTTGGATTCCTCAGAGCTTGCATTATACAAATAACTTGTGTTTTGATTTAAAATCTCCTGCCTTGTTTATTGGGAGTACCTTTTAATCAAAATATTTTATATAGGTTAATTGTTATGCCAATAAGGGTTTGTTGATTGATATAGATTAATCAACTATGTTGCAGCTTTAATTGTAACAATTAAATCCGTGGGACCCCATCATCTATAATCCCTCAACAAAGGAATAAAAAGTCTACAAATGGCCTGAAGAGCTGTTGACTTTTGCCAATAACCTTTGCCAGCTGTTTGTGCGAGAGATGCTGCACAGTGAAAAGTGGGATCAGTGGAAACATGGTCCTAGGCAGCAGGACCTCTGAGAGGAATTTTATCAGTGGGTACAATGTTTCTTTTGGGTCCCTTCCTGAGTGGGGAGGGGGCGGGCAGATTGGGCCCGGAAGGGGGTGTGATTGGCAGCCAATGAATGAATGAATAAAAGAGGATCAGAGATAAGAAACCAGATTTGATTTGAACATCTTTGTTCATGCTAAGAATTCACAATACAGATAAACTTACTACCCAGGCCAACCTAGCTTTGGTTAGCCCAGCCTTGCATTGCAACTTGCCACGCAAACCCCGGCAGTCCAGGGACAGAGCTCATGCCTTTCCCTCACAGTGTGCAGGCCCCCGTAGTAGCGCTGCACCGCTTTGCCCTGTGGGACTTGGAGGCCAGGACCAGATCAGAGCCAGCGTGGACTGCCGTCGTCAGAGCCAGCGTGGACTGCCTACAGCAGGAATCCATTTTTTCTGCTTCAGAGTGAGGGTGTGCACATACCTCTTACAGATAAGAAAATTTCCAGGGGCCCTCCTTTGCCTCCCGGACCCCTTTTGGACCCTGGGCCCAGGTACAAATTGCCCACTTTACTCCCCCCCCCCCCCGTAGGCTGTGCTAGGCAGGGTGTTAAACCAATTTAGAGAGAGCGAACTGTAGCTGAACCTGAACCAGAATTGAACACCGAATTGCAAAATTTGGTTCAGTAATAATAAATAAAATAGAGCACTTAGATTCTGTTGAGGTATGGTGAGGGCTTCTCTATGCTCCAACTATATTTGGAGAACCTGTTTTCTCTGAAAAGCAGGGAGGAGGAGCAAGAAAGATTAGTAGGTAGTACGTAGAACTGGAAGTCCTTCTAGTGCCCAAGTTAGAGGCTTGCCACATGTGTGCTGTTGTCCAGCTGCAAGGCTTCAGCGTGGAGGATTCTTGAACTGAGGCTGGAAACTTCTTGTGTTTCCTTGGTATTGCAGGTCCTCCTTACTGTCTGTCTGCCATTTATTCAGTGGCAATGCAGGCATCAGTAATAGTGTGCCCTTCTGGCACACTGGGACCCCGGCGCTTGCCCAAGGGTATCATGTGCTGTTGCTGGCCCTCTGTATAGGGAAAGGACATAAACATCAGTGTAAGTTTATTCAGTTATGGGTTTAATATTCTCTATGAAATGTATCTACACTTGTTCAAAGCTAGTTCAGTGTCTGAACTGGTTACTGAACTACTTTTTGGTGTCTGAACCAGACGTCCATATGCAGTTGTCCACAAATATCTTCTTGACTTTCTAGTAGCGCATTGATCTGTCTCACAATAGACCCCTCCACGCTACCTCCCTCCACACTCTTCAAGCAGCCTCCTAGTATTTCCCCACATTCTCCAAACTAATACACAGATGTACCAAACAGTCTTGAAAGCACACTTCTCTTCTCCCCCCCCCCCCATCCAGTGCATTCCAGCGGGGATAAATTTTGAGATTATTATAATAATAATAGATACCACAATAATAATAGTGGTAGTAGTATTTATTAAGAATACATATATATTGCTTTTCAACAAGTGTAGTTCACAAACCGGATTACATAGTAAAACAAACCAAGGAATGGTTCCCTGTCTGCAGAGGACTCACAATCTAAAAAAAATACAGAAGAGACACCATGCTGGAGTGAAGAGAGACAGTTGCTCTCCCCCTGCTTTGTGGTGGTGTCCTCTTATAAGTGCCATTCTTTTAACTGAGCAACTGCAACCTTCCCCCCCACAGAATTTAGGAGAAGGGCGTATAGAACAGATGGCAACTCTACTCCACAAGCCTGAGTTCCTGCATGATAAAATTTAGTCTTGATTTTTTCTAACGCTTGTTGAGCAGCTCTTCACAATTAGCAGTGGATGAGCAGGGGTGGACAGATTGGGCCGGGGAGGGGAGGGGAGGGGAGGGGGTCAGCGGTGCTAGCATGTGCCGCATCGTATCCCCCTCCTGGGCCCGATCCACTGACACAAGGCAACGTGGACTTGCACCAGCTTTCAAGCTTGCGCAGGTTCAAGTTGCCTCATAGCGCCTGCTGGTACTTACCTTGTGAAGACGTCCAGCAGGGTACACAGGATGCAGCATAGCCCACTCTGACCCTGCTGCACCACTGCATGGGAAGTTAGGTAGGATTGGGCTGTTAGTTTCCTAGTGCTGTACTTTATTAGTACTTTAAGAATTCCTATTAAGTACTGTGGTTCTAAAATTACAAATTCAACTAAACTTGTTTTAGCAGGTATCTTAAAAATACTGTTTTCTTTTAAAAACTGTTACCCTGTGGTTTTGTTTTTATTAGGGCTAAAATTATGCTCCAAAGCCTCCCCATTCTTGGTCGTGTGCAGTAAGTTCTCATAGCACAAGGTGAAGGAATAGGACCAACATCTTCTCACTTGCTTGGTTTTTGTCTGCACAGACCAGCAGCAGCAGAACGAGACCTTTCTTTGAGAGTATTGTAACTGCTCTTGGTTGAATCTTCATTCACTTTTAGTTTATACTTTCTTCAATCTGAGAAACTAGTGTAGTGGCTAAGAGATGGACCTGGAAATTGGATTCCATTCGTTCGAATGAACTCACTAGGTGGCCTTAGACAACTCACTCAGCCTTGGCTTCTCAGCTAAGGTATGGAGATAATAATACTTACAGGGTGGGTTGTACATCAAGATAATACATGTGAAGTGCTTTGCACATTCATAAAGCACCGTACAACACTAATAATGTTTACATAGTTTGCTTTTCTGGGTTTAACTATGCTTTATGGGGAGACAAAGCCTTAGGAAGTGCCACAACTGCAGTACACATGCTCCCAAACATATGGATGTCTGACTTACAGATGGCTGCGTTGGCACTTTTGCACAGGTACAGTACGTCCTTTGCTGGTGTTTGTGCTCAGGCGCTATACCACTGGGCTGGCAAGAACTGGAGTTCCAACCTACGCCAGTTTCAAGTTATGAATGAACCTTTGGAACCTAACCTCTCTGTAAGTAGGGGACTTAGGCTGCAATCCTATCCATACTTACCTGGGCATAAGCCTCATTGACTATCATGGGTCTTACTTCTGAGTATTCAAGCATAGGATTGGGATCTTACAGCGCAATCAGACTTAACTTTTGTGCCAGTGTAACCAGTGGCGCAGTGAGAACGGGCGGCCCCAAAATGGAAAAGGGATTCAAATCTCCATTGAATTCCTCTTTTGGAGGGGATTTGAATCCCTTTTCCGTTCTGGGGCCTCCTGTTCTCGCTGCACCGCTGGTTACACCGGCACAAAAGTTAAGTCGGATTGCGCTGTGAGTGTAGTAAATTTTCACTGTGTGACTTGCGAGACTTATATGAGTCAGAAGTCTTGCAAATCACATTCTGGAAATGTACTACCTAGGAAAGGGTTATATAGTGGAGCTGAGTAAGCATTGTCCAGAGTCTCCAAGGAAGATTCTCATTTATGGGCTCAACACCTTTATCTTTTGTGTAGAGGAAGCCAATGAGTCCTTCCACCAGTCTTCTGTTCCTCTATCAGATTTTTTCTGACTTCCAGAGCCTCCATTTCAGATCATACTTCACATCTTTGGTCCTCTCTGCAAAGACTCATCACTTGGCTGAAGCCATGTGGTTAACAGTCTGTAACGGTGGTCCCCCAAGGGGAGGGTTAGGAAGGATCCAGGCAATGGGGTGCTTTCCACAGCAACTGCTGTCGGCCCCTTAAGCAACCACCTGTCCTTCCACTGGTCCAATTAGCTGCCCACACTTGTAGATTACTTCTGTGTGAAAGGGGAGTTAAGTGAACTCCTTGGCCAACCATCTACTACCACCTTTTCAATATTATACTACATGATCCCCGAGCTCCCCTATCCTGAAGGGGCAGGAAAAGCAGCTCCTTTTCAGTGATCTGGCTGGTAGCTTAAGTGAGCAGTCAAGAATGGATTCTCTAGAGCACAGACTTTTCCAACCCCCAGACAAAGCGCGCGCACACACTGGACAGTTCATTATAAGAAAGCTTTGTTGCTTACACATGTCCAAGATTAGTAAGGAAGGAGATGCTCCAACCCCAAAAGGTTGAGGGACTCCCAACCCCAAAGGAGAGTGATCCCTCAAAGTGAGTAAAAAGTACATTTCAAGGCAACAAGACAATCTAATTCTAAGTTATTTACTACATTGTTATAAGAGTTTCGCCACACAGGGGCTGTCCTTCCGCCAGGCAGCACATCCCCCAGCAAATGCAGCCAGGAGCAGGTGAAGATGGACTCTCCTGTCTCTAATTTACACTTGGGTCCCCCAATCTAAAAAGGACTCTGATTTTTTGCTGACTCGTTTTCTGTCCTGTGTCTCTATGGCATATACACCCTCAACCCAGGTGTCCTGCCTTCCATACAAATGACAGTTAAAGAATGATATCTTTCACACCTAACTTCTCAGATAAGTGGCCATCTGCCCAACCTCGCCTCCTCTCATGAAGGCTCGGCACACTGGTACCAGGCTGTTCCTTAATTTCCAACTTTAGCTTGGAAGATGTTACCTCAGCAATCCCCAGACCTACTTCAAAGGGAGAGAAGATCTCATATTCTCCTGCTATCTGACTCCTACTCCCAGAGGAAGATTCAACACATTAAAAGCCTCGCCATTCTGGGGGGGGGGACTCCCCCCCTCCTCATACCCAGCTAACAATTGCCTCTCATCTCTGGGAAGGAATATTACCAAAGGGGCAAGTTCCACCTCTGTGACATAGTCCTCTCATCATTTGTCATCAGAGTTGTCATCTAAGTCTTCAACTTACATAGGTGACTTTGGTAAAAAGGTCTTTGGTATTGAGACCTTTGTCCTTGGCAATTTTGTGCCCCATTCTATCCAACTTTCCAGTACTGATGCAGCCCTAAGGTAAGGGAACAAACATTCCCTTATCTTGAGGTCGTCGTCCCCCATCGCAGGATGCAGCACACATCCCATTAGGTTACATCAGTGCCGGAAAGTTGGATAGGATTGGGCCCTTTGTTTCTGAAGTTGTAGTCTTCCTTCTCTGTTTATTTTGGATATCATGACTGCTGTGCAGAGGCGAAACAAGGGTGGAGCGAAGGCAAGTAGTTTTGCAAGACTCCGTTACAATGGAGTCAGCGGCCCCTCCCCCTTGCTGTTGGAACCATTCCAGCAGCAACAGGGGAGTGTCCTGCGTGTTGCCTTTGCTACCAGAATGGCTCCAACAGCAAGGGGGAAGGGCCGCTGACTCCAGTGTAACGGAGTCTTGCAAAACTGCTTGCCTTCGCTCCACCCTTGTTTCACCTCTGCTGCTGTGTCTCCACTGGCAGTAAAGACTGGCTTTGTTTTGGGTATTATTTGGTTAGTAACGTTTTGTCCCATAGAATGAGCAGGAAACCACTAAGAAGGATATGCTAAAATCTTCAGTTTTAAATCTTCACTGATAATACCAATGGTTTACTCAAAATGCTGTCTTTTTGACTTCTTATAGTCTGATAGGAAATGTATTGTTGAAGGGTTTGGTGATATTAAAGCTACTACAATGTTAGAACAAGGAATTGGATGCTCATTATTTCTACCACTTGCCAGAATCAGATTTTCAAAGTGCCCACCACTGTTACTTGTCAGTATTTAGGCTCCACATGCCTTTCATCCTATATAGGGTATCTCCTTCTTGATCATAATTGGTTCCAAGTCAACATGATACAGGCTACCCTTTGCCAGTTATTACCGTGCCTGTTGTGTAGTTTAATGTCTACAGTACATCCGCCCACGTTGCATCCATCATCTGCATGCAACATCTGCAGATGTTAACTTTATTGCAACCTGCATATTACCCAATTCCTCTCGGATGGCCACACAGAATGGAGCCATCTTCTACATTCTGATTCTCAGAACCAAAGAGATGACTTGTCTGTTTTATTTACTGAACAGTTCAAGCCATCTTCCCTGTTGCCTACATCTGAAAGGTTTGAAAATCTTTGGTGTCTTCTACCAGTGCCTGCTACTCTCTTCATCCACTTCCTAATTCTTATGGATGCATTTCAAATTAAGAGATGGTCCACTTGGCACATTTTTCTTTTTGTTAGAAGGGTTGTAAACAATGCTATGGGCAGAAAACATTGCTTTTTTTTTTAATGGTCATCCCAACTACTAAGTCCTAATAGTTCTATGGGAAAAAGAAACCAGACAATGAATTTTCAGCTGGAGGCTGCCAAGTTAGCTATGCAGCTATTGAATCCAGGAAGATGTGTGATTGATAGTACTGGGTGTTCTCCGTTCAAAATATAATTAAATTAAATTATATTTTGTTTAAAATCAGTATTAAGATTGTTAAACATGGAAGTCTAATGATTTAGGTGAATAAATGCGACACTTCAGATTATAGCTTAAGACTTTGCCCAGCTACTGTACACCTCATATATTAACGTATTCTGGGGAGTTGCCCAACTAATTGATCTCATTGCTATAAAATTCAAACGGGGTTCAACATTTCCACCAATAGACAAATACCCAAATACTTTGCACAGTATTTGGGCTGAAATAATAGCACTATATGTTTTTTGGGGGGGAACCATTAATAATAATAATAATAATAATAATAATAATAATAATAATAATAATATACAGTATTTATATACCACCTTTCTTGGTCATTGGATTTCTCCTCCGACTTTAATTCAAGGTGGTGTACATGGGCAGGCTTTCCTAACCCCCCTAATGAGAGGTTTTACAATATATAAATGTCCAATCTTTCATGAACAGCTACATTCCAGATGGTATCCTTTTGCAGCCTGGCTTTTCTGCTGGCTGGCGCCTCCCACACTCGACCAACGCAGCTGGGAGCTCTTATCTCTCCTCACGGAGGCTTTTCACAGCTTTTTGTCGGCAGTTCCTTGGTCACTGGAAAGTGTTGTTGTTGTTGTTGTTGTTGTTGTTCAGTTGTTAAGTCGTGTCCGACCCTTCGTGATCCCATGAACCATATCCCGCCAGGCCTTCCTGTCCTCCACTATCTTCCTGAGTTCGCTCGTTTTCATGTTCGTTGCATCGGTGATGCTGTCTAACCATCTCATCCGATTGGTTCAAAATTGGGAAGGGAGTACGGCAAGGCTGTATATTGTCACCCTGCTTATTTAACTTATATGCAGAGTACATTATGAGAAATGCAGGGCTGAATGAATCGCAAGCCGGAATCAAGATTGCCGGGAGAAATATCAACTAGAAAGTATACTGTAGTTTAAATGCTTGTTTCTTGGTGTGGTCTCTAGGGTGAAGAACCCAGGACAGGTGTCTCCATTGCCTTGAATGTACAGGATACAGCTCACACAGTATTATGTTTTAACATAGTGTCCATTGGAAGCTGCTATTAATAATAATAATAATATAATATAATATCTTGTTAAATTACTTACTTGCCACTGCCTTATTTAGGCGCTCTAATGGGCATTCTAGGCAAAATATAAACCAAAAGACTAATTGTGTAATTTATGAACATGCTTGCTGCAACTATTTTTTTTTTGGGGGGGGGGGGACAGGACCATATAGCCAGACACTGCCATATGAAATCTTAGTGTAAGGTGTCTACCTTGTCTGTTCCAATTTTGATGTTTTAATCCGGCTGGTTATTATTTTTTTTACTCAAAATATGTTTTAAGCCTAACTAGGCTATGCTAACCAGCGGGTGGCGCAGCGGGTTAAACCGCTGAACCATAAGCTGTCGATTGAAAGGTCGGCAGTTCGATTCCCGCGACGGGGTGAGCGCTCGTTACTTGGCCAGCTCCTGCCAACCTATCAGTTCCAAAGCATGTCAATGCGAGTAGATAAATAGGTACCGCTTCCGGGAAGGTAAACAGCGCTCCGTGTTCCAGCTGCATGCTACGCACTGTGGCAAGGAGAGTCATGCCGGCCACATGACCACGGAGGCGTCTTCGGACAACGCTGGCTCTTCGGCTTTGAAATGGAGATGAGCACCACACCCTAGAGTCAGACATGACTGGACTTAATTGTCAGGGGTCACCTTTACCTTTTTTAGGCTATGCTAGGTGTTCCTTAATTACAGTATACGTATTGCCCTTAACTGCCATCCTTGCCTAAAAGCTTCTGTCCTGCACTGTTGTGCCACCAACTCTTCCTGAAAAATTAGAACGCAGTTGGTGCTGTTAAAAATATTAGAGTAAATAAAACAGTATGATCTTGGGACTATCTGGATGTTCTTTTCAATATAGACCACATCCTTCACCAAGTCTGTTATGTCTGGAACTGACTTGCCTCTTGTGTTCAACCATCCTTCCATTGGAACCAAATATTCATTTTAAATACAGACAAGTTCCCTCGTTTTTGTGGTGGTATTGCCAAATTCTTATGGATCTGTAGATCTTCTCTGTTACAGAACTTTGCTCTCTTCCTTGTGCTTCCACTCTTCTAGCAACCTTATCAGCTTTTTCAGCTGATTGGGAGATGGTCAGCTTACTTTGCAAGGAGGAAAATACAGCCTGTCCCTCTCAAGAGAACCAAACAGATGTCTTTACATACAGTATTTTATAGTGTTAAAGGGAAGTGCTAATGTCCTATTCTAGACTTATGCCAACTGGACAGTACGTTGACATGAGGAACGTCTGGATGGTATTGCTGGAAGACGTCTTCCCTCAAAATGAAGAATTTTTGCATTTGGCAGTTCGTGTTAAAGGATTATTTAGAAAAGGAGTGTTCTAATAGATTTTTAAATTTTAGAATTCTTATAGAAGAATTGAGTGGCCTGCTTTTAAAGGAACTACAGGGGTTCAAATGTTGTCCCTTTGGAAGCTTAAGCAGTAAGAGAAAGAGGAAACCTTTGAACATTACCAATAAACAAACATGTACAAAGCTTTTTTTTTTTTTTTTTTGCTTGCTTGCACATTTGGCATGCAACATTTGATGGCCCTTGTTGGATTGGGGTTTGAACATTTCCCAAAGTTGGCTGCTTAAGTCAGTACAGTCTGTTCACATCTTATGCGTACTTTTATGTGTGTAGATTCAACTACTCGCACTCGGCACGCAGATAAAAACATCAGTTTAAATAATGCAGACGATTCTGCCTGCCATTACACTTATTAAATACATGCCCTGGAATGAGCCTGAGATTAGAAGATGAAGCTGCTGTTCTGTTGGTCTCAGTTCCCGTGTGCCTCTAGTAGTTTTTAAAGAGACAGTATGTATTTTTTGGATACAAGGCATTTAAGATAATTATAGTGCCTAACGAGGCATTTCTCAGAACATATCCCCATTGTGCAAAATACTGTACAGGCACTCGTTTTTCATCTTGCCGAGCCCTCCTTTTCTTATTTTCCTCCACCAGATACAGAAGAGGGCACAGCGGACCAGCCTCAGAATAGTTCCTGCTCACTTATTTGGTAACTTCCCTCTTCTCCTAGTTCACCAAACAATGTCTCCTTTCATTGGCCATTCTCGAAACCAATCACTGTCTGCTCTGAGTGTCTTTGACATAGACCAAAATTTTACAAGACTGATAAGCTCATTGTCAGATAACAGGGTAATTTACAGATAAAAGTTATACGATGCATACCTGTACTTGTACACATACCTGTACTCAATTAGTTTGATTGAAATGCTTTTTGTTTTCTGATGTTTAGTTCTACGTTTACTGAGATGATTCTGAACAGTGTAATACAGCAGTTCTCAGATTGGTGGGTCATGACCCACCAGGAGAACTGGAAGTGGCTGCCAGCACCTTAAGGGATGTGGCAATGGTGCTCCTGGGATCACACCGCCGTGGGGGAAAGGGTTATTTATAACTTAAGGGTTGCGCTGACCCTCCAGAGGGTGTGGAGAGGCCTACAGCCCCCTCTCCAGGCCTCCCTGTGCTTTAGATCAACTCTCCACGACAATTGCAACCCACTTCCGGTTTTGGCCGTCCCCCCCCCACAAGGACTCATGGTTCTCCCTCCTGACTTGTGGGGGAGAACTTTGAGAACCGCTGAGTTACCGCTGGTTTAATATATTAAGGGTCAAATAGACATGGAATATTCTGAAAAATAATCTGAGCTAGTACCTTGTTTTGGTATTGAAATTCATTGTATCTAATTTGTTTTGAAGCTGCTCAAGGTAAATGAATTACAACATTGAATGCTGTTTAAATTCTACAGAAAATTATTTCTAGTTTTAAGTCTTTCTCAGAGTACTAACATGATTAGGCCATGCTAGGAAGCGTTGTCATTAATCTGTATTGCTGTGTACAAGACATTGTAAAAACATGATTGGTATATTTACAGGCTGGAAAAACCATGTCTGGCAAGAGAGTAATGGTGAAAAATTGTTACTATCGCAGCAAAATGCCTTTATGATTTACACACAAATCTACATTTTAAGAACATTTATAACGTAGTTGTAAGATGTATGGAATTGAAAAGCAGTCTGTTTAACCAGCCCATGCCTAAAGGACAGTTGTGTGATTCTAAATGTGTTTTGTAATAACATTGCTTTGCTAAAAGAAAACAGTTTTGCCAACCTACAAAAACTCTTCAGCCCACCATGTCAGACATTGAATGCCAACCTAAATAAAAATGTCTAAGGCCCCGCCGAAAGGTCTCTAAGGAGGGAGCCATTCTTAATTCCAGGGGGAGGGAATTCCATAATTGGGGTGCCACTGCCGAGAAGGCCCTATGCAAAGCATCCAAACCGTTCTCCAGGACACTGTGGAAGAATATACGCACTTTTCTGTCTGCAGTTCACCCTGGTAATTCAGCTGTGATTTCCATGAACACAGCAGCATAAAGAGCACCCACCGATTGCGCAGGTTGCAGCAACTTTCTCTGTTTATGGCCTGGGACTATAGATTTCTGTGCAGTAATTGTCACCTACTTAATCATAGGGCGGGTAGTTTGGATACATAATGGGGAGCCTATTTTGAACAAGTGAACTGGCCTAGAATCTTAATCTGACAGTTGTTTTAGATGTAGCTGAAAGGGGGATCAAAAATGGAATGCCAGTAGACTCTGGTAGAAAGAACTAGCATTGTCTTTGATCCACAATTAATGCTTCAAGGAAGCCTCTGTAAAATTTCTGGGCTACTTGATCAGCTGTAATAGTTTTCCTTCTCTCCTTGTTGCCTTATACTTTTCTTTGGAGCTGACCTACTTTGTCTGGCCTGCTGTAATGGAAGAAAATGCCCAGATAACAGCCAGACAGCCATGTTTGTGTGGTACCCATCTGAATGTGACATTAGTGTGTGGGGTGCTATGGGGGAAGGAATACTGTTACAGAAGAGGTTATATTAATTTTATAACAATAAAATGTATAACACTGGTCAACACACTTTTTCTGGCATAAGGTATTCCAATGGTTTTAAGGTACTTTTGGGGTGCTGATTCCAAATCTGGCATCAGTTTTTGTCTATCACATCAGGTTTTTGAGATATCAAATATTGCATTTGATAAAATCAGTGAAAAACAGCAAATTTATGCTCATCATATCATTGATGTTGTACTTTAAAGTAGACAAGATAAACCTTCTTGACAAAAAGTATTTGTTGCGCCTTTAATCCTGCAAAGTGCACAGATGTAGCAGAAGATATCAGGGTCATTTCCTTCTTTCGGATGTTGTAGCCCAGGGGTTCTCAACCTTTGGAGGCCCAGGTACCCCCTTATCACGATCCAATTTTCTGAAGTACCCCCTGCTAATTAACTGCTAATTAATTGGATTAATCAATTAATTAGTTAATTAATCATTAAGTAAAAAAGTACTAAAACAATTTTAAATGTGAAAACACTTATTTAACTCTGTGTGTGTGTGTGTGTGTGTGTGTGTGTGTGTGTGTGTGTGTGTGTGTGTGTGTGTGTGTGTGTGTGTGTGTGTGTGTGAGAGAGAGAGAGAGAGAGAGAGAGAGAGAGAGAGAGAGATGCAAGGATCTCCAAGTCACACTTCCCAAAATCAGCTCCTCCCACCCCACCAAAGTGCATTTTCCAAAGTACAAAAATAAGCCCAAAACCAAAATCAGAGAGACAGAAGGACTCCGAAAATAATTACAATTTAAAATCCATGTTAATTAACACTTAATTAGCTGCTGATGGGGCAGATAAGGGGCAGGGCCTGGCATACCCCCAGCAAGAGGCCTGCGTACCCCTAGGGGTTGAGAACCCCTGTTGCAGCCATTGTTAGATCACGCCCTGCAGAAGGAAAATATTAAATAAATGTGGATATCTACATAAAATGATATTATAAACACACTATCCTAAAAATACAGCACCATATTTTAACACTAAAGCAATCACTGACTCGCAACAACTTGCAATCATAAGTGACAAAGAGTTAATTTTGGGTAAAATCAATGAAAATGGGATATGCTGATAGCAGAAAAATGAGATGCGATAGAGCAAGTCTGAGATCAGATTTGGAATCAGCACTCTGAAATTAGTCTAAAACAGCTTCAAAAGTCCATGCCAGAAAAAAAAAATTGTAGACCAGTGTAATCAATGTGCCTTCAATATTGCATAGTTCATAGAACTAGTTTGCATTGGCAGTTTTGTGATATTTAGTTTCAATGGACCTTGGATACAAGAACATCCGGAGTGGTGGGGTAATGGCCAGGAACGGAAGATTGCGCTGTTAATCTTAACAGGCAGCCCAATCCTGCTTAAAGATACATACCTAAAGGGCCAGCTGCAGTATCCAGCACCCTTCCTGGGCCATGCCAGCAAATCCCAGGAACACCTCGGGAGAAGGGAACTTTTGTCCCCTCCCCGGGTGTAGGGCTGCTCAGTCCCAATGGGCCTTCTTGGGGGTACGTTGGCTCTGGAGTCGACGTACATGCAGGGTAAGGGTGGCCCAGGCCAGGAATGAGTGCAGGATATCCCCGCCCCAGCCTGGCCAAAGGCTTCCCTCCCTCGTCACCCAGCCCACGCCCCCCCCCCCTGCACCGACGGGGCAGGATTTACCTGCACTGGTGGGTGCCGGGTCCGAAGGGAGGTGGAGTAAGGGCTGTTGGCCTCTGCACCAGCGACCCTTACTCTCTGGGTGTCACTCACGTTACGGTGCGTTTACAACACCTGGTGCCTGCGGAGCACATGCTCTGCAGGCGCCGATTTGCACAGAATCAGACCGCTAGTTTGTTTGTTGCCTTAAGTGCCGTCCGTCGATTAGATTGCACTAATGGAAAAAAGAGAATATTCCCGTGTGGGTGTGGTGAGAAACCCTCGGAGGAAATTGGTCTTGCCTTTGTTTGAACTTCCTTTTGAGTTGATTAGTTTGTGCTCTCAAAAGGATCTGGCTATATTTCTCAAACCATCACATATGTGCAGCGTACAGGTGAATCATGTAAGTCAGATTTGTTAAGTTACAAACAATGAAAATGTTAAGATAATGCATGGTCTTGGTCTTCTTTTGTTTTCGATTTAGGGAGTAACTATTCCCAGTCAAAGGCGCTATGTATATTACTATAGCTACCTGTTAAAGAATCAAGTGGATTACAGACCAGTGGCACTGCTCTTTCACAAAATGATGTTTGAGACAATTCCAATGTTCAGTGGCGGCACTTGCAGTAAGTATCTTTTTAAACACCTCTGCCATGCAAAACTGTATCTGTTAATATTCACTAATTACATTTGTGCCCTGTTAAACCATATTTCACCTCAGTAAGCAGAATTTCACTATTTAAACACTTCAAAATGTTTTTAATCTTTAATGTTCATATTTAGCATATAACAAGAGGAGAAACAAGATGTTGGATCTCCCAAGCACTGAATTGTTCATTTCCAGTTGTAAAGGCTCAATCAGCCAATTCCCTCTCTTCCCGGCCCCCGCTGGTTTTCTGTTTCATTCTGTTCACTTTTGTGTTTTTCCCAGTTGCCACCTTGATATTCTGTGGCTCCTGGAGGACCACAAAGCTTGCTCAGTCTGAAGCAGATTGTTTTTGAGGGTTTGTACATCTCTTTTAGAGAAAATTATTCTGGAGTCTTTGGAACTTGAGAGTAAATGTGTCCTGGATCACAGTGCAAGAACTAGGTGGGAGCCTTTATATACTGTATGTAATTCCCCCCCCCCCCCCCCCCGTCTTCTCAGTTTGCTTTTCTCCATCCTTCTGAGAGAACTTCTGCTGGACTCATTGGAGGTTTTTTTTTTTCTGAGAAATCATGCCCTGGATCATGCTGTTGTGCATTTGCTCATTGTGTTTCCAATCTTCCTAGCTATTTTCTTCTCTTACTACTCTCAACCTCTTTCCCACCCTTTTGTCTCTCTGTCAACTTTCTAGTGCATTTCAAATGCATTGCGCTATTTACCTGAAAAATAAAAGAACATCTCCATCTTGTCCTGCCCCATTTAGAGAGAAATCCAGACTCTCTAACCTTTTAGACTTCCCAGGAAACAAAGAGTTTTGGGTGATTTGTTTTTTGTCCGTTTGGGGCAAAAGTTTCAAACTTCTGCAAATCCCTGGAGTTCATAATTATCCAGAAACTGCCATCATCTTGGCGCAGCAGTGTGTATTTTAGAAATAGAGAATTAGATTTTTATCCTCTTCTTTGAAGGAGCTCAGGATGATGTACATGTTCCTCTTCTTAAACTGCCCCATCCCTACCCATTTTATCTTCACAATGCCCTCTGAGATAGTTTGGGCCAGTGGTTCCCAAACTTACAACGGTCACTGCACCCTTCTTGCACAGCGCCCTGTTACATCGCCCGGTCTCCCAGGTGCCACAAACTTAAATCGCTCGAGATGTCACACGATTCAAGATGGCGGCGCCCGGGAGAACCAGTAAGCAGAGGCCACCAGGGACATCCTGCGGAGCCCCTGTGAGTTTGCCGTGGCACTGTTAGTCACACAGTTTGGGAACTACTGGTTTAGCCTGTGAGATGATGACCGGTCCAAAACACTGAGTAAACTTCATAGCTGTTCAGGGATTTGAATTTCCGTCACCACAGTTCTAGTCTGATATGAACCACTCCATCACAGTTGGCTTTCTGTGAAGCTGCCTTTATGTATCCAGCTGTTGGTCTAACTACTCCAGCATTATCTTTGTCAGTGGCTCTCTGAGATCTTTCCCATCATCTGCTACCTGAAATCCTTTTAATTGGAAGTACCAGTGATTGTATCTGGGACTGTCTGCAGTGCCAAGTGTATTTTCTGCCAATAAACTTTAACACACACACCCCCAGATGCTTTGAGGAAGGATAAGATGAAAATAGCAACTTAAGAGACCAACCTAATTCTTCAACTTGCACTTTCCAAGCCTCATACTTGTAGTGCTTTCTTGGAGTTCTTCATAATGATCTCTATGCATTCACACTTAGGGATCTGTACCTGTACTAGAGCTTTTAAACCAGGGATCTGGTGGTTACCGCACCTTCCTGCTCAGTTCTTTTCTAACTGTCACATGAATCTTGGGAACCTCTCTCCCTGCAGCAAGGTTTCTTGACGTGCTATTAGTCAAGGATTTTTCTCCTCTCATTTATTCTTTAGACTCTTTGTCGTCATTTCTTGAAGTTGTGTAGCTAGATCTAGCTCAAGGACTCGCCGACCATTGGTGAGCATCCATTGCCCCACATCTGAAAGGAAATGCTCTAGGCCATAGGAGCCTCAAATGCCACATTTCTTGTGGAGCTAAATTATGCTTTTCGATTGGCCATGATTAATGCCTTTTGTCTCAGAGTCTGGGTCACCGACTCAAGAGGAGGAATAACCTTTAGTGCACCTTGACATCTGTCTCTGTTGCTAAGGGGATGGCTGAGCCACCTGTTTTATTCTGTCTGATGCCGTCACCAGGTCTTGTGCCCCTGGATTGGCCCTTCATCATCCCAGACTCTTTGAGAACCCCCATATTGGTGTCCAGGTCACCTCCCATTGCCTCAGGACTTGATGGCCTCAGCCTCAGGTTTGAAGTCCCAGTCAGTGTAAAATAGTATTTGTGATTGGCTTTAGGGATGAGAATAAAGGAAAAGGGGGCTACAAATGGGGCATACTGTATCTACACAAAAAAGCTTTACGTGCAACAGAATGCATCCTATCAATCCTACAGTGTTAAACTTAGGTGTTTCTATCCCAGGGTTAGTTGGACAGGGTTCAAGTGAATAATGTTGATTATTTCTGTTAGTCACCTGTATTCAGGTTCAGGTTCATGCTGAGCATTATACTTCAGAAAAAGACTTTTCGGTAATCTAGTGTTAAATTATTCAGAGTTAAACAGAATTCTGCTGCTGTTGGCTGACACATCTTGTTAGCATACCTAAATCATTTAGGGCCCAATCCTATCAAACATTCCAGCACTGATGCAGCGCATGCCCCATTAGCATAGCTGCATTGGCACTGGAAAGTTGGATAGGATTGGGCCCTAAATCTAAGTAATTAATATTGGATATTGACAGTGGTGTAGCTAAGGCAGGGGCAGGGGGATACAGGGTCTCAAGTACCACATGGGGTGGTGAACACTGCCCACCCCTCTCTCCTCTGAAGAACGGAACAAGCAACATGCAGCTCAGCCTGCAGCTCTCCCTCCCGCAGGAAGGGCTACTACTTACTGCATGGGAGGGCTTCATTTTGGGCTTCTCCGAGCCTGCCAGCAGCAAGGTCAGCTTGCTGATCGGGAGGAAGAAGCGGAGCACTTGGGCCTTTCCGACCCAGCGTCTTTGAGCGAGAAGATCCCTGTTGGAAACTGTGGCTGATACTCAAGAGGGCCCGGCAGTGAAAAGGCTGCAGCCAGGTGACTGCCACGTTGGATTCTGCAACTGTCTACACAGGAACATTGTGCATGTCCCTAACTTGGGGGGTCGGCTGGCTGCTTCCTGTCTTCCTCCGTAAACCAAGAGAAAGGAGATTGATAGCAGGTGCCAGGAAGGGGGTGTGACAGAAGCCGCGAGGTATCCCAGAAGCCAGCAGCAGCAGTTTGATCGATTGCAGCGGCCAACCCCCCCCCCCAAGTTAGGGACATGCAAGATGTCCAAGGAGCTGCCACTGCAATCGATCACTTGTCACCATGCTGGCGGCGGCAGCTTCTGGCACCCCCTCGCTTGTGGGCTGGGGGGGCGACCAGTGGGGGCTGGGACTGGTGACCAAGAGGTGATGCCGAGTGTATCTTTTTTCGGTGCCACAGTTTCATTTTTTGTTTGTTTAAAAAGGGGTGACGTCACTTCTGGGGGGAGGTGACGAGGGTCATGAGGGCCCCTGGTACCACCAGACCCACCTACGCTATATCGTATCGATGAGAAATACCTTTTTAAAATGCTTTTTAACTGTAAGGTTCTTTTTAATTCTGATTCTTCATATTCATTTTAAACTTTTTATGAAATTACTTTTATCTTTAATCATACAGATCCTCAATTTGTGGTCTACCAGCTTAAAGTAAAGATATTCACATCCTCTTCAGGACCCACAAGACGTGAAGACAAATACATGTCCTTTGAATTCCCACAGCCGTTACCTGTTTGCGGTGATATCAAAGTGGAATTCTTTCATAAGCAAAACAAAATGTTGAAAAAGGTTTGTCTCTTAATATGCAAAATGTCTTTTTTCCTAGCCCTAAATGCATTTGATACCTCTTCAGTTTAGATCTCAGTTTGGCTTGTGGATTATATATTAAGGATGGATTCAGACTTTCTACCAAAATGGTATGGGACGAAGCATGAATAACTTATGCTTTCTAGTCACTGCTTTTGGGGAAAAAATGCATGTAATCCCACTCACATTAAATAATGTTTTAAATATATTAGGAAGCTAGATGTGGATCACTTTTGCATTATATTCAGTTTGTATGCAGTCTTGCAGATTAGGACCTTAAACTACTATTGTAGTTGAGAGGCGATGAAGGCATGTATGATGGTTGCTAAGCTGAAACCTGGATTACAACTTTCTAACCCATCGGTTCTCAAAGTCGTGGGTCATGACCCAAGGGGCGGGGACAACATGGCGGCAGCAATTCCAGGGATCGCTGCCGCTGCTGGGGGAAACATTTTTTGGACTTACCAGGGGTCCTGACGGCTTCTGGACAGTGCAGGAGGCCCATGGAGGGGTCCTCAGGCCTCCCTGCACCGTCCAGAAGCCATCAGGACTCCCAGTGAGTTAAGTATGCACACATTTCCTCGCGGTGGTGGCGCGATCCTGGGATTGCTGCTGCTGTCCCCACCCCTGCAAAGACTCAAACCACTATGATAACCACTGTTCTAACCTGAAGAAGTTGGTGACAAGTGTTCCTAGATACCACTGCTTTGTGAAGGTCCAGCACTGTTTCTACAAATTCAAATCTGAAAGCTAAATTGTTCAAAGGTCTGCCTCTTTCACATGTAAACGAATGAGTGGGGTGGGTATAACAGTAGTATAAAAAGGGTATGCAAATGAGGGGAGCTGACTTTACTTTCTCATACTCTTTTCCCTAGCCCAAGTCACGTACTTTTGAGAGAAAAGTACCTGAGCCAAGGAGCTTGAAGGGATGTACGGCTGAGGAGAATTCACTTCCCCTCTCCTTCATATAGTGACCTCTCGATTTAACAGGCGAATGAGGGGAGGGGCGAATTCACATATAAAGAGAACTGTACCAGTTCTTAATAAAGCAGAAAATGGCCGTCGCTTCTGAAGTCTGTTAAATCGAGGGTTCACTGTACTATTTTGATGGTGGTTAGCATTGATTTCACTCATTGCTTTAAATGTGAATGGGGCAGACTTGTGAACAAAGGTTGCTGCTCTTCCCTCTAATTTGACTTGAAGTAATTAAGGAAGCAAGCCATAAGCAACCTCCTGGTTTTAGAAGTGGGTTTTCTCTGTGCCAGGTGCAAGGGAGTGACAACGGAAACAAGTTATCTTGTTGTCTTGTGCTCCCTGAGGCATCTGGTGGGGCCACTGTGTGATACAGGAAGCTGGACTAGATGGGCTTTTGGCCTGATCCAGCAGGGCTCTTCTTATGTTCTTATGTAAGGAAAGCCAAGCACTGCTAACAACTCAGTGTCTTCCATATGATAGGACTATTGGTAGGCCCTGTCTTTGTCTGGATTTAGCTTCTTATCAGCTCACTGCATTCAGTTACTTAATGAAAATTGAAGTTGAAGGCCTAACTCCCAAAGCCAAGGAGTTGGATGCAACTCAAATGGAACTCCATTTTTGCAAATGGAGAAGTGCAAATGGAACTCCACTTAGGCAGTGGGTCATGTTAGTCCCCACAGCTCCAGCCCTTTGTGTCTCTCCTTAACACAGGCAACTTTCTGGATTCCAGATAAGAAAAGATACAACTGGTCACGTTAGCCTTAATGGCAGATGTTCAAATTCTGTTCTCAATATCTCACTCTGTAATCCCATTGCTCAAGAGGGAAAACAATATGAAACCTCAAGGGTAGATCTGAGGGCATTATGTGCAATTGCCTATCATTGTTCAGTGGGATTTCTTGCTAAAAATGAGCAAGAGCTCTGAAGAATAATCTCACAGGACAAGATTGTCCTCCTTTATACCTAGAGCTCACGCCATCCACAGAATAGTAACCTGGAACAATGGGTAAAGCTCAAAGAGCATTTTAGAAACCCTCTGGAATCCAACTAGCATCACAATTTCCAAAGAGAGGCTGACCTATTTATGTTTCTGCCTTGAGAGCATAGATGAATGGAGACATGAGCTCTTGATGATAGTCCTAACTATCTCAGTGGCAGTGGCATCACTAGGGCGCGCGCGTCACCCTAGTGACCCACACACATGCCCCCTTATATTAATTGCCACGATTTGGGGGGGCGACCCGACGGGCCGCTGCCCCAGGTGCCCCGCCGCACCTTTCATCCGTTTGTTGCAGCCGGCTCGGGGACATCTTCCCTGGCCAGCTGTCCTGGACCTTCTGACGAGGCCCACTGCGTCACAACGTAATTTATACCTTTTTCGCGCATGCGCAGACCGTTCCTGAGGGAAAAGGACTGCCCATTTCCCTCAGGAACGGTCTGCGCATGCGCAAAAAAAGGTATAAATTACGTTGTGACGCAGTGGGCCTCGTCAGAAGGCCCACGAGCGCTGGCCCGAGCGGACGCTCCGAGGCCTTCTCCTGGCCTCGGAACTTCCGGTGGGCGACGAGCGCAGCGGAGGGCGACGCGCATCACCCTCAGGCGGTCCGCCCCGCCCCGCGCCAGCAGCGTCAGTGCTCAGTGGCGTTTTCACACCCAGTAACTGAAGAAACTGTTCCCAGGCTGGCTTGAAACATCAGGTGTGACATGTGTTGGGCCAGTTATTGGGACCAGCTGTTATGGAGGCTGTAAAGTCCTGAACTGGCTTTTGTGTGCAAGTTGAACTTTCCCAATGTAAGCCTGAGTATCCTTCTCTCTCAAGCTTATCTTTGGTCTTGTGGAAGAAGTTGATGTAACCTTAAAAATATTGTTTTATGCCAAAAGGGCTAATGCTACTAAAGGCCTGGCTTTATAGCCTACTTACTGTGTGTTTTGTGTTAAATATGCTCAGATTTTCATAACATGCAGAGAGGGATTCTCAGTTTAGGGGACTAAAGCATAGGTTTCCAGTATTAGTTGTGTATTTGCACGAAGTAGGAATGTGTGAACGTTGCTCCTCCTGTGGTAGCAAATGCATCCATTAATCAGGAAAGCCCCCCCCCCACAAGTGCAGCCGTGCTGAAAAGGCGCACGCTGTATCCAGCGGGGGAGGGTGGATCCGGGAGGCTTCGGAAGGGAAAGGATCCCCTTCCCCCTCTGTAAGCCTCCCGCTCCGCACTGGGTCTCCTCGAACCTACACCAGCGATTTCACTGTTGCAAGACCAAGGAGAGAGGGGTGGGGATGCTGCTGACAGAGGGGATAAGATCCAGTGCACACCATTGCTGCTGGATTCACCTTTATACCTAGAGTAGCATCCCTGCCCAGTTTTGCCACCCCCACCGGCTTACCTCCAGCGGGTGGCCAGCAATCCAGCAACGCATGGGAGAAGGCTCCATCCTTCCTGCCGGCACTCTGGCAGCATGCTACTCTGCGCGCTGCCAGAACGCGCTTTGCGGCTGCTTTTCAGCAGCCAGTGCTATAATAGGATTGGGCTGCCTTACACTTTGATTAGAAATTAAAGTACAGTAAAATTTTGATAATCTGGCATTGTTAGGACCTAGGTGGTACTATACTACCAGGAGGTACATACCTTAATGCATAAATTAAGTCATAGAATTGAAACAGCTGGAGAAAAACACAAGCACCTGTCTGGTGTCACACAATGCCAGTGGCAGGCTGATTGGTCCTGACTAGATTCATGCGATTCAGCTGCTTCTGCTCCTGCCGTGCAACTCGAAGTTCAATCACTTGCGTGTTCAATGTGATGCCGGACTCTTGGGATTGCCACAGTATTGGATGTTGGATTATTGGAATTTTACTGTAGTGTGAAAATAACCTGGATTCACACTGACAGGGCCAGTAATAAAAAGTGAAAAACTAACACTATGCTAAGCATGGTGTTCATTCAATGAAAGCTTAAGGAAAAGGAAGTGAAGCATTCATTTTGTCTGGTAAGCAGTGCCATGCTTATTAAGTTGTTTAGAAATGGGAGATCTGCTTTAGGAACACTCTTGGGTCAGGGTTGAAATGTTGTTCTATAGGGTAATGGGCCCCCTACTGGTCACAGGATTCCTTTTTATCCAGCAAAAGTACATTTCTTTGAAACATGCGTCTGTCAGTTGGCTACAAAACTTTCCTCTAGGTTTTGCCAGTCTTAGAAATCAGATAAAATATTACTAACGCTAATTCATGTTTTCTAAATAGAAAAGCAGTACAGAAGTTATATAAATAAATCTTATAGATGCATTTCATTAGATAGCTGTTTAAAATGTCATGCTCCTTTCTATCAGATTGGTCTAGATGTTGTTTTAGTGACTTCTGCATAACGTGGCCAGACTAAACAAGGGAATCTTTAACTATAGAGGCATTTCACTTTTCTTAAATTTAGGACAATGAAATATCTAACTGAAGCAGTGAGTTTGTTATTTTATTTTCTTTCAGAGGAACAAGTATACTTCCTAGACAGCAATACAAAGGGACAGACCTCTTTAAACTTTCTGTATTTCTCTTGTTTATCTTCTTTGTAGTCACTATAGCATTAGTTCAGAGTAATGCATAAACATGTCTTTAATATGGCAACCTTATATGTCCACCTTGCACTGATGAAAAGCACATTTGTTTCCTTGCAAACTGCTAGAACATCATTTCTTACAGAAGACTGTTAAATCTAGGATGTAAAACATTTGCACATGGGGTCTGCTTATAGCACTGGAGAATTTCACTAGTCTCATCATGGTATTTCCCCATTAGGGTTAATTTCAGTTCTGAATTGTTGAGAACTGCAGGTTCTTGACAGTTGTTACTATCAGTAGCAATGCTTTATCTGTCTATATAAACTCCCATAGGTATTTCACAGCCATAGAACTGTATATCTAACACTTGCATAGAATGAATTATAAATTAGGGAAATATGGGTTGCTTCTCTCCCAGTAAGTTTTATTTTTGAGCTATGCTCATTTTTGACTGTACTTGTATAAGCTGGTGGGGCTTAGTTGAATTTGACTCTGAGCTGTTGGAGTTGCCTCTAGATATGCCACCAAATTTGGAATTTCTAGATTCAGGTACTAATTTTGGATCTTCAGAAGGGTGAGCATTATGACACCGGAGTAGTTCTTCTTGGGCTCAAGTAAAATCTGAGCCATAGAAGAATTCTACTTATCCTCCCCACCCATCAGCCTTTTTCTCCCATCTACTTCCTTTGCTGGTGCTTCTCCTCCTCCAGCAGTGGCAGGAGGGAATGTGTATGTGCACTCTCTGTCTCCCTGTCTCTCTTGCTCTCAGCTTTCCTTGTTCTCCAAAGCACATGGAGCACTCACTGCTCCAGCAACAACTTGACTGCCTATGGCCCTGGAAATGTAATTTCCAATAGGTCGGCGCCATATATTTGGAATGGGGACAGAGTATTTGCCCTCTGCAGGGTATTTGTAGGAGCTTGTGGGGGGGGAGGATTAGTTGTTGGGTGGGATGCATTGAACCCGCATCACTGGGACCACCACAGGGTCCAATTTCACCTATTGTTTTCTGAATGAGCCAATTTATATCCATCATTGGGGGGGCGGGATGACTTTGCCTAAACCCAATTACAGATCAAAAGGGAGGGAGAGGCACAGGGAGAAGTTTTGCAAAATACCTAGTTATCTTTTATAATAAATGGTACTTATTGTACCAGTTTCAGTTAAGGATACAGAATGTACTCAATCCACATGGCCCAGCTCTTGTTTATTAAGCAGATCAGAGTTCAGGACAGACAGGCTGTTTACAGATAGATGTACAGACATTCAGCATTAAGCCTGCTGTGAAAACGTGCTCACTGCTGTTGTGACACACAGCCTTTTCCTTAAAGTTAACTTGGGGGCAATGCACACCCAGTTTAACAGAAGCCAGATTTATACAACAATGATTTGCCATCTTGTATCAATCATTAAACAGCTTTCACCTTTCTCAGAGCAGGATGCATGTGTGCACAGTGCTGACTGGCTGGCTTTGGTCAGTCAGGGAAGCCGGTTTGCCAAGATGCGAAAAGGATGGAGATGACAGCCGGGGGGGGGGGGGGGGGAGTGCTTTTAAAAAATAAAATAAAAACACTTTTAATTTGAATATTTTTACTTTAGGCACTGGGTAGGGAAAGGAAACCACAGTGATCAATTCGCCAAAAGCAAGGGGAGCTTTTTTCTGGAGCTGCAGAAAAGCCTGGAGCCTTCGTGCCCCCACACCTTCTCTTATCTCTATATGCATCTGTATGGAGCCATACTTTCACTACAAATTGACTAACGTGTACTAATTATTGGTTGGTTGTTAAAATAAGCTCTTTTTTTGTCTTTAGGACAAAATGTTTCATTTCTGGGTAAATACGTTCTTCATACCAGGACCGGAAGAAAATTCTGATGCAGTGGAAAATGGAAGTCTTCTTGGAGATCAGGAACTTGACGGCATTTTCAGTACAGAGCGGTCAGATAATGACAAGGAATATCTAATACTTACACTAACAAAAAATGATTTAGACAAAGCAAATAAAGACAAGGCAAATCGTTACTTCTCTCCAAACTTTAAGGTCAGTATATTTATTCAAGGGTAACGAGGACTGGACTTGACGAAAGCATAATGATTTAAAGTGTGCTATGCATATGCTATGCTTCTCCATAGATGGAGAAGCATACAATCAGTATGCTGATTATACTCTATGCTCTATACAATCAGTAAAAACAAGACCTGGAGCTGACTGTGGCTCAGATCATGAGCTTCTTATTGCAAAATTCAGGCTTAAACTGAAGAATGTAGGGAACACCACTAGACCAGTCAGATATGACCTAAACCATATCCCTTATGAGTATACAGTGGAGGTAAAGAATAGATTTAGGGCATTAGACCTGGTAGACAGAGTGCCTAAAGAACTATGGACGGAAGTTCGTAACATTGTACAGGAGGCAGCAACTAAAACCATCCCAAAGAAAAAGAAATGCAAGAAAGCAAAGTGGCTGTCAGATGAGGCTTTACGAATAGCTGTGGAAAGAAGGAATGCGAAAAGCAAGGGTGAAAGGGAAAGATATAAACAACTGAATGAAGATTTCCAGAGAATAGCAAGGAGTGATAAGAAGGCCTTCTTAAATGAACAACGCAAGGAAATCGAGGAAAACAACAGAATGGGGAGGACTAGAGATCTCTTCAAGAAAATTGGAGATATCAAAGGAACGTTTTGTGCAAAGATGGGCATGATAAAGGACAAAAAAGGCAGAGACCTAACAGAAGCAGAAGAGATTAAGAAGAGATGGCAAGAATACACAGAAGAACTATACAAGAAAGATCTGAATGTTCCTGATGACCACGCTGGTGTGGTCACTGACCCAGAGCCGGACATCCTAGAGAGTGAAGTCAAGTGGGCCTTAGGTAGCATTACTAACAACAAAGCTAGTGGAGATGATAATATCCTAGCTGAGCTACTTAAAATCCTAAATGATGATGCTGTGAAAGTGCTGCACTCAATATGCCAACAAATTTGGAAAACTCAGCAGTGGCCAAAGGATTGGAAAAGGTCAGTTTACGTTCCAATTCCAAAGAAGGGCAGTGCCAAAGAGTGTTCAAACTATCGCACAATTGCACTCATTTCACATGCTAGCAAGGTTATGCTCAAAATCCTACAAGCTAGGCTTCAGCAGTACTTGGACCGAGAACTACCGGAAGTACAAGCTGGGTTTCGAAGAGGCAGAGGAACTAGAGATCAAATTGCCAACATGCGGTGGATCATGGAGAAAGCACGAGAGTTCCAAAAAAACACCTACTTCTGCTTCATTGACTACGCAAAAGCCTTTGATTGTGTGGATCACAACAAACTGTGGCAAATTCTTAAAGAGATGGGGGTACCAGACCACCTTACCTGTCTCCTGAGAAACCTGTATGCGGGTCAAGAAGCAACAGTTCGAACCGGCCATGGAACAACCGATTGGTTCAAAATTGGGAAGGGAGTACAGCAAGGCTGTATATTATCACCCTGCTTATTTAACTTATATGCAGAGTACATTATGAGAAATGCAGGGCTGAATGAATCGCAAGCCGGAATCAAGATTGCCGGGAGAAACATCAACAACCTCAGATATGCAGATGATACCACCCTAATGGCAGAAAGTGAAGAAGAACTAAAGAGCCTCTTGATGAGAGTGAAAGAGGAGGGTGCAAACGTTGGCTTGAAACTCAACATTAATAAAACTAAGATCATGGCATCTGGTCCCATCAATTCCTGGCAAATAGAAGGGGCAGAAATGGAAGCAGTAACAGATTTTACTTTTTTGGGCTCCAAGATCACTGCAGACGGAGACAGCAGCCATGAAATTAAAAGACGCTTACTCCTTGGAAGGAAAGCTATGGCAAACTTAGACAGCATAATAAAAAGCAGAGATATCACCATGCCAACAAACGTTTGCATAGTTAGGGCGATGGTGTTCCCAGTAGCAATGTATGGTTGCGAGAGTTGGACCATAAGGAAGGCTGAGCGCCAAAGAATAGATGCTTTCAAACTGTGGTGCTGGAGAAGACTCCTGAGAGTCCCTTGGACTGCTAGGAGATCAAATCAGTCAATCCTAAATGAAATCAACCCTGACTGTTCCCTGGAAGGACAGGTACTAAGGCTGAAACTCAAATATTTTGGCCACTTAATGCGAAGAGAGGACTCTCTGGAGGAGACTCTGATGCTGGGAAAAATTGAAGGCAAAAGGAGAAGGGGAAGGCAAAGGATGAGATGGTTAGACAGCATCACCGATGCAACGAACATGAAAATGAGCGAACTCAGGAAGATAGTGGAGGATAAGAAGGCCTGGCGGGATATGGTTCATGGGATCACGAAGGGTCGGACACGACTTAACGACTGAACAACAACAACAACAATGCATAGCAAATTGGGAATCATTTATTGTATATCTCAAGGGTGTTAAATGTTTGACAAGGCAGTAATGAAGAGTAGTTGCTATAAAATAATGGAACCATCTTTAGATCTAAAAGAATTTATTTTGTGTTCAACTGATTTTTGCCCATTGAACCTGAGCACTGACTTGTGTTTCCCCCTTTCTTGCATGTTTGTGTTTGTACCCACTTTTACAGCAAGTGTATTTGAACTGGAAGCAGCCAGCTTATTTTCGTAGAGTGCAACCTAAGTTTGAATCTGATAAATGAAGCCTGGACTGTAGTATATTGGGAAGAGAAGAGAATATTTGGAATTTACCTCCCATTTACTAATCCATATATTAAGTTGGGTCTTTCCTCTTGAAAGATTTCAATAAGCTTGCTATTCTGTTGATAGAAATAGTGTTTGGATTCTAAGAACATTTATTAAAAGGGGAAAAAGATAACTTTAAAAGAAAAAGTGAAGTAGCTAAATAATGTGAGAAGGTATTTGATCAGTTCACTCTGTAGGAAATGGAAAACAGTAATAAACAGACCTCTCTTGAAGGTCTTATTTAAACTAATTGAGTACATGCTGCTTGCTTGTGTTTCTCTTTGTGGTGTTAGTGTCTGGGCTATAATCATAAATGTGTAGTTAAAAGACAGAACGTGGTATCAAATTTTAGCATTCACTTTCCCTATATATTTCAAACTGTTTGTATGAAAATCTAGCTTTTCTTTGCCAAGCAGAGAAATACTTATTTCTGTCCTTTTTCCTAGGTGAAGCTATTTTTCACGAAAACAGTAGAAGAGCCATCGAACCCAGAGGCTAGCAGCTCAACTTCAGTAACACCGGACGTTAGTGATAATGAACCTGATCATTATAGGTATTCTGACACCACTGACTCTGATCCAGAGAATGAACCTTTTGATGAAGATCAGCATACACAGATTACAAAAGTCTGAATATTTTTTTTTATTTGGGAAAAAATACCACAAAGAAGAAAAACTTGAATAAACTGAATTATGGACCTTTTGAAATGGCAATAGGACATTGTGTCACAATTATCAGTTGTAGGAACAGTTCTTTTCCTGACCAATCTCATTTTGCCCAATAAAGCTGCTGGGCTTGACACTTGTTGTTCAGTTGAAAAAAGGTTACGTAGCTATGTTATGTATATACCTTTTTGTGTCAAGAGGACATTTAAATTCAATTAGGAAAACACAAAGATGGCACTTTCCCATTTGATTCCAGTTTTATAAAAGTGGAGACAGATCTGATGTGTATACGTAGGAATTTTCCTTTTGTGTTCTCTGTCACCAACTGAAGTTGATGTAAAGCTCTTTCTAATACACAGGTTCACATCCTGCCCCTTTCTTTGCACTTATGTGGCAACAGATAAGTCTGCAGTTGGCTTGGAGAAGTAACGGGTTTACTACATTTGAATGCATGTAAAATGGGTAGGAGAGTGGAAAGAAAAGCTCAGAAAGGAATGTTTTGTGCTGGACCCTGGACTGTGTACCATTTCCAGCTTACTTACATGCACTTCTTTAGCATGCTACAGTAATAAATCCTGGACATTTGAGGAATCGCCGCTGTCACTGCTTGTTTGTGCATTTTATTATTATTATTTTTTAAGCATAATGGTGCTAGAAAAGGCAGCTAGAGGGAGTGGTTCTGTATTTAGGGCTACAGGAATGAACCTTCCATGACATCTGGAAAGATCTACAAATGAAGGGATATGAAAACAATATGGTTACATGTGAAACATAGTAACAATGACTTAACCATACAAATGTGGAGGCTATCTATCAGAAATAGGTTTACACAGTTGTTTGTGTGTGACAATTGGCATGCCCCCAGCTGTGGATAATAAATGTCAGAGTATTTTTTTAAAACAAAGCAAAAACCCCAAACCCTTGTCTTTGAAACAATGTGGAATTGCTATTTTGAACTTGATGGTATAAAATCCCATTAGTTTGTTAGGTTATCTATCGTGCCATGTCCATTTTTCTTAATAATGAGGGCATAAATGGCAACTACTCAAGGCAGAACTCAGACTAAATACTGAGCAAAAGGACAGCATACTCCTTCAACATTCATTAGTGAATTTTATTCCCTTTTCTGATCCTGCGCATAATTGTATGCCCATAATGTCATATTTATTTTCTTGGGACTTGTGTGTAACTGCACAGCATCATAGCTTTCATTCATAATACCAACTTTTAACAAAGCAAATGTTTAGGCTTCCTAAATTTGATCCAGTTCTACAATTTTATAGATGAAACTGATTGGCAAAAAGTGACTACTGAATTGCCTTCGGCTTTTTTTCCTTTGACTTACGTTAGCATAATTTCTGTTAAATAATTTGAAAACCACATTAGCAGACTAAAGAAGTGTTGGATCCAAAATACTTGGATGTTGAACAGTGTGTTAGAACTTTTATCTTGTACAGTTCTGCTGTGTAACATGGGAGGGCCAAATTGGAAATAGTTTCATGGCCTTTTGCACTGTTGTTCTTCCTTAGGAATGTGAAGGTCTGAATGAGGGCTTGGATTTGAATGTGTCAGTGGTCCTGAGAAGCCTTGCTTACGTTTTTATGGTATAGTCATTGAAAAAGGAAAATGGCATTATATATAATATATATTATGCATACTCTCCTATACTTTATTTCAGCTACCATCCCCATAGAACATGGCAAGAATTACTATGATTGAAAGGGTTGAGTCCTGATTAAAACTTTATTTATGACAGTATTCATCATTAGCTTGAAAATGCATTCTTGTAGGTAATTTCTTGAGTTTCTGGACTGTGTGCTTAAATTCTTGGATGTGCAGCAGCTTACATGTCTGAAATTACTTGAAGGCATCACTTTGACAGGAGCTTACTGTTAGGCCCTGTGCCATCCCTAGTCATCTGTAGCCCCATTTAAAATAGTTTGTCACAGTAGTTGAAGGGCAGTTGTATGAAATAGCACCAAGGTTCTTTGCTGTGGCACACCTTGTAAACTGAAGGGACGTTTACATGCAGCATCAATTGTTTTCAGCTTTAAGGGAAAAAAAAAAGAAATACAAGTTTAGGGTGCCAGTGTGCAGTTCCATGTTTAAATTCTAGCAAACGTGCAATATGTTAACGATGCCTGTGGTTGCCACAAAGTGCCTCGTTTACCTTTTTAAAATACTGTTAAAAATGTGTCATGCATGCAGATGGAAGGGGGTGGAACTGTGCACTAAAAGGAGGCTTTAATTGCAGTGTTTGGTAGAGCTGCCTCTTTACTCCGCCAGTTCAAAATTCTCAGTCTGTTTTCATATAGAATATATATAGATATATATACTAAAAAAATTGTCTGTTAAGCAGCCTTATTCTGATTCAGCCTCTTCAGATACTATTGTGCTGTGCAACAGTGGCTCTGTGTGTAATGCTATGCACTGAGGATACACAAAACAAGAAAATGACATGTACAGGATAATGTCTCATACAAATCAGATGTCCGTTTGTTATTGTGTTTAACAGCCCTTTATCTTAGTGTTAAAACTCCACTTAAAACTGATTAAAGTCTCATTCTTGTCACTGTGTTGGGTGTATTATTATATGGAAGTACATTGAATAAAACAGCTAATATGTTTCCATAAAATAATGAAAAGCACATGTGATCAGAAGCATGAGGGTTACTTATTGGAGAGGAACACAGTTGTTTTTTTTAAAAAAAGTTGAAGTATGCTTCATGTTTTTAAATCACATTTAATTCTCAGAGGGCATTGGTGAGATTTTGACGTTTTATGACTGGATTTTAAAGTAAATACTTCCTTGAAATGATTAGAGTGTAATCAACTTTCCTGAGTGATTGGCATAGGAATGTGACTGCATGTATTCCTGTTCGTACTTTTGAGCCTACTACTGTACTAACTTCAGAATGATGAACTGCATTTTTTTCCTAGTGCATAAGAGAGGACATTGCTCAGAGGTAAAGCTCAAGCTCTGCATGTATAAATTACCAGGTAAAAACCAAGGTGTTTCCTTTTCGAGTTAAAAGGATTATGAGTCACAAGGCTGAGACTTTGGAGAGCTGCTGCTAGCCAAGGAGACAGTATTCTGCCCACAGGTCTGGCTTGGTATCAGGCAGTTCCTGATATCTGTGTAGTTCTAGAGCAATTAAATTACTTTTTGTATGTGTGTCTAATACAGGACCTTTTCACAGTGGGTTATTATCATGGTATATTGCCAGCATGAATATACCATACCTGGACATCTCAAATAGGTTTAAATCTTTTCGCTTTCAAAACATTTTCTATTACCACCAGAAACAGATATTTTCATTGAGTAACCTGTTCCATATGTAAGGACTGCTTTCATTTAACTTACAGTGGGTGATTGTTTCAGATGCAGTTATTGTTAAATATCACATTTTTAATTGCTCCAGGAGGATTTTTGATAGGTTTCCTGCAGTATTTAGTATGCTCAAAAGATTCTGTGCAAGTCTTAGACAGTTCACCACTTTGCCATTTGAATCAAGTGTAATGAAAGGAAGCATTCTGTTTTTGTTAATTAGGCAAGATTGTCCAACATCTATAGCACTGCTGTTCTTGAATTCATTTTATGTTAAATTGTAAAATCTACATGACTGACATGCATGTTTCTGTGTGTCCTGATCTCATGTACCAAATCCTTGGTTCTCAAAACTTGATAAGCATGAAATATATAGTTAACGAGATTACCACAGTATGGTGCGAACTAATACACAGACATTTTCCTTCTGTCATTATCCCAGATTTATTTAAAATGAAAACATGAAGGTTGAAACCTGTGCTGCGTTAGGATCTCAGGCTATCTGCACTTTGTAATGCATGGTCTTAAGTCATACAGAGGTGCTTCATATATTTTGGTTATTTTGTAGAGGGTGTGCTTTTAACCTTACAGGTTTTCCAAACAAGCAACCAAGTTTAAAGTAGAAAATGAGATATAATTCTTTAGAAATCTGGTTTTCACAATTACATTCAAGCACACATCCTGAATTGAGATATTTGAGGCACAAACCGGTTGTTTTATGTGCCTTTCTCATTAGGATTCTCTTGCTAGCTAGAGGAACAGAACATGTACTGGTTTAAGCCACAGTTTTACTGTACCTATGCAATGCTAATATGTAGTTGGTTACATTCTAAGTGATTTTGCTTAGGTTCAGTAGACTCAGAACATGGCTATTGCCTTTGGTTCCTGGGTGCTTGGAATTTGCAGCATGGTTTCTGTGCAGTACAATATATTGGCTGTGCACATGCAGACTACAGTGTAGTAGAACATGTAGAGATCTGTGGTGGACTCAAAGTCCTCTTCCCTTTTGGCCTGCTAGATTTGGCCTGCTACTGCACAGGCACTTGGGGATGAGATGTGCTGTCCTGCTCAGTTCTTATTTGACCACAACCAGAGTAGCAGCAGAAGGAGCATTCTCTAGTCTTGGTTTAGCAACTTATTCTCTTTACCTGTTGAGGCTATCTGTAAAATTGTTTCCAGTTTTATGGAACTTCGTCTTCTACCCATGTCTCGGTGACTAGAAATGTTGTATAGCCAGAGTTGTTACCAGAAGGTGCTGCTACTTTTGGCACCCCAGTCATGGTTTGCACGATTACTTCCAGCAAATTCTAAGTAATGCCCTGTAAGGGCTCTGACAACTGCAATCAATGTCCATGGTGGCCATGCCTTTGACTGACTGAATGCTGAGATGCAGAGGTGTAACAAGACTTTTTGGTGCCTGGTTCGGGGGGGGGGATTTGGTGCCCCTAGGGAACCTTCACGCTGCCTTTAGGCCGCGCGTGATTTGGGGGGGCCACCCCTCAGGGACCCTGCTCCGGGCACCCCCTGCCCACCCGCACACACCCCCCCCCCGCATCCTCGCCAAGAAAGCCCTTCACCACAGGGACTGGACGGGCTGAGCAGGCAGCGCCGAGACGCAGGGACAGGGGAGTCGGACTCGAGTCTCTCGAGTCCGACTCGGCGCCCCCGCAGCAGGTGGTGCCTGGTTCGGCTGAACCACTCGAACCACCCTAGTTACATTACTGCTGAGATGGGTTGGGAATCTTTTTAGCACTACTCTGGAGAGATGATACTGGATTCTGCACAGAAGTAGAACGGAGCATCTTGTACTGTTCCTGCTTTCAGAGATGAAAACCACTTTTTGCCACTCTGCAATAGTAGTGGATGTAAGCACGGCCTCAAACTCAACTTCAAAGATACTCAACGTAGTTTTATTCACGGCTACCTACCTCTCTTCTTTTTAAGACCAGCATGGCCACGGAGATGTTTGCTTTGCCAAAGAAGAGGAAATGCAGGCAAAAACATGAGAGATTTCCCCAGGCTCACTTCATTTTGTCTTCCTCTTGCCTTCTGATTGCAAAAACTCTGCTTCATGTGGCACCACTGTGGCACCATCTACTTATGTGAAGCCCTGCCTTCAACCTTTGCTTGAACCCTCATTCCCTAACAGAAGCCATGATTGCTTATTTATTAATAATAATGTGTTTTTTCCCTTCTTCCAAGGAGCTCAAGGCAACATAAAGTTTTCGTTCCAAAATGCAGCATAAAGTGTTATGCTGCATAAAAACCCATTGTTGCCCTCATGACAGAGCCAGGTGGCATTTTTTTCCTCCTAAGTTGATTAGAAACTACAGTTTGTTTTAAATCTAAAATGAAAGTCAAGGAGTTTGAACTACAAAATTACACTGTTGCATTTTCTTTAATATTCTGTTTTGATGCTTGTACAATGTGAAGCTGCTGAAAATGTGGTTTGGGGGCAACCACAATTTTAGCCATTGCTGCAATCTTCCTTCCTTTCTCATGAATAAACCTGGTTATTTACTGACATGGATTGTTACATCAAAGCTAATGAGGTGATAGCTTGATAAAATATAGTCAATTCCAGTGCATCTGGTTTTTTTTTTTTTGCAGACAGTACCGTATTATTTTGCCTTTTAAATGTTTTCTAGCATTCTTCCTAAAAAAATGTTCACCATTTCCACTAATGTCCCCCTCCTAACAAGAAACTTCTAGTGTCTTATCCTTTTTGTTTTGGTTGAAAGGTGAATATTCCTTTTTCCCTCCTAGCAGAATAGAATTTTTCCTTTAGGCAGGCTTTGGGAAAAATCTAGAAATAGATTTCTAATCTGTAACATTCAAAGTGCTTTTGGTAGATAATACCACTTTAAGCAAACCTCATGATGTACTTTCAGATACAATATTATGTTGAACTAAAACTACCCCCTATCAGTCTCACTCTAGTCATCATACACTAACCTTAAACACTTATTGGAAAATGCTTAAGTTAAAAGTTTGAAAATTTCCAGGGGAACAGAAGCCTATAGTTGTGAGAGATATACTGGCATTACCTTTATTTATTATTATTATTATTATTATTATTATTATTATTATTATTATCATCATCATCATCATCATCATCATCATCATTATCAACAGTATTTATACAGGTGGGCCCCCATATCCACTGATTCGCTATCCACGGTTTCAGTTATCCACGGATCGTGGGAACCCCCCCCCCCAGGCGTTTACTTTTTCCCCAGTAAGATTCATTTCTTCCTTAAAGAAACAGGAGAAGCAGAAACCTTGCAGAGCCTCTCTAGGACTTAGTCTCGTTATACTTGCCTGCAATGGAGGCTGCTTCTCTGTTTGTTTTAAGGAAGAAACAAAGCTTGCTGAAAGAAAAATAAGAGCTGGGGGGGGGGCAAGCATGCCTGCCTGCAGGGGAGGCAGGTGGGGGGGCCCCTCAGGAAACCATGGAGGGGGTGTTCGCTCTTATTCACGGTTTCAAGTATCCACGGAGGGGCCTGGAACATATCCCCAGCGGATATGGGGGCCCACCTGTATACCGCTTTTCAACAAAAAGTTCACAAAGCAGTTTAGACAAAATCAAATTATTATTATTAACAGTATTTATATACCGCTTTTCAACAAAACTTCACAAAGCAGTTTATAGACAAAATCAAATGATTAAATGGCTCCCTGTCCCAAAAGGGCTCACAATCTAAAAAAGATGCAGAAGAACACCAGCAAACAGCCACCAGAAAAGACACTGTGCTGGGGTGAAAGGGGGGCAGTTACTCTCCCCCTGCTAAATATAAGAGGAGCACCAATTGAAAAAGTGTCTCCACTATATGGATAGTGCCCAGCTGGAAAAATTTGCGGGATACTTTTGCCAGATAAAAGATCACAACAGAAGGAAGGAGGTAGTCCTCAAGATGTGCAGCATCCATACTGTTCAGAATGTAACCGATTAATGATCATATTCTTAGTCTCCAAAAGATAATGGGCAGTGATGCTGATTAGCAATTGCAGTAGTCTGGACTTGCTTCTGTCAGTCAATTTATTAATACAAAGACCAGCAAGAACAAAACACAACCATAGCAGAATAATATATAATATACAGTATTTATATACCACCTTTCTTGGTCATTGGATTTCTCCTCTGACCTTAATCCAAGGTGATGTACATGGGCAGGCTTTCCTAACCTCCCTAATTTTTTTTTTGTTTTTGTTTTTTACAATATATAAATGTCCAATCTTTCATGAACAACTACATTGCAGATGGTATCCTTTTGCAGTCTGGCCTCCACTGGCTGTCACCTACTACACTTGACCGACGCAGCTGGCAGCTCTTATTTCTCCTCTCAGAGGCTTTCACAGCTTTTTGTCGTGTCTTGAACTTGCCATTCACCAATCCTCGGGCTTGCAAGGCAGCGGCTCTACTGACTGAGCCAGACCCCTCTGCCCCAAACAGAAGCAGCATTGCTTGCATTGCCGAGTATCAAAACTAAAAATTGGCAGATAAAATACACATACATACAAGAAACAGAGTGAATAGATGTTAAAAATTTTCCTCATTACTAATGATACCCTTAACGGGTTTTTCAGGCAGCTGCCAGGAAGCTAGCGCCCCAAATTGTGAACCGGAATTGGTTCCCATAAGGTGTTTCTTGGCCATCTCTACATCAGGCAAGCCTGACTTGTTTGTGTTGGTCATTCTGCACCTGCTAACCATGTCTCTGTTCTCAGGATTCAGTTAGTTAGCTTTTCCACACTGAGCAATGGGCTAATGCAGAGGCTGAGAGTCCTGGGTCAGGTTTAAACGGGAAAGCGTTTGCTGTCATTGATGCACTTGTGCTACTGACTTCTTTGAACAATTTCATTCAGTGGACGTGCATACAAGTGGAACAGTAGGAGACTTTGAAGAGGAAGTGCAGAGCAGACTGAATCCTCTGTTCTTACGTATTGAGAACTCCCTACCAGGAATGCGCAGAATGAGTAAAGAGCCAGGAATCTCTGCTATTCGGCTGCATGTTTAATCATCTTGGAGCTTTTTGATAACCTTTGATATCATTACCTACGACTTAACATCACAAGATTGAATCTTGGGCCTCTTCGGATGTTGCCTTCAACAAGGAATACTACAAAAAAATTATTGGGCATTAACCACAGTCAGGGGTCCGGAGACTGAAACAAGACACTGCCAGAGGTTCACACTTATCAAATTTAATTTTAGCATTCTATCAATTAGAACATTAAACCAGAGATAATCAGAGTGTTTTATCTTGAAACATGTTGGAACTGTAATTAACGGTTATCAATAAACTTGTCTCCTGCACCTGTTGATTCTGTTGCCGTTTTTTGGAGTGTAATGCTACCCTGTTTTTGTTTGGATGAAATTAATTTTAACATAATCAATTAGAACATTCAATCAGGGGAAAATGGAAACTTGGCTGTTCAGATCTCAATTACCAGTTGATCAGTCCCATGCTGGAAAGAGGAGGAACAGGGACCTTTACTTCATTTGTATGTGTGTGGCCGTTTTCTGTCTTGATCGATATAGTTGCTGAGTTGGCTAGTTTGAAAAATGAGTGTTTTGCCTATAGTAGTAACTATTATTGAATCAGTTGTCTGAGATTGCTTACTATCCCTCTTTGCCACTTGACTGTGAGTATGATGATGGTTAGAGGGCTCTAAAGCTGCATGAAATGGATTTGCATCTCAAGGTGCAAAATACTCTACTGGAGGAAAACAAAGGATGTGGTGCAGGATATTGGGGGACACTATAAATGGTTATGGATAGTGGTGGAAACAGCTATTGAAAATAAACCTGATAAAATCTGGAAACTGCAGCAGAATCAATTTGCTGACATATGAAGCAAGTTATCCCTGACTGCTGGTTTTGCCTCTTGTTCAAGGATCTCAGGTTTGTGTATGTTGGCTTCTCAGTTGGACTCCAGTTTGGTGCTGCCAAGACCTGTTTTGCTTCAGACATGGGCACTGTGCCTTCAGAGTGATTGTTGGGTAGCTATGCCTCTCAGCTGAGACCAGACAAGAGAACTTTTGGGAGCCAAAGTGAGGTATCCTGCAATACACAACTGAGGGCCAAATCCTAACCAACTTTCCTGCACTGATGCAGCCGCAATGCAGCCCCTTGGTAAGGGAACAAACATTCCCTTACCTTGAGGAGGCCTCCATGACTGCCCCTCCCCCACCGCAGGATGCAGCGCTTGCCCTACTGGTATGGCTGTATCAGCACTGGAAAGTTGGATGAGACTGGGCCCTAAATGTCACATGTGCCTCAAACGATGCTTTCGCATAATTGGAAAGCCAAGACAAATGCCCAACTTCTAGAACAGTAGCTTTCAGGCTTTCTGAAAACCTTTCCACACCCGTCAGCTCTGCATGTTGCAAGAGGATTCTGGGACACGTTTTCATGCAAGTAACCTGTTGTACTTCCCTGGTGGATAGAGAGTGCACCCTATCCTACAAAACATCCAACATTCACCTGCAGTGGTACATTTCAAAAGACTTGCCCAACACTAACATTTTCCAGGGAAACTTGTCTGCCATTCTTGGTTTTCACATGTATAAAACAGCTTTATACTAGGTCAGACTGTCGGTCTCTCTAGCTCAGAATTGTCTTCTACATTGACTAACAGTGGGTCTCCAGCCCTTCAGATGTGGGGGGGGGGTTTTTTCCTTCCAGCCTTGTATGCCTGGAGATATGAGGGATTGAACTGAGACCTTCTGTATACACAGCAGATGCTATCCCTTTGAGCTATGACTTCCAAGGAACCCCAGGGTTTCCCAGAATGTGACTTGAAAATCGTCGTTCCGGAATATTAATGAGCCAACAACTGGCATTTTTAGAGTAGAACCACGGTACACAAAAATTCCTAAAATATAAGATGTGTCCTCTTTCCCCCAAGCACCAAGCTGGGTTTTGTTAATTAAAGCTGTATTTATATACAAGGCACTTCCAGTTTTGCCGCTCAATAAGCTGTTGAAGGGAGGGATGCATCCAGACAAATTTAGCAAGTGAAGCATCCCTAATCATTTGTTAGAGAGGTACCTGATGAATGTCTGCCTGATGTATCTCTACAAGGCACAGTGGTTCTCCAAAATGCCACCCGCTACTAAAGTAAATATCCAGGCAGAAATTCTACAGGAAGATTGGAAAAAGCAATTTCATTTTTTTGTGAACAGAAACAATGGTTAGGTTTGAAAGAGCTGTATCTTGCTAATTTCTTTGTGAATTGGGATGAAATTTGGGGAGGTGGATTGGCAGTGGTCCAATCAGGACAAGGTGTTGATTTTATGAGTAAAAGAAGTTCTCTCAGCAATCATGTTCGCTGAGGGCAAATAGACTTCTCCAACCCTAACCGTATGAGGATATGCACAATGTTATCTGCCAGTACTGGATCTTCCAGGTCTAAGAAGTCCAACTTCCAAACCACTGTAGATTACTGAAGTTTGCTTCAGTCTCTGAAGTGTAAGCAGAAGCTTTATCTTCCAAGGTCACGCCACTTATTAGAGAGAAGATGCAGTAACACTTGGACAAAGGTAGTTTCTGGTAGGATTCATGCTTCTAGAAGGGTTCTGTGGAGAGGTTTGGGAAAAGGGAGGTACAGGTACTTATTTCTGTAAATTACCATCACAAAGCAGTATACATTAAAAACAAAAAAAATGTGCATGATTGACTGATAATTAGCAAGTTCCACCAAAAATGACTGTATACTTCTGACCCATCTATAACCCAAACATGGGACACACATGTTTTAATTTTTTACTATAGTTTTCCATCTTTATTCTCTGAGTTTTTCTCCCCCCCCCCCTCATAATTTTCTTCTTTGTCTTAAAGTGGTGGTTGTGGTATTTGTGCATTCCACTTCAGGGCCTCAGCTCATGGGTTGAAGACCAGTGGTTTATGGAATACATCTGTTCCCAAAGTGTTCTGGGTATGGCCGCTTCATTGTATTTTTGTGTCTTCTCTTAGAATGAATTAACGTTCTATTTCTCTAGTACTGTGCACGTACTTTTTTGGCAAACAAATTCAAGTATGGCATGATTTCCTATAGTTTTAAGTTTGTTTTCTTAAGTGAAGACTGGTAATTTGAGAGGGACCAAGTGAATGTATGCAGCTATTCTAGACAAGATATTAGAGTTACAAGCTGTGAATTAGGTTTAAGGCTGAGGGTTGGGGCAGGGAGGGGGAAGGAAGCGAAAAATTGACTGGAATGAAACTAGCAAGTAGAGGGTTTTTATTATTATTATTAGAGGCAGATTTGGGTATGTGGGAAAATGCCTTTTTGACCAGGAAAGATGAAAACAAATGAATAAACAAAACAAATGCCTAAGAACCAAATAGTGTACAGTAGATCAAAGGCACAGTCATTTAGAAGTGTAAGTGAGCCCCCCCCCCCCCCAGTGAGTGAGTGAAACAGACGGCTGGCCAGTCTGGCTATTTCTCAGCCTGGCTATTTGGTTCTTAGTGCTATGTCTAGAGTGAGTTCAGCATTGGGGGTGTATGTGGAGTTTTTCCGTTAAGCCATTCTGAATTATTGAAAAAATGGCCAACTGGCAGTTGTGTTTTGTGTAACGGAGCATGTTGGACTTGTATTGCTGGCTAGTGCTTAAAGAAATGGCTCAGGTTCAACCGTAAAATCTGCATGGGGTTGCTGTTTCACAACCTGGCACTGGAGGGAGGTCTACCTTTAAAATCTTTTGGAGGATGACAAGGTGTCTGTGGCTTGCCCTGCCATTCCTTCCACCCTCCACTATAAAAGGGGAGAGGTTTATTGCATGGTGAGTGAGCTGCATTTGCCTTGGTCCATCTCAAGTGATGTGTTACACTTGGAGATGCTGCTACAGTGGGGATAAACAGGCTTCATCTCTGGATGGTCAGACCTGCTTTGATTCGTAGCTAAGTCCTACTGCCCAAACCTGCCACCTACTGCTAGTGCTCATGCGCACTTTCTGCAGCCTTGTGGCCCATAATATACAGAATCTCTAGTTGGGACGGCCATGCCGTTCTTCACTCTAGGAGAATAAATGACAGTTCCTTACTTACAGTCAAGTACTTGCAAGACCTGCCATTTTTGAACCATACACAGATAACAGACTGATACATTTTCTACGCATGGTTGTGAGGCTGTGGTAGGACGATGAAAATTCTGACTCTCCTACAGTAATTTCATGAATAATTTGCAACTGTTGTTCCTAATAGTTGCAGAGGAGTAGTAACTCTAGTCTAAGTGATGTTTTGAAGGGAAAGGGTTTTCTCCCTTCAAAGCAATTCTGTGCTACTGTGGTATGCGCTGTTCTTTGTCTAATATTCCAATTAACCAGACCCATGTTTTTATAACTGTTTGAGCCTTCTCTTGGGCAGGTCAGGCCTTGTGGATTGCAGTAACACCACTTGATAGTATTGCATAATGATGTACTTGGCACATTCAGAGTTCAGAGCATAGTTATCCTTGCCTATGTCCCTACAGTGCAGGTGGATAGTTGAGTGTTCATGACTTACCTAAGGCCATGGATTGAGTTCATGGTTGGGATGCCATTCAAACTAGGGGCTTCATGGCCATGGTCTTAACCAGTGCATCAACTCCTCACACACCTATGTGACAATCTTGCCTTATAACAAAGGAAATTAACATCACTTTCCCCTTTTAATCTATTCAGTCGTCATGTGTTGATTTGCATTTTTTTTTTTAAGTTTTCAAGGCATTCTGGATTGCCAGCTCTCAGTTTAAAATGTCCTGCTTAGGATGAGGGTCATGCTTAGGATGCTGAGGATTGTTTAGGATTAGGATGCCTGTTTTTATGTATTCTTGTATCTTGTGTCAGTCATCATAGGTAAGCTTTATTTTTAGACATGGAATTTTTTTTTCCTTCAAACCTGTTGTTCACTGTCAGAAGGTTGTTTTACTATATTATATGTTTTAAATGAAGTGTTGTGATTGCATTTTTGATTATCATCTGAATTATATGCAAATGTTAGGCAAGAAATAAGCCAAATGCTGTATTAATTGCAGGTCAGGAGCTATGCACTGTACAGCTGTTCCCAACTTTTTTTTAAAAAGGCCAACTTACTACACACTGTGCTGCAACAAACTGGCATGCAGGTTCTCTGGTTCCTCCAACATAATTACAAAATATGAAGAATAAGTAAATATTCTTAATACAGAATCTGTTGAAAACAATATTAATGCAATTTCTTGAAATGTTTAATTTTTATTTTAATGTTCAATCTGGCTTTAATTCGGAACTCACATCTTCACTAATAATGTGGTGGCGGGCAATGCTGTTGACATCATTAAAAATGTGGGCCGAGTATTGTATTGTAGCATGACGTAAAGGTACTCTGTGTGTTTATACTAGTCAAATGCCAGTCGTTATGCAATACTGCAATCCTCTCTACGTGGGGCTGCCTTTAAAGACAGCCTGGAAACTTCAAGTGATCCACACTGTGGCTGCCAGCTTTTTTTGTTGTTGTCATCGGAGACTCAAAGATCAGAGCACATATTTTTCTTGTACGGTATGTGTGCTCTGTACAATCTCCATTGGCTGCTTATTTGTTTCTGGTCTACGCTTCAAGTACTGTATTGGTTTAGGCTTCAAATCCTAAATGCTTTTGGACCGTAACAACTGTCTGTTCCCACATGAACCTTAGTGGAGCACAGGTCTGTCGATGGCTCTTGGTCATGATGGTGACATACTGCCACCAAGGTCAAAGGCCGTATGCCTCTGAATACCACCTGAAGGGGAGCAATGGCGGGGCAGGGGTTGTGGCTTTCCAGAAGCACCTGGTTAGCCACTTTGGGAATCAAGATGCTGGACTAGATAAACCTTTGATCTGAACCAGCAAAGCTGGTGTTATGATCATTAAGATCATATCAGAGGCTCTGCTCTCTATCCTGACCTTGTGTGACAGATTGGCAGGCGCATGAGACAGGCTCTTCTCCATGATAGTGCCTGGTTGACAGAATCTCCCCCTGCCTTGTCCCATGGGAGTCACTTGGCCACATCTGGGGCATTTTTTAAATACTTTTTTCTTGTTTCAGCAAGCTTATTCATGGTTTAAGATGGCCTGACATTTTTGTGTTGCAATTGGTTGCTTTATCTGTGGACATGGATTTTATTACCGCTGCTAGAATGTTGTTGTGTTTGTGGTTTTATTGTATGTCTGAACATATTGTAAGTTGGTTTGCATGATCTTACTGAAAAGCGGATACAAGTCATTATGAAGGATGGGGTGTGTGCAGAGTAAGAGTTCCATTGCAAAGAAACCCTGGGTCATCTCTGCCCATGAGTTCTGGGCCACCAGCTGCCGCAAGGTGACAGCAGGTTTGTTGCAGCAATGACCCTGAGGATAGCACTGCACTCTTTCCCCATCAGAATAACCATTCATTTATACAAGACAAAGTCAAAAAGGTCATTTACACATGCCTTTGTGGTTGAGTTTGAACCTGATCCCTTCCTTGGGTGATCCCGGCTTCTCTGCATAGCCCCATTCTGGGTTCTCAATTAGTTTTCTAACGTTGGGAGAAAGGTGAAATCCTGGGAGCTTGTTTTCAGGATTCTAAGTATCCTTAAGAGAGGGAGTGGGACCATTTATTTTTCCAGGTGCCACCAAATGAATCGCAAAGGAGCAACATCCTATTGTTGACGGATGGTTTTGAACTCAAAGGATATGGGCCTTCTGCACCCAATTCCCCCTCCTCTCAAGATAATTTTTGCAGCAAAACAGAAGCTCCCCCCCTTTTACTGACATACAGTTGTGTGTGTGGGGAGGGGATTGAATTCAGGGGGGGGGTTTGCGCATGTTCTAGCCACTCTTTTTCCAAAACTGTTTACCTGTCTGAAGGTTGATGTCTAGTGTTTGTGCACTGCCACAAGGGACATGCCCTGGCAGAATCAGGGAGCCATGACTACCCAACCTCAACTGATGCACTTTGGTGGAGCAGTGAAGGGCACGGGCAGCCCAGCCAGGAAGCGACCTGTTGTGGCTTGTGTTGGCAGTAGATGGCGAAAGGAGTGACAGGGTGGCAGATCTGGAGTGCCCGTCACCCTGAGTCTGCTGCTACTGCATCTCCTTCCAGCCTGCTGCAGATACAAGCTAAATTGATCTTATTACACACCCACTAAAAGTGAGCAAGAATCTGTTCATCTGCTTCCCTCCCTGTGCTCCATCCTCACACAAGGTTTAAGGGCAATGTGTTCCCTTTAAACTTTAAACCATGTGTGAGGATGGAACATGGTGAGGAGGTAAGGAGTGCTTTTGCAGGAGGGTTGCGCATGCAGCCCCCACAAACCTGACAGCAGTAAGTCAGGGGCGGCCTGGGTTGGGCTGGCCCTAGTGAAGGGCCTCGTCAATCCCTACTGCAGAGATAGGTAGATGTTCCCTTTCAGAGGAAGAGACCCTCTCCTACCCTGCTCAGCCTCTCAATTTGTAACCTTCAGTAACTGCACATGAAGTTTGCAAGTGATTGATAAATGTGCTATTGCTTGCGTCAGAAGGTGATGTACAGTTCTTAAGTTCTTACCATCTTAATTGAGACAACAGAATGGGATGAGAGGCAAGGGCACGCAAACAGAGTGGGGAGATTTTTCAGAGCCTCAATTTTGTCACAAATGGAAATTGTAGTAAACTACCTTATTGGGACATGAGCTGAAGGCACATTTATTTATTTATTTTCTGTATTTATATCCCGCCTTTCTCATCATCAGATTTCTCATCAGATTTATTCAAGGCGGTTTACATAGGCAGGCTATCTTTAGACCTGATAAGGGTCTTTACAATATTGTTCTATTCCTATATAGAACCTTCCATGCTTGAGATGTTTTCCCTTCTGAGTGCAGCCCTCCTTCTGGCTTGTGCTTTGCACTTCCAGCTTCACAGCTCACCGCAGTTCACCCTCGGACGGTTGTCTTAGATGTTTTCTCTCTAGCTGACTCCTCCGCATTCCACCCTCTCATGATGCCTTCTCAGTGTCTTTGCGAGGTTCGTCAGCAGCTTCCGTCTCCCATCCAAGCGGGAACTGAGGTCGACCCTGCTTAGCTTCTTCAGGCAGGGCACCGGCTCAAACCTCCAGGCCACACCTCCTGCCACATGAAAGGGCAACATGGCTGAAATCAAGCCTATGTGGCCTGGTCAGTGCCTTGGAATCCTATGCGCACTGCCTTGAGTTGTTATATCATGGAAGAGAAGTGGGATATAAAACTTGGAAATTGTAAATGTTATCTGCACATTTAAGGCTGAAGTTTAAGCATACTGCAAATAAATCCCATGGCAACTACTAGGACCTCTTGGATGGGGTGGTGGTATAAAAGTGTTTATATCAATATGGATACTTGTGCTAGAGGGGGAAATTGCTGCTGGATGACGCATATAAAGGTTCGTTTTTCTAGACTTTCCATCCAATTCAGCATGGATGTCCTAGTACCAGAACTGTATTGCAGTATGTCCTTCACTGACATTAGAGAGGTGAACCCTCCATTCTTTTCAGGCCTTCTATCTGATCGTACCTCACATCAAAGGATTTATTACGCAGACTTCCACATCTCTCTCTCTCTCTTCCCCCCCCCCCTTAAAAGCTTCTCTGTTTTCTCCAGGCAGTTGTTGGCCCCAAGCCCGCCTAACTTTTGCAATGAGTTTAAGCAACATCTGCTTTGCCCATTAAAGTGATTTTCCTTACACTGGCCTCGAGCCTATGTGCTTGCTGCAACTCATTAACAGCAATTTCCTTCCCAAACCCAAAAGTTCACTGAACTCCAAATTGGATTGTAGTCCCACACATCTATACCATGATGTGCATCGATTCAATGTATAGCAAGGCCTGGGTCTGTGTGTCTGTGGTCCTTGGCAATGGAAAATAATGGGGCCTTCATATGTCTGAGGATTGTTCTTTGGCAAATGCAGTGGTGGCTCAGGATTGGTGACAGACAGTGATGTAACATGGAGCTCTCATGCCATGGCACAGCTGGCATGAATTACTAGTTAAGGGTCTGTCAGTTGGGGGGGTCTGTATTCATGCTGTCTCATTAAAAGTTAGAATTCCATTGTCTGCTGGCCATGAGTTTTCCAATAATCATTTCTGGTACCATTTGAAAAGGTCAAAGGGCTGCAAGCATTATCTTTACAGAGTGGTTTACAATGCAATCCTGTCTAAATTTACACTGGTGTAGCGATTGCTTTGTCAGTCTAAGGTGGAGCGTCGCAGCAAAGAGGTAGATGCCTGCAGAGTGGGAGGGAGGGCGTTTCGGGGATTGGGAGGGAGGGCGTTCCACTGGGCCAGGGAGGGGGGAGGGATCATTGTCGGCATGCTCCGCCAAATCCTATCCCCCTTCCCAGGTCTGGCTGGCGTTAACATGGCTGGTTCGAATGTGCGCTAGCAAATCAGCTGGAGCACATTCGAGTAGACCCATAGGGATGGCCGGGGCTCTACTTGGGGTAAAGGGACAAATGTCCCTTTACCCCGAGGCTGCCTCCGGCTGTGATGGAACAGGTCAAATCCTATGTAGGTTGCAGCGGACGCTTTATTTGCGTCACTGCATCCTACTAGACAGGATTGGGCTGCCCATTAGATTTAGTTTAGTAGCTACCTTAGTTAAATTGAGTTGTTGGCTTTTGCATGACATCTCTTGGTGTCATGAGTTGAATGCTTCTGGAGTGGGGACCCAGTCCTTGACCACAAATAGATGACTTTGCCTATATAGTGCTGGAGGCAAAAACGGTGGTCATGGATCCAAATGACTGACATGTGTAGTTAACCTAAATATTAAACATTTGGACAAAATCTTATTAAATGGTCTGAGAGATCAATCTAGTTGTAGCTGTCTTCCTTTCCTCCAGCCACACATTTGAAATTAGCATTTAAAGCACCTTCAGCTTTAAAATTTGTCTATTTAGGCAGGACCAAACACCAGAGGCGTACAAATATAGGGGGGTCAGGTGTGCAGCACCCCAAGCGCGAGCGGGCACGCTACCTCCGAGGGGCGCCCGCTCGCGCCTCTTGTTCTTTGAAAAAAGTGCAGCCCAGCGGCTCCCGAGCCGACTGCCGCTGCTGCGCGCTCCTCCTCTCCTCTCCCTCCTCCCGTCAGCCCGCAGATCAGCTGGCTGGCGCTAAAGTCAGCTTGGCTCGGCCCTCCCTACCGATATAAGCAGCGCCAGCCAGCTGATCTGCCGCTGGCCCGGCTGCCCCGCTGCTGCGGGCGTGCTCCTCCCTCGTTGTTCGGTCGTTGTAATGTCTCCCTCCAGGGCAGCCGGCAGATCAGCTGGCTGGCGCTGAAGTTCGCTCGGCTTTAGGCTGAAGCCGAGCACACTTCAGCGCCAGCCAGCTGATCTGCCGGCTGCGCGCTCGCTCGAGTCCGGCTGGGGGGGGGAGTCCCTCCCTCCGACTCGTTTTGTAATGTCTCCCTCTGCCCTACCTCCTTTTCTCGGCTTCAGCAGAAAGAGGGTAACAAAAAGAGAGTAGGATCCCTGCTGGTTGGACAAACAACCCTCCCTCCGAGGCTCGAGTTCAGCGCCTGCAGCCTGCCAGGAGGGAGGGAGAGTTCTCCACTCCAGACTCCAGTGCATGATCGCAGACATCCCCGGCCGGCCGACCAGAAGAACCACCAAGTTGTTATTAATTACACAACACAACAACCCAGTCCCAAATGCTCCACCCACCCACCTTGCAAAGGGAAAGGGGCGACAAGAAAGACACAGAAGAACACACCATCATCTGCCATCTCACTTCTCACACTTTTTAATTAAAAAATTAAATTACACAACACACAGTTACACAGTCTGTCAGTCTGACTGTTGCGGCGGCACCCCCCACCCCTTTTTTTTTACCACAAACATGAGACATCCACCAAGTTGAGGGGTGTTGCTGCTGCAGCCTGCAGCGACCCGTTAAGGACTCCTCTCTGCAAGCAAGCATTGCTTCCTGGATTACATCATGAAGTCACACACATGACCCATCGCTGCCCAATCACCAGCTCACAGCAAAGTATCCATTCTCAAGCCATCCCACTGCCTCAGAGATCACCTGAGAAGAAGTTAATTGTGAGGTCAGCCAAGCCAAGCCCTTAGCTGTGTGTGTGTTTGTGTTGACGGGGCAAACAAACTCTTAAAGTGACAAGAAGTGAGTAAAATAATAATTATTTAATTATTTATATATTATTATGTAAGCATTTTTATGGTTTGTTTGAGTGGGGGGGTTAAAAGTGTTGTGTGTGTGGAATGTGATTCTGTGCTTAAATGGTAAAATAATTTTTATATGTTATTTTTTATTTAAGCATTTTTACGGTTTGTTTGAGTGGGGGGGTTAAAACTTTTGTGTGTGGAATGTGATTCTGAGTGTGCTGTGTGGCAGCTTTTCAATGTTTATTTTCCTTTTTGTCCATGATGTATTGTCTAGTGCAGTGATGGCGAACCATCACCATCACCAGTGGTGTGTGTGCGGGAAATAGTTAGGATCTACTAAATGTCCCACTATTTCTGGCCTCAAGGTATTATTCAATATATAGGGCAAAATGAGGTCATTTGGATTAAGAAGCAGCTGCCGCCGGAGGGGCGATGCTGCAGCCATTAAAGAAGGCAAAAAAGTGCAGGAAAAAGTCAAAAAGAAGGTAAAAAAGTGTGGGAAAAGCGCCGGGGAGTATAGGGGAGAAATAAATAAATAAAACACGATTTTTACACCCCCCAAAAAAATTTGCGCGATGCCTTTGGCGGCGCAAAGGAGTATAAGGGCCGTAAATTCGAGATTGAACCCCCACTAGATTTTGGGCTAGCTACTCCACTGCCAAACACTTCACTTTAGTGGCACTGAAATTAGAACGTAGAATGGGGCTATGCAAATAAAAGCAAACTTGATTCTCAGAGTGGTTCTGGATCAGGTTTAGACTCCATCCCAGTGGGGTCTCTAGGCCAAACAAGATGTGTGTGATTGAGATCTGTGTGCTTGATTTTTATATTGTAAATAGCATAGCACCCCCCACACACACACACACAGGTCTGATCTCACTCATTCACACTGCTATTTACTTTAGAAGTACCAAATCCACATACTTCAATCACATAACAGGCATATTGTCTAGTTTTGCCTTATGAATATATTCCTTAATTGCGCCATTATGTGAATGGTTGCCATTTACTTCTGTGAGGAAAACCAGGCACCCAGCTTGAATGAACTGTGCATCCAATATGTACTGAACATCAGTACATCCAATTTCCTACAAGTGAGCTATGTGGACGTGCCCTCAGTCTTGCCCTTTTCAGCACCAAGCCCTAGAATCAAAAGGCTTGTTCTCTCTAGAAGGTGTTTGATAGGGACAGATGTTGGTGTGTTGGTCCAAATAAGTATGAGATGTGTGCCATCTAAAATTTCAGATTTAGGGCAAGCTTCCACAAACCATGCATACATTTGATTTCTTTTGTTTGTCTTAACACTACATTTCTCCTAGCATTTTGTACTGGGTTTGAGCTGCCTGTCATGGCAGAAGACTGAAGGCAGGCTATTACCAATGAGTGATGTGTACAGCTGCCTGGCACTTTTAAAAGAGACCTGGATCAAGTGCCCAGGCCACCTTTCTAACCCACAGAGCATGGCAGGACTGTAATATAGAAACGGCCCCTTAAATTGTGCTTACTGTGTAGAATTTCCAAGTTACATTTGTGGTGTGAGTTGAGGTTTATTTGCATTGCTGCTTCCCATGTTCCTGTACTACTTACACTTGTTTTTCCCTTGTCCTCGTTGGATGGTATTTCAGAAGAACCATGGCTGGTTGTCATAATGTAGAACCGTGGCTTCTGAATGAGCGCACAACGTTCTCTTAGTAGTTTGCATTTGTAGGGCAGAATCCACCTCCACAAGCCACTTTATTTCCGCCCTCCTCCCGGTATTTTTTTTTTTTCCCCTAGTGCCTCCCACTGGAGAACTGTTCAGTTGACGTGACCTATGTTAACACCTCTTCTTTAGTCTGGTATAGTTTTGGAAAAACCATTTTGTTGCTAGATGCTGTCGACGGTAGTGTGACAAAGTGGGGATCATGTTTATGAGCATCAATTGATTCACCAGGCCTCCAGGAGGCTCTAGCCACAAAGCGGGTCAAATTTTGCTATTCCTCTTTACCCTTTTTATCAGTCATTGGTCTACAGCTAACCACGTGTGGTTGCAGTTACAGTACCTTACAATGAGTTTCTAACAGCACAATCCTATCCAACTTACACCACCAGTGTAACCAACAGGGGAGGGCAGGGCAGGAGGATTTGGAGGGGAAGGGAGATTCAAATCCCGTTTGAATCTTGGAGGGGATTTGAATCCCCTTCCATTCTGGGACCTCCCGTTCTCGCTGCACCGCTGGTTACACCAATGGTGTAAGTTGGATAGGATTGCGCTGTAAGTAGCAGCCACAGTCAAATGAACGCATGAAGCTGCCTTTATCCTGAATCAAACTGTCTTCTCTCCTAACCCAGTGCTGCCACCTCTGACCTACAAAGTCTGAGGCAGAGATCTTTTCCAAGCACATTTCATGCAGTGAAGATGCTGGTTACTGGCCCTGGGAGTGTCTTGGTTCAAAGCAAGTACTCCCATGCTATGATTAACCTCTCTCTAGTCACCTACAAAAAAATGAGACACACATTAAGAGTTAAAACAGATGAATGGAAGTCCCAAGTGTGTTAGCCTGGCTAGGCTGTCCCATTTCATATTGCAGGAGGAAAAAACTGAATGTTTGAATGCTCCTCATGGGTACAAAACGAGCATGGTGGGTAAGTTCTAAAAGTCTATATGCTTTTTTTCAATTCAGGTTGGGTGTGTGTAGGCAGGAATGGATTTTATGTTGAGGGAGCGTTTGGACTTTCTTTAGCTGCTCCCTCTACAATATGAAATGGTACAACCCAGCAACAAGTACATCAAGTTTGGCATCTGCTTGTCTGCATTACCTCTTAGTTCACAACAAAGTAAGATGAATGCGTGTATGGCCACAGTGCATGCAAGATGCTGTTTTTATTGTTCCCTCTCCTCTGCTTCATCTCGTTTTCAAGTAGGCTTCTCTATTCAGGCAAAGCAAGTGTAGGTTATTTGTTCTACCCCCACAGCTTGTATACAGGGATGTTATGCGGTCTCTATTATGCTTGAATGTTTATGAACCTTCCAGCGCTGTAAGCTTTTGGCTTGGGTCCTATGACAAGAATAACACTTTGTTAAAGTGACAGTGTTCATCCAAACCTTTCGCCCTCAGTCTCCAAGTGGTCACGTGTCTGCTCGACCATCTGCTGCTGGGAATCTTATTTTAACTTTGCAGTTTGTACTTGGAAAATCATAATTTTCATCATGCTGGCAAGTTGCAATTTGGGAAAGACAGTTAAATGCTCTGCAAACTTTTAACATGTTGACTGTAAAGGTGGAGAGAGAGAGAGAGAAGGGACAGGAGGGCACAGCCGCCTGGAATCTTGGTAAGCCTGTTGAAGCCATGGGTAGTTCTGTAGCCACCCCAGCAGCCAGCTGTGGAGCCAAACAACAAGGCTGGGAAGAGGCCAACCAGATGCTGCTTTTGGAAAAATGCATGCCAGAATTTGACATCTGTTTGTGGTCTCAGTGGCTTGCTCTGATGGTACAACAGCCCCAGTGAGGAAAAATTAAGGGCAGAACGTTCCTGCCGCCAGCTCATAGGTACCAATGATTGTCTGGTTTGCACTTGGGTTTTGGAACATACTTCAATGGAATTCTGTGCTATTTTGCAGTGGGGCTGCAATTTGAGAAATAGTTAATATGATTGATAAATGCACAGTTCTCCCCCCCCCCCCCAATATGGTATTGTTTTAGGATTGTGCTTTTCAAAAACAGGACGGGGGAAGAAAATGATACGCTTTATATAAATTAGGTAGGCTTTAAAGAGTGACTGGGGAATACATAAAACTTTACAAATACTGTGCTATCCATATAAGAACATAAGAACATAAGAAGAGCCCTGCTGGATCAGGCCAAAAGCCCATCTAGTCCAGCTTCCTGTGTCACACAGTGGCCCCACCAGATGCCTCAGGGAGCACATGAGACAACAAGATACCTGTGTCCAGTCGCCACTCCCTTGCACCTGGCACAGAGAAAACCCACTTCTAAAACCAGGAGGTTGCTTATGGCTTGTAACCTGTGATGGTCTTTTCCTCCATGAATTTGTCCAAACCCCTTTTAAAGGCATCTAGGCCAGGTGCCATCACCACATCCTGTGGCAAGGAGTTCCACAGATGAATCACATATCTTGGCCTAGTTTAGGAAAATGCTTGCCAGCACACCTTGGTTGTGTTTTGAGGCCTCTGAGAGTTCTTTTTCCTTGAGCTTTTAAATGCTGTCTTAAGCAGTGACTGTCGGATCAATGAAAATCCCATTGCTGTTAGCTGAGAGACTCTGCAATACAGATCATGTATTTATCCAGCACGCTGCTAGTTGTGCTTTGGGCATCATAGGTATAAAGTGTTACTTAGGTTGTGGGTCCCTTTGTGTGTGAAGGAGGGGCTAGTGCACCAATAAACTTCTGATATGAAGGTTTCAATATGCAGGGTGGTTCAGACAATCTGCTCCGCTTTTCAAGGGACAAGACCTGACTGAATTGCAGCCTTCATGTGGAGCTGCACATGAAGCCTTCATGTCACCTATGTTTGTACTGTTTGTTTCATATGTATTGTTGGAGGTGCCTTCACCTCACGGAACTGGTGGCAGGAAACAGTATGGCTGAGCACCTGCCAGGCCCAGTCATAGCAGGCACACCATTGAGAGCCCCTAGCACTGGCGTCGCTGGAGGTGGGGCGGAAAGCTAAGTTCTGCAGCTTTCCGCCCCACGGTTACACTCCGGTACGAGGCGCCCCATCCCCTCGTCATAGGAGCCCGTCAGCGGAGAGAAAGCAACACGCAGGGACTCTCCTGCGTGTTGCTTTCTCTCCGCGGACGGGCTCCTATGACGAGGGAGCAGGGCGCCTCGTACCGGAGAGTAACGGTGGGGTGGAAAGCTGCAGAACTTAGCTTTCCGCTCCACCTCCAGCGACACCAGTGGCCCCTAGACCTGCTCCTTCTCTTCCTCACAGTTGTACCTGCTTATTCACCCATAGGGGTTAATGAACAAGTAAATGGTGGCAACTGTTACGCGTTGCATAATAAATCAGCAACCAGGTATGAGAGAAACATGGACATCTTTATTACTAAGCACATGTGCTGACTGCTCTCACGGGACTCTTGTCCTAAAGACGAGGAGCAGTCCAGAGCTCTGTGTTACAATGCTTCTTATAGCCAACAGAAAACAACTTTCAGAAGGCAGGCAGTTTGAAAAACAAAAACAAAAAACAGATCCAATTCTTATTGGTTACAGAAATACAGGAACATACGTAATAGACAAGTTACATATCTTATTGGTCATTCTCTGGTAGTTGAGGTTTTGACGTACATAATTCTTGGAATTTAGATTTACATATTCTCATGACGCTTGTGATTCTGTTTGCTACTGTCCAGTTGACCTTATCAGGAACAGGAGAAGGGCTGGCCCAAAGTTCCACCCCACCGTGCTGGCTTCTCCCTTTGGCCTCCAGCTCCACCCTGCCAGCATACTATCTCTTGCAGGTATCTGGCTTGCATAGCTGCCAGGGGCCTCTTTCATACGTCATACTTCTACAGAAGAACACAATTGCAACTTAATATTGTGCTCTTGCTTTCTGACTATATCTGAGCATAAGTCATAACATAAACAGGTGTATATTTCTCTCTAGGCAGAGACTTGGTATGAGATTATGCTGTTTGGTATTTAGAAATACATTTTGTTGTTTACTACAAAGAAAGCACTCTGATTATGCTCAGAAAACCTCTACACAACAGTGAGAAGCAGGAAGAGCAGCCACTCCCCTGACTGGCTTGCTCATGGGCTCTGGTTAGCTGGCTGGCAGTCGTCATGGCAAGGAGAAGGAGCAGCAGCAGCAGCAGCAGCAGCAGGCAGTAACAGTGAGGAGGAAGTATGTCCATACTGGAAGGGGGTGGGCCCACCAAGATTGTCTTGTCCCAGAGAAACCAAAACGTGGAGCTAGACCTGCCCACACTACCGAAAGAAGCCCCAAAATTAGGCTCCTAAGAATTTGGACTTTTATTCTGGGGAAAAAACAAAATCTTAAGCTCTCTTCACACTCCAAAAGATTATAATCCAATTAATTTTAAATGAGAGCTATGGTTAGGAAACTGAATGGTGATTATATTCAGTGCCAGGTTCGTTGCTTGTAAAGCCATTGAAGAATTACAGAGCCTTGAGAGAGGACACCATTGCACATAACTGTTTTCTTTACCAGTTGATGTACTCACAATGTAAAAAAAATTCTCTCTCAGCATATTTCACACATTACTTTTAATGATTACCTGGTGATTGCAATTCCCTCCATGAATATTTCTCATATCAGAAGTCAAAGTGCACTTCACTTTGTGAAGGCTTCTCTATTGCCTTCAATAGTACCCAAATCAATAACTTAATTATGACTTGAATGAAGAAGCAGGTTTGAGACGTTCACTGCTATGCTTAAAGGTAGAGCTGGCAGTACAGGCAGAAGATCTGGCGTATTACCTTCTGGAGTGGTGTTTTTTTTAACATTCTCATCCAAGAGCATTCCTTTCAAAAGATAAGAAATAAGTTTTTATTGTGTAAACCCAATGCTGTAATAGTGAAGAGCCATTGCTAATTCTGTAGAAGCAACATGGCAGACAACCACATGGCAGACAACCAGTTCATAAATCTGATTTGAACAAGCAGACCCAAGTTAAAACAATGCCCTGATCCAGTTGTGCCTACATAAGGTGTTAATGTGTGTCTCCATGTGGCAAATGTAGATGGAATGGGCATCGAAGCAATATAATGCAGACAGAAAGTGTAACATAGTAGCTACTAATGGGGAAGTGCCAAGTTCAAATCTTGCCTCAGCCATGAAAAAAACCAACTAGCAGTGCAATCCTATAAATGTTTACTTAGAAGTAAGTCCCATTGTATTCAGTGGGACTTACTGTCAGGTAAGCCTATATAGCCAAAGAGCCTTGCAGCATCTCTGCCATGAACCCTCAGCCTCTGCCTTCAATCTGCAGTCAGATTGCATCTTGCGCGAAGGTTACGTTCTGGAGTCAGTGTGTAAGAGGAGAATCGCATTTAGTCGAAACTACCTTAAAGCTGAAAAATACGTGCAGTTTCTTTAAAAACTAAAACCACACTGCGAGAGGCGTGGGAACTGAGGGAACAGCAGATTCATTCTCCCATCTCACACTCACTCCTGAGCACATACTGGATGAGTGGAATGGCGTGGCTCCATTGACTGTTGTTTCTCTCTCTCTCTTTGTTGTTGTTGTCAAGTGCGTATACTTCAGTTCATGCAAGCTGCTTATGATGAGACCTGACTGTACAGGTCTGACCTCAGTATCCACGAATTTTGTATCTATGGATTTAACATAACACGGATTGGTTTGGGGGGAAAAAAAAGTCAAGTCAAAGTCGCGCATCTTTGTACTGTACAGTGCCTTTTGTAGTCGGAGGCCTCCTTCTCCTCAATTTGTAGGCAACCCCCCTAGGTGCAGAAATAACCCCCGGAGCCATAGAAGAGACTCTGTAACATCGCGCGCTTGGCACAGCCGCAGTAAACGTAATATTCCTAAGTCTTCCCTTTGTCTTAGTTAACTTCCGTACCCAAGTGTTAGGCTGTAGCGCTATTTGCATAAATGTACACAATTTGCGCATAGATTTACGCAATTTATGGGAAATTATGTCATTTCCGGAAAAACCTCATTTCTGGCTTTTGATTCGGGCATCTGCTGATTTTTTTCAACCACAGGGATTTGGGGAACCAGCCCCCCATGGATACTGAGATCAGACTTGTACTTGCTTAGTTTACAGGGCTGTTTTAAGAATTTTCTTAAAAGCAATATGCAACAGTGTCCCACTGTAGCCTATTTCGTGACTCCTCCAACCCTTTTCTAACATATGTTGCTTTCTCATCAGCCTGAATTCAACCTCAAAAGTAAGCCCACACACAGACGCTCACCCCTCTGCTCAGTTCCATCCATCTAGTCTCTTACACCATCACAGCAGTCTCCCTTCTCCATTCTTGCCTTCAGTTCTAGAGAAGGGAACAGCTAGACTTTTCATATTTTGAGCTTCCTACATTTTAAAGGAGACGGGTGCAAGGACAAAGTTGGGCCCTGTCTTCTCACTGGGAAATTCTCCCATAATTATGCCACGGCAGACCTGGTTGGCTTGTGCCTTCAGCTATAGCTTATTCAGCACTGTGGTTAATCCAGCCCTGTTAAGAGTTGACATTATGAAACACATTTTGTGTTTTCCGTAGCTGTTGGATTCCAAGATGCTAGTTGCTACAAGCTACACACTAATCACTTGGAGCTGTCTACTTAATTATAATCAGCATCAAATGTAGCCCCTGCAAAACTTCACTTGGATTCAGTCATTTAGCAGGATTTATTTGGTGCTAGATGAACAACATGTATAAGAGTTAAACATATTTGGGATAATAGATGCTGCATGGATGCAGTAGGCTCTGATGGCATTTCCAGTGCAGCTGTGTGCTTAGGCACTTAGTGTCTAAACTTACACTGCTGAACTGGAGCCTAAACAAGCAAAATAATAATGATAATAAATCCCTATTATGGAAAGGAAACTCGGCAGTGCAGCCCTACATCTGTAGGTACCGAGGATGAAATCTGTGCTGTAATAGGGATTGGGGGTTTACAGTGGATATAAAAGGTGAGAGAATACTAGAGAATTGTTTTGGCTGTCATTGGCCAGCTATTTTATTTTGGATTAATCCTCCTCAAATTGATTTTCAATGGGAATTGACAGTGTCCGCTTTAGGATTAGTGAATATTGTACTTTGTTTTGTATACCTTGACCCTAAAGCAGTGGCCATGTTTCCTGACTGGCAGATTTTAGTCAAACAAACAAACAAACAAAACCTCCCAGTAGAATTACTGAACAGTCTAATCAGCAGAATTAGCTAGATATATTAGAAAAATGACTGGATACAATATTGGGTTACAGTCTTGGGTTACAATACAGTCTTGAGTTACAATATTTAATATATTCCAGTAGTAGCTTTTCACATTAATTGCCCAGCTCCTCGTAGATTACAATATATATTATGTTGGTTTGTTTTATTGCGCTTTCTTATTTTGAATTGAATGTTTCATGACTTGTCGGAAACTGCTTCGGGAGTTGTCAAACTAGAGGGTGGCATATAAATATTTTAAATAAACTCGCTGCTGCAGATGGAAAAGTGGAACATCTGGCAGCGAGCAGTACAAGGCAATTAACTAAATGTTTGCTCCCAACTATCCAAATGTTTAAAGGGTGATAACCTATGCTACACATTGCATAAGACAGCAAGGGGCATATCGTGATAAATGGTTCAGTCTTGATAATGGGAGAAGAAACGTTTTTAAAAACCTTGGTTTGCATAGTTAAAAGTACTGTTTGAACAACTTCTTCAGGTGCATTCATTATGCTATAAGGAGGGGCTCAGAACATGTGAAGAAAAAGAGAGGAGACCTGCAAGAAAAATAGAGAATGAGCAAAGGACAGTATCTTTGAAGGCCAATGAAACTGCAGTAGAATGGTGAACTGAATCAAAAACAACAAAGAAGCTTTGAAAAATGAGGTCGGGATCATTTGTCTGCCTACAGAAACCATATTAAAAACTCAATGGAATGCCCAGGAGGCTAATGAAAGGGTCTCGAGAGGACCATAGCGGAAACACAGGGTTTCATATGTTTCACTTTGCAGATACAGTTTTTCAACAGCACATCTAAAAACATGAAATCTGAATGTGACAGATTATTATTTCTCAAAGCTCTCCCCATGAGGCGGGGAGAACTCTGTTTGCGAGGGCAGGGACAGTGGCAGTGGTGATCCCGGGGATCGCCGTAGTCAGGAAAAAATGTACTTTTAACACTTACTGGGGGTCCTACAGCCCTCTGGAGGGTTCAGGGAGACCCACAGCCCCCTCTGTGGATCTCCCCGAGCTGTAGATTGTCACCGCTATGCTGTCCCCACCCCTTAAGGTGGCAGGGAACAATATCCAGTTCTCCTGGTGGGTCACGACCCACCAGTCTGAGAGCCAACAGACACAACTTTGAAAGCGTGTGTCATACTGGAATGCTTCTTGGAGATTGGATGTGTCTCTATGTTGGATGTCTGTCTGGTGGACTTGCTGTGAAGTAGCCCAAGATGAAGGCAAAAGAGGTATAGGCCACAATCCTGAGGAGGTGGAAGATAAGGAAATAAGATGATGGCAATGCCTGCTAAGTCTTTATCTTTTGTAAAATATATTCAAACTTTGGCCAGTCCTGATTGAACAAAGCATGATTTTAGCCTCTCATTGATTCATCAGTATCACAGTTAGAATGCCCCATATGGAGTAAGCCAGAGGTTCTCAAGCTGTGGGTCATGGCCCGATGCAGAGGTGGGTCATGAGTTGGGCCCACCTGTTCACCCTTGTCTCCATTTGGCTCCAAATTGGAGCCAAACAGAAGAAACCTGAGGCCACTCCCAGGTCGCGACTCACCTCCTGCAGTGCTCCAGGTCGCGACTCATCTCCTAGCTTGCTCCCAGTGCTCCCAGCTTGGCAGGATGTCTGGAGGCCTCTGCAGGCCTACGCAACTTCTGTCACGTTTCACCGAAACCACTTCTGGTCACATCGGGAGGCCTCTCTGAGGCCCACAAAGGCTTCCAGTGGCCGGGCTGAGAGCAGCTGCAGGAGGTGGGTTGCGACACCCCCGGTGGAGAACAAGGTGGGTCCAGGCTGCGCCAAGAATGGGAACCCCTACAATAATTGGAAAGTTCATTGTAGCCACATGAGCAGCTGCATTCGTTTTATAGTGTGTTGCCTACATCATTGCTTTGCTCTTCCAGAACTCAGAATCACGTCCAGTTGATTTTCAGCTGAATTTCCTTCCAAGTTAGAAAACTTAGGAACATAGGCTTAATTGACATTCATTGATTGGATCCGTACCATAAACTTTTTTTTAAAAAAATCCTACTTCTTCCAGAGTTGAGGATTTAAAGTTAAATCGAAATATGTACCACCAGAGGTACAATAAAGCAACCTGAATCAATCAGAATAATCATCATCTACGTGATGGATGTTGTAAGCTTTGTCCTTGGTTTCCTTTTGGTTTGCCTTCTGTCTAATGGCCAAGCTACACATGATGAAGAACATATGAGTTTGGGCCTTGCTTTTTTAATTTTTTTTTTGTTTTCGAACTAGTGTAGGGGAGGCCCATGAAACACTGCAAAACCATAGCAGGGGGTGGGGAGGCTTTAGCTCTTATCCTTCCACCATGATTTCAATCCTGATTATTCCCCCCCCCCACACACACACACACATTGATGGAAACTTAAAACATTGTAAATGACATGTGGACAGGGGATGTGATCAGGGTTGGAAGGAACCATAGTTGGGGTGGGGGGCTGAGGGCTAATGCATCCCCACCCGCTGCTATGGTTTTGTGGGATGTTTGGCCCTAATTCTCCCTAACCAGTTGTAGTAATACTTTGATACTTCTGTTCTCTTTTTATAGTAGGGTTGATAGTGTTACAGTTGTTAGTCATAAGGTTTACTACTCCCAATTGAGTAGCTTCTGTCCCATTAGAAGGTGAAAGACAATGCACTTGGATAATCTAGCTGCTAAAAAGAGTTGGAAGGAAGCAGAATCATGGTTTTATGCAAATACGGAACTCAATAAATGGTAGTTTTCTCGCCCACCAGTCCCTTCTCCCCATCTTCTGGCATGTTGCCTTTCTCTTTATGTTTTAAGAATGCTGCATGTATTCACATATACTTTTTTTTTAATCAAAAAGGGGCAAAATTACACCAGAGATTTCTCAATGACAACATGGACACCCACCAATCAACACTGCATTTACCTTTTGGACTCCTCTGCTATATTATTTCAGTAATCAAACAGTTCCTCTTCGGGGTCCAATTCCTCTTCATCCCAGTTACTGGGATGTGTTCAGTAGCTAGTAGCCACCAGTCATCAAAATCTATTAAGAAAACATTGATGCTATTGATGCTCTTTGGGGAACATCTTTAGCATTTAGCTAAACAAAATCCTTTATCTTTTTGGCACTGCACAATAGAATTCTTATTACAAAACCATGATTGGAACTACAGCAAGGGCTCCAGTTCAAAATGTGCTGAGTGGGAGATGCATTGCTCCTGGTAGAAAAGCAGTTTTGCTTTTAGAACATCTTAGAAGTTCCTTGATGAGAAGAACATTTGCATTTCGCAGTAATGTGCTATTTATCTGGTGCCTAAAAACACAACTTTGCTACTTATTTGGGTGCGTACAATGAACTTCCATATCTTTGGATGAGTTTTAATTCCTAAGGCTTATAGGTAAAGGTCCTTTTGGTTTACACCTTTGCTCTGTGTATTTCCACTCTGCTGTTTCTCCAGCAGACCGCTAGCTCTCTCTCCGCAGTATTGGTTTCAGCATTGGTTTTGTTCTTTGCCCAAACAAAGATCTAGCTTTTTTGGGTTGAATTCAGAAATAGCAATCCAGCTCTTTGATTTTAAAAACACTAAGGAAATGCTGATTCTGAAATTCCGAAATATGCGTATGCTGTAATCCGTTTCGAGACCCAACAGGAAGTTTATGGGAAAACCTCACTCTTCATTGCTTATTCAAAGTACATCTGCATTTACACAAAGGGACCGGCCACATTTGAATCTCTCACAGCCTGTTCTATGGAAGGCAAATTCTGTCAATTTCATTCCCATTCAACAATGTGCTATTTCTTGTAAGATTACAGCCATTCTGGGACATTAATGAGGCTATTCAAGAATCGGTTCTGGGTATGCTATTGTCATTTCCACTGGATGGATGGCCATTATGAACTGCCAGTCTGGGCTGATACCACTGAACTAGATGGACCGGTGGTTAGGCAGGCAGTATCCTACGTTGCTAGGAACTGTCCACTTTTCAAACGACTTGTCGTGTTTAGCAGACCTGTCTTGTCCATGAGATGGATTTCAGGCAGCCAATTGACAGGAGACTGCTGTGCCTACTCTCTGTGCCACTTCCAGTCTTGCTCCTGCTTCTTCTCATGTGCTCAGTGCAGCTAGAAGGCAGAGGGGGAGTGGAGGAGAGAAGAGTAATGGGCTAGCTAGAATATCTCCCTGGAGACGCTTCAGCGTACCACTTCCCTCTTTTCCATACCTGCCTTCTCCAACACTCAGCCACTTGATGGCAGGTGCAGAGAAGAGTGGCAGGGTTGGAAATGGGGTGATGATGAGCCCTCCCCTGGGGCAAACATTGAGTAGAAATGAAATACAGTGTTAGTGCTTTTAAAATTCTTGACTCGGACTTCTACAATTTGGTGTCTTGACAAATGTTAGTTCATTTGCACTTCATGAAATCTCAAGCCTGAAACAAATTGCAGAAGGGTTTGACGATGTGCCAACTCTCAGAAACGACTTTTTTCCTACTCCTGCTGCTGCTGCTGCTGTTGTTGAGTATCTTGCTTGAGGAAGTGTGTAACTTAAAGCTCACATATATAAGGAACATGCTTAATGCTCCATTTGAAACCAGAGGGGGTTAAATATGATTTACTTCATAGTTCCTTTGAAACTTTGGTTCTGATAAAAGTACAGGGGGGCCCTGGTATCCACAGGGGATTGTTCCAGGGCCCCCTCCCACGGATACTGGTGAACAAATAGGACAAATGGGATAGGGACAAATGCCTCCTCCGCGGCCCCCCGGATGCCCTAAAGACCATTATTTTACCTTACAAAGTGGTGCATGTCTTCTTTGAAACAAGCGCTATAAGCAGCAGCATGCTGCTTATAGCACAGAAGCTGGCTGAGTGCGAGAGAGGCTCAGCTGAAGAACAGGAAGCAGGAACTGGAACTGTTTCCTGTTCTTCGGCTGAGCCTCTCTAGCACTCAGTCAGCATGCTGCTGCTTATAGTGTTTGTTTCAAGGAAGACGTGCACCACTTTGTAAGGTAAAATAATGGCTGGTGGGGTGCGTGGCGGGGGCAGGGGGCCCTCCCGCTCTCCCCGGATATGCCCCCCGTATGTTTTACTGTGTTGATTTGCATGAAATCTATAGCTTTTGGTAAACTGAAAATATTCTTCAGTGATAGAAACAAACAAACCCATTGGTGTCAATAGGATTGTGCTGGATTAAGTTTAAGCACTCCAGCTGAGCGCTTTGTTGGCTAGGCTATATCCTATTACCAAGTTGAGTTGGGTTATCTTGACCTCTTGTTTTGAATCCTTGGTCTTTTTGCTATATTATAAATTGAAATAGCTAAATAGTGACTGGTGCCCCAACCTTAAACAGCTTCATCATCAGTGTATCTGCTTGCAACTATGTTGTAATATCAAGGAACATTTCCAGGGAAGGGAAATCTCCCCTCCACCCTAACTATCCTGCTTTCATGACAGGAAGTCAGTCATGTGAACTACAGAACTTGCATTGGCCCCCGCTGTTCTTACTCAGCCATGTGAGCTCCAGCATCTCCCCCCAAATGCAACATGGAAATCAGATCCGTTTTTCACAACAGCCGATCTCTTAGAGTTGGTTTGCAACCTCAATCAGCCAGGAAACCATAAAATAAAGTAGCAGATCCGTATGCTCCCTCTGTAATGCATATGAGATGATTTTTGTGGGCACTATACACACAACGCTGCCCCTCACATGTACATATGTACAGTGTGGGTTTCTGTGAAGCCTCCTGAAAAACAGTTCCACATTGTGCTGTTAAATCCCTCAGAAGAATCCTAACATTTACAAGCTGCTTACTGCATGGATTGTTCTATTTAGAAGGAGAGTCGGGGCTCCGTGCTAGTGGCTGCCCAGAAGATGAAATTGGCAAACCGGTGATGCTATTGGCAACAGTAGTTTCTTCCAAGGGGGGAATTATTACAGGGAATAATGGAGTCCAATATTAATTGACTGAAAAGCCATATATAATTACTGTATAGAAATACATAATGGGAAGGTAGTGCAAAGCCCCCTTTTTCCCATCATGCTGCAGGACAGTGTCTAAGGTGCATGTGTGCACTTCCTCCAGAGTTATTCCCCCTTGTTCTGTTGAGCTAAAGGAGGTGGGAGGTGAGGTGGTAGATGAAAAATGTTACCTTTGTTTCAACAAATATACAGAAAAACAACTAAGATCCAGGTATGAGTTACAATGTAAAAATACCAGAATACAGGTGGGCCCCCATATCCGCTGGGGATATGTTCCAGGCCCCTCCGTGGATACTTGAAACCGTGGATAAGAGCGAATACCCCCTCCATGGTTTCCTGAGGGGCCCCCACCCTGTCTCCCCCGCAGGCAGGCATGCTTGCCCTCCCCAGCTCTTATTTTTCTTTCAGCAAGCTTTGTTTCTTCCTTAAAACAAACAGAGATGCAGCCTCCATTGCAGGCAAGTAGAACGAGACTAAGTCCTAGAGAGGCTCTGCAAGGTTTCTGTTAACTTTGCAGAGCCTCTCTAGTACTTAGTCTCGTTCTACTTGCCTGTAATAAGCAGCCAGAGGCTGCTTCTCCTGTTTCTTTAAGGAAGAAATGAATCTTACTGGGGAAAAAGTAAACGCCTGGGGGGGGGGGTTTCCCACGATCCGTGGATAACTGAAACCGTGGATAGCGAATCAGTGGATATGGAGGCCCACCTGTATATTGGAACAATCTAGTAACAAAAGATACCGGTACTTGGTATTTTAAACAGAATGCACCTTGAAACACATGAAGTTGTAACCTGCCTCTAAACTTTAAATGCATTCAAAAAGTTAATGCCATGCATTAATGAATCAAGATTTCAGTTGTAATACTGGTTACACATTATCCAAGTGAGTAATCTTCTCTGGAGTCCTAATATCATTCAAATACTAATCTGTGCAATACATGCTTTGACTCTACAGTTTTCACTGGTGTGGCTTAAAGGATGAATTGATACTTTGCCCCTGCAAGGTTCTAAAGCCCCCCCCCCCCCGTTTCATTTCATTCCCTTTTGCACCCTTCTGCTGTTTTTTTAAGAACAAACTTGCTGGGTCACAATACTCATTGGGGATTAACATGTAACTCAGCCCTAACAGTCAATTGATCTGGAAGGCTTTTCCAAAATACAGTACAAGCAATGTGGTTCTGCAGTACTTGAAAGTCAGTTTCCAATCCCATCTTGCTCTACGGAAGTTGTTGTCTCTAATTTTATTTTTATTTAAAATTTTGTGTATATTTTAAAATTTCTATCAATAACATGTTTCTGTTTTTTGCTAGATTGTTTCATTGCATTACTTTCTTTCAATTGCACTGGAAGTGTCTAAACTGCTTTTGCAAATACCATAACTATATTTAACTGAAAAAGTGGCCTGTCAGCATTTTAATGCAAACGTTTTGGAAATGGGAATCCAGTGCAACTTCCAAAACATTACCTGCAAACAAATTTAGACTGTGGGCCAGAACTCCCCTCCCCTACCACTCTTGTGAGAGTCAAGTATAGCAACCTCTACTATGAGTAATTGGGTCATTAATGCTTCATTTAGATGTTTGCGTGTCTGTTGGAGATCAAATGCTGTAGCACTGTTTCATACTAGTCTTCTCTTGTGGCAAGTTTGGTCTATTGTGTGCTTCATGTGTTCTGCCATGCTGCAAACATCTATGGCATACATCTGGTTGCAACTACATTCTCCACTGTGCACACTTTGCTTCTCTGTTTTGCTGTCTTAAATATTGTTTGTTTTTGCTCTGAACTGTGTTTTTCCTTGGGAGCGGGAACACTGATTTTGTTCTGCTCCACTCTGAAAGCTAAGCTGATAAGACAGGATACAAATGTTCTTTTATTTATTTATTTATTTATTTTACAGTATTTTTATCCCACCTTTCTCCCCGAAGGGACCCAAGGCAGCTTACAACAACAACAAAAAAGAAAATACAATACAAAAAATACAATACAAAAATAATCACATTTTAAAACAGTAAAAAACAATTGATGAAAATTAAAAATAAAAACAGTATCTAAAAATCGATTAAAAAGATCATTACTACAATTAAAACAAGAGCATAAAAACAGCAGCACCCCCACCTGTACCAGCGAGATGTTAAACAAGGCAAGGACTCAGAAGGCTTCTTTGAACAAGAAGGTTTTTAGGCCTCGCCGGAAAGTGTCCAAGGAGGGAGCAGTTTGTAAGTCAAAGGGGAGGGAACTCCATAAGGTTGGTGCCACTACTGAGAAGGCCCTGTTTCTGGCCGCCGCCCCTCACACCTCCCTGGGCGTCGGCACCCGCAAAAGGGCCTTCTCTGATTATCTAAGGCAGGGGTGGGGAACCTATTTGCAGTGGGGGACCATTTTCCCATAGGGAAAATTTGCTGCGGGCCGGCAAATTTTTTGGCCCCCCCCCCGCAAATTTGACCCCCCATGAATTTACCTCCCACCCATCGCTCTCTCGCTCTCTCACTCACTCACTCTCTCTCCCTCCCACCCACCGCTCGCTCGCTCGCTCGCTCTCCCTCCCTCCGACCCACCCCTCGCTCGCTCTCCCTCCCACCCACCGCTCACTCGCTCGCTCCCACCCACCGCTCGCTTCCTCCCTCCCTCTCACCCATCCACCACTCGCTCGCTCCAAAGATTCGGGTTTGAGCATCAGATGATGCACTCCTGAAAGTGACATCAGCTACATGGGTTCACAACATCTGATCCCAGTCTCGCAACGTTATTATTTCAGATGGTGTTTGCAGAGTCAATTAATTGGATATGCCCAGGCGCTGCCTATTCCAACGTTCTCCCTGCTCATTAGAATTTGTTCCCTTTTAGTAATATGTTTTTGTTGTAATATGTCAGTGCTTGGGGGTGGGTTTTTAATACTCTGTTAGTCACTGTGGCTGTCTAATTGACAGAAAGGCAGGGCATAAATATTTTAATAAAGTATTTGGATGACGGCAAATAAACTGAAACTTAATCCAGACAAGACAGATGTGCTGTTGAGGATTCTGTTGATCAGGGTGAAGGTTTGCAACTTGCCCTAGGTTGGGTTTCACTCTCTTTGGAGGGCAAAGTATACACTTTTGGGGTAATCCTGGATCTGTAGATATTCAAGTGGCATCAGTAGCTGAGGGTACCTTTATTCCGGTTTTGGCTGGTTCGCCAGCTGTGGCATTTCCTGGAGAAAGTGGATTTGGTCTTAATTACTCATGCCATAGTTACATCCAGACTGGATTATTGCAATGCTCTTTGTGTGCAGTTGTCTTTTAAAGACAGCTTGGAAACTGCAGTTGGTACAAAAATGCAGCCACCAGTCAATTGATTGGTATGTGTTGATGAGAGTGTATTGTTCCGATGCTATATCAAGTGCATTGGTAACCTAATAATTTCCAGGCTCAATTTAAAGTGCACTTGTTAACCTAGATTATGAGCCCTTTTGGGGGCAGGGAGCCATTTACTCATTTGATTTTGTCTGTAAACCGCTTTGTGAACTTTTGTTGAAAAGCGGTATATAAATACTGTTAATAATAATTAATAATAATAATCTCCTGTATACAAATCCCTGATTTTCTTCCTATTTTCTGTGTATTCCCCCCATTTTTGAACCTTCCTTAACCCCCAGAGGTCTCTGATGTCCTAGCACCTTAAATGTGGCTAAGACATCTTTCTACAGTAAACCCAGTCTTTTTCTGAATCCAGCACCATTCCTTATTGAAGGGCCACATGGCACCTCAGACAAGTACAATGTGGATTGGTTGTCTTTGTCTCTGGGGGACCACAGACATAAAGGATGCTGCTGGCCAACCCTCATGCTGAGCTTGGCATGTGCCCACCAACTGAGCAGCCAAGTCCACCAGGCCTAGGTAAAAGGTAGGAAGCAGGCAGGCCCCCAGGTGATCCTCCCTCCTTCAATTGGCTGACCCAATGACATCAGCAAGCGCTAGGATTTTCAAGGGCATGTGCAGAGTCGTGCTGCTCTCTGGTGTTGCTTCTAGCTCATTTCTGGTGTGCCTGTGTCTATGAAGGGGTGCAAGAACTGGATGCCTTTCCCTTTTTCTTGAGAACAGTGCATGATGTGGCTAAAGATAGGAAAATATCTAGCAACTTGCATTCAGGGATTTTTGTTTTCTGCTAGTCTTTTAAGTTCTGCAACTTTGCCAAACCCTGTTTTGCAACAACTCTGCTTTCTTTTGACCCATGTCTTGTGGTTTTGATCATCTGCATCCACTTCTTGTTCCTTTTTATTCTGGCTTACAATCAGGGGCAGCATGACCTGGAATGCCGCCCAATGTGGCCTTGGGTTTGCCGCTGCCGCCTCCTCCTTTTTCGTTTTCTTTTTCTTCAAAAGCCCCTTACCTTGTTCCTGCTGGCATGTTTTCTTCAAACGTGGAAGGGCAGGGCTTCCAGTTCTTCCAATGCCTTCATTCGCATGGTCCCTGTAGATCAGGGGAGGCCAAACCTGCTTAATGTAAGAGCCATGTTTAATAAACGTCAATGTTTGAGAGCCGCAATATTTAAGAAGCATTTACATTCTTAAATATATTTACTCACCATGAAAATTAAACTTGTGTTTTAATCCAGTGGACTCTCAGTTTGTACCTGGTAAATAATTATAAAGCTAGAAATTTTTTTATTTACCTTTTATATTAACTGTGATGCAAAAAGAAGATCAGCCAACATTTTTCCGAGAGCCACACATTACACATCAGAGCCACATATGGCTCAGGAGCCACAGTTTGGCCACCCTTGCTACAGATCAAGCCGGAAGTCTTGTACTTCCACTTTTGAAGGAACCAGGAGCAAGGTAAGGAGGCAGATGATTTGCTTTCCATTGTCTTTTAGCGGGCAGAAAGTGGATCAATGACTTTGTTACATCTGTGGCGGGCTGGAGGGAGGCGGTAGTAGACAGGGTGAAGGGCATCCTGAATCTGCTGCCCTCCCTTCCCCCCTGCAATCTGCCATTGATGCAACCGGTATCACCCCATATATGAACCACTGTTATTTATTCTTTTAAACTCTCACCGCTGGTCCCTTTTTCTAACAAGGTGGGGAGGTTTTCCTAAGGCAGCCTCTCCCAACTGGACTTTTCCCTCCATTTTGGGTGATGGCAGAGGAAGATATCTTTTCCTAAGTATCACCGGTGGAAGCAATGGGAAGAAGGCAAGGGAGAAAGGGCTGTTGCAACTGCTAGATGCTAGATGCCTATTTGGCTCTCATGTTCTTTCTTCCATCACAACTTCAAAGCCTTCAGTGACCTAGGACAAGATTATCTTAGGGAGCGCCTTCACCTATATGAGCCTGCCCAAGCCCTAAGATTGGCTTTGGAGGCCCTGCTTTTTAGCCTGTTTCTGCTGGAAATTTGCCAGGACCATCTCAGTGGTGGCACCAAAATTCCTTTGCTGGGAAGCTTTGACAGTCTCCCTCTCCAGTTTTCAGTTTCCCTCTCATGAAACCTTTTTTATTTTGAGAAGCATTTGTGTAAGATTTTTCTGCTGTTTTAATTGAAGCTTTTTCATGATGCAGATTTGTATTGTTGTACAGAATTTTGATTTGTTTTGCTTTGTTTTACTGTATTGTTTTGGCTGCTACTTGTATGGCTGCTACCTTGATGGCACTACTGTAAATGGGATCAAAATGAATCATATATGTAGATAAAAGTAATACAGAAAATGTACAGGTAGCCCAGATAGATGGGACACATAATCACTGTGACAGGCAAGAAATATATTACAGTGATGCCTCACAAGACAAATGCCTCGCACAACAAAAAACTCGCAAGACAAAAGCATTTTGCAAGTTTTTTGGTGACTCGCAAGACAAATTTTCTTGCAAAAACAATTTCGTCTTGTGGAACACTCAGCTCCTAAAGCCACAATCTATTCAAATGTTAAAGTATTCAAGAGGGTTAGCAGACTGCAAACAGTACAGCCCGAGGCCACACCGATTATCACCTGACAAATAGCTAACACCAGCAGAGATAAAGGCAAAGCAGAGATAAAACTACCATCCTGAAAAACTTCCCATCCTAGTAGGTGTACTGATTAAGACCCTACCCATTCTTCGTTTTGGCCCGGAAGCGGCAGCAGCAACTCGGCACAGGCTGTCTGCCTGCCTGCTTCGAGTCTCTTACTGACTCACACAGGAGCCGCCCTCACGCCGAGGAAAGCCTCTTCAGCTGTTGCAAGGCCAAGAGGTAATGGTGCATTTAGTGGTGCCTGCTCCGCCCCTTAGCCTGGCCGGCACCGCATCAGGAGGATACTGTAGGCGACAGCTACACTTGCCATTTGAATAAAGTATTCAAGAGGGTTAGCAGACTGCAAACAGTACAGCCTGAGGCCACACCGATTATCACCCGACAAATAGCTAACACCAGCAGAGATAAAGGCAAAGCAGAGATAAAACTTCCCTTCCCTTCCAGAAACGGTGTGCATTACTAGAGCGGAGCTCTGGGAACTGTGAGTACTGTAAATACTTAAAAGTAAATAGCACGGCAGGGGAGGTGACTCGCAAGACAAAATTATTCGCAAGACAACATGACTCACGGAACGAATTAATTTTGTCTTGCGAGGCACCACTGTAATTTAAATTTGCAGCACTATTTTAACTTGGCTAAAGTTAATGTTGGAAAAGCAACCTCATGGTTGTAGGAGTAGGTTTTCTCTGTGCCAGGTGCAAGGGAGTGGCGACTGGACACAGGTATCTTGCTGTCTTGTGTGCTCCCTGAGGCATCTGGTGGGGCCACTGTGTGATACAGGAAGCTGGACTACAGTGGCGTCACCAGCCCTCCCGACGCCTGGGGCTAGGGGGGGCGGGGGCTGGCCGAGCATCCCCAGGACGTCACATGACGTCATTACGGACGTCACATGACATCAAACAACGATGACGCTGTCGCTCACCTCAGGACTCGAAAGCTGGAGCGCCGCCCGCCTGCTATGGCTGTGGGCGCCGCGCTCCAGTTTTCGAGTCCGAGGAGCGACAGCGTCGTCTAGACAACGTGCATGGTGCGCACCCGCAGCCAAGGGCCTGGGCGCGCATTGCGCGCGTTGCCTCGGCGATGACGCTGTCGCTCACCTCAGGACTGGAAAGCTGGAGCACCGTCCACCCACTATGGCTGCGGGTGGGTGCCGCACTCCAGCTTTCGAGTCCGAGGGGAGCGCCCCCTGGAAGCTCGGCGCCTGGGGCCCTGGACACCAGGGCCCCCTATGTTACGACGCCACTGCTGGACTAGATGGGCCTTTGGCCTGATCCAGCAGGGCTCTTCTTATGTTCTTATGTTCTTAAAAAGTGTGAGTGCAAAGGCCAGAAAGTGGGCTTTTTATTGCAGCTGCATTGGTGCTGGAAAGTTGGATAGGAGAGAGAGGGGAACATATTAAAGACAATGAAGTAGCAGGACTTGACAGTGGTTTAGTTGTGGACTAAAAGGAAGAAGTTGAAGACCAAACACTGCTTGTATGGGAAAGAGGACAATTAGCAGCATGCATCTCCAACAGCAGCACGAGACTGCACATCTACACTCGGGGAAAGCTCTGGATTTCAGGAGGTCTTCAGCAAATTGACCTCCTACCTGAAAAAGTCACTCTGCTGGTGCTATATGAAGGCTGTGGCTAGAGAAATGTTCAGGGATCAGCAGTTGGTCCTTCCGAGGTCTGTGGGCCCTCAGCAGCTGCGCAATGATGCCAATCTCTATTGCTGGCTCTGCTTAAACCAGCATAATCATTATGCCCCCTTTCCCTGGTATTGTAGTACTGGAAAGGTGAATTTCTGACTGAGAACCTCCAATACCTTGCCAAACTACAGTTCCCAGTGCTTGTTGTGGGAAGTCATGACAGCTAAACCAATATAAAACAGATTCCAGTTAATAGTACTGTATAGCTGTGCCCAGGGAGCAGGGAAAAATGGAATGATTTGTGCTCTTGAGGAAGAGCTCAAAGCCATGCAGCATACTTCACAGAAAAGGTCATGTTGGGATCCCGTCCTACGGTCCTTGTGCTATGATCCTGAAACTACTCCCTCTGGTACAGTCCCACTGAGATTCAGCCTGTTTGCATTGTTTTTCCTACAATCCCGGCTTCTCTTGCTGAAAATATTGCTCACAAAGGCAGCGTTTGACTTCATTATGTCGAATTTGCTTTAATTTGGCCAGGGTGTGGGAGGCTGTAATGGTGGTTTTGGAAGGGCCAGGGGCGTTTTCCTTTCCATCTGTTATTTTTAATCCACTTGTTTGTCATTGTCAGGCTCATCTTTTTTTTTTCTTCATTTTTCTTTGCCACTACTTTTCTTCCTTTTTCTGCCCCCCCCATGTAGACACACACACACACACACACACACACACACACACACACCACTTTACTCTCACATTCCAAACTGAATACACAAGCATCTAAAAGACTCACATTCAAAGCAGGATTTTTTCCCCAAAGCCCCTTGGCCTAAGTCTATCCTTACAAAGCCCAGAAAAATTAAAGGTCCCACCGTAGCAAAAATGCCTATCATAAGTGTGCAGAACACTGTTCACATGGGGTAGTACAAAACCTTCATCACAATGTGACTGTGCAAAAGGAATTTATACTTTAACCTTCAACTCTCTAACTGGTATGTTCCCCCATGTTCATTAATGTACAAGAGGGCTTTTGTTTAGAATGAAACTTTGTGGATCTGCCTCAGCAGAAAGAAGTATATCCCTATCTTTTCTAGATTGCAGCAGGGCTGGCCCATCCATGAAGCCCACTGAAGCAGTGTGCGTGTGCATGTGCGTGTGCGCGCGCATCCATCTCTGTCCACCTACTTGCCTCCACTGCTCCTCCTTCGTCTCCTTAGATTAGAAAAAGAAGAGGAAAAAAACCCCGGACCCCCATGAGGCTTGCTGCCCCCATGAGGCTTCTGCCCTCTGCGCCCTGCGGCCTAGCCCCCCCCGGCCCACCTTAGTGACGTCTCTGGGGGCACAGAGAGGAAGAGAAAATGCAGAGAAGAGGAGAGTGCTGAGCTAGAACATTGGTGAGTGAGAGGAGCAGAGGCTGGCACACCATTAAGTAAGGGGGGGGTGGCATTTGGCTTACTACCTCAGGTGTTAGGAGGTCTTGGGCCAACCCTGAATTGCAGGAAAGGCCAAATGCTTTGGATTGGTTTTATGCATGAAAGGGCTAAACCAGTAGGACTGGCAGATCTTGAGAAGTCATTGTAATGACTCCATAGGGCCATGAACCAGAACTTCAGAATTTAATGGGGGGGGGGAATCTCTTGCAGATATGTGTTTTGACCTTTTTTATACTGTATATTGAATGTATCTGAGGCCCAGGACTTGTGTTACCTTGGTGTTCTGGGCGTCACTGCAGCAGCACGCCTTCCTGCGTTGATGTGAGAAGCTCTCTGCCACGTGGGAGCAGTCTACTTGTGGCCCCCACCCCTCAAAGTGGTACTCTTTGGGAAATGGACTGTGGCACTGTGGGACCCTAGAGCTGCAGCTCAGCCTCTTTTTCAGTGTCACTTAGGAGGATCTTGGGTTGAGTCTCTCGGATCGTTCACTGCTTCACTGGCACCTTGCGCAATATTTCTACTGCATCCAACCTCTGGGGTTACTTGTACATTGGGTTTGTCCCTGACCAGTTTGGATTGCAGTTCCACTCAGGCGCCGCCTTGTGACAATTGAAGTATATCTGCCAACGTTTGACATTCCAAAAAAGAAAATTTCCCATGACCTCAAAGTTACTGCCTTGAATCAAACTCACCGCTCTGATTCACAGCAGGATTATTGCAAGGATTCCCAGGATAATGTATGTGAAACACTTATAGCATTTTCTAAAGCACTATGTAAGTGCTATATATTATTAGCATTAGCATTTCTAGTCTCTCCAGGTATAAATTAAGCCATAAACTTGATAATCAAGCTCTTTGCATTGGAACCATCTGTGTAATTTTCTCTATCGATACTGTTATTCCTGTAGTTCTGATGAGTGAACTGTGCTGTACAGAGTCATATTCATCATTCGCCGATCTTCTTTTTCATGCAGTGTAACTCAGAGAAGTCCTGCATGCCACGTTTTGTGTGAATATCAGTTTCATTGTGGACTTTTTCAGTTCTCTGGAGATGTTCTTTGCTTTTCAAACTGCACTCATCACGAGCCAGTACTCACTGAGCTCTGCCAAGACTTTTGATGGTTTCGGCAGTGACTAACGCATCTTCCTGCTGTTCCCTGTGGTGTCTTCCTTGGAGCATCTGTGACCTGCTTCTAAGAGGTTGTCAGTATGCTTCAGGGACTGCTCCGTATATAATGTCTTGTTACATGGGCTCTTCTAACCCCCTGACGTTGCCCATCATAATGACAGGCATTTTTCTAGACCTGTATATCTAAGCAAGATTGTTCCCAACATTCTGAGCACGACTGGGGTCAATAAGGGCAGGGAGGTGGTTTAGCACCAGCACTGCTGTAGTGCACCCCTTCCTTCCACATGACTACCATTCAGGCCTTTCATGTGTTCCTTACGAACAGAGCACGGACAGGTGCGCACTGCAATATGGCAGACCTCATCCAAGCAATGTACAAGCCCTCCTCCTTGTTGATGCTGCTGATGGGCATTTTGAGTAAGAAACATTTTGAATGGGAAAAAAAGAACGATTTAAGATTTTCATGGCCAGCAATGATTTTTGAATGTCCTGAAGTTAACGGGTAAAAGGCCATGACAAATGCAATAAAAACTGATGTACAATAATAAAATCAGGCTAAAATGGCCAATGTAAAAAAAACACTGTATTGGTAAAAGTTTAAAAATGTTACAAGACAACACAGTTAGAATGGGGTTGCAATAAACACACAGCCCAGTGAGAACTGACCCACTTGGCTCACATGGGTCTCTTTAGTGCACTGTTGCAGCAGCATGGCATATACTTGGGTTGGTTGCTGGCTATCAAGTACAATGAATACTGCTATGTTTCAGTCTTATCAAGATTTGTGCCCGAGATCCGGAACGTATGTCTGGGATCACATTTCGTCCACCAGTGAGTGTTCCTCTAATATGAAATAGTCCCAAGTTCTATCTTGCATTTTTGTTTTCATAAATATATTGAGCTTCAAGGCAAGCAAAAGATAACACTACTTCACATAGTGTGCAGTTGACTTCTCCAACTCGGTGTCGCCAGTTGTGGACACAGTGAATTCTTTCCCCCTCCCTGGCCACGACTTTATGAAAGGAATACAGACAAGTCTATGGAGACCACAATCAGTCAAGTGCCGTGAGTCATGATGGATAATGGAACTAGAATACCCCTCCATGCTCCAAGGCAATATTCTTTTTGTTACCTGATGCAAAAAACAGATGGGGAACGGCTACGCCCATGTCTACCTTGTGATCTTCCTGTGTTGAATAGGATAGACACTGTTGGATGCAGAGGGCTGGACCTTTATGGGTCTTGTGTTCAATTTTTCACTGCAAATAGAGTTTCAACAACTAGAAGCTAGTACAGTACGTGCATTTCCCTCCTTGTGTTTGACCTACTGCTTCATCAGTATGCCTGTAGATAGCAATAACTTTTGCACAAATGTGTAGCTGTGAGAAACATCCATTGTTTGTGTTCCTCCTCCTCCTTGCAGTTGTGGGGAGGAGGGAAGCAGGGGCTTAGCCCCCCTTTGCTTGTGAATTGATACTGGGGGAGAGTTGGGAGCTCAGACTGAAGACACTTCATCTCTTCAGGGGAGAAGGGGAAATTCAGCTTTCCTTTGTTCCTGAGGCAACTGCCATTCCCTGGATTGGCTTAAGCCTTAAAGACAGAAATTGCATGCAATGAACCTTTTTTCTGTCCCTCCAGGCACCTGCAGACTGACATCTGAATATTCCCTGCTACAGGGACCAGAGTATCATATATATTCACACCTGCAGCTAGGTTGGGCAGTATTCCCCCCCCCCAATATTTCTCTGAAGAGATGAGGGGTCAGTAAAGAACCTGTTTTACCTTGCCATCCCTCCAAGCTTGGGTGTCCCTCATGTCTGCATGTGATAAACCCATTTATATAGGTAATGGCTATGCAAGGCATTGGTGACTAACACCTGACACTTATTTTTGGCGTAATATTCCAAGTTGCTTGCTGTTCCCCAATAACATGAAGTTGACATGTGTTTAGGTGAGCACATTCCAACCACTGGTTCCAGATTAATCCAAAATGGGGGTCAATGTAGTGCTGATTTTGGGCCATAAGCTAGTGTAGTTGTTGAAAGTAACACAGTAGTAACACAAACGCACAGAATTTACCCTTATGTTTTCCTATACAAAACATTAATCAGAAATGAGTATTTAGGCATCTGCCTTCTCAAACTGGTCCAACTCAGCAAAATATTGTTCACTGCACAATTTTTTTTAGCATTATAAATATCCAATTGTTTGCCACTTGCAAGGTTGGATTCCCACATTTCAGTAGACACTGTACTAATAAAATGCTATGTACTGAATGCAGTTGTCTCACATTCTTTCCATTCTTTATTTTTCTTTCATTTTTGGAGTGAGTCAGAGTGCAAAGATTCTTGGACAAGCCAAAAAGAAAGATCTGTCTAATTTCCATGGGCACAGAGAGTACTATACCCGCATCTGGACAGAGTTACAGCCGGCAGAAATTGCATGCAGCAGTTAACTATCAGCATGTGGAGTCTCTGTTTCTTGACCATAAGAGACCTTTTGGATACCTCTGTCGGACCAGAAATGTAAAAGATCAGTTCATTATTAAAAGAGGCTCTTAGCTGTTTGGTCTAGTTCTCAGCAAAATGGACAAAAGCAAAAGAATGGAAGCCATTCACCTGCCTGTTGCAGGCATAAGATGAGGCATACCATCTAATGTATTGATCTCTTGAAGAAATAGCCGCTCTGGTATGTACGTGAAACTATCCTGGTTAAATCAGGGTAGTAGGCGGGATGAGATTGCTGCTGATGGTGGAGACTCCCAAGGTATTAGCAGTGCCCCCAATGCCAATTCTCTACCCTCACTTGTTTACTTGCACAGGCAGGAAATGCAGCTATAGCCTGCAATGGCCCTTTGCTTCAGAGGAGCAAATGAGAAGACAAATAGGGGGAAATGGTAGGAGGAAGATGGAAATTGGGGGAGGGATGTTGAGTGAAATGAGGAAGAAACTCTCAGTCCCTGTAGGATTATTTCAGTTGTGAAAGAGACTGTTCCTTCAGTTGAAAGGCCTTCAGAGGAGGGGTGAATTGGTCTCTTACTGCTGCTTAACTTCCTTTGTGACCTCATATAGAAAATACATCAGAGCCCCTCTCTTTGACCTTGGCACGCCCCGACTTAAGTGGGGTGGTGGTGGCTGCATTGCTTGTTTTCAAGGCTGGTTCTAGGAAGCCAGGGGTGTGTGGGTGTGTGTGTGTGGGGAAATTATCTGCTTTTTCATGCACCTCTTTACATACAGCAAACGTTGTGGATTTACACTTGTTACGATTATTGCTGAGGAAAAGTGTATCCCACAAAGCATATCCCACAGTTCCCCTTCAGTAAACCACGGAGTGTCACATGGAAATCTAGCCAATGATTTTTATGAATTGGCGCCTACTTTGCACCAGCGGAAATAAACTCAGGAAAGCATTTGTATACAAAATGTCCTTTGTGAAAACAGAGTCCGTGCTCAGAGTAAACTCTCAAAGTGAAAGTCTACATGCCGTGTTCCCATTAGCTCCCTTTCATTTATGCAGCTGATTGTCCTGTTTATAATAACTTATAAATAAAAACCCTTTGATTGTATTTCATCCTTCAAGCAGTATGAGAAGTTTGGGATAGGCTTAAAAGGATGTTGGCCCAGGTGTTTGGAAAACGTCCGCTGCTGCTATAGTGGTTTAAAAACGCCCTCACAAAGCCTTAATAAACCCTGAGAGACTCTTTGAGCAAGAAATCTTGCTTCATCATCATTATCATCAGGATGCCAACGTTTTTGCTCAGCCTGTACAGAACATGTTGTTATGGAGCTGGATCATGAAAGGAAGGTGTTTGTCGCAGAAGTGCACTGTCGGTGACAACCGACAGGCAAAAAATATCTTTCCAACATGTGCCTTGATCAGATTTCTTGACTAACAGAACTTGGCAAAATGGTGGTTGTCCTCTTCAAAGTCCACGGCATTTTAGGAGCAAAGAAATTGGCAACTGACTTGGGAGTGTACAGGGTGGTTTGCAGAGGATTGTGTGTTCGCAATAGCAGAGAGTACAGTGCAGGTGCCAGGTTGTTGGTGGCCCTGGGGGCAAAGGCCTGCACTGAACACCTCCATGGTATTCTCACCCCGTGACAGCACATTGTGCACTATGTGCACATTGGCGGCAGAATGGCGGCAATGGCGGTGGCGGGACAGGCAAGTAAATAAATAAATTAAAATTTTCAGCCGGCCTTTGGGCAGCAAGTGGGCACTTTGCGTCCACAATTTTTTTAATTTAATTTAATTTAATTAATTAATGAATTAATTTAATTAATTAATTATTCCAAGGGGGTGTCCTAGTTTGGAACCTGGAAAATATGGTAAGCCTAACATGTGGCCTGAACGTTGTGGATATATATATATATTTATATATAAAGATTTGAGAAGATCCTGGAGTCCTAGGCTAGCACTCTGAATTTAGATCTTTAACAGATAGTGATGGTGTGTTTGGAATAACTGAATGCTTCCTCATCATCCTGCAAATAGAAAATGGACATATCAGGGAGATCGGCTAGGAACCTATGTGCAGGGTTTTTTTTTAACTTTTTTTATTTAAATGGTAGAGTATTCAACATGCAGTCTGAGCATTCCATACCTGCACTCTGAAGAGTAGAGTCCAGAAAAAAAATGTATTGCATGATTTGTTGTTTGTGTAGACTTGCTCATGTACTGTCTGAGAATTGTTTGAGCCAGGGCTAACATAGTTGCCAGCTCTCTAGGAGCATAATCCTTAAAACTTAGGGGTGGTGTCTAGGAGCCATGGCTGGTCGAAGCCCTCCTGAGGCAGCTTGCCAAATGATGTCCTCTTACATAACGCCCTCTGCCCCTCCCAATCTCCAATGTTCTTACTCAGCACTCCCCTCCACATTTCCTCTTCCCTTCTGTCCCCCCTCTTCCTTCTCAATCCAGGAGACAGAAGGAGGAGCAGTGGAGCCAAGTAGGCAAACAGAGATTGGGACCCCCCCATCTGATACCTGAGGTGACTTCTTCCATTGGCCTCCTAGACAGTGGCATCACGATGTGGTCCCCCCGTGATGTCACCACCAGAAGTGACGCCACCGCCTCCACCACTGCAAATCCCTTCGGAGGCGCAGGGCGGTAGGGTAGGCCAAACCAATTGCCATCTCTGTCGCCACTGCCCGCTGTTCCCGTCACCAAACGACGTGATTGTTATTCCCCCGTGCCGCTTTGTCACCCCCTGCTTGTTGCCTGCCCCCCCAGTCTTGCTACTAGATGGGCCAGTCTTACTAGAGGCAGTTCTTGGTGAAGTAGATGGTGATACCTGACATATCAGCTGGAGCTTGGACTTGCCTGATAGGGCAAAAGCACCAATGAGCCCATGTAGAAGACATTTGAGAATAATGGGGCCTTTTCAACTTTTAAATGAGAGAGACAAATGGGGTGGGCTCTGAGAAAAATAGTGATTCCCCTTATTTCTTCTCTTCACCCTGATATAAGATATTAACTCTTTCTTCTGGAAACCCTGAGATGGAGGCTAAAACCCTGAAACTTTGGATCAATTCTTAAAATCCTGACAACTCTAACCTAACCTATTACAAAAGGGCTGGGCTATTAATTTATGACAAAAGCTTTACTCCAGCTCCTTTTGAACTTGTAGTTTGGATTCTGAGCAAGGCCTTACCTCCCAAGCAGGGCTAAAGAACCCCTTCCTTATCATTTGGGACGCTTCAAGTTACAGGCAAAACAGAAGGGAGACAGTCCTCAGATACATCCAGTATTTTGTGACCCTGGCACTCTTTTCCAGCTTTATCAGAATGTTTTCTCAGAGAGGTAGTTAACCTTTCTAAGAAACAGATAATAAAACGTCTGGAAAGTCTTGCTCAATTCTGCATCTTTAAAATAGCCATGGTAGAAATCATAACACATAAGGAACACAGATAAGAAGCAAACTACAGAAGTTTCCAAAAAAAGTCAGCTGGTGAAATGGTGAAAACATGATGGGAGAATAATTAAAACAGAAGAGGTGTGTTACCCGAACAACCTTGTCTCACCCTTCCCCAGTGGACTAAGTGGATGACATGTTGGCCCTTGTCTTAGGAATGGGACAGTTACCATGTTCTCACTAGCAGACTTGAAATGAAATTGGTATCCAGGGATGTGGTATGTAGAGCAGAGGCAATGAACAAGGAAGGAAGGGAGCCAGAGGAAGGGGAAGTAGGCCTGAACAGAGGGGAGAAAGAAATGTGTGCCGTCCTGGCAGGATGTCAGGATTGTGGCAGACCAGACTCAGGAAGTTTATAAATGGCTCCTAAGCCAATTAGAAAGCCGGGCTTGGAGCCAATCAGTATCTGAAAAATCCCTAATGGAACGGGAAATTTTTGAGAAAATCTTTCAGTGTCCTATGCCTTCTCTAATAGCTGCCTAAAATGTCCTCCCCTGAACCTGTTTTTCCGATTGTGCTTGCACCTGACTGGTTCTTAGAAAAATTCCCATGAATGTCTTCTCCCACCGACATTGGAGAGAGTAGCTGAATTGTATGGTCTGAAGGCCATATGATCTAGTTTTACTGCTGGAACTAAGCAAATCTGGCCTATAAACTGCCTGGATTGGAGACAGTCTGGGAATCCTATGCAAGGCATTCTGAGATATTCAGAGGAAGAGTGGGGTATAATTGTGATAAATAAAAATAAATGGTCTGTTTTTGCTGATCATGTCATGGATCCAGCACAAATTCAGAATTCAGTCAGTCTAGACTGACTGACTCTGTATAGAGAGATCTGACTCCGTGTAGGCCAGTTTGATATGTTCAGTTCCTAAGATACTTCATGAATGAAAGCCATTATAAAAACCCCAAGAGGGTTTCTTCGAAGTGTGCTGTTGATGGAGAGAGGAAGAATTTCCCACTATGTTCATCTTCTCCATTTGACACAAGGATAGGGCCATTGTAGACAAGGGATGGTATGAAAATCTATATCCATAACAAGGGTAGCAGGGCCTACTGTCATGTCCTTTGTGGCAACAGTTGCTTAAAATATCGGAAAGCTGATTTTTGCTTTCTTTGAAAGATTTTTTCCAGTGCTTTCGAATACGAGTAGTGTAGGCTGAGTGAATACTCCATTATTAATAGCATTGTCCTCCCCTGATTAAATAATTTTAGTTATTTAATTGCCTGCTGCCTTTTATCAAGTGAACTGGTTGATTAATCAACCTCTTAAATAGACATGCACATTATCAAAACCTCAATATTGGTACCTCTTTTTATGCCAGAAAAAGTCTGAGGTGCTAGCCCTCATTCTTAGAAGGAATGGCCTCTTTTTCTTTTTTATTCCCTATTAGTAATTACACTAAAGCCCCAAGAGGGTGGGAGGGGGTGGATCTAGGCAGTAGTGGCACATGCCAGGCTCCTATCCCCCTTTTCCCAACCTGACACACCCTCTGAGGGTCCTTGGCCTTATGCCAGCTGGATAGCTGGCATAGGTCCGAGGAGACCCATTGGCAGCCAGGCGACTTATGGGGAGGTATATAAGAAATATGTTTACTTGTCTCTCCCAGGCCGTCTGGTCGCCCTCCCACCATAGGATGCAGTGTGTGCCCTGGCAGTGCGTCTGCATCACATGGGCTGGCGGGAGATGAGATCGGGCTGTTCAACTTTATTAACTGCTAACTTTATTAATGCTGTTAATAAAATATCTCATCACATAAAGGTGATATCAGAGCCATAGATCAAAAGTAAGGAATTCTGAATAAGAGAAATATAGATGATATCACGTCATTTTCTTTTTAAAAGCCACATCAAGAAGTGTGTAAGAGAATCCCACAGAAATTCTCTCATAAAATGCCATTAAAAGAGGAGGCATAAGAGAGGCAAATGTACATTAATTCCAGGTAGTCAAAACATGATATAATGCCATCCCAGTAGGGCCTGTAGAGTCAAAATGTGGAATATATTATGTCTAGTAAGGAGATACCCCAATCCGACCAGAGTTAACAACTTTGAAGCCTCATTGATTTCATTGGGAGGGCTGAACATATGCTAATGTTGAAGTGAGTGCAACTTGAGTGGGAGAGTTAACATTGAAATGAGTGAGTCTTTAAAGTGCTTGGCATGTCCCAGATACATCAGAATCACCCTGAACATCAAGGGCCAAGGCACATATGCCAAAACCAGACAATTGAAAAAAAACCATACAAATCAAGCCGGTGTAAATATTACCAAGTCATGAAAGAGAGATTCACATAAATGGCTAAGTACATAACCATTAAAATTATCAGATTGTTGGTGACTTCTGACTCATAATCATCTAGCAAATTTATGGCACAATCCTATTGATTCGCTATGCCGGAACAGTGGCTGCTGTACTGACGTTGGGTGACACCCTACGAGCATGTTGGCGACACCCCACGAGCACGGCGCACTGGCGGGAAGGCCTGTGCTGTCCTGCTGGTGCTGAATCTGGAGCACTACGTGCCAGAGCAGGTAGGTCTGGCTCCGAGAGGTGTGGGGGCTGGGGGAGGTGGAATGGGGGTGAGGAGGGGGCATTATGGGGCGGTGGAGGGCAGCAACAGGGTCGGGATTGGCGGTGTTGGCGCACACCGAATCCTATCCTTCCCAGGACTTTTGTACTTACACAGGACAGCTTAGTTCATGCCAGTGATTGAGCTGGCACAAATCTGAGTAGCCCCATTGAACAGGGTGGGGGGTTACCCGGGGTAAGGGGAAAATATACCCTTACCCTGAGGAGACCATCAGCCTGCTCCTAGCTAGCACTGACCCCTCTGCATCTGTGCTGGATAGGATTGGACAGTAATTGACATTTTGCCTAATTTCAACTGTAGGTTTCCCTGGTTTTGGATTTATTACCCCACATCACATGCAAGAGGGAGTTTTCCTTCTGCAAATGTGTTATGATACCTATATAATACCCCCCACCCCACCCGCATGTAACTCCTGCTAACTGGTTACAGAGGCACCTCTACCAAGAGAGATATGATGACTATCACAACTGTCCATATTCATCTCAACTCACCACCTTTTTCAGTGGCTGTGCTGATTTCTCTTTTGGATCTTTTTCAGATGGTGAGCCTTCTGGGGGCAGGAAAGCATCTTTTTATTTATTGGGCTATGCAGTTTGCTTTGTTAACTTTTTTTTTAAAGAAGTATAAATCATCATAATTATCTCAGTCTCCAAATACATCTCTGGGTCCACTAAATACAGCTCAAGATTGCGTTTTGATTTGGCGCATTTTCATATGAAAGGTTTTGTGAGTGTCAGACATACTGGGTCAGATCAGCTGATACTTGCAATTCATATAGGAACTGTGTTGATCTCCATGTTGATTGTTGCTAGTCAAAGTTACTTCTCCCATAGACATCAACAAAAGCATCTTCAGTCAAGAAATGACATGACCTTGGGTGATTATTTCATTATAGCTAAACACCTCTTCCTTTTCATTTTCAGGATATATGATTGACACACATGACCTCATTCTAACAAATTTAGGTAATGCTCATCTTCCTTTTTAACTTGTGCTTCCTGGAGGAAAAGAAAATTGACTTCTTTGGTGTGTGATGAATATGCCGTTTTCTTCCTTTTAGTGCCATTATGTCAACCGTTTAAATTTACTTAATATTTTTTTATTTTCTGCATTTTTGAGAAGTAGGAGGGGCACAAGAAGATGAAATCAAATAACTGTTGCAAAAATACACACAACTGGATGGAAGCAGTTCCAGAAACAGTCCTAGTGCCAGCGTGAGGCTGCTGGAGGCCCTGAAGGAAAGCTGTGCACTTAACACACACACACACCCCGGTGCTTACTGGTAATGGTAGTAGCCATCACCAGCGCTATGGAGCCACTGGGGGCATGTCTGGCTTGGGAAGGGGGTTTGGGATCCAGTGGCTGCTGACTCCGCCTCATTCTGCTCCCTTCCTACTCTGCTCTCCGCCCCTTTCCTGCCTCTCTGCTGACGGGGTTGTACTGGCAGCCAGTCTGTGCACCATTGCCCGTGGGGTGAGGCTTTGTGGCTGCTGCATTGGCATCTGTGTGGCAGGCAGTGGCAGAGGGGCTTCCATGATGGCAGGGCCATCTTTGCACTGGCATACCTGACAGTATGCCGGTGTTGACTGGGCCATGAGTGTGGCAGCGAGGAAGCTGCAAAAGCAGTAGGGAATGGCACACTGTACTTGCCCCTGTCTACTCTCACAGAACTGTACTACCTCAGATTTCCCCACGTTTTTAATTACCCCACGTTTCAACTTCCTGTAGGTGGAGAAGACTGAGTGACCCTCAGCCTCCTTCCAGATGAAATGTCTGAAAGAATTAACTAGGGTTCAACTAAGCGGATAAAGTTGGAACTAGGGTTCCAAGTAAGTGAAGGATAAAGTTTTATCTACATTTCCCATTCTTTCTTCATTTGAAGCTGTGGTTTCAACTGTTCTTTAATGATGATGCAGGCTAGACTGTACTTGATCATATCTACTAGCCTTTAAAAACATGTGCCCTGGCTTGACTTGGACTTCTGAAGATGAACAAAGAAGCTGAATGCTGTGGGTACAAAATGTAATGTTAGTAAATGGGGTTGCATTCCTGCCAAATGGTCTGGTCATGCTGTGCCTCCCAAACCGGAGCTCATGAACAAAATTTAGGTAATAAAGAGCTTGGGGCACCTAGGGGCACTTTTCAGACTGAGGCACTAACCTCTGAATGGCTGCTCCACTGGCATTTTGAATAGGAGCAACTGAAACATGGAAAATACAGTTCCACATTAACTACATTCATGTCCTGGCTATTACTCCATTAGCACCACAGCTTTGTTGTGTGCAGTATGTGTGCAATGAAGGTATTGCTTAATATGTGTTTCTTTCTACTCATCATGCAGACAAATAAACCTCTTCCTAGGAGAATAATGTTTATTCCAAAGATGCACCCATCCCACAGGTCTATGGGAGGTGTCAGAGGTCAGCCAGGTGAGAGGTCAGCCTGATGAGAGGCCCACATACCACTGAGGAAGGACACACCCAGCCAACCCTTGAAGATGCTTTTATGGTGGACCTTAGTAGAGCAATGCACTCAGTGGGTGTGTGTTGCTCTGTGACTCCCAGGGATGATTAGCCAGCAGATGGGGAAGAGCTCATGCAAGACTCACACAAGCTCCTCCTGCTTTACCTTCCAGCCAGTTGGGGAACCTCTGGATGCAGAGGAACTGTAGGAACAAATATCTACCCACCTGCTTGCTAACTTTGCAGAAAAACAGGCAAGAAAGCTGGCAACTGGGGAAGGGGAAGGAAAATGTTTTTTTTTTTTTGGGGGGGGGGAGCAGAATTGAGAGTTGGAGAGTAAACTAATGCTTATTTTGCATGCACACAAGAGACCCTCCCCCATGGCTTGCCTCAGGGGTCCAGCACAACCTGGTGCAGCCTGGGTAAGTTACACAGAGTTGTGTGTGCAGTCATGATTAACTGAAGTTTTTGCATGCTGAGCATGACCCAGCATGACCTCTGGAGAACAGTATTAACTATAATTCAATATGCATGTTTGGGCTCCTAGACTACGGTCTGCACGAACTTGCTTTTCCTGACGTATTGCTCTGAACTGTGCAGAGCATTCTCAAAGGAAAGACTGGCCCACAAAAAGTTCTAAAGGTTTGACTTAACTGATAAAAAGCCTTAAACCTAGGCTTACCATATTTTAAAAACTTTAAACCGGGACACCCCCCCATAACCCCTCCTCCGCAAGGCAAATAATTAATTAATGTAAAAGCAACGCAAAACCAAGCAGAAAGAGCCAAAACCAATCACAAAGTAGAATCAACGAGAGAAACCAATCACAAAGTAGAATCAACAACGAGAGAAACCAATCACAAACTAGAATCAACCACGAGTAACCAAGCACAAAGTACAAAACACCCAGAAAAAACCACCCAAAATTCAAACACAATTAACCAATAATGGAGCTCAAATCAATTTTCTATTAAATAATTAATTTACTAAAGGGGGCGCGAAGCGTGTCCAAAATTTTTAATTAAATAATTAATAAAGGAAAGGGGGCGTGAAGCGCGGTCGAAATTTTTAATTAAATAATTAATATTTCTTTTTAAAAATATTTAAAAAATATGCGACTTACCTGGTCGTTGGTAGTCCTGCTGCTGGTTGTCCTGCTGCTGCTGCTGCTGGGGCCGGCGGCAAGCAGGCACCCGGCGAAACACAGCCTGCTTGAGCCTCCGGCAGGCTCGCGCTGCCCGTGCAAGCAGGCTGTGCTTCTCCCGGTACCGCTGCGAGACTCGCAGTCTGCGAGTCTCGCAGCGGCACCGGGAGAAGCACAGCCTGCTTGCACGGGCAGCGCGAGCCTCCAACATGCTCGCGCCGCCCGGGCAAGCAGGCTGGCTGGCCCGGTCTCCCAGCGGCACCGCATCAGAGCCGCTGGGAGACCGGGGGTTGCAGCCTGCTTGCTTGCGCCGCGCGGGCAAGCATGCTGGCCCGCCCGGTCTCCCAGCGGCTCCAATGCGGTGCCGCTGGGAGATCGGGGATCGCAGCCTGCTTGATCGCGCCATGCGGGCAAGCAGGCTGGCCCTCCCGGTCTCCCAGCGGCACCGCATCGGAGCCGCTGGGAGACTGGGGATCGCAGCCTGCTTGCTCGCCCGCTCTCCCAGCGGCACCGCATCGGAGCCGCTGGGAGACCGGGGATCGCAGCCTGCTTGCCCACGCCGCGTGAGCCTCCAGAGGCTCGCGCTGTGCGGGCAAGCAGGCTGTCGGTTGGCCCGCTCCCTCACTGGCTCCATGCCGGTGAGAGAGCGGGCGGACAACACCGACGCCATCTTCTTCATTTTTAAACTTTCCCGGGCGCCGGCAGCATCTTGGATCACGAAATCTCGCGTGATCCAAGATGTCGGCACCCAAATCTCGTGAGGGCATGAAATCACGAGATTTGGGTGCCGACATCTTGGATCACGTGAGATTTCGTGATCCAAGATGCTGCCCGGTAAGTTTAAAAAAAAAAAAAAAGATGGCGGCGCCCATTCGTCCCCCGGGACCGGACCGGGAATCGACCCCGAATACCGGGACGTTCCCAGCGAAACCGGGACGAATGGTAAGCCTACTTAAACCATTAGAAACCCAAGGTTTAAATTATCTAATAAAACCTAAAGTTAAAAAGTCTAAAAGCTTAAAATGCAGATTCAAACCAAAGCACACGTAAACAGTGCTTTACAGTACAAGTCTATGTATGTCTACTCAGAAGTAAGTCCCATTGTGTTCAGTGGGGCTTACTCCCACGAAAGTGCTATAGGATTGCAGCCTTAGTTTTAGTTTGTGTTTTTCGTTTAGTTTGTGTTTTAGTTTGACTCTGCATTTTAAGCTTTTAGACTTTTTAACTTTAGGTTTTTATGTTTTATTAGATAATTTAAACTTTGGGTTTAAGGTTTTTTATCAGTTAAGTCAAACTTTTAGAGATTTTTGCGGGCCAGTCTTTCCTTTGAGAATGCTCTGCACAGATCAGAGCGAAACGTCAGGAAAAGCAAGTTCGTGCAGACCGTGGTCTAGGAGCTCAAAAATACATATTGAATTTCAGCATTCCGACCACGAAAAGTCTTGGTAATAGTATTAACTATAATTTAAACTTATACCCCACTTCTATGTCAATTGGCACTCAAAGCAGCGGTGTCGCTGCAGCTCTAAGTTCCGCCGCGGTCCGACCCTCCGTTACACGGGTGCACGAAGCGGCCTCGCCCCCTCGCCTTCAGAACCATTCAAGTCGGTGAAAGCAACGCACAGGAGACTCCCTGCTCTTTGCTTTCACCGACTTGAATGGTTCTGCAGGCAAGGGGGCGGGGACGTTTCATGCACCCGTGTAACGGAGGGTCGGACCGCGTCGGAACTTAGAGCTTCGCCAGGGGCGTCGGCTGATGGGGGTGGGGGGTGGGCCCCGGGCGCAGGCCGCTGGGCCCATGGGGGGGGGCACAGGCCTCCGTAAAAGTTCTGTTTTTTCCGGGGTTTTTTTTCCATTTTTTTCTCAATTTCTTGCGTTTTTTTCTTAATAGCGCCCCCCGCTGCAGCTGCTGCCCCCCGCCCCGTGTGCCCCCCCAGAGCATGTGGTAAGTGCTTTTGTCCCACTTATCTTGCTTCGGAGGGGTGTAGGCTCCATTTTCCCTGGGCACTGCCATCTTGGACTGAACAGGATGCATGCTGGGGATTGTAGTTTTTTTCCCCAGTGCCTTGCAGCCCAGGAGTCCTGACTCACCCCCCCCCCCCGACAATTAAGGGGCTAGAGGGCAGTAAGGGGCAATACACCACATGTTTGATGTTTGGAACACTTTCAAGTTTATTCTGCAGAGCAAAAATCACAAAATTCACATCATTATGAATGCCTCATCATGTGTGCTGCTGGAAATGGAGACAGGAGGTACAAAGTGGACAAGGAGGCTTCCAAACTGAAATAAAAAATCCCAAAAATTTGCAGCGCGGCTGCGCCGTGGGGCGTAAAGGGTTACGGTCGCGCGTTTTTATGGGGGGGCGTCAAGGGTTTTGCCCCCGTTGAAAAATGGTCTGGCTACGCCTCTGAGCTCCGCTCCCCCTGCAGCGACGCTAGTGACTCAAAGCTGTCTTTCTGTGGCAGCCAGTGGGAGTCCAGACCTTCTTGTAATTTACCGTAAGTAGAATGTAAGTTCCTGAATGAATATAAATTGTAAATAGTTTGATCCCTCCCTCCCTCTTGTACATACAGTGACAGTAGCAGAGCCTATCCCTGCCTTATAAGAATCCTTGGCTCCTGTTTTGGGAGGGTCCTCTGGTGGTCCCCCCGCCCTACTGCAGTAGATTCTTGCACCCTCTACCTTGGCATTTATATGCTTTGCCACTACAGCAGCAGAAGTAGAAACAAGATTGTTTAAATATATATTTATTTAAACATTGTTATACCACTTTTTACCTTTGAGAAAGTGTTCAAAGTAGTGTACAACTTGAAGTCATCATAATAAACAGAGAGTTATCAATTAAATCAATTGTTCAGTCAAGAATCAATTGTTCTGGCTAGCAGTCACATTGAACTTGACATGTTGTCTCCTCCACAATATTCCCAATTGTTGTAGCAGACTGCCAAGGTGGAGGTCATCCAACCACCGGCCACTGGCTGGGCCCATCTTTTCAGGGAGAAAAGATCCCCTTTGATCGGACGCATCAGGACTATTCTTGCCTTCCAATTCTAAATGATATTTGGAATGTGTTATTCCTGAATCTGTAATAAAAATAGAAGTTAGACATTCTTGTAAGCCGCCTCAAGGCAAAGAACAATAAAACAGGGTATAAACAAACAACTAAATAAATCCTAAATTCTACTGATACTATCATATGTTTTTAAAGCATTATAATTAACTGAAAACAGCAGAGTTTTCCAGAGTCTGAAGCCATTAAAATATAGACTTTGGCTTCAAATCCTACTGGTTATTTTGAAAGAGACCACCTTCGCCAGCTAGGAAAGAAAGCATGATTGGAATAAAGCTCAGTGCTGACGCTGTCATTTGAATGATATTGGTCTGTGAATATTTTTTTTCCCTCATATGATCAAGGCTGAAGTTCTTATCCAAGTAAGTGAGGAAAACTTTAAAATTCCACCTTGTGTTTCTGTGAATTGGAATAAAATTCACTTTAACCCATGGTGAACTGTACACATTCTTTGAAACGTCAGTAGAAGTCTTCAAACAAAAACGTAATAGGACGTTATGAAAACTCATACCGCTGAACACTTTTGAGAGGTCTTTTAATCCCTATGTCGCAATTACTTAATAGCAAAGGCTTCTATTAACCAGAGTAGACTTCCCTGTCTGCATTGCTTATACCCACAGAGTGCTGCAAACCTGCCAGCATTTCTCTGAAGTTTCAGACCAGTTTCACCCAGTTCTCCAGGCAATGCTTCTTTTTTATGAGAAGTCATAAGTGGGTTGGAGACTTCATGGGAAAGAACATTGGCTCTGTATTTCAGCATAATGAATCTTTGGAGGCTGTACCATTAAAAAAAAAATCCCCAGCAGACTTCATGTCCTTGGCTAGAAGACTACAACCAAGCCTTAATAACGCTAAACAAACAAACACAACTACAAGGAAGAAGCCAAATGGAGGACTCTTACTGAATCCCAGTCTTCCCAGTTAGCGTTCGGATTTTGAAACTATTAGGACTATTAATTGAATTAATCGCTTTAGTGCTCCTTGCAACCTTTCTAAAATTGCCCATCAAAAAGGGATAATTCTGCTTCTGAAGCTGGAATTGGATGCGCAGGGAGCCATGTGTCCTATGATGACCCCCCCCCCTCTCCCATGATAAATCTAGTAACACTAAATGTATGACTTGATGACATTGCGTTGCAAATTTCTCCGTCCCCACAAGGAGCTGTCAATGAAGTGGAATGGGAGCCTGGAAACCAATGACATCATGCCACATGTTTTGTTTTACTACATGTTACCAGGGACAAGGAGGAGTCAGTGCTGGGCTGTCATTTTCAGCAGCAGCTGTGTGGCTCCTACACCATTTAGTTCCAGGCCAAGGGCAGGTTTCTCCAAAGCCCCTTTTATGCTGTGTAGACACCATGATCCTTTATTCCTTATTTTCCTTCATTGAAGTTTGCATTAGTCCTGGTTTTACTGTGACATAATGGAGTTACCTAAGTTATGGCAGGATAATAGCTGTGAGGAAAAAGCACTGTTCCATAGCACCCAGAGCTATTAATGTGTGGTCTGCTGTGGGTCAATAAAAATAAGTTCACAGTTCACTAGAAGGTAGCTGGGTTCAGATGATATGTTTTTCAGAGATGCAAAAAGCTATGATAAAGGTGGTGTTATCCATAGAGACACAAATTCATGCTTTTTCCTGTTCCATTCTGGTCTCTGAGGGCCTAACTAGACAAGATGATGAAGATCTGTGACCAGCTCTCCTGGCTCCTAACATGTCAGTAAAAAGCAACTGTTGTGGGTCCCAGTTTGCATCAAGACCGTGTTGGGCACTGGCGTCGCTTGAGGTGGGTCGGAACGGTAAGTTCCACACTGTACTAACCTCCATTTAACCTTCACACTGTGCTAACCTCCGTCGGAGTAGACTCCCTGCGCGTTGCCTCCGCCGCACTGAATGGCTCCGACGGCAAGAGGGTGGGGCCGCCTCGTGCCGGGGAGTAAACGGAGGTTAGCACAGTGCAGAACTTACTGTTCCGCCCCACCTCGAGTGATGCCAGTGGTGCTGGGAAAGAAGGGTTAACCCTGACCCCCCCTCCACACACACACATTTTTCCCTGATAAAACTGCTCTCCCCTCAAACTGCTATTTGCCCCTTAGGGAAAACATATGGGGCATTTGCAGGGGAGAAGCGTGTGGAAGAAAGGTACGTAAGCCCTCTCTCCCTATTTCTTCCCCCTTGCAACTCCTCCCAAGCTTTAGTCTGCATTCATTACTCCTCAAATGAGAATACCTTTACTACACTCTTGTGTATTTATGTGCACTTACAATTGATGAGAATTGGAACCCACATTCCCTTCCCATTTCTGTGTGGGGTGGGGAGAGAGCTGCTGTCATATTTTCAAGGGCAACCATAAAGGCGGGAGCTGGAATTGACTGTGTTCTAAGATGGCTCGTTGCCATTACTTCCGTCAGTAATGTCACTAGGGCACACATCACCCTGTGGCGAGATGGGCGCGCGTCACCCCCATGATGGACCTCGCAGCGGCCGGACTGCTGGCCCGGGTCGTCGGACGCTCCTAGGCCTTCTCTCAGCCTCGGCTGGGAGAAGGCCTCGGGAGCGTCTGACCCGGCTGCGCTGCCGCCGGCTCCGCGCGTCACCCGGCCCGGGTCGTCGGACGCTCCAAGGCCTTCTCCCAGCCTCGGCCGGGAGAAGGCCTCGGGAGCGTCCGACCTGGCCGGCGGTCGGGCTGCTTCTGCGAGGCCCTATGCTATGCGGCTTGTTTCCGCAGTTTTGCGCATGCCCAGCGGTGTGGGCATTCGCAAACAAGCCGCATAGTATAGGGCCTTGCAAGGGGGGGGCGCCAAATCAGGTATTTATTTATTTACTTCCCCCTGGGCGGAAATCCCCCCTGGGGGCCACTTCCCCCCGGCGCTGCTCCCCCCCGGGCTCCCCCCCGGCTTTTCCCGTACTTACCTTTGTCAGCCTCCGGGCGGCCACCGCCGCCGGCCCCGCGCGCGCTCACCTTGCTCACATGCGCAGAAACAGCCGGGTTGAAAAGGAGTCATGCAAGGTGAGCGCGGCAAATGGGGGGTGGGCGCGTGCTCACCTTGCGCGACTCCTTTTCAACCCGGTGCTGGGTTGAAAAGGAGTCGCGCCGAGGTGAGCGCGCAGGGGGCCGCCGCTGGAACCTCTAGTCGGCAGACTCGGACTTCGGGGCCTGAGTCTGAGTTGGTGGACTCTAGTTGGCCGACTTGGACTTGGCGCCCCCCCAGAAGCTGGAGCCTGGGCCCCAGGGGCCCCCATCTAACGACACCGCTGGCTGAATGTTAGTTACAGTTTGAGAAAGCTGTGAAAAGATTCTGCCGGGATAGTCTGACTGTCGTGTGTGTGTGTGTGTGTGTGTTTGAGAGAGAGAGAGAGAGAGAGAGAGAGAGAGAGAGAGAGAGTCAAAATCCTTTCCACGATCTCCCACTGCATGGGAGCTAAGTCGTCTTCATTGTCCTAACCACAGTTGGCCCAACCAATATGCTACCTGATGCAGCTTGCATCATAGGGGGGGGCAAGGGGGCATCAAATTTGGGGTGCCGGCCCCGCTTCCCTCCAGCCCACTATGGTTGCAAGCCACCCCACTCACTTGAGAGGGCAGCAGATCATCTGCCTCCTTACTGTGCTCCTCACATGGTTTTCTCAAACCCGAAAGTGAGTGACTGGTTTTATTTACAGTGATTGCATGACTGAAGATGCTCATTTGTTTGCAAAACCCAAGTCCACACTTCCAGGTTTGCAAAAGCCTCATGAGGAGCACAGTAAAGGGCTCCCCCCCCCTTCAGAGCACCACAGCAGAGGCGGCAGCAGTAGCATCAGGCAGTGCTCCAGGTCAAGCTACCCCAGTGCTAACTATGGTATTTATATGGATATTTGGCATTTTGGTATTTGGCAGTATGTGATCACAGGGCTGACCATCTAGACAGGGCCAGCTCTGCCCTCCATAGATCCCCTCCTATCTGGGTGGGTCCTGAGACAATGGTTCTGCCACAACCACATGAAGGCTATGGATGCAGATGTGGTCTGTAGACCTTTCCTGTCAGATTAGCATTCTCCTGGAAAACTGTAATTAGCCATTTTCAATTGGGAACTGGAATGTTGGATTGTGTGTTGCTCTAGTGCTTTCTTTCCCTATGGAATCTTAGCCTCCACTCCATGAAGATCACCATGTTCTTTATTCCCTGTGATGATATTGTATCTGATGTGATCAGATAAGAGTGAGGTGATGAGCACCTGGCCAGCTACATATTTAGTTTATAACACTGTTTTGCTACAAAAGAAAGGAAAAAGAAAAGAAAAGAAAGGGAACCAGTAATTAAAACTGGCACCTCACCCCCAGGAGTGGGAACTGACTAATTAAGGGACAATTTATCAATAATCCCCCAGCCACACAAAGCAGGAAGGAATAACAGAAATGGAAACTGCAAAGAAGAAACTTTTAATTAAAGGCACAATACCCCTTAAAGTCTCAATAGCACTTTGCCAGTTCATACTAGACCTATCAAACTCGTATTCTGTTGCAAAACGTTGCCTCACTTCAGGTCTGAAGAAACATGGGAAAACGACACTGACAACTCTAGAATGCAGCAATTTGGCAGTGGCATTGTCTGAATTCACTGTAAAAAGTGAGAGAGCAAAGGGTGGCAATTCTAATAAAAAGGGCTTTTGCGAAAGTGGCGGTAGCAGCCAAAATGGTCTTCAGTTAGGATCTAGTTACAAATGCTCTTAATAATGTAAATCAGACCTGATGAAGTGTTAGCTTTCACTTTAAATAGCAAATGACCAACAACCCCCCCCCCCCCCGCACTATTTTAAAATGAATAAAACTTTCATTGGCTTTCAATTGAAAGGTTTTTTTTTTTCTTCATTTAAAAAGTAGCACATGGGGGCATGGAATTGGGATCCAAATCATGGTGGGGGCAAAATACTAAAACCTCCCCACCCCCTCTATGGTTTTGCCTGGTTTCCATGCTTCTCTACTTGCTGCTCGAAGTTAAAGCTAAGATCTCAATGGGTCCAATTGTGTTATTAAGTTCACATGCAACTAGGTCATGGAAGAAGAGATAAAGTAACAGAATGTAAATTTCAGAACCACAAGGTATGTATAATTTTGAGCTGTAATAGTATCTGAACCTAAGGAGAATGATAACATGGTATAGATGGGGTTGGCCTTCCTTGGGAATGGAGATCTCTTCCATACCATATACTTACCACATACAAAAGTTAAAAATAGTATAGAAAGCCTCATTGCTGACTCATCTGGATTCTGCTTCATGAAAGATGGAAATTATACCGAAGAGATAGCTTTGCTTGTGTAGATAGCTTTGCTTGCTATTTCTCAAGGGTTCATGGAGCAAAACGGGTGAAATATTTGTTCATAGGCAGGGCCTGCTAATGAGGGCTACTGAGTGGCCTTCCAACCTTCCACCATCTGCAGGCAGGCTCCTGACCCTCTGATCATGGAATTTCCCAGCATTCCACTCAGTTTCTTATGGGAGGCTATGGGGAGAACTGCAATGTAGGGAAAGTGGGAAATTATGTTATCTTTTTCAGTCAGCCTTGTAAATTGGGGGTGTTTGTTTACACAGCTTTAGTCTCCTGAGATTTCTGGGAAGAGGAAGTATTGCTAAGAGATCAGCTGGAGTAATGATGGTGGGGCGGGTAAAAGAGAAGCAAAGAGAGGATATTTTGTAGTCATGGCATAGTAAACAGACTGTTTTGACCTTTGAATCAGGAGTTTCAGAAGGGAGTAATCTGCCGGTGAGACCCAAAGATAGACTGATCTATAAATGGCTTCATCCAATAATTTACTTTTTAAAGCAAAGTCAGTCCAAATCCCACTCACCTTTATACATCCCAAAACAGGTTACATTCGGTTCAAATCATTTCCTTCTATTTGATTTTCTAGTGTCTGCCAACCAAATTATTGAGGCAAAGTCAGTGGAGATAATCAGTAACATTGATCAGGTTTTCAGTAGTCAAATGAATAATAGGTAGTCATATTGTAAGTCAATTGGAAATGAGTCAAACACAGTTGGCAGTCTATCGGCTTTGCTAATAATGGATCATGCCTTGGATGGTCACAATATGGAACTGAAGATTTGTCTGCAAATGTTAGGATGCTTATGGATTTCTTACGCAGATTGTTGAAGGCTCAAGTGAAAGCTTGGCTTTAATAGTTTTGCCAAAAAGGAGATTTTCTTTGAGATTAAATCTACGATTTCAATTGTACATTCAAGCTGTGATAAGATGACTGAGCATGGAGTGATGGTGTGGCTCTGATGCATTTGGGGAAGGCATTGGAAGAAAATGATTCATGACATTATGCTTGAGTTGCTCTATTGCTACGCAAGGAGTAAAATGCAGGACAGCCTCTTATAAAGTTGTGAAACTCGACAAGGATACATAGCTCCCCAGTGCTTTACCTTGTCCAGTTGCTTCTTGGGTCAGTTTGACCTGGATTTATGCCTGGATTGATGAAAGCACCCATACATTTCAGCTGCCTTTTCTCTGATGGTGTGAAGACAGCGTACCAAAGTTTCCAAACATTTCATATCAGCTTGTCAGCTGTCTAAAAGAAATTTAAGGCAACATACAAAGGGACCAATGAATTTCCATCAGGATTTTACACTCATTTTGCACAGAAATGCATAAATAGTTAAGGTGATAGAAATATGAGGGTTTAAAAAAAAATCAAAGCTCTCTATATAGTTAAGGAGAGATCCTTTTCAGCTGCCACTAGAATGAAAATGTGCCCCTTCCTCTCGATAACAAAATATCACATCTGTGAGTATTTGAAAGCAAAAGAATGTGTATGTGTTATCATCGCATACATATTTTGATGCCTGTTTCTTTGAAGAATTATGGTGTCTTGCTGTAGAACTTTGACCTTTTCCTTTTGCAGACCGGCCAACGATTGTGTTCCTCTCCCACAGGCTGGCACAGCTGGAAATGTACCCGTCATTGAACAATTGTAACATTCTACTTGCTTTCCATTAAAGGCTACATCAGCCCTGACTTTAGGTGGCTGATGGATCCAGGACCTTGGGTAATAGATTGTGATAAGGTAATGCCTTCTATTTTTCTTTATTGTCCTTGTTCATATCAAGAAAATAGGGCCAAGTACATGTGGAAACAATCACTTACCAGCTATCAGTGTGACCTTCATATCCCCCTTCTCTTTTCCTAGCAGGCCTTGTAAGACAAAAATATTTCAGCCCCAGAGATGACAGCAAGGAATGCTTCCTGCAAATGGCTTCCTAGGCCGGATCTGATTCAAGGAAAACATCCCTATTAGCAAAGAGTTAAAGTATTGCCATCTCTAATGAAGCTGCAGTTGCCTGTCATTTTAATTTTTTTAAAGACTTGCTTGACACCAGCCGCACCACTCATTTGTAATGATATCGGAGCGGCCGGGGGAAAGGGCTGTAGGTCCCAAGTTTAATCTCTGGCACGGGCGTCACTGGAGCGTGGTGGTGGGGGCGGGCTGCCTGGGGGTGACGCGCGCACCGCCTCGTGCGTCACCTCCGTGACGCGCGACACCCTCCGGACGCTCCGAGGCCGGCCTGGGAGCCGGCCTTGGAGCGTCTGACCCCGTCGGCGCTCCAGGGCCTTCTGAAAGAAGGCCCACGCAGCGTGTTCATCCGGGTATTTTCTGGATTTTCGCGCAGACCATTTTGAGGGCAAAAAGCCCTCAAAACGGTCTCTGCGCATGCGCGAAAATCCGGAAAATACCCGGATGAACGCGTTGCTTCATCCGGGTAGTGCTGGAGCGCCAACGGGGTCGGACGCTCTGAGGCGATGGTGTGACGCCCCAGGGTGACGCGCGTCCTAGTGACGCTACTGATCCCTGGCACCTCCAGGTAAGGCAGAGAAAATATCTAGTCTGAAAGCCTGGACAACTGCTGCCAGCCTGTGTTTACAATACTGATCTAGATAGACCAATGGTCTAATTCAGTATAAAGCATTTTCCTATATTGTAGGCTCTGAAACTTATTTCTGATACAGGGGTAGAAATGGCCCTCTAAGTGTAGACGAGTTCATTATGTGTGAGGCCTTAACTGCAGGTTTTTACTATCTATCATGGGAACTATAACCCCCTCCCCCAATATAAACAATCCCCCCCCCCCTAAAAAGAAAGAAAGAAAAGAACTGGCCAAGTTCCATTAAAAATGGGAAATGTTGAAGGTAAATTGCTATGAACAGGTCTGATGAGGTTTTGTTTTCTAAAGATATTAGGTGCAAAAGAAGAGCCCTTCAGTCAATTCCATATGGTGTCTAGTTTTTAAATTTCTATCAATGCTTTTGTTTACCATAAACTATAAGATCTAAATATTTTCAGTCTTGTTTTAGATCCTGACCAAGAGCATTTTTTTTGCCATAGATTTTAATTGAAAAGATATCCCCACATTTATTCAGAAACAGAACAAAAGAAAAAGCCACAAGAACAAGACCAGGAAAAGTATCAGGTACCGTAAATAATTTCTAATGACTAACATCACAATCCTGTCTAGACTTGACTGGTGGAGCGATCTACTCTAATGTGTGCCAGCTATTTTGCTGGTGCACATTCGAGCTGACCGTGTAACGTCAGTCAGGCCTGGGAAGGGGGTTAGCACATGGCAGAGGAGGAGGAGGCCTCTGATGATCCTCCCTCCCCCAGCCTGGGCCCAGCCTACCAATACTACCCCACCTGGAATGCCCCGTTTCGCCCTCCCCATGCCCCTCCCCACCACCTGGTGGGGAACTCACCTACCCCAGCGGATGCAGCTTTGGTTCTGGGCTGGGGAGAGTGGCACCAGCTTCGACGCCAGCACTGTTTACTCCTAGGGTGCTGCAAATGTGCTTTACGGCACGTTTGCAACACCCTAGATCAGCATTCCGGGGCATTCCAGGTGGGGTAAGATTGGTCGGCTGGGCCCAGACTGGGGGAGGGATCATCAGAGGGCTCCTCTGCCATATGCTAACCCCCTTCCCAGGCCTGACTGACGTTACAGCAAAATAGCTGGTGCACATTAGAGTAGACCCATTGGCGCGGTTGGAGCTATCCTTGGGGTAAAGGAACAAATGTCCCTTTATCCTAAGGATGCCTCTGGTTGCACCAGTGCAGGCCCGGGCACCTTATTTGCATCGCCACATCCTGCTAGACAGGATTAGGGTGTTAATATTCAAAATATGCGTCACACACACACACACACACACACACACACACACACACACACACACACAAATAAAAAGCAATGGGTTATCTAGAGAGAAAACAAATTATTCTTAACCAGTATGATCTGAGGCTATAAGATTCAATGATAATTATGTTCACCGTTAACTAAGGAGGAGATCAAAATCTGTAGAGAAATATATTTAAGCCTCTCTAAAGTACGTACTTACATTGCCTTGTTGGGCTAAGATAGATAAGGAATGGAAGCCATGATTCATTGAAGGAATTTAGGTTTTCCTGTTCCTTGGCTGCTTGAACATGGCAAGTTGTTCTGCATGAACATTATGTCCCATAGCTTATCTCTCCACAAGCCTAAATTAGGAGAAGCAACTGATTTTCATTTACAAGCTAAAGTCCTCTTTGCCGCCAGCAGTAGACTGAGGAAGAGATCTTTGTGTAGATCTGTCAGATGACAACAAATTAAGTAATACAATTTTAGATTTTATTTTTTTTTACAAAACTGGGCAGTATAAGATCAAATCGCATGTTTTTAAAATCTATGTCCAGTAAGCTGCGATTATTGCCCATATGGTGATAGATGGCAATAGATGATGGTCTATCTATATGGTGATAGATGGCAAAACATCCCTACCTGATTGGGGTGAATGAGATGAAGGGGTGTCACGTATCAATAACTAATAATTAAACATTTTCTACAGTATTCTGTTGTAATTAAAATGCATTGCAAGGGCTTTGATGAGACACTTACCTGTCCTCATACCTGAGATGTAAACTTGTTCAATGAAACACATGGCCTGATCTTCAAACATTCTCAACCAGCACAAGCTATACTTAAATGTATTAACTTGTCCCAATGCAGTGCTTTGGAAACTGCAGTTTTTCCTTACTCAGCATTGCTTGCTCATCACTGATTCCAAAGTAACATTATATGGATAGAATTTTGTTTTCGTTTGTGTGCTAATTTATGTTTTGGTTAGTGCCAATGGCAGCCATATCATGCAGTTAGTCTATGGATGGTTTACTTATCAGTTGTGCTAATCCCCTTGATGGATGAGGACCATTGTGGACCCATCACAGGTTGTGCAGATTGCAGTGCTGGTACCCTGTGATGAGCATGGGGTGATTCAGGGCAAAGGTAGCTCCATTCTTCAGACCGCCTAGATGTGCCCTTAGTCTCTCTATGGGCCATTCTATGAAATGGGGTCACTTACCACGGGTTGTTCATAAGGCAGTCCCATGGACTTTGGCTGGATTCTAGACCTTGGACCTTGACTCATCTGGACCTTGACAAGCAAGCAGCTCTGCTGATCTGTTAATGTGAGGGATTGCCATTCATCTGCCACTACAGGAATGCCTGCATGTTTACCATACTGGCAATGAAGCCTTGAAATAGAATTTACGTTGCAATCCTGACACTAATTGAGAATAGACCCCACATAGGTCAGATTTCAGGATTGTGGCCTTATCCATCATGAAGTTGTAATTCTCTAATGATGGGAATGTTCCAGAATGTGTAATGTATGACTCGTTCATACCCTATACAGTATAATATAATGAACACGATCTTGAATTGTTAACTAACTCTGCTTGGCCTTGATTATTCTGGATTCGTATCAATGAACAATGTCAAAAAGAGCAGCCCAGTTTTGCTGTTCTCTTGGCAAGTTACTGACTTTCTAGAGATGGCAGGCTCCTTGCAAATGAGCCCAATGACTGGTATTATAATGTGCAGAGGGTTAAGCTATGCTGTAATGTCCTTAAAATAAACCTTTTTGTCTACTCTGTAGAAACAGAAGTGTTTCTTTTCCCAGTCCAATCCAATCCTTCTCTTTAGCTTTCTGTTTTTAGCAACTGACCAGCAAGAGGCTTCTGGAAGATCACAGGATGAACAGCCAAAAGATTTGCTGTGGTGCAATACAAATATCTCCAAGGTATTCTTCAACTGATTTGTAAACATTTTCTGTTTTTACATATTGCCATGAATCTTCTCTTCAGTTCTATCTGGGCAGTCGAATGAATCCTTTTTATGTACAGTACCTGTAGTTCATTTTCTTATTTATGTAAAAGGAAATGTTGCTAATCAGATTTGCTGCTTTCTTAATACAATATACAGTTTTACCTGTGTACATAATGCAATAAAATCATACCTTTAAGACACAAAGTTTAATACTATAAGCAGAAGCAGATATTGTGCTGGAGGAGATGTGTGAATATTATTACAAAATATCTCCCCTAGGCGAAGCTACCATTGGAAAGTTTTTGGCACACAAATGCTTAATATAGAAATGAAACTTGGGTTTTGAAATGTGTTTTCAAAATACCATTTGGTACCCTAGTAAGTAAATGTCAGTTTAAATAAACTGGAAAATAGGTACAGTATACAGCTATCATGCCTATATCAAAATAATGATCCTCCTATCCCATATGTACACTGGTGCATGAGGGCCGAAGTCTTACATAATGCAATTATTCCTCAATCCGTCTACTTATGCTCCACAGTGCGTGGAATTCATGGATGTAACTTTTCTTTGGGGTAGTTTATTTGTTTCAGTTCATTGGCCCAACGTATGGAAAATTAAGCCTGTTATGGCCATTGCCTTTCTTCTGTTTGCCAGGATCTGCTTAGGGCAGTGGAGTCGCTCACCTTCATTTTCCTGGCTGTGGGAGGAAAAGAAGCCATTGCTGGGGAGCAGATATCATGTTAGATTTCTGAATCAGCCAGGCATGTCATCCACCAGAGAGATACTATACAAGACATGCTTAAACTCATTTTTAAAGATGTTGCTGGGAATGAGGGGAGATAAACCTATACTTTTAATAATGTTGGTTAAAAATGAACGATTTACCGTATTGGTCTAAGACTCACTTTTTTCTCCTAATTTAAGTTTTTAAACTAGGGGTGCGTCTTATAATCAGGCTGTTGGAATTTAATGCCAGTGATTTAATTAATTTTTTTTAATAGCACCAAACTTTAAGGGTGCGTCTTATAATCAGGTGCGTCTTATACTCGGGACAATACGGTATATGAATAACAGCCCAATCCTGCCTAACTTTCTGTCCAGGTATCCAGCCAGACCGGCGCAGATAGCGCTGGATCCTGTGCAGGAAATGGGGGCTGGGAGGTCACGTCAGGGGGAAGGGAACTGTCATTCCCTTACCCCGGGTAAAGCCCCAGCCTCCTCTATGGGTATCCTTGGCTATTTTGGCAGTGCAAATCCGGGAGCCCTGTAAGGAAAACCAGCCAGGGAAGGGGGATAGGATTCGGCATGTGGTTTCCCCTTTTCAGTGCTTTGATGGGCACTGAATGCATCAATAAATCATTTGTTTATGAAGCTGTTTTCGGGAAAGCAGGTTACAAAAATTCAGCTTTGTTCTTTGTTGCAAACATTCAGCTTTGGTTTTGATTTTTACAGAGTTGGCAATGCTACAACTTCCTTTTCTCTTCCTGTTGCAGCATGCAAATCACCTGAAAAACATTCCCTTACAAACTGGTTTTGGTAATACTGACCTTTCTCTTGCCTGAGCATAGAGGGTGGAAGTTGTGAGGAATGCCTTCCTTGTGGAGCAGATAGGAACTTGTGAAGAAAATAGTTCCATGTGTTCTCCCTTTTGGATAGAAGACTGGCTAAAATACAGAGCTGACTAGTGGCCCCATCCTATCCAAATTTCCAGTGCTATTGCAGCCCTGTGGTAAGGGAACAAACGTTCCCTTGCCTGAAGGAGGCCTCCATGACTGCTACCCCACCACAGAGTGCAGCACGTGCCCAACTGGTGTTGCATCAGCGCTAGAATGTTGGTTAGGATTGAGCTGTAAAATAAGTAAATACACGGCCCAATCCTAAGCATGACACCCGATGGCGGCGTGCCTCCTGTGGTGCAAAAGCCTCCCCGACAGTGCGCTTATCAGTGCACTGCCGGGGATGCTGACGGGAAGGCCTCCGCCTTCCCAGCTGCTCCGGAGAATGTCCGGACGCGCGCCAGGAAAGGTAAGCTGGCGGGAGGGCAGAATGGGGGCAGAGAGGGTGCGGAACAGGGGTGGGGAGGCCGTGGGATGGGGGAGGATCCCTCACAGAAGGCCCGCTAGCAAAATTGCTAGCGTATGTTCGAGGTGATCCATTGCGGGCCATGAGCCTTCCGCAGGGGTAAGGGGATTAAGCATCCCCTTTCCCTGTAGAAGCCTCCTGGTCCCGCCCCCCGCCCCCTAGGATGCAGCAGCTGCCATTTTGGCACTGTTGCATTGGTGGGTGGGTGTAATTTAACCATTAGTTTATAATTAGTTGTGGCTCTAATGCTGTGAACTAAAATTAAAATGTGAAGCAAAGTGGAAAAATACTAAAACCTAAACAAATTATTTCAATGTGTTTGGAATACATTAACAGCAGCTGAACTGATTATCACAACAATAAATTTTAATTTTATTAATTATATATAATTACACTGGACAGCAAATTTTAATAAAGGTCATGGCCCCAAGATTAAATTAGTCATTTTGTATAGATTTTGAGGTGCTGAACACAAATATGACTACGAAAATGCAAAATTGGCTACAGTTTGTGAGAGATCCGCAATAGATAGTTCCATAGACATGTACTGGTAAATGCCCGATAGCACTTACAACACCTATGTATGCAATGTGGACTGCTTCTTCTAAACTGGAGCCAATCGACAGATTTTATTGTTACTTTTGTTTTCAGCACATCAAAATTAGTAAATATTAGCTATTTTCATTTTAGAGGCAAATTGCGTGTTGTCCAGTGTTGTTTATATTTATGTTATATAAGCATTAAAATTTAAAATCCAGTAGCAATAAAGTTCCATAATAGTCCATCCATAAAAATCATTAACACCTGATGCACAGCCCATCCTAAATACATAACCCACCTGTGAACCTACCGCGGTATAAAAATTCATATTTGTAAGCAGCAGTGTAAAACGTTAAAGATGGTACTCAAAGCATAGATGACACTCAAAGCAGAGTCCTTCTGAGGAGGATCTTGGGAGTGGGCTGGAATATATGGTCTCCCAGGTACCCCAGCTCCAGGCCATAAAGGGCTTAAAAGGTTAACACCAGCACCTTGAATTGGGCCCAGAAACTAGTTGGCAGATAGTGACCCAATAGAGTCAAACCACTGAGCCTCAGAAACTACACAGGCTACCACATTCTGCACTAATTGCAGTTTCAAGACCTTCTTCAAGGGCAGTCCTATGTAGCGTGTGTTACAGTAATCTAATTGAGATGTCACCAGAGTGTACCACCATGGCCAGGCCAGAATGACTCAGGTACGACTTCAGCTGGTGCACCAGATGAAGCTGGGTGAAAATCCCCCTGGCCACAGCTGCCACCTGGTGATCCAGGAGCAGCTGTAGATCCAGGAGGACTCCCAAACTGTGCACCTGTTCCTGCACAGTGAGTGCAACCCCATTCAGAACAGTTCGATAGTCCAGCACCTGAATCAAGAGGACCTGTTTTGTCCAGATTTAATTTTAGCTTGTTAGCCCCATCCAGTTCTCAACTGCCTCCAGGCAGCATTCCACGAGGCATACTATTTTTTTCTTGTATCCTGCTTTTCCTCCCAAGAGTTTGAAGTCGTTTATGTCTGATCCCCAAGTGGTTTCCCATTTGGACAGCTTACAGGATCAGACCTCTGTAGGTTCAGCAGCAGAACTGCATCATGTGCCATTAGACCAGTGTTTCCCAAACTTTTCGACCTGCAGCTCACTTGACCATTGGCGACCATTGGCTGCGGCTCCTCATTACATTATGTTGATGCCTGCCAGTTGGCATTGCACTGTTTTCCGAGAGGATTCGGTGACACTCCGCGGCTCCCCTGGCTGGTTTCTGCGGCTCCCCTGGCTGGTTTCTACGGCTCCCCTGGCTGGGAGAGCAGATCCCCTGGGAGCCACGCCTTCCAGTTTGGGAACCACTGTATCAGGCCATTCTTTAGGCACAGAGCAAGGCTTAATGAGGTGGGGTGAAACTGCTGCTTCGTGTGGTGGGCCGGAGGAGGTGGTGAAAGGATGAGGGGTGACCCACACCCTGTGCTTTCCTGCTGCAACCAACCACTGCATCCTGCCCTTCAACCATCCATCTTCACACTCACTGAGCGTGAATGAGAGGAGGGTTGGGGCAATGGCTTGCCTCTTCCTCCAGTGCAGCTGCCACAAGCAGTCATGTTGGTGGTGCTGGAGAAAAAAAAGCAACGGAGGGTTGCAGAGGTGGGGTGGAAATGTAGGGTACTGCTCTGGGTGTCACTTCAGCATAAGCTGGGATAGGTCCCGTTTAAGCATTGAATGCCTTGCTGACAACATCATAGCATACAATTGTGGCTTGCGAAACTTTGCGATCCCCTTTTCAGATCCTTATTGCCAGGGTATTGCTGTATATAAATAATTAGACTGATGTATATTGTTGTCATTACAGTTGAAAGAGAGAAAAGGCTCTTTATTGTAAGAAACTGCAAGCCCACAGAAAGTAACAAAAAACTTGCAGACCTTGCAAAATTACAAGGATGCTATCAATGAATTGGACATATTTGTGGAACGCTCATGTCAGAAACCCCCCGCACCCCCCCCCCGCTGCCAATTCAAATCTCCCTTTGGAGGCTTGAAAATGAAATCTGTTTCCTTACTGAGAATTTTTTTCTCCATCTGGCATGCACTCTGTTGTGTTATTGTATAGTTTTACTCAAGACTGCTGGGTTGCTGGCATTTAATTTTGAGGAGACAGAACAAGGGAGGGGAGGGAACAATGAAGCTTTTTAGAGAGTCAAGATTTATATGAAGAACACAACAAGTAGACGTTTTAAGAAGTGCTCCAAATAGGAGGCCTAGCTCACTACCTCCCCCAACTGCATTTTCACAGGCTGCTATCCTACACACGTTGTTTATGAGCTGTGCAGACAACAAAAGTAAACAAAAACCTTGACTGCAGTAGGGTTAAAGCTGTTCCCGGCATTATCTTTCCAAATTAAAACAGTTAATAAGCAAAGAAATTCAAGTTAAGTAAGCAAAAATGATTTGCATGGTCATCTTCATGCATGACAGACATTCTCATAGTTTGATATGTGTTGTGAGGCCGTCCTGAATTCACCTTCAAGCATGATATTGCATGGAGCCTGGGCGGCATCACAACCCCCCCCCCCCCGAGGCATAAATGCAACAGAAAGCCATGTCAAGATGGTAGCTTTTCATTCTCTCAGCTTGGCCAAATTAATATTTGGGCTAGGAAAGCACTTATACCGGGCAAAGCCCCCCCCCCCGGGTTCTGCTCGCTCTCTATTGGGCCCCTGTGCTCCCTGAACTTACTGTTAGTAGGTGACAGGCAACAGTGGCAATGGTTCCAGCTGCCTTTCCCATCAACCAATGGGACTAGCCCCAAGAAACCTCACAATTATGCAGGGACCTCTGGGGGATGCCCCCATTGCCATTTGTACATGGGGTGCTGTGATCAGGAGTGCTTGATTTTCTTGGCAGGTTCACGCTATGTCTCTTGTGTATCATCATCAACCATATCACCCACACTGCCGGTACTGCAGCTTCCGTGGACTGCAGTTTGGTTAGGTAAGTTATAGTATGCCGCCAAATATTAGAAGAGATTCTCTTACCTATTGCCAACTATTCTAAAGCTCTTCCTACTTTACCTTCCCAAAGTGTCATGTTCTGCTCCTAGAGCAGAAGCCATGCGTAGAGACAGGCTAGCAACTAAGCTGCGCATGATTAGCAACTGAGCTGCGCGTGCGCACAGACAGCCTAGTAATCAAGCCCGTGCATGCGCGGAGAGCCAAGTGTAGCCAACACACACAGTACAATCCCATGCATACTTACCCAGAAGTAAGCCCCATTGAGCTCAGTGGAGCTAATCCTCAAGAAGTTATGTTGAGGGCTGCAGCCACAGGGTGCAATCCCATGCAGTCTGCCCCGGGATGTTGAACTCAGTAGGACATCCACCAGAGTGGACATGCCTAGGATGGCACCAACAATGCCACTGGTTGCCAGGCTACCAGCACAGGCTGCAATCCCATACCTGGGAGTGAGACCCATTGAATGTAATGGGCATTACATCGGAGTAGACCTGCATGGGAGTGTGCTGACAGTACTGCACCAGATTCATGGGTCGCATGACAGCCTGAGACCACAGTCACTGCAGCACAACCTGGCACCATCCATGTAGCGCACAGGGACGGTCCCCAAAGATCTGCGCAGGCAGACACAGCAGTGCAGGCAGATGAGCCATACCATCTAGCTGCACCTGCAAGACACCGTGTGCATCAGCCGCTGGCTGCAGGGGGGCAGCACAGGGCAACCACTCATGGTGCCCACCCCCAGGCTGGTGCCAATGCTGGCTGCAGCCTGCCACACCACCATGCCACTTGCAGCAAACGTTGCCACCCCCATGTCACAGTGATGCTGCACATGAGATTCGGGGAGAACAGAGGGAGGGGGGCTGTCTTGCCCTGAAAACCCATCCTGGCTCTAGCCAGGTCAAACCAAGCCTATTCGTGCCAGGCCAAACCATGCTTTCCGTAGCAGCTTACTGGTATGATGGTGGTCCCAAAAGGCGGGCTGCCTCACCTGCTCCCAGAGCTGCAGCATCTGAGAATACAGGATGGGGGGGCTGTGGGTCAGGTGCCCATGTGTGGCCCACTCTTTATGGACAGCCGCCTTGAGGGCCTTCCATCTGCCCCTTAGTTGGTCAACAGTTCGGCCGAGGACATGGAGCTCCATGGCCTGGCCCACTGCCCTCCAGGCTGCAAGACTGGGGGCAGTGGTGGAGCCCATGAGGGTGTGCTAAAAAGGTAAAGGTATCCCCTGACGCAGCGGGTTAAACCACTGAACCATAAGCTGTCGATCGAAAGGTTGGCAGTTCGATTCCCGCGACGGGGTGAGCACTCGTTGCTTGGCCAGCTCCTGCCAACCTAGCAGTTCCAAGGCATGTCAATGCGAGTAGATAAATAGGTACTGCTTGCGGGAAGGTAAACAGCGCTCCCTGTTCCAGCTGCATGCTACGCGCTGCGGCAAGGAGAGTCATGCCGGCCACATGACCACGGAGGCGTCTTCGGACAACGCTGGCTCTTCGGCTTTGAAATGGAGATGAGCACCACACCCTAGAGTCGAACACGACTGTGCTAGTGGGGGCTTAACCCCAGAGCCCTGACTAGTGGCCCACAGCCTCAGGAACCAAGTATTGGTGTGGAACTGCTGCCTCTGCCATTTTGTGTGGGAATGTCATTGTTCTCATAGAGAGCCAGAACAGTATCGTGGTTCTGGTGTTGGACCTAGAGCTGGAAGATCCAGGTTTAAATCCCCACTCAGCATGAAGTGTCCTGGGTGACCTTGGGTCAGTCACTATTTCTCAGACTAAACCTCCTGACAGGGTTGTTGTGAAGATGAGGGAAGGAACCATGTACACCACCCTGAGCTCCATGGAGGAAGGGTGATATAAAAATGTGAAAAATAAACAAACAAATCTTGCAAGATTTTGATGGCACCAGACGTGGCTGCGGCCCAGATGCAAGGCGCACATGCAAAAGTTACTCGCCTGATGTGACGAGACCTCCCAACATCGGGTTAACATCTGGTCCATGTTTAAGTGTGTCATCCCATTTTCTGCCTGTTTACGTGATGAACACACAGCCTGCTTATTCTCCTTCCACCTGGCAGCCTGGCCAAGGCTCCCAGCTACCACCTGGCTATATGGGTCTTCCCTTTATGGTGAACCTCCCTAGGAGGTGATCTCCCAAGGACAAGTCCACACATGTGTATTGTGTTTCATTTCTATTTATTATTGTGTATGGGTTTTATTGCACTGGATCTATGGGGAGAACAGCATCTGAAAGGGAAACACGCATGGTTGGGGTGGCCAATCCTCTCTTCCCAGCAGGGCGGTCGTGCCATTGCAAGCTATCCAACATACATCCACATCACAGGTGCCAGTACGGTCTGGCAGCACCAGTTGGTTCGCTGTGTGCCATGGAGTTTGCAAAGCCAGAGGGGCAGGGGTGGGAGAAGTAGGTCAGTGACCGGACTGGGGGTGGCAGGGCTCCACTGCTCGCTTCAGTGAGGCTGTGCATTTCCCGGTGTCCTCGCCTGTGAAGAAGCAGCCTGCAGAAGGCAAGAGGGGAAGAGGGAGACACAGAGCAGAGGCAGCAAGAGGGAGCCCTGCCACCATTTACAACACCAACAGCATTCTCACCTCTTTCTCCTGGCTTGGGGGGTCCTCGCCTGTGGGGCAGCAGCCTGCAGGGAGCAAAGGGGGAGACGGGAGAGACAGAGCAGAGGCAGCAAGGCATTGACAACAGCAATGGCAGTCCCACCGGTCTCTTCCAGCTTGGGAGCACAATCCTATTCTTATCTACCTTGAAGTAGGTCCCACTGCATTCAGTGGGGCTACTCTCAGGGAAGCGTGCATAGGTTTGCAGCCTGGGAAGGAATTAGGCAGAACTGATGAGGGATGGGATGCACTGTTTCCAGGCAGGGACTGCCTGCTTAGTGTATGTGAGGGAGGATGGTGCCACAGGGGTGTGCCTGCAGTGGTGCTTTCGGGGAGTTGTGGGCATGCATGCCAGAGTCCTTACCTATCCTTTCAGGGGGCTGCAGCAGCCCTGTGCAGCCCCCAACATTGCACCTGTTGATGTACCTGTGTGGAGCTGCTGAGAACGATAGCCTGCAAAGAGAGATCTGAGAAGACAAATGATCACAATCTGTCTCTGTGAGCATATGCCCTGTGTTTTGTGCAGGATGATGGCTGTTTGGTGCAAAGTGTGGTTGTTGGTTCAGAGTGGGGTGTTTGTGCACCAAGTGCTCTCCTCCACCAAAGTCCCCCTTCGTGAGAGAGGGGCGATATAGCCCCACATGTGCCCTGTGCTCTGTGTGGATGCCAGAGCTGGACTTATATGGTGGGGTGGGTATGGATTGACTGGCTGAGAGAGTTATGGTATATCCTATGCTTTGTGGGGTGGGTGGGGTGGTTTGGCAAGTTGGAGGGTGTTGTGCTTTTCTGGTGCTTGTAACGTGTGCATGTCCCCCTATGGGACTCCTCTAATCTACACCTGGTCTGTGGCTGGTGTAGTGGTTTTCTGCAGAAAGGGGTGTGTCTGTCCTGTGGTGTGGAGATAGGATTTGGCGCTGCTGGGCCTGCAGTCTGCGTTAGGTTTGCGTCAGTGCAGCATTTCAGGCACATTCCCCCCCTATGGGAGAAAAAGCGGGATATAAATTCAATTAATAATAATAACAGGTTTGTGTCTGTTGGTGGAAGAGGTCTTTCACCGGCAGAACTCTCGTTGCGTTAGTGGATCGTGTTTTGTGCCAGCGTTTCCCATGGATTGTATTGGGCTAAAAGACTTCTTTGCACTAGTCTCCTTTGGAGTTCTGTGCAGGTCCGAAATTGATGGCTGTTTTCTCTTCCATTGAAATGGAGCAAAAACTACATTTCCATTTGTGGGGAAATGTACAATGTTAGTATAAGAAGTATGATGCTTGGTTTTCCTGTACTATGTTATGTTGCTTTGGAAACCTGGGTCAAAAGTGGAACAAACATAAATAAATAACAGTGCAATCCGATATAACTTTAATCAGTGGCGCAGCAAGAACGGGATTTGAATCCCTTTTCCGTTCTGGGGCCTCCTGTTCTCGCTGCGCTGCTGGTTAAACCGGCACAAAAGTTAAGTCGGATTGCGCTGTAAATACATTTTCTTATTTTTCACCAAATAGGTTCAGTTTCTTACCATCATACTGCCCTCACCCACTCCTAAGGATAGTGACAGCCCAATCCTATGTACTATATGTCTACTCAGAAGTAAGTCCCTTTCTGTTCAATGGGGCTTACTCCCAGGGAAGTATGGTTAAGATAGCAGCCACTGTATCTTTCATTCATAGGGATGCTCATAATTTTAAACTCTTATTCTGGAATCTTTCAGTTGAATTTTAGATAGACTTTATTTTTAATCAGGCACTTTACAAATCAAGTTTTATTTCCTCCAGTGTCTCCCCACAACATCTTTTCCAGTCTCTACACAGGATGGAAGCTGCCTGGCACTTCACTTTCAACTGCACTTAAATCTGTGATGCTAGAACTTCTGCATAGAGCAACATTTGAGAAATTACAAGATGCTTGCTACATGCAGTAATTATCACATACAAATGTCAGTCTCTGCTATGTCCACTCCTGTAGGCAAGTCGAGGCAAATTTTTAATCAGTTGAGTTTTGGTAAATATTGTTTATCTTCTAATTGCAATTTTTACCCAGAAATAATGTAACATCTGAAGCCTCAGTTGTGTTTGAGGAGCAGCCATCAACCCAACTCCGCTTCTCACTTGGTTTTCTTACAGCAGCTTGAGTAACCATCTGTCATCATGGCTGTTGGAAGTCTATATGTTGCTTAAACAACCTGCTTAAACATATATACTACACAAGTGTAGACCTGTGAAAATATTTCACTGTTTTGTGGTTTTACTCCTACCTTTTTTCCCCTTGCATCCTACACTCTTCCTTCCTATAAATCAAATACAATATTCTAATGATTTTTAAATATTGCTTTTCCACTTTAAACTCTGGACTGCAAACATTTTGTTGAGAGAAGAGGGGCACAGGGCTGACTCCAGTTTTTAGGAGGCCTTAGCAAACTACCTTCCATCATGACCCTTCTTCCATTTGGGTGGGCACTGAGAGAGTTGCTCTGCCACCATCACAGGAAAGCTATGGGCACTAATGTCATCTCAGGGATCGGCAGTGGGCCCTGCTGAAGGCCCTGGGTCCTCAGCAGCTGCCCAACAATGCAGACTTCTGATGCCAGCCCTGGCAGGGCAAGAACAGGGAATTTTTGTTCCCTTGACCCTTCCTCTTCCCACCCCCACCCTACCTCCTGGCTCCAAGGAGCTGGCTCTGGGGACAGTGGCTGCAGCCCTTCTTCTGCTCAAGCTGGGTAACTGCCCAGATTGAGGAGAACAATTCCAGTGTATCTCTCCAGATTGAGCTCCCTGGAGCTGACACAGCCAATGCCTCACTTTGCTCTGGGAAGAACCTTGGCTTGCACAAAGCATTGGCAGCAGAGAGCAGCAGTGGTGATGGGCCTAAAGCTGGCTCTATGGAGCTGAGTCTGCAGAGATCCCACAGTCAGAGCCAGGTGCCTCAAGCAAGAGGGACTGCAGCAGTGTTTTTAGGTTTGCTGTGGTCTACTATGGCTTTGTATTGAGTAGACTGGTGGTGTTCTTCAGTATGTGTTGATTCTTGTGGTTTTTGACTCATATTTACTGCTAAATTTTACTTTGACAAGGACATGTTTTCACAACACTACCAATCTGTGCAGCCCTCTTTTATTCCTTGGGTGAATGTGGCAAGCCATATTCATTTTGTCATGTGAAGGCACTGTAGCCTCTGTGGTGGCATCAATCATAGCTGAAGTGGAGAACGTTCTTGTCCCTTAAAGTCACCATGGAGACTTATGATAAGCTGTGAGGGGAAGGAATTGGTCTCACAGGGTGCATGTCCTTTAAAGTTTAAACTGTGTGGGACATTGTGCTTGCTGTGTAAAGGCTCTTGGGAATATTGAAGTTGGAGGATATACATCTTCGGACCCTCGTTTCCCACCACCACCTTGAGGCCCCATGCTGAAAAGAAGCAAGTAACACACTGCTTGGTTCCCTGTGACCCAGGGGCGTCACTAGACGCGCGTCACCCTAGTGCGGGGACGCGCGTCACCCCCCCAGGGGCGCGACGTTATAGGCGCGGGGGGAGGGGGCCACCCGGCTCCCCCCCGCATCGCGTCGCCCCCTCCGGACGCTCTGAGGCCGGCCCGGGAGCCGGCCTCGGAGCGTCCGAACCCGTCGGCGCTCCAGGGCCTTCTGAAAGAAGGCCCAGGCAGCGCGTCAATCCGGGTATTTTCCGGATTTTCGCGCATGCGCAGACCCGTTTTGAGGGCTTTTTGCCCTCAAAACGGTTCTGGGCATGCGCGAAAATCCGGGAAATACCCGGATTGACGCGCTGCCTGGGCCTTCAGAAGGCCCTGGAGCGTCGACGGGGTCGGACGCTCCGAGGCCGGCTCCCGGGCCGGCCTCGGAGCGTCCGGAGGGCGACGCGCGTCACGGAGGTGACGCACGAGGGGGTGCGCGCGTCACCCCATGACGCGCGTCACCCCCTGGCGGCCCGCCCCCCCCGCCACGCTCCAGTGACGCCAGTGCTGTGACCTAACTTCTGGCACTCTTCTCAATCTCTGCTGCCAGAGTCTGAGGCAGCCTGAGGGCAGTGTACATCTGTAACCTTCAGACACAGCTGCTTTGGGGAATTCAGGAGGGAAACCGTGGGTCATGTCAAAATTCAATCATTTACATACTTGGGGCTACCCTTAGAATGCAGAAACTGACTCCAGCCCTTTCTCTCTGTCTGTTTGGATATCCAGTGCATCCACACACAGATCATCCACTTTATGAACAGGGGAAACTATGTCTCCAAACTATGTAGCCCATGTCTCCATTGAAGTCAACTGCATTTTTGCTAATTGCTTCTATAGTGTTTGGTCTAGACGAGATTACTTGGATCTCTCTGAGAGCTTCCAACTAATGACGCTTTCAACAAGCGGCATTGCTCATTGTCACAGATCTACAGGGTCTGGATGGACCCGACTGACATCCAATCCAATCTCTTATAGGGAGAAAGGATATTTTTAATTAAACCCGGACATCCCAGACAGATTTGCCTACACTGAGGTACTCAGACTTCTCTCTATTGTGAGCCTCTTGAGGAATGACAACAAGCCTCCCAGCTATAACTGGAAGCGCTGAATATGATGAAAGGATGCGGGCAGCCCAATACGCAATCATTTCCTCATTGAGCGAGCAGCACTGCTTAATCTCATCCAAAGATCCTTCATAAGAAAAAAATAACCTTTTCTCCAGAGACTGAGGCTGGAAGGTGGAACAATAGTGCCCTCTCTAGAACTGACTGCCCAAAGAGACTGAGTCACCTGGCTTCGCAGTAAGGCTGGCCTTGGTAACCTGATGAGTGGAAGCTGTTTTCTTTCTCCACTAGGAATCAGAGTTGGGAAGTAATGGAGACCCTGTCAAATCTGAATGTAGCCTTTGATCTGTTGAACAGAGGCCATGAAAGCCGTTTTACCATAAATCACATCCAATCAGTCCAGGAGATGTGCAAATAATTTTTAAAACAGACACACAGAGGAGAAACATCACTGCTCTTTGCCAATAAGCAAGAATATCGCATTTGAACTCATGTTGCTTGAGCCTTTAGTCTCTGTCCCAGTCTTCATCGAAACCAAATTAAAGGCAAAAGCTTTGGAAAGACGCCAGAAGAACAGAATCTGCAAGAAAGTGAAAAGCTATTCCTGAAAGATTAGATGACTATCAATCATTTTCTGCAACGATTTCCCCAAGACCCTTAATGTTAATTCATACATGAAGCAGCAACGTAAAGCAACAGTGCCCTGAGGAAAGTCTTTGCACACTGTCATTTGCACATCTGCAGCAACGGATTTTTCGGAGTCATTTTTCTCTTTCCTTTGTTCCAAAAGGTAATGCTGGATAATGGTCAACTGTTCACCTTTTGCAAAATAAGATTCTCTGCTCCCATTTGTCAAATGAAAAGAATGAAACTTGTGGATGCATTTTAATGAGGTGTATAAATAGCAACTAACAATCTATTATGCCCGTAAGGCTGAAGTACATCTAATAAAAAAATATGCTAAAGCATGGATGAACTCTGAGTCTTCTGCTAGTAATGGCCAATTGGGAATAAGAGTTATTTCTCTATAACAGATGTGGAGATTAAAGTTCACTGGAAGAGCATTCTCATAGCGAGCGCAGCATGTATTATTCTGTAAGAAGACCAAGACTAGTCCTTCAAGAGACTATGGAACAACTAATTTCATTATTCAGAGGAAATAAGAGGGAGGGGCTGGGGGGGGAAGAGAATTAACTCTTTCTGGGTATTCCTTTTGGTGATTTCTTTCTTGTACTCTGGAGATCTGCTGTACATGTTTCTCATTAGAGGCCAGAGTGTGGGGCTCATATGGACACGCAGTGAGGCAACACTCACATAGGGGTCTGCTCATCAACTTTTGTCATCAATATAAAAATTCATTTCAAACAGATGTCCTTTCTAAAATTACCAGTTTAACTGGGCACAAAACCTGGCTTCCCAGGACTGAATCCTTTAGGCTGACAATAAATCAAGTGATGCCACTTTGGTTGCTGTCTGTAAACAATTACTATCAACCCCAACCCCCCCCCCCCTTTCCCTCTGATCTTTTGAAGTTTAGAATAGACAGCAGACACCAGGAATATTAGAAGCTGGACTCCAAAGAAAGTGAGTTTTTTCTTTGCTAATGGATGATGAGACAACCAATGCAGATAGGGGTGGATGAAGGTTTTAAGCCAGCTTGTTGTCCCTGTTGATGCTATGTATCATTCTATATTTGGCCCAGGAAATCTGAGGCATTACGTTTGACTCAGGGCCAGTTCTTGCATTGCCTGAGTGACATGGTTACCTTCTGTGTAGCTTCCCACAACATACTGGTAACATAAGAAATGAGGGAACCACATGAGAGAGGCCTATGACATGGTTATTATTCCCCATGCCAGTTGCCATCAGTTTCCAGGGAGTGGTAGTGCTGGTGCAGGAAGTAACATTGTATGCCTCTTCCACATGGTTTCAACATTTCAAACGTGGCCAGATCAGTGTGGGACACAACCATGTGGAAAGTCGACCACATCACATAGGTCATATAAAAATGGCCCTCAGTCATTTGAGTATTTAGTAACATCTTTGGTGGTGGACCAAGAATGGAAATGCTGAAAAACCCAGGCCGTGAGCCAAAACTATGCAGAGGCTTTAATATGTGTACCAGTTGTGTGACTAGGGGCTACCACATTCTCTTCAGTGTCAGGGAACGCTCTAAATTCACTCCACATTCTGGAGCCTTGGAGTATGCCAGCTATCATAGCTTTATTGTTTCAAGTTTATGGCCAGGTTCACACATACGTTTGATTTCTCTACACTTGATTACCGTACTCTATTCTTGATATCAGCTGCTGAATGTGTGACCTTACTCTGTTGGAAAGCACTGTGTTTAATGTGATGAGAGGTGATAGGAGCATTCTACCTGTGTTGCTCTTTCTCTGATGACCCCTTCAGACATGAAGGCCACCGCTTGATGCCTCTGTCACGAACATACATGTGTGAACCAGCTGTATGTCATAAGGAAACGGCAGTTGTACAAAACGGAGGACTCAACATTATTGACCAAAACCATCTTCTCAACAGGGGCGTCGTCTGATATGGGGCGGTGGTGCGGTGGGCCCCAGGGCGTTGGGGCGGAAAGGCTCCGTGGGGGGCGGGAGCCTCCTTAACTTTTGTTTTTTTTAAAGTGTTTTTAACGCTAACGGGGCTTCTAAAAGGGTATGTGTGCTTTGCGCAAACTTATCTGTAGTTCTAGGACTCTCCAGCGACGATCAGGGGCGCAGATCGTCCCTCTGCAGCTCTGCTCCCGGTCGCGAACTCTGCAAAGCGTCCAGGAGCGCGCTGCAGAGTTAACGCATGCGCAGAGCGACGATGTTTCCAATCGTCGCTCTGCGCAAGCGTTAACTCTGCAGCTCTGCTCCTGGGCGATTTGCAAATCGCCCGGGAGCAGAGCTGCAGAGTTAACGCTTGTGCAGAGTGACGATTGGAAACATCGTCGCTCTGCGCATGCGTTAACTCTGCAGCGCGCTCCTGGACGCTTTGCAGAGTTCGCGACCGGGAGCAGAGCTGCAGAGGGACGATCTGCGCCCCTGATCGTCGCTGGAGGTTCCTAGAACTACAGATAAGTTTGGCAAAGCACACATACCCTTTTAGAAGCCCCGTTAGCGTTAAAAACCTTGAAAAAAACCTTTAAAAAACCCCGAAACTCATTATGCAAATTATTTAATTATGCAAATTATTTAATTTGCATAATGGGGTGGCGGGCTTTTCCGCCACAGTAGCAGGGGCGCCTAGCTACGCCTCTGCTTCTCAAACCAAAATATGATGCTCATTGCTAACCAACACATTGTTAACTTAAGACGCATTTTTTTTTCTGCTGAAAGGAAAATCGTTACTTAATCAAATTGAAAGGAGTAATGGATGTATGGCTGTTACTGGTCCATGACAATCGCAGAACCACTGTCCATCAATAGTTCTTGGTTGCACTAGCAGGAAGCGCGTATCATGTTTTGCCAGCAGCGCCAGTTTGTGGTTTGAATGCTTGTCCAGCTAGTTTTTCCAATGATGGAGAGACAACCTGAAAGGAAATAATCCTTTATCCATCATAGCCAGAAAGTGTCAGGTGCAGCACATTTCCAAAAACAAAAGAAAACCCCTTATCTGCTTGTCCCCAAAGAGACCTCTGCCTTCTCTCTATCCCGGTGTTTCTCAAACTGTGGGTCTGGACCCACTTGGTGGGTCACGATCTGATTTCTGGTGGGTCCCAGGTAATGGAAAGTTCAGATAAGTAATTGGCACAAACCCTGAGGCTATTCAAAAATCAGGTAGCTGCTAATTGCCTTTCATAGAGCTGAGCTCCTGCAGTTTGCAAGATAGCTGCTAATTACCCTGCAAGCAGCTGAGCTCTTTACTTGTAAATAAATAAATTTATTTCTAGATCACTTTTTTTAAAGTCTCGTAAAAAAGCTAGGTGGGTCCTGATAGAATGTCATTTTAAAAAGTGGCTCCCGGCGCTAAAATGTTTGAGAACTACTGCTCTAGGTCTTTTGTCCATGAGAAACATCTAGAGACTGTCTGGATAAAAATATACCGTATTGTCCCGAGTATAAGACGCACCTGATTATAAGACGCACCCTTAAAGTTTGGTGCTATTAAAAAAAATTAATTAAATCACTGGCATTAAATTGCAACAGCCTGATTATAAGATGCAAAAGTTTTTAAGTATAAAAACTTAAATTAGGAGAAAAAAGTGAGTCTTATACTCAGACCAATACGGTATATTTCTAACAGCAGTGAATGCTATTAATCTCTTGCCAGTGCATGAAGGGGTGGAGTTCTCATTTCCTTCCACTAGTGGAACCTACTAGATTTGCCTTGATTTGCAGTGTCGAGCACATTTCTTACATGTATAAAATAATTAGAGGGGAAAGGTGTTGCTATGGCAGCTGTATGCTTTTCTGCTGGGAGAGAACCCATGAGAAATTCTGACTGAGTCAGCAACAAGAATCCTCTCCTCCTGGGGCTGCAGAAGCGACACAAGGCCTCCTCCTTCCTGTTCCCTCCTTGGTGAGAACACACTGCTGTGTTCGTTTCTTCAAATGTTCACATGCTCTTCCAGTTTTTCAGGTTTCTGAATTTTGATAATATTTCTGTCACTTTCTTGTTGTCGTTGTGGCTGTTATAGTTGCTGGAAATATGATGAAGGGTTTCAAGTTTGGCAACAAAAGATAGTTCAGAGCCACAGGAAAAACTCTGTGTAACTCAGCAATATAACTAGGGATATAGGAATAAATTCCGACAGAGTGGCTGTGTTATTCCATAGCAATAGAAAAGACAAAGAGTGCTACAGTACCTTAAAGATTAACAAATGTATCATGGCATGAGCTTTCTGAGGCAAGAAACTTTTGCATATATAGCTTCAGATATCACAGGAGAAATAGCAGTAGGCGTACCTGATTTGTTTTAAATTGATTTGTTTCTTTAAAGGTTTAGTGTACAGTGATGGTCACAATGTTAGTTAATCATAATGGTCATAATGTTAATCATGGTTAAGTGACTGGAAGTGGGCTGTGGGATCACACAGTCCTCTTCCTTCCTCCCACCTTCTAGAGTAGGAATTTCCTCCACCTGGTCTATCTATCATATCTCTAGTGGCTCGATTTAGCCAGGGTTCCCAGATACTTATTTATTTATTTATTTTAGGAATTTGTAGCCCGCCTTTCTCCCGAGGGCACTCAAGGCGGCTTACAACATATTAATACATATAAATACATTAAAACAATTAATTAAACACATTAAAATTAATTAAAACACAAGATTAAAAATAAACAACTCCAGTGGGTCACCAGCATTTACATATATTAAAACCATTTGTTAAAAGGTCAGCCCACCATGTCAGACATTAAAAGCAGTCCTGAATAAAAACGTCTTAAGGCCCCGCCGAAAGGCCTCTAAAGAGGGAGTCGTTCTTAATTCCAAGGGGAGGGAATTCCACAATTGGGGCGCCACCGCCGAGAAGGCCCTACTCCGCGCCGCCATCCCCCTCACTTCCGCCAATGGCGGCACGGTCAACAGGGCCCCCCCGAGGACCTCAGAGTACGGGTCGGATTATAAGGAAGGAGGCGGTCCCTCAAATACCCTGGACCCGAGCCGTTAAGGGCTTTAAAAGTCAAAACTAGCACTTTGAATTGTGCCCGGAAACGAACCGGTAGCCAGTGTAGCCGCCGAAGCAACGGTCCGACTGAGTCAAACCGACAAGCCCCGGCAACCACCCGGGCCGCCGCATTCTGCACTAGTTGCAGTTTCCGAACAGTCTTCAAAGGCAGCCCCACGTAGAGCGCATTGTAGATATCGGGATCAAAACCATGGCAAGGGCAAAGCCAGGCCTGGTTGGAGGGAAGCCATGCCCGAAACAGCACGCAAAAACTGCTGCTACCACCATCTAGTCCACCTAGCAAAGGGGTGGTCTGGGGGGGGGGCATGCCACAGTGCAATCCACTTCCCACCCACCCCTTAGCTCCAGGCCTACACTGCCTCCCATCTCCGGACTGTCCGGTTTCCAATAATAGGAGCGCCATTCTTCCTGTTTGTTTGAAGCAGGACGGTGCAGAAGTGGGATGCGGTGCTGGACCTGGAGGCAAGGGGGTGGGAGGAGAATTGCGCTGTGCTCCCTCTCTCTTTGCCCATGTGGCTGTTTTCCAAAGCAGTTGCATGGGTGAAGAGAGGTGGAGCGCAGCGGTGATGGCAGGTTTTTGTTTTTCTCGGAGGGGGGTGGCATGGGAAAGACGTGGGGTGCAGGTATCAGTTGTCAATTGGCTGCTCCCTTCCAACTTGCCACTCGACATGTATGTGGCTTTATGGATTGACCACCCTGGGGCAAGCTACTAAAGCCCCTCTCTATTTCCTGCTGTGGTTTTGCCCTGTTTTGAGGCCCTCTCTCTTCTTGCTATTTGTAAAAAAAAAAACAACCCCAAACTTCCCATTTGTGAGTAAACCACAATTCTGCTCTCCCCCACCCCCACAACATATTAGGCTAAAGTCTGAACAGGGCTTTACTTCTTAGGGTAAGGTGCTTAGTTTAGGAACAGTTTGCCAAAGTCTTCCCCTTTTTAATACACAACACCTAATTAGCAGCTCCGTTTCCAATTAGCCTCCCAATTAAATGAAACTGTCAAATGATGTGAAAAGCTTGACCTTGGGCAAGAAAAGTTTATCACTAAGGAGCTGTTGTATTTTGTTCTTGGAGCTACTTATTTATTTATTTAAAGGAATTTTACCCCGCCTTTCTCCCAGCAAGGCGGCTACTGCTCACTCAGCCCCCCCCCACACCTGTTTTCAGAAGTCCTTCCCCCTCACTTAGAGAGGTAGAACTACACATTTATATCGGTAAGCACATATTCCACAACCCATGTTTGCCAAGACAACATTACTGTGTGTGTGTGTGGGGGGGGAGTGAAAGGAAGGGAGGGCACTTGCAAGAGAGCGAGGACTAGTGAGCAGGAGGGAGAGGGGCTTCTTCCGTGGTCCCACACCAGCTAATTTCTCTCTGTAGGTCTTCCCTGAAACAGGGTTTCTCCCAGCTAGGTTTTTGGACCTTGCTGGGAAAGATGGTTTAAAATGGCTTGTGGGATTTCCAGGGAAGAACCAGTAGGCAGGGAAAAGGTCAGGCACCATTGTCTGCCCATGGATTTCCCCCTGCTAGTGCTTCCCCCTCCCCTGCAGACAGTTGCCTTATGAGAATCCTGTGTTTGCCTTGTAATGTCTAGTTTCATACTTAAATGAGTGGTTTTCGAATGGCATGCCTAGGAATTTTGGGATTCCACAGAAGGCAGAAGCTCGTCAGGGCTTCCTTAACTGCGTGTAATAGCGGACAAGAGAGACAGCTTGGTCAAAGCCCACTCTTACTGATTTTCTTCTGCAGTGTGCAGTGGCAAGGGAATGTGGGCCATTTTCTAGGCTGCACTGTTGGGTCATGTATTGCAATGGCAAATCCTAGTATGTCTGGTACTGAGGGTGAGGGTTTGTCCTAGGCTGTAGCTCCAGAATCCTCCGCAATGTACAGAAGTTCCTCAGGAGGAGGCAAATAAATGTGATGAGGAATCCCTCATGGTAGTCCATGTGAAAGCCTCTAACCCTTACATGGTTAGACCTCATTGTCTGCAGTAGCTGGCAACCCAGTGCTATGCCCAGCAGCCCTTGGTGAAATTAGCATTCAGCATCACTGGAAGATGTTTCTGGCGCAGGTTTACAATGGCGATGGGCAAGAGGGAATCAGAAGGCCAAATCTATCTCCTAGAGAGTCCCTTGTTGTCGTCGCCCCACAGCATGTCCCAAGGACCCCTGCCTATCCCCAAACTGTTTTGTACCTCAGCTGTTTTCTTCCAAGCTGAGAAATGGGCAAAGAGCTCTTCTTTAACTCCCCTCTCCTGCAGTGTGAACAGCTGGAAGACCAGAGAGTTGGCAGAATTCTCCATTTATGCATTTCTGCTCCTCCTTTCAGTGCACAAGCCAAGACACAGACAAGTGGGACGGAGCAGCTTAGATGCCTCCAGTCAGGGCTTTGCCAAGGGCTTTAGCATGGAGGCAGGCCTGCCTGGCCCAACCATGAGGTCAACTGAACCGGTCGCCTCAGGCAGGCAGCAGATTGGTGGACCCATCTCTGTTTGCCTACTTGCCTCCACTGCCCCTCCTTTTCCTTCCACTCGCTGGGTTGGAAAAGGGAGAGATGAGGAGAAAATGTAGAGGGGAGGACAGTGCTGAGTGAGAATGCTGGATGGTGGGAGGAGCAGAGGCTGGCACATTATTGGGCAAGGGGGGCAGCACTTGGCATGTTGCCTCATTCATCAGGAGGTCTTGGGCTGGCCCTGTGCTGAGGCACTTAAAGCCTTTTCCGGCATCTTGGTTCATAATTGGCCTGAGTGAGTGGGAAGAGTCAATATTGCTGGTCCTATTTGGCTTTTGCTCAAATCAAAATATGTCCCCTGGTAAACCACGAGTTGCTGACCAGGGACTTAGAACCTGAGCATAGACTCAAATTCTGTGCAATGTTCTTTGTGCTGGAATAGCAGTGAAGAGGGGAAGAAATGAGCACGGCCACCAGCGGTTTGTTATCTGTGGCCCTGCACAGGGGAGTTGGTGGGGTGGGGGCCAACCTTCCACTCCCAGAAAGCATTGCATGATTTGTCCTTGCCGCGTCTCGGGAAGGAGCAGCCCCGTCTCCAAGCCAAAGCAGTGGGAGTTGAAGCGATACGTGGAGTGCGTCAGCTGCACAGCGACGTGGTGGGAATTTACAGAACACTCATGCTCAGCTAACAAAAATAACAGACAGCTTCCCAGACGTTATGAAAACAACAAGAATAGCAATAATTGAGAGCGCTAGGAGTGAGGAATGACATCACTCAGCTGCAGTTGGAGAAATGCACGCAGGTTGTACTGCCGAGATGTCTGCTCCACAGCTGTAATTTTAGGAGCAGCTTCAGCTCTGCGTGATGTTGCTGTTACGTTTACTGATACTAAAGCCTGCATTTTCTCCCATTAAGCAGCAGCATTGCTGGCTTTGCACAACCAGCCTGCAGAAACTAGGAGAAGAGACCCGACAACCTTCTTTATTTTTGGTCAGGGTCGCTTGCGGTCTCGTCTCAATGGCGATCCGACTCATTGTGGAGACAAACCCTCATATTTTTCTTTTCCTTAAATGACTTGAAAAGGTTGGCTCCGCTGCGGTTAACCCATCTGAGGCCTCTTCCTGTAGCTCAAAGGACAGCAAGATTCAACATGTGCTGATCGTTTGAAGAGCAGATTTGTGTTGAAACTGATATAGCAGTTTGGGAGGCTAGGAGGAGGTTTTGTTTGTTTTTGCTGTTTTTTAAAGGCAATCATCTGAAAACAGTATGGCAAGTGATTAGTTTTTTTAAAAAAACTATATACATAGTTTAAAAAATACTGCATACAGTATTTCTGAAACTGGATGCACCTTGGACTAAAAGAGATATGCAGCTATTGACTGGGTTCAAGGAATGTCTTCTCATTGCTTTACTTTATGCAGATATATAAAGACTTGTCTTTACTGAATCAGGTCAATGGTCCATCTGGCAGGGCTGTCATTTTGGATTTCAGTAGCAGGGGGTGGGGAAATATCGTTAGCAAGGTTTAAACTAAAGCCCTTTCTTGAATTCATCCATGATTACATTGCAAAAAAGCACTGCATTTTGAGAGCATTTGTGCTGGTTACTTTTTAGTGACTTAACTATAGTAATGTAAGGAATACAGGTTAAAAATAAATAAAAAATACTTTTTGCTTTTGACTTATATGTTGAGGAGGATTAATTAATAAATACATTAATTTTGTTACAGCAATACAGGATAGAGTCATACAGAATAGCAAATCAATGAGCTGGTCAAAAATATTCATGGGCAAGGGGAGGATACGTCCCTCCCCCCCCATTGGTCCTGTACCATTTTGGATCCAACCCTAAATAGTATTGGGCTGGCACATGGGGGGGGGGTTTACGACAGTGGGGGTTACAAAGAATGGGTGCTGATGGCATGTGCAGCACGCCCCCAGTGGCCATTTTGCAAGCACCACCACAAGAGGTGGGGGTGCCACAGTTTTGCCATCAGATCCCCCGCTGGAGCCGGTAAGCCTGCGGTGGGGGTGGAATGTGGGCGGGGAGGGAGAGGAACGGGGGAGTGTCTAGAAGGGGAGGTGGAACAGTGGGCAGAACGGGATAGATATCAGTGGCAGCGACTTGCGCCAATATCCTCATCCCGTATTTCCCTCATTCCCTCTTCCTTATTCACCTTGGGCCTTTGCCAGCAAAGTAGCATATGGAAACTGTGTACAAGTATGATGATTCCATCACACAATATCTAGGATATAGGACAAGATGCAGAAAGGGGCGACCAAAACAATCAAGAGGTCGGAGCAGTTTTACAAGGAAAAGATTTTGGGCCTTCTTTGGTTTAAAAAAACAAAACAGAAAAAATAGGGGCATGGTCATTTTTTTGGAAAATTCTGAATGGTGTGAGGGAATTGAACAGAGACCTATTTATCTTCCTGTCTCCTAACACCATACCTTAGGCCACCTTATGAACTTGCTTGGCAGTATGTTCAAAAAAGACCAAAGGAAGTACCAGTATTTCTTTTCACAATACATAATAGTATCTGGAGTTCTCTGCCACTAGCTATGGAGGTGGCTCCTGGCTCAGATGTCTTTAAAAAGAAATTAGACAGGGTGGAAAGGTCTATCACTCAGCAGCTATTGGCTCTGATAGCGAAGTGGAACTTCTCTGTTCAGGGGTAGCATACTGCTAAAGAGCAGATTCTGAGAGACAAACAACAAGGGGGAGATGAGTTGGCCAGAAATAATGAGTTGCTTGGAGTTCATGTTCTGCTTATGAGCTTCCAATCCCAGGAGCATCTGGATGGCTACTTTGGAAAAAGCAGGGACTAGATGGACCATTGACCTGATCCACGACTGTTCTTATACTTAAAAGCTTTACTGACCCTTATTATCTCAGGCAGACCTTCACCAAAACCTTAATCCATTGGTTCCCAAACTGGGAGGCGCGGCTCCCAGGGGAGCCGCGGAAACCAGCCAGGGGAGCCGCAGAGTGCCATGGAATCCTCTTGGAAAACAGTGCAATGCCAATTGGCAGGCATCAACATAATATAGTGGGGAGCCACGGCCAATGGTCACCAATGGTCAAGGGAGCCGCAGGTTGAAAAAGTTTGGGAAACACTGCCTTAATCTCTTCCATGGTATCCTGAGAACTCACCAGTGGGACTCGTGATCTCTGATACAGAGCTTTCAGCACCTCACAACACTACAACCCTCAGGATTCCTTGTGGAGACACCATTCTTGTTGGAACTAATTTCCAAACTAGCTTAAATTCATAGAACCATAGAGCTGCATTCTGTCCTCTGGGTTAGCATAGCAAGGCTATGCATGACTAACAGCCCAATCCTATGCATGTTTACTCAGATGTAAGTCCCATTATAGTAAATGGGGTTTACTCCCAGGTAAGTGTGCATAGGATTGCAGCCTAAGTTACGTGTAGTCTTTGTACAGATTTCTGATCATCTCTAGCTCCCTCTTTCTTTTTAAATTTCTTGCTCTTGGCCTCATTTACTGAATTTCTGCTTTTGTCTTTGTCATTTACTTAATATATGTGACCACATCCTCTGCCTGCTGCATGCAGTTACACACCTTTAAACTCACACCCTTTCAATTTAACCTATTATCTCACATTTAATGTTGACAAATTCAGCCACTCCCTGAACTATAACTCTGTTTGATTCTAAAAGCCACAATGGCCCTTTATTTCATCCATCGAAAATGTGACACAGGAATGAGCAAGATTTGAGTTTTTCATGCTAGAGCAAGGTGTAACTGAGTGGGAGCACGGGGGGGGGGGGAACAGAACTTCAGGGACTTCTCCTACAGCAAGAGTGGTGACGTCAGCAGCAGGAGTGCTCAAGTGCTACCTTTGAAACTTTTTTCAAAGGACCGTGACTGAGAAGCATAGGCTCAATAGGAGGAAGCAAACTGAGAAGTTTGCCTAGGGGCATATGATACTGTCTCTTCTAGGCTATCATCCTTGCTAAGGGCTGCTTGAGAGACAATTTGACACCCACATTACAGTAAGGCTTCAGTCCTATACAAATTTGCCTGGGAGTAGGTCCTACTGAACACAGTGGGGCTTACTTCTGAGTAAACATGCATAGGCTAGTGCTCTAGTTTAGCTCTTATATTTATCTGAGATATTTCTATTTTTCAGTTTTTACACACTTGTGTTAAACTCTTGCAACCCCCTCCAAGAGTTTAGGATGAAATGAGTTAGATTTTTAAGTGAGGTCTAATCAGGTTCAAGGTAGACATAAATGGCAGGAAAGAAAACTCTACTGAAGGTATTTTAAGGAGGATTGTTGGTATTGTATAGCCTTAGTGGACTGTGGCTATGGGGTTATCATGACGAGCTCCTGCACTTCAAAATGTACCACACTGCACCACTGGGCTGGATACTATGTGAAACAACAAGCAAGAACGGGAGAGAGGTGCGCATGATTGTTCTGAGGCTGGGCTGTAAGCTGACCTATATTCTGGTAAGATATACTAGAGCTAAAGCATTCCATTAATAAGTTGGTTAAGCTGGAAACTGGAAAGAACAGCCAGCTTTGCTTACTGGACTTGTCTATATCCTGGATGATCAGTGCTTTGAATCAGATTGTGTGGAGCAAATAGCAGGGTATAATGTAATGTTGGGGAAAAGGCTGTAACAGCACAATCCTAGGCCTACTCAGAAGTAAGTCCCATTGTGTTCAGTGGGACTTACTCCCAGGAAAGTGTGTATAGGGTTGCATCCCAAGAGGCTCAGAACCTGGAGTTACTATTTTTACTGCAAGTGCTGTGAAGAAACAGATGCCTGTGGTGGCCTTCTTTGTACATGCTAATGTACATTTGTACATTAGGAAGTTCTCCTAAACACCATACATATCATGTTTTTTCAGATATTGTGTAGGTAACATTCGGGACTCTGGGCCTTGAAATAGCATTTCTGGGGGTGGACTCTAGCCTAGTGGGTCCCTGAGGAATGTGGGTGTTTGAGCCTTGGAGGGAGCCCATTTCAGGTGGAGAAGAAGAGTGGAACATTGTTCCCTCTGATTGGAAAGCAGCATGAAGCTTCTGGGTTAGCCTGGGCCAGTATAATAATAAAAACTTGACTTTTTTGCTTTAACCTGGCCAGCAGAACAGATTTTTTCCCCCTCATAGCACATCATGATTCAGACCAGGCCACTGACTTCAAGGGCCCTGAGCTGGAGACCCCGTAAGTCTAGATTTAGGTATGACTTCCCACAATTCTGATAGGTAAACATGGAAGATCTTCAAGGGCTATTCTATCATATATTCCAGTCCTTGTCTGGATGCTCTTTTGAGTTGCGTTTCTTAATTCCTGTGCAAATTGCAGTATATGGTTCCTCTTCTGTAATAAGTGTACTTGGTATTTCTGTCTCTCCCCCCCCCCCCCCCAATTGCTAACTAAACTCCAGATTGTGTCACTCGGTTGTTCTTCTTACTCATGCCTGTAATCCTACTGAGGTGCAATATCTGCTCCTTTGCAAAAGAGTGGCATGTGTTTGTGTTGTAGCAATATGGGAGTGTGCAATCTGTTCTCACAGCGATGTGAAGAAAAGAGAAGAGTTGAGGAAGGAAGGCCACCTCGGTGCAGGAGCAGGTGAGGCAAGATATGCCATCCAGCCCGACCGGAACTGCGTTCTAAAAAGATATTTGAAGCTTCGCTGTGGCTTACCACAATGTTCTACTGATCAGCTGAGTGGTCAGATGTTCAGGGTGACTGAAAGTAAGTTCATTTTCCCACAGTAAGTGAAATTCACACATGTAACCATGAGCATGTGGTGTGTGCACACGCATGCACACACACAACCTTTGTGCATGCATGCAGAGGTCATTGGTGCACTGCAAATGTTGGCTGCAGTGGAGGCTTCACATTTTTTTCCTAACCCTTGTGACTTAGACTTAAGCAGAACTTCAGGCTACAAACAAACCTCTGTCCTTTTAATTGCATCAGCCTAACCCTTTCTCCCTTTTAAAATTTCACTTATAAACATAAGCAGCCTTTTGAGTACATTATTGATGTACTGTATGTGCTCTCACAGTTCAAGGCATGAGAGCCAAACACGCTCTCTTTCTCTGCAAAGAGCTGAAGGCTGCAATCCTATCCACACTTACCTTGGAGTAAGCCCCACTGACTATAATGGGACTTACTTCTGAGTAGACATGCATAGGATTGGGTTCGAAGTCAGAAACAAATACCGACTCCTCCAGTTCCAGGTCTTAGGACAATGGGACATTGTTGCTTCTATCATACTTGAAGCAGCCAGATCCTTATATAATCATGCGTCTCAAAGGAGCTCTGTTGACATCCCATGGAGAGAGTTTCTTGCATTCATCTTGGGAGGTTGAGATGGCAAATATCTGAAACGAGGCCTTCTCAGCAGTGGCACCCAAATTCTGGGATTCCCTCCCTCCAGAGGTGTGGCAGGCTAACGGTGAACAGGTTTAAGATTTGTTAATCCACTTTTGTTGCTCTAGACTTTTAATCAGGTTCAGTCTCCTGATCATTTGTCTGTATAGACTGAATTAGGCAAATAGGTGACCTTCCGCTAGAGGGCTGGGTGTGTTTATGTGTTCCATTGCTTTCTTGCTGTCTTTTTTTTTAATTACTATGACAATTGGAAACTGTTTTATTGTACAGTACTTTGTATAGTTCTAGAAAAGTGATTTATAAGTTTTAAAAATAAATATTAGATCTTGGTAAAAATCGATGATTTAGTAGGCTCTCTCTTAATGCCAGATGCAAGGGAGTGGAGAACAGGATACAGGTATCTCTTGTTGTCTTGTGTGCTCCCTGAGGCATCTGGTGGGGCCACTGTGAGATACAGGAAGCTGGACTAGATGGGCCTTTGCCCTGATCCAGCAGGGCTCTTCTTATGTTCTTATGCCATCTGAGAATCTGTTGCCCCCGGGGACAAATCATACTATTTATTTGGCATGTTTTGTGCATCACAGACACTAACAGGGGATGTTTAAAAGTCATGGGGGTTGGAATACTAAGGGTTAAGGTATCATCTGTGATTGCAGAAATGGCTTTTAGCACTAATCCTTCTGTGCTGGGGCTGGGTGTGTTGGGGTGGGTGGATGAGTTGTTTTAATGCAGTTCAATTTTCTTTTATGATTATATGCACTCCACTTGCACCACTTGTAATTTAATGATAACCCTGAATGGCTTATCAAGTGGGACAGTTATCGTCTCTCCCCAGTCAGATAGATGGTGAACACAGCAGGGAGTTCAAAATATAATGTCAAAAATAGTCTTTTACAATCATTCCTCTGGCATGGGATGGATAGCACTGGCCTTGGTCAATAGATAGCTGTTCTCTTCCCCCCCCCCCCCCGGGTTCATTTTCCCGACACGTGGGCTGCAATCTTGCATGCAGGACTCATGTGCATTGAACAGGCAGTGAACCAGGATCTCAAACGTTGACCCAGTGGTACAGCTGTGGGAAGATAAATGATCATTATGGTTTTTGACAAGAGCTGGATCCCTCATGATATGTACACGAGTCCTGCGCAATTTGTGCATGCAATGGCGTGTAGGATTGCAACTGTTGTGTCAGGAAAATATATGAGGGCTGCGAAGAGAAGGAATACTGGATTAAGGTTGCTGGTGCCTTTGGGCAAAGTGCTGCACTGGGGGGGCATAGTGCCTCCTGCCTGCCCCTTAATGGGGCATTGGGTGGTACCACAGCCACCAGTACCGATGGTTCAGGGGTTGGCCCAACCAGTACTCAATCTGATGCCATCCCTGGACAGGTAATATCAGATTATAAATCTTTGCCTTGCCTGTGTGACGACAATATTTTCAACCAAATACTGTATCCAGATTTGTCTGTAGTTCTGCAATTGTGCTCCATGGCCTCTGTTTCAGTTTCCTTTAACAAAAAGGGCTTCTGCTTTTCTGTTACCTGTGGTCAATCACTCAGTGCTCCAGACTGTGCCTAAAATCATAATGAGTCATCCCTCTCTGGGTAATACTGACCATTTTCCCCCTGGCTCTCAGTACCTGCTGGTTGGCAGCCAATGCTTCCAGGGCTGTGCATCTTTCACCATGGAGGTGTGCTGCTTTTGTCAAAGAGACAAACATCTTTTGTCAAAGAGACAAACACCAGGCAGGCACTTTTCCAAATAGGTACCATTATGGATGCAGATTGATTTGATTGAAAGTGCAGCTCCAAACAAACAGCAAGGCTATTATCCAACTAACACAATGACCAGGCAGCGGCCAAAGGCGACATCATCATCAGTGTCTCTGGATTTCAGCAAAGCAGCTTACCAACTGCACATCAGAACCTGGATTAGAAACAAAAGCATTCCTCCCATTTCTCATGCCTGTCTGCTCGCCAGCTCAAAGCAGAACGGCTCAGGAAGATCTCCTCTCCTCTCTCATCGAGACCATCTGACCTGCCAGACACAATCACTCTGCCCTGGCCCACTCATAAATTCGCCTTAATGACAAGATTTCAAGCCTCACTCTTCATTAGTTTACTTCTGGTGAGTGAGGTTAAAAGCTGGGAGCTGCTCAGGAGATCTTCCTAAGTACAGTGGGGGTGGGGTGAGAATCGGTCTATGATGTGAATGAGCAAAACCTAATGCTGCATCGCTGGGTTGTCGTCAGCCCACCAGTTCTGCATTTTTCAAAGAGGAACTCACCAGTTGAAATGATTTGCAGTTTTAGGAACAACTGTTAAGAACTGTACACACCAGCTGAGGTTCTGCTAATGTTTAAGGGAGGAATAGAGACTGTTGGCAGGGTTGTCACTGAAAGGTCACCGAGAGCAAAATCAAAGCGTGTGTGTGTGTGGTTCTCCTCCACAAGTGAAACATTGGAGGAATTTCAAGGGGAACCCAGAGTTTCAATAAGAATCATGAAATATCCTGTGTGCACGTGTTCCTAGTTGTAGGCATGTATCGGGGTCAAAGTAGACATGACATTAAATGCAGCAGAGTGTTCTGTTTTTTTCTAATAGCAACCATGGGGAACTCCAGGATTGGCCTGGAGTCTGCAAGAATCAGCATCGGCCTCCAGGAGGCAGGTGAAAGCAATTTTGGAGATTTTAACAGGGCCTCCCTGGCTAAGTGATATTGTCTCATGTTGGGGAAACACACACACGCACACCAGTCAGAATTGGCAAGCTTGTGGGGACCCTGCTCCAGAATGGGACCATGGCATCGTGGAGGAAGCGTAACTCTTTCCCCCTGCAGCACGGTCCTGATCAAGAGTAGCCCCTCGATGCTGCTATCTGCTCCAGGAGGGAAGCTGCTGTTTGCATCCATAGTCGCTTCCCTCGCGGGGCAAATAGCACCACACCAAGAGCATGATCAAGATCATGGGGAAGGAGAAAAAGGTTAATTCTTCCCCCTGGGCCATGGTCCCAATCCAGACTGGCCCCTCCCAGTTGCTGCCTCTTAAAAAAGTGTAAAAAACAGGATGTTTAACAGCACATCTAGATTGACCCTCAGACACAACTAACAGCTGAATCCCTCCACTCCATAGCTGGAGCCACACTGATGGAGTGTGCACTGCATGCTATAGATGGGGGGCCAATGAGAAGTAAAAAACGTTTTTACTTACCCCTTGGTAGGTCGCTTCTAGTCGCTTATGGTCTCTTTGGACCCACACCAGCTATGTAGTTGCACACCACTATGTAGCTGGTGTTAAGTCTGAGGAAAGGAAGGTGACGGGGTGGGCTGGAAAATCAGAGATAGGATCTCAGCATGAGACACTGCTGCTGAGATCCACCCTCTCCAGCCCCAATTCACCCTCTGCTCTCCCCCTCACCCTCCCCATGACCTGCCCCTTTACGACACAAGTTCCGCTGTTGTAACTTCAGGATAGAATTGGGCCGCAAGTCTGCAATCCTATACACATTTTCCTGGGGGCACTGAACACCATGGTACTTACTTCTTTGTAGACATGCATAGGATTTTCTCTGTAAGGCTTGTTCTTTGCTCTGACGTGTGAATAATCTACATGCAAGACTATGTATGAAGCAGAGTGCAGCATTTGACTGCCTCAGCTGACACGTATGTATATAGCCTCTTGTATGCAGCTTGTTTGCCTAGTTAGTGTTTCAGCAAGAGCGCATGCCAAACCATGCACATTCCAGTGAGGTTGGCATTGAGTTCAATGAGTTCTGTCTTAATCTCCATCTTTTTGATTGGGGCTTTGAACTTTCTTCTCAAACCACTTCCCCTTCTTCATGGAAGCTGGAAGGATCTGCCAGTTCAAATGGAGAGGACACGCCTTGAAGTTCTGTCTAGTAAGGACCGGTAAGGCTGTGAGCAGGAGGAGAAAGTGTGGGTGTGCACTCCTTAAACACATAATTAAAATCACATCTGTAGACGGGGATTGTGGGTTTGATGGAACCCTACTGGCCTAAATTATTAACTTTCTTTTTATGCGAAAACACCCATTTTTGAAAATCTACATTCAACATCACACTAATCAGCCATCGCTTGTGGTGTAAAATACCACACATGACATTTGGGATGGTGTGAAAATTCTTACGTTTCAAGACTAGAGAATTCACGGAGCAGCTTCAGATGCATAATAAAACTGTGTAGACCAGATAGGCACCCTAGACCTCTATAATGATAGTAGTAAGCCACATTGTGCACCTCATTAAAGCATGGTCATAAAGAACATTTGTACTTGTGGCAGGACATATTGTGGTTCAGACTCCAAGTTAATATTAACATTTATATCCCACCCTTCATATCAATGGACATTTGGTGGAAAAGATAGGTTTCTGATGTTCTTTCGAAGGCTGAGACAGGAGGGGGCCTCCCATACCACCTGTGGCAGGGAGTTTAATATCTGCAGTGGGGAGCACTGCAGAGAAGGCCCTGTCTTGCATGCATGCATGCTAACCTAGTCTCATTCAGTGATAGCACATAGAGAAAGGCTTCCCCAGAAGATCCTAATGCAGGGCCGGCCCATCCATGAAGCCAATTGAACTAGTTGCCTCAGGTAGCAGATTGGTGGTGGGGTGCCCATCTCTGTATGCCTCCACTGTGTCTCTTTTTCTTTCTACTCCCTGGATGGGAAAAGGAAGAGGGGAACAGAGAGGAAGAGGAAATGTGGAGGGGAGGAGAATGCTGAGGTAGAACATTGCAGAGTGAAAGGAACAGAGGCTGGAAACATCATCAGGTAAAGGGAGGGCAGTATTTGGCATCTTGGGCTGGCCCGGTCTAAATGGGTGGATAGAAGGGCCCAAACTGTAAAGGACTTTGAGACTGCAATCCTATCCATACTTACTTTGGAGTAAGCCCTATTAACTCACTTGGTGGTGTGGTATGGTATTTACTTCTGAGTACCTATGCATAGGATTGGGCTGTAACAGTAGTACGTAGCACTTTAAACTGGGAACCCATGGGAAGCCAGTGTAACTTTCAGGATAGGAGTGATTTTGCTGTCTCTGCATGGCTCCCTCAGCAATCTGACTGCAGCATTCTAGACCAGGCAACTACCTGTGAGGAACTGGGACACTTGTAGAACTGGGACACATTTGCAATCTGTGACAGATACATCCTATGGCCCTTTTAGCATTTTCTCCATCAGCTGAATTCTGAACTCTCAGCAAAGCTGAGCATGTTTGCCCACATCTGTTAGATGTATATAGCATTAGGTCTTGGGGACTTAAGGCCAATGAGTTCTTTCTGACTGACTGTGAAAGAAGTCTCTTCAACAAAAGACATCGGAGCCTCCCAAGGCAAAATGATTTATCCAGTTTTGGCTTCAAGTTCCCCATCGATACCACGGTCAAAACCTCTGAGGCTTGACTGTCTTTCAACTTTGCTGGCGTTGCTGGAGGGGGTGCGGTACTGAAAGTGGTGCAAGCCTTGTGCCACTTACTGTGCTGCACCCCCTCCAGCAATGCCACTGCTTCTTATTTTACCCTCCCCAATACTCTTCATTTTCCCCAGCTCTAGCTTTTCTGAACAGGTTTGAAAGTGAGGCTGATTGATGATGACATGTTGATGCAGCTCTGATGCACAATTGATCAACTCCATTTTCCTAGCTAACGTGTGGCTTTGCACCCCACTGAAATAGGCTGAGAGTGATTTAGGCCTTAGCAGGAAAAAGTTTGCAGCCTGTACATTACTGTAATGTCTGTCTGCTTTCTTAAAAATACTCTACCTGAATTGGCATCGTGTATTTCTCCCCCAAAGATGACAGGGAAATTGTACGCCAGTCCAAAATTTGACCCAGTGTCGAGATGTAGAGAGTTTGCATAGTCTTTGCTGAAAAATATTATCAGAATAGATTATATTCTCAAAGAATATATGCCATGTGGATATGGCTCTATGCCAGGATGCTATCTCTGACCTCAAGTTTCTGGACCTATGGAAATTCTACTCTCCTGCCAAGAATGGTTTTCCTTATTTTTTTCCTGGAACAGGCAGACAAAGAACGTCATTTTGCATTTTCTCTTTCTCATCACAGCCATCTATTCCTGAAATGCTAGTGCTTAGGCATTCAGACAGATGTTTACAGATACAAGGAATAAGGTTGATCTGGAAGATTTTCCGAAATGAAGATGGCCCCTATTGAAAACCATCAATTGTGATTATAATCTCTATTTATATATACAGAGACAGTTCCTGTCTCACATGACATCCCATTCTAGCATGTTGAAGAAATAGAAACCAGTGGCGTTGTAAATGGGGCAACGTAAATAGGAGTAGGTTTGATTTGCAACATCTGGAATCACCAGAAGCAAGCTCTGCTCCCATCCCAGTAGTGTCCCTGGCTACGTCTCTTCTCAAAGGATGGGTTTTATGAGTGGCTCTGAGAGTTGGTGGTGGGTGGGAGTCAATGAAAGGAGCTTTGCATTCCTCTTCTTCCGCTGCCCATCAAATGGGCCTTACCTCGTGAGAAATCAGGTGCCTGAGAGTTGGATAGATTGTAGGAGACAGTCTCAGTTCATGAAGGACAACAGTGAAGCTCAGAGCCCTTTCAAGTGCCCTACGTGGACTGAGTGTGAGCTCTAGTACAGGGGTTCTCAACCCCTTCCTTGCCGAGTACCACCTCCGGCGCCACTCTCCTGCTGTGTACCACCTGAAGTGTCTGCCGATGACATTGCCAGTTACTTCCAGGTTTTTGGAGGCCAGGAAACGCAGGTAGGAGGCTCTGGGCGAGTGGGAGAGCCCTTCTCAGTGTTCCCGAGAGGCTCAACCAAAGGCTGGAGCCTCTCGGGAGTGAAACCATGCAGCCGAAAGCACAGTGTTGGAGCGGGGTTCTGATGGTCCAGCAGTCCGAGTACCACCAGCAGTCGGCCGAAGTACCATTGGTGGTACTAGTACCACTGGTTGAGAGCCCCTGCTCTAGTATATCCTCAGGATCCTCTGCAACAGTGGCAGTATGCTGAAGTTCATGGGCAAAGTGCTGCAATGGCTCACCTCAAGGTTACTGGTAGTAGGTGACGGGTGGCTCCTCCATCATTCACCTCGGTTGCTCCCACCCCCATATATTTACCTCCTAGGGAGATGAAGTTCAGTGGTTGACAACCCTGATGCTCTGCAATGTGCAGGGGCTCCCCTGGCTGACATCAGAGGTCAGGCACTAACTAAGGGCCCATGACCAGCCAGGCCAACTCCTGAACTCTCTCTTCCAGTGGCAGATGGGTGCCATGGGAGGTGGGTGGGTGTCCAATGCAGAATTTTGCTCAAGGGCTCCCAACAACCTGGAGCCAGAACTGGGCTCCTCAACATCCACACATGATGAAGAGAGGTTCTTGATAGAAAGCTTGACAACCAGTGACCTAAGAGACTACATTTCCTGGCTCATGAATGCTAAACTCATTTTCTAAGCAACATAAGGATACAAGCAAACAAAAAGATTTTAGGGAGGATTCCAAAGTTTCTCATGCCTAATGGCTAGCCTGATAAACAAGATAAAAGCTGAAGAAGAAGAATCTAGACTATGATCTCTCACCACCTAATAAAAGATTAATGTAAAATTCACTTTCTAGTGGCATGTATGTATGAGAGCCTTGTTTTTAAGCTTTTATTGGTAGACTGCAGATAATGCTTTCTTAGAGTGAACTGGCATAAACTGGAATAAACGGAGAAAGATTTGTGGAAAAGTTATTGTCTCTGTACTGTTTCAGTATTTTAGAAGAATGCTGATTGTATTCAGTGGTGTAGAGATCTTAGCACACATGCTCATGCACAGCCACAGCCACACAGACACCCTATTCAGTCTTTCATCTCCATGGAGAGATGAAGGCAAGGTCGGGGGGGGGGCAGGGGGAATGTACTGGCAAGCCCCATCCTCACACCAACAGATTTCTGAAGTCTTGCCTCCACTGCACATGATCAGTGCAAAACGCTGTACGTAGGGCTTTGGGAACATGTCAGGGCGGGTCTTGCTGGTGTGTGTGTTCCTGCTCTCTCCCCCCCCCCCCCATATATTTGCCTCCTAGGGAGATGAAGAACGCAGCAGGGTTGGAGAGATCGCATGACTGACCAAACAGCAATCACCATAAAACTATTAGGGAGGAAGACCAACCAAGCCCCACCAACCAAGCCTCAGTGGGATACTCAAGGGGCTCTCCCTACAACATCTTTAGAACAGTGGGGTTGTTTTGAAAGCACCCTGCCCCCCCCCCCCAGTTCAGTGCAAATGAACCTCTTTTGTTTCTAGGGTGTGCTCCGAAAAAATAGTTTTTCAAGTCTCCAGCATGTTCAGGTTGAATTGGGGTGAAGTCAGCCCTGGAGGGCACCTGTGGACTAGAACTTATGATGTAATTCATAGCTTCCCTTCAAATCCCCCAATAAACTTTTCAACTGAACCTGTTTGTATTTTTTTTAAGCAAGGTAAAGAATGATCCTAAAAATGAGTAAGGCAGCTATCCTATGCACCCTTATCTGGGATAAAGTTCCACTGAACTTAATTTTTAGAAGCAACCCACCCCCTTGATTGACAGCTGGTCCAACATACAACTTGCTGGAATGTATATGTCTGTTGCAAGCCAAGCTTAAATCATGGGTGAAGTACTTCTGGTCGCCCTTACAATCTCATGGTTGTCTTCAGCCTGGATTCATTGCTTTGATTTTCACCAGCTGGAAAAAGAAATCCACATTATTATTATTATTATTATTATTATTATTATTATTATTATTATTATTATTATTATTATTATTATTATTATTATTACCCTTTAAAATGCACAAAGTGCTTTACAGTCTTTCTTCTACTAGCTTGAAAAATGGATTGCAAATAAGCCATTCTTGTGCAACATATTGTTGAAATTAATATCAACAGCAGCAAATACAGCAGGAACATGTTCTGTGTATATGTTTAGTTTGGAGCCAAGGAGGCTTTTTTCCCCTTAGCATTTATTTTAAAAATGTAGAGATTTGTCTTTCTACACGGATTCAAAGTGCTGTACAATTAAAAACAAAACAAAACCAAACAGCAAAAGCAGAATTACAACAATATAAGAGAGAACCCAACAAGAAAACTTATTTTCCACAGCATAGAATTACAGGGTGAGTACCCCTTATCCGGGATGGCTTGGGACTGGAAGTGTTCTGGATTTTGAATTTTGTTTTGAATTTTTCTGTGTTTTTGAATATTTGCATAATGTATAGTACTGTAATACTGTGCATGTATAACAATACATGCATAATGCATATATAATATTTGCATAATACATAATATAAATAAATTGCCCTGCTTAGACTTAAGTCTGTCTCCCTTGCAGTGCAACACGCCTCTAACTGTGTCACCAACTCCCTCACTCCCCCAATGTTGCTGTACTGGCTCTCTCTCTCTCTCTCTCTTTTGTGTGTGTGTGTGTGTGTGTGTGTGTGTGTGTGTGTGTGTGTGTGTGTGTGTGTGTGTGTGTGTGTGTGTGTGTGTGTGTGTGTGTGTGTGTGTGTGTGTTTGTTTGTTTGTTTGTTTGTTTTAATATCATTTACAATTGCTCTTAATGCATCTCCCAGCTTTGTGGAGCTGGCCTGGGATCCAAAGCGGAGCAGCAGAGAGGCCCACAGGACTTCACATGTAAGCCTGCAAAGACAGAGTGGTAGCTCTTTTGCGAGGCTGGCTGCTGCTGCTTCAGCAGCAGCAGCAGTGCTTAGAGCGGCGGTAGTTTGGGGGAAGCAACTGTGTCTTGCAGAGCCCTGAAGCGATGCTGGGGCCAAGCGAAGGTGCAATCCACTGAGCCTACGAGATCACAGTAGTGTGTTCGTGTGTGTGTGTGTGTGTGTGTGTGTATGTGAGTGAGAGCTAAGATGTCCAGTGCAAAAGTCTTCAGGTTTGGGGTTTTGGTTTCAGTAGCGCACCAGCATGCCTAGTGCTATGCCAGTCGATGCCTCCCGGGGCACAAAACAGGAAAAAAAAGTCATGTTGGTGGGTGAAAATTTCTGGATTTTGGAGCATTCTGGATTTTGGAATTCTGGATATAGGGTAATCAACCTGTATAGGAAATCTATAAAGTCCGGCCTAAACAGAAATACCTTCAGTACATGTTGGAAAACTGGAACAGAAGGCTCCAAGTGCACTTTCATGGAGCAGGGAATTCCATAAGACAGGGTCACAATTGAGAAGACCCTCTCACAGGTCCCCACCAACCAAGCCTCGGTGGGATACTCAAGGGGCTCTCCCTACAGGACCTTGTGATGGATCTTACTGTTATGCTTGGGCTTCACCCATTTCTGCATACTGACAAGAGCATCCATCTTATCTACCATATTTGGGTTGGTGGATGAAGTTCTACAAAAAGAGAATTGTTTTTCTTCAAAGAAAACCCTGTTTGCTCTATTTTTTGAAGGATATTGTTCCCGCTGATGCTGCTGAGAGCACTATGGTGGAAAGGAGCATTTATGTCTATGTCCTTAAATATGTATAAAGAAAATAGTCTGGAATAACACATTATTGCTGAGAGTGAGGATGGATTCATGACTCTCTGCCACTTTGTTTTTCTCCTAAAGAGCCACATAAAATGATAGGGTATAGCAAGAAAACATTCACCTTGGAAAGGTTCCTCTCCCATTAAAAAATTGTTCCTCCCCATTAAAAAGCTCCCAAATTGTGTGACATGGTGGCAGGAGTGAATTATGTCTCCTGAGAGTCTCATGTTCGCATTCCATATACCAATCTCAAATAACACAAAGCACTAAACTGCAGTTTGAGTTCTGGTGAAATAACATTTGCTTCCAATGGAGATGTGAGCCACAGGCATCTGGGTCCCTTGCAACTACAGGGTTGTACCATAGTTCTCACTTCCTCTCACACAGTATCGTAGCTGGCAGTGGGTGGGGGGCCACTGCCCCCTCACAGTGGTGGAGTGCCCATTTTACAGTGTCTCTGCTGGCGAGGGGGCAGCGCTTGGTGAGGCAATGGCACGTGAGCTAGGCCCTCCCGCCTGCACCTCCATATGACTCTAAATGGAGCCTTTCCGGAGGCAAGGGTGATATGCAGGTGGCATCGCAAGGTGTTGTGATGTCACCTCAGCCCCGCCCTGGGCAGTCGCCGGACTAACAACGCCGCTGCTCTCACAAGTGCAGTTCTCCTTCTGTGAATGGAAGTGCTTCCATTCATGAAGCACAAGATTAGCATATAACCCAAAGTGTTACAAGTACACCCTTATTTCTTAAAACAAAACACAACAGAAATATGTATAACCATAGAGAAAAGGCACTGTTAGACAAGGGTGGGCAGATGATAGATCATAGCCCATTGGTAGGTCTATGGCCAATTTCCAGTAGACCAGCAGGTGCCTGATTATTGCTGTAGTTTTTGGAAAGAATGCTAGACTAGGTCAAGTGCCTGCAAGGTACTTCTTAGGGTGAAACTACACATTATGCTAAATGTGTGATAGGGGCCCAATATAGATTTTTAAATAATAGTGCAGGGGCACTCAAAATGAGACAAAACATTAGTACTTCACCTCCACCTCAGGTCTGATCCCAATCATGACCCCACAAGTGCTATTTCAATTTGAAAAACAAAAAAGAGAAGCTCTCATTAGGCCCGCCCCCAGTGCTATTGTTAAAAAGAAGAAGAAACACTGGGCCACGTAATACATTCATGTAAGCTGCAGATTAACCCTTATGGTATTAAGCAAGAGTACATACAGAGGACTGTTTAACATAGATCAACTGCCTTAGGCTGCAGTTGCATGCATACTTAGGAGTAAGTCTCATTGAAGTCTGGGATCTACTTCTGAGTCAATGTGCATAGGTAGGCGTACCAGATCTCCAACTGGAACAGAGTGCTAGACCTTTAGGAGAAGGAATGTGGGCAGGTGTAGCTTGTTAAACCCTTAGAGCACAATCCTAGGCATGTCTACTCAGAAGCAAGCCCCATTGTGTTCAGTGGGGCTTGCTTCTGAGTAGACATGCCTAGGATTGTGCTCTGAGGTTTAACAAGCTACACCTGCCCACATTCCTTCTCCTAAAGGTCTAGCACTCTGTCCCGGCTGGAGATCTGGTAAGCCTATGCATAGGATGCTGCTGCTAATAAGATAATGGCCTAGAGAGATCTGTGAATGCACTCAGGCTTTGTAAAGTAACAACAAAATAGATGATGACCTAAGATTAAAGTCAACCCACCTTTGCTGTAAAGGATGCCAGACCTGGAACAAGGCTACTTCATGGTTCAGTTTTAATTGCAATGGGGGCCGGCGCACCTGTTGAGCCACAATAGTTGCTGCGTGAGAATGGAATGGATAGCTTCTTAGAGATATTTTGCTCCAGGCAAGTCTGTTGGAAGTATTATGAAGTTTGTTTGTTGTAAGGAATTCAGATTGGGGTATGTGGACATGAGCAACACAGCACTGAAGTGGAGTGGTTGTTTTTGATAAGCCAAACGTTGCAGTCCAATGGTGGGAACTGCAGCTTTAACTCTGAAAAGATTCAGTGACTTCTTATTCAAGAGGAAGTTTTAGTTCTAGGCAGCTAGAAAGGAGAGTGGCTACTGTAGGTGAAATGTTGATCCGCAATACTACCTCCCTGTAAATGCAGAGTAGATTACAAGGTTCTCTCCCCCCCCCCCCCCGCAATATCCTAATCAAAATACAGGTGCTTATCTCAATGACACTTTTCCCCTCCAACAGATACAATACCTAGTATTAAAAAAAACTCTCTGTCCCTGTTTTTTCTTCTTCTTTTGGCTGGGTAATTTTCTGCCTCCAGAAAACGTTCAAGGTGGGGGAAAAAAAATTATGGCTCACTTGTGATCATTTGTCATCCTCAGCTCCTGAACAGGACATGTGGGCTGACAGTTTGTTAATTAAGCCTTTCCAACACGGCATCGTAAAGTTTTATTTCGGCAAAGACTGCGCTTACTAGCTAACATGCATTATATCATGCAACTACTACCCTCATTTCTCAGCTGAACACACATATGGTTTTTTATTTTTTTTGTTTAATGATCAGCCTCTGTCAGCTTCCTATAGTTCTTTCTTGGAGGAAATGGGCTGGCATCCTGGTTTCTCCTTGAAAGGAATGTGCGTACTCAGAAGTGTTCCTGGGAAAGGCCTTGGCAGTGTTAAATCCTAAAGTGTGAGGTGCCAGATCTCACCCTTAATGGGAGTAATGCCTTGGAAGCATCTCCTGCAAAGCCTAGATGTGTGGTTGTGGTTACCCAGAATGGTAATGGGAATATGTGCTCCTCTGTACTACTATTTATATGTCCCAGAGTGAGTCCTGACAAAACAAGCAGGTGCTAAGCCCTGGCTCTGTCACACACTAGGCCAGGGGTGGCCAACTTTCAGCATGAATGCTCCTGGCCCTTTAATGAGGGCATTTCAGCAGGTGCAGCTGCTTTAGTAGCACCATCAGCAATTGCAGCTGCCAAGATTCTGTCTTCTACACAACTCTTAAGAACGCAGAGGTCCTAACAGTGGAAGGTTGGCCACCCCTGCTCTAGAAGGATGGGACAGAAGCTGTAGGGAGACTCAGGGGTTAGCTGATGGTGAAGATGCCAGACCCAAAATACTTAGGTATAGCATGCTTGCAACAATCAACAAGACTCTTATGCTACAAATGGTTCAGGGACCAGAGCTTAAGGATAACGTACTGTATCTTGCAGGCAGCAGAGGATAGAGCAGTGAGCCATGGCGCTGTAGTACAGTGCTTTTAAACCTTTGTTGTATTAAAAACCACTGTCTTATTTGCTTGTTCTTTGCAGATCGCCACATGTTCTTACCGTTCAGCCACCACTTGAAAGCCTTCCAAATCAACTGCTATACCTGCCTGTCCTTTCTGGCGATGATCCAATGAAACTATAGACACAATGGGGGAGAACTGTGCAAAGAGCCAGACGTTTTGTTGAAGCTGCCATTGGAGCCAGTTGCACTGCTGATGAAACAAGATGCTGTTCAGCTTAAACTTAATTTTTTTTAATGGATTGTTTTTGGAGCACAGAGTCAAAAACATCACATCAGGATTTGGCTCTTCAGCCTGTTTCTTTTTTCCGCTGTACGTTTAGGGCCAACCCACATGTGGTGCTAGACGCACACATCATTACAGCTTTGCCTTTTTCTGGTTTATGTTAAAGTCAGGCTTGGGACCCTGGAAGGCAGGGAGCATGCACTTCACCCACTAGCGTCACTACAGGGGGGGCGGAGCTGTAAGTGCTGCTGAAATCCGAGCCTCCCTTACACAGATGAACGAAGCGGCCCAGCCCCCTCACCCTCGCAGCCCTTCAGAGAAGCGAAAACAACAGGCAGGGAGTTCACCCTTTCCCTTTGTGCTGTGGTTCTGAATCCTCCTGACCCCAAAGTTGCTATTAGCCTCAGGGGAGAAGCTCCTATTGGCACCAGTGGGAGCCTACTTCCTGGGGTTAATGGCATCTGTGGGATTTTCACTGCCACCATTGCATGAGGGGACAGGGTTAAATACTACCTCCTGATGTGTCAGGGTCTTGCTCTTGATTGGGGTCCCTCCATGGGTGCTAAAAAATAGAGAAAAACCCCTCTAACGATGTGTCTATAATCACATATAGTTTGTCTCTTAGGAACTACCTAAAAGTCCCTCTTGCCTTTGGGCAGGGCTGGATTAAGACCTTTAGAGGCCCTAAGCACTGAAAAGACAATGGTGCCCCCACATATATTTATTAGTTAATAAATATAATTACAATTATAAATTATAATTTAGTAAAAATAAACCAATTTTTTTTTATAAAATATATTTTGAATTAATATATAGTATTTTGGGTTTAGTGATTCTCCCTTCTTTTTCCAGACTTTGTTTTGGTTAAATGTGTGTGTGTGGTTTTTTTTTTTTTTTTTTTGCACCATGGTACAAATCCGGCACTGGAAAAAACTCTGTGCTGCCCCCCTTCCCTTGATGGTTTGCTTAATGGTTAATCCAGGGCTGCCTTTGGTTCACAGTTTAAGACACACTGCTCTAGTATACAGCGAGCCAGGCAAATGCCTCTCCTTTCCTATCTGGTTCACTTGCACTGCATTCCTTAAAGTTAGCCATGAGGCAGCACAGTTGCTGCAAGAGAATCTCTGCTAAGGAGCCCATCAAGGCAAGAATTCAAATGAAATGAGGTTGCTGGAGACACAAATCTACTCCGTTTCTTTCAAAGCCTCTTAATACTTTCATTCATGTGCACCGCCAGATTGTTTCTGGCCAGACCATTTGTAGGATAAGCAACACATTTCATCATTACAGAAAAGGAAAGGGGGGAGGGTAATGTCTCTAATATTTGGGTAGAGTCCTTAATGACATACTATGCATTCAAAGCCATGGTCATATGGCATGGAATAATGAAAAATAAATCAATGTAATGTCTGAAAAACACGAACCGTTAATTGTCACATAATACTTGTTATTATTATAATCATCTTATTCAGTAACTCCCAAACCGTATGCCGGGGCACAGTAGTGTGCTGTGAAAGGAGATGAGGTTTGCCCTGAAGAATCCAGCCACCTTATAAGACGCATCCACCACTCTACGAAGCCAAGTGCAAGGATGCACTAGGATTCCCTAATGGAGCCTCTGCTGACAGCCACAGGGGAGTCACAGAAGCATCACCATTGCCCAGAAAACAGGCTCCTGTCCCTGCATTGGAGGCAATATTAATTGGGCTGCCCTGCAGCTGCAAACAAGATGCCTGGCCATTGTTCTAGGAGCCAGCAGAGAATCTCTCTCACACACATATTTTTATACCACCCTTCCTCCAAGGAGCTCAGGGTGCTGTACATGGTTCTCTTGTCTGTGTGTGTGTGTGTGTGCGTGTGTGTGTACATACATACATACATACATACACACACACAAAAAAACACACACTGTGTGTGTGTGTGTGTGTGTGTGTGTGTGTGTGTGTGTGTGTGTGTCTATAAAAGTGAAATGTTCCTGCAATTTTAATCCAGAAGAAAACTGTGCCTCAGGTGCTGAAGGTTTGGCAAACACTGACCTAATTCAGTAATCATGTTCTGAGTCCTAGGGCATTTGGACCTTATAGTCTAGTGCTCTGAATCTGGCATGAATAGGGTAGGACGTGTTGGTTCTAGTTTGTGGTGATGTGTCAGCACAAGGAGAAAACCCCTGCTCAGCATCCTGGCTCCTCCAACTATGTTGCAACACAATGATGCTGCACCAGCCTCGGATCCCAGTACATTTTTTGGGAGACCTGAACGGCTCTGCCTGGAGAGATGTCATTGACACTGCAGTTGCTCATGTCAACAAAACTGCTACAGCTCCACAAAACTGGGGTAACCTTACCAAATTATTCTGAGACGCGTTCTCTATCATGTAATTCTTGGTCTCTCATGACCAAATCATCTGCTTTCTAATAGGGCCTGGTTCATAGACATCTGCAAGGTGGAAAAGTGGAACAGTTACTGTGAGGTGACATGATTAAATGGTTTCGTCCAAGTGTAAGATCACGAAGATACCATGAGAAGCTTTGGATGCTATCTTGTGGCACTGGAACAAATCGTGCCACTTCCTCATACCTGTACTTCCTATTCCTCTGCAACAACATCACATCCAAAATGTAGCATTTGCATCTCCTTGATGGGGAATATCAAAGGCTGCCTGTATTTCTGACACGATGTTGGGAGGGAACAACAAGTGCATGCAGGGAAGCGGTGCATCCTATTTCTGCCCAGCAAAATAATGTCCGAAGTATATGTTTTGAAACAGAAGTTACATTCTAGTATTTTTTAGGATCTGGTAATGTGAACATTTCACATGACCATTTTACCATGTTATTTTAACCATTTCATCCTGAACGTCACACAACGACGTGACTTGGGTCTTGAGTGATTCACTGGTGGCTGGGCCCTATAAGAAAGATTCAGTATAAAGTTTCTCCCCCTGCCATGTCCCACTCTGGGTGACGAATTTCCCCCCAATTTCAGAAGGTAATTCGGGTATAGATAGGAGGCACAGAGCCATTCTTTAGGTATTTCTGACATTCTGTGAAGCCAGAAAAGTTATCACAGTTATTGTTCTTAAGGTGAGCAAATAAATAAGCAACATTCACTACCATTACGATAAATCTGAGAAATGTTTGAAGTTTTTTCATGATTTATTTTTTTAAAATAGAGGACAAGTAGGTCAAGTATACTGAGTTTTAGTATATCATTGTTTAATTCATCATAGAAATAAACTGATGATGGGAAAAAGTGATGAAAAACCTACAAACTGGACTTCAGAGCCTCCACAATACTCATGGCTGAATCTATACACCCATCAAAGTTAGAATGAATAAATCCATCACCTCCACAGACAAGGAACGGTTTGGTTTGAAGAATTATTTGGCCTGGACAGTCAGGAAAAGCTTTGGTAACCTGCAAAGGAAAACATATGGGAAAAAGGGCAAGTCACTATCTATTATATTACTCATATATGAGTAACTCATATCTCAAGGAAAGACATGTCTTAATTAGAAAGGAAAGACATGTCTTAATTAGGAAAAAAGTTCCCTAATTTTAATAATAATAATTGATATTTATCACCATAAACATTTCATGTTGCTGTTCGACAACTTTATAACATGAGAAAGGAAAAGAAACTGAAACTTCTATAAAATATAAAAGTCTTCAGCATACCTACCATCCTTGCTGCTCTAGTAGAGGGACAGAAGGAGAGGAAGGTCTCTTTTTCCCCTGTGGTGCCTAGCAAATTGCTGTGGCGGCGAGCCTGTAATTCGGTGAACTGTAGCAATGCTGTTGGTATCTCTGGAAAAAGTACATTGCCCAGTGCTCCTGCTGCCTGACTACAGACAGAATAGTGTGCCAGAGGAAGGAGGTGCAAGGAGACCTCCCTCCCTCCTGGAGCAGCAAATCAGGTTAGCAGGTGTGGGGAGAGGGACTGGACCCTCTCGTGCTCCCAGTCAGCAGGGGTGCAGAGGCATTGTACGGGGGGGGGGGGCTAGGGCGTCAACCCCTGAAGGGGCGGAATCGCGGGCTCAGCAGGGCGGAAACTTACGTTTGCCGGCTCGCTGCTGGCTCTTCGCAGCCGGAATGGCTGCGTTTCGATCCTCCCGCCTGCCCATGTGTTTGAACGGCTCCAAAATAGAGTGAAAATACCGAAGGGGGTGTGTGTTCAGAGGCGGGGCATGACGTCACGTGGGGGCGGTGACGCGGGGGCAGGGCGGCGGCCCCTCCCCCGTGGGGGCGTAGCGACGCTGCTGCAGGGTTGTGACGGTGCCCAATTTGGCTTGAAATAAAATTTCAAAATTAAATTAAATCTAATTAAAGTTAATTAAATTAAATGAAGCTATTAAATTACGTTATTTTCAGAGTTAAGTCAAAAATAGTTTGGTTTTCCAATTCCAATTCCAAGCCTGACTGGGGGAATTAACCCCATCACTAACTTGTACCCACTGACTGACAGAGGCGAGGCTAGCGGTTATGCTGCCCGGAGCTAGGGGGTGTTGACCGCCCTGAGGGTGGCCAACACCCCCCTAGCTCCGGGCAGCATAACCGCCCTGAAGGATTTTTTTGGTGCGCGCGATTTGGGGTGTGTGTGACCCGGAGGTTCCCTGCTCCGGGTGCCTGCCCGACCCCCGGGTGCCCCTCGCCCGCCCACTGCCTCCCTCCTGGCTTACTGCTCCCTCTGGGTCCACGCGACTCCGGAGGCCGGGAGAGAGCGTCCGCCTGTCATGCCGGCTCGGCCCCTACTGCCCAGGCCTTAGTCGGCGATTTCGCACATGCGTACAACGCCGATGTGTTGTACGCATGTGCGAAATCGCCGGCTAAGGCCTGGGCAGTAGGGGCCGAGCCGGCATGACGGGCGGACGCTCTCTCCCGGCCTCCGGAGCCGCGCGGACACGGCGGAGCCTCCAGGGCCGGTTGGGCGGCCTCCCGCTGCCCTGTATCGCCCGCCGTGCTACACGGCCGGCGGGCGGGCAGGCGGCAACTCAGGGCGGCGCGGCGTTCCGCCCCACCCTGAGTTGCCGCCTGGATCCATTGCTCCATTCGCTCCGCCCTAGATACACCGCTGCTGACTGATTTCTACAGTATGACTACTAGAAAAGAAGTGAACAGCTTGAGTTGTCCACATGCCACCAACTTGCACCAGTTAAAGCTCCAACTGACAGGCTTGTTAGCAAGAATTAGTAACAACAGGTATCACGTTACCACAACGTCACTGGCTTGGGTTTGGACAAACACCTCATTGTCCGTTCGATGGCCTTTGTTATACATATACTACTTTGTTACCAGATCCCTTAATGTTTTGATGCTGACTTTGAGGAGCATTTCGAAGAAGAAGGCTACTTCATTCTAATCTACTATTACTATTACTGCAACTTTGAAGTCCCAGAGAGTTGTTTCAATTTTCCTTTCCCCCACAGCAATGTTACTGACACATAAGGTTATATATTCAGCATTGTTAAAAAAAAGTGGAAACAAAGAAGAGTGCACAGTTCCAAGAGAACAGAGTGCACATGCACAGAAAATGCATGGAGAGGGCAGCTCAGAAACTATGGTCACAATTCAGCACACCTGAGACACAATGTATGTCCAGCCTACGCTCTCTACTGCATGGTAAAATAATTCTTCAGGCTGCAATCCTATGCACACTTACCTGGGAGTAAGCCCCATTTACTATAATGGGACTTACATCTGAGTAGACATGCATAGGATTGGGCTGTTAATTGGTGAAAAACAGCATGCGTTTCTCTAGGCAAAATAGGCACTCCACGTTTTTCCTGACTTGATTATTTTAGGAGAGAAGGGGAAATAGATTCCTTTTAGCATCAATAAACCTGTTTATAGAAAGAAGAGTACAATATAAATAAAAGGAACATTGACCATGGTTACTGCTGATGCAAATGGAAATTGCTGTTTACATGTTTATAGATATGGAATTTGTCTAGGCTCTTTAAAAAGAGCAGATCTACAGATTAATGTCAACAGGGCAAAATAGCAGCTATCACTTATGAAAACCTCTGACTCAGATAAAAGTTAAGGCAGCAGCACTGAAATATTTTATCCTAACCTAATGGAGATGCCCACCAAATGGAAGGAATGTGTATAGAAGAGGCTATTGTTGTTGTTGTTCAGTCGTTAAGTCGTATCCGACCCTTCGTGATCCCATGAACCACATCCCGCCAGGCCTTCCTGTCCTCCACTATCTTCCTGAGTTCGCTCATTTTCTTTTTTTTTTAAATCATATATTTAATTTTTTATTAATAAACTACCAAACAAAACAAAACAATAAAACAAAACAATAAAACATACTACGAAAGATTACAGCAAGCGCGAAGCAGTAAATCCTACTTGTATACTATTATATATTTTCTACTTATAATATCTAAGCCTATATCTCTAATATACTATTCATTAAATTCACACTTCATCACTCCTTCTCTCTCTCTCTCTCTCTCTCTCTCTCTCTCTCTCTCTCTCTCTCTTAAAGAATCTATAAGTGGTATCTAAATATTCACAAAAAGATTAACTAACTTTTCCTTTATCATCTAAAAATCTTAATTCACACTTCAAATATTTTAATATATAAAGCCACCCCATTTTTCTCCAAATGTATTAAAATAAAAACCTTCCAAATTTTTCTGTTTTTTTTTAAAAATCTATATCCCCTTTTTATATAAGATTCTTAAAAACAAATCACATCTTATTTAAGTCTTTTCAAATAATAAAACATTTTTCTTTTATTCACAAAAGGGTTAACTAACTTTTCCTTTATCATCTAAAAGTCTTAACTTCCACTTCAAATATATTAAATTCATTAAGTCACCCCATTTTTTGTCTTCAAATTTGTTAATTTTCCATCATCAAAAATTTTCCATCACTCTTTATATAAGTTTCTTAAAAACAGTCATATCTTATTTGTTTTTTTATAATAAAACATTTTCTTCTTTTTATATAACATTAACTCCAGTAATATTCCCCACAAAAAATAATTTTTTTTTAATTTTGACAGTTTGCCATTACCCCTTCCATCCCTCCCGTTCCTCCGCCTCCTCCTCCTCCTCCTTCTTTCTCTTCTTCTTCTTCCTCTTCTTCATCCTTAAATCTTTCCCGAAAATCCCTTGTTTTTTGAATTGTATCCACTTTGCAATTTTTTCCACAGGATCATTCATGTCTTCTATATTCCTCTCCCGAAAGACAATCTTCAGCACCTTTTTTAGTAAAGTACTCTGCTTTTCTATCTCAAGTCTTGGTTTAACTCTTGGTACTTCCTCTGCTACAGTCTCTTCCACTAAATCTTTCTCTTTATCATTGTCTTTCTATTTATCTTCCTGTACTTCCATCATTCCATCATGTATTCCATCATTTCCATCATTTATTCCTTGTAATTCATCCTTTTCCTTCACTGCTTGTTTCAGTTCTGCGTTCATGTTCCGAAGATTTCCCTGCAAAATTGTCATTTTTGCATCAAATCTCTGTTCCCATTTTTTAAAACAATACTCCAATTGTGTAGTCATGTTGCAAATTTTTCACCAGGTGCCAATCTCTCTTCTCTTAAAAAAAAAAAGAGGTAATATAAAAAACTTCTGCGGTCGACGACGTGAAACAGAAAGATTAATTGCCAAGATCCATGAACTCTGACACGGAAGGGCTCATATTCTTTTAGCAAAAATGTCAGGAATGTCAACAACAAAAATCCCAAACAATTTTCTCTTACCAGAATAGTCTATTTAAAAAAACCTTCTTACTGTTTTAATCTTCCATAAGTACAGAAAAAAATCAATAAAACTCACCACTTTAAAACTTTAACTTCGTCTTTCCAACTTTCACTTTCGAATGTTCAGTTCGCCTTATCGCAACGTATTATTTTTAACGTTAACTCTTATCTCGGCTAATTTCTTCAACTCATAAATCATTTCTACGCCTCTTGCCTAAGTAAAGCAAAGCATGTCGGAGGTGGCTTGACTTGCGGTTCATCTGCGGCTCGAGCAACGTTGGTAATCCTGCTTTCTCGCCGAGAATCCAAAACTTCAGAGCCTTTGCCTTGAAGTGTCAGAAGGGGGGCGATTGAAAGCAATGTGGTTTATCTCTTCGTACTCCCTTTTAATCCAGGGGTAGAGTAATTAAGTCCATCAGATGTACTCCGTCAATACAGAGCGATCGGCGGAGTTGTCAGCCAGCCATGTCCTCCTAGCCGGAAGTCCTGAGTTCGTTCATTTTCATGTTTGTTGCATGATCGGTGATGCTGTCTAACCATCTCATCCTTTGCCTTCCCCTTCTCCTTTTGCCTTCAATCTTTCCCAGCATCAGAATCTTCTCCAGAGAATCCTCTCGCCTCTCTCCAGAGAGTTCAATGGGTATCCTCAAATGCGCACCAGCACTGGAGCTGGTACACGTCTGGGGAGGCTGTGTAAGGCCGACCCGGGCTGGGAAGGGGCTCAGGATATCAGCCAAACTCAGCGCCGATATCCCCGCCTCCTCCCAGCCTGGGCCGGCCAATGGCCCCCTCCCTCACCACCCCTGCACTGTGGCTCAGTTGCTTAGTTTCATCAGTTTCCCATAGGTTATCCAAACATAGTCAGTTACCAACCCTTCCCAGTGAGTAAGGAAACAGGTAAAAACAGCAGCCAGTACATTATTTAGGAAGATATTTGTCAACTCAACTGTCCTGCTTATTGCCTGTTTATATGGGATTGTATGTATTTTAATGTATTTTTTTGAATTTTTTATTTACTTTTATCCTGCTTTCCTCCAGGGCTTCTAACATTTGACCAGTATCACCCAGTGAATTTCATGACTTAGTGGGGATTCAAAGCCAGGATTTCCCTGGTCCTAAACAAGTCATCCATGCACACTAACTACATCAATAATGCTTACACCAGACCTACTGCTTCTAACCTTTAACTCTTCTCAGCTCTCAAATGAAGTCAGCTTGCTATAGAGCACCTCTTATAAGCAGATTCACATTAAACCTCAATATTCCTGATTTATATAGAGGAACAGTATATACATACACAGAGAAAAACATAGGTTAACAGTTAAGGATGGAATTAACAACCAAGGAATGATGAAGCCATTCCTTATTAATCAATTTTATATTATTCACTTATTTTCTTTATTTTATACTTGTTTGCCCCTAAGCATTGCAAACCAGAGGTATCCCGGCAGGTTGACAGCGCTGGGTGTGCAGACACTGAGCGTAGCACCCCAGAAGTAGGTTGATGGTGACACGTGACATTGTCACGTCATCGTGTCACCGCCCATCACTTCCAGGTTGTCATAATTTCAAGCGTAACGGAGCCAAGGACAGGTGGGAGGGTCCCTTCAGTGTTCTACAAACAAGCACATGGAGTTCCGCTTGCCGATCCTCTGCCACTCTGGGCCTTAGCAGGACCATGGTGAGTGCCGAGGACTCGGGCAGCAATGATGTCTCCCTCTCCTGGGCTTGGCGCCCGGTGCGGTCCGCACCAGTCACACCGCTCTTGTGACACCACTGATGGTGGTGTGACACCACACTCCAACTTTCACAAAACTTTTATTTAGAAGGCAGTTAACAAAGAATACGTAGCCTCTGTATCATTAAAAAAACATAAGATGCGTGAACTGAAATGTCCCAAAGGGCTTTCCTTACAGTTTGCTGAAAACATCAAGTATCAAGTAGGGTGGAAGAGGACAAAGAATTGTAGGTGCTGCTAATGGCTTTGTGTGTGGAAGATGCAATAGTCATGGATGCGCAAGATCTAATATTTTTTCTTGTTAAGTGTTTCACTGTGATGCAAAACTTTATAAAGGTTTCAGGCAGACTTTCACTGCCCTTTTTAATGAATCTATTTCATATGTAATGATAGAGATAGATAATTGTAGTATTGAGTGAAGACAGTATACATTTTCTGCAATGATTACAAAGAGAAAGGTTGCACATGATGTTAACTGAAACCAGTCAATTCAGGGTAGATTTGTATGTTCTGTTTGTATGTTCTCTTAACATGTCTCACGGCCCAATCCTATGGGTCTAATAACAGCGGAACACGTGTTCTGCTGGAGTAAAAGGCCCAACAATGGTGTGATGTCCCTCCATGTGTAGAGGTGACAATAAGGCTGAGATTGTGTTAAGTGTTGGCAAGATCATACCAAAAGGCAGCCGATCTGTTATGCAGTTGATCATTGGTCAGAAGTTATCACATGGACCGAGGACAGCTGCTGCTGAAACAGAAGGCTGAGTAGGCCCATGCATTCTTTGGCCGTTTGGGTGAGTGTTGCCTATGCGCCAGTGGCCAACCAACTCACACTGCCCTCACCAAGTTGCAGCTGTGCTTTAGCTAGAGTCATTTGGTATGACTGGCCAGGTTTTGTGCAATACCAATATAGGTTCTTGATGATGAAATTAGGAATGATGAAATCAGGAAATACACATAACTGAGGCCATTCACTGTAACATGGTTTCTAAGAGCCAAACTAGATGCTATGCATACTGCATAATGCAGCCCTGAGTGTTTGCTTGTTGGATTTTGTAAACTCCATAGCATGATGGGGACAGGACGAAACAGAATAATCAAACAGTGATAGTTTTGAATAGATACTTTTTCCCATTAAAAATAGCAGTGGGGGGGGGCATAATCAGAACCACAGTAGGGTTCTCCCACCCCCAGTCCAGACCCCACCCCCATCTCCAGAAGCAGATTCACCTTAGTTTGCATCCCTCTGTGGCGTGATTTCCAAAACACACAGGGCTATTTTTGAGTTAAAAACCCACATTTTTCCAGGGCTATGTTATACATTCATCATAAAGTGTAGTTTGGCTCTAAGCCATGCTTCATGTGTGCCATCCCTGCTTTTCTGTAATTTTTCTACCTATGGGGGATGAACATGGCATTTGACTGAAGCTGAAAATTTAGCAGCAGTATCCTTCTCCTACTCTGCTGGTTCAGCGTGGATAATTTAAAGCGATATATAATGCCTTGCTTTTCAATCTTTGCATTTCTTTCAGCCCCATCTTAACCAGCTTTCCAGCGCTTGATGCAGTGTGACAATGGGGGGCATGCACACTATTCCCTTACGTTGGGCTGCATTGCGGTTGCATCGGCACTGGAAAGTTGGTTAGGATGGGGCTGTGTATTTGTTGAAACAAAACTATTTTTTTTAAAAAAACCAAAAGCTAAATATGTCCTACTGTGGGAACAAGCCCCCAGAAAATCCCAACCCCACCCAACATGGTCACCCTAAAACCCATCCTCTGTGTTCCATTAACTCAGAGAACAAACAGCGGAGCCAACAGATAAAGAAAAGAAAGAAAAAAATATGAGGGGGGAAAGGAGAAGGATGTGCAAAAAAATGGGAGGGGGGCAAAGAAAGGCATCATATTAAACATGGTGAGCTTTTTTGCTCCTGCAGCAAGAACCATTTCCCACAGTTAATAATCTGCATGTCCCTGTGTGGTTAAGGACCCAACGCTGAGAACTGATGATGCAGTCAGTCGGTTCTCTTTTTCCCATGCCTCAACATCCTTTAACCTTTAGCACAGGCATGGTGGCTTCAAAAAATAAACTACTGTCTCTAGTCGCTGCCAACCAGCTGTCATATGTGGGCCATTGCAGTAACTTTAGCTTTCTTTAATAATGGAAAGGGTATGCTTTTAGGAAACAGTTTGAGACTTGACAGCCTGCAGTAGCCTGGTTGTTGGGCCTGCTTGATTCCATCTTTAGCAAATGAGCCCGTATAAAAAGCAGCCTCTCTGGAGGGCGCAGAGTACAGTAGATGAGTCATGCAGAGTATTACAGTGACATCTGCTACCACTGCTATAGTTATGGATCCATAAGCCTGTCTGTTTAAAGCCCCTGTCTTGAAGGGGAGGGCAGGAGAGTTAATGGCTGGGAAAAAAATTCTCTTCCCTGAACTGTAATGCAGTGCCAGACTGCAGTTTTTAAAGCTGCAGCTGCTCAAGTGACATGCAGAGGGGCGCAGCACCAATGGCAGTGCACAGGAGCAATCTGTCTGCTGTGTACATACATGCAAGGATGAATCCAAGTGCACACCTGTGGAACCAGCTATTGCCATGACAAGTCACTTAAAAGGAGGGCAGGGTCTGCATTAGTGAAAGGACACTGGCACAAAAACGTATGGCTTCAGAATGATAACAAAGGAGGGAAAAGGAAAAATGGGTTGAAATTGTAGCACACCTGCACATTTAAAATGATACATAAAATGGCAAGATATTCATCAAGATATTGTAAGAAATTCACCCTAGCTCAGTGTTTCTCAAACTGTGGGTTGGGACCTGATTTCTGGTGGGTCCCAGAGAGCTTCCAATGAAAACATAGGTGATGGAAAGATCAGATAAGTAATTAGTTTAGATCGATAGCTTTCATGGCTTGTAGTTATACAGCAATGTTGAATAAATATGGGAATCAACGCCATGGGAAAAATAATAAAGATTCGCATAAAGAGCGAATAATAATAAATAATAAAGAGAGAAAGGACAGAGATGGAGAAGACAGCAAAAACAAATGAGAAGCTTAGGAAAAGGGAGAACATATACCAGAAGAGGGATTAGAGGAAAAAATGCCAAAAATGTTTCCCATTTGAATCTCTCTGGAATTTTTTTTTGGGTTTAGTTTTGCCTTTTCTGGATCAAAGATTTGTTTAGAAGTGCAACTGAACTACAAATGTCAGGTTTACTGCTCTAGTTCCCTTGTGTTGTGTTTGCCACGAGGAACAGGAAAGTATAAAGCCTCGCCCTTGGTAAGCATCTATGATACTGAGTAATAACATTTCTGATAATACCGCATTGTCTTTTAACAAAACAGATTTTCACAAGATAACAAACCATTTGCCTCTTTAGCAATTAATTGGTGCTGAGAAAACCCAGCATCCGTGCTCTGAAGAATTTAACTAGTTAGACTAGCTCACCGGATCCTGTATGATGAACGGGATAAGGATGGACAAAGCTTTTCCTTACAATATTAAATTCGCAAAGTGGGTCACCTGACAGGAAGGGTGTGCAATTGCAGAGGGAACAAAGGATGAGCACAAGTAGCTTGGTAAGGTTCATGTAAGCTGACTGTGAGAGTCTGTCACTATGGTATCCTTACATTTTGCCCTGAGGTCATGCACGAGATCTGGGGTAGTAGAGTGTATAGGATAATGAACTCTGAGCTGAAAAATCCACTGATGGGATCTCAGTTTCCCTCACTTAAAAATGGGATTATTACTGTCCCAACCTTACAGGGTTGTTGTAAAGATTACTCAGCTAATATATGTATGATTTTTGGTTAATAGCCCAGAATGGCTGGTTGATGATTCATCAATGGAAACTAATATGTAGGAGATAGCTGGATTTTTTTCTCTGTGTTTGAATGGAATGCCTATCAACTTGGGGAAAGTGGTACCACCTCATTTAAGGGGAGGGGACAAGGAGAGAGAGAGAGAGAGAGAGAGAGAGAACACAAACATTGCTGTTTTGGAAGGAAAGTCTCCATCCAGAGAGAGCTGTGAATTAGTTGAAGGCGCCTTTATTTTTATTTATTTATTTCACATTTATACCGCCCTTCCTCCAAGGAGCTCAGAGTGGTGTACATATTTCCTCCCCTCCTTTTGTCCTCACAACAACCCTGTGAGGTAGGTGGGGCTGAGAGATAGTGACTGGCCCAAGGTCACCCAGGAAGCTTTGTGGCTGAGTGGGGATTTGAACCTGGATCTTCAAATCCATTCCTTGGGAATGCAGGACCTTTCTCTGGGGATTTGATATGGGGCAGCAGATCCGCTACCTCATTGGAGTGCCTGCTGTTTGCTTCCACTTATTATTTGCTTGTAGTTTTAGAAAGCAAATATTGAAAATGTGCCATGAGTCTTCACAGTGCTCTCATCTCTCATCTTAGCCCAGGGGTTCGCCATTTGTACCCTGTCATGGTCCAGCATGGTCCAAGTACCCCCTTGCGAATTATGGGGAGACAGATCTTATTGGTAAACACCAGGTCTTGCTGGCTGTTAAGAAGACCCCCCAAAGGTTTCAGACAGCAAGACCTGATGTTTTACCAATAAGATCTGGCTCCCCATAATTCGCAAGTCAGAACATCGCGATCAAAGGACAGGAGAAAGCGGCGGTAGCCTAAGTGAATAATTGACAGTTCCCGGTCAGTGGGTCACTTCCACTACGGTCTAACGGTTGCTTTCCGCGCTTTTGGACTATTTAAAACCAGGTTGGGATCGCTCCAGCAACTCCATCTCAATCTGTATGATTGCCTATGACAAGGTTCCGGGTTTGGTTATGGAACGAAACGTTGGTACTGCACTCTTCTTTGGATTTTAAGTTTTCTGTCCGTGCGCGTCTGCCTGTCAAGGAAACCCGCGCTGCGGTTTGAGGTGATTTAAAACTTCAAAGGGACTTTTTTACATGGCGTCTATGCCCGTATACCCTAAACACTACAAAGTAACTGCTGGCCATTAAACATTTCGCAACAAGTTGATTAGATTTTTAAAACAAAGATGGATACAGAGTAATTGGTGAGCACCACTGGAAGGGGGTTTAAAGTGTATCAATTCTTGTATGGAGCTTCTTTTTGAGAATGCACCCTACATTCCCATCAACGTAACTTCAAACCTGAGAGATCTATGGACAAATAAGCTTCTTATGAATTGGCCACATTACTATGATGTAGATCAGGGGTGCAGGGGCAGAATAGCTTCCTTTTTGTCTTTATGACTTCATCTGCAGAAGTTCTTATGTGGCATGTGTGCCATTATGAGGATCTGAGATGTGATCTGATCTGATTTAATCTATGATGCAAAGAGAAAACATCTGAACACACACACACACACACACACACACACACACACACACACACACACACACACACACACACACACACACACGAGTTGAATAATAGTTTGTGTTAGACTGTCATGTGATGGAAAAACCCAGTGTTGCTTTCGTATTAACTACTAGTGCTTTCTGATTACTAACTTTCCTTGTTATGTAATGTATATAACAAGATCCTAATCCTACGCATGTTTACTTGGAAGTAATTCTGACCAAGTTTAATGGGATTTACTCCCATGTAAGTGCATATAGGTTTGCAGCCTGTGACCAAATTAGTAGTTCAACAGGATCTTTTTACACTTCATATTTTGAGGCACATACCCTAAAATATCATGTAGCGCAAGCCTATGTCTGTTCCCTCTCAGGAACAACTGCATTCATTGGCCTTACTCTTAGGTAAAAGTGCACAGCACTGTAGCCTGAGATGTACAACTAAACGTGAAACAGATGCATGTGACAAAACACACCCATCACACAGAAACACGGGACATGGAGTTGGGATGGACTGACCTGGTGGACCCTGGTTTTGCTCTGTGGAGTATGTGAAACGGCCCTGAGATTTAAGGATCCTGTGCAGGTTCGTGCAAGTCTCATTCAGGGCTCCACAGATTAAATACTGTGTCCCCAATTCCAACTAGCTATTACACTGTAGGCATTGTGGGCGCCTACAGTAGTACAAATGATGAATTATAATAACCACAATAAACCTAATTAACAACCTGGTGTTTTTATCTTTGTAATTAAATCTAGCTGCCATAATGATAACCACTCTGGAAATCCTGCTGCTGCTGCTATTATATTATAATCAACACAGATTACCTTATGGTGGTATTTTTAACCTCTGGTCCTCAGACAGCTTCTTGCTGCTTTGCAGGCTGGTTCCTGACACCCAGCAGCAAGAGCAGTATTTCAGCCTCTTGTTGCTTAGCTTAAAAGAAGAGAAAACAACACCACCTTCCATTTTCTTCTTTCCTCAGTAGAAAAGGGAGTCCCAGTCTTCTGTCAGAGCCAGGACTTCTCAATGTTGGGGGAGAGTAGGGAGCAGAGCAAATGAGAAAGCACAGTGGGACTTACTTCTGAGTAAATACGTACTGAACTGTGCTGGAAGCCTTTGATATTTTTTTTTTGTCATTTTAGTTTTAAAAGTGCAGGGTAGAACGGGAGCAGGAACGGGAGGGGTATCCATTTGTTTACTATATTTATATACTGCCTCTCTGCCAATGGTGCCACAGCAGTTTGCAATTTAAAGCAATGCCTTAATGATTAGGAGACACAATGCAAAAGGAAAAAGAGAGGTGGTGGAGAGAGGAAAATGAGCACATTCAGGCAGAATCATTTCATATCATTACACAGTGGAGCGACGCAGTGATCAGGTAGATTGGCCATTGGGGGAGTCTGTTCTGGAAGTGCCAAATGGCAGTTGGTCCCAACTGAGCCAACAGCAGAGAGGGCCTTGGCAGTCTCATTTCTATATGTGGGCTGCCTCTGAAAAGTGTTTGGAAACTTCCACTGGTGTGGACTTCCACAAATCTATTATGCCAATGTTAACAGTCTTTTCTGGGCTCAATTCAAAGAGCTGGTGTGAAATGTTAACGCTATACATGATGGAATGAGGGACAGGTATCTTAATGAATGACCATCTTCTCCCACATGAACCTGTCCATCAATTAAAATCATCTTCAGAGGTCCTTCACTGTGTACCCTTTGTCTTCTGATGTCAGGCAAGGGTTACCAGAGAGAAGGCCCTTTTTGCAGAGATGCTTAGACTGTGGAGTTCTCTTCCTGGGCTGGTCTACTCTGCACCATCTTTGTTATCCTTCAGGCCCCCAGCAAAGACCATCCTATTCTCTTGTGTTTTTAATAGCATTTAAGATTCTTTTGTTGGTTTTTAGCTGCTGTTTTAATCTCCTGGTATTGCTGTGTTTATCTTTGTGGTTTTTTTTAATTGTTCTTTGCTTAGGTATTCTATTGTATTGTTTTATATTAATTGCTTGTAAACTGTCTTGAGGGCTTTCACATCAGTGAATGTGGGATATAAGTATGTTATAAATAAACAAAGATTTTTAAATGGCTGGAAGCCAAATTATGGCTAACAAGCTGCCATGAATCGCAGGGTGGGACCCTGTGTCTACTTCCACTCTTCTCCTTTATAACATCTTGTAAAACTCACTGCACACTGCATACTTTGAGTTTTTCTACCTCCACCAGTAAATTATTATGTGGGGTGTAGATGGGGAAACTCACAGAACGGTATCATCATGTTAAACTAGATATTATAAGGAGAAGAGGAGTATTAAAACAATACATGGGATTAAATTTTCAGGCATTCCCATGTCAGCCATGACATTTAATTCACCTAAATCATCATAAAAAGAAAGAAAGAAACTATTTTGAAGGAACTGGCTTTATGTGAACATTTTACATGTACGTCCATGTTTATTTATGCCAGTGCAGCTGAATTCAAGAGTCTTTGAGTAATTGCCTGATATAATTGTTTTAGACATTTGCTTACAATATATGAATTTCACTGCTCTTCCACACATTTTACGGCTCTGTTTCATGTAACAGTGTAGAAGAACAGGAGGGCCACGAGGAAGTTGTAAGAGAGAGAGAGAGAGAGAGAGAGAGAGAGAGAGAGAGAGAGAGAGAGAGAGAGAGAGAGAGAGAGAGAGCATTTTATAATTGTCTTGCAGTTGCCAGAGGGACTCTCCCCAACCACTGGGACAATGTGCCCTACATTTGCTTGTCAACTATATATGACTTCTTCTTCCCATCCTTTCCCAGGGATAGCAAAATGGCTAGCCAGAAATGGCTAAAGCACAGCAATAGTTTGTGCACCTGGCAACTAGTGGCATGAGCCTAGATGGGGGCACATATGTGGCAGAGGGGAAATACGCAGGAAGCAGAGGTAGTGATGGCCCCTTCTCTCCATTTGATAGATCTGATTAGTTACTGTTGGGCAACAGAACAAAAAACAGAGACGTTCAGATGGAATAGAGTAGAATAGGTCAGCAATGGTGGGAGAAAAGTATGACCTTATCTGTTGCCTGTGGACTTCCCCGAGGAAGCTGGCTGGCCACTGGGCGAAACAGGAGGCTGGATTAGAGCTGGTGGCCAGATCCAGCAAGTTCTTATCTATAGTCCGTTTTTCACACCACACTGGTGGGGCAGGTGTTGGAACATCACGTGTGATCTGACCGACCAACATGGATCCAGTTTGTAGCACTGCAGCATGAAATCCCAGCCATGTGGAAGTGGCAACCATGACAAAAAATTAAGTATGACGAAGTCAATCCCACACTTAATTTAGCCCAGTTCTGCCTATTTTCTATAATCACAGGCAGACATTTTCCTCAGTCTTGCTGCTTGGGATAATTCTGAACTCGAGATTCCAGGGACTGAATTTATACTCAACAAGCACGTGTTTTACCACTGTTTCATCAAGATACCAAATCCTGGTACTGTAGTAATTCCCATTTTTGTATCTTTACAGTTTGCATCATATGCCTTGCAAGTATTTAACAAACTAACCTGAATGGTGACTGAATCAGTATCATACTTGCGTGAAGACCTTTTTCCATCATAAACAAGCTACAATTGGACGGTGCTTGACTCATCCTATAATAGACACCATGTATTATATGGGATTACCTGAGAGTATCTCCATCTCTGGCACTTGATGCTGGATGGTTTAGGCAAATTAGGTATAATTTCTTCCAAATGGTCTAGGATTAACTGCTGCACTTTTTCTTTGTCCCATTCCAAATGTTCCATTCCAAAAGACACACTGGTGTGGGCAACAACAGAAGGGCCAACGAGAGATGATTCTGCAAGAGAGACAAAAGAAGGCACATTTTCACAGAAGGCACAAAGTGATGTTTCTGTCTCATCAAAATATTAATTATAGTCCTTTTAAATTTAGAAATGGAAGATTTTGCCAAAGATGTTGTCTCCCCAGGAAGTGATGAAACTTCACCAGTAGCAGCTATAGCATTTCAGACAAATATTCTGTATCTTGAATGTAGCTGTGATTGGAGTACTCAAACAACTAGAGATGGATGATTCCCCCGTTATGGCATCCATTTGGGACAGAACGTTAACTGAGCTACTGCCTCCTCCAAAGGGAGTATCTCAATATATTTACTGGGCCCGCCAAACTAAATTTGGAAGTCGTCTTAGAAGCTGTCTGTCCTCTCCCGTCCCTCCCACACATGCAGCTCCTGATCCCCAACCCAACCCTCTTCTCTTCCCTTTACACCTCAGAATCTGGCATTGAGAACAGCAGTGAAAGCAGCAGCACTCCAACCACAGGGAGAGGCAAGTCTGTCTCTTCTTCTCTGGCGGGTGTCTAATGCTGGAATGCTCTGTAGGCTCTTGTGGCCAGTGGGAAATGTAGTTTCCCTAACGGTTACTGACATGCAATAGCCAGGAATTCTTCATCAGTTTGGATTTTAATCTGAGCTGGATAATAATACAGAAGAATAACTGTAATGCTCACCTTTGAGGTGAGCATTACACGTTCCCAGAACCCAATCCTATACTTTACCTCCCCCGCCAATGCAGCAGTGTCGAAATGGCAGCCGCTGCATCCTGTGCAGGGATATGGGGGACCAGGAGGCTTCCGCAAGGCAAGGGGATGTTTAATCCCCTTACACCTGCGTACGCCTCTTGGCCTGCAATGGGTCTCCTCGGACCGACGCTAGCTATTTCTCTATCTGCAAAGATCTGCAATCTGGCTCTGCCTCATAGAGAAGAAGGGGCATAAGCCATGATTCACAAATGCCCCCCTTCCAGAGAAACTATCATTCAGAGCTTCAGACATTCCTCCTTTCTCGCATCTTTGCAGGCAACGCAAGAACCTAGAATCCTTTTCACCACCTGAGGCTGCTTTAGGTCCTAACTGTGCTATGTGTAAGCGATTTGCTCGCCAGCAGAAGTGGTAAATGTGCTCTTCTTAGTTTGTCCCCCAAACGGATAGCGTGAGGGTTGTCTTGCCCAAAAGCAATGAACCATAGTCAAGATGGGAAGCTTCCCAGTACAGTAATTGAAGAGATGGCTGAGAGGGATGTTGTATTCACTCAGCAATAAGGAATAGCAATCAAGAAGCTGTTTTTGTTGGGATGGCAGCAGAGAACTTTGTGTGACTTATGCTGAAACCTAAACTGCTATGGATTTAACACTGAGGTTATTGGAGTAAGATTGGTCTTAAAATTAAGGGTTATTCTTGGAAGCTGACACTTAAAAACACACTGAGCAAAATCAGATTCTGAAGGCAATGGCTACATTTTTTGGAAAAACATCACAGCTAAATTCTGCGAAAACAGTGGTGTGGTGAAGTGTGGAAGCTGACCAAAAATAAAAGTGAAATAATAGGATTATAGTACATCTCCCTGTACTTTGTGTAGTTGATGCTCTTTCTGCACTCTGCTTAGTATGTGTCTCATCTGATTGCAGGCACACAACTAATTTATCACTAAGATATGTCAAACATGCTTGTGTTTCTGGCCTTATTTTGGAGCCAAAATATAAACAGGCCTCAAGCATTTGGTGCAGTCCCACTTCTGTTGTGTATGATTTCCATGATATTCTAGAAGTGAATCTAACAAACTCGTTACCACTCGAAGTGGGTGGTGGTGTGGTTATTTATCAGGATCCAGAAGCCCTTATTGCAGTTGCAGTCTCACTGCCCACTCTGAAAAGATGACAAATGCCAAATGGAAAATAAGCAAAGAGAATCAACAAGACCGACTCAGTCAAACAGACATCGCAATTAATGAAGAGCAAGAGCACACACAGTAAGGAGGCAAGGCCTCTTATGTGTGATCTCAACTACAGAAGAACTTCTTGTACTAATGGCCCTCACTCAGTCTATTACCAGCCAAGGGATGTCTTGGTAACATTCTAGGAACTGGAGTAACAACTAAATTTGGTTAGAAGCTTCCAAAAATACAGATGAATTAGTCATCCCTCCTTTTGACCACAATGCAGGGCATTCAAGTCCTGTTCGTCTTGTTCTCCCACAGCATCTTGTCACAAACCTTTCACAAATGTATAGGCATACATTCCTTTCTTTTTCTTCTGGGCAGTTGTTTATTTTTTTTTTCTTCCCTACATGTTCCTTTCATCATTCTGGCTGAGTCATCTAGAACCATTTCTTCTGTAGGATTTTTTTCACAGTGTACCTACACAGGTTGTGAAACATTATGGCTGATCTACATGGGTAGAGAGGCTTCTGCTATATCTCAGGTGTGCCACTTATTACAAGTCTTTAGCCTCCAACTACTGCCAACTTTGAATGTGATTAGATTACTTCCTTCCCTGCTCTGCCTTTCCTCTTATTCCTTCTACGATTACTTGTACTATGTTCGCATCACATGCCACAGGCAAAGAGTGGTTGATCTGTATGATGTTTACTATTCTGCTAGAGCAGTGGTTCTCAAACTTTTTCGCACCGGGACCCACTTTTTAAAATGACACTCTCGGGACCCACCTAGCTTTACAAGACGCTCAAACATTTATCTCCCTATATTTACACAAGCTTGCAAACTGCAGGAGCTCAACCCTTTAAGGGCAATTATCAGCTATCTGAGCTTTGAATAGCCTCAGGGCTTGTGGCAATTACTTATCTGATTTTTCCATCATCTGGGACCCACCAGAAATCAGGTCGCGACCCACCAAGTGGGTCCCAGCCCACAGTTTGAGAAACACTGTGCTAGAGCAATGCCGTTTTTCTATTGATAAATGCCAAAGAACTAGGCATTCTTCTTTTAAAACGTTCATTCCCTCTACAGAAGGGAGAAAATAAATCTAAGAAAACTATCAGCTGATTTCCTAATTTTTCATGCAAATTTTTCAGAGCTTTGGGGATTTTTCAGGTCTTTCCCCTGTTACAGCCTTGAAGACAAATCAAGACAAATCAACAGTCTTAAATATGCTGTTTTCATTGTAAAGCAGGGGTTCTCAACCCCTTCCCGGCCAAGTACCACCTCTGGTGCAACTCTCCTGCTGAGTATCACTGGAAGTGACTGGCGATGACATCATTGCCAATTACTTCCGGGTTTTCAGAGGCCAGAAAATGCCAAGTAGGAGGTTCTGGGCGGATGCGAGGGCACTTCTCAGCATTCCCGAGAGGCTGGGCCAAAGGCAGGAGCCTCTCGGGGGCAAAAACACACAGTCGAAAATGCCGTGTTGGAGTGGGGTTCCAGTGGTCCAGCCATCCGAGTACCACCAGCAGTTGGCAGATGTACCACTGGTGGTGCTAGTACCACCGATTGAGAACCCCTGCTGTAAAGTACTGTATATATATAAACAGTGATCCCTTTACCATGGGATCAGCAAAGTGCTTGCATTCTGCATCATTGAAAATTTCCTCATTCTAGACCAGGGGTTCTCAATCTTTGGAGGCCCGGGTACCCCCTATCACAGTCCAATTTTCTGAAGTACCCCCTGCTAATTAACTGCTAATTAATTGGATTAATCAATTAATTAATTAGGTAATTAATCATTAAATTAAAAAGTACTAAAACAATTTTAAATGTGAAAAAATGTCTTATTTAACTCTGTGAGTGTGAGAGAGATAGACATGCAAGGATCTCTTTTTTTTCTCCAAGTCACACTTCCCAAAATAAGCTCCTCCCTCCCCCGCACCAAAGTACCTTTTCCAAAGTAAAAAAATGAGCCCAAAACCAAAATCAGAGACAGAAGGGCTCCAAAAATAATTACAATTTAAAATCCATGTTAATTAACACTTAATTAGCTGCTGATGGGGCAGATAAGGGGCAGGGCTTGGCATACCCCCAGCAAGAGGTCCACGTACCCCTAGGGGTACCCGTACCACAGGTTGAGAACCTCTGTTCTAGATCGATAGATTTTTTAGTTACCCTGATTCTTCCTCTATATTAACCCTCCTAGAGATCTGGCCCCATGTTTTATCTGATTTTGCTCCTAATTTTGTCAGGATTTACATTTCAGCTATCTTCTATGTGACTGCCTACTGGCCAGTGCTAACAATGGTCGAAGACAAATAGAATTGAATATACCAGCATGATGTTTGTAGATCTTTCTTCTGCAATTTTTTTTAGACTGTGAGCCCTTGTGAGGCAGAGAACCATTTATTCTGCTATTTAAATTGTTTTGTGAAATGTTTTGTTGGAAAGTGATATATACATTTTGTATTTATATAAAATATGCTGAACAAAGGCATAGTGAGTCACGATCTGGGCACAGACTGAACAGCCATACATAAGGCTACTGAACAAGTTAACTTTGTTCATTTCAACACATTAAAAATGACTCTTCCAGTCTTACTGCCACAGCAGCTACAGTTTTAGGGTGGGCAAGCTTATGAAGCTGGGAAATTGTTCTTGTATTGGCTGGCAATTACGGTACTCTGTCTGCAAAACGTATCAAGATTATTGATGATGGAACTACAGACTACCAAAACAGCCATGTCCTGGTGGTTGGCATTCACAGGAAGTCACTGCCAGCATGGATAAGAAGAAAACTGACAAAATAGTTAAATTTGTGAAAGTTTACAGTTGCCATTTTCAATTGTGAAAGTTTAAATTAATTGCAATTAAATTAAATATTACAATTTAGTTTACAATTAAACAAAATGATGTTAAATTTCACAATTAAGTTGTGAAAGTTTGCAATTACAACCACTTGATGCAAAGCAAATATTCTGTTAATACTGTATTTCTCTGGCCAAAACTGTCATCGGCAAGAATGTGCTGAGAAAGGCTACAAAATTTGGACTGCCATTCTAAACACATGAAGGAATAAGCCTTGTCAAAGAAAGGACTTACTGTGAGTAAATATGCACAGGACTGTGCTGTCAGTCAGCTCAGTAGTTAGAGTAATCAATCAATTAATTAAGGAGATGATTTATTTTAAAAAAGCTGCTCTTATTTTTAATACAAGAATTTACGAAACGTCTGGGTGGCAGGAACCAGCTTAGAAGGGGCATTTCCTTTCTTTCTCAAGCACAAGGGTCTGCTGCAACATGGGCTGGCATCATCTGAACACAAAGTGCGCTTCCTTTTTCATAAGCACGGTTGCATTCCTAGGCAAAGCTATTCAGATTTAATGGATTAATCAACTGACTAACACGAGCAGCCCAATCCTGTGTAAAGATATGTGGCTAGCCTAAAGGTCTGACCGCTGTATCCTAAACCCATTACGGGCTGCCCCAGAGCTGTTAGGCTGCACCTTGAGAGAAGGGGATGTTTGTCCCCTTCCCCGGGTATAAGTGAGCCTGGGGCCTATGGGACTCCTCGGATGCACGCTAGGTCCAGACCTGCCATACATCCAGAGAGGCGGTGTAATGCCGGCGTGGGCTGGGGAGGGGCTTAGGATATCGCCACCAACATCCCCGCCCTCTCCCAGCCCAGGCCGGTCAATGCCCCCCCTCACCATCCCGTCCTGCCCTCCCACCGACTGGCGCGGGACTTACCTGCGGCAGCTAGTCGGGTAAGTTATGTGGTGGAGTGAGTGGTGCTGACCGCTGCTTACTCCTGAGTCGTTGAAAACTTTTGCAACGCTTTAGAGCGGCAGAGTGCGTGCTTCTCCGCCCTAAAGTTATGCAGGATTGCGCCGTAATACAATTAATCAACTCAGAGCCCAATCCTGTCCTTTTCACCTCCTGCCGATGCAGCGGCGCCAAAAGCAAAGCCGCTGCATCCTGTGCAGGGGGCGGGGCGGGACCGGGTGGCTTATGCATGGAAAGGGGATGTTTAATCCACTTACCCCTGCGTAAGCCTCATGGCCCGCAATGGGTCTCCTCAGACCTATGCTAGCAATTTTGCTAGTATAAATCTGAGGAGAGAAAAGGGGTGGGAAGGCTGCAGGGAAGGGGGATAGGATCTGTTGCGGCCTTCGTTGATGGATCCTCCTCCTCCTGTGGCCTCGCTGCCTCCGTTATGCCCCCTCCCCACCCAGTTTTGCCCCTTCCCCGCCCTCCGCCAGCTTACCTTTACTGGCACGCATCCAGAAGTCCTCTGGCACAGCTGGGAAGGCGGAGGTCTTCCCACCAGTGTCCCCAGCCTCACGCGGGTCAGCGTGCTGTCAGGGAGGCTTTTGCGACTGGCGCTGACTGCTTTATGGCAGTCAGTGCCAGCACGGCAGGTGCACTGCCATCGAGCAGCGTGCTTAGGATTGAGCTGTCAGGTTTCTTTGGAAAGGTTTTTTTTTTTAGTTTAGCACGGTGAAAGGTCAAAATGAAATTTGAGACAAGCACAAATGAGCCATTTCCCCAAATGCTTACATTCTAAATCAGATATAACGACACCGATACATGTTTTTGAACCACCCTGCAATTAAAAAAAAAGTTCCTATTAATTGCCCCTGTGTTGACATTTCAAATCATGTAATGGAGCAGAATTGGGGCGTGTGTGTGTCCTACTAAAGAGGTAGTTTAAAAATTAACTGCCTTCAATTTCCATGTGGTCAATGGTACCATCATCAAGGACTACTGCACATCTGAGAACACCCTCCATGAATTCTCAGCGGAACAGTTCAGCTAAATGCAGCCAACATTGTTGCTTGCTAAGTTATTGCCTACTTGTTTTTGATAAAAAGGAAGACTTTGGAATGATTAGAAAATAATCTGGCATGCTCTTTCAGATACGATATAGCAGTGATTTTGTCCATAAGCATTGTTTCCTCTGGTTAAAAAAAGCAAAAGCAAGTCTCACTCTCTAAAAGGGAATAAAACGAAGCTGTTACAAAAAAAGAGAAACATTGTGTGTTTTGTGTTCTGTTGCTAGCACGGTGCTGCTGTACACCAGAAGACGTCCACAGAAGTGGACGAAACGTTGTGTGTTTTGTGTTCTGTTAAATACATTTTCTAACATGGCATCTAAACCCGTGTTCCCTATTTCTTACAAAAAAGAGTCTGTTTCCAGCAAGGTAAATACAAATTGAAGTTAGAGAGAAATGTTTAAATGTTTCAAAATTGTAGCAATTTGCAAGTGGCCCCAATGGATTTGTTAACTATTAAATATGCCTATGACTACAACAGCATTTCAAGAAAAGAAGTATTAATACTTCTGGCAAATGTGTCTACAGGATTCCTAGCTAAGCGACAAAGCTGAGTTCAGCAAAGTCCAAACTACCTTAGCAGATTGTCAATCATGACAAATTAAAAGTTTTGCTTGACTAACAGCACAATCCTACTCTTCTGTAGCACCAGCGGAGCACGCACTCTGCTGGTGCTGGGTGTCGCAAACGAGTCAGCACCCTGGGAGTAGGGCCCACTGGCGCAGCAGAGGCCTGCAGTGGTGGACAGGTAAGTTCTGTGCAGAGCATCGTGAGGGGTGTAACAGGGCTAGGGGAGGGCAAGGAGGGGCGTAACAGGGCAGGGGAATCGTGCACCGAGAAGGGGCGGGACCAGTGGAGAAGGCCTCCTCCGTATCCTATCCTCACTCCCAAGCTTGGAAGCCCTACACAGGGCTTCTTGGGCCTGCACTGGTGCAGATCTGAGTAGCCCCATTGAACAGGTTGGGGCTTGACATGGGGTAAGACGACAAATGTCCTCTTATCCCAAGGAGACCTCCAGCCTGCTCAATCCGTGCGGCCCCATTGTGCCAGCACTGGATAGGATTGGGCTAAAACTGTCTCTCAACATATTCCACAAACACAACCTGAGAACACCTACCCTGGGGATCCGAGAAGCTGGAGATCACATTCAGTCACTGAAAGCAAGAAATAACACAAAGAAGCCCAGGCTCTTGAAAGTGACAGGGTCTGAACTCAAAGGCCCCAAAACAAACCAAGAGGGATTCCTGGTCTGTTTTCATCATTGCATGCCAGCTATTTTCTATTTATACCATTCCTTTAAAGTAAAAAGGGAAAGAATAAGAAGAGGTCTTTGCTCCTCTTATTCACTGATAACACAATGCTGTACAATGGCAAGTAATTGGAGGAATTCCATAATTGTTTTAAACCACTGTTTCAAGGATTCCTCACAGAAAGTAATATTTCTTCAATTGAACCAGCGCTGAAATTTGATTTAAAAAAAGAACTGCCTTTGCCCAACTATAATTATGTTCTGTGAGAGCTGAGCTGCTGATTCCCTACCCAGTTCTAATATTAAAAGAGCCAAAGTCACTACCACAATCAACACCTTTGTTCATGGTCTCCACAGAGATGTGAAGAACAGACTGTGCAGAGAAACAGAACCACATTGCTTTTAGAAGTGGCTGCTTTGGTTTGTGACTGAAGTGACGCTTGTAGGGAGAACTGAGAAAGCATGTGCTCTTGTTTCCATATGCCTAGCTGTCCTCCGATTCACAGAACATTTATTTGTTTAAATATGTGTAAAGCAAGAGGAAGCATTCAGAAACTTTCCCAAGATCAGGAAACACTTGGCAGTTTCAGCCTTAGTTCAGAAATCTGATTTCATGGTAAAGTCCTTTGTGCAGTCAGATCTAAACCAGAACTAGATCTTGGGGACACAAACAGAGCATGTCTGCTCCCCAAAGCAAGGTCTGTACATGGCATCATTTGCATGGTGCTGGGCATTTATGCATCTAGAGCCCAGTAAGGGTCCGTACCACATGAAGGCTACACCAAAGAGCGATACCACCCAGCACTAAAACAACCACTCTGTAGTTTCCTTAATTTTTTTTACCAAGACAGATATTTCTTGAACTACTAATTTAAGCTATTTGTTTATATCCAATTTTCATATCCTGCTTTTCATTCAAAATCTCAAAGTAGCAGGATGCAATGCGCACTCCATTGGAGAGGCTGCAAAGGTAGTTTTTTTTTTTTTTTAAGTTAGGACTGAGCTGTAAGAGTAACACAAGATAAAATAAATTAATAGATTTTCGACCCAATCCTATCATACAGTTACAATAGTGGAACTTGTGTTCATTGTCATAAATGTAGCAATGGCATGCTGCTGCCGAACATGAGGGAGCCACTAGTGGAAATGGCCGGCGGCTCCTTGCATGTGCCAACGGTCCACCCATGCCGTGCCTGACCAGGTAAGGCGGCGGAGGGGGCGTATTGTGGGTGGGGAAGTCTGGGGCGGGGAGCGGGCTGGAGGGGGTGGACCTCAGCAGCAGTGACTTATGCCATGATCCTATCCCTCATTTTCCAGCCCAACGTGCCCCCTTCCTCTCCTTGGGCTTATGGCAGCTACATAGTTTATATAGTTCCAAAGAGACCCATAGGTAACTAGAAGGCCTACCGAGAGGTAAGTAAAAAAGTACTTACCTCTCGTTGGCCTTCTGATCACACCCCCCATAGCATGCAGCGTGTGCTCAACTGGCAGGGGATAGGATTGGCCATTAGACTGTAAAGACTGGCTGCATTCCAGAGGGAGCTGTTTGCTATTTTGACCGCAGAACTGTAGGCAACGGCAGTTAGATTTTTATTTATTTTTAATATTGTGAGCCCTTTTTGGACAGGGAGCCATTCAGTTATTTTATTTTCTGTAAACTGCTTTGTGAATTTTTTTTGGTGAAAAGCGTATATAAATATTCTTAATAATCATCATCTTGGGCCTTTTCAGTGGTGGCTCCCTCCCTCTTGATCTTGCTGACTTTCTCAGAATTCTTTGAAGAGTGGGTTAGACCTGCTGACTAAGGAAGGTCAGGGCTTCCTGCTTAATCAATTAATATTGTTGATTTTACTGTGTTTTTATTATTACAGTTATGAAGTATGTTAGCCCTTCGAAGTGTTGAAAATGTACACAGAAAACAGAGGATATACATTTTTAAATAACTAAGGGCGTAATCCAGACGAAGCTGCTGGAGTGAGCCCTCCAGCGCCAGAAGCAGTCGCAAACGTGCCGGAAAGCACGTTTGCGACTACTCGGGAGCAAGGGAGGCCAGCCTCCCTTGCTCCGTCGCTGGAACGCCTGGGCAACTGCCGGAGTAGGTGAGTCCGGATCCGGCGGGCGCGGGGGCGGTTTGGCGGGTGAGGGAAGGAGCCATTGGTCTAGCTGGCCCAGGAGGAGGCGGGGGATGGCTCCCGCCATATCCCCATCCCCGCCGGGCCGGCTAGGCCATTACACGGCCTCCTCTACTTCCACCAGCTATTTAGGAGCGTCCCCTTCCCTGAGTAGACCTCCAGCTCGCCATCGGACGGGCAGTACGGGCACAGGACCCACAATTACTTTCAACAGGAATGCATTCCCACCCACAATTACTTTCAACAGTGCAGAAGGAATAGAGGGGAAAATTAGGCTTCTGACTGCTTCCTCTCTCCTCAAAAGAAATTGATAAAAGTCTGAAAGGCAATCTAGAAAGAAAACAGGAACTAAATAAAAATAGAACTCTCCTTTGGCCAGTAGGGTCTGAGAAACTAAAAAAGAGAGCAGATGATCAATTCCTTGCATGGAGTAGATGCCTCTAAACTGCCTCAGTATTCTTCTGTACTGAAAAATAGACTCCAATCTAATAAGATGTATCTGGCTATGAATAATGAATAAAAATAAATTCCTTCGAATCTAAAAATAAACTTGGAATTTCCTCTGAAATGTCAGTACTGACGTTAATGTATTACTTTGCAATGGATGGGCTGCTCTTGGTTTTTCTATTAAAAATTCACGTGGCTTGCTGAGCTTCTCCTGCTCCACATGGAATCGCTGTAATGTATAGACCACATATTAGAGGGACCTGTGTAAGGGGAATGCCGCATAACTTATTCAGTCTTTCGTTATCTTCGTGAATAATTTCTCAGTAGCCTTGTGAGGAGCAGTGAAGGAACGACTGTGAAAGGGGTTATAAAATAAACTGATAAGTGAGGAGTTTAATGTATTGACAGAGCGACAACGGAGGAAGAAAGAAGAAATAGGCACTTGTCAAACTATGCTGAGCTTGAGAAATCTGAAAAACATTTCTTCTAAATCTTATAACTGCAAAGCAAGCCACAGAACAGAGGATCATACATTTTAATGGTATCAAGCTTTGGCAGTCCCACAGAATGTAAAGGCAGTCCCTTGTGTTTTTGCAGTTTTGTAAGTACGAATTTCGGTAATCATTCAAATTCCCACTGTCCCACAGACCTAATTATAAACACTGATCGGCTTTTAAACAAGCAGCCGATGCCACAACTACCGTATTTATCGGCGTATAAAACGCACCGGCGTATAAGACGCACCTTCCTTTTGGCCCTGGGTTTCAAGAAAAAAAGATTTAAAGCATTTTTGGGCCACTTGGCCACTTACTGCTTGGCTGCTTAATTAGCTAATTTACATAAATTGCACAAAAATACCAGGATCTCTTTTAAAACACACAACAATGAGACACATGAACAAAATGCACCAGAACATGAATCCCATGTACAAAAAAACCCCAGACTCAACTCTTTTTTCCCCCAACCCACCCATGCACAGTTTCCAAAGTAAAAAAAATTACCCCAAGTAAAAAAAACCCCAGACTCAACTCTTTTCCCCCACCCCACCCATGCACATTTTCCAAAGTAAACAACATAAAAGTACCAACCCCCCCCCCCAGACTCAACTCTTACCCCACCCCACCTATGCAGTTTCCAAAGCCTCCCCAACTAGGCCCAGTTCAGAAGCTTACCCATGCTGCATTCATTCAGCATCCAGGAGAGCAGGCCCTCTGCAGCTCAGCTGAACTGAACTGAGCACAGCGCCCTCTGCTGGCTGCTGAGAAGCTCAACTCATGCACGTGCATAAATTAAACCCGACAAACAGCTGTAGATCGGATAGATTAGTTAGGGAAGAAAGCACAAGGGAGCTCTCTGGCTCTGGAAAAACGCGGTAAGCCCGAAAATGCTTTAAAACGGGCAAGGGGGGAAAAGGTATTTTTTAGTATTGGCGTATAAAACGCACCCTACTATTTTGGGTCACAAATGTAGACAAAAAAATGCGTCTTATATGCCAATAAATACGGTATTTAACATCCGTATATGCCATGGAGGGAAGCCAGCATACAAGAAACGGGGTGCTTTTTATTCTGTAATCTTTCGGACATATTACACCTGCAGGCATGCAGTTCTTTATTAGCAGAAGGCAAGGTTTTGACTGGTGACAACTGCCGGCTTTGAATCATGAATTACCATGCTTTAGTCGCTTAAAAGGACATTGCTTTTGGTATTTTGGTTATAAAAACGTATCACAAATTGGCAAAGTCATATTCTTCAGTGGTGTTGGGCTGGTGGAAAAACAACAACAGCTAGGTTTCCATTGGCTTGATGGGGCAGACAACTTGTTAAGCATCAAAAGCAATACTGAAAATCTATCAGGAACTAAATATGACCTTGCACAATGAAGCCACAGGTGCGTGCAATACTCACAGTTCTTGAATATATATTCCAAATACAATGGCCGTATATAGGCTTTAACCACACGTGCAAACAACATGTGGCTGGAGGTGGGCAGGGAGAGCATGCTGGCAAGCTCCGTTTCTGCATCAATGCATTCCTGAAATCCCTCCTGTCATGTTTAATGTTATCTGTAGGGACAAACGTTGAAAGGGGTGGTGGTGGGACTCTGGGAACGTACTGGTGTGGGTGTGAAGTTTGCCAAAGTGCTGCCTGTTCTGCCCTGGCATGAACATTAGAAAATGCACATTTCCTAATATAGTCTAATCATAAAAACAGCTCACAGCTCACTAGTATTGAACATGCTTTATATATGCATAAAGTCACAGGTTCAATCTCTTGCCTCTCCAGGTAGTGCTGGAAAAGACTCAGATCTGAAACCCTGGAGAGCTGCTATCAAGCCATTGACATTGGCAGTACTGTGCTACTGTCTCAATAGAAGAAAGTTTCCCATATATACCCATAAAAATCTTTAACACCCCCCCCCCCAACAAATAGGACAGCACTAACCTACAGAGGTTCATCAAGCTATATTTATTTATATTTGGTATTAATGTCAGTGAGTCCCAAAAGGGAATCCCTAAGTGGTTTGCCAATAATAAAACAATAGTATTAAAAATAAACACAATAAATAAAACACTAAATAGATAAGAATAAAACAGCAAAATGAGAGCATTTACAACACGACATCAGAAATTCAACAAGAACAGGTCATACTAAAGATTAAACATACTAAACCGGTCATCCCTTGCTAACTGGGCAAGAGGCACTTTTTCAATTGGTGCTCCTCTTATATTTAGCAGGGAGAGAGTAGCTGCCCCCCTTTCACCACAGCACAGTTTCTTTTCTGCATCTTTTTTATATTGTGAGCCCTTTTGGGAGCCATTTAATCATTTGATTTTGTCTGTAAACCGCTTTGGGAACTTTTTGTTGAAAAGCGGTATATAAATACTGTTATTAATTATTATTATTATTATTATTATTATTATTATTAATAATAATAATAATAATAATAATAATAATAATAATAATAATAATAATAATAATAATAATAATTTCTGATGTCATGTTGTAAATGTTTGTTAAAAGCCTGGGCAAATAAAAACGTCTTCACCAGGTACCAAAAAGAGATTAGACTTGGTGGTGGGCAAGTTTCACTAGGCCAGTGTTTCTCAAACTGTGGGTCTAGACTCATTTGGTGGGTCACGACGACCTGATTTCTGGTGGGTCCCAGGTTATGGAAAGTTCAGATAAGTAATTGGTACAAACCCTGAGGCTATTCAAAAATCAGATAGCTGCTAATTGCCTTTCAAAGAGCTGAACTCCTGCAGTTTGAAAGATAGCTGCTAATTACCCTGCAAGCAGCTAAGCTCTTTACTTATAAATAAATAAATGTATGTATTTATTTCTAGATCACTTTTTTAAAAGTCTCATAAAGCTAGGTGGGTCCTGATAGAATGTCATTTTAAAAAGTGGGTCCTGGTGCTAAAATGTTTGAGAACCACTGTACTAGGCAGACAGTGGCAGAGCTGGGGCACCACCACAGACAAGGTTCTAAGTGCAGTCACCACCTGCCATAGCTCCAAAGGCAGGAGAACCTAGGAGAGCCTCTGCTCTGAGGAAGATCTTAACAGACTGCTTTCTGTGGGAGAAGGCTATCCTTGAGGTACCCAGGTTCTAAGCCATTTTTAAGACTGCTATACATATTATTTCCTCCTAAGCATGTAGAGGTTGCTTGAAACACGTTCCATATGGTGGCTGGCCTGTACCTCACACCCTAGTTTGCCACATGGATCCTCTTGACGTCATGGAACATTTCCATGGCCGTGCCAACTGCTGCCCAAATCCAACAGAACTCTTCTCTTGACCAGGAGTTTGCTGGTGCCAAGCTTCTCTAATTATTATAGCCAGAATAAGGAGAATTATTATAGGCAAGTGACGGTGAGTCCTATGTGGAGGAGGGAAACTGTAGACCAGCCAGAAAATGCCATAAAAACGCTTTTAAGACAAACAAAATGTCTAATGTTGATGTTGTGTTCTATTTCTAAAATGTCTAATGTTACTTTCTCTCTCTTTCTGTTTTTTAGCTGGCTCTAGGGCTTAGGGTGGGCTACTATTTTTTTTTAAAAAAAACCTCTCATAAAGTATCTGGCAAAAAAACTCTTAAAAGCAATGCCTGCTAAACCCTCAAACATTGAGACTGAGTTTTCAGCTCAGCAGCAGCAGCCTCGTGCTATTAAAACATGCTTCCTTTTGCATTCGAAACCCCACATAAATTATCAAGGCTGAAGAACCAAAAAGGAAAATTGAAAGTCTCTGCAGGAAACCCCCAAATATGGTGACCAGAATAAAATTAGTCAAACTAAAATAAATCCTGCATGTATCTTCTACTTGGCACAATGTATTCTGCAATTCAGAGCTGGAGCATTGACAATATACTGTATGTAGAAATGGAAAGGGGGGGGGGATAAGTAGGGCAGGACCAGGTAATAAAAGCCACAGAAGAAAAAGAAGGAGCAATATACAGGGGTTTAACTGCTGTCCTCACAATTAGTAACGGGACATCCCAAGTCTCTTTTTGTCTTCTGATAGCTCATAATCTATATATTTACAAGCTTTTTTCTCCTGAATTCATAGAACGTTGCTTTAAATAATAAAGAAAAGTTATGTGTCTAGGATGCCAACATCCATGCGAGATACCAAAATCTGTGGTTGCATTGTGAAACTGTAGATGCTTTGAAAGTAACACATACAGTGAAACCTTGGATTGCGAGTAACTTGGTTTGCGAGTGCTTTGCAAGACGAGCAAAATTGTTTTCTAAATTTTGACTTGATAAACGAGCAATGCCTTGCAATACGAGTACATTGTGTTCTCCAAGATATCTCTCTGTGTGTTTGCAGAGTAACAATAGCGTCTCCTGGGCAACAAACTGCCCTCATTAACTGCTCATTAACACTTTGTTCTCCCTCTGCTAGAGGCTCCGTTTGTGCAGAATAGCAGCTCAGGCTTTGCTTTGCAACTTCTGTCTTGCAGACTTCATTAACACTTTGTTCTCCCTCTGCTAGAGGCTCCGTTTGTGCAGAATAGCAGCTCAGGCTTTGCTTTGCAACTTCTGTCTTGCAGACCTCATTAACAAGCTGTTTTTCCCCCTCCTCCATCTGCCTCTAGCAAAGACATTTACTCTGCAGAACAAGGCTCAGGTTTTGCATATCAGATGTTGCAAAGTGAGCTACAGTTTGCAAGAGCAAAGGAGTACTCTGCAGGGCAGCTTCTTAATTAGCTGAGCCCAGGAGATAATGCAGACACACACAAAGATCTCTTGCAGAATAACGAATCATCTGAGTTTCCATTATTTCTTATGGGAAAATTTGCTTTGATATACGAGTGCTTTGGATTACAAGCACATTTCTGGAACCAATTATGCTTGCAATCCAAGGTTCCACGGTACTGACATAATTAGAGATCTTCCTTTCATATATGTGAATTAGGGCACAATCCTGTGTAACTTTAGGCCGGTGGAGCTCCCACTCTGCCAGCCTAAAGAGTCGCAGAAGTGCCGTAAAGCACTTTTGTGGCGGCTCAGGAATAAGCAGCGCCAGTGTGGAGGCCGGCACCTCTTACTCCCCCGGCATCCCAGACCTGCACCAGCTGCCGCAGGTAAGTGCTGCGCTGGATGGTGCAGGGGTGGGGATGGGTGGGATGGGGCAGCGAGGGAGGGGGGCCATTGGTCTGCCAAGGTTGGGAGTGGGTGGGGATATCAACGCTGATATCCTAAACCCCATCGTAGCCTGCGCCAGCCTTACACAGCCTCCCCGAATATACGCTAGCTCTGGAGCTGGCATGCATCCGAGGAGGCCCATAGGCCCCGGACGTGCCTACACCCAGAGAAGGGGACAAACGTCCCCTTCTCCCGAGGTGTGCTCCAGCAGTACTGGGGCAGGCCGCAATGGCCATAGGGCACAGCAGCCGGCCCTTTAGCCTGGCCGATTAAAGTTACACAGGATTGCACTGCCCCAATCAACCCACTGGTCTGGTGTGGTCAATGTCATGCTCCAGCCTCTTGTAAGCAATGTAGATAAGATGCCAAATAATCTTTAGCTAATAATGACTGTGAGATCAGAGCATCAGATCTCATATTTCCTTGGGGGGGGGGGGTCAACATTCTTGTAACTGGAAAAGGGCCAATTCTGGTCCTCACTGCATGAAGCACTTGCAAGCACTCTGAATTCAGAAACGAAACTTCTGGACCCAAATGGGCACCACCAGGAGCATCTTCCTTGTCAAAGAGCAGCTGAAGGGGACCTGATCTGGATTAGGGCTGTAGTGAGGTCAAATTAAAGTGACACCTAATGCCCCTGCCACAGTCTCGATGTAGCTGCTATTTTGAAAAGAAAGGCTTCATCAGTACTAGTGAAAGGCTTGACATAATCTGTTGTTTGGCCCCAGTATACACAGGTCTGTAGCTGGGAATGGAGCCAGAGCAAGCTTCTTTTGACTACCTTGGGTCTATAAAAGCTCCATCTATTTATTTATTATTCCTGTTCCACAGTCTGGTTCTGACCTTTGCAGGAGCAATATCTTACCTACCATCAACGTCTGTCCTAGCAACTGCTTGCACCTCCCGAGGTAGAACAAATTGGGAGCAATTCCTATGGTGAATCTCTCCTGCTGCTGCTTCAGTCTCCCTCTGTTGGCTACCCTTTGGATCACCTTCTGCTTTCTGGATTTGCTAATTGGATACTGAATTCTCTGCAGTCCACAGGATTGCCCGATTGCCATCTTGTGAATCTGGTTCTGGTGTCCCTTTCTCTGCTGAGTGTGAGCCCTGTGCTCACCAATTCCTGTTGCGGTTTGGAAATGTTGGTGAGATGTGACTGGCACCACGTCAGGTGGATGCCTACACAAAGCATGTAGGCGAGGTAAAGAATGACACTTTCTGTCTGCAGCCAGACAGAAACTTGCGTTTTCTCTTTCTGGCAAAGCAATTGCCCACTCCTTGCAGCTTTCTTGTGTCGGAGTTGGCCAAACATGCAATGCAAGGAAAAGTAAGAACAATGTGTATGATTAGAGTCCTCAAATGTGCTATCAATAATTTCCGCAGAATGACCGTCAGTATTACAATCTGTGTGTTTACCTTTTGACAAAAAAAGTCTGTACCACCGGCACACATGGTTAGATGTTCTTCATTATGAGTGGGCGTGTGTTGGCCAGCAGTAATATCTATAAAACATGGGGAACTAAGTATGTGCTTCATGACAAAACAAAATCCCCTCTGCTGGCCTTTACAGTCCACTTTTCTTCTTATTCAGCAATGTTGTAGCTATTTTTTTAATAGAGAATAAGGAACCACATTACAAAACCTTTGAGATTAAATAGGCGGCAGCACCCACCATCCCAACTATTTCTGTTTTGCTGCTAATAAGCACTATTGTCCCACTATGTTTCTTGGAACAGAGTTGCAATTTGCAAAATTCAACTACGTTAAGTTAACAAGGGACAACAGAGTACAAAAGAGAAGGAGGACCATATGTCATAATGAGGTCTTGTGGGAAGCACTTCATCTGCAACTGCTAGTCTTCACTTGCTTCAACCCCCCCCCCCCCCAACTTACAACAGTTATATAGTTCACTCCCCTTGAGAAAGTCGGCTTTCTTAGACAAATTACTACTAACAAATATCTCTCCCCCCCCACCAATTTATAAATCTGTGTCATGTAGGATGAGTATGTTTTCATACACTGTAGCTTTCTTTTAACTGATCAGAAGGAGCTGATTCAATCAAGCTTCTACGTAAACAGACACAATGGTAGGATCTTGCAATCAACAGAAGAATGACTCTGACATTTTGATGCCAATATAACTATGATGAGCAAAGTTTACTGGGAGATCGGTGGGGGGGATGGTTGTAGGGGATAGTGAGGTGGATGATGGGAACATTGGGAAACTATGGGTAGTTTTGGCAGGAAGAGGCAGTATGGGTAAACTGGGAGTGACTGCGGTGTATATGGCTATACACAACTTAAATATACACAGACAGCCCAATACTATCTGGGATTGGGTTGTTTTGTGTAGCCATTTACAACAGCGGAACAGAGTGTTGCTATTGTAAAATGGCTGCCGACGGTGTGCACTGAAGACTCTGTCAGTGGCCATTTTGGGAGTGGTGCCAAAAGAGGTGGCAGCGCTCCTGGAACATTGGTGGATCTTCTTGGACTTGTTAGAGCAGGTAAGGCAGTGGTGGGGATGGGCAAAATGGGGCAGTGACATTGCGGGAGGCGATGGTGCACACTGGATCCCATCCCCTCTTTTTTGAGCCTCCCCTCCCCCTTTCTCTCCTCAGACTTGCACCAGCTAATGCGGAACAGGAGGCTCACGGAGGGGTAAGGGGATTTAAATCCCTTTCCCTCTGAAGCCTTCCAATCTGCCCCCCTGCTGGATACAGTGCACACCTTTTGGGTGCGACTGCACCAGCGGGGGGGGGGGCAAGGAGGATAGCGGGGGCGGGAGGAGGATAAGATTGGACCATTAGTTAAGTGTAAGAATGTAGTTAAGTATTCCAACTTTTCCAGGGAAGCAAAATGTGCTTGGGAGGTGATCGAAGAGGTGCTAACTAAAGTGAGAATTGCAAGGCCACTAGTGAATTTGATGGGGAACAGAAACACACGAAAGTTTTAGTTTACAATATACCCTTGCCCACAAAGAGAGCTGGGAATTCCCTTATCCCTGTGCAATGGAGAGGGCAGAGATCTATGCTATTGTTAGGGATTGAAAATAGCAGAATTTTATAGAAAATTCTTACTGACCCAGCAGTACAGAACACTGCATTCTTTCCTGCATAATCAGGGTCCATCTGTGCAATTGTCTGGTGCAAATCTGAGGATGGAAATGAAGACTGGGAAGCATATCACATAAGCTGTTCCTCGATGAATGAAGACCAATGTATACATTTACCCAGCGACGAAACAGCAGGCTGCAACAGAAAGCACATCACTCCAGTGCTTCTCATGCTTCATTGCTCCTTGTTCATTACTGGATTTAGGTCAAGGTCCAAATCTTGACCTTCTGTGCCCTCAATGGGCTACACCTCCAATGCCCTCTCAGTATGACCTTAATGACAGCTGCATTCATTAGGGATGCTGGGGTTATAGGGCCAAGGGTGTAATGGGGTAGGAGCAGAGGGCAGACTTTCCTGGCAGATGGCCCACAGCTGTGTCCTTAAACAGCAAAAGCTTGACTGACCACAGATCTCATTCTAACCTTGTCAGCACAAATGGCCTCTGCACCAGCATCTTTGTCACAGACATTCTGCAGAATGGCGGCTTGGCCCAGTTTACTGGAGAGGATGTATTCATGAACACAGCGTTGAATCAGTGCATGTGCCTTAGTGCGAGGCAGAGCGGGCAGCTCGGAAACACACAATGCACCATAATGAAACAGAGTTTCTGATCATGAAATGTAGACAAACAAGTGGGGGCGAAATGTTGCCATGTATCACCAGCCCCTCAGAGGAGTTCAGGACTCCATCGAATCTGGAGCAAGAGCCCTGAAATGCTGTTTAGTCCTTGCATTGTCTATGTGGGTGTTTGCTGATATTTCAGGGGTAGGGAGTGGGGAAAAGGACACTTTTGCTTCTCAGGGGCTTGAAGCCTTCCTCTGCTGCACTATACAGTGCTAGAGAGCCAGGTTTGGGGCAGCTGCCAGCCCTGAACCTGAGGATTCAATTGCAATATTTTTCTGGGGGGTGGGGGAGTTTCTGAAGAGTGGTGAGAAAAGGAAAAGATTATCTTGTTTTCCTTTCCGTCATTCTGAAACATCCCAGTGTAGGGAAGAGGTTTATAAACTTTATTGCACGTACCCTCCAACTCTAATCCCTCCTTCCCCTCCAGGATACTTACTTGAAGATATTAAGGACTTCAGCAGGCAAACTCCCTCTCTCCCTCCACTTTCTATTTTCCTTTCTTCTTTCAACAATAACAACAACATACAGTATTTATATACCACCTTTCTAGGTCATTGGATTTCTCCTCTGACTTTAATCCAAGGCGGTTTACATGGGCAGGCTTTCCCAACGCCCCTAATGTTTTTTGTTTGTTTGTTTGTTTTTACAATATATAAATGTCCAATCTTTCATGAACAACTACACTCTAGATCAGGGGTGGCCAACCTTCCACCATTAGGGCTACTGTGTTCTTAAGAGTTGTGTAGAAGACAGAATCTTGGCAGCTGCCATTGCTGATGGTGCTGCTAAAGCAGCTGCACCTGCTGAAATGCCCCCACCTATGCAACCATCTAAAGGGCCAGCATTCATGTTGAAAGGTTGGCTACCACTGCTCTAGATGGTATCCTTTTGCAGTTTGGCCTCTCACTGGCCGCCTCCCACACTCGGCCGATACAGCTGGCAGCTTTATCTCTCCTCACAGCTTTTTGCCAGTCTCAAACTGGTTATTCACCGATCTTCAGGCTTACGAGGCGGCAACTCTACCAACTGTGCCAGACACCTTCAACAGACACCTTCAACATTTTTGACTGTCCTTCATAACATTAGCAGGGAGGAAGTGGTATGGACGTCTCTTGGAAGAGAGTTCCATAGCAACAGGTGGGGCCCGAAGCAGAAGGTGTGCATCTTGATCAACTGGCACACATTCATACGTACCTGTCAATCAAGATCATCAGTGCTTCTGGCAATGGTTGAGATTCAACAACACCTATGCAGGGTTAGGGAGCTGATTTAAGTCATGAGCAAGTGTTGTGATAATTGCTGACAGCACTGGCCATTTTGATTAGGGCTGCACCCTGGTCTAGCACCAGGAAGCTACATGCAGCCTGAGACTTTGCAGATTAGCACTGGTCTGCAGGAGATATACACGGTGGAATACATGTTCTAGCTGGATAGGACCAAAGATCTGACAGGGTAGGGCAGAGCTGGCTTTAGAACAAGCAAAAGCTAAGCTGTACCAGTCATCACCCTCCCCATTCTGTTGCAAAAAACATTAACACTGAAAGTTAATCACAAGATGATGCTGACTATTCCTCCCATCACCCATGGGATGCTTTCTACATTAACGTAGTTAATAAAGTGGAACACAGCATCTTTTTCATTGCCATTTTCAATGACGTGTCCCAAAACACCCACAAAAGGAGCATTCTGCAAAGGGGTCTTGCATGAATATGCTGAATTCCAGTAACCTCAAGGTTTTTCCATGGCAAAACAGATGCACAGACTCGGCAGCCATGACTATACATTTCTGGATCTGACCACGCTCAGCGAGGAGGGGAGATGAAGGGTTATAAAACTGTGGAGGGATGGTAGAATAAATTGGTACATGGACAAATCAAACATTTCAACAACAGAATCCGGGCACTTCTTGGAATAGCAATGTTTTGATGTTTAAAAAAAAAAAACCTCTGACACTGCTTTCATAAAGCACTGTAATCTAAACCATGTGGTGGGCAATGGTTTTTCTTAAAACCCTCCCTAGTTTCATTGTGCGTTTTATTCCAGGCCAAATGTGACATTAAATTTTTATCCCCTATGGCATGGAGTTAAATACTTGCTCTGTTCAGAATAGCAACACTCAATTAAGTAGCTTTTTTTTTTGGGTGATCTACACCCTCCATTGTCACCGAGTTTAAAGGGAATAATGGGAGCACTGACCTATATTGCGCTTCTTATTATCGATGGAGATGAAGCGTATGCAGGGATTATTGGAGATGTACTGTGCCGCCCAAGGGACATCAATCTGTGTGCCAGCTTCATAAAAAAGGCCCAGAGCGTAGCGAGAAGAGTAGCTCACCGATTCCAGTTGCTGCCTTTGACTTTTGTTAATTACTGTGGAAAAAAAGGGGGGGGGGAATTAGACAATTACTTTTCTCTCAGAGCATTAAACCTGCAAATAATACTATAGTTAAGCTGCTTAATCTTTTTCCTAAAGCAGCACTCATGTGTGCCTTGAAAAAAAAAAAGCCACGCATCATTTCATCGTTTTAAATATTGAAACACGTACCTAGTTTGAAGCTTTTGCTATTGTTATGCAGGCATTTATCAGAGACTTTTAGGAATTTAAGAGTTAATGTCCTTGACATGAATATTTCCTTGTGCATGAAGTGGACTAAGAAAGTGATAAGCAGGAAGAAGAAGAAGAAGAAGAAGAAGAAGAAGAAGAAGAAGAAGACGACAGAAGGCAAGGGAAAAAGACTAACAGTGCAATCCTAACCAACTTTCCAGCACCGGTGCAGCCGCAATGCAGCCCCGAGGTAAAGGAACAAATGTTCCCTCACCTTGAAGAGGCCTCTGTGACTGTCCCTGCACGGCTACACCAGCGCTGGAAAGTTGGTTAGGATTGCGCTGTAAGTGAACCAACTGAACAAATCAAAAAGAGTGCAATGCAATAGAATATTAAGAACACATTATGACTAAAGGAAAGTATTGTAATATAACATCATATCATACAGAAAATATAGGTAATCAAATTACAAGTTAATGGTTACAACATGGAAAAAAATTATAACCCACAAAGTGTATTGTATCATGTATTAATAGATCTAATCTGAAGCATTTTACAATTGTTACCGTAAATTCTAAAAGCCCACTTCCAAGTTCCAAGATCTGGTATTCCATTCAGAAATCCATTTTGAAACTGTGATTAGATAAACAGAAATCAATCCTCAGGGACGTAAAGCTCTGAGACCACTCAAAAGAAACAATGTTTCTGAGAGGACTTGAAGAGTTTATAGTAATTGTGACATGTCCTATATCCTTCTTTAAGCCTCAAGAAATGCTGTCAAATTTGTTAATGAAGCTTAGTTCCCAAATCCCCTGTTCTAACTGTCCCTGAAAATTCTTATGTCTTTATATCAAAGCATTAAAGCTAGAGATGACCTCAGGCACTTCAAACTTAGGCTATTGTCCATGAAATGCCACAAACACCAATTTAGTTTCCTGAATACTCCAAAACCATGTTTATCCTGGTCTAGACAGGGAATTCTGCTATACACTAGAGAGCTTTTCCGTTCACCTCAATGGTGAGGTCAAGAAATGCCAAATTTGTTCCCTGATACCAAAGTTAATGTAGAAGACTACTTGTGCAAGAATTCTGCATGTGTACACGTGGTGGTTTGGATAGCAGCCTTCTGTGGAAGTAAGTGGGAGGCTACTGGAGTGATGGCCTTTTCAGGGGTGATGCCCAAACTATGTCATTACTTTCCCAGGCACGTCTACCTGGTCTCTTCCTTGCATTTTTTCACATACCAGGTGAAGTTCATCTAGCTGTCATGTACCTTCAGTGGGTTGTAATGATATTGGGGACTTGTTGTTGTTGTTGTTCAGTCGTTAACTCGTGTCCGACCCTTCGTGATCCCATGAACCATATTTTAGAAGTGGGTTTTCTTTGTGCCAGGTGCAAGGGGGTGGCGACAGGATACAGGATGTTGTCTTGTGCTCCCTGAGGCATCTGGTGGGGCCACTATGTGATACAGGAAGCTGGACTAGATGGGCTTTTGGCCTGATCCAGCAGGGCTCTTCTTATGTTCTTATGTTCTTATATCCCGCCAGGCCTTCCTGTTCTCCACTATCTTCCTGAGTTCGCTCATTTTCATGTTCGTTGCATCGGTGATGCTGTTTAACCATCTCATCCTTTGCCTTCCCCTTCTCCTTTTGCCTTCAATCTTTCCTAGCATCAGAGTCTTCTCCAGAGAGTCCTCTCTTCGCATTAGGTGGCCAAAATATTTGAGCTTCAGCCTCAGTACCTGTCCTTCCAGGGAACAGTCAAGGTTGATTTCATTTAGGATTGACTGATTTGATCTCCTAGCAGTCCAAGCGACTCTCAGGAGTCTTAACTATCTCAGGAGACTTAACTATTTGCTATTAAACTGCTGTTATTTTAATTTTTTGGTTTTAAACTACTCGTTTTATTTATTTATTTATTTACTGAATTTATATCCCACCTTTCCCAAGCTGAAGCAAATTCCCAAGCTGAAGCAAAATTTTCCCAAGCTGAAGGCGGATTACAAAGTTCCATAATAAAATGTACAATGTATACAAACAATTAGTAAAACCATTACTAAAAGCAATAAAACCATTGAAGGGATGGGGCAGCTATTTGGTCCAGAAAGAGGCAGCAGAACCAAAACACCATTACAGAGAAACGGAGAGCAGACATCAACTCGTTACCTAAATGTCAGTTGAAACAGAAATGTTTTGAGCCCTTGCCGAAAGGCCATGAGCTTTTATCTATGCTCTATATCCATTTTTTCTACTGACTGTTTGTATTGTTATATGTTGTTGCTTTGTACAAGTGTTGATTGTAAGCCGCCTTGGAACTTGGCGCCTTGGAATGAAGCCTGGCTTCAGGTCCTCTAAGACTTCCACCCTTGTTACTGCTAAACAATAACCATTTTTGAACAATCGTAAGAGATGTAGATTCAACCTCAAGGTGAAGCAGCCGTTAAATAGTTCATGTGCTAAGAGAGCACATAAACCACAAGCTTCCCTTACGAGGGCCTGGGCCAAGCAAAACAACGATCTACCAGTTAATCTTTTAAAATAAGTTTATACAGCTACTCAGTTACTGGGGAACTTTCAATAACTTTCTCCTTTAATTGGAACAGACGGATATATACAAAATAAATTGTACACTTGCCAGGGATCTATATTACTGCATGTTACAGTGTTAAGAAGCCATTTGGCAGGTGAAGATATGCAGGCATGGTCATGCTTTTTTTTTGGGGGGGGGGCATATTCTTAGCTTGAAGTCTGACTCTCTGAAAGACACAGATGCAAATAAAAGCCTGACTGAACTGCAGGCACAAGAAACACCCAAACTCTGAATGAAAGAGACAGAAAAGTTCATTGAAGTCTTGTCGTTCACCCTTTGCCTAGATCAGATTAACAGAACTATTGCACAACCGCGCACGGTTATATGCCTGACATGCCAGGTTTTAGGCTGAGGACACTGAGGTTAGTTAAGTTCAAGGTGAGAGTTTCAGTTTTTGGAATTTCATTTTTTGGGTTGGTTTCAGTTTGCACAGGGTGGTTGGACTGACGTTGTTTCTGAAACCACAAAATAGCCCCCCCCCCACATTCTTGCAAAAAGAAGCAAGCTGATTTAATAATATTGGGTGAGTATGTGTGTGTGGGATGGGGTGGGGCAAGGAGATACGCATTTAGATTGCATTCTTATACAGAGTACAAGATGTCACGCCACTGACAATTTTTAAAGAAAAGTTAATAATGTTTTGGATATAACATTCACAACAAAAAACACTAACAGACAGGAACACAAGTAGAGCTCTTGATCATAAACATTCTAATGTGAAACAGAGATACGTGCCTTCATCACAAACTAAAAAAAAAACTGCATTATTAGTCTCTCTGAACTATGAGGTGCTTTAAATCGGTCGGTCACCTTAATGCCGTATCATCAAAACTCTTCAGTGTTTACTGATGTCCCATCTGGTGTGGCCATGAGATAAATTAGGGACACATGTCCCAAAGTCCAAAAGACACTTCCATGAACTGAGAATTACCGTATTTATTGGCGTATAAGACACACTTTTTTGCCTAAATCTGTGACCCAAAATAGTAGGGTGCGTCTTATACGCCAATACTAAAAAAAAATCCCTCCCCCCGCCCGTTTTAAAACATTTTCGGGCTTACCGGGTTTTTCCAGAGCCGGAGAGCTCCCTTGTGCTTTCCTCCCTAACTAATCTATCCGATCTAGAGCTGTTTGTCGGGTTTAATTTATGCACATGCATGAGTTGAGCTTCTCAGCAGCCAGCAGAGGGCGCTGTGCTCTTCAGTTCAGTTCAGCTGAGCTGCAGAGGGCGTGGTCTTTCCAGCTCTCCTCGGAATGCAGCTTGGGTAAAGCTTCTGAACTGGGCCTAGTTGGGGAGGCTTTGGAAACTGTGATAGGTGGGGTGGGGTAAGAGTTGAGTCTGGTTTTTTTTTGTACTTTTATGTTTACTTTGGAAACTGTGCATGGGTGGGGTGGGGGGAAAGAGTTGAGTCTGGGTTTTTTTTTGTACTTGGGATTTATGTTCTGGTGAATTTTGTTCATGTGTCTTATTGCTGTGTGTTTTAAAAGAGATCCTGGTATTTTTGTGCAATTTATGTAAATTAGCTAATTAAGCAGTCAAGCGGTAAGTGGCCAAGTGGTCGAAAAATGCTTTAAATCTTTTTTTCTTGAAACCCAGGGCCAAAAGGAAGGTGCGTCTTATACGCTGGTGCGTTTTATATGCCGATAAATACGGTAACCTTGTTGATTGCTTATAAATCAGAGAACGAAGAAACAAAATTATGGTAACCCAATCGAGAGTGAGGTAAGGAATTTGCCTGAATTCCAATATGACTTGAAAGTGAAAGAGCCATGAGATAATGTCCAGCAAGAATCAGGTGTAGGTCAAGGGTGGTGCTGGCCAAACTGGGTGGCACTGGTTCACACATGATCTAATGCAGTGGTTCCCAAACCTTTTAGCACCGGGACCCACTTTTTAAAATTACACTCTAATGGGACCCACCTAGCTTTACGAGACTTTACAAAAGTGACCTAGAAAGAAATAATATTTTATTTATCTATTTACAAGTAATATTTTATTTATTTGCAAAAACAAAACAAAACCCCTCAATCCATTTCTCATACTGAGGCAGCCCTAATGAATAGCCTCAAGACTTGAGGGGCTTAGTTATGTGACCCAGCCTTAACCTGCCCCCACTACTACCTGTCATTGACAGACTTGGAAAAACACACACCAGAAAAAGATACTCAAATATTTATCTCCCTATATTTACACAAGCTTGCAAACTGCAGGAGCTCGGCTGTTTGCAGGGCAATTAGCAGCTATCTTGCAAATTGCAGGAGCTCAGCTCGTTGAAGAGCAATTAGCAGCTATCTGATTTTTAATTAGCCTCAGGGCTTGAGGCAATTACTTATCTGATCTTTCCATCACTGGTATTTTCATTGGAGGCTCTGTGGGACCCACCAGAAATCAGGTCGCGACCCACCAAGTGGGTCCTGACCCACAGTTTGAGAAACACTGATCTAATGGATTCAAGCAAGAGGCAGGTCAGGTTGGGAGCACTTTGGTACATAACATACAGCGTAATCCTGTGTAAGGATTCGGCTGGCGGCCCAGGACCGCTCGCAGGATCCTAAGCATAGCTGACCAGCAAGTGCCAGGCTGCAGGTCTACATGGGGAGGGGGACGTTCGTCCCTTTCCCTGGGTGTAAACCAGGGTCGGCCGGATAGGCCTCCTCGGAAAAAGTAGAGGATGCCATGTAACGGCATAGCCGGTCCGGTGGGGACGGGGATATAGCCGATGCCATCCCCCGACCCCTCGTGGGCCGGCTAGGCAAATGGCCCCCTCCCTCCTGGGCCAGACTGCCCACGTGGCCGGTGGCGGAGGACTCACCTTCTGCTGCCAGCCATATGCTTGTCCCGGCACTGGAGTGAGTGAGGCCGGCCTTGTGTGGCCTCCCTTACTCTAGAGTCGTTGCGAACGTGCTTTACGGCACGTTTGCGACGGCTTCCGGCGATGGAACACTTGTTCCGTCGCTGGCCACTTTTCCAGGATTGCGCTGACAGTCTTATAGACAATGACAAGGAAACACACTGAGGGCACTGACAACTTGCAAGTCCCCAGATATGAACAGGATCCATGCTGCTCCAGAAAAAGGAAAACTGATGGGAGAGACAATCTGCTACCTAAGGTAATTAGTTGCCTTGAACTCCTTAAGAGCAATAGGCTGCTGGGAGTAAGGCAGGGGAAAGGGGCAGTCAAGGAGGAAAGAATTCTATAGCTATGAGCAGGAGGAGAATTAAAAGCTACAGAGGAAAATAAACTGTGTAAGTAACCCATTCCATTTTGGAGAATGTATCTGGCACATACATCTGTAGGGCATGTACTGTGACTACAGTTAACTTTTAAAAAAATCATTGTTCCTTTTAATATTGACTATCCAATTAACATAGATACTTATGTCCCAACAGATCACTTTGGATTAAAAACCTTTCTCAAAAAAAAAAAAAAAAGTTGCAACCTAACGAACTATGCTTAGTTGCCATAACCAAGCCAGAGTGAGCGAGAGTGAGAGCGAAACTGACTTTATTAGGATAAGTGGGAAAGGCAGTGAGACAGAAATCACCATCTCCACCACTGCCTGTAAATAAAACAATAAAACAATAAAAACAATACAAAAGAATAAAAAATGAAAAGGTTTTGAAGATTTCCAAATTAAAGTCAGAAAGCAACAGGAACCCTTTACACGTTTTAACACCACACAGTAGTCAAAATCATGGACCAGAAAAAAGAAAACTGATTGGAGAGACAATCTGCTACCTAAGGTAATTAGGGCCAAATCCTATCCAACTTTCCAGCACTGATGTCAACAGGGTGTGTGCTTCATCCTGTGGTTGAGAGGCAGTCACAGAGGCCTCCTCAAAGTAAGGGAACATTTGTTCCCTTACCTCAGGGCTGCATTGTAGCTGCATCGGTGCTGGAAAGTTGTATAGGATTGGGCCCTTAGTTGCCTTGAACTCCTCAAGAGCAATAGGCTAAAATACAAAATTACAGCCACTGAAAAACTAAATACTGTATATATGCCAAAAAAAAAAAAAAGGACATGGAAAATACTGCTTAAACTGAATGATGCTAGTACAAGGAATTAAGCGCTAACTTATGGTGCGACATTTTTCATTTCTAAGAGGCTTGAAAATGTATATTGCAATTTATATAACTTATATATAACAATTTATATAATAAACCAAGGGGTTATTGGTTTCATATGTTTTCTATTAGAGGCAGCTCTGTCCCACTTGAGAGGAAAAGGAACATGTTTCAGCTGTGATTGTGCACATTTACCACCAAGCTCCACAAATGTCTAGATTGAATTTTGGTGTTACAGGTAAATGACAAATTGCGCCACTCTGTAACTACAGCAACATCATTAATTAGCATTTTTGTTCAGGCTATTTTTGTTGAGAGTTGGTGCGGTATAGTGACGAAGAGTGTGAGCCAGGAAATATCTGGCTTTAATTTCACTGCAGCCATGAACTTCATGAACAACATTAAGGTACCCAAACTTTGATAAATCCATAACTTACACTCAAAAGCTATGCAGTCAGACAGCCAGCAGAGGGGTGGGGGCTATCCAGTGTTTTCCACTGAGTGTCACATGTATGACTATCTGCCTCTTGGGCACAAGTCATGGGTGTGTGCTCGGTGCAAAGAGCTCCAGGCTCTCAGGGAACGGGTTCGCTCCCTTGAAGCCACGGTTGCTGACCTGGAGAAGCAGAGACAGGTAGAGAGGAACCAGGGTGAGACTTCTAGGGACGTGGAGGCATCGTCCTACCCTCAGTTGGCCAGCGCCTCAGCTGCCAGGAAAGGGAGTCTCAGGGCTGGAGGACATCGCTCTGGAAAAGAGGGAAACAATCCCACAGTGGGGACCCCTTCTTCAGGTGATGGGCCCGTATCCAGTCGCACTATGGATACTCCTCTGGGGAGGGGGGGAAGGGGGCTTCTTGTCGTGGGTGACTCTATAGTCAGGAACATAGAGAGGGAGGTCTGTGACGGATGTGAGGACCGCATGGTGACTTGCCTGCCTGGTGCGAAGGTTGCGGACATCACCTCTCGTCTAGATAGGCTGGTAGAGAGTGCTGGGGAGGAGGTAGCGGTTGTGGTGCATGTTGGCACCAACGATGTGGGGAAATGTAGCCGGGCGGTCCTGGAGGCCAAATTTAGGTTGCTAGGTAGGAAGCTCAAATCCAGGACCCCAAAGGTAGCGTTCTCAGAAGTGCTACCTGTTCCACGCGCAGGGCCAGCTAGGCAGGCGGAGCTCAGGGGTCTCAATGTTTGGATGAGACACTGGTGTCAGGAGGAGAGGTTTAGGTTTGTTAGGCACTGGGGAACGTTTTGGGACAAGCCGGGCCTGTACAAGAGGGACGGGCTTCACTTGAACCAAAACGGAACCAGACTGCTGGTGCGTAACATTAAGAAGGTGGCAGAGCAGCTTTTAAACTGACTCCTGGGGGAAAGCCGACAGGAGCCAAGGGGCATCCGGTTCAGGACTCCTAGGGAATGAGGGTGCAGAGGATGGGGGTCAAGTAATAACAGAGTAAGAATTGGGAGTGGTAGCGTGATGGGACATGACAGCCAGTCTAGCAGGACAGAAGGCTGTAGGAATAAAGGTGCAAACATGCAGCCCTTCTTGGGGGACCAGGTATATAAGTGCTTTTATGCAAATGCCCGAAGTCTACGGGCAAAGATGGGAGAACTGGAATGTTTGGTGGCTAGGGATAAAATTGACATAGTAGGTATAACAGAAACCTGGTGGAATGCGGAGAACCAGTGGGATACTGCAATTCCAGGATATAAACTCTATAGGAGGGACAGAGAGGGGCATGTTGGAGGTGGGGGTGGCCATCTATGTCAAAGAGGGGGTAGAATCCACCAGAGCAGAGCTGGAGGGGGGCTCTGACTCCTCCGTAGAATCACTGTGGGTTAGATTACCAGGCTCAAAGAGTGATGTAATAGTAGGGGCATGCTACCGTCCTCCAGATCAAAAACCTGAAGGGGATCTTGAAATGAGGAAGCAAATCAGGGAGGTGTCAATGAGAGACAAGGTTGTAGTCATGGGGGACTTCAATTATCCTCACATCGACTGGGTCAATTCATGCTCAGGTCATGAAAGAGAGACTGGATTTCTGGATATGTTAAATGACTGTGCCTTAGAGCAGCTTGTCACGGAACCGACCAGAGGACAGGTGACTCTGGATTTGATATTGTGTGGCACTCAAGATCTGGTCAGGGAGGTAAATGTTACCGAACCGTTGGGGAACAGTGACCATGCTGCAATCTGTTTCGCCATGCATGTCGGAGGGAGAGTGCCGAGCAAATCTGACACGAAAACCCTTGACTTCCGAAGGGCAGACTTCCCCAAAATGAGGAGACTAGTTAAAAAAAAGCTGAAAGGGAAGGTAAAAAGAGTCCAATCGCTCCAGAGTGCATGGAGGCTGTTTAAAACAACAGTCATAGAGGCCCAGCGGGAGTGTATCCCACAAAGGAGGAAGGGCTCAACCAAGTCCAGGAGGGTGCCGGCATGGCTAACAAGCACAGTTAAGGAGGCTATAAAAGGCAAGGAAGCTTCCTTCCGTAAATGGAAGTCTTGCCCTAATGAGGAAAATAAAAAGGAGCACAAACTGTGGCAAAAGAAATGTAAAAAGATGATACGGGAGGCCAAGCAAGACTTTGAGGAACGTATGGCAGGCAACATAAAAGGGAATAATAAAAGCTTCTTCAAATATGTTAGAAGCAGGAAACCTGCCAGGGAAACGGTTGGTCCGCTGGATGGTGAGGGAGAGAAAGGGGTGATTAAATGGGACTTGGAGACTGCAGAGAAATTAAATGAGTTCTTTGCATCTGTCTTCACGGCAGAAGACCTCGGGCAAATACCACTGCCGGAATGGTCTCCCCTGACTAAAGAATTAAGTCAAATAGAGGTTAAAAGAGAAGACGTCTCAGACTTAATTGACACAATAAAGATCAATAAATCACCAGGCCCGGATGGCATCCACCCAAGAGTTCTGAAGGAACTCAAGAATGAAGTTGCTGACCTCTTGACCAAAATATGCAACTTGTCCCTTAAAACGGCCACTGTGCCAGAGGATTGGAGGATAGCTAATGTCACACCAATCTTTAAAAAAGGAAGGAGGGGGGACCCGGGAAACTACAGGCCGGTCAGCCTAACATCTGTTCCAGGGAAGATGGTGGAAAGTCTCATTAAGGATAAAATCTTAAAATACATAGAAGAACAAGCTCTGCTGAGGGAGAGTCAGCATAGCTTCTGCAAAGGGAAGTCTTGCCTCACAAACCTGTTAGAATTTTTTGAAAAGGTCAACAGGCATGTGGATGTGAGCGAACCCGTGGATATTATATATCTGGATTTTCAGAAGGCGTTTGACACAGTCCCTCATGAAAGGCTCCTGAGAAAACTCCACAGTCAGGGAATAAGAGGGCAGGTCCTCTTATGGATTAGGAACTGGTTGAAGACCAGGAAACAGCGAGTGGGAGTCAATGGGCAATTTTCACAATGGCGAGAGGTGAAAAGCGGTGTGCCCCAAGGATCGGTCTTGGGACCGGTGCTTTTCAACTTATTCATAAATGACCTGGAGTCGGGGATAGGCAGTGAGGTGGCCAAGTTTGCAGATGACACTAAACTTTTCCGGGTGGTGAAGACCAGCAGGGATTGTAAAGAGCTCCAGAAGGATCTCTCCAAACTGGGAGAATGGGCAGCAAAATGGCAGATGCGCTTCAATGTAAGTAAGTGCAAAGTGATGCACATGGGGCAAGAAACCAAAATTTCACATATACGCTCATGGGTTCTGAGTTGTCTGTGACGGATCAAGAGAGAGATCTTGGGATGCTGGTGGACAGGTCGATGAAAGTGTCGACCCAGTGTGCGGCGGCTGTGAAGAAGGCCAATTCCATGCTCTGGATCATTAAAAAAGGGATTGAGAATAAAATGGCAAATATCATTATGCCTTTGTACAAATCGATGGTAAGGCCACATCTGGAGTATTGCGTCCAATTCTGGTCACCACACCTCAAAAAGGATATAGTTGAATTGGAAAAGGTGCAGTAAAGAGCGACCAGAATGATTCGTGGGCTGGAGCACCTCCCTTATGAGGAAAGGCTACAGCGTCTGGGGCTTTTCAGCCTAGAAAAAAGGCGCCTGAGGGGGGACATGATTGAGACGTATAAAATTATGCATGGGATGGAGAGAGTGGATAGAGGGAAATTCTTCTCCCTCTCGCACAACACCAGAACCAGGGGACATGCACTAAAATTGAGTGGAGGGAGAGTTAGAACGGACAAAAGAAAATATTTCTTTACCCAGCGTGTAATTCATCTGTGGAACTCCTTGCCACAGGATGTGGTGATGGCACCTGGCCTAGATGCCTTTAAAAGGGGTTTGGACAGATTCATGGAGGAAAAGACCATCACAGGTTACAAGCCATAAGCAACCTCCTGGTTTTAGAAGTGGGTTTTCTCTGTGCCAGGTGCAAGGGAGTGTCAAAGGGAAACAGGTTATCTTGTTGGCTGTGTGCTCCCTGAGGCATCTGGTGGGGCCACTGTGTGATACAGGAAGCTGGACTAGATGGGCTTTTGGCCTGATCCAGCAGGGCCCTTCTTATGTTCTTATGTTCATAGATGGCTTTAGGTAAGCCATTGTCTGCTTGGCCATTTCCCTCTCCTACTTGCAATATGAGTGGGAGTACAAACCTACCTTACAGGGCTGTTATAAGGATTATGGAAACAATGTGCTGTAAAAATGTTAAGCATTCTTAGGAGGACTGATTTTATACACTTCTACTATTTAACTTTTTATTTTGGCACACGGTCATTGTACCCATACATGTGCGCGCGCATGCACACACACACACACACACCTCACATGCACGTGCACACACACACACACAGCAAATCATGTAATGCAGTGTAAAAATTATTATTTCTTCATTCAACAGATTGTTTTGTTTAAGATAATTTTATTTGTAGTGTCTGACTAAACTGCACTTTGGCAAAGAATCTAAAACCAGTCAATTAGATACAGATTGTCTGAACAAGCTCTAGTATTTTGAAGTTGCTGCTGATTGCTGTTTTAAGTGAAAAAGGAAATTGTGGTTAAACTGTGACATAGGTATTTTTAGCATGGGCATTGTGTTAACAGAATTCAGAAGAACACTGCCCTGGCAGATCATGCAGCTTGACTTAAAAAAAAAAAAAACCCACAACAACCTTGAAGCCTAGGTTGCCAAGTCCAAGAATAAAGGATACTAGAAAGATGCGGCATTAGTTCCATGAAGCTGGAATGTTCTGAAACAATGAATATGTATTGTGCCATAGCTAGTGATAGGATGTTGAAATGGTGCCCAATTGAATGTTCTTTCGGGATGACTCACTGGATGGGATCTGACTGATCAACATACTTGGGGCTGGGAAGGAATCCTCCTTCCCACCCCCCTGGCTAAATTGGCTGGAGACCCTGGGAATGTTATGCCTTTTCCTGCACTGTGTGCTTTAGTACTCTTCCTGAACTATCGACAGCTCTTTGCAAGTAGCTCGCTACATTGCACCTGCTTTCTCCTTCTTGGTTGGTGGGGTTGGGTTGTGTGCAGATTGTTGTTTGATGGATAGTTCTAGGTATGTTCAGAGAAATGAACAGATAACATTTACAGCCCGATCCTATGACGGCCTCTGCCAGTGGTACTGGGCTCCGTGCTCTCAAAAACGTGCTGTAAAGCACGTTGTGACAGCGTAGAGGCCAGTCCCGCCAGCGTGGTGGGGAGAGGGCGAGGAGGAGGGGGGATCAGGAGGAGGGACGGGCTCGGCAGAGGAGTCCCCCACCAAATCCTATCCCCCGTCTTCGGCTTGAAAGCCTGACACAGGGCTGCTCAGACCTGCACAGGCCATTTAGCTGGTACGCCTCCTAGTAGTCTCATAGGGGCTGCTGGGACTTGACACAGGATAAGGAGACCATCGACCCCTTCCCTCAAGTAAGCCTCCAGCCTTGCACTGGATACTGCAGAGCCTGCCCTGGTGCCGCTGCATCCGAGCGCGGAGCTTTGGATAGGAATGGGCTGTTAGTTATCTCCAGATCTTGATTCTACATTCTATCTATAGGACCTTTGATGTTCTGATAAAAAGGAAAAATCTTGAAAACAAGGACCACATTCTGTAACATTTTTAAAATGCAGGTCCACTCTATCACTTCACAACCATGTCTGAAGATATGTGCAAAGGCAATGGGAAAATCTTAACACATGGAATGGTCACTAACAGAAGAACCATACACAGCAAAGTTCAAGCACCTGGCAGATCACCTGGAAGTCACAGAATCAGAACTAGGGCCACTTCACATGTTTCAAAATTCCTATATTGTTCCCTGAATGGAAACAATTTGACTCCTACATATGGGTCAACAACAAGGACCACTCACTTAGTGAGAAATAGTGATTTATTATGGCTAGATGTTCTTAATGTGCACCTCTAAAGGGATCTTTTCTTCAAATGCATTGCTGTGGTCCAGCTAAATCAATTTCAGGATCTTGCAGTCCGCCACCATATTGCAAGGACCACTGGTGCAGCAGGTGCTCTGTTGTTCTTTGGAGAGCTGCTGCCAGTGCAAATGCCAGGAGACCCCACACTGACAGCAGCGCTGCACAGACCACCCATGGATGCATTTGTGTTGGCGTGGATCAGGCTGGGCCGGGGTGGAACAGGGGTAGGATGGAGCAGATCTCGGCAGTAGCGACATTCGCCAGATCCAATGCTCCTGTTCTGGGCCCAACACATCTCCTAACAGATCTATGCCAGTGAAAGAGTTGGCGTAGATCTGAATAGGCCCATAGGAGACCAAGGAGCAGTGGAGGAGATAAGTACAATTTTTCGTTACTTAACTCTCCTGGCCGGTCTGGTCATGGGATGCTTCTCCATGGTCAGCCAGGACATGGGATGCAGCTGACACTGTATCAGCGTCCCTGAATGTGTAAGCCAGCCCTAGTTAGGATTGGGCCGTAAGGGTCTCTAAACAATAACAACAAATATTTAGTGCGTTGTCATTAAATCAAACTTGTCACAAATTGGGGCGGGAGCAACATAACTCATGTTGTATCACTGTATGAATAGCTACTTTACATCAGCTGACTAAATTCCCTCAAGCAATGGAACCGCACAACTATATTCTTGTCTTATATATAACAGTTTAAAGAAAAATACTCCAACAGCCCAATCCTAACATAAAGATCCGCTGGGCGGCCAAGGCCGTCCGCCGGATCCTGATCTCCACTGCAGGCAGTCTGCAGCAGGCAGCCCATGGCGGAAAGGCTACTCGGGGAAGGGGACGTCCAAGTGTAATTGTGGCTGGGGCCGACAGGCCTCCTCAGAATTCCGCCAGCTATTTTGCTGGTGGAAATCGGAGGAAGCCGTGTAAAGGCCTAGCCACCTGGCAGGGACCTGGATATGGCGGGAGCCATGCCCCCGCTCCCGCCCGGGGTGGCTGGGCCTATGGGCGCCCGCTCGGCTATGCCAACCTGCCCCCCAACCCTCTCACCCATCAGCACCTCCTCCTCGGCACCTCCTCCTCGGCCGGCAACCTACTGAGCTTGGGTCCAGTGGCGGGCTGAGTCCTCGGACGGCAGAGTGGCGTTGTGCACATGTGGCGAAACGCCGTTTTGAGAAAGGGCCGAGTCGGCGGCCGAGGAGAAAGTGCTGAGCTCCTCTCCCGGCCTTCGGGAGTAATGCGTGGAGCCGGCGGCGGCCTTGGAGGTGAGCGCGGAGCTCCCGGAGACCGTCGGGTTTTTTTCGCAAAAATGGGGGGTGCAAAAATGGCCGGGGGTGCAAAAATTGCAGCCGGCCTAATGGACAATTTTCAAGTAATTAAAAGGGCCCTTGACAAAAAATAGGTTCCCCACCCCTAATATAGGCACTTGCCCTAAAGTATTGTTGTGACTTGCAAGTATAGAGCTATCTTTTATGAGGCAATCCGAGAATAAGCCCCAAGGGGTGCCCCTTAAAAATAAGGGACATTTTGCAGTCAGAAATGACCCTGTTCCAACCTGACAGGCCTTGACATTACACAGCTTTATGTCTGAGGCCTTGAATTATACAAAATTACACATTGCATCAAAAGTTGATGAAGTCAGCATACAAGACAACCATTCCTTCCTTTGTGGGATTTCTCTACCAGAGAATCAGAAGCTGCTTATTAAGATACTATCTGTGAGAAGGCTATAAAGAAGAGACTCTTAAAAGGAGAAGGGGAAAAAAAACACCATTTGTTAATCATTAAGATTTTTTTTAAACTGACACAGTGAAATGATGCTGGCTTGGTGCCACTGCATAGGCCATTTCCAGCTGTAGAGCATTTGACTGTTTTTTTTACTTACGTAGGAGGTAGCAAAGGTTATGAGAAAGACATGGTTCTCTAGCTGTGTTTCCTTATCATGTCTTCAGATTTTAAAGGGCAGCGCTGTAGATAAATCCAGCCACATTAAGGCTTGCACAACAATGGCAATAAAAACACAATATGCAAAAATATAAGTGTATATTGAATATGCTGAATTTCTGTTTGGGCACTTGTACTGAAAACTACAGCATAATAGTTTTCCCTGCAAGAGCGCATTGTTTAGAAACATTATGGCAATTGTCTATTAAAGAGCGGCATTTCTAAATCATTGTAGTCATGAATGGTTGCCATAAAGTTTATTGCCTAAAGTTTGTGATACGTGAAAGATGTGTAAAAGGGTACATTTATGGAGTTATACAATCAAAGCAGGGGAAAAGACACTAAAACAATTACATGACAATGAGTTTTATGAAGGATCGTAACGGATTATGACAACTTATTGGATCCAAAGAATCCATTGACAAATTGAAATTTGGTTTATATCATTAAAAAACTCCAGTGATCATATTGTATGGGATTATTAAGTTACTTACCTACAACAGTGTCTAACTGTAATGATAACCCAATCTTAAAACATGGATAAAAAACCTCAATGATATAAGTGTAAGATATTTCCAACTGATGGACATAGTTTAGCTACAACACTCAAGTCCCATTGATTTTGGGTTTTTTTTGGGGGGGGGGGGTTGTTAAAAGTGTATTGTATGCAAAATGCAGCAAAAGAGCTACAATTGTGTTAAACTTTAATGTAGCAAATCATTTTCCTAAGGAAGGAAAGTGCACACAGAAAATTAGAACTTCCAGTCTAATTTCTTGTAAACCCAAATTTAGTCTGAAAAGTCCTGCTCTAAATCTGATTTCGACCATTTGAATGGCCAGGCTTATACATCTGTGTTCCTGTGGTGCAAAGTGGAGAAACAGCTCTCCTCCTAGGCTTGGCATAATCACTAATAGGGGACAGTGGTTGGCTGCCTGTTCCAAGTGCTTGGCATGTAAGTTACTTACACCCACTTGCCAGGCTGCACCCTCCTACTCCCTGAAGACTTGTTTAAATGGAACCGTATTTCCCTGAAGACTTGTTTAAATGGAACCACATTTTTCTCTCCAAAGGGACAATCAGGATTCATAGGTTTGTGACCTAGGTTTTAAGTTTTAACTTTTTCATAAAGAAGCTGCTAATACGCCTGGCCATCAATTCCTGGCAATTAGAAGGGGCAGAAATGGAAGCAGGAACAGATTTTTGGGTTCCAAGATCACTGCAGTCGGAGACAGCAGCCATGAAATTAAAAGACGCTTACTCCTTGGAAGGAAAGCTATGGCAAATTTAGATAGCATAATAAAAAGCAGAGATATCACCATGCCAACAAAAGTTCGTATAGTCAGGGCGATGGTATTCCCAGTAGCAATGTATGGTTGCGAGAGTTGGACCATAAGGAAGGTGGAACGCCGAAGAATAGATGCTTACGAACTGTGGTGCTGGAGAAGACTCCTGAGAGTCCCTTGGACTGCTAGGAGATCAAATCATTCAATCCTAAAGGAAATCAACCCTGACTGTTCCCTGGAAGGACAGGTACTGAGGCTGAAGTTCAAATATTTTGGCCACCTAATGCGCAGAGAGGACTCTCTGGAGCAGACTCTGATGCTGGGAAAGATTGAAGGCAAAAGGAGAAGGGGAAGGCAAAGGATGAGATGGTTAGACAGCATCACCGATGCAACGAACATGAAAATGAGCGAACTCAGGAAGACAGTGGAGGAGAGGAAGGCCTGGCGGGATATGGTTCATGGGATCACGAAGGGTCGGACACGACTTAACGACTGAACAACAACAACAACAGAATATGCCTACATGTAGTACTGAAAAGTTCTAAATATATTGCATCGTTCAGTATCCAAAAACCTACACCGAGCATCTTGCCAGCCTCACAGCTATGAGGTCCTGCAGCCCTGGTTCCTGGCTACCTGTTGTATTGACTGCTGCTATCCTGGTGGTCCCATGTGCCCACCCTGCTCCTCCAAGAACTTTGCCTTGCTCTGGCAATGCCAGGCCCAGGCCATGAAAAGCTTTATAACATGAGCACAGTGCCACCTCCCCCAGCTAGTTGACATCTTGGCTGGGGAGAGGAGCATAGTATAGCATAGCACATGGGTTCTCAACCTGTGGTACGAGTACCCCTAGGGGTACTTGAACCAACAGCAGGGGGTACGCCAGAGCCTGCCCCTTATCAGCATCAATCAGTATTTAATTACTTGTTAATTAGAACTTAAATGCAATCCCCCCACATACACAGTTAAGTAAAAAAAAATCACATTTAAAATTGTTTTAGTACTTTTTATTAAACATTAATTCGCTAATTAATTAATCCAATTAATTAGCAGGGGGTACTTCAGAAAATTGGACTGTGATAGGGGGTACCCGGGCCTCCAAAGGTTGAGAACCCCTGGCATAGCATATAGTGCTGGTAGCACAGTGGTGGCAGAAACATTGGTGGTGGCGGTGTAGGAAGACAACTGAGCTGCCTGGTAAGGGAGCCTCTCCCCTGCTTGAATTGTTTCTGGGGGCGGCGGCTATTTCCCCCTGAAAATGCCTGCGGGGGTGGGTCACTGTCAGTGGGTTACCACCAAAGTGGCATCACCAAGGTTTTTTCCCCCCCTTTAGTGAACAAAGATGGTGAGGGTCTCTCTCTCTCTCGAGGTTGGTTTTACCCCTGATGAGAGCAGGAGCACTGACCTGTTTAGGGGGTGGGGGGAACCTTGGGTAGAGGTCCATTGGTAGGTGGTGACCTAGGTGAGTACTAGGCATCCTAAAAGACTAGAGTTTCCTGTATTTCTTTCCCTTGTTGTTTGTTGTAGTGATCAATTGGGGGAGGGTGGGGTGGAAAATGATTAGTGGGGGAAGGGTGTAGTGCTGGGGGTGGGGAGGGATAAGCAGGAGCGTGGTGTTAAGTGTGGGGATAGTAAGGGAGGGTGGCCTTAAGTTACTTGTGGGTAAGCCCCTGCAGGCTGATGTGTTGGGAGGTTCAGTTATGATGCCGCTATTAAGACGGAGATAGGCCATGGAAGATATGGTGGCGGGGGCGGGGGCAGCCATTGCAGGAGAAAGAGGGTTAGTCATAGACAGACTCTCTCTCTCTCTCTCTCTCTTTCTCTGTCTGGCCCTTCCTCCGACCCTGGAGCCTCTGGCCTGAAACCGCTGCTGGGTCATTCCGTGTCAAATCAACCAATAAAAAATACATTTTGGAACTTGATGTCACGGATTTTGCTCATTTTCGGTACATTTGTAGCTTACCATGAGATGTTTAAAAATGATTTTTTCCAGATTTTTTTGTCCATCCGTTTTTGAGATATTGAATGTTCAAAATTGCCAAAAAAGCCCAAAATCCACTTGTCACCATACATTCAAATGCCAGTTACAGGATAACGATGAACACTACAGACATAGGACAGGTGTTGTTTTAAAGCTTATGAATAGGGCTTTCATTTGATATACAACATGACAAAATTGTAAATTTTCAAGAAATTCAAAAATATTCAAATAATATTAATTTTGAAATTTTGAAAAATTGAACTTTTTAAAAATTTTCAAAAAAATCACACTTAAAGGTATATGTCTTGTAGTCAATCAGTCAAAATTTCAAGATGGTATCTCAGTGGTATCATACAAAAATTAAATTTTGTTGTTGGCAGTGACCAGGAATTAAACCCCTCAAGTCCATTTTTCTACAGTTTACGTTGATAAAATTAGGTGGTAAACTGAAATGAATCCAAAAATTTATAACAGGACTTATAGAGATAGATTTATAGAGCATGAATTCACTTTCTATTCTTTTACAGGATCAGCTTTTTGGTAAAACTATCAAAATCATGAGCTTTTTACTTCTGTTCATAGTTTTAAAATTTTCCTTTAGTTGCTGAATAATTTCTGAATCAGCACAGTGATATTTTTCCTCATCTAAGTCATCTTCAGAAGTAAAAAAAATAATTCTTTGTAGGTCCTTTTAATCTTCCCCATCTTTTCTTTGCACTTTAGATACTTTCTTCTTGCACACCGGTGACTCACCAAGGGAGGTCAAAGAGGCATTTAAGTGGGTTTGGACAGTGTGTTTTTAGTGAAGCTTTCTAGGACACTTTTGTTGTGAAGCTGCTTTATTAGTCTTTATTAAGTTTAATTCATTAACTGTTTGATAATTACATGATTTGAAATATGGAGGAGAATAAGTGGTCAAAAAAACTGTTGCAGCCCTTTTTAAAAAAGGGGGGCACTGGGTTAGTAAAGACTTGAGGAATGTAACTGATTGGATGGTTTCACTAAATAGTGAAATCAAACCACACATGAATAGAAGCCTTGTCAGATGGAAAACAATATACTTGAAAAGGACATTCCTCCAGAGAATTATGAGATTCCTGGTCTTAGTCATATAAAGGAGTCTGAGTATTTGGCCCTGATACAGCTTTAAGCCACTTAAATGCCTCTTTGACCTCCCTTGGTGAGTCAAGAAGAAAGTATTTAAAGTGCAAAGAACAGATGGGGAAGATTAAAAAGGGCCTACAAAGAATTATTTTTTTACTTCTGAAGATGATTTAGATGAGGAAAAATGTCACTGTGCTGATTCAGAAATTATTCAGCAACTAAACGAAAATTTAAAAACTACGAACAGAAGTAAAAAGCTCATGATTTTGATAGTTTTACCAAAAAGCTGATCCTGTAAAAGAATAGAAATTGAATTCATGCTCTATAAATCTATCTCTATAAGTCCTGTTATACATTTTTGGATTCATTTCAGTTTACCACATGATTTTATCAATGTAAACTGTAGAAAAATGGACTTGAGGGGTTTAATTCCTGGTCACTGCCAACAACAAAATTTAATTTTTGTATGATACCATTGAGATACCATCTTGAAATTTTGACTGATTGACTACAAGACATATACCTTTAAGTGTGATTTTTTTGAAATTTTTAAAAAAGTTCAATTTTTCAAAATTTCAAAATTAATATTATTTGAATATTTTTGAATTTCTTGAAAATTTACAATTTTGTCATGTTATATATCAAATGAAAGCCCTATTCATAAGCTTTAAAACGACACCTGTCCTATGTCTGTAGCGTTCATCGTTATCCTGTAACTGGCGTTTGAATGTATGGTGACAAGTGGATTTTGGCCTTTTTTGGCAATTTTGAACATTCAATATCTCAAAAACGGATGGACAAAAAAATCTGAAAAAAATAATTTTTAAACATCTCATGGTAAGCTACAAATGTTCCGAAAATGAACAAAATCCATGACGTCAAGGATTTTTCATTGGTTGATTTGACACGGAATGACCCTGCTGCTGAATGCCAGGTGAGTTAATAAGATCAGCCTGATCCAGAATTTAATCCTGGAGGAGGGCACAGAGACCTGATTGGAGGTGGAGGGAGGGGCTGGCCTCTCTCAGCTGTGTTTCACCAGGTTTCTATGTGCAGCAGCAGCCATGGCTACATGAGTGGGAAGGTGGAGTTGCAGTGGTCTATTGGGAGAACACCTCTTTTGCCAGGTACCCTGCCCAGCAGTTTGCTGGGTTTGAGTACATTTGTGTCATGCAGATGGGGCAAGACAGGACTGAGATTCTGTTGATGTCCCTCTGGCCTCTCTGTCCAACAATCTCTCTGCCTGAGCTGGCCGGGGTGATCCCAGTGGCGGCATTGGAGAGCCCTGGCTGGAGGTGCTGGGGGACTTCAATGTCTATGCTGAGGCCCCTGATGAAGGTGCAGCACAGGATTTCATGGTTGCCCTGGCAACCATGGGCCTATCTCAGTTTATTATGGCCCCAACACATGTTGATGGGCACATATTGAACTTGGTATATATTGTGGATAAGAGGGACAGTGATCTGATTGTGGAGGAGATTAAGATTATTCCTTTATCATGGACAGATTACCTCCTAGTATGGGTTAGGCTGCAATCCCATCCACATTTATCAGGGACTACGTTCCATTGAACTCAATGGGACTTACTTCTGAGTAGACATGGATACAGTTGTGCTGTTAGGCTAGTTGTGGCTTTTTGCCTCCACATATTAGAGCCTACTTTGTGGCGGTGTTGGCAGCAAATAACTCCTTTTTTTCCCTGCCACCATAGCGTCTGTGGAGTGTGGTCCATCTGAACTGTTCTGGGTAAGGGTTTATTGCATCAGCCCCGCAAACCATATGTGAAGACTATTTGATGACTCACTATGACACTTTTGCTAAGCACTTTGTGGATAAAATCGCTCACATCCATCACGATTTGAACTCCACTTTTAACTTTGTCTACTGATGTCCCCCCAGGCATCTGTTTATGCTATTATTTGGGATTATTTTCAGTCTATATTACCTGAGGATGTGGACAGGATCCTTTGGAACATGAGGCCAGCCGTTTACCCGCTCGGCCCTTGCCCAGAATGGCTTATAACAGAGGTTCCCAAACTGGGGGTGTCGTGACACCCCAGCTGGGAACAAAGAGCTTGCGGACCCCTCTGCAGGCCTCCCCAAGTGTCGGAGCAGCCCTCCGACGTGATCGCGACCCACTTCCGGTTTTACAGCGAAACCGGAAGTGGGTCGCAATCGTGTCGGAGGGCTGCTCCGACGCTTAGGAAGGCCTGTGGAGGGGTATGCAGGCAACCCACACACCCTCGCCGGACCTCCACAGCCACCAATGAAGGTAAAACAGACACTTTTCGTCTGCAGCGGTGGCGGTGTCGCTACCCCTGGGAAGGCACTTAGGGCAGCAAAGGGTCTTCCCAGGAGTTAGAGAACCACTGGATTATAAGATCAGCCCAGGGAAGTCTGGCCAAGTGGGTGCAGTGGGCAGTAAATATATCTCTGAGGAAGGGGGCACTGCCTAGAGTCTTGAAGGTGGTTCACCCCTTCTTGAAAAAGCCCTCCCATTTTGGAAATTACCAGCCAGCATCAAACCTCCCTTTTCTGGGCAAACTGGGTGAGCAGGTGGTGTATCTCAGCTCCAGAAGGTGCTTCAACTAAGACTCTGGGACAAAGATGGGCCTTAATCGCCTTGGTGGATGACCTGTGCTAGGGCTGAACAGGGTAGTGTGTCTCAGTGGTTTTCGATACCATTAGCCATGTTGTCCTTCTGGGTTGGTTGACTGAGGTGGGGATTGAAGACACTGTTTTGCAGTGGTTCTGTCCTTCTATGTCCTTCCTATGCATATTTACTCAGAAGTAAGTCCCATTGTGTTAAATGGGACTTACTCCCACACAAATGTGTATAGGATTGCAGCCTTTCTCTTGCTTCATATGCTGCCTTCAACAGATGTCAGAGGGGTGGTGAGAAGCAGTGCCTTTTCTGTGGTACTTTGACAGCTGTGGAACTCCCTCCCTTATGAGTTAAAACAGTCCCCTCATTAGAGGTATTCTGGCAGGGGCTGAAGATATTTTTATTTCAGTTGGCATTCTGAAGTTGGGAAGGTGTGTGTGTGGGGGGCGGGGAGCGGGATGAGCTGCTTTTATTTTTACTGCCCATGGATTTACTATTGCTTTTAATGCTGTTGTTCTGCTACTTTATTCTGGGTGCTTTTTTTTTAAAAGCAGTTTACACTGGTGTTTTAAGTATAACCTGCTCTATGCTGCTATGGCGTCAGTGGCATTTGTGTGTTGATGTTTTTGGATTTCATTGATTGTTTATTTAATTTATTATTATTGTTATGTATTTTACATTGTGTTTTATGATTATTGATGTGTTTTAGTATGATTTTTTTGGTTAGTCACCTTCAGCTCTGGAAAGACGGGATATAAATCTTTTAACTAAAATAAATAAATGCTTGCTTGCATTAAATGAAAAAAAAAACCCACCACCATCAGATGGAATAGATGACTTTATAGCTTGTTGCATGAAATCACCATGCACAATGAAAAAATGTTAAGTCACCATGATCATGCAAAATAAGTACTCTTGGTATGAACCAGAATAAGGCATTGACTTTCTTCTGTGCTTAAAAAAAACCCTTTTGCTAAGTTCTGCCTGATGCTATTCTACACTGGCATTATAACGTGAGATTTGGTTTGGACCTTTGTTTTCAGTAGTTTATCATTTAATTATAAGCCTAGTTTCCCCTGAAGTGCATAGATATTGCATCCTGCTTTACGCCTTTGGAGAACCAGGTAACTTCTTATCAAGTAATATAATTATACATTCCAATCGACTGTCTTTAGGGTTGTACGTTGGCAAGGGGTGAGCAGCACAGCAGCAAACTTCCCCCTCAAGGACTTATTTATTAATTAAGCTGGAATAACTCAATGACCTTTGTAATAATTTGCAACGCCCATGGCAGCTTTGTTTCCTACCTCCAAGTGCAGAGCTTCAGACAATGAATCTTCTCATGGTGCATGCTATAAATGTAAAAATCTCATTGCTTATATAATCTTAATTACAAAGCACTTAGCAAATAACTTTTGCATAAAGCGTAGCATGCCTCAAGCAGTTGAGGTGAACAATGAAATGTGAGCATTCATTTTCTCCATGCATGACACTAAAAGCCTTTCAAATCACACAAAGGGGCATTTGGGATTCCTAGACGGCTCCTCCTTCACCAGTGACAAAGGCACGTCTAGAAATCTTGATCTACATGTTTCACCTCCTCCACACCTGTGATGGATGTCATTTGAGTCTTAGGTCTTATTAGTCTCCCTTTTCCATACGAAGCTCGGTGTCACAGTTCTTCATGTTGGGCAGGTGTAGGAGGCAGTGGCACAGGAAGCAAAAGATGACTTTACCCAATGGAAGAGACCCTTCCATTCCTTACTCCCGCCCTAATATGGCACAGCTGAATATCCAGTGCTGAAAAAACTACAGAACCAATAAAAGAAAGGAATCTCAATAAGCAGGGCAAAATATCTCTGTACTTCTATCTAAAATTTATTAACTAAGACTACATTTTCTTTTTTTAGTCAAAGAGAGAGGAATATTCTGAAAGGGTTACACAAAACATTTCCAGGGAGGGCATAAGACCCAAACTGACTACCTTCCCCCAGATGTACTGGTACAAATCTTCCTGGAGAAACCTGCAGCCATGCTATATAACCAAGAATGCACCTTGTCATAAGAACATAAGAAGAGCCCTGCTGGATCAGGCCAAAGGCCCATCTAGTCCAGCTTCCTGTATCACACAGTGGCCCCACCAGATGCCTCAGGAAGCACACAGCCAACAAGATAACCTGTATCCTGTTTATTTATTTATTTAAAGAATTTATATCCCGCCTTTCTCCCAGAGAGGGCACTCAAGGCGGCTTAAGGCTTTGCCACTCCTTTGCACCTGGCACAGAGAAAACCTACTTCTAAAGCCAGGAGGTTGCTTATGGCTTGTAACATGTGATGGTCTTTTCCTCCATGAATCTGTCCAAACCCCTTTTAAAGGCATCTAGGCCAGGTGCCATCACCACATCCTGTGGCAAGGAGTACCACAGATGAATTACATGCTGGGTAAAGAAATATTTTCTTTTGTCCGTTCTAACACATTGTGAATTAAATTATTATATGTGACAGCGCTGCAAAATTTTCCTCATCGGAAGACTAGATCCAGAAAGCCACCGAAGCACTGACTTGATCCTCTTGGGAATTTGTTTCTCCACTGCCTTATTGTCAGGCTTATGCAGTGTGTGTGCTACCTGGCCAAGATAGTGAGTTAGGCCTATAGAAGATGAATGGCCAGGGCTTTTGCCTGTTTCTAAGAGGGCCCTTATTCAGGCCATACCATTTTCTCTACAGCTTCTACTAGGATGGATTTAGGCAGAAGAAAGGAAAGATCAGCTTTCAGGAATGATGGAATAAGCAGCTAATCTTCCCAATGAAGAAAGATCACTTACTGCAAAAGATCACTTACCGTTTTTCTACCCGAAGGTCTACCAATCCTGCAAACTCCCCTGGCAATCAAAATGGCTAATCAAAAAAGGTAATAATCAAATTTCAGAGGTTCAAAAAACAACAATGAAACAAAAGTTTAGGGACTCTGATTACAGGATGTAGCTAGCTGGAAAAAAAATGAACATCACTGACAGCGCAATCCTGTCGGGGACAGGACTGGGGAACTATTGTTCCACTGGTGCTGGGTGTTGCAAATGTGCTGTAAGGCACATTTTTGACACCCGGAGAGTAAGCGGTGCTGGCGCTGAGGTCAGTGCCGCTTGCTCTCCGTGGGATTGAGGCCGGTGCCAGCGGACACAGGTAAGGCCTATGCTGGGCGGCAGCGGGCATGGGGAAGGCAGAACGGGAGGGAGTGATTGGGTGGCCAAGCCCGGGAAAGGATCCTTGGCAATGCGCTTTGCCGAATCCTATTCCCCTTCCTCCCGGGCCTGGCTGGTGTTACACGGGCCTCCCGGATTTGCACCAGCCATTTTGATGGTGCACATCCAAGGAGACCAATTGGGATCGTTGGGCCATTACTCGGGGTAAAGAGACAAATGCCCCTTTACCCTGAGGAGGCCTCTGCCTGCGCAGGCCCAATCCTGGATAGGATCCGCCGCAGCGTGCTTTTGCATGCTGCAGCAGTCCTAGACAGAATTGGGCTGCCCATTATGTCCACAGCATAATTCTATAGTGGCCAATATATATTACATTTTCAATGCTGCATTTTTTTATTCTCTGACACACCCATGCCAAAACTGTTGCTCATGACTTTGTGACTCAGTTCACTTTTCAAAGGTTTCCTAGGAAGTGGTAAACTGTGCCTGTCAGGGCTAGCCACCAAGCCAGCATCTCAAAGGGATTGCGTTAAATTACCCCGTTCATAAACCCAGTTGCCCCCAAAATCAGTACAATACAGTAGCAACAAAACTCTCAAAGCTCAATCAAGGGCAGAGGAGCACTAAGGAGTATTACAGCTTGACCTCTGGACTCATTTCAGTCTGGCTATTGGCCAGGGTTCAGGAACGAGATCATTTTGGTCAATCTGGTAGACAATATTCACCGGGAGAGAGACAGAGAGGGTATGACCCTGCTGACTTTTTTTGTCTTCTCAATGGCTTTCACTAACATCGACCATTGATCTTTTGGAATTGATTGACTATGCGAGCTGGGGGAACTGCTTCGCAGTATTCCACTTCTTCCTCACCAGGCAGTCTAGGACGTAATGCTGTTCTTTCCTTTGAAAGCTCTTTTGTAGGGTTCTACAGGGATCCATCCAACTCCCGTACTTTTTAACACCCAAATTAACTGCTGGGAGAGACTGCCTGGAGCTTTCAAGAGACCAGCCATCACTATGCTGATAACACTCAGATCTATTTTTTCTTTCCATCTGAACCAGATGTGGTGGTTTCCATGTAGGCTTACCATCGTCCCGGAAGTCTCTGGGACATTTCTGGAAGGGCGGCCGCCATCCCAGAAGGGTGGCCGCCATCCCGGAAGGGCCTGACTCGGGCCCGACTGTCCTGGCCTTTACTGGCCCGCCGGCTGCATTGCGGCGGGCCGGAACTCTTCTGAGACTGGCTGGTGCGTTCTGCCCAACCGCGCGTGCTCTGCGTGAGGAGCCCTGACCGGACAGAATGCACCGGCCAGTCTCAAGGCGGCGGCTCAGGCTCGCACTGTTGTCAAGACTGGCGGCATCTGGTGGTGCTGCAGCGTCTGAAGCTGTGGAGGACTGGCTGGCGCTGCTCTGCTGCTCCTGCCGCCGCCACTGCTCCTCCTCCTCCAGGCTCAGCTGCTGCACTGCCCTTTTTCGTCAGTGGAAAACTCCTGGGCTCCGACATCAGCGGTGACAAGGGAGCCTCAGTCAGAGATGGTGAGATACAGCCCTGCCCGCGCCCGGCCCACACGCCACTTTCTGCCTTCTTTCCTTCCTCGAGTTCCAGCCCGCCGCGACTGGCCGGTGCGTGCTTTACAATTGTGTGCTGTGCTTTACAATGTGTTATAAAAACACAGTGTCCCAGCTCTCAAGCACCTTCTGATTCTGATCTGTCTACTCTGCTTTTCATAATCCTGCTTTGATGTCGTCGTCCCCTCTGATTTGTTGATGGTCATGCCAAAATATGCTATTTGAACTTGGTCAGATGGATCTATCCATGCTGGATATCTGCAAGCTTTCTGATGCCTGGATAATGCAGGCAAATGGCAGCTAATGAGGTAATTGTTTATTATTACAGTGATGTATTGAGGGTACGGGGGTGTCATATGTTGCTTTAAATGTTGATTATTATTAATACTTATTAATTAATTAATAAAATGCAAGCAAAATATTTATTTATTTAAATGTTGCTTTTCCAGAGATTTTCCGCCCCCTGTGATGTCACAGGGGGCGTGTCCAACCGGATATGCCCCCTTGAGACATCACTTCTGGTTGTGTCGGCCGGACACACCCTGTGACATCACTTCAGGTGGAAGTGACATCATGGTTCCTTGACCCGCCCCCTGTGATGTCACTTCTGCCCCCCCTCGGGGTCCTGGAAAATCTGGTAAGCCTATTTCCATGTGAATTAGGTGGCGCATGGACAGAAACCAAGAGGAATTTGTATGAATTAATCAGCTGTTCAGGAGGAAGTTTGGGAGTCCTTCAGTAGGAGAACTGACAAGGCACAGCAATAGAATTAGAATGTGGCCAAAAGTAGGATGAAGGTGAAGTGGTACCTTTAAGGCAAGGTATGTTCCTTAGACACAAGGTCAACATCTTCCTTGTTTCCTATGGAGACTGACGCTGCAATCCACACTCCTGGGAGTAAGCCCAATTGGACACAATGGGACATACTTCTGAGTAGAGATGCATAGGATTGTGCTGTGACTATATCACAAAATCTACAAAGCAACCAGCCTGCTTTTATACAACATACATTAGCCCAGTAACACATCATCATACTCATCTTGCCTATCTCATTCTTTGGAATCAGCACAACAGCATATCTTTGCTCCATATACAGTACCTTCTTACATTTTTTGCATGAAACTGACCTTCATCTTCTTTTTAGTTGTACTACTGGTACTGCCAGACACTGTGAAAGTTTCTCAGCGGTGTCATGCAAAGTTGCTAAAATGGAAACAATGACTTGGGCACTACCAGCAAACTGAAAATAATGCAAGGGTAGAATCTCACATGTGAAAAAAAAACCCTAAGGAATAGAAATAGTTGACCCAGCCTATCCTTCTGGGACCCCTCCTGGAGAAAATAATGAAACCTGTATACAGAAGTCACATCTACTCCCACTTGAGTCTTCAAGTGACTCAGCAAAACTACATCAAAATCGTACGAGAAACTGCTAATGGGCTGAAGAACACAGAAGACATAAACATGAATTTTCACTCCTCCACACAGTATATAGTACTTTCAGCACGACCTGCCCTCGTCTTTTCTTGGCATGCCTTTTGAAAAAAGAAAACATTCTTACAACATATACCACTTATTCCATTGTTTTGAGACAGCTTGCCCTTGTCCTAACAACCAGCCCCTGAAGTCTTGATCCTTCATAGCAATTCTTGTCTATTTCATTCTCATTAACACAGTCTGTGTATGAGACACAGTGCTTTGCAAGACTATGTCCTGACAGTCTTACAGCCTCAACATTTTGACTGGTTGGCTTTACTTTTATTGATTTAGCCCTTTGTGTATCTCTTCCCACCCCCCACCCCCAGAATTTCTGTCAAAACAACTTGATTTCTTCCTGGCTTTTAAAAATATCCAGGGGAGATTGGAGAGGTATTCTTGTTACTGTGCCCACTTCATATCTGAATGATGGCTTTCCTTTCTCTTCCAAAGGTCACCATCTCTCTATCGCGCATCTGGTGAATTAGGCTCCTTGCTATGAAAGAATAAACTAGTTAGTCTGTGCTGTATCACAGTACAGTACTTCATGTCTTCTTCAAGAACAGATTAAAGCAACTGGGGCATTGTTCTAGAAAACAGTTTAGAAGTCCATCTCATTGATGCAATCATCTCTGCTTATTATTATACATCCTGCACTGTTGCAGTTTCTATACTCTGAAAAATTCTATGTATATATGTGTGTTGTTAAACTGTTGGCTACCACATGTGAACAATCATAGTAGATTATTTAATTTTAAGCCAAGAATAAGGCGGTATTACAAAGGCTACTTTGCTTACGGTAGGTCTTATTTTCAGGGAATCAGGGTAGTAGCCTGCCTTCCACTAGAGCAGTTGTTGTCAACCTTTCCAGACCTCCACCTTTAGATTTCAGCCTCAAAATATGGGACCATTTTTTTTCTACTACTGTATATGCTAGCCTTTATCCTCAATCCCCATCCCCCCTCAAAGACACACTCCCATAAATACACTGTCCTGTCTCCTTTTCACCATTTTCCTTATCCCTCTCTTTCAACAAGAAGAAGATTGATTGGCACACTCCTGTTCAGGTCAGGGATGACACAGTTTGGTGTCATGACCTACCGATTTAAGGCCCACACACTAGGAAGCTCTCTTGAGGTCGTGTTTAGTACGAGTCATCCTGCAGGAAATGGCTATAAGGTTAAACCCATGTCAATATCCATTATTCTAGGCCACAAAGAGAAATGGGAAACAAAATATAACTTCACACTTCACATAGATATGGGAATGAATATGGGAATTGTGGCAGAAAATAACAGACATCTTTTGTTTCCTGTCCCTGTATTTTGTTTAAAGCAGTATCTTGAGTGGGTTGTGCTGGACCAAGATGCTGTTTTATATATATAACATATATCCAGCCAACATACAGATCTTTGATCTAGCGGCTAGCCTATGTCTACTGAGCCAGCTGGGTAAACTGGATCAGCTTATTACTGAAAGAAAATAATTAACACTGTTTTGGCCAAAAGGCAGTGTTCATTAAGGAAATTACACTCTCTTTTTATTTCCTCTCACAATTGGACAATTAAACTATATGATCAAACCAGTGGATGTAACTGGCATTGCTCAAAACATGTATTAATTACCTGTCACTGAATGTATTAAGTCATTCAAATTCAATTACTAAAGTAAGGAAAGATATGCAGAATTTGCTAATGAGGTTCCTAGATTGTACATAGACAGAAAATCTTATAAAAAGCCCCACACAATTGTCATACTTTCATTGTTTGCAGTTTAAAGATTCCTGTCCACATGTGTGAATTGATGCAAGGCTTATGGAAGCATAGGTAAAGGTATCCCTTGACAATTAAGTCCAGTCGTGTCCGACTCTAGGGAGCGGTGCTCATCTCCGTTTCAAAGCCGAAGAGCCAGCATTGTCCGAAGACGTTTCCATGGTCATGTGGCCGGCATGACTCAACACCGAGGCGAATGGAACGCTGTTACCATCCCGCTGACGTGGTACATATTAATCTATTTGCAATTTCTTGCTTTCGAACTGCTAGGTTGGCAGGAGCCATCGCACGGATTCGAACTGCCGACCTTTCGATCGACAGCTCATGGTTCAGTGGTTTAACCCACTGCGCCACCTGCTGGCTCTATGGAAGCATAAAGGTAAAGGTAAAGGTGACCCCTGACAATTAAGTCCAGTCGTGTCCGACTCTAGGGTGTGGTGCTCATCCCCATTTCAAAGCCGAAGAGCCAGCGTTGTCCGAAGACGCCTCCGTGGTCACGTGGCCGGCATGACTCTCTTTGCCGCAGCGCGTAGCATGCAGCTGGAACACGGAGCGCTGTTTACCTTCCCGCAAGCGGTACCTATTTATCTACTCGCATTGACATGCTTTGGAACTGCTAGGTTGGCAGGAGCTGGCCAAGCAACGAGCGCTCACCCCGTCGCGGGAATTGAACTGCCGACCTTTTGATCAACAGCTTATGGTTCAGCGGTTTAACCCGCTGAGCCACCCGCTGGCCTCTATGGAAGCATACCTTCCAGCAATTTAAGGATAAAAATAGAGACTTCCCTGAGCATGCGTACCTGAATGGGCCAAAAGCCATGGCCCAGTGGACAATGGTAGGTCAAGGGGTGGCACCTGGCAGGACAGAGGGCAGACATGCAGAGGTTCAAAATCTGGGGTATCAATTTATATAAGTATCAATGTAAGTACCGTATTCATAATCAACTGGTTCTTTTTTGACCAATACTGAAAGTATCTTTTCACTGTCTTCAATGTGCTTTCCCCCCTTCCATCCCCTAACTCTTTGCAAAATTGTTAACTGATAAGATTTCATAAATGCCATCACTTATAATTGGAAGTAACTTTTTCTTCTTCCAATACTAGGCATTAACAGATGAAAAGTCACCTTCAGCTCCTATTTCCTTCTTATTTTCTTAACATAACTTTAGGATCCAGGGGGATTTTAGCTTCTGTTATTTCTTTTGTAGTAGATCGGGGGTTCCCAACCTTTGTCGCCAGGTGTACCCCGTGGCATAGTCATTTTTTCTGTGGGAAAACCCCTGTGCCAATTAACTAATTAGCATCAATTAATTTAATTAATTAATTAAACGTAAGTCAGGACTACTTGAATATTAGGTTTACTTATGTGCTACCCACCTTCCTACACACACACTGCAGCCCTGCCAGTCTTCCTACACACACACACACACACACACACAACACACACAAGGTTTTTCTTACCTTTTGACTGCCAAATGCTCTGTTTCAGGACTGTGACTTACACTATTAGAGGCTAATTAATCTTAGTATAAGATTGCTGTTTCACCTTTAAAAAGCAAAAACACTCCGTTTTTCCCCAGTGCATTCTGGGGCGATCTTGGGGAAGGGAGGGGGGAATTGAGCAACCAGGAAGTGATTGGACAGTGATTGCAGCGTGATTTCCATAGCTAAAAATGGAGCGTTTTTGCTTTTTAAAAGGTGAAACAGTGATCTGATAAGACTAATTAGAGGGAAGCTAACTCACCAGACAAGATTACTGGACAAAACCACAACACAGGCATAAGAGATCTTCCCAAAGATTATTATTTAAGCATCCAGGGAGTAAGATACCAGCATGCCATAATTTTAAAACAATTCTCCACTGGGGAGATACAGGGGGTCATCTTCATTCTGTGTTCATAGATATAAATCCACACATGGCAATTATACCATTTTCCAAGATCCATTTATCAATACAATGTTTTTGGGACACATTATCATAATCAACAACTGATACATTTTGGAAAGCAGACCTTTATTTCCAACTGATATACCGGTAAGTTGACCTGGCTAGTCCCATTTTACACTTGTCTTTTACTCAGTTTCTGTTGATTTTCTGCTTTTTAAAGATAACCGAGAAAGACCAGCAGTGAAATTTAAGCTCCTTATCATATTTGGGAATTCCCTGCTGAGAAATACACATAGGGAAAAATAGATCACGTGGACAGCAATGTAATTAATGCTGAGAAGACCTTGTCAAGTTTCATAAATTCACCCTGATCTATATCTGAATACACAGAACATTGTAAATGCCTATAGATTAGGGGAGTTAATCAGTTCCAGCAAGACACACTTGTGCAACCATTCTTCACTGTCTTCAGTGTGATTTGGGCATCTGTAAATCCATAAAAGGAAGGGTAGATACACTAGATCAGAATGTACTGTACATATATATTTCAGTATTGGAATTACTCTTCAGTAACCTTTGAAGGTATTTTGATAGTCAGACAAACTGACATAAGTTGTATCTCCTTCTGTGAAATATGATAGCATTCTGAGAGGTGATGTTTGTGTCAATTGGGGTGGGTGGGTTGAAACCCTAGTACATGTGATCTTATATTGTACCAAGATCTGCAACTACAATATCTTGATTCTCTGTTGACAAAGATGGCTGGTTGGGCTGATCATGACAAAATAGGATGGATTCTATCATTGGAGAACATTAAGTTGTTAGGGAGAGTTGCCATTTTCCTGAAACTGATGATTAGACGCAAAGGAATGAGCCTGACTGACCCTTTTGGCTGATGTAATAAGTTCTTATTGTGGTGTTATGTTTTTGTATGTTTGTTTGACTTATGCCAATAAAGGTTTCTGATCTGAAAATATGATAGCTGAATGAACCTATAAAAAGTTATATTTATTGCTTTGTTGATAAAACTGAAAAAAATAAAAATAAAACTCTCCTGACAAGGCCGGCCAGGAGAGATAGAAGAAATTTTTTATACACCTCTCTAGCTGCTCCGTGATCCTATGGGCCTACTCAGATCTATGCCAGCTCTTTTGCTGGTATAGATCTGTTAGGCTGAAGGGGTTGTGTCAGGCCTGCAATGGGGGGGGGGGGTAGGATTCTGCCGCCGCCACCGCCAAGGTTTGCCCCCAGCCTCGCCAGATCCTTGCCAAGATCTTCACTATCCCATCCCTATTGATTCAGTTTCATGTCACAAAGTCTCCTTTCTATTTCTGAATGTGGCAAGAATCACAAACACAGAGCTTAATACAATTCACAGTGGGTGAAATCCAGGTCCATTAAAATCAATGGGAGTATTTTCACTGATTTCAGTGGGCATTGTCTCTTACAGTGCAATTTAGGCATATGTACTCAGATCTTCACTTCAGGGATCTTCACTTCACACCTTCACTATGACCGATAGCTAGTCTGTGTGGCACAGCTGCTGGCTCAGCCTTTGCACCAGTGGCAGCCCTCCTCAGACCGACAAAGAGGCTATCGCAATGGCAGACTGCATTGTACGCTGGCAGGTCTCGCGATCCGCCAGTGTACTGCACGGTTAGGACTGGGCAGTATGGCTGCAAACCTGTAGACCTCGCCTAGAAGCAAGCCTCATTGAACACAATAGGACTTCTGAGTAGATGCAGAAATTGCACTATAAGAGAAAATACCCACTGAAATCAGTGAAAATACTCCCATTGATTTTAATGGACCTGGGTTTTACCCACTGTGAATTGTATTAAGCTCTGTGTTTGTGATTCTTGCCACATTCAGAAATAAAAAGGAGACTTTGTGACATGAAATTGAATCAATAGGGATGGGATCAATCAGCCAGTAAGGATTTCTAAAAGCCAGCAAAAATATTTGAGCTCTTTATTTAATCATCACACATGGAAAAGTTTCAGCTGAGAAATAACTACCCAAAAAGATTAATTTCTCGCATGAAAGTTATTTGATCCATCAGATAAAAAATAGTAGGAGAGAACCCTAATAGCAAGATGGCAGACTACAATGCCATTTTCAAAATGGCATTGTAGCCTGAAATCTTGCCATTAGGAGTGCACATTTATTTTCAGAATGAACAGAATCAGAAATTAATGGGGCCCATTTGATTTAGGTTCCATTTCTTCCAAAAAGAACAGACTGGGGAACAAACAGGGGTCTGATTTTGTCTCATTTTTTGTTTTGTTTTTTCATATCCTCGACCTGTTTAAACCAATATTTTTCAACACCTTCTGCAGAAGCAGAGACTCTAGTGAATAGCCCCCCCCCCTTTACATTTTTTATACCACAGTAGCATCTGGGCTCATTCAGGTCCTGCCCTATTCATTTCAGGACTCATTCTAGGGGATGCCAATTTGTTTCTCCCCTTTCATTTTCATTTTTAAAAAGTCTCTTACTTTATACCAGGGGTGGGGAACCTCAGGCCCAAGGGCCAGATCAGGCCCCCGAGGCCATCCGGTCCGGCCCCCGGAGAGATTGCCGGGAGGCTGCCCAAACGGCCCCTGGAGGCTCCGCCGGGTCCGAGCATCACCTCCGGAGGCCGGGAGAGGGCCTTTGCATGTCCTCCCTGGCCGCCGCCTCGACATCTCAGACGCCGCCCTGGCATCTCACCAGGCCGTTGGCCATTTCGCACATGCGTACCACACCGATGAGGGCAAGCTCTTGCCCTCTTGCCCTCATCGGCATGGGAGCCTCCGGAGGCCGATGAGGGGCGGGGGCAAAAATTAATTACATAAATAAAAATGCCGCCCGGCCTTACGGCCGGCCCTCAAGCAAATTTCTAATATTTTAAACGGCCCTCGCCAGGAAAAAGGTTCCCCGCCCCTGCTTTATACCATAGTAATCATCGTCGCCTATGTCAGCTCTGGTAGGAGTCATAATGTTCACCAGGAGTTGTAAATGCCTCCTGGGGGGTAGCCATTTTTTACCCATAATAACAATCTTCCTTGATATGTGGCATCCTGAGTAACAAAATGGCTACCACCAGGAGGCAGCTGAACATTACAGCTCCTACCACAGCTGACAGAATACTATGGTATAAAGTAAGCCACTTTTGAAAAATGAAAATGAAGTGGGAGAAGTGGGAAAAATGAAATTGGGACCCCCTAGAACGGGTCCTGAAATGAATAGGGGATGGCTTGACTGTGCCCAGATGATATTGTTTAGAAAACCCCAAAATGAATAGGTCTCCAAAATGCTTTTTTTTGGGGGGGGGGTAGTACACAGCCTTACTTGCCACACGTTTGCCATGTGTTTAGTAACTACAAATGTCGTAAAATTGATCTTGCTTAAACACATTTTGTAATTAAGAAAGTTGCCTTTGAGAAAGCAATGTACTAATTCTCACAGAATTGCTATAAATGAAAGAAATGTTTAATTACAGAAAGTAGAAAACTAACCTCAGTGGGACATTTTCACTGTTTTCTGAGCCTGTATATCATTATTAATACAGAGAAGCTTTGGAGAGGGATGTGGGTAGGTGTGCACAACACTATAGTATATAATCCTATAATGTACCCCCAACAGGCTCAGAAGATGCTTCTAGTGACTCCCCAAAGAGGGACACTGCCAAAGTGAAAACACATCTGAATGAGTGGAAACAGGATGAGCGAAGGCAGAGAAAGCCTGAACCAATCTGAACCACAAAGAGGTTTTAAAAAATGTAATTCACCCTTTGGAAGATTATCTGAATTTCAGCACATCTCTAGAGAACATTTTTATTGTGTTGTGTGAATTCTCTCTCTGTCTGATACTGCCCTTTTCCACATCTTTATTACATATAGCAGCCTCCTCCCTTTTTAATATCTGCTATAGTTCAGTTGTCTATTTCAGAGAGTGTATAACTGGCATTTTCGTTACACAGAACACAACCCAGGAAAACTTTTCTTGCCCTGATAGCGGGAATTTGAACTTTCCGGAGATCAAAATATATCATTATATAAAGTACCATCCAATCATGGGAAAAACCGTTTTGAAGAGGATCACCACATTAGTATGTATAATTTAAGAGTGTTTGGGGTCTGAAGTTTTCAAGGACCCAAATATTGATATAAATTTGCATAATATTGAAATTCCATAATTTATTGATGAGTGAGCCTATTAAATAATAGAGGTAATGCTTGCAGCAGTTAGAAAGCTAATGTATAATTTACAAATCAAAACATAGGTGGAATTCCAGTTTACATGCACGAAATACTATGCATACTTTACATTAAAAAGCTAGCATCTTGTTCTCTTGCCATAAGAAGCTTTGTGGAAACATAAGGCCCGCTAAAACTCTATTTGATAAAAAAGGAAAATAACTTTGCTAGATAAAATCCCCTTCAATAGTAAATATTACTGTTAGCATATGGACAGTGTTAAGCTGTGGCATTCTGTTTCTCACAGCGCAATCCTGTGTAACTCTTGCACTGGTGTAACAGTAGATCCACCGGTGTAAGTACACTTATGCCAGTGTAACTTGCTGTACGCCGATGGAAACAAAACGGAAACCAGCGTAACCCCTCTTGGACGCTGAGCATGCGCAGTTCGGATGCAGGGCGGACACCAGCACAACTCCGCCGGCGCAGGGGGCTTTCCGGGGGTGTCCAAACGCCCCCAGAATGTCCCCTGCACCGGCGGAGTTGCGCTGGCATCTGTCTAGCGTCTGAACAGTGTCTGAGAGGGGTTATGCTGGTGTCCGTCCTGCGTTCATTGACGAACGGCAAGTTACACTGGCATAAGTGCACCGGTGGATCTACTGTTACACTGGTGCAAGAGTTACACAGGATTGCACTTTGAGTGTCCTAGGACCCTACAATTAGGCATATCAGGGTGGGGGGATTTTGGGTTACCATTAAAGGGCAAGAAATTGTCCTTCTCTGTGTGTCCTTTTCTATAGTGGATTACCAGTTACAGAATTGTCTTCCCAGACACACTTGCTTGGCTTTGTCAATAGCAATGAGGTGCAAAGTCCTCCCCATCTTCATCACCCTATTCATAGGCCCCCTAAATGGGGGGGCAATTTAGGCAATTTTCAGGAGTAGAAGCACAACTGAAGAGGGTGTACTATCTATGTCTGATACCTAAGATCAGAGGTTCTCAACCTGTGGTACGGGTACCCCTAGGGGTACGCGGACCTCTTGCTGGGGGTACTCCAAGCCCTGCCCCTTATTTGCCCCATCAGCAGCTAATTAAGTGTTAATTAACATAGATTTTACATGTTAATTATTTTAGGAGGTACCCCCCTTCTGTCTCTCTGATTTTGGTTTTGGGCTTATTTTTGTACTTTGGAAAATGTACTTTGGTGGGGTGGGGGAGGGAAGAGCTTCTCTCTCTCTCTCTCTCTCTCACACACACACACACACACACACACACACACACACACACACACAGAGTTAAAGAAGACATTTTTCACATTTAAAATTGTTTTAGTACTTTTTATTTAACAATTAATTGCCTAATTACTTGATTAATCCAATTAATTAGCAGTTAATTAGCAGGGGGTACTTCAGAAAATTGGACCCAGGCCTCCAAAGGATGAGAACCCCTGCCTAAGATGAGTACCCATACCCACAGCCCTGTTCAGCTATGCTTTACCACTTGATTTTACTCCCATTGCAAACTGATTGAAATTTAATTTGTTAGCTGCAGTGTTCAATATATTCAATAGAAAAGATGCCGTGCTGGTGTGAAGAGGAACAGTTACTTGCCCTCTACTAGATCTAAGAGGAACACCACTTGAATACAGTAAGTGCAATGCCTTAGGCCGGCAGAGTGCTTGCTCCATCGGCCTAAAGATACACAGGATCAGGCTGCCGGATATTTATGTCAAGTACTGAGATGTCCAAGGCCGTCCCTAGACACCAACCACAATGCCAATACCAGCTCTAGTGTCGTATTGTCTACAGCTGTCTGTTTAGACTTGATGGATGGTGCTCAGGATGTACAGTAGGACATAGGCAGTTTCTGTCAGCATGGTTTCATAAATCCCTGCTCATAGATGTTGCCACTGTGTCCTCCATGAGCATTTTTTTCCCACCACTATACCGTACTGTTCATGTGAACTTACTTAATGCAATGCTTGGCCCTAGGTTTTCATAAACCTTTACCTGAAGAGTAAAAAGCAAATACAAAATATCTCGGTGAGGGGGTATTCACAGTTAGTCTTTGGTATAATTTTCAATTAAAGAATTCATGTAAGATCCCAGTACAGAAGCATCTGCATTATGCAGCAATAAATAGTAGAGATCTCAAGGCTTACGATACATTTCAACATCAAGTGACGGAAAATATACCTTATTGTGGGAATATAAACAAGAAGGACGTTGGGAAAGTTTTAAGGTTTTTCTCTCCTGCAAAAAATCCCCTAAATCCTACAGTATAGTGGGGCCCTCGCTATCCACAGGGGATCCGTTCCAGGAAAAAACCCCCCCATGGATAGTAAGGATACGCAGATACTGGGGTCCATCTTCAAAACATAAAAAGTTGTGTTTTTTTCCTTTTTACGGAGTTTTGAAGGTGGACCTCATGGATTCGGAACCAAATCACGAATCAAATAAGTCAAATCCACGGATCCTGGATCCGCAGATAGAAAGAATCCACTGTATTACTCAGCTAGCAATCAGAAAGAAAAAAATAAGGAATATGGAGAAAGTAGGTATGTTAAAAAATCTAAAAAATAATTCAAAGAAAAAATGCAATGGATTGTAAATTATTTCATGTTGTATTACAGTGGATTGATTTCTACAAATATATTTTAATCATACTTTCATATTCATTTTTCATAATACCTCTGGCTTTTGCATGGATTACATTTTACCCTTGGGTAAAGTACTAGGCAGTTAACTGCTACATCTGCTATTAAGCATTGGCTATATAGATAATTTGCTGGAGGTAAGTAAGAAAGCATCGACTAAGGGTATATAGGTTGAGTATTCCTTATCCAGATTGCTTGGGACAGGAAGTTGTCTGGATTTTGGATTTGTCTGGATTTCGGAATATTTGCATAAAGATAATGAGATATCTTGGGGATGAGACCCAAGTCTAAACACGAAATTCATTTATTTCTCATATACACCTTATACACATAGCTTGAAGGTAATTTTATACAATGTTTTTAATAATTTTGTGCCCCAGCATGCCTTGCGCTATGCTAGTCAGGTGCCGGAAAAAGATTTTTTTAAAAACATCATAGTCCCAAAACTGTCTGGATTTTGGAATAGTCTGGATTTTGGATGTCCTGACAAGGGATAATCAACCTGTACCTACAGTCTTTATTATTGTTGTTGTTGTTGTTGTTGTTAATATTTAACATGTTTATATTCTGGTTTTTGACTCTTACAAAATCTCCCAGGTAGCTTTCAATCAATTAAAAAACACACAATACAGAATTAAAATAATAGCACTCAAAGCAGCTAAAACTACAACAAACAAAAAAAACAGAAAACAGCATGGAAAAATAATAACTCTAAGCCAAACACCTGTTCAAACAAAGACCATCACCGATGATGCTAGGTGAACCCCGTTGGGAAGGGAGTTTCACAGTTTGGGAGCCACAACCTAAAAACTCCCATAATACATCCCTTCCACAGAGAGCTCCAATGGGAGAGCAGAGCAGGGCCTCGGTATATGACCTAAATGGGCATGCAGTTTCATATCAGGAGAGGCAATCCTTCAACGTCCCTAGTCCCATACCATTTAGGGGTCATTAAAAATAATCACCAGCACCATGAATTGGGCTTGGAAGCAAACTGGAAGCCAATGAAGGTGAAACAGAGTGGGAGTTATGTGCTCTGCACGCAGGCCCCAACAGGACTGGTGCCATGTTGCACTGAGCTCCAAGGCTCAAATCTTCACGAGGCTTTGTCCTGAACCTTCCCGTCGGAGAGCAGTGTCAGCTCAATGAGTCATGCATGATCACAAAGGGTGTGCTTCTGTGTCTGAGCAGATCATATTCTAAAAGGATATGACATTCTAAAAGGAAGCCATTTCAACTATAAAAGTGAAGCATGCATGCATCCAGTTTTAGTTCCCCAAAAAGAGTGTTTTTCCAAACTCCTGTTTTCCAAACAGCGAGGAGTTTGATTGCTATCCTGCAGTCTAACTTCAGCCTCTCTGTAGCATTATCTGGCAACAGATCCAGAGTACAAACATACAGCAGCGAACGCAAAAGGCCACTGAGCTCTCTCCCTACTGTGCTTGAGCACACAGCGACTTCCAATCTGGACCAGAAGTACGATATATATATATCGTATATGGAAAATTACGTTTAACTAATTTTCTTTGGGTTCATAGTGGATTGCAACATTAATTTTATTTTTAAAAAAGCAGAGCAAGTCGCAAAAATAACATTAACACCACTCTATATAAACATCTGAAACTATGTAAGTTAATGTTCCTGCAACAAAACTTCCCTCCTCAGCTTTGTTACACTCCTGTTCACACATTATGCTGTACATAGGTTAAGGTTACATACTTTCATGCGAATGACTGTACATATGTCCATTTTAAAAGTCAACATGGGGACCGGAATCTATACTACATACAACATACTGCATACCCCTATAGATTTGAACATCAAGTGTGAACAACTGTCTGCATACAAAACAATGATGTGTATACTGTACAGAAATTGTCTGTATAGTATATATGTGCACTGAGTATAATGTATGAATTGGATCCAATTCCTCCCAATAAAAGTCAGACCAATCCCAAAGTTCTACCAACACTGCTGTAAACACTCAGGCCTAGTAGTGAGTTTCAAGGCACCTACCAAGGATAAATGCTTCAGCACAAGCTTATTTACTGTTGATATGTGTGCCCTCTTGGTTGATCTCAGAGCTTGTGATAAGACACACAGCCTGATCCTGTGTGAAGTTAGAGCGATGGAGCATGTGCTCCTCCACACTAAGCTGTCACAAATGTGCTGTAAAGCACGTTTGCGACTCCTGGCGAGTAAGGGCTGCCAGCGCAGAGGTTGGCAGCCCTCGCTCCACCAGAAGACCGTCCCTGCACCCGCCGATGAACGCAAGTTCCGCACTGGTGGGCGCAGGGGTGGCCAGGCCTGCCAGGGGGTGGCCATTGCCGGCCCGGGCCGGGAGAGGGCGGGGGTATCAGCAGTGTGCTTCACCGATATCCCAAGCCCTCTTCCAGCCCACTCCGGCCTTCCTTCTCCGGCTCGAATGTATGCCAGTTTCAGAACTGGCGTACATCTGAGGAGGCCCATAGGGCCCTGGCTGGCTTGCATCTAGGGAAGGGGATGAACATTCCCTTCTCCTGAGGTGCTCCCGGGCTGCCACGGGGCAGCCCAGGAACGGATAAGATTTAGGCCAGCCTTTAGGATTTAGGCCGGCCGCTACATCTTACACAGGATTGCGTCGACAGAGAAGGTTATCCTTCAGGTATTCAGAACCAGCCAACCCATTTTATATACCATTCCTTGAGCTAAACAGGTGACCTTAAGACACTTCAATTTGTCTCTCCTTGTACCAGAGTATGAAAAATAAGATTGGTCTCACAAATGAGAGTATGTAACTGAAAAAGAGCATCTTTGAAACCCTTCTTGCATAATTTTTGAAGTTAATTTGTTCTATTTTTTCAAAATTTGAGAAAATGTTTTCAGCCTGAAAACAGTCTTCAGTCTGCCTGGAGCAATTTTTTTACAGCTGAGCAATAAACCTCTTAAAACATGGCTTATAATGGAAATCTTGTCAGGGCTTTAATTAAAGTAGGCGCCACAACAGTGCATCCACTTAGACAACAAATGGATTTTGCCGAGAACACTGGGCAACAAACAACTGACCCTTCTGCCTTAAATGCTTTCATTTCTATTGAATTCTCACCCGTTCATTCGTTTCTTCTAAACTCTAGTTGCCAACAAAGGTTTCTGAACTGGAGAACTCTTGTTCATCCTGTTGTAGAAGCTATGGTGGCACACTCCACAAAGACAGCAAAAAGAAGTTGCTCAGGGATGTTTTAAGGTGATCACCAGAGTTAAGATGTAAAGAATGGAAGACCAAAGAATTACCTTTCAAGAAATGTCTACATCAGGGGTTCTCAACCCCTTTCCGGCTGAGTACCACCTCCAGCACCGCTCTCCTGCTGTGTACCACCAGAAGTGATTGGCAATGACATCATCGCCAGTTACTCCTGGGTTTTCAGGTTTTTGGAGGCCAGAAATTGCAGGTAGGAGGCTCTGGGCGGGTTAGATGGTCCTCAGCGTTCCCGAGAGGCTCAGTCAAAGGCAGGAGCCTCTCAGGAGTGAAAACACGGTGCCAAAAGCACCGCGTCGGAGCAAGGTTCCAGCGATTCGGCAGTCCGAGTACCACCAGCAGTCGACCGAAGTATCACTGGTGGTACAAGTACCACTGGTTGAGAAACCTTGGTCTACATCGTTTTGCTTACCAAAGAACCCTGCCAATGTGCAGGGATGGTAGTAACATCAATCCCCCATATATATGCAGAAAATTCTGGAGGGTGTTCTTGGTAGCGCACTCAGTTCGCGAGAAGTGTGAGGCCAAGAGGTCTGACCTCATTAAGTCCCCACACAAACCAAGGACACTTGGGACACAATCCTGGGGAAGTAATGAATGGCGGAGCGAGCGCTCTACCGTTCGTAGTCGTCGCAAATGTGCCATAAAGCAGGTTTACAACAACTCAAGAGTAAGGGAGGCTGGCGCAAGGCCAGCCTCCCTCACTCCGTCGCTAGACAGAGGAAGAGAGAACCCCCTGTACGCTGACCTGCACTCCCTGGAGGATCAATAAAACATCTCTGTCCATAAAACCTCATCATTAGTTAGAAGCTTTCACCAAACCATGTTTGCATTATAAACATTATAACCCTTTCTTGGCAAAGAGGAGCACATGAAACAACTTAAGGATAAGAAAAAAAAAAGCAATCTGTGCTTCAAATAATGTACCGTAGGTTGTTTCAACTTCCTACAGAGACCACGAAGGCACTACTGTTTTAAATGTTAAATATGGCATGCATGTTTGCATAAACACAAAATGCACTTGGGAATTCTCCTGTCATTTCCACCTTAACCTGGGAAGTCCTCAGAAGGCATTATGTAATGTATTTCTGTGTGAGAATTCTCTGGGAAATCAATCTGTCCCTCTACCGGGTTTTTAAAAAGACACACGACAAACACCATGTAGTAAGATTCACAAATCTCATGCTGTTTGAAGCTTGTTTATAACCGGTGGTGTTTAACTGCTGAAAATCACAATGCAGAAAAGGTCATCTGCCTTGCCTGGTTATATGTGAACTAAAAGTGGGGCACAGCACAGCAAAGATGGAAACTGAAAAGAAGGAACTGAAAAGAACAGCATTCAGCAGTTTTTTTTTTCATTCATGCCACAGGTAAGCTCCAATTTTGTGTTTTCCTTCCTCCTCATCTTTCTCTTTTGCAGAACAGGCCTTTTTATTTCCTGAAGTGATATTTGAAGATGATTGGTCAGTAGCATGATAATTTTCACAGCTCACATCAGATAGAAAACTCTGGGAAAAGGTCACTTTTTAGAATTCACTGACAGGCCTAGATAAAACAAGTCAAATCATTAAAAATTAGATGACTCATTATGTCAGGCTTACCAGATCGTCGCCTACCCTTAAGGGGGCGGGGCGTGGGGGGACTTTTTTTAACAGTCCAGTCAGCCCCAGGCAATGTGTGTGCTCACAGAGCATGCATGGTCCTGGTCCCACCCTTCACTTCCATGAGAATTTGGGACATTTCCCTTCAAAACGTAAGAGAGGTGGTTTCTCCAAACTGCCTCCCTGTGCCATTCAAGGAAATGCCCCAATTCCCCTGGATGTGAAGGGGGAGGCCAGGACTATGCATGTGGGTTCAGCAGCAGTGGCAGCCACCAAATCCTAGCCCCTTTCCTGGACCTGATCCTGCAGCACAGGTCCACACAGATCTGCACCAGCGAATGTCCCCTATCTAGAGGAGATCTCTGCAACTGCCCCCCACGGGATGCAGGGCCAGCCATTTTGGCATAACTACACTTGTGTGTGTGTGTGTGGGGGGGAAGGATAGGATTGGGCTCTCAGTCTGTTGCATAAAAAGGAAAAAGGCTAACATGGTTTCTCCTCTGGGAGTCAATCAGGCACTCTGCTTTCAAGTGTTTGGCTAATATTTATTTTTCTGTGTTATAAAAAATCCTGGTTGACATTCTACTTAGAAGGAATGCATGGAGGTTGCTTGTATGTGATCTTGCTTGTCCCAAGGTTTCACAGAACATCTGAATAGTGCTGTAGCGACAGCACATTACAGATGCGGTGAGAGTACCTGTGTGATACATGCATTTGCTGCATCCGCACTTGACGTACATATTTAGGCGTAGACTTAAAAGCATCTTAAATGTATACCTGTGTGAAGTGGTCCTTTGGCTCTCTTGTTTCCTAGATACATTGTTTTGATGTTCAGATAGATACAATATATTAAAAAGATTTTCTCTAATAGGGTTTTTTTTTTTTGGTTCAGGCGAGTCCATTGTAAATCAACAAGTCAGCTACTGCAATGACTTGCAAATTATCCAAAAGTACATTATGATTAAGCCTTTAATGTTCCAACTGTAAACCTTAACTGATGCACTGAAATATTTAAAAGAGCCTCATGACCTACTTCCAATTCCATTGTTTCACCCCTCTAATGTTCATCTGAATTACACTATAACCATTTAAATGCTGCACCTTCTCATGACGTTGGCAATTTCTCACAATTTAAGTGTATTACATTATTACTGTTAGCCATCACTTGCTTGCATTATGCTGGAATTACATTCTTAAAACATCCATTTTCAAATTATGTCTTTAAAATGCCCTAATGGAGAAAAAAAAATCATGTAATAAAATTCCACACATTCACATTTTCTCGTTCTAATTTACAAATGGAACAAACAATCTGCAGTACCAAGCACTATTAATTTAATTTAAAGGAATGAAGATAGAATCTTGCTTTGTTGTTCTGAAGCTTTCACCCCATCCACAGAGGTGGATCTGAATTTCAAGCCAAAAACTGTCTGAGAAACTATTACTATAAAACATCATAGACTTTAAATTGATAATATCCTAGCTTCATTAGATAGTCACAGCATGGTATGTGGTTTGTGTGTTTTAAATAAATAGACATGCCTAGTCAACTATACAAGGTGATAGTAAAACAAAATCATTGTCAGCAGTTCCTTCAGAAAAGGAAGATAAGTTGTTCAGATACAAACTATCTCTGTTTCTGGGGAGATCTTTACACTTAATGAAACAAAGCAAGGCAGCAGCATAATCGAGAACAGTAATTCATAACATGTTTGTAGAAAGGTGCAGAGGCTTCCTGTCATTAAATAATAATTACAGGAAGTCTCCACACCTTTTTACATATGTTTCAAGTTTTATATGTTAGGTAAAGGTAAAGGTGACCCCTGACAATTAAGTCCAGTCGTGTCCGACTCTAGGGTGTGGTGCTCATCCCCATTTCAAAGCCGAAGAGCCAGCGTTGTCCGAAGACGCCTCCGTGGTCATGTGGCCGGCATGACTCTCCTTGCCGCAGCGCGTAGCATGCGGCTGGAACACGTTAGCCTGGCATTATTCCAGTTCAACATACAGTATTTGAAAACCATGCAGCATTTCAAGATGCCCTCGCATCATATTCCTCATGACCCACAATACATACCTATGAGAAGGTGTGCTATCAAGTTTGACTCTCTGTCCTTCCTCAGAGAGTCACAGAGGTATACACAGGGCTATTTGACCACAGTCTTCTTGGGAGAAGGGTTAGATTGAGACATAAGGACACACACGTTATGCTGTACCCAGGCTCTGAATGTTTGTGCCCAGCTACACATGTCCCTGTGAATGACTGTACCAATTCATTTTTCCACATCAACAATCCATATGTACAGTATGCAGAATGCACCTGCACTGAATGGAATGTGGGAATAATTGTACCCAGGTGCAGACTAACAACGATTGTACCTGGGCACAGTTGACCTTGTAGTTGCCCAAAGCAACCCAGAGACCTTCTTACAAGACAAGCCCATGCATGTCTACACAGAAGTCCCACTCTGTACTCCCAGAGAAGGCTTGGTGCTTTTGTTGCTGTTTTTAAGTGGTGCTTTAATTGTATTTGAATTATGTTGTTTTATTGGTGCTTTTGGTTTTTGTGAACCGCCTTGAAGGGTAGGATATACCACCTTGAAGGGCAGGATATAAATATCTTAAATTAATATTTTAAAAGCACATCAACTCTCTGTAGTAGCTGAGCATTTAGAATGGGGTGCAACAACTGCTGTTCCACATCGCAGTCTGCTGCAAAAAGCTGCATTATGTCAGCCATCATTGCAAATTGCTACTTCCCTTTCCTGAGAGAGGCACTGGTGCCTTAGCAGCGGTATGGTTGGGAGAAATTCAGCAGGTGCAGCTTTTCTTGTCATGCCATGATAGAATGGAAAACTGCACCAATTGATCTTACAAGATACAGAATATATGGGTAAAGATGCCATGTGTTGAAAGCCAAGAATGCAGATCCAGTTGTTGAACACTGGATCACAGATTTTCAAAACAAGTTTAAAAGACAAGTTAAAAAGCTGCAAACAAGGAATAAAATACATTTATAATCCGAGGCTTGAGATTGTGCAAAAAACCGATGTTTCGTTCCAGACTAGGAACCTTCTCTAGGTGCAATCACAAAGACTGTAAAGACTTCACACGCTTTCTAACAAAATGCTATGTGCAATACTATACAAATTCATTTTTTGTTTTTTGCTCCTCAATCAAAACTGATGCCTTATATGCATACGGACATTCTGATGCGCACAAGGAATTCCAAATACAGAGGACAGCGCAGCACTGCCCCAACATTGCTATGATCAGGCTTGCTAAAGTTTCATATATGAATGTAGCATCTGTGGAGTATGGGAACTGAGTTTATTGTTTTCAGATGATGGCATTTAAAATAAAAAAAACTCAGAATGTTCTCTAAATTCTAAAAATTAAACAGATCAGAAATGTTGTAAATGATCCCACTTATTTTTACATGATAAGTACAACCTCTGTTCATTAAATATCAGACAGCCAATTTTCATTCTACAAAAGATGACTGTTTGGACAGAAAGACATTCTTTTAATCTAGTGATGTCTGGACATTCTGTGTTTATGAGTGGGAGCTCCCTTTAAAATGAACATGAAAGAACAATGCTTAAACAAGAAGCCCATCCACAGTCACGCAAACAATAAATAACAGACAAAGATCAGACAGATAACACAGAAAAACTTTACACTTCTCTTTTTTAAGTTCAAAGGTCCCATTTCTTCTCAAAAACATGAAAAAGCCATGCATATTGTAACAATCATATAATTAAGATTTCAGAAGAACAGCTTAAAAAAAGCTACGATAACAAACGCCTACTTTTAACATATTTGGGCAGTAAGGCCCACACAGCTTTCTGAGAATGCAATTGCCTCCATCCATGTTAGGATTCCCACAAATTAAAGAGAGCTTCCTTTTACTGCGGGCTCCCATTTTCCTATGAATACTGCAAAATACGTAAAAAGCTAAAAATAAAACCGCGAAAGTCAAATGGGGGCTAAACCAAATCCAAACAAAATTTATGATTGTGTTTGGTTAACAATAAATATGAAAGGAAAATGAAATCATGAAAGAGGAAACTAAGGTAGAAATAACAAGCACTGGAAATAGAAAACTGTCTGTGCCCTGTCAATGACTTTGGGCTCAATCCTATCCAACGTTCCAGTGCCGATGCAGCCACAATGCAGCCCGGAAGTAAGGGAACAAACATTCCCTTGCCTTGAGGAGGCCTCTGCGACTGCCCTCCCACCACAGGATGCTGCACACGCCCTGTTTGCAAGCTGCATCAGCACTGGAAGGTTGGATAGGATTGGGTCCTTACTTACAGCTATCCTGCTATAACTCTCCAAGACCTTACTCCAATCGAGTTGGAGGGAAAAGTAAGCCAGAGCTGGGCATTTAAGAGGAAACAAAATGTTTCCTATGTGTAGATGGTTTTTTAATGGATCTACTGCATTTTGTGATTGTTGTGAACTACTCTGGAGACTGTGGTCAAAAAGCATGACAAATCTAATAAATAAATTAAAAGGGCCAGGTGGTCCAAAAGGCAACTGTAAGGTAGCAAGACTATAGTTCTCAAATTGTTCAAAGGGACCACCAATGAAGTTTGGAACCCTTTTTAAGGGTCAGGGAGTATCACCTGACCTGCTCTAGCCTCTTCTTGTTTAGAGACTTCCTTTCAGTTCTAGACTTGCTGCTCTCCCCTGCAGTTCCTTGCTTTGGCTTTGGATGGTGATGCACAGGCTAAATCCATGCTTGGCAACACCCATGCCACAGATTCAGGATTTGTTGCAGACTCAAGTCTTTACGTTTATGCTATTGCACTTTTGTTCCAGACCACCACTAGCGTTGCTCCGGTAGGGGCGGGGCTGTAAGTATCGCTGCGGTCATAGTCTCTTTACCGAGCGAGGAGGAGGCAGCCCCGCCCCCTCACTGTCTGAGCCAGTCCCCTACAGAGAAAGCAGCAGGCAGGGTCTCTTCCCTGGCATCTGGGAAGGGCGGTGAGGGGGCGGGGCTGCCTCCTCCTCGCTCGGTAAAGAGACTATGACCGCAGCGATACTTACAGCCCCGCCCCTACCGGAGAGACGCCTCTGCAGACCACTGCACTACTGCTAATTGCCACTGCACTGAAAGTCCACAGTAAACACAGTCCACAGTAAAGCAGAATTCAGCCAGTCCTCTTTTCACTTCCTCTTCCTGGCTGTCTTCATGGAAGACAAGATGTAGGGAATTATTTCCTTGTAAGCAATCTGCGATTCTTTCAACCCACTGCAGCCCCATTCCCAAGGCTCTACCAACCCTTAGGAGAGATTTTTTTTTGGGGGGGGGAGGGTGCAAGGGACTGCTGTGGGGAAAAGGGTAGTTCCTTAGCATCTAACCCTGTATATATACCGTGTCTGCTGCTTGTGTCAGATTGCTAATTGTTATTTTAACTATTGTTTTCAAATGTATTTTAAAATTAGATTGTTCTCAGCTTTGAACATTTACCGTATTGTCCCGAGTATAAGACGCACCTGATTATAAGACGCACCCTTAAAGTTTGGTGCTATTAAAAAAATTTAATTAAATCACTGGCATAAAATTGCAACAGCCTGATTATAAGACGCACCCCTAGTTAAAAAACTTAAATTAGGAGAAAAAAGTGAGTCTTATACTCAGACCAATACGGTATATACAATGAAAAGTAGATTATAACATTTCAAAATAAATATTAGTGAAGGAAAAATAATCCAAAATGTTACACCTCTGCATTATGGTGAGTTACAGAAATAACATCACACCACTTTCCCAATCAAGTCTTTATTGGGAGAAAGCAAAGATGCAGAATATACCTTGCATGTCATATCATATACAAGTCCATTGTGTGTTGGCATGTAGGGTGTCCCAAGGAAAACAGCAGTTCAAAGCAATCTTTCTTAACGTATACCTTTAAAAGGTGAAGGACAAAAGACAGGAGGAGAAAATGCTAATAAAGGGTGTGATTTTCATAAAGAAGAGATATTTACCTAACACACTGTGACCTTAGTAAAAGAAAGGATCAGAATAAACCGAGCAAAGAACAACTCTATTTTAACTAAAATAAGAATTTGGGAAAGAAACAGAGGTTACATTCCCCAGATTTACAAGAGGATGGAATATAGATCAGGGAAACAGTAACTCTCTCTTGTGAATTATCACTGATTCTCACCAAGATAAAAAGAAACTCCTTTCAAAAATCAGTGCAGGCTGTAACTTCAGCACTCTGTACTTTTGAGTCACACTGATAGAGAAAATGAAGTTGAGAGCATACATTTCTCCTTACATCCATGCAGCATTGATCCTTCCCCTGCCTCCCCCCACAAATACATGGGGAAGACAACTAAAAAGAACTCAATGAGTATCAAGTTTTTCCAAACTTTGATGATGCAGATGCAGCCAGCCAGGCAGGCTCCAGTGGCAAGGAGGTTGGCGGTGGCGAGGAGGATGACAGCGATGGCGGCGAGAACAATGGCGGCAAGGACGGCATTGGCGGCAATATGGCAGTGAGGGCGGCGGCAAGGACAACGGCGGTGGCAAGACAGCCAAGTGGCAGCAGTGGCAAAATGACCATTTTCATGGCCACAAATAAATAAACAAATAAAAATTTCAGCCGCCTTGTGGCCGGTGAATGAAAAAAAAATTATTTATTTTTAAAAAACGGGGGGGGGGGGTGTCCCGGTTTGGAACCGGAAAATATGGTAAGCCTATGTAACCATCTATAAGAGTATTTGACAAGACTAGAGTAAATTACCCTAGCACAGGAGCCCCTTATGCACAGAGCTCAATTGGGAGCAATTGGTCCAATTGGTTTAAAGTCGGCCCTGTCTCTGGGCTTTGAAAAAAGGCTAAAAACGTTATCATCTTTATCAAGAACTAGATTTAAGTCATGAACAAGGTTCACAGTCCTTACGAATCATGGTTCACATTCTCAGCAGGTAAAATCAGCTACTAATCCAATTACTGCCAGTAGCATTAATGACTAATTACACATACTTACTACTAGCCAGGTTGAATATTTATATCCACACTTTTAGGAGCAATCTAATTTCAAATGGCAGCTAGTTTAGAAAAGAGAGGGGCAACAACAACAAAAGTTTATGATGTTCATTCTTGATTGTATAACAGCCCAATCCTGCCTAAGGATCCGCCACGGGGCAGGATCCTGTGCACCATGCGCCGGATCCCGTGCACTGCGGGCAGGCTCCCGCTCGGAGGAAGGTCTCCTTGGGAAAGGGGATGATGGGAAAGGGCACTAGGACCAATCGGCCTTCTTAGACATCCGCCAGCGAAATCGCTGGCAGAGGTCGGAGGAGGCCGTGTAATGGTCCAGCTGCCCGGCAGGGACCAAGATATGGCCGAGGCCGTCTCCTGCCCCCTCTCAGGTCGACTGGGCCTATGGCTGCCCTCCCTTTGTCCCTGAACCGTCCTCCCCCGTCGGCTGGATCCTTACCTGGGTCCTCCGGTGGGTGGACGTTGGTCTTGTCGGCGGAGCAGGGGAGGCCGGCCTTGCGCCGGCCTTCCTTGCTCTCGAGTCGTCAAAAAAATGCCTTATGGCACTTTTGCGATGTTTTTGGCCGGCGGAACGTTTGTTCCACCGGCCGCAGTTTGCGCAGGATTGCGCTGTTAAATACATAAATTTTATTTATGTATTGGCGCAGGTGGTACTTCAGAAAATTTGACTGTGACAGGTGGTACACTGGCGACAAAGGTTGGGAACCTCTGGTATACAGCATTTTCATTTATACAGATTTTGTGAGATTGAGATGTTATGTGGTGAATAGCAATGGTAGGTCCTGAGATAAAAAGAGGGTTAATAAATATTAATGGCCAAGAAATTCCTTGAATGGGAGATCCTCCACTGGGAGCTCTCAGGACCTTTAAGTACATCTACCCGAGAGGAGGGGCTAAGGTGTATGGTGATTCCTCCCCTCCTCCATCTCTGAGTGAGTGACAAAGACGAAAGCTGCATATGCAGGCAGATTCTGGAAGAGACAAGAGAGTTAAAATTTGATCTGAGAGAGACTGCAAGGGAAGCTAAATAACGCAAATATTACAAAGACAAAACAGAACCCAGTTACTGCTGTGTTCCTGGGATTTCTCAATGCTCAGAGAAGTGGGGCACGAATACTGCACTGCCATCTTTCATGGGATACGCTGGCACAAATTGATTTCGGTGATATAAAGTAGTTGCCTTGCAGCCCAAACCTACACAAATGCTGTGTTATTGCAGCGGCTCAGAACTGGATGTTAAAAGGCGTCAGTGCTAGCTCAAGAGAACAACCCACTCCTCGTCGTGCTGGAACCAAATAGTGACACAGCAGCTGCTATAGACTCTGCCGTGCCAGAGCTCTTTCCAAGTCCCTGCATAGATTAGTTTAGTCACATAGGAGACGTTTGCTGGCCAACAGCAAATAGGCAGGATGAGGAACTGAAAGCAACCCTGAAAGCACCAATGCAAGACTGTGGTTATTTACATCAAAGCTGTTCCCTCGACATAAAACAGGTCTTCTATAATGGGAAAGTGAGGTTTATAATGCTGTTTTAAGGCTACAATTACATATACACTTACTTGGGAGTAAGTCTCAATAAAATTATAAGTGGAACTTATTTTTGAGAAGTCATGCATAGGATTTGTGCTGTAAGATCCTTAATTTTTATTTGTGCTGCAGCAGGCAAAGCAGCCCTCTGTAGGTGTGGGTTGTTCATCACTGCCATCTGTGGCCCCTAATTACCAATTTGGGTGGGGGAGTACTGGGTATTACTTGCTTGATGATTTATTGGATAGCTTTTGTAATTGGTTATGTTTTTCTTCCTTTTTTAAGGAAGAAATGCAGGGCATTTCTATATGACTACCGTCTACAGAGAAAAACGGTTAATATAAGTAAAATCCGAGAAAGAAAACCTTCAATTCAATCCTTGAATTGAAGAAAACCTTCAATTCAATTCAAACCTTATACTTTCTTTAATAAGTAGGAATGGTACTGGTAGGATACATACTGGAGAGTGAGAGAGAGAGAGAAAGTCAGACAGAGTATTGCTAACATTAAACAAAGCTCAAACTCCCAAATGTTCAAGTTGTCCACTAAACACAGAGGGTCAGAGGCGTCGCTAAAGGGGGGCCGAGGGGATGCAATGCCCCCGGGTGACAATCACGGTCTCCTTGCGAGGAGGAGCCGCGGCGGGATTTTTGTGCTCCGCGGCTGCGTTTTTGCAGCCAGAGGACTGTGTTTGCAGCTGCGGAGCATAAATGCCCTCCCACCCACCTTGTGTCCTGGAAGGCTTGAAATGAAGCCTTCTAGGATTGCAGGGAGTGGGGTAATGACACAAAACGCGGCATTGCCCCCCCCTCCGGCCGATGCTAGCAATGCAACTGCAGAGGGTAGTTTCCAGAGTAATGCGTCCATAAAGAGAAGTGTGCTCTGTGATCACAAGCTCCCTCTTAGAATGGAAGAACTCCACTCACAGAAAGGGCCCCTTCTTTATTCACCTATAAAAGATCTTTACAGTATGAGACACGGTATCTAAAGGACCCCCGCCTCTTATATTGTATGAACCTTCCCACTGACTTGGAGTCCCTTTTCCAAGTTCCTCTGCCTTCAGAGCTTAGATAGATGGCGACCAGGAACAACGACTTTTCTGAGGTGGAACTCATTTAAGGAAATCTTTTTCCAAAGAGGCCCACTTGGCTCCCACACCAGATGAAAACTCCTTAATGTTTCACTGGACTTTTTGGTTGTTGTTTACATTAATTTGTCCATTTCGTATGGCATTTCCCAATAATCTTTTCTTATGTGCTGGCAGCTGGGTAAGGTGCCAAGTAAGGGAGCCATTTTGTTCTCAAACATTTTCCCCAACATAGTAACTGCTACAATTTGGGGGTGCATTCGCTCACTGGCGTCGACAGGGGGAAGCAGGGGGGCGGGCCGCCGGGGGGCGTCGCGCGTATAAGGGTGACGCACGATCCTCTCCACTTACAGTTTTCTGTTGGAGGCGGGCCCGCCCGCCCTCCCCGGTGTCCGTTCGGCTCCAAAATGAGCCAAAAACGGAGCGGGGAGGGCGCTCCGCTCCTGCGCGTGACATCACGCGCGGGGGCGGAGCCTCTCCCTTAAGGGCGACGCGCGCCCCCGCTCTGGGGTGTCGCGCGTCATCGCGACGCTACTGCATTCGCTCAAGATAGTCGCCACATGGAACTGATGAGGTAAAATTATCTCGTAAGGAGCCCCCCCCTCCATGTCAAAATGAATGCAGAAATCAGGCCCTACTTGGACTTGTATGGATAGTAGAACCACTTTCTTTGCAAATGGTACTGTTAAAATATGTCTTAAACCTTTATTTGGAAATGGATGAAAATGAGATTTTATTTTATTTTGCAGGGGAACTGGTTACTCCAGATAGATTTTGTAGTGTTTATAACTGAATCCCAAGAAAAATTAATTGTATTTGACAGTAGAAGTCAGTATGTGTCACAACGTTCGCTGTATGTTTTGTAAACACAAACAGAAACACACATCAACACATGTGTACAGTTGCATCTTGTGACACAGATTTGTACTCCATATGCACATTCACAGTACAGTCCCTAAGCATATCTACTAAAAAAATGTCTTATTGCTGCTTCTCTGCTCCATACTGTTGCCCCCCCAGTGGATTTTATTGTTTTTAATTTTGTTTATGTATCGTTATGTATTGTTTAAACTTATTTTATGTATTTTAAATTATGTGTTTTAATCTGTTGTAAGCCGCCTTGGGCATTTGCCTTTGGCATAGGAAAAGGCGGGATATAATTTTTTAAAATAAATAAATTAATTGCTTTCAACAGACTTACTCCCAAGTCAATATGTATAGACCGGTAAGGTCCAAGTTCACTAAGGACTAAAAATCAGAGCTATTCCCCCTCTTTACAGAGATCACTTTGGCCAACCATTCACATTTCATAATGAAATGATGCAGAAACTAGCTGGAGTGGAGAAATAAAAGCTGGCAGGGGTAAACTAATAAAAACTGGGGTACAAAATTAACCTAATGGGAAATCCAATTCATTTCTGGGGTAATGTTGTAGCCCACACCCTTTTTTGTTCATAAGCAAGGAAATAGTTAACAGTAATTCATTTTCCTTTGGGGGATATCATGAACCAAGTAGCCAATGACAATGTCCTAACAGGCAAAAGTAATCATACCTTAACTTTTGAGTCCCCCTCCCCCCCCCAAAAAGAAAACTGCTATGAGATCTAAAAAAAAGGTCAGGGTTAAGCAGCCTCATGTAAAATTGTATCATGATGGTGGATCTAGTACTATATGCTACAAGCATGGATCTGAACAGGGCATGGTCACAAAAATAGGGAGTTCCACAGCCAATATCAGAATGTCTTATTTCAGGATGTGATTTAGAATACACTGCTAGCATGACGTGCTTCTGTTTACTTTATTGAGAAAGCAGCAACACTTCCAGGTACAGTACTAGCTTCCTTACTGGCACAAAGCCCTGTACGGAATGGTCAGCAATGACTCTGCAAAGTTGTGCGTGAGCTCCCAAAGATAGCTGTCTAGTCTGCTTGGATGGTGAAGCAGGCCTTGGTGTGCAAATCTACATAAAAGTAATTATGATCACTGGCAAACCAAATCAATACACTAACTAACTAGCAGAACAATATTTAGCGTTGGCATTTTAAGTTTTGTTGAATATTAATTCTTGCGAGCCACTCTTGTGAGCCACAGAAATGCAGTTTCTCTCCTTTAATTGGAGCATATGATTTACAGCTTTCTTCTGTTGCTTTTATGAAAGACATTTTTAGCTGTCCCGTGTGAGTTGCTAACATCTGCACTGATGAAGAAATTGCAAAAAGGGAAAAAAGCATCTCACAAAGGATTACAACTATCAGATTTTTTAAAGAGCAGTTATATATTATAATTTGATGTGCTGATAGTTTTTGAAGTATATCCAATGTAAACTTCAAAAGACAGTGAATATTTCATTACCATGGAGCTGACAGAAAAAAGTTCAAAATTAGGACAGTTAGACTATATATAACCACTTAAACTGCCTCAACCATACTTAGAGACTACAATTGTATTTCCTGATTGGCTGCAAATTGTTCTTTTCTGCCCTGCGATACTCCGGGATTGTAGGTGAAAACTGCCTGCGCGTCAAGATCTATCAAGGAGGGCACCAGGGAGCAGATCAGAGCTGTTTTAAGCTACCACCTTCCCTAATGCCCTGTTTGCCCCATGATGACTTCTCCCCTTCTGATCTTCAAAATAAATTACTCTCCTCTGTCCTGGTCAACATTTTGTACGCTATTTATTTATTTTATTGCTGCAGTTCCACTGTGGGTGGGCTTGCAATCAAACAGTGCAATCAAACGGAGGCCTAACTCACAACCAGAGAGACTTCAAAAGGCAGTTCATTCTATGAACCCAGCCATGCTGGCTTGGACAAGATTCAAAGCTTCAATATGCAGTGGAGAGGGAGTCCTCCGAAAAGACTCCAGAGATTCTCATTCACAGCATTAGGGGGTTGGCAGTAGAAGGGCAATCCAAGAGTTACCCAAAAATTGCCCAGAGTCTCCTACCTGTGTTTTCTGGCCTCTGAAAACCTATAAACCCGGAAATAACTGGTGATGATGTCATCACCAGTCACTTCCGGTGGTACGAAGCAGGAGAGTGGCATTGGAGGTGGTACTCGGCCCGGAAGGGGTTGAGAACCCCTGGACTAGAGCATGACTATGATCACCGTCAACTAACCATATGGATGTATTTCAATTACCCCCAATGCACTGTTTGAATAATATTTATTGAGAAGCGGTTTGGGCAACCCTTGAAATTAAGCAACAGGGAGTCATGCACACGCATGCTCCTTCTACATATGTTTATTTATCAGGATGTATCATCTGAACCAGAACCCAATTTCTTTTTCCAAGTTTAAAAACAACTGTGGGGGAAGAAGGGACACTCTTTGGTCTGGAACTGTGGTGCTGGGGGAATGGCCTTTTTCAATCCTCTCCCCAATGCTGTTTTTCTTACTTCAATTCCCTATTACCCCAGGACCCCCCCCCCCCAAAGAAGACGCCAGACAGGTGCTTGGATTATGGGCTGTTTATTGAAAATCAAACAACCAGGAAAAAACTGCAGCAGGGCTCTAACTAAAAACACCCCCCTTGGCGTGCAGGCGGCTAGGTTGGGGGAAACGGTACCTAGCCGTCTGCCTCCCCCAAGATCTAATTGGGCATGGGACATCCTGGCTCCAGGCCCACTCGGTCCACGAACAGTATGGTGGGAAGATCTTTCTTAGCACTGACAGCCCAATCCAGACTTGCCCCCTGGTTTCTTTTAACCAAAGGGGGAAAAAAGCTTGGGAGATAGGGTTGTAGCTCTCCATTGTGTTTAGTTTGCCCCTAAGGTCTGAGTCAGACATGCATGACTATCTCCTGACATCTTGCATCTTGGAATGATGTTATTAGCTGTGTTAATTTAACACTACAACAAACATTTATATTTGTTGATACGTTCTTTTGAATTACTTGCCTATTTTATGGAAGTTAGTTAACTGCAGAACAGCAGAAATGGCCTCTGTGTGCCTTTACTGCAGCAAAAAGACTTACCGGTATATTAAAATACTGGAAGTATTAAGGCCCACCCATTACCTCTTAACTCTATCAACATTTGAAGGTATGGCTTGCATATGACAACTACTGTACTTATATTTTTTGGATATTTGGATGTCTTTGTTAGATATCTATCCATAGAGCGTTTATTGTTCATAGCTTATTGTTTCTAGTGTACAGTATATTGCTTCCTGCCTATATAATTCATCTATATTTTCTCCTTTTCCCCCTTTTCTTTTTTTATTAATTTTTTTGTTATTATTCAGTAATAAAGGGGGGAGTGATATCTTGCATCTACGAATGTCATCACAGATGTACAAAATCACTACAGATGGACTATTCATGTAACCTGATATCAACTGAAACATTTTGGGCTGCTTTGGACAGCTGATCCGTTGAAAACAAAATTTCTGTATAGTAAAGTTAAAGGGTAGCCACTGCAGCACAAGTGACATCACATATGAACTGGACATTTGCATGAGCATGTATGCGATACTTCTGCCTCTTTCTCAGGGTGGGAAGGAAGACTGCAGGTGTCAGATACAGTCCAATCCTATCCAAAGCCCCGCGCTGGGATGCAGTGGTGCCGGGGCAGGCTTGGCTGTATCCAGCGCAGGGCTGGAGATCTCCTCGAAGGGACGACTGTCCCCTTCCCCTGTGTCGAGCCCCAGCAGCCCCTATGGGGCTATTCGGAGGCACGGCAGCTAAAAAGCCGGCACAGTTCCAAGCAGCCCCATGTCGGGCTTTCAAGACTGGGATGGGGGACAGGATTTGGCAAATGCCTCCTCTGCTGAACCCACCCCTTCCCGACCTGATCCACCCTCCTTGACGCCCTTCCCCGCCCCAAAATGCCTCCTCCCCACCTTCATTCCTCCCTCTCCCTGCCTCCCGGCATGAAGCTCACCTGCCTCGATGGGTGCTGCTCCTTCACCGGCAGAGGCCTGCCAGCGCTGGCCTCCAAGCCAATGGGATTGGCCTCCATGCTGTCACAATATGCTATACGGCACGTTTGCAACAGCACGGAGTCCAGAACCACCAGCGGAGGCTGGCATAGGATTGGGCTGTAAATCTCGTCTAGTTCATACATTGTCATTTACACGGTGAGGGGTGTGATCAGTTCCTAAGGCACAGGCCCATGTCCTGCTACATACAAAAGATTGTTACAGAGCCAAACGCCTGACCAGCCCAATACTTTCTGTGGGTTGCATCCTAAATAGTGCTTCAGCAATGGTGCTTGTGCAAGGTATTGTCTTCCAATGCAGTTCCCTGATCCCTACAGAGAGTACGTGATGTGATGCAGTGGGCTACAAGGGACCAAGGAATCCCCCAAAACCGAGTGGAAAAACCATCCATGAGCAAAGTAGAAGCCCCCCTCTCCCCGAAGCTCCCCATCCTACAACCCATGCCACCGTTAAGCACTTCCCACACTCAGGAGTGCCAAAGATACACTGCCGGCGCAATCCAGGCTAAATATCTGGCGGCAGAGCAAGTGCTCTGCCACTGAAAGCTGTTGCGAATGTGCCATAAAGCACGTTCGCAATGACTTTAGAGTAAGGGCTGCCGGCGCAAGGCCGGCAGCCCTTACTTTGCTGCTGGAGGAGGTAAGAGATCCCTTGGCAGGTGCGGGGGCGGTCCAGGCGGTGAGGGAGGCAGGGGGGTTGTGGATCCGGCCTGGGAGGCCCAGTACGAGGATAGGATCCAGCAGGCGGCCTGGGTTGCCCGCCGGATAGTTAGGCAGGGTTGCCCTGACCATGAGTGTTACTTAGAACGAAAGTCAATGATAATAATTCACACTTCTGGCCGAGAGCCAAGTGTTGAAGGGATATACCGTATTGACCCGAGTATAAAACACACTTTTTTTTTACCCTAATTTAACTTTTTAAACTAGGGGTGCGTTGTATACTCGCACTGTTGCAAAAATAAAGAGACATTGCTGGAAGAAGCGGAGGCTAAGAGGAGACGCTTTGTCTTCAAAGCAGCTAATTGAAGTGATTATCGGGTGATTATCGCTGCTAGCTGAGCTTTGCAGCGCAGCTCCATTTGCAACTCCGAGATGCAGCGGGCTCCTTCTCTGCCCTTTTCTTTGTAAAAACAAGAGGGGACGGACGGACGGACGGACGGACACACACACACACACACACACACCTCTACCTCTCCCCTGTACAGGCTGTAACCCTTTCCAGTCTGCAATAAGTTGTTAATTTTCGTTCTCTGCTCTGCTGGGTTTTGTATCCTCTTGTAAAGCAAGATCACATACACTTTCATCTCCCCTCCCCAGGCAATGAATGGTTTAGGCTGCACTTTCCTGAGAGTAAGCTCCATTGAGAACAGTGGGACTTGCTTCTGAGTAGACATGCACATGATTTCACTATTTGTTTAAATCACTGGCATATATTTAATGCCAGTGATTAATTAAAGTTTTTTAATAGCACCAAACTTTAAGGGTGCTACTTATAATCAGGTGCGTCTTATACTCGGGACAATACGGTATATGCATGTGTGACCTGTACATTATATCCAATAAAGGCAGTATCATGCAGCACGTAGTTGGGTTACCCTGAGCTGGTGACGGAGGAAACTACATGGTTAATTTTTGCGACAGATTATAAAAATCACTAAGCTGAAAGTAGTGACTAGTAAAAGTCATTAATCAAGGAGATAACCTTTGAATGCAGTACTCCTTTCAGGAATATGGTTGCTAGTTAAATATGAACATCTGGGAAGCCATTATGAATTCACTGTGCATAAACGTACTGACCTTACTGTGAAACTTACTGTTCATAGAGTTCCATTTTAATTACAAAGAAATTAAACATAGCAAGGAATGAAATAAAAACAAAAACTTGCTCTCTTTGTACTGCACCATCCCTGCCCACACAATCAATTAGAAAAGACAGCAAAACCTTGACTAGAGTGGGAAACATTTTCTCTAGGTATGTTGTGACATGAGCCACATTATACTGCATGGCAGCGTATTACATTTTACAGTATTTGTTTGGACAAATGGTGTAGTGGTTTGGGAGTCGGACTTACACCTGGAAGAACCAGGTTCAAATCCCCGCTCAGCCATGAAGCTTCCTGGGTGACCTTGGGCCAGTCACTATCTCTCAGCTCCACCTACCTCACAGGGTTGTTGTGAAGACAAAAAGGAGGGGAGGAAATACGTACACCACTCTGAGCTCCTTGGAGGAAGGGTGGTATAAAAACGTGAAAAATAAATAAATATCACGGTTTATAGAACTTTTACGTGTGCAGGTATTAATAATATTATTTGACGTTTAAAGCTCTTACGTTTTTACAGGGGAGTTAAAAGTAGTAACATCACCAAAGTTCAGAATCATCATCATGGGTTCTAAATTGATCCAATTCAGAATTCCCTCCCTCCAGCCCATTATAAGCTGAATCTAAATTTCTCAGAAATTTGTCACAATTCATTCCCTTCCCACCCAAGCTTCCCTGGCAAAAGTGGGAAGGATTCATGTAGGGGCACCCATGAGGCCCTAGAGCAGGGGTTAGCAACCTTTTCAGCAAAGGGGCCGGACTTTATCACATCATCGCCAAACTTCCAGGATGCCAAGTTCCCAAGCTCCCAGAAGTGGCAGCATACAGCTCTGCCTCCCACCGAATTTGCCGTGCACCGGACAGGGAACGGCAGAGCTGTCTGCCTAGGCCCGCGAAGTCCCTGTGCAGAGGCAACAGAGTTCATCAGCACAGAGTTTGTCTCTATTGAGGCATCCTGCAGTTATAGAATGTTAGAGTTGGAAGGGACACTGGAGGGCATCTAGTCCAACACCCTGCTCAGTGCAGGTGACTACAGCATCCCTGACAAATGGCCCTCCAACCTCTGGTTTAGAAGTTACTTTTCAGTGGCTTCAGTCTACACTTGCTGCTGTAATATTTCAAAGGCACACCACCGTGTGGGGACGGGGGCAATTCTGTAGGCCGATGCAGTCATTGATCCCAGTTGGAATCAGGAATGACGACTGAGTGGAAGGATCAGCACAATGACTGGCACAGTCCACGCAATGGTGGGCCTTTAAACACCACAGCAGTGATGTGGGATGCTGTAATTCTGCTGCTGTAACATTTAAAGAGCATCTGAATAGTGTAAGCAACTAGAATATTCAAAATTCAAAATAAGTATGTCCTAACAAATAAAAAAGATAAAATATACAAATACAAAACCAGGATCTTTTTTAACAAAAGAAAACCAAGTGTTTGCAATTTTCAGCGCAATCCTGCACAATTTAGGGCCGGTGGAGCAAGCGCTATAGGGTGTTGGGAAAGTGCCGTAAAGAACTTTGCGGCACCCTGGGAGTAAGTGGTGCTGGTGCCGAGGCCGACACAGCTCACTCCGCTCCCGCAGAAGATCTGCACCACCAGACACAGGTAAGCTCTGCACTGGGCGGCAGGAGGATGTGGGGAGGGCGGGCCAGGGTGGCAGGAGGGGGTGATTGGCCGGCCAGGCCAGGGAGGGAGGTGGGGATATCGGCGGTGCACTCCACTAGTATGTTCCTTCCCAAGCCTGGCCGGCCCTACACAGCCTCCTTGGATGTGTGCCAGCAAAATAGCTGGCATGCATCCGAAGAGGCCCATTGGGGTCACTGGGACATACACCAGGAGAAAGGGATGAATGTCCTTTTCGTTCACCAGCGCAGGCCAAATCCTACGCAGCATTGGGCTGTAGCTGTCAAGCAAGAGGACTGAATCCAGCCCACTGCTCTCAATTCCTGTTTTTTCAGCCTTTTTACAAAAAGGGGCCTGGATCAAAACTTCTAAATAAATACCGTATTTTTTCGCTCCATAGGACGCATCGGACCATAGGACGCATGCATCCTATGGAGCAAAAAATAGGGAAAAAAAGGTTTTTTAAATAAAAATAAAAAAAATAATGTAAAGAAAAAATACTTACCGGGGCTTCGGGGAGGCCTGCAGAGGCTCGCGCAGGCCTCCCCGATCTTCCTTTCGTCAAAAAACGTCCATTTTCGGCCATTTCCGGTTTTCGTGAAATTTTTCATTTTTCGTGAGACACCAGAAATTTTGCAGAAATAGCTGCTTGCAGTAGATTTTTTTTTGAGGGGAGGGGGAAGCCATTCCTCAAAGTATGTGTGTAGCTATTTGTAGTTGTGTGAAGTATGTAACAATGTTTTTGATTGCTCTAATATTCGGCCTTTTTAAAATTTGGTTTTTTATTATATCATTTATTCTCATTTGTTCACTTATATATTTTTTTATTACTGCATTTGTTTCACTTTGCATTCACATATACAGTATATACACTTTTTCTTTCATAATATGAACATAAAGCATTGAACATAAAGCATTAAACACACACACACACACACACACACACACACACACACACGTTCTTAAAAGCATGGAATACCAAGCATTGGTCCAACTTGGAAGACCAAGTAAACCAAGTATTTTTTACTTGGAAAATACTAAACCTTGCCACTGTACTTTGAACAGACAGGTTGCTACCTTGATCTGCAAGTACATTTGATGACAGTCTTTTTCTTCTTCCAGGGACAGCTGAGAAATAGGGAATCCCTGAAAGAGATTGCATATTGGCACTATCACTGCAACCCAAACGAAAAGCGATATAATTGCGCTCTAGGATGATATGCATGATTGCCCAAGCTAAATGGTGCGGTAACTTCCTTAGGAAAGGGGGGGGGGGAGGCATACAGCTTATAGTTTTCAAAAGCAGTGACTCAGCAAAACAGAGAAGGTCCCTTCATCCCACGCTCTCCTTTTTTGCTAAGGGACTATACTATGCTGCATAGCAAATGGGAGCAGCATGGGCAAAAAGGGTCAAGTAAGGAGATAGCAAAAGGTTACTGCATGAAATTAACTCATGCTTGAATTCCTCCTTTGAGGATTCTTTCTTTGGCTTCTAATGGGTTTACAGACTTCTTACCATATACAATTAAATAAATCTGTGGGTTTGTTTTTTCCAGACTGCTACATCCAGTACCATACATACATTCCATGTTTCGTGTAAAATGTTCATAACATTCCAAATTTTCAATTACAACTGAATTAGCTCAGCAGCAACAGAAATGAGCATCAATTAGCAATTCATTCTTCATTATTTACCACATGCCTTATTATCATTAGGAAAAAAAACAGCCACGTTGCTATTGATCAGTTGTAAAACTGATCAGATATTTATTCATTTCCTATCCTACTTATCAGAAGAGAAGGAGAAACAAAATTGCAGGTATGTTTCAAATATTAATTCATCAACCAATCAATTTTATCTTAATAAAGAAATCACTAAGAAAGTTAAAATGAGTCAAATATTAATTCATATCCTATTTAGATCAGTTTTTCAGGTGAAGAAAAACAAAACTTTTATTCTCAGCAGCAATCTAGTGGGGGTTGGTGGGTTGCTTCAGGAGAGCCATCTACTTTATTACTCTGCTTACTATAGATTCCTAGATTCCCCCCTTTTCCCCATCAGGCTCAACTGTATCATAAACAAACACAGTGCATCCTTTGTTGTTGTTCAGTCGTTAAGTCGTGTCCGACCCTTCGTGATCCCATGAACCACATCCCGCCAGGTCTTCCTGTCCTCCACTATCTTCCTGAGTTCGCTCATTTTCATGTTCGTTGCATCGGTGATGCTGTCTAACCATCTCATCCTTTGCCTTCCCCTTCTCCTTTTGCCTTCAGTCTTTCCCAGCATCAGAGTCTTCTCCAGAGAGTCCTCTCTTCGCATTAGGTGGCCAAAATATTTGAGCTCAATATTTTGAGTGCATCCTACGCATGTATATTTTCAGAAGTAAATCCTATTGTATTCAAAATGGAGCATACTCCCAGGAACAAGATTGCAGCTCTAGTCCAATAAGTCTATTCATTAAAACGATTCATAATTGCTGACTATGATCTGTGTTACAAAAGGAAATAAAATTATATTACTATCCTGGGGTAAAATTATCTAACAGTGTAAATAATTTAGTCAATGATCATTTTGATCCACTAGTCATTAAAGAAGGTAAGATTAACTTGATAGAATAACTAGATAGATGAAACTAAAGCTGCAATCCTATACACACATACTTGAGAGTAAGAGCACAATCCAAGGGAGTATGTGTGCCAGAAAGCATTTTGTGGTGGCATAGCAGTTGCCGGCACAGGCGTGAAGGCTCACTGGTCTGCGCACACTGGCACAGGGAGCAGTGCACACCGGACACAGTAAGTTCTGAGCTGAGCAGCGCAGGGGAGAAGAAAGGGCGGGGGTGTAACAAGGTGGGGTAGGTGGGTGGCGACGGGGTGGGATTGGGGGTGCTGGCGTGCACTGCATCCTATCCCCCTCCCAGCTCTGATCTGCCTACACAGGGCAACTCAGACGTGCGCCAGCTATATAGCTCGCGCTGGTCTGAGTTGCCCCATTGCGGCTGCTGGGACTTACTCCAGAGTACATGTCCCCTTACCCTGTGGAGACCTCCAGAAGCCAAAATTCCCGCACAGGATGCAGCACAGCCTGTGCCGGTGCCACCGTGTCACTGCATGGGAATTTGCACTGGATTGGGATGCCTGTCCTATTGAATTCAATGAAATTTACTTCTGAGTAGACATACATAGGATTGTATTATAAGAATATCATAGATGGGTCCAGTAGAATAAAAATGACTGGATGTTTAAAGTTTCTGTTTCTATTTTTAAGCATAGGGATAAAGGTACCATGATATGAGTTAAATTTACTTCAGTCATTAAGGAATCATTTTACATGGAACAACAAAATACCTCTGAATATGAATAAAAATAATGCAACAGAAAGAACTAGAAGGTATTGTAGCAGTTCCAAATATTACAAAACATTATCATGCAGCAATTTTGAAAGCATTTTTTGTTAACCCGAGGACAAACAACACAAATTGGATTTTGGAATCACAAGATAGGGATTTTGTCTGAAATACTGGGCCAAGTTAGCAAAGAGTGGCAAAATTTGGCTATGTTAAAGGTGTTATTTCATGAAAAATGTTTGGGAACTTAGCATCTATTCTAACACCTATTTCTGTGATATTTTATCATAAACAACTTTGTTATAACAAAGAACAAAAACACTGGGAAATTGCTGGTTTGACATGATTCAGATCAGTGGTTCTCAAAGTTCTCTTGTGGAGGGGGGACAGCGGCGGCGGAGCTCCCAGGGATCACCCCACCACCGGGGAAAAGGTGCTCTTGTTTAACTTACCACGGGTCCTGGTGGCACTCCAAAGGGTGTAGGGAGGCCTGTGGCCCTCTCTGCGGGCCTCCCCACGCCGTAGATCGCCGCTCCAATGCGTTTGCAACCACTTCCGGTTTTCTGGACAATATCTTCAAATATGGCACTCGTATTTGCCATATTTAGAGAGAAGATAGAGAGATGAGAAATCCCTCTCTCACAATACTAGAACCAGGGGTCATCCAATGAAACCGATTAGCAGGAAATTTAGGATGGACAAAAGGAGGTATCTTCTTCACACAATGCATAATTAGGAATTTGTTACCACTAGATGTGGTGATGACCACTAGCTTGGATGGCTTTAAGGAGACCAAACAAATTAATGGGGGACAGGTCTATCAATAACTTATGATAGCTATGTACTACCTCCAGGTTGAGTGGCAGTATGCCTCTGAGTACCAGTTGCTGGGGAGCAATAGTAGGAGCAATGCCTTCTCTCATGCCAGTGGCAGCTGCTGGGCCACTGTAGGAAAATGGATGCTGGTCTAGATGGGTCTTCTGCCTGATCCAGCAGCATTTTACTTATGTTCGAGGGACCTAATGCAGTTGGAAGGCAAATCGGTAGAAAATATCGACCGAATGTAGAAGACATTTTTATGGTACCTTGATAAAAGTAATTCCTAAGGATAAACAATGCACATAAAAATGGGAAAGTGACCTTTACGCTGATATATCCAAGAAATATTAAAAAAATATAGTTCCAAATAAAGACCAACAGAAACATTAAATGTTACAAATGAGTATTATTTTTGAATGAATCTGTATGAGAATAGACTGTATACAGCTGTGAGTGCCATATTTAAAGATATCAGGCAGATGAAATCAAGTTCTATGGTGGGGCTGTAAAACTATGAAAGATTTTGCAAAGACGAATAGAAGCACATAATACAGAAAATATTCTATACTATTCTGTAATAACTGGGTGATAAATTATTATTTATGCCACAAATACTTCTCTTAAATGACACAAGGAAGTGTGTTTAAAAAAAGAACAGTGAATATATTTATTTATTGATTGATTTTTTCATTTTTATCCTGCCTTTCACTAAAGTCCTAATAGAAATTATGTTAACAGCAGCTTAAAATCATTACAGCAAAATATTGGAAAAGGAGTTGTTCAACCATCTGTTGAAGAATGGCTTTGGAAAGACATATTCATTTAGCGAGAGTAAAGGCCATGCAAACTTTTATAGAAAAATGGCTGTTATTTATAATTTTTTGGAACTGTAAAAACCAGATGGGGAGCATACACAGTTTTTATTCATGTGAGGAGTACAAGTTTAAGGATTTATACAATGTCAATGGTACAAATATACACATTTCATTATACCAGCAAAAGGGAGAGTGAATGCTGTAAAGCTGTTATTTTATTTATTTTATTGCTGTGGCTTTTCTATAGCATTAAAAATGTTTATGCTTGATAAATAAAATTTAAATAGTATCAGACTGCTAACATTTGCTAGCCAATTTTTGCTAAAACGTAGCATGGAAACAATAAGTGATAACTGTCTAAAGTTGTCCACATGGTTCATTCTTACAGAGTTACAGAATTGCATCCCACCTGCAACTTTCTTCTCTTTGCTTCTCTAACTTGTTTTTAAAATGTTTTTTTCCTTATATATTTCTGTTATTTCTCTCATCCCCTTTCCTAGATGTAACAATCTGCACACATCAAATCTTATATAAGACATATTCAGGGAAGGAACAGAGGGAGAGACAAGCTTATTCATTTCCGGCACTTTATGTGAAAATAAAATGAAATTAAAACACAGCTTGATGTTATGTTGTAGAAATACTTCCTTCCTTTTTGGTGTGCTTTATGAGACAGTGTGCGCCGAGGAAACCATAGCTGTAGAAATGAAATGAAAGCCATGCATGAACAGCCTGGGTTGTTTGGAGGAATTGGTCTATAATGCTAAATAATGGAATAATTTCCCTAGCCAGGCCCTCGGTAAGCACAGAACTCATGGCACGCGAACATTAATTATACAGTCCATTTTCGTCTCAGATTGCCTAAATTTAGCAGTTGTGAACCTTGTTCATTTGGGATGAAGTTCTTCAGGGCGTCAAATAAACTAGAAAGGTCTTATAAGGCCCTCATTTCCTCTCTTGACACTGCATAACAGATGTTCGTCCTTTCTGTGCTAAACACAATCCGGGTGAATACTGACTGCACGCAACATGGATGGAAAAATTCCACAACTTCATATTCAAATTAAAAATTCAACAGATGTGAGGCATATTCCTCCCCTGAACAGTCCATGTATTAACAGGGTTAGCATGGCAGGTGACTGACAAGCACTACTGTCATCGTCATCGATAATTGTGGAACCAACCAGTTTCGTACAAGACCACATTCTTAGTCCCACCCCCACCCTAATTCTTCCCAAGTCTCTATATTTATAAAACATGCTTTGGTTTGAAAGCAACAAGATCAGACGGCACAAACGAAAGCTACGTTGTTGTTGGTCTCTTTTTTTCCCAAGGCACTCAAGGGTAATTGCCCAGATTGTTGTCAGGTTGTTTCCATATGTGCCCCAATTCAACCCAAAACAAACTGACCCACAATGCAACCTAACATATTATGCAACTGTCAACGTAGGAGGCACCTGAGTCAGCGCTTATCTTTAATAACCATTAAGAACAGCACATTGATACAGATTGCAGAAACTCTGCTTGAATAATTTCCCTGCATTTAATGTTCTAGAGCACTTTCCATTCTGGGCCCTCACGTTTTCGCTGGGCCGCTGGTTACAACGGTGGCCTAAGTAGGTTTGGCTTGCGCCCTTAGTTATGTGACCCAACCTTCACCTGCCCCCACTACCTGTCATTGACAGACTTGGGAAAAAACACACACCAGAAAAAAAAGTTCAAACATTTATCTCCCTATATTTGCACAAGTTTGCAAACTGCTGGAGCTCAGTTCCTTGCAAACTGCAGGGCAATTAGCAGCTATCTTGTAAACTGCAGGAACTCAGCTCTTTCTAGGGCAATTGGCAGCTGATCTTTGAATAGCCTCAGGGCTTGTGACAATTAGTTATATGATCTTTCAATCACCTACCGGTATGTTTTCATTGGAGGCCCTGCGGGACTCACCAGAAACCGGGTTGTGATTCACCAAGTGGGTCCCGACCCACAGTTTGAGAAACACTGTTCTAGAAGGTACCAGATACTAGGATATCCCACACCACAACTCAGGGCACTGCCACACGTTAGTGCATGAAGGAGAAACAATGGTCTTTCAACCCCAGAGTCCACAGGAAATCACATCTAGCTGCTTTGGTTACATTGTATTGAATGTGGGCACAAAGAAACAGGCAACTGAGTGTTGCACCTTGTGCCCAGATCCTAATGATTATTTACTTATAATAAAGCACTTAACATAGGCTTACCATCTTCCCGGAAATGGCCGGGAAAGTCCCGGCAACGGCTCTTTGTCCCCCCGTCCCCCCCGAACTATGTTGTAATCCTGGCCCCGGCCCGCCAGCTGCATCGCGGCAGGCCGGAGCTCTTCTGAGACTCTCTGAACAGCCCGAGTGAACAACATAGTGAACTCGGGCTGTTCCGGAGAGCTCTCAGTCTCGTTGCGTATTTGCGCGACGCTGGGAGCTCTCCCGGAACAGCCCGAGTAAACTTGGGCTGTTCCGGAGAGCTCCCAGGCTCGTCACGTATTTGCGCGACGCTGGGAGCTCTCCGGAACAGCCCGAAGAACTCCCGGCCTCGAGTAAGGAAGGGAATGCAACACAGCAAGAAGTGTGTAATGGCAGTTAATCCTAGAATGTGAATACATTACGTTGAAAATATAAAACCTCGGGAGCTGACGAAATTCAGAAATCATCTGTGTAGTTCTTAAAACATGCATGACTTGCATCCATCAGACTACAACTCTCTATTAATGTCAACACAGTGCCAAAGCTGCAACATCCACATTCTTCCTATTCTTCCATCTCTCAACTCTTGGGTATCTACATTAGCCAGAGATTAAAAAAGGGAACTTGTGAATGCCAGTAGGCGCATAACACGTGCATAGTTATTACAACAGAATCTGACATCTGTCAGGTAATAACTAGCTGGGCAACTGTGAAAAACAGAACAGGTACTTATACTTAAAAAGGAAGGTAATTGTCCTTCTCTCCTCTCATTGTTGGCACTACAAGCATGTAATGCTGAAAGCACTGGCATTAGAGATGTCATAGACACCTTTTTCAGAGACCAGATTTCCTAAGACTATATTCAGGCTCTTAAAGCTGGAAATCGTGAAATTAAGTACAATCATGCAGAGTAAGTAGATCAGCATTAACTTTACTTACATTAATATTTTTGTATGCTGCAGAATGGTAAAAAATAAAAGAAAATAAGTAAAACAATAGGGGATGTTGCATTAACAGGTATTTGTTCACAAGCAATGCATGAGCCTCCTAAATTAAGCCCTTCCAAAAAGGCACATCTCAATGCTGGGATTGGGGAATGAAATAGCCAGGAATTGTGCATAATGCAGAGGCCCACTCAAAGCTTCTTTAGATCACTTGTGGTTTCTCAGTGTGCCTTCTTCCAAACAGGGCTACTAAAAAAAAAAAAAACCAAAACCTTTCCGTAAAAAAAAAATCCTGAACTAGACCCACACTGAAAGCTGGATTCTGTCCCTCACAGCTATGCAATTATTATGCACATCTCTAGATCCTCACTATCCAGCAGAAATATATGAAGAGAAGCAATATGAACAAAAATGACTCACTTCTTTGATAGACACATTTCCTCCTATGTCATACTATAGCCTAGGTTACAGCACAGAAAATGGAGTGCAAAGGAGTCAAAGAAGGAACTTTTCAGAGGCAAACATTTTGCAGATATTGTCACACAAACTACACCTCTTGGTAAAGGTATCAGATAGTCAAATTGCAATCATGCTGAAAAGTCTGACAGTAGCCAGGATTTTTTCTCTCTTCTGTTAACACCTTTTCATTACATAAATTTGAGCCAGGGCCTCTTAACCTAAAAGTAAGGCCTTGCTACTCGACAATAGTCAGTGCCTTTTCACACAATGTCAGGTTGGCACAATTTATAACTCAACCAGATAAATGCAGTCCAACAGCTATGTATGGCAGTTCACTAAGATCTCCATAAAACGTCTTTTTTCTGCATACCTAAACCGCTGAACCATGAGCTGTCGATCGAGAGGTCGGCAGTTCGAATCCGCAAAGGGGTGAGCTCTCGTTACTTGGCCAGCTTCTGCCAACCTAGCAGTTCCAAAGCATGTTAATGCGAGTAGATAAATAGGTAATGCTTGCGGGAAGGTAAACAGCGCTCCGTGTTCCAGCTGCATGCTACGCGCTGCGGCAAGGAGAGTCATGCCGGCCACATGACCACAGAGGCGTCTTCGGACAATGCTGGCTCTTTGGCTTTGAAAATGGGGATGAGCACCACACCCTAGAGTCGGACACGACTGGACTTAATTGTCAGGGGTCACCTTTACCTTTTTTATAATAACTGCAAATACAGAAGAGGGCTATTCAAGCACCTGAATGGCCACAGTATGTGGCTAGTGGGCTACATCTGATGTATTGGGTCACAAGTTGTACAGGGCTGCCCAGCACTTTTTGAAATACGAGTCATTTAGTCCTTTGAAGGAACAATGTAGTATTGCACACACCTTGCTTCCCTGAGCAAGTTCTAGGGATAGTGAAATCTAGGGTTGGCTTCCAACTGAGGGGAAGGCACTGGAGACTTATGGCATTTTATTAATACAGTATTTACTCTATTTACAAATATGCAAACAGAGCATAGGTAAGTAGCACGCACAGTGTTATCAGGCAGTGTCTGCTACCACACAACTGAGCCCCACAAAGAGGCCCTGCACTCCATAAAGTGCTTTCAGATCACTCACAACACCCTCTTTGAGTTGAGCTTCCTCTCTCTGCTTCTACCTAGCCCAACCAGTCTGTTTCAAGTTGCTTCTTTTGTCCTTGATGTCAGTCCCTCCCTTAGCTGTGGAGGACACCTCCTACAAGCTCTGATAATGAATACAGTACTCAAGAGAGATCACCATAAATTCTTCCAGCCATTAGTGCCCATTGAGGAAGCATCACTCAAGTATCTTAGGCTATTAACCAGTAATCTGCCTAACAAAAGGAATGGCCAGCTATCAGCCATAACAGATATGGCAGATGATGCAGTTTTCAGATATGCAGCTTCAAAATTCAAGCTGTGAGATCTGTGAAATGGGAGATAATGGGAAAAAAAAATCCCCACGTGGTGTTCCCCAGTTTTCCAGCGAAATGCAGCATAAGATCTCATCCCCTGGTCTACTCAGGGAAGGGGATGTTCGTCCCCTTCCCCGGGTGTAAACCGGGGCTGGCCCTATCGGCCTCCTCGGATTTCTGTCAGCTAAATAGCTGGCGGAAGTCGGAGAAAAAGACCGTGTAACGGCCGAGCCAGCCCGGCAGGGACAGGGATATGGCCGACACCATCCCCACCCCCTCCTGGGCCAGCTCGCCCAATGGCCCCCCTCCCTCACGGGCCAGACCGCACATGCGGCCGGCAATGGAGACTTACCTTCCACTGCCGGCCGCATGGATGTTCTGGCGCCAGAGTGAGGGAGGCCAGCCTCCCTTACTCTAAAGTAGTCACAAATGTGCCTTACGGCACGTTTGCGACAGCTGCCAGAGCACTCATTCCGGCGCCGGAAGACTAGGGTGGATATTGCCCTTATTCTCACAACAATTTATGAGGTAGGCAAGGCTGAGTCAGTATCTCCAGCCCACTGTCACCCAGTGAGTTTCAGGCACCTGAACCTGGGTCTCCCAAATGCTAGTCCAACATTCCATCCACTGTGACTACATCATACTGGCTCTCAGCGAAGTATTTAACTAGGGGCAGGTCTCCACAGATGCAGCTGGAATTTTATATAGTCTGGGTCTTGGAAAGCTCTCCACTGGAACAAGGTTTAACTTTAACATATTCCACGTATAGTTTTTATCGCCGCTCTTTGTCTGGTCCACTGCATTTGTGAGCACAAATATAAAAAATGTTATGCTTCCTCCCCAGCAGGGCATCTATAAGTCATGGCTGTCTTAGAAGAATTTATCTCAGCCACATCCCCCATGGCTTGTGACAACACAGTTTTCTCACCAACCAGATGGTATGCTAGATATTACCGTTTCATGCTTTTGTTTCATACAGTTTACAACAGCCGTGTGCTCATCTTAAACTACGGTAACTCCTGAGTTCTGATTAACAGGCAACCAGAGCCAGAAGAAAGACCTTGTGACTGTACCCATCAGAAAAGGGGAATTCATGCAAATAAAACTGTAAAGTGTTGGGGAAATGATGAGGACACAGCAGTTGAACCCAAGTAGTCCAATACAACACCTTGCATGTTTGAATGGTTCTTTTGGGTTGAACCTCTTTCAGCCAACAATACTATCAGGGAAGTTCAAACAAGAGTACGGGAAAGGCCGGAAGATGGCCTTGCTACTGGTGCCCAATCCCAATCCATGCAGCAACACACTTCTGTGGCAGGCTGAAACAAGATGTGTGATCCAAAACAGAAGTCACTTGGTTATTTCTGCAATTATCCAGCCTCAGAATCTGTCCTTTTCCTCAATAAAGATGGCATCTTGGCTCCTCCCCCTTTATCATCAGCCACAAATTAAACTAAGAAAAAAATCACTGACTGAAGATTCTACAAGTAACTAATTGAGCCACAGAGTAGTGATGTTGTGTTATGGGTAGAGAACAAAATCACAGAGAATTGTTCTGAAAGGCATCTGAGAACAAAAGTGAACGATCATGCTCATTAGTGTTTTCATTAAGGCAGAGCAAGTAAATAGTGTGAAATATGAGCCCTCTGCAGCTGTTATCTCTGCATTCATGCTGAAGTGCAGAGAGAGGGGTAACAGAAGCATGTTGCTAGTCACAAACCCTACACTGATGTGTTACTTGGCTACCTGCTCCAGACTTCCCCATGCTCAGTCTGCAGAGCCTGAATACAGGAATAATTCCTCCTCATGATCAGGAAACCTGAATGGCCAGGGGGTCATTGTTAGTCAGCAGCATTCCCACTCTGCAAACGTTCAGGCGGCTAGAGTGAAGGAGAGATCTAGAGTTTCGCTGCAGTATTCTAAATTCCGCAATGATAACCCTTTGCAAAAATATAGTACAAGATGCATTTGCTCAATATGAATAACATATTCAGATTACAAATGTTGGAGGGCACATAAAGTACGAAATATTTTGACAGGGATGGGGCTGGAGGGAGTAAAAAGTTCCTGAAAATTGGAAGGCTAGCATTATACTGGATAAGAACATGAAGGCATCTGTCCACAGCATGATGCAGACTCCCACTGCCACATGGAGGCTTATTTCTTGCCACTTCACCTCCCACTGAAGTTCAGCTGAAAGTACCACCCAAAAGGCAAAGTGGTGGAGGAGTCACGTTATCCCAACGTGAACCTTCAGTGAAAGGAGAACCAGACCGATCTAAAGTTAGGCGCTGCACATAGCAGGGCCTCCTGAATCAATCCCTTCCTGTTACAGAAAGGGAATATCTGTCATTCTCTAAACTAGGGGTTCTCAACCCCTTCCCGGCCGAGTACCATCTCCGGCGCCACTCTCCTGCTGAGTACCACCAGAGGGGACTGGCGATGACCGCCAGCAGGAGAGTGGCGCCGGAGATGGTACTCGGTCAGGAAGGGGTTCAGAACCCCTGGTCTAGAGAACGACATCGTTATCCCAACAATGATGTTGGGATAACGTGACTCCTCCACCACTTTGCCTTTTGCGATGACATCATCGCCAGTTACTTCCAGGTTTTCAGAGGCCAGAAAACATAGGTAGGAGGCTCTGGGCAGGTGGGAGGGCCCCTCTCAGCATCCCCAAGAGGCTCAGTCAAAGGCAGGAGTTTCCCGGGAGCAAAAACGCGGCACCAAAAGCACTGCACTGGAGTGGGGTTCCGGCGAGCCTGCGGGCCTGCACCAGCAGTTGGCCGAAGTACCACTGGTGGTACAAGTACCACTGGTTGAGAACCCCTGCTCTAGATTTTGGTGCTTATAGCCATGCATTCCAGATTCCTTAATGTTGGAGATGTGTGGGAAAGGTTTTGCTATTTATTGAATTTTAAAATAATGCTGACTCTTGGTGTTTTCAATTACTGAAAACTCTTAGGGATGGTTTTCACATGCATGTCCATCACTTGAGGACCACAACCTGCATGTATGAACACAATACTTTCCTAGTTCTAGTTCACACATTCAGCTGCCAGTCATCAAGGGTAAATTCTGATGAACTTTGTGACATATAACTATATAAGGCTACATGGTGGAGGACCCAAATTGCACCTTTCGTATGTGATCAGATGTTTATTTTCCACATTTTTAATAACTGTATAAAGTTAGCAGTATAATTCATTTTTCTTTTTTACCTTGTTTTTTAACTGGAAAAACAAAACAGCAGTACTTCAGAGGCCAAAATGTAGCTTCCCTGTTACAGCCAGCATGTACTCACAACTTCCTGAAGCTAGTCTAAAATCTTTGAACCTTTTCATTTTGCTACTTGCAAAGATCATTAAAATGCTGCCATCCACTGTCTCTTCAAAATACTGCAGCTAGCCACAGAATTGCCTCATCTGTTTCAAGACTGGTTCCTTCCAGTGCAACAGTAAGTACTTCCAGGTTCATTAAATGCTAACCCTTTAAATACCAAACTGTTTTATATATAGGAAATACAAAGCAAGGAATTGCCAGATCCTAAACATAGAATATTTTGAGTAACATTTCAGAACGGAATTCATTGTCGGTACTTTTGTCAAGGAAAAATAGCTGAAGGGAGATTTCAAAAAAGATCAACTTCAACAGAAGTGTGAGAATTGCTTTTGTCTTCCCACAAAAAAGATTTTACCCATTGGGGTATTTTTGCTCAGTCAGGAGAAAGGGTTTCTGAAATCCTGGAGTTTAGATTAGCCTGTCCAACGATCTGACCTCTCTATCTTCAGCACTAATGCAAATACCATCAGTGGCAGAATCATATCTACAACACAAGCAGCATTAAAGAAACATATAGAATCAGGGGAAAAATGTGAGTACACTGAATGCCCTAAATAAAAGAGACACACCGCACAATCCTGTGTAACGATGCCCCGGGGCAGCGCGCGCTGCCCTGGAGCACGGTGTCGCGAAAGTGCCAGAAAGCACTTCCGCGACACCCGGAGAGCTAGCAGCGCTGGCACTGTGGTTTGCACTGCTTGCTCCGCCATCTCCCCAGCCCTGCGAACACCGGACCGGGTAAGTATAACGCCGGTCGGGGCAGGGGCAGCCAGATCAGGAGGTGAGGGAGAGCGGCCATTGGCTGCCCGGGGCCTGGAGGGGGTGGGGATACTGGGGGCCAAGATCCTCGGTATCCTGCGCTCCCTCCAGGCCCCAGGTACGCTGGCACAGGAGGCGCAAATGTGTGCAAGCTCTAGAGCTCACGCACATTCGAGGAGGCCCATTGGGCCTCCCACCGCTTACACGGGAGGAAGGGGACAATTGTCCCTTTCTCCCGAGTTGTTCCTGGACTGCCCCGGGGCAGGCTGGGAACTCGATAGGATACGGCGGCCGGCCCTTAAGACCAGCCGCCATATCCTACACAGGATTGGGCTGCCCAACAAGGGAAAAATTTACTCAGATACACGTTTCTTTCTAGTTAGGAAACTTTCCTTTGCTATTGGTAAAGGTGTTTGAAAATAGTGGGTTGGTTTGTTTGAAAATTTGTTGAATTAAAATACAAAATATGGTGTTATGTGTTTTTATTCATAGGTACGAATTCTTAGGTATCAATATCAGGTATAATATCATTACACTGCAGTTCAATGCTTTAAAAAATACCATATTATGGTGTTATATTTGCTTGCCATATTATTGTGTTTTTATTCGGTTATCAACAAAAACAAACACCTCTAGCTATGGGATATGGAAAAACAGATGAAAGGAACCAATTGTGGAAATACGTTTGTGGGCAAGAACACTCATATGCCCACCTCTCGGAAACACATTTATTTAGACTCATGCCCTATTGATTTCAACAGAATTTGCTTCCAAATAAGTATACTGTACTTAATAATATCAGCCTAAGAGCAAAATTCTAAGACTTACAAGATCACAAATTGATGTAATTGTTACAAGAGGTATCAGAACAAGATCATAGGCAATTTTAGATTTGTAAAAATCTAATGGTGGAAATTTTAGAATTGGGGTTTTTAAATACCAAGCACAATAAACGTTGCCCTGTTCAATTACATTGCCCTGCACAATAAATACAACAGACTTAGAATACACTAGTGATATGCTCTACTATAAAACCGATCAACACAAATGATTAAAACATTAATCTTATGCAGACAACTCCCCTCCATGTGTTCACGCCCACTGACCACACCCCAACATGATTTCTGGTCAAATTCCCCTGGCAGTCATTCATTTGGTGTCAGTGTGAATGGGGAACTTTGTGCACATACTCAATACATGATGGAAGGGTAACTGCATATACCTTTTGAGTAGCCTACACACCTGATTAATTAGAATAAAATACATTATTATTAAACAGAAGCTGATCTGTTTTGAACATCCACTTGTTAAAGTCACACAGTTTCGACTACAATTGTTGTTCGAGCCACCCATTACATTAAAATGTGGCTGCCATTGCCATCACTATCCGGTAATATACAGTATTTAATCCTCCACTTCCAGTGCAATCCTATCCAATTTACACTACCGGTGTAACCGGAAAATGCACCGGAGGGGCGGGGCTTGTTACATAATGAGCTTGTGGTGTCACGGGGTGTCACTTGGGTGCCGCACCCCCACAGAAGCTAGCTACGCCACTGGGACTCTGAGGTAGTATATCTGTATCTGCACTATGCCATTTCATACTGCAAGTGTAGTCTCACGTGACTGAATGCTCAACAAAATATACACATTTCATTTAAAAAAAAGGCCTCCACATGAAAACTAGATTGGAAGGGAGAAGGCTCAGATAGAACCTTTCTTAGATATCTATTTTCTATGTGCTGGAACTTTACAGAAATATCTACATAGAGAAGAACATTCTATCATTTGAGCCCCCACTCACTTTCAGAAATAGCACAGCCCAGATACAGGTTTATCACTTTAGTGAGCACTAGGCCGAAGTTGTCCTAGATATTACGTGGGAGGAAATGAAATGTATGGTTGCCATTTTTAGCAGCTACACATAGTTCCAGCCTGTATGCTAACTCCCTCCTGATCAAGGCCATAACAACAAAAATGGCAAGAAACATGTAAATGTTCAACATTTCAGCTTGCTAAGGAGCCTCTCGTATTCCAAAGTCTGCTTGCAGTACAACGTGAGAATAGACAAACTGTATTTTACTGTCAAAACAAATCTCAGCACATTTTGAAAACAACTAATTTCTCTCCAGGCAAGAGACTCTCAGCTGCTACAACTTTATGTAACTAGTAAAACATCAGGAATCAGTTTTGCACTACACAAGTTCAGACCACCAATATTATTCTCCTTGGGGGGGGGGAGGCATTACAAATAGGGCAACTCTGTTCCAAATAAGCATATGTAGATTAACCAGGCATAAACAAACACAAAACATGGCCACTTACTCTTCACTACGTCCCCTTGAAGCTGAAGAATCTGTGGGACAGGCATTGTAAGAACAACTATGTCAAACTGGTCCACAGAGCCTGTATTGCTGCAGGCTTCCCACTTCCCATCTTTGAGGCAGATCTGAGTAACATGATGCTCATAGAAGATACTGGCACCTGTTTCAAAAGAGAGACACAAGTACACATATATTTGTGCTAAAACTGGAGTAATAAATCACACAAGTGTACCTCCTGTGGTCAATGTTCCCAGCAATTTTTACAGGGAGCGTGTGGAGCTGTACGGTGGCAGCTCCGGAGCACTCAGCGATGACATCATCGCCATCATTGAGCTCTGGAGATGTGGACAGAAGTGGCGTGGGGCTCCGGTTTCAGCTGTGCAGCCGTGCAGCTTCAAGGGAACCGTGCCTGTGGTATCCGTTCACAGATTCCCTTAGCATCCGACCCATGCCTTGGGAGTTTGTTCTTATATGTTCCTCTTGACCTAACTTAATCATTCTAATGTTACGCGGAAGCAAATCCACTGGAACTTAGGGATATTATGGACCTTTCACATATTTTCAGGAGCTAAAGGAACGACATCAATTTCAGTTTGCATTGATTCTTGACCATAGACCCACTTTAACTCACATTGAACCTAGTCCTCTCTACTCTCTAAGACAGGGGTGGCCAACCTTCCACCATTAGGGCCTCTGCGTTCTTAAGAGTTGCGTAGAAGACAGAATCTTGGCAGCTGCAAGTGCTGATGGTGCTGCTAAAGCAGCTGCACCTGCTGAAATGCCCTCACCTACCAACCATTAAAGGTTCAGAATCATTCATGTTGAAAGGTTGGCCACTCCTGCTCTAAGAAGAAAGAGGCAGACAGCAAGATCAACCTGCCTGCATTTTTCCCCCCTCTTTTTCCCCTTGACCTTGCTTGCTGGCCTGTCTGCCTACCCTGCAGCATCAGTTAAGGCAAATAACGCATTCTCATTGGTTTTCTCCTCTGACAGGTTGATAACAGGGCAGAGCAGGGATTCTGTAATTGTAAGGTACTACCTACCTCGCTGCACAGCAGACTTTGGCTGATCTGACTTCCTGTAGTTGCATTTCTGTTTCAACATGCATTTGAACATTAGGGTAGGGGTGGAGAAGAAGAGGCATATACCTAGGCTTACCAGATCCTCGCCGGGACGGAAGCGGTCTACCCTTAAGGGGGTGGGGCGTGGGGGGACCAGAACGCATTGCGTTCTGCCGCTCCCGTCCCGGCAAGGATCTGGTAAGCCTACATATACCGGTATTTATAAGAACAAATAAGAATAGACTACAAGGAGTTTTTTTCTGGGAAGACGTCCCCTGTAAGAACCGATTGTATAAATGCCTAAAGTTTCATTTAAATCAATGGGACCTGTTTCCACAAAAACGTATTTAGGATAGCTGTCACAAAAGCCTATGCCAGCTACATTAAACTATCATTATAAGAATACCGTACATCCTTCACAGATGTGCATGAGGGTTACCTGACTCTTTTAAATAGTGTTTGACGATAGAAGACATTCCCTGAGGTGTTACAAAATTCTCTGCTCCTTCGGCCATCACCATTCCTTCTACAGGGGCAGCCAATGGTTTCAGCACTCCATGAGCCAAAAGATCTTCATAAAAGCTAAAAACATAAAACAGAGATGGTGCGGTGGGGTAGAGTTTGGATACAAAGCCTTTCTCCTAAAAAAGAGAGAGGGCTATTTGCACTGATCTAGTTTTCCTACTGCAGCCCCGTCCCCTAGGCTATATGCCTCATACAAGCCTGTTCTTGAGGGTCCCCAAATGCTTGGGAACAAACTTGCAGGGGACTGAAAGGGGAAGAGGATCAGCGAAACGTTTCTCCCTCTTGTGCAAATGAAAAAGCCTTCCATTTGTGAAAGAAATGACAAGAGCTTTACTGTCTAATCTTACGATTGATTTGGTGGGCCAGTTCATGTGTGCTGGGGTTATTACCAGGGGAGCTGTGTGTGGGGATTAATAAATGTTTCCCTTGCGAAGAACACAGAATGGCCAGTCCTGCCTTTTTTCTAAGGAAAAAGCTGCTAAGGCAGAGGTGGCCAACCTTCCACCATTAAGACCTCTGCGTTCTTATGAGTTGTGAAGAAGACAGAATCTTAGCAAGTGATGATGGTGCTGCTAAAGCAGCTGCACTTACTGAAATGCCCTCATCTATTCAACCAAGGGGGCCACGGTGGCTTAGTGAAGACGCTGAACTGCAGACCAGAAGGTCAGTAGGACAGCAGTTTGAGACCTGAGTGCCGCGTGACGGAGTGAGCTCCCGTTTCCTGTCCCAGCTCCTGCCAACCTAGCAGTTCAAAAGCAAAAAATTGCAAGTAAATAGCTACCGCTGTTGCGGGAAGGTAACAGCATTCCATTAGTTCATGCCGGCCACATTACCATGGAAGTGACTTCGTACAGCGCTGGTTCTTCGGCCTTAGAAACGGAGATGAGCACCGCACCCTAGAGTCAGACATGACTGGCTTTCGAGCAGGGGATACCACCTTGGTAATAACCGCCTTGATTGCCCTTATTGGGAGAAAGGTGGGGTAGAAATCCTTTACATAAAATAAATAAAATTTACCTATTCAACCATTAAAGGCCCAGGAGCATTCATGTTGAAAGGTTGGCCACCCCTGTGCTAATTGAACTGGGTACAAAATTAGCGCAGTGCAGGAAAAATAATCCTCAACGCCCCCCCCCTTTTACAGAATACACTGGGAAATATTCTGTATCCAATCAAAGGATGCAGATTTATTACAAAAATGAACGAATATCAAACTAATAACCTTCCTAACACATGTGTCTTGTGTGTCTGACTGCGGTGCAATACGAATGTGTACTGTATTTAGGGTACATCTGAGGGGAGAAAGAAGGAACAAACATGAATTTGAAGGGAAAGTATTTCAAAGGATAAATCCTAACCTTTTAACCCTGGTCCCTAAGCTTAGAGGGGGAAGAGGGGGAAGATTTAGAGAGGGGATTAGAGAGAAAGCAAGAAACACAATTATAGTTACCATTTCTGAATACAGTTCGCTAAGCCTGATGTGCTGTGGATTCTGTGCAGCAATTCGGAGATCCAGAATCGATGCAAGGAAGGACACAGGTGGTCTTTGCACAACGTTTGAATCACACCTGACTGGCGGAAATGCCCCAATATTTATTGGAATTTGAAATGCTGCTTACGTGCAACGGGGGGGGGGGGGAAGGTTCTCTGTGATGTTTAAATCTTAATAGGTTTTACGAGACACAGGATTCAAGGGTAAAAAAGCCATGTAGAAATTGGTATATTATTTAAGCCACGTAAACGTAATAAAAACAGTTAAAAGGTTTTAAAATACTCCACAATGTTAAAATTCCAGCAAACAAGCGGTAAAATCATTACATACGTAGGCTGTATAGACCAATTGTATAGACAGCCTTCGTATGTAATGATTTTCCGCTTGTTTGCTGGAATTTTAACATCGTGGAGTATTTTAAAACCTTTTTACTGTTTTTATTACGTTTACGTGGCTTAAATAATATACCAATTTCTACATGGCTTTTTTACCCTTGAATCCTGTGTTTCGTAATGTTGTATCTGGCCATGAAACCTTCTACACAAGACTTAATAGGTTTTAATTAAGTGCCAAGGGTCCCCTCTTTGGTGTACTGATGTACGACTTGAAGTGTGAATAGGATGCAAACAAACACTGCGACAAGCTTTCCTGACATATAATGAAACAGCCAAAATACAAATACAGACAGATGTCAAATAGATACCACCAGGGGATGGAAATGCTTACTGGGGAAAGGGGCACTTTTTCAAGTGGTGCTCCTTTTATATTTAGCAGGAGGAGAGTGTCTATTCACCCCAGCACAGTATCTCTTCTAGTGGCTGTTGCTGGTGTTTCTTCTGCATCTTTTAGATTCGGAGCCCATTTGGGACAGGGAGTCATTTATTTGATTTTCTCTGTTAACCGCTTGTCCGTGGCCAGACTTACCCACCTCAGGAAGCACCCTGCCTGGTGAGCCCAGGTCAGGTGCAGGACGGGGGGGGGGAGGCCTCAGCGGGGCAGAGCCTGGGTTATTGGCCAGTTGAGCAGAGCACGCCTACCCACGCGGCAAGTACCTGCAGGAGCCTTCCCGCCCATTGGGAGAGGAGGCTAGGACCCAGAGGGTGACCAGGCAGAGAGGGTGGAAACAGGAAGGGGGCAAGGGCAGCCTGGGCAGGAGAATATAAGGAGTGGGCCAGGAATGAGAAGGGGCTGGCTGAGGGCTGATTGAAAGAGAGACTCCAGAGCCCTGGGAAAGTGGAGAAGGCTGAGAGGAGTGGGGTGCTGCAACCCCCCCTGCTTTTGCTCTGAGGCCCAGGTGAGGGAGACAAGCCAGGTAGGTGTGGCCTGAGAAGCCCTTAGGCTACTGACCCTATACTGGCAGGGACCCCAGTGGCAGGCAGGAGCCTAAGACTCCCCCTCCCCTTCTTGGAGGAGCCCCTGAAACTGCTTTGTGAATTGTTTTTGAAAACCTGTATATACTACATCAACAAACCAACAAACACAACAACAACAACACAATGAGACTGGAATTTGCAACCTTATCCTTTTTCCCCATAGTGTATGAGCTGGCATCCTGATATCAAACAGAAGTCAAGATGGAGCTTATCCTGGGTTCTCGAAAAGCAGAGTCTGTAGTTCATACTATGGTCCATTCCATTGATGTATATTAGAGACTTCGGGAAAATAGTTCAGAATGCAATGCTAATGTTGGCAGGCAGAGTTGACCTGAGCCTGGCATGAGTTTATAGGCATTTGAGATACTGTCCATAGCTTGTAGGTTACATAGATATGAAAAAAGATCACAAAGAATACATAATAATGAGGAAAGGCATCACTTGTAGCAGGGTGGGGGAGTATCTGCAATTGCATTAGCCCTATGACTCAAGACATGATGTTTTGATGCTGCAGTGATCATGTGTATAAGAAGAACATAAGACTGTCCCTACTGGATCAGACCAAAGGTCCATTGACTCTAGCATCCTGCTCTCCACATGAGCCAACAGATGCCTTCAGGAAGCTCACAAGCAGAAGACGAAGGCAATAGCTTCCTTCTGCTGTTCCCCAGGAACTGTTCATCCCAAGTTTGCTGCCTTTGAACTTGTTACTTATGATTTCTATATTAGCTACTGTAACTAGGCTTATCCTACCTTACTTTGTCTAATGTCCTTTTGAAGCCAACTAACTCACAATCATCCTCACCTTTTGTCAGTGAATTCCATACATCAAGCAGTGCTTTCCAAACGTTTTAGCACTGCGACCCAAATTGACATAGTTTTAATTCTGTCTGCCCACCTGACCCAAAAAGGGCCCTGCCTCCACCTCCGTGCCATCTCCCAGTTCCCATGTCCCACCCATAGTCTGCCCGGGGGTGAAATTGGCCATCCGCCTGGCTGCCTCAGCGCCATGCTGGTGAGGTGAGCTCCCTGTGTCGCCTGACGCTGCAAATGTTTCGCGACCCACCAAAACTCAACTCATGACCCACACTTTGGAAATCACTGCATTAAGTATTAAGAATATGTATACTGTATACCACTTAGTAAAAAGCAAGAGGGAACTTTTTATCATATGTGGTGGACATGTTCTCAAGCAAAGAAGTATTGGATTCGGTTTCAGATTCACAAACGGATACAGTTGATTTTAAAGATTAAGATTCAAATGAAACTGGAAACCTTTTTATTGGGTATGAGGGATGATCATGTAGGCAAAAAAATTTAAATTGTTTTTATATATGATAAGTGCGGCAAGAATTTTATACGTATAATATTGGAAGAATTCAGAGATACCTTCGCTGGAAGTTTGGTGGTTGAAAGTTTTGGATTATGCTGAAATGGATAAACTTAACAATTTTAATTAAGGAAAAGTCAGTTAACATTTTTGTGAATAATTGGAAACCATTTATTGTTTTTTTTAAGAGAGGGAGAAGAACGATGTGGTGATATGCGGATTTAATTAATGTGGGTGATATTTTGGCTTAGTTGGATATTATATGTAGAAAATAGTGAATAGTATGCTAGTAGGATGTATTGCTTCACGCTTCATATTGCTTATGAAATATGTATTGTTTTTCTGTTTAATATTAATAAAATACAAATATATACCAAAAAAGAGAGAGAATATTTATATACCACTTGATATGTGTTGGGTAAACAAGAACAATTTTGTCCAGTGTGTGTTCTGAATGCGGTAGTTGGGGCAGAGTTTGCTATATGGGAAACCCAGCTCTCTTTCTTTCCTTTTTAAAAGATAGCTTTTAGTGATTGTGAATACAGAAATAGTGTGTGAGACTTGCTGAGTCAGCAGGATAGCTAAAAAAGATTTTCAGTGACTGGTGGAGTGTTGCTAGTGTCCTTGGCCCTTCTGTAACTATATTATGCAAAATGCACAGTAAGAGAAATCATGCAATTTCCTCAATCTATATAGCTCTCGGAATCCAGCTCTTCTGCATGAACAATGTGGATTGCCGGTCACTGATTATTTTTTGAGCATTCTGCTCAGAGGCTGTGACTGACTGTACAGTGGGCCCTCGTTATCCACAGGTGATCCATTTCGGACACCTCTGCAAATGAGGATCTGCGGATGTTGAAGTCCAGCACCCGATGTCACCATTATGTACTGGGGGGCCCTCCGGAGTGCAGCACCCTGTTTGCGGGTTGCATCGGTGGACATTGAGATCTGTGGATGCCAAACCTGCGAATAACGAGGGCCCACCTGTACTTTTAAATTTCCCCCCACGTATGCATGTTGATGCATGTTTATCTTGTGTGCTGGGACTCTGTGTAGTGGCCAGTTGCACAGCTCAATAGTTCAGCAAGGAATGAAGGCATCAGCAAGGGTGTAGTGGCATATCACATGGGAGACTCTTGTAGTTCAAGGAGTTTGTGGCAACCACACGTTCTTCCAGATGGTCAGTCTGCTTTTTCAAGACTCCCTGTGCCAATACAATTGTGTGGGTTTTTTTAAGTAGAATTGCCCAGTTCATGCTTATTAGCTTTTTGTGCATCAGTTAACGGGCACTGCTTATCTAGACGACAACTCCCTTGCTTTTTATCGTACCTTGGAATGTTCTGGGCACAGTTCAAGGCCAGATACCTGGGAGTGGGAGAACTTAATTGGTTTGCCTTTTCACACAGTAACAGTAGGCACGTAGCCTTACTCACCGGGTGGACATCTCGCTGCAAGTCTAGGCTGCAGGAAAGGTGTTACACACCCTATTAGCCATTGGAGTTCGTCCGTTGCCAGAGAAGGGTGTGTGCAAGGAGCGTAAGCATTGCTTATTTCTATTTCTATTTCGCTTTAATAAATATCTGTTCTTCTTCACCCACTGGTATGTTCATTGCCTCCATATCCCAATAAGAACCATTGTCCTTGTCACTTGTGGCAAGACATTTGCAACAAAGTTGGGATACGAGAGCAATGCCCCTCTGGGGGAAGAAGGTAGCCGAATATGGGGTGCTTAATATGGGCTGAATCTGCATCCCTGGCTGGCCAGGCAACAGTGCCTGGGATCTGGTGGGTCAAGTCTTGAACCAGGTGACTCCCCAGCATCTTGGGAATCTGAGATGGGAAATCAAGAAGATCCTACAACCAGTGCTGTGCTTAAATGCTTGCAGATGCTGGGTATGGGAGAGAAAGTAGGGCAGAAGTTAGTGACAGGAATAGGATGTGTCTTTCTCACTGCCCTCTATATGTTGTGGCAACAATTAGAAACCTCTCACAAGCAGGCACAGCAGCAGGCAGAAGATGTTGCTGCCTTAAAAAAACAGCAGGCTCTCATGCAAGGACTGTAGGAGAGTATACAAGAGAGTCGAGATGTGGCACAAAGGGCTGCCACTATGGCTGTTTGCTAAGTTAAAACATCAAAAACAAGCAAAGCAAGGATGTGTGCCTAACCCTGATATGTTTAGAGTAAGGGGTGGCCAACCTTTCAACATGAATGCTCCTGGACCTTTCATGGTTGTATAGGTGAGGGCATTTCAGCAGATGCAGCTGCTTTAGCAGTACCATCAGCACTTGCAGCTGCCAAGTTTCTGTCTTCTACACAATTCTTAAGAACGCAGAGGCCCTAATGGTGGAAGGCTGGCCACCCCTGGTTTAGAGCACTTGTCACTTCTTGGGGGTGGGATCCAGAAATGAAAGACATGCGGGATTCCAGCAGTGATGAGCGGATAGAAGGAGAAAAGCAAGGAGATGAGGAGGCATGGGCAGCAGGAGTCGGAATCAACCTATTTCCTCCCCAGCACACAGGTGTACACATTTAACTCCAGATGCATATAGACAGACACCCTTGGGTAAAAATGGTTTATTAACAAATCCAAAGGGCCGCCTAGTGAGAAATCCCAGGCTACCCAAATTGGAAGAGATTACAGCCAGCAGGAGCTGGCTGAAAGTATAGAGGAGGCTGGCCTGTGCCCAGAAGAGTGGCTGGTGCAGCTGTGGGCCCAAGCAGCACTGAAATGCGTGTGAGTGCTCATGAGTTGATTAAGCTGGGCGCTCTTGCAAATGATCAGCGTTTGACAGTACAATCCTATGATATCTACTCGGAAGTAAGTCTCATTGACTTCAATAGAATTTTACTCCCAGGTAAATGTGTAGAGCAGGGGTTCCCAATCTTTGTCGCCAGATGTATCCCCGTGGCACTGTCAATTTTTTTTAAGTACCCCCTGCGTACAGGTTTGGCCGTTTTTGCAAGTTCCTGTAAGAAAAACGTGGGTGTGGGTGTAGGAAGGCCCTAAAAACCCTCTTTTAGGCCTTTTTTGCGTCCTCCACGAGCGCCGGGGTGTGTGTGTGTGCACGAGCTTTTTAAAGTTTTAAAAGTTTTTTTTTAAACCCAGCTGCTGCCACTTTTCGCCAGCGGTGGCAGTTTCTGCTGGGGGGTGCACCACGGGGGGACATAGTCTGCGGGGGCGTCTTAACTTTTACGTCCTGTTCCTCAACTTCTTCGTTCCTTGGCCGTTTTTTGCGAGTTCCTGTAAGAAAAGTGTGCGTGCGTGCGCCGTTTCTGCTGGGGGTGCACCATGGGGGGCCATAGTCTGCAGGCGCAGGGGTGACTTAACTTTTACGTCCTGTTCCTCTGCTTCTTCGTTCCTCAGCCAGCTGCAAGACTAGGTACTGGACTGTGCCTCTCTAGCACACATGCACCTAGTCTCACTGGTCAGTCCTCCGGAGCCTAGAGAGAACTCTGGAGGACCGACCAGCGAGACTAGGTACGTGTGTGCTAGAGAGGCACCGCCCGGCACCTAGTCTTGCTGCTGGCCAAGGAACAGGACGTAAAAGTTAAGTTGCCCCCACAGACTATGGCCCCCCGTGGTGCACCCCCAGCAGTGCTGCAGTGTCGGGGGGGTGCACACAAAGCTGCTGCCGCTTTCGTATCTGGGGGGTGTACAAAAGCGGTGGCAGCTAAGTTTTAAAAAAACAGGAAATTTTGCACCCCCTCAGCTTGGCACACCTTGAGTCCCGGGGCCCATGGCCCCCCTGCCCCCCTAACGACACCACTGTCTATATATGATTGAGTGAATACCACAGTAAGCTTAGCTATTAATGCTAGTGTGTATGTGTGCTAGAAATGTTAACAGCTTAGCAATATAGCAAGCCTTGTTGTAATCAGAGAAGTTTCCTTCAGTTGGATTCCACTGGGTGAAACTGTTTCCCCCTGACATGGAACAGCTCAGAAACTGTTTGCTGTACGTAGATTGGGACTCTGTTTCACTGTTGCTTGAACACCCGGCCCTGCCAGAGCTGGTAGCCCAGCCTTGACAAGCAGCTCTGTAGCTGGAGCCTAGCCAGTGGCCTTTGTATTGTCTTTCACTTGCTGGTGAAGTCCGCAGGGGTGGGAGTTGGATGGAGTAAACCCCAACATGCTCTAGAAATCTCTCATGGAGACACTTGTGCACCTCCAGCTTTAAGGTAGCTAGTCTTAGGTATTAACAGGGATGTGGATCAAGTCTCTGACTCCAAGTCTTGAGTCAAGTCCCAAGTCCTTGTCCCCAAGTCCCGAGTCTTTGGTTGCGACTTGCGAGTCCTTATCTATTTAATAAGGGAAACTGGTTTAAACCTGAATAAAATTCGACTTGTCATAAAAGGCTCCAAGTTTCGAGCAGAGTCTTTCGAGTTTTTTACAACTGCCGAGTCAAGTCTGAGTCAAGTCACTGACGCGACTTGAGTCCAAGTCAATAGACTCAAGTCTACATCACTGGGTATTAAATGTGTGGAATCTTGGGGGGGGGGGGGGTTGGCCAGTGGCTAGTAGCCAGTAATGCTACCCTGAAAAGACGGCACTATCATGGGTTTGGCAGCAATGGCAGACATTAATTGCCGGTATGTGGTAGAGTAATAAGAAACTAGGCTTTAAAGCTTGTTTTGGAAGTTGAGTGTGAGAAAATGTTTAAGACAAAAGTAGCATGAAGTTTGTGCAGGAGGAAAATGCAGTATGAATTGTCACAGCAGACTTCAGGCAAAAGGGTTTGAGTACATAACTCTGAAATCTGAAAGAATCAGTGCAGATGTACGAACGCTTACCGTATATCCTTTCCCCTTCCCAAGCAGAAAGGAGCATGTACAATAATGCCGCTAAGAAATCAGAACATATAAACAGAGGTTTAGGGAAGAGCATGAGAATCAATAGCTACCGTATTGTCCCGAGTATAAGACACACCTGATTATAAGACGCACCCTTAAAGTTTGGTGCTATTAAAAAAATTTAATTAAATCACTGGCATTATTGCAACAGCCTGATTATAAGACGCACCCCTAGTTAAAAAAAACTTACATTAGGAGAAAAAAGTGAGTCTTATACTCAGACCAATACGGTATATCCAGCCTGCCTAGTATAGGAAATGGTTAACTTTAAAAGCATGAAAAAGTTGCCATCAGTATCTTGGCAGAGGGAGAGGCCCTGATAAAGTGGCCTTCAACTACAAAACAAAAAAGGTTTTTGGAAAGAAAATCAGGAACATATTTCAGACAAGCTTGATGTTGAACCTGAAACTTGATGTTGAATCTGAGCAAAAATTGCTTACAAACTTGGTCTAATGCAAGCAAAGGTCTTTATATTTTTGGAAGTCCTAAGTGTACAGCCTCTGGTTATAGTCACTAACTATTTGGATTCAATTTGAACTTGGAAATTAATGACTGTATATTTTGCCCGATATTCACCAGAAGCACTGTGTTTGTTCATTTTCTTGATGTATAAGAGAGGAAATATAGAGTCACCAACCTGTAAATGGAATGTTTAAATTCCAAGTTATTAAGAAATGTCAGTTGTATAATTTAGGCAGGAATTCCTTGCATTGTTTAAGTTTGTTCAGAGCGATGGCATAGAATCACGCTTGAGAGAAAAGAGGGAGGAAGGGACAGATGCAAACAGCAGAAGTAAAATTTACATAATTCCAGCCAAAGTAATATTCTCCTCCAAGCTGGTCAATGTGTGGCACAACTAATCTGTGAGACACAATGTAGTATGCCAGCTACCAACTCAAACTGCCATACCGACACAAGGATTGAGAGACTAACACATGAAGGGAATAGAATATCGTTTAAAACCAGGACCACACACATTCCCTTATAGAGACCATTTTAGGTGGAATGAGGGTTAGAATTGTCAATGCTATAGATATAGTGGCCATGGAAAATGAGCTAGCCTCCTTAGGGCATCATATTGGTACAATGACTCTCTCAATAAAAAAACAACAAATATTGCAGAAAGCTACTATACAGCATCAAGAGCTATATGTGGCAGTTATTTTAATGTATCCATGCACCTAATGGGCTTTATGCGCCAAGGGTTAAAAAAAAATCCACCTTGATGACTAAGTGTGCAACAATGCAGTCTGGAAACTTGTAGCCCAATCCTATCCCTGCCAGTCTAGAGCATGCAGCGCTGCCCACGGAGCACACACGGCATGCTGGGGGGGGGGAGGGGGCAACCAGATGGTCCAGGAGATGTAAGTAAACTTTTTTACTTACCTCTCCATAGGCCACCTGGCCTCCAATGGGTCTCTTTAGATCTCTGCCAGCTATTTAGTTTGGGGCAGGGAAAGGGAGATAGGATCTTGGTGTGAGCAACTTCCAATCCTCCCTCCCACTGACTTACCTGTTCTAATGGGGCTTCTGTGAGCTGCTGCCATGTGCGCAAGGCCTGCTGTTCGTGCTGGTGGCCTGTGGCTTTTGTGTCATTGGCCTGGGCTTTACAGTAGCAGATCGTCGCCACCATAAGGCCCGCATGGTATGGGACCATTAATGAAATTAAGATAAAATGTCCAAGACTGGCGTAATAGTGATGCTTCTCAGTGGAAAGACATTATAAAAGACACTGATGTCAATTGGAAATTGATAAAAATCACCAGATTTGAGAATCCTCCTCCCCTGTTTTCCATGACTGCTGTCATAAAGGAGGTGACCACTATTGCTTATCCTTATCTTCTACTCCCCAACAGGCTTAATGGTCACTTATGGGTAACCCATTTTAATTCACAATTAGCCAATGAACATTCTTTCATAAGGGCTCATCATCTGTGAGTGAGAGAGATTGCACTGTCAGTTATGGCCTTCCTCTTGGCCTGTGGATCTGAGACCTCTTGCCATCATTCCTGCTTCGAAATCACACTACTGGCCTGGGTCATGCTTTCTTGGCAGGCACCCAGCGCCAGGTATATAAATAGGCCTTGTTTTCTGTTTACATGCATGTCATTCTGCAAATTTCAAATAAAAAAAGGTTTGTCAGAAAACAAGGCCTATTTATATAATCACCAAGCCACTGGTTGCGATTACTGTATGTGGCGAGGGAAGGGGTGCGTGTCTGAGGGCCCAATCCTATCCAACTTTCCAGCACCAATGCAGCTGTAATGCAGGACCGAGGTAAGGGAACAAATATTCCCTTACCTTTAGGAGGCCTCCGTGACTACCCCTCCGCCACAGAATGCAGTACACACCCCACTGGCATGGCTGCATCAGCACTGGAAAATTGGATAGGATTGGGCCCCGAGGCACTGTAAGATGGGTGTTTCATGTTGAGGCTTGATTTATTAAGAGGAAAGATGCATGAATTGGGCCACCATATACACCTATGGATAAAGTGCCCAACTCACAGATGTCTTTTATGTGAGGAAGTGAAGAAGTATGCCTTCTTCCTCACAGCGCAGAACAAACATCTTCGGACGAGTGTATCCGTGGAAAAGATATGCAATGCTATTTTTTCACCACCCATTTCTAACTACTCATCAAGCTCACCAGGAATTTTTCAAATATCTCGCCAAGTTTCTACTCTCCACTAATGTTCAAATGCAAATGTAAGGAAAAATTCATAGAAAAGCAAAAAAAAAAGTGAGACAGGAGAGGTCAAGAGATAAAATCATGCCGCCTTTGGTCATAAAGACTTCACTCACCCATCTTTCTAGAAACTGGGCAGAGAGGATACTACTATGGGGTGACTGTAAGCACAATCTGCAGTGATCAACTGGCAGGTCGCTGTGCTCCAATGCCTGAAAAATGACTCATCCAATTATACCCTTATACTTGGCATTTCAAAAATAGCTCACACCATGGGTTGGAGTGCATTCCAAGGTGCCACTCAAACCATACAACACACGATACAGATTCTGATGTAGAACTATAAACAGTGCAGACAGAGAATTTATTTTCTCTTTCTCATTATACTATAATGAATGTAGGGTCACCCAATGAAGTCTATTGGCAGCGGGTTCAAGAAAGACAAAAGGAAGTGGTTTGGGGTGGTTGTTTTTCAAACTGTGTCTACATTAACTTTTGGAATGAACTGCTATAATATGTGGTGGCGGCCATGAGGTTAGGAGGCTTTAAATTGGGAAGATAGTCCACTTATATCTACTACTAGCTATAAATATGATAGCTCAATGGTGCCTTCCTGGACAGAGACAATATAACAATGAATACCAGCTGCTGCTGCAAACACTCATTGGATGGCCCTCACTAACATGCTCTACTGTGACCTTTCAGACAGCGGCATAGCTGGCTTCGTGCCAGCTGCCCCCCTCGTGATGCTGACATCACTCACCCCACCCCCGAGTGACGTCAGCTGGAGCTAAACGTCCCTCAGGGGCTGGGCGGGAGGGCAGGGACCAACACAAACGCGGCTCAGAGGCTTCTGCAGGCTCCTCCAAGCTGTGCCGCCGCCGCCACTGGTTTGATGCCCCCCTGCCTGCTGCCCGGGAGCGGTCCGCCCCCCCAGCCCCATTCCAACCTACCCCTCTGCAGAGGCACTGGATTAGCATAGGATTGCCAGCTGACCAGGAAAAAAGTCTGCTGTGCCTTTAACAGCTCTGATCTGCAGGTGAAGCTTTCCACAACCTGGAGATAAGCAGCTTTCTATCAAGCTGCCCTTAAAGGCATAGCTACAATAAGTGGTTGACAATTCTAGGTTGGCTGCTGTTGGAAACAGAACAATGAGCTCATCTGACCAGTTCTTATGTTAACCAAGATATGTCACTTGCACCTTTAAAAATGCAAAACTCTCGCTTTTTAATATAAGAATTTGTGAAAAAAGCCTCAGTGAGCCACTCTAAATTTCAGGATGATGGAGCATAATCACATGCATGCACACGCACACACACAGCACTGAGAAACACAACAGTGGTTAAATACAAGGACAGGAAAAACTAAAGCAGCCTCCTCCTTTGTTTGTTTGTTTAAAAGACAGGTTAGGCAATGGAAAGCTGAAAAGAAAACAGTGTAAGATCACCAAGAAAACGTACTTATTTCCTAGTTCAGCAAGATATAATTAGTAAAATATAGTGCCTTTGCATTACTTCCTTTAAAAAAGCTTTTTCCCCTTCTTAAAAGTCACTTTCCCAAATCTGTTTGAGATAATTTCATTCATTGGTACTCAGCAGATAGATGCGAAGATTAGCAATAACCACCTGTTACTACAACAGCATCGACACTTCTCATCCTTGTCATTCCCCCAAAACGTTATTTCCCTTTCTTACCTTTGATGCTTTTTGGCATATTCGGGCCCCCGCGTGACATACTGAGCTCCTAGATCTGCAGTGCATTTCGGATCATGATCGCTGCGGCTCGTGGCCATTCTTCCCCCTTAAAATCACGTGCGTGGAGACAGAAGTGTTTTTGGTATGTTTTTTTTAAAAGCAGAGCCGCGCGTGTCCAATCAGCTTCCTCCGCGGGACAAAGCTGAGCCAGAGGCGCCTAGTAACTGGGAAGTCACAACGAGATGATCTGCCCAGTGCTTTGCCGACTAGCTCCTGAAGCCGCCTTCTTAGTGATTGTCTCCTTACTCTTCGAGCCCGATGCTTGCTAGCGTCTCTGCATGCTTACTCGGAAGTAAATCCATTCCATTCCAAGCACTTACTGGCAAGTAAATGTTGCTATTCTAAACACAACAATGGAATAAATCCCACTGAATTTACTTCTGAGTAGACAAACTTAGGCTCATGCTGCTGGGGGCCATAGGATTGTACCCACACGTCTTACCTAGGAGTAAGACACACGGAACACAGTGGGACTTGCTTCTGAGTAAACATGCCTGGGATTACAATGTTATATAGTGGGGCACTCTTGGCAGCAGCTGTTGCTACTGCATGTACGGAACGCCTTTATCGCAGGCCCTGCTTACTTCCGACTGGGTCTGCGGCCCGAAGACCAGAGAGGCCGAGACACCCACCTGCACCGCGGGCCTTGTCCCAGAGCACGATGTGCAGGGGCCGCTGGGGAAGCTCCCTGCGCAAAAGCGCAGCGCACAGGCTGCCTGTCAGCCCTGCGCCCACAATCAGAATCCGCGCCATTACAGGGCTAGCAGACGAAGGGAGGGCGGCCTGACGGATGGGGCCGGCGCCCAAGATCCTCCCCCGCTTCCTGGGACTTTTGTGGCGGGGAGGCCGAGATCGACGGGGCTGCCTTTGCCTGGGCGGCCGGCAGAGGGAGGTGCAGGCATTGACTTTGGAGGCAGCAGCACAAGCTGCTGCTGGTATCTTGTTCTCGGTCAGGTCGCTCGCAATGTGAGCGTGGAGATGCGAGCTGGCCTTCTCGGGCGACAACAAGTCGCCGCAATCAGCTAGGGGGCTGGGATATCTCCTTGGAAGTGGCCGGTCCTGGCTCGCTCGATCCGCTACCGGCTACCCCATCATGAATCTTCCATTTGTTCTGTATTGGAAGCGAGCGAGCAGTTAGTGGTCTTCAATCCAAGCTGCACTTACTTGCGTACAGTAATTGCCATCGAACACGGTCGAGATTACTTCCGAGTGAACACACGCACATTGCACTGTAATTCTTCTAAAAGAAAAGTGCTGGGATTGAAACCTGACTGAAAGGTGAGCTTCTGGTCCCATCGTTTATTCCTAATGTGGGAGGGTGGACTGTGAATATTACGTAGTGGTAACCACCTTTTTGTTTCCCGATATTTTGTGCTTTCAACAATTGCCTGGCATAAAATGATTGATCAGGTTAAACGTTTCCTTTCAGGAAGATTCAAGTCATAGGAAACATTTCATCTCTTGAGTCGGGCAGCAAGCCTGGGATGATGGGAAGTGGCAACAATTATAATTATAATATAAAGGAGCTGTGCACTTCGCACATGTTCAGAGGCATTCTCCCTTATTTTTATTTCACATTATTGGATCCTATATTATTAAAAAGCTCCAAGGCTCAGCCTTGGCTCAAGCCAGCTGCTAGCAACTGTATTAATTTTTTTCACTAGTCTTGTCAGTCAATCAATTATTGGTTGGGAGAAGGAAAGGACTTCTAATATATATATGTCCCTTGAGAGCCAGCTTGGTACTATGGTCAAGTACCCAGCCATGACGCTCACTGGGTAACCCTGGGTGGGTCAGTCACTATCTCTCAGCTTAGTCTACCTCACAGGGTTATTGTGAGGATGGGGGGGACTTTTATATCCTGCCTTAACCTGCATGCAGAAAGTTACTTATGAATGCAACTAATAATATAATAGTAATAGAACAAAACCAAAGCAACCTCAAAATACAGTAATCTGGTGTGCCTTTCCCTCACATCTTCCTCAGTTAAAACTTGCTCAAAGCATAACCTGATGCGTAAGCCAACTAAAATTTGCACCCCTGGTTTTGAGACATTTAAAAAATCCCTTGGAGAGATTTCCATGTGCTCACCCCAGATTTTAACCTTTAAATGAAACTGAGTTCCAGAAGAATTTACAGTTGTAAGCATTGGTGATTATAAAGAAGATAATGTCACTGAACATACACAGAATATTTTCTTCACACTGCTGATTTAGTAACCACAACCGGACCCTACCTTGTAGGATTAGATGTAAGGACTTCCAAGTCCGAAGCAGTGACTTCCAACTGAGCTTAGGTCCTGGAACCTCTTGCTTTAGAAGTTAAGACTTATCCTTATTTATATAAGCACCATTGACCACCCTGGGCCCGACTTCTGAGTAAGCATGAATAGGATCAGACTATAACTGTTGCTTCTTCTCACATTATACACTATCTACATTTTCACTGCCACTGCACAGGCCTGATATTTTCTGAGAATTTTTCAGACTACTGATATCAAGATGTTTGCTCAACCAATGGAATCACCAATGAAAGTGTCACAGGAACTGCATGGCAATTCCATGATGCTAAGGGTGGGTGCATAAAATAATTTATAGTTTTTGCTTCAAACCGCCTTTTTGTTAATCCTGCACACGTTTGCATGCTTTTAAAACCAACCGCATGGATATTCTTCTTCTAGGTTTTGTGTTCTCTGATGGCTCATGTGCACCTATTTTACAATACAAGGCCATTACAATGCATCAGGTGATAGGTTACGTCATATTTTATCTGGGTTAGATATAGCATGACGTCTGATGAACAATGCTAAACCACAGCCTCTATTCTGCTGGTTTGAAAAAAAAAAAAGGAAAAGAATATATGACTTGCCTTGCCAAATCATTGCCTTGCCATCTAGCTTAATGTCGTATTTCCAACAGAGATCTCTGGAAGTGCACAGCTAGGGCATGAAGGTGATAACCATCTCCCATTGTTCATCTGCTGCAGCTTGTACTCAGAAATATTGTGAGCAATGTGTGGATTCCTGCTTACCTATGGGGTGCACCATAATTTTATTTATTTACTTATTCCTTGCCTGTTTTTCATCATGAATTCAAAATGGCTTGCATGGGGTCGCCTATCTAAGCCCCGACCAGACCTAGACCTCCTTATCTTCAGCAAAGTGGCTGCATTGTGTCCCCTCAGATATGCCTGCGGGGGGGGGGGGTTTCCCAGCTGGGTAGTTGTGTCTGGGTTTGTCATACTGTGTTCGCTTGCTCTTTATAGGAGATTCATATGATGTCGTCATTCATTGTCCACCTGTATTTTCCTAAAGCTTAAATCATCACATTTGGTAATGGAGAACAACGGACATTTAAAAAAAAATACTGAAACAGCAGTGCCAATGGCCAAAGGTGTACTGTAGACTGTTGTTAGAGCTAGCACAGCTGTTCTGTGTAGTTGTTGTTTTGAGAGCTGAATGCCTCCTGATTTGGCAGCAAAAAGAGGAGGGATAAAACAGGGAGATGCAGTCTACTGTGTCCTCCTAAAAACACGCATCATGGTGTGGAAGGACATCACAATCCTGCATATGAGAAAGCACTAACTGCCTGAATCCTCTCTCTCTCTCTCTCTCTCTCTCTCTCGCATGCACGCATGTTTGTGTGGACCCGTGCAGGTAGCTTGGGCCCCAGAAAGGAGTTAGGATTCATTGGGTGCCATGTGCCACTGCCACCAAACCCATCCCCTTCCCAGGCCCAATCTGCCCTGTCACCTTCCCGCTCCGCCTAGCCCCCCCGATCTGCTCCTCCCTGCCGCCTCCCACCCACTGCACATGCGATGTCTTATCTGCGATGGCAGGCACCCCCAGTCTGTAGCCACACGGAGCCGGCTGCTCGTTTCTTCTGGAGGCAGCCAGGCTGCACTCCTTGGTGTGTTGCATTTGCAACAGCCGGAAAGCGCATTACGCCACCAGAACATACGTTCTGGTGGCATAACTAGAGGTTATGTAATTAGAGATTACGAATTGCTTTGGCCATAAGTGGGGGGAAACCCAGGTGTAGTGTGGGAAGGGATATGTTAGTTGGCATTTTGTCCAAGGTGCTCGTGCAAGAAGTGGGACCCCACTTTCTATGGCTGCTTTTCAAAAACATGAGTGATAACTGAAAGGGCTGTTGCCAAAGGACTAATGCCATTGCAGATCCCCTTAGGACAAACTGTGAATGTGTGAGTTGTACAAACGACGCATATCATACCTCCCAGGCTCCACCCAAGCCTTTCTTACCTGGGAATAAAGCCCCTTTGACCGCAGTCTCTCTGCAGTTAATTGCACAAAATCCAAGTTGGCTCATGGGGGTAGCAGGGGCTTAACCCAGGAGAAGGGAACAAATGTTCCCTTCCTCCAAGGAGGCCTCCAGAGGCCAAACCTCCCCTGCAAGAGCAGCAGATGCCACGTTGGTGCCACTGCATCACCACTCAAGGAGTTAGGTAGGATTGGGCTGTTAAGTGCCCAGTCATGAGTGCAATCAAGCTTTTTGCCCACTTCCACCAGGCCTGAATCCCATGCCGTGCTCTGCATAGTATTGCAGGGAGCTTGAGTAACCGCCATGGAGTGGCAGCCAGCTACACTGCAGCATAGGCTGCATGTCTCTTGCATCACTTAACAGATTTTTAACAAATGTCCTTTTCAAACCATTGTTTTAGCAAATAGCAGTTGTTGCCTTTATGCAGTCTGTGACATTTCCGCTTAATCAGGCACAACCAGGCCTTTGTGTGTATAATTGTTGCTTGCAAATCAAATAAAAACCCTCTGTCCCTGTGAATCTGTAGGCCTGTGAAAAAAAAGCATTGATTCTGATTTGCCACTAATTCTGCCAGAAGAGGAAGGATTGATTTGTTGGGGGAAGGAAGAACCTGCAACAGTGTCTACAGCAGCTGGTACTGGATAAGAGACCACAGCCAACCAGAAGGCAGCCCACTCCCATCTCCTTCCACCCAGCTGTGTGATTCTACCTTCAGCCTTCATAAGTTCCCACTGAGTGATGATGTGTAGAAGTTCTCTATAACACAGCAGTGTTAGACGAAGACCAATTGAACAGAAGCTGAACAGCAGCAAGTTCAGGTATGGGAGGATCTGCAGAACAGCTGAACCATGAGCTGTCGATCGAAAGGTCGGCAGTTCGAATCCGCGACAGGGTGAGCTCTCGTTGCTTGGCCAGCTCCTGCCAACCTAGCAGTTCCAAAGCATGTTAATGTGAGTAGATAAATAGGTACCGCTTGCGGGAAGGTAAACAGCGCTCCGTGTTCCAGCTGCATGCTACGCGCTGCGGCAAGGAGAGTCATGCTGGCCACATGACCACGGAGGCGTCTTCGGACAACGCTGGCTCTTTGGCTTTGAAATGGGGATGAGCACCACACCCTAGAGTCGGACACGACTGGACTTAATTGTCAGGGGTCACCTTTACCTTACCTTGTTGCTGATCCTTCACCACACTAGTAGGTAACCTGGGATAGAGCCCTGGTCTTCTCTACTACCCTTTTCTTATGTTACGCAGGAGAGGAAAGAAGTCCTACTGTGTGACTCTGCAACTGATTTACATAGGAAAGGGATAAGGGAAGAGAGAGGGACAAACAGATGCAGTGACTAGTAGTTAGTGACGGTATCCACCTCCCTGATTCATTCTTTGATTGGGTAAACTGAGGTTGGTGTGGGGAAAGGTAGTCTTTGCTGCATCCATGTAAGAAGAGATGGAGGGGGAAATGCGGGCAATGCCTAGTGGTTAGTAATGGCTTCTTTACTCTTTGGTTGAGTCAATTGGAGTTGGATTGGGGAAAGGTAGTTTTCATTGTCACCACCCAAATCCTGAAAGCTCAGACAGAATGAGGCCGCCTTGGGAAAGCCTCCCTCCCAGATTAATGGAGAATCCATTAATCCCTGAATCCAAGGGGTCTCCTTAAAACCAACCAAGAGTGGAATGTGGCAGTCTGGCTGGTAGATAGGGCAACCCAGTCCCTTCTAAGATCATGCAGGGTAACCGGTAAAATAGGAGACGGTGATTAAAAGGCTGAAAAATAAAAGCAAGGTAGGAAAATGCAGGGGATTAAAAAAACAAAGGAGCTGACTAACTAGCACAAGGAGAAAAGGAGGTGTGGCTAAAGTTCCCAAGGACGCTAAAAGGCAAGTGGAAAATAAAACTAAAACCCTGATGCTACTTCCCTGGATATTTTCCTTCCTCTACTTATGCTGTCCAGAGTCCTGGTCCTAGCACACACTTGCCACAAGGTGAGTGGCTGAGCCTCTGAGAAGCATCAGGCATTTCTGACATTGGAACTGGGCACATACGCAAAGGGGCTGTTTGGCACTCTGCTTTTTATTACCTGTGGGCGTTAATTCTGTTTTGCATGTGGGATTGGTCATGGTGGGGGGGTCACCTGATCCCGAATTTCCCACTGTTAGAAATGTGGGTTCCATGGTTCAATGGACTGGCTCAAAGCCACGTTCTTTACCTGGGGGAAGGAGAAGGTCAACACTAGCAACAAGAAAGGATAATGGTTACCATATGTGGATGACTGAGCAGCATTTTTAGGATGCTGGGGAATCGCAGAAGCCTCTGTCTGGGGTGCTATAAAGGTCCAAAACAGGTGGCAAAATCGGCTTTAAAAAAGGGAAAATTCTGAGATTTTCACCTCAGGCATATTGACTGAGGAGATGTCCAGTCTGGTTACCTTTTATGAGATGTTTAGACTGTTTTCAACTGGCCAGCTATTCCTTGGTTAGAGAGACTGCTTGTTAATAGTCCAGAATGGTTGGTTGATGTTTCCTCTATGGGAACTAATGAGTAGTTGATTACCTTTCTCTTGTTCTTGAATGAGAGATCCATCAACCTGGAGACATTGTCCCATTTCCAGATAAGTTAATATAAGGTATATGCAAGGCTGGCTCCACAGGTGAGGCTAGGCGGGGCATGTGCCAGGGACTCATGCCCATGCAAGGACCCATACCTGTGCCTGGCCATCCTTGAGGCAATGAGTGTCTTGTGCTGCCAGTGCTCTCCACCACCTTTCAGTAAGCCTTGCCCCATGGGGATTCTTGCCAGATGACTGAGGGAGAGCAACAGCTCATCTTTCTCTAGGAAGTCCCTGGGGCATCTAGGAATTGATTAATAGCACCAGAGAACGAAAGAAGGAAACAGGCAGTATAGTCGTCTGTACTGCCTGTTCCCCAGTGCCTCCTGCTCCTGGTAAGCTTCCCATTGGAACCTGAGCCCTGGCTGGTTTGCCAAGAGCCAGCAGGGAGCAGTTGACTCTTCTCTTCTTCCCCTAGTGCCAGTTTACAAATGCCAGATGACCTGCCTCCAAGCAGAGCATCAGGGGCTGGGGCATCTGGATGTTGGAGAATAGCACCCGGGGAAGAAAGAAGACTGCCTGCTGCTACCACTGCTCCCCATTATTGCCCAGAAAACCAGCCAGGGCTCAAAGGGGAAGCTTACCGGGAAGAAGAGGCAGTGGACACAAGTCCTCCTTGGCACTGCCACCCGTAACTATATAGTGAGGTGGTGGGATAAAGGAGGGTTGGCGCCCTTCAGCTGCTGAGTTAGCTTTCCCAGTGGGGTATTAGCCACTGTTGTTTTAGCTATGAGTGGATGCATGAAGGACTTGCATTTGCTTGCTGCCGTTTGGGGGAGGGTAATTGGTACATTTCCAAGGCATGGGAGAGCATGTCTTTGGGGAACCCTTGCAGGGCTTTTCCCCCAGACCCCCCCCCAACACTGAGTGTTTCTGACAAAACAGAAAATTTGCAGTGGGCAGGAGTTGCTGTGAGTTCACTGAAGGCTTGATGCACCTTGAGGGTTCAGGGCCTTCTCTCAGAGAATCTTATTTGGGTAATGGATCCGTTGCCTTCTAGCACGAGTGCATGCTGTTTGCCTCCAGTTATACACTACCGGTTGCACTAGATGGTTTTCCTTTCTGTGCTGTGCAGAATTGTATGCTTGCAAGTGTTCTAGCAATACAAAATATAGGGAAGGAATAAGATATTTTGGAAATAAGTGGGTAGTTTTGAAATAAAACGTACCCATCACCACAGTGGATACTTTTCAGTGGAGGAATGGAAGGAATTTCCCTCCCATTGAAAACAATGGGGCTTAATTGGTTCTTAAGTCTACTTGGATTGTGTCTCCTTATTTTATTCCAGTGAATTTGTAAAACCTGTATATAGATTTTTCCCTCTACTGGTAATTTACAAATTGCCAGTAGAGGGAAGCATTGTCCTTTACAACTGCTCTTCCCAGCAGCAACAATGTTTAGCCAATGTAATTTATCTACTGCTTGGTTCAGAGAAATGCTCCAAATGCACAGTATATGTTTTCTTCTTACTTCGTTTTACTTACTTTCTTAGGAGACCAATATTTGGGTTGAAATGATATATTAGTTGGCTTGATTCCTGGCTCCCCTGAAATGCTGCTCTCATTCTAACCAGTTTGCTGATGCAAGATGAGTTGGCAAATCAAACTGCTTGGGAAGAGAGAGTTTAATCTTTCCCCCATGCCACTTTCCTGATCTAAGTCTCTCCTGTCCTGCCCCACTGTTATAATCCCAAGGGAGGGCAGAGAATGGCCTTCCCCTTGATGCCATGAAATAACCAAATGCAAATCAAATCTGGCTTCCACCTAACGGGAGTCAAGACCACTAATGCTCCTCTTCATGTACACCGGAAATTCCATCTATGCTCGGATTTCAGCCTCCACTGGCAAAATCATGCACAACAGTGAAGACTGGGTCAAGCATCTCTGAGAGAAGAAAGGGGGCTGGAAACACTGCAGGGTAACACTCTGTGATACTAGAACTCCATAGGTGGGAGCTGGGCTGCCTGAACATTTTTTTGTGAACATGCACACGGAAATGCTTAGACAGTCACTTGTTCAAGAACCCAAAGTCCTATAGGATGGCCTTCAAGACCATCTAGTCCAACCTTCGCTTCAAGCAGGAAAACCCTCTCTAGAAAGGTGCCTGTTAAGCCTCTGCTTGAAGACCTCCAGCAAGGGAGAACCCACCACATTCCATGGTAATCAGTTCCATTGTTGAACTGCTCTTACCATTCCTGATGTTCAGCTGAAATCTCCCCTCCTGCAGCTTAAACCCATTAGATCTACTTCTTCTCTCTGGGACAGGAGAGAACAAATCTTTGCCCTCTCCCATACATGGGCTGTGCGTCACCCAGAGCGGGCTCTTCGGCGTCACACCCCACCCCCCTAGTGCGGAGACATGGAAGTAATTGGCGGTGACGTGATGATGTCAGTGCCAATTACTTCAGGTCATCCCAACCCAAAGAGGTGTTGCTTTGAATGTCGCGTCAGGCTACTCACCACGAACGTGGCATTCAAAGCAGCGCCAGCTGCAAGGCAGGAAAGCAATGGGACTTGTTTGTAATCTCAGTCTCCCAAGACTGAGGTCCCGTTACCAGGGCTTTCAGCACCGCTTTGAATGCCGCGACAGGCTACTGTCTGTGAACGCGACATTCGAAGTGGCACCAGCTGCGAGGCATTTAAAATGTGATGTGGGGGTTTTTTTTGTGGCCAAAGGCTGGCCAAGCCATGTTTTGCATTATTGTGAGCATAGCTCGCGAGGACAGGAAGTTGCTCGGAGCAGCCTGGGCAGCGTGGAGGGCTTTGTCACCCCCTCAATGTGTATCACTTGGTGCGGCCTATACCCCCTGCACTCCCCTAGTGCCGCCAGTGCTCCCGTGCAATAGCCCTTCAGGTATCTGAAGAGTGCTATCATGTCCCCTCGGCTTTCTCTTCTCCAGGCTAAATATACTGAATTCCCTCACCCTTTCCTCATAGGTCTTGTTTTCCAGAACTCTGACCATCTTAGCTGCTCTTCTTTGAACCTGCTCCAGTTTGGCTACATCCTTTTTAAAGTGTGGCACCTAGTTGGACACAGTACACTAGACAATGTCTGGCCAGTGTGGAATTAAATGGAACCACTATTTCTTGTGACTTGAAAGCTATGGTTCTACCAATGCAACCTAAAATCAGGGTAGTCTTTGCAGCGACATCACACTGCTGACAAATGTTCAGCATGTAATTCACTGCAACACCAAGATCCTTTTCACATGTTGTACAGTACTGCCAAGACAGGTATTGCATCTGTAGCCACATGTTGTACTGCCAAGCCATGTATACTGTAGGTATCTATACCTTTGATTATTATTGGCCTAAATGCAGAACCTTGCATTTGTCTCTGTTGAACTTCACTTGTTAGTTTTAGCCCAGTATTCCATTCGTCTATGAAGTCCCTCTGAACATTTCTGCTGTCTTGTGTGGTGTTAGCTAATCTATCTGTTGTCTTCTCACTCTAAATCAGGGGTGGGGAACCTCCGGCCCGCGGGCCCAATCCGGCCCGCGCGACCGGAGGCTCCACCGCCCGCCTAGTCACTTTAAAATCGGCCTTTCTGCAGCTGTGCAGATCACCGTTGAGGCCGAGAGATTGCCCTCTCGGTCTCAACGGCGATTTCAGAAGGAGAAGGTGCCGAGGTGACTGAGAGGGCAATCTCTCGGCCTCAACGGTGATCTGCGCAGCTGCAGAAAGGCCGATTTCAGAAGGAGAAGGTGCCGAGGTGACGCGTCACCTCGGCACCTTCTCCTTCTGAAAGCGGCCTTTCTGCAGCTGCGCAGATCGCCATTGAGACTGAGAGGGCAATCTCTCGGCCTCAACGGCGATCTGCGCAGCTGCAGAAAGGCCGATTTAAACTGGAGCTGACGCGGGAAGGCGGTGGCCCCCCTGGAGCCTCAGGTAAGCGTCCGTGGGTGGGAGGGTGGGAGGGAGAGTGGTCCGTGGGTGGGTTAGAAGGGTAGATTCGCGGGGGTGTGTGTGTCAAATTTGCGGTGGGGGGCCAAAAATTTTGGGCGGCCTATCGGCCGGCCCGCAGCCAATTTTCCCAATGGGGAAATGGCCCCCCACCGGAAATAGGTTCCCCACCCCTGCTCTAAATCCACAGAATCGTCTGTGAATCAGATGTTTGTACAGCATCTGCCAAACATACAAGGCATAGGGGAGAGTATATAAGTAAGATACGTTAGTAAGATTCACAAGGCATAGGGGAGAGTATATAAGTAAGATACGTTAGTAAGATTCACAATCAACTTTTCACCATTCATTCTAGTTTGAAGATCCTTAGTAGGTTCCTGAAGAACTGTACATTCTGTATGAAGACACTGAAGACCTATCAGCATACAGGTAGTCCCTGACTCACAGGAATTTCAAGTTGCAGACATCCTCATCAGTGTTCACAGGCAACGTCTGTCTGGCCTTGTGCTTTTGCACCAGCATGTTAGCACGCACTGTTCCAACTTCCAGAAAAACCTCCAGAATGGAACCAGGATGTAAATTGGGGACTTCCTGTAGTCGCATCTTCCCAGCTCACTATGGTTTCCTGTATCTTGCCTACTGTATCAGGTGGTTTGAATTCTAGTGTTCAGGCTAATCTTGACCCCAAGAATGTTCACAAGTTGTTTACTGAACTGCTAGCGTACCTGCTCTGAAGAAATACATGAATTACTACTTGTTTAAGGTAGAAAAAGGTATCTCAAGTCACCTTAATCTGCCTGGATTGTCATGGCTTTTTGGGTGACAGGGCCAAGTGTTCACATTAACATAAGAAGAGCCTTGCTGAATCAGGCCAAAGGCCCATCTATTCCAGCTTCCTGTATCTCACAGTGGCCCCACCAGACGCCTCCGAGAGAACACAGCTAACAAGATAACCTGTGTCCTGTTGTCACTCCCTTGCACCTGGCACAGAGAAAACCTACTTCTAAAGCCAGGAGGTTGCTTATGGCTTGTAACCTGTGATGGTCTTTTCCTCCATGAATCTATCCAAACCCCTTTTAAAGGCATCTTGGCCAGGTGCCATCACCACATCCTGTGGCAAGGAGTTCCACAAATGAATTACATGCTGGGTGAAGAAATATTTTCTTTTGTCCATTCTAACTCTCCCTCCACTCATTTTTAGTGCATGTTTAGAGACAAATTTTAGAAACAAATGCAATATTCTAGGATATTTGGTCTCAGAGTTTTTATGCAGTTGTGCCTGAGCAAGGGGCTGTGTGATCCTCTCAAAATACAAACCTCAAAGAACTAACAGTACCTTAGGTCCAGAATAGTGTACCTAGTCAGTGTTATGAAACCTTGTCTTGTAGAAGAACTTGGCTCAGCTGGTCATCAGCAGAGACACCAGAGAGTATGATCTGCCTGATGTTGCATGTGAGCTACTTAGCACTCTTGAGTTTTTGCAGCACCATTTACAGTGCAAAGAAGTTTCTTACTGGAAGGACAAAGTTACTACCAGCTTCCAAGGGCTGGTTCCACAAAACCTGTTTAGCCTGGAATAGTTATCTTGGGTTATTGCAGTTTTTATGGGGAATTCAGATGACATTGTTGCTTACCTTCTGCATATCAGTGCTTTCTGAGTTACGTGCCTGTCTTATCTCAGACTTGATTCATGCTGACGTTTCTGTATTTTATGGAACTGAACCACTCGTCTGTCAGGTGTGAACTGGCAAAGTGCCATTGCTCCATGGGGGAGGGGGCGGAGTGAGCAAGGGATTAATTAAACTTCTCCCATGACTTGCTCACCCATAGACCTTTTAAAGAAAAAAAATCCCTTTTTTGTTTGAGTGATTTAAAAGTAAAATGCACCATACACTGGAAAGCATTTTCCCCCCTTTTCTCACTCTTTTTCTATATTTGTAAGGGATTAAAATACTTATTGCCTGCCCCCTCTCCTTAGCTGGAAAGGTACCACCAACTGCGGAGCTGGGGTCAAGGCGCCCGGTGCAGAGTGCAGCACCCCGGAAGTGGGTTGGCACTGGCAGTGATGTGATGAGTTAGCCAAACAGTGGTGGGGGCCCTTCTTTTGTCCTTAACAACTCTATTTGCTCCAAGTTGGAAAGCTCCTAGGATGTGTGATTTGTATTTTATAGATTTGAATGTGCTGTGCAAGCGAGGTGCAGATGCTCCTGGAACTTTCTAAGTGTAAGGGAAAAGCTAGGCCCTGGCCTTGGCTAAGAATGCAAGCAGCCTGGTTACTAAATGCTAAGTAGGAGTAAGGGGAATTCTGTAGGAATGGTTTAAGAAGCCATTACAGACAAGAAATAATGATAATAACAGCATAGAAATACATAAAACTGACAAGTTGCTTTTAAGAATGACCTGACACACTAGCACGTGAGCAGGTGGCAGTTTGCAGCAAGGTATTTGGAAACAGTACTGAGAAAAAGGTTGAGAAAGAACTACTGAGAGAAAACATAGAGTTGTCGTTGGAAATGTAGTAATAACCATAGGGATTTTTTTGGGGGGTGGATGTTATGAAAGATGAAAGCAAACTCGCGGGGCATTAGAGCCTCGTGTCATTGTGTGGTAGAACACTTCTGCCTTGTGGTATTATAACTTAGGAGAATATGATTGGCTTGACAGTTTTCCTGTGTGCACTCCAGCTAGTTGAATATCAAATGCTAATTGGACTAAACGTGATGGCCAATGAATGATATGATGAAAGGTGTATTTAATCTCATGTAACTTCTTGCTTCTCTGTCTCTACTGACCATCTCGTTGTTTGGTAAGTAGGGATCCGTGTGTCATGTTACTTTGAATCTCTCTCTCTCTCTCTCTCTCTCTCTCTCAAACTGTTCTCAGAAGAAATTGATGTCAAGCCTCTTATTGAAATATTTCCTCCACACAAGGAAATGAAAATAAGGCAAGACTTCTTCCAAGCCTATCAGTTAGAGCGGGTGTGGAGATGTCTGTGTGATTGCTCTGACAAACCAAATTGTGGCCTTCCTTGAGGCCTGTGGGATCTGAGGCCTCGGTATTGGCCCACATTTTGCATTCCTGGAAGGCAACCAGTACCACATGCATGTGAATACTGTGTTACCCATAAAACCAGAAGGAAAAAAAGGGTTGTCAAGCAACAATGTGATTTGGAAATAATCCAACAAAGACCTACTGATTTCTTCATTCTCTCATACAAACATTTTTTTTTCAGAATCATGTTGATTTCAGTGATATTTTGTTTTTTAATTTTTTTCTAAATATTTTTTCTTTTGTGAAAACCTGAGCCCCACTAGCTCAGTCACTCAGCTGCGGGGACAGATGCATAGAAAAAAAAAAGATTATTGCTGACTACTTTATAAGAGTCTTCATGTAATGTGAAAAGCACCAGTCTTCATGCAATGTGAAAAGTACATGCAAATAGAGAAGAGTTGGGTTGCTGCTGGTGACCAGTGACTTGCAAGAGCTTTATTTAATTATTGCATTTTGTTGTTGTGAAAGGTTGCCAAATCTGAACTATTGCAGAAGTTTGCCTGTATCTAAACATTGCCCCATTGTGACAGTTCTTATTTACTGAGCATTGATTTATGGCAAGGATGGTGCTCTTAACTGAAGTATATTCACTTTTGTTGAACCATTTTGTTCCCGTGACATACAAATACATACAGAGAAATAAATTACAGTGCAATTCTATTCATCTCGACTCAGAAACAAATTCTATTCAACTCAATGGGACCCATGTAAGTGTGTATAAGATTGCAGCCTTAATTGCAGTATGTGGATCCAATGAAAAAACATACCTAATTTTGTCGGGTTGCTAATTTTAGAATTAATTTCATTGCGATTTATGTTGTTTGCATTCTATTAAGTCATCTCAGATGAAGTGAACTTGTATGCTAATATGGTCCATTTACAGGGATCAAATCAAAGATCAAATCAAAGATGTGGCCGGCTCCAGTTCTTCTTATGTGCTTGTTTTCTGGCTCCATGTCCGTTCAAGGAATTATTCTAAATGAAGACGTTAATGCCGAAGCTTCTATGAACGTTGTAAGTAATGCCAAGAAGGGAGAACTTCTTTAAGAAAGAGTCACAGAACATACATTAACAGTGCAACCCTATGCAGGGTTTACTCAGAAATAAGTCCCCTGTAGTCAAGGGGCCTTATTCCCAGGTAAGTATGCATAGGATTGCACTGTTACTTTACTTCACAAGAGAGAGTGATTTTGTTACAGTGAGGTGAAGGGCAGGGACACGAAGCTTGTCCCACCAAGGTGGCAGCTGCACCTTACACTGTGATTCTTTTTAGGGTTGGCTTTTCTTTTTCATACAGTGTTACACTTTGAAAGGGAAGATCAGTATGGGGAAGAGGGCTCTGCCTAGGACCCCCCCCCCCCGCATAAACACACATGACAACAGTTTTGGTATAAATTACTTTCACATGATCCTGATAAAGGATCACTTTCACATGATTCTGTTTGGATTTCACTTTTACTCCGATCCCCTCTGACCTCTTTCAGGAAGTGTGTTCCAGAATACCTTCTGTTTAACTGTTTGATTTAGATTGGCTGGGTTTTTTTCTGCAGAAACAGCTCATTGAGTACTGGGGGTACCCCTGTGAGATGCATGAAGTTGTGACAGAAGATGGCTATGTTCTTGTCATATTCAGAATTCCACATGGCAGGGGAAACCATTCAAGCACAGGTATGGGTTTGTATTATGAATTCTTACGAGCTTGGTTCTCTTCATAAACTTGTGGTAATTAAGAATGAATGTACTTTTCAGCAGAGAGAGTGAATTTTTCACTTGATAACCTGAGAATGGATATCTAGATGGTGACTTTTGAACAATCAATGTTGTTTTAAAACACCAAAGAGTGACAAGTGTTTCATTAATACTAAAAACACATTTGAGCAGATGCACAGTACATAATGCAAAACTCAGAACAAATTGTAGTTTGTTAAATGTGTTACTGTGAATGTCTGAATATGTGACATGTGAATGCTGAGAATCCCAGATGAATTTTTTGAATCTCCAAAAATACATTCTCTACATCCAAAAATAAATTCTCTTCCTTTTGGACATACATCGATGAATGCTGACAATCACACTTAGGTCATTGTTAACATTGAATGGTATTTTTCCCTGAGTTTTCATACATTTACAAAATTCTTGTGGGATGGTCAGCTTTCACAAATGAATTCACTGTAATATATGTGACAGTCTTATGTTGTATTCTGCAATACATTTATGCAGATTTATTTGTATGTGGGCTGCCATTCTGATTAATATTTTTACCTTGCAAAAGCTTTACCATACATGTGATATATAATACATTTTTCTTCAGGATATAAGGGATCCAGTGTTTACTCTTACAGTCATCTCATTAACATACAGGGTTGGCCCAAACCATAACAGTGCTTGAAGTGATGCCCAAATTGCACTCTCTTCACATCCCCTCCCTCCCGTCCTCACGTTCTCCTCCTTCACCCACCGCATTTTCAAGACCGCATTTTCCGCATCTTCCCTGAAAAGGGAAGATCTTGGAAGTGGAGCTTCTCACTCAGCCAGGGAATACATAGAGGAGAGGAGGCCGAGGGAGATGGCATTCTTCTCTCCAATCACTGATTCACTCCAATGGAAACTGATCAGGAATAGGATTGCAGTGGCCACCGCTATTTCCTATTCCAACTCTATTGCCTCCACTGCCACCCATCATATCTTCAAAACAGGCCAGGTAGAGAGGATTGTGGAAGTTCCAATTACAACATCTTTCCCTTCTAGCCAGTGGCGATGTGGAAGAGGAGGTGGAGGAAGACTGCTATCCTCACTCCAATCGTGGAAGAGCAATTGGGATAGGATTGCAGTGGCCACCTCTATGTCTTTTTCCAGCTCCACCACTGTGCTCCTTGGCAGCAGTGTGGAGGGAGGAAGTAAGCCCCCCATCCTCCTCCCGCTCACCGTACAGGGTGCATGAGAAGAGGATGGGATTGCAGCCAGGTGCAATGGCTGGGCAGGAAGCAAGTTGGGAGAAGTGGCAGGCAAGCACAGGATGCCTCCACCAACCCATTGTTTTGAAGCAGGTGCTGCTTCAGTCTGCCTCATGAGCGGGCTGGCCCTGTTCATATACGATGCAGATCAAACTGCATTTCATTTTCCCAATGAAAATAGTTTTCCCCAAAGTTGCTGTTTGCCCCCTGAGGAACAGTATATGGTGGCCATGTGTTTCCAGGGGGTGGTTTTGATTGGGGAATATGTGGTTGTGGTGGTGGTAACCCCTAATGTTATGGATTGTATTCCGCTGCAGTGCTATAAAAGAAAAAGAATAAAATGATGCATTTCTCAGGATGCATTTCTCATCACATCTAGTTTGGCTTTAATGCTTTATGTTAGAACAGTTCAAGTAACTCTTAGGTTCTTCAGATGTCTTTGCTGGAAGTGATTAGTCAGAGCAGACTAGCCAAATCCCTCTGTCAAGTTCCGTTCCAGATTGAATTGGCCAATTAGTTTTGTCCCTACATCTTTATCTGGAGTGGCATCAGATATTAGTCGGGCTGGGCATAGCTAACGGCCCTCATGCACCAAACAGCCTACCCTGCCAGGCTGGCCTCTGAAGCCTCACTACTATAGGCAAAGGAAGTGCCCAATGCACTGTCAGGGGGATAGTCGTGCAGGGGTTTGCACCAGGACTCAGTGCGGCAACTTGGTCCTGATCCTTACATTACCATAAACCTGGCTTCCAGTCTCCGGTATCTTCTTAGTGCTGTGATGCTTTTTACTCCTGAGAGTTAAGCCAATTATCTGCCCCTTCTCCACTCTGATTGATGGCACAGATGAGGTCAGGACAACATCTTAGAGGGGCTACACTACTACTAGGGCTAGGTCAACTCTGGTATAGCATGTCCCAATTTTTGCTGCCATGTGCCACAGTTGTCAGAGATTGTTCAATGCATCTTTCTTTCAGGTCCAAAGCGAGTAGCATTTCTGCAGCATGGTTTGCTTGTAGATGCTGCTAACTGGATCCAAAATCCTCCTGACAGCAGCCTGGGTTTCATACTGGCAGATGCTGGCTATGACGTTTGGCTAGCAAATAGCCGAGGGAACACCTGGGGCAGAAAACATCTCTTTCTCTCGCCTTCAGGAATCAGGTTCTGGAATTTCAGGTAGCCAGTTTTGTTTTGGCAAGCAAATTTATTAAACTGATTCATTTGCTTCTGTGACAATTGGCTAAAGGGCAAGAGTAGCAAATTCTAAAATAATGTCTGTGATGTTTGTTCTGCTATTGCTGAACTCTTGCAGCATAATCCTATTCATTGGACAGGCTTACTCAGAAGTAAACTACTCTGTACCTCTCCATTGGTTCTGGGATTTAGCTGGCTTACTGTGTGATGGTGGAGAGCCAACTGCAGCAAACCATCACTATTTCACGTTTGATCAGACATGATTGTGGACCTTTGCATAGACATGAGCTCTGACATGCGCCCACCAAACATCACCTGTGGAGTCACTCCTGGGACGCATTGGTGATGTTAGCAGGAATTGTGCTAAAACAATCATAACATTAGACCTTATCGAACTCTTACTAATACCTTGTCTAACTCTAGTATCTTAGTGCCTTACTAAGTTGTGAAAAAGGCTATAAATGCAATTTAAAAAACAAGGTACTGTATTAAAAAGTTGAACAAAAGGAGGGGGGTTGCAGAATCTTCCCTGGGGCACCATTTCATCTATGGGTGGCCCTAGTGCAGCAAGGAAATCAGAGCTGTGCTGCAGCGGGGTGCATGCGCTTGAATGTCCCTATTATGTATCCTTAAAATACTATTTTTGTTTTGCAGCTTTGATGAGATGGCTAAATATGATCTTCCAGCAACAATAGATTTTGTTCTGCAAAAAACTGGGCAGCAACAAGTATATTATATTGGTCATTCACAAGGAACCACTATTGGTACGTTCAGAGGCTTCTTGCCTCTTAAAAACTGGTGCTTCTATTGTAAAGATGTTTACTCGGTAGTTTTTCAGGTTATACCGTTGAAACATATTACCAGGTAAGCAAACGTAGGATCCTAGAAGTGATTTCACTTTTCACATCCACATTTAGCTGGAAATGAAATTCTAAGGATAATTATACTAAATTGGGCCCAGGGTGATACTTAATGTCAAGTTTCTGGTTCGACCTTAGGGAAATGTGTCCAAGTTATGTATGCATGGATGAGTGGAAAGGAGGATAAGGGAAATACATTAAAATTGCGTATTAACGCGAAACACTTAGATTTCAGAATTTATTTTAAAATGTGTAGATCAGTACAATGAGCTAGATCAGTGGTTCTCAAACATTTTAGCAGCAGGACCCACTTTTTAAAATGACACTCTATTAGGACCCACCTAGCTTTACGAGACTTTCAGAAAAAGTGATGTAAAAATAAATAAAATATTTATTTTTTTACAGGTAATATTTTATTTATTTCTTTGCAAAACACCTCAATCCATTTCTCATAAAGAGGCAGCCCTAATGAATAGTCTCAAGGCTTGAGGGGCTTACCGTATTTTTCGCTCCATAAGATGCACTTCCCCCCCCCAAAAAAAATAGGGGGAAATGTCTGTGCGTCTTATGGACCGAATGCTGTAAAAAAAATTGGGTAAAATTAAAATGTCTTGCTTTAACAATAAATTTTAATTTACCGTGTTGCTGTAGCACGTCCGATCTTCGTCAGCACCTCCAAAACGTGAGGCTTCCAGGTGCTGGACGCGACCAGGGAGCCCTACGCAAACATCGCAGTTGCTGCAATATTTGCACAGAGCTCCGTGGTCGCGTCCAATGCCTGGGAGCTCTGTGCAAACATAGCAGTTGCTGCAATGTTTGCGCAGGGCTCTCTGGTCGCGTCCAGCACCTAGCAGCGCTGCGCAAACATCGCAGTTGCTGCAATGTTTGCGCAGAGCTCCCAGAGCAACTGCATCAAAGCAACTGCGCAGAGCAACTGCGTCAGAGCTGCTGACGAAGATCGGAGTTGCTACAGCAACACGGTAAGTTAAAATTTATTTTACCAGTGAAACACTGGTATGTTAAAATTTATTGTTAAAGCAAGACATTTATTACCCTATTTTTCGCTCCAAAGTATACATGCGTCTAATGGTCCGGTGCGTGTTATGGAGCGAAAAATATGGTAGTTATGTGGCCCAGCCTTCACTTGCCCCCACTACCTGTCATTGACATAGGGGAAAAAAACCACCAGAAAAAAAGACTCTCAAACATTTATCTCCCTATATTTACACAAGCTTGCAAACTGCAGGAGCTCAGCTCTTTGTAGGGCAATTGGCAGCTATTTGATTTTTGAATAGCCTCAGGGCTTGAGGCAATTACTTATCTGATCTTTCCATCATCCAGGACCCACCAGAAATCAGGTTGTGACCCACCAAGTGGGTCCCGACCCACAGTTTGAGAAACACTGCACTAGATTACTACTTTTGCCTGAAGGCCTATCTTGGTGTTTTGTTTTAAAATTCTACTCCTATCAAGAAAATCTGTCACCTGAAATTGGGCTTTGAAGCATTCCATAGTTTTGATACTGCACACATGATTTTTCATTAAGCCAAAAAGTAAAAAGAGAACAACCTGTTAATATTAGGATTTTGCATAATAAATAAAATGTTTGCTATCCTTGAAGTTGTTTGTTTGTTTTTTAAAACTGTATATTAAGAACAAAAGCAGAAAATTATAAATTCACAAAAACCTCACTGGACAGTAGCCCAGATCCTAGACATGGGTTGCAGTAAGCAGTTATAGAAGGTGTTGCCCTTAATGTTTTGTTTTGCGTTCTAAAATTCTTTACCGGTTTCTCATTTCTCCCTCCCCCATTTATTTAAGCTAAGTTTTAATTTAAGCTAATTTTTCCCATCTGGGTAGAAAGATAGTGACTTTGTTTTTAAGGCTTGTTGAAGTTGATAACCTGCTTTGTCTCCTTTTTTTTTCTCCCCTCAGCTTTCATAGCTTTTTCTACCAATCCTCAACTGGCTGCAAAAATCAAGATATTCTTCTGCCTAGCTCCTGTAACCACAGTTAAATATGCCAGAACTCCTTTAATAAGTCTCTCCTTACTTTCTGATATGGCAATCAAGGTAAGTGGTTACTTTGGCTTATGAGGAATTGTTAAGCAAAGTTGCTAGATTCAGAGATTGGTCATAGTGGTAGCACAGTACAGGGCTGGGCACAGGGGACATGTTGCCTCACACCAATGCCAGGAGCTGGCCTTTCAATCAAAGGGATAGTGGTGGTAACCTTAATCAAGAAGTTTGATAACAATGGTGTCTGCATAGGACTTTTATCTCTTATATTTCATGACCATTTGACCTCACTCCTTGCACTCATACAGACCTGTGAACCTAGGATACCACTTTATGATGAAGTGGGTTCTAATCCACAAAAACGTATGTTACAGTACATTTTGATAAATATGTGGTAAGACTCTTTGTTGCATTTGCTAAAACAGAAGCTGCCTTATATTGAGTCATGCCATTGGTCCATCTACCATCTGGCCACTATTGTCTACAGCAGCGTTTCTCAAAGTCCTACAGGGGAGTTTACTCCCCTGTGCAGGGCAATGTTGGATGCAGCGCTCCAGAATCGCGTCCGCCGCTGACCCCAAAACACTTTTTTCAATGTACCTGGTTGTCCTGGCAGCTCCCCGAAGGGTCTGGAGGGCCTGAGGCCGCTTCCACAAAGTCTCCCCAAGGCTCTAAACAGCAGCAATCATGTTCTGAAGCCCACTTCCGGTTTTCACCGAAAACTAGAAGTGGGCTGGCTGGCCACCCCCCCCCCCCCCCCAAAGGTAAATCAGACACTTCTGGAAAAAGTGGTGGGTTGCTTCCCACCACTTTGAGAACCCCTGGTCTACAGTGATTGATAGCAGTTCTCCAGAATTTCAGATGGATCTTCCAAGTCCTGCTTGGTTCTTCCACGAAGCTCCACCTTACAAATCCACCTCTGTAGACAAGAAACTAACATATAGTGCCGGTGATACATGCACTTTTATCACTGAGCAACAGCCTCTCTCCTAACATGACTATCCCTCTGGAAGAAGTTATCTTCTAGTATTGCTGCAGCCTAAAGGCCATAGGAGCTCCTCCGTATCCTGTTGTACTGTTATGCCAGCAAAAAAAAAAAAGAGAGAAAGAAAATTTAAAAAAAGAAAAGAAAAATGTATTTTTATAGATGCTGTGACCTGCTTACCTGGGCAGGTTGCTAGTTTAGTTAAAGCCCTTGATAGACCTAAACTGCCTATCAGATAAAATACATGAAGAGATAATGCAGCTAAAATGCGTAAATGTTTTACAGTCTGTACTCAATGTTTTCCTATGTCTTAGCTTACATTCCATTTCATTCTGATAGCATGAAACAAAAAACCTTTGCAGTACCTTATTCACAGTGCAATCCACCGTAAGGATCCAGCTGGCGGCCGTGGGTGGCCATTTTGCAACCGGGACGGAGGTCTACTCGGGGAAGGGAACATTTGTCCCCTTTCCCGAGTGTAAACCGGGGCAGGCCCTATCAGCCTCCTCAGATTTCTGCCAGCAAAATTGCTGGCGGAAGTCAGAGGAGGCCATGTAATGGCCCAGCCACCCGGTGGGGGCCGGAATATGGCCGAGGCATCCCCTGCCCCCTCCCAATGGCCCCCCTTCCTCGCCCAGCGAAACGCCCCCACGCCCGCCAGATCCCGGCTTACTTGGTCCGGTGGCTGCAGGGGTGCTCCGGCAATGGAGCAAGGGAGGCCGGCCTCTGCGCCGGCCTTCCTTGCTCTCGAGACATCGCGAACGTGCTTTACGGCACGGAGCGCTCGCTCTGGCAGCATCTTCAGGATTGCGCTGTTACTTATTTAAAAGATTTCTATACCGCTTTTCTAAAATTCAAAGCGGTGTACAACAACCATATAAAACAAAACTAATACATCATTAAAAACCGTTAAAACCATCCATAATTAAAATGTTAAAATAAAATTACAATTAAAAGGTAGTACAGAGCAGATTAAAAGTAAAAACAAACATATAACAGTCAAATGTTATATGCTAAACAGTGAAAACGGTCCCAAGGTAGCTCCTAGGTCAAGTTCCTCCCTTCTCAAATGCCAGATGAAACAATTAGGTCTTTAAACCCCGCTGAAAGCCACATATTCCTCAATTCCTCTGGCAACCAAATCCAGAGGCGTGGTGCCACAACAGCTTATGAATACCTTGCGTAATCGATTGTAACTTGAAATGTTTTAAAATATTTCCATCTATGAAATGGACACATTAGTGGTTCTGAATAATTAAGACAAATCTCTCTGAAATATTGCAGGTCTTGTTTGGCGAAAGAGAATTTTTACCAAATACTTACTTCGGTGATTTGATTGCTTCTGAATTTTGTCGCAAACATACAGGGTCACTTATTTGCAGCAACCTTCTCTTCATACTGTGTGGATTTGATGAGAAGAACTTAAATATGGTGGGTAGAATATTTCTATTTAGTATTCTGCCTTTTAAAATCTGTCCTGCCTTTTAAAATCTGTCCTATCTACTTCTGTTCCTGAACAACTCTATTAGCCTCTGTGAAATCCCCACATATGCCTCTTCTCATCAAGAAGAGATAAAAACCATGCCAAAGAAGTCTTTGAATGTCAGTTTCAGAACCTTTATGACAACACATTAATCGCTCTGACACCTATTTGCATGATTATCTTTCTAACATTAAGAACATAAGAACAGCCCTGCTGGATCAGGCCAAAAGCCCATCTAGTCCAGCTTCCTGTATCACACAGTGGCCCCACCAGATGCCTCAAGGAGCACAAGACAACAAGATAACCTGTTTCCCGTTGTCACTCCCTTGCACCTGGCACAGAGAAAACCCCTTCTAAAACCTCTAAAACCAGGAGATTGCTTATGGCTTGTAACCTGTGATGGTCTTTTCCTCCATGAATCTGTCCAAACCCCTTTTAAAGGCATCTAGGCCAGGTGCCATCACCACATCCTGTGGCAAGGAGTTCCACAGATGAATTACATGCTGGGTAAAGAAATATTTTCTTTTGTCTGTTCTAACTCTCCCTCCACTCAATTTTAGTGTGTGTCCCCTGGTTCTGGTGTTGTGCGAGAGGGATAAAACTTGCATTATCTGGCAAGTGGTTGTTGTGCATTCCACGCAGTTAATTCAAGAGTGGTCTAATAACTGACTATCCCTCATCATGGACTAAGGATCAAATTACACATGATGCATCAGCATGTATTTAGAGCAGTGGTTCCCAAACTGTGCGCCACGGTGCCTAAGGGCACCATGGCAAACTCACAGGGGTGCCATGGGATGTCCTTGGTAGCCTCTTCTTACCGAATCTTCTGGGTGCCACCATCTTGAATCATGCGAGATCTCATGCGATTCTTGCAACATCTCATGTGATTCAAGATGGTGGTGCCTGGGGGGGGCGATGGTGCCACCATGACAGGGTACGTTTGGTGCCGCCACGTGCCTCGGTAAGTTTGGGAACCGCTGCGTTAGAGGCTTAATTTTACTCAAGAGTAGCAGCTGGACAGGGCTGCAATTTGATTTTCATGCTAAATGTTGCCTCACCAAAGTAGCTGTTTAACCCTGAAAGTGTCATTGTTGCAAAGAGCATGAAGGCAGAGAGTTAAATACAGTAGAACCTTGGATTGCGAGCATAATTGGTTCCAGAAACGTGCTTGTAATCCAAAGCACTCGTATATCAAAGCAAATTTTCCCATAAGAAATAATGGAAACTCAGATGATTCGTTATTCTGCAAGAGATCTTTGTGTGTGTCTGCATTATCTCCTGGGCTCAGCTAATTAAGAAGCTGCCCTGCCAAGTCCTCCTTTGCTCTTGCAAACTGTAGCTCACTTTGCAACGTCTGATATGCAAAACCTGAGCCTTGTTCTGCAGAGTAAAGTCTTTGCTAGAGGCAGATGGGGGAGGGGGGAAACAGCTTGTTAATGAGGTCTGCAAGACAGAAGTTGCAAAGCAAAGCCTGAGCTGCTATTCTGCACAAACGGAGCCTCTAGCAGAGGAAGAACAGAGTGTTAATGAGGGCAGTTTGTTGCCCAGGAGACGCTATTGTTACTCTGCAAATACACAGAGAGATATCTTGGAGAACACAATGTACTCGTATTGCAAGACATTGCTCGTTTATCAAGTCAAAATTTAGAAAACAAATTTGCTCGTCTTGCAAAGCACTCGCAAACCAAGTTACTCGCAATCCAAGGTTTCACTGTACTCCAGTTTAAATACCCTCTCTACTGCAGCACTGTGGCTCTGATCCAAACTGCAGTCCCACACAGCTGCTATTCTCAGATTAACTTAAGTGTTTAACTACATCCTGACATACAGTATATTGTGTCATATGTAGTTTGCCCCTAAGCTTCTCACATGTATGACAGCATTTTCTTTCCGCTCAGCCTGTGATTTGCCAGGCAACATTGATACTTGGGGAGGGCAGTGGGGGCATTACTATCACATCAGCCAAGAATTGTACTAGGTAGCCAACCAAAAATTATTCAGGGAATACAGGTGGGCCCCCATATCCACGGATTCACTATCCACGGTTTCAGTTATCCACGGATCGCAGGGACCCCCCAGGCTTTTACTTTTCCCCCCAGTAAGCTTCATTTCTTCCTTAAACAAACAGGAGAAGCAGCCTCTGGCTGCTTATTGCAGGCAAGTAGAATGAGACTAAGTCCTAGAGAGGTTCTGCAAGGTTAACAGAAACCTTGAAGAGCCTCTCTAGGACTTGTTCTACTTGCCTGCAATGGAGGCTGCTTCTCCGTTTGTTTTAAAGAAGAAACAAAGCTTGCTGAAAGAAAAAATAAGAGCTAGGGAGGTGCGCACGCCTGCCCGCAGGGGAGGCAGGGCAGGGGGCCCTCAGGAAACCATGGAGGGGGTGTTTACTCTTATCCATGGTTTCAAGTATCCACGGAGGGGCCTAGAACATATCTCCAGCGGATATGGGGGGGGGAGTACTGTACATTACACAAAGTACATGCTATGCAGAAATGTGAGACCACCACTAAAACATTTTTGAACACACAACTGAGGAGACATGATTTGGGGAAGAGAACACATTCTCCATGGTTTAGTTCAACAGTGGGGTACAAAGGATAACAAACTCTGCTCATATGCAAGGATTCAGTGATTCTTACACCACTTTCCGGCTCACTATTGAGCCGGCATATCGCCAACATTATTCTACCATAAGGACATAGGAAGCTGATTTCTATTCTGAGTCAGACCATTGGTCCATCTAGCTCAGTACTGTCTACACTGACAGGCAGTGACTTCTCCAAGGTTTGAAACAGAGCCCTACCTTCTCCAAGGTTTGAAACAGAGCCCTTCCCAGCCCTACCTGGAGAGGTCAGGAGTTGAACCTGGGACCGTCTACATGTAAGGCAGACTGCTCTACATAAGAACATAACATAAGAACATAAGAAGAGTCCTGCTGGATCAGGCCAAAAGGCCCATCTAGTCCAGCTTCCTTTTTCTCACAGTGGCCCTACCAGATGCCTCAGGGAGCACACAGCCAACAAGATAACCTGTTTCCTGCTGCCACTCCCCTGCACCTGGCACAGAGAAAACCTACTTCTAAAACCAGGAGGTTGCTTATGGCTTGTAACCTGTGATGGTCTTTTCCTCCATGAATCTGTCCAAACCCCTTTTAAAGGCATCTAGGCCAGGTGCCATCACCACATCCTGTGGCAAGGAGTTCCACAGATGAATTACACGCCGGGTAAATAAATATTTTCTTTTATCCGTTCTAACTCTCCCTCCACTCAGTTTTAGTGCATGTCCCCTGGTTCTGGTGTTGTGCGAGAGGGAGAAGAATTTCCCTCTATCCATCCCATGCATAATTTTATATGTCTCAATCATGTCCCCCCTCAGGTGCCTTTTTTTCTAAACTGAAAAGCCCCAAACACTGTAGCCTTTCCTCCTAAGGGGAGGCTCCAGCCCACGAATCATTTTGGTCGCTCTTTTCTGCACCTTTTCCAATTCAACTATATCCTTTCTGAGGTGTGGTGACCAGAACTGGACACAATACTCCAGATACCCTAACCCTAACCCTTACCATCGATTTGTATGCCTGAGCTATGGCACCTTCTCAACATTGTTGTTCTGAATCATATGTTTATCCTTTCTAATACCTGGCTTTGTTAGCAGGGTGAAGAGAGCATCTAAAAGAAACTGTTTTATCTTTCAGAGCCGAGTAGATGTGTATGCATCACATGCCCCAGCTGGAACCTCTGTAATCAATATGATTCACTGGAAGCAGGTAAACATGCTGAAACATCATGCAATTCTAAGACACCATATCATCTTTTCAAAACCACTATATGTAGCAAAGATGGCTCCTCCTAACTGCTGAGATTTGATCTTCCTTCATTGCTTGGAGGCTATTTCAAATTGTACAAAATGTATTAGGAATTCATATAGGATCAATTTCACAGAAATTGCTGTGCTATAACATATAAGCTAGGATCCATACTATAGAGGCTTTGTGCTCTTGCACTCACCTAGTGGAATGTTTGATTTTGAGCTGCGGTGCAGACCCCTGCAAAAGTTTTCATATCTGCCCACTCCCAACACATAAAGACACATAAAGACAGCATGTGAGGGGGAAAACATTACGACACCTGCTGACCCCACACCCCACTTGATGGCTATTAATTCAGCAGAACATTGTAAAGGAGGGCCTACACATGTACAGCCTTATGTGCATAAGCTCTCTATGCTATCTGGAACACTGCACAATCAGGATGATTATTCCTGTGGAGAATCTAAGTATATACCAGGGGTTCCCAACCTGTAGCACTAGTATTACCAGTGGTATTTCGGCTGACTGCTGGTGGTACTCGGACTGCGGGACCACTGGAGTCCCGCTCCGCATTTTCGCTCCCAAGAGGCTCCTTCCTTTGGCCAAGCCTCTCGGGATCGCTGAGAAGGGCCCTTTCACCTGCTCAGAGTCTCCTCCCTGTGTGTTTTCTGGCCTCTGAAAACCCAGAAGTAACGGGCGATAATGTCATCGCCAGTCACTTCCGGTAGTACTCGGAAGGAGAGTGGCGCCAGAGCTGGTACTCTGCCGGGAAGGGGTTGGGAACCCCTGGTCTATTCTGTACAACTGAACATGCATAGGCTTCACTTTCCAATGTTCAGCTGAATGTGCTTGTGTCCGAGATGGGGCCACAAGGTGCGTGGACATTGGGGCTGTGACATTGGGGGCTGTTCTTCTGACCAGGGTTTATGACATCACATTTTACTTTTAAAGCTTCCCCTGGTTTTGAAGTCTTTTGATATTGGCGGAGGCAAGAAGAAAGAAAGCTCATGTTCCAGAAATGTTTAGACCTTTGAGGATGTAGAACTAGCTGGGCTGTTCTTTGGATCCTAGCCACAATGTTCTAATTCATGTTTTAATTTTCAGTACACATTATACTGTGTATATTGTTATTAAAAAGATAGGAATGCAGTCAAAAGAGCACTCAAGCTTTAATTGTTCTAATCTTGTAAGGAATCTGAAACAGCACTATCTGTCTCTGGAGAAATAATTAGTTGTAATCAAAGCTTCCCTTCCCTTGACTCAAGCTTCATTTGAATGAAGAGTTTCTTCCCTTTAGAAGTTGTTCCTTTCATCATAAGAAGGGAACCTTTGGATGCAAACCATTGATTACACAGGTTACAGCCTTTGGTTCTTCAATGCAGAGAGAATGTATACTGCAACTACAAAAGCAGTAAACACATATTTATGTTTGGTATTGAGCTCCATATTTTTCCAGTGATTCTGTTCCTACTAAGGAAAATGCATATTTATTTGAGAATCATTTATGTTTTTAGGCAATCAGAAGTGGTAAATTCCAAGCATATGATTATGGATTGTCAGGAAACCTGGTTCGTTATACACAGGTTTGTGCCAGGATGTGTTATGTCATTTCACTACAAAATAGTATAGTAATCGCACTTTTAAGTAATGATTAGGTCATGGGAATTTTTGGGTGTTCAGCATAGGCCACTGTGGCACTGACCCATCTACATATCAAGATGAGTCACTTGAATGGGAAGCTGTCTGCTGGGCAGCTAAGGGTGAAGACAGACGTAGCATGTTAACAGTGGTTATGGTGGGTTGTTCACCGGCAATTCTTGATTTCAAATTTGTGTATACACTTATGTGCCAACAGGTCAAAAACTGGTACAGTTAAACACGGTGAAGTTTCACCTGCCCAATCACCTCTACAAGGGTTGCAGGCAGGCTGCCTACCTTTATTAGGGTCCAATCCTACTTAAGTGGCATGCCAGCGGAACGCGTGTTCCACCTGCACACCAGGCTATCATGCTGTCACAGAAGTGCCATAAAGCACTTTGCGACAGCGTGGCAGTTAGCGGAAACTTCCTGCTGGTGCCAGTAGCCGTGGATACACCTGCTGGAGCAGGTGAGTCTGGCGCAGGGGTGGGGGGGAGGGCAGGGAGGGGCAGAATGGGGTGGGGAAGGGTGGCAACGGGTGCAGGGGTGGGTGGATTGGGCCCAGGAGGGGCGGGAATGGCACGCCATATCCTGCTTCTCAGGCCTGATCCACCAACACAGATCCATGCAGACTTGCTCCAGCTATATAGCTGACGCAAGTCTGAGTTAACCCATTTTGGCTGCTGGGGCTTACAGGGCAAGGGGAAAAATGTTCCCTTACCCCGAGAAGACATCCAGCATCCAAAATTCCCCTGTGGGATGCTGTGTAGCCCATGCCAGAGCTGCTGCATCACCACATGGGAATTTAGTTAGGATTGGGCTGTTGTTTTTTTAATCAGTATGTACAGTCGGACCTCAGTATCTATGAGGGTTCTTCTCCTGGAACCCCCGCGGATACTGAAATCCGCGATAATTGAAAACCCCTTTTTGTGGATACAGGGGTCACTTTCAGAATGTCTTTAAAAAGAACAAAAAGGTTAAAAATAGTGCTCCTTATCTTTTTGCTGGCAAACTGCTTTGTTTGCAGGGCTGTAGACAGTGAAATCGCACTCCTATAGCCTCTTCCAGGTTGCACAACTTCCCCCCTCCTTTCCCCAGGCTTGCCCCAATGCATTCTGTATTAACAAGAAATTTAACATTTGACAACTTCCAAGGAAGTGGATTCCAACTAACTTGTCAAAAGCTCTACAGGCTCTCTTTTGCCCCTTACACATAAAAAGGCAGGCACTACTGCAAGCGGTTTTTTCTATTGCATTTGAACTAATTTTATTCTTCAATGTTTAAAAGCCTCTTCCTCTTCAATACAACGTATCAGCAATGACTGTGCCAACAGCTATGTGGAGTGGTGGAAACGACTGGATCTCTGGTCCTCGTGATGTTGCCCTCTTAATCCCCCAAATGAGAAGTCTCATTTTCTACAAGTTCATTGATGAGTGGAATCATCTGGATTTTGTGTTTGGTTTGAATGCACGTGTAGTAATGTATGATAAAATCCTTAACATTCTAGAGCAGAATCCGATTCTTTAAGAAAGTGTGCTACTTACATCAAGAGTCTCTCCATTGTTATCCTGGCTTGTCTAATTTCTTTTACAATAAACTTCCTGATTTCTGAAAAAGTACTGTACAAATACCCAGTATATTAAGACCTCAATCTCAATTAGATGGTTTATAATGCATGGCAGTTCAATTCATAGCTTTGGTGCTTTTATTGCCCCATTTAAATTATTTATCAAGAATGAGGTGGTTGCTCTCCATTGGTACTCCCAGGCATGGCCTGAGCCCAAAGTGATGCCCAAATTCCATCCCTCTTTACAATTTCTTTTGGTTCACATGAAACTGTGTGCATTGCTGCCTCCCACTGCTCACCTCCTCCTCTGCCTGCCATATATTCAAAAGGTGGGGAAGGAGAAGAGGTGGAGGAAGGTGATGAGCCTCTTTCTGATTGCTGAGAGCATTGGGGAACAGGATTTGTAGCAGCCCCTTACCTCCAGCACTGCCATAGTGGGATTAGAGTGCCCCCTAGAGTGCGCTGCCATAGCGGGACTAGAATAAGTATCTTCTCACTCTCTCTACAAGGAGAGAGAGAGAGAAGAGGATAAGTGGCCAGGTGGAGTATAAGGTGACACAAGTCACCCCGTTGCCAGTTCATCGCCTCCCCCACTTGTAGCAGGCAATTCAGACTTTCTCATGGGTGGACCATGTCTGGTTATTCCCATACTATTCCATTTCCACCTTTGATTCATGACTATTTACCGACCTAGGGCCAGCGTAACTGCCTTACTGGGCCGGGGCAGTCATCCTACGCTGACCTAGCGACCGGATAGGATTGAACTGTTAATAATTCTGACTATTTACCGACCTAGGGCCAGCGTAACTGCCTTACGGCAGCTTTTGCAATGGTACTGGACCGGGGCAGTCATCCTACGCTGACCTAGCGACCGGATAGGATTGAACTGTTAATAATTCTATTTGTATGCTTTCTACCAATTTATCCAGACCAATATTAGGCTAACTGGCCTGCAACTTTCTTGCTTCCCACTAGATGTTATATTGATGTTATATTGATCATTTATTTATTTAAAAGATTTCTATGCTGCCTTTCGGTCCCATTTAAGATACCAACAATACAGTTTGCAGATTTACATTCATAATAAAACAATGCAATAAAATTTCAGAAATATAAACATAATAATAAAACACAAGGCCGAAAACCAGCCAGAAACAAACCTCAGGGGAACGTCGAATTAAAAATCCGCATGTTGCCGGGAAACTCCGTCGTTGTAGATAAATTTATTACAAAAATAAATTTCACAGATGGTAAAACATACTTTTGACATTTCGCTCACGTAACACTCGTGGCATCATCAGAAATCCCCTATAGTGCTCATGAGTTCTTAAAACAAAGATTCTAAACCTATATTATCCCTCTTCTCACAATCAACTGTGGATACAGGGAAGAAGCAAGAATGAGGGCAGCTAGCATTGATGCTGCCTTATCCTGAGTCAGACCCTTGATCTATCCAGCTCAGTGTTGCCTGCACTGGCTGGCAGTGCCTCTCAGGATCAGGTCATTCCCAGCTGTACCTGGAGATGCCTGGGACTGAAGATAGGCTCTTCTGGATACTTACCATGGCTCTTCCATCTAGCTACAGCCTAGCACTGCCAGTTCCCAATGATGTCGTCCCAATTCTTTCTACCCAGCAGCCTCTCCCAACCATTGCTCTCTCCAAGAGCAGCTTCACTTGCCTACACTTCCCTGTTATCGCATCCTCATCTCTCAGACCCGCCTCCAGCTATCGCTTCTCCATTCAGAACGACATAGAAGTTGGGTGTAGAAAAAGGAAGAAATCCTGTATTGAGAGGAAGGAGCAGAAGGAATTGGAAAAAAAAAGCCCTAGTGCCCAGCAGTAGCAAAGACAAAGAGCACTACTGAACTTGCGGCGGTGTTGGGGAAAGAGGTGAGTAGGGATGGTGGGGTTTGGGGAAAACATTTACCCTGCTGCTTTCAAATTTGTGCCACAAAAATTCCTTTAAAAACGTTTACAGTTCTTAAAGCAGTCCAATTGCCTCCCTGTACAGCTTCCTGCTTCAGAACTAAAAAAGGAAGTGTTATTGTTTGTCTTTATATTTTTTTTATATGCTCCTCCTCCGGTTCCTTTTACATTTGTTTTGCTTCCTTCCTTTGGGCAAAGCTTCCCTTTTCTGAAGGAAGCCTTCTTGCCTTTAGAGCTCCCTTGATTCTCTGCTTCTTTGACTCTGTACCATAGCAGTCATAGCTGCTTCTCCTCTTCATCTTCCTGCTCCCACACTTCTAAATACAAGATGAAAGAGAAAGCATGTGGAGTAGATAAGAGGAGTAATCTCAGGAAGATATTTCTTAACATGACTCCATGTCGCCTTTTACCCCTCCTTGAAGCACTTTGCTCTACTCACAATCATAATGACTAACACCGAGTGTTTCTCCTTTTCTGGAGCACTTTAGTATGCATAATAAGGGCGGTTGTGATTATGAAAAATCCTCACCGAGTCAAGGAAATCTTGAGTGAGTAGAGCTGTGGAGTTGGGAGCCCTAATGCATTTTGTGAGGCGGCGAGACGATACATAGGTAGAGAGCTGCCATACATTTTATTCTATTTTTTTAACAACAGTTATTGTGGTTCTTAAAACAAACTTTTCTACGTTAAGCAGAAGCTGTCACAATTTAAAAAGCCAGTTTTTCCACAAGTCCTTGGTGGGTGAACAGGAATCTAGGTGGGGTGTTGTACCACTGGCCCCACCCTGGTGACATGCCTATTTCAAAACCAAAGAGCTACATATACAAACATTATTATATGGTAAAGAATCACATCAGTCTGCCCCATGCCAGCAGTTCTATTGCCTTTACAGCTGTTTATCCCCCAGGCACTGTTGCTTCACTTTCTTTCTCTCCCTTTGAACAGGCTCCATGTTCCTCTGTTCTTTCATCTTCTTCCAGCTATCTTCCTGCCAGTCACTTCCTCCTTTGCATCCCAGAGACAATGGAAGTCAGGTCTGGGCCTATCAATCCTATGTGAATAAATGAGAAGCCTCTGGTTTTCAGAATGCATGAAAAGAAATAAGATGAGTGGCTCCCAAGGAAAAGAGCATGCCTAAAGGACATTTTTCACCTGTGTAATATCACATAATATCATAGGGCTGTGTATGGCTAGAAGCCTAGAAAAGGCAAACTGGGGAGTGAATCTCCCTGCAGTTAAAATACTAATTGGCCAGTCAGCCAGCATTCTCATAGGTAAGGTAAAGGTAACCCCTGACAATTAAGTCCAGTCGTGTCCGACTCTAGGGTGTGATGCTCATCCCCATTTCAAAGCCGAAGAGCCAGCGTTGTCCGAAGACGCCTCCGTGGTCATGTGGCCGGCATGACTCTCCTTGCCGCAGCGCGTAGCATGCGGCTGGAACACGGAGCGCTGTTTACCTTCCCACAAGCAGTACCTATTTATCTACTCACATTAACATGCTTTGGAACTGCTAGATTGGCAGGAGCTGGCCAAGCAACGAGAGCTCACCCCGTCGCGGATTCGAACTGCCGACCTTTCGATCGACAGCTCATGGTTCAGCGGTTTAACTTCATAGCACAAACCTATACATGTTTATGCAGAATTAAGTTTCACTGTGTTCAATAAGGTTGACTTTTAGGTAGGTGTGTATAGGATTGCATTCTTACAACCCAATCCTGTGGGCCAAGTCTAACTGAGCTGAATAGAGCGGATGGCCCAATCCTAATAGTGCAAGTCACTGCCGGAACTAGTGTTCCAATGGTGGAACACGCTTTACAGACATCACAAATGGCCTGATGGCAGCGCGTGGAGTCATGCATACTACCAGCCTGCCAGTGGTGAGGCTGGAGTGAGGTGTTGGAGAATGGAGCGCCCACCAAACCAGGTAGGTTAGGGGGAGGGCGGGATGGGAGGTATATCGGGGGCGGGAGGTGGTGGCATCTGACATGGATGATTTGCACCGGATGGTAGCAGCCAGCATGCCCCCTTTCTCTCCTTGGACTTGCACCAGCTAAAGAGCTGGCGCAGGTCCGAGGAGACCCATTGGCAGTTGAGGGGCTTATGGGGAGATAAGGGGAAATGTTTTCCCTTACCTCTCTCAAGCCTCTGGACCTCCTCCCCCCACCCCCACCCGGCAGGATGCAGCACAAACATTTTTGGTGCGGCTGTATCGGTGGAGGGGAAGGATAGGGCTGTTAATTTATAGTAATTGTGCTGAGAATTACTACCTGAATATGCTGTCCTACTATATTTACATTTTTGAGTAAGCCCCATTCAACTCTCTGGGACCTATTTCTGAGTAAACAAGCATAGGATGGGTTGCATGTCAGATGTTGTTGTTGTTGTTCAGTCGTTAAGTCGTGTCCGACCCTTCGTGATCCCATGAACCATATCCCGACAGGCCTTCTTGTCCTCCACTATCTTCCTGACTTCGCTCATTTTCATGTTCGTTGCATAGTAGTATGCAACTAAAACAGAGCCTTTGACAAAGGAAGCCCCACTACTATGGGTAAATGCAACATGTTTGTTTGTTTGTTTGTTTGTTTGTTTGTTTGTTTGTTTGTTTGTTTGTTTGTTTGTTTGTTTGTTTGTTTGTCTGAGAATGTTCATGCCACTTTTCTGCCCACAACAGGGGCTCTCAGGGCAATTTAAAAAAATATTTTTTTTAAAATGAAAAGAATAATAAAACGTTAAACAATAAAACCTGAACAATTCAAACAGTATTTAAAAACTAACACCCTGAGGTAAAAACCAGTGCAGAGTACAGAGAACATCAAACAACGTGGGGCGTATCAACATAATTGAAATGCCTGACTGATCAAAAATGTTTTGCATACATAGCACCAACCTGTGAACCTTATGAAATTATTATTATTAAGGCAATAAAATATTAAGGCAAATTGTAATTTGCCTTAATATTTTATTGCCTTAATAATAATAATTTCATAAGGTTCACAGGTTGGTGAACTCACCTGAAGAATCTTTTATTCCCGTCCATGTTTCTCATTTCAGGCACCAAAGGTGATAGAGAGAGACCAAGTACTATCATGTTTTGATACACCTGTGGAAAACTGCTCCCACCTATAGCAAACTGAAATGTGAACGTTTCTCTAGAGATCACAAAAGACCTCTGGGTGCAGTATCTGTTTTATTGCCGAAGAGCCAGCATTGTCCGAAGACGCCTCCATGGTCATGTGGCCGGCATGACTCTCCTTGCCGCAGCACGTAGCATGCAGCTGGAACACGGAGCGCTGTTTACCTTCCCGCAGTGATGGGGACTCGAGTCAAATGACTCGACTCGCAAGTGTGACTTAGCCACTTTTTCCCTGACTCGTACTCGTACTTGTACTCGTGACCCATTGACTCGCACTCGCACTCGTGACCCAAGGGACTCGTACTTGACTTGCACTCGTGGGGGTAACGACTTGCCATTTCCAAGTCATTTTCCTTTAATGGCCGGCATCAACACAGGCAGGCAGGCAGGCAGGCAGGCGCAGTGGAGACGGAGGAGGAGGGCAGCAGGGAGGAAGGGTTTTCAAGGGGGTGGGAAAGCAAGCCTGGCTCTGAGTCCCCCCCCCCCTTTTGTTGCTGTCTGTTTGGCATTGGCCACAACTCCAAGCGCGAGGGGTGGGGAGGAGTGAGGGAAGGCGAAGCTGCCGCAGCAGTTACTCCTCATTGACCAAAACTCCGAGCCCAAGGGATGCTCGGCTCAGCAAGGGGAAGGTGCAGGGAAGGAATAATAATTGGTTTGAATGTAGACACGCTTGTTTTTCCCAAACCAGATGGGTGGTGACAAGACTGAGAGGTGAGGAAAAGGGCATAGGGGGAGCCAAGTGGGTGCTTTAAAAGTCTCAGAGGTCCCCACACACACCCCACACAGACACACACCCACCCCATTTTCAGGGGAAAAAGCCATTTTCCCCAAAGTGACTCCACTCGTGACTTGTGACTCGTGGTTTCTGGCCTTACTCGTACTCGACTCGCACTCATGCAAAAATGACTCGTACTTGCCCAAAAATTTTGACACTGACTCGCACACGGACTTGCACTCTTGCAAAAATGACTCGCACTCGCACTCGTGACCTAGTTACTTAGATACATCACTGCCTTCCCGCAAGCAGTACCTATTTATCTACTCGCATTAACATGATTTGGAACTGCTAGGTTGGCATCAAACAACGTGGGGCGTATCAACATAATTGAAATGCCTGACTGATCAAAAATGTTTTGCATTTTGGAAATGAGAAACGTTCACATTTCAGTTTGCTATAGGTGGGAGCAGTTTTCCACAGGTGTATCAAAACATGATAGTACTTGGTCTCTCTCTATCACCTTTGGTGCCTGAAATGAGAAGCATGGACGGGAATAAAAGATTCTTCAGGTGAGTTCCAGTTTCATTGTATGAATCAAAATGTTGTACAGATGGACCTTCTCTCAAAAGCTTCATTTAAATCTGGTGAGCTTTAAATAAATATTTCTTAAGAAGTTTTTTTGTTTTACAGCGCAATCCTAACCAACTTTCCAGTGCCGGTGCAGCTGCAATGCAGCCCCGAGGTAAGGGAACAAATGTTCCCTCACCTTGAAGAGACCTCCATAAACCATGACTGCCTCCGTACTGCAAAATGCTGTGTGCACCAGCATCAGCGCTGGAAAGTTGGTTAGGGTTGCGCTATCGATCTATCATTTTAACTGTTTGAACTAGTTTTTTTCTTCCTTCCTCCCGCCCCCCAGCCTGCTTTTCTCATTTAACTTTTGATTAACATTTTCAGATGAAGTCAACAGACCTGCACAAACTAGTAGAAAGCCAACAGTACTTGTATGAGGGTTTCTGAAGACCTGAGAAGGTGAACATAAAGAAGAATTTTGATAATATTATCTTAGTTTGCAACGGGAGTCATATTTCCTGTATATGTATTCTTGTAATATTTGTATTCCTGTAATATACTCTTTGAAACGTTCTTTAAAAGACCTCACACGTTGATCTCCCTATGGAGACAGATATCTGTATAGGACTCAAGTAAGGTTTTCATTTGTGCTCGACTTGCAGGGCTCAGAGGTGGCCCGGTTCTCTTACTTTGGAGACTGCCCTCCTTAGCTACTACTTTTACAGCGCAATCCTGTGTAACTTTGCACCGGTGTAACAGTAGATGCAACAGTAACAGTAGAACTTATGCCGGTGTAAGTGCACTTACACCTGTGCATCTGCTGTTACATCAGTGCAAGTTTACACCAGAGGGATCCTACGGTAGGGGCGGTACTGTAACTTGCTCCCTGTCTTAGTCCCCGTTTACAACTAGGAACGAGGAGCCAGAGGCGTCGTCTGGCCTGTGGCGGTGTGGCGGTGGGCCCCAGGGCGGGGGGCGGGAGGCTGGACGGGGGGGGCGCGGAGGCTGAGCAACGAGTAGAATTTGAATTTCTTGCCGCCAGAAAAAAAGAAAAAAAAAACCCAGACCGTTGCGGTTTGCCGCCGAATTTCGGCGGCAAACCGAGGCTCTCAAAGGCTCTTAAAGGCTCTTAAAGGGAAAAGACGTTCTGCGCCTGTGCAAAGTGTAAAGCAATGCTTGGGGCGCTTTAAGAGGAACGAGGCTGAGCAACACGAGTTCGCCGGTTGTCCTGGAGAGATCGTAGCTCGCTGGGTCGCAGCAGCTCACGCTGGAATAGATCGTCGCTGGAGGCTCTTATAATACAGATAAGTGAGGCAAAGCAAACACTAAGAGGTTTAATTTCAAAACACTTCAGGTCTTGTTTTTAACCACAGGGTCAGCGAAGCCCGCTTATCTTATGTTAATTGTTCTTTAACAACTCAATTGATGATAGCTAACTACTCAAGCTGAGCTCAGGAGCTCCTGGAGACAAGACAGCATATCTCATTGTAGGTTTGCAGATAAGGTATTTTCATTCAGACACTGCAGAATGGAAATAAAGTATTTTCTTTCTGTTGAATGTTTTTAATAAAGCAAACAAAGACAAATGCAAGAACTGCAATTGAAAATGGTGCAGAGCAGGTTCTGCTTTACTTACAGTCTTTGATTTCTATGTTTAGTTTGGTTGATTAATTCTTAGGATTTCTCTCCTTCCTTTCTGACCCACCTCTAAGTTAGTTCCCCGCTCTATTTGCTGGGACAACCCCCCCCCCCCCCCCCCGTAAACTGGCAGGCAGTATAAGAATCTGTTTTTCATCTTGCAAAGATGCTACCAAAAGGAGCTAGCTTTCTCTCTTTCTCTCTTGTGCAACTGGGGCTTCCCTCCCATGCTTCGATGTTTCTCTTGCCATGTATAGGACTAACACAGACGACATCAGTGCCCTCTACCCAGGCCTGCCAATGGAGGGAGGGCAGCATCCCAACCCCACCCTGCGCACTCCTGGCTTAGCTGCTGCTCAGCATAAAGCATGGAAAATCCACTTTAGGGCTCATTTTGGGAATATACATTTACATATACACATACATATAAGAAAGGGTGCCTCTGAGCATGTAAAGAGTGCCTGTTTCTTCCATGCACTGTAATGGGGAGTCACGGCTAACAGCGAGGGGCGTCAAGGGTTACAGCCGCGCGTTTTTAGGGGGGGGCGTCAAGGGTTTGGGCCACGGTTGAAAAATGGTCTGGCTACTCCTCTGGGCCCCGCCCCCTCGCCGTCAGAGCCATTCCGTGTGGTGAAGGCAATGGGCAGGAAACTCCCTGCCCATTGCCTTCACCGCACAGAATGGCTCTGACGGCGAGGGGGCGGGGCCTCCTCGTTCCTAGTTGTAAACGGGGACTAAGACAGGGAGCAAGTTACAGTACCGCCCCTACCACAGATACGCCTCTGGGATACACAGGATTGCGCTGCCAGAAACCTAGAGCGAGGCCCCAGGCTGGCCACAAGTAGAGCTTGGAGCTAGTGGATGTCAGAGTGCTTGGATGTATTGGAGCACTTGGGCTTCTCCCAAAGTATCGAAGCGGTGCTCCTCTCCTCTCCAGGGTGACTACATTGCTGTTACTGACTCATGTGCTGGGGGTCCACGGTCCTGGAAGAACTCACTACTGTCTTCCCTCATTTATTGGCTAGCAGGGATAAGTCTTAAAAAAGCCTCTCAAAGTCTTTAAAAAGTCCCAGTTTAAATACAGTTTAAATACTGCTGTGTGCAAAATAAGCTGGGATCCAAAAAGTGATTCTTTACCTTGTTTTTCTTTGAAGTTGCTTTTAAATATCTCTGTATTTTCAAAGGTGGTTTGCCCTTGTGGCTTGAGGATTATTGTTTAAGAATATGCCTTGGTTTTTTGCCACCAAATAAAAATCTAGCCCTAAGTTGTGAAAAAAGAAAATAAGTGAAAGGTCAAAAGCATGCATTTCCCTGCATGTCTAGTTTAACTCTCACTGTAGAGTCTCTTTGCAATATTAGCTTCTGGTTAACCCAAATCCCACTTTCTCTCTTATTTATTTATTTATTTTATTTAAAGAATTTGTAGCCCGCCTTTCTCCCGAAGGCACTCAAGGCGGCTTACAACATATTAAAATACATATAAACAACTTTAAAACAATTAATTAAACACATTAAAATAATTAAAAACACTTGAGATTAAAAACAACCCCAATGGGTCACCAGCATTTACATATATAACCATTTGTTAAAAAGTCAGCCCACCATGTCAGACATTAAAAGCAGTCCTGAATAAAAACGTCTTAAGGCCCCGCCGAAAAGCCTCTAAAGAGGGAGTCGTTCTTAGTTCCAAGGGGAGGGAATTCCACAATTGGGGCGCCATCGCCGAGAAGGCCCTACTCCGCGCCGCCATCCCCCTCACTTCCGCCAATGGCGGCACGGTCAACAGGGCTCCCCCTGATGACCTCAGAGTATGGGTCGGATTATAAGGAAGGAGGCGGTCCCTCAAACGCCCTGGACCCGAGCCGTTAAGGGCTTTAAAAGTCAAAACTAGCACTTTGAATTGTGCCCGGAAACGAACCGGTAGCCAGTGTAGCCGCCGAAGCAACGGTCCGACTGAGTCGAACCGACAAGCCCCGGCAACCACCCGGGCCGCCGCATTCTGCACTAGTTGCAGTTTCCGAACAGTCTTCAAAGGCAGCCCCACGTAGAGCGCATTACAGTAATCTAATCTAGATGTCACTAGGGCATGGGTCACTGTGGCCAGGTCTGCACGATCCAAGTACGGTCGCAGCTGGCGCACCAGCCGAAGCTGGGCAAAAGCCCCCCTGGCCACAGCCGCTACCTGGGAATCCAGGAGCAGCTGCACATCCAGAAGAACCCCCAAGCTGCGGACCTGCTCCTTCAGAGGGAGTACAACCCCATTCAGAGCAGGACGATGATCCAGTACCTGAGTCATAGACTTCTGGACCAGAAGAACCTCTGTCTTATCAGGATTTAATTTCAGCTTGTTCGCCCCCACCCAGCTCCCAACTGCCTCCAGACAACGATTCAGGACATCGACCGCCCCCTTGGAGTCAGGTGGAAAGGAGAGAAAGAGCTGGGTGTCATCCGCATACTGATGACACCCTACCCCAAACCCCCGGATGACCTCTCCCAGCGGCTTCATATAGATGTTAAACAGCATGGGGGATAGAATTGACCCTTGTGGTACCCCACACCTCAAGGGCAAGGGTGCCGAACAAGCATCCCCCAGCACCACCTTCTGGGATCTATCAGCCAGGAAGGAGCGGAACCACCTCAGAACGGTGCCTCCAAGCCCCAACCCAGCCAACCGACCCAGGAGGACACCATGGTCAATGGTGTCAAAAGCCGCCGAGAGGTCCAGCAGGACCAACAGGGACGCACTCCCCCTGTCCAGTCCGCGGCGCAGGTCATCCACCAAGGCGACCAAGGCCATCTCTGTCCCGAACCCCCGCCTGAAGCCAGACTGGAATGGATCCAGATAATCAGCTTCCTCCAAGACTCTCTGGAGCTGAGACGCCACTACCCGCTCGATCACCTTGCCCAGAAACGGGATATTTGAGACTGGCCGGAAGTTGTTCAAAATAGTGGGATCCAGGGAGGGTTTCTTCAGGAGGGGACGCACCACCGCCTGCTTCAGAGACAGCGGCAGCACCCCCTCCCTCAGAGATGAATTTACCACCCTCCCCGTCCACTCAGCCAGCCCCGCCCGGGCAGCTCTAATCAGCCATGCTGGACAAGGGTCAAGCGGGCAAGCGGACGGTCTCACACTCCAAAGAATCCTGTCCACATCCTCAGGTTCTACAAGCTGAAAAGAATCCCAGGAAGGAGAACAGACAGGTGCCTCAGGGACATCATTAGATACAGCTAACGCGGCGTCCAAGTCATGCCGAATCCGATCGACTTTGTCCACGAAGTGCTTTGCAAACTCATCACAGCGAGCCACCGTGTGTTCCACCCCATCTACTGGGGGGGCCAGATGGAGCAGGCCCCGAACCACACGGAAAAGCTCAGCTGGATGGTTCTCCGCAGACGCGATGCCAGCAGAAAAGAAAGCCTTCTTAGCTGCCGCCACCGCCACGGAATAGGCTCTGAAGTGAGCTCTAGCCCGTGCCTGGTCGGAGTCAGCACAAGTTTTCCGCCACCGTCGCTCTAGACATCTACCTTGCCGCTTCATCGTCCGCAGCTCCTCAGTAAACCAAGGGGCCGCTCTGACTCTGCGGCTTGGTCGAGGACGCTCAGGAGCGATCAGATCCAGAGCCCTGGTCATTTCCCCATTCCAGAGGTCAACCAGGGCGCTGGGTGAGTCGCCGACTCTGGCAACAGGAAAATCCCCCAGAGCCCTCAGGAATCCATCCGGATCCATCATCCTCCGGGGGCGGACCATAGAATGAGGTCCCCCACCACTGCGGAGGCGACAAGCTGCAACAAGCCTAAATCCCACCAGGAAGTGATCTGTCCATGACAAAGGAGTGATGTTAATTTCCTCCACATCCAGATCACCATCCACCTGCCCCGCAGTAAACACCAGGTCCAACGTGTGTCCCGCATCGTGCGTCGGGGCAGATATTCTCTGAGACAGACCCATGGTTGTCATGGCGGCCATGAAGTCCTGAGCCGCAACTGTCCTCGGGGCCTCAGCGTGGACATTAAAGTCCCCCAACACCAATAGGCGAGGGCACTCCAACGCCACCGCCAAGATCACCCCGGTCAGCTCAGGCAGGGAGACTGTTGGGCAGCATGGTGGGCGGTACACCAACAGAATCCCTATTCTGTCTCGCCCTTCCAGCATGACATGGAGGCACTCAAACCCAGTGGACCGCGGGACAGGATACCCAGTGAGATGGATGGTATCACGATAGACTACCGCAACTCCACCTCCCCGCCCCTGTAGTCGTGGCTGCTGCAATACCCGCAAACCCGGCGGGCACATCTGGGAGAGACTTACCCCTCCCGACTCATCCAGCCAGGTCTCCGTAATACACACCAGGTCAGCGCCTTCATCCAGGATTAAATCCTGGACTAGGCAGATTTTATTGTTGACTGACCTGGCGTTCAAGAGCAGCAGTTTCAGACTCAGGGGACTGTTGCCCAGACCGCCAAGGGTCAGAGGGATGGGAGAAGGGCCAGAAAGGGGGACAGTCTGCCTGTGACTGACCCTCGTTCTCCTGAAACGGCCTTACCTTCTCTATGGTGCTCTGATTGTGTGTATGAATTTGAAAAGGTATGAACTGCTCCTTTGAAACAAAGCGCACATTTCAGAAATGAAAATCATCTCTTTTCTATGTCTAAAATATTCACTTGTTTTGCAGGTGCTCCAGGATGTGGCTAGTGCTTATCGTGATGGTTCTGCAAGGAACTGTGAGACCAGAAGAAGCCAAAACCAAAACAGAAGTAAACCCTGAACTAACTATGAATATTGTAAGTTGAGCTTTTAGAAAAATAAGCAATACAGTGTGAACTTTCTGACTAATCCATTCCTTGATTCAGGCCAGTTATTTTAGAATGTCATGGTAACTCACAGGCAGCCCAGGAAGGACTGGACTGGAAGGGCAAGGTTGGTTCTGGAAGGAAGAACCTGGTTGTTTGTTGCTGCTGCATGTATGCAAGGAAAGAACCAGAACATTAAACCTTGCATCCTTTAACGTTACACAACCCTGGATCATACATTTGACCGAAAGTAGTGCTTCACTAGTGTGGTGGAGTAAGGGGGTGCCAGCTCTTCCCCTCCATTACGCAGATAGCCTTCTATCTAGCTCAGCAGTCCTCGTAAGTGGCCACTTGTATCAAGCCCCAGTTAATGTGATTCTTCCTTCCCTTTTTGGAGCAAAACAGATCATGTGCCCTGGGCTTTTATGCAAATGGTCAAGTCTGAAAAAAGGACTCAGTTCACCTTGAAGGTTATCTGCAGGGAGGGAGGGTTCCACTCCTCTACCACAACAAGGGAATGCCACCCATGGACGAATATAAACACTGGGACCATGTGGCACTTTTTAAAGAATGGTCACGAATGTTCAGAAATGCTTGTGAAAGAATTTTCATATCTCCAACTTCTTGCCTTTGTATTGGTGCTGTAATCTTTTTGCTGATTTATTAGATTTCTATTCATGGTGTCCTCATATTCAAATGCCTGAAAACAAAGAGCTTTACATATAGTTCCCAAGCACAGGTCAGCAAACTTCTTTCATTCAATCATCATGTCAGGATCTGTCCTGCATTGCACTGGGAACTGACCCTGTAGACTCTAGACAGTGTAGACTCTAGACAGTGTAGACTCTAGACAGTGTAGAGGCAACCCTTTAACCTACTCTAGGATTTAAACTTCTGTGGGACACAGTTTCTTCTAGTTTCTCTTTGTTTCCTTGCAGAGTCAAAGAATCCAGTACTGGAGATATCCTTCTGAAGAATATGAAGTCCTTACAGAGGATGGCTATTATCTGAATGTGAACAGAATTCCTGGAGGTAAAGAGAATCTTGGGAATACAGATCAGGTATCATTATTAGGCAGCAAGCAAAGGTTATATGAGCGACTGTTTTAGTTTAGGTGTCCCTAAAATGTTAGGCATGCCCTGTGGGATTTTTGACTTTTGAAATCTGAACCACAAACCCCCATTTCAGGATGGAATGTTACATCATTTCTTGTACTATGTAAAATCTGATTGTGTGAGATTATTTATGTGAGTGAGTCAGGAAGCAGGACCCAAGCATCATTTTGGGGAATTTAGTACAAACCTGTAACATTGGCACAGGATCCCACAGGATCCTGTTCCATCGATATGATATCATGAACCATGAAATCATTTCATGCATGTCTGTGCATGCATAAAACACAAAGTATACGTTTTTAAAGAAGCAGACAACCTCCATTATTTCCAAAGTCTATTAAATAGAGGTCCGTCTTGGTTTTGGTCATCTACTTCCCTAGTTATGGCACAATCCAGTCTATATTTTAGACTGATGGAGCGCTGCTCCTCTGGTCTAGGGTGTTATAAATGTGCCGCAAAGCATATTTGCAACACCTTGCGAGTAGGTGGTGCTATCGCTAAGGCTGGCACTGTTGTCCCTCCCACCAGCTGTCCCCCCCTTCCTGCTTATGCGCAAGGAACTCTGCGATTGTAAGTTCTTGAGAGCACTTGTGACATGTCAACGGACCTCTATTTAATAGACTTTGGAAATAATGGAGGTTGTCTGCTTCTTTAAAAACTTATACTTTGTGTTTTTATGCATGCACAGACATGCAGGTTATGCACTGTCATAAATGCATTTGGATTTAATCGACTTTCAGCATTAACAGGCGCCCCCACTCCATTAGTCTATTAAATCTAGGGTTCACTGTAATTAATCACAAAGGTGGCAGATGTGTAAGATCATAAAATGAGATGAGCAGCAGATAATCAAGAGCCTAATCACCAGACCACAGTGCCACCGACATAGCACGTGCTGGATGTTATGGGGTGGAGGGGCATCAGACTGCCCAGGAGAGGTGAGTAAAAATATTTTTCACTCCCCTTTCTGTAGGCTGCCTGGCCTCCAATAGACCTCTTCAAACCTACACCAGCTATTTTGCTAGTGTTAAGTCCAAGGAGACTCCTAAATTGTTGTGTAGCATGATCATCTGTCTTAGGCCTAACCAGCAGGAAGAGGAATCATACTGTCCCAAAATGAACCTGGTGCTTGAGCCTGCTTCATCTTCTTGACTACTAGCATGAAATCTGGCATGGGATAGGAAGTGGGAAAAATCACAGGCTTTGGAGTTGTGAGAAGGAAGAGAGACTGACGGCCCAGTCCTTCTTAAATTCTCTACTGGCAGAACACGCATTCTACCAGCAGAGTACGTAGGATCCAGGTGAAAGTGCCTGGATCCTGCTGGAAGTTGCGCTCCAGCACAGCTGCTGGTGGCCGAGCGCATGGGCTGGTGCCCAGCCCACCACCCACTAGTAAAAGGTAAGTTGGCGGTGGGGGCAGGAAGTGGGCAGAACAGGAGTGAGTGGGAGGGGAGTTTCTGGGCAGAGAGGAAGGTGGAACAAGGAGAGGGTGGGCTCAGCGGCACGAGCGGACGAATCCTGACCCTATCCCTTTCCATCACCTTTTTGCGCCTCATAAAGGTCATTTAGCTGGCTCCGGACCAAGAAGTCTCACAGGGAGCTTTCCCCAGGGCAAGTGAACAAAAGTCCACTTACCCCAAAGGAGACCTCTCCAACTATAGGATGCAGCACATGCCTCCTTGGAGCACCTGCATTGGCAGGGATGATTTAGGTTGGATTGGGCTGTAATATAATGTAATGCATATGTACTGCAGGGGTCCTCTGAACATCATCATCTTCCATAGATATTTATTAATCTCAGGAGGTTCTGTTTCATTCATTTGCATGAATGTGTAGTTCAGCCCTGAGCTTCCTAGCTGTGTTGCGATTTGAGCCTGTCTCCCTCACAAGCAAATTCAATACTCATCAGTACAGGATGTTATATTTGTAGTAATGTTATGTCTTGTATTATAGAGCTTTAAATTTTATGACTCTCTTGATTTCAGGCTCCAAGGCTGCCATCTTGCTAATGCATGGTTTGACTCTGGAAGGCAGTAACTGGATAGCAAACTCACCCCATAATAGCCTAGGCTTCATGCTAGCAGATGCTGGATATGATGTGTGGATTGGAAATAATAGAGGAACTTCCTGGTCCAGAAGGCACCAATATCTTACAATTGACCAAGAAGAATTTTGGGATTTCAGGTAAGTTAATATTTTGCAAACTGACAGAAGTTCAGCATTCAAGGAACCATTGTAGTTTTATTCTTCTACAATTCAAAATATATATATATTTTCCTTGCCTGATAGTAATCGGTGTTCTTAACTGAAAACATTTGTTAGGTGGTGTGGAGTTTAATGTTATCCAACTAATGGCTCAATCCTGTCTAGAATAAGATCGGCAGAGTGATTGCTACGCTGGTTAAGGGTGTAGCAAGGCCTGTTTGCGGCACCTGGCGAGTAGGTAGCGCCGGCACTGAGGCCAGCACCACTCTACTCGCTGCGGATGAAGTGGAATACCCGCAAGGAAAGATAAGTTCCCTGCTGGGCAGCAAAGGGGCGTGGGGAGGGCCACAGAACAGGGCGTTCCGGAAGAGGGGGTTTGGTCGACCGGGTCCAAGAAGGGGAAGAAATCGTGACGGCTGCGCCACCAAAATCTGCCAAAATCCTATCCCCCTTCCTGGGCCTGACCACCATTACATGGACCTCTCAAATAGCTGACGCACATCCAAGTAGCCCCATCAGAACGGCTGGGGCTTTAACTGGGGGAAGGGAATGAACATTGCTTTCCCCTGAGGTGACCTCCCAGCTGCCTGTCTCACGCTCTGGATGCAGCGGAGCCTTACCGGCCTCGCTACATCGCAGGGCGCAGGGTTAGGATTGGGCTGTAAGATTGTTCTTATCTTACATGATATGGGTAATATAGGTGAAGATGCCTTGTCAAGAACAACAGCCTGGACGACAATAGAATCCTGCGCCGATTGCGAGTTTCCGACAAACAGCTGGCAGTCACGAACGGGATAAGCTATTAAAATCCAAGGTTTATTGCAAATAACTCCAACGTTTCGTTCCAAAACCCGGAACCTCTTCAAAGGAAATCCCGAAGGATTCAAGATGGAACTGTCCTGTAATGGTGCTACTCAGTTAAAAAGATAAAAGCGCAGGAAGCCTCAGGAGACATGCGCTGTCAATTAGGAACGGAAATCCGAGCCGGAAACACAGTAACGCTGTCCATCTTCCTTTGGAGTAAGCTTGTTGCGGTTTCTCCTTTGGCCACAGGGGCACGTGCTGTCAATGTTGCCTATTAAGAAGTTCCCCTACTGGTCTTTTACTTATTTCCAGTGCTTCCAGGTTGCGAAGAATCTTCTGTAGCGAAGTTCCGCTATAGAGTTTTAAGATACTATAAATATAGAAAATAAGAGACCACACAAGAAGAAAAAATCTGGATTGCTTTACCTTTTATTAAGGGGGTGACAGACAGGATCGCCCGTATCTTAAAACAGGGCAACATCAAAACAATATTTAAACCCACCACCAAGGTGCAACAGTTGTTGAACAATCCCAAGGACAAAAGGCCACCATTGTCCAATACGGGAATTTACTCAGTCCCATGTGACTGTGGTAGGTGTTATATTGGGATGACTGGGAGATCTATAAGGACTAGGATTGTGGAGCATGAAAGATCGGTACGTCTCAAGCACCCAGAATTGTCCTCTATAGCGGAACACTCGCTCAGCACGGGACATACGATCCAGTTCAACAACACCAAGTGCCTGAAAAGCAAAAACAACGTTAAGATTCTTTGCAACCTGGAAGCACTGGAAATAAGTAAAAGACCAGTAGGGGAACTTCTTAATAGGCAACAGGATTTAACATTTGTCAATAAAATCTGGCTGCCAATCATCCACAAAGCCTTTCAGCAAACCAGAGATAAAGGCGAAACAAGTTCAACAGAAAGAGTGACAGACAGTGCTAGTACTTTGGGTATGGTTTCTGGTCCTAATTGACAGCACGTGCCCCTGTGGCCAAAGGAGAAACCGCAACAAGCTTACTCCAAAGTAAGATTGATAGTGTTACTGTGTTTCCGGCTCGGATTTCCGTTCCTAATTGACAGCGCGTGTCTCCTGAGGCTTCCCGCGCTTTTATCTTTTTAACTGAGTAGCACCGTTACAGGACAGTTCCATCTTGAATCCTTCGGGATTTCCTTTGAAGAGGTTCCGGGTTTTGGAACGAAACGTTGGAGTTATTTGCAATAAACCTTGGATTTTAATAGCTTATCCCGTTCGTGACTGCCAGCTGTTTGTCGGAAACTCGCAATCGGCGCAGGATTCTATTGTCGTCCAGGCTGTTGTTCTTGACATGGCATCTTCACCCGTATTACCCATATCATGTAAGATAATTGCGGGCCATGAGAGCTTCTATTCCTACCTAGATTGTTCTTAGTTATTCTAAATATGTGCAATGGAATGGTTTACAGGACCACATGGTTTACAGGTTGTAGAGCTCAACTAGATAAACTGTATGTAGAACCCATCTAGTCCACTTCTGACTGCAGTTTTATAGACAAGCAAATCTTACCCAAAAGGGAAAGACCTCCAACTGACCATGCATTCTGTGAACTCGCAGAAGGTATCTCTGCCCAGTTTCACTGGAGTCCCCCGTCTCCCTGAAGCCCCTGCTGGAGACCTTCAGGAGAGGCTTTTCAGGGGTGCTTTGGGAAAGAATGGATACACAATTTGCTTTGCATGGACTTCCTTTGTCTCGAGCAAGGTTTGTGTACAACTCACTTTGAACAAATGAGCTGGGATAAAAAGAAATATTGAAGTAAACTATAGACTTTGTCAATATGCATTGATTCTCTTCTCACTTTTGCTGTTTCCATGATATTTATTATTATTTTTTTTAATAAAAAGAAGATAAGAATTGCAGAGGGGATGGGGCACTCTGCTCATTTTTTTGAAGGTTGGTAGGTACCTGAAATTGCTGTAGGGGGTGTCTGGGCTATGAAGTATCCCCAACTGCCCTATTTTTCTTCTTCCTTGGAGAAAACATTATGTATTTGAAGACTGCTTAATCTTCTCTTCTGTTAACTAAATATGTCTTCTAGCGCTTCTAGGGAACGAGGCAGTGAAGAAAGATGATGAGTAAAATATGGACAGAGATTATGAGTGTGCTTCTTTCTCAATGATGTCTTTTCTGGTTTGCAGTTTTCATGAAATGGGCATATATGATCTTCCAGCCATGATCAATTTTATTCTCCAGAAAACGGGACAGGAGAAAATCTATTATGGTGGCCACTCTCAGGGAAGCACCATAGGTAAGTCAAGAATGAAATTTGGATGAATAGGAAGGTTTTGTGTACTCTACATCAGGGGTTCTCAACCTTTGGAGGCCCAGGTACCCCCTATCACGGTCCAATTTTCTGAAGTACCTGCTAATTAACTGCTAATTTATTGGATTAATCAATTAATTAGGTAATTAATCATTAAATAAAAAGTACTAAAACAATTTTAAATGTGAAAAATGTCTTATTTAACTCTGTGTGTGCAAGTGTGTGTGTGTGTGTGTGTGTGTGTGTGAGTGAGAGAGAGAGAGAGAGAGAGAGAGAGAGACATGCAAAGATATTTTTTTCTCCAAGTCACACTTCCCAAAATCAGCTCCCCCTTCCCCCACCCCACCAAAGTACATTTTCCAAAGTACAAAAATAAGCCCGAAACCAAAATCAGAGACACAGAAGGGCTACAAAAATAATTAATTTAAAATCCATGTTAATTAACACTTAATTAGCTACTAATGGGGCAGATAAGGGGCAGGGCTTGGCATACCCCCAGCAAGAGGTCCCGTACCACAGGTTGAGAACCTCTGCTTTACGTGCTCCAGTGCCGCAGCTCAAAGGCAGTAGGATTGCCAGGTCTGTTGTATTCCCAAATTCAGAATCAATACAGCCAGCCTGCTAAAAAGACAGGTGAAGTGAATGCTTTAGGCAGAGAATTGGCACAAGTGGCAACCTGTGCTTGCCAGCCACCCCCACCTATCACCTAGCCACATCTCACTGACACTACCATGCCTGGCCCTCCTCCTTCCAACTCCCTGCTTGCCCATTTCAAAAGGTAGAAAGGACGGGGAATGGAGGGCTGATCCAGGGAAGAGCATCATTGCTCTACCCATTACTTTCTAGTATAGAGATGCTGGCAAAATTCTTCTGAGCCAAACTCGGAAGCAAATTGCAAGGGCTTCTTCAAATCTGCCTCAAGAAGAGGCAAACATCAAAAGCTCCCCAAATTCTTTTCAGATTGGTTTAAAAGCTGAGTAGAGAAGAATTTCCAGTTCCCTGCTCCTCATTTAATGGTACAGAGCTCTGTCACTTCATCGTATCAAATACGGGTGAATGGGAGATTTTAGGAGGGTTTCCTCCGACTGTTTTCAATGCTCTTTTTAAGGGGTGCCTCTGGGAAAGGAGGGTGAAAAAAGTCTACCTCAGTCTTTTTCTCGTCCCCAAGGGCTGCCCATGAAAACAAGCTTCTATTTGTTGTTTCCGATCAAGTTATTTCCGATCTTTCTGTTCCTCTCTGATTCAAACCTCGGGAAGGTCACTCATCTTTACTCTACTTGCCTCCTACTTCCTGCCTCATTTTCCCTCCCTTTAACCCTTGTGAAATAGCAGGGAGTGGGAAGCAAGAGGAACATAAGAAGAGCCCAGCTTCCTGAATCTCACAGTGGCTACTAAATGCCACTGGGAGTGCACAGACACCTGTATCCTGTTGCCACTCCTTTGCACCTGGCATTCAGAGGAGAGCAGCAGTGATGGTGGCAGGAAGAGCAGGAGGCCTGGGACTGAGGTGGTTGGTGTGGGGCAAAAAAGGCCAATTGGGTTTGACTTGGGGGGAGAGATCAGCAGGTGCTTGGAGGGCAGGGAGCCTTAGTGAGGTTATTGGCATGCACAAGAATGAATAGGGTGTCCTATTCATGCTAGGGAAGCATTTAAGCCGGGGGAAGGTGGAACAAATGTGTGTGGCACACAAAAAGCACTACTGGTGAGTGGGTGGCGGCAAATCTTGTCACTTCATACATTGGAGTGACTTGGGCCAGGGCTGGGGAGTGACTGTGCTGAAATTGCTTCTGCCAGCTGGCAGAATGCAGATACTTGCACAGCAATCGCAGCAATTGACCACTGCAAATACTTACACCCCACAGCTCCAAATGATATGCTGGGAAATGTTCAGCCATAAACTGGACACCCTATTCATTCTTGTGTTTCTTTCCTTCTCCATCCTTTCCTCTGGGTAACTGGTGACTGCGACCAATAGGTGGCATCAGTAGTCTAGAAAAGCTGATTACGAAATAGTCTTGCATTTTGTGTCATTTTTGGTCCTTTACAAACATTGTTTAATTACATTTGTTATGAATTTTAACTTTACTAAACTGAGTTTTAAAATAAGTGTCTATCTGCAAATACTGAGTTTCTCCTTTTTATTATTTTTAATGGTAAATAGAGTTCCTCTTGTTTTTCTAGCTTTTGTGGCATTTTCTACACTGCCTCAACTAGCTGAAAAAATTAAGATCTTCTTTGCTATGGGACCTGGATATACATTCCAACATAGTGTTAGTCCTATTATACAATTGACTCTTTTGCCAGCTGCATTATTGAAGGTATGTTCTTCCTATGGCGTAGCCATATTAATATGTATACAGCTGCCTATTGAGAATTTCATGTCATGTACAGTGGACCCCTGCTATCCGTGAATCCAGCATCCGTGGATTTGTCTCAACACGGATACTGGAGGTACACTGTAATGCATTTTTTAAAAAGAAAAAAATGTTTAAAAGAGGTTTGCTTTCTTTTTAGAGGCAAACCGCTGCGTGTTCTTCCTTATACTAGTTTAACAGCGCAATCCTGAGGATTGTGACGGCGATGGACTGAGCGTTCTGTAGCTGGAAGCAGTTGCGAACGTGCCATAAAGCACGTTCACGACTACTCTGGAGCAAGGGAGGCCGGTTCAGAGGCCGACCTCCCTTGCTCTGTTGCTGGAACGCCCAAGCGGCCGCCGGCGAAGGCAGGTAAGGATCTGGTGGGGGTGGTTCAGCGGGCGAGGGAGGGGGGCCATGGGCCTAGCCGGCCCGCGAGGGGGCAGGGGATGGCCTCGGCTATATCCCTGTCCCTGCCGGGCTGGCTAGGCCTTTACACGGCCTCCTCGACTTCCGCTGGCGGAAATCCGAGGTGGCCGATCGGGCTGGCCTGGAGTTCGTCCCCTTTCCTGAGTAGACCTCCAGCCCGGCGGCAGAACGGCCGCCTGGGCTCAGGATCCGGCGGGCGGCCATGGGCCGCCAACCGGATCCTTACACAGGATTGCGCTGCCCATCAATTCCTGGAAGCTTTTTCCGGGTCACGCGACTCCCCCTCTCAGAATAGCTCCAAAATGCATTGCAAGGCATTCTGGCGCAATCATGGGAGAGGGGACGGGGGGAGTCAAAGTAACTTACAGAGAAGATCAAATAAATAAATGGTCCCCTGTCCCAAAAGGGCTCACAATCAGAAAAGATGAAGAAGAAACACCAGCAACCACTAGAAAAGATACTGCGCTGGGATGAAGAAGGATACTTACTCTCTCCCTGCTAAACATAGGAGGAGCACCGCTTGAAAAAGTGCCTCTTTGCCCAGATAACAGGGGTTATCAATGATACAGAATGTGGACAACAAGAGGAGGAAGGGAGAATCTAAAGAAAACTTGGTGGAAACAACAACAAAAAAGCAGTTAGAGAGGACAGCAAAACCTGTAATCATTATGAAAAAGACCCCTTATTCATGTGAATGAGCTTCAAGAATACATCTACTACAGCAGGTGTTCTCAACCTTTGGAGGCCCAGGTACCCCCCTATCACAGTCCCATTTTCTGAAGTACCCCCTGATAATGAATTGCTAATTAATTGGATTAATCAATTAATTAGCTAATTAATCTTTAAATAAAAAATACTAAAACAGTTTTAAATGTGAATAAATGTATTAACTGTGTGTGTGTGTGTGTGTGTGTGTGTGTGTGTGTGTGTGTGAGAGAGAGAGAGAGAGAGAGAGAGAGAGAGAGAGAGTGTCTCAACTACCAAAAATACACTGCACAGATGCGCTGTGCACAAAAAATGCAAAAAAAAAATACACTGCAAAAAGACACATGCCAGGATCCCAATACAAAAATCAAAGAGATAGAAGGGGGGAGAGGATTGCATTTTCCCAACTACAGACAGACAAACGGGGGTGGGGGGAGGCGCAGCAGTGCAATGTAAACAGCAATGAGGTTAGGCAAGAAGGTGGAATCAGCATCGTACCACAGGTTGAGAACTACAGTACTCTATTATTACACAATGCAGGTGAATGATTCTCAAAATGTAAACAATCTCTGAATTTCTACAGATTATATTTGGCAAAAAAGAATTTTGCCTGCTGAGTCCAAACCTGAGAGCATTCATCGCCCAAAAGTGTGGCTGCCGGCTGATAGACACTCTCTGCAAACAAGCTCTTTTCCTTGTCAGCGGATTCAATGAGAAAAACCTAAATAAGGTATTCATGTATGCACTGGTGTCACTAGGACGCACGTCACCCCAAGGCGGGGTGGCGCGCGTCACCCTAGTGACGCCCCCGAGTTCCCCCCCTATGTAACCTTCGGCAATTTTTTTGGGGGGGCGGCCCGGCTGCACCCTGCCCCAGGTGCCCCCTCGCCACTTCGCGTCGCCCTCTGGACGCTCCAAGGCCAGCCCGGGAGCCGGCCTTGGAGCGTCCAATGCATCAATACGGGTACTTTTACTTGTTTCGCGCATGCGCAGACCGGTTTCACACATGCGCATGCGCGAAAACAGTAAAATATCAGTATTGACACGTTGGGCCTTCAGAAGGCCCTGGAGCGCCGGCCAGGCCAGACGCTCCGAGGCCGGCTCCCGGGCCGGCCTCGGAGCATCCGGAGGGCGCCGGAGGTGGCGCGCGTCACGGAGGTGGCGCGCGTCACCCCTTTGCGCGTGTCACCCCGTAGCGGCCCACTTCCGTCGCCTCACGGGAGCGACGCCACTGCATGTATGTTTTCGGAATCTCTTTTATTCACCTATTTCAGCTATTTTTATTCCACTTATCTCCTGGGAGGGGCTGTAGCTCAGAGGTAGAGCACTGCTTTGCTCTAGTTTTGATTCCTGCCATTTGACTTTGAATAAGGCCCCTGTCTGAATTCTTGACGAGCAGCGGCCCGCCAGTGTAGACAATACAGATCTGACTCAGCAGAAGGCAGCTTCCCATGATCATATTAATAATCCTCAATGCAGCATGCAATATTTCAGGTTTACTTTCCAAATAATAAATAAATAAATAAATTGAATGACAGGTATAAAAAAAATTAATAATAATGTTCAGCATGACCGGCATGACTCTCCTTGCCGCAGCGTGTAGCATGTGGCTGGAACACGGAGCGCTGTTTACCTTCCCGCAAGCGGTACCTATTTTATCTACTCGCATTAACATGCTTTGGAACTGCTAGGTTGGCAGGAGCTGGCCAAGCAACGAGAGCTCACCCCGTTGCGGGAATCGAACTGCCAACCTTTCGATCGACAGCTTATGGTTCAGCGGTTTAACCCGCTGCGCCACCCACTGTTATTGAGCCGTTATTGTTATGTACACAAGCTTGCCTCCTGTTCAGCAGTATGACCCTGGTATCCCTACGCATTTTGAGCCTTAACATAGAGAACACTCCAAAGACTAAATCAGACTGGAAAGACCCATGAGCATTGGAAGTGGTCCAGTTTCCGAGAACTAATAGCAGTGCTGGTTCCAGGATTTTGGAGGCTCCAAGGCAAGGCAAGCTAAATGGCTCCTTTAAACTGGAAGAAGTGGGCTATGCAAACTGAAAGTTTTGTAGTGGTGCTCCTGGTCTTCTTGGTTTTCCGTGCAAGTGAGCATGACACTGATCTTTGGTTGGTCAGCCTTTCGTTGGTCTTCTGGCCTTAGCTCAACTTGCGGTTCCTGCCTCACGCATGCAGTGTCCGGTGCTAGGGACTAGCTGCTTTTAGCTTTATGGCGTGGCTCCCTGACTTAACTCAGGAAACTTTGTGCATAGGAATGAGAGATTGTGAAACTGCTTTCTAGCAGGGCAGAAAACTCCTTTGAAGGAAAATGACTTCCAAAACACCTTTTCCTTACAGAGTCAGACTGATGTGTATATATCGCGATTCCCAGATTACACCTCTGTGAAAAATATAATCCACTGGAGCCAGGTAGAGTTATCAAAATAGAATATATCTTTTGATGTTTTCTGCCTACAATAATGCAATATAACTTCCATGTTGGTTGTTTAATGTGAATCAAGACTGACGGCACAATCCTACCCCCCTAAGGGTATGCTGGAGTGTGCTAGGTGGGGGTGGGCATCACCATCTTCCATAGGGGAAGTTCAACAACAAGTAGTGTGGGGTGAGACATACTTGGAGTTCCCTTTGGTTCAAGGGACGACACGGTGCCAGTATATGCTGCGGGAGGGCATTATTGGTACATACAGTTTGCATCTGTCTGAACATTTCACTCCTGCTGCCCTTCTTCATCCCTTAGTTGCCCTCATTGGGGAAATCATAGCCTGGCTTGGCTATTTGAGCTAGGAGGTTGCGGTTTTCCAGGGGAAAGCGATGTGCCCAGTGGGGGACTCCCTATCGAGAGAAGGAGCCGGTAATCTGGGTCACTGTGTACCTGTCACTTGTGGTAGATTGGAGTCAGGATGTCTACTGGGCAGCACCTTCCTGCCTCTTTCCCTGTGTTTCTTCCTCCAATCTGAATCTGATCTGAATCTGATCTTCCTCCAAACTGAATCTCCAGCAACTTTTTTCCTCCTTCAATCTTAAGGTCCACATCTCTTTGACCCCCCCCCCCACCGGGTCCTTCTTAGGCCTGTTCTTTTCACTTCCCCCCTTTCCCCTTCTGTACTTTTCTCCACCTTGTTTCTATCCTCCTTTCCCCTTCTCCTCTCGTCATGTCCTTCCGCTACTTCTCCCTCTCTCTCCAGTTCTTCCACCCACCCATCCCAATATTACCGCTTCTGAAGCTTGGTGTCTCTGCTGGCTCCACCCTCTCAGTCAGCTGCCCTGCGCAGCTGTCCTTGCTCCTGACTGAGTTCTTGGCACCTGGTGTTGATATCTTCCTCAGACGCCTCAGCTAGATAGCCGGGGCAGTCCATGGGCTGCGTGTCTCTGTGGGGTGGGACAGGACACCTCAGGGGGTCAAGGTAACATTTACCTAGAAATAGACCATTTCTACAAGGAGGGATGAGGAGAGACAATATCCAGCAAGTATTCAGAGCTGCCGATTCCTTCAAAGGCACCATTTCTCCCTTAACCATTGTCAGGTGGTTCAGTGCTTTCTCATATAGTCAAATTACCTTGGGATGGTAGAGAATGATCATCAGGCAATATTCTCAATATATACCGTATTTCTTCGGTTTTAAGACGCACGTTTTTTTCTAAATTTAGCAATTAAAAAAGGGGGTGCGTCTTAGAATCGATAATGTGCAAATTGCACCCCCAAAAAGCCACTGTCTTATTTACCGGGGCTGGTGGGGGCTTCAGGGAGGCCTGCGTGACCCTCTGCAGGCCTCCCCGATCTCCAGTTCGGTGAAAAAAAGCAGTTTTCGGCCATTTCCGGTTTTCTCAAAAACCGAAAGTGCCCGAAAATAGCCATTTTCCGCCAAAATGAAGATCAGAGAGGCCTACAGAGGGTCGCACAGGCCTCCCTGATGTTCAGTTCAGCGAAAAACGGCTATTTTCGGGCACTTCCGGATTTCGAGAAAACCGGAAATGGACGAAAACTGCTGTTTTTCACCGAACTGAAGATCGGGGAGGCCTGCTGAGGCTCACGCAGGCCTCCCCGAAGCCCCCACAAGCCCTGGTAATAAGTAAGAAGGGGTAAGTTTGGGGGCAAAAGATTTATACGATCTGAAGAGAAACCAGAGTATATATGGGGGGAAGGGGGGCATACCGAAATAAACAGATTGTTATCTGTTTATTTCGGTATGCCCCCCTTCCTCCATATTTTTGGGTGGTTTTTTTTCTTTTTTTTCTCTTTGCTTGTTTACTGTGTTATGTATATTTATCATTGTTCCTAAGTTTTATGTATGTTTTTGTGTGTTATGCCAATAAAGGTTTATTGATTGATTGATTGATTGATTGATTGATTGATTGATTGATTGATTGATTGATTGATTGGTAAGTTTTGGGGGTACAATTTGCACATAAATCCTGGGGGAATTTTTTTTCCCTGCTGGTGGTAGCAAAATCAAAGGTGTGCCTTAGAATTGATTGCGCCTTAGAATGGAAGAAATACGGTATATGCCCTCTCCCAACAGTCTTCATCTTGCTTTTTTGGTGAGAAGCCAAGAGACTCACTCAGTCATTGTTTTCTTTTTCGTTTTCTAGTCGGCTCAAACAGGGAAATTCAGATACTTTGACTACGGCTCAAATAACATAGATAAATACAACCAGGTAGGGATGTACTGGATTTTTATTATTCTACGTGTTCTCCTTCAGAAAAGGATGTTTCTCTGAATTGAAGAATTGTAAATGACTAGAGGTTAGAAATATTTTATTTTGCTGTTGTGACTTCCTATGAATTTAAGACTACAAAACAGATTTAATGGGCTTGCTCCAATTGTCTCCATTGGGGTTTTTCTTCCTATGAAACCTATTGCACCCAAAACCATTGTTGACTGGCAAACTAATATATTACCCTTCACTGAGAACATTCATTTGTTCTGTGTATTCAGAGGGAAAGGCAGGATAGCACTCATTTTAATAAATAATAAATCATTAACAGCCTAGTCCTATTTCCCCACCCCCACCCCATAGCATGCAGCTGTGCCAATGGAGAACACGCTGCATGCTATGAGGGGGCGACCAAGAGGCCAATGAGAGGTAAGGTTTTTACTTACCCCCCCCCCCCAATAGACCTTCTGGTCATCTATGGGTCTCCTTGGACCCATGCCAGCTATTTTGCTGGTGTTAAGTCTGAGGAAGGAGGCAGGGTGGGTTGGAAAATTAAGGATAGAGCAGGCATTGCTTTTTCCGAAATCCACCCCCTCCTGCCTTCTCCCCACCCCTGCCCTCCCCTTCCCCATCCATGACCTGCCCCCTCCACTGCCTTATCTAGTTTGGCATGGGCTGTGCTGTTGGTGACAGATGTGCAGAGCTGCCAACTGTTTGCATTGGCAGCTCCAAAGCTCCATTTACAGCAGCTCGACTGCAATCATGACAGCAAAATGTGAGTTCCTCCATCATAAATCGACAATAGTATTGGGCTCTTACTTTCATGACATATTTATTTATTTATCTTCAGCACTTTTAGGGTGTTCGTCTAGCCAAACGAATCATTCCGCCAAGCGAATCATTCAGATCCATTTTTCCTCACTATTTTTAACTCAGTATTTAGAAGTAAACAACTGAACAAGATACTTTCAAATAAATGTGTGTGGTGCAAATGGAGAAGAGAGAAGCCGATGCAAGAAGGAATATGATCTTGCTGTACCCATGCATCTACTGGCACAAACATAGGTGGTTTCTGGACCATAGTCATTTTCATTTTCCGTAAGAACTTCCATCATAACTGTCTTGATGTTTCTCTAATGTTTCACATGAGGAGGAATTTCAAAATTTTGCTTTAGATGAAATTTCAGTGGCATCTTGGCATCTCTAGTATATTTTCTTATTTTTCTTTCCCAGACGACTCCTCCCTTTTACAAGTTGGAAGAGATCACCGTGCCAACGGCAATCTGGAGTGGAGGACAGGACTGGGTTTTCCAGCCAACGGAAACTGCAGAGCTTAAGGCTCAACTCAATAGCATCATTCATTACAAAGAATTGCCTGATTGGGTTCACTGGGATTTTATTTGGGGCATTGATGCTCCTCAGAGGATGTACACTGAAATCCTTCACTTGATGGAGAAATAATTGTGAAGCCAGCTGGGATAAAGGATTATTCCTTCTTCATTGTTATGTTAATGTTTCTCAGGGCAATTACAGTACTTTTAATAGACCTCTTAAGAATCCCATCTCCTAATGTGACACTAACAAAATAAATACATGCATATTTCATAATATAATGTGTGCAAAAGAAATTAGTATAAACATTAGGCCCTCAGAGGTGAAGAGGCTGGTCTTGAGTCTAATAAATTCTTCATAAGAATCCGTTTTCAGTGAACTGCTAGTTCAGGGTACTGAGGAAGGAGGGGGCTCTGGCGTGGTTGCCATCACGTGAAGTGAAATAGAGAGCTGGCGTAGCAGCGTAGTTGCTAAAAGCCCAATCCTATCCTTGAGATATGCCAGTGCATCTCCATGTATCCATGTTATTCACAATAACCCCACCAATGTAGAAGCCCACCCACTGAACTGATACACCATGGATGCCAGCACCAGTGTAGCTTGGACATCACTCAGATGGCTCCACCAATGGGAGGGGCTAAAACAGGGAGGACTTGGGGCATGTCAGGACAGGAGGTGTGGTCTGGAAGTTGAGCTGTCGCCTTTCCTGAAAAAGCTAAGCAGGATCAGCCTGGGTCTCATCTGGGATGGGGACTGGAAGCCGCTGGTGGAGGAGTGCGAAGTGTGAAGGAGTCACCTGGCAAGAAATGGATAACATCTTGAGAACTCGTATGAGGTGTGATTTGCTGCTGCTGCCTGTGGAAGCTTGGAAAGTGCAAGAGCGGTACAGCCAGGGTGACAACTGCAGTATGAAAGGAAACAGCTGGAGAAATGGTTCTATGAGTTTCTCTCATAGAATAACACTTGTAAGAAAAAAAAAATGAAAATGGTACATATGGTCAGCCTGCCTATGCAAACCACCTTGAGTCTATGAGAAAGGTGGTATATACATACTGTAAGAAATAAATAATTAGACATGGGAGGAATATAGGATGAGAAGTCAATGTACACCATATCCTCCCCTTCAGGCAACGGGCACCCCCATGCTGAAAGAATGCTATGTTAACAACAGAGTTGGCATAGGTAAGGGTAACCCCATAAGGAACAATGAGGAAGGCTGGAGATGAGTGACTTCTGTCCTTGCCCAGTGCTGTATTTTATTTATTTGTAAGGGGCGGAGGAAGGAATTCGAGAATACACATATTGTGAAATGTAGTGTGACTACATTATATGCTTGAAGGAGTGGGGGAAGATGCTCACAGCTGATATAGAGAGATCTTAGCCACCAGAAAAAATAATCACACCTATGTAGTACAAAGATCAAAATGTATTTTCCTCCAGAGTGTGTGTGTGTGTGTGTGTGTGTGTGTGTGTGTGTGTGTGCACGTGCGTGCACTTGCACGTGCACATGTTTTGGAAAACAAACCTTTCCTTGGTAATGTTCCAGAGCAGAAAGGAATCTCTGCTCTGCAGTTAGGGACAATGATCAACAAGGAACAGAAACCAGAAAATAGGAACTGCCTTAACTAAATCACTATCCTTATATTGTCCCTCTTTTTGCCTTTTGGGAGTACCTTGGAAAAATGTTTGTTTGTATAAATTGCTGTATGACAAGGTTCTGTCAAGGTTCTGCCCCCTTCCCCAGTCTCTAGCACAGTGATTTACAACCGTGTGCTGCAACGTATTGGTGTGCCATGAATGGTCCGCAGGTGTGCCATGGGAGTTTTGGGGAGGGTAATTTATTAGTAGGGCCATCTGGAATGTGGGCCCTTCGGCAGCATAGTGTGCCATATCGATTGTCAAAAAACTGATGGTGTGCCCTGAAAATTTTAGAGCCTTGTTAGTGTACCTTGAGATGAAAAAGGTCAAACATCACTGCTCTAGCAGCTCAGTCTCTGAATGGAGAATGATGCATCTTGTCTTTAGTTACATGGGCATACACATGAACACTAAGGCACTATGCAGTCACTGCCATTTCCACATGCTGGTGAGTCTAATTAGGAGCTGTTGATGATATGATATAGGATACTTAAGTTTAGTAAAAACACCACCACCACCACTACAATAATAATAATAATAATAATACTGATAATAATGATGATGATGATAATAATGATAATTGCAGTATTTATATACCAACTTTCTCTCGTCATCGGATTTCTTCTCCGACTTTAATTCAAGGTGGTTTACATAGGCAGGCTATCTAAACAGGTTTTTACATGTTACAAATATTTCCTTCATGGTCTGGCCTCTCTTTTGCATTCGTCTCCCACGCATGGACTTGATGGCAACACTGCCTCCCGCTCAGTGTGCTAGCTGCAGAATTCTCTCTCCTCACCGAGGCTTCTGCAGTGTGTCCGCGGCAAGTTGTGAAGTTGGAACAAGCGTTTTCAATGTGCAACACATCACACCAATGTACAACACATCATATCTCAAGCACTGGTGTACAGAATCCATATCAGTGTCAAAGAGTATGCATCATGCACCATCCAATCACTCACACACACACACACACACACACACACACACACACACACACACACACACACACACACACACACACAGAGGTAATCCTAGATAACAAGTGCTGACTTTTTAAATTCTACTCTTAGCAATTCGAGTCCAAACATTGCACCAACAGTGTTACACACACAAACATTTTGTAATCAAATTACTAACTTTTTTTCTGCATATATTTATATTTTATTAATATATTAAAACATAAAAACAATACATATTTTGTAAGGTTATAGCAAGCGTCAAGCAATACATCCTACTAGCATACTATTCACTATTTTCTACATATAATATCCAACTAAGCCAAAATATCACCCACATTCTATTCATTAAATCTGCATATCATCACATCGTTCTTCTCTCTCTCTCTCTCTTAAAAAAAATCAATAAATGGTTTCCAGTTATTCACAAAAGGTTAACTGACCTTTCCTTAATTAAAATTGTAAGTTTATCCATTTCAGCATAATTCAAAACTTTCAACCATCAATCTTCCAGCGAAGGTATCTCTGAATTCTTCCAATATTGTGCATATAAAATTCTTGCCACAGTTATCATATAAAAACAAAGTTTGAAATTTTTCGCCTACATGATCATCCCTCATATCCAACAAAAAGGTTTCTGGCTTCATTTGAACCTTAATCTTTAAAATCAACTGTATCTGATTATGAATCTGAATCCAATACTTCTTTGCTTGGGGGCATGTCCACCGCATATGATAAAAAGTTCCCTCTTGCTTTTTACATTCCCAACAGCTATTCGTCACCTTCTCATACATTTTTGTTCATTTTCTTGGGGTTATATACCATCTATACATCATTCCTTAATATTAACATTTAACGTAAATTTCAACTGTTTTAACCATAGTTGTTCCCATTGCTCCATTAAAATAACATGACCTACAAGTCTGATGGAAGTATACAACGTTTCAGCAGGTTTGTAAGAGAAGTGAGAATCTTTTGCTTGTTGGTCCAGAGGTAGGCATCCTCTCTAGGCAAGCAAATTAAAACCTGCTTTGTTTGTAATATTCATTGAATTTTCCCTGTTGACTCAGTCTGTGTGCTGCAAAAACATTTGGGAATAGAAGGAAGAGGAGTCCGTGCAATGGCGTCTTCAGCGTTTTTAGTGGACTGCAACTTATTTTCTGACTGAACAGGCATCTGTGATAAAGTTTCTAATTTCCCTTCAAATTTATTTAGGCCCCCTAGTATCAAAATTAAATAAAACGTATTTTGCTTAACTGTTGAAAAACAAGGTCGTAATTAAGCTGTGGGAGAGAAACCCGGCTGTCCTCTGAGGTGTAAATTTCCCATCTTAAAGAACTGCACTTTTGAGGCCTGCCCTTATCAGCTGTCTTGTCCTTGGGCTGTTTAGTAGTGGATAATCTACTTTCTGCCGTTTAAAGATTCTACGTTGTCAAAAGAATCCGCAGCAAGAGTGGCAAATTTGTTTTCTGTACTCACAGCGTAAGTAGCTCCGAGGGAGTGGGAGGGTAAGAAACTTTAGATTTTGAGCTGTTTCTTCTTCCTCCTTTTCTCAACATTTCCCTCATCAGGACTCTCGGTGCAGGAACCTTTCCGTAGTCTTTTCTTGCCTTTTGCCAACCATAGTCCTTTATTTATCATGTCTGCAGATAAAAAAACTTCCAAGGCCACCAGGAGCTGTAATTAGGAGTGTTATTCCAGCGCCATCTTCACCAGAAAGCAGATAACAACATAGGTAAAGAGATCCAGGCGGATAACACCATAGGTAAAGAGGTAAAGGTGTTATCTGCCTGGATCTCTTTACCTATGTTCATAGACGATCCTGGGGGGAGCGCCGACACCATGCCCCCATGTGACTGCGGCTGCGGCCTTTTGGGGCCACTTATTTTGAAAATAAAATCAATAGGCCTTGCTTTAGATATAGTAGGTTCACTGACCCACGAACAAGCATTTAGAACAATTAGGGGCAGGCTTCTGGATATTGAACAGCAAGAACTTCAGCATGCTGCCAACACGACATGCTCACCACTTCATTATCAGATTCCTATTAAGTATGGCCAACGGGCAGAGTATTTATACCACCTAAAATGCCCATCTGATTGTAGGGCCTTCTTATTGGCAAGGTGTAATATCATGCCATCAGAGTTACTTTATGGGAGATTTAGAGGGATTCCCTCTAGGGAGAGATGTTGTTCTTGTGCTGTGGGAGGTGTGGAATCTCTGCACCATATGTTATTTTATTCCCCCTTGTATAGTGATCTACATGAGAAATATTTATATCCGATCTTGTCCAATAGGTGGAGTTGGGAGGATCAGGAAAAAATCCGGATTATTTTACAGGGTGTAGATGTTGTATTAACAGAAAAAGTTGCAACCTACTTAAAGCTAATTGTAAAGAGGCGCAGTGCGAATCATATGGGTAGTGTATGCTAGGTTAGGACTCTTCACCCTTACTTGTTATATGTCTATGTTGTATGTTATGTATGTTTTAATTATGCCAATAAAGGTTCTGAATCTGAAACAAACTCAGGAGGAGGGAAGCGGTGAAGGTGCTGGAAAAAAGGTAATGTGGCACCACTCCCGAGCGCACCCCCCCCCCTCGGATTTCATATAACACTGATTTTCTTATCCACTGTGGTTTCAGGAACAGAACCCCAGCAGATAAAAAGGTCTGACTGTACTGCATTTCACTCCTGGGCAAGTGCCAAGGAGGCCCCCTGCAGGGTATTGCCCAGGGCCTCCAACAACCTGGTGCTAGTTGAGCTGAGCCCCCGTGTGTGTGTGTGTGTGTGTGTGTGTGTGTGTGTGTGTGATAATGAGCACTTTTCAAGTAGAAACAGTAGTCTATGAATTGTACAAAGAATACAGGTTGATCATTCCATGGACTCGGATCTAGGCCAATGTCACCTCAAAAGATAATGGTTTGCCCCTCTAAATTATAAATTCCTGGTTCTTATGCTGCTTCCCTTATAAATCCTTTTCAGCTTGATATGCTCAACTCTGTCCCGATTCTTCTGATTGGCCCTGACCAGATAACAATCTGTGTTCCTGTTTTTCATAACTTGAGTTTTTACCATACACCCCAAGTCATAAACAAGTTCCAAATATGGTATATATTTGATCCCATTCCAATGATTCATTCTTTAGATGGCTCAACATGTAAGCTTATCTCAGATTATATGGATACACACCCATTGGCAATTATACATATAATTTCTTATAGTCAGCTATAACACCTACTGTACATATTAGACCCGCTTTCTTCTGGTGCTTCTGCTGACGCTTCTTGGATTACCTGCTTATCATGCTTCCTCCCCTATGTTCTAGACATCAAAGTTCTCATTTGCACGAGGGCAGGAGGTGTGGTCTGGAGGTTGAGCCTGAAGAAGCTAAGCAGAGTCAGCCCCGGTCTTGCTTTGGAAGGGGGATGTATGCCAGAACCGACAGAGCTTCAGAATGGAACGCAGAGTAGTGTGGGCTGTGGAGTTATCAGCTGGCAAGAATGGATAACAGCTTGTTAACCCATCTGAGGCTTGTTTGCGGTTGCCTGTGGAAGCTTGGAAGGCAAAAGCCATGCAGTCAGAATGATGACTGCACTATGAAGTGAAACCTAGGGTTCTATGAGTTTTTCTCATAGAATAACATTGTAAAAAGCCCATTTTTAAAAAATAGGGGTTTATGGTCGGTCTGCCTATGAAAACTGCTTTGAGTCTATATAAAGGTGGTATATAAATACTGTAATAAATAAATAAATAAATAAATTTTGCATACCCAGACTGAAGCATCTGACTCAAGGGACTCCACTAATATAAGGGACTTCCCACCAGTGTTCATTAAATACCTGAATAAAAAGCCTGCATGGGATTCTACCATTCATGGAAACAGTCTGACTTTATGAGCTGTATACCCCTAAATTTAATCTAGTTTGAATCTAGAAAGGAAACCACAGATAGGCATTAATGTATGGTATTTTTTTTAAAAAAAATCACAATTTTATGAAAATCACAAATTTACTCAGCAGATTAATTTGCATTTCATCTGATGCCAGCACACTGAAATCAAAATTGTGCGCAGCTGTACCTCACCACTTATTGACACTTATAGTGTCCCAGGAACTGGGTGTATAATGATTTCCATGATTGCGTAAATCTGTTGCAAGCAAGTATTTCATCCCAGCATAATTCATCTTGGCAAACAAGACTCTATAATTAGTGACTAATTACCTACTGTACAGCCAAAATATTTTTATAGCACTCATTTGAAATCTAAGATCGACTGCGGAACAGGGGTTGGTAAGCAGAAGCTTTTTTTTTTTTTTTTTGGCTATTTTCTTCATTTGATTTAAGACTTTTAAAGTCATAAATCTCTTCTTTTCAGCGGCAGAACTTCGGAGGAGTGCGTGGAGCAGGAGCTCCAGGCGCTCGGGTGGGCCAACTCACCGAAGCGAAGCCCATTGGGCTCCGAAATGATAGCAGAATGGGCGGGGGGCGCGTCGACGTGACGTCTGCCCCCAACGTGTCCGGGCACCGGCAGGGCGCCTGACGTCTCTGCTTCTTTTCATTTGATTTATGACTTTTAAAGACTTTTTCATCTTTCAATAACTTTTTAAGACATACTCACTTAAATTAAAGCTTTAAGAAGGATTACTTGGAAACTAATATAAAGTACAATCCTGAAAAATTAGACATGGTCATTCCCACTGAGCAAACAGTGCTGAAGATAAACACCTCCTTTGAGGCAGGAACATGGCCTGATCCTCAACATATTTACATGGAATAAGTTCCATTAAAATAGGACCCAAGTTACTTTGCTGGAGAGAGTCTTTAAGTCTTGAGTCTTCATATTTTCAAAGTTCAGATAATAACTTTTAAACTACTGTATTGATATGTTTTATAAAGGTCATGATGTGGCTGTTTATGGCAGTGGCATGCTTAATCCAACAAGTTACATATTCGGAAGAGCGCTTAAGTCAAAGACATTTGAATCCTCAGGAATTCATGACTATTGTAAGTTGCTTACTCAGATGCCTGTTGGAATTGTGGACTGTATTGTGATAAAATAATCTGTATACATTTTATTTTAACTGGTTTTCAAGAGCACTTACTTTTCCCATTAGGATTGTTGTGCCTGCCCAAGTTACCACCAACTGTAGTAACAGTTGTACAAAGTGAATGTGAAAGAGTTTGATCCAAATTGTGTGCTTAAATCAACATCTAGTTGTTTGACCCTAGAGAGAGAAAGAGAAAAAAGAGAAGAAAAAAAAAGATGCACAAGCAATGAAAAAGAGGAGAAATTTTGAAAGAACCAGGAGCAAGCAAAACAGAAAGTTTAAGACTGCCATTCTCTGTGGATGGAGAATAAGGCCAACTGACCTCATTGGGATTGCTCCCAAATAAAGATGCACAGGGTCCAGCTGTGCAAGGAAGATTAAATGAGAGGAGTGGACGTTTCTTGAAGCTTGTCTCCATGTGGCTTCCTCAGCAGACAGAGGCATGGTTGTACTGGATTATATATTTATCCGCTGCAAGAGTCTATCACTCAATTCCCTTCTTCGTACATATCTACCCCCAGTTAGATGTATTTTAAAATACATCTTTTTAAAACATCCCCCATCTATTTTATTTTCTATATTTATATATCGCCTTTCTCATAATCAGATTTCTCATCAGATTTATTCAAGGCGGTTTACATAGGCAGTCTATCTTTAGACCTGATAAGGGTATTTACAATATTGTTCTATTCCCATATAGAACTGATAATACTCGAGATGTTTTCCCTTCTGAGTGCAGCCCTCCTTCTGGCTTGTGCTTTGCACTTCCAAGCTTCACAGTTCACCGCAGTTCACCCTTGGACGGTTGTCTTAGATGTTCTCTCTCTAGCTGACTCCTCTGCATTCCACCCTCTCACAATGCCTTCTCAGTGTCTTTGCGAGGTTCGTCAGCAGCTTCCGTCTCTTATCCAAGCGGGAACCGAGGTCGACCCTGCTTAGCTTCTTCAGGCAGGGCACCGGCTCAAACCTCCAGGCCACACCTCTTAAGGATGTCTTTTTTAAGCCCTTCAGCATTGAACGGGATGGACATGGCTAGTACTAGGCTTACCAGATTTTGAGGCGGCCAAACTGGGGCAACCCTCTACTCCCCCCCCCCCGGATTTTAATTTTTTTTCCCCAGGGTGTTTTTTTTTTTTGCTTCTGGGTATTTATTTAATTATTTAATGGTGTGTACCCACCATTTTCGCCCACTTTTGCCACTTTTTTTTTTTGCTTGCTTGCCTCCTTCCTGGTGGTGGTGGTGGTGCTACCCAATTCCTGGCTGGCCAGCTGCATCGGGCCAGCCAGGACTCCCTGCCAGTCCTCAGGCTAGTCAAATACCCCCTCCTGCCGCTGCCTCCTCCTCCTCCTCCTCCTCCATGTTTTTAAAAGTTTTCCTGTGCGATGCCATCTTGGATCTCACAAAATCTCGTGAGATCCAAGATGGCAGCACCCAAATCTCATGAGGGCCCACCTGGCTGGGACAACCTCTGAACCCTGAAACTAAATGCTTAGTTCATCATACTAAGAAGGCTTAGAGCTATAAAAGTTGCTTAACTATACAGTAGTCTTTGTTCTGAATACGTTTGTTCACAGAACTTCACATTAGGTTCTTCTGGCAATCCCTTGAAATCATATGATGTCTCTTCTCTGTAAACAGATATTATAGTCATATGATTTTGCCAATGATTTGTGTGTTCTTGCAGAGTGAAGTAATTCAATATTGGAAATACCCCAGTGAAAAGTATGAAATTCTGACAAATGATGGCTATTACATACAGGCAAACAGAATCCCTTATGGAATACACTCTCCTGGAAATACAGGTATTTTTTTTAATATGAAGCTGGAGTTAGTGCAATTTTTTTTAAAGTATCTTTATTAAAAAATAATAAAAATGCAAAACAAAAACTTGTTTCAAAAATGCCCATCTTATATCTGTATGCATTTATTTATTTGGAAGGCTCTTTGCAGACACAATTTGTGGAAGAGAAAAAGTCACTGCCATCACCAAAAGAGTGGTGACTAACTTTTAGAGTCAAGTCCTTTACAAGTTTTCTACCACTGTTGCTCAAGACATCTGCCAAGCTGTTTCTTTACCCACAGCATCTCGACCCTGGCCAATTCCTTATTCCAGAGGGCAACCCAGGCTTCGGATGAGTCGCTGGCCCTGTGCCATGCTGATGTCCGCTGCAGTTTCATCCCGGGGGGGGGGAGGTGGGCATTGCAGGGATTTGTGTGAGATATTTGAGACCCCTGACTCACCTGGAGCAGTACTAGAAGAGGTGATTACTCTCAAGGAGATGCGTAATGCCCTGGATGGAATTGCATTCTTTCTGTAAGAGCACATTGGCAGCTTGGGAGTTCTTCTGGATTCTTTGCTGCTCCTGAAACTCTACACAGCAGCAGTAGCAGGGTGGAATTTTCCCAGTTCAGGCTGGTGCACCAGCTGCATCCATACTTGAGTTAGTCAGATCTAACCACAGTGAACCATGTCTTGGTGACATCAAGATTTGATTACCGTGATAAGCTCTAAATGGGAGGTTTGTCTTGGAGGTTGGAGGAGTTTGTCTTGTCCAGAAACTGCAGTCAGTGTGGAACGCAGCCTGTGTGATCTTAGTAGCTTGTCTTTTTAACTCTGTCAGCCTGCTGCTTCTGTGGTTGCACTGTTTATTTTCGGACACAATTCAAGGTCCCGGTTTTGTCATTTTAAGCCTTTTATGGCTTGAGACCAGGATATCCGAGAAACCACTTTCAACCATATGAATCAGCTCATCCCCTGAGGTCATTTGAGGGGGCCCCTGCTGTGAGTGCTGACCCTTGGCAGCAACAAGGGGTAGGGTCTTCTCTATAGCAATGCTGATATTATGGAACATCTTCTCAGTTGAATTGAGGACTATACCCTCCCTGGAGCCCTTTCAGTTTATTTATTTTTTATTTATTACAGCAATTCCGCCTTTCTCATAGACTCAAGGTGATTTACATAGGCAGGCTGAACATTAAACCCATTTTTCAATGAAGTTTTTACAAGTAAAGTTCTATGAGAAAATCTCATAGAACCCTCCATTTCTCCAGATATTTCCCTTCATAGTGCAGTCATCATCCTGGCTGCTGACCCTTGTGCCTTCCAAGCTTTCACAGGCAGCTACAAACCAAGCTTCAAACCAGTTCTCAAGATGTTATCCATTTTTTGCCAGCTGGCTCCTCTGCAGAAATACATCGGTAGCTGTTTTTATTAATTTTTATTGATTGTTTTTACTGATTTTTTATACTGTGTTTTTTTGTATGTATTTTTTTTCTGTTGTAAGCCACCTTGGGTCCCTTCGGGGAGAAAGGCGGGATAAAAATACTGTAAATAAATAAATAAATAAAATAGCTTCTCACAGGTTCTCTCACATTCTCTCGATCTCTCTTCCAAGCAGCTGATCCTGCTTAGCTTTTTCAGGCAAGGCAACAGCTCAATATTCAAACTACACTTCCTTTTAAAGAAAGAAACTAGTTAGAGAGACCAGTTACAGATTATCTAATACCCCATTTATTTCTTTTCCAGGGCCTAAACCAGCTGTTTTACTGTTACCAGGTTTGATGCTTGAAGGTAGGTGCTGGCTTGCAAATCTTCCCAATAATAGCTTGGGATTTGCTCTAGCAGATGCTGGCTATGATGTCTGGATACTAAATAACAGAGGGACCACTTGGTCTAGAAGACACCAACATCTTTCAATTGACCAAGAAGAATTTTGGAATTTTAGGTAAGTTCATGGGACAGTTTAAACCTTGGATGGCTGGAAGAAATACTCCTTCATTTGCTTGGAGGAGGGCATGGCTCTGAATGGGTAAAGGCCATAAAATAGACTATAATCTATAAAAGACATAAAAGTCTTCTATAATCTGATTTATAATACAATCTCCTTCTAAAACAATAGACTTATCAAGAAGGGTTTTTTTTGTTTTTAAAATAGTACCACATAAACAAAGACAGCTTATGCATAGAGAGAAATTGAGCCCTAAAAAAACCAACAGCATTTATTTCTGGGAATGGCAAAACAAAATACATAAAAAATACTTGAAGGTCCAGGAACACTGATAGTAGATGGAGAGAAGGACTTGGGGTAGGCATGCTTATTCTGTGACAATAATGCTCCAATCCTATCTACGCTGCATCCAATGGTTGGGAAAGTGACCAGATAGCCTGGAAGAGAAAAGTAAAAATATGTTGTGCTTATGCCCCAGTAGGCCACCTAGCCACCAATGGGTCTCAGACCTTTGCCTGCTATTTAGCTATGGGGGTGGGTCTGAATCCAGCCCGGGAAAGGAGGATAGGATCTCAGCATGTCCTGATGCCACTGAGATCAGCCCCTCCCACCCTGCCCTTCATGTTCTTTGCCCTGATCCTCCCCCAAACCCCTCATGATCTGTCCCCACCGCCACCTTACCTGCACCAGCGTGGTGTCTGGGAGCCACTGGCACGCAAACAGAGCATCTGGCTGTAAGTACCAGCAGCCCTGAAGTGCACGACAGTGCTACGGCTTTCGCAACGTCATAAGCCCTCTATTGGATTGGGCTGTAAGTCTGTAACTACCATTTTCCAATATGGAAGACATGTGATCTTGCAAATATGAAAAATCATGAGCAAGAACATATATAAAGCTCAGCTTGGTGGCTAATATGTTTGCTTTAGTCCAGCGGTTCTCAAACTGGTGGGCTGCAACCCATCAGGAGAACTGGATGCTGTCCCCTGCCACTTTGAGGGGCAGGGACAGCATGGCGAAGGGGGAAATCCCGGGGATTGCCACCACCAGTGGGAAAAAAGTTTTAAAAGGTGATTTTTGCTCTTACCAGGGGTCCTGGAGCCCTCCAGAGGACTTGGAGGCCCACGCTCCCCTCTGCGGGTGTCCTCGAGCTATAGATCGCTGTGGAATGGTGATTACGACCACTTCCGGTTTTCGGACGATAACCAGGAGTGGTCATAATCACTGTTCCGTGGCAATCCACAGCTTGGAGAGCCTGCAGAGGGGAACACAGTCCTCCCCAAACCCTCCAGAGTGCTCCAGGACCCCTGGTAAGTGCAAAAATCATCTTTTTTCCCCCGCAACAATCCCGAGAATTGCTGACCCCGCCCCCGCAATTAAAGTTCTCTTTTCCAAAACTGTCATTGTTATTCAGTCAATCAGTAATCCTTTATTGGCATAAACATCATGAAATAAAAAAACCCAAAAGACCTAAAATATATGTAAACAACATTGTTATTCAAAAGTACAATTCTAACATTGCAAATTGTGGACAAGGAAAAATTGAAAATAGGATATTTCATACTTTTCATGAATCGCTCTATGTAAAATACCAAGACAATTTTTGGCTGTCTTTGTTAATTGAAACCTAAGCATTTAATAACAGGTCAACAGGTGTAAAAGAGCTAATTTTCTGGTACTCATTACATCCATCAAACTGCAGTGGTGCTATTTTAAGACTGCATAACTAATATGTAAGTACTGTATACCAGAAAAACCATGCACCTCTGCATCTTTTTTAAATAAGTAGAGCTGGAAGCTGACATCAGCACTTTTATGTAAAGATGTTATGACAGTATTATGAGACAGTTTGGGATGGACTGTTGAAAACATTCTAATCAGCAAAAAAAATATTGATTCACCGCATTACACTGTGCTGCTCACTGAGAGTTCCTTAACACTTTCTGGAAGATGTGTACTTCCAGAAAGGGACAGAGGGAAAATACTTTCCTGGGCAGGTTGTGTGCATTAACGTCTGCCACTGAAATTTCTCTGAAGCATGTAGGGTTTCTTCCAGAAATTCCATCCCAGTCACTAATTGTGCTAGGCTTTACTTAGCCATGGAAAGCATTTAAAATATGTGCATTTACTGTGTCAGTTCTTCTAATTTTTTTTCTAATGAAAGAGTTCTTCATATTGTTGCTAACATCATCATGACGAACCCTGAAAACCTGAAGAGCCTGATCTCAGTGATGGGAACATTTCATTTGGCAAAAGTTGCTGGTTTCTGCTGTGTAGAGACATACTTGAGTGCAGTTGTTGTTGATGATGATGCCCTTAGAGATCAAAAAGTGTAGTCATTTAGTGTGCTCTAAATGAGACTATGATGTCCCTACAGGAGCTGCTCTGTAGTGCCAGCATCATTTGGAGGCTCATGCGGCAGCTGTGGCCAAGAACATTTTTGCATAGTTTCAGCTGATGCACAAGCCCTGGTCTTTCCTGGAGAAAGCTGATCTAGACTTGCCACAGTTGAACACCTTGTGGTTACCTCCAGAGTAGATTTCTGTTACATGTGCTACATGGCATGGGACTGACCTTGAAAACTGTCCAGAAAGCCCAGTTGATGCAAAATGGAGTTTGGTTGGTTGTTCAATAACATAACACCACTATTGCATCAACTTCATTGACTTCCAGTTTGTTTCCAGCTCCATTCGATATGCTGGTTTTGCCCTTGAAAGTCCTAAATGGGACATGAATACTTTAAGGCATTGCCTCTTTCCCATGAATTGGCCAGCACATGATATTTATCAGGGGATCATGGGGGAGACCTTGCTTCATGCCTTTCCATTATTTGAAAGGTGGAGATGTGAGAGAGCATCTTCTTGTCAATGGTTCCATAAGACTTCTTAACCCCATAAGATTTTCCTTGGTGTATTTATATTGCAGGTCATGGCAGTTTTTTTTTTTTTTAAATAGTAATTTACTCTCTGCAGTGGTTTTGCATTTTGGTTAGTTTTTCTGCCACTTTGTGTTGTGCTGCTGAACGTGCTTGTCTCTTGTTTCTTTGAGGGCCATTCACACATTATACACTCTGCCTGTACTTGGACATACATTTTAGTGCGACTGACTGTATCTGGGTTTATTTTTACCGATCAACAATCAATGTTGCATGGATGCAAAGGCTGCACGTGTGCTGAATGGAATGTGTGAATAACACCACAGATTAACTGTAATTGTACATGGGTTTGCGGCTATGCCCTATTGTTTTAATATGATTTATTGTTAGCAAACCTGAAGGTTCTATTCCAGATGGAAGGGGGGAATATAAAAAATATATATTTTGTTTGCTATATTACTGTAGCTAATTATATGTGTGCTACATTTTAGAAGCATTTTGTATGTGTTACAGTTTACATGAAATGGGGATATATGATATTCCAGCAACAATAAACTTCATCTTGCAGAAAACTAAGCAAGACTCAATATATCTTATTGGCCATTCTCAGGGAGCTACTATAGGTAAGTGATCTAGAATATAATGCTAAATAGTTAGATGTATATAATGACATGGAGAGTAATAGAATTAAATGTATTTCTTCTCTGTATAAGTGCTATGTGTTCACTTGTGTTCCCTTCAAAAGTTCTTTCGGGTTCAGGACATCCACATATAGGCTAAGAATTAGACTGTCAGCCAGGTCCTGCCTATTTTTAGGCCAGCGGAGCGAGCACTGTGCCAGCCGAAGGCATCACAAACATGCTGTAAAGCACATTTGTGGCTCCTTTAAGCGGCATCAGCGCAGAAGCCGGCACCGCTCACTCAGCCACAGACCCAGACCTGTGCCAGACGCCACAGGTAGGTCCCGTGCCGGCAGGGGGAGTTAAGGGAGGGGCCATTGACCGGCCTGGGCTGGATGTGGATGTCGGTGCTGAGTTGCTCCGATATCCTATGCCCCGTTGCAGCCCGGGCTGGCCTTACATGGCCTCCCCAGTTATGCGCCAGCTAAAGAGCTGGTGCACATCCGAGGAAGCCCACTGGGGCCAGCACCCCTTCCCCTGCAGTGAGCCCGGACAAGACTGGCAGCAGCTTGGTCAGATTCAGCTCAACTACAGCAATTTGAGCAGCTTACTCAAATACAGCAATAAAACCGAAATAAAAGAAACGGGAAATAAAAAGCTTGCCTGCTTGATCTTTCCTGTTCCTTCTTGCCTGCGCCACATAGCTGTTCAATTGTGTATATACAGGAAGCAATAAGGAACAGTACAGAATGGAGATAAGGAGAGAGAGAGAGAGAGAGAGATCCGAATGGCAGATAAGAGACCTCCTAGCAGCTTGCTGTCCCAGATAAGAAGCCTTGGGGGATCAGTGTTCCACAGGCAGACCAGAGCCACACTGAATTATAAGACAGAGGGAAGATCGGAAAACCAGATAAGGTGCTCACTTAATTCCCCCCCCCCCCGGCCATTTCCCCTTGCACAAGCCTCCTGAACTTGCACCAGCTGGAGACCCATTGCAGGGGCTGGTTTTTAATTGCACCGAAAAGCCCACTTCTGGTTTTCGCCAAAAACCAGAAGTGGACTTTGGAACACGATCGGCATCATTGGGGAGGCCTGCAGAGGAGGCCTGTTTTAATCCACTTGATTCTCAGTTAATACCTGGTAAATAATTATAACGCTTGCTTGAAAATGTCTTATTTCCCTTTTATATGAAATTGCGATGCAAAGGGAGCTCAGCCAACATATTTCCGAGAGCTGCACATTATACATCAAAGAGCCACATGTGGCTCAGGAGCCGCAGTTTGGCCATCCCTGTATTAGAACAATTAGCTATTGTTGTGGTTTCTGCATTACACCACAGTCAAATCTTGTGATTCATCTAGGGCAACTACTTGAACATCAGATTCCCATAGTTGAGCCATTTGCATAGTCTGGTTCAATCGTTTGTCAGTTTGGGCATTGTGTTTTCACATTTCTTGCACGTCATCTCTTTAGGAATGCTCCAAAATTCTTCTCACCTGAATTTTCGAGTTACCTTGTTCTTGTTTCTGAAGTGGAAACAATATATCATGTTTCCGATTTTTTTTCCAAAATTTTGAACGTTGTACAAATCATGCTGTGTGTACACTGTGTTACACTCTCCAGTTCATTCATGTTTTTTCCTATTCTGTATATGTTTGCATTGTTTGTTTTTTAAAGATTTTTATTTAAAGATATGGGGAAAGGAAATACATCAGACAAGGGAAGGGGTAGTACATAGGAAAAAAACAATTGGTAACTGTTTGTTCACAGCCTCCATCTTTAATTGTTAAAAATCCAAAATTACATAAGCTTATCTTCATTCTATAATAATTTCCATTCATCATCAACAATATTTGCTTTAACATAATCAAAATACTTATTCAAATCATATTCAATAGACTTAATATAACTAATATTGGTATAATGTTCCATCCAATCATAAAATGGTCTCCATAGTTGTCGTATTATTTCTACATTAAAATCCCTCATTCTTTCTGTTATAGAACATCTATTTCAATTACCTCAAACAATTTCATGCATAACATATGCATATTGGGTATATCCTTATTTTTAAACATCTGGGCATATAGTAATCTAGCTGCAGTATTTATATGTAAAATAACATGTCTTAAATCAGTATTATAAATCTTTGAACATCTGCTAGTGTCCTAAACTTTGAACATCTGCTATTTTTGAAGATCTCTTGATCACTTTTGCAGGTTTTATTGCCTTTTCAGTAATGCCAGAACTTGCTAAGAAAGTCAAGCTCTTCATATGTTTTGCTCCAGTCTACACTCTGGTAGGCAGCAAAACTCCTTCTCTGATATTCCTGTTACTTCCAGATAGATTAAAAACAGTAAGTATTTTTCATGTACAGGTGGGCCCCCATATCCGCTGGGGATATGTTCCAGTCCCCTCCGTGGATACTTGAAACCGTGGATAAGAGCGAACACCCCCTCCATGGTTTCCTGAGGGCCCCCCCACCCTGCCTCCCCTGCAGGCAGGCATGCTTGCCCCCCCCAGCTCTTATTTTTCTTCAGCAAGCTTTGTTCCTTAAAACAAACAGAGAAGCAGCCTGCATTGCAGGCAAGTAGAACGAGACTAAGTCCTAGAGAGGCTCTGCAAGGTTTCTGTTAACCTTGCAGAGCCTCTCTAGTACTTAGTCTCGTTCTACTTGCCTGTAATAAGCAGTCAGAGGCTGCTTCTCCTGTTTCTTTAAGGAAGAAATGAAGCTTACTGGGAAAAAAGTAAAAGCCTGGGGGGGTCCGCACAATCCGTGGATAACTGAAACCGTGGATAGCGAATCAGTGGATATGGGGGCCCACCTGTACTGTATTTTTATTATTGTATTGACTTGTCACTCTAATATGTTTTTCTTATTTGTTTGGTGATTGACACCCCAATTCAATTTCTATCCAATTTGTAATTAATCTAAAAGAGCACCTTCATTAATTATGAAAATACCTGCTGGATATCTGGAATTGAATCAGATTAAGACATGGTTAATCTGTATGAAATGGAATCGATGTGTTCCCTATATTGGGAATGTGCCTGGCGTTATGTGCCTGGCAGCGCAATCCTCTTCTACATTTGGCCATGGGAATGAGCGTTCCGTTGGTCGAAGACGTTGCAAACGTCCTGTAAGGCACGTTTGCGTCTACTTCCAAGCAGGGAAGGCCGGTGCAAGGCCAGCCTCCCCTGTTCCGCCGCCCAGACCATCTCCCGCCCACTGCCAGACCCGGATAAGGATCCAGTGGGGGGGGCGGTTTGGGAGCAAATGGCGGGGCCGATAGGCCCAGCCGAACGGGGAGGGGGCCGGGATCGGCCTCAGCTGAATCCTGACCTCCACCAATCGGCATCTTCCAACTTCTGCCAGCGATTTAACTGAACATTGGATCAGTTAAAAACAGCAGCAATAAGTTACATCCAATTACACGGCCTCCTCCGACTTCTGCCAGCGATTTCGCTGGCGGAATTCAGAGAAGGCTGATCGGCTCCAGCCCCAGTTACACCTGGGGAAGGGGACGAGTGTCCCCTTCCCTGAGTAGACTTTCTGCTTTGGGGTGCCTGCCCGTGGCAGAGATCAGGATCTGGCAGACGGTCTGGGCCGCCCAGTGGATCAGTTAAGCAGGATTGGGCTGTTATGATGTAACTTATTGCTGCTGTTTTTAACTGATCCAATGTTCTTTTTTTGTTTCTATATTTATATTGTACATTGTTTTAGCATATCCTGCTGCTCTTTGGTTGGTTGTTTTATGGGAAGTTTCATTACACTGGTCTACAAACCAATTTTGTTTCTGGCCTGGACGTTTGCAGCTGTTTTAGACTAATTTCAGGGTGCTGATTCCAAATCTGGCATTAGTTTTTGTCCATCACATCAGGTTTTTGAGATATCAAATATTGCATTTGATAAAATCAATGAAAAACAGCAAATTTACACTGGTCTACAATTTTTTTTTCTGGCCTGGATTTTTGCAGCTGTTTTAGACTAATTTCAGGGTGCTGATTCCAAATCTGATCTCAGATTTGCTCTATCACATCTCGTTTTTAAGCTTTCGGCATACCCCATTTTCATTGATTTTACCCAAAATTAACTCTTTGTCACTTATGATTGCAAGTTGTTGCGAGTCAGTGACTGCTTTAGTGTTAAAATATGGTGCTGTATTTTTAGGATAGTGTGTTTATAATATCATTTTATGTAGATATCCACATTTATTTAATATTTTCCTTCTGCAGCGTGGTCTAACAATGGCTACAACAGGGGTTCTCAACCTGTGGTACGGGTATCCCTAGGGGTATGCGGACCTCTTGCTGGGGATACGCCAAGCCCTGCCTCTTATCTGCCCCATCAGCAGCTAATTAAGTGTTAATTAACATGGATTTTAAATTGTAATTATTTTCGGAGTCCTTCTGTCTCTCTGATTTTGGTTTTGGGCTTATTTTTTTACTTTGGAAAATGCACTTTGGTGGGGTGGGAGGAGCTGATTTTGGGAAGTGTGACTTGGAGAAAAAAAAAGAGATCCTTGCATCTCTCTCTCTCTCTCTCTCTCTCTCTCTCTCTCTCACACACACACACACACACACACACACACACACACACACACACACACACACACACACACACACAGAGTTAAAATAAGAAATTTTTTCACATTTAAAATTGTGTTAGTACTTTACTTAATGATTAATTACCTAATTAATTAATTGAGTAATCCAATTAATTAGCAGTTAATTAACAGGGGGTACTTCAGAAAATTGGACCGTGATAAGGGGGTACCCGGTCAACACACTTTTTCTGGCATAAGGTATTCCAATGGTTTTAAGGTAATTTTGGGGCGCTGATTTCAAATCTGGCATCAGGTTTGGCATCATGAAAATGGAGTATGCCGATAGCATAAAAATGAGATGTGATAGAGCAAATCTGAGATCAGATTTGGAATCAGCACCTTGAAATTAGTCTAAATCAGCTGCAAAATTCCAGGTCAGAAAAACAATTTTTGTAGACCAGTGTAAATTTGCTGTTTTTCATTGATTTTATCAAATGCAATATTTGATATCTCAAAAACCTGATGTGATAGACAAAAAGTGATGACAGATTTGGAATCAGCTCCCCAAACCTACCTTAAAACAATTGGAATACCTTATGCCAGAAAAAGTGTGTTGACCAGTGTTATTTTATTCAATTGTTCTATTATGTATATTTTATGTTAGCTGCCTTGAGCACCTGTGGTAGAGGAGGAAAAGCTGGATAAAAATATTATGAATAAATACACTCTCCCGGCATACTATCGACCCAATCCTGATCAGTCCTTTCTCTGCTATGTTGCTATGGTAGTAAATAAAAACACTGCAAAGTCAAGCATATGCTTTTAACACAACTTGCAGTTTGGGTCCCAGTCTCTACTGAGTTTTTCCCCATCCCTCTAACCTACCCCCTGTTTTCCTTTCCACTACAGAAGAACAAGACAGTGTCTGTTGGGAAATGTGGTTCATGGGCTGACCAGTTCCATTGCAACAGGAATCTTATTTTAGTTTGATGACCATTTTTTTAGACATGTTATGAAAGAGAACCACTATGATCTATGCCTTTTTCTTTTGCAGTTGATATGGGGGAAGAAAGAATTTTGTTTTATTAGTAACAAACTGAAAGCCTTGATTTCCAACGTGTGTAGCTACCCAATAATAGACAAGATTTGTCTCCAGTTTATTTTCTTTGGTGTAGGACGTAATGAAAACAACCTAAATGTGGTAGGTGGACGAAATATATTTTTATATATTAAAGAAAAACCATACACAAAAACGAATAAAAGCATCATAATTTATAGTACATGTTGTAGCCGAAATTATTACTTAAGGTTTAATTAGGATGGACCACGTAGACTGGAGTGCAAGGAAAAAGAGTACTGGTTTATGCAGTACAGTAGACAGCATTCGAGGAGCAGAGTGCTGATCCCTGGCCAAAAGTGAGCACACTTCATATACAATTTCAAAACAAAGCAATTCCAGAGAAAAGATTCGTGTACAATCTGTTCTACAAGCAAGGCTCCAGCTAGTCAGGGGCAGAGATTTGCATGCCTTAAAGACAAGAAAGGAGATAATCGAACGACAGCTCTGACTATATTACAAGGAAATGATGACATTATGACTGGAATTCTGTTCCCAGGAGCTAGTCTGGGGTACCTGATGTTCCTGAGAGGAGGGAGTGGTGGAGTCCTTTCTACCACAGATAAACCCGCCGGGGGCTAATGGGAGAGCTGAGCTGATGAAGGCTAATCTAAAAATTCTGCATCAATGTGTTGTTACCAGGGGGGGGGGGGCTGCATGGGAATTTGTTAATAATATTTTCCTGCAGAAGGATACAGGATGGCCAGGCGTGAGAGAGAGAGAGAGATTGAGAGAGAGAGAGAGAGAGAGAGAGAGAGAGAGCAATCCTTTTCAAAGAATTCATGGGGACAGGAGAGCTTCCAATCAAAGAGATTAAAGATCTGTTGTAAAAGAACAACATTAAAAATTACCAGTGGTTCAAGAAAATTCAGTAAGAAATATCAATCAAACACACCTAACAAATATGGCTCGTGGTGTGAGCATGTATGCCTTTGTATTCAGTGCACTAATAAGGAAAAGGGAGGATTTGCAGGGAATGAGGGTTTAGGAATGCTTTTGTCACTTCCCTAGGCCAGTGTTTCTCAAACTGTGGGTTGGGACCCACTTGGTGGGTCGCGACCCGATTTCTGGTGGGTCTCAAGTGATGGAAAAATCAGATAAGTGGGGTGGCTTTATATATTAAAATATTTGAAGTGGGAATTAAGATTTTTAGATGATAAAGGAAAAGTTAGTTAATCTTTGTGAATAATTGGAAACCACTTATAGATTCTTTAAGAGAGTGAAAGAGTGAGAGAAGAAGTGATGAAATGTGGATTTAATGAATAGTATGTTGGAGATATACGTAGGCTTAGTTAGATATTATAAGTAGAAAATATATAATAGTTTATAAGTAGGATTTAATGCTTTGTGCTTGCTGTAATCTTTCGTAATATGTTGTATTGTTTACTTGAACCTGTGCCAGTGATATCCTGCTGCTACATTTGAGAGGCCACCGACTTAAATGGTGCCTCTTTGCACAGTTAGCATAATTTTGCAACTCTTTAATTTGTTAAAAACAACAACAATAATTTTAATTAAATTCCTGTATGTTGATTCTCAAGACTTTTTCAGCCTCTTAGTTTTGGGAATGATACATGACAGTCCTTGCTGTTGATAGCTATTTTTCTACATTGCCCCAGGCCCACACAATGCATTTTGTGAAAACATCATAGTCCTGCCATGGCTTTTCAACTGTAAATAGTTAAAAGAACAATGGTCTGCCAGACTAAGGGAACCACTCCCTGTTCCAAACAAAATATGTGCGTCTCCATCTCATACAGAATAAATGGCACATGTGTTATTCATTCAGTTCCTGCAAATCTCTGTATTCATTTCAGAGTGAATGAAAGATGAACTGAATGGACCTGATTAACAGCACAATCCTATCCAACTTACACCACTGGTGTAACCAGCAGTGCAGCGAGAACGGGAGGCCCCAGAATGGAAAGGGGATTCAAATCCCCTTTGAATCCCCCTTTGGAGGGGATTTGAATCCCCTTTCTGTTCTAGGGCCTCCCGTTCTCGTTGCACTGCTGGTTACACCGGTGGTGTAAATTGGATAGGATTGCACTGTAATTTAGTTTTTCATTCATTCTGAAATGAATGCACACCCCTAATATTTATTCATTTGCTCCTTGAGAATTGTCAAAGAAGTAAATTCTAAAAATAAATAAATATCTGTTTCTGTTTTTTCTTCTTCTTCAGAGTCGTGTAGATGTGTATCTTGGAATATTTCCTGACTATACTTCTACAAAAACAATGGTTCACTGGGGCCAGGTAGAATTCAATGTATTTTATCTCTGCAATTCAAAATCCAGAGCCCATTAATATTTGATTCAGTGTGCTCCTTCTTCTATATATTTGCAAATATTCACATAGTGACAATATTTGACCTTTTTAAAAAAAAGTTCTGTAGTTTTGAAAACTCAAAGTTTCAAATCTCTGTCTTTAATTGTTTCTGAAATGAGTGTCTAGGTGCTCCAATATTATGACAAGAACTGTCATACATTTTACAGGGGAAAAGTCACCTAATGCAAATTCTTTAATTTGCATACTGTAATTCACGATTACTTGAGATCCTATTCTCAAGTTCTATTCTATTAAGGTGATCTGTCAGTGTTCTATAACTGAGAAAGTTATTTGTCATGAAATCAAGAATTCTTACTTGTAAGATATTTGGCATGGGGACTAGGTGAGGGCTATAATCTGGTTGAATTTCAGAGAAATCCATAGCAGTTGCCTGACCCTAAAACAATTATGGAGTGGTGTGCTTCTCTTTACACAGAGAGCATCTACATGCTGCAGATTGGGGTCTGGAGAGGAGCAGGTAGTTGACAACCATGAGTAAGGCCACCAGGTACATTACAATGGATGTGGCATAGCAGCAGCAGTGTTATGTGCTGGTTGTGCTGGAGGTGAGGATGCATGGAAGGGAAAGAAATTTGCTCATAGTTTTTAAGGACTTTGCACTTAATGTAGCTTTTCCCAAGGATTATTGCTATATCAATGATTTTTGAAATGACTTTGTAGGGGTTCTAGTATTTAAACAAGAACTTCCTCAAGCCATACAAGATTAGCAGGGGGCAGGGGCAGAGGGCGTAATTCTGATAATTCAAATAGTTCAGATTTAAAATATTGAAAATTCAACAGATTTCAAGCTGTCCATTGTTGTTTTCATTCTTTTTAGATTGCCAGAACAAAAGAATTTAAATATTTTGACTATGGCTGTAAGAACAAAGCTATTTATAACACGGTAAGCAAAAGGGTGATAGTGATTGGGAGTTGCTGGATATTTTAAAACAGGGGTTCTCAACCAGTGGTACTAGTACCACCAGTGGTACGTCGGCCGACTGCTGGTGGTAGTCGAACCACTGGACCACTGGAACCCTGCTCTGACACGGTGCTTTCGGCAGCACGTTTTCATTCCCGAAAAGCTCCTGCCTTTGGCCGAGCCTCTCGGGAACACTGAGAAGGGTCGTCCCACCCGCCCAGAGACTCCTACCTGCATATTCTGACCTCCAAAACCTTGAAAACTCAGAAGTAACAGGCGATGATGTCTTCGCCAGTCACTTCCAGTGGTACACTGTAGGAGAGTGGCGCCGGAGGTGGTACTCGGCCAGGAAGGGATTGAGAACCCTTGTTTTAAAAGATGAACAGTGCAATCCTGTACAAGTATGCATGGCTGGCCTAAATGTCTGGCTTCTGCATCCTGCGCGGACTGCGGCTCACACCAGCATGGCCCGGGGTAAAGATAGGCAGGATTGGGCTGCCCAGCTGTAATCTAGCACCTACTTACTTAGAAATACGTCTCAATATAATGGGACTTTCAGGTAATCATGCATAGGATAGGGCTATAAATGAGTGATTTTGGCAGCTGGTTAAAAATAGGTACTGTAAGCAATGATTTAACTTTTAATTTTGGGTTTCCTTTGGAAACTCTGAAAGGTTGAGAACACATCAAAGAAAGACAAAGGTTTTGTTGCAATGATGAGTCCTGTGTAAGTTCATGAGTCATGCATTCTCCTTTGGATTTTTGGATATTGCATTGTTTGGGCAACCAGATGGCCTGGCTTCTTGTAAGCTGCCTGGCTGTCAATAGGTCTCTTCAGACCTGTGTCTGCTACTTAGCTGACATGTGTCTGAGGAGCCTCAGGCGGTGTGCTGGGCCAAGAAAAGGGAGAGAGGATCCACCATGCGCAACTGCTACTGAGATCCACACCTTCCCACCCCTGAACCGCCCCCTGCCATCACCTTACCTGCCAGATCTGCTGCCTTAAGCTCCAGTTTGGATTGGGCTGTAAGAGAGATTAACAGTGCAATCCTGCACAATTATAGATCAGCGGAGCTAGTGCTCCGCTGGCCTAGAGTGTTGTAAACGTGCCATAAAGCATGTTTTCGGCACTCGGAGAGTAAGCGGCGCTGGCTCGAAGACCGGCACCATTTACTCTACAACCTACCTGGACCTGCGCCGGCTGCCACAGGTGAGTGCTGCTCCAGTTGGTGCAGGGGGCAGACATGAACATGGGGAGGGCAGCCAAGGGTGGCGAGGGAGGGGGCCATTGGCCGGCTTGGGCTGGGAGGGGGCTGGAATATCGACATTGAGATGCGCCAATATCCTATGCCCCGTCGCAGCCCAGGCCAGTCTTACACAGCCTCTCCAGTTATGTGCCGGCTTCAGGCCTGGCATGCATCCAAGGAGGCCCATTGTGGCCTGTGCCACTTACACCGGAGGAAGGGGACAAACATCCCCTTCTTCCTAAGTGCACCTGGACCGCACCGTGGCAGGCTGCAATGGTCCAAGGATACAGTGGCTGGCGATTTAAGCCGGCCGCATATAGTTAGGCAAGATTGTGCTGTAAGGTACTGAAGAAGCAAACGTGTAGAAACCCTGGAGAAATAGCTTTTTTCCCCCTCATAGAAACCCATTTGGCTTTCCTGAAACAGTCACGGATATTTCTTCTTGAGTGGAAACTTCATTCACTTGAATTTTGTTTTTTTTAAAAAATATTGATGCCCATGCTAGAAAAGATGGAATAAATGCTAAATAATATTTTCCACAGCCAGATGTCCCACAAATAAGAATGTGATGGTATTGACTGATGAAATGTCTCAAAATACGTAAACATACAGAAAATGGTAAAACTAAACCCCATGTTTATATTTCTGACTTTTTTTTCATCGACAGACTACTCCTCCATTTTATAATATCGAAGACATGAGTGTGCCAACAGCTGTATGGAATGCTGGGAAGGATCTTAATGTAGCGAAAGCAGACATTGAACGGTTGCTCCCTCGAATCCCTCATTTAGTTTTCCACAAGTTTATTCCTGACTGGCAACATTCAGATTTCATGTGGGGTCTTGATGCTCCAAAGCGCCTTTTCCCTGATGTGCTTTATCTGATGCAAAAGTACAAATAGTTTTAAAATGAAATGTAAACTGTGACTTTTCCATATTAACCCATTAGTTACTCTACTAGTTTTGGACGTTTATCTGTTTTTCAGTTCGCTAGTTGTCCTGCCTTCTGAAGTTATTATTAAACACATGTATGGGTAGAAGTATGTTTTTCTCCCTATGTTTATATATACTTTCATTTTATTATTTATCTACACTATTCATTAGGTTTATATTCTTGTTTAGACTCTAAGACAGTGATTTTCAACCAGTGTGCTACGGCACATTGGTGTGCCACCAATGGGCCGCAGGTGTGCCATGTGAACTTGGGGGAGGGTCATTTATTAGTAGGGCCATTGCAGGATGTGAGCCCCCCATTGACAGTGTGGTGTACCTTGTCAATTGTCAAAAAACCCCTGATGCTGTGCCTTGACAAATTTAGCACCTTGTCAGTGTGCCGTAAGATGAAAAAGGTTGACTGGCAAGCCCCTTGGCTGGAACGTGTTGACCTACATCACGGCTTGGCCGCTGGGGTTGGCGCTTCCAGCTGCCTCGACCCTGCGGGGTTGACCATGATAGCTCATGTGGTCTTCGACCACTGGGAGGCTTGAGTCAGTTTGTCACACCCTGGGGGGATCAACGGGGGAGGAAGACGGCTAGGCCCGTTTCCCCCAATTAGGGCCCGCACGCTCTAAGGGTCTAGTTAAAGTATTTTATTATGCTGCAGGTTCTGTTTATGTTTAATAAAATTTGGCCCTTTAACCCAAGCCTCTGTCTAGCGTGCTTAATTGGGGGGTCCACGGGTAAGGTTGAAAATCACTGCTCTAAGGTGTTTATAGGACAGCCTGAAAAAGGAAGCTATTATCTTATTAATAACACAATTAGGATATGGGCTGGAGCTGCTAGTTCTTCGTGCAACATATGATGTTCTTATTCCTACTGTGAGAAGGAGCCCACTGTAACGGATACAGGCATTGAAGGCATTATATGTGAATTGAGATAGTTGTTGTGAAAAACTGGAGTATTATACGCATGATGTAACTTTCTACTTTAAAATAAGTAAATAAAAATACTTTACAATATAAATATGTTATACATATTTTATATTATTATGAAAATAAAAACGTAACTTGTTTACCAAAATTGGAACATTAGCAGAAGACCAGATGTCCACCAGAAACTCGTTTACTAGAATTTTTTCTAAACACACCAGCAAGATGGACCCTTGTAAGGATGTTGATGACATTTTTGGTAATTTATGTGAAGGGTTACAGCACTAGACATCAGCGCCTGTACATGTGAAGAGTGCCTTATGTGCTGTGCAACATATCTATTCAGAACCTGCTTGTAAGCTAAGACAAGGGTGTTTTCTAAAGTGAGATATTAACTGGCATGTTGCTTCTGTATCAGTTTCTGCAAGAGGATGTAGCCAAACCACAGAGAGGCCCATGCTGCACCTGTCAGCTGGCTCAGGAAACGCGGAACAAAGGCAGAAACGAAAGCTTGAATGCTTCTAGGTTCATAGCTCAGTGGAAAAGTACCATAACTTTTTCTATGTCTTTCTTACCTTGTGTTAATCTTTCTGCCTAGTGATATATGACATGGTACCTATAGATGGAGATGTAGCCAATGAAAGAGTGAAATGTTTTTGGGAAATAGTGACACGCTTCCTTGCTTCTTGTAACTGCTTTGCAGAGTATAAAACAGCATGAGAACAATGCTTGGTGTGCTTTCTGATTTGTGACTTCAGTGTCCCAGAGAGTACCAGCATATGCTTGAATAAACAGTCTGTTTTCTGGCACATCGATTGCATGCGTGTTTATGGTTCGCTGCGCTACATATGCTTTCACCAAATTTTGTTGGTGAAACTCTGTCCTCTCCCAGAATATATCTATGTTTACAGGTTCAAATGTATGAATATTCTCTAAGAAATTCATTGTGAACATCAAGGAAATCATTCATTCTATGTTCACCTATAGCATTTTTTGTTTCTTGTGTGTGTGTGTGTGTGTGTGTGTGTGTGTGTGTGTGTGTGTGTGTGATGCAGCCCAATCCTGCATAAAGATCCGCGGCTGGCCCATAGGGCCAACCGCAGGATCCTACGCTCTTCCCGGACTGTTACGGCGTGGCCTGGGGTCTCCTCGGGGGAAGTGGACGTTTGGTGTTGGGCTGAAAGGCCCCGATGGGCCTCCTTGGATATCCACAAGGTCTACTTTGACCTACACAAATGATTTTGCTGGTCGAAGTCTGAGTGGACCTGGGTCGGTGGATCAAGGCTGAGATGGGGGACAGAATATTGGTGGAACTGCCCCCGTTGATACCACTGCCTTCCTGGCCTCAACACAACCCCCTTCCCGCCCTGGTCTCTGCCTCATTCCTCTCACCCACCCCTGTACCAATTTACCAGCACCGGGGCTTCTCTGTTTTGTGACCACCATAAAGCACACTGCACCTCCGGAATGCGTGTTCCAACAGCACAGTAGCTCAATAGGATTGGGCCCTAGAGACATTGATTGCTGTATTGCTGTGGGATCATCTCTGAGTCAGCAGATTCAGCTCATGCAAGGTAAGCTAATTTTATTGTAGGTGATGGAATGGCATAGGGGAGTGCTACTACTTGACAGAACACAGCAGGCAACATTCCTGTAGCAGCACGAAAGCAATGTACAGTACACCAAAATCCTATGCAAGTTTACTCAAACGTCCCACTGAATTCAATGGGGTTACTCCCAGGTAAGCTTGTGTAGGAAAGCAGCTTAAGACTGCAACTCTATAATACCTTCCTGGGAGTAAGCCCTACTGAATACAATGGGAGTTACTTCTGAGTAGACATGCTTAGGATTGTGCTATAAGTGTAAAAAGAAGGTTATCTGCCTTTATTTCCCCCTTTTATACTCACAACGTCAATTACTCCCCTATGGGATGGTTAGGCTGAGAGATGGGGACTTTCCCAAAGCCACCCTTCAGGAAACTTAATTGGCTGAGTAGGAAATTGTAGCCAGGTCTCCCAGATCCCACTCTGACACACTAGTCACAACCCCACACAAACTAGCCTTATTGGCACCTCTGCTGTGATCACAGATGTGGCAGGGGGCGGGGAAAGGACAGTAAATGGCAATTGATGAAGGTTCTCTATTATTCTTTGAAGGTTTTAGGGAGGACAAGTGCCAATGTGTCCAGGCGTTGGGAGAGGGAGGAAGCAAGCTACTTATTTCCCCCCACTGTTATACTTTATTTCTTGATCTTATTTAGAGTCCAGAAAGGAAATGTCAAGTTGTAATACAGATTTTTTTAAAATCATTTCAAAGCTTTATTAAAAAGGACATAGTGCAAGGATGTAGAATTTGCATTCATTTGAAGTTACAAACGAACACACAGTACATCAATAATTTGCACAGACAGTCAGCATATCCCAGACACTGGGTGTGTAATATATTCCTTTTCAAATATGTCTTTTTATTATCTTGGGACAACTTGATTTTTTTAAATTACTGTGTACAGAACTGAAGCACATGTAGTATGTGTGATGTGATGTGTGTAATATTGCATGTCATGTATATCATATACATCTCCTGCATATACCGGTATATACTGTATATCCTGCAGTTATATTATATTGGACACCTTTTGAAGCGTTGGTTTGGGATTCAGTCTCTGCTAGAGAACAGCGACAGGTAAGGTGCAGGAGTTACCTTGCCCGGTGGGTGTGGGGATGGTCTGCTGGGGTAGAGAGGGCTGCCGGCAGCCCTTACTCTCTGGGTGCCATAAACGTACTTTACGGTGCGTTTACGACATCCAGCACCAGGGAGGCACGTGCTTCCCTGGTGCTTCGTTACACTGGATTGCGCCATAAAGCATATTTTGCTTTCTTTAGATTGCATCCATCATTTACCATAGAGCAGATTTGTATAAGTTTTGAGCTTTAAGTGTAAAACTCACCTGTTCCACCTGGCATTCAGAGTTGACTTTTTAAGTTGGGCTTGAGTGTGTCGGGGGTGGAGGTGGGGGCTCTATCACACTTTTTCTATGCTCCTTGTGTGGTCCTATTGGTTTTATTGATGCATTTGATTTTATAGTGTTTTATACTGTCTGGTGTTGCATTGAGTACAGGAAAGGCTGTCAATAAAATAGAAGATGAGAATGTTGTCATTTGACCCAAGGCAACCAAGAGGAAAAGGTTTCAGGGAATGTATACAGACCTTTATTAAGCACCAGCAAACCCCAAAGGCCAGCATCAAAGTGGACAATCTTACAAATGATATCAGTTGCAGCTGGAGACTGAAGGGCTTGTACTCAAATTCCATGATCTCCAGGCTTTGCATCTCTCAGCCTTATTTGAGAGGGGGGAAGGAGAATTTTGAGTTCCCGCTTCTCGAACATTTGACTCCATTATTTTTAGTAATGCAGCTAAAACAATACCATATTGATGTGTTGCTAGAAAAGAATTCTTCTCATATCACATTGGATAGAGACCAGTCCACTTGCTGCTTTTGCTGCTACATCTTCTTTGTGCACTTCTCAAGCATGTTTTATTTCTGTGACCAAATGGAGAAAGTATAGTATGAATCCCAAACCCAAAACTAATCCTTCTGTAAGGATTTCTACAGCTGAGGCGCAAGACTGTGCAATCCTGTACAAGGAGTGCAATCTTGACGATAAGTCCAGGGCTGGAACGAGCGCTCCGGCAGCCGTCACAAACATGCCATAAAGCACGTTTGCAACAACTCAGAAGTAAGGAAGGCCGGCACAGTGTTTAACCTAAACATCTGTCCTGTGTGTTTATTGGGAGGACACGGGCAAAGCCCGGTTGGTGCAAAATGCAGCTGATAGGAGCTTGTTTGTTCAGTCATATATAACACCACTGTTGCAGCAACTTCATTGGCTTCCAGTTTGTTTCCATCTCCAATGGCATTCCTGCACCCCCCATGGTGGGGCCGCCAACATGACACCCCCACGTGGTTCCACATGCCCCGCTCCCTGGGGGCGTGACATCATTTCTGCGCGCTGCCGCCGAATTCCAAAGGCGATGCACTGTTATCCATTATTTCCATATTGCTTTTAGGTTGAGTCCCAAAAGGGAATCTCAAGAGGAAACGTAGACGCTTTTATTAATCAAATCAAAACTTTATGAAAAACACATATGGAAAGGAAGATTAATTTGCATTCATCTGTAGTCACAAAAGAGCACACAGGAAGCCAAATATTTACGTAGACTTGATTCCTCGATAACTCTGAGACAGTCAGCATATCCCAGAAAGAAACTAATTACATAATATATTCCTTTTAAGAGATGTCTATTATCTCTCCTCCGATTTCATAATATACAGTATATTGAAGTACACATAATAATGTGAATTATTATGCATGTTATGTATGGTAAAGCTCATTTTTTTCTCTTTCAGTGCACTACATTGTAGACCTTTTGCATTGTTGGTTTGAGATTCCCGTCTCTGCAAGAAAACAGTGACAGGTAAGAAAACATCTCCCCCCCCCCCCAACTTAAATCCTAACTTAAATCCTATTGAAACCAGTGAGACTTATGTCTGAGTATTGCACTGTAAGGGCTTGTATTTTAAGCTGTCCACTTATTAAGGTTAGATGATTGTTAATATCATAATAACCAAAACTGCAAGAATTAGGCATATTTAAGTCTCAAATTGTTAGGATTAAAGAACTTCCCAATGCAAGATAAAAGCATATATTCCTGTCCTAGATTGCATAGTATTTCACTATAGCTTTGTGCAAGTTTTAAGCCTTTAGGGTAAGACTCGCGTCTTCCACTGGCATTTGGTGGTATCTTTTTAACTGGGCTTTTGTGTGTTGGGGGTGGGGGAGAATATCAGACTTTTTCTATGCTACTTCTGTGGTGGTATTGATTTTAATGATGCATTTGGTTTGATATTGCTTTATACTGCTGAGTGTTGCCTTGAATGCAGGAAAGGCAGCCAATCAAATATAAGAAAAAGATGCTGTAATTTGACCTAAATTAACCAACCCAGAGAACTTAGTTTCAGGAAATTTTACAAAGAACATTATTAAGACTGCCAAATACCCCCACCCCCACCCCGGCCAGTACCAAAGCAGACAATCCTCAGCTACAAATGATGGTTTGCTCATCTAAGAAGGACCTTTTCCTTGGCAGCAGGGGATAATGGTTGCAGCCGCTAGAAAAAAATTGTCCTCATATCACATTGGATAGAGACCAGTTCACTAGCTGTTTTTGCTGCTACATCTTCTTTGTGCACTTCTCAAGCATGTTTTATTTCAGTGACCAAATGTAGAATGTATTGTATGAATCCCTTACCCAAAATTGAACTTTATGTAAATATTTTTAACAACTGAGGCGCAAGACCTGAATAAGGTTAAAGTTGCATTTTTTGGCAAAAATTCACAGACTGTTGATGTCATCATTCAGATGTTGATATCTGAGTTTGAGTGGTGACTGTTTTGTTGAATTGAGTAATATAATCTACTAAGCACTATTGTCAGTATAAAAATGCAGGTGGTTAATGCATGTTAATCTATTTCTTGAGAAACTGGTGGCATTGTTTTCCACAGGTCTAAGATGTGGCTGTTTATGGCAGTGGCGTGCTTCTTCCTGCAACCTACAGATTCACAAGTATCCTTAAGTCAAACACATCTGAATCCTCAAGAATTTATGAATATCGTAAGTTGCTTATACAGATGCATTTAGAAAAAATGGATTGTATTGTTCAACCAACGCCTATATGTGTGCACTATTTAGCAACTAGTTTAGCAATTAGATGAGATGGTTAGATAGTATCACTGATGCAATGAACATGAATTTGAGCAAACTCTGGGAGGCAGTGGAGGACAGGAAGGCCTGGCGTGATATGGTTCATGGGGTCATGAAGGACAGGACAACAAAAGGACTGGACAACAAACTGGACACGACTTAAGGACTAGACAACAAAATGAAGCAATTAGTTTTAGAGAGCAGATGCTTTGAATAGCAGAATCTCCATATTTGCCTGGTTTATCTTGGACAAACTGGCACTAATTTGAAATCTCCTTTCCAAAGTTCCTAACTGAACCACAACCTGAATTAGTTCAAACTCCTATTCTGAGAAGCAGGGATGTGGATCAAGTCTCTGACTCCAAGTCTCAAGTCAAGTTCCAAGTCTTTTCCCCCAAGTCCCGAGTCTTTGATCGTGAGTCCCTTGGGGAAATGGGTGGGTGCTGTGCTGGTGTGTGTGTGGGGGGCAGGTTGGCATTGGCAGGGCTGTACACTCCCCCCTGATGTTACCCTCCCTCTCCACTTCTCATGAACACTTAATTGGATCTGATTGTCTCAACATTTCTGGCTTGTCCGAAAGGCGATCATGGCAGGAGAAGGCAGCGAAGGAGAAAAGGCTGCCTAAGATAGGCTTACCATCCGTACTGGAAAAACCAGGACAGTCCCGGGAATAGGCCACGATTCCCGGTTTTGTCCCGGCCCGGTTTTCCGGTAGGAATGGCCGCCGCCATCTCCTTTTTTTAAAAACTTACCCGGGCGCCGGCATCTTGGATCACGAAATCTCGTGAGATCCAAGATGTCGGCACCCAAATCTCGTGAGGGCATGATGCCCTCACGAGATTTGGGCGCCAACATCTTGGATCACGCGAGATTTCGTGATCCAAGATGCTGCCGGTGCCCAGGTAAGTTTTTTTTAAAAAGAAGTTGGCGGCGGCGGCGGCGTGGGGTGTCGTCCACCCACTCTCTCACCGGCACAGAGCCAGTGAGGGAGCGGGTGAACGATAGCCTGCTGCCCGCGCACGGCACGGGCAGCAGGCTGTGTTTCGCCCGGTCTCTCAGAGGCTCCGTGCGGTGCCGGTGGGAGACTGGGCCACAAAGCCTGCTTGCCGGCGCTCGACGGACGCGAGGACGCGACAGCAGCACGAGGACGCGAGGACGCGACAGCAGCACGAGGGTAAGTAAAGCTAATTTATTTAATTTTTAATAGGGAAATTAATTAAATAATTAAAAAATTTGGGCGCGCTTCGCTCGGCTAAAGGGGACGCTTCCCGCCCCCTTTAGTATTACAATTATTTTTTATTAAATCAATTTCTTATTTTTAATTTTTAATTATTTAATTAATTAAATAATTGACTGTGGGGGGGGGGTGTCCTGGTTGGGGGTGGGGAAAATATGGTAACCCTAGCCTAAGACCTACTTCTAGACAACCCTGTGGCTCCAGCAGTATTTTATCCCATTGCATTAGAGATGTTTCTGTTATATCTTATACATGGACACGATATTCTGCACATGCAGAATGTAGATGTAGCTGGCTCCAGTGTTTACCTGATGCAGCCCCATTGTCTTAAATGCCGTCTTCACAGTGCTGCTGGGAGTGCAGGAGGGACAAGTGGGGGTCACTGCTGGGTGCAGCAGAAGCTGCAGAGAGCAAGAGAGCAAAAAGAAGGGGAAACCAGCTTGCACTTGGCTGCTCCTTCCTCCGAAACACCAAGTGGCCTCCCATGCCATTGCAGCAACAAAGAGCACACGGAACACACTCTGTCAGCCCCCATGGCCCAATCAGAGCTCTGATTGGGCAGCAGCAAGGACCAACCAGAGCTGCTGGGGGCAGAGCAGAGCTGAAGCAGCCCCTCCCTTATGCTTGAATCCAAAAAAGGCCTTGTAATATATTAACAATAACTGGCTACCTGTGTTGAAATGTACTAAAATCAAGAGTTTTGATAGTGTTAAGAGTGTTAAATATTTTCCTCTTCCTACTGCTGCGGTCACTATCGCTTTAAGAACTCTTACTGCCACTTGGCACTTTCCACTTAAGCTCTGTCTTCTCCCTGCAGCATGATCTCTTTGTGTGGTTTCTGCACGCCATTTTTCCCTGACGAAGCTCATCACAGAATGAGCAAAACGTTGGAAACCTGTGCTATTTTCGGACCATGGCCATTAAACCCAAAAAAATGTTATATATCTGCCGGCCATGAAAGTTTTTGAAATTAAATCTAGTAACTTTCTGTTTAATAACGCTGACGGGAGCTGGGCTCCTTCCAATCTGTGCTGCCTTTAAAGGGTCCACCCCAGTGTGTGGACCCCTTCAGCAGCTGTGTGGCATCCCGGTGAGTTGCCATGCTGCCTCTGGACATTCAGCGATGATGTCATCACATCATCACCAATGTGATGTTCCACTCAGTTAAGTATCAGTTAATACTGCTGTTGAGTCTCCTTTGCTCCTCTTGGGAAGCAGATAATTATGGGGAAGTCCTTTTTGGCTGCATCACGTGCCTCACTCTGTCTGATTCAGTCAGCTCTCTGCCACTCTCTGGAAGTGGGGCAGTTGTGCTCCACCATACTCTGGGCCACTACACATCTGTTCACAGGACTTCATGGCTGCTTGTTCTGGCAGTTTCCCTGGAAAACCAATGATTTCTCTTCCACCTAACAGGTGAGGATGAAACTATTTTTTTTTTTTTTGCCAAGGATTTATTTCTTCTTGCAGAGTCAAATCATCCAATACTGGAGATATCCCCGTGAAGAACACCAAGTCCTGACAGCTGATGGCTATTACCTGCAGGTTAACAGAATTCCTCATGGAGTAAACTCTTCTGCGACGACAGGTACAGCACATGGTACCAATGTCTGAATGTACTGTTCAGAAAGGAACTGTCTCCCCTCATGTTCTAGCCAAGGAGAGAGTCACTGCAGGATTCACTTCTCCTGTTATTGTTTGTGCTTTTAAGAGACTCACAACTTGTGGGAAATCAATTGCATGTGCGGGGACCGAATGCAATAGTTCATAGCACAGCTCAATAGAATGACTTGAAAAGAAGAGGTTAAGATGCAAAAACCGATAGCTTTTATTGTGGGGATAAGAATGCAATAATGGGGAGAAGGACTCAAAACTAAAACGCAATGCTATGCACACAACTATGCATCACTCACACAACTAGGCACTAAATCAGGGGTATCAAACATGAGGTCAGTGGGCCAGATACAGTCCGCAAAAGCTCTTTATCCTTCCCACATGATAATTACCGTATTTTTCGATCCATAAGACGTACTTCCCCCCCCCCAAAATAGGGGGGGAAATAAGTGCGTCTTATGGAGCGAATATTAAAAAAGTAAAAAAATACTTACCTGTGCTTGTGGGGTCTTCGGGAGGCCTGCAGAGGGTCGCGCAGGCCTCCCCGATCTTCGGTTCGTCGATAAATGGCTCTTTTCAGCCATTTCCGGCAGCTGAAAGGGTGGTCCACATGATAATCTTGAAAATATGAACAAGATTTGCATATCTTTTCTTCTGCCATTTTCAGCTAATCAGTTCCTAAGTAAGAAAATTATGCTTATTTCTGCTCATCACCTGCCGCATGATGTTACTTCCTGCTTAACAACATCACTTCTGCATGTTGCCATCGCTGCTCTGAATGGCTCTGATGGTGGGTGGGAAAGGCTGCTTACATGGCGTGTTGCAGCATCGTGCGCCACTTACAGCTCCAAATCCCTTCCAGCGATGCCACTGGCGAGACTCAGCAATTCATGAACAGCAACAGTATCAAGAATGAGAAAAGAGACATGACACAAGTGTCTGGGATCCTACTTTTTATTCAAAATTGCCATAGGAAAGCATAGAAAATATTGTGGGGTGAACTCATTAAGGTCCTTTCTTTTGATGCTTGATGGATAGTCAATTCTTGGTTTGAGATGGATGACTGTCTTGTTTGGCACCCGGCAGAGGTTCCAAACCAGCATAGGTTCCATAGTTGCCCAGATGGCCTGTGCCTCAGTCACTATACGACGTCTTAATTAACTTTATGGTGATGTATGTTGCTGAGGGAAACTGAGGTTGAAGGCAACTCTTTTGTGTCAGTAATGATTCTGGTGTAACCAAAGTCAGGAAGCTCTGATGATATGGTTTGTTTATAGATTCAAATCTGGTGACCAAAGCAAGATGTGGCCAGTTACGGAATTTTCTGAAATCAGAAAAAAATATAAACAGAAGCATTGCTGGTGGTGGTGGGAGGGCGGTACTGTAAGTTCCGCACTGTTCGAATCCCCGTTTACTCCCCGGTACGAGGTGGCCCTGCCCCCTTGTCGTTGGAGACATTCCGTGCGGCAAAGGCAACGGTCGGGAGACTCCCTGCCCGTTACCTTCGCCGCACAGAATTGCTCTGATAGCAAGGGTGCGGGGCCACCTCATACCAGAGATTAAACGGGGATTAGAACTGCGTAGAACAGTAGCGCCTCCCCTCCAGCAACGCCTCTGAATATAAGGTTTTCTCCTACGTCTTCCTGCTAGTGTGGATGTGTGGGGCAAACCCAAGTTTGACCTTTCCCCTAAGGCCTGTGGAACCTGGGGCTTCCCTGCCATCCGCTCAATTCCAAATGCCACAAAACGGACCTGGATCATGCACACCTGGCCTGCATCAGCATCACATAAATGATGACACAGATAAATGTGTCAGAAGAACACGTATCAGGCAACACTCCTCATCTTGGCATATTGGCTGTGTGTGCTATGTGTATGTATGTGTATATCAGTGAACATAAGAGGGAAGGAACTGTAAAGAGGTGAGGTCATTATGGGAAAAGGGTATAGTCTGCTGGAGAAATGACCTCCTGTTTTCTCCTTCATTTCATTCTGTGGCTCAGTAGCTGAGGGTAAGGTAAAGGTAAAGGTATCCCCTGACAATTAAGTCCAGTTGTGTCCGACTCTAGGGTGTGGTGCTCATCTCCATTTCAAAGCCGAAGAGCCAGCGTTGTCCGAAGACGCCTCCGTGGTCATGTGGCCGGCATGACTCTCCTTGCCACAGCGCGTAGCATGCAGCTGGAACACGGAGCGCTGTTTACCTTCCCGCAAGCGGTACCTATTTATCTACTCGCATTGACATGCTTTGGAACTGCTAGGTTGGCAGCAGCTGGCCAAGCAACGAGCGCTCACCCCGTCACGGGAATCGACCTTTCGATCGACAGCTTATGGTTCAGCGGTTTAACCCGCTGCGCCACCCGCTGGCCTTACAGCTGAGGGTAACTGGGGGTCATATATTGATACATTTATGGACGTTTCAGTGTAATGTGAATACCAGGACCAGGTAGGAGTTGCCAGTCACATAGGTCAGTAGCACTCATTCTTCATCATTCCTCTTGGTTGGGAAATGATTGGGTGGTAAGAACCTGTGCTATTGGTCCCTGTGGAATGGCATAGAATCTCACTATGGGGAAGCATCTCCCATGACACTAACTGAATGGAGCTGAAGACCTTTGCCCAACTATGACTGATTTTCTGGCCTTCAGCCTTGGGTTTGCACAAACACCACTTGGTTTGACTGCCTTTTCTGACCATACTCTTGTCTTTACTCTTCATACGTTGGCAATAATGTTTAAGTGTTTTTGTAAAGTCATATGAAGAGGTGAGTTAGCCCTGAAAAAATCATCCAATAATAATTTCTGGCCTCAAAAAAGTTACATTCTTTCTATAAATGTGTGAGTTCCTTTGTCTCCATCTTGGGTCATCACAGAGCAGCATGGTGAGTGGTTTTGATGGTGGGATTTAAAAGTTAAAAGTCCAATTGACCATCCTCAAACTATATCCTGTCTCCTCTGTGTGTGTGCGCGCGCGTGCGCATGTTCCTGTACATGCCTGTGCTTTTTAGTGTCAAGGCCAGTTGTGCTAGTAATACATGGTGTATTTGCTGAAGGTGCAACTGACCATCTTTGGATTCTCTCCTGTCTCCTTTTTCTGTTTTCTAGGACCTAGACCAGTTGTGTTATTAGTACATGGTTTGTTTGCTGAAGGTAGGCACTGGATTGCAAATATCCCCAGCAATAGTCTGGGGTTTTTTCTAGCAGATGCTGGCTATGATGTCTGGATTCTAAATTGCAGAGGGAACAGCTGGTCTAGAAGACACCAGTATCTGTCCATTGATCAAAAAAAATTCTGGGATTTCAGGTAAGTTCAGAGAAACGTTTCAAGCTTGGATGGATGTGGTGGTACATGTTACAAGTGTTGGTTTTGAGGGACAAGTTTAGCCATTTTACTTTGTTCTAGCTGAAAGGCATCAAATCTGGTCAAACTTTGGAAGGATCAGATATGATGTTTTTTGTTTGCTTTATTACTTGCTTACATCCCTTTATCGTCAACCCAGAATGCACTTAAAGTTTCTGCAGGCATCGTGCTTCAAGGGTTAATTCTGACACTTTCTGAATTTGTATCCCTTTTATGGAGTAGTACAAGGCTCCAAGTCTTGAGTTGAGCCTTTCAAGTCAAGTCTTTTACAATTGCCGAGTCAAGTCCCAGTCAAGTCATTGACGCGACTTGAGTCTGAGTCAGTAGACTCAATTCTACAAGGTCAGAAAACAGTGTAATGCCAATTGCCAGGCATCAACATTATGTAATGGGGAGCCGTGGCCAATGGTCAAGGGAGCCACAGGTCGATAAAGTTTGGAAAACACTGCCTTAACCCTATGTCCATCACTCCACAGTGTATTTCATTCACTATTCATTCAAACACCCAATCATCAACAAAGATATCCAAACCAGAAAGCAATTATGAGACAAAGCTTTATTCTGTGTTCTGAGTGACTGGGCATTTGACAGTAGATTTAAGACCCCATTGTAAGAGTAATGGTGCCATATTTTACTGGGGTGAACATAACAGAGTCATATAACTTACTTTGCTTTGAATATTCCTCTTAGCTAATAACACAGCAACCTCCAGCTGCAAAAGGGTTCCAAGATTCCTCTTCTCAAACGTGCTTATAAAGATTAGAAGATGAGGAGCAGGGACCGAAAAAAAGGACTTTGTGACCTATGGAAGAAAAACTAGAATCTAAGCATTATGAAAAATGAATCAAGAGGGGAACGTAGAAATCTGATTATCAATTTTAAAAGGGGTGGGGTGAGACCCACCCAGAGTGTGATGTGCTGCTGACACAGCCTGAGCTGCATGCTCTCAGTCTCCCGGGGGACAGCCCAAGAGAGGTAAAGTCATTTTTTTTTACTTACCTCCCCATAGGCTGCCTGGTCCCAAATGAGTTTCTTCAGACCTACACCAGCTCTTCTTTCTGGTGTAAGTCTGAAGAACCTCTGGGGGTTGATCCAGCCCTGGAAGTGGGGATAGTATCTGACATGCGTGGTTGCCACCCAGATCCACCCCCTTCACCCAAACTGGCAGGATGGTGTAGTGGTTTGGGAGTCGGACTTAGACCTGGAAGATCCAGGTTCAAATCCCCGCTCAGCCACGAAGCTTCCTGGGTGACCTTGGGCCAGTCACTATTTCTCAGCCCCACCTACCTCACAGGGTTGTTGTGAGGACAAAAAGGAGGGGAGGAAATATGTACACCACTCTGAGCTCCTTGGAGGAAGGGTGGTATAAAAATGTGAAAAATAAAATAAATAAACTGCCCCCAGTCCGGTCCATGCCATGCCCTGGTCTTCCCCAATCCACCGCCAATTTACCAGTGACAACGGAGGTTCTGCAGTCAGTTGTTGCCCGCAGACGGCCTTTGGTACTTTGTACTGGCAGCCCTGGCCTGTAGAACGGCAGACTGGCTACTGCACCAGCGGCCCAGGTCTTATGCTGTTGGACCACGAGATCTGACAGTGTGAAGCCTGGATAGAACTGGGCCAATATAGACTATTTATAAAATATGCTTGCTGAGTATAACTGCTCCCCACATTCTTCTAAAGCGATGTTGTTGTTGTTGTTCAGTCGTTAAGTCGTGTCCGACCCTTCGTGATCCCATGAACCATATCCCGCCAGGCCTTCCTGTCCTCCACTATCTTCCTGAGTTCGCTCATTTTCATGTTTGTTGCATCGGTGATGCTGTCTCGTCATATCTTTTAGCCTTTTGGTACTGTTCATGGGATTTTCTTGGCAAGGTTACTGGAGTGGGTTGCCATTTCCTTCTCCAGTGGATCACTTTTAGTCAGAACTCTCTGCTACGACCTGTCCGTCTTGGGTGTCCCTGCACGGCATAGCTCATGGCTTCATTGAGTTACGCAAGCCCCTTCGCCACGACAAGGCAACGATACAGACCATAAAAAGAATCTGTTTTCAGATAATTGTGTATTTTCAACTAAATTTAACACAAACAAGGTCTTTGGTCATTAAAAGAAAAAGAAATACTACCCTTTATCACAGGGGCAATATACCAATTTGGGAACCTAATGGGGCAAATTTTCATTGTGTGTGAGTAGGTAAAAAAGTAAAAATGTAAGTGCTGTACACTTTATTTCTGTATTGTTTCCGCAGGTTAATAAACTTGTAATGTTGTCATAGAAATGTCAGTGTTCTTATTGTGCCAGGGTTCGTGTACTTACACTATTGTATGGAAGTTTATTTGGATAACATTTCAGCTGTCTGTGTATCTTTTTATGTTACAGTTTTCATGAAATGGGGATATATGATGTTCCAGCAACAATTCAGTTTATCCTGCAGAAAACTCAGCAAAGTGGATTATTTTACATTGGTCATTCCCAGGGTGCAGCAATAGGTACATTAGCAGCCCAATCCTATCCCCCATTGCTGCCGCCGGAACTAGTGTTCCAGTGGCAGAACGTGCTTTCTGGCTGTTGTGAAAGGCGCTCTCGAATCGTGCGGAGTCACATGCTTCCAGACCGTCACCAGAGAGGCCGTGGAGGCCAAGTGTGACGAGGAGCCAATGATGGTGAGATAGCGGTGGGGGGCAGAATAGGGAGGGGGAAGACGGAATGGGGCAGAGTGGGGGGAGGGCGGGAAGTATGTTGGAGGTGTGGGGTGTCCCCAGGCATGGGCAACTTGTATCTGATGCTACCCCCTTCCTAGCCTCCTGAAAAGTCCCCCTTCTCTCCTCAGATCAAAGAGCTGGTGCGGGTCTGAGGAGACCCAATAGCGATCGGGAGACTCACGTAATTTCTCTCTTCCCTCCCAAGCCTCCTGATTGGCAACCCCCACCATAGCATGTAGTGCCGCCTTAGGCATGACAGCCTGCTATGCCTGGAAAACCATGGGATCGGGCCGTAAGAGGAATATACTGAAATGTATTTCTTCTTTGCATTATTCTTGAGTTGCCCGTGACTGACTGGTGAGGTTGCTTCAGCCTCAGGGGTCAAATGCAGCTTAATAGTGTCAGGCATGTTATTGTATAAATTTCTATTCATGCCCACTTATTCGGAATGAACCACTTGGCAACAGTTGTGCCACATCCACTGCTACCATTTCTGATGCATAGCATGAATTCAGGATTAGAAATGCCAAAGTACTGTTCCCTCCCTCCTGAATGCCCACAGAAACATTCATCTTGCTGTGCAGAGTATGCAGCTCCCATCGGTTCCATATTCATGGGTGAGCAGGTACTGGTTGTTGGTCATGCGGAGGTGAAGCCACTGGCTTCAGTTATGCTCCTGCTGCTCTTCGGCAATATTGTACACAGATATGCATGACTGAAAACAGGTGGGCACCCCACATACAGAAACGAAATTCTGTGGACAAAGGGCATTTGGAAAGATGGTTGAAAGACTCAGATTGCGTGAACCACAGGCAGGGACAGCAGTGCTGCCATTGGTATTCAAGTTGTATAGATCCAAAACCCAATGCAGGGATTGCCACCACTAGGTTATGGGGACCCTGGGGCCAAGGCCTGCACAGGGTGTCTCATGCATCCCATACGCTGGTGCATTGGGCTCTACCACTGTCTCCCGTATAGAGTATCAGCATCCATTTTGGCTAGGAGAGCCTCTGATGAGTGTGAGCCCTTAACCAGTGTCCTACCTGGCCGGCCATTGACCCCGAAGTGCATTTGGTACAGCTGCAATATTGTGAATTCCCTCTTTTCTTCAGGTCTTATCGTCCTTTCAGTGAAGCCAGAACTTGGTAAATACATCAAGCTCCTCATGCTCCTTGCTCCTCCCTACTCACTTGTGGGCAGTCGCGGACTTATTCAAATCCTTACATTAATTCCTGATAGAATCCTAAGAGTATGTAATGCAAATCCTTATATCTCATCCATAAGATATCTTTTTCTTTTATGTGTTTAGAAGTGACAGTCCCCCTGCTATTCACTTTGTAATGTAGTTGAAATGGGAAAAAAGTTAAGAGGAAACCTGCTGGATCTCCAACATGTGATTAATCTATTTTTGGATTTAGAGTTTTTTATGGAAGAATTGGAATATTATCCATAACATTTCATGTGGCTGATGATGTCCTTGAAAGGCTCAAAGCCTCTCATAGGAACATTTGGACATGCCTTATATTTACTCCAGTCACTCGTCTGTCCAGCTCAGTATTGTTTACCCAGGGGTGGGGAACCTTTTTTCTGTCAAGGACCATTTTAATTACTACAAAATTGTTTGTGGGCCGGCCGCGAGGCCGCACACATTTATTTGTTTTTGCACCCCCCAGGCCTCTTTTGCACCCCCACATCAACCTCCGGAGGCTCCGCGTTCACCTTCCGATGCCGGTGGCGGCTCCGCGTGTCACCCCCGGCGGCCGGGAGAGGACCTCGGCGCCTCCTCCTTGGCCAGCAGCTCGGCCCCTTCTGACGAGGCCCTCAGCGGCATTTTCACACATGTGCACAATGCCGCTGAGGGCAAGAGGGCAGCCTCTTGCTGTCAGCGGTGTTGTGCGCATGTGCAAAAACATCACCGAGGGCCTCGTCAGAAGGGGCCGAGCCGCCGGCCAAGGAGGAGGCGCCGAGGTCCTCTCCCGGCCTCTGGGGGTGACGCATGGAGCTGGTGGCAGCCTCGGAGGGTGAGCGCGGAGCCTCCGGAGGCCGATGCAGCAACCTCCCGGTAAGCTCTCAGCGGTCCGGACCAGAGGGTCACATCGGCCTTAAACAGCACGCGGGCCGGAGGTTCCCACCCCTGGTTTACACTGCCAGTGCAATCCTATCCAGCTTACACCACCAGTGTAACCAGCGGTGCAACGAGAACAGGAGGCCCCAGAATGGAAAGGATATTCATATCTCCTCCAAGGGGGGGTTCAAAGGGGATTTTAACCTCTCCTCCCCTCCAAAGCCTCCCGCCCTGCCCTCTCCCGCTGGTTACACCGGTGGTGTAAGTTGGATAGGATTGCGCTGTGACTGTCAATACCTCTCCAGAGTTCCAGACATGGGCCTTTCCCAGCTCTTCCTGGAAACACCCGGGTTTAAACCTGGAACTTCCTGCAGATAAAACATGTGTGATGGCCTTTTCACCACCTTTGTGCTACCTAACAGATGCTGGCCGCAGATGAGAAGGTCCAGTTTGTGCCATGGTGGTGTCACAGCATTTGGGAAGGCTGTAGGTTCACCAGTATCAACCAAATGCTATTGCCAAAGGTGGTAGCAGGATATATGACACAAGTTAGGTAGGTCTGAATCCGGCCAACACCTGGATGGAAGAGCACCTGGTTGGCAACCCTGTGTATGCCACATTGCATCCAAAGAAAGATGAGATATAAATGTAATAAGGTAATGTACAGGGCTGGGCAGATATCAGTGACTGGAATCCTAATGCGTGTGCTTTTTTTCTAGTAAGGAGCATTCCTTAAATGTTTTGACAAAGAGATTCAGAAGGGTTCCTGTGATTTTATTTTACAGCTTATATTTGGGAACAAAGAACTCATTCTTTTAAGTAACAAACAAAGAGCCATCTTTGCCAAGTTGTGCAGTCATGCAGTCATAGACGAACTTTGTCTCCAAACAATTGATGTGTATAGAAAGGAAAATCTGAATGTGGTAGGTGGACTCTATATTTATTTGTTTAAGAACTCCATGCACATAACATCAGGACAAAAATGTATTCCTTACAGTCTAGCACACTATTTGTACACATGTACTTATTTCAAATTTTGAATATAGTACAGCTCTCTCCTGTCCCTTACTTGAATCTTCCATGTGCCGCTACTCTACTCAGTGCATTGGGAGTGGAAAGAGAGGGACAGTTTGGACGAATATCTTTTCCTCTCCTTTCCCTATGCATCATCCTGGCTGCTCCTACTCCTCCGCTACTGGACGTGTAAATAGCAGCTGTGGAGGTCCAATCTGGATCAAGACCCCTTCTGACACACTATTGTCCTAATCCAGATCCCCCTCCCTGGAACGTTTCTTAGAAAAAGAATCATGTAAGGGCCAAATTGCAATTTTACAAATAGCAACATTCCTCCAAAGTAAAATTCTTGAAGCTACTTATAAGAAAAATTCACCAACAACCTTTTTTCCTACATAATCCTTTCTAAAATTTGAGCTTTATTATTATTATTATTATTATTATTATTATTATTATTATTATTATTATTATTATTATTATTATTATTATTATTAATAATAATAATAATAATAATAATAATAATAATAATAATAATAATAATAATAATTTATACCCCGCTTTTTCCCCCCATAGGGGGAACCAAAGAGGCTTACAATAAAAAAACAAATCATACAATACAAAATTAATACATAGAGATTATAAAATCTGTGAATATATAATATAAAAACTCTTTAAAAACATTAATAGAATCTAAAAAAACAGAGGAATAAAACAGAGAGGAATAAAAGCAACAGTAAAAAGCTCTTATGAGAGAGGGCTGGACCTCTAAAATGTTAGGCTGGGCGGTAACTTCATAGGGCTTGTGCAAAAAGAAATGTTTTCAAGCCCCTCTGGAAGACCTCTAAGGAGGGAGCAGTTATAAGGTCGGTGCCATTACTGAGAAGGCCCTACTTCTTGCCGCTGCCTCTACCACCTCTGCAGTTAACTTATATTGAGAGTGCAATCCTGGGGATCTTAAGAACGGGAGAGCGAGTGCTCCGCTGTTCTTAGTTCTTAGTTGTCGCAAATGTGCCGTTAAGCACATTTGCGACGACTCGCTGTATTCATTCAATCTCCGGACCAGTCAAGTAGGAGCCGGAGGGTAAGCTCTCCCGCTGGCGGCCGTGTGGGCAGTCCGGTCATTGGATTAGCTGGCCCGGAAATCTGCTATTTCTGCTATTTAGCTGGCGGAAATCCGAGGAGGCCTATCGGGCCGGCCCCGATTTACACCCAGTGAATGGGACAGGCATCCCCTTCCCTGAGTAGACCTCCGGCCCACCATACGATGGGCAGCCTCAGGCTCAGGATCTGGCGAGTTGCCCTGGACCGCTGGCCAGATCCTTACACATGATTGCTCTGCCCATTAAATGTCAACAGAGGTAGTAAATCAGAATTGAAGATCAACATGTTGCCGGGCAAACTCCGTCGTTTCAAAAGATTTATTAGTTATTATAAGATGTTAAAAACAATTTTTACATTTTGCCACGATCATCCGAGGCATCCTCAGAAATGAAACAGCTTTGCCAAGCACACTCAATTATACAGAAACCCCAAATACCCAGATGCAATCAACTAGTAGCTCTGTCACAGCCTGATTAATGTTTTCTGGAAAAAACCTGACCCAGCGAATGTAAAGGATCCGGCAGGGACTTACAACGTAAAAGCAGCGATACAAACAGATGATCCTTGATGGAGATTAATATAACATCCCCTCTTAGTTGCAAATATAGCGTGTCAGGGATAGAGCTCAATGTTTCAATTGTTCGGTTTATACTGTCTTCCTAGATGGCTGTTTCAATGTGAATTAGATGTGTAGGAAGCCCAGGAGTACAGACACAGGATCGCAAACTTCTGGATGCGTTATGTGGAGAGTGGGGGGGGGATTCCCACCGGGACTCCACTAGGTTGGAGAGATACTTCCTGGGTACGTTAGATCTGTCACTAAGAGGAGAGGTTATGCTTATTCCCTTTTAGGAACTTGGGTTTGTTATAGTAATTACCAACTAGGATCTTGAGCTCTACTGGGCTAAAGAGATACTTCCCTGACACGCTATATTCGCAGCTAAGAGGGGATGTTATGTTAATCTCCTCCAAGGATCATCGGGATCTAACATCTTATAATAACTAATAAATCTTTTGAAACGACGGAGTTTGCCTGGCAACATGTTGATCTTCAGTTCTGAAATATGGTCCACGTCGTGACAACTTGCGAATGTATTTAGAGGTAGTAAAGTTTGTACATTGCAGCTGGAATTTGGTAAATAAATTGTGGAAGATAAGCTGGTCCATTCATTGTATGGAAGACAAATTCCATTCATTTTTCCTTTGGGGCTGTTAATTTGTCAAGCCTCTGTGGAATTCTAACTGCCATGTCCTAACTGCCACTCACCTTCCGGCAGTCAGTGTGATTTGCTGCATCGCAGAAAGCAATATGCTGACACATGCTACTGGGCCAAGCCCACAAAAGGCAAGCATTGCTGGCCACACAGCAGTAGCTCATTTGGTTTCTCTGGCGCTGGCAAGTTGGTGCGAGGGATGCGCAGTCAGCGGGGAGGGGGAAGGTCAGGGCTGCTGGGAGGCACATTGGGACAGGAAGGGAGTGGTTATGGGCAGCAAAGTGAATATCCTATGCACCCTGTCCAGCCTTGCCACACCCCCTTGCATCCAACCCAAGAGTTCTGAAGGAACTCAAGAATGAAGTTGCTGACCTCTTGACCCAAATATGCAACTTATCCCTTAAAATGTCCACTGTGCCAGAGGATTGGAGGATAGCTAATGTCATGCCAATCTTTTAAAAAGGAAGGAGGGGGGACCCGGGAAACTACAGGCTGGTCAGCCTAACATCTGTTCCAGGGAAGATGGTGGAAAGTCTCATTAAGGATAAAATCTTAAAATACATAGAAGAACAAGCTCTGCTGAGGGAGAGTCAGCATGGCTTCTGCAAAGGGAAGTCTTGCCTCACAAACCTGTTAGAATTTTTTGAAAAGGTCAACAGGCATGTGGATGTGAGCGAACCTGTGGATATTATATATCTGGATTTTCAGAAGGCGTTTGACACAGTCGCTCATGAAAGGCTCCTGAGAAAACTCCACAGTCAGGGAATAAGAGGGCAGGTCCTCTTGTGGATTAGGAACTGGTTGAAGACCAGGAAACAGCGAGTGGGAGTCAATGGGCAACTTTCACAATGGCGAGAGGTGAAAAGTGGTGTGCCCCAAGGATCGGTCTTGGGACCGGTGCTTTTCAACTTATTCATAAATGACCTGGAGTTGGGGATAGGCAGTGAGGTGGCCAAGTTTGCAGATGACACTAAACTTTTCCGGGTGGTGAAGACCAGCAGGGATTGTGAAGAGCTCCAGAAGGATCTCTCTAAACTGGGAGAATGGGCAGCAAAATGGCAGATGCGCTTCAATGTAAGTAAGTGCAAAGTGATGCACATTGGGGCAAGAAACCAAAATTTTACATATACGCTAATGGGTTCTGAGTTATCTGTGACGGATCAAGAGAGAGATCTTGGGGTGCTGGTGGACCGATCGATGAAAGTGTCGACCCAGTGTGCGGTGGCTGTGAAGAAGGCCAATTCCATGCTCGGGATCATTAAAAAAGGGATTGAGAATAAAACGGCCAATATCATTCTGCCGTTGTACAAATCGATGGTAAGGCCGCATCTGGAGTATTGTTTCCAGTTCTGGTCACCACACCTCAAAAAGGATATAGTTGAATTGGAAAAGGTGCAGAAAAGAGCAACCAGAATGATTTGTGGGCTAGAGCACCTCCCTTATGAGGAAAGGCTACAGCGTCTGGGGCTTTTCAGTCTAGAAAAAAGGCGCCCGAAGGGGGACATGATTGAGACATATAAAATTATGCACGGGATGGAGACAGTGGATAGAGGGAAATTCTTCTCCCTCTCGCACAACACCAGAACCAGGGGACACGCACTAAAATTGAGTGGACGGAGAGTTAGAACAGACAAAAGAAAATATTTCTTTACCCAGCGTGTAATTCATCTGTGGAACTCCTTGCCACAGGATGTGGTGATGGCACCTGGCCTAGATGCCTTTAAAAGGGGTTTGGACAGATTCATGGAGGAAAAGACCATCACAGGTTACAAGCCATAAGCAACCTCCTGGTTTTAGAAGTGGGTTTTCTCTGTGCCAGGTGCAAGGGAGTGTCAACGGGAAACAGGTTATCTTGTTGTCTTGTGCTCCCTGAGGCATCTGGTGGGGCCACTGTGAGATACAGGAAGCTGGACTAGATGGGCTTTTGGCCTGATCCAGCAGGGCTCTTCTTATGTTCTTATGTTAGTAGTTTATGATGACCTCAATCTAGATCTAGCTTTGTGCTACTAGTTAGATGCAAGGAGGGTAAGAAGAAGGCCAACTTCCGCTGCCAGCTCCCTCACACTCAACAGCTGCACACCAGTTACAGCAATGCAGTGTCATTTACAACAGTGGATGGTGACTTCCGTTGTCTTTAGTGAATGACAGGCTTGGGCTGTCATTCATTCATGGGTACCCCAATCCTTAACTCAGTGTATGGCAATGCAGCTGTGCTAATGTTGCACTCTGTATCCCATGGGGGGCTTTCAGCTTTCAGTCTCTGGGTCTATGGATCTGTGCTATAGCTGGGGCAAGTCCATGGGGACCTCAGTTGGGGGATTGAGGCCAGGAAGGTGGATAGGATATCAGTGTGTGTCGCTGCTTCCAATACCGCCTCCTCCCCGCTCCCATCACTACCCCATTCTTCCCCCTCCCGTCCCGGTCCACCACCCCTGCCCTGACTTACTGGAAATTCTGCGTATCCTCAGTCCGCTGGCGCGGGGAGCTGACCGCTCGCTGAACTGTGACCAGGCTGCACTGAGTGGCATGTCGCCTTTTGCCGTAAAGGGCCTTACACCACCAGAACAAGTGTTCTGGCGGCATAAGGCACTAAGCGGATTGCGTTATCAATCATTCCTTTCTTGAGAACTGTCAGATAAGCATATTCTCAAAATATTTCCATCCTCTTTTTTTTCAGAGTCGAGCAGATGTGTATGTTGGAATCCATCCTGATTATACTTCTGTAAAAACACTAATCCATTGGAAACAGGTACGTTTTGATTCATTTCTCAGTATTATAAATCTTTAAACAAATATTTCAAAATCCAGAAATCAACATTTGAGTTTTTACCGTACATGCCATTTCTGGTATTTCTGTGCTCCCATTGTTGGCAGCAAGGATTGTATCTTTGCAATATATCCTTGCAATGTATCATTGAAATAAATAACCTTGTTTCATTTTTAACAGCATACAATTGATTATATAACAGCCCAATCCTAACCAACTTTCTAGTGCCGATGCAGCCACATTGCAGCCTCAAGATAAGGGAACTAATGTTCCATTACCTTGAGGAGGCTTCTGTGACTGCCTCTCCACGCCCGGACACAGTGTGCACACTATTGGCGCAGCTGAATCGATGCTGGAAAGTTAGTTAGGATTGAGCTATTAGTCTGCCAATTTGCCCTATGTCAGACGTTCTCAACCTGTGGTACGGGTACCCCTAGGGATACGCGGACCTCTTGCTGGGGGTACGCCAAGCCCTGCCCCTTATCTGCCCCATCAGCAGCTAATTAAGTATTAATTAACATGGATTTTAAATTGTAAGTATTTTTGGAGCCCTTCTGTCTCTCTGATTTTGGTTTTGCACTTATTTTTGTACTTTGGAAAATGTACTTTGGTGGGGTGGGGGAGGGAGGAACTGATTTTGGGAAGTGTGACTTGAAGAATAAAAGAGATCCTTGTGTGTGTGTGTGTGTGTGTGTGTGTGTGTGTGTGTGTGTGTGTGTGTGTCCCACACAGAGTTAAATGAGACATTTTTCACAGTTAAAATTGTTTTAGTACTTTTTATTTAATGATTAATTACCTAATTGATTAATTGATTAATCCAATTAATTATCAGGGGGTACTTCAGAATATTGGACCATGGTAGGGGGTACCTGGGCTTCCAAAGGTTAAGAACCCCTGCCCTATGTTGTATGCTTGTTTCATCCCTATCCAGTAATATTCACAGAAACACTCAGCTCTAACCTAGCTCAGTTTTTTGAGGCTAGAGTTCTTGGTTTGCACACGGGTCCTACCTAACTCCTTGCATGGCAATGTAGCGGTGCCAACATGGCATCCAATGCATCCGGGTGGGTGGGTGGGTGGGTTGTTTTGTCATTTAGAGGTCTCCTGGGGCAAGAGAACATTTGTTCCCTTGCCTTGGGAAAAGCTCCTGCTGGGTCAACCCGGACCTGCACCAGCGATATTACTGGCCCAAGTCTACATGGACCCATGAAGATGGATTATCCCCAGGAAGGGGATTTGGATTTGGCGGGCACCACTGCCACCGAACCAGTCCCCTTCCTCGGCCTGATCCGCCCTCCTACCTGCCCCATCTCCTCCCTGTTCTGCCCATCCTTGCCCCCACTCCATACCCTCCCCACCTTCCTCCACCCTCTTACGTGGCCTTACCTGTGGTGGCGGGCGTCCAGTGTCCATCGTCGCTTGTAGCATTGGCCAGACCCTGTGCTCTCTGGCATTGTCATGTTTGATACAGCTGGAAAGTGTATTACGCTGGCGGAACGCATGTTTGCACAACGTAGTGGCCAAATAGGATTGGGTCAATTAACTTAAATTCCCAAGGTTTTACGCTTTTTCCCAGCTAGAAATTCTCCAATTATTTTCTGCATGTCAGAACCCCTCAGCCAGTCCCCAGCCATGTTCCTTTGGCCACACACTCACACATGCACACGTCCTCTAGTTTTTTAGCAGTTCGTAACGAATCAAACATCTGATTCTCACAGAAGCAACGACAGGATTAAAAGCCATGACGCAAAAAGCCATGATGCAAAAAAATTATTAAAATCGCAAGTTAAAAACATAACAACGTTTTCGTCATCTACCGATGACCTTCATCAGGCAAAGACTGACTCGTGGCAAAAGCTTCACATAGGCCTGAGAGACAGCAATGGTGGGATAAGAGGAAAACTCCACTGTCTGCCTGTGTAGAATCCTGCATGTGGGAGGGGAAGGTGCTTGGCTTTGGAAACCCAGTCTATGCTTCAACTGCATTGTCTCCAAATTTAGCAGTATACATATAGCAACGATTTTTTAAATGATATTCTACAAACTCCCAACATTTTAACAAGAGTTGACAATAACAGCCCAATCCTAAAGGGCTGGCCGCTGCATCCTAGGTCCATTGTGGGTGGCACCGACGCAGCCTGGGCTCACCACAGAGGAAGGGGATGTTTGCCTCTTCCCCCGGTGTAAGCAGTGCAGGCCCCAATGGGTATCCGGAGCTGGTGTGCATCCGGGGAGGCATTGTGAGGCTGGCCCGGGCTGGGAAGGAGCATAGGATATCAGCACAAATCAGCGCCGATATTCCTGCCCCCCTCCCAGCCCATGCCGGCCAATGGCCCCCTATCTCGCTTCCCTTGCCCTCCCTCCCCAGGACCTTTTGCCGACCGGCGCAGGATTTACCTGCGATGGCCAGCACAGGTCTGGTTAGGCAGCGCGTAAGCGGTTCCTGTCTCTGCGCCGGCTCCACTTACTCACAAGGAGCCACAAACGTGCTTTATGGCTTGTTTGCGACTTCTTAGGCTGGTGGAGCGTGCGCTCCACCGACATATTTGTAGGCAGGATTGCACTGTAAGTCATGTAGACGAATCTTGGTATCTCAAAACTCCCGATTTGGGATTTGGATGTGAATTGCCATTTCAAAATTTAACATTCATCTGTTTTCAAACTGTGCATAATACTTTCATCTCCTTTTAGGTTGCTAAGTCACATGTATTTAAATATTTTGACTATGGCATTAAGAACATAGCTGTCTACAAAAGGGTAAGAAAAGCCTTCAGCCTTCTTCACAAGTTGCAGTCAGGAAATAAGTCTTTTAAATAATTAAATAATAGCCCAATCCTATCCAAAGCCCCACGCTGGGATGCAGTGGTGACAGGGCGGGTTTCGCTGTATCCAGCACGGGGCTGGAGGTCTCCTCGAGGGAAAGGGACACTCGTCCCCTTCTCCAGTGTTGAGCCCCAGCAGCCCCTATGGTGCATGTACATAAAAGTATGCCTTTTCTTCTGGATTCTGCTTTTGCTTCTTTTTCAAGGGACAGTTGTCATATTCCTTCTCTCTCTTTTCCTCTTACTTGACTAAGGGGGAATGTACATTAATTTTATAAACTTGGCTTCTCGATGCTAAAACATCAAAATTTACTGAAATAGTAAAATTGCAGAATTTATTTCCCAGGTGAAAGCAAAATATTGCAGAAAGTCAAATATGCCACTCAATGTCAGCCTGTAAACTGCAAATATCAACACCTTCAAAAAAAATCAATATAATTTAAATGAAGCAGGCATTCTTCTCCCAGTGAATTTCATCCACTGTTGCATGTTATTGGCTGGCTGGGGAGCATGATGCAATGGAGAGGAAAGAAAAATAATTTTTTCTTGTCTACTTCATCGTGCCATGGTCCCCAATGGGCTTATTTGAGTCTGCACCAGTCCTTTGGTGAGTGGGTCCAGGAGGTATGTTAAGGTCAGGGTGGTGGCATAGGATATTGGTAGCCCTTCAGCCACCAGTATCAGTCCCCAGCCTGCCCTTGGCACACCCCCGGCCAGCCCCAATCCGCACCCCTGTCCTCCCACGATCCGCCCTGGAATGCCCCTTCACTGACTTACCTGGTCAGGTGGAGATTGGTTTGCTATTGGCATGCGCCCAGGGCTGTGAGCCATTTGTGCTGGTGGCCCCAGCTCGTGTGCTGTTGCTGCGGCTGCGACACCAGTTTCCTCGGCCTTTTGCTGATGGAACACAAGTTCCGTTAGCAGAAGGCCCTGATAGGAGTGGGCCAGAACTCTTGTTGAACTTCATAGGACTGAAGTTAGTCATGATGTCAAACTTGTCTTATTGATTTCAGTTATTTCTACTCATGACACATCTTGTATTCTCAGTATACAGCCCATGGTCTGGTACGTAGTAAACTGTGCTATGGTTTGGAATTGTCCAAAGTTGTGATTCTGAACAATGCTCTTTCTCTGACTACATTCTTCGCATAATCGGTTTTATTCTTTCTTACTGACCAAGGGGAAGGGTTCAGGTAGAGAAGGGGAAAAGGTGGAATAAATTGTTTCCTGAGCCATATCCAAGAGTATTGAAAATTACATGTCTTAAAAATCAGAAAATGCTTAAAATGGATCAACTTTTCCTAACAGTCATTGAAACCAGTTTTCTTATGTTTGACCAACAGTTCACTCCTCCAACTTATCCAATCGAAAAAATAACTGCACCAGTAGCAGTATGGGGCGGTGCAAAGGACAAACTTTCAACCCCAAGGAATATAGAGCAGTTGCTCCCTCGAATCAAACGTCTAGTTTTTCACATGCAAGTACCTGACTGGGGACATCAGGATTTTATCTGGGGTCTTGATGCTCCAAAGCGTCTGTATCCGGACGTGCTTGCTCTGATGCAGAAGTACAAATAAAATATGTTGGTGTATAATAAAATTGGTGTAATATGCTAGAAATCCATAGTATATATTACATATGAAAAATGGATACATCATTTAGTTGTTTATTTCTTACAACATTTATAGCAAGTTTTCTATCTCAAAGAATGTTGCTAATGATAATTATCAAAAACTACTATCAAAAAAGAATTTTAAAAGGCATGTTAAGGAGAACGGATTGTTTTAAAAGCTTGTTAGAACAAAACCACAGAGGCAGAGAATAAAGGCTGTGACAGACCGCATGCTGAGGCGAACGAGTGAGTGCCGAGACGAGCGAGTGCGAGAGGCTGGCCACCGACCTGCATGTCTGTAGGAGTGTCTTCCCTCAAATAGTCCCTCCTTTTGTCCCGCCTTCTTAAGAAAGTGATTAGCTAACACGACAGTTTACACCTGATTGGCAGATAGCCACTCTCCTCCCCCTCTCATCTGATTGGTGGCTCCAGTAGCTCCGCTGTGCGCCCCCCTCAAACATGGCCCAGGAGGATTTTTGATCGTGCTGGAAATCGGGAGACCGCTTGCTTCCGCTGTGGTAACCAGATACCCCTGCACGCCTCGACTAAGCTCCTCAGGCATCCGGGATGAGCCGAGATTCGAGCGGTCTGTCACGGCCTTAAGAATAGAATACGTTTTCTTATTTCTCAAAGACTCCTGAAGGATAATGTACCGTATATTGGTATTCGAGACACATGCAGTTATTATTTTCTGCTGTGGTTGTTTCTTTCTTCCAGAAAGCTTTTAAAACAAGCTGTTCTCCGTAATGATTACATCCAGAACTGTGGACCTGCTGATATACCAGACAGGCAAAAATCACTTCTGGGCTTCCAGGAACTGTGTCAAATCCTGGAGCCCTCCCCCCACCCGTGTGACCCTCTCTATGACATCAGCATACCACACACAAACCCACCTGACACAACGATGCCAGTGCCCCTCAGCGCAGGGGTACCGTGGCACTGTGACAGCAAGGAGGCAATAGCAGAGAGTCACCAGGACTCCCAGGACTCCTCTTTTGAGTCTCCTTGTGCCGAAGCAGCCTCCCTATCCAGATATATGGCAAGGAGCTCGTGCAACTCCGTTTAACTGGACTGGGTTAAGGTCTGGGTGGAGCCTCTACCTGTCCACTTGAAGCCGGGGCCCTGATCCTCACCTCCATGCTGATTCCCTTTGATCCTGGGGCAGGAAATGCTGGCGTGCTGTAATCTGCACTCCGTGTAGATGTGGGCGGACTGGCATGGCTGCCAGGAGCACTGCTCTACATTAAAATTGCAGGAAAATCAAGGCGGTTGAGTTGTGCTGACTAGGAGAAGCTGTGCCTCGCCTGGATCCCCAGAGGACCATGCAAATAAGGGTCCACTGTCCCAACCTTGTCAGAAGCATCATGGTCTGCATACACAACTCTCACCGTGGTTGCTTCCAATCAAGGGTGGGGTCTTGGTAACATGCTGGTCATAAGTACCCAAGGCAGTGCCCACATACCCCCTTAAAAGCTTGGTGAATTATATTGATAGAATTAAATAACTGGGAGCACTATGAGGCTGAGCCTGAAGAAGCACACTCGTGTAGGTAGTTAATCTGGCCAAGCAAGTAAACCAGTTTTAAGGAAGAGTGGAGATTTTCATGGCTTGTTACAGTCACTAGAGAAATACAATTTATGGGTTTTCCAGCCATGTATTTAGAATTGAAGAAATACAGATAAAAGGTACAGAAACTTGTACAGAAACGTTCTGGCAAGTTTCTGTACCTTTCATCTGTATTTCTTCAATTCTAAATACATGGCTGGAAAACCCATAAATTGTATTTCTCTAGTAAACCAGTTTTGAGCTATCTTCTGCTTCTTGACCATCGCCTGATCCTTAACAGGGTATATGATCTTAGGGGCAGGCTAAGGTTCTTGGTGTAATAAGCAGGAAATGTCCACATATTTTCCCCTCCACACCTTTCCTTTAACTGAGTTGGACAAGGGGAGGTCTATAGTACCATAGGACAGGCTGCACACATTGCTGGGAGCAACCTGCCCAGGCTGAGGCACAAGACCTTGTGCCAGTGGCGAAGTCTGCATGGATGACTTCTGAGCTTGATTAGACACAAACGCTGCAATATCCAACCAAACCAGGAGGGGGCAGTGCCCAAGAACGTGCTCACCACTCCCTAATTTTGCTTATTGATTGTGTCTTATTGCTTTATTTATTAATTTATGTATTTATTTATTTATTCTAGACCTACTGTTTCTCTATATCATTATTGAAAGCTATTTTTAATCTGTCTACCTAGCAAATATAATTATTGCTTCTCTCTCTCTCTCTCTCTCTCTCTCTCTCATTCCTTATTTTTTATTTAACATCTATTCAGTCTATCTGTATGCACATGCTTAATATATGCCAATTGTTTAATTTTAAGATATTCCCCCCCCCCTTTTCTTTTTGCTATTGGGCAGATAATGCAGGTACACAGCCTGGTAAACTAGAGCTGCATCAAACAAACAGCAGGTGGCAGCACCGAACTTTGAAGTACGGGAACTAGGCTGGCAAAAAGGCTTGCTGTAGGAATTGGCAGGAATTCACGGAAAGCAACATGGCTCAATGCACAGCAGATGGCAGAACAGTGTTGTAACTGGAATTAACTGTTATTGCAAGAGTGGGTGCAAAAATGCAAAAGGTTAGTTAAGGCAAGCACTACAGGCAGGCTGGTGCGAGAATAGAAAAGAACAATTAACACTGCTACTTGGGTCTGAGGACCAACCTGCCTCAATATGCAACTAACGCAGCCTCGTGAACAACAAGGCTCTCACCATGGTGTTATTTATAAGCCCAGAGAACCATCCCTCCAAGTGGCAAATGAAAATCAGGCACCCCTTGCCAAAAAGACTCCCTTCACCTGTGAAAGCTGCCTGCTGCTTTAAGAGTACCATAATTGAGAGCCCAGGAACAAGTGTGGGTGACTCAAACAGGCCAAGGCACACCATTAAAACAAGTCAGTCAGCAGGGCATAAAACAATGCAAATGGCTGTCTGTTACCTTTCCACTCAGCAATGTGAGGTGCCCAAATGAACAACTATTAGGTAGAACACTAGGCGCGTAACATGTGGCAGAAAAGTAACAGCAAAATGCTTAACTGCAACTTCATATGGAACTATAAAACAAGTCTCCTCCCCTGGAGAAGGAACCCTCCCAAAGGAATGGGCTCAAAGAGCAACTTTATGGACTGCCCCCTTCCTAATATACAGCCCAATCCTTACCAACTTTCCAGCACCGATGCAGCTGCAACGCAGCCCTGAGGTAAAGACAAACGTTCCCTTCCTTTGAGAGGAGGCCTCCATGATTGCCCCCAAACCACAGAATGCAGCACACACACACCCTTGGCACGGCTGCATCAGAGCGGGAATATTGGTAAGGATTGGGCTGTTAGTAACCTCCCCAAAGAACAAAGTTTAAATTCAATCTTTTCCTTGGAAAAATGAAGCGAACCATGACTCTGCGAGGTTGGTCAAGAAATTCTAGGGCAACAAGGCAGCAGCGTTGCTACACGCAGAATGGGGAAGATAAGGCAAACTGAGGCAGCAAACGGCATGCAGGTCTGCCTCCAAGCTAATACACCGACCAATCTGATGCTGTTCTGTTCCTTCTTGCTTTGTGCACAGGGCAGGGTCATGCAAAGAGGCCACCACATGTGTTGGGCGGTGGCCATATTTTCAACAAGGCCTCTTACTTGTCTTAGCACCATGGCAAGCAGGGAATGGACCTGTGCATTGCGTGCCAAGCATCCTCACCACATATTGCCCCCCAGCATGCCATGGAACCCCACGGAAAACAGCAAGTAACACATTTCCCTCCCTGGTCTTGTTTCTACTCAACAGGGCAGCATTGTTCTTTATCAGGTGTGTGTGTGTGTGTGTGTGTGGGGTATATAAGCTCATAGACACATGCTTAGAAACACATTGCTGTCAACATTTAGCAAAAAAGCCTTGAATTTCTCATTCAAACAGGCACTTTCTATTGGCACAGTCATTGGTGGCGCTGTGTGTGCTTTTGTCACTAAAATTAAGGTAAAGGTGACCCCTGACCATTAAGTCCAGTCGTGTCCAACTCTAGGGTGTGGTGCTCATCCCCATTTCAAAGCCGAAGAGCCAGCGTTGTCCGAAGACGCCTCCGTGGTCCTGTGGCCGGCACGACTCTCCTTGCCGCAGTGCGTAGCATGCAGTTGGAACACGGAGCGCTGTTTACCTTCACGCAAGCGGTACCTATTTATCTACTCGCATTAACATGCTTTGGAACTGCTAGGTTGGCAGGAGCTGACCAAGCAACGAAAGCTCACCCCATCACGGATTCGAACTGCCGACCTTTCGATCGACAGCTCATGGTTCAGCGGTTTAACCCACTGCACCACCCGCTGGCACTGAAATTAGCTGAACCCTTATCCCAGTATGTGTGAAAACATGGGTGGCCAACCTTTCCCACATGAATGCTCCTGGCCCCTTAATGGTTGTATAGGTGAGGGCATTTCAGCAGGTGCAGCTGCTTTAAAGATGCTGTGACACTATTATGAGACAGTGGATTGGGACGGACTGTTGGAAACATTCCAAACAGCAAAAAATATTGATTCACAGCCATCTAACACTGCGTTATACAACAACTCCCCCCCAGTCGAAAGGTAGTTTTCTGAGCCACCACGCTCTCACTCCCAAAAGGGCACCATTGCATGTCCACTCTGGTGGTACCACTCTCCCTCAGAAACACCAAGTAGCGTATGCATCTTGATCCAGAAACACTTACATTGCTGATGGACTTGGCTGTTCCTTGTTATTCTTTCCATGTTTCTCTGTGGTCCCCACAGACAGCTGTCCCACAGGGAAAGACACTGTGCAGGACCCAAGGCTAGCCTACATCCTGCCTGCCTGAGTTACCAGAGTGGGCCCACCTGCTGCTTGGTGAGGTTGCTTACGATCTTATTCCAGTCAGGGCCCTGTTGCTCTGCAAAGTCCACGGCAGACAGTTAACCAACTGGTGCATTTAGACCTCAATGTCCCCCCCCCCATGAAAGTGTTTTTCGTATTGTTTCTGACATCATCATGACCGAGCCTGAACACAGGAAGAACCTGTTCCCATTGATGGGAACATTTCATTTTGCAAAAGTGGCTTTCAGCTTTGTAGAAAAGTATTTGAATGAAGTTGCTGACGATGCTCTTAGAGATCAAAAGTATACCTCTAGGGTATTTAGCATGCTCTATATGAAACTTTGTTTCCCTTACAGGAGCTGGTACATAGCTTTGGCGTGCTCATGGACCCAGCATCATTTGGTGGTTCAGGTAGCAGCTGTGGTCCATTTTTGCACAGCTAATTCTTCCCTTGAGAACGCTGATCTTGCCACAGTTGAACACCCTATGGTGACCTCCAGAGTAGGTTACTGTAACATGGGATTACTCTCATAAGACCTGGGCCAAGCCCGCAGACATCTGATTGGTTCCTGGGGTCTTGGAGGTGGAGCCTGGCTGAACAGGAAGCAGCACAGCGAGGGCTGTGAGTCAGTCTGGCCCAGGACTTCTACGCCTGCCTACCCTTTCATCTGCACAGTTGAAGATTAGCTGGCTGCCTCTGGAGCTGGGTAGGAATTTTTTGCTCTCTGATTGTCCGCCTTAGCCGGTGGATTGTTTTGCCTACTCCAGACTGTCGTGGTGGTTTAGTCTTGCCTGACTGTCGTCAGTAGGGTTGTTGGTGTGCACCCTGAAGTCGGCGAATTCAGTGCGGGACCCTGTACCGTTCCGCAAAGGATGGCCGCTCAGGGAGGCTGGCTGGTGATTGCAAGGGGTACTTGAAAGGCTTGCTGGCTTGGGGGAGTCAGGCAGGCCAGCTGTATGACACTTACAGGATTGGAATTGAGACGCTTACCTGTCCCAGGGGGATAGATGCTCATTTGATGTCTCCCCTAAAGTCAGTGGTCCGCACTTAAGGGGAAGGAATTTTTAAGTCTTCCAGCTGCAGTTTTTTTTCCTTCCTGTAATTGTGTTCAATAAAGTGGCCCAGTTTAACCTAAACATCTGTCCCGTGTGTTTATTGGGAAGAGACACTGGTAAAGCCCGGCTGGTGCAAAATGCAACTGATAGGAGCTTGTTTGTTCAGTCATATAACACCACTGTTGCAGCAACTTCATTGGCTTCCAGTTTGTTTCCATCTCCAATGGCATTCCTGCACCCCCCTTGGTGGGGCCGCGAACACGACACCCCACGTGGTGCCACATGCCCCGCCCCTTGGGGGCGTGACGTCATTTCTGCGCGCCGCCGCCGAATTCCAAAGGCGATGCACTGTTATCCATTATTTCCATATTGCTTTTAGTTTGAGTCCCAAAAGGGAATCTCAAGAGGAAACGTAGACGCTTTTATTAATCAAATCAAAACTTTATGAAAAACACATACGGCAAGGAAGATTAATTTGCATTCATCTGAAGTCACAAAAGAGCACACAGGAAGCCAAATATTTACATAGACTTGATTCCTCGATAACTCTGAGACAGTCAGCATATCCCAGAAAGAAACTAATTGCGTAATATATTCCTTTTACGAGATGTCTATTATCACTCCGGCTATTTCATAATATACAGTTTACAGAAGTACACATAATAATAATGTGAATAATTATGTACGTTATGTAGGTGAAGCTCATTTTTTCTCCTTCAGTTCACTACATTATAGACTTTTTGCATTGTTGGTTTGAGATTCCCGTCTCTGCCAGAGAACAGTGACAGGTAAGAAAACATCTCTCCCCCCCCCCCCCCGTATCTCCTTAATTTGATTTTTGTCTAGCATTTTAAGACTATGATCCTAAATATATCCTTACCTAGGAGTAAATCCTATTGAAACCAGTGAGACTTATGTCTGAGTATTGCACTGTAAGAGCTTGTATTTTAAGATGTCCACTTAACAAGGTTAGATGATTAATATCATACAGTCCAAAACTGCAAAAATTAGGCATATTTAAGTCCCAAATTGTTAGGATTCAAGAACTTCCCAACGCAAGATAAAAGCATATATTCCTGTCCTAGATTGCATAGTATTTCACTATAGCTTTGTGCAAGTTTTAAGCTTTAAGAGTAAAACTCGCGTCTTCCACTGGAATTTGGTGGTATCTTTTTAATTGGGCTTTTGTGTATTGGGGGTGGGGGAGAATATCCGACTGTTTCTATGCTACTTCTGTGGTGGTATTGATTTTATTGTTGCATTTGGTTTGATATTGCTTTATACTGCTAAGTGTTGCCTTGAATGCAGGAAAGGCAGCCAATCAAATATAAGAAAAAGATGCTGTAATTTGACCTAAACCAACGGACGAAGAGAACTTAATTTCAGGAAGTTTACAAAGAACATTATTAAGACTGCCAAATACCCCCACCCCGGCCAGACGTTCCTCAGCTACAAACGATGGTTTGCTCATCTAAGAAGGACCCTTTCCTTGACAGCAGGGGAATAACAGTTGCAGCTGGAGACTGAAGGTTTTGTATTCAAATTCCATGATATCTGCTGCTTGCGATGGTGGAAGTGAAATGCAGGCTTCTTGTCTCGCAGCCTTATCTGTAGGCTTACCAGATTTTCCCAGTTCTGGGACAAATCCGGGACCTGAGCTCGGGTTCCGGGACTGTCCCAGAATTTCTGGTATGATTGGTAAGCCAACTTATCTGAGAGGGGGAAGGGAGAAGTTTGAGTTCCTGCTTCTCAAATATTTGACTCCATTCTTTTTGGTAATTCAGCTAACCCAATACCATATTGATGAGTTGCTAGAAAGGAATGTCCTCATATCGCATTGAATAGAGACCAGTTCACTTGCTGTTCTTGCTGCTACATCTTCTTCATGCACTTCTCAAGCATGTTTTATTTCTATGACCACATTGAGAAAGTATGGTATGAATCCCTTACCCAAAATTAATATTTCGGTAAGGATTTCTACAGCTGAGGCGCAAGACTTTAAGGAGATTAAGAGTGCAATCCAGACAATTGGTCCGGCGTCGGTATGAGTGCTCTGGCACTGGAAGCCGTCGCGAATGTGCTATAAAGCATGTACACGATGACTTGGAAGTAAGGGAGGCCAGCGCAAGGCCGGCCTCCCTCACTCCGGTGCCGGATCTCCATGTGGATGGCGGCGGCAGATAAGCGCTCCGTCTCTGGTCACGTGGGCGGTCCGGCCGGGCGGTGGAGGGGGGCCGGGCAATGGCATTGGCCATATCCTACGCTGTTACACGGTATCCTCTACTTCCGAGGAGTAGTTGCCATGGGACTCTCTGCTCCTCTTCTTCTTCCAGTTGGCCTGGAAGGCATGAAGGGGCGGAACAACACCGTCACAGTGCATGCTGATTGGCTGCCACTGGGAGGGTAAAGAAGGGGAACTGTGGCTGCTCATTAGCCCCTCCCCTTGCCTGCTGGGCTCCTGAAGGTGGGTCCCAGAGGCTGGCTCAAGATGGGTGTGGGCCCTACACCAGCCTGACCAACCTTTGACAGTGACAAAAGAGGTGCAAGGATTTACCAGGGGGCGGTTTCCATGGATAGGGGTTGGCTGTCTCCCTGAGGCATCTGGTGGGGCCACTGTGTGATACAGGAAGCTGGACTAGATGGGCCTTTGGCCTGATCCAGCAGGGCTCTTCTTATGTTCTTATGAGGAGGGTTTACACATGGGCAAGGGGATGAGCGTTCCCTTCCCCGAGTAGACCTCCGGCCCGGCCCGTACCAGGCAGCCTGTGCACAGGATCCAGCAGGTGACCCTTGGCCGCTAGCCGGATCCTTAGTCAGGATTGCGCTGTAAAGCTGATTCTTCTTTTTTTTGTTTGCAAAAATTCACACACTGTGATTGTGTTGTTGAATTAAGTTATATAAAATCTACTAAGTACTATTGTCAATGACTTGTTATATTTAGTAAATGCTGATGTTTAATGCATCTTACAGTAATAATATATTTCTTGTGAACCATTTGTCACTATTTTCCACCATAGGTCTAAGATGTGGCTGTGTATGGCAGTGGCGTGCTTCATTCTGCAAGCTACAGATTCAGAAGAATCCTTAAGTCGAACACATTTGAATCCTCAAGAATTTATGACTATCGTAAGTTGCTTATACAGATGCACTTAGAAACTGCGAATTGTATTGCTCAACCAATTCTTAGCTCTGTTTGGCAACTAGCTGTAAAGAGCAGATGCTTTGAGTAGCAGAATCTCCACATTTGCCTGGGTTATATCAGGCAAACTGGCACTAATTTGAGGTCTCCTTTCCAAATTTACTCACTGAACCACAAGCTCAATTAGTTTGAACTCCTGCTCTGAGAAGCAAGAATGGAATTACTGACCTTAGCTGAGCCTGTTTTACAGGAGGTTGTAACCCTAATCCTGACACATACAAATGATGCTTCTTTGCTACGCAGTTTGCCTCACATTTCATAGATATACAGTATTTTCCTTCATTGTAGGATAGAGAAAACCATTCGTCATCATGCTGATATACTCAACATGTCACCCAAATTGTCATTGTTGCTACATAGACTAGCTGACATTTCTTTCATGTGAGAGCTGCAACATGTGAACAGGGCCTTGGCCTTGGCCTTTTCTGGGCATGTTCTTTCTGCTTATTCAATCTGGAAATGTTCTTCTAGAAGTCATGCATAATGCGTGGGCCCCTGGGATGAGGCAGACAATCTTGGGTTGAAATCATTGTAAAAGCCCATCGTGCTCATAATATGTTGGAAAATGTATGTGTGGGTTGCTTAATGAAATTCAGAATCTCCACCACTTACTATCCCCCAGTTTTAGTCAAATTATGGCTTCACTGTAGCCTTCTAAGAAATAATAATAATATAGTATTTATATACCGCCTTTCTTTGGTCATCGGATTACTCCTCTGACTTTAATTCAAGACGGTTTACATGGGCAGGCAATCTAAACCGAAGCGGTTTTTACATATTTCAAATGTCCTAATCTTTCATAGTAGGTTTCCTTCCCAGTCTGGCCTCTTTTCTGGCATTCGCCTCCCACGCATCGACTTCACGTGCCAGCTGCAGAATTCTCTTTCCCACAGATGCTTCTGCAGCTCATCAGTGGCGTACCGACAGCTCTTCAACTGCTCACGGATACTTCCAGGCGTCTCAAACTGCTTTGAGGCGTCTCAAACTGCTTCCAGGCGTCTCAAACTGCTTTTAATAGCTTTTCCTGTTAATATCTTTTAATAACCGATTAAGCAGAAATTCAGGTATCACAAGTTTTCTAATGATTTCAACTACATGTTTCATGCTAAATTTCTGTTCATCAGCAGCTCTTAAAGGCACTTTGCCAGAAAAGTAGTTGGCAACAAAATTATATGTTTGGCATCTTTCCTGTGAATACTGTTGCCAACTTTTCCACTGTGCACTTAATGGCAGCGGCGTATCTAGGGCGGAGTGGATGGAGCAATGGCTCCAGGCGGCAACTCAGGCTGGGGCGGACCGCCGCGCCGCCCTGAGTTGCTGCCCGCCCTCCACCCGCCCGCCCTGTCTCACCTGCCATGTAGCTGGAAATTCCAGCTACATGGCGGGCAATACAGGGCAGCGGGAGGCCGCCCAACCGGCCCCCAGAGGCTCCACCTGGTCCGCGCGGCTCCGGAGGCCGGGAGAGAGCGTCCGCCCGTCATGCCGGCTCGGCCCTACTGCCCAGGCCTTAGCCGGCGATTTCGCACATGCATACAATGCATCAGCGTTGTACGCATGTGCGAAATCACCGACTAAGGCCTGGGCAGTAGGGGCCGAGCCGGCATGACGGGCGGACGCTCTCTCCCGGCCTCCGGAGTTGCGTGGACCCAGAGGGAGCAGTAAGCCGGGTGGGAGGCAACGGGTGGGCGGGAGGCACCCGGGGGTCAGGCAGGCACCCGGAGCAGGGTCCCTCTGGGTCACCCCCCAAATCGCACCCAAAAATCCTTCAGGGCAGTTATGCTGCCCGGAGCTAGGGTGGTGTTGGCCACCCTCAGGGCGGCCAACAACCCCTAGCTCCGGGCAGCATAACCGCTAGCCTCACCTCTGCTTAATGGTATCTTTAAAAAATGTGCACTCAGTCAAATTGCATCATATTTCACATCTAAATCTTAAATATGACTTTATAAAAAGCACACTACTTTTTCTACACCAGTCACAGCATTCTGAAATCCATCCTAAGATTGATGTTTCAGAAAGGCAATAAAATTAATGGCTGTTCATTTGAAAAAAAAACTATGTGATTGAGGTGTGAGCTTCTCCTCTTAAAATAAGGTTTTGACTTTAGCATTATAGAAAAAAAAATAATTTTAAAAAGCCAGTTCTTAACTTCTGGTATTCTTGTCTGTTTTTACATTTGAGCAAAGTATTTTTTTCTGTTACTAATAAATGCTAAATAGTCTTGGAGGAACCAATATTAGTAAGGTTTCCCCTGCTCAAAAGTGAGTCGTGTCTGACTCTAGTGTGTGGTGCTCATCTCTGTTTCTAAGGCCGAAGAGCCAGCGCTGTACGAAGACGCCTCCGTGGTCATGTGGCCGGCATGACTACCACAGCAGTACCTATTTACTGTATCTACCGTGCAATTTTTTTTCTTTCGAACTGCTAGGTAGGCAGGAGCTGAGACAGGAGATGGGAGCTCACTATGTCACTCAGCACTTGTATCTCGAACTGCTGTCCTACCGACCTGCAGTTCAGCGTCTTAACCACTATGACACTGCGGTCCCATAAAAGTACTAAACTTTAGTGGGTGGCGCGTCACCCCCTCACCCCTGCTGCCGCCGCATCACCCCCTGCTGCCACCATGTCACCCTCCCCACTGTCGCCGCGTAACCCACTGCTGCTGCCGTGTCACCCCCTGCTGCCAACCGGTATAAGCCGGGAGAGGGTGATGACGTGTCTTCCTCGACCGGTGGCTTGGCTGCTTCTGACTAGGCCAAAAGCGGCATTCTTCGCACATGCACACAATGCCGCTTGAAGCCTCTTGCTCTCAGCAGCGTACGCATGTGTGAAGAATGCTGCTTTTGGCCTAGTCAGAAGCGGCCAAGCAGCCGGCCGAAGAAGACGCGTAATCACTGTCTTCCAGCTCATACCGGGAGGCAGCAGGGTGTGACGCAGTGGCAGCGGGGTTTGTGACAGCGAGCAGTTTGTACAGGCCAGGGGATGATGTGGCTCACGGCGCTGGGCGCGTCATCCTGGTGCCCCGCCCTCCCCGCCACGCCCTAGTGACGTCACTGAAATTAGTACCAGTCAGATATGACCTAAACCATATCCCTTATGAGTATACAGTGGAGGTGAAGAATAGATTTAGGGCATTAGACCTGGTAGACAGAGTGCCTGAAGAACTATGGACGGAAGTTCGTAACATTGTACAGGAGGCAGCAACTAAAACCATCCCAAAAGAAAAAGAAATGCAAGAAAGCAAAGTGACTGTCAAATGAGGCTTTACAAATAGCTGTGGAAAGAAGGAATGCGAAAAGCAAGGGTGAAAGGGAAAGATGTAACCAACTGAATGCAGATTTCCAGAGAACAGCAAGGAGAGATAAGAAGGCCTTCTTAAATGAACAATGCAAGGAAATCGAGGACTGGGGAGGAAACAAGGAAAACAACAGAATGGGGAGGACTAGAGATCTCTTCAAGAAAATTGGAGATATCAAGGGAACATTTTGTGCAAAGATGGGCATGATAAAGGACAAAAAAGGCAGGGACCTAACAGAAGCAGAAGAGATTAAGAAAAGATGGCAAGAATACACAGAAGAACTATACAAGAACGATCTGAATGTTCCTGATGACCACGCTGGTGTGGTCACTGACCCAGAGCCGGACACACTAGAGAGTGAAGTCAAGTGGGCCTTAGGTAGCATTACTAACAACAAAGCTAGCGGAGATGATAATATCCCAGCTGAGCTACTTAAAATCCTAAATGATGATGCTGTGAAAGTGCTGCACTCAATATGCCAACAAATTTGGAAAACTCAGCAGTGGCCAAAGGATTGGAAAAGGTCAGTTTACGTTCCAATTCCAAAGAAGGGCAGTGCCAAAGAGTGTTCAAACTACCGTACAATTGCACTCATTTCACATGCTAGCAAGGTTATGCTCAAAATCCTACAAGCTAGGCTTCAGCAGTACGTGGACCGAGAACTACCGGACGTACAAGCTGGGTTTCGAAGAGGCAGAGGAACTAGAGATCAAATTGCCAACATGCGCTGGATCATGGAGAAAGCACGAGAGTTCCAAAAAAATGCCTACTTCTGCTTCATTGATTACGCAAAAGCCTTTGATTGTGTGGATCACAACAAACTGTGGCAAATTCTTAAAGAGATGGGGGTGCCAGACCACCTTACCTGTCTCCTGAGAAACCCGTATGCGGGTCAAGAAGCAACAGTTTGAACCGGCCATGGAACAACCAATTGGTTCAAAATTGGGAAGGGAGTATGGCAAGGCTGTATATTGTCACCCTGCCTATTTAACTTATATGCAGAGTACATTATGAGAAATGCAGGGCTGAATGAATCGCAAGCCAGAATCAAGATTGCCGGGAGAAATATCAACAACCTCAGATATGCAGACGATACCACCCTAATGGCAGAAAGTGAAGAAGAACTAAAGAGCCTCTTGATGAGGGTGAAAGAGGAGAGTGCAAAAGTTGGCTTGAAACTCAACATTAATAAAACTAAGATCATGGCATCTGGTCCCATCAATTCCTGGCAAATAGAAGGGGCAGAAATGGAAGCAGTAACAGATTTTACTTTTCTGGGCTCCCAGATCACTGCAGACGGAGACAGCAGCCATGAAATTAAAAGACGCCTACTCCTTGGAAGGAAAGCTATGGCAAACTTAGACAGTATAATAAAAAGCAGAGATATCACCATGCCAACAAAAGTTCGCATAGTCAGGGCGATGGTGTTCCCAGTAGCAATGTATGGTTGCGAGAGTTGGACCATAAGGAAGGCTGAGCGCCGAAGAATAGATGCTTTCGAACTGTGGTGCTGGAGAAGACTCCTGAGAGTCCCTTGGACTGCTAGGAGATCAAATCAGTCAATCCTAAATGAAATCAACCCTGACTGTTCCCTGGAAGGACAGGTACTGAGGCTGAAGCTCAAATATTTTGGCCACCTAATGCGAAGAGAGGAGTCTCTGGAGAAGACTCTGGTGCTGGGAAAGACTGAAGGCAAAAGGAGAAGGGGAAGGCAACGGATGAGATGGTTAGACAGCATCACCGATGCAACGAACATGACAATGAGCGAACTCAGGAAGATAGTGGAGGACAGGAAGGCCTGGCGGGATATGGTTCATGGGATCACGAAGGGTCGGACACGACTTAACGACTGAACAACAACAAATGCATATGTCTATTCGATATATATGTCAGTGAATTGTCAGTTCATTGACATCTTGAATTGTGAACAGGGCCAGTTACTGTACGTGGTAACAGAGTCAGATATGTTGTACAAACCTTAGTGTCTATTGGTTAGCCTGGGAAAAAGTCCAATAACGTATATACATTTCAGAAACCAGGTTTAATTCATTGCTGCTTTGCCTGGAGCTGGGAAAAAAAGGTGGCCAGCACATTGATGGATTAGTAATATCTCTTCCTGTTGCTAAACTCTTTGATTGTAACAGAACATAAGTAGAAGATAATATAAAGTATGCCGGAAGTGGGTTGCGATCACAATCAGGAGTCGTTTGGAGGTGCAGGGAGGCCTGCAGAGGGGTCAGCAGGCTCCCCGCACCCCCTGGAGGCCCAACAAGACCCCCAGGTAGGCTGAAAAATCACTTTTATTCCCCCAGCGGTAGCAGCGTTATCCCAGCAGTGCCGTCGCCGCCATACTGACATTGGGAAGAGTGCCACTCCCCTTAAGGGGAAACACACTATCTTAGAACTATTGCAGCCCACTTCAAGTCTTTGGGATGAAATTGGCTAGAGCAGGGGTTCTCAACCTTTGGAGGCCTGGGTATCCCCTATCATGGTCCAATTTTCTGAAGTACCCCTGCTAATTAATTGCTAATTAATTGGATTAATCAATCAATTAATCAATCAATTAATTAGCTAATCAGTAAATAAAAAGTACTAAAACAATTTTAAATGTGAAAAAATGTCTTACTTAACTCTGTGTGTGTGTGTGTTTGTGTGTGCGTGTGTATGAGACAGAAAGACAGACAGACAGACAGACAGACAGGGGGATTGCATTTAACTTCTAATTAACAAGTAATTAACTACTGATTGATGCTGATAAGAGGCAGGCTCTGGCGTACCCCCTGCCATTGGTCCGTGTACCCCTACGGGTACTCGTACCAGAGGTTGAGGACCCCTGGGCTAGAGGCTTTTAAATGATCTTTAAGAAATTTGATACGAATAATTGTAGTATGGATAATTTCATTGCCTGACATAATGACAAAAGAGGTAGAGTTTATATTGGTTAAAAAGACATGTAAAAAGATTTTTAAATATTGAACAAAAATATGAGGAATTCCAAAACTTTAAAATACATAAAAACATTGAAAAAACCCACACAAATGGTAAAATATTAATCCAACGTTTCATCCAAGACTCTGGACATTTTCAAGGAACACACAAGCACTTTGTGTGAGATGGAGTTGACTGCTAGAGAAAAACACCAGTTAAAATAGGAAGCAGCTGTCAATCTGAAAATAGGAAACAGCTGTCAATTAGTACCAGCAAACAAGGAACCGCTCGTATCGGAAGGAATCAATTTAAAGCGGAACAAGCACAAAAAAGGCAAGGATCAAAGCAATCAAGATTCTGGTATGGAAACAATCTTCCTCAGGATAGGCAGCCAAATTCTATTAACGAAAGAAAGTTCTTGTTGCCTATTAAGCAGGGAATGATTTTTTCTCTGGGAGACCGCCACCGCTTCCATGCTCAGATGTTGCCTGGGTCTCGTTTCTTTGAAGAGAGCTCAAGTATTCTCAAACAGTATTTTGTGTCCAGATTCCAGGGCATGTAGTGCCACTGCTGATTTTTCTCCTTGTGCAATGCTTGCCCTGCTCCATGCAAGGGGCGAGCCACAAGCTGCGAGCACGGAGATGGGCCTTGCCTGCCTCCAACGCTGACCTATACACCATCTGAACAATGCTGCACCTGCCTGCACATACCACCGGAGAAGGACTGACATACGCCATTTCTTGTTCTATTCTTGATTGCTTTGATCCTTGCCTTTTTTGGTGCCTACCTGTTAGAGGGCACTGATGTCATCTGCATTAGTCCTATTCATGGCAAGAGAAACATCAAAGCATGGGAGGGAGGTCATTTCTTTTCATTGGTCATGCATGCCCCACCCCAGTTGCTCCTTTGCTCCTTTGGGTAGCATCTTTGCAAGATGCAAAAAAAATTCTTATTTTTATAGCGGCTGCCTTCTCTTCCTCTGGCTTAAACAAGGGAGATATCTCTACAGCTCTGCAGAAATTCCTTGAGGTTCTCTGCAAAATGCTTAGCTTATCTATTGAGGTGTTAATGGACTAATTGCCTGTTCTTTGACTATGATAAGGACCTCTGCAAACCTCTGTTAAATAGAAACCGTGGAAGAGAGCTGAAGAGCTGGCTGCAAAACTGAAGTCTTTTGAAGTGAACTGTGAGTGACCCGATGTGAAGAGGCAGCTTTTCCCGGGTCTTGTTTTTGCTCTCTCTCTCTCTCTCTCTCTCTCTCTCTCTCTCTCTTAAGCAAGAATATGTGGTGATTAAAAGACTAAGGTGACACCCCTGGCTGCTTTCCATGATGCACTTGGGAGTCGCGCCTCCCACTTTGGGAACCTCTGGCCCAGGCTAACAAGGCCACTGCCCCAGAGAATGACGATCTTCTGATATCCCGTTCTGTTTATCCTGCAGAATTCTGCTGCAGACAGCGCAATCCTGTGTAACTTTGCACCGGTGTAGCAGTAGATGCACCGGTTAACAGCAGATGCACCGGCATAAGTGCACTTACACCTGTTACACCGGTGCAAAGTTACACAGGATTGTGCTGTGAGTCTCCTTTGCTCCTCTTGGGCTGTAGATGGTTATGGGGAGGTCAGTTCTTGGCTGCATCACGTGCCTCACTCTGTCTGATTCAGTCAGCTCTCTGTCACTCTCTGGAAGTGGGGCAGTTGTCCTCCACTGTCAGAGTACGCAGGAAATTTATGGCGTGCAGCCTCCCAGTCCTTGTCCACAGCAAAGAATAACACAGACACGGTAGTTTCCACCACCAAAGTCTATTTACAAGTATATACAGCAGATAAGCATAGCAGTCTTTCATCAGCAAGTTTGTACAGAGTAACAGCACAGAGAAGAAGCCTCAGATACTGGTCCTGGGTGCTTTACCTTTAAATAGTTGCTAACCAATCAGATTCAAATATTACATCCTAGTCAGCATGACACAGCACTTTTTTTCTACCACCTTGTTAACCATTTACTATAAGCATGATCTCATCTTTTGTTTAATCACTATGACACAGCATTTTTTGCCCTGCATGGTTTTTTCTGTTCATGCTTGTGAATTCCCAGGTTACAATAACCTGACATCCACCATACTCTGGGCCATAACACATCTGTTCACAGGACTTCATGGCTGCTTGTTCTGGCAGTTTATCTGGAAAACCAATGATTTCTCTTCCATCTAACAGGTGACGTTGAAAGTTCTTTTTTTTTTTTTTTTTGCCAAGGCTCTATTTCTTCTTGCAGAGTGAAATCATCCAATACTGGGGATATCCCAGTGAAGAACACCAAGTCCTGACAGCTGATGGCTATTACCTGCAGGTTAACAGAATTCCTTATGGAGTAGACAGTCCTGGGAAGACAGGTATATTGTATGGTTGTCTGAGCATATTGTTCCTTTTAGGAACTCTCTCACCTAATTTCTTACCTAAGGAAAAGAGTCGATGCAGGATTCACAGCCCAATCCTGTGTAACTCTTGCAGTGGTGTAACAGTAGATCCACCGGTGTAAGTGCACTTATGCCAGTGTAACTAATCCCCCTCGGACGCTGCACATGTACAGTTCGGATACAGAACAGATGCCAGTGCATCTCTACCAGTGCAGGGGGCATTCTGGGGTTGTCCAAATGCCCCCAGAACAGCCCCTGCACCGGTGGAGTTGCAGCAGCGTCTGTCCTGTGTCTGAACTGTGCATGCGCAGCGTCCAATGGGGGTGGTGGTGGTTATGCCAGTGTCTATCCTGTGTCCGTCGGCATATGGCAAGTTTCACTGGCATAAGAGCACTTACACCGGTGGATCTACTGTTACACCACTGCAAGAGTTACACTGGATTGGGCAGCCCCTGTTATCAGTTGTGCTTCTAAAACACTTGAAACGTGCACATGTGAGAAATCAATTGCATGTGTAGGGACTACACACAAGACAGAAGTTAAAGGGGGGTTGTTGATTGATGGCTATGGTTGCCAAGGCTCAAGGATACCTATTCATATCTGCTGAAGTGGGGATTCAGCAGATATGTTGCAGAGATTGTGGGGATTGTCAAATTGTTGCAGAGATTGTGGGGGTAGGGTGCCAATACTCAGCAATCTCCCTGTTCCGAGTCTGGGAAAAAGGCAGAAACAGGCTTGAAAGGCAAACCCAGGAGGCTAGCAGTAGGTTCAGCTGGTTCCAAGGGAGGAAAGCAAAGCAAGGCAAAGGAGCTGACATTGCTGTCCTATGGAAGGTCCCCCTTGAAGAGGGACTGAGAATCTTCAGCAGCAGGGTTTTTAAAAAAGAAGGCAACTCAGCAAGCCTGTGATACTGCTTGGAGGAAGAGTGCAGGGACAATAAGGAGAAAGATTGGAAAGAGAAGGGATATCAATCTGGTATCTGTTGGCACAGCTGTTCCTGAATAGCAAAGGGAACGGAGGTTCCTGTTGCACCACCTGCGAGACTGTGAGGTATTCGTGAACAGCAGCAGAAGCAAAAATGGGGGAAAGCGTGGTGACACAAGGGTCTGGGACCCTAGATTTTACACAAAATTGCCTTAGGGAAGCATGGGTCATGTTCACAAGGCATGTGTTACCAAAATTGCCCTGGTAATTAGGGGAATAGCTTAAAAATGGCAATTTGGTATTGAGCAGGGACCTTTAGACCAGCTATACCAGAGTTGGGCTTCCAGAGTTCAGTTAAATAATATTGAGGACACACATAGTTAATTTCAATATTTACTAAATAATTCAGGCAGATTCATACAAAAATACAATCATACACATCATACAGTTCTAGGAATTCAGCTGGAAAAGACAGAGACATTCGCATTAGCAGGATTCCCTTTGAAGCATTGGGGGTAATAATCACCTTTTCCTGGAGAGGAGTTGTCCTTTGGCTGCAGCAATATTGGAGGAGAGAGAGGGGGGGGAGGGAGGAGGAGGAGAGGTAGTGGAGGTCTTGGGCTCCAACCAGCAGAGCACAAGGAGAGGAGGGAGATACAAAATGGCTCTGAGGCTCTGCACAGCAAGGTTCAGAAACCTACAGAGTGGCTGACTGAGGAACAAGGAAGCAAGACAGCAAGAGGGAAGGAGGCAGAGAGATGAAGCACAGAGCTCACCAGAATTCAGAATGCAAGAGGGGCTAGCAGGCTGCTGCCTCTACCTTTTATAGGGCCAAACATATCCTGGGGGCACTAAGAGCACATGTGGGAAGAAAGGAGGAGGATACCTTAGGCACATATGAAAATGGGAGGAGGGGGAAATGGGAGGAATGTGCCTTGAATGGGCCTCCAGTACACCTCAGGGTAAAAACTATAGATAAACAATGGGGCAGAGGAGAAGGGTGATCAGTTTTGATTGCCCAGCCATTACAGGGCTGGCTTGAGACAAAGCAGGCTCCCCAGAGGCTGGATGGGCCATTTCAGGTGGTCTCCTGTCCTCGGAACATATTTAGCATAACAGTGGGAGGATGCAGAGTTGTTTGTGAGAGCTTGACCAAATGGCGAAATGGAGTCTGCTGACAAAGCCAAGTCTCTGGAATGTCTTCTGTATTGTCTTCTCCCAGAAACGTATCAGTGGGGGGGGGGGGGGGAATGCAGAGTAGAGTCAGTGAGAACTTCTTGGACACATGTTAAAATGGAGTCTGCTGCTCTGGTTTGCAGGCAGCTGGTCAGGTTCTTCCCTCATGCCTTCTTGGAGAGACCTTTCTTCTGCATGGCTCATGGCAGGAACACAAGCGGTAGGACCCTCGCATTGTGTCACAACACAGTCCAGTCTGGCACATGTTCATCCAAAGTCACAGCTCACAGGTCTCAAAAGTCTCATGGCAATAAACATTTTCCTTTTTGGCCACAGTTCTCATTTTAACAGGACACTGGGTATCACATGCACCAGCACCACATTTCCATGTAGATAAACGTATCACAGGAAAACATGTCAGGCAACACTCCTCCTCTTAACATATTGGCTATATGTGCTATGTATGTGTCTGTGTTTGAGAACAGGGGTAAGAGAGAAGGAACTGTAGAGAGAGGAGGTCAGTATGGGAAAAGGGTATAGTCTTCTGGAGAAATGACCTTCTGTCTTCTTCATTTCCTTCTGTGGCTCTGAAGCTGAGGGTAACTGGGGGTCATATATTAAAACATGTATGGAAGTTTCAGTGCAATGTGAATACCAGGACCAGGTAGGAGTTGCCAGTCACATAGGTCGGTAGCACTCATTCTTCATCATTCCTCTTGGTTGGGAAATGATTGGGTGGTAAGAACCTGTGCTATTGGTCCCTGTGGAATGGCATAGAATCTCACTATGGGGAAGCATCTCCCATTACACTAACTGAATGGAGCTGAAGACCTTTGCCCAACTATGACTGATTTTCTGGCTGTCAGTCTTGGATTTGCACAAACACCATTTGGTTTGGCTGCCTTTTCTGACCATACGCTTGTCTTTACTCTTCATTTGTCAGCAATAATGTACACGTGTTTTGATATTATAAAGTAGTACAAAGAGGTGAGTTATCCCTGAAAATACCAAAAAGCAAGCAAAAACTAAAAAAAATGCATTCTAGCTATAAATGTGTAAGTCCCTTTGTCTTCATCTTGGGTCATCACAGAATGTTACATTCGGCAATTTTGATGGTGAGATTTAAAAGTCCAACAGACCATCCTCACATTATCTCTTGTCTCCTTTGTGTGTGTTTTTCTAGGACCTAGGCCAGTTGTGTTAATAGTACATGGTATAGTTGCTGAAGGAAGGGTGTGGATGGCAAATATCCCCAGCAATAGTCTGGGTTTTTTTCTAGCAGATGCTGGCTATGATGTCTGGATTCTAAATTGCAGAGGGAACAGCTGGTCTAGAAGACACCAGTATCTGTCCATTGATTCAGAACAATTTTGGGATTTCAGGTAAGATCAGGGATCAGTTTGAGGCTTGGATGGATGAGATGCTCATTCTGTGTGCTGTTCCTGAGCGACAATTGTAACCACCTCACTTTGTTCTGCCTTCTAGCAGAGAGGCATCAATTCTGGACAGACTTTGGAAAGATCTAAGATGACGTTTTGTGTTTGTTTTCTTATATGCTCACATTCCTTGATCATGGAATGCACTTAAATCTTCCACTTGCATTATGGTAGCCTTCAGGTGCTTCGTGGCACACTTTCAGAACTTTAACCCCTAATTCAGTGTTCCCCCCTAGTTTTTGTGGGGAGTGTGTGGAACCTTCTGTGGCTGCGTAGTGGCAGCTCTGGAGTGGTTGGTAATGATGTCAGTGTTGCCGAGCTCCAGAGTGCTGAGAGGGAAGCTGCAAAGGGCTTCTATTCCAGCTGCATGGCCACACATTTTACAGGGAAGGCTGCTCCATGTTTAATTTAATCCACCACTCATTTAACTATACAATCATTGACAAACATGTCCACACAAGAACGAAATCATGTGACAAAACTTTATTTCTTGTGCTGAGCGACTGAATGTATGACAGTAGAACTAACAACCCAAACCTGTCTAGCAGGATGCAGCGGTGCAAATAAGGCACCCACCGCATCCTATGCAGGGTTGGGCGTGCCCCAGCACAGATGGAGGCCTCCTTAAGGCCGAAGCACACTGGGCGCATCCTGCATGTGTTGAGCACATTGCTGCCGGCTGCCCATGTGCTCTTGTAGTGGGACCTGCCGCCGGGAGGAACTTTCACATTGATGCCTCCCTTGGCCAAGTCCCAGCTTTTGCCGCGTTTGTCGCACCGTACGTGACGCATGTGGGACGCGCTCGGTGTGTTTCAGCCTTCAGGGTAAATGGACATTTGTCCCTTTACCCCGAGTAGAGCTTCAGCTACCCAATGGGTCTACTCGAATGTGTGCCAGCTATTTTGCTGGCGCACATTCGAGCTGGCAGAGCGCACCACTGACAATCCCTCCCTATCCCGGGTCTGGCTGACCAATCCCACTCCCCAAAACACCCCATGCACCTGCCACTCACCCAAAGGGCCTCCTAGGATTTGCACCAGCTATTTAGCTGGAGTAAGTCCTAGGAGACCATGTAAAAGCTGCGCCAACCTGGGAACAGGACGGGGATATGGCGGCTGCCATCCCTGCCCCCACAGGTCAGCTCGGCCAACCCCTGGCCTCCCTCACCATTTGGACTGCTCCAGCACCCGCCAGTGCTTCCTTTACCTGTCTCTGGCAGTCACAGGGACGATCTGGTGGTGGAGTGAGGGCTGCCAGCCGCCCTTACTCTAGCCATCACAAACGTGCTTTATGGCATGTTTGCAACTGCTTATAGCGGTGAGATATGCAGACGATACCACCCTAATGGCAGAAAGTGAAGAACTAAAGAGCCTCTTGATGAGAATGAAAGAGGAGAGTGCAAAAGTTGGCTTGAAACTCAACATTAATAAAACTAAGATCATGGCATCTGGGCCCATCAATTCCTGGCAAATAGAAGGGGCAGAAATGGAAGCAGTAACAGATTTTACTTTTTTGAGCTCCAAGATCACAGCAGACGGGGACAGCAGCCATGAAATTAAAAGACGCTTACTCCTTGGAAGGAAAGCTATGGCAAATTTAGATAGCATAATAAAAAGCAGAGATATCGCCATGCCAACAAAAGTTCGCATAGTTAGGGAGATGGTGTTCCCAGTAGCAATGTATGGTTGCGAGAGTTGGACCATAAGGAAGGCTGAGCGCCGAAGAATAGATGCTTTTGAACTGTGGTGCTGGAGAAGACTCCTGAGAGTCCCTTGGACTGCTAGGAGATCAAATCAGTCAATCCTAAATGAAATCAACCCTGACTGTTCCCTGGAAGGACAGGTACTGAGGCTGAAACAGTACCTGTTCCCTGGAAGGACAGGTACTGAATATTTTTTTGGCCACCTAATGCGAAGAGAGGAGTCTCTGGAGAAGACTCTGATGCTGGGAAAGATTGAAGGCAAAAGGAGAAGGGGAAGGCAAAGGATGAGCTGGTTAGACAGCATCACCAATGCAACAAACATGAAAATGAGCGAACTCAGGAAGATAGTGGAGGACAGGAAGGCCTGGCGGGATATGGTTCATGGGATCACGAAGGGTCGGACATGACTTAACGACTGAACAACATAGCGTTGGAGCTCTTGCTCCACTGCTCTAAGTCTGCAGTTGATTGCACCCTGAATTTAACACAAACAATCAAAATCTTCAGTCATTAAAAGAAAAAAAAAGTACTACACTTCAATTTGAGAGCCTAATGGGACAATTTTCATTTCTATACCATTTCCACAGATTAATAAACCTGCAATGCTGTTATACAAATGTCTGTGTTATTATTATGCAAGGGTTAGTTTAGTTACACTGTTGTATGTAAGTATAATTGTACAACACTTCATCTGTCTGTCTGTCTTTTTATATTACAGTTTTCATGAAATGGGGATATATGATGTTCCAGCAACAATCCATTTTATCCTGGAGAAAGCTCAGCAAGATGGGTTATATTACATTGGTCATTCACAAGGTGCATCAATAGGTACATTAAGAGGAATATATTGATACATATTTCTTTGTTGCATCGTTCTTGAGTTGTCAGGGACTGATGGGTGAGGGAAGCTCCAGTCTTAGGGTTTAAACACATCTAAAAGTGTTGCATGTTGTCTAAAAGTGTTGCATGTGGATCTATTCATGCCCACTCATTCTGAATTGAACCACTTGAATCCAAGGAGTGCCCTTCAGCATTCTTCAGCAAACGTTGTGCCACATTCTCTGGTATCATTTCTGACTCATAGCATGAAATCAGAAGGATTAGCAATGCATAAGCACTGATTCCCTTCTGAATCCCCATGAAAGCATTTCTTTTTCTGTATAGCATATGCAACTCCCATCAAGCCCATAATCCTGAGGGAGCAGGGACTGGTAGTTGATCATGCAGCGATGAAGTCACGGGCTTCTGCAAAGGCTACTGGTCAGATATGTTCCTGCTTTCCCTTCAACGATATTGTACCCAGAACACGGAGAAACGGAATTCCGTGGATGAAGGGCATTTGGAAAGATGCTTTAAAGACTAGCATTGCATGAACCGCAGGCAAGGACAGCAGTGCTGTCACTGGTATATCTTTTGAGAGGTCCAAACCACTTAACACAGATGAAGTTCTACAGACCCATAGATCAATACAAGTATTGCCCCTTGTGCCCAGTGCTAATAGCAGGTTGCAAAGCCCTGCACTGGGTCCCTTGTGGCACCCCTTACTCAATGGCGCATTGGGCTCTACCAGTGACACCAGTGTTGAGTATCAGCAGCCAGCCTGGCTAGGAGGACCCTCTGATGGGTGTGAGTCCTCAGCCCAACCTGGCCAGGCCCTGACCCTGATTTGCATTTGGTGCAATTGCAATGTTTTAAATTCCTTCTCTTCTGCAGGTCTTATTGCCTTTTCGGTCATGCCAGAACTTGGTCTAAAGGTCAAGCTCTTCATGTGCTTGGCTCCTGCCTACACACTGGTGGGAGCTCTTGGAGTAATGCCAATTGCTGTTGTAATTCCTGATGAAGTCATAAGGGTACGTAATGCAAATTCTCATGTGTTTATTATTTCCATAATCTTGTATGTGTTTAGAAGGGACAACCCCTCCTATTCACTTTGTACAGTAGCTGATCTGAAAAAAATTAAGATTAATAACATTTCATGTGACTGATGATGTCCTTTAGGTCAAATCCTCTTAAATGGACATTTAGACATGACTTATACTAACTTTGACCACTGGTTAATCTAGCTCAGTATTGTTTACACTGCCTGTCAGTGGCTCTCCAGGGTTTCAGAGAAGATTCTTTCCCAATTCATCCTAGCGGCTCTAGGGTGTAAACCTGGAACTTTCTGCAGATAAAACTTATCTTATGAGGACTTCTTCATTACATGCATGTTAGACACGGGGCACAAATGAGAAAGTCCAATATGTGGCATGGTGATGTCACAGAATTCAGGAAGCCTGTGGGCTCACCAATATCAACCAAATTCTAGTTCCCAGGGATGGTTGGAGAGTGCATGACATCAAAACCTTGTTGAAGTTACATAGGTCTGAAACCTTGTCAGTATCTGGTTGAAATCGCCTGGCAACCCTATGTATGTAACGTTGCAATCAAAAAAATAAGATGTAAATGTACTAAATCAATGTATGCGGGAAAATATCTGTGGCTGGAATCGTAATGTATGTGCTTTTTCATGTAAGGACAATTAATTAAATGTTAAAGAGATTCAGAAGGGTTTCTGTTATTGTATTTTACAGCTTATATTTGGGAACAAAGAGTTACGTGTTTTAAGTAACAGACTGAAAGCCATCTTTGCCAAGGTGTGCAGTCATGCGGTCATAGACGAGCTTTGTCTCCAAAGATTTTCAGTGTATAGTACAAAAAACCTAAATGTGGTAGGTGGACTTTATATTTATTTGTTTAAGAACTCCATGGACATAACATTAGGACAAAAATGTATTCCTTATAGTCTAGCACACTATTTGTTCACATGTCCCTATTTCAAATTTTGAACATAGCACAGCTCTCACCTGTCCCTTACTTGAGTCTTCTATGTGCCGCTACTCAGGGAGTGGAAAGAGAGGGAAAGTTTGGACAAACCCCTTCTCCTCTCCTTCCCCCATGCATCATTCTGGCTGCTCCCACTCCTCCGCCACTGGGCGTGTAAATAACAGCTGTGGAGGCCCCAATTTGGATCGAGACCCCTTCTGACACACTGCTGTCCTAATCCAGATCCCCCTCCCTGAAACTTTTCTTAGAAAAAGAATAATGTAAGGGTCAAACTACACATTTTACAAATAACAACATCACTGGCATCACTGCAGGGGGAGGAGCTCTAAGTTCTGCCGTGGCTCCGACCCTCCGTTACACCGGAGTGCGAAGCGGCCCCGCCCCCTTGCCTTCGGAACCATTCAAGGTGGTGAAAGCAGCGCTTGAATGGTTCCTAAGGTGAGGGGGCGGGGCCGCTTCGCGCTCCGGTGTAACGGAGGGTCGGAGCCGCGGAAGAACTTAGAGCTCCGCCTCCCCTGCAGCGACACTAGTGAACAACATTCCTCCAAAGTAAAATTCTTGAATCTACTTTAAGACATAAAAAGCAACTTCTTTCTAGTTTAATGTAAAGTTGAGGAACTTCATTCTAGTTTAATGTAAATAGAAGTAGCAAAGTCTGTACATTGCAGCTGGAATTTGGTAAATAAATTGTGGAAGAGAACCTAGTTCATGCATTGTATGGAGGACAGATTATATTAATTATATTAATGTTTGCTTTGGGACAGTTACAGCCAAATCCTGTCTACAATGTAGTGGCGGTGCACCTAAGGTAGAGCTGGAGCACTCCTCTTGGGAAAGGGATGTTTGTCCCACTAGCGGAGGAGTGGGTAGAGCCCCAGCAGGCCCAATGGACCTTCTTGGACGTGTGCTGGAAAAATGGCCAGCGCAAATCCAAGGAGCTTATGTAAGGCTGACCAGGTCCAGGATGGGGGATAGAATTTGTAGGAGCATGCCTCTGAGGGTCCGTCCCCCATCCCTGGCCTGGCTGGTCAATTCCCCCTCCTTTTCCACCCCAATCCACCCCCACGCCCCTCCCACCACCCGGCGCAGGACTAGTCTGTGTCCGCTGGTGGTGGCTGCGGCCCTGGGCAGAGTGAGTGGGGCCGGCCTCTTCACCAGCACCTTTTACTCGCTAGGTATCAAAAATATGCCTTATGGCATCATGTTTACGGCACCTGGTGCTGGCAGAATCATCGATCCGCTGGTGGATTTGTAGATAGTATTGTGCTGTTAATTTGTCATGCCTCAGTGGTATTCCAAGTTTATTAAAATTAGTGTGTTCTTTTAGTAGTTTATGATGACTTCAGCCTAGTTCTAGTTATGAGCAGCTAGTTAGATGCAACAACCCGCAGCTCTGGAGGGTTGTGCATTTCAAGCCATAGCCAAAATTGCAACCAGCCAGTTCGATGGAGCCCGGATAGCTTTCGTTGATTTCTTTCTTGAGAACTGTCAGGGGAAGCAAATTCCCAAAGTATTTCCATCCTATTGTTTTTCCAGAGTCGAGCAGATGTGTATAATGGAATTGATCCTGATTTTACCTCTGTAAAAACATTAATCCATTGGAAACAGGTAATTTTTAATTCATTTCTCAGTATTATAAATCTTTAAATAAATATATATTTCACAATCCAGAGATAAACATCTGATTTTTGACCGTATGTACCATTTCTGGTATACCTGTAGTATATGACTTATATGTATCTCCCCAGTGTAGGCGGCAAGGTTTCTATCTCATCCTTTACAGTGTTATTTTCAAAATTCCTATTAAATATGTTTGAAGTAATGTTCTAGGTAGCCCACCTTTCCAACAAGAGCAGCAACATATTTTGAAAGGAAAGTGTTACACAAGGACCTTATTGGTTTAGTGTTGATCAGGCTCCATAGTGTCTGCAGACAACTGCACTGACCATATAAAAGTTTTATTTCAGTTTTCAAAATGCAAAAAATTGCCTAAAATAGTTACCAATTTATCCCTATGTTATATACCTATTTTATCGCTTTCTAATTATATAACCTTGTTATTGTTTGCAGTCTTGGGTGAAATGAAGTTTGGGGCTAATTGTCAGATCCTGTTGCCTGCCCTTTGTCTTTCTACCCCTGGTGTCACTCGTTCCACCTAGATCCCATCAATCTGCCAATCTGGTGTTATCTCTCTTCTTTCTTGGCACAACCAGATGACCTTCCACTTCACCCGCCATCTCTTATTGCTCTCATTCTCTCATGTCTTTGGCTCTTCTGGCTCTACTAATTAGTATAATTCAAGGTATTGGGATACATAAAATCTCTCTTCTTGATCCAAATGGGAATTAAAATTCCCAGGGTGTTACTCTTGTTCACAGCTTGAAATCCTTAAATTATTTTCTGCCAAATCAGTGTCTCTCAGCCTGTCCCCTAGCCATATTCTGTCTCTCGCTCGCTCGCTCGCTCACACACACACACACACACACACACACACACACACACACACACACACTTTTACTCAGAGGTGAAGATACGACCCCACGTGGGGGTGGCTGCCGATGCGACGCCCCCATGTGACGCTGCAAGCCACACCCCCTGGAGCCAAAAAATAGCAGACATTTTAGAGCCAAATGACTCCAGGGCAGGCGGGAGGGCCCAGCTCAAAAAGAACCCGGTGGCTCCAAGACGGGATGCGTCCCGGAGGCAGGGACGCTCCCCCGACGCCTTGGGGCCCACGCCCCCCCCACGCCCCTACCCTGACGATGCTTCTGCTTTTACTAGCATTTAGTAAAAAACCAAACAGCTAAAAATAACTCATGGCAAAAGCTTTGCGTATGCCTGAGCATCTGCAATGGAGGGATAAGAGGATACCTAAATAAATTATGTTTAAAATGACAGTTTAGAAACTCCAACATTTCAACAAGAGTTACCACTAAGGGATGGAATAGAATTCTGGTAACTCAAAAACCCACATTTGGAATTTGCATGTGAGTCCCTGTTTCAAAATTCACCTGATTTCAAACTATGCATAATTCTTTCTCCTCTTTTTAGGTTGCTAAAACACATGAATTTAAATATTTTGACTACGGGTGCAAGAACAAAGCTGTCTACAACACGGTAAGAAAAGTCTTTGACCTTGTTCAGAAGGCGTGAGGCAGGATATAAATCTTTTAAATAAATAAGACAAAGCAGTGCTTTGTCAAATATTTTGAAATATTCAGAAGATCAAGTTTGGTTGCTAGTTAAACTTTTGCCTTAGACATTTTTGACATTTTATGTATTTATTTTGGAACTATGGAAATTTGAGAGTGCATCAAAGAAAGACTGATTTTCTTAGGATACAGCCCATGGTCTGGAATGTAGTAGAGTAGACTGTGCTACAGTTTGGAATTTTCTAAGGCTGTGGTTCTGAACAGTGTCCTTCAGCTGACTAAATTCTTCACAGAATAGTTTTTGCTGTTTCTTACTGACTGTCATGATAGTCCGGAGGGGGGTGGGTTATCAAGGCCACAGCTCAGAGGCTCTGGGCAAGGGTGCTGCAGAACAACTGCCAGCCCCACGTTTATATAGTACACTTGACTTAACCCACTTCCACCATAGTCCCCTGGCATGCTTCGCCAAACGCTTCCCTCTCCTTCTTGCCTGCACCCCTCTACCTTTCAGTGCTCCAGTGGCAGGCAGAACAATGAAAAGGGGGCTCAAAGAAGTTCCCCTTGATCACTGAGTTGCCAAATGGCTTACCCAATCTTCTAAGTGGCTCCTCTTGGGCCCACATTTCTCTGGTCATCAAACAAGCACACCCAGCAGTTCATTTAAAAACTTTATTAACTGTGCTTTTGGTAAGTAAGTAGGGGAAACCTCCACCCCAGGATCTCGGGGCAGTCAAAGGAGGTTTCCAAAAGTGTAAGTGAGAGTACAGTACATACATTTTAAGGCAGCAGAAAAAAAGAAATCTAGCTAAACTACTTATTACATTGGGTTGGTTCCCCCCATGCAGTGTAGCCATTGATCAAATGAACAGAGCATCCCACTGCACACACGGCCAAAGGCAGGCTACGATGAACTCACCCACGCCAGCTTTATAGCTGGTCCATTCCAATCAAACGGGACCTTACTTTTTGCTGAGACAGAATGTGTCCTCTTGTTGCTAAGGCACATTCATCCCATCCCCAGGTGTCCGTCAAAGATCCCATTGACAGCTCATGATCTATGTCCTTGCACCTCGGCAGCTCATCCGGCAGGACACCTGGATGCCTCCCTTTTGCTCACGGTGCAGCAAGTCCCCAAAATGCTGGTGCCAGGCACTTCTAAATTGCCAGCTTATTGTACTGAGAAAGAGCTAACCTAGGCTCTGACCATCCAGTCGAACTTCAAAAGGGGAGCAGATCTTACACATCCTCATTACCCATTTTCTATCCTACCTCCCAAGGAAGAAATCACCACGTCAAAGCTTTACCATTCCGGGGGAAGAAAACCTCCATCCTTTACCATCCATCACCTCTCATCTCTCCCCCCCCCCCCGCCGAGGAGCGCCACAAAGTGGCAAATACCATCTTGGTTACAATCACCAAGGAGAAAAATTCAGGTAGAAATGAGAGAAGCGTGGAATAAATTGCTCCAGAGACAAATGACCAGACACAAATATCCAAGGGCTTTGACAGTATCGAAGGATTCCATGTCTGGAAAAATAATAATCAGAAAATACATAAAATTGATCATATGTTCCCAACAGTCACTGAAACTAGTTTTCTTATTTTTTTTCCCCAACAGTCGACTCCTCCATTTTATAAAATAGAAGATATGATTGTGCCAACGGCTGTGTGGTATGGTGGAAAGGACACAGCTGTAACTAAAAAGGATGTTGAACAGTTGGTTCCTCGAATCAACCATTTAGTTTTTTATAAGGTTGTACCTTACTGGAGACATCAAGATTTTGCCTGGGGTCTTGATGCTCCAGAGTGTCTATTTCCAGATGTGCTTTCTGTGATGCAGAAATACAAATAAAGTCTTGGTACAAGATATACACCTTATATATCTCATGTTAATGTGAAAGCATTTTTTAAAAAATGAATATTTTTGTTTGTTCATGTCTTATGATGATAAAAAATAAAAAGAAGCAAAATTATAAAAGGCCTATTGAGATGAACAGAGTGCTTAAAAAAAACCTCAGCAGCAGAGAATAACAATTGTGTACTGTAAGGTTGTTGCCCCCGAAGGGCCAAATGGCATCCAGGGTCTCCAGGCCACTGTAATTCCCAACAGCCCCAAACTTATGCACCGGGACCCCACCTCCTTGCAATGTTGTTCGCTTTGGCCAAGCCACCAAGCTTGTCCCCTTCCCCCATCTTTCCTGCGCCTCCCCACCTCCAAGGCTCCAGCAGCAGGTAGAAAGAGGGGAGGTACAATCTTCCAAGTGGGTTCCCTGGGGTCAAATCCCTCTGGTCAACACATACGCACATTCAGTAGTTTTAAAGATATTCCTTGCTAGTTTATTAAAGATATTCCTTGCTAGTAAGTAGGGGAAAACACTCCAAGTCGGGGCTCAAAAGGGAGGGTCCCAAAGCATTAGTGAGATTATATACATTTGAAAGGCAGCAGCAAAACAACTATCAGCCCAATTCCAATGTAAACATGGGCAGCGAAACGAGCGTTCCGCCGCCCGGAGTAGTCGCAAATGTGCCGTAAAGCACGTTTGCGACTACTTTAGAGCCAGGAAGCAGGCCTTCCCAGCTCTGCCGGCCTTCCCAGCTCCGCTGCCGGAGCCCCCACCCCGCCGCCAGACCCAGATAAGTTTGGATCCAGCGGATGGGGGGAGGGTCAGCGGGAGGGAGGGTCGACAGAGCCGCGAGTGCGGCCATCGGCCCAGCAGCCCTGGGTGGGGGCGGGGGCATGGCATCCGCCATAGCCCGGTCCCTGCCGGGTGGCTGGGCCATTACAGAGCCTCCTCCGACTTCTGCCAGAAAAATAGCTGGCAGAATTCAGAGGAGGCCTATTGGCCCCAGCCGCTCGAAGTAGTCGCAAATGTGCCGTAAAGCACGTTTGCGACTACTTTAGAGCCGGCCTTCCCAGCTCCGCCGCTGGAGCCCACTCCCTGCCGCCGGACCCAGGAGAGTTTGGATCCAGTGGGCGGGGAGGAGGGTTGGCGGGGGGGGGGTCGGCAGAGCTGGCAGGGTGGCCATAGGCCCAGCCGCCCCAGGTGGGGGCATGGCATCCGCCATATCCACTTTTTGTTACAAAAGGCAACAAATGTTTTGTTGTTTTTGTTTTATGATTATTTGGCCATAATGTGTGATAGAATACATGTAATTGAAAATGGTTTGTTTCATTACACTCTGCATTAAATTACCTTTCCAATGATATATAACATCATGATGGTAATATTCATAAATACAAGGTTTCCACAATTTTGGCCACTAGTGGTGTCACCCCCCCCCCGGGAGTGTTACATGGTGCGGTCCACACCTCCTAGTGTTTCCGCACCCCCATTCAGGAAAAACTGTTGGAGTCAGACAGGCCTTCCATTTCAGGGCATTCTACAGCTGAGGTTCCACAAGTGAAGGAGCCTTGTTGTGCTTCATGTGTCCACCCACGCCACCTCATGTGGCATAGAGAAAAGAGCTGGGTGTTGGTGTTGGTTTCAGTATATAGTTAGAGAGAAATGGGAGGAGGCACTCTTGTAGATGATGACCAGCATTGTAGATGATGACCAGCATTTTGACTTGGGCCCAGAAATAAATGGATAGCTAAAGTAGAACAAAATGTATCAGCTGTACATTCCATCCATCTAAACTCAGCAAATTCCTGGCAACTGCATTTTGATGAGCATGAAATTTGCAAAGCAGCCTCACATATACAGTTCATTAAAAAAAAGTTCAATCTGGATGTTACTAAGGTGCTACTTAATGATTGCAGCCAGATCTATCTTCTCTAGGAAAGTGTGTACCTGCTGACTTGCCAGTCTGGCAAAAATCACTGGGCATCCAGGAGTGGTGTCAAATGTAGGAGCCCCCCCCCGTGTGATCCTCTCCATGACATCAGCATACCACACAACCCAGCTGACACAAAGATGCCTGAGTGAGTCTCAGTGCAGGGGTGCTGTGGCACAGGCCCCAAGGGGTCAAAAGCAGAGAACCGCCATGAATCCCAATACTCATCGTTTGAGTCCACTTGTGCAATTCACATAATGTGAAGAAGCAACTTCCTGATTGCTACAGGCTAAAGGCCCAATCCTGTCCGGATGCTGCTCTGACATCACACAGATGCCAGCACATTGTCTGCCATATCCTAAGCAATGTTCCTTCTAATTTATAGCTGTGCAGTGCTGGCTGTGGATCACTCAGTGATGACATCATCACTGAGCTCTGAAATGCTGAGCTGTGTGGGGCTTTGTTTTCAGCTGCATGGCCACACAGCTTATTATAGGGAAGGTTGATCCTAAGCCTGGCCAATGAGGTGGAAGGTGATAGAGAGCAAGTCACTGGCCACCTGTATAGCCAGCCCAGGAACAAGGCTGGCGACCGCGGCAACAACACCCCATCTGCCAACAGTGACCACTGCACCTGTGCTACCGCCACGTGGCACACGTGTAGCCGTTGCCTGGCAACTGAGCCATGCATGCGCATGTGCAGGTCCACACACCAGGCTGTCAAGCTGCTCTGCAAGCCATGCACACATGCAGTAACCCACCTCCCCTGGGAGCAACATCATGGGCATGGCTTGGCAGCAACAGTGAAAGAAGCCCAGGCTACACCCTGAAACACACACACCTGGGAGTTTTCACCATTGAATAAAGTGTGACCTACCTCTGAGTAAATGTGTACAGTATAGGTTTATGCTGTCACAGAGGAACAAGGTGACACCAAGAGGCATGCCCAGGGAGACCAGGATATATAACACTACCAAGGCCCATGGCCACCATGCCCACTGGCGAACACCCAGGGCAAATGGCATTGCCACTGCCCACCAGAGATTGTTGTGTCCACACACAAGGCCACAAGCTGCAGGCTAGCCTGAGAGTGGTCCAGGGCAGCCTAGTGCAACAATGACACCCCAGCATATGCCATGCCTGGGCACAGCTTAGCACTCCAGCAGCAAGCATTGCCACACCATGCCACAGTGAAGTTACACATGGACTTCGGGGGGGGGGATGGGAGAGGGGAGGAGGAGGGGACAGAAGAAAGGGAACTTTCTTCTGTCCCAGGGGACTCTACCGACACTATTTCATCCCTATCTAATCATACACCCATTCCCCCTGAATGTAGTGGCACCTACCTCAGCATATGGGCCATGGTTCCCTAGGGGATCACCCCATCTACCCTTCCTGCCCAGGGAAAACCAGGACAGCATAGGCAACACCCATTCCCATGTTGGCCAGGAGTCAGCCCACTCACACTCCCAGGGGGGCTGCAGAGATGGGGTAGATTGGATATACTCACAATGGCACTGTACCCAGCAGGTGCCTCTGAGACCTGGCGGGGTGGGCCAGTCCATGGCCACCACTGTGACTGGCTCAGCCCAAGGCCACCAGCCACGTCTCCTCCACAGCTCTCTGTTCCACCTCCACAGCTCCTCCACAGCTCCACCTGCTGGCACTCCTCCTCCAGCTCCTATTGCTTCTCTGCCTGCCGGGCCTGCTGCTGCTGTGGTGGCCATTGCTGGGCCTGGCTGGTGGAGTGGTAGAGAGGCAGATGCACCCTAGTAGCCAGTATGCTGCAACTCCCCCTGTGGCTCCTCCTCCACTGCTGTCTCGGTGGTCTGGGTGCTCACTTGGCTCATGGCTGCTGGGGGTGAGAGGCCCTGCCCCAAATGGCCACCCCCAAGTCTTTAAAGCTACCCTGTTCCAGCTGCTGCCATCCATCAGGAACTGCTTTTGTACAGCCCTTTAACCAAAGCTGAAATTCTACCGTTTGGCTGGGATAGAGCAGGAGACTGACTCACCCACTTCTTCTTCCTTGCCAAAAAGCTGATCAACAGGACTGCATGTGTATAAAAAGATCAACATAAGTTCAACCCGGACAGTTTTGCACTTCTCTCTTGGACTGGAGTCAGAATTGGCAGCCTGCACTGACCTAATTGATCGTGTGTTCTTACAACCACATTTCCATGTCCCTTGTGGGAAGTGGCACTCTTTCCTAAGTTTGAAAGTAGGTGGAGCTAGGAGCTTGCTCCTCCTCCTCGTTTCTATTCAGAGACCCCACCCAGGCTCCAAGTCAGAAAGCCAACCCAGGCTGACTGTACTGTTTGAACATCTTCTTCTCCTGAGGTTTCCTGGGCCGCACTTCCGTGACCCAGGAACGGGCTTATGATACAGCGGTCAGCCCTTTAGACCAGCCGTGTATCCTTCTTATACAGTAGTGGGCTGCCCATCAATCAAAACTTTATGAAAAGCACATATTGCAAGGAGTAACTTGCATTATTATGCCAACCAGAGTTAATTCATCTGACACACAAAATAACACACAGTAAACTCATAATTTGCATAGATTTGTTCCCCTCTTTGACACTAAGGCAGCCAGTGTACTCTAGAATCTAGAGTCTGGATGAGAAAGTCTGTAATGATATTCTTTTTCAAAGATTTTATTATAGCTTCTTCTGTTTCATCACTTACAGCTTACAAAAGCACCTGCAGCATGTGGGATGTGGTGTATAATTATATATTGTGTGGCGAGACTGATTACATCTTGCAGGTTGTTATATTCTGCACCTTTTCCCATGTTGCTGTGAGATGCTTTCACTACTAGAGAGCAGCAGCAGGTAAGAAAAAGCCTTTTCTTCCCTGTATCTCCTTAATTTGTTTTCGCTGATTTCTATCTAGTACTTTATGAGATTGTATTTAAGCTGTACCAAGATCGAAGCATATTCATCGGGATTATGATCATAAAACGTAAAAACAGTTTAAAAATGTTCAGAACATGTATTGTTAAAAAATATGACTTTGCAAGTCCTTTTAAAAGTCACGTAAGTGCAATAAAATACTTTAAAAGTCTGTCTCTTAAAAATACAATAAAAACATTTAAAAACATATCCAGCAAGACGTTTCATTCATTGAGCCATGAACCTTATCGATTGCAATCAGCCCAAACAGGCAGGAACCATCGCAGTCCTGCTGCTGTATTTAAGCTGTTCACTTAGCAAGGTTAGATATGACTATTAATATAATAAAGAACAATTTAGTAAGAGTTAGGCATGCTTAAATCCCATTGAAACTAAACTTTCTTTAGATTGAATCCATTGTAGCTATTCACCGAAGAGCAGCTTTGTGTAGGTTAAAACCTCAAACCTTATAGCTGATATTCATTCTCCCCCCCCCCCCCACACACACTTTTTGGTATTGCTATCACATTGTTTTTATATGCCGTTCGTGTCATTCTGTTGGTTTGGTTTTATAGTGTTTTATACTGTGGTGTACCTTGTTGAGTGTAGGCAATACAATTATTTCAGACAATATACTATTTTCATAAATAAATAAAATAGAAGAAAAGAATGCTGTCATTTAGGGCTTGACCGAAAACAACCCACAGGAATGTATCTTAGGTACAGTATATGAGCACACGTGGCCTACAATGAGCATTATTAATGGCCCAGTCCTATCCAGCTTACCCCAAGGGAAGGGAACAAATGTTCCTTTTTCGTAGGAGGCCTCCTGAGGCCAAAATTCCCCTGTATAATGCAGCAAGCGCCACATTGGTGCCACTGCGTCACCGCGTGGGAAGTCAGGTAGGATTGGGCTGTTAAGCAAGTAGAATATCTACTAAATATTGCTGTCAGATTTGTTAACTTCTATAAAGGTTGGCTGCAAATACATCTGGATAACGTATTTCTTGTGGACAACTGGCATTGTTTCCACAGGTCTAGGATGTGGCTGTTTATGGCAGCGGCATGCTTCTTCCTGCAAGCTACAAATTCACAAGAATCCTTAAGTCGAAGACATTTGAATCCTGAAGAATTTATGACTATTGTAAGTTGCTGAAATATTTCCGAATTCTATCTGTCAGGGAAGGTATCGGGAGAAGACAGGCTGTTGAACAGGAATAACACCTAGTGGTTAGTGTACACGCACCATTTCCTGATTCCCGTGTCTACTAGGTTAGCAGCTGAGTGGGTGGGAAACTGGCATTTTATCTGCTGTGTCATAAGAACATAAGAAGAGCCCTGCTGGATCAGGCCAAAGGCCCATCTAGTCCAGCTTCCTGTATCACACAGTGGCCCCACCAGATGCCTCTGAGAGCACGAGAGTCCCAAAATAAGGAAAATAGGCAAAAATATGGGGGGAAACAGGGCATTCATTCACAGAGGCGTCGCTCCGGTAGGGGCGGGGCTGTAAGTTTTGCTCGGTCGGAGTCCCGTTTACCGAACGAGCAGGAGGTGGCCCCGCCCCCTCACTGTCAGAGCCATTCCCCTGCGGAGAAAGCAGCAGGCAGGGTCTCTTGCCTGCTGCTTTCTCCGCAGGGGAATGGCTCTGATAGTGAGGGGGCGGGGCCGCCTCCTGCTCGTTCGGTAAACGGGACTCCGACCGAGCAAAACTTACAGCCCCGCCCCTACCGGAGCGACGCCTCTGTTCATTCACCATCTATGAAGTTCTAGGTGGGCTCACACAAGATTTTATTGCAAGTGAGGATATTTTGGTACTTGGTATCACATCGGAACAGCTTGACACCAGTCTTATAGCAGTCTTGCAAGAACTGCCATGTTGTTGCCAGTTCAAAATGCCTGAGCAAAAAACTGACCTTAGAGTTCTTTGGATACATCTTTCCAAAGATGGCGCTTCAGCTGATCCTCACAAAGTGATGTGAGCAAGAAGACTGAACTTTTGTTGGATGCTGGTCGCATTGGTCAAGGAGCTGTTCTCCTTATAATAATAATATTAGTATTTAGGGGGAAACTGTGGAAAGGGGCGAATGCCCCTTCACGGTTTTCAGAGGCCCCCGCGCTGCCCCCCACGGGCCGGCGCCCCCTGCCCCCTCCACACACACCCCGGCACTTACTTTTAGAGGAGAAACCTCCATTTTTTTCTTCAAAAGTCCCGAGTGTGTAGCTTCTTTGCAAGCCTGACCAACAAGACTTAGGTGCTAGCTAGTCTCTGCAGTCTCTGCAGTCTCTGACAGCTCTCAACAGCTCACAAATGCTTCTGGGCATCTCAAACTGCCGTCCTCAGATCTTCAGGCATATGAGGCGGCTGCTCTACCAACTGAACCAGACTCCCTGCCCCCTGACATCAGAGAGATGTTCTTGCTACTGCACGTGCCAGCAAAACCCTCTCACCTACAAAGCCACAATAGTTTCAATCAGAGAGGAAGGGTCTTGCTGTAGCCTGTTTATGCTCTCGCTTTCACGTACATATGGGTGCCACTCTCAGTAATAACTGACCACAAACCTCTCAAGCCTTTGTTTAATAATCCATCTTTTTGGCCATGGGTTTGCATTGAAGGATGGATGCCCAGATCGCAGGGCTATTCCTATGCAGTCATCTATCAACCAGGAAAAGAAAAATAGCAGACTGTTTTTCTAAGATTCCCACATCCAAAGCAGCCATCTTATAAGACAGAGAGACAGCCACACATCCAGCCAATCATCAAAACAGTCGGCAATAAACAGCGAAAATACATCCGGAGCATTTGACTTCCAAAATGCAAGCGGCCTCTGATTTCTTGGAGGTGTAAAACCTGAGCTTTCTGTCTACCAAAGCAAGAAGAACTTCTGGCAGGAAAAAAAACATCACCCAAAACAAACAGAGTGGAAATCTGTCTCCAGGGAGGGATGATACTACCAAAACAGGCAGCATGTTCTTGCCATGTGTCTTGCCGGACACTGTGGATGCATTCAGTGAGGAAGAAAATGCCAAAATTCTGTTTCAAAAGCAGAGGTAGTTATAGGACTCTGAACAAAGAGTACAAAGACATTCCTGGGTGAGTAATAGTTTCTGAATATGCTGGGTAAGCAGCCAGGAGATTCCAGGGCTTGATTAAGGTGTGTCCTTCCCTTCCGGGAGGCACAAAGGCTTAATTGCCCCACAATCATAGAGGTTCTTGAAGGACAAAAGGTATGGCAAAGACTGGTGTGAGCTTCACCCTTGCTTAGGTGATTAGTGGGAAAGAATCCTAGAAAAGGAGACTGAAAAGACTGTCTAGGGCAGTGGTGGCCAACTTTTCAACATGAAAAATGGTTCTTTAATGGTTGTATAGGTGAGGGCATTTCAGCAGGTGCAGCTGCTTTAGCAGCACCATCAGCACCACTTGCAGCTGCCAAGATTCTGGCTTCTACACAACTCTTAAGAACACAGAGGCCCTAATGGTGGAAGGTTGGCCATTACGTTCTAGAGGGCCTGGCCACTAGGCGGTTAAGCTTAATGTATTATTCAGAAAGACTTACGTTTGCAAGCAAGATTATGCCAATGTGCAGAGCTTGAATCTGCAAGACCTTAGAGCAGGGGTTGGCAACCTTCTTTGGCATACGAGCCAGAGGTTGGTACACCACTTCTGGACATTTGGCAATGATGACATAATGTCATCGCCGAACTTCTGTGTGGCTGAGTTTGGAGGTTTGGAGGTGCTTGGAGGGAACAGTGAGTGAGCAGGTCAAGGCTGAGTACACACATTGCACTCATCACTGCACCCAAAAGCCCATGAGGCCACCACTGTCTCCCCACAGCCTTACACCCTGCTGCTGCCAACTTGTTGCCCAGCCTGGCACTCATGTTGCGCTCCATTGCGAATGCAGGCAGCGAAGCCTCCCGCCCAATTTACCATGCACCGGACATCCTTGAGGAGTCCTGGTGCCGCTTCCCAGGGAAAAGTGCCACCCATTGCTCCACTATGGGCTGGATGACTTCGGGTGTCTGGCCAGGTCCAGCCAACAATAGGTTGCCAACTCTTGCCTTAGAGGAAGGTGACACACAGATGCCCTACGGAGCTACAGCTTTCCATTTCAATCAATGGCCCATTATTAGTATGATGTTGATTAGAGGGAGCCATGTCTCACCTCCTCCAGGGTGAAGTCCTTGCTGACTCTTAGGAATGTCAGCTGAGGAACCCAGGTGGAGTTAGAAGATACTGTGCATGTTTTGGAAAGTGAATCCACTGGCAACAACAGTGAGTTAAAAGGCAGATCATTTCAAATGCATTTATTCCGGAGTTTTCAAATGTCCAAAGGGGTAGTGAAGTTTCAAAGTTCTTATGCTGCAATCCTATGCACTTACATGGGAGTCTGCCCTATTGTATTCAATGGAGCCTACTTCTGAGTATATGTGCATAGGATTGTATATGAGTGTAGGACTGCAGTTATTCACCAAGCAAACCAGTCCACTGATCCCAACTATCAGCACAATCCTATGCAAGACTACTCAGAAGTAAGTCCTATTTTGTTCAGTGGGGTTTGCTCCCAGGTAAAAACGTATCAGACCATGTTTTTGGTAATTTCATAGAGATTAGAGGAGAAGAGAGGGGACCTGTCCACATCTGGTTCAACAGGTTCTTGCTTGCAGCTCTCCCCCCCCACACACACACACACAGTGGGCAACGGGCGTGTGGTGGTGGCTCACCTTCTGCTGCTCTGTCTGTCACATGCTGGGGCTACGACGCATCTGTTTCTAGGGCTTCACGGCCAGTTGCGCTAGCAGTTTCCCTGCAAAATTTATGGTTTCTTTTCTGACTAAACAGGAGACAGTGAAATCTGGTTTTCGCCAAGGTTTTCTTTGTTCTTGCAGAGTGAAATCATCCAATACTGGGGATATCCCAGTGAAGAACACCAAGTTGTGACAGCTGATGGCTATTACCTGCAGGTTAACAGAATTCCTTATGGAGTACACAGTCCTGGAAAGACAGGTATCTTGCTGGACGTCTGAGCATACTGTTCATACTGGGAGCTCTCTCCCCTCATTTCTTGCCCAAGGGTTCACTTCAGGATTCACTTCTCCTCAATTCAGCCTGCTGTCACTCATGTGTATGTTTTGGTGGCGAGAAGGAAGGGACTGGAAGAAACTACTTCGCACAGTGGTGAGGTCGTTTTTATGTGGGTGTGTCATGGAATCTCACTGTGGGGAAGCATCTCCCATGTCACTAAGTGAATGGAGTTGAAGACCTTTGCCCAACTATGACTGGTTTTCTGGCTGTCATGTTTATGTTTGCACCAACACCGTTTGGTTTGGCTGACCATAATCTGGTCTTCATTCTTTGAATGCAGGCAATAATGTTTTGGTGTTTTATATTGTAATGTAATGAATTGTATAGATATTGTAAACTATCCCTACAAATCAATCAATAGCCCTGTTAGTAGCCCTAACAATACAATTACCCTAATATCAAGCAATAACTTCTGGCCTAAAAAAAAATCACATTCTTTCTATAAATGTGTAACAGCCTCATCCTAACTAACCCCTCCTAAATCCATGCAACAGAGTGCTAGCTGAAGCCTGTGGGGAAGGGCAGTTATGGAGGACTCCTCAAGGTAAGCCTCCGGTTTCCCAATATGTCTACTTTGGCTGGCGCAACTCTAAGTGGAACTGGGGAGGTGGATTGAAGCTGGGAAGGGGGGTAGGATAGAGGTGGACCCACTGTCACTGATAACTGCCCTATAATGCCCTCGACACACCACCTCTTTGCTCCGGTCCTAACAATTTTCTTCCCCATCCCTGCTGAATTTCAAAAGTGCAGCAACCTCTTATGATTGGGCCCTATGTCATTTGTCTCCATTTTGGGTCGTTCCAGATTATTTGTATTTATTTTTTAAGTCCAACTGACCATTCTTGGATTCTCTCTTGTCTCCTTTGTCTTTTTCTAGGACCTAGACCTGCTGTGTTAATAGTACATGGTATACTTTTGGAAGGAAGGGACTGGATTGCAAATGTCCCCAACAATAGTCTGGGGTTTTTTCTAGCAGATGCTGGCTATGATGTTTGGATGCTAAATTGCAGAGGGACCAGCTGGTCTAGAAGGAACCAGAATCTGTCCGTTGATCAGGAACAATTTTGGGATTTCAGGTAAGTTCATGGAATAGTTTGAGGCTTGGAATTATGAGATCCTTGTTCTCTGTGTTGATATGTTGAGGGTCAACTGTAGCCATCTTATTTTGTACTGCCTTCTATCAGAAAGGGATGAATTCTGGACAAACTTTGGAATAAACATGTTTTGTGATTTCTTTCTTACATGCTCATATCACTTGATCACCTAGGATGCACTTATATCTTCTCCTTGCATCATGGTAGCTTATGGCCCCATGGTAGCTTCAGGTGCTTATGGCCCAATCCTATCCAGGCCTTCCATTGATAGAACTTGAATAGAAGGCTGCTGGCGTAGCAGCCACAGTGGTGGCATATGCAACAAGACTGCCAGTGCAAATGACTGGTGACTGCACACATGTGGCACTGGATCACCTAGCCACTGCTAGTGCTATTAAGGTGACAGTGGGGGTGGGCACTCGACAGGGAGGGAAAGGCTCGAAATGTTTTGGGGGATGAACTGGTGACATGTTGGGTGAGGGAGGGGGTGAATCTGGCAGCAGTCGCACATGCTGGGTCCTTTCCCTGTAACCCTGCCCCAGAATGCTTCCTAGCTCTCCTCAGACTTACTCCTCATGTCTTAGTTCTCCCAACTGGCCTAATTCCCAATTGGTGTGGTAGATGCAGCAGACCCTATTGCTGGTTACCCTGCACTGGGCGTGCTGGCCTGAGAAAAATGAATAAAAGAGAAGGTAAAGGTAAAGGTGACCCCTGACAATTAAGTCCAGTCGTGTCCGACTCTAGGGTGTGGTGCTCATCCCCATTTCAAAGCCAAAGAGCCAGCGTTGTCCGAAGACGCCTCCGTGGTCATGTGGCCGGCATGACTCTCCTTGCCGCAGCGCGTAGCATGCGGCTGGAACACGGAGTGCTGTTTACCTTTCCGCAAGCGGTACCTATTTATCTACTCACATTAACATGCTTTGGAACTGCTAGGTTGGCAGGAGCTGGCCAAGCAACGAGAGCTCACCCCGTCGCAGAATCGAACTGCTGACCTTTCGATCGACAGCTTATGGTTCAGCAGTTTAACCCACTGCGCCACCCGCTGGCCTGTCAAAAGAGAAGAGAAATAATCAAATAACAGTTTTAAGGAGGATGGGGTGAAGAGTAGTTCCCATTACTGCAACAAAAACTATTACTAAATTAAGCAATCCATGAATTCATCTCTGCAGAGTGTGACTGTTACTCTAGTTCCTTGTATTTTCACAGCACTGCAGGTATCCAGTTTCTCCTTGCACAAATCCACTCACTCACCCCTGTGGGTAGTTTACCAGCCCAGCTTTCCTAATTCACTATGTAAATTCTGTTTGTGGGGTTTTATTTCACTAACGTTCTGGATGATGATTTGCACAAGTTATATTTGCAGTCGAACCAGTATGAAAGGGGATTTATGTGTTTTCAAATAAATTTTACGCAAACAACCAAGGTCTTCAGTCAATGGAAGAGAAAAATACTCCCGTAGCACATGAGCTATGTGTCAATTTGGGCGCATAATGAGGCAAGTATTCATGGGACATGAATATGTAATTTAAAAATATACACTGGTAATTGCTCTTATTATCCTGTCCCACAGGATAAAAAAACTGCAATATTGTCATCCAAATGTCTTTGGTGTTGTTCTGTCAGGTTTAGGGCCCAATCTTTTCCACAGCCAGAAGGGAGAGGTAATAAAGAAATGTTTTACTTACTCCTCTGCCACTCCCTGATCCCCAATGGGCCTACTCAGAAATATGCCAGCTATTCTGCTGGCATAGATCTAAATTGCCACAGGGTATGTCAAGCCCAGGCCGGATCTTGCACACACCGCTGCCACTGAGATCCACCCTGGCCAAATCCCCTCCCCAATTGGCTGTCCCTGCCATCACCTTACCTGCTCAGCGGCAGACCTGCAGGTCACTATTGTCTATGTGTGGCCTTCTGGCTGGGCCTTGTGCTGGCAGCAGCTCTCTGCAAAATTGGAGTGACTGCCGTGCTAGTAGCCTGTGGGATACACCGGCAGATTGTGAGATGCGCCAACCTATCCCTCAGATAGGACTAGGCCGTTAGTGTAATTACACTAATATATCCAAATGTAGCTGGGGAAAATTTCAACTGTATTTGTGTGTGTGTCTTACAGTTTTCATGAAATGGGGATATATGATGTGCCAGCAACAATCCATTTTATCCTGGAGAAAACTGAGCAAGATGGGTTATATTACATTGGTCATTCCCAGGGTGCATCAATAGGTACATTAAGAGGAATATATTGAAATGTATTTCTCTGTTGCATCGTTCTTGTGTTGCCAGGGACTGATGAGTGAGGGAGCTCCAGTCGTAGGGTTAAGACTTAGCTAAAAATCTTGCATGTTGCCTTGCAAGTTCGAATAAATGGGTGTGAATAGCCTATTCTGATTGAACCACTTGAATCCAAGGTGTGCCCTTCAGCACTCTTTGGCAAGGCTTGTGCCACATTCTCTGCTATCATTCCTGACATGTAGCATGAAGTGAGAAGTACAGGGGGGCCCCCATATCCGCTGGGGATATGTTCCAGGCCCATCCATGGATACTTGAAACCGTGGATAAGAGCGAACACCCCCTCCATGGTTTCCTGAGGGCCCCCACCCACCCTGCCTCCTCTGCAGGCAGGCATGCTTGACCCCTTAGCTCTTATTTTTCTTTCAACAAGCTTTGTTTCTTCCTTAAAAGAAACAGAGAAACAGCCTCCATTGCACGCAAGTAGAATGAGACTAAGTCCTAGAGAGGCTCTGCAAGGTTTCTGTTAACCTCGTTCCACTTGCCTGTAATAAGCAGCCAGAGGCTGCTTCTCCTGTTTCTTTAAGGAAGAAACGAAGCTTACTGGGAAAAAAGTAAAAGCCTGGGGGGGTGTCCCTACGATCCGTGGATAACTGAAACCGTGGATAGTGAATCAGTGGATATGGGGGTCCACCTGTATTAGAAATGCAAACATTTTGTATTACTATTGAATCCCCATGGAAGCATTTCTTTTTCTGTGTAGTGTATGCAGGTCTCATCAAGTCCATAATCCTGAGGGAGCAGGGACTGGTAGTTGGTCAAACAGAGATGAAGTCACTGGTTTCTGCAATCAGATATGTTCCTGCTTTCCCTTCAACGATATTGTACCCAGAACACGGAGAAACGGAATTCCGTGGATGAAGGGCATTTGGAAAGATGCTTTAAAGACTAGCATTGCATGAACCGCAGGCAAGGACAGCAGTGCTGTCACTGGTATATCTTTTGAGAGGTCCAAACCACTTAACACAGATGAAGTTCTACAGACCCATAGATCAATACAAGTATTGCCCCTTGTGCCCAGTGCTAATAGCAGGTTGCAAAGCCCTGCACTGGGTCCCTTGTGGCACCCCTTACTCAATGGCGCATTGGGCTCTACCAGTGACACCAGTGTTGAGTATCAGCAGCCAGCCTGGCTAGGAGGACCCTCTGATGGGTGTGAGTCCTCAGCCCAACCTGGCCAGGCCCTGACCCTGATTTGCATTTGGTGCAATTGCAATGTTTTAAATTCCTTCTCTTCCGCAGGTCTTATTGCCTTTTCGGTCATGCCAGAACTTGGTCTAAAGGTCAAGCTCTTCATGTGCTTGGCTCCTGCCTACACACTGGTGGATGCTCATGGTCCACTCTCACCCCTTCTGTTAGTTCCTGAAGGAGCCATAAGAGTATGTAATATAAATTCTTGTGTGTTTATTATTTCCATCATTCTATATCCATTTCATTACATGTTTAGAGTGGGACAATCCCACTACCATCCTCTTTGCAGTTGTTCTGAAACAAAAATTACGAAGATACCTGATGGACCTCCAATAATTCAAGCTTTTTTGAGATTATGAGTTGGAGTACCATCCATATAATTTCATGTGGTTGATGATGTCCTTAAAAGGCCTCCAAAAATTGGTCAAACCCTCTCATAGGGGCCTTATGAGCACTGGTCCAAATAGCTCAGTATTATTTGCATTTAGGGTCCTTCCCAGCCCTTCTTCCAGAAGCCAGGATTTCAACCTGGGATCTTCTGCTCAAAAACAATGTGCTATCATTTCCTTACCAACTACATGCTATGTGATTGAGGATGGGCACAGATTAAAAGATGCAATTTGTGCTCTGGCAATGTTACAGGATTTAGAAAGGCTTTTTGCTCTCCAAACTAAACTAACTGTCCAATCCTGTCCCCTGACTGCACTCCTGGAATTCGTGTTCCAGCAGCGCAGACTCATTTGTGACATTGCAAAATACAAAGTGCTGTTTCCCGCTGTCAGACCACTGCAGCAAATGACGAGTGGTGCTGGCCACATGGCAGCGGCTATCCTGGATTCCCCCGGCACTGGTAAGTTGTCATGTATGGTGGACCGTGGTCAGGGAGGAGTCATGGGGTGGAGAGGATTGAGGTGGGGACTGGGTCTGTCAGGAGGTGTGTCGGGGAGGGCAGTGGGTAGATCTCATTGGCAATACTGCCACCTATTTCCTATTACTCCTACCTGGCATTGCCACGCCTCCTCAAAGCCACAGATCTGGCACATATCCAAGTAGACACATAGGGTAACATGAGGCTTACCTTGAGGTAAGGGAACAAAAGTTCCCTTACGTCAAGGAGACCTCCTGATCGCTCTCCCACGATTGGATGCACCGTGTTCCTTGATGGCATGGCTGCATTGGCAATAATGGAGGGAGATTGTATTGGGGCATAAGTGCGAATTCCCAAGGCTGGTCAGATGACATATGACATAAAGTTAAGCTGGTTTGACCAATACAGTAGTTAAGCGGTTCTAAGTTGGGTCAATACCTAGATGGAACTGTATCTGGAAACCCTATGTATGGCATGTTGTGTTCTATCAAAGAAAAATGAGATATAAATGTAATAAATAAATGTACAGGAGAGAGATCTGTGGTTGGAACGTGTGTGTGTGTGTGTGTGTGTGTGTGTGTGTGTGTGTGTGTGTGTGTGTGTGTGTTAAGGACCGTTAATTACATTTGTTTTTAAAGAGATTCAGAAGGGCTTCTGCAATTTTATTTTACAGCTTATATTTGGGAAAAAAGAATTCTGTCTTTTAAGTAACAAACTGAAAGCCATCTTTGCCAAGTTGTGCAGTTATGCAGTAATAGACAAGCTTTGTCTCCAAACAATTGATGTGTATAGAAAGGAAAACCTGAATGTGGTAGGTGGCGTCTATATTTATTTGTTTAATAACCCATGCACGTAACAATTCCAGCACACCATTTGCACCCATGTCCTTATGTCATATTTTGCATAGAACAGTGTTTCTCAAAATGTGGGTCAGGACCCACTTAGTGGGTCGCGACCTGATTTCTGGTGGGTTCCAATGAAAACATGGAAGGATCAGATAAGTAATTGCCTCGAGCCCTGAGGCTATTCAAAAATAGATAGCTGCTAATTGCTCTTCAAAGGGATGAGCTCCTGCAGTTTGCAAGCTTGTGTAAATATAAGGAGAAAAATGTTTGACAGAGCAATCCTACATAAGGATCCGGCAGGTGGCCCACAACCGTCTGCAGGATCCTGTTCCCCAGCGGCTAGACTGTCGCCGGAGTGGAGGTCTACTCGGGGAAGGGGATGCTTGTCCCCTTCCCCGAGTGTAAATGCCAGCCAGCCCAATCAGCCACCTCGGATTTCCGCCAGCAAACTTGCTGGTGGAAGTAGGAGGAGGCCATGTAACGGCCCAGCCACCTGGTGGTGACCGGGATATGGCTGAAGCCATCCCCCGCCCCCCTCCTGTGCCAGCTGGGACAATGCCCCCTCCCTCGCCTGGCGAAATGCCCCTAGCCCCGACAGATCCTTACCTGGTTTCATTGGCGGCCGCAGGGGAGTGCCATCACCGGAGCAGGGAAGGCCTACCTTGCGCCGGCCTTCCCTGCTCATGAATAGTCGCAAACGTGCTTTACGGCATGTTTGCGACTACTTCGGGCGGCGGAACGCTCATTCTGTCGCCGGGATGAAGAAGTTGATTGCGCTGTGAGCGTTTTTTTTTTTATTCGGTGGTTTTTTTCCCCCAAAGTCTGTCAATGATAGGTAGTGGGGGCAGGTGAAGGCTGTGTCACATAACAGAGCCCCTCAAACCTTGAGGCTATTAATTAGGGCTGCCTCATTACGATAAATGGATTGAGGGTTTTTTTTGCAAATAAATAATTATTACTTGTAAATAATTATTTCTTTCTAGATCATCTTTTTTAAAAGTCTCATAAAGCTAAGTGGGTCCCAGTGCTAAAAGGTTTGGGAACCACTGGCATAGAACATAGCTTTGCCTCTTACTTGAATCCTCAGTGTGCTGCTGCTCAATGGACTCTCTATGTTTGATTGTTTATTGAAAAACTCCTTACCCAAAGCATTTCTTCCTTGAGAAATGACAGAGAAGCAGATTCTCCTGATATTTTCATCCTCTTCTTTTTCCAGAGTCGAGCAGATGTGTACGCTGGAATCTATCCTGATTTTACTTCTGTAAAAACAGTAATCCATTGGAACCAGGTATGTTGTCGGTATTATGAAACTCAGATATTAAAGTCTGATTTTATCTTCCATTTTTAATACTTGTGTGGGACTTACTACCAAACTTTTGACAAAAGGTTCCAACCTCATCTTTTAAAGTGTTTTCAAAAATCTGATTTGAATGTGAATCTCCACTTCAAAATTAAAAATTCACCTGATTTCAAACCGTGCATAATTCTTATCCCCCCCCTTTTTAGGTTTATAAATTACAAAAATTTAAATATTTTGACTACGGCACTGAGAACAAAGCTGTATACAACATGGTAAGCAAAGTCCTCGGCCTTGTTTACAAGGGAAGTGAAAGGATATAACTCTTCAAATAAATAAATAAGAAGAGGGGGGAGTGATTTGTCAAATATTTTGAAAGATTCAGAAGAATAATTTTGGTTGCTCGTTTGGATGCTGTCATTTTTGACATCTTATACATTTCTTGTGGGAAAGTTTGAGAGTACATGAAAGAGATGCAGAGTACTTATTGAAAGAATGATGCATGTACAGGACTAATGTGTCCTTTCCCCTTTGGATTCTAGCTTTGCTTCTTGCTCTTTTTTCACTGGGCGATTGTCATATTCCTTCTCTCTTTCCTTCCTTTTACTTGACAACCTATGCAATGCTGTGCATGTCTGTTCAAGAATAGGTCCTATTTTGTTTAATTGGGTTTACTCCCAGGAAAGTGTTATAGGATTTCCGCCTAAGCCTGTCTAGTAGCTTCCCTTTGTCTAACTTTCTCACAGCTGACTTTCCAGTTTGAGTACATCCTTAATATCGTGCAATGCCTTACATCAGTGGTTCCCAAGCTAGGGGTTGCAATCCAAATGAGGGTCACATGGATGTTCCTGAGTGTCACAGGGTCTTTTTAATCATTATTATTACTAACATGTACAAACTCCGTGGAACACCAGAATGAGAAAAACTACATTGAGGGTCACGTTCAAAAACGTTTGGGATTCAGTGCCAAACTGAAGCGCTCCACCGGCCTAAGGAGTCGCAAACGTGCTGGGAAGTACCTTTGTGGGTCTTCGTGTGTAAGTAGTGCCGGCACGGAGGCCGGCACTGCTCACAACTCCAGCGTTCTGGACATGCGTTGGCCACCACAGGTGAGTGGTTGGTGTAGGGCAGGGGGAGGGTGAGCAGGGGTGGCGAGGGAGGGGGCCATTGGCTATCCCGGGCTGGGGGGGGGCAAGGATATCATCACTGAGTTGTGCAAGTAGAATATCAACTGTAATTGAATTTAACAGGTAAGAATATTCATGTGGATCAGATAGAAGGCAGAGGTGCAGAAGTTGTAGAATTGTCGTTTGTTTGTATTAGTGAAATTGATGTTTTACATTTGGCTTCCCAGTGCAAAAAGATCAGAATTTATTGAAATAATAAAACTACAGAATTCATTTCTCACATGAAAAATATTATAGAACATCAAATATGCCACTAAATTTCAACTGTATGCTACAAAATATTCAAGTTAAATTAGAAGTAGATATTCTTTTCCTAACCTCTAATTCATACGAGGTTGTATCATATGGAAATGAAAATTTCTAACTCTTGTTGAAATTAATGCAATTGAATCTAGTCATGATGACAAACGTGTCTCGCTGATTTCAATGTTTTCTAGTCACGGCTATAAAGAACAAAGAAGTTCCCCTTGATCACTGAGTTGCCAGATGGCTTACCCAATCTTCTAAGTGGCTCCTCTTGGGCCCACGTTTCTCTGGTCATCAAACAAGCACACCCAGCAGTTCATTTAAAAACTTTATTAACCGTGCTTTTGGTAAGTAAGTAGGGGAAACCTCCACCCCAGGATCTCGGGGCAATCAAAGGAGGTTTCCAAAAGTGTAAGTGAGAGTACAGTACATACATTTTAAGGCAGCAGAAAAAAAGAAATCTAGCTAAACTACTTATTACATTGGGTTGGTTCCCCCCATGCAGTGTAGCCATTGATCAAATGAACAGAGCATCCCACTGCACACACGGCCAAGGGCAGGCTACGATGAACTCACCCACGCCAGCTTTATAGCTGGTCCATTCCAATCAAACGGGACCTTACTTTTTGCTGAGACAGAATGTGTCCTCTTGTTGCTAAGGCACATTCATCCCATCCCCAGGTGTCCGTCAAAGATCCCATTGACAGCTCATGATCTATGTCCTTGCACCTCGGCAGCTCATCCGGCAGGACACCTGGATGCCTCCCTTTTGCTCACGGTGCAGCAAGTCCCCAAAATGCTGGTGCCAGGCACTTCTAAATTGCCAGCTTATTGTACTGAGAAAGAGCTAACCTAGGCTCTGACCATCCAGTCGAACTTCAAAAGGGGAGCAGATCTTACACATCCTCATTACCCATTTTCTATCCTACCTCCCAAGGAAGAAATCACCACGTCAAAGCTTTACCATTCCGGGGGAAAAAAACCTCCATCCTTTACCATCCATCACCTCTCATCTCTCCCCCCCCCCCCCGCCGAGGAGCGCCACAAAGTGGCAAATACCATCTTGGTTACACTCACCAAGGAGAAAAATTCAGGTAGAAATGAGAGAAGCGTGGAATAAATTGCTCTAGAGACAAATGTCCAGAGACAAATATCCAACGGCTTTGACAGTATCGAAGGATTCCATGTCTGAAAAAAATCAGAAAATACATACAATTGATCATATGTTCCCAAAAGTTACTGAAACCAGTTTTCTTATTTTTGTGTTTTTTTTTCACCAACAGTCGACTCCTCCATTTTATAAAATAGAAGACATGATTGTGCCAACGGCTGTGTGGAGTGGTGGAAAGGACACATCTGCAACCGAAAAGGATGTTGAACAGTTGCTCCCTCGAATCAAACATTTAGTTTTTTATAAGGTTGTTCCTTATTGGAACCATTTTGATTTTGTCTTTGGTCTTGATGCTCCAGAGTGTCTATTTCCAGATGTGCTTTCCATGATGGAGAAATACAAATAAAGTCTTGGTATGAGATGGTATAAATGTTAAAACATTTTTTTAAAAAAATGAATATTTTTGTTTGTTCATGTCTTATTTTGATAAAAAATAAAAAGAAGCAAAATTATAAAAGGCCTATTGAGATGAACAGAGTGCTTAAAAAAGCCCTCAGCAGCAGAGAATAACAATTGTGTACTGTAAGGTTGTTGCCCCCGAAGGGCCAAATGGCATCCAGGGTCTCCAGGCCACTGTAATTCCCAACAGCCCCAAACTTATGCACCGGGACCCCACCTCCTTGCAATGTTGTCCGCTTTGGCCAAGCCACCAAGCTTGTCCCCTTCCCCCATCTTTCCTGCGCCTCCCCACCTCCAAGGCTCCAGTAGCAGGTAGAAAGAGGGGAGGTACAGATTGGGGAAAACAATCTTCTAAGTGGGTTCCCTGGGGTCAAATCCCTCTGGTCAACAAATACGCACATCCAGCAGCTTACTTACAACGGAATTAAAAAACAGTTAACAAAAACTAATAAAAACTACTTGCAGGTTGGCCTGCGGCTGCTCCTGACACCGAAACGATTGTTCCGGCGCCGGGAGACTTCGCAAACGTGCCGGAAAGCGTGTTTGCGATGACTCATGTGCAAGGGAGGCCGGCGCAGAGGAATAGCTTTTACACTTCCCTGCAACAAGGAAGGGAATCTCTACTTCAAAGCACACCATCCATACATCCTGCTTTTACCCACTTTCCATGCACCCCTCAGAGGGGATGTCGTACGCCTTTCATATCAGTATACTCAGAAGACTTCAAGTTACTCAGAAGTCTTTGATTGTGAAGTCTTCACCATACAGAAGAATGTGATGGTGTCAGACAGGCCATCTTGGGAGGGACATTGCACAATTGAGGTAACACAAGAGAAGAAGGCTTGTTATGTTTCACATATCTACCCACCCAATGTCATGTGGCATAGAGAAAAGAGCTGGGATCTGAATTTGGTATGAGTATATAGGTAAGCAGAAATGAAAGGATGATCTCCTATAGATATCCTGGTCCAAGACCATTTGGGTTGTAAAGATAAGAATCGGGGAGCCCAGAAATAAAAGGATAACTAATAATATAAGAGTGTGGGAGGCGCCTATATATACGTGTTGATACATATACATATGTAGTATACAATGGTGTATGGGTGTACATTCCACCCAGTTAATGTCAGCAAAATCCTGGCGCCTGAAGTTGCACAACAGCCTCACGTAGAGTTCATTTTCCACTGCATCATGCAAGCTGTCTGAGAATAGCAGTGGGCCCTAAGACGTCTAAACTCACAAACACACAGCACTCACACCAAGGAAAAAAAATAACTGAGGCGGTAAGGATATTGTCAATTTGACTGCATGCTGTTAGAACAGATGACTAAAGGGAAGGGCTATTTCATATGGAAGGAGGAGGTCCTTAAAATACCCCAAGCTAAGCGTCACTAGGGCGCGTGGTGCCCCAGAGCGGGGCGCGCGCGCGTCACCCAAGTGACGCCTCCCCCAGATACACCCCTTTTATAAATCTTCGGTGTGGCCACGATTTGGGGGGGCGGCCGGCGATTTGGGGGGTCAGCCGGGGAAGACGTCTCCAGAGCCGGCTCCTGGCCACGGAAGGCCCCTCCGAGGCCGGGAGCCGGCTCCGGGGATGTCTTCAGAATCGGAGGCGACGCACGCAGGGGAGGTGACGCGCGTCACGCGTGTGCATGCGCGCATCACCTCTATGCGTGCTTCACCCCCATAGCGGCCCGCTATCGTCGCTTCACGATAGCGACGCCACTGAGTGCATGGACCACTGGGTTAGATCTGAACGATTCAAGTATGGTGCAACAGCTGAAACTGGGCAACATCCTGTCATCGTCGTCCCTGTCACCAGTGCCATCTTGGCCTCTAGGAACAGTGAAGAATCCAGGAGGGCCCCCAAGCTGCAGACATGCTCCTGCAGAGGGAGTGTTACCCCATTCAGAATAGGTTGCCATTCAATACCTGCATTATATTTCTCTGCACCAAGAAAACCTTTGATTTTTCTGGTTTAATTTCAGCTTGCTCACCCTCATCCTGTCCCCAACTGACCTCAAGCACTAATCTAGGATTTCTGCTGCTTTCCTGACATTTGGTGGAACAGAGGGGTAGAGTTGGGTGTCATCCACATACTGGTGACACTCATACCCCCAGATAACCTTACCCACCCAATGGTTTCATGTAGGTATTAAACACTGGCGTCACTGCAGGGGGGGTGGAGCTCTAAGAACATGAAGCATGTTCCTGTGTAACGGAGGGTCTGACCGCGGAGGAACTTAGAGCTCCGCCCCCCTGCAGTGACGCCAGTGGTATTAAATAACATGGGGGAAAGAACTCTGAATAGAACTCAGCATATACCAGAGGCCAAAGCCCAGCGATCTTCCAGCCAGAAAGGAATGGAGCCACTGCAAAACAGTGCCCTCTGAAGAGGACACATTCGCCAACCCACAAGTTGTTTTTATTAGTTTTTGTTAACTGTTTTTTATTGTTTTGAAACTAACTATTTATGTATGTATTTTTTTTTGTATTGTATTTTTCTCTGTTGTAAGCCGCCTTGGGTCCCTTCGGGGAGAAAGGCGAGATAGAAATATTGTAAATAAAAATAAATAAATAAATAAATAAATAAATAAATAAATAAAGTCATTGAGCCTCCCAGACTACCTCTTCCCCTCTCCTTTCCTGGAGATCCACAGCATGGTGGACAATTTTCTAAAAATCCAACAGTTGGATCATGTATTTCAGCAGTAATTAAATTCAATAGCTGCCACATTGTTCTATAAACAAGCAGGATCTGTAATGACGACACAGAATTGGGACTCTCTGGGCTCTTTACCAGCTGCTGACAGGGTGCGGAGAGATCCCACAATTTCACCATGCCTCTTCTCTTTCTTAGCACTTCCCAAACCGGTTGGATTACCAAATTAGCCTCAGACTCAATTTACGTTGAGCAGCTCCCCCCCCCCCACATACACATTCAAATAATGCTTTTCAACTGAAATAGGTTTACAAAATTTATTTAAATTTAAGTAAGAGGATCCTGAAATGACACTCAGAGTTTTCATATAAACATTAAATTTTCAATATGCTTTGACGGGGTGGGGGCTGAGCACTTCCGGGGCTGCCAGTCATTTGTGTGAAGTGAGTTCCGTCAGTGGAAGTCCCAGAAAGGATTGGGCCATAAGGCTATAATCTTTGTACACTTTCCTGGGAGTAAGTGCGCAAAAGACTATTGAACACTGTGGGATTTACCTCTGAGTAGACATGCATAGGCTTGTGCCATAAATGTGCCATCAATCTGACTGCATGTGAGAAAGGGGGGTGGTTGTTGTGGGTTAGTGGTGAGGCTGCATGAACTACCAAGGTCACCAGTCCGTTTCTGCTGTGTGGCAGAAACAACAGGGCCAGGATGCTGAGATCAAGGAGCCCTCCTGTCAAACATGTGGCGCAAAAGGTGAAAAAAAGCCTTTAAAGCAGGGGCCCAGGAGCTCCGCAGTAGACATAGCTAATTCAAGGAGGGCAAGAGAGTTGGAGCTGCTTTCCTGGGGAAAGGGGGCATGATTGATGCAAGACGGCCGACAAGGGATGGCTGCCCAGCTCATGATGGCACAGCAGTTTTGTTGCATGCATTTGAGGAAAGGAAGGGGAAAACATTGGAAAGGAGAAGGAAGCAGGTTATTACCGACATGGCTGCTGCAGCTTGGCACAGTGCTGCTAGAATGCCTGTGGCTTAAATGCAACATGAACGGATCAAAGAAATGAATGCAGTGGCAGCAAGGCAGACCGATGACAAGCAAGGGATGGGAGGACACGAGGGTCAGATGACCCATTTCTGGTAAGGAGGCAGCCCTAATGAATAGCCTCAAGACTTGAGGGGCTTAGTGATGTGACCCAGACGTCACCTGCCCCCACTACCTGTCATTGACAGACTTGGGGGAAAAAAACAACACCAGAAAAAAGACACTCAAACATTTATCTCCCTATATTTACACAAGCTTGCAGACTGCAGGAGCTCAGCTCTTTGCAGGGCAATTAGCAGCTATCTGATTTTTGAATAACCACAGGCCTTGAGGCAATTACTTATCTGATCTTTCCATCATCTGTGTTTTCATTGGAGACTCTGTGGGACCCACCAGAAATAAGGTCATGACTCACCAAATGGGTCCCAACCCACAGTTTGAGAAACACTGTGATAAGGATCTTTATAGCTACAGAACACAAGCCTCGAGCTCTTTGCAGGACGTCACAGATCATGCTGAACAGGGGAACTTTTTTCCAGTTGTTATCGCTGTCTCACTGACAGTCTCCACATTCCAGTCCGTACTCTCACCACGGCACACAACTGTGATGCCTCTCTGCCATCGAGGTCATAACAGCTGTTCAGTAATATCACTGAGTTCCAACACGAACGGGCTGCTCCTGCTTAGCTTCTGGCAGTCTTCAGGCAATTCAACCCCAGGGCCACACCTCCATCCAAAATTATATATTGTATGGTGAAACTGATTGTGTCGCATGGAGATTCATTCTTTATATGAGAGAACAGTGGCAGGTAAGAAAAGTTCTTTTCTTTCATGCATCTGCTTTAGTTGATTTTGCTGATTTTTGTCTAGTGTATTAAGAGCTGCCCCCCACCCCAGGATGTAGCACTAACTGTTTTGTCAGGGCAGCATTAGCAGGGGGAAGCGTAGGATATGGTTGTCAGTAAAAGAGTTAAATCCCCTTGAAATTGATAGGATTTAAACACTTCCCAATGCAAAATGAAAACTCCAATCATATCCCTTGCCACACTAAAGCTATAGCATGCAGCCACGCCAAAAAGGCACGCTGTGGAGGGGAGGGGGGTAACCTGAAAGCAAACGATAAGTAAGTAGCAGCCCAATTCTTATGGCAGTTGAAAAAACTGCTCAAGCAGCAGATGAAGTCAGAAGAGGAAGGAGCGCCAGTGGAGAGGCTGCAGAGGCCGAATGTCTGCCAGAGGATGAAGGTCGGAGCACCCATTGGTGACAGTGGATCAGTGGCGGGGAGGAATGGGGCAGGGGAAGGGCAGAACAGGGCAAAAGGGGGGAGAGCAGGAGGCAGGTCAGGAGGCAGGAGGGGGCAGTTTCCAGAACAGGTGACTTGAAAATATGTTCCCTTACCTCTCCCAAACGTCTCGATCTGCCCCCTCCCCCACAGGATGCAGCTCAAGCCTTTTTGGAGGAGGGATAGGATTGGGCTGTGTGTGGTTTTTTTAACATACCTCCATGTAAGCCCTCAGGCCACCTATCAGTCTCCTTGGACATACGCGACCCATATTGATGGTATATGTCCAAGGAGGGAAGAGGAGCAGGAAGATTTTTTGAAAGAGGAGACAAGATCCAGCACGCGCAGCTGACTCTGGATGCCCTCCCCTGCCCTATTCAGCCCTCCATGCCGAAGCACCGTTCTCGCTGGGCTCTCCAGTCCCCGCTGCCATGTGCGGGGCTGCTCCAGCCTCTCTGCTGGCATTCCTTAAGTGCACAGTTCCGTGCGCTGCCCGAGTGCCATTTGGAACAGCTGTAAAGCAGCTACCACTGCTGGAATGCTAGTTCCAGCAGCAGTACTGTAGAGCCCAATAAGATTGGGCTGCAAGACTGTCAGCTATTCCCAAAGGCCAGTATCAAAGCAGACATTGATGTTCTGACTGCACCATTTCAGATCTGCATGACTCGCTGTTTGTGCCATTCTGTGTGGTTCAAAATTCAGAATAGAAATAGTAGGATCCCACCAAAAATGATTTTGAATCTTGCACTCAGACCACCTGGATATTCAGCACATGAGAGGACTGGATTTACTCCCACAAGTGTTAAGGGACTGGACTTTTGATCAAGCTTCTGTTCATCTTGCAAAATAATTGTTGAGAAGAAGGTTCTTAACAAAATTTACATGCAAATAAGTATGTCAATCAATCGATCAATCAATCAATCAATCAACCTTTATTGGCATAACATAACAAAACATAAAAAGAAAGTAATAGAACAATAGAGTTGGTCCATAGTGGATCGGCCTGTATATAGCACTATCCCCAAAACTTGGCAAGCAATTTGATGAACACACTCACAGAGACAGACAGACAGACAGACAGACAGACAGACAGACACACACACACACACACACACACACACACACAAACACAAACACAAACACACATACATACACACAGGCAAAAAACAACCCTGCAAAAAACGGCCTAAAAAAAGAGAGGCTTTAAAAAGCCTCTTTTAGGCCATTTTTTGCATCCTCCCCGGGGGCTTTTTAGGCCTATTTTTGGCCTAAAAAGGTCCCAGGAGGGTGCACGGGGGGAGGGTGCACACCGGTGTGTGTGTGTGTGTTCTTCTTTGTTACCGCATTTGTGCAAACCCCCCCCCCCCCGGGCAGTGGGTGGCCAGAAGCGTCCTTCCCGGCTGGCCGGCAATATCGAATGCAATTCTGGAGAGGCTGCGCCTGCGCAAACTTGCTGCTGCCTCTCTAGCTCCCTTAGTTTTGCTGGCTGAATCCTCCAACCAGTGAGACTAAGGGAGCTAGAGAGGCAGCAACAAGTTTGCGCAGGCACAAACTCTCCAGTCTTGGATTCGATACTGCTGGCCAGCCAGAAAGGATGTGCCTGGACACTCGCCTGGGGGGGGGGTGCACGAACGCGGTAAGAAACCACCCAAAGTGCGCCCCCCCACTGTGTTCATTCCCCCACTCGTGGGTGGCTCATCGAGCTCCGGAGAGGTTGCACTGCCGTCGCAGCACCACCGAAATTCGGCGGTGCTGCAGCGGTGGCAGTGCACTCCCTTCGAGCTCGACACCCCTGCGCCCGGGGGCCCACAGCCCGCCTGCCCCCCTAATGACACCACTGATATATATCAAGACACCCAAGAGTTTTCTCAAGTGCTTAGTTGAATATATGAATCAACAGTTTTCCCGTGCACTCCCCAATGACTATGCAGGACAAAGGGGTACGCCCTAGGGGTACGCCGACCACAGGTTGAGAACCCCTGGTCTAGAAAAAAGGCGGCTGAGGGGGGACATGATTGAGATGTTTAAAATTATGCATGGAACAGAGAGAGTGGATAGAGAGAAGTACTTATCCCTCTCTGACAACTCCAGAACTAGGGGACATCCACTAAAATTGAGTGGTGGGAGAATTAGAACAGACAAAAGAAAATATTTCTTTACCCTGCGTGTAATTAATCTGTGGAACTCCTTGCCACAGGATGTGGTAATGGCACCTGGCCTAGATGCCTTTAAAAGGGGGTTGGATAGATTTATGGAGGAAAAGTTCATCACAGGTTACAAGCCATGATAGCCTAGTATATGCAACCTCCTGGTTTCAGAAGTAGGCTATCTCTTAATGCCAGATGCAAGGAAGTGGCGACAGGATACAAGTGGTGGGCCACTGTGTGATACAGGATGCTGGACTAGATGGGCCTTTGGTGTGATCCAGCAGGGCTCTTCTTATGTTCTTAAGGATCAGGATTCCTATCATATGCAGTTGTGCAGGTTTCCTCTAACGCAGCTTGAAGCCCCACAATCTTCAGTTACAAGTAATGTTCTGCTCAGCTGAACCATAGAAACGTTTTTTGACTGAAGGGCTTGTTTTCAAGTTCCACACTCTCTGGTTGGGTGTGGTGGAGGAGGGGGGCTAGTGCATACTGCAATACAAAAGGGAGATTTTCCTCTCCCAGCCTTGTTTGAGAGGGGGAAATGAGCATGTGGAGCTCCTCCTTGTTGAACATTTCACCCCATTCCCTTAAGTAACGCTTATTTGAAAGCATTTTGTATCCTAAGTCGCAACTAGATGTTATACAGGAAAGGGCGCAATCCTGCGCAAGTCTGGAATTGCAGAGCAAGCGCTCTGCTGTTCCAAGACGTTGCAAATGTGCTATAAAGCACGTTCATGATGCCTCGGAAGTAAGGGAGGCTGGTGCAAGGCCGACCTCCCTCCCTCTGTCGCTGGACCGGGCAAGCGCTCCCCCGGCAGCCACGTGAACAGCCTGGCAGGTGAGGGAGGGGGTTATTGGTCTAGCCAGCCCAGGAGGGGTAGTGGGATGTCCAGGCACGTCACTAGGGCATGCGCCGCCCCAAAGCGGGGCATGCGTGCCGCCCTAGTGACCCCCGTACCCCCCTCAAAAATTTTCGCACCGCCTTTGGCGGCGCGGACATACCGCCCACTGCTGCTGGCTCCTAACATCCGAGCCCCCACCCCGCTGTCCGAGGCCTTCTGATGAGGCCCAATGTGTTAATACGTGATTTATTATGTTTTTCGCGCATGTGCAAAATGAGAAACATTCTGCGCATGCGTGGAAAATGTAACAAATCACATATCGCCGCATTGGGCCTCGTCAGAAGGCCCCGGACAGCCAGACGACGCGGATGCTCCGAGGCCTTCTCCCGGCCTTGGAGCCTCTGGAGGGCGACGTGCGCAGCGGAGGTGACGCGCGCGTGGGTGCGTGCGTCACCCTCTGCGCGCGTCACCCTCCGGCGTTTTCGCGCCCCCCCCCCCGCCACGCTAAAGTTGTATGTTCAAATATAATCTTTCTGCAGAGATTTCCAATATTGTGGCAGGTCACAAATTAGGGTTAAACCTGATGGGAGGGGAGGGCTATTGATGTCACCATTTAGATTTTGCTAGCTGAAAGGTGATTATTTTGTCAAATTAAGTAAAGTATAAAACCTCGTTTTGTTGAATTAAGTCAATATAAAACCTACTAAACACTATTGCGAGTCACTTGTTAAATGCTATAAATGCTGGTGGTTGGTGCGTGTTACTGTTAAAAATATAGTAGACAATACATTTCTTGGGAAACAGCTGTCATTGTTTTCCACCATAGGTCTAAGATGTGGCTGTTTATGGCAGTGGCGTGCTTCATCCTGCAAGCTACAGATTCAGAAGAATCCTTAGGTGGAACACATTTGAATCCTCAAGAATTTATGACAATTGTAAGTTGCTTATACCAATGCATTTAGTAGCAGGCGTTAGTATCAACCAATTCCTATGTTTCCAACCAATTCCTATAGCAGTAGCATGCTTCATCGTGCAGGCTACAGTTTCAGAAGAATCCTTTGAATCCTCAAGAGTTTATGATTGTCTTACGTGGCTTATACAGGCTTATTTTGCAACAGTGTATTATTGCTCAACCAATTCCTATATTTTAGCTCTAGTTTGCAACCAGTTTAAAAGGGCAGGTGCTTTGCGCAGCAGCATTTCCATATTTGCCTGGGTTATCTTAGGCAAACTGGCAGTCATTCGAAGTCACCTTTCCAGATTTTCTCACTGAATTGCAAGCTCAATTAGCTTGAACTCCTGTTCTGAGAAGCGTTAGTTGGCAAAATTAATTTGGCAAAATGTGATTGTTGGCATTAGCTGAGCCTGTTTTCTAGGAAGTTGTTTTTCAAAGTACGGCGTTCTTCTGCAGTGACTTATTACATTAATAAAGAGGTTTTCCTCTCATTCCATAGCTATATTTTCTTTGGTTGCAAAAAAACACAAAACCAGACAATCCTCTCATCAGCATGCTGCTATACTCAAAATATCACCCAAATGGTCACTGTTGCTGTACAAACTAACTCAAACTAACACTTTTCCAGATTTTCTCACTAAATTGCAAGCTCAATTAGCTTGAACTCCTGTTCTGAGAATCATTAGTTGGCAAAAAATAATTTGGCAAAATGTGATTGTTGACATTAGCTGAGCCTGTTTTATAGGTGTTTGCATCCCAAGCCTAGTCCTACCACATATAAATTATGTTTCTCAAAGTAAGACTTTCCTCTGCAGTGACTTACTACATTAATAAAGAAGTTTGCCTCACATTTCATAGCTATATTTTCTTTTGTTGCAAAAAACCACAAAACCTCTCATCAGCCTGCTGATATACTCAAAATATCACCTAAATGGTCACTGTTGCTGAACAGACTAAAGCCCGACCCACACCGCATGAGCTCCGGCGCGTCCTAGACACGTGCGGAGCTGTGGCGAGCTGTGTGGTCACCATTTCGAGAGAGAGCAGCTGAACACGGGAGAGCTCCCGAGTTCCGGCACGAGCAGAATAGTTTGTTGCCCATGATTTTGAGGGGGCGGGGATGCGGAGCTACTGTAGCCACCAATCGGATGAGAGGGAGGGATGAAAGGGGTTGTCAGTCAATCGGATTTCTCTTGGATCCATTTCTCCTTCTCACAAAAGTTAGCAAGATGAATTCTATTCCCGGCACAAATTGTTTTGTTAGTTTTCTCACCTTCCTGCCCCTCTCTCTCAAGTCTTGTGCTTAGCCAATCACCGCTGCGCTTTCTAAGAAGGCGGGACAACAGGAGGGACTATTTATAAGAAGTCACCTGTGGAGATGAGGTCAGCACTGGGAGGCGGGCGTCCAGGCACCTACACTCGCTCGCCTCCGCGCCAGAATTCGTGCGGTGAGGATCAGGCTTAACACAGCCCTGCCAGCTCCTACCTGCCTTCCTCCTGTCTCTTTAACTGTGTCTTTAAGCCTCCCTGCAGCTTAAGTAGCTGAGGCTGGCTGGGAGGCTTAACTAATAAGACTAATTAGCCTCTATCATCTAAGTGAGCAATTAACTCCGCAAGCTATTCTCATGCTGCTGCTTTGGCCCAGTTGCCTGTGAAGATCAGAAAGGCAGCCTGCTGCGTACCACCGGAGGTTGTTGAAAGTACCACCGATGGTACGTGTACCACAGGTTGGGAAACTGTCCTACATTGTTTATAGGGACCGGGAAGCATGCAAAACATAAGACCATAGTAAGCAGGGTCTCTCCCCTCCACACAGTGGGAAATGGGCATGAGGTGGTGGCTCACCTTCTGATGCTCTGTCACATGCTGGGGCTACCACACATCTGTGTCTAGGACTTCACGGCTACTTGCGCTGGCAGTTTCTCTGCAAAAGGTATGGTTTCTCTTCTGACTAAACAGGAGACAATGAAATCTGGTTTTCGCCAAGGATTTATTTCTTCTTGCAGAGTGAAATCATCCAATACTGGGGATATCCCAGTGAAGAACACCAAGTCGTGACAGCTGATGGCTATTACCTGCAGGTTAACAGAATTCCTTATGGAGTACACAGTCCTGGAAAGACAGGTATCTTGCTGGACGTCTGAGCATACTGTTCATACTGGGAGCTCTCTCCCCTCATTTCTTGCCCAAGGGTTCACTTCAGGATTCACTTCTCCTCATTTCAGTCTGCTGTCATGTGTATGTTTGTGGATAAGAGAGTCAGAGTGGTAGCGAGAAGGAAGGGACTGGAAGAAACTACTTCGCACAGTGGTGAGTTCGTTATGGGAAAAAGAGTTTATTTCCTGTAAAGATGACCTCTCATGGGGAAGATCCAATGAAGAACACATACTAGGCCCAGATGGGGAATCTTCAATCACACAGGTCTTTTCTACCATTCATTATCATCCCTACTAGGCAGGAGATGATTGGATGTGGCAGGTCCATGTGGGTGTGTCATGGAATCTCACTGTGGGGAAGCATCTCCCATGTCACTAAGTGAATGGAGTTGAAGACCTTTGCCCAACTATGACTGGTTTTCTGGCTGTCATGTTTATGTTTGCATGTTTTGGTTTGGCTGACCATAATCTGGTCTTCATTCTTTGCATGCTGGCAATAATGTTTTGGTGTTTTGATATTGTAAAGTAGAAAACAATAAAGATATTAAAGAGCGAAATCTTTCATAGCCAGCAACAATTTTGTAAGAAATAGGGAACACAGGTTTAGGTGATGATGTAGCTATTGAAAATGCCCCTAGCTATTTTATCTGTTGTTCCTTTAATAAAAGGTAACACCAGCCATCTTTCATCTTTTTCTGTAGTCTTATCTGCAACAGTCTTGACTGTCACTTTTTTTGTGTTGTTTGCTCCAGGCCCTATCAATTTGTAATTTTTTGTAGGGTTTTTGGGCATTTAAACATAAGGACGATTTTTAAACCAACAGTTAAAGTGGAACAACTACTTCGCAACCCCAAAGATCCGAGACCCCCTCTGTCAAATCCTGGGGTCTACAGCATCCCATGTGAGTGTGCAAAGGATTATATAGGCACTACTAAACACCCAATTGCCACCAGAGTTAGAGAGCACGAGAGAGCCACCAGATTGCTTCAAGCAGAACGATCAGCTGTGGCAGACCACGGAAAAAATACAGGTCATACTATTCAATTTGAGAAGACAAACTGTTTATTCAATATTTCTGAGAATAGACAAAGATTTAACCATGAAGCAATACAAATAAGCAGACGAAAAAACCAAGATCTCATGAACAGACAACATGAACTGTCTTTCATAGATAAAATCTGGCTTCCCATATTGCATAAGAAAGAGCACTCCTAGCAGTTACAGCATGGCCTCAGGCTCCTCTGAGCTACATCCTTGCAGGGTTATTCCAGGTCACCAGCAAGATTCCATTCTTCTGTTACCGTTTGGCAGTTAAAGCCTTCTTCAGTGGCACCCAGTGCATTGTACATCTTGCTAGCATGGTGCTGCTGTACACCAGAAGACGTCCACAGAAGTGGACGAAACGTTGTGTGTTTTGTGTTCTGTTAAATACGTTTTCTTACATGGCATCTAAACCCGTGTTCCCTATTTCTTACAATAAAGATATTGTAAAGTAGCCCTGAAAATCATCAAATAATAAAATCATCCTGATAACAAGCACTAATGTAGTACACCATTTAAGTAATACTGGATTCCGGCCCCACGTTGTTTAATAACAGCACAGCGACAGAAAATAGAATTCAGGATGGATTTATTCCATGGAAGAAATGACCACAGTGGAATTGGTTCCAAAAGACTGAGGCCCCGAACACGAGGCATACAAAGCTTTTATAGCAAACTAAACGTCATGCATAATCAACAATTTCTCCTCCTGTTTGCGGTGTTTTCTAGCCTATCGCCTTCTCACCTCCATATATGCTTATCTATGAAATAGTGTCCAGTAATGTCCAGTTTCACAAAGCATGGCTTGTTCATGGCTGAGTCTGCATAGGAAGGGTTGAACTTTCTGATTAGGGTTACATATGTGCGTACATGATCAGCACGTGCAAGGACACTTGCTTCTACGTGATTAGTGCTGGAATGCAAGAATTGGGGAGTAATACTTCTCACAGTTACAGGCCTCTACTTCAGAATCAGAGAGGGGCTTTACTTGTGATTAGGGTAGCAATAGTTACCTAGTTACCTAGTAGTATTGCAAACTCATAACCATAAGCTAGGGTACCTCACTAACGTCTGGCTTAAAAAAATCACATTCTTACTATAAACGTGTAACAGCCGAATCTTTACTAAAAAAAACCCCCACTGCACTGATGCAGCTGTGCCAACCGAGTGCAAGCTGCATCCTGAGGCGGGGGCAGTATTGGAGGCGTCCTCCAGGTAAGCTGATAGGTCTACTTTTGCTGGTGGAACTCCAAGCGGACCTGGAGAGTGTTCATCCAGGGAGATGAATTGAGGCCGGGAAGGGGAATAGGTTATGGGCACAGCTGCTGCCACTGATAACAGCCTCTTCCCACCCTCGACACACCTGCTCTCTGCCCCAATTCGCATTCTGTTCCTCTCCTTCCCCGCTGAGTTCCAAATGCCCAGCAGCCTGTTAAGATTGGGCTTTAAGTCCCTTTGTCTCCATTTTGGGTTATCCCAGATTATTGCAGTGAGCAATGTTTATGTTCCAGGTGAGTTTTTAAAAATTAAAAGTGCAACTGACCATCTTTGGATTCTCTTCTGTCTCTTTTTTCTTTTTTCTAGGACCTAGACCTGTTGTGTTAATTGTACCTGGATTGCTTGCTGAAGGAAGGTGCTGGATTGCAAATATCCCCAACAATAGTCTGGGGTTTTTTCTAGCAGACGCTGGCTATGATGTTTGGTTACTAAATTGCAGAGGAACCACCTGGTCTAGAAGGAACCAAAATCTGTCGATTGATCAGGAACAATTTTGGGATTTCAGGTAAGTTCATAGAATAGTTTGAGGCTTGGAATTATGAGATCCTTGTTCTGTGTGTTGTTCTTGGCCAGCCAGCCAACCACTGATAAAGATGTGCAAACAAGAAAGCAATCATGAGACAAAAAGTTCCTTGTTGTGAGTGGCTGGGCTGTTTGAATGCAGAATGAAGAGCCCATCATAACTGCGACCAGGATACAATTAACTGGAGTGAAGGGCAAGGCCTTACAACTTATCTTGACTATCAGTCGTAGGGAGGAGTTTTTTCCTGGTGTCATGGGAACCTCCCGCTGAAAGACCCGCTCCAGCAAAAGGCATCCAAGGTTCCCTTTGCTAACGTGCACTTTTAAAAGTAGGAAATGAGGATCAGGGCTCTGTGGACCTATTTAAAGCATGAATGGCCCGATCCTATCCTTGTGGTATGCCGGTGTACCATGAGGTCTTGCTTGTGAAGCAGCCTCTCCGCTGGACTGTGCAGCGCTGCCGCTGGCAGGATCGTTGAAAAGCTGCGCACCACCAACGGAGTCGTGCAGACCAGCCACTGGCGAGACAATACCGGCAGAGGGGCAGGGATGGGGATGGGGAAGATTGAGGCGAGATGGGGTGGGTCACAACAGACTGCCACCCCTTACTTCCAGAAACCCCAGCCTGGCCTGGATATGTCCCCAACAGCCTCCTCAGAGCTGCACCAGCAAAATTGCCAGCAAAGATCTGAGGACTTATATCGGGAAGTGTGAGGTGGCCAGGAAGGGAAGTAACATTTTCATTTCTTACCTTTCCCGACTCTCCTGGTTCCCAGTCAGCATACTGGATGCAGCGGATGGTATGATGGCAAAATCCACTCCACCCTAATTTGTCCCTGATCCACCCCGCCTGCCACATTACCTACTGAGTGTCTGATCTGTAAGGCACTGTTGCCAGCAAGTGGAATTCTGGCTGTTGCACTGGCAGCAACTCTCTGCAAAATGAAAGTGTGGCTGCCACACTAGTGCCCTGCGGGTGATGCTGATAGGTCACCAGATCTGCCAGCCTGTCCCTCGGATAGGACTGGTCCAGTAGTGTACTTACACTATTATATCCTAATGCAGCTAGGGAAAATTTCAACTTTTTTTTTTTATGTTACAGTTTTCATGAAATGGGGATATACGATGTTCCAGCAACAATACATTTTATCCTGCAGAAAACGCAGCAAGATGGGATATATTACATTGGTCATTCCCAGGGTGCAACACTAGGTACATGAAGGGCCCAGTCCTAACTGTGTGCTATGCTGGCGGAATGTGCATTCCGCCAGCATAGCGTGCTTTGCGGCTGTCGTAAACATGACTCCGCAGAAGAGCGCAGCCTGGCTGCCTCTGGAAATGGCGAGTGGCCGGTTCTGCGCAGCAACAGATGCTGGATGACCACCGCCTCAGGTAAGGCCGTGCAGGGGCCAGAAGGGAGGTTGGGAGGGGCAGAACAGGGCAGGGTGTGTGTAAATGGGGTGGTGGCTTACCCCCTTGCAAGGGAACAAATGTACCCTTATTGCAAGGAGGATTCAGCAAGCGGAGTTGCAGTGGATTGGACTGTAAGAAGAATACAGTATATTGAAATGAAGTTCTCTTTTGCATTGTTCTTGAGTCGTCAGGGACTGACTCTTGAGGGAACTAAACACAGCCTAAAGCCATGTGTGTTTCATTGCTAATTCCTATTCATGCCCACTTATTCTGATTGAACCACTTGAATTCAAGGTGCACCCAAGGTTTTGCCACACATTCTCTGATACCATTCCTGACACATAGCATGAAAGGAGAAATATTAGAAATGCATACACCTTGTCTTACTCCTGAATCCCCATGAAAGCATTTCTTTTTCTGTATAGCATGTGCAGCTCTAATCAGGCCCGTTATCATGAGGGAGCAGGGACTGGCAGTTGATCATGCAAAGATAAAATCACCGACTTCTGCAAAGGCTACTGGTCAGATACATTCCTGCTTCCCTTCAGTGATGTTGTACCAACCTTAGCCCAACCTGGCCAGACCCTGACCCTGATTTGCATTTGGTGCAATTGCAATATTTTAAATTCCATCTCTTCTGCAGGTCTTATTGCCTTTTCGGTCATGCCAGAACTTGGTCTAAAGGTCAAGCTTTTCATATGCTTGGCTCCTCCCTACACATTGGTAGATACTCATGGTCCACTCTCACCCCTTCTGTTAGTTCCTGAAGGAGCCTTAACAGTATGTAATATACATTCTCGTGTGTTTATTATTTCCATCTTTATTTCTATATTCATTTCTTTACGTGTTTAGAGTGGGACAATCCCACTGCCATCCTCTTTGTAGTTGAACTGAAGAAAAAATGAAGAACATACCTGTTGGACCTCAAATCATTAATACATACTTTTTTGAGATTAGGTATGGGTTGGAGTATCATCCATACAATTTCATGTGGCTGATGATGTCCTTATATGTTCTCCTGAAGTTGTTCAAACCCTCTCATAGGGACATATGAACCTGCCTTATACTTACTCGGAGTACTGGTCCAACTAGCTTAGTATTATTTACACTGAGTGGCATGGAGGGTGGGCAGGGAGGTGGGGTAACAGGTTGGAGAGAGGAGGATCAGGGTGGGGATTGGGGCCACCAGGAAGTGAGTCAGGGAGGAAAGGGGGTATATCTCAGTGGCAATGGTGCTGTCAATATATGCCCCCTACCTGACCTCGTCACTCCTCATGTCCACTCAGACTTGCACCAGCCAAAAAGCTGGCACAGATCTGCGTAGATACATAGGGTAACAGGGGACTTACATTGAGGTAAGGGAATGAATGTTCCCTTACTTCAAGGAGGACCCCTTATTGCCCCTCCCCAGCGGCGGAACCACGTTGGAGCACGTGGAGCAGGAGCTCCAGGCGCTAGATTGCGGGTGGGGAACTCACCCTCTCCCGAAGTGCAGCGTTGTGTGGGTGAGGGCGCGTTGACATGACGTGACACTGGCCCCGCTCCCACCCGCCCGGGCGTCCTCCCAGCGCCTGTCGCCTCTGCCCCTCACCATTGGATACAGCATGCTCTCCATGGCGCGTCTGCATTGGCAATAATTGCAGGGGGGTAGGATTGGGGCAATCTGGCAGTGCAGGGTACTTTATGGCTGTTTCAAAAGTTAACATGCCATGTAGTGTGTCCAGGCCACCACCACTAGCAGTGAGCAGGTTTGCTCCAGAGGCCCGCCAAGAAGCTCCAGTTAAGAATAACAAGGTACAGCTGTGATTCTCCAGTTGGGAGTGGTTTAGCATGATTGCACAGCATGAAGTCAGCCAATGAGGTCATCTTCCAGAAGCTTTGGCTGGCCTGAACCTCTGGTTGGTCAGAAGCTACCTTCAAGATATACAGTATAAGCCTGTTGCTAGGGCTAGAATTGGTTACTCTCTTCAGCAAGGACATCTGTCTGTATCACTGCTGGTAGGACAGTTGGAAGAGCTACCACCCACTTATAGTAAAGGGTTTATGACCAGGTGAGCATTAGGAATAAGTAAGTATAGGAACTTAGCGTTATTCTTTTAGCATTGTATGTGTATTTGCATTTATTCTCTTAAGTAACTAACAGTCCCAGAAGCGTCGTCAGGGTAGGGGTGGGGGGCGGGCCCCAAGTGCACGTGGCGGCGAGGGGGGTGAACTAACTTGTCTTTTGGATGCCTCGCTGCTGCTGCTCTAGTAATTGTTTCAACCTGCCCATCCGCCCTGGAGCCGTTTGGCTCCAAAGAGGTAAGCAAAATGGCGGGGTGTGTGTGTAGCAGTGGCAGTGGCAGTGGCGCGTGCGTGCGTGCGTGCGTGAAAATGACGTCACGCCCCCCAGAAGGCGTGGCATCTGACGTTATGTGGGGGGCTGTCACATCGGCAGCCGCCCCCACGGGGGGGTGTTTACAGTTGCCACTGAACAGTCCAATCCTACCCAACCCCTCCAACATCGCGTCGGTACCAAACTGGCAGCTGCTGCATCCTGAGTGGTGGATCGGAATTGGGACGCTTCTTTGGGAAAAGGGGATGTTTAGTCCCCTTACTCCTGCATAAGCCTCACAGCTCACAATGGGTCTCCTCAGACCTGCACTAGCAAAGTCTGAGAAGAGAAAAGGGGCGTGGAGGCTGCAGGGGACGGGATAAGATCCAGTGCAGGCCTTCCGTGATGGATCCTCCCCCTCCTGCAGCCTCCCTGCCCCCTGTAATGCTCACTCCCTGCCCTTGTTCCATGTTCCCCCGCCCTCTTACCTTTTCTGGCGCACATTGGGAGTTCCTCCAGCACAGGTGGGGAGGCGTAGGCCTTCTCGCCAGTGTCCCTGGCAGTGCGCTGTCAGGGAGGCCTTTGCGACTGGCGCTGACTACTTTACAGCAGTCAGTGCCAGCGCAGAAGGAGCACCGCCATTGGGCGGCATGATTAGGATTGGGCTGTAAATGCCTCTCATGTATGGTAACCATAATTCTATTCTTTAAATAGATCATTATATGTCTGTTTGTATGAGGGAATTGATGCAGGGCACTAGCCTGACTAGCCATTCAGTCATGCTACCAAAGCAAACCAGAGCTTTGAGGCTTGAGTCCCTGGAATTTGGGGGATCTCAGAGATTACAAGGGCTGGGGAGTAGTAGACTTGGGGCCTGTAGACCTTCAGCTTCCCCTTGGTTGAAGGACTGGGTGTTAAAAGGGGTAGTGGCAGATGCGCTTCAATGTAAGTAAGTTCAAAGTGATGCACATTGGGGCAAGAAACCAAAATTTCACATATACGCTAATGGGTTCTGAGTTGTCTGTGACGGATCAAGAGAGAGATCTTGGGGTGCTGTTGGACCGGTCGATGAAAGTGTCGACCCAGTGTGCGGCGGCTGTGAAGAAGGCCAATTCCATGCTCGGGATCATTAAAAAAGGGATTGAGAATAAAATGGCCAATATCATTATGCCTTTGTACAAATCCATGGTAAGGCCACATCTGGAGTATTGTGTCCAGTTCTGGTCACCACACCTCAAAAAGGATAAAGTTGAATTGGAAAAGGTGCAGAAAAGAGCGACCAGATTGATTTGTGGGCTGGAACACCTCCCTTATGAGGAAAGGCTACAGCGTCTGGGGCTTTTCAGCCTAGAAAAAAGGCGCCTGAGGGGGGACATGATTGAGACTTATAAAATTATGCATGGGATGGAGAGAGTGGATAGAGGGAAATTCTTCTCCCTCTCGCACAACACCAGAACTAGGGGACATGCACTAAAATTGAGTGGAGGGAGAGTTAGAACAGACAAAAGAAAATATTTCTTTACCCAGCGTGTAATTCATCTGTGGAACTCCTTGCCACAGGATGTAGTGATGGTACCTGACCTAGATGCCTTTAAAAGGGGTTTGGACAGATTCATGGAGGAAAAGACCATCACAGGTTACAAGCCATAAGCAACCTCCTGGTTTTAGAAGTGGGTTTTCTCTGTGCCAGGTGCAAGGGAGTGTCAACGGGAAACAGGTTATCTTGTTGGCTGTGTGCTCCCTGAGGCATCTGGTGGGGCCACTGTGTGATACAGGAAGCTGGACTAGATGGGCTTTTGGCCTGATCCAGCAGGGCTCTTCTTATGTTCTTATGTTCTTAGTGGCAGCTGCTGGGGACACGGTTGCCCTGAGAACATGCACAGCTGTCTTACTTGGATTTGTTAAGCCACTGAAGTGGGGAGGGGGGGATGTACAGGAACATTTAACCATTATGGAGGGAGTAGATGGAATTGGGCCAAAAGTTAAGTTAGGTTTTGTTAGGATTTTTTCTGCACAGCTGCCTTTCATCAGTTGTCAGCAGAGAAATTCGGTTCATCCAGTCCCGGCAGAAGGAAAACGACTCAGACACGTAAATCAGGTGATAAGAGTCTATTTACAGATATGTACAAGTAACTTACAGCAGTCCTTGCTGAAGTCAACATACAAGTAGAGTAGTCAGTCTTTCCAGGTCCAAATCACAGAATTGAGCAGCAGAGTAATGGCATAACAATCAGATAGGAATTGGATGCAAATTATGGTAAGGCAAGGTAGGACTTTTATACTTCTGTCCACCAATCATCTTGTGCATTACCTCATCTCCCACCTGTGGATCACATCATCCACATTGCATCAGCTTCTGAGCAGAGTCAGCATGACACAGCAGTTTCACTTTCTATTCTAACTGCATTGCTTCTCTGTTCTGGCTTGTAAATTCATCAGGTCCATTTACAAACCTCAACAGGTTTGACTTGTAGTTTAGCAGGTCTGAGTCTGGTCAATACCTAGATGGAACAGAACCTGGCAACCCTATAGTATGCCATGTTGTGTTCTATCAAAGAAAGATGAGATACAAATGTAATAAATAAATGTACAGGGCAGAGATCTATGGCTGAAATCTGTGTTTGTGGGGGGTCTGTCAGGAGGTGTGTTGGGGAGGGCAGTGGGTAGATCTCATTGGCAATGGTGCCACCAATATCCTATTTCTCCTACCTGGCATCACCATTCCTCCTCGAGGCCACAGATCTGGCACATATCCAAGTAGACACATAGGGTAACATGGGGGTTAGCTTGAGATAAGGGAACAACCATACCCTTACTTCAAGGAGACCTCCTGATTGCTCTCCCGCCATTGGATGTACCGTGTTCCTTGATGGCATGGCTGCATTGGCAATAATGGAGGGAGATAGTATTGGGGCATAAGTGCAAATTCTAAGGGCATGGTCAGATGATATATGACATAATGTTAAGCTGGTTTGATAAATAGTTAAGCGGTTCTAAGTTGGGTCAATACCTAGATCAGGGTTCCTCAACCTTTTCCCACCCACGTACCCCCTCCCCCAACCCCCCAAGCACCCCCAATTACCTCCAAGCACTGTGTACCCCCGCATACCCCCTCCCCAAAAGTGCACCCCCCCAAAAGAGAGAAAGAACGTATTTTTCCGTCCTTGCGGCACTTCCGTGCCTGTGTGTGTGTGTGTGTGTGTGTGTGTGTGTGTGTGTGTGTGTGTGTGAAGGACCGTTAATTACCAGTACATTTGTTTTTATAGAGATTCAGAAAGGCTTCTGCAATTTTATTTTACAGCTTATATTTGGGAAAAAAGAATTCTGTCTTTTAAGTAACAAACAGAAAGCCATCCTTGCCAAGTTGTGCAGTCATGCAGTAATAGACAAGCTTTGTCTCCAAGCAACTGTGGGTAATACGACAAACGTAAATGTGGTAGGTGGCGTCTATATTGATTTGTTTAATATAACCAATGTTCCCTCTAATCCCCCCCCCACTGTGCAGAACATTTAATGACCCGAGTAGTATATAACCACTGTAATCTTAAAATGGGCAATGGTCAGTCTGACCACTAGGCAGTAAGTGAGGTACTGCTCGTGCATCACAACTAAGGCGAGGAAGTCACTGCCATTTTATAGATATATTTCTATAAACCTCTCCTTCCCCACCCTTAGTCCCCCACTGTTTTTCCTCAAGCTAAAAGTCCCTGATCGCTTTGGCAACCCACCTTTGTACCTTCTCCCACAATGTCCTTTTCACGATGGCGCAAACAGATGCCCCATTCTATCCCTTCTATCTGCACAGCACACAGGCTTTCCTCATTAGGAGGGTGGAGATAGACACCAATAAAGGTATTGCTTTCTCAGTGATTTGCAGCCAGGTCTGGTTGTTCCAAGCATTCTTTCAGCAATCTGTACACAATATCTGGTTCTCCTTCAGAGAGCTCTGCAGAGGGAGATTAATAATAAGCCAGAGGGAAGGAGATATGAGATATGTTAAGTGTGCTGTAATGTCTTTCATCTGCATGCGGCTCCTCCTATCAACAGGTACGAGCTTGCACTCCTGACACGTAATAATAATAATTATATAATAATAATAATTCCACATAATAATAATTCCTGACACATAATTTCTGACAGTACAGCACACCATTTGTACCCATTGTTCTTAAGTCACATTTTGCATATAGCATAGCCCCCAACAGCCTCTTACTTGAATCCTCAGTGTTCTGCTGCTCAGTGGACTCTGTTTGTTTGTTTGTTTGTTCGTTTGTTTAAAATACTCCATTCGCAAAGCATTTTTTCCCAGAACTTTCCCAGAACACCCAGAACTGTCAGAGAAGCAGATTCTCATGATATTTTCGTCCTCTTGTTTTTCCAGAGTCGAGCAGATGTGTACGCTGGAATCTATCCTAGTTTTTCTTCTGTAAAAACAATAATCCATTGGAACCAGGTACTACATTGTCGGTATTACGAAACTCAGAGATTAATGTCTGATTTTAACCACATCTCCCATTTCTAGTACTTGTGTGAGACTTACTACCAAAAGTTTGGCAAAAGGTTCCAAGTTCATTATTTTCAAAAATTAGGTTTTAGTTAGTCTATGAGTCCAACAACTAAACACATTTTAAAGGGAAAGCATCACGTATTCCAGAATTTTTAATTTTCGTTTAAACAGTGGTTTGTTCCTTTTGTACAAAGAGCCCACCAGGTGTGTTCCTATGGTTTGTGTCACCGGTGTGGGAGGTCAATGTGTCACTGCCATGATGGACCTCCTCCTATGCAGTGGGCGGGGCAACGCATCATCACCCTACCCCCATGTCATTGCCCCGCTTCCCGCATAATCAAAATTACTCCTCTAAATTACAATATTATGCGCACAGCCTAAATGTATGTATGCAGCCCAAAACCATGCATGGAATACCAAATGACAAACAGGCCAGCAGGAGCAATTATGCAGCTGGAAGAGGGAAAAGCACTCTGTACATGGCCCAAGGACACATTCCCTTCTTTTGCTCTTGCTTTGGGCTTTGAATGTCTGAAGCCTTGGGGTTGGAAGCATTTTCTAGAGCTGAATGCTTGCTGGGGGAGCCACGCCACCTTCTACTTGACATTATTTCTAAACACAGGACATGACTGACTTGTTACAGACTGCAGAGAAAGAGGGAAGCTCATCCTTTGATCCAGAGGTGTAACGTGCTGCCGCCGCACCCGGGACAGTGACTCACATTGTGACGTCACTTCCGGGCACGGCTACCCTCCTCACGATCTCCTCCTCGGTGCGCCCTGAGGAGGAGGTTACGAGAATGTGATGGGCAGCCATGGCTGCTCTCCCTCTCCACTCCGAGGAGTGACCATGGTGGAGCCTGAGGGGTGGAGCCCCGATTGAACCCCTCTTGGAACTGCAGCCTGAAAAACACTTCCACTGCATGCATACTTCCTTTGTAGGAAGGAAGGGGTGTGAGTGTGATGGGACTGTTGCAAAGGGCACCAGGACACGCCCAAACCTTTTCTCTTTTCCCCAACCCCACACTCTGTTCCGCAGCAAGCGATTTCTTTCCCCCAGGCTTCGAGGAAGATGCATGCCGGATCCCTTCCTCTTCCCTATAATATAGTATCTCTCTCTTTCTCTTTGGCACACTTATTGCTCAGAGTCGGTGAGTTCACCCACCAACCCATTTCATGCTGCTGCTGTTCCTCCTCATCCATGCCACGCTGCTCTCCTTCTCATGACCAGTCCTTCCAGAAGCGTTAAGCCCGGGCTACACTGTATGCATCCGACAAACGTACGGCACGGGCACGTGCGTCACATGTAGCCTCTCGTCGGCTGCCGGTGTTGGTCCCTCGGCTGCCTACGTCCCCGCACGGGCAAAGTCAACCTCGGCTCGACTTTTGCCCGTTTCATGAACATCCAGCCAATCAGGGGCAGTGCTTTGTACTGTGGGGGATGAGATGCGTTTTATACGGTAGCCAATCACAGGGCAGATGTCAGAAAATCTGTAAATAATAAAAAACTAAATAATAAAAGACTTATTAAATAATAAGAGACTGTCACACCACAGCCAAGCCCGCCAGGCAATTGGCTGTGTGGGCAGAGGCGACAGGAGAACAGGCAGTCAGCTGGGAGGCTGCAGCTGTCGGAGACACCTGGCAGACAGCTGCTAGGCCAGGCAAAGGAGGAGGGGGCGGGACTTATAGGGAAGTCTTGCAAGAATTGCAAACTCTGGGAGGACCTCCCCAGGAAGGGGCGGGGCTCAGGAGCTCATAAGGAGCCGGGCAGCCAAGGAGGGAGGAGGTTGCAGTAGGAGTCTCCCTGCCTGGGAAGGGAAGACCCAACCCAGAGACTCCAAGGGAGAAGGAACTTGCTGGTTGAGCGATGGACGGAAGGGAAAGGAAGAGGCAACCCCAGTGAGGCAGCACGGGGAAGGCCCACTCATGACAGGTAGCTATTCTCCAGGTGAAGAGAGTCCTGGAGCTACTTGCAGACCCCAACACCCCAGCTCGACCTGGGGTCAGTGGTAGGAGTGGGGGAAGAGCCACTTCTGGTCTGTCCCAGTCTCAACGTCTACCCCGAACTGCGACCCGCCTCCAAGACCCTACCCCGGGGTTCAGAGCAGCCACTTACCTGCCAACTTACCATGACTCCATGTGCATGACCCGGAACGACCAACCAATGCCTCAAACACGACCTCTCCTGTGAGAAGAACACGGAGAAGGTCTTATTAGCAGAGACTCTGAGTAAGCAAGGGCCTGTGACTACAACAAGGCCCCATGAATGTAAAGCAGTTGGCCCGAGTAAAACTTGTGAACATCAGGAAACGTAAGTCCGTCTCTTTATTATCTGGGAACGGTTCTGGGTCTACGCCACATCGTACCAAGGAGAGGTTTGGGAAAGGGCAGCCCCAATCCCTCGAGGCCGCAAGCATGAACATCACAGAGACTTATTAATAAGCAGCCTGAAGTGAACTGGAGGAGGAGGGGCAGCAGGGGAAGGTGCCATGATTATTTGCTGGGCAGTGATTTTCAACACGTGCTCTGGAATAGGGTAGATTGGTTCTGGCTCGCTACGGCTGCGTCTCGGCAGCGCCAGATGCACACAGAACGTGTACAGTGTAGCTCCTCCTTTAGGGAGAGGGCTGGTGTGCGTGTGCCAAGCTTTCCTGTATTCGCACAGACGCAACTTGTCCTGCCCCCAGGTTCAAATAATGGGCTCTGATTGGCTGAACGTGAACACCAGCAAAGTGCAGTTGGGCCTGGGCTACACTGTATGCATACGGCAAGCGTACGGCACGGCATGGGCACATGTGTCCCATGTGGTCTCTTGTCGGCTGCCGGCGTTGGCCCGTCAGATAGCTGCATCTGCGGATGGGCAAAGTCGACCTCGGCTTGACTTTTGCCCATTTCATGAACGTGCAGCCAATCAAAGGCTGTGCTTTGTACTTCACGGGGGTGGGGTGGGTGGGATGCGTTTCACGAGGTAGCCAATCACAGGGCAGATGTCAGAAAAACTAGTCTAAACTAATCATAAGCAAGTACTTTTGTCAAGTTACTCACTGATCTCAATAATAAGAGACTTTCGGCAGGGGAAGGGGAAGATGCCATGATTATTTGTTGGGCAGTGATTTTCAACATGTGCTTTGGAATAGTGTGGCTTGGTTATGTCTAGGCATGGATGCGTCTCGGCAGAGCCAGACGCACACGGAACGTGAACGCGTACAGTGTAGCTCCGGCTTTGGACTTCACTTTGCCGGCGTTCCGTTCACGTTCAACCAATCAGAGCCTGTTGTTTGAACCTGGGGGCGGGACACCGGATGCATACGCGCCAAGACGTATGCAATGTGGATCTTCACAGAGCCTCCTTGACGGCGCCTGCTGTGGCACACAAACAGACAGCAGCAAACCAAATGGGAGGGCTGTGCAGCCTATGTATCATCCCTTGGCGCCCCTGCTGGTACGGCTCACACCACTTGCAGCAATGACGGTCTGCCAATGGAGACACACACACACACACACACACACACACACACACACACACACACACACACACACACACACACCCTGCATGTGGAAGGGGAAGGTGCATGACATTGGAAACCCAGTCTTTATTTTTCTGCTGCATTTTCCTCAAAATTTAGCATTATACGCACGTGAATCATTTTTGAAATGACATTCTAGAAATTCCAATATTTTAACAAGAGAACAGTGAGGGAGGAGAGAAATTGTGGTAACTCAGATCCTCAGATTTGGAATTTCCTCCATATCAAATTTTAACTTCACCTGATTTCAAACCGTGCATAATTCTTATCCCCCCCTTTTTAGGTTTATAAATTACAAGAATTTAAATATTTTGACTACGGCACTGAGAACCAAGCTGTATACAACACGGTAAGCAAAGTCCTCAGTCTTGTTTACAATGGGAGTGAAAAGGATATAGCTCCTCAAATAAATACATAAATAAATAAGAAGAGGGGGGAGTGATTTGTCAAAGATTCAGAAGAATACTTTGTTTGCTAGTTAATCTTCCAGTATAAACAATGCTGTCATTTTTGACATCATACACATTTCTTGTGGAAACTGAAAGTTTAAGAGCACATCAAAGAAATACGGAGAATTTATTGAAAGAATGAGTTATATGTTGTTGTTGTGGTGGTGGTGGTGGTAGTGGTGGTGGTGGTGGTGGTGGTTGCATGTACTTATGTGTCCTTTTCCCTCTGGATCCTAGCCTTGCTTCTTGTTCTTTTTTCACTGGACAATTGTCATGTTCCGTTTCTCTTTCCTTCCTTTTACTTGACAAACTATGCAGTGCTGTGCTTGACAAACTATGCAGTGCTACTCAAAAGTAAGTTCCACTATCTTCAATGGGGTTTACTCCCAGGAACTGTGTAAAGATTGAAGCCTAAGCCTGTCTAGTTTGTCCAGCTTCCTGCTGAGTAACTTTCTCACAGCTGACTTTCTTTTGAAATCTTTCCAATTTGACAACATACCCCTTTAATATTGTGTGATGCCTTAAATCAGCGGTTCTCAAACTTTTTGGTCTCATTATGCTCCTAAAAGCAGACTCAGGGAGCCCTGCCAGTGCATGCGAGGAGTCTCAGGGAGCCCCAGAGTGCCAGTGCATGTACGGTGTGGTACAGTGCTGAGCCCAACACCAAATACTGACAAAGAGCCAGAACAGGAGGGGAAGAGGAGGAAGGAGAGCCACAAACAGGGGAGACGAGAGGGATGGACAAACAAACCAGGCAGGGTGCAAATGGCAGCCACTTATGTTGTGCTCATGGAGCCCGTGAAGGTGTCTCATGGCCCAATCCTGTACTCACCGGCTTCTGGGGACGCTTCTCTTCCGCTGGCACTGACTGCCATAAAGCAGCCATAAAGCAGCCAGTGCCGGTTGTAAAAGATGCTCCAGCAGTGCATGAAGCCACACACTGCTGGAGCGCCAGTGGGAAGGCCAGAGCCTTCTCCTGTGCTTCGGAGCAGCATGAAGATGATGCAGAGGTAGGTTGGCAGGGAAGGAGGGAGGGGTGTGGTGAGGGCAGAATGGGGTAGAGGGGTGGAATGGGGCGGTGACAGGGGTGAGGGATGGATGGATCGGGTCCGGGAAGGGGTGGGTTTGGCGGCAGCCCCCAAACAGAGACGAAGCTACGCCCCCACGTGGGGGGCCACCAACGCTACGCCCCCACGTGATGCCAGGAGTGATGTTATGCGGCTCCAGCCATGCCCCTCCGCGCCATTTTCCTGACCATTTTGGAGCCGTATGGCTCCAGGGCAGGTGGGAGGGCCCAACCCCCGCTCAACGAAAGCGACGGACGAACAGGACAAGGACGAACAGGCAAGTCCAATGCCTTGGGGCCCACGGCCCCCCTGCTACTACCCCTGCAACGCTTCTGCCCCTGAATCCTAAGCCCCTTCGTGGACCCAATCCTGCAACATGGGTCCATGTGGACCTGCCCCAGCTATTTAGCTAGCGCAGGTCTGAGTAGACTCCCCCGTGCTGCAGAAACGTACTCCTTACAATTTTTGCCTTACCTAGAGGAGACCTCATGGATTGCCCTACACCACTGCAAGATGCAGTGGTAGCCGTTTTGGCACTGCTGCATTGGCGGGGATGACGACAATAGGATTGGGCTTTCAGGGAGCCCCAGGGCTCCTAGGAGCACACTTTGAGAAAATCTGCCATTAATAAATTTCCATTATGCATGGGAATGGACTCTTGTACTAAGTAAATATTATCACTTAGCAAATATTTGTGGGTTTTTTTAAGCCATTCTGGTCTCATGTGGAGAAGATATTATGTATGCAGCATATCAACTTTAATTGAATTCAGCATATAAGAATATCCACGTGAATCTGATATGGGGCTTAGGTACAGAAATGGTAGAATGTTGATCAGTGTGTTTTAGTGAAATTGAAGTTATGCAGTTGGCTTCTCAATGCAAAAACATCAGAATTTAACTGCAGAATTCATTTCATTCATTTCTCATGTGAAAAATATTACAGATCATCAAATATGCTATTAATTGTCTACAGTATGCTGCAAAATATCAACACTTTAAAAATATTCAAGGTAAATTAGATGAAGTAGACCTTCTTCTCCCAATGAATGTTATCCACTGTAATTCATATGAGGTTGGAACATATGAAAGTTAAAATTCTGAATTCTTGTTGAAATTAATAGGACTGAAATTAGTTATGACAAACTTGTCCCACTGATTTAAATGTTTTCTAGTAACAACTGATGCTCTTCGTATATAGTCTATGGTCTGGAATGTAGTAGACTGTGCTATAGTTTGGAATTGTCTAAGGCGGTGGTTCTGAAAAGTGTCCTTCATCTGACTAAATTCTTCACATAATAGTTTTTGTTCCTTCTTACTGAACAACAGGAAAGATTTAGGAAGAGATGAGAAAAAAAGATGGAATAACTTGTTCCAGAGCCAAATGTCACATATCCAAGTGTTTTGACAGTATTGAAAATTACATGTCTTAAAAATCAGAATACATATATCATGACACTAGAACTAGGGGACATCCACTCAAATTGAGTGGAGGGAGGATTAAAACAGACAAAAGAAAATATTTCTTTACACAGCGTGTAATTGGTTTGTGGAACTCCTTGCCACAGGAGGTGGTGATGGCACCTGGCCTGGATGCCTTTAAAAGGGGATTGGACAGATTTATGGAGGAAGATTCCATCACAGCTTACAAGCCATGATGGGGATAAGCAACCTCCTGGTTGTAGGAGTAGGTTTTCTTTGTGCCCGGTGCAAGGGAGTGGCGACAGGATACAAGTATCTTGTTGTCTTGTGCTCCCTGAGGCATCTGGTGGGGCCACTGTGTGATACAGGAAGCTGGACTAGATGGGCCTTTGGCCTGATCCAGCAGGGCTCTTCTTATGTTCTTATGTTCATATGTTTAATCATAATGTATGTTCCCAACGGTTCTTGAAACCAGTTTTCTTATTTTTAACCAACAGACCACTCCTCCATTTTATAAAATAGAAGACATGATTGTGCCAACGGCTGTGTGGAGAGGTGGAAATGACATAGGTGTAACGAAAAAGGATATTGAACGGTTGCTCCCTCGAATCAAACATTTAGTTTTTTATAAGGAGGTACCTTATTGGATGCATGTTGATTTTGTCCTCGGTCTTGATGCTCCAGAGCGTCTATTTCCAGATCTGCTTTGTGTGATGGAGAAGTACAAATAAAGTCTTGGTATGAGATATAAATTATATGTATCTCATATTAATGTGATTTTTTTTTTACAAAAAATGAATATTTTTACTCATGTATGTCTTAAAATAATTATAGCAGAGTTTTCTATCTTAAGGAATATTGCTAATGAAAAAAATAAAAAAGAAGAAAAACGATAAAAGGCATATTAAAACATATTGTTTTAAAAGCTTGCTAGCAGAAACACTTCTGCAGCAGAGAATAACAATTGTGTATGTCTCTAATATCAATATATTCAGAAGACTTCAAGTTACTCAGAAGTCTTTGAGAGCGAAGTCTTCATCATTCAGGAGAAAGTGTCGGTCAGGTCTTCTTGGGAAGGACATTGCAAAATTGAGGTGCCAGGCCTATAAGGCCAAAGTTGTCTTGCAAGCTCTATATGGTGTCACGATCTGGTTCAAGGCTTCAGACCTAGCCACGGAGCGTATCCAATCTAATTTTCTCAGGAAATTTTTGGGTATGTTACGTTGTGTTCCGTACTCAGCTCTGTGCCTTAAAACCGGTCTTATAAGGCTGAATACATTGGCATGGCTAAAATTTGCAAAATTTTGGCTGGGTATTCTTTTTAAAGAGACAAGTGATAGTCTGGTTTACCACCTACTATCAGACACATCTTTGCCTTGTGGCGTTTCCAGCCTGCTTTGAAAGCTAAAAGTGATGGGGCTTGACAGTGAGATGCTAGGCATGATGGGGTTAGCTGCAGCATTTAGAACTACATGAACTCTTGACATTGAGCACCAAGAGTTAATCAGTGCCGCTAATACAACATGCTCTCCATCATCTGCCTATTAAGTTTGGGAAGCTGTCAACTTATCTATAACAATTGCATAACACACAGATAAGAAGGGCATGCTGGTGAGGTGCAACGCTCTCCCTTCCATCCTTTTGTCAGAAGCACCTTATCTCGATACTGGCGAGTTTTCAGAGCTAGATGGAAGCAGATATTCTCCGAGCCCTTCTGTCAACAGAAGATGATGGGAGATTTGATAACGTTGCAACTTTTGCTTCTTCGGTGGTGGCTACTCGGGAAATGAGCTTTAATGTATAGATTCATAGTAGGACAGTTTAAGGAGAATCTTTTACAAGATTGTAGATGTTATCATTAGATATGTTAGGGGAGTTCTGGTTGTTTGTCTATGCCTGTCTGTTTTTTAATGTATTTATGCCAATAAAGGTATCTACTACTAAAAAATGGAGGTGCCACAAGAGAAGGCTTGTTGTGTTTCACATGTCCACCCACCTCACGTCATGTGACAATAAGAAAAGAGCCGGATGTCTGATGTTCGTTTGAGTATATAGATAGGCAGAAATGGGACAAGTCACTCCTATAGATATCCTGTTCCTAGGCCATTTGGAGTTGTAAAGATAATGACCAGCATTTTGGCTTGAGCCCAGAAATAAATGGATAGCTAATATAAGAGAAAATATATCTCGTATATGAATACACATATTTACACGCATATAGAATTATGCAATGGTGTATGGTTGTACATTCCACCATCTTATCTCAGCAAAATCCTGGCAGTTGCACAACAGCCTCACGTAGAGTTCATTACAGCAGACCAGTCCGGATGTAACTAATGTGTTATTGAATGATTGCATCCAGAACTGTGTTTCTAGGGAAGTATGCATGTACTGATATCCTAGACAGGCAAAAATCACTCCTGGGCTTCTAAGAGCAGTGTTGAATCTTGGAGCACCCCCATGAGTGGCTCTCTCCATGACATCGGCATACCACACACACAACCCACCTAACACAAAGATACCGCAGTATCTCCCTGTATAAGGGCTACTGTGGCACAAGCAGCAAAGGGGCAAAAGCAGAGATCATTCAGGAATCCCAACCCTCGGAGTCCTCTTGTCCCATTCACACAATGTGTACAAACATCTTTCTGACTGCAGCAGACTAAGGGAAAGAAGATTGTTCCCTTGGGAGATGGCAGGTAGGTAGAATAAACACACAAACGTCTCCAGCGCAAGGGTCGAATCCTTGTGTAGAGTCCACCAGCTTCTGCAAGGGGAGGGACTGGAATGAGCCATAAAAGGAGCTAGCCAAGCTGCTGGTAGCCCAGTACACAGAAACATAGACTAGGAGACAGACAAATCAGTTTTGAAGCAGAACTGTCCAAAGACAATCATGGCAGGGTCTAAGAGGAGGTGGGCATATGTCTCAAACTGACATCAGCCACTTTGCATGACTGCACTCTAGCCACAACAGGAGAGATGCAAAGAGCACTACATGGGGCATATAGCATCCTGCAACATGACCTTCCATTGTCCCCTGTGCCACAGACACTAGGAACTCAAAGCCTGCCGATGGACTTCAAGCACAATACAGGTCGCATCCAGGGAAGGTTGAGCATCTGCACTAACATGGGCTGGGGGATGATGATGACCACAAACAGGTATTGTGACCTGGAGTCTGTAGGACATAAGACGAATCAGAGGTAGCACTTTATGGGTCAATCATTAGGATTGCACGTGACACGAGGTCTCTAATGCAGCAGCCAACCCATCTTCTGACATGCATATGTTGCCCTTAGCATAAATTGCTGGCACCTGCTGTTCAGTAGCCCCCAGTAGAGCTGTCATCACGCTGCCCTCCCCTCCCACTCCTATCCCAACTGCCTGCCTCATACAACAAAATAGTGAACAGGTGCATTGTGACCAACGAGGGGCTTGCCTTTCCAGAGCCCAAGGAGTCACAGTGAGGATGATACAGACCCTGACCTGTGGTGGCAGAAAGGCCTCACAGAGTCCTACCTGGAGGTCAACTGTTGTGAGGCCTCTCTAGAGCAAGTAGGTCAGTAATCTCACAGACAAACAACTGGGATCACACTGTTCATAGCTGCCAGGCATACTGAAGGCCCACACGTGGACATGTGGAGGGTCCTGTGTCCTCTTCCCAAGTAGAAATATCTACCTGTGGAGAGCAAAGAGAAGCACAAAGAGAGCAGTAAGGTATGGCTAGCAGCAGCTGCTGCAGCAATAGCACCAAGTCTCTGCATCAGGATGCATGCTCAGTGTTTTTGTGTGAGAATGGTGCTGCCTGGGTACACAAGCAGTGGTGGTCTGTTGGGGGTGAGAGCCCAGTAGTGCAGGCATTACCTTTCCCTGCCCTGTGTGGGGGCGGGGGCGGTTTGCACTGGAACTTTGTGGGTAATGACTGTTGTTCTGCATGAGGCAATGCTGAGCTTTTGACAAAGAAAAGGGCTTCAGATGAGTGTCTGGCCAGCAGTAGCAATGGTTGCAGTACATGGCATTCATCGAAAGAGAGCAGGCACTCACTGCTATTAGCTCTTTGCTAAGGGAAGAGTTAAGCAACATATTGTTTTGCAATAGCACAAAGACATTTGGCAATACTGGAGGGCAGTTAGTCTAGTCCCTGATCATATGTCCCATAGGAATCTTGAGGTGGACGAGTTCTCTCTTCAGATCCTGTTAGGGCATGCATAAAGGATGCCACAAAAACTTTGTTTCATGTTTCATTTACTTTTTGAAAGGTTTTTTTTTCATGGACTCCATTACCCACAGATTCTTGATATCTGCCGGGGGGGGGGGGGCTGAAACCAACCCTCTGCAGATACCAAGGAACTACTGTAATTTCATTGCTTGTGAAATAATTTGGTGAGAATCCTGGTCCTCACCACCTCTATCACATGTGTGGGAGGGGCAATCTTGCCTGGCCCCCTCCTTCACATGAGACTGAGGGGCAATATACCAGGCACCTGATTGGTGCCTGAGTTTGGGGGTGGAACCTAGCTGACCATTACTTGGTGGTGTTCCATTAAAGGGAATAGACAGTTGCTTGCTGTCTCCCCTAGGTTAGATGCCCATACAAAAGGGGGAGGAATTTATAGGCTTTACCTGCTGCAGGTTTCTCTTGTTCTGATTGACTTTCAAAAAAATGCACTGGCGTCGCTGGAGGTGGGGCAGAAAGCTAAGATCTGCAGCTTTCCGCCCCACCGTTACTCTCCGGTACGAGGCGCCCCGCCCCCTCGTCGTAGGAGCCCGTCAGTGGAGAGAAAGCAACGTGCAGGGACTCTCCTGCGCGTTGCTTTCTCTCCGCTGATGGGCTCGTATGACGAGGGGGCGAGGCGCCTTGTACCGGAGAGTAACGGTGGGGCAGAAAGCTGCAGAACTTAGCTTTCCGCCCCACCTCCAGCGACGCCAGTGATAAAGTGGCCTAGTTTAACCTGAGTCTCTGTCTTGTGTGTTTATTGGGGGGGGGGACTGGAAATGGCTTTTTCTAAGCAGTGTCAGCTCAAGGTACATTGTCTCACTAGGCGAGGAAAATGTTTTTGTCTTTATCTCTCTCCCTTCTGCATGTATTTATTTTAGCTTCTCCTCTCCCATCCTTCCATCTTGAAAAATGATGCCCAAAGTGGCTAACAATCTATCAACTTTGTGTTCTATTTTATACATCCCTAAAAAGCTGCAAAAGAAAAGTCAGAGGACTGGGGCTGGAACACAAAGAGGAAATATAGATATCGTGCCTGGTGTCAATGTTGCAATCCATAACAATGCCTGTGTAAGATTGTACAACAGTAAGTCAAGGCAGGAAAATGGAAGGCTACCTCTTAATTAGAAGGTAATCAATAACAATAGTGCAACCATAAAGAATATTAAATATGCAAGCCTGAGTGACGATTATGTGACTCCCAAACTCCCTAAATGGTATGTAGTATCATATGCAATGCTATTATTAAATAGTTACACCGCATTCTAGAAAAACAGTCTTGGGAAACAGGACTTGTTGTGAGGGAAAGTGCAGATTGCTATGTAATGTCCATTAAAAAAATATCAGTAATTGTTTTAGGACCTAAAATGTAGGTCTTCTATTGGGCTGGTTTATTGATTTTTTTCCCCAGTACAAAAAAACTGGAACGTTCCACAGTAGGCATCTAATAGCACCTATTTGAAGCCAGCCATGAATCATCATCACCAAAAGTGAAGATATCTGGTGCAAGCAACATTGACTTTAACTCTGGTCCAGCTTTGTTTACTGTAGTTATTGTGGAGTTCTTATGGGTGGGGGGGGTATGAGGAATGATGTTAGATTCCTCCCGTAGCACAATTATGTTAAAATGCTGCACTCTTGATCTAGACAAGTCGCTGTCTGCTCACCTAGCCAGGAATCCCAGCACTGCAGTCTGCTGCTATAGTACAATTGTGATGCAGAAGTGATCGCTAAGGTTCAAGGCTGAGTGCACAGAAAGCTGCTCATCTAGTCCTGAACCATAGCTGGACAGTGTGTGGTGGGCAGAATTGTTGATCTCTTTCTTCCCACGGTGTATGGGAGGGTCGAGAGGGGAAACAGGATTTGTGTGCATTAGGATTTGTGTGCATTGTTGCAACAGCACACATACCAAGACCTCATTTTGCTCCTCATTCCACGATACCAGGTGGTTTGGGTTTGCGCATTGCCTCCTGTCCTTGGAAGGGCAATTATTAATGAGGATATGAGAGAGCATTCCCTCCAAATGTCATTAATACCCATCCTTCAGATCCTTTATTGTCAGCATGTGGCTTGGTTTTAGTGGTTCAAGTCCTTGAAAGCATATAGCATCCAGGACTTGGGGTGCTTGTGCAACTAGAATAGGTGGTTGTGTGTTGTGAGGTGTGTATTGCTTCCTAATGTGCACTTATTCCATGGAAGATTCCCATTGTCATTTGGATTTCTGCACATTTGGTGGCCTAACCTAACAGTTCCAAGGAAGAGGGGGGGCATCATGACTTAAGTTATGTGAAGATATGGTAAAGAATAGCTAGTTACTTTAAATGAACGTAAGTCCTCAGAACCAAATGAATGTTGATCTCTTTCTTTCTAGCCCCAGGATACTGATGAAGCTTGTAGATGTGATCTGAGAGCCAGTGTCGGTAATCGTTGAGAACTCCTAGATAATGGGTGAAGTGCCGGAGGACTGGAGATGAGCAAATATGGTCCCTTTCTTTAAAAAAGGGGAAAAAGAGGATCTGGGAAACTATAAACTGGTCAGCTTGATATCAATACCTGGAAAAATCAGGAAAGCATTTGACAAACCATGGTATTCTTATTGACAAAAAGGTAAAAATGTGGGCTGGATGGTACTTTGATTAGGTGGGTTCAACGTTGGTTGAACAATTCTCAACATGTTCTGCACCAATCTGGAGAGAGGTATCGAGTGGTGTCCCAGAGCTCTGTTTTGGGTCCATTGAGGCAGAGGAGTCTGGCTCAGTCGGAATCGGTGAATGACAGGTTCGAGACACACCGCCGACAAAAAGCTGTGAAAGCCACCATGAGGAGAGATAAGAGTGCCCAGCTACGTTGGTTGAGTGTGGGTGGCGACAGCCAGTGGAAAAAAGCCAGACTGCAAAAGGATACCACTTGGAATGTAGCTGTTCACGAAAGTTCGGACATTTATATATTGTAAAAAAAACCCAAGGGGGGTTAGGACAGCCTGCCCATGTACACTGCCTTGGATTAAAGTCAGAGGAGAAATCCAATGACCAAGAAAGGTGATATATAAATAATTCTCTCTCTCTCTCTCTCTCTCTCTCTCTCTCTCTCTCTCTCTCTCTCTCTGTGTTATATATATATATATATATATAACTTACACGAAACCTGCTAAAGACAATGGTGTCCCTTAGCATATCTTCTGAGGGTTCAAACTCAAAATACCATGCTTTTGATCTTAGCTCTGTGATGGCCCAATCCTATTTGGACACTGCACCATTGTTGTAAGGATGCTGGCATGATGTTCATCACATCCCAAGCCCGCCCTGGCAACACCACCCTGATGGTGCACTGGTGCCAGACAACAAGGGACAAATGCCAAGCTCCCTGTACCCTGTCTAGCTCAGTTGGAGATGCTTAAGCATGGAAGGGCATTTACTTTGGCCCGCTGTCGTGGACTTCCCTCAGCAGTGTCTGAGGGCCACTATAAAAGGATCCCCTTCTTGAATCGTCTCTGCCCTTGTGGTATGGAACAAATTGAAACAACAGAACATGTGTTGTTGAACTGCTTGTTTTATAGGGATATTCGTGTTGCTCTTATATTTCCATTGTTGAATCACTTCACAGGTCACACATGTCATCAATATACCTATTTGCTCTTATCTAATCCCATAATTACATAATCCCATAATTACATAAAGTGTTGCTAAGTTCTTTGTGGTCATGATAAGTGTTTGGAAAGATGATGGCGTGCGGGTCCAATTGTTCTGATTAAAGACATTGTATACAGAGCCGAATACCAATTTGTAATTTATGACTTGATGTGTATCTGTATATCATTGTTTGATAGAGTAGCTGCTTTCCTGGGCTGATGATAATTTTAAATGTAATTTTAATTTTAACTGTTTAATATCTTTATTTCATTTGCTCACTTATGTTGTTTTTGTATCATTTTTGCTTTGGGCTGGTCTTTGACCATAATAAAGATATTGATTGATTGAAATGCCAAGCCTGTCCTGGCAAAACAAGGGACAAATGCCAAGCCTGTTTGGCAAAGTAATGCTGGCACAGCTCTTCCCAGTAACAAGCTCTGATGGCAGATTGTCATCACAACAAAGTAATCACCGCATCTGTGTGACAACTGTGTGTCATTGGTGTGATGTCCAAGGAGTCAATCACTCTGTATAATAATCAGCCCCAACACTGGCAACTATCTCCCCATGGTTGAGGTGGTTCCTGTGGCTGTGATTCACAAGGATGCCCCCCCCCACAAATCATGTAAAAGGATGTCACAGCACCCCCACCTCGTACAGGAGTTTCTGTGGCATCAACAGCAAAGGGACAAAAGCAAAGAACTGCTAGGAGCTCTTTCACCCAGAGTTCAAGTCCCCTCATCCCAACTATATAAACACATACATCCACTGCCCAATCCTATCTCCCATCTGTACTGCCGGAACTTGTGTTCTGGCAGTACGCAGCATGCTTTGCAATGTTGCAAAATGTGATATACTGTCATGCACTACCAGTACCACAAACGGTGAGTGGAGCTGGCTACGCAGTAGTGGTTTGCCTGTCTCCCCCGGTACTGGTAAGTTGGCATGCGAGTGGGCGGGGAGGGAGAGTAATAGGGTGGAGTGGGGGATGATTGGGGTGGGGATTAGGGCTGCAGGGAGGCATGTCTGGGGTGGGCAGGGGGCTGTGATCACTGGCGTCACTACAGGGGGGCAGAGCTCTACGTTCCTCCGTGATCCGAGCCTCGGTTACACGGAGGAACGAAGCGCCCCGCGCCTTCCGAACCAGTCAAAGCGGTGAAAACAACGCGCAGGGAGTCTCCTGCCCGTTGTTTTCACTGCTTTGACTGGTTTGGAAGGCGCAGGGGTGGGGCGCTTCGTTCCTACGTGTAACCAAGGCTTGGATCACGGAGGAACTTAGAGCTCCGCCCCCCCTGTAGTGATGCCAGTGGCTGTGATTAGCAGCAAAGTGCCACTAACATCTTATAACCTCCCACTCAGTCTTGCCACACCCTCTTGGGTCCACTTGGACTTGTGCCAGCTAAAGAGCTGGATCAGGTGTGAGTAGACTCATAGGGCAACGGGGGTGTGTGTTACATGAAGGTAATGGAACTGTCATGAACTGTGGTTCATGTAGGCTTGGGTTTTATTTAACTGTTGTAATAGACTTTTAGTAGATTTTGGCAGGACCAACCTTACAGTACTTCTTGTGTGTAAAATGCCAGAGATGGAGAAGTAAACTGAATGGGAGAGTTAATTGAGAACAGAAGGGCTCCTCGTTATGGGAAAGATAAATTCCTCAAGAAGAGTAGAGGTTTGGCAGTCTCTCTGGTGTAAGGTTGAGGAGAGACCTGGGAAAGAGTAGAGTTTAGTTGACTAGTCAAAAGGAGATTAAAGTATTTGAAAGGTTTTCATCAGCTGTTTTAAAGTTTTAGTATTTTTATTTGATTGTACCTTACTGTTGGGGAAACCCTCTTCTTTTTTATTCTTATGGGTTTCTAATTAAAACTTAATTATAACATTTTGTGCCTGGATTATTTGTGAAGTGAATTGGAAGGCTATCTGCATACCATGACTGTGAATAGCTATCTTGACTTTGAAGACTATCTGCATACCTTGAATAGGAGGAGGTTTAGCTCAGGGAACCCCTCCAATTATATTAATTCCTGGGCTGGTGGCAGCAGAGTTACCAACAAGTCTCCCCCCCCCTTGCTTGGCCATGACAGGAACAAAAGTTCCTTTATTTTGAGAGGGCCTTCTGATCGCCCCCACCATAGGATGCAGCACGTGCTTCCAAGGCAAGGCCGCATTGGTCCAAGTGGCAAGGGATAGTATTGGGGTACCAAGGAATATCTTTTGATATTCCACACGGGGAGGTTAGCCTAGCGCTTAACCCCCCCCTGACCCCACTGGACAAAAACAAAAACAAATTGTATTAAGGCCCTCTGCAGGTTAACCAAAACCAGTCAGCCCTTAAGTCTGACAAGCAGACACCATCATTCCTTAACAGCACCACTGAATTATTTGTGATTTATGGATGAGCAATAACTGCTCCTCCGCTACTGTCGCTCTGCCCCAGGTGGGCATTCCTTTTTCTGGCCAAAACCACCAAGGGTGGGTGCCTCACTCCTCATCACCCCCTGGGGCAGCATGACTAATCCCTGGTAACCCATGCTCAATTGTAACTTAAGTTCCTGCAGGTCTGAGGCCTCAGGACATGTTTGTCCTCTAGCACAGGTCGTACTCCCCAAAATGCAATACTAAATCCAAAAGGCCATATTCGCTGTGAGGCAAGCCCTGGAGAGCCAACCCCTGGTAGAGCATGACCCTGAACTGAATAACAGGATGAGAAAAAAGACAAGAGTCAAACTTTCTTTGATAAATCACCAGCAGATATGCTTGATTTTTTTGCGACAACTCACTGTGCTCACTGTGCTCACTGTGTGACAACCCAGGCTCTCATTGCGATAACCAGTTTCAGCTATCAGCTGTCAGCTATCAACTGAAGGGGAGATAGATGGGGAAGATAAATTGCTAGAGGAATTGCTAGGGCCAGAGGTCGTCACAGACGCGGACCAGTTACCAACAGCAGAACCCCATCGCACCCTCGTGAGAAAAAAGGTGCAGCCACCACGGCTCAGACTGTCCTACCTCGCAAGATCATTGCCACAATGTGAACCAAACTCCTGGGAGGGAATTGAAACAATGACCCCAGCTGAGGGAAGCAAGTGGAAGATCACTGCACAAGAGGAATGGAACCAATGTGCAAGAACCATACATGGATCCCAACCTGGTTACTGCAAGGTAAGAAGGCAAAAGCATGTAAATGAGTCTGTCAAGCCAAAATGGGGGCTGGAAAGGAAAGTCGAGCAATACAAGGCAAGACCAGTTGCAAAAGGTTCTCGCCAACTATGCCGAAGACTTTGATGAGACCTATGCTCAGGTTGTGAAACCTCTTACCATAATACTGCTCCAACACGTAGCTGTCTCTAAGCTCGTGCCTGTCAAACCTATTATGGTTAAAACTGCTTTCCTCCATGGAGAGAGAACAGAAGAGATATAAATGGAGCAACCAGAAGGTTTCCCAGCCAGAAAAAGGCCACATCTATTATGCAAGCTTCAGAAGGTGTTGTATGCACTGAAACAGGCAACTAGAGCCTGGAATGAGAAGCTGCACCAAACATTGCACAACGAGGCTTCGAACAAGGAGGAGCAGACATGTGTCTGTACACCAAGTATGGTACAACAGCATCCCTCAACCTTTTCTGTACCGCATACCCCCTGTACTCTAACCCCAAGCACCCCCTATTCCCCCCACGTATCCCCGCATACCCCCTCCCCAAAAGTGCACCCCCAAAAGGAGAAAAAACGCTTTTTTCCGTCCATGCGGTGCTTCCAAGCCTGCTTGGAAGTGCCACATGGCTGGAATCGTCCCCTGTTGCTGTCCCTTACCTTTTTTACGGCCATGTGGTGCTTCCGAGCAGGTCCTCCGGCTCGCGCTGCAAGCCGGAGTGTCTCCCTCCAGCTTGCAGTGCGAGCTGAAGGATCCGCTCAGCCATGCCGTAACCTGAAATAATTCCCTGTAGCTCTCCCTACCTTCGCTTGCAGTCACCGCCATATTGGGTCTCCCGAAGTTTCGCAAGATCCAAGATCGCGGCTCCCAAATCTCACGCCATGATCTTGGATCTCGCAAGACTTCGGGAGACCCAACATGGTGGCTGCTGCAAGCGAAGGTAGGGAGACCTACAGGGAACGATTCAGGGGATGTTTCCGACCTGCGGCGTGGCCGAGCGGGTCCTCCGGCTTGCGCCGCAAGTCGGGAAGGAGAGGCTACAGCCTGGCAGGGCTGTAGCCTCTCTCTCCAGCTTGCGGCGCGAGCCAGAGGACCCGCTTGGCCACACCTCAGGCTGAAAAAATTGGCCTTCGGGGGTACGCAGGGGTACGCGAAATAGCATCTTGCATACCCCCAACCTGTGGCCCGCATACCCCTAGGGGTATGCGTACCACAGGTTAAGAACCTCTGCAGTACAACAATAGTAAATGGACATCTTTTAGCTTACATTGGTGACCTGATTTTTGTTGCAAGACTGAGGCTGCAATCCTTTTCAAATATACCTGGGAGAAAGCTCCCTTGCCTATTTGGACCTACTTCCAGGCAGCCATACACAGGATTGGGCTCTAAAAACAAAAGACTATAGAGATGTAATGCATCCTTAAAAAAGGTAAATTAACGGAATTGGGAGATGCAAGGTATTACCCAGGAATCCAAATTGAGAAGGGCAAGGATAGGAGCCCCATCTCAGCCAAAGAACAAAGACTTTGGATATAATCGCATTTTATGATTGAGGCTGCAACCCTACACGCACCCCCCAAGAGCAAGCCCCACCGAACACAATGGGACCTACTTCTGAGTAGACATGAATAGGATTGTGCTGTAAAAGATGCACACCCAGTGGCAACCTTATGCAAAGTGATTATTTCGAGCAAAGTAGAGGAGGTGAACCATTGCCTAACAATCACGGGTATAGGGAAGCTGTAGGGAAGCTACTCCATCTCTCCCAGAAGCAGATCTGACCTCACCAATGCTATAGGTGTTCTAAACAGAAAGACCAGTCCTCCCACAAGGAGACTGGATTGCAGCCAAGAAAATGGGCTGCTACCTAAAAGGTACCGTAGATTACAAGTTAAGACTGCCAATCAGTAGTACCCAAAGCTGGTATGCTGCCCAGACTCTGACTGTGGCGAGGACCCCTCGGACTCAGAGGTAGGCTTACCAGATCTCCAACCGGGACAGAGTGCTAGACCTTTAGGAGAAGGAATGTGGGCAGGTGTAGCTTGTTAAGTCCTAGAGCACAATCCTAGGCATGTCTACTCAGAAGCAAGCCCCATTGTGTCCAGTGGGGCTTGCTTCTGAGTAAACATGCCTAGGATTGTGCTCTAAGGTTTAACAAGCTACACCTGCCCACATTCCTTCTCCTAAAGGTCTAGCACTCTGTCCCGGTTGGAGATCTGGTAAGCCTACTCAGAGGACACTTGTTCATGTATGGGGATGGGGGTAATAAGCTGGGCAAGTAACAAGCAGACTACCGTTGCTCTATCCACCATAGAGGCAGAATGAGTGTCCACCTCAGAGGCATGCTGGTAAACGATATGGCTTTGTGAATCATTAAAGGATATATGGGGATAGAAGAATCAAAGCCAATACAAGGTAGACAATAATTGCTGTATAAAGTTGATACTGTCAGAAGGTATCAACACAAGCATGAAACACATACGGTAGGTATGAAGTACCAATCTGTGCGTAATATGTAAAGGGAGAGCTTGTCATACTGGGCTATTGTCCCACACAGAACATGTTAGTGGCCAAACTGACCCAATCCTCTATCAAGAAATCATTTCTGGAGTCTATGACCGGAAATCACATGATGGGTTTCTGCACACGAAGGTGAGAGGGGTGTTGGAACTAGGGCGACTTAGCTGTAGGACACCCAAGGGGGGCAGTATAATGTCCAGTCCCTTCAGGTCACTTACCTGTGCTCTTCGTGGTCCCTGTGGGAGGTGTGGTTCCCTACCCTATTCCTTCTTGCCCTCCCCCCCCAAGTCTAGCTCTTCTTTTGTGCGCCTAGTAATGCTGGCAGCCAGGGTGGTGGGACAGTCTTCCTTAGCCACTAGTCATCAGCTGCATAGTACTCTGCCAAGTTCAGACCCCCAATTTCCACTGCCTCACATCGTGCGAGGTCCTGAGTGCTCCCTTGCATGCTCCTATGAGGCGCTACCGAGAGGCAGTCACCTCCTAGCCCTATGCCCAGGGAAGACAGACAACAAACCCTGACCCCCATTTTGGGACGCCTGGCATACTAGAACCACCCACATTACCCTGCTGCCAGCCCATAGGGGCAGTGGATTAAGCATCCACAGATGCCGCCACATCCACATTGATAACTGCAGGTGCTGGGGCCACAGCCTCCACAAGGTGTTCCTTAGCACTGGTGGTGTGTGTGACAGCAACAATCCCACCACACTTGACCTGGATGGAAGCTGTTGCCCTGGATGGAAGCTGACTGAAACCTCTCCGATCTCCTCCCTTCTCTAGACGGGCATCTTGCTGTGGCCAGGGTACCAGAGACCCTACCTCCTTCCCCAAACCTGCTTCTCTGGCTTCCTATTCTTTCTCCAAGGCTCAATACGGGCTATAAGGGGGGCAGAAGGACTGCTCAGTTGGTGGAGCGGCCATCTCCCTTTAAGACTGGAAATATTATTGTAAAAAACCCTCAGGGTTTAAAAGCCTACCTGCGCCACCACCCTTGAATTTCTTGGAGGAGAAATCTGATGACCAAGAAAAGGCAGTATTTAACTACTGGTTAACACTATTAGTATTACTATCAAGGCTGAAAAGCACCGGGGACATGTCGTGCATGTCGCGCCCGGCGGCGCCTGTGCTCCTGCAGCACTGATGCCTCCCTTGGCCACTGCCCAGGTTTTGCTGCATTTGTCGCGCCGTACGCGAGATGCACCCTGCGTGCCCCAGCCCCCAGCATTATGGTATAAATCTAATTCACCCTCGTCCCCAGAAGGGAAACGGCGCTCGCCCGTTGGGGGAGGGCGCTTTGGGGCCTGGCTTGCCCACTGACTTCTGCCGCTGTTTGGGCATCTTGCCTTGCCGCCTTTAAGGTAGCCCGGGCAATGAGGGAGGGGGTGAGGAGAGGAGAAAACAGGTCAGTGGGTCAGCTGATGACACCTGAGGGCCCCCCCCGTGTGTTGTGTCTGCACAAAAGGATATGCTGGGGGGGGAGGTGTAACACCCAGCCCCTGCTCCTGGTGATGCTCCAGTCCAGCGCTGGTCCGAGTGGAGAGGAGGGGGGAGGCCTGTGATGGCCTTCCGCACGGCAACTCTGCAGGCGCCTGCTACCTTGGTGCTCTTAGTATGTCTCCCGTCATCCGCACCCCTCTCCTCCACATGGGATCAAAGGGGGTGTGCTGCTGCTATTTGAAGTGGACTAATCCGCTTGCCACAACAAAGAGGGAACATCGTGGCCCATTCAAGCAGAACTAAGCCGTGTACGTCCTCCCTGATTGCTTCCCAGGCGGCGACTGTGAGACGGCAAAACGCCTGCTGCTCTCCCTCAGCCGCACGCCTCCCCCCCGTGACCTTCCCAGCCAATAAGCTGGCCGGAAACTTGCACCTCTGCCTCGCATGCGTGGGGAGCAGTGTAAAGCCCCCAAGACACAAATGCATCTCATGGTGATTCTGAGGAGACGTGCCATACATGTTGTGAGGGACAAGAAGTTGTTTGTGCAAACTGTTCCCTTTGTGCACCAAATGCCTTTTTTTACCATGTTTCCCATCACCAAAGTTTCCCTTTGAGAGACCAGAGAAGTAGAGCCCGATGGCACACATCTGGTAATCTGAGCTATAGTCTCCATTGCAGGGGCTTTAGTACTGGGGTTGGTGTGCTGTGATTGGCTGCCAAATGTAGTCTGTATCCTATGCTCTGTCAGTGGCGATCCTCAGGGGGGCCCTTCGACGCCACGCCCCCCACGTGACCCGGGCGTGACGTCAGCGTGAAGTGCGCGCCCAGCTCCAATCATGCCCCTCCGCCGGTTTAGTACCTATTTGGAGCTGTTTGAGCTCCAGGGTGGGCAGGAGGGCTGAACACCAAGATAGCTGAAGTGGAGGCAATGCATCGTGGAGGCAAGTATGCCCCTTTGCCGCTATGTCCGGCCCCCACCCTGGGGCCCACCAAACCACCACCCCAACCCCGACAATGCTTCTGTGCTCTGTCATAGGGAAGAGAGCAGGGATGTGGATCAAGTCTCTGACTCCAACAGCGCAATCCTGACTAGGATCCAACCGGCGTCCCATTGCCGCCCGCTGGATCCTGTGTATTGGTAGCCAGTGTGGCCGCCAGGCGGGAGATCTACACGGGGAAGGGGACGCTCGTTGCCTTCCTCGAGTGTAAACGGAGGCCGCCCAGATGAGCCTCCTCAGATTTCCGCCAGCTATTTTGCTGTAAGAGGAGGCTGTGTAAAGGCCCCAGCACCTGATGGGGGTCAGGATACAGCCGAAGGCCGCCCCTCCCCCTCCTGGGCCACCAGAGCCAATGGCCACCCTCCCCCGCCCGGCGAACTGCCCCCCCCCCTGTCCACTGGGACTTACCTGGGTCTGGCATCAGCAGGGTCCTTCCAGTACGCGCCGGCCTTCCCAGCTTTCGAGGAGGTGCAAACTTGCCTTATGGCATGTTTGCGACGTCTTCTGGCGCCAGAACACTTGTTCCGGTGCTGGAGTTTTCTTCTGGATTGGGCTGCCTGTAACGAGGGTCTGTCTAAAATCCTTGGTCTGTCTCCATTTTGAGTTTCCTGTCTTGATTTTTCTGCCTGCCTGCTCTCTGTAGCCCAGCGATTGGCACTTGGCCAGAGGCCTTGGGAGCTGTGCTTTGAGCTACCTTGTTTATTCCTTATCTGCATGGGAACACTGATACCACAACTTCTCCCAATTAACTAGCTGCACCTGCGCTGGACATCACGAGCTTCTCAGAGTTGGGAGGGGGAGCGAGGAGTGAGCTCATCTTCGGGAACTTTCCCATGCGTGTTGCCCTTTCATTGGTCTGCTCCCCCCCTGTCAATCATCTTACCCCAAAAAGTCTACTTAAGCTACTATCTGGCATCCATCTTTTCCCTTCTATGCATTCTCTAACTGGTCTTTGTTGGAGACAGTCCTCCCTATCTACTGTTACTCCTATGGATTGACTTAGCCCCTGCCTTGGGCAGGTCAGCCCTGCACCATCCTGCTGGGATGGCTATTCTCTCTTCTCATCGTTGGTGAGTGTGTAGGGACAAATGTGTTAGCTGAGGAGTTAGTTCTTTGTTATTTTAGTGCTGTATCCTAGTATTTGAAAGTTATGCCTTTTTGCAGCAACTTAGTTGCCTGTACCTTTTACCTGTATCACTATGCTTGGTTTTGCGTAGCCTAAACTTAATAAACACCTATCTATTTTACCTGAGAGTGTTTCTTTGGAACCCTGGAGACTAAGTCTGGAAGCCTTGATGCTTAGTCACGTACTATTTGTGTTGCACGTTGTATCCCCTGGCTGGCTTGGTTAGTCGGACCTGGGACCAACGGTTCACTCTGTACCCCTTCCCAGTAGCCTGGGACAGGAAGGGCTAGGAGGCACCCAATGCTGGTGGCAGTTTTCTACCTGTACTATCCCCTTGGTCAGGGGTTAGTTGCTTTAACCCCCCCTGTGGCTCAGGGGTGCCTTCTTCTCCTTAGCTAGGAGTGGACAAACAACCGATTAGGGAACAAACTTCCTCTGGCTGAGGTGGCGCAGGCCTTGGATTTAGCCGGCATCGAAGCTAGAGGGGGTGGACCTCTCTATGACATGGTGGCTTAGCGGTCTTTACGAACCCTGGGTTCCACTGATTACTTTTTGATCAAATTGTTGGGCATAATTTGGCTGGCATAACTGCAAGTACTGAGTGCAAGCAGTTTGTTGTTTTGTGGAGATAGGGACTCGTATTCCTTGGTTGGATATGCAGGTTCAGGCTAGTAAGCATGGCAGAGGAACGGTCCCCTTCATGTGGGGCCGGTTCCGAAGAAGAAGAAGAACGTCCTCCATCACACCAGGACGCTGATGAGACACAGCCTTGGACTGGTGACTCTGGGGACAACTGAGGGAGCTGGTGCCCCTCGCAGTTATGTGACTGTGGACCAGACTGGCTTTTTGGATGAGACATTCAGTTCATGGGATGACTGTGTGTCGGAAGATCGACTGGCGGCGGCGTGAGGAAGAGGATTTGAAGGAGCACAAGCGGCTTTCGGAAGCTCTTAAGCAAGTGGAATATCGTATACTCAGTCACCCGATGAGGAATGACCGGCGTTCGCCTGCAGTGGAGGAGCAAGCTGCCAGGTCTGACATTCCTGAGAGAAGGGAGCCGGCTAGGGCCTCTGAATCGGGGGTGCTTCAAACTGAGCCTGTCGTGCGGCGAAGAACTACCACCGCGAGGGAGAGGAGAGTTGGCTGGGACCGTCCTGCTTCGGCTGAGCTTGAACGGCAGGGAGCCGACTACGCGCGCCAGGAGGAGGTGAGAGACAAGGGGGACTTTTGGCTTTCCGAGTCTGCGAGACGTGAGCAGCAGCAAGAACGGGCGCCGTGGCAGCTGCGTCCACCGAGCCCTTACCTTCCCCTTGGGCCTCAACAGTTTCAAGCTGCTCCATCGGCTGTGCGTGCTTATCGGGAGAGCCTTGGCCAGCTCAGACCTCCGAACGCTAACCCCTTCACACCGAGGGAAGACAGTTCGCCGTACCATGGCCTTTCGTACTCGGCTGTGCCTCCCCGACCTGTTCCAGCGCCGCGGCGTACTCGCCCCGCTGATGGACATGATCAAGCCCAGGCTGGGCCCAATCCTGCTTCTAACCCCTTTTTGGACTTTGCGTTGGCTCAAACTAAACTGCTGACTGACTGTCTGGGGAAAAGAGGCCGAGAATGGGGTTTTGATAAAAGCGTCTTCTCAAAATTCGACGGCAAAATCGACGTGGAAACGTATTTACATAATTTCGAGGCTCTGTGCCTCTCTGAGCAAGTGCCTGAAGACCAAATGTGCCGGCTGTTGCGTACCCTGGTGCAGGACTCTGTCCTTCAACGCATTTTGAATGATTTGCCGGTTGACCAGATGCACAATTACCACCTTTTCCACGAAATGGTCCACTCTCGCCTTGCTCTGACACCTGCCGCTTTGCAGCAGAAGTTTAGAAACTTCCGCAAGAAGGACCGGGAATCGTGGATGGAGTGTGCGACGCAGCTTCACCGGGTTGGACTGCAATGGGTTCAGTCTGCGAATGCTGTTACTTACGCAGATGCCCTTCATCTTTTTTTTCTGGACAAATTTTACGATTTAGTCCCCCAGGACCTTTTATTTTTTCTGATGGAGAAACACCCTAAGGATTTGCTGGAAGCGGGGAGGGAACTGGACTCTCTGGTCGCTTTGCGGCGTCGGCAATCTCTCCCCTCCGAGCTTGCTAAGGCAGCGAAGCAGGGGGGCGGCCAACAGCCCCGAGAGGGGGAGAAAGGGAAGGACCGGCCTTGGAGAGGCCAGCAGCAGCAACAGCAACAGCGTCGTTCCGGCTCTCTGCCGGCTGCGGGGAATCGAAACCAACAGCAGCTGAGCCGTCCGTCTCCCCCTGACTCGACTCAGCGCTTTCAATCATCGCACCAGCAGCCTGGGGCAGGGGAGATTCATTGCCATGGTTGCGGAGAGAAAGGACATATTCGAAAGGAATGTGGGAAAGAGAAGAAAGGCTTTGCTGTCTTCAAGCCTGGCTCTAAGTCGCAAGGGGGCCAACTTAAGTCTGTACGTGCTTCGTGCCAGTACCAGGATGAGGCTGAACATGTGCCGGAGAGCTGGGAGTCGGAGGACAGTGGTTCGGACTATGTGGTTATGGAGCGTGCCGTGATGCAGCCTCCTGATGTTCTGCCGCCCAGACCAAGTTCGGCTCCGACACAGCTGTTGGCCCAGAGAGATGACGACCGTACCACTCCGATCCACTTGGCTGTTGTTCGCGGGACCTCACAAGCTGCTGGAGGTTGCATCGCTAAAGTTTCTGCGGGCTCGGGAGTTGAGCGGCTGCCACTTGCATCTGTGGAGTCTGCTCCTCCTCGCCTGCGTGTTCCGGACTGGTCTCCGTCCGCTCTGCCCAGGACGAGGGTCGTCACCATGAAATCATCCCCCCTCACCTCAGGGACCGCGTAAGTCTGCATCGTGATGCTGAACTGACTATCTTTCATGGGGGGGGGGTGGTTTGGCAGAGTGTGCAAGCCAGTAAGGACTCGGGGGCAGATGTGAGTGTTTTGCCAGCTAGATTCCTTCCCCCGGGGGCCGTGGTTGACCAACTCTGCATGCCGGTTCACTCCTTTAAGGAGGCGAAGAGATTTTTCCCCTGTTCTATCGTCCCCATTCAATTTGGACACTATCGGGGAGATCATCTCTTCATTGTGACCACTGATGATGCTGAGGGGGCTTCGCAAGTGCTTATTGGGCTGGACTTGCTTATCAAGAGCGAAGTGGCCGCTGAAGAGCAGCACGCAAGTGCTAGTACTGCTCCTGTCGCTTCTACTACATCTGGGGATGCTGATGGGGGCGGAGGTCCGCTTGTGGCTGTGCTCACGAGGGCCGGGGCGAAGAGGGCTGCTGCCGAGGCTCCGGTCGAAAGCCCTGTAAAGCGGGTGCGTGAGCAGACATTGCTCATCAGGTTCTATATCCCTGACAAAGCCAGATTCGTTGCTGAAAGTGCCAACTGTAAAAGTTTGGAGGGAGTTCGCAAATCTGTGGTTCCAGCGCCATCTACTGGCAAAATAGTGACGGACACTTTTATTGCTGAAAATGGATTTTTGTATCGTCTAACTCCGATATCAGGCCTGCCCTTGGGGAGCGCTCCACGGCGACAGCTTGTCGTCCCAGAGGCTTATAGGGACACTATCCTGCAGTTGGCTCATGAACATCCTTATGCTGGGCATGTTGGTGTTAAAAAGACTTTGGCTAGGCTTACGCAATCTTTCTGGTGGCTTCATGTACGTGAATCGGTGTGTTCCTGGCTTCGCTCGTGTGCGACGTGTCAAACTGTGGGCCGTGCCCGTGATGAGACTAAGGCCCCATTACAACCTTGTGTCGTGACGTGTCAACCGTACGAGTAATTGCAGTTGGACATTTTAGGCCCTCTGCATCCTGCTAAGTCTGGGGCTAAGTTTATTCTGGTCTGTGTGGACAGAGCCACAAGGTTCCTGCAGGCTATACCTTTGCGTTCCATCACTGCTACAAGTATTGCCCAGGCGTTGCTGGGGATTTTTTCGTTTCAAGGCCTTCCCCGCAGGATTTCCTCTGATCAAGGGGTACAGTTTACAGCGGCCCTGATCCAGAGGTTGTGCCAACTGGCTGGAATTGACCAAAGATTCTCGACTATCCACCATTCGATTAGTCACGGTCTCGTCGAGAGAAAAAACCAAACATTGGGCCAGATGCTGCGCAAGTTTGTCTTGGAGCATGAGGAGTCTTGGGACATTGCTTTAAAGTTTCTTGTGTTTGCCATCAATGATGCCCCTGCTGAGTCGCTAGGCTATTCCCCAAATGAACTGTGCTTTGGACGTCAGCTGAGATCATCTTTGATGTTGTACAAAGAGAGCCTGGAGGGGGAATTGGACACTGAGGGTGTGCCTGTGCAGCAATATTTGTCGCAGCTTCATGCCTCCTTGCAGTCAGTGAAGGAATTTGCTGCTGAGAATCTGCGTAAGGCCCAAGAGTGTCAGAAGAGGATCTATGACAAGTCTGCTCGTCCTGCGACCTTTGCACCTGGGTCTAAAGTTTGTCTGTTGGTGCCTGACAGAGCGCATAAACTCTGCCCTAAGTGGGAACCAGGCTATGTGGTGGTCAAGCAGCTTGCTGACAACAACTATCTTCTACAAGATGAGGCTAAAGAGCGTCCTCCTTTTGTTCTACATGCTAATCGTCTTAAACAGTTCCACGAGAGGCCTGAGTCTACTTCTGCTGTGTTTTCTGTTCGCAGCTCCGGGGAAGACGACTTCCCAGACCAACATTGGCTAGACCAAGCTTCAGACCACACCGACGTGCTCCAAAGTGTTGCTCTGTCTCCTGATTTGTCTCCATCTCAGCAAAGTGATCTTTTGGCTGTGTTTGGGCGGTTTGGGGCTTTGTTTACCTGGAAACCGGGTGTGACTAACTTGGTTCAGCATTCTATCGTTTTAGAGCCGGGGGCCCGTCCTTTTGCCATCCCCCCTCGTGGAATCAAGGGGAACTTGGCTGCTATCGTGGACAAGGAAATAGACATGATGCTGGACTTGGGGGTGATCCAACCATCTTCGAGCCCTTGGGCTTCCCCCATTGTCATCGTTGAGAAGAAACGTCTGTCTGAATCTGCTCCACGTCTGAATATAGATTTTGTGTGGACTATAGACATCTTAACTCTGTTTCTATCCCTGACAGGTATCCTCTCACCAATCTGGATGAGCTGTTGGAAACAGTGGCTGGAGCCAAGTACCTGACTACCCTGGACATGTGTAAGGGTTACTGGTTCAATGTGGTGGGTGGTGGCACCATTCAGCCTATGCAGGCTAAGATAGAGGCTATACGTAATTGGCCTGTTCTGAAAACGAAAAAACAGGTTCAAAGTTTTCTCGGACTGGCCGGGTTCTATCGCCGGTATTCCGCACATTTCAGCACCCTAGCCACACCCCTGACTAATCTTTGTCATAAGCATTTACCTTCACAGGTTACCTGGACGCCTGAGTGTCAATTTGCTTTCGATGCGCTGAAGCGGAGCTTGTCATCTGCTCCTGTTCTGGTTGCACCTGACTACACTAAACAGTTTATTGTTCAAACTGATGCTTCCCAAACTGGGTTGGGGGCTGTTCTTTTGCAGGAACATGATGGTGTTTTACATCCTGTTGTGTACCTTAGTCGCAAACTGTTGCCTAGGGAACAAAACTACTGTATCTCTGAATTGGAGTGTCTTGCAGTTGTATGGGCTTTGGCTAAGTTACGTCCCTACCTTTAGGGAACCAAGTTCCTAGTCCAAACGGACCATTGCCCTCTCACTTTTCTGGCCCGAGCCAAAGGTAACCAAAGGCTCTTACGCTGGCAGCTGAGTCTTCAAGATTTTGCCTTTGAATTCACTTACATTAAGGGCCACCGTAATGTTCTTGCTGACGCCCTTTCTAGGGTTTGGGCACCTGAAGATCTTACTCCCTGAGTGCCTTCATTCATCTGATTCTTGTATTTCTGTGCTGTTCTGACATATTGCTGTAGTGATGTAGGAATTGCTTATTTGCACATATGTATTACACTGCCAATGCTGCTATTTACACACTTTCTACCTCCTTTATGTATTTTGAATTGCTTACTAGGCTCGCAGATATGGATATGTTTATGTTTAATATACCATGCTTAGTTGTTGTGTGTATGGATTTTTTCCTCACCTTGATCTGTCCTCTTGGTCTTTCTTTAGCCTGGATTGGCCGTGTTGACCGCCAAATCCAATCTCTGGAACCCCGGCATGTAACGAGGGTCTGTCTAAAATCCTTGGTCTGTCTCCATTTTGAGTTTCCTGTCTTGGTTTTTCTGCCTGCCTGCTCTCTGTAGCCCAGTGATTGGCACTTGGCTAGAGGCCTTGGGAGCTGTGCTTTGAGCTACCTTGTTTATTCCTTATCTGCATGGGAACACTGATACCACAACTTCTCCCAATTAACTAGCTGCACCTGCGCTGGACATCATGAGCTTCTCAGAGTTGGGAGGGGGAGCGAGGAGTGAGCTCATCTTCGGGAACTTTCCCATGCGTGTTGCCCTTTCATTGGTCTGCTCCCCCCCTGTCAATCATCTTACCCCAAAAAGTCTACTTAAGCTACTATCTGGCATCCATCTTTTCCCTTCTATGCATTCTCTAACTGGTCTTTGTTGGAGACAGTCCTCCCTATCTACTGTTACTCCTATGGATTGACTTAGCCCCTGCCTTGGGCAGGTCAGCCCTGCACCATCCTGCTGGGATGGCTATTCTCTCTTCTCATCGTTGGTGAGTGTGTAGGGACAAATGTGTTAGCTGAGGAGTTAGTTCTTTGTTATTTTAGTGCTGTATCCTAGTATTTGAAAGTTATGCCTTTTTGCAGCAACTTAGTTGCCTGTACCTTTTACCTGTATCACTATGCTTGGTTTTGCATAGCCTAAACTTAATAAACACCTATCTATTTTACCTGAGAGTGTTTCTTTGGAACCCTGGAGACTAAGTCTGGAAGCCTTGATGCTTAGTCACGTACTACCTGTGTTGCACGTTGTATCCCCTGGCTGGCTTGGTTAGTCGGACCTGGGACCAATGGTTCACTCTGTACCCCTTCCCAGTAGCCTGGGACAGGAAGGGCTAGGAGGCACCCAGTGCTGGTGGCAGTTTTCTACCTGTACTATCCCCTTGGTCAGGGGTTAGTTGCTTTAACCCCCCCTGTGGCTCAGGGGTGCCTTCTTCTCCTTGGCTAGGAGTGGACAAACAACCGATTAGGGAACAAACTTCCTCTGGCTGAGGTGGCGCAGGCCTTGGATTTAGCCGGCATCGAAGCTAGAGGGGGTGGACCTCTCTATGACACTGCCCATCTCGAGTCAAGTCCCGAGTTTTTGTCCCCAAGACCCGAGTCTTTCATTGCAAGTTGCAAGTCCCTATATATTTAATGGGGAAAAGGGGTTTAAACCTGAATAAAATTGGACTTGTCGTAAAAGGCTCCAAGTCTCAATTCAAGTCTTTCGAGTCTTTTTCAATAGCCAAGTCAAGTTCGAGTCAAGTCATTGATGCGACTTGAGTCCGACTCAAGTCCGAGTCAATAGACTCATGTCTACATCACTGGAAGAGGGTAGACCAGGGATGTGCAATTGCAGGAGGTACAATTTTCTGCTGATTCCCCCTTCCCCATTGTTCCTTATTATGGGTTTACTTCAGTTGCCAACCACTTCAGTTGTCCCTACAGCTGGCAGCTCTTATCTCTCCTCACAGAGGCTTTCACAGCTTTTTGTCGGCGGTGTGTCTCGAACTTGCCTTTCACCAATCTTTGAGCTTGCAAGGCGATGGCTCTACTTGATTCATCTTGAGCTGAGTCATTTTTAGCATTCTCATACTATAACCCTGGATTCCGTACATAAGTATTATGTATATATGTATTATCATGATATAGTACTGTATATAAAATGATCATTTTTCCATGTTGTAAATGAATGGAACTCCCTAATCAGAATTTCTCCACCACAACCACCCTTAAATTCTGCTGTGGATGCAATTTTCTCTTTCCACAATTGTCTTATATTACACATGTGTAATTATATGATTCTGGTCAACTCTCATATTGAATTGAATCCTACATATTTGGTTTGCAAGGGCTTGATGATGCCTCTAGATTTCTTTTGGTTTGAATCCAGAAGTAAAATATCATGTTACAATATAATAGTTAAAAAACATATGAAATCAATGTCATTTAAAAAAAATGATTTTAAAACATCTATATTCTGCCTTATGTTCAAAGACTCAAGGCAGCTCACAACATAAGTTTAAATACACAATAAAAGCAAAAAAAAAAACTTTTAAAAAGGAAGAAGAAACAACAAGCCATTCTGGGATGCAAATTTGCAGCAAAGAACTTCCCAGAAATTAATTTGCATTTTATCTGAACTCACCCACATCATCAAAACTATTTGCAATGGTTTGCCTCATCCTTGTGTTAACCAACAGGTCAAGTACTGTGTCATGATCTTTATTGCAAGTGCTGCAATAGGTTGCTCATAATTGTTGTTATCGTGTCTTCATGAAGATGAATATCCTGCACTTTCCTCTTTGATTCAGGGAGGTATTGAAGATAGCTGTATATTATTGGTGTATAATTACAGACGCTTACTATTTTTAATTGATTATTATTATTCCATAAATAAAAGGGCCTGATGTCATTGGTGTATACTTCTATACTGTACGGCTAGATGCACTTGATCAGTTACAGGTTATTCCATTGCAGACCTTTTGCAGCATCAGAGATCCAAACTCTACTGGAGAAGAGAGGCAAGGTAAGAAAGAGAAGGGTTTTCCATGATGAATCTCTTAATTTAAATAGGTGATGTTAGCTTTGTTTTGGAATACAGTACTTTCCTAACAGCTTGTATTTTACATCGTCCCCCTGGCAAGGAGCTTAAAGGTAAAGGTAAAGGTATCCCCTGACAATTAAGTCCAGTCGTGTCCGACTCTAGGGTGTGGTGCTCATCTCCATTTCAAAGCCGAAGAGCCAGCGTTGTCCGAAGATGCCTCCGTGGTCATGTGGCTGGCATGACTCTCCTTGCCGCAGCGCGTAGCATGCAGCTGGAACACGGAGCGCTGTTTATCTTCCCGCAAGCAGTACCTATTTATCTACTCGCATTAACATGCTTTGGAACTGCTAGGTTGCCAGGATCTGGCCAAGCAATGAGCGCTCACCCCGTCACGGGAATCGAACTGCCGACCTTTCGATTGACAGCTTATGGTTCAGCGGTATATAATAGAGTATATTTTGGTAAGAGTTACAGCACAATCCTATGCATGTCCACTCGGAAGTAGGTCCCATTGACCTTAATGGAACCTACTCCCAGGAAAACACGTATCTGATCGCAGTCTTAGCCATGGTTACTCTCACAGATTAAACAAGGTTTGAGATAACAAGTACAGTACTTAATCACTACTGAAATTGGTAGGATTAAGTCAGTACTTAGCAAAGTACTGTCCGAAGCTTTGTTTAATTGTCTTTTTATTAAAAGACTAATTGTCTTTTAATTAAATGAAAACTTTGTTTAATTGTCTTTAGGCTGCACTTATGAGAACAAATTTGCTAGAGAGCATGTTAGCTGGTTTTCATTTGGTGGCTTAAAAGAAGAATTTCAGGTCTGCAGTACTTAGCCAAGGGGTCATCAGTGCCCTTTTCCACTTGAATTGTCTTAGATGCCAAAAAATGAATGCAGACACAATTCAACTTGGTTGTAAATTGTGGTCATGTGGGAAAAACGTGGATCTGTTTCAGCTTCCGGAATAACTTTGAACACCATTAATCAAGACAAAACAATTCAGAGCTATAAGGATATTAGGAGGTTTTAGTGTCTGGGTTCACAGTGACTTTGTATGTCTTAGAGATGTCTAGGAATGGTAGAATTAAGGTAACAAAATACAGTACAGGTGGGCCCCCATATCCACTGATTCGCTATCCACGGTTTCAGTTATCCACGGATCGTGGGGACCCCCCCCAGGCTTTTACTTTTTTCCCAGTAAGCTTTGTTTCTTCCTTAAACAAACAGGAGAAGCAGCCTCTGACTGCTTATTACAGGCAAGTAGAACAAGACTAAGTACTAGAGAGGCTCTGCAAGGTTAACAGAAACCTTGCAGAGTCTCTCTAGGACTTAGTCTCGTTCTACTTGCCTGCAATGGAGGCTGCTTCTCTGTTTGTTTAAAGGAAGAAACAAAGCTTGCTGAAAGAAAAATAAGAGCTGGGGGGGCAAGCATGCCTGCCTGCAGGAGAGGCAGGGTGGGGGGGCCCTCAGGAAACCATGGAGGGGGTGTTTGCTCTTATCCACGGTTTCAAGTATCCACCGAGGGGCCTGGAACGTATCCCCAGCGGATATGGGGGCCCACCTGTACAGTACTTCTGTATCATTTTCTTAATATCTCTATGTTGGGAATTGTTTACCAAATATGTCATGATGACATTCAGATATTTTAATTCAGGTGGGCATACTTATTGGTCGGGGGACCATATTTAGGAGGACCATAGCTCCCAATGTCTCACTCTATAAGAACAGCTAAATGCAAGTGTATTGTAAAGCATGATTGTCTCTCTCTAGACACTTGCTTTGAACAGGAAAATCCAAGTGGGAGCCCCTTAACCAAAAGCAAAATAGGGATGTTGTTTCTGCAGAACTACAGATTCTCTTTGGTGGGAGGAGGTCAGAAGGATTTAAATGCAAGATGGATTCAGAAACACAAGATTACAGCTGCCAGTTCCTAAAACACACTTGCAGTATAATTCGACACATATTTCCTTGGAAGCAAACTTCCCAACATGTGCATCAGATTGCAGCCTTATTCAAGGAATAAATCTCATAAAATTCAGAAAAGCTTGCTTCCACAGCACACCCACAGGATCAAGGTTGTTAAGTAAAAACAACAAAACGAGACCCGTATTGGACCAGGAGACAATTCCTGGGATATAGGCAACAATGGGAGAGGAGCTGTCTGCCATGCCAAGTTCAGGGTGGAGGGAGGAAGGCTACAAGCAGCTGCATGTACCACACAAGGAGTCAGAAGCACAAACTTCATAGGCTCACCCTTGTCCTTCCTACTGCTGCTGCCTCTGGCACTGAAACGACGCTGCCTCTTGGAAACAGACTGCTGCTGGGATGGGCTACAAGCAGATGTACGTCCCACACGAGCAGACAGGAGACAAAGTTCACAGATGCACCAAGGGTCAGGTGTATTTGCTCTGCGTTTGCCAATGACAGTTCGGGTAGCAGTGGCTTCTTCACATGTGGTGGTGGAGGACCACATTGGAGGCTCTCACAGCCCACAGCCTCACCACTAATTTAGTGCCATAATTGTTTTTAATTATTATCAATTATTTTATTATGGTTAACTATTTTTTTAATTATTACTATCTCCAGATTGAGAAAAAGTGTTATTATCTAGGACAGGCATTCCCAACCTGTGGTACGCGTACCCCTAGGGGTATACGAACCATCAGGTGGGGGTATGCAAGAGGCTGTCCATTATCAGCTGCTGCGATCAGCAGCTGATAACGTTGGAGGCGTCTTTTTACACAGCACTAGTGATTAAAGCCACAGTGCTAAAGATTCAAGTCCTTATCTCTAGTGCTAAACAGCTGATGACTTGGTGGTTTGTTATTTTTAAAGCCCAAGTCATTAGTTGTTTCGCACTAGAGATAAGGACTTGGATCTTTAGCACTGTGATTAAAGCCACAGCACTAAAGATCCAAGCCCTTATCTCTAGCATGAAACACACACACACACACACACACACACACACACACACACACACACACACACACAAACTTTAAAATTGTTTTAATACATTTTAAAACTTTTTAAATTTTGGGAACAGATTAATTAGCTAATTCATTAATTACTCCAATTAATTAGCTAATTAAATAGTGAATAATTAGCCAGGATACTTTAAAAAATTAGAATGTGACAAGGGGGTACATTGGCCAACAAAGGTTGGGAACCCCTGATCTTGGAATTGTAAAATTCTAATCAAAAATGACAGATACATGCACATTAGAGTACATTGGAGTCATTAGAGTCTTTTATTTTCTGTTCTAATCTTATTTTCTAAAATCCCTGGCTATCAATGGAAACGTATATGTCAGGAACACTAACCATTTTCAACAGACACTGCAGCTAAGGATAATTTTTGCAAATGTCTTTTTCATTGGTATTTATTCATTGATGTACAGTCTGCTTACAAACTGCTGACATTTTTTTTTTGAGGGGGGTAACTTCCAAGACACCCTTGTGTAGGGGCTGATACTGGAAGGCCAGAAGGAGTCCAGAGCTGCAATCCTATCACACTTCACTGGCTTATTGCTGAGTCAGCATGCGTGGGACTGTGCTGTAGGTGCACTTTCACGCTGTGCCTGTTTGCCTGCTCAAGCTATCAACGCGGCCCAAGACCTGAGGACTCACAGCTGTTCATAAGAGTAAATCAGTGCCTAACACAAAGTATCTCTCAGCCATAGCTTAAATAAAGCAAGGGGCTGCAGGATAGTTTCTTTATACAGAAGCTATCAGTAGATTTTTGATGCTTCCCTAAGAGTATACTGTATAAGGTTCAGGAATGCCAATGTCCTTTGGGTTTCATAGAATGCTGCAGGCCTGCCTCAGAATTGAGCCACATTGGAGCTCATCCACTTCTAGGGGGAAAAGGGATTTTGTAACCCTCTGAATCTGATAAAATCAGATCAGAGGCTGGAGCAGCCTCTGAAATTTAAAACATGTTGATGGTTTTGTAAGAAGACACAGAAGTATTGGAGGCATCTGATAATTTTTATAGAAGAGATAGGAGGGAAATTGCCCCTGGATTCATTGTGTCTTGTATCACATTAGCTCAAAGAATATTATCTTTTTTTGGTCTTTGTTTAAACAAATTAAGGTATTACATGATACTTTGATATTTTAGGATGCCTTTTGACATTGTTGTAGTTGAGCAGCCCAATTCTATGCTGGCTTCTGCCAGCAGAACGAGCACGCGCACTGTTGCAAATGTGCTATAAGGAATGTTGTGGCAGCGTAGAAGCTTGTGGCACCGGCGGAAAGGCCTGTGCTGGCCTGTTGGCGCCAGATCTCACCACAACCCCCACTAGAGCAGCTGGGCTCCCACCAGGCTGCAAAGGAAGGGTGGAACATGAAAGGGGAGGGATGTTCCAGGGCAGGGGCAGGGTGGGGAGGAGGGCAGATCAGACCTGGGAGGTGGTGCCCAGGAGAGTTGGTAGGAGGGGCTGCTGGGGACATCCCACAGTGCCCCTGTGAGTGCACCGCAATACCCTAATAAGGTATCGCAATGCACAATTTGGAATCCACTGGGCTACAGGCAAGGAGTGAGCACCTCAGTGCACCATTAAATCACTTTACAGACTTGGGGGGCAGGAACTAATCTCTCCCACTGGATCATCGCTCTTAACCCAGACAGCAGCACTCAAATGGGCTTTGGGGTATTGGGTTTGAGTGGTTGTTGTGAGGGTTAAGGAAATCTGCCTGAAAAGGAGGCCAGAGTCTGGTCTCAGGCCTCCCCTAAAACAGTTTAAAAGCAGACTGAAAATCCTAATACACACATAACCTCACAACACACACACAGGAATGAAAATGATAGAGGCACTAAGCGTGTGGTCAATCTGACTGCACACAAGACCAGGAAAGAAAGGGGAATTAGTGGGTTGATGGCAAGGCTGCACCAAGGACCAAGGTTCCCTATTTGTTTTCTGCTGATACGTACATGTTAAGGCTGACCTACACCAAATTCGTTGGCGTCCGGGGCGTCACGAGCATAGGGAATGGGATGTCCCGCCCCGAGATGCTGCCCTGGCTCCACCAGATTTCTTCCCCTCCAAATGTCCCTGCATGTCCCTCCTGATTGGTCGCACATGTGTGCTCCGATTGGCTGAAATCCCCCCCATCCTCACATTGGTGAACGTGTCGCTCTACATCCCGCCCACACAGCCAGACATCAGCATGGTCCACAACTGAGCGTGCCGGAACTCAGGAGAGCGCTGCTCTCCTGTGTTCCATTATGGTTGGTTAAAAAGGAAGCCACACTGCTCCCCACGCGCCTGGGACGCGCCTGAATTTGTGCGGTGTAGATCAGCCTTTATGCTGCAGGGATCATGGGGTAGGTTGCCAAGACCAAGCCATTTCTACTGAATTAAAAGTGGGCTGCAAAAGACGGGAAAAGGGCTTGAAGCTGCCCAGAGGCTACCCATAGCCTTGAGTCTATGCCAGGAAGCTTAGCTGATTTCAGGTAGTGAAGCAGGACACTGCATCCAGAACTGCTTTCTTGAGTGAATCTGGGCATTACAAGGTGACACACACAGCTGCCCAGCATGCACTGGTGCAGCAGCTTTACACTGAGCAGGGATGCCTGCTGAGCAGGCACTATAGCAGGGGCTTCTCAATTGTACTTGGGAAGGGGGGCAGGGAAGGAGGTTGGGAAGGAAAAGGGAGTGGGTGACTGGGTGTTGGCTTGGCATGGCCTGATAATTCGTGTGGTTAAAGCTAGTATGGGGGTGGCTTACCAGCATAATAGCTCAAAGGAATGAACTCAGTGACAGCTGACAGATGAGCAAAAGATAAAATACCTTGTTAGGTGCCTAGATGGCTCTTGACAGCTAATCCTGACCCTAAATGGGTCAATTGTTTTGCCCCTTGCCTAGGGTGTGGCAACAGACTTCTGATAACGGGAGGTTAGCTGCTTCAGTAGCTTGAACTCCTTGATTGTATTTTGCCATAGATTTGGTAAGGGCAGCTAGGTTTGGAGACCCTTCTTTTTTCTTGCTAACAACTTTTTTTACGTGCAGGTCAGGATATTCCCATGATGTGGCTTTTGTTCGTGGATTCAAATGTGCTATGCCAGCAAGATGCAGTTGCCCATGGACATTTCCAGGAATAAAGGCCGGATCCTAGTCAGGATTGCGCTGTTAATGTATTAAATTAGGAAATTAACAGCGCAATCCTAACCAACTTTCCAGCGCCGGTGTAGCTGTGCCAACAGGGTGCACACTGCATTTTGCAGTGCAGGGGCAGTCATGGAGGCCTCTTCAAGGTGAGAGGGAACACTTGGGTTGCAGGTAAATAGAGGCTTCAAGTTCTGCATTGAATTGGAAAAGAAGATGGAGAAGGGAGCAAAAGAGGAGGTGGAGGAAAAGAAGAAGAGAGTACTGGGCTTGAGAGTCTCCTTTCCTCTTCTCAGCAGCAGCAAGCAGATGTAGGTAGACTTACCAGATTTCTAGCACCCCCAAGGGGGACGGGAGTGACATCACGGGAAGGCGGGTCAAAAACTGTGGTGTCACTTCCGCCGGAAGTGGGCGTGTCCACCGGAAGTGGGCGTGTCCACTGTAACATAAGCAGTATTTTACCTTTTCCCGTGCCTCTGAGCATGTGCAGAGTGCCGCCACTGTTTTTGTCCCAGCCAGCCAGGTGCATTGTAATGGCCAGTGCTGGCCATCACAACGCAGCCAGGTGGCTGGGACGAAAAGAGCGACGGCACTCTGCACATGCTCAGAGGCACGGGAAAAATGGAAAAATGCTGTATTTTATTTTCTGAGACTGTGCTCTTTTATTTTATTTGTGTATTTTAGTTTATTTGTGTATTTTATTTTATGTGCTGTTTGTGTACTTTAGTTTACTTTATGTTTATTTTATTTTATTTTATCCCCTGTCCCCCCTAATCTGTTTTAGACCCGGACCCGGCCCGCCGGCTGCATCGCGTCCGGCCGGAGCTCTTCCAAGACTGTGCTGCTGCCAGCTGCAGCACGTCTCTCTCTTGATCTCTGACTCTGCAGTCTCGCACTCCTGCGCGAGACTGGAAGCGCTCTGAAGATGTCCGAGTGAGCTCGGACAAATTCGGAGGCATTCCAGCCTGGCGCGCATGCGCGCGACGCTGGAACATCTCTGAAGATGTCCGAGTGAACTCGGACATCTTCAGAGACGTTCCAGCCTCGCGCGCATGCGCGCCAGGCTGGTATGTCTCCGAATTTGTCCGAGTGAGGAGCGCGAGACTGCAGAGTCATTCCTGCGAGAATTTGTCTCGCAGGAGCGCGAGACTGCAGAGTCAGAGATCAAGAGAGAGGCATGCTGCAGCTGGCAGTAGCACAGTCTCGGAAGAGCCCCGCCCGGCCGCGATGCAGCCGGCGGGCCGGGGCCGGGACTAAAACAGAGTTCGGGGCGGACAGGGGGGACAAGGGGCGATACCGGGACTTTCCCGGTCAAAAACGGGACTCTGGTAAGCCTAGAATAGATGTAGGGCTGTATAGTTTATCGACATTTAGATGGATATTTTCAGAGACTAGACATTGTATCCTTTTGAAACGACTGACATTATTTTACACAGGTCTACAATGTGGCTGTTTATTGTGGTGGCGTGCTTGAACCTACGGTCTGCAAATACAGAGGAATTCATAGGAAAAAGACACATGGATCCTCAAGGATTTATGAATATCGTAAGTTACTTATTCAGCTGCAACTTCCTGTATTCTACTCTGAAGCTGCGTGGTTGTTTAACTCCGCAACTGTACGATCTGGGTGCAACACAGTGGTTCACCATACAGATTGACGAGACAGTACAGTTGGCCCACTGTATCCATGACTTCCTTATCCGTGGATTTGTCTCACCGTGGATGCTTTGTGAATATGGGGGGAGGGGGACACACACCTGAAAACATTGTAAAAAGAAAAAAGGTTAAAAAGTTGTTTCCTTACCTTTTTGCTGCAAACTGCTGCGTGGGTGTTCTACAAGCTGAAATCGTACTCCAGAAGCCTCTTCTGGGTCATGTGACTCCCCCTCCCTTTCCCAGGATAGCTCCAGAATGCATTGCAGTGCATTCTGGGGAAAACTTGGGAGAGTGGAGTTGCATGACCCGAAAGAGGCTTCTAGACTTTAGCTTGATTTCAGCTTGTAGAAGGAAGAACATGCAGCGGTTTGCAGGAAAAAGGTAAGGAAACAGCTTTTTAACCTTTTCCCCTCTTTTTAAAATGTGTTCAGCAAATTTCACTATCCATGAAATTCAGTATCCATGGGGGTTCCAGGAACAGAACAGGAACCAACTGTACCTTACCAGTACGATGGACCATTTTTTCTTTGGAGGTTTATTGTGGCCTGGACAAGACCAGCATCTCTCAGCATGACAATGGGAATTCTCAAAAATCAAATGGTGATTGTTACCTCAGCAAGTGAAAGTAGCCTCCTTCTGTAATATGTGACCTGGTGAATATGTGAATGCTTTTTTCATATATAACTTCAGCCTGTTCCCCTCTGAATAGCTGATCTGCACGTTATATGGCATCATTGGCACTGAGATAGAGATTCTCAGGTTTGGAGTCATCATAAATGCTCATGGCATTTTAAAAGGTAAAGGTGACCCCTGACAATTAAGTCCAGTCGTGTCCGACTCTAGGGTGTGGTGCTCATCCCCATTTCAAAGCTGAAGAGCCAGCGTTGTCCGAAGATGCCTCCGTGGTCATGTGGCCGGCATGACTCTCCTTGCCGCAGCACGTAGCATGCAGCTGGAACACGGAGCGCTACACTAATGTTAGAACTGGTGAAACTAACTAGGACATTCTGTTAATGTAACTAAACTGAGTTCAATCCTACCCCCACCCCCGCATCCCCGGAGGCTGTAAAAAGAAAAAGGGAAAGGATAGGATCTGGTGCACATCATTGCAGCCAAAATCCACCCCCACATTCTCCTCACCCCCATTCTTCCCCCTCCCTGTCCTGTTTTGCCCCCTCCCTACCCCGCCACTGCCTTACCAGCTCTGGTGGATTTTGGCAGCTCTAGCCACGTTCCAGGGACGCTGCCGGTTCTTGCTGGTTCTCTGTCAGCAGCCATTATATGACAATGGAAAAATAGAATTGCTCTGTGTGCCCTCCAGATTTACAATTCACATTTCCGTAGAACATTGGCTTTATCAGTGGAAGCAAGGAGAAAGAATCAGGAACTGTATTAACTCTAGATGGCATGTTATGATTTGATGTCACTTATTTCTTTATGAGACCTTTGCCTATTCAAATGACTTAACTGTACTCCTGGATACTTTTGTCAAGGATTAATGCCCTTATTTTCTTGCAGAGTCAAATTATCGACTATTGGGGATACCCCAGTGAACGGCATGAAATCCTGACAGCTGATGGCTACTATTTGCAGGCGAACAGAATTCCTTATGGAGTGCACAGTCCTAGAAAGACAGGTATTTTATAAAGAAATGCCAGTGTTTTGTATAACAGTTTGACTGTTTGAGGGTACTATTCATACATTTTTTCTACCGTTATTTCCCAGTGATTCCCTTCTCTTCATCCCAGCCTGCAGGCATTTGTGTGTGTGTGTGTGTGTGTGTGTGTGTGTGTGTGTGTGTGTGTGTGTGTGTGTGTGTGTTGGTCCCACTTTGGGACAAAAACAAATGAGAGGGTGGGGGAGACAGGGATATGTATCTTTATGCAGAAAAGATTCATGGGGGAAAAGATTACAGTCTTATGAACAAACGTTGGTTTATTTCCATTCTCCTCCTCCGAGTCTGTTATTGGGCTGCTGGGGCTATTATTATGTTTGTGTTTGGAAATGGAACCCCATTCAGAGTTATGGTTGTGGCATGGAAGTCACACCCCTCTGGAATATTTCATGCCACTGTAGTTTGTGAATGACTACCAGGACCACATGTGCATACCTGAAGTTGGTCTTAGCTGTATTTGTGCTGGCAAGTTTTTTTTTTTAACTGAGTTGTCCTTAATGTTATGAAGTTGGATCTTAGCCAGGTGATGCATTGACCACCTGATCATATGCTTGGATGTCCTATTCTGCCCTCCAAGTGGCAGTCCCCAAGGCAAGGCAAGGAAGGCTGCCGAACCTGGGAGAGCTCTGAGTGAGCACTTGCTCTGACCAGGGTCAGAGAAGAAATGAATTCTAAGCAGGGTAGGGGGGACTTTGCTCCACCATGGTTTTGATCCCAATCTGCTATTTTCAGTAGGGGGGGGAAATGTACATTGCCTTTTCCCTCACTAAAAATAGTGTGCAGAATGTATGTGTGCAATCTCTCTAAAACCTGCTGCCAGGAAGAAGTACAAAATCCCTTGTTTCCCTGGAACTGCTGTTTTGTCTCCCCAAAATCCCATTTATAAATAAGACCAACTCCCCTTCATAATGGAATTAGCCATATGTGTAGAACAACCCATAAATACCTCTGGTTGCAGGCTGCCCCTCCCAAGTACCACCTTCCTGTCTAGGCAGAGTGACTAACCTCAGATTCCACAATTTTCTCTTCGTTTATTTGTTTTTTGTTTCTTTTCCAGGGGATAAACCAGCTGTATTACTTGTACATGGTATCTTCGCTGAGGGTAGGTGCTGGATTGCAAATACCCCCAGCAATAGTCTTCCATTTGTCCTAGCTGATGCTGGCTATGATGTCTGGATACTAAACTGCAGAGGGACCACCTGGTCTAGAAGGCACAAGTATCTATCCATTAAACAAGAACAGTTTTGGGATTTCAGGTAAGTTCAGGAAACAATTTATAGTTTGAGTAGTTGAGAAACAATCTTGGCGAAAGGGCATCTTTGCCTTCTACCCCTTCGCAGTTTTATTCCATGAGTTAAGTAACTGTTAACTCAAATCCTTGCAGTGATGTTATTATAGAGAGATGCTCATTTCATAAAGTAAACTTACAGTCAAAACCTTTTCAGAGCCTACATACAGATGAACATTCAAGAAGATCAAGTGCTCTTTGCTATTTTCAAAAAGACAAAATGGTGGATGTATTAGTTACTTGAAAAAGAATTACATTGATTGCCCTCCTGGTGTGAATCCTGACTCATTTTTTTCATTGATGAATGATAAACCAATTCCATCATTGTTGACAAAATTAATAATTCAAAATCCTGGCAGAGGTGTCATTAGGCCCCCCCCCCCGAGCAGCGGGAGTGTCAAGCGGCAGGGGGGTGCACCTTCGCTATGCCGCCACTGAATTTTGGCACAAAAGCCATTTGTAGGCCGTATGGAGCCTGAGAGGGCAGGAAGATTGGCTCTCCCACCCTCCCGAGTTCCATACGGCCAAAAAACGGCCGAAAAAGCACCAGGGGGTGCTTTCGTGCCACGCTGCCGCCGAAATTCAGCGGCAGCACGGCGAAAATGATGTCACACCCCAGGGGGCAGGGATTGTGGCATCACATGTGGGGGTGCCATGTCGACGTCCCCCCATGGGAGGGTGTAGTGACGCCTCTGAATCCTGGTTGAACAAGCAAACCAAACAATATGATTTCAGTAGTAAGGTTCTTTAGCTTTCATGGCCAGAAACATAAGCAACATTTTCAAAAAGACAAAATGGTGGATGTATACATAAGCAACCGTTTAAAAACACTAATCTATAGCAGGGGTAATCAACCTGTGGTACGAGTACCCCTAGGGTTTAAAATTGTTTTAGTTCTATTGTTTAGTTTAATTGTTTTAAACTAAATTTAAATTTGGATTAATCAATTAATTAGCTAATTAATCAGATTCAGGATTAGCAGGGGTACTTCAGAAAATTGGACCATGATAGGGGGTACCCGGGCCTCCAAAGGTTGAGAACCCCTGATTTATAGGATACAACATTTTGTCCACACGCTGCAGACCTCCTCAGGTATCAGGCAACAGCGTTGCAGAGACATTAGCCTCTTGATGGACTAGGCTGGCTTATGTAGCAGAGCGAATTAGTTATCTGATCCTTCCATCACCAGTGTCTTCCTTTTGTCTAACAAAGAGAGCTGTTTGTTCTTGCTTATCTCAATCGCTGTTTGTTCTTGCTTATCTCAATCGCTGTTTGTTCTTGCTTATCTCAATTGCTTCATAAAGAAGTCTTAGCCTCAGGTTTGATTCATGGGCAGAACATTCAGCCCTAAAGAAACACTCAATGAACACAGGACATACCATCAAGTTCGAAAATACTAGGAGTTTAATTCATGAATCAAGCCTGAGGCTAAGACTTCTTTATGAAGCGATTGAGATAAACAAGAACAAACATTTAAATTTAATTAACAGACAGCAAGAGCTCTTTTGTAGACAACATCTGGCTTCCCATCCTGAATAAATGAAAACTGCTTGGACGAACAAAGACCAGCTAACCCCCTGAGTCGGACGGAATGGTGTCAACCGTCTTTCTCCAACCGACGCTTCGCTCTACTACATAAGCCAGCCTAGTCCATCAAGAGGCTAACATCTCTGCAACTCTGTTGCCCGATACCCAGAGGCGTCACTAGACACGCGTCACCCGAGTGTGGGGTGCGCGCGTCACCCGAGTGTAGGGTGCGCGCGTCACCCTAGGGACGCCTCCCCCGACACACCCCCTTTTAAAATCTTTGATTTTAAAATTTTAGGGGGCGCCCAACGGGGGGCGCCTGATGGGTGCCCGACGGGCTACCGCTCTGGGCGCCCGCTCAAACTTACAGACAGCTCGGGGACATCTTCCCTGGACAGCTGACCGGGGCCTTCTGAGGAAGGCCCGCTGCGTGAATGCTATTTATAACGTTCTTTTTTGCACATGCGCAGACTGTTGCTGAGGGAAAAGGGCTGCCCTTTTCCCTCAGCAACAGTCTGTGCATGTGCAAAAAGGAACGTTATAAGTAGCGTTTGCCCAGCGGGCCTTCCTCAGAAGGCCCAGGAGCGCAGACCCGGGAGGACGCTCCGAGGCCTTTTCCCGGCCTCGGAGCCTCCCGGGTGACGCGCGCAGGGGAGGTGACGCTCGCGCGCGTCACCCTGGGGCGCTCCACCCCACCCGCCACGCTACAATGACGCCACTTCCGATACCTGAAGAGGTCTGCAGCATGTGGAGGAAACGTTGTATCCTATAGATTAGTGTTTTTAAACTGTTGCCAGTTACTTCTGGGTTTTTAGAGGTAGGAGGCTCTGGGCGGGTAGAAGGGTTCTTCTTAGCATTCCCGAGAGGCTCAGCCAAAGGCAGGAGCCTCTTGCGGGTGAAAATAACGTAAATATTTCTACATGGCTGTTAATCCTGTGAAGTTGGAATCAATTTGTAATATGATTTCACATCCATGGAGGTTGTTTCTTGCTTTGGATATTAGAATTATCTTACGTTCTGTCCATGTAGATCAGGGGTTCTCAACCAATTGTACTTGTACCACCAGTGGCACTTTGGCTGACTGCTGGTGGTACTCGGACCGCCAGCCCACCGGAACCCCGATTCGATGTGGTGCTTTTGATGCAGCATTTTCACCCGCAAGAGGCTCCTGCCTTTGGCTGAGACTCTCGGGAATGCTAAGAAGAACCCTTCTACCCGCCCAGAGCCTCCTACTTCTAAAAACCCAGAAGTAACTGGCGATGTCATTGCCAGTCCCTTTTTGTGGTATGTGGCAGGATAGTAGTGCTGGAGGTGATACTAGGCCGGGAAGGGGTTGAGAACCCCTGATGTAGGTAATGACAAAGACTCACAGCCCAACTGTATTCATGTGATATGGTAAAGCAGCATTTCTCAAACTTTGGGTCAGCGACCCGTTTTCTGGTGGGTCTTGCAGAGCCTCCAATGAAAACACTGGTGGTGGAAGGATCAGATAAATAATTGCCTCAAGCCCGAAGGCTATTAAAAAATCAGATAGCTGCTAATTTCCCTGCAAAGAGCTGAGCTCCTGCAGTTTGCAAGCTTGTGTAAATATAGGGAGATAAATCTTTGAGGGCGCAATCCAAACCTACTTAGGCCACCGTTGTAACCAGCGGCCCAGCGAGAATGGGAGGCCCCAGAATGGAAAGGGGATTCAAATCCCCTCCAAAAGGGGAATTCAAAGGGGATTTGAATCCCCTTTCCGTTCTGGGGACTCCCGTTTTCGCTGGGCCGCTAGTTACAACAGTGGCCTAAATAGGTTTGGATTGCGCCCTGAGTGTCTTTTTTTAATGGTGTGTTTCTTTTCAAGTCCATCAATGACAGGTAGTGGGGGCAGGTGAAGGTTGAGGTCACATAACTAAGCCCCTCAAGCAGAGGCGTCGCTGTTGCATGGCGAGACGGGCGAGGGGCCCCCAGGTGACGCGCGGTGGTGTGCGCAGAAAGGTGATGCGTGCACACACGCGCGTCGCCTCCCCTGCGCGCATTGCCTCCCCTGCGCGCATTGCCTCCCCTGTGCGCCTCGCCAGGCCGGGAGCCGACTCCGGGGACGTCTTCCCCGGTCGGCTGCCCGGGGCTTTCTGGCGAGGTCCAATGCGTCGAATGTTATTTATAACGTTTTTTGCACATGCGCAGACCGTTCCTGAGAGAAAAGGGCTGCCCTTTTCCCTTAGGAACAGTCTGCGCATGCGCGAAAAACGTTATAAATAACATTCGACGCAGTGGACCTCGCCAGAAAGCCCCGGGCAGCCGGCTGGGGAAGACGTCCCCGAGCTGGCTCCAACGATTAAAGGTGCGAGGGGGCAGGTGCGGGGGGCTCGGGGCAGCAGCCCCGCCAGGGCACCCCCAAAGCACGGCAGGACGGTGGTCACTTGGGTGATATGCGGCCCCGCCCTCAGGCCGCGCGCGCTCTAGTGTCGCCGCTGCCCTCAAGCCTTGAGGCTATTCATTAGGGATGCCTCATTACAATAAATGGATTGAGTTTTTTTTCCAAATAAATAAATAAAAATATTTCTTTCTATATCATGGTATCCAAATGTCGTTGCAAGATATCTCACCTCTGTTTTGTTTCTGTTTATTGCAGTTTTCATGAAATGGGAATATATGATGTTCCAGCAACAATAGACTTTATCCTGCAGAAAACTAAGCAAGACGCATTATATTACGTGGGCCACTCCCAGGGTGCTACAATAGGTAAGTTGAGAGGAATAGAATGAAATGTGCTTCACTCTTAAATCCTTCTTGAGTTCTCCAGTCTCATGGCCATAGGGCAGAACAGACCATGGGGGGGGGGGGAAACATAGGTGAAAATCAGGTTCACAGAACATGTTTCACAAGTGGAGCACAGAAAGAAAGTGTAGGTCTCAGCTGCACCCAGGGCACCTTGGCTGAGTGTCCCTGCGATCCACCTCCTCTCCATGCTCTGGAGCAGGAGAGGAAAGCCTGTAATCACTGGGGGGACCTCTCCCCATGATGAGCATTTGACACTGGAGACAAGAGGCAGGGATTTAAGGGGAGCAGGACAGGATGGGGTAGACCTGGCTTTCCCTCCTGTGTTCTTTCTACACACTTTGATCTGAATAGATCTGTCTGAATGTGATCGTTCCACTTGAGTCTTCCAGTTTTCCATCTGAGAACTTCTTCAACATGGGGAAACCACCTGCCTCTTCTTGCTCTTTGACTCATGACCATGTGACATTCTTAGGCTGTGGTCCTATGCTCACTTTCCTTGGAGTAAGCCCCATTGAACGTTAGTGGAGTGTCTTCTGATAGGAAGAATGCATAGGATTGCATTGTTAGACTGCTGCTTATTCTGTTATCCACTGTTTGGAGCTAGTGTATCATGGACATATACTGTAAGAGGCCATTTGCAGGCAACAATTCTCAACAACAAAATGGCTCTATAAGCCAATGAATTAATTAGGGAGCCTTTCTGGGCAGGATGGTGATTCGAATCAAAATTCAAATACCTTCCTGTATTGGTCGGTTTTCTATATACTGAGTGATTAAGCGTCAAGTCTTCTCTCCTGGTGACTTATAGAGCCATTAAAATCTGTGATAAAGAGTCAATAGATAAAGAGAAACAGGTTGTGTTCGATACTTTGAGAGCCAATGGCTACCCGGTCGCACAAATTAACAAAGGCTGGATATCACAAAGTAAAAAAATCAAGACAGCTAGGGAAGGAAGAAGCAATATTCCAATAAATACAGAAGACACCAATGAGATACAAAAAGTTGAGAAAGAACAAGAAATTTGGACTTTTTTACCATTTATTAAAGGGGTAACTGATAAAATCGCAAGAATTCTCAGGCAGGGTAACATCAGGACAATCTTTAAGCCAACCAGGAAGATTGAGCAACTTTTAAACAACCCCAAGGACAAGAGACCACCCCTTTCCAACCCAGGCGTTTACAGCATTCCCTGTGGTACATGTGGAAAGGAGTACATTGGATTGACTCAGAGGTCCATCAGCACTAGATTAAAAGAACATGAAGGTTCGGTAAGACTGGAACACCCAGAACAATCTGCGGTGGCTGAACATGTTCTTACCACAGGACACTCTATACTGTTCAAAGAAACCTGCTCTATAAGAACAGAAAACAAGGGAATGATTTTGAAGAACTTGGAAGCTCTTGAGATTAGCAAAAAACCACCTCACTTACTGATGAATAGGCAGCAAGAATTGAATCTTGCCAATCGCATTTGGCTCCCTGTCATACGTAAACATCCTATGAAGGGACAGTCTCGCAATAATATAATAACAGAAAATGCGAGTTGATACTATGTGACTGATAGACACCGGGTCTCTAAGTGAACAACAGCCCCAGGTCTAAAGGACAAAATTGCAAGCTATCACTTGCAGGAGTTTTTTGCAGGATCGATCTCTTTGATTGACAGAGGAGTTCCGGAATGGTTTCCGTTCAACTGACAGCATGTTTCCCTAACTTCTGAAGTTCAAAACAACGAAGCAAGACGCCGAGAACTATAACATCTTTCATTCCTTTTTGGATTGCCCCAGAAGATGTGTCCAGATTAGGACACGAAACGTTGGGCTCACTTGTCCAGCCGTGGTTTCTTAATAATTTCTGTTTGTCCGGGAATACATCATTAAACCCAGATAAAATTGTCATTGTTTTTAAACCTCAGTTGGATTGCTGTGTTTTTTACATAGATATGGCTGCATTACCCGTACTACCTGTTTCTCTAACTATATGTTATCTTTTAATTACAAATTTGATTAGCCCAAGCATTAATGGTGCTTTCAGATCATGTATATTACCATATTTGTGTTTTATTTTATAATGAAAGTTCCTGAAAATAGTGCTATAGAAATCCAAGGCTGGTCTTAACCACTGGTCATAAATAAAGTGATGTCAGGGCTTGATCAGGTTGAGCATTGACTGAGTGTTCATAGAAATTTTCAGCAGAAATGAGATGGGGCTAGATGTAGATTGAATGTAGGGATGACACTGACTTTCAGGGCTGGGGGACTGGAAATTGTCTCCTTCAGTTCAGAAAAGAAGGGCCAATCATGAGTCAAGGCCAACTCTATGAAGTTTGCCTCAGTTCAAATTCAGTTTGGCTTGGCAGCAACCATTCTAAGAGCCCAATTGTATTCCCTGCCATGCTATAGAATACAACTGCGACAAAAAGTCATGCTCTGTATGCTATGGTGTGGGGGCAACATGAAGGCCAACAGGAAATAAATAAAAAAATTTCTACTTACCTCCATGTAAGCATGCTTAAACATCTCTACTGGGACCTCTGGGATTTGTAGCTTTAATTCCTCCTGTCTGAATCAATTGAGCTTGGGGAGATTAGAACTATTCAGGGAATAGTTATTCAGCGAATGCTCAGAATAACACCTTGTGAGGTAGGGGCAGAGAGAAACCTACTTGCAAAATCTTCTTCACTTGTGCGTGTGTGTGTGTGTTTGTGTGTGTGTGCGCGCATGTTGTGCTTCCACTCTCTTTCTCTATTCAGAAAATGAAATAAATTCAAAACCGTCTTCTTGCTGTTTTCATGGCTTTCACTGGGGCAAAATCTGCCTGCTGCCTCCCCAGCGCTTGCTGACGCAGGCAGCCTGCCTTTTTTTTCATTGGATGGCAGCGACCCTGCCTTTTTTTAATTGGACACCAGCCATGATTGCAGCCAACTGACAGAGGCAGCTCTGTTAGGGGTCTCCCTGTATATCGGTGGGTGTGGGTGTGTACACACACACTGCTTAACTCACTGACTGTACTAGGAGCAGAAAGGAGCGACTCAGAAAGGCAAGGTAATTTTTTAACTTGTTGGGTCCTTTTTTTACTAGTTGGGGCTGTGCTTACCGATTGCACGTCCCTGCAAGATCTTTCCCTCAGTACAGTTTTTGTTGCCACAGACAAAGACTATAGTTGTGGTTGATGCAGGGGCAAGCCTTCAGAGCAAGGGCAAGGACCAGATGGACATTAAGTCCCTGGGAACTGCACAGATCAAACGGTTATTATTAGTAAAAATTATCTACCACTGTCAGGGTGACCAGGTACAATGGAGGACAAAGTACCTATACCTTTAACCATTGTATAGAAGAGGGAATTTTGGCAGGTGCAGCTCATCATGGAAGGGTGCAAAAAACTGCACCTGCCAAAATTCCCTCTTCTATTCAATGGTTAAAGGTACAGGCACTTTGTTCCCCATTGTATCTGGTCACCCTGAACTGTCTAACAAAAATGTTTGCAGAATGACTTGCATAGAAAAATAAATGAAAATATGGTTCCCTGTTGATCAGAGCTCAGTCTTATCTTAAGGAATGGGGACACCCCTACCCCCCAAAAGAGCAAATCAACTCAATATAGAGAATCAAGTATACCCAGAAAGAAGGATCAGATTGCATGAGCAACAAGCAGGGACAGCAATCTCATTACTGGGGTTTATTTTTAGGATCCAAAACCTGAATACAGGTAAAAGGTGTTAATACATGCAAATCACTGCAGGTCCTCTCTTCCTATGCCAAGTCCCATATGTTGTCTAGTTGAGATTTATGAAATTTGTTCTCTTTTACAGGCTTTGTGGCCTTTTCAGTCATCCCACAGCTGGCTCAAAAGGTCAAACTCTTCTTCAGCTTTGCTCCTGGCTACACACTGGTGGGCACCAAGGGTGTAATGGAAATGCTTCTGCGGATTCCTGTAAAAGTGGGAAAAGTCAGTATTTCACATATGATGCTATTATTGTACCAACTCATCATTCCAATATCTTTTTTTTTACATTATTAGTGGGGAATTGCAACTGATATCCATTTGATAATACATGAAAAAATGTAGATGAATGAAAAGGACACTGTTGGAGGTCCGACAATCTTTTTTTCCACATCAGATAACTAGTAGTGTGGCCTCTACTATATATACAGCAAGTCCTCACTTAAAGTCATTTCATTATAAGTCATTTCGTTTTAAAGTTGAGAAAAAAATTGATTCCTGGGGGTCACTGTCTGTGTGGAGTTTGAACATTCTCCCCATGTCTGCGTGGGTTTCTCTGGACTCGAAAGCTCACATTTATTTCAATGTTTAATATTAGAAGTGTTTGGGGTCTTTATTTAGAAGTTTGGTGATGTTTTTGAGACCAGAAATATGCTGTAAACTCTTCTTTACGTATATCAATTAGCCTACGGTAAAATTGGCTTATTTAGAAGTCGTTTCGCTTAAAGTTGCAGTTTCCAAGAACCTATCAACAACTTTAAGTGAGGACTTGCTGTATTGATATGCACCAGATGTTATCCCTGAACACACAAAGATGCTTCTTGAGATAGATCAGGTTCTGCAAACCACCCATACCAGCTTTGTATCCAAATGAGAGATTTTGAGTCAGGGAACGAGGTGCCTCAGGGCAAGGAAAAACCTTGCATTCATTGGTATAAATAAGTCATCCTTCATCTAATGCAGAAAAATCCTTGGACAGAACCTTAATGTTTCGTTGTGATTCAGGACCACATTTGGACAGGTTTCTAAAAATTCTGCATGTTTAATTCCCAGGTTATATGGGGGACGAAAGAATTATCTTTATTTAGTAACCGAATGAAAGACATCAATGCCAAAATATGCAGCTATGAAGGGTTAGACAAACTTTGTGTCCAAATCATCTTCACAATAACAGGATTTAATGAGAAAAACATAAATGTGGTAGGTGGACTCCTTTATTCTTATATACAGTATTTTGCTTAAAAGTCAGAGACTTTGCAGGGTGGTGGTGGTGGTTTTTTAAACATGAGTAACATGTGTGAACAGGGGAAAACTAATTTATATGTAGGGATCCTGTGTAGTGGGGTTCCCCTTTCTGAATACATACTGGTATGGTGTTCCTTGGAAGGCAGCTGGAAGGCAGGGGTTTCACACAACACCAGTGCATTAAACGTACCACAGACAAACAGCAAGGAAGGATGGAGGCAAGGAATGAAGAACACAAGGGTCTCTTGCACAGGGTTTTTATAGACTTTGCCTATCGAATCCTATGGGATCCTTTGTGGGGTAAGCTAATCAAGGTACCTTTGTTTGTTACTTAATGGTCCTTGATGGGTGCTGCCTTTGTCTTTCTCACCCAGGTGCAGTAGCTCAGGAGGTCTGTTGGCTCAATAACATGCCTCTTTATTTAGGTTTAATTATGAGGTTGGTGAGGACAGTTAGAAATGGCAATCCTTCATTGTTTGGCAATCCGTCCTTGTTTGGCAATCATGTCTTTCCCAAAGGTGGGAAAGGCCTGTAGGGGGTGGCTGTGGTCACAAGGTAAAGTTTGCGATTACTAATTTTGGAGCAAGTGAATCCCACTTGAATTTTGGAGCATGTGTTGCCAACACTGCTCTCTCTCTCTCTCTCTCTCTCTCTCACACACACACACAAGCATTAAACAAACAGCTCCATCCTACTTAAGCCTGATCCAGTGCTCTGCTGCAGAGTCTACTCGTGGAAGGGGATGCTCGTCCCCTTCCCCGAGTGTAACGGCGGCCGGGGCCGATAGGTCTCCTCGGATTTCCGCCAGCTATTTTGCTGGCGGAAGTTGGAGGAGGCCGTGTAACGGCCCAGCCGCCCTACGGAGCCTGGTGGGGACTGGAATATGGAGGATGCCATGTCCCCGCCCCCGCCCGGGACAGCTGGGCCTATGGCCACCCTCCCGGTTCCACCATCCCTCCCTCCTGTCCGCTGACCGACCCACCTGCCCGCCGGATCCACGCTTACCTGGGTCCAGCGGTGAGCCGAGTCCTCGGCCTGTGGAGCAGGGCAGGCTGGCCTTGCGCCGGCCTTCCCTGCTCTAAAGTAGTCTGCAAACGTGCTTTATGGCACATTTGCGACTACTCCGGGCTATTCCGGGCGGCGGATCGCTAGGTCCGCCGCCTTGAAGTTAAGTTGGATTAAGCTCTAAATTGAGGGAATTTATAACTGAGAGGCTGAAATGCAGTGTATGGCTGTTTTTGGACCATTGACTGGATAGTGGAGCAAATAACCTCAAAGTTCCTCCAATTAAGCTGTCAGTAACTGCAAGACAGACATTTTCCAAAAGAATAAATTTGATTAAGAGATCTAGAGAAACAATGAAAGGCAATGCTTACTTGTAAGATCAGTTGCACAGAGATATAAGTGGCTGTGAGTGAAAGAACATTGGTAAATAACTCTGTTTGGACAGGCGCAGGCAGTTGCATTGTTAGCCCACCCAATGGCTAAAATCCCACTGCAGCTTCTCCTCGCAAGGAGACCAAGTTGTCACCCAGGGGCATTGCATCCCCCGGCCCCCCTCCAGCGATACCACTGGGCACAGCTTAAGTGAAGAGGGAAAGAGAGAGTGAGAGCACAATCCTATGTGTGTCTACTCAGAAGCAAGTCCCATTGTCTTCAGTGGGGCTTACTCTCAGGAAAATTTCATAGGATTGCAGCCTGAGAGTGAGGCTGGCAGGTGGGCTGAATTTGCTCCACTGAAGATGTTCCAACAAGAGAGAAAGAGGGAATTAGTGGGAGGTTTAAAACAAGCACCAGGGAATGGATGATTTTTGAAGGAAGGAGTTCATACAAGGCTTAGAGGACAAGTTACCTATCTTTAATCTGTTGGGTAGACTAGGGTACGATGTCTTTCTGTGGAGCATGTCTAGGCCTTATGACTTCAGATCCAAGGAAAAACTGCAGCCAAAATGTTTTCCCTTGGTGGGCAGGGAAAGTACTTCTTCTGAAGATCAAGGTGGCTACTGAGGTAAGAGGCTTTCTAAGCAGGGAAACTCACCAAAAACAGTCAGAGTGGAAGTCTCTTTTGAAGGAAGAGACTACCAAAACAGAGGGCTTGGGTGCTTTCAATTGGGAAGAAAGCACCAAAATTCTGCTCCCAGAGCAGGGTGTCATGATAGGACTTTGGACAAAGAATACAAAGACATTCCTTGGAAAATAATGTTACCTGGAACCTCTCCTGGGTGTGCAGCCAGGAGTTTCCTGGGCTTGACTGAGAGCACAATCCTGTGCAACTGTAGAGTGGTGGAGCAAATGCTCCACCACTCTAAGCCATCGCAAATGTGCCATAAAGCATGTTTGTGATGACTCTAGAGTAAGGGCCCTCCAGCACCGGATCAACTACAGCTGTTGCCGGGGAAGGTAAGGCATCTGCCGGTGGGGGCAAGGGTGGGCCGGGTGGTGAGGGAGGGCGGTGCTTGGCCAATCCGGATCAGGAGGGGGCAGGGATGGCGGCTGTCACATCCCTGTCCCGTTCCCAGGCTGGGTCCGCCATTACACGGCCACCTCGTACTTACACCAGCTCGAGTACTGGTGGAAATCTGAGGAAGCCCATTGGGGCCTCCCAGCACTACGCCGGGGAAGGGGACAAATGTCTGCTTCCCTTGAGGAGACCTCTGGACCCAGAATGGGGATAGGATCCAGCGGGTGTCCCTAGCGCTGCCCATGGATCTTTACACTAGATTGCGCTGTGAGTTAAGGTTTGTCATTCCAGGAGTACATAATGGTTTAGTTGCACCCAATTTGAAAGGTTCCTGAAGGGACAAAAGGTATGGCAAGTGTGGGCTGCACCCATACTTAGGTCATTGGTAGGAATAGCTTCCTGAAGAAGGGATCTGAAAAGACTGTCTAGGTGGCCTGGCCACTTTAAGTTAGAGCTTAATTTATTATTCAGGAAGACTTGTGCTTGCGAAGGAGATTATGCCAAGGTGGAGCATCAGAATGTGCAAGGCCTTAGAGGAGGGTGATATACAGATGCCTCGCAGTGCTACAGCTTTCCATTCCAATCAATGGCTCTTTATTAGCATGATCCTGATTAGAGGGAGATATGCCTCTCACACTCATGGACAAAATCCTGGCTGACTCTCAGAAATATCAGCTAAGGTTATGATTGAGACGTATAAAATTATGCATGGGATGGAGAGAGTGGATAGAGAGACGTTCTTTTCCCTCTCACACAACACTAGAACTAGGGGACATCCACTCAAATTGAGTGGAGGGAGGATTAAAACAGACAAAAGAAAATATTTCTTTACCCAGCATGTAATTCATTTGTGGAACTCCTTGCCACAGGAGGTGGTGATGGCACCTGGCCTGGATGCCTTTAAAAGGGGATTGGACAGATTTATGGAGGAAAACTCCATCACAGCTTACAAGCCATGATGGGGATAAGCAACCTCCTGGTTGTAGGAGTAGGTTTGTGCCAGGGTACAAGGGAGTGGCAACAGGATACAGCTATCTTGTTGTCTTGTGCTCCTTGAGGCATCTGGTGGGGCCACTGTGTGATACAGGAAGCTGGACTAGATGGGCCTTTGGCCTGATCCAGCAGGGCTCTTCTTATGTTCTTAAGGAACCCAGATGGAGTGAGGAGAGACTGAGCACATTTGGAAAGTGAGGCCATTGGCAATACATGGGGGGATAGATTACAGATTTCTCAGGCCCCAATCCTATTGAGAATTGCTCTGCCAAAACTAGCATTCCAGTGGCCCTGTCCTAAGTTGCTTGGCCACTGCAGCAGTGAGCGGCACCGCACACATGGCAGTGGCTCTACCAACACTCTGCAAATGCAGCTACATCGGTGCTAATGGTGGGGGACAGAATTGGGAAATCAGTCAAATGTGGCTTTCTTGGCCTGTGGATCTCAAACCACTTACAATCAGACCAGGAAATAATCATACATTTAGACTGGGTTGTGCTTCCCTAGCGGACACCCAACACCAAATGCACATGTGCACATCGTGTCTCTTGAAAGCCTTGAAATAACAGGAAATACAGGATTGAGCAGGTAGCATTGCACAACTAGACACTCATCTGGATCCCCATCTATGTGCTCAGATGTCTGCTTCTACTTTTTGACTTTCTGTACTGAATCACGGATATGTCTTCATTGTCATGAACCACTGGCTTATACAAAAAGGACATTCATTCGTTCCTCCTTGAGAACTCCAAGATTCTACAATGCTTTCATTTCTATTTTTTCCAAGAGTCGAGTAGATGTGTGTGTTGCGATCCTTCCTGATTATACGTCTGTGAAGACAGGAATCCATTGGAGCCAGGTAGGGTTTCGTGAATGTTTTCTCTGCAATTAAAATCCAAAGGTCAATATTTGACTGAATATTCAGATTCAGATTCTGTTGTATGTGTGCCAATAGCTCAGGATTTGTTTTCAAAAATAAAATCTAATTTTAATTAGCTTTTAAGGGCGCAATCCTATCCTACTTACACCACCGGTGTAACCAGCGGCGCAGTGAGAATGGGAGGCCCCAGAACGGAAAGGGGATTCAAATCCCCTCCAAAAGGGGACATCAAAGGGGATTTGAATCCCCTTTCCGTTCTGGGGCCTCCCGTTTTCGCTGTACCGCTGGTTACAACGGTGGCATAAGTAGGATGGGATTGTGCCCCAAATGAGTTTGTAGGAGCTCCCTTATTCTAACCACATAGATAACTTTTACAGCAGAAAATTCTTATTGCACAAATTCCTGAATTTTGAATTGTTGCCAACTATGGTTTCTGTATATGCAAATCTTTTCTGCATCTCTTATAGAGCATTACTATGATGCATGCTGGGGGGATCCTTGAAAAGAGCAAACCACCAGTTAACCCTGTAGGTGGTATAAGCTCAAGAAGAGGAGTTCATTATCATGGTTGGTCAGCTATGTAGTGTGGTCAGCTAAGGGCCAGCCAGAGGTGGGTGATGGAAGAGTTCAGAAGAAGAGTCACGAGGACTCCCTCCATGCATGTGGAAGGTGAAGGTGTAATGCTCAGAGTCTGAAAACTCAAATATAAAATGTCTAAAACTGTAGTGGTAGTGGTAGTAGTAAGGCTGCAGAATGGACACTTGAAAAGAAAACTGAAGGTCTCATCCAAGCAGCACAGGAACAGGCACTTGCAACAAATAATATCAAAGCAAAGATTCAGAAGACCAGTGATAACAGCAAGTGTCAGCTTTGTAAGATGAAACCATCCTCCATCTGGTCCATGCCTGTAATAAGATCGCCCAAATTGTCTATAAAGTATATGTCACGATAGAGTTGCAGCTATGGTTCACTGAAATCTTTGCAAACAATACAATTTGCCTTCCTACCAAAATTCAGGGAATTGTAAACCTGGTAAAATCACTGAGAACAACTAAGCAAAAATGATTTGGGATTCAGATTACAGAGAGATAAACATTTGGGACACAATATGCCAGATATAACAGTAGTTGACAAAAAGAAAAATCAAGTTTGGATTGTTGATAGACAGTAGAATTGAAGATAAAGAACATGAGAAGATCACAAAATATCACAACCTGTGAGTAGAACTTCGCCGTCTCTGGGAGAAGATGGTCAATATTTTGCCAATTATCATTGTAGCGCCTGTGGAGCAGTGCCTAGAAGTCTGAAGAAACACCTCGACATTCTTGGCATTGAGCAAATTACACCAGCTCAGCATGAGAAAAAAAAAAAGGTTGCTTGGAATAGCAAGAATCCTGTGAAGATTTCACTGTGATTCTCAAGATCTTGGCTAGATCCCAAATTGTAGAATAGGCTGTATTTAATAATAATAATAATAATAATAATTAATAAACCATTTGTTGTTGTTGTTAACAAAAAATATATATGAATATTCCAGATCCTTCAGAAGGACTCAATATCCAACAGGCCAAATCCAGCCACCAACATCTGGCAGACTGTGCATAAGAACTATAAAATATGTGTATTCTGTCTTTCTGTTTCAACTCAAAACACCCACAGCTGCTTACACAGATTTGAAATGATGAGATAAAACAAAAACATAAAAACACTAGACAAGATGAAACAAGCAAAAATAAACAGGACATGATCATTAGAAGAGCAAAGTGTGACAAGACACAGCGCAAAAATAAGCATCAGTCAGTCAGAGGTCTCTAATGGGTAACAGAGCATGGTCAGAGAGGTGGTCGGAGGACTTTGACAACCTAGGCACTGCTAGAGATGTGGCTCCTTCATGTGTACTCGCCAACCATTCTTCAGATGGTGACGGGATACATAGAACGGTTTCTCCAGATGATTTGAGTGGATGAGCAGCCCTCCTCATAATGGGGGAGACAATATTTTAAGTACCCTGGAGCCAAATCACCAGCAGCTGGGGACAGCCATGACACAAGTCCGACTTAGGATAGCATTGACATAGACTTGACCGACTTGGGATAGCATTGTCTCACCTTCCTCACCTGCATTTGGGCTGCTTCAGGGCCCAGTGATGCAGAACCTCTGAGGAATTCCATCCATGTTCCAGTGGGCATGAGAGGAAAGATGATGGCAGTGAGTCACTCTAGTATTATATATCTTCTCTAGCCTCCGGGATGCTCAATGAGCAAAGTATTCACAGCGAGTCCAGTGCTGTTTACCTTCCTTGAGAGCTGGGAAGGTAAAAGGCAGTAGTTTCTGGTTGTTTCTTTCCCAGTGCCCCAGCACTGCTGAGAGAGAAGTGGCTGAACTGCCCCCTTTTTACACTCATGCCTATCTGGGAAGGTAAAGCGGTGGCTGTTTTGGTCCAGGACACTGGAGACTCCCTGTGCCTTGCCTTCGCCGCTCAGACTGGTTCCAACGGTGAGTGGGCAGGGCCACCATGGAACGGAGCGGTTACCGCTGTGCAAGACTTACCGTTCCACCCCACCTCTAGAAACGCCAGTGGTCCGGGACACTCTTTCTCAAACTCTCAGGGAACTGGGAGAGGAGTGGCAGAGACTACGAAAAAGGACTATGCTCTTTGGCCTCTCCGCTCTCAGTACTCAGGCAGTGCTGAAACAAGAGCATCAGAAACCGCCTCTGTTTTCCCTTCCTGGGTGACTGAGAAGGTGCCGGGGGGGGGGGTAGTTCAGCTGCTCCTCTCTCAGCATCCTGGTGACACTGAGAAAGGAGCATCCAACCCACTTCAATGGCAGCAGTGTTCACTCCTGTGGAAACACACGTGTAACAGACAACACCATGGGGAGCCAGAGCAGGTCTTTGTCTGATGGCCCTCCAGAATTTGGTGCCAGCAATGAAAACAGGACCAACATGTTCCAAACATTGGATCCAGTTAAAACGTTAACCACTACATTTATTTCCCAAGAACTACAAATCTATATAGACTCATTGACTTCAATAGATTTACTTCCAAGTAAGTGTGTATAGGATTGCAACCTATTAATGATTTTTGAAATGACTTTCTTGAGGTTCCATTATTACTGCAATTGCTCTCGCATGTTTTATAGAAAGCATTTTATAGAAGTGATTCTGGTTATTTAGATCACTGGACAGTTACGGTAATTTGGATACAAGTAAATGTTTCAATGTTACAATTTTGACAATGCAGAATTCAGTTGATTTTAAACAATTTCCTCTTCTTTCAAGGTATTCAGATCAAAACAATTTAAATATTTTGATTATGAATCCAGGAACAAGGCTGTTTATAACACGGTAAGGAAAAAGAAGCAATACTTTGAGAGTGAGTAATTCGGAGTTGTCCTTAAAAGGTCTGAGTCAAATATGGGTGGTGAAAGATGCTGGCCAAGTTGGGCACTGAATGAGGGCCTTTGGTAGGCCCACCACTGCTCCACTGAAAATCCCCACTGCACACTTCTTTGCCTCTCCAACGGCAGATTCCATCCCACCAATTCTACCCTGCTGCCAGTAGGCACCCTCAGCTCAGACATCCAGGGGTAAAAGTGTGCCTGTTCATTCCCCCCAGCTGCACCTGTGCACTAATATCTGATCCATGAGGCCCAAGAAATAAGTGAGGGTGATGGCTCAACGCCTGTGGGTGAGATGAGCAAACAATAGCCTGGTGTGAGCAAAGCAATATCCACCTTTGAACTCAGCATCACTGAGTGATGACCAGGCCAACACTGAAAAAAAACCAGAAGGCTTGTAATTTAATTTTTTTAAGAGACGGGAGGAAGACACCAGCAAGCAGCCACAGGAAAAAATGATATGCTTAGATGAACAGTTCTCCCCCTGGTAAATATAAGAGAACTCATACTTAAAAGTTGCCCCTTTGCCCAGTTGGTAAATCTACTCCCTCTTTTTCTTAAAACTGTTATATTACAGAAATCTCTGTTCACAATAAGCTTCTCATAACTACAATAGCAGAATTAATTGCCATTAAAATGTCAGATTTCGTTAAATCTATTCCAAATATGAATGCCAAATATGTAGATTATGTCAGTTTCTCAAGTGCAAAAGATTGAAACTTGTGCTGCTAAACGTTTACTGGATTATAAATTAAGATACTCTTGTCTCAATCATTTTAGATCTCCTCTGATTCATAGGGTTTGGAACCTTGACCTTGCTAGAGGCAGTAGTCTAGAACAGTGTTTCTCAAAGTTTTCCCTGTGAGTAGGGGAGAACTCCGAGTGTTTGCTGGGGGCGGTGCGATGGAGGCAGCTGCGATCTGGAAATCACACCGCTGTTGGGGATAAAAGGGGTATTTTTAGACTTACCGGGGGTCGGGCTGGGTGCGGGGGCCCATGGCCCCCCAGCGGGCCTCCCCAAGCCTCCAAATGGCTCCTGAAGGCAGATAAAGCCCACTTCCGGTTTTTGGAGAAACCAGAAAGTAAAACGGAAGTGGGCTTTAATTGCCTCTAGGAGCCATTCGGAGGCCTGGGGGGGCCTTGGGATCCCTGCACTCTCCAGAGGACAGCCCAATGGCTGTCACATGAGATTATTTCTTCGAGTCTAAGGCGCCATCGATTCTAAGGTGCATCTTTACTTTCAGTACCACCAGCAGGGGAAAGAAAATCCATCGATTGTAAGACTCACCTCCCTTCATTGAATCTACCCGCTCAGCACCAACTCTCCCCAGCATGTCTCCTGCAGCTGAGGATGACTGAGTGCACTGCCTTTGCATAGCATTTCTGGCCCCGCCAGAAAGTGTCATTTCCTTCGTTACCTGGGCTTGGGGGTGCTTCAGGGAGACCTGCGTGACCCTCTGCAGGCCTCCCTGATCTTCAGTTCGGCGAAAACCAGTGATTTTTGGACATTTCTGGTTTTCGCGAAAACCGGAAATGACTGAAAATTACCATTTTTTGCCAGATCGGGGAGGCCTGCAGAGGGTCACGCAGGTCTCCCTGAAGCTCCCCCAAGCCACAGTGAGTAAGAAGATAGCATTTTGGGGTGCTTTTTGGAGACCTTCGATTCTAAGACGCACCCCATTTTTTGAAATGCTTAATTGGGAAAAAACATGTGTCTTAGAATTGAAGAAATAGTAAGTCTAAAAATACCCTTTTGTTCCCAGCAGCGGCGCGATCCCCGGATCGCTGCTGCTGCCATCGCAGGTCACCACTCCACCTTATGGGGAGAGCGACCTGCCCCTTCATAATGTAATGTTTAAAACAGAAGTCAATATATGACATTGATCAGTGAAACCCGTTTTCATGTTTCCTTTCTTTTTGTCAACAGACCACACCACCATCTTACAAAATAGAAGACATAATTGTGCCAATAGCTATGTGGTATGGAGGAAATGACTTTGTTACACCTAAAAAGGATATTGAACTGTTGCTCCCTCACATCCCTCGTTTAGTTTTCCAAAAGTATATTCCCTCTTGGAACCATGCAGATTTCATCTTCGGTCTTGATGCTCCAGAGCTCCTATATCGTGATATGCTTTTTCTGATGCAGCAGTACAAATAGAACCACAAGTTATATTGAGGTAAAAATGACATATATTGTATATTAATGTTCAAACTTAAAAAAACAAACTAATAAACATTGTGACTTTAGAGCTTGCTTTTTCTGAATCCTTTCTTAAATAATTAACATTGTTACTAGTTGTAGCTCACAACTAATCTTCCTTTAGCTCTGTAGCATCTCTAGGCTGGGGCCAGAGGGGTGGTGCTGTGCCCCCGGGTGCTGCCAGTTGTCTCCTTGTGAGGAGTGGCTGTGGCGGCAGAGAATGGTGGGAGTGTTACCAGTGGATTTCCCCCCCCCCTTGTTTCATTCTTCATTATGCTGTTTTATGAACTCTGATATCAAGCAACACTATGTCAGATGACAACACCACGGAATGTTAAGGTGCAAAATGAACTGTTTTACTGGCACCACTTGCTCCACATGAAATGAACAGGACAGGACATGCTTTTCTCAAAGACATTGGTTCAAAAGCACAAGAACTCTGTTCATGCTACGTGACCTCTCTCTCACCTCTCAGACACATCCTGGAAGAACCTAATCCGCCTGGCGTCTCTAGTTGAATGTAAATTATATAATCCTTCAGTTTCTGTAAGGTTGTAACAAAGCTTACCTGCATTCTTGCATTTCTTTTCCCCCCATGGAATGTCATCTCCATATTTTGCCTGCCATACTGTAAACATCTGCATTTTCTTATTACAATGTAATATCTTGATTGTACCTGTTTCGCTGCAATTGTAAGCTTACATTCTCCTAGGACGCATGAGAATTTGCATTTTAGCTGTTCCTGGTATATAGCCCAGGGACAACATCCCCTGTCCTTTCACATGAGATTTGTTTTAATGGTGGGTCAGGAAAAGACAGATTGTTTACCTATTAAAGCCAATTACAAAAATCAAATCAGGGTACTCCAAGCTCTGTTCTTTTTCCCATCTTCTGGTATTTTCCAGAGTTGCACTACAACTCAAAAACTCCTTAAAATAGGAAGGTTTGAGCAGAATTTTGGGTCACTCTTAAGAGTTTCCTCACAACTTTCAGCAAGAAGGTTCGTCAATGCAGGTAGCTATGAAAAGCTGAACTTCTTCCTTCTTCCCCACCCCCTTTCCTCTCTATTCCTTTTTGTTGTTCAGTCGTTAAGTTGTGTCCGACCCTTCGTGATCCCATGAACCATATCCCGCCAGGCCTTCCTGTCCTCCACTATTTTCCTGAGTTCGCTCATTTTCATGTTCGTTGCATCGGTGATGCTGTCTAATCATCTCATCCTTTGCCTTCCCCTTCTCCTTTTGCCTTCAATCTTTCCCAGCATCAGAGTCTGCTCCAGAGAGTCCTCTCTTCGCATTAGGTGGCCAAAATATTTGAGCTTCAGCCTTAGTACCTGTCCTTCCAGGGAACAGTCAGGCTTGATTTCATTTAGGATTTGATCTCCTAGCAGTCCAAGAGACTCTCAGGAGTCTTCTCCAGCACCACAGTTCGAAAGCATCTATTCTTTGGCGCTCAGCCTTCCTTATGGTCCAACTCTCGCAACCATACATTGCTACTGGGAACACCATCACCCTGACTATACAAACTTTTGTTGGCATGGTGATATCTCTACTTTTTATTATGCTATCTAAATTTGCCATAGCTTTCCTTCCAAGGAGTAAGCGTCTTTTAATTTCATGGCTGCTGTCTCCGTCTGCAGTGATCTTGGAACCCAAAAAAGTAAAATCTGTTACTGCTTCCATTTCTGCCCCTTCTATTTGCCAGGAATTGATGGGCCCAGATGCCATGATCTTAGTTTTATTAATGTTGAGTTTCAAGCCAACTTCTGCACTCTCCTCTTTCACCCTCATCAAGAGGCTCTTTAGTTCTTCTTCACTTTCTGCCATTAGGGTGGTATCGTCTGCATATCTGAGGTTGTTGATATTTCTCCCGGCAATCTTGATTCCGGCTTGCGATTCATTCAGCCCTGCATTTCTCATAATGTACTCTGCATATAAGTTAAATAGGCAGGGTGACACTATACAGTCTTGCCGTACTCCCTTCCCAATTTTGAACCAATCGGTTGTTCCATGGCCGGTTCGAACTGTTGCTTCTTGACCCGCATACAGGTTTCTCAGGAGACAGGTAAGGTGGACTGGTACCCCCATCTCTTTAAGAATTTGCCACAGTTTGTTGTGATCCACACAATCAAAGTCTTTTGCGTAGTCAATGAAGCAGAAGTAGGTGTTTTTTTTTGAACTCTCGTGCTTTCTCCATGATCCACCGCATGTTGGCAATTTGATCTCTAGTTCAATGGGTCTTACTCTCAGAAACCTGTGTATTTGAGAACACGTGTAGGTGCAATTGTACATGTCACTGAAGAATAGGAATATCAAATTACCCTACTTTTAGTGACCACTACAGAAGCTACCTTTCTTTGACCTATCCATATCAACGGTGACAAGTGTTTCAAATGGCATTGAAATTGTCACGTTAGAACTAAACTAAAATTCAGCCATGAAGCTTCCTGGGTGACCTTGGGCCAGTCACTATCTCAGCCTCACCTACCTCACAGCACTGTTGTGAGGACAAATGGAGGGGAGGAACCATGTACACCACCCTGAGCTCCTTGGAAGAAGGGCAGCATAAAAACGTGAAAAATAAACAAACTCACTGCCCAATCTAATACCTTAGATACGTCAGCCTGAGTGGCATACCCAATGGCATACTTCTATAGATCCTGGTGCAATAATGGCCCTGGTCATGCTGGACAGCTGTGCTAATTAGCTGAAGGAAAGGCCAAAATGGGGAGGCGATTGGGGTATAATGTGGGGGGCAATGTGGGAATATTCTTACTGCCCAATCTGTCCCCCACCATTGGTGCTGATGCAGCTGCACTGATGGAGCATGCAGTACATCCAGTTGGTGGTGAGTGGCTATCAGGAGGCCTGCCAGAGGTAAGTAAAAATATTTACCTCTGTGCAGCCTCCCCCCCTTCCAATGGCTTATGAGTCTCCTTGGACCCAGCTGTCAGTCATAGGTCCGAGGAGAGAAAGGGGCCAAGCAATGGAGAATAGGATCCCAGCGTGCACGTTTGCTGCTGAGATCCCCTAATGTTCATCAAGGACAGCCCTTGCAACTGTGCCCTCTCAAATATTTATGTGCAGTCTATTTAAATGAAACCAGATGTCATAAGAACATAAGAAGAGCCCTGCTGGATCAGGCCAAAAGCCCATCTAGTCCAGCTTCCTGTGTCACACAGTGGCCCCACCAGATGCCTCAGATGCCTCACCAGATGTCCTGTACTTCTGAGTTGAAGGAAACTGCCTGAGGAGCACAGTAAGGCGTTTGTTTTCTTTCACTGCACTGTGGAAGAGTGCTGCTGCATTGGACAGTGTCCAAGGTCACCCTACTCCTGCCCTTCACTACCAGTTACTGGCCCACCACTAGCCACTACTCAGCTAATCTGGCCACGAGCAGCCCAACCCTATCTAGGGCAGCTGCAGCATGCAAAAGCATGCTGCACTGGATCCTGGGCAGGATTGGGCCAGCGCCACTACAGCTGGAGGCTGCCTATGGAGAAAGGGATGTTCATCCCTTTCCCTCTGGTAATGCCCAAGCTGCCCCTATGGGTCTCCTTGGATGTGCACCGACAAAATGGCTGGGTGAATTCCAAGAAGCCCATGTAATGCTGGCCAGGCCTGGAATGCGGGATAGGATCCGGTGGAGCATGCCACTGAGGATTCCTCCCAGACTCCCCCGGACTGCACCCTCACCACCCTCCTCCCGCCCCTGCCCCAACTGGTGGAAACCTTACTTTCCCTGTGACTGGGGACAGAGGCACAATGCGCCGGGAGGGTGCCCTGGAGCGAGGGGGCGGGGCCAGCGTCGCGACGCGCCCTCACATCACGTAGACGCCCCCCGCCCGGTTTGGTCTCATTTCAGAGCTAAACAGACTCAGGGCGGGCGGGCGGGCGGGAGGGCCCAACCGCAACGCTCCTCGGCAAGGTAAGATCCCCGCCCGCCTGCAGTGGAGCGCCTGGAGCGCCTGCTCCACGCGCTTCACCGTAGTTCCGCCTCTGACTGGGGAGGACAGAGCAGCGCAGGCCTCGCTGCTGACACAACCTCCTCCGGAAGGGGTGCAAATGTTTGCAACACTCCAGAGCGGTGGAGCGGCTGGTGCGCTGCTCTAAGGTTAGAGTGGATTGCGCTGTTAGTTGAGTATGCATGTGTTTGAAAAGAGATGTTTAATGTATCAATGGCAATTATTTTATTATTCTGTTACATCTATGAGTATCTTGTTGTTTATAAATACAACTCTTTTGCATTCATTTAAGTCTGTCCTTTTTACTCTCCTTTGGAATATTTCACTAGTTAGATTTGACCCACAGACAGGCCTCTTGAGGTGAATTTTTAACCTTGGGATTGAGAGGGGAAAAATGTGAAGTTTTGACCTTTGCTTGCAAAGCAGCACATTGGAAATTGGGTATAATAAGATGTAGGCCATTAGACAAGGACTGACAAATTGGGGTAGTAGCGTAGCCAGCGGGGGGGGGGCAGTGCTGTATGTAGCACAAGACACTGCAACATGCATGTAAGCGGCCCTTCCCACTTGTTGTCAGAGTCATTCCGGGGAATGACGACCCTAACCCCTTTCCCCGGTGTAGAGCTGGACGGCCCAAATGGGCCTCCTCAGATGTCTGCCGGCTATTGAGCCAGCGGAAATCTGATGCAGCCGTGTAACGGCCATAAAGCTCAGGAATAGGGATGGGGATATCGCAGTCAACATCCCCGCCCCCTCCCAGGCCGGCTTGGCCAAACGCCGCCCTCCCTCGCTGCCCCAGCCTGCCCCTACTCCTGCTGGAGGATGCCTTACCATCCGTCGGTGGCTGCAGGAGGTTTCCGTGGCAGAGAGAGACCTGCTGGTGTCTGCTCCAGCAGGCTTTACTCTCCGGGTGCCGTAAATGCGCTTTACAGTGCATTTACAACACCCTCTGCCTGCAGAGTGCGCACTCCACAGGTGGGTCTTTACGTAGGATTGCACCATCAGATGCACAAGAAAACTAACTGTAAAATAAATGAATTCTGCTGTAGATACCATTTTCTGTTTTGCTATTTCTTTCTCTTTTCATAATTATCTTACATTTTATAGCGAACAGAATTCTATTTTTTGTACTGCAAGGGATCCATGCCTCTGAACCAGAAGTGAAATATGTGGTAATATAATGGTTAAAAAATCTACAGCATTTTAAAATTCTATTTTAAAACTTTTATATCCTGCTTCAACTCCAAAGACTCAAGGCAGCTCAGAACGTAACTTTTCCTTTAAAATGAGAAAAAGAAAAGTTTTAAAATGGAAAAAAGAAAGCAAAACCGGGAAGGTAATTTGCTTTTTATAGGAACTCATAAAACAGGACCCACAGCATCAAAACGTGACAGAGGTATGCCTCTGCCCAAGGCTGGCCTGTCCACTCAGCCACTAGAAGATTGGTACATGTTTGGGACCTTCTTAAATTAGCATAGAGGCGGCGGACCGAAGGAGGTGATCCAGGTTGCTCTGCCCCTGCCTGTGCTTCATCTGTGTCAACCAGCGAGTCATGCACTGGATGTTCAATTATCTTTATTTAAAAGGGAGCAACAGCTCATAATAATAACTTTAGTTAATTTTGCTTCAAAGATTCCCCTCCCAGGCAGGTGTCTTTCAGGATTAAAATTCTTTGTTTATAATTACAGAGGTATAATGTTCTTTAATTATTACTGAACAGTTAAGAGGGTCCAATATCATTGGTGCATATTTAAGTACTGTGCAGCTAAATACACTTCATGAGTTACAGGTTATTCCACTGCAGACCTTTTGCAGCATCAGAGATCAGAACTCTACCGGAGAATAGAGGCAAGGTAAGAAAAAAGGCTTTTCCATGGTGAACCTAAACATTTGAATAGGGGATGTACAGTTTTCTTTTGCAAAACGTTTTTAACAGGCTGTATTTTAAATGGTCCCCTTCACATGCTGCTTACTAGTATATAAATGTCTATTTTAGTAAGAGTCACAGCACAATCCTATGCAGAACTACACAGAAGTAAGTCCCATTGAGTTCAATGGGACCTAGTCTTAGGGAAGCATGTATAGGATCACAAAGTAAGACATGATTACTCTCATGGATTAAGCAAGGTTTGAGATCACAAGTAAGTATTTAACCTTCACTTAAATTGGTAAGATTAGGGACCCAATCCTATCCAACTTTCCAGTGCCAATGCAGCCTCAATGCAACCTCGAGGTAAGGAAACAAACATTCCCTTACCTTGAGGAGGCCTCCGTGACTGCCCACTCACCGTGGGATACAGTGCATGCCCCATTGGCACGACACGACTGAATGAGCGCTGGAAAGTTGGCTAGGATTTGGCCCTAGGTCAGTATTTCGAAGTGTGAGATGAATACCTTCTTTCATTGTCTTCAGGCTGCCCATCTTAGAACTAATTTATCAGAGAGCATGTTAACTGGTTTTCATTTAGTGGCCTCAAAGGTGATTTCCAGTAGTGCTATATTTAGCTAACGGTTCATCAGTGCGATTTGCGCTTGATTGGTCTTGGACGCCAAAAGAAAAATATAAACGGAGACACAGTTCAACTTGGTTGTGTATCATGGTCATGTGGGAAAACGTGGATGTGCTTCAGCTTCCAGATTATCTCTTTTAACATCATTAATCATGACAAAACAATCCAAAGATGACATGACAAAATACATCAGGAGCTTCAGATATATCTTGAAAGCAGAAGTGGGCAAACAAACATATTAGCCCTGGGGCCACAACTACAACGATCATAGGTCCCAATGTCAAACTCTATAAGAAAATCTAAATGCATGTGTATAGTAAAGCATGATGAGATTAAAATTATTGGCTCTCATTAAACACTTGTTTTTAATGGGAAAATCTAATGTTATGGGAAATTCAAGTGGGAGCCCCTTAACAAAAAGCAAACTATGTGTGTTCTGTGGTTGGAGTTAGGTGCTATTAGTGCTCTGCGTTTGTACATTTCTATACTGTAATTGTAATTTATATTGCTTTAATGTGTTGAGTATGGCTTTTTGTTTATTTTTGGTTCGTTGTTAATGGGACAGTTCACATCATGTTGGACTGCATTTGGGGAGAGTTGACGACGGTATGTGAGGCTCTATTGGTTATGGTAATTTAATCACATGTGTATACAAGCTATGAAATCTGGGTATTTAATGGTAACGTTGGCAATTGGAGGTACGCTATCACTTTAAATGAAAGGAGAAAATTGAATGCATAGCATTGTAAGTTCTAGCAGAAGCAATGAGCTAAGTATTAAGATATGTGTGAGTATGATTGAAGCAAGTATCAAGGGAAGAGGTGTTGAGACTAACTGCAATGCAGAACATCTGGTGTAGGAAAAGAAAAGTAGTACGGTATTCATGTGGAAGTGCAATAGTAGTTACAATCTTCTGATGATGCCTCCTACGTTGGAGGCGAAACGTAAAGTTTTTTTTACCATCTGATTACAATAATAACATTTAGATTATATGACAGAGTTTCCTGGTAAAAATGTTTGTTTTAAACTCTAAAAACTGGAGAAGTTGTTTGCTTCGAATATGGTCATACCACGTGACAAGCGGTGGTCTCTGTGACTGGCTCTGCCCCTACATGAGGCAAGATAGAGCGGGACAGCATCTGATTGGTGAGTGAGGTGGGGGACTGAAGTAGTGTTTTCTGCCTCAGTGCTGCCGCCATTCTGGGCTCGGTGACGATGCACCCACCCTCAGACTAGTCTTGAGATTAGCTGAACACATTTGCAGCTGGGTAGGATTTTTTTTGGGGGGGGGGTGGCTTTTACCTGAGTAGCCTTTGGGTTCGCCTAACCCAGACTATCTTCCTTGTTGTGGTCTAGCCAGTTGGTCACTTCTGGCAGGCTTAGTGCGGGAGGGGGACTAGGAGTAGGGATCAGTTGTGCATTTAAATGTACGCAAGGGCCAGAGGGGAAGCCCATACCAATCTCCAGATGCTGTCTGGCTTTGGGATGCTAGTGACAAATCTCAGGAAAATATGAGACAGGAATACTCTCTATTAATACAAGGGGTTGCTGGCGGTCTTGAGGAAAAGCCCTGCAAAAGATCCTCCCATGGATCCCCAGTCCCTCCATGATGGCACACTGGGAGCTTGAACTGCCACTGGTACTGATAGTTCAGCCTAGGGGGAATATGTTCAAGGTAGGAGGTGTGGTCCTGAGGTTAAACTGCCTGAAGACTCCAGAAGCTAAGTAGGATCAGCCTGTTCTGTGTTGGAAGGGAGACAGACCAGAAGTCACTGATGAATTTATTTATTTTATTTAAAGAATTTTTACCCTGCCTTTCTCCCAATAAGGGCAAGCGAGGCGGCTTACAATTAAAACACATAATAAAATACAATACAATAAACACAATTAAAACAGGTCATTAAAACAATTAAAACAAACAAAGCCAGTGGGTCACCTTATGATTGCATTTATTAAAAAGCCAGCCCACCATGTCAGCCATTGAATGCCAACCTGAATAAAAACGTCTTGAGGCCCAGCCAAAAGGTCTCTAAGGAGTGAGCTGTTCTTAAGTCCAGGGGGAGGGAATCCCATAGTTGGGGCGCCACCGCCAAGAAGGCCCTATTCCTTGCCACTGTTCCCTCACCTCTGTCAGAGGCGGCACTGGCTGCACCTCCATCAATGAAAGGATTGTTTAGATGCTGGGGGTATAGGAGCTGGAGAACTGTGGGTTTTGAGGAAACAAGAAGGGAGGGGAAGAGGAGGGGAGCTGGTGGAGACTGGAAAAAGAAGCAAGAGAAGTTCCCAAGGTTTCAGCCATGGCACAAGGCCATAACTGAATTATATTTCAATGTAGATTGGAAGCTTTCATGGCCCGACACAAAGTACAGTGAGGTAGGGTAGATTCTGAAGCCATGTAAAAGGTTAAAAACTGGTAATATACAGTATTTAGAACCATCAAAACCATGTTAAGAACAGCTGAAAATATAAAAGGCACAGTCTAAAAACACAACAATAAAATCCCACAGTTTCGTCCCCATCTGTGGACTTTTTCAAGGTAAAACACAGCAGCACGCTGTCCAGATTTCATTGGCTTGAAGAGGCAGTGCTAGCGTTTAAAAGGTGAAGGAGACAAACAGCGAGAAGCAGCTAACCAGGTACTGGTAATTAGCAACCGGAAGAGTTGTCTGCTGTCATGACCGCCAATAACGTTCAGGCAGTCAGCGCTGCAGCAGGAGAGCCTGTGCCTTTAATTGCTTGCAATATAAATCTTATTGAAAATAGGAAAACCTATTTTATCTATAAAGGACATTATATTTCAAAGAATTATATTTCTTTGAAGCCTGCACGAAGGGCTACAGGCAAGAAGTTGCAAAAGACAGAGAAAGAGCTTGAAGCTGCCCTGAGACAGACTAGGCTGTAGCCTTAGCTGTTTTCAAGGAGTGAAGCAGGGCACTGCATCCAGAGCTGCTTACTTGAGAGAAGCAGGGCACTGCAAGGTGCCACACAAAGGATAGCTTCCCAGCACACACTGGTGCAGCAGCCTTACACTGAGCAGGCATTGGCAGGGGTTTCTCAATTGCACTTGGGAAGGGGAGCAGAGAAGGAGGTTGGGAAGGAAAAAGGAGTGGGTGGCCTCTAGTCCTGGGTATTGGCTGGTGGCTCCCAGTCTAGTTCGTGGGTAGGAGCTGGAATGGAGGTGGCTTAACACAGCACCAGCAGGTCAAGCAAGCAAACAACCTCACTGTCAGCAAGACAGACTGAGGAGCAAAAGAAAATACTGTACTTTGTTTGGTGGCTTGATGACTCTTGAATTGCTCATCCCTAGCCCTAAATGGGTCCTTTCATTGTTAGCAATGCACCTTGCTAACATTTGATGAGCTTGGGCGCCAGTTGCTTCAGTAGCATGAGCACCTTGATTAAATTTGCCAGGGAGTTGGTGAGGGCAGCTAGAGTTGGACACTCTTCTTTTGTGTTGCTAGCAATTTATTTCTTGCAAGTCAGGATGTTCTCAAAATGTGGCTTTTGTTCAAAGGTTGAAATGTGCTCTGCCAGCAAGGTGCAGTTGCCCCTGGACATTTCCAGAAACAAAAGCCAGGCCAGGCGTCTTCTGAGCCAGGCTGCTAGAGTGGGGGGAGAGGGGAGTGGATTGCTTTGACAAATTAAAAGTGTGGCCTTCCTCTTGGCCTCTGAGGGCTGAGGCCTCTTTGTATCTTTCCAGCTCTAAAGATACATTCCTGGCCTGGCTTGTGCCCTCCTGGCATGCAAACAGTGCAACGTACAGCGTATGCAAATATGTAGTGCATAAAAACAAAGAATCAAAAAGGTTGTCGGACAACAATATGAGGATGACACCTATTTACTGCTGATTTCTTATTTCTGTCACTGCCAGGCTGGCAGTGGAAATCCTGAATTAGTGCTTGGAGGAGGCTAAGGTAAAGGTGACCCCTGACAATTAAGTCCAGTCGTGTCCGACTCTAGGGTGTGGTGCTCATCCCCATTTCAAAGCCGAAGAGCCAGCGTTGTCCGAAGACGCCTCCGTGGTCATGTGGCCGGCATGACTCTCCTTGCCGCAGCGCGTAGCATGCGGCTGGAACACGGAGCGCTGTTTACCTTCCCACAAGCGGTACCTATTTATCTACTCGCATTGACATGCTTTGGAACTGCTAGGTTGGCAGGAGCTGGCCAAGCAACGAGAGCTCACCCCGTCGCGGATTCGATCGACAGCTCATGGTTCAGCGGTTTAACCCACTGCGCCACTCTGATCTAAATGAAGGGTGAACAAGGTGAGACTTCATCCAGACAAAACTTCATCCAGACAAAACAGAGGTGCTGTTACTTGGGAAATCCACCTGTCTGGATGAAGGTTTATAACGAACTGTTGCTTGTTGAAGTGGCAGGATGCTTGAAAATGCAAATATGCAGCTTGAAGGTGGTCCTGATCTGAAGTTGACAAATAAGTGGCAGTATCCAGGAGCATCTTATGAGAGCTGTATCTGTTCCATCAGTTGCAGCCATATCTGGGGAATTCAGACCGAGCTTCACTTATCCATGTATAGTTTAATTCCAGACTAAACTAATAGACTTTCTATTGGGCTGAAGATACCATGAAGACTGTTAAGAAACTTCAGCTGGTGCAAAATGCAGCAGTCAGGTTGTTGACTGATGTGTGGTGCTTGATGCATATCATATAGCCTTGCGCTGACTGTTACTGAACTGTGACATCCACCTTAAAGGCTCTCTGGCTTCAGACAGGCAGAGCAATTCAGTGTCCTTGATCCCCTTTCCAGGGGTTGGGAGTGAAAAACTTGAGTCACTGATAGCTGATCCAGGGTTGGGAGCCAGGGTGTTTTCTCTCAAGGGCGTCTCGGAAGATTAGCTGTCTCCTCCAGAGTAGGTGACTGCATAGGGGTGGGGTTGTGGGGTTGGAGTGTTCTAGACAGGTCCCACTGCAATGATTAAAGGTGCTTGGCCAGCTCCTGCCAACCTAGCAGTTCCAAAGCATGTTAATGCGAGTAGATAAATAGGTACCGCTTGTAGGAAGGTAAACAGCGCTCCGTGCTCCAGCCGCATGCTACGCACTGCGGCAAGGGGAGTCATGTTGGCCACATGACCACGGAGGCGTCTTCGGACAACGCTGGCTCTTCGGCTTTGAAATGGGGATGAGCACCACAACCTAGAGTCAGACAGAACTGGACTTAATTGTCAGGGTCACCTTTACCTTTTTTACCTTCCGATCAATAAAACTGGCCTTATTTCATACCAAGTCACTTTATATCATGTGTTTTATGGAAAGATACCTTTGAAAGAGCAGATGTAATCAGAGATACCTCTAAAATAATTCCCAATTATTTAAGAAGTAAAAGTAAAAACAATCTCAAAGATTCATGGGAAAGGTTAGATTGTAGTTGATATATGTTTTTTTTCATTGTTTTATGCTGTTTTTACAATATAAAAAAAAAAAAAAGGTCTCAAGTCTGGTGGGTCTTTCACCATAAAAGGACCCCACAGATGGAACACATCGAAGAATAACAATAGTTGAGTTACGGATGTGCTCAACCTCATTGAAATAAATAAACCTCATTGAAATAAATAAACCTCATTGAAATAAATAGGACTTCCAAGGAATTTTGCTGAAGAGTCAGGTTCAGGTGTCCTTAACACTGCACCTTGAAATCTATATGGCATTGTTCAGTGCTGAATCCTGTCTCCCGTCAGGTTCAAACCTTTCTTTACATCTCAAGATGGATATTTTCAGAGGCTAGACACTTTATCCTTTTGAAGTTACTGACATTTATTTTAAACAGGTCTACAATGTGGCTGTTTATTGTGGTGGCGTGCTTGATCCTACAGTCGGCAAATACAGAGGAACCAATAAGAAAAAGACACCTGAATCCTCAAGGATGTATGAATATTGTAAGTTTCTTATTCAGCTGCTTTTTGAAAGAGTAAGTTGCACTGTTATGGAGGAATCGGATGATTTTCTTTTTAACCAATATTCACGAGCAGGATCTTTCTCGGGACAATCTTCATCCCTTCTCAGCTTATTCTGAAGTGACTATTTATTCGGCAGCTGTTTGACTCATGTCTTATTTTCATATTCAAGGACCTAGAGATCTCATGGAGTTTTAATTCATGAGTAGAACCAAAGAAAGGGGGCTTAGCTGAGTGGGCCATACATTTTGTTTCTCATAGTCATCCATTACTGTGCAGTGATTCACCATACAGATGAAGTAGACCAGGGCTTCTCAAACTTTGGGTCATGACCCACTTGGTGGGTCGCAGCCTGATGCTGAGGTGGGTGGCCAGTTGGGCCCATCTGTCTGCCCACAGCAATATTTGCCTCCAAATTGGAGCCAAACGGAAGCAACAAGAAGCCACTTCAGGGTCAATTCTCCTGTGCTCCCATGTCGTGCCGGAACCAGGACGGTCTCTGTTGGCCACTGCGGTCTTAGAAGGCCTCACAAAGTGAGTTCTGGGTCACTTCTGGTTTTGCCAACGCAATTTCTGGTATCATCCAGCACGATGCGGGAGCAGCATGACAACGTAGATCATGATGCATTAGCTGCAGGACAGGGCAGGTTGCTGAATTAGACAGTACACCACTTATACTATTATGATCCATTTTTTCTTGGCACAGGATGTGGTGATGGCACCTGGCCTAGATACCTTTAAAAGGGGTTTGGACAGATTCATGGAGGAAAAGACCATCACAGGTTACAAGCCATAAGCAACCTCCTAGTTTTAGAAGTGGGTTTTCTCTGTGCCAGGTGCAAGGGAGTGTCAACGGGAAACAGGTTTTCTTTGTGCCAGGTGCAAGGGAGTGGCGACAGGATACAAGTATCTTGTTGTCTTGTGCTCTCTGAGGCATCTGGTGGGGCCACTGTGTGATACAAGAAGCTGGACTAGATGGGCTTTTGGCCTGATCCAGCAGGGCTCTTCTTATGTTCTTATGATCCATTTTTTCTTGGCCTGGGCAAGAGCAGCATCGCTCAGCATGGCAATGGCAATTCTCAGCAATCAAATGGTGATGGTTGATCAACAAGTGAAACTAGCCTCATTCAGGTGGCTGTAATATGTGACCTGGACCTTCAACTTTCTTTTTACAGGAGGGCCCTGCAATCCGCTGATCTGCTATCTGCAGATCCACTTCTCCATGAATGGTGGGAGTCCCCCCTCCCCACCCACCTGCATGCTCCCCTGGCAATTCCTTTACCTTAAAATGGTGTTCATGTTTTGTTTTCAATAAACACTATAAGTAGCATGCTACAGCTTATAGCATAGACACAGGATCAACAGAAGACAGAAGCAGGCTCAGCCGAAGACCAGAAAGCATTTCCTGGTCTTTGGCTGAGCCTGCTTCTGTGCTATAAACAGAGTCATAATTAGCCTCTGCGTTCCCCCCCCCCACGGCGCGGAACGGCAGAAGCCCTACCTCTGCCGGTTGCATCCCCACCCCCGCCGCATCATGGTGAAAATGCACCCTGGCATTTTTTTTCCACTGTTTTTGACAGTGTAAGAGCCTGGGCAGGCAGACCAATCCATTGTGCAACATGACCACTTTGTCAGCCCCCCAAGCTTGCTGCCCGGGTTTATGGGTTTAAAAGATCATGTAAAAAAAATTATAATATCAAACAAGTAAGAGGAATTCCAGTTTAAAATATATAAAAGATATATATAAAAACACAGAGAAACCACATAAAATGTCAATATCAGTCCCAACGTTTCATCCACTCTCTGGACATTCTCAAGTGAAACACAGGTATGCTGTGCAGATTGAAATTGGCTGCTGGAGCAGAAGCACAAGTTTAAAAAGGGGAATAGGCTTGAAAAAAAACTGTAATTGTCAATTGGCAACAGGCTAACAGGGAAGCAATCAATTAAAGTGACAGGACCATCAAAAGTACTGTACTTACATCAACAACCATCTCCATTACAAACTATCTATTGAGATGCAAATAGTGTGCTCACGCAAACACAATGGAGCTGCATCTCCAGAGTGTTCTTATCTTTTCTAGCAGGGAGCTGACAGTCGCTCTGTAACAAAAGCCTCCAAATTAAAGTGAAAGTAATACGTTCAGACAGATCACCTGGAGATCAAAGCTCCACTAAACAATCTAATAAGGAAAGGCAGTGCATTCCCACGAATCACAAAGGGGAATACCACTCCAGTGGAGCTGACAGCTACTCGGGACGTAAGCAGTTAATTCACTTAAAGGCAACACGCTGAACAGACCACATTAAAGATCACACTTCTAATGGAAGAATCCATTGAAGTAAAAGGGGGGGGAACCCCATAAAAGGAGATACATCTCCAACACCTATTTATTCTTCTAGCAACGGAGCTGACAGCCGCTCTGGACCGAGTGCATCCAATAAACATGAAAGCAATGCGCTCAGACCGGCCAACATTGTGATCACAGCCCACCAAAACAAACTATAACAGTAAAAGAAATACACTCCACCAGACCACATGGAGCTACAGCTCCACCCTATTTTTGTTCCTTTCAAAAACCGGTAGCCATATTCTATTAATAAAAGGCAGTTCGGTCTGCCTATTAAGAAGTGAATGATTCTTCCTTAAGGAAATTGCCATCGCTTCCAAATTAAGGCGCTGTCTGTGTCTTGTCTCGTTGAACCGGGTTCGAGTGTCATCAAATAAAATCTCATGTCCGGATTCTATGGCATGTTGCGCAACCGCTGACTTTTCACCTTGTGCCAACTGCGTTGCTCTCATGTGCTCCCCCAATCTGGTTTTAATAGATCTCCCTGTTGTACCAATATAAGATAATCCACATTGGCATGGGATTTCATAAATGCCTGGAGTGGACAGTGGGGGTCTTGCATCCTTGGGATTGCGGAGCAATTGTTGTATTTTCGTTGTTGGAGTGAATAAAGTCTTTATATTAAAGTATCTTAGGACTCGTACCATCTTATCCTTGCCATCTTCCCCCCCCTTTTTTACTTCAATGGATTCTTCCATTAGAAGTGTGATCTTTAATGTGGTCTGTTCAGCGTGTTGCTTTTAATTGAATTAATTGCTTAGGTCCCGAGCAGCTGTCAGCTCCACTGGAGTGGTATTCCCCTTTGTGATTCGTGGGAATGCACTGCCTTTCCTTATTAGATTGTTTAGTGGAGCTTTGATCTCCAGGTGATCTGTCTGAACGTATTACTTTCACTTTAATTTGGAGGCTTTCCTCAGCTCTGTGCTAGAAAAGATAAGAACACTCGCGTGAGCACACTATTTGCATCTCAATAGATAGTCTGTAATGGAGATGGTTGTTGATGTAAGTACAGTACTTTTGAGGGTCCTGTTGTCACTTTAATTGATTGCTTCCCTGTTAGCCTGTTGCCAATTGACAATTGCAGGTTTTTTTCAAGCCTATTCCCCTTTTTAAACTTGTGCTTCTGCTCCAGCAGCCAATTTCAATCTGCACAGCATACCTGTGTTTCCCTTGAGAATGTCCAGAGAGTGGATGAAACGTTGGGACTATTGACATTTTATGTGGTTTTGCTGTGTTTTTATATATTTTAGACTGGAATTCCTCTTACTTGTTTGATATTATAAATTTTTTTTACATGATCTTTTAAACTCATAAAAATCTCTACCTCTTTTTTTGCAATTGTTGCATTTGCACCATGCTGGCCCGTTCCGAGCTGTTACTGCATTTGCACAACAATAAGGTAATTGTCTCGGGGGCGTGGGGGCGTGGAAGATAGCGTTTGCCCCATCTGCGGGTTCCCAATCTCCACGGGGGAACCAGGAACCAATCCCCTCTGATACCGGGGCCCTACTTCTATATAATTTGAGCCTATTCCACCCTAAATGACTGTTTTGCATGTCATTTGAGACCGGTGGCACTGAGATACCGTATTTCTTCGAGTCTAAGGTGCCATCGATTCTAAGGCGCACCTTTACTTTCAGTACCACCAGCAGGGGAAAAAAAATCCATCGATTGTAAGACTCACCTCCCTTCATTGAATCTACCCGCTCAGCACCAACTCTCCCCAGCATGTCACCTGCAGTTGAGGATGACTGAGTGCACTGTCTTTGCATAGCATTTCTGGCCCCGTCAGAAAGTGCCATTTCCTTCGTTACGTGGGCTTGGGGGAGCTTCAGGGATCCCTGTGTGACCCTCTGCAGGCCTCCCTGATCTTCAGTTTGGCGAAAAACAGTGATTTTTGGCCATTTCTGGTTTTCGCGAAAACCGGAAATGGCTGAAAATCACCGTCTTTTGCCTAACTGAAGATCAGGGAGGCCTGCAGAGGGTTGCACAGGCCTCCCTGAAGCTCCCCCAAGCCCCAGTAAGTAAGAAGATAGCATTTTGGGGTGCTTTTTGGAGACCTTCGATTCTAAGACGCACCTCATTTTTTGAAATGCTTAATTGGGAAAAAACATGCGTCTTAGAATTGAAGAAAACCCCTGCGTTGCCATCGCAACGCGGGGCGAATTATCCTGCCCCTCCCAGAGGAGGCAGGAGGCAGGCTTTCAAAGGCCCGGCCAGTGATTGGCCGGGCCGGGTCACATGGCCCAGGCGTCGACGAGAGGCCGACGCCGCGCAGCTCGGCCTCTCAGTCGGTGCCGGGCTCGCGAAGGAGGAGGACGCGCCGGAGAGAGCTCCCGATCGAGCGATTCGGCGCTCCCCCCCCTTCGTCTTGGCCTCGTGTCCGGCTGCAGCGGCAAGTTCGCCGCGAAGAGGAGAGCTCTTGTGCTCCAGCGAAAGCCAGGGGGCTACAGCCCCGAGCGCCGCGCCACGCGAGCGGCGCCATCTTGGCAGTGCGGCTGCCCAGCTGAGCGGCGGCTGCCGCTCCATCGTTCACAGGAGCCCATCGGCTGGAGCTGGGTGGCCTCGTGCAGCTCCGGCTGCCCAGCTGAGCGGCGGAAACCGCTCCAACGCCTGCTCCAACGCCTGCGCTCCCCTCCCCCTCGGCTGAGGGGGGGAAGAAAGCCCAGGAGGGCCGTCGAGGGACATTGGGCGGTCCGGTTGCCCCAGCGAAAGCCTGTTTTCTCCTGCTTGGACTACCAGCGCTGGGGACAGAGCCCAGCTCATCGTGGGAGCCACTTGTTTCGGGGGTTGTGCGTGCATCCTTCCCCCTGGGTATTGTGTATTGTGTAAAGGAAGAAACACACACACACACACGCCTGGGGTATTTTATTGAGCAAGCAGGGGGTGTCAGCATTGCGTGCAGCAAAAACACCACACACCCGTGGGAGTTACTTTAGTACGTGGGAGCCCGGGTTGATAGGCACACACCCCCCCTAGGTTTCGGGCTAGGCAAACGCACACACACACCAATGCCCAAAAAGAAGCAAAAGAGAGGCGGTAAAGCCTCTAAGCGTCCTCGGCAGCATGAAGCCCGGGCCTCGTCCTCCTCCTCGGAAGATGAGGCGGACGCCCGCTACAGTGCCTTGGCAGCCCGCCATGAGGCCCTGGCAGCCCGCCTTGAGGCTTTGGAGAAGGAGCGTGAAGTGCGGGCACTTGGCCTGGGGGATGGGGGCGGCACGTCCCGAGGGTCAGAAACCATACGCAGCTCGACCCGGAAAGGGCGGGGGTCCAAAATGGTGCTTTCCTCAGCCAGATCTCATTCATCTACCCCCAGCAGCACAGGTGCCCCTTCTATCATGATGGCGGCAGGGCGAGCCCCCTCCCCTGGGGACGTAGAACTCATTGAGCCCGGCATGGTCGATGCTGCATCGGCTCTGGCAGGTGAGGACCTACCCATTCCCCCTCCTAGCTACCCCGTGGGATGGGAGGGTCTGGGCGCCAACGGCGGAGCATTGTGGGGCCAGTTTGTGTCCTGGCTCTCGACTCGCTCAGGGGAGGGTGAAGCACAGGCCCCAACAGTGGAGACATTGGGGGAGGAGGGCGGGGCGGCTGCTGCCGCTCCTCGCCGGCCACCCTTCGAACATGTTGGGGGCCCTTCGGGGTACTCCGAGGGCCTCCCGGACTGCAGGCACAGCCGGTACCAGGGGCAAGGGGACTGGTTCGCCACCCCGGCTTCCCAGCATACCGTGCTGCGGGGGGCGGACGGTGTGCCTTCTCCTAGGCCACGTGGGGTCCTAGGTGACCGGCTAGGTAGCCATTTAGCCCTGTCCATGAAGGAGAAAATTTGGAGGGGGGAGTATGTGGATGTTTTCACCCTACTCCACAGGGAGCCGGAGCCAGTACAGCGTGTTGGGGAGCCTCTCCAGGACCTCGAGGTGGTGAAACGCCGGAAGGTGGAGAGGAATTGGGCTAATTGGCTGTCTGGGTATTCGATTTATATGACGGTGGTGATTCAGATGCACCCCGCGAAGGCAGAGGCTCTGGTGAAACACATGGACACGGTCCATAAGGCTTCAAGGGAATATGGGGGGGGCGTCTGGCTGACGTACGATGAGAACGCACGCATACGTGCTTCGTACGACCCCGCAGTGGACTTGCAGGACATCCAGTGGGAGACGTGGATCCACACAGTAGTCACGGGGGGACCGGTTAAGGGCGACAGGTCAGACAGCGGCCACATGATTGTCCGCAGCCAGGGGGCCCAGGCACGGTCCAGCCCTGGCAACCAGGGGGTTCAACACCCCCGGCCCTGCTTTGACTTTAACACCTTGGGGCGCTGCAACAGGCAGGCTTGTAGTTTCGGGCATGCCTGCGCGCTTTGCGCAGGCAGGCACGGGCTCAGCAACTGCCCGCGCATGGGAGGCCAGCGGCCAGGATTCAAGGGTCACCCCGGCCCTCCCAAGAAGGGCGGAGGGCAAGGAACAGGTGCACAGGGAAAGGGGGCCAACGCCAATTAGGCTTGGCCCCTTGCTTGCGGCCCTTCGCGGGTACCCCGACAAGGGAGCGGCGGCGCTCCTGGCGCGGGGTTTCGCGGAGGGTTTCCGCATCCCCTCCCCTTCCCCCCAATCCCCTTCTTGGGCGGACAACCTCAAATCTGTGAAGGGGCGAGAGGAAGTTGTGCGGGAGAAGTTGGAGAAGGAATTAGGAGCGGGGAGAATTGCAGGCCCCTTTAGGACCCTTCCCATCCCCAACCTGAGGATCTCGCCTCTGGGCGTGGTGCCTAAAAAATCGCAGGGGCAATTTAGGCTGATTCACCATCTGTCCTACCCACATGGCGCATCAGTCAATGATGGGATTCCGCCAGAATTGTGCTCTGTGAAATATACCTCCCTCGATGAAGCGGTCGCGATATTACGTGGCCGCGGAGAGGCGGCTCTGATGGCCAAGGCAGATATTGAATCTGCCTTCCGTCTGCTGCCTATTCACCCGGACGACCATTGCCTGCTGGGCTTTCAGTTCGAGGGAGCATATTACTATGATAAATGCTTGCCGATGGGCCTAAGTCTTTCGTGTTCTTTATTTGAACGGTTTTCGTCCATGTTGGAACATGTAGTGAGGGTCAGGGCGGGCATCCCTTTCACGGCGCACTATCTGGATGACTTCCTGTTCATGGGCAGGAAGGACTCCGCGGAATGCCAACGGCTCTTGCAGACCTTTACATCGCTCTGCAATGAGCTGGGGGTGCCTTTGGCTAGGGGGAAGCTGGAAGGCCCCACCTCCCGGCTTACCTTCCTGGGGATAGAGCTCGATTCAGAAGCCGCGTGCAGCCGCCTTCCGGTGGAGAAGTTAGAGCGGGCAGCGCAGCTATTAGACCACGCCATGGCAGCCAAGAAACTGACCCTCGGGGAGCTTCAGGTGCTGGTCGGGCACCTGAATTTCGCCTGTAGGGTGGTTGCCCCGGGGCGGGCCTTTCTGAGACGTTTGTGCGAGGCCATGGCGGCGGTTAAGAAACAGCACCACAAGATCAGGGTCTCCGCCAGTATGCGGGCCGACATGCGCATGTGGCGAGAGTTCCTAACAGACTTTAATGGCGTGTCATTCTGGCGTTCAGAACGCATCCTCAACGCGGCGTTGGAAGTTCACTCCGACATAGCGGGCGGTGCGGGCTTCGGGGTCTACTTCAGAGGGCGGTGGTGCGCTGCTCCTTGGCCCACAGAGTGGGCCGAGACTGCGCTGGTACGCGACCTCACTTTCTTGGAGCTCTTCCCAATAGTGGTAGCAGTGCACATTTGGGAAGAGGAGTTCAGGAACGCCACGGTACGTTTCTGGTGCGACAACCAAGCTGTGGTCTTTGTGGTCAACCAGCAAACGTCTCGGTCCACAAGAGTTATGCGCCTGGTCAGGGCTTTCGTCCTTCAATGCTTAAGGGTCAACGCCTTGTTCCAAGCGCGGCATATAGCGGGAATGGAGAACCGCGCTGCGGATGCTTTATCTCGTTTTCAGGAAGACCGATTCCGAGAGTTGGCTCCGGAGGCACGCTTGGAACCCGATCCGATGCCGCCATGGCTCTGGCAGCTGGGATGGCCCGAGCCGGGGGACTAATTTGGTCGGCCCTCGCCCCTTCGTCACAGGCAAGTTACGCCAGCAAGGTGCGTACCTTCCAATCTTTCCGACAGGCTTTTCCCCTGCCGGAGCTATGGCCGGTCCCACCGGAGCATCTGATCTGCTTCGTATTGCACCTCTGGGACAACGGCCTCGCAGCCCGGACGATCGGCGTGCACCTGGCCGCCATCGCCTTTACGGCAAGGGCGGCCGGCGTCGCCGACAACTCCGGAGACTTCAGGGTTCGTAAGACCCTGGAGGGCCTGCGCAGGGCGGCCCCGGCCTCCCCGGACTGGCGGCGGCCGGTAACCCCCGCCATACTGGGGGGCCTGGGGCAGGTTTTCTCAGTCTGCTGCACGTCCGCCTACAAGACAGGCCTCTTCAGAGCAGCAGCATGTGTCATGTTCTTTGGAGCCTTTCGTCCCAGCGAAGTGTTGGCGGCCTCCAAACACGACACGTCTGGCCGGGCCCTGGGGCTGGGCGACCTGGCTCTGGCGGATGGCGGCGCCAGGATCGTCCTCCGTAAATCTAAGACTGACCAGCGCGCGGGGGGGGGGGCGACTGTCTGCCTTACGAAGGCGCAGGGTTCCCCCGTTTGCCCAGTCGCTGCCTTGGATGCGTTCCTAGGCTTCAGGGGCGGAGGGCCCGGCTGGCTGTTTCGGCACGCCGACTCGTCGCCCCTGACTTTATACCAATTCAGGGCTGTGTTCCACCAGGGACTAGCCCTGCTGGGGCTAACCCAGAGCGAGTTTGGGCTCCATTTTCTTTAGGATTGGTGCGGCCTCCACGGCCGCGGCGCTGGGTCTGTCCGCCGAGGCGATACGTCGGATCGGTCGCTGGCGTTCCGGGGCCTTTCGTGGCTACATTCGTAAGTAGTGGCTCTTCGCGACCACTTGCGCTGTCCTCTCCCCAGCCACGGGGCCCAGGTGCTCTGCAGAGAGCTTGAAGCCTGGAGAGGGGGGGGATGGCTTCAGCCTGCGGGCACCGTAAGTCTATGTTCACCGTTATGTACTCTGGTTCTCTTTCTTCACAGATTACTACTCCCCGGTACCTACGAGGGTCCTCGTGTGCGTCCACTCGATCCTGTTCTGGGCCAGGAAGAAGGCGTCTGCCTCCGGTTACGGCGACCAACTGGGGCTCAGCAGTTTCGCCGTCGTAAGCTGGGCCGCTCAAAGAGGCATGCTCTGCGGCCAGCTCCTCCCCACGGTCCAGGAGTTCTTGCTCACCCATCCCCCGCCCCAGGCTTTGGTTCTACATCTGGGGGAAAACGACCTGTGCCAGAGGACCTCGATGTCTCTCTGGGTGCAGCTTCGGCGCGATTTAGCCATCATCTCCCAATGGGTGCCCAGTATTAAGTTTCTGTGGTCCCACATGCTTCCCCGGAGGGTATGGCAGGGGGCCATTCGTCCCAAGGCCATCGACATTGCCAGGAGGAAGGTGAACGCCTTCATGGGGCGGCACATTGCACGGCAGGGCGGGGCAGTCGCAGCGCACCCACGCATCACGTTTGATGCGGTTGGGCTGTTCCGGGGGGATGGGGTGCACCTCTCGGACCGGGGAGCCCAGATTTTCTTGGAGGACCTGCAGAGCGCTTTATTGAGTGCCCTGATCCAGTGGGGCTGGGCGATCAAGCGCTAGGCTGGTCGCCCATTGTGGCAGGTGGCGTGCGTGTAAGGTAGGTAGGCTTGCTAGGGATCGGCGTGCATCATGGGCTCAGCAAGGTCAGGAAGTGAGCCAAGACCGCTCACAACGATGCTCCAGCGGCTCGGTGAGGCAGGTTGGCAAACTTCCGGGCTGGAGCAGGCAAAAACCCAACACTGGCGTGCCAGGAGGGGTTTCAAAGCCTGCTCCGCTGTCTCAGCCCCTTTGGGGGTCGGCAATGAGAGGCTCCCCAGGCAGCTGGCCTGGGGGGCTTGGAGCCGGGGTGTGGACGCCAAAACAAGCAGGGGGAGGAAAGGGCGTGGCCCATTTCCCCTGACCAGATCACGCACGCCGTGGGGGGCGGAGTTTTTCCCCTTACGTTATCTCTGCAGGTCTTCTTCATCATAAACAAAATAAAGTGACCATCTCTCCATAAGCAGCTTGTCCTGTGTCTTCTTTGGGGGGTGTAAGGATAAATACAGTAGTTATCCTCAAGTTTTGAGACATCACAAATGCTCATGGCCTTCAAGCCATTTAATCATTTGATTTTTGTCTGTAAACCGCTTTGTGAACTTTTTGTTGAAAAGCAGTATATAAATACTATTAATAATAATTAATAATAATAATGTTACACTAGTGTTAAAAGTGGTGAAACTAAGTCCCCAGTCCTATTGGCGCCTGTGCTGCTGGAACTAGCAGTGCAAGATCCTTTACAGTGGAGTGAAAGCCAGGCCACTGCAGCAAATGGCGAGAGGTGTGACACACATAGCAGCAGCTCTTGAAGGCTTTGCATCCACCAACAAATTGATGGCAGGGGCAGACTGTGGGCGAGGAGAATAAGTAAAAGGGAGTTTTGGTGGAGGAACCGGAGGGGGGGGAGAGAGGAAGGGGTGGATCTGATGGCAGTCATGCACACAGTATCATATCTCCCATTTTCTGCCTTCCTGGTCCCTTGGATATCCTTGGTCTTGCACCTGTAATAGGTCTGAGGAGACCCATAGAGGCCATGAGGCAGCCTAAAGGAAGGTAAGTAAACAATAGTTTTACTTACTTCCTGCAGGCTGTCCGGTCACCCCTTCCCACCACAGCATGCAGCACGACTCCTTTAGCATAGCTGCAAGCTATAATGTGGCAAGGGATAAGATTGGGCAATAAGGCATTAATTATCAGGAAACGTATTAGTTCTAGACTTTTCTGATAGATGGTATTATTATTCTATGTCTCTTCTTTATAAGAGCTTTAGGCTAGCCAAATTACTTAACAAAACTTGTGTATGCTTTTGTCAAAGGACCCATTTGACCCCCAAGGTCAGATTTTCCCAGAATTCCCAAATGTCAGTGTGTTCCACATGTTTAAGGGACCCCAAAAGAGATATAACCACCTGCAAAAAAATTCCCAGGTGTTCCATATACCTGTAGCATAGGCGTTGCATTCACAACTCATTGGATTTTAACATATTTTCTTCTTCCTTACAGAGTGAAATTATTGAATATTGGGGATACCCCTCTGAAGAGCATGAAATCCTGACAGCCGATGGCTACTATCTGCAAGCAAACAGAATTCCTTATGGAGTGCACAGTCCTGGAAAGACAGGTAGTTTATAATGAAATGCTACTGTTTTGAACAACTCTCTAAGGCACGGGTTCTCAACCTTTGGATGCCCAGGTACCCCCTATCACATTTTCTGAAGTACCCCCTTCTAATTAACTGCTAATTAATTGGATTAATCAATTAATTAATTAGGTAATTAATCATTAAATAAAAAAGTACTAAAACAATTTTTAATGTGAAAAATGTCATATTTATCTTTGTGTGTGTGTGTGTGTGTGTGTGTGTGTGTGTGTGTGTGTGTGTGTGTGTGTGTGTGAGAGAGAGAGAGAGAGAGAGAGAGAGAGAGAGAGAGATGGTTGCAAGGCTCTTTTTTTTTTCCTCCAAGTCACATTTCCCAAAATCAGCTCCTCCCTCCCCCACCCCACTAAAGTACATTTTCCAAAGTACAAAAATAAGTCCCATACCAAAATCTGAGAGACAGAAGGGCTCCGAAAATAATTACAATTTAAAATCCATGTTAATTAACACATAATTAGCTGCTGATGAGGCAGATAAGGGGCAGGGCTTGGCATACCCCCAGCAAGAGGTCTGCATAGCCCTAGGGGTACCCGTACCACAGGTTGAGAACCCTTGCTCTAAGGTATTATTCTTATGTTCAAATCTACCCTTCTTTCCCAGTGAGGGGAAAGACTGGCTGCAAGTTTCCCTTCTCCTCATCCCAGCATGCAGGCACTGTGTGTGTGTGTTGGTCTTGGTTTCGGATGAATGAGAGGGTGGGGAGGGGAGAGACTGGGAGATGTTTCTTTAAGCAGAAAAGAGTTGTGGGATAAAGGATCACAGTCTTTTGATCAACTGTTGGTTTCTTTCCTTTATCCTCCTGTGATTCTTGTATGGGGCATCTGGGGATATTATGTGTGTGCATGGAAATGGAAAGCCCATTCAGAGTTATGTTTGTGGCATGGCAGTTGCATCCCTCTGGAAGATCTCCTGCCACTGCAGTTGGTAAGTGATGGCCAGGACCACATGAGCATAGATGAAGTTGGTTTTCGCTGTGCTTGTGCTGGCACTTTTTCTTAATGGACTTGTCCTTAATGTTATGAAGAAGGATCTAAGCTAGATGATGCATTGACCACCTCATCATCTGCTTAGATGTCCCATTCTGCCCTCCAAGGGGCAGTCCACAAGGCAGGCCAAGGCTGCTGATCCTGGGAGAGGTCTGAGTGAGTCAGAAAAGAAATGCAGTCTAAGTGGGGTAGAGGGGCTTTAGTACATTGCCCTGCCATGATCCTGAGCACAGGTCTCCCAGTCTGCTAACTTTAGTGGGAGAAAGACTTCCATTGTCATGTTCCCCTCTAAAAATAGTGTATTTGTGCTATTGGAACAAAAATTGTGGCAGGGAAATACTAAAGTTCTTATTTTCCCCAAACTCCAGTTTTGTATCCTCACACATCCTATTTCTGAATAAGACTACCCCCACCCCAGTCAGGCCACAAAATGCAATTAACTGCACATCTATTATGACTGTAATGGCCCAATTTTAGTGGTGCACTTTATGGCATTGCAAACACTGTTCTGGAATTGCATGTAACAGCTCACTTCTGGGCCACTGCCACAGGAGGTGCGGATGACCACCTGAGTGGCAGCAGCAAGGAGAGGACCCACTGATGCCTGTAAGTTGTTGCGGTCAGAGGAATGAGGAAGAGTAGGGTGTTTCTGGGCAGAGCAGGGGGTGGGTGGGAGGCATGTTGGGGCGAGAGAGGCTGTATCCCAGCATGAGCAATTTGCACCAGATGCTATGCCCTCAGGAGCCTCCTAACATGCCCCCTTTTTCTCCTTGGACTTGCAACAGCTAAAGAGCTGGGCAGTTCTGAGGAGACTCAAAGACAATTGATTGGTGTGAAGGAGTTGTGCCTATGTCCTATGTATTATGTGTATTCAATGTGTACTGTCTCTGTGCTGTAAGAAGATATGTGCTGGAGGGGAAGTTACCAATGGTGGTCACTGTCCCTTTGAAATTGTAATTTGCACATTGGGTGTTGGTGTTGGAAAAGACAGAACTTACTTTTCCTGTGAGGAATAACAGACTCCTTTTGAAATGTAAGAAGGCTTGTAAATTACCAAGGACAGCTAGGACGGAAATAAGGGATTGCAGCGGAAAGGCCTTGAACAGCTCAGCTGCCTTCTGATATTCAGATACAGAGGTGTGAAAGTTAGAGACAATTCAGGTGCGAGGAAACAGAGGTACATGCACTTCATGTGATTGGTTCTGAACCCTGGCATGATTGGAGCACCCTTTGGGTGGACACCCATGAGGGAAAAGAGGATAAAAATGAGCACGCCAGTTGCTAAGTGTCGCTCCTGGAACTGGCAAGCTGGCCAGAGGCTGTGTCTGAAGCTACAGCGATGTCTGCTACTTCTGCTGGTGAGATGAATTCCATAGTTAGGGAGATCTAGTTAGTTCTTTGTTTTGCTAATTGTGCCTTCTGAAAGGTTGATTGCCTGTGCCTACTAACTCTGCGATTCCCCTTTTGAACAGCTTTCCATGTCAGGGAAGTGGGGAAATGCACACTTAACTTGCTAACTTTTAAAATAAAAGTTCTCTTTTAAAACTTTCTAGCTGGCTGTGGGTGGAATAATGGCTGACCAAAAAGGGAGTAAAGCATTCTAAAATGAGATAACAGACCTGGAAGTTATAGCAGGGGAGGAACATTTCGGTGGGGGCACTGGCGTCACTACGGGGGGGCGGAGCTCTAAGTTCGGCTGAAATTGGAGCCTCCTTTACACAGAGGAACAAAGCGGCCCCGCCCCCTCACCTTCAGAGCCTTTCAGGGAAGCGAAAGCAATGCGCAGGGAGTCTCCTGCATGTTGCTTTCGCTTTCCTGAAAGGCTCCGAAGGTAAGGGGGTGGGGCCGCTTTGTTCCTCTGTGTAAAGGAGGCTCCGATTTCAGCAGAACTTAGAGCTCCGCCCCCCCCCCCCCGTAGTGACGCCAGTGGGTGGGGGAAGCCCTGGTTGCTGAGCCCGGAGGAGGGTAGAGACACAAGAGGGAAGTGCTGTGGAAAAGCAGCAGACCAGGATGTATTCTGAAGTGGTGAGCAATAAAAAAGGCAAGGATGTTTATTCTGTTAGATCCTAGCAATAAAGGAGCTTGCCGTAAATAAGGCCGGAACCTCCCAGTTATATTCCTGCACCTCAGGGAACTACACTGACAACAGGCTTCCCTTATTTCTCCCAAGCTGCCCAATTGGCCCCCCACGATAGCATGCAGTGCTGCTTGTTTTTGTACAACTGCACTCTATGGTGGGGGAAAGGATAGAATTGGGCTGGACTCCAGGTCCAGTCTACCCCTCATTCCTCTTTGTTTTTTTTTCAGGGGATAGACCAGTTGTATTACTGGTAAATCCTACTCTGGCTGAGGGTAGGTGCTGGATTGCAAATCTCCCCAACAATAGCCTGCCATTTATCCTAGCAGATGCTGGCTATGATGTCTGGTTACTAAATTTCAGAGGGACCACCTGGTCTAGAAGGCACCAGTATCTGTCCATTGATCAAGAAGAATTTTGGGATTTCGGGTAAGTTTTAGTAAACAGTTCACAGTGTGTGTAGATGGGAAACGAATCTTGGCAAAGGGCATCTTTGCCTTCTACCTCTTTGCAGTTTTATTCCATGAGTTAAGTAACTGCTAACACAAATCCTTGCAGTGAGATTATTATAAATATAGAGGCTCATTTCATAAAGTGAACTTCAAATCAAAAAATTTTCAGAGCTTCCATGCAAGTGACAGAGGCTTAACCAAGCAAGTGCTCATTCATAAGTATCAAATTTACAAAAATTTCTGAGTGGGAGAAAATGGAATGGAAATCTGACATGATGAAACATTGAAGAGTCCACCCACTCCAGACAATGTTTTTGCTTTCACTTTTCTTCCCTCCTGAGCCAACTGTCTGCATTTCTGCCTGTCAGCCACAAGGTGGAGATCTTGGGCTGCATTTTCTTCCCCTTTTGACTGTTACATGATCATGCAGGATCCTGTTAAATCCCACAGCGGGATGCAGCACAGCCTGCTCTGGTGCTGCTACATCGCCAAATGGGAATTTAGTTAGGATTGGGCCATAAATCAATCAGAGTCAAATGGCAGAAGAACCTTCTGCTCCCCACCTACCCCCGCTAGATTGCTGCTAAAAATAAAACAAGAGCAGAGGTAGTCAAAAGGTTTCAAATGGAGTGCATGTCATGAGGTCTCACCCACCCATCCAAAGGGAATAATAGCTCTAGAATGCTCTGTTCAAAATTCTAGAACCTGTACAGCCAACAAAGATGTGCATGCTTGAGACTTTAAAGTATTTTTCTTTGAAACCCTTTTACTTGTTTTGCCCAATTTTATAGATCAAAGCAAAATAGTCAGGGTTGGGGGAAGCATTTGGAAAAATGGTCCTTTGCTATACGACTCTGCTTAATTATACCCATAGACTCTGTTTTCCAACAGTATTGAGAGTGTACTGGGCTTGTGTATTGTTGTATTGATTTATTTTAAAATTTTATAACCTGCCTTTCTAATAGAAATCAAGGTGGCTAACAAAAATTTTAAAATAATGCATTTATAAATCAATCAATCAATAAACCTTTATTGGCATAACAGACTTGAACAAACATAAAACATAAAACTTAAAACAATAATAAATTATACATAATACAATGAGCAAACAGAAAGAAAAGAAAACACCCATAGTTATGAGTAAAAGGGAGGCATACCGAAATAAGCAATTAACACCTTTCCCCAAGTTCCCTAATGTTTACCACTGTAGCCGCTCTACGTTCTGTGGCTGGTTGAAAAAACTTTGCTAACTGGTTGATGGTCCAATTGTTAGTAGACGAGAGTAGGAACCGAACAATATCAGAATCCGACCTCCCTTGCAAATTTGCTAACAATGGGTTAAGAATGTTATGCCGGAGGTGGTCATACCAGACGCAATGTAAAAGCACATGTGCCAGAGATTCTATATCTACCAGGGTACAAAAACAACGGCCTTGAGCCTTGGAAGATCGATCAAATCTAAATTCCATCAAGCTGGAAGGCAGGGTGTTACATCTGGCTAGGGAGAATGCACACCTCGCCTGTGGATTGTCAATCGTAAAGAGGTACCTGGGACTTTTACTGAGAGTACATGGAAGCTGCAGATATAGAGGCGAGCAGGATTTAGCAGCTGCCGCAAAAACTTCCTGTCTCTCAATATCAATTAATCTGTTCAGGGAGATCTTAATAGCAGCGGACAGAGTAACCGAACCTAAAAGGTCAGGTGAGAGCCCAATAGAATGAATTTTCTTGATGAAAAGAGTATACCCCGAACAGTGAGAGAAATCAGTTAAAATACCTCTAAAAAAAGGAACACTCTCTACCAAGGAACACACACAAAACCAAAATTTGAAAAACCTGACCCATATCAAAAATTGCAAACGGTATTGGCCCACCTCAAGACATACTGCTGCATAGGGTACACAATGAGGAAGACCAAAACATTTGTAGAGAAAGGAAGACTGGATTCGCTCCACGTCAATATTAAAGGCGGAGAGCCAAATCTGGGAACCATATAATACCTGGTTTACTACCTTAGCGTTAAATACTCGCAGGGCTGCCAGAATATAGGCAGCACCCTGGGTGTAAAAAAACCTCGTTATTGCCTGGGGTGTTGTTTTGGTAGTTCTTAATGCTGCTATATGGTGAGTAGACCATCGATGTTGGTAGTGGTAAAGGATACCCAAATACCTGAAGGACTTAACTTGTTGTATGGCTCTTCCACCAAATTGCCATGAGCAGGGCCTCCAAGACTTCCCAAAAACAATTATTTTAGATTTATCAAAATTGAGCTGCAGTTGGTTGGTATGTAGATAACAAATACATCCTTGGATGAGACGTTTCAGGCCTATTCTGGTTCGAGAAATTAGCACCATATCATCAGCATATAAAAGGATTGGAACTGGCAGAGAGCCTATCTTAGGGCAATGTGAGTCCAAATTGGCCAAGAAGGGTGCTAAATCATTAATAAATAAGTTGAAAAGGGCATTTATAACATAAAAATTAAAACACAACAATTATTGCAACAATAATAAAACAACATGTATAAAATGCAGCTATGTAGTTGGGAAGCATCTCAACTCCATTTTGTTTGTGTGTGTATTGCAGTTACACACACACATTAAAAAGGGAAATAGCTCAACTCTGTTTTGCTTTTGTATGCATTGCAGTATTCATGAATTGGGGATATATGATGTTCCAGCAACAATAGACTTTATCCTTCAGAAAACTAAGCAAGATGCCTTATATTACGTGGGCCACTCCCAGGGTGCTGTAGCAGGTAAGTTGAGAAGAAATAGAATGAAATGTGCTTCACTCTCAAACCCTTCTTGCGTTCTCATTCTCTGGCCATAGGGTGGAACAGACCTTAGGAAAACACATAGCTAAAAGTTGGGTTCATAGAGCATGCCACAACTGGAGCATGAAAGGAAAGTGCAGGGCTCAACTGCTTGGCCGAGGCACCTGGGCACCTTGATTGAGTGTGATCCACCTCTTTCCCATGCTCTGGAGCAGGAGAGGAAAGCCCAGGGTCTGTAATCACTGGAAGGCTCTCTCCACATGATGAACATTTGACACTGGAGACAAGAGGCAGGGCTTTAAGGGGAGTAGGGAAGGATGGGACAGAGCTTGCTTCCCCCCCCCCACTCTTTCTTTCTATACACTTTGATAAGATCTGGTCTGTCTGAATGTGATCATTCCACTTGAGTCTTCAAGATTTCCATCTGAAAACCTCCCCAAGATGTAGGGACCACCTAACTCTTCTTGCTGTTTGACTTATGGCCATGTGACATCCAAAACACATTCCTTAGGTTGAAAAGAAGGGCCAATTTGGAGTGCAGTCCAATTCTTATCTGAAGTCTGACTTAGCCCAAATTCAGTTTGGCTTTGCACCGACCTTTCTAAGTTGCAAGCCTTGTCAGTGATCGGCTTCTGACCTCCCTTTCCATTCCCATAAATAAATTCCATTCCCTTTCCATTTCCATAAATAACAAAAATAATTGACAGAGTGACTTGCTCAGAAAAATAAATGAAAAGTTAGGTCCCTGTTGGTCAAAGCTCAGTCTTATGTTATGTGGACACCCCACCCCCAAAAATCCTGAATACAGGGGATCAAGGATACCAGGACAGAAGGATCAAGTTCGATGAGCAACAGGCAGGAGCAGCAATTTCATTACTGGGATTTAGAGGTTAATACATGCCAGTACTCCCCTCCTACGCGAAGTCCTATAGCTTGTCAAGTCAAGGTTTCTGACATTTTTTTCTCTTTTACAGGCAATATTGCATTTTCAGTCATCCCACAGCTGGCTCAAAAGGTCAAACTCTTCTTCAGCTTTGCTCCTGGCTACACACTGGCGGGCATTCAGGGCCCCTTTAAATTACTTGTGGCACTTCCTGAAAAAGTGATAACAGTCAGTATTTCTTATATATTGCTATTATTGACTCATCAGTACAATATCTTTATTCTTACCTTAGTAGTGAGCAATTGCCCCTGACATTCACCTGGTAATAAATCTGGAAAGAATATAGATGAATGAAAAGGACACCTGGTGGATGTCCAACAACATTTTTCCCAGGGTGAGGAAAACCTTGGCTTCCCCACTACAAATAATACCTGCTGCGTGTTATGGGAGGCTGCAATGACTGCAGCTGCTCCAGCTTCTGGGATGCCAGGGAAGGAGACCTGGCAGCTCTGTATCATGCTCCTGGCGGTAAGGCTGCAGGAATGCTGGTCGGGAAGGTGTGTGGGTGGGAGCTAGCCACTGCATAGCTGGCGGCAGTGAGGAAGAAGGAGCGGGTGCCAGCAGGGAGATTTAAGTGAGAGCTGAAGCAGAGTCTGAGAGAAGGAGACTTGAGAGGAGAGAGAAGGAAGGCAGGAGGGTTGTCTGGGAAGCTGCAAGGCAGGGGTAAGGCAAGAGAGGAGAAAGATAGGAGATGGGACTGGAGCAGCAGGAGAAATTGGAGAGAAGCACCAGAAAAGAGGCAGAGGGGTTGAAGCCAGGACATTGGGGAAGCATAGCGGGAGAATCGGGGTCAGAAGGAAGGTAAGCCCAGGTGGGAGAGACCAGGGGTGGTGCAGGGGATAAAGCATAACTTTGTGAGGAATCGGAACCTGCGTGGTGGTGGTGTTGTACAACTCCCGAGAACAATAAAACAGCATGCTTGCATTGCTTGGTAACTTTTCTCAAGTACAGTTGTCACACCCCAACCCCTGTGACACTGACTAGCCCCTATAGAACGAGGCTCTGGGGACTGGGGTCATGTGAGCGGTCCTATTGAGAGAGTTTGAATCAAGTAAGGAGTTGTCTCAGGGTTATGTGATGGCTTCACCATTAAAAAAATAGCAGGCTTTAATCTAAAGCAGAAAAATCCTGGGCAGAACCTTAATGTTTCCTTGTGATTCAAGGCCACTGGTTAGACTTGTTTCTAAAGATTCTGCATGTTTAATTCCCAGGCTATATGGGGGAAGAAAGAATTCTCTTTACTCAATAACCACATAAAAGCCATCAATGCCAAGATATGCAGCTTTTCAGGATTAGACCAACTTTGTCTCCAAAGTATCTTCATATCAGCAGGATTTAATGAGAACAATTTAAATGTGGTAGGTGGACTTTTTATATTCTTCTTTATGTATGTTAATTAAAACCCAGAAATGTTCGTGTAACTGGTTTTAACATGAGTAAGAATTGCATGCATGGGAAAATTATCTTGTGTGCAGGGATCCTGCATTTATGGTTTGCTGGGAACACAATGAGGGACATGGCGGTGAAAAGTGCAACAAGGGTGAAAGTGGGGCAAGTTTACGAAAAGGGGAAAGAGAGAATCGAAACTAAAACAGTGCCAAGCTAAGCTTCCCACTCATTCAGTGTCATCTCCTCTTATTGCACTTATTGCTGACCACTGTCCTGCGGGGGTGAGAGTATGGTGGCTAGGATCCTTACCATTCCTTCCTGGGGGGCTGCAGTGGGCCTGTGGGGGGGGGTCATTGTTCAGCCTCTTGATGATGCCATCCGGCGACATGAGAGCGTTCAGGTGAGTGTTTGGTCAGGATTTGTGATTCTTGGGGCTACCAAACATTCCCTGTGGGGCAGAGGGTACCACTGTGGCCGGACTCCCTCTAGGCACTGCTGGCTGTGTGTGTGTCTGCACTGCAGGGCAATAGGATGGGGCTCTGGTCCTGGTGGATGGCAGCATGGACTCCCCCCCCCACTTGCTTACTTGTGTCGCATTGGCGTCACTAGATGCGCGTCTCCCCAAGGCAGGGGGGGCGCGTCACCCCCTGCCCTAGGGTGACCCCCCAAACACCCCCTCAAAGCACGGCTGAGTACTTGCCCTGCCGGCTCCTCTCTTCCTTCAGCTGGCTCGGCCGGCGCTCCAGGGCCTTCTGAGAAAGGCCCAATGGCTCAAAACGTGAAGATTTACGTTTTTCGCGCATGCGCAGTACACTTTCTGAGGGCAAAGGGCCTTTCTCGGAGCCGAGGGTGATGCACAGGGGTGCGCGTGTCACCCCCTTTGTGCATGTCACCCCCCCGGTGGCCTGCCCCGCCCGCCACGCTACAGTGACGCTCATGCTTGTGTGGGATGCTTTGTGCTTGCTTCCCCTGTTGGGGTATCTGTACCGCTTTGGGATCTGTCTGTGGAGAGCTGAGAGGGAGACTCCCTGCAATGAGAGTTCTGAGGAGGCAAGTGGTAATGGACCCTGTAGTGAGGGATGTGAGGTGGTTTGTGCAAAGTGCTCTCTTTGTGCATGAATTGCCCTTCCACCATGTTTCCTCTCAAGAAAGTTTTAGAAACCCCAGTGACATAGCCCCATGCATCACACCCTATGTGACCGACCTTGTGAGTGCCTGAGCAGGGCTTATATGGTGGGATGTTTGTGCACTGATTGGCTGCCAGATGTAATCTGTATCCTTTGCTCCATGGTATAGGAGAGGCATTTGAGAGGGCTGAGAAGTGTTTTGCTGTGTGACTTGTACATGGTTCCCTATGGGTTTCTTCTAATCTGCACCAGGTCTGTTATTGGTGTAGTGATTTTTGGATCCTGCTTGCTTGCCTGGCAGTGCTTCCCCCTCCTCCGGGTCCATGCTCCGAGAAGACAGAGCGGCCACAGAGAGGAGGAAGAAGCCTCGGTGTGTGCGGCTCTCACTCGGGCTTCCGTGTCCACTCCATGCAGCTCAATTTCGTAAGCGGTTGCTTTCAAACTGCTGTCTCCTGCCTGCTTGCCTGGCAGCGCTTCCACCTCCTCTGCTCGTGCTCCGGGCTGGGCTGGGCTGGACCGGAAGAGGCAGCCAATGGCAGGGGCTGTGCTTTCCTCCCCTCTGCGGCTGCCGCAGCAGCAGCTTTTCTCCACTGTTGCCGCGCTCCGGCTCCTCCTCACCCCCTAATCCAGTGCCTTCGGTGGCCTTTCTTTGCGCCCCCCTCCATCCCCGCTGCAAAGCCAAACAAGTCCCCTCCCCTGCCCGAATTGTGATGGCTTTGCTTCTGTCTGTGGCCTCGTCTTGGGGCACCCCTTTTACCCCCAATATCATTTCTCCCCTTAATGCAGTGGAGTGGTGGGGGAGAGAAAGCCAGAGACTCATCGGCTTCCCCACTTCCCTTCAGCAGGAGGACATCTGTCCAGCACTTGTCTGCTGTAGGGCTCCTTCTAGAACCCACCTGCCTTGCTACAGTTGGAGGGGGGCTACTACGTATTCCTTATTGTTCTCAATGCCCCCTCCCTCGAGGCTAGAGCCACCCATGGTCCCGATCCTATGCTAGAGGGCTGACAACCTCCTCAGGTTCCCTCTCCTCCCATGTTTCAGATGCTAGATCCTCGCTGTGCATGACCTTGGAAAAAGCGCGTTTCGGCCAGGTTTTCTCTCAAGCGCTTGATACATCCCCCTCCACTGTGAGACTTCAAGCAGGCAGGAGACAGAGAGTACGTTTGATTGCAGCCCTGTCTTCAACAGGCAGAGAGAGGGACGGGCGGCTAATTTCCGAGTGGGTAGACCCGGTAGGGTAAGGTGGAGGACTATGGAGAAAAAAATGATACAGTTAAACAGACAGTGATGCTTTGAACAGAGGCATCGCCAGGCACCCCCGAGGGGGGGCGCCCCCCCGACGCCCCCCAATAAAACTGTCAAAAAATTTAGGTTTCGGTTTCAAAACCTATTTTTGACAGGTTTTTTTAGGTTTTTTTTTAATGTTTTCGGGGTGTGCGTGTTAAGTGTTAAAAGGGCATGTGCAAGTGTATGTGTGCTTTCCCAGCACTTATCTGGAATATGAGGCGCTTTCAGGACGTTCCAGCGACGATCTTCTTCCTGTGCCCGGGCACAGCTTCTCCCTGCGCCCGGGTGTGGACTCCGTAACGCCCCCAGCAGCGATTTCCGGAGTTTGCACAGGCGCAGAACCACGGAGTTTCCAGGGACGTTCTGCGCCTGCGCAAACTCCAGAAACCGCTGCTGGGGGCGTTACGGAGTCCGCACCCGGGCGCAGGGAGAAGCTGTGCCCGGGCACAGGAAGAAGATCGCCGCTGGAACGTCCTGAAAGCGCCTCATATTCCAGATAAGTGCTGGGAAAGCACACATACACTTGCACATGCCTTTTTAACACTTAACACCCCCCCCCCCGAAAACAGAAAAAAGTGGAAAAATGCAAAAAAACCCCACCAAATTTAAGGAGCCCGCCACCCCACCCCCTGAGCTTTGTGCCCTACACCCTGGGGCCCACCGCCCACTGCCCCCTATCAGCTGACATCCCTGGCTTTGAGTCAAGAGGAAGGCAGGTATGAACTTGCAGGGCTGCAGTGTGTGTGTGAATGTTTGTGAGAGTGGGAGAGAGTAGGAGAGAGGGGGGAGGCAGGGAGGAGGAGCTAGCAGGGCTGCAGTGTGTGTGCGCGCACCCTGACTTACAAATCCATATTAATTAATTAATTAATTAAGTGATGCAGGTGGTACTTCCAAAAATTTGACCATGACAGGTGGTACGCTTGGCGACAAAGGTTGGGATTGGGAACCAACAATATTTCCCTTTCTATCCCCCCCCCCCTCCCCAGAGTCGAGTAGATGTGTATGCTGGAATCTGTCCTGATTTTAGTTCTGTGAAGAATGCAATCCATTGGGCCCAGGTAAGGTTTCGTAAATGTTTTATCTACTTATAAAATAAAATGTTTTATCTACAAAAAAAAGTCAATAATTGAATGTTCAATTTTTGCTGTATGTGTGTCAATAGTGCAAGTTTGGTGGACAAGATTTGTTTTAATCTGTTCAAAGTAGTTTTCAAACCTCAAATATAAAATGTTATCTTATTTAGTTTTTAAATGATTTTGAAGGACCTTGTTTATTCCAATCAGATGGATTACAAATTTATAGTAGGAAATTCTCATGGTCCAAATTCCTGAATTTTAAATTACTACCAACTATAGTTCCTGAATATGCAAATCCTTCCTGCATCTCATGTACAATTATAGACCTCTTCGTCCAGAAGGAGCATTTACCCTTACACCCCCCAATAATGCACACCAGACAAAGGCTTGGGACAAAGGGCTACTTTATTAAATTAAATACGGAACCTGCAGCAGGGGCAACCTAACATAACACACACACACCCCGGTGTGCAGGCACTAAGGGGAAACAGTACTAACCGTCTGCCTCCCCCATATCTTAAATGGCCGTCATATCCTGACTCCAAGACATCCTTGGTCAAGGACTGAGGGAGCCTATCACAATCAACCCCAAAGGGTCGAGGCATCAGAACAGCACAGGTTCCCACAGGCCAGGCCATGTGGTGGTCTCTGCATATCCCAGCCAGGGGGCTTGCCAACCAGCCTCACCAACCCAGTCAACTGTCGTCTGAGCAGTAGGCTCACCTCCTGACCTTACTGACCTCAGGATTAAGCCGATCCCTCATGCTCTACATACCCAAGCTGCATACCACCTGCCTAAAGTGACTGTTAAAAGAGAATTAACCCAAAAAATTAACTACACTCCCCGCCCAAAAAGGGTCTGGGGTAGGCAAAAAAACCAACAACCCCTGCCAGCCAATAGGCAATCCAGCTGACAGCAAAATGTTCATACCAGCCCCCACTAAAGAGTGTCCAGCTAATCTTAGGCTTACCATCGTTCCGGAATCGAGCCTGGCTTTGGCCTAGAACGGTCCTGAGCCGCTCCCAAGTGTGCACTGCAGCTGCCCAATGGGTTCCAGCTTCAGTCGCGTCGTTAATCAGAAGTTCCGGAAGACCATTGGGCAGCCGCAGTGTACCCTTGGGAGCGGCTTAGGCTCATTCTAGACCAAAGCCAGGCTCGATTCCAGGACGATGGTAAGCCTAGCTAATCTCAGACCTTGAGATAGGGAGGGCAAGGCTCAGAGAAGCGGCATCAAATGAAGGACAGGCCACAACGCTTGTCTGGTTTCTCTCCCAGCTACGCCCCAACCCTCAGCCAATAAGGAGGCTGTAAATATGCAGTTCTGTACCTGCATGCTGTGTGGGGGCAGGGTAAACTCGGCGACCTGCTATAATATAGCATATCACCACCATACCCTCACGCAAGCTAGGAGGATGCTTGACAGGAGCAAACTACCAGTTTACTTCATAGGCTGCATAAGCTCAGGAGGAGGAGCTCATTCTCAGGGACAGCCAGGGACACTTCAGTGGACTTGGCACAGCAGCAGTGTGGGGAGCTGAAGGTCAGCCAGAGGAGGTGGGTGACGGAAGAGTTCAGGAAAAGTCATGAGGAGGACTCCCTCGGAGCTTGTGAAAGGTGAGGGATTATGCTTGGAGTCTGAAAACTCTAATATTCAATGTCACAAACTGTACTACTACTACTACTACTGCTAACTAGTAGTAGTAGTAGTAGTAGTAGTAGTTAATGACCTCATGAGTAGATATGCATAGCCTCACACCGATATGTACAGTGTTCTTGGGAAACTATAAATGCAATGGCTAACGTTTCAACTGGATCCAGTGTTTTGAACACATTAGTCCTTTCTTCACTGTGGCAGTTCCAATGGCAGCAGCGTTCATGCATGTGGAAACACACATATAACAGACAGCACAATGGAGGGCCAGCACAGTCTTTGTTGAGTCTGAGCCTCTCCCCCCCCCCCCCCGAATTGGGTGCCAACACTGAAGAAAGGACTAATGTGTTCTAGACACTGGATTCAGTTGAAACTTTAGCCATTGCATTTATAGTTTCCCAAGAACAACAAACCTGTACATATCGGTGTGAGGCTATGCATATCTAGTCATCAAGTCATTTAGCTAAATGGATTAAATGGGAATTCATTGGGTTAACTTCCATGTAAGTGTGTTCAGGATTGCAACCTATGTTAATGATTTTTGAAATGACTTTCTAGACATTCCAATATTTTTGGAAAACTCTTACACATTTTATAGAAAGCATTTCAGTTCACCAAGTACCGGTACTTAATTTGGATATGACGAATCAAACAGTATTGAATTTTGACAGTTCAGTAGATTTTAGACTGAGTATTTCCTGTTCTTTCTAGATATACAAAGCAAAACGATTTCAATATTTTGACTATGGATCCAGAAACATGGAAGTTTATAACAGGGTAAGGAAAAAAGAAGCATATTTTGGAAGCGAGCAATTTGAGATGGTTCTTAAGAGGCCTGAGTAAAATATGGGTTGAGATTTTTAATGCAATAGTTAAAGTTTTTGTTCACACAGCACACCGACCTCTATGGTCTTCGCCTCTTGTGATGTCACTTCCGGCTTCCGGTTCTGAGCCTGTTTCTATAGCAACTGACTGTAGTAACTAATTATCTGTCCCTCTTCCTCCACTGGTTCTAATGGCAATAGACGGTCACCCTCGAAAACAGAGCTGCAGAACCCAGAAGTAGTGTTCTTCAGCTTTTTTCAACCACTGTGCTGCAAACTCCCACAGCACAGCTGTGGACATTTAGCGGCACACCAATCTGCTGTGGCACACCGGTTGAAAATGGCTGTGATAAACACTGGCCAGGTTGGGCACTCGACGAGAGCCTTTGGGATTGGGTGGGGCCTGGTCACTACTACCCCACTGACAATTCCCCCCTGCACACTCCTCTGCCTCTCCCATGGTGTGCTCCACCTTCCCCAATTCTACCCTGCTGCCAGCTAGCACCCTCAGCTTGTTGGAGAGCAGGCTTGGTTCTAGCTAGCAAGTAGAGCTATCAGCAGAAACCACTTTTCCAATGGTAAATTCCACCATCCAGCTAGTTTGATGCTTTCAATGAACACACAGAAGCAGAGGCAGTTAGTAGTTTCAAGAAAGTACTTTACTTACAGTTGTTTCTCACATACACATCATCTGAAATATCAGCGGCTTCTTTAACTTATTGAACAGGGAACCCTGTAGCTGTAAGGGGATTGGTGCTCTTCAGTATTTGCTGCCTGCCATTACTGGCATTACTGGACAGAGTTCAGCAGCCTGGATGCTTCTCCTTCAGTGGTTAGAGAGAATGAGGGAACAGGCACGTGCTTCTCAATGGACACGCCTCCTACAGTCTCCTATATGAAATTGATCACTGAATCCTGTTTTCATATTGCCTATTGTTTTTGTCTACAGACCACACCTCCACCGTATAAAATAGAAGACATGACCGTGCCAATGGCTCTGTGGTATGGAGGAAATGACATTATTGTAGCCAAACAGAATGTTGAACAGTTGCTCCCTCGCATCCCTTGTTTAGTTTTTAAAAAATATTTTCCCTCCTGGAATCATGTTGATTTTTTCTGGGGTCTTGATGCTCCAGAGCGCATGTATCGTGATGTGCTTAATCTGATGCAGCAGTATCAATAAAACTTCAAATTGTATTGCAATAAAAATGACTTGTTGTATATTCATATTCAAACTTCTTTTTTAGAAACCTTTTAGACATGGTGGAGCTTGATTTTCTGGATCCTTCCTTAAACAATTTACATTTTTATTAGTTGTAGCTCAGCTCACCAACTAATCTTCCTTTAGCTGCTCTGTCAGATAAAAATTAATGGGCACAATATTTCCTAAGCAACTTTAAATGCCATCATTTTCAGTGGAACAGACTTAAGCATACACTTAACTCCATCATTAATTTAAAAGGGCTGTAGCATCATAAGGAAAGTTAACTTCCCAAATGTATTGAAACCAACCTGTAGTAGAGTGCCTATATGTTCATATAAAATTCAGGCCAATCTATAGACAGCTCTAGACCAGGGCAGTTCAACTTGTCAACCCAATTGGACCGCACAGAACCTGGAAGTGGCGATGACGCAAAATGCACCACATGATGACATCACCGCCACTTACTTCCTGGTTTGGAGGCTGAACATGAGCCTAAGAATAGCGGTAAGGAGGTCAAAGCAGGCAGGAGGGCTTTTCCAAGTGCAGAAAAACCATATGCAGCAGCTCTGCCACAAAACCTCCTGCCACTGCTTGTAGGCTCTTACTGATCTTGCCGAAGTCCGCCAAAAAAGGCCTCATAGGTCGCATGAGACCCACGAGCTGCATGTTGGACCACCCTGCTCTAGACTCTAGAGGACTTCAGTTCACCTTGCACCATTGTCTAGGCAACTTGACTAGCTTACCAGAATAACTGATTATCTGATTACATTTAATAGACATGGGGACTTTAGAACTTGCTTTTCTGAATCCTTTCTTAGATAATTAACATTGTTACTAATTGTAGCTCACCACTAATTTTTCTTTAGCTAGTTGCACTAGTACTTGTGGGGATATGAAGTAGTTTTACAGTGCAATACTTCTTCCTTCTGAGAGGCACATAACCCAGGCATTGCACAGATGGACTTTGGGCCTACCTTGTAGTTTGCTTTTGTTATTCTTCAAAAGATACTAAGGATGTGATCTTAACTAAACTCACAGCCCAATCCAATATTTCAGATATCCCTTAAACAGTGTACCAAATTTGTTAGACTGCCATATTTCTCCTGGGACTTGGGAGAAGCATTTCTATGATTTATATAAAGATTCTGATGCTGTCCCTGGAGTTCTCAGCATTGCCCTTGAGAATACTCCATCTTGGCCTCGAGTGTCTGTCTTGGAAATTTGCGATTTAGTTGCTCAGTTGAAACCGGGTAAAGCCCCGGGGGAAGATTTGATTCCCTTGGAGGCGCTCAAAAATTACTTAGATTGCATTACTTAGTGGGAACCAGTTCTGGCATCCCTCTTTTCCTATGTTGACATGACTGGACAAATTCCAGAAGATTGGGGGTCTGCTACTATTGTTCCCATTTTTAAGAAAGGCAAAAGAGATGATCCTGCAAATTACAGGCCCATTAGCCTATTAAATGTTATTACCAAATTATATGCTAGGTACCTGTATGGGAAGTTTAAGGATTGGTTGGAGCAAATTAAGCTACTGCCAGAAGAACAAGCAGGTTTCATGGAGGGACGCACTACCATTGACCAATGCTTAGTGTTACAACATCTTATTGAGAAATACTCTTCTAATAATTCGACCTCTCTCTACGCAGCCTTTATTGACCTTAAGGCAGCCTTTGATTCCATTTCAAGGGTCAAATTATGGGAGAAACTAGAGGCCTCTAACATCAATCGGCGCCTATTATTTCTTATTCAGGCATTGCATGGAAATATTATTTATTTATTTATTTATTTATTTTCACATTTTTATATCACCCTTCCTCCAACGAGCTCAGAGTGGTGTACACTCATTTCCTCCCCTCCTTTTTGTCCTCACAACAACCCTGTGAGGTAGGTGGGGATGAGAGATAGTGACTGGCCCAAGGTCACCCAGGAAGCTTCGTGGCTGAGCGGGGATTAAGTGAAATACTTCACTTAGGGTGAGGTGTAGTCCACAGGGTCACCTTACAAATGCTGTTCCAACAACAACAAAAAAAGGAGTCAAACAAGGATGAATTCTGGCCCCACTCTTATTTAATTTCTACATTAATTCATTGGTGGGCCATTTGAATAATATTGACTTCCATCCCCCAAAGATTGTGGGGAGACATATAGCTATTCTGCTATATGCTGATGATGCAGCCATCCTTTCTAGGACTCCAATTGGGCTCAAAAGAGCTTTGCGGAAGTTGACCGCATGCTGTGAACCGGTTGGAGATCAACTATCAGAAAACTAAGATCATGGCTTTTGCCAGAAGGCCAAAGATTCATCCATGGACGATCGACAAACATAAGATTGAGCAGGTGACCCATTTCAAATACCTAGGTATAGTCTTCCACGCAAGCGGCTCTAGGAAAGCCAATGGAGAGTATGTGGTGTTAAACGCCCAGAGAAGTGCTTCTGCAATAATACAATTTATGAGAACAAAAGGAGGTCATTACTTCCCTGCAGCTCTTAAATTATTCCAAGCAAAGGCAATTATTATATGCCCCAACTCCAGGTCATTTATGAATAAGTTGAAAAGCACCAGTCCCAAGACCGATCCTTGGGGCACACCACTTTTCACCTCTTGCCATTGTGAAAATTGCCCAGGATGCCTGTATGTGCTGTTTTAGTGGAAGCCATGACCACTCAACGTGTGAATGTAGGGACCAACCCCCTGGAACCCCATAAGAAAGAGTACTCAGTGATATGCATCTGGGTGTTATGATTTTGTTTTGGTTGCTTTGTAACCTCTGAGCCCACCTTTGCCAGTAGTTCCCTTCCCTGTTGTGCAGCTCCTGGTTGCAGTTTGAACCATGCTGGCTTTCCTCATTGACGTCCCTACCGAATGCGGTCTTCCTTCTGTCTTTACCGTTTACACCTTCCATTGTTTACTGATTACCTACCTGGCCTCAGTTTACCAGGGAGAGAGCAGGTTGTTATGATTACCAGAGTACTGCTGCTACTCTTTAGATTCAATGGAACCCCTCTAATTGAGAAGCTCCTTGTTGACCTGGGAGGGAGGCTCCCCCAAAGCGACCTGTTTCTGTCTGAGCTCTTAGCCTTGGGTGGTAGCAGCAAAACCTATCATTTCCCCAGTAAATCCCAGTCTGACCAGAAGAGTCAAGCAGGAGGGAAAGAGCCATAATGAACTTCTAGGCCCTGTGCCCATTTCCTTTCTTGCCTTCAGACACAAGCCCTTTCTTCTTCTGTTGACCTAATTTACTTTGTTGCCATGAGAGCCCTCTGTTAGTTTGATACCTCAGTGCTGTGCCATTTCCTACACACCTTATTTTGCAAGTGCAGGTCCTTTGGAAATGTTCATACAGTTTCTTCAAGCAAGGAAGAGTGGGAAATAGTGCAAAGAAAAAAAGGCATCATTTTGAATCAGTAGTGTCGCTGGGCCGAAGTGCACGGGGACAGCCGCCCCCGGGCGGACGCGCGCATAAAGGTGACGCGCGTCCGCCCCGGAGGCTCCGAGCCCCGCACGTGCGTGCCCGCGTCACCGTCCGGAGGTTCCGAGCCCTTCTCCCAGGCTCGGAGCCTCCGGACGTCCGCTGCGACCGGTGGTCTAGGGTCTTCTGGGAAGGCCCACTGTGTCGCCACCCTTATTTATTCTTTTTTCGCGCATGCGCAGAATGCAAACGGGAGTCCTTGCCCTCAGAAAACGTTCTGTGCATGCGCGAAAAAAGAATAAATAGCGCTGCGACGCAGTGGGCCTTTTCAGAAGGCCCCGGACACTGGAGGAAGAGGGTCGCTGGGCGCAGTCCGGGGGCGGGGGGTGACACACGTCCCCCAACTTCCGGGAGACGCACGTCCAGTGACGTTGCTGTTTTGAATTCAGCTTGGGTTTACTGCATTTCTAGCATTCATTAATTAGAATCCTGGATTCCATACATTATCATGATATACAGTGGAGAGAGGAGGATTGGGATTACCGGATTTGAAAGTATATTATGCAGCATGTTGTTTTGTGTGGCTGAAAGACTGGGTGTATTTACAAAATAGAAGATTATTGGAGTTAGAAGGCTCTGACTTGAGATTTGGTTGGCATGAGTATTTGTGGTATGATAAAGTGAAAGCGAATTTAGAATTTAAAAATCATTATGTTAGACATGCATTACGGAGAATTTGGAATAGATATAAAATGAGGTTTTATGAGAAAATACCATTATGGGTTGCACCATATGAAGCGCATTTTGGTGGAAGTAGCGTGCCAAAAGAGAAAGGACTACTATACAGAAATTTATTAAATTTTTCACAAGGAGACTGTACAATGAAGTCAAGAGAAAAATTAATGGAAGAAGACTTTAATTTCATTCTGAAGCTTTCCTGGCCAGCTATCAATTGACAATGTTTAAGGAATACGGGAATTGAAGCCATGTAGTATAAAGAAGCTTGAACTTTAATCACATTAAAATCCAAGGAACTGAGCCCAATGTTTCGTTCCAGCCCCGTGGAACCTCTTCATAGGGATCTCGAAAGATCATGGATGTTGCTGTTCTCAATTCACCATAGTAAATTTAAACCAAAAAAGTGCGGGAAACCCAGCAGTTCAGAGCGGAAATGACAGGTCTGGAGTGAAGCACTAGCTGTCAAGCGAGCCATGCGGGCTCGTTTAGCACAGCTGGTATTAATTGCTTCCTCCTCTTGTTTTCACTCTCCCTTTCTTTCCATGCTGGATAGTCCCTTCTGTTGCTGCAGTGTCTGTGTCAGTTACAGTTCGTTCTACTGTTGCAATGTCAGTTAGAATATATCCACTGTCAGTTACTTCGGATCCCATTCCTGTTCTTAAGTTTGATTTCCTATGCAGGATAGGCAACCAAATCCGATTCGTGAATGTTAAATCTTGCTGACGATTCATCAGTGTTCCCACTGGTTTTTTACTTATTTCTAGAGCTTCCAGGTGGCGTAGTATTTTAAAATTGCTCTGTCTTTGCAGGCACACCATTTTTTCAAATTGGATCGTGTGTTTTTCTTTCAATGCATGTTCGGTAATTGAAGATTGATCTGGATGATTCAGCGGAACACGAGAGATCTCTCAGGCTGAATCATCCAGATCAATCTTCAATTACCGAACATGCATTGAAAGAAAAACACAATCTTCAATTACCAAACCCGCATGGCTCGCCCGACAGCTAGTGCTTCACTCCAGACCTGTCATTTCCGCTCTGAACTGCTGGGTTTCCCGCGCTTTTTTGGTTTAAATTTACTATGGTGAATTGAGAACAGCAACATCCATGATCTTTCGAGATCCCTATGAAGAGGTTCCACGGGGCTGGAATGAAACGTTGGGCTCAGTTCCTTGGATTTTAATGTGATTAAAGTTCAAGCTTCTTTATACTACATGGCTTCAATTCCCGAATTCATTAAACATTGTCAAGACTTTAATTGCCAATGGTTTGTATATGCTCAAATTTTGGAGAGATTTAAAGTGGACAAGAAGGCATATGGATTTGTAGAAGAAGAATCAATACTGGAGGTACAATTAAAATCTGAAGACCAGGTAATCTCAAAAATGTATAAATTGCTTTTGAAGTTTGAGACAGAAGAACAGGTTAAAGAATGTACGATTCATTGGGCAAAAAATGTAGGTTATTTTATTTTAATGGACCAATGTGAACAACTATGGTTAAAACAGTTGAAATTTACGTTAAATGTTAATATTAAAGAAAATATGTATAAAATGATGTATAGATGGTATATAAACCCAAGCAAATTAGCAAAAATGTATGAGAAGGTGACGAATAGATGTTGGAAATGTAAAAAGCAAGAAGGAACTTTTTACCATATGTGGTGGACATGCCCCCAAGCAAAGAAGTATTGGACTCAGATTCATAAACAGATTGAGTTGATTTTAAAGATTAAGGTTCAAATGAAACCAGAATCCTTTTTGTTGGGTATGTGGGATGATCATGTAGGCGAAAAATTTCAAACTTTGTTTTTATATATGATAGCTGCGGCAAGAATTTTATATGCACAATATTGGAAGACTTCGGAGATACCTTCGCTGGAAGATTGGTGGCTGAAAGTTTTGGATTATGCTGAAATGGATAAACTTACAATTTTAATTAAGGAAAAGTCAGTTAACCTTTTCGTGAATAATTGGAAACCATTTATCGATTTTGTAAGAGAGAGAGAGAGGAACGATGTGATGATATGCGGATTTAATGAATAGAATGTGGGTGTTATTTTGGCTAAGTTGGAAATTATATATAGAAAATAGTGAATAGTATGCTAGTAGGATGTATTGCTTTGTGCTTGCTATAATTTTATGAAATATGTATTGTTTTTATGTTATATCAATAAAATATAAATAAATATATATATAAAAATGTTTTCAAAAGTGGGAAAAAGCCTCAAAATTGCCGTTCCTACCTTTGCGCAGGCAAGCTGCGCTGTTTCCAAGGCTCTGAAGATCTATTTCATGCGGAAAGACCCATTTCTGGGTCACACAAAGGCTTCTCTCTTCTCCCAGGCTAGTCTCAGAAAACATCGTGAGGATCCACTGTAATTTATTTAAATGATCCCTTTCCTCTGTTGCAAATGAACAGAATTCCTGAATTAGAATTTCCACACCCTTTGATGCCACAAGAAAATTAACTGTCAAATAAATGATGCTGTGTAGATACAATTTTCTGTTTTGCTATTTTTTTCATTTTCCATAATTATCTTACATTTTACACTGAAGAGAATGCTAATGTTTTGTACTGCAAGGGATCCATGCCTCTGCGCCTGATTTGGTTGTATTCAAAAGTGAAATATCGTGTTGTAATATAATGATTAAAAAAACTTGAGGAAGCAACAATTTTTTAAATTTTACAGCCCATTCCAACACAAGGGCTAAGCAGCACAAGTCAGACATAAAGTCAACATAAGTCGTTTACGGCGACTTTATGTCTGGAATTCGCCGATTTACGGCGAAGTTATGTCGAAGTTACGGCCGAAGGACATAAAGTCGAAGTTACGTCGAAGTTATGGACAAAGGACATAAAGTTGACATAAAAGTGGGTGTTCTAGGGGCAGACCGTGGGCATAACGGGGGCGGCAACCAATTAACGTTGGATTCCAGACCCTGGCGAGTACAGACACGCCCCCTCCTACATAGATGCTGACACAAATTTTATGTCGACAAAAAAGGTGGTCGTAAATTCGAGGAGACCCATAGGAGCCATTTTACCTTACCCACTCCAGCCCTCTCCTGAAAACTTCTAACACCCCACTCCTGAGTTATGTCAGAGTTACGCTGGAGTTGCGGCAGCAAGGTCTGGAAATGGCTGCCTGTAACTTCTGCCTGTGTATGCCAATATGTAGAACTTCTGCCTGTAAGCACACATATATATGATAGCAGCCTGTTTACCAAAGTGTCCTCTGATAGCTGCCTGTCGCCATGTGAGCAGAAAACTCTGTTCGTGTAAATGTGACTTGCCTATAGACAAAAGCGTTGTAACTTTCTCACACCCTTGCCCCCCACAGGGTCTACTACAGGTGAGTGTTGATAGGCTTTCCATGTTTGTAACCCTACAGTTGTGCTGTTTGTTCTCTCCTTCACTGTTGTCCTTTGCAGGATCATGCCCTCCTGACGTCCAGGTAAGCTCCTCACACTGTGACATGCTCTTGACACCTAGCAGCTGTGTAATCTGTTCTCTCCCTGCAGGCTTTTGAAACCGTCACACTGGCTTGTCTTCAATGGCGATCACTACCACACACTAGCTGACATGTAACTCCCCCTTGTTTTTTGTCTCCCCAGGAACGTCCACTATCACCTACCTTCCTGGAAGCACCCCTGGGGCTCTAGGAAGGGTGCCCCACTGTCGTCTGCCTCGATGCTGCCAGAGGTCAGGGAGCTAGTCCTGAAACCCTCCTCAGCTGCCACCGCTGCTGCTACTCCACCTCCCTGGCTGTCGTACTTGCTGTCCCTCCCCTTTCTATGGAGCAGGCTGTGGTTCCACAGGGGAAGAGCCTGCATCTCCAGGTCCATGGGGCACGTGTGCTGCTGCTGCTGCTTTCAGATTGGCTGCTGTGACAACCCTGGCAGACTCGCCTGGCCATCTCTGCTAACGTTCCAGAACAATAAAGACGCCCCTCGGGCAGAGCCCCCTTGAAACATATGTGCCCAATGTTACACAAGCATTGCCCCACACACAAAGACAGCCCCCAGCACACAAGCCCCTGCATGAATCCCATCCAGGGACTGCCACTTCCTTCCCTGGGAGAACACAGCAGGGGGGCTGCCAGACACCCATGGCACAGAGGGGAGGGGGGAGTTAGGGGGCCTGTCAGGCAGGCAAACAGTGACAGGCGCCACGGAGCCCATAACGGGGCCGCTTGTGGCTGCTGCGTCTGTGTAGTGGCCGCTCGGCTACCGGGGATCTCACCCACCAGGGCATCCGCCCATCATGGAGTCCGTCCCGCCCAAGGTCCACCTCGTCACGAAGCCACTTCCGCCCAAGGTCCGCCCATTTCTGTGTGGATTCCGCCCACAGTCCGTCCATGTCGGTGTGGCTTCTCTGCATCTCTCGCCCACCAGCCTTGTTGTCTGTCTGTCTGTTTCTGACCCACCCGTGCCCCTCCCCAGCACCCACTGCCTGCCTGTGTGTCTGCCTCCCCTCCTACTTCCTGATGATGGAAGCTGGCAACCCTCCACCCCGCCAGAGTGCCTGCCGTGACATGCCCTTGTTGCCCCAACTGGTGGCGTGATGAGCTGCGTGAGCCCTTCACGCTCGCAGCAGACAAGCCCAAGGCATCTCTTGGTCATGGCCGGGGCACAGAGCATGAAGCACACCGGGATGCCTTCTTTGTGGGCATTGCCCTGGCCCTGGAGGCCCAGGGCTTCAGGCAGCGCACGGGCAAGTCATGTCAGAGGCAGTTCCAGACCTCATGAGACCGCCCTTGTATGCGACTTTCCCACCCCCTCCTTCCCTTCCCTCCCCCGCTCACCCCCCATGACTCCCACATGCGGCCTCAACGTGGCTTAGGGGTGGCTACGCCTTCTGCAGGAGGGAGGGGATGGCCACTCTCCCCTGCAGCAGGCGGCTACTGCACAGGGTGCCCTGTGGCGGCTGGCTCAGGCACCTCGCTCACCTGTCACCTGCCCTGCGCCCACCACATGACTGGCGCAACCCCCATGCCTGCGGTCAGCCCCTTTGCGACCAGGCTGCGACAGACACTGCGGCAGCTGCCATGGACTGACACATGCAGACACAGGCCTGCATATGCACGAGCCAGACACCGAGCCTGGAGAGCCTGCCTGCCTGGGAGGTATGTGTTGCCTGGATCCTGGGGTGGTGCTGGGCCACAGAAACTGCAGCCTGCCTAACTCAGGCATAACTCTGACATAACTTATGTCAAACTTAGGCTGAACTTACGGCAATCTTATGCCAGATTTGCGGAGGAGTTGCGTTGGAATGGGCTGTTAGTTAAATAATTTTATATCCTGCTTCATCTCAAAAGACTCGACAGTTCACAACATAAGTTTTCTATTAAAAAGAGAAAATGAAATAAGTAAAAACAGAAATTAATTTGTTTTTATCGGAACTTATTAAACAGGACACACAACATTAAAACTTGGCACAGGTATGCCTGTGTCCAGGGCTGGCCTGACCGGGTACCCACTAGATAGAACATACATACATACATAATCTTTATTGCAGTCACAGACCAGCGCAAAAATTACCAATACAGAGCCAAAAGAAACATCATGAACACCAATTAAGACAAGAAATTAAAATAAAATAGACTCCAACCCCCCCCCCCGGCCATCAATCAACCCATACTTAATGCTATAAAATCTAAGATAAAAAGTTTGCTCTGAATTAGAATGTCAAATATATCTATAAATCTATAATCTATACTAATAATAAAAATGAACAGAAATAAGAGTCAACTACCGTATTTCTTCGAGTCTAAGGCGCCATAGATTCTAAGGCGCACCTTTACTTTCAGTACCACCAGCAGGGAAAAAAAATCCATCGATTGTAAGACTCACCTCTCTTCATTAAATCTACCTGCTCAGCACCAACTCTCCCCAGCATGTCTCCTGCAGCTGAGGATGACTGAGTGCACTGCCTTTGCATAGCATTTCTGGCCCCGCCAGAAAGTGCCATTTCCTTCATTACCTGGGCTTGGGGGAGCTTCAGGGAGGCCTGCGCAACCCTCTGCAGGCCTCCCTGATCTTCAGTTCGGTGAGAAACAGCGATTTTTGGGCATTTCTGGTTTTTGCGAAAACCGGAAATGGCTGAAAATCACCATTTTTTGCTGAACTGAAGATTGGGGAGGCCTGCAGAGGGTTGCGCAGGTCTCCCTGAAGCTTCCCCAAGCCCCAGTAAGTAAGAAGATAGCATTTTGGGGTGCTTTTTGGAGACCTTCGATTCTAAGACGCACCCCATTTTTTGAAATGCTTAATTGGGAAAAAACATGAGTCTTAGAATTGAAGAAATACAGTATCATAACAAACTATAAATTAAATACACATCCCATCAGAGGTTTCCTATACCAAGTTAGAAAGTCCACAATTTACCATCTTTCTTTGGATACTGATTGCAGCCGCAAAGAATTTAGCAACACTGTATGTAACAGCAGAGTTGGAGTCTGAGAGAAGCAAAAATCTATAGAACTGGCTCGTACCGCCTGGTTGCTTAACCAGCAATGGAGCACCCACTAGAACAGGGGTTCTCAACCCCTTCCCGGCCGAGTACCACCTCCGGCGCCACTGTCCTGCTGTGTACCACCGGAAGTGACTGGCGATGACATCATCCCCAGTTACTTCTAGGTTTTCAGAGGCCCGAAAATGCAGGTAAGAGGCTCTGCGTGAGTGGGAGGCCCCTTTTCAGCATTCCCAAGAGGCTCAACCAAAGGGAGGAGCCTCTTGGTAGCAAAAACACACCGCCGAAAGTGCCGCGTCGGAGTAGGGTTCCGGTGGTCCAGCAATCCGAGTACCACCAGCACTCGGCCGAAATTCCACTGGTGGTACTAGTACCACTGGTTGAGAAACCCTGCACTAGAAGATTTGCATCAGTGGAAAATTAAGAGGAGTCTGAGGGGGTGGCAGTTTCGGGGTGCCTTTCACCCCAAGTCTGCCTGGCATGAGAAGGTGATCCAGGTTGCATTGTCCCTGCCTGTGCTTCATCTGTGCAACCAGCAAGTCAGGCACTGGATGTTCAATTATCTTTATTTAAAAGGGAGCAACAGTTTGAAGTAAATCAAAAAAACTAAAATTATTATGAGCAGGGATTCCCCTCCCAGGGAGGTGTCAAAGACAGGTGTCATGTTGTTTGTTTATAATTACAGAGGTATAATGTTCTTTAATTATTACTGAACAGTTAAGAGGGTCCAAATATCATTGGTGCATATTTAAGTACTTTGCAGCTAAATACACTTCATGAGTTACAGGTTATTCCACTGCAGACCTTTTGCAGCATCAGAGATCAGAACTCTACCGGAGAATAGAGGCAAGGTAAGAAAAAAGGCTTTTCCATGGTGAACCTAAAAATTTGAATGGGGGATGTACAGTTTTCTTTTGCAAAACGTTTTTAACAGGCTGTATTTTAAATGGTCCCCTTCACATGCTGCTTACTAGTATATAAATGTCTATTTTAGTAAGAGTCACAACACAATGCTATGCAGAACTACACAGAAGTAAGTCCCATTGAGTTCAATGGGACCTAGTCTTAGGGAAGCATGTATAGGATCACAAAGTAAGACATGATTACTCTCATGGGTTATGCAAGGTTTGAGATCACAAGTAAGTATTTCACCTTCACTTAAATTGGTAAGATTAGGGACCCAATCCTATCCAACTTTCCAGTGCCAATGCAGCCTCAATGCAACCTCGAGGTAAGGAAACAAACATTCCCTTACCTTGAGGAGGCCTCCGTGACTGCCCACTCACCGTGGGATACAGTGCATGCCCCATTGGCACGACACGACTGAATGAGCGCTGGAAAGTTGGCTAGGATTTGGCCCTAGGTCAGTATTTAGAAGTGTGAGATGAATACCTTCTTTCATTGTCTTCAGGCTGCCCTTCTTAGAACTAATTTATCAGAGAGCATGTTAACTGGTTTTCATTTAGTGGTCTCAAAGGTGATTTCCAGTAGTGTAAAACTTGGTTGTGTATCATGGTCATGTGGGAAAACGTGGATGTGCTTCAGCTTCCAGATTATCACTATTAACATCATTAATCATGACAAAACAATCCAAAGATGACATGACAAAATACATCAGGAGCTTCAGATATATCTTGAAAGCAGAAGTGGGCAAACAAACGTATTAGCCCTGGGGCCACAACTACAACGATCATAGGTCCCAATGTCAAACTCTATAAGAAAATCTAAATGCATGTGTATAGTAAAGCATGATGAGATTAAAATTATTGGCTCTCATTAAACACTTGTTTTTAATGGGAAAATCTAATGTTATGGGAAATCCAAGTGGGAGCCCCTTAACAAAAAGCAAACTATGTGTGTTCTGTGGTTGGAGTTAGGTGCTGTTAGTGCTCTGGGTTTGTACATTTCTATACTGTAATTGTAATTTATATTGCTTTAATGTGTTGAGTATGGCTTTTTGTTTATTTTTGGTTCGTTGTTAATGGGACAGTTCACATCATGTTGGACTGCATTTGGGGAGAGTTGACGACGGTATGTGAGGCTCTATTGGTTATGGTAATTTAATCACATGTGTATACAAGCTATGAAATCTGGGTATTTAATGGTAACGTTGGCAATTGGAGGTACGCTATCACTTTAAATGAAAGGAGAAAATTGAATGCATAGCATTGTAAGTTCTAGCAGAAGCAATGAGCTAAGTATTAAGATATGTGTGAGTATGATTGAAGCAAGTATCAAGGGAAGAGGTGTTGAGACTAACTGCAATGCAGAACATCTGGTGTAGGAAAAGAAAAGTAGTATGGTATTCATGTGGAAGTGCAATAGTAGTTACAATCTTCTGATGATGCCTCCTACGTTGGAGGCGAAACGTAAAGTTTTTTTTACCATCTGATTACAATAATAACATTTAGATTATATGACAGAGTTTCCTGGTAAAAATGTTTGTTTTAAACTCTAAAAACTGGAGAAGTTGTTTGCTTCGAATATGGTCATACCACGTGACAAGCGGTGGTCTCTGTGACTGGCTCTGCCCCCTACATGAGGCAAGATAGAGCGGGACAGCATCTGATTGGTGAGTGAGGTGGGGGACTGAAGTAGTGTTTTCTGCCTCAGTGCTGCCGCCATTCTGGGCTCGGTGACGATGCACCCACCCTCAGACTAGTCTTGAGATTAGCTGAACACATTTGCAGCTGGGTAGGATTTTTTTTTTTGGGGGGGTGGCTTTTACCTGAGTAGCCTTTGGGTTCGCCTAACCCAGACTATCTTCCTTGTTGTGGTCTAGCCAGTTGGTCACTTCTGGCAGGCTTAGTGCGGGAGGGGGACTAGGAGTAGGGATCAGTTGTGCATTTAAATGTATGCAAGGGCCAGAGGGGAAGCCCATACCAATCTCCAGATGCTGTCTGGCTTTGGGATGCTAGTGACAAATCTCAGGAAAATATGAGACAGGAATACTCTCTATTAATACAAGGGGTTGCTGGCGGTCTTGAGGAAAAGCCCTGCAAAAGATCCTCCCATGGATCCCCAGTCCCTCCATGATGGCACACTGGGAGCTTGAACTGCCACTGGTACTGATAGTTCAGCCTAGGGGGAATATGTTCAAGGTAGGAGGTGTGGTCCTGAGGTTAAACTGCCTGAAGACTCCAGAAGCTAAGTAGGATCAGCCTGTTCTGTGTTGGAAGGGAGACAGACCAGAAGTCACTGATGAATTTATTTATTTTATTTAAAGAATTTTTACCCTGCCTTTCTCCCAATAAGGGCAAGCGAGGCGGCTTACAATTAAAACACATAATAAAATACAATACAATAAACACAATTAAAACAGGTCATTAAAACAATTAAAGCAAACAAAGCCAGTGGGTCACCTTATGATTGCATTTATTAAAAAGCCAGCCCACCATGTCAGCCATTGAATGCCAACCTGAATAAAAACGTCTTGAGGCCCAGCCAAAAGGTCTCTAAGGAGTGAGCTGTTCTTAAGTCCAGGGGGAGGGAATCCCATAGTTGGGGCGCCACCGCCAAGAAGGCCCTATTCCTTGCCACTGTTCCCTCACCTCTGTCAATGGCGGCACTGGCTGCACCTCTGTCAATGAAAGGATTGTTTAGATGCTGGGGGTATAGGAGCTGGAGAACTGTGGGTTTTGAGGAAACAAGAAGGGAGGGGAAGAGGAGGGGAGCTGGTGGAGACTGGAAAAAGAAGCAAGAGAAGTTCCCAAGGTTTCAGCCATGGCACAAGGCCATAACTGAATTATATTTCAATGTAGATTGGAAGCTTTCATGGCCCAACACAAAGTACAGTGAGGTAGGGTAGATTCTGAAGCCATGTAAAAGGTTAAAAACTGGTAATATACAGTATTTAGAACCATCAAAACCATGTTAAGAACAGCTAAAAACCTAAAAGGCACAGTCTAAAAACACAACAATAAAATCCCAAAGTTTCGTCCCCATCTGTGGACTTTTTCAAGGTAAAACACAGCAGCACGCTGTCCAGATTTCATTGGCTTGAAGAGGCAGTGCTAGCGTTTAAAAGGTGAAGGAGACAAACAGCGAGAAGCAGCTAACCAGGTACTGGTAATTAGCAACCGGAAGAGTTGTCTGCTGTCATGACCGCCAATAACGTTCAGGCAGTCAGCGCTGCAGCAGGAGAGCCTGTGCCTTTAATTGCTTGCAATATAAATCTTATTGAAAATAGGAAAACCTATTTTATCTATAAAGGACATTATATTTCAAAGAATTATATTTCTTTGAAGCCTGCACGAAGGGCTACAGGCAAGAAGTTGCAAAAGACAGAGAAAGAGCTTGAAGCTGCCCTGAGACAGACTAGGCTGTAGCCTTAGCTGTTTTCAAGGAGTGAAGCAGGGCACTGCATCCAGAGCTGCTTACTTGAGAGAAGCAGGGCACTGCAAGGTGCCACACAAAGGATAGCTTCCCAGCACACACTGGTGCAGCAGCCTTACACTGAGCAGGCATTGGCAGGGGTTTCTCAATTGCACTTGGGAAGGGGAGCAGAGAAGGAGGTTGGGAAGGAAAAAGGAGTGGGTGGCCTCTAGTCCTGGGTATTGGCTGGTGGCTCCCAGTCTAGTTCGTGGGTAGGAGCTGGAATGGAGGTGGCTTAACACAGCACCAGCAGGTCAAGCAAGCAAACAACCTCACTGTCAGCAAGACAGACTGAGGAGCAAAAGAAAATACTGTACTTTGTTTGGTGGCTTGATGACTCTTGAATTGCTCATCCCTAGCCCTAAATGGGTCCTTTCATTGTTAGCAAATGCACCTTGCTAACATTTGATGAGCTTGGGCGCCAGTTGCTTCAGTAGCATGAGCACCTTGATTAAATTTGCCAGGGAGTTGGTGAGGGCAGCTAGAGTTGGACACTCTTCTTTTGTGTTGCTAGCAATTTATTTCTTGCAAGTCAGGATGTTCTCAAAATGTGGCTTTTGTTCAAAGGTTGAAATGTGCTCTGCCAGCAAGGTGCAGTTGCCCCTGGACATTTCCAGAAACAAAAGCCAGGCCAGGCGTCTTCTGAGCCAGGCTGCTAGAGTGGGGGGAGAGGGGAGTGGATTGCTTTGACAAATTAAAAGTGTGGCCTTCCTCTTGGCCTCTGAGGGCTGAGGCCTCTTTGTATCTTTCCAGCTCTAAAGATACATTCCTGGCCTGGCTTGTGCCCTCCTGGCATGCAAACAGTGCAACGTACAGCGTATGCAAATATGTAGTGCATAAAAACAAAGAATCAAAAAGGTTGTCGGACAACAATATGAGGATGACACCCAACTGTACCTCTCTATTTACTGCTGATTTCTTACAGTGTTTCTGCCACAGTCAGCCTGGCAGTGGAAATCCTGAATTAGTGCTTGGAGGAGGCTAAGGTAAAGGTAAAGGTGACCCCTGACAATTAAGTCCAGTTGTGTCCGACTCTAGGGTGTGGTGCTCATCCCCATTTCAAAGCCGAAGAGCCAGCGTTGTCCGAAGACGCCTCCGTGGTCATGTGGCCGGCATGACTCTCCTTGCCGCAGCGCGTAGCATGCGGCTGGAACATGGAGTGCTGTTTACCGTCCCGCAAGCGGTACCTATTTATCTACTTGCATTAACATGCTTTGGAACTGCTAGGTTGGCAGGAGCTGGCCAAGCAACGAGAGCTCACCCCGTCACGGATTCGAACTGCCGACCTTTCGATTGACAGCTCATGGTTCAGTGGTTTAACCCACTGCGCCACTCTGATCTAAATGAAGGGTGAACAAGGTGAAACTTCATCCAGACAAAACTTCATCCAGACAAAACAGAGGTGCTGTTACTTGGGAAATCCACCTGTCTGGATGAAGGTTTACAACGAACTGTTGCTTGTTGAAGTGGCAGGATGCTTGAAAATGCAAATATGCAGCTTGAAGGTGGTCCTGATCTGAAGTTGACAAATAAATGGCAGTATCCAGGAGCACATTGTAAGAGCTTTATCTATTCCATGAGTTGCAGCCATATCTGGGGAATTCAGAGCTTCACTTATCCATGTACAGTTTAATTCCAGACTAAACTAATAGACTTTCCATTGGGCTGAAGATACCATGAAGCAGCAGTCAGGTTGTTGACTGATGTGTGGTGCTTGGAGCATATCATATAGCCTTGCACTGACTGTACTGAACTGTGATGTCCACCTTAAAGGCTCTCTGGCTTCAGACAGGCAGAGCAATTCAGTGTCCTTGATCCCCTTTCCAGGGGTTTTCAGTGAAAAACTTGAGTCACTGATAGCTGATCCAGGGTTGGGAGCCAGGGTGTTTTCTCCCAAGGGGGTCTCGGAAGATTAGCTGTCTCCTCCAGGGTAGGTGACTGAACCAGGGTGGGGTGGGGGGGTTGGAGTGCCCTAGACCAGAGGTTCTAAACCTGTGGTATGGGTACCCCCAGGGGTATGCGGACCTCTTGCTGGGTGTACGCCAAGCCCTGCCCCTTATCTGCCCCATCAGCAGCTAATTACCGTATTTCGTCTATTCTAAGATGCACCTTTTTCCCAGATAAGCATCTCTAAAAATGGGGTGCGTCTTAGAATCGATGGCCTCCTTTTTTGTGGGTTTTTTCTCTGCATTTTACCTCGCCATTTTGACCCCTCTGTTCAGCAGCGCTCTCCCATGGCTGCTAGCCCAATCCGCTCTCTTCCTGAACTTGAGAGCTCGCCCCAGCCCCAGCATGCCCCCTGCTGCAGCTGATGAATCGGAGAAGGTCACACTCGTCAGCGAGGGCTGGCAGGGCGTGCTCTGGAGAGTTCCATCTGCTTGAAGTGTCTGCTCTGCGCTCCTATTGATGATTAAAGCCTGCATGCCTTTCCTGAAAAGATGATCAAAGCGATTGTCAGCTGGAATGCGAGGCAGGCACTTCAGCGACGAACTCTCCCTAGGACTAGGAACCTCTTCCTAAAGGGTGAGGAATGCTACTTCTGCTGCCGCCACCGCTCCTACCAACTTGCGCCCAGCCTGGAAAGCGCCCTGTCTCTCCACCCCGGGAGTGTGCATGCCCCCAGTCCCCCCTCCGCCTTCCACCAGCTGCTGCCAGCTCTCGCCAGCCTTTGCAGCCTCCAGTCCTTAGTACTTGTCAGCAAAGTTGTGCAGGGCGTATTGAGGAGAGTTGTCTGCCTGCCCCTGCTTGGCTCCTACGTGTCTTTCCCTCAGACTCTGCTCGAGCGTGAGGAACGATCATCAGCTGCAGTGCCACTGAGCAGAGGGGGCAAAATGGGGTGGTAAAAATCAGATCGACGAAATGGAGCGGCAGGCAAGCTGGGGAAAGAGCAGACAAATTTAAAGAAGGTGGTGCATCTTGCAATGGATGGTTTTTGTTTTTTTTCCTGCTGGTGTTCCTGAAATTAAGATGCGCCTTCGAATCGATGGCGCTTTAGACTCGAAGAAATACGATAAGTGTTAACATGGATTTAAAATTGTAATTATTTTCAGAGCCCTTCCATCTCTCTGATTTTGGTTTTGGGCTTATTTTTGTACTTTGGAAAATATACCTTGGTGGAGTTTGGAGGGAGGAGCTGATTTTGGGACGTGTGACTTGGAGAAAAAACAAGATCCTCTGTCTCTGTCTGTCTGTCACACACACACACACACAGAGAGAGAGAGAGTTAAATAAGGCATTTTTTCACATTTAAAATTGTTTTAGTACTTTTTTATTTAACGATTAATTACCAAATTAATTGATTAATCAGCAGTTAATTAGCAGGGGTACTTCAGAAAATTGGACAGTGATAGGGGTACCCGGGCCTCCAAAGGTTGAGAACCCCTGTCCTAGACAGGTCCCATTGCAATGATTAAAGGTTTTCTTTCTGATCAATAAAACTGGCCTTATTTAATACCAAGTATACCATGTGTTTTATGAAAATATACCTTTGAAAGAGCAGATGCAATCAGAGATACCTCTAAAATAATTCCCAATTATTTAAGAAGTAAAAGTAAAAACAATCTCAAAGATTCATGGCAAAGGTTAGATTGTAGTTGATATAAGTTTTGTTTCATTGTTTTATGCTGTTTTTACAATATGAAAAAAAAGAAAGAATAAGGTCTCCAGTCTGGTGGGTCTTTCACCATAAAAGGACCCCACAGATGGAACACACAGAAGAATAACAAAAGTTGAGTTTCGGATGTGCTCCTAATAATAAACCTCATTGAAATAAATAGGACTTCCAAGGAAGTTTGCTGAAGAGTCAGGTTCAGGTGTCCTTAACACTGCACCTTGAAATCTATATGGCATTGTTCAGTGCTGAATCCTGTCTCCCGTCAGGTTCAAACCTTTCTTCACATCTCAAGATGGATATTTTCAGAGGCTAGACACTTTATCCTTTTGAAGTTACTGACATTTATTTTAAACAGGTCTACAATGTGGCTGTTTATTGTGGTGGCGTGCTTGATCCTTCAGTCGGCAAATACAGAGGAACCAATAAGAAAAAGACACCTGAATCCTCAAGGATATATGAATATTGTAAGTTTCTTATTCAGCTGCTTTTTGAAAGAGTAAGTTGCACTGTTATGGAGGAATCGGATGATTTTCTTTTTAACCAATGTTCACGAGCAGGATCTTTCTTGGGACAATCTTTATCCCTTCTCAGCTTATTCTGAAGTGACTATTTATTCAGCAGCTGTTTGACTCATGTCTTATTTTCATATTCAAGGACCTAGAGATATCATGGAGTATTAATTCATGAGTAGAACCAAAGAAAGGGGGCTTAGCTGAGTGGGCCATTCATTTTGTTTCTCATAGTCATCCATTACTGTGCAGTGATTCACCATACAGATGAACTATACCAGGGCTTCTCAAACTTTGGGTCATGACCCACTTGGTGGGTTGCGGCCGGATGCTGAGGTGGGTGCCAGTTGGGCCCATCTGCCTGCCCACAGCAATATTTGCCTCCAAATTGGAGCCAAATGGAAGCAACAAGAAGCCACTTCAGGGTCACTTCTTACCTAGTCCTGTGCTCCCACGTCGTGCCGGACCCAGGACGGCCTCTGTTGGCCACTGCGGTCCTTGGAAGGCCTCCCAAAGTGAGTTCTGGGTCACTTCTGGTTTCACTGATGCAATTTCCGCTATTGTTCAGCATGATGCAGGAGCAGCATGACAACATAGATCATGATGCGGAAGCTGCAGGACAAGGTGGGTTGCTGAATTAGACATTACTCCGCTTAACAAGTGAAACTAGCCTCATTCAGGTGGCTGTAATATGTGACCTGGACCTTCAACTTGACTTTTTCTTTGTACAGGAGGGCCCTGCTATCCGCAGATTCACTTATCCGCGAATGGTGGGAGCCCCCCCCTCCCCGCCCCCCTGCACAATCCCCTGGCAATTCTTTTACCAATAAACAATTTGTTGGTGGATGCAAAGCCTCCAAGAGCTGCTGCTATGTGTTTCACACCTCTCGCCATTTGCGGCAGTGGCCTGGCTTTCACTCCGCTGTAAAGGATCTTGCACTGCTAGTTCCAGCAGCACAGGCGCCAATAGGACTGGGGACTTAGTTTCACCATTTTTAACACTAGTGTAACTTGAAGGCCATGAGCATTTGTGATGTCTCAAATCTTGCCACCAGTCTCAAATGACATGCAAATCAGTCATTTAGGGTGGAATAGGCTCAAATTATATAGAAGTAGGACCCCGGTATCCGAGGGGAATTGGTTCCTGGTTCCCCCGTGGAGACTGGGAACCCGCAGATGGGGCAAACGCTATCTTCCACGCCCCCAAGACAATTACCTTATTGTTGCGCAAATGCAGCAACATCTCGGAATGGGCCAGCATGGCGCAAATGCAACAATGGCTCGAAAGCTAAGTCTCAAGTTCCCTGTCCCCCTGCGCGCTCCCCTGGTGATTCTTTTACCTTAAAATTTGTCTTGGGGGAAGGGGGCGTGGAAGATACTGTTTGCCCCATCTGCGGGTTCCCAGTCTCCACGGGGGAACCAGGAACCAATCCCCCTCGGATACCAGGGCCCTTGTTGTTGTTAAGTCGTGTCCGACCCTTTGTGATCCCATGAACCACATCCTGCCAGGTCTTCCAGTCCTCCACTATCTTCCTGAGTTCGCTCATTTTCATGTTTGTTGCATCGGTGATGCTGTCTAACCATCTCATCCTTTGCCTTCCCCTTCTCCTTTTGCCTTCAATCTTTCCCAGCATCAGAGTCTTCTCCAGAGAGTCCTCTCTTCGCATTAGGTGGCCAAAATATTTGAGTTTCAGCCTCGGTACCTGTCCTTCCAGGGAACAGTCAGGGTTGATTTCATTTAGGATTGACTGATTTGATCTCCTAGCAGTCCAAGGGACTCTCAGGAGTTTTCTCCAGCACCACAGTTCAAAAGCATCTATTCTTCGGCGCTCAGCCTTCCTTATGGTCCAACTCTCGCAACCATACATTGCTACTGGGAACACCATAGCCCTGACTATATGAACTTTTGTTGGCATGGTGATGTCTCTGCTTCTTATTATGCTATCTAAATTTGCCATAGCTTTCCTTCCAAGGAGTAAGCGTCTTTTAGTTTCATGGCTGCTGTCTCCGTCTGCAGTGATCTTGCAATCCAAAAAAGTAAAATCTGTTACTGCTTCCATTTCTGCCCCTTCTATTTGCCAGGATTTGATGGGACCAGATGCCATGATCTTAGTTTTATTAATGTTGAGTTTCAAGCCAACTTTTGCACTCTCCTCTTTCACTCTCATCAAGAGGCTCTTTAGTTCTTCTTCACTTTCTGCCATTAGAGTGGTATTGTCTGCAGGTTGTTGATATTTCTCCCGGCAATCTTGATACCGGCTTGCGATTCATTCAGCCCTGCATTTCTCATAATGTACTCTGCATATAAGTTAAATAGGCAGGGTGACAATATACAGTCTTGCCGTACTCCCTTCCCAATTTTGAACCAATCGGTTGTTCCATGGCCGGTTCGAACTGTTGCTTCTTGACCCGCATACAGGTTTCTCAGGAGACAGGTAAGGTGGTCTGGTACCCCCATCTCTTTAAGAATTTGCCACAGATTGTTGTGATCCACACAATCAAAGGCTTTTGCGTAATCAATGAAGCAGAAGTAGGGGTTTTTTTGGAACTCTCGTGTTTTCTCCATGATCCAGCGCATGTTGGCAATTTGATCTCTAGTTCCTCTGCCTCTTCGAAACCCAGCTTGTATTTCCGGTAGTTCTCGGTCCATGTACTGCTGAAGCCTAGCTTGTAGGATTTTGAGCATAACCTTGCTAGCATGTGAAATGAGTGCAATTGTGCGTTAGTTTGAACACTCTTTGGCACTGCCCTTCTTTGGAATTGGAACGTAAACTGACCTTTTCCAATCCTTTGGCCACTGCTGAGTTTTCCAAATTTGTTGGCATTTTGAGTGCAGCATTTCAACAGCATCCTCATTTAGGATTTTAAGTAGCTCAGCCGGGATATTATCATCTCCACTAGCTTTGTTGTTAGTAATGCTACCTAAGGCCCACTTGACTTCACTCTCTAGGATGTCCGGCTCTGGGTCAGTGACCACACCAGCGTGGTCATCAGGAACATTAAGATCTTTCTTGTATAGTTCTTCTGTGTATTCTTGCCATCTCTTCTTAATCTCTTCTGCTTCTGTCAGGTCCCTGCCTTTTGTGTCCTTTATCATGCCCATCTTTGCACAAAACGTTCCCTTGATATCTCCAATTTTCTTGAAGAGGTCTCTAGTCTTCCCAATTCTGTTGTTTTCCTCGATTTCTTTGCACTGTTCATTTAAGAAGGTCTTCTTATCTCTCCTTGCTATTCTCTGGAAATCTGCATTCAGTTGGTTATATCTTTCCCTTTCACACTTGCTTTTCGCATTCCTTCTTTCCACAGCTATTTGTAAAGCCTCATCTGACAGCCACTTTGCCTTCTTGCATTTCTTTTTCTTTGGGATGGTTTTAGTTGCTGCCTCCTGTACAATGTTACGAACCTCCGTCCATAGTTCTTCAGGCACTCTGTCTACCAGATCTAATACCCTAAATCTATTGTTCACCTCCACTGTATATTCCTAAGGGATATGATTTAGGTCATATCTGACTGGTCTAGTGGTGTTCCCTACATTCTTCAATTTAAGCCTGAATTTTGCAATAAGAAGCTCCTGATCTGAGCCACAGTCAGCTACAGGTCTTGTTTTTACTGACTGTATAGAGCTTCTCCATCTTTGGCTGCCGGGGCCCTACTTCTATATAATTTGAGCCTATTCCACCCTAAGTGATTGATTTGCATGTTGTTTGAGACTGGTGGCACTGAGATAGTTTCACCATTTTTAACATTAGTGTAACTTGAAGGCCATGAGCATTTGTGATTTCTCAAAACTTGAGGATAACTAAGTCCCCAGTCCTATTGGCGCCTGTGCTGCTGGAACTAGCAGTGCAAGATCCTTTACAGCAGAGTGAAAGCCAGGCCACTACCGCAAATGGCGAGAGGTGTGACACACATAGCAACAGCTCTTGGAGGCTTTGCATCCACTAACAAATTGATGGCAGGGGCAGAGTGGGTGAGGAGAATAAGTAAAAGGGAGATTTGGTGGAGGAACCGGGGGGGGGGGAGAGGAAGGGGTGGATCTGATGGCAGTCATGCACACAGTATCATATCTCCCATTTTCTGCCTTCCTGGTCCCTTGGATATCCTTGGTCTTGTACCTGTAATAGGTCCGAGGAGACCCATAGAGGTCATCAGGCAGCCTGTAGGGAGGTAAATAAACAATAGTTTTACTTACTTCCTGCAGGCTGTCCGGTCACCCCTTCCCACCACAGCATACAGCACAACTCCTTTAGCATAGCTGCAAGCTATAATGTGGCAAGGGATAAGATTGGGCAATAAGGCATTAATTATCAGGAAATGTATTGGTTCTAGACTTTTCTGATAGATGGTATGTTATTATTCGATGTCTCTTCGTTATAAGAGCTTGAGGCTAGCCAAATTACTTAACAAAACTTGTGTATGCTTTTGTCAAAGGTTTGTCAAAGGTTAACATACAGTATTTTCTTCTTCCTTACAGAGTGAAATTGTTGACTATTGGGGATACCCTGCTGAAGAGCATGAAATCCTGACAGCAGATGGCTACTATCTGCAGGCAAACAGAATTCCTTATGGAGTGCACAGTCCTGGAAAGACAGGTATTTTATAATGAAAAACGCTACTGTTTTGTACAACTCTCTAAGGTATTATTCTTATGTTCAAATCTACCCTTCTTTCCCAGTGAGGGGAAAGACTGGCTGCAAGTTTCACTTCTCCTCATCCCAGCATGCAGGCACTGTGTGTGTGTGTGTGTGTGTGTGTGTGTGTGTGTGTGTGTGTGTGTGTTGGTCTTGGTTTCGGATGAATGAGAGGGTGGGGAGGGGAGAGACTGGGAGATGTTCCTTTAAGCAGAAAAGAATTGTGGGATAAAGGATCACAGTCTTTTGATCAACTGTTGGTTTCTTTCCTTTCTCCTCCTGTGATTCTTCTATGGGGCATCTGGGGATATTATGTGTGTGCATGGAAATGGAAAGCCCATTCAGAGTTATGTTTGTGGCATGGCAGTTGCATCCCTCTGGAAGGTCTCCTGCCACTGCAGTTGGTAAGTGATGGCCAGGACCGCATGAGCATGCTGTTGTCCTTAATGTTATGAAGGAGGATCTTAGCTAGATGATGCATTGACCACCTCATCATCTGCTTGGTTGTCCCATTCTGCCCTCCAAGGGGCAGTCCACAAGGCAGGCCAAGGCTGCTGATCCTGGGAGAGGTCTGAGTGAGTCAGAAAAGAAATGCAGTCTAAGTGGGGTACAGGGTCTTTAGTACATTGCCCTGCCATGATCCTGAGCACAGGTCTCCCAGTCTGCTATCTTTAGTGGGAGAAAGACTTCCATTGTCATTTCCCCCACTAAAAATAGTGTATTTGTGCAATTGGGATAAAAATTGTGGCAGGGAAATACTACAGTTCTTATTTCCCCCAAACTCCAGTTTTGTATCCTCACACATCCTATTTCTGAATAAGATTACCCCCACCCAAGTCAGGCCACAAAATGCAATTAACTGCACATCTCTTATGACTGTAATGGCCCAATTTTAGTGGTGCACTTTATGGCATTGCAAACACTGTTCCAGAATTGCATCTAACAGCTCACTTCTGGGCCACTGCCACAGGAGGTGCGGATGACCACAGTGGCAGCAGCAAGGAGAGGACCCACTGATGCCTGTAAGTTGTTGGGGTCAGAGGAATGAGGAAGATTAGGGCGTTTCTGGGCAGAGCAGGAGGTAGGCGGGAGGTATGTTGGGGCGAGACGAGGGGCTGTATCCCAGCATGAGCAATTTGCACCAGGATGCTATGCCCTCAAGAGCCTCCTAACATGCCCCCTTTTTCTCCTTGGACTTGCAACAGCTAAAGAGCTGGGCAGGTTTGAGGAGACTCAAAGACAATTGATGGGCTTCCCTTATTTCTCCCAAGCTGCCCAATTGGCCCCCCACCATAGCATGCAGTGCTGCTTGTTTTTGTGCAACTGTGCGCTATGGTGGGGGAAAGGATAGAATTGGGCTGGGCTCCAGGTCCAGTCTACCCCTCACAAGTTCCACCTTCCTCTCACGGCAGAGAGACTAAACTCAGATTCCATCATTTCTTCTTTGTTTCTTTTCCAGGGAATAGGCCAGTTGTATTACTGGTAAATCCTTCTCTGGCTGAGGGTAGGTGCTGGATTGCAAATCTCCCCAACAATAGCCTGCCATTTATCCTAGCAGATGCTGGCTATGATGTCTGGTTGCTAAATTTCAGAGGGACCACCTGGTCTAGAAGGCACAAGAATCTGTCCATTGATCAAGAAGAATTTTGGGATTTCGGGTGAGTTTAGGAAACAGTTCAGAGTTTGTGTAGATGGGAAACGAATCTTGGCAAAGGGCATCTTTGCCTTCTACCCCTTTGCAGTTTTATTTCATGAGTTAAGTACCTGCTAACTCAAATCCTTGCAGTGAGATTATTATACATATAGAGGCTCATATCATAAAGTGAACTTCAAATCAAAAAAATTTCAGAGCTTCCATGCAAATAAACATTCAAGAAGATCAAGTGCCTCATTACTCTTTTCAAAAAGACAAAATGGTAGTTATATTATTAATTAATTCAAAAAGAATTATGACATTGATTGCCTTCCTGATCTTGACTCATCATTATTTTTGGTACTTAGTGTTGTATACATTCCAGCGTTGTAGTCAAAATTCAAAATCCTGCTTGATTTGAGCAATCATACCAAACAATATGATTTTACATCCATGTTAAAATTATCTTAGGTTCAAACCATGAAGATAGTGACAGAGGCTTAGCCAAGCAAGTTCTCATTCATAACTATCAAATTTTACAAAATTTCTGAGTGGGAGAAAATGGAATGGAAATCTGACATGATGAAATATTGAAGAGTCCACCCACTCCAGACAATAGTTTTGCTTTCACTTTTCTTTCCTCCTCCTCCTCATTTATTAATGCGGTCAAAGACCAACAAGAACAGAATACAACCAGATTAAAAACAGAAACAAACATTATCAGAGCTAAAATTTAACAAATGAGGACAAATAAAGCAAGAAACAGAGAAGCAGAGAATAATATTAAAACTTGTCCTCAATGTCGACAATACCTGTGCGAATTTTGCAAGCAGCTGCCAAGAAGCTTGCGCTCCAAATTGTGAACTGAGAATTAGTTCCCAAAAGAAGTTTATTAGTCATCATAACATCAGGCAAGTCCGGGAATTCCTTAGTCAAGGGAGAAATAAATTTGGAGCGGATACCCTGATAGAATGAACAGTGGAACAAGACATGTTCAGTTGTTTCTACATCTCCTGAGCCATAAGGGCATACCCTTTCAGAAATAGGGATCGTCCTATAGCGACCCTCGACAATTGCCGAAGGGAGCGCTCTCCACCTAGCTAGGAAAAAAGCCCTCCTATGCCTCGGGAACTCAAGTATTGTAAGATAGGTGGCTGGCGCAACTATATATCTAACATCCTCTGCAGCAAGAAAAGTTGGGGTTCTACCGATGTCACCCTGCCGCTCATTATCTAATAGCCTCTGCCTTATAGTCGTTCTTGCATGGTCATGATCCATTGCCAAAATGGCTTCGGGAGAAAACCCCAAGTGCCTCAGCTTCGTATACACAGCTTTAAGCCAAGACGATTGAAAATTATCATGCAAAATCAGAGATGTAAAGCTCTGGACGTTGGAATTTAGATTAAGCCAGATGTTAATAGAGGCAAGGGAACCCTAGCCTCAACTTTTATCAGACCAGCGTCCAGACGCAAGCTTGCATTCGAAACATAGCTGGACACTTGAAATATGGATCTAAGGAACTTAGATTGAACACGTTCCAAAGAGGCAAAACTAGAGGAAGGAGGTCCCAAAGTTGTTCCATCTAAAAGTTGGGACAAGATTTTGGCTTGATATAATTTAATAGCTGCTGGAATATTGGTGTAGAAAAACTTGGTTACTGCTAGGGCAGATTTCTGCCCTGCCTCGGTCACAGATTCATGATGGGCAATTCTAGCACCAGATGCTTGCAGCACTACCCCCAGATATTTGTAAGTGGGCACCTGTTCTAGCCTATGGCTGTTAATACTCCAAGCCCTAATCTTGGGTCTCTTACCAAAGGATAGAACTTTAGTTTTCTGGTAGTTAATTACCAACTGATTCTCTTCACAGAAAAGACTGAATTTCTTTAAAGCCCTTCTCAATCCCACAGGGGTTCTCGATAGAATAACAGTATTGTCGGCATATAATAGCACAGGTATCTTACGATTAGCTAATGTCGGAGAATGAAAATCAGAATTGTTCAGATACTCTGGTAAGCTATTTATGTAGATGTTAAATAAAAGGGGTGCCAAAACACAACCCTGTTTTACCCCCTTGCATGTTGGAATTAAATTTGAGAAATGCCCATTTTTAGAGCATCTCACCTTAAGGGAAGTACAGTGGTGCCTCGCAAGACAAAATTAATTCGTTCCGTGAGTCATGTTGTCTTGCGAATAATTTTGTCTTGCGAGTCACCTCCCCTGCCGTGCTATTTACTTTTAAGTATTTACAGTACTCACAGTTCCCAGAGCTCCGCTCTAGTAATGCACACCGTTTCTGGAAGGGAAGGGAAGTTTTATCTCTGCTTTGCCTTTATCTCTGCTGGTGTTAGCTATTTGTCGGGTGATAATCGGTGTGGCCTCGGGCTGTACTGTTTGCAGTCTGCTAACCCTCTTGAATACTTTAACATTTGAATAGATTGTGGCTTTAGGAGCTGAGTGTTCCACAAGACGAAATTGTTCTTGCAAGAAAATTTGTCTTGCGAGTCACCAAAAAACTTGCAAAATGCTTTTGTCTTGCGAGTTTTTTGTTGTGCGAGGCATTTGTCTTGTGAGGCATCACTGTATTGGAATACAGAGTGCTTATTAAAAACAACAATCTGCGGTCTATAGAAGTGCCCTCTAGCTTCTCCCAGAGTTTAGTTCTGGAAATTGAGTCAAAGGCAGATTTTAGATCGATAAATGCCACATGCAGAGAGCCAGATTTAATAGCAGCATATTTTTCGATAAGATGTTGCATGATCAGAATATGACCTATTGTAGACATACCTTCTCTAAATCCACCTTGTTCCTCAGCAAGTAGATTTTCCTGTTCAACCCAGCATTTAAGTTTATCTAACAACACTTGTTATCCAAGATAACAAGTTTATCTAACAAATGGCCTGCATAAAGTTTGCTAATTATACTTAGCAAACGTATCGGCCTATAATTAGCTGGATCTTCCCTCCTACCTTTCTTAAAAAAACAGGACTATAACCGCCTGCCCCCACTCCTTTGGTATACATCCCGTTGAATCGATGTTCGTAAAGAGGGAGGCTAAAAGTGGGGCCCACCAGTCAACATTATTTTTTATTAGCTCTGGAGGGATGTTATCAATACCAGGAGCTTTGCCATTTTTAAGTTGGTTAATTAAAGATGTCACCTCTTCTATTGAAACTGGGGGCCATTGAGGTAGGTCATCTGGCTTTTGCACAGGCCCTTTGTATGATGGGTCTGTATATAACTTTTGAAAATAAATTTCCCAGGTGCTTGCCGAAATAAGAGAATCTAGAGGGGAAGAATCTTCGAAGGAGTAATTGGATATCATTTTCCAAAAGTGGACTGAGTTTTTCTCCTTAGCTGCTTGAATTAATTGCTTCCATTGGACCATTACATCTGCCTTCTTCTTCTTAGCCACTATGTTCTTGTATATTTTTTAAAGTTGTAAAATATGTTGGCGAGAGGCCAGAGTATCGGCACCAGGATCTGATCTATATAATTGATAAGCGGAGTTAAGCTCCTGTTTGGCTTTAACACAATCTCCATCAAACCACCTTTTAGAATACCTGCGTGTTTGGCTAACTTGTGGGCAAGTATCCTGTACCAGTAAAGATTTCAGTCCCTGAGTAATTTGCTCATAGGGAGACAAGAAATCATTGTCCCCGTCATTATTCATAATGGCCCTTCGACAAGTTACAATACTCTCACCCGCCAAGAATGTTTTTGCCTTTAGTTCTAGCCGGGGAGTCCACTTAACACAGCAACCCTCCCGTTTTGAGGGCTTAATATGTAATCTAGGGAAATTTTTGAGATAAACTTGGTGAGATGGCAACTCCGTCCGCAAAAGGAGAGGTAAGTGGTCACTATCTAAGTCAGGAAGTACATGCAGGCTTCTAACCAAGGGGAATACTTTTCTTTCCTCCTGAGCCAACTGTCTGCATTTCTGCCTGTCAGCCACAAGGTGGAGATGTTGGGCTGCATTTTCTTCCCCTTTTGACTGTTACATGATCATGCAGGATGAGGATCCCCTTACCCTGAGGAGACCTCTAGCATGCTAAATCCCACAGCAGGATGCAGCGCAGCCTGTTCTGGTGCTGCTACATCGCCAAATGGGAATTTAGTTAGGATTGGGCCATAAATCAAGCAGAGTCAAATGGCAGAAGAACCTTCTGCTCCCCACCTACCCCCGCTAGATTGCTGCTAAAAATAAAACAAGAGTAGAGGTAGTCGAAAGGTTTCAAATGGAGTGCATGTCATGAGGTCTCACCCACCCATCCAAAGGGAATAGCTCTAGAATACTCTGTTCAAAATTCTAGAACCTGTACAGCCAACAAAGATGTACGTGCATGAGACTTTAAAGTAAAATGTTTTTCTTTGAAACCCTTTTACTTGTTTAGCTCCAATTTTATAGATCAAAGCAAAATAGTCAGGGTTGGGGGAAGCATTTGGAAAAATGGTCCTTTGCTATACGACTCTGCTTAATTATACCCATAGACTCTGTTTTCCAACAGTATTGAGAGTGTACTGGGCTTGTGTATTGTTGTATTGATTTATTTTAAAATTTTATAACCTGCCTTTCTAATAGAAATCAAGGTGGGTGGCTAACAAAAATTTTAAAATAATGCATTTATAAAATAAAAATTAAAACGCAACAATTATTGCAACAATAATAAAACAACATGTATAAAATGCAGCTATGTAGTTGGGAAGCATCTCAACTCCATTTTGTTTGTGTGTGTGTGTGTATTGCAGTTACACACACACACACATTAAAAAGGGAAATAGCTCAACTCTGTTTTGCTTTTGTATGCATTGCAGTCTTCATGAATTGGGGATATATGATGTTCCAGCAACAATAGACTTTATCCTTCAGAAAACTAAGCAAGATGCCTTATATTACGTGGGCCACTCCCAGGGTGCTGCAGCCGGTAAGTTGAGAAGAAATAGAATGAAATGTGCTTCACTCTCAAACCCTTCTTGCGTTCTCATTCTCTGGCCATAGGGTGGAACAGACCTTAGGAAAACACATAGCTAAAAGTTGGGTTCATAGAGCATGCCACAACTGGAGCATGAAAGGAAAGTGCAGGGCTCAACTGCTTGGCCAAGGCACCTGGGCACCTTGATTGAGTGTGATCCACCTCTTTCCCATGCTCTGGAGCAGGAGAGGAAAGCCCAGGGTCTGTAATCACTGGGAGGCTCTCTCCACATGATGAACATTTGACACTGGAGACAAGAGGCACGGCTTTAAGGGGAGTAGGGCAGGATGGGACAGAGCTTGCTTCCCCCCCCCCACTCTTTCTTTCTTTCTATACACTTTGATAAGATCTGGTCTGTCTGAATGTGATCATTCCACTTGAGTCTTCAAGATTTCCATCTGAAAACCTCCCCAAGATGTAGGGACCACCTAACTCTTCTTGCTGTTTGACTTATGGCCATGTGACATCCAAAACACATTCCTTGGGTTGAAAAGAAGGGCCAATTTGGAGTGCAGCCCAATTCTTATCTGAAGTCTGACTTAGCCCAAATTCAGTTTGGCTTTGCACCGACCATTCTAAGTTGCAAGCCTTGTCAGTGATCGGCTTCTGACCTCCCTTTCCATTCCCATAAATAAATTCCATTCCCTTTCCATTTCCATAAATAACAAAAATCATTGACAGAGTGACTTGCTCAGAAAAATAAATGAAAAGTTAGGTCCCTGTTGGTCAAAGCTCAGTCTTATGTTATGTGGACACCCCACCCCCAAAAATCCTGAATACAGGGGATCAAGGATACCAGGACAGAAGGATCAAGTTCGATGAGCAACAGGCAGGAGCAGCAATTTCATTACTGGGATTTAGAGGTTAATACATGCCAGTACTCCCCTCCTACGCGAAGTCCTATAGCTTGTCAAGTCAAGGTTTCTGACATTTTTTCTCTTTTACAGGCAATATTGCATTTTCAGTCATCCCACAGCTGGCTCAAAAGGTCAAACTCTTCTTCAGCTTTGCTCCTGGCTACACACTGGCGGGCATTCAGGGCCCCTTTAAATTACTTGTGGCACTTCCTGAAAAAGTGATAACAGTCAGTATTTCTTATATATTGCTATTATTGACTCATCAGTACAATATCTTTTTTCTTACCTTTAGTAGTGAGCAATTGCCCCTGACATTCACCTAGTAATAAATCTGGAAAGAGTATAGATGAATGAAAAGGACACCTGATGGATGTCTAACAACATTTTTCCACATCATTTAACCAGTTTTGGGACGTATATGCACTCTTGTGCATCTGATAATGATGTCCCTGAACACACAAAGGGGTTCAGAAGCTTTTTGACATAGATCAGACCCTGTCAATCACCCATACCAGCTTTGTGTTATGGGATGCACAACTGAGAGAGATTGAGTTAAGAGGGTGTCCCAGGGTGAGGAAGACCTTGGCTTCCCCACTACAAATAATACCTGCTGCGTGTTATAGGAGGCTGCAATGACTGCAGCTGCTCCAGCTGCTGAGATGCCAAGGAAGGAGACCTGGCAGCTCTGTATCATGCTCCTGGCGGTAAGGCTGCAGGAATGCTGGTCGGGAAGGTGTGTGTGTGGGAGCTAGCCACCGCATAGCTGGCGGCAGTGAGGAAGAAGGAGCGGGTGCCAGCAGGGAGATTTAAGTGAGAGCTGAAGCAGAGTCTGAGAGAAGGAGACTTGAGAGGAGAGAGAAGGAAGGCAGGAGGGTTGTCTGGGAAGCTGCAAGGCAGGGGTAAGGCAAGAGAGGAGAAAGATAGGAGATGGGACTGGAGCAGCAGGAGAAATTGGAGAGAAGCACCAGAAAAGAGGCAGAGGGGTTGAAGCCAGGACATTGGGGAAGCATAGCGGGAGAATCGGGGTCAGAAGGAAGGTAAGCCCAGGTGGGAGAGACCAGGGGTGGTGCAGGGGATAAAGCATAACTTTGTGAGGAATCGGAACCTGCGTGGTGGTGGTGTTGTACAACTCCCGAGAACAATAAAACAGCATGCTTGCATTGCTTGGTAACTTTTCTCAAGTACAGTTGTCACACCCCAACCCCTGTGACACTGATTAGCCCCTATAGAACGAGGCTCTGGGGACTGGGGTCATGTGAGCGGTCCTATTGAGAGAGTTTGAATCAAGCAAGGAGTAGTCTCAGGGTTATGTGATGGCTTCACCATTAAAAAATAGCAGGCTTTAATCTAAAGCAGAAAAATCCTGGGCAGAACCTTAATGTTTCCTTGTGATTCAAGGCCACTGGTTAGACTTGTTTCTAAAGATTCTGCATGTTTAATTCCCAGGCTATATGGGGGAAGAAAGAATTATCTTTACTCAATAACCGCATAAAAGCCATCAATGCCAAGATATGCAGCTATTCAGGATTAGACCAACTTTGTCTCCAAAGTATCTTCATATCAGCAGGATTTAATGAGAACAATTTAAATGTGGTAGGTGGACTTTTTATATTCTTCTTTATGTATGTTAATTAAAACCGAGAAATGTTCGTGTAACTGGTTTTAACATGAGTAAGAATTGCATGCATGGGAAAATTATCTTGTGTGCAGGGATCCTGCATTTGTGGTTTGTTCGGAACAGAATGAGGGACATGGCGGTGAAAAGTGCAACAAGGGTGAAAATGGGGCAAGTTACCAAAAGGGAAAAGAGAGAATCAAAACGAAAACAGTGCCTAACATAACGTAAGAACATAAGAAGAGCCCTGCTGGATCAGGCCAAAAGCCCATCTAGTCCAGCTTCCTGTATCACACAGTGGCTCCACCAGATGCCTCAGGGAGCACAAGACAACAAGATAACCTGTTTCCCGTTGACACTCCCTTGCACCTGGCACAGAGAAAACCCACTGGCTTCCCATTCATTCAGTGTCATCTCCTCTTATTGCACTTATTGCTGACCTGTGGGGGTGAGAGCATGGTGGCTGGGATCCTTGCCATTCCTTCCTGGGGGGCTGCAGTGGGCCTGTGGGGGGCCATTGTTCAGCCTCGTGTGACGCTGATGCCATCCGGCGACATGAGAGTGTTCAGGTGAGTGTTTGGTCAGGATTTGTGATTCTTGGGGCTACCAAACATTCCCTGTGGGGCAGAGGGTACCACTGTGGCCGGACTCCCTCTAGGCACTGCTGGCTGTGTGTGTGTCTGCACTGCAGGGCAATAGGATGGGGCTCCGGCCCTGGTGGATGGCAGCATGGACCCCCCCCCCACTTGCTTACTTGTGTGGGATGCTTTGTGCTTGCTTCCCCTGTTGGGGTATCTGTACCGCTTTGGGATCTGTCTGTGGAGAGCTGAGAGGGAGACTCCCTGCAATGAGAGTTCTGAGGAGGCAAGTGGTAATGGACCCTGTAGTGAGGGATGTGAGGTGGTTTGTGCAAAGTGCTCTCTTTGTGCATGAATTGCCCTTCCACCATGTTTCCTCTCAAGAAAGTTTTAGAAACCCCAGTGACATAGCCCCATGCGTCACACCCTATGTGACCGACCTTGTGAGTGCCTGAGCAGGGCTTATATGGTGGGATGTTTGTGCACTGATTGGCTTCCAGATGTAGTCTGTATCCTTTGCTCCATGGTATAGGAGAGGCATTTGAGAGGGCTGAGAGGTATTTTGCTGTGTGACTTGTGCATGGTTCCCTATGGGTTTCTTCTAATCTGCACCAGGTCTGTTATTGGTGCAGTGATTTTTGGATCCTGCTTGCTTGCCTGGCAGTGCTTCCCCCTCCTCCGGGTCCATGCTCCGAGAAGACAGAGCGGCCACAGAGAGGAGGAAGAAGCCTCGGTGTGTGCGGCTCTCACTCGAGGTTCCGTGTCCACTCCATGCAGCTCAATTTCGTAAGCGGTTGCTTTCAAACTGCTGTCTCCTGCCTGCTTGCCTGGCAGCGCTTCCACTTCCTCTGCTCGTGCTCCGGGCTGGGCTGGACCGGAAGAGGCAGCCAATGGCAGGGGCTGTGCTTTCCTCCCCTCCGCGGCTGCCACAGCAGCAGCTTTTCTCCACTGTCGCCGTGCTCCGGCTCCTCCTCACCCCTTCGGCGGCCTTTCTTTGCGCCCCCCTCCATCCCCGCTGCAAAGCCAAACAAGTCCCCTCCCCCGCCCGAATCGTGATGGCTTTGCTTCTGTCTGTGGCCTCGCCTTGGGGCACCCCTTTTACTCCCAATACCGTTTCTCCACTTAATACAGTGGAGTGGTGGGGGAGAAAAAGCCAGAGACTCATCCGCTTCCCCACTTCCCTTCAGCAGGAGGACATCTGTCCAGCACTTGTCTGCTGTAGGGCTCCTTCTAGAACCCACCTGCCTTGCTACAGTTGGAGGGGGGCTACGTATTCCTTATTGTACTCAATGCTCCCTCCCTCGAGGCTAGAGCCACCCATGGTCCCGATCCTATGCTAGAGGGCTGACAACCTCCTCAGGTTCCCTCCCCTCCCATGTTTCAGATGCTAGATCCTTGCTGTGCATGACCTTGGCAAAAGCGCGTTTCGGCCGAGTTCTGTCACTCGCGCTTGATAAATCCCCCTCCACTGTGGGACTTCAAGCAGGCAGGAGACAGAGAGTACGTTTGATTGCAGCCCTGTCTTCAACAGGCAGAGAGAGGGACGAGCGGCTAATTTCCGAGTGGGTAGGGTAAGGTGGAGGACTATGGAGAAAAATGACACAGTTAAAGATACAGTTAAACAGACAGTGATGCTTTGAGTCCAGAGGAAGGCAGGTATGAACTTGCAGGGCTGCAGTGTGTGTGTGAATGTTTGTGAATGTGTGTGAGAGAGTAGGAGAGAGTGGGAGAGAGGAGGAAGGCAGGGAGGAGGAGCTAGCAGGGCTGCAGTGTGTGTGCACACACCCTGATTTACAAATTCATATTAATTAATGGATTTAATTAATTAATTAATTGATGCAGGTGGTACTTCCAAAAATTTGACCATGACAGGTGGTACGCTTGGCAGCAAAGATTAGGAACGTCTGTTCAACAACATTTCCCTTTCTATCTCCCCCCCCCCAGAGTCGAGTAGATGTGTATGCTGGAATCTGTCCTGATTTTACTTCTGTGAAGAATATAATCCATTGGACCCAGGTAAGGTTTCGTAAATGTTTTATCTACAATAAAATAAAACGTTTTATCTCCAAAAAAAAGTCAATAATTGAATGTTCAATTTTTGCTGTATGTGTGTCAATAGTGCAAGTTTGGTGGACAAGATTTGTTTTAATCTGTTCAAAGTAGTTTTCAAACCTCAAATATAAAATGTTATCTTATTTAGTTTTTAAATGATTTTGAAGGACCTTGTTTATTCCAATCAGATGGATTACAAATATATAGTAGGAAATTCTCATGGTCCAAATTCCTGAATTTTAAATTACTACCAACTATAGTTCCTGAATATGCAAATCCTTCCTGCATCTCATGTACAATTATAGACCTCTTCGTCCAGAAGGAGCATTTACCCTTACACCCCCCAATAATGCACACCAGACAAAAGCTTGGGACAAAGGGCTACTTTATTAAATTAAATACGGAACCTGCAGCAGGGGCAACCTAACATAACACACACACACACCGGTGTGCAGGCACTAAGGGGAAACAGTACTAACCATCTGCCTCCCCCATATCTTAAATGAGTCATCATATCCTGACTCCGAGACATCCTTGGTCAAGGACTGAGGGAGCCTATCACAATCAACCCCAAAGGGTCGAGGCATCAGAACAGCACAGGTTCCCACAGGCCAGGCCATGTGGTGGTCTCTGCATATCCCAGCCAGGGGGCTTGCCAACCAGCCTCACCAACCCAGTCAACTGTCGTCTGAGCAGTAGGCTCACCTCCTGACCTTACTGACCTCAGGATTAAGCCGATCCCTCATGCTCTACATACCCAAGCTGCATACCACCTGCCTAAAGTGACTGTTAAAAGAGAATTAACCCAAAAAATTAACTACACTCCCCGCCCAAAAAGGGTCTGGGGTAGGCAAAAAAACCAACAACCCCTGCCAGCCAATAGGCAATCCAGCTGACAGCAAAATGTTCATACCAGCCCCCACTAAAGAGTGTCCAGCTAATCTTAGGCTTACCATCGTTCCGGAATCGAGCCTGGCTTTGGCCTAGAACGGTCCTGAGCCGCTCCCAAGTGTGCACTGCAGCTGCCCAATGGGTTCCAGCTTCAGTCGCGTCGTTAATCAGAAGTTCCGGAAGACCATTGGGCAGCCGCAGTGTACCCTTGGGAGCGGCTTAGGCTCATTCTAGACCAAAGCCAGGCTCGATTCCAGGACGATGGTAAGCCTAGCTAATCTCAGACCTTGAGATAGGGAGGGCAAGGCTCAGAGAAGCGGCATCAAATGAAGGACAGGCCACAACGCTTGTCTGGTTTCTCTCCCAGCTACGCCCCAACCCTCAGCCAATAAGGAGGCTGTAAATATGCAGTTCTGTACCTGCATGCTGTGTGGGGGCAGGGTAAACTCGGCGACCTGCTATAATATAGCATATCACCACCATACCCTCACGCAAGCTAGGAGGATGCTTGACAGGAGCAAACTACCAGTTTACTTCATAGGCTGCATAAGCTCAGGAGGAGGAGCTCATTCTCAGGGACAGCCAGGGACACTTCAGTGGACTTGGCACAGCAGCAGTGTGGGGAGCTGAAGGTCAGCCAGAGGAGGTGGGTGACGGAAGAGTTCAGGAAAAGTCATGAGGAGGACTCCCTCGGAGCTTGTGAAAGGTGAGGGATTATGCTTGGAGTCTGAAAACTCTAATATTCAATGTCACAAACTGTACTACTACTACTACTACTGCTAACTAGTAGTAGTAGTAGTAGTAGTAGTAGTAGTTAATGACCTCATGAGTAGATATGCATAGCCTCACACCGATATGTACAGTGTTCTTGGGAAACTATAAATGCAATGGCTAACGTTTCAACTGGATCCAGTGTTTTGAACACATTAGTCCTTTCTTCACTGTGGCAGTTCCAATGGCAGCAGCGTTCATGCATGTGGAAACACACATATAACAGACAGCACAATGGAGGGCCAGCACAGTCTTTGTTGAGTCTGAGCCTCTCCCCCCCCCCCCCGAATTGGGTGCCAACACTGAAGAAAGGACTAATGTGTTCTAGACACTGGATTCAGTTGAAACTTTAGCCATTGCATTTATAGTTTCCCAAGAACAACAAACCTGTACATATCGGTGTGAGGCTATGCATATCTAGTCATCAAGTCATTTAGCTAAATGGATTAAATGGGAATTCATTGGGTTAACTTCCATGTAAGTGTGTTCAGGATTGCAACCTATGTTAATGATTTTTGAAATGACTTTCTAGACATTCCAATATTTTTGGAAAACTATTACACATTTTATAGAAAGCATTTCAGTTCACCAAGTACCGGTACTTAATTTGGATATGACGAATCAAACAGTATTGAATTTTGACAGTTCAGTAGATTTTAGACTGAGTATTTCCTGTTCTTTCTAGATATACAAAGCAAAACGATTTCAATATTTTGACTATGGATCCAGAAACATGGAAGTTTATAACAGGGTAAGGAAAAAAGAAGCATATTTTGGAAGCGAGCAATTTGAGATGGTTCTTAAGAGGCCTGAGTAAAATATGGGTTGAGATTTTTAATGCAATAGTTAAAGTTTTTGTTCACACAGCACACCGACCTCTATGGTCTTCGCCTCTTGTGATGTCACTTCCGGCTTCCGGTTCTGAGGCTGTTTCTATAGCAACTGACTGTAGTAACTAATTATCTGTCCCTCTTCCTCCACTGGTTCTAATGGCAATAGACAGTCACCCTCGAAAACAGAGCTGCAGAACCCAGAAGTAGTGTTCTTCAGCTTTTTTCAACCACTGTGCTGCAAACTCCCACAGCACAGCTGTGGACATTTAGCGGCACACCAATCTGCTGTGGCACACCGGTTGAAAATGGCTGTGATAAACACTGGCCAGGTTGGGCACTGGACGAGAGCCTTTGGGATTGGGTGGGGCCTGGTCACTACTACCCCACTGACAATTCCCCCCCTGCACACTCCTCTGCCTCTCCCATGGTGTGCTCCACCTTCCCCAATTCTACCCTGCTGCCAGCTAGCACCCTCAGCTTGTTGGAGAGCAGGCTTGGTTCTAGCTAGCAAGTAGAGCTATCAGCAGAAACCCCTTTTCCAATGGTAAATTCCACCACCCAGCTAGTTTGATGCTTTCAATGAACACACAGAAGCAGAGGCAGTTAGTAGTTTCAAGAAAGTACTTTACTTACAGTTGTTTCTCACATACACATCATCTGAAATATCAGCGGCTTCTTTAACTTATTGAACAGGGAACTCTGTAGCTGTAAGGGGATTGGTGCTCTTCAGTATTTGCTGCCTGCCATTACTGGCATTACTGGACAGAGTTCAGCAGCCTGGATGCTTCTCCTTCAGTGGTCAGGGAGAAAGAGGGAACAGGCACGTGCTACTCAATGGACACGCCTCCTACAGTCTCCTATATGAAATTGATCACTGAATCCTGTTTTCATATTGCTGATTGTTTTTGTCTACAGACCACACCTCCACCGTATAAAATAGAAGACATGACTGTGCCAACAGCTCTGTGGTATGGAGGAAATGACATGCTTGCAACCAAACAGAATGTTGAACAGTTGCTCCCTCGCATCCCTTGTTTAGTTTTTAAAAAATATTTTCCCTCCTGGAATCATGTCGATTTTTTCTGGGGTCTTGATGCTCCAGAGCGCCTATATCGTGATGTGCTTAATCTGATGCAGCAGTATCAATAAAACCTCAAATTGTATTGCAATAAAAACGACTTGTTGTATATTCCTATTCAAACTTCTTGTTTAGAAACCTTTTAGACATTGTGGAGCTTGATTTTCTGGATCCTTCCTTAAACAATTTACATTTTTATTAGTTGTAGCTCAGCTCACCAACTAATCTTCCTTTAGCTGCTCTGTCAGATAAAAATTAATGGGCACAATATTTCCTAAGCAACTTTAAATGCCATCAATTTCAGTGGAACAGATTTAAGCATACACTTAACTCCATCATTAATTTAAAAGGGCTGTAGCATCATAAGGAAAGTTAACTTCCCAAATGTATTGAAACCAACCTGTAGTAGAGTACCTATATGTTCACATACAATTCAGGCCAATCTATAGACAGCTCTAGACCAGGGCAGTTCAACTTGTCAACCCAATTGGACCGCACGGAACCTGGAAGTGGCGATGACGCAAAATGCACCACATGATGACATCACCGCCACTTACTGATCCAGGTTTGGAGGCTGAACGCGAGCCTAAAAATAGCGGTAAGGAGGTCAAAAGGCAGGAGGGCTTTTCTAAGTGCAGAAAAACCATATGCAGCAGCTCTGCCTGCCACACAAAACCTCCTGCCACTGCTTGTAGGCTCTTACTGATCTTGCCGAAGTCCGCCAAAAAAGGCCTCGTAGGTCGCATGCGACCCATGAGCTGCATGTTGGACCACCCTGCTCTAGACTCTACAGGACTTCAGTTCACCTTGCACCATTGTCTAGGCAACTTGACTAGCTTACCAGAACAACTGATTATCTGATTACATTTAATAGACATGGGGACTTTAGAACTTGCTTTTCTGAATCCTTTCTTAAATAATTAACATTGTTACTAATTGTAGCTCACCACTAATTTTTCTTTAGCTGGTTGCACTAGTACTTGTGGGGATATGAAGTAGTTCTACAGTGCAAGACCTCTTCCTTCTGAGAGGCACATAACCCAGGCATTGCACAGATGGACTTTGGGCCTACCTTGTAGTTTGCTTTTGTTATTCTTCAAAAGATACTAAGGATGTGATCTTAACTAAACTCACAGCCCAATCCAATATTTCAGATATCCCTTAAACAGTGTACCAAATTTGTTAGACTGCCACATTTCTCCCGGGACTTGGGAGAAGCATTTCTATGATTTATATAAAGATTCTGATGCTGTCCCTGGAGTTCTCAGCATTGCCCTTGAGAATACTCCATCTTGGCCTCGAGTGTCTGTCTTGGAAATTTGCGATTTAGTTGCTCAGTTGAAACCGGGTAAAGCCCTGGGGGAAGATTTGATTCCCCTGGAGGTGATCAAAAATTACTTAGATTGGTGGGCATCGGTTCTGGCATCCCTCTTTTCCTATATTGACATGACTGGACAAATTCCAGAAGATTGGGGGTCTGCTACTATTGTTCCCATTTTTAAGAAAGGCAAAAGAGATGATCCTGCAAATTACAGGCCCATTAGCCTATTAAATGTTATTACCAAATTATATGCTAGGCACCTGTATGGGAAGTTTAAGGATTGGTTGGAGCAAATTAAGCTACTGCCAGAAGAACAAGCAGGTTTCATGGAGGGACGCACTACCATTGACCAATGCTTAGTGTTACAACATCTTATTGAGAAATACTCTTCTAATAATTCGACCTCTCTCTATGCAGCCTTTATTGACCTTAAGGCAGCCTTTGATTCCATTTCAAGGGTCAAATTATGGGAGAAACTAGAGGCCTCTAACATCGATCGGCGCCTATTATTTCTTATTCAGGCATTGCATGGAAATACTTCACTTAAGGTGAGGTGTAGTCCACAGGGTCACCTTACAAATGCTGTTCCAACACAAAAAGGAGTCAAACAAGGATGTATTCTGGCCCCACTCTTATTTAATTTCTACATCAATTCATTGGTGGGCCATTTGAATAATATTGACTTCCATCCCCCAAAGATTGTGGGTAGACATATAGCTATTCTGCTATATGCTGATGATGCAGCCATTCTTTCTAGGACTCCAATTGGGCTCAGAAGAGCTTTGCGGAAGTTGACCGCATGCTGTGAAGAGAACCGGTTGGAGATCAACTATCAGAAAACTAAGATCATGGCATGTGCCAGAAGGCCAAAGATCCATTCGTGGACGATTGACAAACATAAGATTGAGCAGGTGACCCATTTCAAATACCTAGGTGTAGTCTTCCATGCAAGCGGCTCTAGGAAAGCCAATGGAGAGTATGTGGCGTTAAACGCCCAGAGAAGTGCTTCTGCAATAATACAATTTATGAGAACAAAAGGAGGTCATTACTTCCCTGCAGCTCTTAACTTATTCCAAGCAAAGGCAATTATTATATGGCTCCCAATTGGGGCCTTTTCTAAATATCAGGACTCTAGAGTGTGTGGAAACAATGTTTTTGAGGGCAGCATTAGGAGTACCCAGAGATGTTTCCAATGTAAAATTACATTTGGAGATGGGCCAAATTAACATTGAAGCCAGAGTCTGGATTGCTATTCTCTTATTCTGGCTTAGACTCCTTTTTCTGCCAGCTAGTCTTGCTCCATTAACATTACAAGATGACTATAAATCCACCTGGATTCGGTCAACTGAGCAGAAAATAACTTTGCTGGGCTTCTCTTTGGCGATGTTGCTAAATATGGGGTTTGATCAGGCAAGAGCAAATATCAGGCAGCGTATTATAGATATTGAAAGACAGAACGACCTAAGCAGGACTTCGGAATTTTTTATTAGGGAGGAACTTGAATATATTGCCTTCCATGTACCCTATCTAGTGCAGTTGGAGGTGCTTAAGCATAGAAGGGCATTTACTTTGGCCCGTTGTCATGGACGTCCCTCAGCAGTGTCGGAGGGTCGTTATAAAAAGATCCCCTTCTTGAAGTATTGAGCAGTTAGAAGAGCAGGGTATTGAAACGAAGTAGACTCTCTTATGTTAGGAAAAAAATACAGTATACAAAAGTTGCACACATGGTGGGAGGGGAAAGTTGAGGGGAAAGCTCCTTGTTGACCTGGGAGGGAGGCTCCCCCAAAGCGGCCTGTTTCTGTCTGAGCTCTTAGCCTTGAGTGGTAGCAGCAAAACCTATCATTTCCCCAGTAAATCCCAGTCTGACCAGAAGAGTCAAGCAGGAGGGAAAGAGCCATAATGAACTTCTAGGCCCTGTGCCCATTTCCTTTCTTGCCTTCAGACACAAGCCCTTTCTTCTTCTGTTGACCTAATTGACTTTGTTGCCATGAGAGCCCTCTATTAGTTTGATACCTCAGTGCTGTGCCATTTCCTACACACCTTATTTTGCAAGTGCAGGTCCTTTGGAAATGTTCATACAGTTTCTTCAAGCAAGGAGGAGTGGGAAATAGTGCAAAGAAAAAAAAAGCATCCTTTTGAATTCAGCTTGGGTTTAATGCATTTCTAGCATTCAGTAGCGTCGCTGGGCCGAAGCGCACGGGGAGGGCCGCCCCCGGGCGGATGCGCACATAAAGGTGACGCGCATCCGCCCCGGAGGCTCCAAGCCCCGCCCGCGCGCCCGCGTCACCATCCAGAGGTTCTGAGCCCTTCTCCCGGGCTCGGAGCCTCCGGACGTCCGCCACGACCGGCGGTTCAGGGCCTTCTGGGAAGGCCCACTGCATCGCCGCCCTAATTGTTCTTTTTTCTCGCATGTGCAGAACGCAAACGGGCAGTCCTTGCCCTCTGAAAACGTTCTGGATCCACTGTAATTTATTTAAATGATCCTTTTCCCCTGTTGCAAATGAACAGAATTCCTGAATCAGAATTTCCACACCCTTTGATGCCACAAGAAAATTAACTGTCAAATAAATGATGCTGTGTAGATACAATTTTCTGTTTTGCTATTTTTTTCATTTTCCATAATTATCTTACATTTTACACTGAAGAGAATGCTAATGTTTTGTACTGCAAGGGATCCATGCCTCTGCGTCTGATTTGGTTGTATTCAAAAGTGAAATATCGTGTTGTAATATAATGATTAAAAAAACTTAAGGAAGCAACAATTTTTTAAATTTTCGTTAAATAATTTTATATCCTGCTTCATCTCAAAAGACTCAACAGTTCACAACATAAGTTTTCTATTAAAAATGGAAAACGAAATAAGCAAAAACAGAAATTAATTTGTTTTTATTGGAACTCATTAAACAGGACACACAACATTTAAACTTGGCACAGGTATGCCTGTGTCCAGGGCTGGCCTGACCCTGTACCCACTAGATACAACATACATACATACATACATACAGTCACAGACCAGCGCAAAAATTACCAATACAGAGCCAAAAGAAACATCATGAACACCAATTAAGACAAGAAATTAAAATAAAATAGACTCCACCCCCACCCCGGCCACCAATCAACCCATACTTAATGCTATAAAATCTAAGATAAAAAGTTTGCTCTGAATTAAAATGTCAAATATATCTATAAATCTATAATCTATACTACTAATAAAAATGAACAGAAATAAGAATCAACTATCATAACAAACTATAAATTAAATACACATCCCATCAGAGGTTTCCTATACCAAGTTAGAAAGTCCACAATTTACCATCTTTCTTTGGATACTGATTGCAGCTGCAAAGAATTTAGCAACACTGTATGTAACAGCAGAGTTGGAGTCTGAGAGAAGCAAAAATCTATAGAACTGGCTCGTACCGCCTGGTTGCTTAACCAGCAATGGAGCACCCACTAGAACAGGGGCTCTCAACCCCTTCCCGGCCGAGTACCACCTCCGGCGCCACTGTCCTGCTGCGTACCACCGGAGGTGACTGGCGATGACATCATCCCCAGTTACTTCTAGGTTTTCAGAGGCCCGAAAATGCAGGTAGGAGGCTCTGCGTGAGTGGGAGGCCCCTTCTCGGCATTCCCGAGAGGCTTGGCCAAAGGGAGGAGTCTCTTGGTAGCAAAAACACACCGCCGAAAGTGCCGCGTCGGAGTAGGGTTCCGGTGGTCCAGCAGTCCAAGTACCACCAGCACTCGGCCGAAATTCCACTGGTGGTACTAGTACCACTGGTTGAGAAACCCTGCACTAGAAGATTTGCATCAGTGGAAAATTAAGAGAAGTCTGAGGGGGGTGGCAGTTTCAGGGTGCCTTTCACCCCAAGTCTGCCTGGCATGAGAAGGTGATCCAGGTTGCATTGTCCCTGCCTGTGCTTCATCTGTGCAACCAGCAAGTCAGGCACTGGATGTTCAATTATCTTTATTTAAAAGGGAGCAACAGTTTGAAGTAAAACAAAAAAACTAAAATTATTATGAGCAAGGATTCCCCGCACAGGGAGGTGTCAAAGACAGGTGTCATGTTATTTGTTTATAATTACAGAGGTATAACGTTCTTTAATTATTACTGAACAGTTAAGAGGGTCCAAATATCATTGGTGCATATTTAAGTACTGTGCAGCTAAATACACTTCATGAGTTACAGGTTATTCCACTGCAGACCTTTTGCAGCATCAGAGATCAGAACGCTACCGGAGAATAGAGGCAAGGTAAGAAAAAAGGCTTTTCCATGGTGAACCTAAAAATTTGAATGGGTGATGTACAGTTTTCTTTTCAATATTTTATTCACAGGTTGTATTTTAACTGGTTCCCTTTCTGGGGTTGGGCTGGAATGTGCTTCACCACTCCTAATTGGCCTTGGAATAGGGGATTTGCCTATCCTGGATTGTTCTTAAAGTGGATGTTAGCCAGAATGGCCATGGTTGGCTCAGGCTGTTATAGTGTGGGACAGGGAGTAGGAATAGGTGTCCATTGTCTATCTTGAGGCAACTGAGAGTCTAAAGGAAAAACCAGAACCAACCTCGAGAGGCTGTCTGGCTCATGGATGCAGGCTGGTGATCCCTGAAGGTTGAATTATGATGTCCACCTTAAAGGCTCTCTGGCTTCAGGCAGGCAGAGCAATTCAGTGTCCTTGATCCCCTTTCCAGGGATTGGCAGTAAAAAATTTGGGTCGCTGATAGCTGGTCCTGGGTAGGGAGCCAGGGTGTTTTCTCCCAAGGGGGTCTCGGCAGATTAGCTGTCTCCTCCAGAGTAGGTGACTGCATGGGGGTGGGGGGTTGGAGTGTCCTAAACAGGTCCCACTTCAATGATTAAAGTTGTTCTTTCCGATCAATAAAACTGGCCTTATATTATTTAAGAAGTAAAAGTAAAAACAGTCTCAAAGATTCATGGCAAAGGTTAGATTGTAGTTGATGTATGTTTTGTTTCATTGTTTTATGCTGTTTTTACAATATGAAAAAAAAGGAAGAATAAGGTCTCAAGTCTGGTGGGTCTTTCACCATAAAAGGACCCCACAGATGGAACACATAGAAGAATAACAATAGTTGAGTTACGGATGTGCTCCTAATAATAAACCTCATTGAAATAAATAGGACTTCCAAGGAAGTTTGCTGAAGAGTCAGGTTCAGGTGTCCTTAACACTGCACCTTGAAATCTATATGGCATTGTTCAGTGCTGAATCCTGTCTCCCGTCAGGTTCAAACCTTTCTTCACATCTCAAGATGGATATTTTCAGAGGCTAGACACTTTATCCTTTTGAAGTTACTGACATTTATTTTAAACAGGTCTACAATGTGGCTGTTTATTGCGGTCACGTGCTTGATCCTACAGTCAGCAAATACAGTGGAACCAATAAGAAAAAGACACCTGAATCCTCAAGGATATATGAATATTGTAAGTTTCTTATTCAGCTGCTTTTTGAAAGAGTAAGTTGCACTGTTATGGAGGAATCGGATGATTTTCTTTTTAACCAATGTTCAGGAGCAGAATCTTTCTTGGGACAATCTTCTTCATCTCTTCTCAGCTTATACTGAAGTGACAATTTATTTGGCAGCTGTTTGACTCAAGTCTTCTTTTCATATTCAAGGACCTAGAGATTTCATGGAGTTTTAATTCATGAGTAGAACCAAAGAAAGGGGGCTTAGCTGAGTGGGCCATATGTTTTGTTTCTCACGGTCATCCAATCCTGTCAGGGCCGGCCTGAGGAGCTGTGTAAAGATGTCCCGTGATTAATAGATCAGTAACTCCATCCGGGACACCCCTAAACTCCTTAGCCTTCCCTCCCTTTTTGCTCTCCCAACAATGGCCAAATTGGTCAAGGCACTTAATTTAACTCAGTGTAAACAGTTCAGTTCTCCCCTAGGAAAATACACATAGCACTAATTGTTTTAAAAAAATTATTCAAGACCGCGTTTCCCACAGAGAGGGCAATTGCACTCAGACAAAATATAACCCAAAGTCATCCAGGAATAATACACAATGATAAAATAATAAATTCTAGCTAGGTCTGACTATTTATCTCACACATAGCTCAATTCTGTGTAACCTTGCACCGGTGTAACAGTAGATGCACGGGTGTAAGTGCACTTACACCAGTGCAAGGTTACACAGTATTATGCTGATAGTTGACTCCAAGGCTCAACCATCACTTTGCCAACTTTACTGCAGGTCTGAGACTCCTCTTATCCATGAGACAGCTGATCCCCTAGCAGCTCCCAGGTATCATGTGGACAGCAAGCAGTCAAAAAGGAGGAGACACCATAGCTCTTTACCTAAACCCTTTTTATAGCCTTCCTAAAGTCAGAAGAAAGGGTGGCTGATACAGCCCATGAGTCACATGGAAAGCCCTGCAAAAGCATACAGGTGTTGCAGCACCCAACAACAAAAGGTAATGATCGTCCCATGACTTAATGGCAAACACCCAAGACTGAGGAATGCTACACCTCTCCTCAGTGATTGCACACAACTGGGTTTTTTTTTTCATTGAGAGCATATTAAAGCTATACCAACCAAGCTCCAAACTTTTCACAAGCTGCCAGACCCAATTTGAAACATTTTTACAAGTCCCCCAAGTTCACAACAAATAACTAATAATCATGACGATTATAAATAACTTTATTATTTTAACAAATATTATTAATATTAATAACTTAGTAATTTATTAAAATAAAATAACTGATTACATAACTTAATTCTTTTTATTATGAAACAGTTATCATTCTTGCTTTTTTTTTTCCTGCAAAGGCTTTTAGGATTTTGTCCAAATTTAAATTCAAATTCATTTTGTCCAAATTCAACTGACATAATCAACAAACTGTTCAAATGTTCTTGCTGCATTGATCATCTCAAGTTAGTTTTCTTTTGGTACCACATCTTTTGGATAATCTCTTGGATTATCAAGAAAATTGAAAGAGCAATAAATACATTTGGAAATGCAGTAGATCTGTTGTTGCAAGCAAGAAAATCAAGCATTTTTATGGGGGTTTGAATCTCCGATGGCAGAATTGGCGGAAGCGTAAGGATTGGTCTCTGTGGCCAGATGGGACATGTGTGCTGCCTTGCACTTCGCAAGTGCTCACTTTCAGGCTGCATCTCTTCCGCCGGCTTGGCGCACAGGCATGGCTTTGCCTGGAGCAGGGTAGTGATCTCTCGGTTGGCAAGTGCGGGGGACCCTGTGGCGTGGGGCACAATTTGACCACATTGGTCAAATTGGCCTAAGGCTGGTCCTGATTCCTGTGCAGTGGTTCGCCATACAGATGATGAACTACACAGTATACCTTACACTACTATGGACCATTTTCTTCCCTTGGCCTGGACAAAAACAGCATCGCTCAGTATAGCAATGGCAATTCTCCACAATCAAAGGGTGATGGTTGCTCAACAAGGGAAAATCGCCTCATTCAGGTAGCTGTCATATGTAAACTGGACTTTCAGCTGAGTTTTTCCTTTGTATTGTATCCTTTGTACTTGAGCCTATTCCACCCTAAATGGCTGATCTGCAAGTCATTTGAGACCAGTGGTACTGAGGTAGATATCCTCACGTATGTATGTAGTTTCCATACTACAGAGCCATTTTACCTTGTTCTGAAGCAGCACAAAAATGGAGCTATTCTCCAAACAGGATGAAAGGTGAAGAAGCATTTTATATACTGTATGAAAATATAAAATGCAATAGGCTCCCTCACTGCAGGAGCTGAGCTGTTTGCAAAGCATCAGCTTTTTGCAAAACAATTAGCTTTCTCGCAAACTCTAGCAGCACCCCCTTTTGCAAAGCAATTAATTATTGCAAACTCTAGCAGCTCCCCTTTTTGCAAAGCAATTAGCTCTCTTGCAAAATGGAGCAGCTCAGGTCAGCACAGCTCTTTGCAAAGCAATTAGCAACTACTGTGGGCCCAATCCTATCCAACTTTCCAGCACTGATGCAGCCGCAATGCAGCCCTGAGGTAAGGTACAAATGTTCCCTTACTTTGAGGAGGCCTCTGTGACTGCCTCTCAACAACAGGATGAAGCAAACACCCTGTTGGCAGGAATGCATCAGTGCTGGAAAGTTGGATAGGATTTGGCCCTGTATCTTGCAAACTGAGCTCAGCTCAGAGCAATTAGCACTCATCTGATTTTTGAATAACCTCAGGGCTTTGCTCGAACATCTGAATGTCAGGGATTAGCTTGGCTTTGATCACTAACCTGTGGATAAGATGACCCAGGCTTTTCCAGGTCTATTTTAGGCATTAATTTCTCTTGTAGGTGAGTATATACGGTGTCTGTAAAAAATATTTATATCTCAATGTTAAAAAAAATCATTGACAGAGTGACTTGCGTAGAAAAATAAAAAGTTAGGTCCCTGTTGGTCAAAGCTCAGACTTATGTTATGTGGACAACCCCCCCCCCCAAAAAAAACCCCTAAATATCCTGAATACAGGGGATCAAGGATAGCAGGAAAGAAGGATCAAATTCAAGGAGCAACAGGCAGGGGCAGTAATCACATTACAGTACTGGGATTTATTTCCAGGATCGAAAACCTGAATACAGGTAAAGCATGCTAAATACATGCAAAGCAATGCAAGTCCTCCCCTTCCTATGCAAATTCCTTCAGCTTGTCAAGTCAAAGTTTCTGACATTCTTTCTCTTTTACAGGCAATATTGCATTTTCAGTCATCCCACAGCTGGCTCAAAAGGTCAAACTCTTCTTCAGCTTTGCTCCTGGCTACACACTGGCGGGCATTCAGGGCCCCCTTAAATTACTTGTGGTACTTCCTGAAAAAGTGATAACAGTCAGTATTTCTTATATATTGTTATTATTAATCTTTTCAATATCTTTTTTTCTTACCTTAGTAGTGGGCAATTGCCCCCTGACATCCACTTGGTAATCAATCTGGAAAGATGAATGAAAAGGACACCTGTTAGATGTCCAGCAACCTTTTTTTTCCACATCCGTTAACCAGTTTTGTGACGTGTATGCATTCTTATGCATCTGATAATGTCCCTGAAAACACAAAAGGGGTTCAGGGGATTTTTGATATAGATCAGACCCTGTCAATCACCCATGCCAGCTTTGTGTTATGGGATGCAAAACAGAGAGGGTGAGGCTAGCTCACTACAAATAATACCTGCTGCGTGTTATGGGAGGCTGCAATGACTGTAGCTGCTCCAGCTGCTGGGATGCCAAGGAAGGAGACCTGGCAGCGCTGTATCATGCTCCTGGCGGTAAGGCTGCAGGAATGCTGGTCGGGAAGGTGTGTGGGTGGGAGCTAGCCACCGCATAGCTGGCGGCAGTGAGGAAGAAGGAGCGGGTGCCAGCAGGGAGATTTAAGTGAGAGCTGAAGCAGAGTCTGAGAGAAGGAGATGGAAGGCAGGGCACAGAGAGAAGCTGAGTGACAGACAAAAAGGGGAGGAGAATGAAGCAAAGAGGAGGAGAACTGGGGGAGAAGCTGAGTGAACAGAGTGGGGCAAGAGAAGAAAGGAAGGAGGAAGCAGGAGAGGTAGCTAGAGGGTTAAGAGAGGCCTGGAGCAAGCGGGCAGGCAGAAGGGAATCAGAGGAGCGCCGGAGCAAGGGCCAAAAATGTATGGGAGCTGACAGAAGAAGGCAGAAGGTGGAGGTGTGAAGAAAGGGGGCATTTTACATGGGACTGGAGCAGCAGGAGAAACTGGGGAGAAGCACCAGAAAAGAGGCAGAGGGGTTGAAGCCAGGAAATTGGGGAAGCAAAGCGGGAGAATTGGGGCCAGAAGGAAGGTAAACCCAGATGGGAGAGAATAGGGGGTGGCCCAAGGAGAACATATATCCTTGTGAGAAATCGAAACCCATGTGGTGGTGGTGTACATCTCCTGAAAACAATGAACAATAAAACAGCAGATCGCAACAAAGAGCTGGACTTGGTAGCTTCTCTCAGGTACAGTTGTCACACTCCAACACCAGTGACACTGAGCAGCCTCCATGCAACAAGACCCCGGAGGTGGGGTGTGTGTCAGAGGCCCTATTGAAAGTGTTTAAATCAAGTAAAGAGGTGTCTCAGGGTTATGTAATGGCCTCACCATTAAAAAACAGCAGGCTTTAATGCAGAAACATTCTTGGGCAAAATTGTCTGTGTGATTCAAAGACACTGGTTTAGACTTGTTTCTAAAGATTCTGCATGTTTAATTTCCAGGCTATATGGGGGAAGAAAGAATTATGTGTACTCAGTAACCGCATAAAAGCCATCAATGCCAAGATATGCAGCTTTCCAGGATTAGACCAACTTTGTCTCCAAAGTATCTTCATATCAGCAGGATTTAATGAGAACAACTTAAATGTGGTATGTGGACTTTTTATTTATTTATTTGTTTACAATATTTTTATCCCGCCTTTCTCCCTAATGGGACCCAAGGCAGCTTACAAGAACAAGAAAAAACCAAATACAAAAATCCATCACATTTAAAAGCAAAAGAACAGTTAGTTAAAAAGTCATAAATACAGTCTAAAATCGATAAAAGAGACCACAATTACAATTTAAAATACAAGAACACAAGAACAGCACCACCACACCTGTAACCACTAAATGTTAAAAAAAGGCCAAGACTCAGAAGTCTTCTTTGAACAAGAAAGTTTTCAGGCCTCGCCGGAATGTCTCCAAGGAGGGAGCAGTTCGTAAGTCAAAAGTGAGGGAATTCCACTACTGAGAAGGCAATTGGTGCCACTACTGAGAAGGCCCTATTTCTAGCCGCCGCCCCTCTCACCTCCCTGGGTGACGGTACCCGCAAGAGGGCCTTCTCTGATGACCTAAGGAGACGAGCCAGACTATATAGAAGTAGGCGGTATCTCAAATATCCTGGCCCCAAGCTGTATAGGGCTTTAAAGGTCAAAACCAGCACTTTGAATTGGGCCCAGAAACGATTTGGCAGCCAGTGCAGCTGTCAGAGGAGCGGCCTGACAGAGTCGAACTGCTTACTTCCGGTGATCACACGGGCCGCTGCATTCTGCACTACTTGCAGTTTCTGAACCGTCTTCAAGGGCAGCCCCACGTAGAGCGCATTACAATAATCTAACCGCGACATCACCATGGCATGGATCACCGTGGTCAGGTCTGCACAATCCAAGTACGGTCTCATGTGGCGCAACAGCCGAAGCTGGGCAAAGGCCCCCCTGGCCACATCCGCCACCTGGGAATCCAGGAGCAGCTGTGGATCCAGGCGGACCCACAAGCTGCGGACCTGCTCCTTCAGAGAAAGTGCAACCCCATTCAGGGCAGGACGATACTCTAGCACCTACATCGTGGATTTCTGAATCAGGAGAACCTCTGTCTTGTCCAGACTTAATTTCAGCTCATCCAGTCTCAACTGCCTCGAGGCAGCACTCCAGAACCTCAACAGCCACACTGGAATTAGGTGAAAAGGAGAGATAGAGCTGGGTGTCATCAGCATATTGATAGCACCCAACTGAAAAATCCCCGGATGACCTCTCCCAGCGGTTTCACATGCAGATGTTAAATGCAGCGGTCACATGCAGCGGTTTCACATGCAGATGTTAATCGTTTCTCGTTGTCAGCTTCCTCCTCTTTTTCATTATTCTCTCCCGGCTTAGGGATATAGTTTTTCTTATCTAAAACCCAGGAGTCTATGAAATAAAATGCGGTTGTGGTCGTGCTTACATTGGAAATACAATGAGACCTGTGGCACCCTGTGGCACCCCACAGCTCAAGGACCAGGATGCTGAACAGGCATACCCAAGCACCATTTTTATATTCTTCTTTATGTATGTTAATTAAAAGCCAGAAATGTTCTTGTAACTGGTGGTGCTTTTTAAACATGAGTAAGAATTGCATGCATGGGGAAATTATCTTGTGTGCAGGGATCCTGCATTTGTGGTTTGCTGGGAACAGAATGAGGGACAAGGTGGTGAAAAGTGCAACAATGAGTGAAAGTGGGGCAAGTTACCAAAAGGGGAAACAGAGAATCAAAACGAAAACAGTCCCTAGCTAAGCTTCCCACTCATTCAGTGTCATCTCCTCTTATTGCACTTATTGCTGACCACTGTCCTGTGGGGGTGAGAGCATGGTGGCTGGGATCCTTGCCATTCCTTCCTGGGGGGCTGCAGTGGGCCTGTGGGGGGCCATTGTTCAGCCTCGTGTGACGCTGATGCCATCCGGCGACATGAGAGTGTTCAGGTGAGTGTTTGGTCAGGATTTGTGATTCTTGGGGCTACCAAACATTCCCTGTGGGGCAGAGGGTACCACAGTGGCCGGACTCCCTAGGCACTGCTGGGTGTGTGTGTGTGTGTCTATGCTGCAGGGCAATAGGATGGGGCTCCAGCCCTGGTGGATGGCAGCATGGACTCCCCCCCCCCGCCCCACTTGCTTACTTGTGTGGGATGCTTTGTGCTTGCTTCCCCTGTTGGGGTATCTGTACCGCTTTGGGATCTGTCTGTGGAGAGCTGAGAGGGAGACTCCCTGCAATGAGAGTTCTGAGGAGGCAAGTGGTAATGGACCCTGTAGTGAGGGATGTGAGGTGGTTTGTGCAAAGTGCTCTCTTGCCCTTGAATTGTGCATGAATTGCCCTTCCACTAAGTTTCCTCTCAAGAACGTTTTAGAAACCCCAGTGACATAGCCCCATGCGTCACACCCTTTGTGACAGACCTTGTGAGTGCCTGAGCAGGGCTTATATGGTGGGATGTTTGTGCACTGATTGGCTGCCAGATGTAATCTGTATCCTTTGCTCCATGGTATAGGAGAGGCATTTGAGAGGGCTGAGAGGTATTTTGCTGTGTGTGACCTGTGCATGGTTCCCTATGGGTTTCTTCTAATCTGCACCAGGTCTGTTATTGGTGTAGTGATTTTTGGATGATGGGAGAGAGAATTTGTCATCTGCAACCTCTGATGCCACACCCACTTCTGCCACGACACGCCCATGTCCTGCCCCACATTTGTCATCTCCACCGGTGGAATTTTGCCAGCATCTGGACTGTGCCCAGTTGACGATGACACGGTGCTTTTGAGCACTATTCTGGCATCCATGTTGCATCAACTAGCAGATCAGCTTTTCTGCCAGCAGGGCTAACACTGTGCCCAGGGTTTCTTACAAACAGAATTGGGCCTTAAATGTGTCACCAATTTGACTGGACAAAAGACAGATGTGAAAGATAGAGGGGAACTTAGGTCTGTGGTAAGGTTGCGTCAACTATCAAGGTCTCCTGTATCTCCTGAGTTTCAGAGCAATGTCTTGGAAGGGCCACGGGGCAAGGGAGCCAAGACCAAGCAATCCTCCTGAGTAACATTCTTCTCCTTCGTTTTGGTGATCTTGATTTGGTCAAAGGTTGGAGCGCTTTGTTGGGGGCTGTGGTCACAAGGTCAAGTTTGTGGTTACTAATTTTTGAATTTGGAGCAGGCATTGCAAGCACTGATCTCGTACACAACACAGATGTGTCCACCACTACATGTGTACACACATACAGTATCAGACCCAGGTTTGGGACCCAGTCAGCTGTACACTGCAATTTGGCCTCTCAAGTTATAATTTCCCACAATTAATCACCTGAAAGGCTGAAATGCAGTGTATGGCTGTTTGGGGACAACTGACTGGATAGCCGAGCAAAAAAACCTCAAGGTGCTTCCAATTAGGCTACAATTAACCACAAGATAGAGTTTTCCAAAAGAATACCATAGATTTATTAAGAGATATAGAGCAGGGGTGGCCAAGCTTGCTTAATGTAAGAGCCACATATGATAAAGTTCAGATGTTTGAGAGCTGCAATATTTAAGAAGCATTTGAATTCTTAAATATATTTATTCACCAACCATGAACATTAAAACGTATGTTTTAATCCAGTGGACTTTCATCTTATACCTGGTAAATAATTATAAAGCTTTAAAATGTCTTATTTTCCTTTTATATTAAATTGTGATGCAAAAAGGAGCTCAGCCACACATTATACATCAAAGAGCCGCATGTGGCTCAGGAGCCGCAGTTTGGCTACCCCTGATATAGAGAAACAAGGAAAAAGCAATGATTACTTTTAAGATCAGTTGCACAGAGATTTAAATGTTTGAGGGTGAAATAATATTGGGAAGCCTGTTTGACAGGCACAAGTTGTAAGCCGCCTTGGATCCCTTTGGGGAGAAAGGCGGGGTAAAAATATTGTAAATAAATAAATAAAATTCAGTGAAGGAGGGAAAGAGAGGGTGAAAGTCACCAGCCGGCTGGGCTGACTTTCCTCTGCCAGAGATGACCCAACAGGAGAGAAGGAGGGAAAGCTAGTTCCAGCGGTGGAAGACCCCAATAGGGTCTTAATCTGCTGGGTGGACTGGGGTACGATGTCCCTCCACAAAGGCAGGCTGGGTTGCATGGCTTCAGGTCCTGGGAGAAAAGGACAATCGCAGCCCAAAAGGTGTCCCTTGGTGAGCAGGGAGAATAGCTCCTCTAGAGAAGAGGGTGGCTACTGAAGCAAGAGGCTTTCCAAGTGGGAAAAACCTCACCAAAAAACAGAGAAGTATCTGTTGGAGGGAGAGACTACCCTCCATGTATTGGAGTGGCTGGTAGCCTGCCATGTGGCTAGTGGAAGTCCATGTGCACCCATGTCGCTGGGGCAGGCCTGGGAAGGGGTTTAGGAAACGACGTGTGCCAGCACTGCTGATCCTGCCACCTCACGGGTCCGATCTGCCCAGCCCCATCGCTGCATTTTCCCCACCCCATTCTTTTCCTTCCCCACCCCTCCACTGCATGTTCCAACCTGCGTTGGCGCCGGCCATCAGACTAGGAAAAAATAAACCTTAATGATCTGGTTCATGCTTCCCTAACAGAATACCCTGTACACTTGTGTGTCTCTTGCATGTCTTGCAATGTATTTATGTATTTATATTTATTAGTAAATACAAGACTGAGCAGATATCTTTGCACAACTAGACACTCATCTGGATCCACATCTGTGAGCTCAGGTCTCTGCTTCTACATCTGGACTTTCTGTGCTGAATCAAGGCATATGTCTTCATTGTCATAAACTACCGGCTTATTCATTTGTTTCCTCTTGAGAACCCTCAAATTCTATTAATATTTCCCATTTCCCTTTCTATCATCCCCCCCCCCCCCAGAGTCGAGTAGATGTGTATGCTGGAATCTGTCCTGATTTTATTTCTGTGAAGACAGGAATCCATTGGAACCAGGTAGGTTTTCATGAATGTTTTCTTAACAATTAAAAGTCCAAAAGTCAATAATTAGTTAAGCCAGGGGTTCTCAACCTTTGGAGGCCCAGGTACCCCCTATCACGGTCTAATTTTCTGAAGTACCCCCTGCTAATTAACTGCTAATTAATTGGATTAATTAATTAATTAATTAATTCAGTAATTGTTAAATAAAAAGTACTAAAACAATTTTAAATGTGAAAAAATGTCTTATGTAACTCTGTGTGTGTGTGTGTGTGACACACACACACACACACACACACACACACACACACACACACACAATCTCTTTTTTTCTCCAAGTCACACTTCCCAAAATCAGCTCCTCCCTCCCCCACCCCACCAAAATACATTTTCCAAAGTACAGAAATAAGCCCAAAACAAAAATCAGACAGAAGGGCTCCAACAATAATTACAATTTTAAATACATGTTAATTAACACTTAATTAGCTGCTGATGGGGCAGATAAGGGGCAGGGCTTGGCATACCCCCAGCAAGAGGTCCGCGTACCCCTAGGGGTACCTGTACCACAGGTTGAGAACCCCTGGATTAAACAATCAGTTTCTGCTGTATGTGTGTCATTTCAAGTTTGGTTGAGAAGAATTTTTTTACAGCCCAATCCTATCCTCCCCTGCTCTGGGCCATGTAACCTGGCTTACGCTGAATCCTATGCGGGGAAGGAGATGGCTGGAGCTCTACTTGTGGTAAAGCCGGTGGTGTGCCTAGCGAGCTGCCATTTTTGCCTCGTCCCTCCTGGAGGCAAGCCTTAACGGCACATGATTGGCCAGTCAGGCTGGGGGGGGGGAGGATGAGCATGCACGGTTTGTGGTGTGCTCCTCTCCTCCTCAGTTTGGCGGAGAACGAATATCCCCACCCTCCTGCCCTTCAATTCAGGCCGAGATTAGCTGATCGTGGCCAGATTGGCAGTGGGACAGAAGGGTTTTTTTTTTTTTTGCCTACTCTGAACTGAATGTTGGAATGGGTTGCAGTTAGGATAATTGGTGGGTCATTTTAGCAGGTACCATGAAGGTTGGGTAGGCAAGGCTTTTCTATTCTGAGGCAGCAAAGTTAACGGGTAAGTCAGTACCGCTCAAACAAGGCTTGCCTGACTCGGTGAGGCTGGCTGGCAACCCCCTGAACATGGAAGTGGGAAGGACTAGCACGTGGCATGGTCTGTGGGTCCGAACCATCCAGCTGCCTCGGCCTTTTGGGGTCGGCTATGTCAGGCTCGTTTGGAGGTTTTTCCAAGCACTGCTTTGAGTCAGGTGGATCATACTTCCAGTTCACCTGGGGGAGGCAGGTGGCTAGATTCCCCCACCTTAGTTACCTGCACGTTGTTTGGGGTTAGCAATTTTCCCAGTTGCAGTTATTGTATTTAATAGAATGGCCTTGTTTAAATCCAGCCTTGGTCTCGTATGGTTATTTGGGGGGGGGGGGGGTGTTGAGGATCTTGGGGCTACTTGGCTCTCCACCACATGATTAGCTGGTGCAGAACTGGGAAGCCCCATGTAGGCTGAATGGGCCAGGGAGGGGAATAGGATATGATGAGCGCCGGCAGCATCACCAATTCTTCCCCCCTGCCAAGTTCAGTGTATATCATATCTTAATGTTTCAACGCAAGACACCAACAGCTGCTTACAAAGATTTAAAATGATGAGATAAAACAAAAATGTAAAGAACCAGACAGGACAAAACAAGTAAAAATAATCAGGACCTGATCATTAGAAGAGCAAGGTGTGACACACACAAAATCAAGCAACAGTCAATCGGAGGTCTCCAATGGGCAAAATAGAGGGCTCAGAGGACTTTGACAACCTAGGCACTGCTACTAGTGCAGCCCCCTCTTATGTACTCACCAACCATACTTCAGATGGAGATGAGATGGTTTCTCCAGATGACCTGAGTGGGTGAGCCGGTTCATAATGGAGGAGACAGTGTTTTAAGTACCCTGGAGCCAAATCACTTAAGGCCTTGAAGGTGATGATAACCAGCAGCTGGGGACAGCCATGACACAAGTCCGACTTAGGATAGCATTGACATAGACTTGACCGACTTGGGATAGCATTGTCTCACCTTCCTCACCTGCATTTGGGCTGCTTCAGGGCCCAGTGATGCAGAACCTCTGAGGAATTCCATCCATGTTCCAGTGGGCATGAGAGGAAAGATGATGGCAGTGAGTCACTCTAGTATTATATATCTTCTCTAGCCTCCGGGATGCTCAATGAGCAAAGTATTCACAGCGAGTCCAGTGCTGTTTACCTTCCTTGAGAGCTGGGAAGGTAAAAGGCAGTAGTTTCTGGTTGTTTCTTTCCCAGTGCCCCAGCACTGCTGAGAGAGAAGTGGCTGAACTGCCCCCTTTTTACACTCATGCCTATCTGGGAAGGTAAAGCGGTGGCTGTTTTGGTCCAGGACACTGGAGACTCCCTGTGCCTTGCCTTCGCCGCTCAGACTGGTTCCAACGGTGAGTGGGCAGGGCCACCATGGAACGGAGCGGTTACCGCTGTGCAAGACTTACCGTTCCACCCCACCTCTAGAAACGCCAGTGGTCCGGGACACTCTTTCTCAAACTCTCAGGGAACTGGGAGAGGAGTGGCAGAGACTACGAAAAAGGACTATGCTCTTTGGCCTCTCCGCTCTCAGTACTCAGGCAGTGCTGAAACAAGAGCATCACAAACCGCCTCTGTTTTCCCTTCCCAGGTGACTGAGAAGGTGCCGGGGGGGGGGGTAGTTCAGCTGCTCCTCTCTCAGCATCCTGGTGACACTGAGAAAGAGCATCCAACCCACTCCAATGGCAGCAGGGTTCACACCTGTGGAAGCACACATTTGACAGACAGCACCATGGAGGGCCAGCACATGTCTTTGTCAGATGGCCCTCCAGAATTTAGTGCCAACACTGAAAAAGGACTGATGTGTTCTAAACACTGAAAAACTTGTACATATCAATGTGAGGTTACGCATATCTACTCATCAAGTCATTGAGTTAAATGGATTAAATGGGCTCCAGAATTCATTGGGTTAACTTCCATGTAAATGTGGTGCAAGATTGTGAAATGACTTTCTAGACATTCCAGTATTACTGCAAAATTCTTATATATTTTATAGAAGGCATTCTGGATTTCAGTTCTCCAGATACTTAATTTGGATATGACAAATCATAAATTAGAATTTTGACAGTTCAGTAGATTTTAGACTGAGTATTTCCTGTTCTTCTTTCTAGATACACAAGGCTAACCGATTTCAATATTTTGACTATGGACCCAGAAACATGGAAGTTTATAACAGGGTAAGGAAAAAAGAAGCAATATTTTGGAAGTGTGCAATTTGAGATGGTTCTTAAGAGGTCTGAGTCAAATATGAGTTGTGATAGACCAGCGATTTTTAACGTTTTTCTTCTCACAGCACACCGACCTCTATGGTCTTCGCCTCTTGTGATGTCACTTCCGGCTTCCGGGAGACTCGTCCAGGTTCTGAGGCTGTTTCTATAGCAACTGTCTGTAGTAACTAATTATCTGTCCCTCTTCCTCCACTGGTTCTAATGGCAATAGACAGTCACCCTCGAAAACAGAGCTGCAGAACCCAGAAGTGTTCTTCAGCTTTTTTCAACCACTGTGCTGCAAACTCCCACAGCACAGCTGTGGACATTTAGCAGCACACCAATCTGCTGTGGCACACCGGTTGAAAATGGCTGTGATAAACACTGGCCAGGTTGGGCACTGGACGAGAGCCTTTGGGATTGGGTGGGGCCTGGTCACTACTACCCCACTGACAATTCCCCCCTGCACACTCCTCTGCCTCTCCCATGGTGTGCTCCACCTTCCCCAATTCTACCCTGCTGCCAGCTAGCACCCTCAGCTTGTTGGAGAGCAGGCTTGGTTCTAGCTAGCAAGTAGAGCTATCAGCAGAAACCCCTTTTCCAGTGGTAAATTCCACCACCCAGCTAGTTTGTTGCTTTCAATGAACACACAGAAGCAGAGGCAGTTAGTGGTTTCAAGAAAGTACTTTACTTACAGTTGTTTCTCACATACACATCATCTGAAATATCAGCGGCTTCTTTAACTTATTGAACAGGGAACTCTGTAGCTGTAAGGGGATTGGTGCTCTGCTGCCTGCCATTACTGGCATTACTGGACAGAGTTCAGCAGCCTGGATGCTTCTCCTTCAGTGGTCAGGGAGAAAGAGGGAACAGGCACGTGCTACTCAATGGATGCGCCTCCTACAGTCACCACAGAGAGCAGGCACAGGGTTTCCAGCAACTGGAAAATATACAGCTTCCCCAGAGTCCTGCAGAGTCCTGTTCATTCCCCCCAGCTGCACCTGTGCATTAATATCTGATCCATGAAGCCCAAGAAATAAGTGAGGGTGATGGCTCAACGCCTGTGGGTGAGATGAGCAAACAATAGCCTGGTGTGAGCAAAGCAATATCCACCTTTGACTCAGTGCAGTTGGCTGGCTGGCTGGCTGCTGGTGGCTGGCGAGGCAAAAACAGGGCTGGAGGGACTAAGAGCAGCAGGCCAGGACAACACTGAAAAGAAAAGTCTCAGGGTCAGTGTGAAGAGGATGATTTACCTACTTTATTCCAATCCTAATGTCATACCAGCTTTGGGTATGACCCCCTTCCCCTAACCCTTCAACTTTCTCCCATGATATAATCCCTCTGCGAAGCCCCCACTCATCGCACCAGTCACAACAAGCTTGGCCTGTCCCCTTCTCACCTCACTCTAAAATAATCCTTTGGAAATATTGTCACACTCCTCTTGGTTAGTTATCCAGACAAGGCTCTGTCCCAATCCTGACAGATGTCTTTCACTCACCATCTCTGGAGAGAAAGCCAGCGATTCCACTACCATCTCCTCTTTCCAGGCCATCATTTGGCCACCTCCTAATTAATCTTTCTCTATGTCCTTGCAACTATGTCAGGGTGCGGAACCCCATACCACTCCCTGTGGGCAGCATCTCGACCTGTGCCAGAAGGACCCCTGGAAAAAGCCTTTAAGTCTCTCCACATCCTGAGCAGCCCTAGGCCCATTATTTACGCCAAATCATTCTCAAAATATACAATGATGAAGTGGTGGTGGCGGGGGGGGGGGAATCCACAACATCAAACAGTTCTAGCAATCATAGCATAAAGACACCCCATTGCATGCCATGGGAGCCCCACCAGAAGGTCATAATTTAAAATGTTGAAGAGACGGAGGGAAGACATCAGCAAGCAGCCCTTGGAAAAGATGATATGCTAAGATGGACAGAGACAGTTGCTCCCCACCCCCGCTAGATGAAAGTGAACTCATGCTTAGAAGATGCCCCTTTGCCCAGTTAATAAGGGTAACCCCTCTTAGTCTTACAACTGTTATATTATGGAAATCTCTGTTCACAATTAGGCTTCTCCTAACTACAATAGTAGAATTCATTGTCATTAAAACAGCGGATTTCATAAATCAATCAAATTAAACTATTCAAGAATACCAAATATGTAGATTAAAATGAATGCTTTTCAGGTGCAAAACACTACATCTCTTGAGCTTCTAAATGTTTATTGGATTATGAATCAAGATACTCTTTTCTCAGAGACTTTAGCTCTGCTCTAATTCAGAGGGTCCAGAACATAGTTGATCTTTCTTTCTTTCTTTCTTTCTTTCTTTCTTTCTTTCTTTCTTTCTTATTTATTTATTTATTTATTTATTTATTTATTTATTTATTTACAGTATTTTTATCCCGGGAATGGAACTGCAACAGGACCAAAGTCTCAAAGCCTCCAAACCCCTCCCCCCTGTGGTTCTATTCTGGTTTGTGGCGCCATTTGGCTGGTATTTTAAGAAAAAGACCCACCGGGCCACGTTACACATCGACCATGGTGTCCTTCTGGGCCAACTGGCCGAGTTGGGGGTTGGGGGCACCATTCTGTGGTGGTTTCGCTCCTACTTGGCAGATAAGTCCCAGATGGTGGTGCTGGGGGACGCCTGTTCGGCATCCTGGCCCTTGAGGTGTGGTGTGCCAGTGCCACAGGGTTCCATCTTGTTCCCCATGCTATTCAACATCTACATGAAACCGCTGGGAGAGGTCATCCGTGGATTTGTTGTTGGAGTTGTCAATATGCTGATGACACCCAGCTCTATCTCTCCTTTCCACCTGATTCCAGGGTGGCTGTTGAGGTTCTGGAGCGCTGCCTGGAGGCGGTTGGGACCTGGATGTGGGCTAATAAGCTGAAATTAAACCCGGACGAGGTTCTCCTGGTCCAGAAATCCACGATGCAGGTACTAGAGTATCATCCTGCTCTGAAGGGGGTTGCACTCCCTCTGAAGGAGCAGGTCCGCAGCTTGGGGGTCCGCCTGGATCCGCAGCTGCTCCTGGATTCCCAGGTGGCGGCTGTGGCCAGGGGGGCCTTTGCCCAGCTTCGGCTGGTGCGCCAGTTGCGATCGTACTTGGATCGTGCAGACCTGACCACGGTGATCCATGCCACGGTGACATCGTGATTAGATTATTGTAACACGCTCTACGTGGGGCTGCCCTTGAAGATGGTTCGGAAACTGCAGTTAGTGCAGAATGCGGCGGCCCGTGTGGTCACTGGAGGTAGGCGGTTCGACTCTGTTGGGCCGCTCCTCCTACGGCTGCACTAGCTGCCAAATCATTTCTGGGCCCAATTCAAAGTGCTGGTTTTGACCTTTAAAGCCCTGTACGGCTTGGGGCCAGGATATTTGAGATACTGCCTACTTCTATATAGTCTGGCTCGTCTCCTTAGGTCATCAGAGAAGGCCCTTTTGCGGGTACCGTCGCCCAGGGAGGTGCGAGGGGCGGCGTCCAGAAATAGGGCCTTCTCAATAGTGGCACCAACTTTTTGATGTACAAACTGCTCCCTCCTTGGACACTTTCCGGCGAGGCCTAAAAACCTTGCTGTTCAAAGAAGCCTTCTGAACCCTGCCTTTTTTTAACATCTTGCTGGTACAGGTGGGACGCTGCTGTTTTTATGCTCTTGTTTTAACTGTAATAATGATCTTTTTTAAATCAATTTTTAGATGTTCTTTTATTAGTTTCGTCAACTGCTTTTTACTGTTTTAAAATATGACTTTTGTATTGTACTTTTTTGTATTGTATTTTTCTTTTCTGTTGTAAGCCGCCTTGGGTCCCTTCGGGGAGAAAGGCGGGATAAAAATACTGTAAATAAATAAATAAATAAATAAATAAATAATATTCTGTAATGACTAGCTTGGCCCCTACTGACCCAAGGGAGACATTCGGGCACTGAAAAAGGAAAGCAGGTATAAATGGGCAGAGAATAACTTTTCAGGGCCAGATATCACAAATCTGAGAATACTGTGGGTACTGAAAGGTGTAATGCGTGAAACGTAAGAAATATATGAAATTGACCACTGAAACCTGTTTTCTTATTTTTTTAATCAACAGACCACACCTCCACTGTATAAAATACAAGACATGATTGTGCCAATAGCTCTGTGGTATGGAGGAAATGACATTCTTTCAACCAAAAAGGATGTTGAACAGTTGCTCTCTCGCATCCCTAATTTAGTTTTCAAAAAATATATTCCTTCCTGGAATCATGTAGATTTTCTCTGGGGTCTTGATGCTCCAGAGCGCATGTATCATGATGTGCTTAATCTGATGCAGCAGTATCAATGAAACCTCATATATTATTGACATATAAGCAACATATTGTATATTCAAACTTTTTTTTTTAGAAACCCTTAGAGCTTGTTTTTCTGAATCCTTAAACAATTTATAGTTTTACTAGTTATAGCTCACCAACTAATCTTTCTTTAGCTGCTCTATCAGGTGCACAGTCCTTCCTAAGCAGTTTTAAATGACATCAATTTCAGTGGGACAAATTTAAGCATACAGTTAATTCTGCCATTAAAATCAGGAGGGCGTGGTTGGGACGACGGGCTGAAGACGCGACTCCGGATTGTGCTTCGGAGCCGCGCCGCAAAGCGGGGGATTTCCCTTGATCCGGTTCGGATCGGGACCACCCACACCAGGAGAGGTGGGGGTGAGAGATTGGAGGGCATGCTGATCGGTGCAAGTCGGGGCACCGAGCTTGCATTTGATCGGTATCCTCTTTTCTATCCCCGTTTTGTTGCAGACGCCATTTTTGGCGTCTGCCTAGGCGCGCGTTGCCGCTCTCTCCCGGACGGGAGAAAAGAGTCTAAATGGAAAGTTGACTTGCTTCTAGTTATTAATACTTACTCTGGAGTAATCTGATCTCTGCTGAGCTTGCCGACATGTGGTGAGTGGAGAATATCGGAAGAGTAAATTAATTGGCATAAAGAAGTAACGAAGGGGAAAAGGGACTCCCCCATCCCCTCCCCCTCGCGCAGAAACTGCTCTTTTTGTGTGAAGACAGCGACGTGCCTTTACTGCCGGGGAGTGAGGAGTATTGAAATGCTGGAGGGGGACTTTCTTTCGAACTAGTATTTTCGAACTTTGGTTTTTCGAACTATTTTGGGGAAGTTAACCCTTGGCTTCCCGGGTCTACTCTGGAGTTTTGAAGTCTGTGTAGTTGTGCATCTAGATCAGTCGACCGGCAAGGATTGTGATTGGGTTGGTTTCTGCTCCTCACTATTCGATTATGGACTTAGTGGATTAACAGCTATGGGAGCCTGAATGCTTGTGAAGAGGATCATTTGGTGTTTGCTTTGCCGCATGGGCCGCCTGGATTACAAACTTCTTGTGATTTGTAGTTTGTGCCTACTGACCTTGGAAGATAACTCACAGTCTGGGAGCCTTGCCAATTTGCTTTTGTTTTGGGAACTGTATTCCTGTAGACTCAGTTGAACTATGGTTTCTGAACTATGAACTGAGTTTTGCCACCTGATCTATTTTGAACTGTGAATATTTAAGGAAACATGAGAGAAGATGGCTTGAAGTCTTGAGGCGAACTGAGGTGATTGCGGTGCCTTAAGTGAATTATCTGGAATTATCTAGAAGATACAAGGAAGATTGGGATAAGAAGAAGATAAGAAGAGGACTATTGATAGTTTATATCGTTTACATTGTCTTATTGCCTATATGATTTATTAGTATTGTAATATTTATTAGTATCCGAGCATTGATATTTGTAGGGCAGGGGAGGTTGGAAGTAGTTGTGGGGGACTCTGGTGTAGTTTGATAAGTTTAAGATATAGAATGGCAGATTCAAAGAAAGCTACACCTCCTGTGGCCCCTAAGGTGTTGAAAGTAACACAGTCACCTGCCTCGATGTCTATGTTGTCTAATTTAGCAGCTGCAGGTGCGCAGAAGTCTGATATTCAACAGATGATGGAATTGTTAAAAGGTATGCAAATGAGCATTAATGAGGTCAAAGAGACTCAAAATACACTCATATTAAATCAAAATAAAGCTTCTGAAGAAAGACAAGCGCTCTTGGAGCAAATGAAGCAGATGGATGGTATGATAGGAGTTCTGAAGCAACAGGTTACAGCAAATGCGGATGAGATTAAAGGAATTCAGGATATGACCCATGATCTGCAAACAGGTTTAGAAGAAGTAAGAGATCAACAAGAAGGAGATATGGATGCAGTACATATGTGGTGTGAGGAATTGGAGGCTGCAACCTTGAGATTGGAGATGGAGAAAGCGAGTTTTATGCTCAGAGTACAGAATTTCCCTGAGGAGGATCAAGAAAATTTATATCAATGTTTTACTGATTGGGTGATAAAAGAATTACAGATCCCAGATGCAGAAGTTCTAGAAATTAGGAACAGTATCGAACGTATTTATAGATTGAATACCAGAAAGGCCAATGATTTGGGTGTCCCAAGGGAAGTCATGGTTATCTTTCACAGTAAATTTATAAAGAATAAATTGATGATGAAATTCTTGGAGAAACCAAGAGTGATGAAAGGTTTGTCTTTGAGGTTTCTCAAGGAGATCCCCTTTAAAATAAGGGTTAAGAGAAGAGATTATGAGGACCTGGTGACAATTTTGAAGAAGAATGATGTGAGATTTGGTTGGGAGATTCCACAAGGGGTCTTCTTTATTTACAAGGGGAAAAAAGTGAGGATTACATCGGTTGAAAGAATGAGAAAATTTTTGAGGAAGAATGGAAGAGATTTGGGAGTCTCAGAAGAAATGTTATCAGATTCTAATGGGATGGAGTCTAATAGACAAAAACGACAGAAGGAGGAAGAACAAAGTCGTAGAAAAGAAAAGAGAGATCAGAAGTTGACTCAAATCAGAGAAAGAAGAGATGTCTCAGAAGATCGGTTACTAGTGGAAGAACTTGGAGCAACAGGAGGAGAACCAAAATTACAGAGAGAGTTAAGACCAAGATCAACGATGAGAAGATACTTTGATAGACTCTCCGGGTCAAAGGAGCATAAAGATAAAAGTATTAGACCTAAGATAAAGAAATGATGACTGTTACAAACATGAAGATTTTTTCTAACAATATCAACGGGCTGAATGATCCCTCTAAAAGAAACAATGTTTTTCACCAATTAATGAAATTGAAAGTAGATGTCATTTGTTTGCAGGAGACACATATCAAAAGTGATCATATTAAGTATTTGGAAAAGAAAAAATTAGGTAAAATGTTTTGTGCGGCAAATCAATCTGCAAAGAAAAATGGTGTGGTGACATATGTTAACCTAAAATTTGAATCAGAGTTTGAATGGAAGTCGGAAGATGGAAGAATTTTGATGGTGAAGATTCGATATAATGGGAAAATGATGTTGTTAGTAAATTTGTATGCCCCAAATGATAAACAGGAAGAATTTTATAGTAAATTGTCACAAGAAATTAAGCAGAGAGAATTTGATGACTTATGGATTTTGGGAGATTTTAATGGGGTTATCAATCATGATTTGGATAGGAAATCCTTTAAAGTAAAAGGAAGGAAGACAGGTCTTTTGCCAAAAGTTTTTTTACAGATGGTAGAAGAATATCAATTGATTGATTGCTGGAGAACACAGAATCCGGACAAGAAGAAATTTACATTTTACTCGCACAGACATAATGCCTGGTCACGTATTGATATGTGCTGGAAGACAAGTATAACTGATTTAGATTTTGACTGCGAAATTTTCCCAATGACAATTGCAGATCATAGTCCGTTGATGATCTCTGTTAATAGGAGGGATAGGAAGATGACTTGGAGGATGAATACATTGATCTTGAGAGACAAAAGTTTTAAAGATAAATGTTTAAAAGAAGCTCTCGCATATTTCCAAACTAACATCCAAACCGGAATGAAGATGACAACTATTTGGGACGCCTTTAAAGCTGTGATTCGAGGAACTATAATAGAATTTATGGCAAGAAGAAGAAAAGAGAAGGAAAAGACTATGAATGATTTGGTGAAGAAACTGCAGAAGGAAGAGGAACGATCCCAAAGATCCAAGGGATCGGTGAAAGAGATACTGAAAAAAATTAAAGAGTTACAACATCAAATTAGACTTGCTCAAACTGAAGAGATGGAGAAGAAAATAAAATGGGCCAAACAGAACTTTTTTGAAAACGCAAATAAACCAGGGAGATGGTTGGCCTATAAATTGAAGAAAGAAGCCCAAAAATTTATGATATTGAGTTTGAAAGATAAAAAAGGGAAAGAAATAATATCTAGTGAAGGGATGAAAAAGATTGTAACAGATTTTTATTCTGAACTATACAGAGGGAAAAATATTACTACAGCTTTGCAGGATCAACTTTTGAGAAAGGTTAAAATACCGGAAATCAGTAAGCAAGATTCTGACTTCTTGCAAGAAGATATTACGTTAAATGAAGTTAAAGAAGCAATATTAAGACAAAAAAGTGGTAAATCTCCGGGCCCGGATGGTTTACCCGCTGAGTTTTACAAGTTGCTGGTTGAGGTGATACAGGTACCACTACAGATGTTGGCTCAAGAGATAGGATATACGGGAGAGGTATCTGCGACATGGAAACAGGCAATGATTTCATTAATTCATAAGATGGATTCAGAGAAAAGTGACATTAAGAACTACAGACCTATATCTTTGTTGAACACTGACTATAAGATTTATGTGTCAATTTTAGCCGCGAGATTAAAAAAGGTGTTGGTGAAATATATTCATGAAGACCAGACAGGCTTCCTACCTAAGAGACAGTTGGAAAAAAATGTAAGGATCATAATTGATGTTTTAGAATATTATGAAAATCATCCAGAAAGAAAGGTCGGTTTGATGTTCTTGGACGCTCAGAAGGCTTTTGACAATGTTAACTGGACTTTTATGTTTAAAGTGATGGAAGCAATGAAATTGGGCCCAAAATTTCTTAAAATTATTAAAGGGATTTACACACAACAAGAAGCTAAGGTTAAATTGAATGGCAGTCTTACAGAGAAAATACAGATTGAACAAGGTACAAGACAAGGCTGCCCTCTTTCACCTTTGTTGTTTGTGTTAACTATAGAGGTTTTGAACATTTTAATTAGGAATGATGATAGAATAAGGGGGCTCAAGTTTAAAAATCATCATATTAAGTTACAAGCATATGCAGATGATTTGGTTTTTGTGTTTGAAGATCCAAAAGAGACTTTATCTGTACTTAAAGAGGATTTGTTAGAATATGGCGCTGTAGCAGGTATGATGGTGAATTACCAGAAGACAAAGATTTTGCTTAAAAATGTGAAACAAAAAGAAATGGGAGACATCAAGGAACTGGGTTTCCAGGTGACGGAGAAGGTTAAATATCTGGGTGTTAATTTATCAAAAAAAGTGAGTTCTTTGATGCAAGATAATTATATTAAGTTATTGGAAGCAATTCAACAGGATTTGGAGAGATGGAAAAATCTGCAATTGTCAATAAGTGGGAAGGTGTCTGTAATTAAGATGAATGTACTACCTAAGTTATTGTTCTTGTTTCAAACAACTCCAGTAATTATGAAAAAAACTTTTTTTATTGAATTGGACAAGATGACAACGAGATTTATCTGGAGTGGTAAGAAACCTCGAGTTCGTTTGAAATTGCTGCAAGATCAAAAGAAGAGGGCAGGGATGGCCATTCCGAATTGGCTATGTTATTATCAAGCTACAGTTCTGCAATGGGTTAGAGATTGGATTGTTAAGTCTAAAGAGAATTACGTTACCCTAGAAGCAGAAGGACTACAAGTGGGCTGGCCTGCCTTTTTGGTATATGATAAAGTTAAACATTATGCGCTTTTTAAAAGACATACCTTAAGGAAATCCCTACTGTGGGTATGGGAACAGGTTAGATACAAGGTTTATGATAAAATACCCGGTTGGGTAAAACCATTAGAAGTAGCTAATAGACCAGATTGGATAAAAGATTCCCAAAACAGACAATATAAAGAACTGATTGATCCCCAAGGTAAACTATGGGATGAGAATCGATTAAAGATGAAAGGTATCCTGATGGATACTTGGTTTCAAAATCAGATTAGAAGTAGGATACGGGAAGATCAAAAAGTGGGTTTTTACGTGGGTGAGACTGATTTTGATAAGTTATTTTTAAATGATGATGACAAATATGTAACCAAAATGTATAATTTTCTGCTGGACTTTGAGATGGTTGATGAGACAGTTAAAGATGTTATGATACAGTGGTCACAAAATTTAGGACGAGAGATTCACCTCCAAGAGTGGGAACAGGTTTGGAATTCAGGTGTTAAAATGATTAAAGCTGTTGCATACAAAGAGAATTTATATAAAATGTTTTATAGATGGTATTTGACACCAAAGAAGTTATCTAAGATGTATAAGAATGTTTCGAATAAATGTTGGAAATGCAACACTTCAGAAGGTTCCTTCTTCCACATGTGGTGGACGTGTGAAAAAGCAAAAAAATTCTGGAGGATGGTCCATGCGGCACTGGAAGAGATATTACGATGCACGGTGCTGTTTGTACCAGAATTGTTTTTATTGAATATGATGACATCAGTAATACTTCAAAAAGATAAATATATTATTACACATATAGTTACTGCTGCCAGATTGTTATATGCTCAGCAGTGGAAAGTTGAGACTATACCAGATATTGAAGAGTTAATAATTAAGATTTATGATTTGATAGAATTAGATGTTTTAACTGAAAGGTTAAGAGAAGGAGATGTGAAAAAGAAAATAGAATGGTGGCAACCATTTTATGACTGGATGAAAAGATAAAGATAAGGTAGAAGATTATCATTAGCTGTAATGATATATAAGGTGAGGGGGACGGAGTAAGTACGAAGTGAATAGTCTGAAACAGTCATTTTAATATAGTCATTTAATATAGAATGATGTCCGGTTAGTTATTTTTCCTAATGTTTCACGTTGGTACCCTATTCCCCTTGGTAACCCTATTTCCGTTGGTACCCTATTCCCTATTTCCTTTGTGATTTTCCTTATTGTATTTCCCTTGTAGTTTTTTTTGTTTTTTGTTTTTTTGTGCCTATAATAAAAAAAATAAAAAAAAATTTAAAAAAAAAATTCTGCCATTAAAATCAGATGGATTTATAAAAGGGCTGTAGCATCATAAGGAAAGTAAACTTTTCAAATGTATCAAAACATACAAACTGTTTACAAACCAATAGTAGCCTATGTGTTCACACACAACTCAGGGCCATCCATAAACAAGATAGTACAGTAGTTTTTTACACACTTTTGTCTAGTACCACTGTCTAGGCAACTAGACTAGCTACCTGAATTGTGAATATAGCTACCTGAATCACTGATTGTCTAATTTTTTCATTTTCTTTCTTTGCTCCTCCCTCTGATTATAAGTTTATCCCCCTAATAAATAATACTGTGTTTGTGCTTATTTTGGACTCTTTCATCTTGCTTGAACACCAATCTCTGCTGGACTGTGTCCTGAGCCAGCAGCCCAAAGATCCTTACAAACAGGCATGTTTGGGTACATATGTAGGTGCACTTGTACATGTCTCTGAGCAAGTGGGGTAACAGACTAACAGCGCAATCCTGCCTAAAGATACATGGCCGGCCTAAAGGGCCGGCCGCCGTATCCTATGCCGTTCGGGTCAGCTCGGGAGCACCTTGGGAGAAGGGGATGTTTGTCCCCTTCCCTGGGTGTAAGACGATTGGGGCTTCCTCAGATGTATGCCTTGTCCAGGCCTGGCATTCATTCAGGGAGACCGTGTAAGGCCGAACTGGCCTGGGAACAGGCAGAGGATATTGGCGGAACACGCCACCGATATCCCCTCCCCCTCTCAGCCCGGTCTGGCCAATGGGCGGCTGGTTCTGTTCGTCCCTGCCCCAGCAATGAGCGGTACAGAGCCTACCTGCGTCATCTGGCGCAGGGTCAGTCCCCCGGGGGTGTGAGCGATGCCAGCCTGAGCGTTGTCGCTGCTTACACCCGAGTCATCACAAAAATGCTTTACAACACATTTGTGATGGCTTAGTGCGGTGGAGAGCGTGCTCCGCTGCTCTAAGCGTTAGTCAGGAATGCACTGTAATTACCGTACATTTTGTGGGCACTACAGAAGCTACCTTCATTTGCCTAAAGTGTGGTACGTCTGTTTCATTTGGTGTGTTTCAAATTTTGTATTAAACTCACAGCCCAACCCTATACTTCAGATATGTCGACCTGAGTGGCATACACTATGGCATACGTCCACAGACGCTGGCACAACAACAGCCCTGCCAGTGCAGCAGTCAGCCAGCAGGTAGATGTGCCCTGGATGCCAGCACTAGTTTGGCAAAGGAGGGGCCAAAATGGGGAATGGTTGGAGCATAATCTGGGAGGGATGTGGGCGTGATGAGCAGGAGTCGATGATGCCATATTCCAAGTGCCTCTCTAACAACAGACATGCCAAACATGATACACCAATGACAACAGACATGATACACCAATGATGCAGCTGGCATACAAAGGAGTAACCCCATAGGTAGGGGTGATTTTTTGTTGATAACCACATCAAAACACAAAACACCGCTTTCTGCTAAAAAATAAAACCATCTAATTTGTGTCATTCTTCATTTGCTGACACTTTACAACCTATGCAACCTATGCCATCTACCTAGTACACTTTTAAAGCAATTTAAATGGGGGGAAATGGAATAAAAAAAACACGTAACACCATTTTCTGCTTTTCTACTGTACCCCCCAAAATAAGCACACGACACAGGTATGGGAGAAATTAAGGGCCATGTTTATTGAAATTGTTACATAGAGTGTGTAGGCTTGCAGCGGGTTCTGCCCGAGATGGTCCAACTCAGCTGTGTGGGCACCTACACTGGAGGAGGCTGTGAAAGCCTGATTCCCTCCTTCAAGCGTAACTGTCCTGACTCAGAATCAAAGATCGTCTAAGGCTCTCTCAGCTTCTTCATGGCTAACCTCTGACAACCGTCGGTCAAGGAAGCAGAATTGCCTTGCCAGTACTGTGCCGGGGTCCCACAAAGACTGACATTACAATTCGAGCCTGAGGGACCGCCAGCCTGCGCCCCAGCGCTGACAGGCTACTTGGAACCGGTTCTGGCCGCCCCTCGTAACTCTTGCTTACCTGACAGACACCTTTAGATCCCTATCTTTCATCCCTGCTCTCACGATTCCGCCAGGCATGGCCGACCCGGGGTTGCCTACAGAATTACAGTCTGGGGTAGGCGAAAAACCCAATTCGGAACATGGTAAAAAATTCCTACCCGGCCCCCCCCCAAGGGGTGACCAGATGAGCATCAGACTATGCCATGACAGGGAGGGAGGGTGGACCTCGTGTTGACACCAGGAATGGTGCTGGGCCTCCCTGCAGGCCCCTACAATCAGGCCCCTATCTTTGCTATGAACTCTGTTGCCTAACCATCCCTTCCTTTTGCAACAGCTAGTAGCACAGAGTACCTGCTCTTCCCTGGTGAATGCCAGGGAACAATGCCAAGCATTGTTACTGCTGCCAAACACTCATCAGAATTCCTGTTGTTTTCAGAACTGCCCAATTTTCGCATGGAGTGGAACAATTATGTTCCACAGAGTGCCACTGCAGCCCCCCAGAGTGGAAAAGGTAATGTTCTGAACAACTATATAACCACCCCCAACAATACATGTCTACTCAGATGGCACCGCTCTCCCTCACAAACACCATATAGCATCTCGAGTCTGAGAATGGGTGCAACTGACACTGTTATCAAGACACTGTTATCAAGTTAGGCAATCTGTGTTTCTCCCTGTTCCTCACAGGCCAGGCAGATCCCAAAGGAAGCCTACATTCTGCCTGCGTGTACTCACCCAGCCTGCTGTACAATGTTGTTGCTGACGTACTGATTCCAGTCAGGGCTCCCACCTTTTTCCAAACTCCATGGCAGACAGTGAACCAACGTATGCAATTAAACTTTACTGGTACACTCAGTTCTCTTCATGCAGATGCTTTTTGCAGATTATGATACGTTGTAATTACACTTTGAACATTCCTCTTGAGCTCCTCCTAGTACCGTTCCCTCTTGCAATCACCAAAACTCCACAGTTTGCACTCCACAAGTACAAACACAGTGAAGTGCATAGAAGTGAAGGCTACAAGCAGCCAGGAGGCTACAAAGAAGAAAGGCTGAGAACTACAACGAGGTTGCAAACAAGGAGTTTGGTGAGTTGCTCTCTAGCCCTAAGGTTGCCCAGTTTCCCTTTCTGGCAGGACTTTTGTGAATACTGTATTTTAGAAATCCATGCCAAGCAGAAACTTAGCTGGGGAATGAAGCTTTTTCAGGACTTGAGATGGAGCAACACTAAATCTAGCTCGTGCCAATGCTTGACAGTCCTGCGACGGCATTTGAAAGGAAAGATAAGGAGATAATTGGTGTGGAAAAAGGGAAAAATTAAAAAAAATAGGGGAACAAACTGTATGAGCAGAGGAACGAAGAGTCTGAACCAATATCTAAAAGACATTGATTCTGGCTTCAGAACGCTTCCTCCTCTGAAAGCAGCATTAAATATTCTAGGCTAGGGAAAGACCCAGAGTTCTTAACTTCTGCCATAGCAGATCAAAGGGGTCAGGGCAGATCCAAACAGCTATATAGGGGTCAGAGAAGGTGAGAAACATAACTACCTGCATGAGTACAAAATAAAATGCGTAACCAATACTTAAATCTCATCTGCCATAGACTGGTGGAAATTAAAGATTGTCCCAGTTCAAGTAAGATTGCAGAATTAGGGGCACATCTTGGGAGACACAGAAGCTTTCTGTAAAATCCCGCCTGTACGGAATCGTAAGATTGACTCAGTAGATTCAGACCAAATAAGGCCACCATAAAGAAGTTGGGAAATCACCTTAGCATTGAATACTTTAAGGGCAGTCGGAATAATAATAATAATCAACCTTTATTTGCTTAAAACAATCCAGTAACACCACCACAACAAAAGAAAACAGACAAACAAACAAACATACCTACATACATACATAAGTCTTAGTTAACTGCCAAGCTTAGTCCATATTCATAAGAACATAAGAACATAAGAAGAGCCCTGCTGGATCAGGCCAAAGGCTCATCTAGTCCAGCTTTCTGAATCACACAGTGGCCCCACCAGATGCCTCAGGGAGTACACAGCCAACAAGATAACCTGTTTCCTGCTGCCACTCCCCTGCACCTGGCACAGAGAAAACCTACTTCTAAAACCAGGAGGTTGCTTATGGCTTGTAACCTGTGATGGTCTTTTCCTCCATGAATCTGTCCAAACCCCTTTTAAAGGCATCTAGGCCAGGTGCCATCACCATATCCTGTGGCAAGGAGTTCCACAGATGAATTACACGCTGGGTAAAGAAATATTTTATCTAATTCGCCCTCCACTCAATTTTAGTGCATGTCCCCTAGTTCTGGTGTTGTGCGAGAGGGAGAAGAATTTCCCTCTATCCACTCTCTCCATCCCATGTATAATTTTATACGTCTCAATCATGTCCCCCCTCAGGCGCCTTTTTTCTAGACTGAAAAGCCCCAGACGCTGTAGCTATTCCTCATAAGGGAGGTGCTCCAGCCCACGAATCATTCTGGTTGCTCTTTTCTGCACCTTTTCCAATTCAACTATATCCTTTTTGAGGTGTGGTGACCAGAACTGGACACAATACTCCAGATGTGGCCTTACCATCGATTTGTACAAAGGCATAATGATATTGGCCGTTTTATTCTCAATCCCTTTTTTAATGATCCCGATCATGGAATTGGCCTTCTTCACAGCCGCCGCACACTGGGTCGACACTTTCATCGACCTGTCCACCAGGACCCCAAGATCTCTCTCTTGATCTGTCACAGACAGCTCAGAACCCATTAGCGAATATGTGAAATTTTGGTTTCTTGCCCCAATGCGCATCACTTTGCACTTACTTACATTGAAGTGCATCTGCCATTTTGCTGCCCATTCTCCTAGTTTGGAGAGATCCTTCTGGAGATCTTCACAATCCCTGAGTATGGAATTGGCCTTCTTCACAGCCGCCGCACACTGGGTCGACACTTTCATCGACCTGTCCACCAGGACCCCAAGTTCTCCTTCTTGATCCGTTACAGACAACTCAGAACCCATTAGTGTATATGTGAAATTTTGGTTTCTTGCCCCATGTGCATCACTTTGCACTTACTTACATTGAAGTGCATCTGCCATTTTGCTGCCCATTCTCCCAGTCTGGAGAGATCCTTCTGGAGCTCTTCACAATCCCTGCTGGTCTTCACCACCTGGAAAAGTTTAGTGTCATCCGCAAACTTGGCCACCTCACTGCTTATCCCCAACTCCAGGTTATTTATGAATAAGTTGAAAAGCACCGGTCCCAAGACCGGTCCTTGGGGCACACCGCTTTTTACCTCTCGCCATTGTGAAAATTGCCCATTGACTCCCACTCGCTGTTTCCTGGTCTTCAGCCAGTTCCTAATCCACAAGAGGACCTGCCCTCTTATTCCCTGACTGTGGAGTTTTCTCAGGAGCCTTTCATGAGGGACCGTGTCAAACGCCTTCTGAAAATCCAGATATATAATATCCACAGGTTCGCTCGCATCCACATGCCTGTTGACCTTTTCAAAAAATTCTAAATGGTTTGTGAGGCAAGACTTCCCCTTGCTGACTCAACCTCAGCAGAGTTTGTTCTTCTATGTGTTTTAAAATTTTATCTTTAATGAGACTTTCTCCATCTTCCCTGGAACAGATGTTAGGCTGACAGGACTGTAGTTTCCCGGGTCCCCCCCCTCCTTCCTTTTTTAAAGATTGGCATGACATTAGCTATCCTCCAATCCTCTGACACAGTGGCCGTTTTAAGGGACAAGTTGCATATTTTGGTCAAGAGGTCAGCAACTTCATTCTTGAGTTCCTTCAGAACTCTTGGGTGGATGCCGTCCGGGCCTGGTGATTTATTGATCTTTATTGTGTCAATTAAGTCTGAGACATCTTCTCTTTTAACCTCTATTTGACTTAATTCTTTAGCCAGGGGAGGCCGTTCAGGCAGTAGTATTTGCCCGAGGTCTTTTGCCGTGCAGACAGATGCAATGAACTCATTTAATTTCTCTGCAGTCTCCAAGTCCCCTTTTATCACTCCTTTCTCTCCCTCACCATCCAGAGGACAAACCATTTCCCTGGCAGGTTTTCTGCTTCTAACGTATTTGAAGAAGCTTTTGTTATTCCCTTTTATGTTGCCTGCCATACGTTCCTCAAAGTCTTGCTTGGCCTCCCATATCATCTTTTTACATATCTTTTGCCCCAGTTTGTGCTCCTGTTTGTTATCCTCATTAGGGCAAGACATCCATTTATGGAAGGAAGCTTCCTTGCCTTTTATAGCCTCTTTAAGTGTGCTTGTTAGCCATACCGGCACCCTCCTGGACTTAGTCGAGCCCTCCCTCCTTTGTGGGATACACTCCCGCTGGGCCTCTATTACTATTGTTTTAAACTGCCTCCATGCACTCTGGAGCGATTGGACTCTTTTTACCTTCCCTTTCAGCTTTTTTTTAACTAGTCTCCTCATTTTGGGGAAGTCTGCCCTTCGGAAGTCAAGGGTTTTCATGTCAGATTTGCTCGGCACTCTCCCTCCGACATGCATGGCGAAACAGATCGCAGCATGGTCACTGTTCCCTAAAGGTTCGGTAACATTTACATCCTTGACTAGAACTGGAGTGCCACACAATATCAAATCCAGAGTCACCTGTCCTCTGGTCGGCTCTGTGACTAGCTGCTCTAAGTCACAGTCATTTAGCATATCCAGAAATCCAGGCTCTCTTTCGTGACCAGAGCATGAGTTGACCCAGTCGATGTAAAGGATAATTGTAGTCCCCCATGACTACAACCCTGTCTCTCATTGACACCTCCCTGATTTGCTTCCTCATTTCAAGATCCCCTTCAGGTTTTTGATCTGGTGAACGGTAGCATGCCCCTACTATTACATCTAGTAATCTAACCCACAGTGATTCTACGGAGGAGTCAGAGCTCCCCTTCAGCTCTACTCTGGTGGATTCTACCCCTTCTTTGACATAGATGGCCACCCCACCTCCAACACGCCCCTCTCTGTCCCTCCTATAGAGTTTATATCCTGGAATTGCAGTATCCCACTGGTTCTCCGCATTCCACCAGGTTTCTGTTCGACCTACTTTGTCAATGTTTTCCCTAGCCACCAAACATTCCAGTTCTCCCGTCTTTGCCCATAGGCTTCGGGCATTTGCATAAAAGCACTTATATACCAGGTCCCTCAAGGCGGGCTGCGTGTTTGCACCTTTATCCCTGCAGCCTTCTGTCCTGCTAGATTGGCTGTCATGTCCCATCACGCTACCACTCCTAATTCTTACTCTGTTATTACTTGACCGTTCCCAATCCTCTGCACCCTCTAGGGATGAGGAGTCCCGAGCCGGATGCCCCTCGGCTCCTATCGGTTTCCCCCAGGGGTCAGTTTAAAAACTGCTCTGCTACCTTCTTAATGTTACGCGCCAGCAGTCTGGTTCCGTTTTGGTTCAAGTGAAGCCCGTCCCTCTTGTACAGGCCCGGCTTGTCCCAAAACGTTCCCTAGTTCCTAACAAACCTAAACCTCTCCTCCTGACACTAGTGTCTCATCCACGCATTGAGACCCCTGAGCTCCGCCTGCCTAGCTGGCCCTATGCGTGGAACTGGTAGCACTTCTGAGAACGCTACCTTTGGGGTCCTGGATTTGAGCTTCCTACCTAGCAACCTAAATTTGGCCTCCAGGACCGCCCGGCTACATTTCCCCACATCGTTGGTGCCAACATGCACCACAACCGCTACCTCCTCCCCAGCACTCTCTGCCAGCGTATCTAGATGAGAGTGACATCCCCAACCTTCGCACCAGGCAGACAAGTCACCATGCGGTCCTCACATCCGTCACAGTCCCCCCTCACTATGTTCCTGACTATAGCATCACGCACGACAAGAAGCCCCCCTCCCCAGAGGAGTATCCATAGTGCGACTGAATACAGGCCCATCACCTGAAGAAGGAGTCCCCACTGGGGAATTGTTTCCCTCTTTTCCAGAGCGACATTCTCCAGCCCTGAGACTCCCTTCCCTGGCAGCTGAGGAGCTGGCCAACTGAGGGTTTGAAAACGCCTCCACGTCCCTAGAAGTCTCACCCTGGTCCCTCTCTTCCTGTCTCTGCTTCTCCAGGTCAGCAACCATGGCTTCAAGGGAGTGAACCCACTCCCTGAGAGCCTGGAGCTCTTTGCACCGAGCACACACCCATGACTTATGCCCAAGAGGCAGATAATCATACATGTGACACTCGGTGCAAAACACTGGATAGCCCCCACCCCACTGCTGGCTGTCTGACTGCATAGCTTTTGTGTGTAAGGTATGTGTTTATCTAAGTTTGGGTACCTTAATGTTCTTGGAGCTCTTCTCTCTTCAAGGGAAGTGCCAAGCAGTGTGTGGGGCCTGGCTTCCTTGCCCCACTGCTGAACCCGCACAGCTGCTTAATTCGCTCCGATTCTGATGCACTCTGATGCACTCGTTCACGGCTCTGATGCAACAGAAGATATTTTAGAAAAGTTCCCACTGTCTCAGCAATACCAGAATCCTCAGATGACAAGATGTTCCTTACTACAGTACAATCTGGACAACCTTCCCACTTACCCAGCAGGGGAACTAAATGTTTCTTACGGAGAATCAGGTGGAGTCGGCAATGTAGGATCATGTGAGTCAGAGACTCAATCATACCTGGTTCACATGAACAACATCTCTCCTGATAGGGTATCCTATTATATCTCCCATATAACACAGCCGAAGGGAAAACATTACACCTGGCCAGAGTGTAAGCCCTTCGTTCAGTAGGACACAGCTGGGCAAGATACTCTGAGAAATGACCAGCTCTGGACAAAATCTGGAAACATATCGGAGAGCAATGCTTACTCACTGCACCCTGTAACTCCTGGGCCTGAATATGCAAAAGCTGCCTTTTAAATACCTGAAAAGCTGCCATAGAGGGCAATGAACCCAAAGTGTCAATATCAATGCCAATCAATCTGATCTTATGAAAAAAAAAATTGCAGATCCTACTGGGGGTAGTCAGTCAGAATAAATCTATTACCTTGTTTATAAAAAAAAAACAAAGTACAGATTGGATATCGTATGAAGGCGGATAAAGGTCAGGTTTCTTATGAGGGACCCATGAAAGATTGTAGATAAAATTGACTCCCAAATATTTAAAAGTCTTAAATTAGACTCCAATGAGTGCTTCGAGCAACGCCTGAAAGAAAATAGTTTTTTTTAAAAAAGGGCTTCCCCCAATTTTTTTGAATTTTTTTGTGGATATTAGACAGGTGAAACTATGTTTTAAATTTTTTTTCAGAATGTCAGGGTCACCCCACTGACCCCCCAAAAGAGCAAAGAAAACTGTTTTTAGGGAAAATGAGGTGCAGGAATTGGTTGCAGGGTAGCCCCTCCTCACTGAAATTAGAAATGAAACTTTGGCTTTTTTTTCATGGCCAGGGCCCTGGCTTTTGAATCCAAGTTGTTTGGAGCACCTCAGGTGCAGGTGATCAGCTATACACAGCTGTAATCAGGAGCAACACCAGGCATTGATCAAAGCACTCATTGGAGTGATATTGCTAACAGAATAGACCTGATGCAGTCATTTTCATCATATTGCATCATTTCCTATACTTTGTGAGTGGATTTCTGGCTTTTTTCTCATGGCCAGGGCCCTGGCTTTTGAATCCACTTTGTTTCCAGCACCTCAGGTGCAGGTGATCAGTTTTACAGAGCTGTAAGAAGGAGAAACCCAAGGCATTGCGCAAACAACTCATCGGTCACACGGTGACGTTGCGCACAAAACTCATTGGTCCTTAGAGGGTAATCTAATGTTATTCCAGTAAGTTGGCTGTTTGTTTCTGGGTTTTTTTTCTATTCCCCCCTCAGGCTGAGCCTATCAGGGCAGGCGTGAAGTTTGGGGTACTCAGAATTATGTCTCCAGCCTCAACAGAGTGCAGAGACCTGGCAGTGGCTGGCATTGTATACTGAATTTTAGCTGCATTTTGCAGGAGCTGGATTTAATTATTTATTTCTGGGTTGTTTTTTCTCCCCCCCCCCCCACCTCAGGCAGAGCCTATCGGGGCAGGGTTGAAGTTTTGGTTACTCAGAATTATGTCTCAAGCCTCAACTGAGTGATTGCAGCTACTTCATGGGAACTGTTGCTTTTGCGCAACACCGCTACAAACGAGCTGAGATATCATTGTAAAAAGCATGGTATTTTTCAAGGATTTGGTTTTTCTCAAATAAGAAGTGCATTCAAGGGTCAGGAAGTAGCCTCCAGCTAATGGGGCAGAAGTGGCTCTCTGTATAAACAAGACAAAAGAGGCTTGATTGCTGAGCCATTAATGTTTGATTGCCCTGTCATTTAAACTTTAAAACCCCATCTGGGAAGGAAAAAAAATAGAGCCAGTCTTGCAAAAACGGACTCTAAGAGCGATAAAAAAACTATTGCAGGTCCCTTGTAACTTGGGGTGCACTGTGCTTGGACATGCCCCTACACAACCCTAAAGTACAGAAGCTGTGTGTACAACATAATTATGCTTGTTTGAGCGTTGTAGTGGTGAACTCACAATTTCAGCTGCAGCAATTAAAGGGTTCAAATGGCCATAAAAAACCCTGGCAGGCAGGAACTTGTAACTTGGGGTGCACTATGCTGGGACATGTCCCTACACAACCCTAAAGTACAGAAGCTGTGTGTACAGTACAACTATGTTTGTTTGAGATCTTGTGTTGTCAGTTCTGTCACGTCTATGATTTACATAGGAATGAATGGAAAACGTCCCTTTAAACCTCAATGACTGGCTGCTAGCTTTAAACCCAATGAGTGGCATTTGCAACACCCATGCTACAGGTATATGGCACACCTGGGAATTTTTTTGCAGGTGGTTGTCTCTATTTGGGGATACCTTAAACATGTGAAAAAAACCTGGCATTTGGAAGTGCTGGGGAAATATGGCCTCGGGGCCAATTATTAAACTTGCTCAACATACCGTTTTGTTCCGAGTATAGGTCACTCCTGATTATCAGCCACACCCTTAAAGTTTGGTGCTATTTTCTTTTTAATCCAGGTCTTCATTCGGAGTGAGCGAGTTGGAGTGTGGGCGAAGCAGCTGCTGGGGGGGGGGGAAATTGCATCTCCTCTTCTTTAGGAAACCTGCACTTCCCCTCCCCCCCCACGGCGTACCTAACGAGAGGCTGCTGCTCTCCTTCAAACAGAGCAGTTTGGACGAATGCTCTGCTCTCCAAGTGTGTGCAGCATTCAAGATCGGCAGCTTAATCTAACTGGAGGCTTCACATGGTAGGGAGGTAAGGAGTGCCTTGACCCAGTGGCACTTTTTCTGGCTCCAGGTGTGCTGCAGTTCTGCCTCTGCTGTGATTGCCAGAGCAAATTGGACTGCCCCCACTTCCCAGATCTGCCCCATCGCCGCCTCGTTCTGCCCTTCCTCTGCCCCCATTGTCACTTCATTTCACCCTCACATGCCCACCTTCCACCCTCCCACCACCGCCTCCTGCCTCCCCCAACACCTTACCTGCTCTGGCAAGCTGGGGGAGAAGCAATGATGCCTTCCCACCGGCATCCCCAACAGCACACTGAGTAGTGTGCTGTCAGCGTGCCTTTTACGTGAAAGAAGAGGAGTTTATTAGATTCGTGTCTTGACAGCTCCCTGGGAACAAAAGTCCATATCTCAGAGAAACTGTGTCAGTTTGCTGCTCACACTTCCTTTTTATAATTCAAAACTGTGCAGCTACAGTAGGTGGGTGAAAGAATCACATTAACTTCTTATTGGTTACAGAGATACAGGAACATACGTAATAGACAAGTTACATATCTTATTGGTCATTCTCTGACAGCTGAGGTTTGACGTAAATAATTCTTGGAATTTCATTTACATATTCTTATGATGCTTGTTTGTTCTGTTCAGTTAACTTTATTGGCAACAGAAGAACTCCACCCTGCCAGCCTACCATCTATGGCAGTGCATAGCTGACAGGGGCCCCTTTCGTACCTCATACTTCTACAGAAGAACAGAATTGCAACTTAGTATTGTGCTCTTGCTTACTGACTATATGTAGAGCATGAGCCATTATATAAACAGGTGTATATTTCTCTCTTTGCAGAGACTCATTTAAGAGGTTATGCTGTTTTGTATTTAGAAATACATTTTGATGTTTACTACAAAGAATGCACTCTGATTATGCTCAGGAAAACCTCTCCACTAGACATTATATCCTTTTGAAACAACTGACATTATTTTACACAGGTCTACAATGTGGCTGTTTATGGTGGTGGCATGCTTGATGATCCTACTGTCTGCAAATATAGAGGAATTAATAGGAAAAAGACACCTGAATCCTGAAGGATTTATGAATATTGTAAGTTACTTATTCAGATGCATTTAGAAATAGTAAGTTGTACTTTTTAAAAAAAAATCTGATGATTTTCCAGACCAGTTTTCAGGCTGTTTCTCAAAAGAATCTTCATCCCTGCTCAGGTTATTCCAAAGTGGTGAGTCTTTCAGAAAGTGTTTTGCTCAAGTCTTCTTTCCACTTTCTATGACCTAGAGCAGTGATTCCCAAACCTTTTAGCACCAGGTCCCACATGTTAAAGTGACACTTTATCAGGACCCACCTATTTATTTATTTTTAAAAAAACAAAAACTCTCAATCCATTTCTATTAATGAGGCAGCCCTAATTAATAGCCGCAAGGCTTGAGGGGCTTAGTTATGTGACCCAGCCTTCACCTGCTCCCACTACCTGTCATTGACAGACTTGGAATAAAACACCAGAAAAAAGACACTCAATCCTCCCTATATTTACACAAGCTTGCAAATTGCAGCAGCTGAGCTCCTTGCAAACTGCAGGAGCTCAGCTCTTTGAAGGAAAATTAGCAGCTATCTGATTTTTGAATAGCCTCAGGGCTTGAGGAAGTTACTTATCTGATCTTTGCATCACCCATGTTTTCATTGGAGGCTCTGCAGAACCCACCAGAAATCAGGTCCCGTCCCAACCCACAGTTTTGGAAATGCTGACCTAGAGAACTCATGGAGCTTTAATTCATGTATAGAACTTAATTCATGTCTAGAACAAAGTCAGGGGACTTAGCTGAATGGACCATACATTTTTCTCATAGTCATCCTCCGTTGATGCGGTTTCATGCTATAGTGTGGTGGGGATAGGGTTGGGCAGTAAGACATTCTTCAGATTTAAGATTCACATTTCCATAGAACTTTGGCTCTACCAGATCAGTTTTTTTTTTTTTTAGCAGGAAGGAATCAGGGACTGTATCAATTTTAGACTGTTCTGATAGATGACATGTTATCATTTGATTTCACTTTGTTATGAGAGCTTTGGGCTAGCCAGGTAACTTAGCTGTATTATTCATGTGTATTTTAGTCATAGGTTAATGTTTTCTTCCTTGCAGAGCGAAATTATTGACTATTGGGGATACCCCAGTGAACGGCATGAAATCCTGACAGCCGATGGCTACTACCTGCAGGCAAACAGAATTCCTTATGGAGTGCACAGTCCTGGAAAGACAGGTAGTTTATAATGAAATGCTACTGTTTCGTACAACTGTCTGACGGTACACGTCAAAATCTACCCTTCTTTCCCAGTAAGGGGAAAGACTGGCTCCAAGTTTCACTTCTTCTCTTCCCAGCCCAGTGGGGTCATAAGCTGGCGCGTCACCCTGTGCTGGGTCAGCGGCCGGTTTGGCACATCACCCCCACCCTCACTGGTACGTCAACCACCCCTCAGAGCCGCGTCACCCCCCGTACTCACCCCATCCCAGCACGTCACTCCTGGAGCCGGCAAGCCGAGCCACGTCTTCCTCAGTGGATCGGCTGCTTTTGAATAGTCCGGCAAGGCTATTCAAGCTGCAAGGCTTCGAGCTGGCAAGGCTTCGAGCATTGTATGTGCACAATGCCGCTCAAAGCCTTGCCGGCCTGTTCAGAAGCAGCCAAGCCGCCGAGGAAGACGCGGCTCGGCTTGTCGGCTCCAGGAGTGACGCGTCAGGATGGGGATGAATGGGGGTTGACGTGCCAGGACTCCTGGCGCGTCGCTCCCTGGTGCGTCACCCCCTCCAGGTGCCCCCTCTGCTCCGCTCCCCGCTACACAACAGTGATGTCACTGTCCCAGGCTGCAGTTATTGTGTGTCGGTCTCAGTTTGGGAGGAATGAGAGGGTGGGGAGGGGAGGGACTGGGAGATGTTCCTTTAAGCAGAAAAGAATTGTGGGGGAAAGGATCACAGTCGTTTGAACAACTGTTGGTCTCTTCTCTTTCTCCTCCTGTGATTCTTGTACAACAAGTTCTCAGTTAAAGTTGTTCATAGACTCTTGTTCATAGACTCTTTTGGAAACTGCAACTTTAAGCTAAAAAACTTATAATGTATCCAATTTTACCATAGTCTAATTGATAAACGTAAATGTTCCTATGGCATTTTCCCATCAACTTTAAAGCGAAGTGACTTTAAATGAAACTTTAAGTGAGGACTTGCTGTATTGGGGCAGCTGGGGATATTATGTGTGTGCATGGAAATGGAAAGCCCATTCAGAGTTATGTTTGTGGCATGGCAGTTGCATCCCTCTGGAAGATCTCATGCTGGTGCAGTTGGTAAGTGATGGTCAGGACCAGTGGTGTCACTAGGGCGCGCGCTGCCCCAGGGTGGGGCACATGCATCACCCAAGTGATGCCTCCCCCAGAACACCCCCTTTTATAAATCTCGATTTTGGGGGGCGCCCGACGGGCCGATGCCCTGGGCACCCCCTTAATCGTTGCAGCCGGCTCTGGGACGTCTTCCCCGGCCGGCTGTCCTGGGCCTTCTAAGGAAGGCCCGCTGCGCCGAACGCTATTTATAATTTTTTTGTGCATACGCAGACTGTTCCTGAGGGAAAAGGGCAGCCCCAAACACTGAATAGAAAGGAAAAGGTAACCTAAGCCTATCTCTACCTAACCACTGCAGCTGATGAAAGAAAAGGGCAGGAAAATGCTGAGAACCTTCCTATATATTTTCTACTGCCCCCACCCATTGTCCAGCCCACCCACCCATTCTCCTGTCATAGCCAAAATGCTGAGAAGCCTTGCCTTCCCTCGCCCTTTCCACCCCCTTGTAAGTCCTTCCCATGCACCGCCTCTGCTTTCTTTGTGCTTGCCTCCTTCATCTTTTCAGCATCGTGATGTCTTCTTCCATGCTTTATGATGGCTGGTAAGCATGTAAATAGAGACTTGAAATGGAACTTGGCTGAAAAGGGGCCAATTCGTGAGTCGCATCAGGGAGAGCAGCTTGATGCATTGAGTTGAGTCCAAGTCAAGACCCCAACCCTGGAAAGGGGTGGGGAGGTTAATACTTTTCCCTACCATGGTTTTGATCCTGATCACAGTTCTCCAATTCGATGAAGACCTTCCTTCCCCCAAACTTCAGATTTGACTTCCCACATAATTTTTATAAATACAACTAACTCCTAGTCAGACCACATAATACAATTAGCTGCATTTCTAGTATGACTGTTGAGACCTCCAGGTCTTCCTGCTTCCTGCCAAGGCAGAGATTCCACAGTTTCCTCTTTGTTTCTTTTCCAGGGGATAGGCCAGTTGTCTTACTGGTACATCCTTTCTTGGGCGAGGGTAGGTGCTGGATTGCAAATCTCCCAAGCAACAGTCTGGCATTTGTCCTAGCAGATGCTGGCTATGATGTCTGGTTGCTAAATTGCAGAGGGACCACCTGGTCTAGAAGGCACAAGTATCTGTCCATTGATCAGGAGCAATTTTGGGATTTCAGGTAAGCTCAAGAAATAGTTCACAGTCTGAATAGATGGAAAACAAATCTTTGCCTTCTACCACTTTGCAGTTTTGTTCCATGCGTTAAGTAACTGTTAGCTCAAATCCTTGCAGTGAGGTTATTATAAACATATACGCTCATTTCATAAAATTAACTTCAAGTCAAAATCTTTTCAGAACTTCCATACAAATGACCACTCAAGAAGATCAAGTGCATCTGTACTGTTTTCAGAAAGACAAAATGTTGGATGTATTACAGCCCAATTCTCTTTAAAATGCAACCGTGGCTCACTTAAAATTTGGCTCCAATAAGTTTTTCAAGCAACTCCTGAAAGAAAATAGTTTAAAAAAAGGGCTTCCCCCAATTTTTCTGGATTTTTTTTGTGAAAATTAGACAGGTGAAAATATTTTTTTAAAACAAGTTTCAGAGTTCTAGGGTCACCCCACTGACCCCCCCCCAGAATAGCAAAGATCACTGTTTTTAGGGAAAATGAGGTGCAGGAATTGGTTGCAGGGTAGCCCCTCCTCACTGAAATTAGAAATGAAACTTTGGCTTTTTTTTCATGGCCAGGGCCCTGGCTTTTGAATCCAAGTTGTTTGGAGCACCTCAGGTGCAGGTGATCAGCTATACACAGCTGTAATCAGGAGCAACACCAGGCATTGATCAAAGCACTCATTGGAGTTATATTGCTAACAGAATAGACCTGATGCAGTCATTTTCATCATATTGCATCAATTCCTATAGTTTTTGAGTGGATTTCTGGCTTTTTTTTTTCTAAAATACCACTTCTCTAGAACGTAATGTAAACACAGCTAAAATTTCAGGCAGTGCGTGGTGTAATTTGTAAGGTTTTATGACGTGTTTTATGGCTATTGACCTAATGTGAACTCAACTATCTAAATTGCTGTCATTTGCAAGACTTCAGGGTTCCCAGACTTCCTGAGTTGTTTTTCTCCTCCCCCCAGCTTTTCTTTGGGCATGCTGAGGGGGGCAGAGGTGAAGATTGGGGTACTAATAATTCTGTCTCCATCCTCAAACTTCCTGTAGCAGGGATCTAACAGGTTGCTGTGTTATACTGACTTTCAGCAGGATTTTTGCAAGCAGCTCAATGTAGATGTTTATTTCTAGGCGTTTTTTTCTTTCCCCCTCATCAGGCTGAGCCTATCAGGACAGGGTTGAAGGCTGGGCTACTCAGAATTATGTCTCCAGCCTCAACTGAGTGATTGCAAGTACCTTGCAGGCAGCTGTCATTATAAACTGATTTTTAGCTGGATTGTTGAAGGGAGCTCAGTTTAGCTGTTTATTTCTGGGGGGGGGTTTTCTTCCACCCCCCCAGGCTGAGCCCTCCCTGGTGACGGTGTTTTTCCAGGAACAAGTGCATTCAAGGGTCAGGAACTAGCCTCCAGCTATGTGGGGGTGGGTGGAGTAACAGCCTTTGTTATGAGGCTGGCTGAAAGACGTTTGCTTTGCTGAGTGGGTATTTAATTTTTAGAGCACATCAGAAACTATCTTTGTAAGACGATTTTGCAAAAAACGAACTGTCAAGAGCTATAAAAACCCTCTTGCACTCAGGAACTTGTAACTTCATACACACTGTGCTGAAACATGCCCCTAAAGACCCCTAAAGCACAGAAGCTGTGTGTACAACACAACCATTTTTTTAAGCATTTTTGTGCTGAACTCACAACTAAAGCTGCAGCACTTAGGGTTTGAAGGGTCATAAAAACAAAACTATTGTACTCAGGAACTTGTAACTTGGGGTGCACTGTGCTGAAACATGGCCCTACACAAACCTAAAGCACAGAAGTTGTGTGTAAAACACAAATATTTTTTTGTGCATTTTTGTGCTGAACTCACAACTAAAGCTGCAACATTTCAAGGATTTGAAGGGTCATAAAAAAAAACCCTGGCAGGAAGGGACTAGCAACTTGGGGTACACTGTGCTGAGACATACCCCTGCAGACCCCTAAAGCACAGAAGCTGTGTGCACAACACAACTATGTGTTTGTTTGAGATCTTGTGTTGTCAGGTCTATGCTTTACATAGGAATGAATGGACACATTTGTTATGCCTTAAAACCAAATGAGTGGTGAATGCAACGCCTCTGCTACAGGTATCTGGAACACCTGGGATATTTTTTTTCGGTGGTTATATCTCGTTGGGGGTCCCTTAAACATGTTGATCACACTGACATTTGGGAATTCTGGGGAAAACTGACCACTGGGACAAAAGGCGACCACTGCATCCTAGGCAGGATTGGGGGCAGCGCTGGTGGATATGTAACTCTTTGGGTGAAAGGGACGTTTGTAGCTATCAAAGATGGCTACGTCCCCAGGCAGAGTGATCAGTGCCGACCTGTCCGCCAGCACCGTTTACTTTGTTGGGTGTCCAACGACGTGCCTTATGGCACATTTCCGACACCCGGCAACAGTGGAGCTGTTGCTCCACTGGAGGAAGTATAGATTGAATTGTGCTGCTAGTTACTTGAAAAAGAATTATGACATTGATTCCCTTTCTGATATAAATTGACTCATCATTGTTATTGATACTTAGTGATAAACTCAATCCAGCATTGTAGACAAATTTAATAATTAAGAATCCTTGTTAAACTATCAAACCAGACTATAGGATTTCACATCTATGGATGTTATTGTTTTTTACTTTGGAGATTCAAATTATCTTAGGTTCAGTCCATGAAGATTGTGAAAGAGTTTTAACCAAACAAGTTCTCATTCATCTGTAGCAACGGTGCAAAGTTGCTGACTGGGAGAAAATGGAATGGCTGTTAGCCAGATGATGGAGTTGGACTGCATTTCATTCGCTATTGTTACATGACCATGCAGGATTACTGCCCTTCCCCCAAAAAACCTTCAAAAGATTTACAGAAGATCTTTATCTGTGAATCAATAAATCGGTGAATCAATAAATTCACTCAGTGATGGTGTACCATTAAAAATTAAAAAAATCAGCAATAAAATGCATGAATAAGACACAATTTAAAATTATATTATTTTTATCACAGTGCTTATCTACAACGGCAGAGAAGTGCTCCAATGAAAGAATGTAAAAACTAACAAAACTGGTCCCTCTGCCTCCAAATCAGTCTGAGCAAGTTGTGTCAATCAATATCTTTATTACGGTCAAAGACGAGCCCAAAACAAAAATGGTACAAAAACAACACAAGTTAGCAAATGAAATAAAGATATTAGACAGTTAAAATTAAAATTACATTTAAAATTGTCATCAGCCCAGGAATGTAGCCACTCTAACAAACAACACAAGTGAGCAAATGAAATAAAGATATTAGACCAGGGTTTCTCAACCTTTGGAGGCCCAGGGACCCCCTATCACGGTCCAATTTTCTGAAGTACCCCTGCTAATTAACTGCTGATTAATCAATTAATTTGGTAATTTGGTAATGCCTTATTTAACTCTGTGTGTGTGAGAGAGAGACAGACAGACAGACAGACAGACAGACGGGGGATTGCATTTAAGTTCTAATTAACAAGTAATTAACTACTGATTGATGCTGATAAGGGGTAGGCTCTGGCGTACCCCCTGCCGTTGGTCCATGTACCCCTAGGAGTACTCGTACCACAGGTTGAGAACCCCTGTATTAGACAGTTAAAATTAAAATTGCATTTAAAATGATCAACCCAGGAAAGCAGCCACTTTAACAAACAATGATCTACAGATGCACATCAAGTCATAAATTACAAATTGGTATCCAGCTGCATGCTACGCGCTGCGGCAAGGAGAGTCATGCCGGCCACATGACCATGGAGGCGTTATATGGCTCTCTATAAAATGTATCTAATCAGAACCAATGACTCCACACTCCATCATCTTTTCCGCAAACTTATTGCAGCCGCAAACAACTTAGCAACACTATATGTAATTGCGGGATTATAATCAGATAAGAGCAAATAGGTATATTGATGACATCTGCGACCCAGGAAGCGATTCAACAATAGAAATATAAGAGCAGCCCGAATATCCCTATAGAACAGTTCAATAACACATGTTCGGTTGTTTCAATTTGTTCCATACCACAAGGGCAGAGACGATTCAAGAATGGGATCTTTTTTATAGCAGCCCTCAGACATTGCTGAGGGAAGTCCACGAAAACGGGCCAAAATAAATGCCCTTCTATGCTTAAGCATCTTCAACTGCGCTAGATAGGGTACAGGGGAGGCAATATATTCAAGTTCATCCCTAATAAAGAATTCCGAAGTGCTGCTTAGGTACTGCTCCTCCCACACTCCTCCCACAGAAATATGATAGGGGGCGTCCTCGCCCCCTCCCTCTTTGTGCGCTTCCCGGGCGACCGTGTAAAGACGAGCATCTCTTGATGGGATGCTCGGCCTAATTACACACAGCGCAATCCTAAGGATCCGACGAGGATCTAGGGCTGCTCACCGGATCCTGAGCCAAGGGTGACAGTCGGCCGCCGGGCCGGAGCTCTACTCGGGGAAGGGGGCGCACCTCCAATTCTCTGGGTGTAAACCGGGGCCAGTCTGGTAGGCCACCTCGGATTTCAGCCCGCTAAATAGCTGGTGAAAGTAGAGGAGGCCGTGTAACAGTGTAGCCGGACCAGCAGGGACAGGGATAAATCTGCCACCATCCACTGCCCCCTCCCAGGCCAGCTAGGAGAATGACCCCCTCCCTCGCCCACCCTCCCTCGCCCACCGAACTGCCCACGCAGCCGCTGGCGGGAGCTCTTACCATCCGCCAGCAGTCGTGTCCTGGTCCAGCATTGGAGATCCGGCATACACCAGACTCGTTGTGAACATGCTTTATGGCACATTTGCAACTGCATCCGGCGATAGAACGCTTGATCTATCACCGACACCCTCCAGTGGATTGAGCCCACAAACTCCTTCCAGTTCATGTGCTCAAGGAGAAGATTTAAGGAGAAGATGAATTAATTCCTCTCTCTTCTGAATTTTAACACTCATCCATCTTCAGAACCTACAGTATTATTATTGTTGTTGTTCAGTCGTTAAGTCGTGTCTGACCCTTTGTGATCCCATGAACCATATCCCGCCAGGCCTTCCTGTCCTCCACTATCTTCCTAAGTTCGATTATTTTCATGTTCGTTGCATCGGTGATGCTGTCTAACCATCTCATCCTTTGCCTTCCCCTTCTCCTTTTGCCTTCAATCCTTCCCAGCATCAGAGTCTCTCTTCGCATTAGGTGGCCAAAATATTTGAGTTTCAGTCTCAGTACCTGTCCTTCCAGGGAACAGTCAGGGTTGATTTCATTTAGGATTGACTGATTTGATCTCCTAGCAGTCCAAGGGACTCGCAGGAGTCTTCTCCAGCACCACAGTTTGAAAGCATCTATTCTTCGGCGCTCAGCCTTCCTTATGGTCCAACTCTCGCAACCATACATTGCTACTGGGAACACCATCGCCCTGACTATGCGAACTTTTGTTGGCATGGTGATATCTCTGCTTTTTATTATGCTATCTAAATTTGCCATAGCTTTCCTTCCAAGGAGTAAGCGTCTTTTAATTTCATGGCTGCTGTCACCATCTGCAGTGATCTTGGAACCCCAAAAAAGTAAAATCTGTTACTGCTTCCATTTCTGCCCCTTCTATTTGCCAGGAATTGATGGGACCAGATGCCATGATCTTAGTTTTATTAATGTTGAGTTTCAAGCCAACTTTTGCACTCTCTTCTTTCACTCTCATCAAGAGGCTCTTTAGTTCTTCTTCACTTTCTGCCATTAGGGTGGTATCGTCTGCATATCTGAGGTTGTTGATATTTCTCCCGGCAATCTTGATACCGGCTTGCGATTCATTCAGCCCTGCATTTCTCATAATGTACTTTGCATATAAGTTAAATAAGCAGGGTGACAATATACAGCCTTGCCATACTCCCTTCCCAATTTTGAACCAATTGGTTGTTCCATGGCCGGTTCGAACTGTTGCTTCTTGACCCGCATACAGGTTTCTCAGGAGACAGGTAAGGTGGTCTGGTACCCCCATCTCTTTGCCACAGTTTGTTGTGAACCACACAATCAAAGGCTTTTGCGTAGTCAATGAAGCAGAAGTAGGGTTTTTTTTTGGAACTCTCATGCTTTCTCCATGATCCAGCGCATGTTGGCAATTTGATCTCTAGTTCCTCTGATTCTTCGAAACCCAGCTTGTACGTCCGGTAGTTGTTGGTTCACGTACTGCTGAAGCCTAGCTTGTAGGATTTTGAGCATAACCTTGCTAGCATTTGAAATGAGTGCAATTGTGCGTTAGTTTGAACACTCTTTGGCACTGCCCTTCTTTGGAATTGGCATGTAAACTGACCTTTTCCAATCCTTTGGCCACTGCTGAGTTTTCCAAATTTGTTGGCATATTGAATGCAGCACTTTAACAGCATCCTCATTTAGGATTTTAAGTAGCTCAGCTGGGATAATATCATCTCCACTAGCTTTGTTGTTAGTAATGCTACCTAAGGCCCACTTGACTTCACTCTCTAGGATGTCCGGCTCTGGGTCAGTGACCCCACCAGCATAGTCATCAGGATCATTAAGACCTTTCTTGTATAGCTCTTCTGTGTATTCTTGCCATCTCTTCTTAATCTCTTCTGCTTCTGTTAGGTCCCTGCCTTTTTTTGTCCTTTATCATGCCCATCTTTGCACAAAACGTTCCCGTGATATCTCCAATGTTCTTGAAGAGATCTCTAGTCCTCCCCATTCTGTTGTTTTCCTCGATTTCCTTGCATTGTTCATTTAAGAAGGCCTTCTTATCTCTCCTTGCTATTCTCTGGAAATCTGCATTCAGTTGGTTATATCTTTCTCTGTTAGCCTTTTGTAAAAGTATTTTTTTAAATTTTATTTAATTCATTTTATAAAAGAAAACAATAAAAGAAAAAATATATACGTGTGCATAAAAAGGTAACGCTGACCCCTGACAATTAAGTCCAGTCGTGTCCGACTCTAGCGTGTGGTGCTCATCTCCATTTCAAAGCCGAACAGCCAGCGTTGTCCAAAGACGCCTCCGTGGTCATGTGGCCGGCATGACTCTCCTTGCCGCAGCACATAGCATGCAGCTGGAACACGGAGCGCTGTTTACCTTCCCGCAAGAGGTACCTATTTATCTACTTGCATTGACATGTTTGGAACTGCTAGGTTGGCAGGAGATACATGTGCATAGATATATGTAAATATTTTGAATAGAATACACTGTATACAATTTGAATACTTAACGGGTGGGAAAAAAACCCACCATAAGTAAATTAATGTGTATTGTGGGAAAAAACAACAACAACAAATAACACCTATGCATGTGAGGTGTTTTTTTTTTTTAAAGGATATCAAAACAATAATTATTTCTACATGCTTCCTGTAGTGACATATACATCAAACACATGCTTCGAGAAGTGGCTTCCAAATATTCTCAAAAATATCCGATCGCAGTCGTCGGTATGTGGTTTGCTCAAATTTCGACAGGTATAAGAGACCTTCAATCCATTCAGCACCATTTGTCTTTCTAATTTTTTAAAATCAACTTTCTAGCCACTGTGAGAGCACAAAGAGTCAATTTTCGCTGATCCGCAGTTAGCCTCCAAGTGACAGGTAGATAATTAAGGAGAACATATGTTTCAGTGAAAATCAGTGATTGTTGTAGTACCACATTTATAATAATAATTTCTTCCCAAAAACATACAAGTATAGGACATGTCCAGAACATATGTATTAAGGAGGCATCTGAATTATTACAATGCCAACATCTGAAATCTGTGGTTAATCCTTGAGCATATAACCTCTGTGGCATCCAAACCAATACACCCTGTAGGGTATTCCTCTGCCAGGAGGGGCTGTTCCTGGCCTTCCTAGAGGGTCTGGTCTGGCCTTGGTCAAGGCCTCAGAGTTGTAGGGAGGAAGGAGGGAGGTTACAGCACCTTAGTCCCCTTCTCCCTGGTCTTATGGTGCTTTACCTGAGTGTAAGCATTCAGGAGTTCCACCTCTGCTGACCTCCTCATCACTGGCCAGCCAGCGCTTTATGAACCCTCTCCATCCCTCTGAGACTCCACCTCCTCGTTTCCCTCCACCTTGGCCACTCCCCCAGCCTTTATACCTTAAAGGGGCTGGTCCTCTCCCTTCGGTTCCTGAACTCCCCTTTTTGTCACAGCCTTCTTGACTCCCCAGCCGTCTGGCCGGCCATCTGAGTTTATGTGGGGTCACCCCACCATTGGCCTCAGGGGGCTGCCAGACCCCCAGGGGTGCCCAACCCCCTCAGTCCTTCTCGATGTGTCTGACGGTAATCCCCTCACTTGTTGCGGCATTGCTGGCGTGTTGGGCCCGGGCCCCATGCCATCTGAGGCCTGCTGAGGGCAGCCACATGGCACTGGGGTGGCGCCATCCCTAGCCTGGCCGATGTGCTTCCGGTCGCCCGGAGAGGTCATGGCTGGGACCGGGTTTTTATGGGCCCAGAGTATGCTGCAGAGGGCGGCCACGGTGGCGTCTGCCATGCCCAGAATTGGGAATGGCCTGTCAGCACACCGCCTTCTTCCTCCTGCCCTGGGAAGACGCCTGACGGGACACCGGATATGTCCGGGACCAGACACAAACTAAAGATAATTTTCTGTTGTATTAAGTATAATTTAAGATCCATAGATATTGCTGAAATAATTTTTAATGCCATTATCCATTGATTATGTACAATCGGACGATCAAGATCTGCGTTCCATCTTTCTCTGAGATGGATATCATATTTTTTAGTAGCATTAAATATTTATACACAAATATTACTGGTTTCTTCTTTGACTCGATTAGTACTTCTAATAAAGTTGGACTTTGAGAGGCACATAGGGCAGTTGGGTCATATTTAGATGTTAATTAGTGTCACAATTGTAAATATTGCAATTTCTGGCAAATCATATTTTACCCTTAAGAAGAACTTAAAATCCTTTTCCTGTTCAATGAGTTGATCTAAAGTTAAAATTGGTTTGTCTAACCAGGTTTGACAACAAAAAGATTTCTTACCAATCTTGAGTTCTGGATTAGCCCATAAAGTTAATTTAGCATGGGAATAAGGATCAAATTTATATTTCCCTGCCATCATATTCCAAAGATGCCTAACTGAGGATACTGCTAATGGAACATGTTTTGTGTTCGTATATGTGGAGCCTAAGACAGACCATTGTTTCAAAAGTGCAATTGCAGAAAATTCCAATTTTATCCAAGATGGAACTTTAGGTTGCAATTTATCCCACTTATGACTAGACATTAATAAATAAGCTTGATGATATAGACCTAAATCAGGCAGTCCAAACCCACCCTCCTTAAATGGTAATTGCATCCTTTTTAAGGAAATCCTTGGCAATTTGAATCCCCATATAAATTTCCTGAACAGGGTGAAAAATGTATGGATATATCTACTAGGAATACAAGAAAAAAATGCACATATAACATACATAATTCGTGGTATAATATTCATTTTTAGTATATTAGCTTTACCCCAGAGGGACATATTTAGGAATGCCCATCTATCCAAATCCAAGGAAATTTCATTTGTCAATTTATTAAAGTTCAACGCAATCATCTGTGTTATATCCCTGGGTATTAAAATTCCCAAATACTTTATAAACTCAGGGTACCACCTAAAATTCCAGGCACTATAAATATGCTGTGGCACATTTTCCCCTTAAGGCATTACTTTGGATTTAGTCAAATTGATAGAATAACCCGAAACATCCCCAAAATTAGATATAACTTTCAGTAATTCAGGTATGGACACCAGGGGATCTGCAATAAATAACAATATATCATCTGCATATAATGCAATCTTAAACTCGTTAACATTGTACTTAATGCTATGGATAGCAGTATTTTGCCTGAAAGCACATGCCAATGGTTCCAAACACAGATCAAATATCAGAGGTGCAAGTGGAGGACTTGCCTTGTGCCCTTTTCCAAAAACAAAACAGAGGAGAGAGCCATTTGTTAAGATTTTTAAACTATGGAAAATAAATTTCCATTGTACCAAATCAAAAGCTTTCTATGCATCCAATGAAATAATAGCCGTTTGATTAGACCTCTTGGCTTCTGAAGCAACCAAATCCACATACAGCGCAATCCTGGGTAACTTTAGAATGGCGGAGTGCACGCTCCGCCATTCTAAAGTTTTGCAAACGTGCCGTAAAGCACGTTTGCGACTACTTGGGAGTAAGTCACTCCATCGCTGGACCAGTCAAGCGGCTGCCGGAGTAAGGTGAGTGCTTCCACTGGCAGCCGCATGGGTGGGGGAGGGGGACCATTGGTCTAGCCGACTGGGAGGGGGAGAGGGATGGTGCCCATCATAACCCCATCCCCACCAGGCCGGCTAGACCGTTAAACAGCCTCCTCCGACAGCTGTTTAGGTGGCGGAAATCTGAGGAGGCCTATCGGGCCGGCCCCGGATTACACACAGAGAAGGGTACAAACATCCCCTTCCTCGAGTAGACCTCCAGCCCGCCATGCGATGGGCAGCCTTGGGCTCAGGATCTGGCGGCCGGCCCTGGGCTGCCAGGCAGATCCTTTCACAGGATTGCGCTGTAAAAGTCTTATTTTGTCCGAGTCCTGTCGACCATTGATAAGTTCCACCTGGTCAGAGTGGACAAGTGTTTTTATAACTTGCTGAAGCCGGGTAGCCAATAATGTAGTCAATATTTTGGCATCCACATTTAACAATGATATAAGACAGTAGTTTGCACACTTAGTGTGATCGTTATCTGGTTTAGTACATGCCTCCGCTATAGAAGGTGGAAGAAAACCTGTTGCAAAAATTTCCTTGTATAACTGATACAACCTAGGCACAAGGATATCCAAAAAAAGATTTATAAAATTCCACTGGAAATCCGTCTGGCCCTGGTGCTTTGTTATTACTCGAATCTCTGCACATCTCCATCCACTTCAATGACCATAGTTGCAGGGAATTTAATATAATATGTGTAAGATGGCAAACTGATTTCATTCTTTCAAAAGTTCTGAAGAGGACCGTTTTCTGGACTGATTACTATGTAACTTTTCAACCTATCTCTGAACTAATTAAGATTTTCTGTGTTTGCTGAGTATAACTTCAAAACCTCTTTTGAAGAACTATGCCTCCCCAAGAAAGATAAGACTCTTCTCCCTGCATCTCCTACTTCACTTAAGTAAGCAGCTGGATTGGCTGGAGACTCCGACAAGATTGATGAACTTACACAATTAATTACAACATCGCAAGAGCAATTAATACCAAAGATCAGTTAGCAATCACTCCAGTTAAATCAAATTGTCGGAACAATCCAGGAGGTGCAGAATTCTTTGTCAACCCGCCAGTCTAAAGTGGGAGAAATGGAAACAAAAATAAATGTTCTTGAAGATCAAATTGACCGTAAATCTACAACGATGAAAGCTTCACGTAATCTCTTAACCTCTCGAATTTCTCAACTGGAGATTAATGCCCGTCTGTCCAATATACGTGTTGTTCGGTTGGACAAAAATATAAAAAGGGAGAGGAGAGGGAATTTATGGAGAAATTTTAAAGTAGCATAGAGAAATTTTTGGCCCAGAATAATTGATAATAATTAGATAATAATTGGCCCGGTGGGGAGAAATTTTAGCCTGAGCTTTTAAAAATACCCGATGATTTTCAGCTTCTGGTTGAACGTGTATACCTAATTATCCATAAAGCCTCCATCTCTGCTGCTTCTCGAGCTAAGAAAATATGGTAGTGCAGTTTTTGAGACCGAGCACACACAACTACATTCTGCAGCTGGCAAGGCAAAATGGCGAGCTGTTTTGGGAGATCTCTCGTATTATTGTCTTTCCTGATTATCCTGCTCAAATTGCAGCACAACGCTTCCCATTCCAGAAGCCACGCCAGCTTACAAGAAGTTTGAATTTGTAAAAGTCTTCTGTAAAATTCAGCTGTACAGCAGGATCTGGACACCTATTCCAAATACTCTTTCGGTGCAATCCACCATAACTTTAGGCTGGTGGAGCAAGCGATCCACCAGCCTAAGGTGCTGCAAAAGTATCATTGGGCATTTTTGGCTCCTCCAGTATAAGCGGCGCCAGCATGGAGGCCAGCACTGCTTACATGGCGGTCCCCCAGGATCTGCGCCTGCTGACCACATGTGCCAGCTGACCCCATCCCCAAGTCCTAAGCCAGTTGGTGAGAGGGCGTGGGGAGGGCGGGGTGGTGGGTGAGGGGGCCACTGGCTGGCCCAGCCCGGAAGGGGGCAGTGCTATCGATCCTGGGTTGCACCGATATCCTGAATCCCTTCCCAGGCTGGGCCAGCCTTACACGGCCTCCCCAGACGCGCACCGGCTAAAGTGCTGGTATGCATCTGAGGATGCCCATTGGGGCCTCTGGGGCTTACACTGGGGGAATGGGACAAATGTCCCTTTCCTCTGATGTGGTCCCCGGCTGCGTCCTGCGCGGGCTGCATCCTATGGAGGATGCATCGGCCGGCCATTTAGGCCAGCTGCTGCAATTTGTGCAGGATTGGGCTGTCTATTGAGTAAGATCACAATCCTACACATGTTTACTCAGAAGTAAGTCTGATTTTGTTCAATGGTGCTTAATCCCAGATAAGTATGCCCAGGATTGCTCTCTTTTCGCCCAATTCTATGGGGCCTTTAGGACAGCAGAACACTCATTCTGCTGTTGTATGGTGCTGGTCATCAATGACCACACCTGGCTGTCATTGATGGCATGCACCAGGTCCAGTGCTGGCGGGGGTAGTTTGTGGCTGTTTTTTGAGTATCTATCAGAGCAATACTATGTAGATTTTCGGCAGTGGACCGAGAGCTCCACCTCCAGAAGCCGTCATGAACATGCCGTAAAGCACATTCGTGAATACTTGGGAGTAAGGGCAGCTAGCGCAAGGCCGGCCACCCTCACTCTGCCACCGGGACATCCCCACGGCCAACGGATGCAGGTAAGAGATCCCCCAGCGGCCGCAGGGGCGGTCTGGGCAGCGAGGGAGGGGGGCCATTGTCCAATCCAGCCTGGAAGGGGGTGGAGATGGCGTCCACCTTATCGTCATCCCCTTTCGGGCTGGAGCGAAGATTACATGGCCTCCTCTTACTTCCACCAGCTATTTAGCTATTTAGCTGGTGGAAATCCAGCTAGTTGGTGGACTGGTTTACACCAGGGGAAGTGAATGAACGTCCCCTTTGTTTACTGGTTTACACCAGGGGAAGTGAATGAATGTCCCCTTTCCCTGAGTAGACCTCCAGACCGCTCCGGAGTTGCCCAGAATGGGGATAGGATTCCACCCGCCGGATAGTTGCACAGGATTGCGCTGTATGTGTAGTTGGGAAATAGCTCAACTTTGAAACTTTTGGATTATGCTGAAATGGATAAACTTACAGTTTTAATTATGGAAAAGTTAGTTAACCTTTTTGTGAATAATTGGAAACCATTTATTGATTTATTAAAAGAGAGAGAGAGAGAAACAATAATGTGATGATATCCGGATTTAATGAATAGAATGTTGGTGAAATTTTGGCTTAGTTGGATATTATATGTAGAAAATAGTGAATAGTATGCTAGTAGAATATAATGCTTTGCGCTTGCTATAACTTTATGAAATATGTATTGTTTTTCGTGTTTTAATATTATATTAATAAAATAAGAAATATTAAAAAGGGAAATAGCTCAACTCTGTTTTGCTTTTGTATGCATTGCAGTCTTCATGAAATGGGGATATATGATGTTCCAGCAACAATAGACTTTATCCTACAGAAAACTAAGCAAGATGCATTATACTACGTGGGCTACTCCCAGGGTGCTTTAATAGGTAAGTTGAGAGTAATAGAATGAAATGTGCTTCACTCTTAAATGCTTTCTGAATTCTCAGTCTCCCTCCCTGAATTAACTAGGGCAGAACAAATCTTAGGGAAAAACAGACTGAAAATCAGATTCACTGAGCATGCCACAAATGGAGCATGAAAGGAAAGGGCACCTTGGCTGAGTGTGATCCACCTCCTCCTCATGATCTAGAGCAAGAGAGGAAAGCCCAGTAACCACTGGGAGGACCTATTCCCATGATGAGCATTTGACACTGGACACAAGAGGCAGGACTTCAAGGGGAGCACAACAGGATGAGTCAAAGCTTGCTTTCTCCCCCCCCCCCCCCACGTTCTTTCTATACACTTTGATAAGATCTGAAAAGGTCTGTCCGAATGTGATCATTCCACTTGCGTCTTGGAGTTTTCCATCTGAAAGCCTCTGATGTATGGCCATGTAACATCCTTACATGCCATGTGACATCCTTACAGTCCAATCCTATCCTTTCCCCTCTGCCATAGCAAGCAGCTGCACTAAAACAAGCTGTGCTGCATGCTGTGGTGGGGAAGTGCAATTGGGAGGCTTAGGAGAGGTAGGGGGAAATATCTTCCCTTAACGCTTCGTAAGCCCCTTGATCTCAATTGGTATCCTCGGACCTGTGCCGGCTCTTTAGCCATTCTGGAATGAAAGATGTACCTCCTTCCACAACACTCTTACATGATTGCTGTGTTGCAACCTCTCAGTCCTGGCTGGTGAGGTTTGGAGTTGGTGGGGCCAATGTCTTTTGCTCATGCATACCATGCATCACTATAACTGTTGTGGTGGTTCATGTGTACTTCATGTGAAGGGCACAATACTGTTAATAATGTGTACAATACACATGTACGTTTGGATAACCACTGTATGCCCTTCACTGGCACTGCCCTTGTAATGTATTTTTCAAAAGCTTTAATCTGCCACTCTAGCACATGGCAACTGACAGTCGCTCCTTGCATTATCACACTAGGGGCCCATTTCTATGATCACCCTGTGCTTCTGGAACTCATGTTCCAGCAACACAGGGCGCTTTCGGGCGCTTTGAAATCTGGGTCACTGTTGTGCACTACCAAGCCACTGCTGCAAATGGGTAGTGGTACAGCGCACAAAGCAGCAGCTCCCTCACATATTTTATTTATTTATTTTATTTATTGTTCACATTTTTATACTGCCCTTCCTCCAAGGAGCTCAGAGTGGTGTACATATTTCCTCCTCACCTTTTTGTCCTCACAACAACCCTGTGAGGTAGGTGGGGCTGAGAGATAGTGACTGGCCCAAGGTCACCCAGGAAGCTTCGTGGCTGAGCGGGAATTTGAACCTGGATCTTCCAGGTCTAAGTCCGACTCCCAGACCACTGCACCATCCTGGCTCCAAAGATCTCTGACACCTGGCTCCTATCTCTGAAGAGACCCATAGTTGATCAAGCAGCCTACCAGGGGGCAAATACAAAATATTTTTACTTACCTCCTGCTGGCTGTCCGATTGCCCCACCCATCTTTGGATGCAGTATACATTCCATTAGCATGGATTCATTGGCATCAATGGTGGGAGATAGGATTGGGCAGTAGATTTGATACTTATCTCTTGTGTACAGGGAAGCTCCATATCCACAGATCCACTATCTGCAGACTCAATTATCCGCGGACACTGGGAGGTCCCCAAAAGCTATTGTTTTACCTTATTAGTTGCTCTGTGTTTTCCTTTCAACAGACACTATAAGCAACAGCATACTGCTGCATGCTGCTTATAGCGCTGAAGTCAACTGAGTCCTAGAGAGGCTCAGCTGAAGAACAGGAAGCAGGAACTGGAACAGGAAGCAGGAACTCTCTAGCACTCAGTTGGCTTCAGCGCTTGAAGCAGCATTCAGCTGCTTGTAGTGTCTGTTTAAAGGAAGACACACAGCAGCTAATATGGTAAAATAATGGCCGGTGGGGCTGCGGAGGGGGCATTTGCCCCATCCACGGTTCTCCAGTATCCATGGGGATACCGTTCCATGGGGAACAGATCCTCACAGATACCCGGGGGTGGGGGCTGTATTTACATTTTTGTAAATTGTTAGGCACTTGAGGTTAATGAAATCATACAAGTGAGTGAGATGCTTTGAGTACATGGAGCACTTTGTTCCCTCAAATGTCCCTTTAAATGCTTTCCAATGTCCGCTCTAGAAAAATTAGCCCCGTTCTCCAGGAAACAGTCATAGCTGTGTGCAAAAAAATCTACTGAACTCCAACTTAAAAAGTTTTATTGCTTTACAAGCTATAAATAATGCCCATCAGGCCTTCTCCAGGGCAGTACTTATCTAGCCAAGGTCATTGTCCTTGGAAATCCCATCGCATTCCTTCATGGTTGTAGAATTCCTCCAGCAACAGCTTCTCTAGCAACTCTGTCCAACAGAAGGTCTATCCAGCCACCAGTCAAGCAGAGTTCCCCCTGTCAATCAAATAGGGGGTCCTTCCAGCAGGGTCTCCTCCTCCCAGCAAAAGTCTCCCTCCAGCAAAAGGTCCTTCTGGCAGGGCTTTCCTCTGGAAGTGTCTGGTAGAGGCTCTTTCCCACAGCTCTGTTCCAGCTTCCCCCCCCCCCCCCGCAACGTGGCACAATCCTAACCAACTTTCCAGTGCCGGTGCAGACGCGAAGGAAGGGAACAAATGTTCCCTCACCTTGAAGAGGCCTGCTCCATGACTGCCCCTGCATGGCAAAATGTAGTGTGCAACCTGTTGGCACAGCAACACCAGTGCTGGAAAGTTGGTTAGGATTGCGCTGTCAGTGCTGCAATTGTGCTCCTTATATTCTTCAGGCTCTTCATCAATAATTATTGATTGCAGCTGTGGCAACCCACTGGCTTGTCTCTCAGAGTCATCATTGTTGCTCACAGCTGTGGGGCCACACCCAGTTGCCTACAGCTGTGTGCTTACACCCACTGCAGTCCTGGGTATTAAACCCTTATAGTCCACTCCTGTCAAAAAGGCAAAGTCTTAATCTTTTAACGCTTCCTGGATCTGTCAAAACAGGGGACCACTGCTAACACCACTATCTCCTTGCCATTTTTCCGCGATTCCACTACAAACGGGCAAGCAAGCAGGCAGGTCTCTGCTTTATGGAGCAGGGTTTATTATACACAGACATACAAGCAAGCAAGTTTCAGCCCATTTGGAGGCTGAGCTCATTATACATTGAAGCAGAAATGATTGATTTTTCTATTATCAATTATACTAAATGAATTCGCTTCTAGTGGCTTAGCTAGAGCTTTGTTCCTTCCTTATGCTTGTAGAAGCCTAAGAGGCCAGCTTGATTATTACCCATCACCATTTACTCTTCCCAAGGCCACCATGAATGTAAAGACCAGGAGTTAATGCTGAGTAACAGAATTATTTGTGAGGTGTTCGTTAAGGTGCTGCCCCTGATGGCATTGTCAGAGAGCACTCCGCTCGATTTTTACATCGCTGGAAATGGGGAAGATGATATGGACTTAAACAACACATTACTATATGTGAGCTGTAAAACTGTAAAAGAAGATGGAACCAACATTGACAGGGATGCCGATGTGGCGTTGGTGAATTATCCAATCGCCTCCCTCGTTAGCCAGTTGGATGTGACCCTAGGGGACCGGCTCATCCGCCAGAGCAACAACTGCTATCCATTGTTGTTGGTCAGTCGTTAAGTCGTGTCCGACCCTTCGTGATCCCATGAACCATATCCCGCCAGGCCTTCCTCCACTATCTTCCTGAGTTCGCTCATGTTCATGTTCGTTGCATCGGTGATGCTGTCTAACCATCTCATCCTTTGCCTTCCCCTTCTCCTTTTGCCTTCAATCTTTCCCAGCATCAGAGCCTTCTTCAGAGAGTCCTCTCTTCGCATTAGGTGGCCAAAATATTTGAGCTTCAGCCTCAGTACCTGTCCTTCCAGGGAAAAGTCAGGGTTGATTTCATTTAGGATTGACTGATTTGATCTCCTAGCAGTCCAAGGGACTCTCAGGAGTCTTCTCCAGCACCACAGTTCGAAAGCATCTATTCTTCGGCGCTCAGCCTTCCTTATAGTCCAACTCTCGCAACCATACATTGCTACTGGGAACACCATCGCCCTGACTATACGAACTTTTGTTGGCATGGTGATATCTCTGCTTTTTATTATGCTATCTAAATTTGCCATAGCTTTCCTTCCAAGGAGTAAGCGTCTTTTAATTTCATGGCTGCTGTCTCCGTCTGCAGTGATCTTGGAACCCCAAAAAGTAAAATCTGTTACTGCTTCCATTTCTGCCCCTTCTATTTGCCAGGAATTGATGGGACCAGATGCCATGATCTTAGTTTTATTAATGTTGAGTTTCAAGCCAACTATCCATACCATGCCTATATAGAATCTGTGTTAAACTACAGTGAAGACACACTAAACACAGTTCTCTGCAGGGCTGTTTTACAAAGACACTCCATGTAAACACGAATCATCAGACCTGGAAGGGGAGAATAAGGGATTTGCTAAAAGAAGATACTTGACAGTTGGAAACAGGAAACTAGAACTCATGGGGCATCTCCACGCTGACCTGTTTTAATTAAAAAAAACTGCTGTTAAACGGAGTGAATGTGAAAATCAAGCTGATCCGCAGTAAAGACATGTTCTGCTTAATGATGGTGGATGTTGCCAAACACTACAGACTGCAAATTTTGTCAGCATCCCTGTTTGTATAAGTAAGAGTCTCTCCGGCAGTGTGACTGGGTCACACAGAAGCGTTGCTCACGGTTACGGCGAAATATCCCACGGACCGTGTGGGCATGAAAGTGATCAGCATCCCCGCCGGGAGCTGAGTCAGTAATCAGGAGAATCTGTTTCTGGAGCAGTTGCCCAACTTCTGTACTCGAAGACACAGAGGACATGAGGTCATCCGCGACAACGAGATTCACTTTATTTGGGGAAACAACGGATTATCATTAAACATCGCAGGGAGTCCTTCAAAAACATAATATGAGGGTATTTACACAAGAGTTCTTTGTACAAAGGCTGTCAACAGCTGTAACACCAAACAATATTTTCAGGCACAGAAGAAAGCACATTCTGAGCATTGTCCAACATCTTTTTTATAAAGTACGACATCCCACAGTTACTAGGGCCCGCTACAATGGCTAAAAAGGGGAGTTTCCAACACACATCCATCTTAAAAGCCATAAGGCAGACTTTTGAAATTTCCCCCCAAGACCCTCTTGTCATACACAAACTTCAGCATTTTCTTTAGATTTCCTGTTTCTCGGACGATCTGCTTCAGAGTATCAAAATTTAATTTCTCTGAGTTAGCTACATTGAGGATAATCCCCTTTACCTACCTGCATGTTTTTCCAGATGGAAGCTTAAGAACATAAGAACCAGATGCCTCTGAGAGCACACAGCCAACAAGATAACCTGTTTCCTGCTGCCACTCCCCTGCACCTGGCAAAGAGAAAACCTACTTCTAAAACCAGGAGGTTTTAAATTACCTGGAGTTGGGGACAGGCAGCGAGGTGGCCAAGTATGCAGATGACACTAAATTTTTCCGGGTGGTGAAGACCCGCAGGGATTGTGAAGAGCTCCAGAAGGACCTCTCCAAACTGGGAGAATGGGCAGCAAAATGGCAGATGCGCTTCAATGTAAGTAAGTGCAAAGTGATGTACATTGGGGCAAGAAACCAAAATTTCACATATACGCTAATGGGTTCTGAGTTGTCTGTGATGGATCAAGAGAGAGATCTTGGGGTGCTGGTGGACAGGTCAATGAAAGTGTCGACCCAGTGTGCGGCGGCTGTGAAGAAGGCCAATTCCATGATCGGGATCATTAAAAAAGGGATTGAGAATAAAACGGCCAATATCATTATGCCTTTGTACAAATCGATGGTAAGGCCACATCTGGAGTATTGTGTCCAGTTCTGGTCACCACACCTTATGAGGAAAGGCTACAGCATCTGTGGCTTTTCAGCCTAGAAAAAAGGTGCCTGAGGGGGGACATGATTGAGACGTATAAAATTATGCATGGGATGGAGAGAGTGGATAGAGGGAAATTCTTCTCCCTCTCACACAACACCAGAACCAGGGTACATGCACTAAAATTGAGTGGGGGGAGAGTTAGAACAGATAAAAGAAAATATTTCTTTACCCAGCGTGTAATTCATCTGTGGAACTCCTTGCCACAGGATGTGGTGATGGCACCTGGCCTAGATGCCTTTAAAAGGGGTTTGGACAGATTCATGGAGGAAAAGATCATCACAGGTTACAAGCCATAAGCAACCTCCTGGTTTTAGAAGTGAGTTTTTTTCTGTGCCAGGTGCAAGGGAGTGTCAACGGGAAACAGGTTATCTTGTTGTCTTGTGCTCCCTGAGGCATCTGGTGGGGCCACTGTGTGATACAGGAAGCTGGACTAGATGGGCTTTTGGCCTGATCCAGCAGGGCTCTTCTTATGTTCTTATGTTAGGTTGCTTATGGCTTGTAACCTGTGATGGTCTTTTCCTCCATGAATCTGTCCAATCCCCTTTTAAAGGCATCTAGGCCAAGTGCCATCACCACATCCTGTGGCAAGGAGTTCCACAGATGAATTACACGCTGGGTAAAGAAATATTTTATTTATTTTCTTTTATCCGTTCTAACTCTCCCTCCACTCAATTTTAGTGCATGTCCCCTGGTTCTGGTGTTGTGTGAGAGGGTGAAGAATTTCCCTCTATCCACTCTCTCCATCCCATGCATAATTTTATAAGTCTCAATCATGTCCCCCCTCAGGCGCATTTTTTCTAGACTGAAAAGCCCCAAACGCTGTAGCCTTTCCTCATAAGGGAGGTGCTCCAGCCCATGAATCATTCTGATCGCTCTTTTCTGCACCTTATCCAGTTCAACTATATCCTTTTTGAAGTGTGGTGACCAGAACAGGACACAATACTCCAGATGTGGCCTTACCATCGATTTGTACAAGGTCATAATGAGAGGACTCTCTGGAGAAGACTCTGATGCTGGGAAAGATTGAAGGGAGAAGGGGAAGGCAAAGGATGAGATGGTTAGACAGCAACACCGATGCAACGAACATGAAAATGAGCGAACTCAGGAAGATAGTGGAGGACAGGAAGGCCTGGCGGGATGTGGTTCATGGGATCATGAAGGGTCGGGCACGACTTAACGACTGAACAACAACAATAATGATGAATAATAATAATGGCAGTTTCATTCTCAATCCCTTTTTTAATTATCCCAAGCATGGAATTGGCCTTCTTCACAGCCGCCGCACACTGGGTCGACACTTTCATTGACCTGTCCACCAGCTCCTAATCCATAAGAGGACCTGCCCTCTTGTTCCCTGACTGTGGAATTTTCTCAGGAGCCTTTCATGAGGGACCATGTCAAACGCCTTCTGAAAATCCAGATATATAATATCCACGGGTTTGCTCGCATCCACATGCCTGTTGACCTTTTCAAAAAAATTTAAAAGGTTTGTGAGGCAAGACTTCCCCTTGCAGAAGCCATGCTGACTCTCCCTCAGCAGAGCTTGTTCTTCTATGTGTTTTAAGATTTTATCTTTAATGAGACTTTCCACTATCTTTCCCGGAACAGATTAGGCTATCTTTCCCGGAACAGGTTAGGCTGAGCGGCCTGTAGTTTCCCGGGTCCCCCCACCTTCCTTTTTTAAAGATTGGCATGACATTAGCTATCCTCCAATCCTCTGGCACAGTGGCTGTTTTAAGGGACAAGTTGCATATTTTGGTCAAGAGGTCAGCAACTTCATTCCCGAGTTTCTCCAGAACTCTTGGGAGGATGCCATCCGGGCCCGGTGATTAATTAATCTTTAATTTGTCAAGTAACTCTGAAACGTCTTCTCTTTCAACCTCTATTTGACTTAATTCTTTAGCCAGGGGAGGCCATTCAGGCAGCGGAATTTGCCCGAGGTCTTTTGCCTTGAAGACAGATACAAAGAACTCGTTTAATTTCTCTGCAGTCTCCAAGTCCCCTTTTATCACCTCTTTTTCTCCCTCACTGTCCAGCAGACCAACCATTTCCCTGGCAGGTTTCCTGCTTCTAACGTATTTGAAGAAGCTTTTATTATTCCCTTTTATGTTGCCTGCCATACGTTCCTCAAAGTCTTGCTTGGCCTCCCGTATCATCTTTTTACATTTCTTTTGCCACAGTTTGTGCTTCTGTTTGTTATCCTCATTAGGGGAAGACTTCCATTTACGGAAGGAAGCTTCCTTGCCTTTTATAGCCTCTTTAACTGTGCTTGTTAGTCATGCCGGCACCCTCCTGGACTTAGTCGAGCCCTTCCTCCTTTGTGGGATACTCTCCTGCTGGGCCTCTATTACTGTTGTTTTAATCAGCCTCCATGCACTGTGGAGCGATTTGACTCTCTTTACCGTCCCTTTCAGCTTTTTTTAAACAAGTCTCCTCATTTTGGGGGAGTCTGTCCTTCGGAAGTCAAGGATTTTTGTGTCAGATTTTGTGTCACTCTCCCCTCGACACGCATGGCGAAACAGATCGCAGCATGGTCACTGTTCCCCAATGGTTCGGTAACATTTACATCCCTGAACAGATCTTGAGTGCCACACAATATCAAATCCATAGTCACCTGTCCTCTGGTCGGCTCTGTGACTAGCTGCTCTAAGTCACAGTCATTTAGCATATGCAGAAATCCAGTCTCTCTTTCATGACCAGAGCATGAATTGACCCAGTCGATATGAGGATAAATGAAGTCCCCCATGATCACAACCCTGTCTCTCATTGATACCTCCCTGATTTGCTTCCTCATTTCAAAATCCCCTTCAGGTTTTTGATCTGGAGGACGGTAACATACCCCTACTAATACATTGCTCTTATGTTACGCGCCAGCATTCTGGTTCCGTTTTGGTTCAAGTGAAGCCCGTCCCTCTTGTACAGGCTCAGCTTGTCCCAAAACATTCCCCAGTGCCTAACAAACCTAAACCCCTCCTCCTGACACCATTGTCTCATCCACGCATTGAGACCCCTGAGCTCTGCCTGCCTAGGTGGCCCTGCGCGTGGAACAGGTAGCACTTCTGAGAACGCTACCTTTGGAGTCCTGGATGTGAGCTTCCTACCTAGCAACCTAAATTTGGCCTCCAGGACCGCCCGGCTACATTTCCTCTCGTCGTTGGTGCCAACATGCACCACAACCGCTACCTCCTCCCCAGCACTCTCTGCCAGCCTATCTAGATTAGAGTGACATCCCCAACCTTCGCACCAGGCAGACAAGTCACCATGCGGTCCTCACATCCGTCACAGACCCCCCTCGCTATGTTCCTGACTATAGCATCACGCACGACAAGAAGCCCCCCTCCCCAGAGGAGTATCCATACTGCGACTGGCTACAGGCCCATCACCTGAAAAAGGGGTCCTCACTGGGGGATTGTTTCCCTCTTTTCCAGAGCGACATCCTCCAGCCCTGAGACTCCCTTTCCTGGCAGCTGAGGAGCTGCCTAACTGTGGATGGGATGACGTCTCCACGTCCCTAGCAGTCTCACCCTGGTTCCTCTCTACCTGTCTCTGCTTCTCCAGGTCAGCAACCATGGCTTCGAGGGAGCGAACCCATTCCCTGAGAGCCTGGAGCTCTTTGCACCGAGCACACACCCATGACTTGTGCCCAAGAGGCAGATAGTCATACATGTGACACTCAGTGCAAAACACTGGGTAGCCCCCACCCCTCTGCTGGCTGTCTGACTACATAGCTTTAGTGTGTAAGTTATGAGTTTATCAAAGTTAGGGAACCTTAATAATGTTTTTGGAGCTCTCCTCTCTTCAAGGGAAGTGCCGGGCCGTGTGTGGGGCCTGGCTTCCTCGCCCCGCTACTGAACATGCACAGCTGCTCAACTCGCTGTGTCTTCTTTTACCTTGGCACTTGGTCCCAGGAGGCCACTCGCTGCTCCTGAAAAGGGCTCACTCGCAAGCAGGCCCCAGATTTAAACTGGTATGCAGCTCCTCCCCCTGCCTACCTGAAAGTTTGAAAGGACTGGTCTCTAAGGGCGGTGCTTTGAATTCCACTTTTTGAGGGGATTTGAATTCCTTTTCTGTTTTGGGGTCTCCTGTTCTCGCTGTGCTGCTGGTTAAACTGGCACAAAAGTTAACTCGGATTGCGCTGTTAAAGTTTTAAATTCTGCTTAAGTTTAACTCTGCTTAAGGTTAAGCTTAGCCTGCTTTCTCCCCTGCTTTTATCCACCTTATGTTTAATTTGTTTTGGACTACTCTAAAGTAGACTCTGGTCTCTGCCCTGGGCTCTTATTCTTGAGTAAACGCTGGTCCTACTCAGAGTAGACCTGTTTAGAATTGGACTACAATTCTCTTTAGAATCAGCTCCCAGCCTTGTCCAGTTTCTGCCCCGGTCTTTTAGGTAGGTGCTGGTTTGTTTATTTTTATCTATTTAATTTCCCCCACCTAGCTTCACCTAGCTTGAAACCGTAAGTCTTAGGAGCAGTCGCCACGTACTCCAGGATACGCTCATGTGGAGGGATCTCACTTGTCAGATCCCCTAAATAGTCCCCTAAAGGGGGGCGTCACTCTCATTCACGATGTACAAATATCACTGAATCTGTGCCATGGTACAAGCACCGTTCCTGTAATCTGTCTTGCAAGTCATAAAGCTCTAGCTGCGTGTAAGCAGTCCTAAATGCGCCTATCACAACATTTGTTTTCCCAGACTCTGAAAATATCCCATCCATTATCGGCGTACATAATCACTCCAATGTTTACTTGTAAGTACCTTTCAAAGGTCACCACATCTGACAGTAATATTTTTTCTCAGGCGCAATTCCAAGCTCTTGCGACCTGTACTACCTGCGCATCTGTCATTTTCCCTTTAGACATGATGGCTAAGAGACCACCACAGCACAGATTGTTGCCAATGTTGTTCAGGTCCACCAGGTGTCGTCTTTTTTTATCTATGATCTGACTGTAGAGAATAGAACTTACACGCCAACACCCCTGCCCACCCCTGTTTCTGATAACAGATACAACTAGATGCAACAGCCCATTAAGATGAATCTTGGTATTGCTCTTCATAAGGTTTGCAATGTTATTGAGAAACTCTGCAGCATCGAGAGCCCCCTCAAAGAAAACAGAGGATTATTTACGCCTCCACCCTCCAGGAGCATTTGCACCAAATCCCCATCGTGAAGCACGTCAATTAATTCATCCAGAAGCTCTTGGATGGCATTACTAATTACTTGCACAAGCAGGGGGCGATTCAAAAGTTCAACGTTCACAAATCTAAAGGACATCACATATCACAACACCAGTAAGTGGGGGGGGGATGTCACTCCCACCGATCTACCCTTTCAAGGTAAACATGTGGCGGGTCATTATAATGGGGCTCCCCTGCACCAGAAGGATCTGAAGCAAGGGAGTCTGGCGGCGATTCCTGTGAAGGAGGGGTCTCTGGAACAGAGCCATTATCACTGTTTGAACTGGCAGGAGCAGTACTTCTAGTTCTGTGTGGAATCCCTGCTCCCGCTTGGTTCACTTCTGATTATTGTGAACTCTCTGCTTCAGAGGACATATCTGTAACATGAGAGCCTTGTGAGGTGTGCTGAACCCCCACCCCCCTTCCCACTAGTTGCTGTTGTGAACTCGGTGGATAGACACTGAAATGTTTAATATCTTCTCATAAAGAAACAAGCTCTGATTTGTCAAGCCCACCACGCATCATGTCATGCCACAACGTGTTTAGCTGCCCAGTCCAATCTGATACTCTCTTCATAACAGCTTCCTGTCTTTGTTGCAAGGCATTTTTGCAGTTGACTAGCATGCAACACAGGGCGATATGCTCTTGTTCCTCAGGTTGTAACTCCTCTGTGTGTTTTTTGTCTTTCTCAGCATTTTCTTAGGTGCCTCAGAGCTTGGCGAGACACCCCACTTTTGACCAAGTTTTGTAGAGGAGTCTCTACAGTCACCCACTCCTGCACCTGGAATAAACAAACAAACAAAACATTTAAGCTCTTTACCTTAAATGGGGATGGGGGAAAAAAACTTTTAAAAATAAGAAATATATATATATTACCTCTCCAAAAGACATTTCTAGGATCTTCTTGGTCAGCAACAGGTCTTCCTGTGGGTGTTTCACTTCCTGAAAGAGGGGATGGGAATTTATTTTTTTTAACCTATTTACTGTCTGGCTAAGGGGCTGTATTATTACATCTTGAAAGGGCACTTGTTGAAGCACCAGCAGGCTGGGGTGCGGCAGCTGGAATAAAACAATCAAAAAAGCATTTTAATTTGCCGGGGGGGGGGGTGTTCCTAGAAAAAGGGGAAAATAAGCACAATATACATTTACCTTGCTGCGGCGTGTTGTTGGTTGAAGGAAGTACTCCTTTGTTTTGCCTGCCATTTACTGAAAAGCAATGAACAACTTTTTAAATTTTTTTTGCATGGGGTGGGGATGTGTGGATGGGTGGGATGGGGTGGGGTGGAGGCTGTTCCTAGAAAAAAAGGGGAAGCCATTTTTAAAAACAAAAATTAATTTACCTCTGCTGAAAGTGTACGGTCCTACTTTAGAACCTGTAAGGTGAAAAATAAGGGTTTTTATTGTAGTGCCTACCCCCCACATACACAGGCCAGCGGGTGGCGCAGCGGGTTAAACCGCGGAACCATAAGCTGTCGATCGAAAGGTCAGCAGTTCGATTCCCGCGACGGGGTGAGCGCTCGTTGCTTAGCCAGCTCCTGCCAACCTAGCAGTTCCAAAGCACGTCAATGCGAGTAGATAAATAGGTACCGCTTGAGGGAAGGTAAACAGCGCTCCGTGTTCCAGCTGCATGCTACACGCTGCGGCAAGGAGAGTCATGCCGGCCACATGACCATGGAGGCGTCATCAGACAACGCTGGCTCTTCGGCTTTGAAATGGAGATGAGCACCACACCCTAGAGTCGGACACGACTGGACTTAATTGTCAGGGGATACCTTTACCTTTACCTACCCCCCCCCCACACACACACAATTACCTAGCGACTTTGGGGGAATAGTGGCCCTCAGGGGTTGGGGAGCATCTACAGAATAAAACAGAATAAAAAGCATTAATTAAATTATTAAAATGTAAAATTTAATCATTAAAGTTATTCAGCCATCTTTTTTTTTTTTCATTTTTTGCCACCCCTTTTTATTTTTAAAGAAAATATCACCACAGGTTTCCACCAGCTATTCTGGTGGAAATCCGAGGAGGCCTATCGGCCCCAGCCACCGTTACGCCTGATTCAAGATTCAAATGAAACTGGAAACCTTTTTGTTGTGCAGGAGGGATGATCATGTAGGTGAAAAATTTCAAACTTTGTTTTTATATATGATAAGTGTGGCAAGAATTTTATATGCACAATATTGGAAGAATTCAGAGATACCTTCGCTGGAAGGTTGGTGGTTGAAAGTTTTAGATTATGCTGAAATGGATAAACTTATTATCTTAATTAAGGAAAAGTCAGTTAACCTTTTAGTGAATAATTGGAAACTATTGATTTTTAAAGAGAGAGAGAGAGAGAGAGAGAGAGAGAGAGAGAGAGAGAGAGAGAGAGAGAGAGAAGAACGATGTGATGATATGTGGATTTAATGAATAGAATGTGGGTGATATTTTGGCTTAGTTGGATATTATATGTAGAAAATAGTGAATAGTATGCTAGTAGGATGTATTGCTTTGTGCTTGCTATAACCTTACAAAATATGAATTGTTTTTATGTTTTAATATATTAATAAAATAGGCAAATATAAAAAAGGAAAACAAATAAAAAGTTCAGACTTACATAAAGGCAGGTGAACACTCCCCAACCCCAACATCCTGAATAAAGGGGATGAAGGATACCAGGAAAGGGTGGGCAGGGACAGCAATATCATTATTGGGCTATATTTTCAGGTGTCCAAACGTGAATACAAGTAAAATTGTCCAAACCATTGCTAGTCCCATTGCTAGTCTTTCCATACTATCCAAATTCCTGCAGGTTGTTGAGTTGAGTTTTCTGAAATTCTTTCTCTTTTGCAGGCAATGTTGCATTTTCAGTCATCCCACAGCTGGCTCGAAAGGTCAAACTGTTCATCAGCTTTGCTCCTGGCTACACACTGGAGGGCCTTCAAGAGCCCATTAAATTACTTGCGGCACTTCCTGAAAAAGTGATAACAGTCAGTATTTCTTCTATATTGCTATTATTGAATAAACTTATCAGTAAAATATTTTTTTTCTTATCATATTAGTGGGCAATTGCCCCTGACATCCACTTGGTAGTAAATCTGGAAAAAGTGTAGATGAATGAAAAGGACACTTAAAGACAATATGACGTGTATAGAGGGTTTTGAAGCCATGACTTAAATTTGTTTATTGCACTAAAGGATGTTACAAAATGTAATAGGATTCAATACAGAGACGACATTTCAATCATCTTTTGAAGATCATCATCAGGTTTAAAGCAGCAATGGACGGTTACGGTATGTTGACCTTTAAAGGAAAACAAACCGCAGTTTAAAAGGACGTGCGCCCACCGGTCAGCTGGAGGATAAACCGGGCAGAGTTTATGCTGGAACTGGACAACCAGCTTAAAGGAAAGCAAATGTTACTTTCTAGACAGCAATACTAATTCTAGACAGCAATAGAGAAATTGAACGTTAACAATGTTGCAAAGGCAAACACTGGGAGAAGAAACAGGACAAAAACATTAGAAATACATAAAGTAATGACAGGAGTACTCTCTGTCATTATAGAAACTAGTCGATGTCAAAGACTTATTGGTTTGCACAAAATCTTTGCAGAGTTGGAGCCTAGATTAACAAATTTAATTATTGCTTGCCAAAAAAATCTAACCTCTGATCTGAAAAGGACACTGTTGCAAAAATGACATTCTTTTCACATTGGCTAACCAGTAGTGCGTCCTGTGTACATCGTTATGCTGATGTTGTCCCTAAACACCCACAGGCTTTTTGACATAGATCAGACCCTGTCAGTCACTCATACCAGTGGTGTCGCTCTAGGTGGGGCGGAACGCTAAGTTCCGCTCTGCTCTGACCCTCCATGTACTCTCCAGCATGAGGCGCCCCACCCCCTCATCATCAGAGCCATTCAGTGGAGTGAAGGCAACATGCAGGGAGACACCTGTGCGTTGCCTACGCTCGACTGAATGGCTCCGACGACGAGGGGGTGGGGCGCCTCGTGCCGGAGAGTACAAGGAGGGTCAGAGCAGGGTGGAACTTAGCGTTCTGCCCCACCTAGAATGACGCCACTGACTCATACCAGCTGTGTTTTATAGGACGCCCAATTGAGAGAGTATTGTAGTGGTTTGGGAGTCGGACTTAGACCTGGAAAGATCCAGGTTCAAATCCCCGCTCAGCCACGAAGCTTCCTGGGTGACCTTGGGCCAGTCACTATCTCTCAGCCCCACCTACCTCACAGGGTTGTTGTGAGGACAAAAAGGAGGGGAGGAAATATGTACACCACTCTGAGCTCCTTGGACGAAGGGCGGTATAAAAATGTGAAAAATAAATAAATAAATAAATAAATAGGGGGGTGTCTCGGGGTGAGGAAAACCTTGGCTTTTCTTGCTACAAATAATACTAGCTGTGTGTTATGGGAGGCTGCAATGACTGCAGCTGCTCCAGCTGCTGGGATGCCAGGGGAGGAGGCGTGGCTGTATCCTCCTGGCTGTATGACTGGAGGAATACTGGTTGGGGAAGGTGTGTGGGTGGGAGCTAGCCATCGCACAGCTGGCGGCAGTGAGGAAGAAGGAGCGGGTGCCAGCAGGGAGATTTATGTGAGAGCTGAAGCAGGGTGTGAGTGAAGGAGACTTGAGAGGAGAGAGAAGGAAGGCAGGAGGGTTGTCTGGGAAGCTGCAAGGGAGGGGTAACGCAAGAGAGTAGAAGGCAAGGAAAGTGGAGGACTGAGTGAGAAGTTGAATGAGACACAAAAGGGGAGGAGCATGCATGAGACAAGGAAGGAGGAGGACTGAGGGAGAATCTGAATGAACAGAGTGGGGCAGGAGAAGAAAGGATGGGAAAGCAGGAGAAGTAGCTAGAGGGTTAAGAGAAGCCTGGAGCAAGCGGGCAGGTGGAAGGGAATCAGAGGAGCACTGGAACAAGGGCCAAAAATGTAAGGGAGCTGACAAAAGAAGGAAGAAGGTGGAGGTGTGAAGAAAGGGGACATTTCACATGGGACTGGAGCAGCAGGAGAAATTGGGGAGAAGCACCAGAAAAGAGGCAGAGGGGTTGAATCCAGGACGTTGGAGAGCAAAGCGGGAGAATCGGGGCCAGAAGAAAGGTAAACCCAGGTGGGAGATACCAGGGGGTTGCCCAGAAAGAACATATATCCTTGTGAGGAATCAGAACCTGCGTGGTGGTGGTGGTGTACAACTCCCGAGAACAGGAAACAATAAAACGGCAGATCACCACAAAGAGCTGGACTTGGTCGCTTCTCTCAAGTACAGTTGTCACACCCCAACACCGACTAGCCCCTATGGAATGAGGCTCTGGGGACTGGGGTCATGTGAGCGGTCCTATTGAGAGAGTTTGAATCAAGCAAGGAGTAGTCTCAGGGTTATGTGATGGCTTCACCATTAAAAAATAGCAGGCTTTAATTTAAAGCAGAAAAATCCTTGGGCAGAACCATAATGTTTCCTTGTGATTCAAGGCCACTGGTTAGACTTGTTTCTAAAGATTCTGCATGTTTAATTTCCAGGCTATATGGGGGAAGAAAGAATTCTATTTATTCAGTAACCGCATAAAAGCCATCAATGCCAAGATATGCAGCTTTGCAGGATTAGACCAACTTTGTCTCCAAGGTATCATCATATCAACAGGATTTAATGAGAACAACTTAAATGTGGTAGGTGGACTTTTTATATTCTTCTTTGTGTATGTTACCTACAGTGCAATCCTGCCTAACTATACACAGCAGGCCTAAAGGGCTGGCCGCTTTATCCCATGGCCCATTGCGACCTGCTCCAATGTGGCCTGGGCACTTTTTGGGGGAAGGAGACACTCTCCCACTTCTCTCAGTGTAAGCCGCGCGGGCCGCAATGGGCCTCCTTGGATGTACGCCAGCTCTTTGCAATCCTGCCTTTTTTTGCCGGCCTAAAGGGCTGGACACTATATCCCATGGCCCATTGTGGCCTGGGCTCTACTCAGGGGAAGGTGACATTCTTCCCCTTCCCCCAGTGTAAGCCGCATGGGCTGCAATGTGCAGTAGCGTCTTTAGGGAGACGGGGGGCGGGGTCCCCCTGGGCGGCGGGGCAACACATGGAAGGGGGTGCACACAAGCTGCCGAATCGAGCCGCTCATGCACCCCCCATCTGTGTGTCACCCCGCAGTCCGGGTATCCACGCTCCGGGGGGTACACAATTTGGGGTGATGATGTTGACAGCCTCTCTAGCGTCTTGGAAACAGCAAGATGGGTCTGTTGTCCGGCCTTGGGGGGGATGCACAATCTTCGGGTATGTGTCCGTTTCTGGCTTCTGCCTATGTTGTTGCCCCGAATTGTGCACCCTCGTGGGTCGTGACCCTCCCGGGGACTTTTTAGGCCTAAAACAGTCCTCACCCCCTCCCCACGGAGGTACTTTTGCTCTGCCGTTTTGCCGCTGAATTTCGGCAGCGGCAGCATGAAAGTGCCCAAAGCTTGTGACATCACAAGGGGGGGTGCATGGCGAGCTGCCCCCGTGGGGGTGTAGCTACGCCACTGGCAATGGGACTCCTTGAATGTACGTCAGCTCTGTAGCTGCCGTACATCCGGGCTGGGGGTGTAAGGCTGGTGTGGGCTGGGGAAGGACTCAGGATATCAGAGGAGCATGCCACCAATATCCCCACACTCTTCCAGCCTACTCCAGCCAAAGGGCATCCCCCTTGGTTGTCCCTGCCCACCGTCCCCACACCCCTGCGCCTACCATCGTTGGACTTTCTATCTTCGTTGGGCACAGGGTCCAGAGGGCAGCTGAGTGAGTTTACTCTGGCAGCCCTTACTTACGAGTCATTGCATTTGTGCTTTACGGCACATTTTCGACAGCATTGAGCAGTGGAGCGTGCTCTCTGCCACTCTAGGTTTTAGTGAGGATTGTGCAGTGAAAACCCTGAAACGTTGCTGTTGCCAGTAGTGCTTTTTCAGCATAAGTAAGATGTGTGTGCAATGGAAAATTATATTTTTAAAAATCTTATTTTATTTTATTATAGTACCTAGAAATAGACAATACATAGTACGAAAAAAGAAGAAAGAAAGGTACAGAATAACAGAAAAAGGGAAAGATCCGGATTAGCCACTAACAATTACACTTAAATCAATTCTTATATTTACTTACACCCTGCCTAATTGCAGAGTTAATATTTTTTCTAGTATTCTGATATCCCCTTACCTAATACTACCCTTAATTAAAAAATGACCTCGATTGCTTACCTTATTAATCTAACAAACAAAAACAAACAATCATCCTACTCAACAAATCCACATACTGTCATTTTTCTGTTCAATATAAAATCTATAAATGGTTTCCAGTTCTACAGATTTCTCTTTAACTTTAAACATAGTCAGTTTATCCATTTCTGCCAATTCCAAAATTTTCAACCTCCATTCCTCCACCAAAAGGTACCTCTGTCAATTTCCAGTTTTGTGGGTACAACAACCTTGCAGTTGTAGTTAGATATAGAAATAAAATACCATAAGTCAGCCAAAACCGGAATTGCCCGAAGATCGCTGCAAAAACAGCGACCCGAAGATCAGAGAGGCCTACCGAGGGTCGCGCAGGCCTCCCCAATGCTCCCCCAAGCGCAGGTAAGTGTGGGGGGCAGTTTCGGGGGTCATTTCGGCAGCAGTGGTGGTGATCCCCCAGATCGCCACCACTGCTGCTGGCTCTGCCCCTGCACACACTCAAAGTTCTCCTCACCTCGCGGGGAGAACTTTGAGAAACGCTGACTTATGGTATTTTATTTCTATATCTAACTACAGCAGAGGGTCACGCAGGCCTCCCCAGTGCTCCCCCAAGCCCCGGGGGGGCGTTTTGGGCACTTTGGCAGTGGCGGCGATGGCAATCCCCTGGATCGCCACCACCGGCGCCATGCTGTCCCCGCCCATTAAGGGGGCAGGGGACAGCAAAAGTTCTCAATGGTGGGTCATGACCCACAGTTTGAGAACCAGTGCCATAAGTGTTTTCTAATTGGGAATCCAAGAAACCCATGAGAAAACAATGTGGTTTCATTTGTAGATTCACCTTCAAAATCTTTTGAATCTGGAAATGTATTTGACTCTAATATTTATTTGCTTGCTCACAGGTCCACCACATGTGGTAGAAAGTCCCTTCTTTCTTTCCACATTTCCAGCATGAATTCGTTGTAGATTTATACATCTTAGAAATTCTATATGGAGTCATATACCATCTAAAAAAAATCTTATAAACATTTTCAATGAAATTAACAATTAATGTAAATTTCATTCCTCTTGACCAGTCTTTCCCATTGTTCCATTAAAATATCATGTCCCACATTCTTGGCCCATTTTATCATATAGTCTTTGACCTGTTCCTCCTCTGTATCAAATTTCAATAACAGTCTATACATTTTAGCAATGACATGTTAAGAACATAAGAAGAGCCCTGATGGATCAGGCCAAAGGCCTATCTAATCTAGCTTCCTGTATCACACAGTGGCCCCACCAGATGTCTCAGAGAGCACACAAGACAACAAGATATCTGTATCCTGTTGCCACTCCCTTGTACCTGGCACAGAGAAAACCTACTCCTCCAACCAGGAGGTTGCTTATTCCCATCATGGCTTGAAAACTGTGATGGACTTTTCCTCCATAAATCTGTCCAATCCCCTTTTAAAGGCATCCAGGCCAGGTGCTATCACCACATCTTGTGGCAAGGAGTTCCACAAACCAATTACACACTGGGTAAAGAAATATTTTCTTTTGTCTGTTTTAATACTCCCTCCACTCAATTTGAGTGGATGTCCCCTGGTTCTGGTGTTGTGTGAGAGGGAAAAGAACTTCTCTCTATCCACTCTCTCCATCCCATGCATAACTTGATACATCTCAATCATGTCCCCACTCAGGTGCCTGTTTTCTAGACTGAAGACCCCCAAATGCTGTAGCCCTTCCTCATAAGGGAGATGCCCCAGCCCACGAATAATTTTGGTCGCTCTCTTCTGCACCTTTTCCAGTTCCACTATATCCTTTTTGAGATGCGGCGACCAGAACTGGACGCAATACCCCAGATGCAGCCTTACAACGATTTATACAACGGCATAACACCTTATTGTCCCGAGTATAGGCCGCTCCTGATTATAAGCCGCACCCTTAAAGTTTGGTCCTATTTTTTTTTTAAAAAAACATTTTTAACTTTTTTTAACTTAAATAAAATATACACATTAGTAGAAGAGTAAAACAGTACAGCTTTAGTACAGTTAAAGGCATAGGCACCCTGTCTTATTGAATCTGGGCACCCTAGTATAAGTGGCCTTCCCAGATCCAAAGGGGGACAGAGTGCCTACCTTTAATCTTTGGAATTTGTGCAGGTGCAGCTTGTTTCACCCTTCCATGATGATGAGCTGCAACTGCACAAATTCCAATGGTTAACAGTCACAGCACAAGTCCCGTTTTACCTTTGAAAGAGAGTAGGAGAGGCTTGAAACGCTTTGCAGAAAACGCTAGGCGGAAAACGCTAGGCTTTGATTGTAGGCCGCACCCCTACTTTAAAGACTTGCCTTAGGGGGGAAAAGTGCAGTCTATACTCAGGACAATATGGTAATATTGTTCATCATTTAAACACAATTGATATTCAAATTCAGAAGTCTTTTCTTTAAATCCATACATTTTTTTAATCAATCTTAAATCTTTCAAAAAGTTGTGCATAAGCAAACCATTGGCAATTGTAACCTTCCTTTATAAGATCATCTCTTGATTTCATCTTCACTTCCCCCTGATGCACAGTAATTAAATCTCATTTTTCTTTCTCTTTTTTCGCCATCTCTTGTCAAAAATTTTTTTCTTGTGAAGAAATCCATAAAGGTATTTTCAAATGAAATCTCTGTTTATATTTAGTCCAAACTCTTAATTATTATCCTGTGTTTGGCAGGGACAGGATGAGGGTGAAAAGTGCAACAAAAAGTGAAAGTGGGTAACGTTACAAAATGGGGAAGAGAGAATAAAAACTAAAACAGTGCCTAGCTGAGCTTCTCACACATGGAGTGTCAGCTCCTCTTCTTGCACTTCTTGCCAACTACTCACTTGTGGCTAGACCCTAAGAGCACTGTCGTAGCTAAGAGGGGGCCGGGGGGGTTCTTGGCCATGGGTACCATGCCTCCAGGAGGTGGCCTGAAGGCCTCCGCAAGTCACCTATGGCATTCGCCAAAAGCCGGAAGTGCCTTTCGGAGACCTTCTGAGGCCCAGGGAAGCGGCACACAACCTTCCCGAGCCTAAGAATACCTCAGGACACCTCATCTGTCACCCGGGGGCACAAAAAATTATAACTCCCACCCCCATATTCCCCCATCAATGAGGCCGGGGAGGGTATGGGGGGTGTTAAAATATTATCCCAGGTGCCAGATGCCCTAGCTTCGCCACTGCCCAAGAGTAAACTATTGTTAGGAAGAAAAGGAAGAAGGGAAGAGAAAGAAACTCTTTAGAACAGGGGTGGGGAACCGGCGGCCCACGGGCCAGATCCGGACCCAGGAGCGATCCGGTCCGGCCCGTGCGAGCAGACCGGAGGCTCCGCCAGCCCCACCTCGCGCTCACCTCGGCGCGACTCCTTTCGAATCCGGCTGCTTCTCCGTGCAGAAGCAGCCGGATTCGAAAGGAGTCACGCCGAGGGGAGGGCGCGCTCACCTCGCGCGACTCCTTTGGAACCCGGCTGCAGCTGAATTCGAAAGGAGTCGCGCCGAGGGGAGAGCGCGCGGCGCGCTCACCTCGCGCGACTCCTTTGGAGCCCAGCTGTTTCTGCGCATGAGCAGAAACAGCCGGGTTCAAAAGGAGTCGCGCGAGCAGCGCGCGCAGGGCCGGCGGCGGCCGCCTGAAAAAGGTAAGGAGAGGGGGGGAGGAGAGGAGGGTAAGGTAAGGGGGAGGTAAAAGCAGGGGGAGGTAAGGAGAGAATGGGGGGGAAGTGAGTGGGTGTGCGCCCCCCTAGCGCGCTTTTGTAACTTTTAAATACCCGTGTTCTGGTTGGATTTTTATTGTCATCCACACAGCCATGCTGTCTGTACCTAGAAAATGTCCTCGGACTAGGACGAAACATTGGTTCGATATTGCCTATGTGATTTAAAATATTTTTATTCAGTGTTGCTAATTTTAACATCAATTAGAAACCTGGATATTTGTGTTTTAACCTGTTTTTAATTGCATTTTTTGGCTTTTATGTTTTTACATGTCTTTTTTACCCATAAATCCCTTGTCCTGGAAGACAGGGATCTAGCATGGAAGTTCTCATGGCATGAAACAATATTCAAAGAGATCGGGTATATGGGTTCAGAAGCCATGTAAAATTTATTGAAGAAGAAATAAAAGCTTTAAAATGCACAGAGTAGTTCAAAAATTATTTTAAAAGTATACAATTTAAAGGTATCAAACCAATAGGCACAAAAACTTTAATCCCTTGCTGATGTTTTCTCCCTCCCACGGGACATTATCAAAGCGAATGCAGCACGACTGGACTGCTAGATGACACATCTTGGAGATCCCAAGATAGGGATCTGTTTAATGGAACTGTGATGCTGATCTTGGGCTTCCACTAAAACAGTTAAAAATAGAATGAAAATCACAAGCCCTAAAGTCCCAGTCCTATCTTGATGCTTCTCCGACATCATATGGAGGCCAGTTCAGTGTCCGCCCATATCCTAAGGCTTAAATTAAAATTATTAATGAATTACATAAACCAATTAATCAGCTGGTTAAGTAAAGGGAGTACTTGGACCCTGCTGGACCGTGACAGGGGATACAAATTGCCACAAAAGTTGAGAACCCCTGTCCTAAGCTTTGCCAGCAAAGGCAGGGAGGAGGGAGGTAATGGAGAGCAATGCACAGGGCACAGGAGGAGCCAGCCCAGCAACAAGGCTGATTTCCTCTAAACCAGGGGTTCTCAACCTTTGGAGGCCCAGGTACCCCCTATAACGATACAATTTTCTGAAGTACCCCCTGCTAAGTAATTGCTAATTATTTAGCTAGTTAATTGGATTAATTAATTAGCTAATTAATCCTTTTAAAATAAAAAAACTATTAAATCAATTTTAAAAGTGAAAAAATGACTTATTTAACTCTGTGTGTGTGTGTGTGTGTGTGTGTGTGTGTGTGTGTGATTGAGTGGAAGGGTGGGCGAAGCAGCTCCCAGCTTGTGTGTGTTTAAGTGAGTGAGTTGGAGGGTGGGCGAAGTGACTGCTGTGAAGTGCATTTCCTCAAGGACAAAAATAAGCCCAACACAAAATCAGAGAGACAGAAGCGGGGGGAGGGGTTTGCATTTTCTCAACTACAAAAAATACACTGCACAGACAGGAGAGAAGGGGGGGGAACCAAATAGAGAGTTTGATCTCATGTTAGTGCAAAAAGACACATGCCAGGATCTCTTTTTTTTTCTCCAAGACATCTTTTCCCTCTCCCACTTCCCAAAATCTGCTCCTCCCTCCCACACCCCACCCAGTCTCTTATCTGTTATTATCTGAGAGAAACACCAGAAGCAAGCAAACTTCATCTTGTTGCAAGGAACCCTGGGCTCACGTTTTGCTGCTCTAAAGTGAAAGCGAAACTGCAGAGCAGTTTGAACTTAAAAATACTGGGCTCAACGAAACTCAATAGATCGAGGGTGATAAGGAGCAGTCTCTCGCATACCCCCACGGGGGATGAACAGCGAGCCACGGCGCCTTCTCCTTGGCGGAGCACACAAAGCAGAAAGCTGGCTGGATTCTGCCCTGTCCAGTCCTGCTGCGATCTCCGGCCATGCAGGAGCCGACGGGCAAGCACCGCTCTGCTCCCTTCCGCCCGGCCCGGTCCTGCTGCGATCTCTGGGTGTGCAGCTCCAGGCTTGATTCTTCAGACCTCTGGAGAGGAGGCCAGTTCTCTGCAGCAGCCCAGCCCGGCTCCCTCCAGCTTTATTCCTCTGAATTCTGGCCTCTACACTGCTCCCCACCGCAGCTGGTAGGGCCAGCAGAGGCCGGAGCTGACATTGGAGGCTAGCGGGCCAATGGGAAGCGAAGCTGATGTCTGCATCAGCCAGTGGGAGGCCAAGCTGGGAGCTTGGGGGCATGGCATTTTGTTAAAAAATATTTTTAAAAATTAAAAAAAAACATTCTGGTTGCTGACAATCAGCAAATCTTAGCTGATAAGGGGAAGCCTTTCGCGTACCCCGCCTAATGGTCTGCTTACCACAAGTTGGAAATGCCTGCTCTAAACCATGCAACCATGCAACTCCCCAGCTCCTGTCACCATCCGCCGCACCAGGGTGGTGACCGAGTGGCGCATGTGCAGCCGCAGACCCACACACCATACTGCCAAGCTGGTCAGAAAGGCCAGGCCCACACATATGCAACAGCACACCCATATGGGCGCAATCTCATGGGCACGGTCTGGCAACAACAGCAAAGCAGGCCCAGGCAGGCCATCTGAAACATATGCACGTGAGAGTAATCACCACTGAATAAAATGTTTACCTTTGAGTAAACATGTATAAGATTCTGCAGTCACAAAGAACTAAGGTGACACAAGGAAGCATGGCCGGGGAGACCACAGGATATGCCCTACCACCTAAGCTCATGGTCGCCATCATTGCTAACATGGTTCATTCACATGCACATGTGTGTTCCTACATGTGTCATGTACACACACACACACACACACACACACACACACACACACATATGACGGAAATTGTGGGATTTAGCCATACTTCTACAGTGAGAGGTCATATTCAAGTGTCTGACTTTTTTGGGATCATTGATGTGGGTGAGTGGTGCAAACAACCTCAAAGTGCCTCTAAATTAGACTACCAGTAACCATAAGATTGAGCTTTTCAAACTAAGATAGTTTGTTAAGGAAGATAGGCACCGACCTTTACAGCCCAATCCTGTGTAGGATACGGGGCCCGGCCTAATGGGCCAGACGCCGTATTCTATCTAGTTCCTGGGCTGCCCCAGGGCAGCCCAGGAACAATTCGAGAAAAAACCTTGTCCCCTTCCACCGGTGTAAGCGGCGGTAGACCCCATGGGCCTCCTTGAATGTATGCGAGCTCTGGAGCAAACATGTACATTCACGCTGTAAGGCCATGTAAGGCCAGGCCGGGCCTGGAGAGGGCCTGGGATATGGCGTACCTTGCTGCCAGTATCCTTGCCCTCTACAGGCCCTGGGAAGGCCAATGGCTGCCCTTCCTGCCAGCCTGGTCCACCCTCCCCCTGCCCTGGCCGGGGTAGGGCTTTCCAGCTCCGGTGCGCACAGGGCCAGGCAGGAACCCGAGTAAGGGCTGCCCGCCACTGAGCCAGCGGCCCTTTCTGGATGCCAAAATTGCACCTTCTGGTGCATTTACGACACCCTGCACCAGGGGAACGTGTGCTCCCTCGGCACATTCCTACCCAGGATTGCACATTCACTTTCAGTTACTTTGCTTAGGAGATCCATTACAGAGTTTTAAATTGTTTGTGTGTGTGTGTGTGTGTGTGTGTGTGTGTGTGTGTGTGTGTGTGTGTGTGTGTGTGTGTGTTTGAGCGAGTGAGACAGAGGGAGAGGGAGAGGGAGAGGGAGAGGGAGAGAGGGAAGGAACTTTTTTGAAGATCAAAGAAGTGGGGGATAGAAATAACCAATCATATTCTGGGGCAGATTTTGAGTACAAAATCTGATTGTACTCAATCAGAGGAGACCCGTGGCAGAAAAAACTACGGGGATGTGTGCATTTTCGGTGCACCGCCGCCGAATTGCCACCGAATGGGTTGGGGCTTGTGACATCACAGGGGAGGTCACATCGACTGCCCCCCTGCGGGGTTGTAGCGATGCCACTGGGCAGAGCTGCATGAATCCAGGTTCCAGTTTAGAAAAATACAGCAAAAAGGTGCTCCTTTGAGCCAGAATGGTAGCTCCTCAAAGAGTGAGGCCAGATATGGCTTCCTGACCACAGGACAGCATTGCCAAGAAAAAACTGTGGAAACTCACCAGGGAATACCACCAAAATGGAGGGGGAAGAGCCCCTCGATACACACAGTCACATGAAAGAGATGACCCAAATGGAGGAGGGGTCTATGGAGAAAGAAGCCTCAAAACATGGACACTTCTGGGGGGGGGGGGTTGGAAGTGACCTAAAATGGAGGAGGTTTCTACTGGGAAAGAAACCTCAAAGCGCATTGTGGGCATCTCTGCAGGGAAAGAAATGACAACATTCTGCTTCCAGAGCAAGAATAGATATACTGTAGGACTTTGCTCAAGGAAACAAAAGCATTTCTGGGTGGACAAAGAGGTTTGGAGCTTCTCTTTGGGTATGCAGCACAGATTCCCTGAACTTGATTGGGCTGAGTGTGCCTTCCAAGAACACACAAAGGCTGGATTGCTCCCCAAATCGAAGACGTTCCTAAAAGACAAAAGGATGGCAAGGTGTGTGCTGCATCCAGGCTCCGGTCAGTGATGAGACAGACTTCTTGGCATAGGAACCTAAAATGATTGTCCAGCAATTTGAATCTTACAGCCTAATCCTGCCTAGCAGGACGTAGCAGCGCAAATAAGGTGCCTGCCGCATCCTAAGTAGGATTGGGCCTGCCATGGTACAGCCGGAGGCCTACTCAACGTAAAGGGAGATTTGACCAGACATCCCTATGGGTCTACTCAAATGTGTGCTAGCTACTTTGCTGGTGCACATTTGAGAGCCCCTTTGTCATTCAGAGTACAGTCACATTCTATTAACTCTGCAAATTCAGGCCTGCCAGCCAAGTCCTTTGTCATTCAGAGTACTCCATTAACACTGGAATGCAGAGGTGAGGGAGGCTGGAGATCAGCTACAGCCTACAGGCAAGAGAACAGCTCTAGTATTAAGACTGGGTCTCCCCCCTCCCAATTGTTTCATTCTTCATTATGCTGTTTTATGAACTCTGATACCAAGCAACATGATATTTCAGATGACAACATCAAGGAATATTAGTGTGCAAAATGAACTGTTTTTAAAGCTGAGAACGTCTTCCTTCTTCCCCCCCTTCCCCCTCTCTATTCCTTAGCAGTGATGGAGAACTCGAGTGAAGTACTCGTTACTCGAGTTAACTCGAGTTGGTTTTTCTGTCACTCGTTACTTGCTCTCGAGTAGCATGTAAATTGACTTGACTTTGACTTGCACCCCCAGGGACTCGCATTTCCTCTTACTTGAGGAAAGCACTTACTCACTTAACTCGGAACTCGTGGGTGTAATGACTCGCCTTTTTGAGTCATGTTTCTTTAACAGCCAAATGGCCGGCCAGCGCGGCGTCAACAAAAGCTGCGTGCTTTTGCTTTCTTTCCCAGCCCCCTTGTCTGTTCCTGCTTGTCTGCCCAGGGGCATTACAGATTTGCATTTGTTTGCTCGTGGGGAGAGTGATCAGTGAAGGAAGCTGCCGATCAGCATCCCCCACCCTGCCCCGCATTTCAGTGTGGCTGCTTAATTGGTTAGTTACTTAAAAAAAAAAATCTTTGGCTGTTGGAGGTGGAGGGAGTTGGGACCGTGATACATTGTGTGTGTGTATGTGGGGGGGGGGGTGTTGTGATTTCTTTGGTTTGTAAGGTTGGTGGGTTTTTTTGTGTTCATCTTGTCTTACTTTACTCATTCCTCATTACTTTTTTTTTCTGTTGCTGCGCTCTGGTATGGCCCCCTCCCCCCTCCCCGCGACCCTTTTCCAGGAGCCCAGCGACCACGTGTGTTCTGCACTTTGCTAAAGCAGCGCTGGGCTGGTGGCTGGCTGGCCAGCTGGAGTTTACTCCTTGAGGCTTTATTAACCCCCCCCCCCCCAGCCTGTACACTTTGCTGTGGTGGTTTTTTTCCCCTCTGGCACTGTTGCAGCAGGAGCTGCTGAATGAGTGTGTGATCTCTCACTGTGAGCGATTGATTGGAAGGTAAACTTTACCACCCTCAGATATTTACTATTCCTCTGCAAACCCCCCCCCCCAATTGATTGAACTGCAGGCAGGAAAGAGAGAATCCAGTTGAATGAGAAATGTTATTTATTATTTTATTATTTTTCACATTTTTATACCGCCCTTCCTCCAAGGAGCTCAGAGTGGTGTACATATTTTCTCCCCTCCTTTTGTCCTCACAACAACCCTGTGAGGTAGGTGGGGCTGAGAGATAGTGACTGGCCCAAGGTCACCTACCTCACAGGGTTGTTGTGAGGACAAAAGGAGGGGAGGAAATATGTACACCACTCTGAGCTTCTTGGAGGAAGGGCGGTATAAAAATGTGAAAAATAAATAAAATAAAATAAACCTGGGTCTTCCAGGTCTAAGTCCAACTCCCAAACCACTACACCATCCTGGATCCTGTATGTTCTGCTTTCTCCCTCCCCCCCTTTCTAACATGTTGAGCTGAGGTGGGGTCTTGGAAGAAAAAGGGTCCAAACAGCTCCAGTGATCTTTGAAATATCCACATGCACATCAGAATTATTCATGGACGAGTTAACTTGAGTTTTATGTCTGATCTATAAGGCAACCAAGGAAGAATTTTCTCTTCACAAACTGCTGTGAGAAAGTGGGGTGGGAGATGATGAATAATTCTGGTGATATTATTTAGCCAAACTACTCAAGGTTTTAAAATAGCTGCTGCTTTTCTGCAGCATCTACTTGAATGATGCATTGCTTTCCTTCTGACTTATCTGACAAAATGTGTTCTCCCCCCCCCCTTCAGAATGAATTGTGTGATTAATTAAGTCTACAGAGCAGAATAGAACACTGGAGGCAACACAGTTAACCCCAAAATGTGTTAAAGGGCAGGCACAATGTTAGAGAATTTCTGGGGTTTCCACCAGCTGTATATGGTGTGGTGGATTTGCTGTTTTTATTCTGCCACCCTTGGTGGCCTGGGAGTCTTGGCAGTGCCTTCAGACAAGTCATCATCCTTCTTAAGAACCCAAGAGGAGAAAAGACAGAGATGTGTTCCTTCAAAATCTACAGCACTTTTAATAAGAGCTGTAAAGATAGTGGAGTTTGTTGGGAATTCTTTCTTTTACTGTAGACTTGCGTGTGTGTATGTGCATGTGTGTGATCTGAGTTGCCAGAGAGCTTGTTGTTGTGTTTTCCTTTTTCTAAGCAGTACTTCTTTTTGTGAGGGGAACATCTCTTGCTTCAGGATGCAATGGCTGATCTAGAATTTGAGGAATGTGTTTGTTTTAGGCAGGTTTCCCAGCTTTGTGGCACTCGGCAGAATGGCAGGGATTAACTTTGCAGAGCACATCTACCTGTGTCTGAGAGAGAGAGAGAGAGAGAGAGAGAGAGAGTTGGGGTCACCCATCACCCAATGGGGTGATTGAGTGAAAATCAGGAATAAATGCTGGGTAGATCAGAAAGACCCAGCAGGAAGCTCCCTACCACAGCTTCTCTACTGCCACTTGCACTGATGCTGTGGGGTGGTCAGGAGGCTTCTTCCTCGAGAGGGAACAGCACAGAGGTTTGTGTGAATAATAAATGGTTTGAATGAAGACACGAGTATGCTTGTTTTTCCCCAAGTCAGATGGGTGGTGACAAGACTAAGAGGTGAGGGGAAGGGCATAAGGAAGCCAAGTGGGTGCTTTAGAAGCCTCAGAGGTTCACTCACCCCATTTTTAGGGGGGAAAGCCATTTTCCCCAAAGTGACTTGACTCGCGACTTGTGACTCGCAGTTTTGGCCTTACTCGCACTCTACTTGCACTCGTGCAAAAATGACTCGTACTCGACTCATACTCGTGCACAAAAGGACTTGTACTTGACTTGTACTTGCCCAAAATTTTTGGCACTGACTCGTACTTGGACTCGTACTTGTGCAAAAATTACTCGTACTTGCACTCGCACTCGTGACCTAGTTACTTAGATACATCCCTGTTCCTTAGCTGTTTAGAAATGGGATTGGAGAAGTACGGACTTCCAAACTTCACTCCTAAATGTATTTCATTTGCACCAAATACACATTGCATTACAAACAACCACCACAATAAATCAGGAACATATACATTGTTAGGGTAAAAGGAAATGTATTTTCTATGTATGAACAATTTTACTCTTTTTGGTCTGTTTTTAACAAATCCATACTCTTTATTGAAGTGATTTCTCTCAGTCTCTCTTATTTGCTAAGTTAAAAGGAGAAGCTCTGCATTATCTGTATCTGGTCTAAAGATCCCTGAAGGTTCCAAATTGCTATATTTAAAGCTATTATTCCCCATAACAACAAAGGCAATTGTAACACTTGCCCAAGCTGACGTATTCACCCAAGTGGGTGCTTTTATACCCACTTGGTATAAAATTATGCATGAGATGGAGAGAGTAGATATAGGGAAATTCTTCTCCCTCTCGCACAACACCAGAACCAGGGGACATGTACTAAAATTGAGTGGAGGGAGAGTTAGAACGGACAAAAGAAAATATTTCTTTACCCAGTGTGTAATTCATCTGTGGAACTCCTTGCCACAGGATGTGGTGATGGCACCAGGCCTAGATGCCTTTAAAAGGGGTTTGGACAGATTCATGGAGGAAAAAACCATCACAGGTTACAAGCCATAAGCAATCTCCTGGTTTTAGAAGTAGGTTTTCTCTGTGCCAGGTGCAGGGGAGTGGCAGCGGGAAACAGGTTATCTTGTTGGCTGTGTGCTCCCTGAGGCATCTGGTGGGGCCACTGTGTGATACAGGAAGCTTTGGCCTGATCCATCAGGGCTCTTCTTATGTTCTTAACATGTCATTGTTCTTAACATGTCATTGCTAAAATGTATAGACTGTTATTGAAATTTGATACAGAGAAGGAACAGGTCAAAGACTATATGGTAAAATGGGCATAGATAGATAGATAGATAGATAAACCTAATATAATAATACAATACTGCTAAAAAAACACTTAACACACCATTAATATATAAAAATTATATCATTTAACATTTTTGAATATATATATATATATACAGTTGCAAGAAAAAGTATGTGAACCCCTTGGGATTACGTGGAGTTTTGCATGAATTGGTCATAAAATGTGCTCTGAACTTCATCTAAGTCACAACAATAGAACACAGTCTGCGTAAAATAATAGACACAAAAATTAGATGTTGCCATGGTTTAATTGAATGTAACATGTAAACATTCACAGTGCAGGGAGGAAAAAGTATGTGAACCTTTGGACTTAATAACTGGTTGACCCTCCTTTTGGCAGCAATAACCTCAACCAAACATTTCCTGTAGTTGCAGATCAGACCTGCACAATGATCTGGAGTAATTTTGGACCACTCCTCTTCACAAAACTGTTTCAGTATAGCAATATTCTTGGGATGTCTGGTGTGAATCGCTCTCTTAAGGTCATGCCACAGCATTTCAATCGGGTTGAGGTCAGGACTCTGACTGGGCCACTCCAGAAGGCGTATGCTGTGCTGTTGAAGCCATTTTTTTTGTTGAATTAGTTGTATGCTTTGGGTCATTGTCCTATTGCATCACCCATCCTCTGCGGAGCTTCAGTTGGCGGACAGATGGTCGTACGTTTTCCTGCAAAATGTCTTGATAAACTCTGGAATTCATTTTCCCATCAGTGACAACAATCCGTCCAGGCCCTGAGGCAGCAAAGCAGCCCCAAACCATGATGCTCCCTCCGCCATGTTTTACAGTGGGGATGAGGTTTTGATGTTGGTGTGCTGTGCCTTTTTTTCTCCACACATAGTGTTGTGTGTTCTTCCCAAACAACTCAATTTTGGTTTCATCTGTCCACAGTATATTTTGCCAGTAGTGCTGTGGAACATCCAGGTGCTCTTTTGCAAACTTCAAACATGCTGCAATATTTTTTTTGGATAGCAATGGCTTCCTCCGTGGTGTCCTCCCATGTACTCCATTCTTGTTTAATGTTTTCCTTATTGTAGATGTGTCAACAAAAATGTTAGCATGTGCCAGAGATTTCTGTAGGTCTTTAGCTGACACTCTAGGATTCTTCTTTACCTCATGAAGCATTCTGCGCTGTGCTCTTGCAGTCATTTTTACAGGACGACCACGCCTAGGGAGAGTACCAACAGTGCTAAACTTTCTCCATTTGTAGACTGTCTGTCTTACGGTGGACACATGAACATCAAGGCTTTTGGAGATACTTTTGTAACCCATGCAAGTCAACAATTCTTGATCGTAGGTCTTCTGAGAGCTCTTTTCTGCAAGGCATGGTTCACATCAGACAGTGCTTCTTGAAACCAGTAAACCCAAAACAGGTGTGTGTTTTTAAAGGGCAGGACAGCTGTCAGCAACACATCCAATATCATCATACTGATTGGAGTCAAGGTTGGCTCACTCCTGGCTCCGATTAGCTCTTGGAGACGTCATTAGGCTAGGGGCTCACATACTTTTTCCTCCCTGCACTGTGAATGTTTACATGTTATGTTCAGTTAAACCATGGCAACATCTAATGTTTGTGTAGTATTATTTTACGCAGACTGTGTTTTTCTATTGTTGTGACTTAGTTGAAGTTCAGAGCACATTTTATGACCAATTCACGCAAAACTCCACATAATCCCAAGGGGTTCACATACTTTTTCTTGCAACTGTAGATATAGATAGATAGATAGATGATAGATAGATAGATAAACCTAATATAATAATACAATACTGCTAAATGCTACTAAATAAAACACTGTTAGCTGGGCAAGTTCAGGATCACAGTGCCACCCTATTCTAGACCTACCATTTCTTTAACACAACCCTTAAAGGGCCAGGAGCATTCATGCTGAAAGGGTGGCCACCCCTCGTTTATACAATAAAGACATCCATTCGTTTCTTCTTGAGAAGTATCAGATTCTATAATATTTCCCTTTCTCTTTTTTTCCCTCAGAGTCGAGTAGATGTGTATGTTGGAATCTGTCCTGATTTTACTTCTGTGAAGACAGGAATCCATTTGGCGCAGGTAAGGATTCCTTAATGTATTCTCTGCAGTTAAAGTCTGGGCCCCCTGAGAATTTGTTGCCAATACTGTAAGCAGGATTAATGTGTTCTAAACACTGGATTCAGTTGAAAATTTAGCCACTGTATCTATAGTTTCTCAAGAACTACCAATCTAGAGATATCAATGTGAGCCTATGAATATTCGTGAATTCATTGAGTTAATGAGAATTAATTCCATATAAGTGTGTGTAGGCTCAATATATGTTAATGATTTTTGAAATGACTTTCTAGACATTCCAATATTATTGCAACACTCTTACACTTTTTTATAGAAAGCATTTTATAGAAGGCATTCTGGATTTCAGTTCTTCAGGTACTAACAGCCCAATCCTGTGTAGGATGCACCGACCGGCTTAAATGACTGGTGGCTGCATCCTAAGCAGGATGTGGCCCGCACTGGCAGAGTTGGGGCACACCTCAGGGGAAAAGGTCATTAGTCACTTTCCCCTGGTGTAAGTCCCGGTGGTCCCAATGGGTCCTCTCTCCCCACACCCTCCACAGCAGGGCTTATCTGCGTCTGGCGGCGCTGGTGTCCTCCGGTGGCGGAGTGAGCAGCGCTGGCCCCTTACTCTGAGGGTGTTGCAAAAGTGCTTTTTGGCACTTGCGCGATACTCTCAGCCAGTGGAGTGCTCGTTTCACCATTCTTAAATTGCGCAGGAATTCAGTGTTAAATGGGATATGACAAATCGTATTTCAAATTTAGAATTTTGACAGTTCAGTAGATTTTAAACTGAGTATATCCTGTTCTTTCTAGATATTCCAATCAAAACAATTTAAATATTTTGACTATGGATCCAGGAACAAGGAAGTTTATAACATGGTAAGGAGAAAGAAGCAATATTTTGGAAATGAGTATCTTGAGCTGGTTCTTGAGGTCTGAGTGAAGTACGGGTGGTGATAGATGCTGGCCATGTTGGGCACTGGATATGGGCCTTTGGCGGGCCCACCACTGCCCCACTGACAATCCCCACTGCACACTTCTGTGCTTCTCCCGTGGTGTCCTCCACCCACCCCAATTCTACCCTGTTGCCAGCTAGCACCCTCCGCTTGTTAGAAATTGGTTTGAGCAAGTTCAGCAATCAGCAGAAACCTCTTTTCCTATGGTGAGTTCCTCCACCCAGCTAGTTTGCTGCTTTCAATGAACACACATGAGCAGATGTAAATAGTTAGCAGTTTTTTTTAAAAAAGTGCTTTACTTACAAAATGGCTACTACTGCATCGGGGGTAGGGGCAGTCGTGGAGGACTCGTATAGGTAAGGGAACATTCATTCTCGGAGGAGTCTACTCGGAGCTGTGCTAGTGAAATCACTGGCACATGTCTGTGTGGACCAGAGTCACTGGATCAGGTTCAGGAAGCAGGCTAGGATTCGGCAGCCGCTGCTGCTGCAGAACCCGCCTCCTTCCCAGAGCGAATCTGGCCATCCTCAGCCCCCATTGCCTTCCCATTCAGTCCCTGTTGCTACTTTATTCCCCACCCCATTCCACCTCCCCCCACTCGTCCCACCTCCCTGCCATCCTATGTGCCTCAGTAGGTCCGAGAGGATCCTCTTGCGCACGTTAGAAGGCTCCAGCCTTCGCTCTGGTGCTCCAGCAGGGTGCAACTCTGCTTTTGGTGTGTTTCTCACGACAGCTGTAAGGCAGTTAGTGCTGGCAGAACACTTGTTCTGCCCAATAGGATTGGGCTGTAAGATACCCTTGTGTCAGCGACCCAAGGGAGACACTCAGACATTGAAAAAGGAATGATGTTATAAATGTTCAAAGAATACCTTTTCAGAACCAGATATTACAAATGCAAGAGAACTGTGGGTAGTGAAAGGTGTAGTGTTTGAAACTTCAGAGAATATGTGAAATTCATCACTGAAACCTTTTTCATACTTCTGATTTTTTTTGTCAACAGACCACGCCTCCATTTTATAAAATAGAAGACATGATTGTGCCAACAGCTGTGTGGTATGGAGGAAATGACATTATTGCAACCAAAAAGTCTATTGAACAGTTGCTCCCTCACATCCCTCGTTTAGTTTTCCAAAAGTATATACCCTCCTGGGCACATTTAGATTTTATCTGGGGTCTTGATGCTCCAGAGCGCATGTATCATGATGTGCTTTATCTAATGCAGCAGTACAAATAAAACCAAAAATTGTAGTGAGATATAAGCAACATATTGTGCACATGTTCAAACATCTTTTTAGAAACCTTTAGGGCTTGTTTTTCTGGAACCTTCCTTAAACGATTTACATTTTTACTAGTTGTAGTTCACGAAGTAATCTTCCTTTAGCTGCTCTATCAGATAGTAATCAGTGTGCACAATCCTTCCTAAGCAGTTTTAAATGCCATTGATTTCAGTTGGAAAGATGTAAGCATGCAGTTAATTCTGCCATTAAAATCAGTTGGATTTAAAAGGGCCGTAGCATCATAAGGAAAGTTAACGTTTCAAATGTATTGAAACATACAAACCGCTTACAAACCTGTAGTAGCGTTCACTCACAACTCAGGGCCATCTGTAGACAAGACAGTACAGTAGTTTTTGCACACTTTAGAGGACTTAGTAAGTCTCTAGCACCATTTTCTAGGCTACTAGACTAGCTACCTGAATTGTGAATATAGCTACCTGACTCACTGTCTAAATTTTCCAATTTCATTCTTTGTTGCCCCTCCCTCTGATTGTAAGTGTATCCCCCTAATAAATAATACTGTGTTTGTGCTTATTTTGGACTCTTTCATCTTGCTTGAACACCAATCTCTGCTGGAACATGTCATGAGCCAGCAGCCCAAAGAGCCTTTCAAACATGCATGTTTGGGTACATATGTAGGTGCACTTATACATGTCACTGAGCAAGCGGGGTAACTGACTAACAACGCAATTCTGCCTAAAGATATCCTGTGCTGTTTGGGGCAGCCTGGGAGCACCTTGGGAGAAGATGTTTGTCCCCTTCCCTGGGTGTAAGACGACCAGTGCCCTGTAGGCTTCCTCAGATGTACACGGTGTAGTACTGCCTCATGTGCCCTCACAAGATTTGGGCGCCGCCATCTTGGATCTTGCAAGATTTCACGAGATCCAAGATGGCAGCGCTGAAAAAAAGGTATAGTTAAATTTTGCAAGGGCGGTGGCAGAGCCCGGAAAATCTGGGACTGACCTAGGACTGGGGCCCTGAAACGGGGACAGTCCCGGGTTTTCCAGAATGAATGGTAAGCCTGTATACCTTGGGTATTTAGCATAGATGGTTAGAAAATAACTTTTCAGGGCCAGATATTACAAATCTAAGGGTACGTGGGTACTGAAAGGTGCAGTGTTTGAAGCATGAGATATAATATGGATTTGATCAGTGAAACCTATTTTCATATTTCTGATTTATTTTTGTCAACAGACCACACCTCCATTGTATAAAATAGAAGACATGATTGTTCCAACAGCTGTGTGGTATGGAGGAAATGACAGATTTTATCTGGGGTCTTGATGCTCCAGAGCACATGTATCATGATGTGCTTTTTCTGATGCAGCAGTACAAATAAAACCACAAATCATATTGAGACATATGTGGCATATGTTGACAGAAGCGTCGGAATGCCTGGGGCGGAGGTGCAGTCCGTCCATGGGTGGCAAGCGGGGGGGGGGGCAACAACACTGCCGTATAGGTGGCAAAGGGAAAGGAAAGTGCTGAGAAAACGCGGTGCGAAAAAGTCAACTTCATCAAATACATGAACTGACATCTTCAGTGTAGGCAGATTCTGAAACTTTCAGAAATCTTCAAGAAGAGGAAGGGGAATGGTTAACAAACAGTGCAAAATTAAAGCTTGCACCTGCAGATTGATGTCAGGAAGCACAGAATGAGCTGAAGGTGGTAAGGGATGCCAAAAACAGCAAAAAGATTTTTTTTAACTTTCTCCAAAATAAGAGAATGGTTGTGGAAGGCCTGTTGCATGAAGATGGGGAAATTATAACAGATGACAGAGAAAAGGTTCAGCTGCTCCGTTCTTATTTTTCATCCGTCTTCCTTGCAAGGAAAAAGTGACTAAACTACCAACAGCTCCACTCATGAGAAAGGAATGGCATCACGGCTTAAGGTAGGTAAAGAGATGTTACGGGAACATCTATGGCCTAATCCTAATGGGCCCGAGTGGCAGTGGGACTTGTGTTCTGCTGGCGCTGACTGCCGTAAAGCAGTCAGCACCTGCCGTAAAGCAGTCAGCACCTGCCGTAAAAGGGACTTGGGAGAAGGGGACATTTGCCCCCTTCCCTGGGTGTAAGACGGCCAGGGCCCTATGGGCTTCCTCAGATGTATGCCAGGTCCAGGCCTGACGTACAATCCGGGAGGCGATGTAAGGTCAAACCGTAGCAATATGGTAAGTGTTTCAAATTTCGTATTAACTAAACTCACAGGACGGTTTGACCTTACATCGCCTCCCGGATTGTACGTCAGGCCTGGACCTGGCATACATCTGAGGAAGCCCATAGGGCTTCCGTCTTACACGTAGACATATCCGTCTTACACCCAGGGAAGGGGGCAAAAGTCCCCTTCTCCCAAGGTGCTCCCTGGCTGCCCCATACAGCATAGTATATCTTTAGGCAGGATTTTGCTGTTAGTCCGTTACCCCGCTTGCTCAGTGACATGTAGAAGTGCACCTACATATGTACCCAAACATGACTGTTTGTAAGGATCTTTGGGCTGCTCCAGCAGAGATTGGTGTTAAAAAAAGATTGGTGTTCAAGAAAGTTATTAGGGGGATAAATGTACAATCAGAGGGAGGGGCAACAAAGAAAGAACATGAAAAAATTAGACAATCAGTGATTCAGGTAGCTATATTTACAATTCAGGTAGCTAGTCTAGTGGCCTAGAAAATGGTACTAGACTAAAGTGTGTAAAAACTACTGTACTATCATGTCTACAGATGGCCCGGAGTTGTGTGTGAACACATAGGCTACTACTGGTTGGTAAACGGTTTGTGTTTCGATACATTTGAAAAGTTTCCTTATGATGCTACAGCCCTTTTATGAATCCATCTGATTTTAATGGCAGAATTAACTGCATGCTTAAATCTTTCCCACTGAAATTGATGGCATTTAAAACTGCTTAGGAAGGTTGTGCACATTGATTATTATCTGATAGAGCAGCTAAAGTGAGCTACAACTAGTAAAATATAAATTGTTTAAGGAAGGATTCAGAAAAAACCGCCGTGAATCAGGCTGCAGATGTTCAGAGCCTAGCAGATACTAGCACAAGCCAGACTGGTGTAGCAACCAAGATGCACATGGACTGTGGCTGGTTAGTGACTGAGCCATGTGTACCTAGCGACCAAGGTGCATCTGACTGGTATCAAACGTAGCCATGTGACCAACATAGGTGTGATCGAAACCCTCAGTAGCATGACAGAAAATATCCGTGGGATCTGCAGCATAACCTGGGAACACCCATGCTCCACTTGGAAACACACCTCCAAGCACATATATATACAGACATTCATGTTCCTCATGTTCAAGGTGACTGGAACAAGATGACCCTTCCAGTCTTATGCGCGAGGCACCCTGTGTTTCAGCCACTTGCTGTAGTTTCCTACATGCATGGCAGCAACACTCGGGCAGATGCCAATGCCCAGGCACAGCTTGGCACACAACCCAGCCACCTGCAGCAAGCATTGCCACCCCTATGCCAAGGTGAGGCTGCACATGGGATTCATGGTGGGGAATGAAGGATGGAGGGGAGGGGGACAGAGGCAAAGAAAAGCATGGCAGGACCCTACTGCTGGCCCCTTGGCCATGTGTGCCCATGGACACAGCCATCAGGCACCAGCCCCACTGACAGGGCATCATTGCAGATGGCCATGCTCATGTCTGCCTCCCTTCTCCATGCAGGGTGCAGTTGGGTCCCAGGTGGCAGGTGGGGGGGGGAGGTGCCAAACGGCGGTGCGAGCAGGCAGCGGCGGCTACGAGTTTGGCCCTCCTGCCCGTCCTGCTCCTCTGTGTGCTGGAAAATGGCAGCGGCGACAACGTCACTTCTGGCGTAGTGGGAGTGGTCAGAGCACTGCCACTGCATTTAGGGCACACAAAGGAGAACTTCAATGATTGGAACCAAAAGGTACTTGGAGTACTTGGGAGCACTTTGCACAAACAGTCTCTTGTCCCTCAGAACATGTATGGCAAGGTATTCTGTTTACACCTGTCTTCTCAGCATTCTTATTGCAGTGATTCTTAAGCCGCCTTGGGCATTTGCCTTTCGGCGTAGGAAAAGGCGGGATATATTTTTTAAATAAATAAATAAATAAATTCTGCCCCACAAGAACTCAGCACACAGGCATCCAAGTTGAGCCTCTATCTCACCACCCCATCAGGAGAAGGAAGGACAATGAGCCCCGCACAGGGAAACAATGGAGAGGAGGGAATCCCATTACACCACAAAATGATGCTACCTCTCTGACTCATGTCTTTACTCCCCCCCCCCAAAAAAACCCCTTCCAGATAGTCAAATGTGTCTTTGCTATGAACTCTGTTGACTAACCATCCCTTGAAGCCATGTTTGCTGACCTGGAGAAGCAGAGACAGGTCGAAAGGGACCAGGGTGAGACTGCTAGGGACGTGGAGGCGTCGTCCCACCCTCAGTTGGCCAGCTTCTCAGCTGCCAAGGAAGGGAGTCTCAGGGCTGGAGGACGTCGCTCTGGAAAAGAGGGAAACAATCCCCCAGTGGGGACCACTTCTTCAGGTGATGGGCCCATATCCAGTCGCACTATGGATACTCTTCTGGGGAGGGGGCAAGGGGGCTTCTTGTCATGGGTGACTCTATAGTCAGGAACAACTAGATAGGCTGGTAGAGAGTGCTGGGGAGGAGGTAGCGGTTGTGGTGTATGTTGGCACCAACGATGTGGGGAAATGTAGCCGGGCGGTCCTGGAGGCCAAATTTAGGTTGCTAGGTAGGAAGCTCAAATCCAGGACCCCAAAGGTAGCGTTCTCAGATCATAAGAACATAAGAAGATAAGAAGAGCCCTGCTGGATCAGGCCAAAGGCCCATCTAGTCCAGCTTCCTGTATCACATAGTGGCCCCACCAGATGCCTCAGGGAGCACAAGACAACAAGATACCTGTATCCTGTCACCACTCCCTTGCACCTGGCACAAAGAAAACCTACTCCTACAACCAGGAGGTTGCTTATCCCCATCATGGCTTGTAAGCTGTGATGGACTTTTCCTCCATAAATCTGTCCAATCCCCTTTTAAAGGCATCCAGGCCAGGTGCCATCACCACCTTCTGTGGCAAGGAGTTCCACAAACCAATTACACTCTGGGTAAAGAAATAGGTTCTTTTGTCTGTTTTAATTCTCCCTCCACTGAATTTGAGTGGATGTCCCCTAGTTGTAGTGTTATGTGAGAGGGAAAAGGACCTTTCTCTATCCACTCTCTCCATCCCATGCATAATTTTATACGTCTCTATCATGTCCCCCCTCAACCACCTTTTTTCTAGACTGAAGAGACCTAAACGCTGTAGCCTTTCCTCATAAGGGAGATGCCCCCTCCCCAGCCCACTAATCATTTTGGTCACTCTCTTCTGCACCTTTTCCAGTTCCACTATATCCTTTTTGAGATGCAGCGAACAGAACTGGACGCAATACTCCAGATGCGGCCTTACCATTGATTCGTACAACGGCATAATAATATTGGCCGTTTTATTCTCAATCCCTTTTTTAATGATCCCAAGCATGGAATTGGCCTTGACCTGTTCCGCGCACAGAGCCAGCTAGGCAGGCGGAGCTCAGGGGTCTCAATGCATGGATGAGACACTGGTGTCAGGAGGAGGGGTTTAGGCTTGTTAGGCACTGGGGAACATTTTGGGTCAAGCCGGGCCTGTACAAGAGGGACGGGCTTCACTTGAACCAAAACGGATCCAGATTGCTGGCGTGTAACATTAAGAGGTGCAGAGGATTGGGAACAGTCAAGTAATAACAGAGTAAGAATTAGGAGTGGTAGCGTGATGGGACACAATAGCCAATATAACAGGACAGAAGGCTGCAGGGATAAAGGTGCAAACATGCAGCCCTTCTTGGGGGACCTGGTATTTAAGTGCTTTTATGCAAATGCCTGAAGCCTACGGGCAACGATGGGATAACTGGAATGTTTGGTGGCTAGGGAAAACATTGACATAGTAGGTATAACAGAAACCTGATGTAATGCGGAGAACCAGTGAGATACTGTAATTCCAGGATATAAACCCTATAGGAGGGACAGAGAGGGGCGTGTTGGAGGTGGGGTGGCCATCTATGTCAAAGAAGGGGTAGAATCCACCAGAGTAGAGCTGGAGGGGAGCTCTGACTCCTCCGTAGAATCACTGTGGGTTAGATTACTAGGTTCAAAGAGCGATGTAATAGTAGGGGCATGCTACCGTCCTCCAGATCAAAAACCTGAAGGGGATCTTGAAATGAGTAACTTTGAAGTAAATCAGGGAGGTTTCAACGAGAGACAGGGTTGTAGTCATGGGGGACTTCAATTATCCTCACATCGACTGGGTCAATTCATGCTCTGGTCATGAAAGAGAGACTGGATTTTTGGATATGCTAAATGACTGTGCCTTAGAGCAGCTAGTCACAGAGCCGACCAGCTTAGAGCAGCTAGTCACAGGTAGCATCTGATTGTGTGGCACTCAAGATCTGGTCATGGATGTAAATGTTACCGAACCATTGGGGAACAGTGACCATGCTGCGATCTGTTTCACCATGCATGTCGGGGAGAGAATGCCAAGCAAATCTGACACGAAAACCCTTGACTTCCGAAGGGCAGATTCCCCTAAAATGAGGAGACTAATTCGAAAGAAGCTGAAAGGGAAGGTAAAAGAGTCCAATCTCTCCAGTGTGCATGGAAGCTGTTTAAAACAACAGTCATAGAGGCCCAGCGGGAGTGTATACCACAAAGGAGGAAGGGATCGACTAAGTTCAAGAGGGTACCGGCATGGCTAACAAGCACAGTTAAAGAAGCTATAAAGGGCAAGTCTGCTTCTTTCCATAAATGGAAGTCTTGCCCTAATGAGGAAAATAAACAGGAATACAAACTATGGCAAAATAAATGTAAAAAGATGATACGGGAGGCCAAGAAAGATTTTGAGGAGCGTATGGCCGGAAGCATTAAATGGAATAATAAAAGCTTCTTCAAATATGTTAGAACAGCGGACCGTGATAGGGGGTACCCGGACCTCCAAAGGTTGAGAACCCCTGGACTATCTCTTAATGGCAGACCTGCAAGGGAGTGGCAACAGGATACAGGCATCTTGTTGTCTTGTGTGCTCCCTGAGGCATCTGGTGGGTCCACTGTGAGATACAGGAAGCAGGACTAGATGGGCCTTTGGACTGATCCAGTAGGGCTCTTCTTATGTTTATGTTCTTGTGTTCATCCCTTCCTTTGCAGCAGCTAGTAGCACAAAGTATCTCTCTTCCTTGGTGAATGACACGCATTGTTACTGCTGCCAAACACTCATCAGAATTCCTTTTGTTTTCAGAACTGCCCAATTTCTGCATGGAGTGGAACAATTATGTTCCACAGAGTGCCACTGCAGCCCTACAGAGTGGAAAAGGTAATGTTCTGAACAACCATGTACTCACCCACAAAAATACATGTACACTCAGATGGCACCCCTCTCCCTCACAAACACCATATAGCATCTCGATTCTGAGAATGGGTGCGACTGACACGATTATCAAGACACTGTTATCAAGTTAGGCAATCTGTGTTTCTCCCTGTTCCTCACAGGCCGGACAGATCCCAAGGGAGGCCTACAGCCTGCCTGCTTGTACTCACTCAGCCTGCTGTTCAATGCGGTTGCTGATCTACTGATTCCAATCAGGGTCCCCACCTTTTTCCAAACTCCATGGCAGACAATGAACCAACTTGTGGAAGTAGACTTTACTGGTACACTCAGTTCTGTTTTTGCAGATTATGATACGTTGTAATTACACTTTGAACATTCCTCTTGAGCTCCTCCTAGTACCGTTCCCTCTTGCAATCACCAAAACTCCACAGTTTGCACTCGACAAGTGCAAACACTGTGAAGTGCAAAGAAGTGAAGGCTACAAGCAGCCAGGAGGCTACGACGAAGAAAGGCTGAGAACTACAACGAGGTTGCAAACAAGGAGTTTGGTGAGTTGCTCTCTAGCCCTAAGGTTGCCCAGTTTCCCTTTCTAGCAGGGCTTTTGTGAATACTGAGAAAAAGTTGTAAAACCCTATGTAAAGAGAGGTAAAGCTGACAGCTGCATTGGCTGAGTCAGGGAGGTGGCCAGTGAGAGGCCAGACTGCCAAAGGGTACGATCTATTCGACACCTTCTCATACATTCTTGCTAATCTGCTTGGGGTTATATACCATCTATACATCATTATAGAATATTTTCCTTAATATTTACATTTAACATAAATTTCAACTGTTTTAACCATAATTGTTCCCATTGCTCCATTAAAATAACATGACCTATTATTGGGCGAAAAATGTAGGTCACATTATTTTAATGGAGCAATGGGAACAATTATGGTTGAAACAGTTGAAATTTAAGATAAATGTTAATATTAAGGAAAATATTCTACAATGATGTATAGATGGTATATAACCCCAAGCAAATTAGCAAGAATGTATGAGAAAGTGACGAATAGCTGTTGGAAATGTAAAAAGCAAGAGGGAACATTTTATCATATGTGGTGGACATGCCCCCCGGCAAAGAAGTATTGGATTCAGATTCATAAACAGATAGAGTGGATTGAGGTTCAAATGAAACTGGAAACCTTTTTGTTGGGTATGAGGGATGATCATGTAGGCGAAAAATCTCAAACTTGGTTTTTATATATGATAGGTGCAGAAAGAATTTTATACGCACAATATTGGAAGAATTCAGAGATATCTTCGCTGGAAGATTTTGGATTATGCTGAAATGAATAAATTTACAATTTTAATTAAGGAAAAGTCAGTTAACCTTTTTGTGAATAATTGGAAACCATTTATTGATTTTTTTTAACAGAGAGAAGAACGATGTGATGATATGCAGATTTAATGAATAGAATGTTGGTGATATTTTGGCTTAGATGGATATTATCTGTAGAAAATAGTGACTACTATGCTAGTAGAATGTATTGCTTCGCGCTTGCTATAACCAAATATAGCACTTGTTATAACCTTATGAAATACGCATTGTTTTTATGTTTTATTAATAAAATATAAATATATTAAAACGGATACAATTTGGAATGTAGTTGTTCATGAAAGATTGAACATTTATAAAAATCATTGGAGGGGGGGGGGTTTGAGAAAGCCTGTCCATGTAAACCGCCTTGGATTAAAGTCAGCGGAGAACTCCAATAACCAAGAAAGACAGTACATATAAATACTGTATATTATTATTAGGCTTACCAGATCTCAAACCGGGGCAGAGTGCTAGACCTTTAGGAGAAGGAATGTGGGCAGGTGTAGCTTGTTAAACAGCGCACAATCCTAGGCATGTCTACTCTCAGAAGCAAGCCCCACTAAACACAATGGGGCTTGCTCCTGAGTAGAAATGCCTAGGATTGTGCCCTAAGGTTTAACAAGCTACACCTGCCCACATTCCTTCTCCTAAAGGTCTAGCACTCTGTCCCGGTTGGAGATCTGGTAAGCCTAATTATTATATACTATTTACTGTATTTTAGAAATCCATGCCAAGCAGAAATTTACCTGGGGAATGAAGCTTTTTCTGGCATGGAGATACATTTTGGCCTGCCAAGCTGCTGCTTAAGGGATAGGATCCTTGCCCCCCCCCCAAAAAAAAACACAACAACTCCACATGTCCTGTCTTTTTAAGTGGGAAAGCTTTGAGCTTGGGGAAAGGTTTTAATTCAGTGGGAGAGCTCCTACTTTGCATGCAGAAAAGGTCCCAGGTTCAATTACTAGCAGTATCTCCAGGTAGGGATGGGAAAGATTCCTCTTTGTGCTTCTTGTTTTTATCAATCAATCACCTTTATTGGCATAATTACAGAATTATAATAAATATAGATTAAAACAGGTACCCAATTTAGGGGGGGGGTGACCATCGATATGAGATAAATAAGAAGTTAAAGAGAAAAAAGGGTGGGGCAAGAAGACAGTCTTGCTTAATTCCCTTCTTCAGGGAAATTTTTGGAGACAGGTTACCAAGGGAGGAACACATGTGAAGACTTCGGGGGCTTGTATAGCTGTAGTGTATTCCTAAAGAAAGAAATCTAGTTGTGTAACATTTCTGGTTGCTATTGAGTTCTGGCAGGATTAGCCCCTTTTGACATTGGTGGCACCTGTATGCTTTACAAGGGTTTTGCATGTGCCTCCTTGGCTGTATTAGCTAATTTGTTTTCCTCTGAGGAAAGGATATAAAAAGGGACCAGAAAAAAAGTTGGTGTGTCTTCTTCGTCCTGACTGTTGCTGTTATTTGAGACATGGAGTGCTGTGGAGGAGCCTCAGTTTGGTAGCTGCAAAACAGGTTCAGTTAGACCAGTGGTTCCCAAACTTTTTAGCACAGGGACCCCCTTTTGTAGAATTACAATCTTTCAGGCACCCCTAGGACCAGAAGTGATGCTAGTAAGCAGGAAGTGATGTCATAGTTTTTAAATAAATTATGTGGTTTAATCACACTTTAAAAAAAATAATTTCAGAGGTTTGTTTGTTTGTTTTTGCATGTGCAAAGTGCCCACTTGCCACCCAGAAGGGTGTCCGAAGTTTTTCAATTTAATTATTTAACCCCCCTTTTGCCCCCACTTGCCTTTTTTGCTGCTGCTGCTGCTGCTGCTGCTGCCGCCGCCGTTATCCGATTTCTGACTGGCCAGCTGCTCGGACCAGCCAGGATTGCAAGGTAATGTTGACCACCACCTCCACCTCTTCCTCCCACCGCCACTGCTGTTTCACTGATGATTTTTAAAGGGTAAAGCTTTTGCTGTGCGGTCATCTTGGATCTCATGAAATCTCGCGAGATCCAAGATGGTGGCGCCCAAATCTCGTGAGGGCACATGAGACAGTAGCACACTGCTTCATGTACCCTCATGAGATTTGGGCGCCACCATCTTGGATCTCACGAAATCTCGTGAGATCCAAGATGGCTGCACAGGAAAACGTTTACTCTTTTAAAATCGTCGGTGAAGCAGTGGCGGCGGCAAACCCGGAAAACCGGGACTGCCCTGGTTCCAGCCTGGTGGCTGGGACCAGGCTCTGGAAACCAGAGCAGTCCCAGTTTTCCCGGGATGGATGGTAAGCCTAGCTAATTTTAACAGAGATACGAAAAGGCAAGCAGAAATTAACAGAAGGTGAGTAAACAAGCCCCAAGAGAGCATCAGACACTCTGCAGTGTGTGTGGGAGGGGGAAGGTGTGAGCCACCATCTCGGGTGTGACCATCACGCTGACGTTCCGTGAACCCCAAGAAACAGCGCCGGGATTGATGGTGCCAGATGTGGCAGTGCAGAGTGTGCACCTTGAACGCAGTTTGGCAGTGACAGGATGATGTTATCAAGTTAGCACGTCACTGGTGATTTCAGGCCAATTGGAGCCGCGGGAGGGCCTTTCCCCAGCCAGAAAGCGTGCACTCACAGAGCTCTGCTTACCCATGTGGGCCTCATCTGGGACAACAGGTAGTCAGTCTAGGGCGACCGTCGTGTCACCCCCCTGGAGCGCTGCACCTGGTGTATCCTGCCCCCTGCCTAACCACACCTCTGACATCAGTACAGGAAGTCGAAAATTTTCCTCATGGCTTTACAATGTACAGAGATCTCAGATATCCGGGTTTAAAAGCCATGTAAAAATGTAGTTAAAACGCGTCAAGACAAGTCCAAAACCACTGATATTAAAAATGATTTAAAGGATTAAAAGCAATCTTAAAAACAGTCTTTAAAAACAATCACACATTCACACAAGTTGTAGTGAACGTAGTGACTCGTGTGAATGCGTGACTGTTTTTAAAGACTGTTTTTAAGATTGCTTTTAATCCTTTAAATCATTTTTAATATCAGTGGTTTTGGACTTGTCTTGACGCGTTTTAACTACATTTTTACATGGCTTTTAAACCCGGATATCTGAGATCTTTGTACAGTACAGGAAGTCCTTACTTAACTCTGTTGATATGTTCTTACAAACTGCAGCGTTACGTGAAATGATGGAACCAAAGAAAAAATGGTCAACTCTCCTCTCTCTCTCTCTTTTTCCCCCCCCCTCTACATTCTGAGGTGCCCACCCAATTGGACTCTCTTGGCCAGTCAGTTCAACTTTTCCAGGGAGACGGGCATAGCCAGCACTAGTATTTGCTCTTGGCTGCTTGCAAGATCGTGAGTCACGTTTCTTTCCTCCAAGGATGCTGTTCTCCTGGCACGTCTCTCTCTGGGGGAAGCCCTTTTTTTTAAACTATTTTCTTTCAGGAGTTGCTTGAAAAACTTATTGGAGCCAAATTTAAATGAAGCACACTTCAGATTCAGCAAGGTGTTTTAAGTGGCCCCAGCCGGGAATTGATTTTTTTCTCATCAATGTTAAAACGAAACTACTTTGAAGGAAACAACGTTAAGTGAGGACTTCCTCTAGTTTGCAGTCTTACCTGCTCCCCCAAAATATATGACTTGCATGAGAGTAAGAGCAGGCAGGCATTCCGAGCACCTGGCCTAACCTTCAGAAAGCACAATGTCCATAGTTGCATATAGAGACTTCAAGAAAACTGTCCAGAATGCAGTGCTAACTGGCTACAAGAATATAACGCATGATATAAAATAATATTAAAAACACCTCTGTGCCCAGCTTTGCCAGGAATCCCCTTCCCTGTCGAGCAGCTTTCGTTTACTGTTTGAACCATGATTGGCTTTTCTTCATGACTTTTCCCCATAGATTGTGAGCTTCCTTCAGTCTTTTATCATAAACTCTTTCTATTGTTTAGTGATTACCTACCTGGCATCAGTTCACCAGAGAGAGCTGGACTGGTTGCAATGGTTACCAGACTGTGCTCCTGTTTGATTACCATTTGGCTTAAATGGAACCCCTTCAATTGAGGCACTCCTTGTTGACCTTGGAGGGAGGCTTCCCCAAAGCAGTCTCTTTCGTCCTGAGCTCATAGCTTTGGGTGCTAGCAGGGAGAGTAGAGCAGGAAGGGCTATCAATCATTAACCACTAGGCACTGTGCCCATTTTGCCCTTCTTGCCTTCAGACACAAGCCCTTCGTTCTTCTGTTGGCCTAATTGATTTTGTTGCAATGCACCCTCTATTAGTACGATAACTCACTGCTATGCCATTCCCTACACACGTTACTGTGCAAGTGCAGGTCCTGTGGAAATTTCTATGCAGTTTCTTCAAGCAAAGAGGAGTGGGAAATGGGGCCAAGAAAAAAAAGTGCCATTTTGAGTTCTGCTTTACCCTAATGCATTTCTAGCATCCATGGGCAGCCCATTCCTATTCTCACTTGGCGTAGGATGTTCAGCATGGGCCATGTGGCCCACGCTAAATCCTATCTGGGGAAGGGACTGGCTGGAGGTCTACCCTGGGTAAGCAGGCATTTGCCCACTTTCCCCGGGCAAACCTCCAGCCACCGCAATGGGGCTTCTTGGTTCTCCGCCAGCTCTTAGCGGGCATAGAACAGAGGTGCCCCGTGCTGGGGCATGAGGCCTGGGAAGCAGGATAGGATATGGTCTCCCACAAGGACGCCGGACCCTCTCCCTTCCTAGGCCCTGTCTGCCCACCTCCACGCTCCTCTTGCCCTGTAATGCCCTCTCCCCCACCCTCCTTTGGAGGTGTCCATGCTTCATGTTTGGAGGCTTCTTTCCCAGAGGAGGTGTCCATGTGCTGCTGTGAGTTTTGATGGTCTCTTTCCATAGGGACGTCCTCCATTTTGGTAGCACTTTCTTCACTGGTTCAAGTCACCACTTTGTCCTTTTTTGCCAGGCTGTCCTGAAATTGGGGAGCTTCTTGTTCTGGTAGCTGCCATCATCCTCAGAGGAACTAGCTTCCTGGCACCTTTTTGCGCTATCTTTCCCCCTGGAATCTGGCATCTCGCAGCCCTGCCCAGTGGCGTCGCTCAAGGTGGGGCAGAACGGTAAGTTCCGCACTGTGCTAACATCCATTTACTCCACGGCACGAGGTGGCCCCGTCCCCTCGCTGTCGGAGCCATTCAGTGCGGTGAAGTGCGTTCCCTTCGCCGCACTGAATGGCTCCAATGGCGAGGGGGCATGGTTGTCTCGTGCTGAGAGTAAACGGAGGTTAGCACAGTGCGGAACTTACCGTTCCGCCCCACCTCGAGCGACGCCAGTGGCCCTGCCCTTGCTACATAGATGAACTTCATACTCAAAACCTGCCCAGCAGGATTGGATTAGTAATCTCTCCTTCTCCCCACCCATTCCTCTGATCTTCATAACTGCCTCTCCCTCTTTCTCTTCTAAAGTCTCCATTTCCACCTGCGCATATTTCAAACCTTCCCACTAAATCTCCTTCTTCCTCTGGCTGGCTGGAGAGGAAACCAAGTTCAGCACAGTCTCATTCCACTGCTTTCTCTCCTGCCTCTTTCCAGTTAATTCCCTCTTGTCCAAATGCAGCCTCTTACAAGTATTTCTTCCACTTGCAACCATTTAAAGGTCTGTAATGGATCTCCTAAGCAAAGTGAACGTGCACTTTCCTTGTTTGCCCATATTTGGTAAATTCTGTCTTCTCTTGCAAAGCTCAGTCTCGTGGTTACTGGTAGCCTAATACTGAGGCACTTTGAGGTTGTTTGCACCTCTCGGCCAAGTCAGAGATCCCCGAACTCTCAGGCACTGCGAAATGGGACTGTCGTAAAGGTCAAGGCCCCTTCTCTGAACAAGGCGGGGGTGGCACCACTGTACCTTGTTGAAGAGCTGGGAAGACCCACTGCCCGCTTCTTCCTCTGGCGCTGCGTTGTAATAGTCTAAAATGCCTGTGAAAAGGAAAAAAATGCGACCGGAAGTGACTTCTGGATGCATGCGCAACCAGAAGTTGCTTCTGGTCACATGTTTTCACTGCAGACCTTATCCAGCACCAGAGATCCGAAACCTGAGAGAAGAGAGGCAAGGTAAGAAAGAAGGCACGATGGACCTACAAATGTAAAAAGGTGACTTACAGTTTTGTTCTGCAATACTTCTTTAATTAACAAATTTAAATTTAAAACTTAATTTTATATATAAATTAAGAGGTTAGAACATAGGAATAGTCCCACCTAGTCCAGTTTCCTGTATCTCACAGTGGCCCACTACATCTCAGGATAGGCTCCCCATTTTTCCCCCAACCTCATCCGGGATCCCCCCCCCACCAATTAATTAATTAAATAATTAAAAAATAAAAAATAGTTAATAAAAATAATTTTAGAAATGAAGGGGGCGATCTTTGCCGTGCGAAGCGTGCCCATAATTTTTAATTATTTACTTAATTAAACTATTAAAAATAATTAAATTTACTTACCCCATCCCTCGCGCTGCTCCTCGTCCTCCACCGGCGATCGCGGTGAACCTCGGGCAAGCAGGCTGTGCGGTGGGAGACCGGGCCGCACAGCATGCCAGTGTCGCGCACGCCTCTGGCAGGAGTGCGCGACACGGGCAACAGGCTGTGGTTCGCTCGGTCTCCCACCTGCTCTGCACGGAGCCAGTGGGAGACCGAGCGAACCACAGCCTGCTGCCCGTGTCTTGTGCGCCAGCCAGAGGCGCGCGAGACATGGGCAGCAGGCTGTGGTTCGCCCGCTCCCTCGCTGGCTCTGTGCCGGTGAGAGAGCGGGTGAACGAGGGGCCGCCGCCATCTTTAGGGCTTCTTCTTCTTTCAACTTACCCGGGCGCCGGCATCAGCTTGGATCACGAAACCTCGCATGATCCAAGATGTCGGCGTCCAGGTAAGTTAGAAAAAAAATTAAATGGCGGCGGCAGTGCCATTCGCCGCGGAAAGCCGGCCGGGACATTCCTGGGAAATGAAGGGCCATTTCCAGGACTGTCCCAATTTTTCCGGGATGGATGCCAAGCCTATCTCAGGACAACCTGCTTCCTGTTGCCATTCCCTTGCATCTGGCATTCTTAGCTTACCTCTAAAACCCATAGGTTGCCTAGAGCAAGGGTTCCCAACCTGTGATACTTCGGCCGACTGCTGGTGGTACTCGGACCACTGGAATCCCTCTCTGATGCAGAGCTTTTGCTGGTGCATTTTTTGCTCCCAAGAGGCTACTGCCTTTGGCCGAGCCTCTCAGGAACGCTGAGAAGGGCCCTCCCAGCTGCCCAAAGCCTCCTCCCTGTGTTCCCTGGCTTCTGAAAACCTGGAAGTAACTGGTAATGATTTCATCACCACTGGCAATGAAATCATTGCCAGTTACGTCCGGGTTTTCAGAGGCGGTACTCAGAAGGAGAGTGGCGCCGGAGGTGGTACTCAGCCGGGAAGGGGTTTGGAACCCCTGGCCTAGAGTCACCATGACTTGCAACCTGTGATTTGACTTTTCCTTCATACGTCTGTCCAATCCCCTTTTAAAAGTATCTAGGCCAGGTGCCCTCACAACAACCTATAGCAAGGAGTTCCACAGATTAATTACACAATGGGTGAAGAAATATTTCCTTTTATCTGTTGTGACTTTTTCACCACTAAATTTTAGTGGATGTCCCCTGGTTCTGGTATTCTGCAAGATGGAAAAGAACTCCTTTCTATCCACTCTATCATATGCATAACTGTATATGTCTGAAATAACTGTATATGTCATAGCATGTAGCCGTGCCCAGAGGTGTATTTAGGGCGGAGCAAGCGGAGCACCCGCTCCGGGCGCCATCGCCCGAAGGGCGCCCCGCCGCTCCGCCCGCGAGTCGGACTTGGACTCGAATCCGAGTCCGCCTCGAGTCCAAGTCGGACTCGGAGACTCAAGTCCAAGTCTGACTCGGGCCGGCCCCCTCAATCGGGAGAGCCGGCTGGGGACGTCTTCCCCGGCCGGCTGCCCGGGGCCTTCTAAGGAAGGCCCGCTGCGCAATTTTTTGTGCATGCTCAGACTGTTACTGAGGGAAAAGGGCTGACCTTTTCCCTCAGTAACAGTCTGAGCATGCGCAAAAAATTGTGCAGCGGGCCTTCCTTAGAAGGCCTCGGGCAGCCGGCCGGGGAAGACATCCCCAGCCGGCTCTCCCGATTGGGGGGGTCTCGCCAGGTCGCCCCCTCCCGGAGCGCGCCCCTCCCTCCCGGAGCGCGCCCCTCCCTCCCGGAGCGCGCCCCCCCTCCGGAGCGTGCCGCGGCCGACATTTAATTATAGGGGTGCCTCCCCCCGTGCTCCGGGCGCCAAGGGAGGCGGTTACGCCTCTGGCTGTGCCAACAGAGGCTGCGCTGCATGCTATGGAGGCACAACCAAAAAGCAAGCCACAGGTAAGTAAAAAAAAATTTCATTTTTTTAAACTTACATCTGCATGGGCTGCCGGGCCGTCTATGGGTCTCCTCGAACCCATGCCAGCTATGGAGTTGGCGTAAGTCCAAGGAGAGCCAGGCGGAGTTCCAGGGTGGGGGGTTACAGTGATAGGATCTGGTGTGCATGACTGCCACTGAATCCAGCCCTTCCCCCCACGCCAACATGTCCCAGTATCTCTCCTGAAATGCCCCACTCCTCTCCCTTCCTCCCCACAGCCTATCCCTGTCGCCAACTTATCGGCACTGTCAGAGTGTCTCCGCCAGCAGCTCCTTCATGCATATTGGCAGCATGACATTTCCTCTGTCACTGGGTCTTTTGCTTTTAGCCTCACATTTGATGTGTCTTTCGCCATGAAAGACCAGACTCCAAAGATCAAACCCATTGAAGAATAATGCAATATAACCTGGTGGGAAAACCATTCATCCCTATGTTAAAATAATGACTGGCTGCCAGCCAGAAGGCAGGTAACTACTAGCTGCTGCACTTCCTGCCCTGAATCTGGAAAGGAGGGGGAGAAGGGAGCAAAAGGGGGGGGGAGGAGGAGGAGGAGGAGGAGGAGGGGGAGGAGGAGGAGAAGAAGAAGAGTAGTAGTAGTAGTAGTAGTAGTAGTAGTAGTAGTAGTAGTAGTAGTAGTAGTAGTAGTAGTAGTACTGGGCTTGAGAGTCTCCTTTTCTCAGCAGTAGCTCAGTAGGAGTAGTAGTAGTACTGGGCTTGAGAGTCTCCTTTTCTCAGCAGTAGCTCAGTAGGATATCTCGACATTTACCCTACTTCATAGTTTGCTTCAGGTTGCTACATATTTGGGATGGCCCTGTTGAGAAGGTTTTGAACACTCTATAAAGAGAACATTCCCTACAGAAAAGTCCTGTCACTTCTTGAAGTAGTTACCTGCCTTTTGGTGGTTTTTTTATTATTTACCTGTGATTTGCCTTCTGCTTGCCGCTCCATAGCATGCAACCCAGCCTCTGTTGGCACGGCTACATGCTGTGGAGTGGCAGGGGATACCATTGAGCTTTCAGACATATACAGTTATGCATGGGTTAGAGTAGATAGAAGGAAGGTCTTTCCATCTTGCATAACACCAGAACCAGGAGACATCCACTAAAACTGAGTGGTCGGAGAGTCACAACAGATAAAAGGAAATATTTCTTCACCCATTTGTGGAACTCCTTGCTATAGATTGTTGTGATGGCACCTGGCCTAGATACTTTTAATTGCTTGCACTGGAGCAATTCTGCTTCTTATACAGCACTAGAAGAAGATGCAACTTCATTACTGTTTGGATCTGTGCTGATCACCTCTGATAGTAGTAGAAACAGTGTACACATTATTCATGTTACTTGCTATTCCATTCTTCTCCCCTTGTTATCCGTACCTGATTCATTCCTGAAAATGATCCTTCTAGTGAAAATCTGGATGAGTACAGTTATTACATTAATTTACATGGGAAAAATTCTAACTCATTCCGAAGCCATTCCAAGTTTACCCAAAAATCACCCTTTAAGGCCTAATACCGCAAGCAAAAAACATAATAAAATTGAATAAATAATTAATAACCATATTCTACAGTATCTTTACAGGGTTAAACATTATACCTGTATCAAGAAAGTGATGGTGTTAGGTGGAGGAGAAGAGTGAGAAGCGCGATATGCGGATGGTGGAAGTGATGAGGAAGATTGTTGAACGTGACTGACAAAGCACTATATAAACGGATAGAAGGAAACGTGTAATGCATTTGCCTTGAAAGCAAGTACAAACCTGTCAGCCCAATCCTATTCTCCCCCCCCCCGCCAATGCAGCTGTGCCAAAATGGCTACTGCTGCATCCTACAAATTGGAGGAGGGCAGTTGCAGAGGTCTCCTCTGGGTAAGGGGAAAAGTGTTCCCTTACCTGGGGGTAAGCTTTCTTGGTGCAGGGGGTCTTCGCGGATCTGCACTCGCTAACTGGTGCAGGGGCTTGTGAACCATGCCACAGTATTGGGTCCGAGAAGGGGGCTAGAATTGGGTGGTTGCTTCTGCCAGCGAACCCCTCCCCCACTTCCTGGATCTGCCCATTACTGTCCCATCACCGCCCCGTTCTGCCCTCCCTCTGCCTCCATCGCCACATCATTTCACCCTCACATGCCCACCTTCCACCTTCCCACCACCGCCTCCTGCCTCCTCCATCACCTTACCTGCTCTGGCAAGCTGGGGGAGAAGCAATGACACAGGCGGGAAGGTACAGCCTTCCCACCGGCATCCCCAGCAGCACACTGAGTGGCGTGCTGTCATCGTGCCTTTTGCTACTGGAGCTGCCTGCTTTCGGGCAGTCAGCACCAGTGGAGGATCCTTACTGGTGACGGCTGGTAAGTACAGGATTGGACTCTGTCTCTTTAACTCTGTATTTCATTGTTCAGTGCTCAAGATGGATATTTTCAGAAGCTAGATATGATATCCTTTTGAAACAACTGACATTATTTTACACAGGTCTACAATGTGGCTGTTTATGGTAGTGATGTGTGTGATCCTAAATACTGAGGAATTAATAAGAAAAAGACACCTGAATCCTCAAGGATTTATGAATATTGTAAGTAACTTATTCAGATGCATTTTGAAAGAGTAAGTTGCACTGTTATGGTAAAATCTGATAATCAATTTTCAGGATGTTTCTCAAGAAAATCTTCATCCCTGCTCAGGTTATTCCAAAGTGGTGAGTCATTCAGGAAATGTTTTGCTTAAGTCTTCCTTCCAGATTCTATGACCTAGAGCAGTGGTTCTCAAACTCTTTAGCACCAGGACCCACATTTTAAAATGACACTCTATCAGGACCCACCTATTTAAAAAAAAAAAACCCTCAATCCATTTCTATTAATGAGGCAGCCCTAATGGATATCCTCAAGGCTTGAGAGGCATAATTATTTGACCCAGCCTTTTTTTTTTGCTCCCACTACCTGTCATTGAAAGACTTGGAAAAACACACACCACAAAAAAGATGCTCAAACATTTATCTCCCTATATTTACACAAGCTTGCAAACTGCAGGAGCTCAGCTCTTTGTACGGCAGTTAGCAGCTATCTGATTTTTGAATAGCCTGAGGTCTTGAGGCTGTTACCTATCTGATCTTTGCATCACCCATGTGATCTTTGCATCACCAAGTGGGTCCCGACCCACAGTTTGAGAAATGCTGACCTAGAGAACTCACAGAGCTTTCATTCATGTATAGAACTTACCGTATTTTTCGCTCCATAAGACGCACTTCCCCCCCAAAAAAAAATAGGGGGGAAAAGCCTGCGTCTTATGGAGCAAATAAAACAAAAAGTAAAGAAAAAATACTTACCGGGGCTTCGGGGAGGCCTGCAGAGGCCATTTTCGGCCATTTCTGGTTTTCAGGGAAACCGGAAGTGGCCGAAAATGGCCGTTTTTTGACGAAATGAAGATCGGGGAGGCCTGCACGAGCCTCTGCAGGCCTCACCGAAGCCCCGGTAAGTATTTTTTCTTTACATTTTTTTAATTATTTTTATTTTTATTTAAAAAACCTTTTTTCCCTATTTTTTGCTCCATATGATGCATGCGTCCTATGGTCCGATGCGTCCTATGGAGCGAAAAATACGGTAATTCATGAGTAGAAAAAGGACAGGGGACTTAGCTGAATGAACCATACATTTTGTTTCACATGGTCATCCTCCGTTGATGAGGTTGCTTGCTATAATATGGTGGGGGATGGAATTGGGCAGTAAGACGTTCTTCAGATTTAAGATTCACATTTCCATAGAACTTTGGCTCTACCAGTTCAGACTTAGCAGGCAGAAGGAATCAGGGACTCTATTAATTTTAGACTGTTCTGATAGATAGCATGTTATCATTTGATGTCACTTCGTTATAAGCGCTTTGGGCTAGCCAAGTAACTTAGCACAATTATTCTTGTATACTTTTATCAAAGGTTAATGTTTTTTCTTCTTCCTTGCAGAGCGAAATTATTGACTATTGGGGATACCCCAGTGAACAGTATGAAATCTTGACAGCCGATGGCTACTACCTGCAGGCAAACAGAATTCCTTACGGAGTGCACAGTCCTGGAAAGACAGGTATTTTACAATGAAATGCTACTGTTTCGTACAACTGTCTGATGGTACTATTCATACATCCAAATCTACCCTTCTTTCCCAGTGAGGGGAAAGACCAGCTGCAAGATTTGCTTCTCCTCATCCGAGCCTGCAGACGTTGTATGTGTGTCGGTCTCTATTTGGAAAGAATGAGAGGGTGGAGTGAGGAGAGACTGGGAGATGTTCCTTTAAGCAGAAAAGAATTGTGTGGAAAAGGATCACATTCTTTTGAACAACTGTTAGTCTCTTCCCTTTTTCCTTCTGTAATTCTTGTACAGTAAGTCCTCAGTTAAAGTCATTTCGTTTAAAGTCATTTGGTTGTTTTAAGATTGTTATTGTTTTGAGTTTTAGTTAGCATATATTGCTTTTAAATAGTGATTATGTTTTTGTTTTTGTATTTTTAACTGTTGTAAGTCAGCTTGGGTCCCTTCGGTGAGAAAGACTGGGTAAAAATACTGTAAATAAATAAATAAATAAATAAATAAAATTTAAAGTTGATGGGGTAATGCCATAGGAATGTTTACATTTGTCAATTAGTCTATTGTAATATTGGTTTCATTATAAGTCATTTCACTTAAAGTCCCAGTTTCCAAGAAGAACCTAGACCTCCAGGTCCAGACTACCACTCTCAAGTGCCAGCTTCCTGTCAAGGCAGAGTGACTAATCTCAGATTCCACAGTTTCCTCTTTGTTTCTTTTCCAGGGGATAGACCAGCTGTATTATTGGTACATCCTCCTCTGGCTGAGGGTAGGTGCTGGATTGCAAATCTCCCCAGCAACAGTCTGGCATTTGTCCTAGCAGATGCTGGCTATGATGTTTGGATTCTAAATTGCAGAGGGACCACCTGGTCTAGAAGGCACAAGTATCTGTCCATTGATCAGGAAGAATTTTGGGATTTTAGGTAAGCTCAAGAAATAGTTCACAGTCTGAATAGATGGAAAACAAAATCTTTGCCTTCTACACCTTTGCAGTTTTATTCCATGCATTAAGTGACTCTTAACTCAAATCCCTACAGTGAGGTTACTATGAACATATACACTCATTTCATAAAATGAACTCTAAGTCAAAAACGTTTTAGAGCTTCCATACAAATGACCACTCAAGAAGATCAAGTGCATTTTTACTGTTTTCAGAAAGACAAAAGCCCAATCCTGTCTAGAATGCAGCGGTGGTTCACCTAGGTCACTGCATCCTAGGCAGGATTGGGCAGCGCTTGTGAAGCTGGATCACTCCTTGGGGGAAAATGATGTTTGTCCTTTTCCCTCCGGTAGAGCCTCTGCAGGCCAAATGAGCCTCCTCAGATGTGCACTGGCAAAATATCTTGCGCAAATCCGAGGAGCCAGTGTAAGACCGGACAGCTACGGGATAGGGGACAGGATTCAGTGGAGCAAGCCATCCAGGATCCCTCTCCATCCTTGTACTGGCCGACCAATAGACCTCTCCTTTTCAACCCCAGTCGACCTCTCCACGTCCCCCCACTGCGCCGGCTGTGGCTGCATTTCCAGGCAGAGTGAGCAGCGCTGGCCTCTCTGCAGTCACCATTTATGCACTAGGAGTCAGAAACGTGCGTTACAGAATATTTATGACACCTGGCGCCAGTGGAGTCGTCGCTCTGCTGGCAGACGTATAGAAAGGATTGTGCTACTAGTTACCTGAAAAAGAATTACAACGTTGATTGCCTTCCTGATATGACCCATATTATTTAAAGCAGGGGTTCTCAACATTTTTCACCAAGTGTATCCCCTGACACGGTCAATTTTTTTGAAGTACCCCCTGTGCCAATTAATTAATTAGCATTAATTAATTAATTAAATTACTAAAATGTAAAATTAAATCATTGAAGTTACTCAGCTTACAATGCTTGCCACCCCCTTTTTTCTTCAATTTTTACCACCCTTTTTATTTTTCAAGAAAATATCACCACATGTCTCCCATCCAAAAACACATCAAGGCAATTCCTTCTTAGTTTCCTTAAGAAGGCAAAGAACCAGCTCAGTCTGCCATAAGAGCTGCTGTCTTTAAATGGAAGCAACAATGTATTCTAAAACCCAGCATATAAATTGAACCAGTCAGTAGGAAACCTCTTACTTTGCATGCCACTCAAAGCCTTTTAGGAACACAGTCTAGAAGTTGAGAAGGGGTTTTTTTGTATGAGAGCCCTGCGAGTCTTTGCCTTATCAACTGTGAGTCGGTGTCAGGATTGCAGCTGATAAGACAAAGCAAGCCGTGTACCCCTGCCTGTCGGTTCGCGTGCCCCCAGGGGTACACGTACCACAGGTTGAGAACCCCTGGTTTAAAGCTTGTTTAAACCTTACCAAAGTGGGCATTTTAAATCCTAACCAGGAAGAAAGCAATTGCATCTCAACAGCTGCATTGGATGTAGTCAATTAAGAGGGTTTTATAAGGTGATACACAGCTCTCGTATCCAGACACACCTTGAGCAACCCAGGTAACTACTCCTGGACACTTCAAAACCAAGTTCCCTGAGGAAGCTGACTATATTGTCAGCAAAACGTAGGATCTAGCAGACAGTAACATGACATTGATTGCCTTCCTAATGTGAATCTTGACTCATTGTTATTGTTTTTAGCACGGAAGCTTTCATGACCAGCAATCAGTTTTAAAGATTTAATTGTTACGGGCATCATAGCCATGTACAAAAAACAGACTTGAATAAAAACAAATAAAATCCTACTTGCGTCTTCTGTTTCTTTCAGTTTCAACAAGACAGATAAAATTCTATTAAAATGTTGTGCACAACATCTTCAGTCCTTCAGATTGTTTTCCTAGACAATGTTTCCAGGAATTAGGAAATGAAACGTTGGAATTTAGAACTCTGGACTTTGGATTTTAATAGAATTTTATCTGTCTTTTTGAAACTGAAAGAAACAGAAGACGCAAGTAGAATTTTATTTGTTTTTATTCAAGTCTGTTTTTTGTACATGGCTATGATGCCCGTAACAATTAAATCTTTAAAACTCATTGTTATTGATACGTAATGATAAGCTCATTCCAGCATTGTAGGTAAAATTAATAATTAAAAATTATTGTTTAACTATCAAACCAGGCTATAGGATTTCACATCCATGGTTGTTGTTTTTTGTTCAATGTTGCTTACTCCCAGATACAGTAAGTGTGCTTAGGATTGCTTTCTGATGGCCCAGTTGTATGGGGCCTTTAAGACTCTCATGATGCTGTTGTAGTGGCACCAGCAGTGCTATACCTGCCATTGATGGACTTTGCCTGCAGCAGGGCCAGTGCTGCCAGGGGCAGTTTGTTGCTGGTTTTTTGAGTATCTAAGTGTAGTTGGGAAATAACTCAGCTCAGTTTTGCTTGTATGTGCATTGCAGTTTTCATGAAATGGGGATCTATGATGTTCCAGCAACAATAGACTTTATCCTGCAGAAAACTAAGCAAGATGCCTTATATTACGTGGGTCACTCCCAGGGTGCTATAGTAGGTGAGTAGAGAGGAACAGAATGAAATGCGCTTTACTCTTAAATGCTTTCTGAATTCTCAGTCTCCCTCCTTGAAATACCTCAGGCAGAACAAATCTATGGCTGGATCTTGATTTTAAAATGCCAATGAAGGTAATTAAATTGAATTGAAACAACAACAGCAGCTGCAAATCTTAGGAAAAAAGCAGGCTGAAAGTCAGATTCACAGATCATGCCACAAATGGAGCATGAAAGGAAAGTGCAGGGCTCAGATGCACCCAGGGTGCCTTGGCTGTGATCTACCTCCTTCTCTTCCTCTCCTCCCCCAGTTCTTTCTTTACACTTTGATAAGATCTGAATAGGTCTGTCTGAATGTGATCATTCCACCTGCGTCTTCCAGTTTTCCATCTGAAAACCTCTTCAAGATGTTGGAACCACCTATCTTGTCTTGCTCTTTGATTTATGGCCATATGACAGCCTTACAGTCCAATCCTATCCTTTCCTGTGCCAAGCTGTGCTGCGTGCTGTGGTGGGAGAGAGCTATTGGGAGACTTGGGAGAGGTAGGGGAAAATATCTTCCCTTAACGTTTCGTACGCCCCTTGATCTCAGTTGGTATCCTTGGACCTGTGCCGGCTCTTTAGCCATTCTGGAATTAAAGATGTACCTCCTTCCACAACACTCTTACATGATTGCTGTGTTGCAACCTCTCAGTCATGGCTGGTGAGGTTTGGAGTTGGTGGGGCCAATGTCTTTTGCTCATGCATACCATGCATCACTATAACTGTTGTGGTGGTTCATGTGTACTTCATGTGAAGGGCACAATACTGTTAATAATGTGTACAATACACATGTACGTTTGGATAACCACTGTATGCCCTTCACTGGCACTGCCCTTGTAATGTATTTTTCAAAAGCTTTAATCTGCCACTCTAGCACATGGCAACTGACAGTCGCTCCTTGCATTACCCAGGCTACCCTCCATAAAGACCATGTACACACAAGAGTCTGAAGGAAGACTGAACCACCTTTATTAAGTATTAACATAAACATTAACTGTAGTAGGGTTCTGGAACATCCCCCTGGTCGTGCGGGCACTAAGATGAACCGTCTTCTTCCCCAACCAATGACCTGGCATGCCATCTGGCTCAAGGCTTGACTAGGTCAGAGACCCCATCTCCTATAATGGGGATAGGTATCGCCCTAGAGAGCAACGGCCCCACCATATGCCCCCTCTGCGCACAACAACCAGGGGACTAGCCAGCCTCTCTGAGCCGGCGAGACATCATCGGAGCAATGCTGGTTCACCCCCTGATCTTTGCCAGACCAGAGTGTTTTGCCAGACCAACTACGCTCCAGCCTACCGGTCCTCACAACACAGCCACACAGAGGGTCAGCTTCGCGCTTGGCCCCCACGACCTCCAAAGTGGCCAAAACGGCCTCCAGTCCTTGCTGCAAATCGGTCAAAAATACGTCAGAACCTTCAATAGACAGGTGAACCTCATCATTTCGAAACAGGGAGGGACAACCAAACTGAATGGCTTGACAGGAAATACTTGTGACGCCCTATGCAGAAAAGGCCCTCTCCAGGTAAGCACTGATCCATTGGGGTGCTACGTCAATCCATCTGATGGACTGTGCCCCTCTCCACATTCTACAGGGTAACATGTTGGACCATAGGAAACAAATTCCGTGAATGCAAGTTCCTATTAGGGCGAAATCCTGCATGACCTGTATCCTCAAGGAAAGTGTGGACCTCTGGCCCAGGACATTTTTGCCTAGATGTACCAAGATTACCTGAACGGGGCTTTGGGTAGAGAGAAACTGCAATACCGCTGGTACAGACTGGCTCCAGCGCATACCACACAAACCAATCCCAAAAACATTGGCCACACCTCCGAGCCCCAATTGGGTACCCATTCCGGAATTCAGCGCTCTGTTCCAGGCCCAGGAGACGATGGAGTGTCCACAAATCAGGACTTGAACCAGCTGTCGAGCCTTACCTATAAGAACAACAAACAAATGTCAGAGCCCATCCGGCAATGTAACAATTAACAAAAGGCCCCTCATTACGAGAGGGGCCTTTTGGTCCACATCCCAATCCGCCCATGCCCCTGTGCATGGAAAGCACCAGGGCCAGCGCACCACAGAAGCTGGCCCCACCTGGCTGGGAGGGACAATGGGCAACAGAACCAATGCACCTACTTGTGCACATAATATCTCCATAACACCACTGACCAATCCCCTGATGGTTGCAGCTGACATGCCCTCCCGGGCCGCGGATGACGCTGCACCAATCCTAAGGGAATGGAGGCCGAAGATGACAGGATTCAATCCGAAACGCATAAGGGCAACCTGAAAAACTCTCCTAAACTGAAATAATGTCAGTGGATTGATGTCCCTATGAACAAAAAGTGCCCTTGCCCCGGGGGTCCTGATAGCCATAAAACCCCTGAGGGCACGCACTGGGCAAAGGGAGGCGTCCTGCGCCTGATGAAGCACTACTAACTGGCCCCTCTCACCTTGATCTGTCTTAGACATGCGCAATTTCAAAATTACCCATGTCTTCTTAAAAAACACATCTCCAACTGCCAGGGCCCATCCAGAAGCATCCTAACTGTTGGAATACATCACTTCACTAGGGTGAAATGCTCCAAAAACAAGAAGGTGCTTCGTAAGGCAAGGCGCAGAAATGCATGAAACGATTGCACAAACCAGACAAAATCTGCGGTGTGATGGGTTTACGCTTATCCGGGGCTGCTGAATTGCTGCGTTTTATTCCCCCCATCATACGCCTGATCCTGAAATCATCAGAAAACTCCTGAAGGCCTAATACCTTGGAGAAAAAGGAAACCGCTGCCAGAAAGATGGCTATTGCTGTGGGGCCAAACTGGAATCAACAAGGTGCAGAAGAAAAGCTCAGGAGGGGTTAGGCCAGGTATCGGGAAGCCAGAAGGATGCCCTGAAGGTGAGGAACACACACACCTTAGCATGAGAAATGTGTCGGGTCGCCGGGGCTAAAGAGGCCCAAATCGCCTCGTGCCCTGCCAAGCCAAGTTTCCACAGCCACTGTGTCATAGGGTCTGGGTCCCGGTGAATCAAAGGGGCCAACTAATGGAAGAGCTCCACCTGAAAATGAAAACACGTGTCAGTCACCCCATTCTACAACCCCGGGATGTGTTTGGCCACCAAAAAAGCATTAATCTTTAGACATTGCAGCACAAATGCCCTAACCAGCCACATAACTCTGACTAATGTAGACGTCTGGCGATTGATGACACACACCATGGCCTGGATGCCGCACCAAAACCTAACAGTAGAATTTGAAAATTCTGGGGCCCAGATATGGACAGCGACCACCAGTGGAAAAAGTTCAAAAAAGGTAAAGTCCCATGACAAACCCTCTTCCTACCAAGATCCAGGCCATGGTGTGGCACACCACCGTCCCTGGAAGACTCCAAACCCGTGTCCGCTCACCGCATCCGAGTGGACCTGGAGCTCAGACTCAACTAGCTGCTCCTCAGGCCAAAGTGAGATACCATTTAAACCATCCAAGAACTGCAACCACATACGCATGTCATCACGCATGTGCCTGGTAACCTTAACCCGAAGGTGAGGCAGGCGAAGACCAGCCATGGCGTCACATAAATGCCCTAAGAAGGCACTCCCCAGGGCCACTACATGGCAGACAAAATTAAGGTGACACACCAGCACTTGAAGCTCACTAAGAGAGAGCCTTGACTCTGCAATGTCCGCCTTCAAGATACCCCTGAGCTTTACCAACTTTGCCTCCGGGAGCCGGCAATAGGCCTGGATGGAACCAAGTTCCACTCCCAAAAAGGTGAGCCTAGGTGAGGGTCTCTCCGTCTTGTCATGTGCAAGGGGGAACCCAAGCTCCTCACAAAAGGACATAAATGCCTGGGTGAGGGCCCTTCCATCTTGTCATGGGCCAGGGTGACACGGTCCCTCATGAAAGGCTCCTGAGAAAACTCCACAGTCAGGGAATAAGAGGGCAGGTCCTCTTATGGATTAGGAACTGGTTGAAGACCAGGAAACAGCGAGTGGGAGTCAAAGAGCAATTTTCACAATGGTGAGAGGTGAAAAGTGGTGTGCCCCAAGGATCAGTCTTGGGACCGGTGCTTTTCAACTTATTCATAAATAACCTGGAGTTGGGGATAAGCAGTGAGGTGGCCAAGTTTGCGGATGACACTAAACTTTTCCAGGTGGTGGTGAAGACCAGCAGGGATTGTGAAGAGCTCCAGAAGCATCTCTTTAAAAGGGGTTTGGACAGATTCATGGAGGAAAAGACCATCACAGGTTACAAGCCATAAGCAACCTCCTGGCTTTAGAAGTAGGTTTTCTTTGTGCCAGGTGCAAGGGAGTGACAACGGCAAACAGGTTATCTTGTTGGCTGTGTACTCCCTGAGGCTTTATACCGAAGTTCTTTATACCGAAGCTCCTAATAGATTCTTGAAGGCTCCCTGAGAGTATGTCAGGATCAGGAATGCTAGTGCCCTTGGATTACACTGCTATGTTGGAGCCCATTCACTGCTGTGAGGAATTCCGAACAAGCTGAAGCGACACTGTCGTAAGATCCTGCTTGTTGAATTCTGATTCAATTTACCTATTGCCTAATATCAGTTTCTTTTACCTACAGCATTCTCTGTATATAAACTTTCTCTTCTTCTGGACAGCAATAGACCATACCATGACCTCAGTGGGCCATGAAATCACTTCCCACTGTCACACTGCATTGGTGATGCTAGTCTCTCCCACAAGATTATTGCTCTTGACCTGCATAGCAGCCACTCAAAGGGCTTGGAGAGCTGGGTCAGAGTGGCTGTCATGATTAGGGTTACCATATTTTCCCAGTTCCAAACCGGGACAACAACCCCCCCCCCCAAAAAAAAATAATAATAATCAATCAAAGGCCAAAAGATTGTTTTATTTATTTGTGACCATGGAAATTATCGTTTTGCCGCCGCTGCCACTTGCCTTATGTTCCCTCATGAGATTTGGGTGCTGTCATCTTGGATCTCATGAGATTTCGCAAGATCCAAGATGGCACCGCCAGAAAAAAAAAATCACATTTTTGGAAGTGGCGGCGGCGGGATGGCGGCAGACCCGGAAAAACCGGGAGTGACCTGGTTCCGGGCCCAGCTGGCTGGAACTGGGGCTGCGCACGCCTGCCCACAGGGGAGGCAGGGAAGGGGGCCCTCAGGAAACCATGGAAGGGGGGTTCGCTCTTATCCACGGTTTCAGGTATCCATGGAGGGGCCTAGAACATATCCCCAGTGGATATGGGGGGAGTACTGTATGTTAGAAACAGGAAACCTGCCAGGGAAACAGTTGGTGCGCTGGATGGTGAGGGAGAGAAAGGAGTGATAAAAGGGGACTTGGAGACTGCAGAGAAATTAAACGAGTTCTTTGCTTCTGTCTTCACGGCAGAAGACCTTGGGCAAATACCACTGCCTGAACGGCCACCCCTGACTAAAGAATTAAGTCAAATAGAGGTTAAAAGAGAAGACGTCTCAGACTTAATTGACAAAATAAAGATCAATAAATCACCAGGCCCGGATGGCATCCACCCAAGAGTTCTGAAGGAACTCAAGAATGAAGTTGCTGACCTCTTGACCAAAATATGCAACTTGTCCCTTAAAATGGCCACTGTGCCAGAGGATTGGAAGATAGCTAATGTCACGCCAATCTTTAAAGAAGGAAGGAGGGGGGACCCGGGAAACTACAGGCCGGTCAGCCTAACATCTGTTCAGGGAAGATGGTGGAAAGACACATTAAGGATAAAATCTTAAAACACAAAGAAGAACAAGCTCTGCTGAGGGAGAGTCAGACTAGCTTCAACCCATTAGCGTGTATGTGAAGTTTTGGTTTCTTGTCCCGATGTGCATCAATTTACACTTACTTACATTGAAGCGCATCTGCCATTTTGCTGCCCATTCTCCCAGTTTGGAGAGATCCTTCTGGAGCTCTTTACAATACCTGCTGGTCTTCACCACCCGGAAAAGTTTAGTGTCGTCTGCAAACTTGGCCACCTCACTGCCTATCCCCAACTCCAGGTCATTTATGAATAAGTTGAAAAGCACCGGTCCCAAGACCGATCCTTGGGGCACACCGCTTTTCACCTCTCGCCATTGTGAAAATTGCCCATTGACTCCCACTCGCTGTTTCCTGGTCTTCAACCAGTTCCTAATCCACAAGAGGACCTGCCCTCTTATTCCCTGACTGTGGAGTTTTCTCAGGAGCCTTTCATGAGGGACTGTGTCAAACGCCTTCTGAAAATCCAGATATATAATATCCACGGGTTCGCTCGCATTCACATGCCTGTTGACCTTTTCAAAAAATTCTAACAGGTTTGTGAGGCAAGACTTCCCCTTGCAGAAGCCATGCTGACTCTCCCTCAGCAGAGCTTGTTCTTCTATGCATTTTAAGATTTTATCCTTAATGAGACTTTCCACCATCTTCCCTGGAACAGATGTGGGATACACTCCCGCTGGGCCTCTATGACTGTTGTTTTAAACAGCCTCCATGCACTGTGGAGCGATTGGACTCTTTTTACCTTCCCTTTCAGCTTTTTTTTAACTAGTCTCCTCATTTTGGGGAAGTCTGCCCTTCGGAAGTCAAGCGTTTTTGTATCAGGTTTGCTCGGCACTCTCCCTCCGACATGTATGGTGAAACAGATCGCAGCATGGTCAATGTTCCCCAATGGTTCGGTAACCTTTACCTCCCTGACCAGATCTTGAGTGCCACACAATATCAAATCCAGAGTCACCAGTGCTCTGGTCGGTTCCGTGACTCGCTGCTCTAAGGCACAGTCATTTAACATATCCAGAAATCCAGTCTCTCTTTCATGACCAGAGCATGAGTTGACCCAGTCGATGTGAGGATAATTGAAGTCCCCCATGACTACAACCCTGTCTTTTGTTGACACCTCCCTAATTTGCTTCCTCATTTCAAGATCTCCTTCAGGTTTTTGGTCCGGAGGACGGTAGCATGCCCCTACTATTACTCTTTGAGCCTGGTAATCTAACCCACAGTGATTCTACGGAGGAGTCAGAGCCCCCCTCCAGCTCTACTCAGACAGCTTGAAACTAGAGACTCAGACATGAGAGAGAGGAAATGGATAACCGGGAGAAAACCAGGATTAATTAGTCAGTGATTTAGCCTAGGTCACAAAGAAATCTTTAATTAATTGATTTACGGCGCAATCCAGTCTGCCTGTGCCCACTGCTCCTGGGTGTCGCAAACATGCCATAAGGCACGTTTCAGACACCCGGTGAGTGAGTGGCGCCATCGCTGAGGTCGGCGCTGCTCACTCACCGCCAGACTGAGACCGCCACCAGTAGACAGATGTATGTCCTGCGCTAGGCGGCAGGGAGGCATGGGCAGGGCAGAATGGAATGGAACGGGAGCGGGAGTCCCATAGGGACAGCAAGGTCATTACCCAGTGGAAAGGGACAAACGCCCCTTTCCCCGAGGCGGCCTCCAGCTGCATCTGCACTGTCCGGATCCTGGATAGGATCCAGCACAGTGTGCTTTTGACAGGATTGGGCTGTTAATGTAATTAAGTCTTTAAATGTACATTTTCCTTCCCGTTTCTTTGGGGAGTAGGGGTCAAGGCCCATTTGACCCAATGTAGGAACCTCTACTGCATCCTCTATGATCCTAATAATTTCTGGACTAGCAGTGTGCTATCAAAACAGTGATAAAAACACACACCACAATCTTCTCCACCAAAGAATATGAAAGTAAAGTGCAGTGCATACAGCCTCCAACACGTCCACAGCAAAGTCACTTCCATGTTTGGGGAGGATGATCAGGGACTGGGACAGGATCAAAGACAAGGATCAGATGGGGATAAAGTCACTGGCTCCTGGGAACTGCACAGTTCAGATTATTCTTTTTAATAGGGGCAGGAGAAAATGGTGATAATGAAATAAAAACACATAACACTGCTTTCTGTTACAAAATCTACTAAAAAATAAAACATAAAATAACCAAGACAAAGATTAAATTTGGAATCTGTGTCCATTTCACAGAGGAAACATCAATCATTGCTGAATAGGCAACAAGAACCAGAGGCGTCGCTCCGGTAGGGGCCCTACCGTAAGTTGCCCTACCATAAGTCCTAGTCCCGTTTAGCAAGCTGGCAGGAGGCGGCCCCACCACCTCACTGTTGGAGCCATTCCCGTGTGGAGAAAGCAGCAGGCGCCGCTTCTGGGGGGCGCCAAAAGGGCGCAAAAAGTCTTTTTTACCTTATTTCATTTCACCCCCGCACCTGGCTTTTTCGCGCTTTTTTCGCTACAGCAGCGCCCCATGGGCGGCAGCTGCTACCCCCATCCGGGGGGGGGGGTATCTGCCTTGCACGGGGGCGAAAAAAGCAAAAAAAAAAAGCCGGACGCGAGGGCGAAAACAGCAGCGACTCACTCGGGTGAAGAAGAGGAAGTGCCTCTCTAGGTGCCTCCGCAGTCTCACTGTTGACTCAGGAAGTGCCTCTCTAGGCGCCTCCCCAGTCTCACTGGTACTGACTAGCGAGACTGGGGAGGTGCCTAGAGAGGCACTTCCTGAGTCACCAGCGAGACTGCGGAGGCGCCTAGAGAGGCACTTCCTCTTCTTCACCCGAGTGAGTCGCTGCTGTTTTTGCCCTCGCGTCCGGCTTTTTTTTGCTTTTTTCGCCCCCACGCCCGGCAGATAACCCCCCCTGGGACTGGGGGTAGCAGCTGGCAGCACTTCCTCTTCCTATTCACCCTCATGATGAGCCAGCGCCCGCCCTCGTCGCCGGGGACCGTCAGAGGAGGATTCCTTTGTCGCCGGACTGAGCCACGGTAAGCCGGACACCCTTTTCACCCAGGGAATTTTGGCACACATCCCAATTTTGCCTAACGGCCGCACCAGACTCTATTTAACCACTTAAATTAACCCCCCAAATACACGGCCGCGCCAAAGAGTATTTAAAAAAATGGGTGGAGCGTGTACATCATGTGACATGCGTGATGACGTCACGTTACTTCCGGGGTGCTCGGCCAACCCCCGCCCCCCAGCCCTGGGCGCCGGGAGGGCTAGCAACACTACTGCTTTTTCGCACTCTTTTCTTTTTAGGTCCTCGTCGTTTCTCAGAGTGTAATTCTACCTCATACAGCTTGGTCTATGTGTCCTTGATAATGTCCTGTGGTTAGGACGAAACATTGGACTTAGATTTTAATACGTGCTGATTTTTGATGATTTTATTTTTATGTATTTTTAAAACGCTGGAACTCTTCGCGTGACTTTAAATTTTTTAATCTTTTGTTGTTGTTCAGTCGTTAAGTCATGTCTGACCCTTCGTGATCCTATGAACCATATCCCGCCAGGCCTTCCTGTCTTCTACTATCTTCCTGAGTTCGCTCATTTTCATGTTCGTTGCATCGGTGATGCTGTCTAACCATCTCATCCTTTGCCTTCCCCTTCTCCTTTTGCCTTCAATCTTTCCCAGCATCAGAGTCTTCTCCAGAGAGTCCTCTCTTCGCATTAGGTGGCCAAAATATTTGAGTTTCAGCCTCAGTACCTGTCCTTCCAGGGAACAGTCAGGGTTGATTTAGGATTGACTGATTTGATCTCCTAGCAGTTCAAGACTTTAAAATCTATAAATTCTACGTTGTTTGACATAAAATAAAAACATATAATTTTGTGTCATTCCTCATCTGCTGATCCTGTACAACCAATACCACCTACATAGTACACTTTTAAAGTGGTTACAATTGATAAACATGGGTAAAATTTAGAATAAAAATACTTAACGCTGCTTTCTGTTATTTCGTTTTGGTTAAACACCGAAATCTGCAGAAAAATAAAACCATTTTCTCCCACCTCTATTTATTAAACAGTGAAATAGTAACTTGCATAGGAAAACAAATAAAAAGTTCAGTCTTACATAAAGGCATGTGGGCACCCCCCAGTACCCCCTGCAAATATCCAGAATACAGATCAAGGATACCAGGAAAGAAAGATTGGCAGAGAAAGCGATCTCATTACTGGGATTTATTTTCAGGTGTCCAAACCTGAATACAGGTAAAATTGTCCAATCCAATGCAAGTCTTTCCATCCTATGAAAATTCCTACAGGTTGTTGAGTTGAGTTTTCTGAATTCCTTTCTCTTTTACAGGCAATGTTGCCTTTTCAGTCATCCCACAGCTGGCTCAAAAGGTCAAACTCTTCTTCAGCTTTGCTCCTGGCTACACAACGGTGGACACGCATGGCCCCCTAATAATCCCTTTGCTACTTTCTGAAGAATTGACTACAGTCAGTATTTCTTCTATATTGCTATTATTGAACCAACTCATCAGTACAATTTTTTTTTCTTACCATAGTAGTGGGCAATTGCCCCTGACATCCACTTGCTAGTAAATGTGGATAAACTGTAGATGCATGAAAAGGACACTGTTGCAAATATGACAAATTCTTTTCACATTGGCTAACCGGTAGCGTGTCCTCTGTAATTAAATCATTATGCTGATAATGTCACTGAACACACAAAGGGGTACAGAGGCTTTTTGATGTAGATCAGACCCTGTCAATCACCGATACCAGCTTTGTGTTCTGGGAGGCCCAATTGAGAGAGTCAGGTAAGGGGGTATCTCAGGGTGAGGAAAACCTTGGCTTCCCCACTACAAATAATACTAGATGTGGGTTATGGGAGGCTGCGATGGCTGCAGCTGCTCCAGCTGCTGGGATGCCAGGGAAGGAGGCGTGGCAGCCCTGTATCGTCCTCCTGGCAGTAAGGCTGCAGGAATGCTGGTCGGGGAAGGTGTGTGGGTGGGAGCTAGCCACCGCATAGCTGGCGGCAATGAGGAAAGAGGGGAGCAGGTGGTAGCAGGCAAATTTAAGTGAGAGGAGAGCTGAAGCAGGGTGTGAGTGTAGGAGACTTGAGAGGAGAGAGAATGAAGGCAGGAGGATTTTCTGGGAAGCTGCAAGACAGGTGTGAGACAAAAAAGGAGAGGGTCATTCCATGTCAAATCAACCAATAAAAAATACATTTTGGAACTTGATGTCACTGATTTTGCTCATTTTTGGTACATTTGTACCTTACCATGAGATGGGGAAGATTAAAAGGACCTACAAAGAATTATTATTTTTTTACTTCTGAAGATGAATTAGATGAGGAAAAATGTCACTGTGCTGATTCAGAAATTATTCAGCAACTAAAAGAAAAATTTAAAATTTTTAAAATTTAAAAATACGAACAGAGGTAAAAAGCTCATGATTTTGATAGTTTTACCAAAAAGCTGATTCTGTAAAATAATAGAAAGTGAATTAATTCTCTATAAATCTATCTCTATAAGTCCTGTTATAAATTTTTGGATTCATTTCAGTTTACCACATAATTTTATCAATGTAAACTGTAGAAAAATGGACTTGAGGGGTTTAATTCCTGGTCACTGCCAAAAAGAAAATTTAATTTTTGTATGATACCATTGAGATACCATCTTGATATTTTGACTGATTGACTACAAGACATATACCTTTAAGTGTGATTTTTTTGAAAATTTTAAAAAAGTTCAATTTTCCAAAATTTCAAAATTAATATTATTTGAATATTTTTGAATTTCCTGAAAATTTACAATTTTGTCATGTTGTATATCAAATGAATGCCCTATTCATAGGCTTTAAAATGACACCTGTCTCATGTCTGTAGCATTCATCGTTATCCTGTAACTGGCATTTGAAAGTATGGTGACAAGTGAATTTTGGCCTTTTTTGGCAATTTTGAACATTCAATATCTCAAAAACGGATGGACAAAAAAATCAGAAAAAAAATAATTTTTAAACATCTCATGGTAAGGTACAAATGTACTGAAAATGAACAAAATCCATGACGTCAAGGATTTTTCATTGGTTGATTTCACATGGAATGACCCGAGAAAGAAAAGACAGGACAGAGAGAAACTGAGTGACAGACACAAAAGGGGAGGAGAATGAAGCAAAGAGGAGGAGAACTGGGGGAGAAGCTGAGTGAACAGAGTGGGGCAAGAGAAGAAAGGAAGGAGGAAGCAGGAGAGGTAGCTAGAGGGTTAAGAGAGGCCTGGAGCAAGCGGGCAGGCAGAAGGGAATCAGAGGAGCGCCGGAGCAAGGGCCAAAAATGTATGGGAGCTGATAGACGAAGGCAGAAGGTGGAGGTGTGAAGAAAGGGGGCATTTCACATGGGACTGGAGCAGCAGGAGAAACTGGGGAGAAGCACCAGAAAAGAGGCAGAGGGGTTGAAGCCAGGAAATTGGGGAAGCAAAGCAGGAGAATCGGGGCCAGAAGGAAGGTAAACCCAGATGGGAGAGAATAGGGGGTGGCCCAAGGAGAACATATATCCTTGTGAGAAATCGGAACCTGCATGGTTGTGATGGTGAACAACTCCCAAGAATAGTGAACAATAAAACGGCAGATCGCAACAAAGAGCTGCACTTGGTTGCTGCTCTCAAGTACAGTTGTCACACCCCAACCAAGTCCCCGGGGGTGTGGGTGTCAGAGTCCCTACTGAGAAAGTGTAAATCAAGTAAAGAGGTGTCTCAGGGTTATGTAATGGCTTCACCATTAAAAACAGCAATCTTTAATGCAGAAAAATCCTTGGGCAGAACCTTAATGTGTCCCTGTGATTCAGGGCCATTGATTTAGTCTTGTTTCTTAAGATTCTGCATGCTTAATACCCAGGCTATATGGGGGAAGAAAGAATTCTCTTTATTCAGTAACCGCATGAAAGCCGTCAATGCCATGATATGCAGCTTTGCAGGATTGGACCAACTTTGTCTCCAAGGTATCTTCATAGCAACAGGATTTAATAAGAACAACTTAAATGTGGTAGGTGGACTTTTTATATTCTTCTTTGTGTATGTTACTTACAATGCAATCCTGCCTAACTATACACAGCAGGCCTAAAGGGCTGGCCGCTTTATCCCATGGCCCATTGCGACCTGCTCCAATGTGGCCTGGGCACGTTTCGGGGGAAGGAGACACTCTCCCACTTCTCTCAGTGTAAGCCGCGCGGGCCGCAATGGGCCTCCTTGGATGTACACCAGCTCTTTGCAATCCTGCCTTTTTTGCCAGCCTAAGGGGCTGGACACTATATCCCATGGCCCATTGTGGCCTGGGCTCTACTCAGGGGAAGGTGACATTCTTCCCCTTCCCCCAGTGTAAGCCGCATGGGCTGCAATGTGCAGTAGCGTCTTTAGGGAGGCGGGGGGTGGGGTCCCCCTGGGCGGCAGGGCAACACATGGAAGGGGGTGCACATGAGCTGCCGAATCAAGCCGCTCATGCACCCCCCATCTGTGTGTCACCCCGCAGTCCAGGTATCCACGCCCCGGGGGGTGCACAATTTGGGGTGATGATGTCGACAGCCTCTCTAGCATCTTGGAAACAGCAAGATGGGTCCGTTGTCCGGCCTTTGGGGGGATGCACAAGCTTAGGGTATATGCCTGTTTCTGGCTTCTGCCTATGTTGTCGCCCCGAATTGTGCACCCTCCTGGGTCGTGACCCTCCCGGGGACTTTTTAGGCCTAAAACAGTCGTCACACACACACACACCACGGGGGTACTTTTGCTCCGCCGTTTTGCCGCTGAATTTCGGCAGCGGCAGCATGAAAGTGCCCAAAGCGGCGGGGCTTGTGACATCACAAGGGGGGTGCATGGCGAGCTGCCCCCATGGGGGTGTAGCTACGCTACTGGCAATGGGACTCCTTGAATGTACGTCAATTCTGTAGCTGCTGTACATCCGGGCTGGGGGTGTAAGGCTGGTGTGGCCTGGGGAAGGGCTCAGGATATCAGAGGAGCATGCCACCAATATCCCCACACTCTTCCAGCCTACTCCAGCCAAAGGGCATCCCCCTTGGTTGTCCCTGCCCACCGTCCCCACACCCCTACGCCTACCATCGTTGGATTTTCCGTCTTCGTTGGGCACAGGGTCCAGAGGGCAGCTGAGTGAGTTTACTCTGGCAGCCCTTACGAGTCATTGCATTTGTGCTTTACGGCACATTTTCGACAGCATTGAGCAGTGGAGCGTGCTCTCTGCCACTCTAGGTTTTAGTGAGGATTGTGCAGTGAAAACCCAGAAACGTTGCTGTTGCCAGTAGTGCTTTTTCAGCATAAGTAAGATGTGTGTGCAATGGAAAATTATATTTTTAAAAATCTTATTTTATTTTATTATAGTACCTAGAAATAGATAATACATAGTACGAAAAAAGAAGAAAGGTACAGAATAACAGAAAAAGGGAAAGATCCGGATTAGCCACTAACAATTACACTTCAATCAATTCTTATATTTACTTACACCCTGCCTAACTGCAGAGTTAATATTTTTTCTAGTATTCTGATATCCCCTTACCTAATACTACCCTTAATTAAAAAATGACCTCGATTGCTTACCTTATTAATCTAACAAACAAAAACAAACAATCATCCTACTCAACAAATCCACATATTAAGTCATTATTTTTCTGTTCAATATAAAATCTATAAATGGTTTCCAGTTCTACAGATTTCTGAAAAAAATGGGCCTCCGCAATGGGCCTCCTCGGATGTACGCCAGCTCTGAAGATGGCCTACATCCGGGGTGGGGTGTAAGGCCAGCTGAACTCTCCTAAGGGTTCGGCATGATACCTGTCTCCCAGGGGCACAAAAATTTGTAAATCCCACTCCCACATCCCTAGGCTTACCATATTTTCCCAACCCCAAACCGGGACACCCCCCACAGCCCCCCCCACAGTCAATCAATTAATTAATTAATTAAATCATTAAAATTTAAAGTAAAAATAAATGAAATAATTTTTACACTAAAGGGCGCGCGAAATTTTTAATTATTTAAAAATTTAAATAATTTTTAATTATTTAAAATTTAAATAATTTTTAATTATTAAAATTTAAATAATTTTTAATTATTAAAAATTTAAATAAATTAGCTTTTTTACTTACCTTTGCTGCTCCCCGCGCTGCTGCTGCTGCCCGCGTCCACAGCAGCGCCGGCAAGCAGGAACGGGCAGTTACAGGCTGGCCTGTCTCCCACCGGCACCGCACAGAGCCGCTGGGAGACCAGGCGAAACCCAGCCTGCTTGCCTGTGCTGCGCGGGCAAGCAGGCTGGCCCAGTCTCCCCGGCACCGCATGGAGCCTCTGGGAGACCAGGCGAAACACAGCCTGCTGTCGTTCGCCCGCTCCCTCACTGGCTCCTTGCCGGTGAGAGAGCAGGCGGATGACACCCGCTCGCCGCCAACTTATTCTGATCCAAGATGCATGCTGCCGGCGCCCGGGTAACTTAAAAAAAAAAGATGGTGGCGGCGGCAGCCATTTGTTCCGGAAAACCGGGCCGGGACAGAACCGGGAATTGTGGCTGATTCCCGGGACTTTCCCGGCCAAATCGGGACGAATGGTAAGCCTACATATTCCCCCTAGCCCAGAACTAGGCTGTTTTCCCTAAACCATGCAACCATGCCACTCCCCAGCTCCTATGACCAACCACAGCACCAGGGTGGTGACTGAGTGGCGCATGTGCAGCCGCAGACCCACACACCATACTGCCAAGCTGGTCAGATAGGCCAGGCACACACATATGCAACAGTGCACCCACATGGGAGCAATCTCATGGGCACGGTCTGGCAACAACAGCGAAGGAGGGCCAGGCTGCCATTCGAAACATATGCACATGAGAGTAATCACCATTGAACAAAATGTTTACCTTTGAGTAAACATGTATAAGATCCTGCTGTCACAAAGGATGAAGGTGATACAAGGGGACATGGCCAGGGAGACCACCGGATATGCCCTACCACCTAAGCTCATGGCGCCATTATTGCTAACACTTCTCATTCACATGCACAGGTGTTTACATATATCATGTATATGGGCATGCTCGGGTCCAGGGCGGCTGGTGGATGTCGCAGTCCTAGCATTGAAATATCAAGTATAGTGTAGGTTCGCTGACACATCACTTCTTTCTGTGCCTTATAATGGATCGTGTTGCGGGTTTTGGACTTTCCGCTAATGTCAGGCAGTTAATCATATGCAGATGGCCTCGTTTTTTATCAAATAATATTGGACCCGTTAATAGTTTTTATGCGGGTTCACCTGCAGTCATTTGATGGAGATGGATGTCTTCAATTTCCTCCCCACACACCTGAGTAATTACTTCAAGGCTGAGTACGAGGCTGCCTCCTCCCTTATGTAGCGAGCTGACTTGCTATCAATTTAACATCTCCCCGCTACATGACGGTTGCTTGAGAATGCTCGATGCAATTCGAGCGAAACATCGCATTTTAGATTATGGTTTGTAATTGTAAACTTATGTTACTTATAGTTTTTTAACGTGTAGTTGTTTTGCTTAAATTGTTTTAACCAATACAAGTTTTTCCATTACTGACCAAGTATCCTTGTTTTATTATTGGCTACCATACTATGTTATTTGTGCCATGGCTTTTTACCCATTAATTCCAAAACAATCAAGAATCATTGCTGGCCATGAAAATTTTAAATCGTTTTTGATTTCCCTTTCTAATCCTCCCCCCAGAGTCGAGCAGATGTGTATACTGGAATCTGTCCTGATTTTGTTTCTATGAAGACAATAATCCATATTGCGCAGGTAAGGATTCTTTAATGTATTCTCTGCAGTTAAAGTCTGGGCCCCCTGAGAATTTGTTGCCAATACTGTAAGCAGGATTAGTGTGTTCTAAACACTGGATTCAGTTGAAAATTTAGCCACTGTATCTATAGTTTCTCAAGAACTACCAATCTAGAGATATCAGTCTGAGCCTATGAATATTCGTGAATTCATTGAGTTAATGAGAATTAATTCCATATAAGTGTGTGTAGGCTCAATATATGTTAATGATTTTTGAAATGACTTTCTAGACATTCCAGTATTATTGCAACACTCTTACACTTTTTTATAGAAAGCATTTTATAGAAGGCATTCTGGATTTCAGTTCTTCAGGTACTAACAGCCTAATCCTGTGTAGGATGCACCGACCGGCTTAAATGACTGGTGGCTGCATCCTAAGCAGGATGTGGCCCGCACTGGCAGAGTTGGGGCACACCTCAGGGGAAAAGGTCATTAGTCACTTTCCCCTGGTGTAAGTCCCGGTGGTCCCAATGGGTCCTCTCTGCCCACACCCTCCACAGCAGGGCTTATCTGCGTCTGGCGGCGCTGGTGTCCTCCGGTGGCGGAGTGAGCAGCGCTGGCCCCTTACTCTGAGGGTGTTGCGAAAGTGCTTTTTGGCACTTGCGCGATACTCTCGGCCAGTGGAGTGCTCGTTTCACCATTCTTAAATTGCGCAGGAATTCAGTGTTAAATTGGATATGACAAATCGTATTTCAAATTTAGAATTTTGACAGTTCAGTAGATTTTAAACTGAGTATATCCTGTTCTTTCTAGATACTCCAATCAAAACAATTTAAATATTTTGACTATGGATCCAGGAACAAGGAAGTTTATAACATGGTAAGGAGAAAGAAGCAATATTTTGGAAATGAGTATCTTGAGCTGGTTCTTGAGGTCTGAGTGAAGTACGGGTGGTGACAGATGCTGGCCATGTTGGGCACTGGATATGGGCCTTTGGCGGGCCCACCACTGCCCCACTGACAATCCCCACTGCACACTTCTGTGCTTCTCCCGTGGTGTCCTCCACCCACCCCAATTCTACCCTGTTGCCAGCTAGCACCCTCCGCTTGTTAGAAATTGGTTTGAGCAAGTTCAGCAATCAGCAGAAACCTCTTTTCCTATGGTGAGTTCCTCCACCCAGCTAGTTTGCTGCTTTCAATGAACACACATGAGCAGATGTAAATAGTTAGCAGTTTTTTAAAAAAGTACTTTACTTACAAAATGGCTACTACTGCATTGGGGGTAGGGGCAGTCGTGGAGGACTCGTATAGGTAAAGGAACATTCATTCTCGGAGGAGTCTACTCGGAGCTGTGCTAGTGAAATCGCTGGCACATGTCTGTGTGGACCAGAGTCACTGGATCAGGTTCAGGAAGCAGGCTAGGATTCGGCAGCCGCTGCTGCTGCAGAACCCGCCTCCTTCCCAGAGCGAATCTGGCCATCCTCAGCCCCCATTGCCTTCCCATTCAGTCCCTGTTGCTACTTTATTCCCCATCCCATTCCACCTCCCCCCACTCGTCCCACCTCCCCGCCATCCTATGTGCCTCAGTAGGTCCGAGAGGATCCTCCTGCACACGTTAGAAGGCTCCAGCCTTCGCTCTGGTGCTCCAGCAGGGTGCAACTCTGCTTTTGGTGTGTTTCTCACGACAGCTGTAAGGCAGTTAGTGCTGGCAGAACACTTGTTCTGCCCAATAGGATTGGGCTGTAAGATACCCTTGTGTCAGCGACCCAAGGGAGACACTCAGACATTGAAAAAGGAATGATGTTATAAATGTTCAAAGAATACCTTTTCAGAACCAGATATTACAAATGCAAGAGAACTGTGGGTAGTGAAAGGTGTAATGTTTGAAACTTCAGAGAATATGTGAAATTCATCACTGAAACCTTTTTCATACTTCTGATTTTTTTTGTCAACAGACCACGCCTCCATTTTATAAAATAGAAGACATGATTGTGCCAACAGCTGTGTGGTATGGAGGAAATGACATTCTTGCAACCAAAAAGTCTATTGAACAGTTGCTCCCTCACATCCCTCGTTTAGTTTTCCAAAAGTATATACCCTCCTGGGCACATTTAGATTTTATCTGGGGTCTTGATGCTCCAGAGCGCATGTATCATGATGTGCTTTATCTAATGCAGCAGTACAAATAAAACCAAAAATTGTAGTGAGATATAAGCAACATATTGTGCACATGTTCAAACATCTTTTTAGAAACCTTTAGGGCTTGTTTTTCTGGAACCTTCCTTAAACGATTTACATTTTTACTAGTTGTAGTTCACGAAGTAATCTTCCTTTAGCTGCTCTATCAGATAGTAATCAGTGTGCACAATCCTTCCTAAGCAGTTTTAAATGCCATTGATTTCAGTTGGAAAGATTTAAGCATGCAGTTAATTCTGCCATTAAAATCAGTTGGATTTAAAAGGGCCATAGCATCATAAGGAAAGTTAACGTTTCAAATGTATTGAAACATACAGACCGCTTACAAACCTGTAGTAGCGTTCACTCACAACTCAGGGCCATCTGTAGACAAGACAGTACAGTAGTTTTTGCACACTTTAGAGGACTTAGTAAGTCTCTAGCACCATTTTCTAGGCTACTAGACTAGCTACCTGAATTGTGAATATAGCTACCTGACTCACTGTCTAAATTTTCCAATTTCATTCTTTGTTGCCCCTCCCTCTGATTGTAAGTGTATCCCCCTAATAAATAATACTGTGTTTGTGCTTATTTTGGACTCTTTCATCTTGCTTGAACACCAATCTCTGCTGGACCATGTCATGAGCCAGCAGCCCAAAGATCCTTTCAAACATGCATGTTTGGGTACATATGTAGGTGCACTTATACATGTCACTGAGCAAGCGGGGTAACTGACTAACAACGCAATTCTGCCTAAAGATATCCTGTGCTGTTTGGGGCAGCCTGGGAGCACCTTGGGAGAAGAAGATGTTTGTCCCCTTCCCTGGGTGTAAGACGACCAGTGCCCTGTAGGCTTCCTCAGATATACACGGTGTAGTACTGCCTCATGTGCCCTCACAAGATTTGGGCGCCGCCATCTTGGATCTCGCAAGATTTCACAAGATCCAAGATGGCAGCGCTGAAAAAAAGGTATAGTTAAATTTTGCAAGGGCGGTGGCAGAGCCCGGAAAATCTGGGACTGACCCAGGACTGGGGCCCTGAAACGGGGACAGTCCCGGGTTTTCCAGAATGAATGGTAAGCCTGTATACCTTGGGTATTTAGCATAGATGGTTAGAAAATAACTTTTCAGGGCCAGATATTACAAATCTAAGGGTACGTGGGTACTGAAAGGTGCAGTGTTTGAAGCATGAGATATAATATGGATTTGATCAGTGAAACCTATTTTCATATTTCTGATTTATTTTTGTCAACAGACCACACCTCCATTGTATAAAATAGAAGACATGATTGTTCCAACAGCTGTGTGGTATGGAGGAAATGACAGATTTTATCTGGGGTCTTGATGCTCCAGAGCACATGTATCATGATGTGCTTTTTCTGATGCAGCAGTACAAATAAAACCACAAATCATATTGAGACATATGTGGCATATGTTGACAGAAGCGTCGGAATGCCTGGGGCGGAGGTGCAGTCCGTCCATGGGTGGCAAGCGGGGGGGGCAACAACATAGGTGGCAAAGGGAAAGGAAAGTGCTGAGAAAACGCGGCGCGAAAAAGTCAACTTCATCAAATACATGAACTGACATCTTCAGTGTAGGCAGATTCTGAAACTTTCAGAAATCTTCAAGAAGAGGAAGGGGAATGGTTAACAAACAGTGCAAAATTAAAGCTTGCACCTGCAGATTGATGTCAGGAAGCACAGAATGAGCTGAAGGTGGTAAGGGATGCCAAAAACAGCAAAAAGATTTTTTTTTAACTTTCTCCCAAATAAGAGAATGGTTGTGGAAGGCCTGTTGCATGAAGATGGGGAAATTATAACAGATGACAGAGAAAAGGTTCAGCTGCTCCGTTCTTATTTTTCATCCGTCTTCCTTGCAAGGAAAAAGTGACTAAACTACCAACAGCTCCACTCATGAGAAAGGAATGGCATCACGGCTTAAGGTAGGTAAAGAGATGTTACGGGAACATCTATGGCCTAATCCTAATGGGCCCGAGTGGCAGTGGGACTTGTGTTCTGCTGGCGCTGACTGCCGTAAAGCAGTCAGCACCTGCCGTAAAGCAGTCAGCACCTGCCGTAAAAGGGACTTGGGAGAAGGGGACTTTTGCCCCCTTCCCTGGGTGTAAGACGGCCAGGGCCCTATGGGCTTCCTCAGATGTATGCCAGGTCCAGGCCTGACGTACAATCCGGGAGGCGATGCAAGGTCAAACCGTAGCAATATGGTAAGTGTTTCAAATTTCGTATTAACTAAACTCACAGGACGGTTTGACCTTACATCGCCTCCCGGATTGTACGTCAGGCCTGGACCTGGCATACATCTGAGGAAGCCCATAGGGCTTCCGTCTTACACATAGACATATCCGTCTTACACCCAGGGAAGGGGGCAAAAGTCCCCCTCTCCCAAGGTGCTCCCTGGCTGCCCCATACAGCATAGTATATCTTTAGGCAGGATTTTGCTGTTAGTCTGTTACCCCGCTTGCTCAGTGACATGTAGAAGTGCACCTACATATGTACCCAAACATGACTGTTTGTAAGGATCTTTGGGCTGCTCCAGCAGAGATTGGTGTTAAAAAAAGATTGGTGTTCAAGAAAGTTATTAGGGGGATAAATGTACAATCAGAGGGAGGGGCAACAAAGAAAGAACATGAAAAAATTAGACAATCAGTGATTCAGGTAGCTATATTTACAATTCAGGTAGCTAGTCTAGTGGCCTAGAAAATGGTACTAGACTAAAGTGTGTAAAAACTACTGTACTATCATGTCTACAGATGGCCCGGAGTTGTGTGTGAACACATAGGCTACTACTGGTTGGTAAACGGTTTGTGTTTCGATACATTTGAAAAGTTTCCTTATGATGCTACAGCCCTTTTATGAATCCATCTGATTTTAATGGCAGAATTAACTGCATGCTTAAATCTTTCCCACTGAAATTGATGGCATTTAAAACTGCTTAGGAAGGTTGTGCACATTGATTATTATCTGATAGAGCAGCTAAAGTGAGCTACAACTAGTAAAATATAAATTGTTTAAGGAAGGATTCAGAAAAAACCGCCGTGAATCAGGCTGCAGATGTTCAGAGCCTAGCAGATACTAGCACAAGCCAGACTGGTGTAGCAACCAAGATGCACATGGACTGTGGCTGGTTAGTGACTGAGCCATGTGTACCTAGCGACCAAGGTGCATCTGACTGGTATCAAACGTAGCCATGTGACCAACATAGGTGTGATCGAAACCCTCAGTAGCATGACAGAAAATATCCGTGGGATCTGCAGCATAACCTGGGAACACCCATGCTCCACTTGGAAACACACCTCCAAGCACATATATATATACAGACATTCATGTTCCTCATGTTCAAGGTGACTGGAACAAGATGACCCTTCCAGTCTTATGCGCGAGGCACCCTGTGTTTCAGCCACTTGCTGTAGTTTCCTACATGGATGGCAGCAACACTCGGGCAGATGCCAATGCCCAGGCACAGCTTGGCACACAACCCAGCCACCTGCAGCAAGCATTGCCACCCCCATGCCAAGGTGAGGCTGCACATGGGATTCATGGTGGGGAATGAAGGATGGAGGGGAGGGGGACAGAGGCAAAGAAAAGCATGGCAGGACCCTACTGCTGGCCCCTTGGCCATGTGTGCCCATGGACACAGCCATCAGGCACCAGCCCCACTGACAGGGCATCATTGCAGATGGCCATGCTCATGTCTGCCTCCCTTCTCCATGCAGGGTGCAGTTGGGTCCCAGGTGGCAGGTGGGCGGGGAGGTGCCAAACGGCGGTGCGAGCAGGCAGCGGCGGCTACGAGTTTGACCCTCCTGCCCGTCCTGCTCCTCTGTGTGCTGGAAAATGGCAGCGGCGACAACGTCACTTCTGGCGTAGTGGGAGTGGTCAGAGCACTGCCACTGCATTTAGGGCACACAAAGGAGAACTTCAATGATTGGAACCAAAAGGTACTTGGAGTACTTGGGAGCACTTTGCACAAACAGTCTCTTGTCCCTCAGAACATGTATGGCAAGATATTCTGTTTACACCTGTCTTCTCAGCATTCTTATTGCAGTGATTCTTAAGCCGCCTTGGGCATTTGCCTTTCGGCGTAGGAAAAGGCGGGATATATTTTTTTAAATAAATAAATAAATTCTGCCCCACAAGAACTCGGCACACAGGCATCCAAGTTGAGCCTCTATCTCACCACCCCATCAGGAGAAGGAAGGACAATGAGCCCCGCACAGGGAAACAATGGAGAGGAGGGAATCCCATTACACCACAAAATGATGCTACCTCTCTGACTCATGTCTTTACTCCCCCCCCCAAAAAAAACCCCTTCCAGATAGTCAAATGTGTCTTTGCTATGAACTCTGTTGACTAACCATCCCTTGAAGCCATGTTTGCTGACCTGGAGAAGCAGAGACAGGTTGAAAGGGACCAGGGTGAGACTGCTAGGGACGTGGAGGCGTCGTCCCACCCTCAGTTGGCCAGCTTCTCAGCTGCCAAGGAAGGGAGTCTCAGGGCTGGAGGACGTCGCTCTGGAAAAGAGGGAAACAATCCCCCAGTGGGGACCACTTCTTCAGGTGATGGGCCCATATCCAGTCGCACTATGGATACTCTTCTGGGGAGGGGGCAAGGGGGCTTCTTGTCGTGGGTGACTCTATAGTCAGGAACAACTAGATAGGCTGGTAGAGAGTGCTGGGGAGGAGGTAGTGGTTGTGGTGCATGTTGGCACCAACGATGTGGGGAAATGTAGCCGGGCGGTCCTGGAGGCCAAATTTAGGTTGCTAGGTAGGAAGCTCAAATCCAGGACCCCAAAGGTAGCGTTCTCAGATCATAAGAACATAAGAAGATAAGAAGAGCCCTGCTGGATCAGGCCAAAGGCCCATCTAGTCCAGCTTCCTGTATCACATAGTGGCCTCACCAGATGCCTCAGGGAGCACAAGACAACAAGATACCTGTATCCTGTCACCACTCCCTTGCACCTGGCACAAAGAAAACCTACTCCTACAACCAGGAGGTTGCTTATCCCCATCATGGCTTGTAAGCTATGATGGACTTTTTCTCCATAAATCTGTCCAATCCCCTTTTAAAGGCATCCAGGCCAGGTGCCATCACCACCTCCTGTGGCAAGGAGTTCCACAAACCAATTACACGCTGGATAAAGAAATAGGTTCTTTTGTCTGTTTTAATTCTCCCTCCACTCAATTTGAGTGGGTCCCCTAGTTGTAGTGTTATGTGAGAGGGAAAAGGACTTTTCTCTATCCACTCTCTCCATCCCATGCATAATTTTATACGTCTCTATCATGTCCCCCCTCAACCACCTTTTTTCTAGACTGAAGAGACCTAAACGCTGTAGCCTTTCCTCATAAGGGAGATGCCCCCTCCCCAGCCCACTAATCATTTTGGTCACTCTCTTCTGCACCTTTTCCAGTTCCACTATATCCTTTTTGAGATGCAGCGAACAGAACTGGACGCAATACTCCAGATGCGGCCTTACCATTGATTCGTACAATGGCATAATAATATTGGCCGTTTTATTCTCAATCCCTTTTTTAATGATCCCAAGCATGGAATTGGCCTTGACCTGTTCCGCGCACAGAGCCAGCTAGGCAGGCGGAGCTCAGGGGTCTCAATGCATGGATGAGACACTGGTGTCAGGAGGAGGGGTTTAGGCTTGTTAGGCACTGGGGAACATTTTGGGTCAAGCCGGGCCTGTACAAGAGGGACGGGCTTCACTTGAACCAAAACGGATCCAGATTGCTGGCGTGTAACATTAAGAAGGTGGCAGAGCAGCTTTTAAATTGACCTCTGGGGGAAAGCCAACAGGAGCCGAGGGGCATCCAGTTCAGGACTCCTCATCCCTAGGGAATGAGGGTGCAGAGGATTGGGAACAGTCAAGTAATAACAGAGTAAGAATTAGGAGTGGTAGCGTGATGGGACACGACAGCCAATATAACAGGACAGAAGGCTGCAGGGATAAAGGTGCAAACATGCAGCCCTTCTTGGGGGACCTGGTATTTAAGTGCTTTTATGCAAATGCCTGAAGCCTACGGGCAACGATGGGATAACTGGAATGTTTGGTGGCTAGGGAAAACATTGACATAGTAGGTATAACAGAAACCTGATGTAATGCGGAGAACCAGTGAGATACTGTAATTCCAGGATATAAACTCTATAGGAGGGACAGAGAGGGGCGTGTTGGAGGTGGGGTGGCCATCTATGTCAAAGAAGGGGTAGAATCCACCAGAGTAGAGCTGGAGGGGAGCTCTGACTCCTCCGTAGAATCACTGTGGGTTAGATTACTAGGTTCAAAGAGCGATGTAATAGTAGGGGCATGCTACCGTCCTCCAGATCAAAAACCTGAAGGGGATCTTGAAATGAGTAACTTTGAAGTAAATCAGGGAGGTTTCAACGAGAGACAGGGTTGTAGTCATGGGGGACTTCAATTATCCTCACATCGACTGGGTCAATTCATGCTCTGGTCATGAAAGAGAGACTGGATTTTTGGATATGCTAAATGACTGTCAATACCAAAACCAGATAGATTATGTGCTTTGCAGCCAAAGATGGAGAAGCTCTATACAATCAGTAAAAACAAGACCTGGAGCTGACTGTGGCTCAGATCATGAGCTTCTTATTGCAAAATTCAGACTTAAACTGAAGAATGTAGGGAACACCACTAGACCAGTCAGATATGACCTAAACCATATCCCTTATGAGTATACAGTGGAGGTGAAGAATAGATTTAGGGCATTAGACCTGGTAGACAGAGTGCCTGAAGAACTATGGACGGAAGTTTGTAACATTGTACAGGAGGCAGCAACGAAAACCATCCCAAAGAAAAAGAAATGCAAGAAAGCAAAGTGGCTGTCAGATGAGGCTTTACAAATAGCTGTGGAAAGAAGGAATGCAAAAAGCAAGGGTGAAAGGGAAAGATATAAACAACTGAATGCAGAGTTCCAGAGAATAGCAAGGAGAGATAAGAAGGCCTTCTTAAATGAACAATGCAAGGAAATCGAGGAAAACAACAGAATGGGGAGGACTAGAGATCTGTTCAAGAAAATTGGAGATATCAAGGGAACGTTTTGTGCAAAGATGGGCATGATAAAGGACAAAAAAGGCAAGGACCTATCAGAAGCAGAAGAGATTAAGAAGAGATGGCAAGAATACACAGAAGAACTATACAAGAAAGATCTTAATGTTCCTGATGACCACGCTGGTGTGGTCACTGACCCAGAGCCAGACATCCTAGAGAGTGAAGTCAAGTGGGCCTTAGGTAGCATTACTAACAACAAAGCTAGTGGAGATGATAATATCCCAGCTGAGCTACTTAAAATCCTAAATGATGATACTGTGAAAGTGCTGCACTCAATATGCCAACAAATTTGGAAAACTCAGCAGTGGCCAAAGGATTGGAAAAGGTCAGTTTACGTTCCAATTCCAAAGAAGGGCAGTGCCAAAGAGTGTTCAAACTACCGTACAATTGCACTCATTTCACATGCTAGCAAGGTTATGCTCAAAATCCTACAAGCTAGGCTTCAGCAGTACGTGGACCGAGAACTACCGGACGTACAAGCTGGGTTTCGAAGAGGCAGAGGAACTAGAGATCAAATTGCCAACATGCGGTGGATCATGGAGAAAGCACGAGAGTTCCAAAAAAACACCTACTTCTGCTTCATTGACTACGCAAAAGCCTTTGATTGTGTGGATCACAACAAACTGTGGCAAATTCTTAAAGAGATGGGGGTACCAGACCACCTTACCTGTCTCCTGAGAAACCTGTATGCGGGTCAAGAAGCAACAGTTCGAACCGGCCATGGAACAACTGATTGGTTCAAAATTGGGAAGGGAGTACGGCAAGGCTGTATATTGTCACCCTGCTTATTTAACTTATATGCAGAGTACATTATGAGAAATGCAGGGCTGAATGAATCGCAAGCCGGAATCAAGATTGCCGGGAGAAATATCAACAACCTCAGATATGCAGACGATACCACCCTAATGGCAGAAAGTGAAGAAGAACTAAAGAGCCTCTTGATGAGAGTGAAAGAGGAGAGTGCAAAAGTTGGCTTGAAACTCAACATTAATAAAACTAAGATCATGGCATCGGGTCCCATCAATTCCTGGCAAATAGAAGGGGCAGAAATGGAAGCAGTAACAGATTTTACTTTTCTGGGTTCCAAGATCACTGCAGACGGAGACAGCAGCCATGAAATTAAAAGACGCTTACTCCTTGGAAGGAAAGCTATGGCAAACTTAGACAGCATAATAAAAAGCAGAGATATCACCATGCCAACAAAAGTTCATATAGTCAGGGCGATGGTGTTCCCAGTAGCAATGTATGGTTGCGAGAGTTGGACCATAAGGAAGGCTGAGCGCCGAAGAATAGATGCTTTTGAACTGTGGTGCTGGAGAAGACTCCTGAGAGTCCCTTGGACTGCTAGGAGATCAAATCAGTCAATTCTAAATGAAATCAAGCCTGACTGTTCCCTGGAAGGACAGGTACTAAGGCTGAAACTCAAATATTTTGGCCACCTAATGCGAAGAGAGGACTCTCTGGAGAAGACTCTGATGCTGGGAAAGATTGAAGGCAAAAGGTGACGGTGAAGGCCAAGGATGAGATGGTTAGACAGCATCACCAATGCAACAAACATGAAAATGAGCGAACTCAGGAAGATAGTGGAGGACAGGAAGGCCTGGCGGGATATGGTTCATGGGATCACGAAGGGTCGGACACGACTTAACGACTGAACAACAACAACAAATGACTGTGCCTTAGAGCAGCTAGTCACAGAGCCGACCAGCTTAGAGCAGCTAGTCACAGGTAGCATCTGATTGTGTGGCACTCAAGATCTGGTCATGGATGTAAATGTTACCGAACCATTGGGGAACAGTGACCATGCTGCGATCTGTTTCACCATGCATGTCGGGGAGAGAATGCCAAGCAAATCTGACACGAAAACCCTTGACTTCCGAAGGGCAGATTCCCCTAAAATGAGGAGACTAATTCGAAAGAAGCTGAAAGGGAAGGTAAAAGAGTCCAATCTCTCCAGTGTGCATGGAAGCTGTTTAAAACAACAGTCATAGAGGCCCAGCGGGAGTGTATACCACAAAGGAGGAAGGGATCGACTAAGTTCAAGAGGGTACCGGCATGGCTAACAAGCACAGTTAAAGAGGCTATAAAGGGCAAGTCTGCTTCTTTCCATAAATGGAAGTCTTGCCCTAATGAGGAAAATAAACAGGAATACAAACTATGGCAAAAGAAATGTAAAAAAGATGATACGGGAGTCCAAGAAAGATTTTGAGGAGCGTATGGCCGGAAGCATTAAATGGAATAATAAAAGCTTCTTCAAATATGTTAGAACAGCGGACCGTGATAGGGGGTACCCGGACCTCCAAAGGTTGAGAACCCCTGGACTATCTCTTAATGCCAGACCTGCAAGGGAGTGGCAACAGGATACAGGCATCTTTTTGTCTTGTGTGCTCCCTGAGGCATCTGGTGGGTCCACTGTGAGATACAGGAAGCAGGACTAGATGGGCCTTTGGACTGATCCAGTAGGGCTCTTCTTATGTTTATGTTCTTGTGTTCATCCCTTCCTTTGCAGCAGCTAGTAGCACAAAGTATCTCTCTTCCTTGGTGAATGACACGCATTGTTACTGCTGCCAAACACTCATCAGAATTCCTTTTGTTTTCAGAACTGCCCAATTTCTGCATGGAGTGGAACAATTATGTTCCACAGAGTGCCACTGCAGCCCCCCAGAGTGGAAAAGGTAATGTTCTGAACAACCATGTACTCACCCACAAAAATACATGTACACTCAGATGGCACCCCTCTCCCTCACAAACACCATATAGCATCTCGATTCTGAGAATGGGTGCGACTGACACGATTATCAAGACACTGTTATCAAGTTAGGCAATCTGTGTTTCACCCTGTTCCTCACAGGCCGGACAGATCCCAAGGGAGGCCTACAGCCTGCCTGCTTGTACTCACGCAGCCTGCTTTTCAATGCGGTTGCTGATCTATTGATTCCAGTCAGGGTCCCCATCTCTTCCAAACTCCATGGCAGACAATGAACCAACTTGTGCAAGTAGACTTTACTGGTACACTCAGTTCTGTTTTTGCAGATTATGATACGTTGTAATTACACTTTGAACATTCCTCTTGAGCTCCTCCTAGTACCGTTCCCTCTTGCAATCACCAAAACTCCACAGTTTGCACTTGACAAGTGCAAACACTGTGAAGTGCAAAGAAGTGAAGGCTACAAGCAGCCAGGAGGCTAGGAAGAAGAAAGGCTGAGAACTACAACGAGGTTGCAAACAAGGAGTTTGGTGAGTTGCTCTCTAGCCCTAAGGTTGCCCAGTTTCCCTTTCTAGCAGGGCTTTTGTGAATACTGAGAAAAAGTTGTAAAACCCTATGTAAAGAGAGGTAAAGGTGACAGCTGCATTGGCTGAGTCAGGGAGGTGGCCAGTGAGAGGCCAGACTGCCAAAGGGTACGATCTATTCGACACCTTCTCATACATTCTTGCTAATTTGCTTGGGGTTATATACCATCTATACATCATTGTAGAATATTTTCCTTAATATTTACATTTAACATAAATTTCAACTGTTTTAACCATAATTGTTCCCATTGCTCCATTAAAATAACATGACCTATTATTGGGCGAAAAATGTAGGTCACATTATTTTAATGGAGCAATGGGAACAATTATGGTTGAAACAGTTGAAATTTACGATAAATGTTAATATTAAGGAAAATATTCTACAATGATGTATAGATGGTATATAACCCCAAGCAAATTAGCAAGAATGTATGAGAAAGTGACGAATAGCTGTTGGAAATGTAAAAAGCAAGAGGGAACATTTTATCATATGTGGTGGACATGCCCCCCGGCAAAGAAGTATTGGATTCAGATTCATAAACAGATAGAGTGGATTAAGGTTCAAATGAAACTGGAAACCTTTTTGTTGGGTATGAGGGATGATCATGTAGGCGAAAAATCTCAAACTTGGTTTTTATATATGATAGGTGCAGAAAGAATTTTATACGCACAATATTGGAAGAATTCAGAGATATCTTCGCTGGAAGATTTTGGATTATGCTGAAATGAATAAATTTACAATTTTAATTAAGGAAAAGTCAGTTAACCTTTTTGTGAATAATTGGAAACCATTTATTGATTTTTTTTTAACAGAGAGAAGAACGATGTGATGATATGCAGATTTAATGAATAGAATGTTGGTGATATTTTGGCTTAGATGGATATTATCTGTAGAAAATAGTGACTAGTATGCTAGTAGAATGTATTGCTTCGCGCTTGCTATAACCAACATATAGCGCTTGTTATAACCTTATGAAATACGCATTGTTTTTATGTTTTATTAATAAAATATACATATATTAAAACGGATACAATTTGGAATGTAGTTTTTCATGAAAGATTGAACATTTATAAAAATCATTGGAGGGAGGGGGGGGGGTTGAGAAAGCCTGTCCATGTAAACCGCCTTGGATTAAAGTCAGCGGAGAACTCCAATAACCAAGAAAGACAGTACATATAAATACTGTATATTATTATTAGGCTTACCAGATCTCAAACCGGGGCAGAGTGCTAGACCTTTAGGAGAAGGAATGTGGGCAGGTGTAGCTTGTTAAACAGCGCACAATCCTAGGCATGTCTACTCTCAGAAGCAAGCCCCACTAAACACAATGGGGCTTGCTCCTGAGTAGACATGTCTAGGATTGTGCTCTAAGGTTTAACAAGCTACACCTGCCCACATTCCTTCTCCTAAAGGTCTAGCACTCTGTCCCGGTTGGAGATCTGGTAAGCCTAATTAGTATATACTATTTACTGTATTTTAGAAATCCATGCCAAGCAGAAATTTACCTGGGGAATGAAGCTTTTTCTGGCATGGAGATACATTTTGGCCTGCCAAGCTGCTGCTTAAGGGATAGGATCCTTGCCCCCCCCCCCAAAAAAAACAACAACTCCACATGTCCTGTCTTTTTAAGTGGGAAAGCTTTGAGCTTGGGGAAAGGTTTTAATTCAGTGGGAGAGCTCCTACTTTGCATGCAGAAAAGGTCCCAGGTTCAATTACTAGCAGTATCTCCAGGTAGGGATGGGAAAGATTCCTCTTTGTGCTTCTTGTTTTTATCAATCAATCACCTTTATTGGCATAATTACAGAATTATAATAAATATAGATTAAAACAGGTACCCAATTTAGGGGGGGTGACCATCGATATGAGATAAATAAGAAGTTAAAGAGAAGAAAGGGTGGGGGCAAGAAGACAGTCTTGCTTAATTCCCTTCTTCAGGGAAATTTTTGGAGACAGGTTACCAAGGGAGGAACACATGTGAAGACTTTGGGGGCTTGGATAGCTGTAGTGTATTCCTAAAGAAAGAAATCTAGTTGTGTAACATTTCTGGTTGCTATTGAGTTCTGGCAGGATTAGCCCCTTTTGACATTGGTGGCACCTGTATGCCTTACAAGGGTTTTGCATGTGCCTCCTTGGCTGTATTAGCTAATTTGTTTTCCTCTGAGGAAAGGATATAAAAAGGGACCAGAAAAAAAGTTGGTGTGTCTTCTTCGTCCTGACTGTTGCTGTTATTTGAGACATGGAGTGCTGTGGAGGAGCCTCAGTTTGGTAGCTGCAAAACAGGTTCAGTTAGACCAGTGGTTCCCAAACTTTTTAGCACAGGGACCCCCTTTTGTAGAATTACAATCTTTCAGGCACCCCTAGGACCAGAAGTGATGCTAGTAAGCAGGAAGTGATGCCATAGTTTTTAAATAAATTATGTGGTTTAATAAATCACACTTTAAACAAATAATTTCAGAGGTTTGTTTGTTTGTTTTTGCATGTGCAAAGTGCCCACTTGCCACCCAAAAGGGTGGCCGAAGTTTTTCAATTTAATTATTTCACCCCCCTTTTGCCTCCGTTTGCCCCCACTTGCCTTTTTTGCTGCTGCTGCTGCTGCTGCCGCCGTTGTCCGATTTCTGACTGGCCAGCTGCTCGGACCAGCCAGGATTGCAAGGTAATGTTGACCTCCACCTCTTCCTCCCACCGCCACTGCTGTTTCACTGATGATTTTTAAAGGGTAAAGCTTTTGCTGTGCGGTCATCTTGGATCTCATGAAATCTCGCGAGATCCAAGATGGTGGCGCCCAAATCTCGTGAGGGCACATGAGACAGTAGCACACTGCTTCATGTACCCTCATGAGATTTGGGCGCCACCATCTTGGATCTCACGAAATCTCGTGAGATCCAAGATGGCTGCACAGGAAAACGTTTACTCTTTTAAAATCGTCGGTGAAGCAGTGGCGGCGGCAAACCCGGAAAACCGGGACTGCCCTGGTTCCAGCCTGGTGGCTGGGACCAGGCTCTGGAAACCAGAGCAGTCCCAGTTTTTCCCGGGATGGATGGTAAGCCTAGCTAATTTTAACAGAGATACGAAAAGGCAAGCAGAAATTAACAGAAGGTGAGTAAACAAGCCCCAAGAGAGCATCAGACACTCTGCAGTGTGTGTGGGAGGGGGAAGGTGTGAGCCACCATCTCGGGTGTGACCATCACGCTGACGTTCCGTGAACCCCAAGAAACAGCGCCGGGATTGATGGTGCCAGATGTGGCAGTGCAGAGTGTGCACCTTGAACGCAGTTTGGCAGTGACAGGATGATGTTATCAAGTTAGCACGTCACTGGTGATTTCAGGCCAATTGGAGCCGCGGGAGGGCCTTTCCCCAGCCAGAAAGCGTGCACTCACAGAGCTCTGCTTACCCATGTGGGCCTCATCTGGGACAACAGGTAGTCAGTCTAGGGCGACCGTCGTGTCACCCCCCTGGAGCGCTGCACCTGGTGTATCCTGCCCCCTGCCTAACCACACCTCTGACATCAGTACAGGAAGTCGAAAATTTTCCTCATGGCTTTACAATGTACAGAGATCTCAGATATCCGGGTTTAAAAGCCATGTAAAAATGTAGTTAAAACGCGTCAAGACAAGTCCAAAACCACTGATATTAAAAATGATTTAAAGGATTAAAAGCAATCTTAAAAACAGTCTTTAAAAACAATCACACATTCACACAAGTTGTAGTGAACGTAGTGACTCGTGTGAATGCGTGACTGTTTTTAAAGACTGTTTTTAAGATTGCTTTTAATCCTTTAAATCATTTTTAATATCAGTGGTTTTGGACTTGTCTTGACGCGTTTTAACTACATTTTTACATGGCTTTTAAACCCGGATATCTGAGATCTTTGTACAGTACAGGAAGTCCTTACTTAACTCTGTTGATATGTTCTTACAAACTGCAGCGTTACGTGAAATGATGGAACCAAAGAAAAAATGGTCAACTCTCCTCTCTCTCTCTCTTCCCCCCCCCTCTACATTCTGAGGTGCCCACCCAATTGGACTCTCTTGGCCAGTCAGTTCAACTTTTCCAGGGAGACGGGCATAGCCAGCACTAGTATTTGCTCTTGGCTGCTTGCAAGATCGTGAGTCACGTTTCTTTCCTCCAAGGACGCTGTTCTCCTGGCACGTCTCTCTCTCTCTCTCTCTCTCTCTCCTTGTCACTACCACCACCTCCCCTGCCACATGCTGAGGTTTTGCTCAGCAGCAACTCCCTTTCTTACCGCAGACTCTTCGCTGAACTTTCAAATCTGCCAAGGTTTCCTCACCAAGCACTCTGAGGTCGAGTGAGAGTTTTGCCTGGGGTGGCTGTAGTTTTTCCAGCATCCAGTAGATGGCATAAACACTCAAGCCTTCCAATACTAGGCGGATGACCAGGTTTGTTTTATTGGCCCCAAGGTCAGATTTTCCCAGAATTCCCAAATGTCAGTGTGTTCCACATGTTTAAGGGACCCCCAAAGAGAGAGAACCTCCTGCAGAAAAATCCCCAGGTGTTCCAGGTACCTGTAGCAGAGGCGTTGCATTCACCACTCATTTGGTTTTAAGTAGGCTTACCAGATCTCCAACTGGGACAGAGTGCTAGACCTTTAGGAGAAGGAATGTGGGCAGGTGTAGCTTGTTAAACCTTAGGGCACAATCCTAGGCATTTCTACTCAGAAGCAAGCCCACCTGAACACAATGGGACTTGCTTCTGAGTAGACATTCCTAGGATTGTGCTCTAGGACTTAACAAGCTACACCTGCCCACATTCCTTCTCCTAAAGGTCTAGCACTCTGTCCCAGTTGGAGATCTGGTAAGCCTAGTTTTAAGGCATAACAAATTTGTCCCATCATTCCTATGTAAAGCATAGACCTAACACCACAAGATCTCAAACAAACACATAGTTGTGTTGTGCACACAGCTTCTGTGCTTTAGGGTCTGTAGGGGTATGTCTCAGCACAGTGTACCCCAAGTTGCTAGTCTCTTCCTGCCAGGGTTTTTTTTATGACCATTCAAATCCTTGAAATGTTGCAGCTTTAGTTGTGAGTTCAGCACAAAAATGCACAAAAAAAAATTGTGTTTTACCCACAACTTCTCTAGGGTTTTGTAGGGACATGTTTCAGCACAGTGTAACCCCAAGTTTCAAGTCCCTTCCTCCCAGGGTTTTTTTGGTATGACTCTTCAAATCCTTGAAATGTTGCAGGTTTAGTTGTGAGTTCAGCACAAAAATGCACAAAAAAAAACATATTTGTGTTTTACACACAACTTCTGTGCTTTAGGGTTGTGTAGGGCCATGTTTCAGCACAGTGCACCCCACGTTACAAGTTCCTGAGTACAAGAGTTTTATTTTTATGACCCTTCAAACCCTGTATGTGCTGCAGCATTAGCAATACGACGAAAATGACTGCATTAGGTCTACTCTGATAACCATGCACTGCAATGAGTGCTTTTGAGGAATGCCTGGTCTTGCTCCTGCTTACAGCTGTGTACAGCTAATCACGTGCACCTGAGGTGCTCAGAACAAAGTGGATTCAAACGTCAGGGCCCTGCCCTTGAAAAAAAAAGCCAAAGTTTCATTTCTAATTTCAATGAGGAGGAGGTACCCTGCAACCAATTCCTGCACCTCATTTCCCCTAAAAACAGTGATCTTTGCTCTTCTGGGGGGGGGGGTCAGTGGGGTGACTCTAGATCTCTGAAAATTGTTTTAAAACATAGTTTCACCTATCTAATTTCCACACAAAAAATACAGAAAAATTGGGGGAAGCCCTTTTTTTTAAACTATTTTCTTTCAGGAGTTGCTTGAAAAACTTATTGGAGCCAAATTTAAATGAAGCAGACTTCAGATTCAGCAAGGTGTTTTAAGTGGCCCCAGCCGGGAATTGATTTTTTTCTCATCAATGTTAAAACGAAACTACTTTGAAGGAAACAACGTTAAGTGAGGACTTCCTCTAGTTTGCAGTCTTACTTGCTCCCCCAAAATATACGACTTGCATGAGAGTAAGAGCAGGCAGGCATTCCGAGCACCTGGCCTAACCTTCAGAAAGCACAGTGTCCATAGTTGCATATAGAGACTTCAAGAAAACTGTCCAGAATGCAGTGCTAACTGGCTACAAGAATATAACGCATGATATAAAATAATATTAAAAAGCTTTGGGTGCTCATAGCTTTGGGTATTAGCAGGGAGAGTAGAGCAGGAGGGAAGGGCTATCAATCATTAACCACTAGGCACTGTGCCCATTTTGCCCTTCTTGCCTTCAGACACAAGCCCTTCGTTCTTCTGTTGGCCTAATTGATTTTGTTGCAATGCACCCTCTATTAGTACGATAACTCACTGCTATGCCATTCCCTACACACGTTACTGTGCAAGTGCAGGTCCTGTGGAAATTTCTATGCAGTTTCTTCAAGCAAAGAGGAGTGGGAAATGGGGCCAAGAAAAAAAAAGTGTCATTTTGAGTTCTGCTTTACCCTAATGCATTTCTAGCATCCATGGGCAACCCATTCCTATTCTCACTTGGCGTAGGATGTTCAGCATGGGCCATGTGGCCCACGCTAAATCCTATCTGGGGAAGGGACTGGCTGGAGGTCTACCCTGGGTAAGCAGGCATTTGCCCACTTTCCCCGGGCAAACCTCCAGCCACCGCAATGGGGCTTCTTGGTTCTCCGCCAGCTCTTAGCGGGCATAGAACAGAGGTGCCCCGTGCTGGGGCATGAGGCCTGGGAAGCAGGATAGGATATGGTCTCCCACAAGGACGCCGGACCCTCTCCCTTCCTAGGCCCTGTCTGCCCACCTCCACGCTCCTCTTGCCCTGTAATGCCCTCTCCCCCACCCTCCTTTGGAGGTGTCCATGCTTCATGTTTGGAGGCTTCTTTCCCAGAGGAGGTGTCCATGTGCTGCTGTGAGTTTTGATGGTCTCTTTCCATAGGGACGTCCTCCATTTTGGTAGCACTTTCTTCACTGGTTCAAGTCACCACTTTGTCCTTTTTTGCCAGGCTGTCCTGAAATTGGGGAGCTTCTTGTTCTGGTAGCTGCCATCATCCTCAGAGGAACTAGCTTCCTGGCACCTTTTTGCGCTATCTTTCCCCCTGGAATCTGGCATCTCGCAGCCCTGCCCAGTGGCGTCGCTCAAGGTGGGGCAGAACGGTAAGTTCCGCACTGTGCTAACATCCATTTACTCCACGGCACGAGGTGGCCCCGTCCCCTCGCTGTCGGAGCCATTCAGTGCGGTGAAGTGCGTTCCCTTCGCCGCACTGAATGGCTCCAATGGCGAGGGGGCATGGTTGTCTCGTGCTGAGAGTAAACGGAGGTTAGCACAGTGCGGAACTTACCGTTCCGCCCCACCTCGAGCGACGCCAGTGGCCCTGCCCTTGCTACATAGATGAACTTCATACTCAAAACCTGCCCAGCAGGATTGGATTAGTAATCTCTCCTTCTCCCCACCCATTCCTCTGATCTTCATAACTGCCTCTCCCTCTTTCTCTTCTAAAGTCTCCATTTCCACCTGCGCATATTTCAAACCTTCCCACTAAATCTCCTTCTTCCTCTGGCTGGCTGGAGAGGAAACCAAGTTCAGCACAGTCTCATTCCACTGCTTTCTCTCCTGCCTCTTTCCAGTTAATTCCCTCTTGTCCAAATGCAGCCTCTTACAAGTATTTCTTCCACTTGCAACCATTTAAAGGTCTGTAATGGATCTCCTAAGCAAAGTGAACGTGCACTTTCCTTGTTTGCCCATATTTGTTAAATTCTGTCTTCTCTTGCAAAGCTCAGTCTCGTGGTTACTGGTAGCCTAATACTGAGGCACTTTGAGGTTGTTTGCACCTCTCGGCCAAGTCAGAGATCCCCGAACTCTCAGGCACTGCGAAATGGGACTGTCGTAAAGGTCAAGGCCCCTTCTCTGAACAAGGCGGGGGTGGCACCACTGTACCTTGTTGAAGAGCTGGGAAGACCCACTGCCCGCTTCTTCCACTGGCGCTGCGTTGTAATAGTCTAAAATGCCTGTGAAAAGGAAAAAAATGCGACCGGAAGTGACTTCTGGATGCATGCGCAACCAGAAGTTGCTTCTGGTCACATGTTTTCACTGCAGACCTTATCCAGCACCAGAGATCCGAAACCTGAGAGAAGAGAGGCAAGGTAAGAAAGAAGGCACGATGGACCTACAAATGTAAAAAGGTGACTTACAGTTTTGTTCTGCAATACTTCTTTAATTAACAAATTTAAATTTAAAACTTAATTTTATATATAAATTAAGAGGTTAGAACATAGGAATAGCCCCACCTAGTCCAGTTTCCTGTATCTCACAGTGGCCCACTACATCTCAGGATAGGCTCCCCATATTTCCCCCAACCTCATCCGGGATCCCCCCCCACCAATTAATTAATTAAATAATTAAAAAATAAAAAATAGTTAATAAAAATAATTTTAGAAATGAAGGGGGCGATCTTTGCCGTGCGAAGCGTGCCCATAATTTTTAATTATTTACTTAATTAAACTATTAAAAATAATTAAATTTACTTACCCCATCCCTCGCGCTGCTCCTCGTCCTCCACCGGCGATCGCGGTGATCCTTGGGCAAGCAGGCTGTGCGGTGGGAGACCGGGCCGCACAGCATGCCAGTGTCGCGCACGCCTCTGGCAGGAGTGCGCGACACGGGCAACAGGCTGTGGTTCGCTCGGTCTCCCACCTGCTCTGCACGGAGCCGGTGGGAGACCGAGCGAACCACAGCCTGCTGCCCGTGTCTTGTGCGCCAGCCGGAGGCGTGCGAGACATGGGCAGCAGGCTGTGGTCCGCCCGCTCCCTCGCTGGCTCTGTGCCGGTGAGAGAGCGGGTGAACGAGGGGCCGCCGCCATCTTTGGGGCTTCTTCTTCTTTCAACTTACCCGGGCGCCGGCATCAGCTTGGATCACGAAACCTCGCATGATCCAAGATGTCGGCGTCCAGGTAAGTTAGAAAAAAAAATAAATGGCGGCGGCAGTGCCATTCGCCGCGGAAAGCCGGCCGGGACATTCCTGGGAAATGAAGGGCCATTTCCAGGACTGTCCCAGTTTTTCCGGGATGGATGGCAAGCCTATCTCAGGACAACCTGCTTCCTGTTGCCATTCCCTTGCATCTGGCATTCTTAGCTTACCTCTAAAACCCATAGGTTGCCTAGAGCAAGGGTTCCCAACCTGTGATACTTCGGCCGACTGCTGGTGTTACTCGGACCACTGGAATCCCTCTCTGATGCAGAGCTTTTGCTGGCGCATTTTTTGCTCCCAAGAGGCTACTGCCTTTGGCCGAGCCTCTCAGGAACGCTGAGAAGGGCCCTCCCACCTGCCCAAAGCCTCCTCCCTGTGTTCCCTGGCTTCTGAAAACCTGGAAGTAACTGGTAATGATTTCAAATGTTACGTCCGGGTTTTCAGAGGCGATACTCGGAGGCGGTACTCAGAAGGAGAGTGGCGCCGGAGGTGGTACTCAGCCGGGAAGGGGTTTGGAACCCCTGGCCTAGAGTCACCATGACTTGCAACCTATGATTGACTTTTCCTTCATACGTCTGTCCAATCCCCTTTTAAAAGTATCTAGGCCAGGTGCCCTCACAACAACCTATAGCAAGGCGTTCCACAGATTAATTACACAATGGGTGAAGAAATATTTCCTTTTATCTGTTGTGACTTTTTCACCACTCAATTTTAGTGGATGTCCCCTGGTTCTGGTATTCTGCAAGATGGAAAAGAACTCCTTTCTATCCACTCTATCATATGCATAACTGTATATGTCTGAAATAACTGTATATGTCATAGCATGTAGCCATGCCCAGAGGTGTATTTAGGGCGGAGCAAGCAGAGCACCCGCTCCGGGCGCCATCGCCCGAAGGGCGCCCTGCCGCTCCGCCCGCGAGTCGGACTCGGACTCGAGTCTCCAAGTCCGACTCGGAGACTCGAATCCGAGTCCGCCTCGAGTCCAAGTCGGACTCGGAGACTCAAGTCCGAGTCTGACTCGGGCCGGCCCCCTCAATCGGGAGAGCCGGCTGGGGACGTCTTCCCCGGCCGGCTGCACGAGGCCTTCTAAGGAAGGCCTGCTGCGCAATTTTTTGCGCATGCTCAGACTGTTACTGAGGGAAAAGGGCTGACCTTTTCCCTCAGTAACAGTCTGAGCATGCGCAAACAATTGCGCAGCAGGCCTTCCTTAGAAGGCCTCGGGCAGCCGGCCGGGGAAGAAGTCCCCAGCCGGCTCTCCCGATCGGGGGGGGGTCTCGCCAGGTCGCCCCCTCCTGGAGCGCGCCCCTCCCTCCCGGAGCGCGCCCCTCCCTCCCAGAGCGCGCCCCCCCTCCGGAGCGTGCCGCGGCCGACATTTAATTATAGGGGTGCCTCCCCCCATGCTTCGGGAGCCAAGGGAGGCGGTTACGCCTCTGGCTGTGCCAACAGAGGCTGCGCTGCATGCTATGGAGGCACAACCAAAAAGCAAGCCACAGGTAAGTAAAAAAAAATTTCATTTTTTTAAACTTACATCTGCATGGGCTGCCGGGCCGTCTATGGGTCTCCTCGAACCCATGCCAGCTATGGAGCTGGCGTAAGTCCAAGGAGAGCCAGGGGGAGTTCCAGGGTGGGGGGTTACAGTGATAGGATCTGGTGTGCATGACTGCCACTGGATCCAGCCCTTCCCCCCACGCCAACATGTTCCAGTATCTCTCCTGAAATGCCCCACTCCTCTCCCTTCCTCCCCACAGCCTATCCCTGTCGCCAACTTATCGGCACTGTCAGAGTGTCTCCGCCAGCAGCTCCTTCATGCATATTGGCAGCATGACATTTCCTCTGTCACTGGGTCTTTTGCTTTTATCCTCACGTTTGATGTGTCTTTCTCCATGAAAGACCAGACTCCAAAGATCAAACCCATTGAAGAATAATGCAATATAACCTGGTGGGAAAACCATTCATCCCTATGTTAAAATAATGACTGGCTGCCAGCCAGAAGGCAGGTAACTACTAGCTGCTGCACTTCCTGCCCTGAATCTGGAAAGGAGGGGGAGAAGGGAGCCAAAGGGGGGGAGGAGGAGGAGGAGGAGAAGAAGAAGAAGAAGAAGAAGAAGAAGAGAGTACTGGGCTTGAGAGTCTCCTTTTCTCAGCAGTAGCTCAGTAGGATATCTCGACATTTACCCTACTTCATAGTTTGCTTCAGGTTGCTACATATTTGGGATGGCCCTGTTGAGAAGGTTTTGAACACTCTATAAAGAGAACATTCCCTACAGAAAAGTCCTGTCACTTCTTGAAGTAGTTACCTGCCTTTTGGTGGTTTTTTTTATTATTTACCTGTGATTTGCCTTCTGCTTGCCGCTCCATAGCATGCAACCCAGCCTCTGTTGGCACGGCTACATGCTGTGGAGTGGCAGGGGATACCATTGAGCTTTCAGACATATACAGTTATGCATGGGTTAGAGTAGATAGAAGGAAGGTCTTTCCATCTTGCATAACACCAGAACCAGGAGACATCCACTAAAACTGAGTGGTCGGAGAGTCACAACAGATAAAAGGAAATATTTCTTCACCCATTTGTGGAACTCCTTGCTATAGATTGTTGTGATGGCACCTGGCCTAGATACTTTTAATTGCTTGCACTGGAGCAATTCTGCTTCTTATACAGCACTAGAAGAAGATGCAACTTCATTACTGTTTGGATCTGTGCTGATCACCTCTGATAGTAGTAGAAACAGTGTACACATTATTCATGTTACTTGCTATTCCATTCTTCTCCCCTTGTTATCCGTACCTGATTCATTCCTGAAAATGATCCTTCTAGTGAAAATCTGGATGAGTACAGTTATTACATTAATTTACATGGGAAAAATTCTAACTCATTCCGAAGCCATTCCAAGTTTACCCAAAAATCACCCTTTAAGGCCTAATACCGCAAGCAAAAAACATAATAAAATTGAATAAATAATTAATAACCATATTCTACAGTGGGTATCTTTACAGGGTTAAACATTATACCTGTATCAAGAAAGTGATGGTGTTAGGTGGAGGAGAAGAGTGAGAAGCGCGATATGCGGATGGTGGAAGTGATGAGGAAGATTGTTGAACGTGACTGACAAAGCACTATATAAACGGATAGAAGGAAACGTGTAATGCATTTGCCTTGAAAGCAAGTACAAACCTGTCAGCCCAATCCTATTCTCCCCCCCCCCCGCCAATGCAGCTGTGCCAAAATGGCTACTGCTGCATCCTACAAATTGGAGGAGGGCAGTTGCAGAGGTCTCCTCTGGGTAAGGGGAAAAGTGTTCCCTTACCTGGGGGTAAGCTTTCTTGGTGCAGGGGGTCTTCGCGGATCTGCACTCGCTAACTGGTGCAGGGGCTTGTGAACCATGCCACAGTATTGGGTCCGAGAAGGGGGCTAGAATTGGGTGGTTGCTTCTGCCAGCGAACCCCTCCCCCACTTCCTGGATCTGCCCATTACTGTCCCATCACCGCCCCGTTCTGCCCTCCCTCTGCCTCCATCGCCACATCATTTCACCCTCACATGCCCACCTTCCACCTTCCCACCACCGCCTCCTGCCTCCTCCATCACCTTACCTGCTCTGGCAAGCTGGGGGAGAAGCAATGACACAGGCGGGAAGGTACAGCCTTCCCACCGGCATCCCCAGCAGCACACTGAGTGGCGTGCTGTCATCGTGCCTTTTGCTACTGGAGCTGCCTGCTTTCGGGCAGTCAGCACCAGTGGAGGATCCTTACTGGTGACGGCTGGTAAGTACAGGATTGGACTCTGTCTCTTTAACTCTATATTTCATTGTTCAGTGCTCAAGATGGATATTTTCAGAAGCTAGATATGATATCCTTTTGAAACAACTGACATTATTTTACACAGGTCTACAATGTGGCTGTTTATGGTAGTGATGTGTGTGATCCTAAATACTGAGGAATTAATAAGAAAAAGACACCTGAATCCTCAAGGATTTATGAATATTGTAAGTAACTTATTCAGATGCATTTTGAAAGAGTAAGTTGCACTGTTATGGTAAAATCTGATGATTAACCAATTTTCAGGATGTTTCTCAAGAAAATCTTCATCCCTGCTCAGGTTATTCCAAAGTGGTGAGTCATTCAGGAAATGTTTTGCTTAAGTCTTCCTTCCAGATTCTATGACCTAGAGCAGTGGTTCTCAAACTCTTTAGCACCAGGACCCACATTTTAAAATGACACTTTATCAGGATCCACCTATTTACAAAAAAAAACCTCAATCCATTTCTATTAATGAGGCAGCCCTAATGGATATCCTCAAGGCTTGAGAGGCATAATTATTTGACCCAGCCTTTTTTTTTTGCTCCCACTACCTGTCATTGAAAGACTTGGAAAAACACACACCACAAAAAAGATGCTCAAACATTTATCTCCCTATATTTACACAAGCTTGCAAACTGCAGGAGCTCAGCTCTTTGTACGGCAGTTAGCAGCTATCTGATTTTTGAATAGCCTGAGGTCTTGAGGCTGTTACCTATCTGATCTTTGCATCACCCATGTGATCTTTGCATCACCAAGTGGGTCCCGACCCACAGTTTGAGAAATGCTGACCTAGAGAACTCACAGAGCTTTCATTCATGTATAGAACTTACCGTATTTTTCGCTCCATAAGACGCACTTCCCCCTCAAAAAAAAATAGGGGGGAAAAGCCTGCGTCTTATGGAGCAAATAAAACAAAAAGTAAAGAAAAATACTTACCGGGGCTTCGGGGAGGCCTGCAGAGGCCATTTTCGGCCATTTCTGGTTTTCAGGGAAACCGGAAGTGGCCGAAAATGGCCGTTTTTTGACGAAATGAAGATCGGGGAGGCCTGCACGAGCCTCTGCAGGCCTCACCGAAGCCCCGGTAAGTATTTTTTCTTTACATTTTTTTATTATTTTTATTTTTATTTAAAAAACCTTTTTTCCCTATTTTTTGCTCCATATGATGCATGCGTCCTATGGTCCGATGCGTCCTATGGAGCGAAAAATACGGTAATTCATGAGTAGAAAAAGGACAGGGGACTTAGCTGAATGAACCATACATTTTGTTTCACATGGTCATCCTCCGTTGATGAGGTTGCTTGCTATAATATGGTGGGGGATGGAATTGGGCAGTAAGACGTTCTTCAGATTTAAGATTCACATTTCCATAGAACTTTGGCTCTACCAGTTCAGACTTAGCAGGCAGAAGGAATCAGGGACTCTATTAATTTTAGACTGTTCTGATAGATAGCATGTTATCATTTGATGTCACTTCATTATAAGCGCTTTGGGCTAGCCAAGTAACTTAGCACAATTATTCTTGTATACTTTTATCAAAGGTTAATGTTTTTTCTTCTTCCTTGCAGAGCGAAATTATTGACTATTGGGGATACCCCAGTGAACAGTATGAAATCTTGACAGCCGATGGCTACTACCTGCAGGCAAACAGAATTCCTTACGGAGTGCACAGTCCTGGAAAGACAGGTATTTTACAATGAAATGCTACTGTTTCGTACAACTGTCTGATGGTACTATTCATACATCCAAATCTACCCTTCTTTCCCAGTGAGGGGAAAGACCAGCTGCAAGATTTGCTTCTCCTCATCCGAGCCTGCAGACGTTGTATGTGTGTCGGTCTCTATTTGGAAAGAATGAGAGGGTGGAGTGAGGAGAGACTGGGAGATGTTCCTTTAAGCAGAAAAGAATTGTGTGGAAAAGGATCACATTCTTTTGAACAACTGTTAGTCTCTTCCCTTTTTCCTTCTGTAATTCTTGTACAGTAAGTCTGGGTAAAAATACTGTAAATAAATAAATAAATAAATAAAATTTAAAGTTGATGGGGAAATGCCATAGGAACGTTTACATTTGTCAATTAGTCTATTGTAATATTGGTTTCATTATAAGTCATTTCACTTAAAGTCCCAGTTTCCAAGAAGAACCTAGACCTCCAGGTCCAGACTACCACTCTCAAGTGCCAGCTTCCTGTCAAGGCAGAGTGACTAATCTCAGATTCCACAGTTTCCTCTTTGTTTCTTTTCCAGGGGATAGACCAGCTGTATTATTGGTACATCCTCCTCTGGCTGAGGGTAGGTGCTGGATTGCAAATCTCCCCAGCAACAGTCTGGCATTTGTCCTAGCAGATGCTGGCTATGATGTTTGGATTCTAAATTGCAGAGGGACCACCTGGTCTAGAAGGCACAAGTATCTGTCCATTGATCAGGAAGAATTTTGGGATTTTAGGTAAGCTCAAGAAATAGTTCACAGTTTGAATAGATGGAAAACAAAATCTTTGCCTTCTACACCTTTGCAGTTTTATTCCATGCATTAAGTGACTCTTAACTCAAATCCCTACAGTGAGGTTACTATGAACATATACACTCATTTCATAAAATGAACTCTAAGTCAAAAACGTTTTAGAGCTTCCATACAAATGACCACTCAAGAAGATCAAGTGCATTTTTACTGTTTTCAGAAAGACAAAAGCCCAATCCTGTCTAGAATGCAGCGGTGGTTCACCTAGGTCACTGCATCCTAGGCAGGATTGGGCAGCGCTTGTGAAGCTGGATCACTCCTTGGGGGAAAAGGATGTTTGTCCTTTTCCCTCCGGTAGAGCCTCTGCAGGCCAAATGAGCCTCCGCAGATGTGCACTGGCAAAATATCTTGCGCAAATCCGAGGAGCCAGTGTAAGACCGGACAGCTACGGGATAGGGGACAGGATTCAGTGGAGCAAGCCATCCAGGATCCCTCTCCATCCTTGTACTGGCCGACCAATAGACCTCTCCTTTTCAACCCCAGTCGACCTCTCCACGTCCCCCCACTGCGCCGGCTGTGGCTGCATTTCCAGGCAGAGTGAGCAGCGCTGGCCTCTCTGCAGTCACCATTTATGCACTAGGAGTCAGAAACGTGCGTTACAGAATATTTATGACACCTGGCGCCAGTGGAGTCGTCGCTCTGCTGGCAGACGTATAGAAAGGATTGTGCTACTAGTTACCTGAAAAAGAATTACAACGTTGATTGCCTTCCTGATATGACCCATATTATTTAAAGCAGGGGTTCTCAACATTTTTCACCAAGTGTATCCCCTGACACGGTCAATTTTTTTGAAGTACCCCCTGTGCCAATTAATTAATTAGCATTAATTAATTAATTAAATTACTAAAATGTAAAATTAAATCATTGAAGTTACTCAGCTTACAATGCTTGCCACCCCCTTTTTTCTTCAATTTTTACCACCCTTTTTATTTTTCAAGAAAATATCACCACATGTCTCCCATCCAAAAACACATCAAGGCAATTCCTTCTTAGCTTCCTTAAGAAGGCAAAGAACCAGCTCAGTCTGCCATAAGAGCTGCTGTCTTTAAATGGAAGCAACAATGTATTCTAAAACCCAGCATATAAATTGAACCAGTCAGTAGGAAACCTCTTACTTTGCATGCCACTCAAAGCCTTTTAGGAACACAGTCTAGAAGTTGAGAAGGGGGTTTTTTTGTATGAGAGCCCTGCGAGTCTTTGCCTTATCAACTGTGAGTCGGTGTCAGGATTGCAGCTGATAAGACACAGCAAGCCGTGTACCCCTGCCTGTCGGTTCGCGTGCCCCCAGGGGTACACGTACCACAGGTTGAGAACCCCTGGTTTAAAGCTTGTTTAAACCTTACCAAAGTGGGCATTTTAAATCCTAACCAGGAAGAAAGCAATTGCATCTCAACAGCTGCATTGGATGTAGTCAATTAAGAGGGTTTTATAAGGTGATACACAGCTCTCGTATCCAGACACACCTTGAGCAACCCAGGTAACTACTCCTGGACACTTCAAAACCAAGTTCCCTGAGGAAGCTGACTATATTGTCAGCGAAACGTAGGATCTAGCAGACAGTAACATGACATTGATTGCCTTCCTAATGTGAATCTTGACTCATTGTTATTGTTTTTAGCACGGAAGCTTTCATGACCAGCAATCAGTTTTAAAGATTTAATTGTTACGGGCATCATAGCCATGTACAAAAAACAGACTTGAATAAAAACAAATAAAATCCTACTTGCGTCTTCTGTTTCTTTCAGTTTCAACAAGACAGATAAAATTCTATTAAAATGTTGTGCACAACATCTTCAGTCCTTCAGATTGTTTTCCTAGACAATGTTTCCAGGAATTAGGAAATGAAACGTTGGAATTTAGAACTCTGGACTTTGGATTTTAATAGAATTTTATCTGTCTTTTTGAAACTGAAAGAAACAGAAGACGCAAGTAGAATTTTATTTGTTTTTATTCAAGTCTGTTTTTTGTACATGGCTATGATGCCCGTAACAATTAAATCTTTAAAACTCATTGTTATTGATACGTAATGATAAGCTCATTCCAGCATTGTAGGTAAAATTAATAATTAAAAATTATTGTTAAACTATCAAACCAGGCTATAGGATTTCACATCCATGGTTGTTGTTTTTTGTTCAATGTTGCTTACTCCCAGATACAGTAAGTGTGCTTAGGATTGCTTTCTGATGGCCCAGTTGTATGGGGCCTTTAAGACTCTCATGATGCTGTTGTAGTGGCACCAGCAGTGCTATACCTGCCATTGATGGACTTTGCCTGCAGCAGGGCCAGTGCTGCCAGGGGCAGTTTGTGGCTGGTTTTTTGAGTATCTAAGTGTAGTTGGGAAATAACTCAGCTCAGTTTTGCTTGTATGTGCATTGCAGTTTTCATGAAATGGGGATCTATGATGTTCCAGCAACAATAGACTTTATCCTGCAGAAAACTAAGCAAGATGCCTTATATTACGTGGGCCACTCCCAGGGTGCTACAGTAGGTGAGTAGAGAGGAACAGAATGAAATGCGCTTCACTCTTAAATGCTTTCTGAATTCTCAGTCTCCCTCCTAGAAATACCTCAGGCAGAACAAATCTATGGCTGGATCTTGATTTTAAAATGCCAATGAAGGTAATTAAATTGAATTGAAACAACAACAGCAGCTGCAAATCTTAGGAAAAAAGCAGGCTGAAAGTCAGATTCACAGATCATGCCACCAGTGGCGTCGCGACGATGCGCGACACCCCTGAGCGGGGGCGCGCGTCACCCTTAAGGGGAAGGCTCCGCCCCTGCGCGTGACGTCACGCGCAGGAGCGGAGCGCCCTCCCCGCTCCGTTTTCGGCTCATTTTGGAGCCAAACGGAGACGAGGGAGGGAGGGCGGGCCCACCTGCACCGCAAAATTGTAAGGGGCATCGCGCGTCACCCCTATACGCGCGACGCCCCCCGGTGTCCCGCCCCCCCGCTTCCCCCCGTCGACGCCAGTGCATGCCACAAATGGAGCATGAAAGGAAAGTGCAGGGCTCAGATGCACCCAGGGTGCCTTGGCTGTGATCTACCTCCTTCTCTTCCTCTCCTCCCCCAGTTCTTTCTTTACACTTTGATAAGATCTGAATAGGTCTGTCTGAATGTGATCATTCCACCTGCGTCTTCCAGTTTTCCATCTGAAAACCTCTTCAAGATGTTGGAACCACCTATCTTGTCTTGCTCTTTGATTTATGGCCATATGACAGCCTTACAGTCCAATCCTATCCTTTCCTGTGCCAAGCTGTGCTGCGTGCTGTGGTGGGAGAGAGGTATTGGGAGACTTGGGAGAGGTAGGGGAAAATATCTTCCCTTAACGCTTCGTAAGCCCCTTGATCTCAGTTGGTATCCTTGGACCTGTGCCGGCTCTTTAGCCATTCTGGAATTAAAGATGTACCTCCTTCCACAACACTCTTACATGATTGCTGTGTTGCAACCTCTCAGTCATGGCTGGTGAGGTTTGGAGTTGGTGGGGCCAATGTCTTTTGCTCATGCATACCATGCATCACTATAACTGTTGTGGTGGTTCATGTGTACTTCATGTGAAGGGCACAATACTGTTAATAATGTGTACAATACACATGTACGTTTGGATAACCACTGTATGCCCTTCACTGGCACTGCCCTTGTAATGTATTTTTCAAAAGCTTTAATCTGCCACTCTAGCACATGGCAACTGACAGTCGCTCCTTGCATTACCTAGGCTACCCTCCATAAAGACCATGTACACACAAGAGTCTGAAGGAAGACTGAACCACCTTTATTAAGTATTAACATAAACATTAACTGTAGTAGGGTTCTGGAACATCCCCCTGGTCGTGCGGGCACTAAGATGAACCGTCTTCTTCCCCAAGCAATGACCTGGCATGCCATCTGGCTCAAGGCTTGACTAGGTCAGAGACCCCATCTCCTATAATGGGGATAGGTATCGCCCTAGAGAGCAACGGCCCCACCATATGCCCCCTCTGCGCACAACAACCAGGGGACTAGCCAGCCTCTCTGAGCCGGCGAGACATCATCGGAGCAATGCTGGTTCACCCCCTGATCTTTGCCAGACCAGAGTGTTTTGCCAGACCAACTACGCTCCAGCCTACCGGTCCTCACAACACAGCCACACAGAGGGTCAGCTTCGCGCTTGGCCCCCACAACCTCCAAAGTGGCCAAAACGGCCTCCAGTCCTTGCTGCAAATCGGTCAAAAATATGTCAGAACCTTCAATAGACAGGTGAACCTCATCATTTCGAAACAGGGAGGGACAACCAAACTGAATGGCTTGACAGGAAATACTTGCGACGCCCTATGCAGAAAAGGCCCTCTCCAGGTAAGCACTGATCCATTGGCATGCTACGTCAATCCATCTGATGGACTGTGCCCCTCTCCACATTCTACAGGGTAACATGTTGGACCATAGGAAACAAATTCCGTGAATGCAAGTTCCTATTAGGGCGAAATCCTGCATGACCTGTATCCTCAAGGAAAGTGTGGACCTCTGGCCCAGGACATTTTTGCCTAGATGTACCAAGATTACCTGAACGGGACTTTGGGTAGAGAGAAACTGCAATACCGCTGGTACAGACTGGCTCCAGCGCATACCGCACAAACCAATCCCAAAAACGTTGGCCACACCTCCGAGCCCCAATTGGGTACCCATTCCGGAATTCAGCGCTCTGTTCCAGGCCCAGGAGACGATGGAGTGGCCACAAATCAGGACTTGAACCAGCTGTCGAGCCTTACCTATAAGAACAACAAACAAATGTCAGAGCCCATCCGGCAATGTAACAATTAACAAAAGGCCCCTCATTACAGGAGGGGCCTTTTGGTCCACATCCCAATCCGCCCATGCCCGCCCATGCATGGAAAGCACCAGGGCCAGTGCACCACAGAAGCTGGCCCCACCTGGCTGAGAGGGACAATGGGCAACAGAACCAGTGCACCTACTTGTACACATAATATCTCCGTAACGCCACTGACCAATCCCCTGATGGTTGCAGCTGACATGCCCTCCCGGGCCGCGGATGACGCTGCACCAATCCTAAGGGAATGGAGGCCGAAGATGACAGGATTCAATCCGAAACGCATAAGGGCAACCTGAAAAACTCTCCTAAACTGAAATAATGTCAGTGGATTGGTGTCCCTATGAACAAAAAGTGCCCTTGCCCCGGGGGTCCTGATAGCCATAAAACCCCTGAGGGCACGCACTGGGCAAAGGGAGGTGTCCTGCGCCTGATGAAGCACTACTAACTGGCCCCTCTCACCTTGATCTGTCTTAGACATGCGCAATTTCAAAATTACCCATGTCTTCTTAAAAAACACATCTCCAACTGCCAGGGCCCATCCAGAAGCGTCCTAACTGTTGGAATACATCACTTCACTAGGGTGAAATGCTCCAAAAACAAGAAGGTGCTTCGTAAGGCAAGGCGCAGAAATGCATGAAACGATTGCACAAACCAGACAAAATCTGCGGTGTGATGGGTTTACGCTTATCCGGGGCTGCTGAATTGCTGCGTTTTATTCCCCCCATCATATGCCTAATCCTGAAATCATCAGAAAAATCCTGAAGGCCTAATACCTTGGAGAAAAAGGAAACCGCTGCCAGAAAGATGGCTATTGCTGTGGGGCCAAACTGGAATCAACAAGGTGCAGAAGAAAAGCTCAGGAGGGGTTAGGCCAGGTATCGGGAAGCCAGAAGGATGCCCTGAAGGTGAGGAACGCACACACCTTAGCATGAGAAATGCGTCGGGTCGCTGGGGCTAAAGAGGCCCAAATCGCCTCGTGCCCTGCCAAGCCAAGTTTCCACAGCCACTGTGTCATAGGGTCCGGGTCCCGGCGAATCAAAGGGGCCAACTAATGGAAGAGCTCCACCTGAAAATGAAAACACGTGTCAGTCACCCCATTCTGCAACCCCGGGATGTGTTTGGCCACCAAAAAAGCATTAATCTTTAGACATTGCAGCACAAATGCCCTAACCAGCCACATAACTCTGACTAATGTAGACGTCTGGCGATTGATGACACACACCATGGCCTGGATGCCGCACCAAAACCTAACAGTAGAATTTGAAAATTCTGGGGCCCAGATATGGACAGCGACCACCAGTGGAAAAAGTTCAAAAAAGGTAATGTCCCATGACAAACCCTCCTCCTATCAAGATCCAGGCCATTGTGTGGCACACCACCGTCCCTGGAAGACTCCAAACCCGTGTCCACTCACCGCATCCGAGTGGACCTGGAGCTCAGACTCAACTAGCTGCTCCTCAGGCCAAAGTGAGATACCATTTAAACCATCCAAGAACTGCAACCACATACGCATGTCATCACGCATGTGCCTGGTAACCTTAACCCGAAGGTGAGGCAGGCGAAGACCAGCCATGGCGTCACATAAATGCCCTAAGAAGGCACAACCCAGGGCCACTACATGGCAGACAAAATTAAGGTGACACACCAGCACTTGAAGCTCACTAAGAGAGAGCCTTGACTCTGCAATGCCCGCCTTCAAGATACCCCTGAGCTTTACCAACTTTGCCTCCGGGAGCTGGCAACAGGCCTGGATGGAACCAAGTTCCACTCCCAAAAAGGTGAGCCTAGGTGAGGGTCTCTCCGTCTTGTCATGTGCAAGGGGGAACCCAAGCTCCTCACAAAAGGACATAAATGCCTGGGTGAGGGCCCTTCCATCTTGTCATGGGCCAGGGTGACACGGTCCCTCATGAAAGGCTCCTGAGAAAACTCCACAGTCAGGGAATAAGAGGGCAGGTCCTCTTATGGATTAGGAACTGGTTGAAGACCAGGAAACAGCGAGTGGGAGTCAAAGAGCAATTTTCACAATGGTGAGAGGTGAAAAGCGGTGTGCCCCAAGGATCAGTTTTGGGACCGGTGCTTTTCAACTTATTCATAAATGACCTGGAGTTGGGGATAAGCAGCGAGGTGGCCAAGGTTGCAGATGATACGAAACGTTTCCGGGTGGTGATGGCCAGCAGGGATTGTGAAGAGCTCCAGAAGCATCTCTTTAAAAGGGGTTTGGACAGATTCATGGAGGAAAAGACCATCACAGGTTACAAGCCATAAGCAACCTCCTGGCTTTAGAAGTAGGTTTTCTTTGTGCCAGGTGCAAGGGAGTGACAACGGCAAACAGGTTATCTTGTTGTCTTGTGCTCCCTGAGGCTTTATACCGAAGTTCTTTATACCGAAGCTCCTAATAGATTCTTGAAGGCTCCCTGAGAGTATGTCAGGATCAGGAATGCTAGTGCCCTTGGATTACACTGCTATGTTGGAGCCCATTCACTGCTGTGAGGAATTCCCAACAAGCTGAAGCGACATTGTCGTAAGATCCTGCTTGTTGAATTCTGATTCAATTTACCTATTGCCTAATATCAGTTTCTTTTACCTACAGCATTCTCTGTATATAAACTTTCTCTTCTTCTGGACAGCAATAGACCATACCATGACCTCAGTGGGCCATGAAATCACTTCCCACTGTCACACTGCATTGGTGATGCTAGTCTCTCCCACAAGATTATTGCTCTTGACCTGCATAGCAGCCACTCAAAGGGCTTGGAGAGCTGGGTCAGAGTGGCTGTCATGATTAGGTTTACCATATTTTCCCAGTTCCAAACCGGGACAACAACCCCCCCCAAAAAAATAATAATAATCAATCAAAGGCCAAAAAATTGTTTTATTTATTTGTGACCATGGAAATTATCGTTTTGCCGCCGCTGCCACTTGCCTTATGTTCCCTCATGAGATTTGGGTGCTGCCATCTTGGATCTCATGAGATTTTGCAAGATCCAAGATGGCACCGCCAGAAAAAAAAAAATCACATTTTTGGAAGTGGCGGCGGCGGGATGGCGGCAGACCCGGAAAAACCGGGAGTGACCTGGTTCCGGGCCCAGCTGGCTGGAACTGGGGCTGCGCACGCCTGCCCACAGGGGAGGCAGGGAAGGGGGCCCTCAGGAAACCATGGAAGGGGGGTTCGCTCTTATCCACGGTTTCAGGTATCCATGGAGGGGCCTAGAACATATCCCCAGTGGATATGGGGGGAGTACTGTATGTTAGAAACAGGAAACCTGCCAGGGAAACAGTTGGTGCGCTGGATGGTGAGGGAGAGAAAGGAGTGATAAAAGGGGACTTGGAGACTGCAGAGAAATTAAACGAGTTCTTTGCTTCTGTCTTCATGGCAGAAGACCTTGGGCAAATACCACTGCCTGAACGGCCACCCCTGACTAAAGAATTAAGTCAAATAGAGGTTAAAAGAGAAGATGTCTCAGACTTAATTGACAAAATAAAGATCAATAAATCACCAGGCCCGGATGGCATCCTCCCAAGATTTCTGAAGGAACTCAAGAATGAAGTTGCTGACCTCTTGACCAAAATATGCAACTTGTCCCTTAAAACGGCCACTGTGCCAGAGGATTGGAAGATAGCTAATGTCACGCCAATCTTTAAAAAAGGAAGGAGGGGGGGGGACCCTGGAAACTACAGGCCGGTCAGTCTAACATCTGTTCATTCTTGAGTTCCTTCAGAACTCTTGGGTGGATGCCATCCGGGCCTGGTGATTTATTGATCTTTATTGTGTCAATTAAGTCTCAGACGTCTTCTCTTTTAACCTCTATTTGACTTAATTCTTTAGTCAGGGTAGGCCATTCAGGCAGTGGTATTTGCCCGAGGTCTTCTGCCGTGAAGACAGATGCAAAGAACTCGTTTAATTTCTCTGCAGTCTCCAAGTCCCCTTTTATCACCCCTTTTTCTCCCTCACCATCCAGCGGACCAACCGTTTCCCTGGCGGGTTTCCTGCTTCTAACATATTTGAAGAAGCTTTTATTATTCCCTTTTATGTTGCCTGCTATACGTTCCTCAAAGTATTTCTTGGCCTCCCGTATCATCTTTTTACATTTGCCACAGTTTGTGCTCCTGTTTATTTTCCTCATTAGGGCAAGACTTCCATTTATGAAAGGAAGCTTTCTTGCCTTTTATAGCCTCTTTAACTGTGCTTGTTAGCCATGCCGGCACCCTCCTGGACTTGGTCGAGCCCTTCCTCCTTTGTGGGATACACTCCCGCTGGGCCTCTATGACTGTTGTTTTAAACAGCCTCCATGCACTCTGGAGCGATTGGACTCTTTTTACCTTCCCTTTCAGCTTTCTTTTAACTAGTCTCCTCATTTTGGGGAAGTCTGCCCTTCGGAAGTCAAGCGTTTTTGTATCAGATTTGCTCGGCACTCTCCCTCCGACATGTATGGTGAAACAGATCGCAGCATGGTCAATGTTCCCCAATGGTTCGGTAACCTTTACCTCCCTGACCAGATCTTGAGTGCCACACAATATCAAATCCAGAGTCACCAGTGCTCTGGTCGGTTCCGTGACTCGCTGCTCTAAGGCACAGTCATTTAACATATCCAGAAATCCAGTCTCTCTTTCATGACCAGAGCATGAGTTGACCCAGTCGATGTGAGGATAATTGAAGTCCCCCATGACTACAACCCTGTCTTTTGTTGACACCTCCCTAATTTGCTTCCTCATTTCAAGATCTCCTTCAGGTTTTTGGTCCGGAGGACGGTAGCATGCCCCTACTATTACTCTTTGAGCCTGGTAATCTAACCCACAGTGATTCTACGGAGGAGTCAGAGCCCCCCTCCAGCTCTACTCAGACAGCTTGAAACTAGAGACTCAGACATGAGAGAGAGGAAATGGATAACCGGGAGAAAACCAGGATTAATTAGTCAGTGATTTAGCCTAGGTCACAAAGAAATCTTTAATTAATTGATTTACAGATTTCCAATCTGCCTGTGCCCACTGCTCCTGGGTGTCGCAAACATGCCATAAGGCACGTTTCAGATACCCGGTGAGTGAGTGGCGCCATCGCTGAGGTCGGCGCTGCTCACTCACCGCCAGACTGAGACCGCCACCAGTAGACAGATGTATGTCCTGCGCTAGGCGGCAGGGAGGCATGGGCAGGGCAGAATGGAATGGAACGGGAGCGGGAGTCCCATAGGGACAGCAAGGTCATTACCCAGTGGAAAGGGACAAACGCCCCTTTCCCCGAGGCGGCCTCCAGCTGCATCTGCACTGTCCGGATCCTGGATAGGATCCAGCACAGTGTGCTTTTGACAGGATTGGGCTGTTAATGTAATTAAGTCTTTAAATGTACATTTTCCTTCCCGTTTCTTTGGGGAGTAGGGGTCAAGGCCCATTTGACCCAATGTAGGAACCTCTACTGCATCCTCTATGATCCTAATAATTTCTGGACTAGCAGTGTGCTATCAAAACAGTGATAAAAACACACCACAATCTTCTCCACCAAAGAATATGAAAGTAAAGTGCAGTGCATACAGCACCCATCACGTCCACAGCAATGTCACTTCCATGTTTGGGGAGGATGATCAGGGACTGGGACAGGAACAAAGACAAGGATCAGATGGGGATAAAGTCACTGGCTCCTGGGAACTGCACAGTTCAGATTATTCTTTTTAATAGGGGCAGGAGAAAATGGTGATAATGAAATAAAAACACATAACACTGCTTTCTGTTACAAAATCTACTAAAAAATAAAACATAAAATAACCAAGCATAGACAAAGATTAAATTTGGAATCTGTGTCCATTTCACAGAGGAAACATCAATCATTGCTGAATAGGCAACAAGAACCAGAGGCGTCGCTCCGGTAGGGGCCTTACCGTAAGTTGCCCTACCAGAAGTCCTAGTCCCGTTTAGCAAGCTGGCAGGAGGCGGCCCCACCACCTCACTGTTGGAGCCATTCCCGTGTGGAGAAAGCAGCAGGCGCCGCTTCTGGGGGGCGCCAACAGGGCGCAAAAAGTCTTTTTTACCTTATTTCATTTCATCCCCGCACCTGGCTTTTTCGCGCTTTTTTCGCTACAGCAGCGCTCCATGGGCGGCAGCTGCTACCCCCATCGGGGGGGGTATCTGCCTTGCACGGGGGCAAAAAAAGCAAAAAAAAAGCTGGACGCGAGGGCGAAAACAGCAGCGACTCACTCGGGTGAAGAAGAGGAAGTGCCTCTCTAGTTGCCTCCGCAGTCTCACTGTTGACTCAGGAAGTGCCTCTCTAGGCGCCTCCCCAGTCTCACTGTTACGGACTAGCGAGACTGGGGAGGTGCCTAGAGAGGCACTTCCTGAGTCACCAGCGAGACTGCGGAGGCGCCTAGAGAGGCACTTCCTCTTCTTCACCCGAGTGAGTTGCTGCTGTTTTTGCCCTCGCGTCTGGCTTTTTTTTGCTTTTTTCGCCCCCACGCCTGGCAGATAACCCCCCCTGGGACTGGGGGTAGCAGCTGGCAGCACTTCCTCTTCCTACTCACCCTCATGATGAGCCAGCGCCCGCCCTCGTCGCCGGGGACCGTCAGAGGAGGATTCCTTTGTCGCCGGACTAAGCCACGGTAAGCCGGATGCCCTTTTCACCCAGGGAATTTTGGCACACATCCCAATTTTGCCTAACGGCCGCGCCAGACTCTATTTAACCACTTAAATTAACCCCCCAAATACACGGCCGCGCCAAAGAGTATTTTAAAAAAATGGGTGGAGCGTGTGCATCATGTGACATGCGTGATGACGTCACGTTACTTCCGGGGTGCTCGGCCAACCCCCGCCCCCCAGCCCTGGGCGCCGGGAGGGCTAGCAACCTGTGGTTAGGACGAAACATTGGACTTAGATTTTAATACGTGCTGATTTTTGATGATTTTATTTTTATGTATTTTTAAAACGCTGGAACTCTTCACGTGACTTTAAATTTTTTAATCCTTTGTTGTTGTTCAGTCGTTAAGTCATGTCTGACCCTTCGTGATCCTATGAACCATATCCCGCCAGGCCTTACTGTCCTCTACTATCTTCCTGAGTTCGCTCATTTTCATGTTGGTTTCATCGGTGATGCTGTCTAACCATCTCATCCTTTGCCTTCCCCTTCTCCTTTTGCCTTCAATCTTTCCCAGCATCAGAGTCTTCTCCAGAGAGTCCTCTCTTCGCATTAGGTGGCCAAAATATTTGAGTTTCAGCCTCAGTACCTGTCCTTCCAGGGAACAGTCAGGGTTGATTTAGGATTGACTGATTTGATCTCCTAGCAGTTCAAGACTTTAAAATCTATAAATTCTACGTTGTTTGACATAAAATAAAAACATATAATTTTGTGTCATTCCTCATCTGCTGATCCTGTATAACCAATACCACCTACATAGTACACTTTTAAAGTGGTTACAATTGATAAACATGGGTAAAATTTAGAACAAAAATACTTAACGCTGCTTTCTGTTATTTCGTTTTGGTTAAACACCGAAATCTGCAGAAAAATAAAACCATTTTCTCCCACCTCTATTTATTAAACAGTGAAATAGTAACTTGCATAGGAAAACAAATAAAAAGTTCAGTCTTACATAAAGGCATGTGGGCACCCCCCAGTACCCCCTGCAAATATCCAGAATACAGGATACCAGGAAAGAAGGATTGGCAGAGAAAGTGATCTCATTACTGGGATTTATTTTCAGGTGTCCAAACCTGAATACAGGTAAAATTGTCCAATCCAATGCAAGTCTTTCCATCCTATGAAAATGCCTACAGGTTGTTGAGTTGAGTTTTCTGAATTCCTTTCTCTTTTACAGGCAATGTTGCCTTTTCAGTCATCCCACAGCTGGCTCAAAAGGTCAAACTCTTCTTCAGCTTTGCTCCTGGCTACACAACGGTGGACACACATGGCCCCCTAATAATCACTTTGCTACTTCCTGAAGAATTGACTACAGTCAGTATTTCTTCTATATTGCTATTATTGAACCAACTCATCAGTACAATTTTTTTTTCTTACCATAGTAGTGGGCAATTGCCCCTGACATCCACTTGCTAGTAAATGTGGATAAACTGTAGATGCATGAAAAGGACACTGTTGCAAATATGACAAATTCTTTTCACATTGGCTAACCCGTAGCGTGTCCTCTGTAATTAAATCATTATGCTGATAATGTCACTGAACACACAAAGGGGTACAGAAGCTTTTTGATGTAGATCAGACTCTGTTAATCACCGATACCAGCTTTGTGTTCTGGGAGGCCCAATTGAGAGAGTCAGGTAAGGGGGTATCTCAGGGTGAGGAAAACCTTGGCTTCCCCACTTCAAATTGTCAAGGTTGTGTTACTCTGGGATACAGCAAAAGGGGAAATTGCCTGGCTTTATTTACAGCCACTACGTTATTCCCGCAGTTTCAGGCACTACGGCTGCGTTTTATTTACAACTTCTTCCCCCAGAGTAACTCCCTCGGTCCACTGCTCATCCCCGCAGTGCAAATGCAACCTTGCCGCCTCTCCGTTCAAAACCTGGCCACCCTGGAGCCTCCCTCCTGACCAGTCGCACGGGCGACACCATTACTTCCCGGTTTCCCCCTTTTCCCAGTGCTTATCCCAGATTGGTCCAATACTTTGACACACACAAAGTCCTCTTTAGTAATATAAGAGATTTATTTTAGAAACATAGATTTCGTTTATGGTGCAAAACCTCATCCCACTTGGGGCTGTTACAAGAGGCTTGCAAAGAGGAAAACATAGCAGACAGGCACATTAAACACAACAAAGACTGGCTATTCTACTCTATACATACCTAAAGACTGTGGATAGCATTCTGATGCAAATTTGGGCAGACGCTCTCGCGGCCGATGCCAAAAGGAAGAGAGAGATGGAGCTGGCACAGCTCCTACCTTTATACCTAACAGAATAATGGTTATTCCTCCAAAAGTGGGGGCATCGACTGGCACAAAGTAGCCAATCCGATGCCTTGCACGTACACATCCTCAAACCTTGGTTCTGATTTACAACACCTGTGTGAAGGGAAGTTTCTAGTTTCACTTTACATATGTTTTATGATGACTAATCACTTCACACGGAACTCTTTCTTATCTAGTGTCCTTGAAGATGCCTCTAGGCAGGCCTGTTTCTCTTCTGATCTGCCACTTAGTTTCACACATTGAGAGACAGTTGCATTTCAAAGGGATAGTAACTGTCCTGTTACACATTCCTTTTTACTCTGTTTTACATCAGTTACAGACTTACAAACTTCTTACGATTATATACATACAGTTAGATACATTGCAATCAACTTATGGATACACAAATATAGAATTCAGTGTCTGGGTGATCTCTGGCTTCCTGACACAAATAATACCAGATGTGGGTTATGGGAGGCTGCGATGGCTGCAGCTGCTCCAGCTGCTGGGATGCCAGGGAAGGAGGCGTGGCAGCCCTGTATCGTCCTCCTGGCAGTAAGGCTGCAGGAATGCTGGTCGGGGAAGGTGTGTGGGTGGGAGCTAGCCACCGCATAGCTGGCGGCAATGAGGAAAGAGGTGAGCAGGTGGTAGCAGGGAAATCTAAGTGAGAGGAGAGCTGAAGCAGGGTGTGAGTGTAGGAGAGTTGAGAGGAGAGAGAATGAAGGCAGGAGGATTTTCTGGGAAGCTGCAAGACAGGTGTGAGACAAAAAAGGAGAGGGTCATTCCATGTCAAATCAACCAATAAAAAATACATTTTGGAACTTGATGTCACGGATTTTGCTCATTTTTGGTACATTTGTACCTTACCATGAGATGGGGAAGATTAAAAGGACCTACAAAGAATTATTATTTTTTTACTTCTGAAGATGAATTAGATGAGGAAAAATGTCACTGTGCTGATTCAGAAATTATTCAGCAACTAAAAGAAAAATTTAAAACTATGAACAGAAGTAAAAAGCTCATGATTTTGATAGTTTTACCAAAAAGCTGATTCTGTAAAAGAATAGAAAGTGAATTCATTCTCTATAAATCTATCTCTATAAGTCCTGTTATAAATTTTTGGATTCATTTCAGTTTACCACATAATTTTATCAATGTAAACTGTAGAAAAATGGACTTGAGGGGTTTAATTCCTGGTCACTGCCAAAAAGAAAATTTAATTTTTGTATGATACCATTGAGATACCATCTTGATATTTTGACTGATTGACTACAAGACATATACCTTTAAGTGTGATTTTTTTGAAAATTTTAAAAAAGTTCAATTTTCCAAAATTTCAAAATTAATATTATTTGAATATTTTTGAATTTCCTGAAAATTTACAATTTTGTCATGTTGTATATCAAATGAATGCCCTATTCATAGGCTTTAAAATGACACCTGTCTCATGTCTGTAGCATTCATCGTTATCCTGTAACTGGCGTTTGAATGTATGGTGACAAGTGAATTTTGGCCTTTTTTGGCAATTTTGAACATTCAATATCTCAAAAACGGATGGACAAAAAAATCAGAAAAAAAATAATTTTTAAACATCTCATGGTAAGGTACAAATGTACTGAAAATGAACAAAATCCATGACGTCAAGGATTTTTCATTGGTTGATTTCACATGGAATGACCCGAAAAAGAAAAGACAGGACAGAGAGAAACTGAGTGACAGACACAAAAGGGGAGGAGAATGAAGCAAAGAGGAGGAGAACTGGGGGAGAAGCTGAGTGAACAGAGTGGGGCAAGAGAAGAAAGGAAGGAGGAAGCAGGAGAGGTAGCTAGAGGGTTAAGAGAGGCCTGGAGCAAGCGGGCAGGCAGAAGGGAATCAGAGGAGCACCGGAGCAAGGGCCAAAAATGTATGGGAGCTGATAGACGAAGGCAGAAGGTGGAGGTGTGAAGAAAGGGGGCATTTCACATGGGACTGGAGCAGCAGGAGAAACTGGGGAGAAGCACCAGAAAAGAGGCAGAGGGGTTGAAGCCAGGAAATTGGGGAAGCAAAGCGGGAGAATCGGGGCCAGAAGGAAGGTAAAGCCAGGCAGGAGAGATCAGGGGGTAGCCCAGGGAGAACGTATATCCATGTGAGGAATCGGAACCTGCATGGTTGTGATGGTGAACAACTCCCAAGAATAGTGAACAATAAAACGGCAGATCGCAACAAAGAGCTGCACTTGGTTGCTGCTCTCAAGTACAGTTGTCACACCCCAACCAAGTCCCCGGGGGTGTGGGTGTCAGAGTCCCTACTGAGAAAGTGTAAATCAAGTAAAGAGGTGTCTCAGGGTTATGTAATGGCTTCACCATTAAAAACAGCAATCTTTAATGCAGAAAAATCCTTGGGCAGAACCTTAATGTGTCCCTGTGATTCAGGGCCATTGATTTAGTCTTGTTTCTTAAGATTCTGCATGCTTAATACCCAGGCTATATGGGGGAAGAAAGAATTCTCTTTATTCAGTAACCGCATGAAAGCCGTCAATGCCATGATATGCAGCTTTGCAGGATTGGACCAACTTTGTCTCCAAGGTATCTTCATAGCAACAGGATTTAATAAGAACAACTTAAATGTGGTAGGTGGACTTTTTATATTCTTCTTTGTGTATGTTACTTACAATGCAATCCTGCCTAACTATACACAGCAGGCCTAAAGGGCTGGCCGCTTTATCCCATGGCCCATTGCGACCTGCTCCAATGTGGCCTGGGCTCTTCTCGGGGGAAGGAGACACTCTCTCACTTCTCTCAGTGTAAGCCGCGCGGGCCGCAATGGGCCTCCTTGGATGTACGCCAGCTCTTTGCAATCCTGCCTTTTTTGCCGGCCTAAGGGGCTGGACACTATATCCCATGGCCCATTGTGGCCTGGACTCTACTCAGGGGAAGGTGACATTCTTCCCCTTCCCCCAGTGTAAGCTGCATGGGCTGCAATGTGCAGTAGCGTTTTTATGGAGGCGGGGGGTGGGGTCCCCCTGGGCGGCGGGGCAACACATGGAAGGGGGTGCACACGAGCTGCCGAATCAAGCCGCTCATGCACCCCCATCTGTGTGTCACCCCGCAGTCCAGGTATCCACGCCCCAGGGGGTGCACAATTTGGGGTGATGATGTCGACAGCCTCTCTAGCATCTTGGAAACAGCAAGATGGGTCCGTTGTCCGGCCTTTGGGGGGATGCACAATCTTAGGGTATATGCCCGTTTCTGGCTTTTGCCTATGTTGTCGCCCCGAATTGTGCACCCTCCTGGGTCGTGACCCTCCCGGGGACTTTTTAGGCCTAAAACAGTCCTCACACACACACCCCACGGGAGTACTTTGCTCCGCCGTTTTGCCGCTGAATTTCGGCAGCGGCAGCATGAAAGTGCCCAAAGCGGCGGGGCTTGTGACATCACAAGGGGGGTGCATGGCGAACTGCCCCCATGGGGGTGTAGCTACGCCACTGGCAATGGGACTCCTTGAATGTACGTCAATTCTGTAGCTGCTGTACATCCGGGCTGGGGGTGTAAGGCTGGTGTGGGCTGGGGAAGGGCTCAGGATATCAGAGGAGCATGCCACCAATATCCCCACACTCTTCCAGCCTACTCCAGCCAAAGGGCATCCCCCTTGGTTGTCCCTGCCCACCGTCCCCACACCCCTGCGCCTACCATCGTTGGATTTTCCGTCTTCATTGGGCACAGGGTCCAGAGGGCAGCTGAGTGAGTTTACTCTGGCAGCCCTTACTTACGAGTCATTGCATTTGTGCTTTACGGCACATTTTCGACAGCATTGAGCAGTGGAGCGTGCTCTCTGCCACTCTAAGTTTTAGTGAGGATTGTGCAGTGAAAACCCAGAAACGTTGCTGTTGCCAGTAGTGCTTTTTCAGCATAAGTAAGATGTGTGTGCAATGGAAAATTATATTTTTAAAAATCTTATTTTATTTTATTATAGTACCTAGAAATAGATAATACATAGTACGAAAAAAGAAGAAAGGTACAGAATAACAGAAAAAGGGAAAGATCCGGATTAGCCACTAACAATTACACTTAAATCAATCCTTATATTTACTTACACCCTGCCTAATTGCAGAGTTAATATTTTTTCTAGTATTCTGATATCCCCTTACCTAATACTACCCTTAATTAAAAAATGACCTCGATTGCTTACCTTATTAATCTAACAAACAAAAACAAACAATCATCCTACTCAACAAATCCACATATTAAGTCATTATTTTTCTGTTCAATATAAAATCTATAAATGGTTTCCAGTTCTACAGATTTCTGAAAAAAATGGGCCTCCGCAATGGGCCTCCTCGGATGTACGCCAGCTCTGAAGATGGCCTACATCCGGGGTGGGGTGTAAGGCCAGCTGAACTCTCCTAAGGGTTCGGCATGATACCTGTCCCCAAGGGGCACAAAAATTTGTAAATCCCACTCCCACATCCCTAGGCTTACCATATTTTCCCAACCCCAAACCGGGACACCCCCCACAGCCCCCCCCACAGTCAATCAATCAATTAATTAATTAAATCATTAAAATTTAAAGTAAAAATAAATGAAATAATTTTTACACTGAAGGGGGCGTGAAATTTTTAATTATTTAAAAATTTAAATAATTTTTAATTATTTAAAAATTTAAATAATTTTTAATTATTAAAAATTAAATAATTTTTAATTATTAAAAATTTAAATAAATTAGCTTTTTTACTTACCTTTGCTGCTCCCTGCGCTGCTGCTGCTGCTGCTGCCCGCGTCCACAGCAGCGCCGGCAAGCAGGAACGGGCAGCTACAGGCTGGCCTGGTCTCCTACCGGCACCGCACAGAGCCGCTGGGAGACCGGGCGAAACCCAGCCTGCTTGCCCGTGCCGCGCGGGCAAGCAGGCTGGCCCAGTCTCCCCGGCACCGCATGGAGCCTCTGGGAGACCAGGCGAAACACAGCCTGCTGTCGTTCGCCCGCTCCCTCACTGGCTCCTTGCCGGTGAGAGAGCGGGCGGACGACACCCGCTCGCCGCCGGCGCCATCTTATTCTGATCCAAGATGCATGCTGCCGGCGCCCGGATAACTTTAAAAAAAAAGATGGTGGCGGCGGCAGCCATTCGTTCCGGAAAACCGGGCCGGGACAGAACTGGGAATCGTGGCTGATTCCCGGGACTTTCCCGGCCAAATCGGGACGAATGGTAAGCCTACATTGTGATACCCGGGCCGGTCCAGAGGCTCACCCCTGAACCCCACTCGGGTAACGTCGGCCAAACGCCCCCCTGGTCAACTTAGCCCACCAGAGCACCAAGGCGGCGTCAGCCCTCTGATTACCTCACAGTCCCTCCTGTTAAGATGTTGTTACAGTCAGAACAGGCAGGTCTGTAGTTCTTAAAGGTGTTTTACTAAGGGGAGAACCTATTCCAGACTGGCTTAGGCACAAGCATGAAACAGGCCCCCAAGTTACTGTCAGGGGGTCCGGATTCTCAGGGCAAAACAACTCCAAAGAATCAGATCCCCGCGATCTTAACCGAATCAAACCAAATCGACAAGTACAAGTTTACCTACTCAGTTCCGCCTGACTTAGCTCCAGCAGGAGTGACTAAATCAGAGAAACCGAATATCTTAACTTGGGCAACAACCCAAGGGTAGATCAACTGCCACCACCCTGGTACGCCAGGCCCACAGCTCCAGGGAAAGCTGGGGTCTCTAGGCTAAAACCTCAGTGCTTGCAAGGCTGGCTTCTCCGTCCGACAGGATGACCAGACTCAAGCCTCAGAGTCTTAAAAGGTAAAATACTGGTAGCACTGGTAGTAGTGAACCAAGCAGCTAGGCAGGCTGGGTAGAATTCAGTTTCCCCTTGTACTCAACACAGACACACAAGCCTGTAAAATATATTTTGGTTTTATTAAAGTAAATTAAAGTTACATATTAGAAGGCATTCAAATCTTTGTAAGGCTTTAAAGGCATAAGGTACAAGACATACAGACATAAAACAAATAAAGCTATCTCCTAAAACTTACTGGCCCTAACACTCACCAATAGGCTCTCATAGCACGGACAAGGTGGAGTTGTTAAGCTATCCGTCCCAATAAGTGTGAATAGGACCTGGCTCCATACTGGAGATGTTCAACGGTCAACTGCACAACGCCTCTGTTATTCTGATCTGCGCGATCTGCTCTCAGAACAAAGGGTGGCATCCCTTAAGTAAACTTTGGTTCTCTTCTGCCCAGTAACTGGGAAATAGCCAATCAAAAGCTTCCACGGACCGAAGTTTCTAGGCCCTGACATCACGGTGCTCCAAGTCACCCTCCCAACCGTAAATCTCAGGTGCACATAGTTTGCAATTAAGATGTCCTTGACGAGTACCAGGATCCACCAGCCCGGAATGACAAACTGGCCATACTTATCAGTCCGAGATAACGGGTCCCGTTCTCAGGCTTGCACTAATTAGCTAGCTTACCAGCAGCTGTCTAACTGCTCAAGTGATTCAAGACATCAGAGCTGTAAATTTTCTACTCAGGCCTGCAAGATGGAGTCAGGCAACTAAAATGGAGTCAGGGAAAAAGGCCATGTCTTTCACATACATATCCCCCCCCTAGCCCAGCAACTAGGCTGTTTTCCCTAAACCATGCAACCATGCCAGTCCTCAGCTCCTATGACCAACCACAGCACCAGGGTGGTGACTGAGTGGCGCATGTGCAGCCGCAGACCCACACACCATACTGCCAAGCTGGTCAGATAGGCCAGGCACACACATATGCAACAGTGCACCCACATGGGAGCAATCTCATGGGCACGGTCTGGCAACAACAGCGAAGGAGGGCCAAGCTGCCATTCGAAACATATGCACATGAGAGTAATCACCATTGAACAAAATGTTTACCTTTGAGTAAACATGTATAAGATCCTGCTGTCACAAAGGATGAAGGTGATACAAGGGGACATGGCCAGGGAGACCACCGGATATGCCCTACCACCTAAGCTCATGGCGCCATTATTGCTAACACTTCTCATTCACATGCACAGGTGTTTACATATATCATGTATATGGGCATGCTCGGGTCCAGGGCGGCTGGTGGATGTCACAGTCCTAGCATTGAAATATCAAGTATAGTGTAGGTTCGCTGACACATCACTTCTTTCTGTGCCTTATAATGGATCGTGTTGCGGGTTTTGGACTTTCCGCTAATGTCAGGCAGTTAATCATATGCAGATGGCCTCATTTTTTATCAAATAATATTGGACCTGTTAATAGTTTTTATGCGGGTTCACCTGCAGTCATGTGATGGAGATGGATGTCTTCAATTTCCTCCCCACACACCTGAGTAATCACTTCAAGGCTGAGTACGAGGCTGCCTCCTCCCTAATGTAGCGAGCTGACTTGCTATCAATTTAACATCTCCCCGCTACATGACGGTTGCTTGAGAATGCTCGATGCAATTCGAGCGAAACATCGCATTTTAGATTATGGTTTGTAATTGTAAACTTATGTTACTTATAGTTTTTTAACGTGTAGTTGTTTTGCTTAAATTGTTTTAACCAATACAAGTTTTTACGTTACTAACCAAGTATCCTTGTTTTATTATTGGCTACCATACTATGTTATTTGTGCCATGGCTTTTTACCCATTAATTCCAAAACAATCAAGAATCATTGCTGGCCATGAAAATTTTAAATCGTTTTTGATTTCCCTTTCTAATCCCCCCCCCCAGAGTCGAGCAGATGTGTATACTGGAATCTGTCCTGATTTTGTTTCTATGAAGACAATAATCCATTTTGCGCAGGTAAGGATTCTTTAATGTATTCTCTGCAGTTAAAGTCTGGGCCCCCTGAGAATTTGTTGCCAATACTGTAAGCAGGATTAATGTGTTCTAAACACTGGATTCAGTTGAAAATTTAGCCACTGTATCTATAGTTTCTCAAGAACTACCAATCTAGAGATATCAGTCTGAGCCTATGAATATTCGTGAATTCATTGAGTTAATGAGAATTAATTCCATATAAGTGTGTGTAGGCTCAATATATGTTAATGATTTTTGAAATGACTTTCTAGACATTCCAGTATTATTGCAACACTCTTACACTTTTTTATAGAAAGCATTTTATAGAAGGCATTCTGGATTTCAGTTCTTCAGGTACTAACAGCCTAATCCTGTGTAGGATGCACCGACCGGCTTAAATGACTGGTGGCTGCATCCTAAGCAGGATGTGGCCCGCACTGGCAGAGTTGGGGCACACCTCAGGGGAAAAGGTCATTAGTCACTTTCCCCTGGTGTAAGTCCCGGTGGTCCCAATGGGTCCTCTCTCCCCACACCCTCCACAGCAGGGCTTACCTGCATCTGGCGGTGCTGGTGTCCTCCGGTGGCGGAGTGAGCAGCGCTGGCCCCTTATTCTGAGGGTGTTGCGAAAGTGCTTTTTGGCACTTGCGCAATACTCTCGGCCAGTGGAGTGCTCGTTTCACCATTCTTAAATTGCGCAGGAATTCAGTGTTAAATTGGATATGACAAATCGTATTTCAAATTTAGAATTTTGACAGTTCAGTAGATTTTAAACTGAGTATATCCTGTTCTTTCTAGATATTCCAATCAAAACAATTTAAATATTTTGACTATGGATCCAGGAACAAGGAAGTTTATAACATGGTAAGGAGAAAGAAGCAATATTTTGGAAATGAGTATCTTGAGCTGGTTCTTGAGGTCTGAGTCAAGTACGGGTGGTGACAGATGCTGGCCATGTTGGGCACTGGATATGGGCCTTTGGCGGGCCCACCACTGCCCCACTGACAATCCCCACTGCACACTTCTGTGCTTCTCCCGTGGTGTCCTCCACCCACCCCAATTCTACCCTGTTGCCAGCTAGCACCCTCCGCTTGTTAGAAATTGGTTTGAGCAAGTTCAGCAATCAGCAGAAACCTCTTTTCCTATGGTGAGTTCCTCCACCCAGCTAGTTTGCTGCTTTCAATGAACACACATGAGCAGATGTAAATAGTTAGCAGTTTTTTTTAAAAAAAGTACTTTACTTACAAAATGGCTACTACTGCATCGGGGGTAGGGGCAGTCGTGGAGGACTCGTATAGGTAAGGGAACATTCATTCTCGGAGGAGTCTACTCGGAGCTGTGCTAGTGAAATCGCTGGCACATGTCTGTGTGGACCAGAGTCACTGGATCAGGTTCAGGAAGCAGGCTAGGATTCGGCAGCCGCTGCTGCTGCAGAACCCGCCTCCTTCCCAGAGCGAATCTGGCCATCCTCAGCCCCCATTGCCTTCCCATTCAGTCCCTGTTGCTACTTTATTCCCCATCCCATTCCACCTCCCCCCACTCGTCCCACCTCCCCGCCATCCTATGTGCCTCAGTAGGTCCGAGAGGATCCTCCTGCGCACGTTAGAAGGCTCCAGCCTTCGCTCTGGTGCTCCAGCAGGGTGCAACTCTGCTTTTGGTGTGTTTCTCACGACAGCTGTAAGGCAGTTAGTGCTGGCAGAACACTTGTTCTGCCCAATAGGATTGGGCTGTAAGATACCCTTGTGTCAGCGACCCAAGGGAGACACTCAGACATTGAAAAAGGAATGATGTTATAAATGTTCAAAGAATACCTTTTCAGAACCAGATATTACAAATGCAAGAGAACTGTGGGTAGTGAAAGGTGTAATGTTTGAAACTTCAGAGAATATGTGAAATTCATCACTGAAACCTTTTTCATACTTCTGATTTTTTTTGTCAACAGACCACGCCTCCATTTTATAAAATAGAAGACATGATTGTGCCAACAGCTGTGTGGTATGGAGGAAATGACATTATTGTAACCAAAAAGTCTATTGAACAGTTGCTCCCTCACATCCCTCGTTTAGTTTTCCAAAAGTATATACCCTCCTGGACACATTTAGATTTTATCTGGGGTCTTGATGCTCCAGAGCGCATGTATCATGATGTGCTTTATCTAATGCAGCAGTACAAATAAAACCAAAAAATGTAGTGAGATATAAGCAACATATTGTGCACATGTTCAAACATCTTTTTAGAAACCTTTAGGGCTTGTTTTTCTGGAACCTTCCTTAAACGATTTACATTTTTACTAGTTGTAGTTCACGAAGTAATCTTCCTTTAGCTGCTCTATCAGATAGTAATCAGTGTGCACAATCCTTCCTAAGCAGTTTTAAATGCCATTGATTTCAGTTGGAAAGATGTAAGCATGCAGTTAATTCTGCCATTAAAATCAGTTGGATTTAAAAGGGCCGTAGCATCATAAGGAAAGTTAACGTTTCAAATGTATTGAAACATACAAACCGCTTACAAACCTGTAGTAGCGTTCACTCACAACTCAGGGCCATCTGTAGACAAGACAGTACAGTAGTTTTTGCACACTTTAGAGGACTTAGTAAGTCTCTAGCACCATTTTCTAGGCTACTAGACTAGCTACCTGAATTGTGAATATAGCTACCTGACTCACTGTCTAAATTTTCCAATTTCATTCTTTGTTGCCCCTCCCTCTGATTGTAAGTGTATCCCCCTAATAAATAATACTGTGTTTGTGCTTATTTTGGACTCTTTCATCTTGCTTGAACACCAATCTCTGCTGGACCATGTCATGAGCCAGCAGCCCAAAGAGCCTTTCAAACATGCATGTTTGGGTACATATGTAGGTGCACTTATACATGTCACTGAGCAAGCGGGGTAACTGACTAACAACGCAATTCTGCCTAAAGGTATCCTGTGCTGTTTGGGGCAGCCTGGGAGCACCTTGGGAGAAGATGTTTGTCCCCTTCCCTGGGTGTAAGACGACCAGTGCCCTGTAGGCTTACTCAGATGTACACGGTGTAGTACTGCCTCATGTGCCCTCACAAGATTTGGGCGCCGCCATCTTGGATCTCGCAAGATTTCACAAGATCCAAGATGGCAGCGCTGAAAAAAAGGTATAGTTAAATTTTGCAAGGGCGGTGGCAGAGCCCGGAAAATCTGGGACTGACCCAGGACTGGGGCCCTGAAACGGGGACAGTCCCGGGTTTTCCAGAATGAATGGTAAGCCTGTATACCTTGGGTATTTAGCATAGATGGTTAGAAAATAACTTTTCAGGGCCAGATATTACAAATCTAAGGGTACGTGGGTACTGAAAGGTGCAGTGTTTGAAGCATGAGATATAATATGGATTTGATCAGTGAAACCTATTTTCATATTTCTGATTTATTTTTGTCAACAGACCACACCTCCAATGTATAAAATAGAAGACATGATTGTTCCAACAGCTGTGTGGTATGGAGGAAATGACAGATTTTATCTGGGGTCTTGATGCTCCAGAGCACATGTATCATGATGTGCTTTTTCTGATGCAGCAGTACAAATAAAACCACAAATCATATTGAGACATATGTGGCATATGTTGACAGAAGCGTCGGAATGCCTGGGGCGGAGGTGCAGTCCGTCCATGGGTGGCAAGCGGGGGGGGGGCAACAACATAGGTGGCAAAGGGAAAGGAAAGTGCTGAGAAAACGCGGTGCGAAAAAGTCAACTTCATCAAATACATGAACTGACATCTTCAGTGTAGGCAGATTCTGAAACTTTCAGAAATCTTCAAGAAGAGGAAGGGGAATGGTTAACAAACAGTGCAAAATTAAAGCTTGCACCTGCAGATTGATGTCAGGAAGCACAGAATGAGCTGAAGGTGGTTTTTGTTGTTGTTCAGTCGTTAAGTCGTGTCCGACCCTTCGTGATCCCATGAACCATATCCCGCCAGGCCTTCCTGTCCTCCACTATCTTCCTGAGTTCGCTCATTTTCATGTTTGTTGCATCGGTGATGCTGTCTAACCATCTCATCCTTGGCCTTCCCCTTCTCCTTTTGCCTTCAATTTTTCCCAGCATCAGAGTCTTCTCCAGAGAGTCCTCTCTTCGCATTAGGTGGCCAAAATATTTGTGTTTCAGCCTTAGTACCTGTCCTTCCAGGGAACAGTCAGGGTTGATTTCATTTAGAATTGACTGATTTGATGTCCTAGCAGTCCAAGGGACTCTCAGGAGTCTTCTCCAGCACCACAGTTCAAAAGCATCTATTCTTCGGCGCTCAGCCTTCCTTATGGTCCAACTCTCGCAACCATACATTGCTACTGGGAACACCATCGCCCTGACTATACGAACTTTTGTTGGCATGGTGATATCTCTGCTTTTTATTATGCTGTCTAAGTTTGCCATAGCTTTCCTTCCAAGGAGTAAGCGTCTTTTAATTTCATGGCTGCTGTCTCCGTCTGCAGTGATCTTGGAACCCAGAAAAGTAAAATCTGTTACTGCTTCCATTTCTGCCCCTTCTATTTGCCAGGAATTGATGGGACCCGATGCCATGATCTTAGTTTTATTAATGTTGAGTTTCAAGCCAACTTTTGCACTCTCCTCTTTCACCCTCATCAAGAGGCTCTTTAGTTCTTCTTCACTTTCTGCCATTAGAGTGGTATCGTCTGCATATCTGAGGTTGTTGATATTTCTCCCGGCAATCTTGATTCCGGCTTGTGATTCATTCAGCCCTGCATTTCTCATAATGTACTCTGCATATAAGTTAAATAAGCAGGGTGACAATATACAGCCTTGCCGTACTCCCTTCCCAATTTTGAACCAATCAGTTGTTCCATGGCCGGTTCGAACTGTTGCTTCTTGTCCCGCATACAGGTTTCTCAGGAGACAGGTAAGGTGGTCTGGTACCCCCATCTCTTTAAGAATTTGCCACAGTTTGTTGTGATCCACACAATCAAAGGCTTTTGCGTAGTCAATGAAGCAGAAGTAGGTGTTTTTTTGGAACTCTCGTGCTTTCTCCATGATCCAGCGCATGTTGGCAATTTGATCTCTAGTTCCTCTGCCTCTTCGAAACCCAGCTTGTACGTCCGGTAGTTCTCGGTCCACGTACTGCTGAAGCCTAGCTTGTGCAACATCTATGGCCTAATCCTAATGGGCCCGAGTGGCAGTGGGACTTGTGTTCTGCTGGCGCTGACTGCCGTAAAGCAGTCAGCACCTGCCGTAAAGCAGTCAGCACCTGCTGTAAAGCAGTCAGCACCTGCTGTAAATGCGCTCCAGCAGTGCACAGAGTAGTGCACTGCTGGGAGGGTTGAAACCTTCTCGTCCATAGCAGTAGATCCTAGTTGCCCACGAAGGAAGGTAAGGTTGCAGCGGAGGGGAGATGGGGAGACGGCGAAGGAGGGTGGAATGGGGGAAGGGAAAAAGTGGGTAGGAATGGGGATAAACGGGCGGGGAGGCTGCAGGAGGGCTTGGATCAAGCAGCGATTGCACGTGCTGAATCCTATCACCCTTTTCTGCAGCCTTCCCACCCCCTTTCTTTCCATGGACATGTGCTAGTGAAATCGCTAGCATGGATCTGAGGAGACTCATAGCAGAGCAGGAAGCTTATGGATTTAAATTCCCTTTCACCTCCAAAGCCTCCTGATTCCCCTCCCCACTGGATACAGCACACTTGTTATTGATGCGGCTGCACCAGTGGGGAGGAGGATAGGATTGGGCTGCTAGTTACTTTAAATGAATGTAAGTCCCCAGGATCAGTTGATTTACACACCAGGGAACCAAAGGAGCATGAAGATTTGATTCGGAGCCACTGACTGTAATCTCTGAGAACTCCTGGAGAACAGTTGGGGTGCTTGAGGACTGGAAATCAGCAAATGTTGTCCCTATCTTTAAAAATGGGGAAAGGAAGATCCAGGAAACTGAAGACCGGTCAGCCTGATGTCAGTATCTGAAGAGATCATGGAACAGATTGCTAAGTTGAAAGTTCTGTGAGCACTTAGAAAAAAAAATGGGGTCATATCCAGGGGCCACCATCAGTTTTTCAAGCACAAGTCATGCCAGACTAATCTCATCTTTTTCGATAGAGCAACTGGACTAGTAAAGCATGGGAATGTCCAGTGGTGTCACTAGGGTGCGCGTCACCGTGGGGCGCCGTGTCACCCCCTGCCGCCCCGTCACCTCCTTCCACCGCGTGTCACCCACTGGAGTCTCCTCCAGCTCCGCGTCAACCAGAGGCTCCGCGCGTCACCCTTCGAGGCCACCGCCGGATCCGTATCTGCATCACCCCCTGAGGCTGCCCGGTATGAGCCGGGAGAGGGTCTTGAAGCATCCTCTTCAGCAAGCAGCTCGACCTCTTCTAAGCCCTCAGCAGCGTTTTCGCACATGCGCCATTCTTGTTGTCTTCGCTGTCATCTTATTCTTTGGTGGCGGTGGCTGCCTCTAGAGCCGAGCCTTCCTGCCCGCGGCACTGAAGCCTCCGCCACCACCGCTTTTAAAGCACCTTTTTAACAAGGCAACTTTTTTCCTGTTGGCCATCTTGGATCTCACGAAATCTCATGAGATCCAATATGGTGGTGCCCAAATCTCGAGAAGGCATGGGATTTCACGAGATCCAAGATGTCCGACAGGAGAAAAGGTAAGTTTTTTTAATTTTTTAAGCGGCGGTGGCAGCAGAGGCTTCACCAGGCCTGGAAAGCCTGGGACCGGAGCCCGGAAACTGGAGCAGTTTTGGGTTTTCCAGGACGGATGGCAAGAACTTATGGCATGTTTGTGGCATCCGGAGATTAAGCGGCACAGCAGAACAGAGCAGAGCAGCACTGCAACGAAGAGCTAAGGCCCCAGTGGCCGGTGGAGGGGAGGGGTTGATTGTTAGGTTAGGGTTAGGGTTAGGATTGGGCCTGGGAAGGGGGAAGGATCGGTGGTGGCCTTCTCCGCTGAATCCTATCCTCTTCCTGGGCCTGTTGGGCCATACACAGGCCTCTTGAATGTATGCCAGCAATCTTTCTGCCATGCATTCTGGGAGACTCATCTGGGCAGCTGGTACGTTGTCAAGCACAAACATCCCTTTACCCTGAGGAGTCCGCCAGCTGCGCCAGGGAAGGCCCAATCCTGCATAGGGTGTGGAGGGCCCCTTGCGTGCGCCACCGCATCCTGCTTGGCAGGATTGGGCTGCTAAAGTTGTCAATGTCATGGATTTATCTGACTGGATCATTTGTAACCACCTGGGCTCCTCTATTTGCCCTTTGTCCTGGTAAGGTGGACTGGGGTACCTGGTAGATGCCAATTACAGCAGGAGGTGTTAGAAGGAAAGGGTGACTCTCTGGGAACCTTTCATAGGGAATTAGAGACCAAAATTTGCCAGTCCAATTACCTACATTTAATAATGTCCGAATTATTTCTAATCTGCTATTCTGCAAACAGAAAAACTTCATATTTTTGGATGGAAATTTAAAATTTTAACATTTTAAACTTAAATTTTAAACAAGGGTTAAAAAGTCACCTCTATAGACCTGTGGATCAAACCTGACTCGTGGATGTGATTTGGCTTACCATTCATACAGGCATTTCTGGGACTGTCAGGAATTTGGGGGACCTGTCCCAGATTTGTCCCAGCCTGCCGCCGCCATTACCCTTCTGATCGGTTTAAAATTAATTTCAATTTTCTAAAAAAAGAAAAAAAGGAAACAAAATAGCCGCCAGAACTTTTCCCCTAAAGAAAATAGCCACCTAGGAGGCTTCACTGGCTGTGATCATGTGCTTAGGAGAAGCACAGAGCTTTACTCTTTAGCTCTGCCTCAGCAGCATGACCTCACAGCCCTTTCTTCTGCAAGCCCTCACCGGAGTGCTTCCCACCTCCCCATTGCAGCAGAAAGGAGAGCTGAGGATTCTTTTTACAACATGAAGAGGTTTGTCTGCTTACTACTTTTGTACAGTAAGAACATAAGAAGAGCCCTGCTGGATCAGGCCAAAGGCCCATCTAGTCCAGCTTCCTGTATCACACAGTGGCCCCACCAGATGCCTCAGGGAGCACAAGACAACAAGATAACCTGTTTCCCGTTGACACTCCCTTGCACCTGGCACAGAGAAAACCCACTTCTAAAAACCAGGAGGTTGCTTATGGCTTGTAACCTGTGACGGTCTTTTCCTCCATGAATCTGTCCAAACCCCTTTCAAAGGCATCTAGGCCAGGTGCCATCACCACATCCTGTGGCAAGGAGTTCCACAGATGAATTACACGCTGGGTAAAGAAATATTTTCTTTTATCCGTTCTAACTCTCCCTCCACTCAACTTTAGTGCATGTCCCCTGGTTCTGGTGTTGTGCGAGAGGGAGAAGAACATCCCTCTATCCACTCTCTCCATCCCATGCATAATTTTATATATCTCCATCATGTCCCCCCTCAGGCGCCTTTTTTCTAGACTGAAAAGCCCCAAACGCTGTAGCCTTTCCTCATAATGGAGGTGCTCCAGCACACGAATCATTCTGTTCGATCTTTTCTGTACCTTTTCCAATTCAACTATATCCTTTTTGAGGTGTGGTGACCAGAACTGGACACAATACTCCAGATGTGGCCTTACCATCGATTTGTACAAAGGCATAATGATATTGGCCGTTTTATTCTCAATCCCTTTTTTAATGATCCCGAGCATGGAGTTGGCCTTCTTCACAGCCGCCGCACACTGGGTTGACACTTTCATCGACCTGTCCACCAGCATCCCAAGATCTCTCTTTTGACCCGTCACAGATAACTCAGAACCCATTACCGTATATGTGAAATTTTGGTTTCTTGCCCCAATGTGCATCACTTTGCACTTACTTACGCATCTGCCATTTTGCTGCCCATTCTCCCAGTTTAGAGAGATCCTTCTGGAGCTCTTCACAATCCCTACTGGTCTTCACCACCTGGAAAAGTTTAGTGTCATCCGCAAACTTGGCCACCTCGCTGCTTATCCCCAACTCCAGGTCATTCATGAATAAGTTGAAAAGTACCGGTCCCAAGACCGATCCTTGGGGCACACTGCTTTTCACCTCTCGCCATTGTGAAAATTGCCTATTGACACCCACTCACTGTTTCCTGGTCTTCAACCAGTTCCTAATCCAGAAGAGGACCTGCCCTCTTATTCCCTGACTGTGGAGTTTTCTCAGGAGCCTTTAATGAGGGACCGTGTCAATCGCCTTCTGAGATTCCAGATATACAATATCCATGGGTCCGCTCACATCCACATGCCTGTTGACCTTTTCAAAAAATTCTAACAGGTTTGTGAGGCAAGACTTCCCCTTGCAGAAGCCATGCTGACTCTCCCTCAGCAGAGCTTGTTCTTCTATGTGTTTTAAGATTTTATCTTTAATGAGACTTTCCACCATCTTCCCTGGAACAGATGTTAGGCTGACCGGCCTGTAGTTTCCCGGGTCCCCCCCCTCCTTCCTTTTTTAATGATTGGCGTGACATTAGCTATCCTCCAATCCTCTGGCACAGTGGCCGTTTTAAGGGACAAGTTGCATATTTTGGTCAATAGGTCAGCAACTTCATTCTTGAGTTCCTTCAGAACTCTTGGGTAGATGCCATTTGGGCTGGGTGATTTATCGATCTTTATTTTGTCAATTAAGTCTGAGACGTCTTCTCTTTTAACCTCTATTTGACTTAATTCTTTAGTCAGGGGAGGCCATTCAGGCAGCGGTATTTGCCCGAGGTCTTCTGCCGTGAAGACAGATGCAAAGAACTCGTTTAATTTCTTTGCAGTCTCCAAGTCCCCTTTTATCACCCCTTTCTCTCCCTCACCATCCAGCGGACCAACCGTTTCCCTGGCGGGTTTCCTGCTTCTAACATATTTGAAGAAGCTTTTATTATTCCCTTTTATGTTGCCTGCTATACGTTCCTCAAAGTCTTTCTTGGCCTCCCGTATCATCTTTTTACATTTCTTTTGCCACAGTTTGTGCTCCTGTTTGTTATCCTCATTAGGGCAAGACTTCCATTTACGGAAGGAAGCTTCCTTGCCTTTTATAGCCTCTTTAACTGTGCTTGTTAGCCATGCCGACACCCTCCTGGACTTGGTCGAGCCCTTCCTCCTTTGTGGGATACACTCCCGCTGGGCCTCTATGACTGTTGTTTTAAACAGCCTCCATGCACTCTGGAGCGATTGGACTCTTTTTACCTTCCCTTTCAGCTTTTTTTAACTAGTCTCATTTTGGGGAAGTCTGCCCTTCGGAAGTCAAGGGTTTTTGTGTCAGATTTGCTAGGCACTCTCCCCCCGACATGCATGGCGAAACAGATCGCAGCATGCATGGCGAAACAGATCGCAGTACTTGGAAATGGAGGAGCTTTGCGGTCTCTGTTTGTCCTGCTAGTTCCGTTTTTCCTGTGTGTGCAAAATGCACTTTTGCTGGGGTGCACTTTTGCAAAGGGGTGTCTTCAGCTGCGGAGAGTTTTTGTTGTACTTCAAATTTGTCTCTGTGTGTTTTCTAAAGTGACTCCCCCCCCCTAATTTGTGCAGCTGTCCTGTGTAGTTATCTTTTTTATTAAGGGGTGTATTGCAGAAATGAAGGCCACAAAGAAGAAACTGTATTCATTTAATTGAGTAATTATTATTATTAATTATCATACTTAATATTATATGTAAAGGAGGGGGTGATTGTGACCATCATTTTTTTTTGCACCCTTTTAAAATTTCTGCTTTCTTATTTATTTCATTTTTAGAGGGTCTATTTTATTATTTACATTTAGCCAGACTCTGGCTGTTTGTCAGCATGCATTATGTGCCATGCTAATGTATAATAGAGAGGGTTCCTTAAAATGGGCAATTAATTAATTAATTTGGCTAGGTAAAAATAAATAATTAAAAATTTTGGGCGCCCTTCGGACTGCAAAAGGGCCCTTCACCCCCCCAAAAGAATTAATTTATTTTCATTATTGAATTACCATATTTCTTCGATTCTAAGACGCATGTTTTTTCTCAATTAAGCAATTCAAAAAATGGGGTGCGTCTTAGAATCGAAGGTCTCCAAAAAACACCCCAAAATGCAATTTCCTTACTTACCGGGGCTTGGGGGAGCTTCAGGGAGGCCTGCGCGACCCTCTGCAGGCCTCCTCGATGTTCAGTTCAGCAAAAAACGGCGATTTTCAGCCACTTCCGGTTTTCACAAAAACCGGAAATGGCCGAAAATCGCAGTTTTTTGCTGAACTGAACATCGGGGAGGCCTGCAGAGGGTTGCGCAGGCCTCCCAGAAGCTCCCCCAAGCCCCGGTAGCTCCCCCAAGCTCTGTCAAATCTGATCGGCGAAATGAAACGGCAGGCAAGCTGGGGAGAGGTTGAAGGAAGGATGTCTTGCAATTGAAGCTGTCTTGCAATCGATGTTTTTTTTTTTCCCTGCTGGTGTTCCTGAAATTAAGGTGCGCCTTAGAATTGATGGCGCCTTAGACTTGAAGAAATACGGGGTAATTAAATTTAAATAAGTAATTGTGTGTGTGGGGGGGGTCCCAGTTTAGAACCAGAAAAATCTGGTAAGCCTAGATGTGATGAACCTGTTAAAATCACTGGCGAGGTCTGCTTTCATCTTCTTGTAGTCCAGAAGCCATTGGGAAGCTGCTGTGAGAATGTGGAGTTATTATGAGACATTGTAGTCTCTTATTCCTTCTTGAAATGACCAAGCTTGGAATCATGATAAGGAATTCCGTGCTATGTTGGTACCAAGGTCTCTCATTAGTCTAGCAAGGGGCAGCTGTGAATCTCTATTTGGGAGAGGATGAGTGTGATTGCTGGCATTGCATGAGCCAGTGAGCTCATCTTCCAGAAGCTTCAGCTGGCCTGAGCCTCTGGTTGGCCAAAATCACTTTCAAGGGTGGAAGGGTGGCCTGTTGTTTCTCATCATAACTCTGCGGGTATGACAGATAGGTGGAAGACTTGCCCTTCCACTGGAGGAAATGGCCAGAGGCCTTTCACTTGCACCAGCAGCTCCCAAACTGACACCACGGCAGTGTAGGTAAGTTGGTGGCAAGGGCAGGCAAGATCGTGGGCATTTTGAAGCAGGGAGCAGACTAGGCAGGTGTTGAGGTTTGTAGAGAAGCAAGCCTAAATTTAAAAACCAATTTTACTGTGTCCTGGACAAGTTTGAATATGCCTGGAGAAGCCTGGACAAGGCAAGCAGGATCTGCTTTGTCACTCCTGCAACAGCAGAGACTGATTAGAAGCACCTGTTGTGAGGTGTAACCAGCAAAGTATAAGAAAGAAGTGGTAGCATTGCTTGGGGGGCGCGGAGCCGGGCTCGATGCTGCGACGGGGGCACTACAACCCCGTCCCCCCAGGCGCCGGGAGGGCTCGGAACGTCACTTGCCGCACCCCTACTTTAAAGACTTGCCTTAGGGGAAAAAAGTGAGTCTTATACTCAGGTCAATATGGTACTTTTTGGTGCAAGTCTGAGCAGACCTGGGTAGGTGGGTCAAGACTGGAAAGGGGGATAGGATAGCAGTGCTGCTGCCACAAATACTGCCCCCTTCCTAGCCTTGAACCACCCCCTTCCCAGTCCCCCCTTGAACTCCCCATTCCCTCCTCCCTGCCCACCTTCCACGGACCCCCCACCCACCCCCAGTGCTGAAATCGGGGTTCCTTGGCAGGCCTCTACCCCCTCCCCATTCCTCCTCCCTGCCCACCTTCCACGGACCCCCCACCCACCCCCAGTGCTGAAATCGGGGTTCCTTGGCAGGCCACTGGGCCAGCCCCGACTGCTCCCCATTTGTGGTGGTGTTCAGGCAGCGCTGTATTGCATGTTGTGTTTTGCAACAGCCATAAAGCAAGTTGCGCCGCCAGAACATGAGTTCCGGTGGTGCAGCGGGCCCTTTGGATTGGGCTGCCAGTCAATGTGCTAAAATACTACCAGGTCTCTCTCTATTCTCCCAGTATTTCTGATGTAAGCAAGTTAAGGTGCATTGCACCTTCACTGAAAATATATCCTCTGATTTGTGTTTAGTCTTTTGCATATTTAGTCAAATATGTTTAGTCAAATATGCAGTTTAGTCAAATGCATATGCATGCAGAAAAGATAACTAACTTCCTCAATAATTATTTCAACGTATTCTTCAAAGTTTTCTCTCTTATTTCTCTAAGCTTTCTCTTATGAGAATTATAGGACCCTCTTATCACAACTTTGTTAGCCTCCCATTCAGTAAATTGAAAGTCAGTTGATCCTTCATTGTCTTCATTTAAGAGGGAGAGATTAAAACACCACAGCCACTGTGGTTTAACTTTATCTAAGAGTTGAAAAGCTAATGCAATGAAGCATGGTCAGAAATGGCAATAACATCTATTTCATGCTCTAATTTTTTTTATAAGAAAGAGCTGATATAAGGAAATAATCTAATTGAACCAAAGAAATAAATGCGTAGTCCCTATTCTGTACGTGTAGTGCATAAAAGGTAAAGGTAAAGGTATCCCTTGACAATTAAGTCCAGTCGTGTCCGACTCTAGGGAGCGGTGCTCATCTCCGTTTCAAAGCCGAAGAGCCAGCGCTGTCCGAAGACGTTTCCATGGTCATGTGGCTGGCATGACTCAACACCGAGGCGCATGGAACGCTGATACCGTCCCACTAACGCGGTACGTATTAATCTACTTGCAATTTCTTGCTTTCGAACTGCTAGGTTGGCAGGAGCCGTCGCGCGGAATCGAACTGCCGACCTTTCGATCGACAGCTCATGGTTCAGTGGTTTAACCCACTGCGTCCCTATTCTGTAAGTGTAGTGCATACCAGGGATCAACTAAACAGACAGCCCAATCCTGTGTAACTATACGCAGCCGACCTAAAGGGCAGTCTGCTGTAACCTAGGTCCACTGCAGCTTGCACCGGCGCGTCCTGGGCACACCTCGGAAGAAGGTGACATACGTCCCCTTCCCTCGGTGTAAGCAGCATGGGCTGCAATGGGTCTCCTCGGATGTGCACCATCTCTGAAGCTGGTGCATAACCAGGGAGGCCATGTAAGGCCGGCCCGGGCTGCGATGAGTGCTACATCTCAGCGCTGATATTCCCTCCGCCTCCCTGCTTGGGCTTGCCAATGGTCCCCCTCCCTCACCACCTCTGCCCGCCCTCCCCATGCTCCCTGCAATGACCAGCACACCATTCACCTGCGGTGGCTGGTGCAGCTCCAGGTAGGTGGCAGAATAAACAGTGCCTGCCTCTGCACCAGTGCCGCTCACTCTCTGGATGCTGAAAACATGCTTTTCATGCATGTGTTGCTCTCACCAATGAGTATGTTCTATGTGGTGGGATACTTTGGTCTAAATTAGGATCCAATATATCCAGTGGCATCGTGTATCTGGGTGTCATCCAGTGCAGGATCCGGGAGGAAGTGGTAAACCAGAATTAATTTGCGATGACATCACGTCACCATGAATTGCTTTCAGTTGGGCAGACACAAAGGCAGAAAATAAACGACTGAAGAGTCAAGTTCTCGGTGGTTTCAGCTCAGGAGTGGAGCTGCCAAAGACAAGTGAGCCAAGGGGGTGTCACCCCTGCAGGGAAGGGTGACACCCTTGTTTGGTTGGCTTTCCTTGGCATGTCGGCTCCAACTCTGAGCCGAAGTCGAGTCGCGTCTACATGAAGACATGACTCAGCTTCGGCTTGGAGGTAGAGCCGGCGCACCAAGGAATATCAAATGAATAACGGTGTCACTCCTCCCTGCAGCCTGCATGGAGGGGGTGACATTCTTGCTTGGCCATTCCAAGTCGCTTCTTCATGTTCACGAGAGCATGAAGAAGCGACTTGCGAGAACATGAAGAAGCTCACAAGTACTTGAAGAAGCGACTCGCATCAGCCGAAGAAGACCACGTGGCAATTGGGCAGCATGGCAGCTGTGGTGTCACCCACACAGAGGCGTCGTCAGGGGGGTGCGGGGGCGCTGGGCCCCAGGTGCTGGGGGTGAGGAGCTCTGGCAGTTGCAAAATTTCCATAAACGTCCGGGGCTTTTTTATTTTTGGTTATTTTTTCCATTTTGCACGCAGCTGCCACACCCCTCCCCCCAGCTGAACCACCAGGGTGGCAGCTGCATTGTGTGCACCCCCCCAGGCCCTGCGGGGCATTTTCAGCTGGGTGCGGGGACAACATTTTAGCTGTCCGGCAGCAGCAGTTTGATCCTCCTTCTGCATTGCTGTCGGCAGCCATGTTGTGAGGGGAGACTATCTATGACGACGTGACCTAGTTTCGCTTTTGTAAACTGGAAAGGTTGTGTTGCAATTTCTTTTGGGTAATTGGAAAAAATCATTAAGTGAGACTTATCAGGCCATCAATGCAGGGTAATTGGAAAAAAATCATTAAGTGAGACTTATCAGGCCATCAATGCAGGCGCGTCACTAGGCGTGCACCACCCCAAAGAGGGCGCACGCGCCGCCCTAGCGACCCCCCGTTTCCCTCCTCAAAATTTCTGTGACATCCACACATCCGCGCCGACCAGTTGTCCGAGGCCTAATGACGAGGCCCAATGCATTAATACGTGATTTATTACGTTTATTACATTTTTCGCGCATGCGCACAACGACAAACGTTCTGCGCATGCACGGAAAACGTTATAAATTACATGTCGCCGCATTGGGCCTTCGTCAGAAGGCCTTGGAGCATCGGCTGGGGAGGTCGCTCCGAGGTCTTCTCCCGGCCTCGGAGCCTCCGGAGGGCGACGAGCGCAGCGGAGGTGACGCGCGTCACCCTCTGCGCGCATCACCCTCCGGCGGTCCGCCCCCCGCGCCTCGCTCTAGCGAAGCGCCTGCATCAATGCAACTCCTGCTTCTGTCATGCCAATTGTAAAGGGTATTATCGAACACCTGGCCTTAAAAACTGCATGATCAAAATCTAGAGGGGAAAGTTCCAATTTGAATACATGTGCATATTCAAGATGTACAAGAAACAGGATATGCTCACTAAGTGATAACTGAAAATGGGATTTTCAGGTTCTCACATTAAAATTCTTCCATGAAACAAAGCAGCTTTCCCTGTTTTATCTGCTTAATCTCTGCTTCTGATATATCAAGAATCCGCAGGTTACAAGCCACAAGCTGCAAATTCCAGATGAGAAATTTTAGGGGATAAAACATTATGAGAAGCTGTCCTAATAACCTCCTGATTATTTATTCGATCCTGTAAACCTGCTATCCTGTCATCCATCTCCGAAACATTAGATTTCAGAATTTCAAGAGTTCCATAACTGTTGAATCAATCCTTCAATAGCCTTCCCATTAACAAAATGTTGCAACAGCTGCTCAGACTGCTGATAGAATTATAGAGATTGTGCCTCAAGTTTCCTTTAAAATTGATCTGAAAGCTGTTAATAAAACAATGAGTTTATCCAAATCCTCAGTCAGTTGGAGAGTCTGTAGTTTTAACAGCAGTAAGAGAAAAAGGAGTCGGCTTATCCTTTTTAGGGGGTGTAGTTGTTTAAAATAAGCCCAAGACAAATCAACATGCAAGAGCAAGCTAATTACTGTGACAGTTAGCCATTTGGGGGGGCTCCTTTTTGTCACCCCCCTTTTCACAATTTTTTTCTCCCTGGTTTTTTTTTTTGCCAAAATTCGGTGGTTTTTTTAAGTCTTGTTTTGCTTTTGGGGGGCTTTTTCGCCCTTTCCCCCCCAGCAGCGCCCCCTGGGCGGCAGCTGCTTCATGCGCCTTCATGGTGGCGAAAACAAACACAAAAAGAGCACAGTGCCGGGGGGGCATTATCGGCCGGGCGCGGGGGCGAAAACAAACTTTAAATGCATTTAACATCTTTCCGAGGCTCCGAACCATGAGGGCGACTGGGCGAGCAGGAAGAGAGGAAGTGCCTCTCTAGGGCGCACGTGCACCTAGCAAGATTCACCAGCGAGAGGCACTGCGCCCTAGAGAGGCGCTTCCTCTTCCTACTCGCCCAACCGCCCTCAAGGCTCGGAGCCTCAGAAAGTTGTTAAGTGCATTTAATGTTTGTTTTTGCCCCCTCGCCTGGACAATAATCCCCCCCGGCCTGGGGGTAGCGCACGAAGCAGCTGCCGCCGGGGGGGGGCGCTGCTGGGGCCGGGAGCGGGGGCGGAAAGTGCGGAAAAAAAAGTTTAAAAAATCAGAAAAAAGTAAAAAAGCCCCGGACGCCTTGCGCCCCCCCCCCGAGGCTTGTGCCACCCCCCAGAGGTGGGGCCGTGGGCCCCCCTGCTCCCGCCATTACAATGCCTCTGGCTAATTAAATAGAGTTAAAACCAATTTACCCATTAATCAGACCAAAGTGTAAAATCCAAGCATAAGAAAAGTGATGATGAAGATAGCACTGAAAAAGCTCCAACTATGCTGTCATCTTAACTGGAGCTGACGTCATTTAAAAAAATATTTTAAAACATCTATATCCTGACTTTTCTCCAAAGACTCAAGGCAGGAAACAACAGTAGTTGTTTAAAAAAAAAAAGGAAGAAAAACAACAAGCTGCGGTTGGAAGAAAATTGGTACCCAAGACATTCCAGGAAAGCTAATTTGTATTTTATCTGAACTCATCAAACATTACCTACAACATCAAAGCTTGGCACTAGTTTGCTTCATCTAGTTTGACATGTTAAAGCTACAGATGCTATTTAGTGGTAATACTGGATTAAGAACACACTCAAACTGCAAACCTGATTCTTTCCCCTCCCATCAGGGAGGTGTTGAAGCTAGCTGTAGTATTATTGGTGCATAGTTACAGAGGCCTAATATTCTTTATTCAATAAATAAAAGGGCATGATATCATTGGTGTATACTTCTATACTGTATGGCTAGATGCACTTTATTAGTTACAAGTTATTCCATTGCAGTCCTTTCGCAGCATCAGAGATCCAAACTCTACTGGAGAAGAGAGGCAAGGTAAGAAAGAGAAGGTTTTTCCATGATGAATCTCTTAATTTAAATAGGTGGTGTTAACTTTGTTTTGGAATACAGTACTTTCCTAACAGCTTGTATTTTACCATGCCATGGTCCCTTTGGCAAGGAGCTTACTAGTATATAATAGAGTACTGTATATTTTGGTAAGAGTTACAGCACAATCTTCTGCATGTTTACTTAGAAGCAAGTCCCATTGACCTCAATGGGACCTAATCCCAGGGAAACACATATCTGATCGCAGTCTAAAACATGGTTACTCTCATGGATTAAATAAGGTTTGAGATAATTAAAACCCATTAATCCCCAAATATCAAAAATCGTAAAATCTTCTGGGTTTTTTTGTGGATTCCTTGTCAGGGGACCTCAACTAAGAGCTGTATGCCACCAGAAAAAAAAATATTCCAGGTGTTTCATATACCTGAAAAATGATGTTGCGTTTTCAACACACTCAGGATTGCAGGGGTCCCATTGACTTGCATTGGAGCTGTCACATAATGTTGCTTTGGCTTACTTTGGAACATTACACTTGCACAAAAAGGATTCATAGCATACACCTATGCATGCCTACCCAGAAGGAGGTCCCATTTTTCCCAAAAGGAGGTCCCATTGGTCAACAGAGCTTACTCCTTACTCTCAGGAAAGTGTATAGAATTGTAGCCTATTGGCTACAACAAGAAAGCAGTGTTGTCGTCAGCAGTGGGGGCCTTGGAGCGGTGGGCCCCCGGAGACAGGCGGGCGGGGGGATGCAACGGCGGCTAGCGGCAGGGCGGATCGTCCCATTCGCCGGGGTGAGTGAGGAGCGAGTGAGGAGCACCCTCCCGCCCGACGCGCGTCTCTGACTGCTCGATAATGGCTGCTGCCGTTATTGTTATTATTATTATTATTATTATTATTAACAGTATTTATATACCGCTTTTCAACAAAAAGTTTGACAGATTGCGCAGAAAATTTATGGCGTGCAGCCTTCCAGTCCTTGTCCGCAACGAAGAATAACACAGACACGGTAGTTTCCACCACCAAAGTCTATTTACATTACTCACAAGTATATACAGCAGATATGCATACCAGTCTTTTCATCAGCAACTTCGTACAGAGCAACAGCAACAGAGCAACAGCATAGAGAAGTGAAGCCAAAATACTGGTCCTGGGTGCTTTACTTTTATATTGATGCTAACCAATCAGATTTGAACATTGCATTCTAGGCAGCATGACACAGCATTTTTTTCTGCCCTGCATGTTTTTGTTTTTTTTTTCTGTTCATGCTTGTGAATTCCCAGGTTATAATAACCTGACAAAGTTCAGAAGCGGTTTACAGACAAAATCAAATGATTAAATGGCTCCCTGTCCCAAAAGGGCTCACAATCTAAAAAAGATGCAGAAAACCACCAGCAAATAGCCACCAGAAAAGACACTGTGCTGGGGTGAAAGGGGGGCAGTTACTCTCCCCCTGCTAAATACAAGAGGAGCACCAATTGAAAAAGTGCCTCTTGCCCAGTTAGCCCAGTTATGTCACTTTCAGCGCAGGGGGAGGGCGGTCATAGGAATGCCACTGCAATAAAGGACAGGCCTCAATTATGAGAGACAAGACAGATCCAGCAGCAACCACCTCTCTTCTCAATCTCTCTCCCCTCAACCCCATCCTCAAGGGGAGAAGTGACATATCACCCACACCTGGGTCAGCCAGATAGGTGCACGTCTGCCCCCTGTCCCTCGTTTCCTTCCTTGTGGATGTGATTTAGGGCTTGTCTGGTTGCAGTCCTGTTTCACTGAGGTAGATTCAGCTTGTTTGAAATAAAATACAGCCCAGAGCGCACTAACATCAGGAGAACATCGCTTTGCATACAACCCTGAAACAGCAGTGTGGAGACTGCTTTGGACTGCTGAGAGAGAGGGAGACCTGACTGCTGACATGAGCCTGTGAGGATGCCTGGGGGTAGGGGTGGGGTGGGGGTTGGAGAGAAGGATTTCTCACCCTAGATTCAAGCAATGCAGGAAGGAAAGAGGCAGTCAAAGAAAACAAAAGCCTTCATCACCTTGCTTAGAAACAAGTGCATCTGGAACTCTTAACATAAGAACATAAGAAGAGCCCTGCTGGATCAGGCCAAAAGCCCATCTAGTCCAGCTTCCTGTGTCACACAGTGGCCCCACCAGATGCCTCAGGGAGTACACAGCCAACAAGATAGCCTGTTTCCTATTGTCACTCCCCTGCACCTGGCACAGAGAAAACCTACTTCCAAAGCCAGGAGGTTGCTTATGGCTTGTAACCTGTGATGGTCTTTTTCTCCATGAATCTGTCCAAACCCCATTTAAAAGCATCTAGGCCAGGTGCCACCACCACATCCTGTGGCAAGGAGTTCCACAGATGAATTACACACAGGGTAAAGAAATATTTTCTTTTGTCCGTTCTAACTCTTCCTCCACTCAACTTTAGTGCATGTCCCCTGGTTCTGGTGTTGTGCGAGAGGGAGAAGAACTTCCCTCTATCCACTCTCTCCATCTCATGCATAATTTTATACATAAAAAATTATACGAATTTTTTGAAAAGGTCAACAGGCATGTGGATGTGAGCGAACCCGTGGATATTGTATATCTGGAATCTCAGAAGGCATTTGACACAGTCCCTCATGAAAGGCTCCTGAGAAAGCTCCACAGTCAGGGAATAAGAGGGCAGGTCTTCTTGTGGATTAGGAACTGGTTGAAGACCAGAAAACAGTGAGTGGGAGTCAATGAGCAATTTTCACAATGGCGAGAGGTGAAAAGCGGTGTGCCCCAAGGATCGGTCTTGGGACCGGTGCTTTTCAACTTATTCATAAATGACCTGGAGTCGGGGATAGGCAGTGAGGTGGCCAAGTTTGCGGATGACACTAAACGTTTCCGGGTGGTGAAGGCCAGCAGGGATTGTGAAGAGCTCCAGAAGCATCTCTTTAAAAGGGGTTTGGACAGATTCATGGAGGAAAAGACCATCACAGGTTACAAGCCATAAGCAACCTCCTGGCTTTAGAAGTAGGTTTTCTTTGTGCCAGGTGCAAGGGAGTGACAACAGCAAACAGGTTATCTTGTTGGCTGTGTACTCCCTGAGGCATCTGGTGGGGCCACTGTGTGATACAGGAAGCTGGACTAGATGGGCCTTTGGCCTGATCCAGCAAGGCTCTTCTTATGTTCTTATGTATGTTCTAACCTCCCATCTCCCTTCCTTTGTATTGAACTGCATCAAGACAGAATATACTGCATGGTTCAGTCCTGAATCCTGTCTCCCTCAGGTTCAAACTTTTCTTCGATTTTCAAAACAGATACCGTATTGCCCCGAGTATTGGACGTTCCTGATTATAAGCCACACCCTTAAGTTTGGTGCTATAACAGTAAAACAATACAGCTTTAGTACAGTTAAAGGCATAGGCACCTTGTCCCTTATTGAATCTGGGCACCCTAGTATAAGTAACCTTCCCAGATCCAAAGGGCCTATATCCTTTGGAATTTGGGCAGGTGCAGCCTGTTGCACCATTCCATGATGATGAGCTGCACCTGTCCAAATTTCAATGGTTAACAGCAGAATCCTATGCATGTCTACTCAGAAGTAAGTCCCATTGCATTCAACGGGGCTTACTCCCAGGAGGGTGTGCATAGGATTGCAGCCTAAAGGTTGGCACTCTGTCCCCCTTTGGATATGGTAAGCCTATGCAGGAGCTCTTGCTCTCAACTTGCAAACTATAGGATCATTAAATATCTTAGTTTCCACAGAGTCCTGGGGCTGGAACTTAAGGGTTAATTTTTCCAAATGCTTCCTGAGGCTAGAGGCTGCTAGAGAGAGGCAATTTAGCAAGTGGTTAAGAGCTATTTGAAAACACAGGCTTTGCAGTTTAAAAAAAGAAAAAATAATAATACAGTATTTATATACCGCCTTTCTGGTCATTGGATTTCTCCTCCGACTTTATTCAAGACGGTGTACATGCGCAGGCTGTTCTAAACCCCAAAGGGTTTTTACAATATAATAACGTTCTAATCTTTCATAGAACCCTTCATTCGAGATGTTACTTTCACAGTCCAGCTCTGTCTCTCTCTCTCTGGCGTTCGCCTCAGCACGCTTCAGCTTTCAGCTGCTGCACTCCCCCACAGGGCTCTGCAGCTTATCAGCTCGGCGTGCCAGCAGCTCTCCGACAGACTTCTGGCCGTCTTGAACTGCTGTCCTTCAGATCTTCAGGCATTTGTGAGACGAATGCTCTAACCCTCTGAGCCAGACGCATTTTACCTTTGAAAGAGACTTGGAGAGGCTTGAAAAGGGGACATTTTGCAGAAAACTCTAGGCAGAACACACTAGACTTTGATTGTAGGCCGCACCCCTACTTTAAAGACTTGCCTTAGGGGAAAAAAGTGAGTCTTATACTCAGGTCAATACAGTATTTTCATGGGCTAGACACTTTATCCTTTTGAAGTTACTGACATTTATTTTACACAGGTCTACAATGTGGCTGTTTATGGTGGTGGCGTGCTTGATCCAACAGTCTGCAAATACAGAGGAATTAGTAAGAAAAAGACACCTGAATCCTGAACGATTTATGAATATCGTAAGTTATTTATTCAGCTGCATTCTGAAATAATAAGTTGCACTATCATGGTGGAATCTCATGATTTTCTTTCTAACCAATTTTCAGGATGCTTCTCGGGAGGATCTTTATTCCTGCTGAGGTTATTCCAAACTGGCGTGCCATAAATAAAGTGTTTGACTCAAGTCTTCCTTCCATATTCTAGCATTCAGAGAACTCACAGAGCTTTAATTCATGAGTAGAACCAAGGAAAGGGGGCTTACCTGAGTGGGCCATACATTTTGTTTCTCATATGGCCATCCATGCCTGTGCAGCCATTCACCATACAGATAAACCTGGCAGTATACATTACACTACTATGAACCATTTTTCCTGTGGTTGTTTATTGTGGCCTGGACAACACCAGCATTGCTCAGCATGGCAATGGCAATTCTCAACAATCAAATGGTGATTGTTGCTCAACAAGTGAAAGTAGCCACCTTCTGGTGGCTGTAAGTGTAAACTGGGCCTTCAACTTGGCGTTTTCTTTGAAAATAACTTCAGCCTATTCCACCCCGAATGGCTGATCTGAAAGTCATTTGGGACCATTGGAACTGAGATGGAGATCCTCAGGTTTAGAGTCAGCATAAATGCTCATGGCCTTCAGGTCACACTAGTGTTAAAAGTGGTGAAGCTGACTTGGGGCCCAATCCTATTCCCCACCAGCCCAGCACATGCGGAGGAGCACGTGCTGCATGCTATGGGTGGAGGGGGGAGAGACCAAACAACCCAGGAGAGGAAAGTAAAAACTTGTATACTTACCTCTCCATAAGCTGCCTGGTCTCCAGTGGATCTCCTTGGACATACACCAACTCTTCTGCTGGTGTACGTCTGAGGAGATTCCTGGAGGTGGGTCCAGGCTGGGAAGGGGATTAGGATCTCACTGCCAAGACCTTCCTCCTCCCATCCCCGATCCGGCCCAGCCTTTTCCCTGAGCTGCCCGTGATCTTCCCCTGAACTTCGCCCACCGCCAACGTACTGGCAATGACGGGGGATGGAGAAGCTTCAGCAGGCTGCTGTAACCCACAAGCAGCCTCCAACTATTGCCCCTGGTGGCCGCGGGCCACTGAACGATGGAGGGGCTTTCTCATGGAAAGCCCAGGACTTACGCTGATGAATCGCAAGAACTATCAGCATTGATAGGATTGGTCTGTAAGACATTCTATTAATGTAACTATGCCCTCAAATTTAAAAATCATGTTTTTGTAGAACATTGGTGCTCCAGGAAGATACTAGCTGCAGCTTAGCAGGGTGAAGGCGTGAGGAAATTGATTAATACTAGACAGTTCTGATACTTTTAGGGATAACATTTTTTTTCTTACAGAATGAAATTATTGATTATTGGGGATACCCCAGTGAACGGTATGAAATCCTGACAGCCGATGGCTACTACTTGCAGGCAAACAGAATTCCTTATGGAGTGCACAGTCCTGGAAAGACAGGTATTTTATAAAGAAATGCCGGTGTTTTGTATGACCATTTGAGGATACTATTCATACGTTCGATCTATCTACCATTATTTCCCAGTGAGGGCAAGACCGACTGCAAGAGTCACTCTCTTCATCACTGCCTGCAGGCGTTTTGTGTGTGTTGGTCTTGGTTTGGGCTGAATGAGAGGGTGGGGAGCAGTAGTGTAGCTAGAGGGGGACGTGCACTAAGTGGCGCAAGATGCTGCAACTCACTGTGTAACTCCCACTCCCTGTTGGAGCCATTCCAGGCATCAACAAGCAATGTGTAGGAGACTCCACTTGGTTCGGCGAAGACCTGCGCGTTGCCGTCACTGCCTGGAATGGCTCCGACGGCGAGTGGGAGGGGTCACTTACAGGGTGAGTTGCAATGTCTTGGACTACTTAGTGCCTGACCCCCCCCCCCAACTACACTACTTGTGGGGAGGGGAGTGACGGGAGAAGTTTCTTCATGCAAAAGAGAATTGTGAAAAAAGATTTACAGTCTTGTGAACCACTGTTGGTTTCCCCTTCTCCTCCTGTGGTTCTGTTATTGGGGCAGCTGGGCTGGGCATATAATCTATGTTCATGGAAATGAAAAACCCATTCAGAGTTATCAGAGTAACTGCAGCGCAGTTGCTTCCCACTGTAAGATTTCAACCACTGCAGTTTGTGAGTGGCTACCAGGACCACATGAGCACACCTGAAGTTGGTTTTAGCTGTGCTTGTGCAGACAATTTTGTTTTAATGGAGTTGTCCTTAATGTTATGAAGTAGGATTTAAGTTTGATGATGTTGTATTAACCATATGATCATCTGCTTGGATGTCCTATTCTGCCCTCCAAGTAGCAGTCCACAAGGCAAGACAAGGCGGCCAAGCCTGGGCGATAGTTTCAGTCAGAATCCATAGTTTTCTCTTTGTTTCTTTTCCAGGGCATAGGCCAGTTGCATTACTGGTACATGGTTTTGTGTCTGACGGTAGGTGCTGGATTGCAAATCTCCCCAACAACAGTCTAGCATTTGTCCTAGCAGATGCTGGCTATGATGTCTGGTTGCTAAATTGCAGAGGGAACACCTGGTCTAGAAGGCACCAGTATCTGTCAATTAAGCAAGAGAAATTTTGGGATTTCAGGTAAGCTCAGAAAACAGTTCACACACAGTTTGGGTAGATGGGAAACAAATCTTGAAAAGGACATCATTGCCTTCTACAGCTTTGTAGTTTTATTCCATGAGTTAAATAAACGCACGCACGCACGCACGCACGCACGCACGCACACACACACACACACAATCCTATCCAACCAGTGGGGGAGGGCAGGGTGGGAGGCATTGGAGGGGAGATTTAAATCCCCTTTGAATCCCCCTTTGGAGGGGATTTGAATCCCCTTTCCATTCTGGGGCCTCCCGTTCTCGCTGCACTGCTGGTTACACCAGTGTTGTAAGTTGGATAGGATTGCACTGACACTCAATCACGCTTCCTGGTATGAATCCTGAATCATTGTTATTACAGGTGTCCCCCGCTTAACGACAGGGATACGTTCTGGAAATCTCGTCATATAGTGAAACCGTCATTAAGCGAGTCCTCAACACAATCTAGTGGCCGATTGTGGCATAACGTGTAAAACCCATACAGTACAGTGTAATGCAATGTAACACAGTGGAGTTGTAATAGGGAATGAATGGCAAACACAGTGTATATACATGTTACACAGTGCAACACAAAGCACAGCAAGATTACTACCTGTCAATGAAGGTAGAAACACACATACACAAACACAGAGTGTTAAAGACATTTTTTTTTTTTTGCATTTAAAATACAGTACTGTATCTTTAATCCTTTGTTTACACTTTGGGAACCTCTGTCGTATATGTGGATCGTCGTTAAACGATCCGTCGTTAAGGGGGAGGGGGGGACACCTGTATTGATATTTAGTGATAAACCCATTCCAGCATTGTAGAAAAAATAATCCTGGTTGAACGATCAAATCAAACAATATGACTTCAATTCATAGAGATTTTTTGCTTTGGATGTTAAAATTATTTTAGGTTCAGTCCATGAAGATAATGAAAGAATTGGGCAGCCCAATCCTGTGTAAAGATACCTGGCCAGCCTAAAGGGCTGGCTGCAGTATCCTTTTGAGCTGTCCCGGGCTGCCTCAGGGCAGCCTGAGAGCACCTCAGGCAAAGGGGACCAAGTGCAAGGAGGCCAAGGCCCTATGGGCCTACTCAAATGTACGCCAGCTCATTCGAGCTGAGGGTGTAAGGGAGAACCGTGCTGGGAGAGAACGGGGTAGATATCTCCTCAGGGTAAGGGAACATTTGTTCCATATGGCTGGCACAAGTCCACGCACACCCATGTTGGCGGATCAGGTCCGGGAAGTTAGGATATGGCATGCACTGACGCTGCCAATCCTGCCCCCTCCCAGACCCTATCCACCCCCTGCCCTCGTCATCATCCTTCCCCACCATTCCACCCCCTCTCCACCCTCCTTCTGCCTCTGCACTGCTCAGCGTGGAGCTTACCTGCTCTGGTGGGCATTGTTCCTTCTGTCTGCGCTCATGGGAAGGCTTCTGTCTTCTCACTGGCAGGCCTGGAACATGCGCTGCCACAATGTGCTTTACAGCATGTTTGCGACAGCGGAGCACGCACTCCACCAGCACAACCACCAGTTAGGATTGTGCCAAAAGTGGTGGTTCAGAAGCCATGAGCTACCAGTTCACTGCAAATTTCCAGGAAAGAAAGAAACAATAGTAATAATAGGGCACAGATATGTTACTGGTCCCTGGCACTTTGGGGAAAGAATTGCCAGTCTCTTGCACATTAGGAAAAAAAATGCCAATCCCCCAAATCAGATACTTGGGGAAGCACTGCCCTATACTATGGTATTTTTGTGTTGTTGGGAAACATCTCAACTCCGTTTTGTTTGTGTGTGTGTGTATTGCAGTTTTCATGAAATGGGGATATATGATGTTCCAGCAACAATAGACTTTATCCTTCAGAAAACTAAGCAAGATGCCTTATATTACATGGGCCACTCCCAGGGTGCTGCAGCAGGTAAGTTGAGAAGAAATAGAATGAAATGTGCTTCACTCTCAAACCCTTCTTGCGTTCTCCATTCTCAAGGCCATAGGGCAGAACAGACCGTAGGAAGAAAACATAGCTGAAAATCAGGTTCATAGAGCATGCTACAATTGGAGTAGGGCTCAGTCCCTTGGCCAAGGCCCACAGGGCACCTTGGCTGAGTGTGATCCACCTCCTTCCCCAGGTTCTGGAGCAGGAGAGAAAAGCCCAGGGTCTGAAATCACTGGGAGGACCTCTCCCCATGATGGGCATTTGGCGTTGGAGACGAGAGGCAGGGCTTCAAGGGAAGCACAACAGGAAGGATGGGGCCAGAGGCGTTCTTTAATGGGGGGAGCTGGTGTGCTCCATCCCAGGTGCCAAGTGGGCGCGGGGGCGCGGCAGCCGGGCTCGGGGCTGCGCAGAGCGGCGCAGCACCGGAGCCCGGCTGGCGCGACCCCCGGAGCAGCGCGCCCACTCGGCGCGTCCCCGGCCTCCGGAGGCTCCGCTCCGAAGGCTGGGGATAAGCCCTCCTTAGAGCGACCGCCCAGTTCGGCAGTCGAGAGCTTTATGAGAAAGCCGAACGCGTTGCTATATGTTTTGCGCATGCGCAAAACATATAAAAGCCAGCGACGCATTCGGCTTTCTCATAAAGCCCTCGACCACCGAACTGGGTGGTCGTTTGGAGGAGGGCTTGTCCTCTGCCTTCGGAGCGGAGCCTCCGGAGGCCGGGGACGCGCCGAGTGGGCGCTCAGCCCCAAGCCCGGCTGCTTGGGGGGGCGCTCCAACCCCCACCCCCCCAGGCGCCGGGAGGGCTGGGAATGCCACTGGATGGGGCAGAGCTTGCTTTCCCCCACATGTTCTTTCTACACACGTTGATAAGTTCTGAATAGGTCTGTAGTGAAAGATCAGCAGCCACTTTCAGTCAGACGCATGAAGTTCCTGCTCACAGGAAAGCCCTGCTTTATTGTCCTTTGTATCTATTTATCTTTAGCTATCATGTGGAATGTGATCTAGCCTTGACTTTTATCCTCTCCAAGATGCGGAAACCACCTAACTCTTCTTGCTCTTTGACTCATGGCCATGTGATATTCTTAGGATGCAATCCTATACACAATTTTCTAGGAGTAAAGCTCCATTGAAAACAATGGGACTTACTTTTGAGTAGACATGCATAGGATTGTGCTGTCAGATTGCTGCTTCATATGTTATCCATTATGTGGAGTTAATGTATCATGGACATAAGAGGCAGGTCACAGGCAACACTTCTCTCAGAGGTATTTATTAAACGGGTAGCCCAATCCTATCCTCCCCCGGCATAGGCGATCCAGCGTGGGCTGCACAGTCCATGCTGAATCCTATTCGGAGAAGAAACAGGCTGGAGGTCTACTTGGGGTAAATGCCCCAGGTAAATCATCAGCCGCCCGCCACAATGGAGCTACTTGGTTTCCATCAGTTCCTTAGCTGGTGGAGAATCAAGCAGCCCCGTGTCAGGGCTTGTGGCCTGGGAGGGGGGACAGGATATAGCATTCGACACGGATCCCAGTCCCTCCCCCTCCCAGGCCCAATCCACCCACCCAGGCCCTCCCCAGGCCCTATTACATTTGGGAAAGAAGATGCAATGGTGAGAAACAATTTGCCTGTAGATCCCTGTCCGTTAAGCCACTGTTAAGTGCATCGAGCCTATGTTTACAAAAATGGAAAGAATCACTGGCTCTTGTGAACTGCACAGATCAAAGTATTCTTGTCATTAGTAAAACTATATAGATAGATATAGATATATCACTGTTGAACAAAAGCATTTACAGAGTGACCCACGCTGAAAAATAAATAAAAATATGGTTTCCTGTTGGTCGGAGCTCAGTTTTACGTTAAGGCATGTAAAAACTGAATACATCGTAGGATGAAGACACCAGGAAAGAAGGATCAGATTTCACAAACAATATAGGCAGGAACAGTAATCTCATTACTGGGATTTATTTTCAGGTGTCCAAAACCTGAATACAGGTAAAAGGTGTTCATACATGCAAAGCAATGCAAGGACTCCCTTTCTCCTATGCAAAGTTCTACAGGTTGTCGAGTTGAGGTTTCTGAAATTCGTTCTCTTTTACAGGCCTCGTTACCTTTTCAGTCATTCCGCAGCTGGCTCAAAAAGTTAAACTCTTCATCAGCTTTGCTCCTGCCTACTCACTGGTGGGCACCAAAGGCCCTCTTGCAGTGATTATGTCACTTCCTGAAGAAGTACAAAAAGTCAGTATTTCTCATATAATATTATTGTACGAACTCATCATTCCAGTATTTCCTTTATTACAATAGTAGTGGGCAATTGCTGCTGACATTCAATCTTTTTTTCACATCAGTTAAGCAGTACTGTGACCTGTGTGCGAGTTATGCACCTGATAATGTCCCACACACAAGGGAGTTCAGAGGCTTCTTGAGATAGATCAGACCCTGCCAACCCCCCATACCAGCTTTGTGTTTATGCAGGGATGTGGACCAAATCTCTGACTCCAAGTCTCAAGTCAAGTCCCAAGTCTTTGCTCCCAAGACCTGAATCTTTTGTTGCGAGTTGTGAGTCCCTATCTATTTAATGGGGAAAGTGGGTTTCAAACCTGAATAAAATTCAACTTGTCGTAAAAGGCTCCAAGTCTCAAGTCAAGTCTTTTGAATCTTTGACAATTGCCGAGTCAAGTCCGAGTCAAGTCATTGACGTGACTTGAGTCCGAGTCAATAGACTCAAGTCTACATCACTGGTGTTATGGGAGGCCTAAATGAGACAGTTTCAGTGAAGCATGAAAGATGTCTCAGGACGAAACTGGGCTTCACCATTACAAAAACAGCAGGCTTTAATCTAAGGCAGAAAAATCCTTGGGTAGAACCTTAATGTGTCCATGTGATTCAGGGCCACTGGTTGTTTCTAAAGATTCTGCATGTTTAATTCCCAGGCTATATGGGGGAAGAAAGAATTCTGTTTAGTCAGCAACCGCATGAAAGCCATCAATGCCAAAATATGCAGCTTTGCAGGATTAGACCAACTTTGTCTCCAAAGTACCTTCATAATAATAGGATTTAATGAGAACAACTTAAATGTGGTAGGTGGACTCTATGTTCTTATTTATGTACTGTATGTTGCTTAAAAGCCTGAAGCATTGCTGTTACTGGTGGTGGTTTTAAGAAATGCACTCCGCGAAAAATTAGCTTGTGTGCAAGGATCCTGCACAGTGGTTTGCTGGGGACAGGATGAGGGACATGAGGGTGAGAAGTGCAACAAAAAGTGTCACACAAATGCATGTGTGCCCAGGCGTGTCTCCTGCATACCTTGAAATAACAGAATATAAAAGATTGAACAAGTAGCATTGCACAACTAGACACTTCCCAATAGATATACCCCCAAGAGATACTCATTTTGGATCCACATCTGTGTGCTCAGTCAGTGCTTCTACTTCTGGACTTCCTGTTATGAATCAAGACACACATCTTCATTCTCGGGAACCACTCACTGGCTCACACAATAAGATTATTTATTCGTTTCCTCCTTGAGAAATCTCAGATCCTACAATATCTCCTGTGAAGAGAAAGAGATATAGAGCAACAACCTTCGTGAGGGTTAAATGAGCATTTTTCATTTGGCGCCAGGAAGATGGCTCAGGGAGAAGAGATAAGACTGTTCTCACAGCTATGCTAATCAGGGAAGGGAGGGCAAGTTGTGGAATTCCTTTTTTAAAAATATGCGTTCAGGTTTTCATAGCCAGCAACGATTCTCAATGATAAAATGACGGGATTAAAAGCCATGACAAAATAAAATCTAAGGTTAAAAATAATAAAACTCCATTTATAACATTAAAAAATTAAGAACAGTTCTTCCATGCGAGACAGTTTTGATCGTCCTTTGGCGATCTTCTTCAGGCAACAGCACAGCCAGCTGCAAGATGGTAAGCGTCCTTCTCAAAAGTTACAGGTCGTGGAAGTAAACATTTCCGGCTGAGCACCCGAAGGACAACCAAGACACTGCATTCCAGGACCTTAACTAACAACCTCGTGTAACCTCAGATACCTGAGGTTCTCTTCCCCTCTTGTTCGTCTGAGGTTACACAAGGTTGTTAGTTAAGGTGCCAAAAAGGCTACTGCTGCATCCTGTGTGTGTGTGTGTGGGGGGGAGCAGTTGCAAAGGTCTCCTCTGGATAAGGGAACATATAAGTCTACTCAGACCTGTGCCAGTGAAATCGCTGGCTCAAGTCTGCATTGACCTGGGATGGTGTATAGGGCCTGGGAATGGGGTTAGGATTTGGCGCCTGCCACTGCCGCCGAACCTGCCCCCTTCACGGAATCTATCCACCCCTATTGTCGCCCTGTTCCACCTTTCCCTTGCCCCATCGCTCCGCCCCGTTGCGAGCTTGTTCCACCCTCCTGCACCCATATTCTGCCTCCCCCATCCTGTCCTGTCTTCCCAGCAGTCTTACCTCCATCGGCAGGTCCTCTCTCTGCCCTTCTGCACACAGGAAGGCTCCAGCCTTCCTGCTGGCGCTCCAGGAGCACATGAGTTCAAGCGCTGCCAGAAACACTTTCACAAATGCCGTAAGGCAGGTAGCACTGGCAGAACGCTATTTCCTCCAGCACTACAAGCCCATAAGATTGTGCCGTAAACCAGCTAAGTATTCCTAGGATTAGATAGTGTTACCGTTTTGTCTATTGTGTGTTGTTGTATTAAATGTGCCTTTTAGCAACTGTTACCTTGAGAGTTTTGTGTTACCTTGAGAGTTTTACCAACGTAACTAGTGTTGAGCTGGTGGAGGCTGCTTTACAGCAGCTGTGATTGAGCTGGCGCAGGTCCAGGTTACCCTATAGCAACTGCTGGGGCTTACCCCAAGGTAAGGGAACAAATGTCCCCTAACCCCAAGGAGACCTCCAGCAGCCAGAAATCCCCTGTGGGATACAGCGGTAACCACGCCGGCGCCGCTACATCACGGAGCATGGATTTAGGTAGTATTGGGCTATATATCTCTCAGGCAGCCCAGTCCTGTGTAAACAAACGCTGGTGGAGTGCATGCTCCGCTGACATTGGGTGCTGTAAACGTGCCATAAAGTATATTTATTGCTCACTCCCCCGGCGGACACAACCGGCACTGAACGGCCCAGGTAAGTTGTGCGGTGCAGGTGCAGAGAAGGGCAGGCGGGGGCGGTGAGGGAGGGGGCAGTTGGCCAGCCTGGGCTGGGAGAGGGCGGGTATATCAGCAGCGCACTCTGTCAATATCCTAAGCCCCTTCCCAGCCTGGGTCGACCTTACATGGCCTCCCTGGATGTACGCCAGCTCTGGAGCTGGCATGCATCCAAGGAAGCCCATAGACCCCAGGCTTGCCTACACTCGGGGAAGGAGACGAACATCCCCTTCTCCCAAGTTGCAGTGCCCGGGCAGCCCGGAATGAACACAGGATGCAGTGGCTGACCCATTAGGCCAGCTGTACATAGTTACAAAGGATTGTGCCATTAATGAACTTAAAAAAAAATGTTTCTGAAGTTGTGTGACAATTTAGATGAAGGGAAATACCACACCTGCCTAAATCTAGTAGACTTGCCTGGGTTATGTTACCAATAGAGGAACTGGGGGAAGGGGATAGTTGAAGGAGTTCCTCAGTCCTAAGCACATTCAAAGGCTGTGTCTCTCAGCTGTCCTCTTTGGGCTGAGAGGAAGGGTAAGCTGGGACAAAGAAGAGGTCACAGTTCTACCAAGGAACCTTAAAGATATTCCCTGAGTGAGGAGAGGAGGTTAGAGTGAATTCTCAAGTTCAACTTTCCTGGGAAGGGCAGCACAGGAGAGGAATGGAGTTGGGGGCTCAGATTTATTTTGTAGTTTCAGTACCACAAGGGGCCAAGCAAGGAAAGAGCTAGTCCACTGGGAGTATATTCTTGACATTTCCCTTGTGGTTTTTTTTCCCCCCTCTCAGAGTCGAACAGATGTGTATGCTGCAATTGTTCCTGATTTTACTTCTGTGAAGACAGGAATCCATTGGAGCCAGGTAGGGTTTCCTTAATTATTCCCTACAGTTAAAGTCCAAAAGTCAATCTTTGACTGAATGTTCGGTTTCTGCTGTATGTGTGTCAATACCTCATTTGGCTGTCAAGATTTGTTTTAATCTATTCAGGGTAGTTTTCACAACTCAAGTGTCATCGTAATTAGTTTTTAAATGCTTTTGTAGGACTCTTTTATTCCAACCAGATGGATAACAAATTTTATAGTAGAAAATCTTCAACATACAAATTTTATAGTAGAAAATCTTCATCGTACACATTCCTGAATTTTGAATTGCCACCAACTACAGTTCCTGTATATGCGAACCTGCATCTCATGTACAGAAGGAGCATTACTGTGATGCAAGCTGGGAGGAACCTTGACAGGAGCAGACCACCGGTTTACTCCATGGGCTACATACGCTCAGGAGGAGGAGCTCATTCTCAGGGACAGCCAGGGACACTTCAGTGGACTTGGCACAACAGCAGTGTGGGGAGCTGAAGGCCAGCCAGAGGAGGTGGGTGACCGAATAGTTCAGGAAAAGTCATGAGGAGGACTCCCTCGGAGCTTGTGAAAGGTGAGGGATTAAGCTCAGAGTCTGAAGGCTCTAATATAAATGCCACAAACTGTAGTAGTAGTAGTAGTAGTAGTAGTAGTAGTAGTAGTAGTAGTAGTAGTAGTAGTAGTAGTAGTAGTAGAAGAAGAAGATTTGAATGTACATAGATTTGAATGATGAGATGAACTGCCTCCTTTTTACCTTCAGGTCTATCTGGGAAGGTAAAGCGGTGGCTCTTTGCGTCCAGGACACTTTTCCGCAAACTCTGAGGGCACTGTGAGAGGAGTGGCAGAGACTACTGACAAAGGACTATGATCTTCGGCCACTCCGCTTTCAGTATCCAGGAAGTGCTGAAACAAGAGCATCACAAACAGCTTCTGTTTTACCTTCTCAGATAGACATAAATGTAAAAAGGAGGCAGTTCATCTCATCATTCAAATCTATGTGGAAGCACACATGTAACAGAGAGCATCATGGGAGGCCAGAACAAGACTTTGTCTGAAGATCCCCCAAAATCAGGTGCTCTGAAAACAGTTCTAACGTGTCCTAAACACTGGACCTAGTTAAAACGTTAGCAACTACATTTATAGTTTCTCAAGATCTACACGAGCGCGTGCACACACACACACACACACACACACACACACACACACACACACACACGAGCACGTGTGTATGCGTTTATCACTGTGAGTCTATGCATGAATTCACTGAGTTCAGTGGGACTTGCCTTCAGATAAGTGTATACAGTTGGTCCTCAGTATTCACGGGGGTTCCATTCCCGGAACCCCCGCAAATACTTAAATCCACAGATACTGGAGACCAACATAAAACAGTGAAAAAAAGAAAAAAGTTTAAAAGCAATTTGCTTAGCTTTTAGAGGCAAACCACTGCGTGTTCTTCCTTTTACTAGCTTAAATTGCACTCTGGAAGCCTCTTCTGGGTCATGAAACTCCCCCCTTCCCTCTCCCAAGATTGCCACAGAATGCATTGCAATCTGATATCTGGTTAAAGACCCCAACAATTAACGAAAGAATCATAATTTACACTAGACAATGACTGAAGCATTGATGAAACATAGACGGGAGAGTCCATATTCGGACCGTGAATATTGATCATTGTGAATACCTTACCGAGATAATTAACCACTAATATAATAAACCAACCCCTTCATGGATCATTGCCTTGTCGTGGCGAAGGGGCTTGCATAACTCAATGAAGCCATGAGCTATGCCGTGCAGGGCCACCCAAGACGGACAGGTCATATGGAGAGTTCTGCCTAAAAGTGATCCACTGGAGAAGGAAATGGCAACCCACTCCAGTAACCTTGCCAAGAAAATCCCATGAACAGTACCAAAAGGCTAAAAGATATGAAGCCAGAAGATGAGCCCCTCAGGTCGGAATGTGTCCAATATGCTACTGAGGAAGAGCGGAGGACTATTCCAAATAGACCCAGAAAGGATGAAGCGGTTGGGCCAAGGCCAGTAGGACGTTCAGCTGTGGATGTGTCTGAGGTTGAAAGGAAAATCCAATGCTGCAATGAGCAATACTGCTTAGGAACATGGAATGTGAGGTCTATGAATCAAGGCAAGCTGGATGTGGTGAAAAATGAGATGATAAGATTGAACATTGACATCTTGGGAATCAGCGAACTAAAATGGACGGGCATGGGCGAATTTAAATCAGGTGACCATCATATCTACTACTGTGGGCATGAATCCCTTAGAAGAAATGGAGTAGCCCTCATAGTCAATAAAAGAGTGGGAAAGGCAGTACTGGGGTGCAACCTCAAAAACGACAGAATGATTTCGGTTCGAATCCAAGGCAAACCATTCAACATCACAGTAATCCAAGTGTATGCCCCAACCACTGATGCCGAAGAAGATGAAGTTGACCGGTTCTATGAAGACCTACAACACCTTCTAGAACTAGCACCCAAAAAAGATGTCCTTTACATCATAGGAGACTGGAATGCTAAAGTAGGAAATCAAGAAATAAATGGAACAACAGGCAAGTTTGGCCTTGGAGCGCAAAATGAAGCAGGGCAAAGGCTAACGGAGTTCTGTCAAGAGAACACGCTGGTCATAGCAAACACTCTTTTCCAACAACACAAGAGGCGACTCTACACATGGACATCACCAGATGGTCAATACCGAAACCGGATAGATTATGTGCTTTGCAGCCAAAGATGGAGAAGCTCTATACAGTCAGTAAAAACAAGACCTGGAGCTGACTGTGGCTCAGATCATGAGCTTCTTATTGCAAAATTCAGGCTTAAATTGAAGAACGTAGGGAACACCACTAGACCAGTCAGATATGACCTAAATCATATACCTTATGAGTATACAGTGGAGGTGAAGAATAGATTTAGGGCATTAGATCTGGTAGACAGAGTGCCTGAAGAACTATGGACGGAAGTTCGTAACATTGTACAGGAGGCAGCAACTAAAACCATCCCAAAGAAAAAGAATTGAAAGAAAGCAAAGTGGCTGTCAGATGAGGCTTTACAAATAGCTGTGGAAAGAAGGAATGCGAAAAGCAAGTGTGAAAGGGAAAGATATAACCAACTGAATGCAGATTTCCAGAGAATAGCAAGGAGAGATACGAAGACCTTCTTAAATGAACAATGTAAAGAAATCGAGGAAAACAACAGAATGGGGAGGACTAGAGATCTCTTCAAGAAAATTAGAGATATCAAGGGAACGTTTTGTGCAAAGATGGGCATGATAAAGGACAAAAAAAGGCAGGGACCTAACAGAAGCAGAAGAGATTAAGAAGAGATGGCAAGAATACACAGAAGAACTATACAAGAAAGATCTGAATGTTCCTGATGACCACGCTGGTGTGGTCACTGACCCAGAGCCGGACATCCTAGAGAGTGAAGTCAAGTGGGCCTTAGGTAGCATTACTAACAACAAAGCTAGCGGAGATGATAATATCCCAGCTGAGCTACTTAAAATCCTAAATGATGATGCTGTGAAAGTGCTGCACTCAATATGCCAACAAATTTAGAAAACTCAGCAGTGGCCAAAGGATTGGAAAAGGTCAGTTTACGTTCCAATTCCAAAGAAGGGCAGTGCCAAAGAGTGTTCAAACTACCGTACAATTGCACTCATTTCACATGCTAGCAAGGTTATGCTCAAAATCCTACAAGCTAGGCTTCAGCAATACGTGAACCGAGAACTACCGGAAGTACAAGCTGGGTTTCGAAGAGGCAGAGGAACTAGAGATCAAATTGCCAACATGCGCTGGATCATGGAGAAAGCACAAGTGTTCCAAAAAAACACCTACTTCTGCTTCATTGACTACGCAAAAGCCTTTGATTGTGTGGATCACAACAAACTGTGGCAAATTCTTAAAGAGATGGGGGTACCAGACCACCTTACCTGTCTCCTGAGAAACCTGTATGCGGCTCAAGAAGCAACAGTTCGAACCGGCCATGGAACAACCGATTGGTTCAAAATTGGGAAGGGAGTACGGCAAGGCTGTATATTGTCACCCTGCTTATTTAACTTGTATGCAGAGTACATTATGAAAAATGCAGGGCTGAATGAATCGCAAGCCAGAACCAAGATTGCCGGGAGAAATATCAACAACCTCAGATATGCAGACGATACCACCCTAATGGCAGAAAGTGAAGAAGAACTAAAGAGCCTCTTGATGAGAGTGAAAGAGGAGAGTGAAAAAGTTGGCTTGGAACTCAACATTAATAAAACTAAGATCATGGCATCTGGTCCCATCAATTCCTGGCAAATAGAAGGGGCAGAAATGGAAGCAGTAACAGATTTTACTTTTTTGGGTTCCAAGATCACTGCAGACGGAGACAGCAGCCATGAATTAAAAGACGCTTACTCCTTGGAAGGAAAGCTATGGCAAACTTAAACAGCATAATAAAAAGCAGAGATATCACCATGCCAACAAAAGTTCGTATAGTCAGGGCGATGGTGTTCCCAGTAGCAATGTATAGTTGCGAGAGTTGGAGAGGAAGGCTGATTGCTGAAGAATAGATGCTTTTGAACTGTGGTGCTGGAGAAGACTCCTGAGAGTCCCTTGGACTGCTAGGAGATCAAATCAGTCAATCTTAAATGAAATCAACCCTGACTGTTCCCTGGAAGGACAGGTACTGAGGCTGAAGCTCAAATATTTTGGCCACCTAATGCGAAGAGAGGACTCTCTGGAGAAGACTCTGATGCTGGGAAAGATTGAAGGCAAAAGGAGAAGGGGAAGGCAAAGGATGAGATGGTTAGACAGCATCACCGATGCAACGAACATGAAAATGAGCGAACTCAGGAAGATAGTGGAGGACAGGAAGGCCTGGCGGGATATGGTTCATGGGATCACGAAGGTTCCGACACGACTTAAAGACTGAACAACAACAACAATAATAAACCAACCCTCAACATCTGAAATAACTTGAAGTACTTGGAGAGTCAGACGTTTATGTACCAAAATGGCGACTCCTCTGGCTGCATGAAGGGGTCGATCATCCCCTTCCCGCCGTGTAATCATCGGGAGGCCCTATGGGCCTACTTGGATGTGCACGAGCTCTAGAGCTCACGCACAGTAATGCTGACATAACCGGCTTATCTGGGGCCTGGAGGGAGCTTGGGATACCGGCTAGGGAGCTCAGGATCCCCGACCCCTCCAGGCCCCGGGCGACTAATGGCCACCCTCCCTTGCCGCCCCAATCCACCCTCCCCCCACCCCTGCCCCAACCGGCACAGGGCTTACCGGGGGGGGGACTGCTGGGCAAAAATCACAGGCCGCAGCGCTAGTGCTGCTTGCTCACTGGGTGTCGCGTAAATACCTTATAGCACTTTTGTGACAGCCTGCGCCGGGACAGCACATGCTGCCCTGGCACAGACGTTAAACAGGATTGGGCCGTCAATATTTATCATGCTCACAGATAAACCTAAGCAAGTTGTCAGCACTCCCAGAAAAGTAGGAGGTTATGAGCAGACTAACTTCCAGGCATTTTAATCCGGCTGTTGCCCACTAATAATAGTTCATACTTAGAATAAATAAATGCCATTAGACTGCAATTAAAGACAGAAAGAAGAAAAAAACCCATCATTAACAATACAGAGGGCTACCCATATAACAAACATCGGATTAAAGTCTCAAGAAATGATTCTGCAGTTGCTAGGAAGTAGAAATGCTTAAGATGATTGTTAATATTAGCGCAAAATATAACAGGAGTCTGAAGATGGTATTCCAAACCTAAATTTCTAGCAACGCCACGATCTTTGGAAAACTGAGCTCTTTGAAGCACGACTTCTTTGGGGAAGTCAGGAAATATTGTGATTTCTTCTTCTGTCACGCCAATTTTGCGCGGTTAGCTTAAATGGTCAACCACTGGATCCTGTGTGGATTGCGGCCCATGCTGGCATGGCATGGGCACATGTTTGTCCCCTTCCCACAGTGTAAGTGGCATGATCCCCAATGGACCTCCTCAGATGCAAGCCAGTGGCCCCCTCCCTTGCCACGCCCCCGCCCCTATGCCAACCGGCATGGGACCTACCTACGTCAGCCAACATGGAATCAGTACGGCAGCTGAGTGAGCGTCACCGGCCTCTGCACCAGCACCACTTACTCACAAGGAACCGCAGACATGCTGGGGTTCTCAACCAGTAGTACTTGTACCAGTGTTACTTTGGCCAACTACTGATGGTACTTGGACCACTGGACTGCCGGAACCCCATTCCGATGCGGCACTTTTGGCGCCGTGTTTTTGTTCCAAAGAGACTCCTGCCTTTGGTTGAGTCTCTCGTGAATGCTGAGAGGGGCCCTCCAACCCGCCCAGATCCACCTTCATTTTCTGGCCTCCGAAAACCCAGAAGTAACTGATGATGATGTCATCACCAGTCACTTCTGGTGGTACACAGCAGGAGAGTGGCTCTGAGGTGGTACTTGGCTGGGAAGGGTTTGAGAACCCCTGCTGTATGGCATGTTTGCGACTCCTTAGGCCGGTGGAGCGCTTGCTCCATCGGCCTAAAGATAGGCAGGATCGGGCTCCCCAACTGAAAAATAGTAAAATCCAAAATCTAGGAGAACCTGATGCAGTATGTGCACTTGGCCGGGATCCAGGGAAGTGAGAAAGATAGACAGGATAAAGTTTCTCGAGGAAGAGTTGAAAGTCTTTAGGAAGCTGGAAAAATCTCACGAAGCAGATGCTCGAGGAATATAAGTGCAACATCTTGTCTCATCTGCTTCAGTTGTGCTTCAGACAGACCAACAACCCGCAAATTCCCAGATTTACCAGCCATCTCTAATTGCAACACTCTGCCTGATAATGCTTTGTGGGCAGCAACTTGTAAGGTCGCTTGGTCTTGAACCTGTTGTTCCAGTTTGAGTACTTTTTTATTCATCACGGTCATATCCAACCTATGATTATCAATAGATACAACCAGTGACGTCCTATCATGGGGGAAGCTGGTGTGCTGCACCCCAGGTGCCGAGTGGGCGCGTTGCTTCCGGGGGGCGCGGCAGCCGGGCTCGGGGCTGCGCAGCGCGGCACCGGAGCTCGGCTGCCGCACCCCCCGGAAGCAACGCGACCACTCGGCGTGTCAACGGCTTCCGGAGGCTCCACTCCGAGGCTGGGATAAGCCCTCTTCAGATTGACTGCCCAGTTCGGTGGTCAGTGCCTTCTGAAGGCCCAATGCGTCGATGTGGCTTTTATTAGTTTTTTTGCGCATGCGCAGAACCTTTCTGAGGGCAAACGGGCTCCAACCCCCGCCCCCCGAGGCGCCGGGAGGGCTGGGAACGCCACTGCTCACAACTGTTCAATTGACCCCTCCATAGATTTTCCTTTTTCTTTTGAAGCTCGGCGGATATCTGGTCTTTCTGGTGTTGTAGTTAAGTCCACAATCTTTCCCAGTTCTTCAAAGGAGGAGGTTGGAATTTCCCCCGGAACAACCGACACAGAATTGTTCATTTTTTTTTAATGGAGGCATATTATCAGATCAACTTCAAGCGGCAATAATAAGAAAATGATTGCTGAACTATTTAACTATCTTATTTATTCGAAAAACATCTAAAACTTGCCAAAGACGTACCAAAAATTCTGATAAACAAAGGGAGCGAAGCAAACGGAGCTGCGTCTAGGTCGCCATCTTGAATCCCAGCTTTGGGATTCTGGTTATTCAGTTCTCCAGATACTACATTTGGAGGTGACCAGCCATACTTCGAAGTTAGAGTTTTGACAATTCAGCAGATTTTAAACTGAGTATTTCCTGTTCTTCTTTCTAGATATTCAAATCAAAACAATTTAAGTATTTTGACTATGGATCCAAGAACAAGGAATTTTATAACATGGTAAGGAAAAAGAAGCAATATTTTGGAAGTGAGTAATTTGGTCTGGTCTTTAAGAGATCTGAGTTGAATATGGGTGGTGATAGATGCTGGGCACTGAAGTAGACCGTAGTAGTGAAGTAGCTGGACCTTTGGTAGCTGGACCGCTGCCCACTCCATTGCACACTTCTGTGCCTCTCCCATGGCAGCTTCCAAACTCCCCAGTTCTACCCTGCTGCCAGCATAGCACCCTCAGCTCAGCTCAGGCTTCTGGGTGCAAGACTGTGCCTGCTCACTTCCCCCAGCTGCAGCTGTGCACTAAGCAAGGGTGATGATGGATGGCTCAATGCCTGTGGGGGAGATGAGCAGAGCAATAGCCTGCTGTGAGCAAAGCAAAATCCAGCTTTGACTCAGTGCAGTTGGCTGTCTGCCTGCTGGTTTTGGGCAAGGCAAGCAGGGCAAGCACTGAAAAAGGAAAGATAGCACGCACTGGCTTCCTGAGTTACGGACATCCGACTCACAGTTGGCTGCCTCAGCGCTTTTGTGCATGTGCTGTAGTCCTTTATATGGCGCTTTCGTGCAGGTGTGATAGCCCTGAGGAGGCAAGAGCTTACTGTTTTGAGCTATGTACATTCCGACTTCCAGACAGACCTCTGGAATGGAAAGGGTGTGTATATTGGGTATTTAGCATAAATGGTTAGAAAATAACTTTTCAGGGCCAAATGTTACAAATCCTTGAGAACTGTGGGTAGTGAAAGGCGTAGTGTTTGAAACATTAGAGATAATATGGAATTGGTGAAACCTGTTTTCATATTTCTTTTTGTCAACAGACCACACCTCCATTGTATAAAATAGAAGACATGATTGTGCCAACAGCTGTGTGGTATGGAGGAAATGACATTCTTGTAACCAAAAATGATATTGAACAGTTGCTCCCTCGCATCCCTCGTTTAGTTTTCCAAAAGTACATTTCTTCTTGGAACCATGCAGATTTACTCTTGGGTCTTGATGCTCCAGAGCGCCTATATCATGATATGCTTTTCCTTATGCAGCAGTACAAATAAGACCTCATATCTTATTGAGTATGTGACATACATGTACAGTAGGGCCCCTGTATCCGCGGGGGATACGTTCCATATCCGTACCCCAACGGATATGTGAAAACTGAAATTCACTTATCTGCAGATAACAGATGGCCCGCTCACACACCCCACACACACGCGCAACCCCCTCCCCCAGGCTCTTACTTTTAGTGAAGAAAGGTTCATTTCTTACTTACACAAACGTGATAAGCATCCTCCTGCTGCTTATTGCAGGGGAGTAGAGCAAGACTAAGTGCTAGGTAGGCTCTGCAAGGTTAACAACAGGAAGTGCTTCTAGCACAGAGTATCTAGCACTCAGTCTATCTATTCTAGCACTTAGTCTCGCTCTACTTGTCTGCAATAAGGAACAGGAGGCTGCTTATTGTGTTTGTGTAAGTAAGAAACAAACCTTGCTTCTCATACAGCACAATCCAGTTCTAACTTGGGGCTGAGGAACGAGCATTCTGCCATCCCAAGCCATCGCAAAACTGCCGTAAATCACTTTCGCGATGGCTCGAGAGCAGGGAAGGCCGATGCAATGCCGGCCTCCCATGCTCCGCTGACCCAGCACCCACCAGACCGCTGCTGGACCCAGGTAAGGATCCAGCGGGTGGAGGGGGCGATTCGGCGGGAAATGGCGGGGGCAGATAGGCCCAGCCGATCGGGGAGGGGGTCGGCCTCGGCTGAATCCTGTCCCCCACCAATCAGCTGAGCTGTTACACAGCCTCCTCCAACTTCCGTCAGCAAAATAGCTGGCGGAATTCTGAAGAAGCCTATCGGCCCCAGCTGCTGTTACACTCAGGGAAGGGGACGAATGTCCCCAGAGGCGTCGCTCCGGTAGGGGCGGGGCTGTAAGTTTTGCTCGGTCGGAGTCCCGTTTACCGAACAAGCAGGAGGCGGCCCCGCCCCCTCACTGTCAGAGCCATTCCCCTGCGGAGAAAGCAGCAGGCAGGGTCTCTTGCCTGCTGCTTTCTCCGCAGGGGAATGGCTCTGACAGTGAGGGGGCGGGGCCGCCTCCTGCTCGTTCGGTAAACGGGACTCCGACCGAGCAAAACTTACAGCCCCGCCCCTACCGGAGCGACGCCTCTGAATGTCCCCTTCCCCGAGTAGGCTTTCCACCGCGGGGAGCCTGCTGCAGGCTGCCCGCAGCGGAGCTCAGGATCCAGTGGGTGGCCTTGGCCGCCTGGCGGATCTTTATAACAGGATTGGACTGTAAAAGTAAGTTGGGGGGAGTGTTGTGTGCACAGGGGGGGCAGGGGGACATCTGCTATCCACAGATAAGTGAATCCGTGAGTAGTGGGGGGCCTTGTGTATTGTAGAAAAATCTAATAGACATGGGGACTTTAGAGCTTGCTTTTCTGAATCCTTTCTTAAATAATTAAAATTGTTACTAACTGTAGCTCACCACTAATTTTTCTTTAGCTGGTTGCACTAGTACTTGTGGGGATATGAAGTGTTCTACAGTGCAAGACTTCTTCCTTCTGAGAGGCACATAACCCAGGCATTGCACAGATGGACTTTGGGCCTACCTTGTAGTTTGCTTTTGTTATTCTTCAAAAGATACTAAGGATGTGATCTTAAGGAAGCTCTGGGTGTGTCCCATGGATTTCAAATGTGTATTTTGATGCACATTTCAGGTGCTAAAAATGTGAGGACAAAAGGAGGGAAGGAACTATAGTCTGTGTACACCACTGAGCTCCTTGGAGGAAGGGCAGTATAAAAATGTGAAATAAAGAAATAAATATATGCATGTGCAGATGTGTGTGACAAGAGATAATGCCATTTCTCACTCAGCTCTTCATGTGAAAAAAGTGATTAAAAACATGTTTGCGCATTTATGAGCACAGTACTTCTGCATGGCACTCACTACAGCACGAGCTTTCTGCATGCAGCTAAGATCTAGATTCAGGCTAGAAGGGAGCCAAAGTCCTCCTAAGGGAGCCTAAGTGGGTGTTCTGCTCGAAATCCAAATGCAACTCCCAGGTACTAAACGCCTGAAGGGTATAGAATTCACTGAGGATATACATCACGCGGGTGGGGGGAGCCACGAAGGGACCCCCAAAGCTCTGTGCCCACTTCTATCCCTCACCAGCAGCAGCTCCCTGAAAATGCTGAGAAACTGCGCTGTTTCTGAGGCCAGATCAAAGCCCCCTTAAGAAGCCCAGCTGAGAGGCGGCGATCAAAGGCACAATCCGCCTAAAGCCTCAGCCAGAGGAAGCTCCCAACGCAATGTGACTGAGGGGAGCAGAAAAAATGCCACTCCCCAGTCACGTGCTTTAGCCACAAGAGCTGCTCGTGCGACTCCTGCCGTAGTGGGGGGCGGGCACTGCAAAGGAGACGCCGGGCTACTGGTCCAGCATCATCAATATTTGGCCCACCGTTTCACTCACAAGGAAACGAGAATTGCTTTCTAGTAGAGATTTACCCAGGCACCCCCCTAATAAAACACGACAGACAGTGGCTTGGAGTTAAGGGTCACTTTATTGAATTAACAAAACAACCTGCAGCAGGGCACTAACTAAACACCCCCCTGGCATGCGGTACTAGCATGGGGAAAACGGTTCTAATCGTCTACATCCCCTTTGTTCTAAACGGGCATGACATCCTGGCTCAAGCCATACTCGGTCTAAACCAAGCTGCATATCACTGCCAGCCCCAAGGGGCCAAGGCAGCTGGAGAACGCAGACCACCCCAGTAAAAATCTCTAAGGTGGTCTTTGCTACTCCAGCCTGGGGCTGTGCCAGCCTGCCTCACTGATCCGCTCCGGCATCGTCTGAGCGGTTCTGGCTCACCCACTGACTTTGCTTACCTCAGGATGTATACCGAATAGCCCTCCCTGGCTACCCATCCGCACGCCACCTACCACACGGGGGGGGACGACTGCCTAGCGCTTGTCTCCCGCTGCCCACCTAAATAAAAATTCACGGATACCCCGCTGCAGGTCAAACAGGAACTGATCAGCGCCCTCAGAGGATAGGTGCACCCCATCACTCCGAAACAAATGAGCTGCTGAAAAAACAATACCTGGGTGTGGAATAAATCCCCCCCCCCAAGTTGAAACAAAACTGGCCTCAGGTACTCATTCACCTTCTTCCTAGCTATATCAACCCGACCGGGGTTCAAAGCCCTGCGCCAAACCCTCCTGGGAAGCCAGATGGACCAAAGGATAGCAATCCCTGGGATCCATTTCCTAATCACATCGAAATCCCTGTGGACCTCTAGGCTCAAGGACACTGATGTCCTCTGACAGAGGTCATTTTCCCCCAGGTGAATGACCAGTACCTGAGGCAGCGGTTCTACCACCAACAAGTCTAACAGCAAGGGGAGCAACTGGCCCCACAGAATCCCACGCTTGGCGGCCCAGCGCACCCTAGCCACGTCTCTGAGTCCAAGCTGCGTTCAGAAGCACGTAGACGCAGCTTGCTTCCTGGCCCAGAAAACGATGGAGTGCCCCACAATGAGGACCTTCACAGGCCAGGACTCCCGGAAACCTGCAACAAGAACAAACGTGTTAAACAAACCAGCACACACAACGACACTATCCTATAGTGTTCACAGTGCATGGTAAACAAAAATGGACCTATACTGTACCTAGGCCCTACCTGACTAATGAACCCCCTCAGGAGAAAACGCATGGCCCGAGGGCCATAAAACGCATGGCCCGAGGGCCATAAAACGCATGGCCTGAGGGCCGTAATGCAGGTCTCGCAGACCACATAAGGCCCTAATGGCCGAAATAGGCCCCAGGGGCCAAACGCAGAGGCCAACAGGCCAACCAGAGGCCAACAGGCCAACTTACCTGGAGCGCAGTGCACTCAGTATGGGTTGGGCAAAGCAGTACAAGGCCAACATGGACAGCTTACCTGGCACGCGTTGCAACTTAAAACTTTCGAATATAGCTTTTAAAAGCCAAAAAAAGCCACCAATACGCTGCACCGCCGATGAGGGCAGGCCAGACTGGGCTGCCACCGAGGCTGCTCCAATACGGAAGGAATGGAGGCCATATTCGTCCGGAGATAGCCCCAGGGCAACTATAGCACGCTGAAATACCGCCCTAAACTGAAAAAGCGATAATGGTGACCCGTCCCTGTGAGAAAAAAGGGGGCCAGCACCACTCCTCCTCAACATAATAAATCTCTCCAGAGCAGCCACAGGGCAAAGATTAAGACCCTGGACTCACCGCAATTTCACCACCTGTCCCCGAGCTCGCTGATCCGTCTTAGATCTGCGAAGTCGTATAAGGGCCATGCTGTCGGAAATCACTGCATCCTCCAGATGCAGTGCCTGGCCAGACATGTCACCTTTAGATGCACAGAGCACCAAAATAATAAAACCAAAGCAGCTGTCCTAAATAGGCGAAACGCACCAAAGAATAAAACCAAAGCAGCTGTCCTAAACAGAATATACTCAAATGGGGAGGAACAAATGGTGCCAAAGGAGTCGAGCAACTGCTCCAGCAACTCAGGTGTTACTGGTTTCCGGCTATCAATGGCAGGGGGCCAACCCCTCTTAAAACCACTTCAACTGTCACTTCAACTTATGATTCTGCGCCCAATACCAAATGCCGAGCTTCCAAATGTCGAGCTTTTTCTGCGTTTGTGCAGAAGACAAGCAGAGAGCTCTCTTACTGTGCTTGCTCCATCAGAAAGGGTGCAGCTGGGGAGGAGGCTCAGACCTCAAGGTCTGCCCCCACCACTTAACAGCTCTACCTTTGCTGCAGCCAGACCCAAAGTGCGATGCTGCTCACCATTCAGGGTAGTCTGAGTCAGGCTTCAGGGCCACTTCAGGTCCTTACTTGTAGATGTTGGTCCCCATGGAGTGGGTGGTGATCATCACAGAGTCCTTGCAGATCTCAGGGCCCTTGAGATCCTCTTTGGACACAGCTTTCCCTTTGGCCTCTGTGGCTAAACCAGGGGTGGCCAACCTTTCAACATGAAGGCTCCTGGCCCTTTAATGGCTGTATAGGTGAGGGCTTTTGCTTTAGCAGCACCATCAGCACTTGCACTTGCAGGACTCGGCCGACTCGGACTCAGACTTGGGGCCCGAGTCCAAGTCTAAGTCACCCCCTTTGACGCCCCCCAGAAGCTGGCACCGGGGCCCCTGGTCACCAGGGCCCGTATGTAACGACGCCGCTGCCGTCTGTCCACCTAGTCTAGTATAATCTAAACTGACTGGGCATCTGAGTGGCAACTATGGGAAAAAGTGTGTTGAATTAGAGGATAGTTTGGGGTCTGATTCAGCAGAGATCTTAACTTCTTAACAACAGCTCAATGGAACCTCTATGAAAAGGAGTAGCCTAGCTTTGAATACTGGGAGCAAATAAAATGGGACAGTTGCTGCCTTGCCTTGCCTTCAGGTCCTAAATGTGAGCTTCTCTTGGGGGCATCAGGTTGGCCACTGCTGGCACCAGGATGCTGGGCTAAATGTTTTGCTGAGGTCTGAAACACTCGTAAGCGCCCTGACTCCAATCAACCTCCTGGTTTACCAGGTTTCTTGAAGTAGCTTCTCACTCCCAGCCCCAGCCAAAGGGAACTGGGGACCGAGGAGAGATGGATCCCCCCCCTCGCAGCAGACCAGCCAAAGAAGCCATGCAAGTGCCCTAGACACCTTCCCGAATTCCCTTGTGCGCCCTCTTGGCTTCAGACTCATGGGGTCGACACGGTCAGCAGAGAGCAGCCTTGGAAATATAGTTTTTTTTTGGGGGGGGGCTATGCAAGATTTGTACAAATGTTATGATATTTAAAAACAATCATTTTTCACTTAATAGGGCTAATATAATGCAGGTTGCAAGCCGAAGCACCCTTACAGGGGAGTAAGTGTCAGTGAACTCGGTAGGAATATAGCGGTATTCTTACCAAGTACAGTTGGCCTTTTTTATCCAAGGTTTTTCCATCCACAGATTTGACTCAACACGGGTGGCAAAACTGTGGAAGACGGAGTCCGACCGCACCACATTACTGCTTTTTCAGCATTGTCAGGGGCCTGCCAGCTGGTTCCTGCCTCCTGCATGTGTCCAAACCACTGGAAAAAAGAGGGGAAACGCAACCAGGAATCTGTCAGGGGCCTGCCAGCTGCTTCCCAGCATGTAGAATCTGCTAAAAAAAAGAAAAAAAAAGTGCAACCAGGAGTCTCAGGTGCCATCTACAGGTTGCTTCCGGTAGCGATTTTTTTTCAGTCAGTTTAAACCAGTGGTTCCCAACCTTTTTCGCACTGGAACCCCCTTTTGTAGAATGACAATCTGTCGGGACCCGCCTATGACCTAGGGGCAGAAGTAATGTCAGTAAGCAGGAAATGATGTCATTGCTATTAATAAATTACACTGTTTAATAAATCACACTTTTTACTCATAAGCAGCACTATTTGGGGGGAGGTGAGCTAATATTAACAGAGATGCTAAAGGGAAGCAGAAAGTAGCACAAGGTGATCAAACAAGTCCCAGACACTTCTTTCTCTGCTGTGGAGGGGGGGAGTGAGTCACCATCTTGGGTGTGGCCATCCAGCCAACATCCCCTGACACCCCAGAGACTGGTTCATGACCCACCTGTGGGGTCCCGACCCCCCCAGGTTTGGAACCACTGGTTTAAACAAATTCAGGAGGAGGGAAGCGCCGAAGATGCGGGGAAAAAAGGTAATATGGTACCGCTCCCCCCCCCCGTTTTTCGTATAACACTTTTTTTATCCACTGGGGTTCTGGAACCCCAGTGGATACAAAGGTCTGACTGCTAGATTTCTATGGGGAACAACCATTTCTGTTTCTTTGTTCCAGTAGCCCTTGGTGCAAAACACAATCTATCTTGTACCTGGTAGAGCTGATCCAGATTAAGTTTGAGTCTGCATGGAATCTCCTGCACTCCATTTTAAGATTGTTACAACTGCAATTTCAGGCAGTTCCATTATGCCCAACCCTCTCTCTCTCTTCACCCCTGTTTTGCTTAATATTCAGCCTGAAGAAAAGCTCTGTATAACACAAAGTCCACTCCTTTTTACAGATTTGTTGGTCCTACCAAAGCTACCGTATTACCCTACAGTGGGCCCAGCAAATAGGAATTGTCCTTGGAATAGGAACAGTTGGAGTGCATGCAGTCTGCACATGTTCAGAGGCATTTTCCTTGCAGTCTGCAGGGGTAAGAAAAAGAAAAACAACTCGCTGTTGCAGCTCGTGATACAAGAGATGCTAATCCCAAAAGGCAAAATTAGTTACTGGGATTGACCTGGCAAGGGCCAGAAAAAATAGCACAGTACTACCCCTGTTAAATGGAGACAGTTGAAGTGTTTGGTAGTTACCCAGCCAGACGAAGGCTTCTGACTCAAAAGCCTGCACACTGCTGCTTTGTGACTAGTGATCAATCCTAAAAAGCAGATTGTTTTGTGTTCCCTATGAACTGGCTACCCCACAGCTCTCCCATTTTGTAAACAAATTGTTTTCTTCTACCCATATGACCACGCCCCGAGTCTCAGCCCAGGCTGGCTCAGTTTAAGGCCATCATGGGGTACGACCAAGGCCCATCCCCTATGTCAGCAGATGTTTCTGGTTGGAGCTTGCTTATATAACAACACCTCCATGGATTCTTAAAGAGTATTCAATCCTTGCCTCGTCACAGGCATTTGTTCGAAGTCAAGTTTTATAAAATCCTATTTAATTAAGCATGTGTGAATATGAACAAAGAGATTGTTCATGCAAATATGCTGAAGTTTGAGATGCCACTGTTAATTTCTTTAGGGGTCACTAGAACATGTCTCTGGTGAGATGATTAATCATAACAAACACAATGGCCACAGTCCATCGCAGAATTATGTACATTAAACCGGTGTAATCAATGGGTACATTTCTTCCTCAGTGGTTTTAAATTCCATCAATTTCAGTGAAACAGATTTGCAGCCCAATCCTATTCAGAGGATGACTCCCTGCTGTGCCAAACCCTACACACCTTGATTGTGCAAGTGCAGGTCCTTTGAAAATTTACATACAGTTTCCTCAAGGAAAGAGGAGTGGAAAACGGTGCAAAGGAAAAAGGGTGACATTTTGAATTCAGCTTGGATTCATCTTGAATAATACGTTTTTAGCTTTCATTAACTATAATCCTGGATTCCATACATAAGTACTGTATTCATCATGGCATAGTATATTAAAATGATATTTCTTCCATGTTGCATACGAATGGAACTCCCTAATCAGGATTTCCTCGCCACTAAAACCTTTAAATGCCTCAAGAAACCAACTATAAAATAAATGAGTTCTGCTGTGGATACAGTCTTCTACTTTTCTAGTTCTTTCTTTCTTATGGTCATATTTCTTTCTTTCTTATGGTCATATATATTCTGGTCAATTCTCGTATTAATAGAAACCTAACTTTCTGGATTGCAAGGGTTTCATGCAGGTATCCTAGACAACTGTAATATTCTTGGTGAATAATTACAGAGGCCTAACATTATTTAATTATTTTGTGCCAAACACAAAATTTTGTAATGTCTTGTGCCAAACACAAAATTATTTTATAATTAAATAGGTCCAATAGCATTGATGCATATTTAAATACTGTACAGCTAAATATAATTTATGGGTTACAAGTTATTCCACTGCAGACCTTTTGCAACATCATAGAGATCTGAACTCTACCAGAGATCTGAACATAGAGATCAACATAGAGACAACATAGAGATCTGAACTCTACCAGAGCAGAGAGGCTAGGTAAGAAAGAAGGCTTTTCCATGATGAATCTCTTAATTTAGATGGGTGGAGTACAGTTTTGTTTTGGAATACTTTTTTAACAGCTTGTATTTTAAGTGGTTCGCTTTGCAAGGGTCTTACTAGTGTACAGTAAAGTATATTTTAGTAAGAGTTACAGCACAATTCTATGAATGTAGAAAGCACTCAGGAAACGTTCCATTGAGTTTAGCGGGCCCAACTCCCAGGGAAACATGTATAGGATCGTAGTTGGGCAACCCAATCCTAAACTGCCCTCACTCTACTGAAACTAGTGCTCAGGCAGCATAAGGTGCTTTACGGAGGTTGCAGCCGGGCTGCTGCTGTAAGCATTGAGCAGTGGCGGTAGCCCACCAGCAGAACTGTTGTGTCCCCTAGTGCTGGTAAGACAGTGCAGGGGGGTGGGAGGGGGTGGGAGGAACAGGGCAGGGAGGGTTAAGATTGGGGAAGAGGTGGAGGTGGAATGGGGTGCAGAATGAGGGCTGGAAGGGGGTGGTATCAGTGACAGCAGCACTGCCGATATCCTATCCTCCTTCTGGACCTTGATTTTGCACCAGCGATATCCCCAGCACAGATCAGAGTAGACCCATTCTGGCACCAGAGGCTTGCCAATGGGTAAGGGAATAAACTCTCCCTTACAAATGTTCCCTTACCCAGAGGAGAGCTCTGGGACTACTCCTCTCACAGGCTGCAGCATGCACTCGGGCAGCATAGTTGCATTGGCCCAGGGGAAACAATAGGATTGGGGCCTAAAACATGCTTATACTCATGGATTAAACAAGGCTTTAGATCACAGATGACTTAATCTCCACTTAAATTGGAAGGATTAAGTCAGTACTTAGCAATGTGAAATGAAAACCTTGTTAAACCCACACACACTGAACAAACAAATAAATAAATAAATAAAAATTTAAAAAACTTTTGGGTGGTGCAAAGCTTCTGGGGGCTAGGAGCTGCTGCTGGGGGCTGCACCACGAGTAGCAGCAGCAGCCCCCAGTCCCCAACAGAAGCCCCAGCCCCCAGCCGCAGCCCACAGCAGCCAACAGCACCAGGCCCCAGCCTCCAGCAGCAGGGGGCTGGGGGCTGCTGCTCCTGGGGGCTGCTGACGACGACAGAGGCAGTGGGGGCAGCAATGATGGTGGTGGCCACAGCTGCGGCTGGCGGCAACGATGGCGGCAGAATGGCGGCGGTGGGACAGGCCAGGCAAGTCAATTTAATTAATTTGGCTTACTAAATTAAAAAGAGTCGGACACAACTGGACTTAATTGTCAGGGGTCACCTTTACCTTTTTTTTACCTAACAAAATAAATAAATAATTAAAATTTTAGGCACCCTTCCAAAAAGATTTTTAAATTTTTATTTATTTATTTAATTATTTAATTGATTAATTGTTGGGAGGGGTGTCCCAGTTTAGAACCAGGAAAATCTGGTGAGCCTATTTAAACCAGCACTGAAGACTCTGCAGCTAATCAGTGTCACATGAACCAGAGGCGTTGCTACATACCCTGTGGGAGGGGGCGTTGATGCGACATCCCCCACGTGACGCCACAGAAGCCTGATGTGTGTGATGTCACTTTCACCCCGTCACCTGGCGAAACGGCCGAAAAACATTAGGCGGTTGCTTTTGTGCCATGCCGCCACCGAATTTCGGCAGTGGTGTGGCAAATGTTCAACCCCCTGCTGCTTGACACCCCCGCCACCTGGTGGACCGCCCCCACCCCCCTAACGACGCCTCTGACATGAACCTGCTGTCAGTCACAACCCAGCTCAGTTGGAACACATGTATTTCTTCCAGAGATAGGGTGGTTTGTAGTTCTTTGGTGCTCCCACACCTATGACAATGCCTGCCACTGAAGTGTCCCTGGCTGTCCCTGAGAATGAGCTCTTTCTCCTGAGCTTATGCAGCCTATGGAGTAAACTGGTGGTCTGCTCTTGTCAAGTCTCCTCCCAGCTTGCACCACAGTAATGCTCTATAAGGGCACATGAGATGCAGGAAAGATTTGCATATAAAGGAACTGTAGTTGGTGGCAATTCAAAATGCAGGAATTTGTTCAATGAGAATTTTCTACTGTAAAATTTGTTATCTATCTAGACTATCTAGTTATAATAGGGGAGATCCTACACAATCGTTTAAAAACTAATAAAGATGACATTTAGATATTTGAGTTTTGAAAATGACTTTGAACAGATTAAAAGAAACTTTGTTAGCCATACATGAGCTATTGACACACATACAGCAGAAACTGACCATGCGCAGCTCAATTCTGTGTAGGCTGTAGGGCCGACCGCCACATCCTATCAAGTTCATTGCATTCTTGAGTATGGGAAGCCAGGCTTCCTGTTTAACATTGGAAGCCCTTCTAGCATGCAGGCTGCTTGCCTGCTCTGTGCATGGAACTGGCTCGTTGTTTGCTTTAAAGGAAGAGATGTGCTGGCTTCGCGCCAATGCTGAAAACTGAATTAATGTACTGTGTGTAGGGGGTGGGGCCCTGCAGGGTTAGCGTTCCTGCTATCCACGGATTCCAGTATCCATGGAGGGGGCAGGAACCGATCTTTGTGGATATGGGGGGTATTCAGTTTCCCAGATACTGTACTTTTGACTTGCCTGTCCTGTCCCGCTGCCACCATTCTGCCGCCATATTCGCTGCCAGCCACGGCTGCCACCATCATCACTGCCCCCGCTGCCATCATCGCTGCCCCTGCTGCCTCCATCATCGTCAGCAGCCCACAGCAGCTGTGGATGTGACTAACCATATTTCAAAGTGAGAATTCTGACAATTCAGCAGATTTTAAACTATTTCCTGTTCTTTCTATTTAATCCAATCAAAACAATTTAAGTATTTTGACTATGGATCCAAGAACAAGGAAGTTCACAACATGGTATGGTTAAAGAAGAAATATTGTGGGAGTGAGCAATTTTGTTTGGTCCTTAAGAGACCTGAGTCAAATATGGGTGGCAATGGACGGTCACCAACTCGGATACTGAATGAGGGCCTTTGGATTTGGTGGACCCACGCTGCCCCTCCCACAATCCCTGCTGCACACTGCTGTGCTTCTCCCACAGTGGCTTCCATCCACCCCAGTTCTACCCTGCTGCCAGCAAGCTGCACCCTCAGCTCAGGCTTCTGGGTGCAAGACTGTGCCTGCTCACTTCCCCCAGCTGCACTTGTGTGCTAACATCTGATCCAGTCACTGTGCATGATGAGGCAAAACAAAGAAGCAAGGCGGGTGATGGCTGCCTGGCGTCTAGCGGCAGGCAAGGCAAGCAGGGCTGGAGGGGCCCAAGAGCAGCAGACCAGGTCAACACTGAAAAGGACAGTCAGCGGGAAGAGTGGAGAGAATGAGCAGTAGCAGCTGAGTCCACCAGACCTGGGTGGATGAGAGAAGAAGGTTGTGCTGCAACAGCCCAGGGAGCAGGGAGAAGATCTGCCAGCTCTGGCTGTATGAAAAGGTGACAAGATAGAGTGAGAATAGGCTGCCCCTTGTAAGGAAAGCGGAACATTGAAGGGACTGTTTACAGTGGAGCAGAATCCCAATGCTTTCTCTTTTAAACTCAAGCAAACTAATCAAAGAGGACAGAAAGAGCTCCTCTTCTCCTCTGGTCTGCCCCCTCCCCCACTTCAATTAGAACATGTTTGTATGTGAATGGAATCAGATTGTCCTGGTTCTTCCTTGAAAATGCTACTTGGATTCATTACAGAAGAGATCTTTGAACTGATTGGGGTGCAGCTAATTACTGTGTACTGTCACTGGTACCTAGGTAATAATAAACTCAAACCAGAAGACTTTGTTTCAGGGAGGGAAGCTATGATTCTCCCTGCCCACCCTGTTTGTTACAACAGATATTGAAACATAAAAATAGCACAAGCAAACTAAAACCAACATGTACAAATAATAAAATGTGATAACATTAAGGAATAATCATAAATCCTCCTTCTCACAAGGCCACTGAAATGGAACAGAGCCACAAAATCTCCAAAGTCTCCAGCTCAAAATCAACCCTTGGCCTTAGGGAGACTTGCCAGGTTCAGATGACATAAAGCATTAGCAATAGCTACCTCCTCTCCAGGCTTTGCAAACGAGCTCTGGGTCAATGCCTCATAGCGCATACCACCCCTCCTGATGTCACTTCATGTAGAAACGGAAAGACAAAGCCTGATCCCTTTTATACTGAGTCCTTACACCGTTTGTCCAAAGTTGTCCAGCCATTTCCCAAGTTACAGCCCAATCCTCTCTAACTCCACCGCTCTAGGTCATCACAAACGTGATTCTGGAGTAAGCTGGCAGCCCTCACTCTGCCACCCTCCGGACCCAGCACCCACCAGCAGAGGTAAGTCCTGCACTGGTAGGTGCAGGGGCGGGGCGAGGGCAGAAGTCCAGGGTGGTGGCCATTGGCCGGCCCTAACCCTAACCCTAGGCTTGGGCCTGGCCAGCCTTACTCCCCCACCGTCAGCTTCATAGCTGGTGTACATCCGAGGAGGCCCATAGGGTCCTGGCCAGCTTGCACCGGGGGAAGGGGACAAACGTCCCTGGGGCAGCCAGGGAACTGCACAGGATGCAGCGGCTCGCCCTTTCGTGTAACGTTGGTTTTAATACCCAACATTTTTAATTTTAATACCCATCAATTTCACTGGAATAGATTTAAGCATACAGTACACTTAATTCTGCCATTAAAAACGGTTTAGATTTGTGGCATCATAACAAGTGATATAAGAAAAGTAAACTTTGCAAATGTATTAAAGCTTACAAACAGATCACCAACCTGTAGCAGAGTGCCTGTAAGTTCATACACAACACAGGGCAGACAAGGTAGTGGGGTTTTGGCACATTCTAGATTAAGACTTGAATTAGCCTAGCACCATTTTCTAGGCAAGGTTACTGTGAATATAACTACCAGAATTGTTGATTGTCTGTTTGTTCACGTGGGTGTGGCTTGTAAATAGTGGGCCAGGGATTCGTACTGAAAGAGGAAATTCGGAATCCATTATTACCTGTATCTGAAATATTGAATCAACATAAAAGCAGAACTATTCTGCTTACTTTGTGTGGTTAATGGTGAAACGTTTGATGTTTTGGAGCAGTAGATCCCCAGTGCATTGAGCTCTCTCTGATACATATATCCTGAGATTTCTCCTGGGACGCACCTCGCGTCCCGGGAGCGTTTACCCTGCTCCCGGGAGGGGTGCGTCCAGCGACGCTTCTGCTTCGTGAATCCGGCCAGCTGATTGGCTGGCCGGGTCACATGGTACAGACGCCGACACGAGGGAGCTGCGACTCCCTCAGTCGGCGTCTGGAAAGCAACAGGGGAGGACGCATTTTGCCGAGCTCCCTTCGAGTCGGCCTCGCGTCCCTCCTGCGGCTTCAGAGTGGCTAGGCCGCGTGGCGTCGGGCCTCGGCCTACTTCAAAGAGCCCGGTTCGCGCGTCCGCTGCGACCGGGCCGTCGAGGGACTGAGAACTCTGCAGCTAGCGCGGTTCGCTCACCTCCTTTCCGGGCCTGCCCCGTGGGGGTTAGAGCACCCCCCCTCTCAGCGGGGCTCGGCCCCTGGGGGGGCTAGTTTGTGCCTGTGGAGGGGGCCATCGATCCTCTTCGGAGCGACGCGGGAGTTCTTCTATAGTGGGGAGCGGTGCATTCAGCCCTCCCCATTGGGTGATTGGTTTAAGCAAGACACTACACCTTTCCTACAGTGGGAGCTGGGCATTTCACCCTCCCCACTTGGTGCTATTGGTTTAAGCAAGACACTTCACCTTTGCCACAGTGGGAGCAGGGCATTTCACCCTCCCTACTTGGTGCTATTGGTTTAAGCAAGACACTACACCTTTGGCCCACGGGCATCATGGTTAAAAAGACACAGAAACGTGGGGGCAAGGCACCCAAAAGGCCAGCTCGCCAGCCTTCCCCTGAATCCTCATCCTCGGACGAGGATGAGGCCATGGCAAGATATAACGCGGTCATAGCGCGTTTGGAGGCCCTGGAACGGGAAAAAGCTGAACGTGAGGCTGGCCGGGGGGATGGGGGAGGTATGTCAGGGACGCCCGAACCCTCCCGTCGTTCTATTCGTAAGGGGAAGGGGTCTAGAATGATATTTCCCTCTACTCCTAGGGTCGAGCCCCACCCCCCGCGCTCGGCTGGGGCCGCCCAGGTGTCGCCTGCCGCTGCAGCCCCAGTCCTTCCCAACATTGTGGAGCCTGATGATCCGCCATTCGATGTGGACTCTGCTGTTGCAGGTGAGGCTCCCCCCCTTCCCCCCCGGGTTTTGGTGGATGTGTGGGGTAGCCTAGCGGGCTCTAGCGGTGCAGGGAATACAGCCTGGCTTGCCCTCTTTGCCAGCTTGTTTGCCCGCCAGGGGGGACCGGAAGGGGTGTCCCCATTACCTGCCCCCCCGACGGAGCCGGCCCAGGGGGCCGTTACCCCCCCTCGGAGCCCGAGGCGCATTCACCTTGGCCTCTTTGGACACAGCCTGGCGCGACATCGGGCGGGTCCCAAGGATCCGCCGGATGGCATTTGGCTCTCCCCCCAACTTCGGGTTTCTCCCCGGAGCCGGAGGCAGACCCCTCGTGCAGGGCATACGGGGATATTGGCACGCCCCTGGGCTGGCACCTTGCCCTCTCTGTAAAAGAAAAGATTTGGAGGGGTGAGTATGTGGACATATTCAGCCTCTTACAGAAGGAGCCTGAACCTGTCCAAAGGGTGGGGGACATACTGCGGGATCAAGAAGTGGTCCGCAGGCGTAAGGTGGACAGGACCTGGGCGAATTGGCTGTCGGGCTACTCCATATACATGGCGGTGGTGCTTCAAATGCACCCCAAAAAAGCCCAGGCCTTAGTAAAACATCTGGACACTGTCCACAAGGCTTCCCGGGAGTATGGGGGGGCTGGCTGGATTATTCACCATCTGTCCTTTCCGCACGGTGCCTCCGTCAATGATGGGATCCCAGAGGAGCTGGCCCCGGTGAGGTATATGTCCTTGGACGAGGCAGTCGCGATCCTACGTGGCTGTGGAAAGGGAGCGCTGATGGCAAAAGCGGACGTTGAGTCCGCCTTCCGCCTGCTGCCAATCCACCCTGATGACTTTTGTCTGTTGGGCCTCCAGTTTGAGGGCAAATACTACTTCGACCGGAATCTTCCTATGGGCCTGTCTTTGTCGTGCTTTCTTTTTGAGGCGTTTTCCACAATGCTGGAATATGTCACCAAGGAACGGGCTGGGGTCTGGTCAGCGGCGCATTATCTGGACGATTTTCTTTTCATGGGAAGAAAGGGGTCCAGCGAATGCCAGGCACTGCTTGATACGTTTATCTCGCTGTGCAATGAACTAGGTGTTCCTTTGGCACGGCATAAGTTGGAGGGGCCCACCTCTAAACTGACCTTCCTCGGAGTCGAGCTCGACTTGGCGGAGCAGTGCAGCCGCCTGCCGGTGGACAAGCTGCGCCGAATGACGGCTCTGCTTGAGCAGGCCGTGGGAGCGCGCAGGTTGTCCCTGCGGGAGCTACAGGTATTGGTGGGCCACTTGAACTTTGCCTGCAGGGTGGTCGCCCCAGGCCGGGCCTTCCTTAGGCGCCTGTGTGACGCTATGGGGGGGGGTCCGGCGGCCGCATTTTAAAATTCGGATTTCCAACGCCATGCGGGAGGATTTACGCATGTGGTTGGCCTTCTTATAGGGGTTTAATGGGGCCTCCTTTTGGCGTTCGGAAAGCGTTCTGAATGCCACGCTCGAAGTCCACTCGGACGCGGCTGGGGGTGCGGGCTTTGGCCTGTACTTTCAGGGACGCTGGTGCGCTGCCCCCTGGCCGCCGGCTTGGGCCAAAAGCTCTCTGGTGCGTGATCTGACCTTCCTGGAATTGTTTCCCATTGTGGTGGCCACGCACATATGGGCGAAAGAATTCCGGAACGCCACAATCCGTTTCTGGTGTGACAACCAAGCTGTAGTCTTTGTTGTCAACCAGCAAACGTCACGCTCAAGCCGGGTGATGCGTCTGGTCAGGGCCTTTGTCCTTCAGTGTTTAAGGATAAACGCACTGTTCCAGGCACAGCACATCGCGGGCGTGGACAACTCAGTAGCGGATGCCTTATCTCGTTTCCAGGTGGAGCGGTTCCGGGAGTTGGTACCCGAAGCCCGCCTGGAACCGGAGGTGATGCCTCAGTGGCTGTGGCAGCTGGGCTTGCCAGAGCCACGCGGCTGATGTGGTCAGCCTTGGCCCCTTCGACCCGCGTAAGTTATGATGGTAAGATCCGGGTCTTTCGGGACTTTAGGATGGACTTCCCCTTACCGGAGGTATGGCCAGTTCCACCTGACCACCTGATTTGCTTTATCCTTCACTTATGGGACTGTGGCCTGGCGGTACGATCCATTGCATCGTACCTGGCGGCCATCGCTTTTCATTCTAAGGCTTTGGGATTTGGCGAGGCCACAGGGGATTTTCGGGTCTGGAAGACCTTGGAGGGCCTCCGTAGGGCAGCCCCGTCACTTCCGGATTGGCGGCGCCCGATCACCCCGGCCATCCTGGGTGGTCTGAGCGGGGCTTTCACCATTTGTTGTGGGTCGGCTTACGAGGTATCCCTCTTTAGAGCAGTGGCTTATGTCATGTTCTTTGGGGCCTTCCGACCCAGCGAAGTTTTGGCGTGTTCCAAGCGGGACACGTCCGGGAGGGCGTTCCAGTTCCACCACGATCTGAGGATCGCGCCATCCGGTGCCCGGCTTTCCCTTCGCCAGTCCAAAACGGACCAGCGGGCCAAGGGGCAGGTGATTTACCTGCGCAGGGTGCCGGGGCTCCTCCTCTGCCCCGTGGCCGCGCTTGACGCTTATATGAAGCTTTGCGGCGGCCACGAGGGCTGGCTGTTTCAGCACGTGGATGCCTCCCCATTCTCGACCTGGTCTCGCAGCGGCACCGGGAGAAACACAGCCTGCTTGCCCGCGTTGTGCGAGCCTCCGGCAGGCTCGCACAGCGCGGGCAAGCAGGCTGCAACCCGGTCTTCCAGAGGCACCGTGCGGAGCTTCTGGGAGATCAGGTCGCAGCCTGCTTGCCCGTGCTGCGCGAGCCTGCCGGAGGCTCGCGCGGCACGGGCAAGCAGGCTGTCGGTTGGCCTGCTCCCTCACTGGCTCCTCATGCCGGTGAGAGAGCGGGTGGATAACCGCTCGCCGTGCCGCCATCTTCTTTTAATTTTAAACTTACCGGGCAGCAGCTGCATCTTGGATCACGAAATCTCGCGTGATCCAAGATGTCGGCGCCCAAATCTCGTGAGGGCATCATGCATTCACGAGATTTGGGTGCCGACATCTTGGATCACGTGAGATTTCATGATCCAAGATGCTGCCCGGTAAGTTTAAAATAAAATAAAAGATGGCGGCGCCCATTCGTCCCCCAGGACCGGACCGGGAATCGTGCCCGATTCCCGGGACTGTCCCGGCGAAATCGGGACGAATGGTAAGCCTACGCTTAATGGGTTTTCCAGCCATGTATTTATTGTGAGGAAATACAGATAGAAAATTTCCTGAGGCTTGCCAGTGGAAAATCCTTTGATGTCCGTGATCGCTTTAAAGAGACAAGCAGCTGAACTGGGTTCTCCCGGACTATCTGATGTTGGCAGGCAATATTACTAACACTTGCTGACGTTTCTTAACCGGCAGCAAGAACTGTCATTTGTGAACAAGGTGTGGTTTCCGCTTCTTCAAAGGGCGTTTGGACAACACACAAGGGGGGGGGGGGAAGCTGCAGCTGGCCAATGTGCAACAACCTGCTTCTGCCTCTAACTGATCAGCCCGTTCTGCACCTCACTCACACTGTTACATGGTACTCCATAACTGTATCCCTTTAAGAGGTTATGCAGGGTTTGCGTAACCAGGCAACAAGCTTCCCTTTTGAATCAGCAGTTAGTGCTTCTCAACTACAAAAAGTAACTATGCTCCTCAACAGACAGTAATATCTACTGGCTTGAAGCCGCGTTGGTTCGTGTGTTTGCTTTGATAAAGTTACAAGTGTGTAACGAAACGTCAGCAAGTGTCAGTAATATCGCCTGCCAGCATCAGATAGTCCGGGAGAACGCAGTTCAGCTGCTTGTCTCTTTAAAGCGATCACGGACATCAAAGGATTTTTCACTGGCAAGCCTCAGGAAATTTTCTATCTGTATTTCCTCACAATAAATACATGGCTGGAAAACCCATTAAGCATACCTCTTTACTAGTTACAAATAGCCATGAAAATCTTCATATTTTTGAAAATGCTTAACTTGACTCTGCTGGTGTGTCGCAACCCCCCCCCCCACTTTTAATAGTACTTTGAATATTGCTACTTTTAATAGTAATTTTGAATTAAACTGAACTGAAAACAACTATAGAACACATTGCATTTCATTTAACATCAATTAGTGACTTTTTTGTTGCTGAGTTTTAGTAATTTGAAAGAGGTCTGCCAAAATCCCTGCCCTAAATGTTCAAGACAAGCCTGTAAAACTTTTGCAAAAATGTAAGGTGTGTCAGGGCCCTGGGGGAAACACTGGCGTGTCACCTAAAATGACCTTGCGTGTCACCTGTGACATGCGTGTCATAGGTTTGCTATCACGGTCCTAGGTCATGCGGCACGCTTCTCCCATTTCCGGGGCTGATTGACTACCAGCTTTTTCGCACGCTTTCCAGCTTAGACGCTCGGCTCCACTTCAAAAGCTCGCCCAGCCCACTGGGCAGTTAACATCTTACGACTTTTGTTGCCTGTACACCTGAGGAGGTCCGCATTGTGTGGACAAAACATAGTGTTTTAATTGTGTACGGTTTTTTTGGTTTGTTTTTAAGGTGTTTTTACGTTTTCAACATTAAATTCTTGAACATGGCTTTTAATCCCGTAAAATTGGAATCGGTTTACAAATCTACTGTGAGGTGATCATTATTAAACCTGCTCAATTTACTAACAGGCAGTGCTTCCAAAGCCAGTGCAAGACAAGCTATTCCAAAGTGCATGAACAGCAGGTGGCGAGAAGCCTGAAACCTATGTGTCATAATGGGAGGACAGAGAATGATGATTCTATTGTTTGAAAACACAAGTGTTACATGTACATAGAAGTATCACTATTTTAAATGGTCAAATGTTGGAAGGTGTTTATGTTCTCCAATGAAACCCTACCGATGGGGGGGGGGCGGATCCCCACAAAGCCTTACTGCCTGTGTAATTTTGGAGTAACCAAAATATTTCACCACATCTTTTTACAGTATTCAGCATATGGGAGTGTTTTCTGCACGTGACTGTACATAGATGGTAGGCTAATTGACTTTCAAATGAATGTTTATCAACTCATGCTTTGTATCAACTCAAGTAGAAACACATTATGGAAAACAGAAGCTCAAACACATGTTGAGATGATGTGCACTCATTTGGAGACCAAAGAGGAATTGTGCAATAAAAATACAGTAATTATTGCTCCAAAGCTAATGGCATAGGCATGACAAGATAGGATTTATTAAACAGACAACTTAAAAGTCATGAATTGACTCATCAGGATTGTGCTCCATAATTTTAACTATCCATTATATCCATCTCTATGGATCTTAATTACAAGGTTATGTGTTCATGTATAATATTCTTCATTCCTTGGATGTAATTGATTTTTCACATTTTTCTATTGCCCTTCCTCCAAGGAGCTCAGGCTGGTGTACATAATTCCTTCCCTCCTTTTTGTCCTCACAACAACCCTTTGAGGTAGGTTAGGCTGAGAAATAGTGACTGGCCCAAGGTCACCCAGGAAGCTTCATGGCTAAGCAGGGATTTGAATCTGGATCTTCCAGGTCTAAGTCCAACTCCTGAACTTCTACACCAGTGGTACGCAAAGTTTGAGTTCACAAACTGTCCCCTGTAGGGGTGGGGACATCATGGTGGTGAATTCCCAGGATCGATGCCACTGTAAAAATGCCCCAAAATGGGTTTCCGTCGCTTACTGGGGTTTCGGGGCATGTGTGTGTGTGTGTGTGTGTGTGTGTGTGTGTAGGCCTGCATGACCCCCCCCCCCCACAGGCCTCCCTGATCTTCAGATCACCAAAAATGGCGATTTTAGATCACTTCTAATTTTTGTGGGAAATAGAAGTGGTCTAAAATTGCTGGGTTTGGGCGCACTGAAGATCAGGGAGACGTGTGGGGGTTATGCAGACCTCCATGGACCCCCCCCCACCCGAAGCCCTGGAAAGTGACGGAAACCCATTTTGGGTGGCGTTTTTCTCGCAGGGAGAACTTTGAGAATCAACGCACTACACTATCCTGGCTCTGAGGAACTCTGAGGAACTAATGTTTTGCATTATATTCTTTACAAAACAACCAAGGTCCCTTTCCCCTTTATTTTCCCCTGAGCCAGGGCAGGACGTCTGGCTCAGGACGTAGAGCGTTCATCTCATAAATCTGGCTGAAGATCTGAAGGACAGCAGTTCAAGACGGCCGGAAGTCTGTCGGAGAGCTGCTGGCACGCCGAGCTGATAAGCTGCAGAGTCTTTGTGGGGGAGTGAAGCTGCAGCTGCAACGCTTGAGTGACAATCAAGGTTGCCTGTGTTATCTGAAGCTGAAGCGTGCTGAGGCGAACGCCAGAGAGAGAGAGAGAGAGCTGGACTGTGAAAGCAACATCTCGAATGAAGGGTTCTATGAAAGACTAGAACGTTGTTATATTGTAGCGCCGGAAGAGCAGTCTGCGGTGGTGACCGGCAATAACCTTTAGGCTGTCAGTGCTGCAATAAAAAAGCCTGTGCATTAATCACTTGTACTGTTTGTCTTGCTCAGAATTGTCTTGCTCAGAATGGTTGCGCTCGTTTCTGGTTGCTTATCGCACGAGAGTTACTGAACATGAGAGAGCAACCAGACTACAACACGGTGATAAGTCAGCACTTGCACAACATGCAGCACTGACAGCCTGAAGGTTATTGACGGTCACCACCTCAGACTGCTCTTCCAGCGCTAATTACCTCGTTAGCTTCTTCGCGTGCTTTTCGGTGCTTTGTTTCCTTTTAAACATCAGCTCTGCCTCACCAGGGTAATATCATCTGGACAGCTTGTTGCTGTGTTTCACCTTGAAGAAGTCCACAGCAGGGGACGAAATGTTGGGATTTTATATTTTTAAACTGTGTTGTTCCTTTTGATCGTGTTTTAACTTGTGTTTTATGTGTTTTTAAACAGGATTTAAAATGTACTGCCAGTTTTTAATCTTTTTACATGGCTACAGAACCCATAGACCCTATCTCCTTGAACAATGTTTAATATGTTTTGATTCTCATGACATCTTATGTAAACATTAGTTGGGTGTTACCAGTTAAACTAAGAACTGGACATCTTCCACCACCCATCATTAAAGAAGCCACCCACAGTATGCTATGTCTTTTCACAGTCTTTTATATCAACAGCAGGAAGCCAGTGAGAATAGGTGACAAGGAGCAAGCTATTCATTCACTGCTTTTCTTGTGCAACAGGTCCAGCTACTTCTCTGGCAATCTATAATACTTTCGGAACTCGTGTCACCGAAGAAGGCGTCATTCTTCATTCAGACAGAACCAGCATCTGTCTAAGCACAACAAGAGGATTCTAGATGGTAATACGTTCTCTTGCTCTACCTTTGATTCATCTTTTGTGTCTGGCTATATTTCCAGAGAGAAATACCTTAGCAAAGCTGTGATAATTAATTTGACTCTTGGTGTCAGCAAAGTGGATCCTACCTCTGACGGTTAGAAAACAATGTACGGTAGTTCTTTCCAGCAGTCTCAGTGAAGGAATATATTGTTTGAAATTGGTTCTTCCTTGGTGCATGGTTGTTTTTCTTTTCTTTTTTTTTTTTTTGAGGGAGGAAACAGAACTGAATGGAGAGACAGAAGAGTAGAGTTCAAAGACAATGGAGGGCAATATAAGCTGTGGCTACGGTGATTCAGGAGTTATTTTTGAAGGAAGGATTGGAGGAAAGCAATGGGGCTGAGAGGGCAGACATTACAAACTAGTAGTGACAGAGACCGTGCAAGTGACCGTGCAAGTGACGTGCTTACTTCCTGCATATGCGGTAAGCATCCCATACTTTTGTCAGGAACTATATAAAATAGACTCTTGCACTTGCTTGGAGACTGGCAAGGTGAACTGAATGGCAATACTGTGTAAATTGCAATGTGTACATATACCAGACCTACAATGCAATTCTGTGTATGCCTACCCAGAAGTAAGTCCCAGTGAGTTCAATGGGGCGAACTCCTGAGTAAATGTGCATAGGATTGCAGATTTATGGCCCAATCCTAACCTTGGCTGGCAAATAGTGTGCAGCGGTGTTGTATGCGAAGGACTGGTCATGAACCAAGACGCGATAGAGAGGTAAATAAATTATTATTATTTTTACTTATCTACTCCATCATGCCTTGGTCCTCAATAGGTCTACTTGGATCTGTGCCAGCTCTTTGGCTCTTTGGCTGGCACAAGTCTGAGCGGACCCAAGGGGGCATGGTGAGGCCAGGTGGGGGCATAGGATATTGTCAGCACCGTTACTGCTAGTGTCTGTCCGCTGTTCTCCCCCAACATGGCCCCAGCAGCTGCAATACCCACTCTGATCTTCCCCCCTCTCTGCCCCGTTACTCTCTCTCCCCACCCACTGCTCACCCCCATTGCCAACTCACCTTCTCAGGCTGTGGCTGGGCGCTCTGGCAGTATGTGAGTGCACAGTCACCAGCCATTTGCATTGGTGGCCCCATTGTATGCATTGGTGGAGAGGGCCTTCCGCTGACAGAATGCTAGATCCTTCAGCGGAAGGCGCCCATAGGATTGGGCTGTTAATCAATGCGTCTTACGTGTGGAAAATACAGAAGGCTCTCATTTTTGTTCCTTTGGAGAACATTCAGCCTGTGCTGCTCTGCTACAGAATGAGCCACACACATTCAGATGCTAATTGTTCACATGTGAGGACTCTAAATGTGCAATTATAATTCCTCTGTGTGCAAAAGATTCTCTGTTTACTGCAAAGCATAACAAGCAACGGCACACACCGCTTCCTTGTTGAAACCAACATTGCAGGGAATTTGAATGCTCCTGATCCCTGTCATTCCTGTGATCAAAAAGAGGAGCACATGTGGAACTTTAGGTAAGAGAGAAGTCAAGTCAAAATATATGTATTTTGTCAATATTACTAAGAAAGACCTTATTTTTTCTTCTTTACTTGTCTCTCCTTTTTATTTAATAGAAATAAGATGTGGTGGTTTGTTACAATACTGTGTCTAATACAAGCAACTGCAAGTCCAGAAGGCCTTGCTAGGAGGAAAAGAGATGCAAATCCTGAAATTCATATGAATGTTGTAAGCTATTTTTACAATATTTTTAATATAAAGAATGGGGCTCAAGGGGGCATGAAATGGGAATGGGAAACAAATCTGAAATTGAAAGCTGAGTGAGCAAAAGAGCAGCACTTTAACTCCAGTGGTCTAAAATATCAAAAGTATAAATCCTGGAACAGGGGCAAAGGGGATAAATGAAAGTGGAGGAGATTATGACTACACACAGGCAAAAACTCTACGTTGGATGTGTAGTTCACAGTAATGTACACCAGCTATTCAAAATGAAAGAACGGTGGAGGTCTGAGTGCATTAGGATCTAGATCAGTGGTTCTCAGAGTGGTGGATCGTGACTCACCACTGGAACTGGATGCTGTCCCCTGTCACCTTAAGGGACGGGGACAGTATGGTGGCAGCAGCGATCCTGGGGGTCGCCGCCATGAAAAAAAAGTTTTAAAATACATTTGAAAGACCTGGAGAGCTCCAGAGGGTGTGGGGAGGCCTGCAGACCCCTCCGTGGGACTCCCTCAGCTTTAGATCACTGAGATTACAACCACTTCCTGTTTTCTAACAACAACCAGACGTGGTCATAATCACCGCAGAGCGGTGATCTAAAGCTCAGGGAGACCCACGGAGGGGTCAGCAGCAGTCCTCCCCGCACCCTCTGGAGCTCTCCAGGACACCCCCCCCCCCCGTAAGCCTTTAAAATGTATGTTTGTTCCCTGCGGTGGCAGTGTTCTCCGGGATTGCCACTGACTCCGCCCCCGCAAATAGACACCCTTTGAGAACTTTTGATCTAGATGGTCTGAAAGACTTTATAAAGCTGCATTTCTGATTGGCAAGCAGGTGATTGGCAAGCACGTGTGGTCTACTCGCGAGGAGCAACTGTGGCACCAGTTTCCAACATGAAGTGGGCCCTCCTGCTCTTGCTTTCCTTAGGCTCCAAATGAAGCATTTCCGGAAGCGAGGAGGGGGCAGTGCTACACGGGAGATGGCGCAATGTCACTCAGCCCCAGGCGGTGGCGGGGGGGCCAGCGACACCACTGTTCCATAGTTTTGTTACACCTGCCAACTGCACACTTGAGCTGGAGCTTATCTTAAATCTTAAAACCAAATGGACCTCTTGAATTTGCTGCTTGAAGCTCTTCTCTCTGCCAAACAGATTTACAGCGCAATCCTAACCAACATTCCTGCACCGGTGCAGCCGCAATGCAGCCCCGAGATAAGGGAACAAATGTTCCCTCACCTTGAAGAGGCCTCCGTGACTGCCCCTGAACTGCAAAATGCAGTGTGCACCCTGTTGGCACACCTACACCAGCACTGGAAAGATGGTTAGGATTGCGCTGTTAGAAATAATCTCAACTTTAGGAGTTTAGAAATATTTTTGCCTTCCTGAAAAATCTCAGGAGTTTAATTCTTCTTCTTTCAGAGTGAGGTGATTCGTTACAGAGGATACCCCAGTAAGGAGTATGAAGTCTTGACAGATGATGGCTATTATTTGACATTAAACAGAATTCCCTGTGGTCGAAAAAAGCTGACGATCAAAGGTATTTGATCATTTTAGCAAAATAGGAAATGACGATATAGCCTATAAAAAAGAAGGAAGAAAGTTTCAACAGCTGTACCAGTGCCAAGTTCTGTAACACTGAGCACCTTGAATGAAGCCCAAAAACAACTGGGACAAAAACCTAGGAATCCTATGGCTAACAGCCAAATCCAGCATAAGGATCCGGTGGGCAGCCCAGGGTCGCCCGCTGGATCCCATTCCCCACTGCGGCCTGCCATGCAGTGGGCCATAGGTCTACTCGGGGAAGGGGCCGGTGTAAACCGGGGCCGGCCCTATCAGCCTCCTTGGATTTCCATCAGCTAAATAGCTGACGGAAGTAGCTGGTGGGGATGGGGATATGGCTGACACCATACTCGCCCCCTCCTGGGCCAGCTCGGCCAATGGCCCCCCTCCCTCACCGCCTGGACCGCCCAAGCGGCTGCCGGCGGGAGCCTTACCTGCCTCCGGCTGCCGCATCCTCGGTCCGGCAATGGAGTGAGGGAGGCCGGCCTTGTGCTGACACGTTTGTGACTGATTCCGGTGCCGGAGTGCTCGCTCCGTCCCTAGAAGTCTACGCTGGATCTCACTGTAAGGATGATAAGTCTCCCCTACAATTCAGCCTCAGATACCTGCAGTGAGATGATGTCTTCTCGTGTAAAGCAGTCTAGTGGCCTACATCTCTTCAATAACGATGAGGCCGAGTTTAACAAATATGTGTACTGTAATATGCAAAATGTATTGAGATGAGCATAAGTAGAAGAGACTAACAAATGTTTGTGTTGTCATGAAACAGAACTTGAAGTTCATTTGTTTTAAAGACTTTTTTTTTTCAAACTAGGTCCGAAGCCCGTTGTATTACTCCAACATGGAATATTCGGAGAAGCTAGCTACTGGGTGGAAAATATGGCCAACAACAGCCTTGGTTTCATATTAGCGGATGCTGGCTATGATGTTTGGCTTGGGAACAACAGAGGAACAAGCTGGTCTCAGAGACATCTGAATTTTTCAACAGACCAAGTGGAATTTTGGGATTTCAGGTAGTGTGAAGGACAACTGATCATGGTATCTCGTACTTTAATTATACAGATCTATTAATCACTCGCTGTTTGCAGGAGGACATATGACTTTACTCATTCAGCTAGTTGTGATGCAGCAGTAAATTATGGCAGAAAGCTATATGGTAGATAACTGAGATATCATCTAAGGTTCTGGAGGAATGATAGTCATGTGGACATGGATATGTGTCATGCTGAATTCATTCTCAAATAATACGTCAGAAAAGAGCTCAGGTTTCTAATTAATGGAAGGACAGAGGGATTGGCCTTGCACTAGACAACTAGAGTATCTCTTTCCTTTCCACTTCCCACATCTAATCTGTAACACACTGTTTGTTTTTCTTGGGAAATGGATCTGAGTCATATCTTGCTAGTGACTTCTTGATTTTCAAGTTTTAAAACAGCTAGCACTTAATTTATTTATTTATTTATTGCAAGAGTGGGGAAAGCCCCAGCTGCCATGAATCTCTCCCTAAAGGGACTGGCGTATTGGTACACCCCCCTGTGGGGAGCCGCCGACACGACACCCCCACGTGACATCACAAGCCCCGCCCCTGGGAGCATGATGTCATTTTTGTGTGAAAATACACACACACACCCGCGCGTGCTTTTCGGCTCCTTTTTGGAGCCAAACAGCACCCAGGTGGGCAGGAGGGCCAATTTTGCAGCCGAACGCAGCGGAACAAAGAGGCTCAAGTGGCAGATGGGGTGATGGATCCGGAGGCAAGTACACCCCCCTGCCGCTTGCCACCCCACTGCTTGGGGGGCCCACCCCACCCCTAACAACGCTTCTGCCCTCAGGCTGGTCAACATTTTACCTAACTGTAGAACCTGCAGGTGGGCTAGGAGCTGGCCTCTCCCACAGGATTGGGAAGACCTTGCCTTGAGGGACCCCTGACTCTTTCTAAGCTACCATTAACAGCTCAATCCTATTGAACACCCCCTCACACACACATTGTGGTACCTTCATCCTTACTGAGCATATATCGGGGCACCCAAAGAGGTACAATAACTGAGCAAACTGAGGAATTAAATGAAAGAGGTAAGCCAGAAGGTGAAGGAGCCTACAGGAGTGCAAGAATAGCCTGCTATTTTTGTTCAGATCCCCAACCATTATTTCCATCTTCTTTTGTTGGACCTTTAATAAATAGACAGGCAGCCCAATCCTGTCTAGCAGGACGCAGCGGCGCAAATAAGGTGACTGAATTGGGTCTGCGCCGGCACAGCTGGAGGCCTCCTCAGGGTAAAGGGATGTTCGTCCCCTTATCCCAAGTACAGCCCTAGCCGCCTCAATGGGTCTATTTGAGTCTACGGCCATGTAACGCTGGCCAGGCCCAAAAGGGGATAGGATTCAGCGGAGCGCACCACCACCGATCCCTACCCCCTCCTGGGCCTGGCGGGCCAATCTGGATCCCTCCCCAACCCCTCCACCGCAATGCTCCACCGTTCTGTGGTGCTGGCAGAGTGGTGCAAGCCTCTCAGCCAGGACCGCTTACTCATCAGGTGCCGCAAACGTGCTTTCTGGCACGTTTGCAACACCTTAGACAAGCAGAGCAACCGCTCCGCTGGTCTAATTGTAGATAGGATTGCGCTGTGAGAGCACAATTCTGTTGCACAAGGTTTTGTGGGTGACCAGGATGGCCTACAACAATCCTTTTGATGTTGAATTCCTCCCCCCCCCCGGAGGAAGACAAAGATGCTACTATAGTCACAATGACATAAAGCAATTACCTGTAGAGAAAAACACAAAGGCAGAAATAATCAAGATTCTTTGTATGATGTGTACTGCCTCTTTGAAATCCAAGCCCAGAAAGTCTCAGGTTAAGAAAGGTCATGTGAGAGGAGGAATTAACTTCAGTTTTGCAGCAGAAGCCTGTGCGAGTGGTTGGTCTGTATCATCTCCTCAGAATGTTGAACAGTCTAGCTAGACCTGAAACTAGAGAAAATGCTCAGAGTAGATGTTTGGTTGCTTCACAAAACCTTTCATGGACTGGAGGTGTAACTCATACATAGCAGAGGTATTGTAACTGAATTGTAAGCAATATATAGCTGAGGTAGGAAAAGATATGTGCTTCTGTTCTGTTCTCAAATATTGCATACCGTTGTGTGCACCTCCTTCTTCCAGCACATCACTATAATATGGAAATGTCAAACAAACTCTACCAGAAGCGAACTCTGAAGGAATAGTTCTAGAACTCACAGCAGTGGGTTTCACTAATGTTGCAATAATGTTTTTAACAGCCAGGCATTTTATATTTTTAATTTCAGTTTCCATGAAATGGCCATGAATGACCTTCCAGCAATGATAAACTTTATCCTGATGAAAACGAGACAGAAACAATTGTATTATGTTGGCTATTCTCAAGGCACTACTCTTGGTAAGTTAAAATGCAATAAGGTTTAGAATTAGATACTCCTTTGTCTGTTTGTCTGTCTGTCTGTCTGTCTGTCTGTCTGTCTCTCTCTCTGAAAGCCTACTCTGTATGGTGGATTATGCTTCCAGCCATTGAAGGTAAAGAGAGTAAAGTTAGAAGATCATGTTGGAAGAGCCACAACACGTGAGCTGAGCCACCCAGCGTATTTATGGCAAGTACGTTAAAGTTGGCCTCCACCCCTAAGGGAAGTTGTTCTTGTTTAAAGGCTTGTTGTTGGTTACTTCTCTCCCTACATCTGATGGACCTCTCGTTTGACTTCTTTTCCTGTCTTCTTGTTTCTGCCTGTGTGCAACACTGGCTGAAGTTTCCTCTTTGTTCCCAGTAAAGGTCTTCAGTTTGCTGTGTGTGGGACTGTGTAACTCCCTCACCTCTGCTAACAGATCAGGATACTGTGAGTGCTTTGTGCTGGATCCCAAGATCTGTCAAAGCACAGACCCCACACTGTGTCCCATGGTTTCCCCTATTCAGGGTTATTTTAGGACTTTCAGTCACAAGAGAGACAGAGCTCTATCTACCCTAACAACCCTAGGCTGAAGGGTAGCTGCTCTGCAGGGATGCCAACACACACTTCAAACAAGCAATTCTGGTACACCCATGGAGCCTGAGAGCAGAGTGCACTAAGAATATGAGAATGTTGCCATGTAACTTTGTTCTTGTAAGCTGCCTTGGGTCCCTTCGGGGAGAAAGGTGGGATAAAAAGATTGTAAATAAATAAATAACTTCTGATGCTTCCAGCAGCAGAGCCCAGTGGTTTTTGGCAGATCTGGAAAGGCGGGGGATTAGCAGGTTTTCATGCTATAAGAGTGGAGCCTAGTATTTTTTAGTACATCCAGGAGCAGAACTCCATGCAAAAACTGCCTATTCACCTCCTTAGATGTTGAGGTAAGCAAAACGATCTCATGGGAAAGATCATCTAAAAGATCATTGTGTTTCTTTTCTCAGGTTTAATAGCATTTTCAGCCATGCCAGAACTGTCTCAAAAAATCAAAATGTTTTTTGCTTTGGCTCCTGTGGTTTCTATTAAGTATGCCTCAAGTCCTCTGATGAACCTGTTGAGCTCACTTTCTGATAACACAGTGAAGGTATGACTTCTTTTGTAACTGATAAGATCAAAGAAATGTAGGGCTGCTCCTCCTGTTCCTCCTCACTATGCTGTGGTCTTGCCTGCTTGTCCTTTTCCCTACTATTTCTTTTACTGGGGCTGCAACGGTGAAATCAGGAAGACTGGAGGTGGTGCTGCAGCAGTGCTGCCATAGTATGGGCAAAGAAGTGGGCTTGAGGCCAACCAGCTTGACAGAGGAGAACATAAGAACATAAGCAGAGCCCTGCTGGATCAAGCCAAAGGCCCATCTAGTCCATCTTCCTGTATCTCACAGTGGCCACACCAGATGCCTCAGGGAACACACAAGACAACACGATACCTGTATCCTGTATCCTGTCGCCACTCCCTTGGATCTGGCATTGAGATAGCCTACTACTAAAACCAGGAGGTTGCATATACCCATCATGGCGTATAACCTGTGATGGACTTTTCCTCCATAAATCTGTCCAATCCCCTTTTAAAGGCACCTAGGTCAGGTGCCATCACCACATCCTGTGGCAAGGAGTTCCACAGATGAACTACACGCTGGGTGAAGAAATATACCTCTCCACCATAACAATGTATATTCTTCTAATGAAATTCCTGTAGTGCTATGGAACATGATTTAATTTTCCTGAAAATTCTTTGGATGATTCACCAGACAAAAAAACATCCAATTATACTTTGAATTTTGCTTTAAGTAAGATTCAGTAGCATGCTGCAAATCAACAAGCACCCTCACACTGAGAAGCAAGCAAAAATGTTTGCACTCCGATCATCCACTGAGAGTGCATTGGGGATGGAATAAATTAAAATTTGTTCTCTAGTTGCATGTATCTAGTCTCACAAATGGCTTTTAACTACTAGAACTTTTATGTTTCCACAGGGATTACTTGGCAACAAAGACTTTGCATTATCACGAAAGAATATGAGGGACTTTATGGCCAAGACATGCAGCAAAGAAATTATGCATAAATTATGTGCACATTTCATTTTCTCAGCAGGTGGATTCAATGAAAGAAATATAAATATGGTATGTACATTTGGGTGCAAAATGAATTTTACTTAAGTCCTCTTTGGATGGAGTGCATGAGGGGTTTCTCTAGAATGCATGAGAAGGCTCTGCCCCTGCTCTCCCTGTGTTAAAACATCTGTTTGCAAGGACAAATTCTGGATGGGAACATTCTAGGCTTCCAGTCATGGGAAGAGACTTTCTCCATGTTCAGAGTTAATCTCTGCAGACCAATGCATGAATGTGGTAAGTGCAGGGTCTGGGCAGGGGTTCTTGAGAAATTCTCCTCACAATTCCTTTCAATGGGAGAGGGGACATCTGAAGAGGATTTTAGCGGTTCCTTATACATTCGGTTAGTGCTAAATTTGAGTGAGGTTTGCTTTTTTTGAAACAAAAAGTGAGCCTTCAAGCAGTACAAAAAGCAGTCCTGATCCAATCCTGGATCAGAATCTGTGTTCGGTTTCCAGAATGTGTTTTTAATATGTTTTTGGTTTCAAGAATGTGAGCTTTGTATTCAAACCACTTTCGCCTCACTTAAAATGGTCTGTCAATCTTCCTCATCTTAAGGCTTGAGCATTTGGAATCATGGCTTACCTGCACACTCATCCTGTCAGTGGCTGCTTAGCTCCTTCCCACTCCACCTTTCCCAGTGGCACATGTCTGTGGACAGTGTGGTGTTATCTCTACTAACTCCACCTGCCTTATAATATGAGAACGCCTCTGCACTGACGTGCTTAAGGGAAAACTCTATGCAGGGCTATCACAGTTGTGTGTACCGTTGTTCCAGGGCTTAGAATTTCAACAAGGTGCTGTGCCTGCTTGCAGCTCTTCTGCACTGCCATTGACTCTGAATGGGAGGCAGCAAAGACACCGCAGAATTTGGAAGTGATGATCATTTGAGCCCTGTGCAAACATTGATTATCTGATGTATAGGAACATGTGGCTTGGGGCAGCAGTAGCGCACTGGTAAGACCTGCCCCTGGCAACTGTGTGCCATTGCACCATCATTGCCCTCCGTGGTTACAGGGCATGTCTGAAGAGACAAACACTGTACCCAGGGGAAATATCCTAGAGAGTAGGAAAAACTCTGCACCTCTCTTTCCCTCTCCTCCATGGATTGTGCTCTAGGTAGCTCTACCAATTGTCCTATCTTAGCTCTAACTCAGGGATAATGGGAAGAGAAAAAAATATATGCAATACATCCTATACTACTGGCAACTGTTTTGCCAAACCTATGGGCCGGAAGGATACACTGGTGGATCTCGCGATCCAACACCATATCCTGTGATCCGCTGGTGCGGCAGCAGCTTCCACCAGCACAAAGCCTGGGAGGCTTCACATGGACACTAGCAACTCACAGAATGTCTCCCATGCCAGGTAAGTTGAAGGCTGGATCATGGGTAGATCGGGGCAGGGGGGGCTGGCAGTGGCAGGCTGGTAGCTGATCTCAGTGGCAGCTGTGTCTGCGTGATCCAGAGCCCCTGGCCCAACACACCCCCTTTGACCTAACGGATTTATGCAACAAAATAGCAGGTGTGGATCAGAGTAGGTCCACTGTAGTCCGGGTTTGGCGGAGTAGGCAAGTCAAGGATTTCTTACCTCTCCACTGCTGCCTGGGCCCCAGCCAGCCTGAGAGATGCAGCAGTTGCTGGGTCAGAGGCCCTGCGTCATGCAGGTTGTCCCTGCACAATATGATCAGGCCATTAGTGTACCAGTCTTACAGCGCAATCCTGTGTAAACAAGCGCCGGGGAGTACATGCTCCCTCGGCACTGGGTGTCATAAACGCATCATAAAGCATGTATACGGCACCCGGAGAGTAAAGACCAGCAGCCCTCTCTCCCCCAGCGGACCGTCCCTTTGTCTGCCGGAGAAGGTAAGGCCTGCAAGGGGAGGGCAGAACGGAGCAGCCTGGGGGGGGGGTCATATAAGAACATAAGCCCTGCTGGATCAGGCCAAAGGCCCATCTAGTCCAGCTTCCTGTATCTCACAGTGGCCCCACCAGGTGCCTCAGGGAACACACAGACAACAAGATACCTGTATCCTGTTGCCACTCCCCTGCACCTGGCACGGAAAAAACCTACTTCTAAAGCAAGGAGGTTGTTTATGGCTTGTAACTGCGATAGTCTTTTCCTGGTTGGAGATCAGTTATTACAAAACCAAGATTATGGCATTTGCCAGGAGGCGAAAAACCCATTCGTGGATGATTGACAAACATAAGATTGAGCAAGTGACCCATTTTAAATACCTGGGTGTAATCTTCCATGCGAGCAGCTCTAGAAAAGCTCATGGAGAACACGGGGCATCAAATGCTCAGAGAAGCTCTTCTACAATTATGCAATTTACGTGAACAAAAGGAGGTCATTACTTCCCTGCAGCCCTCAAATTATTTCAAGCAAAGGCAATAGCTCAATTATTATATGGCTCCCAATTGGGGTCTTTCCCGAATATCAAAACTCTAGAGTGTGTGCAATCAAAGTTATTGAGGAATACCTAGGGATGTCTCCAATGTAAAATTACGCTTGGAGATGGGCCAAATTAAGATTGAAGCCAGAATTTGGATTGCTATTCTCTTATACTGGCTTAGATTACTTTTTTTTTGGGGGGGGGGAGCTGAGCTCTCTCCGTTAACTTTAAAAGATGACTGTAAATCCACTTGGATCCAGTCAATTGAGCTGAAAATAACTTCCCTGGGCTTCTCTTTGCCAATGCTGTTAAATATGGGATTTGATCAGGCAAGAGAAACCATCAAGCAGCATATCATAGACATTGAAAGACAGAGAGACCTTAGCAGCACTTCAGAATTCTTTATTAGGGAGGAATTTGAATATATTGCCTCTCCTTTACCATATCTTGCTCAGCTGGAGATGTCTAAACATAGAAGGGCATTTACCCTGGCCCACTGTCATGAGCTTCCCTCAGCAGTGTCCAAGGTAGCTATAAAAAGATCCCCTTTTTGAAGCGTCTTTGCCCCTGTGGCTTGGAACAAATTTAAATGACTGAACTGTTCGTTTTATAGGGATATTTGGGCTGCTCTTATATTTCCACTGTTGTATCGCTTCCCAGGTCGTACATGTCAGCAATATACCTATTTGCTCTTATCTGATTTTAACCCCGCAATTACATATAGTGTTGCTAAGTTCTTTGCAGCCGCAATAAGTGTCCAGAAAAATATGATGGAGTGTGGATCCATTTGTTTTGACTAAAGACACTGTACGGGAAGCAGTGTATCAACCTTCAACTTTGATGTGTATTAGCACTTAAGTAGATTATTGTTCGATGGAGTATCATCCTGGTTTGGAGATACTAGCTTGGTTCCCACAGAATTGGAACATGGAGATGTGTTATTTTAAATATAACTTTAATCTTAATTGTTTATTATCTTTATTTTATAGCACCTAGTCCTATGCTATTTCTGTATCAATTTTATTTTGGGCTTGTCTTTGACTGTAATAAATATATTGATTTATTTATTTTAAAACTTTTCTGCAGAGCCGAATGAACGTGTATGCAGCTCACTTTCCAGATGGATCATCAGTTAAAAACATTCTTCATTGGAGACAGGTAAAGCTTTGTACATTTTTAGCCTAGAGTTGTAGTTATGTGGGCTCTAAGACAAGACGGGCATGAACAACTTGCAAACTTTTATCGTGTGTGTGTCACTTTCATTCTCATGGCTTCCATCAAAAATTCTGGAAACTATAGTTTGTTGATGCTGAGAATTGCATTTCGCAGGCTTTCTTGGGAAGTGAGAATGTCCTTACCTACTTCCTCTTTTTAATTAATTATCAATTTTTAAAGAAATTACAAAAACAAAAACATATACTATAAGAAAAAGAAATCCTCCTGCCATTAAAACTTATATTATATGTATTTTAATATGCTAATATGCTCACTCATATTAGCCAAGAACTGGTTCAACTTGCCTACCTCATAATTAGAATTGCTTCATACAGACGATTGGTTTTATATATATTCTGATTGATTACAGGTCACTGGTCTCCCATAAATAGTAGTTAGAGAAGGAAAGATTTTCCCATACTTATGACTGGGAGTGGAGCAGGAGAAAGAATGCCTGTAATATCAACACCAAAACATGACCGATCTTATCAAAAGTTTCTTTGACCTACTGTGTGAATGGAAGACATTACAGCACTTGAAGCAGGGCTATCATAGAATGACTAATGATATGTTTTTCCCACTCTTTCAATAAGGGGGGACAATCAGGAATGTTGAGATATTTTGACTATGGGAGTGAGGAGAATCAGGAAAGATACAACCAGGTAAGAGAGAGAACAACTTTTGTCTGAAGAATATGATAATTTAAAAGTAAAAAAATAATGTAGAAGCTTGCATCATGTGAGTACTCATTGCACTGTTGCTGTGAATGGATGAGTGAATCCAGCTGTCCCTCTGTTCCATTAAGAAAGAACGAAGAAAAACACCAGGCAAAGAGGCTCCATCTAGCCACTATAGAAGACATAATGCAGGACTAGGAGCTGAATCCTATCCCCAGCCATGTTGTCGCATGCAGCCACACCACGGGGGTGTTTGCTGCATGCTATGTAGTGGGCGATCAGGAGGCCTGATCAAGGGAAAGAAAAACAGTTTCCCCTTACCTCCAGGTTGTTCCCCTGATAGCCTATGGGTCTCCTCAAACCTACACCAGCTATATAGCTGGCGAAGGTTCAAGGAGAGAAAGGGGGTGGGCCAGAAAATGGGGGATAGAATTTAGCGTGCGCATTTGCCCTCTAGCCCACTTCCCTCCCCCTACTGATTCACCTAGAAACTCCTGCTGCCCTCCTCCTCCCTGCCCACAAAATACCCCCGCCAACATAGCTGCCTTGGCATGGTCTGCGGCAGTGCAGCTCTGCTGCTTTTCAGTTGCAGCTCAGACTGGCCCAGCAGTGGTGTGTTCCGCAATGGTGCATGCAGCAGGACACTGTCCCACTGTCGTAAGTTGGGGGATAGAATTGGGCCGTAGGTGGAACTTGGTCTGGTCCAGAGAAGTGGTTCTTATGTTCTTAAGCACTTTTTTTTAATTTATTGAGCAAGAGTTGCATACTTAGGACCACTTAACACAGATTAGTTATGCCTTAGCTGTGACAGATTCCTAAATATGTACTCTTTCTCTCTAAATTTAAACTTTGTTAATGGACCATGGGTATTTTAGCAAAAAACCCAGTAGACTACATAAGACAACAATCAGCCCAGGCTTGTCTGAAGTATGGTAAGGTGCTCTCACTGATAACATTTTATTCTATTTTAAAATATGATTCTCTCTATCTTCTTCATGCTTCTTTGAAGAGCTGCCCTCCCGAATATAAACTTGAAGACATGTCTGCGCCAACTGCTGTATGGTCTGGTGGAAAAGACTTGCTCGGGACTCCAGAAGATACACAGAATTTACTTCCTCGTATTAGTAACTTAGTTTACTATTGCAATGTCTCAGACTGGAACCACTGGGATTTCATCTGGGGTCTCAATGCCCCCCAACGCATGTACAACAAAATCATTGGGTTGATGAGGAGGTCTCTGTAAAGCAATGGCTGGAATCCAGTGAATCACAAGCGGTACTTCAGTAGCAGTGTGGGGCTTTCTTCCCCCCTTCTCCGTCTTGCATCTTGCAGTGCCCCCTTAAAAGCTAATCACGACACAATGTGCTGCATGGTGTTTGTGTGTGTGTGGGGGGGGGGCTGCTGATGGAGGGTCCAATCCAACATTTGGCTGTAGTGTAGAGGATTTCATTTCAAGTGACTGACACCTGTTAATTCTGTGCTAACACAGCAACTCAGCGAAGGTGTCTTGGCCGAGGGGGATAATACGTTACCTGCTGCACTCAGGCTTCCTTGGCTTTTTGAAATCATCAATACTTGAAACTGTCTCCCATTTGCCCATCTATTGGCTGCGCATTGCATTTTATAATTTCTGTTGCTGTTTCATTATCATATTATTTGTACATTTATTTTATCCAGCTGTTCTTTTCCTGCCTTTCCTCATTCAAACAATGCCAAAGTCACCTCTCACACCACAGATGAAAAATAATCCTTTCAGCAAAGAGGAAAACCAAAGCAATGAAACGGAAACAGAACACAGGAGAGTTAAAATCAGTCAAAATACTGGGGCAGACAGACAAAAATACAAAGGTAATTGAAAAGAAATACAAAGATCATTGAGAGGTGCCTAAACCACAATAAAGTTGGGGGCACACAGAAGTGTCAGGACTACGGCTCAATGATAAAGTCCTCTTGTGTGTACACACAACCACACCTGAAAAGGTGGGAGATTCAAGAGGGCCTGCCTAAGGATCTTAGAGGGCGGGCACATATTTGAAGCTGCAGGGCAAGTGGACATCTGACTGCGGGGATGTAGTGACTCAACAATTCCTTTCTCACCAAAAGCAATACCAAGGAGTGAGAATTTGGGCTCTAAAGATACACACACCTTTGCTTTCTTAACCAATACTTGACAAGCAAATTGAATGTTGCTAATTATGATCCATTACACTCAATGGAGATAGCTCAGAGGTAGGTTTCCAGATATGGGCCCTTAGCACAGCCTTGGATCTCTGTGTGAGAATGCCTATCTTGTCCCAACATCTCTTGACAAATGAATAGAAATGGGTAGTCACGGGGACTACTTTGAAATAAGTAGCCTGTGGATTGTGGTCTTGGCCATACCACACCATCTTCTTGTCATGCAATTGAATGATTGGGAATGGGATCGTCGTGACTATGTACCTTCCTGCATTATGTTGTGTTCAGGTGGCTTTATTACTGAAATGACTTTATTGACACATATTTCATGTATTACAATGTTGTTGAAACGTTATGTTTTTGTTTTAGTGCTTTTCATCTCTCTTGAGGTGTCAGCCATCTTGTGGCTCTTGTATGGGCTGAAAGGCTGATATATACATACATACTTTGGTTGGATAGTGGTTATATTAAATATAATGTTCATTTAACATCTGTTTTCATTTTATTCTGTTTTAGGTACATTTAGGTATTTGTTATACTTAGGCTGATCATTATTTTTTCGTAAGTCAATGAGTGTTTTATAAACAAATATCCCCTCATATGGCATGTCTCAGAGACTCTTGTGACATGAGACAATAAGTGGAATACAGTAGCTTTCAGGCAGATCTAGCACCATGTAAAAAGGATGCAGTGGGGTTTCCCCTATGGGTGTGTGACCTGCGGCGCTTGGAAACACTGCTACTGGCGGTAGCGGGACAGGGTTTCCCAATGTTTAACCTGGTGATTACATTGTCACCAGACAATGAAATCATGTGAGAGCTGGCCAGCAGGGCAACCAGCCAAAATCTCATTAACTGGGGTAATGGGGACAGAGTGGGAGATTCAAAAAGAGCCAAGAAAGGTTCAGTGGGGGGGGGTGAGAAAGGAGAGGAGGAGACAAGGACAGAGGGAACAATGAAAGGAGAGAGCCAAGGACTTAGCGGTGGGATTGAAGGACAAGAAGCTGAGGTACAGCTGGGGAATGGGAGCGTGAAGTGGCGGTGTCTGATGCAACCTCCTACTATGTCTGTCTCAGCCAGGGTGTCCCAACTCTCTTGACAAACCCAGGTAAACCCAGTAAATAAAAGTGTTACAGTACTGGCGTCTTCTCATATGGGGCACTAGAAATGTGTCTTGTAACCAAGGGTACAGAGTCAAAAGAGCCTAGAGCCCAGACATTCTACTACATAAGTCATTATTTCCTTTTCTCTTTCCTCCTTGTTGTGGTGCACAACCCCCACAACTCCCCCAGGGGACTTGACCATTCTTACGTACGCCTGGCCCACTGCCTTAATTCTCCTAGTAAGTCAGAAGTTCAGTTCCCAATTTGGTTCTTATGTATCCTACAATATCAAGGGTCTTAACATTCGAGCACAGGGCACAGGTGCCAGACAAAAGCCAAATGTCGAGTACAAGTTCTTGTGCACGTTCACCTGATCAGCCCAAACACAGCAAACAGGAGGACCTACAGGTCCTCAGGGCAAGCAGCCCTTCATAGACTGCCACCACCCCTTCTAAAAAGTCAGTCCTTCAGCCAAGGAGATGCTGAAGTCCTATGGGCTAACTCTCGAGCTCTTGCAAACACTGAGCTTCCCCAAACTCCAGGGACTCATGCCTCAAGACACTGGTTTGTTCCACAGTAGTAAACTGAGTGGCTAGGCTGGATTTAGATGAATCCCAGTTCCTACATACTCGCACAGACACACACCTGTACCAATAGAATACTTTATTTATAGAATAGAATTACATTTTCATATTACCCTATTTATCGGCCTATAAGACGCACCTGCATATAAGACGCACCTTCGTTTTGGCCCTGGGTTTCAAGAAAAAAAGATTTAAAGCATTTTTGGGCCACTTGGCCACTTACCGCTTGGCTGCTTAATTAGCTGATTTACATAAATTGCACAAAAATACCAGGATCTCTTTTAAAACACAAAGCAATAAGACACATGAACAAAATGCACCAGAACATAAATCCCATGTACAAAAAACCCCAGACTCAACTTTTCCCCCCAACCCACCCATGCACAGTTTCCAAAGTAAAAAACATTTACCCCAAGTACAAAAAACCCCAGACTCAACTCTTTCCCCCCAACCCACCCATGCACAGTTTCCAAAGCCTCCCAACTAGGCCCAGTTCAGAAGCTTACTCAAGCTGTATTCATTCAGCATCGGAGGAGCTGAGAAGACCACACCCTCTGCAGCTCAGCTGAACTGAACTGAGGAGCACAGCACCCTCTGCTGGCTGCTGAGAAGCTCAACTCATGCACGTGCATAAATTAAACCCGACAAACAGCTGTAGATTGGATAGATTAGCCAGGGAAGAAAGCACAAGGGAGCTCTCCGGCTCTGGAAAAAACGTGGTAAGCCCAAAAATGCTTTAAAACGGGCGGGGTGGGAGGGATTTTTTTAGTATTGGCATATAAGATGCACCCTACTATTTTGGGTCACAAATTTAGACAAAAAAGTGTGTCTTATACGCCAATAAATACGGTACTTTGAAAGGCATTTAGATATTTCAAAGAATAAATATATCACACACACGCACGCATGTCGCGCGCGCACACACACACACACAATGTTAAAACAATAAAGCTAAGCTGCTAAGCTTACTTGTTCCTAACTCTCACCTGGATCTTTCCAACTTCAGAGCATAAGCAAAGGGTAGCTCTTCTTTCTGTTGCACTGCATGTACGTAATATATGAACAGGCACTGGTGTAGCTGCTGCATGACGGGGAGGGGCTGGATGCACGGGGTGACGTGCCTAGAGGTGCCTGGAGGGGGTGACGCGCCAGGGGGTGATGCGAGTCTTCGTCAGCCCTTCTGAGGGCAAGGCTTTGAGCAGCGTTATGCGCATGCCGCTTGAAGCCTTGCCCGGCCTACTTAGAAGTGGCCGAGCCACCGAGGAAGATGCGGCTCAGTCTGCTGGCTCCCGGGGGAGACGCGGCAGGATGGGGTGAGTCCTGGGGGGGGGTGACATGCCAGGACTCCTGGCACGTCACCCCCTCCTGGCGTCTCCTGGCGCATCACTCCGTGCATACCCCATGCATACCGGGGGGGGGGGTTGATATGGTAGTGGTGGTGGGTGACATGGCTGGGGAGGGGGTGACGTGCTGGCTCATGACGTGGCTGTGAACAGGCGTCCATGATGGAATGGCAAAAGACTGCCATATAAAAAGGTTTTTTTATACCTTAAAATTAGCTCTCAGCCAACCAGAATTTCATTCCAGCAGGGGTCATTCTGAATTCTTTCTGCCAGTGATGTAGACTTGAGTCTATTGACTCGGACTTGAGTCAGACTCAAGTCGTGTCAATGACTTGATTCGGACTTGACTCGACGATTGTAAAAGACTCAAAAGACTTCTCGAGACTTGGAGCCTTTTATGACAAGTTTAATTTTATTCAAGTTTAAACCCATTTTCCCCATTAAATAGATAGGGACTCGCAACTCACAACCAAAGACTCGGAACTTGGGGGCAAAGACTTGGGACTTGACTCGGGACTTGGAGTCAGAGACTTGATCCACATCCCTGCTTTCTACTTACATTGCCTTCCTAATATTATTGCACAGTTGTCTGCCTTTTATAGATCCTGTTTGATCACCACCAATAACATTCCCAATTATACTCTTTTGCACTTTTTGCATATGGGGTGAATCTGAATTGGCTTAGCGTTGCCCATCACTTTGAAGTATAGCTACTTCATGGGAATCGACCTATCTCCCAATTGCACGATTGGCTTTTTGCATTGGCTAACTTCTTCTGCAAGAGGGGACAATAGGATTAGGGTAGGGAGCTGGCAGATGGGACTTACTTCCAAGGAAGTGTGTATAGGAGTGCTGCTTAATTTTCCTTTTATATTTATTTGTTATTTTTTTAATTCCACTTTTTTCAATTTTTATAAACTTGTTTTAAACTAGTGCAACCTGCTGCAAGTGTCTGAGATCTTTAGATCTTTAAATGAAGAAGTTTCAAATCAGAAATAAGTGGTAGGAGAAAAAAATTATAATGTAGAAATATTATATTAATTTTATTGTTGTTACAGTCTTAATAGGGTGTAACTACAAAGGCTGTAATGATAAGCTCATGCACATCAACATTTATCACTACACCACTGGTGACACCTGCAGGTTTTGTTCAATATTGCAATCTTAAAAAAAACATTTTATTTCCTGTGACTGAATTGCTGATTTTGTGATTTCCCTTCTCATACTCACTTTGTGTTGCATTAACCTTATGTTGTATAGTACGTATTGTGTTCATTCTGGACTCCTCTTTTCGATGGCCTCTTTTAACTACTTGTGCCAATTTTTGGTCTGTGTGTCGCATCCATCACTTCACGATCCTTGCTCAACATGCATTTTCTGGTACACACATGAGTGCACTCACATGTGTCCTAGAGCAGAGTTTCCCAACCTGTGGTATGTGAACCACAGGCTGGTTGTACACAGGCTGTCAGTAGCCAAGATAGTGGCCACCATCTCAGCTTCATGGCATTGCATCTTTGTTTTCTCTTCCCCACAATCAGGAAAAAGAAGCTGAAGACGCAGCTGCCGGCACACTGGGGAACGAGCATCTTCAGCTTCTCTTCGCCTCGATCGGGAAAGAGAAGCCAAAGACGTGGCCACTAAAGTCTGCCGGCAGCTGCATCTTCGGTTTCTCTTCCCCGATCGTGAGGAAGAGAAACTGAAGACGCAGCTGCTGGCAGACTGCCCCCCTCCCCGGGGGGCAATGATCCCCCCTCCCAATGATGTCATCGGCACTTTTTCTTCTGGTGGTATGCGAGTGGCTGGAGGCCCACATAGGTGGTACGCGGGCCTCCAAAGGTTGGGAACCTCTGTCCTAGAGCATGAATGCTAACAAGTCAAGGACATACAATACTAATGGAAAATGCTATGTGACCATCAGGTTACATAAGGCTGACCAAGAAGAAATATGAAATGAGAACAGTATCCCAAGAGTCCAGCTAGAGAAAACAATCCATGACAGGGCCTCTGAGAGAAATTTGATCAGGGGGTACAAAGTTTCTTTTGGGCCCTTTCTCAAAGGGGGAGGGGGCAAAACAGGATGGGGGGAGGGCAGCAATAGCTGGATAAGTCTTCGGAGCCCAGGTCTACCAGGCTTCCTGATTCGGCGCCCAGCTCTACCGACCTGGTAAACCTGGCCCAACCACTGTCTTTCACTCTTCATGAGACCAGCTGAGATTCCAGGAAAATTCTAGGCCCCCTCCTTTTGCTCCTGGGCCCCCTTTTTGATCCTGGGCCTGGATACAATTTACCCCCTTTACTTTACCCCCCTCTCATGGGCCCTGGTTCTCTCTACAAGAGATGCAGAATAGCCTGAATACTGCCCGGCGCCCAGCCTGACGCCAGAGCTCACATTTACCTTCTTTGCATTGTCCTGGCTGGGACTGGGAGGAGACTTCTTTGCAAGACGCAGCGGGTCGTCTTGGAGCGACAAGCACCCGGGTGGGGAATGAAGGTCCAGGAGGGGGGGGGGGCTCAGATGCAAAGCCCTCGACTGCCCAGCTTTTAACTCTTACACACTTCCCAACATTTCATTCTCTTCTTCCCTTACTTTGGTCCCACAGGCCACAGGACAGAGTGCAACCCACCCACCCCTTCCCTCACACCTTGGCAGTGCCAGAGCGCTGCAAGCTGTGCTCATGCCCCTAATAGCATGTTTGTGCGGGACACACACTCACCCCCAACACGCGGATTGCTCTTCCTCCTAGCTCATCGGCAGAGCTTGCATTTAATTTCTTTGTATTGTCCCCTGGCTGGGAGGAGACTTCCTTGCAACCTTCCTTAGGAGGACCCTGCCTTCACTGTCCGAAGCCCAAGAGTGAGACGCAGCAGTCTGTCTTGGAGCAACAAGCTGAGGTGGAGAGCGAAGCTCCGGGAAGGGGGAAGGGTTGTTGTTGTTCAGTCGTTAAGTCATGTCCGACCCTTCGTGATCCCATGAACCATATCCCGCCAGGCCTTCCTGTCCTCCACTATCTTCCTGAGTTCGCTCATTTTCATGTTCGTTGCATCGGTGATGCTGTCTAACCATCTCATCCTTTGCCTTCCCCTTCTCCTTTTGCCTTCAATTTTTCCCAGCATCAGAGTCTTCTCCAGAGAGTCCTGTCTTCGCATTAGGTGGCCAAAATATTTGAGCTGCAGCCTCAGTACCTGTCCTTCCAGGGAACAGTCAGGGTTGATTTCATTTAGAATTGACTGATTTGATCTCCTAGCAGTCCAAGGGACTCTCAGGAGTCTTCTCCAGCACCACAGTTCAAAAGCATCTATTCTTCAGCGCTCAGCCTTCCTTATGGTCCAACTCTCGCAACAATACATTGCTACTGGGAACACCATTGCCCTGACTATGCAAACTTTTGTTGGCATTCTGATATCTCTGCTTTTTATTATGCTATCTAAATTTGCCATAGCTTTCCTTCCAAGGAGTAAGCGCCTTTTAATTTCATGGCTGCTGTCTCCGTCTGCAGTAATCTTGGAGCCCAAAAAAGTAAAATCTGTTACTGCTTCCATTTCTGCCCCTTCTATTTGCCAGGAATTGATGGGACCAGATGCCATGATCTTAGTTTTATTAATGTTGAGTATCAACCCAACTTTTTCACTCTCCTCTTTCACTCTCATCAAGAGGCTCTTTAGTTCTTCTTCACTTTCTGCCATTAGGGTGGTATTGTCTGCATATCTGAGATTGTTGATATTTCTCCCGGCAAATGCAAATCGCTTGGCTGCCCCAGCTTTTCTCGTACACTCCCAGCATTTCATTCCCTTCGGTCGAGTAATCTGCTAAACATGCTGCAAGCTTCCCTTCTAGACTCTGGCCCGTCGCTCTTTCCCCAGAACGTAAGGCACAGCAGGCTTGGGGGAGAGCGAACCACATGACACAGGCATCTCTTTTTCACTTGGAGTGGAGGCATGCCGGTGCCTTGCGCTGTGGTGCCTCCCACAGCAGGTCAGAAAAATTCCGGGCCCCCTCCTTCAGCTCCTGGGCCCCCTTTCAGGGCCCGGGCCGGGTACAAATTACCCCCTGTACCTCCTCTCATGGGCCCTGATCCATGAACAATCCACAAGAAGGAGCCCTTTGTCCCTCTGCCAAAGCCATCTTGCTGGAAGGCTGCTTCCTTGCTTGTAAAAAGGATTAAAAGGTGATTATTACTCCAAAAGAGTGGAGTGACATACCTTTAAGTAATTAAAGTATGAGAACTGAATAACAAGATGGTTAGCTGATGCTATTTCACATCCAGGACATTAAAATGTGTGAAAGTAGTTGATCAGCTTGTTTATGGAAGAGTTGGGGTTACATGCAGATATCCGTGAATACAGTGTGCAATAAAATTGCCATAATAACAGGTTTGCTCTGTTTGACAGTTTGATACATTACAGGCTACAGTTCAAATGTTACACAAGTCACAGCGCAATCCTATCCAACTTACCGGTGTAACCAGCGGGGGAGGGCAGGGCAGAGGCTTTGGAGGGAAGGTGAGATTGAAATCCCCATTGAATCCCCCTTTGGAGGGGATTTGAATCCCATTTCCGTTCTGGGGCCTCCTGTTCTCGCTGCACCACTGGTTATACTGGTGGTGTAAGTTGGATAGGATTGCGCTGTCAGGAACTCACTGTCTGACCTTAATTAACCCATCTGGTCCCGCGGTATGACTTTCCCAGACTTCCCAAATGTCCGTGTGATCCACATGTGTAAGGGACCCCCATGTAGAAAAAATCACCTGCAGAAAATTTCGCAGGTGTACCTTGCACCTGGTGCACAGGCGGTGCTTTAGGGACTCAATGGGTCTTAAGGTCAACTCAACTCGTCCATTTACTCCTATGAAAAGCATGGACCTGACAACACAAGATTTCAAACAAAAACATAGTTGTGTTTTACACACAGCTCCAAGGCTTTAGGGTTGTTTAGGGGGATGTCTCACCTAATTGTAGCCCAAGTTACAAGTCCCTCCCTTCAAGGGTTTTTGTATGGCCCTTTAAATTCTTGAAATACGCAGATTTTGTTGTGAGTTCAGTACGAAAATGCTCAAACAAACATAGTTGTGTTTAACACACAGCTCCAGGGCTTTAGGGGTGTTTAGGGGGATGTCTCACCTAAGTGTACCTCAAGTTTCAAGTCCCTACCTTCAAGGGATTTTTTATGGCCCTTTAAATTCTTGAAATACGCAGATTTTGTTGTGAGTTCAGCACGAAAGTGCTCAAACAAACATAGTTGTGTTTTACACACAGCTCCATGGCTTTAGGGGTGTTTAGGGGGATGTCTCACCTAATTGTAGCCCAAGTTACAAGTCCCTCCCTTCAAGGGTTTTTGTATGGCCCTTTAAATTCTTGAAATACGCAGATTTTGTTGTGAGTTCAGTACGAAAATGCTCAAACAAACATAGTTGTGTTTAACACACAGCTCCAGGGCTTTAGGGGTGTTTAGGGGGATGTCTCACCTAAGTGTACCTCAAGTTTCAAGTCCCTACCTTCAAAGGTTTTTTTATGGCACTTTAAATTCTTGAAATACACAGCTTTAGTTCTTTTTCTGCATGAAAAAGACCAGTGAGTTGTTTCAGCAACGCCACCCATAAAGTCCCGTTGAGTCCTTTGAGGTACGCCTGATGTTGCGCGTGTGTACAGCTGTGTACAGCTGCTCCCCTGCACCTGAGGTGCTCCAAACAAGGTGGATTCAAAAGCCAGGGCCCTGGCCATGAAAACAAAGCCAGAGTTTCATTTTTAATTTCAGTGAGGAGGGGGGGGGCTGCCCCCAATTCCGGGGCATCATTTCTAAAAACAGTGATCTTTGCTCATCTGGTGGGGTCAGTGAGGTGACCCTAGAACTCTGAAAAATATTTTATAACATAGTTTCATCTGTCTACGTTCCACAAAACAAATTTCAGAGAATTTGGGGAAGCCATTTTTTTTTACTATTTAGTTTCGGGCGTACCACAAAGGACTCAACGGGACTAGATGGGTTTTAAGCTACCCCCTATTTAAGAATACATGCAGATTTTCATGGCTTGTTATTATGTACAGAGAAGCAATATTTATGGGATTTCCAGCCATGTATTTTCCAAAATGAAGAAATAAAGTTTAGTCCTTACAACTTGACTGGAGAAATTCCTCTTCTTTGATCCGACCGCAATATAGAAGCAAGCGCTCAGAAACGGATTATCCAGGTCAGCCAAGCGATGAGAAAGCCTTAGATCTTCTAGCTTTACGTTTCTTCCCACTCTCGGGATTTTTTCAAAAGCAGATAAGGGATTCAGCAAGCACGCTGATAGATGTTCATAACCTTGTACGAAGGCACAGGGTAGAAATAGATACGGAGCGTTAGAAAGCGCGGGAACCGCTCAATTGGTTAATTGGATGCGGAAACCGCAGTTTCCGAGTTGACCGGCAATAACCTCTCTCCTGCGCTGTGTTCTTTGAAGGATTTCTTTAAGGAGGGAAACCAAATACGGTTAACAAAAGTCAATTCCTGTTGGCGGTTCAAAAGGATATTATTTCTTCTTTGAGAAATCGAAATTGCTTCTAAGTTTAAGCGCTGCCTGTTCCGTATTTCGTTGAATAAAGAACGTGTATTTTTAAAGTCAATTTCGTGCCCGGTTGCTGCTACGTGCGCAGCAACCGCAGATTTTTCCTCCTGTAAGTTTTTGACAGCTCTCAAATGCTCTTGGATTCTAACCTTAATAGGTCGTTTCGTATTCCCCACGTAGGTGCCCTGACAGTTTCCACATGGGATTTCGTAAACGCCTGGGTTCGACTGTTCTGGTCTTCTGTCTTTAGGGTTGCCTAGAAGCTGTTCTATTTTACTAGTTGGCAAAAACACTGTTTTAACATTATATTTTCTAAAGACATAAGCAATCCTGTCAGTAATTCCTCGTAAGTAAGGTAGAGACAGCCACTTACGTTCTTTGTTCTCTATTCTCTCTGTAAATTGTATTTCAGGCATTAAGCTGTTGAGGTGTTTTAAGAAGGGTTCCAAATTTTCCTCTCCATGGTCCCAAATGCAGAAAACATCGTCTACACTTTCAGGGAACAGAAAGAAGGTGTCGCGATGGGGAACCCTCTGAGCCCCATTGTTGCAAACCTCTTCATGGAGTTTTTTGAGCAAAAGGCTTTAACATCTGCTGACCTCAAACCAACATCATGGCTACGATATGTAGACGATGTTTTCTGCATTTGGGACCATGGAGAAGAAAATTTGGAACCCTTCTTAAAACACCTCAACAGCTTAATGCCTGAAATACAATTTACAATGGAAGTGGAAAAAGAAGTGGTGCTATCCTTTCTAGATGTACAAGTAACAAGAAAAAGAGATCTTTTGTTTGGCCATACTGTATACTGAAAACCCACCTTTACAGGCAGGTATTTACACCGGTCTTCTAACCATCACCCTGCGCAAAAAAACTCTCTAATTCTTTAGTTTACAGAGCCATTCATGTCTGCGATAAAGATTCCTTGCCAAAAGAAAAATCAATCATCATGGATTCCTTAAAAGCAAATGGGTATAAATCTGAACAAATTAATACTGTCTGGGAAAAGCAAATGAAAATAGCAAAGCATATTCCCACACCGGAAGAAATCAATCAGAAAAATAAGGACGCAGAGTTAGAGAGAATAGAGAACAAAGAACGTAAGTGGCTGTCTCTACCTTACTTACGAGGAATTACTGACAGGATTGCTTATGTCTTTAGAAAATATAATGTTAAAACAGTGTTTTTGCCAACTAGTAAAATAGAACAGCTTCTAGGCAACCCTAAAGACAGAAGACCAGAACTGTCGAACCCAGGCGTTTACGAAATCCCATGTGGAAACTGTCAGGGCACCTACGTGGGGAATACGAAACGACCTATTAAGGTTAGAATCCAAGAGCATTTGAGAGCTGTCAAAAACTTACAGGAGGAAAAATCTGCGGTTGCTGCGCACGTAGCAGCAACCGGGCACGAAATTGACTTTAAAAATACACGTTCTTTATTCAACGAAATACGGAACAGGCAGCGCTTAAACTTAGAAGCAATTTCGATTTCTCAAAGAAGAAATAATATCCTTTTGAACCGCCAACAGGAATTGACTTTTGTTAACCGTATTTGGTTTCCCTCCTTAAAGAAATCCTTCAAAGAACACAGCGCAGGAGAGAGGTTATTGCCGGTCAACTCGGAAACTGCGGTTTCCGCATCCAATTAACCAATTGAGCGGTTCCCGCGCTTTCTAACGCTCCGTATCTATTTCTACCCTGTGCCTTTGTACAAGGTTATGAACATCTATCAGCGTGCTTGCTGAATCCCTTATCTGCTTTTGAAAAAATCCCGAGAGTGGGAAGAAACGTAAAGCTAGAAGATCTAAGGCTTTCTCATCGCTTGGCTGACCTGGATAATCCGTTTCTGAGCGCTTGCTTCTATATTGCGGTCGGATCAAAGAAGAGGAATTTCTCCAGTCAAGTTGTAAGGACTAAACTTTATTTCTTCATTTTGGAAAATACATGGCTGGAAATCCCATAAATATTGCTTCTCTGTACATACCCACTATTTTCTCAGTCTCAGGCCCCCACCCTTGTAATATAATGGGCAGCGCAATCCTGCCTAAAGAGACAAAGCTGGCCTAAAGGGCTGGCCGCTGTTTCCTATGCCGCTCCCCCGGGTGTAAGCCGGCCAAGGCCCTATGGGTCTCCTCGGATGTACGCCAGGTCCAAACCTGGTGTACATTTGGGGAGGCCATGTAAGGCCAAACCAGTCTGGGAATGGGCATAGCATATCAGCGGAGCCCTCTGGCTACCCCTGCCCTCCCCCTGCCGCAACCGGTGCAGGACTTACCTCCATCGGCGGCCGTGGGGTCTGGAGGGTGACAGAGTGAGGGCCGCCGTACTCCGCGCCGGTGGGCCTTACTCCTAAGTCATCATATGTGCTCCAACGTTAGAGAGGATTGTACTGTAAGATAAAAAAAACCTGACGTACCTTAAAGGTTGCTGAAATACAAAAAGTGCTACCTAAATAACGTGATTTGTCTGTTTCATCTTTGTGGGATGACATCATAAGTGAGAGAGCAAGGAAAAGTGCAACATTCCTCAGTTGACAAATCCTTTTGTATTCTACCAAATCAGTTTTGCAAAAGAAAATTCCTTTCCCCAAACCAGTTACACGAAGAGAAGATTGTTCTTTTCTGTACCCAGTATTTGAGGAAATGTCTCATTCTGCTTTGGGAGACACAATATGGCAAATATGAATGTGGTTATTTTAATTTTTAATTTTTCATATATCTATAGATAGAACAAGAAAATGTATTCTATAGACATTTCCATAGACATCACATTTGGCAAAGCCACCATTCAGTTGCAGTCCAGAACAAAATTTGAAATGTAATAATACAAAAGCAGCTGGCATGAGGAATTCTGGAAATGTGGAGATGGAATAAAGTTAAAATCCTTCACTCTTATCACATTAACTTAGCTGAAAATGTTGAGATCTTGTGAGGATTCCGTTCCCTGCTCTCATCTCCTTTCTTGATCTGTTTCAGACAGGATGAGACAGACCGTGGTTCCCTCTCTCTTTTCAATGTCTGACAAAAGGCACATGAACGAAAACAACACTTTTTCAAGAGAAATGTGCAGAAGCTTTTCAAAATTCAAAACTAAAATGGCAACTCACATTTCCCCTTATTCCTAAGAACACATAATGGACACACAAGATCTCAAATTTACGGGTAATGATGGCATGTATTGTTCATTTAAATGCAAAAAACCGATTAAAACAATAATAGACCGATTAAAAGAGTGGTAATAGGCCGACGTTTCGTCTTAATCTTAAGACATCTTCTGGGTGGTGACAGCTTGGCTGTAAGGATGGTACTGAGGACCAACTGACAAAACGAAACTTTAGAAGGAGATACCAGGTAGAGCTAAAACAGTAATCTTAAAGGAACATAGGCAGATTCACACAATATCTACAATTTATGGGTAATGATGACATGTACCGTATTTTTCGCTCCATAGGACGCATCGCACCATAGGACGCATGCATCCTATAGAGCAAAAAATAGGGAAAAAAGTTTTAAACTTACCTGGGCTTCTGGGTGCTTCGGGGAGGCCTGTGGGGGCTTTGGGGAGGCCTGCACGAGCCTCTGCAGGCCTCCCCGATCTTCTGTTCAGCGCTAAATGGCTCTTTTCAGCCATTTCCAGTTTTCGGAAAACCGGAAAACATGGGAAAAACGGAAATGGCTGAAAAGAGCCATTTAGCGCCAAACAGAAGATCGGGGAGGCCTACAGAGGCTTGCGAGGCCTCCCTGAAGCCCCTGTAAGTACCTTTTAACTTTTTTTTGTAACCTTCACTCCATAAGACGCACACTTTTTTTCCCCTATTTTTTTTGGGGGGGGGGTCTTATGGAGCGAAAAATACAGTATATCCGTTAAAAAGCCAAAAACCGATTAAAACATTATCTAGTCAATACGAGCAGATGCCAGATAAGTGATGATTGCCGACAGCAAAATACTTTTACAATCTAGAGGCAAGAGTGGTAATAGACCAATTTCTTCAGGCATTCAGTTACCTTCATAGATTAACAATAAAGGTCTCTAGGAGAAGAAATAATTGTCTAAGCTAGCAACAGTTCATCTCCTTGGCTCAGAGGGAGTTAAGGCTCTTCAACAGAGAAAGTACTGCAGCTTCTTTCAGTAAAGTAAAAGATAAGAACTTCTCTTCTCGTAGCAAGAAATAGGAAGAGCAAAAAAGGAACCAGACAGATGTGAGACTTTGTGGTAACATTTGTGGTAGAGTGTAGGATAGTCCAATTAACAAGAACACGGTGTTTTGTTTTGTGTTTTGAATATGCAAAACATTGCACAAATCTTCTTCCAGTACCTTTATGAGAACCCTGTAATTATTTCCTTTCTCTACATTGCAGACAAGGACTTGAGGCTGCAAGAATAGGTTCCTTCCTAATGAGTTCATGGCTGATGTGAGACTTGTGTTTTGAAGCATGACAGCACATCACATTTGGCAACATGGGAACGCGCATTCCAATGGCACAGCAGCCTGTTAGGATTGGGCCCTAACAGTGTAACCCTATATATGTCTGCTCAGAAGTCCCATTACACACAATGGGGCTTATTCCCAGGTAAGTGTTATAAGATTGCAGCCTTGTTGTTGTTCAGTCGTTAAGTCGTGTCCGACCCTTTGTGATCCCATGAACCATATCCCACCAGGCCTTCCTGTCCTCCACTATCTTCCTGAGTTCACTCATTTTCATGTTCGTTGCATCAGTGATGCTGTCTAACCATCTCATCCTTTGCCTTCCCCTTCTCTTTTTGCCTTAAATCTTTCCCAGCATCAGAGTCTTCTCCAGAGAGTCCTGTCTTCGCATTAGGTGGCCAAAATATTTGAGCTTCAGCCTCAGTACGTGTCCTTCCAGGGAATAGTCAGGGTTGATTTCATTTAGGATTGACTGATTTGACTCTCCAGCACCACAGTTCGAAAGCATCTATTCTTCGGCGCTCAGCCTTCCTTATGGTCCAACTCTCACAACCATACATTGCTACTGGGAACACCATCGCCCTGACTATGCGAACTTTTGTTGGCATGGTGATATCTCTGCTTTTTATTATGCTGTTTAAGTTTGCCATAGCTTTCCTTCCAAGGAGTAAGCGTATTTTAATTTCATGGCTGCTGTCTCCATCTGCAGTGATCTTGGAACCCAAAAAAGTAAAATCTGTTACTGCTTCCATTTCTGCCCCTTCTATTTGCCAGGAATTGATGGGACCAGATGCCATGATCTTAGTTTTATTAATGTTGAGTTTCAAGCCAACTTTTTCACTCTCCTCTTTCACTCTCATCAAGAGGCTCTTTAGTTCTTCTTCACTTTCTGCCATTAGGGTGGTATCGTCTGCATATCTGATTGCAGCCTAAAAGTCCCCAAATGTTTTAGTTTTTTTTTTTCTCATCATCTGGAAAGTGTTTCAGCAACAAGAAAATGTCTGAGCACTTCCCTGCCCTCTCACTAGGCTTACCAGATTTTCCCAGTCTTCAACTGGGACACCCCCCCCCCACTAAATAAATAAATAAATAAATAAAATTAGTTTTGGGGGTTTTTATTTTGGGGGGTGCAAAGCGCCCCTTTTTGCTGCATGTAGTGCGGCCACATTTTTATTTATTTATTTATTTTTCCTATTAAAATAATTAATTAAATTGACTTACCTTCTGATGAATCCCTTCGCCGTCATGCTGCTGCTCCTCTTCTTCTCCTTGTCAAGCGGCCTTCTTCTCCTCACCGAGCGAGAGCGGGCCGAGCAGCCGGGCGAGAGCGCAGGACTGCGCTCGCCTGGCTCGCTGCCTCCAGCGCCACGCTCGCCCAGCCGCTCGGCCTGGTCTCAACTGGGCGAGAGCAGGCCGAGCAGCTGGGTGACAGCACAGGGCTGCGCTTGCCCGGCTCGCTGTCTCCAGTGCCGCTGCTGCAAGCCAGCCGCCCAGCCGGTTCGCAAGCCCTGCTCTGAGCCACCCTCGCAAGTCAGCTGGCAAGTCAGCTGGCTCACCCAGTCACCGCTCCAAGCTCAGAGCGACGAGAGCAGGTGATCTCAGCTGGCTCACCTGGTCTCACCACTCCAAGCTCGGAGCGACGGGAGCGGGCGATCTCAGCTGACTCACCCGGTCTTGCCAGCTGAGAGAGGGCAGGAGCCCGCTCCGGCTGGCTCGCTCACCTGCTGCTCCTCCTCATCGTTGTCGCTGCCATTACTAAAAAGGAACTTTCGGGGTGCCAGCATCTTGACTTGCGAAATCTCGTGAGATCCAAGATGTTGGCGCCCAAATCTCGTGAGGCATGCCGGTGCCTGGTAAGTTCATTTTTAGTAATGGCGGCAGCAAGGAGATTTGCCAATCGGCCCGGAATCATTCCAGGACTTTTCTGGGAACTGAGGCCAGTTTCTGGGACTGTCCCGGAAATTCCGGGATGAATGGTAAGCCTACCTCTCACTAATTCCTTAACACTGTTCACTGCCACTGTTCACTCACTCTGCAAGAGCCTATCTTGCATCCTGTGCAGAAAAAGGCAACTAAAACCAGTGGCTTTATCATTTTTGGTTGCCTTCTTCTACAGGCTTCAGGTGCAGCATACAGGGCAGGTTCTTGCAGAATGAATGAACAGCATTAAAGCTCACTATGCACACTTTCCTGGGAGCAAGCCTTACTTAACATAGTGGGACTTACTTCTGAGTAAACATGCATAGTAATGTGCTGTAAGTTCATTGTAAAATAGAGGGCCTGGGAGGTGCTCAGCCATTTTCTTGCATGCTGCCAAATTTAGGGGGAGGGTTCCCTCCTCGTAATGTTTGAGCTCATCCAGAGTCAGTCCTCATCACCCCTCAAATCAAATCATATCCTGAGCAGGAGAAAACTGTCTCGGATCAGTTGCTTCTTTCCTTCTTACCTGGCCTGGCAATGACAATGATTGCAAGAACAGTGGCAGCAGAGAGGAAGATCGTGAGAAAGGCCTCTCTCTTCCCTGACTCTTGGAACATTTGCATTGCAGGCTCCGCTCCAGAGACCCTGGGAGATGTGTTTCTACATCTAGAAGTCCCTGGGAATGCTAACAAAGAAGTATCTCACTCAGCCATTTTGTTGCAACTACCACCAGGCCAGGCAAGTTAAGTGAAGGGGCAGCGTGAGAACTTGTGGGAAGCAATCAGAATGCTATCAGATGCACAATAAGGCTTCTAGATTCAGAACTGAGGTTGCAGGCATTAGCTAAGATAGCTCAGTTTATTATTATTAACAACAACAAAACAACAACAGTATTTATATACCGCTTTTCAACAAAAAGTTCACAAAGCGGTTTACAGACAGAATGCCCTGGTTTTCAGAAGGCCCTGGAGCGCCGGCCTCGGAGCCTCCGGAGGGTGACGCGCGGGTGACGCGCGTCATGGAGGTGACGCGCGGGGGTGCGCGCGTCACCCCTTTGCGTGCGTCATGCGCTCGTCACCCCCTGGCGATCCGCCCCCCCCGCCATGCTCCAACGATGCCCATGGTTACTACCCTCCCCACCCATTCAGCTAACCCTCCCCGGGCTGATCATAGTAGCCACGCTGGGCAAGGATCAAGAGAACAAGCAGCAGGCCTCACACTACATCCTCAGGTCATAAAGTGAAAAGGATCCCAAATAACTGGACAGGCTTATTGGGGTGGGGTGGGACATCTACAGACTATGGTAATGTGGGAGGGAGGACAAGAAAGGAAGTCATGCTGTCTCTATTATTATTATTATTATTATTATTATTAACAACAGTATTTATATACCACTTTTCAACAAAAAGTTCACAAAACGGTTTACAGACAAAATCAAATGATTAAATGGCTCCCTGTCCCAAAAGGGCTCACAATCTAAACAAAGATGCAGAAGAACACCAGCAAACAGCCACCAGAAAATACACTGTGCTGGGGTGAAAGGGGGGCAGTTACTCTCAGAGACATCACTGGAGCGCGGCGGGGAGGGCAGACCGCCTGGGGGTGACACGCGCATAGGGTGACACACGGTCCCGCGTGCGCACTTGTGCGCGTACCCGCGCGTTGCGCGCATCGCCTCCCGCTCCAGGAGGAAGTCCTCAGAGCGTCCGCCCTTGGCAGAGCTCCGAGGCCTTCTGAGGAGGCCCGATGCGCGACGTCATATTTATAAGGTTTTTGTGCCTGCGCAGTTTGAGGGCAAATTTGCCCTCAGAAACATACTGCGCTTGCACGAAAACCTTATAAATATGACGTCGTGCATTGGGCCTCGTCATTAGGCCCAAGACAGCCTCCCGCTGCTGCCGACTCCAGAGACATCCTCTCCGGCCGGCTGTCACGGCGGCACGGGGGTCATTAGGGCGGCGCACGCACCCTCGCTATAGGGCAGCGCACGCCCTAGTGACGCCACTGGTTACTCTCCCCTTGCTAAATATAAGAGGAGCACCATGGATGCCAGTCCTGGATTGAGCCAGGCGAGCAGGATATTGCCTGTTGTGTGCGGGCGAACAGAGGTGTTGTACCAACACCAGAGTGTAATGAACACACAAGGAAGAAAGCTCCGCTTTGCCATTTCTTTATTGGGGGAGTTGGGAGTATTTGATTACACCCTTCTAGAGCCAATACTGTGTCTGAACATTTTGTTGCTCAATGGATGTGACAACAACAGGTGACATGATGGGTAAGGTCCCACACACTTAGTCCTTAGGTACAAAAAAAAAAAAAAAAAAGCTTTTCCAGGAAGCTAAATTGCTTCATGTGAATGTTAGTAGGAACACAATAGACGCCTACATGTAAGCGCATTTATCAAAAATCCTATGCCTGTATTTGGAAACCAAAGACAAATTATTAGCAAAACTAATTATTAAAAAAGCTAAGGGTTTAGAAATGATAATAAAAGGTTTATTAATTTGCTAGCTTGCAATCATAGATTAATTTATGAGACTTCCTTATACTGAGTCAGATTGTGGGCCAACTCAGTACTACTGACTACTTTGACAATCCTATACATACTTTCCTGGGAGTAAGACCCATTGAATTCAATAAGACTTACTTCACAGTAGACATGCATAGGCTTGCACGCTTAGTTGACCTGGTTCAATAATTTGCTTTGCGTCCAATTTGAGTTGACTCTAGGAAAGTTCCCTGAAAGGTTTGAGACAGACAGATACAGGAGTCCCCAGGGAACTCCAGTAAATACAATTTTGGAATTTTCTCTATGTCTGAGTTTTCCCCAGAGATAATAGCTCTTGACCAAACCTGAGATTGGCATGTGCCACTTATTGGGCAGTCAAAGTTACCTATCTAGGTGAAGGGGTGGGACAGAAGGGCCAGGTGGTTTTCCCTCTCCAATTACATAACCATGAGGCATCATTAAACATAAGTTCTTTAAAGTCAAGCCCAAGGATACTTGGGTGTGTGCTTTTGTTAGATCTCTTATTAGAACCAGCTGCTGGATTGTGGCAGAAAGATCTACTGATTCTCCAGTAAGTACGGAAGGGCAGGATTTCTGGGACAAGGACAATATAAATAACAGCAATAGGGCCTTTTTTTGCTAGCTGCATGTGTGTAGGGTATTAATTTTGTTCTACTTGCTTTTTCAATCCAAGCTAGCCTGAAAACTTAATTAGCATAGCAAAATCTTGGGGGTTTGTGTGCTTTGCTCCTAAGTGGCTACATCAATCATGGCTCCTTCTGTTATTAGTTAACTATATCCAATTTGGTTTTTGTGTTTAACCAGCCTAGTTCAGACATGGTTGTCATGTCTGATTGCTTGTGGGTGCTACTGTTGATTGAGATCCAGGGTGGTGGTTTGGGAGCTGGATTTAGACCTGGAAGATCCAAGTTCAAATCCCTGCTCAGCCATGATGAAGCTTCCTTGGTGACCTTGGGCCAGTTCACTATCTCTCAGCCTAACCTACCTCACAGGGTTGCTGTATGGAAAAAAGGAGGAAAGTAAGGACAAAAGGGGGGAAGGAACTATGTGCACCAGCCTGAGTTCCTTGGAGGAAAGGTGCTATAAAAATATAATAAATAAATACTGTGATTTGGTTCTGATGCATAAAATGATGTCACAACTTTCATGTTTTTTTTAAAAAAATAAGAATACTTAGCATTTGTATAGCACAGAATGTATAAAGCAATTTGCATATGTTAATGGAATCCTTATAACAAGCCTGTAAGGTAAGTGTGATCATTTCCATATGCACCGGGGGGGTGGGTGTTCATATTGCAACTCAGACTCTTAGCCAACTCAAAAACATATTTTTTTCAAAGAATATTCCATGAGCAAAAATTTGTTCATAATTGAAACTCATTGGAAATAAATGGACGAGTCCTATCCTATCAACGGTTTCTTTTTTGTTCTCTCTAGTTCAGGTGAGGGAACTTATTTTCTTTCTTTATTTATTTACAATATTTCTATCCCGCCTTTCTCCCCAAAGGGACCCAAGGCGGCTTACAACAAAAGACAACAACAAAAAAATAGATAACTGTTTTTTACGGTTTAAAAAGTAATTAATAAAAACATCTAAAAATTGATTTTAAAATTACATTTAAAACAAGACCATAAAACAGCAGCACCCTACCCGTACCAGCAAGATGTTAAAAAGGAAAAGGCTCAGAAGGCTTCTTTGAACAAGAAGGTTTTTAGGCCTCGCCGGAAAGTGTCCAAGGAGGGAGCAGTTCGTAAGTCAAAGGGGAGGGAATTCCATAAGGTTGGTGCCACTACTGAGAAGGCCCTATTTCTGGCCGCCGCCCCTCGCACATCCGTGGGCAACGGCACCCGCAAAAGGGCCTTCTCTGATGATCTAAGGAGACGGGCCGGACTATACAGAAGTAGGCAGTCTCTCAAATATTCTGGCCCCAAGCCGTATAGAGCTTTAAAGGTCAAACCAGCACTTTGAATTGGGCCCAGAAACGAATCGGCAGACAGTGCAGCTGTCGGAGGAGCGGCCCGACAGAGTCGAACCGCCTACCTCCAGTGACCACACGGGCCGCAGCATTCTGCACTAACTGCAGTTTCCAAACCGTTTTCAAGGGCAGCCCCACATAGAGCGTGTTACAATAATCTAGTCACGATGTCGCCGTGGCATGGATCACTGCACGATCCAGGTATGGTCGCAGCTGGCCCACCAGCCGAAACTGGGCAAAGGCCCCCCCTGGCCACAGCCGCCACCTGGGAATCCAGGAGCAGCTGCGAATCCAGGCGGACCCCCAAGCTGCGGACCTGCTCCTTCAGAGGGAGTGCAACCCCATTCAGAGCAGGACGATACTCTAGTACCTGCATCTTGGATTTCCAGACCAGGAGAACCTCTGTCTTGTCCGGGTTTAGTTTCAGCTTATTAGCCCTCATTCAGGTCCCAACCGCCTCCAGGCAGCGCTCCAGAACCTCAACAGCCCCCCTGGAATCAGGTGGGAAGGACAGATAGAGCTGGGGGTCATCAGCATATTGATAGCACCCAACTCCAAATCCCCAGATGACCTCTCCCTGCGGTTTCATGTAGATGTTAAATAGCATGTGGGACAGGATGGAACCCTGTGGCACCCCACACCTCAAGGGCCAGGATGCCGAACAGGCATCCCCCAGCACCACCATCTGGGACCTATCTGCCAAGTAGGAGCAGAACCACTGCAGAACGTCACCCCCAACCCCCAGCTCGGCCAGTTGTCCCAGAAGGACACAGTGGTCGATGGTGTTGAAAGCCGCTGAGAGGTCCAGCAGATCCAACAGGGACGCACTCCCCCTGTCCAGTCCTCGGCTTAGATCATCCACCAAGGCGACCAAGGCCATTTCCGTCCCAAAGCCTGGCCTGAAACCAGTTTGAAAGGGATCTAGATAATCCGCTTCATCCAGGACCCTCTGGAGTTGAGATGCCACCACCCGCTCAATTACCTTGCCCAAAAACGGGAGGTTTGAAACTGGCCAGTAGTTGTCCATTATTGTGGAATCAAGGCAGGGCTTCTTCAGAAGGGGTCGAACCACCGCCCGTCTCAAAGCGAGCGGCAGCACCCCCTCCATCAAAGAAGAGTTGACCACCCTCCCCGTCCACTCGGCCAGCCCCTCCCAGGCAGATCTGTTTAGCCAGGCAGGGCAAGGGTCAAGCAGGCAGGCAGCTGGCCTCACACTCCAAAGGAGCCTGTCCACATCCTCAGGCTGTACAAACTGAAAAGAGTCCCACAACACTGAACAAGCAGATGCCAAGGGGACATCCTCAGATATTGTCAATGAGGCATCCAAGTCATGGCGAATCCGATCGATTTTATCTGCGAAATGTTTAGCAAATATGTCACAGCGGGCCACCGTGTGTTCACAACACCGTGTGTGACAATTGCCTGCAGATGCAATGGTAGCAGAGAAGAAATTTCTCTTCACTGCTACCACCGCCACAGTGTAGGCTCTATAATCGGCCCTACTCCGTGTCCAGTCGGACTTGGCACACGTTTTCCGCCACCGTCGCTCAAGACATCTACCCCGTCGCTTCATCATTTGCAGCTCCTCAGTAAACCAAGGAGCCGCTCTGAGTATGCGGCATGGCAAAGGTCGCTCAGGAGTTATCTCATCCACCGCCCTGGCCATTTCCCCATTCCAGAGGTCAACCAGGGCCTCAGACGAGTCACCAGTCTTGGCAGTGGGAATGTCCCCCAGAGCCCTCAGGAAACCTTCTGGATCCATCAGCCTCCGGGGGCAGACCATAGAATGCGCCCCCCCCGCCTCTGCGGAGGAAGGAAGCTGCAACAAGCCTAAACCTTACCAGAAAGTGATCTGTCCATGACAACGGAGTGATCTTAATCTCCTCCACATCCAGATCACCGCCCCCTTGCTCAGCTGTAAACACCAAGTCCAATACATGTCCCGCCTCATGTGTCAGGGCCAAGATCTTCTGGGACAGGCCCATGGTTGTCATGGCGGCCATGAAATCCTAAGCCGCACCAACCCCGGGGGCCTCGGCATGAACATTAAAGTCCCCCAGCACTAATAGGCAGGGGGACTCCAACGCCGAGATCACCCCAGTCAGCTCAGGCAGGGAGACTGTTAGGCAGCAAGTTGGGCGGTACACCAACAGAATCCCAATCCTGTCCAGCCCTCATGGAGACATTCAAACCCAGTGAACTGCTGAATGGGGCACCTGGTAAGGGAGATGGATTCACGATAGACCAGTGGTGGCCAACCTTTCAACATGAATGCTGGCCCTTTAAATGGCTGCATAGGTGAGGGCATTTCAGCAGGTGCAGCTGCTTTAGCAGCACTATCAGCACTTACAGCTGCCAAGATTCTGTCTTCTACACAACTCTTAAGAACACAGTAGCCCTAATGGTGGAAGGTTGGCCACCCCTGCGATAGACCATCGCAACTCCTCCTCCCCGTCCCTGCAACCATGGCTGCTGCACCACCTGGAAACCTGGGGGACAAAGCTGGGAGAGGCCTACCCCTCCCGCCTCATCCAACCAAGTTTCTGTGATGCATACCAGGTCGGCATTCTCATCCAGGACCAAGTCCCGGATGATATTGGTTTTATTATTTACCGACCTGGCATTCAAAAGCAGCAGGTTCAGGGAATCACTGCCAAGAGTACCAGTCATCCAAGAGTTGGGGGAAGGACCAGAAGGAGAGACAATCTGTCTATGATGGACCCTCCTTCTCCTGGAATGGCTTGTCTGACCCCCACCACCATATCTTCCATGGCCCGTCACTGCCTTGATAGTGGCACCCTTCCCCTCCCCCAAGCTCCCTCCTAAGATGAAACACATACTCACCCGGCGAGGCCACCCTTCTGAGCCTGGCCTGTCAGTTCAGCAGGGCCAGTAACAAGATAATAAAGCTGGTTGACCCTAATATACGCTGAACAGCTGCTACGGCATATATAAATTGTTGTCCATCCCTTGTGCTGCTGTAACTACTGTGCTACTAGCATTTGGCTGACTGCAAAACATCCACTGTTTCCACTGTCCAAGCCAGCCAGAGGGGGGGGGTGATGTAGAAAGGCAGAAGGCCCCCAGGGCAAAAAAACTGCAGTGGCTTAGTGGTTAAGATGCTGAACTGCAGACCAAGAGGTAGGCAGGACAGCAGTTCAAGACCCGAGTGCCACGTGCGGTGTGATTCATCCACAGTGAATGTGGATGTGTTCCTCCTGACCTCGTGTTCCTGTGTGTAAAGAGAGGAGCACACGTGGAGCTTTTGGTTCACAAGGATTCAAGTTAATGTGCATATCTTGTTGTCAGTACTGTTGATTAATACATTAATGTGCTCTTGTCTCTCCCACCCTTTTTTAATTTAATAGAAATTCAGATGTGGTACTTTGTCACATTAGCATGCCTAATATCAGCAAGCGCAAGCGCAAGCTCAGAAGATGTTGCCGAGAGAAAAAGAGATGTGAATCCTGAAATTCCTATGAACGTTGTACGTTAATATTGCAATATTTTATAAAAAGGCTGAAGGGGGTCTGAAATGGGGCTGGGATAGAAAATTCGAGCTAGAAACCTGACGAAGCAACAGAGTGCTACTTTCACTTCCTCTCCAGTGCCCTACAAAGTGTAAGTCTCTGAACAGGAGCAAGGGGAATGAAAGGAATGAATATGGAGGAGCTGATGAACACACAGTGAAGGTGTTCGAAACATCTATGCACTGAGAACCATGAATGTCAGCGCTGTCCAGTGTTAATTTGTTAGCTATTTGTTTTCCACTCTGGAAAAGGAGAAAAGGATGCTGCATTTCTGTAAGCTGCTTCTAGCAGATAGGGCAGCGTAGTTAGAATTTGTTTTGACTTTCTTTTGAACTTTGTCCCTCGATCTCAGAGTATAGAACTTGTTTTCCCTTTCTCTCAGTTTTGCTCCCAACAAATCATTTTCCTTTGTTTTGATTAAACAAAGCTGCCTAGTTCTTAACCTAAAGGGCAATTGGTGTCCCTGTCTCTCAGCCACTATCCGGGAGGGAGAGGGAGAGAAGTTGAAAGGAGCCTTTCAGTCCCAGATTATCCTTTCCATGTCCTCCCTCCTTGGGTAACCCAGAGTGAGGGCTGTTGGTGGACAGACTGAACCCTGGTTGGGGGGAAGTTTGATACTGTAAGACAGGCAACAATTCATGTTGCTGGTGTTTGCCAAAAGAATACTGGATACATGAATGACAGAACATGTTTATGTGCATTGACATGATCTGAGGGTGGGAACAAGTGCAGGTTCACAAAGGTGAATGTGGCCCTTCTTAGCGCCATCCTGGGAATTATGACAGTTGCAAATAGTTTTGTGGGGTTTTTTTTTTTTTTTGCAAAAATATATTTATTTGCTTGGCAAATATTTACCAAGCTGAATGGGACTTCTCAGTAGTAACGCACAGGACTGCACTGAGAAATATTCTCGCCTTCCTGAAATATCTCAGGAGTTTAATTCTTCCTGTTTCAGAGTGAAATGATTCGTTACAGAGGATACCCCAGTAAAGAGTATGAAGTCTTGACTGATGATGGGTATTATTTGACATTAAACAGAATTCCCTGCGGAAGAAAAAAACTGACAGTCAAAGGTATTTGATCATTTTAGCAAAATAAGAAATCCAAAATAAGAAATCCTATCCATTTCTTTGCCACAGCATGCAGTCGTGCCAAAACGGGCTGTGCTGCATGTTGTGGTGGTGGAGAGCAGATTGGGAGGTTTGGGAGAGGTAAGGAAAAATATATTCCCTTACCTCCCTGTCAGCTACTCGATCGATCACCAGTGGGTCTCCTCAGACCTGCACCAGCCCTTTGAAGTCTGAGGAGAGGAAGGCAAGAGACAAGGAAGGAGATAGTATTCTGGTGGAGGTCGCACTTGCCAGGACACTCCCCCTCCTGCTTCCTAAATGCCCCATTCTGCCCACCCCGCCACTTTACCTATGCTCCCCTGCAAAGCCAGGTCCAGGAGCAGGCTGTTGCCGCCATTTTGGATGGTGGCTCAAAAATGGCTGCTGGCGGCCTGCTCCTTGCAACATTGTAACTAGCATTACGACATTGCAACCGGCACTATAGGATTGGGCCGCTAACCTATTAATCAGGAAGAAAGTGTCAACAACTTCACCAGTGACAAGTTCTGTAACACTGAGCACCTTGAATGAAGCCTAGAAACAACTGGGCCAAAAACATAGGAATCCTGTGGCCAAGGATAACAAGTCTCCGCTACAATTCAGCCTCAGATCTCTGCAGTGAGATGTTTTCTTGTGTAAAGCAGCCTAATGGCTTGCATTTCTTTAATAACAATGAGGCCTGAGTTTAACAAATACAGTACTATTTCTTACTGTAATATGCAAAATGTATTGAGATGAACATAAAAGACATAGTGCAAAAAGGTAGAGATTTATAGGTTTAAAAAGTCATGTAAAGCAGCTGCTTTTGGGGGGGGGTGCTAATTGACAGCTGAAGGTCCTTGTTTCCTATGTTCCTATGTTTCCTATGTTTCTTAGGTTCCTCATTTCCTATGCTAATTGATAGCTGAAGGATTTAACCTGCGTTTTTTCTCCAGCAGTTAATTCCATTCTACACAGTTTGCCTGTGGTTTCCTTGAGAATGTCCAGAGTACTGGATGAAACGTTGGATTAATATTTTACAATGTGTGGTTTTTTCTGATAATTTTATATATTTTATATATTTTAAAGTTTTTGGAATTCCTCCTACTTGTTTAATATTTATAAAAAACTTTTTACATGACTTTTTAAACCTATAAATCTCTACTTTTTTGCACTATGTCTGGTCATGAGAATATCCATGCTACATAAAAGACAGAGTTGATAAATGTCTCTATAATGTAACAAAGATTCTAGTCCATTTGTTCTTAAGACTTTTTCCCCAAAAAACTAGGTCCAAAGCCTGTTGTGTTACTCCAACATGGAATATTCACGGAAGCTAGCTACTGGGTAGAAAATATGGCCAACAACAGCCTTGGTTTCATGTTAGCAGATGCTGGCTATGATGTTTGGCTTGGGAACAACAGAGGAAATAGCTGGTCTCAGAGACATCTGAATTTTTCAACAGATCAAGCGGAATTTTGGAATTTTAGGTAATGTGAATGACAATTGAACATGGTATCTTGTGTCTTAACTATACCAACCTATTGACCACAGTTTGCAGGAGGACATATGCCTTTCAATCAGCTATTTACGATGCAGCAGTAAATTATGACTAAATAAGTGATCAAACTTGGAAACACCTATTGATTCCTCTTACGATGTTCTAGGAAAGCCAGGCCTGGGACACACGAAAAAAAAAATGGCAGAGCATACCGCCGATAATCCCTCCCCCCTCCCAGGCCTGGTGGGCCAATCACCCCCTCCCATTCCTTTGGTGTGGGAGTAAGCATGATTTTTTAATGAACAAATTGTGAACTTTTTGTTGACTTAAATTCTGTACCTACTTCTCTAAAGAGTTGCTGGGGTACATAAGATCAAAGGGGTACATGAGATAGAAAGACACCTACTGGAAAGCCATCCCTTCTTCTCCTTGTTTGTTGCTTATTGCATGTTTCTTGCAGCAGGGAATACGTATTATTGCAGCAATGGTCATGACATAATGCAAGATGCACTGTATTTAAAAATAAGGCATCCAGGTTACATATAGAGGAAAAACACAAGGTAAAAACAGTAAAGATTCTTTCTTTGATGTGTACTTCCTCTTTAAAAGCCAAGTCCTGACAGGTGAGAGAAGTGGGGGGGGGGATTCAGTTTCTCAGCAGAAGCCTGTGTGAGTGGTAATCTTCTTAGAAGGCTGAACAGGGCTAGCCTGGACTTGACACTGGAGACAATGCTTGGAGTAGGTGTGCTTGGTTTTATCACTAAACAGTTTATGGACTGGTTGCAGTGAAATGTAAGCAATGTATAGCTGAAGTGTTGAAAAGAGAGATGCTGCTGTCCTCACACAGTTGGGTCCACCCCTTCTTTCAGCACATCACTATAACATGGAAATGTCAAACTCTACCAGAAGGGGACTCTGAGGGAATAGTTAGGGAACTCACAGCTGTGGTCTCCACTAAAGTTGCAATAATGTTTTAACTGCTGTTTTTTTTTTTTTTTTTAAACCAACACAGCTCAACATTTCATATTTTTAATTTCAGTTTCCATGAAATGGCTGTGATGGACCTTCCAGCAATGATAAACTTTATTCTGGAGAAAACGAGACAGAAACAATTGTATTATGTTGGCTATTCTCAAGGCACTACTATTGGTAAGTTAAAATGCAACAACGTTTGAATACTCCTCTGAAAACCTATTCTATGTGCTGGTTCATGTTTCAAGCAGGCAAGTGTAAGAACCCTTTGTGACTCTCTGTGTCTGTGTATACAGGCCTTTGGGGGTAAAGCCAGAAGTTGCATGGATGGAGTGGGCGACAACAATGCTGGGAGTCCTCAATCTCAAGATCTTTCAGACCCCACACTGTGTCCCATGGTTTCCCCTATTAACGGTTAGAGCTCCATTCACCCCAATAACCCTAGACTGAATAGTAGCTGCTCTGCAGGGCTACCAACAAACAAGCAATTCTGGTGCACGAGTGGATCCTAGGAGTAGGGCCCACCTTGAATATGAGAGTATATGAATATGTGATTTCTGATGTTTCCAGGGCCAGAGCCCAATGATTTTGGTAGATCTGGAAGGGGAGGAGGTTGGCAGGCTTCATGGTAGAGGAGTGGAACCAAGTGTTTTTTAGTGCATCCAGGGGCAAGGCTCCATGCAACAACTATTTATTCACCTTGGGTATATAGGTAAGCAAAACTATTTTGGAGGAAAACCATTTAAAAAAAACCCCTCTACTCAAAAAACAAAAACACAGAGGGAGAGAAGTCCTATCCTTTTTCTTGTGGTCAATTGGCAGCAATCTTTCTGTGTCACAAGTGCCCTAAAGCAGCTCAAGTCATCCCAAATGGTCTGGTTTTGGGGCATGGCTGGCCCATCCAAGACATGAGTGATCCTGCTCATACCAAGCAATGCATTGGAGGGAGCAGTGAACAGATATGGGGTGCCTTGCACCCAGTCTCTGCCCACCACCTCCCTCCAGCCCACCAATAATGGAGCCACTCTGAAGATCAGAACACGGCAATCTGGCCCCCTGCTTTCACTCCCAGCAAGCCTTGCACTTCCACCTTTGTTTAAATGGCCCTGTGTGAAGACAAGAGAGACGTAATGGGTACAACGGCAATGGCACTGTGCAGCCCCAGAGCTTCAGCTGGCCCTGTGTTTGTGTGTACGCACTCATGTGTGAGTGTAACTTGTCTGGGGGGTGGAATCTACTTACTGCTTCAGGCAGCAGTGGAGCTCAGACTGGGCCTGCCATCAGATAAACTGCTGATTAGGTCTAGGTTTTTAAAGCTTGCTGTGATTCTTTTCTCAGGTTTCATAGCATTTTCAACCATGCCGGAAATCGCTCGAAAAATCAAAACGTTTTTTGCTTTGAGTCCTGTGGTTTGTGTTAAGTATGCCCCAAGCCCTGCGCTGAAACTGTTGCGCTCACTTTCTGAAAACGCATTGAAGGTACACTATGGCTTCTTTTATACAGTAATTGATAAGGTCAAGGAAATGTAGGGCTGCTCCTCCTGTTCCTCCTCAGCCAGTGATGTAGACTCGAGTCTATTGACTTGGACTTGAGTTGGACTCAAGTCGCTTCAATGTCTCGACTCGGATTTGACTCGGCGATTGTAAAAGACTCGACTCAAGACTTGGACCCTTTTATGACAAGTCGAATTTCATTCAGGTTTAAACCTGTTTTCCCCATTAAATAGATAGGGACTTGCAACCAGGTCAGGAATTGGGGGCAAAGACTTGGGACTTGTCTTGAGACTTGGACCCAGAGAATTGACTCGACTTGGAGTCAGAATTGTTCCACATCCCTGTTCCTCACTATGCTGCGCTCTTGTCTGCTTGTCCTTTTCCCTACTATTTCTTTTACTGGAGCTGCAATTGGGAGCATTGGCATCACTCCTCTCCCTGATGTCAGTAAGAGCAGTGGTGGCGCTGCAGCGCTGCCACAGTACGGGAAAAGAAGTGGGCTTGAGGCCAATGAGCTTCAAAGAGGAGGAGGAGTGGACAGGGGACTCGGGTCCATTGCTGTTCTCTTAAAAGCTGTTGATAATGCCCGAAGGAAATTCATTCTGCATAGATTTACCATTCATCTCAGAAAAACTGGGACTGCCCCAGTTTCTGGAGCCCGGACTGGAACAGAGGGGCCCGGAACTGGCTCAGTCCCAGTTTTTCGGGTCTGCCACTGCGCCACCAATTCCACAGTTTAAAATGTTTTTCGATGCTGCTACCTTGGATCTCACAATCTCATGAGATCCAAGATGGTAGCGCTGGAGAAAACTTTTTAAATTGTGGAAGTGGCTTGAGGGGGCAGTCGGAGTCCTGGCTGGCCCGAACGCAGCCGGCCAGGAGAGAAGGCAGCAGCGGCAGGAAGGAGGACAGCGACAGTAAGGCAAGGCAAGTGGTGGTGGCAAAATGGCCATTTTCGAAGCCATAAATACATAAATAAATAAAAAGCTCACAAAGCAAACAAAAAAAGTGGCATTTCGGAACAAACATTAATAAATTAAATTAATCAATCCGGGTATGTGTGTGTGTGTCCTGATTGGGAACCGGGAAAATAGGGTAAGCCTAATTCTGCAAGGCCCCAAGGTTATAGATCTTGATCTGAAAATGACCCTGGTTGCTCTGTAACCCATCCCCTGGAGCTCTTTCAGCTAGGTTATTGCCTGACCAAAATATCCTTCTGCTCAGAGTTGGGCTGGAGTTCTCTGGGCATGGATAGATTGCAATGGAGAAGCTGAAGTTCAGCAAGCCCAGCAGGGCTGAAGCACACATTCCCTAGAGGGAAATTTGTAGTTGCATAACTGGTTTCACAAATAGATGTCAAACCTTATACCTTTTATGTTTCCACAGGGAATACTTGGTAAAAAACAATTTTTACTTTCACGCACGCCTATAAGAAAAATGATCACGAAGACATGCAGAGGAGTATTAATGCAGAAAATCTGTGCACATGCCATTTTCTCAGCAGGTGGATACAATGAAAGAAATCTAAATATGGTATGTACACTTGGGTGCAAAATGAATTTTACTTAAGTCCTCTTTGGATGGAGTGCATGAGGGGTTTCTCTAGAATGCATGAGAAATCTCTGCCCCTGCTCTCCCTGTGTTAAAACATCTGTCTGCAAGGACAAATTCTGGATGGGAACGTTCTAGGTTTCCAGTCATGGGAAAAGACTTTCTCCATTTTCAGAGTTCACATACACGCTAATGGGTTCTGAGCTGTCTGTGACAGATCAGGAGAGAGATCTTGGGGTGCTGGTGGACAGGTCAATGAAAGTGTCGACCCAGTGTGCGGCGGCTGTAAAGAAGGCTAATTCCATACTCGGGATCATTAAAAAAGGGATTGAGAATAAAACGGCCAATATCATTCTGCCTTTGTACAAATCGCTGGTAAGGCCACATCTGGAGTATTGTGTCCAGTTCTGGTCACCACACCTCAAAAAGGATATAGTTGAATTGGAAAAGGTGCAGAAAAGAGCGACCAGAATGATTCGTGGGCTGGAGCACCTCCCTTATGAGGAAAGGCTACAGCGTCTGGGGCTTTTCAGCCTAGAAAAAAGGCGCCTGAGGGGGGACATGATTGAGACTTATAAAATTATGCATGGGATGGAGAGAGTGGATAGAGGGAAATTCTTCTCTCTCTCGCACAACACCAGAACCAGGGGACATGCACTAAAATTGAGTGGAGGGAGAGTTAGAACAGACAAAATAAAATATTTCTTTACCCAGCGTGTAATTCATCTGTGGAACTCCTTGCCACAGGATGTGGTGATGGCATCTGGTCTAGATGCCTTTAAAAGGGGTTTGGACAGATTCATGGAGGAAAAGACCATCACAGGTTACAAGCCATAAGCAATCTCCTGGTTTTAGAAGTGGGTTTTCTCTGTGCCAGGTGCAAGGGAGTGGCGACTGGACACAGGTATCTTGTTGTCTTGTGTGCTCCCTGAGGCATCTGGTGGGGCCACTGTGTGACACAGGAAGCTGGACTAGATGGGCTTTTGGCCTGATCCAGCAGGGCTCTTCTTATGTTATGTTCTATAGGGCAAAGAGGAACTGCAGGGTTCCGAAATAGAAAGGAACTCATGTAATGCATTCATCTAAAGTGTGAAACAGGTTGTACAGTGGGCCCTCCTTATCCATGGATTAGCCATCTGCGGAGGAGGGATCCCACTGGGGGCAAGGAGTGGCACCACAGTACCTTATATATAACCTGTTTCTTGCCTCTCACACCAGTTTCCAAACTTGTAAAACGCCTGTAAAATGAAAAAACAAACAAACGTGATTGGAAGTGAATTCCGGTTGCGCATGCAACCAGAAGTCACTTGCTGTTGCGTTTTTTCTTCTTTTTGCAGGTGTTTTACAAGCTTAGAAAGTATAGAATGTTGGTGAAGTGACAGCTGAAAAAGGGCAACTGGGCAGAGAAGAGGATCTGGGTTAACAGGAAACAGGTTATCTTGTTGGCTGTGTGCTCTCAGAGGCATCTGGTGGGGCCACTGTGAGAAAAAGGAAGCTGGACTAGATGGGCCTTTGGCCTGATCGAGCAAGGCTCTTCTTATGTTCTTAAAGTTCATCTCTGCAGACGAATGCATGAATGTGGTAAGTGGAGCTGGGCTATTGCAGTAGGTCTTGAGAAACCCTTCTCACAATTCCTTTCCATGGGAGAGGGGACGTCTGAAGAGGATTTTAGTGGGTTTTTAATATTTTCAGTTGGTGCCAAGAGTTTGTGAGGTTTTCTTTTTTTGAAATAAAAAGTGAGCTTTCAAGAAGTACAAAAAAGCAGTCACAGCTTTTTGTGTACTGTTGTTCCAGGGCTTAGGCACAGCACCTTGTTGAAATTCTGTTTGCAGCTCTTCTGCACTGCTGTTTACTCTGAATGGAAGGCAGCAAAGGCACCGCAGAATTTGGAAGTGATGATTATTTGAGCCCTGTGCAAACATTGATTACCTGATGTGACTCGGGGCAGATGTGGCTGAGGGCAACATGTGGTTGGGGTCAGCAGTAGTGTACTGGTAAGACCTGCCACTGGCAAATGTGTGCCATTGCACAATCACTGCAATCTGTGCTTACAGGGCATGTCTGAAGAGACAAACGCTGTACCCAGGGGGAATGTCCCTGTTATTCGGAAGACATCTGCACCTCTCTTTCTCCTCTCCTGCAAGAATTGTGCTCTAGGTCAAGGTTTCTCAACCACTGGTATTAGTACCACCAGTGGTACCTCAGCTAACTGCTGGTGGTACTCGGACCGCCAGACCACCAGAACCCCGCTCTGACGCAGTGCTTTTGGTGGTGCATTTTTGCTCCTGAGGCTCCTCCCTTTGGCTGAGCCTCTCAGGAACTCTGAGAAGGGCCCTCCCACCTGCCCAGAACCTCCGACCTGCATTTTCTGCCCTCCCAACAACCTGAAAACACAGAAGTAACTGGCAATTATGTCATCGCCAGTCACTTCCAGTAGTATGCAGCAGGAGAGTGGCGCCAGAGACTCAGAAAAGGTTGAGAACCCCTGCTCTAGGTGGCTCTAACAATTGTCCAGTCGTAGTTCTTTTAACTCATGGATGCTGGGCAGAGAAATACAGCACAATCCTAACCAACTTTCCAGCACCAGCATAGCCATACCAACAGGGCGCACACTGCATTTTGCAGTGCAGGGGCAGTCACGGAGGCCTCTTCAAGGTGAGGGAACATTTCTTCCCTTACTTTTTTTTCCCAATATATATTTATTTTTTATTAATAAACTACTAAATAAAACAAAACAATACAACATACTACGAAAGATTACAGCAAGTGCGAAGCAGTAAATCCTACTTGTATACTATTATATATTTTCTACTTATAATGTCTAACTAAGCCTATATCTCTAATATACTATTCATTAAATCCACATTTCATCACTTCTTCTTCTCTCTCTCTCTCTCTTAAAGAATCTATAAGTGGTATCCAAATATTCACAAAAAGATTAACTAACTTTTACTTTATCTAAAAATCTTAATTCCCGCTTCAAATATTTTAATATATAAAGCCACCCCATTTTTCTCCAAATGTATTAAAATAAAAACCTTCCAAATTTTTGTGGTTTTTTTTTTTAAATTCTATATCCCCTTTTTACATAAGGTTCTTGAAAACAAATCACATCTTATTTAAGTCTTTTCAAATAATAAAACATTCTTTTTCTTTTACTCACAAAAGGGTTAACTAACTTTTCCTTTATCATCTAAAAGTCTTAATTTCTACTTCAAATATTAAGTCAACCCATTTTTTCGTCTTCAATTTTAATTTTCCATCATCAAAAATTTTCCATCACTCTTTATACGAGTTTCTTAAAAACAAGTCATATCTTATTTATTTACTTTTAATAATAAAACATTTTTTTCTTTTTGTATAACTAACTCCAGTAATATTCCCCACAAAAAATTATAATCCCTTTTTAATTTTGACAGTTGCCCATTACACCTTCCATCCCTTCCCCTCTTCCTCCTTCCTCTTCTTCTTCCTCTTCTTCTTCTTTCTCTTCTTCATCCTTAAATCTTCCCCAAAAGTCCCTTGCTTTTTGAATTGTATCCACTTTGCAATTTTTTCCACAGGATCATTCACGTCTTCTAAATTCCTCCCCCGAAAGACAGACTTTTTCTTCAGCACCTCCACGAAAAATATATAACCAAGTCTTGATTTAACTCTTGGTACTTCCTCTGCTACAATCTCTTCCACTAAATCTTTCTCTTTGTCATTATCTTTCTCTTTATCTTCCTCTATTTCCATCGTAGCCTTTATTCCTTGCAATTTGTCCTTTTCCTTCAGTGCTTGTTTCAGTTCTGCTTTCATATTCTGAAATTCTTCCTGCAAAATTGCCATTTTTGCATCAAATCTCCTTTCCCATTTTTTAAAACAATACTCCAATTGTGTAGTCATGCTGCAATTTTTTCACCAGGTGCCAATCTCTTTTCTCTTAAAAAAAAAAAAGAGGTAAAAATAAAAAGCTTCTGCGGTCGCCGACGTGAAACAGAAAGATTAATTGCCAAAATCCATGAACTCTGACACGGAAGGGCTCATATTCTTTTAGCAAAAATGTCAGGAATGTCAATACGTAGAAGGAAACACACACACACAAATCCCAAACAAGTTTCTCTTGCCAGAACAGTCTATTTAAAAAAGCTTCTTCATATCTTTCCTTCTCCTTCCCTTACTGTTTTAATCTTCCATAAGTACAGAAAAAAATAGATAAAACTCTCCACTTTAAAACTTTAACTTCGTCTTTTCCAACTTTCACTTTTGAATGTTCCACTTCGCCTTATCGCAACGTATTAATTATTTTTAACGTTAACTCTTATCTCGGCTAATTTCTTCAACTCATAAATCATTTCTACGCGTCTTGCCTAAGTAAAGCAAATCATGTGGGAGGTGGCTTGGCTTACGCTTCATCTGCGGCTGGAGCTTCGATGGTCATCCATTCTTCCTCGCCGACAACCCAAAACTTCAGAGCCTTTGCCTTGAAGTGTCAGAATGGGGGCGATTGAAAGAAATGTGGTTTATCTCTTCGTACTCCCTTTCAATCCAGGGGTAGAGTAATTAAGTCCATCAGATGTACTCCGTCGATACAGAGCGATCGGCGGAGTTGTCAGCCTGCCATGTCCTCCTAACTGGAAGTCCATCGAACATTTCTTCCCTTACATCAGGGCTGCATTGCAGCTACACCGGCACTGGAAAGTTGGTTAGGATTGCTCTGATAATGTATGCAATAAATCCTATAGTACTGGCACCAATTTTGCCTCCCCTTTTCCCTATCTTAATGTCAGTCCTGCTTTTATGCATCAGCTTAACTGATTATGGAGTTGAGAAAAATGGATAAAGATGAATGAACAAGACTTCTAAAAAAAAACTTGCCACTTCAGTACTGGGCATGCCTCAATACTGGCATTTTAAACAGGTTTCATTTTAAAACTTCTCTGCAGAGCCGAATAGATTTATATGCAGCTCGCTTTCCAGATGCATCATCAGCCAAAAACATTGTTCACTGGAGACAGGTAAAGCTTTGTACATTTTTTGCCAGTAGTTATGAGGGCCCTTTGTCTGGATGTGCATTAACAACTTGCACACTTACCAAGTGTGCATCAGTTTAATTGTCACGGTTTCTATTAAGAAATTCTGGAAACTATAGTTTGTTGATGCTGAGAATTGTATTACACATGCTTTCCTGGGAAGAGGGAATGTCTTTTAGGCCACTGTAAGTCTGTTCTATAGGCATATCCTTGCCTACGTCCTCTTTAATATTTATTGAATTTTTAGACATTACAAAAACCGCATATACAGAAAGTCCTCACTTAAAGTTGTCAATAGGTTCTGCTTGGAATCTGCAACTTTAAGCGAAACGACTTATAATGAAACCAGTTTTCCATAGGCTAATTGATAAACGTAAATGTTCCTACAGCATTTTCTACCATCCACTTTAAAATAAGACTTTAAAACGAAATGACTTTAAGTGAGGATTTGCTGTACAATACTAACAACAAGAAACCTTCCTTACCCCAAACGTAAACTTATATAACAAAAGGTTCAACTTTCCACCAGGTTGCTCACTCATACAAGAGTGACTCATAACCAAGAACTGGTTCAACCTAGCCTACCTCGACATTAAGATAGCTTCATGCATTCCATTGGCTTCATATGTATTTGGATAGTTCCAGTTGCCAGTCTCCCATAAAATGGTCTGTTTTCTGAATCCCTTGTTTCGTACAGGTTTGTTGTGTCAAGTTGTCCATGATGAGAAGGTCTCAGATTTTTCAGATCCATTTCTCCTTGGTAGAAGGACTGGCACATTTTCACTTGTGTACTGAGCTGCCTACTTTTAAAATCTAACTTTGGATGAAAAAACAGACTGCTCTCAATGAGTGGACTCTTCCAGAAAATGGAGATAGTGCACCTAGCTCAGGGGTGGGCAATTAATTTTCCTAAGGGGCCACATGAGAAACTGGGACTGTTGTGGAGGGTTGGCTGAATGTCCGCTCTGCAGCACCCACATGCCCCCCCCTGGACATTCTCTTACCTTCATTAGCTGCTCCGTGTCTTCCTTGCAACAGATGCTATAAGCGGCAACATGCTGCTTACAGCATCTCTTGAAGAGAATGGCGGGGGGCACGTAGGGCGGCATTATTTTACCTTAATCAGCTGCTCCATGTCTTTCTTTTAAACTTCACGTGGGCCAGTCAGGGACAGCCAAAGGGCTGGATGTGGCCCTGGGGCTGTACAATGCCCAGGTCTGACCTAGCTGGTAGTCTTCATTGGCCCAGTTTCTCGCAGGTTATTCTGCTGACTATTGTAGAAGATGAATTGAAAAAATTAGTTCCTAGGAAGGTCAGTGTTATCGGAGAAGGAAATATTTTTCCAAACTTATGAATGGGAATGGAGTGGGGGAAATAATGCCTGTAATATTAACATCAAAACATGACTGATCTTATATCAAAAATTTGTTTTTTGCTGTGTGAATGGAAGACATTACAGCCCTTCGAGCAGGGCTATCATAGAATGACTAATGATATGTTTTTCCTACTCCTTCAATAAGGGGGCACTATCGGGTTTGTTCAGATACTTTGACTATGGGAGGGAGGAGAATCAGGCAAGATACAACCAGGTAAGAGAGAGCAACTTTTTTTGAATATGATAATTTAAAATAAGTCAAAATTAAAAGTAGACGCTTGCATCATGTGAGCACCCATTGTGCTGTTGCTGTGAGTAGACCCCACCCAACTAATCTGAAAGACTTTCAAACTCTCAGCAAAATCAGTATGAGAGTTAAACAGAGTTAAATTTCTCAAGTTCTTCACTTTTATTTGACCACGCACAATCTTTTTTAAAAATTTAATTTAAATGCCCTGCTGCTAGAAGTTCAGTTGATGTGATTGCCGTTTGCACAATTCACAATTATTTGAGGTTGCCCTTATCCTGAAATAATTTAAAATTGGCCCAAGTTGTTTTGGCAGTGGCATCACAATCTAGAAGATGTACTCCTGTTTCATAAATATAAACCAATATGTTAGTGGACCATGGGTGTTTCAGCAAAAAAAAAACAGTAGATTACATAAGACAATCAGCCCAGGCTGATCTGAAGTGTGATAAAATGCTCTCACTGATAACATTTTATTTTACTTTAAAATATGATTCTCTCTGTCTTCCACATGTTTCTTTGAAGAGCTACCCTCCTGAATATAAAATAGAAGACATGGCTGTTCCAACTGCAATATGGTCTGGAGGACAAGACTTGGTTGGAGATCCTGAAGATACACAGAATTTACTTCCTCGTATTAATAATCTAATTTACTATCACAATATCCCAGACTGGAACCACTGGGATTTCATCTGGGGCCTCAATGCACCTGACCGTGTGTACAACAAAATCATGGAGTTGATGGGGGGGTCTCTAAAGCAGGGGTCCCCAAATTTTCAGTTGCCAGAGCCACATTTCTCTGACTTACCCTTACCATGGCCTGGAGTGGATATACTATAGAAAATGTATACATTTTGTACACAACTCTAAGAATGTTTACAGTAGGAGGAAAATATTTGCTGCTGCAGGTGCTGGTTGCTGTCTCGGCAAGAGTGACCCAGCCAAGCAGTCACTTTGTCTGGCAGGAAGAAGGCGTGTGATTGTGGGAGTAAGTGGGGATGTTCCAGTAATTATAATGCCACTGGGCTATGCAATGTTGTCAAAATGTGTTGGTAGGCTGGACGCAGCCTGCAGACCAGTGGTGTCCCTACACTGGTACGGGGGGTGAGGATGTGATATCCGCGCGGGGGTGTGTGTGACATCACTAGTGGCTAAAATCGTGAAAACCTTCGTCTTTAAGAATTGTACAGCCATGTTATATATCATTTGATGTGTAATCACATGCGGAATGCAATGAAAGAAACCGTTTTGAACTCTCTGTATCCTATCAAATGTTATAACCAAATAAGCAGCAACATAAAACATAACTTCCTTGTGTAACAAAAAGTGGATTTCTTTAAGTCAAAACAGACCAATGAGACTGATTGTTCTGAGATTGTTCTGAGAGCCGAGTTGGTTACTGTTACTGTTACTTGTACTGTTATATATATAAAAATAAAGTTAATGCTCTCATACTGGGTGACGCAAACCATTGTGATGCCTCTGTTTAGGCTGCAAACATACATTAGGCTGTGCGTATAATATTGTAAATTAGGTGTAATTTTGATTAAGCGGGAGGTGGGGCAATGGCATGGGGAAGGGGTGATGATGTGTTTCCCCACCCACTGCATGGGAGAAGGTTCATCATGGGGATGACGCACTGACCTTCCGCACCGGGTGACGAAAGCCCTAGGAACGCCCCTGCTGCAGACTATAATTTGGGGACAAGTGTTGCTTCACTAGCAGTATGGAGATTTCCTCTCTCCTCCTCTGTCTTGCAACTTTCAGTGCCCCTTTAAAGACTAATCAAAAATACCATGGTATACAGTGCTAGGGATTGTCAATGGAGGGAGGAGTTGGAAGAAATCGCCACCTTCCCCTTGTGATCCAAATCAAAATAAATTCAACTTTTACAACAAATGTTGCTTTTGAAGAGGTTTATTCCCAATTCAGTTGGGGGGGGGGAGTTGTGACAAGAAATGTGTGAGCAAAACGGAAAAGAACTCGGAGAAGAACCTTCTGTCAGCCAGTTCCTGCTGGTCACCATTTTTTCCTCAGAATGCATTGGGGAATGATGCTACATTATGATGTCAAGTTGTTCTTAGTGCATGCAGTTGGAGAATATAGGGGGTTTGTAGCAGAGTAATAGCGGATTGGCGGGTGGCGCAGTGGGTTAAACAGCTGAACCATGAACTGTTGATCGAAAGGTCGGCAGTTCGAATCCGCAACGGGGTAAGCTCTCGTTGCTTGGCCAGCTCCTGCCAACTTAGCAGTTCCAAAGCATGTTAATGTGAGTAGATAAATAGGTACCGCTTGCGGGAAGGTAAACAGCGCTCCGTGTTCCAGCTGCATGCTACGCGCTGCGGCAAAGAGAGTCACGCCGGCCACATGACCACGGAGGCGTCTTCAGACAACGCTGGCTCTTCAGCTTTGAAATGCAGAAGATCCCTGTCCTCTGGTAAAAAAAGAATTATTCCAAGCACCCAGGCAAGATTGCTATCAGTAAAAGACACACGGAGGCAGAGGCTGGTAAAAGTTACAAAAAGAAAGTTTACTTACAGATTGCATATATACATCTTCTGATTAGGAGATCAGAGGTCAAACATTCAGAGTACAAGGAACCCTATATAGCTGTCCCTTTTGCATGTGGGTATGGTGGATGTAAGGCCCTCTGGTGAGGAGCGCATCTCCACACGTCCTTCTCCTCCGAAGGCTGAGGTCCAAGAGAATGTGGCTGGGAGGGACAGGAAGGAAACAGGGTCAGGGGCCACACCCCTGCCAGGGACAATAGAGAGGACAGGCCAGGTGAGAGGTGCCCAGATGGCACAGTGCCCCCCAGTGTCCTGCAGCCGAGCGCTGCCCATTTTCAACACATGCTGGGTAAAAAAAATGGCAATCCCTTTCAAATGTTGCTATTGTGGTGTGAAATGTTTAAAAAAGAGTCCCATGCTACTTCCATAAGTAGCCCAGAGATCCATAGCCCAAAGAGAGCCAGGATCTTCTTTCTAATGACTAGCATATATGAGGAAAAAATAATAGAGGTATCTCTGCACATTCAGGTACAAATGCTTCCATCTTGGTTCAGTCCTTCTGGGGGCAGGGCTTTGGCCGGCGCTGCACGAACACATAGAACTGCCCAGGCCCCAGCCCCGCCCACCAGCCCAGTCAGAAGCGGTCCGCCAAGCCGAAAGGATGGCCAGGCAGTAGGGGGAGAGGGGGCAGACAGCGGGCCCTGTGTCACTCCCTCTCCCTCCCACCCACGCTGACAACTGGAGCCTTGGAAGCGGCACTGCAAGGCTCGCCGCCGCTGTCAAGGGGAGGTGGGCCCAGGGGGTAATTTTGATGCCCTCTGGACTTGCTGCCTGGGAGCAGACCGCTCCGCCCCACCCCATTACTACATCTCTGAAGTCCATTGCGTTCCCCATAGGGAATGGGGAATGACCTCTGGCTCATTCTTGACATCAATTATATTGCTGTTTCCTTGTTGAGTGGTCTCAACCTGTCAGCAATGACTTTGGCTTGGGTGGGGGACCGTCTAATCTCTTCCCTGCTGTCCTTCTCTGTAACTCCTGCCCCTGTTGTGTCCTATCTGGTATGTTTGTAGCACCATGGGAGCTTTTGGGAGGGAGTACTGTCTGGAGCTAAGCGGATGGTCAGTTGAGGTGCAGGGGAAAAAAACCTCTCCTCTGTTGTAAATCCAGATGGACTGCTTGGGTCTCCTGAATCGAACTTTTGTTTCTTGCAAAGTCTCATGGGAGCATGCTCTGTGTTAGCTGGAAAGCCTGGCCTTCACTGTTTTTCAGAGGACAAGGGATGTGAAGGAAGCCCAGTGCTCTCTGAGAATTGGCACACTCATGGCCCTTTGAAGTTGTAAATCCTTTTGCCAAAAACAACCAGATGCTGATTATAATGAGTTTTGCATCATCTCTAATTGAGTGTGTCTGAGAGTTGCCTGCAGGTCAGGGTGAGCCTTTCATTTGATGTTTGATGAATTAGAAATAAATCAAAATGCCTCTCTCAATCAATTGGCAGTTGTCTTCCCCAAGGAGAATTATTTACAGTGTATTCTAGATGCCCCTTGGATTAGATTAGAGCAGGGGTGGCCAACCTTTCAACAGGAATGCTCCTGGCCCTTTAATGGTTATATAGGTGAGAGCATTTCAGCAGGTGCAGCTGCTTTAGCAGCACCATCAGCAATTGCAGCTGCCAAGATTCTGTCTTCTACACAACTCTTAGGAACGCAGAAGCCCTAATGGTGGAAGGTTGGTCACCCCTGGATTAGAGATAGGGATCAAAGACAGGGGAAGGTCAAGCAAGCAAGAGTTATTTTTCCTTATTAGTAGGCTTACCAGATCTTCAACTGGGACAGAGTGCTAGATTATTATCAAAGATGAAATGACGGGATTTCAAAGATGAAATTAGGGGTGCAATTAAAACTTCACTAATACTGTAAGTAGACTTACCAGATCTCTAACCAGGGCAGAGTGAAGGAATGTGGAGAAGGAACGTGGGCAGGTGTAGCTTGTTAAACCCTTAGAGCAGAGTTTCTCAACCTGTGGTACGCGTACCCCTGGGGGTACACAAACCAACAGGTGGGGGTACGCGGCTTGCTGTGTCTTATCAGCTGCAATCAGCTGTGAGTCAGCATTTAGGTTTTTTTAATTTAAACTCCCATCTCACAGCTGACTTACAGCTGATAAGGCACAGACTCACAACTCCCATATAAAAAAAACCCTCTGCCATATCTCTATATAAACCCCTTTCTAGCATTTACATCCAAGTTAGGGTAAGTTATCTGACTAAATAGTCCCTAATTTATTACTAAAAAGAGAAACTTCATTGACAGTGAACATAAGAGATTCTTGTGCAACAAAACCACCCCTTCTCTCCCCCCAGACTGTGTTCCCAAGTGGAATGCAAATTAAGTCCTTTCCTACTGGCTGGTTCAATTTATATGCTGGGTTTTAGAATGCATTGTTTCTTCCATTTAAAGAAGGCAGCTCTTATGACAGATTGAGGAGGTTCTCTGCCTTCTTAAGGAAGCTAAGAAGGAATTGTCTTGGTTTGTTTTTGGATAGGAGACCTGTGGTGATATTTTCTTTAAAAATAAAAAGGGGTGACAGAAATTGAAAAACAAAGGTGGCTAACAGTGTAAGCTGAGTAATTTTAATGATTAAATTTTACATGTTAATAATTAATTAATTAATGCTAATTAATTAATTGACACAGAGGGGTGCTTCAAAAAACTTGACCGTGCCAAGGGGGTACACTTCGTGAAAACGTTTGAGAACCCCTGCCTTAGAGCACAATCCTAGGCATGTCTACTCAAAAGCAAGCCCCACTGAACACAATGGGACTTGCTTCTGAGTAGACATGCCTAGGATTGTGCTCTAAAATTTAACAAGCTGCACCTGCCCACATTCCTTCTCCTTATGGTCTAGCACTCTGTGCCGGTTGGAGATCTGGTAAGTCTACTTATTAGTGAAGTTTTAATTGCAACCCCTCATTGAGATCCACTAGAACAGTGATCTTCAACCTTTACCCAAAGATAAAGATCATTGTAAGTCTTTGCAATTTGGTGGGATGGCAGCAATGGCACTTCCAGGATCGTGTTACCACCGCTGGGGGGAAAAATGGTTTTTCAGCCCTACCTGGGGGTATTGCTGGGTCTCGGGGGGGGGGTTGCTTGGAGCCTGAGGAGCCCTCTGCACCTCAAAACATCTCCCGATCGCAATCGCAACCCAGTTCCAGTTTCATCTGAAAACAAATTTAATCTGAATAAAAAAGAGGAAACCCTCAGCATTAGTAATGCATGGCTCCTGATTTTGAACCATAAAAATTTCTGACATTTTAACGATTGTGAGGGTGATTTTCAAGAGACGTACAGCAATACAGAAAGGTAATGTGCAGCTTTAACACTAGCTGCAAGCAAGGTAATTGAAGCTAAGCAGGTAACAGGGATGTATCTTAGTAACTAGGTCACGGGTGTGCGAGTGCGAATGCGAGTATGAGTAATGTTTGCATGAGTACGAGTCTAGTTATGAGTCAGTGCCAAAAATTTTAGGCGAGTACAAGTCAAGTATAGGTCCTTTTGTGCACGTATAGGTCCCCGGCAGCTTGGCCTGTTCCGAGCTGCTGGCCTAGGTTGGAGGTGCGATGCGCGGCGGCGGTGGCCTCGGAGTGACTAGGCCGGCAGCTCGGCCCGTTCCGAGCTGCCGTCCTAGGTCGGAGGAGTGAGGCGCGGCGGCCTCGGAGTGACTAGGCCGGCAGCTAGGCCCGCTCTGAGCTGCCGGCCTACTCACCTCTGAGGCCGCCGCCGCACGTCACCTCTCAGCGCTTCCTCCTTGTCCGGCTGCTCGACTCCTGAAAGCGCACATGCGCAGAACACTGGCATTCTGAGGAGCGATGCGCTCCTAGGTCAGAGGAGCGATGAGCGGCAGCTGCCTCGAAGGTAAGGAGACTGATGGGGGGAGGGGGCGCGCGCGGAAAAGAGGCGAGGGGTCCCAAATTTGCGTCGGGGCGCCAAATTTGCCGAGGGGGGCAAAAAATGCGGACGGCCTAATGGCCGGCCCACAACCAATTTTCCCCATGGGAAAATGGCCCTCCACGGCAAATAGGTTCCCCACCCCTGCACTTGCACTTGAAGTTGCTCACATCCAATCCCCCCCCCACAAAATACAATTATAGTAATTAGAGAAGACTAAGTCTCATGCTTAAATTTATATTTAAATTATGTGTTTTGTATTATGATTTAAAAAAACACCCCCAAATCAAAACTTAATGGGGTGGGAGAAAGGTGTTTTCTCAACACACAGACACCTGGGCATGTAACTACAGTTTTCCAGTACAGAGGAGTGCTTGTCTTGTCCCAGTTTACTTTACAATGAATCCAGGAGGCTGCAACCCCTCCTGCAATGGACACAGGCATGCAACTGAACTGGAAGAGCTGCACGGATTTTGCATTTACAAAAAAGGGCTGGGGTGGTGGAAACAGAGAGGAGGCGACATACAACAGAAGAGATCCCCAAGCCATTGCAAAAAGGTTGGGGGAATCGCTTTTCCCTCTCGAGGGAGAAGCCTTCTGATCACCCCACAGCATCAGTGCAAGTAGCAAGGGATAGAACTGGGGCAGTGGAGAAGCTGTGGTAGGGAGCTTCCTGCTGGGTCTTTCTGATCTACCCAGCATTTATTCCTGATTTTCACTCAATCACCCCAACTCTCATCTCCCACCCCACTTTCTCACTGCAGTTTGTGAAGAGAATGACGCTGACCCGCCCGTTGGCGGTTCGGCGCGGTTGCCTTGCCCCCACCCGCGCTAGCCGAAGCGAGGTCTGGGGCCTTGGCAGTCGATTGGCTGCTGGGCGGGGCCAGGGCGGGGCTGAGGGGAAAAGCCGGGGCACAGCGGCTCTCCCCTCAGTTGCGCCCGAGGAGCCGAAGCCCCAACCCTCCCTCCCGGTGACAGTATGAGATTAGCTGGCTGTCCTTCGGGGGACCGGGTAGGAATTTTTTTCCTCAGCCTGATTGGCTTTTGGCTGTGGGTTTTTTGCCTACCCCATACTGCGCCGAGATCGGGGAGGTGTTTAAATTAATTAACCCGGTCACTTTTGGCAGGTAAGCGTGCGGGTAGGGTAGCCAGGGAGGGACCTTGGTATACATCATGAGGTGGGCAAGGCCAAAGGGTGAGCCAGGACCGCTCAGAGGATGTCTTCCGGGTCGGTGAGGCTGGCTGGCAAGCCCTTGGGTTGGGTAGCAAAGACCACCTTCAGGAGTTCCTGGGGAGGCCTGCGCTACCCAGCCGCCTCAACCCTTAAGGGTTGGCAGTGATAGGCCAGCACGGTCGTGGACCGAGCTGGCCTTGAGCCAGGATGTCATGCCCAATATGAGATTGCGGGGGAAGTAGACGGCTAGGTGTCGTTTCCCTCATCCTAGAAACCCGCACGCTGGGATAGAAGCCAGTTAGCTTTCTGCTGCAGGTATTATTGTTGTTTATGTTAAATAGTTTGAATAAAAAGTGGCCCTTAACCCAGACCTCGGTGTGGCGTGCATTATTGGGGGGGGGGGGGGTTGCACAGGAAATATTCTTCCTTGGTTGCCTTAGAGATCAGACATAAAACTCAAGTTAACTCTTCCATGAACAGCTCTGATGTGCATGTGGATATTTCAAAGATCACTGGCGCTTGTTTGGACCCTTTTTTCCAAGACCCCCACCTCAGCCTTCATTTGCTTTCTACAGGAAGATTACTCCTCCCCTCCCCCACCTCTGCATTCCAGTGTTAATGGAGTACTCTGAATGACGAAGGACATGGCTGGCAGGTCTGAATTTGGAGAGTTAAAGGAACAGGACTGTACTCTGAATGACAAAGGACTTGGCTTTTGGACAGTTAAAGGAACATGACTCGAAAAGGCGAGTCATTACACCCACGAGTAGCAAGTCAAGCGAGTAAGTGCTAGCTTGCTTTTTCCACAAGTAAGAGTAAATGCGAGTCCCCGTGGGTTACGAGTCCAAGTCAAGTCAAGTTAATTTGCATGCTACTCGAGTGCAAGTTACAAATGAGAGGAAAACCAACTCGAGTTAACTTGAAGTACGAGTCATTTGACTCGAGTCTCCATCACTGGCAGGTAATAATGAGGATAATGAGGTCCACCTGACAAGCTGCTGTATCTGCTTCAAGAACTAGTGAAGAGTGCTCATTCACTGTGGTGACCAGGACAAAGGTTTTGGATCTCCATACCTTTGACAATGTTTCCCACTTCCACAGGTGGCAGCGAAATGTCAGGAGATAACTCTGTTAGACCGTGGTTTGATTATCCGAACAACGTTTTTGGTTCAGAACTGTAGAAGTTGCTTCTTTCAAACTTTGTGTGATGGCCACACTGATTACGTTCTGTGAACACTAAGTTATAGTTTCATCATCAAGTGTGAAGTATGCATTGTTGGAGTGGATACATATGATTACCAAACTTTGCATGGCAAGCACTGATAGTTCACACCATATTATCTTGTAAATTGCAGGCCAGTTTGCTTAGTTTCACAGCAATCACTGGCAGTTTCTGAGCACCTACGCATGATGACTATACAGCTGCCTTTGGATGCTTGGTTTGTTGAATGCTGAGTACACATGTGCAGATTCTCATTCCACATTCCCACTTGCAGAAGAAATTTGGGGGTGGCCCTCAGTTTGCAATACAACCAAGCAATATGAGGTGACTAAATTCATATACTGAAGCAGCGAATTAGACTGGCAGACTGATGGCTGAGGGAGGGATGTGACCATATACATTAATATTAAACATAATGTACAGTGCAGGATACAGCCCATAGTTTCTTCTTGATCATTCAGTGAGTTGTGTTGAGTGATGAGCATTCTGATTACAGTAAACATTTACATTCCATTCCAGAATACTAAATATCAGTAGCGTATCTGGCAGGGGGTGGGGGCCCCAATGCCTGCCTTGTGGCAGAGTAGCCATTTTCCAGCATCTCTGTTGGCGAGGAGGGGTGCTTGGCAAGGTGGAGCAACATGAGTGGGGCCTTCCTACCATGTCTTGCCTCTGTCCATACAAATGGAGTCATTCTGGAGGCAAAGGTGATGTGTACGCATGGGGGGGGGGGCGTTGCGAGGTGTCATGATGTCATCCTGGCCCCACCCTGGGCAGTGGCCTGGCTAGCAATGCCACTACTAAATGTTACTCTGAGAGCAAGAGGAGAAAACTTGAATATGTAGTAGTTTACAGTAAATAGATGGTAAATATTCAAGTTCAATGAGATCCTTGCTAGAAGATTTGAATGCCAGGGTGATGATGATCATGATAATGGGGATGTAGCACAACTGATGAGCAGAAGAAAAAGAGATGCAACACCAAAAAGACAAAAGAAACTAAAAAAGCAATGTCACAAACTGATGCTCATAAAATTGATTGTGCTCTGTAATATGTTCAAAGTATTTTGACTCCGTTTCTTCTTCAGGGGCAAGCACATCTTTCACACAATCTTATTCCACTGCCTTACTGCAGCAATTCATTTGCAGCATGCTTTAATATGTTAATGAATTTTTTGTGATGTATAAATTGCTTCAGTAAAACAGTGGAGTAAGATCATGACAGATTTACTAGCATCATTGTTAAGCATTATGCAACTGCTCAGAATTTCCAGGAAGGGTGAGTTTAATGGAGCTAGAGTAAATGTGCTGAAACTGTTATTTAAATGTGGTTCCATAATCTAAAAGAGTCACACAGATCAGCAATGAAATTATACTTTCATTTCTTCCAATGGGACCAGCACCATCAATTATCAACGTGACCCAGTTATCTAGTCATATTTGGTTTTACTGAGGTTTTCACTTTTGGTACTGGCAATCATGGACCCACAAATGTTGTGTCTGCATTTCCTTCTGATAGTACAAAGTCTATCAAAGTCTTTGTACTATCTATCTGATAGTACAAAGTGAATAGTCTATTCTGGGTGATCTAGAAATTGTGGAGTGAATAGCAGATACTAGCCTGGAGAAATTGCATTCCATTGCCTTTGGTTCAGTTCCAAGAAACTTCAAAGAAACGTTGCTATTTCTGATATTGTTGTTGTTGTTGTTCAGTCGTTAAGTCGTGTCCGACCCTTCGTGATCCCATGAACCATATCCTGCCAGGTCTTCCTGTCCTCCACTATCTTCCTGAGTTTGCTCATTTTCATGTTCATTGCATCGGTGATGCTGTCTAACCATCTCATCCTTTGCCTTCCCCTTCTCCTTTTGCCTTCAATTTTTCCCAGCATCAGAGTCTTCTCCAGAGAGTCCTCTCTTGGCATTAGGTGGCCAAAATATTTGAGTTTCAGCCTTAGTATCTGTCCTTCCAGGGAACAGTCAGGGTTGATTTCATTTAGGATTGACTGATTTGATCTCCTAGCAGTCCAAGGGACTCTCAGGAGTCTTCTCCAGCACCACAGTTCAAAAGCATCTATTCTTCGGCGCTCAGCCTTCCTTATGCCTAACACCATCGCCCTGACTATGCGAACTTTTGTTGGCATGGCGATATCTCTGCTTTTTATTATGCTGTCTAAGTTTGCCATAGCTTTCCTTCCAAGGAGTTAAGCGTCTTTTAATTTCATGGCTGCTGTCTCCGTCTGCAGTGATCTTGGAGCCCAGAAAAGTAAAATCTGTTACTACTTCCATTTCTGCCCCTTCTATTTGCCAGGAATTGATGGACCCAGATGCCATGATCTTAGTTTTATTTCTGATATGAATGTTGTCTATTGGTAGATCTTTGATAGTTAGAACAGCTTCTGTCAGCGTACTGTCCAACAGTATTTCAGATACCAGATCGATTAAGCAGAGATACACTCTTGGCCCCTGTGACAGGTTATCTTGAATGAAGGAGTAAAATGTGTGTGTGATCACAAAAAATGTGCATTGTGGTAGCATCACACTGTCTATAATGAATGTAGTTTGATGGTTCTATTCTGTGAGTTCTCAGGGCAATGAACAACTGAGGCCAGACGCTGTATTTACTCTTCCCTCAAGAGCACACAGGAGGCCACCATTAGAAAGAATAAAAACACAGTGTTTGTCTCTCTGGAAGAGGGTCAGATGGTTTATTTGGTCTCTGTTATTTGAACTAACACAACATTTCAGTATCACAATGTGTCGCTGCACACAAACAATTACAGTTGAACTGCTAAAGTGAGTTAGCAGAGCTATCAATCAATCAATCAATCAATCAATCAATCAATCAATCAATCAATATCTTTATTGGCATCTTAAACTATCAATCCAAAAGAGCATATTTTGGAGCTCTTGCTTGTTACAAATGACTTCCTATTCCACCAAAGCTATTAGTTAAGCTACAACTGCCTTAGATCTAGCAAGACCATAGTTGGCCACTCTGTCTCAGTACTATCGCCAAGATAACTGCTTTCAGAATGTGATCTTGTTCACCAAAAACCACTTCTGCACTAGCCTGCATTTATAAGCAGGGAGAGAACAGTCCAAGAAAAGGTCTCTGTGAGTCTCCCAGTTTCCACACAGCTCCCAAAGAGCAAAACAATTCCCACTCCCACTCCAGCTAAACACCAACAACCAATTTTCTAAACACCAACCATGAGGTCTGCCTCAAAATCCGTTTTAGTCCCTTTTCTCCTCTTATTTTCTCTTTCCCACCTCAGAACACTGAATGCAAATCTCGAGCACTGTACATTCCATCCTTGGGTGGAAGGTGATGGTTTAAACTTGCTGGACATTGCTCTGTCTGGTTTGTTCTGAATATCCCCTTTAAGTTTAATGTTTATATTACAAATATCATTTAGGGAAATTTAGGGAGGACCTAAGTTTCATCTCAGATAGCAGTGGAAAATTATTAGCTTTACATTTTGATATGATCTTCTTCTACGCCCAAATCAGCCTGAGGCACTTGTCACTGGAAAACATTTGAAAGTCTGAAAATGTATTAAATTAATTTTCAGTCCAATCCTAACAAAATCCCCCAGCATCGATGCAGCACCACTAATGGAGCATTCATATGCAGTATCGGGGGGGGGGGGGGAGGCAGTCTGGAGGTTTCCTAAAGGTAAGGGAACTTTTGTTCCCTTACCCTGGAGCAAGTCTCTGCTGCCCGAATGGTTCTCCTTGGATCTGCGCTAGCTATTTCGCTGTCGAGATTCATCCTCTCACATTCTGCCTCCTGCCTGCCCCAGAGACTTCCCTCTCCCTACCCTGTTCTGCCCACCCCTTGCCACCCCCACCCCTGCTGTCAGCTCACCTTTGCTGCTGGAGGAAGCTGGCTGTGGCAGCAGGTCTCCGGCACCACCACCGTTTGTGGTAGCGGACCTAAAATGGCTGCTGGCAGCGCTTGCATCACACCACCATTAGGCCACTGTGTCCCGCTGTCGTAAAAGGCAGCGCAAGGAACCTAAAAGGAACCTGAATCCTATCTATTCAACATACTGTAACTATGAGCTCTAAATGGATCAGGTAACCTCATAGATAATGATCACATCTGTCACCATCATCAAGATTTACAGTGTACCATCAGCAGAAAGTCTATTAACTTACGATGTCAAATTCTCACGACTGGTCCAGATTTTTGAGTTAAAAACATACATGTTTTTAACTCGAAAGTCTATTAACTGTTCAGCTTTTGTTGCTTCCTGTATATACATGTACATTCAATTTACTTAAGCATATGTAACTCCATGAAAACATTGCCGTTGGAAAAGGTAGTCTAATAAAGTCATAAAAACAACAATAGGAGCTCGGTGATATGGATGTCTACACACCTATAGTCATCACAGTTTATGTGTAAGTAGGCTACGTTGCAAGTAGGGATATGTGGTAACCCAATACATTTGCTTGAGAAATGCATATTGCTGTTCCACTGGTTATCTCAAAATGTTATGTGTGATTCTATCTGTTCAGACTTTACTGAGCCTCTAGGATCAACTTCAGTCCAAAAACATCTTGTGTGGCACACCAAAGGAATAAGGGACATGGGTGTGTTCTGTGGATCTGAGAGTGCAAGAGAATACAGGAACATCTCTAAGGTACACACTGCCACAGTTACAAAAGTTCAGTGTAATTAATATCATATTTTCACATGCTTGGCAAGAAAGACATGATTTTATTATACAAGCCTGCAAAACAGTTTTTCATGACGTTATGCAGCCATGCATTTGTGTAGAAAATCTGTACGGTGTTTTTTGCAGATGGATTCAAAGCAACACACAAATATGGTATGTTTCTGCAAAATACAATCCTTCATAGTTTGCTGTAAATCCAATTGGTAATAGTGCTATGCTGAAGTTTTGCAAGGTTCCATGCTAAAGGAATGTGAAAACCTCAATGAAAAGTTTCCTACCTTAAATCTAGTGGTCTTTGCAGACTTTTTCTTTTATGTCTGGTAGTGCTGCTACCATTGCTATCCCAGTAGCAAACATCAGACCTGCCATGGCCAGACCTGTTACTCCCAGGCATCTGGTCACCAAACCTCTCACTTGCAGGAAAGAAACCATAAAAATTGAATCTAACTTCACAGGATTAACAGCCATGTAGAAATATTTATGTTTACAAACATCTACAACATTAACACGTAAGACAGTTTAAAAACACTAGTCTATAGGATACAACGTTTCGTCCACACGCTGCGGACCTCCTGTCATGTAGAAATCTTTGGTTCTGATTCCATTTTGGATTTCCTGCTTCTTGGTTTGCTAAGTCTGCCTGCTGGCTGCAGAGCCTCAGTGATTGGCAGGTGTCCCAAGGCCTTGGGAGCAGTGGCTTGAGTAGCCCTGCTCGCTGCTTATCTGCATGGGAACAGCGATAGAGCTGCTCCTCCTAATTAAGTTCCCACACCGGCGCTAAACATCACACGCTTCTCCAGTTGGGAGGGGGAAAGAGGAGTTCTGATGTCACCTTCTGGAACCTTCGTTGGGTGTAAGCATCTGATTGGTCACCTCGCTCATGTCAATCACCTGACCCCAAAACTCTATTTAACTGTCTCCCCTGGGGAACCATTTTGAGTCCTTCTTTATTCTTTCTCTGACTTCTGTTGGAGTCAGTCTTCCTGACTGTTGCTTCTGATGGCCTGGCTTTAGCCCTGACTTTGGCTGAGCCAGCCCTGCACCATCCCTGCTGCGATGGCCGACAACCCATATCATCTTGGTGAGTGCTAGGGAAATGTATTAGCTATAATCTCTTTATTATCTTCAGTCTGTTTCTTTTGTACCTGAAACGTTATGCCAAATGTATCCAGCAGTTTTACTGCCTTGTAACTTTTATGTCTCTTACAGCCCATTCCAACCCAAGTGCTAAGCAGCCCAAGTCAGACCTAAAGTCAGCCTAAGTCATTTAGGGCGAAGTTAGGTCAAAGTTAGGTCGAAGTTACGACCGACGGACTAAGAACAGCCCATTCCAACCCAAGGGCTAAGCAGCACAAGTCAGACCTAAAGTTGACCTAAAAGTGGGCGGAACATGGGCGGACCGTGGGTGTAACGGGGGCGGCAACCAATTAACATTGGATTCCAGACCCTGGCAAGCACAGACACGCCCCCTCCAACACAAATGCTGACACAAAATTTAGGTCGACCAAAAAGGTGGACCCAAATTCGAGGAGACCCATAGGAGCCATTTTACCTTACCCAAGCCAGCCCTCTCCTGAAAATTTCTAACACCCTACTCCTGAGTTAGGTCAGAGTTAGGACGGAGTTGGGCCTGCTAGGTCTGGAAACCAACAGAGTTATGCCTAAGATAGGGAGCCTATCAGCACCCAGCCCCACCCAGCCTCATTCCCCCAAAAGCCCAGCCCCAGACCTCCAGTCACTCTCTCTCTCTCTCTGAGCACGTGGCGTGGGGTTCTGTCCCCCACAGCCACAAAGTGGGGGAGGGCAAAATTCACAAACACCCCAATTCTCTCTTCTCCTCTCTGCCTCCCTCTAGGGCAGAGAGGGCTGTTCTGGCTGTGGCCAACCTGTTTACAGCTGTGCCTGGGCAGCTGCCTCCATGCAAGTGTGTGCTAACCCATGTCTTTTTCCAAGCCCCTCTTCCCCCCCCCCCACAGGCAACAACACCAGCAGGTAAGAGCAGGGTTTGTGCTGACATGTGGTCTGACTGCTGCCTCTTTGCATTTAGAAATATAGGAAGGATACATGCCTCTTTACCAATGTGTTGTCTCATAGCTGTCTGCATAGCCTGCCATGACATGCCTCTCTACCAATGTGTTGTCTCATAGCTGTCTGCATAGCCTGCCATGACATGCCTCTCTACCAATGTGTTGTCTCATAGCTGCCTGCATAGCCTGCTATGGTATGCCTCTTTACCAATGTCTTGTCTCATAGCTGCCTGCATAGCCTGCCATGATATATAGGATACTTGCCTCTTTAGCACTGTTGTGTCTGATAGCTGCCTGTAGTCATGTGAGCAGACACTGCCACAAGTGTGGAACTGTTAGCCTTATGTAGACACCACCTGTTTCCCCCCCCCTTTTCTCCACAGGATCAACTGACAGGTCAGTAGTGCTAGGTTTGCCATGGTAGTGACCCCCAAGTTGTGTTGTTGTCTCTCTCTTTGACCCTTTCCCCTTACAGGATCATGCTCTCCTTACACCCAGGTAAGCAGCCCAGACCATGCTATGTGTGTCACACCTATCAGCTGTGTTTTATTTCTCTCCCTGCAGGCTTTTGCAACCGACACACTGGCATTTCTTCACTGGCGATTGCTTCCACACACCAGCTGACATGTAACTCCCCCTTGTTTTTTGTCTCCCCAGGAACGTCCACTACCACCTACCTTCCTGGGAGCACCCCTGGGGCTGCAGTCTGGTTGCCCCACTGTCGTCTGCCTCGAAACTGCCAGAGGTCAGGGAGCCAGCCCTGCAACCCTCCTCAGCGGCCGGTGCTGCTGCTGCCCCTCCCCCTTTCTATGGAGCAGGCTGTGGTTCCACAGGGGAAGAGCCTGCATCTCCAGGTCCATGGGGCAGGTGTGCTGCTGCTGGTGCTGCTTTCAGATTGGCTGCTGTGGCCACCCCTGGCAGCCTCGCCTGGCCATCTCTGCTAACATTCCAGAACAATAAAGATGCCCCTCAGGCAGAGCCCCAGTGAAACATATGTGCCCAGTGTTTACACAAGCATTGCCCCACACACAGAGACAGCCCCCAGCACTGAAGCCCCTACATGAGTCCCATCCAGGGACTGCCACGGCCTTCCCTGGGAGAACCCAGCAGGGGCGCTGCAAGACCCCCATGGCACAAAGAGGAGGGGGGAGTCGGGTGGGCCTCTCAGGCAGGCAAACAGTGACAGCCAGGGCGTCCGCCCGTAATGCAGGCGCCTCCGTCGAAGGTCTGCCCGTAATGCAGGCGCCACCGTCGAAGGTCCGCCCGTAATGCAGGCGCCACCGTCGAAGGTCCTCCCGTAATGAAGGTGCTTCCGTTGAAGGTCCGCCCGTAATGCAGGCGCCTCCGTCGAAGGTCCGCCCGTAATGCAGGCGCCTCCGTCGACGGTTCGCCCGTAATGCAGCCACTTCTGCCCAAAGTCTGTCTGCATAAGAGGCGCCTGTTTATGCATCACCTTCATCTGCGGAGCGCCCCCTGTGTCCCTATCGGTCTCTGCAGACCCCTCTCTCGGAATCTGTCTCCCACCAGCCTTGTTGTCTGTCTGTCTCTGACCCACCCATGCCCCTCCCCAGCACCCCCTGTCTGCCTGCTTGTGTGTCTGCCTCCCCTCCCACTCCCTGATGATGGCTGCTGGCCACCCCCCACCCTGCCAGAGCGCCTGCCGAGAGGCGCTGTCGTCGCCCCAACTGGGGGTGTGATGAGCTGCGTGAGCCCTTCAGGCTCGCAGCAGACAAGCCCAAGGCATTTCTCGGTCTTGGCCGGGGCACAGAGCAGCAGGCACGCCGGGATGCCTCCTTTGTGGGCATTGCCCCGGCCTTGGAGGCCCAGGGCTTCAGGCAGCGCACGGGCGAGTCATGTCAGAGGCAGTTCCAGTCCTCATGAGACCCCCCTTGTGTGTGATGTTCCCACCCCCCTCCCCTTCCCTTCCCTCCCCCGCTCACCCCCCAGTGCAGCCTCAACGTGGCTTCGGGGTGGCATCGCCTTCTGCAGGAGGGAGGGGACGGCCACTCTCCCCTGCAGCAGGTGGCTGATGCACAGGGTGCCCTGTGGCGGCTGGGCTCAGGCACCTCGCTCACCTGTCACCTGCCCTGCGCCCACCACATGACTGGCGCAACCCCCCTGCCTGCAGTCAGCCCCTTTGCGACCGGGCTGCGACAGACCCTGCAGCAGCTGCCATGGATGGACGCTGACACATGCAGACAGAGGCCTGCACATGCCTGAGCCAGACACGGAGCCTGGAGAGCCTGCCTGCCTGGGAGGTAAGTGTTGCCTGGATCCTGGGGTGGTGCTGGGCCACAGAAACTGCAGCCTGCCTAACTCAGGCATAACTCTGACCTACCTCAGGCATAACTTCTGCCTAACTTAGGCTGCACTTAGGCCACACTTATGCCTGACTTGGAGAGGAGTTGGGTTGGAATGGGCTGTAACTATGCTTTTAAGTAGCCTAAAATAAATAAACCATTCTATTTTACCTTTGGAGTGTTTCTTTGGAACCTGAGGAGTCTAAGTCCTGGAAGCCTTTGAGCTTCACCACATGCTGCCTGTGTGTGTGTTTCACGTTGTGCCTCTGACTGCCCTTGTTCAGGGACGTTCAGTTCACACCACGGTCCACTCTGTGGCCCTCCAGAAGCTGGGAATCTGGAGGAGTCAAGAGGTTATCACAGCTGGTGGAGGCATAAAAAAGGTAAAGGTGACCCCTGACAATTAAGTCCAGTCGTGTCCGACTCTAAGGTGTGGTGCTCATCCCCATTTCAAAGCCGAAGAGCCAGCGTTGTCCGAAGACGCCTCCATGGTCATGTGCCCGGCATGACTCTCCTTGCCGCAGTGCATACCATGTGGCTGGAACACGGAGCGCTGTTTACCTTCCCGCAAGCGGTACGTATTTATCTACTCGCATTAACATGCTTTGGAACTGCTAGGTTGGCAGGAGCTGGCCAAGCAATGAGAGCTCACCCCGTCGCAGATTCGAACTGCCGACCTTTCGATTGACAGCTCATGGTTCAGCGGTTTAACCCACTGCGCCATACCTGTTACCATCTCCTTGTTCAGGAGTGGTTGTTTGTATCTCCTTGTTTAGGAGTGCCCTCCTTGTTCAGGAGCAGCTGTACTTTTCTCCTTGTTCAGTAGTCACTCCTTGGTCAGGAGTGGATTCAAACCCCCATAAAGGACAACCACCGCCCGAGGTTGCGCGGCCTTGTCTTGTGCTGGCAGCTGAGGGGCTGGGACACTCTTTATGACACCTCCTCAGGTATCGGGCAACAGAGTTGCAGAGATGTTAGCCTCTTGATGGACTAGGCTGGCTTATGTAACAGAGCGAAGCGTCGGTTGGAGAATGATGGTTGACACCATTCCGTCCGACAGGGGGGTAGCCAGAGGCGTCCTAATATGGGGGTTCAGGTGCGCAGCGCCCCCAGCGTGCTGCTTCCAGGGGGCGTGCACCCCCCAGGACCTGCCTTTGGTCCGGCGGGCTGCGGCAGCAGCAGCAGGAGGAGGAGGAGGTGGAGGCGGAGGCGGGGAGTGTTGTGCACGAGCGAGCGCTCGCTCGCGCACAACACTCCCCACCTCCGCCTCCTCCTCCTGCTGCTATTGCTGCTACTGCGGCCCGCTGGACCGAACAGAGCAGGGGAAAGACAACAGAGCAGGAAGAGGTGGGGAGGTGCGCGAGTGCTCGTGCACGCCTGCCCGCCTCTCCTTTCCCCTTCCCGGCTTCGTTAGTCAGCGGCCCAGCTAGAGGCACGAGCTGCTCGCACCCCAGCTGGGCCGCTGACCAACGAAGCCGGGAAGGGGAAAGAAGAGGTGGGTAGGCGCGCGCGAGCACTCGTGGGGGCGCTCGGTCCCCGCCCCCCACCCCAGGATCCGGGAGGGCGCAGAACGCCACTGGGGGTAGCTGGTCTTTATTCATCCGAGCAGTTTTCATTTTATTCAGGATGGGAAGCCAGATGTTGTCTACGAAAGAGAGCTCTTGCTTTCTGTTAATTAAATTTAAATGTTTGTTCTTGCTTATCTCAATCGTTTCATAAGAAGTCAGGCTTCTCAGGCTTGATTCATGAATTAAACTCCTCGTATTTTCAAACTTGATGGAATGTCCTGTGTTCATTGAGAGTTCCGCTAGGGCTGAATGTTCTGGATGTTTATATTTTACAGCTGTAATATGTTCTTTCAACCTCATGTTGATTGACTGCTTAGTTGTTCCAATGTCATTTCTTCCACATTCCCACGGTAGGCAGTACACTCCTGGGTTTGACAGTGGGGTTCTTGGGTCTTTGGGATTTCATAGCAGTTGTGAGACTTTTTTAGTGGGCTTGAATATGGTTTTGACATTAACAGCCCATTCCAACCCAACTCCTCTCCAAGTCAAGCATAAGTGTGGCCTAAGTGCAGCCTAAGTTAGGCAGAAGTTATGTCTGAGTTAGGTCAGAGGTATGCCTGAGTTAGGCAGGCTGCAGTTTCTGTGGCCCAGCACCACCCCAGGATCCAGGCAACACTTACCTCCCAGGCAGGCAAGCTCTCCAGGCTTGGTGTCTGGCTCGGGCATGTGCAGGCCTGTGTATCTGCACGTGTCAGCGTCTATCCATGGCAGCTGCTGCAGTGTCTGTCTCAGCCCTGGTTGCAAAGGGGCTGACTGCAGGCAGGGGGGTTGCGCCAGTCATGTGGTGGACGCAGGGCAGGTGACAGGTGAGCGAGGTGCCCGAGCCAGCTGCCACAGGGCACCCGGTGTAGTAGCCACCTGCTGCAGGGGAGAGTGGCCGTCCCCCCTCCTGCAGAAGGCGATGCCACCCCCATGCCACGTTGAGGCTGCACGTGGGAGTCATGGGGGGCAGCGGGGGAGGGAAGGGAAGGAGGGGGTGGGAATGTCACACACAAGGGGGGGCTCATGATGTCTGGAACTGCCTCTGACATGACTTGCCCGTGCGCTGCCTGAAGCCCTGGACCTCCAGGGCCGGGGCAATGCCCACAAAGAAGGCATCCCGGCGTGCCTTCTGCTCTGTGCCCCGGCCAAGACCGAGAGATGCCTTGGGATTGTCTGCTGCGAGCCTGAAGAGCTCACGCAGCTCATCACGCCCCCAGATGGGGCGACGACGGTGCCTCTCGGCAGGCGCTCTGGCAGGGTGGGGGGTGGCCAGCAGCCGTCATCAGGGAGTGGGAGGGGAGGCAGACACACAGGCAGGCAGACAGTGGGTGCTGGGGAGGGGCACGGGTGGGTCAGAGACAGACAGACAGACAACAAGGCTGGTGGGAGAGAGATTCCAAGAGAGGGGTCTGCAGAGACCAATAGGGACACAGGGGTTGCTCCGCAGATGAAGGCAATGCAGAAACAGGCGCCTCTTATGCAGACGGACTGTGGGCAGAAGCGGCTGCATTACGGGCGGACCTTCGATGGAAGCGGCTGCATTACGGGCGGACCTTCAACGGAAGCAGCTGCATTATGGGCGGACCTTCGACGGTAGCGGCTGCATTACGGGCGGACCTTCGACGGAAGCGGCTGCATTACGGGCGGACGCCCTGGCTGGCGAGATCCCCGGTTGCTGAGCGGCCACTACACAGATGCAGCGGCCACAAGTGGCCCCGCTATGGGCTCCGTGGCGCCTGTCACTGTTTGCCTGCCTGAGAGGCCCACCCAACTCCCCCTCCCCTCTGTCCCATGGGGGTCTGGCAGCCTCCCTGCTGTGTTCTCCCTGGGAAGGAAGTGGCAGTCCCTGGAAGGGATTCATGCAGGGGCTTCAGTGCCTTGGCTGTCTGTGTGTAGAGGGCAATGCTTGTGTAACACTGGGCACATATGTTTCACTGGGGCTCTGCCCGAGGGTCATCTTTATTGTTCTGGAACGTTAGCAGAGATAGCCAGGCGAGGCTGCCATGGGTAGTCACAGCAGCCAATCTGAAAGCAGCAGCAGCAGCACACATGCCCCATGGACCTAGAGACGCAGGCTCTCCCCCTGTGGAACCACAGCCTGCTCCATAGAAAGGGGAGGGACAGCAAGAACGATAGCCAGGGAGGTGGAGCAGCAGCAGCACCAGCAGCTGAGGAGGGTTGCAGGGCTGGCTCCCTGACCTCTGGCAGCATCTAGGCAGAGGACCATGGGGCAACCAGGCTGCGGGCGCAGGGCTGCTCCCAGGAAGGTAGGTGGTAGTGGACGTTCCTGGGGAGACAGAAAACAAGGGGGAGTTACATGGCAGTTGGTGCGTGGTAGCAATCGCCAGTGAAGACAAGCCAGTGTGTCTGTTGCAAAAGCCTGCAGGGAGAGAAATAACACAGCTGATAGGTGTGACACACATAGCATGGTCTGAGCTGCTTACCCGGGTGTAAGGCGACCATGATCCTGTAAGGGAAAATGGTCAAAGAGAGAGAAGACAACACATATATTGGGTCACAACCATGGCAATCCTAGCAATACTGACCTGTCAGTTGACCCTGTTGAGAAAAAAGGGGGGAGACAGCTGGTGTCTACAGACGGTTAACAGCACCACCACACTCGTGGTGTTGCATGCTCACATAACAGGCAGCAATCCGACACAATAGTGGTAAAGCGGCATGTATCCTATATATCATAGCAGGCATTGCAGGCAGGCATCTGACTACTCATTGGTAAAGAGACATTTCAGAGAAGGCATTGCAGGCAGACATGAGAGGGCACATTGGTAAAGAGGCATATCATGACAGGCTATGCAGGCAGACATGAGAGGGCACATTGGTAAAGAGGCATATCATGGCAGGCTATGCAGGCAGCTATGAGACAAGACATTGGTAAAGAGGCATATCATGGCAGGCTATGCAGGCAGCTATGAGACGAGACATTGGTAAAGAGGCATATCATGGCAGGCTATGCAGGCAGCTATGAGACAAGACATTGGCATAGAGGCATGTATCCTACCTATATTTCTATATGCAAAGAGGCAGATGTCAGCACAACCCCTGCTCTTACCTGCACTTACCTGCTGGTGTTGTTGCCTGTGTGGGGGGGGAGAGGCTGGGAGAAAGACATGGGTTAGCAAATGGTAGCATGGAGACAGCTGCCCAGGCACAGCTGTAAACAGTTTGGCCAAAGACAGAACAGCCCTCTCTGCCCTTGAGGGGGGCAGAGAGGAGAGAGGAGAAGAAAAGTGGGGTGTTTGTGAATTTTGCCCTCCACCGACAAAGTCCCACTTTGTGGCTGTGGGGGACAGAACCCCACGCCACGTGCTCTGAGAAAGAGAGAGACTGGGGGCCTGGGGCTGGGCTTTTGTGGGAAAGAGGCTGGGTGGGGCTGGGTGCTGATAGGCTCCCTATCTTAGGCATAACTCTGTCGGTTTCCAGACCTAGCAGGCCCAACTCCGTCCTAACTCTGACCTAACTCAGGAGTAGGGTGTTAGAAATTTTCAGGAGAGGGCTGGCTTGGGTAAGGTAAAATGGCTCCTATGGGTCTCCTCGAATTTGGGTCCACCTTTTTGGTCGACCTAAAATTTGTGTCAGCATTTGTGTTGGAGGGGGCGTGTCTGTGCTTTCCAGGGTCTGGAATCCAACGTTAATTGGTTGCCGCCCCCGTTACACCCACGGTCCGCCCATGGTCCGCCCACTTTTAGGTCAACTTTAGGTCTGACTTGTGCTGCTTAGCCCTTGGGTTGGAATGGGCTGTTCTTAGTCCGTCGGTCATAACTTCAACCTAACTTCACCCTAAATGGTTGCGTTCCAGACCTAAAGTCTCCCTAAACGACTTAGGCTGACTTTAGGTCTGACTTGGGCTGCTTGGCCCTTGGGTTGGAATGGGCTGTAAAATGTTTAAATACCCATGCAATTTTATCCATGGTGCCCTTGAGAAAGGGTAAGAATAGCCAGCTCTCTTCCTCTTTTTCTTTTTTTGTGGTGTCCTGTTTTTTAATACGTCTTTTGCACTGCAGAGACCAGCTTCTGTTGATTTGTGATGAACTATAGCTATTCGCCACCAGGGACTCCATAATGATCTTCCTTTCTTGCTCAATAGAGGAAGCATCACACACATTAATAGCACGATATATTATATTATATATTACTACTAGGAAAGAAACCATTACACGTACAGAGGACCAAGCAAACCTTACCGTCCAAGAGGCCTCTGGTGCAGATCTCTTGGTTGCTAGTGCAACAAAAGCGGCAGACCCAGTTTCTGCAAATCCTTACAAGGACAAGTTTTTATTTAAACTGTGATCCCATCCAATCAGTGATCATGAGGTGAACGTGGTGATGTAAAATACCACATTTCCGATCTAATCAGATTGGGCAATGTGAGGGAAAACAGTCCTCCCTTATTCTGAATAAAAGGAAAACAGTATATTATTTTGTGTCTGTGTGATGCATTTTTTCTCTGTTTCCTCCTATTTCTAACCTATTTTTCTGTATTTTTAGAGTTTTTAATTCCCTAGAACCTTCTGTTCCATTCAGCTTCTGGGATATACTTTGCAAGAAGCCTTTGTTCTTTCTCTGTGTGAAACTCCATTCCTAGGGAGAAAGAAAGAGAGCACATGGCTTTATGTATTCAGCTCTTCTTTCTGTCTGAGATAGCTAGCCCCCAGCTGAGATTGGTAGATGCTTAACAATTGGTAAAGAGAAACCTGTCTATCTTAGCCCAAGGGGCGGGATGGAGTGACCAGGTAGTTTCCACTCCTCCAATCAAGTAACCTGATGGCATCAATACAGCCAAGTTATACATTCTCAAGCTCACAGGAAGGGGGGGTCGTTCTCTACCAGTCACCTGAGTGACCCATTCATTGGGAGCTCAGAGAAAAGCACCCACTTGCCCAATCATGAGTAAACATTCTGGTGATTCCTTGTGCAATGTTAGTAGGTTAAGATAGGGACTGCCTACTTACTGCAGGATTATAAACGCTTTGTTGTTTTACTTGGCTTGCCATCATTCCAGTCACTTACAAATTTCTCCCAGTTACCACTACTGAGCATCTTCTCAGCTCCATCTGCTGAGCCTTAATAGTTATTGCATCTTTTTGGTGAAAACCTCCCCACCAAGCATTATTCATTATCCTGCTGTACTGTTATAACTCACCTTCCTTTCCCCATTTTCTTTAATCCATTTTTGTTTAGATTTTAATAATCTAGTTTCATTTTGACCCTTGGTCTGCCTGGTCCATATTCACAGGTAGTTCAGTGGATTGTCACATCTCTTCGCCTTGCAGACATTACTGTGGGATGTTTTTAATAGGAACTTCAGTGCTCTCCTGAGAAGTTTTTTTTCCCCAGATGGCCTTCCTCTGACTGGTCCCTGTAGCCTGGGATGGTGGCAGCGGATGAAAATTACCAAGGTTTTTCCCCATTCAGTTGCTGGTCTAGTAAAGGGAAAGTGGGAAGCAGGAAGGGGTGTGTGCAATTACCACTAGGTCAGGGGTGCCCATGGGCCAGATACAGAAGCTCTTTATCCAGCCTATGTGATAATTGGGGTCCCTCAGTGCTGCCCTTTCAGCAGTCCCACTTCTGCCAAGGCTCTGGGTGGAAGAGGCGGAAGGAGGCCTCAGAAGGCAAGGAACACTATGGGAGAAGGGGCAGACCAAGAGGGGTGAGAGAGAGGGAGGTACTGCCGAGGTGCTGGGAGAGCCCAATTATCATGGTGGCCACCCTTTCAGCAGCACCACTTCTGTGGGCACATTTGAGTAACAACTAAAGGTAATGTTTACTTTCAATTACTTTGCCTCCGTTACAGAGATTTAAATGGTTGCAAGTGAAAGAAATACTTGTAAATGGCTACATTTGGACAGCAAGAGTAAATTAGAGAAGAGGCGGGGCTACTCTCGGTTTCCTTCCCAGTCCGCCAGCAGATGGAGGCAATTCAATGGAGGTTTTTTTTGGGGGGGGGGAATAAAGAAGTGACCCAAAATGGAGGAAGCTTCAAAAACATTCGGCATGGACATCTCTCCTTGGAGAAAAGATGACGCAAAATGGAGGAGGCATCTGTGGAGAAAAAAGCTGGACATCTTTTCTGGGGGGGAAAGATGACTAGGTTATGCTTCCCAGGGGAAGTTATAGGACTTTGCATAAAGGAAACAAAAGCATTCCGGGGTAGACAAAAGAGTTTGGAGCTTCTCTTTTAGGTGTGCAGCCCAGGTTTCCTGGACTTGATTGAGTTTGACTGGGTCCCTTCCAGGTGGACACAAAGGCTAAAGCCTAAAGCCAACATCAGAGAAGTTCCTGAGGGACAAAAGACATGGCAGGGTGTGTGCTGCACTCAGGCCCAGGTCCTTATGATGGGAGAGGCTCCTTGGCATAGGAATGTGAAAAACTCGTCCAGGTAGCCTAGCCCCTGGACCATTTAAACTTAATTTGGTCTGAGCCAAGATGGCTGCCTACTAGCAGGACCTTAGTTTTTAGCTCCTGTTTGTTATTTATTTTAGTTGTCAGCCAAGAGGCTTTCTTTTAAAAAAATTTCTATCATAGTGACAGTGGAACCTGCCGGCAGAATTATCTGTATTTTGTTTTTGTGTGAGTCTTCTTTTTATCCTGGATTGGGACAGATTATAATTCCAATTATAATTCCAACTGCAAGCTATGGGGAGGAAGAAAAAGAGACAAAGAGCTCTGTCAGGTTCGTGTTCTCCACCTAAAGCTCCAAAACAACTCTGGATTGATGAGATTACCAGTCCTGGAAGGACAATGTGAGTGAAATTCTAAAACAAAGTTCTTCTAACAAATATTCCCCTTTGGAGTTAATTGAATCTGAGGAGGGTGATGGCAACTCCCTAAATATGTCACCCTCCTTGTTGAATCGGGAGATATATGACCATGACTCTTCTAAGATTCATGAAAAAATCCTGGAAGCAACGGATTCTTCCAAAGTTGAAACTGTATGCAGGTCTGCCTCAAAATATTCACTCCCTAATGATTTAACAAAAGACCAGCTGATGGCCTTGATGGGTGAACATTGCATTATTACTGGCAAGACCGTACTGGCAATTTTTCGTAACCTCGAACGGATTACAGATCAAATTGATAGCTTGCAGGACCGGCTCTTTAAAACCTCGGCTGGACATCCCAAACAACAGCAGTCAAATAATTTGCTCTACTCAGCTGGCAGGGACAGGGGTGTTTGGCAAATTAAGTCAGCTGAAAGCTGACTCGGATAAACACTCAGATATTAATGTAACAAACTTATCCACTTGTCGTTGTCTCCAACCTGACCAGCTAGCCCTTGAGATTGAAAATATTCCAGTAAATAGAGGACGCTGGATAAACAGACAGAGAGTACAGGATTCGATCAGCAAACATTTACCTATTCAACCCAGATTTGTGGATATAAAAACCATACAAAAACTACCGAGCCCTCCTTATAATATCAGACTCCTAATTACCTTCAGAGCTCCAACAATTCCTTCTATGTTCCATCGGATGTATTATTTTCTAAGCCTCTTCAGAATAAGACCAATAAGAGTGTTTAGAGATATGAGACTAAAGTCACTGCTGCCGGAAAGTACGAAACCATCAGCCTTATCAAATTCTTCCCCAGCCCCAAGGACATCGTTGAATAAATGCTCTCTTGTCTCTCAACCAATTGGCACACTTCCAGAATCTGGCAATCAAGGAGAGTCTGAAGGCCTGGTGTGTAAGCCTACAGGAATATCCCAGACTGACAATGTGTTGACCAATTTGGAAAACATTACTTTGCAACTAGAAAAATCCTTGGCTGCTTGGAACAGAAGCTCAGAAGCTCAAAACCTGAGTGTAACTAGGAGCCCTGATATGAGCATTTCTGATTACTGTCTTCAATGTCCAAATATAAAGGAACATATAGAAGAGGCTGAACAGGAAGTGATACCTCCCAGCCTTTCAAAGGCAAGTAACAGCAACACAGTTTGCAAGTCTAACGATGATCCCGTGAGGCCTACCACCACGGAATTAATAATGCAGCTGGAACTGGAGGGAGATGAGATTGTGAATGGAGCCATGAATGCCTTCAAGGAGCAACCAGTGGAAGACCAACGGAACGTCTTAAAGAGTTTGGACAAAGCCAAAGCCGAATTGATTCAGAACTTAGAGGCCTTGAATGAAACAAATTGCCCTCCTACTGAAGTGATACAGGCAATAGTACATCATTCAACATCTAGTGGAAGGCAGGGAGAAATACAGATCTCCCATGAGCTTATCCCCTTATCTGATCCTGATGCAACTTTGATTCAGGCTGAAATTATAGATCAAAATAGGATATCCCCATCCAAACTTGAGTTGATGATAGACTCGGATCCACCTACGGAGACCCAGCAGGGATTGCCAGCTCCTGTTCCTCCAATGACAGCGAATTGACATTCAAAGACTCCAACCCCCAGGAATGTGTGTGATCTCTCTAAATTCCCACCAACTACTTCCTTGCTAGGGGGTCCTGCTTCTTTAATTAAATTGTTATCCTGGAATGTCACTGGTTGGGCTAGGAAAAAGTGTGATCAGGAAATTAGAACGCTTTTGCAGAGGTGCGACATCGTCTTATTACAGGAGACATGGGCGATAACGGATATTCAATTGGAGGGGTTTAATTCCACTTCACTTCCAGCAGTGAGGATAAAGTCTAAGGGCCGCCCATCTGGGGGGCTTGCTATTTTGGTAGCACCCCATATTCCATTTGAATTGGTGTTTATGGCAGATAGCCAATGCAAACTTCAAATTGTGAAGGTGAAGATAGGGATTTATGATATATTAATAGTTAATGTATATATTCCACCATCCCAAAACAAGATAGTTATTCATCATCAATGGAGATACCTCACGCAGGTTTTGGAGACACTTGATTCCAGGTTCCTCAATGCTATACATCTTTTAGCAGGAGACTGGAACGCAAGGGTAGGGTGTGGTCCTGATATCTTCAGGCAAGCGTGGGAGGTATTGGACCAAACTTCATTGCCATACTATTGCTCGTGGTCAAGGCGCTCCAAAGATAATCAGATAAATTTTGCGGGACAATTGCTTGCTAAATTTTGTACAACCAGAGGTCTAACTTGGCTTAATGGACTGGAGGATTTTGGTTTTGAAGGGGAGTATACTTATGTATCTGTTCAGGGGTCAAGTGTTATTGACTACTTTTTATTCCCGGTTTCCTGTATATTGTATGTGACCCACTTTCGAGTGGGCACGATGATGTTGAGTGATCATTTACCTCCTCACTGTACAATATCATTGCCATCCAATTACGTATTAGAGGCCCCACTTGTTCCCCCCTCAGTGTGCCTTAATGGATGCTCCATTGGAGCCGCTGGTAAGGATTAAGTGGGATTCCTCTTCTAAAAATCTTTTTGATGGAGTAGTGAGAGATGGCCATCTTACAAACCTGTCCACAGAAATGTCTGCAGATCCTGTCCATGTGATAAAACATTATGAGGCCCTAATGGAAAGTCTTATGACTCTTCTAGGGAGACCTATGGTCCCTAGCACCTCTGGTCCAACCAGAATAGGGTGTGAGGGGCCTAGTAAAACCTGTATTGAAATCAAGCATAAACTTCGTAGTTTGTATAATGAATTTAGAACATCAAAAAGTTCCAGGTTGTCATCAAGTTATTCTATTTTAAAGAGTAAGCTTTCAGAGGTTATCAAACAGGACAAAGAACAACATAACAAGGCTCGCTGGGATAAGTTATTTAGTGCGATAAAATCTAGAAACATGAGAATGTTTTGGAATATGATTTCAGGTTGTCTACAAGAACGAACCCAGTCTATCCCCCCAATACCTTCTTTGACATGGGAACTCCATTTTTTTGCCATTTTCCATGATGATAGCAAGCTCTCCTCAGAGAATACCTTAGATCTACTTAAAGATCTACCAGACTGGCCTCCAGTCATGATCTCAGAGATAAAACAACTATTATGCAAACTCAAAATGGGAAAGGCAGCTGGCCCAGAAAATCTTCCTCCTGAACTATTTAAAGCCAATATAGACTGGTGGGCGCCTCTTCTAGCGCAACTGTTTACAGTAGTTGATAGAACAGGTGTGATGCCACAGTCTTGGACCCAATCTATAATTGTTCCTGTTTACAAAAAGGGTGATAGAAAGCTCCCCAGTAGCTACAGACCGATTAGTTTGCTGTCAGTTATAGGTAAGATTTATGCTAACCACCTACTCGGCCGTCTTTCATCTTGGATAAACGACCAAAGTATTCTTGGCTTTGAACAAGCGGGTTTTGTAGCAGGTAAATCTACCTTGAACCAATGCTTAATACTATCTCATCTAATAACTAAGCAAATGAAACAAGCTAACTCCCACTTGTACACTGCTTTCTTAGATCTGAAAGCGGCGTTTGACACAACAGATAGGGACTTATTATGGACAAAGCTGAAAGATGCAGGTCTTGACAATAGACTGCTTCTTCTGATACAGGGACTCTATTCTAGTACATCTTGCAAGATTAGATTATCACAGTGGTTCCCAAACTTTTTTGACTCGCGGCTCCCTTGACCTCCCTTGCCGTTAGCCGTGACTCCCCATTACAGTGCATGGAAGAAACAGGCACTCTTTACAAGCTCAGAGGCACCCTTTCTTATATGTATGTGTATATGTATGTGTATATTCCCAAAACGAGCCCTAAAGTGGATTTTCCATGCTTATGCTGAGCAGCAGCTAAGCCAGGAGTGCGCAGGGTGGGGTTGGGATGCTGCCCTCCCTCCATTGGCAGGCCTGGGTAGAGGGCACTGATGTTGTCTGTGTTAGTCCTATTCATGGCAAGAGAAACATCAAAGCATGGGAGGGAAGCCCCAGTTGCACAAGAGAGAAAGAGAGAGAAAGCTAGCTCCTTTTGATGTAGCATCTTTGCAAGATGAAAAACAGATTCTTATACTGCCTGGCAGTTTCCGGGGGTGGGGTGGGGTTGTCCCAGCAACTAGAGTGGGGAACTAACTTAGAGGTGGGTCAGAAAGGAAGAAGGAGAGAAATCCTAATAATTAATCAACCAAACTAAACATAGAAATCAAAGACTGTATGTAAAGCAGAACCTGCTCTGCACCATTTTCAATTGCAGTTCTTGCATTTGTTTTGTGTTTATTAAAAACATTCAACAGAAAGAAAATACTTTACTTGCAAACCTGCAATGTCTCAGGATTTGGAGAGATACCGGTACTCAGCTTATCAATAGAGTTGTAAATCGTTCTTTAACATAAGATAAGGGCTTTGCTCATGCTGTGGTTAAAAACAAGATGTGGAAACTGCCGTTGAGTGACCCGATGTGAAGAGGGAAAAGATCTTTTCCGGATCTTTGTTTTTGCTCTCTCTCTCTCTTGCAAGCAAGAATAGGTGTTAAATAAAAGATTAACGCGACGCCCCTGGCTGCTTTTGATGACGCACTTGGGAGTCTCGCCTCACACTTAGAGAACCTCTGGATTATCATATCATGGTCAGAGGGGTAGCCAGGCGCCCGTGGTACTGGGGCCGAAAAGCCCGCCGCCCCATTATGCAAATTAAATAATTATTTTGCATAATGAGTTTCGGGTTTTTTAAAAGTTTTTTAAAAGGTTTTTAACGCTAACAGGGCTTCTAAAAGGGCTTCTAAAAGGGTATGTGTGCTTTGCCAAACTTATCTGTAGTTCTAGGAACCTCCAGTGATGATCAGGGGCGCAGATCGTCCCTCTGCAGCTCTGCTCCCGGTCGCGAACTCTGCAAATCGCCCAGGAGCGCGCTGCAGAGTTAACGCATGCGCAGAGCGACGATGTTTCCAATCGTTGCTCTGCGCATGCGTTAACTCTGCAGCTCTGCTCCTGGGCAATTTGCAAAGCGCCCGGGAGCAGAGCTGCAGAGTTAACGCATGCGCAGAGTGACGATTGGAAACATCGTCGCTCTGCGCATGCGTTAACTCTGCAGCGCGCTCCTGGACGCTTTGCAGAGTTCGCGACCAGGAGCAGAGCTGCAGAGGGACGATCTGCGCCCCTGATCATCGCTGGAGGTTCCTAGAACTACAGATAAGTTTGGCAAAGCACACATACCCTTTTAGAAGCCCCTTTAGAAGCCTCGTTAGCGTTAAAAACCTTAAAAAAAACATTTTTTAAAAAACGAAAAAACGAAAGTTAAGGAGGCTCCCGCCCCCCAAGGAGCCTTTCCGCCCCAACGCCCTGGGGCCCACCGCACCACCGCCCCATATCAGACGACGCCACTGATCATGGTAATTTGTCCAAACGAATTGCCACAAATAAAGGAGTAAAACAGGGGTGTGTATTAGCCCCTACTTTGTTTAATTTGTTTATCAATGACCTGGCCCCTATCCTGAGAAGTGTTGACAGCCATAGCCCCAAGTTGGGTGCTCTTTCTATACCAGTCTTGTTGTTTGCAGATGATATGGTGTTACTCTCTCGTACCAAGATAGGTTTAAGACGCCTGATTGCCGCTTGTATTCATTATTGTTTTTGCAATAAATTATCCATCAATTATGATAAGTCAAAAATTGTAGTATTTGGCAAGAATTGGAAGCCCGCCTCTTGGATTTTCAAAGGCGAGATTATCCAACAGGTCAAGCAATTTAAGTACTTGGGGATCTATTTTCATCATAGACAATCTTGGGCAAGCCATCGCCAAGCTGCAATTAATTCAGCGAAATTAACATCCCAGGCAATCAGCCGTTTTTTTTCAGACATGGGGTAACTTTTTTATCCCTGCTGCAGTGACAATCTTCAAAGCTAAAGTTATACCCCAATTACTGTTTGGATCACCTATCTGGATGTCTGCTTTCAATCGTATGGTGGAAAGGGTGCAAGCAGCCTTTCTTTATAATATACTGGCTGTACCACATTGTGTCCCCTATGCTGCCCTTTGTTTGGAGGTGGGATTAATTAGATTAGAAACAACTGTATGGCTACACTTTTTTAAATTCTGGATTCGGATATGTTACGCTGCTAACAACGATGTCCTACTCAAAAGTATGTTAGCCGATTCTTCATTCTCCCCCGAATCCAATTTTTTCATGCAAAAGATCCAAACAATGGGTGTTGCATTAGATTCATTGGGAGCCCTTCCACCGCTCCAAGCCTTCAAGCTTCTTAAGGGCAGGCTATTGGACATCGAGCAACAAGTTCTGACTGCAGCAGCACAGAAAATATGCTCCCCCCTGCATTTCCAACTAAATGATACATTTCACCTGTATCTAAAATGGCCAAATATCTTGCACTATTGAAAAGTCCTCAGAAATGACGGGCCTTTACTTTAGCAAGATGCAATGTGCTCCTGTCTAATGTTACAACTGGCAGATATAAATCTGTGCCACATGAAGCACGGCTATGCCCTTGTAATAACACAGCTATTGAAACCTTGCCACATATGTTATTACATTGTGATCTTTACCAAGACTTACGTTTATCCCATTTAGGTCCGATTTTGATTAAATACACAGGATTTTCTGAGTCAGAAGTCATATATTACCTATTGGTTGGTGACAATGAATTACGCACCAATCAAATAGCTAACTACCTGGATTTATTAATAAAACGTCGAAGTGATCTCACCTTCATATGACGCAGATTCATTTGGCTATAGATGGCAGTTGAGATCCCTAATATATCTTAATATCTAGATGGTCCTTTACAGTTGCTGTTGTTGTATCCACTTATTCTGACTGTCTTATATATTGTTTTATGTGTTTGGATCAGTCTGTGTGTTATGATATTATTTGTCTGTTTGCTATTTATATTTTATGTATGTTTGTCTTTATGCCAATAAAGGTTTCATTCATTCATTCATTTAAACTTATTATGTACCAGGACTTGTGTTTGCAGCAATCTTGTCAGAATGGAGCACCCAGTTTTGCAAGACCTTAGACGAAGGAGACATGCAGATGTCCCTCAGGCTCCAACCTTCCTTCCATTTAATGGCCCCTAATTAGCATGAACTGACCTCACCCCTTGCAGAGCAAAGTCTTGCCTGGGCCCCAGGATGCCAACCAGAAACCAAGTTGGAGTTCATTTGGACTGCACACGTGTTGGAATGTATATAACGTCTGGTGCACCACCACCCCAGCTGTTGTTGGGCATTTGTTTGGCAGTACAGTGAACTCTCATTAACAGCTATTACAGGGGAAGCGGTTCTCAGTGATCCACGATCATTGTGCAAGTATGATACTTTGCACAATGCACATATGAAATACTATGCACATATGAACCCGCCCTCAATATTTGCAGGATTGCAAAATTCATTGGTCAGATTTTTCAGAACTGCAATTCTATCTGTGATTGCAAACATGAAATAAAATACAATTCAAACAGGTTTCTCAATTGACAGAATTCTTTGGCCCCCTCAGAATTGCTTCCCCTGTTGAGAGATTTTGCATCAATGATCCTAGACCTCTGGCTATCATGCTACAAAAATGACTCTTTGACGCCTAGACAATATAAACATTGCAGTGCACAAGAACAGTTTGAGCTAGACATCGTCATCTGCAGAGTAAATGTATTTCTCTGTTTACAGGACTATCAGGTGGAATAAAATACTTGTCTGAAATACATTTTCCTAGTCAAGAAACTTGAACTTTCTTCCAAAACTAGATCAACCTTTGAGAGAAATCAGGAGTTATCACTCAGGGTCTGGAGGAGTTCTATGAGTATGACTAACATTCAACGTTAGTAAGCAGAAGTGGTAGCTGAGAAAATAAGGAGAAGGGAAAGGAAGTTCATTGTTAAATCTGGAAATGATTGCAAATGTGATGGGTGACACATATCAGCTTCCCTTATCTTCACCTGCTGGTACAAACATCCAGCCCCTTAGTTTCTGTGCTCCCCACATTTGAACTTCTCACTGGACAAAGAAAACTGTGGCACTAGGTTGGATATTAGACTTGCTCTGAGAAGTGGGCATGGACATTATACAAAATAATTCTCAATGATTCATTTTATTTTATTTTTGTATGTTGAACTCACTTGCATGTCTTCTGGACGGAATTTTAGAGAAGAAAAAATTGTTGCCAGCTATAGGAGAAATTAAACAACGTATACAGGTATTCCCTTCTGCTTTACTGCTTTTTAAGGTAATGAGAGAAAGAATAAGAACAGTCAGGGGTTCATTGCATAATTAGAGACATATATAGAGCATATTCTAAATACATAGCATAACAGGCCAGGACAAAAACTCATTTTAATCTATGTATGTAGATTACATTTAATTATGTATGTAATCTACAAACACACACAAGGACTTCTACAACAAAACATTGCAGTTTGAACATCTTCCTGTGGGTGTGTTGCATTGGACACAATGGGACTTACTTCAGAGCAAGTATGCTCTGGATCAACACCATTAAGTTCCAGGGGAGGGCTGGGATCTTCAGTACTGAAAAGGCAGTCTCCTCTCTCTCTCTCTCTCTCTCTCTCTGTTTCTAATCTGCTTTTCCGTAATCCCACTGCTTTTCCCTACGCGACCAGCTATGGTGGTCGGCTAAAAGGTTGAAACTGAAATTGAAAGTACTTTCCTTCCCACCTGGCAGGAAGTGATGCCTCTCTAGGAAACCACTCTTTTTTAAAACTCTTAAGACTACCACACATGCTCAGGCACAGGGATACTAACATGCACATGTTGTGGCAAAGATGCATGAGTGATACATGTGCTGCCCACCCCAAATCTGACACCCAAAAAGATTGAAGCTCAGTCTGAAATACAGTACAAAGGAAAATTAACTGTGGCTATTAACAGCGGCGTCACCAGAGTGGGAGCGGAGCAGTAATTCATGAGAGATGCTGCAACGCGCCGTGTAAGCAGCCCCTCTCACCAACCATCAGAGCCATTCAGGGCAGATGACAGCAATGCGCAGGAGACTCCTTGAGCTCCTTTGGGATGCCATCGTCTGCCCCGAATGGTTCAGACGGCGGGAGGGAGGGGCCACTTACACAGTGCGTTGCAGCATCTCTTACGACTTACTGCTACACACACCCTTTGGTGTCACTGCTGGCTATTAAGCCTTCGTGGACAATAAGCTGTTCTTTTAAACTTTTCATTTCCTCCTTGCACTCAGCATGGCTGACCGCCACTTTTGCAGTGAGATTCTGGTCATCCAGGAAGTGTGTAACAACTTGTGCTTGCTCTAGTTGAGATTTGTTCAACTCCAATTCCTGTGTGGTGTTCTCAACCAACATTTGGGCCCTATCCTTGATTCTATGGGCATTTCTTTGGAGGGCAGGGAATCAATATTTCTCTATTGCCCAGTGCTCTTTTTCCTATTCCAAATTCTTACATCTTTCATCAACTACAAAAGACTCTTTCACTCACTCTTATGGCCCAATCCTATGACGGCTGGGTGCCAGAGTAATGCACATTGCACCAGCAGAGGCTGTTTTACAGCAGTCGCAAAGCAGCCTCCAAGGCACACACTGCTGGGCTGCTAGCAGGGAGGCCAGAGCCATCTCCCATGTGCTGGTGGACAGCCAAAGACCCACCAGAGCAGGTAAGGCCACACAGAGGGTGGAATGCGACAGGGAGACGGCAGGAGGAGGGAAAAATAAGGGAGGGGGTGGATGAGCATGGCGGTGACGGGGCGAGGAGCAGGGTGAATCAGGCCTGGGAGGGGGGCAGGTTCAGTGGTGGTGGCACACATTGAATCCTGACACACTTCCTGGGCCTGATCTGCCTTCCCAGGTCAACACATACATGATACACCAGCTATAGAGCTGGCACAGGTCTGAGTTCACCCACTGGGCCCTCAGGGACTTACCCTGGAGCAAGGAAACAAATGGTCCCTTACTCTGAGGCCTCCCGAGCAGTGGCGTAGCCAGGCCAAAAGGTATTGGGGGCCCACCTCCAAATTGGCGCCCCCCAGATTGGACTTCCTATATTCCCCCGTGCCGCCAAAGGCGGCGCATGATTTATTTATTTATTTATTCCCCCCTAAAAAACATTTAAATTCCTTTGTTTTTACCTTGTTTCGGCGCGGGGGCAAGGAGGGCCCTGGAGGGGGTTACTGGCCGGGCGACTCTGAGTCGGGCGACTTGGAAGAGGAAGTCAGTGCCTCTCTAGGAGGCGCTTCAGTCTCAGACTGAAGCGCCTCCTAGAGAGGCACTGACTTCCTTTTCCGAGTCGCCCGACTTGGACTTGGACTTGGGTGACTGGGACTCGGGCGACTCAGACTCGGGGCCCGAGTTCGAGTCGCCCCGTTTGGTGCCCCCCAGAAGCTGGTGCCCGGGGCCTGGGCCTCAGGGACCCGTATCAAATGATGCCACTGCTCCCGAGGCTGAAACTCCCCCACTGGATTCAGTGGAGCCCACACCGGCGCCACTGCATTGCTTCACGGGGAGTTGTGGTGGATTGGGCTGCCCATTCTCAGTTTTTACACTCAGTTCACACTCCACAAACCACAACGTCCACATGGTGATGTTTCCATTTTAGTTCCATGGTGCTTGTATTGACATATGCTTCCATCATGAAAAAGCACCCCTCTCCTAAGGATCCAACCCTTTTTCTTTGGCCTACAGTTTTTGGCAGAATTCTAGGGAAAAAAAAAGAGAGAGCATATTTTGCACAAGATGTTTGAGTCAGAGGTAAAGCAGTGTTTTATGTTCATGAGAGAAGGGGCTTTCTGCAGTTAGGCAACATTAGAGATCACGCTTAGTCATTGTGTACATGCGGTTTTGTTGTGGCAAGTCAGCAGTTCCACCACCCCCTCGCTCAAGAGAAAAAAGTGCTCCCTGCAGTCATGAAGTCAAGTGCTGGCGACGGAAATCCAGGGGAGGTGACTTGGGCTGTCAGCCCAACCACAGAGTGGCACTTTGACAGTACATGCTCTAGGGAAGAAACTCCTTCAGAGGAGAGAAGAGACAAACTCAAGTGCAGGAGATGTATATTTGTAAGAAAGGAGCATGCATCTTGAGGAGGAAAAAAAGAAAGCCGAACGTGTGGTGTCCTTTCTGCACATGAACTGGCGTTAGCCCTCCTGCAGGGTTGTGACCACATGCCGCCTTCTAACCCTACAGCTCATGAGGGAAACCCTAAACATCTTGCACAAACCAGGAGAGGATGTAGAGCTATTTTTATTTTATTTTTTGTATTCATTATGGAGGGGTTTGCCTGAACGAGGATTTTCCTTCTGTAGAAATGCAAAAATGAATACGCACACAAGCAGCTGGTATGCTTTCAGAAGATCTGGCAGAGATGAGGGATACAGAGTTGGTCAATTATGCTTTGCTTAAAAAGAGTGAAAACCAGGCAGAGGTTGACTGTAGCGCACTCTAGATGCACGTTCAGTGTGTGGAGGAAGAAACCTCGGAAGTCTTGTGTAGTAGATCATCCTTTTGATTTATGGATTGCAGGGTCCAAATATTGGGGGATTTAAAAAAAATTAACACAGCTGGAGCAATTTTTATCTGGGATTTCCCAAGATGTGAAGTGTCAACTCCTGGCTAGGGAGCCACAAACTACAGAGCAAGCAACAAGGATGGCAGACCACATTCATTTGGGGGTGGGGGTTAGAAGGGGCACCACTGCTAGCCATGTCTTTGCAAGAGTTGGTGTTCCCCACCAGTACATGTGGAAACTCCACAGTGAAGAGAAAGTTGGTCCAGCCCTTGCAAACTGCCCAACCAATCCACAACACCGCTGCCATTGTGCCTCGTGTGGTGATAAGAGTGTGGAGCACCACCACTGATGTTCAGCAGTATTTCCAGTGTCATGAAACTGGCCATTTTGAGTCGCAGTGCTGCATGAACCAGCCCAGCATTCAAAGCATTGTTCCCACCAGCCCACCATTGTCCCCCCCCCCAAAGAAAACAAACCCTTGTCCTTCATTCCAGTTCCAGTGACAATCATAGCCTGAATGTATTCCTCCTTGACAGAGGGAGAGGCTCCAAGTGAATGGCAAGGAAATGGTGGCATGGAAAAATAGATACTGGGTTGTTGAGTTCCACCATCTATGCTTCCACCATCTGATGCTTCCAAACCAGATTCTCCTGGGGTGCTTTCACTTACTGCACAACAACAGAGAAGTAAAATCCAGTGACTCTGTGCCATTAGTGAAAGGGGCACCAAGACTAACAATCTCAAGGCTGCCTGACCTCTCTTGGTCACAATTCAAGAACTGCCTGTGCGATCCCAAGATTAACACAAAGGCGCTGGCCCCCACCTTTAGAGGGCCGGAGCTGATTACTCGGCCCCTCCCGAGCGGGCTTGACAAGGGCGGGAGAATGTCAGCAGCCTATTGGCTGCTGGTGTTGATGGGCAGGACTGAGGAGGCTAGGAGCGTTGCGCTCATTCCAGCTCTCCTCAGTTGCGCCCTGAAGACAGAAACCCAGCCCGCCCTCCTGGCTTTCAGTCCAAGATTAGCTGGTTGCCTATCAAGGGGGGGGGAGAGGATTTTTTCCTCACAGCCTCATTGGCCTTTGGCTGTGGGTTTTTCGCCTACCCGGACTGTGGTACGTGGAGCGTTACATAAACCTAGGTTATCACTTTGGTCACTTTAGGCAGGTAGGTAGCGTGCGGGGGGGGGGGGGTAGCCAGGGAGGCTTATATTTGGCATACATCCGGAGGTAAGCAAGGCCATGGGGCGAGCCGGAACCGCTCAGACGATGCTGACCCAGATTGGTGAGGCAGGCTGGCAAACCCCAGGGCTGGAAGCAAAGGCCACCTTTAGGCTTACCTGGGGTGGGTCTGCGCTGTCCAGCTGCCTCAACCCTTTGGGGTTGGCAGTGATAGACTGGCTTAGTCAGTGACCAAGCAAGGATTGAGCCAGGATGTTTGATGCCCATTTACATCTGGGGGAGGTAGACTACTAGGGCCATTTTCCCCAACCTAGAACCCGCACGCTTGGGTTTTTTTAGTTAAATTTAATAAGGTTAGATTAGTAAAGCCTCCAGCCCCTGCTGCAGTCTATCTGATGTTTCTGTTGAATTTAATAAAGCGGCCCTTAATCCAAGCCTTTGTCTTGCGTGCTTATTGGGGGGTGCACGAGTAAATGGGAAAATCCCAATATCGTAGGCCATTCCTGATAGATATAGATATAGAAACCTGGTTGGTATGTATCACAAAAACCTGTTTGGATGAGGCGAGAGGGGTAGGCCTCTCCCAGCTTTGTCCCCCAGGTTTCCAGGTGGTACAGCAGCCATGACTACAGGGACGGGGAGGAGGAGTTGCGATGGTCTATTGTCAATCCATCTCCCTTACCAGGTGCCCCGTTCAGCAGTTCACTGGGTTTGAATGTCTCCATGTTGTGTTGAGAGGGCCGGACAGGATGGGGATTCTGTTGGTGTACCGCCTGCCTTGCTGCCCAACAGTCTCCCTGCCTGAGCTGGATTCCCAGGTGGCAGCTGTGGCCAGGGGGGCCTTTGCCCAGCTTCAGCTGGTGCACCAGCTGCGACCGTACTTGGATCGTGCAGACCTGACCACGGTGATACATGCCACGGTGACATCGCAACTAGATTATTGTAACGCGCTCTACGTGGGGCTGCCCTTGAAGACGGTTCAGAAACTGCAATTAGTACAGAATGCGGTGGCCCGTGTAGTCACTGGAGGTAGGCGGTTCGACTCTGTCGGGCCGCTCCTCTGACAGCTGCACTGGCTGCCGATTCGTTTCCGGGCCCAATTCAAAGTGCTGGTTTTGACCTTTAAAGCCCTCTACGGCTTGGGGTCAGGATATCTGAGAGACCGCCTACTTCTATATAGTCCGGTTCATCTCCTTAGATCATCAGAGAGGGCCCTTTTGCGGGTACCATCGCCCAGGGAGGTGCGAGGGGCAGCGGCAGAAATAGGGCCTTCTCAGTAGTGGCACTGTTGCCGCAAAGGCAGCTTGTTAGCTTTTTCTCCCAGAGGGCTGCTGGTAAATACCCGAAAGTTAGAATAAAACCACAAAAGAGAGTAGGAGATCCAAGGATTTAATATCTTTTGGACATGCATGGACCCAGCCCTTGCGAATGGATGGGCTGGGTAAAGAACAAGAAAATGGAAGCATCCTTTATAGTCCATTATTTCCATATGCATGATGGGAGGAACAACCCCAAAATTACAACAGGACAAACAGCTTACGTGCCACAGAGACAAAACCCAACCCCCCCTTATGACATGAGTTATGGATGTTTTCACATAGGGGCCTCCTTATCTGTGAGACGTTTCCGTAACAGTATTTCTCAGCAGAGGAGAGGCCTCTTGTCCTGTTATCTGGGTACACACTTTTTTCCTGCATCCATCTCTTTGTTCCTCTCCTAAGCTGGCAGGAAAGAGGGAGAAGAATGTACTTTCAGCAAACTTGTAATTATTAATTCTAAATGGAAAGGGTTCACCCATAAGTCAAAAATGGGGTCAGGCCTAGCTTGAACAGAAGCCTGCTAGAAGAAGAAAAGGGGGAATGTTTCCACTTTAAATCTGGGCGGGAACAGTACCAACCCTATGGAATTCCCTCCCCTTTGACTTACGAACTGCTCCCTCCTTGGACACTTTCCGGCGAGGCCTAAAAACCTTCTTATTCAAAGAAGCCTTCTGAGCCTTTGCCTTTTTTAACATCTTGCTGGAACGGATAGGGTGCTGCTATTTTTATGATCTTATTTTAAATGTAATCTTTTTAAATCATTTTTAGATGTTTTTATTAGTTTTGTTAATTATTTTTTACTGTTTTAAAAAGTGTTTACTTTCTGTATTGTATTGTATTTTTTATGTTGAAAGCCACCTTGGGTCCCTTCGGGGACAAAGGTGGGGTAAAAATACTGTAAATAAATAAATAGGGTTACCATAATTTCCCAACCCCCATCCGGGACACACACACCCACAGTCCCCCCCCATATTCAATTAATTAAATAGTTAAAAAATAAAAAAATAAATGAAATAAAAATAAATAGAATAAATTCACTCAATAGGGGGCGCGAAGCGCCTCCTATTGCCACACAAAGCGCGTTCGAAATTTTTAATTATTTAATTAATTTCCTTATTAAAAATAAATGTAATAAAAATAATTTTAACACTAAAGGGGGCGCGAAAAATTAAATAAATTACCAGCCCATTCCAACCCAAGTGCTAAGCAGCCCAAGTCAGACCTAAAGTCAGCCTAAGTCGTTTAGGTCGAAGTTAGGTCTGGAATGCAACCATTTAGGGCGAAGTTAGGTCAAAGTTAGGTCAAAGTTACGACCATGGACTAAGAACAGCCCATTCCAACCCAAGGGCTAAGCAGCACAAGTCAGACCTAAAGTTGACCTAAAAGTGGGCGGAACATGGGCGGACCGTGGGTGTAACGGGGGCGGCAACCAATTAACGTTGGATTCCAGACCCTGGCAAGCACAGACACGCCCCCTCCAACACAAATGCTGACACAAAATTTAGGTCGACCAAAAAGGTGGACCCAAATTCGAGGAGACCCATAGGAGCCATTTTACCTTACCTAAGCCAGCCCTCTCCTGAAAATTTCTAACACCCTACTCCTGAGTTAGGTCAGAGTTAGGACGGAGTTGGGCCTGCTAGGTCTGGAAACTGACAGAGTTATGCCTAAGATAGGGAGCCTATCAGCATCCAGCCCCACCCAGCCTCATTCCCACAAAAGCCCAGCCCCAGACCTCCAGTCACTCTCTCTCTGAGCACGTGGCGTGGGGTTCTGTCCCTCACAGCCACAAAGTGGGACTTTGTTGGTGGAGGGCAAAATTCACAAACACCCCACTTCTCTCTTCTCCTCTCTGCCTCCCTCAAGGGCAGAGAGGGCTGTTCTGGCTGTGGCCAACCTGTTTACAGCTGTGCCTGGGCAGCTGCCTCCATGCAAGTGTTTGCTAACCCATGTCTTTCTCCCAGCCCCTCTTTCCCCCCCCCCCACAGGCAACAACACCAGCAGGTAAGAGCAGGGTTTGTGCTGACATGTGGTCTGACTGCTGCCTCTTTGCATTTAGAAATATAGGAAGGATACATGCCTCTTTACCAATGTGTTGTCTCATAGCTGCCTGCTTTGCCTGCTATGATATATAGGATACATGCCTCTTTACCACTGTTGTGTCTGATTGCTGCCTGTAGTCATGTGAGCAGACAATGCCACAAGTGTGGAACTGTCAGCCTTATGTAGACACCAGCTGTTCCCCCCCCCTTTCCTCCACAGGGTCTACTGACAGGTCAGTATTGGTAGGTTTGCCATGGTTGTGACCCCCAAGTTGTGTTGTTGTCTCTCTCTTTGACCCTTTCCCCTTACAGGATCATGCTCTCCTTACACCCAGGTAAGCAGCTCAGACCATGCTATGTGTGTCACACCTATCAGCTGTGTTTGATTTCTCTCCCTGCAGGCCTTTGCAACTGACACACTGGCTTGTCGTCAATGGTGACTGCTTCCACATACCAGCTGACATGTAACTCCCCCTTGTTTTTTGTCTCCCTAGGAACGTCCACTATCACCTACCTTCCTGGGAGCACCCCTGGGCCTGCAGTCTGGTTGTCCCACTGTCATCTGCCTCGATGCTGCCAGAGGTCAGGGAGCCAGCCCTGCAACCCTCCTCAGCTGCTGGCGCTGCTGCTGCTCCACCTCCCTGCCTGTTGTTCTTGCTGCCCCTCCCCTTTCTATGGAGCAGGCTGTGGTTCCACAGGGGAAGAGCCTGCATATCCAGGTCCATGGGGCAGGTGTGCTGCTGCTGCTTTCTGATTGGCTGCTGTGACTACCCCTGGCAGCCTCGCCTGGCCATCTCTGCTAACGTTCCAGAACAATAAAGATGCCCCTCGGGCTGAGCCCCAGTGAAACATATGTGCCCAGTGTTTACACAAGCATTGCCCCCCACACACACAGACAGCCCCCAGCACTGAAGCCCCTACATGAGTCCCATGCAGGGACTGCCATGGCCTTCCCTGGGAGAACCCAGCAGGGGCGCTGCGAGACCCCCATGGCACAGAGGGGGAGGGGGAGTCAGGGGCGCCTCTCAGGCAGGCAAACAGTGACAGCCAGGGCGTCCGCCTGTAATGCAGGCGCCTCCGTTGAAGGTCCGCCCGTAATGTAGGCGCCTCCGTCGAAGGTCCGCCTGTAATGCAGGCGCCTCCGTCGAAGGTCCGCCCGTAATGAAGGCGCTTCCGTTGAAGGTCTGCCCGTAATGCAGGCGCCTCCGTCGAAGGTCTGCCCGTAATGAAGGCGCTTCCGTCGAAGGTCTGCCCGTAATGCAGGCGCCTCCGTCGAAGGTCCGCCCGTAATGCAGCCACTTCCGCCCAAAGTCTGTCTGCATAAGAGGCGCCTGTTTATGCATCACCTTCATCTGCGGAGCGCCCCCTGTGTCCCTATCGGTCTCTGCAGACCCCTCTCTCGGAATCTGTCTCCCACCAGCCTTGTTGTCTGTCTGTCTGTCTCTGACCCACCCATGCCCCTCCCCAGCACCCCCTGTCTGCCTGTCTGTGTGTCTGCCTCTCCTCCCACTCCCTGATGATGGCTGCTGGCCACCCCCCACCCTGCTAGAGCGCCTGCCGTGAGGCGCCGTCGTCGTCCCATCTGGGGGTGTGATGAGCTGTGTGAGCCCTTCACGCTCGCAGCAGACAAGCCCAAGGCATCTCTTGGTCTTGGCCGGGGCACAGAGCAGCAGGCACGCCGGGATGCCTTCTTTGTGGGCATTGCCCCGGCCTTGGAGGCCCAGGGCTTCAGGCAGCGCACGGGCAAGTCATGTCAGAGGCAGTTCCAGACATCATGAGCCCCCCCTTGTGTGTGACGTTCCCACCCCCCTCCCCTTCCCTTCCCTCCCCCGCTCACCCCCCAGTGCAGCCTCACCGTGGCCTGGGGGTGGCATCACCTTCTGCAGGAGGGAGGGGACGGCCACTCTCCCCTGCAGCAGGTGGCTGATGCACAGGGTGCCCTGTGGAGGCTGGGCTCAGGCACCTCACTCACCTGTCACCTGCCCTGCGCCCACCACATGACTGGCGCAACCCCCGTGCCTGCGGTCAGCCCCTTTGCGACTGGGCTGCGACAGACTCTGCGGCAGCTGCCATGGATGGACGCTGACACATGCAGACAGAGGCCTGCACATGCCTGAGCCAGACACGGAGCCTGGAGAAGAGCCTGCCTGCCTGGGAGGTAAGTGTTGCCTGGATCCTGGGGTGGTGCTGGGCCACAGAAACTGCAGCCTGCCTAACTCAGGCATAACTTCTGCCTAACTTAGGCTGCACTTAGGCCACACTTATGCCTGACTTGGAGAGGAGTTGGGTTGGAATGGGCTGTAAATTACCTTACCTTTGCTGCTCCCTGCGCTGCTGCTGCTCCCCGGCAAGCAGGAACGGGCTCCCTGGGCGAAACACAGCCTGCTTGCCCATGCTGTGCGAGCCTGCCGGCACCGCACGGAGCCGCTGGGAGACCGGGCGAAACAAAGCCTGCTTGCCCACGCAGCGCGAGCCTGCCAGAGGCTCGAACATCGTGGGCAAGCAGGCTGTCGTTCGCCCGCTCCCTCACTGGCTCCGTGCCGGTGACAGAGCAGGCGGACGACACCCGCTCGCTGCCGCCGCTGCCATCTTCTTTTTTTAAACTTAGGTGCCGACGTCTTGGATCACGCGAGTTTTCGTGATCCAAGATGCTGCCGGCGCCCGGGTAAGTTTTAAAAAAAGAAGATGGCGGCGGCGGCGGCGGCGGCCCTCCCTCTGGAAACCGTGCCAGGATAAAACCAGGAATCGTGGCCGATTCCTGGGACTATCCCGGAAAAACCGGTACGGATGGTAAGCCTATACATAAATTCTATATCTATCTATCTATCTATCTATCTATCTATCTATCTATCTATCTATCTATCTATCTATCTATAGATAGATAATCTATATCTATATATCTATATCTATGTAATCAATCTCTGTGTGTGTGTGTGTGTGTGTGTGTGTGTGTGTGTGTGTGTGTGTCAAATAAACGCTAGATATATTGGCAGAACGTTCCATGGAATGATTGCGTCAGAGTGTCCTTTGGCTGGCTGGCTGGCTTCCAGGAGGCTGGAAGAGAGAGAGAGGCATGGCATGGAGCAACAGAGGCACTTATGAAGCCATGCTATGCCATGATAAGAAGAACGTATTGCCAAACAGTTCAGATTAAACGTCAAACTGTTACTGTTGCAGTTGTGGGTTTTGATCAAGCCTGATAAGCAGGATATTTCAGAAATCTGGACTACTGGGGCAATATGATCCTTGCTTCCTTGCCCAGATATGGTTCCTGGTTGATAAGCAGGGTGACTATCAAATGCAAACTGTTAGAGTTAGGTGTTGGATAGGTTCTAACTGGGGCAAAGAGCAGTGAGTGGGAAAGTACCCAATGTACTGTAATGGATTCAGAAAGAACAGGTATCGGGGGAGACAGACTCCACTTGGATGGAGATCCACAGGACAACATCAGAGGCAGTGTATCTATCAACTGCCAAAACCTTGGCCTCTCAAAGGCCTACCTCTCAAAGGCCTGCTACCTCAAAGTCCTGGTCGTCTAATTGTGTGTGTGTGTGTGTGTGTGTGTGTGTGTGTGTGTGTGTGTGTGTGTGTGAATAGGCAAACATGATTAATGTAACATCTGTAACTATCCTGTTATTAGCAGATCTAACTGAATTCTGTTTTGATCCCTGCACTCCTCTTCTAAAGATACCCACTCCAAAACAGTGGCTTAAACACCCACTGAGCTAAGCCACAACATTGAAATTTGTGACAATACTCAGATTTGAGAATATTAAAGGCACGTAAAACTACTGCATCAATACTATACATTTTTTTCTGATGACACTAGTAGGAGTATGCAATAATTTTTTTTCATAATTTCATTCATTTTCATTATTAAAATTATATACAGTATATAAGCACAAGCATACCCAGTAATTCCATGCAGAAAAATCAGTATCAAACATAAAATGCAACGTTTCGCTCAAATTGCAAAAAGCATTATCAAGCAACCTACAGTAGCAGGGAAAGATGTTATCAGCCACACTGTGAAAACATAGCTACAAATAGGAGAAAGAAGCCTCGGGATCACACGTGAGAATTACACTGAGTGGATGGCCCTAATTGACAACGGGCACAATCCTGGGGAATGTTAGAACGGCGGAGCATGTGCTCCACCGTTCTAAAGGGTCACTAACTTGCCATAAAGCATGTTCGCGACTACTTCAGAGTAAGGGAGGCCGGCGCATGGCCAGCCTCCCTCACTCCAATACTGGACCAGGATGCGGCTGCCGGCGGAAGGTAAGAGCTCCTGCCGGTGGCCATGTGGGCAGTCCAGTGGACGAGGGAGGGAGCCATTGGCCTAGCCAACCCGGGAGGGGGTGGGGTATGGCGTCTGCTATATCCCTGTCCCCACCGGCCAGCTAGGCAATTACACGGCCTTCTCTGACTTCCGCCATCTAGAAGACCTATTGGGCCGGCCCCCGGTTTACACCTGGGGAAGGGGATGAGCATCCCCTTCCCTGAGTAGACCTTCAGCCTGCCATAGGACGGGCAGCCCAGGCTCAGGATCCTGTGGGCGGCATAGGGCCGCCCGCTGAATCCTTACACAGGATTGCGCTGAACATGTGTTGATCAGACCAGGCAGTAAGGTTGTTATGATGCCCATTGAACATCAGAATTTGCAGTCAGGTCTTCCCTTCATATACTCTCTGGGGCAACAATGTTAATTTTAGTTTAGTCCTTGGCTCTTTTCGTAGTTCAGGGTTACTACAGGGCATGTATATACCGGATGTTGTTAATTAGGGCCATCCACTCAGTGTAATTCTCACATGTGATCCCGAGGCTTCTCTCTTCTATTTGTAACAATGTTTTCACAGCGTGGCTGATAACATCTTTCCCTGCTACTGTAGGTTGCTTGATAATGCTCTTTGCAATTTGAGCGAAACGTTGCATTTTATGTTCGATACTGATTTGTACAGGTTTTTATCCTGGTTTTAAACATGTTATTGTGTGTTGTGTTTTTAACCAATACAGCTTTTTCAGCGTGGAATTACTGGGTATGCTTGTGCTTATTGATATCTTACACATATTTTTGACCTGGCTTTTTACCCATTAGACTCTAATTATTTTAACATCATTGGTTTATATAACCCAATCCTATCCCCTGCCATGCTATAGCATGCATCCGTACCAAGCGCTGTATGCTGTGGTTGCGGGGAGATCAGAAGACCAGCCAGAGGTAAGTAAACGTTTTTACTTACCTTTGTGTAGGCCTTCTACTCCCCTGTGGGTCTCCTCCAAGCCACACCAGCTATTTTGCTGGTGTATGTCTGAGGAGAGGAAGGGGGCAGAGGGATAAGATCTGGCATGCTCCTTTGCTGCCAAGACCTACCCCCTCCAGCCTTCTCCCCTCCCTTGCCCTCCTGTCTCCCTGCCCCAGAATGCACCCAAACCTCCCCCTCTCTGCCCTCACCACCAACGTACTGACACAAGCGCAACCACTGGGAGCCACTGGCACAGGTGCTGCACCTCTGGCTGCTTGCATATGGCAGCGTCCTGGCTTTCATGCCATCACAAAGGGCCTTGCACTACCAGAACACAAATTCCAGCAGCGCAAGGCCCAGATAGGATTTGGACCGTGTGTTATTGAATTATTAGAATGCCTTAGTGAAGGATCTATCTTACGTTTCTAGGATTATTGGTAAGTAAAACGGATTGCTAGAGCTGACCCGAGCATTAGTTCTGAGTTTCGGACCAAGCTAGGCCTTGGTGACAACTATCATAAAGGTCACTGAGTTCCAAGAAGCAGCTCAGGAAACCACAGAGAACAAACAACGGATGGGGCATCTGGGGTACAGATGGCACTGGGAAAAGGGGAAGTAGAGGACAAAGGAACAGCGTGGGTGTGGAGTAGGTGGGCAGTTCCTGAATTTGAGGCACAAATAATGGAGGTATAAAAAGGGATTCGGATTTTGACTCTGTGCTCTTCTCCACTGACACTGGCTACACACTTCTCCCTGATCCTGGTCTTCTGTGGAGACTGCTGAAACACAAGAGGCTAAGCTGGCCCCAGTCCAGGGAGGTATGAGAAAAAATGTTTAGGTAAGGAATGTGTGGTTGATGATTGGTTCTACGACTGTCACTTTTTACCTGCAATGTATTTATTTTACTCTGTGTTTGGTACAACTTAAAAAGGCATTAAGCATTCAATGTACCAAACGTTGCTTGGCTCAGAGTTATTACATACAGTCTGTATTCTACACATTCAATTGCAGGAGCACTAGAATTCAAAATGCATCTGAAACTGACCAGGCAGAGAATAGAAATCTCTAATATGCCGACCAATGTTTTGCTACAGAGAGGAAGAGGAAAAGAGGAAGGACAGTAGCGGGGGATGATCTGATGAGAGAGGCTGAGAGACACACTCATGCACTGCAGATTCAGGAAGATCATCTAAATATGGAAAAGGAGTTAACTGTTACTAAAAATGGAGTGAAAGACCGGACGTTGCTTGGAAAGTGTCCATTTTGGAAGTTAGGGAAGCCTAACTTTCACTAACACTATTAAAGAATTGAGTTGACAAACAGGCATTTCTGCTTTGCTAGAGTAAGAAAGACACTGAAAGCCAAATGTAACTTAGCCCCAAGAAAAGAGAATATAAATAATGCCTCTCCTTTCAGCCTGCTGATTGGCTAATACCCCAACTAACAGGGATGCCTTGACTTTAGCACAGGTGGAATGCTTATATACACCCCAAGAATGAAGTGAAAACATGGAGACAATTTGGAGTTTTTGATCACAGGCAATTATAGGAATTTTTCACATGGGGTGAGGAAGCCAATGAGAACTCACTTTTAACTTCAAAGGTTCCCCAAATCTATATGTAACACTTAATTTGCTTAATCCCCAGGAAGGGGAGGTAGTGTGTCTGTCCCCTCTTGGCAGGATTATTTGATGCTGAACTTGCAAAATTTTAATTTATTTATTTATTTATTTAAATGATTTATACTCTGCCTTTCTCCCAGCAAGGACACTCAAGGCGGCTTACAATAAAACATTAAAATACTTATATATATTGAAAATGATTAAACACAAGTAATTAAAACTGTTCCTGAAGACATTTGTCTCAAGTTGGTAGGAGAGTTCTCTGGTCCCCCTTGGCTGCTATTTAGGTGACAAAGCAACGGCAAGATTGACAAGCATATGCTTTGTGTGATGTGCCATTTGGCTTTGAGCCATTAAGGCTACAATCCTATGCATGCTTTCTAGAAGCAAGCCCCATTGAACACAATGAGATTTTCTCCTGAGGAAATATGTATAGAATTACACCATTAGAGGATCTTCATTGTATAGCTGAAGCAGAAACCAATAAAATAATTCCTTTCCATATAGGCTTATGAGAATTAGCAAATGACTTGTGCAAATATAAGCAAATAACACCATTATTAATGATGCGTATATTTTGTTACTCAGGAACAAGATGTGGCCATTATTTATTATGGCAATAGGTCTGTCCCTGAGATTTGCTTCCTCAAAAGAACAAGTGCGAACAAAAAGAGCTACAGATCCAGAAGCATTTATGAATATTGTAAGTTGCCTCTTGGAATTCATTTAGCATTGATGGGATGTATGTCATTGTCACTATCACCATACTTGAACTCCCTGGTCATATGTTGCTCATCTTCGTCCATTTTACAGTCAGCCATCTTCTAAATTAATGATACCTCTTGGGACTTCCATACCAAGCACCAATTTTCCATTTGACATGGAGAACCTCATGTGCAGCTATATAGAAGGATCTGCGTGTTAGTGGATATTGAAAGATTGTTTTCATAGATATTTCCATTTCCACTGGCTTCTGCTATCCCTGTTTTCTTCCTGAGAATATTATCAAGGATGCTGTGACTTACACTTAGCCTGCCAATGGGGAAGACCGCTGCCAGTGACCTCCCATTCCATTGTGCACAGACTCTCCTCATTCCATCTTGGTTCCTTAGCAGACATGGCAGGAGGTCAGCCAGAGCTTATCCCTGGATGGGGTGAGGCATAGTTCCTTTTAATCAAGATGATGCTAAGGGCCATTGATTCAAATGGAAGGCTGTAGCAATGCGGGGCATTTGTGTGTCACTGTTCCCCAGGGGTGGCCAACCTTCCACCATTAGGGCCTCTGCATTCTTAAAAGTTGTTTTGGCAGCTGCAATTGCTGATGGTGCTGCTTTAGCTGAAATGCCCTCCCCCATACAACCATTAAAGGGCCAGGAGCATTCATATTGAAAGGTTGGCCACCCCTATGTTCCTCCTTATTCAATTAATACCTTTGTTGCATTCCTCTTCTGAAGTCCGGATGAGATGTAGTAGTATCCTGCAAGATAAATCACTTGCTTTCCCCCCCCATGCAGAGTGAGCTCATTTCCTCCAAAGGGTACCCCTCTGAAGAATATAAAGTGGTGACAGAAGATGGCTATATTCTTGGCATTAACAGAATCCCGTACGGCATCAAGAGTCATGGGAACTCAGGTATGAGTTATGAATATGATGCAAAGTAGGAAGAAGACAGATACAATATAAAAAGTTGACTCAGCAGATTCTTCAGTCATATTCCCAGTCCACCTTCACACCTGAACTGATGGACACGCATACCACCACATTTAATATTGGTTGGAGCCTGTCACACGGTTGTCATCATCATTGCTTTATACCGTCTCAATGGTTCTCAAAGTTCTCCCCATGAGTAGGGGAGAACTTTGAGTACTTGCAGGCAGTCGCGTCGCTAGGACGCGCGTCACCCCAGAGTGGGGGCGCGCGTCACCTTTAAGGGAGAGGCTCCGCCCCCGCGCGTGACATCACGCGCAGGAGCAGAGCACCCTCCCCGCTCCGTTTTCGGCTCATTTTGGAGCCAAACGGACACAGGGGAGGGAGGGCGGGCCGAAAGGAGACCGACGGAACTTTGTGCAATGTAAGTTTCGGCCCTCCCCGCTCTCCCCAGGGGGTCGCGCGGCACCCCCCGGTGACCCGCCCCCCGCGCTTCCCTCCGTCGACGCCCATGCTTGCAGGGATGGGGCAATGGTGGTGGCAGCAATCCCAGGATCGTACCACTGCTGGGGACAAAAGGGTTTCTTAGTCACTTACCAGGGGGCGCACTTTAAGCACAGCTTTAAGCACAGTGCTAAACATCGAAGCCCTTATCTAGCAACCCACCAGTAACAGCACTAGATGGTGCTGAAGACTCACCGATGGATTCCCTTTACATCAGAGTATTCAGAACCTCTCACCATCGTTAACGGTGGGACACCTGTATTAGAAAGGTTTCAGAATGACATTATTTGCTACTTCATTCTTTAAAATACATCTTGAGACTGAAAGTTATACCCTATCACCGTACTTTGAAATGTGTGTGTGTGTATCAGAATTTGAATTGCCTTGGTGTAAGCTAGAGTACATGATCTTGTCTAGTTCTTAGTATGACCATGACCATGTGCACTTACTAACAAAATAAAATATTCCGTTCCTTTTTCAGTTTTGAAACCCGTGGTGTTTCTCCAGCATGGTTTGCTGGGAGATGGAAGTCATTGGATCTCCAACTTGGCCAACAACAGTTTGGGCTTCATCCTTGCAGATGCTGGTTATGATGTTTGGATTGGAAACAGCAGAGGAAACATTTGGTCCAGAAGTCATCAAACTCTGTCTGAACAACAAGAAGAATTTTGGGCTTTCAGGTCTATTTACTTTCTATATTGCATTCTTGCAATTCTACAACAATAACTGCATTCTACAATTGTCATTCTATAACAGGATTACGGAGATCAATGGGTGCAACACTGAAAACCTTTAAACTTGTCTTTCTATCACACTTTCTGATTGTATTGAGTACCTTTTTTAATAGACCATTTTCTCATTTGTTGAAACTCAGTATAGGTTAAAAGTAACAGAATTGCATAGTAATACTTGGTTTCTATCCCTCTTTTTTAAGAATTACTAAATTTACATAAGGCGAAAGGTAACGTTGCTGAAAGGTATAATTATAGTATGAAACACACACACCCCATACCTGTGGGGATAGAATCCTGCCCTCCCTCATGGATAATGCGAAAACCGCAGATAGGGGGAACGCTATCCCCCACAGGCCCCCAACACCCATTCCCTTAGTTATGACTTATGAGTCTAGCGCTGGAACCAAGCAAGCATGTCTCTTCCTTAAACAAAACGCTATAAGCCAGCATGCTTCCTGCTTCTTGTTTAACATTCGGGAGTCTCTTTAGTATGCAGGCTGCTTGCCGTCTCTATGCTATAAGCATGCTGGCTTATAGGTAGCGTTGTCTTTAAGGAAGAGATGAACTTGCCTGGTGCTAGCGCTAGACTCATAACTAAGGTAATGGGCATGGGGGCATCCCCCCCCCGAGAACCATGGATAAGTGAATCCACAGGTAGCGGATCCGTGGATATGGGGGTGCCCTGTATTCAATATGGAATTGAAATTTGGTATGCTTGTAATATGTGCCTGTATTTTGAACTAAGTGCCATTCTTCAAGATTGCATTCTGAGACAGAGAGGCACTGCTGCTCCTTCCTAATTCAGTTCTCCCTCTTACCTTACCTGCAGCTGACGTGAGAGCTTCTGCAATGGCAGCAGGATAGGAAACATTTCCCAAGCCACCAGTCCATAAAACACAGCTCAGAATAGCTCCTAAGCCTCCGAAGTAGAATGGTGGTGTAGTCTCTGAACTTGTGTGGTGACGCTTGTAGGACTAACTTTCTAGCCTATATCAGCAAATACAGGCATCCCCCCACCGTATCTGCGGGGATACGTTCCCAGCCCTTCCTGCGGATACCAAAACTGTGGATAAAAAGGAAGCCTGTACTTACTGTGTCACCAAGCACTCATGTCTCTTCCTTTGCAAAACAAACGCAACAAGCAGTCAGCCAGAACACTAGAGGAGGGAAACTAAGAGAATGTTAAGAGTAAGCAGGAAGTTTCCAAGGGACGATTCTGGGACATGTAGTTCTAGACCTGACCAGGAAGCTTCTTGCTTCCTGTTAGCGTTTTCTTAGTCCCCCTCCCAGCCAGTTCTGGCTGACTGACTGCTGTGTTTGTTCTGCAAAGGAAGAGACATGAGTACTTGGTGCTACAGTAAAGGAAGACAGACAGGTAATGGGCACAGGGGGCACAGAAAACTGCAGGTAAGTGAATCTGCAGAGATGGGATCCACAGGTACGGGGGGATGTTTGTACTGTGCAGTTAACTGCATCCAAGAAAATTGCTGTTGCTTCAGATTTCTATTTAACAAGGTGACTAGAAAATTCAGGGCGAGTTTGAAAAAAAAGGAATCAAATTTGCAACCAACCTTACTATATACCATGTGCCACAAAAACATTGGAGACAAACAGCCCAATCCTATCCATTACACACACCCCATTGATGCAATGGCACCAAAAAGCTAACCACTGCATCCTATGGTTGGGGGGGGGGGTGTTAAGGGAACATTTGTTTCCTTACCTGTGGGATAAGACTCTGCAGCACGGATGGGTCTACTTGGACCTGTGACAGCTAAATAGCTGGCGCAGGTCCACATGGACCCACACCACAGGTCCAGGAAGGGGATAGGATATTGGCGACATTGGTGCCGCAGATCCTGCACCCTCCCAGGCCTGATGCACCCACCCCCTGTCCCTGTTGCCACCCTCCGCCACTCCATTCCACCCCTCTCCCCACCCGTTTCGCCCTCCCAACACACTCTCCTGCCTCTCCCACTGACTTACTGTCATCAGTGATCGATGGGAGATGCATCGACCTTGGTGGGAAGGCGCAGGCCTTCCCGCTGGTGCTGCTGGCAGCATGCCATGTAGCACGCTGTTACAGTGCCTTTTGCAATTGATGCTGACTGCTTTACAGCAGTCAGCATCAGCGCAGGGGAAGGAGCAAGGTTGCACGGTGAGTACTGGATTGGGCCCAAAGACTTGAATCAGGTCAAATATACATTTATGTAAAAGTATTGACCATGTTGCCTTTTCTTAGCTGACACCTGTATGTATGGGGTTCATTCAATGTGTTGCTCCCTTCCTTCTGCAGTTTTGATGATATGGCCAAGTACGATCTTCCTGCTGTGGTCAACTTCATTCTGCAGAAGACAAGACAAAAACAATTATACTACATTGGCCATTCGCAGGGGACCGCAATAGGTATGTTACTTTGAAAAAATACTAACATGCAATGAAACCATCTTCATAACAGCACAGTCCTATCCAACGTACACATTGGTGTAACCAGCGGTAGAGGGCAGGGTGTGAGGCTTTGGAGGGGAGATTTAAATCCCCTTTGAATCCCCCTTTGGAGGGGATTTGAATCCCCTTTCCGTTCTGGGGCCTCCCATTCTCACTGCACCGCTGATTACACCGGTAATGTAAGTTGGATAGGATTGTGCTGTAACACTATGTAAATGACTTTTAGTAACTATTCAATGTTGACAGTTTCAACAGTTAAACCTGAGTGTTTTGAATTTTACCAAGAAAAAATGCCAAATTAACAACCTAATCCTATCCCTCACTGCATTATAGCATGCAGCCTCGCCAACGGAGCCTGTGCTGCATGCTATGGTGGGAGGGCAACCAGAAGACCAATGAGAGGTAATTAAAACTTTTTTACTCACTCCTCGATAGACCTACTGGCCACCTATGGGTTTCCTTGGAACAATGCCAGCTATTTAGCTGGCATATGTCTGAGGGGCAGAAGGGGGCAGGGGGGATAGGATGAAAAATGGGGGATAGGATCCAGCATGCATTTTTGCCAGTGAGATTCACCCCCTCCAGCCTCGTTCCCTCCCCTTTGCTGCCCCAAATCTACCCCGAACCACCCACAGCTTATCCTCGGGGTAACCCCTGCCACCACCTTACCTGGGCTGGCAGAGCATCCGGGCAAGTCTAGCATGTGCACAGCACTGCTGGCCATTTCTGCCAGAGACTCCATCGTGTGCGATAGTGGTGTGGCTATCGCGCAGCCACAATGGGGCCTATGGGAGCAGATTGAGAGAACTGCTGCCATAAGTCATTGATAGGTATGGACTGTAAGGCTACAATTGTATACACACTTTCCTGGGAGTAAGCCCATTGAACATAATGAGACTTACTTCTGAGACATGCATAGGATTGCACTGTAAGGATAGCTGTAATACCATAGGCTAGGTAGAGTCTTACCTGAAAAATTCGGTGGATTTCACCTGGAAATAACCAGAAATGAGGCATAAATAATGTTATGTAAAATATGTATATTGAAGGAGTGGAGAATACAAACAAAAACAGTAGCAAACCAATCAAAACTTGCTTGAACACCACACACTGAGAACATGCTCTACCTACCATATCAAACTGCTTTGTCTGTGTCATCTAAACAAGAGTTTGACACAATAATGGGGCAGTGCTGGCACCACATTGCTGGAGGCACTGAATCAAATTGCTGTAGTACACCATAACATGGTGACCCCCCCCCCACCTGCCCCCTGATAGCATGCTGGGTGATGGTGTAGCCAGGATGGTGTAGTGGTTTGGGAGTCAGACTTAGACCTGGAAGATCCAGGTTCAAATCCCCGCTCAGCCATGAAGCTTCCTGGGTGACCTTGGGCCAGTCACTATCTCTCAGCCCCACCTACCTCACAGGGTTGTTGTGAGGACAAAAGGAGGGGAGGAAATATGTACACCACTCTGAGCTCCTTGGAGGAAGGGCGGTATAAAACAAAATGTGAAAAAAAAAATAACACTGCCCCTGGTACTGAAACTTCAAGGGTCAGCCTGGCCAGCTGGGCCCTCAGCCAGTACCCAGCTTGGTCAACCCTTGACATCACACTTGATCCTTGGTAAGAAGATGCACATCTTAGCTACCTTGGTTAATATTGCAGAGGTTCCCAACCTGTGGTGCGCGTACCAATAGTGGTACATGAACCACAGACTGGTGGTATGTGGGCAGCAGCAGCCAAGGTGATGGCCGCCATGCTGCCCACTCCGCGCCGTGCCAGACGCCAAAAAGCCACGAGCTGGCAGAGCTCAAGCACACTGGCTTTCCTAGGAGGGAAGGGCCCTCCTGCCTGCCCTTGCTCCTTACCTGTATCTTTCTGTGCTCTGGAGCGGCTGTGAACCTGGAAGTAAGTGCCGGTGGTATCATCGACACTTACCTCCAGTGGTACACGACTGCGTCAGAGGCTGCAAAGGCGGCACGCCACTGAAAAAAAGGTTGGGAACCTCTGTTATTGTATTTGAATGCTGGCTTGTGAAGATTTTATCCTAAAAGGCAGGCTATAAATAAATAAAATAGCCATCAATGTTTTGGACAAGAGAAAGATTCTCCAGAGCCTAAGGATCCAAGAATGTACCTAGAGTTGCCCCCTGTATATACAGTCTTCCTGCACCCTTCACCTACAGCGCCTATGCTTTAGGGAAGACAGCTTATTGGCGACAACTGAGATGTACACAAGGTTGGCAGTAGTGTAAGGCAGCCTGAGGAGTCCAAGGCCTATGAATAGGGTCTTCAACAGGGTCCAAGCCATCTCTTTGGTAACTAGGTTTCAGTAGACTTATCTTCCATAAATTTGTCTAACCCAGCGTTTCTCAAAGTGTGCTCTTTGGAGCCCTGGGGCTCCACAAGCATTATGTAAGGCCAAAACTATTCCTAGGTACAGGTTGATTATCCCTTATCCAAAATGCTTGGGACCAGAAGTGTTTTGGATTTCCAATTTTGAAATACAGTATTTGCATATATGTACCAAAACAGGTCATTAACCCTGCGTTGGGCAATGGGCAAATCAGCATTTTGCAAGCCAAGGCAAAGCAAAGGTGAATCCTCCCCCTCGCAACCATCCCTCATGCCAACTGCTCTCGTCCCAGAAATGGATCCCCTCCTGCCTGTTGCTTCTTCACATTTGATTGACAAAATGTTCTCCTTCTTCACGTCTGCTGGGAAGTTGGCCAGGCACAATTACGCAATGCCCGTTGCTCTGCTCGGTGGTGGAGTACTGCCCTCTAGTGGGCAATGGCGGCACTGTGGTAAAAAAAAAAAGCTTGGGGAAAAACTAAGCTGCTGGCAACTGTGAGGGGGCTTGAGTCCAGCAGGATGTGGTGTCATGTCAGTGCTCAAAGGTTTTGGATTTTGGAGCATTTTGAATTTCCAGATTAGGGATGCTCAACTCTGCCTTCACCACTTTGCACCTCTGTGTAATGCTGTGCAGCACTTACCACACTGCCCCTCTTCTGGCTACTCTACTGTCAACCTGTGTTGCTCTTAAATCCCCATCATTGCCCTCTACCTCTGTTTGGTCATTCATCCCTTCCCCCCTCCCTTGGTGTCCATCCCCTTCCCCTACATTTTCTTCTGCCCACCAATTACTTGCAGTGGCTCCTATAGAGCTCTGTGTAGCGCTGAGTTGCACAGGCACCAAAGCTCTAAGCGGCCCAGCAGTCACTTCTGAAAGGCTGTGCCATACTCACTCATGCCCATCTCTAGTCCAGCCAGGTCCCCTACAGCAGAAGCTGGGGTGGGCACACAACCTGGACAGGGACGCCTCTCCTGGGGCTGCTACCAAGAGGGGTGAGTCCGTGTCCGGACAGTTATAAAATACATTTTAATATACTATTATATTTAGCTGGTGTGTGCATGCATTTTCCAAGCATTGTGGAATAGGAACCAACAATATTTTATACGTAAGCTGTAATGGTTTATTTTTATTACTTATTCAAAAGTTTTACATTCTAAGGCAGTAAACATCGATAGGTAGAAGAACCCACATAAACAAAAGCTCTTTGGGGCTCTGCAAAGCCCCGTCGTTTTTAGGAGTGTAAAGGGCTCCGGAATCCAACACATTTGAGAACTAACTGGTCTAACCCATTACTGAAATCAATGGATATTTTTAGTTTGTCAGTCATTGTATTAGGAGATAATTATCATGATGACCACATTGTCATGTGAGTGACCCAGAAAAATCACCACAATGTAACTTTTCATCTTCATTTGCCCATTAGAAAATAGCCTGGTAAAAGAACACCAATTTATGATGAGATGTCAAATTATCATAGCCTGAAAATGGTCAGAAAGCTAGCCATTTTTGAGACATGGTAAACTATGAGTGCAAATGCAAACTGAGCAGCAAATGGGCCAATTCTATCTTTTCCCCTGCCACAGCTTGCAGCCATGCCAAAACAGGCTGCTCTGCATTCTATTGGGGGTGGGGCAATTGAGAGGCTTGGGAGAGGTAAGAAAATCTTTTTCCTTTCCCCTCCATAAACCCCTTGATCGCCAATGGGTCTCCTTGGACCTGTGCCAGCTCTTTAGCTGAAAATGTTTCTAGAAAGGTAGAAATGACACAATTTGTGCTTTCATTAAGCATTGGAAATTAGAGATATATGCGCTTTGAGCTCCAGAAAAAGCAGTGTATAAATCGTCTAAATAAATAAATATAGGTGGGAGGCTTCTCATATGCTGGGTGAAAAAAGAAAGTTGATATTCAGTGACAAGGAGGATAGGCATTTCAAAGCAAACCTTGGGTCCCTTTGGGGAGAAAGGCGGGATAGAAATATTGTAAATAAATAAAATAAAATAAAATAAAATAAACCTACTGTGGTACAGATGTGCTTCCCTAACAAACCGCATATTGAAACTGTTGTAAACTATGTGGCCAATATTTATTGTCTGCTATGTTGCTGCTATGGAAATTAAAGATGAAGGGAGGCAAAATGTTTGATCTGCTTTAATGCTGTTTAATCCAGCAATTGCTGTTAACTGGGTCTCTTTAATTTTTCTAGCATTTATAGCATTTTCAACAATGCCAGAATTGGCTAAGAAGATCAAAATGTTTTTCGCCTTAGCTCCTGTGACGAGAATCAAGTATGCTAAAAGCCCGATCATAAGATTGCTGCGTCTTCCAGAAAGATTCCTCAGGGTAATTTTTGTGTCTTCATTCTAATACCTAATCATTTAAATGGGTGGTAAACAAAACTTACTGAACCCTCTAAATTGTATTGAGATTTGTATGCATCTTTGGGTATGTGCCAAGGTACATATAATGGCAACATTTACATTTGGTGCCAATTGGGAACTTTTCTTTTTCTTGTCTAATACCAGCCCGTGTGTGTGTGTGTGTGTGTGTGTGTGTGTGTGTGTGTGTGTGTGTGTGTGTGTGTGTGTGTGTTGAGGGGAAATTTATATGAATCAGGATCATAGCTGGGGCAAATGGTTAAAGCCCCCTCCCTTTCCTGATGTAGATCAGGCCCTTGTGTGTGTCAACCAAAGATTTTATAATCCTCAAATGGTCTGTAGGATAACTGGCAGCCCAATTCTAACCAAATTCCTCCCTGCTGATGCAGCCGCACTAACAGAGCACGTGCTGTATCCGCGGGACATGGGGCAATTGGAAAGGTCTCCTTGGGGTAAGTGAACATCTGCTCACTTACTCTGGGGAAAGCCTCCATTAACGCCATGGGATTCCTCAGATCTAGGCCTGTTGTTTAGCAGGCGTAAATCCAAGGCATGTAATGGAGGCGGTAAGAGAGACAGACAGGGTTAGGATATTGGCACACGAGTGCCTCCGATACCTCCCCCAGTCCACCTCCCTCCCCACCACTGCTAAACCCCTCCCCACCTCGTTCTGCCCCCGCCACTGTTGCACCTACATTTGTAGCTCTGGCAACAGGCCTCCAGCATTGCCACCCAGTGCGGCAGTGCACCTACAATGGCCGCTGCCAAAGGCCATTTAACAACAGTGGAACTATGTTCCACTGTCATAAATCTCTCCATGTGCTGAAATCTCTCCAATCTCTCCAATCTCTCCATCTCTCCATCAGTCATACCTACCTGAGAGAACATACATATAGGTTGAAAATAAAGACTTGGGCAAAGTGACAAGAGAAATTTGAACATAAATCTGGTCTGGACAACCCTTCACTTCATTAAATATTAAGACAAGAAAACTGAATAACAAGATTATAATTAGGCAACATTTCACACCCTCTAGGGAATTAAAATATATTGTATTCATGGAATTTGGTCAGTTCGATGTTGCAAGGTCATGATTTGATGAGGGTTATCTACATATGTGATGGCCATGCCTAAAGATAAAAATATTATAGAATATAACAGGTGCGGCCAAACTGTGGTTCCTGAGCCACATGCAGCTCTTTGACCTATAATGTGCAGCTCCTGGAAATATGTTGGCTGAGCTCCTTTTTGCATCGCAGTTTAATATAAAAGGGAAATCAGACATTTTCAAGCTTCATAATTATTTACCAGGTACTATTTAAACCGCTGAACCATAAGCTGTCGATCGGAAAGTCGGCAGTTCGATTCCCGCGACGGGGTGAGCGCTCGTTGCTTGGCCAGCTCCTGCCAACCTAGCAGTTCCAAAGCATGTCAATGCGAGTAGATAAATAGGTACCGCTTGCGGGAAGGTAAACAGCGCTCCGTGTTCCAGCTGCATGCTACGCACTGCGGCAAGGAGAGTCATGCCGGCCACATGACCACGGAGGCGTCTTCGGACAACGCTGGCTCTTCGGCTTTGAAATGGAGATGAGCACCACACCCTAGAGTCGGACATGACTGGACTTAATTATCAGGGGATACCTTTACCTTTTTTTTATATAAACTGAGAGTCCAGGGAATTAAAGCATAAGTTTAATGTTCATGTTGAGTAAATATATATAAGCATTTAAATGCTTCTTAAATATTGTGACTCTCAAACATCTGGAGTTTATCATATGTGGCTCTTACATGAAGCAAATTTGGCCACCCCTGGAATATAATATGTTGTGAAAGTGAATTGACACTGATAGGTTTTGTGCGTGCATGCAAAGACTGTAATACAAGCATGAGGGGCACTGGTAGCCCAATCCTGTATAAGGATCGGCCCATAGGGCCAGACACAAGATCCTAAGCAGTTCCCAGGCCGCTCCGGCGTGGCCCATGGACTCCTCGGGGGAAGGGGATGTTCATTCTCTTCCCCCCAGTGAGGCATATGGGCCTCCTGGAATGTACACTGGCTCTGAAGTCAACATACATTTGGGACGGCGGGGAAAGGGCCGCGAAGTCTGGAATTGGGGATGGGGATATTGCGGTCGATATCCCCGCCCCCTCCCGGGCTGGCTCGGTCAACGGCTGCCCTCCCTCCCCCTGCTCTTGTACCCACCAGCGTAAGCCTTACCTTGCTCCGGTGGCTGCAGATCGGTTTTGCAGCAGAGTGAGGGCTGCCGGCCTGTGTGCTGGCGGCCCTTACTCTGAGGGTGCCGAAAAACACTTCACTGCACGTTTACAGTACCCTCCACCTGCGGAGCGATCGATCAGCATGCCCAATGTTATGCAGGATTACGCCATTATTTATATATCCATCATGGGTTTTGGATTATGTGCAAAGAGTATCTCTCTCCAACAACGAGACATGGACTTTCTCTTGAGTAGGCGGAACACATATCTCACCATTTCCATTCTGTTTCAGAACAGAAACTTCATATTTACTACTTTGATTCTGTTTTTACAGAGATTATCCTTCCAAAAATTTAATAAAGTACAGTTGACCCTTCGCATCCATGGGGATTCTGTTCCCGGAACCCCCCATGGATGCGAAAATCTGCAGATGCTCAAGTCCGCGGTCAGGGTGGTTGGGGTGGGGACAGGGAGTGGTGGCACAGTACCTTAACAGCCACACAGTTCACTTCTTGCCTCTCACACCACTTTCTAAGCTTGTAAAACACCTGCAAAAAGAAGAAGAAAAAACGCAACTGCAAGTGACTTCTGGTTGCATGCGCAACCGGAATTCACTTCCAATCACGTTTTTTTTTTCATTTTACAGGCGTTTTACAAGTTTGGAAACTGGTGTGAGAGGCAAGAAACAGGTTATATATAAGGTACTGTGGTGCCACTCCTTGCCCCCAGTGGGATCCCTCCTCCGCAGATGGCTAATCCATGGATAAGGAGGGCCCACTGTACAACCTGTTTCACACTTTAGATGAATGCATTACATGAGTTCCTTTCTATTTTGGAACCCTGCAGTTCCTCTTTGCCCTATAGATCCTCTTCTCTGCCCAGTTGCCCTTTTTCAGCTGTCACTTCACCAACATTCTATGCTCCACCCCTCCCATCAGGTTCAACTCAGCAAACCAATTTACATATCACTTGACAGTACCACTGTACGTGAATATTAGGGCCCAATCCTATCCTCTGCCAGACCTTGTAATCTGCCACTATAATAAGGCCCATGCCATTGGTGCAGCAAAAGCTCCACCATTCTGTAGGCCGCTGCTGCCAGCATAAAACCTCGAAGGCCATGCATGGGTGACATCAGACAGCAGAATCTCTGCAGTTGCTACTAAGTCGGAGGTGGGGGCAGATTGGGGGAGGATCGGGGGCTGATAAGGGTGGGGAGCAGGCTGGGCCAGGGGCAGTTTGGGAATGGGAGTGGGTAGATCTCAGTGGCAGCCATGCCCGCCAAATCCCGTCCCTCCTTCCTGCCCCAGACCTGCCCCCATAGTCTACCCAGACTTACGCCAGCTAAAGAACCACCTTTGTATATAGATGAAGATAATAACCGTGGCCTACTTTACAGGCCTGTAAAGAGTTACTGAGATAATGCAGGAAGCTACATATTGAGGGTTGTGATCCATCTGCTGCAACTGTGGGCAGTGGCATAGCTAGAGGGGGAGCGCTGCTGTAAGTAGCGCAAGACGCAGCATACATGTAAGCGGCCCCTCCCACTCGCCGTCAGAGCCATTCAGGGAATGCCGCTGTGCTGTGCTGTGCTCCCCAGAATGGCTCCGACGGCAAGTGGGAGGGGTCACAGCATCTTGACCTACTGACAGCACCGCCCCCCTCTAGCAATGTCACTGTCTGTGGGGCAAAAGCCTAAGTGGCAGAAGGAAAGGCACACATTGTTTCAACTGACCAATCCCTTTGCATTTTACAGAAACTGATTGGCAAAAAAGAATTCTTTCCCCAGAATCGATTAATCAAAAAGATTATTGTTCCATTCTGTGGCTTCAGACTCTTCAGTCGGATTTGCGTAAATGCTATCTTTTTTCTCGGTGGATATAATGTCAATAATCTGAATATGGTAAGTGTGATACAATGTATTGGTAACTGGGACTTAAGATGTTCATTTTGTCTTAGCCTTCTTTTTCCTATAACTGCATACAGCGAACAAGTTAACACAAGTCCTGTTGATCTAAATATACACCTACAGGACATACGCTCACAAAACCAAATACAGTATCATATCTGGCAAAGGTCAGTGCTCATTTGCAATTCTGGAAAGCAGTAAAATGAAAAGCCTTTTAAAAGAACCTGGTATGAGGAAAGAGGGTAACAGAATCCATAGAAAATGATCCCCACCCACCCCCAAGCTGATAGACAGGCTGAAATATTCTTGAAATCGCCTGAGAATCTTCTCACAGCCCTGTTCCCCCACCCCTATTCATCTGTACCAGGTTCAAGGAGTGCTTTTAAACTCCCTTTTCCAAGTTCAGCAGCCTTAGACATATGAAAAAAAAAACCCTCTTTTCTAGAGGAAAGATCATTCTGACAAATCACGGAGAACCAAATAGTCATCCGCATTACAGCTCATTCCTAAGAATATACTGTGTGATCAGAAGTTAATTTCTGAGAATCAACAGCTCCCTCTGGTGTTCAGCTGCCTTCATAGATTTAACCATCAAGGTTTCATTCTTCAGATTGTATGAAGCATATGCTGTACATTTTTTTTCTATGATTGACATTTTTTTTGAAGTTCTACTTTTTGCCATATATGTTCAATGCAATTTCATGAAAATAGCAATAATAATAATTGAGAAAGCATTTTTTTTAATTACTTCAGGAAGGTACATAAGCAGTTCAAAATGATGCTGGGGATGCATGGCCTGGGGGTACTTATGGTGGATTGTGCTGCCCAAGGGATAGAAATGAGGCAATAGAGGAAGGAAAATGGATACAGGGAAAAACAGGAGCAGAATATGCAATTGTTTGTCATGTACATTTTCTTAGACTTACGGCCTGATCCTATCAAGCAGCTCCACCACCAGAATAGTGTTCTGGTGGCAGAGCAAACTTATGGCATTGCAAACGTCATTACAGAAGCATGCATAGCTGCACACGTCTGGGCCACCGCCACAGACGGTAAGGAGGACCTTGCAAGTGGGAGTGGCCAGGAGAGACCCCGCTGATGTAAGTTGGCAGAGTGGGAGGGGGTTAGCGTGTTTTGGACTGCATGTTATGGCAGGGAATAGGATTATGCTGTTAGTTCCAGTGTAGTATGAGGATTAGGGGTTGGGCCAACGTCTTCATGTAAAAGATGGGTTTTGATGAGGTATTTTACAGCCCAATCCTATTGGGCTGCCCTGCCAATGGAACATGTGTTCTGCTGGCACTGGCTGCTGCAAAGTAGCCATAAACCATGTTCCAGCAGCACAAGAGTGTTGGCAGGAAGGCTACGGACCTACAATTACCACCAGAGCAGGTAAGGCCACGCAGGTAGTGGAACGGGGTAGATGAAGAGGGTGGGGGAGGGCAGAACAGGGGAGGGGAATGACAGAACAGGGTGGTGATGGGGCGGGGAAGAGGACGGATAAGGCCCATGAGGGGGGCAGGTTTGGCACCAGTGCACACTGAATCCTGACCCCCTTCCTAGGCCTGATCCATCTTCACGGATCAACTCAGACTTGCACCAGTGATCAAGCTGGCACAGATCCGAGTAGACCCATAACGGCTGCTCGGGCTTACCCCAGGGCAAGGGGAAAATGTCCCCTTACCCCAAGGAAACCTCCAGCAGCCAAAAATACCCTGCAGGATACAGCGGAGGCAGCCCCCTGCATCACCACACTGCGAGTTAGTTAGAATTGGGCCATAAAGGAAATAAGGGATGTGGTGTTGTGGATCCATTGTGTATAGTGTGTTATTCCTATTCAAAGCACTTCACATATGTTATTTCAGTATCTTTGCAAGAAGCCTCTAAAGCAGCAGTGGCCAACCTTCCACCATAGGGCTGCTGCGTTCTTAAGAGTAGTGTAGAAGACAGAATCTGCAATTGCTGATGGTGCTGCTAAAGTAGCTGCACCTACTGAAATGCCCTCATTTATACAACCATTAAAGGGCCAGGAGCATTCATCTTGAAAGGTTGGCCACCCCTGCTCTAAAGTAAGTAAGTCAGATTTTTTTTAATCCATTTCGACCCACGGCCATATTTCCCCAGAACTTTCAAATGCCAGTTTGTCATATGTTTAAGGTACCCCCAAATAGAGAAAACCACCTGCAAAAAAATTCCCAGGTGTGCCATATACCTGTAGCATGGGTGTTGCAAACACCACTCATTGGGTTTGAAGATAACAGCCAGTCATTGAGGTTTAAAGGGACATTTTCTTGTAGCAATTTTCATGGCCCGCTATTACATACAAATGTCTCACAGTTACGGGTCTTGACGCCATGTAGAAAAGACTCAAACAGTTTAAAATCACTTTCCAACACGCCGCGGGTTTCCCGATGGGGCAGCCGCTTGCGCGGTAAAAGCAAATCAAATTATCCGAGGCAAAAAGAAGGTCCCAACGTTTCGTTCTATTCGTAGAACATCTTCCAAGGGAAACAATCCATCAGAGATTGCTGATGACATTGATGACAGAGATTGCTGAGGGACATTTTCCATTCATTCCTATGTAAATCATAGGCCTTACATAGAACTGACAACACAAGATATCAAACAAACATAGTTGTACTGTACACACAGCTTCAGTATTTTAGGGTTGTGAAGGGGGATGTCCCAGCACAGTGTACCCCAAATTACAAGTCACTACCTGCCAGGGTTTTTTAAATGGCCATTTGAACCCTTTAATTGCTGCAGCTGGAGTTGTGAGTTCACCACTACAACACTCAAACAAACATAGTTGTGTTCTTCACACAACTTCTGTGCTTTAGGGGTCTGCAGGGGTATGTCTCAGCACAGTGTACCCCAAGTTACAAGTCACTACCTGCCAGGGTTTTTTTTAATAGCTCTTAGAGTCCATTTTTGCAAGATCGTCTTGGTTCTAGCCCTTTAATTTTTTTAAGAGACAGGTATTTAAATGCCTCGGCCATCAAACGTAATGACAACTATCAGTTATACAGAGAGGCAGGTGTTCCCCCTTTAGCTGCAGGCTAGTTCCTGACCTTTGAATGCACTTCTTAGTAGAAGAATGTCAGTTGAAAATTACTATGTTTTACAATGATATACCGTATTGACCTGAGTATAAGACTCACTTTTGTCCCCTAAGGCAAGTCTTTAAAGTAGGGGTGTGGCCTAAAATCAAAGTCTAGCTTTTCTGCCTAGAGTTTTCTGCAAAGCATCACTTTTTCAAGCCCAAGTCTCTTTCAAAGGTAAAAGGCTTTTTCTTTTTTTAAACTGCAAAAGCTGTGTTTTCAGCTCTTAATCACTTGCTAAATGGCCAGGATCTCTCTAGCAACCTCTAGCCTTAGAGGCATTTGAAAAAATTAACCCTTAAATTCCAGCCCCAGGACTCTGTGGAAACTAAGATATTTATTGATCCTGCAGTTTGAAAGTTGAGAGCAAGAGCTCCTGCATAGGTTTATCATATCCTGCATAGGCTTATCAGAGTGCCAACCTTTAGGCTGCAATCCTATGCACACATTCCTGGGAGTAAGCCCGATTGAATGCAATAGGACTTATTTCTGAGTAGACATGCATAGGATTGTGCTGATAACCATTGAAATTTGGGCAGGTGTACTCATCATCATGGAAGGGTGAAACAAGCTGCACCTGCCCAAAATCCAAAGGTTAAAGGTAGGCACTCTGTCCCCCTTTGGATTTGGGAAGGCTATTTATACTAGGGTGCCCAGATTCAATAAGGGACAGGGTGCCTATGCCTTTTCTAACTGTACTAAAGCTGTACTGTTTTACTATTCTACTAATGTGTATATTTTCTTTAAGTTAAAAAGAAGTTAAAAATGTATTTTTTAAAAAATAGCACCAAACTTTAAGGGTGCGGCTTATAAACAGGAGTGTCCTATACTCGAGGCAATACGGTATATCTTAGCAATGAGCGCACCGTAGCTGTGTTGCTCAAAAGCGACAGGCACCTTGCAGTAGCTGCATGAGGTTGGAGACAGAATTCTGATTACTCCAACCTTCACCCCCTGTCCTCAGCATGCCCTGGGCTCAACCCCCCCCCCCCAGAAATAAACAGCTAAACTGAGCTCCCTGCAACAATCCAGTTAAAAATCAGTATATAACGACAGCTACCTGCAAGGTTCTTGCAAACACTCAGTTGAGGCTGGAGAAATAATTCTGCGTAGCCCAGCCTTCAACCTTACCTTGATAGGCTGAGCCTGATGAGAGGGGAAAGAAAAAAAAACCTAGAAATAAACATCTACATTGAGCTGCCTGCAAAAATCCTGCTGAAAATCAGTATAACACAGCCACCCAGCAGATCCCTGCAAAACAGTCTGTTTGAGGCTGGAGACAGAATTCTTAGTACCCCAACCTTCACCCCCTCCTAGGCTCAGCCTGAGGAGGGAATAGAAAAAAAAACACCCAGAAACAAACAGCCAACTTACAGGAACAACATTAGATTGCCATCTAAGGACCAATGAGTGTTTTGAGCAATGCCTTGTGTTGCTCCTACGTACAGCTCTGTAAAACTAATCACCTGCACCTGAGGTGTTGGAAACAAAGTGGATTCAAAAGCCAGGGCCCTGGCCATGAGAAAAAAGCCAGAAATCCACTCACAAAGTATAGGAAATGATGCAATATGATGAAAATGGCTGCATATTTCTATTCTGTTACCCATATAACCCTAATGAGTGCTTTGAGCAACGCCTGGTGTTGCTCCTGCTTACAGCTGTGTACAGCTGATCACCTGTACCTGAGGTGCTCCAAACAAAGTGGATTCAAAAGCCAGGGCCCTTGCCATGAAAAAAGGCCAAAATTTCATTTCTAATTTCAGTGAGGAGGGGGTATCCTGCAACCAATTCCTGCACCCCATTTTCCCTAAAAACAGTGATTTTTGCTCTTCTGGGGGGGGTCAGTGGGGTGACCCTAGAACTCTGAAAATTGTTTTAAAAATAGTTTCACCTGTCTAATTTCCACAAAAAGAAATCTAGAAAAATTGGGGGAAGCCCTTTTTTTTAAACTGTTTTCTTTCCGGCGTTGCTCGAAGCACTCACTCGGGTCGATAATCTCCACTTTGCAGTCAGAAGCTGAGGCTGAGCAAACAACATCTTCCTACTGAGTTCATGTGTGAAGGACAATTAGAACTGGGGATATCACTGTTTTCCCCCTATTAACTTTGATATAAAAAGAACATAAAAATAAGCAAGAATGGTAACTTTTTGATACCATTCTTCCCCTGGTGCATTACAAAGATGACTAGTCTATTACCTGCAAATATAAAGTCCATTTATATTGTCTATGTCTAGCTCATTCACCTTCAGCACTTTCTTCTTTTTTATGCACAGCATAATTTGTATCAATAATACATTTTTAAAAAATGAAATGAAATGGAGGATACACATGCACAGAGAAAGGACACATAGAAAGAGCTGGAAACGTTCCTGGTATCTGAACAGATATATCAGAAGCTAAATGTCTAATCCAGTGGTTCTCAAACTTTTTAGCACTGGGACCCACTTTTAAAAATGACACTCTATCGGGAACCACTTAGGTTTTAAAAAAAGGTGACCTAGAAAGAAATAATATTTTTATTTATTTTACAATTAATATTTTATTATTTATTTGCAAAAACAAAAACAAAAACCCTCAATCCATTTCTCATAACGAGGCAGCCCTAATGAATAGCCTCAAGGTTTGAGGGGCTTAGTAATGTGACCCAGCCTTCACCTGCTCCCACTACCTGTCAGTAAGGGACTTGGGGGGGGGGGACAGAAAAAAGATGCTCAAATATCTCCCTATATTTACACAAGCTTGCAAACTGCAGGAGCTCAATTCTTTGCAGGGCAATTAGCAGCTATCTGATTTTTGAATAGCCTTGGGGTGATGGAATAGCATTCCATCACCTGTGTTTTCACAGGTCCATCACCTGTGTTTTCATTGGAGGCTCTGTGGGACCCACCAGAAATCAGGTCGCAACCCACCAAGTGGGTCCTGACCCACAGTTTGAGAAACACTGGTCTAATCAAAACAGCCAAAACATTTATTCCAGATTTGTTTTCAAGTGTTTGTAAAGTGTTTCTTCTGCTACAAGCAATCTAGCCAGTTTGGATTTTGTGGTGGTGGTGGTGGTCCTTGGCTGTCGACACTCCCAGTACCAGGCATTTGGCAATAAGAGCATCCTGCTGGAACCAAGTCAGTCCCTGCATTGTCGGAATCTAGCCAATTATTAAGTTTTTGAATTACATGAAGAGCATTTAGTAGAATTACGGATGTGCACAAATAAACCCACTGAGAATTTTCACATTTTGTTTGGCTTCCCTTGAAATTTTTCAGTGTTTCTCCTTAGGACAAAATTTAATTCACATTTCACTTTCTTAAAATGTTGGTGCCAACTCTAGGTACAATTAATTTTCTTAAGTCCCGGCACAGTGTCCATCATAGCCTAAACCCACCCTGGCAATGCCACACTGATGTTGCACCAACACTGGCACAACAAGGGCCAAATGCCAAGCTTGTCCTGGCAAAGCAACACTGGCACATCCCTTCCCATAACACACCCTCCCACATCCATGGTATTACTGACATAGCCCATTAACCAGAGTGGCATCCTAACATCAGTGCATCATCAGTGACGTCCATGTGTCATTGCCCTGATATCAGCTCATCATCTGTGTGTCATCAGTATGATGGCCATGAAGGCAATCACCACCACCCCCGCCCTAGGGTGACCCCCCCCAGCCGAACTCAATGGGCTGCCCATTTGCCCTCAGAAAAGTACTGCGCATGCGCGAAAAACGTAAAACTTTACTTTTGAACCATCGGGCCTTCAGAAGGCCCTGGAGCGCCGGCGGGGTCAGACACTCCGAAGCTGGATCTCCGGCCTCGGAGCGTCTGGACTCCGGAGGCTCCGAGGCTGGGGGAGCCGGCCTCGGAGCGTCCAGAGTCGGGACGGTGACGCGCGTCACGGAGGTGACGTGCGGGGTGCGCGCGTCACCCCTTTGCGCGTGTCACCCCCTGGCGGTCCGCCCCCCACCACGCTCCAACGACGCCACTGGTTCCAGTTGGGAGTTTGCATGTGGAGTCCTCCTGGGGAAGACTACCTGCAATAAGAACTCTGAGAGGAAGAGTATTGACAGAATACCTTGCCATGCATGTAATGAGGGACAAGAGTTTGCGCAACGTGCTCCTTTTGTGTGCCAAGTGCCCTTTCACAATGGTTCTTATCACCAGAGTTCCCCTTTGAGAGACCAGAGAGGTTTAGCCTCATGTCTCACATCTGATCATCTGAGCTATAGTCTCTCTGGCAGCTCTGTTTCGGGTGTAGGATTTTTCCAGTATCAGAGGCATGTCTATTGTCTGAAGCGGGAGTAGGATATGGGGTATCTAAGCCCCTCCTTGTCTCTTGCATGTCCCTCCCACATCACACCCCAATCTCCTCATTTTGGCTTCTCCACCAGTGGAGTTGTGCTGGAATCCAAGCTTATGTCCAAGTTATGACAGTACATTCTCTTTCCAACATTGCGCCAGCATCAGTTGCACATCTATCAGTGGATAGACTTCTGCACCACCGTATGTGGAGATATACTTCCGTATCTTGAGGATAGGATCATTAGTTACTTCTGACCACAACTTTCCCTGGACTCTATGGACCCATAACATGCGAGTGAGATTTTTTAAAACTGATTTTTATTTCTCTGCGTGCTGTATCAACCTTAGGAGCAAATCTAGTGATACTTTAGGTATTTCCCTCAGTGCCTGGATCCAAAGTGAAGGTCTGATTGCCCATTCTGGTTTCTAAGATTTTGAGTTCCACATAAACCTTAGGTTATCTAAATTTGATGCCCACTTTTTCATTCATTAAGGGATTAATGCCACAATCCTATCCTCCACCATCCTACAAGATGCAGCCACGTTGTCAGAGTGTGTGCTGCATCCAATGATGGGGGGGGGGGGAACCAGACAGCACGGGAGAGGTAAGTAAAAATATTTACTTATCAGTAAAATATTTTCACTTACCCACCCACCCCCGGTAAGCCACCTCCTCAGACCTGGCCCTCTCTCCACCTAATCCTCCCTTGATCTGCCCCCTCCTCACCTGCTCCAGTAGGGTATCTAAGAGCTGCTAGTGCACACACAGAGTCTCCAGCCATTTGCACCAGTGGCTCCACAGCACACAATGATGACATTGTTTGTGACGCCACAGCAGCATCTAGCAACAGATCAGGAGATCTGTCTCCGTAAGTGTCCAGTAGGTACTAACTAACACATTAAAATAATTGTAGGTTCAGCTTAAACTGAGGTAGTAGGTAGTTATTGCACACCAGTGCATTGCCAAATTTTATTATTAGGGAGGTCACATTATCTTTCAAGGAAGTTCAGTTGGATATCATTATCTTAGGATATGATTCACAACTTTGTAAAGTAGTTCAGTATTTTTCTCTCCATAATGCAACAGGAAGCTGAGATAACGGTGCCTTCCTACCGAGCTCTTGGTTGACGCAAGATTTGAATTGGGCACTTCAGTTCACACTTGTACCCATGACCCTATGCTATTTCAGCTCTGTACACAACATTAAGGTAAAGGTAAAGGTATCCCCTGACAATTAAGTCCAGTCGTGTCCGACTCTAGGGTGTGGTGCTCATCTCCATTTCAAAGCCGAAGAGCCAGCGTTGTCCAAAGACGCCTCCATGGTCATGTGGCCGGCATGACTCTCCTTGCCGCAGCAGCGCATAGCATGCAGCTGGAACACGGAGCGCTGTTTACCTTCTCGCAAGCGGTACCTATTTATCTACTCGCATTGACTTTGGAACTGCTAGGTTGGCAGGAGCTGGCCAAGCAACGAGCGCTCACCCCGTCGCAGGAATCGAACTGCCGACCTTTCGATCGACAGCTTATGGTTCAGCGGTTTAACCCACTGCACCACCCGCTGGGTTAATCATTAATTACACAACATTAATGATACATAATTCCACACTGTTTCAGAAGTGTACACAACATTAATGATACATAATTCCACACTGTTTCAGAAGTGTGCACCAATCAAAGGTTTTTCATTCCATTGCCAATTCCTCCCCACTCAGTCATACTCCAACCTCTCTACACCTAGAACAGGATTATCCTGAGCCAACAAAGAATTAGCTTCCCAAATGTAAATATCTATGTTCTTTGTGTTTCACATGTTACCTGTAATACTGTTTTTCAGCATTTGGTTTCGTATTTCCATGGTGAGCAGTTGCCTGAACCGACTCTCCAGCTCTGCCTTCCCCTCCAACTCTGCTGCATTTCCCCTGCTGGTGGGCTGAGGGATGCGTGCCTGCAAGGCACTCCATTCTCTTCTCTTGCACTCCAAGAGCATGAGAAGAGGATGCAGAGAGCTGACCTCTTTGTATGACATCTATCTGCTACCACTTCTTCTAGTGGTCAGCATTCCCTCCACCAACCACTATAAAAGAAGTGGTGGTGGGTGGAGTTGGATGTCAGAAGAAGAGGTAAGCTTCCCCCCCCCTTGAGCTTCACTTACCTTGGCCAGTGATGTCCAGCTCCAATGCTGCTGCTTCTAGAGGCTGGCAGAGGGAATGCTGGGAGCTTCCACTCTCTCTACCAACCACTAGAAGTTCAACAGAGGTCATCATTAGAGGAAAGGACTGGCAGGTAGGCAGCAACCTGGGGAAGGTGATAGGCAGGCATGGGGAACAGGTCTAGCCTGCCACCTGAGGCAACTGACTTCATGGCTGGGCTGGCCCTGAGCATTCCTCCTTAGCTGCATAACTCTCTTGAGGACTTATTCAATGGTTCCTTTACTTTGAAGAAACCGAGTCCTTGTTCTTTTTTTCAGAGCCGAGTAAACGTGTATGTTGCTCACACACCAGCTGGAACATCTGCTCAAAATATAATGCATTGGAGCCAGGTATATTTCTCTGTTGTATTATTATTTACGGAAGGGTTTCAATTTGGAGTGGCCTACTACAGGTGCCACAGAGAGTGGAAGCAAGGGGAGTCCTATTTCTCTGGAGGAGTCTAGGCTGTTGCGACTACGGGATTCTGCTCTTGCAACATCGTCAGGGTGACGGGTGTGTGTTCTTTCTTGCAGAGGCAAACAGCAAACATTTTCACCAAATCTGGCTATGTAAACAGTAAAACCAAACTCTTGACTATGTTATTGTCAAGAGGGTTTATTCTTACTTGAGGACTCTTTCCACTAGGAAAAGAATAACAAACAAAGTGAAATGGAGCTTCATAGTCAATTTGGGAAACTCTCGTTGAAGCTGCTCAAATAATAAGTGTTTTCAACAGAAGAGGCAAAGCAATTCTGAACTCTGATTTCAGGATTGAAGGAGCCCTTCTACAAACAAACTCTGGCCAACAAATATATTTACTTTGAACAAGGCCCGGCTGCATTTATGAAAAAAAAAAATTGGTGACTTCAAGCAAGTGGTTTATTTGCCCCAACTCAGGTCAGGCTTTAATATATGTGACATGAACATTCAGCAAAAAAGATACAAATTCAAATCCTCACAGTGGCATAGGAATGGGGGGGCAAACTGCCCCTGGGGAGAAGCCGCCAGGGGTGCACAAGTCAGTGGCAGAAAAAGGCGCATTTTCAGCATGTTTTTGGTGCGGCGGGGGAAAAGGAGTCGCCCCCGCCTGGGTGCCTAGTGTCTGTTTTCCGGGAAAAAAATGCCAGGGGGCGTTTTTTGCTGAAAAACCCACTGGAGGGGCGGGGCTTGTGACATTATGGGGGTGCCATCCCCCCCTCCCGCGAGGCTAGCTATACCACTGAATCATCACTACAAGAACTTGAGATTCTCTTCTTATTGCTCCCTTAAATGACATTTTTGTTGCCCCTCATGATTGAAACTGCTCATCAGTACACCTGTGAGATGCTTCCTCACACACTTCCTTCAAATCTCTTTTTAAGCTCATCTTTGCCCCAGTACTTCCCCAATAAGTACACAAGGCAAAAACTGGATTTCAACTGGGTCACATTTATTAACTGAACTCAACAAGATGCAAACACTGCATTGCCTCCTGTCTGCTATTACTCCACTACACACCTCAATATCATAGGCACCTGTCTTGGGAGATACAGCACGCCACTGTCTAAGGCATTCCCACCCTGACTCTAGTCTATGCTTCTCAGCGCCAACCCCAATGGCACCGAGGTAGCTCACCCCAAGCCAGATAGCCTTTGAGGTAGACTTTGCAACCCAAGCCCAAGGGGTCACCACCAGCCGGCATCCCAGAGCCAGATAGCCTCTTAAAACTGGTTCTGGCTCCCTCAGACTCTTGCTTATTCCAGGGTGCACAACAATTCAATCCCAAGCTGAGTGTACGGTGCACAGAAAGGAAGCATTAATTTCAGAGCTTTAAATATAATAATACTGTATTATATTACTTATGTCCATTCTGAGAGGGTCTGGAACATAACTCATTGACTTCTCATTGACTCAGGTTGCAATCCTATACACACTTAACTGGGACTGGAGTAAGACCCATTGAATTCAATGAGACTTACCTCCGAGTAGATATGCGTAGGTTTGTGATGCATAGGATTGTGGTGATATATAATTAGGTTCATTTTAGATATGCGTAGGTTTGTGATGCATAGGATTGTGGTGATATATAATTAGGTTCATTTTAAATCAATCAATTCTTTTTGCAATACCTCTTTCAGGAATGGAACCCCACCATAAACCAAGGTCTATCTGTACATGTAAACAAAACAATCACATAGGATTCCCCTATTAACCCCTACTTCCATCCCCCTTCCCTACCCCTCTTCTCTCTCTCATATCAATACATGGCCAGGAACCCATCTTTTCCATCGATGATGTCTTCATGTAAATAAATAAATAAATAAATAACACATACATACATACATACATACATACATACATACATACATACATACATAATATTAAACAATCCTAAATCTACCAAAGTAATAATTTGTCTTTTCTATTAGATTCACCATTGTAACTTATTCAAAGGTTATGACTGGGGTGACGAGGCCAAGAATCAAGAGAAGCACAATCAGGTAAGGCAACGTATATTTTTGATAAGTTATTACCAATGAAAAAGAAAAGCAATAGGGCAAAAGGGTGGGTGTATATTATTACTGCCAACTACAGTTAGAGAAGATTCTCTTAGCATTGACAGCCAATGTCACAAGTTGCATGAGTGACTCCAGATCTAGATTCCTTTTAAAACCTGGAAGAGGGAGCAATGTCCCTCCCAATGGCTGTCCATACAGACAATGAAAGCTGGAGAAGTAGTAGCAGTCCTACACACACACCCGTGGGGGGGCGCCGCTGCAACTCCCCCCCACGGGACGCCATATGCCCCCATGGGATGCCACACGCCCCTCGGGGGCGTGACATCATTGTTGCGTACCACCACGGCATGGAAACACCTCCTCCCCAGCACTTTTCGGCCCCTTTTTGGAGCCAAACAGCGCCCAGGTGGGCGGGAGGGCCCGACTTGCAGCGGAGGATGGCTGTACGAAGACGAACAAGTGGCGGAGGGGGCGACAGATCTGGCAGCAAGTACAACACACACACACACACTGCTTCGCGAGCCATCACTTGGGACCCACTGCCCCATTATTGCCCCCCCCGTAATGACGACTTTGCTGGAGAGTGCTCAGAGCAGTTACCTGGCCTTTGCCATTCATGTGCTCATGGGGAGGAAGGAAAGAGTCTCCACCACTGTCCCATAGTTAGTAGCAGTTCTTTGCCAGCAAGATGAAGCCAGGCATTATTGATTTCCATGCTGGTTATCTTCTCTGGTGCAGTTAATAGCTAGAAGGAAGAAGAATGAATCAAAGTGCACACATGATCTTTGCTCTTGATTGATATAGAAGGGTACACACTGAAATTAAATTAGGGTGGGTTGTGACACTGGCGTCGCTGGAGGTGGGGCGGAAATCTAAGTTCTGCAGCTTTCCACCCCACCATTACTCTCCTGCACGAGGCGCCCCGCCCCCTCATCATAGGAGCCCGTCAGCGGAGAGAAAGCAATGCGCAGGCAAAGTTAATGCTGGCAAAGTATCATCTACAGCAGTAACTAGATTCTTTTTCAACCGGAGCAATAAATATTTACCAGCTGCTGTGGAGGTATATAAAGCTAAGATCATTCTACAAGTCTTGTATGGCATCCCTGTGTGGTATACTAATTTCGATCAATCTGTTGAAAAAATCCAAGCAATGTTCCTTCGGAAAATCCTGGGGTTACCTACCTGTGTACCGTACTCAGTTCTATGTTTAGAAACTGGCCTTATTCGATTGAAGACCTTAATATGGTTGAGGTTGGTGAAATTCTGGCTTAGACTCTATTATGATTGTAATCAAGATAGTCTGCTGTCCCAACTTTTTTCAGAACCTGTTCCACCTATTGGGGCAATAGAATTACAACAGAAATTAAACTCCTTGGGCCTCGATGTGGAGAGGTTGGGTATGTAGAGCCAAGAGGCGGCCTACCGCGAAATCAAGGCCAGAATTCTAGATATTGAAAATCAGGAGTTGCATAGTGCGGCGAGTACGACCTGTTCCCCACTACAATTTCACATCCCTATCAGCTCTGGGAAGATGGCACCTTATCTTTGTAATCTTAAGTGCCCCCAGTCACGCAGAGCCCTTTCTTTAGCTAGGTGCAACGCTCTCCCGTCTGCTCTGTTACTTGGCAGATATAGTGGAATACCAGTCTCTGAGAGGTATTGTCCTTGTGGAGTGGATTGTGTAGAAACATTACTACATATGTTTTTGTATTGCCCACTCCACGAGGCCCCTCGTAAGCAACATTTAGGCCCTATATTAGACAAGGGCTGGGCAGATCAGGAGGTAGTACGTTACCTTTTATCAACAGAGATGGATGGCGTAATGGAAAGATCGGCAGCCTTTGTTGATACAATCATTATAGCACATAAAGCTGATAGTATTCCCTCTGATGTTTAAGCTGTAATTTTGTTGTGCTTGTAGATGTTTGTAATATAAATATTATGTGTTAAGTGTTATGTAATGTTTGTTTGTTTTTGTTTTGTTTTTATGCCAATAAAGGTTCCTTACTTACTTACTAGAACTTAGCTTTCCGCCCCACCTCCAGCGACGCCAGTGGGTTGCGACCCACCATTGATAACTTTAGCTGTCCCCTGCCCCTTAAGGGTCGGGGACAGCATGGCGGCAGTGATCCAAGGGATCACCACGACCACTGCCAAAAAATTGCCTGAAACCACCCCCGCTGTACTTACCGGGGCTTGGGGGAGCTTCAAGGAGGCCTGCGCAACCCTCTGCAGACCTCCCTGACCCTCTGATCGCCGCAAAACAGCACTCTTCGGGTACTTCCGGTTTTCGGGTACTTCTGGGTACTTCGGGTACTTCCGCTTCACGGGGAGAACTTTGAGAACCGCTGCTCTGGAGAATGTCATCGGATAAGAAGTTTCAACTTAACCCTTCCAGACTTCTCCCTACTCTCCCAAGGGCATTGATCACTCACATCATTTACAGTCATTAACATTACCTAAACATTTTACACAGAAATCTTCTTCCAATACCCAACTTATCAAATATATTTCACCATCCCCCTCCCCTTTTCCAGATATTACACAGAAAATAACAATTTAATAGACAACATCCGTGACAGGTACCACACAGTATAATGTAATATAATTGCCAAAGATAGTTGACATAATTTAGAAGAGTTGAAAGTGTGCATGTAAGCTGCCCCTTAGACTGCTATAGAGACACTGGAGGCAGCGTTTGTGTTTTGTGTTGGGGTTGTATTTGTCTAAGTGTGCATTTGTGTTTTGTGTTGGGGTTGTATTTGTCTAAGTGTGCGTTTGTGTTTGTGTGAGCCCTTTCCTGGAAGATGTGTTGGGATGTTCGAGGGAGTAGTGGCGTCACCATAAAAAGTGTAACGGGCCAAGTGCGATATGGTGGTGGGGGCTGGCCTGGTCATTCCAGGAGAAGGAGGGATGGTCATAGGCAGACCATCCCTCTTTCTAGGCCTTACCCCAACCCCGAAGCCTGGGGAGTGCCTGGGAGAAACCCCTATGGCCTTAAACTGCTGCTATTAAATGCCAGGTCGGTTAACAATAAGATCTCCCTAATCCGGCTTTCATCACGGAGACCTGGTTGGATGCGGCTGGTGGTGTGAACCTTTCCCAGCTGTGTCCACCAGGGTACCAGGTAATGCAGCAGCCACAGCTACATGGGCAAGGGGGTGGCATTGCTGTGGTCTATCGGGATTACATCTCCCTCACTGGATACCCTGTCCCACAGTGTGCCGGGTTTGAGTGTCTCCGCATCGTGCTACATGGGCGAGACAGGATGGGGATGCTGCTGTCCACCTGGTTGCCCATCGGCTTCCCTACCTGACCTGACCAGGGTGATCTCGGCGGTGGCAGTGGAGTCCCCATGCCTGTTAGTGCTGGGGAACTTCGATGTTCATGCCGAGACCCTTGAGAGAGCGGTGGCTCAGGACTTTATGGCCGCCATGGCGACCATGGGCTTGTCTCAGTGGATTATGGCCCCAACGCATGGTGCAGGGCACACATTGGACTTGGTGTTCACTGCTGGGTATGGGGATGATGATCTGCCTATGAAGGAGGTTAAGATCACTCCTCTGTCTTGGACGGATCACTATCTGGTGAGTTTTTGACTGGCAACATTTAATCACCCCTGCAGAGCTGGGAGACCGAATTGTATGGTCCACCGCCAGAGACTGATGGATCCGGATGGTTTCCTGAGGGCTCTGGGGAACTTCCCAGCTTCCCAGGTCAGTGATTCATCTGATGCTCTGGCTGCCCTTTGGTATGGGGAGGCAGCTAGAGCTTTGGATCAGATCGCTCCCAAACGAACACGGCCCTGCCGTCGAGCCAAGGTGGCTCCTTGGTTTACTGAGGAGCTGCGGGCAATGAAACGACTGGGCCGATGCCTAGAGCGACGGTGGAGGAAAACTTGTGATGAATCTGACCAAACACAGGCTAGAGCCCATTTCAGGGCCTACTCCATGGCAGTGATGGCAGCGAAGAAGGCGTTTTTCTCTGCCACCATTGCGTCTGCGAGTAGCTGACCATCGGAGCTCTTTCGAGTTGTCCGGGATCTGTTCCACTCAGCTCCTGTAGCAAGTGAGTTGGAGTGTTCAACGGACCGCTGTAATGAGATAGCATGGCACTTCGCAGTTAAAATCGCTCAGATTCGCCATGACTTGGACTCTGGTTTAACAGTTCCAGTAGTTGTCCCTACGGCATCTGTCAATTCCATCATTATGGATTCTTTTCACCTTATACAGCCTGAGGATGTGGATAGGGTCCTCTGTAGTTTGAGATCGTCTTCCTGCCCGCTTGACCCTTGCCCAGCTTGGTTAATACGATCTGCGCAGGTTGGGCTGGCCGATTGGGTGGAACCTATTCTGAATTCATCTTTGTGGGAGGGAGTGATGCCTAGCATCTTGAAGACCGCAATTGTGCGCCCCCTCCTGAAAAAAACCATCTTTGGATTCCTCCAATTTAAATAACTATCGGCCAGTTTCCAATCTGCCTTTTTTGGGTAAGGTGATTGAGCGGATGGTGGCGTCTCAGCTCCAGGGGATACTAGATGAAACGGAGTATCTGGACCCTTTTCAGTCTGGCTTCAGGCGGGGCTTTGGGACGGAGACAGCCTTGGTCGCCCTGTTGGATAATCTTCGCCGAGGACTGGACAGGGGGAGTGCATCCCTGCTGGTCCTTTTGGACCTCTCGGCGGCTTTCGATACCATCGACCATGGTATCCTTCTGGGTCGGCTGGCCAAGTTGGGACTAGAGGGCACTGCATTGCAGTGGTTCCATTCCTACTTAGCTGACAGGTCCCAGATGGTGATGCTGGGAGACGCCTGTTTGGCGCCCTGCCCTTTACAGTGTGGGGTGCCACAGGGTACTATTCTGTCTCCCATGCTTTTTAACATCTACATGAAACGGTTGGGAGAGATCATCCAGGCAGAGGCGTCGCTGGAGCATGGCGGGGGGGCGGGCCGCCAGGGGGTGACGCGCGCCACAGGGTGATGCGTACACCCCCGCACGCGTCACCTCCGTGATGTGCGCCACCCTTCGGACGCTCCGAGGCCGGCCTGGGAGCCGGCCTCGGAGTGTCCGACCCCGTCGGCGCTCCACCATGCAGCGCATTCATCCGGGTATTTTTTGAATTTTCGCGCATGCGCAGAGACCATTTTGAGGGCCTTTTCCCAGGCCGGCCTCGGAGCGTCTGGAGGGCGACGCGGGGGGGGAGCCAGGTCGTCCCCCCCGCGCCGCGATGTCAGAGCGTCACTAGGGTGACGTGCGCCCCCTGCCCCAGGGTGACGCGCGTCCTAGTGACGCTACTGCATCCAGGGATTTGGAGTTGGGTGTCACCAATATGCTGATGACACCCATCTCTATCTCTCCTTGCCATCTCACTCCAGGGAGGCTGTGGAAGTCCTGGAGCACTGTCTGGAGGTGGTTGGGGTCTGGATGAGGGCTAATAGGCTGAGATTGAATCCAGAAAAGACAGAGGTCCTACTGGTCAGGAAAGCTTTGATCCAGGTACTGAGTCACCTGCCCGTTCTGAATGGGGTTGCACTACCCCTGCAGGATCGGGTGCACAGCTTGGGAGTACTTCTGGATTCACAGTTCTCCCTGGAAAGCCAGGTGGCGGCTGTGGCCAGGGGTGCGTTTGCCCAGCTTCGGCTGGTGTGCCAGCTGCGGCCGTACTTGAGTCAATCGGACCTGACCACGGTGGTCCATGTCTTAGTGACTTCAAGACTGGATTACTGTAATGCGCTTTACGTGGGGCTGCCCTTGAAGACGGTTCAGAAGCTGCAATTAGTGCAGAATGCGGCGGCCCCGGTGGTCACTGGAGCTAGGCGGTTTGACTCTGTTGAACCGCTACTTCAACGGCTGCACTGGCTACCCATTCGTTTCCGGGCCCAATTCAAGGTGCTGGTAATGACCTTTAAAGCCCTTCACGGTTCGGGTCCAGGATATCTGAGGGACCGCTTTCTCCCATACATTCTGGCCCGCTCTCTTAGGTCATCTGAGGGGACTCTCCTGCGAGTGCCACCTCTATCGCAAGTTAGGGGAGTGGCAACACGTGGGCGAGCCTTCTCTGCTGTGGCGCCAGAACTGTGGAACTCCCTGCCAGGGGATCTGAGAACCACCCCCTTCCTCATGACTTTTCAGCGAGGGCTCAAAACATTTTTGTTTCGTCTTGTGTTTGGGTGATGGGCTGTGGTCTGCCTCCTGTGTCTCAAGATGCTCTGCCATGCTGCTTATCTGCTCCATACTGTCCCCCCCCCAGTGGATTTTATTGTTTTTAAAATTGTTTATGTATGGCGCAGTGGGTTAAACCGCTGAACCATGAGCTGTCGATCGAAAGGTCGGCAGTTCGAATCCGCAACGGGGTGAGCTCTCGTTGCCTGGCCAGCTCCTGCCAACCTAGCAGTTCCAAAGCATGTTAATGTGAGTAGATAAATAGGTACCGCTTGTGGGAAGGTAAACAGCGCTCCGTGTTCCAGCTGCATGCTACACGCTGCGGCAAGGAGAGTCATGCCGGCCACATGACCACGGAGGCGTCTTCGGACAACGCTGGCTCTTCGGCTTTGAAATGGGGATGAGCACCACACCCTAGAGTCGGACACGACTGGACTTAATTGTCAGGGGTCACCTTTACCTTACCTATGTATTGTTTAAACTTTTTAATGTATTTTTTAAGTTATGTATTTTAACTTCTGTTGTAAGCCGCCTTGGGCATTTGCCTTGGCATAGGAAAAGGCGGGATATAATTTTTTAAAATAAATAAATTAAATAAATGTATGTAATGCGCTGATAGGAACAACCTTTACACATACACACAGAACAATCCTTAGTAAAGATTAGATGTAAAGATCTAAGTAAAAATTAGATATAATTGCCAAAGTTGGAGATAGTTGACATAATTTAGGAGAGTTGAAGGTGTGCATGTAATGCGCTGATAGGAACAACCATTACACATACACACAGAACAATCCTTAGTAAAGATTAGATGTTGATTATGAGGCGAAGGATCATAGGATTGCTTCAGAGCTGGAAAAGGATAATCATAACTCAAAAGAGGATTTATGAATTCAGTATCCACCCATTTACTTAATATGTTTATTTAAACAGGCAATGATGGAACATTTCTTTTTTCTTTGTATGTTATACACATGTTTCTAGTTTACCCCTCCTGTATATAAGGTGGAAGATATGACTGTACCAACTGCAGTTTGGGCTGGAGGACAAGATCGGCTCTCAGATCCAAAGGATGTTTCTATATTAATCCACCAGATTAAAAATCTTGTTTACTACAAAACAATTCCAGAATGGGCTCATTTGGATTTCATCTGGGGCCTGGATGCACCTCAGCGCATGTATAATAACATAATTGATCTGATGAAGTATTATGTATAAACCAGTACAAAAATGTATCAGTGTTGAGTAGCAGGTTAATACTTTTACTCACAACTGAAGCTTTTTGAAGTTTCCTTCTTTAATGGCCCAATCCTATCCCACACTGGCGCACAGGATGCAGGGCTGCCAGTGCAGTGACCGCTGCATCCTGTACGCCAGCAGGGAACCAGGCTGGCCAGGAGAAGTAAGTAAAGAAAAAAAATTACTTACCTCTCTGGCCACTGCCTGGTCCCCTATGGGCCTACTCAGATCTATGCCAGCTGTTGTGCTGGTGATCAGTAATCTGCAGGGAGCATGTAAGGCATGGGACAGGGGTTCTTGATACAGCAGTCACCAGTGCCACCAAGATCTGCCCACAATCTGCCCCATCCTGGCTCGATCGCTTCCCCAGTCCACCCCCATCACCAGCAAAACTGTGCCAACGGCTTGTCTGCACTGCACTGTTGGTGGCCCAAGGCCTTCTGGTCTTTGCACCAGCAATCTGCAGATTGGCAAAGCAGCTGCCACGATGGCAGAGCTTGTGGTATGCCAGTGTACCACGAGCATAGGATTGGGCCATTAAAAACATATCAGCCATTCCTATTGAGTCTATACAATAGCTCTTTATTGCAAATCAGTCTTTAGCCATACACCACAAAGATGGCATGTCATTGCCCAACCAACCTAACCCTTATCATCACAATTAATTTTATGGCGATACTAGGGCAGAATTAAATATTGTCCTTAGTATGGGGCTGTCACTAAAACAGTTTGCCCAGAGTGACTATGCGATGAGAGCTCTAAGTCTGACAAATTTCAGAATTAGTAGATAAAAAATAGTTGAAATGCAGCAATTGGCAGCACATTCCTATGCATGTCTACTCAGAAGTAAGTCCCATTGTTTTCAGCGTGGCTTACTCCCAGGAAAGACTGTATAGGATTGCAGCCTCAGAGATTTTCCCTTAAAGTGTTTTCACCTTCTTGCAATCTCTTTTTGTGCACCTATAACATGTCTCCAGTTTTTCCTTCTGCTAATTTTGTTTCTATGAAAAATGCAGGGAAATTTCATGAGTGTTGTCTTTTCTAGTTTAATTTAAAAAACACTGCATATTAATAATGGTCTGAGGTTTTAATCAGTTATACAAAATGTTGGTATCAACAGTTCATTTTGCTTTGAGCTACATTTCTCAACTTTTTATGTTATAAAGAAAACTGTTCTGAACAAAAGGGTTCCAGAATCATTTTTTAAACAAACTCTTCAGGGTCATTCTGTATACACTGCACTATTTTTTTTAAAGTATAATCACGCACAAAGTTATTAGAGGTCTAGAAATCTGAAATGGATGGTTTACACATTGAGCAAAATGAATTCCCTAGCCCCCAATTTCCCTATTAGACACCAAACCAACACCTTTTTCTGACTTGTTTTGTATCTTTATAGCTACTGTACAGTCTCTTTCCAGATTGTTTCTCATACATTTGCCCTTATGCGGCCCTGATAGAAAGAGTGTAGTCCCCACCATCCCTCCTCCTCCTCATCTCAAATGGGGAGCTCAAAGTCCTGGGACTGTGGGAATGGGGAGTTTGATGTCCTGGGACATCACAAAGAATAAGCCAGGAGGCAATGAGTTGTTTTGGCAACTTGCCATTTAGTAAATTCAACCAATTCACAGGGGCTGATTGGCCTAAACTCCTTTTTGGAATTAAAGTTTCCTTGTCTGTCCTCACTGGGTGTCCTTCTGAGTTAGGCTTACCAGACATCCTGGTCCACCCGGGACAGTCCCGGTATTTCCGGGTCCATCACGGGCGGGGTCCTGAAAAGCCCCCAGCAGCCATGACCCAATTTTTTTAAAAAATTTAAAAAATGGCCGCTGCCATGTATTTCCTGGATTGCCGTGCACAAGTGGCCCAGGAGCCCTTCAGAACGAAGGGCTTCCAGGCCGAGCAGCGCACATGTGCGGCTTGGCCTAGAAGCACTTCATTCTGAAGGGCTCCCTGGCCGCTTGTGTGCGGCAAAATGGAGGCAAAATGGTGCGAGGCTTGTGCACGGCAAAATGGTGCGAGGAAAATGGCGGCAGCGACAACAGCAGCAGCGAGGTTGCAGAAAAAGTGGAAGTGGCAGCCACAGTAAGCAGGCCAGTTTTTTAAAAATAAAATAAAAAACCCATTCAAAGAAAAAAAACCAAAACCAAAAAAATTCAAAAAACATTTTGGTGCCCAGAAAAAAAAAAATCAGGGTGTGTGTGTGTCCCAGATTGGGTCACCCAAAATATGGTAAGCCTACTCTGAGTACCAAGTGGTTAGCTTCCCCCTGGGTTCTGCTTCCATTGGGACTGCTGTGTCGATGAGGGATCAGCTCTTATGTTATAAGTCAGTGGTTCTGTCACCCTGGCTCCAGGTTTCATCGTGATTCTAGGTGGAAGCCTATCAAGTCCAAACTTGAAAGGTCAACTGGATGTAGTAGAGAGCCCCTCTGACAAGGTGCTGCACTTGTGTCCCTGGATCTGTACTCCTCTGGAAGCTTGGGAAAGATGAAGATGACTGTGGATGTACAAAGAAGGCCCCCTTGTCCAGAGCTCCAGGGGCTTGACTGACTGGCCCCTGGGCAGAGTGTACACACTGGGGGTACAGGGTTCAGGCCTGAGCCCCAGGAGTACTGGTGATGAGTCAGCCCACAGTCTGCCTGCTGCTCCACTCGCTCCTGGAGCTAGTCCTGTCCTTTCCCCATCCCCCCCAGATGACCTGGTCTTCTCCTCCTTGCCCAGCTCTGTCCTTATCTTCCTCTTCCTCCTCTTTTTCTCCACTTTCCTTTTGTTTCTACCCTCTTTTCCTCCCTTTCTCTTTCTTCATTCTTTCTCCCTCCTCTCCAGGCTTTTCCCTCCTCCACTTTCATGTTCCTTCCCTCCTTCTTCTATTCCTCCTTCCTCCACCCTCCCCACTTGCCTTCCAGAGGGTTTTAAGGGCAGACATCTGCCCACTCGCTTCATTCTGCCTGGCCATAGTTCAGCTACAACAAAGCACGCCTCCATAGCACCCAGCAATGACATAATCACTGGGTCTATCTGTATCAAGGTGCAGGCCATTGCAGCCAAGCCTCACTCCCATGCAGGTGCAGAGTTCTGAGGCAGCCTTCAAAGAGAGAGAGGAGGAGAAGCAAAAGAGAGCAGTTTGGAGGGAAGAGGGAAAGGAGGCCAGGATGCTAACATTGTCTATAAGTCAAAAAAATAACTCATTGGTGTTCAATTCTTGCCTTCTGCATCTTTCTTGCCTGGAAAAAAACCCCATAAAGTTCTGTAAAGGAAAATGTGTTAAAATTGTTATCTGGTGCCAGCCATTTTGCATTTTTTGTCTAGCATATTTTCCTCAAATTTGGGTGTAAGTAGCCCTGGTCCAATTTATTCTCCACCATTTTAAGATATCCAAACAATTACCCGGTTCCTCATCATAAGAACATAAGAACATAAGAAGAGCCCTGCTGGATCAGGCCAAAAGCCCATCTAGTCCAGCTTCTTGTGTCACACAGTGGCCCCACCAGATGCCTCAGGGAGCACACAAGACAACAAGATACCTGTGTCCAGTCGCCACTCCCTTGCACCTGGCACAGAGAAACCCCACCTCCAAAACCAGGAGGTTGCTTATGGCTTGTAACCTGTGATGGTCTTTTCCTCCATGAATCTGTCCAAACCCCTTTTAAAGGCATCTAGGCCAGATGCCATCACCACATCCTGTGGCAAGGAGTTCCACAGATGAATTACACGCTGGGTAAAGAAATATTTTCTCATCAATAACCGTGGGATCCTATAATTTGCCACTGCAAAATTTGTACAGTGTTGAAAGGATGGGTGGGTGGGTGAGTACTTGGGAAGTGCACACAAACCTTCCATTTTCTGTAATTCCTTGGTGTGCTGCCTGCATGCACATGGGGTGGGGGGGGGAGAGAAACAGGACTCTATAAGTCCATTGGGAAACATTGCATGTGGGTCCTACACTCTACAGCCCAATCCTATCATCAGGCTGTGCTGCCAGAACTTGTCTTCCGGCAGCACAGCCCAACTTACAGCATCAAAAAGCACAATGCTCTACTATAGTGCACAACTGGGCCACTGTCAGAAATGGTGAGTGGTGCCGGCCATGTGGCAGAGGCTTCCCTAGAGCCCCCAGCACCGAAACGTCACTGGCAGGGGTGGGCTATGGCAGGGAGGGGACTGGGAGGACCGGGGGTGTTTCTAGGCAGGAAGGGAGAGGAACCAGGGGTGGGGAGGAGGTGGGAGAGGGTAGAACTGGTGGCAATGGTGCACGCCAGATCTTATCCCCCCCTTTTTAGAACCTTCCTGCCCCTTTTCTCTCCTCATACATGCCATCAAAACAGGTGTCATACAGTCTGTCCAAGGAGACCCATTGCCGATTGGGCAGCCTACAAGGAGGTAAGTGCAAAATAGAGCAAAATCTGTTATGACCAGCCACAATGTACCAAGAATGTGTTCATTCTTGGTACATTCAGCGGGACTTTGGCCATAAAAACAATGTGAAGTTTAAAATGTATTTTAAAACTTTAAAAACAACTTTATAAGTCTTCTTTAAAATGCACTGTATCTTTAAAAATGTGATGTAAGCAATAAAAATCCTTTAAAAGTCTTATTCAAAATGCAATAAAAACAATTTATTCATAATCTATGGATATCATCAGATGCTTTGTAAGCCTGAATGGGCAGAAAGATGGTGAAAGATACAGTGCATTTTAAAGAAGACTTATAAAGTTGTTTTTAAAGTTTTAAAATACATTTTAAACTTCACGTTGTTTTTATGCAAAGTCCCGCTAATTCTTGGTACATAAGTGCAAAATGCTTTCACTTATCTCCGGCAGGCTGTCCGATCACACCCACCACATGATGCAGTCCATGCCGTTTTGGCACAGCTGCATCAGAGCTGGTGGTCGGGGATAAAATTGGGCTATTACACTAGAAAGGGCCATCCCCTTATGATATGCAATCATCTGAAATTAAATTGAATTTGCTTTGAATTCCACCTGTTTGGGATCATTCTGCAGGGATGTATCTAAGTAACTAGGTCACGAGTGCGAGTGCAAGTACGAGTAATTTTTGCACAAGTACGAGTCCAAGTATGAGTCAGTGCCAAAAATTTTGGGCGAGTACAAGTCAAGTACAAGTCCTTTTGTGCACGAGTATGAGTCGAGTACGAGTCATTTTTGCACGAGTGCGAGTCGAGTGCGAGTAAGGCCAAAACTGCGAGTCACAAGTCGCGAGTCAAGTCACTTTGGGGAAAATGGCTTTCCCCCCTAAAAATGGGGTGAGTGAACCTCTGAGGCTTCTAAAGCACCCACTTGGCTTCCTTATGCCCTTCCCCTCACCTCTTAGTCTTGTCACCACCCATCCGACTTGGGGAAAAACAAGCATACTCGTGTCTTCATTCAAACCATTTATTATTCACACAGTGCTGTTCCCTCTCGAGGAAGAAGCCTCCTGACCACCCCACAGCATCAGTGCAAGTGGCAGTAGAGAAGCTGTGGTAGGGAGCTTCCTGCTGGGTCTTTGTGATCTACCCAGCATTTATTCCTGATTTTCACTCAATCAGCCCATTGGGTGATGGGTGACCCCAACTCTCTCTCTCTCTCTCTCTCTCTCTCTCTCTCTCTCAGACACAGGTAGATGTGCTCTGCAAAGTTAATCCCTGCCATTCTGCCGAGTGCCACAAAGCTGGGAAACCTGCCTAAAAAAAACACATTCCTCAAATTCTAGATCAGCCATTGCATCCTGAAGCAAGAGGTGTTCCCCTCACAAAAAGAAGTACTGCTTAGAAAAAGGAAAAACAACAACAAGCTCTCTGGCAACTCAGATCACACACATGCACATACACACACGCAAGTCTACAGTAAAAGAAAGAATTCCCAACAAACTCCACTATCTTTACAGTTCTTATTAAAAGTGCTGTAGATTTTGAAGGAACACATCTCTGTCTTTTCTCCTCTTGGGTTCTTAAGAAGGATGATGACTTGTCTGAAGGCACTGCCAAGACTCCCAGGCCACCAAGGGTGGCAGAATAAAAACAGCAAATCCACCACACCATATACAGCTGGTGGAAACCCCAGAAATTCTCTAACATTGTGCCTGCCCTTTAACACATTTTGGGGTTAACTGTGTTGCCTCCAGTGTTCTATTCTGCTCTGTAGACTTAATTAATCACACAATTCAATCTGAAGGGGGGGGGACACATTTTGTCAGATAAGTCAGAAGGAAAGCAATGCATCATTCAAGTAGATGCTGCAGAAAAGCAGCAGCTATTTTAAAACCTTGAGTAGTTTGGCTAAATAATATCACCAGAATTATTCATCATCTCCCACCCCACTTTCTCACAGCAGTTTGTGAAGAGAAATTTCTTCCTTGGTTGCCTTATAGATCGGACATAAACTCAAGTTAACTCGTCCATGAATAATTCTGATGTGCATGTGGATATTTCAAAGATCACTGGAGCTGTTTGGACCCTTTTTCTTCCAAGACCCCACCTCAGCTCAACATGTTAGAAGGGGGGGGGGGGGAGAAAGCAGAACATACAGGATCCAGGATGGTGTAGTGGTTTGGGAGTTGGACTTAGACCTGGAAGACCCAGGTTTATTTTATTTTATTTATTTTTCACATTTTTATACCACTCTTCCTCCAAGGAGCTCAGAGTGGTGTACATATTTCCTCCCCTCCTTTTGTCCTCACAACAACCCTGTGAGGTAGCTGACCTTGGGCCAGTCACTATCTCTCAGCCCCACCTACCTCACAGGGTTGTTGTGAGGACAAAAGGAGGGGAGAAAATATGTACACCACTCTGAGCTCCTTGGAGGAAGGGCGGTATAAACATGTGAAAAAATAATAAAATAATAAATCACATTTCTCATTCAACTGGATTCTCTCTTTCCTGACTGCAGTTCAATCATAAGAACATAAGAAGAGCCCTGCTGGATCAGGCCAAAAGCCCATCTAGTCCAGCTTCCTGTGTCACACAGTGGCCCCACCAGATGCCTCAGGGAGCACAAGACAACAAGATAACCTGTTTCCCGTTGACACTCCCTTGCACCTGGCACAGAGAAAACCCACTTCTAAAAACCAGGAGGTTGCTTATGGCTTGTAACCTGTGATGGTCTTTTCCTCCATGAATCTGTCCAAACCCCTTTTAAAGGCATCTAGGCCAGATGCCATCACCACATCCTGTGGCAAGGAGTTCCACAGATGAATTACACGCTGGGTAAAGAAATATTTTCTTTTGTTTGTTCTAACTCTCCCTCCACTCAATTTTAGTACATGTCCCCTGGTTCTGGTGTTGTGCGAGAGGGAGAAGAATTTCCCTCTATCCATTCTCTCCATCCCATGCATAATTTTATAAGTCTCAATCATGTCCCCCCTCAGGCGCCTTTTTTCTAGGCTGAAAAGCCCCAGACGCTGTAGCCTTTCCTCATAAGGGAGGTGCTCCAGCCCACGAATCGTTCTGGTCGCTCTTTTCTGCACCTTTTCCAATTCAACTATATCCTTTTTGAGTCAATTGGGGGGGGGGGGTTGCAGAGGAATAGTAAATATCTGAGGGTGGTAAAGTTTACCTTCCAATCAATCGCTCACAGTGAGAGATCACACACTCATTCATCAGCTCCTGCTGCAACAGTGCCAGAGGGGAAAAAACCCACCACAGCAAAGTGTACAGGCTGGGGGGGGGGGTCAAGGAGTAAACTCCAACTGGCCAGCCAGCCACCAGCCCAGCGCTGCTGTAGCAAAGTGCAGAACACACATGGTCGCTGTGCTCCTGGAAAAGGGTCGCGGGGAGGGGGAGGGGGCCATCCCACTAGCGCAGCAACAGAAAAAAAAGTAATGAGGAATGAGTAAAGTAAGACAAGATGAACACAAAAAAACCCACCAAGCTTACAAACCAAAGAAATCACAACCCCCCCCCCCACACACACACACACTGTATCACGGTCCCGACTCCCTCCACCTCCAACAGCCAAAGATTTTTCTTTTAAAGTAACTAACTAACCAATTAAGCAGCCACACTGAAATGCGGGGCAGGGTGGGGGATGCTGATCGTTTGCACACAATAGGCGGCAGCTTCCTTTACTGATCACTCTCCCCATGAGCAAACAAATGCAAATCTGCAATGCCCCTGGGCAGACGGAGCAGGAACAGACAAGGGGGCTGGGAAAGAAAGCAAAGCACGCAGCTTTTGTTGACGCTGCGCTGGCCGGCCATTTGGCTGTTAAAGAAACATGACTCAAAAAGGCGAGTCATTACACTCACGAGTACCGAGTTAAGTGAGTAAGTGCTTTCCTCAAGTAAGAGTAAATGCAAGTCCCTGGGGGTGCAAGTCAAAGTCAAGTCAAGTAAATTTACATGCTACTCGAGAGCAAGTAACGAGTGACAGAAAAACCGACTCGAGTTAACTCGAGTTCCGAGTACTTCACTCGAGTTCTTCATCACTGTCATTCTGTCACCATTACTTCAGCTATAGGATGTGCCAAGAATCTATTCAGTAGATTTGCTCTTTCCTTCCATGAGGAAGAGTTACGATGTTTTCTTCCAAGATCTGATGCATGCATTATAAATGGGGGGGTGTCAGATGGGCAGCCCAATCCTGCCTAAGGATCGGGCGAGCGGCCCAGGCCGCCTGCCAGAGCCCATGCTCCACGGCAGACAGGAACCCACTCAGCAGAAAGGCTACTTGGGGAAGGGGACGCTCGTCCCCTTCCCCGAGTGTAACCGGCACTGGGGCCGATCGCTCTTCTCAGAATTCCGCCAGCGAAATTGCTGGCGGAAGTTGGAGGAAGCCGTGTAATGGCCCAGCCGAGCGGCGGGGGTCAGGATTTGGCCAAGTACGACCCAGCAAAAGAGCATCTTGTTGCAGTATGAATTGTACACTATTTCAAAATAATTATGTTAAAGTATGGAATGAAATTAAGAAAGATATGTTAAGATGGGAAAGAATGATGTTTTTCTTCAGCCAAAAATGATGTTCTTATTTCAAACGATACCAGTGATTATATCTGATGCACCATTTAAAGAATGGCAGAAAGACATTTCTAAATTTATTTGGCAAGGGAAAAAACCAAGGGTGAAATATAAGATTCTTCAAGATGCAAAGGAGAGAGGAGGATTAGGACTACCGGATTTGAAAGTATATTATGCAGCATGTTGTTTTGTGTGGTTGAAAGAGTGGGTGTATTTACAAAATAGAAGATTATTGGAGTTAGAAGGCTCTGACTTGAGATTTGGTTGGCATGGGTATTTGTGGTATGATAAAGTGAAAGCGAATTTAGAATTTAAAAATCATTATGTTAGACATGCATTATGGAGAATTTGGAATAGATATAAAATGAGGTTTTATGAGAAGAATACCATTATGGGTTGCACCGTATGAAGCACACTTTGGTGGAAGTAGCGTGCCAAAAGAGAAAGGATTACTATACAGAAATTTATTAAATTTTTGGACTTCCGGTTGGGAGGAATGGCTGGCTGACAGCTCTGTCAGTTGCTCTACACCGACGGAGCACGTCTGATGGACTTAATTACTCTACCCCTGGATTAAAAGGGTGTGCGATGAGATAAACCACATATCTTCGGATCGCTCCCATTACTTTCTCGGAGAGCGTAGGCTTTTCGAGTTTGTTTTGGTTTGAGCGTGGAAGAATTGGATCAACAACGAGCTCAAAAAATCAGCCGGAATGTAAGCCAAGCCCCCTCCCGCTTATACTTTTGCTTTGCTTATGCAAGTGGCGAGGAACTGCAATAAGAATTGAAGAAATAAGCTAAGATAACGAGTTAATTTAAGAATAGAAGATTTGTTGTGAAAAGGATATAATTTGGAAGGAAGATAATATACTACAGTGAAAATATTAAGCGAAAATATTAAGTAACTTGTTGGTACTTACGGAAGATTGAAGTAGTGAAGAAACACTTTGGGGAGATATCTATAAACTGTTTTAATGAGAGAAAGAGACTTGTTTTGCTTTTGAACTGTTTGTTTTGAATTCCTGTGGTTTGGAACTGTACAAAGACGGACAAAGAATTTCCTTCCGGGCAGAAGGTCATCATGAAGGATTGAAAAAAGATTGAAAAATAATTATGTTGGTTGGTATTTGCCGCCTGCACACATTTTAAGAAGTTGAGTCTTTGTTTTTGGTTTCAAAGAGAAGGAAAAGAAGTTGAACTGAGTAAGTGAAAGAGTGCCATTTGGTGAAAATTAGAAATATGGCTACAAGAAGAAGAGGGAATACATTAGAAAAAAAATCACCTCCAAAATCGCCTGGAACAGAAAGACCAGCGGAAACACTGGAAGAATGCTTTAAAAGATGGGAAAATAAATTCGATGCAAAATTGGGAACTTTGCATGAAGAATTTCAAAAGATGAAGGTGGAGCTGAAACAAGAAATATACCAGCTTGATGTAGCTGTGAAAGAAATAAAAGGTGATCTGCAAGAGATAAATATTAAGATGAAAACCCAGGAAGATAAAGTGATGCATTTTGAAATGGAGAGCTGCAAGATTCAAGATATGTTGGCGCTGGCTGAACAAGAGAGAAAACAGAGCTTCCTACGGTTTCGTGCAATTCCAGAACAACAAGCAGAAGATACAAGAGATAGAATGGTACACATTCTGTCAGACTTTCTACTAATAGAACGAGATGAATTGGATCTGGATTTGGATAAGGCATATAGAATTAATACAAGATACGCAGTAGCAAAGAAAGTGCCAAGAGATATCTTGGTGCATTTTGTGAGGCAACGAACAAGAGATAAAGTTCTACAGCAACATGCTAAATCAAGACTCAAGGTAGAAGAAGCGCACATCATTGTGCTAAAGGAGATTCCGTTGAGAATTTTGCAGAAAAGGAAAAGTTATGCATTCCTGGTGGAGGTGCTGAAGAAACAGAAGATTGTCTTTAGGTGGGGAAAATTAGAAGGCGTGACTCTTAAACTGCATGGAAAAACCTATAGATTGGATACAATCCAGAAAGCAAAAGAGTTCCTGAGAAGATTCAAGGATGGAAGAGAAGAAGAAGAAGAAGAAGGGATGGACAGTGCAATGGCAAGCTGTGAATAATAAAGATGGATTACAAATTTTTATCATAGAATATTAATGGAGCTAATGCTCCACAAAAAAGAAAAAGAGTATTCCATTATTTGAAAAAACTTAACCAAGATGTGATATGCCTTCAAGAAACCCACATAAAAAAGGGAGATACAAAATTTTTGATTCAGAAAAATTTGGGAGAAGAATTTTTTTCAACCAATATTAAGAAGAAGAATGGGGTGGTTTTATATGTTAAAAAATATTTGAAGCCAGAATTAATATTTGCAGATGACAAAGGAAGAGGGGTGGCAGTGGAAGTAACACTAGATGGGATAAAAACGTTACTATTGGGGGTGTATACACCACACCAACAAAAAGGGGATTTTTTTAGATATTTGATGGATTTGTTGGCAAATTATTCTTATAGTAGTTTTTGCTTGTTGGGTGACTGGAATGGAGTTGTCTCCCCGCTGAGTGATAAAGGCTCCGAAAAAGAAATAAAACACAATCAAGGGAAATTACCTAAAAGTTTTTTTGAAATGGTGGAGACTTTAGGGGTCTTGGATATATGGAGACAGAAAAATGGGAGCTCTAAGGAGTTCACACATTATTCAGAGAGACATGGATCAAGTTCAAGAATTGATATGTTTTGGGTGTCAAAGGATATAGCTGTTAGAACTTCCAAAGCAGAGATTTTAACAAAATCTATTTCAGATCATAATCCGATATCGCTGGCCATAAGGAAGAAAATTAAAACTTATAGATGGAGACTGAATGAACTGTTATTACAGAAAGAAGAGATAATAGAAGAAGCTAAGAGTAAACTAAAAGACTTTTTTGAGTTAAATATGAATAAAGGAACAGAAGTAAGAATGGTTTGGGATGCAAGTAAAGCATTTATAAGAGGATATTTTATACAAAAAAATGCAGAATGGACTAAAAAGAGACAAATTAAGTTTCAAAAGATTGAAGAAGAGATGAAGAAGAAAGAACAAGAGTTGAGGAGGACACCTGGTGACAAAAACGTTTTACAACAAATTAAAATTTTACATTGTCAACTATCCCTGATGATAACAAAAGAAATAGAAATTAAAATGAAGTATGCGAAACAAAGGTATTTTGAACATGCTAATAAACCAGGAAAATTTTTAGCTTATAAACTGAGGAAAGAAAGGGAGAAAAGAATTATTTCTAAGTTACAAGAGACAGATAAAATATGTACAGAACAAGAAGATATACAAAAATTAATTGTAAATTATTATACAAATTTATATAAAAGACAGAAGGTAGAACCAGCAAAAATAAAGGAATATTTGGTAAAGCAAAATTTACCAAAAGTCTTGGAAGATCAGAAATTAATTTTAAATGAAAGGATCATGCCTAGAGAAGTGGCAGATGCGATAAAGAGAGTTAAACTGAATAAGGCACCAGGTCCAGATGGATTGACTGGGAGATTTTATAAATGTTTAGAAGATGTAATAAGTATCCCATTACAACAGACAATGAATGATATCTTACAAAATAGAAAAATGCCAGATTCATGGAAAGAGGCGAACATAACTTTGATACTAAAAGAAGGACAAGATTCAAGTAGTATAAAGAATTATAGACCTATATCTTTGCTTAACAATGATTATAAGATATTTACATCAATTTTAGCGGAGAGAATGAAGAAGATGTTGCAAAAATTCATACATGAAGATCAATGTGGTTTTCTACCAAAAAGACATTTGAGGGAGAATGTAAGAATTGTTGTGGATATGTTGGAATATTTTGACAAACATATAGATAAGCAATTAGCATTAATATTTATAGATGCTGAAAAAGCTTTTGATAATTTGAACTGGTCTTTTTTATTAGAAGTTTTACAAGAAATGGACTTCGGGGAAAACTTCAATAAATGGATAAATTCAATTTATGTGACACAAACTGTAAGAGTATTAGTGAATGGTGAGCTGACTAAGACATTTGAAATTCAAAAAGGTACGCGACAAGGATGTCCGTTATCACCATTGCTGTTTATATTGGTGTTAGAAGTTTTGAATAGAAATATTAGACAAGATGAAAGAATATATGGTGTGAAGATTAAGAAAGAAACATTCAAGTTAAGAGCCTTTGCAGACGACTTGGTACTAATGCTGGAAAATCCGTTAAAAGATATAGAGTTGTTGATGAGTAAATTAAAAGAATTTGGATCTCTTGCAGGATTTAAAGTTAATAAACAGAAGACAAAAATAGTGACTAAAAATATGAAGATTCAAGATCAACTGAAACTGATGAATAAAACAGGATTTAAGGTGGAAAAAAAAGTTAAATATCTTGGAATTGTATTGACGAGTATGAATTGTACATTATTTCAAAATAATTATGTTAAAGTATGGAATGAAATTAAGAAAGATCTGTTACGATGGGAAAGATTGAAATTGTCCTTACTAGGAAGGATATCGGTGATTAAGATGAATGTATTGCCAAAAATGATGTTCTTATTTCAAACGATACCAGTGATTATATCTGATGCACCATTTAAAGAATGGCAGAAAGACATTTCTAAATTTATTTGGCAAGGGAAAAAACCAAGGGTGAAATATAAGATTCTTCAGGATGCAAAAGAGAGAGGAGGATTAGGATTACCAGATCTGAAAGTATATTATGCAGCATGTTGTTTTGTGTGGTTGAAAGAGTGGGTGTATTTACAAAATAGAAGATTATTGGAGTTAGAAGGCTCTGACTTGAGATTTGGTTGGCATGGGTATTTGTGGCATGATAAAGTGAAAGCAAATTTAGAATTTAAAAATCATTATGTTAGACATGCATTATGGAGAATTTGGAATAGATATAAAATGAGATTTTATGAGAAAGTACCATTATGGGTTGCACCATATGAAGCACACTTTGGTGGAAGTAGCGTGCCAAAAGAGAAAGGACTACTGTACAGAAATTTATTAATTTTTTCACAAGGAGACTGTATAATGAAGTCAAAACTAATGGAAGAAGACTTTAATTGCCAATGGTTTGTATATGCTCAAATTTTGGAGAGATTTAAAGTGGACAAGAAGGCATATGGATTTGTAGAAGAAGAATCAATATTGGAGGCACAATTAAAATCTGAAGACCAGATAATTTCAAAAATGTATAAATTGCTTTTGAAGTTTGAAACAGAAGAAGAACAAGTTAAAGAATGTACGATTCATTGGGCGAAAAATGTAGGTCATGTTATTTTAATGGACCAATGGGAACAACTATGGTTAAAACAGTTGAAATTTACGTTAAATGTTAATATTAAAGAAAATATGTATAAAATGATATATAGATGGTATATAACCCCAAGCAAATTAGCAAAAATGTATGAGAAGGTGACGAATAGATGTTGGAAATGTAAAATGCAAGAAGGAACTTTTTACCATATGTGGTGGACATGCCCTCAAGCAAAGAAGTATTGGACTCAGATTCACAAACAGATTGAGTTGATTTTAAAGATTAAGATCCAAATGAAACCGGAAACATTTTTGTTGGGTATGTGGGAGGATCATGTAGGCGAAAAATTTCAAACTTTGTTTTTATATATGATAGCTGCGGCAAGAATTTTATATGCACAATATTGGAAGAATTCGGAGATACCTTCGCTGGAAGATTGGTGGCTGAAAGTTTTGGACTATGCTGAAATGGATAAACTTACAATTTTAATTAAGGAAAAGTCAGTTAACTTTTTCGTGAATAATTGGAAACCATTTATTGACTTTTTAAGAGAGAGAGAGAGGAATGATGTGATGATATGCGGATTTAATGAATAGAATGTGGGTGTTGTTTTGGCTTAATTGGAAATTGTATGTAGAAAATAGTGAATAGTATGCTAGTAGGATGTATTGCTTCGCGCTTGCTATAACTTTATGAAATATGTATTGTTTTTATGTTTTAATATATCAATAAAATATTAAAAAAAAAGAAATTTATTAAATTTTTCACAAGGAGACTGTACAATGAAGTCAAGAGAAAAATTAATGGAAGAAGACTTTAATTGCCAATGGTTTGTATATGCTCAAATTTTGGAGAGATTTAAAGTGGACAAGAAGGCATATGGATTTGTAGAAGAAGAATCAATATTGGAGGTACAATTAAAATCTGAAGACCAGGTAATTTCAAAAATGTATACATTGCTTTTGAAGTTTGAGACAGAAGAAGAACAGGTTAAAGAATGTACGATTCATTGGGCGAAAAATGTAGGTCATGTTTTTTTAATGGACTAATGGGAACAACCATGGTTAAAACAGTTGAAATTTACGTTAGATGTTAATATTAAAGAAAATATGTATAAAATGATGTATAGATGGTATATAACCCCAAGCAAATTAGCAAAAATGTATGAGAAGATGACGAATAGATGTTGGAAATGTAAAAAGCAAGAAGGAACTTTTTACCATATGTGGTGGACATGCCCCCAAGCAAAGAAGTATTAGACTCAGATTCATAAACAGATTGAGTTGATTTTAAAGATTAAGGTTCAAATGAAACCGGAAACCTTTTTGTTGGGTATGTGGGATGATCATGTAGGTGAAAAATTCCAAACTTTGTTTTTATATATGATAGCTGCAGCAAGAATTTTATATGCACAATATTGGAAGAATTCGGAGATACCTTTGCTGGAAGATTGGTGGCTGAAAGTTTTGGACTATGCTGAAATGGATAAACTTACAATTTTAATTAAGGAAAAGACAGTTAACCTTTTCGTGAATAACTGGAAACCATTTATCGATTTTTTAAGAGAAAGAGAGAACAACGATGTGATGATATGCGGATTTAATGAATAGAACGTGGGTGTTATTTTGGCTTAGTTGGATATTATATGTAGAAAATAGTGAATAGTATGCTAGTAGGATGTATTGATTCGTGCTTGCTATAACTTTATGAAATATGTATTTTTTATGTTTTAATATATCAATAAAATATAAAAACATATATATAAAAAAGAGCATCTGGTTGCAGTCACACGTACAATCACATCAAGACTGCTTTTTCTTTTTCTTTTTTCTTTTCTTTTTTTGCAGTGCACAGTATCAAATTTGGAGGAAAGATGCAAATCACCACCACTACCACCAGAGGCGTGGAAAGACTGGAGCGAGCGGAGCAGCGGCTCCGGGCGGCACCTCAGCCCTGGGCGGCGCTGCTCTGCTCGCTCCAGTCTTTCCACGGAGCAAGCAAGCGCGCACCCGCCCGCCCGTCCGGTGACGCGGGCGGATGCTCCGAGGCCTTCTCCCCCAGCCTTGGAGCCGGAGAAAGCCCCGGAGCATCCACCTCGACCGGTGGCCAGGGCTTTCTGAAGGCCGACTGCTGAGCCGCACTGTTTATCTTTGTTTTGCACATGCACAGAACGTTTTAACAAAGATAAACAGCGCGGCGCAGCAGTCGGCCTTCAGAAAGCCCTGGCCACCGGTCGAGGTGGACGCTCCGGGGCTTTCTCCGGCTCCGAGGCCGGGGGAGAAGGCCTCGGAATGCCCGCGTAAGCTGGGTCGCCCCCCCCGGAGCAGCGCCGCCCCCTCCGGCAGCACTCGCTGCTGATACGCCTCTGCAGCTGCAGCTTCTCTCCCTCACAGAGGCTCTGCAACTTATCAAATAGACAGAAGAAATAGAAAACTGTGGAAAACTGTGCATTTTCCACTTCTAGAATGACAGTGCCCTCCACTTCTAGAGTGCCCTTGCAGAAAGCACTCATTTCAGTTTTCATAGATATGGATAAAGATACGATAGCAAGAAAGGGGTGTGTGTATGTAGACTTACAGAAGTCTTGAATCTGCTTCTTCAGCCCCAATCAGGCCTCAGTGTAGGAGGTTGATGTTCAAGAAACATATGCTTAGCTCTCTCCTGAGTGTGAAGAACTAGTTGTGCCAGTTTGCCCACAGCCTTCCTATGTGATCATCAACCTATTTCCCAACAGAATAATTAGTATAATTCTGTTAAGAGTGTTTACCATGTGTTCAGTGTTTCCTACAACACACCTGCTTTATAAATGCTAGTGAGAACTCCGTTCAGTTCTCTGTATCTCCTTCTTTCAAGAGAGATTGAAACCATCCAGATCACCAAAGTTGCAGGTTGACATTAACCACTGCAGAGTGATTTCTCCATCATCACCACTCCTTATCAACGTGCCAGCTGTAGCCCTAAATCTCAGGTCAGTAGCTGGCAAGTAGCTTAACAACTGTAAGGAAGGAGATTAGGAATCTTGCTTTGGGTGAGTAGTCTTTTGTTTACATAGAGATTTTATGTGTGTGTTTTTAATGTACATGCCAGGAAATGTCATTCTAGTGCTGGAGAAGGGAAGGAAATCTAATCAATTCAAGAAATACTGTAGTTTTAAAACTGGGACACTTGGGTGTGTAGAGTGTGTAGAAGTCAGGAGCTCTTTGTATATGCAAAATAACGTTCAGTTCTTGGAAGGAGCTTGCATTCATGGAGTGCTCTTTTCTTCATGTAATCATGACTCACAGCGCAATCCTATCCAACTTATACCACTGGTGAAACCAGCGGGGTAGGGCAGGGCGGGAGGCTTTTGGGGGGAGGGGAGATTTAAATCCCCCTTGAATCCCCCTTTGGAGGGGATTTGAATTCCCTTTCCGTTCTGGGGCCTCCCGTTCTCGCTGCACCACTGGTTACACTGGTGGTGTAAGTTGGATAGGATTGCGCTGTCTCAATGTGACCCATGATCTTTAAATGGCAGGGAAATGTTATTGGGAGAGCAAAAAATAGCCTTGAATTTTTATTCATTTTTGCTTCTTTTTTTAAAAGCCACCAGGCACCAGCCATCTAAGGCTGCGTCAAATGGCTATATTTCAGAGGAACCTGGGTTCATTTTGGGTTTTTCCCAAAGCAGAATGATTCAGTTCAGAGTGCAATTCTTTCTGAATCAAAAACATACCCCTACAAAAATATACCCCTTCATGATTCCATCTGATTACAATCCTCTTAGACTGGTTCTTTGCTCATTTGCTCCATATCGAGCAACCCAATTCCACACTGTTTACTCTGAAGTAAATTCCATTGAAGTTAAGTTAAAATGCAAAGAAGCATTTTGATTGTGTCTAACCATTTCTTTCCTTATTTGTTTGTTTAGAGAACTTATATCCCGCCTTTCTCCCAATAAGGGCAATCAAGGCAGCTTACAACATTAAAACAACAACAATAAAACATTTTAAAAAATAAAACAAGTAAAACAAGACAAGCTCCAATGGATCCCAGAAAACAAATTAAAATTATATTTGATTAAAAAGCCAGAACATCATGTCAGCTTTCGAACGCCAACCTAAATAAAAAGGTCTTAAGGGCCCACCAAAAGGTCTCCAAGGAAGGAGCCATTATTAATTCCAAGGAGAAGAAATTCCACAAGCAAGGTGCCATCACCAAGAAGGCCCTGTTCCTTGCCTCTATCCCCCTTCCCTCTGTCCCCCTCCCCTCTGTTGGTGGCAGCACAGTTAAAAGGGTCCCCTCTGATGACCTCAGAGGATGGGTCGGATTATATGGAAGGTCCCTTAAATAGCCTGGTCCCAAACCATAAAGGGCTTTTCAAGTCAAAACTAGCACTTTGTATTGTGCCCAGAAACAAACAAGCAGCTAGTGCAGCCACCGAAGCAGCAGCCCAACTGAGTCAAACCAATGAGCCCCCACAACCACACGGGCAGCCGCATTCTGTACTAGTTGCAGTTTCTGAACAGTCTTCAAAGGCAATAGTAGAAGAAAGAAAGACGGGTTTAAAAGCCATGCTAAGAAATTTCTACAAAGCAAAAACCAAGAACTGGTGCGGACCAAGGACTGGGTTTAAGCAAAATAAAATTCTTTAATAAAAAGCTACGTTTCAATTATCATATGATAATCTTCTTCAGGCAAAACATACGAGCCAGCAGGCTGTTAGATGTTGAAAAAGTCTCTGCGTTCCTGGATTTTAACGGCGCGCACTGCTGCTCAGCTGGAGATCCTTGAAGCAGATTAGGCACTTCCGGTTTTTCACTCTCACCCGCATGGAGTAGCACTTTGACAGTATATAGATCTTAGGTAAATAATAAATTTCACAGATGGTAAAACATACTTTTGACGTTTCGCGCACGTAACTCTCGTGGCATCATCAGAAATCTCAATCTCCTAGTGTCCTTAAACAGGATTTCATGACCTGTTTCCACATGGTGCTCAGCAAGTGCCGACATCTGAGGATGACATAATCTGCAGTGTCTTTCATGCTCCTTCACCCTCGTAGAGATCATGCATTTAGTAACACCAATGTATGATTTTCCACATGAACATGGTATACGATAAACACCGGAGGTGGATAATCTTGGTCTTTCATCCTTTGTATTTCTGAGAAACTGAGACAGCTTTCTTGTAGGTTTGAAAATGGTTTTAACCTCTATCTGTCTGAGAATCTTAGATATCCTATCAGTAACTCCCTGTAAGTATGGCAGACAAATAACTTTCTCTTTTTCAACACTGGTCTCTACTTCTTTCTTTTTATCTTTCTTTGAGATATTAGAGTGCCTAGATTTATGGATTAAAGATCTAGGATACCCATTTGCACTAAGGGAGTCAAAGATGCAGTCGTGTTGCTACGACGCGCGACACCCTAGAGTGGGGTCGCGCGTCGCCCTTAAGGGGGAGGCTCCGCCCCCACGCGTGACGTCACACGCAGGAGCAGAGCACCCTCCCCGCTCCGTTTTCGGCTCATTTTGGAGCCGAACGGACACAGGGGAGGGCGGGCGGGCCCGCCTCCAACTAAAAACTGTAAGTGGGGGGATCGCGCGTCACCCCTATACGCGCGACGCCCCCCGGCGGCCCGCCCCCCCCCGCTTCCCCCTGTCGACGCCAGTGCAAAGATGATCCCCTTTTCTTGTCCTAAAGATGTTGAATCACAAATATGGACAGCTCTATAGACCAAAGAGTTAATCACCGAGTTCTTATGTGCCGGGTGATGGTTTGAATCGTAATGAAGATATCTCCCTGTATGAGTAGGTTTTCTATAAATATTAAGGGAGAATGTTAAATCAGACTTTTTGGAGATCATCACATCCAGAAAAGGTAACGAGCCATTTTTCTCCATTTCCAGGGTAAATTTAATCTCCTGGCACCGGTTGTTAAGATGTTTCAAAAATTCTAATAGGGCCTTTTCCCCATGGTCCCAGATACAAAAAACGTCATCCACGTATCTGAGCCATGTATTGGGTTTAAATTTCGCTGATTTTAACACCTCTTTCTCAAAATTTTCCATAAATAAATTTGCCAGGACCGGGCTCAGTGCATTTCCCATAGCCATCCCCTCTATTTGTTCCCAGAAAATTCTTCAAAAGCAGTTCCACATAGAGCATGTTGCAGTAATCTACTCTAGATGTCAGTAGGGCATGTGTCACCTTGGCCGAGTCTGAATGATTTGGGTATGGTTGCAGTTGTTGGCAGAGGCGTAGTGACATCATCGTCGAATGTCAGGAGACAGCGTCGTGACCCAGTTGTGATGCCACACAACTGAAGAAGAGATCTGCACACCAGCACAGACCTCTTTAGAGGGACTATATAGCTCCCTGCTCTCTGGATTGGAAAAGGGGGACAGAGAGGAAGTGTGGTGGAGAGGAGAATCATAATATCTGGTGCTCTAGTCCACCATATCCCTCCAATTCAGGAAAGAGGAGAAGCAGTAGTGGAGGTGAGTAGGCAGATAGAGGTGGTCATTCTCCACTTATCTCCTGCCTGTGGTGACCCCCTCAGCCAGCCTCATGGATGGACTGGCCCTGAAGATCACAGCATTCTTATCAACAAATAACTGTACTACTTCATTTCATACAGGTAGAAGATGTGGGTTCTTTTAATAGCAGCATGTTTATCTCAAGGAATGTTTGGTCTAGAAGAAATCAGAACATCCGAAGAACCTTTGATGGGACATACAGTTGATCCTGAGTGCTTTATGAACGTTGTAAGTTGGATACAGTTTTGACTACGTACTGTGCTTTTAGTAGGCAGTGCCATAGAGGTAAGCAAGGTGAAAAGCAGCATCACTGCCCACTCTAGGGATTGGTTCAGACATTGTCGCTTTCACATCCTGAAAATCCTTTAATTCATGGTGGCATTTAATGCAGAAATAGTAATACAAATACTCAACTCCTTCCTGCATGTGGTTTTGTTCAGTCGTTAAGTCGTGTCCGACCCTTCGTGTCCATCACCGGTTACAAGCCATGATGGGTATATATAATCTCCTGGTTTTAGAAGTAGGCTTTCTCTGAATGCCAGATGCAAGGGAGTTTTATTTTATTATTTTTTTCACAGATTTTTTTTTTATCAGAAAGCGATGTTATGTGTTTTACAAAACAATCCTGCGCAATTTAGGGCTAGTGGAGCGAGTGCTCCGCTGGCTTAGGGTGTCGCAAAAGTGCCATAAAGCACTTTCGTGGCAGCCTGGAAGTAAGCGGCGCCAGAGCCAAGACTGGAAACCCGCACCGCCAGACATAGGTAATTTAGTTTGGGGATTGGGGATTGCGGGCCAGGGTGGCGGGTGAGGGGGTGATTGGCTGGCCAGGCCAGGGAGGGGAGCGGAGATATCGGCGGTATGCTCCACTGATATCTTAACCCTCTTCCCAGGCCTGTCCTGCCTTACACTGCCTCCCCGGATGTGCCCCAGCAAAATAGCTGGTGCGCATCTGAGGAGGCCCATTGGGGCTGTCAGAACATACACTGGGGGAAAGGGACATTCGTCCCTTTCCTCCAAAGTGTGCCCTGGCTCCATCGGCATGGGCCGCATCCTGTGTAGGATGCAGCAGCCGGCTGTTTAGGCCAGCTGGTGCATTTTATGCAAAATTGAGCTGTTAATTTCCTTATCACCATTTATTCCTGCCCCTACTGATTAGGTACAGAGAAGACAACTTCCTACAAGCCTAGTGTATATGTTTTTGTTTTTTTTCTATAGAGCGAGATTATCCGTCATCATGGGTACCCAAGCGAGGAATATCATGTTGAGACAGAAGATGACTATATCCTTACAATCAACAGAATACCTCATGGAAGATATAATGGTGCAAACAAAGGTAGGACTTAGGTGTGATGAGAGAAAGGCAGTGGCAGTCCTTCCACTAACCATGATGGATGTACCTCTGTTATTAGGAGGGGTTTCCCTAGCATTTGCATTGCCCTCCTTGGGATGGTTTTCCATCAGCATTCCAGAACAGATAAACATTTATTCTTAGTTTTTCAAAATATGACTGGAATAAAATCTATACAAAAAATATTAAAAAAGGAAAAAAAAGCGATTTGTGGCATCTTAGAGGCAAAGGGCCTTGTACATCTTCAATGGATGCCCCCATGCCCCTCACTGGCTTGTAATATCTAAACAGCAAGACCAGGTAGGAGCTATTTTGCTGGCGTAAGTCCGAGGAGATCCAGTGGACATTCTGAGGTGAGGTTTCAGGGATAGGGCACAAGTCGCTGCCACCAGAATCCACCCCCTCCCTCCCCAAAATGCCCTCTGTCCTCTCCCTCCTTGCCCTCGACACCCCTCCACTGCTGCTGATTTACCAGAGTCAGCACAGTCTAGGCTCCATGGCTGCAGGCCTGCGAAGCTGTCACCACTTTGCAGCAGCAGCTGGGACTGGCCTGGCAGCAGCACAGTCTTCATGCCATCCCTGGGCCTTGTACGACCAGAGGATACTCCTCGTCCTGATGTCATAAAAGGCTCATAGGATTGAGCTGCTTGTTCCCTTATGGAGAGCTTCTAATAAGTTTTAACAAGTTCTTTAAAAAGGCATAGAAAAGTTACAGTGAGTTGAATTGTGCCCATTGAGTTCAATGGGGAAATTAAAAAAAAGAAAAGAATTTGGATTGAAATGAATCAACCTTCCAAACCGGGCATGCAATGAGGCAAATTGTTGAAAGAAGCTAATGAAATGGATCAGGCTACCCAATCAAGCAACATCTGAAAAACACACGCGCGCACACACACGCACGCACGCACGCATGCATGCATCTATACTCAATTTTACAGTTGGGTTGGAGGAAGAAGTAGCTTCCTTATCCACAATGGCTTGTAACATAGAAGCCACTGAAACCATTGTTCTAGCAACCTGTGGGCCAGTGAAGTATCTAAGTCTGACCAAGCAAGTGAAGCTTTTGATTTATCAGTGCTCTTCAACCCATGGGTCACAACGCCTCATATGGGGGGGGGGGTTATTTACATAAACCCCCATGGGTTTTAAAAGCCCATGGATTTTATTTACATAACTTGCGTGTGGGCATAGCACATGCTATGCCGGCACACCAGGCCCCCATGCATCACAAAAGTGCCGTAAAGCGCTTTGTAACAGCACAGAGGCTAGGCACGCTAGCACAAAGGCCAAGGCCTTTGCATGCATGCTGGCCCAGCAGAGGAGGCCCACTGCAGCAGGTGAGTCCCCCACTGGGCTGAACAGTTCCCACTTTCTGCATAGCATGCAGCGTTGCCTGCACTGGCCTTGCTGCATCTCTGGGCAAAAAGTGATGTTGGATTGGGCTGCCCATATCTTTGACAGAACTATCGCATGTGAACAGTGCTAATTTGACCAATTTCCCTTAACAGTTAAGAATAGGCTGACCATATCCCAAAAGGAACAGGGTGCCTATACCTAAACCATTGTGAGAAGTGAGAATTGGGGCACGTGTAGCTTGTTGAACCCTTCAGTGATGAGCTGCACCCAGAGGCATAACCAGGCCTCCTGGCGCCCAGAGGAAGGGGGCGGGGCCTAGGTGACATGGCGCGCCCAGCGTGTCACCGCCCCCCCCTCAGGTTTCCTACCTATTTCGGAGCCGTAGGGGTTCCAGGGAGGCGGGAGGGCCATAAAAAGGACGAGCAACGCGCCAGAGATGAGCAACGCGCCAGGACGGAACCGGTAGGTCCGCCTGCGCCTGGAGAAGCTGCTCCACTCTCCCAACACCGCTCCCCTGAGGTCCACCTGCGCCTGGAGCAGCTGCTCCACGCACTCCACTCTCCTCCCACTTCTGGCTGCACCCGCCCAAATTCCAGTGGTTAAAGGTATAGGCACCTAGTCCCTTTTTGGATATGGTCAGCCTATTTAAGAACAAATCATATTGCCCTGTCCTCACTGACAACCGGAGACCTCTGCCATTTTCAGCTGATGGACAGAACAAAAATGAGAAAAAGGAATGGAAATCATTAGCAAAATCATTAGCAAAATCATAAATATTGCTTAAAACGTATTAAGCAGCAATGATGTAGCAGCCCTTCTGTTTTACAGGTCCACGGCCTGTAGTGTTTTTGCAACATGCGCTGCTTGCTGATGCTTCCCACTGGGTTTCCAATCTGCCCAACAACAGCTTAGGCTTCATATTAGCAGACGCTGGTTATGATGTTTGGCTGGGAAACAGCAGAGGGAATGTCTGGTCTTCAAATCACAAGACACTGAAGCCAAGTGAGAACAAATTCTGGGAATTTAGGTAAGAAATCAAAGAAATTGTCATAGAAATAGGGGACTTGTAACTAGTCTCTGCCATTATACTGTGTCTATGAAAGTGACTGATTTATAAGCCTAAAGGTGATTCGACGTGATTGAGGTAGCATGATGTATTCCTGGGGCAGCCAAACAAACTTCCACCATTAGGGCCTCTGCGTTCTTAAGAGTTGTGTAGAAGACAGAATCTTGGCAGTTGCAAGTGCTGCTGAAGCAACTGCACCTGCTGAAATGCCCTTACTTATACAGCCATTAAAGGGCCAAGAGCATTCATGTTCAAAGGCTGGGTCACTAGTCCTGACGTATTTACTCAATGTTTCTATTTACATAGAAAATGAAGGGGGGGGGCTAATTTCCATTACAAAAGGTATACACCAGTGAGAGGCACTGCACTTTGTCTCCCCGTCTGACCTTGTCATGCTCTGTCACCAGAGGCACTTTTTCTGCCGGCTCTCTTTGGGTATCCCAGCCTGACTGATAGAAAATGACGGCAGTGACAGTGATTGAAGGGAAGTGGGCAGAGGACAGGGGAGAGTTCAGATCCACATGCACCATTTGGTATACAAATGAGAGTGCCAACTGTGTATGTGAATGTGACAGACACATGTTACATCACCACTTGCCTGTCCCTATCGTGTCTACTTAGATATTTTGTTTCATTTGAAATGAATCACTGCTACAGAGCTGCAGATACATAGACAAAGTCCCCTACTTAGTACAGGTTAGGTTCCAGGTCTGTACTTAAATGGAAATGTATGTAAGTTGAAAATCAGGTTCTTGGTGGCCCAGAGCTATCATGCCTGAGCGAAAGCAGTGCACCATCAAAATAAATACTGTGCAAAAGTGTCGATGCAGCTGTCCGTCTCACTTGGACATTCGTAACTCAGGGAGCCAGCAAACTACCAAAATTAGAAGCTAGGATGAGTTAGAATTTGCTCCTGAACCTTCAGTCCTATCTCTGAATCTTGTCTACATTCCACTTGCAAATTCAGTCAATACACACAAATATAACCTTCCCAGTACAGAGAAAGGGAGAATGTGACTGCAATTTGCTGGGGATCTGTTGGTCACTCTGCCAGGCAGCCCAATCCTGCCTAACTTTGCACCCAGGCATCCAGCAAGGTTGGTGCAGGCAGTGCTGGGTTCTGAGTGGGAAACGGGACCTTGGAGGTCACCTCAGGGGAAGGGAACACCTCTTCACATTGGGTTTAAGGGTGTACTGCATTTGCTATGTTGATTCAGTACAGAATGTTGTTTGCTATCGTTCTAATCCAGAATTCTGCCCCACATCAATGCCGCAGCTCATTTGGTTTCATCACACCCAAAGGTGCAAGACTTCTGGCTTTGTATAACGGGATGGATGGCATGCACTGTCTCTGTACATAAATCTGGAAGTCCCACATATCTGGCTTGAAGGAGACTGCACAGGGGGCAAGGTCAGGGGGTGGAGGATCCACTTCTCACATGGACAAGCAGGAAGTAGATTAGGGCCGCCAACACCTTGCAATCTGCAGCTAATACAGTCTTCTACAGGCTCGGCAGTCTTCGGCCACTCCGGGCCTCGTCATGTCATGTTCTCACTGACGAGTGACAAAAACACACTCGTCAGTGAGAATCCGACGTGACGAGGCCCAGAGCGGGCTGAAGACCACCGAGCAGAGGCTTGGGCAGCGGGCTGTTCGTGATCCACCAAAACCTGCTGCTCTGGTGTCATGTCAGTGTGATATAGCTCATTGTGGGACTACACAGGTGAGACCATGAGTAATATGCAACTTTGATTCTCAGCATTAATTTCTGTTGGCAAAGTAAAAGAGCTGCAATTTGAGGACGCTCACATTCCCATTTACTCAAAATGCTGGGACCTCCAAGGCCAAGGAGAAAGTTTAGACCTTTTCACAAAAGTTTCCGAAACACACTCCTACGTGGCAATGTACTTTACTTGGAGACCCTATTTTGGTAAGGGTAAAACCTGCCCTTTAGTCCCTCCATACTGGCAGGAATGCTAATATATATGTATGAAACATATATTTCAATGTGGAACTCATAATGTTTCATTACATCTTATGAGATTCTTGTAGGATACAGCCCCTCCCTCCAGTCTGTACACACTCCACCATATGTCATAACAACAGCCCTTTTGGTAATTTATCATAGCAGTAACATAAAGTGGATGAGCTCTTAGAAAATGTTCCTGACATTATAAAGGTATGAATGTGCCAAATATAAGCATAGAAAGTTCAGAACTCTGGGGCAAAAGTTTGTAAATTAGCCAAACTGTCATAGGAATTTGGAAAAAGAAAAAAAGGGGGGGGGAGAACTGGAGGCAATTGTATGTTGCAGTCTTTGGGAACTCTCTGGCCAGTGGTTGTGCTGCTATTATGTCACAGAAACTGGGGGGTCAGATTCAATGAGCACTGGTTTCATTTTGGGGGAAAATACTCTTTTCTCCATCCCTGTCCCAAACTGAGCTGCTGTGGTGCCTGCCTTGGAATACACATGACCATTCCTAGTTGCTTAGGAATTCAACTGTCAGCACAAAGATCCTACTGTAGGTACTGAGCTCAAAGACAACACGATAAAGTGTGCAGAAAAGCAAGGTGACTACTATTATAGCCATGATCAACTGCGAGAGTGAAAGACAGAATACAATTGGATACTAATTGCCTCCAATTCTAATAGATGATCATTTTATTTGTTGAAAATAGCCCCTGGATTATTTCTAGGTGTTCTTGTGCTTATTGTCCACCACCATGCTACATCCTTTTAGGAAGACAAGTATGCAACTTAGTACTCTAAACTAAATATCCATTTACTTATTCCTTCTTCTGTAAGAATGAAGGTAAACAGAAGGCTTGAGAAACAAACTTGTCAGTCTTGCTTGCAGAGGCGTCACTACACCCCCTGTGGGGGGCCATCGATGCGACACCCCCATGTGATGCCACAAGCCCCACCCCCTTGCCACGCCATTTGCAGCCCGGGCTGTTTGCAGCCTGGGAGGGAGGGAGGGCCAATCCTCCCGCCGCAAATGGCCTAAAAGCGGCTGGAAAACGCAGGGGGTGCTTTTGTGCCACACCACCACCGGATTTCGGCGGTGGCATGGCGAAAGTGCACCCCCCTGCCGCTTGACATTCCCTGCCACCTGGGTGGTCCCCTGCCCCCCATAATGGCATCACTGTTTGCTTTAAAGAGAGCAGAAGCTACATCATTCTTTTCTTCCCCATCTACAGAGGGGGGAAAAGGACAATGGATGCAAAACTCCCAGTGAATGTAGTAAAAGATCTCAAATTCTTTCATTGCTAATCCTTTCTTTAAGTTTTCCATGTACTGTATATATTATTCTGCAGTTTGTGCTACCAGTGCTTACATACATTGTTGTTGTCGTTGTGTGCATTTCTCTCTGTAGTTTTCACGAGATGGGATACTATGACATTCCAGCAGTACTATACTTTATCCTGGACAAAACTGGGCAGCCACAGCTGTATTACGTAGGCCATTCTCAAGGCTCAACCATTGGTATGTTATTGCACAGGCCATTCACAAGAGTATCACAATGTATTGAGAACATGTTGTTGTAACCAAAATTCAGGATTAGAAGGAAGCAAAGTCATGGGAAATAAAAGCCATTGCATCCCAATACTGCATACAACCCCTTCCCCACCACTACTGCATTATTGTGTCTGTTCCAATGTAGCACCAAACCATGGTTTGGCATTACAAAAATTAGCCCTTGAAGAGTGTCCTGCTCATGCATATCTTCCTCTCCTCATGCAATCTGGTTTGTAACCCTGATTGGAACAAAGACAAATACAGGTGGGCCCCCATATCCACTGATCCGCTATCCACAGTTTCAGATCCACGAATCGTGGGGACTCCCCCAGGCTTTTACTTTTTTCCCAGTAAGCTTCGTTTCTTCCTTAAACAAACAAGAGAAGCAGCTTCTGGCTGCTTATTGCAGGCAAGTAGAATGAGACTGAGTACTAGAGAGGCTCTGCAAGGTGGATAGAGGGAAGTTCTTCTCCCTCTCTCACAACACCAGAACCAGGGGGCATGCACTAAAATTGAGTGGAGGGAGAGTTAGAACAGACAAAAGAAAATATTTCTTCACCCAGCGTGTAATTCATCTGTGGAACTCCTTGCCTCCAGGATGTGGTGATGGCACCTGGCCTAGATGCCTTTAAAAGGGGTTTGGATAGATTCATGGAGAAAAGACCATCACAGGTTACAAGCCTCCTGACTTTAGAAGTAGGTTTTCTCTGTGCCAGGTGCAAGGGAGTGACAACAGGAAACAGGTACCTTGTTGTCTAGTGTGCTTCCTGAGGCATCTGGTGGGGCCACTGTGAGATACAGGAAGCTGGACTAGATGGGCCTTTGGCCTGATCCAGCAGAGCTCTTCTTATGTTCTTAACGCAGAGGCCCTAATGGTGGAAGGTTGGCCATCCCTGCTCTAGCCCTAAGGTTACCCAGTTTCCCTTCTTGGCAGGACTTTTGTGCGTACTGTATTTTAGAAATCCATGCCAAGCAGAAACCTAGCAGGGGAGTGAAGCTTTTTTTGGCATGGAGGTGCAGTGAGTGATAGGTAGGTTTACCATATTCCCAGCCCCGGTCAGGACAGTCCCAGTCTCTGTGGTCCGTCCGGTCGTCTCTGGAAACCCGGACTGTCCCAGCCTTTCCCGGCCAGCTGGCTGCATCCTCCGTGACTGGACTCAACTGCATACTGGCTTGCGCACCCGGGGCTCGTTGTGTGCACCTGCGCGAGGCGCAAGCCAGTATTATCAGTTCCGGCCAGCCGTGGAGGATGCAGCCCACCTGCCGGGATGAAGAGGTGAAGGCAACGTCACATCGGCAGCTTCGGCATTTCATCCGGCCACCAGAGAAGAAAAAGAAGGGAGGAAAAGACCGTTTTCTGGGCGACTGGCCGCAAAAAAAAAAAAAGTGTTCAACAAAATAAATAAATACATTTTTTAAAAGCGGCCATGCCGAACAAGAACTTAGCAAGTGGTGAAGCTTTTTCTGGCATGGAGATACAGTGAGTGATAGGCAAAGCTCTGCCTGCTGAATTTCTGCCTGCCAAGCTGCTACTTAAGGGATAGGATCCTTCCCCCCCCCCCAAAGACAGTCCTGTCTTTTTAAATGGAAAAGCTTTGAACTTGAGGAAGGGCTGTAACTGAGTGGGAGAGCTCCTACTTTGCATGCAGATATGTCCCAGAGTGATAGGCAAAGTTTTGCCTGCTAAATTTCTACCTGCCAAGCTGCTGCTTAAGGTCTTTGCCAAAACAAAAGGGGGGGGGGGAGAAACATTGCAGAGGGGTTGTTCTGTTTGTTGGTTTTGCTGCTACAGGCTATGGGTATGTTTACATGTGATGTTAGGAGTATCAACAACAGGACTCTCACAGTAGCTTACAATAATGCATTGCAACCCAGCCCACAGACTTCAATGTAACATTCAGGTTCACAATGTTCATACAGTATAGTGTATGGAGAAGAGGTTCCCCTGGAACCTAACCCCAGTTTTCCCATAGGCAGTGGCGTCGCCAGGCGCCCCTGCTACTGGGGCGGAAAAGCCCGACACCCCCAACTCATTTGCATAATTAATTTGCATAATGAGTTTGTTTTTTTCCTTTTTTCGCTTTTTTTAGGGGATTTTTAGCGCTAGCGGGGCTTCTAATAGTTTATGTATGCTTTGCACAACTTATCTTGTGTACTGTGACCCTCCCGCGACGATCTCCAGGGGCGCAGACGATCTTCCGGGGCGCAGATCGCTCCTCTGCTGCTCTGCCGCCCCTGGCGCGAACTCTGTAAAGCGCCCTGGAGCGCTTTGCAGAGTTCACGCATGCGCAGAACGTCGATTGGAAACATCGTCGCTCTGCGCATGTGTGAACTCTGCAAAGCGCTCCTGGGCGCTTTACAGAGTTCGCGCCCGGGAGCAGAGGAACGATCTGCGCCTCGGAAGATCGTCTGCGCCCCTGGAGATCGTCGCGGGAGGGTCCTATACACAAGATAAGTTGCGCAAAGCATACATAAACTATTAGAAGCCCCGCTAGCACTAAAAATCCCCTAAAGAAAAGCGAAAAAAAGAAAAAAAACCGATACTTAAGGAGGCTCGTGCCCCCCTCCGGAGCCTTTCCGCCCCTACGCCCTGGGGCCCGCCGCACCACCGCACCATATCAGGCGACGCTTCTGCCCATAGGCTCAATGATTCGTTATCCGCTAATTCGTTATCTGCTAGGTTTATCAGGAACCTAACCCTGATAACGAGAACTGACTGATATCATTCGGCATTAAGCACTCAAGCCAAGAGGTGAACCAAATGAGCATACAATTTATTATTTTGTTGTTTTAAAATATCCTTTATTATGACAGGTTTCATAGCATTCTCTAGTTGGCCAAAACTTGCCAAGAGGATCAAAGTATTCTTTTGCTTGGGACCTGCAACCGCAATTACTCATGCTACAACCCCACCTTTAATAATTATGTCACAAATTCCTAAAATACTGGTTCAGGTAAGTCTTTTTTGGAGTCTATTCATAAAAAAACAGGTTGTGGATTGGTGAATAAAAGTATATTTTAATTCCTGCTGCATTTTGACTGAAAACAAGGGAAATAAGGAAATCATTTCCTTATATAAGTAAATAGCATCCTGTGACTTCATGAAAGGTTTGAGGTTCTGGGGCACAATTGCTGAAGTTGGTGTGAGTACGTTTTAGGTTTCTTGGGTCACAATCCTATGCACACTTAACTGGGAGTAAGTCCCATTGAACTCAATGGAACTTACTTCAGAATAGACATGCATAGGATTGTTGAGGTTTTTACTAACCCAATCCTATTGGGCTCTTAGGGTGGCGGTTCTCGCGATCCGCTGTCATACATCCTAGTGAGTCATTGCAAAAGGCTCACTGATGTTGTGCACTGCGGGACTGCTGACACATACAGCAGGAGGCCCCACATGTGCACCGATGGCGCACTCAGGCCACACCAGAGCAGATAAGGTGGAGGTGAGGAGGGGGAAAGGCGGTTTGGGGGAGGATCAGGGCAGGGTGGTCAGAGGGCAGTTTGAGGGCAGGAGGGGTGGACCTCAGCGGCAGTCACACATGGAGATTCTGTCTCCATTTTCCCGGCCCTATACACCCTCTGCGTAAATAGCTGGTGTAGGTCCGAGGACATCCATTGTAGACCAGGCAGCTTATAGGGAGGTGAAATTTTTTTTACTTACCTCTCCTGGGCCATATGATCCCCCCCCCCCGACCATTGCATGCAACGTGCACTTCATTGACACAGCTGCATCATTTAAACCTGCAGGGGATAGGATTGGGGCATTAATCTCATTTAATGTAAGTTTCCATCTCATTATGCAAAGACTGAAACTTTTTAAATGTGTGTATTAGTTTTAATTATTATGTGTTTTGTTACCATTCATTCCCTTACCCACTCACTGTATCTCCATGTATCCATGTATCTTACATACGCGCGCGTCGCCTCCCCCACGCGCCTCGCCAGGCCGGGAGCCGACTCCGAGGACATCTTCCCCGGCCGGCTGCCCAGGGCCATCTGAGGAAGGCCCACTGCGCGAACGTTATTTATAACGTCTTTTGCGCATGCGCAGACCATTCACTGACTCCCAGTGGCTATTGTAACATGTGATGGACTATCTAAGTAGTTAAAGCCATGCTGGCAACCTAGAACTGTTTCATTCCAGGATGAGCTCCAGATTACTTACTCAAGTAGAAACATTTAAGGCACACATTCAGACATGTGGAAAACATACTCATAAGAAAGTAATTACCGTATTAGTATAACTAACAGCCCAATCCTATTCATGGCAGGTGGAACACAAGTTCTGCCAGCGTGTGCTGTCGCAAAAGTGCCATAAAGCACTTTGCAACAGCAGAGAGGCCAGGAGCACCAGTGGGAAGGCCAGAGCCTTCCTGCTGGCACTGGCAGACATCAGGACATGCATCGGACCAGTGGTAAGTCTGGTGCAGGGGCAGGGGAGGGCAGGGAGGATCTGAATGGGGAGGGGGAAGGGTGCCAACGGGGGCAGGGGGTGAATCGGGCCTGGGAAGGGGGTGGGATTGGCCATGCCAGCACATACCATATCCAAACTCCTTTCCTGGGCCCAATCCGCTTGCACAGATCAATGCGATATCACTTGCACAACTCCAAGTTGACCCGCTGCCACTGCTGGGGCTTACCCCAGGGCAAGGGGACAAATCTCTCCTTGCCCCAAGGAGACCTCCAGCATGCAAACGTCCCACATGGGATGCTGGCACCGCTGCATCACCGCACGGGAATTTAATTAGGATTGGGCTGTAAATTTGGGTTTAGCTACAGAAACAAAATGTTGAGCAAATTGCAACATTTTGCACAAAGTTTCTAAGGAAGTTCCCATTAGATTTATGGTGGACCTGGACAGAGCAGGACAGTTATATCAGAGAACAGAAGAGGGTTGACAAATGATTTGGTTCATGGTAACTAATTACAAATATATATTTCAGGTTATATTTGGCAGCAAACAAGTGTTTCGTACCCCTGAATATCTGAAAACGGTGTTTGCTAAGTTCTGCACTTATCAACCTAATTACACCCACTATCTTATGTCTTATATTACTGGATGGAATACTCCCAATTTAAATATGGTAAGTGGGAATCTTGCCTTTGCATTATTTTCAGCACAATCCTGTCTAGATTTCGATCAGTGGAGTGATCGCTCTGCCGGTCTAAGGTATCACAAACATGCCATAAAGCACGTTTGCGACACCTGAAGAGTAAGTGGTGCCAGCAGAGAGACTTGCCCCACTCCTCTGGTGCCGCGGAACGGATCAATGCCGCGGTGGAGAGGTGAGTCCCTGCGGCACAGTGGAGAGGTGGAGGGAGGGTGGAACGGAGCCTTTCGGGGGGTGGGATTGGTCAAGGGGGAGGGATTGGCAGCAGCCTCTGCTGCCATATCTTATCCCTTTCCCAGACCTGGCCAGTGTTACACGGCTGGCTCAAATGTGTGCCAGCAAACTAGCTGGCACACATTGAAGTAGATCCATTGGGATGGGGCTCTACATGGGTACAAACATCCCTTTACCCCAAGGAGGCCACCGGCTCCCCATCCTGCACAAGATGCGGCAGGCACCTTATTTGCTCTTCCATGTCCTACTAGACGGGATTGGGCGGCCCAGGGATATCTTGGCTGTAGGCTTGGAATGAGAGTGGAAGGGAGGCGATGACTTTCTTTGGGAATGGGACCTTCCTGCAATTTCAAGCACTGGAAAAGTAATTAAACATTTTCTAGTGCTTGACATCTGTGCGTGTCTCTCTCAACTGCGAGGTCGAAGCTAGAAAAGATGGCAGCCTCATGGAGCAACAGGAAGGCTGCTTGGCTGCAAAGGAGCTTAGGAGATGTAGTACGAGGAATGAGGAAATAAAGATGGCGGCCTCATGGACCAATAAGAAGACTGCTTGTCTGCAAAGGAGCTTGGGAGATGTAGTGCAAGGGACTTGGAGCAACAGCAGCCATTTTCATTTTCGGTCATTTCCATTCTTTTTGGGAGCCCCGGTAGCAGCAATATTCAAGCATGCTAGGAACGTCACTTCCTGCTATTTCAGAGTTGAAAAACAAACACAGCCCAGGACTCTGTTGCGGCCCAAAACCCAGACGTAAGTGGCAATGACATCATTGCCACTTTCTTCCAGTGGTACGTGGTGGGATGGCAGCCCCGGAGGTGGTACACCCCCCCCAATGGGGTTGGGAACCCCTGATGTAGAAGAACCAAAGATTTTTCTTCATAGTACTGTGAATGTGTAGGTAGAAAACACTTTATTAAAAAAAATACTAAGTACATTGGTTGCATCTAGTACAAGATATAGGAACCCAGTGCACATGTGCAACAAGCCCTAATGTACAGGGTTTTTTTTTTTTAATAAAACATGCCAGAACCACCACCAGCTTCCAGTAAGACTCTGTTGGTTGACAGCTATATGATATAAGCCACAGGTCTTCAACAGGTAGGTCAGGATCTAGAATTAGGCCACAACCCAAGCTAAGGTGTGTCATGGTAGTGCTGCCAATTGCATTTTGTTTTGAAGCACAGTAGCCAGTGCTGGGGTCCTAGATGAAGTTAATCTTGATAGAGACTTTGATTGTAGGGGGGGGGTTGCTTTAAGCAAGCCACCCAGTCTCCAGTTTGCTCCCTCGGTCTCCCACTCATATGACTGCTCTCCCCTGCTGCAGCTCTCCTTTTGCTCTCTCTCTCTCTCTCTCTCTCTCTCTCTCTCTCTCTCTCTCTCTCTCTGCCCTTCAGAACTGAGCATACACTGTTCCTTCTGGAAGGAAGGAAGGAAGGAAGGAAGGAAAACAGTAGCCATTGACACTGATTGGCCACCACTGGACAGGAAAAGAGGAGGATTTGCAGGTGCTCATTTGCTCATCCCTCTCAGCTTCTTGCCTTTGGAAGGCAAGTCTCAAGTTGCATGTTGGAGTTTGAGAGGAGTCCCAGCTCTTGACAAATTGAAGACAAGTGATAGATACACTAATATTTATTATGATTGACAACTGTTTCATTTCAGAGTCGAATAGACATATATGGAACACTTTCTCCTAGTGGAACATCAATGCAAAATTTATTTCATTGGGTACAGGTACATTGAATTTTCAATTTTCCTTTATTTTTCTGTTTGGTTTACTAAATCACTTATACCCGCCTTTTCCATCCCTTACGGGACTCTCAAACTGGCTAACAACCATCATTAAAACATAACCGAGTAATACAACAGCCAGAAGCTTTTTGTTGTTCTGGTGAGTACTGGAAACAGGAGGATGCACTGTGATGTCATCAATATATAAAATGGTCTGTAATAAAATCAAATGTTAAAAAAAACATATATCTCTGTCCATACCCCAGGGAAGGGTACCCTTCAGCCAGCATCACCAGCGAGGTGTGTGCTTCTCAAGGCCTCAGATGTGGGTCCAGGGAAGAGGGGTTTACAGCACCCTCCAGCCTTCCCCTGGCCTCCTCTAGTGTAGGGCTAGGTCATGGGCAGACCAGCCATCTGCACAACTCAACTGCTTATCCTACACTGAGCCTCTTCAGCCACCGGGGATGAGCAGTTATATACTGGAAGCCCCTCCCATGTCTCACCCCCAGTGTTCCAAGTGCATGATCCTGCAAGTAATCCTCTTGATGCAAAGGACTTGATCCTGCGAGGCATCCCCTCAGCTCAGGCTGCCTTGCTCGAAGGTCCTGGTCCTGCAAGGCTTTCCCCAGGCCTGTGCTGGCTGGCGGTTGGCTGTTTGGCCAGCAGGGTTGAAGCTGGCCCTTGGCCGATTCCTGGCAGGGTGAGGGGAGATGCTTTCATCAGGCCAGGCCTCTTCCAGCCATTTGTGCCATGCAGCATTGCCTGAGGCGGGACTTGCCTCACCGGGTGGTCCCATTTCCACGCCAACCGCACCAAGCGTTGGATTCTGCCGCCTTCTTGGTTCGTCTGTGGCCCCGTTCAGCAGAGCTGGCAGGTCGGGCCCTGGACAATCAACTTTAAGCAAATTCTTAATTTATGGAACTCTTACTAAAATAGGAATTGAAACTATAATACCTATACTACTCATACTAGGCATGTGCAAGAAACATTTCATTTTTCATTGCGTTTGTTTTACATTTGATTCTTTTTTTTTAATTCGTTGTACATAGATTTCAGTGGATATCCATCCAATCTTCAGATGTTCATAACTTTGGCATTTTCCAGCCAAATAGCATAAAACAGGGGTTCTCAGCCGGTGGTATGCGTACCACCAGTGGTACTAAAACCCTGTGAAACCGCAGCGCTTTTGGCGCCATGTTTTCACTTCCAAGAAGCTCCTGCCTTTGGCTGAGCCCCTGGAGAGTGAAGAAAACAGCCTGCTTGCCCACCTGGAGCCTCTTACCGGCCTCCGGCAGCCTCTCCTGCGCTGAAAACCTGGAAGTAAGCAGCAATGATGTCATTATTGCTTACTTCTGGTGGTACTCGGCACAGCAGCCATGTAGGTGGTACACTGCACCGAGTACATTGAGAACCCCTGGCACAAAATATTTAGAGTTTGTACTATTCCTTGTGCCTTTTTTAATTGTCTACTCATTCCTTATATCCAATTTCTATGAAATCTTTCAGTAAAGCTTACTAGAGTAGAGCAATCCCTGAACATTTTATGCAGTTTGGGCAAAAAACACCAAGCACCAGAAAACAGGGTGGATCTCAACTGAACTCCATATAAAATTCAAGGAAATCTTATAGCAATGAGTGCATTTTTTGCATTGCTTGTAAAGCGAGTTCCTTTTGTTCAGTCTGAAATTCTGCACAAATGATGTTCTAGAATCTATGATGTAAAGATGGTGTAATAACATCCTAGAGCAGTGGTTCTCAAAGTGGTGGGTCGCGACCCACTATTGAGAACAAAAGCTGTCCCCTGCCCCCTTAAGGCCCCCTAAAATCGCAAAAAAAGAAAGTGCCTGAAAATCACCATTTTTCGGTGATCCGAAGATAGGGGAGGCCTGCAGAGGGTGGCACAGGCCTCCCCAAAGCACCCCCAAGCCCCGGTAAGGCCAAAAACGGTGGTTTCAGGGGCATTTTTCCCAGCGCCAGAGGCAATTCCTGGTGATCGCTGTCGCCACTGGCCCTACCCCCACAGACACTCAGAGTTCTCCCTGTCTCACAGGGAGAACTTTGAGAACCACTGTCCTAAAGGATTTGAAATAGGTAAAATATATTTTCCAACTGCCACATGACTTTGCCAATCCAGTACTGGGTGGTTTAATATCATTAAGGATGCCGCTACGTTGTTTCAACAGGAACTTGTTTTATAACAAGTCCATCGACAACAAGTGAATAGATTCAATCAATCCAATAGTTTATTAACGGTCAATGACCAGCAACATAAAACAGCAAAACACAGCATCATCAAAACATCAAATAACAAGCCTAAGTTAAAACAAGTAACAAGCAATACACAAAAGAGAACAAACAGAACTTAAATAAGCATTAAAAATTTCCCTCGATATTGACAATACTCTTTCGAGTTCTGCAAGCAGCTGCCAAAAAATGTGCACGCTGGATAGTAAACCAGGGGCTTTTTCCCATGAGGAGCATCTTGGCCAACTCCACGTCAGTCAAATTAGGATATTTTTTAATAAAGGGGAAGATAAACCTAGCACGCAGCCCCTGATAAAATGGGCAGCGAAACAGGACATGCTCTACTGTCTCCACTTCTCCCGAGTCACACGGGCAAACCCTTTCAGATATTGGAATCCTTCTAAAACAGCCCTCCAAAAATGCCGAAGGGAGGGCTCTCCACCTGGCCAAAAAAAAGGCCCTCCTATGCGTAGGGAGCTCCAGCAGTGATAGATAGGCTGCCGGCGCTACTTTATATCTAGTGTCCTCTGCAGCTAAAAAGTGTGGGGTTCTGCTGATGTCCTCTTGCTGCTCTGTGTCTAGCAGCCTTTGTCTTATGGCTGCTCTTGCTTGAAAAAAGTCCATTGCCAGCACAACCTCAGGGGAAAGTCCAATATGTCTCAATTTCCTGTGAACTGCCATAAGCCAGGACGATTGAAAGTTGTCTTGTAGAATTAGTGATGTTAGGCCCTGGGCATTAAAGTTTAGATTTAGCCAAGTATTAATAGAGGCTAGGGAAACCCTAGCCTCAACCTTGAGCAGGCCAGAGTCCAAGCGCAAGCTTGCATTGGAAACATAGCTGGACACTTGGAATATAGATCTTAAAAACTTGGATTGCACCCGTTCCAAGGGGGCGAAACTGGAGGAAAGGGGCCCCAAAATTGTCCCATATAAAAGCTGGGGCAGAGTTTTTGCTTGATGTAACTTAATTGCCGCAGGCAAATAATGGCCACCTTTGGTGTTAAAAAACTTAACTACTGCACGAGCAGATTTCTGGCCTACCTCGGCCACGTACTCGTGGTGGGCAGTTCTGGCTCCAGTCGCTTGCAACATTACCCCCAAGTATTTATAGGTGCAAACCTGCTCAATCTTGTGGCTGTTGATGCTCCAGGCCCTGACTTTTGGCCTCTTGCCAAAGGATAAAACTTTGGTTTTTGAGTAGTTAATGACAAGCTGATTATCGTCACAATAAGTACTAAACTTCTTTAAGGCCCTTCTAAGTCCCACTGGTGTTCGTGAGAGGATGACTGTATCGTCTGCATATAGCAGCACAGGTATCTTACGGTTGGCTAACGTTGGAGGATGGAAATCAGGTGAATCCAAGTACTCCACCAGGCTATTCACATAGATGTTAAACAGAAGAGGCGCTAGGACGCAGCCCTGTTTTACCCCTTTACAGGTTGGAACTTGTTCTGTAAGATGCCCATACTGGGTGCATCTTACCTTAAGGGATGTATTGGAGTACAGGGCTCGAGTCAGGCACAATAATCTACGATCAATGGACATACCCTCCAGTTTCTGCCACAGTTTGACCCTAGACATGGAATCAAAGGCTGATTTTAGGTCAATAAATGCAGCATGTATGGAACTAAGATTATTGGCTGTATATTTTTCCACCAGATGTTGCATAATCAAGGAATGACCTAGTGTGCTCCTGCCCTCCCTAAATCCGGCTTGCTTGTCTGCCAGCAAGCTTTCCTGCTCCAACCAACTTTTAAGCTTACCTAAGAGATGACTTGCATAAAGCTTACTGATAATACTCAGTAAGCTTATTGGTCTGTAACTGGCTGGGTCATCCCTCTTGCCTTTCTTAAAAAATGGGACTATAACAGCCTGTCGCCAGTCCTTCGGTATCTGTCCCGTGGTGTTGACGTTAGTGAAAAGGGAAGCTAGAAGCGGGGCCCACCAGTCCACATGGTTTTTTATCAGCTCAGGAGGGATGCTGTCAATGCCAGGAGCTTTGCCTCTTTTAAGTTGTTGATAGTAACTGGGGGCCATTGAGGGAGATCATCTAAATTTTGCAGAGGACCATTGCCGGATGAATCAGCATAAAGCTTTTGAAAATAGAGTTCCCAAGTATTGGCCGAAATAAGTGAGTCTTAAGTGAATAGATTGAGAGAGTAGTGAGTAGTATAAACTCTAAGTGAGTAGTATAAACCCTAAAACCTTCCTTCAGCTTGCTTGAAAAATGCCAAAATTATAAGCACAAGAAGATGGGGTTGTTCTCTATTAAAATCAAGGTAAAATAGAGATGAAAGAAAGTGAAGGAATTCCCATTTTTGGTCAACTTCACTTTTCATAGCAGAATAAATAGGGGCACGTTTCCTAACTTTTACCAACGCATCTGCAATATGGGAATAATGAAACTGGCATATTTACAGGGTGACTGTAAAGACTGAGGAAACTATGTAACTTTGGATACTGGAAATGTGCAGCATCAGTACCAACTAATGATATTGTATTAATCATGACAATCGTTTATTTACTGCTATAACAATATGCTATGCAATTGTAGGTATTTAAGTCAAAACAGTTTCAAGCATATGACAATGGCTCTCCGGAGAAGAATATGGAAAAGTACAATCAGGTGAGAGTCTGACAGCCTGATCCTAACACACGAATTACAATAGCAGAAGAGAGTTCCGCTGTCATAAATGGTCATTTGGCAGCCACTTTGGAGCCACCGCCACACATGGCAGTGGTGTCAGCGGCTCACTGCCATTACCAGGTACCCGCAGGAGTGCAGTGCAGGTAATCTGGTATGGGGGGGCAGGCAGTGGGAGGAATAGGGCCGTCACCGCTCACTCCCCCAGCAGTCACCACTGGCACCAGCCTACGCAGGTAGGACCTGCGTTGCTCAGTGCAGGGGCAAAGAAGGGAGGCCGGGGCAGCAAGGGAGGGGGTCCATTGGCCAACTCGGGTTGGGAGGGGGCGGGGATTTCCTCTGGTATCCTATGCCCCTTCCCAGCCCAGCTCGGCCTTCAGAGCTCGTGCATCCGAGGAGACACATTGCAGCCCGCACAGCTTCCCCCGAGGAGAGCCCAGGCTGTGCCAGGGCAGGCCGCAATGGGCCTAGAATACAGTGGCCGGCCCTTTAGGCCTGCTGCATGTCTTTATGCTGGATTGGGCTGTGAGTGATCTGTACTTGTTGCATTGGTACTATCAGGGGAAGCGTGACCTGGAACACCACCCGCCACCAGCTTGGGTCCACTGCCGTTGCCTCTGCACTACCAAAAACAAAAAGCTCCTTACCCTGCTCCAAGCACGGTTTCTTCAAAAGTAGAAGTGCAGGATCTCCTGTTTTATTTAAAGGGACTGTGAGACTGAAGGAGTTCCTTTGTTCACGCTCTCCTTGTAAATAAAACCAGAAGTCCCACACTTCCACATCTGAAGAAATCATGCAAGGAGTGCACTAATGAGGTGGATGATCGGGTTTCCACTTGCTTTTAGCAGGCAGAAAGTGGATCAACGCAGTTTGCATCTGCAGCAAGCTGGCCAGTGATGGCAGCAGACTCAGGATGAAGAGCAACCTGAATCTGCCACCCTCTTGCCCCCCCTCAGCAATCCACATCACCTTGCCTCATGGGTGGGCCGCCCGTCATTACTATCACATATGAAAGCCTTTCTTGGTGTCCTTTTCCAAATCCTACAGATTAGTTAGGCATAGTACTGAAATACATGCTTTTCTAAAGGAGATAAGGACAACCTTCTTCCTGTATATTTACTGCTGCCAGTTAGAGTCTATTGTATTGTTTCAGGCATTTGCTGGGTTCAGTTAGTCATTCTTTTTGGTAATGGTTGTCTCCTGTTTTAGTAAAGCTAGTTGATCAATTGTCATTTTAAATGGTTTTATTATCTTGGTTTATGCTGCTGTATGTCACCATACACCATACGCCAGCGGGTGGCGCAGTGGGTTAAACCACTGAACCATGAGCTGTCGATCGAAAGGTCGGCAGTTCAAATCCGTGCGACGGCTCCTGCCAACCTAGCAGTTTGAAAGCAAGAAATTGCAAGTTGATTAATACGTACCGCGTCAGCGGGACGGTAACAGTGTTCCATGCACCTCGGTGTTGAGTCATGCCGGCCACATGACCATGGAAACGTCTTCGGACAGCGCTGGCTCTTCGGCTTTGAAACGGAGATGAGCACCGCTCCCTAGAGCCGGACACGACTGGACTTAATTGTCAAGGGATACCATGTCACCATGAGCACCCATGGCTGGAGAAATTGTGACTTGTGACTCACTACAGGGGTTTCCGATAAGGCAATATACTGGTCACAAATGATAAGGTTTTGCTTGTTCAGCTGATTCAGTAATAGCCAATGAATCTTGCCCTCTGTGTGTGTCGTATGTGAAATATTCCTGTATTGATTTACCATTTTTTTTTAAATTTCCAGACAACTCCACCTGCATACAAGATAGAGGATATAAAAATTCCAATTGAAGTCTGGTCTGGTGGACAAGACCTATTTGCAGCTCCAAAAGATGTAGAAATATTATGCTCTCGGATTAGTAATCTCATTCGCAAAGAACACATTTCTGAATGGCAACATTTAGACTTCACCTGGGGGCTTGACGCTACTGAGCGTATGTACATGCGAATCATTGAGACAATGAAGAAATATTCACACTGCCAGTCTGTAAAGCCTGGGGGCCTGGACAAAGGAGTAGACAGACACTATAATCAAAGCTTTTATGAAGTATTCCTAACACCATTCAATACTACTTTGAAGTGTTATTGCGACTGAATACAGGTGCATACTAATAACTGAGATGATAAAGATATTCGGAACTGATATAAAATCAGGAGCCCTTCGCAAGGTGCGTGTTTCGGGCCAGTCGATTGGATGGCCTGGGTCATGGGACGGGCGCATGACTGAGGGAAACAGCCAGCGTTTAAGCAGGCTCCTCAGTCTGTGCCCGGGCAGCAACCCCCTCCCGCCCTCCCTGACATAGGCTGGGATTAGCCGGTTGCCTACGGAGACCAGGTAGGAATTTTTGGCCACCAACCAATTGGCACGGGTTGATGGTTTTTTCGCCTACCTCAGACTGTGTTGGGAGGATTGGGCTCATAAACAATGGGTCACCTGGCAGCAGTGGCATCACTAGGGCGTGCGCTGCCCTAAACTGAGGGCGTGCACGCCACCCTAATGACCCCCGCGCCGCCACGACAGCCGGCCGGAGAGGATGTCTCTGGAGCTGGCAGCAGCAGAGGCTCCGTTGCTGCCGGCTCCGGAGAAATCCTCTCCGGCCGGCTGTCCTGGGCCTTCTGAGGAGGAGCCCAATGCGCGACGTCATATTTATTAGGTTTTTCACGCATGCGCAGTACGTTTCTGAGGCCAAAGGGCTGCCCTTTTGCCCTCAAACATTCTGCGCAGGTGCGAAAAACCTAATAAATATGACATCACACATTTGGCTCCTCCTCAGAAGGCCTCGGAGCTCCGCCAAGGGCGGATGCTCCAAGGCCTTCTCCTGGAGCGGGAGGGCGGATGCGCGCGCGGGTGCACGCGCGGGACCTCGCGTCACCCTTTGCGTGCGTCACTCCCAGGCAGTTGGCCCTCCCCGCCTCACTCCAGTGATGCCTTTGCCTGGCAGGTGGCGTGCAGGTATGGGTAAGCAGGATGGATGGGGCTCGGCGTGCATCTTGAGGTCGGCAAAGTCAGGAGGTGAGCCAGAACCGCTCATGACAACACTTCACCGGGTCGGTGAGGTTGGCTGGCAAGCCCCCTGGCTGGAGCAAGTGAAGACCATCAATGGCTTGGTCAATATGGGAATCTAAACTGCTCCGCTGTCTCGACCCTTTGGGGTTGGCTGTGATAGGCTCCCTTAGGCAGTGACTGAGGGGGCTTGGAGTCAGGATGTTTACGCCAATGAAACCAGGGGGAGGTAGACAGCTAGTGCCCCAGTTAGCACCCACATGTCTTGGGTGGCTGCGTTGCCTGAGTTAGTTCCCTCTGCAGGGCTGTTGTTAAAATTAATAAAGTAATAATATATCCAAAGTGTGCATTGTCTGGTGTGCTTATTTGGGGTGGGTGGGTGTAAGGGTAAAATACCATTATGGGTTGCACCATATGAAGCGCATTTTGGTGGGAGTAACTTGCCGAAAGAGAAAGGACTATTATACAGAAATGTATTAATTTTTACGCAAGGAGAATGTACAATGAAATCAAGAGAAAAAATAATGGAAGCTTTAATTGCCAATGGTTTGTATACACTCAAATTTTGGAGAGATTTAAAGTGGATAAGAAGGCATATGGATTTGTAGAAGAAGAATCAATACTGGAGGTAAAATTAAAATCTGAAGACCAGGTAATTTCAAAAATGTATACATTGCTTTTGAAGTTCGAGACAGAAAAAGAACAGGTTAAAGAATATATGATTCATTGGGCGAAAAATGTAGGTCATGTTATTTTAATGGAGCAATGGGAACAATTATGGTTAAAGCAGTTGAAATTTATGTTAAATGTTAATATTAAGGAAAATATGTATAAAATGATGTATAGATGGTATATAACCCCAAGCAAATTAGCGAGAATGTATGAGAAGGTGTCGAATAGATGTTGGAAATGTAAAAAGCAAGAGGGAACTTTTTATCATATGTGGTGGACATGTTCTCAAGCAAAGAAGTATTAGATTCAGATTCATAAACAGATATAGTTGATCTTAAAGATTAAGATTCAAATGAAACTGGAAACCTTTTTGTTGGGTATGAGAAATGATCATGTGGGTGAAACATTTCAAACTTTGTTTTTATATATGATAAGTGCCGAAAGAATTTTATATGCACAATATTAGAAGAATTCAGAGATACCAGTCTTCCAGTGAAGGTGGTTGAAAGTTTTGGATTATGCTGAAATGGATAAACTTACAATTTTAATTAAGGAAAAGTCAGTTAACCTTTTCGTGAATAACTGGAAACCATTTATTGATTTTTTAAGAGAGAGAGAGTAGAATGAAGTGATGATATGCGGATTTAATGAATAGAATGTAGGTGATATTTTGGCTTAGTTGGATATTATATGTAGAAAATAGTGAATAGTATGCTAGTAGGATGTATTGCTTCGCGCTTGCTATAACCTTACAAAATATGTATTGTTTTTATGTTTTAATATTATATTAATAAATGTCTGGGTAATCCCGCACTTACCTCGCCGCTCCCCGAGGGAGGGGCTGGGCACCCAAGAGAGATAAGACCCACCGGCTCACCCCCCAGACATCCAGTCACCCTGGAGGCCTCACGGCCCGGACCGGGGGGGGGAGCCCATGGCCAGGCAGCGCTCCGGCGGACAGGCCGAGTGCGCCCAATCGACGCTCACCAGTTGGCCGTCCTGGGCACAGCGGCACACTGGCTGGGGCCGAGGCGCTCCCGGCTTCGCAGCAGGGCCGGGCTCAGCTGCACACACGCCAACTGGCCCAGGACCCGACAAATGACGCAGGCCCCACCCTAAGGGGAGGGCCGGCATCAAGGGCGAGGGAGGAAAAGGCAGGAGGAACCAGGGCTCATAAGGGAGAGCTCAGCCGATGATGTGGGAGATTCGGCAGTGAGGCTCCTCCGACCGACCAGTCAGAAGCCAGGGACCTGCTCCACAACTCTGGGAGAGACGGTGAAAGGTGCCAGCAACCTCCGTCCTCCAACAGAGACGGACGCCTCCATCTTACAGCAAGGCTGGATGCCCACCCGGTTACCCACGGATTGAAAGAAGGTGAGATATCCCTAAGAACCCCTCTGCCCCATTCACCAGAGCGGGCTGACTTACAATAAAATACAAATATATACAAGATATATATATTGGTCTAAGACTCACTTTTTTCTCCTAATTTAAGTTTTTAAACTAGGGGTGCGTCTTATAATCAGGCTGTTGCAATTTAATGCCAGTGATTTAAATTATTATTTTTTTAATAGCACCAAACTTTAAGGGTGCGTCTTATAATCAGGTGCATCTTATACTCGGGACAATATGGTGTGTGTGTGTGTGCCGAACACACACACACACACACACACACACACACACAAGATACTTGAGATTACATTGATACTCCCAGTGAATGTTGCTTTAAAGTCTTGACACAACTAAACGTATACCAAGTGCATGTTCATGAACATTAGGAAGATGAGGAAGACATGTCTCTACGGTTCCATTAAATGGTATTTAGGGATGAAGAAACTAATCCCTCCCATGCAGCATGTTTGTTTTATGCTTTGCAATAGGACTATCCTTGCAACTTCACTGATATTTAATAAAGTTATGGACAAAGAAAGGAGGTTTTCCTTCAATGTGACTCAATTATTATAAGTAAAGAAAATGACTTCTGAACATGCAGGAGTATCTACCCGGGATGAGATCTCAATGTTTCACCCCATGGACTTCCTCCCATACCAGACCACATGATGTGGAGGCCTCCTGGGAAATGCGATCCCCACGCGAGTCATGGAGGGGATCTGGAAAAATCCATTTTCTATCAGAGGTGTGTTTTCGTACCACCAGTACCCAATGGAATAGAAAGTCATTTGGTGTCATCCCTCCCTGGGGTGTCACCTGGTGTGGTCCGCAGCCCCCTAATGATGCACCTGAGATTATGTCAACATGTTTCAAGCTACGGGTTGATTACCCCTTATCCGGACATCCAAAATCCAGACTTTTCCAAAATCTGGACATTTGGGGGGCCCTTACCTTTTTCCCCGCGCCTGGCTGGCATAGCGCCACGATTCACCCAGCAGAGGAAGCCAGCAGGACTTCTTTTGTTTACATTTTTCAAGTGCTCACCATGACCTAGGAGGAAGCCAGCAGGCACATTTCAGCCCCCTGGCCATAGAGTAATGCATTCTGGGGGCTACCATGTAAAGATTTTAACATATACGTGAAATTAACCTTTGCTTGTACACAGCCAGCACTTGCTCTCCTCTCCTCTTCCACAGAGTGATTCTCTTGCAAATCTGACAATGACCACTGCCCAGTTATCTAATTAGAATCTCAGCCCACTGAGTTGCTTTGCGGAGAGGACCAGACGGAGAGCAAATGCTATTCAGTGTGAAGCCAGCAGGACTTCTTCTGTTTGAATTTTGTGCAGGCTCAGTGTGACCCAGCATGCCAGCTGGGATTTTTCCATTATATTTATGCACATTTTCTGAAATTGGGAAAAATCTGAAATCTGGACAACTTCTGGTCCCAAGCAGTCTGAATTAGGGATACTCAACCTGTATTCCAGCTCTTCATTAGGAAAAAGATCCTTAAAAAGGTTAAAGAAATAGCTACAGGACTCAGATATTTTGGACTGATTTCTTATTGAGAAGAGACAACATAAATGAATCAGGAAACTCCAGAATTCAAGTTTTTAAAAACAAAAGACAGTGTGATAGTCCAGTCAGAAAGTGGGGGAGAGGGGGAGGAACTAGGTCGCACCATCGTAACTATTGGCTATTCTTATGCTGGCTTCTTTCCATCAGCCACCCTGACATTGGGATTTCAATTGTTTTTCTCCCTAACTCCTGGGCTCCTGGAGGGCAGCCCGATCCTGCGCAAGTATGTGTGGTGGCCGCTGCATCCTGCACAGTTCCTGGGCCACACCGGCATGGCCTGGGATCACCTCGGGGGAAGGGAATGTTCGTCCCCTTCCCCCGGTGTAAGCAGGGCAGGGCCAAACGGGCCTCCTCGGATGCACGTGAGCTCTGGAGCTGGCGTGCATCGGGGAGGCTGTGTAAGGTTGGCCCAGGCTGCAAGAGGGCATTGAATATCGGCACAACTCAGCGCCAATATCCCTGCTCCCTCCCAACACAGACCGGCCAATGACCCCCTCCCTCGCCACCCCTGCCCGCTCTTCCCTGCCCCTGCCCCAACCGGTGCAGAGTCCGGAGGACAGCCACGTGAGCGGCGCCGGCCTCCACACTGGTGCCACTTAATCTTGAGGTGGCACAAAAGTGCCTTACAGAATGTTCTGCCGGCCTAACATTGTGCAGGATTGCACCAGCAATTTTGTCTCTTCTACAAACAGACAACTAGATTATTTCCCCTTACCCCTCTGTAAACCTCTGCAATACGTCTCCTCAGACCTGACCAGCTATTTATTCAGCAGCCATTTTACGATAGTGAAATTCACTGTTGTAAAGCATTTCACATGACAACTCAATCCTGAATAGGATCCCCCCCCCCTATTTCCCCCTATTTTTCTGTAACTTTAGACACCGTTAACTCCCCAGAAGCTCCTGTGCAGGTTAGCAGCCTAGAAAGCTGCTGGGGTATTTGTAGTGAAAAAGCAAATTTGTGTCTCTAACTTTGAAATCAGAGACCTGACAGTTTCGGTTCAGCGTTTGTCCTTGGAGAAGAACTCAGTTCTTGGGAGATAAGCAGTTGCGGAATGTATAACAAAAGCTTTTATCAGTCTTGAGACCTTGGCAACTAATCAACAGTACTAGCTGCACCTGGGCTGCTTAGCCAGAGGAAAATTACCCACAAAATGCAAGTTATTGCCTGCAGGAAGTCCTCCTGCCTCCCCCCCCCTCATTGGACAATACAATGTGTCCATCTTTTGAGATCCTAAAGCACTGGTTCTTAACCGGGGTTCGATGGAACCCCAGGGGTTCGGTGAGTCAGTCTCGAGGGTTCGGCGGAGTAGTCCTCCACCGAACCCGCGAGACTGACTCCCGAGGGCACGCGCTCACCGCCCTAATGACCCCCGTGCCACCCTACGAGGATGTCTCCAGAGCCGGCGGCAGCGGAGCCTCCGCTGCCGCCGGCTCCGGAGACATCCTCTGTCTCGGGCAGGAGGAGGCCTCGGAGCGTCCGCCCTTGGCAGAGCTCCAAGGCCTTCTGAGGGAAGCCCCATGCGCGACGTCTTATTTATAAGCTTTAGCGCATGCGCAGTACGTTTCTGAGGGCAAATTTGCCCTAAAACGTTCACGTGGATCCCTCGTGGGGTCAAGGCAGCCCTGCGCTACAGTATCCTTTGCAAGCAGTCTTTGTCCTCTGTTTGGAAACTCCATTATTCCCCAAACGTATGCTGAGTGTAATCAATGTATTACAATAGCTTGTGACAAACTGGAAAGAAATACAAAAGCAGGTCTTTATTGATGAATCTGTTTGGAATCACAATCTTTACAGACAATGCATATCAAATAAATAGTATTCACACTCTTCCAGACATCGCACTTTGGGAAGAAACAAACAATATCAAAAGCTTAATTTCTCTTTAACGTTCACAAAATTGACCATGCCCTTCTGGTAAAGTCAGATCATCGGTCAATACATAGACTGCATAGAATCTGCTGCTATCTATAGTTCTGTTGCACAGCCTTCTATAAAGATCAGGTCACTTTAAAAGGTCATCCCAATGGCACTTTTTAGAGTGAATTGCACAACCTTGACAGCATCCAGTTACAGTCTAAGATTCTTTCTTTAATACACATTCTATTTTGACAAACTTTAGTCTTCTTGCTATATCCAGTGGAGTTTCTCCTTCCTGAAAAAGTGATGAAATAAACAAAAATAAGTAGAGAAAGTAGTTCCCCTATACGTAATCCATAGGGAAACTACCCTTTGCAAACTATGGTTATAAGTAGGCTTACCATATCCAAAGGGGGACAGGGTGCCTACACCTTTAACCATTGTAAAAAGAGGGAATTTGGGCAGGTGCAGCTTGTTGCACCCTTCCATTATGAGCTGCACCTGCCCAAATTCCCTCTTTTTACAATGGTTAAAGGTGTAGGCACCCTGTCCCCCTTTGGATATGGTAAGCCTAGTTATAAGAGGTGCTAAGTCCTTTCAATAGGACTTGTGCAAAATATGTGTCCATTATGACTAATGTTGGTTCAAAGCACACTCATGGATGTTTAAATAAATACAAATATATTGGAGCAGGCTCTTCCCCCATTGGAATGAGCGAGGTTTCTCTTAGAAATTCTGTATTGATCTCTAATCTCACCTCAGTACAATCAAGGGAAAGGTGTTTTTTTTAATCAAAACTCAGTGATTCCACTGTGGACAAATATAATTTATGCAAAGGAGTAATAAGACTTTTCCTTTTACAACAGGTGATTTATGAGCTTCTGCCTTCCTTAGGAATAAGAAAAAAACCAGAATCCTTTTCTTTCACAAAAGTGTAATTTGGTGCCATGAGCTTCTGAACATGGCAAAGCATTCTCGGAATTCTTCATTCTACTATGAAATATTGCAAATGGCTTGATTCAATGCACTGTCAAGATAACAAAAGGTAACCTAACAGGAGGATTTTGCATGTATCTACTAAGGCAGTAAGGAAAGCTCCAGTGTGATATGTTAAAGCAGTTACCCATTCAAAACAAAAATGCATGATCTGACATGATAACCACACTTGATTGTTCTGCACTTACTTTGCTCTCCATTTTGCCATGCAATTCAATGGACAGCCATTTCTCTATGTCAGATTGGATTAGAATGCCCATGTGTTTGGGATAATTTGTAACATGTACTTGTTTGCTCTGTGCATTGAGGCTTTCTTCAGTCAGGAAGAGAAGATAACAGGGTGAATAACAATCTTTGTATCCTACATAGTAGGAAAACCCTCCCTTCCTTATTAGGAAAAAAGCAACAACAATTCAGCAAGAAAGGTTTCCCCTCTCACAAGAACTGGGATGATCCGAATAATCCCGGGGTCTAACAGAAAACAGTCATAACTTGAGCCATTTTAAGAGCTCTAACTTCCTTACCTTATCCTTAATGGAAGGGTCACCACCTGCTTCAACGAGTAAAGGAACAATGGACTCGTTCTTCATCTCACAGGCATAATGCAAGGCTGTCCTTCCTAACTGGAAAGAAACAGAATATGCTCTCTTCAACATATCTATTAATGTATTTTTTTCACTTTTAGAGAGAGTCATCCTCTCAAGCTCTCTACACTTTGTAACTGTTCCAGCTGTCTTGTATTTATAATAATTTGTTTTGCTTCTCTGTAAAGCAGTGGACTGCTAAACATCTGCAGCAGACTGCTAAACAGGAGGAGGCGTCTTCAGATTTCAGAGAAAAATGTAGCCAAGGGTGCATATTTGCACACATGTCTTTTTGAATACAGAACTGTCTCCAAATTACTTGGTTCATTTCTGTGTTGCTCTATGCAAGTTCAGAATTAGTCCTGCAATTTAACTTTGCTTTTTTGAGTGCTCTGAATTTTGGGAAAACACCTCCCACCTGCCCCAAAGCACTCAAGACAAGCAGGGATGGGACTATATTAAAAAAACAAAAGAAATGGCCTGGTTAGCTGAGTTCCATTCTGAAAGCTCTATGAAATGGCAAGAAAGAAATGTAAGTTTACAGTATTTGATTGTAAATAGGAAAGTGTCATTTTCAGAAGAGATCTCATTTATTTTAGATCATAAAATACCTTGAACATTTGTGTGAGTACTGTTCTGTTAATAATAAGAACAGCACACTGCTATACTTCATCTGGGTTAAATTATGTTAGGTGAGACTTCAGAGATTCCCAAACTGTGTTGCAGGGCACTTACTCTGCCACAAGAGAACTACTAATATGTTTTGAAGATAAATACATTCACAGCCCAATCCTAACTACTCCCACCATTAGTACCGATGTAGCCATGGAGGAGCACACTTCATGCTGGTGTGTGTGTGTGTGTGTGGGGGGGGGGTGTAATCAGGAGGCCAACAAGAGGTAAGGAAAAAAAATTTCCTTACCTTTGCATAGGCCCCTGATGGCCTACTGGTCTCCTTGGACCTACACCAGCTATATAGCTGTGTTTGCCTAGTTATATACAGTATAATATATGGCAACATATGAGAGAGAGAGAGAGCTATATTGCATGTTTGCTGCCAAGATCCACCCCCTCCAGCCCACTCCCTGCCCTCCCCTCCCCTGATCCACCTAGAAACTCCCCACCCACAAAATGCCTCCCCACCAAATTACCTGCCTTGGTACGGTCCATGGTCTGCACCAGCACAGATCTGATGCTGCTGCCTTTTTCCAGCAGCAGGTCAGACTACCCCGGCGGCGGTGCATTCTGCACACCATCTCAGGGCCTTTTACGACAATGGGACTGTCCCACTGTTGTAAATTGGGGGATAGAATTGGGCCATAATAATTTAATTAAATGTTCCTGTGAGCCCAAGTTTCCACTCACCAAGGAGGTTATCTGCTATGTCCCTGAATGATTGGTCTACTCTTGGTAATCCTGTTATGTCCCTGCATTATATATGAATGACCCAATCAGTCACTCCTGATGCAGAGACATAGCAAAACTATATGGCCTCAGAGGAAGTAAGGTGTCCAAAGTGAGGGGTCTTGAAATGGGTCTCCCAGAACTCAGGCTCCAAAGCTGCTCTACCAATCTCTCTTCCCACCACAAGTCTACTAGACACAGCTATGGGCTTCAAAGGTGCCATTTTAGGTGCAATAGCAACCAGCTGACCCTAAGGACCAATCCTGACACACCAGGCCTATGAAGCCCTGGCCTCAGAGCTCCTTCCTTGGTTTAAACCATTTATCAGATGGAATAGCTGCTCTAGAGATCTGCCACCTCCCCTCATTCCCCCTTCCCTGACCACGGGCCTCCTCTGCTGACTACAACTTCACATCTATTGCAGCCACAGATGTCAGCTCTTATCTGATTTTGACTACTCCTCATTCTAACCTCTGTCTGGTCACTTGACCTTCTGCCTGGATCTTACTATGTACCTTCCTCTGGCCCTTGGACCCTGGTCTCTCTGCTCTGGGATTCAACTTTGCCCATTTTGGATCATGCCTTTGTCTCCACCCCCAGATCTGTCCCTGCTGAGGTCTGACACCTCCTCATTGCATTTCTGCACATGCCATTACTCTAAGCTTGCATAGTTCCGATCAGGAGATACACACTCAGAATGAGGTACCCTAGGTTATGGTTATGATTTTTGCAATACTACTAGGTAACACTACCCTAATCACAAGTAAAGCTCCTTTCTGATTCTGAAGTAGAGGCCTGTAACTGTGAGAACTATTACTCCAACTATTACTTCTATTACTCCAATTCTTGCATTCCAGCACTAATCGCGTAGAAGCAAGTGTCCTTGCACGTGCTGATCATGTACGCACATATGTAACTCTAATCAGAAAGTACAACCCCTCCTATGCAGACTCAGCCATGAACAAGCCATGCTTTGTGAAACTGGACATTACTGGACACTATTTCATAGATAAGCATATATGGAGGTGAGAAGGCGATAGGCTAGAAAACACCGCAAACAGGAGGAGAAATTGTTGATTATGCATGACGTTTAGTTTGCTATAAAAGCTTTGTATGCCTCGTGTAAATAAATAAATCTATCCTGAATTCTATTTTCTGTCACTGTGCTGTTATTAAACAACGTGGGGCCGGAATCCAGTACTACTTAAATGGTGCACTACAAGAACAGCATGCCACACAAACACAGGGAGTAAGGTCTTTGAAGCAGAAAACTCTTTCACAATCTAAAAGTAAATGCACTGGTTGCCAAAGTGAGGTATCCTTCCAAAATCAGAACAATGGTTGTGAAACATTGCTTTAGATAACAAATGAAAGCTTTCATGGCCTGATACAATCTTAGAAAACACGGGATTTATGGGTATTAGAGGCATGTTAAAAAATTAAAATATACCAAAGCCAAAATGCGATTAAAAACAATTTAATCCAGGTTACCAAAAGCTGTAAACATAGCAACCCTGGACAGATCTCTTGTAATCACACAGGCAAAATTGACCGACGTTTCGTCTTATTCCTAAGACATTTTCTAGGTAGTGACAGCATGGCTGTTAGGATGACACTGAAAACCAACCGACAGAACGGAACTTTAAAGGAAAACACCAGGCAGATTCATATGGCAAACACATACTATAAAACTAACAAACAAAACGGAAGTTCAAAGGATGAACAGGCACGCGAGGGCTTCAAAATAATTTGAAGGCAGGATCTTGTGTAAAACAGGAAACCAAATTTTATCAATGAAGGAAATATCTTGTTGCCTATTAATGAGTTCCTGTGAATTTCTCTTACTTATTTCCACAGCCTCCAAATTAAAACATGTTCTATTGTTAGTGTCATTAATTAAATGTTTAGTATTTTCAAACAAAATCCTGTGGCCGGTAGATATAGCGTATTCCGCAAGAGAGGACAGATCTGGTTATTCAAGTCGGACCGCTCTCCCATGCTCCGATAACCTCGTTTTGATTGCTCAAACCTCTGTTTTACACAAGATCCTGCCTGATGACCCTTTAAGAAGATCACTGCAGAGGTCTGCCCCTTGAGGTCATCTGCGGTCTTTTCTACAGACGATCCTAGCGCTGCTTGCTCATTTCCGCTGCAAATTATTTTGAAGCCCTCGCGTGCCTGTGCATCCTTTGAACTTCCGTTTTGTTTGTTAGTTTTATAGTATGTGTTTGCCATATGAATCTGCCTTTTGTTTCTTTAAGATCGCTGTAGAGTTCTGCCTGGTGTTTTCCTTTAAAGTTCTGTTCTGTCGGTTGGTTTTCAGTGTCATCCTAATAGCCACGCTGTCACTACCTAGAAAATGTCTTAGGAATAAGACGAAACGTCGGTCAATTTTGCCTGTGTGATTACAAGAGATCTGTCCAGGGTTGCTATGTTTACAGCTTTTGGTAACCTGGATTAAATTGTTTTTAATCGCATTTTGGCTTTGGTATATTTTAATTTTTTAACATGGCTCTAATACCCATAAATCCCGTGTTTTCTAAGACTGCTTTAGATGTTTGCAGAACTTTTCTAAGATCTAAATAACAGAACATTCTGTTTATGTATTGGTCCACTTACATTGTCTGTAGCGTTAACATCTGCACCAGCTCTAAGCAACATCTTAATCAGGTTTTCATTCTGCTTACTTCTGGATACCTGTTGAACGGATTGGAGGAAAATGGAATACCATTGGAAGGACAACTCATATTATATTCACAATGAGCTAACTCTAACACTTTCAAATGCAATCAGATGAATAACATTTTCTCTTATAAAATAATCCAAAAAATGATGTGACACTCTTGGCATTTCATGGAAAATGCACCAGTATCTTTGTATATGGAGTTTTCCAGAGTGAGCCATTGTCAGAACCAGGTGCTGCCATAATGAATCCAATATGCAGTCCACCAAGTCCAGTGTCCCATATTATTCTGCTGATTCCCAGTATTCTAACATTAGTGGCCCAATCCTATCTGTGAGTTAAGACAGTGGGATGCTCATCCTGCCATCATAAAAGGCCCTGTGATGGGGCATGAAACGCACTGCCGCAGGGCCAGTCCGGGCCGCCACCAGTAAAGCATCATGGACTGCACCAGGGCAGGTAAGTTGGGGGGGGGGGGTTTCCATGGGTAGGGAGGGGAAAGCAAGGTTCATTTCTGGGGGGAGGGCAAGGGGCAAGGAGCAGGCTGGAGGGGGTGGATCTCGGTGGCAAATGCACACGCCGAATCCTATCCCACATTTTTCAGCCCACTCTACCCACTTTCTCTCCATGGACTTATGCCAGCTTTATAGCTGACATAGGCCCAAGGAGACCTATAGGCCCTCAGGGAGCCTATGCAGAGAAAAATATATCCCCTTACCTCAGGCAGGCCTCCTGATTCCCCCCCCCCAACCATAGCATGCAGCACAGGCCTCCATTGCACAGCTGCATGCTTCAGCATGGCGGGGGATAGGATTGGGCAGTAAATACATTTACTTAGAAATACATTCCATTGCTTACAGTGGAATATAATCATAAGTGTGGGCTACCTCTTGCGTTATGAAATTTCTATATGGAAAACACGTCCATGTGTGTTTCTTTGCCTTATGCAGATGAGCCAGAAAGCTTGACTTGGTTATGTGGCTTCCCAGTGTGCACACTTATTGCAGGGAAAACATGTGTGCTATTGTCATTTGACATCCCACAGAAGGTCTGTACACTGGAATTTTGGAACACATGAAAAGGCCCTGGTATGTCTAAGACAAGAATGATGGTCTCATTTGACATCTTTGTACAATCAAAATTATAGCGGTTATGAACCAAAAAGTATACTTCCTGTATTGATACATTGGAAGTGAGAAAATAGTAGAATACCACAAGAATCAAACTTTTGAGCCTATACCATTTTCCTAATGTCTAAAGTGACAGAACGTTTGATTAGGTCCTATACTAGAAGAACATGAGAGAAGTACTGATGGACCAAGCCAAAGGTGCATCTAGTCCAGTATTCGGTTTCCCACCGTGTGCCAACCAGTTGCGTCTGGAAAGCCCACAAGCAGCTGGAAGTATAAGGGATGTAATTATAGAAAACATGCAAGGAAAGTGGTGATGGAGGGTGTGGCATACAAGGTTTCCATAGTCACTCCTGGGTTTCACAGAACTCACCATGAGGAGGTATCCAATAAGCATGACAGGCATCAGGATGATAATGAGCAGGTAATCAATGAAGCCAAACCGTTTTCTGACAGCATAATGCAAACATGTTCGCTCTTTCTGGAGAGAAATAGAAGAACTATCATTATGCCAAGAACGAAACGTCTCCAGCGGGATTCAGGTCATAAAAACACAACAAGTTTAAAATGTAATTAAAACTTTGAAACGACTTTGTAAGTCTCTTTTAAAATGCAACCAAGTGCAAGTCTCTTTTTAAAATGCAATAAAAACAATTTTAAAACACTGCATGACGTTTCAATCATGAGCCATGAATATCATCAGATGCATAAAAGCCTGCAAGAGGGCAAAAGATGTTGTAGCACACAGGTAACTGACCTACATTTAAGAACGTTTAGGCGCACATTTTTTCAGCAGAGCTCATTAGCACCAGAACTGGGATTTCAACATAAGATGAGCCTTGCTGGATCAGGCCAAAGGCCCATCTAGTCCAGCTTCCTGTATCTCACAGTGGCCCCACCAGATGCTTCCGAAAACACACAGTCAACAAGATAACCTGTTTCCTGCTGTCACTCCCCTGCACCTGGCACAGAGAAAACCCACTTCCCAAACCAGGAGGTTGCTTATGGCTTGTACCCTGTGATGGTCTTTTCCTCCATGAATCTATCCAAACCCCTTTTAAAGGCATCTAGGCCAGGTACCATCACCACATCCTGTGGCAAGGAGTTCCACAGATGAATTACACGCTGGGTGAAGAAATATTTTCTTTTGTCCGTTCTAACTCTCCCTCCACTGCTCCACATTTGACTGCTAGTGACCTGACCCTGAATTTTTATTTATTTTATTTATTTACTTTATTTTTACCCCGCCTTTCTCCCCAAAGGGACCCAAGGCAGCTTACAACAAAAAGAAAAAACAGTGCAAAAAGTATAATACAAAAAATAGTTACATTTTAAAACAGTAAAAACAATTAACGAAAATTAATAAAAACAGTATCTAAAAATCAGTTTAAAAAGATTACAATTAAAACAAAAACATAAAAACAGCAGCACCCCACCTGTACCAGCAGGATGTTAAAAAGGCAAATTCCCCTTATTACTGCCCCTAGTGGTTATTTTGGTCCTTGCAGCCTTGCTTAATGCTGGTGTCCAAATCCTATTTATTACTGATAATTCCTGTTTACGATTAAGAACCCTCTTTCCATGTTTAAAAATGTCTATATCATATTATATCATATTGTATCATATTTTTTCTTTATTTTTGTGGTTTTGTTTGTGCTTATGTTACTTTGTTACAGTGTATTTTCTTTTCTCTCACTACAAATAATTTTTTTAAAAAATGTATAAAATTCCAATAGCAGAAGTTAGGAAAAGATGCAGGGGATAAAAAGAAATGTACTGAAAAAGTTAGTGGTAAGAAAATTTACATTCAAATCATCATCATCATCATCATCATCATCATCATCATCATCAACAACAACAAATCTGTATTTATATACCGCCTTTCATTTCATCAGATTTCTCATCAGACTTTATTCAAGACAGCATAGGCAGGCTTTTCTAACCCTACGTACGGGTTTTTACAATAATGTTCTATTCGCATAGAACCCTTTTCATTCTCCAGATGTTTCCCTTCAACAGTGTGGTTATTTGTCTGGCTGCAATAGAATACAATGGAATCAATAGATTCCATTTTTACCACGTTCCCATATGTATAAAGAGAAATGTGAAATGGGCAGATTTTTCACTGCATTTTTCATTTCCCCCATAGGTTTGGCAGTCATTAGAAAATAAAACTGAAACTCTCTTCCCAGTGCAGCTACTTCTTGTGAGCACCAATGAGGCACCGGATATTCATTTAGATGGATTGCTGCTTCGATTGACATTATCGTTAATGTGTATAGGAGCTCTGTGCATGTTATCAGAGCGCATGCAAAAGTCTGAAACAGGGTGATTTGTATCAAGAAGAGAGAATGTTCTCCATGACGTGGTATGCTTCATATGTCTAATAGCACAATCCTGTCTAACAATAGACCGGCAAAGCAGCTGCTCCGCCCGTCTAGAGTGTTGTAAACGTGGCATAAGGCACGTTTGCATCACCTGACAAGTAAGCGGGGCCAGAAGAGAGGCTTGCTCCACTCCTCCGGTGCCGTGGGACGGATCGCCATGGCAGAAAGGTCAGTCCCTGCCAGGTAGCGGAGGGGCGGAGTGTTTTGGGGGGTGGAATTGGTCAGCTGGGCCCGGGAAGGGAGCGGGATTGCGGCGGCTCCTCCACTGAATCCGATCCCCCTTCCTGGGCCTGGCCGGCGTTACATGGCCGGCTCGAATGTGCACCAGCAAAATAGCTGACGCACATCCAAGTAGACCCATGGGGCAGCTGGAGCTCTACGCATGGTAAAGGGACGAATGTCCCTTTACCCCAAGGAGGCCTCCAACTGCACTAGGGCAGGCCCCATAGGATGCGATGGGCGCCTTATTTGCGCTGCCGCGTCCTGCTAGACAGGATTGGGTTGTAATTCTATAACAGTATGTGTCTAGCAATATTAAGCAAATCATAAAATAAAAGGACACCGTCTCCCTTCCCTTCTTAACACAAACCATTCCCAGACTCCTTGCCAATAATCTTACACACCACTGCTCACCTTGTTCTTGGCGTTCACATCGGCATTCCTTTTCAGAAGATAACTGACTATTCTGTTGTGTCCCCGTTTGCAGGCACAGATTAATGGTGTGTCTCCACCAAAACTGTCCTGGACGTTCAGATTATTTTCATCTTCCGCCAACAGCAGCTGAACTTCATTCAAGTCATTATTATAAGCTGCCTGGCAAATGGGCTGGGGAAGAAAGGGGAAGAGATGAACGACATGTTCACAGAGATGCCATGGGTGTCACAAACCTGTGGGATTAGCTGTGGTGCACAGTGAGCTTTGCTAGACATCTTGACCCCATGCGTATAATTTCAGGAAGATTCAGTAGGAATCTGGGTGGGGCAACAGAGCAGTCAGAGAGGATCAGTTCACTGCCAGGTGAAAGATGCTATTACTGGGAGAAAGAGGAATTAAAGAGTACATCCCCCTACTTCTCTAAATAATCAACTAATTTTTTTGGGGGGGGGAATTTAAAATCAGTAAATACTAAAATGCTTACAATTTCCCCTCATGCTCCCAAAAACATGGGACATTGAAATGAAGGTGGCCACTATAACTTCTGCACCATGTAAACAGGAAAAGCTTTGTACAGTCTCATATACTATGCAGGTATTCTATTCTTATATTTGCAGTCCCTTTCCTGTTTGTTTCTCACAAGTTTGACCCTAAAGGCCGGGACCTGGTAGTAATGGAGAGAGAGGCGGAATGGAGAGAAGAAGGAAGTAGTGTCTATGAATAAATGTCTTGGTGTTCAAAACTTTCCTTCTCTGTCTTTCTTTATCGGGGACAAGATTATCAGGAACAAAAGGCTGGTTTTGCATGGCTCCATGCACCCATACTTTGCCTTGGTCTTTCAGCAAAACACTGGACTGGGAAGAGATGCATCCAGGCAGAAACTCAACAGGTGAAGCTTCTCCTCCACACTATTATTGTGGGAGAACTTTTCAACAAAAAGTTCACAAAGCGGTTTACAGACAAAATCAAATGAATAAATGGCTCCCTGTCCCAAAAGGACTCACAATCTAAAAAAAAATGCAGAACGCCACCAGAAAAGACACTGTGCTGGGGTGAAAGGAGGGCAGTTACTCTCCCCCTGCTAAATATAAGAGGAGCACCAATTGAAAAAGTGCCTCTTGCCCAGTTAGCAAGGGTTAACTGCTAACTAGTAAACTTGCCCAATTAAATTAGCATCAGGTAGAGATCCCCCTGATGAATATCTACCTAATGCATCTCTGCAAGCCCTCCTGTCCTTGTACTGTCTTTCTTATGCAGTAACAATGTCACCAACAAGACTTTTCAATGGGTGTGGTAAATTGTACAAAGGGACTTTGCTCAATATACTACCTAATAAAGAGAAGCAAACAACAACCCTACAACTTAAGGGAAGCTGGATGAAACAGTACATGACAAGATGATCTCCCCCCCCCCCTCGCTTACCTTAGTATTACTCTAAAACAGAAAAAATAAATAAAACTAAAATATAACAGAGTAGCAAGTGAGATCATATGTGAAATGATACTTTTAAAACCGCTCATATAAAGCCAGATTGAAAACCAGCACTAACCTCCAAGGCCTCAACACTTGAGGACTCAGATTGAATCTGCCTTCTGAGTTAGAGGTACAAGAGAAGCAGCATTAAGGCTGCAGTTACAGGTTAAATCCAGGAGGTGGTGCTAGCAGATTAATCAGCCGCTAAATCTAAACTGAAAAGGGAATCTGCAGGTGTTGCAATAGCTGATTCCGGGGTTGCAGATATGTGCTCACACTTGCCTTTGAATTCATTATGCAAACAGTAGACCTAATCAAGGGTGCAGGTGTCATGGATACATGAGATCAATGTGTGTGGTGTTCAGTTCAAATACAAGAATGCTGGCATCTGTGTGTGACATCTCAAACAGATGTCGCATGCCCATGTCTAGCAGCAGAGAGACCACTGCTGTTGCATCCTACAGGCAAACTAGTTTATCATGAGCTTTCATGGGCAAAAAAAAAGGCCAACTTCATCATCTGCCAGCCTGAGAAAGTGGTGAGAGGGCAAATGCGTTCAAAGACTGATTGCTGTAGACTACAGGCACAATGTCATAGCTTGTATGGACCTTGGAAAGGTTTATGAGAAGGATTATATGGAGATTTAAAAAAAAATGAAACAAAATAGATCAGGAACCCTGTGGGGAGGACAGTTGGGTGGCAATTTTGAAAAGAAAAATTCTCCCAGCAGAGAAAGAGTTAAGAACTTTGTGTCTTCCTCCTCTTTTGTGTCTTCCTCCTTCTCCTCCACTAAAAAATGGGCAGCAGAATCCTACTGAGGGGTTATGGCAGCGGATTGTGTAAGTCCCAGTCCGGCACCGCAAAAGGCACACCAGTGTCGTGCACTGCAGGACCACTGGCGCAAATGGCTGGACACCCCATGCACCTGCCAACGGCTCAACCAGGCCACACCAGAGCAAATAAGGTGACGGCAGGTCATGGGTGGTTCAGGGAAGAACAGGCAAGGAGTGGGCCAGTTCGAGGGCAGGAGGGGTGGATCTCAGCAGCAGCAGAACACACCAGAACCCTATTCCTCTTTCCCAGCCCAGACCAGTCCCTTGAGGTTCCACAGACTTACGCCAGCTAAATAGCTGGTGTAGGTCCGAGGAGACCAATTGGCGGCCAGGCGGCTTACAGGGAGGTAAAAATATATTTACTTACCTCTCCCTGGCTGGCTGGTCACCCCTCCCCCACCATAAGATGCCAGCACATGCTCTGTTGGTGCCACTGCATCACGTAAACTGGTGGGGCATTAAGTCTCCTCTTGCTGCTTTTAAATAAAAACACAGAAGGGCTTCCCTGTACCCTTTGTGTCATAACATATTTTGCCTCCCAAATCCAGATGTAGGAAGCAGTACAAATTCCCCCCCCCCACCTCGCAGGGTTAACAGCAATCTTTGGCAGTGAGGCTTTTCTGTCCTTAATCTTAAGCACGATGAAGGGAATTTATGCTATGAATGTCTGCATTTTTTAAAAAAAAAAAGCCACTGCTTTTAAACCAGTCAGTTAAAAAGCATCAAGCAGAGCTTTACCAAAGCTGTGCTCTGTGAAACAGATAGATGTGTGATCAGTTGTGGTCCATGTTCTTGAGGGGAGGAACTGGGTTAGCTCATTTCCTGATTAATGACTGAATAGAGGCTTCTGGTCAAAGTGACAAATCCAGGCACCATTTCATGCTTGCTCAAGGGTGTACCATGGACTGTGCAGAAGGGCGCCTCCTCTATTCAGTAACAGGCAGGCTGCTGTTATCATCCTGCACTATAGACTTTTCCCATTGCTACTGCATTGTGCAAACTGGGTTCTGCCTCCTTTCATGGGTGCTCAGCACTAGCAGCCAGTATACAGTATGTGCCTGTCTTCCCAACCACCACCTTGCCTGACATGACAATATCAGGCAGCAAAGCAAACTATACAACACATACGGGTAGCCACTGGGTCTAAAACAAAAATTAGAACAGTCTTGAACAAGAAGGGATTTACAAATCAAACCTCAAGTTCATATTCTCTTGTTCAGTAATATCATCATCTCTTTGCTTTTAGTTTATTTTCAAACCCAGAAACAGACACTTAAAATGTCTTCAAATGTTAGCAGTGTATTTCTTTCTTTGAGTAAACCAAAGTGTTAGTAAAGAAGGCCAAATTATACATGTACAGTGCAACCCTATGTATGTTTACTCAGAAGTCAGTCCTACGGGGAGGGGGGTGTTGATTCCAGGAAAGTGTGCAAAGAACTGCAGCTTCAGTCAAACGAGGGCTGCTTATTGGCCTGGATTTCAGAGTTCTGGCCAGCTGCCAAAACAGCCAGAAAAAATGTTTAGGTTAGAACATGTACGTTCAATGAAGTAGTACTGAGGTGGAGGGAGGGAGTGGCAGTTTCACTTTTAGTGCTGTGCACATTCATGAGCAGGGAATGTGAACCACATGACACCACCACATGATTAGGTCTCCCTTTTGATCTGAAAGATAGTTCAGCATGTTATTCTCATCCAGGGCAACATTGCCAGGCTAAATCACATTGGGTTTCACTCTTGAATAGTGGGAGTACGAAATGATGGAGTGGTGCAGACGTAATGCCAGATGTTGGACCAACACAGGAATAACGGTAGCCAGAATATATCTTTCCAAAAGAGGACAGCTGGCTGTTATTTATAGTAATTGAAATAGGTATCATTTTGTGCTACAGAAGCAGGGGTGGCCCAGCCATGAGATTAAGGGTCCAGTCCTATGGTTGCCCTGCATTGCCGGAACTCAAATTCCAGCAGCGCAGGGCACGTTCCAGCAGCATGAAAACTGGGCCAGTGTCAAATGCTGCCAGGCTGCTCCTGCAAATGGACAGCAGCATGCGAAGCAGCAGCTCCGAAAGCCTCCATTGGCACGGGTAAGATGGCAATGTTGGAGACGTGTCGTGAGCAGGGAGGGGGAGAGTAGGGAGAGTTTGGGGGAAGATCAGGGAGGGGAGAGAGGAGGTGGATCTCAGCGGTACTGGCATGCGCCACATTCTATTCCCTTTTTCCCAGACCACCCCACCCCTTTTCACTTTTCAGACCTATGTCAGCAAAATGGCTGGCATAGGTCCGAGAAGACTCATAGGCGATCAACCAGCCTACAGGGGGATAAATAAAAATAATTATAAAGCTTGAAAATGTCTTCTTTACCTTTTATATTAATTGTGATGCAAAAAGGAGCTCAGCCAACATATTTCCGAGAGGCGCACATTATACGTCAAAGAGCAGCATGATCTCCTGCTGGCTGTCTTATCCCCCCCATTGGATACTGCATGCACTCCATCAGTGTGGCTGCATTGGCACCAGTGGGGGGGGATAGGATTGGGCAGTTTGGTCATAGCCTTAATTTTCCAAATTTTATTAATCCAGTCTGCATAAGTAAACGTTGGCAGCATGAGGGATAAAACAGAGCCCTATAAAATCTCAATGACCAAAGCACAGACCAAAGCACTTTGGTCAATGACCAAAGCAATGTGGACATATCAAGCTGCCTTAGATAGCTTCTAGCTGTCTGTCTAGTTCAGTATTGTAGAGGCTCTGCAGGGTTTCCGATGGGGGCCTTTCCCAGCTCTACCTGGAGTTCCCAATTTGGGACCTTCTTCCCAGCTCTGCCTGGAGTGAATTTGGGACCTTCTACATGCAAAACATGGGTTGTGCCCATCGCTGAGCTATGATCCCTCCAAAAATCAATCTCCACCACCACCTTCTAGAGTCTACCTGTGTTATGCAGCAGAACCACAGGCGTACAGTGTCAATGACACCCATTCCAGACAGGTGATAAAGAAAGATCCCATAATCTTTGAAAGATGCTAAGAAGTCTGAGCGAGCCAATGCTGTGGCACTCTCTTGTCTTCATGCTAGTGATGATAGTCATCATCTGCCAGGGCTACCAACGCGATTTCAGCCCTGAAACCTGGCTGGATTGAAATGGGTCCAGATAATCAATGTCATCCAGGAACATTGAGACCTGGAATCACTACCACCTACTCAAGCCCCTTGTTATCCCCTCAACTTAAACACAGGCCAATAGTCTGAAAAATTGGTAGGGTCCATTAAAGGTCTCTTTAGAAATTGCTCTCACCAGTACCACCAGTACCACTTGCAGCATGGTAGGGACAATCCCTTGCTCCAGAACACCAGCAACCAGGCCTAATGAGAGGCTCTACCTTGTCTAGCTGTTATCAGCCTGATCCAGAATAAGAAAATACCCTGCCACGAGTGGGCTCTGAGAACTTCTGTTGTGGCTCCATAGCTGTCATGGAAGCAATGAAGTCCTGAGCCCCTTCAAATGAATGGGCCTTGGCATCAGGGCCAGCCCAAGACCTTCTGCCATCTGAGGCATTGTGTCCAATGCTGCCCCCCCCCCACATGGTGATGTGCCAGCCAGCCTCTGCTCCCTCGTCTAACACACCATTGTCCTTTCCTCCACAATTCTGCTTTGTCTCCCTCTTCCTTTTCCAATCTCCAATCCAGGGAGTGGGAGGAAGATGTGAACAAGGGGATGGAAGTGGGCGCCCTCTGCCAGTCTGCTGCCTGAGGCAACCACTTCAGTTGGCCTCATGGATGGGCCAACACTGCTGACCTGAGGGTCTTAGTCCCTGTGAACTCCCCCAACATGCCCTGTTATTCACCCATGACCCACTCCCCGCACCAGCTTACCTGCTTCGGCGTGGGCCACCGGCCACTACAGCGGGCCTCCAATGCTGCTGCTTTGTGGTGGCAGCTTGGAAATGGTCACAAGTGGTGGTATACTTAGATGTACTTAAAATCATTGTTGATGTATGATTCCCAGACTCCATCCTACCTACAGATCCTATGCTTAGTATGGAGGTTCTCATGGCCTGTTGTAACTTGCAAAGAAATCGGAATTATGGATTTATCAGCCATGTAAGTTTTGTTGAAGAAATAAAGTTTAATACTTATACCGATTTGTCTGTAGAAATTCCTTAACAACGAAATAAAACAGCACCTTCTACCAAAGCCGAAGGAGACAGCGTCCAAGGATTATCCAAACCAGACAAGAAAATTTTAGTCCTCCGCTGACGTTTCTCCCCTCACTTGAGATTTTTTCAAAGCAATAGTCCGGCATCAGCCAGTAGATGTTCCAATACCTGCGGCTGTGAAGAAGGCCAATTTCATGCTTGGGATCATTAAAAAAGGGATTGAGAATAAAACGGCCAATATTATTATGCCGTTGTACAAATTGATGGTAAGACCGCAACTGGAGCATTGCGTCCAGTTCTGGTCTCCGCATCTCAAAAAGGCTATAGTGGAACTGGAAAAGGTGCAGAAGAGAGCGACCAAAATGATTAGTGGGCTGGGGCATCTCCCTTATGAGGAAAGGCTACAGCGTCTGGGGCTCTTCAGTCTAGAAAAAAGGCGGTTGAGGGGGGACATGATTGAGACGTATAAAATTATGCATGGGATGGAGAGAGTGGATAGAGAGAAGTTCTTTTCCCTCTCACACAACACTAGAACTAGGGGACATCCACTCAAATTGAGTAGAGGGAGGATTAAAACAGACCAAAGAAAATATTTCTTTACCCAGCGTGTAATTGGTTTGTGGAACTCCTTGCCACAGGAGGTGGTGATGGCACCTGGCCTGGATGCCTTTAAAAGGGGATTGGACAGATTTATGGAGGAAAAGTCCATCACAGCTTACAAGCCATGATGGGGATAAGCAACCTCTTGGTTGTAGGAGTAGGTTTTCTTTGTGCCAGGTGTAAGGGAGTGGCGACAGGTTACAAGTATCTTGTTGTCTTGTGCACCCTGAGGCAGCTGGTGGGGCCACTGTGTGATACAGGAAGCTGGACTAGATGGGCCTTTGGCCTGATCCAGCAGGACTCTTCTTATGTTCTTATGTTCTTAAATAGCACAGCACTGCAAAAAGCGCAGGAAAGTTAATTGCTTAATCAGAGCCGGAAACGTTCATCTCCGAGTTGTAACCTTCTCTGTAACCTTTGCCTTATTCACGAATGGAAACCAAATCTTGTTTACATAAATCAGCTCTTGCTGACGATTCAATGGGTTCAAAGACCTTCTTTGAGAAATTGCGAGGGAACCTGGAGGCAATCGCAATTTCTCAAAGAAGGTCTTTGAACCCATTGAATCGTCAGCAAGAGCTGATTTATGTAAACAAGATTTGGTTTCCATTCGTGAATAAGGCAAAGCTGCAGCCTCCGCTGCAGAGGTTACCTCAGGTCAACTCGGAGATGAACGTTTCCGGCTCTGATTAAGCAATTAACTTTCCCGCGCTTTTCGCAGCTCTGCGCTATTTAAATCTACAAGGTATTCACCCAGGTATTGGAACATCTACCGGCTGATGCCGGACTATTGCTTTGAAAAAATTCCAAGTGAGGAGAGAAACGTCAGCAGAGGACTAAAGTTTTCTTGTCTGGTTTGGATAATCCTTGGGCGCTGTCTCCTTCGGCTTTGGTTGAAGGTGCTGTTTTATTTCGTTATTAAGGAATTTCTACAGACAAATCAATATAAGTATTAAACTTTATTTCTTCAACAAAACTTACATGGCTGATAAATCCATAATTCCGATTTCTTTGCAGATCCTATGCTTTTAATGACACTTAATGGCAAGGTGAAATGACCCAAAATATGACTTGCAGTACAATTCTATGTATGTCTACTCAGAAGTGAGTCCCATTGTGTTCAGTGAGACTTATTCCCAAGAAAGTGTGCATAGGATCACTGGCATCGCTCGAGGTGGGGCAGAAAGCTAAGTTCTGCAGCTTTCCGCCCCACCATTACTCTCCGGTACGAGGCACCCCGCCCCCTCGTCGTAGGAGCCCATCAGCGGAGAGAAAGCAAAACGCAGGGACTCTCTTGCACGTTGCTTTCGCTCCGATGATGGGCTCCTACGACGGGGGGGCGAGGCACCTCGTGCAGGACAGTAACGGTGGGGTGGAAAGCTGCCCCACCTCGAGCGACGCCAGTGCATAGGATTGCAGCCATAACCACAGTCTCAAACACTAAGGTTGCAATCCTAAACACCCTTACTAGAGAGTAAGTCCTATTGAACACAGTGGGACTTACATCTGAGCTAACATGCATAGGACTGCACTGTAAATAGCATATTTTTCTTGATTTTTACAAAATCTCATTATTCTAAGTCAACTGGGAGTTTGGAAAGCACAAATATTTGGGGACTGCAGAGGCATTAAGTATAGGCTCACCAGATCTCCAACCGGGTCAGAGTGCTAGACCTTTAGGAGAAGGAATGTGGGCAGGTGTAGCTTGTTAAGTCCTAGAGCACAATCCTAGGCATGTCTACTCAGAAGCAAACCCCACTGAACACAATAGTAATGACAAACGTTCAGAAACTCTGGGGGGAGGGGGAATATCTACTTTTCATAAATGGCTACAGAAATTCCTTGAACAAATTAAAGAGTAATATATACTTGCACAAATTCTAAATGTTTTCTATTTCAGCAACATGGCTGAATAAAACAAAGAGCGTAGACTAGAATAAAAAGGCCACATGGTTTTCTCAAATGGAATTCACATAACAATCCAATGGAGAGTTCAGGCGGCGGAGCAAGTGCTCCGCCGCCCTAAGCTATCGTGAACATGCCGTAAAACATATTTGCGGTCTCTAGAGTAAGAGCCACCAGAACTAGGCCGGCAGCCCTTACTCCGGCGCCGGATCTCCCATGCGGCTGCAGGAGGAAAGTAAGGGATCCCCCAGCGACTGCATGGGCGGTCCGGGCAGTGAGGGGGGGGCATTGGCTGTGCCGGCCTGGGAGGGGGCGGGGATGGCATCCATCATATCCCTGTCCCTGTTCCGGGAGGGGTGGCCTTTACACGGTCTCCTCCTACTTCCGCCAGCTAAATAACTGCCAGAAATCCGAGGAAGCCCATCGAGCCTTCCCCTGAGTAGACCCTTGAGCCGCTCCAGAGAGACCTGGAACGGGGTTGGGATCTGGCGGGTGGCCTTGGGCCTAATGCCGGATACTTAGTTAGGATTCGCACTGTCAGTCCAGACACACTACAATCTTGGCCCATGTAACACAAACATCAGAACTGCAGCTGCAATCCTATACACACTTTCTTGGGAGTAAGTCTCATTGAACACAATGGGACTTACTTCTGAGTAGACATTCGTAGGATTTCGTGAGATACAAGATGGCAGCGCCCAAATCTCATGAGGGCACATGAAGCAGTGTACTACTGCCTCATGTGCCCTCATGAGATTTGGGCACTGCCATCTTGGATCTCGCGAAATTTTGTGAGATCCAAGATGGCCGCACAGGAAAAGTTTTACCCTTTTAAAATCGTTGGTGAAGTAGCAGCAGCGGCAGTGGCAGCGACGGCAGCGGCAGGAGGAGGAGGAGGAGGAGGAGGTCAACCACTTTGCAGTCCTGGCTGGCTGGAGCAGCTGGCCAGCCAGGAATTGGACGGCGGCGCCGGCAGCATAACAGACAGATGGACGGACAGACGGACGGACGGATGACAGACGGACGGACGGATGACAGACGGATGACAGACGGACGGACGGACGGACGGACAGACAGACAGACAGACAGACAGACAGACAGACAGCAGCAGCAAAAAAGGCAAGTAGGGGCAAAATGGGGCGGAAATGGGGGGTAAATAATTAATTAAATTGAAAAAATCAGCTGCATTAACAGGTAGCAAGCAGGCACTTTGCGTCCGCCCACCCAAAAAAGAAGAACCAAAAAAAACCTGAAAATAAAAATATTTTTAAAAAATTCTGGAGGGGAAAAAAATTAGGGGGGGTGTCCCGGTTTGGGCACCTCAAAATATGGTAAGTCTATTGATAGGGTTATACTCAAATACAAGTTGGGGTGGATTCTTTTCCTTTTAATCATAGCAAACATTTGGCCATGTTTCATATGCGCCTAGGCTAATTTCCAAATCCAAAGACCAAGCTTAGCTTCAGGAGAGGTCTGATGGAAGACCTCCTTTGCCCCACTCTTGCTTCTCGCATTAACAGATACATACTAGCTGAAAACTGTGAAAAGGAATACGCACTTCATACTTTTCCAGTTGCCATAAGACAAAGTAACCACTCAAATATTTACACTTCATGCCTCTTTGCTAACTCACAGTATGAAAAACTCCTGATTATTGCACTAAAGCTTATTTGATCACATTTAACGAGCTAATGGTTTAGCTCTGACAGAGGTGCTTAAATAATGTTTTTTTTTAAATCCTCTGAAACAAGTCTAATTGACAAGGTTATAGTCTATCTTAAGAAATGAACTTCCTAGATATAGTGTAGAAATGGATACATACCTGTGAATATAGTATTCCCATTATATTTCTTTGGATTCCAGCTGGAATTCTTTGCTCCTTGCTCGACTGGTAGGTGGTATATTTGATTTTCTATTGCCCTTCAATTTGTTGTAATCTGATTAAAACATAACCCTTTACTTGAGTGCTCTGATCAGAACACACTCTCAAGAACTGTATGCTTCCAAAGAGCTTCCAATGTTTGCTGTAAATGCTTTCTTAATCAGGCACTCTGAAAACCACGAGGCCCAACCCAGTGAAACAGAGGTGAGTGCTGGCTTATGACAAATCTTTTGCATCTTAGTACAAGTTACAACATTACAACACTGGGGGGGGGGGGGCGTGGTTCACTTTGTCAGTGTAGCAACGTAAATTTGGAGTTGCCTAAAAGGAAGTTGTGAAAACAGCCACAGATAGATGAAGACTTGTTCAGTGTTTTAAGTTTCTCTTTAAAGAATGGCTAACTGGCAAAGGGAATGAGACTGTAAAACCAGAAATGGCAGAATGACTGCATTCTCTACAGGAGTGTTCAAATAGTATATAGAGGCAATACAATTGACAGTCATAGACAGGATATAATACTGTACATACAAATCCAAAAGTAAATATAAAGCATTCATTTCGCAGCGACCTATGCAGGAGATGTGTCAACTAGATTGTGCCCATTACCACCAGGTTGCTACTCCTATCCCACCTGCCTCCTCTAGATATTGTCATTATTTTCAGCCTGACATTCCTTCACGTCACACAAAGCAGTAGGTAGTAAAGTTTCAAAGAGGGATGGGCAGGGAGAGGGAAAGAGTCAGAAACATCAGGCAGAATTTACAGGACTTGCAAAACCAGTTCTCTTGCACTAGTCTTCTCTTCTTCCACAAGCCAAGCCTTAAGGCTGTGACAGATCTTCCCATGAGTCTGGAACCAGTGCGGAGGCCAGCATTACCTTTCTCCTCCTTCAGTTCTAGAGGACCTGGTGCAGACCTGAGGTGACCTATTGGCGTAATAGTACGAAGTACAATAAAATAACTAAAAACAAAACAATTAAAACAAACACCAATGGGTCACCTTAAGATTACGGTACATTTGATTAAAAAAAGCCAGCCCACCATGTCAGCAAACAAACGCCAACCTGAGTAACATCTTGAGGCCCTGCCGAAAGGTCTCCAAGAGAAAGAAACATCATTGTGTTTATTGTGATGTGGAGAATGAGATGAAAGCCAAATAAGCGCAGCAAGTTAGACTCTGAGGAAGCCAGCTATCATGTTTTCCTATGCCTTGCCCAGATATATGCTCCATGTATGTGACCTAGATTCTGGACATACAGTCCAGATTCTGGACAAGCAATTTCTGCTTACCCTTAAGTGTGGCACAAGCATTCAAACCACTGTATTCTTTTCCATGATGCAGAGAAAAAGGCAACATACAGATATGAGATGCTGGCATACAATGCTTTGAGAAAGTGAAATATTCTATTTCCAACGCTTGTCCCTGTGAGAATCAGGTAGCGCTTTGGATGCAATCCCATAAGAGTGGCAGAACCACACAATGCATACAGTGAACCCTTGATTGAACAGAACTTGATTCAACAGACTTCAGAAACAAGGGGTGTTTTCTGCTCCATTAAGAATTACAGCAAAATCCTGGAAATCAGGTTGGTATCGCAAACGTGCTGTAAACGTTCGCGATGACTTGCGAGTAAGGGAGGCCGGCGCAGAGGCCGGCCTCCCTCACTCCGGCACCGGATCTCCACGAGGATGGTGGCGGAAGGTAAGTGCTCCATCGCCGGCCGCGTGGGCGATCTGGTTGGGCAAGGGAGGCAGGCCATTGGCCTAGCCGGCCCAGGAGGGGGCAGGGGCTACGCTGTTACACGGCCTCCTCTACTTCCGCCAGCTATTTAGCTGGCGGAAATCCAAGGAGGCCGATAGGGCTGGTCTGGGTTTAAACTCGGGGAAGGGGACGAGCGTCCTCTTCCCCGAGTAGACCTCCAGCTTGGCGCACTCCAGGAAGCCTGTGCACAGAATCTAGCGGACGGCCCTGGGTCACTGGCTGGATCCTTAGTCAGGATTGCGCTGTTAGTCATATACATTTTGTACATGCACATCTCCATTGACTTCAATGCATTCAGATCTATAGCCCAATCCTATCCCCTTGTTCTGCTGGTGGAACACGTGTTCCACTGGCAGAAGTGAGATGATGCAAGCAGAAGTGATGTTCTGTCGGTGAGCGCCAGGAGGTAGCCAGTGCAATGGCTGGCAGATGCACTCACAGGGCAGTAGAGAGGCCACAGCCTGTCAGTTCTGGTGAGTTGACGGTGGGAGTGGGCATTGGAAGCAGAGGCGAAACTAGGGCGGAGCAAGCGGAGCACTGGCTCCGGGTGCCATCTCCCGAAGGGCGCCCCGCTCCGCCCCGCCCGCGAGTCGGACTCGGACTCGAGTCTCCGAGTCGGACTCGGAGACTCGAGTCCGAGTCCCACTCGGAGACTCGGGTCTCCGAGTCCCACTCGAGTCTCCAGCCCCCACAATCGGGAGAGCCGGCTCAGGGACGTCTTCCCTGGCCAGCTGCCCGGGGCCTTCTGAAGACCCGCATGAGAACGGTATTTATACCGTTCTTTTTGCGCATGCTCAGACTGTTACTGAGGGGAAAAGGCGTAGGGGTGGGGGAGGGGGAGTTGGAACAGGGGTGGGGTGGTTACTGGTATCACATGCATGCGCCAATATCCTATGCTCCTTCCCTCTCCCTTACTCACCTTGATTCTGCACCAACAAAATGGCTGGCACAGAATCGAGGAGACCCATTGGGGAAATGGAGGCTTTCCTCAAGGTAAAGGAACAAATGTTTTTTTTTTTCCTGAGTAGACCTTCATGACTGCCCCACCCCCACCATTGCGCTCTCCCTTTGGCATGGCTGCATCGGCGGGGGGGGGGTGTCGATAGGATTGGGCTTTTAGTGGACTGTCGCATTGACACCATTCCCCCTATTAGTCTATTAAATTGAGAGTTCACTGTAATTTTATTTTCCTCAGTATGGAGAATGAAGAACCATATCAGTGAAGGTGCTGCAATGCAGCGCTTTGAAACAGTCACCTACTATTTTTTTTGCTTACCTGACCCAGATAGGTAGGCCATGTTACCAATGAGCAATTTATCTTCAGTATTTGATGTTCTTATAAACAGTGGCGTCTCTCGAGGTGGGGCGGAACGGTAAGTTCCGCACTGTGCTAACCTCCGTTTACTCCCTGGCACAAGGCGGCCCTGCCCCCTCGCTATTGGAGCCATTCAGTGTGGCGAAGGCAACGCACAGGGAGTCTAGTGCTTATAAATCAGTGCTTATAAACCTGTCATAAGGACACAATGCATTTTCCCCAACATAGAAAACAAGATGATATATGGGTAGGGATTTGAGAAATCTTGCTATTGTTATTTTTCTTCCCTTGATGCAGAAAAGTAGAGTTTCAGGCATTAATCTGGATTCACAGTAATTTCTGGTTCTCCATTTCAAAGGCACAAGCTCACAAAGTATCATTCCTAGAGACACCAGTGAATTTCATCCAAAGTGAAATTTGAGGCTAAATTTAAATTTCCTCCTCAGGAAAGCTGAAACAGTTTTGATAAGACTATATTCAGGAGTTACAGAACTTCCCTGCAAAATGTCATTAAATTCAATGTTTAAAGTTCCTCTTTTCCCAGGCACGGGGAAATTCAGGATAGTTTTTTGAGAGTCAGCTTCTAATGGAAAAAAGAGGTTGGCATACTTACAGCCTAATCCTATTCCTCGCCACGCTGAAGCATGCAGCGACACGATGGAGGCATGCGCTGCATGCTGGGGGGGGGGTGATCAGGAGGCCTGCGAGAAGTAAGTGAAAAATATTTTTCTTTAACTCTGTATAACTCTGTGTAAGTGATCGCCTATGGGCCTCCTCGGACCTACACCAGCTATATAGCTGGCATATGTCCAAGGAGAAAAAAGGGGAGGGACTAGGTACAGGAAAGGGGATAAGAGCCTGGCACAAATCAATGTCGCCAGGATCCACCTCCTCCCCCGATCTGCCCCCTGTTCTCCCCTGATCAATCCCAAAATTCCCCCTGCCCTCTCCCTCCCCACCCGCAAAATGCCCCTGCTACCAACATACCTGCCCCTGGAGCTGTCCGGGGTCCATGGCAGCATGGTTAGAATGCTGCTGCTGCTGCTGCTTTGCAGCGGTGGCTCAAACTGACCCGGCGGTTGTGCGCTCTGCACGCAAAGCCTTTTTTTGACAGTGTGGAACAATTGTTCTGTTGCTGCAAACAGCCCAGAGGATTGGGCCGTAAGTCTGCAATTCTGTATGTGCTTACCTGGGAGTAGGTCCCATTGAAGTTAGTGGGACTTACTTCTGGGTAAACATGCAAAGGATTGGACTATTACTAGGGTTATTTGTATCAATCTGTTTATTTACAAATATACATTGTACAAGTCAAAGAGGTATCATGAGGTCACAGCAGCAAGCACACCAGTGCTAGTTCCAGTTCTCAAGGAAACATCCATTCATCCCACTTTCCTGCCAAATACAATCTACTCTTATCACAGACAAATATAGGCTATGCTCCCATATCTTGCTTAGCAATTCCTTTTTTCAGCATCATCTACCCCCTTGTTTGATAGATTCAGGTACATTCCAAATAATTCAGGACAAAGAGTTTTAGACAGATTTTAATGGCTTGAATTACTGGTATCCATCAGAGTATGAATCCTTTGCCTGAACTATAGGACAAAGTCCCAAAGGAGTTGGCACCAGCACAATATCTTTTCAGAGAAAATATTGTTGTTGTTCAGTCATTACGTCGTGTCCGACCCTTCGTGATCCCATGAAACATATCCCGCCAGGCCTTCCTGTCCTCCACTATCTTCCTGAAAATCTTCAACACAAATGCATGCCCTCAAAAATTTGCCTCCCTTTCCTTGCCTACAGTGAATATTACCAAAAAAAGTATGGAGACAGAAAGCTAAACATTCCAGAAAGGGAAGTTGGCCCTCTTAGATCTTCTTTTAGAGTAGAATAGAGTAGATACATAAATAAATATCACCCCCTGGTGTGAAGATGTGAAATGACAATTCTAGGTCTATCAAGATTTGAAGAAGGCATAGGAAGCACATAGTCACCTACAACAAGAGATGGATCACAAACAGCATTAATTGTTGCTAGCCACTACATTTGTTCTGTGTCCAGGAAAGTAGCACTAACAGTGAAAACCTTTGCATGTCTACTCAGAAGTAATCCCCACAGAATTCAATGGGACTTACTCCCAGGTAAACATGTATCAGATTGCAGTCTAACAGCCCAATCCTTTAGACACGATATGCGAACGGAACATATATTCCGCCAGTATAATGCGCTTTGCGGCTGTCGCAAACGCAAGTGGCCAGGTCCGTGCAAAGATGGACTGAGGACACCCACTGGTGCCGGTAAGGCCATAGAGGGGTCAGGAGAGAGGTGGGGAGGGGTTGGAACAGGGCAGGGGGGGCAGAATGGGAGGAGATGGGGCGAGTTGAGAGCGAATTTGGCCTGCCAAATCCTAACTCCTTTCCTGGGCCTGATCCACCTTCATGGGTCAATGCAGACTTGTGCCAGTAATACCCATGGCAGCTGGGGATTATCCTGAGGAAAGGGAACAAATGTTCCAGACCAAACATGCAAAAACCAATGTAGAAATGAGCACTTCCCACAACATAAGTACTGTACACACTTGGATGCAAAACCCATACAAGTTTCCTCCTCCATGAGATATCCATGTTGTTGTTTTTTGCGCAGTGGGTTAAACCACTGAACCATGAGCTGTTGATCGAAAGGTCGGCAGTTCGATTCCGCGCGACGGCTCCTGCCAACCTAGCAGTTCGAAAGCAAGAAATTGCAAGTAGATTAATAGGTACCACGTCAGCGGGACGGTAACAGCATTCCATGCGCCTCAGTGTTGAGTCATGCCGGCCACATGACCATGGAAACGTCTTCGGACAGCGCTGGCTCTTTGGCTTTGAAATGGAGATGAGCACCGCTCCCTAGAGTCGGACACGACTGGACTTAATTGTCAAGGGATACCTTTACCTTTACCTTACCTTTTTCAACTTCTTAATTAGTGAGTTCTGAATTTTCCACATGGATTTTGAACACACGGACACAAGACTCACATATTTGTCAATATCCATGAGTTGCAAATCCTTGGAAGAGGTGAGACAACAACCTAGACTGCCTCCCAGCAGAGCCCTCCTTTACCACAGCTCATCCTCTCTTAAGACAACTGTCTCCTTTGCCTTGCTTATGGCGAGTAGGAGAGAAAAGTGCAAATGCTGAGTGTGCTTGAATTGTGACTGAATCCCAGGATCTTTGGATTGAATAATGGAAGAAACCACTGTTCCAACTGCTCTTGTGACTCATATCAGCAGTGAGGGGCTTCTTCGCCATCCGAGAAATTCTTCTTGGAGTGATGAGGAGTTGAGAGCATTGATATTTGTCAGAAAGGGCAGTCCAGACAGAGAGCTCTCACCAAAAGATATTGGAATGTGGAGCAGTTCCACTACGTTTTGGAGAAGCTCGAGGACATGGGCTACCAAAGTGCCCTTGAAGCATGCAGGAGCAAAGCCAAGGAACTGAGGAGGAACTACAAGATAGTAAATGAGCGCAATAGCTGTTCTGGGCACTCAAAGACAAGCATGCCTTTTCCAACATCTTTGATTGCTTACAAGGATACCCAATAGCTCCATTTCCTGGTTCTAAATGGGAAACCCTGGGAAACCACCCAATCAATAATCCCAAAATGAACTGTAATTAATTCTGGGGGAAACTTTCTGCTTGGCAGTGAGGAAAGTCCATTTTTTTTCTAAAGGTGTTTCCTCCGCAGGACTTGGTTAAAGAGTAGAATTTTAAAAAGTGGGGGGAAATCTTTTCTGTGAAAGTTGGAGTAGGGAATCAGATCTTATACCTTAACCAGGAAGTTTTCTACTGTCAGAAGGGCAACCCCTCAGGGGGAAACTCCCACTCCTTTGGGCAGGCAAGTGCTGCTGAGGTACATGCAGGTGCAGGAATTCAGCAGAAGGATGATAGGCAATGCCAGAGGAGGCAGAGTGGCTTTTACTATGAAGAAACTCCTGGATTGCAGTGAATTTGTGGTCGCAAATTGCACATGGGTGGAAATTCACAGATGTGACTCATAGATGTGTTTTCCTACAGAATAAGTGCACCTTTGGTCTGAGCCTCAGTTGGGAGACAACCTGGATAACTCTATATTTTCTCATTCTCTCTTAAAAGTTGCATTCTAAAACTGGAAACAGACACAAATAAAGATAACTGGAAATGGTTTGAGAGATGTGTTCTTTCCCAAGGTAAGCACACACACATTTCCTTTGTCCTAGGGCCAAATGATACATTGTACCATGCACATGATTGACCCATGGGTGCCTGTTTTCCTCCCCCCCCCATAGCAGCCATGGGGTTCCAATTTAGATCAGGACCACAGCTAGCTGAGGGGAGGGGGCTTTAAATCATTGTCCCTGCCATAGCCCATTCTGTTTCAGGCCCCCCATGGAAGATATTTGCTCCAGGAGAGAAGCTCCCATTGTGTCAATGGAAACTTCCCTCGCAGGGCAAATAGCCATAGGGGAAGGATCCAGATCAAGGCCATGACAGGAGTACAGGGTTGGAGCCCACCCTCCCCATGCTATAGTCCCAATCTGTGTCACCCCTCCAGTGATATTTGGAGGGGGAAAATAAACAAGCATCCAAGGGCCAATCACATCCTTCCTGTAATATTTAGTCTCGTCCCCCCTATCTTTTGGCTTTGGTCAAATGGGTGTCTGAAGTACTAGAAAAAACATCCAGAACCTGCTTGACAGAGGCAAAAGTGAGATGACTATACAACACAAACAGAGACTTCTCTTTATTGCTAGACTAAATACTGTAAATAAATAAATGTCCATCTCCAGTCTAATTTAAAAATCTGCATGAGGCACACTTTAAAGAACTATGCCTGGTTGGTAAAGATCCTAAATATGCTGGGCAACCCAATCCTGTCTAGGGCCACTGCAGCGTGCATAAGCATGCTGTGCTGGATCCTGGGCAGGTTCGGGTCAGCGCCAGTGCAGCTGGAGACCACCTCAGGGAAAAGGGACGTTGTTTAGTAATAGGCTATCTCTTAATGCCAGATGCAAGGGAGTGGTGAAAGGATACAGGTATCTTGTTGTCTTGTGTGCTCCCTGAGGCATCTGGTGGGGCCACTGTGTGACACAGGAAGCTGGACTAGATGGGCCTTTGGCCTGAAGAGTTGTAGGAACGGCTGGGGTGGGAGCGGGGGCGGGCCCCCAGGGGGCAGCTTACCGGCAGTGGGGGCGAGAAGATGGAGGCGGGGGCGAGAAGATGGCGACAGGAAGGGTGGCGGAGAACACAGCGCCGGAGATAAAGGTGGCGGAGGCAGCGGAATGGCTCGGAGAAGCCTGTGGCAGCATCCTTCTGCCTCTGCACCGCGTTTGGTGTGGTCCCCACCCTCCCGCCCAGCCCCCAAGGGACGTTTCACTCTGGCTGATGTCACTCAGGGGCGGGGCTACTGACGTCATGGGGGGGCAGCTCAGAGGCTAGCTACGTTCCTGTTGGCCTGATCCAGCAGGGCTCTTTTTATGTTCTTATGCCCCAGCCACCCCTATGCGTCTCCTCAGATATGCACCGGCAAAATGGCCAGCGCAAATCCAAGGAGCCCTTGCAATGACAGCCAGACCTGGGACAGGGGATAGGATCTGGTAGAGCGCACCACCAAGGATCACTCCCCCTCCCGGGCCTGGCAGGTCAATCCAGCCCCCCTGGGACACCCCTCCCTGTCCTCCCCCCACCCCTGCCCTGTCCTGTCCTTACCTTCCTTGGCGGGCACAGGCCTTTGACTGGGGAGGACAGAGCAACACGTTATGGCACATTTGCGACACTCTGGAGTGGTGGAGCAGCTGGTGCACTGCTCCAAGGTTAGTGTGGATTGCGCTGTAAGAAAATAAACGACCGGCAATCAGCTAAAATGGGAAAGCTGAGGATTGGTTGGATTCTCAAACAAGTTTCTTGGTGTGTCAAACAGCTTTCTTTGTCTGACTGACTGCCGAACAGAAGGAACTGCCTGGGTAATATTTTTGTCTTCAGAATGGATCTCTGGATCTTGTAGTTCACAAGGAGCTGTCCAGCCATGTGAAGTTTCTGAATCTCTGCAAACAGTAAGAAGTCTCTAGCCATTCCCAACTAATGTGGGATTAAGGACATCTACAGTGCATTCAACAGTTTATTTGATTGGCTCTTCCATTCTATGCTAGCTCCGCACTCTAAGGAGCCATTTTGAAATTGACGGCCTTTGATGTACCTTTCATCTCTTTGTGTGGTGGCTCAATCAGCATCTACTTGCTTGTATGATTTTTTTTAATAGCTCTGGATTGGTTGTACAGTATTTTGTAAACTAGATTACACTCACAGTGCCTAAGCCCATAGCTAAACGACTGGTTGTCTTTTTGACCTTCATCATGGTTTCTGGTAAAGCTGAAAAGCAGAAGTAACTACTCTAAGCTTAGGTTCTGTTCCACAAAGCCCAGGATACCCCCTTATAAGTGAAGTTGGTTTTGTTTTCCGATTTTTGTTGGTCAGAAGTGTTAAAAATAATTCAACAGATGTTAACCAGTGCACCTTCTGAATGCCAATTGCAGCAAAGCAATGGAGGGAGAAAAGTATGTCTTTTCCCCTTGCTTGTGGGCTTCCTAGAATCAGCTTGTGGGCCACTGTGAGAAACAGAGTACTAGACTAGAAGATGGACCTTTGGCCTGACCCAGCAGGGCTTGCCTTACGTTCTTATGTTCATACCCCTTTAGTTTGCCCTTCATTATAAAGCAAACTAGCCAGAAATCACCTTGTTTCAAGTCGGAAACATCACACACTGCAGCCAAGAAGATAAACTGAGGAAGCTACATATCGGGATGAATGGGACCTATGACAAGTGCATCAGCACAGCCCTGGATGTTAAGATAAGTTGTAATACTGGGCCTGCATTGCAAGCCAAATATGCTTGTTACGTTTCATAAGATGCTACGGGAACATACATATGCAGTGCATGCTGGGATGTATGTTAGGCCATAAAAATCCATAGTAGTGCCACTAAAAATAGTAAGTGAACTATGGTGCAAATTATTTGACAGCTGCAGACTTGAACTTGTTTTCAGACCTCACTATGAAACATTGTGTACATGTGCATCGAATAATGTTATATAAAGCTATTATTATTTGTTCTGTTCTGCTATTGGCATTGCAGTCATGGTGACAGCTTTGGAACAATACAGTGTTGCTAGTGAGCCATAGTCACTGCTGATTCTGAAGTCTGGGAGGTCCTTGCTCTGAAGGCTAGGGTTATAACTGTCTTTAGCCAAATCCATGTATTAATAAGACCCCACATATAAACACATCTTGCCTATTAGTATTAGGGCATTTTTTTCCACTTCGTTCATCAAGGAGTGATGAAAGCACTCAAGTAAAGTGTAGATTCTACCAACTTCCATAAACTTTATTTTTAAAGAAAGCACACTGATTTGTTTTTAAGTTAGTAAAAATGACCCCAAAAGTACAGTAAGCCTTGCGAGGAAAATGGATTGGGCATGCGTGCGTGTGCGTGCGTGTGTGTGTGTGTGAAGCCGCACCTTCCTGTACTTGCCTTCTCACCACTGCAGCAAAACAGGAGCACTTGAGACCATGAAGAAGAAGCAGAAATGCCACCTGCCACTCTCTGCTGTGAGTGAAGTAACAATGACTGCCTTTCACTGCAGTAGGGAGAGGGGCATGAGCACTCACTTGTGAAACTAAGGAAGTTGCCTTCAAATAGCAGATAGGATGCAGCACTATTCTAAATACAAACTCCTTGTGAGTAGAGATCCATGTATCACTGAGGAAAATGTAGGAGAAAAGGTTCTAATTTTCACATAGGGTAGGGAATGACTTCTGCTCCAGGGCAGCTGAAATCCAGCAGCTAATTCACAGGGTCACAATATTCGTCTAATGTTGCAGCGATTGAATTCACACAGATGAGATTCCACACAATAATCAGGTTTTTCATTGATATGGCTGTGGTTTCCTGTGATTGTGGTCACTGAAAAGTGGTAATAGTAGTTCCTATCATTGCACTTGCACTTCTTCAGCCTCCCATGCAGATAAATGAAAAACCAGACTGTGAAACCTGATCGCACAGTAGACTGTCCAGGCACTGTCCCTGGAAACTGTCGGGACTGAGGAGCAGTTGAACCATATTAACTGGTCCCCAGCACAGCTGAAATCAGAAGCTTCTGCAAGATCAGGAAATGCGTGCCCGAGTCTGGTTTTTCTTATTCCCTTAGTTTGCTTTTCTCGAGGACCCTGAAACTTTTTGCTTATTATTCTGGAGAGAATTGTTTCCTGCTCTCTACATTCACACTTCCAGCCACAGGAGTGCTATCTCAGGCACATAGGCCAGACTGCTTAATAGGTTGGTAGGTCAAGGTAGGTCAATTTATACTGCAAGTGTTTTACTGCCAGTTGTTTAGCAGGATGTTGGTTTGTGTTTTGCTGTATTTTGATATGCTTCACTATATTTTAACACTGGTATCTGGCAGAGTATGTTTTGTGTGTACAAATAAATCAGTAGCACACAGAGGATTTTCTGGCACAGCTTGCCATCAGGAAGAGAGCCACGCGCTTGGCTATGCCAGCACAATCCTATGCATGACCACTCAGAAGTAGGTCTCATTTAATTCAATGGGACTTACTTCCAGGTAAGTGTGTATATAGGATTGCAGCTTAGTCAAGCCTGCACTGCGCTGCATCTGCCTTCCCCCCCCCCCCTTTTGCATTGCTGGCAGCTCAGTACATAAGAGACAAAAACGAGGCAAGATGGGGGGGGGGGGCTCGGGGCTGCGCTCTCTGCAAAGACAGCGTAGGTCTGGAGGACATGGTTTGTGCGGCACCGCTGCCAAAAACGGCTAGGTGCGAGGAAACCGCTTGTTTGCTTCCTGTGAAAAGCAGGGGGCCGGAGGTGCCTATTGCTCCACCCCGTCACCGCTATTGTGGCGTTCGGGTGAGCGCGCGCGTGGCGCCACCCAACACTCTTCCTGAGGTGGCGAAATGGAGACTTTCTCGACGAGGCGAGCCAGTGGGAGCCGGCGGCGTTTTGCCTGAACGAAGCACGAGGCGGCGCGTGAGGAGAAACTAGCACGCGCCGCCCCCCAGCGGCTTCTCGCCGATTAGGGAAGTAGGAGGCGAGCGGCGTGTGGCTGCTGGCCCAGGCTCGGCCCCTCTCATTGTTTGCTGTTGTGGTCTCAGCAGCAGCAGCAGCAGCAGCGCCTCATCATAGGCAGGCAGCGGCAGCTTCCCGCGCGAGTCTGCACAGCCGACGCGCAGCGATGGCCTTGTGGTAAGCGAGCCTCGGGGTGCTCCGGCTGTCTTAGTATGTCGGTCTGTGGTGGGCGAGGGAGAGACCTCGGGAGGGGAGACGAGGCTGGCAATGTGCTGCATTGAAATGAGAGAGAAAGAGAGGAGGGGACGGGGCGGCGGCGGCGGGGAAAACAGCCGGCGGGTGGCTCTCCGTCTCCAGCCTGCCCTGCCTGCTAAGCTTGCGACCTTCCCAGGAGCATCGGGCTGGCCAGCCTTGGAGCTCAGACCAAGGACCCTCATCCAGCAGCAAGAATCGTTCTTCCGTCCTGAGGCTGCACAAACCAGGGAGCAAGAATGGTGGCGTTTTTAGGGCTTGCCGGGGGCAGCCAGAAACACGCTTTTTTCATGTCTAGATCTGGGCATTGGCATAGAACCCGATCGTTATTAAGGCATGGCATCTGCGGATGAGGAAATGGGAAAATCCGCTCTCTGGGGCGGTGGATGGTGATCTGACACCAGGATTTCCTAGCCCTTTTATTTCCTAGAACAGTGCCTTTTGGAAACAAGCCGTGATGATGAATTGCTGTTCGTTTTGTGATGTGGAGGTTTAGAGCACGCAACGCAAGGGATGCGCCTTCTTAAAATGTGATAGACTTGAAACCATCATCCTGCGGGCGTTAGTTGCCAGATGCCACTTGTTTTCAAAGTGATGTCGCCCATTAGAAAGCAGTGCTGATTTCAGATACTAATAGCTTCTGGGAAAACATAATGGAGGAGGCCCCCCGCCCCGATTTCCAAAATTGTTCAACTGCATTGAAGAGGCCTAACAGGCATCAGCTCTCTCCATTATTACCCACATGGTACATATCCAGACATCCAGTCACCACATGGATTTGTTGTAACCCCTTTGCTTTCCTTTTCCTGTACTGGCAGGTGGTGCCTGCACCACTAGGGAGTGACTGCATCTCTGTTCCAGCTCATCCTTCATCTCAGGGCTGCAGCTTCTACACTTTGCCCCTCAGCAATTTCACGGCTATGTTATTGATCTCAACAGTGCTTGTGGTTTCCATCATGGTGGCCTTGAGTGCAATATGGATGCCTTTTTGGAGTAGAAAGCAATCAGTAAATGAAGAAGGTGGTGTTGAGAAGATGATCAGCAGCTGTCTTTACCTTAGGGGCCCATATGGTTGGCATCTGTTATAGAAACCTTTTTTTTTTTTGCTTGGGAATATGATATTGCCATCATAACTTATCATGTCTTTACATTTATAGGGGTACTCAATTGAATTCCTACTTATATACAACTGTAAATCCAAGAGCAGTCAGCATAGCAAAGAATAAATTTTGACCTACTAATTATTGTCATTTTATCATGAACATTTCAAAGAAATACAGATTGTCATAGTTGTCAGAGTAGGATAGGCAAATGATGAAGACAGTATAGAAGAAGTGAGGAAGGATAGTGTATAAGTGCACTACTTTTAACCTTGTATTGTTCTTTGATAAATATAAACTAACCCAGACCAAGCCCTAACTTGCAATAATGTGTTTTAATTGACCAATTAAATGCCATTTTGTTTGAAAATACGATGTAAAATTAACTGTAGTATTTCTAGATTGGGTCTTCCAGAGAAGGATCCTTTATATGGTTAGTAATTATCATGAATGATATGTTTGTAGGGGAGAAACACGAGGCTTTGAGACAGGTCATCACCTTGAGAAATTCAGTAGCCAAGGTGAAAAGTGCCATTATATCCTAGACTGCAAAGGGTGTTGCAAAGCAGCTACTGTTAGGGAGATTATAAAATTGAGTTCTAGAACTAAACAGTCTCACATTGTTTTAGTAAGATTTATATCCCAGGGTTGGGGGGAGTGTTGTTCTCACCTGTTTCACTAGATGCACAAACCTATATTAAAGATACTGAAGCAATTGTATCTGTCCAAATGAGTGTTATACTTTGTTTAAAAAGTGTTATGCTTTGTTTAAAAACAGAGCATATCTGTTTATTTTGATAAATATACTAATATTCAGTGCCAGGCAACATTTTAACTTGCAATATACTGGTACTTGAGTTCTAAACGTGTTCACTTAAAAATAAAGCACTTTCTACAATAGGGTCAGGAACCAATTTACACTGCCAAATCGCTGTGTTGAGAACATGTATTTAGTGAATCTTGGCAGATTTGGGGATGTGATTGCGGGTTGAGTCACACAACCATCTTCAGCATGCTGCCATCCCTAGAAAATACACAGTCTGCCTGTCATGAGTTGACTGAGGAGGCCTGTGGGGCTGCTGCCACAACCATCAGCAATGTGATAGTTTCAGTAATATGCTAATAGAACTCCATGTGCCAGAGGTAATCACACATTTCTGCCCACCTTACTTGTTCCATTGATTTCAGTGGGACTTAACTGCCCAATTCGATCCTCCCCCATGCTGTAGCAAGCATGCATGTGAGCCAAAACAGGCAGCACTGTATAGTATACTAGGGTGATTTTTTTTGGGGGGGGGGGAATCAGGAGGCTTGGAAGAGGCAAGGGAAAATATTTTCCCTTGCCCCTCAATCGCCTATGGATATCCTCAGAGTTGCCATCCGATGAGAGAAAGGGGGTGTGTTGGGAGGTTCCGGAGGGGATAGCATCTCAGCACAAGTCACGTGTCAGGATACACCCCCTCCCCCTGACACACCTCCTTCCCTCCCCCCCAGTCAGCCCAGGAATGCCCCCTTCCTGCTCATGGGAAAACCCCCCCCCCTTCCTGCTCATGGGAAAACCCCCCCCCCCATCTTGGCAGGGTCAGGGTGATCCATCAGCGAGCACAGGGAGCAGCTAGCAGCTTCCACTGCTGGTTCCCGGGCTCCATGTAGCAGCACGCCTTTTGCAGCATTGCTGCTGCAGTTACAACAGTGGAAAGAAATGTCCCCTGTGTCACAACGGGTCCATAGGATTGGGTCATCATAAGTCAAGCTAGCTTTCTCTAGATTGAATCCAGTTTATAAATGGCACTGGAAAATCTTTATGTATTTGATTAATGGTAGAGTGTTCAACTAATTGATGATTAATCACATATACCCCTCCTCTAACAAGAGTGATGAACATGCAGAAGCAGGCTTTCACGTTCCTTTGCAAGACTGGAACCATGCACACAAGAGTATGCTGTGTGTGTGTGTTTCCCAGCTCTGGGTCTCTGTGTTTAGCACTCAGAACATATGGAGCTGCCTATATGAATCGGACCATTAGTCCATCTAGCACAGTATTGTCTGACTGGTGGTTTTTCCATGGTTTCAGACACGGTCTTTCTAAGTATTATGTACTTGGAGATGCCAGGAATTGCTTGGGGCCTTTGGCAAAGTAGGTGCCACTGAACTTCAGCTCATGTGTGCAGTTCCTGATGCTGGATCGGGAATCACACAAAGCACCAATCATTGACTGGGGGAGATAATCTAGCCTTTCCTTACTCCCTCTTACTCAATGTAGAGAAAGCGAGTATGGATCCAGGCTCCCCATTTCTCCGAAGCAGACAATCTATCTTAATCTGTCACATCTGAAACTATCTCTTAAGTAGCTAGTTGCATGCTAATACATGCTGCAATGCATGGGCAGCACGCTGCTGTGCTTGTTTATGTCTGAATAGGGATCATGTGTAGAACATGGTCCTAAAATTCCCTGCTTTGAAATGTTGCATTACTCATTTTCATAAACCAAATATGTTTAATTGCTTGAAAAGCCTCTTTGTTAGGTGGAAATTCCTTTATGAGTATCATAAAGTGTGAGTGAAAAGAGCCCGTATGATACAGTCAATAGAATGTTGGACTATGATCAGGGAAAACTGGATTCAAATCCCTGCTCAGCCATGTAGCTCACAAGTATATGTGGTTTTTAGATACACTGGTATTTTAAATTTGATGATTGCTAGCTGCTGAGCTGCTGCATCCCCTTAAGTGGGATGGTAAGTCAAGGTATAACATTTTAATAATAATAATAATAATAATAATGAACCTCTGGATCAGTCATACTCTCTCAGCCATATCTATTTCACAGTGTTGTTGTGAGGATAACATAGGAAACCCATGTCTGCCACCTTGAACTCCTTTGAGGATGTGTGGGATACAAAGGTGATGAATGAATTAGATCAGTGGTCTTCAACTTTTCTAGTGCCACGACCCAAATAAATAAATAATGGGGATGTTTTGGGGGATAGGAACTGTCCCTATTCATTTCAGCATGGCATCTTTTCCAAGGGATGTTGTTGGTATCTCCATTATATCTTTTTTAGATTGCCAGTCTCTTTAGGACACAGAGAACCATCATTTCTTTTTTATTTCTTTTGCTGTGTAAACTGCTTTGAGAATAGTTTATTTTGTACAAACGGTATAAACATTATTAATACAGTCAGACCTTTTTATCCATGGTTTTTTTTTAATCTATGGATTTGACTCAAAACGGATGGCAAAACTGTGGAAGAGGGAGTCCAACCACACTACATTACCTCTTTTTTCAGCGTTGTCAGGGGCCTGCCAGCCACTTCCAGCCTCCTGCATGTGTCCAAACCGCTGAAAATTGCAACTGGGAGTCTCTGGCGCCATTTACAGGTTGCTTCCAGTAGCGGCTTTTGTTTTTTCAGTCAGTTTAAACAAACTCAAGAGGAGGGAAGTGGTGAAGATGCTGGAAAAAAGGTAATGTGGCACCGCTCCCAACCCCCCTCCCTGGATTTCATATATCACTGATTTTCTTATCCACTGTGGTTCCAGGATCAGAACCCCAGTGGATAAAAAGGTCCAACTGTAGTTAATAGGCTTGGAACTGAGTATAACATGCAGGGGGGGGGGATTGTTTAAGCAAAAGTCATGTTCCTATTGTGTTGTGATTGTAAAAGGGTGTAACATGCCTATCAACATTTCATTCATTAAGGACCCCATTGCTTACCTCCAATCCTATCCACTACCCCCCCCCCCATCGATGCAGCAGCGACAAAATGGTGACTACTGCATCCTATGGTAGGGAGGGCAGTCTGGGAGGCCACCTCTGGTTATGCCTCTGTGGCACGGACTGGTCTGCTTGGACCTGTGACTGCTAAAAAGCTGGTGCAGGCCCATGTGGACCTGTGCCACAGGATTGGGTCTGGGAAGGAGGATAGCATATTTCTGGCACCAATCCCGCCCCTCCCAGGCCCAATCCCCCACCTCCGTCGCTGCCATCCCTGGCCCCATTCTGCTCTCCCCCCCCACCCCTCCCGCTTCTCCAGCTGACTTACCTTTATCTACGATTGGCAGGAGAAGTGTCCTCGCAGGCGGGAAGGTGCAGGCCTTCCCGCTGGCACTGCTGACGGTTGCGCTAAGTGGCACACTGTAGGAGTGCCTTTTGTGACTGGCGCTGACTGCTTTACGGCAGTCAGCGCAGGGGAGGAAGCGAGGATGCACGGTAAGTGTAGGATTGGGCCCCCAGTCTAATAACTGGAGGTTGATTTGAAGCATATTGGAGTAATAGGATGTTGTGAACAAGCATGCCAATTGACCTTAATGAAGCTTGTAGTAAACATGCTTTTGGAAGTAAATTATTTTTCATGATATTCACTCTCCTTTGATACCTTAATTTGAACTGATCAAAAGTCAGCTTTGAAAATCAATGGAATGCCTTGTCTTGACATTGAATGTTCACCAGTGTTTTGTCTCTTCATGATTCTACAACTGTAATAACCTCAGATTTAATGACTTTCCTTCTGCAGCTGCTTCCTGATCAGTTTTATTATGGTTTAACTATACAGTACTGCTTCCTGGCTTCTTTGTGTTCAGTCTACACTTAAAGCTCAGAGATTATGCCTTTTCTATATACCTTTGTAGGAAGCAACCAAGGATAATGTCTAATAATTCTTAAAGCCAGTCAACATTTGACTACATCGTGTGTTTTAATGCTGTTATTGCTAGATCAGATTAACCTAGTTATCTACTTGTTTTGTACAAACCCTACATAATGTCAGAAGTTACTACGGATAGTTTCATAAGCAAAAGAGCAGTAAATCTCCAGAGAAAGTATCACTCATCTATCATGAGAACCTGTGGTTTTTAAGCAGTGCAATTTAGATGGTAAGTTAATTAGTTGGCCATTCATCCGAAGGATAATGTAGGTATTATTGCTGGTGTTTCCTAGTTCCAGTGGCTTTATAGGCTTCCTTAACTTGAAGATTAGTAGTAGTGGACAAGCACCATTTTTTCTTTGCAATGCAAAGCAAGAGGGGAGCATTTTGTCTGTTTTGTGGCACACTCTCAACTCACACAAGATTAGTGTGTAAGACATACTGCTCAATCCTAACGAATGGTTGGGCGACGGAACGAGCATTCTGTCGCCCGAAGCCGTCACGAACGTGCCGGAAAGCACGTTTGTGATGACTCATGAGCAGGGAAGGCCGGCACAGAGGCCGGCCTCCCCTGCTCCGTCGACGGAGTGCCCCACCAGCCGACTCCGGAACCAGGTAAGGATCCGGCGGTCAGGAGGGTGGTTCGCTGGACGGGAAAGGGGGCCCAGGTGGCCCAGGAGGGGGTGGGGGATGGACTAGGCCTTATCCTGACCCCCGCCGGGCGCCTGGGCCATTACACGGCCTCCTCCTACTTCCGCTAGCAATTTTGCTGGCGGAAATCCAAGGAGGCCAATAGGGCCTGCCCCAGTTTACACTCGGGGAAGTGGACAAACGTCCCCTTCCCCAAGTAGATCTCCGCCCTGGCAGCAGCCTGGCCACCGGGGAACAGGATCCGGTGGGCGACCATGGGCCGCCCGCCCGATCCTTACATAGGATTGTGCTGTAAATAAGTCTGGTCAGTGTTCTATGTGATCTAAGTGTATGCCCTAGAATCCTCTACAGTACACCATGTAGGGGTTAAAGGTAGACATAAAGGTAGGCTTACCAGACGTACCGGTTTGGCTGGGACAGTACTGTTTTCCGGGGTCCATCCCAGCCAGCCCCCGGCAAGCCGAAACTGTTCTGGCACCGGGACGTCTGGTAAGTCTCCATTCTTCAGCTCTGCTCTCTTCATTCTGGCTGGCTGGCTTGAGTCCACTCCGACAATCCTGAAGAGCTTGCAGCTGCGTTCAGCACCGAACTCCAGAGAGCTTGCAGCCATGCTCAGCATCTGCACGAGCCTCGCGCAGGCGCACAATGAGTCCCGGATGGCTGGGATGAAGAGAGCAGAGCCGGGAGCAACAATGAGTCGACAACAGAAGTCCCAGCCTGGGACAGGGGAAAACCGGCAGTGGCAGTGCCTCGAGAAGGATGCCAGGAAAAAAAGCAAGCAGCGGCAATGACAGCCCAGAAAATGGCTGCAAAAATAAATAAATAATTGAGAAAATTTCGGCCGCCCAGTGGCATGTGCGTGCTTTCACCAACCTTTTATGCTTGTGCCTCTGTTGCACATGTTGCCACTGTGTCTGCAGTGCTGATGGAGTGGGCCTTCTGCTGATGGAACCTTTGCTCCATCAGCGGAAGGCCTGCATAGGATTGGGCAATAAGTCCACAAAAATATTACAGTAAATTGTTTTTTCACTCTTATTTTGATTACATGCAAAGGAACAAATTACTTATATCCGTAAGAAGGGAGCATCAAGCGTGTGATACTTGGTCCATGCTTCTAGAACTGGAGGATTTCCTTTATATGGGCAGAGTGGGAAAAATCCCATTGCAACCAGAAGAACTTGCAGTAAGGCCTGAACATGTTACAAAGAATGTATGAGTTTGTCCCTTGATTTCCATGTGTTTTTTTAACCAACGCAAGTGACAGAACAGGAAATGACCTAAAACTGTGATGGGGGGAGTAGGAGGAGGCGTTGCCTCTTAGCCTCCATCCTGGCTCGACCCCTGATCATGCACTCACATCACATGCATAGGCTTTCCAGATTTCTCCAGCTTTCGCCCGGGACGCCCCCATCCCCACGGATTAATTAATTAAACAAAGAATTCAAATAAAGATTTTTTTTATTTTTGGGGTGCGAAGCGCCGCAATTTTTATTTATTTAATTAATTAAACCAATCAAATAAATAATTAATTAGAAGAGGAAGGGGGTGCAAAGTAAATGACTTACCTTACCTTCGTTCTGAATCGTTTTCTTCTCCACGACGAGAGCGGTCAGATGGTGCCTCTTGCGGCACCGAGCCGTTCGGCGCTCGGCCAGCCGTTCCGCCCACTGTCTTGCCCGGCTGCTCGGCCCGCTGTTGCCCGGGCGAGAGCGGGCCGAACGGCTGGCCGAGCGCAGCCCCGGAGGCACAGATCCAGCCGAGCCCGGCCGGACTGGTGCCGCACTCTTGCCTGGCCGCTCGGTCCGCTCTCGCCCGGGCGACAGTGGGCCGAACGGCTGGCCGAGCGCGGCCTCGGAGGCACAGATACGGCCGAGCGTGGCCAGACCAGTGCCTCTGGCGCCGCGCTCTTGCCCGGCTGCTCGGCCCGCTCTCGCCCGGGCGACAGCGGGCCGAATGGCCGGGCAAGAGCGGGCCGTGCGAGCGCGCGGGACCGCGCTCACCCGGCTAGCTCTTGTTGTGTTGCCGCCTCTCTGCCGCCGCCATCCAACTTACTTTTTTTCCGGGCGCCAGCAACTTGGATTTCGCGAAATGTCACGAGATTCAAGATGTCTGCGCCCAAATCTCGTGAGGGCATCATGCCCTCACGAGATTTGGGTGCCGTCTCGTGAGATTTCGCAAATCCAAGATGGCGCCCCCCGAAAAAAGGTAAGTTTAATTAAAATTTAAATGGCAGCGGCCCGAAATCCTTCCGGGACATTCCCGAAAATCGACGTTGATTTCCGGGAGTGTTCTGGAAAAATCGGTACGTCTGGCAAGCCTACACATCCACCTTGCACGCTATTTACTTCATAGTTTTTAAATACTGTAGCTTCCATTGAATGCCAGGGTGAAACAGATTACTATAGTACAGGCGTGGGGAACCTCCGGCCCGCAGGCCTGATCCGGCCCAGCCCGCTCGGGACCGGACCAATCCGGCCCGCGCGGGACCGGACCGGAGGCTCCGCCACCACCGCCGCCGCTTTCGCGCGCTTCCTGGGTTTAAAAGCGGCCTTTGCACAGCGCCGCTGAAGCTGAGATTGCCCTGAGGGCATTCTCAGCTTCAGCGGCGCTGTGCGCATGTCCAGGAAGGTCGCTTTCAGAAGGAGGAGGAAAGCGGCCTTCCTGGACATGCGCACAGCGCCGCTGAAGCTGAGATTGCCCTCAGGGCAATCTCAGCTTCAGCGGCGCTGTGCAAAGGCCGCTTTTAAACCCAGGAAGCGCGCGAAAGCGGCGGCGGTGGCGGCCCCGTCCCGGAGCCGAGGTAAGGAGAGGGAGGGAGGGAGAACGAGCGAGTGGGAGGGAGGGAGGGAGAGATAGAGAGAGAGTGGTGGGTGGGTAGGTGGAGGGAGGGGGGAGAGAGAGAAAGAGAGAGCGGTGGGTGGGAGGGAGGGAGGAGAGAGAGAGAGAGAGAGAGCGGTGGGTGGGTGGGAGGGGGGAGAGAGAAAGAGAGAGAGAGCGGTGAGTGGGAGGGAGGGAGGGGGGAGAGAGAGAGAGAGCGGTGGGTGGGTGGGAGGGAGGGGGGAGAGAGAGAAAGAGAGACAGAGCGGTGGGTGGGTGGGAGGGAGGGGGGAGAGAGAAAGAGAGAGAGCGGTGGGTGGGAGGGAGGGAGGGGGGAGAGAGAGAGAGCGGTGGGTGGGTGGGAGGGAGGGGGGAGAGAGAGAGAGAGCGGTGGGTGGGTGGGAGGGAGGGGGGAGAGAGAAAGAGAGAGCGGTGGGTGGGAGGGAGGGAGGGGGGAGAGAGAGAGAAAGAGAGAGCGGTGGGTGGGAGGGAGGGGGAGAGAGAGAGAGAGAGCGGTGGGTGGGGCGGTGAGTGGGAGGGAGGGGGGAGAGAGAGAGTGGTGGGTGGGAGGGAGGGGGGAGAGAGAGCGGTGGGTGGGTGGTAAATTCGCGGGGGGGTTGCGGGGGGGCAAAAAATCGGACGGCCTAACGGCCGTCCCACAACAAATTTTCCCTATGGGAAAATGGCCCCCCACTGCAAATAGGTTCCCCACCCCTGCTATAGTAGAAGGTAAGATTGGGAAAGCCCAACGCTTCAGGAAAGAAAAACTTTGATTAAGTCAGCTGATAAAAAAAAAGGAGGGCAGGCAATCACCAAGGTCTACTTTGGAAATGAACCATGAGCCAGAATATCAAAGCTAATTTGAATTTGGATTGGAGTGCTGACCAATTGACAAATCGATTATCAATTGCCCAATCAGTTGACTACAGTGGGGAGAATGGATCACCCATGTGATCTAGCATTCTAAAGCTTCTGGGAGATAACGGATTGTAGAGTCTTCTAGAAGGTATTATTTTTTATTTAGTTAGCATAATTCCCACTGTTCTTTTTGACTTTTCCAATATATGACTGGTTTAAAATACCATGATTTGACTGATATTTTGACCAGTCAAAAGCCAACTCTAATTCTGTTTTCCCACAAGTAACATTTCACTGTTAGCAAAATGGCTCCTGTACACCCATAGGCCTGTGAGAATTACAGTGTTTTCCTTTGCTAGAATAGAATGTGTTGAACTTGCCACAAAACGTCCTCATGTACCTTTTCAGCTTTTTATGTGCTATCGAATGATGTGCACCTAGGTTGTTCAGTATTTTTATTCTTTTGTAGAAAGAATAATGGTGTACATTGAGAAAATGAATAAGGACAGCTTTGTGATGGCAGAATTAATCCAATTCTTGGTTGCCTTTGAAAATAATATGTTGGTTTATAGACACAGATGTCTTGTTTCTAGATGATGTAAGTAGATTAGATTGAAATTATTGTTGTTGTACAACCTATAAATAGACTCTTGTTTGCCTCAGTTTTCTGAAGCAGCTAGACACTCAGTACAAGTTTCATTGAAATGAATTGGGTCTCAGTGAAGGTACTCAGCTTGTATTGAAAGTTAATAGAAGATGACTGCTGATTAAAAAGATTCTTAAAATCACTTCGAAGAAAAGATTCTTCAGAAGCTAAAGCTTTTGAAGAAACTTTTCTTCAAAACAATTTCAAGCATCTTTTTAATCAGCACTTTGTTTTCTTGTCCCAGCCTACATTGCTTTTTTTTTTAATAACCTGATCCTATCATCTGCTATCTATAAGCAAATAGAAATGTAGGTTCATGTGGCTCCACAAAATCAGAATTATGGCATCTCAAGCTGACCAAAACATGTCAACCGAGCAGCAAGGATTGAGGAAACTGTGTTGGCTAACATCTGTAAATGCAGTGTAGCAGTCGCATTTTCAAACCCACCTTCCAAAATCTTGCTAAGTGCTGAAGAAACACATTAATAGTTTAATTGGAATATACCCTTAAATTCACCTTGAGGTAGTCAGATGCTGGTGAATATCAATCTGTATTGCACATATAGCCCCACTGATAGCACTGTCTTCAAATTAACCTAAATAAATAATTCTCCTGTCAGAAGTCACAGTGCAATCCTAACTACCAGTAGCTGGAGCAGTAGCGAGCCATTCGGTAAGTGCAGCACGGCATTACACGGAGGTGCAAAGTGGCCTCTCCCACTTGCTGTCGGAGCCAGTCTGGCAGCAAAGGAAGTGTTGCCTTCGTTGCTGGACTAGCTCAAACGACGAGTGGGAGGGAGGGACCACTTTGCATCTCCATGTAACGCTGTGCAGCACTTACTGCACTGCCCCACCCCCTTTTGGCTATGCTACTGACCCAGAGGCGGTAAAGCACATTCAATGCCGCCACTCCACTGCCGGGTGCAGCGCCCTGCACCATGGGGCACATAAGTCCTGCACTGGGTAGTGCGGGGGCTGGGAGAGGGTGGGGACGGGCATAACAGGGTGGGGGCAAAGAATGGGCAGATTGGGCCTGGGAGGGGGTGGGACTGGCATTTTCATTGGATGCCGTATCCTGTCCTCCCTCCCAGGCCTTGAGCCCTGACATGGGCTTCTTGGGTCAGCACCACCAAATTAGGTGGCGTGGATCTGAGTGGCCTCATAGCAGAGGAGGCCCCCAACCTGCTCCTCCCCAGCACTGGAGGGTCTGGCAGGCACCTGTGCTGCACTGGTGCTGGTTAGGATTGCACTGTCAGTTTTGCAAATGACCATCTTAGCATAAGAGCTCTATATAGGTAGCTTTTTTTTTTTTAGCTTACCACTTCTGCTTTTCATGCTTTAATTTAAATTTTGAGTCATTTCTCAAAGTCTGCTAGCGGTGCAGGTCTTGAACCAAATGAATTATTAAATGTAGTTATTACTCATCATATAGTTCCTTTATGAAATGTGGGGAATGGCCTGCAGTATTGTTTCTGGTTTTGTTTTGTTTGCTTTGCTTTGCTTTGAGTACGTATGGCAGAAAAAAATTACTCAGCTCTCTAAGCTTGTTTTCAAAATCAAGATATAACAGTTGTCATCTCGATGGTTGATTTTCTGAGATAAGAACTCGGAAGTAATAATTCAAGGGCATTTCAGCCATAGACCTTTGCTGTGTTTTGTGTATTCTGGGTGAAGCACAATTACATGTTTCACTATGAATTTCACAAACTAGGGATAGGTCTTCATATGACAAAAGGGATATGTCTACACATTTATTTATTTTTTTGTTTGTTTATTCAATTTGTATCTCACTTTTCTCCCAAAGGGGCACCCAAAGCAGTTTACAATAACTTTTCAAAATATATACATTATAAATAAAAACCATATAAGCAAATATCAAATACAATACAAATGTTAGAAACAGCCAGCAGCTATCAATCACAAAAATAATAGGACAGGAGCACATAAATATGATAATAAAAACCACCAATAAAGCCAGCAGACACCAGACACTATAAATACCATGCTGAAATCAGAAGGCTTGTTGAAAGTGGAATGTTTTTAAACCTTGCTGGAAGGCTTCTAAGAAGGAACTGCAGAGGGAATTCCATAAAGCAGGTGCCACTACCAAGAAGGCCCTATTTCTGGTTGCCATTCCTCTAACCTCTGTAAGTGGCAGCATATCTAAAAGGGCTCTCTCTGATGACCAGAGAAAATGAGCCAGATTATATGAGAGAAGGCAATCTTTCAAATATGCTGGCCCCAAAGCATAAAGGGCTTTAAAGGTCAAGCTCAGCACTTTAAATTGTGCCCAGAAACAAACCAGCAGCCAAGTGCCAATCTCCAGCACCCACACAAGCCACTGCGTTCTGCACCATACAAGGTTTTAAGTGAAATCAAGGGATGTTGGTTTGAATATTTAGATGAAAAGATAGTCCTTGAACATGTAACACAAATTTATACTTTAAAAGTAAATGATGTTATGTTGTTTTAAAGCTTATTCCAATTCGATCAATGGCTGATACCTTGATCGATACTTGTACCTCTGTGTTTTTACATTTTGCATATCTATGCAGTATAGGGAAACTAGAAACTTGTCTTTTGAGATAGTAGCATAATGGCAGGGAGATCCCCGTCATTAGAATGAGGTGACCAACTGAACAGCAGATTTTGGACACTTTTAAAGGCTGGCAAATTGTTAGCAATGTAATAATTTTTTGCACTTAAAAAAAACTCTTTCTTGTGTGCATGTCCTCATAGCCTGTCCTGTAAAACGTTACAATTGGTTATTCTTTATTTATGTAACGAAGAGGGAGTGCAATGTAAACATCTTAGAAAGAGATAGCAATGTTTGTCTGTTGCAACAAAAATAAAGTGTTTTGTAGCACATTGAAGATTAATTCAGTTTAATTCAGCATAAACTGTTGTGGACTACAGTCTGTTTCATCAGAACACTGTAATGGTGCTTGTGTGCACTGCTGGTTTTGCAGAAAGCCAGTTCCATATTGTATGGGTTATTGTACAGGAAAATCCTTTTGAATTTTCTTTCTCAAGAACAAAATAACTTCTGTTAGTCCTGCATAACATCCTATCTCAGGTTTCATATTTTCAGATACAAATTCTGCTTTGCTACAATTGATGACAGAATAGGCTAATGTTCCTTTAATGTTCTCATTGATTAATAATTTGTTTAAAAGATTACTGTTGTTGTTGAACGCTATATCTTCTTTGCATTCTATTTTTGTGGCTAGATGGAAGGACAGAAAACCCCCATAAACTTAGTTTACAGACTGAAAGTAACATGGAACAGCCTTTCACTGTGAGTTCCTTGGTAAGTCTTGAAACTGGATGCATCGTAATGTGTGGAAAGCTGCTAATCATGACAACATGGCTGCTTAGGTAGAGTGGATATTGACTTGAGTGCTGTGTCTGTGAAGCTGCTATGGCATTCAAACCCCAAAAATACTCTAGAATATATTGCTCATGTTTTTCCAAAATCTAGAGAAGTTGCATAGAATAAACAACTCTTACAGCCCAATCTTATCCTCAGCCGGCGTGCGGGGTGCAATGGCACTCGCGCAGATTTCGCTATGTCCTGTGGGCCAGATCAGCAGGGTGAGGTAAGTAAAGAAAATGTTTACTTACTTCCTACACTGCTACCTGGGCCTACTCAGTTCTATGCCAGCTATTTTGCTGGCCTTAGTCCGTTAGGTCCAAGGGGGCGTGTTGGGCCCAGGATGGGACCGTTGGACCTGACGAATGCCACTGCTACCAAGACCTGCTCCCAGCCCAACCCAATGTCTGCTTAACGTACCTGGCTCAGCAGCCAATCTACAGGCCACTGTCACCTGCTTGCAGCCTTCTAGGCCTTGTGCTGGTGGTAGCTCTCCGCAGAATAGAGAAGCAGCTGCTGTATCAGAAGCCCATGGGACGCACCACCAGTGTATCCAGCAAATGAGATGGGGTCCTTATTCATTTGGCCTGTTACTTTTTTTTTCTTTTCCTGAACTCCTGTTTCCCAATCTTAATAACCTTGATAACTTGCTTTAAGCCATTCTCTTAAAGCCTCCAGTCTTCACTACAGATTGAACTTGAGGCTAGAACAAGACAAGATGGAAGATGTGTGACTGCTACCAAAAGTAGCTGCTGCTCTGCATTTCCTGCTCCTCTCTCCCCCCCCCATAATGTCTAGTAATACAAAACATATGATGTGACATCACCATGCAGACCATCTCTCTGCTCTATTTCATTTGCTGCTGTTTCCATGGATAGCAAAATTCTCAGTATGTTGTCATAGTCATACATTTGTATTACCAGATGATAGAGGAGGAAGGAGGAAGAGATGCAGGACTGCTTTTGGCGTCAGTATCCCCCACCCATCCCATCGCCTAATGTTTGTATAGTTTTGACCTGATTCATATTTCAAATGTCCCCATTACTTTCTGCTTTGAAAGGAGAGCAGTGGAATACTTAAGACTACTTTAAAAGGCTTCTGCTTTCACATAAGTAAAAGAACATAAGAAGAAAAATGGAAGAAAATTAGTTTTAAAATACAATGAAATTCTGCATCTTAATGGGTATTTTGGGAAACAAAAAGCACCACACTGCTCATTAGTAGCAAGAAACTTTTGGGGACATTGTGGTTTTAACATGATCATATGTTGTGTCTAATGTTATAATGTAATTTTTTTCCTTCCATTATTTTGTAACGGCTTTGAGGAACTATAATTAATCCACGTTGAACATTTCTAAAACCAAAGGTTGCACCTGTTAATTGTAGCTCATTTTTTTTCATAAAATCATCCGTGAATAAGATCAGCAATCAGAGTGAAATGTAATTTGTGGTATCTTATTTAACAGAAAAGGCTGGCAGCCATTCCTGACCACACAGATGTTTCGTTGAGCCCAGAAGAGCGTGTTCGTGCCTTAAGCAAGCTTGGTTGTAACATCACAATAAATGAAGACATCACTCCACGGCGCTACTTTAGATCTGGAGTGGAGATGGAGCGAATGGCATCTGTATATCTGGAAGAAGGAAATCTTGAAAATGCCTTTGTTCTCTATAATAAGTTTATAACGTAAGAACCAATGTGTAGCTTTTGGTCTTTGACTTGAAAAATAAATTAGTGTTTAGGAATTGCACAGTCAACTATTCTGTTGGACTGCAGGTGAATACAGGTTTTCCCCCAGCTAACAAATCAGTTTCTATATGAATGTTATATGGCATGTGATTGTGCTAGTATCACACCACCTTATGGAAAGTGCCTTTGACATCAGTGCTGACACACAACACAACCCCTAACAAATGCCTGCTTATCGTTTAAAAAATATAGTGTCCATCCAACCCTACAGTAGCTTTTTATTTGGTATTTTTAAGATTGTGTGCTTTTCTCCAGTGTAGGAGTGCATCTCTCTCTTTAATTAAAAAAATTGTACCAGAGTTATCTTCCATTTCTTACACACCTTAGCACAAGTATAGCACTAAAGGAAATATCTGGATTTATTACCATTTGAAAAAGACTTAACTGTATTTTTGCCTGCCTGCCAGAGCAATCCTGTGTAACTCTTGCACCGGTGTATCAGTAGATCCACCGGTGTAAGTGCAGTTATGTAAGTGCAGTTATGCCAGTGTAACTTGCTGTACGTCGATGGACGTAGAACGGAAACTAGCGTAACCCCTCTCGGACGTCTTGCACGCATATTTCGGATGCAGGATGGACACCAGCACAACTCCGCTGGCGCAGGGGGCATTCCGGGGGTGTCCAAACACCCCCAGAATGCACCTGCACTGGCGGAGTTGCGCTGGTGTCTCTCCTGCGTCTGAACTGCGTCTGAGAGGGGTTACACTGGTGTTTGTCCTGTGTTCATCGATGTATGGCAAGTTACACTGGCATAAGTGCACTTACACCAGTGGATCTACTGTTACACCGGTGCAAGAGTTACACAGGATTGCGCTGGTCAAGTCATAAGGGGTAGATCAAACTATGCCAAACATTTTCTTTATTAGTGAAAAGACCATTATAGAATGTATTTAGCAAGAAAGGGTTTTTTTTAAAATTCAAATACATTTTCCATTCATAAACCAAAAGAATATTTCACCAGAATCACTGAGATATACCCTCACTGAGAATTGTATGTTTGCCAGATTTATGCTAACAACTTGATTCAGGAATTGGCTTTTGCTCCCTACCAGTTTGTTGCTATGATGGGAGTTCGTAAAAACGTAGGATACATGCACTGATGAGGGGAGAAAAATACCGTAATCGAGACTGGCATTGCACCACCTCATGGTGGGAATTCGGTTGACCCTGTTTACCCAAGCTTTCTAATTGTACTGCCTATCCTGCTACCAAACAGTCTCCCCACCTGAGCTGATGGAGTGGTTTTAGATATGGTGTTGGGTTCCCTTTGGCATGTTGACTTGGGACACTTCAACATCCACACTGAGGCTCCCTCATCTGTTGCAACTTTGGATTTCATGACTCCTATGATAGTAATAGGGCTGTCTGAGTTTGTATGGAAAACGAGAATATATAAAAGGCATTGGTGTTGGTGGAATGGACAAAAATGTTCCTGAAACACATTGCAGGACACATCTTGGATCTGGTGTTTGCTGTTGACCAAAATGTTGATCCATGAGTGGGAGAATTTCAAATAGTTTCCTTGTTGCGGACTGATCATTACCTGATAGGGTTTAGACATGGCAGCTGAGACTCTCTGCTGGGGTGGGGGACCTAGTAGAGTGGTCTGCCCTTACAAAATGATGGCTCTGGATGGACTCCTGACTGCTCTGGGAAATTTTCCTGCTGCCATCCCATGTGGCATGTGATCATGTCAATGCCCTGGTTGTTCTCCGGAATGGGGAAATGGTACATGCAGTTGACATGATCTCTCTTATCTTGCACTGATGAGAGGCCAAGCTCCCTAGTTTTCTGGAGAGTTATGAGTTGGGAAGATTATTAGAGCAATGGAAGAAGACTTGTGATGAATACGACTGAACACGGGGAGGAGCTTGTTTTAGAACTTAATGACAGGCAGCAAATAAATGTTACCTCTCTGTCACCAATGCCTCGGCACAGAGTAATCCTTTGGAGCTTTTCTGGGTGGTGGAGGGGGTTGCTACATCTAGGCCTTCACAGAGGCGTCACTAGGGCGCGCGCTGCCCCAGGGCGGGGGCGCGTGACACCCTAGTGAGCACTCCCCCCCAACACACCCCCTCTATTAATATTGGCGCGGCCATAGGCCACGCTGCGATGGGAGGGAGCGCCCGACGGGTTGCCGCTCCGGGCACCCCCTTAATCGGGAGAGCCAGCTCAGGGACGTCTTCCCCAGCCAGCTTCCCGGGGCCTTCTGAGGAAGGCCCGCTGCGTGAACGTTATTTATAACGTTTGTTTGCGCATGGGCAGACTGTTACTGAAGGAAAAGGTCAGCCTTTTCCCTCAGTAACAGTCTGCCCATGCGCAAACGAACGTTATAAATAACATTTGCGCAGCGGGCCTTCCTCAGAAGGCCCCGGGAAGCCGGCCGGGGACGACGTCCCCAAGCCGGCTCTCCCGATTGAAGGGGCGCCCGGCCCGGCCTGGCGAGGCGGGCGGGAGGCCCCCAGGCGATGCACGCGCACACAGAGAAGGCGACGCGCGCGTGTACGCGCGTCACCTTTCTGCGCGGCGTGCGCGCGCGTCACCTGGGGCCCCCCGCATGCCCCGCCACGCCACAGCGACGCCTCTGGGCCTTCATGTTAGTGATGAGGAACTATTGGTAGCCTGCTTTGACCAGTTTGTGAGACACTTTGCTGATAGAGGGTCAGGCCAATCCTGTGTAGAGATATGCGGCCGGAATTTGTATCTGAAAATATGATTAGACTGGGGAAGTGCATCCTTGTTGGTTCTGCTGGACATCTCCTTGGCTTTCAATATACTATCAACCATGGTATCCCTCTGGATGGGGCCGGGAGGTAACATTTTATAATGGTTGTGCTCCAGCCTGTTGAGCAGATTCCAGCAGGTACTGCTGAGAGATTGCTGAAACGGGTTGGAGTGCGAGGTCATCAAGATGCTGATGACCTCCAATTCTAGCTCTCATTTCCATCTGGCACCAGGGAGGCTGTGGAGGTTCTAAATCGCTGCTTTGCATCTGTGAAGGATTGGAGGTGGGCTAATAAACTGAAACTGAATCAGCCAAGACAGAGGTGCTGTTAGTAGGAAAATGGAGTTTGGAATGTGTTTAATAACCTGGATGGGTTTGCGTTCCCCTTGAAGGATTAGATTCGCAGTCTGGAAGTCCTTCTGGATCTAATCTTACTCTTAGATGTGAAGGTATGGCTGAGTCCAGGAGTGCTTTTAACCAGCATCAGCTGGTGCACCAGCTGTAACACTTTCTGAAGAAAGCAGATCTAACTACAGTGAGCTACGCACCTTAGTTGCATTGTGTTTGGACTACTGTAATAAACCGTACTCGGAACGCCCCTTGAAGGCTGCAACTGGTACAGAATGCAGCAACCAGGATTCTTTGGGGCACCTGATGGTGCAATATTACACCTGTGCTCTGTGAACAGCATTGGTGTCACTTGTGTTTCCAGGAACAGTGTAAGGTACTGATCATTACCTAAAGCCGTATGTGGCTTGGGACCTAGGTACCTGAAGGACCATCTCTGCCACATCAACCTGAAGTCAGGCTTCACATCCTCCTGACAGACTGATGTTGAGTCGATGGGGAGATGGGACAGAGCTTTTCCAGTGGTGGCTCCTTGGTTTTTGCACTTTCTCCCTTGGAAAACCTGATTTCCCTGCCCACCTTTAAGCGGGTACTTAAGAATTAGCTTTAGCTTTCTCTTTCTTCAGTTTTTACTGGCTCTTTGATTATTTTTTCTTCTATGCTTACCTATATTTTGATTGGTTTTTAATTGAGTCTTAAGTTAGGTCCTAGGTTCTACTGCCAACATCCTAGTAGAAAAGATTGCCAGCAACAGGCTAGGAAAAGTGCCTGAGTTTTGGAGAGTTGCTGCCTGTTCATTATAGACAGAAGTCCCAAGGCAAGATGCAACATGGGTTCTAGTAGAAAAAAAAGAGAAGGAGAGTGAAAGGTGATAGTATTTAAAAAGAAAAAGTATGCAAAAAGGTAGTTCTGGTGCATTGTTTGTTTCATTACATTTAGATATCTTCCAAAAATTGCATGGGTTATAATTGCCAACTACTCCAGAATGGGTTCCCTCAGAGTCAGTGACCATACTGCATGGTATGAGGATTAAAACCATTGCTCACTTAGGCTATTTGTGAGCTAATTGTAGAATTGCAGTATCATCACTTAAACTTTGAAGATTTAAAAGCCTGTTGTGAATCAAAAAGGAGTATTGTTTTCTGCCTCATATGATTTTTGCAGCCTGCTTTTGTCCCAGCAGGAAAACAACAGTATTGTGGATGTTCATTAGATATTTACAGGGAAAATGTGTCTGTTTCATTTTCTAGTTTGTTTGTAGAAAAGCTGCCCTGTCATCGAGACTACCAGCAATGTGCAGTTCCAGAAAAACAGGACATTATGAAGGTAGTGTGGCTTTTTAAATTGGCATTTCAGAAGTTTTTTTTCTCGTTCATTTTGGTAACTAATTACAGTATTTTTGCCAGCATTTCTCTTCCCTAGCACCTTTGAACAGCTTAGAAAGGTTTTCAAGTTTTCTACATTCAGGAACTCCTTCCACATCAGCTCCTCTGCATAGCTGCCATGGAACCCCAACAAAATTGCAGAGAATTTTAAGACATGTTCTAAGACACACTCAGTACATCAGGGCATTATCGATCCCCTTCCCCCCCCCCCAAAAAAAAACTGAGTGAAATACAGAACCTCCCTCCCTTTCCTGTACCTGGACGTTGTAGAGGAAGATTGTCTAAAGTGCAGGGGTTCTCAACCCCTTCCCGGCCGAGTACCACCTCCGGCGCCATTCTCTTACAGTGTACCACCAGAAGTGACTGGTGATGACATCGCCAGTTACTTCCGGGTTTTCAGAGGCCAGAAGACGCAGGTAGGAGGCTCTGGGTGGGTGGGTGGAAGGGCTCTTCTCAGTGTTCCTGAGCGGCTCGTTCAAAGGCAGGAGCAAAAACACAGCGCCGAAAGTGCCGCGTGTGAGTGGGGTTCCATCGGTCCATGTACCACCAGCAATCGGCTGAAGTACCACTGGTTGAGAGCCCCTGCTGTAGAGGAAGACTGTTGAGTGAGCTGACCTTCAGGGACTTTCTATTGTTAATGATTTTCTCCTCAAGGAACCCCTGATAAGCTTCTATTGGCCCAATCCTATTTGGATCCCTCACGAACATCAAACGGATGCCGGCACGATGAAACAACGCTGGCACACCCCTTCCCAGTAATACCCCCAGCAGCCATGGAAACACTGACTCAAGCCCTCATGGAGCACCATCCTGATGGCAGCACATCAATGCCATGACATCGGCATGTGATCACAGTGTGACATCAGCACGTCATCCAGGAATCTAGCAATGACACCCATGGATCATTGCCATGAAGCCGGCACATCACCCACGTGATATTGTTCTGTCATTGCCATGAAGTCACATGTGACATTTATGTGTCGTCGGTGTGATATCCAAGGAGCCCCAACATTAGCTTCCAGAGAAGTGCTGCCAGGGTGAACTGTGCAGGGGGGGGCGGAGGCAGGCGCAGGGCAACAAGCGGCCAATGCTGGGGGTGCGCAGTGCAGCACCAACCACTTGGAATGAATAATGCAGCCATAGGCACCACTTCAACCATGGGCAGATGCTCCAAGGTTGAACACATGCAAAACACAACACAGGGATGCCACAGCAGTCCTCCTGCCCCACAGGAACCACAGTGGCATCAGCGGCAAAGGGGCAAAGGCAAAGAACTGCTAGGGACCCCTCTACCCAGGGTTCAGTCCCCCTCCCACCCATATAAATGCATACACCCAAGGAATATCTTTTGACCTGAGCAGTGTTTAGATAAAAACATAGCTCCCTTGGAAGAGGGAAGCCATCTGAAACAAACACACAAGCCCATCCATGGCAAGGTTTTGAGTTCTGTGGGGGCACCTGCTATCTGGAAGGAACCCAAGGGAGAGACTGGGGAAAGTCACAAGGGGAGCCTCAACAGCAGGCAGAGCAGGGTGCTGGTGGCTCACTGCACAAAGGCACAGGCTGGGAGTCAGGTGAGACAGGTTCGAGCCCAGCCAAGGGATTTGCTCTCACCAGCAAGGCACTCACCTTTTGCATGACTGGCCAGAAACACCCATGGCAAAAGAAGAGAGAGAAGAATGTTTAGAACCTCTATCGGCCACTCCACAAAGCTGCTCTGTAACTACCCAGCTACAGTAGGAGACAAGTGAAGAGCACCCTGCCTGGCATTTAACACCTTGCATCACCACAGACACGCCCACCTGCCAGGGAGGGTGTAGCCCATAGACCTAACAGAGGGAGCACTACATGAGCCAATCACTGGGCTGGCATATGACACAGGATGCCTCTTGTAGCAGCCCATCCAGCTGGCCACACTCACAAAAACTCCATGCCCTTTGTGACTTTGCTGGAACCTGTTGGCGTGGCTGTCACTATGCTCTCCCCCCATCCCCTTGCCACTGCCCACCAATTGCCATGGCAGCAAAGAACAGGGAGCTCATGATCACTGAGGAGCATCCCCCTCCTAAGAGGTCATAGAGTGAGGATGGTGCAGAGCCTGAGAAAAGAGAGGTGTCCCCCCCCCCCACAGAGCCCCACCCTGAGGCCAGCTGAGGCAAGGAACAACTGGGGGGGGAGTAGAAAAGCTCTCCTGACAAAGAGACAACAAGAGTGATCCAGCCAAAGGTTTACTGAATCAGTGACAAAGCAGCATCTGAAATAGAAACACACAGGTGGGGTTGCCAACTGTCTCCTCCCAGCAGGGCTGTTGTGCCATTGTAAGTTGTTCAACAGACAGCCAAGTAACAGGTGTGTGCTGCACCAGTTTGTTCACTGTCTGCCATGGAGTTTGCAAAGCTACAGGGGCCTGGCTGGAATGAATAGGTCAGCACCTCACCAAGCAGCAGCTGGGCTCACACTGGTCACTTCAGGCAGGCTGTAGTCTTCCCTTGGGGATATGCATGGTGTCTTTGCAGCTGCCTGTGGTGATCAAGGCGAAACACTGAGAGAGTAATGGGCTTGACAATAGCCCAACTATACCTGTTCTCTGGCTGGAGATGCATACTCTCTGTTGGTGAGGGAGAATGGGGCCACCAGAGTTTACATGCCCTGTGGTGCCTTGTAGGGGGAAAGAGCATAGTGCTTGAGACATTACCTTTCCCTCTTGGGTGATGGAGGGGAGACTGCAATGGAATTCTGCAGAAGAGCAATGCTCAACCCTCTGTGGCAATGGTGTAGTTCTGAAAAACAAAAGGGATCCAATTGAGTGTTTTGCCAGCAGTTGCAATCATTGGAGTCCCTTAAACTCACCAAAAGGGAATAGACGCTCCCTTCTCTTAGCTTTTGCAAATGGAAGGGATGGTTAGGCAACACAGTGCCTAACTGCAGTGTCTCTGCTATCAGAGTCACATGATAATCCTGAGGGGTGAGGAGGTGGGGGGGGGAGTCGAGACATGGAACAGAGTCAGCATCAATACATTGCAGCATGAAATTCCCTCCCCTTTGCTTACCTGTGCATTGTGCATTTCCCTGTTGGGATGATAAGGTGTAGGTTCCAGTTGGGTGTCTGCGTGTGGTGTTCTCCTGGGGCAGAATACCTGCCATAAGAATTCTGAGAAAACAAGAGTTAACACAATACCTTGCCATACTGTCAAGTTGTGAGGGTCATAAGGTCGTTTGCGCAAAGTGCTCCCTGTGTGGGCAAAGTGCCCCATGGTTCCCATCACTGAAGTTCCCATTTGAGAGTCCAGAGAAGTAGAGCCCCATGCTGTGCATCTACTCATCTGAACTGTAGCCTCCCTGGCAAAGGCTTTAGTACTGGGTAGGTGTGGTGTGATTGGCTGCCAAATGTAGTCTGTATCCTACAGTATTCTCCATCATAGGAATGGAGAATACAGTATTCTCCATCATAGGGCGGGGGGGGGGGGGGGTGGCAGGAGGTGCAATTTTCTGCAGTTTTTCCTTTCCCCATTGTTCTTTATGGGGTTACCCCTACCTATGCCAGCTCTGTCATTAGCGTAGCATTTTTCCAGCATTGAGGGCATGTCTGTTTTCTAAAAAAGGGGGTTAGGACATGGTGTACATCAACTCCTTTTTGTCCCTTGTATGTCTCGCCCATGTCCCTCCTACCCTCTCATGTCATTCCCCAATTTCCTCCCTGTTTTGGCCTCTCCACTGGTGGGGTTGCACTGGCATCCAAGTGTCGTCTGAGCTATGTTGGTGCATTACACTGGTGTCCATGATGCATCCGTCAGCGGGCGGGCTTCTACACTAGCCGGCTGGAGAAAAAGTTGGTTAAAAAGGGCTGGCGCGGGCATTAGCATTATCACTGAAGGAAGTCATGAACCTTCCTTGCAAATATCCATTCCCCACTTCGGTTTTATAAGGCAAACGCAGACTTGAGAACCCACGTTCAGTTTATGATGCATAGTTTTACTTCTAGGATCAGGCTGTATGAATGTTCAGTACCCAGAAGTCAAATCCTGTAAGGCAGCTGCTCCATGACCTTAACCATGTGCCACCAGCACAGCCAGCCCATCCTTGAGGCTGACCCAGGTGGTTGCCTCAGATAGCAGATTAGCAGTGGACACCCATCTCCACCCTCCCACTCACTTCCACTGCCCCTCCTCCCACTCTCTGGATTGGAAAGGAAGAGGGGGATAGTGCAGAAGAAGGAAGGTGCTCTACCTCAACATTCTCCTCTCCTCCACACTTCCTCTTCCACTCTATCCCCCTTTTCCTATTCCAATCCAAGGAGTGGGAGAAGCAGAGACTGGCACATCATCAGGTGGGATATATATATATAGGGTTCCAAGATCACTGCAGACGGAGACAGCAGCCATGAAATTAAAAAATGCTTACTCCTTGGAAGGTAAGCTATGGCAAACTTAAACAGCATAATAAAAAGCAGAGATATCACCATGCCAACAAACGTTTGTATAGTCAGGGCGATGGTGTTCCCAGTAGCAATGTATGGTTGCAAGAGTTGGACCATAAGGAAGGCTGAGCGCCGAAGAATAGATGCTTTCGAACTGTGGTGCTGGAGAAGACTCCTGAGAGTCCCTTGGACTGCTAGGAGATCAAATCCTAAATGAAATCAACCCTGACTTTTCCCTGGAAGGACAGGTACTGAGGCTGAAGCTCAAATATTTTGGCCACCTAATACGAAGAGAGGACTCTCTGGAGAAGACTCTGATGCTGGGAAAGACTGAAGGCAAAAGGAGAAGGGGGAGGCAAAGGATGAGATGGTTAGACAGCATCACCGATGCAACGAACATGAAAATGAGCGAACTCAGGAAGATAGTGGAGGACAGGAAGGCCTGGCGGGATGTGGTTCATGGGATCACGAAGGGTCGGACACGACTTAACGACTGAACAACAACCATTAATATATTCATTTTATTTAATTTTATGGTAATACATTATTAACTTCAGATATGGGATCTGGCTGATAACATATTACTGGAGGAAAGTAAACATTTATATGCATATATGGTATTCTTTTTGTTTTTATTCTCTCTTAACAAAGAAACTGAAGGAAGTAGCATTTCCAAGGATTGATGAACTGAAGAAAGCTTTGTTAAAAAAATACAATGCAGAATACCAAGAATATATGCAAGACAAGGTAATTTTACTGAATAAGTGTATCTTTTAATTTTTAATTAGATATGATATGTAAATCGTATGCTATTATACTACTACTGTTGCTATTACTACAAAGCCAAAGGCTGAAACCAAAACTCTGTTTTAAACTGGATTGTTTAAAAAAAGAAAAATAGGAGGAGAGAGAGAGAGCATTGCAGTTACCTTTTACTTGAATTAATTGGTTTCTTTTGCTTTTAAACTATGTAACTTTGTAATAGCAGTAGCAGTAGTAGGAATGATGTTCTTCCCCCCCCCACACACACACAAGTGAACAAAAAGAGTGAGAAGAGATGAAAGTGAAATTAAGGCTTTACTAATGCTCTACTGCAGTGGTTCTCGAAGTTCTCCGCACGAGGCGGGAAGAACTCTGAGTAGTTGCAAGGGTGGGGACAGTGGCAACGGCAATCCCTGGGATTGCTGCTGGCACTGGGAAACAAAGGTGATTTGTGCACTTACCGTGGGTACTGGAGCCCTCTGCGGTGCCTCTCCATGGTGATTTACAACCACTTCCGGTTTTTGCGAAAACTGGAAGTGGTCGTAAATCGCCACAGAGCAGCGATCTAAAGCTCGGGGAGGCCTGCAGAGGGGAGCGTAGGCCTCCCTGAACCCATGGGAGGGCTCCAGGACACCTAGTAAGTGCTCAAATAACCTTTTAAAACTTTTTTTTTTTTTTGTAGTGGCAATCCTTAGGATCTCTTCCGCAACCATTCTGTCCCCGCCCCTTAAGGTGGCAGGGGACAGCATCCGGTTCTCCTGGTGGGTCACGGCCCACCAGTTTGAGAACTGCTACTCTACTGAATTGAGGGTTACCCCAATTGGGGTAGACAGCCAAGGCCCAGCAAATTCCAGGTGTCAGTGGCAGCAAAGATTGCAGCTCACAGGTCATGCAAACACATCCTCCAGCACTGTTCTGTACTGCCCAGGAAATTTGCAGACTCCGACTCAGTCGGAGTACCAGTGGCAGTTGCAAAACCGATGGCCTCTGGCTTCCTGATAGGGTTTGTTTTTCCTGTGCTCACTACTTGTGCTGATACGCACAGTGATGTGGATTGCATTAGTGCCCTAAATACATGGCCCTTATAGTTTCTTAAAGGCTAAGGGCCCAGTCCAGATGCCCCTTGGCCTTTAAATTGTACTTTAGACATGAAGGGGGCAAAGCTATGCTTAAAGGTGTGTGCCTGCCACTGTCAGTGGCCCTGCTTGCCTAGAATAAAACTAAAGAACTGGGCCTTCCTTTTCTAGGTTCCTTCCCTTGCCTTTGGCCGTCGTTCAGATCTTTTCACTTACCTCATTTTCCAGAACAAATGTAAAGCTGAGCAGCTGAAGAAACTAGAGCAACAGAAACTGATTGAAGCAGAGAAGAAGCGAGTTGCACAGATCCGCCAACAGCAGCTGGCAACTGAACAGTTTCAGTTCTTTGAAGATCAACTAAAGAAGCAAGAACTAGCCCGTGATCAGAAAATTAAAGATGACTCGGTTACATCTGAGCAGACTGATGGGAGCGTGTTGTCGTCATGCATTTCAGTCCATCTGAACAATACGTTGTCCACAACATTAGCAAACAAGAGTGATGCCTCTGCTGGGCAGTCTCCTCCTATCAGCCGGGCCTTAAAGCCAGCTGCTACACTAAGTGCTGTTCAGAGTAAGCGAGCATCTTTTGGTCTAGTGGTCCTCCACCTGCCTCCCATGTTATCATACCGTTTATAGCTCACTATAGCATAAATTCACAGGAGGCAGCATCCCGACATACAGTATATGTAAGATCTGACTTACATAATCTGACTGTATCATGCCAAATATTAAAAACCCAAACAATAGAAATGATACTGCATGGTGTGTGCTCATTCTTTCCAGTGCTTTTAGATAAAACCCTTATAAATTAATCTGTTTCTCTCTCTCTCTTTGTTAGACAATGTGACGGAAGGGCTGCGAAGTGTGGTTCTGCCCGAGGATCTTTGTCACAGATTTTTGCAGCTAGCAGATGCAAATACAGTAAGAGGAATAGAGACATGTGGAATTCTCTGTGGAAAACTGGTACAGTTGAACCTTGACATTTGTATGGGGAAGGCACTTTTGATAGTACTGTACTGTATTTTCCTGTAATGAACTGATATCAGACCAAAAGCAGATCTGAAGTGTAAGTGTGCTATATAACTGACTTTATATAAATAGCTATATGGGTCTGTTCAGAAATTCTCATTATTAACTGTGGTCTGCTGTTTGCCTTTTTCACAGAAATAGGGGATCTTAAGCAATGGGAGGCATGTAATGTAATTAAGCCATCAGTCTACTGTGCAATTAAGTTCCATTAAAGGATTCTTCATGAACTTCTTCGGGTTTTCATGAAACACAAATGAGATTTTGTTTCAGGAAATATAGAGAATGGAAACTAATGATGTGGTTTACCAGCTTCCTTTTTGGAAAATAATCCTTCTAGCAAATATCAATTAACTATTATTGCTTGGAGTTTGCTTGTGCACCTAAATAATAAGTACTGTTGTCTAATATACACTTTACAACAATTGTTAAGTGTTAAATTCTGTCTATATCTATATGAGAGAGAGAGAGAGAGAGAGAGAGAGAGAGAGAGAGAGAGAGAGAGAGAGAGAGTATTCAGCCTGGCTCACAAGGGGAACTCTCATAAATATTAAACAGATACAGTCTTGCTAATAAGAGGATAAAAATGATATCAAATACCTATGCATGTTTACTGAGAAATGTATTCCGTTGAATGTAAAGGGACTTACTCCCAAGTAGATATTCATAAGAGTGCATACAAAACAGCACTATTTGACTTCATTGTGAACAAATCGCATCCTTTTGATAAGTTTTGTCCCATGTATGTAAAACATGTATATATAATTCAGGGGTGGCCAACCTTCCACCATTAGGGCCTCTGCGTTCTTAAGAGTTGTGTAGAAGACAGAATCTTGGCAGTTGCAAGTGCTGCTGAAGCAACTGCACCTGCTGAAATACCTCACCTATACATACATCCATTAAAGGGCCAGGAACAGTCATGCTGAAAGGTTGGCCTCCCCTGATGTAATGCAACAGTATTAACCTCCAACATTGTCAGTTTGTCTGTTGCTGTGATGATTTATTAGATTCAAGCATCAAATTGTTCAGTTGGCTCTCAGCACCCATGGGAATTCCATTCCCAGAACCCTCGTAGATGCCGAAAACTGCGGATATTGGAATCCGCGGGGGGGGGTCGCAGTGCCGCAGTACCTTATGTAGAAGCTGTGCAGGCTCACAGCCCACTTCTCTAGCAGCCCCACGGTCCATAAATCACTCCAGCAGGCATGGAACGCTTGAAAAAACGCGACCAGAAACAACTTTTGGTCGTGTGTGGGAGGTCTTCTGAGGCACACACCTTAGTATACATAGCACAGCGCAAGCCTCAGAAGACCTCCCACATGCGACTGGCAATAATTTTCGGTCACATTTTTCAAGCGTTCCAAGCCTGCTGGAATGATTTACGGACCGTGAGGCAGTCGGAGAAGTGGGCTGCTGGCCCATGCAACTTCTACACAAGGTTCTGCAGCACCACAACCCTCGCCACCGCAGACTCGAACCACCTGTGTTGAGTCAAATCCGTGGGTGGCTAATCCATGGATGGGGAGGGCTGACTATACATCAGCACAGCTCTGCTGAAGTCAATAGTAAGAACTGTGCCAGTTGATACCAACGGTGGTTCTGTGGATTATAGTTCAAGACTTGTTCAGAAAGCTATTTTTCCACCCTTGTGTTTTACAGACACATAATGAATTCACTATTACTCATGTAATAGTGCCAAAACAGTCTGCAGGGCCAGACTATTGTGACATGGAGAACGTGGAAGAACTATTCAGCGTTCAAGACCAACATGATCTCCTCACTTTGGGCTGGATCCATGTATGTATATATCTATATCCTACAAACCTTGAGGGGGAGGTGTTCTGTTCTTCCTGAGTTGATGAGTTACGGGGAACAGGCAGCCCACACTCCTTATGGATACAATCGACTTGAGAAACTCTTAATCTTATTCTTCATGCTAGTCTTAATGTGCCTAAAGTTTTACAATGTTAACAGCCGAATCCTATGGTTTCCCTCCCTGCCATAACATGTAGCCATGCCAGAGCAGACTGTGCTGCATGCTATGGTGGGGGGAGGGGCTGATCAGGAGGCTTGGGAGAGGTAAGGGAAAATATACTTTCATTTACACCCCCCACCCGTAAGCCTCCCGAGTTGCAGAAGCAAACGCCTTTGCTTTTTGTTCCATTCAAGTTTTTTTCCCTGCTTGCTGAAACACCAATGCTGCAGTGAGTCATTTTCAAATAGTCCCTGAGCTGTGAGCACACTGTGCCTTTTTCTGATTGCTATAGCTGCTGTTTTATCAGAGAGAAATAACACACATGGTTGCCCTTGCTCGTGGACATTCACAAAACGGGAAACTCACAGATTAACTCTGTTTGACCTTGATCTGTAAAAAAAATGCAACAACCATGAAGACCTTTTCCTTCTTTTCTTTTGTAGACACATCCAACACAGACTGCTTTCTTATCCAGTGTAGATCTTCATACACATTGTTCTTATCAGCTAATGCTACCAGAGGCTATTGCAATTGTTTGTTCACCAAAACATAATGAGTGAGTGTTCTCTCTTTCTCTCTCCCTTTCCAGTTCTCAGTAAAGTTCATAATGGCTTCTTCAGCTTACTGTCTCTATGCTTGGTCACCTGCAAAATCAATTTTAAATGTCAAAAAAGATGAAGAAAAAAGGTTGAAGAATGTATTTTGTTCTTAGTATTATTCTGTACAACCAGGGTAGCATTAAGGTGATTTTATTCTAAAATATTCCCTTTTCTATTAATACTTTAATATATTTATTTCCCATTATTTAAATTCTAGGCCAGCGGGTGGCACAGTGGGTTAAACTGCTGAACCATGAGCTGTCGATCAAAAGGTCGGCAGTTCAAATCCGCAACGGGGTGAGCTCTTGTTGTTTGGCCAGCTCCTGCCAACCTAGCAGTTCCAAAGCGTGTTAATGCGAGTAGATAGGTACCGCTTGCGGGAAGGTAAACAGCGCTCCGTGTTCCAGCTGCATGCTTCGCGCTGCGGCAAGGAGAGTCATGACCACGGAGCGCTGACCACGGAGCGCTGACCACGGAGAGTCATGACCACTTCGGACAGCGCTGGCTCTTCGGCTTTGAAATGGGGATGAGCACCACACCCTAGAGTCGGACACGACTGGACTTAATTGTCAGGGGTCACCTTTACCTTTACCTTATTTAAATTCTACAAAATGTGATCTTCCTACATTCTTTCAGTTTAAGAACAGATTGCTGTAGTTGAGTCTCAGATTCTTGGATCCACGGTCTCCCTTTTGATCCAAATTGTAATCCCATTAAGGGCAGATACCCACAAATCTCAGTACAGTCCTGCCTTCTCCATCCACCCTTGGCACATATGCAATACTGTATAGCACTGGGAAGAAGACGCCCATGTGCACATCACATATCTATCTGTGTATCTCTCCCTCTTATCTGGGTGCAAGTTACTTAAAGCCGAATCCTATCCTCCACCAGCCTATGCAATGCAGTTGCACTGACAGACCACGCACTGCATCTTATAGTTGTGTGTGTGTGTGTGTGTGTGTGTGTGTGTGTGTGTGTTGAGATCCATCCCCTCCCACCCTCAAACCACCCACTCCCTGCCCCAATCCTCCCCTGAACCACCCCCACAACCATCTTACCCACTCAGTGCAGCCTGGGTGAGCCATTTGTGCACAGGGCCTCTAGCCGTTTTCGCCAGTGGTCCCACAACACACGACAGCGGCACACCTTTTCAGCACCACACTGGGACTTATGACAGCAGAACATAAGAAGAGCCCTGCTGGATCAGGCCAAAGGCCCATCTAGTCCAGCTTCCTGTATCTCACAGTGGCCCCACCAGATGTCTCAGGGAGCACATAAGACGACAAGATACCTGTACCCTGTTGCCACTCCCTTGCATCTGGCATTCAGAGATAGCTTATTACTAAGACCAGGAGGTTGTTTATCCCCATCATGGCTTGTAACCTGTGATGGACAGATCCACTGCAGATCTACTGCCATAAATCCCCAATAAGATGGGGGCATTAGTTTCTTACACCTAGATTTTCAAGCTTTACGGCTTACTCCCTGAGCATTTGCTGAAATGGCTTCAGTCTTTGCCAAACCTGCAATTGGGGGTGGAGGTTCTCTGCTTGTATTTTAAGCTCTCATAAGAACTGGATGACTCCAGGCCCTTTTGCACAGGAAGCTGTATAGTTGCTGTAGCATGTGCCTCTTCTTGCTCTACTTCCTGGAATTATGCTATCTCATAGGTCAGTAGTCAGTCATGAGTTTGAACTGAAATGTTTATCTGGCAGATGTCAATAAGCTTGTCTGCTGTTCCTATTTTCAGGCCTGTATTTGATTATTCATAAAATATGATGCTGTGAGTGTACCTGTGGCTCGGTTCTGGCTCAGTGTGTTTTCTTTCAGCATGCAAGTAGGTCATGCCCTTTCCAAAAATGTTAATCTTGTCCTTTGCTTTCTAGCACTGGAGTCTTCCGACTTACAAATGCTGGCATGTTGGAGGTGTCTGCTTGTAAAAAGAAGGGCTTCCATCCACATACGAAGGAACCTAGGCTATTTAACGTAAGGGTAACACTTATGTTCTTCTCCAGCAATTAATATTCTCAAACATGTGTTGGAGATTGTTCTTAATATACTGCCACCCTGCCTGTTGACCTCTGGAGTTATCCTTAGCCAGAACTTATCTGGAAAGGGAGAGGGTGGGGAAATATGAATTCCCTTTTTTCTCCCCGCTGTTCCCTGGAGCTGGTTAATCTGGAGCTAGTTCTAATGTCCTGGTGAGGGAGGAGCAGAAATAGGCATGACTCATATAACTTTAGATATGTGTGTTTTCTGCCAACTCCCAGCTGGCCTGAACTAGAACACCATGCTTTAAATAAGGGAGGAAAAAGAACGATGGCTGAAAAATGCACACTCTTCTCCCATTCATTCTCTGGTTGGACAAATGTGTGTAAACAAACCTTAAAGAACTGCTCAACAGCCCCTCAGTTCACAGACGCAAGACATCACTGCGTCTGTAGTTGGGTCCTGGTAATGGCTAAGATGTCAACACAAATGGGGAACTACTACCTCAGTTTCTCTTATGCTGAGTGGTTTCCAGGAGAGGGCAAGGCTACAGAAGGAGATTGCTGCTTTGGGAATGAGGACCCTTACCCTCCCTGAGTCAACGTTGGATCCCTTCCTTGAAGGTGACACTAGAACTGAGGATAAATATTCTCAAATGAATAACCATCTCTTAAATGGCTAACAGCACAGTCTTATGCATGACTGTTCAGAAGCAAGTCCCATTGTATTCAGTGGGGCTTACTTCCATGACAGTGTATTTAGGATTGCAGCCTCGGTCTTGATTCACTCCGGAGTTCGGCTCTTGCCATCCACTGTCGTAAGCCCTGTTCCAGCTGCGCAAAAAACCCCGCACCATCATGTACTTTGGAACCACCGGCACAAATGGCTGGAGGCTCCATGCACATAACAGTGGCTCCCAGAAGTCCTGCCAGAGCAGGTGAGATAGCAGCAGGGGCAGTTCAGGCAACAATCAGGGTGGGGACCAGGCCAAGCCGGGGGCAGGAGGTGAGGATCTTGGCAGCAACAGTGCACACCAAGATCTTGTCCCCCTTTTCTCGACCTGACACACCCCCTGAGGTTCCTCTGACTTACGCCAGCTAAAAAGCTGACATAGGTCTGAAGAAACCCATTGGAATCAGATGGCTTACAGGGAGGTAAGTAAAACTGATTTTTACTTACCACTCCTGGGCCATTTGGCCACCCCACCACCATTGCAGGCAGCGCACACTTTATCGGCGTCGCTGCATCGCTCAGACTGGTGGGAAATAGGATTGGGCTGCCCCTTGCAGAGGATACCCTACCAACAGATACCTGTGACTGATTTGATGATTTCTTTTACAGATTTGTAAACATGTCATTGGGAAAGATGTTCAAATAACTGTACTGGATCTGAGGTGATGCAGCTGGAAGAAGAATGTCCCTCTTCCAAATCAGATGCCCAAAGGAGAAAAATGGTTGCCAGATTTTCCTACAGCATTTTCCAAAACTTACTGACATTTTATATTTGTACATTTTAGATTTAATAATTTGATATTTATTACCCTTTCCCATTTTGAGGTTATTTTGTTGTTCTGTCAAGATAGAATTTATGGTGGCATTTAGTCAGGATCTGTTATTATACTGGAATACTATGACAAGATAATAAAGTGAACCTGAAATAGTGACAGTGGTGGAACTTTTATACTTCTTTTCTTGAGTTTTATCTTGAAATTATTTTTCTAAACCTGTTGTGCTGTTGATCTATCAATAATTAGTGAGATAAATACACGTATCACTTACATGACCAGAAACTAATGGAAGATTTGTTGCAGCTAGATTATATTCATAGCTTTGCAGAAGCTGGCATGGCTATATTGGTGAGTTTAGGAGAAAGGGGAGAGATTGGTAATCAAATGTAGAATAAGGAATTACCTGTAAACCTACCTCAGATAAGGTAGAAAACTTTGGCCTGTTGTCTAAGAATTCTGAAGCTGGAATAAGAAAAGAAACTGGAAAATATTGAAAAACTATATGAAAAACACTTTTATTACACTTAAGATATCACTCATTAAAGCCTGATAAATGTATTACCAATGCAGTGAGATTCCTGCTTTCTCTTACCTGGATTTCACACCATTCAGGTGGTCAAAGGATAGGATTGCATGCTTATTACCTATGCCAGCAGTATCATCCACATCTGGGATGCTAATTTGAGTGATATCCATGTTATTCTTGCTATTGGCCTTTTAAAAAACAAAACAGAGCAGCTTGCCATTGGACCACAGAAAAGTAGCTACTACACCACTCTGGCAGCATGTAATTTTGGCCAAAAATAACATTCACATGGTGGTGTTATAGGCTTAAGGTTTATGGAAGTATCAGAGCTGAACCAAAATTACCTTTTGTTGCACTGAATTTTGCTAAAGTGTTTTGGTCCAAATGTTCAGTGTAATCCCATTATGACTTGCAACCACAGCTGCCAGAAAGAGCGCTATCGCAAAGCAGAACCATCCCCCCATAGAAGACTAGTCCCTATATTCCTGGGATCTGTCTTTTGCGGGAACCCACATATGTGTATGCGCTACTACTTCACAGAAGGCTTTTGTTACCGTTATCTTGTCTGGTCTTAAGCATGCCCCCAGTAGTTTTCATAAGAACATAAGAACCCTGGTGAATCAATCAGCATCTGTTTCCAACAGTGATCAGCAAGACAGGTAAGAGTCTTGCCCCTTCGTTCTCCAGCCACTGGTATTCAGAGATATGCTGCTTCTGGTTGCAATGTGACATTATGGCTAATAGCCATTGCTAGACCTGAATTTGTTGTGTAATATTGGCTAGTCTCCTGTATATCTGCTGCACCAAACTATTATTGTTCCAAAAAGAAAGAGATCCTTGTTTGCTGTATTTAGAATAAGAGACGCCTGAAGATCTGTTATCCATAACAATTACCAGCACCTAACTGATAGCATGTTTAAGATTTATTCAAAAAAAAATGTACATGAATCTAATTGGAAACAAAGTCAGAGACATTATTATGAAGGTACAGTATTTGGAATGAAGTTACAGTATAAGAATATTATTATTCTTGAATACATTCACAGTAATGTGCTCAAACAGAGGGGGGGGAGAGAGAGAGATTGGGTAAAGGAAGAGGCACTTTAGAAGCATTTGCGGTGAACAATGGATGGGCCAGCCTCATCATATTCCTGTTTGCTGATCCACATCTGCTGGAAAGTGGAAAGGGATGCAAGGATAGAGCCTCCAATCCAAACAGAGTACTTGCGTTCAGGTGGAGCAATAATCTGGAAAAGAGGGAAAAAGGAAATGGAAGGATTCTTGCTAAAAATGTTATAGGGAAGGATACTTTGAATTGCATCATGCATAAAAATGGTTCATTCATGGGAGCGCAGGATGTTATTGTTGCGATAAAAACCATTACTTCAAAACAATATCTGCCATACTTGTGCATCTGACACATGCGGATAAAGCTTCTCCTGAAGTCTTCTGCAGACAAATTCACTTTTGATAGGGAAGTTCACATGGTTTCTTTCACCTTTTGCAGTTACAGCATCTTTGTAAAAGGCACTCTCATCATGTAGTCAGATTTATATTTTGATGTTGTTGTTGGTTTTTTAAAGGCAGCTTAATTTTTAGGCAGATTTCCTTCTCAATGTGGGGCAAATCTCACCAGCTTTCATGAGCTTAATCACAAAAGGTAAAGGAAGCGTATCATCTGGTGACACCTCCTTGTAAAATACGATGGTGTAGAAGACTTGCCCTGAGAATTCACTGTTCATATCTTGGGGACCCCAGAAGGCTGCGGTTCTTTCTATTCCAGAACCTGTCCCCTACTAGGGAATTCAGATTGAGAAGTGAGATGACTTGTTTGTCATCTGATTAGAATATTCTTCATCAAGGGATTTCGTTCATCCCCTTCGTCAAGGGAAACATTTATTTCATGTATTACCTTGTACCTGCCAATTTCTAACCTGAACGATGTGAAGCTGGTCATATTGAAAGACATCACCATATCCAGCTGGCCCACTTTGCCACTCTGTATTGGATAATGAACAATACTGAAGTACCTTGATTTTCATAGTGCTGGGTGCCAAGGCAGTGATCTCCTTCTGCATTCGATCTGCAATGCCAGGGTACATAGTGGTTCCACCAGATAGGACATTGTTTGCATAAAGGTCCTTTCTGATATCAATGTCACACTTCATGATGCTGTTGTAGGTGGTTTCATGAATGCCAGCAGATTCCATACCTGTGAGGGTTTCAGTATTCATTTATTGAAATGTTTTTACCCCATCTTTCTACCCGTTCTGGCCCCTAACATTACAGGCAAATATTTAATATAACTAATCAATCAATATAAAATGACAGCAGAAAGAAAAATATTGATAAATCTAAATACACAAAAATTCACAAACTGCTCAAACTCACAAGCTGACAAAGGGGTTTGTTAGTGAATAAAGGTTTTTCATAGGCAACATAGGCGCCTGATAGATGTGCAGGGGGAATAATCCAAAGTCTGGGTGCCACAACTTAGAAAGCCCTTTCTTGGGAAGTACTACCCTACTTCTGAGAATTGGAATAGCTGGAGCATCCACAGACAGAGGCGTCACTCCGGTAGGGGCGGGGCTGTAAGTTTTGCTCGGTCGGGTCTCTTGCCTGCTGCTTTCTCCGCAGGGGAATGGCTCTGACAGTGAGGGGGCGGGGCCGCCTCCTGCTCGTTCGGTAAACGGGACTCCGACCGAGCAAAACTTACAGCCCCGCCCCTACCAGAGCGACGCCTCTGTCCACAGATTATAATAAAACATGGACAGGCTGTTAGAATTAGCATTAATGATATAGCCTGAATTGAAGGAAGTGATGAACAACTGTTATTTGAAGCCCAGTGTATAAGAAATGTTTACATCCACCGGTATGCTTAACCAGAAAAACAAAATCTTAGCAGTTTATAGTCACACCAGGGTTAATTGGAATACAATCATAAAAAGAAAATGAACAGAATTGCCTCTACAATTTTTAGCTCAGTGTCGGAAAAGGGTAAGAATTCCTCATATGGTTATTGAAATTATTTGTGTTTGAAAAATTACAAATTAAATTCAAGTTGAGCTTCTCAAAACATCTCCTCTAATCCATAGATATGTATGTCCTTGGAGCATTTCTTGTGAGGAATGCTGCCACTACAGCTCATGTATGATTCTCATTTAAACAATCCGTACAATAACATTCCCTTAAAACAGCAAGTGTGAGCACAATCCTAAGCGCGCCACCCAAAGGCAGCACGTCTCCCATGCTGGTACAGACTGTAGTAAAGCAGTCTGCGCCAGTCGCAAAAGCCTCCCTGACAGCGCGCTGATCAGCACACTGCCGGAGACACTGGCAGGAAGGCCCCTGCCTTCCCTGCTGCACTGGAGGACATCCGGATGCGCGTCGGGAAAGGTAAGCCGGTGGGAAGGGGGAATAACGGGGTGGGGAGGCCGCAGGAAGGGAGGATCTGTTGTGGAAGGCTTGCGCCGGATCCTATCCCCCTTCCCTGCAACCACCCTACCCCTTCCCTCTCCTCAGATTTATGCTACCAAAATTGCTAGCGTAGGTCCGAGGAGACCCATTGTGGGCCATGAGGCTTATGCAGGGGTAAGGGGATTAAACATCTCCTTCTGACTGCAGCCCAATGGCCCAATCCTATGGGCCATCTATCAATCCACTGTTGTAAATGGTCTTGTGACTGCGCAAAGGTCACACCACCATCACACATGATGGAGCCACTGGCAGAAATGACCAGTAGCTCCATGCACATGACAGAATCACCTGGACACTCCACCAGCCCAGGTAAGGAGGTGAAGGGGGTGGTTCAGGGAGATTTGGGGTGGGGTGGGGAGCGCAGGGCGAGCAGGCTGGAGGGGTGGATCTCAGCGGTAAAAGCATACATCAGATCCTATCCCCAATTTTCCAAAAAAAAACCCCACCCCTTTCCTCAGATGTACGCCAGCAAAATATGGGTCAAATGAGACCTATAGGTGATCAGGCAGCCTAACAAGAAGTAAGTACAAACGTTTTTTACGTAGCTTTTTGCTGGCCACCCCTCACACACACACACACCCCTCAACGCAGTACACACTGCGTTGGCGTGGCTGCATGCTATGAAGTGGTGGAGAATAGGATTGGGCCGTAAGTCTATAACTTAGTCATACAGGTACACTTGTGCAGGAGACCAGAACGGCCATGGATCCTTAATGAGCACATACACTCGGTGGTGAATCATCGAGATTTCCTGTATGTACATAAGTATATGAATCCACTCTCATCTACTTGTCCATGTAAACAAGCAGCTGATGATGCAAATCAAAAGATTATTGTTCAAAAATTATTTGTGTTATCCAGTGTAGTAATACTACCCTTGAGTGCCATTTATGGAAGGGTGGCTGAATTTCAGACTGGTCGCTGGGGGGGGGGGGGTGTTAGTATAATTGGTCAAGAAACCATGGAAATTATCTTACCAATGAAAGAGGGTTGGAAGAGGGTCTCTGGGCAACGAAAACGCTCGTTCCCTATTGTGATAACTTGACCATCAGGGAGTTCATAGCTTTTTTCTAGGGAAGAGGAAGAGGCCGCCGTGGCCATCTCATTCTCAAAGTCCAGGGCAACATAGCAGAGCTTCTCCTTGATGTCACGGACAATTTCACGCTCAGCTGTAGATGGGATTCAAAATGAAGATAGATCTGTGCATGACAAGACTTTGTAGTTGTCCTTCAGCAATCAAAAGGAGTAATATCGAATTCCATCTTCTACTTGATTTGTTTCTCTGTCTATAGTATGACAGTTATGCTTACAAAAAAAGGAATTTGGGGGGGGTTTAAACGCATAGCATTTTTGCATAACTGAAAATGACTTTAGTGATTAATGGTTCATACAAACGTTTTGAATACACAAAATATTCTAGATTTGTCAGGTAGTGGTTGCAAGCATTTAGTTTATCAGACATTGGTTGCTCTTAGTCATAATAGGTTTGCATAATTTCAGCACCTGGCAAATGAAACAAGTCTTAGAAACCAATAATACATTTTCTACTAAAACCAAAGAAATACAAAAGTATACTTTTTGCAACACGCGTTGCCTTCGCTGCTCGGAATGGTTCCGATGGCGAGTGGACGGGGCCACCGTGTAACACTGAGTAGACCTGTGCACAACTTACAGTACTTCCCCCCCCCCCCAGGGACGCCACTGTGTAAGATAGCTTTCCTGCTGCTACAAATCTGTCCCTGTAATATGCAGCTGGAGTGAAATTATTCTGTTCTATTAGGGTGTACGATCAGTTCATATAGACCCAATGAAACCCAACATATACTGTGTACCTTTAGAACACTCCTCAAAGCCCTCTGCAATGTGCAAGAGTTCTCTAACATACAAATCATTGTGGAAGTAGAAATACAAATCATCTCTGGAAGTAGAAATTTTGAAAATCACTGGTCTCATATATGGCCTAGAACAGGGGTGGCCAACCTTTCCCGCATGAATGCTCCTGGCCCCTTAATGGTTGTATAGGTGAGGGCATTTCAACAGGTGCAGCTGCTTTAGCAGCACCATCAGCAATTGCAGCTGCTAAGATTCTGTCTTCTACACAACTCTTAAGAATGCAGAGGCCCTAATAGTGGAAGGTTGGCCACCCCTTGCCTAGAACAATTTAGCAACCACATACAGTATGTATGAAAGCTTCTCAAAACAAAATACATTGAGTAAATAATCCCCTTACCAGTAGTCACAAATGAGTAGCCACGTTCTGTTAGGATTTTCATGAGGTAGTCGGTTAGATCACGACCAGCCAAGTCCAGGCGCATGATCGCATGAGGCAGTGCATAACCTTCATAGATTGGCACATTATGGGTGACACCATCTCCAGAGTCAAGCACAATCCCTTTAGAGGACACAAAATGGTCAGCATTTGGCTCCAGATCAACTTCCTGTTATTCGTGTTCAAAAGTCCAAAGGAAGTGTCTTACCTGTTGTACGTCCAGAAGCATAGAGGGACAGAACAGCCTGAATCGCAACATACATGGCTGGAACATTGAAAGTCTCAAACATAATCTGAAAAGTAAGAAAAAAGAAAAGGAAGGACATCCATAGAGGCAGGATAAAATGGTGATAATGAAATAAAAACACATAACACTGCTTTCTTCTAAAAAAAGCTGTGAAAAAATAAAACAAAACCATGTAACTTTGTGTCATTCTTCATCTGCTGACACTGTACAACCTATACTACCTACCTAGTACATTTTTAAAGCAGTTACATTTGATAAATTTTACCTGCGTCATTTTCTCTCGATTAGCTTTGGGATTCAAAGGTGCCTCTGTAAGCAAAGTTGGATGCTCTTCAGGAGCAACTCGCAGCTCATTGTAGAAAGAGTGATGCCAAATCTGAAGTAAAATGCAAGGAAAGAACTGTAATGATGATGATGATGACGATGATGATGATGACCACCACCCCTCGACAATGTTTCAAGTGATGCTACCACTTAGGAGTCCAGAGACATTAGGAATTGGCAATTTCTCACATTCCACTAAGCAATGTTTATTTGGGGTAATTTGGGCCTAGTTCACCACTGAGATAGTAATGACTTTGTGCAGTGACTTGGCTTCATTTTTACATGGAGAGCTAATATAAAGATACATAAAATTGTGCATGCAGTGGGGAGAATTGTGGAACTGGTCACTTGTGTCATCACAAACAATGGACACACAATTCAGCCTAAATTAAGCATTTTAATCCCTGAGAGCTGGGATTGAATCCAGTGGTGTAGCTGGGCCAGCAAGTACCAGGGGCCACCCTGCCCCCACATCATAGCCCCTCCCCCACATCATAGCCCTGCCCCCGCTCCCAGAAGGGCTCTGATTTGGAGCCGAACAGGAGCACAGGTGAGGACGGGAGGGCCAAACTTTGCTTCGCTCACTGCTCCGATTGCTTGGAGTGGCAAATGCTGCGCGCTCACCCCACAGAGAGTGCTTCCCGCTGCCAAGGGCCTGTTGCAATGCCCCCCTAGGTTGCTGCCCGGGGCGGTAAGCCCCACTGCCCCCCCCACTGATTGAATCTTTCCCACTGAAACTGATGGGACTTTGACCCTTGGTTTGGACATGCCCACTATCTAAGACAGAGGTGGCCAACCTTCCACCATTAGGTCCTCTGCGTTCTTAAGAGTTGTGTAGAAGACAGAATCTTGGCAGCTGCAAGTGCTGATGGTGCTGCTAAATCAGCTGCACCTGCTGAAATGTCCTTACCTATACATCCATTAAAGGTCCAGGAGCATTCATGTTCAAATGGTGGCCACCCCTGATCTAAGAAGTTCCCCATCCAAGATACTTCTTCACATTCCCCACAGCAATCACAATGTCTATGAACAGTTGCCTGATCCAGCTCTGGCAGAGACAAGACTTCCTGGCACCTGAGACAGATGCCTCAAATCCTGCCCCTCCTTACCTAACAGTGTGCCAACTGCTCCCTCTCCTGCTCCTCCCTGTATCGGAAAATGCGGAAGATTTCCCAGAGGAGATAGGTTGTGGTGTCTACAGTGGTCCCTTTGCTCTGGCAAAACTGGGTAATAAAGGGCAACACAGACACTGGACTATATGCATAAGCAGATCCTGCTCCTGTGCTTCTCCTTTCCAATCCTACAGCTGGAACTGGGTTGAGAACAGCAGCGTCACTGCAGGGGGGGGCGGAGCTCCAAGTTCCATCGGGCTCTGACCCTCCGTTACATGATGGGAGAAAGCGGCCCCGCCCCCTCACCTTTGGAGCCATTCCAGCCGACGAATGGCTCCAAAGGCGAGGGGCGGGGCCACTTTCTCCCATCATGTAACAGAGGGTCAGAGCCCGACGGAACTTGGAGCTCCGCCCCCCTGCAGTGACGCTGCTGGTTGAGAACCTTTTCCAAAAAGTTAAAATGGCGTCACTTAGCTGTTTGGGAGGGGGAGGAGAAATGGATTTACCCGCTGCCTCCACTTCTGTGTGCAACTCACTTTGTATGGACTCCCGCATCACTTCAAACCTACAGTTGAAAATACCTTCTCCATATCATCCCAGTTTGTGATTATTCCATGTTCTATGGGATATTTCAGCGTCAGGATCCCTCTCTTGCTTTGTGCTTCGTCCCCTACGTAGCTGTCTTTCTGACCCATTCCTACCATCACACCCTAATAAATGAAAGAAAAAAGAGGAGTGAGAGGCTCCGAAGCAATTAATGTCAAAAGCAAACAAGGTCCCACATCTCTGCAGTACAGTATTTTGTTTTCATTTTAAAGTAGGAAGAAGCTGAAAAAATTGCCTCCTTTCTCTTCCACATACTCCAAGCATTAGTATAACAAGCCTAAGGGGGAAATGTATCCAATTATTAATTATTATTTTAGCCATAAAATCAATAATAATAATAATAATAACAACAATAACAACAACAACCAGTATTTATATGCCGTCTTTTCTTTGGTCGTCAGATTTCTCCTCTGACTTTAATTCAAAGGCGGTTTACACAGGCAGGCTTTTCTAAACCCCGAGGGGTTTTTACAATACAATAATATGTCCTAAGCTTTCGTAGAACCCTTCATTCTGTTTCTTTCACAGTCCAGCAATCTCTCTCTGGCCTTCATCTCAAAACCAAGTCACATTAAAAAAAAAAAACCTGAAGGAACAAAACAATGGGCAGAGAGCCATCTAGTGGCAAATGTTGCAAAATGTCCTCGTTCCAAGTTATTTCAGCAACAAACATTTCTGTCAAACCACAGGGATTATTTAACCCAAGCCACCAGTGTCAACTCCTTCTCCAGGGGGGCTCTGAGGCAAAAGCCCTGCAAGGGCTCCTCAGTGGTGCAACTCAGAAAGGTGGTGTGTGTGCCAGCTACTCCCCACGGTGCCCAGGAACTAGGCAGTGAACTTGTGTCCATTGATACTATTACTACCTGCTCCCCATTGCCTCCTGGTAAGCCTTCCCATTGGACCCTGGGCCCCTGGCTGGCTTGCTGGGTGATGGTGGGAAGCAATGGCAGCAGGATTCATAAAATGGTGCTGGGGGAAGAAGAGGACACATTTTAATGCATACTTCACAGCTGCTGCTGCTGCTGCTGCTGCTGCTGCTGCTGCTCATTGCCTTCGGGTAGCCCAATGGGGAGGTATGAAGGAGGAGGTGGCAGCATTGCATGGTCTTTTTTCCATTCCCTGATGCTATAAACAATTCCCAGATGCTCCAGCCCCAGATGCAGCACTGAAGGACAGGAGCTATGAGACATGTAAAATGGCACTGGAGGGGAAAGAAGGTGGCATGCTGACTTACTGTGTAGTCAGCACAGTAGGGATCCTGACTTACTGTGTGCTGGGGGGGGGGGGGAGAAGTGGCAGCCGTGGGACCTCACTGCTTCAGAGGTTGGCTGTGCCAGAGGGGACTCTAGCGTGGGCATGGGTACTCACCTCCATGCCCCATCACCCCTCTCCCAACGCTCCCATAAGACTGACATGGGATCCGCGTGTGCACAGCATCTAGGAACTCCCCATCTTATGACTGAGGTTTATGGATGTCTCAGTAGTCTCAAGGTCTCCTTAAGCTGGGAATTGGGATTTAATGGTGATTTAAGTGCCAGAATCCTTTTGCATTTTTTTTAGCAGAGGTATCTGGTGAACTCCATAGAGGCAATCCATGCCGGCTGAGTCAGCCTCTAAATGTGTTATTGCCAAATGGGACTCAACTATTAGAATAATTTTATGTTGGTACTTCACCCAAGTCTTCACTGCTACTTCAGCAAAAACTCTGCTGAAACGTTTGCAATGTGCAATTCGTTTGAGTGATGTCCTTGAAAGCAAAGAAGAAGAAGAAACTGGTTGAAGAAAAAGGTAGGCAACCTCCAGTGAAAAATGGCCAACTTCCAAAATGACTGCTCAGTAGTTCAGATGGACGTTGACTATAACCAGTGTACAGAGCAGCCCCGTGTGCAGGCTGAGACTAGTCTAGAATACTGTAGGTCGTCTGAGGCCTGCAGCATCAGAAAGAAAGAAAAAGTCTTCCTTTCAAGTAAGTCACTTCTCTCCATCAAAACTGTCCTGTTTACCAAGCAGGGCTTGAATGGCTGATGATCACTCACCTGGTGCCTGGGACGTCCCACAATGGAAGGAAAAACCGCTCTTGGGGCATCGTCCCCAGCAAAGCCAGCCTTACAAAGTCCTGAGCCATTGTCACAAACCAGTGCGGTGCTGTCCTCTTCCTCACACATCTTCTATGGTGATTTCCTCAGACAGGGGTACAGTCCTAGAAAGAGAAGGCCCAATGTGATCCACTCAGCCGCATCTCAATGCTGTGTTTTGCACATAATTTTATTCATCATTGATTGAAATGCTTCGTGGTCTTGAGCAGCAAATCAAAAATAGTACTAGTGAAATAATGTAGTAATAACTAAAAAGAACAAACACAGGCATTCAGAAAAGCAAGTACAAAATTATCCGAAGAAAAGCAGCCATCACAGCACTTCAGAAGGGCATCCCATTAAACATGTAAAAGATGTTCCTTTGTTTATATGTCGTTTGCCAATTCCAGGAACTCTTTTACCCTGTCCATTATACAGTCACAAAGAGCTGAATTTCCAAATCCCTAAAATCAGCTATGCAACTAAGGCTGCACATTGAATCCTCACTGCATGCATCTTGCTTAGTACCCACAAAGTCAGAATGGAACCAAGTACCAAGGGAACAAAACAAAATACATAAGTTGTGCCTAGTTAGTATGAGGTTATGATTTTTTTCCGACATCTCTTCCAAACCCATAAATTATAGTACAATTCCAATACCTATGACACTTCCTTACCTTCAGCTCCCCACATCTCCACCAAGCAGAGACATCAGAATAGATTTGTTTGACCAACTGGGAAGAAAACTATGAACTTGCAGTAATACCTTTTGCTGAATAATAAGTAATAAGTGTGAAACTGCCTTGGAGCAAAGAGGCTCAAAAGTGTTCGGGCCAATTCTTGCTGAAATCTCAGAAACCAGAGAGGTGGGTGAAGCAAGTTAAATCAGGCATATATATATATATATATATATATATATATATATATATATATATATATATATATATATATATATATATATATATATATATATATATATATATATAACCATTCATATAATGGAGTTTTAGATATCTACATATAAATAAGGCCCAATTCACACATTACAGAGGGAAATCCTGTCACCCAGTGGGAGCTCAGCTGCAGCCAATCCTGGCTCCCTGAACAGTGTTCCTATAAAATACCCTTGTTTGCAAATACACATTTGTACATCTTCAGAAAAACACCTGGATACGTAATGTGTGAACAAATCTTCACCCACTGGGCAGCCTTGGAAAAGTCACTAGTCTGAGCTGAGCTGTACTCTACAAGGTTGCTGGCAGAGTGCAGTTAGATGATGATATATTGTTGCTCACTCAAAATTCATGGAGCAGGCTGGGAAATAAATCAAGAAGAAGAAGAAGAAGAAGAAGAAGAAGAAGAAGAAGAAGAAGAAGAAGAAGAAGAAGAAGAAGAAAGGAAACATTTACTAGGTATATGGATTATTTATATTTAAGGAGTCACTCCAAGGCACAGAAACACAGCTAACATGTATGCCTGTAGTCTGTTTGAAACAACTATTTCCTAATTAGGAAACAAAGTCTTGCAAAAGTCTGTTTTTGGAATGGAGCGGGAAAGGTCAAGGGGTTTTTGCTCAAACTCAGTCAACTGAGCCAAAAATCCTTGCAGGAAGGGGGAGGAGGGGAATGCTACATTTTGATCTGAGCATGGCAAACTCTAAATGAAAGCCATATTTAGTAACAAAGCTCAGAAATTCAAGGAAATCAAAGCTTCCAGACAAGTCTTCTGATGGCAAACCAAACAGCCATGTAAAGCCTTGAGATGCTCCAGGGTGCCAGGATGATGATGATATGCAGCAGGAACTAATTTAGAGCAGAATTCTGCAAGAAACCTGTAATGTGTATTTCCCATGGATGATTAAGGGATGCAATAATAACCATTAATCAGTCTTGCTCCCAGAAATCACTAAATATGATCCCAGCACACCAGGCTCCACAGTATACTGTTGTAAGTGAAACAGGCTCGCTGATCAGCTTACACTGTCAAAGTAGTACAGTTTTAAAACTACAGTAAAATCAGTTTGAAATCAAGAGTAACAAAAGAATGAAAACGTAAGCACACCACAATCCCAGCTGAGATATTAATAACAGAAGCCCCAGCAGGCCCTGATCAAGGCTATGAAAGGCTTGTGAGAAGCGTCTTCTTCACCCTTTCCCTAAAGTCCATGAAGTGTGATGGCCAAATTAACCTCCCTTAGAAAGAAGTTTTGCAAAGACAGCATCACTCTGGATAAGGTGTTGGGCCTCATTCCTCTCCCCCCTTCCCCAGCTCAGAACTTCAGTTGTGATGGCCCTGCAATGAGCATCTTTGCCACCTTGAGTCCTCCAAGAAAGAAAGGCAGGGTAGAATTTTTTTTAATGCTAATAATCTGATGACCTCCAGGCTCAAGGCAGCGATGCCATTGGCAAGCACTTCTGGAGGCGAACTGACATGGACAGAAATCCCATGGACCAAATGCAAACAAGGGAATCCCCTCAATGAATGATGTGTAAATGAAATAATCTACAAGAGAGCATCAAGAACTGGTAATAATGAATACCAGATCTATTCCAGTAGCAAAATGTTATCAAATTCATTAAACCCATATACAGGAGATTGATACCACTCACATGATGATAAATTGCGGCAGTAAATATCAGGGATGTGGATCAAGTCTCTGACTCCAAGTCTCAAGTCAAGTCCCAAGTCTCTGGGTCCAAGTCTCAAGTCAAGTCCCAAGTCTTGCCCCCAAGTGCCAAGATTGCGACTTGCAAGTCCCTATCTATTTAATGGGGAAAATGGGTTTAAACCTGAATAAAATTTGACTTGTCATAAAAGATTCCAAGTCTTGAGTCGAGTCTTTTGAGTCTTTTACAATAGCCGAGTTGAGTCCGACTCAAGTCATTGACGCGACTTGAGTCCGACTTAAGTCCGAGTCAATAGACTCAAGTCTACATCACTGGTAAATATTGTGGTACACAGGCAAACTCTCCTAGTTCACACCACTATGTTCAATCTGCGATTCAGTGCAGCAGAATCACTACTATTCCCAATGGAGGGAAAGCATGTCTAGTTCCACAAAAAGCAAGTAAACTTCTTTTTTTTGGGGGGGGGGGTTCTCAGTCTTGGATCATGTTGGGAACTGCTGCCAGGAGAAGAAACCTACATGTCCCCTGCCCAGGACTGTGCATATATCCTATAGGTTCATGCTGTCCAACAACATGTAGTTTTTGCAGCACTTACCCTGCAGCAAATTCCTTTTATCCAGGGTAGTTTTCAACTGCCCTGGTCAACCTTGCATTGGAGACAGAATGCAATTATGCCCTGCTAGATTTTTATGTTTGCCGCTAATGAACTTCCTCTAGACACTACTTCAGAACAACAACAACAACAAATCTAGTACCACCCATTTACACGGACGTTTGTTAATTCAACACTCAACTATTTGGACGTCTTTTGGCCCTAACAAGGACATCCAAGGAGGGATGGCACCACGGGTTGGCCAGCCAGATCAGGCCCTGGTCAAGGACCCAAGGCCATCAGAGGTGCACCCTCAGTACCAGTGGCAGCAGTAGTTCCCATTGCACCATCCGGGAATAGTGGGGAATCCCAGGGCCCCTAGCAACATGGCAAGAGCACTAACCTTAAGGATTATGTTCAATTAAAAACAGGAAAACAAAACAATAATTAAAAATAATGCTAGCAACATAAAAAACTGAAACCAATGACAGAGAAACAGAGCAGACGAATACACTCAACCGGGGGGGGGGGAGAGAGAGATCATCACCCTAAATTAAACACCTGAAGAAACAAAAATATTCAGTGAGAGTAACATAAGCAAGAGACAAGTTCCTGCCCCCATGCAAGCTTACATAGCTCATCTTGCTCTGAAGACAGCCTTGCAGCTAGAAAGAAATCCAACTCTCATCCACTTGGTAAAGCAACCAAGATGTAAAATACTCAGTGTGCATATATTCTTAGGCCTTAGTCCAGTGATCTGTTACAGGGTGGCTTGCAAGATCTATCGTGGTTTCTAATGAATCTATCAAAAGCCTTAAGTGGACGCCTCTTTTCAGTTACACAGTGCAGAAGGAAATTAACACAAGAGTAAATCCGTTGCACCTAAAGAGGAGGGACGTTCCAGGACCAAGTCCCAACCAAAGCAGAGAGAGAGAGAGAAGAGAGAGAGAGAGAGAGAGAGAGAGAGAGAGAGAGAGAGAGACCTTGCTCAGCAATGAGTTGCCTTTTAATAGTGCTTTAATAGCTGTGTGACGTGTGAAGTAAATGCATCAACAGAAATACAGAGAGAGGCTATAAAATATTTGCTATAACTGTCATTGCCTATAAACATCATAGTTGTTTCAGCTTTGCAATTGTAATAGGAATTACAGGGGGAGGGGGGGCTACAGGCAGAACAAAGCCAAAGTTAATGGATTTCAAGAGGGAGACTTAGGTGTGTGCTTCAATATCTCTCAGCAAAATCAGTGGGATTTAAATGTTCTGGTTCATGCCAAAACCACGAGACCAAGGCTGAAATCCAGACACACTAGTTGCTTGGGGGTCCCACTGGGTCTCACTTTCCAGTAAACCTGCAGAGGATCCGAATGCAGAATGGCAGCAGCCAAAGCACACACTCCACACCCTACTGAGGCAAATGCCTATTGAGTTTAATCGGTGTGGATTGCAGCGTTACTCATTTCTCGTGGGATGAAGATTCAAAGGCACCAACAGACCTAATCTGAACAACAAGGCAAAGGTTCTCCTCTACAGCATGCAGGAGAATTCTGAAATCTCACAGTCACTCTTTTGGCTCACGGCCACTTACCCTGTCAGTCAGTGCTTGGCTGGGGAGAGCTGCTCTGGAACAGTGCACTGAGAGAAGGGAAGCTCTCCGATTATATAGCTCTGTGGCCTGCTCCCCTCCCACCAGCTTCCCAAAGAAGGAGCAAACCTGCGCTCCATCTCCATCTCTCTGTCAAACAGAACCATATAGGGGCTTCTGCACAAAACACTCTGATCTGGGTGGCCACAACGCCCTGCTAGGTCTCTTCCACTCTGCATTCCTTCCTGCTGTTCACAAAGCAGAGGGAGACTTCAGCTGCATGTCATATAAACACTGCTTCGTTTCAGGATAGTAGCTGCTGAAAGACTACTGGGGTAGCAGCACATGAGTGACAGACAGCTTTCGGCCAGGAGCACAGGCTTCGGCAACCCCACCCCCCATCCCGATGCCAAGCTTGTTAACATGTAAAGCAGCTGGAGATGGGGAGTGTGAAGATAGAGGCTACTGCCTTGACAGGCAAACATCCTGCCGAGCTCCCATTTGCAGTGGGTTTGACCCTTTTAACAGCAAGAAAGCCACATGCTACATTCTGCATGAAGACATGACACAAAAAAAGTGTCAAGGTCAGCATTGTTTTATAAACCTAGGGTACAAAAAATAAGGGTCACTTGGAACAGGCACATTAATGGCAAGATCTACAGCACAGGATTTCTCAACCAGTGGTACTTCGGCCAACTACCAGTGGTACTCGGACCGCCAGAATCCTGCTCCAATGCAGCACTTTCGGTGGTACGTTTTCACTCTGGAGAAGTTCCTGCCTTTGGCCAAGCCTCTTGGGAACACTGAGAATAGCCCTTTCATCCACCCAGAGCCTCCTACCTGCATTTTCTGGCCTCCAAAAACCTGAAAACCCAGAAGTAACTGGCGATGATCACAGTCACTTCTGGTGGTATGCATCAGGAGAGTGGCGCCGGAGGTGGTACTCAGCCGGGGGGGGGGTGAGAACCCCTGATCTACAGCCATGTATCGGTGTTATTGTTTATTTGTCTCAATCCACAGAATGCTCAGGACAGGCGGCACCCTTATAAAAGCAAAACACCAACACAAAATCCTGTAACAAGAATAACATTACAAACAAACCAAAAAGACTACAACAACCATCACACACATGAGAAACATCATTCATGACCTACCCTTGGGCTCTATTCATTTGCACTTTTAATCACTTTTTTTTCATGTGCATTCCAGCTGAGAAGTGCCCTCTTTGTGGTGTGAAACAAAAAAAAATCATACATGTTATGTACCAATGTGTACAGCTCCCACCATTTCCTTGCACAGCTTTTTTCTACAAGCCTTTGCACAAGAAGGTGTATGTAGAAGGAAATGTCATGTGTGAAGGGTCCCAGAGCTACCTGTTTAAAGACTGCTACCATTCACATGTAGCTTGCCCTGAAAGATACAGTGGCTCACATTCTCTTTGTGCAAGGATAATCCACCTGAACCCAGGCAAGCTGTCCTGCATGCTGGAACCTGATTTACAAAAACTAACTGAGCAGCATCTAGCTGATATGTATGTGTGCTTGAATTTGCCCACAGAACTGCATGTGTGGCACTTTCTGTCTTCTGACAGAAGCTTATAACAGAAGGGTTTATCATCTACAATCCACACCCCTTGAATCGTGCAAAACTGACCCTCTCACATCCTGCCAACCCTCCCATGTGTCGTCCATCCAAGAGTTACCAATATGATGAAAAACTCAAGCATTTTTAACAGCTACATCTTCTGCACGGAATGGATTTTACCCGACCGCCGTTGCAATGCTGTAGCTAATGAGTTCTCTCTTTCAAGAAAACATTGCAACGTGATACTGAAACCAAACATGCGTTGGGAACAGGGATACTTGCCAGTAGTAGTAGGGCCATTTTAGCTGTTGTTTATGGAGAAAAGGAATACTCACTCTGCTCTCCCATGCACAGTTAGTTACCCATGAGAGCAATTGCTAGGGAGTCAGTGTGGTGTAATGGATGCTATGTTAGGCACAAATCAATGAGGTCTGGGTTCAAATCCCTACTTAGTCATGAGAGAGAGAGAGAGAGAGAGAGTCTAACAACTTGATTTATTGCTACTGCCAAACAGCCTAACGGTGGGCCTGTAAAGTGCAAACGTAAGGCATACAGACACTCAAATATAGCCTCACTGACAGTGAAAAAAGAAACACCAGGTGCGATTGATAAAATAACTTTGACAAAACAGGACATGGCAAAGAAGAGAAATTCATTTTCACTTGGATGTAATATTATTTGAACGTTCTCATTTCATGAAAAATGTTCCCCATTTTAGGCAAGGAAGAGGGCCTTTCTGGATTTTTTTTTTCCCACAGGCAGAGTGAGTGACAAGGGGACTGCTCTGATGGTGACTCACTCTCCTCAGGTGATAAATGATCAGCAACAGGGGAGGCTGGTTGCTGCTACACTTCCCCTGCCTTCAGCCACTTCACCTCACTTCCCCTTCTGCTCCATGTCACCTGACACACTGGCAGCACACAAAGAGATGCTCTATTCTCCTCAGGACACTCCATGTGCTGCCACAGAGCTAGGTGGCAGCAGGGGCAGGCGAGGCAGCAGAGGAAGAAGTCAGGCAGGCAGAGGAAGTGGTGGCATTTGGCGCTTCATCACAGGCACCCAGCAGTCTCTGTTGGCTCTAATGCTGGCTGCCATTTTGTAACAACTGTTGTTCACCAAGTTCACGCACAGGTTGCTGGGGGCCTGAGGCAAAGTGCTCACTGGGCCCCCCATGGCTTCTCCCCAATCAATGCCTGATGACACATTGGATGCTACTGCTGCCACTGGTATGGGGTGGGGGGGGCTCAAGGATCAGCCCCACCGGGTGGGTCCTCTGGTAAGCATAGACCATGGCCAGTGCCCATCCTAACCATCTCTTTCCTTTCTTCCTCCCCTCCTGCTACTATAAAATTCCCAGTGCTTCAGCCTCTATTCCCCCTGTGAAACCCTCCAAATTTCCCTACATTCTTCTCCCCCTCCCATCCGTCACTTGCACCATAACACATCTTCTTCTCCTTGTAAGGATTTTTTTCTTCTCCTTTCTGTCTAGAAACCACCTGTACTTAGGGTGATTGCTGAATACATTGCATGGCATTTTATCTTTGATTCTCCCTCCCTGTTATTGTCCACAATAAAGGTTATTTATTTTGCACTTTTAACCTCGCCTCCCTGAAATGTTATATTGCCTTGTAGGTTAACATTCAGATTAGTAGTCATCCTTGAGCTCATACTACTGTATATTTCTGATGTAAAGTTATTTCAGAGCTGAGACAGCACAGTGGCCAAATACTGATGGAGAAAAGAGAGGGTTATGCTCCAGCTATTGTGAGTGCAGGGGAACCTCGTGGCTAAAATAAAACCTCTGAATCGTCCGCTCTGAAATGGAAACGCATTTACATTTATGGTTAACGCTGCACTGATTGGCTGTGAGCCTTCTCAGGCACCAAGCCAAATTGCTTTCCCAGTCTAAGGAAATGCTCAGCCTATTTGGGGGAAAACGTTGCTCCTGCTGAGGACAATTAATTGACTTCAACATATGCTCATGGCAAGACATCGGAGTTTAATAATAAGCTGTTCAAAATATATCCCATTTTAGTCCCCCTCCAGCAGGATTGTGGTAGGCCATGTTCTTTGGATCTGACCAATCCACTTCAAAACAAAAATAAATAAGAGGGCTAAATAAGGGCAGAATGGCTCCCTGAGGTATCTCAGCAGCACTGCCTTCATGGGTACTCAAGGCAAGTGGCCTCAGATAACCAGAAAAGGGTGAAGCTCTGTTGTTGCCTGACACTCTGTTGTGCATACATGTGCATGTGGTGCTGGATGCATGCCAGGAGAGCATGACCCAGGTCAGTCATGTGGCATTTTGAATTGGGCTGATGGCAAGAGGCCTCAGGTTCAGGTTTGAGCCATTTCAGCCATTGGGGGAAATGGGTGGTTAACTGAATGGCCTGGATCACATGGTTGCCTTTCCATGCCAGAGCTTCATCTCCATCAGGGTTGCAGAAGCAAACTTGGAAAGAAACTAGGTGTTCCATCTGGAGACAGAGCTGTCGCCTTGCCTGATCAGCTGCCTGGATGGGAGACTGGAAGATCAGGAGACCATTGGCATATCTGTGTAGAAGAGGGCAACTTCATGGTCGCCATGGCAACCATGGGTCTGTCTCAGAGAATATCTGCCCCGACGCACGATGCGGGACACACGCTGGACCTGGTGTTTACTGCGGGGCAGGTGGATGGTGATCTGGATGTGGAGGAAATTAACATCACTCCTTTGTCATGGACAGATCACTTCCTGGTGGGATTTAGGCTTGTCGCAGCTTACCGCCTCTGCAGTGGTGGGGGACCTCATTCTATGGTCCGCCCCTGGAGGATGATGGATCCGGATGGATTCCTGAGGGCTCTGGGGGATTTTCCTGTTGCCAGAGTCGGCGACTCACCCAGCGCCCTGGTTGACCTCTGGAATGGGGAAATGACCAGGGCTCTGGATCTGATCGCTCCTGAGCGTCCTCGACCAAGCCGCAGAGTCAGAGCAGCCCCTTGGTTTACTGAGGAGCTGCGGACGATGAAGCGGCAAGGTAGATGTCTAGAGCGACGGTGGCGGAAAACTTGTGCTGACTCCGACCGGGCACGGTCTAGAGCTCACTTCAGAGCCTATTCCGTGGCGGTGGCGACAGCTAAGAAGGCTTTCTTTTCTGCTGGCATCGCGTCTGCGGAGAACCGTCCAGCTGAGCTTTTCCGTGTGGTCCAGGGCCTGCACCATCTGCCCCCCCCCAGTAGATGGGGTGGAACACACAGTGGCTCGCTGTGACGAGTTTGTAAAGCACTTCGTGGACAAAGTCGATCGGATTCGGCATGACTTGGACGCTGCGTTAGCAGTATCTAATGATGTCCCTGAGGCACCTGTCTGTTCTCCTTCCTGGGATTCTTTTCAGCTTGTAGAACCTGAGGATGTGGACAGGATTCTTTGGAGTGTGAGACCATCCACTTGCCCACTTGACCCTTGTCCGGCATGGCTGATTAGAGCTGCCCGGGCGAGGCTGGCTGAGTGGACGGGGAGGGTGGTAAATTCATCTCTGAGGGAGGGGGTGGTGCCGCTGTCTCTGAAGCAGGCAGTGGTGCGTCCCCTCCTGAAGAAACCCTCCCTGGATCCCACTATTTTGAACAACTTCCAGCCAGTCTCGAATATCCCGTTTCTGGGCAAGGTGATCGAGCGGGTAGTGGCGTCTCAGCTCCAGAGGGTCTTGGAGGAAGCTGAATATCTGGATCCATTCCAGTCTGGCTTCAGGCCAGGGTTTGGGACAGAGACAGCCTTGGTCGCCTTGGTGGATGACCTGCGCCGGGGACTGGACAGGGGGAGTGCGTCCCTGTTGGTCCTGCTGGACCTCTCGGCGGCTTTTGACACCATTGACCATGGTGTCCTCCTGGGTCGGTTGGCTGGGTTGGGGCTTGGAGGCACCGTTCTGAGGTGGTTCCGCTCCTTCCTGGCTGATAGATCCCAGAAGGTGGTGCTGGGGATGCTTGTTCGGCACCCTTGCCCTTGAGGTGTGGGGTGCCACAAGGGTCAATTCTGTCCCCCATGCTGTTTAACATCTATATGAAGCCGCTGGGAGAGGTCATCCGGGGGTTTGGGGTACGGTGTCATCAGTATGCGGATGACACCCAGCTCTTTCTCTCCTTTCCACCTGACTCCAAGGGGACGGTCGATGTCCTGAATCGTTGTCTGGAGGCAGTTGGGAGCTGGATGGGGGCGAACAAGCTGAAATTAAATCCTGATAAGACAGAGGTTCTTCTGGTCCAGAAGTCTACGACTCAGGTACTGGATCATCGTCCTGCTCTGAATGGGGTTGTACTCCCCCTGAAGGAGCACGTCCGCAGCTTGGGGGTTCTCCTGGATGCGCAGCTGCTCCTGGATTCCCAGGTAGCGGCTGTGGCCAGGGGGGCTTTTGCCCAGCTTCGGCTGGTGCGCCAGCTGCGACCATACTTGGATCGTGCAGACCTGGCCACAGTGACCCATGCCCTAGTGACATCTAGACTAGATTACTGCAATGTGCTCTACGTGGGGCTGCCTTTGAAGACTGTTCGGAAACTGCAACTAGTGCAGAATGCGGCAGCCGGGGTTGCCGGGGCTTGTCGGTTCGACTCAGTCGGACCGTTGCTTCGGCGGCTACACTGGCTGCCGGTTCGTTTCCGGGCACAATTCAAAGTGCTAGTTTTGACTTTTAAAGCCCTTGACGGCTCGGGTCCAGGGTATTTGAGTGACCGCCTCCTTCCTTATAATCCGACCCGTACTCTGAGGTCATCAGGGGGGGCCCTGTTAACCGTGCCGCCATTGACAGAAGTGAGGGGGATGGCGGCGCGGAATAGGGCCTTCTCGGCGGTGGCGCCCCAATTGTGGAATTCCCTCCCCTTGGAATTAAGAACGACTCCCTCTTTAGAGGCCTTTCGGCGGGGCCTTAAGACGTTTTTATTCAGGACTGCTTTTAATATCTGACATGGTGGGCTGACCTTTTAACACATGGTTTTAATATATGTAAATGCTGGTGACCCACTGGGTTTGTTTATTTTTAACTTAAGTGTTTTAATTATTTTAATGCGTTTTTAAATTGTTTTAATGTGTTTATGTATTTTAATATGCTGTAAGCCGCCTTGAGTGCCCTCGGGAGAAAGGCGGGCTACAAATTCCTTAAATAAATAAATAAATAATAAATATTCCAAACTTCCAAAGTTATTGCAAACTCCAGTGACACCCCGAGTTATTGATGGAACGCAGAACCCAATCATGGGTTCTCCACAATATACCAGCAATAATGAATATGCAGGCATTATAAAAGTTTACACTGTACCTAGTTACAATCCCAACAGTAGAGTGCTAGAAAACTCTGGTCTTGACATTAACACACCCCGTAGCCCCACTCTCCCAGGTGCATGCTGGGGCTTGACCCTGTTCATACTGTTACCACTCAGTATGAATATATCTGTTGTATATTAAATATTATAGGCTACCTATAATGACAAAGATTATTCTCTATTCCCAGAATACCGTTAATCATTCTGTAGGGAGCCTTGATAATTTTTGTCTTCTTAAAGAAAATATTTGTTCTGTGAAATGAGCTATAAGGACATCTAGTGGAAAACCTTGTCACTGCAGACACAGCATTTCATCGTTCTCCCACAACTTCTAAATGCCATGTTCATACAATCAGGCGTTTGCACAGCATGTTTTCATGATGATGCTTTGGCTGAAGTGGCAAGAACAAGAGATCAGCAAATGGTTCTTGGGTATAGAAATGTACCATATTGTAAGCTCTTAAGCATCTCCAATTCACGTCAGTGGAGCTTGTTCAGAAGCGGAGGAGGTCTCCCCAATGGTTTATGTCCCTGGAATCAAAGACTTCAACATTGCTGAGGCAGGCAATGCTCCAGGTGCCATGAAACTGGCTTGCTCATTTGGCTGGCTTCATAACCTTAAAGAACAAAATGAATAACCCTTTATTTCAGAAACCAGAGTTGCCTTTTCATGCAGCATGCATCTTGTAAGCTTCCTGCTGCATCACAAACAGATTCCTGTTCCTCACTGGTAGGCTTCATATGATGAGTTGCATAAGGCAGGCTTGCAGAGAGAGAGCCATTGGTCGGGAGTGAGAACCATTCATGTCCAGGAGACCGGGAAGAGAAACGTTTGTCAAGAGAAGAAAGTTGGTTCTTTCTTTTCTTTTACTGATTTATTCTTTCACTGATGTGCCACAAATGAGTCTGTGTGGTCAGAGAAGTCAATCAAAAAGAAATGTTGTGAGCTGGTAAATATTGTGGACTTATTCATCAGTTTGCATAAACAGAAACCAGACTGACTTGTTCTGTTGGATCAGACCAAGATCCATCCTACCTTTGAAAGCTCAACCCCAGGCCATGAGGAGGAGGAGGAGGAGGAGGAGGAGGAGGAGGAGGAATTCTCAGATTGTCCCCAGATTGTCTCAGATTGTGAATTTGGAATTCAGAGTTGTGTGATGATGGTGACGTTTGCTGATTTCAGGTCCAGATACAAGCCTCTGGGGCTCTTGGGGCTCACCTCCAAAAAGGGGTGATCATGACAAGACTTTGAATTCTTCTCCAGCTCAGATTAAAAATCTGAAGAAGAAGAATCCCTCCTCGGTGACCCTGCCTCTGTCCTTCCTGTGAAACAAAACAAAGCTTTCTGGGGTTGCTCCAGTTCCAGTCATGGCAAGGAGGGAAATCTGTTGTCTTCCTCCCTTCTCTAGTGTGCTGCTGGTCACAGGAGATCCCAGGCTGAGGATAACTCCCCAAAAGTCAATGGGGTCTTTTTTTCTATAACATCCTAGGGGCAGGGAGGGGAAGACATCAGATCACCCTCTTTCTTGCATCCAGAAAGCTGCCCTGCCCCAGATTATTAACTGTTATTTTATTTTTATTTTAGTGAGAGTGAGTTTATATTGCGTTATTGCTTAAAGAGAAGGGAGTTGGAAGACTGGCAGTAAGAAGCGGAGCGTTGAATTTAGACTGCCAAATTCTGACTGTTGGAAAATGTCTCCGTGTGCTTCCAAGGCAATCTTACACAAGTCGTGGGGGGGGGGGAATCTTAGGGGTGGAGTCAGGGGTCAACCTGGTCAGGCACTGGCGGAGGGCTCACACCCATACGAGAACCCACCTGGCTGGACTGGGCTGATTCCTGAACCCTCAGTATTGGTGCTGCTGGCATTTATATCGCCCAATGGACACCACCACGTACCCAGTGCAGAGCTTCGCCCCAGAGCCTCCAGCAACTCCAGCGAGGGCACTGGGGCTTTTACAACGTAAAAGAAGTGTGTGCATGAATTCTGTTCTGACTTCTTTCAGCTAAGCATTACTGTTGTCGTCCCCTGCACAGGGAACAGCCGTTAGCTCCACCAAGTGACGTCTGGCTCTCATGCTTCTCTTTGAGACATGGGCAGAGGTTATTTCTCTGACAACAGCTTTCCGCCTGACTGTCAGGTTGAGGTTTTCTGGCCAGCTACAATCATCATCTTGCCCTCCCCCCATGTCATTTTCCTTCTCCCTAGAGCTCACCCATCCCCAGTCCAGAAATCTACTTCCTGACCGAGGTTCTCTGTAACTAATGGGAAATACTATTGATTTCGGTGGACACCTCTACTCTTCCTTTTTTCCAGCCGTCTCAGGGGTGGAAAGAAGCTATGGCCCTATCTTGTGCTCAGGAATCCCTTAAATTAGCTCTGCACTTCCTTTAAGAAACACGGAACCACTGTTTGAAACTACGTTGCCCTGTGCATGAACTGCGTTGAATGAAGCGCTGAACTGAGCTGTCCGACGAAGAGCAGGCGCGGTTGCTTATCTCGAAATAGCACGAGACCCAGCAGCGCCGGAGGGTGTCGCAACTGCCAGCGTTTCTTTACGCAGCGGACCCAAGGGAGGGGAGGAGGGGAGTTTCTCCGAAGCCTTTAGTTTCTGTTTAGAAGAAGAGCTTCTCCTAAGAGGCAGCAACATGCTGAAGCGGCTGCTTCTTCTCCTGCTCCTAACCCTGCATGCCTTCCAAGTAAGTAGCCTTCCCTTCCTGTAAGTAGCTTTCCAGACGTTACTTTCCGGCGGTCCTAGAGAGAGACACGTCCGTCGCCTACTCGATATTGATCTGCGTGGCCGTTGCTTTTCTCAGTTCCTAAGGGAGTTTATTTTGACGAGGAAGCAATGACGTTAAGCGGTCCGTGTGGACTGTTGGTTCTGCCGGTGCTTCTCGCAGAGAAGGAAGCCGACACAGAAACTTGTTTCTGGCGAATCGCGATAGTCAGAACTTTGTAAGCTACACGTCAAGAAAGACAATTGTTTGACTAAATAACAAAGAAGCGAAAGAAGTTAATTCAGGAGCAGGGGTAGCATTTACCTAAGTCTGGCCCTGCAGTCACCACACCGAGAAAAAACAACAACAACAAACCATGCATTTGATTGATATTCAAAGATCGAGGGTGAATAAGGTGAAGCCCACACGCTCAATTCATTTGCAGTTGTTTACAGTGATTTTTATAATGCTTATGCCACCTTGAAAGTATTTTTGTAAAGGGGGAGTAGTTGACCATATGGTTTCCATGGACCTAATAATTGCACTTTATTTATTTATTTATTTATTTATTTATTTATTTTCCACATTTTTACACCACCCTTCTTCCAAGGAGCTCAGAGTGGTGTACATATTTTCTCCCCTCCTTTTTGTCCTCACAACAACCCTGTGAGGTAGGTGGGGCTGAGAGATAGTGACTGGCCCAAGGTCACCCAGGAAGCTTTGTGGCTGAGCGGGGATTTGAACCTGGGTCTTCCAGGTCTAAGTCCGACTCCCAAACCACTACACCATCCTGCGCCAAAATCTTTCATTCAAACATTTAACTTGTGTTGTATCCTCCTCAGTCCGACTGTTTCAGCTTACTGCTGCAGTGTTTTGCTGTGACTTAAAAAAAAAAAAACCCTAACCGACTAATTAGACATTACTAATTATTCTTATTTTTGAACTAAAACTTTCTTGACTGGCAACAATGTTTAGAGAACAAGGTAACACGGGTGATCCAGTCATAGTTAACAGCCAAAATGACGATCCAGCTGATAAAAACAATATCGAAATTACCCGGTATGGACTTTGACAGCCCAGAAACCCAGGTAAACAGAAATTATTTAAAATCAAAATCTGGAGCTTAAGGACCCAACGTTTCGTGTCAAACCTAGACACATCTTCTGGGGTATTTCCAAATAAATTGGTGGATGTTAAAGGACAGCGTCCTGCTCAGTCCTTTTTATTTTCAAAAAAGCACGGGAAACCTGCTTGTCAGCACGGAAGCCGCTTCAAAGTCCGATTTTCACGGAGGCAGGTAATCCTGCAAAGACTCAACAGAGACAGCAATCTAAAACTATACTTCAAGGCAATCTTCAGCCCTACAACGTGGTACTAACAATTAGAGTCAATTACTGCTTTGGATGGTTACATTGTTATAGTTAACATGTCCATGATTTGTTTGCCCCCGGATTATGGGGACCCATATACGGTTTGCAAAACTTAGATCCTGTTGCCTATTCAAAAGGGCATTGGGCATTCTTCTACTTATTTCTAGAGCCTCCAGGTTCTTCAAGATATTTATCGGGTCCTTAAGCTCCAGATTTTGATTTTAAATAATTTCTGTTTACCTGGGTTTCTGGGCTGTCAAAGTCCATACCGGGTAATTTCGATATTGTTTTTATCAGCTGGATCGTCATTTTGGCTGTAACTATGACTGGATCACCCGTATTACCTTGTTCTCTAAAAATTATTCTTATGTTTGCTTCTTATTTTAATGTTGTAAGCAGCCTTGGACAATTCAGAGAGGCAGAATATACATTTATTACATAATAATATAAAAAGAGAGAGGAGCAATAAGAAGTTCTCTTTTAAATTGAAGCATGTGGTGTCCCAAAGGTATAGTAGCTTTAATTCTCCCTTCTTTTACTTTACAAATGAGTCTTAGGGGGTTTCCACAAAGGAGAAAGAGTTTTGAACATCTGCCTTAACATAAGTAAAAAAGAAGAAAGTACCTGTGAGTCATTTATGTTAAAAGTAACGTCCAATAACATCATGAAATAGTCTTTCCTGGACGGAACCGCTTCAGACTCCTGGTGGGGTGGGGCTTTTGAAGGCTCCCCTGTGTAAAAAAGAAGGGGCCAGGGGGGAGCAGAAAACACCTCCCTACATATCAGGGAGTAAAATTTGAGCCCTTCCTGACAGTAGTGTCCGGCATGCTTAGTGGTGCAAGACGCTGCAACTCACCGTGTAAGTGGCCCCTCCCACTCGCCGTCGGAGCCATTCCAGGCAACGATGGCAACGTGCAGGCACTCACTAAACCAACTGGAGTCTCCTGCATTTTGCGGTTGCTGCCCAGAGTGACTCCTACGGCAAGTGGGAGCAGGGGCCGCTTACACGGTGAGTTGCAGCATCTTGTGCCGCTTAGTAGTGTGCGGGCCCCCCTCTAGCTACACTACTCCCTGCCACCCATCACTTGATGTGAGCCATGTTGTCTGCTTCATGGGGGGGGGGGGGGGTGGCCATGTTTCCACACCATTCTTGTCAGTTTTACTGTTCCCTTGTCATGCCCCTAAGCTGAAGCTTGACTCTGCCACTGATTTCTCCCCCTACATCTGCTCAGAGTGGGAAGTGGAAACTTAACAGGTTCACTGTTTAATTTCCTTTGTGTGAAACCCACAGTATGTGCCAGTGGCCCAGTAGTAGTACTACAGGGCCACAAAGACAAAAAGCCCCACCCACAATGGATCAAGATTCAGGGTTTCTACTGTCCTCTTGTTTTTCTCTCTTTCACAGGCAGTTGACTTGATTTCTGCTGAATCCTCACATGTCCATAATTCTACACCTGAGAAGAAGAGGACATGTTCAAAGGACAAGGGCCTCTTGGGCGGCGTCTGTTGTGACTTTTGTAAGCCTGGTAGGTATTGTTGTAAGCCCTCTGATGAGACTGTGAGAAATAGTGACGGGCCAAAAGGAGGAATGTATTCTGTGAACAGTTTCACCTCCAATTTGCCAGAGGAAAACATTGAAGGGATGGGTCACCATTGCTGAGGCAAGCAGGCCAATGCTTCTTCACTCCAATCTAGTTGCACATTACTGAGAAAGTGATGAGCATTCGGAGGTGTATTGGAAGGCACATTTAAGAACATAAGAACATAAGAAGAGCCCTGCTGGATCAGGCCAAAAGCCCATCTAGTCCAGCTTCTTGTGTCACACAGTGGCCCCACCAGATGCCTCAGGGAGCACAAGACAACAAGATAACATGTTTCCCGTTGACACTCCCTTGCACCTGGCACAGAGAAAACCCACTTCTAAAACCAGGAGGTTGCTTATGGCTTGTAACCTGTGATGGTCTTTTCCTCCATGAATCTGTCCAAACCCCTTTTAAAGGCATCTAGGCCAGGTGCCATCACACATCCTGTGGCAAGGAGTTCCACAGATGAATTACACGCTGGGTAAATAAATATTTTCTTTTGTCCGTCTAAACTCTCCCGCCACTCAATTTTAGTGCATGTCCCCTGGTTCTGGTGTTATGCGAGGGGGAGAAGAATTTCCCTCTTCACTGCATGAATTCCACTGCATGAGATGAATATCCCATCTATGCTGCACTGCTTTCTATGGAATCCTCATTTAGATCTACAGCTACTTGCAACTAGAGCTAAATATGCATTTCTTCCCCCAACTGGTACAGATTCAGAGTGAGAGCAGATCAACTTCCTTTGTCTTCAGTGATGATACCAGATAGGCAACTCCAACTAGCAATCGTGGTGCAGTGTTGTTATTTTGTACTAAGCCTGGTTAGCTGGAATCACTTAGAGAAGAACCAAATTGATGGGATCAAATAGCACAAAGGGAGCAGTAAAGTGACATGCAAAAAGTATGAAAGGAGAAAAGATGAAGGAGTTGGGAAGGGGGTTCATTTCCCTATAACATGGGTGGGGAACCTCCGGCCCGTGGGCCGGATCCCTCATCGGCATTGTACGCATGTGCGAAATTGCCGACGAGGGCCCGGTCAGAAGGGGCCGAGCCGGTGACTGAGGAGGACGTGCAGAGGCCCTCTCCTGGCCTCCGGAGGCTTTGGACGGTGAGCGCGGAGCCTCCGGAGGCTGATGGGGGGGCGCCCCCAAAAAATAATTAATTAAATAAAAATGGCGAGCGGCCTTACGACCGACCCGCAAGCAAATTTCAAATATTTAAAACGGCCCTCGGCAGGAAAAAGGTTCCCCGCCCCTGCCCTATAAGTACCTCTTTCACATTGAAAATGTACACATGCAAAAATGTGGTCCTATGCACCGCATTCGGGCAAGGGGTTGAGTCCCTGTGAGGAAGTCCATCAGTCAGAAGGAGCCGTTTTGCTAGTTGGGGGGAGGGGAACCAGGAAGAGTCACAAGAGGATCCTCAGCAGATCTCAGGCGAGGGAGGGTTCTGGTAGCCCACTGCACAGAGATGGAAGTTGGGAGCCCAGCAAGGCAGGGTTGAGCCCAGCCAAGGGACTTGCCATAGTTTTGGGCATGGCTATCATTAGGACATGTTCACGTCCCTCTTACATCTCCGTCCCATTTTTAAGTTTGCACCAGCTTAATTGCATGTCAGTGGTACATAGCTGCAGCACTGCACTGGCGTCTGTGACACATTTGTCAGCAGAAGTGGAATTACAATGGCGGGACTGTCATTGTGCTGGCATAGCTGTTGTTGTGCCAGCATCCAAACACATATGCTGTAACTTGTGGCACTCAGACTGGACAGGGAAGTATAGGGTGGCACCCTGCGACATTCAAAGGGATACATGCTGGACTCTAGTCTTTCACTTAATTTTGTTGTTGTTGTTGTTGTTGGCGGCAGGTACTGTGGTAGATCATGGATGCACAGAGACCAATCCAATCCGATGTAAAAATTGCACCAAAGGGGCAGAGTATATGGATCATCCCAATTTAAATTCCAAATGCCTGCGGTGCAGCCTTTGTGACACAGAGCATGGTATGTTGGTAATTACAAAATTCAAAAGTCATTGTATTTGCACAGGTGAAAACGTGTAATGCATCTCATTGCCAAAAGCCTATGATATGGATGATCCACCTGTGACGTGAGTGCCATAAGTAGCACAGGGAACAGAAGTTTGTGGCACACCAAATCAGGATCAAGAAAGACCAGGCTGCTGCCTCCCTCTCCAGTGTTGGGCAGCTACTTGAGCCGAGGGGTTCAGTGGAATAAAGACAAAAACATCCTAAGGTATGGGGGAGGTAGTGAGGGTACCGTAGCATGTTCTAGAATGGTAACAGCTCAACAGTTGCAAAATGACATGTGGCACTCTTGCCTAAGTAGTTTGGCCACCACTGGAAGTACTTTCATTAGTGGGAGTGCACTAGCTAATGACCTGTGGGGCAAATGTCTTACGGCCCAATCCTATCTAGGATTGGGCCGGTGCATGGAAGACCACGCTCCACCACGCTCTGTCGGTGGCCATTTTGGGAACATTGCTGCTGGAGACGGTAGCACTTCCCAACAATCGCCAGGCGGCCCAGCACCCACTAGAGCAGGTAAGGCAGTGGCAGGGGCAGAGAGGGGGCAAAATAGGTTGGGGAGGGGTGGGGAGGAGGCAAAATGGGGTGGGAGGGGTATAATGGGGCAGGGAAGCTGCAGGAAGGGGTGGATCCAGTGGCGATATTGCATGCCGGATCCTATCCCCCTTTTCTGCAGCCTCCCCACCCCCTTTCTGTCTTCAGACTTGCGTTAGTGAAATTGCTAGTGCCAGTCAGAGGAGACCCATTGCGGAGCAGGAGGCTTATGGAGATTTAAATTCCCTTTCCCTGCTAAAGCCTCCCGATCCACCCCTACCCCTGCTGGATACAGTGTGCCTGTTTTTGGCGTGGCTGCACCATCGGGGGGGGAGGGGAGGATAGGAGTGGGCTGTTACTCTCCTACCACTGGAAAATGTAATAGTGTTTTAAGTAAATAAACTTTGTGATTCAGCTCTTCTAAGGCAGTTCGCAGCAAGAAAACATTTCCCAGCATTCAAGTGCAGCAATAGCAACAACTTTGCCTAATGAAAGTCTGTCAGTCAGCAATGGAAGCAAAGGAGCCCCTGCCAGGAGAAGAGTTGGCAATTCTGGACAGCCATTGTAGAACTTCTCATGGTTTTCAGCCTGTCCACGGGTGGATTCTCACCAGTTATATGCCATATTTCTGTCTATATGTACACGTGTCTCGGACAGTGTGGCAACTACGTACATATTTCTGCGTTGTCGTACTTGCCCAAGATCTGTGTACGACACTTGCTGATCTGCTGGTTACTTAAGAGCTTTCACTCTTGGCTCTGTGCTGAGCCATTTTGGTGAAGGCAAATGCTGAATGTTTGTGGACATCAAAGAATGGGAAGATGGTTAGATAAGGACAGTGTAAGAGACAAAATGCCACTTAAGAAAGCAGAGATATCACCATGCCAACAAAAGTTCGCATAGTCAGGGCGATGGTGTTCCCAGTAGCAATGTATGGTTGTGAGAGTTGGACCATAAGGAAGGCTGAGCGCCGAAGAATAGATGCTTTTGAAATGTGGTGCTGGAGAAGACTCCTGAGAGTCCCTTGGACTGCTAGGAGATCAAATCAGTCAATCCTAAATGAAATCAACCCTGACTGTTCCCTGGAAGGACAGATACTAAGGCTGAAACTCAAATATTTTGGCCACCTAATGCGAAGAGAGGACTCTCTGGAGAAGACTCTGATGCTGGGAAAAATTGAAGGCAAAAGGAGAAGGGGAAGGCAAAGGATGAGATGGTTAGACAGCATCACCGATGCAACGAACATGAAAATGAGCGAACTCAGGAAGATAGTGGAGGACAGGAAGGCCTGGTGGGATATGGTTCATGGGATCACGAAGGGTCGGACACGACTTAACGACTGAACAACAACAACAAATGCAGTAGTCGAGTATGTAAAGGAAAAGGAAAGCTAACAACATGAGTCATGCTTCTCCTTTTGTGAACTGGTGTAACCTCTTGAAAAGGATACATATGCATGTGCTCAAGCTTTTTGAATGCTTAAATTCCTTTAATGTTAATTGAGTTCTAAAAAAGAACTGAGCCCTTTGTAAAACTACGTCACGAAAACAATGTGAATTTATTTTAGGTATGGAGGTTGAAGAAAACTGTACCATCTACCAGAATGTAAAATGTCGGTGCAAGCCTGGCTTCTTTTGCAGTTCTGAAATATGCCGTCACTGTGATCCATGTGCTACGTAAGTTTCCTGCAAAGTTATTCAGAAGTAAGAAGTAAGTTGACATTTGGGAGAATGCATCGTTACCGTGATGGGGACAGAGGAGGGGCTGCTTACACCGTGTTGCTGTGTTGTGCGCCACTTACAGCTCCACACCCTCTCCAGCGACACCACTGAGGAGATGTGTCTTAAGCCTGCTCCAAAACAATGAGAGAGAGGAGCTCCGGGGGGGGGGCACGACTGAGAAGGCCCTATTGCGAATCTCCACCAGTCACTGCAGATGGTGGTGGGATATGCAAGAGAACACCTCCCCAAAAAATTCTCAGAGCATGGATTGACTCATATGAAGGGCTTCTAAGGAGGAAATAATGCTACACAGTTGCAGTGTGAGAGCAGAAATGAGACACACATTTCTCTACCCCCTCCAGAACCCTTAGGCTCATGTGAATACACCCTTCAGGTTCTAGTCTGAAGCTTTCTGTAATTCAGACATTACTCCTTGTGAGAACGCATGGCCTTGTGAGAACACATGGCATCATAGAAGAAATAAAGTCAGAAGAAGAGTAAGCAATAGCCTACATTGGGAAATAATACACTGCATATCATTCACAGCCCAATCCTGCGCAAGTATTTGCTGCCAACCTAAAGGGGACGGCTGCTGCGTCCTGCACAGTTCCCGGGCTGCGCTAGTGCAGCCCGGGATCACCTTGGCGGTTTGTCCACTTCCCCTGGTGTAAGCAAGGCACAGTCCAATGGGCCTCCTGGGAGGCGACGGCCAGGGAGAGATCAGACTGCAAAGGATACCATCTGCAATGCAGTTGTTCATGAAAGATTGAACATTTATATATGATTGTAAAAAAAAAAAAATCGGGATGGGTTGAGAAAGCCTGCCCATGTAAACCGCCTTGGATTAAAGTCAGAGGAGAAATCCAAGACCAAGAAAGATAGTATATAAATACTGTATATTATGATTATATATTGGATGCACACCAGCTCTGGAGAGGCTGTGTAAGGCACCCGGGAAGGCTGTTTAAGGCCTTGCGCCCATGTAAGGCCATGTATTGGCAGTGATATCCCATGCCCCATTGCAGCCTGGACCACCAATGGCCCCCTTCCTCACTGCCCCAGCCTGCCCTCCCACCACCCCTGCGCCAACAGACGCGGGACCTACCTGCGGCGGCCGGTGCAGGTCTTGGCTCTGGCCTCCGCGCTGGCGCAGCTTACTCCCAAAGAGTTGCAAACATGCTTGTGCCGGCATAAATTGTGCTGGATTGCACCCTTAAGGCCAACACACACCGCACGAATTCCGGCGCATCCCAGACGCCCGAGGAGCTTTGCCGAACTGTGCGGAGGTGTCTGGTTACCATTGCGGAAGCGAGCGGAGCAGCTGCGCTCTCCCGAGTTCAGGCACGAGCGAACATGATTCTGGCCATGTTTGAGGGGGCTGCTTCGTGGAGCTACTGCACTCAGCCAATCAGATGAGAGGGCGGGATGAAAGGGGTTGTCAATCAATCGGAACTCACTTGAGACTCCGATTTCTCTTGGATCCATTTTTCCTTCTCACGAAAGTTAGCAAGATGAATTCTATTCCCGGCACAAACTGTTTTGTAAGTTTTCTCTCCTTCCTGCCCCTCTCTCTCTTCTCTCGTGTATCAGACCGCACTTGTGCTTAACCAATCACTGCTGTGCTTTCTAAGAAGGCGGGACAACAGGTGGGACTATTCACTGGAAGACACTCCTACAGACGAGTTCAGCGCGCGGAGGCGAGAGGCCAGGCACCTACGCTCGCTTGCCTCCGCGCCTGAGCTTGTGCAGTTTGTGTCGGCCTTCAGTTTCCTCTTCCCTCCAGCGAAGGGAAATTTAAAACATATTGTGCACAACCATTTTCAAACACCAAGTGGAGCATGGATATTGAAGATATAAAAGTCCCTGGTGCCGTTTGTGGTGCTATTCAGTTCCTTGGATATTTTTGGATCATAGTGCTGGCTGAACATATTTTTTTCTCACTTTGTAATGATCCTACTCTCTCTTCTGGTTACATGAATAGTGACTTACAGCGCAATCCTGTGTAAGGATCCTGCACCCAGGCTGCCCGTCTGGTGGCAGACCGGAGGTCTACTCAGGGAAGGGGACGCTGTAAACCAGAGCCGGTCCGATAGACCTCCTCAGATTTCCGCCAGTTATATAGCTGGTAGAAGTAGAAGAGGCCGTGTAACAGTTTAGCCGGCCGGCCTGGTGGGGATGGAGATATGGTGGGTGCCATTCCCTGCCTCCTCCCAGGCCGGCTAGGCCAATGGCCCTCCCGCCCTTGCCCGCCGAACTGCCCCCATCGGATCCAGACCTACTTCCTCTGGCAGCCGCCCGGGTGTTCTGGCAATGGAGTGAGGGAGCCTCCCTTACTCCCGAGGCATCGCGAATGTGCTTTACGTCACGTTCGCAACGTCTTGGAACGGCGGAGCACTCGCTCTGCCGTTCCAAAGATCCGGAGGATTGCACCGTTAAATTGATAGATGCAAGAGTCAAATTTTTGCTGTCAGGGGTCAGACCATGGTCAAACAACATTTGGGTCAATAACCCATGGAAATGCCATGCACCTATCGGCCACGCAGTCTATCATAAGACTTTATTTCAGTAGAGGTAACATTTATGTGCCAACCGCACTCCAAGTTTTTAGGGCAAAAATTATACCTCAAGTTTTGTATGGTGTTTCAGTTTGGTCAAATGCATTGGACAGTTCAATTGAATGGATACAATCTTCTTTCCTGTGAAAATTTTTGGATCTACCTGGATGTGTCCCCTACTCAATGCAATGCAATCCACTTAGAGACCGGCCAATCTCTGATGGAGACAACAGCATGGCTAAATTCCATCAGACATTGGCTAAGAATATATTGTAATGTGGGCTGTGATAGTTTGATACATCAAAATTACAAGAGGCAAAGAGTCTTGATTTTTAGGCTAACGTTACATCTGAACATTTTCTGAGTCTCAGCTCGGCATCTCCCTGTGTTGTTTATAGCAATGCATGTTCTAGAAATCATCCTCATCTGGTGTGGTTAGTGATGATAAAGAGTGTGGCTGCTTAAGAGGGCACAATGCGGCACAGTATCTCTATGTGCTGACATCATGCCCAGTCCTGCCCCATGCTGAAGATGGAGACATTGCTAGAAGGACACAAGACATGAAGTGGTCATCATAGCAAGAAATACTTCAGACCTTCAGAGCCCCAGGAGACTAGTACAATGTGCATCATGAGTTCTTTATATTTTCCGTCTTTAGACCAGCACCAACCACTCTGTCTTCCAGGCTGTCTGTCAGGGTTTCTAAAACTTGGCCTTAGCAGGAAGCTGAGACTGGGACCCAGCCTAACATGGACTAGGGCTATACATTTAATTAGGAATGAATCACTCTCTAGACCGGTTCAGCCTGCTTTGGAGAGAACCTGAAACAAAGCAAGGTCTCTCCAAGGCACTCCAGACTGAAGCAGAGCCATCTGAAGTAGCAAGCAGCTTCAAATATTGATTTTTTTTTTCATATGTTCCTCTAGATGTGAAGGCGCAATTGAAGAAGAATGCACCCAGACCAAAAACACCGTGTGCAGAAGTAAAGGTAAGCGACTCTGACTTAGCTCTAAAATGCACCGTAAACAGTGATGACAGAAAACCTTGGGAAGCCAAGTTGACTCATAATACAAAATGAGCCCTGCTGTATCAGACCAAGTGTTCATTTAATCCAGCATCCTCTTTCTCTCTAGACTAGAGCAAGGTAAATCTTTGCAGGAAGTACACAAGCTCAGCTTGTTGTCTGGGTCTCTTACGTTTGTCCCTAGCGACTGCTATTCAAAGGTATACTGCCTCTGATTATGCAGATTCTATCTGGAACGTTTATTATCTGGAGCAAAACATTACAATCTTCTGTGTTACAGGGAATTTGCTATGGCTCCTTGTTTTAATTCCAGTTGCAGTCGTGGTGGCAGTGGTCATGATTTGGCACTATGGTAAGTCAATGTCCCTTTTCTTAAACCATTATGTGCTCTAAACTTTACTTTTAACTTTTTAAACTTTAAATATTTAAAAAATATTCAGTGGTTCAGAATGCATAGTTAGGGAGAGATGCTCTGGAAATCTATACTTTTGCATTAAATATTTCAATTCATTCCCTTCCAAGAAGAACGATCTTTAAACTGGAGGTGAACATAAATCTGAGACTAGCATATATGCAGAAAGGACTCCCAGGTCAGCTCTAAACAAATATTTTAAGACAACAGGTGATTTGTTAAGAGATTTTTGTAGAGCCCAAGTCAGGGAGTATGCATGGCCTTGAAAAAGTGCAGGTGCCACTGAATCAAGTGGATTTTGCCTCTTGAATTTGGAGTCCTGTCATTGGGGCAGTACAACCTGGAACAGTGGCTAATGCCACCTTTGGTCTACCATTGTCACCTCTGCTCAAAAAGGGGGGGGAGCCCTTTACCATGATCTTGGCGCAGTTTCTTCAAATGTGGAAGTGTGGGACTTCCAGTTTGAATTAAAGGGGCTGCACGAATAAAGGCGCACCTTCATTCACGCGGTCCCTATAAATCAAACCAGAACTACTGCAGTTCTGGGTTTGAAGAAACCATGCCAGGAGCAAAGTAAAGAGGCAGATGATCTGCTTTCTGCTCACTTTCAGTGGGTGGAAAGCGGATCAATGCAGATTGCATCTGGGGCAGGCTGGAGGGAGGCAGCAGCGGTGGCAGACTCGGGGGTGAAGGACAGGGACGTGCAGTGAGGGGAGGCAGAACCGCCCCTGCCGTACTCCATGGAAAATAGCTGCAGCCTCCCCTGTGATTGCTCACATGCTCCACCCACATCAGGTGGCATGCGCACACAATCACAGGAGAGGCTGAGGCTATTTTCCATGGAGTATGGCAGGGGCGGTTCTGCCTCCCTTGCCTCTCCTCACCAGGATCACGCCCCTGGTAAAGGACATCCCGAATCCACTGATTTCTCACATTCCCCCAATCCACCACTGATGCAACCCTGCTTATCACCTAGCCTCATGGATGGGCCGCCCTGCCTGTCATACTGCCTTCCTATTGATGCAGGCTCAAAAGTGGCATTTAGATGAGCCAGTCAGCTCCCCACCTTGGGTAGTGATAGAACAAGCACATTTTGCCTCACTTCTTGGAGCTTTCCACCTCTGTCACAATCACATACAAGCACCACTGTTCTGGCAGCTAGGAAGAAATGGATTCACATGTGCCTTTGGGGTGGAAAAACAACATTGAAATTTTAATAAAAATAATAAAAGTGAAAGGTGAACATTGTATTTTGTTTTTGTTTATTTATTTAAGGACATTATCAAGGTCTGAGGTGGGAAAAAGGCAAAAATCTTTCCAGGGGCATTCTGGGCATATGAAGTTCATGACAGTTTCAATCAGTCTGCTGTTACGCACAAATCATGAGGGCTAAGCTCTTCCTATAGAACTGACAACTGAGATTCTCAAGATTGTGTTCCAAACACCAAAAGATATTTGCTGGATAGTTGCATTGCATGCAATGTGTACCACCTCAGGCAGTATAGTTCTGTATCCAATTTTAAAATTGTTATTTTCAGAGTGTATCTAGTAAATCACTCCTTGTATTCTTTTGTTGAAGCAGTGAGCAAAAGAAGGAAGACAGAGTATGAAGTCGCTAAGCACTCAGATGATGAAGCACAGGTCGTGAGTATCGTTTTTCAGCATTCATGAAATTCATAAAGTAATCTCAAAATCATAATAAAGGAAAAATGAGAGAATGTTCAGTCTTAGACTTTAAAAATATAGCATGACTTTTGCTTGTGCTTGAAGTAGCTATCAATAAAGCTAAAAATTCTTGGCAGGCCTGGCATTGTGGGGTTAATTCTCATCAGCAAAACCTGACCTGTGTGTTCAGTATAAAACTACAGCTGACCACATGGCAAAGTGGTTCTCTGGTGTGATAAATCTTGCAGATATGTCTACTTTCTAGTTAAAGTATTCATCATAAATTGAAAATCAGTCTGATCAGAAGAGAGACCAATCAGGTGGACCATCACCCCATCACTTGGGTATCTGTAACACAGGAACAATGCCAGGCAATATATATACAGACATTTATTTAAATTCCATTGAACTCAGTGTGTTTGAGTGAAGTGGAGTGTAATCCTTTCATAGTGCAATCCACCGGAGGTTTAAAATGGAGGAGGGAGTGCTCCGAAGTTCCAAGACGTCGCGAAAGTGCTGTAAAGCATATTCACGACGCCTCGGGAGTAAGGGAGGCCAGCACAAGGCTGGCTGCCTTCACTCTGCCGCCGGGACGTCCATGTGGCTGCTGGAGGAAGGTAAGGGGTTCCCCGGCGGTCCGGGCACTGAGGGAGGGGGGCCATTGGCTGAGCTGGCCCGGGAGGGGGCGGGGATGGCGTCCACCATATCCCTGTCCCGGTTCTGGCCAGCTCAGCCCTTACACAGCCTCCTCCTACTTCCTTTAGCTATTTAGCTGGCGGAAATCTGAGGAGGCCCACTTTCCCTGAGTAGACCTCCAGGCCGTGCCAGCGTGGCCCGGAACGGGGATAGGATCCGGCCGGCGGCCCAGGGCTGCCCACCGGATACTTACGGTGGATTGCGCTGCCCATCTGCTATGCATTCAGGATCAAAGTTGTGTCATGTGAATTATTCCATTTCTTGTGTTACTCCAGGAGTTCTCAAACTTTATGTTACCAGGAACCCCCCAAAAAATAATATATAAATTTACCCAACATTCTGCCCCATTTTACAGCTAGTTGCAACCCACATTTTGAGAACCCCTGGAGTAAGACAATTGGTCCATTTAACTCGGTATTGCCTAGCCCTATACTTATTGGCAGCAACTTTATGTTCTATCAGGAACATTCAATCAGGGTACTTCCCCTGTTCTACCTGGAGATTCCAGGGATTGAACCTTCAGAGCTTTGCCCTTCCAAGCAGCTTACGCCCCCCCCCCAAGGGTCTTGACCCATATTTTGAGAACCCCGAGTTAGATGGTGTCAGGGCATCAAGATGCAAGGTAAGGTTATATATTACGAAGAAGAGGGAAGAACATAACACGAGGATGCTTCTTTTGGTGGTACCCCCCTGTCAAGTGTAGGGTGTAGTTTTACACTTTTGGAGAAAAAGAGTGACAAGCAATTAGGTTACTAAATGTGAAGGATGATATTTCTCATGAGTGTTTATACCAGTGAGTGTCACAGTCAGGATTGAAGTAGGAAACACAGTTGGACGGAATAGATTTCATTATCCATTTTTTTCATTCTGTGCCTTTCTAGGAAATGGAAGATCAACATTTTCCAGGTATAGAAAACAAATCATTGTATCTATTATTTATTTTATTTTAAAATATATACCCTGCTCTTCTCAGCAAGGACTCGGGGTGGTTTACAATAAATCTTTCAAAACATGTACAGTTAAAAAAGCCCCCCCCCCCAAAAAAAACCCAGCCCATAACCAAGAGACAACTGCCAAGTAATTAAAATAAAACTATTAAACTTTGCAAAGACCTGATGAAAAAGCCAGGCTTTCCGCTGGGAGCAAATAAACCAGAAGGGAGCTGACCACTATTCTAGCTGGCGTTCCACAGTACAGGGATCACCACGGAAAAGTCTCTCACCAAATTTCTGACTCCCTGGAAGCTCTTGCTGGGCAGACAGATTCATGTGGGTTAGGGGCTCTTTCAGGCTCTCTGGCCCCAGTCCAGGTCAGGTTTTAACAGCAGTAACCAGCACTTTGATGTGTGCTCAGAAAAACAAAATGGCAACCAGCCAGCTGAAATAAGAGGGCCATAGCATGATCATAAAGCTTTGCTCTATCAAAACCCTCACAGCTGCATTCTTTTACAGTGGGTGTGAAATGTTGAGCATGTGTCTTAGGGCCACACCAGGTATTACACAGCAAATACATAACAGCCTCCTAATGTTTAAAGTGAGAAGCCATCCTAGGAGGCTGTAATTTTGTGTGAAGAAATAACAGAGGGATAGACTTCGGGAAGATGGAGGCGCATCTTGGCTCATCCTGAGGCAATCCGTTTCGAGCCGGGGGGGAGCTCATCTATCACTTCTCACAGGCTTCACGCTGATTCAGACATTCATTCTCTGCCATGGTACAGCTCTCTCACATGACTGAGCCAACTCAGATAGGCCTTGGTTTTGAAAGCACTCACCAGAGACATAACAACTGTGGAGTGCGTGGTTCACTCGAACCAGGCGCTCAGCGGCGGAGCACGTAGAGCAGAAGCTCCAGGCGCTCGGGCGGGGCAGTCACCGACGCGAAGCGCCGCATTGTGTCGGCCCTCCCTCCCTCCCTGGAGCCCATTACGCTCCTAAATGAGCGGAAAACAGGTGGGGGCGCGTCAATGTGATGCGACACAGGCCCCGCCCCCACGCGCCAGGCGCCGGGAGGGCGCCCAACATTTCTGGCACTCACACTCCAGGAGAAAAAAGAAATCACACCTGTACTAAAAGTTACCTTCTCAGAGAAAATATTTTTTTATGGAGGCACTTTCATAGACTTGTACTCTGTCCAAGTAAAATCCAAGGTGGAACAGTCACAGGGAGAGACTGTACCATATATGAGAGTGTATATTTGAATCTGCTTTCAGAGGTAAGGTTGATAGGCTCAGTACCCTGAAAGGACGTTTCCAGCGTTTGCACAGAAATTTCTACCATGTGTGGCTTCTGCCATCAGAGCAACACTGTCATGGGGAAAAAATGCACCTGACAAAACATTACCTACTACTCAACTCTTAAAAGTCTAGGGGCCTCCTCAGGATCTGCACCTAACTGGGGGTGGATTCTTGATGGTTTTACCTCATAGGTAGGGGCAGGAGAAAATGGTGATAACAAAATAAAACACATAACACCGCTTTCTGCTAAAAAAAATATCTGCGGAAAAAATAAAGTGAAATAAAACCATGTAATTTTGTGTCATTCTTCATCTGCGGACACTATACAACCTATACCACCTACCTAGTACACCTTGAAAGTGCTTACAATTGATAAAAAAAATGGGGAGCATTTGGAATAAAAACACATAACACCACTTTCTGCTACTTCGTTTTGGGAAAACACAAAAATCGGGGGGGGGGGACACACGACACAAAACCATTTTCTCCCACCTCTACTCATAGGTCTAGAATACATGATTGTAAAACTGATGATGATACTTTTATGCATTTCTTGGCTCCCGTTTCTTTTCTAGATATTGACCTGAGCCCTCACATTTCCGACATTGCAGCAGAGATGACCAAAGAGAAAGTCATGACGTTTGTTCGGAAACTGGAACTTAAAGAAGGTGTCATAGATGCACTCAAACAAGACAATGTAAATGATACTGCTGAACTGAAAATAGCACTGTTACGGAAGTGGTATGAACAGAATGGGATGAGAGGAGCTCATGAAACGTTAATCATCACCCTGAGAAACCTTAAGTTTCGTGACACTGCTGATAAGATTGAACAAAGAATTAAAACAGTGATTGCAGACAGTCCAGATATTAGGTGATGGAACATGGCAAATGCTAATCAAAACTTGACTTTTTTGGGAGGAAAGAAAAACTACAGCTATAATATGCAGTATGAAGAAAAATAATACTAGGTCTGCAATCCTATACACACTGGGAGTGAGTCCTATTAAACACAATGGAACTTACTTCTGAGTTGACATGGATAGGATTGTGCTGTAAGTGTTACAATTTAACTTGTGGTTTAAAACAGAGGTGCCCAACCTGTAGCACTAGTGGTACACAGACCGTGGGCTGGTGGTACACCAGCACTCGAGCAGCAAGATGGCAGCGGCCGTCCTGAAAAGGACAGTAAGCCGACAGAGCTGGAGTGCACGTCTCCCGCGCTGGGGAAAAGCCTGCCCGCTCTGACCCTCTTATCGTACTTTTCAGGGCTCCGGCACGCCTGAAAACCCAGAAGTAAGTGGCGATGACATCATCGCCATTTCTGGTGGTATGTGGCAGCGGCCTCAGAGGTGGTACGCTGCCTGAAAAGGTTGGGAACCTCTGGTTTAAAACATTATTTTTTACATTTGGTCCCAGCAACCTGCAGTCTGCTTATTGTTTGTGATATTTTATGCTAATAACCTGAGACTTTTTGCTAAAAGCAATTAAATTTCATGAAAATTGCAGAGACTGAGCCAGGATGGTGTAGTGGTTTGGGAGTCGGACTTAGACCTGGAAGATCCAGTTTCAAATCAGCAATGGATCTCCTTGGATCTCCATCAGCTCTTTAGCTGGCGCAAGTCTGGGGAGACAAAGGGGACATGTTGGCTGCTCCCAGAGGGGATAGCATCCAGTGCAAATCAGCTGTGCTGGGTGCCACCCCCTCCCACCTCAGACGTGCCTCTCACCCACCTCCCATTCTGCCCTCACTGCTGATCTACCTGAGGTGACAAGCCTTCCTCACCCCGCTGCTATGCGCAGGGCCACTCCAGCCTCTCTGGTGGCGTTCCGGAAGCAGGCAGTTTCACACACTGCCAGAGCGCCATTTGCGACAGCCGAAAAGTGTGTGAATACTGACCAGTGCCAGATGGTTTGACCATGTCACTTTGCTGTAATTTCAGCTACTCTGGCTCCTAGTCCATTTCTGGGTGCCGTTCAAGATGCTGGTTATGACCATTAAGGCTTGAAACAACTTGGGAGTCTTGAAGGAGCCCCCAGAGTACTTGAAGGACCATTTTCACCTGTATGAGACGGCCCATCCCATGAAGTCAGATGGGGAGGCCCCCCCTCATACATATTCCACTAACGGTAGAGGTTTTGCTGGCAGTGACACAGGAGATGGCCTTCTCTGTGGTGGCACCCTGCATGTGAAACTCCCTACTTTTTAAGATATCAGAATGGACCCCTCTCTGCCAGCATGCCACAGGCAGCCGAAAACCTACCTATTTTCTCTAGCAGATGGGGTTTGGTTTTATTCTGTTCTCATGGTGTTGCAATGCTCTCTTGTTACTTCCTATTGATGGCTTCTTATTTATGCTGCTTTTAAAATGTATTGATTCATTTACTTGTTGTTTTAAGTTGTCTTTATTGTTGTTGTAAGATGTCTTGCGTGCCTCCCTTTGTGTGCAGAAAGGTGGGATAAAAATACTTCAAGTAGAATAAATACATTATAAGAGTAAACTGAACATGACACTGGATCACCCTCAACCCAAACATTGCATTTGGGAATTTTTATTTGGATAATCAAAGCATCTCTTCCTGTGCTTTCTGCTTCTAAAATCAAGTGGAGATGGTGGAGGCAGAGAGGATATGGTAATCCCTACAAATCCAGCACTAGCAAATGCCAGAGAGCATTCAGGTCTATTCAACCTACAGTATTCAGGCAAGGTGGAGGTGGGAGCAACGAAGGCATCACCTGCTTCAGGATCCTGGGAGCTTCTTCAAGAGGGTGATTAGCATGTGAACAGAGCACACATCTGTTCATTGTGCCTCACATTGGCCAAACATTATGCCTCAGATTTTAGTGTGTGGTCTGATAGCGGACCAGTGGATATGGGCCCCCCCTGGTGTGTGTGTGTGTGTGTGTGTGTGTGTGTGTGTGTGTGTGTGTGTGTGTGTGTGTGTGTGTGTGTACGCACATGTGCTGGTAGTGCCACTTGTGGAAGAAAACAGAAATGGCAAAGATAACCTCTTCCCCTGCTGAGAAAGGAGACATTAACCTGATGCAAAAAATGTTTATTTTTCTTTTCCTTACACTTTTTCTCCAAAGAATGGTTAAAATGGTTTCCTCCAAAAAAAAAGTGTGCCCAAATTGGGTTTCTCCTCTGGCTTTGAAGTGCGGGAGTGATTGGTCAAGCTCTGTATTCAGTGTGAAACAAAACAGATAAGAAAGGAAGACTTGAAACCTCTGCGGTGCTCTCTTTCTATATAATGGAATTTCCCAAAGAAGCACTGCTATTCAAAATAACTTTTTTTTTAAGTTTCAGGAATGAGTCATTTTTTCCCTGAGAGGAGCAGCCGCTCTGAGCTCCTTAACAAATAAAAGCCATTTCAAGTGTGATGGATTTTCTTCACAGATTGAAAGCACCATTTGAGGAGGAAAATGCATGAAAACCACACGTAGGTCACAAAGCTGTCATGATGGCAATCACCCTCTTTTTTTGCAGCAGATACAGGTGCTGGAAAGCCACAACTGTTCACAGCACAAGTGATACACTTCCATTGTAATCGTCATGTAGGATAATCCACGTGCAGTTTTCATGCTTTTTCTTACAAGGAAGCATTTCTGTCTAGAATGTCCCTTGCTTGGGAAACGGTCCTTTGTGTCACTTCATTATCTGGCTCAGAGCGACACAGTACTTGAAAGGAAAGAATTACTCACCGGAAAGCATGCTCAAAGCAGCACAACATTCCTATATTAAGGTCCAAAGTATACAAGTCGAGAAATGTCTCGAAGCAGTTCCGACTTTTTGAACTTTTAAAAAGTAACACAGCAGCCCAAGAGGTGCGTTGATTTGCATTATGAAGAAAACTTATGGTGGAGGGAACCATTTCCCCTTCACCACTGTCCTAATGAAATTTGCCCATCCAGAAGCTGCTATTATTTGCCCTAGGACAAAACACATAAGGGCACAATTATGAGACCTGGAGTGTTTTATAAATATTTTTTTCAGCCAGCTCTTTTTGTTTCCCCCAGAGGAGGGATTCACCCTTTCTTCCATGCCGTATTCCTTTGCAGGGCAAATAGCAGCACTGGGAGATTTCCGCTGAGAAAATGGTATGTGGGGAGGGTTAAACTCCTCTCCCCTTGCACATGGTCCTGGTCTGAATTGGGCTCCCTGCATTTGTCACTGTAAAAAATCCTCAGGAGATTCAAGCACAGATTTCCCAACATCCTATCCAGTTGCACCCTTAGACAACTTTACAAGGGTTTGTACACATTCAAAGAGGAAAGAATTAGCATCAGTGGCTATAAATTAGTCACGCTAGCCAAACGTGCACAAAGGGGAGTGTACTTCTGAGTCCCAGGTATTGGGCATCCAATAACGAGGAAGGGTTCTTGTCTTCTTGCTTCTTGATTGGCCACTGTTGAAAACAGGATGCTAAAATCTCAAGATGGCTCCTTGGTCGCGTCCAGTGGGACTCTTCTTAATGATCCATTAATTAATGTGTGCACGTTTGGGTGCTGAAAACCTACATAGTTTGGGGTTGTTTATTTTAATTGTTTTAATTATTTGTTTTGAATCATTTTAATGTATATACGTATTTTAATGTTTTTTGTAAGCCGCCTTGAGTGCCCTTGCTGGGAGAAAGGCGGGATATAAATTCTTTAAATAAATAAATAAATAAAATAAATAGATTATAATAGTCCTGGTGTCTAGATTTAAACCATGTAATATTTAGCTTTTGTCTAGCACTTTTTGAATGTTCAAAGTGCTATGAATGCATTTGTAAGGTATTATTCTGGTATTATATAAATACAACAATTATATAATTGTAAGGTATTATATAAAACAACAATTCTGTAAGGTATTATTATCCCCATATTGCAGCTGAGTCTGGGAGGGAGTGACTTGTCTAAAGTTGCAATCCTATCCACATTTTCACAGGAGTACCGGTAAGTTCCATTGAGCTCAGTGGGGCTTACTTCTGAGAAGATATGCATAGGCATGCACTCTTGGGCTACCCAGTGAGTTCATGGCAGAGGAGAGATTCAAACAGGAAAGGGCTGATGATTCACAGCTCAGTCTCTTACAGCACAATTCTATGCATGACTTCTCAGAAGCAAGGCTCATTGAATTCAATGGGACTCCCAGGTAAATGTGTATAGGGTTGCAGCCTTACGGCGCAATCCTATGTAGGCTTAGAGCAGCAGAGTGTGCGCTCCCCTGCTCTAAGCTTTCGCAAACACGCCGTAAAGCACATTTGCATCTCCCAATAAGTAAGGCACAGAGGCTGGCAGCCCTCACTCTGCCGGGGGACCAGAGCTGCACTGGGTGGCCCAGGTGAGACCTAGTTCGACCAAGGCAGGGGGAGGGAGGGCCGGTGCAGCCATGGGGTGGCCACTGGCCGGGCTGGGAGGGGGCAGGGTTTTCGGCAGCACACTCCGCCGATATCCCAAGCCCTTTCCCAGCCTGGGCCAGCCTTACACCCCCGGCTCAAATGTACGCCAGCTTCAGAGCAGGCATGTATTTGAGTAGGCCCATAGGGCCTTGGCTGGCTTGCACCCAGGGAAGAGCATCCCCTTCCCCCGAGGTGCTCCCTGGCTACCCTTTTAGGCCAGCCGCATTGGGCTGCCCGTCACCTTGCTACTCAACCAGCTCACGACATGAGTAGTGACTCCCTGATCATTTCAACATCAGGACAGGTGAAGCTCTGTATGCCCACGGGGAGTGGTGCTGTGGATCCTTCTCTAAGACTCGCGTGAACAGGATACCATACACATACCAAAGTTCCCATGTGTGCACTGAAACAGCTGGATTGGCACTAGCATGGATTGGGATGGAATCATTTAGCACCAAATCCTTTCATGGGCTCATGCAAAACAGTTTGCAGAATGAGGTCAAGCTGCCTTTCTGGGAACTCATTAAAACTTAAAACAGGAGAAGGCAAATGAAAACAGAACAATGGCACCAATACAGGCAAGTAATTAGTATACATCAAGAAGACTTAGGAAGGTTGATGCCAAAAATGAGCCATCATATTTTTCTGAAACTTGTTAGGCCTCAAAAACGAAAAGAATGAGGAACCGAAGGCTTGAGAAATGGACACAGAAAAGAACTGGGGTTGTTTCAATGGAGGGAAAAAGTGAAACTTAAAACTGTTATGTACAATAGTATACTTTGAGATGGCTTTTCATTGGCTAAATGTTTGTAGGTGATTGAAATGTTATGAAAGTACATTTAAAAAAGAAAAAAAACCAGTTTGCTACAGTGAGCTTGTTAAACACTTTTGCATTAAAGTCTACTCTGTGTGTGAGAGAGAGAGGGGGAGGGGCCTTTTCTCTGCACATGCTCAGTTGTCCCTGCTTGCTCAGCCCAAACTGAAAAATAAGCACAGCTGTGAGGACAGTTTGCACCTAGATAGCTACAACGGCACCCTATTCCAGGCGGTTTGGGTAGGCCCACCCTGCTGCTTTGAAAGTCAGTTTCAACACAATATCAATGACAGCTGCCCAATATTAAACGAATGCAGTTGCAACCCCAGTAGCATGTACTGTGTTAAATTGAAAAGGAGGAAAGTGGTTGGAAGGCAGAATGTTCGTTTAGAATATTCTGCATTCAAGTTATACATATCTCTCAGCCGGCAACTTAGTACCTTACAAGATCATACAGATCAGACATGTCTTGTGCACACAAAGCCTGATAGATTGGCTGGATTCCTGAGAGTTCATCCCCTTCTCCTGACTGGCACTACTGACCCTCTGCACAGAAGGGATGGGGGCATCATACAGCCCTTCTGTGTTGGCCCAGGGTGCAGGGCAGAAATATAACACTTCAGAAATGCTCATTCAGGTCCTGTTGAATTTTTACACAGCAGTTCTTCTAAAGAGTCTTCTTCATTGCACTACGAAAGCAGGCCTTGTAATTTAGTTCATGATTCAAATACACTGACAGTGCAATCCTGTGTAACCTTGCACCGGTATAGCAGTAGATGCACCAGTGTAACGGTAGATGCACCAGTGTAACAGTAGACTTACATCGGTGCATCTACTGTTACACTGATGCAAGGTTACACAGGATTGTGCTGTGTGTGTGTGTGTGTGTGTGTGTGTGTGTGGTGAGAGAGATTTTTTTTTTACAACACACCCCTACCATGTCTTGGAAGATGATTAAAAGAACCCATTTTCATTTGGCTATTATTAGTCATTTTCCACAGATGAAAATGAATGCCTTTCCACAGTGCCTTTCAATGCTTTTTTCGCATTTCATCTCTAGATGAAATTGTTCTAGTGTATATGGCTATGTCTACCACTTTGTGCCTATTCCTATGGTTATATCAAAGTGAGTTATATACTACATCTTAAATCAGTTCTTTGAAAAGAACATGGACCTCACCCCACAATACTTGTGCGATGATGGGTGAAGGTCACAGTTGTTTTTTAACTGATCTCTTGAAGCTGTTTGTCCTTCATATGAGTATCCACCAGATGGCAGCAAGTATTTTAAGAAAATAGCATTGAGGGAGTCATGACTCATGTGTGTCAAACTCTTAAAACAAGAGCCCCTAAATAAGAGATTCCTCTTAGGGGGCTGTTGAGGCACCAACCTAAATCCCCAGCTCTTTTCTGCCATTTACAGAACTATGGATATGCTCTGAGAACCATTCAAATCCACTTGATGTCAGGGCATTACAAAAACAAACAAACAAAAAACAACCCCTCAATGTCCAGCATTTTCAGTAGCCTTTGTAGTAGGATGTCCCAGGTTATTCCCTAAAAGCCCAAAAAATGCACTTTCCTCCCTGCAGCTAACAGGTTACTTGGACTTACCAGGAAGGGACTCCATTAAGCTGACCTCACAGCTCCTTTTCAGCTTGGTCTTGCTCAGTCCACCCATCCCTTGTTCTCCAGGTACTTTGAGGGTGTAGCAAACCACAGAGCCCAGGAACATCAAGGAGGGTAGAGCTGTGATGGAGAAGATAAGAGTCTTCCACCTTCAAAAGACATACAGCCCCTTCTCCTGCTGAAGTGAGAGTCATGGTGGCTGCAGAAGATGCAGGTGATGGAGCGCCCCATTGCCAAGGCCTCGGTATACCGTCCCAGAGGACAGACAAGGGAAGGAGGCACTATGACAAGGTTTCTCTGGGCCCAGAGCCTCGTGAGGCCCTTTTTGGCCTCACACTTTCAGCACTACCCCTTGCCTCCTATTTTACTTCTCTCTCTTTAAACTGAAGCAAGTCTCCCAATGTTTGACAATGAAAAGATTCATCATCATCATCATCATCATCATCATCATGAACACTGTATTAAAAATGAAGCATTGTACCCTCCTTGGACAGAACTTCCAGAAATGTTTAGTTGCAAGTAAATGGCATCTACTTCAGTACCCCCTCCCCCACACATCAAATGATACAAACTTTTGAATTTCTTTAGGCTGAAACCCTATACAGTACACAATTCACAATTTACCTGGGGGTAAGTCTCATGGAACTCACTGGGGCTTCGGGCCCAATCTTATCCAACTTTCCAGCACCGATGCAACCACAATGCAGCCCTGAGGTAAGGGAACAAATACCTGTATTGCTCCCCCCTCCACTGAAGGATGCAGCACAAGCACATTGGCACGGTTGCATCAGTGCTGGAAAATTGGATAGGATTAGGCCCTTCATCTCAATAGAAGTACATAGGCTTACACTGTTACAGTGCAATGCTAAGCATGTCTACTCAGAAGTATGTCCTATTTTATTTGATGGGGTTTACTCCCAGAAAAGTGTGTATAAGATTGCAGCATTAGTTGCCATCTTTCTTTTTTGCACAAAGACCACTTAAGAATTACCCGTATTTCTTCCATTCTAAGGCGCCATCAATTCTAAGGCGCACCTTTAATTTTGCTACCACCAGCAGGGAAAAAAAAATTCCCCAAGGATTTATGTGTAAATTGTACCCCCCAAATGCCACCTTCTTACTTATTACCGGGGCTTGTGGGGGCTTCGGGGAGGCCTGCGTGACCCTCTGCAGGCCTCCCCGATCTTCAGTTCGGCAAAACCCGGCTATTTTCGGGCACTTCCAGTTTTCGCGAAAACCGGAAATGGCCGGAAATGGCCGAAAACAGCTGTTTTTTGCCAAACTGAAGATCGGGGAGGCCTGCAGAGGGTCGCGCAGGCCTCCCCGAAGCCCCTACCAGCCCCGGTAAGTAAGAAGGTGGCATTTTGGGGGTGCAATTTAAATTCATCGATTCTAAGACGCACCCCCTTTTTTAATTGGTAAATTTAGAAAAAACGTGTGTCTTAGAATCGAAGAAATACGGTAATTTAGGAAATATTCTGGCTGTTTGAAATGGTATGTATAAATTAACCCACCACCCCCACCACCCCCCAGCCTCAGTAAAAATATAATCCATTTCTATTTAAGACCAGAAAGCAGCAAAGTGACTTGTGGAACTTCAAATACATAATTCCCCTTCACACACTCACTTCTAATATTTCACAACACCAAAGAAGCAACTGTGCTCTTAATCTACAATGCAAATGATCATTGGTGAAATCCTTTAAAACTCCCACTGGGACCGTTCATATACAAGCCTATATTCTCTTTCAATAAGCTATAGCCCTAGCACTAAACAAGCACTTCCCTTCATAAATTCAGTTTCACAGAATTAGCAGTCAGTCAGATTGTGAATGCAGCTTCCCAGAGTGGGAGATGTATTAGTCTGTTGTTGCAAAAACAGGAGAGTATTGTAGCACTAGCACCATAAAGATTAAACAATTTATTTCAGCATAAGCTTTTGTGGACAAGAGTCCATTTCACCAGAGGTCTGACTTGTGAATGCAATATTGCTGTCGTCAAGGATCGAAAGGCTATCACACAGAAGAAGGGGAGGGCTTGCTTTTGGCAGCCTCTCAGGGCAGGACAAGAACCAATGGGTTAAAACTACAGGGAAATAGAAGGCTAGATGTGAGGAAGAATTTCCTAAGTGTAATTGCTGTTCAGGGATGCTGCAGTCACCTGCAGAGGGTTGGACTAGATTACCTCCAAGTACCCCTTCCAGCTCTAGTGTTCTATGACTCTATCAGTGGCTTATGGCTAGTCTTGACTTTGGGGTTTTGAAACAGCAACCCAGGTGTGACAATGCCAGTGAATGTCATCTTTAGGAAGAAACCCAAAGCTTTAAAGCTAATGCTTAGAAGCAATTTATTTCTAATCACAGAAGTGTACCTATAAATTGAAGAGGGAACGAGCACTGTGTTGTCTGCATTTCTCTGTCTCTCTCTCATCTTCCGTCACCTAATACACTGCATTCTTCAAGGCCCATCCCACTTTGGAGGCAGCCCATGAGGAAATGACATAAACATAACAGGACTGGTTTCAGATGTGGGGGGCCCCTGTGTCACATGCTGCTTGCATTGCCCTAAAACCTCACAAGAAGTTCAGGTTTTGGTGGTAGTGGTGAGATTTGGTGGTGGGATGGCCACAAAACGAAACCAAGTGGTGCCAGTACTTATCCTTACTCTGGAATCAACTGTTTGCACTCACCACAAACTGCATACATGCGGTTCACAACGCTAGATTTAGTTGCTGGAAGAGGGACAAGGAAGCACAACAACTAGAAAATATTGAGAGATGACTTTCAGGCTCATAAATAATACCACCAATGTGTTTGCATTTAACCTCAAAAGTCTGGCTTTCTTTCCAGCTTGCAAGCTGTTTCTCAGTCTGCATAACAGAAATTATCCCTTTGCTGCGCTTACTGGGATTGTATATTCACACACAAACCTGCAGCATCTAGTGTCACTGGGCGACTCTTCAGACCTCCTTTGCCTGCTGAAGCAGGGAGTGTTTGTCAAACATGAGAAAAAGAGGAGACTTGGGGGCTGATTCTCACTCTATGCACCTCTGCTACCATCTACAAAATGACGTATACAGAAACCATTAAGCAACCACAAACAGGTTAGGTAACCATTTCTTTGTATTCTGAATGCACGTGCACTGAATTTTATACATGTGGCTTTTCGTACGTAGTAGGAGTTTTCTCCTGCTTGAGTGCAATACCTGAAGAAACCTCATAAACCGATGGCTTTCAAAACTCCTACCTAGGAAACGCTCTTCAGGTGCATGTGTCTGCAAGAGACCTCCTTTGTCTCTGTATTACAGAGGCTTCTGGACACATTCTTAGGCCTGATTTAAACGTGATGCTAGGAAGGTGTACAAATCATGATTCACAAAGTCTCCGTCACATCTAAGCCAGGTCACTGTGCTGAAGTTGAGTGCAGAGTCAGCACACCAGTGCAATGAGGTTCTGGGTCTCAAATCCGTGCCACGCTAATGCTGTGTGGGTAAGTGGATTGCGCAACCGGGCTCCTTGGCGAGGAATTCTTGATAAGTTTTCAAGAACCCCAGAGTTCCTTGGAAGATCAGTTATTAGATACAAGTTCATACCTGTATCTAGTATTCAGAGGGGGGGGGGAACCAACCCCAGTCAATCAATACTTCACTTCCATACAGAATAACTTTTAAACACTAATTAGACATTTTGGGAGTGCAAAACAACAATAAAAACTGAGAATCTTGACACTGTTCCAGTTTGGAGTATTAAGCACACAAGATTGCTTTACTGACATGGCAGAGTTCCAAGTTCCCCGAAGAATTGCTCACTGTAAAGTCATCATTATTCCCTGAGGATTCTGAATTCCCAAGTTTACTTAACCATGTTCAGCTTTTTAAAATATTGTGTACAGTATCTTTTCTTGCAGACCCAGTCATGTGAGAAAAGGAAGTCTTGTGCTTCATGGGAACTAAAGGGAAATCTAAGACTCCTGTGTGCTTGGCGGATTACCAGCCTGCCAATCCTTGAAAAAGTTGGGGGGGGGGGGAATCTGATACCAGGGTAGGACGCAGGAGTCAAGGGCCAAAACCCAGCAACAACCCCCAAATGGCCTGGAATTAATCTTTGCCACTTGACTTATCCATCTGAGAAAAAAGCTCAAAGGTGGAGAAACAGGGTCATTTTTGGCAAACCAACAACCCTAAAGTTAGCCCTACCAGTATCCTGGAATCGAGACTGGCTTCAGCCTAGAGCGGACCCGAGCCACTCCCAAGTGTGCACCGTGGCTGCCCAACGGCGGTCGCATCATTGACCAGAAGCAGATGCGTATTTAGGGCGGAGCAAGCGGAGCACCCTGCTCCGGGCGCCATCGCCCGAAGGGCGCCCCGCCGCTCCACCCGCGAGTCAGACCCGGACTCGAGTCTCCGACTCCGACTCGGAGACTCGAGTCCGAGTCCGACTTGGGCCAGCCCCCTCAATCGGGAGAGCCAGCTGGGGACATCTTCCCCGGCCGGCTGCCCGGGGCCTTCTAAGGAAGGCCCGCTGCGCAATTTTTTGCGCATGCTCAGACTGTTACTGAGGGAAAAGGGCCGCCTGTTGGCCGCGGCACGCTATTTAATTATAGGGGCGCCTCCCCCCGTGCTCCGGGCGCCGAGGGAGGCGGTTACGCCTCTGACCAGAAGTTCCAGAAGCCAGAACCCCATTGGGCAGCCGCGATGCACACTTGGGAGCGGCTTGGGTCTGCTCTAGGCCGAAGCCAGCCTCGATTCCGGGACGCTGGTAAGGCTACCTAAAGTAAGTCTCTAGCACTGCATCCCCACCCCACTCCACTTCATTGGGGGTTTGTGTTTACCAGAATAACTATACAGTTCAGTGATATCAACAAATTGTGAATTGTCCTCAACACCCCCAAGCCAGTGTTTCCCAAACTTTTTCAACCTGCGGCTCCCTTGACCATTAGCGACCATTGACCGCAGCTCCCCATTACATTATGTTGATGCCTGCCAATTGGCATTGCACTGTTTTCCGAAAGGATTCTATGACACTCTGCGGCTCCCCTGGGAGCCGCGACTCCCAGTTTGGGAACCACTACCCCAAGCTATAACAATTGCTGCATGACAGGGGAGCAGGGGAGTTGAAAAAGTGTGTGTGCAGCAGGCAAATCAAACGATGACTCTGCTCACCGTAGCCCCAACCAATGAACCTTGCTTTGGATGGCCAGAAAAATCAGTGCTGGAGCCCTGGGGGAAAAGGCCTGTACTGGGCCCCCACGGTGACCCTGACCATCACCTGATGGTATGTTAGACATTGCCACTGGTACTGAGGTTTAAGGCCACCTAGATGGGCTTTGCCTAGCTAGCTAGGCCTAACTTGATGGACCCTCTGATAGGCATGGACCATGAGTCATGCCATGAGCCAACCTCTGACTCCACCCCTGAGATAAATCTTAACCCACTGAATTCCTTCCTGCCATACAGTTACTAAAGAAGACAGTAGTGATTCTTACTTCTCCTAACCTCTGCTCTGCTACAGTGCTACGGCTGATTTGCTTCCAGGCAGCAAGCACTGAAAGAGTTAATAAACAACCACCAACAGCTATAGCATAATGAACCACAATGTCTTTAGGCAGGAACTAGAGAGGGGGCCATCCAATTTGGAAGTCCCTTTAAATGAGGTTCTCCCTACAGCAGGCTAGGAACTGTGGAGAACCCAGTAGCGTCACTAGGACGCGCGTCACCCTGGGGCAGGGGGCGCGTGCCACCCTAGTGACGCTATGGTGCGGGGGGGCCGACCCGGCTCCCCCCCCCCCGCGTCGCCCTCCGGACGCTCCGAGGCTGGCCCGGGAGCCAGCCTCGGAGCGTCTGACCCCATCGGCGCTCCAGGGCCTTCTGAAAGAAGGCCCAGGCAGCGCGTCCATCCAGGTATTTTCCGGATTTTCGTGCATGCACAGACCCGTTTTGAGAGCGTTGACGGGGTCGGACGCTCCGAGGCCGGCTCCCGGGCCGGCCTCGGAGTGTCCGAAGGGTGTCGCGTGTCATCCGGGGGCGCCCCGCCCACCCCGCCACGCTCCAGCGACGCCCCTGTGGAGAACCCAAAGCCAATTATCTTTCCACCTTGTTCTTGTGCTACTGCACTGCAGAACTATGAAACCCGATGATCCCTCCACAGGTGCATGGTTTTCATGCTACTGCAGAACTAATTGGGATGGTTTCACAGAGACCAGTTCACCCCCGATCCCCATAGCCAGGCCACCCATCAGGAAGGCAGGCAGCCATCCAACAGAGAATTGTGCTTATCTTGCCAATTTAATTTTAGTGCACCGAGATCGAGATTCGATCCAGCGACTGTCAACACTTTGCATGATAGCAAACATTACCAGTTTGCCAAAAATGACTCAATTTCTCTAATGTGTTACTTTTTTTCTCACGCAGAAAGGCCGCAAAGGTTAATCTCAGAGGCCTTTTTACGCTGCCACTAAGCCCTGCCCCTTTACTCTTGGCTTCCAAGCACCAATTCCACCACCACCACCACCACCACCACCACCACCCCCACACACACACCACATGTTCAAAGGCCTTGCCTCAAAAATCTCAGTTTTGGGGATGCACCCAACCTGGCAACCCTAATTATAGTTGTTGCTGTTGGAATAGTAGTGCAAACTATTGCAGCAAGTCGTGGAAGTTATCAGAAAATCATTATTTTTGCTTTATTATATTATCCCCTTAAAAGTTATCTTCTTTCCCTACTGTAACTAAGGCTGCACACACAGGAAGATTCGAGTGCACTGGTGAGGAAGAGTGGAGATGCTGCAGTCCATCAATGCCACTCCACTCTTGCCAGTTTCTTTATTCCTGATCCTTCCTGTCGCCCTTTCAAAAGGAGGAATGGGGAGGGAGCAAGGAGCAGGAGCTGAGCTGCAAGATTAGATAAAAGACATTATCACAGGAGGGTCTAGGTGGGGGGGGAGGTATCTGGGCAACAGGGCCTCTGAGAGGAGGGTTAAGGGGTACAATCTTACCTGGGTCCAGAGCCAAAAATGGGTCAAAAGGGGGGGCTCAGGAGTCAAATTCACATGAAGGGAAGGGGGCCAAAAGAAACTTTGTACCCCCTGATAAAATTCCTCTGAGTGGCCCTATCAGGCAAGCAGGGTCAAGTGATGGGAGGGAGAAAGAAGGTGTGGGGGTTCAAGCAGTGGGACAGTTGGGGTGAGAGCAAAGTTAGGGCAGGTGCAGGGAGGAAAGTGGTAGCGGGTCCAGCCGGTGGGGCAAGATGGAAGAGGGTGAAAAAGGAAAAGCAGAAGCAGAAGGAGGGGTTGGGAGAGGGAGACAATCACTGGGGGACTTGTACAATATACAGTATGTGCCCAGGAGCAAAAAGGTAAGGGGAGGGTGGTTTTGATAGGGCCTGCTTTGCATGCCTAGGAGGAGAGAGACCATTGTCGGGAGGCTTGGATCATGCACATTTTGCACACCCAGGAAGGGGTTGGGGAGAAAACTGCAGGGCAGGGGGGCTCTAACTAGGTGCCCCTCATGGCACTGCGACAGGCACCCCCAGAACTGGGACGGGATCTGTCCATCCAGTTACATCATGGGAAGTGCTAAGCTCCAGATAATCCCTTGTGAATTAATTAACATGAAACAGGGGTTTCAACAGCCACACAAAAGTAAATTTTTACATTGCGAAAGTCAGTCATTTGTTCGTTTTATTCAGACTGACTCAAACAAGGCAGACCTTGGCCAGAATCCAATGGAATTATCCCAATGAGCGAAAGGGGATTTTTGACTTGTTTATCTTGGAACAGCAGCTCTCCTATGCAGTATGATAAATTGATTTAAAAACTGAGGCATGTTACAAAAGCTGCTTGTGATGTGGTATAGGAGTGGGTAAGTGGTCAAGAAAAATGGGTTTTTACCACCACATCCCCAATCAATACAATATTGATTGTATTGGTTTTTTATGCTTTTACTGAGGTTGTAAGCTGCCCTGGTTCCATTTCAGTAAGAATAGTGCGAAATATTTTTTTTTTTAAATAAATAAACCCACAAGACAAGGTACATGGAATAAAATAGGGCCACAATTTGTTAAATAATAAATAATACACACAGCTAAGTCAAGAAGCACATACTGCAGCATGTCCTAACACCTCACACTCATCACCCCCTTTAGTGCAAGCTCCTAACTTGGGGGACACAGCCAGCGACCATCTTTCCCCCTATCTGAGCAATCCCACCCTGATCCCAAGTTGTATATTGTCAATGCCAATAACAGCTTCTCAACATCAACTCCTCTGGAAAGAGGGTGGATTGTACCACCTCCTCCACCAAGTCAAACAGCTCTTTGAGACTTGCCTTGCAACCCTGGCTGGGGGTCCACAGCCTGCATCCCTGAGCTGGGCTGACTCTGGCAACTTGCTTGCTTCAGGGTGCACACCATCCCATCCCTAACCTTAAAACCCACCCATGCTATTCATGTTGTGACCACCCTGGCTAAATGGCCACCCCCTCACCCTTCCCTGGAGTAGGTGAAAAACTCTCACAACAGGTCAATCACGTAGGAGCAAAAAAAGGCGCTTGCCATTTGATCCAAGGGTGAAAAGATTCTCTGTTTGGGGAGGAGCAGCCTAACTCCTCCCCCAATAACCTGCCGGACAATCAGCTAGCCTCTTTCCCTGCCTTGCCTCTTGCAAGGTGAGGAATGAAGCCAATGCACTCCTGCCCAGAAGGGGGTGGAGGTAGGGCCGGTGCTATCATTAAGCCAACTAGGCAGTCGCCTAAGGCACAAACCTCAGAGGGGCGCAGTACTGACCTTTGAGGGGCATAGTTTTATACAGATTAGTTTTTTTAACCCATGTAAAAAATGCAACAGACAAGCACCAGCCTTGGGTGGAGCAGAGATCTAGCATTTACTTTTTGTTTCAGTGTCTTTTTAGATACATGAATAAACTAAACAACCCATTGTGAGTGCAGAAATAAAAGAGTACAGTATTCAGCACTCTCCACTACACTTAACAGCATAGACAAGATAGATACAACAGACTGCCAAGCAGGCAAGGCAGCTACATTCACGTAGCAGTCCAGTAGGCGTATTTAGGAGTCTGAATATCTACAATAATGAAATGGACCTAAGTCTGGGCAAACATCTGTAAAGAGGCTTAGGACTTATCAGTATACAGTATAAATAAGGAAAGGAAAGCAACACTCCAAAAAGGTATCCAAGTACCCAGGATTTCATGCAATGTTGATTTGAGATAAAATCCTTTCCATTGTTGTGATTTCCCACATCGTATTCTATGAGCCTTTGCTGATCGGAGGCTTTCTTTACTCTCCTTACCCTGGCAACCACTTGGAATTTACCTGCTGTGAAGAACTGAACTACAGCGTCTTGCCTCTACCCAAGCAGTCTTTTGGATCCCGTTCCCTATGTGTACTGAGAGAGAAGCATTGGGGAGACTGTTTTACAGCTCCAGAATTATACTGTCCTTAGACAAATTCAGGGCCGACCCATCCACGAGGCCAAATGAAGCCATCGCCTCAGGGAGCAGATTGGTGGGGGGGGGCACTCATCTCTGTCTCCTTACTTCTCTTCCATGCTCCTCCTTCTTCCACTCCCTGGATTGGGGGGACAGAAAACATGAGGAAATGTGGGGGGGGGGAGTGCTGAGGTAGACTGTTGAAGAGTGGGAGGAGCAGAGGCTGGCACATCTTCGGACTTGAGGATGCTCCCTCAGGCTCCAGAAGGTCTTGGACATTTGCAGTACCGAAAATCATTTATCTGAACCCAACAGAAACACAGAGCATAGTTCCCTCTCGCCCTGCCCACTCACGTTCCCATCCATTCTATCGATAGTCCCATTAAGTCATGACAGAAAAATGCCAATTTTATTTTTGAAATTATACAGATCAAGCAAATTATTTCATAGCTTTATCTCCCTGGCCTTTTTCCTTATGAAAGGAGCAACCTCACCAAACTCAGTTCTCTTGCTAGTTCATGCTCTGCAGACAAAACAGCGAAGTGACTTCTTGCACCACAGCAGAGCAACCACAGAGTTCAATGAGTTCTAGCTGCTGACGGTGGTTTCTGCCAATGTCACAGTCCCTGGCAATGTGGCAGAAATCTGCGCACGCTGCACTGAAAATTACTTGCAGATTGTATGTTTGTTTTAATCAACTTCATTTAATAGAATAAATATGAGCAGTTCAAGGTCTTTTCGCAAAGTGGACTAACATGTTTCAATTGGTTGCTTTTCTTCAGCGTCGCCAGTTGCCACAGATATAGCCCTTTTGATGAAATCATGTTCATGTTGCCCTTTATATTTTGCTGCCTGAAGCAGAGCACCCAGAGCCTTTCTCTCTGTTTCTCTCAATTCAAATCAGCCCCTGGTTCCTTCCTTCCTAAAAAAATCTCTCCCAAATTATCCCCTTCAGCAAATGTGCATGCTGCCAGATTTTGTCTGTAATATCTGTAGTTTATCTGTGTGCTCATATGAGAAAAGGAGGGTCCTTTAGAAGAACCCATTCCAAGTTGCTGAGTGCTTTAAAGGGTCAGAAACAGTACCTTGAATTGGACCCAGAAACAAACTGGAAGCCAATGGCCAGTCAGTAATTTGGCCACAGCATTTTGGACCAATTAAAATTTTCAAAGGCAACCCTATGTAAAACCCACTGTAGTAATCCAAATGTGATATAAAACAAGGCATATGATACCAAGGCCATAACCTTTGTTTACATTTCTTATGTCTGATTTGTACGTACAACCAAACCTGTTCTGGCATCTGTAAGCCTTATCAGCACTACTGGTTTCAATTGTGTCTGCGATCATAACATCCGTGACTGTTTTAATACTTGTTCCTCCCTCCTGCTGCCAATCAATTGCCACACCCTGATAGCACCTCCTGCCTGTATATAGAAAATGCTCCAAGAAATGATGAACTCTGGGACTTGTAGTTCTTGAGAAATCGCATCGCATAGGTTGGCACACATCTGTCTTTCAAGCTATGAGTTCTCTGTCTCTTTCTGTGTTCTAGAGCAGGGGGTTTTATGTGCCGCGTACCACCTCCAGCGCTGCTCTCCCGCCACATGCCACTGGAAGTAAGTGACAACAACATCATCAGCACTTACTTCTGGGTTTTCACGATGCTGGAGCCCTGTAAAGGTAAGCAAAGGGGCGTGGGCAGGCAGGAGGGCCTTTCCAGAGCCTGGAAAGCCACGTACTTGAGCTCTACAGACTCTGCAGAGCTTGAGGAGCCAGTTCCAAGGCTCCAGCACAATGCGGACTCCCTAGCGACCACCATCTTGGTGGCTGGGGAGCTGCGTACCACCAGTCGGTGGTCCATGTACCACTAGTGGTACATGTACCACCAGTTGAGAACCCGTTCTAGACTAGCATGGTCTGGGCTGGAAGCTCACTGTTCAGAACATTGCTCGTTTACTTTCTGATTGGCTCCAGCAAATCTCACAAGCTCTTCCAAGATCTGGACACAAGGTTGTGGACACACTACTGGAAAAGATTCTTCCTCCTCCCTCGTACTTGGGCTCTGACAACATCTCAATATGAAATAGCTTGACTGACTATTCAGTTTGGGCAGTTGTATTTGTACTGCTGTTCCTTCATTAGTGTCAATTGCATTCTTCAATTAAAGACTCCAAATTTTTGTGTGCTTCACTCGTGCTAATACTGAATAATGGGTTTTGTAGTCTGAAGGCTGCATGCACAATTTTCACATATGTACAGTATGTATCTCACATGAGAATGAAGAGGATTTCATGCAAAAAGGGGGGCTATGATATTATGAGGTGCTTTGGTATGATAGATTTGAACTCATCACTATCATGAGAATATGTAATGTTCCAAGTAAGCATGATTCCTCAAATGTATAGTAAATATTAAAGCTGCCATCAGGATTTTTGAATCAAGATTCACAAATGACAGAACCAGCATTCATTAAGAATGTGCTGCTCTTGGTTTAATTGCAGTGGCAAATCCCATTTTATGCTCTGTACAATAAATAGTTAAAACAGATTATGAGCAAAACTTCCTAAAAACGTTGCAAGAATCTTATCAGATTCTTGCAACTTCCCTCATCATTCTTACGAATGTTATCACCTAAACAAGACATTCTACATTTGCCATGAATTTAATATGAAGGAGATATGTTTTACTGGAATGATGTCCTTGTTTCTTGATGATAAATTGCTTTTACAATATGCTGTCTTCCTAACAATGGCAAGACTGAACTATGGGGAAAATAACTACTCGATTGCACTGCATGTATTATTGTAATTAAGCCAGTGGTGGAACATTTGGTCAAAGGTCAGGAAACAGCATGGTTTTGAACAGAGCTTTGAGATGTCATGGGCTTTGTAAGTGCACACACAAAATAGCATTCCTGTATATTTCTTTGCAAATAACTATGTTTTTTTCTGGGAAAACAAGTTCACAAGACAGAGTCATTTATCCACTTGGGATATGTAGAATCAGTGCCTTGCAGTATAAGCATCAAATACCAAGGGATGATTGCCAAAGATTTCACTAAGACCAGAAACACAATGAATGCGCAACCCTGTAAGAACATCCGGCAACGGAACGAGCATTCCATCACCGGGAGACGTCGCAAATGTGCCGTAAAGTACATTCGCGACGACTCAGGAGCAAGGGAGGCTGGCCTCCCTTGCTCCATCACCGGACTGCCCTTGCAGCCACCAGACGAGGTAAGTCGGGATCCGGTGGGCGGGGGGTGTTTCAGCGGGCGAGGGAGGGGGCCATTGGCCTAGCCAGCCCAGGAGAGGGTGGGGGATGGCCTCGGCCATATCCCCAACCCCGCCGGGCGGCTAGTCTGTTACACGACCTCTTACGACTTCCACTAGCTATTTAGCTTGCGGAAATCTGAGGAGGCCGATCGATTACACCCGGCAAAACGGCCACCAGGGCTCAGGATTCGGCGGGCGGCCCTAGGCCGCCGGCCAGATCCTTATGGTGGATTGCACTGTGAATCACAGAAGAGTCAAGGGGGAAAATTGACCTGCTCTGTCTGATTCAGGATTAAAGGCTTTTTCATCTGGGACCAGTCCTATGTCTGGAGTTCATGTGTTACCTGGAAAGCTCTAAAGACTCTTATCAAAGTACAGGATGATGAGTCACAGTTCCTCTGTCAATTTTCTTGTCATTCTGCAGAAACAAGAGAAAGCCAGGAAGATGGATATTTCAACATAGTATCCTTCAGTGATGTTATTTATGTGAAGATAACATACTGTTGCAGGAAAGAATAAACATCAGAAGAGCTTCCTGGAACAGGAATCCCTACAACAGAATTTTCATCAGCTGCCATTTCTCTGGAAGGAGGAAAAGCAAAGTTTTCCTGTTTAGGTTGTGTCTGTAGTAGCAGCTGGCTTCTCAACAAGCAGCTCAGGAATCTAAAAAAACAACAACAACCCTGAATCATACTAATGTATAGCCCAATTTTAAATCATTTATATCTGGAGGAACTACAGTTTCGGGAACATGCTAAATGAACGAGAGAGAACAGCCACTGAAATATTTGTTCTTTCTAAAAGACCATATGAATACATTGCATTTCCCAACACCCATTAGAATGCAGTCAACCATTAATGATTGGTTGCTTACACATGCTTTTGGGGGACAGTCTCCAAATAGTCAAACAAGGGGAAAAAATTGCCCTTCCAATTAGCCATTGAATGTGGTAACATAGATTGGGTCCTGCTAAATCACACACACACACACACACACACACACACACACACACACACACACAGTACTTCCATCCTTGTCTGCATAAAAATCAGCTGTATTTCTGCATGGCACTGATGAGCACAGCAGGCTGCCAGTGGGGAGATCGCAGTGGTCTCCCGTGCGCTGGCAGGCTGACAGACACCCGCCGGAGTAGGCAAGCTTGCACAGGGGGTTGGAGGGAGGCAGGGGGGTGATTGGTTCTCGTGTGCGTGCGCGCGTGCGTGCGTGCGTGTGCGTGTGTAGCCTCCAGCCATTTGTACCTAAGTGGCTCTGAAGTGCACAGCAGCGGCATGGCTTTTGAACTGCCGCAACAAGCTCTACCGCACCAGACGACGAAGAAGCCCTTGATAGGATTGGGCCATCAATTATATATCTTACAGTAACATCGCAAAATACATCAGAACTAGTTTTAATTGGTAAAAAAGCAAAACTCCTGAGTCGCTCGGAAATTTCCAGTTCAAGTGCAAACTCAAAGCTCTGAAGCATCCTCAAAGATTCTCATTCCGACTCGTCAGAGTTAGGGAACAGGGTATCGAAACACTCAGTGCTTTCACATCTGACTAGTCAGAACTAGAATCTCCAACACTTCGGAGCTTCCCCATATTTTGACCGTTAGAATGCGAATCCCCAAAGACACTTGCGAGTTTCCAGTTTTTACTAGTTGGGATGCATAGAGACAGATTCTGGGTTTTGATGGTAACATATACACATTGGACAGCACACACACACACACACACACACACACACACACACACACACACACACACACTTTTAATACAATTGTGTGTAGCTTTTCTGCCATATCCAGCACCAGAGAAGCCCAGCAGCCACTTTGCATACTGCCTAGATCCCCCGGATCACTGACAGAATCGCTACATTGGTGTTGTAGCCACAACAGCCAGGTCTGAACAAGCACCTGCTAGATCATCCAGTAAATCAATTGGCAGCAGCTGCTCAATTGTTCAAGTTAAAAACCTCAATAGGAACCCCAATTCCCCTCTTTCCCCAAACCTCCCCCCACCCATTTCCATACCCACAATGCCAGTTCCCCAAAGAAAAAAAAAACCTCACCAAGGGGAGAAGGTGCCAAGAAATGGGGGGGGGACAGGATAACGTTCCCCTCAACATCTCTCCTGACCTCTGGGGAGCTTCTTTGCAGTCTGAGATGGTGAGTGCTTGGAAACAAACTGCTCTGGGCTTCACAGACCTGGATGTCATTTGCAACTGGTGATTTTTTTTTCTTCTTCTTGCAAATGGCCACAGATAGTTTAGGGGGAGTGAGAACTCCAGTTTGAGTGCAGGCAACAGGCTTGTCCACCTCAAATTGGGCTGCTTTAAGAAGACTCTGATGCTGAGAAAGATTGAAGGCAAAAGGAGAAGGGGAAGGCAAAGGATGAGATGGTTAGACAGCATCACCGATGCAACGAACATGAAAATGAGCAAACTCAGGAAGATAGTGGAGGACAGGAAGGCCTGGCGGCAGAGGCGTATCAGCAGCGAGTGCTGCCTGGAGCGCTCGCTGCTGCACCGCCCCGAAGGGCGTCGGCGCTCCCGTGGGGGCGCTCCAGGGGCGGGGGGGCGACCCTGCTTACGCGGGCGCTCCGAGGCCTTCTCCCCCGGGCTCAGAGCCGGAGAAAGCCCCGGAGCGTCCACCTCGACCGGTGGCCAGGGCTTTCTGAAGGCCGACTGCCGCACCGCGCTGTTTATCTTTGTTTTGCACATGCGCAGAACGTTTTAACGTTCCCACTTGCAGCCAGCGCTGTCCGAAGACATTTCTATGGTCATGTCAGAGGCGTGGAAAGACTGGAGCGAGCGGAGCAGCGCCGCCTGGGGACGAGGTGCCGCCCAGAGCCGCTGCTCCACTCGCTCCAGTCTTTCCACGCCTCTGCCTGGCGGGATATGGTTCATGGGATCACGAAGGGTCGGACACGACTTAACGACTGAACAACAAAGGGTGCTTGCATTTTCAAGCACATCCACTTCGAAGTTTTACTCCCCTATCATTGCAAACAAGTGCATACACTTGCAGAAGGCATAGATCTACATATGCAAATACATCACATAAGACACAACCATAAAACTACAGTACAGCCAAATTCCATTGCATGTTCTCATCTACCTGTACAATTGCTAATCACACACATGCATCTCACTGGAAATAAAAATAGGCCCATTTCAACCATACTTATCAAGCAAATACAAATCACTTTAAAAGACATAATACCATGAAAACCCACAAAGCAATGTTGTTTACTTAACCCCTAAATAAACCATGAATCATATCTTCATAGCAAACGGAAATCTACAGTATGCAGCATCAGGTCAGCAGATGTTGCTAAAATGCCTGGTTGTAAAAGTCTGTATGGTGTGGTCATAGCAAGACATTCTGTGGCTAGCTTATCTCTGTTTCCATTCTGCTTTCAGCGAGAATGATGCTCACAGATTCCACCTTTGGGATACATGACCTTACTTGTCAGCCCCTGCCGGCTATCCCACAATCATATCAAAAAGTCATGATCTGGGGTTTTTGCACTGCCTCTCTCATTGTCAGCTGCAACCACTTCTGCAGGCGACTTGCCTATGCTGTCATCATGCTCTGCTCTCCAAGAGCTGGCCTGAGATGACTAATTTGAGTGGTGGACTGAGGGAAGCCACAAACTGGTGGTGGAGTGTGTTGAGCCCCACACCTGCCCACAGCCTCTCCCAGCCCATCACATGTTTCTGACCCACGCTTTTCTTGCTTGCTCTCCTCAGATAGTGAACAAGAGGAAGATGGAGGGGGTGGGTGGGTGGCAGCTTACTTGGTGCATTTGATGCTGCCACTGGCACTGAAGGTGTAGGTGTCATTCCTGCCAGGTGGGCCCACTAATGGACAGGGGCCCTCAGCCAGTGCCTAACCTGGTCAACCTCTGATACCTCCCCTGAAGCCAAGGGTAGCCCGAAGGTAGATTCGGATCCCCAGGTAGATTTTGGAGAAGATCAGCAAGGACGTCTAGCTGTAGGCAGGGGATCTGGTTCAGTTGCTAGAGCAGCCGCCTCATATGCCTGAAGATCTTAGGACAGCAGTTCGAGACCGGTCGAGAGCTGTCGACATGCCGCTAACAAGCTGCAGAAGCCTCGGTGGGAGAGAGAAGCCTCTGCAGCTGGCACAGTGAGTGGGAGGCAGTGTTGACATCAAGTCGAAGCGTGGTGAGGCGAACACCAGAGAGAGGCTGAGACTGTGAAGGAAACAACCTAGAATGAGCGTTCTTTGCAAGATTAGAACATTTGTAATATGTAAAAAACCACTTCAGTTTAGATAGCCTGCCTATGTAAACCGCCTTGAATTAAAGTTGGAAGAGAAATCTGATTACTAGAGAAAGGCGGTATATAAATACTGGTATTATCGTTGTTGTTGTTGTTGTTGTTGTTGTTACTGTTGTTGTTGTTGGACAATAGCAGCAATGAAAAGACTCTAGTCATCTGAACACTGACTTGCCTGACAAGATATAATATATCTTAGCCTCAATGTTCCCCACTTGGAAAATGCAACTTTATGCTTAAGAATACTGACAAAACCTGCTGTTCATTGAAACTGCCAGTAAAAATGAAAACACGCCAACTTTTTGCGATGCTAGTCATCTCTCACCCTTAGTACTTCTCACCTGTAAAAACAGGAGAATAGGGTGGCTACCTTTCACCAGGTGACAGGTATCTGACCAGGGACCATTCTACTGCCCAGTTTTAGAGCGTTGCATTAGAATCCCCCCATCTGTAGCGACATAGATTGCTTATGCAGGTCATACCAATGTATGTGGCTCATGAACTACAGTGGGGAATTGGCTCTGTTCCCTGAGCCATCATCTTATATGTTTTCTTTATCCATATGTGTTTGAAGATTTGTTTCAGACCTCACCTCGCCCACCCACTGAGGGACCATCTCCCTCTTCTTCGTAATCTTCAGTTCTACATGATACTTGGCCCAATCCTATCTGCTGGCGGAAGTGCAAGGATGCTGCTGGAAGTCACATTCTGCCAGCGAGCGCAACAAAGTCACCAATGCGATGGTTGTCAGCTGTGTGTGCAGGCAGGCAGAGAGGCCACCGTTTGCCAGTGGTGGGGGCAGGTGGTAGGAGGAACGGAGGCATTTCTGGGTGGGAAGGGGGGAGGAACCAGGGACAGAAAGGAGGTGGGAAGGGTGATCCTGGCAGCTGTGGTGCACATCAGATCTTATCCCCTCTTTTGCAAACATTCCCGCCCCTTTTCTCTCAGATATACACCACTTATTTTGGTGGTGTATATCTATGTCCGAGGAGACCCATAGGTGGCCCCAGGGCTTATGCAAAGGTAAAATAAGAGAGAAAATTGATAAAGTGGTCTGCTAACTGTCCCTTGTCCACAACTTCTCCATCCTCTCTCAATTTGAGGCTAGACGTACAGACAGGATGCAAGACTCTTCTCTGTGGTCTTATCTTGTTTCCTTCTTACCGGGTGTCTCTCCTTCCCCTGGCTGGTTTCGGCTCTGAAGTTTCCGTTGTGGTGAGCAACTGCTGGACGGAAGTCCCCCAATCACGCCTCCATTCACACTGATGCTTCCCCAAATAGCGGACTGCAACCTTAGCCTCAAATTGCCCTCAGCCAGTTTACAAGGAAAGTGAAACTTTATCTGAGTCCGTCATGATTCCCGAACATAGCCGAGCCTTTGGCCTCTGACACTGTAACCCCAAATGGGATGCTAGATCCCCTGCTTGGCACCGCCTAGCAGCCCAATCTTAACCAACTCTTCACCGCTGGTGCACACTCCACATTTCCTGCTTTGATTCAAGAGGAAGGGGCAGATAAGGAGGTTGGTTCCATCCTCAGCAGACTGGGGGAGGCGGCAGGCGGCTGCTCGCTGCTCTGCAGGCTGCCGCCAATGTGAACGACCCCATTCGTTTCACGGATGGGCCAGCCCTGGCTCTTCTCAAAACAAGCTCTAAACGGAGGTGGTCATGTCACACATTTAAAAAGCCCCGCAAATCCTCGGTGGGCTGAAGCAGTGCTTGGGCCCCCACTAGACCAGCCTGATTACAGTCCTGTCTTTGAAAGAAAGAAACTGATTTCCCAAAGCCCCAAATGGCGATCAGCTGGAACAAAAATGTGAAAGTCAAACCCATTTTCCAAGCCACTCTGAAAAAAGACTTTGGTAGCTCACTGACACCAGACTCAGCGCACCTATGCCATGACCACTCCACTTATATTTGCTAGGAAGAAGAAAAGACATTCATTCTAAGAGAGGCCACAAATTGTTCAGGACAGGAATGAGCAACAATATCGTCAGTAATTCTTAGGCACCCTGAGAGGATTGGCCCTACCACCAACTGGAATTAAGCAGGCCATTTCAAGCAGGAGATTGAGGGCAGGTACTCAGGGGCCAGGTGGGAGCTCCCCTAGCATCTTTGAACCAGTAATGTCCCCAGCCTGGTCGCTGTCTGGGGCAGGGGTGACGTCACAACACCTTGCGTCACCCCCGCATCATGACATCACCCCCTACACCTGCACATTACCCCCTGCCTCCGGAGCCAAACGGACCCAGGGGCGGGCGGGAGGGTGCATTTTCGTGGCACTCGCCGCTTCAAGCAGCGAGTGCAGTGCACCCCCCTCCCCAGGCGGAGATGGCGGAAAACCGCCAAAACGCCACAGGGGGCAGACCTGCCTCGTGCCAGCCACACTACTGCTGTGGACAGCCTGCACAGGAAGGCAGACAACGTGGCCCAACTCTGCTTTTCCTCATCTCCTTCCTTCTGTTTCTATTAGGAAATGGAAGAGATTTGAGAAAAGGGAGGAACTGAGGTGTGGTTTTGGTATGGAAAAAAAAAAGGCTGAGGGTGGAAGGGAGGGGAAATTGTTCATCAATCTGCTTCCGGGAGCCAAGTATCATAGGCTCTTTCTCACCCACTCAGAAGTTTAGCGATGCCCTGGTTTCTCCAATCACTGCTGCCCAAATGTCAGCACAGCTGTCGCATCTTGGAGAGGTTGGCTACACTGGGCCACACATATTGGAATGTGTGCATGTTGTTCACATGAAGGAACTGAAATAAGACCAATACAAAACAATTCTAGTGTACTGTCATCTTTCTGTATTAGGGAGAGTGTGGTGGTCTCTTATTGAATTTTCCCAAATCATTACCAGATGAAGAAAAATAAGAAAGCAGCAGGGAAAAAAAGGCATGTTCCAGCCATTTGATGAAGCAAGTCTGGAGAACATAAGAACATAAGAACATAAGAAGAGCCCTGCTGGATCAGGCCAAAAGCCCATCTAGTCCAGCTTCCTGTATCACACAGTGGCCCCACCAGATGCCTCAGGGAGCACACAGCCAACAAGACAACCCGTTTCCCGTTGTCACTCCCTTGCACCTGGCACAGAGAAAACCTACTTCTAAAACCTCTAAAACCAGGAGGTTGCTTATGGCTTGTAACCTGTGATGGACTTTTCCTCCATGAATCTGTCCAAACCCCTTTTAAAGGCATCTAGGCCAGGTGCCATCACCACATCCTGTGGGAAGGAGTTCCACAGATGAATTACACGCTGGGTAAAGAAATATTTTCTTTTATCCGTTCTAACTCTCCCTCCACTCAATTTTAGTGCATGTCCCCTGGTTCTGGTGTTGTGCGAGAGGGAGAAGAATTTCCCTCTATCCACTCTCTCCATCCCATGCATAATTTTATACGTCTCAATCATGTACCCCCTCAACCGCCTTTTTTCTAGACTGAAAAGCCCCAAATTCTGTAGCCTTTCCTCATAAGGGAGGTGCTCCAGCCCACGAATCATTCTGGTCGCTCTTTTCTGCACATTTTCCAATTCAACTATATCCTTTTTGAGGTGTAGTGACCCGAACTGGACACAATACTCCAGATGTGGCCTTACCATCGATTTGTACAAAGGCATAATGATATTGGCCGTTTTATTCTCAATCCCTTTTTTAATGATCCTGAGCATGGAATTGGCCTTCTTCACAGCCGCCGCACACTGGGTCGACACTTTCATCGACCTGTCCACCAGCACCCCAAGATCTCTCTCTTCATCCGTCACAGACAACTCAGAACTCATTAGTGTATATGTGAAATTTTGGTGTCTTGCCCCAATGTGCATCACTTTGCACTTACTTACATTGAAGCACATCTGCCATTTTGCTGCCCATTCTCCCAGTTTGGAGAGATCCTTCTGGAGCTCTTCACAATCCCAGCTGGTCTTCACCACCCGGAAAAGTTTAGTGTCATCTGCAAACTTGGCCACCTCGCTGCTTATCCCCAACTCCAGGTCATTTATGAATAAGTTGAAAAGCACCGGTCCCAAGACCGATCCTTGGGGCACACCGCTTTTCACCTCTCGCCATTGTGAAAATTGCCCATTGACTCCCACTCGCTGTTTCCTGGTCTTCAACCAGTTCCTAATCCACAAGAGGACCTGCCCTCTTATTCCCTGACTGTGGAGTTTTCTCAGGAGCCTTTCATGAGGGACTTTTGTGATAATGCTAGAAAGTTATGAATAGGTCAGTGATACACTACAAAAAAAAAGTAAACAAATGGAAACCAATAACGCAATTTTTAAGAATGGTTTTAATCTGCAAGTCTTGTATCAATTAGAGCAGGGGTTCTCAGCCAGTAGTACTAGTACCAACAGTGGTACTTTGGCCGACTGCTGGTGGTACTCAGACCGCCAGACCAACGGAACCTCACTCTGATGCGGTGCTTTCGGCAGTGCGTTTTCGCTTCCGAGAGGCTCCTGCCTTTGGCCTCCTACCAGCATTTTCTGACCTCCAAAAACCTGAAAACCCAGTGATGATGTCATTGCCAGTTACTTTCGGTGGTACACAGTAGAAGAGTGGCGCCAGTGATGGTACTCAGCTGAGAAGGGGTTGAGAGAACCCCTGAATTAGAGTAAGAGTGCATAAAATAAATATTTATTTAAGGAATCCCCCCTTCCGCCTTTGCAGAGGCCACCAGAGCTGCTCCCAACAGAAAAAAATAAAACAATTTTGTGCGTCATAACCAGCAGGGGCAGCCCCAATTGGTCTCCCACCCCCTAAACAGCGGCAGATGTGCCTCACCACCCTCTAAATGCTGCTGCTTTTTTGCCAGAGTGCATAGAGCACCTCATCCCCTGCACCCAGCACCTCTGACGCCAGGCAGCACAAACACACAAAATCCCACCCCCTTTAATTGGCGTTCACCCTCTGAGCTGGCTAGATCTCTCCCTGCCTGGCCAAGAGGACAGCAGGTGGTGACAACCTTCTTCTGCCCCGTCGCCACTGCTGCTGCGAGATCCCTTCCCCTTGCAGGAGAGGCGGCAATGGCGGGATGGTGGCAACAACGCTGTGGGTGGCAGCAATGCCCTCCTACCTCCCCCACTCTGCTGCCACAATCTTTGCAGGTAGTACAGGAGGCAGCCCGTCCCCAGCCCACATTCACTGTCCTGTCTTACCTTTTCGCTCTTCCATAGTCTTCACTCTGCTGCACCTGCGTCGCTAGAGCGTGGTGGGGGGCGGACCGCCGAAGGGTGATGCGCGCACCCACGTGCGTCACCTCCCTGCACGCGTCGCCCTCCGGAGGCTCCGAGGCCAGGAGAAGGCCTCGGAGCATCCTCCCGGGCCGGCGCTCCAGGGCCTTCTGATGAGGCCCACTGCGTCAAAACGTAATTTATAACGTTTTTCGCGCATGCGCAGACTGTTCCTGAGGGGAAAGGGCTGCCCTTTTCCCTCAGGAACGGTCTGCGCATGCGCGAAAAACGTTATAAATTACGTTTTGACGCAGTGGGCCTCGTCAGAAGGCCCAGGACAGCCGGCCGGGGAAGACGTCCCCAGAGCCGGCTGCAACGGGGGGGGGGCAGAGTCGGGGGGCACCCGGGGCAGCGTCCCGTCGGGTCGCCCCCCCAAAATCGCATCATGACCTGGCGACCGCGCCAAATTTACATATAGCGGCTGTGGGGGAGGGGTCATTAGGGCGACGCACGCGCCCCCGCCCTGGGGCCACGCACGCCCTAGTGACGCCACTGCTGCTGCCCTGTTTTCAAACAAAACCACCCAGTAAGCCAGAAAAAAAGGAAATCAGGCAGAGCAGTGGCCCACCTGCAAAGAAGGGAGGGTTTCCTTTTTTGGGGGGGAAGTGCTTCTCCCACTCCCACTTTGGGGGTAAGTGGGGGGGAACTGAGGAAGTGCTTCTCCCACTCCCCTAATCACATGGGAGGAATGGGTGTATTTTGTCCTTGGCTTAGCAGTGTGTTTAGAGGACAGTTCAGACAAAACACCCACACATGATTAGGGGAACTAGCCAGGATGTGAGGGGAGATGCGTTTTGAACCCATGAAGCTGGTTGGACATTTAAAATATCCTCAAACCAACCCCAAGAATATATTCGTGACTATGCCATCCATAGACCAGCAACAACACAGCCCGGAAAGAGTTCCTTGGTGCCCCTGCCACACACTCTTCTCCTTTAAAGTTAGCCAAAATCTGGGCCTGTTTATTTCCAGAAGACATCCTTATTTGGGCTGCCTTTTAAAGAAAAATGTTGAATCAGGACTGAAGCCATTTGAGAGAGAGAGAGAGAGAGAGAGAGAGAGAGAGAGAGAGAGAGAGAGAGAGAGAGAGAGAGAGAGAGAGAGAGATTTAAACCCTGCTGTCTTATAATAAGTGTGTCTTCTTTTGGAACGTCTACTTTTCACTCATATGCATCTGTCTACAGATGGGGGCTGGAATAATCAAAAACATCTGAACATACAACAACTCAGAGGAGGAAACAGAAAATGGCAACCCATCAAAAAGAAACATTAAGGCCTGAAATGCTCATGGGATCAATACACGCTGCCATAGAAAAAGTAAATCTCTTTGCTATGGTCAAAACAGTAAATTGGACAACTCCAGATCATGCTATGTTCCAAGGGTGTGTGTAAATCTTCTTGTTGAAGCAGAGGGGATTAAGTGCGTGAGTCCCAGTTATTTAAAAAAGAACATTTAACTAGACCAGTTACTGGAAGGAAAATAATCAAATTATCCTTTTGAAACTGTTCTCATTTTGCCCTACCACATACTTATAATAATATAGGGCACAAAGTGAAAGAGACAACACATATGTAAGTTGTTAGTTATTGCTGATAAGTACTTGGCCAGTATCTCTACAAATGTATTTTTAGACTTTTATAAATTTCTGATTAAATAGGAATGACTGGTCATAGTTTTTATAGTGAGATCTTTTCTCACAAATGTGTATAGTAGCCTGATGGACCACCACATTGAACATGTATTTCCAAACATGGTCATATTTCCCAAAGATCAGGAACTCAGTTCCCGTGTAAGAATTAATCTTTATTGCCACAAATCGTACACAATAATGTTTGAGCTGCTAGCGAAATGAAAAGAAATTGCACACCAACCACCCCTTAGTTTTTGGCAAAATTCCTATCCTATCGATTTCCTTCTCTCTAGAGGTGCTAGCTAGCTAGAAGAAATGAGTTCAAGAGACGTTTCCTCACACTAAAGGCAGGTTCAGATTATATTTTTCTCCCAAACCAAACCATGCAATTATGGATATGCGCACTCACAGCATGCGCACATCATCATCATCATCATCATCATCATCATCATCATCATCATCATCATCATCATAAACCAGTATTTATATACCGCCTTTTCTTTGGTCATCGGATTTCTCCTCCAACTTTAATTCATCTTGACCCCTCCCCTTAGTTCTGGGTTAGGTCCAGAAATGATTTCAGGGTGATTTAAAATAGGTTTAGCAGAATGTCTAGAGAGATGGTTCAGACAAACCACCCTCAACGTGGATACAAAAACTAGTGCAGAAGCCAGGGAAGGGGCCAAGGCCTGGGGATGGTCTTGTTGTTGTGTAAATACACCCTTGTTGTTGTTCAGTCGTTAAGTCGTGTCTGACCCTTCGTGATCCCATGAACCATATCCCGCCAGGCCTTCCTGTCCTCCACTATCTTCCTGAGTTCGCTCATTTTCATGTTTGTTGAAATACACCCTTAGAAATGGTTAAACAGAGCCTGTTTCTGCTAAGTTACTAATGGGAGATATAGGGCCTGTGTACACACAATACTTTGGGGGGGACATGAGGAAGAGCTTCTCCCACTCCCCTAATCACATGGGAGAAAGGGGCATATTTTGTCCTACCTTGGCAAAATACTGTATTGTCTGTACTGGCCCCCTATCTCTTATTATTAACCTAGCAGAAACAGGCTCTGTTTAACCATTTGTACCCAAGGGTGTATTTACGCAACAGGAGTTAAACATGTACTCCTGTGGGCCGGGAAGAAATGGGTTCAGTGTGACAGGGCGGAGCTTGCTTTGGAACTTCTGAGCACTGGAACTTGCAGTGCTAAAGCGCTTAGCCTACGGCTTATATATAGTACTGTAGAGGAAGTGGGTGGGGCCTTACTTCCATTTCTGTTAACCCTTGGAAAGGGTGCGATACTAAGCATGTGTTGAACAGCATTACCAGGTTGTCAGTTTACATATTCTGGTGCCTCAAAATTCTTGGGTTTCGTTTTGTTCAGAACTCTCATACGGGAAAACACCCACCTAAGAGTCCTCCTGGCCCCATCCTCTTTCTGTCAGAGTCATATTCAAAGCCACACCGCCTTAGGACAGTGCCCAGGAGCCACACAGCTGCCACATTTCCCCTTCTTGCCACCAGTAGGCTGCCCCTCTCACCTAACTCAGTTTAAAGGTGGCCTTGCCATGTGCCCAGAAAATTAGCTTTTGGACTCGCTTTCCTTTGGGTCAGATTTCTTGGTTTACAACAAAACAAAGCAGCAAGCTGTCTTTTGCTGGACATGAGAAGGCAAGGCTCCTGCTGCGGCTGGGGCTGCTAGGCAGTCCCCCAGCAGCAGCAGAACTCGTGTTTGCGCGTTGCTGATTTCCAGCCTGCACAAGGAGGCACTGAGGCCAGCAGCAGGGCAGTTGCAGTAGGTAGACAAATCCACCACACACGGGAGGGCAAGGGGGTGCAAGCATCACAGACTGGGGTGCTCTCTTATTTCCAAGTGGAAGGGGCACCTGGAGAAGGAAGAAGAGCTCCCGGCTGCTCTGGGAATGAAAACAGCTCCCTTCCCGTCCCCTGCCTGCAATTTGGCCACCTCCTGTTCGACGAGAAGAAGAGCTGCGGGCGGCTTTCTCACCCCCACCCCCCATTTGCCCTGTGGGTTCTTTGGAACTGGAAAGTCAGCACTCCCTCCTCCCCCCAGTTTCATTTTTCAAATATCCATTCCTGGGAACCTTCTTCAACAAGGAAGAGGAAAGGGGGAGGGGCATTTTTTTTTTTTTTAGATTGTGAGCCCTTTTGGGACAGAGAGCCATTTAATTATTTGATTTTGTCTGTAAACCGCTTTGTGAACTTTTTGTTGAAAAGCGGTATATAAATGCCGTTAATAATAATAATAATAATAATAATAATAATAATAATAATAATAATAATATATTTCTTTATAGAGCTGCGTTTGTTTTTCAACTTGGAAATAGCAGGAAGTGACGTTCCTAGGATGCTTGATATTGCTGCTACCGGGGGCTTCCAAAATGAATGGAAACCCTATGGCTGCTGTTGCTCCAAGTCCCTCCCGCTACATCTCCCAAGCTCCTTTGCAGCCAAGTAGCCTTCCTATTGGTGCAGGAGGCCACCATTTTTTCTAGCTTCGAGCTCAGAGTTGAAACTTCTGGCGTGGTGAGCGGGCTGGAAGGAGAAAAGAAAAGCAACCCGAGCGCGCTACAAGGTGGGAAAAAAAAAGTTCTCAAGTGCTCCTAGCACTAGAAGCTGAAAAACAAATGCAGCCTAGGTTTGTGTTTGGCAAAAAATTCCCTGTTCCACCCAACATCTCCTTTCAAAACCCAGTCTTTACTCCCTCTCTCTTCTACTTGTACTAGTATTCACTCACATCCTTTTACAGCTACCATCCAGGTTTATCTAACCTTGTCTCATCCTCTTTCATATGTTTTAATCTTCACACAGATCTCTGAATTCACTCCATCCTGAGTCACAGGGAGACCACATTGCTGCGCATATAAAGTCATGCAATTTACTCTTTATGCATGTCTACTCAGACCTACACCCATGCACACGTGTATAGGATTGCAGCCTCGACAAGCTATGAGGAGTTTGGGCAGAGGAGGAGGTCACCACCACTGAAGCAAAGGCCGTGGTGAGAAGAAAAAAAGAGGGGGCACATTTGGAGTGTGCCAAGAACAAAACACCCCTGCCCCCTTCCTCTGTCTGGCAAGAGGCTGCTGCTGAGACTGGTGGGTGCCTACCTGGTTTCTGTGCTGGGTGAACGAGCAACAGAGAGCATTGCATACCAACAGGGTGGGGTGGGGGCTCCAGCCCAGGTAGCCCAAACAGTACCCTTATTATATTACACCATGTTGTAATTTTGTGTGCTCAAGTACTGGATGATTACACTACTAGCCAACACTGTTTGGATGGATATATGCTTCTGAGATTTCTTTTTTTATATGCAGTCCAAATCTATGCATGCTTACCCAGAAGTATGTCCCACTGGGTTTAGTGGGGCTTAGTCTTACTTCCAGGTATGCACATATTGTAGCCTTTGTTTATTAATGTGTATTTTCTCCCTTTATCTTTTTTCTGAAGTCAGTACAGACATTTGCACACATTAGTTCATTATATGAAATGTACATCTTGCAAGCTTTTTGGGGGGGAGAAGAAGTAATAGTTAGTGAACATACTCCTACCAAAAGGAACAGTTGTTGCATTTTCACAATGATGGCCAGACAAGAGCTGATGATGTAACAGAAAGGCCTTTTTGAGGTCAGCATAAAATACATGTTGGAGAGGAGGGCTGAAATGCAGTTGGGGACATTTTGAATGACTGTGCATATAAGCCCAAATTATGTTAATTCAAATGCTCATTAACAGACCCAACTGTGGAGATTCCATTCAAGAATTTGAAAATCAGGCTAGATTTATGGCAAATACTGTAATCATAAAAGGTAATATTGCACAGCTGATTAGCCTCCATACAGGTTCCATTACTGAAGAAAATCAACGACACCACTTAGAATTTAAAAAAAAATGTGCAAAGTTCCTGAAGAAGAATGTACTATGGTCTTAAAACACAGTTTTTCACAGAATCCTGTTGCTATGATTTCACAGGCAAAGAACAGTCTTGCATGAGTCAGATGTGGGCAGAGAAGAAGCATAACAGAGAAGTAGCACATAATAAACTCAGCCTCATCCCAGGGATTTCCTGTGTACTGGGTGCAATCTTGTGACCACAAAACATGTATATTAACCCAAAAGATCAGTACCAAGTACAATAGTCATCAGTCTAAGCAGCCCACAGGATGCTGAACTGTAACAGAACGTTACAGTTGTCTGCTTTGCACTGATGCAAGTGCTGGTGCATTGATAACAGCAATTCTTTGCAAGCACTTGATGACCAATCTGAAAAGTCACAATATTAAAAGCATCTGTTCAAACACTTTTATCCCTAAAATAAGTAGGAAGCAAAATATGAAAGGCATTACCTTTTACTGAACCAAAGCTTGACAGAAGTGGGGGGGGGGGGGAGTTGGATCGGGAAGCTCTGAGTCAAAGTTGAAAGGAAGAGCTCTTTACGCATGCTCAGAGACATGGTCAGCGAGACTCAGATGTGGGAAAGGGGCAAGGCATGTGCATGTTTAAGCTGCCAGGGTTTCGCTGCTGCTTCAGGAATCCTGAAAATGAAATTTTTTTTTTTTTTTGAAAAATCCTGAAACGGGGACACAAACACATCCACAAAACAAGGTGTGTGGGGGGGGGGGGGGAGGGAGTGATAAATCTCTGCCTGCCTCCCTCTGGGAGTCAGGGCCCTTTCAAGTATGGGACAGACATAACATTGAATAGTAAGATGGAAGGACTGCCATAGACTGTCTGTATAGGCTGTCCCCGTTCCCCAATTTCAGGGGCTGTCTTCTGTATGGAAATATGCTTACTTGCAGCCCAGAGAAAGATCTAGACCTGTGCTGACTTGTGTGCCAGATTTGGTATCTCCTTGGATTGAAACCCCACTTTTTATTACTAAGTATGTGGGAGGGGAGAGAAAGGGTTGCTCGATGGCAATGTGGCAAGCTGTACCATACTATATATAACGTTGGCCAACACCACAATTCTAGCATTTTTCAGTCTGACAATGTGCATACAAAGGAATGCGCTCCTGCAAGGGACTGGGACTGTGGTAGGAAGCCCTGCCTCCAACTCCCACTGGACTGTTTAGTCCCTACGCTATGGTCATAATCACTGATTGATATATCATGCCGTCCACATGCATGGTGCTTTTCCAAGAGTGAGAAGACTGGACCCTGTCCCACGTGGTTCACAATCGAAAAACTGCAACCGCACATTCAGCCTGGATATGCATCTCTGACCACGTGAAGCCTATGTGTTTAGTTTGGATGCATGGAGAGGCCATGTGGACAATCTTCTTAGGAATGTGCGTAGGTTAAGGGTGGGACTTGCTGCTGCTGTGATCCTGCTTCCCCCCCCCCCAAGCATATTGATGGTCTGAAAAGGGCTTCTGTGTGCACTGAATGTGTGGAGAAGGCAGCAGGATTGTCCCTGTTGGCTCTGCCCCAGACCTCTGCACTTCCAGCTCTGCTTGGCAGGAAGAAAACAGGCTTTTGGGTATTTCCAACATATTTGCTGCATGTGCATTTGCACTGAAAGTCTTTTGAACGCTACGAGACACTTCGCAGCCCTTCAAATAATACTTGGAATTGTTATCCCTTTTCTTTTTTTAGGGTTTGTATGTGATCTCAGTTGTCCTTACAACAACAATCCTGCAAGGAAGGTCAGCATTATCCTCACACTACAGTTTATGGGTGACGGCTGAGGTTAGTCGTTTGTCATACTGACCTGGGTGGACCAGTGGTTTGTCTGACTTGGTGTAGGAAAAAGAAGCGGCTGCCTGCTGCGTCAGACCTTCCGGCCATTTGCTCGGTATTGTCTACACTGGCTGGCAGTAGCTCTCTGGCCCCAGCCCTATAATGCTGCTTCATATCACGTTAGCACGTGGTGACTTTTCCCCACTTCCCCTCTGAACTGTCGCAACTTCCTCAAACTAATTTGTATTATGTTCTAGTGGCTACTTTCGAGTGAGTCACAGTGGCAAACATGACATCAAAGACAACTTGAATTTTTATTCATAAGAAGAATGAAGAACATCAAGTATGAATTAAAGTTATCACGGTCAGCGATAACAGAGATCGATAACAACGAGAATAGTAGCCAGGCTTAGGAAGGAAGAAGCCTTTATTGTTAAAAATCACATTAAAACAGTAAACATTGGCTTCAAAGGTCGACAGACTTTAAGAAAGGGGGCAGAGAGGCTGCGAAGGTGTTAACTGAGCAATGCAACCACTGTAACTAAGAAAAATTGCTCTTTCTTCACCATTAGAGAGTATACTCAAGTATCTATTTATTCAATTTATATCCTGCCTTTCTCTCCGAAGGGAACTCAAGGTGGTTATCAACATTAAAATGCATATATAAATCATAAAATGCATAAACATTTTAAACTAACTAACTAACTCTGTGTGTGTGTGTGTGTGTGTGTGTGTGTGTGTGTGTGTGTGTGTGTGTGTGTGTGTGTGTGTTGCCAGGAACAGACAGAAAGCAACTGGATTGTGCGACAATTAAAGGCACTATCTATTTGCATAATTAGGGAACATTTTTCATAATATGCAGCTTAGGCTGTCTGGATCTGAGGAACTGGAATATGGTAACCCTGCTTCAAGGGGGGTCGTATCACTCAGTTCTCATCTTTCTTGAAGCCTTCTCCACTCTCCTCCCGGAGCAGCAGCCTGTCCAGAGGAAAGAAGGAGCTTCCAATCCACCTGGACAACTCAAAGAGAGGCAAGGAAGGAAGCCCTTTCTCCTACACGCCACTGCTATAGAGGTGCTGCTGGGGAAGGGGGGGGGAACACATACTACAAACCACCTTTCTTTGAAGAACCAGCTGTAAAGCAAGAAGAAAACCTCAGTCACAAGGAGAACAGTGCAAGAGGAAAAACTGAGTTTGCCATTCGAATCTGGTCCTTTCTCTGACTTTTACTTGAGACTTGTTGGTCACATCAGCAACAGCTACCTAATGCCCAATTTATGCTATGCTAAGGGCCAAACGAGATGTGATGCTGGAGATCTGCGAGTAGGCTCTTTTTCTAAAAAAATATATATTTTAAATGAACTACATTTGCACAAATTTCTCCATGCTCGACTTATCTATCCAGACACAAAATACAATCCAGGTAATGATTGTCTCTAGTTTGTTCTTCTGGTGTTCATATCTACCCTAATTTATCTGAAATTTCTCATAATTGTGTTGCACATACCTGATATCACATAGTTGCCCATCTGTTCCTTTAATTCATCCCCTTTATTCTCCTCATACACACACCCTGTTTTTACTTTGGGAATGTAAAGGGGGACTGTAAAGGGGGGATTTGGGATGTAAGAATTCTCCATAGGGTTCATTGCCTGCTGTTCCTATCAGCCTCTCCCCAACTACAGACAATCACAGCACAACACAGAGACTGGGAAGTGCACCCTCTGCCAAAACCAGGCACAAACTAATTCTGCAGTTCACAACCAGTCAAAGGTGCAGCTTGGCACCTCTATGCCGTGTGTGCGTATGTGTGTTGGGAGCAGAGCCGACAGGACAGCAGGTCATGTGGAGGGCAGGAGCTTGCAAAAACACGCCACTGGCAGCCAGTGATTGAACCAGAGCAAACAGTGATATGATAGCTGCACGTGCAGACAACAGCAGCAAGCTAACTAGTTTTCCCAGTATGTGCAGAACCGGAAGCTTCAAACAAACTCGTAAACTTCTCAAGTGGATTTCCAAATACGAGAGAAGCCATCTCATTTGGATTGCATTAAGAGAAGAATATATCCCGTGAATGGAAGTTCAACCATTGTGCATCCATTTTGCAATACTCAAAAGGTTTCTAAAGTGAACCAGCAAGGACCCTAGTCCAGAGCAGGACTGCAGCACTCCATAGGGGCAATCTTTCTCCTCCATGCCATTTTCATTGAAATTACCCAACAATGCTGCTGTTTGTCCCATAAGGTACAGCATATGGGTGCCTGTATGTTTTGCCCCATGGGGCAAATAGCAGCTTCACAGGGGTGATTTCAATCAGAAAAACGGTGCAGGAGTTGACCTGTTCCCTACACATATGAATTGCGATGCACACACGCACACACACGAGAATCCATCTTCCACGGATCCAACATGTTACATGGCTGTCCTGCATCACATGTAGTTTGACCCCAGGTAATCTGAATTCTCGTGCATTTGTGCACAAGAATGCGAAAAAGCTTATACTTTTACCAATCCCTTCATTCTTATACACATACAAACATACTCACATGTTTGGCAACACTGGTCTTTCTAAAGATAGAAGTTTGCTTTCTTTCTTATGTTCCTGAGAAGGAAGTAACAATTGTCTTGTTTCCCGAAGTGTTAGGGAAAACGAGCAAAGAAAAAAGAAAAAGTGCTTCCCTCCAGACCACGTTATGTGCGATAACCAAAAATTCCAGAAATTGCACTCAGTTCATTCAGACCAACTCTTTGTTTCTTGGGCTTTCCCTGCCCTGTTTTTCCTGCCTGGCTCTGTTGCCTGCCAAGATATGTCAGTTTCCTTTTACCTAAAAAAAAAGTTGGTTGATCAGAATCAGGAGACAAGATCTCACACTGCCAAAGGAAACTGCCACATGAGACAGGAGGGTGGGGTGACCTCCAGTGCTGTAGCTCATCATTTTCCTCTTCTGGTCCATTCTCCTCTTCCTTTTCAAATCAAGGAAGGAAGAGGTATAGTGGAGGCTGGCATGCTGCCGGGTAAGGGAGGGGGGTGGACATTTGGCATGCCACCTCAGGCTCCGGGAAGTCTTGGACCAGCTCTCGTGACATGGATGGATGCTTGAGATTAAAACGGCCAATATTATTATGCCGTTGTACAAATTGATGGTAAGGCCGCATCTGGAGTATTGCATCCAGTTCTGGTCGCCGCATCTCAAAAAGGATATAGTAGAACTGGAAAAGGTGCAGAAGAGAGCGACCAAAATGATTAGTGGGCTGGGGCATTTCCCTTATGAGGAAAGGCTACAGCGTTTGGGGCTCTTCAGTCTACAAAAAAGGAGGCTGAGGGGGGACATGATGGAGACGTATAAAATTATGCATGGGATTATTTTCCCTCTCGCACAACACCAGAACAAAGGCGGCTGAGGGGGGGACGACATGATTGAGACGTATAAAATTATGCATGGGATGGAGAGAGTGGATAGAAAGAAGTTCTTTTCCCTCTCACACAACACTAGAACTAGGGGACATCCACTCAAATTGAGTGGAGGGAGGATTAAAACAGACAAAAGAAAATATTTCTTTACCCAGCGTGTAATTGGTTTGTGGAACTCCTTGCCACAGGAGGTGGTGATGGCACCTGGCCTGGATGCCTTTAAAAGGGGATTGGACAGATTTATGGAGGAAAAGTCCATCACAGCTTACAAGCCATGATGGGGATAAGCAACCTCCTGGTTGTAGGAGTAGGTTTTCTTTGTGCCAGGTGCAAGGGAGTGGCGACAGGATACAAGTATCTTGTTGTCTTGTGCTCCCTGAGGCATCTGGTGGGGCCACTGTGTGATACAGGAAGCTGGACTAGATGGGCCTTTGGCCTGATCCAGCAGGGCTCTTCTTATGTTCTTATGTTCTTATGTACAGTTGACATAAGAACAGTTGACTGCTCCCACATGGCTATACTAGCCCATCAACTAACTTAGTTCATCTGTATACTCTCACTGATCTTGACACTTGTTTCTCCCATGCTCAACTAGATCAGTAAAAGTAATGAGCATTTGAAGTGCTCTGTGCAGTTCACATACATCATCTCAATGGTCCTTTTAGCAACTCTGTAAGGTAGGTCAGGTGCGGGTTAATGAGTGGCACAAGGCTAGTTAGGCTTACTAGGTTCTGTGTGATTCTGGGGTCCTGTCCCAGGGTTTATGGCAGCCGCACGACCAGGCCTCTTCACGACACTTGTGCCGTGTGCCTGCGCAGCTGGAAGCTTTGGACTGACTTCCAGTCATGCAGATGCACAGCACGAGCGTCACGAAGAGACCCGGTTATGGCCGGGAACCGGGCAAATCCAAAGCTTCCAGCAGTGCAGGCGCATGGCGCGGCTGGACGCTTCAGCCTTGCCCGGTTCCCAGCTGGGAATCGGGCAATGCCGAAGCGTCCAGTCGCGCATGCACACAGCTGAAGGCTTCACACTGGAGGCTTCAGGCTCAGACTGAAGCATCCAGCACGCGAGGAGCCCTGATATCTGCAGGTCCGGTATCCCCAGATTCACTTATCCGTGGATCCGGTATCTGCAGATTCACTTACTCAATGTATTACAACTTACTCAATGTATAAGCCATGTATCAATGTATTACAGCATCTCCCTCCCCCTTTCCAGCTATTACATAGAACATAAGGGGAATTAAATACCCAACCTCCATGACAGAGGGGTCAAGCCCCATTTGCTCCTAGAGAAGAGCCTCCACTGGGTGTTTCGTATTTCAGTATGGTTATATTTCTTTCAGAACTTATTTTCATTTATAGAACTAGTTACTGTGCCACACATTTAGAATGAGGTACGCTAAAGAGCCTAACATAAAACCAGGCATGGGAGAAAACGGAGGGGTTCCGTCAAACAATATCAGCCAACAGTCCTTGACCTCCTCAAGGCTCAAAACAGCCATTCTAAACTGTTTTTCACATTTCTGCTGCAAAGTTCCCGTCTTCAGACCGGACCGTTGGCCTGACATAACAATGAGGGGAAGGGTAATTTTCCCAGTGCTGGAATTTCCCCTGGCACTGAATGAACACAGCATGTGCCTCTCTCTCTCTCTCTCTGTGGTAAGTCAAGTTGGTAGAAATTTCCCCATTGCCTTCTGTGGGTGAAGACTGTAGTGATCTATTTACTTATAAAAACTCTGAGTCACAGCTCCAGCTGTTTTCAGGTGCCTAAGATGCCTTATGTGAGTTTACATTCAATGCAGCGCTAAGCCAGTTTAGAATAAAAGAAAGATTAAAACGACAGGAAGCTGGGCCGCTTCTCTACTCATCACAACTTGGAATGAAATAACACATAAAGGCTTGAAATGCTTTTAATTGCAGTTGATAGGCAGCCAGGAAGGGAGCTGCTGCTGGGTTATCTACAGCAGGGGTGGCCAACTTCCCACCATTAGGGCCTCTGTGTTCTTAAGAGTTGTGTAGAAGACAGAATCTTGGCAGCTGCAATTGCTGATGGTGCTGCTAAAGCAGCTGCACCTGCTCATGGGCGTTGACAGGGGGAAGCGCGGGGGGCGGGCCGCCGGGGGGTGTCGCGCGCATAGGAGTGATGCGCGACCCCCCCACTTACAGTTTGGAGGTGGAGCCGGGCCCTCCCACCCTCCCCTGTGTCCGTTTGGCTCCAAAATGAGCCAAAAATAGAGTGGGGAGGGTGCTCTGCTCCTGTGCGTGATGTCACGCGCGGGGGCGGAGCCTCTCCCTTAAAAGTGACACGCGCCCCCGCTCTGGGGTGTCGCGCGTCCTAGCGACGTGACTGCACCTGCTGAAATGCCCTCACCTATACAACCATTAAAGTGCCAGGAGCATTAATGTTGAAAGGTTGGCATCCCCTGATCTACAGTATGCCTGGGTCCAAAGAGCTACTGAAGGACAATGCTGAAGGCCTTGAACATGCCCAGCAGAATCTTGGACTTCTTTTGGAGTGGAGCCTCCCTTGCCTTATTAGCAGGGCCCCCATGCTGCATGGCAAACCTCTTTTGAAACTGATGAAAGCTTGAGAAGCAGTTTGTAATAACTGATTCTAATAACTGATCAGTAATAACTGATTGTAATAACTGATTACAAACTTCAATTTCTTGTAGTAACCTTCATGGCCCGCTATTACACCCCAATGCTTCACAGATACGGGATTTGACGCCATGTAGTCAGTTCGAAATATTTAATAGTTTCCAAAACATGCCGCGGGTTTCCAAACAGGCAGTCGCATGCGTGGTAAAAATTATCAAACAATCCGAGGATCACAAAAAAAAAAAAGTCTCCTGCACGTTGTTTTCACTGCTTTCGAACTGACTACACGGCGTCAAATCCGGTATCTGTGAAGCATTGGTGTGTGATTACAAACTGTTTCTCAAGCTTTCATCAGTTTCAAAAGAGGTTTGCCATGCAGCATGGGTAGGCTTACCAGCACTGGCGTCACTACAGGGGGGGGGCGGAGCTGTAAGTTCTTCCGTGATCGGAGCCTCCGTTACACGGAAGAACAAAGCGCCCCGCCCCCGCACCTCCCGACCCATTCAAAGCAGTGAAAACAACGTGCAGGAGACTCCCTGCGCGTTGTTTTCACTGCTTTGAATGGGTTGGAAGGCGCAGGGGTGGGGCGCTTTGTTCTTCCGTGTAACGGAGGCTCCGATCACGGAAGAACTTACAGCTCCGCCCCCCCTGTAGTGACGCCAGTGCTTACCAGATCTCCAACCGGGACAGAGTGCTAGACCTTTAGGAGAAGGAATGTGGGCAGGTGTAGCTTGTTATACCTTAGAGCACAATCCTAGGCATGCCTACTCAGAAGCAAGCCCCACTGAACACAATGGGTCTTGCTTCTCCTGTCATCCCACTGCTGCCATCCTGCTGCCACCGCCATCATCGTCTTCGCCGCCACCATCATCATCGTAGTTGCTGCCGCTGCCCCCCCGCCACCATCATCTTCATCGCCATCATCTTCATCTTTGTTGTTCTCCACTGCCGCAGCACCCACCAGCGCCGGAGCCTGGCCGGCTCGGATGCCCCCGCCAGCACTGATACTGGCTCGGATGCCCCCAGGAGTGGATTCCTGCCCCCACTAAAGCATCTGCCGCCACCACACTTTTAAAATGCGCCTTTTTCAGTGGTGCCATCTTGGATCTCACGAAACCTCACGAGATCGAAGATGGCGGCGCCCAAATCTCATGAGGGCACATGAGGCAGTACTAGGAGCGCTTGCTGAGGTAGGAGTGCTGGTTGCTTTGGAACAAAGCTGTGTGGTTCCTGCATCACCGATAGGGTCTTTGCTCACCATGAATGTTTCAAAACCAAGCAATTTTCACACAAAAAATAACAAAAGTGTTCAGTGCTGCAAAGGAAACTGAACATACAATAGATGTGTACCATTCAGGAGAAGAGTTTCAGGAATCATTCTGCAGCCCTTTGATACATAGCCACAAACCTTTTTGCTTAAAAGCATCACAGGCTCCATGAGAAAAATATAAAATGGTTTGTGCAAATTTCAGTCTGTAACTCAGTAAAGCTTTATTTGTTTCAGAATGAGAACTCCAGAATTGATTCAAGCTGTAAGAATACAGACTGGATTGCATTTGGCCAGTTATGGAGCACTTAATCCCAAATCTTATAAAATCTCTCTCTCTCTTCTCCTGGCTCATCACATGCCAAGCACAGATCATCTGGGAAGGAAATTTTGCTTATGTTTTCAGTTTCAGCTTTCAAACATGGAGCCAAATTTTGTAAAATCTATTTATTTGGCCAAAAACCAAGTTTCTAACTTCTTAGCTGGTAGTTTTTGGAGAAGGGTTGCAAGTTTGCCAAAATCTATCATTTCTCTAGCTTTTTTCTTTCTTTTTGTCTTTGGCAGACAGGCAGCACAAGTTAATCTCAGTCATCTTGAAGTCCTCACTGGATCCTGCCCCATTAACACTCTCCCTTGTCACTCTTAACACCCCCCCCCAATTTTTCAAGGGTTGGCAATCTTATGACATCAGTTTACACAATGTCGTAGTTCTAAAATACAAATTACAAGGTTGTTTTATTCCCTCAATACACGCAGTCACAAAAACGCTGTTAAAAACGCTGCTACTCACTAGCGTCGACGGGGGGAAGCGGGGGGGGCGGGCCGCCGGGGGGCGTCGCGCGTATAGGGGTGACGCGCGGCGCCCCTCACTTACATTTTTGCGGTGGAGGTGGGCCCGCCCGCCCTCCCCTGGGTCCGTTTGGCTCCAAAATGAGCCAAAAACGGAGCGGGGAGGGCGCTCCGCTCCTGCGCGTGACGTCACGCGCGGGGGCGGAGCCTCCCCCTTAAGGGTGATGCGCGCCCCCGCTCAGGGGTGTCGCGCGTCGTCGTGACGCCCCTGCTGCTACTGGCTGAGATGTTACGTAGAAGACTTGCATGTGCATCAGCGTTCACATTGGCTACTTTCTCTCCATACACACAGCCATGATGTTAAAAATGCTACTATTGGTTGAGACACTACCAAACACTTGATTTGCATCACTGATGGGCTTATCTGTCACCCATGAGGTCCTACTGATGGCAGTCGTGAGCCCACTGTAAACTGAATCATATTGTATAGTGAACCTTGTTTTACTATGGAGAGTCCATTGTAAAGTGATTTGATTGTAAAGTGAGCCCATTGTAAAGTGAGGGTCCATTGTAGAAAGACTTCAACAGTGCATTCCTATGCATATCTACTCAGAAGTAAGCTTCACTGTATCCAATGGCACTTATTACCAGGTAAGTGCATATAGGATTGTTCTGCCACCTCACCAACACCACCAAGACTGCAGCATGCAACTACAGTTGTGATGAAAATCTGAAGAAATCTGAAGAAAAGGCTACTCTTTTTTTCCACTCTCATTTCCACCTCCCTGCCATATAAGAATCAGGAACTTCCTTAAACATTTGAACTGCCCTTTTGTGCAAATTTTGCATTATGTGGGGATGACATATCATGCTTTGGCTGCTAAAATGTGACTAAGACACACGGATTGCTTCGGAAGCAGTTCAAATTAGGTTTTTTAATAGCTGGAAACTAGATCAATCTCTAATAAGTATGATTTATTGTATTCATTCAGCAAGGGAAATCTGTGTGCAGAAGAAGCTTCCGTGTGCAGACTCCCTTGCTGGGTCAGGAACCACACAGATCAGATATACACATAGGTGAAGACAGATGAAACATTTTTGGAGCAGTGAGTCCAGTTCGGAAGCAACCTCACTCAGCCCAGCTGTACTTTCCCTCTAGGGTTGAGAGTATCAGATGGGGGAAATGGTTCTGCGAGTTTGCAGTGAAGACCAGCCATGCACAGATTGGCTGAGTGAGTGACACCCAATGATGCCACCAAGAATCACCTAAATTCCCAGAACACTTTTTAGTAAAAAGACTTTGTGCTTTTTAATAAGACAATGAATACTGTATACACATGGCACTTAAGAGAAGGCAGCCCACTTGAAGCATGTGGAAGAGGCAAGACTCAAAATCGGTATGTACACCTATCAATCAATTGACACGTATCAATCAATTGATCAACGTACACCTTGCAATTGCAGTACTGGCAGAAAGTTGGGCTCATGCTGCAGCTGCAGAATATGTGAATTCTTTTTATATTGTATTTATCTTCATCCCTCAATGCTAGTCATCCAATGAGATCCCCATCTGCCCTGCATTTTGTTTAAGAGGACATGGAAACCTACCCATCTTGTGACAAAGATGGGAAAATGAATACCCAGCTGTTAGGTCACTAGTTGTGTGCCACACCCTTGTTGTGAGTGATTATCCCTGGAACAGGACCAGCAGGATTCTTTCCCCTGATTTGGGTGTTCGCATCATTCAATTGAATTGTTGATGCGTATAATGTTTGAGCAACATCTAAGTCACCCGGCTAGAAAAAAAAGTTCATATTTGGTAACAGATGTCAGGCAAGACATGAAAGAATTCATGCGCAGACCTGATCAGGAAAGCAAACATAAATTGGTTTGTGTCACAACTAGAAGCAAAATCCTCAATAATGTGTTTTGTGAGATAATTCTCTTAGATGCAGTGTGCTCCGTCATGTGGAACCAATTTTCAACAAGGTAGATGAAAGGAAGATTACCAATAATAGGTGGGAAATATGGTTTACAAACTGGTTCATGAATCTTGAAAACTTAAGCTATCATGTCTATATAGGAATAAAGTGATGTAACAATGTTTTTTTTTTCATGTCATGTGGGCATATGATCAAGTTGTGATCCAGTGTGATCCAATGTGTTCAAGTTGAATCTCTCCTGTATGATTACTTCCCTAGATTGCTTTAAAAGAAATGATTACTCATATAGGTTGGTAAAGAACAATGGTTATTATAGCGATGGTATACAACTATCCATATTTACCAGGGAAAATCCCTGTTTTGGGTATCTGTCCTTGGTAAGGTACTGTCCCTGTTTTGCCTGTTGTGGTGATTTGAAAATTCCTTTTTAAAATAAATAGCTGGGGGAAACCCCCAAGTAGACCCCTGGGCTGATCTTGATCGGCCCTGAACGAGAATAGGATCCGGCCGCCGGATAGTTAGTCAGGACTGGGCTGCCCGTGAGGTTAATCCTAGGTAAGCATGTGTAGAGTACTGGCATGTACTGGCCCAAGCCCAGGAGACATTTGAAGCACGTGAAAATGCCACAACCATGCAGATTCCCCCCTCCCCCAGAAAATCAGTGAGGAAGGTGAAAACCTGGCCACTTTCCCCCCTTGCCTTGTTCCTTCCTTGTGTTGTCCCTTAAACAACCAGAGTTGGCTAGAGATAGATACTCCCAAGTTGCGCTCTGAAACATAAAAGAGATGAACTTTCTACCCCTGACATCCCTAAATGATGCAAATGCAAAAGGGGTTATCTGCACATGCTTTCTTTGGAGTCTTACCAATATACAGTATTTATCTCCCATGGCTGAAGCAGACTTGGGTTGTTTCAAACAAGGCTTCCCTCCATAGCTGTGGCAGAGGCAGTGTTAAATACTATAAAGAAAGCCCCCACTGTGAGTACAGTTCTCTTCTTGAATGTGGAAAAAGTTCTACTTTGGACAAGGCTTTGTGCTTTATTGAACCATCAAGTTGAGAAAAAATTGTCAGCATTATTGATCAGATGTTGAGATCCCCACCCAAACTCCTCTGAGACAAGCTTGACAGAGCAATGTGCTGAATGACAGCATTTAGCCAATCTGTCCATGGAAAGTTCATCATAGCAACGGAGGGTGGGAGGGGAGAGAGAGAAAAAACAGGCATCATGCTAAGGAGCTCTCTGTTGCATGGGATTCTCACGCTCAGGCCAACTGCTTTGAGGCCAGGCCTCTCCTTCAGAGCCAACAAAAAGCTGTACCTCATCCACACATTCCATTCTGAAGCCAGCTGCTTGAGGTAATCATCTCCCCTGCTTCATATCCACAGAAGGCCTCAATCCTCTCCTTACCATGTCCTCATTTTCCATTTGTGTGATTTAAACATTGTTTTCCAGGAGCTCTGATTGAACCTGATTGGGTGTCCAGTCCTTGTTATCCAAGAAATATTTCTAAAGGTACATTTTTCTGCATGTTAAGCATAGCACTGTTGAAATCTGCAGAAATCACATTCATTCTGCTTACTCCATGCATGTGAATAATGTGTGATTACGCTTAAATGATACAATCAAACAATAGGCTTACCATTCGTCCCGGTTTCGCCGGGACAGTCCCGGAAATCGGACCCGATTCCCGGTCGTGTCCCGGGGGACGAATGTGCGCCGCCATCTTTTTTTTTAATTTTAAACTTACCGGGCAGCATCTTGGGTCACGAAATCTCGCTTGATCCAAGATGTTGGCGCCCAAATCTCGTGAGGGCATGATGCCCTCACGAGATTTGGGCGCCGACATCTTGGATCACGCGAGATTTCGTGACCCAAGATGCCGGGAAGTTTGAAATTAAAAAAAAAAAAGAAGATGGCGGCGCGGCGAGCGGGTGCTTCTCCCGGTCGTCAGCGGCACCGGGAGAAGCACAGTGCTTGCCCGTGTTGCGCGAGCCTGCTGGAGGCTCGCGCTGGCCGGGCAAGCAGGCTGTGCTTCTCCGGTCTCCCAGCGGCTCCATGCGGTGCCGCTGGGAGACCGGAGAAGCACAGCCTGCTTGCCCAGCCAGCGTGAGCCTCTAGCAGGCTCGCACAACGCGGGCAAGCAGGCTGTGCTTCTCTCCGTGCCGCTGGTCTCGCAGCGGCACTGGGGGAAGCACAGCCTGCTTCTTGCCCGTGTTGCGCGAACCTCCTGGAGGCTCGCGCAACGCGGGCGAGCAGGCTGTGCTTCTCCCGGTGCCGCTGGTCTCCGTGTTAAAAGTACGGTATGTCATATGCAGTTACGGAACATAAAGTATGGAGACTTATGATGTTCTTGTATCTACTACATACTGTATTACAAACATGCTTATTTGGAATGTTAATAAGCAAATTGTAAATAAACATTACACAAGCTGAGCATGAGGGAGTAGGCAGACATCCAGACTCCTCCATCGTTTGAAGTGGATCAGTCATATTTTCTGTTCCATCCACTTCCATCCACTTCTGTTCCATCCACTCTATTATGACAGGGCCACATGAATGTGGGGTCCAGATCCCACTGGGGAGCTTCCTTTTACTTTCGCTGGTACAATTGACCATTTCCTGGATGCCCCAACACAGCGTCAAGGGACAGGACCTCCAAGAATCGTAAACTGGCATGAGTCTTTCAAGACAACATGTCATTTCAATCAACATTTGTAAAGTTCTCTAGAACATGGTGAGTGAGTAGCGGTCTGGGCACATATGGGATGATTTCAACCACATGCCAAAAACCACTAGAAAAGGCACCTTGTATTGATTGCACCACATCAAAAATGACAATATGAAGAGGTCCGTGATTTCCAGTTGAATCTGGAATACAAGTACCGGGGGGGGGGGGGGAGACGGACGGACATATCACATGGTTTTAACCATTACACCTTGTTCATTGTAGCAGATCTATTCTGAGGTATTAAAACCTCAGTTGCCAAAAAAAGTTATTTCAGTATAAACCACCTCTAATTATTTCCGACTAGGCAGCTATTGCAGCTGTTTTGCAAGTTTGTGGTTTAGGAATGGAGTCAGAGTGGAGCTTTCTGGAGTTTTGTTGTAGTTTTGTTGGAGCAGGCAAAAGGTTTCTGATGAAGCAGGCACCTGAATAATTTACTATGGGGTGACATTGTCGTATTTGTCAACGGTAATACTCTAAACACACAAACACATTTGCAAAACAGAGAACGAGAATGCTTAGGGCATCAACCCCTCCAGTTCAGCACTAAGGACTTAGGAGTAGTCCATAGCAACTTGTCACCCAAACCCACCCTCAAATTCTGCAACCCACTCTCACCAGCACGTACCCTCACCTCACCCTCTACCCTCACCTCACCCTTGGTGGAGCCTGCAGCTGTTACTATTTCTTGTAAAGTGGCAAGAGGAGAGAATTCTGGGAGTGAAACCCCTCTGGTCCCAGCATCCTCTCTGCTGGCCACACTACAAGAAGTGCTGGCAGAGGAGCGGGCTCTGCAGGAAGAGTTAACCCCTCCCACCCCCCTCACCATCTTGGTCCTGCTTGTGCTGAGCCTGCAGCTCCACTGCAACTTCTTGTAATGTGGCGGGTGCCTCACCTGGCTGCCACATTACACAGACCAGTGGAACCGGAAACCCCACAAGAGGAGGTAAGTCCTCCCATTCCCATTCTCATCTTCTGGACTCTCCAAGCTCCCAAGACATGGATGGGGCAGCCAGTTAGAGATGCCAGGTGAAGTGCAGGCAGGCATGGGGTGTGTGGGTATCCCCCTCCAGCGTGCCCTCTCCCCCAGCCCACCACCTGAGGCAACCAGCACAACCAGCTTCACAGCTGGACCAGCCCTGCTTACACTAAAGTCAATTAATTTTGCTGCCTTCTCAGGAACTAAGTTACCTTACGTGAAGCTTATTGTCTTAAGTCGTTCAAGTAGTTAAACATATCAGTATCTGAAACAGTAGTTTCAGTATCAGGCAAGAATATTGAGCAGTATTTTTTTTTCTGGTACCCTAAGGATCTGAGAAAAAAATGTAAGCACATCTATTAGATTCATATAATTATGAATAATAATGTGCCATAATCTGGACCTGATTAACTGAGTCCACATTGTGTTCCTTATGTAGTTCTATGACAACATAACTAATTCAGTTGAACCATTCTGTTTGTATGCCATGTTAAGGCACTTAGCAAGCGGTGATATATTTTGGGTCCTCTGCTCTTTTGAAAATTACATGTTACCCACAAATATGTGATGATAGCCCAACAGCATGTTTTCCAAAAGACAAGAAAAGCCATTTCAGGGAAGGGCATCTGGGAGCAGAGCTTAACCTTTTCCCTGCTGCTTCTCCTCTCTAAGTTGCTCCTTGCAAGTTCCTTGCCACAACTTCTAAGATGACTTTGACAGGCCCACTGTCAGGATGATTGTCCCACATGAAGCAACTGTTCTTGTCCAAAAGGAGTCATGACCGAGGGCAATGGCAGTTCTAGCTCTTGGAAAGTCCTGGGGCAGACGCCCTGTGAGGGCTCCCCAGTGGTACACTCTCCCCATGCTTGGAAAGTACATGGGAGCACCTGCTACTCCCCCCTCCAGTGCTCAGGGATCAGGCAGTGGATGGGCAACAATCCTCCTTTGCTGCTGCACCTATAGTCGGGGGGGGCAGCACAAAGGGGGACTGCTGCCCACCACCTCCTGGTAAAACTCCCCGTTTGGCTTACTGCGGAATGGTGGGGAGAGGAGCAGTGGCAGCACGATTTTAAAGGCACAGGCGGGGGGAGAAGCTGGTCTGCTGCTGCTGTTCCTCCCTTGCCTCCCAGTAGGCCAGCCAGGGTCCAGATCCCACTGGGGAGCTTCCTTTTACTTTCGCTGGTACAATTGACCATTTCCTGGATGCCCCAACACAGTGTCAAGGGACAGGACCTCCAAGAATCATAAACTGGCACTGGGGAAGAAGAGGAGGGTCTGCTGCTGTCACTGCTGCCCTACAATCCCTTAGTAAACATTGCTACAGGCCCTGGCTTGCCAAGTAGTGACGGGGGGCAGAGGTAGCAGTGGGCCCTCAGGAGTTGGCCAGGCATAGGTGTGGTCCCTTGTGTGGGTCCCTAACGTGCTCCCCAGGTGGAGCCTAGGAGGGCACAGCAGGGGTGGCATCAGAGGTTGGTCAGGCTGGTACTGACCAAGGACCAGCGAGTCCACCTGGCTAGGCCAACCTCTGAATACTCTGCAGCATCAGCAGCAGTGGTAGCACCCAGTGCACCATTCAGGGATGGATGGGGTGTTATGTGGGACCCAGTGCAGAGCTTTGCCCGAGGGCCCCCCAACAACCTGGTGCCAGCCCTGAACCTTGGCTACCAAATCCCCATTGCATTATATTGGCTTTTCCAGTGCTAAATTAATTCCACCTTTCTCCAAGTTCATTGAGTTGATTTCTGTCCTGACATAAGCATATAGTAACTGAAGATATCATCAAGCAATGGGAACCCATAACATAAACATTATATTGTGGTTTGAAGGGGCAAAAAAACCACAACAACTCTGGGTCTTTATGCTTCAAATTGCACACAAACCAGATAATGGATTTTAGAAGGTGTGCTTCATCCTTGGAGACGTCAATAGCCGTCTGCAGCTGGGTTCAAGAATAATACAATTGGCACCACAGGGACAAAACGGATCTCCACAAATGAAATGGATTGCATCAAGGAACAGAAATTGTCTAAACATCTCACTATTTGGTTCAACACAGGCAAAACTCAGTGCTTTGCCTAGGCTGTATTGAAAACCTCAGTGTTGTTTCCTCATATGAAAACAAACAAAAAGGAACAACATAATTTCCTCACAACAACGTGAGGCGGATGAGCTGAGGGGAAGCACAATTTAATGCACGTTACAATGTGCAGAAGTAGTTTCTTGTGGGTTTTTTCCAGGACATTTTATTTATGTGAACCAGAATTAGGGAGAGAACTCAGGAATGCAACTGAAGTCTCACAAAAGATGAATATGATCCAGTCTTCTGTTCAAAGAACTGCACAACCAGGAAAGCAACTCCACAGGCTCTGTGGAGCCCATTACATGAGCGCTTGGCCGGGGAAAGCTGAAATGTCTGCTCACAGGCATGAGTGAGACCTTTAAAGCCAACTAGTGTGTTGCCTGACATGCTTGTCTTTGACATGTTTGTCTAGACATGAATGTGGTGCTGGGTGCAGGCCAGGAAAGCATGACCCAGACTAGTCTCATGGTAGTTTGCTTGGGCTGGTGGCAGGGTAGTATCAGGCCCCACAGGCCTTAGGGAAAAGGACAAACTTTGGCCCCCTCCCCCAGCTGGCTGGCTTAGGAGATGCCTTGCCTTTCATTTTGGAAATGTCCGTACCCAGTCACACACCTTGCTTGGTCAGCAGATGTAAAGCTGTAAGCCAGCCACATCTTTGGAGCATCCTGATTTTGAAGTAAACAAACTTTGTTAGTGGCACAAAAGAGGAGCCTTCAAGTTTGGTTTCCCTGTCAAACTTCACTGCACCTCAGTCAAGAATGGGATGATAAATGGCTGCACAGGCCTCCTGAGCCGTCCAGGAATCCCCCGCTGCAGCCTCAGCAGGGTGAGTATATTTAAGCCTCTATTTTTCCCTCTTTCTCCACCTTGTTTGGACTCCTCTAGCCCCCAGAGGTTTCTGTGATGCCTCACCACACACAAAACAGCTACTAAAACATCTTGCTGCAGTAAGCCATTGAAATCAGAGCCATTGCAGAAAGACGACATAACAGAGCCAACAAATCATCTTGTGGACTACTAGTAGTCTTCATTGTCTGGGTCCAGCTGAGACAATAGCGGACTGACAAGGACTGGGTATCCAAGCCCACCTGACCAGGTTAAAAGGCATGTAGGAATGCCGGGGGGGGGGGTGTGTCTTAAACTATCCAGTTGGATGAACCTATAACATCATAAACCCTGGGTTTTTTTTTTAAGGTCACACACAAGGATAGCCAGGAGATCCGGGGGGGGGGGGGGAAGGAGGCACCAACACAAAGACTCCCTCCCCAATCACCGCATGGATACTGGCAGACATGTCAATATCTCACCATGACCTCAGTCATGACTCAATTTTCCCTTGAACTTAATTCTTATATTTCTTTTCCTCCCTTTCCCTTACATTTAGTGCCTTCCTCTTATTCGGCTAATATTCTTCTGCCTCACAGTACAGCAACATTAGTAACATTAATCAAAACAACCGTAAAGAACTTTAAATGTGAAATTAATCAGACATGTACAATGGGAGATGGTGAAGTTGATGGCTGATGATACAGGAATAATTTCAGAACAAACCTGGCACTGTACAAACACAAGGGCAAGGGAAACCACAATGCATCACCATCGTTCTTTAAAACCTCACCACAACTTTTAAATGCCAAGTGAAACTGGGAGGTTTTAATCTGACATTAACCGAAAAAGCCTAGAGTTCTTCATCCATGGAACAGGCTGGGACACACAGGGAATGTTCCTTGGTGAGGCAAGAGCTGCTTCCCAACTCCTCCAACATGTCTGTGTCTGAGTGTGTGCATGTTGACAAACACAGATATGCGGACTCTGTCAAGACAAGAAGAGCTGTCAACCTGTGACCAACATTTACTGCAGATTGAACTATCAACACCTTTCGAAGAATGGCCTTGCTACTCTCTCTGTGGGTCAGTCTACCTTCTCTCCCTGCCCTACTTTGCTGGCACTGGTGGGAAAAGTACTGGGACACTGGTACTGGGACACTGGGATACTGGTTCATAATAAACTACTGTTGGATGGGAAGAAGGACTAATGTTGAGTTCTTAATCGCCTCTCCATATTTCCCTTTCAGTTGATACGGCACTACTTTCTGTCTTGATCACTGCGAAGAAGACAATATCCTTGTGCTGAAGACCACTACTGGAGACGGATTTTTCAATTTGCCTCGAATATCTGACTGGAGAATCAGACAGTATCAGAATTAGTAGCAATGGCTTGACCCAACTGCTCCCCTCTGGTATTTGAAATATCCACCTAATAGAGACGATTGCTGGTGGGTCATTCAAGTGCTAGTGGAGAAAAGAACTTGACAGTCCTTTCTGTGGCTTTGGTGGTGAGTCATGACTATACCTCTTGCTCCGTTACTACACAAGGAATGTAGAAAGCCACTTGTTTTATGCAGGCAGAGAGACAAATGGGATTACAAAGTGTGGGTGGCTTGTGGATATTGCAGCAAGATTGACGAAGCAACAACTATGTTTGAGCAGAGAAAGATAAGTTTGTGAGAAGATGGAACTCAGTTTGCTGCAGGACAACAAACAACATCGTTTGTTGTTACATCGTTTACAAAGGGGTGTGTAAAGATGACATTTCATATAGATGATCATGAAGACAGAGATCATGGCGATGAAGGGACTGGGGCCTGTTGGGGTGGTTAGCATCTTTCTTTTGTAGCAAGACTAGAGGAAAGAATCATGTGGAATGGGTAGATTTGCAGGGCAGGAGGGCTCATAGACATTGGAAAAATGAGCGTGCAGCAGATTAGTGTGCATAGAGAAAGTGTCACAGTCTCGCCCAAGGAATACATAAGGCAGTTCAGACAATCCCAATTGTGTCCTTACAAAGTAAAGGAATAAGAACTTCCAGATCAAAGCCAGACTATCGAGTGTGGCAGATGCCGGCCAGATGCCTCTGAGAAACACACAAGCAGGGCACGAAGGGGACTTCTACAGCGTATCTACACGCTAGCCAAAATAGTCGTCTTGATTGAGTCAAGGATATTATAGACCAAGAAAATGAAGCAATTCTAATGACATAAAACACCATTCGTTATTATATGAGCCAGTAAAAGTCTGGAATGAGTTTTTCCCCCTTTAATTATTGTTCAGTCTATGCTAAATCCAAATTCATATGTGCTGTTGTCCGAACATAGGCATTGCTTACATAAAGAAATGCTTCTTCATCCTTCTAAAGCATATTTTTGAAATAAATCCTGATCTGGCTATCACTGGTAAGCACCTGGATATCAGCCAAAGATCTTTTGTGTTGCAATCGACAAGCTGAGGCAAAGCTAAAGAACATTCGTTTTGCAGAAATGATCCCTTTAAGCAGTGACATGGTTTCACTTCTCGCATCAGTAATGCTCTCTTTCCAACAGCCTTTGGCACTGCTTCCGCTGAGTGAATTCACAAACAACATCACTAGATGGGCAGCCCAATCCTACGTAACGTTCTGTACACCGGTGCAGCGAGGCCAGTGCAGGCAACGCTGCATCCCATGCAGAAAGTGGGAGGTTGGAGGGCCCCTCGAGGTAACAGAACTTTTGTTCCCTTACCCCGGGTAAAGCCCCAGTCCCCGTAACGGGTCTCCTCGGATCCACGCCAACTATTTAGCTGGTGCAAGTCAGAGAGGCCCCGTGTAAGGACGAAGGACCTAGAAAGGGGGATAAGATCTGGCATGTGCCAGCTCCGCCGATTCCGCCCCCTCCCAGGCCCGATCCGCCCACTGCCACCCCATTATACCCCCTCCCCGCCCTCCCACTGCCCATTACGCCTTCGCACCATTTGACGTGAAACGTACCTTCACCGGCCCACCGTCTGCAGGAGCGCATAGGCTCCTCCTGTGCAGTTGCAAATTACTTTACGGTGCTTTTATGATGGCTTGCACCAGCACAAGTCAAGATTGTGCGGTTAATAAGTTATTGTTAATATTTAACTGGTGTAATCATTAAATATTAATGTGAAAGAGGGAAATATTATGAGGATTTTAGAAAGGAGCAATCGTCGTTTACATGGCACAAATAATTCAGGAAGATTTAGGTTGAAAAATCCAGGTATCATGGTTTTTACCCAGCTGTAAAGTTGAAAAGCATCTCAAGTCTTACTTCTAATCTTTGATTACCGCATATGCTAGAAATATGCTCATTCTCTTCTCTAAACCCCAAGAAAAGTGGATTCTCTAGCTTTCCTAGGCTAGTTGTTTTCATAATTATGGCATTTTTATTAATGACTTATCCAAACATCATTTCTACAGTACAAACTTGAAACGTGTGCTCTCCCTGTGACTCACTCCAATTAATAAATGAGTTGGTACATTTTGAATCAACCGAACTTTCTGAGCAGTCTTCAAAGGTTCCAAGAGCACTGCTGGGTCCAGAAGAACCCCTAAAGTGTGCACCAGATTCTTCAGAAGAAGTGTAACCCCATCCAGAACAAGGGAACCTCAAATTCCGAGAACAGATTTTCCACCATCAACTAGTGACGCTGCCACACATTATCCAAGCACCGCTTGGAAATCAAATCCATCAGGCTCATGATATGGAACAGCCATTGCAACCCTGAAACTTAGAGAGGATGGGAGAGAGAGATTTTCCTCCCTTCCCCTACACTTCCCCTACTACTGCCTGGAGCAGTAGGCAAAGGATAGTACTACCACCAAAACTGCAGGAATTCTGTTCCTGGAAAGTCAAGCATTGAGTGAGCACCACAATAGGAGACATCACTGACAATGAGGCAAGAAACTGGCACTTATTGGCCCTGTACCAATGTTCATTCTAAGGCGCACAGCCAAGCATCTCTCAGCTGAGACCCATGCAGCGTGAAACTCGGCAACCTGGAAGTTCGGCAATGACGTGACGATGTCATTGCCGAACATCCGGAGGTGGCGTCACAATGAGTCATGACACTGCCCATCTGCAGAAGGGCACAGTGCCCTGTACTACCCAGAATGCATTGCTCTCATTGGCTACAATCGCTGCCTGTCACAACCAGGATAAAGACCACTGCAATGAAAAAGGGAGCTGTGTTATGGGAGGCAGAGACGTCACTAGGGCGCGCGCTGCCCCAGGGCCGGGCACACGCGTCACCCTAGTGAGCCCTCCCCCTGGACACACCCCCTTTAATAATCTTTACGGCCGCGCTGCGATTTGGGGGTGGGGGCGCCCAACGGGCGCCCGCTCCGGGAGCCCCCTCAATCATTGCAGCCAGCTCGGGGACGTCTTCCCCGGCCGGCTGCCCGGGGCCTTCTGAGGAAGGCCCACTGCGTGAACGTTATTTATAACTTTCTTTTGCGCATGCGCAGACTGTTCCTGAGGGAAAAGGGCAGCCCTGAAGGCCCCAGGCAGCTGGCCGGGGAAGACGTCCCTGAGCCGGCTCTCCCGACCCGGCGAGGTGGGCGGGAGGCCCCGAGGCGATGCGCGCGTGTGGGGGCCCCCACCCGCCTTGCCAGGCTACAGCGACGCCTCTGATGGGAGGTATTACTGTATTGTCAGTTCACTGCCCCTCCAGCGTTACTGTGCAATGTGGCACTTTTATGTTGCTTCATGGAAAAACTAGCTCAGCCCCCAGCACCTTCAGAGGGCATCCACTACTTCAACTGGTGCAACTGAAAAGGAGACATAGAGCTGAGTGTTGTCTGGTCATGCAACACCCCAAAGGTCTAGGTGACCTCTCCCAGCAGATGCATGTAGATGTAAAAAAAGCATGGGACTGTCCAGATGGAGCACCTCATGGGATAAATCCCTCAGGCAGAGCAACAACTCTGCCGGGAGAGCCGTCACCACAGACACACACAGCTTGCTGCATTTACCAGCTACCATCTAGTTCAATTTGCAGAAGCCTCTGTACTGCCAGGGTGTTTATATGAAACACACCTAAACATCTTCCAGAAACAGTATAAGACTGTTTCCTTTTAAATTGGTTGTCGGTAGTAGTCAGTGTTCAGCTATAACTCAGACTTAGGACATTGTAATTACCAGCTTCCCCAAAAAGGATTAGCAAGGTTTTGCAATATATGGGAATGTAGCTGAATGGCAATGCAAGGCAGCCAATTAAGAATGTGGGCTGGTTTACATCTCATTTTTAACTTAGTCATGTGATTCAGTCCTTTGGTATCTTCTTGGCATAAATTAAAACCACAAAGGGATAGGGAACATTAGGTAGTTTACAGAATATTTGTTAATGTCACTGTCTAGGGCCCCAGTTCTTTTCTATTGGGGCCTTGTGCTGCCAGAACTAGTGTTCTAAGATCCCTTATGGTGGTGCAAAATCTGGGCTGCTGTCACGCACTGTGGGGCTGCTGCACAAACAGCTAGAGGCATGGCATGCGTGGCAGCGGCTCCAGGAGGAGGCTCTGCAGGCACCAGTAAGTTGGCGGCAGGGGTAGGCCATGGGTGGGAGGGGAGTCACAGGACTTGTTGGGGGAGGAGCTGGGGTGTGTCAGGGGAGGGAGGGGTGGATCTGATGGCAGTCGTGCACGACGGATCTTATCCCCCATTTTTCTGCCAACCCCACCACCTAGCTCTCCTCAGACTTGCTCCAGAAAAATGCCTGGTGTAGGTCCAAGGAGACCTATAGGAGATCAGGCAGCCTACTGAGGGGTAATTAATATTTTTATTTACCTCCTTTAGGCTGTCTGATTGCCCCCCCCTCACCATAGCATGCAGCATGCACTCTGTTGGTGCGACTGCATACTATATCATGGTGTGTGACCCCTGCAAACCCCTACACATTCCAAGTACATGCAAGCTTCTTTGTGCCACAAATGAAAGAGAGCGTACAAAAGCAACACTTCCAAATCCTCTACTTGTTGCTTCTTCCCAGCACTTTTCTAATGCCTTTCAGTAGCTTTAAGGACAAGCAGATACATCATATGATCTCCCAAGTGTAGCCCATCTAACCACAGGATTTTTAATTTGCAAACCATTTGTTGTTGTTGTTGATGATGTTGTTGTTAATAATAATAATAACAATATACCACTTTTTGACAGAATTGTTCACATAGCGGTTTACATAGCAAAATAAAAAAGAACTCCTAGTCCCAAAAGGGCTCAGAATCTCAAAAAAAAATCGTGCAGAAGAGCTGCAGCAAACAGCCACATGGAAAAAATGAATAAACATCACCAATGAACGCTAAAGATCTCACTCCTGCAAACCTCCCCCCCCCCCGCAGATCACCACAAATTCGGAGCTTCCAAGACTATAGTGCAATAAAGAGCAGTCGTTTACTCAGTTTGTGACTGTAACAGCCCAAGCCTATCTAACCAGAGCACCAGTGGAATGTCCCTGATGCAGGTTCTGCTGGTGCAGGGTGGGAGGGCAGGGGGTGAAATGAGGCAGGGGGAGGCAGAATGGAGAGGAGATGGGGCAGGGGATGGGCGTATGGGGACCAGGAGGAGGCTGGTTCAGTGGTGGCTCCTGCCAAATCCAAGCCCCCTTCCCAGGCCTGATCCACCTGCACGGTTCAACGCAATGTTGAGTTGACCCATAGTGGTTGCTGGGGCTTATCCTGGGGTAAGGGGAAAAATGACCCCTTACCCCAAGGAGACCTCCAGTAGCCAAAACTCCCCCTGCAAGATGCAGCGGAGGCCGTGCCGGCGCTGCTGCATCACCGCGTGGGGAGTTAGGTAGGAAAGGGCTGTTAGCCCTTAATGAAATTCGGCGGCGGCGCAGCATGAAAACACAGACACACCTGGTGCTTTCAGGCCCATTTCAGAGCCAAATGGTGTCCAGGAGGGCCGAACGTGCGGCTGAAGACGTCTCCAAGAGGACGAAAAGCGGTGGAGGGGGCGACGGATCCGGAGGCAAGTACACACACACACGCCGCTTGGTGCCCCATCACCTTGGGGCCCATCCCCCCCCCACGATGCCTCTGGCTAAAGTCAAAATATGCTCTTGATATGGTAGTAAATGCATGAGACAAGTACTGGCATTTGTTGGGAGTGTAACCTGGTGGATGGCACCATTATGCACACATGGTGAAAATGTACATATGCTCATAGATATTGACAAAATATTGTAAAAAAAAATCAGGATGTAGTTATTAAATTCGACTTGTTTGGAAATGCCATGGAGAGCTACTGTTACATGCAGTAAAAACTTACTTCATTGGCATTTTACTAACTGGAAAACTCAATTAATCAGCATTTTAAATGCTGGTGTGGCTAAGGCATGGCCACCACTGGCCAGTGGGCCCACCCAGTGGTGAAGTGGGCTATGGGTCCCAGGCACGGTCGCTGCCTGCTCAGTACTACTGCTACTGGTCAGCAGGCCCAGACCACCACCAGCAGAGTGAGCTACAAGCACCAAATGCCTGTATGACTCAGGAATGAGCTCAGGTAAAAGCTCTGTTAACGATCATATTCAATTAAGCAACAATCTCCATTCCTTGTAGATGCCAGTTAAGCATAGCACTAGAAGAACTGACATGCAAATGATGGCATATCTTGCTAATGAATGGACTGAGAAAAGCCAAATATTTCTAGGCAGGAAAAGTCCATTCAAAAATCTATTTAAGCAACACTCTCTTGGAATAAAGGTACACTTTTTTTTTTTGCTTTTTTATGGAATAAATACAACTAGAAGAAAATATTAGGCAAGAACCGTTGGCTGCGGTTCAATTGTTAAAAATAGGTTGAAATCTCTTCTTACATTATTATAGCATTGTTATTTTAAAACTTTAATAAACCATCAAAAGGGTCGTCAAGTGACACTAAGTTGCACACATGTGTGTATCAGCCATCCTGATGTACCAGGAACCATTCCTTTTTTGTGGAATTTGTCCCCACTAAATCATTGCTCATTTTTTTGTGTTCATAAGCATTTATTAGTTTGAGTATAAAATTTATAAACCACTAGAAACTCCCAAAGCAGTATACAATGATTCAAAATATCAACATCAACATCTTTTTTTGATGGAGGGGAAAACCCCAGTAAAAATATTTTTAAAAACCCGAAGAAATACACAAACAGTAATGGACGATACTATAGCATCTCACCAAACCATCTCAGAAGAGAATTGTTTTTACTTGTCGTTAAACAAGGAAAGAAATGAACAGCCAATATCAGAGTCATATCAGAGATCCAGAGCTATGACCAAAGGGGCTCTCATTTCTCAGAAGCCAATCTGCCCTCCATATTACTTCCAACCTATGGGCTGTGGGCCACATCTGGCCCACACAGAGCTCAGCACTCCAGAAGTTTAGCGATGATGTGATGACATTATTGCCTAACATCCAGCCCCTTTGCCCAAAAAGGTTGCCGACCCCTGACTTAGATCATGGAGTCCCTGGTGTATCCAGGGAAAGAGAGTGGCAGAGATGGTAGCTGCCACAAAGTCCGGCAGTTCTTACAGCACTTCTGCAACTGCTGCCTGCAAAGACAGCATTATTTTGCCTGTATTAAAGAAAGGAGAGAGAGAGAGAGAGAGAGAGAGAGAGAGAGAGAGAGAGAGAGGAGAACCACCATATCACTGCTACTCCCCCAATCCACGGGGGAACTACTCCCAAATCTGCCTTGAAAATTTTGGATACTTTTGTGACTCCCCAAAGAAGGCAAGTGTCAGCATTTCTCCCCCACTAAAAAGTGCCAGCATGGTAGTAAAGTTTGCCAGAAGTGCTGTGGCAAACAATTCAGCCCAGCAGTGATCAGCAGCGTGGCATCATATGATATGGAGAGTCGCCAAGTGCTTCCGCACGGAGCTTGACAGTGGCATTGCCACTCCTTGTTCACCTACTGTTAGTGATGCATTTGCACAAAATTGTTCATAAGTTGTGCTGGAACAGGTCTTAGGTATTTTTGAGAGTGACAGTATGTTTGTCATTTTGTATTTTTGTCATTCCCCCCCCCCCCCGAAAACCTGGCTTTTCCTGATTAATCAGAACAGCTGTACAATCACTATCATCGTGACTCTCTTTTGTGCTGTTGTTCCGTCATCTTTTGTGAGTATGCATGTAACAATGTTTCCAGTGAGATTTGCGTTTACTACTTGGTGTTGAAAAGTGAGAGGAAACAAAGGCAAGTCCTGTTTCCCTGGACAGGCCTGATCCATGACTCTCCCCATGGAGCAAATGACTTTCCCTTCAGGAACAAAACCGACGGGGGGGGGGGGGGCGGAGCAATGGGTGAGGCAGCTGATCTGTGGCACAATAGAAAATGAGTGAAAGTAGGAAAAAGTCAAGGCATGCGAGGAGAAGGAGCCAATCTCCTTGCCTCTGCAAGCCTGAGTAACCTGTTCCCTGAGCAGGTGCCTGAGCTAGGGCTGAAAGCAACACAAATGGTTTTAAGAACGTTGGTGGAGGGATGTGGATTCTATGCATGCCTTGACTAAGGAGGAGTGAGTGGGGAAAGCAAAGGGGAACTTTCATTCGTTTCACATAAACTATCTACTGACTGCTATTATATGCACTTGCATGGATGAAATATAGTGACATTTTAACAGTACAATGTAGCCAAGGCAGTATGGAAGTGGCACTACAATCCTGGGTGCATCTTGGAGTGGAAAACCAATGACTGGGCATCACTAGACCAGCATCGTCTGGAAGCATTCCCTGTTGCCCATGGTAAACAGAGTCACTTTTTGTAGCCAAGGAATATTCCATTGAAATAAATCAGGAACACTGGCCGTTGCCCTTGTATCCCTGTGTGTATTATTGTGTCTTTTTGCAGCTGCTGTTGAGCTTTCTTTTCATTAGCGTCATATGTTGGACCTTTTTGGATGCTCTGTACAAAAGGGTGTCAGTCTCTCAACCTGTTCCTGCCAGAATCCTCATTTCTGCTTAGCAGATTTCCATTTCATGATGCATTTGTAGAGCACTTTGTGAGGGTCATATTTGTTATCTTGATGAAACGCTTACAACATTTTTTTTATTTAATTTTTTCACATTTTTTATACCGCCCTTCCTCCAAGGAGCTCAGAGTGGTGTACATATTTCCTCCCTTCCTTTTGTCCTCACAACAACCCTGTGAGGTAGGCGGGGCTGAGAGATAGTGACTGGCCCAAGGTCACCCAGGAAGCTTCATGGCTGAGCGGGGATTTGAACCTGGATCTTCCAGGTCTAAGTCCGACTCCCAAACCACTACACCATCCTGACAATATGATACAATATGATACAATATGATACAAACATATCTTTGTAAGTTTCATCCGTATTATTCTCCCTACACTGATTCTTGGGAACTGAGGCTGAGAGGGAGCGACTTGTCGAAGGCCACCCGATGAATTCATGGCAGAGGCAAACGTCAAACCAGGGAAGTCCTCATTCACAATTTGGGCCTCTTAGGCTGCAATTCTAAGAACATAGAAGAGCCCTGCTGGATCAGGCCAAGTCCAGCTTCCTGTATCTCACAGTGGCCCCACAGATGCCTCAGGGAGCACACAAGACAACAAGATACCCATTTCCTGTTGCTGCTCCCTTGCATCTGGCATACAGAGAAAAACTACTCCTCAAGCCAGGAGGTTGCTTACAATCCTAGGCATGCATAGGAGTAATCCTAGGCAATCCTACATAGGAGTAAGTCCCACTGAACTCAATGGGGCTTACTTCTGAGTAGACACAGCTAGGACTGTTAGCCATTAAACTGCACCAGCTCACATTTACGTTTCCTACAGCTGTGCTGAACTGTCAATGAACCGGGTGACATCAATAATACCCCAGAAGCTTTAACCTACACCCTTTCTGTGTCATTTCACTAACAACATCTTGATACATTCCTGACCTGACACAACTTCAGCTTTCTATTACTTATGCACTGTTGGGGCTCTGGGCTAGTCTTGCTGACTAGCTGATCAGTTCCTTGTGTCGGCAGGAAAAGAAAGAGGCCAGGAAAAATCTGTGGGAGTATGCAGTGGGAGAGTTAGTTCTGTTATGTACTACTTTGCTTTTCTCTGCACGTGACTTCCGAAAGCCCATCACATTACACTGTAGTTGATGCAGAAGCCAAAAACGTGCTTGAGGAAGGGAATCATCTCATGGTCCAAAAAGAATCGAAAACAACATTTCCTATTTCATTCTGTAGCATTTTAGACTCTGACAATTAAACCATTCTAATTACACACTCCCCTTTAGACTGAAACTAGGGCTGGAGGCATGCTATAATGAATTACCGGGTGGGGATTTTTATTTTGGCTGTGCTACTTGGCCAAGGGGGGGGGGAGGAAAAAGCTAAAGAAAAACTCAAAGTGCATGCCCTGAATGAGTGAAATGAGTGAAGAGCTTTCTAAAGCGATGAAATGTGAGACTACTTTCCAGTGATGTCACTAGACATTCCAGTGCTTGGGGCAGCATTCCAAATCGACTTCCCACCCATTCATTCCCACTCACCTACCATCCGTTAGCCCAGCGCTGGCCCATCCATGAGGCCAATTGAAAGGGTCACCTCAGGCAGCAGAGCGGTGAGGAGCATTCACCTCCCCACTCTGCCCACTCACCTGCATTTCTCCACCTCTCCCCACTCCCTGGATTGTCAAAAGAAGAGGGAGATGGAATGGAGGAAACAATGTCAAGAAGAAGAGAGTGGTGGGCTACAGCATCTCTCCTCTCCTCCACACTTCCTCCTCTACTCTGTCATCATCTTCCTTTTACAATTCAGGGAGTGGGAGGAGCCGAGGCTGGCACAGCAGCAGGTTAAGGTGGCACAGTGGTGTAGCCAGCCTCTGGGGGGGGGTGAGGGCGGCAGCCCATGACGCATCCCCGTGACACCCCCGGGACATCACTAGCCCTCACTTTCCAGCCATTTATGGCCAAAAAATCCAAATCCAGCACTCTAGACACTGTTTCAAAACTGACTTCTGATACAGGGATTCGGTTAAGGCTTATGCATCTAAAATGTTTTGGTCTGTTTCATGTAAGCAATGCTTGTGCAGGACCTTTTATTTTATTATTTCAAGCCCTGAAATACTAAAACTCGAGTGGTATAGAATGATCATTCATAAGAAAAAAAATGTAGAGTCAGAACAGAGAACTCAGAGAGTTCAGTGTTGTTCGCATTTGAGACCAGACATTGTGAGATGTTGCAAGACAAACCACAGAATATGATTAATAGTATTTGGCTTAGCAGCTTTGAAATGGAGAGCTTGATCTGCATTTGTAATGAAAACATTTGAAATGAGCCAAATTGAAGGGTGTCTCACAAGACAGTCTCTCAAAAGTCTCTTGTTTTGGCTTGGAAATCTGGTTTATGTTGTAGCTTCTACCTAAGGAATAAAATATTATTGTCCTCTTAGAATTAGAAGTAAGAGTGAATCAAGAAATCACAAGATTACAGCCCAATCCTATCCATTTCCCTCCCCTGTCAATGCAACAGTGTCATCTGCGGTGGGTCAGGCATTATGGGGTGCAACGCAGAACTAGCTTCCAGGTCATGCCGGGCGTAATGTGATGTGTTCCCAAACTGTGTATTGTGACACACTGCACTACTACACAAGCTACTTCCGTGTTGCGCCCATAATACCCTGGGGTTTCCTGGTTGCAGCAGACCCACAACCCTCCAAAAATCAGGTCGTGACCCATCATCAGACCCATCAAACAACCCACAGTTTGCGAAACACTGGCATAGTGCTTTCTGAGTGTGCAAAACAGTATGTATGATGCAGCAATCTGTAAGGTGCATCATGTTATCTCCATATTGCAACTGGGGCTAACAGGAGCAGGAGAGGCCAGCTAGTGAGTTCATGACAAAGGTAAATTCAAACTGGATAAATCCTGATTCACAATCTTCTAGCCATTGCACTACACCAGCTAGTAACCAAAAGCCTGCCAGAATGTTGTCAAAAATGAGATGCAACCTGCAGTCACAAGAATCTAATACAGAAGAGCTTGGTGGGATAATTTCCATGGTAGCAGAGCCAGCCATAACCCTTTATTGGAGTGCTGCTATCCATTATTGTTTGCATTGCTGTAGCTCAGTGTTTCTCAAACTTTTAGCACTGGGACCCACTTTTTAAAATGACACTCTATTGGGACCCACCTACCTTTACGAGATGCTCAAACATTTATTTCCCTATATTTACACAAACTTGCAAACTGCAGGAGCTCAGCTGCTTGCAGGGTAATTAGCAGCTATCTTGCATACTGCAGGAGCTCAGCTCTTTGAAGGAAAATTAGCAGCTATCTGATTTTTGAATAGATTCAGGGCTTGTGGCAATTACTTATCTGATCTTTCCATCACCTGGGACCCACCAGAAATCAGGTCGCAACCCACAGTTTGAGAAACACTGCTGTAGCTAAACCAAGATCAATGGGATTGGGTAATCCTAAGCTGAACAAATATACGAACTTCTTTCAAATGAAGTGAAACATTTGTAGTTTGGTGGCTGCACTTGACAAAATTACAAGATACGGGGAGGGGGCGGGGACGACTAGTTTTATGTGCTCAGAATTAACCACAGCTACTTCTCCTCTACAGCTGTAAATAAAGCTAGACAGCATTCTCATAAAACATTTTCTTCTGTGCAGTTAAATGTGAAGCTCAGTTTCTGCACTGAATACTGTATCAACAAACTCCATAGATATCTTACAGTCAAATACCAATCTTATATATGATTGCGGTTGCAGCACCACTGGTGATTTTTCTACTGAAAGACCTATGATTTTTCAGAGTCAACAACATGTACAGTACTCATACCCAGACTTTGCTGATGGCATTTCATTACCACAGCTAACGTATGACTAAACACGTGATTATTTCATCAAAAGAAAAGAAGATGACATCAGTGACTATCCAGTGTTTCTTGCACCACAAATTCTGGAAGGCGATGGAGCAGGAATTCCAGTGAAAACATGGCTCACTTTTCAAGCAGCAGCATTCTTAGCCATTTGCATTAAAAGCTAAGACAAAAATTAAGCAGGATCAGAGGATAAGGCCCCTTCCATCTGTTCCATTCAGTTGCTCAGAAACATTTTTTGGCTTCTAGAGTGATCAAACTCACGTGCTCATTCTCGGTGCCTTTTAAAAACGCCCACTTTTTTAAAAAAAGTACCAAGCTTGGATATGGTGTCATAAGAACATAAGAAGAGTCCTGCTGGATCAGGCCAAAAGCCCATGTAGTCCAGCTTCCTGTGTCTCACAGTGGCCACCATATGATTCTGGGAACACACAAGACAACATGATACAGTACCTGTATCCTGTTGCCACTCCCTTGCATCTGGCATTGTCATTTATTGACTGCCAAACATAATGTTGGTCCTGGAAACAGATATTTAAAACTAAATTTCAACAATGGACTGCTGTTGTAGGCCTGAATGGGGAAATCAGATGACAAGGAACCACAGGGTAGGCACTTCAAAGCTTTCCACCTGGCAATGGTAACAATACGAGGAAGCAGTACAATTTCCAACGTATCCACGGGCAGAGCCAGAGGCAGATCAAGGCTGGGCACAGCTTGGTTGGTTTTAGTGGGTCAGAGGTACTTGGCACGCCTGAACCCCACCAGGATATTCCATGGGAGAGTCAGAACAGACAAAAGGAAATATTTCTTTCCCCAGTGCGTAATTAATCTGTGGGACTCCTTGCCCCAGGATGTTGCGATGACCCCTGGCCTAGATGTCTTTAAAAGGGGACTGGACATATTTATGGATGGAAAGTCCATGGAAGGTTACAAGTCATGATGACTGTATGCAACCTCCAAATTTTAGAGGTCACCTATTTCTGAATGCCAGATGCAAGTGAGTGGCAACAGGATACAGGTGTCTTTTTTTCTTGTGTGTTCCCAGAGGCATCTAGTGGGGCCACTGTGAAATACAGGAAGCTGAGCTAGATAGGTCTTTGGCCTGATCCAGCAAGGCTCTTGTTATGTTCTTATGTCACCCTGAACCATGCTACTCCTTTTCGGGAATGATGACCAGTTATGATGATGATGAATATATGTCTATACTGCATTTCAACAAAAAAATTCACAGAGCAGTTTACATACCCCAGCTCCACTCCATTGGCTCTATCAGCTGCCTATTTCCTAGGAATAGAGACAACATTCGATTCTAATTATACTTGGCTGCATGTGTTTGCCCTATGAATTTTTTTTTCTAAGATCTTCTTACCACATTTACATCACAATCCTATGCATGCCTACTGTAACTCTCATTGACTAACTTCTAGGAAAATGTGTAATAGGATTGCAATATTAATTGCAATGTGCTCTGGAATTAACTATTGTGACTTTTGCTTTACCTACCAACGTTATTACTTGCGGCATAATTAAAGCTTAATTAAGACTTATAGACACTGTTAGAAGTTACTAAGATGCCTGTGTATTCCACTGTTGCAATAGCTATATTGCTGAATGAAATTAATTTTATTTATTAATTAAAGAAATTATACCCCACATTTCTCCCACTAGGGGACACAAAGCAGCTTACAACAAAAAAATTTAAACAAGAAATACAAATCAATAAAAAAATTTAAAAAACTCAAACAGCAGGAGGAAAACACTTTAATCTACACCAGGGGTTCTCAACCCCTTCCCAGTCGAGTACCACCTCTGCCGTCACTCTCCTGCTGCGTACCACCGGAAGTGACTGGCAATGACATCATCACCAGTTGTTTCTGGGTTTTCAGAGGCCAGAAAATGCAGGTAGGAGGCTCCGGGTGGGTTGGAGGGCCCTTCTCAGCATTCCCGAGAGGCTCGGCCAAAGGCACTTTTGCGACACCCTGTGCTGGGGCAGCACATGCTGCCCCGGCGCAGACGTTACACAGGATCGGGCCGTAAGTGATAGGAAGTTCCATATGGTGGAGAAGAAGGCCCCCACCATACCACCAAGAAGGCCTCCTTATTATGCGCCACCTCCAGCCTAGTCTCAGAAGGCCTCAGGACATGCAAAGGAGCCTCCCTTCCTGATCTTAATCAGTGGGTAGATTCATATGGAGGAAGACAATTCTTCCAGTGTCCCAGTCCTAATCTGTAATGAGCTTTAAAAGGTAATAACCAGTATCTTGAACCACATCCAGAAACAAACTGGTAACCAATGTAGTTGGAAAAACAGGAGACATATGATCATAAAGCCTCACCCTGGTCAAGGCCTGGGCTGCTGCATTTTGTACCAGTTGAAGTTTCTAAAAGATCTTCAAGAACAGCCTCACACAAAGAGCATTGCAGTCATCCAATCATGAGGTGCTGGGCCCTACCCTACCTAACTCCGCCGCCGCCGCCAATGCAGCAGTATCAATGGGGCTCATGCTGCATCCAAAGGGGGGAGGTTCGAGTCTTGGAGGCCTCCACAAAGTAAGGGAACATTTGTTCCCTTGCCCTGGGGCAAACCTCTGCTTCCCCGATGGGTGTACTAGGATCTGTGCCAGCTATTTTGCTGGCACAAGTCCAAGTGGACTCAAGTTGGGGGGTCGAGTCTAGGAAGAGGAAGAGGGATAGGATATCAGCAGAGCTGCTGCCGCCAATACCACCCCCTTTCTGGCCTTGACACGCTCCCATCCCATCCCCGGTCTCTGTCCCAGGAGTGCCCCCAAAGTGTGACTATTCAAGGGGAATACAAGCCCGCCAGGAACACAGTGGAGCAGCATTGCCAAATCAGCAGGGCTCCTAAATAGGAGAGCCTTTGTCTTGTCCAGATGTAATGTTACTGTTGGATTGTAATTATTATTAGATTAATTTGTATGAATTTACTGTAATAGATGTGTTGATATTGTCGGATATGAATTATGAATTGAATTACTCTTTACACTTCGTTATTATATGTGCGATATCAGTTCCTATTTTAATATTGTATTAATTGTGTCCTTATGTTAGCCACTCTGGGTTTCCTTTGGGACAAATATTAAAAAGTGCTACCATGCATTGCAAACAAGCTGATCTGGTGCTCCTTATTTGCCCTTACCAAATTTTCTGGAATGTCACATGGCAAAAGGCTTTCTGCTCTCAAAGAAGGAAGTTTATTTAGCATGACATGTTTTCACATGTGCCTCCTCCAGAACAACTCCCACAGTTTAGTTCAGAGCAAGCTTTCATCACCTTAGCAGCACTTTTACTTGCACGATGAGGGCAAGTATTTCCTACAGTCCTTATATGGAATGTGAAGAAAACAGGAAGTCTTTGTGTGAGAAGGTATTTGATACAACCAATTTTGAGTGGGAATCGTAAGCAGCAAAAGAGGGAGTGGTTCCCCTGAGGCATTAGAGCAGTAATTTTCAACCTTTTCATCTCACAGCACAATGACAAGGCATGAACATTGTCAAGGCACACCGTTGGTTTTGGACAATTGACAAGGCACACCACACTGCCGGATGGGGGCTCACATCCCCCAATGGCCCTACTAATAAATGACCCTCCCCCAAACTCCCATCATGGCACACCTGCAAACCATTCGCGGCACACCAATGTGCCATGGCACATCAACGTATTGTGGGACATTGGCTGAAATTCGCTGCATTAGAGAGAACACACCTAGGGATGTGTAAGACGGGTGGGGGCTCACATCCCCCAATGGCCCTACTAATAAATGACCCTCCCCCAAACTCCCATCATGGCACACCTGCAAACCATTCATGGCACACCAATGTGCCATGGCACATCAACGTACTGTGGGACACTGGCTGAAATTCGCTGCATTAGAGAGAACACACCTAGGGATGTGTAAGATGGGTTCTTTTGGGTACACCTGGTATAAGTGTCCACCTCTGTTATAAAGTTGAATACTGGTAACTTATGCACATGTAACAACTGGTATCTAATCTTTTTTGTCTTATCCAGCATCTTACACCATGACTGGGGACCAAACAAGGGACCAAACAGATGGGAAAGACAGAAGTCCAAGTTCTTTGCTCCCTCCTGGCTGGGTTAACAAGTAAAATGTGAATTGCCATTGTTAGCTGGAGCAAGTCTCTCTCTCTCTCTCTCTCTCTCTCTCTCTCTCTCTCTCTCTCTCTCTCTCTCTCTCTCACACACACACACACACACACACACACACACACACACACACACACTTTTCACTTACCTCCTGGTAGGCTGCCTTGATTGCCTATGCGTCTCCTCAGACATACACCAACCATCTTGGTGGCATATTCCAAGGAGAGAAAAGGGGGAGGGAGGTTTTAAAAAGTGGTGATAAGATCCGGCATGTGTGACTGCTGCTGGATCCCTCCCTCCCCTGACATGCCCCCCAGTTCCTCCCCCTCCTCGCCCATGAACCTGCTTACCTGCTCTGGTGCAGGCCACTGGCCACCGCAGCAAACCTATGATGATGATGATGGTGATGATGATGATGATTTGTAGCAGAAGCTCGAAAATGGCCACCGGCAGCATGCTCTGTGCATCATCAGTCAGCAGCCAATGGACGACAGTGGGACAATGTCCCACTGCCATAAATTCAAGCATAGGACCAGGCAGTAAGAATGATAATTTTACGGAACTGGGGCAAAACCTACTAAGCACTGATGTTTTGCTGCCCCTATTTATTTCTATGGGTATGAGGGATGCAAGTTGCTCTTTCCCCCTCTCTCTTTTGGGGATGTCACCAGGCTGGGACTGATTATGGCTCCCCCCTCCTTGCCCCCAAAATGGTGGCCTCAGAGTGGTTGCAACATACACCCACTTCCTCCCCCCACAAGGCCAGGCTGATATGCCTCCCAGGGCTTGCCAACTTGGGCAGCTCCTGCCATCTGTCTCATCCTCAGCAAGGAAATGAGACTTTATTTCCCACTGCTGTGTGGGCCCACCTCCTACTTCTGGCCCTACACTATCCTCCCATGATGCACTCGACCACAGGGTCATGGTTGCCTGGGCAACTGCACTGCCAGCAGAGATTCCATCAGGCCAAAATGCAACTTCTCTAGCTCTACCTGAAAGGCAGTGGCCTGTGCAGCCCCATATTGTGGCTTAGCCTTGGGATCAGGTGGCCCCCACCCCTCCGGGCATGCCTGGACAATGGGGCCTGGGATGTGTCCTTGCAGAGCCCCACTGAAATGAAAGGAGGTCACCCAGTAGAACTGCTATGTCAAAGCATCTCTTGAAACACATTCATTGAAAACCTTCTAATGATACTCACTTCTGGCAGACTAATTGTTGCTACACAATACTCTTCCGTCTATAAAGCACCCAATTCTGAGGAAATGGCAAGTTCCAACAGGCTGCCCTTAAATCCATACCTGTCGAAAATTGTCTAGGAGTGTTACAAGACAAGGGATTAATGGGTGTAAAAGCCATGTAAAAATTACAAAAGCCGAAATGCAATTAATGTTTTCGCTCGATATTGTCTAGGAGTGGTCCCATCTCTCCTCCATGTGTGACCTTCTGTATAGGAAAGTGGGGCCATCGATATAGGCAACACTAGAATTAGCAACCAAACCTACACCCCCCATACTTCAGCACACCCAAACCATAGTCTAAAACTATGCAAAGCCCCTTGGAAAGTGCTGACATGCAATGAACGAATGTCTCCATCACCCAGAAACACACTGTTGTCTCTCTCTTTCTAGATCACCCACACCATTGTCTTGTAGAAGCTTGTAGAATGGGAAGTCCCCATGTGTATGTGGTTTGACCTATTTTCAGTCTTCTTAAAGTTTCTACCTGACATTGACAATTCTCCCTTCCCAGGAAAGGGGAACTCCCAACAGCCCCGGTTTCTATCATATACAGCTGTGCCTTGTCTTGTTTGGTGATGCAATGGTAGACTCTGGACTTCAGCCTTCTTCTCTCACACCCACAGCCGTGCTTCTGTCATGGTGCCATCCCACTTGGCTGTGGTATACGTGTGTGAATCACAGCATGCATGAATCACAGTGTGCCCAAATTCAGTGGGAAAAAGTCACTTCAGACATACCTCAGTAATGGTCCTGAACTGTCTGTTTTCCATAACTCAAGACGACCATCAGAGCCATTGTCAAAATCAGCGGTGTTCTCTCCTGGCACCTTTTGCAATCCAGTTGACTTCCTATGCTGCTCTCTGGTGTGGACAATCCAAACACCATCCTAGACGACTGCACTTGGCGGCTGTACATGGTCCATGATAGGTGTTTTATGTCCTCTCTCGTCCATAAATGAGGAGAAATTATTTTTCCTCCCCCAAAGGATTGTGCTTAATGGCAACCTCAGCTTTTACCGGTATTTGCTCTCTTGACTTTTCTTCTTTATTTAAATGCAGAAGATTAATCAATCACCCAATTATTTGCATTTGTCCTATAATTTGATGCACACCATGGGTATACACCTCGCACATAAGTGTCACAACACTTGAGGAACCTTGTGGGTCTCAATAGAACCCTACTTATCCTCCCCCTGACACACAGGCAACATAATGGGGCAGTATGAAGAATGAAGGATCTCTGTTTTGTATACCCTCCATGTTCTGATCCATACTTTCCTCTTGATGCTTTGTGCATGAGTAATTTGCAAGACATGCAGAGGAAGAGCTAGATGGGGGAATGAGCAATGTGCACAGCTCTCCCATTTCCATACTGTTGCATTGCACTGCCTACACACAGGGGAGGTTTATTTAGGCTTACCAGATCTCCAACCGGGATAGAGTGCTAGACCTTTAGGAGAAGGAATATGGGCAGGTGTAGCTTGTTAAACCTTAGAGCACAATCCTAGACATGTCTACTCAGAAGCAAGCGCCATTGTGTTCAGTGGGGCTTGCTTCTGGGTAGACATGCCTAGGATTGTGCTCTAAGGTTTAACAAGCTACACCTGCCCACATTCCTTCTCCTAAAGGTCTAGCACCCTGTCCCAGTTGGAGATCTCGTAAGCCTAGGTTTATTGAGATCTATTAGTATACTTTGCATGTGGTGCAACTGGCATACACACATTTGGATATACTGGCTCTAAAACCCACTTACAGCCCAATCCTAACTAAGTTTCCAGCGTCAATGGGGTGTGCACTGCACCCTGCGGTGGGGGGGGGCAGTCACGGAGGCATTTTGATAAAACATTGTAAAAAAGCAGTCTTGATGTATCCATACCTATGATTGCAGCAAGGTTCATTTTTGTGTGGTGTTTTGCCAATGCGCAGGCAGGCATGCCTGTATGCATCAGAACAACACTGCACACTATGGATCTTACAGGACCATCCCATCGATGAGGTGGCTGCCTCAGGCAGCAGATTGGCAGAGAGCACCACTCACTTCCTTCCATTCATTGCTCCTCCTCCCATTCCTTGGATTGGAACCAGGAGATAGAGTGAAAGAGGAAGCATAGAAGAGAGGAGAGTAGGGGGCTAGAACATTACAGAGAGACACTCTAGCCCACCACTCTCCTGCCCTCTGTTTTATCTCCCACTCTGTGCCTCTCTTCTTTTTCCAGTCCAGACAGTGGGAGTAGCAGAGGCTGCACATCACTAGAGAAGGGAAACAACAACGACATTTGGTACACTGCATCAGATGTCAAAACTAAGGTCTTAGGTTAACCCTGAGATCTTAATGAAGTCACGGATCCAATCACACAAAGATTGTAGCATGGATATTATCATGGCTGGAAATACTTTCAAATGAGGTAGAATTTATAGGTTTAAAAGCCATGTAAAGATCTTTAAAATTCCTAAAATACGTGGAGAATCCAACAGGTTTAAAAGCACACACATAAAATACACACAATTAAAATAGTTGAGGACCAACACGTAATAAAAATTCCAAAGTCCTAAAGATTCCTATTTCACAGTGTGCTATCAGTATGCATTAGCAATGTAGAGAGAAGATGCAAGCCACATGCTGCAGCAAACTTTGTCCAATTCTGAAATTATTGTTAGAAATTATCTTTGTTAAACTGAAATCCAGGAGGAGCAGTACACAGGGAAGAGCAAACACACTACACAATAAAGGAATAGAAGGGGCTCCTCCCTACAACAAAGCAGAGACTTCAGTCCCACATTCATGAATAAATCCCACTGAGGTCAATGGGACAGATTTGTGCAAAGTATAGTATAGTGGTTGGAGTGCTAGACTGGGACCAGACCAGAGGTACCAGGGTACCAGGGTTCAAATACCCACATGGCCACGAGTGAGTTGCCCCTGAAAAAAGCAGTCTCATGTCTCTCCGAGTAATGTTTTGCAATACAAAATGGGTGCTGTCCACACAACAATCCTGTGAGATAGGCTTAGAGAGAGCAACTGGCTCAAGGGGCTACTACAGTGAAGTGAGGAGACTGCAAGTACACGTTATGAGAGGCCTGAGGCAGCCGCTGTCTACCTTCCAGTTTTGCTTTACTGTAGTAGTCTCTGGCAAATTCTCTCTCTCTCTCTCTCTCTCTCTCTCTCTCTCTCTCTCTCTCACTCACACACACACACACACACACACACACACACACACACACACACACACACACACTGCCCTAGCCCACCTCACAGGGTCATCCTGAGGATTAAATGGACTGATTTCTGTACACCACTCTGAGTTTCTTCTGAGGATATAAATGTGGTTTTAGAAGCAATAGGCAGACAGTCCAATTTATACACCTGTTCAGCTGACAGAGTCTGGGACTTTAGAGACCGGGGGTAAATCTTGGTATGAGTTATGGTTATCACTCACCTGAGGCCAGTTCAAGTGTTCATAAAGATGAATGTATGGTCAAGGAAGCAGAGGTTAGCACACCACCCAACCTTACCTCTGCACTGATAAGCCCTGCCCCACACAGGTACAGCGAGCAGGATGTCTCCCCAGGTCCAGGATTTATTGTTGCAGACAAGCACTATGGGGGGTGGGGGTAGGATTTTGTAGTGCAATGGTGCAAGAAGCAGGGCTTGCTGGTGCTCTCTCACCGCTCCCTCGCTCGCCCATATGTGTTTGTCTCCTTTCTTTATGAACTCCAGGACAGGGTTTAAGTTGGCGACATGTCTGTTACGTTCCCTCACACTGTGGAATACATTGGGCTACACTTATCAATGCAATGATGATGCAATGCAACGCAATGAGTATTTAGAATTGTTTGTATCAGCTACTCTAGTATCAACGCAACACAAAACATGATGTGCAGCTGCAGGGAGATATCCTAGCACTAGTAGGATGCTGGTCCTCTTTGGGGAATCATCACCATAATTCTTGGCAGGGAATTGCTATCTGCACAGAGATTCGTATAAATGTACAAGCCCAGAGCACACACACGCATGCACACACACTCTCTCTCTAGGTCAGGGGTGGCCAACCTCCCACCATTAGGGCTTCTGTGTTCTTAAGAGTTGTGTAGAAGACAGAATCTTGGCAGCTGCAAGTACTGATGCTGCTGCTAAAGCAGCTGCATCTGCTGAAATGCCCTCACCTATACAATCATTTAAAGGGCCAGCATTCATGTTGAAAGGTTGGACACCACTGCTCTAGGTAGATAGATATAGGTATGAGAGGGGGGGGAGTTAATTCTGTCCAATATATCTGAAGACAATTGGAGAGATTGAGAGTTGAAAGGAATAACTATATTTGCTAATAATTCATCAGTGCTCCTGATCACATACATTTTCCAAAACCTTTTAGTTGAAGTTTATATTAATTCTTGTACAGCACTACGTTCTGACTGTTACATTACCACAGGATGGTGTAGTGGTTTGGGGACTACCAAGGACTACCTCCTTGGGGTAGTCGCTATCCCTCAGCCTCAGCTACCTCACAGGGTTGTTGTGAGGACAAAAGGAGGGGAGGAACTATGTACAGTACACTACCCTGAGCTCCTTGGAGAAAGTATGAAAAATAAATTCTGTTTTTCTACTATATTGCATGATAACTTAAAAAATACCCAAGGTATTAAAAATAAGCAACTCTGTTACAGCCAAATACTAATTATTGCCACACACCAACTCATATGGGCTTAGCCTGGAGAGTATGCTATCAGTTACACCAGTTCATTCACACAAAAAATGGTATTATACCCAGTGGTGTAATGGCAAATTGTTTGAAGTACAGGAGCTTGTTACCCACAGAGCCACATGTTCAGTAGGACTGACTCCCAGATAAATGTGCATAGGAGCATTGGCAGTCAGCCTTAATGTACTGTGAATGTCTCCCAGGCAGCTCTTGCAAAAGTTATGACCTCGGCAGTGACATATGCCTTTAGACAAATTTCTCATTTTGCCTCTTGCTAAGCCTGATGTTCCTTTGGGTCATTCTTTCAAGATAGCACTTGAGCATTCCTGCTGATGACATCACTGCTCCTGCAGTAGGAGAAGTTCCAGAGCCTTGCTCCCACCCACCCACCCACCCCCAGCCCTGATTACGCTGGCAGCATCCCAACTACAATACATTGATGCCATAGGCAGATATGATGGAAATAGGACTTGGAATGCTAAATTTCTAAAGAACAAATTGCCAGAATTCTGCCAGTGAAAAAATGTGTTCTATATTTCTGCATATGTGCTTTAAACTCAGTATGTTTACACGGGGGTGGAATTATGTCAGACCCATTCAGATTGCTGCTGGGATCATATTTTTGAATGAGCGGAAAAAACTCCCTGCAAATTGAAAAGTAGCATAGCAAGGAGAGAACAAGACTAGTACTTTTCTCTGTAATGTGCTAGTTCTGTACTTGCAGTGAATTTTCTATGTCAGAATGGCACACACCTTCACCTGCAGCCTGAAGTAATAGAGTCCATTTTATCCCCTCATCTGCAGACTAGAGCTTATAGGACCATGCAAAGCTGCCTTCACAACAGAGTCTGACCATTGGTCTGTCTAGTTTTGTCAACACTGACGGGCAGCAGCTGTCCAGAGTTTTTGCCAGTGAGTCTCCAGAGTTTTGCAATCTTTCCCTTTAGTCAAGCAACAAACTGGTCACACAGAAGACGGCATCCCAAAGCTTTCGAAAGGTGTGTTGAAAATAAATGTGGAAGAGAAAAGAATCATTTAAATAAAATTTTATTGTCTTCTGCATACAAGAAGAGAATATAAATAATTCAGGTCTTACTGAACAAAATATAATAAAGTCAAGTTTCTATTGCATCTCTCGCTGCCTAATGTTTTCAGGCGTATCATGGTCCATATTTTTTTCGTTTGTCCAATGCCAAAGGGAGAGAAATTCCATAGGAATTATAAGAGGCATTCATTCTCATCTTTCCACTCTCAGCACACTCTCAACTCGTCTCCGTTTTTCAGCAAGCGCGCGTTCTCTTGCATACGCCATGCGCACAATCGCTTTATAAAAGCTGGGATAGCCCAAAGAAAACGGGCTGGCTGGCATCTAGCCTCCTGAGAGGACTGGTGGCACCATCAGCCTTCTTCGTAGGACACAATCATGGTGGGTTACGGATATTAATGTCACACATAGAGTAGTATTCCATAAATACATAAATACAGTCAGACATGTGCAAGTTGCATCTCTTCTTCCGGCTGCTCACGCCCACCGACTGGCCTTTGTGCGGACGCTCAGTCTTTGGCTCGTTTCGCCGCTGTGCCGCCGCTTTCCCCGCCAGCCTGGCCCAGGGTACCGAACAGCCGGTCCCAGTGCGTGAAGTAAGGCGCATAGTTGAACCGGAACTTCAGGTGGTGGAGATCGTGGTGCGGCGCTCCTCCGTAGAGGCCAAAAGGGACCAGTCTGTGGGTCGACCAGGGTAGGTCATAGCCGGAATGATCCTCCACCGAGAGCCAGATATTGGCCACGAAGAAGGTCATCTCTGTGAGCGGGTGACACCGCAGCAGCAGCGGGATGGTCGCGGCGAACATGCCCAGCCACAGCAGCTCCCAGATGCTCGAGTACTGCGTGGTGAGCGCAAAGGTGGAGACGTGCTTGTGGTGGACCTTGTGGAAGGTCCTGTAGAGCCAGGGCACGCGGTGGTGGAGCAGGTGCCAGAAGAAGGAGAGGGCGTCGAAGAGCAGCAGGCACACGGGCACTTGCAGCAGCAGGCTGGGCAGCGCGGGCGCCGTCGCCGGCAAGCTCACGGGTCGCCAGTACCAGTGCGCCACCGTCGCGGGGAAGATGCAGACGACGTGGTGGTAGACGCTTTGCGCCAGGCAGAGCGCCATCATGCCCAACGTGGGAGACGCCGCCAGCGGCTGGATCTTGTACGCTCGCAGCGCCGGCACCCGCCGGCTTAAGCAGTCCAGGGCGGCAAAGGGCAGGCAGAAAGCCGAGTACACGGCGAAGCTGAACAGCGCTGGGAAAAAAGGCGACCTGAGCAGAGGCGCCTGAGTACGGAGCAGGTCCCAGGCAGGCTGCAGAGCCAACATGCTGCGCCCGCCATCATCCAGGCAGCCGTCGAGGGAGCGGACCAGGCTTCTGTGCTGCTGCTGCTGCGCGCTACAGTTCATGCTCCCGTCTGCTGCTGCTGCCTGTCGCCTACTACAGCCACTGCTTGTGCGCCTTCCAGCCGCCGCCTTTTATCCACCCCGTCGATGACGTGACAGCCGCTGCCTGCTGCGAGATCCGTTTCCTTCTCTCGAAAGGAAAACGTGCCACGGAATTTCCCGGCAGATTCAGTTTCCAGCTGGTTAGCGCCATATCTGTCTGCGTCTGCTTCGGCAAAGGCAGCAAGACTCCGTCCTGGCCCTCGTCCAGAACACCCCCACCCACCCACGTACTGTACTGTAGAAAACACTTGGAAAACTATGGAAAACAGCAGAGTGGATTTGCAAGAGGAAGCGAAGAAGCGAGGCTGATCTCCTAACAAGCTTGAAAGGATGCCAGGGGCAAGCGCTGGGGACGGACAACCCACAATTGGTGGTGATGATGATGACAACTGCACAGAACCTGCAGTGAACCGGTAGTGTGATAAGGAGCCTGGCAAGATTCAGACTCCCTCCTGTAACGATGTTGGAATTGGAGACTGAATCTTGACGGGGCTCTTGAACCCCTGCTCACTGGTCAAAGAGGCACTTTTGCAAGTGCAAGTGGTGCTCCTCTTACATTTGGTGGGGGTGGGGGTGGGGAAGCAAGCAACTGCCCCTCTCTTCATCCCATCGTTTCCCATAGCTGTTTGTTGGTGTCTCTTTTGCATCTTTTTTATTGTGGGGTGGAACCTTTGGGGACAAGCAGGGACTCATTTCTTTGGCTATGTAAAGTTGTAAACCACTGCATGACATTTTTCTGGTTGTTGCTGCAAAGCAGTATATACATATTCTTAATACTAATCATTAACTTAGTGTTGCAATGAAGTTATAACCAAATTGTGAGTTGTCACCAGTGCTTACCTTGCATATTGTTACCTTGTACAAGATCAGTCCTGTCTCATTTCCCTTTGCAAATTCACTCTGCTATTTTCAATTGTTTGTCTATATTTCATTTACGGAAAATATTTCTGTCTCACCGTTCCTTCCTTCCATAAAAATGGGATGCCCAAGGCGACTAACAAAGATTGAAATACAATACAATACAAAGAGAAAGTCATAATAGTTTTTTTAAAAAGCATCATCATCATCATCATCATCATCATAGCAGAACAATAAAAAACAGCAGTTGATGATAAAAACATAGCAACCCAGTTTGCAGTAATTGAATAACAACTGAGCACAAAAAATGGTGAAGGGAAATGTTAAAGGGGAAAGGAAGGTCTTTAGCCCCTGCCAGAAGGCTAACATGGAGAAAATGGAAAAATATTTATTCAACCAGCATGTAATTCGTATTTTTCGCTCCATAAGACGCAGCGGACCATAGGACACATTTGTTTTATGGAGCTAAAAATAGGGGAAAAATATTTGCTTTTTTCTCTTTCCTCTCCCCTGCACCCCCATCATATACCCACCTTTTGCTCCCTTTATTGGGTCCTTTCGGGGAGAAAGGCAGGGTAAAAACATTGTCAATAAATATTTCACAGTGTTCAGTACCATAACGGTCCTTTCTGTTATCCCTTCCCTCAGTTCTCCCCTTTTCTCTGTATCCCAGTTCTGTTCCTGCTTTTTTCTTCCATTGGTGTCTCTCTCCTTTGGTGTGTGTGTGTGTGTGTGTGTGTGTGTGTGTGTGTGTGTGTGTGTGTGTGTGTGTGTGTGTGTGTGTGTGTGTGTGTGTGTGTGTGTTGTTACACTTGATACCTCCCTTAGGGTATTCTGAGAGCAGCAAAATGCTCTGAATGTGCAGAGGGAAAGTGATCAGAAAGCAATATACTGTACTGTCACTGCAAATCAATACAATTACATAGGTGCATAGACAATCATGAGAAAACACAACAAAAAGAAACATCTAAACAGGCATGAAGCAAGGAATTCTATAGGCTGTCACAACCCAAAACAGGTTCAAAGCACACCATACTTGACGATTAGCGACAGGGCTGCATACAAGAGCCATAGCTACATACAGTACTTAAAATATAACAAGCATCATAGCATTGGAGTGAACCTGGGGTGATGATGTGATCTACTGGCCAATCTATCCCTGTCCAGAAGGGGTTGCAATTTGTGCCACACCTTACTGGGAAAGTTACTCTCTGCCACAAATGCTACTTGGGAAAAAAGCTGGATCTCTGAGCACTTGATCCTTGTGAGCCTGATTCCTTAGGGAGAGTGCAGCCACATGCTGCTTTCATTAAATAACCCACTATGAAAAAGGAAAAAAAATAGAGACAGATTGTTTTGACAGCTAAAAAGATTTTACTTTTTTCTAATGCATTTGACTGAAATGCAAAAATGTTAGGTAGATATTAATTTAGCAGATGTCTAGCTTTACATCATCAACCTGAAACAGGCAATTTCTGGCAAACCATCCTGCTCCAATACAGTGTTAAAACCTGTGAATTCCTCATGGATATGCCTTTCACAAGCTTCCATTTGCACTCTCAGAAAATATATGAAATTGCTTTTGAAACACTCACGCATGCACACCTGGTTGAAGGTCAGAAAGCACCACAAATACTGTATATATAGAAAAGTAGAACGTGATAGCTGTTAACATGATTTTTTTATTTAAAAAATGAACAAGTCACTAGCAAGCATCACCATTATAAGTATTATTTACTCACTTTGGAAAGTTTTGGAAAGTATTATTTACTCACTTTGGAAAGTATTATTTACTCACTTTGAAAAGTTACTCACAATTGCGGGGGATTCCGGGAGGCCTGCGCGACCCTCTGCAGGCCTCCAGATCAGAGATAAAGGCTATTTTCGGCCATTTCCGGTTTTTGGAAAAATGGCCGAAAATAGCCTTTATCTCCGATCTGAAGATCGGAGAGGCCTGCAGAGGGTCGTGCAGGCCTCCCCGAAGACCCCGCAAGCCCAGGTAAGTATAAAAAATCCCCCCAAAAACATTCGCTCCATAAGATGCACACTTATTTCCCCCCTATTTTGGGGGGGGGGGAAGTGCGTCTTATGGAGCGAAAAATATGGTAATCTGTGGAACTCCTTGCCACAGGATGTGGTGATGGCACCTGGCCTAGATGCCTTTAAAAGGGGATTGGATATTCATGAAGGAAATGTCCCCCACAGGTTACAAGCCACAAGCAACCTCCTGGTTTTAGAAGTAGGTTTTCTCTGTGCCAGGTGCAAGGGAGTGACAACAGGAAATAGGAATCTTGTTGTCTTGTGTGCTCCCTGAGGCATCTGGTGGGGCCACTGTGAGATACAGGAAGCTGGACTAGATGGGCCCTTGGCCTGATCCAGCAGAGCTCTTCTTATGATGCTGATCTTAATTCAAGAGGGAGGGAGTTCCAAAGTTTGGGCGCTGCTAAAGAGAAGCAGCACCCAAACCTCTTGTGGTTATTGACCTGATCTCAGCCAGAGAAGGCACACACAGCAGGGCCTCCTCTGATGATCTTAGGGGGTGGTCTAGGAAGGGCTAAACCGTAAAGGGCTCAAACCAACCCCTCATATTGTGCTCAGAAATGAACTGGCAGCCACTGGAGAAGCAGCTCAACAGAATCCAATTGCCGAGCCCTGGCCACTACAAGGGTGCTGTGTTCTGCACCCGCCGCAGTCTTCAGGGGCAGCACCATGTAGAGCACACTACAATCACTGAGTCTTGAGGTTTCCAAGGCATATGGTTAGGTCTATTTGACTCAAATAGACCTTGGGGTGCTGGTGGACAGGTCGATGAAAGTGTCGACCCAGTGCGCGGTGGCTGTGAAGAAGGCCAATTCCATGCTTGGGATCATTAAAAAAAGGGGATTGATAATAAAACGGCCAATATTATTATATTGTACAAATTGATGGTAAGGCCACATCTGGAGTATTGCGTCCAGTTCTGGTCGCCGCATCTCAAAAAGGATATAGTGGAACTGGAAAAGGTGCAGAAGAGAGCGACCAGAATGATTCATGGGCTGGAGCACCTCCCTTATGAGGAAGGGCTACAGCGTTTGGGGCTTTTCAGCCTAGAAAAAAGGCGCCTAAGGGGGGGACATGATTGAGACCTATAAAATTATGCATGGGATGGAGAGAGTGGATAGAGAGAAGTTCTTTTCCCTCTCACACAACACTAGAACAAGGGGACATGCACTCAAATTGAGTGGAGGGAGTATTAAAACAGACAAAAGAAAATATTTCTTTACCCAGTGTATAAATGGTTTTTGGAACTCCTTGCCACAGGATGTGGTGATGGCACCTGGCCTGGATGCCTTTAAAGGGGGATTGGACAGATTCATGAAGGAAATGTCCTCCACAGGTTACAAGCCACAAGCAACCTCCTGGTTGTAGGAGTAGGTTTTCTCTGTGCCAGGTGCAAGGGAGTGGCGACAGGATACAGGTGTCTTGTTGTCTTGTGTGCTCCCTGAGGCATCTGGTGGGGCCACTGTGTGATACAGGAAGCTGGACTAGATGGGCCTTTGGCCTGATCCAGCAGAACTCTTCTTATGTTCTTATTAAATATGGCTGCTGCTGGCATACCAGTCTAATTTTAGGCTGGGCAAAGGTCCGCCGGCCACCAGGAGGAGTGATAAATACAGGAGGACCACCAAGCTATGACCTTGCTCCTCATAGGTACAATGGTTATCTTATTGCTTCTCTGTACCCATGGTTGTTAGGCAACAGTTCACTCTCTCCTTTCTTGAATTTTTTTTAACTTCCATAGGTGTTATAGACACAAGTCTCATGTGTGTCCAGCCACATGCACTGGGGCAGCAATCAACTGAGACAGGCTCATGGTGGCCATAGTGGCCAAGACTGTCGGAGCTGCCCACACCCTGGAGGCCACAGAGTGAATATTGAACCAATAGCAATATTGGGGCATTTCAAGGCCACACCTGAGATCACCCCAGCCAGCTCAAGCGGAGTGACTGTTGGACAGCAAGGCAGGCTGTATACCTACAGAATCCCAGTCCTGTCTTGCCCGTTCAGCATTACTTGAAGACACTTGAACCGGAGGACTGCTGGACAAGGTGTCTGGTAAGGGGGATGGTATCAAGACAGGCTATCGTGACCCCACCTCCAAATTCATGGCTGCTGCGTGCAGCGCCTGGAAGCCTGGTGGGCAAATCTGGGAGAGATCAATCCCTCCACCTCATCCAAACAGGTTTCCATGATGCAGGATCCCCCCAACAACCCTGGAGGTCAACCCAACACCACCACCCCCAGAAACATGGTTGGAGGAAACACACAGTTAACAAGCAAAACAAGCAAAAACAGGCAGAGTCACTCACCAGGAAAAGGGAAAGCTTCACCATGCTCTGCACTAGGACCAGCTCCCACCAGCTATCCCCCAGTCCCACGTACCCCACCACCCAGCCCCTCTAAGGAAGAGAGTGGGAGCCCTGGCCTTTATGATGGCCCAGTGGGGTGACCCCTCTTTAGTAATGGCCCACCAATGGCAACCCACCAGGTGGGCGAGACTTGTTTAAATGGTCCAGGCCTGGCCCAGAAGATGTAAAGTTCAGGTTTGGGGGGGGGGTTACCACCAGCCCGATGGATGTCACTGTTGCCATGCCGCTGCCTCGCTGCTGTCACTGAGGCTCTCTCCCCCAGCAAGTCCGAGGGCACAGTCCAAACCCTACGCAGATAGCAAAAAATGCTGGGGGTGGGTGGGTGGTGGGGAATCTGGCACTGCTTCTCTCCGAAATACTGGTGCTGCTCAAATATTGCTACTGCTCCCCTCCCCCCCCCCAGGCAGAGAGTGAATACAAACACATACGTGCGTACGTGTGTACGTGCACGCGCACACCCTGTCTACTGCGGAGTTCATTTTATACATCTGATAATGTAGATGGTAGTAGCCTATGAAAGCTTATGCTGAAATAAACCTGACAGTCTTTAAGATGCCACAAGAGTCTGTTGTTTGTGTCGCTACAGACAATCATGGCTACCACTCTGGAAAAAGGTATAGCATGACAATTAAAATGTATAATTGCAAAGTTTATCATTGGTTGAACGGCTCTTTTTTGGGTCTTGTCACAAGCTAGTTTACATAATCCACTGGATTTCTGAGTCGGATGTAAGGCTGTGTGGTCCATTTATCTAAGGCTACAGTCCGTCCCATACAGCTTAGGAGTACGGTGAATCCCATTGAACACAGTGGGGCATACTTCTGAGTAGACCTGCCACCTGCATAAGAGGACTGTGTTGTAAACTAGCTTGCGACAACAATAAAAAGGAATAGAATTCTTGCACAAATTACTGACAGCCTAAGATCAAGTGTACGGGAAAGTAAAAAAGGGTCATGCCCACAGCCTCCAGTCAACTGAAACGAGTGGTGTCCTACTATAACTACGGGGGGGGGGGGGGACACAACACGAAAAGATTTCTGAAAATCATGGATTTCTATTTCATATCGCAAGACTTTTTTTTTTTTAAAGACAAGAATCATATCTTCCGCTTTCTCAATTTCAGGCATGTCTTAGTGTTAAGTTCCCTGCTTTTCCCTAGTGTTACAGGGAGGCCTGCAATAAGTAAACAGTTTGTAAACCTGGATGTAGGTGACATAATTTGAGTGCTACAAATGGATACCAGATGCAAATAATGATTTTTATCTTTTTAAAGAGCTGTTTTATCCTTATCATGAATGTGACATAACTGTGTTGAGCTTCAGATTCTAGGGGCTAAAGCCTGGCATCATTGTCCTGCCTAACTTGTTGCAACTTGTTGCAGTTACTAATGTGCATATATAGCATGCAGCAAAATAGAAATTTGTGCAACTGGCACATGAGAATAGGCTCAGAGGTTGCACACTAATATGCTGTAACTTAGCCATGTCTGAAGCAGCTCCAAAACTTTGTCTCATCTTCCTCTGTTTTGTAAAAGAACAATCTGGTTAGAAAAAAAAAAAAGACTCTCCCACACTGACAATCCAAAACTGAATATTCTGTTAGGACTCTTTCTTGGCTTAATTAAATTAACCAGCAAGACAAAACAATATTATTAGAGCTCTTGTAAAAACACATGCCTGCCTTATTTCTGCATTTGTGTTTGACATAAGCCAGGTTTTTGGCTGAAGTCTGCTTAGATCTTTAAAATAACCTCAAAGAAGATCAATGACCCCAGTTTTTGGCATGTTTTAGCTTCATGCATCTGCAGAAGTGGACAGTAGTCCACGACAGCTTATGCAAAGATTGTCTGGTGTTACCAGATTCTTTGATACTTTATCTGGATACTTTGGCTCACTCCAGCTCCTGCTATTTTTTCCATATTATAAATCTGCTGGGCAAACTGTTATCCACTCCGTCCATGTATAGGAACATGAACACGCCCAGATAGGAATTGTCCAGACAACTGTCCAACAGAACCTGTCAAATGTCCAGAAAAAACACACACACATACACATGGCTGTTTTTCATAGAAATTGAATGTGCAGAAATCCACAGGTGAGTTTTTCATGGCATTAAGCTAAATATCACCAACCAGCTAATTGTTGCAGGGCAAACTGCTTATGAAGTTAGCAATCTTGTCAAAATCATAAGCACAACACCATGTCAAGATGAGTGGACCCCTCCCTCCCCACAGCAGCCATAGAACCACCCATTGTCCTGCGACGAGGAGAAGGAGGAGGAAGAAAAGACAGCACTATCTCCATATGCTGGGACCTTTCAAGCTGAGTGGGTCCCTTCCCCTCCACACAACCATCCACTGCCCTGTAAGAACGAAGAGGATGACAAGAAGGCAGTGAGGCATAACCACCCCCACCTTTCCTCTTGTTTTGATTGCTTTTCCCATTGATTGGTTTGCTGTAAGCTGTGCCAGGAGCCTTGTCGGTGGAAGAGCAGAGTACAAATACTTTAAACTAATCAAGATCCATCTTTCATGCATGTACCACCCATCACAAGTCATGCACCCATCCAACCACATAATAACTAAAGCAGATTAAAAAGTGGAGAAAGGGTGGCAATTTTGCAAATGCTTTTGGAAACTGTGCCAAAAAAAGCATTATGTCATTCCCCCCCCCCCCCGGATGATTGGAGGATATCTTCAAAGGTGAAAAGGGCCCTGAAATTGGAGCCACTGCAGCGGAAGGAGAAAAGTGCCAGATGGTTATTCTAACAATAAGTGGACAACAGAAATGACTGGCATTCTGAGGGAGGGCAATGATCTTTGACATCAGTAACATTAGCACATAGCCGTTCCTGATTGGTCATGCTCGCAATGAGATTGCCTGGGATCACTGTAGGAAGAAGAACATTTCCTGACAAAGAGACCCAAAGCAACAGCAGTAGCAAGGGGAAACAGTGACTGTGGTCAGTTGTGAATAATGCCCCCCCCAGGTACAGGGAATGGAGCTTGTGGGGAACAGTTCAGCCCCATTCCCCAAAGCCCCTTCCTGAACATGTTCTCAGCAAAACATTCAGCACAGTCCGAATAATTTTATGTATTTATTTATTTTTCACATTTTTATACCACCCTTCCTCCAAGGAGCTCAGAGTGGTGTACACATTTCCTCCCCTCCTTTTTGTCCTAACAACAACCCTGTGAGGTAGGTGGGGCTGAGAGATAGTGACTGGCCCAAGGTCACCCAGGAAGCTTCGTGGCTGAGCGGGGATCACATCTGCCCATGGGCGTCGCTGTGAAGAAGCACGCGGGGCGGGCCTCCGGGGGTGACGCGTGTATGGGGGTGACGTGCACCCCCCGAGGGGAGAGCAGGGAGGCCCGGTACTCACAAGTTGCCGCCGGTCTTGGTTGGGCCCGCCCACCCTCCCCTGTATCCGTTTGGCTCCGAAATGAGCCGAAAACGGGGCGCGGGGGGGTTCTGCTCCTGCGTGTGACATCACGCGCGGGGCATCGCCACGTTGCCCCCCCGTGGTTGCGTAGCGACGCCACTGCATCTGCCCAACCACATGCACAAGTACACACCATCCTTCCCCCCCCCCGATTCTCCCATTCCCATATGCTTTGCAGACTACCACCCACCCACCCACAGAGTTTCAAATGCCTCTTTGACAGGAACTTGATCTAGTCAAAGCCCACCTATTTTCCCTTTCTTTGGCAATTCAAGATGCACCCACACCACTAACTTGTCCAGTGTGAGGCAGCTTTTTTTCCCCACTCACCTTACATGCCTTCAAATAAAGGCTTCCCACACAAAATGTGGTTTGAATACGCGTTGTGAACTGTTCTGACGAGGAGTCTCCTCGTCTCCCATGAGGTGGCTGGAAAATTGAGTATCACTTAACCTATCACAACCACCACTTCAGCCAAGGGAAAAGTCATACCACTTCTGTGGAAACCAAGCTTCTTGTCAACCTGCTTGAAGATGATCCCATCTACAAGTGTTCAAGAACATCACTTAAGGACATTGTGGATCTCTCTCCATCTTCCATGTCTACAGGCAGATCGTTCCTGGCACAGCTACTTGTGTTGTCAAATTATTATGACATCCTGTGAGGTTGGTGTTAAAAGGAACAGCTACAGCAACCAAATACAAACTGCCAGTACAACTCTGGGAAACTTAAGCAGCAATGCCACCTTTTGACAACAGTTATAGTTGCAAGATGGAGAGTAGGTACTTCGCAACTATTGCCACACAGTTCTAATCCTCATGAATGCTGCTTAACAACGCTTTCAAAATGGAAATTATGCCCAAAGAGGAGGATTTCCACCTGGCCTGTTGCACAGGTCGCTGCTCATCTCGTTTCTACACCTGTCAAGAAATCAAGAAAGTGAAAAGGATTTATCAAATAGCTCCGTATTGAGTCCCAAAACGCAAGCATTAAAAAAAATGGTTCCCCCATAAAAATGGTTAGGCCAAGTTTGGGGCTAACCTGGAGCTGTTCTTTGCAGAGTGTAACACTGTGGGTGTGGTGCCCAGGCCTCAGAGCTGTGTTTATTTGACAGAAAGTGTCCCATGCCAGATCACGCATGGGTATAATTTTGATACTATGCCTCAGATAGGAAAATGTCCAAGGCTGGCACTAGTTTGCATCCCATCATCGTCTTGTTACTTGGACTCAGGAATGAGAAAGGGCAAGGAAGGGAGCCTGATGCTAAATAAAAGAAAGGAAAGGATCAGACCCCCAGCAACCACAGGTGAAGGGTAGCCCAGGGCAAGACGTAGGCTTGGATGGTTTTACAAAAGATCCCACAAATTAACGGAGACACCAGCATGTTTAGAATATGTATGTCGCTGGATACTAGATGCTGTGGACAAACAAGCCCTTCTCCTTATACGAAAGATTCCTTGCCTTAAAATGAAGAAATGATGGGGCTGCACAGGTATTTGGTGTCTTGCTTTTACTCACTAGAACACAGTGTTGATTTACTGAACAAGTTGCAGCAAAAGCAGTATGAGAAGAGGCCCGTAGAAGCTGAGAAGTCTCAAACTACAAATGTGCAGTTCTAGTTACAATGTGTTACAAGAATCATAAGGCCATCTTGTGATAAAAGCATCACCTTGCTTTCAATGGCAGCTTCCTCTTGAAAAGAATGGCAAACTAGAGCAGAAGGTGGCAACACTGTCCACTCCTCCATAATGATCAGCATTGCTGCATTTTTTAAGGTAATTCCCAATTAATGGCATTTGTAGATGTGTTGATAGCTAGAAAGGGCAGCAGGGTTCCCCATCGAAACCTGCCTCAGAAGGCGTTTGACACGGTTCCTCATCAAAGGCTCCTGAAAAAACTCCATAGTCAGGGAATAAGGGGGCAGGTCCTCCTACGGATAAGGAACTGGATGAAGACTAGGAAACAGAGAGTGGGTGTCAATGGGCAATTTTCACAATGGCGAGAGGTGAAAAGCGGTGTGCCCCAAAGATCGGTCTTGGGACCTGTGCTTTTCAACTTGTTCATAAATGACCTGGAGTTGGGGTTAAGCAGCAAGGTGGCCAAGTTTGCGGACGACACTAAACCTTTCCGGGTGGTGAAGACCAGCAGGGATTGTGAAGAGCTCCAGAAGGATCTCTCCAAACTGGGAGAATGGGCAGCAAAATGACAGAAGCGCTTCAATGTAAGTAAGTGTAAAGTGATGCACATTGGGGCAAGAAATCAAAACTTGACATACACGCTCATGGGTTCTGAGCTGTCTGTGACGGATCAGGAGAGAGATCTTGGGGTACTGGTGGACAGGTCGATGAAAGTGTCGACCCAGTGTGTGGCGGCTGTGAAGAAGGCCAATTCCATGCTCGGGATCATTAAAAAAGGGATTGAGAATAACAGCCAATATTATTATGCCGTTGTATAAATCGATGGTAAGGCTGCATCTGGAGTATTGCGTCCAGTTCTGGTCTCCGCATCTCAAAAAGGATATAGTGGAACTGGAAGAGGTGCAGAAGAGAGTGACCAAAATGATTAGTGGGCTGGGGCATCTCCCTTATGAGGAAAGGCTACAGCGTTTGGGGCTCTTCGGTCTAGAAAAAAGGCGGTTGAGGGGGGACATAATTGAGACGTATAAAATTATGCATGGGATGGAGAGAGTGGATAGAGAGAAGTTCTTTTTCCTCTCACACAACACTAGAACTAGGGGACATCCACTCAAACTGAGTGGAGGGAGGATTAAAACAGACAAAAGAAAATATTTCTTTACCCAGTGTTTGGTTTGTGGAACTCACCACAGGAGGTGGTGATGGCACCTGGCCTGGATGCCTTTAAAAGGGGATTGGACAGATTTATGGAGGAAAAGTCCATCACAGCTTACAAGCCATGATGGGGATAAGCAACCTCCTCGTTGGAGGTGTAGGTTTTCTCTGTGCCAGGTGCAAGGGAGTGGCGACAAGATACAAGTATCTTGTTGTCTTGTGCTCCCTGAGGCATCTGGTGGGGCCACTGTGTGGTACAGGAAGCTGGACTAGATGGGCCTTTGGCTTGATCCAGCTTACAAGCCATGATGGGGATAAGCAACCTCCTGGTTGGAGGAGTAGGTTTTCTCTGTGCCAGGTGCAAGGGAGTGGCAACAGGATACAAGTATCTTGTTGTCTTGTGCTCCCTGAGGCATCTGGTGGGGCCACTGTGTGGTACAGGAAGCTGGACTAGATGGGCCTTTGGCCTGATCCAGCAGGGCTCTTCTTATGTTCTTAAGTAAATACATACGACATCCTCATCATTAGCCCAACATTAGTCCCTAATTCTTTGCCTAGTCATAACTGTAACCTAAGGCGGTGGATATCACATATGTGGAATGCACTAAATACTCGAGTTTCCCAAATAGAATTTTACCACCACACAATTCCACTCCCCTATAAAAGCCACTCCTTTTCTCTTCCCTTGTCAAAGCCAAACATTGATGTATACTGTACTAGGATATACTTTACTCAGATAACTCTATATGTTGCAACTTTGCAAGTTATGGGGGAGGTGGGAAGGAGTTAATACCCCATACCATGGGCTTACATGGAGGCCTCGGATGTACAGTACACCAGCTCCAGAGCTGGTGAATATTCGAGTAGACCCATTGGGCCTGAGCCCCCTTCCACCCAGGGAAAGGAATTATCGTCCCCTTCCTTCGAGGTGCACCCAGGCTGCCCCAGGGCAGGCCAGGACCTGGATAGGATATGGTGGCCACCATAATATCATACACAGGATTGCGCTATAAGTCATTTCAACACACCAACACACACACACTTTATTTAAGATAGCAAAAAAAAAATGGGTCGCTTTCCCGGCGCTGTTAGAAAATATTGGCCTTTAAGTGAAAAGTTTTTAGAATTCAACTCTTTATGATTCCCCCCCCCCTTTTCCTCTCTGCTTTCTATTGGCCTCTTCAGTTCCTCCATTCATCAAATCTTATCTTTCCATTAAGCCTCTATTCTGTGGTGCTGTCTCATTTTCATGCCTTCTCTTTCCTGCCTCCGTTACATATATTCAGCTGAGTGAGCTGACCTCTTTTTTGTCGCTATTTAAGAAATCATCAAAAATTTCATTAACATCTTTCCCTAGGTTAAATCCTTTATTAATTTTCCTTCTTCTCTACTCTCATTCCATACAATTAGCACAAAAGCTACCCCCTTTCCTTCCAATTCCCCTCTTCCCTTGTCTCATGGCTTTTTCTTTCCGTTTAGATTGCAGGCCTGTGAGCAGGAAGTTATTTTTCTATTTTTGTTCAACAAAATTAGGTGCTTCTATAAATAACAAAATGGAGGATAATTATGGAAATGCCTTTCAAGAAAATCATACCGGCATACGTTAGTGGAGAAAAAACAAAAACCATAGATCACATCCTGTTTTGGCGATATTTTTATTCAAAGTTGTTTTATTTAAAGCTTGGACGAACATGAGGTACAGTGCTTGGGTTTGCAGAGTATTTTCTTCCACCTGTTTGCACAGGATTCTTCTTAATGTTACTTATAAAAAAATACTTGTGCCTATCATAGCACAAAATAGCTTGTATCAGAAATTCAAAAAGGGACACCGATACAAGTAAAAATGTGATACAGTAGCTAGAATGTGGTGCTACTGCAGATATTTGTGTATTAAGAGTCCCTGATTTATGGAATTCACAGACCCCCCAAAGTAAAATATTTTCTTTTTTAGGAGCTCATAATGTTAACAGTTAGAAATCAGGGCTTACAAGTGTTCAGTACCGAAATGTTTTTAAAAATTTTAAAGAGCACATGGGCACAGTAGAATCGATAGCACTTTTTTTGGTGATCAACAAATGTGGACAATGCAGCTCAGTTTATCAGTTCAGAAAACAGATGTGCCTTTAAGAACAGGATACAAGTTGCAAAGTGAGCATTTCTAAAAGCAAACTTTTCCTTTTAACCACTATGGACGGTCCTGGGACTGGTAATTCTCACAATTAAAAAAAATTATTCACATAGCTTCAATTTTGAGTTTTCCCCCACAGTTTAAACATTTTCATGTCACTCTTGTGAAACAAGAAATACCATCAGACGTGCATCAGGTCTAACACATTAAAGCTGTAGCCCCAAGAGCAGGAAGTCCCAGCGAACATGCTTACAAACCACTCAAACGAGCATTCTGGTATGTTCTCAGACCTTTCATCCAATAACTAAAAACTTAAAACTGACATATAATCAATTTTTTGTTTAAAAAATGAATATTTCCAAGTAAAATGTGCATGGGATCAAGATGCCAGGCCTTAAATAAATGCTGTATCCCATCCTTCTTTTTGAAAACACAGCTTTAAGATGTAATGTTGAAAGGAATAGATGCATCTGTATCCAAGCTATTATGGACAACCACAGGATGTAGAAGCATGCACCTCTCTGAAACAAGCATGTTATTGTTCTTCCAATATTACAAGTTTCACATATGTTAAGGCATGCATTTTAATTCCTAACCACACAGGTCTCAAAGTTTCAGTATAAATGCTTAATCAGTGCTCAGATCACATAGTAAGGATTAAGCTCTCAAAAGCACTCTGCCATGCACCATCACACTCCAGTCTCAAGTAGTTCCAAAGAAGTTCAGGAGATTTCCAAAACGTTCAGTAGATATACTTCAAAGTAGAGTTGAAGCGCCAGGACACCAAGTTCCAAGGGAAGACCAGGTTTTACAAGTTTCATGCTAGAACATTAACCATCCCAGTGTGCGGTTTTCTTCTTGAAATATGCAGTCGGCCCAAGACATCCCAACTACATGACCTTTGACTGTGTTATCAACACTAGACACGCTTGAACACAGGGCTAACCTTTAAAAATGTCTTCATATCATCAATGTCATGAGGGCTTAAACATAATTCTGCCCCTAAATAAGGGGTGTCAGAGAACATCAGCTTTGCTTCCAGAACATATGACTGGATGAGATCCATGGCAAGACATATATTTTCCATATCATTGTGACAGTTTATTTTGCATTTCAGCTCCTCCATTAAGGTTGCATAGATTTAAAATACTTACAAGCAGTGCAATGATTTAGTTCCCTGAGATTATTCAACTGTTTGTAGCTAGAGTAAGAATATTGCATGTTTTTTTAAAGATAGCAATCTCTTCCCATGGGAATTTTTTTAAAGCATGCCGTAGAGAGACCATGCTGGTTTCTTGAATAGACCGCAGCTCAAACTACCCTACAGTTTTACTGATTCTTTTGCATCAGCTGAATGATTTCTTTGTACAAGAGCTGTGGGGCATCAAGGCCCCAGATGAAATCCAGATGTTCCCATTCTGGGATGTTCTTATGGTAAACTAAGTTGGGGACTGTAGCCAGCAACAGGGCAATATCTTTGGGGTCTGCAAGCCAGTCATGACCACCTGACCACAAAGCTGTTGGCACAGGCATCTCTTTTATTTTGTAAAAAGGAGGTGTTGCCTAAAAAAGAAACACACACAAAAGGTTAACAGCGTAAACACAATCTGTAGTTTGTAACATTACAAAGACTTCCTGACAAACTCTATACTAACAGCACGGCAACGCATCATCTTACAGGAGGGGAAGTTCAAAGAAATCAAGTCGGACTCTAAGTTGTGTGTTAGCCTGGAATAAACAAAATATGTGAAAGAAGTTCTAATTTTCCCCCAGCATTCAGGGACAAACTACATGTTATGGCAATGTGTGGTTTATCCTTCTATTTAATTTTGGAGGGTTTAAAAAAAAATTAGATAACAGCCATGCAGTGCTCCCATTCCAGATCACAACTGTGGTAAGGACAAAAGGGATTTTGTTTAACCTTTTCTCCCTGTCCTGCATCTCTCAAAGAGCACCCTAGGACAGATAAAACTGTGTACATCATGATATCTCAATTGATCTTTTTTGTTAAGAAAGGCAGGGCAAGATTTTTGAGTAGAGAAGCAGCTGGAGAGGAGACTGCACTCTTTTCAAACTCACTGCTGTACCCCCAACTGCTTTCACTCTCTTCCCCCTCTACCGCACAGGATTCCAGATGAGTGTGTTAATTCTCCCTGCAAATAGCACCATCTCCATATCATGTAATTACTAGCCAGAATGTGGTTGTGGGAACATGATAGGCAGTGTCCATGATAGGCACTGTCCCTTTGGTTCCCCACAAGTTGATTTACTCAACCTTGTTCACAAAATAAATATTCCTGCACTATTTAGCTTCAGCATGGGAGGGCGCACAGCTGACTATTTTAAAAACAATTCAGAAGAGGACTCCAAGGCAGACTGTTGCTGCTAATTTCCAGCTCACATTACCATACATTTTTGGGAGAGTGTGTATTGAAACACACCCACACACACACACAAAAAACCCCACTAGGACAGCTGCTGCCACCATCTCCAACAGCCTCAAACTCCACCCCCACCCCTGACACACATCTAGCTTACTTTGGGGAGTATCTGTATGTGATAAAAGGCCAGGTTGTGCTGCAACCACATATCAGCCCACAGAAAGGTATTTCAATAGTGAGGTTTCAGCTAAGTATAACTGCCGGTCATAATAGCCTTCGATCGAAACACAGCTTAATATTCTACTGTATTTCCATGAGTAGGAATGTCTTTTTAAAAAAACAAAAACAAAACGTTATCATACCTCCCTCTTACAGTTAGAGTTGGTGTAACTTCATTTTACCCAGTGTAGCTGATGTGAGCAGAAGCCTTTGTCACCCCTACGTATGGGAAAGTACTACAAGTCCCTAATCTTTGGAAGAAATAGGGTCACTTGTTTCGGTAGGGTAAGATGGGTAACTCTAGGTAGTTTAAGTGGATCAGACTGAACTACTAATCAGGAAACCATGAGGGTCTATTGACTTACCTGGTTATAGTGAGCCATGTTTTCTGCCTTGCTTCCCCAATCAAAAGCTTTGAACTCCCCAGACTTCACAGCCTAAAAAAACAAATGGTCACATTTGTTTGCAATTCTACGTTCACATAAACGTAGCATGAGAACAGCATAGGCAAGAATTGCAATATGCATGTTCTGCTTAAGGTTATGCAATTACCACAACTACCTACCTCCTACCTCTTCTTTAGGGATGAGATAAATGGTTAAATATTTTAAACTACTAAAATCAGGCAGAGAGAGAGAGAACAAATCCAAAATATAAGCAGAACCATCTGAGAATACATCCAATGTCAGCCTTTGCACCCAAGTCTCCTTATCTTACAGGGAGGAAAGATGGAGAGATGCACAACCAAAAATAGTGCTAAAAATTTGAGCCAAGAGATCAGCCGTGCATGCACACCTTTTGTGTAGTGGATGTTCCTGTTTCATTTGCTTCAATGTTTACTTCCTGGTTTGAGCATTTTTTTTAAATGAAGAAATAGTTTATAAAACCTAAACAAAATGTCATAGCTCCATCTAGTCCCATCATGTTCCAGGACCCTACAGACCATCCTACTCACAGTAAAAAGAAGATACGTGGCAAGCAGTTCTTCCAAAAGCAGTAGCAATAGAGAACCGATGCAAACAAGTCAGTTTCTAATGTCTTGCTAAGAAAATAATCGGACTCCCTGAAAGCAAGACAGACATCTCTACATAAAGCCTTGGAAGTTAACACATGTCAACATCTAATCATGTACTCATCTAATCATTGCAGGGTCATTTTGATCTAACCACAGAGACACAGCTCACAACGGGACTCCCAATATTGCTTTGCCTGCTTCATTCCACCATCACAGTAACATTACAAACACCACAAATGTTCAAAATTCCACAGAAATGTAGCACTTCTGCATTCTATACACAATGGAAATTCTGAAACATGAATAAAACACTTACTGGAAAAATATACAGTCTGCTTCTGAAATAAACCCCAATTTGGGCGCTTTACAAAGCTATGATTTCAAGTCTGCTAACTTCAAATCCTTTACATAAAAGCAAAATACTTTTTGCTGAATCAGAAAAAGACTACCAGATGTGTCATTTCTAAGAATTAGGAAAAAAGAATTAACATTCTTTCTAGAACGAAAGCTTTCATGGCCAGCTATTATGCAACAGGACAAAAGTTTTATGGGTAAAAAAAGCCATGTAATTAAAAATATAAAACACGGAGAACTCCAGGCACACACGTATAAAAACTTCAAAGGAGCCACCTGTAGACAGCAAATGCTAAGAAAATTAAAACAGTGAAAAAGGAGAGTCCGATATTTACAGGAACCAACGTTTCAACTTCTAATCTGAAGTCATTTTCAAGGTAAAAACAGCAAGGCTGCAAGGATGGTATGAAGACCGATTCAAAACATTGCATTAAATAGACTAGTTCTGCTTCAAAAAAGCCAGCTAATTACTGTATTGTCCCGAATATAAGACGCACCTGATTATAAGACGCACCCTTAAAATATGGTGCTATTAAAAAAATGTAATTAAATCATTGACATTAAATTGCAACAGCCTGATTATAAGACGCACCCCTAGTTTAAAAACTTAAATTAGGAGAAAAAAGTGAGTCTTATACTCAGACCAATACGGCAAGTCATAATCGTCTGTCATAGCCAGTGATCCTGCAAAGAGACACATTAGCAAGGAAACTCCTTTGTACATCTTGCAATGAAATAGCCAAAGCATTACAATTGTCCTAACAAGATGTATACTTATTGTAAGAACAGGTTTGGAATGTTGCAATAAATATTAAGTTACGCTTAGAACGTGAAACAAGTGGCACATCAAAGCCAGTTAAACAGTTTCTGAACGTCTGACATTTCAGCAGTCCTGTGGAAGCCAAAATTAACCAGTGTTCTTCTCTATACATTTATGTAAAATAAGGTAAAGGTATCCCCTGACAATTAAGTCCAGTCATGTCCGACTCTAGGGTGTGGTGCTCATCCCCATTTCAAAGCCGAAGAGCCAGCGTTGTCCGAAGAAGCCTCCGTGGTCATGTGGCCAGCATGACTCTCTTTGCCGCAGCGCGTAGCATGCAGCTGGAACACGGAGCGCTGTTTACCTTCCCGCAAGCGGTACCTATTTATCTACTCGCATTGACATGCTTTGGAACTGCTAGGTTGGCAGGAGCTGGCCAAGCAACGAGCGCTCACCCCGTTGCGGGAATCGAACTGCCGACCTTTCGATCGACAGCTTATGGTTCAGCGGTTTAATCCGCTGCGCCACCCGCTGGCCTTTATGTAAAATAGGGAACCATATTTTATCAATGAATGTTAATTCTTGTTGACGATTAACTTTTGTGATCTTCTCTTACTGATTTCAATTGCTTCCAAGTTCTGGCGCGTTCTATTATTGGAATCATTAGCCAGACATTTGGTCTTATTGAACAGGATGCTGTGATTGGTTGTCATTGAATGTTCCGCAAGGGCTGAAACGTCCTTGTGTCGTAAACGGGGGATGAAGCAGAACTAATCTATTTAATGCAATGTTTTGAATCGGTCTTCATACCATCCTTGCAGCCTTGCTGTTTTTACCTTGAAAATGACTTCAGATTAGAAGTTGAAACGTTGGTTCCTGTAAATATCGGACTCTCCTTTTTCACTGTTTTAATTTTCTTAGCATTTGCTGTCTATGGATGGCTCCTTTGAAGATTTTATACGTGTGTGCCTGGAGTTCTCCGTGTTTTATATTTTCAATTACATGGCTTTTTTACCCATAAAACTTTTGTCCTGTTGCAATTAACATTCTTTCTGTTTGGCTAGAACCACCCCATCAAAGTGTTAATGCAGCAAATCCAAATCAGTGGATTTGCTTATTTCCAGGGATGTATCTAAGTAACTAGGTCACAAGTGCAAGTGTGAGTACGAGTCATTTTTGCAAGAGTGCGAGTCCGAGTGCGAGTCAGTGTCAAAATTTTGGGGCAAGTACGAGTCAAGTGCGAGTCATTTTTGCACAAGTGAGAGTCGAGTACGAGTAAGGCCAGAAACCACGAGTCACAAGTCACGAGTCGAGTCACTTTGGGGAAAATGGCTTTTTCCCCTGAAAATGGGGTGGGTATCTGTGTGTGGGGTGTGTGTGGGGACCTCTAAGACTTTTAAAGCACCCACTTGGTTCCCCCTATGCCCTTTCCCTCACCTCTCAGTCTTGTCACCACCCATCTGGTTTGGGAAAAACAAGTGTGTCTACATTCAAACCATTTATTATTCCCTCCCTGCCCCTTTCCCTTGCTGAGCCAAGCATCCCTTGGGCTCGGAGTTTTGGTCAATGAGGAGGAACTGCTGCGGCAGCTTCGCCTTCCCTCACTCCTCCCCACCCCTCGCGCTCGGAGTTGTGGCCAATGGCAAACAGACATCAACAAAAGGGGGGGGCTCAGAGCCAGGCTTGCTTTCCCACCCCCTTCCTCCCTGCTGCCCTCCTCCTCCAAGGTCTCCACTGCGCCTGCCTGCCTGCCTGCCTGCCTGCGTTGATGCCGGCCATTAAAGGAAAATGACTTGGAAATGGCAAGTCGTTACCCTCACGAGTGCAAGTCAAGTACGAGTCCCGTGGGTCACGAGTGCGAGTGCAAGTGCGAGTCAGTGGGTCACGAGTACAAGTATGAGTACGAGTCAGGGAAAAAGTGGCTAAGTCACACTTGCGAGTCGAGTCATTTGACTCGAGTCCCCATCACTGCTTATTTCAGGCCTACCTGTATCCAGTGGATCATGTTTTGGACAGAAGTTCCAGCAGGACAGTGTGAGGAATACACATCTACCCGAGTCTGTAACAAACAGAAAAGTTATTAGATGGCTAATCACAAAGCTCAAGTTCACGTCAGGTTTGTTTCTTGGAACAAAACAAGTGACATGGAGTTTAGACACCATGCAGACTGCTAAAGATAAGCACAGCCAAGTACTAGCACCTCTTTAAGGAGGCCAACTTGATACTCTAATCTAGTGGCGATTCTCAATTTTTTGCTTGGGAACACAAGTGAGATTAATTTAGGGCAGGGCAATATAGTTTAATTGTCCTAGAAGACAGTCATGCAAGACACCATTATACAGATCAAACGACTCAATGACACTCTTCCTAATACGCAGAGGTGTATGGTGGTGTTTTTTAAATGTGTTGAATTAAAAAGCAAAATGTGGTGTTTTGTGTTTATTCACAGGTGCGAATTCTTAAGCAACAATATCAGGTTTAATATCATTACACTGCTGTCTTCACGGCAAAAAAAATATTATTCCACCTGGATGTTTTCATCCGCAGTGTGTTTTTCTACACACTTGACAGGGTTCCTTTATCCCTTCTCAACCCATGATTCCACAGTCTTTGCATGTGGCTCAAGTAACATTTGACAAAGAATGAATGTGGTACCATCAAATACATGCATGTTTCATGTAGACCTGCATACCTCCAGAAGATGACCTACATAAGCAGGGAACAACTCCACTCTATCAATGTTTGTGCATACTTTCACATGGAAAACCCATCATGGAACAAATCTCATGTGGGGAACTCCCACACGATACTTGAATGCTTGTTCTGGCTCTAAAAGCCCAATCCTATACAAACACCATGCCAGTCTGAGCAGCATACGCCATGGCTATGTTCGCAGACACACACTGGGCACAAAGACGCTTCTGCCAGTGCAGCAGCAGGCCTGCCAGCAGATGAGCCCCAGATGCCAGTACAAATCCTACCACTGTGCAGGCCAAATGGGGCAGAGACGTGGGCAGGATGAGGAAAAGTTGATTTATGTCAAATCCTAACCCCTCTTCAGAGGATGGATGCACATGAAACAAGCATGCATGGAAAAATACTACACCAAATGACTGAGCTAGCGTAGGAAGGGGGAAACTCATAGAGAACAATGGGGTTGGAAAAAAGTCTCACCTCTTGAGCCCCCCCCCCCGTCCACTTTCCTACGATGGAGCATAGGATACCGACTACACTTTGCAGTCAATCACAGCACACCAACCCCAGAACTTGAACCCCTTCCAGGAAGACCACAACTCACAAGACAGGGCACACAGCACAGGGCTATACATCCCTGGCCTCTTGTCGTGCACACTTAGAGCACACACAGAGGAACTTCTGGTGATGGGAACTATTTAGAAGGGCACAGTGCACAAACAACCCATTGCCCCTCACAACATGTATGGCAATATACTGCATTAACACTTGCCTTCTCAGGATTCTTATTGGCAAAACTCTGTCCTAGAAGCACTTCACACACAAGCACTCAAGTGGCAACTCCACTTCACCACCCCAGGAGGGGAATAAGGGCAATACACCCCACACAGGTGAGCAAAGTGGGGGAGGTAATCCCATGCTGCAGAGCACTGATGATGCATATCTGTCTCATGTCTCAAGGCTCTCTCATGAGCCTTCAGTATTGTCAAATGTGTCTTTGCTATGAACTGTGCTGCCTAGCCACCCCTTCCTTTTGCAACACCTAAGAGCAAGGACTGTGTTCTCTTAGGGATTGTCAGGTACTCCAACCACTGCTGCTGGTGGTCAAACACTCCTCTGGAGCCTCAGTGTTATTCAGAACTGCACCACTGCCATATGGGGCAGAGGAGTAATTTCTCACAGAGTCCCAGGGGACATCAGGAGAAAAGGTCACAATACCCCACCCTCCACAGGGTGGTGGTGGTGCTACTACTACTACATGTGTACTCCATTGGCACCCCTCTCCTCCACAAACACCGTACATATCTCAATCCAGACAACACATGTTACTGAAGCTGTTGCTTATGCTTTGGTACTCTTTGCACTTCTCATCCTTGCTCCCCATAGGCAGTTGTCCCACAGACAAACACCACGGAGACCCCAAGGGAAGCTTGCCTGCAGTCCCCGATATGTACCCTGCTATTGTTCAGTGAAGTTACTGACCTACTTGTTCCCAACAGGCACCATCAGCTCCATGACAGACAGCAATATAACAGCCAGACCTCACCAACACCTGCTACTTTGCAAAGGGCATGGGTGTGGGTGTCTGCTGCCCTGAGTGCCCCGATCGAGGGTGGGGCAGAAAGACAGGATGAAAGTTGCTTAAATGAATAGATATATGGGTGTGTACTGCTACAGTAGCTGCTCCGTGTCACATGCAAGCCCAATGACTGGCCCATGCCAGGGCCATGGCTACAGCCTCCAAGGGGGCCAGTTTGTGGTGCTGTGGGATGCTAAATGTTCCATCAGTTGCTGTTTGCCTGTTTCCTGCCGTGGTGAGTAGTTCGAGAGCAGCTTTGTAAACTGGCCAGTGGGGGTTCTAGACCCACCTCCACCTCTTCCCATGCCTCCACCAATGGAGGTTTCTGGCCAGTCATGCAAACATGTGGGTAAACGCCATGGTGGGTAAGGCAAGTCCCTTGGCTGGGCTCAAACCTGTCCTGCCTGGCTTCCAGCCTCTGTCTCTGTGAGCAGGCTACTAGCACCCTGTCTTGTGCGAGTGCTGTTGAGGCTCCCTTTGTGACTCTGTCCTGTCCTGCACGCAGTGCCTTCCATCTTTCCCTCCCCTCACAACAACAATTGGCCATGTGGCCAGCAGGGGGAGCCAAGGAGGAAATGAAGCTTGCAGCAGCCAGGCACAAGGTGAGGCCTGCCCACAAGCAGGGAGAAGCCGATTCTGTGAGGAAGAAACAGCTCCTGCCTGTATCGCTTCTCTGAAGTAACTGGCTTCCTTCTCCAGTAAGAAATAGCAAGAAGGCAGGGGAGGGAAGGGAAAGATGGAAGGCACTGGGTGCAGGACAGGACAGAGGGGAGAGGAGGAGGGGGAAATAAAGGTCCCAGCAGCAGCATTCTTGATTTTAATAAGCAGTTTGCTGCGAACTGAGCTTTCATGGAAGGGTGGGGTAGAGCCTGCAGAGGGTAAATCCAGATCTACTGGTGGATTTCTGGGTGATTTGCAGTAGCTCAGCAAGGGTTGTACAATCATTAACCCCACCCCACCCCCACCCCCCATGTCTACCATATCTGGCCTTGTGCTAATTGTCTCTGAGCCTCAGTGTTATTTAAATCAGGAACTTTAAGTGGGTTCTTTCGGCCAGGTAGTTACCCAGAGCTCTGCAACAGGCGCACAGGTTTGTAGTGGGGGGGGGGGGTTGTCCTTAGGCTTGTCAGCGGCTTTGATGAGCCTGAGAAAACCCCCCCCACACACACACACACACTACAACAGTGATGTGTTTTTATTTATATTTTATATAACTAAAGTATGTGTGCGTGCATTTGTGCATGCAAGAGAGATGTACAACACCGGCCCTCAGCATGTGCCAAGAATCCAATGTGGCCCCCGAGATGAAATGAGTTTGACACCCTTGGTGCGAGCAGAATTCTTTCGCATCACCACACTAGGGCACATTGCACTGTGTTTAAAACGTTAACTCCCTGCTCCAGTCCCGTCCCCCAGAACTTAATAGTGCACCTGAATGCACACGTTTCATTCATTCCAAGGGGCCTTTAACTCTCTGTATAGCTAGGCTTACCATCATCCCGGAATAGACGCTGGCTTCGGCCTAGAGCAGACCCGAGCCGCTCCCAAGGGTGCACTGCGGCTGTCCAGTGGGCTTCTGGAACTTCTGATCAACGACGCGACAGAAGCAGGAACCCCGTTGGGCAGTTGCAGTGCACCCTTGGGAGCGGCTCGGGTCCGCTCTAGGCCGAAGCCAGCGTCGATTCCGGGACGATGGTAAGCCTATGTATAGCAACACTTCAAAGTATATACTTGTTAGAAATTAAGAGCTTACCATATTTAGATTTTTCTCATTAAATCCACACAGTAGAAAGAAGACATTACCACAAACATAATCAAGTAAAACATGGCTGCAAATATGGGTAGCAAGCCAGCTTGTAATTGGGTTCTGAGGAAGAAACTGCTTCTTTCCAAGTACTTCCTGCAAAAAAAAAAAAAAAAAAAAGGCACTCAAGAGATCATTTTATTAGTCATTCTTTGTTCCCCTAAGGACACTTCTGACAAAGTTACAAAATATAAACAATATTTTGAGAACCTTCTACTTGGTTGTTGACCATTTAGAGAAAAGAAACTGGGTAGTATCCAAGTTTATCTCATCAGGAACTGGCTAGTGTAAATATGTATTTTGATAGAGAAAAGCATTCCTATTGGTTTTATATTATTTCAAATAACCTATGCCAGATGTGCCACCAACGACATCAATTTAAAGCCCGTGTATTCTAACCCTAACAAACATGAAGGTTCCCACATTGGAACTTCCCTGCTTCCTCCTCCCACAGCAGCCTCCACCAGCCCCCCCCCCCCCAAATTCACTCCTGGGGGTCAGGAAAATGTTGGAGCAACATGGAACAAGAACATAAGAAGAGCCCTGCTGGATCATCAGGCCAAAGGCCCATCTAGTCCAGCTTCCTGTATCATACAGTGGCCCCACCAGATGCCTCAGGGAGCACACAAGACAACAAGATACCTGTATCCTGTCGCCACTCCCTTACACCTGGCACAAATAAAACCTGCTCCTACAACCAGGAGGTTGCTTATCCCCATCATGGCTTGTAAGCTGTGGTGGAATTTTCTTCCATAAAAGCACTGCATGCCCAGTGCTGCACTCCATGCAGCACTGGGGGTTGCCAGAAGAGGAGAGGGTTCTCTCTCTCTCTCTCTCTCTCTCTCTCTCTCTCTCTCTCTCTCTCTCTCTCTCTCACACACACACACACACACACACAAAAGAGTCTCCTGCTCATGCAAGTGTAGCTCTGTCTGCCAAGGGGGATAACAGCAGCATCACAGCAAAGAGACCGAGTTGTGAACCGCAACCCAATTCAAAACACTGTCTCAGCCAAAAACTCGTTCAGTGGTTTCTGGCAAACTACAGTTCTCGCCCTCATTTCAAACAGCCCAAGGAAAACCACCACCAACTACACTTGGTTCTTTCATCTGTAATTAAAATGCCAACGTGCTGGTGCTTAAGTACAAGGCCTGATTCAGCAGCAAAGCCAGCACCCAGTTTAAATGCAGTACTACAAGCAGAGAGGGATACAGCCCATTTTGGGGGGGGGGGCTCAGTCCTTCCGCCGCCCCCCTTTGATGTCTAATCAAATCATCAAACCTTTGATCTGTGATCAAATAACCTATTATCTTTGATCAAAGGTTTTTCCGGGGGGTCCGGGTTTCTTTTTAACTTTAACGGGAGCTAAGGGCATTCTAGGAGGGGCGCAGGGGCATGTGTGTGCTTTTGGGGCACTTGTCTCTGCGGGGCGCAGGCAGCTTCTTCGGGGCGCTCTCAGCTTCTCTCCGGGACTTGCAGCATACTCCCTGGCAGGAAGTTCTGGCAGCGCCATCTTGAATCTCTCTAGGACCATAGAGAGGAGAGTCCTAGAGAGTCCCACCCATCCAAGATGGCGCCGCCGGAACTTCCTGCCAGGGATGAGAACATGCTGCAAGCGCCCGGAAGAAGCTGCCTGCGCCCCAAAAAGTGCCCCAAAAGCACACACCCTGGGGTGGGGGGCGTGCGAGGCAGCTACCACCCTGGGAAGCAGCAGGGAGGCGGCAGCTGCCCGCGAAAAAGAAAAAAAAAAGAAAAAACCTGGAAAAAGGTAAAAAAACTAAAGTTAAGGGGCCTGCACCCCCCCGCCCAGCCTCTGCGCCCCTGCCCTGGGCCCCCCCTTGACGACGTCTCTGACTACAAGTCTGAGGAAGGCCAGCACCACCAGCTGACTACAGAAATATTCAGCAACCAGAACTGTGCCATTAAGAGGACACCTGGGCCCTGACCACAAGTTGGAACAAGCCCTAGACAAGGGGGTCCAATACCTGGGCATCACATTTTTCATTTTCTGCCCATACAAGTCTTGACTGGAAGAATTTAATCAGCTTAATATGCAGCTTGTGGCCTTCTCAGGCGCATCTGGTTGGTCGTTGCTGGAATAAAACCTCAGCCCAATGGGCATTTGGTCTGATCCAGCAATCTTGGGATTTAAGCAATTATTCTTATAAAAGGAGAGCAGAACATGTCGGCAACGGTTCTTTTCCTCAACGAACTTCACAGGAAAATTTGAAAACTTCACAGGAGGAGGGGCTAGCTTTATCAAATAATTCTGAAGTTAAAAAAAAAGACAGCTCAAGATGAAATCAGACCCATGATCCAAGAGGAATATGGAATCCACTGTTACCGTTAAATGAAAAGCCACCAAAACGCGTCGCTAGGGTTTGTAGAGGGAGACGACAAAACAATGAGCTCCCTAAACATGGTAACGCAGCAGTGACCAAAAGCTCCAATTGACCTACAGGTGTCATCTTTTCCCACCAAACAGTTTAATTCGCTTGGTGCTTCTACAGGCCCAGTTTCCATATCAACAGGAGTGGTAATCCTGTTCCAAAATGTAGGGCAAGACCAGTGGCTTCATTCCTGTCGGTATGTGTACTGAGTGCAAAAAAGGGCAGCACAAGTGTTCTAGCACAGTTCTCTCCTCTCACCCCCCCTCCCCAATCCCTCTGGCCTTTGAAGCCAAGAAGCCTGACAGCAGCAGCCAAGAAGCCTGACAGCAGCTAAAGCAAACACCCAGCCCAGTGTAGCAAGTTGTCTAAGAGCACTACACATGTTCTCTGCAGTCAACCGATGTGTTTACTTTAAAAGGGAACCTTCATTCAGGCTTTTGTTGAAAGGTGTGTTCAGTCTTCGCTTCCAACAGGTACAGAGCAAGAGCATACTCCCAAGTACTCTGCAACATCCAGCATTATTTACCTTTCATTGTTCATGCATACTTTTTTTTTCAAAATACATACTTTGAGCACCAGTTCAGGAAACACTTTAAATTTGGCCATAGGGCTGGTGATAAACTTTGCTGTGGCCACTGATCCCAACCCAAACAACATTTTGATCCTCTTTGCAAGCTGTGGCATAGTTGAAAATGCAATGAAAGCTGGGAGAGAGAGAGAGAGAGAGAGGTAAATAAATGGATATCAACTCTGGCAGGAACAAAACCCATGATCAAAATTTTACCCAAGTTTTCCAATAAAACAAAAGCAAGCAAGAAAAGTCAATGGACTGTAAACACATTTGGGTCATTCCATGTGAAATCAACCAATGCATGAAACCTTGATGTCATGGATTTTGTTCATTTTTTGTACCTTACCATGAGATGTTTAAAAATTATTTTTTCCAGTTTTGTCCATCCGTTTTTGAGATATTGAATGTTCAAAATTGCCTAAAAATGCCAAAATTCACTTGTCACCATACCTTCAAACGCCATTTACAAGCCCTATTCATAGGCTTTAAAATGACACCTGTCCCATGTCTATAGCTTTCATCTTTATCTTGTAAATGGCGTTTGAAGGTATGGTGACAAGTGAATTTTGGCATTTTTAGGCAATTTTGAACATTCAATATCTCAAAAATGGATGGACAAAAAAAACTGGAAAAAATAATTTTTAAACATCTCATGGTAAGGTACAAATGTACCAAAAATGAGCAAAATCCATGACATCAAGTTCCAAAATGGATTTTTCACTGGTTGATTTGACATGGAATGACCCATTTAGAACTGCACACTTCCTCAACAATCCAATACTTATTCATTTTAAGTATTTATTTTTCACATTTTTATACCACCCTTCCTCCAAGGAGCTCAGAGTGGTGTACATATTTCCTCCCCTCCTTTTTTTTGTCCTCACAACAACCCTGTGAGGTAGGTGGGGCTGAGAGATAGTGACTGGCCCAAGGTCACCCAGGAAGCTTCGTGGCTGAGCGGGGATTTGAACCTGGATCTTCCAGGTCTAAGTCCGACTCCCAAACCACTACACTGAATAACTGAAATGTTCTGTGGCTGCCCCAACAATCAATTAAAAAAGTACAAAATGACAGTCAGAGAATTGAGGACTTTCTTCCACTACACTGATGAAAACGAATTTCTATTTCTCTAGGGCAGCAGTTCTCAAACCTTTGGGTCTGTGGAGCCCTGTCCACTCCTGACAAGGGTCTCAGGGAGCCCCACGGCTCCAAGGAGCATTTATTGAGAAACACTGCTCTAGGAGAAGGAGCACAGCTCACTGGTAGAGCACTTTACTCTGCATGCAGAAAGTCCCATGTTAAATCTCTGGCATCTCCAGGTGCAGCTGGGAAAGTCTCCTCTCTGAAACCCTGGAGAACCATCACTGGCCAGTGTGGACAATACTGACCTAGATGGACTAGTGGTCCGATTCAGTAAACTTCAACCATTTGCATTTCAAGCACAATCTACCATCCACAAGCCATATACTACAGCCAACACCCGTTTTTGAAACAGGCAAGCAGCCAAAACAAAGAGGGCTTAACAAGATCTGTAGATTACTGTATTTTGTTGCAAGGGCTTATAATTTGTTTTAAAACAAGTCAGGATACAAATATGCTCGACCTTAATTCAGGTTAGGGCCTCTTCAAACATCACTTGTTTCTTTTTGGGGAAGTACTTCCAACTAGAGTACCCCACGGATTGTCATGCACGATGAGCCTTCAAGCGTCGTGTGTGCAGCCGCTGGTAATTATTGAACAATAAGCAAACTCTCTCCTAAAATTAAATACGTACTGCAAGTGTACAATACACATGGAGCTACTGGAATCACCAACAAATATAAAAAGGTCCTGTTAACCTACCTATCGTGGTGCCCTGTGAATGGCCGACATAAAATATTTGCTCTTGGTTGGTTTTGTTCAGAATAAAGTTTATTGAAGCTGGAAGGTCATATTTAGCCATTTCGTCAAAACTGCAGAACAAAAAACGACAGCAGCCTGGGTTAAAATATGAACCAGGATCTATATAATCCAAACCTCAGTTTTCCTAAAATGCATTGTTACCTACCCAGAGTGAAGGAGGGAGAGGTTGGGAAAGCTGAGTGCAAGTCTCTATCTCCTTCACAACTCATTAAGTAAGACTCAGGTACCCCACTTGTGAGCTACATACGATGGCACCCACCTTCACAGGTTGTTGTTACTAAATTCAACACAAAGACTGCAGAGAGCTTAAAGTTCAAGTGATATAATGAACAGCATTAGCTGTACTTAGCATCCTTCCTCCTTCCCTTTTGCACCTGTATTTCTCTTGCAGTCCACACTGAATATTTTTTTTTAAAAAGAAGTTCCCTATTTATACAATCTTTCAATTATATTTAAAAATCAAACAACGAAAAAGCTAAAACTACCAATTGGAAGAGTTTCATTGGTTTTCCAGAGCATATCACCAAATCCCAGCAACATGCAATCAAGCTGAACAAGCTCACTGTACCTGAACTTCCAGAATTCTTCCTGTTCTGTAGTATAAGTCTTGTGTTTTCTGGACCATGTATTACCTCGGCTGTTTCCCAACCAGACATCGTAGCCAGCGTCGGCCAGTACAAAGCCCAGGCTGTTGTAGTCCAGATTTGACACCCAGTTACTGCCATCGGCAAGCAAACCATGCTGCAGAAACACTGCAGGCTTGGGACCTGAAAGTGAAACATTTCAAATGGAGGTGCAAGAAAGGCTCCAGGCTCCTGCCAAGTCACTGACCCATCAGAACACCTTATGCCAGTCGATAGGATCGTTCCCTCCCTGCTATAGATGGTGGGTAGAGGGAACACATGGCTAAAAGTAAAAGAACGAAGGCACATTCACAAGTGATGACTTTTAGTCACTTCTGTGTATAGTTAATGCAATACAGAAAGCAGGGCAGACACATTTTAATAGTCCAACATACACTCAAATTCAATGCAGCTCTTATTCAAGTTACAGGTGTAGGAAATCAAGATTCCACGTGTTAAAAGTGAAAGCACCCGTTATGTGCTTTGTTGCAAAAAAATGTCTAGGAATGTATCAAATAGAGAGAGGTTTGGAGCATAAGAAGTGCCCTGCAGGATCAGGCCAAAGGCCCATCTAGTCTAGCTTGGTTCTGGTGTTGCGCGATAGGGAAAAGAACATCCTTCTAGCCATGCCATGCATAATTTTATATGTCTCAATCATGACAAAACTGAGGTTCAGAGGAAGATCTCGCTTTAGGATTATCCCCCGAGTCGGGCTTCACAAAGCATCAGACAACCTCAGCTCCCCTATCCCTTCTCACAGTAAAAACCTCCGTCATGGGAAGCTGCATGAGGTGGTGGAGTCACTGGCAGATCAGTTGCCCAGTGACCTATGATGCAGATCACCGACTACTGCAGATCTCTTTTGAACGTAAGAGGATTTCTGCAAAGGATCACATGCACTTGACTAGAGCTTGGGTCAAAGTTACATCAGGACTGTAAATAAGGAACTACATGAATTCTGAACTAGTTACTTATTCCTCCTGCAGGAAATCACAGGACCTCACGGCTGCTAACCAAACATGCAGGCTTCCCCTTCCTCAGACTTCCCCAATTCTTTTTATAGCAGGACAAAGAGTTAAAAATCAATACAACTTTGCCCTAGATTTGTCCCATTGTTAGTAATCTGAAAATAGAAGGACAAAAACAAAAAAAAACTGTTAAGCCCTGTTACGCTTCCCTTAACACAAGGGCTGAGCAACTGCAAAGAAAAAAAAAACCCAAAAGAGAGAAGTTTGGCTGGTAACCCTCACTCTTAAAGGAACAAAGGAGGCTACTTGGCATGGCCATGTTCTTTATACTCCACAACACAGAAGCAAAATCCAAAATGAAAACAGGAGGTTGCACAGTGCCTATCAATGCAAAGTATCCATCCCATTATTGGGAAAGAGAGAGTGTACAACTGTATGTGCATGTGGCCCCTTCCTCACTAGCACTGACACTGAGGCTGCCAAGAAGCACAGCCAGTGGGCCATCAGCGCTGGAAGTAGAAGACCCAGGCTGCAATCCTATACACCAGGGGTGGCCAACCTTGCAACATGAATGCTCCTGGCCCTTTAATGGTTGGATAGGTGAGGGCATTTCAGCAGGTACAGCTGCTTTAGCAGCACCATCAGCAACTGCAGCTGCCAAGAGTCTGTCTTCTACACAACTCTTATGAATCCAGAGGCCCTATTGGTGGAAGGTTGGCCATCCCTGCTATACACTTTCCTGGAAGTACATCCCATTGAAGTCAATGAAACTTACTTCCAAGTAGACGTGCATACGACTGCACTGGTGGTCGTCCCCCCCCCCCCCAATGTGTTCACTGAACACATCAGGAGAGGGGAAGAATGATGAGAATAGGGCTTGAGCTGCATGGGTACCATTTTCTGGGATTGATCTCAGTACCCAACAGTAGAGAATTTTAAATTGAATATATCATTTTTTTAATAAAACTAAAAATCCATGAAGCTGCAAAATCTTTTTTCAAAAGTCAAACTTCTCAAAACCAAGGAACGATCTACACTTACACATGTTAAAATTTATATTTACTTACACACACACACACACACTCACCCTTGTTCCGCTGGCTCATCCTTCCCTGAGGAATTCTATTAATGCCGAGGATATAGCCATCATCTGTGACTACTTCATATTCCTCACTGGGATAGCCCCTGAAGGAGATAATTTCACTCTGGAGGAAAAAAAAAGCAGCAAGGGTAACTTTTGCTTGGGAAGTTTATTAAGTGACTATACTGTGAGTACAGAGATCTTTGTTTTCCCCACATAAGGCAAAATGGGAAACATATTTCCATCCACTGTGCAATATCAGGAACAAAAATGATGAAGAAGCAGAGAAGGAAATAATTGTTTTGTGTGGGACAATATTACATATCTAAAAACAAACCTAAATCTAAAAAAGCCATTGTGGTGGCCAATTTAGCTGTCTTAGCATACTGTCAGATCACTTATTTTAAACCATTTCAGGGCAGTAAACTCCAGGCAATTCAGCTGCCTGAAGCTATTGCTATCTGACCAAGTACTAGCAATGGTTCAAATTGCCCCTGGCTCCACAGAGATGACCAAGGACAAACCGAAGAGCCACTACTAGACAATTTAGCAAGTGACAACTGCTGCAAAGAACCTATGCCCAACTTCACTTAGGCTGCAATGCTATACCCTTTCCTAGGAGTAAATACAGTAGTGGGAGTTATTTCTGAGTCAACATGTACAGAATTTATTGAAAAGGGTAAAACGGGTAACAAGGTCATATTCACGGTTAAAACCGCGATCCAGCTGACTAAAACAATGACGATTTGATCTAGGTTTGACAGCAGCCAGTCCCAAACAAAACAGAGATTGTTAAAAGTCAGTATTGATAGAGAAAAGCCCGACGTTTCGTGTCTTAAACCAGACACATCCTCTGGGGCAGTCCAAAGCGAATTGGCAGATGTTAGAATTCTTCGCGTCCTGCTTCAATCTTTTAACTGTCAAAAAAGCAACGGAACACTGCTGCTCACTGAGGAACCCAGTCCTGTAAGCACTTAGCAAAAAATGACACAGTACCTATTTGGAGAGAAGACCTTTTACATAAACCTGGAAAAAAGCAAACTATGTCAATTAACGATCGTATGGGTTACGCTGTTATCGTCTTGTTTGTATCCTTCTTGCTTACGTATTATAGGGAGCCAAATGTGGTTTGCAAAGCTTAGTTCTTGCTGCCTGTTAAGCAGAAAGTTGGAAGATTTTCTGCTTATCTCCAAAGCTTCCAAATTTTTTAGGATATTTAACTTGTTTTCTGTTCTTAGGGCACACGTTTCTTTAAAATGAATAGTGTGTCCCGTGGAGAGTGCATGTTCAGCTAAAGCAGATAGATGCGGATGTTCCAGTTTCACTGATTTCTCGTGTTCCTTCCATCTGGTGTTAATAGATCTCTGTGTCAATCCGATGTATTCTTTGCCACAGGTGCCACAAGGGATACTGTAAATGCCTGGACTGGAAAGGGGGGGTCTCTTGTCCTTGGGGTTGTTGAGTACCTGTTCAATTTTTCTTGTAGGCTTAAAAATCGTTTTGATGTCCCCCTGTTTAAGAATTCTAGCAATTTTGTCAGTTACTCCTTTAATAAAAGGAGTTACTCCTTATAATACGCAAGCAAGAAGGATACAAACAAGACGATAACAGCGTAACCCATACGATCGTTAATTGACATAGTTTGCTTTTTTCCAGGTTTATGTAAAAGGTCTTCTCTCCAAATAGGTACTGTGTCATTTTTGCTAAGTGCTTACAGGACTGGGTTCCTCAGTGAGCAGCAGTGTTCCGTTGCTTTTTTGACAGTTAAAAGATTGAAGCAGGACGCGAAGAATTCTAACATCTGCCAATTCGCTTTGGACTGCCCCAGAGGATGTGTCTGGTTTAAGACACGAAACGTCGGGCTTTTCTCTATCAATACTGACTTTTAACAATCTCCGTTTTGTTTGGGACTGGCTGCTGTCAAAGCTAGATCAAATAGTCATTGTTTTAGTCAGCTGGATCGTGGTTTTAACCGTGAATATGACCTTGTTACCTGTTTTACCCTTTTCAATAAGTTTAACTGCCGGTCATAACAGCCTTAGATCGAAAATGTACAGAATTGCACTGCTAGAGTAGAAAGTTTTGTTAGCAGGTGGGTTTCACAAGAGCCTGGCAGACAAAACAAGGTGAGAACACAAGCAGAAGAGGACATGTGAGGAAGCAGTACAAAGTACCAAGATCAGGTGATTTTTGTCTAGAAACATTTGAACTGTAACCTGGCTACGTTGTGAAGAAAAGGTGAAAGATTAGATCAAAAGACCAAGAGAAGCTGAAAAGAGAATGATAGGAAAGGAAGAACACAGATCACAGTGGTAGTTCAGAAAATAAATCGTCAAATGGGCTTTGAGGGTGCTGAGTGAGGATCAGCAGACATAAGGAAAAAGTGTTTGGGGGCAGTACAGTTCACAGGACTTGTGCCTATGTCACACACAACAGAAGGGAGCCAGGATGGTGTAGTGGTTTGGGAGTCGGACTTAGACCTGGAAGATCCAGGTTCAAATCCCCGCTCAGCCACGAAGCTTCCTGGGTGACCTTGGGCCAGTCACTATCTCTCAGCCCCACCTACCTCACAGGGTTGTTGTGAGGACAAAAAGGAGGGGAGGAAATATGTACACCACTCTGAGCTCCTTGGAGGAAGGGCGGTATAAAAATGTGAAAAATAAATAAATAAGGCAATTGAATGTAGACGTTTTCAGGGAATTCATTTGTAGACGGTGGTGGTTCTTCACATGCGTTTTTCATTACATGGATTTATGCCACAGAATGGCACCAATAGGAGCTTCCTTCATGGGGCAAATAGCAGCTGCAGGGAGTCCAATCTGGATCAAGACCATGGAGCAAGCAAAGCCCCCCTTCTCCCCACGCCATGGCAGGGCTAATATACTATGACTTGGATCCAAACAGTCAATTGGGCGTGCCCAGTAGAATCTCTGACTTCCTTTTGAGTTACAGATTTATTATTTAATGAATTTACATCCCACCTTTCCCAAGCCGAAGCAAATGCCCAAGGCGGCTTACAAAGTTCCATAATAAAATGTACAATGTATACAATGAGTAAAATCATTAATAAAAACAATAAAACCATTGGGGGAAACATAGCAGCTATTTGGTCCAGAAAGAGGCAGCAGAACCAAACATCATTACAGAGACACAGAGGGCAGACATCAACCCGCCACCCAAACACCAGACGAAACAAACATTTTGAGTCCTCACCGAAAAGCTATGAGCGAGGAGTTAGTTCTTAATTCCGCTGGTAAGGAATTCCATAATTGTGGCACCATACAGAGAAGGCTTGCCCTCGTGCCACCATTCCTCTAAATTGGGACAAGGTGGCACTTGTAGGAGAGCCTCCTCAGATGACGGGCTAGAATGTATGGGGAGAAGGCGGTCCCCATGCCGTATCACAAACTGCTTTTCAAACCTTGAAGAAAGCAGCTCTTTGGATCCAAGCCAATTAATGTCACCTGTAGTTTGACACAAGTGTGTGATGCTCCTATGAAAGGTTCTCCTTTAGGTGATCACTGCTGGAATTGAATCAAGGTAAAATTCTACCTAAGGATCCCAATAAGAGAGTAGCTTTTGCGCTCTGGGTTACTTCAAGCAGAAGTATAGGAATTCAACAGAATATAGTATAGTGCAGCCATTCTTTCTTTGTTCCCCTTCTGTGGAACGCATGGAGCTCCTAAAAGGTAGTCAGGCAGGTGGCACCATGATTCTCCCCAAAAATGCTACAGAGTGCTCTATCAGCTCATTCAAGGGTGGGGTGGGGGACGAATGGCAGCCCCCATTTGTGGGTGGGGGCAGTCCAGGGTATTCAAGGAAAAATGGTGCCTGTCTCATGGTGGCTGCCAACAGAAGCAACTTCAGGTGTATCAGCCGTTGCAGCTACAGGTGATAAAGAAATAGCTAAAAGAAAAACATAGCAGCTAAGCCCCCAGCACTGCTCCCTTTCTCCAATTCAGTCCCATTCAGCTGCGTCATTGGGGCAGAGCACAGATGCATCAGTGGATGTGGGTGTCATTTATCAACACTGGGAACCCAATCCTATCCAACTTTCTAGCACCAATGCATCTGCAACGCAGCCCTGAGGTAAGAGAACAAACATCCCCTAACCTTGAGGAGGCCTCTGTGATTGGTGTTTCCCCCCCCCCACACACACACACACACACACACACCGCAGGATGCAGTGTATGCCCTGTTGGCACGTCTGCATCAGTGCTGGAAAGTTGGATAGGATTGGGCCCCGAGTTACTTTCAGTGGCATGCCCAGTCCCAACCACATTCTGCCCAAGCTGCATAACTGAAAGTTGCATTGGTGTTAAAGTCTCGCTGTGCAACACAGATAGGCAATGAAACTGCAGGCATGGCAAGGAGCATTAGCCAAGTTCAAAAAAGTGTCCTCTCCCCCACCACCGCCTTTTTCAACATCAACACAACCAGGGAATACATACGGCTGCAAATAGGCACAGTATTGCACAAGAGCAGAAGTGAAAAGACGAACCACCCCCAAAAAGGCAACTTCCACAAACTGAACTGAAGTTTGAGCAGTTTGCCCAAGATGCCTTGGGTGTAATAAGTGAATACAAGATCAGAAGATGCACTGCTTACAATATTCATAGTTGCCTCTGGATTCACATTTCGTCGGCTTTTCACATGCATCTCGGACGTTATCAGGTCTTGGACCAAACTTGCCACGATTATGAAAAGCCACATCCTTGTCCTGTATGGAAACAAATTCACCTTTCAGCACAGACGTCCAGGACTGTTCACTTGCAAAATAAAAAAAAAACCAGGTCAATAATTTACCATGAAATCCACAAAACCAAACTGTTAAGCATATTCAGTCACACCTGTATCATGTTTCCAACATCAAAAACTGGCAGCTAAGAGGGCTAAAGGACAGAGGTCTTAGGTTACCCAGAGCACAAGTTGCACTATCGCTGATAGGAGCAGCACTTTCGCACAAGGAGGAAAAAAAGAAGATACTGGCAAGCTGCTATTCTCCCATTCACAGTCCCTCATCAGCAATATTATCCTCGTCTGGATATGCCAGTTTTCCAAAGTGGCATGTCGGGGTGAGTGCTGCCCACCTGAGAACCTGGTGGCAGCCCCCATGTGCGTATGCATGCATGCACACAACCACAGACTGCCCTCACGCAGAGGATGCCACAAGTGAGAATCAGGTCTTTGAAGAGCTCCATTGACTTCAGTAGATTTATTACAGAATGCTACATTTTAAGAATTTAAAGACATCTAGTTCAGCTTGCCAGCGACCTCAGATGATCAACTAAAGTTTTTCAAGACACAAAAATACTAAGGAAGTTTTTCTTCTATTTTTAAAGAGACAAGACGACAAAAGCGAGCATTTGGCTTCAAGGAAGAGATGCACCATCCCACAACGTCACAGACAACAGTTGCGCATGTGGCCTTTGGACTGTGTCCTCTTATCTTTTGTCACATGCTCATTAGGAACACAAGAAAGAAGAATTCAAATACGTTGCATTCATACTGTTTTGAAACAGTACTGTGTTTAGCTAAATAAAGCTACTTTTGCAACAAGAGGAAAAACGTGGCTATGAAATTTAAGGTACCAAGTAAATCATGGGCCGATTAAGAATGGTTACAGCTGCACTCCCCACCCCCCAAGTCCTGCCTTTAACAGGAAGAGTTCAGTAGGTAAAACGTTCCACACTGTGCCAAGAAAGCTTCACCTCCTTCTTCCGTGCCCTGCAGTGAAGAAAACTGCAGTCTCCAGGGCCAGTGCAAAGTCATCTATCCCTTTTCTTCCCCCTGCTCAAAACTATTTGTAGTTGTTATTTAGTTGCAGTCTTTACATACACAGATATCACCTCATATTCTAGAGCAGGGGTGGCCAAATTGCAGCTCCTGAACCACATGTGGCTCTTTGACGTATAATGTGCGGCTCTCAGAAATGTGTTGGCTGAGCTCCTTTTTGCATCACAATTTAATATAAAAAGTAAAGAAGTTGTTTTATTAAAGCTTTATAATTATTTACCAGGTATAAACTGAGTGTCCACTGCATTAAAACATAAGTTTTAAAACAAGATGAGTAAATATATTAAAGAATTTAAATGCTTCTTAAATATTGCAGCTCTCAAACATCTGAAGTTTATCGTATGTGGCTCTTACATTAAGCAAGTTTTGCCATCCCTGTTCTAGAGCTTACCAGTACCAACATATTTTTAATCAGATAAAATATTTTGTATATGTTTCATTTTTCAAATAAACTGGCTTAAAATCTGAAGGTCTTACAATCTTATTAAAACCTACATCAATAATCTTTTAACAGAATCGTGACAATCTGTCAAATACACTGAATGAAAGGATGTTTGTTCTATGTAAAGCAAGAGTAGGAAAAAAACTGACTTCTTAGGTTAAGCATTAAAAGCGATACTGTATGTCAGTGGTTCTCAAACATTTTAGCACCGGGACCCACTTTTTAAAATGACACTCTATCGGGACCCACCTAGCTTTACGAGACCCCCCCCCAAAAAAATGTGATCTATAAATAAATTTATTTACAAGTAAAGAGCTCAGCTGCTTGTAGGGTAATTAGCAGCTATCTTGCAAACTGCAAAAGCTCAGCTCTTTGAAGGGCAATTAGTAGCTTCTGATTTTTGAATAGCTTCAGGGCTTGTGGTAATTACTTATCTGATCTTTCCATCACCTGGGACCCACCAGAAATCAGGTCGCGACCCACCAACTGGGTCCCAACCCACAGTTTGAGAAACACTGCTGTATGTCATGTATTATGTTGTGGGCTTTCTACTAGACCAGGCTGTAACAAAGCATAATAGGCAGTAGATTCTGGAGATGCCATTCTGTGTCTCGCCAGGATCATCCATTGAGTACATATCGGTGATATCTCCTGGACTCAATGCCCTCCAAATAACAAAGCTCTTTTAAGATGCTCCATTCTCAAATTATGTATTACTACCCAATAACATGGACAATTGTTTTCCATGAAGGAATACATACTATTTCACCTGGTAACTACCAGCTATCTCTTCCCATACATTCTGGACACATCATAGTCAAACATTCTCAAGATCATTGTGAAGGAAGTCCTACTTTGATCAATGGGATTTACATTCAAAGAAATACTACACATAAGGTTTGCAGACTTAGCCATCAAATCAATGATCTTAGCATGCCCAGAAAGGTCCAAGATGAGCTCTGGTCTCTAAGCAGATCTAGACTACAACCCTCTGCACACTCACTTGGGAGAAAGTTCCACTAACACAGCAAGACTTACTATTGCGTAAACATGCATACGACTGCCCTGCTAAGGACCCGTTTGGCTTTTTCCAATCCAAACATGTTTTACTTACTACAGTATACCATTCTGCTAACCAGTTTTAGCATGTATGCTGGTACTTCACTCCATCCTGATGGCTGATCAATTAACATAAAAGTTAAGAAGAAAGCATTGTTTACCTAGCTTCTTTTCCATCCCCCTTTTACACAACTTGACAGGAAATGTCAAAATGGCAACAGCTGATAAAAAAATCTACAGCCATCTCAAAGAGAAAGTGTTTAGTCACTCCCTAAATGTTCCTCTAAAAGAGACATTTCTCCTTTTCACAGGAAGCATTTGACAAGCAGGAGCCTCATGACAAACTGGATTTGTGTCTTTCCCACAACATTAATTTTGTTAGCAATACTCAAGGCAGCAACTATTACTATTAGCAGCCACTAGAAACCAAAAGGATTCCCAATGAGCTGCATCTGTTCTGTTTCTAAAAGAAAAGTGAGTGATAACAACAAAGCTGCACACATACAACAAAACAGGATTCAAGAATCTCTGAACAGGGAAAACAGTAACAGGGCTTTGCAAGCTAGACACATGATATACATACACATGCCAGCTTTGTCAGCTGACTAGAAAATGTCAGCTGGGCCTACTTTTGTGCCTTCCACTGAGAAAGGTCAACAATGGTGCCTGCAGAAATGAGCAAGCAAAGCTTTTCATGGAGGCCAGTCTTATCCCTGACTAATGTCTAACAGACCAAAGCTGCTGTGTTAAGGGACAGGAACAAGGACTTATTTCTTATTTCGCAGCAGTTAAAGGACCAACCACATACTGGGAAGGAAGAGGGAGAGAAGCGTAGCTACCATGACATTAAAGAAACTTTGTCCGTAATACCAGCTCAGAGAAGAGCATTTATAAGAGGAGGGAAAGAAAGCAGCGTGCTAAGATCACCGTCTCCTTTCCCAAGCGTTTGCGACTGTCTCAAGCACTCCACGCCCGCATTACTACTCCTTTCCTTGCCTCTCACCTTCAGCCGACAACTGCAAAAAAAATAACGTCGCCGGTCAGCCTGCAGAATAAATTCCTTCTGGCTTAGCCTTCCTCTGGCAGCTCCGTACCACCGGAGGGCTCCGGAACGAAGGATCGCAGGCAGCGATGGGAAGGGTCTGGCAGGCGAGGCTCTTGTCATTGCAGCATCACCATGATCGGACAAGCCATGCCGGACCAAACGGTCCCTTCAAACGCTACTTTCTTGCAACCCATGCCGTGCAGGCTTAGCTTACTCAAAAGTTAACCCACCCACCCTTGCTACTTACTCCCAGAGAAGACCGCGGGGGGGGGGGGGGTTACAGCCCGAACGATGCACGCTTGCATGGTGGAAGGAAGTCCCACTTCAGGGAACAAGAGAGGGAGTCCCAGAAGTAGGCGACCTCCCTCACCGGTAGCCAAAACCCTGTTCCCTCCACGCCGCAAGCAGGTTCTGCCTCTCTCCACCCTTCTCAGACCCCGTCGAGGCAAACATACAAGCCAAGGGGCTTCTAGCCCTGCCAGAGGACGAGATCCACTCACCGACTCACGAACGCAGCAAAGAAGGAAACAAAAGCACCAGCGGAGCCCGATCCGGGTTGCTTTGACCCCGCCCTTCATTCAGCAGCAGAGCAAAGAAGCGCGGCGCAGCCAACTGCCGGCCTTGCAAAGCCTCTCGGTCCACGCGTATTATCCAATCACGGCTCACAAAGGGGGGGGGGAGTCCTGCCCGCTTAGCTCAGCCCAGTGTCGTCAATAGGGGATCCGAGAGATGACTGGTGAAGCTGGGAGCGGAAGGGGAGAGGTTGGCGCTGATGATAAGCGTAAAGTCAAGGGCAAGGGGTTCGCAAGCTTGTGCTCCTGCATCCTTGACTATGTACGCAGGATGGCTGCTGCTCCAACTTAACATACATCGACCTAAACAGGCTTCCCAGGAAGTTAATCCCATTGAACTCAATGGAGTTTACATCTACATAAGAACATAAGAGCCCTGCTGGATCAGGCCAAAGGCCCATCTAGTCCAGCTTCCTGTATCTCACGGTGGCCCCACCAGATGCCTCAGGGAGCACACAGCCAACAAGACAGCCTGTTTCCTGTTGTCACTCCCTTGCACCTGGCACAGAGAAAACCAACTTCTGCTTATGGATTGTAACCTGTGATGGTCTTTTCCTCCATGAATCTATCCAAACCCCTTTTAAAGGCATCTAGGCCAGGTGCCATCACCACATCCTGTGGCAAGGAGTTCCACAGATGAATTACACACTGGGAATTACACGCTGGGAATTACATGCTGGTACACGTAGGATTAGATTATACTAAAAAAAGGTAAAGGTATGCCCTGACAATTAAGTCCAGTCGTGTCCGACTCTAGGGTGTGGTGCTCATCTCCATTTCAAAGCCGAAGAGCCAGCGTTGTCCGAAGACGCCTCCATGGTCATGTGGCCAGCATGACTCTCCTTGCCGCAGCGCGTAGCATGCAGCTGGAACACGGAGCGCTGTTTACCTTCCCGCAAGCGGTACCTATTTATCTACTCGCATTCACATGCTTTGGAACTGCTAGGTTGGCAGGAGCTAGCCAAGCAACGAGCGCTCACCCCGTCGTGGGGATCGAACTGCCGACCTTTCGATCGACAGCTTATGGTTCAGCGGTTTAACCCGCTGCGCCACCCGCTGTCCTTATACTACGCTGGATTATACTACGTACCTGTAATATGAGGATGTGAGCTCCATTGAATCCAGTGTAAGGCTGCAGTCCTCCTATACACACTTATCTGGCAGTAAGGCCCATTGAACTCAGTGGGACTTACTTCTTAGTAGCCATGCATAGGCTTGTATTGTAAATTACTTTGAAGCAAACCTATTTTGCCCAACAATATACAGCACAGACCTGAGCATGTTTATTCGAAAGTCATTCCCGCTGAGTTCAATGAGATATGTTCTCCAGTAAGCACACAAAAGGTTTGTAACCACAGTCTAGAGATTAGACACTTTTGTACACTTAGGAGTAAATCACACGGAGCTCAGTGGGGATAACTTGTGAGTGAATGGTTTAGGTGGGACTGTGCTGTAAGCGCCCAGTCCCAAACGTGCTTATGTGTTCAGTGAAACCGTACGTCCTGACAGCGTAACGCTGTTGCGGCAGGAGCGGCCCACCATAGGTATAAAGCTGGGGGGGGAAGCTGCGTGCCCCCCAGCCTTGCACCCAAAGAGGTCCACCCCCCTGCAATACCATGCACCCCTCAAAAGACACAATCAGTGCTGGACTCCAATATCCGTGCCTCGCGGATACTGGGGTCATCATAAGAACATAAGAAGAGCCCTGCTGGACCAGGCCAAAGGCCCATCTAGTCCAGCTTCCTGTGTCTCACAGTGGCCCACCAGATGCCTCAGGGAGCACACAAGACAACAAGATACTGTACCCATGGGTGTCGACAGGGGGAAGCACGGGGGGCGGGCTGCCGGGGGGTGTCGCGCGCATAGGGGTGACGCGCAACCCCCCCTTACAGTTTGGCGGTGGAGCTGGGCCCGCCTGCCCTCCCCTGTGTCCGTTTGGCTCCAAAATGAGCTGAAAACGGAGCGGGGTGCTCTGCTCCTGCGCGTGATGTCACGTGCGGGGGCGGAGCCTATCCCTTAAAGGTGACGCGCACCCCTGCTCTGGGGTGTCGCGCGTCGTAGCGACACGACTGACTGTACCTGTATCCTGTTGCCACTCCCTTGCAACTGGCATTAAGACATAGCCTACTACTAAAACCAAGAGATTGCATATAACCATCATGGCATATAACCTGTGGTGTACGATTCCTCCATTCCTCCACAGCCACCTGGGGCTGACTGTGGCTCAGATCATGAGCTTCTTATTGCAAAATTCAGGCTTAAATTGAATAATGTAGGGAACACCACTAGACCAGTCAGATATGACCTAAACCATATCCCTTATGAGTATACAGTGGAGGTGAAGAATAGATTTAGGGCACTAGACCTGGTAGACAGAGTGCCTGAAGAACTATGGACGGAGGTTCGTAACATTGTACAGGAGGCAGCAACTAAAACCATCCCAAAGAAAAAGAAATGCAAGAAAGCAAAGTGGCTGTCAGATGAGGCTTTACAAATAGCTGTGGAAAGAAGGAATGCGAAAAGCCAGGGTGAAAGGGAAAGATATAACCAACTGAATGCAGATTTCCAGAGAATAGCAAGGAGAGATAAGAAGGCCTTCTTAAATGAACAATGCAAGGAAATCGAGGAAAACAACAGAATGGGGAGGACTAGAGATCTCTTCAAGAAAACTGGAGATACCAAGGGAACGTTTTGTGCAAAGATGGGCATGATAAAGGACAAAAAAGGCAGAGACCTAACAGAAGCAGAAGAGATTAAGAAGAGATGGCAAGAATACACAGAAGAACTATACAAGAAAGATCTTAATGTTCCTGATGACCACGCTGGTGTGGTCACTGACCCAGAGCCGGACATCCTAGAGAGTGAAGTCAAGTGGGCCTTAGGCAGCATTACTAACAACAAAGCTAGCGGAGATGATAATATCCCAGCTGAGCTACTTAAAATCCTAAATGATGATGCTGTTAAAGTGCTGCACTCAATATGCCAGCGGTGGGGAACCGCTGGCCCGCGGGCCGGATACGGCCTGCGGGACAATCCGGTCCGCGCGAGACCGGACCGGAGGCTCTGCCGCCGCCGCCTTCTTCCCGCATCAGCTCCTGTTTAAATTGGCCTTCCTGCAGCTGCGCAGATCGCCGTTGAGGCCGAGAGATTGCCCTCTCGGCTCAGCGGCGCTCTGCGCAGCTGCAGGAAGGCCGATTTCAGAAGGAGGAGGCGCCGAGGTGACGAGAGAGAGAGAGAGAAATAGAGAGAGAGAGAGCGGTGGGTGGGTGGGCGAGCGAGCGGTGGGTGGGTGGGTGGGAGCGGTAAATTCGTGGGGGGGGGCAAATTTGCGGTGGGGGGCAAAAATTTCGGCCGGCCTACTGGCCGACCCACAACCAATTTTTCCCATGGGAGAATGGTCCCCCACCCCAAATAGGTTCCCCATCCCTGCAATTTGCCAACAAATTTGGAAAACTCAGCAGTGGTCAAAGGATTGGAAAAGGTCAGTTTATGTTCCAATTCCAAAGAAGGGCAGTGCCAAAGAGTGTTCAAACTACCATACAATTGCACTCATTTCACATGCTAGCAAGGTTATGCTCAAAATCCTACAAGCTAGGCTTCAGCAGTACGTGAACTGGGAACTACCGGAAGTACAAGCTGGGTTTCGAAGAGGCAGAGGAACTAGAGATCAAATTGCCAACATGCGCTGGATCATGGAGAAAGCACAAGAGTTCCAAAAAACACACCTACTTCTGCTTCATTGACTACGCAAAAGCCTTTGATTGTGTGGATCACAACAAACTGTGGCAAATTCTTAAAGAGATGGGGGTACCAGACCACCTTACCTGTCTCCTGAGAAACTAGTATGTGGGTCAAGAAGCAACAGTTTGAACCGGCCATGGAACAACTGATTGGTTCAAAATTGGGAAGGAAGTACGGCAAGGCTGTATATTGTCACCCTGCTTATTTAACTTATATGCAGAGTACATTATGAGAAATGCAGGGCTGAATGAATCGCCAGCCGGAATCAAGATTGCCGGGAGAAATATCAACAACCTCAGATATGCAGATGATACCACCCTAATGGCAGAAAGTGAAGAAGAACTAAAGAGCCTCTTGATGAGGGTGAAAGAGGAGAGTGCAAAAGTTGGCTTGAAACTCAACATTAATAAAACTAAGATCATGGCATCTGGTCCCATCAATTCCTGGCAAATAGAAGGGGCAGAAATGGAAGCAGTAACAGATTTTACTTTTTTGGGTTCCAAGATCACTGCAGACGGAGACAGCAGCCATGAAATTAAAAGACGCTTACTCCTTGGAAGGAAAGCTATGGCAAACTTAGACAGCATAATAAAAAGCAGAGATATCACCATGCCAACAAAAGTTCACATAGTCAGGGCGATGGTGTTCCCAGTAGCAATGTATGGTTGCGAGAGTTGGACCATAAGGAAGGCTGAGCGCCGAAGAATAGATGCTTTTGAACTATGGTGCTGGAGAAGACTCCTGAGAGTCCCTTGGACTGCTAGGAGATCAAATCAGTCAATCCTAAATGAAGTCAACCCTGACTGTTCCCTGGAAGGTCAAGTACTGAGGCTGAAACTCAAATATTTTGGCCACCTAATGCGAAGAGAGGAGTCTCTGGAGAAGACTGGAGCGAGCGGAGCAGCGGCTCCAGGCCGCACCTCGGCCCCAGGCGGCGCTGCTTTGCTCGCTCCAGTCTTTCCATGGAGCGAGCGCGCCCGCCAGGTGATGCAGGCGGGCACTCCGAGGCCTTCTCCCCCGGCCTCGAAGCCGGAGAAAGCCCCGGAGCATCCACCTCAACTGGTGGCTGGGGCTTTCTGAAGGCCGACTGCCGCGCGGCGCTGTTTATCTTTGTTTTGCACATGTGCAAAACGTTCTGCGCATGTGCAAAACAAAGATAAACAGCGCGGCGCGGCAGTCGGCCTTCAGAAAGCCCCGGCCACCGGTCGAGGTGGATGCTCCGGGGCTTTCTACGGCTCCGAGGCCGGGGGAGAAGGCCTCGGAGCGCCCCCGTAAGCCGGATCATCCCCCCGGAGCGGCGCCGCCCTCCCAGAGCGGCGGCGCCCCAAAGGGGCAGCGCAGCAGCGAGTGCTCCAGGCAGCACTCGCTGCTGCTACGCCTCTGGTTCCCAGTAGCAATGTATGGTTGCGAGAATTGGACCATAAGGAAGGCTGAGCGCCTTGTGGATACTTGGGTCTAGCACCGAATGATAATTACTCATGGGGGTAATGTTCTCCCTCGTACAGGCCTGCAGACAGAGGGATTTAAAGTGACTTCCGGTTTAAAATCCTTTAAATCCCATCGGAGAGGCCTGTGGAAGCTCTGCAGACCCACCTGCACATGGGAGAACGGCTCCCCCCGCCCTGGTGAGTAATTATCCATTGGTGGGGGATCAGTGCTGGAGGGGGCAGGTCCTCTTATGGATTAGGAACTGATTGAAGATTAGGAAAGAGAGAGTGGGTGTCAATGGGCTATTTTCACAATGGCGAGAGGTGAAAAGCGGTGCGCCCCAAGGATCGGTCTTGGGACCGGTGCTTTTCAACTTGTTCATAAATGACCTGGAGTTGGGAATAAGTGGCCAGGTTTGCGGAGGATGACCCTAACCTTTTCTGGGTGGTGAAGACCAGAAGAGATTGTGAAAAGTTCCAGAAGGATCTCTCCAAACTTAGAGAATAGGCAGCAAAATGGCAGATGCGCTTCAATGTAAGTAAGTGTAAAGTGATGCACATTGGGCCTGCGGGGCAAGAAATCAAAACTTCACATACAAGCTAATGGGTTCTGAGCTGTCCGTGACGGATCAGGAGAGAGATCTTGGGGTACTGGTGGACAAGTCTATGATCACATTTTTCGAGGGGGTGTAGGGGGTGCTAGAGGAGGCACCTCCTGGAGCCCCCTGGCACTTATCTAGAGCCAAATATCTGGTTGGTGCTTTGCAATTGCATAGCAATTGCAATTGCGTAGCACCAATCAGCTGTTCGGCGCTAGTTAAGCCAAGGGGGTGCCAGAGGGTTGCCAGAAGCCTCCTCTAGCACCCCCTATCTTTTCTCCTGCTGCCGCTTTTTTTTCCTTTTTTAAAAACACCCGCCTGGAGTGACAACAACATCACTAGGGCCCCGGGTGCACCGGACCCTAGCACTGTGTCCTGACAATATTCAAGCGGTAAAATTGAGCTGCAAGTCTACTCTCCTAGGCAGACTTGCATGACAACACCTTGAACTCAATAGAACTTACAAGAACATGTGGGATGTCACACAGCACATACCTGATCATTGTATTCCAAGTTAAATAACCTGAGACAAACAACCCCAGATTCTAGCCTCAAAAGATATATACAGGATAAGTCTTGAAAAGGGCAGAAAATGCATTTTTTTAAAACCTTGCACATTGTTGTGAAAGTTCTGATTACTACCAGATGACATCACCTCCACTCTCAGCTGTACTTCACCAGCCAGATCTGAAAGAGCGTGTAACATTCTTTACTTAACATTTCTTTTGTGTTCTTCTATAACAGGGCTGTAAACGAAACTGAAACATCAAAATATATATTTTTCTGATTATCACCAGACTCCAGAATCACCTCCACCCTTAGCCGTGTCTTAGCAGCCAGATCTGAAAGAGCCAGATAACATTATTTACTTAACATATTTATTTATCACTCTTCTATACCAGGGCAGTATACGTAACAGAAATATTAAAATAAAATATAAAAAAGAATATTTCCTCTTGTCTTCCTTTCTGAATTCAGCATACCCTTCTTCAAGGTTATGCTACCTATTAGGATTCAAGAATGTCAGGGAAATTTGCCAGAAATAGCCCCTAGCAGTTGCAGGGGTGCACGTAATTCAAGGGTTAAATGCCCTAGACCTCGGTGCTATAATAATCCCAATCCAGTTTGGGCTTCCACTTTCATGGAAGTGAAAGTGAGCTCCTAATTAGACAGTGATGCATTTAACATCATGCCTAGTTTGGTCCTCAGTCACCTGTGTGTGTGAGAAGAAACTCAAGCCTATCCTGCCCATGGAAATGACTGCATTTGAAGCCATGTCACACATTAGGTAAGTGTTGGGCTCGATCTGTATATCACAAGCAGCAGCAAAAAACACAAGAAGCAGCAATTATTATTATTATTATTATTATTTCTTAAATTTATACCCCGCTTTTCCCCCATAGGGGGGACCCAAAGCAGCTTACAATAAAAACAAATCATAAAATACAAGATTAATACATAGAAATCATAAAACTGTGAATATATAATATAAAAATACTTTAAACGACATTAATACAATCTAAAAAACAGAGAGGAATAAAAGCAACTGTAAAAGGCTCTTATGAGAGAGGGCTGGCCCTCTAAAATGTTAAACTGGGTGGTAACTTCAGATGGCTTGTGTAAAAAGAAATGTTTCCATGCCCCGCCGGAAGGCCTCTAAGGAGGGAGCGGTTCGCAAATTTAGAGGGAGGGAATTCCTTAAGATCAGTGCCACTACTGAGAAGGCCCTATTTCTTGCTGCCGCCCCTTCTCACCTCTGAAGGAGATGGCACTTTTAGAAGGGCCTTCTCTGATGACCTGAGGGGGCGGACTGGATTGTAGGGAAGTAGGCAGTCTCTCAAATAGCCTGGCCCCAAGCCATATAGGTCTTTAAAGGTCAAAACCAGCACCTTGAATTGGGCCCGGAAATGAATTGGCAGCCAGTGCAGCCAGAGTCGAACCGCTTACTTCCGGTGATCACACAGGCCGCTGCATTCTGCACCAGTTGCAGTTTCCGAACCGTCTTCAAGGGCAGCCCCACGCAGAGTGCGTTACAATCATCCAACCTTGAGGTCACCGTGGCATGGATCATCATGGCCAGGTCTGCGCGATCCATGTATGGTCACAGCCAGCACACCAGCCTAAGCTGGGCAAAGGCCCCCCTGGCCACAGCCGCCACCTGGGAATCCAGGAGTAGCTGCGAGTCCAGGCAAACCCCCAAGCTGCGAACCTGCTCCTTCAGAGGGAGTGCAACCCCATTCAGGGCAGGATGACACTCTAGCACCTGCATCGTGGAATTAGCTTGCCGCTTGTGGTCCCAGTTCTTAGGAGGCCATCTTAAAGCATGTGTGATGATAGCTATCCCTGCTGTCCTGCCTGGGGAGCAGGCAGCAGACACAATTCATCCTTCATGCCACCACCCGTGGCTATAAGCAGCGGCAGTGAAAGAAGGCTGCTTCTTGTTTACTCCCCAGTTCCCAGTTCGCTTTCCCAGCTGATGAGTATCACCAACACTGTCCAGCTAAGAAAGTGAATACAGCAGATGGGTGAGAGTTCTTCACCGCCATATTACAAGCACCATGTATTATTGCAAGCAAGAAGGCAGCTAGTGAGGGGGTTGCTCTTTGCAGAGGACAACATTTTGGCTGCAGTATCAAAAGCAGTTGGTGGAAGTGTTGGGAAGTGGGTACTTACACCGCTTGCAGGATGTTGAAAAGAGTGACAGCACTGTTTTAAAAATAAAGACAATGAGTGTTTCCCCTGCTAACCGGGCAAAGAACCACTTTTTCAAGGGGTGCTCCTCTTATACGTATTTAGCAGGGGAAGAGCACCTACCCCTCTTCATCCCAGCTGAACATCTTTTCCAGTGTTCTTTGCTGGCATTTTCTTCTGCATGTTTTTTTTAAAGAATGAGTGCCCTTTGGGGACAGGGAACCATTTATTTAATTTATGCGATATAAACCACTTCGTGAGCTTTGTCGTTGAAAATTGTTACATAGCTGGTATTATTATTATTGTTGGCTGGTTCCAACTAAATCAAACTCTGGATAGCAGGAGGAGGAATTTACCATACAGCAGCTTTATTTGAAAGCGATATCACTGGCACGCAGCTCCAAGCTGAAACAGCGACAAAAGGGGAGCTGCGGCCCTGAACAATGGCTGGGGGTGAAATTTTATACCTTACGGTTGTTACAGGAAAGCAAGAACACATCACTTTGTTTAAAGTACATACATTGGTCGCATCTTTAACTAGATACATCAGTCATTTACCACTAGGCAGACAAGATAGCGAGGGGCAAAGCTTCTTCAAGATGTTTTCTTGTAATTTTCCACCCAACTTACAGGCCTCTGTTAAGTACACAACTCTGCCTGTTTGGACAACAGGAAAACTGCTTAGACAACAGAAATCTTTGCCCTCTGTGATCAGGCTACATTCCTTTGCAAGCACTTCACTTAAACCAAAAATGCCAGGTAATATTCTTACTTAAAAAAAAAACCAAACTCTAAATGGATATTATACATCATGCTATGATAAGAAAAACAGGTATGTTGCAAACTTAAAATTCTCTCTTACACCTCACATTATATTAGCATTATTAATTTCCCCAATACTGTTCTCAAGTTAACAGATTCCACTGTGTTTTTGCCATTATTTAATTTATAAAGGGCCCATTTCAGCCTACTCCGTTCTGGCCTTGACTATCCCAATTTATGGCCCTAAATATGAAGTGATGTTATAGTTTGGATTAAATATCCCAGTCCATTAAGTTAAGTTTTTTTATTTTTTCAAAGGTATGAGTCAGGGCCACTCAGAGGAAATTTAACAGGGGGTACAAAGATTCTTTTAGGCCCCTTCCTTTCATGGAAATTTGGCTCCTGGGGCCCCCTTTTTTGCTCCTGGGTCCCCTTCTTGGCCCTGGGTCCGGGTATAATTGTACCCCCTGCCTTAACCCCCCTCTCAAAGGTACATCATGCCCTAGTAAAAGCAATGCAATCAAAAGAAAAGGAAACTGATACCATGCCAACATTCAGTTTTCAAGAATACTGAGTTGGCCTCCTAAGTTTCGCTTTCCATTTCCAAGCAGAGAGCTAAGCTTTGTGTACAGCTTCTGTAGAACTATAAAAAGGGTGCAGTAACAGCAGATATCCAGAGGAAGATATTCACCCTAGAAGAGACGCTGTTTCTTACAGCTGATAGTACATCTGAAAATCATCATGAGGTAGGTAGTAAATCATGCGTAACTGTGCGTGTTTATTGCTTAATAGTTGTCATGACTTTAATGAACTGAATTTCTCAGCTTGTTACGTGAAGTGCAGCCTGATCCTAGTTTACTCAGAAGCACGTCTGTCTAAACTCAGAGGGACTAACTCCCAGGTTTCAGCCCAAATGTAACTGTTAACTGAAAACCAGAGCTGGGTTAGTTGTCAGTAATGTACTTAGTTCTTCCATTATCTAGAACAAGAAATAACAATTCTAACTGGCATTAAAAGAAATGCTAAGTTTTGAAACAGCAGATACAGTGAGTACCGGTATATCATCCTTCTGGGTGGGACAAAGCTGTTGGGAAGAAAGGATTCAACAGAGATATCTTTATTAGGATTGACTCAAAAAGACACAACTGGCAAGTCCTATTCACTGGCTCAGGCAGACCATGAGTTCCACTGGCGCGTACTGTCACAAAAGCGCCATAAAGCGCTATCGCTGCCGCAAGTCTGAGTTAACCATTTTCCGCTTCTGGGGCTTACCCCCGGGACAAGAGGACAAATGACTCATCATTACCATGAGGAGACCTCCAGCATGCAAAACTCTCCTGCAGGATGCATCGCAGCCCACACCAGCGCCACTGCATCACCACATGAGAGTTTAGTTAGGATTGGGCTGCCCGAGTCCAGCAAAATTCTCCATGAGGCTGGACATGAAGGAAAGCCAAAGCAGAGGGGCGGGGGGTGGGAATTCTGTGCATAGTGTCCAGGTCCCAAATGCTGCAGCTCATTCACCTTTTTAAAAAGTACTAAGGCAAGAGTTCTGCAGACTTGTTCATTATAGCCCTATCACAAGGCACCTGATATGAATCCCATATGCTAGCATAGAATGTGGAATTAGGGCGCAGCGTAGTCCCAGGGCCAGATTGAAGTAATTGTATCATTGCCTGTTACTGGTTTCCATTTTGTCTAGTCATCCAAGCAAGTGCAATTCCATTTTTCATTAAACTGAACAAAATTGGGGCCCATATTATTCAGTAATTTATTGACCTGAACATTTACCTTTATTTTTGTACTTGAGAATCACGGCTTTCTTCTGTCAAGTCTTGGAGGTGAGGACATGTGATAAGAGGGTTAGGCAGTTGCTACTTTGGGAATTCTAAGGGCTAAAAAAGATACTGACACTTTTAAATAAACTAAGAAATAATAAAATACAGGTTGATTATCCCTTATCTGGAATGCCTGATATGGGAAGTATTCTGGATTTCGGATTTTTTTGGATTTTACAATATTTGCATAAACATAACAAAATCTCTTGAGGATGGGAAAATAAAAATGTAGTAAATGATCTGCATGGGAGAGGAAAGAGAAGGGACAGGAGCTTGAGAAGACGACTGCTGGGATTCCAGCTCTCCACCAAGGGCAGCAGAGACTCAACTGAAGGGGTAGCTTAGATTGGCAAAAACCAGATCAAGCCAGCTTGGGCACCGTTGTGTCGAGGCCTTCTCTCCAACGCGTGCAATGGGGAATGAAAAACCCGTCTGCTGAGGCTTGTCTCCCTGCCTGCGGGAATCCTGGCAACCGTTCATGCACCTGCAGCTGGAGCGGAGACGGGCTGTGGCAGAGGTGTCTCTCCCCACCTGCCCCGCATGATTCATCACACCGTGCATGCGGGCAGCCTTCGCCTCGCTCTGCACCCAGCTGAGCAAAGTGAAGCCTCTGTGCATGCTGAGCAACACTGAGAGAGTGCAGCAGCCTGCGGCTTCTCCCCGGTGGCAGCAGTGAGTGCAGTCATGCCCATCCTCAGTAGCTCTACCAGGGTGGAGGGATTCTTTTTAGGAAGACAGGAGGTGGAAAGGACCAGGATGTGGAAAGCAAAGGACATAATAGCACAAGAGCTGTGATGGACAGTGGTCACACAGGCCAGGGGGGGCGGGGGAGACACCATGTAATGCCTCCATTTTCTTGTATTATAAGAGAGGTCTATGTATTACAGCTGGGCTCGGCTCCGTCATCAAGATGACGTCAGAGAGAGGTATACAGGGCTTTCCGTGGCCTCTCTCTCAAAAGCAGGGAGGAGCCAGCTGCAAAAGCAAAAAGACCCAGGCCCATACCAGCCTTCAGCCGAGGCTTCCAAGGCTGGGTAGTGCCCCAGCATGCCTTGTGCTATGCTGGCTAGGGACTTTTCACAATATTCTTCTCTGTCACTAACCTTTTAAGAGAACCAGTATAATACTTATTGAAAGGGGTGGGATTTTCCCATGGTTTAGGACTGCCTGACAAATGCTTCCGTTATCATGAAAGGGAAGCATACAGGCAGAAACTCATGGTGGTTGAGATAAAGTACGTTTGACTTGAATGGCAGTGCTGCATTGCAGAGGAGAGCCATAATTTTAGCAATGCTCAAAGAGCAACAATTTACAATTACACAGGCAGCCCAATCCTGTCTAACTTTGTGCCCAGCAATGCCGGTGCAGCCTCTGCCACATCCAAGGTGCAAAGGAGGTCACCTCAGGGGAAGGGTAAAGCCCCAGCCGCCCTGATGGAGCTACTTGGATGTGCACCAGCTATTTTGCTGGCGCACATTTGAGCAAGCCCATGTACAGGCAGCCGGGCCCGGAAAGGGGGATAGGATTCTGGAAGAGCCACCGCTGCCGATCCCTTCCCGGTCCCAGCCGACCAATTCCACACACACCCAGAATGCCCTGTTCTGCCATCCCCCTGCCGCTTCGCCGCCTGGCGGGGAACCTACCTTCCCCGGCAGGCGCTCCGATGCATCTGGGGCAGATAGAGCAGTGCCTGCCTCTTCGCTGGCATTGCCTCCTTACCTGATGGCACAAACTTGCCTTACCTGCCTTACACCCAAGACCAGCGGAGTTGTGCTTCGCTGGTTTTCTTTCTAGACAGGATCGCGCCGTTAATTGATGACCATGTTCTTGAGCAAGAAGTGTACGTGCCACATGTTGACCAAGCCATCCTTCAATTATATACATGAAAAACAAAGTTCAGTAGTTAATAAGCATATTTCATTATTATTCTGATCAATAACTTCTTCTCAACCATTAGTATCACCACTTGCACCCCGGAAAATAATATTCTTGAGAGCCATAAAATAATTATTTTGAAACAAACTGTGTCTTCAACAGCAAACGTTGACTACTTTCAGTGTAAGTAAGTGAAAAATGATGCCACACCCACATGTAAGGCAGCAGAGGGGTGGAGGTGGGGGAAACTGGGCAGGGAGGGGGGAGAAACAAGGGCAAGGAGGCTGCAGAAGGGATGGATCCAGCAGCCATGGCATGTGCCAGATCCTATCCCCTCATTTCGTAGCCTCCCTGTCCCTTTCTTCTCGTCAGACTTGCACCAGCTATAGAGCTGGCACAGGTCGAAGAAGACCCATTGTGGAATTAGAGGCTTATGGAGGGGTACTGGAAAAATAATTCTCCTTTCCCCTCCGAAGCCTCCCGATCTGCCCCCCCTCCTGCTGGATACGTTGTGCCCGTTTTTAGTGTGGTTGCATCGGCGGCGGGGGGGGGGGGAGAGGGTAGGATTGGACCCTTCATATCATAAAGGCCTTATATAAATCTATGGTGCAGCCATCATTGGACAAGTTCTGGTCTCTTGTCTCCAATATGTTGTAGAACTGCACTGGAAAAGTCAGGAGGTCACACAGGCCTTCAGTATTGAACAGCCTGCTATGGTAAAGGGATATGATATAGGGTCCCACTATGGGGGAGAAAGGCGAGACAAAAATTCAATTAATAATAATAAATAATATAATTCAGATCCATACCCCACAATGGTAGCATAACTTTACTACCATTTAACTAGTTATTTTAAAACGTTTGTAATTGGCCTTTCAGAAGCAACCCAAGGTAGTTTATTAAAAAATGTAAACAAATTATATAATAAAAAAGCCACAATCAAGAGCAATGACAACACGGAGCCTCCAAACCCACCAGTGGCTATCTTATCTCAAAAAGCTTACTATTTATTTTAAAATTAATTTAAATGGCTCAGTCATGGCTGTGAATGAGAGGCCTCTTTCATGAGAGAAAAACTGACATCGATTTTTCAAAGTTCTCCATGATGATAAATAATGTTATGTTCAACTTGGCACTTCTTGGCAAGTTTTAAATTTTCACCTTCCTTCCTCCTTCCGCCTGTAGTGAAATGTTGAAGAATTCCATAAAGGAGAGCCTCCTGCAACTTGAATGCCATTTTACTTGGATGTTGCTGAAGGAGGACATTGATCCTGATGAACTTGAGGACAGACTTGAAGATCAGATTGAATTTTTACTGTCCACATCCAAAACTCGCAATTATAACCTGCTGGCCTATGTGCAGTCCTTGAATGGCAAGAAGGAAGAAGCTCTGAAAAACTTACAAAGAGCCGAAGAGACTGTTAAAATAGAGTACCCAGAAGAATTCGAAAAGGAGAGTCTTGTTCTATGGAGCAACTATGCTTGGGTGTACTACCAGATGGACAAACTGAATGAAGTACAAATCTACCTCAAGAAGGTGGAAAGTACCTGCAAACAACTTGGAAGCGCCTCTCCTTATAACATGAAGTTCCCACAGCTCTACTGTGAAAAAGGCTGGGCACTCTTAAAGTTTGGAGGAAAGTATTTTGAAAAAGCCAAGGAAAGCTTTGCAAAGGCACTGGAAGACGAACCTGAAAACCCAGAATTTAATTCCGGCTATGCAATCACAGTGTACCGCCTGGAGGATTATGATGAGAGAAAGGCTGCAGAAGGGTCGTCCCTGGAGCCCTTGAATCGGGCACTGCGGCTGAATCCAAACGATGCATTTCTCATGCCCATCCTTGCACTCAAACTTCAGGAAACTGGCCAAGCGAAAGAAGGGGAAAAATATCTTACAGAAGCACTTGAAAAATACCCAGGCATTCCATATGTACTGAGGTATGCAGCCAAATTTTACAGAAAAAAAGGTGATGTGAAAAGATCCTTGGGGTTATTGAAGAAGGCATTAGACTTGCAACCAAACTCTGCCTTTTTGCACCATCAGATCGGCCTTTGCTATAGAACCCAGTACATGGAAATGAAAAAAACCAGAAACCAACCCAGAGGAGTGATGGATGAACTGATTAGACGTTGTATTTTTTATTTTAAACAGGTGGTGGAGCACAAAACCAAGTATGTCTTTGCTCATCTAGACCTTGCAGGCATGTACGCTGAAGGGAGGCATTTTCAGGATGCAGAAGAAATGTTTCAGAAAGTATTTGCAATGAGCAAGCTAACTTTGAAAGAAAAACAGCAGCTCTACCTATACTATGGGCGTTATCAGGAATATCATAAAAAATCAAACTCTGACGCTATTAAGCAATACCTAGAAGGGCTGAAAATTGAAAACGATTCATATGAGAGAAATAAGTGCAAATTTAATTTGGAGAAATTAATAAACTGGGCAATCAAGAGAGATTCTTGTGATGCAAATAAGTTTGGCATTCTTGGCTACATTCACAAACTTAATGGCGAAAAGCAGCAAGCAATTAAGTGCTATGAAAAGGCCCACAGGATGGATCCTGATAATGAAGAATACTTAAATGCTCTTTGGGACTTAAAGCTTTCCTTAGAAAACTAAGGCGTCTTCTTAGGTATGTGATCTGAAATAAAATTAAGGTAATAAAATTCATAATTAATTACTCCACAGCAGCTCCATTACAGTCCACATCATTTCTTTAAAGTAATTGGATTGCAGACTATAGTAGTTGTGTTTTTCAGTGTTTGACATGATTGGTTTGATCACCATATTATATTACATACAGGTACTATATTATGCCTCACTTAAGAAACTGCTGCATCCAATCTTTGATTTGGAGATTTACAGACTTATTTAGCAATATTTAACCCAGTAGCTTAACCCCAAAATATTTACTGGGCTCTTAGCATTATTATTTGAGCCTGTTTGGCTCTTAGCGTTATTGTTAATATCTATATGCAGCTTTTTAGCAGCAACAACAACAACAAAACAGATTCGCCAATTGGCTTAAACAGCAAAAGGAATAAAAATATGGTTCCCTTTCCCAAAGGGGCTCAAAATCTGAAAAAATATTCAAGCAAGTCATACCAACTGACAGCCACTGGGAGGGATGCTATGCTGGGATGAATAGGGATAGTTGCTTCCTCTCCTCCCTCCCAACCAAATACACAGCACAGTCCTGTGTAACTTTGCACCGGTGTAACAGTAGATGCACCGGTGTAAGTGCACTTATGCCAGTGCAAGTACACTTACACCGGTTACACAGGATTGCACTGACAGTATATAACGGAACCAACACTTTAAAAAGCATCTCTTTGCCCAGCTAGCAGCAATGAATAGTCCCTGAGCTCCCTCTAGCGGCAATGGAGCCTTTTAAACAGCCAGTCATGAAACTATCCATGGCAAATGAGTAGCTCCATTCAGTGGTGCACTTAAATGCAATGTGCATGATCTTCTAATGTTCTATTTTATCCTATAATGGTAGGAGAAAAATATATCAGTGTATGTAGCACTGTTGATGTACATAGTGCATCAAATAAACACAAAGGGAAAAGACTGATTCTTGGCCTAAGGGTCTTATAATTCAGATACTGACTCAAGGGAGAAAAACAGAGAAGAATACAGTATGCGATGGTTTAACAGCACAATCCTATGCGTGTCTACTCAGAAGTAAGTCCCATCAAGTTGAGTGGGTCTCACTCCCAGGTGAGTGAGACCAGGTAAGTGTGCATAGGATTGTAGCCTTATACAGCGCAATCCTGTCTAGAAATAGACCGGTGGAGCTATTGCTCCGCTGCTCCTGGGTGTTGCAAACATGCAATGGCATAAAGCATGTTTGCGGCAGCCAGAGAGTAAGCAGCACCGAGGCCAGCACCGATCTCCCCACGCTGGAGTTACTGCTGCGCCCGCCAGGGAAGTTAAATTCTCCGCTAGGTAGCGGAGGGGCATGGGGAAGGCGAAACGGAACATTCTGGGGTAGGTGGGATTGGTCAGCCTGGCCCTGGACGGGGGAGGGATCGGCGGCAGCCTCCTCCGCCATATCCTATCCCCCTCCCCGGACCTGTCTACCGTTACACGGGGCTCTCAAACATGCATCAGCAAAATAGCTGGCACACATCCGAGTAGCCCCATTGGGGCAGCTGGCACATTGCTCAGGGTAAAGGGATATTTGTCCCTTTACGCCGAGGAGGCCTCCAACTGCACCAGGGCAGGCCCATTCCTGCTTAGGATGCGACGGGTGCCTTATTTGCACCCCCACGTCCTGCTAGACAGGATTGGGCTGTTAGTTACTCACATGTTAGCTGCAGGAGGAACAGGGGCTAAGGCATGGAGCCAAAGGCTTCCCAGGAAAGGTATATTTTAAGAAGGGATTTGAAGAAGCATGAAAGCATTTCCAATCATGTGTTGAGAGGCAGTTCCATATATAAGGAGCAACAGGAGAGAAAGGTTGGAGTCTGTTTTGTAAATATCCATGATCTGTACAATTAAGATTGAGATATCACAAATAATGTCTGCAGGGCACACAATGGCATTATAATGCCCCCCTTCCAAGTTAAGCAGATTTCAGCCTTGGTCAGCAGCTTGGTCTTCCTGAGAATCCCATGGAAGGCAAGAATTGGATACAGTAAAATAAGATCAGAAATAAATTAATTCATTTCACTCTTTTAGACGTACTGTATTTGATGTTTGCGATGTGTGTTAAGAGTCCTGATTGATTTGCGCAGCCAAATGTAACTCTTAAAACTCTTTCCTTTTTACAGAATTAAAAACAACATTCTCCAGGTGAACTGGCCAGTTGTTGAAAGCAGAAAAAGATGTATCTTCTCCCTCCCAACGTTTCGTTGGTTAATAATTCCAACATTTTCAAGGGTTGCAAACAGCAGAAACGAAAAGCAGCTATCTGCGGATTAAAGGCAGTTCCTTTTTTGATCTCCTTAGCTGATCCAGTGGAACACTGCTAATGAAGTGCAAATTGGCTAATGTCAGGCATCACGTTCTTTCCTTTTCATTTGCATTTGAAAGTAGCATAAACTACGGATTAATTTGTAATCCTTGGATTTAATTGATGGCTTGCTTTTGTAATAACAAGTGCTTAATTGAAAAGAACGGAGTTTATCCATGTCTTGGCAATTGCAAACTTTATAGCGTCAACATGTTCATGGTGTGTAAACTATAAATCAAATGTATTAAACAACATTGTGTTCGTGTGAGGAATCTATGCACACATCATTTCAGAGCTTTACGTAACATTTAATAGAAAAATGCTGTTTTTAACATTTAGAAGCCATATTACAAACAGGTTACAGGTCACAAGGTTTCCTTATCTTTATCTACTCTAGCAACCATTAGGGCTAATTGTCTCATAATGTTTGTTTGTTGTACTATTTTAAATATGTTTTCATTTTAAGCCGCCTTGATTGCCCTGTTGGGAGAAAGGTAGGGTATAAATTCTTTAAATAAATAAATAAATACATAAATGTTTTCTGTCATAGATTCAATTATGTTTTGGAAAGAATATGCATAGAAAATACCCCAATTATAACACTTTCTGAGAACAATCCAGAAACCCCATATTAGGTTCTTGCTAGTTCCTGCTCAGAACTTTTTTCTGGAAAAAAAACTCACAGTGGATTATACACAGGGTCAGGACTGACCCAAGACCTCTGACACATGAGGCAGCATGCCAAATGCTCCCCCCCCTTACCAAATGATGTGCCAGCCTCTACTCCTCTCGCTTTCCAATGTTCTTGCTCAGCACTGCCCTCCCCACCACAATCCTTTTTCTCTCTGTCCTCTTCTTCCTTCTCCAATCCAGGAAGTGGAGGAGGAGCAGCAATGGAGGCAAGTAAGTGGAGGACAGAGATGGGCACCCTCCCCCCACCAATTGCTACCTGAAGTGACCACTTCAGTTGACCTCATGGATGGGCTGGCCCTGCACAGTCCACAAATAACAGCTTGCCTAACTAGCCAAGCAGCAAGCTGTCCCCCCCCACACACACACACACCACCACCACCACCACCACCACCCGCATACTCTCAGGACACATACCATAGGGGTCCACAGCTGTGAAATTGTCTGTGATTTCTTACTTTCCTAACTTTTTGGAATGCTTATTGATTATACATGTTTGCAGCATAGACTGTACAGACATATTCCGTTCCACAGCAGTTCCTGACCTCAGGCTTGATTGCAAATCAGGAAAAGGCCTTTCCGGAGCTATTCAGAATATGCAGGGCAGAGAATGCCTAATTAAATATTCCCTTCACGTGAACATTCCCTGCCTGGGTGTGGAGTCCTCCACCATTGGTCATCCGTTTATGATGTACTGGAAAAACAGCACAATCCTCCCTAACTTTAGAGCGCAGAGCATGCACTCCGCCACTCTAAAGCGTTGCAAACGTGCCATAAAGCACATTTGCGATGACTCGGTATAAGTGGCGTTGGTACAGAGGCCGGCACCGCTCACACCCCTGGCGGCCTGGACCTCCGCTGGACAACTCAGGTTAGACCTAGGCCGCTCAGCACGGGTGGGGCCAGGCAGGCTGGGCTGGTGAGGGAGGGGGGCCATTGGCCGGCCTGGGCTGGGAGGGGGCAGGGATATCGGTAGCACACATTGCTGATATCCTATGCCCCTTCCCAGCCTGGGTTAGCCTTACTTACACAGTCACCTCAGATGCATGCCAGCTTCAGAGCTGAGGAGGCCTATAGGCCCCGGGACAAGGTGCTCCTAGGCTGGGAACAGCATAAGATACAGCGGCCGGCCCTTTAGGGCAGCTTGTATATCTTACACAGAATTGTACTGTAATTTATGGCCATATGCAAATGTTCAAGTAGAAGTGTTGAATTTGATATGCGATTACATAATTAGACTTCAGAAGCTAGACTGAAATGCTGTACGCTCAATTAAATTGCAGAGTTTTAAAGATGACATGTACTGTATGAAACCTATCTGTCTAAATGCAACATATAATGTTTATTTCAACAGCAAAAATTCAGGGGGAAATATGTTTTAAAAGGAGACAGGAAACTGAAATGTTTTTAAAGTCCCCTGTGGTCTGGTGGGGACAGGCCCAAAATGGAGAATGTATCTGCTATGCTAAATGCTTGCATAAAATAGCAGAAGAGGGAAATGACTGTAAGCATGTTAAAGAGCAGGGCTGGCCCAATCATTAGTGAGGTTAGGTCGGCTGCCTCAGGCAGTGGATGAGTGTAGGTGGCATCCTGCACCTATCAGGCACCTCCACAGTTTGCCACTTTCCCTCTTCCTCTTCACTCTGCTGGTCTGTGTTTTGCAACAGAGTGGCAGAGCAGGGCAAAACAAGGAAACTGGGAGAAGCACCACCCTACATCCGCTTTGCCAGCTTCCTTGTTTTGGCCCCACTTTGCTGCTCTATTTCAAAACATAGAGCAGCAGAGCAGGGAGGGAGAAACAGGTCAGCTAGGTGAGCTGTGGACCTGCCTCCAGTGCTGCAGGGAGGACGTTGCGGCAATGATGATCCGGTTTCTGTTCCCTTATCAGGAGGAAGATTGCCGCCCCCCTCACCTTCTCTTCTTTCACTTCTAAACTGAAGTGGGGATGCAGGACAAAGAGGACCCTGGTGCCGCTGTTGTCATTGCCACTGCCATCACCTCTCCTCCCCATGCTTCTAAAGTGAAGAAGAGGGGGACGAGGGGATGAGTGACGGCAGCAGCAGAAATGGGGGGGGGGTGACAGAATTTCTACAGTCAGGCACCATTTTCCACTTGGGTCTGGCCGCAATAACAGCTCATCTGAACCCTCAGTACTGGTGACAGTAGTACTACCCCAATCCACCATCAGGGGGCAAGTGGGGGTGCCATGGGGGGCCCAGGGCAGGGTTCTGTCCCAGGGCATCCAGCAACCTGGTGCCAGGATTGAGTACAAGATCAATGTCAAATACAGTCAGCAGAATCTAGACAACCACAAGTGGTGTTCCACTCACTCAGCCAAACGTTTTATTGTATCAACCACAGGTAGATCTTCTTCTATTGTTCTTCTGTCCTTCTGATGTTCCCTCTGATATGTCTGATATGTCTTTTACGTATAGAAAGGCTGCTGTTGAGCCTTTGTAAAGTTTGATAGTTTAATTATGAGATTCTGAATAAATCTTTTGGCTCTGAGATAATGCACCAGATCCCCTGCTTCATTCTGCCCATGGGTTCTTTGAGTGAGAGAGGTGCTCACTCTCTGTGGAGTGTTCATGTGGGGCTTTCCCAGTTGTGCCCCACAAAAGATTCCTGTGATGCTCTGGAATCACTGCTCAGGAATGCTCTGGAACTACACACGACATGGCATGGGTGGCTGCAAATGCTGGGAGGGTGTTGTGTGTGTGTGTGTGTGTGTGCGCGCGCGCGCGCATGCACGGACACTGGAGACTACCCCTTGGTGTGAGCTTGTGCAAGGGAATCTTTGGATCCTACTTACAGACCAATCCTGCGTAAGATGCATCGGCCAGCCTAAATGGCCAGCCACTGCACCCTACGTAGGATGCAGCCTGCGCTGGCGGGGCCAGGGCTCACCATGGGGGGAAGGGATGTTTGTCCCCTTCCCCCGGTGTATGTCCCGGCAGCCCCAATGGGCCTCCTCGAATGCATGCCAGCTATTTTGCTGGTGCACAACTAGGGGGACTGTGTATGGCTGGCCAGGCCAGGGGGTTAGGATATTGGTGGAGCACGCTACCAATATCCTCGCCCCCTCCCTGTCCTGGCCAGCCAATTGCTCCCTCCCCGCCACCCTGGCCTACCCTCCCCACGCCCTCCAGCTATTCTGGGGATAGCAGTGGGTCTCTGGACGGCAGTGGAGTGAGAGGTGCCGGCCTTCGCAGCTCGCCGCTTACTCCAAAGGTGCCGCAAATGTGCTTTACGGCACTTTCATGACACCATAGGCTGGCACAGCGCTCGCTCCACTGGCCGATAGATCAGATGCACAGGATTGCACTGTGTATGTAACAGGAACAATCTGAACATTGCAATCACGTGCATTATAAGCAAGCATCAACAAATGAAATAACATACAATAGAAAAATGGATACATTGCGTAAAATTATAACTTTCTATATTTGCCTGTAATATTTAATTAGTTGGGGTGGCGTTCTCTTTGGGTTCTTTAAATTGTGTTTCCATTCAGTCCCCTTTTTAGTCCATCTACGATAAAAAAAATGCAGGCTTTGCTACAGTACTTTCAGTTTCCCCCACCCCATGTGTGTAAAAACAAATTATCTTACACAACAAACTGGCCTTGCTATGATTATCTCTTCTTAATGTGAGACATGCATATTGTTCCAATATTTAGAACAGACTGCTTACTAGTCATTTTCCCACTCAGATACTGTTGCTGAGATATTGCTGTACAAACTGGCCATTCTTGAACTTTCAGCATTCCTTCTACGGGTGCGATTCTGCCAGCTTTTCGTTTTTTAATTATGATATGCTTCAGATCATAATGAAGCATCTCGTCCTTCATTATGCTTTCAGCTTGTCCTTCATTATGCTTTCAGGACAGCCAATACCTGAATAAAGAGCAACAAACTTGCCCTCTGCAATCTTTACAAATGTCTGGAGAGCCAAGGTTGGCCCAGTCATGAGGCCAATTGCACCCCTCACTTCAGATGGAGGGTTTGGAGAGGTGGCAAACTAGCATGGGGTGTCCCACACCCTGCAGTGGCCCACTACTACCTACACAGGCCCCACTGTCTGCCCCACCATTTCACCAATTTGTCCCATCTTTTCCTTGCATGTTTCCACGTGCAGGAGAAGAGAAAGAGGGGACTTGCCTCTTTGTCTAATTCCACCGCCTCAATCCTTTTCCGAGTGCTTGGGAAAGGGGTCGCTGCTTTTCATCTCCCACTGCTTCTTGTAAAGAGGTCAGGTGGGGAGGAGTTGGACCCTCCCATTTACAGTCACAAAAATTGTGATGGTGGTGGAGGAGGACAATGGCAGTGAGAGGAGTGCTGGTGTGGAGTGTGTGTGTGTGTGTGTGTGTGTGTGTGTGTGTGTGTCCATGCGCACACACATTGGCTTGCTGGTATAGGTGAGAGGCTGGAACATGGGGTCATTCTAGCACACACACACTAACAAGGAGGGATAGTGGGATTGGGGGAGGGGTGACTTAGGCTGCTCCTACCTGAAGAGAAACATTTGGAACATACACCATGAGGAACATTTGAGCATTGTCACCTTAGTTTTCAGGCAAGCTCACTCACCTACACATGTACTTTAGATTTATTTCTGAACAGGCATTCCAATTTCTTTTCATTTCATGCTTATAATTTATAAAAAGCTTCACCTGATAATGTCTACCTATCCTGCACAGGATTAAAAGCACAGGAGTGCTGACAGGAAAATAGCAACCCTAGAGTCTGTGACAACAGTGCAGATATAGCCATGCACTGGCACAAGACTAACAACCCAATTCTATTCTCCCCCCCCCCCCGGCTGATGTGCTGACATCAAAATGGCTACCGCTGCATTCTGCAGGGGGGCAGTTGTGGAGGTCTGCTCTGGATTAGGGAACATTCATTCCCTTACCCAGGGGTAAGCCTCTGCATCGCGGAGGGGTCTACTTGTATTTGCGCTAGCAAATTCGCTGTTACAGGTCCGCATGGATGCGCACTGCGGGATCAGGTATGGGAAGGGGGCTAAGATTCGGTGGCCACCACTGCCGCCAAACCTACCCCCTTCCAGACCTGATATTCCCTCCCGCCCCCATCGCCGCCCCATTCTGCCCTCCCCTGTCCTCCTACCTGCCTCGGCAGGTCACTGGAGTTCCACTGGCGCCTCCACCGGCAGTCCTACAGTGCACTGCTCTGTGCGCTGCCAGAGTGGTTTTTACGACTGCCATAAGGGAGGCAGTCACTGCCGGCAGAATGTGCGTTCCGCTGGTGGCTGGGCCCATTAGAATTGGGCTGTAAAGCTGCAATCCTGCTTGCTGATCAGAATCCTGTAATCTGTTACAATCTGAGTAGACTGTGGGTAGTGGAAAGTAGGGTTTGGTGTTGAAGTTAAGGGTTTGTGGAGCCTATACCCCCCCATTGTCTGGAACCCAGAAACCTTTGGCTTGTAGCTCCCTATCCGCTACAGTTACGCCTCATGTTTTCTATGGTCACAATGAGGGATTCAGACATGGATCTTGTGGATAGAACGTTGGTTAGTGTTGTCATTCCTGCATTTCTTTCACACCATGCCCCTTCCCATCACACTTCTGAATCACGCAAGGTCTTGTATCTGTTCCAGCGCAGCTGCAATGCCACAACTAGGTCACCATTCATTCCCATTTGACATTCACCAGTGTGTTATGCCAATGTCAGGTGATGACTAGCAATGAGCCTGAAATTGAGTTCTCCCCCTTGGGTTGCTTGCTCACATGCACTGTTCTGCCTAATGCTAAGGAAGGCTTTAATCACATTAAGTGCAAGTGTGCGGCAAAATGGTCTGTATAGGCTCAGAGTTTTATTAACACAAGGTCACTTTGGTGTGATCCTCTTTAGCTTACCTGTTGGAGAATAAGGAAGAAGGAGGACAGGACTATAAAAGGACCTTAAGATAGATAACAAACAAGAGTATACTGAACTCTGTGAATCAACTACTGAGCAGCTACCTGTTAGCTGTGTGATAATATACGGGTCAAGCTACACATCACAGTACTCGTAACGCATGGTTTGACCATGATGTCTCCGTTTTCTTGTGTAAACTGCATGCACGGGTGTCCTGACATGAATCAGGAACATGGTGGGTAGGGGGACTAACACTTTGCTTCCGCCACGATCCCATTCTGGATTCCTGCTCCCTCCCCATGTATTATTTGCCTGGAGAAAAAAGCTCCCATTGGCACCAACAGAAGCTTTTCCCCAAAGGTACTGTCAATAACATGGAGGTGGGGGAGGCAATCTGGGTTAGATTCTGGAAAACAGTTAAAGCCCCGCTATGGCTCTAGATTCCCTCCATTGTGTACAAAGTAACAGGATCAAAGTAACGTGAAGTTTGACCTGCAATGGACTTTCAAAACAGGTTTTGCTGACTTGATCTTGATAAGTACTGTTAGCTAATGGGCAGGATTGTAAATCGTCTTTGACCATAATAAAGATATTGATTGATTGAATGTAGCTAATCCATTAATAACACATTAACCATGATAAAGGCAAACAGCTAATATTAAGCACAAGAGAGAATACTCAAAGATAGTATCCCTCTAAACCGTGAACATATCTTGGTGTCACTACTAAAAGCTAAATCAGTTGCCAGAGGAATTGAGGACGGCCCCCTCGCTCCATGGCTTTCAGCGGGGGTTAAAGACCTATTTGTTTCGTCTGGCATTTGAGGAGGGAGGAACCACCTAGGAGCTACCTGGGACCTTTTTATTGATTTATTTTTCTTTCCCTGTTGCTGCTGTATGCCTGTTTCTACTGTTAATGCTGCTCTGTATTATGTTTTTTAATTGTCATTTTATTTTAATATTTAATTTTAATTGTGAATTTTTTAAAAAAAATGGGTTTTAATTGCATTAGTATTTTGTTTGTATGTTGTACACCACTTTGAATTTTTTTAGAAAAGTTTAAATCTTTTAAAATAAATAATCATCACAGCACATGATAATCTGATTCAGAAGCCAGAGAAACGGTACTTGTTCTATTTACAGATGACCGATGTGTGGCCTACAAGAATACAGAATAAGTAATATGAAATGGGGGGGGGGGCAGCAGCACCACAATAACAAGTGAACAAAAATACAGGCCCAGTTCAGTCACATCAGTTCCTCTCACATGATTGCTCATGGACACAAGCGCAGCCACTGGTGAGCACATGTGGAGATGCCATTGGTTGTGTGTGACCCAGCACCGCCACATGGAAGGTGGACAAGTGGCCACTGCAGTTTGAATGGCCATGATAAGAACATGTATCATGTCCAGACACATATCCAGAATATGTCCATTTCTATTTGATCACATGGAAACTGCAGTTCCATTTTAAAGGGTTGAGGAGTCTCACAGATCACGTGATAAAAGGTGATTCAAAGTGTGCTTTTACTATGGGACACGTTAACTTCCTACATTTCACAATGATAACAATGATACTGGCAATAAGCACCATTGAATACAATGTGTAGAAATGCATAGGATTGCACTGTAAAAGACATGATTATTAACCCCATATTACAGTTAGGGCTGAGAAGGAGTCTCAGCTATACCATCTCACAGCAAAAGGAAATGCCCGGCAATTTAGTTTTACGGTAAATTGGGGTGTCATGCTTTTCCTGGTCTTCTATCTGAAGTTGCAGGGAGGATCCTTTGGCTAAGGAGAAATGACAACAGTTCCAGTATCATAAACAGGTTTGCAGTTTCTTCTTGTGTAAGATAAGATGCACGTTTTGAACCTCAACCAATACATATGTTTTGAATCTCTGAATAACACAATATTTGAAGAAGGGGAAATATGCATTTTCAAGTATCTCAGTGCATTATCTTGATGTCTGCTTGCTTGAAATGTTTATATTCTTCAAAACAAAGCACAGTATACTGTATATGTGAAAAGGAGACAAATAAAATATAATTTTAATCCCACCTTGCCCCACAATCAGCACATCTCACCAGGTGACTTTCCTCACTCCTAACCCTTTTCACTGGTGGTTACTGGGACAGACAGAGAAACTTGCTGTTTGATGGACCTGAATCATGAGGTATGTGCTGCTTAATTATATGGTTTGGAGGGCTTGCCACAGGAAACAACATCCCTGTGGCAAGAGTAACATATTAGACCATTTAGCCCTGGAATTTGAGAGAATAGACAGGAACTTCACCCACAAGATTGAGAACTCCTATAATCAGGCTGCACTGCCAGAACTCATGGTTCTGGCAGTGCGACCTGGCTTATGGTGTCACAAAACATGATGTGCTGTCTCACGCTACCCAGCCACCCCTGGAAACAACGAGCAGTGCCAGCCGCACAGCAGTAGCCCTCCCAGATCCGCTAGCACCAGCAAGTCAGCAGCGGGGGCAGGCTGTGGGTGGGAAGGGGGAGGAATGGGGCTGTCAGGGAAAGAACAGGGGAAGGGAGGGGTAGATCTGGCAACAGTTGCACAGGCAGGATCTTATCCCCCTCTTTTTAAAATTTTAAATCCCCTTTCCTCTCCGCGGACATGCATCACTATGGCTGGCATATGGGAGCCTGAGGGCTTATACGGAGGTAAGCAAAACTGTTTTTTACTTACCTCTTGTTTGCCTTCAGCCCCCCCCCCCCACCGTAGCATGGAGTGTGTGCCTTTTTGGCAAAACTACATCCTATAGTGTGGTAGGGAATAGGACTGGGCTCTTCAACTCTTCTCAGAACTGTGGGCACCACTGAGCCATGACCTATGAACCCAAGAAACTTCCCTGGACTAAACTGGAAGTAAGTAGACAGAAGGACATTTGGGAGGCAGAGCAGTCCATCCAAAGAACCTACACCAAAGGCAGGTTTAGGTATAACTGAGAGCAGAATAGGAACCAAGCAGCCCACAGTTGAGGAAAAGCATTTGGAGCAGGAGCAGCTATTAAGGCCTCCAAATGAATGCCACTGATACCACCCCCGGTCAGCCTCCCTCCCCATCCTCCTCCCTGCCCAGGATGACCCCTGTTCTCTCCCCTCTCCATCCTGTTCCACCCCACCGCCATCATACTTAACTGTGCTGGTCCGGCAGCAGGCGTCTCACGCTATCGCCGGTTCCGACAGTGCACTCAAAATGGCAGCTGGTGGCACATTGTGTGTGCTACCAGAAGCCATTTTACGACAGCGGGACCCTGATAGGATTGGCCCCTGAGAGGGATACGAGGCAGGCCATGGCTTACCACCTCCACCAGCAGCACTGTTGAAGATTCAGGCTGCAGAGCTTGAGGAGAAAGGATGAAATTGGCAAGGAGGGGAGGTGGTTGGAAGCAAGCAAGAGGTTCTGTTCCCAGGATCTTCCCTGCCTAGCTAGTTTACAGGAGCAGTGGCGGCAGAGCAGGGAAAGTAGAAATTGTGAAACCTGGCACCACTTCATATAAACAAACACCTGTATATATCTAAAAAGCATTCTTGCATCACAGTGTACACTAATTCTTGCATCACTGATGTAGCATTCTTGCATCACTGATGTACACGAAGTATAAATCAATATCTTGACTACGTGTACATCCTCATAAAGTCTCTCTCTCTCTCTCTTTTGGAGGACTTGCAAGATCCCCAACTGTTACAGAAAGATGGCCATCTCAAGTGGCAGATGTTGTGAACCATTAGAAGGCACCAAACTGTTACAGCTCAATCCAATGGGCCACTTGTAACAGAGGAACTCCCAGTCCGCTGCCATAAGTATCGCTGCACCTGCGGCATTGTAAAAGGCACACCAAAGTCCTGCACTTCAGGACCACTGGTGCAAATCCATTAACGGCATGCTTGTGCAAGAGATAAGGTGGCAAAGAGATAAGGGTCAAAGGCAGGAGGTGGAGGAGCGTGGAAGGGTGAGACAGGAAGGGGGCGTTTCGAGGGTGAGCGCTCCAATTCAGATTCCCTTCACTGTGTAAACATTAAGATCTGAAGCCATCAGCAACATCCACAGCTATTCTGAAGCGATCCCAGCATCGCAAGGCAACCATTTTAAAGCTATCCGCAGCCATTCTGAAGCTATCCGAGTCATTCTGAAGCCATCTGCAAGCGTGCACCCCCTTCAACAAAAGAAGAAAAAAAGTCTCTTACCCACTCCAGTAACCTTGCCAAGAAAATCCCATGAACAGTAACAAAAGGCTAAAAGATATGACGCCGGAAGATGAGCCCCTCAGGTCGGAAGGTGTCCAATATGCTACTGAGGAAGAGCGGAGGACTATTCCAAATAGACCCAGAAAGGATGAAGCGGTTGGGCCAAGGCCAGTAGGACGTTCAGCTGTGGATGTGTCTGAGGTTGAAAGGAAAATCTAATGCTGCAATGAGCAATACTGCTTAGGAACATGGAATGTGAGTTCTATGAAGGCAAAGGATGAGATGGTTAGACAGCATCACTGATGCAACGAACATAAAAATGAGTGAACTCAGGAAGATAGTGGAGGACAGGAAGGCCTGGCAGGATGTGGTTCATGGGATCACGAAGGGTCGGACACGACTTAACGACTGAACAACAACAACAACAACATCTCTTTGCCTTGCTCATTCCTCACAGTTCTTTTCCAAAAACAGGAAGTGTGGGACCCCCTGTTTTATTTGAAGGGGCTATGAATAGAAGGAGCAAGGTGAGGGGAACAGTGAAACACACCCTCCTTGCTTAGAGTTTAGAGGGATGCAATGCTTTTACACTTTAAACTGTGTGAGCAAGGAGCACGGTAAGGAAGCAGATGATCCGGATCAATGTGGCTCCATCCATAGCAGGCTGGAAGGAGGCAGCAGCAGATCTGGAGTGAAGGGCACCCCAAATCTGCCACTCCCCCTGCCACCCACACTCAACGCGTGCCGCATCTTCTGCTTCATGATGGGTCAACCCTGGGTCACTATCGGAGCCTCCTTACACACAATTGCACATTACTGAAAGCTCTGCTCCCCCAGTGTATTTATTTTGCAATAGCTTGTCCCACACTGACGGAAGATCTTTGTTTTTGTGGCTACAGTAAAAACAAACAAAAAAGGTCTCAGACTATGTTGTTAGTTGCTCAAAATGAGCTTTAGCAGTATGTAAAATCACAGGCTGTGAACCAAATAGAGCATTAGTATTCATGAAAACACGGCTACAGATACATTATAGGAGGCCAACACAAATCAACCCCCAAACACACTAACTGTGGCACAAACACAATGCACAAACTAAAAATATACAACTCAAACAAGTGTGAGAACCTCAGAACAAGAAGTGAATCCATGGAGAAAACTCAAAATCCATACAAACAGATTAATCCAGCATATGAATCAACTCTCTCTCTCTCACTCACTTCACCCCAAATCCTGCCCCCCGCTTTGATTCCTTTCTCGTTCTTCTGTTCTTCTCAAATGTTACCTCCCACCCCTTTTCATCCAGCTTTGTCATTCTCATACTTTCAAAATCCTCTTCATCAATATACACGTGTATGTGGTGCTGGGGACATGCTGGAAGAGTGTGACCCAGGTCAGACTCGTGCTGTTCCACTTAGGCTGATGGCAAGGGAAACATCAGGTCCCACAGGCCTTTGGGTGAAGGGCCCAACCTGCCTTGTGACAACCCTCACTGCCTGGTGAGAAGCATTTTCTTGGAAAATTCCATGACAAACCACACCTTGCTTGGTCATTCAGGCCTGCAAGCAATGCTACATCCTGGGAGTGCCATGGCTTTGAAGTAAACAAGACCATCTGTGGTCACAAAAGATGCAACTTCAGCCTCAGCTTCCCTCACCAACTTTATTAGGATCTCAATCCAGAGCCTTTTGCTAATTGAGGACCTGACATCCCCTGATGCACCCTTCTCAGGGTGCTGCACAATAGGAAGGCTTACCAGATTTCTTCCTGGGACAGAGTGTAGCCCTTTAGGAAAAGGAATGTGGGCAGGTGTAGCTTGTTAGACCCTTAGAGCACAATCCTAGGCATGTCTACTCAGAAGCAAGCCCCACTGAACACAATAGGGCTTGCTTCTGAGTAGACATGCCTAGGATTGTACTGTAAGGTTGAACAAGCTACACCTGCCCACATTCCTTCTCCTAATGGGCTACACTCTGTCTCGGGAAGAAATCTGGTAAGCCTAACAATAGGAGACAACCATCTCCACTGGGGATGGGCAATCAAGCCATCAAGACACAAAACCAATGGCCCAAGATACAATAGTCCCTATGTAGTCCTATGGGAAATTTCCCTATGATCACTTGCTCGTTTCACCATCCTGTGCTGAGCGTGACCTGTTGGTGCTATGTCAAGCACACTCCCTCTCTCTGTAGTCCATGATCTGCTCACTGTGCTAGCTGGCACCCAGCACAGGTGTTTCCCTGACCCCCGTAACATCACAATTCCTGGACATGCCCCCGTGACATCACTTCCACCCCCTCTGGGTCCTAGAAAATCTGGTAAGCCTACTGAGAAGGCCACCACAGATCCCTCGCACTTCTTGGCTGACCAATCCCACCACCCCAAAACACTTCGTTCCGCCCTCCCTCCACTGCGCCACAGGCACCCACCTCTCCACTGCAGCACGCATCTGTCCCACGGTGCCAGCCGGCGCTGCTTACTCTCTGGGCGCTGCTTACTCTCTACACCTTTCACACAAACTATGCTCCCACGAAATCATCTCCCCCTGTAGGCTGGGCAGCTACTAGGCTCAAAATGCAGCTGGGGTGTGCAGGTGAGTGGTGGTCAGCTGGAGGATACTGCTGCTTCTGGCATGCCACCCTGCTCTTCCCATCAGGGAAGCAGGAGGTGGGCACCACCTCTGTCATCCTTTGCCAGGTGGCTAGAAGTGCTGCTGCTGCTGCTGCTATGCCACCCCTGTTCAGCCCAAGACTTCCAAACTCCTGAGAAGGAATGCCAAATGATGTCCTCACCTTACTTGGTGCTGTGCCAGTCTGGGAGGAGACACCAGTAGCTATAGTTTTCTCACTACAATAGTTCTTGAAACAGGCTCTCCTTCTGGTCATGACTAGGCTTACCAGATTTCTTCCTGGGACAGAGTGTAGCCCTTTAGGAAAAGGAATGTGGGCAGGTGTAGCTTGTTCAACCCTTAAAGCACAATCCTAGGCATGTCTACTCAGAAGCAAGCCCCACTGAACACAATGGGGCTTATTCTAGACCGGAAGCTTTCATGGCACACATGATTTCACACATGCCTAGGATTGTGCTCTAAGGGTTGAACAAGCTACACCTGCCTACATTCCTTCTCCTAAAGGGCTACACTCTGTCCTGGTTGAAGATCTGGTAAGCCTAGTCATGACACATGACAAAAAGCCAATCTTCAAAAACAGTCTCAGGTGGGGCACCCACTTGCTCCACCCAGGCTATAGCCCTGAAGCACATGCCGCAGTTCTCCCTCTCATTGCAGAGGAAGCAGAGTGGTGCAGAAGCACCAACCACTCAATTTGGGATGCAGAGCAGATGCCTGGCAACCTGGATGGAGCACTGAACTCAAACAGGAGTAGAAAATTAACCTGAAGTCTAGCAACTCTAATGTTGCTTTTTCTTTCTGCAAGCTCATTGCAGCTCATCGGATGCTAGTCTACAGGGATCCCCACTTCTGGGGGGCACAGGGGGCTACTGCTGCTGCTAGAAAGGGGAGTTTAAATACCTCTTCCATGTGTACACAGAAAAACTATATATGACTTTTTAGATCCTGGTTCATGTTTACTGACTTACCTCTGATAAATATTTATTTAACAATATTTATTTAGCAATATTTGACTAAATAAATAGTCAAACCCTGCTCATATCCTAGTCCCCTTTAAATAGGCTTACCAGATCTCCAACCGGGACAGAGTGCTAGACCTTTAGGAGAAGGAATGTGGGCAGGTGTAGCTTGTTAAACCTTAGAGCACAATCCTAGGCATGTCTACTCAGAAGCAAGTCCCATTGTGTTCAGTGGGGCTGGCTTCTGAGTAGGCATGCCTAGGATTGTGCTCTAGAACTTAACAAGCTACACCTGCCCACATTCCTTCTCCTAAAGGTCTAGCACTCTGTCCCGGTTGGAGATCTGGTGAGCCTACCTTTAAATAACTCTAAAAATCATGCTAGCAGAGAGTGTTGTCAGAACTTGCTGTACAAAAGAGGATTATATTATATTGCTATTATTAGAGAACATTTATACACCGCTTTTCAACAAAGAATGTCAAAAAAGGTTTATAAATTAAATAAATGGTTCCCTGTCCCAAAAGTGCTCACAATCTAAAGAGGATGCAGAAGAAACACCAGCAAACAGCTGCTGGAAAAGATGCGATCTGGGGCGAATAGGGCCAGTTGCTCTCCCCCTGCTAAAGATAAGAGGAGCACCACTTAGAACAGCTCCTTTCTGCCCTGTTTTCAGGGATTAGCACATGTAACTGAAATAGGGTGCCCAGATTCAAAAAGGGACAGGACGCCTATACCTTTAACCATTGGAATTTGGGCAGGTGCAGCTCATCATGGAAGGGTGCAACAAGCTACACCTGCCCAAATTCCCTCTTCTTACAATGGTTAAAGGCATAGGCACCCTGTCCCTTTTTGGATATGGGCACCCTAAACTGAAAGGAGTTTTTCCACCTCCCCTAACCTGCTTACCCCCACCTCCCTTTCTGTCCCTTCTTCTGTGATTTCCCCTGGATCAAATGTCCGATTGTAAACTTCTCCAGACAAGGAACCGTCTCCCTGTATGGGGTAAAGTACTGTATGCACATGTGATGGCGCAAGGACCACCACAACTGTCATCCTAATTGAAGATTGTGTTCTCTTGGATGTTTTCACAGATCCAGAGTTCTTGCTGAACTTGCTGTACAAAATATCAGGGAGTGTCTCAGGACAAAATCTCTCTACTGAATGAAACGAAGTACAAACATTTAGAAGAGCATCATACTGATCCAGGTTTACTACTCTGGACTGGTTTTTGACACTGGGCATTCAGCATCTAATAATAAAACCAGTTTATTATTAACCCTGCTTATTACCAGGATGAGTTCACTTTGCTCTATCTTGTAGCTACTAATTAAATACTTTGTAAATAGATCAGGGGTGTGGGGACATAATTGAGGCATTGTGTACTTGTGCCTTTCTCTTCCCAAGACATAGCTGCTGGCTCCCAGCCTCAGAAACCATAGTGAGAACTACTCCAGCACATCCTACACTAGACTGACCACATCATATTTTGGACTTCAAAAGAGATTGGCTACCATTCAGTTTTTCCCTTCAATCATGGATCAAAAAAGGCACAATTCTGACCTTGTTGCACCATGACCTGTTGTAGAAGCCTCATCACCAGGGTATGGCCTAGGTCAGAGGTTCCCAACCTGTGGTATGCATAGGTGCACATACTGTAGGTACACGTAGGTAACCACCACAGGTTGGTGGTACACGGGCTGCTGGTGGCCAAAATGGTGGTCACCATATTGGCTGCACGGCGCTGCGCTGGAGCCCGATAAGCGGCGCCTCAAGCTCTGCCGAACGCGGAGGCACTAGAGTGACGAAGGGAATGGCCCTCCTGCCTTCCTCTGTGCCTTCCCTTGCTCCGGCGTGGCCGCAAACCCGGCAATGGTACACGGGCAGGAAAGGTTGGGGAACGCTGGCCTAGGACTTGCTGAGTAAGCCTATATTTGGATGTACCACTTCAGCTTGCAGGACGGGGGGGGGGGGAATCACATGGTGGAATGTTCCTCCATATCCACCTCCCCTAACTCTCCATATGAAAACCTGGCATGTCAGGAAGATTAAAGTAGACTCTGCCTTCTGGCATCTAGTTTTGTACATGGACGGGGTTTTTTTGGGGGGGGGGCATGGAAGAATACAAAGGAAGCTGCCTGAGTCAGATTCCTGGTTCATCTAACTAAGTATTGAGAACAGACTGACTGGCACAGGTTCTCCAGGGTTTTACAGAAGGGTCTTTCCCATCCCTACCTAGAGATGCCATATGTCTTCTGCAGGCAACCCAGGTACTCTTCCATTCAGCCCGGCCCTTCCCCTGAAGCGCAGCAGCCCTACCTGAAATCTGATGGTACAACCAAGACACGGGACTATAGGCTGGAGAGCAGTGAGTCACAGAGAAGGCCAGATGGCAGAGATTGCTGGGAGGGTCAGAGTCCTTGTAATAGCTCCTTATAATAACAAGCAACTGGATATTTATGAGGAGACAGTGAGAGGAAACACGCTGTGAGCACCTTCCTGACGGGAGAATCCATTGGTGAGTACGATTAATCCAAATATTTCTCATTTCAACCGACCTGTTGCTTAGACATATCAACTGTGACCTTTTACAGTAGACAGGGAGCCAGCAGCTGAACAACAACAAAACTCAATTTTAAAATATTAATTTTGATGTTGGCTGTGCTTGACTTGTCACAAGGCAATTGCTGAGGAAGGTAAGAAATGTGATGAGTGGTTTTCCTATCAGTTTTTCACTGACAGTTCATTGTTTTAGAGATTAAACTGTCACAAAAGCAGGTGCTACAGTAGGTTGGCAACAACTCCTGTGCTGTAGGAATGTTGTCTTAGGCAAGAGCGTCATTAGGGCAGGGTGCCATGGCAGTTCTTCTCCTACAGCAGGAGAAGTGATGCCATGAGTTGGCAACTGTGTTGTGGTAAACAAGATCCTTTGGCACTATTGGGAGCTGTCTGGAACCTAAAGTAGACTGAAGGTGGGTTGATCCAGCTGCAGCATTAAGCACAGTGAACAAACAAACAAAAGAACAAGAAATGTACCCAATTTGTGGGTATAATTAATCCTGGGCATCTTGCTTAAATGGACAGCAGAAGAAGAAGAAGTTGGATTACTCTGTGTTTCCCCCCCAGAGTAGCCAGGAGAAGAAGGCAATGCGGAAAGCTTTGGAATAGACACAGAAGAATATAAGTTTTTAGAAGGCAAGGAGAAAGGGGGGGGGACTGAAGGAGAGATTACCAGATCCTATTCTGCTGGGCAGGTTTTGAGTATGAGGTCCTCTCTAAGCAGCAAGGGTAGGGCTACAAGGTCCCAGGGGAGAGAAAAGCAACAAAAAAGTGCTCCTTTATCCAGAAAGGTAGCTCCTCCGAGGGTGAGGGCCGGTACCAGAGCAAGAGGGCTCAGCAAAGGACTTCCTGATTGCTGACCAGCACTGGCAAGCACAAATGTGGAGGCTTTCAGGAAGGAAGAAAGCACCACCAAAATGGAAGGAGTCTCTATGGGAAAGAGAACATCAAAACACACAGCATGGACACTTCTGGGGGGTTTGGAAGTGACAGAGTTCTCAGGACTACTTATACAAATTTTTGCATAAGGAAATAAAGGAGTTTTGCTGCACTCAGACTCAGTTCATTAGTGGAAGAGGCTTCTTGCATAGGAATATAAAAAGCACCATTGGTGGGAGAGGCTCTTTGCATTGGAATCTGAAAAGCACCTGTATGTGCCGATGTGTGTATTTTTCCATGTGGGCATTTTTCTTTTTCTTGATTATATATTTAATTTTATTAGTAAACTACCAAACAAAATAAAACAAAACAAAACAATACAACATACTACGAAAAATTACAGCAAGCACGAAGCAGTAAATCCTACTTGTATACTATTATATATTTTCTATTTATAATATCTAACTAAGCCTATATCTCTAATATACTATTCATTAAACCCACACTTCATCACTTCTTCTTTCTCATTCTCTCTCTTAAAGAATCTATAAGTGGTATCCAAATATTCAAATCAAATCTCTTTTCCCATTTTTTAAAACAATACTCCAATTGTGTAGTCATGTTGCACATTTTTCACCAGGTGCCAATCTCTCTTCTCTTAAAAAAAAAAGAGGTAAAATAAAAAACTTCTGTGGTCGCCGACGTGAAACAGAAAGATTAATTGCCAAAATCCATGAACTCTGACACGGAAGGGCTCATATTCTTTTAGCAAAAATGTCAGGAATGTCAACAATATGTAGAAGGAAAAAACACACACAAATCCCAAACAATTTTCTCTTGCCGGAACAGTCTATTTAAAAAACTTCTTCATATCTTTCCTTCTCCTTCTCTTACTGTTTTAATCTTCCATAAGTACAGAAAAAAATAGATCAAACTCTCCACTTTAAAACTTTAACTTCGTCTTTTCCAACGTTCACTTTTGAATGTTCACTTCGCCTTATCGCAACGTATTAATTATTTTTAACGTTAACTCTTAGCTCGGCTAATTTCTTCAACTCATAAATAATTTCTACACCTCTTGCTTAAGTAAAGCAAAGCATGTGGGAGGTGGCTTGGCTTACGGTTTCATCTGTGGCTGGAGCCACAGTTGGTAATCCTTCTTCCTCACAGAGAATCCAAAACTTCAGAGCCTTTGCCTTGAAGTGTCAGAAGGGGGGCTATTGAAAGAAATGTGGTTTATCTCTTCGTACTCCCTTTCAATCCAGGGGTAGAGTAATTAAGTCCATCAGATGTACTCCGTCGATACAGAGCGATTGGCAGAGTTGTCAGCCAGCCATGTCCTCCTAGCCGGAAGTCATGTGGGCATTTTTCTGTGTGAGCAATTTTCCGTGCGTATTCTTCCCTGTGGGCATTGTTCCCTGTGGGCTTTTTTCCTTTTGGCTTTTTTCTGGTGACTGCCCTTAATCACTTCCAGACCAGGATAGGTGCCAGGTTTTTTGGGGGGGCCAGGCACAGGTCCTGCACACACACACACCCTTCTACATGCACGCACATTATTATTAGAAACATTTTTAACCACTTTCCAACAAAAAAAGTTAACAGTGTACACAGCATAAATAATGGTCCTCTGTCCCGAAAGGGTTCACAGTCTAAAAATCAGCTTAGCAAACAACCACTAGACAACACTGCACTAGGGTGATTCAGAATAGGGATAGTTGCTCTCCCCCTGCTAAAAATAAGAGATCCACAATTTTAAAAGGTGCTTCTTTGCCCAGTGAGCATCAGCTACTCTCCTCTCTGTCTGCCCAAAATCTGAACATAACATTAACGAACATTTATTCAGGACACAGCAACTAGGAGACATGTGCAGCTTCACTATCTCTGGTTCCCCCCAACACACAAGCAGGACAAACCTCCATATCAGGCAGGGGTGTGCTTGTAAAGGGAATGAGGTGGACAGGGGAGAATGCGTGCAGCAACACAGTCCAGTTTTGGGGTGCCCCCCTCGAGCTGAACTAAGCACCACAATCTCCCAAATCAACGCCAGTTCCAAAAGACTCCAAGCGTTAAATTCCTCCCTCCCCTCCCTCCCACTGCGCTTCTGTGCCCTCTACTACCCCCCCCCCCAAGTAGCTTCAAGGGAGCCCGATTTTTAGATTCTTCCTCTCGCAGCTGCCAGAGAGCTGTGTCAGCTTCTCGCCCCATTCTATAGCTGCTTCCTTCAAATACAATCGATTTTAAGATCTTCCGTCTCTTCTGCCTCCTTTCCTTTTGCAAGCTCAATTTCTCACTCTGGAAACAGCGCCCACTTCCTCCAGCTGTTGTTCAGTTTAAGGGTACGTGGATCACTCTCTTTCCCGACCCAACATACACAAACACAGACGCACCAACACAAAGCGTATTCGCCTCTTGTTCCTGCAGCCAAGATGAGGTTAAGCAGCCGGCACAAATCCACGCTCACAAGCTGCAAGGAGTCTCTTGCGGCTATTATGGGGTTAAGTCGCCTGCAAGTTCTCTCTCCCGCCTGACCCATCGTGCAGCCAACAGCCCCTGCTGGCGTCTCGTGGCCACTGCACAACCAAGTCCAAACGGAAATCTATCAAAATCAATCAGCTCAGTTCTCCATTCTAAAAAAACAACCTTTTCTGGCGGGATCCTTTGTTGAAGCTGAGACAAAGTCAGGGATCTACAAAAAGCTTAAGGTACTGCATAATCAAGAGTCACTCTCTTTCTGAAAGCATCAATAGAAGTCGACAAAGGATTGTGCAAGTAGTAGCAAGACTGTGACCGCAATGAATTACAGGTGGGCCCCCATATCCACTGATTCGCTATCCACGGTTTCAGTTATCCACGGATCGTGGGGACCCCCCCAGGCTTTTACTTTTTTTCCCAGTAAGCTTAGTTTCTTCCTTAAAGAAGCAGGAGAAGCAGCCTCTGGCTGCTTATTACAGGTAAGTAGAATGAGACTAAGTACTAGAGAGGCTCTGCAAGGTTAACAGAAACCTTGCAGAGGCTCTTGCCTCTTGCCTGCATTGGAGGCTGCTTCTCTGTTTGTTTTAAGGAAGAAACAAAGCTTGCTGAAAGAAAAATAAGAGCTGGGGGGGCAAGCATGCCAGCCTGCAGGGGAGGCAGGGTGAGGGGCCCTCAGCAGGCGCGTTGCGACGACGCGCGTCACCCCAGAGCGGGGGCGCGCGTCGCCCTTAAGGGGAGGCTCCGCCCCTGCGCGTGACGTCACGCGCAGGAGCAGAGCGCTCTCCCCGCTCCGTTTTCGGCTCATTTTGGAGCCAAACGGACACAGGGGAGGGCAGGCGGGCCCACCCTCCGCTCCAAACTGTAAGTGGGGGGGTGATCGCGCGTCACCCCTAGACACGCGACACCCCCCGGCGGCCCGCCCCCCCGCCTCCCCCTGTCGACGCCAGTGGCCCTCAGGAAACCATGGAGGGGGTGTTCGCTCTTATCCACGGTTTCAAGTATCCACGGAGAGGCCTGGAACATATCCCCAGCGGATATGGGGGCCCACCTGTATTTTTATTGTACTGTGTTTTATTATGTATTTTAACATGTTTTAATTGTAAACTGCCTTGATTGCCCTAGGAGCTAAGCAGCCCCAAAGAGTATATGAGGGCCAGCTCCTAGCCATTCAGTATGGAAAGTTGAGGCTGAATTGCTAAAATAGTTGAAACATTGTTACCAAGGTGTCCTCTGTAAATAAACCAAGTTTTGTTTGAAAAACTGCATCTTCACTATGTCTATCCTGCCCTCCGTTCTGGCGGAATACCACATTACTGAACAGTAAACAGGACTCCCGTTAAGGAACTGGAATGGAGTGTCCCTAACTCCTCAATACCTAGAGGAGAATGAGACCCTGCCAAGCTAGGGACTGGTGGAGGCAGAAGAATGACTGGATATGTTGATATGTACAGCAACTTTGCTAGCCTGGCCGCTGCCCAGGGCAGGGCCGGGGTGATGTCACAATGCCCTCACGATGCCGCTTGAGCGGAATGGCTCCATTTGGAGCTGCATGGTGGCGAGAATAGGTGGGAGGGCCCAACTCGCACTCCACCGCCTTGCCGAACACCCCCCTTGCCAGCAGAGACACCGAAAAACGGCCACTCTTCTGCGACGGGGGTGGTGGGCCCCCGCCAGCTTTGCTACTGGACATGGGGCATTGTGGGGTCCCAAGTCAGGAACGTATGAGAGTGCCACAGCATGTCTACTCAGAAGTAAGTTCCAATTAGTTCAATTAAGTAAGAAACAAAGCTTACTGGGAAAAAAGTAAAAGCCTGGGGGGGGTCCCCACGATCCGTGGATAACTGAAACCGTGGATAGCGAATCCGTGGATATGGGGGTCCACCTGTACTAATTCATGTCTCATTACTTTCACTGGGACTTAGCCATGATGACTGACAGCACAATCCTATGCATGTCTACTCAGAAGTAAGTCCCATTATGTTCAATAGGGCTTACTCCCTGGAAAGTTAGCATAGGATTGCAGCCTAACTGTCACTGGATTAGGGCCAGTGTATATTGAAAGTCTAATGATTAAAATTTGAAGAGTTTTGTGTCATCCATTAATAGAGAGGTTAATTACTAGAGCAGGGGTGGGGAACGTATTAGCGGTGGAGGGCCATTTTCCCATGGGGGCTGTGTGCCCTTCCATCGCAAATGGGCTCCCCCAGCGCGCGCGTGCCGGGGGGCGCACACATCGCCCCCCATACCCCATCGCACATGCGCAGAAACAGCCGGATTCAAAAGGAGTCGCGCTGAGGTGAGCGCGCACGGGGCCGGCGGAGCCTCCGGTCTGCTCACGCGGGCCGGACCTGATTGACTCGGGTCCAGTCTCATGCGGGCCGGACCGGATCGCTCCGGCCCGCGGGCCGCCGGTTCCCCACCGCTATACTAGAGAGTAATCACAGTGCAGTACTTATTATTATCAAAGTAATTCTGATAGTTATGAAACACTTCAAATGAAATGCTTTAAAGAACAGTCTGTCCTTTGTAAATGGTAATTATGCTGCTTTTCCAGTAAAGTTATTATCTTTGCAATGACCTGTTCTTGTAATTATAACAGAAAAGGTGCTTGATTAAATCTTTGGCTGTGATATTAGCTTCAAAGAATATTGGTTCTATCATGGTATTTCCACTAACAATTTACTGAATTTGTTTTGGGGGCTTTTGGGGTTTGTTTGTTTTTGTTTACAGCCTGTCATCTGCTGTCTTTGTTCCAGAAGGTGCCTCTCTGGAGCTCTTGACATTTGTGGGTTTTTCTCCCACTTTCCCATTCTCTTTGCCTGACTTGCTCACAAACTGCTGTTCCTTTAACCCTCCTCCCCATCCCCACTTGCCCCCTTTACTTACCTTTGTGCAGAGGCGGAAGAAGGATGGAACGCGCGGAGCAGGTGCTCCAGGCGGCGGGCCCGGGGGGCGCAGTCAGCGTTGGGGGGGTACTTACCCGCGCAATGTTTCGACCCTCCCACCCTCCCTTGAGCTCATTCGGCTCCAAAACGGTGCCGAAACTGGCGGGGGGCATGTTCGGAGTCGCGCTGGGTGCAACGACATCACGTCACTTAGGCCCCTCCCCCTTGGCCCAGGCGCCGGGAGGGCTAGTGGCATTACTGCCTTTGTGTCCTCCCATATTCCTGCACCTCACCTCCATGTACCACTACTTCCCTCCACAACCCCCATTCCTCCCTTCTCATTCCTCCATTCCCACCTTCCCATCTCGCCTCTGTCCCTTCCCTTTCCACCTCAATGGGCAGTTCAGGCATAGCTGGTTGCTCAGAGTGGAAGTTTTTATGGAACAGGGTACATGGAAAAATGAATGCCCGAAGCAGAGTTCAAGATCCACAAGGGGGGACAATGATGACTGAATAACAAGAGTCGTGATCTGGGCAGCCCAATCCTGTTTAGCTAGACTGTGTTCCGGGTGTAGAGCCCACACTGCATCCTAGCCAGATAGGACCCAGCACCAGCGCAACTGGAGGACTCCTCGGGGTAAGGGGATGTTCGTAGATTAGACCCATTGGGGCTCATCCAGCCGCCATGATGAGTCTAATCGAATGTGTGCCAGCTATTTTGCTGGCACACATCCAAGCAGGCGGTGTAACACTGGGCAGGGCCAGGAAAGGGGATAGGATCTTGGCATAGCTGCTGGAAGCGGCCCTACACACACACACACACACACACACACACACACACACACACACACACACACCGTGGGAGGGGGGACGCCGCGACACCCCCCCACGGACGCCACATGCCCCATGACGTCATCGTTGTGTGCCACTGTGGCGTGGAAACACCACCACCCCAGTGCTTTTTGGCTCCTTTTTGGAGCCATACGGCACCAGGGAGGGCAAGAGGGCCGAACGTGCAGCCGAGAATGGCTGCAAAGAGGAGCCAGCAGCTGGGGGGGCACGGATCCAGTGGGAGTAGCACCCCCCGCAACCCCGCTCTTGGGGCTCACCGCCCCCACCGTAACCATGCGCTTGGGGCTCACCGCCCCCACCGTAACCATGCCTCTGGTAGCTGCCACCGCCAATCCCTTCTCCTTCTCGCGCACAGCCTCCTTGCTCCGTGAACAGGGGAGTGATTGGCCTGATTTGCTTTCGAGAAGGAAGCAACCTATAATTGATATCTGTGCATCTCTGAACTTTGCAATCTAAATGCTGTAAATGCTAGAATGTTGGAAGATCAAGGTTAAGGAGATACACTATCAGGTTCTACTTGCCTTTAACTGATTTAACTTTATCAAGAAATCGTTTTCCAAGAAATTGTCCTTGGTAGTTATTTATCTGTAAAGTACGTCATGCATATAGCACTGAGGTTCTCATGCATTTTGCATTTGGTGTTGATCAAGAGTTCCTATATAGGAGAATTCCTATATAGGAGAATAAATAACTGCAACAGCCCTGCAAAGTTATTGTGTCATAAGCATCCTGTGTTTCTTTCAGAACTCGGGAAATCTGCAGGTGTCTGTGACCAAGGAGAAGCACAATCTCAAGGCTGCACAGTTTGTAGAGAAATTCCTGATTCTTCAGAATTCTTCATTTTTGACTCCAAATCAGCCATTCATAAAGTAAAGGTTTTGGCTTTCTCTCAATTCAAGACTCTAGCTACTACATCAGTGATTCTGTGTACATTTTTGGTACACCTTGTATCCTAAGCTCTTCTTTCACTAGTGGAAGAAGCCCCATTTGTTCTGGGGGGGGGGGTGACTTTTCCCCATCTCTCTTTCGCCCTACACCCCCCAAAAATGTGTTCCTGAGGGACACAAGATCTCAAGAGCAGCTTAGCGGAAGAAGACTTTCAGACATACACAAAGGCCAAAGGTACAAATCACAGCTTGAGCACTTTGGAGTTGTCACTATTTACAAAGAAGCAAAAAGCTCCACTTTTCATTTGTACAGTATATCTGACCATTACTTTTGAGGCTGAGCTGCAATTACAGGTATTTGTCATTTTTACACTAGAGGCAGGGTCACAGTCTTTGGGACTCATAGTTGCCTCAAGTGCAAGGTACGTATTATCCCCCACAAATTCTTTTGTGGTTTAGATCTTGAGAATTCCACTTCTCCCCCCCCCCTCCAGTCCCCAAAACGTCATCCCACCCACCTACTTACCTTGTTCCTGTTCTGGTAGTGACATCAAATTAGCAAGAGGAAGAAAGACTGCCCCCCTCCTTTCAATGCCTGGCAGGGAACCATCAGCTAACTGCCCTCTAAGGGGCTTCTTGTACCTCAGTGGGCCCCAAGAAAGTCAGTCCACCATCACCATGCAGGCTGTGGCACAGAGGTGATCTCGGGAATCGGAAGTGGTCCCTTTTCAGGGCCCTGGACCTTTGGCAGCTTCCACCACTGCTGACCCCTGATGCGGACTCTGCATGCCGCTATGCAGTATGCCAGGCGCAACTAGGCTCTGATAAACGTAGTTTTCCCATATGTAGACTCTTATTGGTATTATTGTAGGCCTTGAGCAAAGTACATTTCTCATGGGCTCTTTGCACCTGGTATGCTGCATAGTAGTATGCCAAGTGACAGATAAGACAGGAGTGAGAGGCTCCCATCCCTTCCTCTAGCCTGTTTGCCACCATGTCGACGTGGCACTTTCCCATATAAATGGGTGAACAAGAAGGTGTTGGAAGGATTGTTGACAGGTTAGAAGGAACTATTTGGGGATTGGGCTCAGAAATCTGCCAGGCTCTTTCCCAGTTTGGGGGAAACATTGATTATTCAAAGACACAATGTTTATGGGATTTCCAGCCATGTAATTTCAGCTCTTAGAATGAAGAAGTAAAGATTAATCTTACGCTTGTCAGTTGAAATTCCTCAGTTCTACCGCGATGCAGAGCGATGCAGAGCGGGCAAACGGATTATCCAAAGCTGACAGGACGGTAAAAAGTCTTGAAATCTTCCCGCTTGATGTTTCTCCCCAATCAATTGGGGTTTCTTCAGAAGCAAAAGAGACTCAGCCACAGGCTGAGAGATGTCCATAACCTTGTCTTGCATGCACTCAGTTCAAATAGGAGCAAAACGTTAGAAGTGCGGGAAACCGCTGATTGCTAATTGAATGCGGAAGCTGTCAGTTCCTCGATGACTGGGAATGACCTCTCCTTCGCGCTTCGCTTTCACTGTTTGTTCCGCTGTTTGAAGGATTCGTTCAAAGAAGGCAACCATATTTTATTGATGTAAGATAATTCTTGCTGATGATTAAGAAGAAATTTGGGCTGTCGTTGGGCTTGGAAGCAATCTCAATAGCCCAACGACAGCCCAAATTTCTTCTTAATCGTCAGCAAGAATTATCTTACATCAATAAAATATGGTTGCCTTCTTTGAACAAATCCTTCGAACAGCGGAACGAACAGTGAAAGCGAAGCGCGAAGGAGAGGTCATTCCTGGTCATCGAGGAACTGACAGCTTCCGCATTCAATTAGCAATCAGCGGTTTCCCGCGCTTCTAACGTTTTGCTCCTATTTGAACTGAGTGCATGCAAGACAAGGTTATGGACATCTCTCAGCCTGTGGCTGAGTCTCTTTTGCTTCTGAAGAAACCCCAATTGATTGGGGAGAAACGTCAAGCAGGAAGATTTCAAGACTTTTTACCGTCCTGTCAGCTTTGGATAATCCGTTTGCCCGCTCTGCATCGCTCTGCATCGCGGTAGAACTGAGGAATTTCAACTGACAAGCGTAAGATTAATCTTTACTTCTTCATTCTAAGAGCTGAAATTACATGGCTGGAAATCCCATAAACATTGTGTCTTTGAATATAGTAACAAGCCATGAAAACTTGCATGTATATTAAACATTGATTAGTTCGAATCAATTTGATTTCAGCCCTGGGAAGCTCGCCCTTCACTAGTTGCATGACTCTGGCTCTCTCATTAGCAGTATTTTATGATGAATGAACTTGACCATGTTAGGCTGAAGAGTCAATGAGAGCTGCAATGGTGCCACTCCGTCTCGCCCAATGCTTTTACTAAGTCTTGCCCAGTAATCCACCTATGACCAAAAAAGCTCTGCTGAATCAGATCATCAAAATGAAGAAAAAAAATATGGTTCATCCTCCATGCATCTTTTTTGCCTTGAGCCTATAACTCATCTAGAAATTCCCACAAGCACTGGGAGAGCCACTCAGAATAATCCATAATCAGGTTGAAGAAACTCACCTGTTTTTAAGAGCGTTGAAGGTGATATGTTGGAGGCCTTGTTCCCCAATGCTATACACACTGATTCCTGTTGTCTACTCTATTCAGACACACATATTACAGGTTTCTGAACCTCTGCATACCAGACCTATAATGGAATGAGTATGTATCCCAGAGGCACTGGCTTGGATTCAAACAGCTTGTTAAACACTCCCAAGAGTTTGAACATGCCCAGTAGAATCTTTTTCTTCTTCCTTTCGAGTGGCAGATCCCCATCCCAAACCACAAATTCTGTCTCAAACGTTTCTCACAGCGCAATCCTATGTAATGATCCGGCCGGTGGCCCATGGCTGCCCACTGGATCCTGTTCCCCGGCAGCCAGGCTGCCACCAGGGCGGAGGTCTACTCGAGCGTCCCCTTCTCCGAGTGTAAATGCCGGCTGGCCTGACCAGCCTCCTCAGATTTCCGCCAGGAAAATTGCTGGCGGAAGTACGATGAAGCCATGTAACGACCCAGCCGCCCAGCGGGGTCCGGGATTTGGCCAAAGCCATCCCCTGCCCCCTCCTGGACCAGCTAGGCCAATGGCCCCCTCCCCAGCCTGGCGAAACGCCCCCCTGACTTACCTGATCCTGACTTACCTGGTCCAGCGGTCGTTGGGTCATCCCGTCGCTGGAGCAGGGGAGGCTGGCCTCTGCGCCGGCCTTTCCTGCTCATGCGTCATTGCGAATGTGCTTTACGGCACGTTCATGACGTCTCCCAGTGCCAGAACGCTCGTTCTGGTGCCTGGGGCTTTAGTAGGATTGTGCTGTCAATGGCATGTGTCCAAGCCCTTTGTCATGCCCAATTAGCACTTTGGACTCAAACCATCAATGCATCTATCAGACCACTTTGAAACATGCCCCCCCCATCTGTCTACAACCTTAGATGCTGCCACCTATTCACTTAAAATTTTGCAAGATGTTTAGAGTTATGTCTTAATTTAAGTGTTGTTGTAGCCCTTGGTTATAATTCTTGGGGGGGGGGGGGTTGGGTTATTTTGTTGTGTTTTTTACATTTCATTAATACAATAGGAACCAGCAAGTACATTTAGTTGGACATTTTCCAGACCTGCCTTTGGGACACAGACACTTCCCCCTCATCTCAGTTAGCTAATATTGGAATGCGTATGGTGCAAGTGGTGGGACTTGTTGGCATGGAATGTATTTAAGATCAATATCCAGGTCTTGTCTTTTTTCCTCTACTTCTCTTTTTATAGCTCTTTTGCCTCCAATGGGTGAATCTGGCAAATCGACTCTATCGCGCCTAGCAGTTGTATTTGTTGTCTTGTTAGTGCTGGCAGTGGGTATTGTTGTGACGGTGTTAGTTCTTCACTACCTTTCTGATAACAGCCATGGCGGTGAGTCTCATGTCTTTAAATGTCTATGTTGTAATGCCTGAGGGATTCTGTGGTGATGGATGGTGGTGATTTGCTGAATGGCTTGAATGTTCCTGAGGGATGGGATAGATAAAGTGGATATCAGAGCTGCCATTGGCTCAGCTGCTCTAATCCTAGAGAGCAAGGAAAGAAGGGTAGAAGAAGCCAGGGTTAATAAACATGGGCAGGGCAGCCGCCCGCTGGATCCTATCCCTGTTCCGGGCTGCTCTGGAACGGCCTGGAGGTCTACTTGGGGAAGGGGACATTCGTCCCCTTCTCTGGGTGTAAACCGGGGAAGACCCGATGGGCCTCCTCAGATTTCCACCAGCTATTTAGCTGGGGGAAGTAGGAGGAGGCCGTGTAACGGCTGCGCCGGCTCGGGATGGGGATATGACAGACGCCATCCCTGCCCCCTCCCAGGCCGGCTCGGCCAATGGCCCCCCTCCCTCACTGCCCATGTGGCCACCGGGGCCCCCTACCTTCCTCCAGCAGCGACATGGGTGATCCGGCGCCGAAGTAAGGGCTGCCAGCCTAGCGCCAGCGGCCCTTACTCCCAAGTCGTCGCAAATGTGCTTCCGCCGCCCGATCTACCCGGAGGATTGCGCTATGAGGCTGCAATCCTATACTTGCTTAACTGGGAGTAAGTCCCACTTAACATAATGGGGTTTACTTCTGAGTATACATGCATAGGCTGTGAAAGATTTGTTGCAACCATTGAAAGTAAGACAAGGATGTGGCGAGATGGGTCTCAAATTGTTAAATATACTCTTGGGTCAGAATCCTTTTATTTGCCCAAAGAGACGTATTGCAGTATGTCACAATGTTTGTGTCATGTTTGATATCCAGAGATAGGCTTACCATCCATCCTGGATTTTCTGAGACTCATTAACATCAAGAGACAGGAAGTTTTTGCTGCAGCGGATAAAACCTGCTCGCCTTTATACCTGCAGCTTCCATGTATTTTCAGCAAAAGCCCTAGGTACCTTTTTGCGATTGATAATCCTCAGGCAAGATGTGCACTCTCTCTGGCCAGAAGTAACGCCCTGCCCTCCAGCTTAATGGAATATAGATTTGATCCTCCAAGGCACAGGGCCGTTGTTTATGTAATCGGGTAGATATAGAATCCCTAGCGCATGTGCTTTTACTCTGCACTTGGTACAATGACCTTAGGCTAAACATCCTCAACTCTCTGTTGGTAAATTTGCAAGGGAAGTCTGATTCTGATATTGTCCTGATTTTACTTTCATCTACCAACAAATGGACCATCAACCAGTTAACTAATTTCTTTCAACTAGCTACGGAACGTAGAGTGGCTATAGTGACTAATATTATGGAATCTAGGTAAAAGGATTGCCAACTAGAATACAAGACACAGGTTTTATGGGTGAAGTAGCCACATAATTAAATATAAATACAACCGACGTTTCGTCTTATTTCCTAAGACATTATCTAGGTCTAAACAGCTTGGCTGTTGGGATGGTACTGAAAACCAACTGACAGAAACGGAACTTAAAGGGAAACACAGGCAGAGCTTAACATAGATCTTAAAGGAACATCAGACAGATTCTAAAGGCAAAAGGCAGAATTAACATATATTGTTCCCTGTATATTTGTGCAATACTGGAAACCATATTTTGTCAATAAATGTTAATTCTTGTTGGCATTCTTGCTGGCACGTTCTATTGTTAGGATCATTAGCCAGACATTTAGTCTCACTGAACAAAATACTATGGTTGGTTGTCATTGAATGTTCTGCGAGAGCTGAGACATCCTTATGTCGTAGACGAACCGCGCGTTCATGTTCATCCTTGTTTTGATCATTCTTTTTGTAGTACCAATATATTTTCTCCCACAATCACAAGGTATACAGTAAATTCCAGAATTGGACAGTAATGGTCTGGCGTCCTTTGGGTTGCGAAGCAGTTGTTCTATTTTGGAGGTGGGTTTAAAAATTGTCTTGATATTGAAGTGTCTAAAGGTCCTGGAGATTTTATCAGTAACCCCTTTTATAAAGGGCAAAGTAACCCATTTCTTTTCCTCTTTTGCTGTCTCCTCTTCGTGATCCCCGGGTGGTCTTATGGTAGTGATTTTCTTGTATTGTTTAGTCCAGGTCTTATCAAACTGTGCCGCTGTATATCCATTGGCTTTCAGGGAATCACGTAATATACATCTTTCCATTTCTAGAGAGGACTCATCACAGATCTTAATTGCCTGATATGCTAAAGAATTTATCAAGGAGTTTTTTTGGGCAGGGTGATGATTCGATTGCTGATGGAGATAGCGACCTGTATGGGTGGGTTTCCTAAAGACTGTATGCCCACAAGACAAGTTGTCCTTTTTAGTGACCTCCTAAACCCACCTCCAAAAATAGAACAACTGCTTCGCAACCCAAAGGACGATGTTCCTTTAAGATCTATGTTAAGCTCTGCCTGTGTTTCCCTTTAAGTTCCGTTTCTGTCAGTTGGTTTTCAGTACCATCCCAACAGCCAAGCTGTTTAGACCTAGATAATGACTTAGGAAATAAGACGAAACATCGGTTGTATTTATATTTAATTACATGGCTACTTCACCCATAAAACCTGTGTCTTGTATTCTAGTAGCTGGCCATGAAAGCTTTCGTTCTATGATGGATTGCCAACTGTTCGTTCTGTCATGCCTTCCTTTAACACAATAAACAGGCAAAAAACAAAAGCATGAGGAAAATAGGAATTCCTTACCTGGGAATCTCCTCTTCTGGGAGGAGGAAGGAGGGCATTCGAGACCTGTGGGTATGCCTCTCCCACTCCGAGAGACAGGATCGGATTGGCTTTGAAGACTCCCAGTGGGAGGGCATTCCCCTTGCTTCCCCAGTCCGGAACTGTAGAGCTGTAGGAAAACACACCTCCACCAAAAGAAGAAACACCCCCCCCCCCCCGGGGCACTGCCGACATGCGTGCCCACTTAGAGTCAAAGAACTCAAAAAACGTTAACAACAAAAACACTGAGGGACCCCAGCCCTAGTGGGCGGCCCCAAACAGGGAACAGAGAACCAGAAAATAAAAACAGAGGGTCACAGGTGAGGAAGACAACGCAATGCTGAAAAACCAGTTCAGTAGCCGCCGCGCCAGACTAGTGGCGGGGCGAATGCCCTCCTTCCTCCTCCCAGAAGAGGAGATTCCCAGGTAAGGAATTCCTATTTTCTCTGGAGGGAGGAAGGAGGGCATTCGAGACCTGTGGGATGTGACAGAGCAGTACCGGAAACAAGAGGGCGGGTCAAAAGCGGCGGCGTTACTGTGCCACCACCCTCTGAAGCACCCTCCTGCCAAAAGCGGCATCCGCCGACCCTGCCAGGTCCACCCGATAGTGCCTCACAAAAGTATGGAGTGAAGACCAGGTGGCTGCCCGACAGATCTCAGCCACTGAACTTGCCCCTTCGAAGACGGCCGACGTGGCCGCCCCCCGAATGGAATGGGCAGTAATACCCTCTGGGGGAGTTGATCCCACTGACTGATAAGCTAAAGCTATAGCGGCCTTAAGCCACCTTGCTATAGTGGAGGCGGAGGCCCTCTTCCCTTGATTTGGTCCCCTGTGACTCACGAACAAGGATTCCGTTTGCCTAAAACCCTTGGTTCTATCCATATAAAAACGGAGGGCCCTCCGAACGTCCAGGGTATGCCACAGCTTTTCCCTGGAATGGACTGGGTTTGGGCAGAAAGATGGTAACACGAGTTCCTGGGCCCTGTGAAAAATAGAGTTCACTTTTGGTATAAAAGCGTGGTCTGGCCTAAGCACCACCCGATCTTTATGAAACACACACAAACCCGAATTAATAGACAGGGCCCCCAGCTCTGATACTCTACGGGCAGAGGTAATGGCCACCAGAAAAACCACCTTCAGAGTGAGCTCACGGAGAGGGACTGTGGCCAAGGGTTCAAAGGGCCGACCCACCAGGGCTCCCAGAACCTTGTTTAAATCCCACGTCGGGGTCCTATGATCCGTGGGTGGATTAATGAGCTGGACCCCTCGTAAGAACCTCTTGACATGCGGGTGGGTGGATACCTGTTGCCCCAACCCCGCACCTAGAGTGCTATTGAGTGCAGCCATCTGCCTCCTAAGTGTATTGGTGCTGAGACCAATATCCAGGCCATCCTGTAAGAAATCCAGAACATGCCGCACCTTGGGTTTGGTGGCCTCCACCTTCCTTTTCTTACACCAAGTTCGGAACTTTTTCCACGTGGTGCCATAAGAGCACTTTGTGGAGTCCCTACGAGATGCCAGAAGCGTCCCTATGACCCGATCTGAATACCCGCATTGCCGGAGTGCCCCCCGCTCAACCTCCAAGCAGTCAGCTGGAACAGAGCCGGTTGAGGATGCCGTATGGGCCCCTGCGTGAGCAGGTCCTCCCGGATTGGAAGTGGAAGGGGCGCCCTGCAAGAGAGGCGTACCAGGTCTGGAAACCATGGTCTGCGTGGCCACCTGGGGGCTATCAGAATGACCTCCGCTTTCAGAACCTTGATCCTGCGTATTACCGACTGGAGGATTGCCACTGGGGGAAATGCATAGAGTAGGCCCGGGGGCCACGGACCCTGTAGGGCGTCTACACCTTCCGCGCCCTCCTCCGGGCTTCTTGAGAAAAACCTTCTTGTTTGGGCGTTTGCCCTGGTTGCAAACAGATCGACTCTTGGCCTGCCCAAATGTTGGGTCACCCAGTGAAAAGTCTGTGGATGAAGGTGCCACTCTGCCTCCCTGAGACACCTCCTGCTCAGCCAGTCTGCAGATACATTCAGATCCCCGGCAAGATGTTCTGCCCTGAGAGATGCTAGGTGTTTCTCTGCCCAAATCATGAGACGAGACGCCTCCCGACCCAACCTGGAGGAGCGAGTGCCCCCTTGTCGGTTTACATAGGCCTTTGCAGTAGTATTGTCGGTCTTTATTAGTAAGTGACATCCCTGAACCTTGTGGAGAAACTGGCGGAGGGCCAACCTGATTGCTCGAAGCTCCAAAAAATTGATACTGCGCGTGGCCTCCTTTGCTGACCTTGTGCCAAAGCTCCCTGGGTGAAGGCCCCCCAGCCCAGGAGGCTGGCGTCCGTAGTCACCACTAGACGATCTGGGGACCAAAGACTCACACCCCGGGAGAGGCGTCCTTCGTGGACCCACCAACAAAGGGAGTCCCTGATCTCTTGCGTTACCTGGAGCTGCAGATGGACTTGCTTCTCGATCTGCCGTTGGTATGGCCTCAGGATGCACTGCAATGGGCGCATCCTGGCCCTTGCCCAGTCCACCACATCTTGGCATGATACCATCAGCCCCTGGACGGAAGCCAGGAACATCAGGTCCACCCAAGATGAAGTCAGGACTTGTTGGATGGCCGAGGAAAGCTTCTGTTGGCGCTCCGAGGTCAGAGCGATCCGGAAGGCACTCGTGTCCACTAGGATCCCCAGGTGTTCCAATACCTGGGCAGGAACCAAGGCACTTTTCTGCATGTTGACCACAAACCCCAGGGACTGGAGGCACTCGATAGTCAGCGCAACCTCCTGCGTCGCCTGAGCACTGGACGCGGATTTGATTAAAATGTCGTCCAGGTATGGGAAGAGTGCCACTCCCCTCTGACGGAGGTGGGCTACTGGTGCTATTAACAGCTTGGTGAACACACGGGGGGCGGAGCTTAGCCCGAAAGGCAGAGCGCGGTACTGGAGATGCAAGTTCCCGTAGCAGAACCTCAGAAAACAGCGGTGGCGAGGAAGGATGGGGACTTGGAGGTAGGCCTCGGAGAGATCTATTGATGTCAAATAATCGCCCTGGTCCAGGGCTGCCATGATAGTCCTCCACGTCTCCATCTTGAACTTTTTCTTCAATAGAAAACGATTCAGCCATTTTAGGTCCAGAATCGCTCTCCACTCGCCGTTTTTCTTTGGCACCAGGAACAGCACAGAATAGACCCCCGTCCCCCTCTGGGAGCGGGGAACTACCTCCACCGCCCTTATATCTAAGAGATGTTGTATCGCCTGCATCTTCAGTGCATGCTTCGCCCTGTCCCTGGACACCGGTACCATCCAATGTCTGTCCCGAGGGCGCTTGGCAAACTCTAGGGAGTAGCCCCGTGTCACGGTCTGTAACACCCATGCGTCGTTGGTGACTTGACCCCAGTGAATGGCGAATTCTGTGAGTCGCCCTCCGATACTTACGGAGCAATTGAGAGACCTGGCATCAGGCTCTGCGATGTTCCTTTTGGGGCTTGGTGTTTGTGGAGGGTGCCCCCCCTTGTGGCCGCCCTCTTGGGAAGACCCTGGTCTTGTTCCATCTGCTCTTTTGTCTGTTATCGCCATGTCTGGGGTTGCTTCGAAAGGAACTATTCTGACCTGGTTTGGACTTAGTAAACTCCTTCTTCCCCGAAGGAAGGACCTTCCTTTTCTCTTTATTTTCCACTAGAAGTGGCTCTAACGCCTGGCCAAAAAGCTTGGTGCCTTGAAACGGCACTCCGACCAGCCTGGTTTGGGAGGCTGAATCCCCCTCCCAGTTCCGCAGCCACAAATTTCGTCTCGCTGCCACATTTGAGACTAGGGACCTGGTGCAGAACTGAACGGAATCTAGGGATGCATCTGCAGAGTACGCGGCAGCCAAAGCGATCTTCTTGAGAGTGGACTTAGCTCTCTTGGATAGACCCTTTTCGGATGCAACCAGGTCCTCCGCCCATGAGATCGAGGCTCGTGCCATAAGGGAATTTGCTGAAGCGGCTCTCAGGGCATGAGTGGTTGCCTCAAAACCTCGTTTGAGGGATGCCTCCACCCTCTTATCCAACGGGTCCTTTGGGCCCCCTTCCCCCTCCGTGGGCAACACCGCAGCCGAGGAAAGGACCGCGACGGGCGGGTCAACAGTGGGCACCTTCAGCAGGGTCATAACGTTCTCAGGCAAAGAGTAGAGTTTGTTCACAAGTCTAGTTGAAAGTTTGGGATGGATGGGATTTTCCCATTCTGTGTCAAGCACTCTCTGAAAAGCGGCCGGGAATGGGACCGTAGATGGTTTGGAGGGCCCTTGAGGAAGCAGCTTAGAGGAAGAAGCCTGATCTGGCCCCTTATCCGGTGTCTGTTCGGGCTCAGCCACCAGGTTCAAAGTACTGATCACCTTCTCTAACATTCGGTTGAACAGCTCTGCTGGGAAGAGCCTGTTCAAATGCTGTCCCTTGGACTCCTCATCCCCCGAGAGTTCCCCCTCCTCCTTGCTGGAACCTGAGGAGAGTGAAGCCTCAGAGCCAGAAGAATGGCTAAGGGAGGCGTCCCTTTTCTCCCTGTGGGAACGCCTCCTGTGTCTGTGGCTCTTTGAGTGCTTGCTAGATTTGTGAGACCTTTTCTTGGAGCGTTTCTGGGGGGTCTGAACATAATCCTCAGAGGAGGATCTTCTGGACCTTCCCTTGGCAGGGCTGGGCGACCTGCGCCTCTTCTCCCCCACCTTGTGTTGTCTGGCCTCGGAGGACGACCCTTCCTTGGAGGGCTGAGATTTAAGAGCCCCGGCCACGGTAGTTTTGATGAGATCTAAGATCCTAGCCTCCAGTGCTGGATCAATGGTTCCCTTGGCCTGTGAAGGCTCCCCGGAGACAGAAGCTACCTCCCTAGGGGCCCTTTGACGTTCCGCCATGAAGGTAGGAAAAAACACTTGCCTGTGTCGTGAGAGCACCGAAAGAATCCAGGCGGCTGCGCCTCGCTAAGGCAGGCGTCCCGCTGGTTGGAGCTGAGGGAAGGATCGGCGCTCACTGTCCAAATTGCGTCTCCCGCTAATCTTAGAGGCCGACGGTAGCCTCTAAGGAGGCCCTCGTTCGGCCCCAGGCGCGCTGTGAGAGGCTGCTGAACTGACGGAGCCTTTGAGGAAAAAGCGCGCGAAAACTCGGTAGCGGGCCTCGCTGAGGTAAAAGGCCTCGTCTCCGCGGCGCCTGGCCCCGCTGTGAGGGGAAGAGCCCCGCCCCCAGGCCTCCAACTGCCGAGGAATGAGGGTTGGATGGGAGGGAGGGGGAACAGGCAGAGCGGGAAATACAAAGAGTACACTCAACGAAGAAAAAACACAAAGGAAAAAGACGTACTGACAAAGAAGAAAAAAGGGAGTCTAAAAGCTAAAGAGATAAAATCTCTAGACGTAGCCAAAACACACTATCCGACCTTTCCTCTGGAGAGACAGGACCGGACTGGGGAAGCAAGGGGAATGCCCTCCCACTGGGAGTCTTCAAAGCCAATCCGATCCTGTCTCTCGGAGTGGGAGGGGCATACCCACAGGTCTCGAATGCCCTCCTTCCTCCTCCCAGAAGAGGAGATTCCCAGGTAAGGAATTCCTATTTTCCACATGCTTTTGTTTTTTGCCTGTTTATTGTGTTATTTATTATTAATATTACTTTTTATGTTCTGTTCTGTTATGCCAATAAAGGTTTATTGATTGATTGATTGATTGATTGATTGATTGATTGATTTTCTGAGACTATCCCGGTTTCAGGGATCCGTCCTGGGTCCCATCCCAGCCAGCCCGGCATCCCGGGAAGCCCCTTGAACCCGGGAAATGCCCCAGAAAACCCCCCACTTTCCCGGTGGCCGACAGTTCTCTGCGTCTGCTGGAACTCTTCTGAGCCTGGCCGGCCACCGGCCAGACTCCTTGTGTGCCTGCGCGAGGCTCACGCAGGCACACAATGCTCCAAAAGCTTTAAAAAGCTTAAAAAGAGTTGTGCGCATGTACGAGTCTTGCAGGCGCGTGAGGAGTTTGGCTGGTGGCCGGCCAGGCTCAGAAGAGTTTGGGGAGAGCAGTCGACCGCCGGGATGAATATGCGGCCATGGCCGTGGCAGGGGGGCAGTTCCGGCGGCCACGAAAAGCAGTCGGCCGCCGGGATGAAGACGCGGCCGCAGCGGGGGGCAGTTCTAGCAGCCACGGAGAGCGGCAAAAATGGCAGCGGCAGTGAAAAGACACGACAGCACTAAGTTAGTAAGGAACTTTATTTTTTAAAAAATAAGCATTTTAGGGGGCAAAAATAATTAATTAAAATTCCTGGTGCTCTAATGGGCAGCAAGCGTAAAAAAATGGGGGGGGGGGTTTTCCTGGTATTGGTTGCTCAAAATATGGTAACCCTATCCAAGAGGACATCAGCATAAGCTTTGGTCACCCTTTGAAAATAGCTTTGCATGGAGAGGAAGGAGGGGCGAGAGAGTGAAACTTTCAAACCATGCCAAGGCTTCATGCTCTCTTATTAATCCTGGGTCAAAACACTTGTGTGAGATGCCCAATATAAAATAGAAGTCTGGCAAAAAAGAGGAACAAGAACTAAAAGTTAAACCAAAACCTAACCACCAATTTCAGTTTCAAACCTATCAACATTTCAGACTCCCACCCCCCAAAATCTTTAAACAATGTAACCTCCCAAAATGCACACACATCCCAGATAACGGAGAAATGGTTGCAATGTAACTAACTAATGTTGCAACTAAGTAATAATAACATAGGCTGTCTTCCGCCTTCTCAGTTATTACTGAACTAACATGAAGTTATGGAACATCCATTGTATTTCTGAGTGGAAAACGAATTAGACTGAAGAACCAGGCTAGAGTCTGTGACCTGGAGGAACCCTGTGTCACCTCTTATGTCACCTGATCATTGCTGAGTTTCTAATTACAACCTCCCTATCGGTCAAACTCCTTACTTTGTCAAGGGATACTACGGATTCTAATTGGTCTCATGCTATCAAGAAGAATATACAGGTTGATTACCCCTTATCCAAACTATTCTGAAATCCAGACATTTGGGGGCTGTGACTTAAAAAAAAAAATGTTTCCCACCACCTGGCGGGCATAGCGCAAGGCATGCTGGAGCACATAATTATTAAAAATATTGTATAAAATTACCTTCAAGCCATGTGTATAAAGTGTATATGTGACATAAATGAATTTCGTGTTTAAAATTGTGTCCCATCCGCCAAGATATCTCATTATATTTATGCAAATATTCTGAAATCCAGACAAATCCAAAATCCAGACAACTTCCTGTCCCAAGCAGTCCAGATAAGGGATACTCAGCCTGTACTTGTTTCAGGAGAGTTTAGATGTTTGATTCAAAAATGGCAAATTTGATTCTTTACTGTCATGGGCTCCTGCATAGAAAGCAGTGTTCAATTCTTGTATATTTAATATTGTAGTATTAATTTATTTTCATATTTCCCTTAGATGGCTACTTAATTGGTGTTGGTCGAGCTGATTGCACTAGCCCAGTCGCTGAACTACCTTTTGTAAGTAGAGAAATGTTAAATACATTTTTTTAGCTGTGTTACATTTCTGAAATTAAATGTGTCAGCTTGATCCCGACTCCATACAATACAGCTGGTTGTTTAACACATGGAGCAATGTTCTCTTATTAAAAATAATGAGTGTCCGCTCTATGCATGTTGAGATGACCAATTAAAGAACTCTTAGAGCCCCATCTATCCCCCGTCAGCTCATGGCACGCAGCACCGCTGACTGAGCATGTGCTGCATGCTATATTGGGAGAGGCAACTAGGCAGCTAGGAGAGTTAAGTAAACATCTATTTTACAGTACTTACCTCTCTTTAGATCGCCTGGCCTCCAATGGGTCTTCTTAAACCTATGCCAGCTATTTAAATGTCATGAGTCTGAGGACACGCGGGGGGGGGGCATTTTGGGGCAGGTGAAAGGGGGATAGGAGCTTGACATGTGTGGCTGCCACCAAGATCCACCCTTGCACAGCCCCCTGCCTGGCCTGCTCCCCACCCTAAACCACCTCCACCACTAACTTACCTGCTCCCACAGGGCATCTGTGAGCCACTGTCGTGCATGCGGGGCCTCTGGCCATTTGCATTGCTGGCTCCAGCCCGCACGACAGCAGCATGGTTTTTGCACTGTTGGTGCAGGCTTTACAGTGGCAGATTGCATGATCCGCCACCAAAAGGCATACATAGGACTGGGCCACTAATTCATTAATTGCATGCGTTTCTTTGATTCATAGGTCATTTAAATCTGCATACATTTTCACATGGGCTGCAATCCTGTACACATATTCTTGAGAGTACATCCCATTGAACTTTTGAGCAGATGTGCGTAGGCTTGTGCTGTTCAACAACAATTGTGGAGATAACTTCACTCTTTCTATGTGTTAGATAATGCACTCACAATGCAATGTTTTTTTGCATTTTTATTCAGAAGTCCCATTCTGTTCAATGAAGCTTACTCTCAGGAAAGTGTGCGTAGAGGATTGCAGCCCTAGTTACCATCTCAGAAGAAGTATTTTTTTTCCTAGTGTGAGTTTAAAAATGTCCTTATCTAAGATGCAGTCTGCCACTCAGTTTTTGTAAGTTCAGCCAGCCTTCTTTATCCACGGGGGTTCTGTTTCCGGAACCCCCTCGGATGCCGAAAACTGCTCTAAAACTAATCAACAGTGGGGGGGGGGGAGCGGAGAGGGCAGCGCCACAGCACAGTACCTTGTTTTAAAGCTTCCCGGGGCTCGCCACCCACGTGCCTTCTAAGTACTCCAAAAAGCTTCAAACAGTATGATCGGAAACAACTTCCGATTGCATGCAAACCAGAAGTCATTTCCGATTCTATTTTTTTTAACTGTTTGAAGCCTTTTGGAGTATTTAGAAGGCAGGCGGGAAGAGGGCGGTGGGGCCCCGGGAACCTGAAAAATAAAGTACCATGGCACTGCCCCCAGCCCCCAGTGGGACCCCTACTTCCGAGGATAGCCACCCGCATTGAGGCAAATCCATGGGTGGCTAATCCGTTGGGGAAAGGGGGCAACTGTACTTTCAAATATGAAAATAATTAACTTATGTTTTAAATTCTGTCCAATCCATCAGGAGGCCCTCTTTAATTTATCAAAAGATTTTAAATTAATCTAACTAATAATCTACTCAGGCTGCAAACCTAAGTACAACTACTAGGATGTAGATCCCACTGAGCTCTGAGTAAGCATGGGTAGGATTGCCCTGTAAACACTGCAGAGATCTAACGCATACCGTACTTGTCTTTAGATCTCATATCTTTTATCAATATTGTTCAAACTTCTTGTGCTTGACATTTTTAAAGAGATATATTGCAAACAGTGCCGTTTTTCCTATTATCTGATGTTTAATAGATTGGAAAGTGTGAAATCTGCAGCATTTTTTTTTAAGAATGTAAGAATGTATCTCTTCTGTTGTGTTTGTGAAATGTTGGCAGGCATGACCTTATGTGTGGTTAATGGAATATTGTGTTCCATGCAGATGGGCTACGCCAATTCAGACCAAACTGGTGCTGGCATACTCTCGCGATTGTACTGTAGAGCGTTCATCGTAGCTGAGCCTGATAACTGGAAAAAAAGAGCGGTGTTTGTTAGTGCTGAGATAGGAATGATGTCTCAAAGAATTAGGCTAGAGGTAAGTGGAGAGAAAAAATATAATGGCTTTTAAAATATATACAGTATACCGGTATGTTGGGCGTAGCTAGACTGGAGCGGAGGCAAGTCGTTCTGCAAGACTCCGTTACATCGGAGTCAGCGGCCCCTCCCCCTTGCTGTTGGAGCCATTCCGGCAGCGACAGGGGAGTGTCCTGCGTGTTGTCTTTGCCGCCAGAATGGCTCCAACAGCAAGAGGGAGGGGCCGCTGACTCCGGTGTAACGGAGTCTTGCAGAACGACTTGCCTCCGCTCCAGTCTAGCTACGCCTCTTATGTTATCAACCAAAACTCTTGGATTCCAAGAGCTGTCACTTCTTGCATGTGGGACTGCAGTGGATAAAAACATACAGGAAGTGGTAGTAGTTTAAAACACTATCGTTTTATATTATGTTTAGCACAGCAAACATATTATACAGTTAACTGCTGTCATTTCCTAGATGTTTTATCTGTCCTGCAACCCCATATACATGTGTGTAAGAAGAACCGTGCAGTCAAGCAAGTGCAAGTGTGTATGTTGGTGGAAAAGGCTTGCTGCCACTCTCCCCTCCGTGTGCTCAATATGTACATGATCATGTTGTGAATAGTGCTGCTGTGTCTTCTGTTCATCATGTTAATTCCTTTAGCACATCCCTGCAAATAACCACCTTGGGTTTAATCCTGCTCTTTTGCACAGGCACTACTTGATGAAGTAGGGTCTTGCCTAAAAAAAGCTCATGCCATAAGAAGTGTGTTAGACTTAAAGGTGCCACAGGGTGTTTTGTTGTTGTTTTATGTGTGTGTCCATTAGTGAATATTCATTCAAAAAAAATGCTCAACTCTCTTGCGGTGCTAATAGATAACTTTTGTGATGATCATAGCGTTTTGATTGTGTAAAAAACCAGTCACTGCAACACTCTATTTCATAGGTCATGGAACAGCTGAAACATAAATATGGAGATCTCTACACGCAACACAATGTTATACTAAGTGGAACTCATACCCATTCAGGACCTGGAGGATATTTTCAAAACACCATCTTTATGCTAACAAGCAAGGGGCTAATCAAACCATCCCTCCATGCCATTGTCAATGGGATTGTAGAGGTATGAAGCAGCCCAGGCCATCATCACTTGATGATGATGATGATGATGATGATGATGATGATGATGATGATGATGATGATGATGAAGAAGAATATTTATATACAGGTGGGCCCCCATATCCACTGATTCGCTATCCACAGTTTCAGTTATCCATGGATCGTGGGGACCCCCCCAGGCTTTTACTTTTTCCCAGTAATATTTGTTTCTTCCCTAAAGAAACAGGAGAAGCAGCCTCTGGCTGCTTATTACAGGCAAATAGAATGAGACTAAGTACTAGAGAGGCTCTGCAAGGTTAACAGAAACCTTGCAGAGCCTCTCTAGGACTTAGTCTCGTTCTACTTGCCTGCAATGGAGGCTGCTTCTCTGTTTGTTTTAAGGAAGAAACAAAACTTGCTGAAAGAAAAATAAGAGCTGGGAGGGGCAAGCATGCCTGCCTGCAGGGGAGGCAGGGTGGGGGGGGCCCTCAGGAAACCATGGAGGGGGTGTTTGCTCTTATCCACGGTTTCAAGTATCCACGGAGGGGCCTGGAACATATCCCCAGCGGATATGGGGGCCCACCTGTACTGCTTTTCAACAAAAAGTAGTTCACAAAGTAGTTTACATTGTAAAATAAATCAGTAAAAGTTCTCTGTCTCAAACGTTCCCTGTCCCTAAAGGGCTCACAATCTAAAAAAGATGTGGAAGAGACTCCAGCAACAGCCATTGGAAACTATGCCATGCTCAGATGAAGAGAGACAGTTACTCTCCCCTTTCTAAATTTAAGAGGACACCACTTTAAAATGTGCCTCTACCCAGTTAGCAGGGGTTAGGGTTAAGCACCTTACAGCCCAATCCAATCTGGAGCTTACAGCAGTAGATCTTGTGATCTGCCGCCATTAGTCCCGGTCCGGCATAATGAAAGGCACACTGCTGTCATGCAATGTGGGACCGCTGACACAAATGGCCAGAAACCCTGTGTGCGTACCAACAGTTCACCCAGGCCACACCTGAGCAGGTAAGGTGGCGGCTGGGGCGGTTTGTGAATAATTTGGGGGAGGAGCATGGTGGGCACGGGGCAGTGAGGGTGGATCTCAGCAGCAGTAGTGCAAGCTGGGATTCTATCCCGCTTTTCCTGGCCCAGCAGCCACTGAGGTTCCTCAGACTGAATAGCTGGTATAGGAAACCCGTTGGCAGCCAGTCGGCGTACGGAGAAGATGTTTACATAATTCTCCTAGACCCTCGGGTTACCCCCTACGTTTGGCGCCGTTGCATCACATAGGATGGTGGGGGATAGGATTGGAGAATTATTGCAGCATTGGCAACCCAATCCTGCGTAACATCCACCGCAGAGCACTAAGCACGCCACCGGCGGAGCTTGGGCACATCTTGGGGGAAAGGGACGAATGTCCCTTTCCCCCGGTGTCAGCCCCAGTGGCCCCAATGGGCCTCCTTGGATGTGTGCTGGCAAAATGGCCGGTGCAACTCCGGGGAAGTCGTGTAAGGCCACCCTGGCACAGGAAGGGGCTTTGAATATCGGCAGAGCACACTGGCAACATCCCTGCTCGTCTCCCAATCACCCCTCCCTGCCACCCCGGCTCGCCCTCCCACCACCTGGTGCAGGACTTACCTGCGTCCAGCAGCATGGTCCATGGGTGGCAGCAGAGTGAGCGGCGCCAGCCCCAGCGCTGCTTACTCCGCAGGTACCATAAATGTGCCGTATGGTACGTTTGCAACACCCTGCCCTGGAGGAGCGCTAGTTCTGCCGGTGCCGGCTTGTGCAGGATTGCGTTGTTAGTCGGAAAAGCCCTGTATGGGAGTAGCAATATCCTAGGAGAAGGATAAGATGTACTGGCAGACTTCTTTTAAGATGTTAGGGTCCTTTGTCAAGAATACCTTGATATGCTAAAAATTTCATTGGCTTTATTAAAGGAGATATCAAAACAGCACATTCATTATTTAATGAAGATCACTGTTGTACTAATTAAAAACTTTGTGCTAGTTCTGATTGTTTTCATGAAAATTGCTAAGTGATTAACAGCGCAATCCTGTGTGAGATGCAACGGCCAGCCTAAACGGCCAACTGCTACATCCTAAGCAGGATGCACCCCATACCAGTGGAACTGAGGCACACCTCAGGGGGGGGGAAGGGACATTCATCCCTTCCTCTGGTGTAAGCCCCAGCGCCCCCAATCAGCCTCCTAAGATGTATGCCAGCTATTTTGCTGGTGCACATCCAGGGAGGTCATGTAAGGCCGGTCAGGCCTAGGAAGGGGCTTAGAATATCGGCGGAGCATGCCGCTGATATCCCCGCCCCCCTCCCTGACCTGACTGGCCAATTGCCACCTCCACCCCGGCCTGCCCTCCTGATGCCTGGCACAGGTCTTATCTGTGTCCAGTGGCGTGGTGCAGGTCCGGTGGTGGAGTGAGCGGCGCCGGCCTCTGTGCTGGTGCTGCTTACTTCACGGGTGCCACAAAAGTGCCTGATGGCATTTTTGTGACACCCAACACCTGTTAAGCAGGAGTAAAGCCAGTGGCAATCTACAATCAATTGTGCTGTAAGAGTCCAATCATATCTCTCTCCCTCCCCGCTGATGCAGCCATGCCAAAAACAGACACGCTTTATCCAGTGAAGTGGGGCAGATCGGGAAGCTTCGGAGGGGAAAGGTGAAATATTTCACCTTACTCCTCTGTAAACCTCCTACTCTGCAATGGGTCTGAAGCTGGTGCATGTTCAATGAGTCAAAGGGGGCGGGGAGATTTGCAAAAGTGGAGATAGGATCCAGCGTGTGCCATTGCTGCCAGATCCACCCCCTCTTGCAGCCTCTCTGCACCCCCATTCCTCCCCCCTCACTGCTAAGTTTCGCCCTCTCCCCACCCGCCCCTGCCACTGCCTTACCTTCTCTGGCGGGTGCGGTGGGATCCATCAGAGGTGGTACAGCACTGCCGTCTCCTGCGGCAGCGCTCAGAAAATGGCTTGGAAAATGGCCGCCGATGAAGCTCTGTGTGCTCCGTTGCCAACCGTTTTATGAGAGTGGAACTGCTATCATAAATGCCCCCATGCGACAACCCAATCCACAATAGGATTGGGCTGTAAATAAGGTTTTAAACCTATGCACACTTAATTGAAAGTGAGCCTCAAGATTTTTGAGAATTGAACATATTTGTTCCAGTCCCACTAAAGAAATTTGATCATGTAAGCAGACTTACAATTGCATATCACTTGCTGACTGAGGAATTGCAAGCATAACTGGGATACACCCACAAATTTACTGTACATCTGAGGATTGGATGCAATCTGTGCCATACTGCTCTGAATGGAATGTGCATTTGGTTGGGCATTCAAATGTGCACTCTCATCTATGTTCTAATGTCTCACATTCACACACTGTTTGTGCACTCCTGGGACTGAATCTATGTACATCAGTGATCTTATTTATATTTCCCATTTTCAGAGCATTGAGATGGCCCATCAAAATATGATGAAAGGACGAATTTTAATCAATAAAGGTTTCCTTGACAATACCCAGATTAACAGAAGTCCCCTTTCTTATCTTGCGAATCCAGAGTCCGAAAGACTCAGGTAAAGAAGAGGAAAATTCTAATAACTATGACCTAGAAGTGTGATTCTCTCCTATGTGTTGCATACCAAGCAATGAATTTTTTATCTTATGAAAAGAATGTGCTTTGAACTTCATCAACAGGAAGCTGAGAGCTATTAGGCGGTCATCACATCTGGGATTTTATGGCTAAAAATCAGCTGAATTTAATGGTTGTTTTTCACATTTGCCCCGACCAACTATGATATCGCCATGTATATTTGCAGCTGGCTAGGGGATCACACACACAGCATTAGTGCTGTACACCCACATATGACTTCCCAACCCAGTTCAACAGCAGGGACTGCACACATGTACAGTATCTCTTTTAAGGAAGTTGGAATCCACTGACCAGTTGTTCAGGAGAGAGAGCTGTAGTTGGAAAACAGTTATAAGGCTAAGAGTGCAATCCTGCTCTAAATATGAATGGCGGAACGAGTGTTCCGCCGCCCGAAGTAGTCGGGAACGGCGCAAGGCCGGCCTTCCCAGCTCCACCACCGGACCCCTCGGCCAGCCGCTGGACCCAGGTAAGTTTGGATCCATTGGGCGGGGGGAAGGGTTGGCGGATGGGGGGAGGGACGGCGGAGGGCATCCATAGGCCCTGCCGCTCTGGGCGGGGGCATGGCTTCTGCCATATCCTGGTCCCCGCCGGGCGGCTGAGCCGTTACAAGGCCTCCTCCGACTTCCGCCATCAAAATAGCTGGTGGACTTCTGAGGAGGCCTATCGGCCCCAGCCACTGTTACACTCGGGGAAGGGGATGAGCACCCCCTTCCCCGAGTAGACTTTCCGCCGCCGGCTGCCTGCTGCAGGCTGCCTGCGGAGGAGATCAGGATCCAGCGGGCAGCCTCGGCCGCCTGGTGGATCCTTAAGCATAGGCCTACCAGATCTCCAACTGGGACAGAGTGCTAGACCTCTAGGAGAAGGAATGTGGGCAGGTGTAGCTTGTTAAACCCTTAGAGCACAATCCAAGGCACGTCTACTCAGAAGCAAGCCCCATTGTGTTCAGTGGGGCTTGCTTCTGAGTAGACATGCCTAGGTTTGTGCTCTAAGGTTGAACAAGCTACACCTGCCCACATTCCTTCTCCTAAAGGGCTACACTCTGTCCAGGGAAGAAATCTGGTAAGCCTACTTAAGCAGGATTGGGCTGTACGCAGACACACAGTGCAAGATGCTGCCGTGGAACTAGTCCACTTGATGGGCTGAATATGACCCCACTCAGTTTTCAGCCCTGTTTTCTTATTATATGTCTGGTATTTGTTTTGTGCATGGATTGCCAGCCTTCCACTGTGAAATGTATTGTTTTAATCAAAACTTCTTTTCAGAGAAAAAAAATGATTTCCCAGCATAGGAAAGCATTTATAGAAGGACCCCCATCAGTCACAATAGATGTTCTGTACCGAGGCTGTAGTGTAGTCAAAAGTGTCGTCAAAAGCAGAGTCCTCAGGTGCTAAAGGGAGGCTAATCCTCACTCCCCATAGTTGCAAGTGAAACAAGCAAGAGGAAAAAGCGTGAGAAGAGAAACCTAGCATATTGCTTTAAGGCATGTATTCTGTTTGCTGAGTGTGAGTTCATGTAAGCGTGCTCCTGGTGACTTCAACATCCAGTGAAAACTTACAGCGCAATCCAGCTGAAAAGTCCGGCAGCGGAGCAAGCGTTCAGCTGCCTGAAGCTGTCACAAACGTGTTGCAAAGCACATTTGCGATGACTCACAAGTAAGGGTCACCAGCATGAGGCCGGCAGCCCTTACTCCGCTGCCGGATTGCCCATGTGGCCGCAGGAGGAGGTAAGAGATCCCCCGTTGGCCACATAGGCGGTTCAGGTGGCGATGGAGAGGGGCCATTGGCTGAGCCGGCCCGGGAGGGGGCGGTGATGGTGTCTGCCATATCTCTGTCCTCGTTCCGGCTGGCGCGGCCCTTACACGGCCTCCTCTTAGTTCCGCCAGCTAAATAGCTGGTGGAAATCCAAGGAGGCCCACTGGGGCTTCCCCATTTTACACCGGGGGAAGGGGACGAACGTCCTTTTTCCCCGAGTAGACCTCTGGGCCGCTCTGGATAGGATCTGGCGGGTGGCCCTGGGCTGCCCGCCGGATAGTTAGGCAGGATTGCTCTGCCCAAAGTGTAATACGGCAATTGCAGATCTAACATCCTCGATAGAGTTTTCCTGTGACTTTGTGACTACAATACTTTTCAAGGTAGGCTATTCACACATTCAGCTACAAGATGCTGACTAATGCGTAACAGAGTGGTGCCCATGATGTGTGTGAATCAGCTTTATGTTAACAGTGGAAATGCAGTGATTTTTGTTTTGAGTCTTGAAAGCAGCAAATTCATAGCTATAGATGAGTGTCCTGAAAAAATGGTTGTCACAGTTCAAAGAAAAAATGAAGTGAGTTATTGTGCAAGGGATTGTGCATTTTGTGTATGTGTGTGGGGGTAATGATAGCAACAGCAAACAACTCAGTATATAGATGGGAAACAAGAATAAGTAAGCACTACTCAGCCACTGGTGGAGAAACCAACAATAAGCAATAGCAGTAAGCAATAGCCCAGCACTATACACAATAACAAGCTGTAGTTAACAAAAATGTGCTTTGAATGCAAAATGTGTGCATTTCTGCTATCATGCAAATTTATCATCCCAAGTAAACATTCAGAAAATACTAAACCTATGAAAATTGCATATACTCTTTTGGGGATCCACCACCCCTGGTGCCCCCGACTCACCTCCGCCGTACCCCTCCAGGGCCTCGTTGTCAGTGGCGCCATCATTCCACATTGCCCCCACTCCAGGGACCCCTCCCGGGCGATCACTCCAACAGCTGCAGAATCCCCGGCAGGGCCAAAGCCATCACCTCTAACCCCTGCCAAGCCCAGTCTGAGTCCTCTGAGTGCCAGCTGGATCGCACCCCCGAGTGCCGGCAGAGTCTCACACTTGAGCCCTCCGAGTGCCAGCAGGATCCTGCCCCTGACACGAGAGGAGGACAAATCCAGGGAAGGGGATGGAGCTGCAGGTTTGAGTTTAAGGCTGTCTAGCCTTAAAAGGGGTCAAGGGAGGCTGATGAGGAGACTCAGTACCTGAGAGGTTATCAGTGAGTGAGGAGCTCCCTGAGACCAGGAGCAAGCGAGCCTGGGGAGGAGGAGGAGAAGGAGGACTGTGGCTGTAGAGACTGTGCCCTGCCCTGCCCTGCCCTGTCTGAGGCTTATTCCTACCACATGAGAGGGGACCGGGGCGGAAGCCTCACATACTCTTTTTCAGATAAATGCCTCTAGCATCACTTTTCAGTATGGCAAAAATAACTGATGGATTAACAGGCAGGATTTCATATATCACTGGTTAATATAGTACAGTATTGAAGACTGTGCACTGTCTGCCAAAGAGATGGTCCTAGATCACCCATGATCTACCTTCTATGTTTCTGTTTCCAGTATTGTAGCTCATTACTCTAATTGTAGAATATATTGCTTTTTTCTATAATGTCCAGATATTCATCAAACACAGACAAAGAAATGGTGGTGCTGAAGATGATCGATGATAAAGGCCAAGACATAGGAATGTTGAGGTAAGAATTCTCAAAGTTCTCAAAATTGGGCAAGAGGAACACTGTAGCAGAATGTATTGGTCATTCCATTCTATGGATAAAGCAGAGTATGTGAGAGATGGAGCTGCATGTGCAGCTGGAGGAAGTGAATAAAAAGGGTGGGGCAACTGAGAGATGAGAGCACTGTTGGGTGGTGGTGATGGTGCAGAGGAAGAGAGAGGAAAGAGACTGCCCACTTGGAAAGAGACGGTAGAGTTGATAGAGTTATCAGAGAAAAGGGTTCAGAGAGATCTGTAATGGGGCAATTGCAGACAGAACAGACTATGTGACATGGAGACAAAAAAAAAGAGGTTGGCAGAACGGGTTAAAAAGAAAACCCTGTGTTTGATCACAAAAAAATGTAACTGCTATTAACATAGTGATGTGGCTCTCTTAAGTTAATATAAATATAAAAGTGACACTCCCTGTGATGAAATTGCTGTCGTTTGTGTGTTCTATTGTATTTTGGTCTATTTCCTTAGGTGCTTCTTAAACTCAATCTTAACTCAAGTTGGAACTCAATAGCTCAGTCTGTGTCCACCAGAGCTGGGATGCAAATTACAGGCAGCTTGACAGACAGAAGGGGAGGGACACAAATTGGGTTCATGGCAGCTAAGACCAGCCAAACTGGTTGATTAAGTTTCAAGCGGCTATCGCTTCTTCAATCAAATAGCAGAATGACATTATTCCAGCTGGGAATGCTAAATCCCAACTAGCCCTCTTACTCTTCTCTTTCCTCCGGCCATTCAGAGGGGAGCCAGGGAGCGCCTACCACCTTCCTGGAAGCGAGGGTAAAGGCTAGTAGTTCCATCATCCAGGTAAACTGGTGGGCCGCAACCCACCAGGAGAATCAGATGCTGTCCCCTGCCATCTTAAGGGGAGGGCGGGGATAGCATGGTGGCGGCGGCAATCCCAGGGATCGCCGCCAACAGGAAAAATGTTTCAGAAAGTAATATTTTTGCTTACCGGGGGCCCTGGAGCCCTCCGGAGTGTTTGGGGAGGCCCGCACACCCCTCTGTGGGCCTCCCCGAGCTTTTAGATTGCCGCGGAACAATGATTACAACCACTTTCATGAAGGTACCATGAAATAAGCTAAAAAGACTACATGAATTATTTTCCGATAATTATCTTCTGATTCTTTACTAGTTGGTTTGCAATTCATCCAGTCAGTATGAACAACACCAACCGGCTTACATGTAGTGACAATGTTGGCTATGCAGCGTATCTTTTTGAGCAAGAGATGAATAAGGGATACTTGACAGGCAAGGTATGAACCATTTATGGTGACCCAAACACAAACTGAAACTGACTCATACCATATCCTACCTATTCATATATTGAACATATCTGGTTTATCAGTTGATACCATAAAGAAGTTCTATATAAGTTTACCATATAGCTTCTAATTTTAACAAAGGTAAGTTACCATATAGCTTCTAATTTTAACAAAGGAAAGTTACAAAATATCAATCAGTACCAGAGAATCTTCAATATTTTTTTCCTTCTGGAATCTTGAATCTTGTCCACTTCCATAATTGTTTTATTATACCTTTTAATCCTAAATAAAATTCTGTCTTCAAAATTATTTCCAAATTCTTATAAGGTCTTGGGCATGATTCAGCCAGTTAAGCAGTTTATGCCATTTACTTCAATGGAAGATATAGTTAAGCACATGAATTCTCCTATCGAAGCTGATGGAATGTAACAGTGCTTTAGTTTGGCTAAAATTTGCCCTAAATGGTTATAATCAAGGTTTTTAGTGACTATTAATTTCATACCCTAAAATACTTCATTTTTATGCACTATATGAGCATGCTAGAGCGACTCTGCAAGGTTGCAACCTCCTTGCAGGCCTTGCTGGCCTCTCTAGCACATCGTCTCCATGGTGGAGGACTCAAGTGCAGGTCTTCCAGGCCTTGCAGAGCCTTGCACCCTCGGGAAAGAATGAAGCTTTAATCGGTCAAAGTAAGTGCTGGGGGGGGCACCGGCGTCGGTGCTGTGAAGCGAGGCTAGCGGGCCGCCATGAGGTGACGCGCGTCACCTCCCCTGCGTGTGTCGCCTCCGATTCCGAAGACGTCCCCGGAGCCGGCTCCCGGCCTCGGAGGGGCCTTCCGAGGCCATGAGCTGACTCCGGAGACATCTTCCCCGGCCGACGCGCCAGGGAAAAGGGCTGCCCTTTTCCCTCAGGAACCGTCTGCGCATGCGCGAAAAATGGTATAAATTTCGTTGTGACGCAGAGCCTTCGTCAGAAGGCCCTGGTGCGTCGGCTGGGGTGGTCGCTCCAAGGCTTTCTCCCGGCCTCGGACCCTCCGAGGCCGGGAGAAGGCCTAGGAGCGGAGCCCAGCCGGCTGCAACGGGGGGGCAGTGTCGGGGGGCGCCCAGGGCAGCGTCCCGTCGGGTCTCCCCCTTGGAAAATCGTGCCGCGGCCTGGTTGCCGCACCAAATTAAAACTTAGGGGGTGGGGGATTAGGGTGACGTGTGTTGCCCCGCCTTGGGGCAACGCGCGTGCTAGTGACACCACAGCCGGGGGTGCCGGGGGTGGGTGGGTTGCGCCACAGGTTGGGAAAATAAGACCTCCCTGAAAATAAGACCTACTGCATTTTTGGGAAATTAATATAAGACACTGTCTTATTTTCGGGGAAACACTGTAAAGAAAAACTTTACTTACCTCTCAGACCACTGCCTGGTCCTCTATGGGATAATAAGCCTCCTCGGATCTACAGCAGCTGGTGTAGATCTGAAGAGATGCAGGGGGCACGTCAGGCTTGGGGTGGGGGTCCGCTCAGGATACAGCGGATGCTGGTGCTGCCACAATTTGCCCCGTCCCACCCCAATCCACCCACGCTTCCGGCAGAACCCTACTGGTGGCTGGTCTGCATTGCATGCGGTACAAGGACTTCTGACCCTTGCACCAGTAGTGATCTACAGACACCGACAGAGAGGCTGCAGCACTATTGGTGCAAGGACCGGCAGTCCGTGTACCGCATGCAGTGCAGACTGGTCCTTGCAGAATGCTGGCGGACCTCATGGTCTGCCGGTGTACCACAAGGATAGGACTGGGCCCGGCCATATGATACATATCCTGATACAAAGTATCGGATTTCACTGAATGTCATGGTGATAAATAATGGTTTCCTACACTCACTCAATCTCCCGCTGCAATTGCCTTATTTATACAAGGATTTAAGATTATATACAATCTATAAATAGACAGCTCTAGGGCAGTATTGTCTGCATTGCTTGGCTGTATATTTGCAGGGTTTCTGATGGGTGTGTTCAGAGTCCTGCTTGGAGATGCCGGGGACGGAACCTGGAACCTTCTGGATACAGAGTAGGCATTCGGCCACTGAGATGCACTTCTTCCCCATCCTTCTGGTTCCCCATTGCAAAGATTTTCTGCAAGGCACAGGAATGTATGTGTACTAGAAATCCTATAGCAATAGCTTTGATAGAGTTCATAAAATGACTGTCTTCCTTTTTCAGGGGCCATATGTGGCAGCTTTTGCATCATCTAACCTGGGAGATGTGTCTGCAAATACGAAGGGCCCACACTGCATGAACACGGGGGAGTCATGTGAAAACCTGAACAATTACTGCCCAATAGGTGGGGTAGGTATTTTATCTAGACCAGAAGTTGTGTAACTGAAAGCATAAGACTTCCATTACTACCCTCAGAAGAAAAGCAATATCAAAAAGTAGGTTACACACAACTGTAATGTTGTTAATGATATGCCAGCCAGGCTCTTATGTAATATTTAGAGCTGTTTTTCCTGTTTCAGAGTAGTTTGTCTAGCAAGTTGTCTTATGAGATGCCCAAGGTGTCTTAGATGTTCATTACAAAAGTTAAAATTAAAATGTTTACTCCACGACTGCCCAAATTAAGCTGCTTTTGGTTATGCCCTAACCAGCTGACTGTTTGGAGCTGTTCATGCAGAGTTTTTGCAGAATGTCACTCCACTGTTTCTCAGTACTGTAACTGAGACCATTTCATTCATTCCAGCTGATCTTGGGCATTAAGCCAGCTGTGATCATTGATGAACCAGTCAATGAGTTAAGCCAGAATTCAGATCATCTTGATCTAGGTCAGGGGTTCTCAACCTTTGGAGGCCCAGGCCTTATCACAGTCCAATTTTCTGAAGTACCCCCTGCTAATTAACGGCTAATTAATTGGATTAATCAATTAATTAAATAGGTAATTAATCGTTAAATAAAAAGTACTAAACCAATTTTAAACGTGAAAAATGTCTTATTTGGCAGACAGACAGACATGCAAGGATCTCTTTTTTTTTCTCCAAGTCACACTTCCCAAAATCAGCTCCTCCCACCCCACCAAAGTACATTTTCCCAAGTATAAAAATAAGCCCAAAACCAAAATCAGAGGGACAGAAGGGCTCCGAAAATAATTAAAATTTAAAATCCATGTTAATTATCACTTAATTAGCTGCTGATGGGGCAGATAAGGGGCAGGGCTTGGCGTACCCTCAGCAAGAGGTCCGCGTACCCCTAGAGGTACCCGTACCACAGGTTGAGAACCTCTGATCTAGGTTGTAGTAGGCAAATTTCATGAATTTGGGTCAGAAACCTCAGTCTTACCCTCTAGTTCAGGGGTTCTCAAAGTGGTGGGTCGCGACCTACCACTTTTTTTCAGAAGTGGCCGATATCCCCTTAAGGGGGTGGCCAGCAAGAACAGTAGCGGCAGCACTCCAGGATCGCATCCACCCTGACCCAAAAATGTTTTTTTTAAAAACATACCTGGTTGTCCTGCCAGCTCCCCGAAGGATCCGGGGGGGGGGGGAGCTGCTGCCTTCGCAGGCCTCCTCAAGGCTCTCTAAACCGTGCTGATCACATTCCGAAGTCCACTTCTCACCGAAAATTGGTAGTGGGCTTCGGAATGCGATTCCCGCTGTTTAGAGCCTTGGGGAGGCCTGTGGAGGTGACATCAGGTCCCCCGGACCTTTTGGGGAGCTGGCAGGACAAACAGGTATATTTTTTTTTTAAAAAAAAAACGTTTTTGGTTCGGGCGCAATCCTGGAGTGCTGCCTCCAACATCGCCTCACCCCCACAAAGACTTACAAGGGAGTAAACCCCCCTGTAGGACTTTGAGAAATGCTGCTCTAGTTGCATGAAAGCTAACACAGGGTGGTGACCTACAATGAACCACTCCTCTGTAGCTGTTGTCTGAGTTTCTGTCACTGAATTTTACTGTTTCAATTTGAGTTTGTGTGGGTGTTAATTCTACCTTCCTGTTCCTGTTCTTTACCAATTCTCCCAATAGATCTCACTTAATGGAATGAATAATCCATTTTTACAACATCTCTTTGTTGTACCATCTTTCTGAAGGTTGTGGTCAATTAGGTCTTACTTACAGTGAAGACATTGTATTTGGGATTATGCATTTTATTCACAGCCCAAGCAACCGCAACTCCCTATGCAGTGATGTAGCGGCACCAATGTGGCGCCTGCTGTATCCAGTGGGGGAGTTTTGGCATGTTGAGACCTCCACAGGGGAGGGGAATATTTGTCCCCACTGCCGCCATTGGTAAACTCGATATTGCTGGTGCAAGTGTGCGTTGATTGGTGAAGGCAGATCAGGCCCGGGAAATGGGTTGGGATTCAATGTGGTTCGCTGCCGACAAACCTGCCCCTTCTCATGCCCAATCCGCCCTCCTCCCCGCCCCAACACCGTGCCTTGTCTTCACCAGTGGGCTTCCACAGTCCGTCTTCGCGCAGACCCAGCCACTCACTGCTGGCAGCAGCCAGGCCGCATGCTCTGGCAGTGTTTCATTTGCAACAGCCACAAAGCACATTATGCTGGTGGAACACTCATTCTGCTGACATAACATGGTCATAGGTTTGGGCCCTCAGTCATTTATTTGTTTGGGCATTTACATATCACTTTTAGTAGATATAGATATAGATATAAAAACTCAAGGCAGCTTACAAGAATAAAATTACAAACAAATGCCGTAAAATAAAAACAAAACAAAACTACAGTATAAGAACCAGCAAATAATGCATTGCTGGTGAGGAACATTCATTCCTTATAACCTTGCACTGACCGTGTGGGCAATATTTTGCCAGAGTGGCAGCATATGAAGAGATTCATGAGACCGCATGGAATCTATTCCATATTGGTGAATATCTGGTAGAGAAAAAATGCCTTCCTTAGTGCCCTGCAATGACCCATCATGTTAGAAGTATGGTACAGTATACTTTAGTGGTTTTTGAACATTTTACTTACAGGGAATCCTTTCCATATTAACACGTCTGTCAAAGTCTTGACTGAGCGTTGGCCACAGGGCTGTTTTATGGTGCAAAGAACACTGAATGTAGAACATGCCCCACCCCTCCCACTTTGTGTAGAATCCTGGCTATGCATAAGTCGTTGAATCTCATCGTCACATCTTGTTGAATTGAGAGTATGCCCTAGAATCCACAAAACTCCCCTGCAGCTACAGGGAAAAGATCAGACGACAAAGCTGTCTTTTTCAGAGAGGCTTGTCTGCCATTTCTGATACTCACATTGAGGAGCTCCATTGTACCCTTGAAGACCATTTGAAAACTATTGATATACAATACTATACATCCACCTGCATCTATAATGAAGGGATGGGTGGTAATGATTAGCTGTTTTGACTACATCCCCATCAGCAGGTAGTGTGGCTGTAAGGACACAAAGATGAAATGGGCCACTACCCAGGCATGTTGGGAATGACCTGTTAGTACTACTAAACATTTGCTGAGCACCATATACCAGCATAGTCTATAAGATGTGTTCAGGTGAACTTTTGTTCTTTTCAGACGGAATACTGCGGTCTCGGGCCCAATTCATATATAACCATAAGGAACTTCATGGACCTGACAGATACATGGAACTAGACAAGACATACAGTATGTTTTGGAGCTACACTCTGATAAAACTATTGCAATGGCTTTTGCTTCTCTATATGGGCAGCCCAATCTGATTCCCCGGGGTCTCCTCCACACCGGCCGTCCTTACTTGCAAGTCGTCGCAAACGTGCTCTATAGCACGTTTGCGACTGCTTCCAACAACAGAGCACTCGCTCCACCACCGGATTGTTGCACAGGATTGCACCCTTAGTATGAAGTGAAGCACTATAAATGCTTCTGAGTTTCCTCTTTGTATTTATTCTTCTGAAACCCAATTTAGGCCAAGATGTGCATAGCTACAGGTCCTGGCAAGAACATGTTTGAGAGCACACAACTCATTGGAAGAAAAATCTACTTGAAAGCAAAGGTATGACTCTTAAAATTGCATCCAAGAATTCAAATTCTAGGATGCATTTTCTTTTTAAACAAGTGTTCTTATAAAAACAAAATGTTTGGCTGTGCTACTTTAGAAAAGTCTTAACAATTTTCTTCCCAGTTGCAAATTAATATGTACAAGTGCATTTCTTTTTTCCATTCCATCCTAAGGACTTAGGCAAGTTGGATTCTTACTATATTTTACCTTTTTTGCTATTTTGTCCTGTAGTTATACCAAGAGTCCACCCCATTCAGATTCACTGAGTAGTACATAATAGAATGAGGATGACTGAATACATTTTTTATCAATAGCATTGTTGATATTGCCACCACACTTTATTTTATGCATAAATGTAGACATTGGTGTGTATGTGTTCATTCCATAAACTGATAAATAATTGTTCCTATTTGTATTTTTAAAAGGCAAATATAAAATGCAACCTCTTCCTTACCTATTAAGAGACATTTCAGATATTTGAGGAAAGCATACTGTACAGTCTCAAGAGTCATTGCAATCTGGACTTCCTACTCTTCCATTGCTATCTCTCTTGTGGCCAATCTTCTTGGTCTTTGCTATCCAAGGTAGGAGGGGAGATTAGCTGTATGAGAGAGAACCACGGAAGGAGAAAAGACGTAGTCCATTATGATGACTCCTACCCTCTGGCAAGGAGGTATTTCTGCAAAGGTGAATATGATATGGCCAGGGCTTGCTTCTCGTCAAGAGCAAAAAGAGAGGCTGGAGAAGCCTGAATCACTGGTCTTTCTCTGCCCATAAGAACAGTTGATAGAAGGTAGCCTTTGGAGAGATAAACGAGCAGAGTGGGGCCGGTTTTCACCTGGTCAGTGTAACTTGTAATCTCTCTCTTTCTAGACAAAATACTTTTTGTTTGGAGTAAATTTACATACAATATTCAGTTATCAGGTGCCCACTCCAGTCTGAAATGAAACCTAAAACTGCATGTAACTGTGCTTACTCATATTCCTCTCCTTGTTTCTTCCTTCCCCTACCCCTGTTGACTCTACTATCTACATTTAAACTGTACGTTTCTCAAGGCAGAGACCTGTTGTTGTTGTTGTTGTTGTTGTGGTACTCTAGCTGGCTAAAGCCCGTGTCCTGTCTTGGCATATAGCATTAATCTGAAATGCTAGGCAACTTTCAGCACTCCCAGCATCACATGGACAATGTTGACTCGGTCAACATTGTCTCAGTCGGGAGAGCCGCTGCCTTGCAAGCCCGAAGATCAGTGAATGGCAAGTTCGAGACACGCCACCGACAAAAAGCTGTGAAAGCCTCTGTGAGGAGATAAGAGCTCCCAGCTGCGTCGGTTGAGTGTGGGAGGCGACGACCAGTGGAAAAAGTCAGACTGCAAAAGGATACCACCTGGAATGTAGCTGTTCACGAAAGATTGGACATTTATATATTGTAAAAAAAACACACAACCATTTGGGGCTGGTGGTGGTTAGGAAAGCCTGCCCATGTATGGGCAGTCTTTAATGCCCTTGGATTAAAGTCAGAAGAGAAATCCAATGACCAAGAAAGGCGGTATATAAATACTGTTTATTATTATTATTATTATTATTGATGACATGTTTGTCTAAACAGGACTCCTGTTAAGTGCAGTATGTAAATGGGACTATATAAAATGAATTATAATTATGTAAATTCTCATTAATACTAATGATGGAACTATATCCTGGGTGGCCAAACTGTGGCTCCTGAGCCATATGCGACTCTTTGACATATAATGTACGGCTCTCAGAAATATGTTGGCTGAGCTCCTTTTTGCATCAAAATTAATATAAAAGGTAAATAAGAAAGTTTTAAGCTTTATAATTTACCAGGTATAAACTGAGAGTCCACTGGATTAAAACATCAGTTTAATGTTCATGGTGAGTAAACATATTTAAGAATTTAAATGCTTCTTAAATATTGTGGCTCTTAAACATCTCTCTTACATGTGAAGTTTATCACATGTGGCTCTTAAGTTAAGCAAGTTTGGCCACCCCTGAACTATATACATAATTAATGAACGTACGTGTGTTGTGTGCTCATGTGATGAGAAATCGCATGTCATATGTGCATAAACCAGCCCTGAGATAATCTGGATTGTATTTTAACTTCAGGTCATTTATTGCACATTTTTTACTGCTAGCATCCATTAAATGATTGCCCTTTATATTTCAGGAACTGTTTATGACGGCTTCTGAAGAGATAAATGGTCCCATCAGTTCAGCTCACCAGTGGGTGAACATGAGTGATGTTACTGTACAACTCAATGCTACTCATTCGGTAAGGTACTGTCAGTGCAATGTGTTATGCAGGACAGGGAAGGAGGGAGAAGGAGAGATTATGCATGCCTTACCTTTCCATCATGTTTTTCCAAAGGCTAAAACATGCAAACCGGCTATGGGATACAGCTTTGCCGCAGGTACTATAGATGGACCAGGAATGTTCAATTTTACACAAGGCAAGTGGAGAGAAATTTGATGATATCCATTATTGTTACTCTTGATAACATTTAACATTGAAAACTGACCATTACAAACTGAGGGTATTGATACCAATGTGTGGGATTTCTCATATTCTAATGTGAGAGGTCAGACTTCACCGCTAAAATTCTTACACCAGAATGTGCCAGGGGCCCAATGTGGGCCCCAGCATCGCCCTTAATCCCAGAGATCTTCTGTGTGTCCCAACTATATTTTTCCTGAATCATATGAATTGGAGGGGGCCTTCAAGACGATCTAATTCAACCCCCTGTTTGAAGCATTTATTTATAAATAAATAAATAAGTAAATAAATAAAAATAAATAAATAATAAGTAAGTAAATAAATAAGTAAATAAATAAATAAAAGCAGGAAAATTATTTCTAGAACATCTTGAGTCTTTGAGCCTTTGTTTGGAGACCTCCATTGCAGGAGAACTCACTGGTTCCATTGTCGAACCACTTGTACAGTTAAGAATGTTTTCCTGATATCCCAACGAAATCTCCCCTCCTGCAGCTTAAGCCCATTAGATCTAGTCCTACTCTCCAGGGCAGCACAGATCAAATCTTTACCCTCTCCCATGCAACAGGCTTTCAGGTATTTGAAGAGCACTTTTTTTTTTTTTAATTTTCACATTTTTATACCACCCTTCCTCCAAGGAGCTCAGAGTGGTGTACATATTTCCTCCCCTCCTTTTTGTCCTCACAGCAACCCTGTGAGGTAGGTGGGGCTGAGCCCCCCCCCCCAGCCTTCCAGGCTAAACGCACCGAGTTCCCTCAACCTTTCCTCAGATAATTTGTTTTGCAGACCCCTGACCATCGTCTTCCCTTCTCTGCACTTGCTCCAGTTTGGCCTTTTAATTCCCTCAATCTAAATTGGATTATTTCTGGATGATGTCAACTGAAAATCTTTACTGTAATTAACAGCCTGTCTTAGCTTGATAATCCATATTCTTCACCGATATAATTCTATAGACAATTCTATAGACATTTTTAGAGGAACCTAAGGCCACAATCCTAGAAATGCTTACCTGGGAGTAGGGTCCATTGAATGCAATGGGATTTACTTCTGAGTAGACTTGTAGAGAACTGAGTTTTTAAGAGGATTCGGCACCCAATTGTATATTTAAGGCAATGCATCTGAAAATACATGAACACAGGCATCAAACTCCTTTTCAAAATTCTAGATTAGAATTTTTAATGTGCATAATAGGATTTTATGCTAGAATTACCACAATAAATTATGTCTTTGAAAACTCTCCAAAGATGAATGGGAAATCTTTCTATAAACAGATGTCTCTTGACAGGTGCAATAGAAGGTGATCCATTTTGGGATGCAATCCGTGACGCACTCCTTGCTGTACCTTCCAACGAAACACAGGAATGCCACAGACCTAAGCCTATCCTTCTTCCAACTGGAGAGGTAGAAGATAATAGCTCTTGCTGCTGGGTGGACATTCATTTCAGCTCTGGTTTGATGAAACTTGTTATATTGAGGCCACAATCCAGATGGATATTTTACACATGCCCAAAGATCTGCACAAGCCTCAGAGGAGGAACGTCCCAGTTTAGTTCTTGGAAAAGTAGCCCTCTGACTTCTCCTAGCCCTCTGCATGCAGTGTTTCATAGCAAAGAGCTTTTGAAAGCAGAGCTCTCTTTTTTTTTTTTTTTTTCAAACTCCCTCTTATTTTGTACCACGAGTGGTTATTATTTGAAATGATGGTTTTGCAAACCCTACAGATATTTCTGGGTGGATCGGACTTGCTCACTGGTCAAAAGTGGTGTCAAAAGCAGGTTCTTGTGTTTTCAATCTTAAATGTCATCCAGACACGGCCCTCGCCCTCCCATGGATTGGGACCATGAGGGGAATAACGGGACTTTTAACTCTACCCCGGCTACAATGATGCAGATCCCTCTCACCCCACCCCACTCCCATGGCTGCTGTTTCCCAAAGAAATTTGTGTTGGCTATAGACTGCCTTTGCTAGGTCTTAGCCTACAACAGGAACACTCGGGTGCTGCCTTCAAAAAAATTTTATTCAAAGGATGTGAGCTAAGAAGAAATACCAGGCTCAGCAGGACACCAACTAAGAAATTTTCTCAATCTGCATTGCACTCAGATGTAGATGGATGGATAGGGGAAGGGGATAGAAGGAGGGGCGGAAAGATAAGACTGGATCATGCTCCCCAAGGAGGGGAGTGAATTTTGTTTACTTGAAGCCCAATCTTGTGTAAGATATGACAGCCAGCCTAAAGGGCCAGACGCCGTATCCTATCCAGGTCCCAGGCTGCCCTGGGGCAGCCCGGGTGCACCTCGAGAGAAGGAGACGACCGTCCTCTTCTCCAGGTGCAAGGTGGCTCAGGCCCAATGGGTCTATTTAGATGTATGCCAGCTCTGGAGCTGGCGTACATCCAAGGACTTCGTGTAAGGCCGGGCTGGACCTGGAGAGGACTTTGAATATCGGCAGATCTCACCACTGATATCCCCACCCTCTCCTGGCCCGGTATGGTCAATGGCCACCCTCCCTCTCTGCCAGTCCAAACCCCCCCCTGTCCCTGCTCCGGTGGTGCAGGACTTACCTGCCTGGCAGGCGGGGGGACGGTCCGCTGGGGGAGAGAGGGCCGCCGGCCTCTGCACCAGTGGCCCTTACTCTCCAGGTGCCATAAACGCGCTTTACGGCACATTTACAACACCCAGCACCGCACTTCATTACACTGGATTGTGCCGTTCATTTCAGTGCATGAAGAGCCCCAGAAGACACATGTGGTTGAAGTAATTTGAACTTCTGAGTAAAGTTGCATAAGACTGCACTCTAATATGCCTTCTATATTTCTTCGGGATATTTTTATCCCATCATTCAGTTTTTATACATTTGTTTTGCACTATTGCGATCCACTCAGAATGAAACTACACCATTAAGGCTTAAATCCTATATTTTCCTGGGAGTACATGCTGTTAAACACAATGGGACTTACTTCTGAGTAGACATGCCTAGGCTTGCACAGTAAATGAAGGTAAATTCCACAATAGAATTAAGTGGCAGGAGAAGAAAGTAGTCTAATGAAGACCTTTCCAATTGATTTTGTTGTTGCTCAGTCTTAATGGACTGTGGCTATGGGTGTATCATGAGAGTTGCTGTACCTCAAAATTTACCACTACACAGGGTGACCAGATACAATGGAGGACAAAGTGCCTATGCCTTTAACCATTATATAGAAGAGGGAATTTTGGCAGGTGCAGCTTTTTGCACCCTTCCATGAGGAGCTGCACCTGCCAAAATTCCCTCTTCTTTATAATGGTTAAAGAAAGGCATAGGCACTTTGTCCTCCATTGTATCTGGTCACCCTGCCACCAGAGGCAGCAGAACACTTACCCGCTTCCTTGCAGAGTTGCATCAAGCCTATTTATTTATTTATTTATTTATTCACATTTTTATACCGCCCTTCCTCCAAGGAGCTCAGAGTGGTGTACATATTTCCTCCCCTCCTTTTTTTCCTCACAACAACCCTGTGAGGTAGGTGGGGCTGAGAGATAGTGACTGGCCCAAGGTCACCCAGGAAGCTTCGTGGCTGAGCGGGGATTTGAACCTGGATCTTCCAGGTCTAAGTCCGACTCCCAAACCACAGAATTTGATACTTTAGCAGAGAATCTGGCAACTGGGATAGAACAGTTCAGGCTAGCTGAGCATTCATTTTTAATAAAGCAAGCTTATGGTTGCAGAGTTATAATTGAAAGCAGGCAGATACTATTCTATATTATAGGATTCCTGTGTTTATCAGGAGCAGAAGTGGTGCTTCCTGGAGCACCAACCCACGCCGATCCCACGGTTGCTGCCTTTGCCACAGCTGTAGCAAAGAAAGAAACTCCTTCTCATGCTGCTTGTGCGGTTTTGGCACACCTGGAAGTGAGAGATTTCTTGTTTTATTTAAAGGGGCGGCACATGCTGTACCTGTAAATAAAGCCAGAGGTCCTGCAGCTTTAAGGAAAACTGCAAGGTAAGGAGATGGATGCTCCATTTCTCACTCAAGCAAGTGGGAGGTAGATCATTGCAGCTTCTTCAGCGGCCAGCTGAAGGAAGGTGGCCAGCATCCTGAGTCCACCATCCCTTCATCCCCTCGCAATCTGCCGCTGATACAACCTACTTCACCTCACCTCATGGTTGGGCTGGCAATGATCAGGAGAAGTGTTTCTGCCCTAATTGATGACATGCCATCTCCTCATGTCCACAACTCACTTAAAAAAAAAATATCTTTCATAAGTCCCTTGTGGTATGTTTTTAAAGCCATTGACATTTAATGACATCAAAAGTGCCATGAATTTTTAAGAAATAAAGGCTAACATAAGTTTTCCTTTCTTTCCTGACTCTCTTAAGCTGAACAGACCTTACCCATGGCATCCAGATGTTATTGATGTTCAAATAGTTACCATTGGATCTCTGGCAATACTGGCTGTTCCAGGAGAGTTTACGTACGTGTTCGTATTTTATGTTCATGCTAGTCAAGAAATGTTTGCTTATGGAAAAGAGCTTGGTCTTCTAGAGGGTAGATCTGCAGCGGCACATTTTGGAATTAAATTAGAACAATTGGAACCAGGGCAGCATCAGGAGTTGACTATAAGAGATACTGGACAAGGGCCTGTGCCCCTCAGAGGGCCCACATAGACTAACTCCTGAATTATATTCCCTGTAAGTGCAGCATCGCGACTGCGTTGCGACACCATCTGTGGACATTCAGCAATGATGTCACACATCATCGCTGAACTTCCAGGTTGCCGAACTCTGTGCCACATGGAGCTTGGCTTAGAAGGAACCCTGCCCCTGAACCCTCAGTTCCAGTGGTGATGATAGTGTACAGTATGCCATCAGGGGGTGGGCAATGGTGCCATTGGGGGCCAGTGAAGGGCTTTGTCCCAGAACACCTCACAATCTGGGACTGGCCCTGAGTAGAATAGACAATAAGAGAGACAGAATAATTGTAGAAGGGAAAATTCAGTCTCTATTTGACTAATACAGTTAGTAAATTGTCCCAATTCAGCTAAAGTTAGTTATGATTAATTAAAAGTGATGGGACTGAATGTTATCATGATTAACTTGTTCTGTTGGCTTCAACGGAATGTAGTTGGATTGTGCCCAAGATATAATTGTTTTTCCACCCTCTTTCAGAATGTCAAATTTTTTTTGCATAATCTTTCATCACACTCTGTGAGCCTAATCTATCTCACAAAGCTATTGTGTGGACAAAATAGGGAGCAACATGTAGTCTTATTATCCTTGATGTGGTGGTTTAAAAAGATAAATAAATTAATGACCTACAAACATCAAATGTACTTTAATGATGCTGCTTGAAGCCTATCTTACTGTACAACTGGTGGCCCAATCCTATTTACGATGGTGGAGCTCACATTCCTCCATCGTAAATGGCGCAACCACTACCAAGCACATTGCAACTGCTGGTGCAAACGGCCCTCAGTTCCACACGCCTGCCACCAATGGACCAGGCCCCCACTAGGTAAAGTGGCATAGGGGTGGGTCAAGAGAGGATCAGAGTGGGGATTGGACCCAGCCGGGGGCATGTCAAGGGCAGGCAGGGAGGGGATATCGGCGGAAACGGTGGTGCTGATATCCCATTGTGGTCAATGGGGTTTACTCCCAGGAATGTATGTACTGTATAGGATTGCAGCCCAAGGCAATGAACTAATATTACTATTTTCGTGTCTCTCAGGACAATGGCTGGTCGAAGACTACGTGAAGCTATTAAAAGTGTAAGTTGTAGACTTACTGCTACTATTTATTCTTATCCTTGTCCACCTTTCCCAGTATAAAACTGGCACAAGGCAGCTCACAACATAGTTAAATGCAATAAAAGGTAATATGAAAATACAAAACCTGATTTTATTTACAGTATATTTAATCTGTCTACAAGCAGCAACATAAAACAGATAAAATATTTTCCTACAGTGCAATCTGACTTAACTTTTGTGCCGGTGTAACCAGCGGCGCAGTGAGAACGGGAAGCCCCAGAACAGAAAAGGGATTCAAATCCCCTCCAAAAGAGGAATTCAAAGGGGATTTGAATCCCTTTTCCGTTCTGGGGCCTCCTCGCTGCGCCACTGATTACACCGGCACAAAAGTTAAGTCGGATTGCACTGCTAATCCATTAAAGTAAAGAAGCAGTCAGGGCTTTTAAGAATCAGTTATACAAGGAGTACATGGAAGAAGGTTTGTACTGTAAGGGCCAGACTACATATTGTATAGAATGCATGGCTGACCCATTTTTCCCCTATTAGTATGTGGAGGTTGCTGTGGAATGGGGGAAAACTGCAGCAGAGAAAAAGGGAAAGGCGACTAGCACTTCCCCCCTGCTGTGCTTCCAGTCCTGATTGTGTGCTCGTTCACATGCTATCAACCGTGGGGGGGTGTCCTTTTTTCCCCTCCTGGAACAGCATGCTGGGTAGGGTGCACAATTGAGATCATAAGTACAATGGGGACAAGAGGCTGGTAGCCCCCTTGCCAGGCTTTGAACAATGTTGGTGGCCTCCTCAACACCATACTGCTGCCCTGTAGTCCTGTCTTGACCATCCCTTCACCTCGGCACAGACAGAGGAAAGAACACCCGTTTGTCAGCTTCCAGGAAGGCTGCCTTTTGAAACTTGCTTGTCCTTAACATCTGAAGCCATCATATTTGTAATCAATCCCACTGCATATCTGGGAGAAGAAGGAAGTAATAGGACAAGATCAAATGCAGCTAAAATATGTGTTCTCTAGCAAATGCATGCAGATGACTTTTCCCTTTTTTCAGGTGCGTATGACAACCAGAACTGTGTGGGCTCCAACACATGCACATGCTACGAAGTGGGCATGGATTGTTCTACTGAGTGCTGATTGACTGGTTTTGTTCACCTTTTTCTTAGGAGTTTCAAGCTCAAGGAAGACCAGGAATGAATGTCGTACTTGCAGGCTTGTGCAATGTTTATACCCATTATATAACTACTTATGAAGAATATCAGGTAACTAAACTGGCAATTGTCTAAGACAACCCTTTTTGTTTAATGGGCAGACACACATGCCACAGACTTTCTAAAAACAATTTGTTTTCTCAAAAATGGAAACACGTAGAATTAGCCTTACCAGATCCCCCCCCCCCAATGCAGGGGGGGACAGAAGCGATACTGGCCGGTACACGGCCGGGACTGGGGGCGTGGCCAGGGGCATGGCCGGGGGCAGGGACTTCCTCCCTCGAGGCTGGGAGCTCTCCGGAACAGCCCGAGTGAACTCGGGCTGTTTCGGAGAGCTCCCAGTCTCACGCAAATACGCAACGAGGCTGGGAGCTTTCCGGCCTTGTCGCAAATACGCGACGAGGCCGGAGAGCACCTAAAAAAGTCCCAGCTGGCCGGGACAATGAGGAGACCGGCCGGGAGCCCGGGATTGGGCTCCCGAACCGGGATTGTCCCGGTCATTTCCGGGACTATGGTAAGGCTACTTAGAATTAACTGCTCCTAGAAATAAGGATGGATAGGTAACTCAGAAGCCCAGTGCATCATCATGGGTCATTCATGACACCCCTACAATCTGTCTGCCATCTTGTACACACTTGGACCAAGACACATTACATGATTCAAATGTCTTCCTGTCTCATTTTTTAGGTTCAGCGCTATGAAGCAGCTTCCACCATTTTTGGCCCCCACAGCTTGTCTGCTTATATTCAGTCATTTAGAGCTCTGGCTGAGGCTATTGCTAAGGTAATAAAAAGCTTAATAGATATACAATATAGACCCAGAACAGAACTGATAGTTCTCTATACAACTTTGAAACAGAAGTGTGTGCACTCCCTTCCCCCCACTTTTTTTGTTTGTTTGTTTGTGTTAGCATGATGGCTACCACTTAAGTGCCTTTGTGGTGGAAATGCAGATGGCTGATAAACTTTGAATCAAGGATTTCCCAGCTCACACTCTTAGCCAATATGTTAACAGCAGGGTGCTGCAATAATACGTATAATAACAGCCACAGTAAAATTACACAGTAAAATTGTAGTAAAAATCATGGTGGCTGTTATTATAGGTATTACATTGCTTTGAATTGCTCCTATTATAATAACCTAAAACTGTCCCTCCGATAGGTAGATAGATAGCAAAACGTGTGTCATTATAATGGCTAATCAAGCCACAGGTCTATTGCCTCGGGGCCAAACTACCTGTTACATTAATTAAGCATGTCATTAATTCATGGGCCAAACATAAGAAGTAGACTGGAAGTGTCCCATTTTTAGACCAAAAACAGCTGCAGGGGGCCCTATCCTGTTCAAGACCACAGTGCACGGGAATAGGGGTTCCACACTCCCCTATGCCATTTTCCCACCAAAAATCTCCTCCCTGTTTGTCCCCAAAGTGGCATAAACGTTCTATGCATTGGAGCCATTATACAGGAGGATGCACAAAAAGAAAATGGGTGACACTGTAGGTGTACTCCTTACAAATGTTCCAGAGGCCAGAGAAAGTCTGAATGGGCTCTGGGGCTTGGGGCCAATTAAACTGTTGGCAATGTGGGTGTAAATTCCCTGCAATACTATTGCCATGTCAATTATTCGGGGCAGTGCACCTTGCTGTTAACATATTGGCTAAGAATGTGAGCTGGGAAATCCTTGGTTCAAAGTTTTCATCAGCGATAAACTCACTATATGGCCACTGACAAGCCAGTTTTTACTCTGCCTAATTCCCCAAACTGCAGTATGGAGAAAGAAAAGTGCTATTGTGAAATTGCTAAAATAATATACGTACAGTGCTTTGAATTCTTGAAATTAGCTATTTCAGTGCTCTAAGTGTTGTTGTTAAACAGCATGGGGCAGGAAGTCTTGTTGTTGTTGTTCAGTCATTAAGTCGTGTCCGACCCTTCGTGATCCCATGAACCATATCCCGCCAGGCCTTCCTATCCTCCACTATCTTCCTGAGTTCGCTCATTTTCATGTTGGTTGCATCGGTGATGCTGTCTAACCATCTCATCCTTTGCCTTCCCCTTCTCCTTTTGCCTTCAATTTTTCCCAGCATCAGAGTCTTCTCCAGAGAGTCCTCTCTTCGCATTAGGTGGCCAAAATATTTGAGTTTCAGCCTCAGTACCTGTCCTTCCAGGGAACAGTCAGGGTTGATTTCATTTAGGATTGACTGATTTGATCTCCTAGCAGTCCAAGGGACTCTCAGGAGTCTTCTCCAGCACCACAGTTCGAAAGCATCTATTCTTCGGCGCTCAGCCTTCCTTATGGTCCAACTCTCGCAACCATACATTGCTACTGGGAACACCATCGCCCTGACTATACGAACTTTTGTTGGCATGGTGATATCTCTGCTTTTTATTATGCTATCTAAATTTGCCATAGCTTTCCTTCCAAGGAGTAAGCGTCTTTTAATTTCATGGCTGCTGTCTCCGTCTGCAGTGATCTTGGAACCCCAAAAAATAAAATCTGTTACTGCTTCCATTTCTGCCCCTTCTATTTGCCAGGAATTGATGGGACCAGATGCCATGATCTTGGTTTTATTAATGTTGAGTTTCAAGCCAACTTTGGCACTCTCCTCTTTCACCCTCATCAAGAGGCTCTTTAGTTCTTCTTCACTTTCTGCCATTAGGGTGGTATCGTCTGCATATCTGAGGTTGTTGATATTTCTCCTGGTAATCTTGATTCCGGCTTGCGATTCATTCAGCCCTGCATTTCTCATAATGTACTCTGCATATAAGTTAAATAGGCAGGGTGACAATATACAGCGTTGCCGTACTCCCTTCCCAATTTTGAACCAGTCGGTTGTTCCATGGCCGGTTCGAACTGTTGCTTCTTGACCCGCATACAGGTTTCTCAGGAGACAGGTAAGGTGATCTGGTATCCCCATCTCTTTAAGAATTTGCCACAGTTTGTTGTGATCCACACAATCAAAGGCTTTTGCGTAGTCAATGAAGCAGAAGTAGGTGGTTTTTTGGAACTCTTGTGCTTTCTCCATGATCCAGCGCATGTTGGCAATTTGATCTCTAGTTCCTCTGCCTCTTCGAAACCCAGCTTGTACGTCCAGTAGTTCTCGGTCCACGTACTGCTGAAGCCTAGCTTGTAGGATTTTGAGCATAACCTTGCTAGCATGTGAAATGAGTGCAATTGTGCGATAGTTTGAACACTCTTTGGCACTGCCCTTCTTTGGAATTGGAACGTAAACTGACCTTTTCCAGTCCTTTGGCCACTGCTGAGTTTTCCAAATTTGTTGGCATATTGAGTGCAGCACTTTCACATCATCATCATTTAGGATTTTAAGTAGCTCAGCTGGGATATTATCATCTCCACTAGCTTTGTTGTTAGTAATGCTACCTAAGGCCCACTTGACTTCACTCTCTAGGATGTCCGGCTCTGTGTCAGTGACCACACCAGCGTGGTCATCAGGAACATTAAGATCTTTCTTGTATAGTTCTTCTGTGTATTCTTGCCATCTCTTCTTAATCTCTTCTGCTTCTGTTAGGTCTCTGCCTTTTTTGTCCTTTATCATGCCCATCTTTGCACAAAATGTTCCTTTGATATCTCCAATTTTCTTGAAGAGATCTCTAGTCCTCCCCATTCTGTTGTTTTCCTCGATTTCTTTGCATTGTTCATTTAAGAAGGCCTTCTTATCTCTCCTTGCTATTCTCTGGAAATCTGCATTCATTTGTTTATATCTTTCCCTTTCACCCTTGCTTTTCGCATTCCTTCTTTCCACAGCTATTTGTAAAGCCTCATCTGACAGCCACTTTGCCTTCTTGCATTTCTTTTTCTTTGGGATGGTTTTAGTTGCTGCCTTCTGTACAATGTTACGAACTTCCGTCCATAGTTCTTCAGGCACTCTGTCTACCAGGTCTAATGCCCTAAATCTATTCTTCACCTCCACTGTATATTCATAAGGGATATGGTTTAGGTCATATCTGACTGGTCTAGTGGTGTTCCCTACATTCTTCAGTTTAAGCCTGAATTTTGCAATAAGAAGCTCATGATCTGAGCCACAGTCAGCTCCAGGTCTTGTTTTTACTGATTGTATAGAGCTTCTCCATCTTAGATTATGTGCTTTGCAACCAATCTGGTTTCGGTATTGACCATCTGGTGATGTCCATGTGTAGAGTCGCCTCTTGTGTTGTTGGAAAAGAGTGTTTGCTATGACCAGCGTGTTCTCTTGACAGAACTCCGTTAGCCTTTGCCCTGCTTCATTTTGCGCTCCAAGGCCAAACTTGCCTGTTGTTCCGTTTATTTCTTGATTTCCGACTTTAGCATTCCAGTCTCCTATGATGTAAAGGACATATTTTTTGGGTGCTAGTTCTAGAAGGTGTTGTAGGTCTTCATAGAACCGGTCAACTTCATCTTCTTCCGCATCAGTGGTTGGGGCATACACTTGGATTACTGTAATGTTGAATGGTTTGCCTTGGATTCGAACTGAAATCATTCTGTCGTTTTTGAGGTTGCACCCCAGTACTGCCTTTCCCACTCTTTTATTGACTATGAGGGCTACTCCATTTCTTCTAAGGGATTCATGCCCACAGTAGTAGATATGATGGTCACCTGACTTAAATTCGCCCATGCCCGTCCATTTTAGTTCGCTGATTCCCAAGATGTCAATGTTCAATCTTATCATCTCATTTTTGACCACATCCAGCTTGCCTTGATTCATAGACCTCACATTCCATGTTCCTAAGCAGTATTGCTCCTTGCAGCATTGGATTTTCCTTTCAACCTCAGATACATCCACAGCTGAATGTCCTATTGGCTTTGGCCCAACCGCTTCATTCTTTCTGGGTCTACTTAGAATAGTCCTCCGCTCTTCCTCAGTAGCATATTGGACACCTTCCGACCTGAGGGGCTCATCTTCCGGCGTCATATCTTTTAGCCTTTTGGTACTGTTCATGGGATTTTCTTGGCAAGGTCACTGGAGTGGGTTGCCATTTCCTTCTCCAGTGGATCACTTTTAGTCAGAACTCTCTGCTACGACCTGTCCGTCTTGGGTGTCCCTGCACGGCATAGCTCATGGCTTCATTGAGTTACGCAAGCCCGTTCGCCACGACAAGGCAATGATCCATGAAGGAAGTCTTAGAGACATCTAAAAAACAGACTTCAAGAGATTTTGTCAAATGGGAACCTCACCTGATTCCAAAGTCTTGAGCGCTTTCTCAGCCTGGTTGCCTGATATCTTTCAGTGGAAGTTCATGGACTTGAACGAAACGTTGTGACTTTTATTTTTGTTTTTACCTGTTTTTGTGTTGGAATGTTTTTAACTTTTACAGCGCAATCCTATCCAACTTATACCACCTGTGTAACCAGCTGGTGTAACCACAGTCCTAGAATGGAAAGGGGATTCAAATCCCCTCCAAAGGGGGATTGAAAGAGGATTTGAATCCCCTTTCCATTCTGGAGCCTCCCATTCTCCCTGCACCACTGGTTACACCGGTGGTGTAAGTTGGATAGGATTGCGCTGTTGGTGTTTGAACTTGCTCATTTTAAACTTGTCCTTACGGTTTAAACTTTAAACGTTTTATTACCATTTAACTGGTTTTTAACTCAAATCTATTTTTTGGATTTTACATGGCTTCTAAACCCGTATCAACCCAGTCTTTATATGTAATAGCTGGCCATGGAAGTTTTATATCATTTTTAAATTAAATTTCTTTCAGGATTCCGTTCAGAATTTACCAAAGAATCCAGAGCCAACCATTTTCAACATATCAGACGTGAACTTTTTGCCTCCTGTTATTGATACAAAGCCAGTTGGTCGTCATTATGGCGATGTGCTACAAGATGTGCAGGCAAAATACAGGGTGGTATGTGTACCTTAAAAAATGTCTATCTCATTCATATCATTTTAAAAATGGACAGCTTAGGCTGCAAATGTATGTTGCTGATGCAACATTGCTGATGCTGCTGAATATATTTGCGGTGGCACTACAATACACAGCTCTCTCTCTCTCTCTCTCTCTCTCTCTCTCTCTCTCTCTCTCTCTCTCTCGAGAGAGAGAGAGAGAGAGAGAGAGAGAGAGAGAGAGAGAGAGAGAGAGAGAGAGAGAGATGCAAAAGGCTATTACCCTACTATTAGGGTATCAGTGGGACTAGCACCAACATAGTACTAAGGACTAAAGGTTCCTCCCAACTGCTCTTAGAAAATGATCCTCTGTATGCTCTAGAAGTCATTCTTAATTAGTTGAACAAAATACCGGTAACTACCTATGCTTAGCTGGACTTCTGCAGGAGCAAAACTTGGTGGTTTTCTTGTATTCTTATATGTAGTGTGTCCACTGTCTCACGACAAATTCTATATTTCACCTAGGGAGATGTCGCTAGTGTGCAGTTTACCGGTGCAAATCCAAGGAATTCTGCAGAAAACATGGTAAATAAGAATCTGAAGATTTGGGGCCACTGATTATTATGTGTCTGGCTATGGAGGTCTGAGGTGCAAGAAACACAGGAACATGAAGGTTGAGGTGAAGAAACAAAGGAGAGCAAGACATAGGGGTGGGAGTAATAAAAGGCAAATTGTTTGAAAGCAGTTCAAGATAGAGCAGCCACAGCAAGGGAGAAGGGGGGGCATTCTGATTGAACGTATCGCATATCTGCATATAAACAAACTCATTCTAAGACCATGTTATATGTTGTTGCTTAATTCCTGCTTTGTTGTACACATTTTATTTCAGAGCAGTTTCACATTCCTTACGGTAGAAAAATACAATAATGCTACAGAAAGTTGGCAAGTGCTGTATAATGATGGCTCATGGGACACCAGGTGAGTGATGCGCTTTTAAAATGGGTTGTACACTTCTCTTGAAGAGAGGCACACTGATAGTGTCCAGCAAAAGCAGTTACACTCACCTGTACACCTCTAGATATATTCTGGGTGTGACTTTCGATTGCAGTACTGGGAATTGGGTATGAACAAACAGAATGTATATTATTAAGAACATTTACATACCATTTTTCAACTAATAAGTTCAGAAAGCGATTTGCAGAGAAAAACAAATCACTAATGTCTCCCTGTCACAAGGGCTCACAATCTCAAAAAATACAGAAGAAACACCAGCAATAGCCACTAGAAAAGACATTGTGCTGAGGTGGACAGTTATTCTCCCCTTGCTAAATATGGCTCTAGTTACTGTATTGTCCCGAGTATAGGACGCTCCTGATTATAAGTCACACTCTTAAAGTTTGGTGCTATTTTTTAAAAAATACATTTTTAACCTTTTTTTAACTTAATATACACATTAGTAGAACAGTAAAACAGTACAGCTTTGTACAGTTAAAGGCATAGGCACCCTGTCCCTTATTGAATCTGGGCACCCTAGTATTAGTAGCCTTCCCAGATCCAATGGGGGACAGAGTGCCTACCTTTAACCTTTGGAATTTGGGCAGGTGCATCTTGTTGCACCCTTCCATGACGATGAGCTGCACCTGCCCAAATTTCAATGGTTATCAGCACAAGTCTACGCATGTCTACTCCGAAGTAAGTCCCATTGCATTCAATGGGGCTTACTCCCAGGAAAGTGTGCATAGAATTGCAGCCTAAAGGTAGGCACTCTGTCCCCCTTTGGATATGGCAAGCCTATGCAGGAGCTCTTGCTCTCAACTTTCAAAGTGCACTCTCAACTTTTAAACTGCAAGATCAATCAATACCTTAGTTTCCAGAGTCTTGGGGCTGAAACTTAAGGGTTAATTTTTTCAAATACTTCCAGAGGTTAGAGGCTGCTGAGTGATCATTGTCTTGGCCATTTAGCAAGTGATTAAGAGGCTAGGAGTAAAAGCCCCATTTTACCTTTGAAAGAGGCTTGGCTTGAAAATGCCTTATTTGCAGAAAACACTAGGCAGAGCTAGGCTTTGATTGTAGGCCGCACCCCTACTTGCCTTAGGGGAAAAAGACTTGCCTTAGGGGAAAAAGTGAGTCATACTCAGGCCAATATGGTAATTCCTATCCCATGACAATTGCCAATTTCATATATGTCCCTACAAGATGTTTACATACTTCCTGTATCTAGTCCTTCAAACTGTTGGAGCCTTTTAGGTAGACTTACTCAAAAAGTAAAGCCTCTTCTGGTTGTTTTTTTGTGTGATCCTTGGAGAATTTGAATTCTGGAAACGTTCTGCATAAATAAAAGCTATTTCTGTGATTAACAGCACAATTCTGTGCATGTCTACTTTAGAAGTAAGTCCCATTGTGTTCAGCGGGGCTTACCCCTAGGAAAGCTTGTATAGAATTGCAGCCTAAGCCACTGGTTTAATTCATGGTGCGATCCTAGCGCCTGGCCGGGCGGCGGAACAAGCATTCCACCGCCCTAAGCCATCATAAAAGTGCCGTAAGGCACTTTTACGATGACTCAAGAGCAGGGAAGGCCGGTGCAAGGCCAGCCTCCCCTGCTCCGCCGACGGAGCCGTCGCCCGCCCGCTGGAGGACCCAGGTAAGGATTCAGCCAACAGGGGGCGGTTTGGAAGTAAATGGTGGGGGCTGATAGGCCCAGGCGGAATGGGAGGGGGTGGGGCCCGGCCTCTGCTGAATCCTGACCCCCGCTGCATGGCTGGGCCATTACACTGCCTCCTCCGACTTCCGCCAGCAATTTCCCTGACTGAAATCCGAAGAGGCCGATCGGCCCCAGTGCCATTTACACTCGGGGGAAGGGGACAAGCGTCCCCTTCCCCGAGTAGATTTTCCACCGGGCAGGAGGCTGCCCGCAGCCGAGCACGGGATCCGCCAGGAGGCCTGGGCCGCCCAATGAATCCTTAGGCAGGATTGGGCTGCCCGTGTCTCAATAGCTGGTAATGGTGACATCTCTGGAACTTTGCCATGGGATGGATATAATGTTTCAAACCACCAGTGTTTAACATCATAGAAATGTTTACAATTGCTCCAAATAAGTAACCCTGTGCTGGCAAGTGCATTAATGCCAGAAGTTGTTAAAAATGACCATTGATGCAGGCTTTGTTCATCTGGGTGCTTTGAGGGCCATATGGTAGAAATGTGGGTTATAAAATACAGGGGGGGGCTGCTACCTGCAGGTTCACTTACTTGCTGATAGCGGATGGCCCCGCCCCCTGCGCACACAACCCTGGCTCTTACTTTTAGTGCAGCATCGTTGGTTTCGTCCTTAAACGCAATAAGCAGCTTACTGCTGCTTACTGCAGGCAAGTAGAGCGAGACTAAGTGCTAGTGAGGCTCAACAAGGTTAACAGAGTCTCTCTAGCACTTAGTCTCTCTCTACTTGCTGCCAGGGGCGGTAATCGCCCCATCATAAAATGATACGTTATTTAGGTTGCAGTCCTATGTACTCTTACATACAGTAAATAACATGGAGCATAGTTGAATGCTTCTGAGTAAACATGCATAGGATTGTAAAGAGCGGTCAGGTACAATCTTCAAAGAAATAGGAAATGTTTAACGTGTGTGTTTAAACATTTTCTACTGGTTTTACACATTTCTACATGGCATCAGAACCTGTATATCCTATTTCTTTGAAGAATGCATAGGATTGTGCCATTTAACCTTTCAGCTCCAGAGATGATGGTTTCAAGGGACAAGAGCACACATTAGTGGCTATCGATAGCAGGGTGCTTGGTCATCCCAGCTGGAAATGGAAAATGGATACTGTACAAAAACTAAACATTTATTCTCCGAGGAAAACGAAATGCTTCTTTCTTTGAATACTACACATGCTTACCAAGAGGCAGCCCAATCCTGCGCAACATCCACCGCAGCACGCAAAGCGCTCTGCACCGGATCCAGCGCAGGATTAGGCCCACCCCGACGGAGCTGGGGCACACATCCGGTGTAAGCCCCAGCAGCCCCAATGGGCCTCCTCCGGAGGTGCGTCAGCTATTTATTTATTTTAAAAAATTATACCCCGCCTTTTCCTATGCCAAGGCAAAGGCCCAAGGCGGCTTACAACAGAAATTAAAATACATAATTTAAAAAATACAAAGTTTAAACAATACATAACCATACACAAACAATTTTAAAAACAATAAAATTTTATTTTATTTTATATATATTTTTTATTATTAATTTCCTCTGACACTGGGAAACTGATTCTGCTATTTGGGCTATGGGTATTTTGTTAATGAGTAATATTGAGCATGGGATATATGTCACTCATTACACCAGTTCTGCAATAAATTTGAGACAGGATTACTGCGATTATCGTTGATCTGGAACTTGTGGACTCACAAGGGAAGTGCTGGGATAACACTGTTCACTAGATAAAAAATGTTTGCCGTGATTTCCTCCACATGGCACTTCTCTGTTATCAATAGTCTCCTGATCCTTTGTGCATTAACAAATGTGTGTCTCTATGACACACTGAGTTGCAGCTATCATTTCCCTTGAGATAGTTATCAGTTTAACCTGTGATACTTGTTTTTCCCCCCCTAGGTTCATGTGGGAGAAAGGTTCTTGGGGGCGGAGCACTGCGACAGTCGAATGGCATATACCAAACAACACTGACCCTGGCACCTACTTAATCAAATATTTTGGTCACAGCAAAGAATTATTGAGACCAATATCTGCATTCAATGGCACATCTTCAACATTTGAAGTTTCAAATTGAAATTGTAAAGTTCTTTTCTGCTATCTTGAAAATGTCTTCTATTAAACTTGTATTTATAGCAGCATCATAACAGATTTTTTTTTTTGCACTAGCTGTGGACACACGTCTCCACACCTGTTCACAATGTCACCCAGCCTCTCTTGAAAACTCAGCCAAACTGGGACATGATGATGATGATGATGAAGAAGATGATAATATCAGTATTTATACACCACCTTTCTTGGGCTTTGGATTTCTCCTCCAACTTTAATTCAAGGCGGTTTACATTGGCAGGCAATTCTAAACCAAGCGGTTTTTACATTACAATAAACGTTCTAGTCTTTCATAGAACACTTCAATCTAGGTGGTTTCCTTTCATGGTCTGGCCTCTCTCTGGCATTCGCCTCCCATGCTTCAACTGACAAGCGAACTGCCTCCCACACAGAGAGCCAGCTGAAGCTTCTTTCTCTCTCACACACAGAGGCTTCTACAGCTTGTCAGAGGTGTGTCGACAGCTCTTCAACTGCACACGGATTCTTCCATTCTTAGATCTTCAGGCATATGAGGCTACAGCAATACCAACTGAGCCAAGCCTCCTGAGATAACTTGTTCTCATTTCAGCAGAAACGATGCCAGCGTTGTGACTGTGGTCACAACACCAACAGTTTGCTCCTAGCCCTCTGCAGTGCAGCACATGGGTGTGCAGGTAAAGGAGAGTTGGCTTGTAGTATTGGACCAGTGCAGGCACGTCCTTCGGTACTTAAAATGAAGTGCCATCATTTCAGATATCCTGGTCATTCTTAGTCACTCCCATTCGAGTCAGTCAATTACTGCATTTTTTTAAATCTCAAACTGATAAAGTGGACTTTACCCCATGGAAGTTTATGCCAGAATAAATGTGTAAGTTGGCGTCGCAGGACTCCTTGCTACTTAAGGAATTGGGACTTGTGCTAGAATGCAGACTTATAAGCTCATCTAAATAATGGCTTTTGCTGCAGGTGAGTAAAGAAAGACTTTGAACCTCTGAAGCTAAAACAGGAGTACTGAACCAGATGGGTTGTTGTGGAAGCCCAATTATTCTCTCAAAATAAAGATACACATTTGCACTACTGTAATGCACACCTGGCTCGTTCAAACCATCCTATATCCCTTCCCAAGTCCATTCAGGGCTAATCAAACCCCTAAGGAAAGTTGAGAAAAGTAATGACATATATCCTCTTTGCACCAGGTGGGTGCAGGGACGGTCCGCCGGGGAGAGAGGGCTACCAAGCCTCTGCGCCAGCGGCCCTTACTCTCCAGGTGCCGTAAACATGCTTTACGGCGCACTTACGACACCCAGCACCAGTGGAGCGTGCGTTCCGCCGGTGCTAGTGTACACAGGATTGCACCGTAAGTCAGTGTAGTTGTTATGCAACATAAACGAGTGACAGTAATTAAAAGTAGAACATTTAGTAAAACTGGTATGCTTTAGTAGTTGTGCCTATTAAGTCTTTGGTTGAAATACTGGTTGGGTTTTGTGTGGTTTTTTTTAAAAATGAAATGTCACACTGTTTTACCAGTGTTGAAACTGAAGGAAGAGAAATAAAATGAAATTGTCTAGATATTTATGAAAACGTACCAATCAGACTCTCTGATTTATGGATGGAAGACTAGACTGCAGAGCATCTCTGTTGTAAAAACAAACAACGGAATGTTCAAATTACAGAAGACATTTCAAAGATCAGCATTTCAAAAACTGCCAGAAACTTGTCTATGCAGTCAGGTATGCTAAAATCCAGCCTCTGTCTTAGTAGGCAAATTAGAGGTTTTAAGGAGCTTAAAGGAGGTTGACAACCAGATCAAGCTTTCTGTGTTCATCTTTTGTTCTTCAAGAGATAAAGGATTGTATAGTGGAACTGTTTCTAGTAGGTAGAGTTCACTGTACTGTAAAGCAGGGATGTATCTAAGTAACTAGGTCGCGAGTGCGAGTGCAAGTTTTTGCACGAGTGCGAGTCCGAGTGCGAGTCAGTGCCAAAATTTTTGGGCAAGTACGAGTCGAGAGCGAGTCATTTTTGCACGAGTGCAAGTCGAGTACAAGTAAGGCCAGAAACCACGAGTCACAAGTCACGAGTCGAGTCACTTTGGGGAAAATGACTTTTTCCCCTGAAAATGGTGTGTGTGGGGGGGGGGGTGTGGGGACACCTCTGAGGCTTTTAAAGCACCCACTTGGCTTCCCCTATGACTTGGAAAATGACTTGGAAATGGCAAGTCGTTACCCCCACGAGTGCAAGTCAAGTGCGAGTCCCCTGGGTCACGAGTACGAGTGCGAGTCAGGGAAAAAGTGGCTAAGTCACACTTGCGAGTCGAGTCATTTGACTCGAGTCCCCATCCCTGCTGTAAAGGAATAAAGACCCTGTCACCTACCCAAACACTCATATGGTGCAGCTTATGTGAGATGGCATGTATGGTAAGTGGCTCCCCATGCAGATGCACAGATTTCAACCATGCTGGTGGAGCGCATTTGCGATGATGACATATTTGAAATCACTGCAACTGCATGGAAATCTCAAACTGCTTACCACGTGGAGCTGTACCCACATCACAAGCAAATACCTGAACAGTAGCTTTTGAACCAAGCCATAGCATTCCATGAACATGTCAAGATGTTCATCAGAGGTATGATTAAAACAAAGTGGAATTCCTTCCTGTGTGAGTAGAGCAGGAATAACCTTCCGCACCGGGTGACACAAGCCCTAAGAACGCCCCTGGACTCCTACTATTTGTTTAAAAACTGTGCATTATTCAATCTAGTATCAGATTGTTTGCAGCAGTAGTTTTGTTTCACATGCCACAAGGATGCAAACAGTTAGGAAGGAAGTCTTGAATCAATTGTGCTGCATAGACTACAACAATGCCTGAAACAGCAGCAGTTTACCCCCAGCAGTAAACTATTTCTAATGTGGGTGTTGATGCACCAAAAGGAACAGGAGTAATTTACTCATTTTGTTGGCAGCATAGAACAGAAAGGAAGCACTTCCCAATTGCAGTTACTGCTGGAATAATCTATTGCTGTTTGAGAGGACAGGGTTCACCACATGAAAGGGTGAAAGGGTTGGTTAGCTTTGGTCACCAGGACCCCACCCCTCCTCTTTAGCACAACTGTACACATATTTACTCAGAAGTCAGCCTCACTGTGGTCAGTATGGTGCTTACTCCCAGGGTAAGTGTGCATAGGCTTGCAGCCTTACGTTCCTGATCAGGAACAATCCCTTGCTTTCAGAGGATCATCTCTACAATTGCACTTAGTTGCAAAGGGCTTTGAAAGCTCAGCACAGCGATAGGCACCATTCCTCCCCCCATTTTGAGATCCAAACTTGGAGCCAGAGATTGGGCTTGTTTTAGCAGGGGACAACAAAGGCACTTGGAGTATCACTGCAGTCCAGCCCCCAAACGACCAATTTTAGCATTCTTACAACTAGAGGGAAAGGCTAGGGTTTCATTTGGAGTTGGATGGGTGAGGTGCCCCTGCTAAAATTGCCAGCACTAATCTTTCACTCTGAAGCTGCAGGGAAAAGCAGGAACTTCTTCTGGATGGGGGAGGCACCTGAACTGCTGAAGCCAGAGGTTCCCAAACATTCTCGCTCACGCCCCCCCCTTGGTGTCTTGGTAATTTTTTTTACAGTGCCCCTACAGTTCCGTTGCTGTGTCTCCCTTGGAAATGTAAAATATCCCCGCAGCAGTGCCCCTGTGAGTTTGCTGTGGTGCCCCAGGGCAGCACGGAGCAGTTTGGGAACCAGGGGCCTCTGCTGTCAAGCACTAAAATAGCCAATACTGACTTCTTCTCCAGCTTAGAGTGGAAGAAGAGTGCTGATGAGCTGTTTTCTGTAGTTGTTCTGCACCTTCCGAACATCAGCACTGTTGTGTGCACCCAAGGGTGCTAGTGATTTCAGCTCGTTTGATTCGGTGAGCAGACACCAGACTCCAAAGATGGAGAAGGTACCAAAAAAAAAAAAAAAAAAAAAAAAAGGAAGAGAGAGAGAGAAAGAGGAAGAGATCTGCACTTTGCGGAGGCGCCAAAACAGAGCTCAAAATAGACCAACGTTGGAAAAAAAAGGAAGATCTTTTACTCAGCTAGCCAAGGACACAGAATGCAGGGCACAATGTGTAACATATACAATTAATACAAGAGTTTATATACATTCATTGTTACAGGTAAAATCATGGAATACATTGTGGTGAAAGAATACATAACAAAGGGGAACCAATAAAGAAAAGGATCCAAGAAGTTGCACGTCGATACAGCCAATAAGAAGTTGGATTGAAACTTTGCACCAATGAGAACAGTAGCAGCATGTGTGGAACTTTGAACCAATAAAAGACAAACTTTATTAAGATAACCAATGAAAAGTGTGGTGCTTTGTGTAACTGGGGACCAATGAGGGATGGGACTGGGAGCCAATGGGATTATGGGTGGGGGTGCTGGGTGGCTGGGGTAATTGGATTAGGTCCCCACCTCAAGTGAGGTGAGATGTTCCGGAGTTTGATGAATGGGGTCTTTTGTGTAGCCAGCTGACACAAAAGGCAGTGTTTCCAATTAGATAGCCCAAAAGTGCCACACAATAGGTCCCTGCCCCATGGCACCAGGTATACAGTTAAGGACATTTGAGTGATTGCTGCCAGTCAGGGAAGAGCAAGGTAGATAACTGGATTAGCATTTGAAATGATTGTAGCAAGGCAAAACAGGAACAATGGGAGGTGAGATAGTGGTAGCATGCACAGAGGGACAAGTTCCAATCAGGGAAATGGCAGCAGGAGATAGGCATTTGAATAATAGTGACAAAGGAAGGCAGAGCCAGGATGTGGGGGATGGCGGTGATTGACAGAGATGAGACACACACAAGAGAAAGATTTGGAGTTCAGGAAATGCTGGCAATCTGAGTTCTTGCTGAGTTCCCTGGAGTTCCCCCTGTTCCCTTGCCCCCAAACGGTGCCTGGGTAGAAGGCAGCCACGTGGAGACATCACAGAGTGGGAGCCGTAGCTGACAGGCAAAGTTGTGCTCTGAAAATGGTCATCCCCTACTCCCTGCAGGGTCAGATTCTGGCGGGAGGTACACCCTTAGTGTCACCTTCGTTTACCCCCCTGGTTACTGGCGAAGAGGAGGAGACGGGACTGGGACCCTTGTGCACCCACACGCTTCCCAGACTTTCCCAGGGTGGGTGCTGGGACTCAAACCCAGCGGTTTATGGCCGCAAATCTATTGCCCTGCTGCCAGGAGCCTCTCCGCTCAACTCAAGAATAGCTTTAGTGGAACAGGAGGGTCGGGTCCCTTCTGTGCAGGGACCCATCCCTGGGGTGACCCCGATGATCCTTGGTGAAGGTCCGGTAGTGCAACCTTAAGGGGAACCGCAGAATACCCAGCAATCCCCCATTTCCACAATTCCCTTGAATTAGGTTGCTAGCCCTTTAATTCTGTCAAATAGCGGAAAGAGAGAGTTCAAACGGTCAAAAAGCCGGGTACGCGAGCCGAGCAACAAGCGGCACGCGTCACCTGCTTGAGTTGGCTGAACGCCCAGAAAAGGGATTAAAGGCTTAGTGGGTTAAAAGGGTTTAGAGGATTAAGTAGGTACAGAGTGAACTTTGCTGCTGGCTGCTTCTCTTGGGGGTTCCGGAGGCACGTGGCAGGCGCGTGCCTGTGAACTCTCGACCCTGGCTGGCACGCGCCGACTGTCAAAGCGCGCGCAAACCGGAAAGAAGCCGAATTCTTAATGCACTTTGCTAAAAATGGCTGTATCTCTGTGATTCCTGGATGGATTTGGATGGGGTAAAAGGCAGGGGGTTCAGGACAGAGCGGCTGATGACATAAAAATATGTGAGGGGGGGGTTCCGATCCTTACTACAGCACAACTGTGGGGACAACCCCCACTCCCTCCCCAATTCCATGCCGAAAAAGGGGGCAGAGAGGGCAAAGGAATGCTTGCCATGGGAAAAGTGGTGAGCAGAAATGTAGACCCCTGGGTGAGAATGCAACCGATGTGAATCATGACAATTCTCCAGGCTTATCAATAACCTTAATACTGAACAGCACAAAAATCATAAACAATAGGGGAGCTTAAAAATGGACTGTCTCTGGTGAAATCTAGCTGGAAACTTAATATTTGGTAGCCTTTTAGAAAAAGCAAATATGTTTCACTATAACATATATGCACATCTCAGGGCTGTACCTTGCCAATTACTAAAGGGCTCTTCTTAGGAAGTGCCTATTGTATTATGTTTCCCAAGCAAGAGCATACCATGAGCTGCACTCACATGGTTAACAGTGTCAAGCAAGCGCCCGTTTAGATAGTTGCATATGTGAACTGCACAGTCACCTATGAAGGCCTCGAGATATTAAGCAGTCTTTCTCTGGCATACATGAGACCAAACCACAAAAATGGAACTGCAGGAACTGTTCATTGGAAGTTACAATCTGTACCTACTCTGTGTATTTGTGGGACCAGTGTGGAAACCACAGCCTGAGATATCATTTTTATGACTGAATTTTTCAAATAGGAACATTTTTGTCTCTGTCAACTTTCCAGGTAGGTACAGCTTTCCTGTCACTATCCTATTAGGACCTGTTGATAGATGCTTTGAAGCCCTGAGAATTATCAGTCTGCCAAAGTCATATTCCAGTTGTTTATAAAATGTAGGCACATCATACAGTTAAAGCGGATTCAGTGATATTTAAAAGATTAACCACAGTATAAAATGCAGAGCTCTGACAGAGTTTCTCTGCAAAAGATGTTGTTACCTGTTAACAGTGATTTTCAGAGTTAAACAAAGACCACATAAAATATACATTTTAAACCACTTTTTCCCTTGCTGTTCCATACAAGAGAAGCCATGTGCAACATTAGAAAGGCTTACTGTATCAACATCTTAAATGCAGTTTCATCATCCATTTGAATGTCCAATTGTCTTTCTTTGTGCATACAGGTTATTTTCTAATGATGCTCAGATTTGTCTTCACACCCCTAAGACTGAATAAGAAACGCTTGGATGCATTCTAAAAGATGAATTTCTTCTTTTTCTTTGCTACCGTCTGAGCTTGTTTAAGAGACGGCGAAACTCTGGTGCCTTCTTTCTTTCTTTACACTGGGGAGAAAAATCTTCAATAGCGTAGTAGTAGGATACTTAGCAAAATCTATCTTAGCAAAATTTTGTACATTAAGTGGAAGGGCCCTGTTTGCACGGTGTCATCTTTTGCTATAGCTGTTTGTTTCACTAGCCAACAACTCCACACCTTTTTGATTTAATTCTCCAGTCACGGAGTAAGCTATTGCTCCATTTGCCCAGATTTGTTGCTTGGCATCAGTGTCGCTGCCAACTGGCCTCAAGGAAGTCCGTTTGACCTTCTTTGCTAGCCTAGCACAGCATAATAATGTTGAACTGAATATCATGGAAAATCCACACAGGAGGAATGATGCAGTGTAGCTGCCAGTTGTATCCACAAGCCAGCCTGTGGGAAGGACACAACATCTCTTTATTAAGGTGCACATTAATGTTTATATCTCTTTTGATCTTCTGTTAATCTAGCTGAACCATCCATTCTCGTTCCATATACAGAGTTCCCTCCCTACAAGAGTCTTCTCAGATCCGGTGCAGGGCTGATGCCACAGATTGGGTCTTGTGGAACTAGTTGCATATATAAAGAGCCAAGCTGCATCTCTCTCCATGCAAGAAAACAATCACCACACAACTCTGTTGCAACTTGAACAGCAACTCTGCCCCTTTCCACCAGCTGACTAGCTTTCTCCCAGGCCCCTGTGAACGCTATAAGCTGGTGGGAGGAGTGGAAGCTGACTGCTGCCACAGTTGACACTCTGTGTGCTGAATCATGGGTTGGGGTCCTGGCCCCACACACCATGAGGGGGGCAGCTCCCCATCCTGCCCTATCCTGGCACCAGCCCTGGGTAGCTGAATAATATTTGAAGTGATCAAGGACAGAGTTTCAGTACTCTGACGAGCTGAATTTATGATTATTTATTTGTTATTATTAACTTTCATATCCTACTCTTCCTCAGCTGAGCTGAGGGGGGCATACGTGGGTGTGGGTTATCCCACTTTATATTCCCAGCAACTAGGTGAGGTAGAGAGAGCAACTGTATCATTGTCACCTTGTGAGATTCATACTCCACACTTCTTCTCTTCCGCAAAAGACATTCTGGAAATTATATCAATCTGCCTAGTTTGCGTAAGTTAAATGGGCCAAATAATTCTCGTTTTCTTGGTAGAGAATTTTTGATTTTGCTGGTAAAGAAGCTTGGCTTTTTAAATGTTTCGCTCAAAAGCGCACACAATGTTAAAGGAACATGGCATGAATATGACAGTCAAACACCTCCCAACCTTATTCAAATTACTCCCAAGATATATATATATATATATATATATATATATATATATATATATATATATATATATATATATATATATATATATATATATATATATATATATATTCTTCAAACTAGTCCTCTCTGAATTTCCCTCTCTGCATTTTCCTTGCTAAAAAGTACACAAGTAGTAGGTGTTCCTTGCTAAAGAAAATGCTGCCCCCTGGTAGTCAATGTAGAGAAAAGCAAGCATTGTATTCATTTATTTTTTAAATGTATATCTTGCCTTTCCATCCTATGTACGGGACAATCAGAGGAGCAAACAGAAAACCATAAAAGCTTATAAGAACATAAGAACATAAGAAGAGCCCTGCTGGATCAGGCCAAAGGCCCATCTAGTCCAGCTTCCTGTATCACACAGTGGCCCCACCAGATGCCACAGTGGCAGCAAAAGAATTATTTTTATTTATCTATTTATAAAACAAAACAAAAGCATCCATGACAAAAAGAGGGTCAATATAAAAGCAGCAGGTTAGCTCCCAGGCAGATGGAAACTCTGCTGAGAATGAAATCATTTTTTTCAGTAGGTGGCAGAGCCCCGGGCTGGATGAAGTGTGCCTAATTTCACAAGGCAGTGAGTTACATCAGCCAGGTATCACTACCAAAAAGGCCCTCATTGTCAACCTCACCCACAAAGGAGGCAGGAGGCACAAAAGGGCCTCGAGAGATTATGGTGCTTGAGTAAAAACATCCAGGTGGAATATGTTTGAGTCCACCAAAGTGCAGGACAGATCTTACAAGAGTAATGTATATCGCATACTGGACAGTTGAACACCCCCCCCCCCCACCTCCCCTTAAAAAGGACATATCGTCTTAGGCCATATTCTGCTGGGAAAGCATGAAGTAATTAATATCCCGGTCAGTGCTAATGTGTCACTCTGAGGTAGGGTCTCTAGCCTGCTGTCAGAATTTGAGCCTGCAGCAGATTGTAAACTTGACATCAGGGACACTGCTCAATGCTGCACCGCCTCTGCTACAGTGCGCTAAAAAAAGTCCCTTACTGTGCTTCATCATGTGGTTTTCGCAAACCAGGAAATGCGGGACTTCCAGTTGTACTTAAAGGGGACCACATGATGAATGAAGGAGCTCCTTTGTTTGCGCAGTCCCTTTAAATAAAACCGGAAGTCCCACACTTCCTGGTTTGTGAAAACAACATGATGGAGCATGATCAGGAAGCGCATCAATGCGGCTCATATCTATGGTGAGCTGGAGGGAGATTGTGACAAACTCTGGATGAAGGGCACTCTAAATCCACCTGCCATCTGCCACTGATGCAAACGGCATCATCCAGTTTCATGGATGGGCTGGTCCTGCTTGTGGTGTCACGGGGTATTCAGTCCATTTGTACCATCTGTCTCTGGCCAAAGCCATCACCTCAAGACAGCTAGCCAGCCCTCTCAACAGTGTCCCAGATTGCAGCCCTTTTTTTTTTTTGCCCCATAGAACTCATTGCAAGCCGCTGAGAAGCCAGCCAGCCTCAGTCTGTATATTAGCCACTCTCCATCTGCATAGCCCCCATCATGGGTTCCAAAATGTGGCCAAGGGACAAAGTCCAGGACCTGGTTGTTATATATGATGATTTTACAGCCCTGTTAAAGGCTTGAGCAATATGTCAGCTTACAGCCATGCAAAAGAGAAAGAAATGGAAGCAGTAAATGGAGTAGAAGCACATAGTCGATTTATACGCAAACTGACCTGCAACAGGTGGGCTAACTAGGTATGGTATTGCATGAAGAAAGTAGACCACCCCAAGGGCTGATGATAACGAAGCAGTGCCCACGACATCTGCTGTCACCACTGGGATTAGGGTCACATAGGCTCCGTCAAAATACCCAAAGGTGAACGAGAAAGGCACCAGGAGTGGAAAGCTTTGGAGAACTGGAAGGAAGAGACAGCAGAGACCATCCATCCCCACAGCAAAGAGGTAGCAAACATGACGATACTTCTTCAAGCACCTGTGGGGCAAGGGGGGGGGGAGTCAAGAAGACAGGGAAGGAGCACATGAGTTGCCACTCTTCAGCTGGTATTACTGGTGTTTAGTAGGGGAAACACAGTTGGTATCACTGGTGTTAGTAGCAGGGAGGTGGGACTTCTAGTCACACCTTTTCTTTAGCCACATCCATTTAGCACCACTTCTTCCTATCTGTGGCCATTCAGAAGTCGATATTAACATAATAAAGAAAACCACCTCTGAGCATGTATAAAGTGCACTTCTCTCTCCACACGTTCAGAATGGAGGAAAGAAATAACTGAAGTACCTGTTGTAATTTATGGCCAATTGTCCCCACTGCTTACATTTTTTCCTCCTATCTCCAGGTATCTATACAGATGCCAAGAAGACCAACTCCAGCTTTCAGCAGGCCCTAATTGCCGTCCATGGGCCCACTCATGCCTGGGTGTGCTCTGAGTCACTTTGCTGCTACCACACAAAGGCCATGGGCACAGATCAGCAGTGGGCCCTCAGCAGCTGTCCAATGATGCTGACAGTCCCAGTCCCAGCACCAGCCCTGCCTGTCATTGTGTCTTGTGAAGTGGGCTCTAGTCCACAAAAGCTTATCTTACAAAAAGTCTGTTATGCTTTGAGAAGCTATAAGACTCCTGGTTGTTGCAACAGACTTAATGCGATTGCTGCTCTGGAAGCTACCATATTTTTTGAATATTGTGAGCTGTCTAGGGGACTCTGGTAAAAAAAAAAGTGACAGCCACAAAAATAAGAATTAATCAGTAGCTAGAGCAAGGCTGCCTTCTAGGTTACAGGGATGAATCCTGGCACCTCTTCATGGACGTTAAGCACTGTCCCCACATTCCTAGACAGTAGTCAAAGTTCAAATTGTTTGGAAAACTTTCAAAGCTTATAGCTAATGGCAGCACTACCCTACAACCCCCAAACCTAATGGTGGCATTCCTCTGCAATAGTCTGTGCTTGCTCATTTTCAACATTCTTCGCAACTAACCAGGTCTGTAGGAGTTTTCCACTCATGATACTGCAACTCAGGGTTGGGCCATCCATGAAGCAAATGATGAAGCATCAGCAGCAGAGGGTGGGAGTGGCAGATGCAAGCTGTCCTTCACCCCGAGTCTGCCACTGCTTCCCTCCTGGCCGGTAGCATCACGAGCCGACGCGTCACCCTGGGCTAGGGGTTGGCCAGTTCGGTGCGTCACCCCCAACCCCTCCAGTTGCGTCACCCCCAACCCCAGCCGCGTCAACCACCCCCCAGCCGCGTCAACCCCCCCAGCTCCACATCAACACCCCCCCCCCGGTACTCACCCCACGGTCCACACGCCAGGATAGGGTGACGCACCACGCCGGCAGGTCGAGCCGCGTCTTCTTCGACGGCTCGGTTGTTTCTAAGTAGGCTGGGTAAGACTTCAAGCGGCACATGCGCACAATGCCGCTCAAAGCCTTGCCCTCAGAAGGGCTGAACAAAGACCCAATTGGGTCTTCATTCAGCCCTTCTGAGGGCAAGGCATTGAGCGGTGTTGTGCGCATGCCGCTTGAAGCTTTGCCTGGCCTATTTAGAAGCAGCTGAGCTGCCGAAGAAGACGCGGCTCGGCCTGTCGGTGTGTCATCCTCTCCCGGGGGTGGCGCACCGGGAGTGGTTGACGCGCCAGGAGGGTGACGCGCTGGGAGTCCTGCATCACCCCCTCCCACCGCCTCCTGGTGCATCACCCCTGACGGCGGCATCCGTCCCCCCCGCCACGCTATAGCAATGCCACTGCTCCTGCCCACTGCGGATGGAACTACATCAATCCATTTCCTTACCTTGCTACTTCCTTGTAATAGGTTTAAAGTTACCCTCAGGGCTGCATTGGTGCTGGAAAGTTGGATAGGACTGGGCCCCGAGTCAGTTGCCTCAGGCAGCAGATTGATGGAGGATGCCCACCTCCACCTGCCCACTTGCCTCCAGTGGTCCTCCTCCCACTCCCGGGATTGGAAAAGGAAGAGTAGGCTGGAACAGAAGAGGAAGCATGCATGGAGAAGACAGGGATTTTGTTTTCTTCTCCTCCACACTTCCTTTTATCACTCTGTCCCCCTCTTCCTTTTCCAGTCCAGGGAGTGGGAGGAGCAGAGACTGGCACATCACCAGGTTGGGGGGCAGCATTTTGCATGCGTTAACTTAGGCACCATGAGGTCTTGGGCTGGCCTTGCCTCTGGTCTCCACTTTCTACCCAGAGCTTCATGATTACCTTCTATCTGTGAGCCATCCAAAGGTGATGTTGCCAATGATGTCAATTACACCGAGGATGGACATGAGGAAAGCCGCCTGCTGATGACCCACTCCAGCTCTTAATGCATAAGGCACCAGGTAAACAAAGAGGGGGCTGCAGCCGTAAGCCATAAACAAGACAGAAACAGCGAGCACCACAAAGTCTGGCATCAGTAAGAAGTTGTATTCTCGCCATGAGCACTGGCACAGGCATTTGTGAGACCATACTTTGATCAGTGGGGAACAGGCAGACCATGGCTTTAAGTCCTGCTCTGGGGCTGCAGGCCCAAACTCTTGCTCAGGGAACTCAGGCGCATTCTGGTGGTCTGCTTTAAGAGCAATGGGTCTCATCAAGGCACCACAGACACAGAGGTTTAACACAAAACCTCCCAGGATGAGTAAGGCTCCACGCCAGGAAAACTGTTCAATTAGGAGCTGGACCACAGGGGCCAGGATGAAGGTACCAATTCCGCTCCCTGACATGGCGATGCCATAAGCCAGGGCTTTCCTCTTGTTGAAGTAGTTGCCCACCATCGCTATCGCTGGTGAATAAGAAAGTGCAAATCCCAGGCCTGGAAAACAAAGAAAGAAGCAAGCAAACTAAAAAGCAGTCAGTGCTGTTTGTGGATTGTGATAACAATATTCCAAGGTTTTACAGGGGGGGAATGTTCTAGGAAAAGATAGATTTTAACTTTTTTTTTTCCTGTGGCCAAAGTCTTACAGATGACACCAACATTTACATGACTCTCTAAGGAGAGCGTTTGTGAGCTCTAATTTTGCATCACAGTGGCTAGAATGCTGGTTTTAAGATAAACATGTCTGACATCAGACCCCTGAAAGTTAAAAACAAGGTTGAGGGAATGACTGTGCTGCACTCAACTCAAGTTCCGTTTGGCAGTGAAAAGGCATGAAAAGGTCTTCTCCATGGAGGTACCCAGATTAGGTAACTTCTTCCTCCCTCAGGTGGCCTTCCTTGCCTGGTTGAATTTTGGCACCCGCTAAAGACTTTTCGGTTCCATTCAGCTATTTGGTTTGATTTCTGCGGTGAATTTGCTTTCGCTGTTGCCCTTGTTGTAAACCACCCTATATGTCTCCCACAAGAGAGGGGAAAGTTGCAGGATATAAATCTTTTAATAAATAAGCAAACAACAAGTTGTGGCATCGTGTATGTCAGAACCGAACCTTGATGACTCACAGATGAATGTCTGATTGGACTCCAGTGGAAAATATTACGTTTGATTTTGATGCCATATGAGGTTTTAACTATCATGTTTTTATTTTATTTTAATGTACTTTTATTTTAATGTGCTTACGGTATCTTATTACATTTCTAGGCTGTATTTAAACCAAACTGGCCCTCAAACTGTAGAACTGTGATGGTCTATTGCCACATGCAAGTTTTGATGGGAGTTTGCAAGTGCTTTTGGTAACAAATAACTTCTTATTCGTGGACAACAGATTGACAAATATTGACACTGGAGTACTGGCCCAACACATGCCATAATATAATAATAGGTGTTTTTTTCCATAGTAAACAAGCTATTGGCAGCATTTGAATACATTCATTTTCACAAAATTGTTATTAAACTGCAGGAGTCTCAGCACTAAGCTTGCATCACCAGGGCTATAATGCTAATTTTTAGTAAGTCAGCAATTTCTGTATAAATATTTCCATTCCTCAGTTTTAGGGGAAATGAACTCCAGGAAAACAATGACGTTTTTTTTAAGGTAATTGCTAAATTCACATGGAAGGATCTCAAGCAGTGCAGTCAGCAGAATTACATGTTGATTGGTTTTAACTGATGTGAATTAAGCAAGTGAGTTAAGGAATGCAATTGGGAGCACAATCCTGTGCTTGTCTACTCAGAAGTAAATCCCATTGTTCTCAGTGGGGCTTACTCTCACAAAAGTGTGCATAGGGTTGCAGCCTGCATCACACAATCTCAATGTAAAAATTTGAACAAAAGAGGAATTACCTATCTAACTGAAATCTGGGGCACTTTCCAAAATTCAGAGTCTGAGAAGTAGAATAATACCTGCAAACTTGAAATGTGAGACTCTGAAAGGGTGGTTGTTGGGCAACAGGGTGGCAGGATACCAACAGAATTCATCTTATTGCTAGGCTTACCAGATCTCCAACCGGGACAGAGTGCTAGACCTTTAGGAGAAGGAATGTGGGCAGGTGTAGCTTGTTAAACCTCAGAGCACAATCCTAGGCATGTCTACTCAGAAGCAAGTCCCATTGTGTTCAGTGGGACTTGCTTCTGAGTAGACATGCCTAGGATTGTGCTCTGAGGTTTAACAAGCTACACCTGCCCACATTCCTTTTCCTAAAGGTCTAGCACTCTGTCCCGGTTGGAGATCTGGTAAGCCTACTTATTCCCGAACTTCCATTTGCAAATACAAGTACTCAAAACTGAAAAACTGCCAGACAGGGCACCTTGCAAGGCAGATAAAATCATGATAGACTATGACCAGGCTTACCAGATCATCGCCGGGACGGGAGCAGTCTACCCTTAAGGGGGCGGGGCGTGGGGGAGCCAGAACGCGTCGCCTTCTGGCCCCCTCATGCCCCGCCCCCTTAAGGGTAGACTGCTCCCGTCCCGGCGACGATCTGGTAAGCCTGACTATGAACACACTTCCTCCCTGCCCAATGAATCTAGGCTGCTATAACCACCAAGAATCTGGATGGACACAACACAATTGAGATAGATGCACTCCTCCTTCCTTACCCACCCAACTCCCAGTGATACAATCCAGGTTGACATGCTCATCCATGATCACATTGTAGATGGATGATTATTGATTAGCATTAATTAGCAGCACTATAAGACTCAATGGGCTGCCAGTGAAGCTACCTTGGGTATCAAGGCTGAGAGGATAGCCACAAGACAGAATATGTACAACTTGTCTAATCCAGCTTTCCATTATCTGATAAGCTGAATTCTCACTACCAACCCTCCTGTACCCCCACACATGCACAATGGTGGCATCAACACCTTCCTACCTCTCTCTGGCCCCTGATGCCAAACACATCCCACCCCCAGGACACACGGAGACACACACAATGGGCAGGTACAGGCAGGTACAATGGGCAGGTACCTTAAATGCCAGGATGTACTTTGTGGTTTGTTAAAGTTTAGACATCCTCTCTGCTTGTTGGTAAAAGATCTGGTCCAGGGTGTGTTACCACCATACCAGAATTCCTGCCAGGGTATCCACCCACCAATAAATTCCTCTCTCTTAACCAATTAACCACTGCACCTTCTGTTTCATTCTGGTACGGTGGTAACAGACCCTGGACCGGATCTTTTACCAAGAAGCAGAGAGGATGTCAAAACTTTAACAAACCACAAAGTACGTCCTGGCATACTGTACCTGCCCAGCACAAAAAGAAGGGGAGGTTCCCTAGCCCCATCACTCAACCCAAAGGGGCAACCTCCTTTGATTGCACCCTTTCAGGCTCATTCTGTGTCATGCCCCAGGGTGCAGACTTAACTACCTCTTCCCTGGAAGTGAGAGTTCAAGGGGGAGGGGCCGTCTCAGCGGATTCCCTGCCAAGTGGTCCAGCCCTGTTCTGGCTTCTCTCACTGAGACAGGCACAACAGCAGCTGAGAGCTCAGGGGGTGATGTTACAGTAAGTGTAACCTGTAGCCTAAGGCTGCAATCCTATGCATGTTTAACTCCTAGAGCAAGTCCCACTGAATTCAGGGAGTAAAAATAGACAGGATTAGAACGGAAGCTTTCATGGCCTGCAGTAATCACACAAGATCTCCAATTTATGGGTAATGATGCCATGTATTGTTCGTTAAAAAGCCAAAAACCGATTAAAACAATAATAGACCGATTACAAGAGTGGTAATATACCGACGTTTCGTCTTAACCTTAAGACATCTTCTGGGTGGTGACAGCTTGGCTGTAAGGATGGTACTGAGGACCAACTGACAAAATGGAACTTTAAAAGGAGATACCAGGTAGAGCTGAAATAGTAATCTTAAAGGAACAAAGGCAGATTCACAATATCTACAATTAACAGGTAATGATGACATGTATTGTCCGTTAAAAAGCCAAAAACCGATTAAAACATTATCTAGTCAATGCGAGCAGACGCCACATAAGTGGTGTAAGTTGGTCCTCAGTACAATACATAGCATCATTACCCGTAAATTGGAGATCTTGTGTGAGACAGGATTAGGTCCTCAGTGAATGTTCTTAGAGCACTGTTTCTCAAACTGGTGGGTCGCGACCCACCATGCCAGCCGGAAGCAGTCGCTATCCCCTTAAGGGGTGTGGTGATGTCAGCGATGTCAGTGATGGCACTTCCAGGGACCTGCCACGGTGGAAAAATGTGGTATTTTCACTTACCAGGGGTCGCGACGGCCCTCCAGAGCCCTCTACACCACCACCACCCCACGACTCAGAAGAACTTTCAATCGCGTTTGGGAGCTACTTCTAGTACTTTGGCGAAAAATGGAAGTAGCTTCCAAGAGTGATTGGAAGCTCTTCTGATTTGTAAGGGGTCATAGAGGGAGCCACGGGTCCCCCACAACCCCCAGTAAGTGGGGAAAAATTCCACAGCGGTGGTGGTGGTGGGACCTTGGAAGTGCCGTCGCCGACACGTCTGTGATAACTTACAGGTTCCCTTACATGCCTGTAAGAGTTTGAGAACTACTGTCGTAGAGCATGTAGAAAAATGATGTTCTAATCTATAACAATAATATCAATATTCATCATACCTGTAAGAACTCCTAGGGAAAGATAAAGATGCTCCAGGCTTGTAGCAAAGGAACTCAGGATAAGTCCAGAAGACGCTAACAATCCTCCTAATATGATGCCCACTTGACAGGAGACACGATTACTGATAAAACTTCCAACTGGTGCTTTAAATGGAAATGAATGGAGTTAATGGTTGGCAGGTGCTCATATACATTTTTTTTTTCATGGACAGTCTAAAACCTGAGAGGAAGTGTTGTGCAGTGGGCAAACTTCTGGACTTACACCGGGGAGATGCAGGTTCAAATCCTGAGGTGACCTCGGACCAGTCACATACACTCTGCAGTGAGAGGCCAGACTGCGAAGGAAACCATCTAGAATGAAGTTGTTCATGCAAGATTGAACATTTATATATAATTGTAAAAAAAAAAAAAAATCCCCGTTAGGGGGATGCCCATGTAAACCACCTTGGATTAAAGTCAGAGGAGAAATCCAATGACCAAGAAAGGCGGTATATAAATACTGTATATTATTATATTGTTATATCCTGCCTCACAAGGTTGTTGTGAGGATAAAATGGGGAGGGGGCTTGAGAACCATGTAAGCTGCCCTGAGCTGCTTGGCAGAACTGCAGGATTTAAAAATAGTAGTTGTAGTGTAGATATGCAGAAATCAATACTGAAACAAGAGTAAGCACACTGATATGTTGGCCTAGCTACCTTTTGCAACATTTCAGAACAGAATGCTGTAATGGACTCTGCCCACTCCACTCCATATACCATTCAACCATGCCTATTCCTGGATTCCTTCAAAAATCATACTCATCCTACAGGTACGAATATTAGTCCTTTGTGAACTTCTATGGCCAAAACCAGGCCAGCAGTACTTAGCCTGCGTTCCCCATCTGCAGGCGAAGGAGCTAACTCACCGGCGTCTTGTAAGAGCAAATGAGTTAAAGCAGTGTACTGTATACCCTCTCTAAGGCCAGGATTGACTATACACTTCAGATAGTAATATGCTTCCTGAGTTACAGGAGCATGGGCATGATCCATTCTTCCCATAGGTGCAGCAATGTCAAGGTCTGTTAGCAGAGGTGAGGGAGTTACGCAAGTGAGGGAGTTACGAGGGAGTTACGCAGTCCCACACACAGCAAACTGGCTTTTGTTAAGAGCTTTACTGGGACAAAGAAAGAACGGCAGCCATTGTTCAATAGGCAGAAAACAACATGACAGGGAAAAGAAGCCCAAGAGGGGGCTAGTAAAAGTAGGAGGGAGCAACCCACAAGCCCCCAAACAAACGGAAACTCTTCCTACAAACACACCCACTGCTATTGTATAACTGTGTGGTTCCCAAACCGTGCACCACAGAGCCACAAGGCATCACAGCAAACTCAAAGGGGTGCTGTGGGATAGTTTAAAGGCACCGCAGGATATTCAAAGGGAAACAAAGTGAGGGGAGCATGAAAAAAATGACAGTTGGCCTAGGGGTGCCGTGAAAAGAGAACGTTTGGGAACCACTGGTATAACTCTAGCTCACATCCTGTCTCCTCTCCAATAATGACCAGACCCACCCATGCCTTGTTCCATATATACATCCAGCCCTTCCTTCTCTGGTACAGGACCTTAAGAATGAAGTGACAAAGTCAGTGAGGAAGGGATAGGGAAGAGGACTCTGTTGAGTCCTGTGCCAATTCTCTCCTGCTTGTGCAGTTGGGCCTTCACATACTGGGGGATGGAATTGTGCCCATCGTGTTTTGGCCTATAAAAAGGATTTCAGGCAAGTCTTTGTGGGGGACCGGCACAGAAGACAGAGAAGAGTCTGCAACATGGTCCCAGTAAGAATCTGCCACAGACCCTGATTTCCTCATTACTGAAATCATGTGTCTCATAGGCATTTTGAATCATAACAGACAAACCAGACCTCCTTGCCTGACAAAATCATAGGGTGCATCATAAACTAAATGAAAACCTTTGGACTCATAAGATTTGGGTGGAAGGAATGCATGCTCTAATGAGGCAGTCCACAACCAGAATCTATACTATCAACCAGAGTCTCTATGTCATAGAGATGAAAAGTTTGTCGTAGGTCCCAAGTGATAGGAATATTCACCACATAGCATCGTAGCACAGTCCACTATGGAATGGATCCAAGCTGTTCGGGCATAATCTTGAGCAAAGTAAGTTTGGAACTCCACGAAAAAAATTGAGATGCACCTGAAAAACAACATCACCCCATGAATTCCAGCCTGATGAAAACAGAATCATTTTTAGAACAAAGCATGCCAGACATACAGATTTAATGGGAAATTACTTAGGGTGTCCAGAGTTCAAGGGTAAGTCAGGCACTTTCCAGATATGTTTTTCATCCATATCCAACTGAAATTGATTAGGGCTGGTTCATGCATGCATCTTCATCACTTGATAGCTGCCATGCCAAGGGACAGCCTGCATTTGAAAATGGGCCATTGCAAATATACCACCACAATTAGAGTTTCCACATCTTTTCATATCAGTTCAGGCACAGTGGAGATTCCAGGCTTAGAGCCTGCATGAAGGTTCCTTGCTCAGAAGAATGAATATTTGTTAAGTGATATTCTCATGGAGGAATGAGAAATGCAAAATATAGTTTCAAAATTCTTCCTGATTTTATTTATACACTGATACAGTACTTGGCTTTGACCTAATCAGAAGTCTACCTATGCATTGCATACTCTCTGCAGCATGCATGTGAAAGAGACGTTACCGCACAGGCTCCCCCCCCCCCCCCGCTTAGACAGATAAATGAGAGTCCTCCTAGGAGAAGTGCCTTTGGTACAGGAAACTGCCCTCCCAGGAGGTCCATGTTGCAACTCATGACCAACTGAAGTTGTTGTTCCATGTCCAGCATGACACAGCATTCACTGAAAAACTTTCATCTTTGGAAAAAAAAAAAAACCTCAGAGCTGCCTTTCTGTACGCTGCGAGACTCATTTTACTGGGCCCTTCCAGCTACTTTTATCTTGTTTGTATTTAATATAGCTGCGTAAGATGTTAATCCTGGTCCATGGTCCATTGCTTAACCCTGTTCCCTTCACAGTTAGCAGCCATAGCCTTTGGCTGGAGCTGTCTCTCCTCTGTGGCTTTGTGGAAACAAAATCGCTTTTGTAAAGAAGATAACATGATCAAGCACATCTGCAACCCAACACAAACAAGGAAGGCTTTCCTGTGGTTTACCCTAAATGTCATACATTAACAATGGCATTTAAAAAACAAAATATTGTCTAGTCTAAAAGGGGAGAATCTTTATTTTGCTCAGCCCTTCCCTACCCCTTGCCCTCTTTCAGTTGGCCAAAGTGTACCCTGACTGCATTTTGTCCAGCTGTGAGGTACTCCTGCAATTTCTCTTTGAGTGACACATAGCACAATAATACCTCATCAACATGTAAAAAAGATGTGCGGAGAAAAATCCTTGCTACAGAAAAGACAACCTTGATGCCAGAAGTGCTATTTCAGACTTCAGTTGCCGGAGTGAGGAGAGATTTAAATGGAGAACAACCTAAAATAATCTGGTTAATAAATATAGCCAAGATTTTGCTGCAGAAGAACGAAAGGTGGCATCTGCTCCTTAATATATGGTGAACATGTTTCCCTCCCCTCTGGAGAATACACAGCAGGGCCATGCACAGACTGTCATTATGGATGTAGGGATCTGGCCCCTTCAGAGATATTCCAGGTCCCCTCCCTGAATTTACAGCTTTAGTTTAAAAGGGGGGGGGTGTCCTCCAGCTTTTTGATTCATGGAGACATAACAGAAAGCATGCAGGTCACTAAGAAGCAATACAATTAAATAACATTAAAAATATTAGAGTACCTGCACCTATATTTATGTTCTGGTTGTTCTGTGGTAATTCCCTGCCCCCCTCTGACCCCTCTCATCACAAATGTTTGGGCTACTACAAATATAGTGTACAGCAGTATCTTCAAAACCTTTTTGACCATGACCCTAAATGCAGTTTTTCCTCTCAATCTGGAGACCCACGGAGTTGGCACATGTAAATAAAGACCTTCCCGCAACCCACAGAAACATCAATTTTCTGTGTAAGATATTAATCCTGGTTCACAGCTTAACCCTGTTCCCTTCACAGCAACCACAGCTGGCAGGGCCAAACATCCATTATTTGGGTCACAGCTCCTACTTTGTGATGTAACCACTGATGTACAGCCTTCAAATAATAAAATTAATAGCATTATAAGATAATGATGATAGTGGGGAGGGAGAAGCATTGAGTTTCTCATTACTAATTATACTAATTACATATACCATCCAGTGGGTTATGGGTATTCAATTGCTCGGTCAAGTTGTGCCCTGAGCAGGGGCGTTCCTAGGGTTTGCGTCACCCGGTGTGGGAGGTCAGTGTGTCACCCCCATGATGAACCTTCTCCCATGCAGTGAGCAGGGAAACACATCATCACCCCGCCCCCATGCCACTGCCCCACCTTCTGCTTACACCTTTAAATTTACAATATTACACCTTTAAATTTACAATATTATACACACAGCCTAATGTATGTTTGCAGCCTAAACAGGGTTTGCGTCACCCAGTATGAGAGCATTAACTTTATTTATTTTAATATATAACAGCACAGATCATCCAACAAATCAGCAACCAACTCAGCTCTCAGAACAATCAGTCTCATTGGTCTGTTTTGAGTTAAGGAAATCCACTTTTTGTTACACAAGGAAGCTGTGTTTTCTGTTTCCGGTTATTTGGCCATAACGTTTGATAGAATACAGATATTTCGAAACGATATACGCATCAAATGATATATAACATGATGATATTATTCATAAAGACAGAGGTTTTCACAATTTTGGCCACTAGCGATGTCACCCCCCTGAGGGTGTCACATGGTGTGGTCCGCAACCCCCCCCCCCCTCCGCACCAGCGTAGGGACGCCACTGGCCCTGAGTAAATGGGTTGCACTCTTAGCACTGTCATTTTCTTGTAGGAGTATTTTTTAAGAGACGAAGAGAGATCTTGGAAAGAGAGAGAAAGTGGAAGTAGAGAAAGACGGGGAAAGAGAAAAGAGACACAAAGAAAAGGAGAAAAATGAAGAGATAGATGGAGATATGAGGTGAAAACTGAAAAGTTGGTCCCTTTACACAGGTTGGAGCTACGGGGGTATTCTGGGTCTAAAGAGGGTGATGTCAACTGCAATAGGGGATTTGACATATTTTCCCAGATAAAAAGTATCATTGTGTGAGTATTACTGGAAGCAGGGGCGTCACTGGAGCGTGGCGGGGGGGCGGGCCGCCTGGGGGTGATGCGCGTCATGGGGTGAAGCACGCACCCCCTCGCGCGTCACCTCCATGACGCGCGACACCCTCCGGACGCTCCGAGGCCGGGTATTTTTCGGGTTTTCGCGCATGCGCAGACCCGTTTTGAGGGCAGAAAGCCGCGAAAACCCGAAAAATCCCCGGACCGACGCGCTGCCTGGGCCTTCTGAGGCTCAGGCAGCGCGTCGATCCGGGTATTTTCCGAAAAATCCGAAAACCTGAAAAATCCCCGGAACGATGCGCTGCCTGGGCCTTCTTTCAGAAGGCCCTGGAGCGTCGACGGGGTCGGACGCTCCGAGGTCGGCTCCCGGGCTGGCCTCGGAGCGTCCGAAGGGCGACCCGACCCGACGGGGGAGCCGGGTCGCCCCCCCGTGCTGCGATATGGTAGCGTCACTAGGGTGATGCGCGTCCCCCACCCCAGGGTGACGCGCGTCCTAGTGACGCCACTGACTGGAAGTATGGGATGTTTCCACAACAGATGTGCAGTCTTGGGGAAAAATGTGTGAGCCATATACAACAAATGAGAACTAGATTGTTTTTCATCCACAGTGCCAACATTAGATTAAAAAAGAACTACCAGTGCAACTCTATGCATGCTCCTCAGAAGAAAGCCCCATTGAGTTTAATGGGAGTTATTCCCAGGTAAGTGTGTACAGAATTGCAGCCTAAAGCATTTACTACATGGGCAGCCCAATCCTGCGTAAGATGCACCGGCCGGCCAAAATGGCCAGCTGCTGCATCCTATGCAGGATGCGGCCCAGACTGGTGGAGTCAGGGCTCACATCAGCAGTAAACCCTGGTGACCCTGAGGGCCTCCTCCGATGCGCGCCAGCTATTTTGCTGGCGCACATCCGAGGAGACCGGGTAAGGTTGGACAGGTCAGGGAAGAGGGTTAGGATATCGGTGTGCTGCCAATCGTCCCCTCCCTGGCCTGGTTGGCCAATCGCCCCCTCCCCCACCACCCCAGCCCGCCCTTCCCATGCCTTCCTGCCGCCCAGTGCAGGGCTTACCTGTGTCCGGCAGCTGGGTCAGCAGCCAGAGGCTGAGTGAGCAGCACCAGCCTTGCCACCGGCACCGCTTACTCTCTGGGTGCCATGAAAGTGCTATACGGCACTTTCGCAACACCCAACGCCAGGAGTTCCACCGGCGTTGACTAGGGCAGGATTGGGTCCCTTCGGGGAGAAAGGTGGGGTAAAAATAATGTAAATAAAATAAAGGAATAATTTGGTCTCCAGATATATGTATATTATACTACCACTGAATGCTGGCCTGTTTATTTGTTTATTTATTTATTCTGAATGTTTATGATGCTTGAAGAGTATAAATAGAGAGAAGAGGCCTCCTTGGGTCACTCACAGTTCTCAGTAAGGGTAATCCCAGAAGTGGCTGTCAATGTGCCATGAGCAAATGGGATTACACAACAAACGTATCAGAAATACATCAGGACAAGTACTGGTAACTCCTCAAGAACTGACAAAATATAGGGCAAGGAGCTTGCACCAAGTTGAATTCAGCCCCTCAGTAATGTGTACATGCCAACCAGCTTCATAAACCTTTTGGACTGGGGCCTTTATTATTTATTGAGCTACCTAGTCAGCTAGCTACCTTTTAAACAAGGGCCCTAAACGGTGGCTAACATACAGTAAAAACGAAAATAAAACAAATTCTGTAAAAACCTGAAACAGCAACATTATAACCAATCAATTAACATTCACAATGGGGAAAAAAATCAGGAGAAAAACAATGGGAATCGCTGCCACCGGGAGAAAAATGTACATTTTGTACTTACCAGGAGTTCTGCGGCCATCTGGAGGGTACGGGGAGGCCCACAGCCCCCTCTGCAGGTCTCCCCATGCTGTAGACTGCCGTGGAGCAGTGATTGTGACCACTTCCAGTTTTCGGACAAACACCAGAAGTGGTTGCAATCACCACAACGCAGTGATCTACAGCGCGGGGGGAGGTTGCAAAGGGGGCTGCAGGTTTCCCCGCACCCTCTGGAGGGCCACAGGATCCCCGGTAAGTATAGAATGCACATTTTTTTTTCCCTGGCTGCGGCAGCGATCCTCAGGATCGCCACTGCCATCATGCTGTCCCTGCCCCTTAAAGCATTTCTGCCCACGAGTGTATATATGCAACAGGAGCCAAATGTGTACACCGGTGGGTAGGGCAGAAACCAGCCAATTCTGTTTTAATGGCTACTAGAATATTAGAGATAGTTGAACTTTGTCCCTGTTTTTAATTGTTCTATGTTTCAGTACCAGGGTTGTTTTCAAGATCTTTTCCTTGTTTTGCGCACCACCTTGGGTACCGCTTAACCAGAGGAAAGTGCCTAACCAAGTAAACTAACAGTCTTTGTCTCCTGGCCATTAAATAGCATCTCCCACCATGCTGAAACAAGGGATGACAAAAATAAAGCTGGGCAACAAATCGTCACACACAAAATGTTTTTTACCTTGTGACAGCTCTAGTGCAGATCGTAACAAGGAAGCAGCCAATCACAATCATCCATCCCCAACCACCATCGGGAGGGGAGGCACTTAACCCTTTCCTTGGTGCAGCCATGGCCATGATGCCGAGTCTCTGTTTTTGTCCCGAGTCAGTCTGCAAGACCAGTGCCAGTTGACAGGCAAGGTATGCATGGAATGTTACCTGGCACCAGGGTTATCTGACATCTGAAACAAATTAGAAAAAAACACAGTGGAGAAAAGATCAAAGGGAACCGCTCTTACTTTGTTCTCTAAAATGCCACTATCAAATAGTTCAATGGAGCTACTGCGTTAAAGTGAAGGTTTTATTTTTAACCCCAACAATTGCAGCACACAAATTCTGTGCATTGTTGGGAGCAGCTGACTGTGGGCCATATTCTCCAATTTAATCCCAAGTCACTCCACCGAGCTCACTTTACATTCATGTCACCAAGAACAGACTGAATCTTTATCACCACCAGAATTACGACCATATTTAATCCGGCAAATATGTATAAGCACATCAAAATGCAGCTATATAGATTAAACCCTGAGCTGAAATGTTCCATAATTTTTAACGGAGTCATCTGTTACTTGAGGATCTGAATTTGAAATGTGTTATTTGAAATGTAATATATGAGGAGTTCAGTCCTAGGCATATTTCCTATTCCTATTAAAATTGGCCCTATTCCCATGTAAGCATACATAGAATTGCTGCCTTATAGTGTGATCTTAAGCATATTTATTCACAAGAAAGTCTAATTTACATCACTAATTTGCAAGTACTGTGGGAGCTGTAGAGTTGCAGCCTTAGACTTACATCTATATTCACATATTACCGATACAAAACCCCCCACAACAGTTCTCTTCGTGAGCCGAATTCCAGCTGTGCCTGTTGGGAGATTCCTGCGCAGCTTTCATGATAGACACAATGGCATTTTCCCTCCATGGCCAACCCCCCACTTCGAGTCCTTCCTCAAGCAACACACTCTAGGGTAGAATTTCAAAGGCATAAATAACATTTAAGCACCCGACGGTCATACGTGCCTTTGAAAATCATCTCATAGACTTTCCTCTGCAGTTTTACTTGAATGAGGGACAGGATCAAGAAGCTGGAATGTGGAGCCACTGCAGATCTGGGCACCACTTAAATCCCAAAGACAGCCAACCAGGACCAAGTGCAGCAACCTCAGCACAGTGTGAACGCATCAGCTGGATCCTTGCCCAGGGGTCCTCCAGCCATTCCACAACCACTGGCACATCGAGACTGATTTATGCCTCAGACGACTTTGATTCAACAAGCTGTACAGAATTCTATCTTCGGAACCTGATACTTCTTTGATTAATTGGAACCAAACGACATAGGGCGGCAAATTTGTCCTTCCATTTTGTTTTGTTTTTAAATAGCAGCCGTAACTTAAGGTTATCATGGTATGGAGAAATGGGGTTAACCCACTCCCCCTTACCATGGGCCTGACAAAAATCACTCTTCTCCCCCACTCCTGCAACTGCTATTTGCCCTGGGAGGGAAGCCAGGTTTAAAAGTAAGTTTTAGCTGTCTTGATTTTAAAGGGATCGTCTGCCAGGAGTTTCAACAACCAAAGGGATCTTGGTCAGAATTTGCAGTAGTTAGGGGTGGGACTTCTGCCCTGCAAATCTCCCTGTTCTTAGTCATGAGATCTGATCCCTATTCATGTTTACTCAGAAGTCCAATTTATTCTCCTCTGACCTGCTGTTTCCCCCACCCTCTTGCTATGCATCCCTCCTTGCTCCCTTTCCCCACTTATTGCCAAACAGTTCTGAATTCTGAGCTGAGATCTGAATCACAGTCTTACAGCTTAGGACCTAAAACACTATGATACACCAGCCCTCTGCAAGGTTACTGGATTGGAGAAAGAGGGTCTAAAGGAGGGTTAAAAAGGCAAAGGTTCCCCCACTCGAAAGCTAGTCTTTACTGACTCTAAGGGTGGTGCTCATCTCCGTTTCAAAGTCAAAGAGCCAGCGCTGTCCGAAGACGCTTCCGTGGTCATGTGGTCGGTGTGACTCAACGCCGAGGCACACGGAACACTGTTACCTTACAGCTTGCTAGAATCAAGTAAGTTTTATTTATTACAGACAGTAAGTTTTTCCTAATGTGCTTATTTCAGTTTTAGATTCAGAATGTGTCTGTACCGCAAAGGTCTGTTGGCAGGGTTCAGAAAAACCTTCCACCACCTTGATTCCTGCAGTGGATATACATTTTTTCCACTGGATGTGATCTGCTACCAGTCTGTATTGCTGTCAGTGGTTGCTAACTCTTTTGGGCAAGGATGCTGGCTTAAGCAGGACAAGCATTCTCATGAAGTGGCTTGAAAAGCTCATATCAAGTGGCAAGTGGGGGGGGGGGCAAGCTGACACACCTGTCTGGCACTGCTGATGGAATTGTTCTACTCCAGGGGTGGCCAACTTCCACCATTAGGGCCTCTGCATTCTTGTGTAGAAGACAGAATCTTGGCAGCTGCAATTGCTGATGGTGCTGCTAAAGCAGCTGCACCTGCTGAAATGCCCTCACCTAGACTTCCATTAAAGGGCCAGGAGCATTCATGTTGAAAGGTTGGCCTACTCAGTGGTCGGATTCTCTTCTGGCTCGCTGAGAGTGAGTGGAAAGAGGAGCAGGTCAGCGGCAGCCCCTTCTTCTTCCAGTGCTGCTGGAGGAAGAAGGCAGGGAACCCTACGGACACCTCCTTGCTCTTCCTACCCATCCAGCTGCTTAGGAAAGCAGTCAAGTAGGCCAGGAGAAGGAGAGGCAGAGCCCCCTTTCCTTCCCCTGTAGCCGCCTTCCTCCTCCTGCTACAAATGACTCGTAGGCTTACCATAGTCCCGGAATCGAGCCACGCTGTGGCCTAGAAAAGACACGAGCCACTCCCAAGAGTGCACTGCGGCAGGCCAATGCAAGACACAACTTCCAGTAAATGAGGCGACCGTGTTGGCCAGCCGCAGTGAATCTGTGCAGAGCTTGCTGGGAGAGCTCCCAGCATGCTCCACAATTCCTGTTCATTTGAAACAGGAAGGAGGCTGCACCAAGAGCAACACAAGGTAAAGTAAGGAAGGGGGTAGGGGGTTCCCTTCCCTCAACTCTCTTTATCCACTTGGGTGCGAGGGTTTTTTTGGTTTTAATTTTGTTGGAGGGTAGGGCAGCAATACTGGACTGCTTAAGCCAGTGACAGAGGTTTGGCCAGGCCAGGCCAGGCCAGGCCAGGCTAAGGGATAGGAGTTTGTGTTGAATGAATCTAGAACTGAATGGGGCAGGGAGGGGAGTGGGTAAAGGGCTTTGTCACATCAAGCTTCTGAAATAAGAAGGAACAATGAGTGGTGCATTTGATTCTTGGCTTCCTCATGCAGTGGCATAGCTAAGGGTGGGCCAGGGTGCTGTGCCCTGGGTACCACGCCTCGGGGGGGGCAGAACCCTCTTTTAGCACCCCCTGCTTATCTAGTGTCAAATAGCTAATCGGCACTATGCATAGTGCCAATCAGCTGTTTGTCACTAGATAACTGCCTAGGAAGGATTGATTCTAGATGGATTCCATTGTCATAACTACAGTAGTTGCTACCCAGGGCTTAATATTAAAACATATCAATGGCAGGACTCAGCCTCATAGCATTTGATTTAATGTGTTTTTTAAAGGCTATATCTACACTGCCAACTAAAATTGTCTTAGTCATTCCCTCTCCCCAGGAACCTGGGAATCCTAGTTCTTTGAGGAAGGAGCTAGGAATTTTGACAGAATGCATGCACCTTCACCAAACTACCATTTCCAAAAACATCTGAGGAAAGCGATAGAAAACATCTATAAGGTCATAGTGCAGAAATGCCTGCCAACAACCATTCACCTAAGCACAATACAAATGACTTCCTGGGTAGAGGGCTTGAGTTCCTGGCAGGTTTGAGACCGGATATCCCTTGTTTTAGAAAGCACTGGCGCAAGCCTTCAATGGATGCATTTAAATCTTCTTGAACATCATAATCCTGATTCTACTGAGAAATGAAATGAAGCATCACTTCCCCTGGCCATCCATGATAATGGCTTCTTGCTCTGTTGAAAAAGTATGTTGCCCTCCTGAACGAAGTAAAGATTTTTAAACAAATAAGCAAAGCTGTCTGGTATGTGTTTCAGTTTTCCTTGGAGAGGAACCTAAAATAGCCCAGCTGCAGTCTAATCCTTTAGCTGAACATACAATATTCATGCTGACAAGAATCACAGGCTGTCCCATGAAATATTATCTGATGCCATTTCAAGGAAGGAACTGAGGCCATTTCAAGGTAAACAGTGATAAGCAACTTGGGAGAAGTTTTCAGTTCTCCTCTTCTATTAACACTGATCTTAGGGCCAGTTTTGGCCCCTAGATCGCAGCCACCGATAACATGCCAGGAACATGTGGCACAGGCATAGAGACTCTCCATGCAATCGGGCAAAAACGTATTAGTTTGCAAATGTTATGGCTCCACCTTAACAGAGCCACTGCCAAAAGCCACATTTTCCAGCAACCTCCACATAGGTGCTGCTGTAAGGTACAATTGAAATTCAGTCCTTCAGGGTGCTTTGGACCACTAACACTGACTGTATTTGCCAAGGTACCTTTCAGCCACTCTATACTGGGGAGAAATCTGAACCCAGTAATAGACATGTGCTCTTATGAACACAACCTCCAACAACTCCATTGGAAGAAAGTAAAATTGACCCATTACCAGGGACGTGTGATGTGGGTGCAGCTGGTGAGGCAACCCCATCCCCTGTAGTTCCCAGTAAAGCATCACAGTCTAACCAGGGGATAAGGGCATGCACTACCTATTTACTCAAGTGCAAGCGGGTAGCGTGCACACACAATCCCCCGGTTAGGCTGCTGCACTTTACCAGGAACTACGAGGGAACGGGGTTGCCTCACCGGCTGTGCCCGCACCGCGCGTCCTGCCCATTACAGGTTGTTGTTCCATTTTTAATTGAATGCACTATCTCTGTAAAGACATCTCATAGTTAATAAATCAGCAACTCCATCAGGGACACCCCTGAGCTCCTTATCTTCCCCTCCCTTTTTCTTCCAACAGTGGCCAAATTGGTCAAGGCACTTAATTTAGCTCAGCGTACAGTATAAAGGTTCAGTTCTCCCCCAGAAAAATACACATAGCACCAATAAAAATGTATTCAAAGCAAAATTTCCCATAGGGAGGGCAATCACCCTCAGACCCCTTTTTATCTTTCCTAAAGTCCGAGGGGGGGGGGAAGGATAGCTGATGCAGCCCATGAGTCACATGCAAAGCCTTGCAAAAGCATACAGGTGTTGCAGCACCCACCCACAAAAAGTAATGATTATCCCATGACTTAATGGCAAACAGCCAAGACTGTTACACCTCTCCTCAGTGATTGCACACAACTGGGTTTCTTTCATTGAGAGCATGTTAAAGCTACCAACCAAGCGATACCAACTCTTCACAATCCCCCATGTTTTAATCACTCAGACAGGGTGACATCCTGGTCCATTTCCACAACTAATTCAGGGTGCTTGTGATTACTTTTGGTCTGAAATGGTTTACAGCCAGGACACACAACAGCACAATTCTATGCATATCTTCTCAGAAGTAAGCCCCATGGAGTTCAATGAGATTTACTCCCAGGTAAGTGTGTATAGGATTGCAGACTTGGTTGTTTGGGAATGCAGGAAAGGACCTCATCAACAGTGACACCCAGACTCTGGAACTCGTTGTCCCAGGGGACCTGATTGGCACCCTCCCTGACAGGGGTTAGATACCAGCTATATATGCTGTTTTTCCAATAGGTTTTTACAGGCTTGTTGAGTTCCTGAGTCTTGATCTCCTATGTAAATTGTTTCTTCTGATGGCTGATTTTTGCTATGATGATTTTTGTTATTAATTTAAATCACGGTATGTTGATTGTAGGATGCCATGCTTCTGATATGTGTGATGGAAAGGAGGGATATCAATCATCTTGAAACCTGGGCAGTGGCCATAAACCTTTAAATCTATTGTTGAAACAGGTAGATTTCAACAATAGATAACCTCACAGGTTTGCTTTACATCTGCTTCCCACATGAGAGAGTGAGATGGATGATAGGAGCAAGCAAGGAGGAAACAGGCAGGAGGAGTTGCAAGTACCCTGTTTCAGCACAGCAGGAGAGCAAAAGGTCTCTATACCGGGTGTCTGAATTGCAAGGTAGCAACTCTCTTAACTTCAAATGAAGTATGACCTGGATTGGATATTACTTTCTCCCTATAGTGGTGGGAAGGGTGGCTGGGACTAGCTTGAACTGACTAGCTTGACCATCTGAACTGACTCATTCATAATCTTCTCCCTTTGATAACAAGATGACTGTAGATAAGTGAAAAATGCACAAGCAGAATTTTGTTCACAGGTCCATTTTTGAACCCCTCAGCAGCATATAGCCATGGAAAACCTTCGGGGTTGTTGTTGTTGTTGTTGTTATTTACAGTATTTATATACTGCTTTTCAACAAAAAGTTCACAAAGTGGTTTACAGACAAAAATCAAATGATTAAACGGCTCCCTGTCCCCAAAGGGCTCACAATCTAAAAAAGATGCAGAACACCACCAGCAAATAGCGACCAGAAAAGACACTGTGCTGGGGTGAAAGGGGGGGGGGGTAGTTACTCTCCCCCTGCTAAATATAAGAGGAGCACCAATTGAAAAAGTGCCTCTTGCCCAGTTAGCAGGGATCACGAAGGGTCGGACACGACTGAACAACAACAACAATGCTTTCTTCAATGAGTACCACCATTCTTTCAACATTTCAATTAAAGTCCTGGATGATTTTATGCATGTCTGTTTTTACAGCTATTGTAAAAATAACATCATGTCCATCTATGTGTGATCTGTAAGCAGATTGATCAAGAATGTGGCATTGGAATGTTGAACAAACAAAGGCTTTGTGCTTTTTAATACCCTTTTGTGGCCCCTTGGCTAATTTCAATAATGCTGCTGTTATGGTTTTGTCTCAGCTGGTTGTTGTTTTTTGTGCTCTTGGTCTTTGTTTTTTACCATCGTTATACCATGAAGTTTCACTATGTGTTAACTTTTTCATACGTCTCTTCTGAACTTCAAGACAGAAACTAAGCTTTGAAATAAATGTCTGATCCCGCTCTGGAAGTAACACAACCACAATTGTTTACTCAAATGCTGCTTTTCTCCCCCCCCCCCATGAATTTCTATAGCAAATCTAATTATTTGTTCGACTTTCAGTAATGAGCGTTTTGATGATATATAGGGTTCAAGAAGTCAGAATGATACTTTAAACTCTGTGCAATGTTTATCCAGCAGTTAGCCCAATTCTCAAGATGATCAACATCAATTGTTATTCCTTAGATTCAACAGCTGGTTTAAGAGCAGAGCATTTAAAGACACCTACTGTTTGCTTACTGATTATCATAAAGAAATCACATTTGCTCTAAAGCAGTGTTTCTCAAACTATGGGTCGGAACCCACTTGGTGGATCGCAACCTGATTTCTGGTGGGTCTCACAGAGCCTCCAATGAAAACATGGGTGATGGAAAGATCAGATAAATAACTGCCTCAAGTCCTGAAGCTATTCAAAAATCAGATAGCTGCTAATTGCCCTGCAAACAGCTGAGCTCCTGCAGTTTGCAAGCTAGTGTAAATATAGGAAGATAAATGTTTCAGTGTCTTTTTTTCTGGTGGGTCCTGGTGCTAAAAAGTTTGGGAACCGCTGCTCTAAAGCAAGCAATGGATATATGAGCAGGCTACAGATTGTAGTTTTTAATTATTACTTTTTACCAGCAGCAAATCAGCCAGTGTAGTTTTTCCCAACATTGCATATCCATGGCAGAAGAGTCTGGCTCAGTGAGGAGAGCTGCTGCCTTCAAAGCCCAAAGACCGGTGAACTTGATAAGTTCGAGACACACCGCGGGCAAAAAGCTGTGAAAGCCTCCAGGAGGAGAGATAAGCGCTTCCAGCTGCGTAGGTCGAATGTGGGAGGTGCCAGCCAGCAGAATTGTCAGACTGTAAAAAGGATACCACCTGGAAAGTAGCCGTTCATGAAAGATTGGACATTTACAAGTGGGCCCCCATATCTGCTGGGGATATGTTCCAGGCCCCTCCGTGGATACTTGAAACCGTGGATAAGAGCGAACACCCCCTCCATGGTTTCTTGAGGGCCTCCCCCACCCTGCCTCCCCTGCAGGCAGGCATGCTTGCCCCCCCCAGCTCTTATTTTTCTTTCAGTAAGCTTTGTTTCTTCCATAAAACAGAGAAGCAGCCTCCATTGCAGGCAAGTAGAACGAGACTAAGTCCTAGAGAGGCTCTGCAAGGTTTCTGTTAACCTTGCAGAGCCTCTCTAGTACTTAGTCTCGTTCTACTTGCCTGTAATAAGCAGCCAGAGGCTGCTTCTCCTGTTTCTTTAAGGAAGAAACAAAGCTTACTGGGAAAAAAGTAAAAGCCTGGGGGGGGGGTGTCCCCACGATCTGTGGATAACTGAAACCGCGGATAGCGAATCAGTGGATATGGGGGTCCACCTGTATATATATTGTAAAAAACCCCAAGGTGGGTTAGGACAGCCTGCCCATGTACACCGCCTTGGATTAAGTCGGAGGAGAAATCCAATGACAGAGAAAGGCGGTATATAAATACTGTATATTATTATTATTATTATTATTATTATTATGTTAGAAAAAGCCGTACCTTTTGCATTCCTGCTTGATGTGCAACTGTTAAGCAGCCACATACCTGCTGCTACACATCAAATGCCTTACTTGCATATATACAAGCCTGTGCATAACAACAGTGGCTCTTGGGATTATGGTTTGTATAGCCAGGTTGAATCAGGCAAGAATTTGCTTTCTGAGAACTTAATCATTTTTACCAATCATTTTAACTTATTTATAAACCAGCATCTCACTTTTCTAGCAAGCTTTAAGTCTTTTTACCTGCAGGAAAAAAAAAACAGCTTGACAGTATTGGCTGAAATCTGAAAGCCTTGGGCATTCTAGTTTTTTAGAATCAATATGGAACTGTGCCCCTGAGCCATTAATAGCTGGGTGAGTGGTAGTGCTGCTACATATAGGCTTTGAAAGCACTCCTCCAACACTATTAAAAGTTGCACAGAAGGGAGCCTCTGACAGGTTAGGTAGCAAAGGAAATTATGGAGGGTCAGGCAGGCAGAAAGGGAAGGTTACACACTTTCAGGCTGTCACTAACTTTGAGTGTAAGAAGCCGCACCATATAATGGTGGCCAAAAGAGACACTCCTGTTCCAAAGGAGAAGTTTCAATGCAAAAAATAAAATAAAAATAAATCCTCAAACTATACAACTCAATGAGAGGGGATGAATAGAGGACTAAAATGCACTTCAGATAGCTCGCACTTTGAGCTCACTGCTCAAAGTTGAAACAAAAATAATGTAGGAAGGTTGCAATGCTTTGTAAATCTACCTTCATGTCCATCAACCATTTTAAAAATCTGATACAAAATTATTTAAAATTGCATATCTACATTTCACGCAGGCATATCAAAAGTGAGAGAAACACTGAGAAATGAGTTCGGTGACATGCATAAAATCATCCTAAAACTCACACCCCCTCCCCGCAAGAAAGATTATTTTCTTTTAATAGCTGCTTGAAAGAAATGGAACCGGTTAAGCTTTTCACGTTGCATTGTCCTTTCCAAAGAAACTGCATCAGTTGAACTCCTACTGTCATACAGATATTAAAGGCAAAAGGACTTGGGGGGGGGGACAGCAGCCCACAATGTAAGCTTAGGCCTACACATTACCTCCTGGCTCCTTCCTTTCTCTTCATTACGTTGCCAAAATATTCAGAATTCTGCATAAATAAAAATATAGCAATCCAATTATATTATGCAGAGGCATAATACGGGTGCGTTTGTATGTTTTACTGACAGCACAGGATTTAAAGGGGCCTAAAGCACACCTGCAATTAGACAGCTCTCAGTTTACATTTGTGATGATAGAAAGCATTGCACTTGTGCACTATTTAATGCTTCTTGGCTAATAGCCACTTTAGCATTAAAGTGCATTGGCCTCATAATCATGAGAGTCTGAAAAAGTAGCAGGAATTTTGCTGATGTGTTAGAAAGGCCTCCGGCATACACTGTTTACCTTGAATTGGAGTCAGAGTTTAGTGAGCAGGATTCCAAGGTAATAGACTAGATGTTCCCTAACACAGTAAATAACTGAATGATCATTTTGACAGCGGCTCAAACACAGCCAGTTAAGAAACAGCTGTCATTTAAGAGCACCGCTCTCCATCTGTCCCGCCTGCTAAAAGGAATCTGTCTTACTACCAGAACAGAGGTTTTGAAACTGTGTTCCAGAAAACCCTGAAGGTTGTCTGACCCAAATATGCACTGACCCATAGTAGAAGCCTACCATGGACAAAAGTGTAAAGTTTTAACTATAAATAAACTTAGCTCACCATTTCATGAAGTGGAATCTGCTCATATCAATTTCTCAACTAAAGCTTTAATTTAAATCTACCATGTAAACCAGGGGTGTCAAACCTGTTTCATACAGCCAGCCGAATAGCACTCATGGCGCCTGCTGATGGCTGGAAGTGATGACATTAAGCAGGGACATCATTAAGCAGGTGGTGACCAGAAATAAGCACTTTTTTTTTTCTCACTTAGGAACTTATTAGCTGCAAATGACAGACTGGAAAATATGCAAATCTTGATCATTATTTCAAGATATGGGAGAACCCAATTATCATGCAGGCCGGATTTCCCAGCGCATCTGCAGCTTCTCCCTCTCTCACCCCTCTTGGTCTGCCTCTTCCCCCATATAATTCCTTGCCTTCTGGGACCTCCTTCCGTCTCTCCCTTCCAGCGCCTTGGCAGAAGCAGCACTGCTGAAAAGGCATCTCCGGAGAGCCCAATTATCACATGGGGGGGGGGCTTTCAGCAGTGACTCAGCACTGTTGAAAGGGTGGCCTGCCGCCTGCATGATAATTGAGCTCTCCCAGTGACCCTTTCAACAGTGTTGTTTCTGTCATTGCATCACTTCATAGCTCAGCAGCTGATGATGGTGCTGGGAGAGTCCAACTATCACATGGGGGGGTGGCTTTCAGCAGTGACTCAGCACTGCTGAAAGGGTGGCCTGCCGCCTGCATGATAATTGAGCTCTCCCAGTGACCCTTTCAACAGTGTTGTTTCTGCCAATGCATCACTTCATAGCTCAGCAGCTGATGATGGTGCTGGGAGAGTCCAACTATCACATGGGGGGGGGGCTTTCAGCAGTGACTCAGCACTGCTGAAAGGGTGGCCTGCCGCCTGCATGATAATTGAGCTCTCCCAGTGACCCTTTCAACAGTGTTGTTTCTGCCAATGCATCACTTCATAGCTCAGCAGCTGATGATGGTGCTGGGAGAGTCCAACTATCACATGGGGGGGGGGCTTTCAGCAGTGACTCAGCACTGCTGAAAGGGTGGCCTGCTGCCTGCATGATAATTGAGCTCTCCCAGTGACCCTTTCAACAGTGTTGTTTCTGCCAATGCATCACTTCATAGCTCAGCAGCTGATGATGGTGCTGGGAGAGTCCAACTATCACATGGGGGGGGGGCTTTCAGCAGTGACTCAGCACTGCTGAAAGGGTGGCCTGCTGCCTGCATGATAATTGAGCTCTCCCAGTGACCCTTTCAACAGTGTTGTTTCTGCCAATCCATCACTTCATAGCTCAGCAGCTGATGATGGTGCTGGGAGAGTCCAACTATCACGCGGGCCAGATCTTCCATGGGCCTTATTTTTGACAACCCTGATGTAAACATTCCAGTTCTAATTATGAATATGATAGAAAATGTATCTGATGCAATTCTGCTTTCTGAGTACATCATGATACATGGGAATATTCTGTGGGTGGTGTTTTTTCTAGACGTCATTTAGAGATCTCATTTCATTAAGTGATAATAACACACCTTGACGATCTTCAGATTAAATAGGCTTGTTTGGCACTAGTTAATAACATGAAGATTTACTGAGTGAAGTTTATCTGAGCACTACCTCAAAGGGAGCCGCAAAACATTAACTAGTTTTGCCATTAGTGAATAAATGTGAATAAAATGGAATAATTCCCAGCTCTTTTCTTGTAGCCCTTTAACGTTTTCCTATTGGGCAGGAATTCAATAGGTGCAGCATTTGTCAGACCTGGAATAAATGATGGGGTAGTTTTCACTGCTAGGAAAAAAATTGGGGGGGGGGAGGCAGCAGTTAAAGGCACTGATGTCTTGCCCCCCAAAAGGGTGGTGCAATATGGAAGTGTGGTACATCATAGCAGTTCAATGTGAGAGCCCCAATTCTAAGGTTTGGAAGGGATCACTATCTAAAAATAACACATATTACAACAACACACACACATTGTGGAAGCTCTTTATCTGGCCCGCGTGATAGTTGGGCACTCTGAGCACTGCCATATTAAATCACTAAGGGCACAATCCAAACCTACTTAGGCCGCTGTTGTAACCAGCGGCCCAGCAAAAACAAGAGGCCCCAGAACAGAAAGGGGATTCAAATCCCCTTTGAATTCCCCTTTTGGAGGGGATTTGAATCCCCTTTTTGTTCTGGGGCCTCCCGTTTTCGCTGGGCTGCTGGTTACAACGGCGGCCTAAGTAGGTTTGGATTGCGCCCTAAGGGTCCAATCGTATCCAACTTTCCAGCACTGATGCAACTGCAATGCAGCCCCAAGGTAAGGGAACAAATGTTCCCTTACCTTGAAGAGGCCTCCGTGACTGCCCACCACCACCACTACAGGGTGCAGTGCAAGGCAAGGAAAACTGGGGGTGCACCGTTCACAGCTGCAGGACTGTAGAAAACCAGGAGGTTTATCTGAATGGTAACCATAACCACACTGGTAGGACAATAGCAGTAGCCTGCCCAGCACATGCTGCCTTTCTCATGGCAGCTGCCATATTTATCATTGGCAAGAGAGCTGAAGAGCAAGGCATATATAGAACTACATCAGCAAGCAAAAAAGAATGCGGCATGCAGCATGTCAAGGAGATGTGAGGCTGGACATTGAGCAGCAAAGGCCCCATTGTGTTGTTTTATCCAGGGAAAAGTTAAGAATGGTTTTTCATGCAAGAAGTCAGTAATTGCTGTGCAGCTATATAGCAGAACTATAGCCCACACAGCTGGTGCAATGTGACCTTCGAGGACTTGGAGACTGCAGAGAAATTAAATGAGTTCTTTGCATCTGTCTTCACGGCAGAAGACCTCAGGCAAATACCGCTGCCGGAACGGTCTCCCCTGACTAAAGAATTAAGTCAAATAGAGGTTAAAAGAGAAGACGTCTCAGACTTAATTGACAAAATAAAGATCAATAAATCACCAGGCCCGGATGGCATCCACCCAAAAGTTCTGAAGGAACTCAAGAATGAAGTTGCTGATCTCTTGACCCAAATATGCAACTTGTCCCTTAAAACGGCCACTGTGCCAGAGGATTGGAGGATAGCTAATGTCACGCCAATCTTTAAAAAAGGAAGGAGGGGGGACCCGGGAAACTACAGGCCGGTCAGCCTAACATCTGTTCCAGGGAAGATGGTGGAAAGTCTCATTAAGGATAAAATCTTAAAATACATAGAAGAACAAGCTCTGCTGAGGGAGAGTCAGCATGGCTTCTGCAAGGGGAAGTCTTGCCTCACAAACTTGTTAGAATTTTTTGAAAAGGTCAACAGGCATGTGGATGCGAGCGAACCCGTGGATATTATATACCTGGATTTTCAGAAGGCATTTGACACAGTCGCTCATGAAAGGCTCCTGAGAAAACTCCACAGTCAGGGAATAAGAGGGCAGGTCCTCTTGTGGATTAGGAACTGGTTGAAGACCAGGAAACAGCGAGTGGGAGTCAATGGGCAATTTTCACAATGGCGAGAGGTGAAAAGCGGTGTGCCCCAAGGATCGGTCTTGGGACCGGTGCTTTTCAGCTTATTCATAAATGACCTGGAGTCGGAGATAGGCAACGAGGTGGCCAAGTTTGCAGATGACACTAAACTTTTCCGGGTGGTGAAGACCAGCAGGGATTGTGAAGAGCTCCAGAAGGATCTCTCCAAACTGGGAGAATGGGCAGCAAAATGGCAGATGCGCTTCAATGTAAGTAAGTGCAAAGTGATGCACATTGGGGCAAGAAACCAAAATTTCACATATACGCTAATGGGTCTGAGTTGTCTGTGACGGATGAAGAGAGAGATCTTGGGGTGCTGGTGGACAGGTCGATGAAAGTGTCGACCCAGTGTGCGGCGGCTGTGAAGAAGGCCAATTCCATGCTCGGGATCATTAAAAAAGGGATTGAGAATAAAACGGCCAATATCATTATGCCTTTGTACAAATCGATGGTAAGGCCACATCTGGAGTATTGTGTCCAGTTCTGGTCACCACACCTCAAAAAGGATATAGTTGAATTGGAAAAGGTGCAGAAAAGAGCGACCAGAATGATTCATGGGCTGGAGCATTTCCCTTATGAGGAAAGGCTACGGTGTCTGGGGCTTTTCAGCCTAGAAAAAAGGCGCCTGAGGGGGGACATGATTGAGACGTATAAAATTATGCATGGGATGGAGAGAGTGGATAGAGGGAAATTCTTCTCCCTCTCGCACAACACCAGAACCAGGGGACATGCACTAAAATTGAGTGGAGGGAGAGTTAGAACAGACCAAATAAAATATTTCTTTACCCAGTCTGTAATTCATCTGTGGAACTCCTTGCCACAGGATGTGGTGATGGCACCTGGCCTAGATCCCTTTGAAAGGGGTTTGGACAGATACATGGAGGAAAAGACCATCGCAGGTTACAAGCCATAAGCAACCTCCTGGTTTTAGAAGTGGGTTTTCTCTGTGCCAGGTGCAAGGGAGTGTCAACGGGAAACAGGTTATCTTGTTGTCTTGTGCTCCCTGAGGCATCTGGTGGGGCCACTGTGTGATACAGGAAGCTGGACTAGATGGGCTTTTGGCCTGATCCAGCAGGGCCCATCTTATGTTCTTATGAGGCAGGGGTTGTATAGAGCTTGGTGCATCCTCATTGGCTTGTATGATCAGCTGACCATATTCAGATCAGAAGTTCAGACCAGCGCTTGGGGTGGCCCATCCATGAGGCCAGGTGATGTGGGCTACATAAGCAGTGGATTATGGGGGGGAGTGAGAGGGTGGCAGATTGGGTGCCCATCGCCCTGAGACTGCTGCCACTGCCACCTGCCTCCAGCCTGTCGTGGACACAAGCCAAATTGATCTGCTTTCTGCACTCTAAAAGCGAGCGGAAAGTGGTTCATCCACCTCCTTACCATGCTCCTTGCATGGTTTGAAGAAACGCAGACGTGCAAGAATTCCAGACTGATTTACAGGGACCCCACCAACGAAGGAGCTCCTTCATTCATTCAGTCCCTTGAAATAAAACCATAAGTCCTGCCCTTCCGCAATTAAAGAAACCATGTGAGGATCAGGAAAGGAGTTTTTTTTAATATTGTGTAGAGTGGCAGACCTGAGGTGAGTCAAGCCACCCCTGCCAGCACTGCAACCTAGAGGGTGCCCTTAACTCATATAGCCTAATCTCCATTGTGCTAAGGAGCCACTGTTGCTGGTGCAGGAAGTAAGGCAGTGGAGTCCATCAGCCTGAAGCCTTTGTTCACTACTGCCCCCATCCCAGTGCGAAACATCAGCTGAAATTTTTCATAACCTGGAAAGAAGTAATGTCTATAGATGAAGCTGCTGTTAAAGGCAAAGGAGTTGTGGCCAGTTTAAAAAGTTGATCTCCTTCCTATTTCTTGAACTATACTAGAGGCCAGAAATTATCTTGGACTTTGATGTAGAATGTGCTGCTGAATCCCTAGCAACGCACAAGCCCCTGTAGAAAGCATTCTCTCAGTATAAGATATTTGAAAACCACTTAATCAACCAAATAAGTACCTTTTCCACCAGTAAGCCCCAACACATCTGGGATTAGAGAGGAAGAACTTCCTGCTAAGAGGCCAAAACTTGGAGGCAAATTTAAATTCCAGCATTTCTCAAACCCCAAATTCTTGATTTTTTCCAAGTCTGGTATGACTCTTCCTGCCATGTTTCTTGTGTTCTGTCTATAATGAGTTTGATTTTAGTGTCACGACATGTAGGCGTGTTCTTGTCTACTTTCAGCGAGAGCATCAAAACAAGACCTCAGACAGAAGATCATTTCCTGTTGAACTTAAAGACATACCCAACCCAACCCACTGGCATCTTTAAGTGGAGTGTGTATTCTGGTAATGGACAACCATTATCAGAACTATAATATTACTCTTTCTCTATGGACTTGACTTCCACTTACTGCAGGTCTTCTTTGCAGGTTAAACATCTGAAAATTACGATGCCTCTCACTGTATATAGCCAGGCCTCCTCATATTGATTCCCCCCCCTCAACTACCACCATTGTTGTTCTTCAGTGGATTTATGGCAGTAATAAACGAATATACTGTATATCCAAATGTAGAGGATGCCTGCAGTTCAACCACAAGAATCGAGTGAGAATACGTAAGAAGTCTGTTGTTTTGAAAGGGCTTTTACACGGCAGTTATTGACTAACATGTTGTAACAATGATGAGATTCGATTGTTTTGTGGAGCCAGCAATGCAAAAATAAATCACCAATCTGACAGAATCCCCATTAACTGAGCTATTGGAATCTCCCTGCTCCAAAAGCTCCTTGGGTTCACCCTGTGCAGCTTCAGCTCCGTGAAAACGTAACGCGACTAGCATTTCTGCTTATCTTCGGGTCACCTAAAGTGAAATTAAAGGCAAACTTGGAAGGTCCTGATCATGTAAAATACTCTGTGGGACTTTTGAGGGATTTTAAAAAATAGTGTAATACCTTGGGGGAGCGGAGCGAAGCAAATTGCACATCTCTAGTCCATCTTGACGTTTGAAATTCAAAAATATTTGGATACTACCTCAGTCCATTTTTCTAAAATTGCACTGTATATAGGCCATAATGAATATTCTCCAATTTTGATACTCAGTTTGAAAATAGTACAGTACATCCAATGCAGCTGAAGAAATTACTGAAAAAATAATGACGTTGCTGACTATGTGGATTTTGTCTTTACTGTATGCTGTTCTTTTGTTCCCCCGGCAGCTGCTTCTTCATGGCACCATTTCCCATTTTTGTCTTTGCTCTCACAGCCCTTGGCTTTGCTTACTCATACTGCTGTGAATTACAGGAGTTTGTTGATAAGAATGTATTATGTCACGTCTGATGTAGCACTGTGACATTAGAAACAACATTCACATGGCAGAAAGACAAATGAGGGTGAAGACTGCAAGGACATCGAAGGCAAATGTGTACCAAGAACTGGATCAAAATAATACAGTACAGATGTGTTCCCAACACATGCAGAAGTAGCTGAAAAGGAGAGTTGTGTTTTGACATGAAAACAACACAAAACAAGGTAAGTAGTATAAACGCTTCTGCATTTGGTTGCAATGGCCTGATGAAAGATAACTAGATCTAAAATACAGCATTGATAAGGCCACACTAATCTATTAAAGTGCTCTTTAAGCCATAACACTTCATTTTCTAGATTTATGTAAGGTAAACAAATAGGAATGGGCATTGGTGAAAAAAAGGAAAAGCAAACATGCTTACCTAAAGGAATTTGGGAGCTACCTGGATGTGTCTTCATCAGCAGAGCAAAGCAAAGCGATGGAAGCACATTTCTGTAAGGACATAAACATAAATGGTTCTCAGAAGGATTTATGGAGAGCTGTATTGACAAGTAAATATATGAGCACAACAGATTGAGAACCGCACAGCTTCCACAGTCATGTATAAGAATTTTTGTTGTTGTTCAGTCGTTAAATCGTGTCCGACCCTTCGTGATCCCATGAACCATATCCCGCCAGGCCTTCCTGTCCTCCACTATCTTCCTGAGTTCGCTCATTTTCATGTTCGTTGCATCGGTGATGCTGTCTAACCATCTCATCCTTTGCCTTCCCCTTCTCCTTTTGCCTTCAATCTTTCCCAGCATCAGAGTCTTCTCCAGAGAGTCCTCTCTTCGCATTAGGTGGCCAAAATATTTGAGTTTCAGCCTCAGTACCTGTCCTTCCAGGGAACAGTCAGGGTTGATTTCATTTAGGATTGACTGATTTGATCTCCTAGCAGTCCAAGGGACTCTCAGGAGTCTTCTCCAGCACCACAGTTCGAAAGCATCTATTCTTCGGTGCTCAGCCTTCCTTATGGTCCAACTCTCGCAACCACTAGACATGGCCTTGAGCATGTGATCCACTAGCAGCCTATTGTGACAGTCAAGGCTTTGACATGTAATTTGACATCTATTCCAAGGATAAAGCTACAGTTAGGTCCAACTGTACCATTAAGCCTGTGACATACCGCATGCATCTGGCTGTGTTGCATCCGCATGCGGCTGGAAAATCCCAGTGTGTCTTCTGTTTTACAAGATCGCACTGGAGTGCAGGAGAGCTGCGTTCCAGTGCGTGTAAAGTTGAACAAGTCAAACTTCGGCCAATGAGAGGCTGCATTCGGTGTTGTGGGGGCGGGATGGGAGCAGTGCGTTGGACCAATCAGAATTGAGTCTGAAAAAACTCTATACTGATTGGCAAACAAAGAGTGGGGGGGGCAGGACAGGATGACTTATTCTTCTCAAATCCACAGGTACGGTGTAGACAAGGTGCGTTGCGACACATCAGCTACTCTTGCAACATGGGCACTGACGTATAGCCTGTGACACACTGAGAGAAAAAGAGGCAGAAGACACAAAGACCAGGAAAAGAACTTGTAACTGATAGTCACTGAAGAGGTTTTGGGGTGGGAGACTGCTCAAGGAAGCATTCCCAGAAACTGCTTCTGAATGAAGAGCCAGGTGCTGAATATTCAGTGGTGTCTTTGAGGGATGATTCCACAGGAACGTGAGGGCCCTGAGGTGACCTTTGATGTGAGGACCTGAGGGAAGATTTTGGGGGGAAAAGAGTCCTGGATCTACTTGAAGTGTGGAGCCAGCCTGCTTCCTAAAGTCCTCCAATGTGTGAGTGTGGCTGGGGTGGGTAATTGGCTATCAATTATTTAGGGTCTCAAACGAGTCACAGGGTCTAGTCAGAGCAAATATTAGAGTAGTTTTATAAAGAATGCAACATGTTAGCAAATAAAGCAACCAGCTTATTATTTTTATAAACAAAGTTTGTTTTGCAACTAGAGGTTATAACAGTCTCCGTTCTAAAGTTTGTTTTGTTGGTTCAGTTGAATATTGAATAATGTGATCACTCTCATGTCTATGCCTTACCAGGTGAAAGGTTTTTAGTATATGGTGGCAGCAGATGGTTTATTAAGGAGCCCATAGTGAGGAAGGAGGGGGGGCGTTTTTTGTCGGAGTCCTTACCATTAAAACGGAAGGAACTTACACATGATTAAAGTGGCTGAGATTTTCGAATCCCCTCATGGTGTTGTTTGTAAAGTTTAAAGAGCCATGTGAGCGGGTTAGGAAGAGGGGAGCTGGTGGGTTTTGCCTGACCTGTAATACATCCCTTCCCTTCTTCACATCCCCCACACTTCTCCATCATGTCACAAAAAGTACAGTATTTGCAATAGTTCTTCTGAGGAGCAATTATTTTATGATGGTGTAAGGTTTTAAGTTTGTGTTGATGATTTGCGTTATAAATAAATGTTTGAGTGGAACTGGCTGGCCATAGCATTACTCATTTATTAATAAGAATGACCTCTGTGATTCCATATGTATGGTTTGATCAGTTACAACAAAAACAATTTCTGTTTCCAACTAAAATGGAAATAGCAATGGTCATGGCCTACTCATAATAGACTTATAATTGTGACATGAATATCAGAAACAAATAGATTTTACTCTTTTCCTTATTTATTTCAGAACAATTTTTCGGGCAATGTTTCTCACTGAGTAGTCATAACATGTACTTGGTTGGTTCCTTTGGCTATTTGGAGCAGTCTGAAGAAGATTGCACCTTTTCTAGCTAAGGCTGATCCCAAATGTCCTCCCTGTTCTAACCACATCATTTGGGGGCAGAACATATGCTCTCAAGGGATGCAAAAATCTTCCCCAATTGCTTTACTTTGAACAGTAAAATCATTGCCCTTGCTTTTTCTTCTTCTTATCTCATTGTGAGTACCTCTTAGGGTGCACCAGTGGAGGACATAGGTTATGTTCTCTTTCTTCCCACGTGTATCTGAGTAAAGTATTGGTGCATATTCCATTAATTCTGTTCACCATGTCACATTTTATTATTTGTTATGACAGTATTAGTATTAGAGCTGTTAACCCATCTCCCCCATGCAGACATGCTCCTCCACATGTCACACTCCCAAAGCTGGTGTTTCAAATATCAGTTTTGGAGGGCAATTTTGGCACAAGGAGGTACCCCCCCCCACTCCCCTGGCACAGTCCCAATTCAGGTGGTGGTCCCCATGCAGCTGCTGTTAGAGGTGTAGACAGTGGCATAGGAATGGGGGCGGGGGCAGTCTGCCCCCTGGCAGCAGGCCCGGGGGGCAGCAGGGTGCATCCCTTACCCCAGTTGCGGCGGCAGATCTGTTCACGCAGCATTTTTTCTTTTGGGGGCTTCGGCAGCGGCAGCAAGCCTCATAGCGCCGAGGCTCCACAAGGCCGGGGGAGGAGTTTTCAGCCCGCCCACCCCGTTTCTGGGCCTCTGACAGGCCTTGTGACGTCACCCGGGGGCGTGGCTTCCGGAATACATCACGTGGCAGGGTGGGGCCTCCCGGGAGGCATCATCTCAGCCACCACCACCCGATGGGGGGGCACCTTACTACGCCCCTGGGTGTAGAATCCAAAGCACAGAATTCAGAAATGCATTTAACATCATGTCTAGTTTGAGCATAGGTTTTTGAATTTAAAACATTACACTAAACCAATGCAACAAGAACAGTGCCAACCTGGAAAAGAAATATAAACTGCTTTAATGGCAATGAAAGAGAATAAAACAGGTGGAGACTAAGGGAAAATGTTTTCTGCTTTTCCTATCCTTTTCTATCTGGACACTACAAGCCCTTCTTGACTTATACAGGCATTATGAAACTTTGATCTGTTTGAACAACTAATGGCTTTGTTGTTGCTTTTTAAATAGAGATCACATTCCATGAGTTAAAAGATAACTGGCATGACTGGGGAAAGTCAGCACATTCTCTGTGCTCAGTGGACAATTTGAGGATTGCTGAAATATTCATATTTCCAATTATTTCCCAATGGGCAGCCCAATCCTGTTTAGGATCCGCTGCAGTGTGCAAAGCGTGCTGCAGCGGATCCCAAAGCTGGATTAGCGCCACGCCAGCGGAGCTGGGGCACACCTCGGGGGGGGGGAGAAGGGACATTTGTCCCTTTCCCCCAGTGTTGGCCCCAATGGGCCTCCTCATATGTATGCCAGCTATTTTGCTGGCGCACATCCGGGGAGGCCATGTAAGGCTGGCCAGGCCCGGGAAGGGGTTTAGGATATCAGTGGAGCATGCCGCCGATATACCCACCCCCTTCCTGGCCTGGCCAACCAATAATCCGCTCCCCCACCACCCCGGCCCACCCTTCCGCCGCCCAGCGCAGCACTTATTTATTTTATTTCTGTATATACCACCTTTCTTATACTCAGATTGCTCTTCGGGTGTTACTCAAGGCGCTTTACATAGCAAGGTTTGTCAAGATCCAATAAGGATCTTTACAATATTGTTCTTTCTATATAGAACCCTACAGTTCCAGCTAGTTCTTCCAAGGTGCAGTCACTAGCTGCTGAACACAAGCCTCGAGCTCTCCGCAGGACGTCACAGATCATGCTGTACAGGGGAACTTTTTTCCAGTTGTTATTGCTCTGTCACTGACATTCTCCACATTCCAGTCCATACACCACAGCACACAACAGCGACGCCTCTCTGCCACCGAGGTCGTAACGGCTTACCTGCATACCTTATCAGCAATAGCTTACTCGCACCCAGCGACGTGGTCGCTCTGCCGGCCTAAAGTTGCACAGGATTGCACTGTATGTCAGTTTATTTTGACATTAAAAGTTTTCAAACAGAATTATTTAGCTCCTCCAGCACAAAACAATTTATGAAAAGGTTGTGGCATTGCTTGAATAACCAGCCAGTAGTTGCTTCCACAAACTCTGGGTGAGTACTGACAGATTTCTATATTTGCCAAGCTCTGTTTTAGTATTTTTTTTTTACCTACAGTACGGAATGTAAGGTATTCCAATTCTCTTCACGATTAGCAATCCCACTTCCTACCCCCAAAGTGTTGCTATTTAAAACAAAACAAAAACATTCTCCTGCCTTATGAAAAAATCTTGCTATTTCAATGAATGTCTGTTAGATTCTACCTCCAATATGATTGGAGGTGCAGGAGCCACTGAGTGGTAGCAATTGACCCATTAATTACCAACTGTCCTAGAGGGAAAAGGAGTGTGTGAAGGGAGCAGAGGCAAGGACTTTAGGTACATGAGGTTCTGTGGACAGTTTCTGTTCTCACATGTCTATAGTTCCCTTCTTCTGCAGCTGGATGGGAAGAATGGAAATAAAGAAGTATGAGCAACAAGAGAAGGGAAATTGGTAAAGTATCTCCGTTTCTCGTTTTCCTTTGACTTGCAGTTCTGAGCTGACAACTGTGCTAGCCTAGAGAGCCCAGAGGCCAACAGCTGGAAAGCTCTGATAAGCATCTTCGACAAGACAAACATGCGAAGCAATTGCCAGAGTCTTGGCACACTCGTGTCTGAAGTGACTCACAGTCCTGGGGACGGTTCATATTATGAGTTTTGTGCAACTTGCTGGACCATTTCCATGAACATTCCATTTCCTTCGTTAGGCCCTCTCTAAGCTACTGACTGAAATCAGTTTTATACCATTCATAGCTTCCCCCAAAGTCTCCTGGAAGTTGTAGCTTGCTGATAAGTTGGTATAATTTGGTGTGAACAAAGATAATGGTCTGAGTTCTCTTGGTGTCCAGCAGCGGAACTTCGGTGGAGTACGTGGAGCAGGAGCTCCAGGCGCTTGGGCAGGAGGGAGGGCGCTCGGGCGGGCGGGCTCAGGGAAACTCACCGAAGCGAGCCACTGGATCGGCCCTCCCTCCCTCCCTGGAGCCCGATTGGCTCCGAAATGACCGCTAAACGGGCGGGGGGCCGCGTTGACGTGACGCGAGGGGTGCGTAGACGTGACGCATGCAGGCCCCGCCCCCACACGCCTGGGCGCCGGGAGGGCACCTGTCATCTCTGGGTGTTCCCCTCATGGAACTCAGGGTTCCCTAGAGCCAAACTACACATTACAAAAAAACAGTTTGTTTCTGAAAACAATCCAAAGTGCTGGTCATTACTTTACAAACGGAGTAATGTAAAGTACAAAAGTAACTATTCACTGTTTTAACTTATTGCATTCCTAAACATCTCAATAAGCATTCCAATAGTCTTTGTGGTTAAATATTACATTAATGGCGCAATCCTCTCTAAACTTTAGACCAGCAGAGTGCTTCCCGGGCTGCAAAACAGCTGGCGCATATTCGAGTAGACCCATCGGGGCACCTGGGGTTCTACTCGGTGTAAGGGGACAAACATCCCCTTCCCCCAAGGAGTGCTCCAGCCGTGCCGGTGCTGGGTCTGATCTGGATAGGACGGGCTTTCCCACCCATGCTGCAGCCTAGCTAGACAGGATTGGGCTGCCCGTGATAGCCAATGGCCAACTTGTGATTGGAGAGTCAGCAGGGAACTGATGTTGGATGCAATGTGAGAAACATCTAGTATCTGATTAAAGAAAGGGGAGAAAAGGTTGGGGGAAGGGAAGAAATAGTATTTAAAAAGAGAAACTGGAAATAACCAACTTCATGTATGGTTTTGCCCTTAAGGTGATCTTCCTTAAAGTATGGTACAATACATGATACCTATAGGGTTCTTTCCAAACCTGTACTTCCATAAAAGATAAAAACAACAATGAACAGACTTGTTAGATGAATCAGTGTGAGCATTGCCAACCTGTAGTTCAGTTTTGTCATCATACAAACCAGTGAATCACAAAATGTAGGAATGAAATATGCCAAGAATGACAGAATCCTTATTAAACACAAGACGACATCAGTCTCATCTATTCCTTTATTATTATTTCTTTATCACCACACTCCCCAAAGAACCAATAGTCTGATGCTTTCTTGCTGTTATTTCTGAATGGTTAGGCTATTCATTAGGAGGATAACAACAGTGACCATCTGATCTGTCTGATTCTTGCAGAAAGAAGATATGAACCAGATATAATGTCAGTCCCCTAAAGGTTTGTCCCCTCTCAGCTGCTCCACCAAAGAGGCATCTTTCCCATGAGAAAGTTTTCACTTTGGAAATATATTTTCTGTATTCATTTCCTTTTGGCAGAAAATCAGTACGAAAGTTTTTAAAAAAGAGAAAGATCGGAAGGCACTTGTACGATGTCCTTTCGAATGCATTTATTATGGTGAAATACACTACAAACTAGATGTAGTACAAACAGAAAAAACAAATGCAAAAGATGATTGGCCACTCCATTAACTTCTCAATAGCTAAATAATCAGGTTCTGTAAGGACATTTTGAGATTTACTACTATCAAATGGATTGAAATATAAAGTATGAAGCTACAAGACTGTATTTTATTCCTACCATTTATATTTTCATCCCAACTTTCCTCCCAAGAGCCTAATATATAGAAACACCAGTAAAAGGGCCTTGCGCTGCCAGAACATTAATTCTGGTAGCCCAAGTTACTGATAGGATTGCAGCCTTAATTTTTGAAGTTCTTTCCCACACACACACACACACACACCAAAATTAGGTTTCATTCCTATATGCTGGCTTCCAATTTCTATTTTGTTTACTTTTTATCGAGTTTCTTCACATAGATCCCTAACCAACCTGAAAACTTATCCTCCAGGCTCTGAGAGATTTGCATTGTGTGTTCCACTGGATTTCGAAATGTTATTCAAGGACACAGCACTTACTCCTACAGGAAATGGACCCTTGCTGGGATGCACCGTGATGCCTCTTTTGTGTGACTTTGTTGCTTTGCCAACTTTACATCTCAGCCACAGGTCACTTTGCAAAACCCAAACCAATTGTAAACCATTTAATTGTTTTCCCCCTATCCTGTTTTGTTTGCTGGAACATTTTATATTTCTCGGGTAGAGGCTAAGTATCTTTACTGTGTAGTGACAAACATCATTCAGCCTAATCCTACCGAACTCCTTGCGCACTGATGCAGCCGTGCCAACAGGGCACATGCTGCAACCCACAGGGGAGTTTCAAGCCACGAAGGCCTCCTTGACATAAGGGAACATTTGTTCCCTTGCCCCAGGCTGAGCCCTCACAGCCCCGCTGGGTGTACTCAGACCTGCACCAGCTACTTTGTTGGTACATGTCCGAGTGGACCCGTCAGGGGATCAAGGCTGGGAAGGGGGATATTGGTGGCGCCACTGCCACCAATGCTGCCTCCCTTCCTGGCCTCAATCCACCTCCCTCCCCGCACCAGTCTCCTCCCCATTCCTCCCCCTTTCCTTCCTGTTCCATCTGCCCACTGACGTACCTGCACTTGGGCTCACTGGGAGGCGGCTGGTACGCAGACCTGGCTACTCGGTGTGTAGTGGAAATTGCGGAAGATTGGCGAGGAGTTAGTGGTGTTAGCAGTGGTCCCCTGTTTTGACAGATCCGGGAAGGAAGGGGTTAAAGGATTGCCTGTTTGACAGGACTGGGACACAAAGGGTTACCACCCAGGACTGCATGGGTGGAAGCACACCTGCAAGCAATTGGGCGTGGCCCACAGGTGTTGCTGTTAATTGAGATGAAGCTGGGACTTTGGATGCAGTGGGTGTGGCTCGCAGCTGCACTCAATCAGCATTGATTGGAACTCTCACAGCTGTGGGCAATAATGAGGGCAGTGATTGGAAGCCCACAGCTGTAGCCAGTAAAGAGTTGACAGGGACTAAAGGCTGGGCTACATTGTCCACGGCTGCGTCGCGGCTGCGTTCTGACGCAGCCGGAACGCAGCTGAACGGGCAAAAGTCGAGCCGAGCTCAACTTTCCCTGCGGGGACGTCAGCTGCCGACGGGCCAGCGCCGGCTGCCGTCGGCAGGCTCCACTTGACGTGCGTGCCCGTGCGTGCCCGCATGTTGGACGCATGCTGGCCGCACGGGTATAGTGTAGCTGGGGCTTAACAGTATAAAAGCAGCAGCAGTAGGAGCAGGAAGGGGCCTCGTCAGCTCGCCACGGGGACATGCTGCCAGACTGCCGAGCGGCGGCGACGACGACTCTGCTCCAGACGGGGATACTCTGCCGGACTGACTGCTCACCTGGATGGACTACCCACCTGGACTGACCAGCATTGGGAGACGCTCTGCCTGACTGGAAGGTTGGAGAGACCGGGAATGATTGGACTTGTGCTACAAGACTCTTTGCTGGACGGGATAAAGGCAACAAGGAGATTCTACTGCCGTGAAGCAACGAGCTGGATTTCTCTATGGAAACGGACCCTCGTTAGCTAAGTAGAATCTTATCTGCCCGGGAAGGGCTAATGGACATTTATTGCTGGAAAAGTAATAAATCTTGTAAATAGTTGCCTTGGAAGTTCAGTGTTTTCTTTTGGCACACAATTGCAATTTAAAGGGGAAAGGAGCTAACTTTGCCTAAAGTGGACATGGGAGTTAATTAAAGGGAATACTAGTTTGCTCCCCCAGGAGTAAAGTTTGGGGTGCAACATTTGGGTCACAACACGGTGTTTGCAGTGGCAGCCAGGCCATGCTGTATGGTGTGTCACCTTTTGTGACAGCCATAAAGCGCACTCTGCTGCTGAAATAAAGTGCTGGCACCACAGCGGTCCATTAAAACTGGGCCGTAAGTTCCCTCTTGCAGGTACCCATATTGCACTTCTCAAGACTGACTTTCTTTTTTAAGAGTCCTTTCAGTTTCAGCAGATTGGCTCATGTGCTGTCTACCATTCTTCAAACCTTTGCTTTCTCCAGAGTTATGAACAATTAGTAGTAGTAGTGATACATATAGTATCTTCAGTGTAATTCGCATTTTCCACAGAAATATAAATGGGGAGTGGGAATTCTTTTTCCCTGTCCCAAAGAGACACCGTGCTTTTCCAGGAAGAGGGTGAAAGGAAGCAAAATAATAAGGAATAGGTTGGTACGGTAAGTTTATAATGGGTGTTTGACCACTTTCATGGAGACTAGGACTCTATTTTGTCTCCCATGCTGTTTATTTACATAGAACTATATGTGCTCATTGCACTTTATAGAGAGTGAAAAGACAGGTCCTTGCCCCAAGAAGCTAACAGTCTAGAGCAGCGGTTCTCAAACTGTGGGTCGCAACCCACCATTGAGAAGTTTAGCTGTCCCCTGCCCCCTTGGGGGCGGGGACAGCATGGCGGCGGTGATCCAAGGGATTGCCACCGCCACCACTGCAAAATTGTCTGAAAACGCCTCCTCTGTACTTACCAGGGCTTTGGGGAGGCCTGCGCAACCCTCTGCAGGCCTTCCTGACATTCTGGTCGCTGCAAAACGGCAATCTTTGGGTACTTCCAGTTTTCGCGAAAACCGGAAGTGCCCAGAGATCGCCATTTTGCAGCGATCCGAAGATCAGAGAGGCCTGCAGAGGGTCATGCTGGCCTCCTTGAAGCTCCCCCAAGCCCCGGTAAGTACAGCAGGGGGGTTGGTGGTGGCGGTGGTGATCCCCCTGAATCGCCGCTGCTGCTGGCCCCGCCCCTGCAAACACTCAAAGTTCTCCCCGCCTCGCGAGGAGAACTTTGAGAACCGCTGATCTAGAGAAATACAAAGGAGAAACAGAGGAAGGGGAGGGAAATGGAGGCAGAGATATGCATGGGAAGAATATACGATTCTCTCGATTTCATATACTTAAGCTTAGTTACAGTAGGGAAAGAGGTCTAACAACCCAGTCATATTGGCACCTAATGCCACCAGAACGAGCATTCTGGTGGTGTTTGGAGCTTTCCAGCTGTCACAAAAGGCGAGACACTGGATAGTGCGGCCTGGCTACTGCCACAAGCATCGCGTGGCTGGCTCCGCATGCCACCAGACGATGAACGTCCGCTGGTACTGGTGAGTACGTGCAAGAGTTACTCTGGTTTATGGCTTGTGTAGTCATAGACATTGCCACACGACATGCAATGGCGTCGCTACCGTCAAGTGACGGTAGCGGGCAGCTAAGGGGTGATGCACGCACCATGGAGCGCTGTTTACCTTCCCGCAAGCGGTACCTATTTATCTACTCGCATTGACATGCTTTGGAACTGCTAGGTTGGCAGGAGGGTCAGTCCAAACATTTATATAAATAAAATGCCTGGAAATCTCTCATTGGACAAGTACTGATCACCCAGATGAGTGATGCTCTCGCAGCAGCAACTGGTGTGTAGTTGGTCGGAAGATCTTCTCTTCCCTCCTCCCTCCCACAGTATTTCCCCAGCTATTCAATTTGCACACTTCCCCTGATATTCCCCGCTCAGACTGCATTCTGGAGACAGAATGCATGAAAGGATCAGGAGCACACTTCAGTACTCAGGGGCTGGAGTAGGTGGTGTTCAAACAAAGACGGGGGGGGGGGGAGAGAAGTAGAACAAACAAGACTTTATCTTCACAAAACTATTCTGACTAACTGTACTCATTTCAATGAAGAATCCAGAAATAGTATTCAGCAGCGTGGTTAATGCACTCCATGTCAGCAGCAGCTATTTACATAGACACAGAAAACATTTACTTACATCAACAGAAGGGGTGTCACACGCCTAGTGACATGCCCTCGTTGTACTTCTCCCCCCCCCTCAGGTTGTGGGGGGGGTCAATCTGGCAAGGAAGGTTTCCATCGTAGCAGTCTGCCTCTCCAGGAAGGTGGTCAGCATTCACTGCACGCCCTCCACAGCCCCAACCAGCCTCCTAACGTCTTGCGACCTTTGTTTGCATGAAGCCCTCCAGCCTGGACAATAAGCTGTAGAGAACTTGCTCCTGGCAGGTTGCTGCCCTCTCCAGTTGCACATCCCACTCCTGGGACTCCCTGTCCTGGAAGTGGTTTAGGGTGTCTGTGAACTTCTCACTCATCTCCCAGTTAGCCTGGAGGAGCTCCCAGGAGAATTCCACATACTGCAGGTTCTGTTGAATCCTCAGGTCCCACAGCCTCTTCACCACAGTCATCTGCGGCCTACGTTGTTCAACTTCTGCAAAGGAGAAAACTGCTTTGAATAGCTGATCATGCTGTCCTTGCTCAATCCTTGCTGCGATGTGTGCCTAGGTCAGAAAAGGGACCCCACATAGCTCTTTGGTGGTGCTTGATAGATGCCCAAAAGGCTTCTCTGTACTTCCCCTAGAGCGGCCATCCTCCCAGACTTTTGAAACTGTCCTCCTCATGGGACAGAGAACCTTTACCTATATCTTCGGACGCCTGCTGGGAAGGCTCATCAAACAGCAGCATGCTGCATCCCCCAGGGCACTGGAGGACTCATCCGATGCAGACGATCCTGGCAATGGGGAAGTGGACTCTTCAGGGTTGATGGGTAACTGGTCAAGGACCACTTCTTCCTCACCACCTGGTTCTTCCCCTGCATCCCTTGGTGTGGCAGTGCAGCTCCTCCACTATATCACCCCTGAGCTACTGAGGCGGGATACGACCACCCCATGGCCCACACAGAGGAACTGGTCAAGGGCCAGTGGTCAAAGCAGGGCATGATTGTCCTGGAGTGCCCAGACCGACTGTTGCCCTCCTTCACCAGTTGATAATTCCTCCTCAGCAACTTTGCTTTGCTCCTGCAAGCTTCCAGATCCAAGTGGTAACCCATGTCCCTCAGCTTGCCAGAAATGTAGTGGAACTTCTCCTTATTTCTGTCATTTTTGGGAAGAGTCACCTGGACCATGTTCTTCTGCCAGATGTTTATGAAAGCTCTCCACTGCTCCTTGGTCCGTGAAGGGCTCCTCAGACAGCAAGGAAGCTCCCCACTGCTGAGAGGAGTGTCTTCAGCAGCTTCAGCCACAAGAATATCATTTCCCAGAATGTTGGAGATATTTTGGCTTAGTTGGATATTAGAAGTAGATAATAGAGAATAGTATGCTAGTAGGAGTTACTGCTTCACGCTTGCTGTAACCTTTTGAAATATGATGTATTGTTTTGTTTTAATATTATAGCAATAAAATATAAAGATATATTTATATTAAAAAAAAGAATATCATTTCCCTCCTTCTCGAGCAAAATCAATGTTTTCAGATCAAACGGCAAAGGCCAAAGTTCTCACATTCGCAATTCAAACTAACTCCGCTTTTGTGCTTTTCTTTCCTACTCACCACAAGTGAGGAAGTGGAGATGGCTGCCTTTTAAAGCCAAAACCAACAAGAGGAGGAGCTGTGGTGAGGAAGGACTCCACAAGAGGACAGCCTAGGATGCTGTCTCACCTACCAAACTCAGAGATATTGAGATCCACATGGATTTTGTAACCACACATTTGAAAATCCTTGTGGGAGCCTGCGAACTCACAGATTAAGAGGGGGATGAGTGGGAAAGAGATACTTGGATATTTCGTGGCACAAAGCTCACGGGATAAAGTAACCCACGTGGGTATTGCTTCCTAACATGCACTTATTCTGTGGGAAATGCCCATTACCTTGTGGGTTTTTGCATGTTTGGTCTGGGCCTTATAGGCACTGAGCCCATCTCAGAAAACATCAACATGGTGAGGCTGTACAGTACTGTGGCACCAGGAAGGACGTCCATGCTAACTACTGCTTTGTCAGAAATAAAACTGGTGAAATTCTGCTGATAATGTGCTTTAGCAGCACTGAAGCTTTTGAGAAGGATTCCAGTACATCCAAAACGTTCTTAATGCTTAGCCTGGAGGTCTTACTTAGACTCATTTGAAAAGATAGATTTCTGTGGATGGAGAACACATGGATAGCTCTTCATGAATATAGACTGAAGACAATGAATTGTATATTCTATAACAGATACTGCTGAAGACAGCTGTCAAATAAAGTGTGACCTTTTTTTTTTTTTTACTAATGGCCCAATCCACACCAAGGCACATCCTATCCAAGGAATGTGTGGAAATACACATTCCACTGGCACAGGCTGCTGCAAAAGCGCCGTAAAGTGCTTTGCGGCAGTGCAGTGAGCCAGCGGGAAGGCTGGAGCTTTCCCGCGCATGCCGATGGAGTAACAGAGGCCCGCCAGAGCAGATAAGCCAGCTGCAGGGGGCAGAGCAGGGGGAAGGGCAGGGAGGGGGTTGAATGGGACAGGGGAGGGTGGAACGGGGAGGAGATGGGCGAGGGGTGGGAAGATTGGGCCCAGGAGGGGGTGGGTTCGGCGGCAGCACATGCCAAATCCCGACCTCTTTCCCAGGCCTGATCCGTCTGCATGGATTAACACGGACTTGCACCAGTGATATCACTGGCGCAGGTCTGAGTTGACCCACTGTGGCTGCTGGGGCTTATTCCAGATTTCCAACAGACGAAAATCCCCTGCAAGATGCAGCATAACCTGCACTGGCGCCGCTGCATCGTGACATGGGGATATAGTTAGGATTGAGCTGTAAGCAGATGATTAAGACTAAATGAATGTAGTGACTGACTCAATGACTGTTACTTCTAAAATTGGTTACATTTGGGTTTCTTTCTTTCTTTTACTGACTTGAAAGGTTTTATTAGGGCTTATTGTTAAAAATCACTGATTAGCCTGCCTGAATTTGTTTAAATAATTGGATCAAATTGTTGTCATTGTTGCATTTAGTTTTGGGTTCTTTACTTTGTGGGAGCATCCTTTTCTATAGATAATTAAATCAAGCAGAAGTAAGGTCATCACATAGCATGCAAAAGCTATACGACAATCCATACTGTTACTTTGGTTGTAGTGCATGGTATGGCTTACGTAACTTCCTGGAGTGATCTCCTCTGCATCAGGGGCGGTGCAACCTGGGATGCCACCCAATGCCATTGCTTCTGACATGGCACACTGGGGGGGGGGGGGAGCCTCTTACTAAGCTTATGGTACCATTTTCTCAAATCCAGAACTGCAGGACTTCTAGTTTTATTTAAAGGGACCATGTGAACAAAGGTTTTCCTTTGTTTACGTGGTGTTCCCTTTAAATGAAACCGGAAGTCCTGCACTTCTAGGTTTCTGAAAACTGTGCAAGGGGCATGATGAGGCAGATGATCCGCTTGCCGCTCAAGTGAACTGGAAGTGGATCAATGCGACTTGCATCCATGGCAGTCTGGAGGGAGGTGGTAGGTTAGGGCAGACTCAGGGTGAAGGGCACCCCAAATAATCCACCCCCCAAATCCACCCCAAATAATCCACCCCCTTCCCCTTAACATCTGCCAGTGATGCAAGTCACATCAGGTCGCTTCATGGCTGGGCTGGCAATGCTCTGTATTGAGATCTCTGCCATGGACTCAATTGATCTGCAGTCTATAATAAAAACAATGAACTATACTCCAAAGTTACTCCAAAGTATACTCCAAAGTAGCCATAAGCTATTGTGTCTCAGCTTTAGTCCCTTTGGTGATATGGGGACACCTGCAATGGACTACACCAGGGGTTCTCAACCTGTGGTACGGGTACCCCTAGGGGTACGCGGACCTCTTGCTGGGGGTACACCAAGCCCTGCCCCTTATCTGCCCCATCAGCAGCTAATTAAGGGTTAATTAACATGGATTTTAAATTGTAATTATTTCCGGAGCCCTTCTGTCTCTCCGATTTTGGTTTTGGGCTTATTTTTGTACTTTGGAAAATGTACTTTGGTGGGGTAGGGGAGGGAGGAGCTGATTTTGGGAAGTGTGACTTGGAGGAAAAAAAAAGAGATCCTTGCATCTCTCTCTCTCTCTCTCTCTCTCTCTCTCTCTCACACACACACACACACACACACACACACAGAGTTAAATAAGACTTTTTCACACTTAAAATTGTTTTAGTACTTTTTATTTAACGATTAATTACCTAATTAATTAATTAATTGATTGATTAATCCAATAAATTAGCAGTTAATTAGCAGGGGGTACTTCAGAAAATTGGACCGTGATAGGGGGTACCCGGGCCTTCAAAGGTTGAGAACCCCTGGGCTACACTCTATGCCTAGTACACTTCATCAGCTGTCAGACAAACTGTGAAGATAATAAAGACAAGAATAATATGGCGATAATAAAAATGAATGATCTTATCTGATTGACGTCAGGATTACTGAGATAATTTATGTGAAGTGCTTTCAATGTTAGGAAGACAGTGGCGGAAAAGCCAAGGGAAGTATGGTGCATGGAAACAGATCATGCAACATGTTTATTGTATCCTAACTTATAATTCCCATGCTTTTTGGAACATAAGTCAATTTGTAAGTCCCTTCTCTACTCTTAAACTGAAGAATGTGCCGTTTTTATTCTTAAATCAAACAGACTGCTAATAAGCACAAGTTGATATTCACCAAGAGGAAACATTTGTTTCTGCTGAGAAAATGAGAATATGTGGAGGACGCAAATAATGTTGTTTCCAATCTGTTTCCAGAAACTAACCAAGACGGGAGACTTGGAAACTCAGCGGAAGCAAAGAACAAGGCAAAATAGCTTAAGGCTACTGCTGACTTTGTTCTATTATTTATTTAATAACAAAAGAAAATAACTCTCTGGATATTTTCCATTGTCTCATGACTGCAACAATCATGTTTTTAAAAATGTTTGCAGCTGAAGCCTGCTTTTCCTTAACTTTCCCACACACTTCTTGTGTATTTCCACATTTGGAAATACAGTGGGCCCTCCTTATCCACGGATTTGCCTATCTGTGGATGGCCATCTGCAGAGGGAGGGAACCCACTGGAGGTGGGGGTGGCGTCACTGTACCTTACTGAAGAGCTGCACGAGGCCGCTGTCCACTTCTTCCCACCTGTGCCACGTTGTAATAGTGTAAAATGCCTTTTAGAAGGAAATAAATGTGACGGGAAGTGACTTCCGGTCGTGTGCACAACCAGAAGTTGCTTTTGGTCACTTTTTTTTCCTTCTAACAGGCATTTTACACTATTACAACGTGGCACTGGGCCAGCACCTTTAATAAGGTGCAGTGGCGCCATCCCTCAACGCCCCCACCCCTACCCGACCACGGACTTGAGCATCCACAAATTTTCACATCTGTGGGGGTTCCAGGAACGGAACCCCCACAGATACGAAGGGCCAACTGTATGCTACAGAAGCAAGGAGCTTCCTGTTCATGCAGGATGCTTCACACCATTTGTCATACATACAAGTAGCAGTTTTGGGACCCACCTTCTATCAAAATAATCGCTCATAATCAGAAATGATGCCCTTAGGATATCTGTGATGGAAAATGCATTTCCGCCCCTCTCTCTATGTCCCCATAAGCCTGCTCCCAGTAACCACATGACGAAATGATACCAGAGGACACAGTTCCACCTCTCCCACCTTAGTCCCAGATTTCCAGGGTCTCCTAGCCCTTGTCCACCAATAGGAAAAAGTTTTGGGATCCACGTGACTGCTTCGAGCAGTGCAGGGGCTGGGGGAGGGTGGGGAGGGGACATAACGGGGAAGGGGAGTGGGGTGCTGGATTGGGTCTGGCCCTGGGAGGGGGGTGAAACCGGCATCCGTGGCAGACGGCATATCTTATCCCCCGTCCCAGGCCTCCAGCCCTGACATGGGGCTGCCCGGTCCTATGCCTGCTAACTGGGCAAGAGGCACTTTTTCAATTGGTGCTCCTCTTATATTTAGCAGGGGGAGAGTAACTGCCCCCCTTTCATCCCAGCACAGTGTCTTTTCTGGTGGCTGTTTGCTGGTAGTGTTCTGCATCTTTTTTAGATTGTGAGCCCTATTGGGACAGGGAGCCATTTAATCATTTGATTTTGTCTGTAAACCGCTTTGTGAACTTTTTGCTGAAAAGCGGTATATATTGTTAATAATAATAATAAAAAATGGAACTAAGTAGCTCCATTGCACAGGCTGGGGGTTTACCCAGGGTAAGCGGGCAAATGCCCGCTTACCCCAAGTAGACCTCCAGCCACAGCCTGCCCCGGAGACTATGCAGCGTGGGCCACACGGCCCACGCTGCACAACCTATGCCAGCGGAGGATAGGATTGGGCTCTGGAACTTAAATAATTCTGCACATATAGTCCTGAACGTCTTTGGTTCTAGGGTGAAAAATAAAAAATTATTTTTAACATTTTAAACGTTAACATTTTAAATAAAAATTTAAAAACAAAATTTAAAGTCTCTCATACATCTTCTAGGTCTCTTGTAGAGAGATTAAAGCAAGCAACCAACTTATCACACCAGAATTATGAAGAGGGGTCATGAAATTTATTGTGAGGGCTGCAGTATGTGGAGTTTTAACACACTGTCTAACAGCCAAATCATAACCAACTTTCCAGAACCGATGCAGCCGCAATGCAACCCTAAGGTAAGGAAACAAATGTTTCCTTACTTTGAGGAGGCCTCCGTGACTAGCCTCCCACCACAGAATGCAGCATGCGCCCCATTGGCACGGCTGCATCGGTGCTGGAAAGTTAGTTAGTACTGGGCCCTTGACCAGTATTTCTACGATACTTGCCAAGAGTGTACCATTGAGAGAGGAGCGCAGCTCTCACATAAATATACAACGTGGACACGGATGTTAAGAGAAAGTTGTACATCATTTGTGGGAAACTATATCTGCAATCTCTTCTCTACATTGTTTCAGTGACTACTGTATTTTTCGGACTATAAGACGGACTTTTTTCCCCAAAAAAAACATGGGGGGGGGGGGAAAGCATGCGTCTTATGGTCCAAAGCCTAGGGTTTGGGGGTGCTTCGTGGAGGCCTGCGCGAGCCTCTGCAGGCCCCCCCCCCCGATGTTCAGGTCAGCCGAAAATAGCGATTTTCAGCCATTTCCGGAAATGGCTGAAAATCGCTATTTTCGGCCAAACTAAACATCGTAGAGGCCTGCAGAGGCTCGCGCAGGCCTCCACGAAGCCCCCACAGGCCTCCCTGAAGCGCCCCCAAGCCCAGGTAAGTAATTTTTTTTTGGTGTATTTTATGCTCCATAGGATGCATGCGTCCTATGGACCGATGCGTCCTATGGAGCGTAAAATACGGTACTTATGCCCTTCAGGGTCATGTTCTAACCCAAGAAAATGTTGCCCAAGGCTTAATATTGGTCACAGCCTTTAGAGAAGCAGCAGGCTGTCAAGATGTAGTATTGCCTGCTGCTGTTGTACACCAGAAGAAGTCCACAGATGGGGATGAAACGTCGTGTTTTTTAACCTTAAGATTGTTTTAGTTTTTTACGTGTTTTTAACATGTTTTTAAACATTTTCTACTGGTTTTACTGCAATTTCTACATGGCATCAGAACCTATATATCCTATTTCTTTGAAAATTGTACCTGGCCATGAAAGCTTCCACTCTCTACCAAAATATATTACATTAGGGCAGTGCCATAGTGAAAAATAATTTTGAATAGATAAGTGCCATGCCACAGATGTCTTTTTAATTTTTTTGAAAAAATTTAACAATGATTTAATGGTTATATAAATAATGGCATTACATATACAGCATAATGGCATAACAACTTTTAAAGCAGACCATAATCCTGCCATACTTCATTAAGTTTCTTGGTGTCCTAGGAATTTGCCGGCGTTCAAGTGAAGTAAATTTACTTCACTAGCTCGGCAGGGTACAAGCGCAGAGCTAGAAGCTCAAGGTGGCCGCTCCAGTCTGCTTGTTAATACAATAACATCACTGTACTCAAAGCCTCCATGTAAAGGCACTTCAGTTCCTTCTGGAATATTTCATTACCAGTTCACCTTCTGAGTAATGAATTCATCGCAGTACAAAAGAGAAGAAGAAGAAGAAAGTGTAATAGGCACAATCTACTGGAAGCTTCATCGAAATGAATAGGAGTTGGGCAAAAGTGGTCCATAAATAAACTCTGACATGGAAACAAATTAATAGCCATAGAAAAATAGATGTTTCTCCGGGTTAAAAGTCCAAATCCTATGGATGGGACGATTCTGGTTCCATTGATTTCAACTAGTGCTAACATTTCACTGAAAATAAGTGGAAAATAACTGCACTGTTTCCAAGCCTCCACAGGGCTTCTGCAAGCTGAATGACCCACTTCCAGGTCACGTGAAGGCTCCTCTCTCCTCCCAGCCTTGTCCCTGGGGCAAGCTTTCGTGTGACCCAGAAGTGGGTCATTCAGCTTGCAGAAGCCCTGCAGAAACAGCGCAGTTTGACCGAGCAAATGTACAAACGGGGATTTGGGGACTTTTTCCCTACTTTTTACAGCGTTCTGAAGCTGGACTGATTAAAGTCCCCCCCCCCCCAATCCCCTGGACTGTAAAAGAAGAAGGGGATGAGGTAGAAGAGAAAGTATGACAGAGAGGAGAGTGGTGGTAGGAAGAGACACTTGCCCCAGGAGGGAAGCTCCCATTGACTCTACAGGTTAGAAACAAGCAGGGCTTCCATTTTAGTGCTCTCCAGGTGGGTTTGTTTCAGTTATGTAAGACATGAATATGACAAATGGAGATGATAAAAAAAAAATCCCACACATCAGACAAGAAATCATAACTTTATCCCATCATGTCCTTATAGACAGATGACAACACCTTCATGCCTGAAATAAATTAAGCCAGTACCAACACCTACTATCCTCTGCAGGTTTACTGGGAATAAGTCCCTCTAAGTCTCAATGGAGCTGTCCCAATGGAGTCCCAATGGAACTGGCTCCCATATACAAGTGTGCACAGGATTGCAGCCAAGACTGCCATTGCTTAAGTGGATTAGAACCCTCAGTGAACGACTGGATGTTTTTAAAATCCTGACTTGTGTGTGTGTGTGTGTGTGTGTGTGCGCATGTGTGTGTGTGTGTGTGCGCGTGTGCGCACGCACATGCACACACAGACTCAGGCGTCTAACATTAACTAGGGTCTCTAAATCTCAACTCAACTAAATTCCAAAGCAGCATGAGATGATGCAGCTGCTACTGCTGCACTAGTACCCGCTCACTCGCTTCTCCCTCCTTCCCTGACTTTCCCCACCTGCTTTAGTAGCAGAATTCCAGCTCCAGGAGGAGGAGGAGAGGGGAATAGCAGAGAAGGGATAAAGAAGGAAGTGTAGGAGCTGTAGAATGATCCAAGAGACAGGCATGTTCTCCTGGTTGAGATCTGGCAACCCTATTGACAGATGTGAAGCTATCTCAAGTACAAATCCTAGCTTCCTTCTATCTACATCCATAAATGTCCTTTCCATGAATCAAAACAATGGAAAACACCCAGCCTTCTACCAAATAGGATGAAAGTGTGTGAAGAGGTAGCTTATCTAGATTTGCATATGATTTGAATATGCAAATGTAGATGCATATCTAAAAAGACATCTTTGTACTCCACATCAATTAACCTAGACTCACTCACTCACTCTCATACAAAGTTCCATGTCACTAATGCAGACTAGAATCCTAAAAGGGCAATGAGCAACTGGGACTATGGAATTAGGGCTGGTTATTCTAGATTGGTTAACAAGGCATACAATGATGGGATCCTGCATTTGTGGTGCAGCCCACATCACATAAACACCACAGAGAAGTCTGCTTGCTTGCACTTCGTATTAATTCATCTGGAATAAATTAACCCTTAGATCTATGTTCCCAATCACATTCTGGATTCAAATCTCTATTAAGACCAAAATGCATTTGGGAAGAAAAAGAAAAACAAACCTCTAACCCAGGGGTGGCCAACCTTTCAACATGAATGCTCCTGTACCTTTAATGGCTGTATAAGTAAGGATATTTCTGTAGGTGCAGCTGCTTTAGCAGCACCATCAGTCAGGGCCTCTGAGGGGGGGGGGTTAAGGGGGTAATTTGTACCAGGGCAAAAAATAGGTCAAAAAGGAGCAAGGGGGGGCAAGGAGCCAAATTCTTAAGTAGGGAAGGGGCCCAAAATAAACTTTGCACCCTCTGATAAAATCCCTCTGAATGGCCCTGCCATCAGCAATTGCAGCTGCCAAGTTTCGGTCTTCTACACAACTCTTAAGAACGCAGAGGCCCTAATGGTGGAAAGTTGGCCAGCTCTAACCCTTCTTTATCCATAGCAGGTAAAGTAAATGAGGTGGTTACCGGGTAAGGAGGACGTGTTATTCCTCAACTCGTCTGATAGCTGAATAGGAATTGGGCATGGCTGTGAAAATACAAACAATGTGAATATTATATAAGAAGATCCACGGAAGAATCGTCCACTAACTCCAATCCATCCTGTAAGAATCACGATCTGCTTTAATAGGGTGCAATATTTTCTACTGAGCAAAGGCGACAGATGCTCCACCCACTGACTCATGCCGGCACTAACGGAGCGGGACGCATTCAAGGAGCCCTGCTTTAACCCTCTCCTCACCATTGGGCAATAATCGAGGCTTCCCGGTGTGATGCAGTTTATCCCCTCACTCAGCCTGTTTTGTCGTTTCATCCCCACTCCCCGCCACTGCGAATTGCAACACAGACAGACTCTATCAAAAGTTCTCCTTTTCTTCTGTATCTGAGCTACTTATTCCTTCTTTGCTTGCATCTTCTTTCTCACTCTGAAAGGGAAGGGTCCTTGAGATTGGGGGGTTATATGCTCCTGCTAGCAGCTAGCACGTCGTCAATGACTTACTCCTGCTCGAGAGAGGTAACCTTACGCCAACCCCCTAACCTTGCCGAAGACCCCCCTTTCTTCGCCCTCCCTCTTCCTATACGTATCATCCAACAGTTTCCATTCTCAACCAATGGGTGCTGTTGAGTTAAATGACAGCTGGTTTACTACTCTCTTTCCTCGCCCCCGACAGATGTGTTATGCCTTGAACAGCTGCGCGACAAGCCAGAACTCATGCAGGTGCTTCGCGCTAGGGAAAGCTGCACCTGTTGAATTTCTGCTTGCCTAGCCGCTCTCAAAGGCACCTGGGCACTGCCTGTGACCGCCAGACAAAGAAGAGGGAAGCAAGCGATCCTACAGGCACAAGATACACACACTCCTTCCTCATGTTTCAACCTTTCCCCCCTCACTTTTCAGACCCCTACTTGCTTGCCTTGGGTATTGTGTGCGGGGGGGGGGGGGGAAAGAGTGCCAGGTACCTACCTCAGGTCAGGTGAGCAGCTGCCGCTGCCTCTTCATTATGGCTGTGCCTTAGCAAGTCTGACTGCCCCCCCCCCCAGCAGATCCGATCTGCCCTGGCCCGGCGTGCCTATGTGGGGAGGGGAGGGAGAGTGTCAGGGTCACACATAGAGAGAAGCTCCTCCTCGGAGCTGCCTGCAAAGTCCACAACTGCCGCTGGCCGGTGCGGATTGCCTGTGTAGTGAAATCAAAGGCACTAGCCGGAAAGTAGTCGCGACTCAGTAGCCTGGCCCCCTCGGTCCCTGGAATCGGATTACACAGGCGCTCTTATCCCCCCCCCCCCGAGTTTATTTGGGGCACTGTGAACCGCGGGGATTTGATGGCATAGCAGCCTGGGGAACAACCGGCTCGCTAATCCGGGCGGGGCGGGGCGGGGCGGGGAGGGAGGTAGCTTTAGCAACGAGTGCCTAAGCGAATTTACTCAGAAGAAGCAAGTTGCACCAAGTTCAGTGAGACTTGCTCCCAAAGTAGGTTTGCAGCTATTCAGGTCGCTCTTAACCACGTTTACTCGGAAGTAAGGTTGGAGGATGCATGGAGTTCTGTTTCGTTTTGTAGCCTTCCAGGACTGAGGGCTCCTTATTCATTATCTTGCAGAGCCAAAGGCAGGCTCCTAATTTAATTTGGAGCCCCTCCCCGCCCACTATCATGGTTCAGAATCTGTTCTGAATGCCAGGATTCAGTCCTGGAACATACAAAGGCATAATAAAGATTAGTGCCTCTGAGCATGTGAAGAGAGCCTTTCTCTCATCCCTGAGTAACTACAGAGAGTGTGCACCAGAGCGCCTGCAACAAATCATTCCAAATTGCCCAGGGCAGGGTCTCAGAGTGTGTGATCCCCTCTTTCTGCTGCCCTCAGCATCACATGAGTTAAGAATGGGTATGGACCTTTCACAGGTACTGCTGCTCAGATAGACACAGCTCCTGTTCAGGGAAGCTGTCATGACATAAACCACCTTCTGGGCTGTCTGTACTGCCACATGCCTCCCGTTTTCTCCTCTCCCACCAGCACTGTTGAATGGTGGAATGGGCTTTACTCTGTGAGGCTGCTGCATGCGCGGGGCAAGTGAAAAGTTGCATGGTGCCACTCTGCCTGGGCTGCTGCCCTCCAGAAGCCTCTGAACAGGGGAACATTTACATCATTTCAGTGTCAATATATTTTACATGGTCTTTGATGCCCATTTTGAGCCTGTGTCCAAATTTTGCCAAGAGCTGGTGCTGCCCCTTTCACTGTGATCCGATTACACTACTGGTTGTTCACACAATCTAGAATTACAAGACAAAGCAAAGCAAACAACAGAAGAACAAACAAAGCAAATAACAAAACCATGGCTTCCAAACAACGTTGACAGTGCAATCCTATGCCTGTCTACTCAGAAGTAGGTTCCACTGTGTTCAGTGGGGCTTACTCTCAGGAAAGTGTGCATAGGATTGTAGTGCATGTGTAGTAGTGCCACAGTTGTTGAAAATTACCATTGGTTTTACCTAACCTTTTCTGGCTACTCTGACACATTATAATTTGCAAAAGCTAAGTTTTAGGGTGCTTGAGTTTATCACTGTTGCCTCCAAGTGGCCCACTGGTATAGCTGATTGTCAAACCCATGCCAATCCCATTGCAAATGTCTTTTTGACTGAAGGAAATTTGACTTTGACTGAAGGAAATTGGACTTTGAGGTCTGTGATCCCATCACATTATAGTAAATATTAGTTTCCACATTATTTTCAGTGCTTTCCCACCATGAAGATTGTTGGAGTTCACCTAGTGAATCTATCCAAAGTAAATCAAGAGAGGACGAGAGGGAAGAACTTCCAGGAATGATGTATGTGCGGATTCTCAGATGTGACCCAGATGTGACCAGTGGAAGCTGAAGCAGGTTGGCTGCACATCATAATGACACAGGCAGGCATTACCTGGGAAGTTATTTGTTAATCCGGATTAGCATGTGCCCAAACAAACAAGTATGTTAGCACAGATTTACATTACCTGTCACTTTCCGGTCAAATGAAGTTATCAACAAATGTTTTAAGAAAACAAGGAAGGTAAATGATTCAGGCAAGGTGATTTTTTTTTTCATGCACACTCCCAATGCGAAATGTATTTGACCAAATTTAGCCTGCAATCCTATACACACTTACTTGAGAGTAACTCCCATTAAAGTCAATGGGTATTACTTCTAAGTAGACATGCATAGGACTGCACTGTTAAAAACCGCAATGAAAGAAAACTCTCTCTTTCCTTGTTCCTTTGGTGATTGTTTGTTTGCAAAGATTTATTTAATTCCTTTTATTGAATGTTTGACATTCAAGACTGCTATGAACAAGTCAGATATAAAAACTGTATAAAACAATAATACAAAAAACAATCAGTCAAGGGGGGGAAGACCCAAAATAAAAGCAGCAGCTAAAAAGGACATCTGTAACATCCTAACTAACCTAAAGCCTTCCTAAAAAGCCAAGTTCTGTGCCAAAAGATGAGCAAAAGTGGCCTTCACTTGGTTTTAAGGTGCAGCAACCAATAAGGCTCTGTTTTCTTGCCCTTCTGCCCATCTGTCTAACCTCAGAGGGTACTGAGACACTGAACAGGCCTTCTGATGTTGAATGGAATGGGTGGGTGTGTAGGTAGAATGAGTGGAAGGAGGCTGTCCATAAGCATTTAGAGCTGTAAGGGTGAGAAACAGCACCTTGAATTGAGCTCAGATTAGCAACCAGGCCTGGCTGAAGCTGGAGCGCAAGTGGTCCAAATTTGCTGACCCCTCAGTGGTTTTTGTGGTACTGCCAAGGAAAGAGCCAGAGAAGGCTGCAGACCAAGGGGAGTAAGGCCTCATGATGATTAGTGCTCAGTATACTCCTTCTTGCTCTCGGCTTTCCCTTACTGGCTCAGCAGTTGAATGGGGAGGAATTGGCAGATCTATCCACTGCCTGACTGCCGTCATCTCAAACTGAGGAGACCAGGCAGAAGTGTGGGGAAAACTCCCTCTCCCAGGAGAACACAGAACCAGGGATTCTTATTCAGAATCCAAGTACAGTAGCACCTGCAAGCAATCAGACATTGCACTTCTTGGAGTGTGAATGGGTGTCACTTCTGAGAACCAGCATTATGTTTCAACAGCAGACCTAGCAAAAACACATGGGCATCCCTGTGCTAGAACTTGTCACCCAGATTTGATGATGTCAAAGTTACCTGACTGGAGTTACTCCAGTTACCTGACTGGAGAAGTGGAAACCACCTGCCACTCTATCCCACCCCTTTACCTAGGCAGGTAGGCTGCCCAGTTGGTAGGCACATGCCAATCTCAGTCAGAGACTTGGCTGCTCCAGACAAATCCACATTCAGCACATGGCTGTCTGGGAATGCCGTTTCAAATAAAGGACAAAGACATGTGCAGGAGCATGTCCCAGCAGCGTTACGCCGCTGAACCAGCACAGGAGCCTCTGGGGAGAAGTGTCCAAAAATAAGGAAAAGAACCAGAGAAATACAGGGCATTCTTCACAGGCATGCAGCCCCCTATCACCACTGCTGCCCCCTCCTCATCTTCTCTGCAGCTGGCGCATCTTCAAAACTGGCCACAGTAGGAGGGATCATGCGAAAGATCCTCCCTGTGCCAGCCTGTTTGGGACAAGTGGAGGCGAGGTGGTCAGAAGAGGGCAATGATCTTCTCGACGGCACTGAACTCAGCTGGATGAACACAGGCAATGGAACAAAGATGCAGCAGTTACTACCCTTCTCCTCCAGCTCTGCAGCCAACATTCTCAGCGGCAGCAACAGGTAAGGCCCTCCCCCATTTTCTTGCTCTCTTTGCTAGGATGGTCTGGTCTGCTGCAGCTCAGCTTGGGCTGCCTGATCTCATTGCTAGATGAGAGAGGAGATGTGTCAGCCTGCATACAACTGCCTCTCTAAGCATGACAACAGTGGCTGGGTGTCAGTGTGAGCAGCAGGCAGTGATGTCGACTTGAGTCTATTGACTCGGACTCGAGTCAGACTCAAGTCGCGTCAATGACTCGGACTTGACTCGGCAATTGTAAAAGACTTGAAAGACTCGACTCGAGACTTGGAGCCTTTTATGACAAGTCGAATTTTATTCAGATTTAAACCCGTTTTCCCCATTAAATAGATAGGGACTTGCAACTCGTAACCAAAGACTCGGGACTTGGGGGCAAAGACTTGGGACTTGACTTGAGACTTGGACCCAGAAACATGGGACTTGACTCGAGACTTGGAGTCAGAGACTTGATCCACATCCTTGGCAGCAGGCCTGATGGCACAGGGGCTCTCAAGATCCATGTTTAGTGCCATGATCAAACTCAATGAGCTTTGAATTGAGCATCTGCTTAAATCAACCTCACAACTATTTTAATTTTATTTATTACAATTTTTATACCGCCCTTTCTCCAAAGAGCTCAGGGTGGTGTACATGGTTCCTTCCCTCTTTTTGACCTCACAACAACCCTGTGAGGTGAGGCTGAGAGATAGTGACTATTTCAGCCTGGCTCCACATACTCTTTAAAGCTGGAGCTACACTGACGCATTTGTGTTCCGTATGCGTCTGGTGTCCCGCCCCCAGGTTCAATCAACGAGCTCTGATGCGAACGCAGGCAAAGTAGAGTTGGACTCCACTTTGCCCATGTTCACATTTCGTTCATCCAATCAGAGACCATTGTTTGAACCAGGGGGCGGGACACCAGACGCATACAGAACGGGACGCGCGCTTTATGGTTGTGCGTTGCTGCTGCTTCAATGACTTGTTTACTTCTGCACTCATTCAGCATTAAATATGACACCAGGTCCATCAGTGAGGCAAAGGGCAGGGTGGGCTTCTCTCTTTGCCCCAAATCTTCATCAGCCATCCTTATAAAGCCATCCTTATCCAATAAGGATAAGCCATCCTTATCCTTATTGAGCACAATACAAGGAATGGTGGGATCTGGGCTATATCTGGCCCACAGGAACCTGGTGGGTTGTGGACATCATTGCATTGGCCCCATATGCCCTTCTCCTCTTCAGCAATAACCTGTTTCCCAAGTCTAAGTCACTGGAGTTCTCGCTCCTTCTTCTTAAAAGGGAGTATAGTCATCCTTAGCACTACAGTCATCTTCTCTTGTGGGGCATGTGAATGAACCAACTGCCAAGATGTGCACAGACAAGCGCAGTTATAATAATAATAATAATAATAATAATAATAATAATAATAATAATAATAATAATATACAGTATTTATATACTGCACTTCTTGGTCATTGGATTTCTCCTCTGGCTTTAATTCAAGGAAGTGTACATGGGTAGGCTTTCTAAACCCCAAGGGGTTTTTACAATATAATAACGTTCTTTTTCATATATTTATATTTTATTAATATATTAAAACATAAAAACAATACATTTCATAAGGTTATAGCAAGCGCGAAGCAATATATCCTACTAGCATACTATTCACTACTAGCATAGAATATCCAACTGTCAAAATATCACCCACATTCTATTCATTAAATCCGCATATCATCACATCGTTCTTCTCTCTATATCTCTTAAAAGATCAATAAATGGTTTCCAATTTATCCACAGAAAGGTTAACTGATTTTTCCTTAATTAAAATTGTAAGTTTATCCATTTCAGCATAATCCAAAACTTTCAACCACCAATTTTCCAGCGAAGGTATCTTTGAATTCTTCCAGTATTGTGCGTATAAAATTAATGCCGCACTTATCATATATAAAAACAAAGTTTGAAATTTTTCGCCTACATGATCATCCCTCATACCCAACAAAAAGGTTTCCATTTTCATTTGAACCTTAATCTTTAAAATCAACTGTATCTGTTTATGAAACTGAATCCAATACTTCTTTGCTTATTCTAATCTTGTTCTAATCTTTCGTAGAACCCTTCATTCTAGATGTTGCTTTCACAGTCCAGCATTCGCCTCACCACGCTTCAGCGACAGGCAACATTGACTGCCACTCAAGTGCTGCAGCTGCAGTTCTACTCCCCCACAGAGGCTCTGCAACTTGTCAGCTCGGCGTGCCGGCAGCTCTCCAACAAACACAGACACTTCCGGCCTACTTGAACTGCCATACGTCACATCTTCAGGCATTTATGAGACGATCGCTCTACCAACTGAACCAGAAGCTCTCTACGTGGGGCTGCCCTTGAAGACGGTTCGGAAGCTGCAGTTAGTGCACAATGCGGCGGCCTGGGTGGTCGCTGGAGCTAGGCGGTTTGACTCTGTTGAACCGCTGCTTCAGCGGCTGCACTGGCTGCCCATTCGTTTCTGAGCCCAATTCAAGGTGCTGGTAATGACCTTTAAAGCCCTTCACGGTTTGGGTCCAGGATATCTGAGGGACCGCCTTCTCCCATACGTTCCGGCCCGCTCTCTTAGGTCATCTGAGGGGGCTCTCCTGCATGTACCACCTCTATCGCAAGTTAGGGGAGTGGCAACACGTGGGTGAGCCTTCTCTGCTGTGGCACCACAACTGTGGAACTCCCTGCCAGGGGATCTGAGAACCACCCCCTCCCTCATGACTTTTTGGCGAGGGCTCAAAACATTTTTGTTTTGTCTAGCTTTTGGGTGATGGGTTGTGGTCTGCCTCCTGTGTCTCAAGATGCTCTGCCATGCTGCTTCTCTGCTCCATTCTGCCCCCCCCCAGTGGATTTTATTGTTTTTAAATTAAGTTATGTATTGTTTAAACTTATTTTCGGTATTATTTTAAATATGTATTTTAATTTTTGTTGTAAGCCGCCTTGGGCATTTGCCTTCGGCATAGGATAAGGCGGGATATAATTTTTTAAAATAAATAATAAATAAAATAAGTCCTGCCCAGGAAACGTCCTGCTCTACCAACTGCCCGGACGTCCTGAGCCAGGCATCCTGCCCATTGTGTTTAGGAAATGTAGCTTTAAATTGTAAGTGTGAGAGTTTGGGTAAGCCAAAGGACCCTTCAGATACCCTACCTTTCATGGCCTGCAGAATACAAGAGCACTTCTCTGGTAGCATTAGGATACTTAAAATTTCAGAGTAATTTTTAATTTCAAAAAGATCAGCCGCATCTCACCCTTGGGTATTTTGGTGCTACAGTAACCTCATTATCTCTCATCTGCTACATGTTGGGGACGGAGTGGGCAAAATGTTCCTCTCTATTCTGAGTTTTGCTGCTACTGCCTTTTCTTGTCTTGCCCCTTACGGTCAAGGTGAGGGACCTGGAGCCATAGTTTTGCCATCAATTGAAAGAAAGCAATTGGACATCTGCATGCAGTTCAGTTGCACTGCTTAATGTAAATTGGGATACCATGCAATCTGATGGGGTTTATTCCTCTTCATTTGGTATTCCGGGCAGCTATCTTGGCACCGATATTATGACTAGAGTTTCAGATAAAATGAAATGCAATAAAAAGCAATGTGACATGAAATCTTTTGAAGGCAGTCGTTAACCTGAAAAAAGGGGACACAGAGAGAAAGATAACATTAAAGGACACCTCTGAATTTCCTAAAAAATATCTGGAAAACTCTTGAAGAACCTCTAGGAGCTTTTTGAAAGGTAGAAGGGAGATATAAAGTTTGATATCTGGGGACTTTAGTTACACTTTTAGAGGGAATAGACTGGTGGGGCAGCCAAAAAGCAAATGGATTTCCAAACCAGATAGCAGGGATATATCTAAGTCACTAGGTCACGAGTGTGAGTGCGCGTGCAAGGCATTTTTGCATGAGTGCAAGTCCGAGTGCGAGTCAGTACCCAAAAATTTTGGACGAGTACGAGCCAAGTGCGAGTTCTTTTAGGCACGAGTACAAGTCAAGTGCGAGTCATTTTTGCACAAGTGCAAGTAAGGCCCAAAAACCCGAGTCACAAGTGGAGTCACTTTGGGGAAAATGGTCTTTCCCCCTGAAAATGGGGTGTGTGTGGGACCTGTGAGGCTTCTAAAGAAGCCTCTTGGCTTCTTCTATGCCCTTCCCCTCACCTCTCAGTCTTATCACCACCCATCTGACTTGGGGAAAACGAGCGTACTCGTGTTCACATTCAAACCCGTGTAGAGCTGCATTGTTCCTCCCTAACTCCTACTCTCACCTTCCCTCCCCCCTCCCCTCACGCTTGGAGTTGTGGCCAATGGTGAACACCCAGCAAGAAAAAAAGGAAAAAACTCTGAGCCAGGCTTGCTTTCCCAGACCCCTCCCACCCCTCGAAAACCTGCGCAGAGCTATATTGCTCCTCCTTACCCTCTCCCCTTGCTGAACCCTTGGGCTCAGAGTTTTGACCAATGAGGAGGAACCGCTGCGGCAGCTATGCCTTCCCTCAGCCCTCCCATCCCCTTGGAGTTGTGGCCAATGGCGAAAAAATGCCAAGAAGAAAAACAAGGCTTGCCTTCCCTGACCCTTCTCACCCAATCTGCTCGAAAAACCTCTGTCCCCGACTTTGTCCTCCGAGGTCTCCACTGCACCTGCCTGCCTGTGTTGTAGTGAGCATCGCCAACCTGCTTGCTGATTGATAATGTCGGCCATTAAAGGAAAATGACTCGGAAACAGCAAGTCATTACCCCCACGAGTCTGACTGCGAGTCCGAGTCCCGTGGGTCACGAGTGCGAGTCTGTGGGTTGCGAGTCCGAGTCAAGTGCAAATCAGGGAAAGAAGTGACTCAGTTGCACTTGCGAGTTGAGTAATCTGACTCAAGTCCCCATCCCTGCCAGATAGCTTCCCATTGGAGATTCTGGGGATGCATCTCCAGTACAGCCAAAGTCTATATACTGTTGTTCAGCTCTTTAAACAACAACAGCATAAAAGAGATAATGCAATAACATACTTTTGTACATTGAAAACAATTGTTATAGGAATGCATTAGTCCATAATAGAAAGGGCAGATATACCACTGATTTATAACTGCACGTTTGAATTAATTCATTCACTCACTTCATGGCAACAGGAGAATTGTTGGGTCTTGTCGAAGATTCTCATCTTTCCAGTTAGTTTCATTTTGCTGCCTCAGGGCCATTGCTTTCACTTGTCTAGCATGCAATCTGCTAAACTGTCCTGGAAGTGTCATTCCATTGCAATTATTTTGATAGATTGCTCATTGCAGAATTGTTCTTGCATGTGCACATGAAATGTCCTGTTCAGATTTCCAGTGAAATCTGACTGTATGAAAGCACTTCTGATTTATTAAGATGGTCTTATAGCCTTATGTTGAGGGCAAACAACTAAATGGCTGACAGAACAGAAAGCAAGCTGAAGAGCACCTGCGTGGGCCGCATTGAAACGGAGGCTGTAACAATAAATAGCAAAACATTGTTTAGTCCTTAATCCCCCCCTAAAAGTGTCCCAGGAACAGCAGGCTCATAGTTTGGGGGTGCTCCTGGATGGGAGATTTTTTACACACACACACACACAAATTCCTTTCCTGAAGCAATCAGACCTGCCCTGAAGTCCACATGTGCTAGTCATCTTCCACCTCCAGTTTGGATTCCAGTAGTAGCGCGCTCTTCACAAGGCTTGCCCTTAAGGACAGCAACTTCAACTGGTCCAGAGGGCCTCATGGCCAGACTGCTATCTGGGATCAGCAGGCCATAATATGCTCGTATTTTGTCAGTTCTACTGACTACCAATTTGTTTTCAGTCTCAATACAAGGTGCTGCCTTTGGCCTTTATATGACCTGGAACCAGAGTGTATCAGAAACCGCTTCCTTTAGAGGCTTTTCTTGTCCCTCCACCATCAGAGGCCCCACTCATGGAGCCATCTCTTTTGGATTATACCAGTGGTTCTTAAACCTTTTAGCACTGGGACCCACTTCTTAAAACAACACTCTATCAGGACCTACCTAGCTTTATGAGACTTTTAAAAAAATTTTATTTATTTATTTATTTGCAAAAACTGCTATCCATTTCTCGTAATGAGGTAGCCCTAATGAATGTTTATGTTATTGTTATTATTAACAGTATTTATATACTGCTGTTCAACAAAAGGTTCACAGCCTCAATACTTGACTTGAGGGGGGGAAAACACCAGAAAAAGACGCTCAAACATTATTATTATTATTACTATTATTATTATTATTACTATTATTATTATTATTATTATTAACAGTATTTATATACCACTTTTCAACAAAAAGTTCACAAAGCGGTTTACAGACAAAATCAAATGCTTAAATGGCTCCCTGTCCCAAAAGGGCTCACAATCTAAAAAGATGCAGAACACCACCAGCAAACAGCCACCAGAAGAGAGACTGTGCTGGGGTGAAAGGGGAGCAGTTACTCTCCCCCTGCTAAATATAAGAGGAGCACCAATTGAAAAAGTGCCTCTTGCCCAGTTAGCAAGTGTATAAATATTATCTCCCTATATTTACACAAGCTTGCAAACTGCAGGAGCTCAGCTCCTTGCAAACTACAGAAGCTCAGCTGTTTGCAGGGGAATTAGCAGCTATCTTGTTAGCTGCAGGAGCCCAGTTCTTTGAAGGGCAATTAGCAGCTGTCTGATTTTTGAATAGCCTCAAGGCTTGAGGCAATTAGGGACCCACCAGAAATCAGGTCACAACCCACCAAGTGGGTCCCAACCCACAGTTTGAGAAACACTGGATTATACCACCCAAATTACAAAACAACACACACACACACACACACAGAGGAGATGTGCCTTCACTGCTTGCTTTTAGGCATGCATTGAAAACTTTTCTTTCAGTGGACATTGTTTTAGTTAGGGTCTATAAATATTTGCACTGTCATTGTTGTTACTGTTTTTTATTTCTGCTTGCTGACCATTGTATTTTTAAATTAATACCTTGTGTACCTTGTGAGCCACTTTGGGTTACATGAAGGGTAGGATTCCTAAATCCAATTGGACCCCAACATCTTGTTGATTTCAATGGTGCTTAATCACAACCAACTTTCTTAGAATATACATCTCAATATAACAAATATTTTTTTTAAAGACAGTTTTACTATCCTGAAACTTCTGTCCCAGGGCTACACAACATGTGAACTACCAAGCCAAGACACAATTCCCCTATTCTTGGTAATCCCAGGCAAACAGCAAGACAGGTTTATTGTGCCACTGCTATGCAGGGCTGGGAGGCTGAGTTTGGTCTGGTGGGGTATAAATAGGTTTTGGACTTGTGTTATTTTAAATAACACAAGTCTGAAACCTGCTAACCAGGTTTAACTTCTCTATATGTCAAAATACATACGATGCAGGATAACTAGTGTTTCACATGTATCTTACATTCATTTTGCTAATTATGTGGCTAACATGTCTGTAAATTCACATTAGCACACTTACACAATTTAATAGCATACCACATTGAATGCAGAAGGCTAATCTAATCTTTTATGGTGGTCCAACAGGGCCTTGATAAAGCCTCCTGTTATTAGTTCCTTTATGGCACTACAAATGCTCTCGTGTGTGCGCGCGTTTGTTCCCTCGCATAACATTTTTCTATATCTTACAGTTTTCTTTTGCTTTGCAGCCTTGGCACAGTTTGGGCACAAAGTGAAGCAAAGTCAATCAAGGGAGGAAAGAACCACCAGGATCAATGCGTGTGCCAATTCCCAGATGTGACCACTAGAAAACGAAGCATATGGATAGCACATCATAGGGACTTCAAAATGACACAGGCATGCATTACTTAGGAAGTTATTTGTAATTCAGATTAACGTGTGCCAAAGCAAGCACTCATGACACAGACTTGTGTTATCTGTCACATTCCTATCAAAGGAAGTTATCAGCAAAGATTATTAGAAAAACAAGATAAATGAGCTGGGCAGGGCAGGCTTTTTTTAATGCATGCTCACAATGTGAGCTGTGTTTGACCTAATTAACTTCGCAAATCAAAGAAAACTGACTATGCTCCTGCCCCTTTATTTATCCAAAGGATTTAGTTCAGATTTATTTCATTTTATAACAGTGCCATCTACTGGTGAAAACAAGGCATGCGAGAGGAACAGGGATGCCATTGCTGCTTTCTACATGTACTTTCTGAGGGAATAGATTTTTAGATTTCCGTCTATGCAACCTGAAGTGAACTACCGGTAGTCTGTCTCTAGCATCTTTTTGCACTTGGCTGCTTATTGCATTGGTCTGTCATGAGCTGTCAGATATGCATAACTGAGCACTCAAGTTGCTTGATGGGGCCTAACAAGTTCATTTAGTTATGGATTCAAATACTTGCCGAGCCTGTGAGTGCCATCAAACGTAGATGGTTCTGAGAAGTTACACAGGGAAAATCTACAAAAGAAAAATATAATCCCCACCCACCACTTTGTATGGTTAATGATACTTCTTCGATTCTAGGCCGGTCAGTTGCTAACTTGCCTTCCAACTGCTTTAAATGTTAAATGAACGTAACCTTTATCCATCCCACCTAGCACTGGAACAGACTTGCCCTGGATAGAGTCTATGGCAGAGGAATCTTCTAGGTAAGCAACAGCCTCACTAGCAGGGTTGATCTCAAAAGGGAACAAAATAGGATTTTAAAAACACTATGAGAACTGCTATCATTTATTTATATAGCACAGAGTTAAAGGACAGGTCCCTGCCCAAAGAGGCTTACAATTTAGATATTGACACAAAGGAGACAACAAGGTGGGGAGGAGAAGGGGAAAGAGCCAGGAGAAAATGGGAAAGATATGCAATTGCTTCAGCTACAGCCATGGGGGCAATGGACAGATCTTGTTCCACTTCCAAGCAGAGGCCACTGAGCTGTCTTTGCAGAACTCTCTTTAGATAGAACAAAGGGAGTATTGAGAGAAAAACAGATTTATTACCGACTGGGGAGACGGGAAATCAAGCAAGATATAGACCAGTGTTTCTCAAACTGTGGGTTAGGACCCACTTGGTGGGTCATGACCTGATTTCTGGTGGGTCCCACAGGGCCTCCAACGAAAACATGGTTGATGGAAAGATCAGATAAGTAATTGCCTCAAGGCTGAGGCTATTCAAAAATCAGATAGCTGCTAACTGCCCTGCAAAGAGCTGACCTCCTGCAGTTTGCAAGCTTGTATAAATAATGTATAGGGAGATGAATGTTTGAGTGTCTTTCTTACGGTGGTTTCTTTTCCACGTCTGTCAATGACAGGTAGTGGGAGCAAGTGAAGACTGGGTCACATAACTAAGCCCCTTAAGCCTTGAGGCTATTCATTAGGACTGCGTCATTACAAGAAATGGATCAAGTTTTTTTGCAAATAAATAAATATTACTTGTAAATAAATTAATATACAGTATTATTTCTTTCCAGATCACCTTTTTTAAAGTATCATAAAGCTAGGTGGGTCCCAATAGAGTATCATTTTAAAAAGTGGGTCTCGGTGCTAAAACGTTTGGGAACCACTGATATAGATCATTCCCAGACCATCACATTCTTTAATCCCACCCTTCCTCTTATCAGCTCAGTGTGGCATGGCTCACTCACCCCACCTTATTTTATTCTCACAAGAAGTCTGTCAAGTAAGTTGGGCTGAATAATGGTGATTAGACCAGTTACCCAATGAGCTTCATGGGGGGGGGATTTGAACCCAAGTCTCCCTGATCCTACTAACCACAGCACTCAGCAGCCCAAAGGGGGTCCCAGGCCCCCAATATACAAAGCCAAGCCTTGCTGTTTATACTTCCAGGAAGAGCCAAGCTTAAGCCGGCTGTTCTCTGCAGTGTATCTGTTGCTGTCTTGGGAGTTCTGGATTTGTAGCTGTGCCTTTCAGGGTCTCTCTCAGGTCTCCTCTCACACAGGTTCTACCAATTCTGTCATGGGTTAGACATGAAGAAGACTTCTCATCCACATTCTTCAGTGAACTGTTTCCCTCCTGGGTTTCTCCCTCTCTGACAAACTGAAACCTTCTCCCTCAGAGTCCCTGGCCCGTTACTAAGCAACAGTTGACAGTTGCTAAGCAACAGCTTGAGGAAAATAACTGGGGGAGGGGATGTCCTCTTCAGAAAAGAGTAAATGGCAGTTTGCTTCAGCAGGAGGCCTCCTGTCAAAGATTGCGCTGCAATGCAATCTATTTTGCTTTTTTTTCCCCCTACCCTGAAAATGAATGAAAGGGAACAAGCAGTGGTTCAAGCCAAGAATTATGAACTGAAGTTCACCAACATTTCAGTGTTTAGCTTGTTTTACACCTTTTCTGGCTTCTTTGCAAACATGACTGTGATTGAGTTGGACTTTGAGACTGAAGAAAGTGGTATCCTGAACATGTATAGTATACAGCAATACCTTGCACTTTTGTTTGGTTAGGGACCAGAGCATGGATGAAAGTAAAAAAAAACGGATGAATGTCAAAGCATAGCCATATTTAGCTTGCAAATTTGTATTAGTCGGCAAAAAAAGTAAATAACTATATAACACATGCGAATGAGTGCGAAACCTAAATACACAGAAATAAAAGAAAAACATACAAATTTGAAATGTATGTTTGTATGTTTATTGTTGGATGTTGGAAGGTTGGATGAATTTGGACGAAAGAGGAAAGCACGTGGACAAAATTTGAAATGTGGTTATAATTGAAAACTGTTGAAAGAGCAAAGTGATGAAAGTCAAGTGGATGAAAATCAAGGTATTGCTGTATCAAAATTTCATTCTGGGATTCACCCCACCGTTCAAGAGGGTTGCCACCCAACAAATGACATGCCCAATGAGCTAGTTAAACCAAGGGTCTCCTTTTCCTTGGCCTCAAAGTGACTGCATATCCAGGTCACTCTGTTTCCCACTTGTTGCATAGTGATATTTTCCACTGGTTGCATAGTGATATGTGCGTGTTATTTCTGCCAAACATACAGTAGCTCTAGTACTGCAGCCTCATACTTCTTCACTAAGTTCCAAAATCGTCTAAATCTGATCTTTCCATCACCTTCAAAAAGATCAGCAGCATCTCACCCTTAGGTATTTTGGTGCTACAGTAACCTCATTATCTCTCATCTGCTACATGTTGGGAACAGAGTGGGCAAAATGTTCCTCTCTATTCTGAGTTTTGCTGCTACTGCCTTTTCTTGTCTTGCCCCTTACGGTCAAGGTGAGGGACCTGGAGACACAGTTTTGCCATCACTTGAAAGAGAGCAATTGGACATCTGCATGTAGTTCAGTTGCACGGCTTAATGTAACTTGGGATACCATGCAATCTGATGGGGCTTATTATTCCTATTCATTTGGTATTCCGGGCAGCTATCTTGGCACTGATACTATGGCTACAGTTTAAGACAGTGATGGTGAACCATTTGGGCTTGGTGTGTCAAAATATTTGAAAATGCGTAACTTGACTCTGCTGGTGTGTCGCCACCCCCCCCCCCTTTTAATATGGCTTTGACTGTTGCTACTTTTAATAGTAATTTTGAATTGAACTGAACTGAAAACAACTATAGAACACATTGCATTTTATTTAACATCAATTAGTGACTTTTTTATTGCTGAGTTTTACTAGATATAGAGGTCTGCCAAAAATCTCTGCCCTAAATGTTCAAAACAAGCCTGTAAAACATTTGCGAAAATGTAAGGTGTTTCTTAAATGAACAATGCAAGGAAATCGAGGAAAACAACAGAATGGGGAGGACTAGAGATCTCTTCAAGAAAATTGGAGATATCAAGGGAACGTTTTGTGCAAAGATGGGCATGATAAAAGACAAAAAAGGCAGAGACCTAACAGAAGCAGAAGAGATTAAGAAGAGATGGCAAGAATACACAGAAGAACTATACAAGAAAGATCTTAATGTTCCTGATGACCACGCTGGTGTGGTCACTGACCCAGAGCCGGACATCCTAGAGAGTGAAGTCAAGTGGGCCTTAGGTAGCATCACTAACAACAAAGCTAGTGGAAATGATAATATCCCAGCTGAACTACTTAAAATCCTAAATGATGATGCTGTGAAAGTGCTGCACTCAATATGCCAACAAATTTGGAAAACTCAGCAGTGGCCAAAGGATTGGAAAAGGTCAGTTTACGTTCCAATTTCAAAGAAGGGCAGTGCCAAAGAGTGCTCAAACTATCGCACAATTGCACTCATTTCACATGCTAGCAAGGTTATGCTCAAAATCCTACAAGCTAGGCTTCAGCAGTACGTGGACCGAGAACTACCGGACGTACAAGCTGGGTTTCGAAGAGGCAGAGGAACTAGAGATCAAATTGCCAACATGCGCTGGATCATGGAGAAAGCCCGAGAGTTCCAAAAAACCACCTACTTCTGCTTCATTGACTACGCAAAAGCCTTTGATTGTGTGGATCACAACAAACTGTGGCAAATTCTTAAAGAGATGGGGGTACCAGACCACCTTACCTGTCTCCTGAGAAACCTGTATGCGGGTCAAGAAGCAACAGTTCGGACCGGCCATGGAACAACCGACTGGTTCAAAATTGGGAAGGGAGTACGGCAAGGCTGTATATTGTCACCCTGCCTATTTAACTTATATGCAGAGTACATTATGAGAAACGCAGGGCTGAATGAATCGCAAGCCGGAATCAAGATTGCCGGGAGAAATATCAACAACCTCAGATATGCAGACGATACCACCCTAATGGCAGAAAGTGAAGAAGAACTAAAGAGCCTCTTGATGAGGGTGAAAGAGGAGAGTGCAAAAGTTGGCTTGAAACTCAACATTAATAAAACTAAGATCATGGTATCTGGGCCCATCAATTCCTGACAAATAGAAGGGGCAGAAATGGAAGCAGTAACAGATTTTACTTTTCTGGGCTCCAAGATCACTGCAGACGGAGACAGCAGCCATGAAATTAAAAGACGCTTACTCCTTGGAAGGAAAGCTATGGCAAACTTAGACAGCATAATAAAAAGCAGAGATATCACCATGCCAACAAAAGTTCGCATAGTCAGGGCGATGGTGTTCCCAGTAGCAATGTATGGTTGCGAGAGTTGGACCATAAGGAAGGCTGAGCGCTGAAGAATAGATGCTTTCGAACTGTGGTGCTGGAGAAGACTCCTGAGAGTCCCTTGGACTGCTAGGAGATCAAATCAGTCAATCCTAAATGAAATCAACCCTGACTATTCCCTGGAAGGACAGATACTAAGGCTGAAACTCAAATATTTTGGCCACCTAATGCGAAGAGAGGAGTCTCTGGAGAAGACTCTGATGCTGGAAAAGATTGAAGGCAAAAGGAGAAGGGGAAGGCAAAGGATGAGATGGTTAGACAGCATCACCGATGCAACAAACATGAAAATGAGCGAACTCAGGAAGATAGTGGAGGACAGGAAGGCCTGGCGGGATATGGTTCATGGGATCACGAAGGGTCAACAACAACAAGGTGTGTCCTGTGTCCTTTGCGAAAATGTAAGGTGACCCTGGGGGAAACACTGGCATGTTACCCAAAATGACCTCGCGTGTCACCAGTGACACGCATGTCATAGGTTCGCCATCAGGGGTTTAAGATACAATGAAATGCAATAAAAAGCAATGTGACATGAAATCTTTTGAAGGCAATCGTTAACACTAAAGGACACCTCTGAAATTCCTAAAAAATATCTGGAAAACTCTTGAAGAACCTCTAGAAGCTTTTTGAAATGTAGAAGGGAGATATAAAGTTTAATATCTGGGGACTTTAGTTACACTAAATAGACTGGTGGGGCAGCCAAAAAGCAAATGGATTTCCAAACCAGATAGCTTCCCATCGGAGATTCTGGGGATGCATCTCCAGTACAGCCAAAGTCTATATAACTGTTGTTCAGCTCTTTAAACAGCAGCAGCTTAAAAGAGATACTGCAATAACATACGTTTGTACATTGAAAACAATTGTTATAGGAATGCATTAGTCCATAATAGAAAGGGCAGATATACCACTGATTTATAACTGCACGTTTGAATTAATTCATTCACTCACTTCATGGCAACAGGAGAATTGTTGGGTCTTGTCGAAGATTCTCATCTTTCCAGTTAGTTTCATTTTGCTGCCTCAGGGCCATTGCTTTCACTTGTCTAGCATGCAATCTGCTAAACTGTCCTGGAAATGTCATTCCACTGCAATTATTTTGATAGATTACTCATTGCAGAATTGTTCTTGCATGTGCACATGAAATGTCCTGTTCAGATTTCCAGTGAAATCTGACTGTATGAAAGCACTTCTGATTTATTAAGATGGTCTTATAGCCTTACGTTGAGAGCAAACAACTAACAGCACAATCCAATTTAAGTTCTGGGCGGGGGACCTAGCTATCCGCCGCCCAGAGTAGTCCAAAGTAGTCGCAAACATGCCGTAAAGCACGTTTGTGTACTGCTTTAGAGCAGGGCAGACTGACGTAAGGCCGGCCTACCCTGCTCCATCGGCCAAGGCCTCGACCAGCCGTCAGACCCAGGTAAGTATGGATCCGGTGGGCAGTTGGGCTGGCGTTTCGGGCGGTAGTGGGAGGGCGGCCATAGGCCCAGCCATCCCCTGCGGGGACATGGCGCCTGCCATGTCCGGGTCTCCGCCGGGCAGCTTGGCTGTTACACAGCCACCTCTGACTTCTGCCAGCAAAACAGCTGACGGAAATCTGAGGAGGCCTATCAGCCCCAGCCGCCGTTACTCAGGGAAGGGGATGAGTGTCCCCTTCCTCGAATACTTTCCGCCGCGGGTTGCCTGCTGCAGGCAGCTCACGGCGGAGCACTGGATCGGGCGGACGGCCTCGGCCGGCCACCCGATCTTTAAGTCGGATTGGGCTGCCCATGGTTGACAGAACAGAAAGCAAGCTGAAGAGCACCTGTGTGAGCTGCGTTGAAATGGAGGCTGTAACAATAAATAACAAAACATTGTTTAGTCCTTAATCCCCCCCCCCAAAAAAAGTGTCCCAGGAACAGCAGGCTCATAGTTTGGGGGTGCTCCTGGATGGGAGATTTTTACACACACACACACACACACACACACACACACACACACACACACACACACACACACACACCCCTACCTTTCCTGATTGTGCTAGTCATCTTCCACCTCCAGTTTGGATTCCTGTAGTAGTGCGCTCTTCACAAGGCTTGCCCTTAAGGACAGCAACTTCAACTGGTCCAGAGGGCCACATGGCCAGACTGCTATCTGGGATCAGCAGGCCATAATATGCTCATATTTTGTCAGTTCTACTGACTACCAATTTGTTTTCAGTCTCAATACAAGGTGCTGCCTTTGGCCTTTATATGACCTGGAACCAGAGTGTATCAGAAACCGCTTCCTTTAGAGGCTTTTCTTGTTGTCCCCCCACCATCAGAGGCCCCACTCATGGAGCCATCTCTTTTGGATTAAAGTACTTGAGGCTTACAAATAAGCTAGTCACATGAATGTAGTGGAAAGACGGCTAAAAAATGTCAGGATACATGGTAGATTTCCCTAACTTTGTCATCAGACAGCTTCACATTCTTGCTCAGTTTCCAGAACTTTATAGCACTGCTGTAACCTTTTTAAAGCTTTTTCAAGAATCAAGAGAGTTCAAAATCCACTTTCACTTTCTTTTTTAATTGAAAGAAAATTAATTCCTGAAGAACTTGCAGCCTGAGACTGTTAATATAACTGGCATGACAGGCAATAGAAGTAGATAGAAGAGATCCTATCTGATCAGAAATACTCTCGTCCTTTCCTTTAAGCATGTGAGGGCTTTTTTTGTTGGAGGGGTGAAGAGTTACTGTAATTTAAACACCTCTTTTTCATAAATGTACCCAGGTCTTTAGGTACAATGGTGAAGATTCAGATATGAATGGCCGGGTGGGAAGGAACTGGATTAGCCACATACTGGTGGCTTGAATCACTGATGCCTTCTATTAGATTTCTATAAAAGCACCCTCCTCAAACAATTTTTAAAAAACCAAAATGATGTTTGTTTCTTAATTTTTAGGAAGAAGCAGAACTAAGTTGAGGAGAATAAAGACCACAAATGCATTAAAAACCACTACAACAGAAATGGGCTTTTATTTCAGCCAGATAAGTGAACAGTTAGTACCATTTTTTAAAGTTTTCAAGATAAAGAAATCAAGTACTGTGTTCCAAACAAAGAAACCCAATTTAAAAGAGAACTTTTGCTCCCCTAAACTTATACTGTTCCTCTGACGGACTCCATACATCATGTGATAACAGAACTGTCCTTCCAACACCAGTCTACAAGGTAGAGAATAATTTAGCAAATAAAACTACTCTTTGCAAAGTCCTTAATTTTCTAGTTGATCAATGTATTAATTTACTCTACTTTTAAAAATTGGGGTATGCATTTTAATACCAGCATTAAGTAACATATTCCTTGTGACAAATACCAATAAGAATTTTTAAAATTGAGTACATACACACACTCCTGAAATTAAAATTGTCAACATTTTTAAAGAGGTCATTCATATGGCATAACAACTGTGTTGCACAAGTTCCGTTTGTGGTGAACCTATCATAATAAACAGTCTTTAAAATGTAGTTTTCACAACTGCAGATGAAGTGGAAAAATCTGTATCTGGATTGTAAATGGTAAAAATGCTCCTCCGTTTTTCTAGAAAAAGTCCCCATGTATGCAATTTTTCTACTTGTGGAGATTGCTTGTTTCATTTGGAAAAGTTTTCGATCACGTGAGCCCACCTGCAGTTAGGTGGTGCAATTCAGAAACCAGAGGCAAAACTCAGAAACAGGTTTATCATCTCTTCTGTTTGTGAGAACTAGGCCCTTTCCCCACTCAATACTGAAACATTTTAAGCTTGCAGGACTGCAAATAAGAGTGTTTCTGATACTGCAAGGAATTGTTAACTTGATGTGTGAGTTTCTAGAAGTTGCTGGTGTATCAGGAAAGCTTCAGGTGGTCTTCTCAGCCGATTTGTCACATGCGTCAATACTTCTTGCTATTGCAAACTTGAGCAGTCAAGATAGATAATCACTTTGGGGGAAATGGGAACATAGCATAATGAAAAGGAAGGCAACAAGATTTCATTACTTTAGTTAGTGCTCACACTAAATGCCAGTTTGGCAGTTTCATTTGAAACCAACAGCAAATCATGAAACGTCATGAAAGATTTTTTTTTAAAAATCTCCTAGAGCAATTACTAAATGAAGAATTACCACACTAGATCAGTAAACCCCAGAAGAAAAATAAAATAATAATAATATTAATAATAATAATAATAAAATCAGTGTCTTACATCTTAGGTCCTTTTTCCATACAGTATGCACTTTTTAAGACACAATCCATAAAATATGCCGTTTGGCAACATTGCACATTTTTTGTCTTAAAAAAATGTTGTATACAGATAAAAATGCCGGTTTTTGAAGATTCCTTGAATGAATTCTGAAGCTGACTTCCAACGCTAAAGTTAAGATCAACTAAAAGGAGTTTAAATTATTATTTACAAATCCAGCAGGTAGAACTTCCATCATGGCTTCTTTCCCATTCTCCTAGCAGCTGTCACTCTCGCAGCAACTTTCATAGGTTTCCAGCTGTTGGGGTCTTCCTCATTAATCATCCGTCATTTTAAGCAATTCTAGAAGGGCCCCTACAGCGCCAAAATAACCCTTCAAAATAATTGCAAAGCAGAAAAAGTTAGTCAAGTTATTTGAGTTCAGCCAAACAGTCAAAATGTTTGACATTTTCGACACATAAGGAAATTATAGCTGCTTGCTTGTTATATATCAGGGTTGGCCTATATGTGCGGCTCTCGGAAATACGTTGGCTGAGCACCTTTTTGCATCACAATTATTATATAAAAGGTAAATAAGAAATTTTCAAGCTTTATAATTATTTACCAGGTATAAACTGAGAACCTAAGTTTAAAGTTCATGGTGAGTAAATATATTTAAGAATGTAAATGCTTCTTAAATATTGTAGCTCTCAAACATCTGAAGTTTATCATATGTGGCTCTTACATGAAGCAAGTTTGGCCAGCCCTGTTTTTTTTTTATATATTTGAAACCAACGGCAAATCAAGTCACATATATGATGTACATATATATAGTTCCCATATATGAGAACATCAGAAACTTTAGACAAGCAGGTACTGTAAAACAAAATATAGCATTTGCAGAGGGCAAAGAAAGGAGTAAATCTGAGTTTCCATATTATTATTATACATCCAGTGGATGCTAAGAACAGCAAATAAGGATGCTGAGCATAGAATGGATTGTTCCCATAAGTTCAGCACTTAATTTTAACAAAAACTAAGAAATCAGTCCAAGTTTAAGTACCTCACCTGTTCTACACATATATGGAGCATAACACTTGTATTACAATAGCCAGAACATCTCTTTGATCACATTCATACATTTGGATGCAATATGGATCTTGTTCCAGTGGACTTTAATTGGAGGAATAGTTTGAACCCTTTATACATCACAATATGAATAGGTAGTGAACTCACCTGCATTTTACTTCCACAGAACAAATCTCAAAATTACTATAGGCTGTATCCATCTTACAAATCCCTACATAAGTAGAGAAAGACTTCCAGAAACCACCTCAGTAGCCAGAAAGATACCTAGCTAGTCACTAAGACACAATTATATGCCCTAAAGCAAGGGTTCTCAACCTCTTCCCAGCCGAGTACCACCTCCGGCGCCATTCTCCTGCTGAGTACCACCAGAAGTGGAACAAAGTAGAAGATATGGGTAAAACAGCCATGCATCTTTACTGAATCCAGAAATAAAGATGCTTTAAATTTGTACCGTTGTCCTCAGACAACATTGTCTGAGGACAACGGTACACATTTAAAGCATCTTTATTTCTGGATTCAGTAAAGATACATGGCTGTTTTACCCATATCTTCTGCTTTGTTGCATTTTGTGTCCAGCTGTGAAAATCTCCATGTTACATTAAACCACCAGAAGTGACTGACAATGACATCATCACCAGTTACTTCTGGGTTTTCAGGTTTTGGAGGCCAGAAAACGCAGGTAGGAGGCTCTGGGCGGGTGGGAGGGCCCCTCTCAGTATTTCCAAAAGGCTCGACCAAAGGCAGGAGCCTCTTGGCAACGAAAATATGGCACTGACAGCACCGCCTTGGGGCAGAGTTCCAACGGTCTGGTGGTCCGAGTACCACCAGCAGTCGGCCAAAGTACCACTGGTTAAGAAACCCTGCCCTAAAGGAGTTTTCATAATGACATATGTTTAACTTTCTGCTCTAAATTATTTATTGTTGTTAAGTCTCAGCTGCCCCAGGGTCACCACATACATTACAGTAGCCAATATGGAAAGTACTTCAAATCATAGCACATGAAGATCATCACCAAGTGGTGAGCTGTTTGTCATGCCTCATCAAAAGTAAGGTAGTGCTCTCTATCTTAACATGGCAAGCTGCTACAGACAAATGCTCTACCATGTAGTGACAGTTACGGTACATTTAGAATGATCAAAAATGGCCTCCAAATCACAGTTCGAATACAGAAATACTACAATGAGAGATAAGTTCTCCTTCCTAGAGAGAATCTTGCAATTATCTCTGGCTACTAAATATTTGCCATCATTAAACAGTCCCTTTTCTTTTTTAATCCCACATTCCATCGCCTAATTAATACAAAAAATGATGTTTGTAATTTTTTTATTCAACACCAATTTTAAAAATCTTTTCCTGGAGCATCCTCTCATTCTCTCTTGTACAGTTTTGATAATCTTTATTGATTATTCAGACTTGACAGTGTTCTGTCTAGCCCAGAGGTTCTCAACCTGTGGTAAGGGTACCCCTAGGGGTATACCAAGCCCTGCCCCGTCAACAGCTAATTAAGTGTTAATTAACATGGATTTTAAATTGTAATTATTTTCGAAGCCCTTCTGTCTCTCTGATTCTGGGCTTATTTTTTGTACTTTGGAAAATGTACTTTGGTGGGGTGGGGGAGGGAGGAGCTGATTTTGGGAAGTGTGACAGAGAAAAAAAAAGGAGATCCTTGCATGTGTGTGTGTGTCTCTCTCCCCACCCCACAGTTAAATAAGACATTTTTTCACATTTAAAATGGTTTTAGTAGTTGACAGCAGTGATGGGGACTCGAGTCAAATGACTCGACTCGCAAGTGTGACTTAGCCACTTTTTCCCTGACTCGTACTTGTACACGTGACCCACTGACTCGCACTTGTACTCGCACTTGTGACCCACAGGACTCGTACTTGACTTGCACTCGGGGGGGTAACGACTTGCCATTTCCAAGTCATTTTCCTTTAATGGCCGGCCTCAACACAGGCAGGCAGGCAGGCGCAGTGGAGACCTCGGAGGAGGAGGGCAGCAGGGAGGAAGGGTTTTCAAGAGGGTGGGAAAGCAAGCCTGGCTCTGAGTCCCTTCCCCCCTTTTGTTGCTGTCTGTTTGGCATTGGCCACAACTCCGAGCGCGAGGGGTGGGGAGGAGTGAGGGAAGGTGAAGCAGTTCCTCCTCATTGACCAAAACTCCGAGCCCAAGGGATGCTTGGCTCAGCAAGGGGAAGGTGCAGGGAGGGAATAATAAATGGCTTGAATGTAGACACGCTTGTTTTTCCCAAACCAGATGGGTGGTGACAAGACTGAGAGGTGAGGGAAAGGGCATAGGAGGAGCCAAGTGGGTGCTTTAAAAGTCTCAGAGGTCCCCACACACACCCCACACACAGATACCCACCCACCCCATTTTCAGGGGAAAAGCCATTTTCCCCAAAGTGACTCGACTCGTGACTTGTGACTCGTGGTTTCTGGCCTTACTCGTACTCGACTCGCACTCGTGCAAAAATGACTCGCACTTGACTCGTACTTGCCCAAAAATTTTGACACTGACTCGCACTCGGACTCGCACTCTTGCAAAAATGACTCGTACTCGCGCTTGTGACCTAGTTACTTAGATACATCCCTGGTTGACAGTGACTGGCCCACTACCACAGGTTGAGAACCTCTGGGCTAGACAGAACACTATCTCTCAGCTTCACCTAATTCGCAGGGTTGTTGTGAGGTCAAAAGGAGGGGAGGAACCATGTACACCACCCCAAGCTCCTTGGAGGAAGGGTGGTATAAACATGTGAGAAATAAATTCAATTCAATTCTCTCATCTGTACTTAAGTTCTGACATTTCTTGTCACACATGCTTTTGAGGTTGGAGAAGATTTTTGTGTATTAGCAACTACTTAACCCTTGTGGGAATGCACTAGTAGATTTGGAATTGTGATTTTTAAAAGGACAAAGTTAATATCTTGTCTTCTTTTGAATAGCCTTTACCTCGTGTTCCAAAAAGAGAGCTTTGAGTTGTCCCTTTGACCAGTAGTCCATGGCATATGCTAGCACTTTCATGGAGACCATGTTGATTCTCAGGAAGTTTCCCACAAACACCACCCTGTCAATGTTCTGCAAAATTTAAGTAAAACAAGTCAATATTTATACCTTTAACAAAGCGACATTTTCAATAAAACATCCAGAATTTTTCAATAGCATTCACAGCTACAGTGTTCATTCAGCCCTGAAGTCCAAAAAACTTTTAACAAAGGAGCAACATAAAGACAACCCAAAACTCTTATTTAGATAGAATAATACCCTGGTAGCATACTTCTGTAAACCTGTTTCTGGAAATATGAAGGAATTTATATAGTACTACTACACTTCTATATTATTTTCAATAGGAGTATCATTTTCATTTATTCATTTTTACTTTGCTTTACAAATGTGTATTTGCTAAGTAGCCTGTCCGGGGTCGGACTTGCCCAACCCAGGGAACAACCTGCCTGGCAGACACAGGGCTGGTTACAGGCTTGGAGAGGCTGGAGCAGATAAGGAGCAGCAAGTGGTTGCAGGAGCCTCTCCACCTTCTCAGAGGGAAGGCTTAGGACCCAGAGGGTGACCAGGCCAGGGGGGTGGAACAAGGAAGGAGGGAGAGACCAGCCATAGGAATATAAAAGGAGAGGGCCAGGGAATGAGAAAGAGCTGGCTGAGGGCTGGAGGTTAGTTGGAAGAAAGCCTCCAGAACCCTGGGAGGCTGGAGAAGACCATGAGGCCGAGGAAGTGTAGGATGCCTGCAACCCCCCCCCCCCCGCCTCTGCTCTGAGGCCCAGGTGAGGGAGACAGCCTGGAGATGACAAGCCAGGCAGATGTGGCCCTGGAAGCACTGCTTAGGATACTGATGCGGGCGGGGACACCAGTAACAGGCAGGAGTCCAAGACCCTGCTTTCCGGGACCCTGACATAGCCATTACTGTACCATCATACCACAGACTTAAATATATATCCACACAAATTGCTAGCCTTAAAAATTTTTATAGGCCTGCCTGCCCACACATAATTTTATAGTTCATTGGTCTTCCAGAAATAGCTAACAGGGTGGGCTAAGAAACACAACACTTCGATTCTATACTTGCTTCCTTAGAAGCAGATCCCACTGAATTCAGTGAAAACCTCTTCTGCATAGACATAAGAACCTAAGAGCCCTGCTGGATCAGGCCAAGGATCTAGTCCAGCTTCCTGTATCTCATAGTGGCCCACCAGATGCATCAGGGAGCACTCAACACAACACAACACAACTGTATCCTTTCGCCACCCCCTTGCATCTGGCATTCAAAGATAGACTCTCTCTAAAACCCAGGGGTGGCATATAGTCATCCTGGCTTGTAACCTGCAATGAACTTTTCCTTCATAAATCTGTCCACTTGCCTTTTAAAGGCATCTAGGTCAGCTGCCATCACAACATCCTGAGGTAAGGAGTTCCACAGATTAATTATGTGCTGGATAAAGAAATATTTCCTTTTGTCTGTCTAACTTTTGTCTGTCTAACTCTCCTGCCAGTCAATTTTAGTGGATGTCCCCTGGTTCTAGTGTTGTGTGAAAGGGAAAAGTTCTTCCCTCTATCCATCCCATGCATTATTTTATATGTCTCAATCATTTCTCCCCCACCCTCAGGCGCCTCCTTTCTAGACTGAAGAGTCCCAAACAGTATAGCCTTTCCTCATAAGGGAGGTACCCCAGTCCACCAATTTGTTTTCTTCTGCACCTTTTCCAGTCCCACTATATCCTTTTTGAGATGTGGCAACCAGAACTGGATGCAATACTCCAGATGTGGCCTTACCGCCAATTTGTACAATGGCACAATGATATTGACTGTTCTATTGTCAATCCGTTTTTTAATTATCCTGAATACGGAAATGGCCTTCTTCGCAGCCACCACACACTGGGTCGACGCTTTCATTGAGCTGTCCCCCACATGGAACTGGACTGCAATAGAACTGGACTGTAATAGAATTAGACCGCATGCCTCCTAATTTACAAACATTTCCCTGTCTGATTATCTGGAAAAAGATTCTCACTGGTCCCAGGCCACGGCACAAAGGCCTGTTTAGAAGCCTGTGATCACCATTATATTTGTTGTTGTTGTTCAGTCGTTAAGTCGTGTCCGACCCTTCGTGATCCCATGAACCATATCCCGCCAGGCCTTCCTGTCCTCCACTATCTTCCTGAGTTCGCTCATTTTCATGTTTGTTGCATCGGTGATGCTGTCTAACCATCTCATCCTTGGCCTTCCCCTTCTCCTTTTGCCTTCAATCTTTCCCAGCATCAGAGTCTTCTCCAGAGAGTCCTCTCTTCGCATTAGGTGGCCAAAATATTTGAGTTTCAGCCTTAGTACCTGTCCTTCCAGGGAACAGTCAGGCTTGATTTCATTTAGAATTGACTGATTTGATCTCCTAGCAGTCCAAGGGACTCTCAGGAGTCTTCTCCAGCACCACAGTTCAAAAGCATCTATTCTTCGGCGCTCAGCCTTCCTTATGGTCCAACTCTCGCAACCATACATTGCTACTGGGAACACCATCGCCCTGACTATACGAACTTTTGTTGGCATGGTGATATCTCTGCTTTTTATTATGCTGTCTAAGTTTGCCATAGCTTTCCTTCCAAGGAGTAAGCGTCTTTTAATTTCATGGCTGCTGTCTCCGTCTGCAGTGATCTTGGAACCCAGAAAAGTAAAATCTGTTACTGCTTCCATTTCTGCCCCTTCTATTTGCCAAGAATTGATGGGACCCGATGCCATGATCTTAGTTTTATTAATGTTGAGTTTCAAGCCAACTTTTGCACTCTCCTCTTTCACTCTCATCAAGAGGCTCTTTAGTTCTTCTTCACTTTCTGCCATTAGGGTGGTATCGTCTGCATATCTGAGGTTGTTGATATTTCTCCCGGCAATCTTGATTCCGGCTTGTGATTCATTCAGCCCTGCGTTTCTCATAATGTACTCTGCATATAAGTTAAATAAGCAGGGTGACAATATACAGCCTTGCCGTACTCCCTTCCCAATTTTGAACCAATCAGTTGTTCCATGGCCGGTTCGAACTGTTGCTTCTTGACCCGCATACAGGTTTCTCAGGAGACAGGTAAGGTGGTCTGGTACCCCCATCTCTTTAAGAATTTGCCACAGTTTGTTGTGATCCACACAATCAAAGGCTTTTGCGTAGTCAATGAAGCAGAAGTAGGTGGTTTTTTGGAACTCTCGTGCTTTCTCCATGATCCACCGCATGTTGGCAATTTGATCTCTAGTTCCTCTGCCTCTTCGAAACCCAGCTTGTACGTCCGGTAGTTCTCGGTCCACGTACTGCTGAAGCCTAGCTTGTAGGATTTTGAGCATAACCTTGCTAGCATGTGAAATGAGTGCAATTGTACGGTAGTTTGAACACTCTTTGGCACTGCCCTTCTTTGGAATTGGAACGTAAACTGACCTTTTCCAATCCTTTGGCCACTGCTGAGTTTTCCAAATTTGTTGGCATATTGAGTGCAGCACTTTCACAGCATCATCATTTAGGATTTTAAGTAGCTCAGCTGGGATATTATCATCTCCACTAGCTTTGTTGTTAGTAATGCTACCTAAGGCCCACTTGACTTCACTCTCTAGGATGTCCGGCTCTGGGTCAGTGACCACACCAGCGTGGTCATCATGAATATTAAGATCTTTCTTGTATAGTTCTTCTGTGTATTCTTGCCATCTCTTCTTAATCTCGTCTGCTTCTGTTAGGTCCTTGCCTTTTTTTGTCCTTTATCATGCCCATCTTTGCACAAAACGTTCCCTTGATATCTCCAATTTTCTTGAAGAGATCTCTAGTCCTCCCCATTCTGTTGTTTTCCTCGATTTCCTTGCATTGTTCATTTAAGAAGGCCTTCTTATCTCTCCTTGCTATTCTCTGGAACTCTGCATTCAGTTGTTTATATCTTTCCCTTTCACCCTTGCTTTTTGCATTCCTTCTTTCCACAGCTATTTGTAAAGCCTCATCTGACAGCCACTTTGCTTTCTTGCATTTCTTTTTCTTTGGGATGGTTTTAGTTGCTGCCTCCTGTACAATGTTACGAACTTCCGTCCATAGTTCTTCAGGCACTCTGTCTACCAGGTCTAATGCCCTAAATCTATTCTTCACCTCCACTGTATACTCATAAGGGATATGGTTTAGGTCATATCTGACTGGTCTAGTGGTGTTCCCTACATTCTTCAGTTTAAGCCTGAATTTTGCAATAAGAAGCTCATGATCTGAGCCACAGTCAGCTCCAGGTCTTGTTTTTACTGATTGTATAGAGCTTCTCCATCTTTGGCTGCAAAGCACATAATCTATCTGGTTTCGGTATTGACCATCTGGTGATGTCCATGTGTAGAGTCGCCTCTTGTGTTGTTGGAAAAGAGTGTTTGCTATGACCAGCGTGTTCTCTTGACAGAACTCCGTTAGCCTTTGCCCTGCTTCATTTTGCGCTCCAAGGCCAAACTTGCCTGTTGTTCCGTTTATTTCTTGATTTCCGACTTTAGCATTCCAGTCTCCTATGATGTAAAGGACATCTTTTTTGGGTGCTAGTTCTAGAAGGTGTTGTAGGTCTTCATAGAACCGGTCAACTTCATCTTCTTCCGCATCAGTGGTTGGGGCATACACTTGGATTACTGTAATGTTGAATGGTTTGCCTTGGATTCGAACTGAAATCATTCTGTCGTTTTTGAGGTTGCACCCCAGTACTGCCTTTCCCACTCTTTTATTGACTATGAGGGCTACTCCATTTCTTCTAAGGGATTCATGCCCACAGTAGTAGATATGATGGTCACCTGACTTAAATTCGCCCATGCCCGTCCATTTTAGTTCGCTGATTCCCAAGATGTCAATGTTCAATCTTATCATCTCATTTTTGACCACATCCAGCTTGCCTTGGTTCATAGACCTCACATTCCATGTTCCTAAGCAGTATTGCTCCTTGCAGCATTGGATTTTCCTTTCAACCTCAGACACATCCACAGCTGGACGTCCTATTGGCTTTGGCCCAGCCGCTTCACTCTTTCTGGGTCTACTTGGAATAGTCCTCCGCTCTTCCTCAGTAGCATATTGGACACCTTCCGACCTGAGGGGCTCATCTTCCGGCGTCATATCTTTTAGCCTTTTGGTACTGTTCATGGGATTTTCTTGGCAAGGTTACTGGAGTGGGTTGCCATTTCCTTCTCCAGTGGATCACTTTTAGTCAGAACTCTCTGCTACGACCTGTCCGTCTTGGGTGTCCCTGCACGGCATAGCTCATGGCTTCATTGAGTTACGCAAGCCCCTTCGCCACGACAAGGCAATGATCCATGAGGGGACCATTATATTTAGAATCATCTAAACTATTCCAGAGTACTCTCTGGACGCAGCTGCAACAAATGTTTTAATTAATATTCCTCTGGAATAGTTTAGACCATTATATTTAGAATCATCTAAACTATTCCAGAGGAATATTAATTAAAACATTTGTTGCAGCTGCGCCTAGAGAGTACTCTGGAGGACCGACCAGCGAGACTAGCATGCTAGAGAGTCTCGCCCTCATCATGGCTGCCGACTGCAATGCCGAAGAAGAAGTAAGAGGCCTGAGAACTGCTGCCGAGTTAAGTACAATGTAACCCCTGCACTGTGCCGAGAATGCCCCCCCCGTGCCTGGGGGGTTGCACACGAAGCAGCTGCCGCCCTGGGGGTGCAGCGGGGAGCGGCAGCTGCATGCATGCAAAAAAAAATGGCCGTTTTTGGGAATTTTGCCACCCCCCCTGAGCTTTTGCCCCCTGCGCCCAGGGGCCTAGGGCCCCCCGCCCCACCTCAGACTGTGCTACAGCACTAAGTCAAATGTTGTGCAAAATTCAGGTTACTTTGCATGAGTTCTCCACGCCTGAAGCAATGAGATGAAGCAATACAATAAGGACTGTATGAAGGTCCAGTTTCCACCATATTCCATAGCATCACCTTGCCAAAAGATGCTTAATTTCTTAGATAGGAAACTGAGACTCACTCTAAGCAGAAGAGCTTATCTAAGCTACCAGGGGTGCTATAACATGCCCATGGTGCTCCTATCCGCTATAGATGGTCCTATTACTAAGTCTGGATTCTTTGTATGTTCAGACAAGATGGCTGGAGGAGCTGTCACTGAATGAATGGAAAATACTTTAGGTACAACAAACCTCCTATATGCAAAATGGCTTTGAAGATGCTAGAAATCTATTGGCACTGGCGTAGCTAGGGGGGCAGTGGTGTAGACCGCTGTGGGTGCCAGGCTGGAGAATCACATGGTGGGGGGGACCATGTGTGGCTGTGGGGGAGAAAGCCCACGACCACTTCTTGGTGGCACCCCCCTCTTTGGTGGGCAAAGGTGGACCTGCGATCCGGCTGGGTGGGGCGAGGTGGCAGCAAAAAGGGTAGGTGTTTTGATCGCGATGTGGCTGCTCGCCGCCCCCTTGTTCCTCAGAGGAATTGGTATCTATCGATCATGGCGGCAGGAGCTGCTGCTTGCACTTGGCTGCCGCAATCAAAGTGCTTCGGCTTCATGAAGTGGCCGCCCGCCGCCCCCTTCCCCTGAGGAGCAAGGGCTGGCGAGAGGCCACATCGCACCTACCCTTTTCGCTGCTGCCTTCTCACTGCCACTGCATGGCTCATCACGTCATCACGTCACCACCAATTACTTCTGCATCTGTGCACTTGAGGGGGGGGGTTGATGTCATGAGTCACTACCCCAGGTGCCCGAGGAGGAAGCTACACCACTAGCTATTGGTTCACAAATGCATTTTTTTTCTTTCATAACTCTGCACTACTGCTTAACAATTCTATCCAAGAATAAACATCATTTCAGAATTGTCTTTAAGCCAATCTTGTCTTGAACCAGGAAGATGGCATCTTTGTTTTGTTCTGCCTGCATGACTCCATCAGTATTTAACATGATTGAACCTGAACTACTTTTGGAAACAATATGCGCAAAAGATGTTCAACATCACACTACAGTATTTATAGCAGTAAGTAGCTTTATTTCAATAGTGCAGTTTTAGTCCCAAAGCTAGCAATCTAATTAACACCCTTGAGGTTGGTAACTACATAAGCGTCAACTTTCTTTTAATCACTGAAAGTTATTTTTGCCTACAGGTGCCAGCATGGTAAGGGCTAACGTTAACTGAATTCAGCCTCTCCTGACAACACAGTGCTTTTACTTCCTATCCAATCTTGTTTTCAGTAACGTTAGGGAACACTTAGAGTACTTGGCATTTACACAGCATGTTTCAGAAGTGTTCATTGCACCTCGCACACAATATTTCAGTAATCTTTAACAATTCTGTAAAGAGTGAAAGAATTATCACCACCACCACCACACAGATGAGGAGCTGAGGATAAGAAACAATGGTTGGCTAAGGCCAGATAACAAATTCAAGGTAGGACAGATTTGGAGCTGGAACCTTCCAGGGTAACGGCTCATGCTCTTCACTATGGACTACTCATCAGCTCCTCGAAACGTTTATTTTTAACACGTTTTGGGAAGGCTATTTGAAATAAGGATTCCACCACAGTGTAAGCACAGCTAAGTGCTCCTTGATAGTCAAAAGACACTGTTCAGCCATACGTTTTCCTTTTCTGTGAGAAGAAGGGGATAATTTTTTGCCACTTCCTTTGCTTAATAGAGGCAGAACCTCAGTGAAGAAAGAGTCTCTGAAGGCTAGTAATGGTACGGAAGGTGGTCTGTTCTTCTTGGTTCTCCTTTCATGAGATGGTCCCTGTAGCCATCTGTGGTTGCGTGTGAGAGACATAAACAATCCTCCAAAATCATGATTTGGAAGACTGGAAACAAGCAGTGGGCTCACAACTCCCTTCTCGTATGTAGCTTCACTTTCAGTTTAGCACTAAACACAGTCTGTCACAACATCCAGACTGGTAGACAATAGTTAGCTCCTGCTCACCAAATCACAACTGGAAACCACAGCCTGAGTTTCCAATTCTGGTTTGAAAGGCAAGCAGTAAGTACAATTTGCTGATTCAAACAGCACAGCAAACTGTGGTTAGCACCAAATTGTCAACTGAAAATTCAGCCTCATGTGTTAGGGGAGGAAGGTGTGTGCAGCTCATTCCTAATCTTCCAAACTAGGGTTTGGAAGATGGTCTGAACTTAGCCATAGTCTTCTGAATTCCAGTCTGATACCGATTTCGATTGATATCGATTCCAGTTCTACAAATTGCGGCTGTATTCAGAGGACCATCATGATGCAGATGCAAGTACACAACATCATAGCATAGTCCATTCCTGCTGTCAAAGATAATAATGGAAGCTACAGATTGTCTGAAGAAGAGCATTCTCAAAACACACCCAGAAACCCAACTATTAATATGTTTTCAAGTCTGTCTTTCTCAGCGCGTGTGCACACACACTCACAATTCAATATGCTTTCAAAAAAATAAAGTGTATCATGCCATTAGCAGTGGCAAGTCTCTTCATACTAAGGGCAGGCTATGATGCTCACGGCAGTTAACTCTCTATGCTTTGATAGCCCTGTACAATGCTGCTTGAACTCCATGCCACAAGGCAACACTGTAAAGAAGCTGAAAGCAAAGAGGAGGACAGAACTATTCATGATTGAAGAAGCTTTCAATGATAATCCTATGCAAACATTTAGTTTACAACATTCAGGAAAATTAGAACGAGTTCTCAGTCATCAGTGCATTGAAACAATTATTGCAATTGATTGGAATCCTGCCCTTTCACCGAACTCCTAAGAGCAGAGCTAGAAGTTATGGCAGCTAGAAGTTATGGCAGACAGTTGCTGCAGAAAAACCACCTGCCCCACATCCTGTCGTCCTCTTTCTCCTGGCAATGTCTAATAGAAAATGGACAACATGGAGTCCCCCTGCCACTGCAAGCAGCTGCCAATGAAGTGGAGAGAGATAGGGAAAGCACAGCATGGCAACTACATATCACACGTTTGCATTACTAGTTCTTACCAGTGGAAAGTACAGATGAGAAGACTGCTATTCTAGGTAGCAGCCACACATCTCCCATAAAAACTAGTTCTGGCCCAGAGGTATAGCTACATCCCCCCAGGGCACCGTGACACTCCCATGTGATGTCACAAGCCCCACCCCCGTGCTGGAAACAAGGGAAAAAGCACACACACACCCCGCGTGGTTTTTTGGCCATTTTTAGACCACTAGCAGCGCAGGTGGGCGGGAAACTCCTGCTGCCGTTGTCGCCTGTGAAAAAGCTGATTTTTGCCACCCCCCCATGTCACGAAATTGCCGTCTCATGCACCCCCTGCCACATGTCGCCCCCCTGCCCACCCACCCCTAACGACATCTCTGTTCTGGCCTCATGTTTTAGCCTCTCATCCAGTCTATGAAACAGACTAGGTTGATGGTTTTAAGTCCAAACTACCCATTGATCTTCATGACTAAAGTGGGGTTTGGGTCTGGTTTTCCCATGTTCAAGTCTGTACATGAACATGGGATTAATAATATACACCTTCAAGCTGCCTGTCAGAGGCCAGCTATAAATGAAATCAAAACCACATTTCCCCTGACATATAAATAGGAGCCGTAAAGCAAGGTCTTGATGGGGCTGTAAAATTTTCTGACGTGCTATGGCTCGAGCATAGATTAAGAGGCATATAGTTCCCCTTCTTGTAGTAGGCAGCCCTACGCCACTTAATACAGACATGAACTAAATTACAAAGACTCCAAAGCACCTAGATTGGATGACCAACAGCTCAGCATGAAGCGATGAAGACACATTCAATCCAAAAGGGCCAAACATAAAATACTCACTATGTAATACTCACTATGAAACCTTATTAACACTGGCCAGCCCACCAAATGAGTACAGTCTATAGCAGGGGTGGCCAAACTGTTGTTCCTGAGCCACATGCGGCTCTTTGACGTATAATGTGCAGCTCTCAGAAATATGTTGGCTGAACTCCTTTTTGCAATATAAAAGGTAAATAAGAAATGTTCAAGCTTTGTAATTATTTACCAGGTATAAACTGAGAGTCCACTAGATTAAAACATTAGTTTAATGTTTATGATGAGTAAATATTTAAGAATTTAAATGTTTCTTATATATTACAACTCTCAAACATCTGAAGTTTATCTTATGTGGCTCTTACATTAAGCAAGTTTGGCCAGCCCTGGTCTATAGGCTCACATTGTAATATTGGTGGCCTAAGAGATGAGGGCAAATCTGACAAGGAAGCCCTGAACAGAGACAAAACTCAACTGCAAGGACTCTAACAGCCCAATCCTGTTGTAAAGATCCGCTGCAGGCAGCCTGCAGCAGGCTCCCTGTGGCGGAAAGTCTACTCGGGAAAGGGGACATTCGTCCCCTTCCCCGAGTGTAACTGCGGCTGGGGGCAATCGGCCTCCTAGGATTTCTGCCAGCTATTTTGCTGGTGGAAGTCGGAGGAGGCCGTGTAATGGCTTAGCCGATTGGCGGGGGTCAGGATTCACCCGAGGCCGATCCCCGTCCCCTCCCTGATTGGCTGGGTCTATTGGCCCCTGCCATTTGCTCCCGAACCGCCCCAACTCTGCTGGATCCTTACCTGGGTCTGGTGGCGGGCGGGAGATGATCCGGGTGGCGGATCAGGCCAGGCCGGCCTTCCCTGCTTGCGAGTTGTCACGAAAGTGCTTTACTGCACTTTCCCGACATCTTCGTCCAGCAGAACTCTCATTCCGCCAGCCGAAGTTAGTATAGGATTGCGCTGTAAGATGCTTAGGAGCCTACAGTTTCATACACGGGTAAAATCTCTTGCAAGTTAATGAATGGAGCACACTGAGCACTTAATCATGCAAAAAGAAACCTGTGAATCCACAGTATGACTTCAAGGTGTAATAAACACACTCTTACCTCATTCAGTGCACACATCCGAGCAATGGAGCCAATGTTGTTGGTGATGGTGACTAAAGTTGCTCTTGCTAGATCCTCTTTACTGATGGAATCTCTCTTTTCCTTGCTCATCATGTTGCCAAAGCTGCGTGATAATACTAGAAGTTATGAACTTAAGGCCAAGGTTTCTAAAACTATGTTTTTAAATAATTTGTCTAGGATGTATTTGTTTACAACGTGCTTGATTCAGGATGCAAGACAAGAACACAAATACAGAGAGCTTCTGCAGTACATAGCAAGCTAACATAACTTTTCAATAAAACTACTGCATTTTAAATTGAAAGTGTCTTCTTTGTTACACTGTGTTTACCAGTGAACAAGTATTCTATAAATGATTCCTATGACACTTGATAGACTAGCCATTTAATCATTTGATTTTGTCTGTAAACCGCTTTGTGAACTTTTTGTTGAAAAGCAGTATATAAATACTATTAACAACAACAACAACACATTTATTTTGTAATGGAGTGAGCAAGGATGATGTTGGATATTATATACACACACAATAGTGGTGGGAAATCTTTTTTCAAAAGGTGAGATTAAGAGGTAAAAGCAACTTGTCCTGAAAGCAGAGATGCACCATGTATGTGTTCACTAACTGAAGTTAATGATACTCAGTCATTAAGACACTACACAAACATAACACTTAACTATCGTTTGTTTGCTGTAACCATTATGCTGACTATATTAAACAGAAAGCTGTGTAATCTAAATTGCAATGATCATTTATTTTCAGGAAAAATGGTGCAGGGGGCTACAATCTAGAGCAGAGACGAGGAATGGGCACTTCACCATTTCCCTTGCCACCACTTCGAAAACACTCTTCGCTACATTTCTTTTTCTTGTGGGATTCCAAATGCAGGTTTGGGAGGGGGAAAAGCAGTTTAGGAGGAACCATTTCAAATGGAGAATTAAAGAGTTAAGCACCTTCTCTCCGCACTGCATTCCCACTTCAAATTGCTCCATCCTGAAGAAAACAGAGCTGTTGGGGTCCACTTGCCTGTGCTTGTGTGTAATGTGTACTTAGGCCCTGAATACCTAAACTATGGTTAAAGCTTGCTACAACCAGAATGTGAAACCATGGTCTGAAGTGGGTTTGCAAATTATGGTTAAATGTTAAGGCAGTTTCAATGTTAAGGCAGTTTCCTATGCCTCTAGTCTAGTCAGTTTGTATGGGTTCACAGGCGACTCTTTCACTGGGCAGGGTTTGCTCAGCAAGCTAAACCATAGTTTTACTGTCTTTGGAACCTTACCAAAGTTTAATCAAATTATGGTTAGCGCTAACCATGGTTAAGCATTATTTCTCCACTATGCCAGAGACCTTTAAATCTAGAGAGGTGTGCCTGGAGCTAACTCTGGCAAGTTGGAAATTGATTTTCATGACACATGTGATAATTCAGTTGATTGACTCATGCAGCATCTCTGCTTTCAGGATGTGTTCTCAAATCCCATCTTACAAAAATATACTTTTGCCCCCACTAGTCTTGTGGGCACATATGCAATCCCTCCCCATCATCTTCATTGCCCATTGCATGTATATTTTTGGTAGAGTAAGCTCTTACCTGTGACAGTTCAAACCACGTATATTTGTTCGCTTTCAAGGCACCCTAGGACTTTTGCTACAAGACACCACCATAGATTACCTGTATGACCTTAACTGTGGACAACATCACAAGTTGGTACGTACCTTGATGCTACAGCAGATCCTTGAAGGCCAAACCGTTCGTAATCTCCTCCATAGATATCTTTCACCAGTTTATCTACGTTGGTGCTATCTCCTTTAGCTGCCATTTCCAGAGCTTCTTCAAAAGTCTCACAGCCAGTCAGCAAACAACACAGTCCCAGGAATGTACCACCACCAAGACTAGGAAGAGGAGATAAATCATTTCAACCACCTCACAACTGCCCAGATTCTATGAACAAGCCTCAAGTTCCTCTGGACGGTAGATCCACTACAAATGGATAAGGGTGTGGGTGTGTGTAGCTGCATCCTGGTTTACTCAATTTTGATAGCCAAGGTGACAGGCACCTGGTCATACTTGGGTGGTGGTAGCTATGCCAGAAAAGATCATATATGGTCACGCATACAGCAATTCTGATGATTTTATTTGTGTGGTGAAGGAGCAGGCAGAAATGTATGTATGTAAATAGACTCACATAACCCATATTTCAACAATTCAAATACTTGATCAGAAATCAATACAAACAGTGGCAGCAGCAATCAGAAAATTGAATATTAAATATACTTTATAATGAAGATGCAAATGCTATAAATAAATAAATAAATAAATAAATAAATAAATAAATAAGACACATTATTAGCATGAGGACAAAGGAAAAAATAAAAAGTTGCAAAATGAGAAAAAATGAGCATTACTTGAAGTATCTTAAGTACCAAACAACAACACATCTAATGGTGCAATCCTGTGCATCTTCGCACCAGTGGAGCGAGTGCTCGGCTGCCGCAGGGTGTCACAAATGTGCCGTAAGGCATGCTTGCGGCACCCATGGAGTAAGCGGTGCTGCCACCAAGGCCGGCACCACTCATTCCACCGGCAGAAGAGGACCCGGCCACCAGACGCAGGTAGGTCCTGCACCGGGAGATGGGAGGGCGTAGTGATGGTGGGCCAGGGTGGCAGGGGGTGATTGGCCAGGCAGGCCAGGGACGGGGATATCAACGTCGCGCTCCACTGATATCCTAACCCCCTTCCTGGGCCTGGCCGGCCTTACACGGCCTCCCCGGATTTGTGCCGGCCATTTTGCTGGTGCACATCTGAGGAGACTCATAGGGGCTGCTGGGACTCTCCCCAGGGGAAAGGGACAAATGTCCCTTTCCCCAAGGTGTGCCCCAGCTCTGCCACGGTGGGCCCAATCCCATGCAGGATCGGGCGCAGCATGCTTAGCACGCTACAGCGGATCTTACACAGGATTGGGCTGTAAATGAAATAAAACTGCTGAATTTTTGGTCTATTTGCTTAAGGGAAGCATCTCAACAAGTAAAAATGAGCTTCAGAATTAACTGTGCTCCCTGAATAGTGGTGAACGTGAGCAAGTATGGACAAGTATGGAGTAACAGTAACACATTTAGCAATGGTATGCAAGTACCACAATTGAAAATACAGTAGTGTGTACAGCACATACCAGATGTGTGTGTTTTCCTCTCCTTACACTACCTTGCATTGTGCTAGCTAAATTCATTTTAACAAACCCTGAAAAAAGACTGCTTCAAATTAACTGGACAGTCCCTGGGTATAGGATTACTTTCCCTCTGATCATAATAAACACTAATATTACTTGCATAATAAAGCAAGTCTGGGGCTTCTACACAGTGAAAGATACACCGCCTTTATGCTTCGGTCAAAGTACTTTAAATTATTACAGAGTTTAAAAAAATAAGGCGAAGCAATGAGTTGTTGGTATTGCTAAGCAAGATAACATGGCCTTGACTTTATGGTGCAATCCTGTGCAAAGTTAGATCAGCGGAACGCACGCTCCGCAGGCCTAAGGAGTCACAAACATGCCATAAAGCACATTTGCGGCTCCTTCAGAGTAAGCGGCATCAGCACCAAGGCCGGCACCGTTCACTCCACCGCCAAATCGGACCTGCGCTGGCCAATGCAGGTGGTAAGACCTGCGCAAGTCGGCGCAGGGGTGTGGGGAGGGTGGGAGCCATTGGCCGGTCTGGGTGGTGGCGGGGATATTGGCGCTGGGTTGCGCCAATATCCAGTGCCCCATCCCAGGCCGGGTTGGCCTTACACAGCCTTCCCAGATGAGCACCAGCTCCAGAGCTGGTGCGCATTCAAGGAAGCCCATCGGGGCCCATGCCACTTACACTGGGGGAAGGGGAAAAATGCCCCCTTCCTCCGAGGTGAACCCGGGCTGCGCCGTTGCGGCCGCATTCTGCCTAGGACGCAGCAGCCGGTCCTTTAGGCTGGCCACTGCATCTTAGGTAAGATTGAGCTGTTAGTCACAGATCTCCAAGGACAGCTTACCCAGTTGTGGCAACTGACAATTCTCTATGTTAAGTGAGGCTGCTCCCTATTTTAGTCACCCCCAAAATGCTTTTCTCTACAAGCCATGCATATTGGTCAGTGTGATCCAGTGGGTTGGGTTGAAGAAAGACCAGGGTTCAAATCCCAGAGTCAACCATGGCCCCTCTGGACTTGGACTCCCTAACTCAGAGGCCCTTTTCTCTTTGACCAACATCTCCTTGGGAAGGTCAAAACAAATTTTATTGGATTTTAGAGCAGTCCACTGTAACAGGGATTCAGAAGCTCTGATCCAGACAGGATGGCATTTTATTTCAGCAGAAAGATGTGGTTTTTCAGAAAAGTATATTCACCTGGTCCCCGTAACCCTCTTATAGTTGTCCTTGGAATAGACTGCTAAGATGCTGACCCCGGAGCCTATGTTAACCAGCAACATAGGATATGGATTATCAAGGCAGTAAGGCTTTTTCTGACATCGTTCAGGATCAGAGGGGTTTTCAAAATAATAGCACTCTGGCTGGCCGTTGAAACCAACAGAATCCACATAAAGCAGACCCTGGATCAAGCAGTCCAACTCATCGAGCTTATGGAGCTGTAGGTCAGCAATCTGGAAGAGAAGTTAATAAATGAACACTCATTGATACAGCATGAAAACCTAACAGAGGGGTCAACATGTTCTGCTGAAGTACTTTGTACCATTCAAGTTGCACAAGTCATTGCTAAAGTAATAAAAAGCTATTTGCACAGGAAGTTTCAAGTCAATCTTGTTCTCAGCCTGACAAACAAGCATATCACAAAGTCACCATGCATTATGCATTTGAGGTTCTGGCCAAAGTCTTGAGGAGGCTCTTCACTGCTGTTCTATTTAGTGTAGGACCAATCATCCTAGCATAGGATTATCATCATTTTTCAGAGAGCTAAAAGTGGTCTGAAAGCAGGATCACAGCCCCTAGTATGTACTAGTGGGTAGAGCCCACTCTACCTCTGGACAAATAAGTTTTTATATTACGAGTTAAAATTGTCATGGCCAGCAATAATAGACATGGATTGCACATTGATTACGGGATTAAAAGCCATGCTAAAAAGAAAAAAGCTTAATGTTTTTTAAAAAGTTTAAACACAAGTTAAAACGTTTCATTCGTTTCCTATGAACATCATCAGGTAACATGAGCACTACAGGCTGCAACGATGGTAAGAAATACATATAGCAGCTAGCATTATAAAGGAGAGCAGTACCACCCAGACAAGGGGAAGGCAATTAACACAGGGAATGGCAACCCGTGTCAATTGACCTCTAGTAACCTCGTTACACTATGGAAAGGAGAACGATCCTACACAGAGCAGATAAGGCAAAAAAAGCGGCTGTATTAATCAACATCAGGTAGCCCTAGCTTGTTGTTAGAAGCAAAAACTGACCGCAACGGCAATCGAGGTCCATTGTGGTCCGTTTTTGCTTCTAACAACGAGCTAGGGCTACCTGAAGTTGATTAAGGCAAAAAAAAAAAGTGGCTGTATTAATCAACTTCAGGTAGCCCTAGCTCGTTGTTAGAAGCAAAAACGGACCACAATGGACCTCGATTGGCGTTGCGGTCAGTTTTTGCTTCTAACAACAAGCTAGGGCTACCTGAAGTTGATTAATACAGCCACTTTTTTTTTTGCCTTATCTGCTCTGTGTAGGATCGTTCTCCTTTCCATAGTGTAACGAAGTTACTCGAGGTCAACTGACACGGGTTGCCATTCCCCGTGTTAATTGCCTTCCCCTTGTCTGGGTGGTACTGCTCTCCTTTATAATACTGGCTGATATATGTGTTTCTTACCATCGTTGCAGCCTGTAGTGCTCATGTTACCTGATCATGTTCGTAGGAAATGAACGAAACGTTGTTTTAACTTATTTTTATTGTTTTTAGACTGTTTTTTAAACAAAGCTTTTTCTTTTTAGCATGGCTTTTAATCCCGTAATCAATGCGCAATCCAGGTTTTTATATTGTTTCAAAACTCTATAGAATCTGTGTGACTACCAAGGATAGTGAGACGAAAGAAATGTATATAAAATAACTATGGAAAGTAATTTCACCTTGAAACCAGTTTAAACTCTCTTAAAAATTAAAACTAAAGTATTAGCTTCAAAACCAGACAGCAAAGTCCTGCTGGAAATGTCTAGCATGCAGCTGTTGATAATTCAATTATCATAGCAGATAATTCAGTTATCAACATGTATACAGCTGGCAGCACTTCAATACTGAAGCAAGGCTTAAAATATGACCTTGGACCTGAATATTGCCTAGGGACAGGTTATGCCAATCCAAGAGAATAAGAAGTACAACACTGATAACGTTAGCAAGTGTTCAAGTCGCAATTAACTCTTCTATGAGGCAGAACTGAAAAAGCTGCACTTCAAAACACAAGGTATGTTGACCAGGAAAGGGCTAGTACACTAGTGAACAAAGTTAACTAACTTTAAGAGATCATAATTCAGTTGAGTTACAAGATGGAGGGCCAGCAACACAGATTCTGCCTACTTCCTCATAGGGAAAGGGCTTCAAATCCTTTCCTTCCTAGAGTGGCTACGAAGAGATAGTGGGCCTTGCTCTCTCCTTATGCACCTGAGCTCTGCACTTTCACTTTCTCCGGTCTTCACTCATGTATGCCAGTCAGGAGCTGAGCAGCTGGAGATACATAAGGAGAGAATCAGATCTTCATTGCTGTTCATGTGGGAGGCAGGAACTAAACAGAAGCTCACTTACACAAGAGAAAGCAGCTGAGGTATATATAATAAGGGCCATTCTTGGGAATAGGAGTTATGCTGGGGGTCAGGTAGATGGATTCTGGGGACTGGACTGAGTCCTTAGGTTAAAAGTGTATTCATACAGCTATACCAGCAGAAAGTGCACTAATGAACCAGTCAAAGGAGAGTCAACCTCTCACTTTTCAACTCCATTGTACTGCAGCACAGATCTCACTACAATTAATCATTGGGGAGAAGGACCAGAAGTGTTGCCAGACACATTTTCTTTAGATGGATGCCGGACACATTTGTTTGTATGTGTATGTGGTGCTAGGTGCACGCCAGGAGGAGAGCATGACCCAGACCAGTCTTGTGGTATCCAAAATGGACTGATGGCAAGAGGCTTCAGATTCCACAGGCCTTAAAGGTGGCCAACATTTTGTTCATCAGAGCAATCACCACCCCCCACACACCCCAAAGCTGGGCTTGCTTGGGAGAAGCCTTGCTTTTCTTTCACTGATTTCGGCAAAATTCCATGCCTGGCCACTGCTTGCATAGCAGATTCTCAGTGCAATCCTGCGCAAGCTAGCGCCAGCGAAGCAAGTATTCCACCGGCACCAAGGCCGGTGCCACTCACTCTGTTGCCGGCCACAGACCATGCTGCCGGATGCAGGTAAGTCCTGCACTGGGAGGGCATGGAGAGGGCAGGCCAGGTTGGTGGGGAGGGGGTGATTGGGCTGCTGGGCCCGGGAGAGGGGTGGATATACTTGCGCGCTCTGCCGATATCCAATGCTCCTTCCCAGGCCTGGCAGGCCCAATCACTCCCTCCCCTGCCTAATCATCCCCCTCCTGGCATGCTCCACCGATATCCAACACCCCATATAAAAAAAGAAGTTAGTAGAAGTGGTGAAAGAGGACCATAAAAAAAAGTTAACACTGAAACTGGAAGACTAGGATTCAGGACTTCCAGTTTCATGCCCCAAGAACTTCACAAACCAATTTCAATTGGGGGAGGACTTTTACAATCCTAGAGAAGAGACAAACAAGAGGAAGCAATGATTAAACAATGTTGGGATGGACATTGTGGCCCCATCATCATCAGCTAGAAAACCAAGGGCCCCTGGGTAGATGCACTGCCACCAGCCCAGCAAAGGAAGAGCAGCCTGTCCCAAACTGGATATAAATACCTGTTGTTAACTCACCTCTGTTTTGATCTCAACAAGCTAATTTCCCTCCTCTATCTTTTCCCAATTCTTTCCTTCCCCAACACATCCTGATCTTTTAGATTGTAGGCCTGGGAGAAGATCCTGTGTCTTATTTTTGTCTCAAGTACATATATAGTTGATGGAAGCATTACATTACCAGCCCAATGGAGGGTAATATAAAATGTGCTTCTCAATAGGGGGACAAGCAGATAGGACCTGTGACCCCCATCAGAGTAGCAGTGTTTGCGTTATAGAAATGAGTGGTTTGCTGTGAACATTAACATGAGAATAGGCTGCCACAGTTTGACAACACAGGAGCAAATACACCCCATACTTTATGTAGCAGGAACCTAAATTTTAGAAATGTAACAGTACTGTTGACATTAGTCCAGGCCTGAACAACTTGTGACCCGCCAAGCCAAAAGCAGCCCACCTGCGTTTCCTTGTGACTGTGAAAACAAGCAGTTGCCTTGTTGGCAGGCTATAGCACATAGCAGTAGGTGGCCAACAGGTGCCACTTAGTGGCACGCACTGCCGTTCCGTCCCTCTCTCTTTCTCGACCCCAGCACGGCTTTCCAAGCCTGTGGCAATAGAGGGGTCTCTGCACCCCACTGCGCCTTATTCTTCTTGCACTGTCACTGTGCTTTAATACTTTCATTACCTTAGATTTATTTATTTAAGTGGCATGCTCATCTACATAAAATGTGGCACATGGCGTGCCACGGGTTGGCCACCATTGGGTGGCTGTCTTTAACGAGGTGTGTTACAAGTTGCTGAGGTCTGCCTTAGTGTAATGTCAGTACAATTGACAACCAACATTCAGATCAGAAGGAAAAAAAGTGTTCGTTATGATACATTGGTTAGCATGATACAACAGGAACAGATATTCACCTCTCCTCTCTCACCATAAAGGACAGCCTACTGTATACAGCTCTTCTCCGTTAATTATTTAAGCTTAAAAACAGGTTTGCTGATTTGAAGAGACAAAAACAGACAATGACATCATAGGTTTGGCTCACACACACTCTACTGTACTTGACTTGACAGTACTACCGCAGGGAGAAACAGCTTCTTAACCAGAGCCGCGTGCAATTCCAACATACCGTTCGAAAGTCTTCCTCAAATTTGTAAGCTCCTCCTCCTGTGGCACAAAGTGTGGTGTGCAAGCTTGAGAAATTCTTCTCACTACCCATCTGTATGAACCTGTGCATAGCGCAGCTTGGAAAACGGATGAAGTGAAGGTTCCCTTTACGTCCACACATGGTCAAGTTTTTCAGTTCAAGGTGGACATCTCGAATTCCAGTTTTACCATAAGCTGTATTGGAAGTCAAATACTTCCTGATGCTTTTGAGGTTTTCCACTTCCTCCTGCTCCTCTTCGGCAGTAATGTCTTTTGGTTCAAAGTAGACGAGTTTAACGAGCGTTCCACCAATATCCATGCCAAACCATGGGAATGCTGGAGGTAGGGGGAAACAAACGGAAAACATGGCTTACTATACACATATCTAAAACAAACTACATCTTCAGAAGTGTTTGTAATAGTAGCTAACAGCCCAATCCTAACAAACTTTCCGGTGCCAATAGGGTGCACACTGCATCCTGCGGTGAGGGGGGCAGTCACGGAGGCCTCCTCAAGGTAAGGGAACTGCAGCTGCATTGGTGCTGGAAAGTTGGTTACGTTTGGACAGTAAGGCCATAAAATTAGAAGACTGGTCACCTTCAGTACTCATTTGAAAGGGCAGCACATCTCACCAGTTAAAAACCCAAATTAGAAAAGGATTGTTTCTTCCTTCATTTTAAGTGACATTTTGAGTGGCCCTGGGTACCATTTCAGTAGGGGTGGCCAATTAAATAGTGAGGCCAGATTCCCAGGAAGGGTTGAATTCCCACTTATATCAGATATATTAAGGATTAAATGGTTAAAAAGCAATGTATTTTCACCGACCTTTTAGTTTCTCATAAAAGTAGTAACAATGTTTGTCAACATAGGTCAAACAGTTAAAAAAAAGTAGGGAGGGTTAAACAAAGGCATTTGAACTTACGACATACATATTCAGTATGTAGTGGATTTACAGCACAATCCTATGTAACTATAGGCCAGCAGAGCGTATGCTCTGCCGGCCTAGGGTGCCACAAACATGCTGTAAAGCACGTTTATGGCACCTGGAGATAACGTGGCGCTGGCGGAAGCCTGCGCCGCTCACTGCCCCAGCAGCTCGGACCTGCGCTGGATGACCAAGGTAAAACCTAGGTCTCTCAGTGCAGGGGTGGGGACGGGCAGGCTGGGGCAGTGAAGGAGGGGGGTCATTGGCTAGCCAAGGCTGGAAGGGGTGGGGATATCGGCAGCGTGCTCTGCCGATATCCTATGCCCTGTCGCAGCCTGGGTTGGCCTTACACGCCCTCCCCGGAACCACGGCACCTTCAAAGCTGGTGTGCATCCGAGGAGGCCCACTGCGGCCCACTTGGCTGACACCAGGGGAAGGGGACAAACATCCCCTTCTCCCAAGGTGCGCTCGAGCCACACCGGGGCAGGCCACAATGGCGGTAGGATACAGCGGCCAGCCATTTAGGCCGACCGCAACAGGATTGCACTGTTAATTATGTCTAACAATAATAATTCAGAGCATAGAACTAATGAGTTAGCCAGAAATAAAAGGTACTCCTGGTCTTCTGACATCCCTTCCTGGTGCCACATCCACTATCTGCCACATCTACAGGGCTGTGTCAACAAAGTTTGGTTGTTTTCATTTCTCATTACTTATATCTCTTCCTTTTCTATGTCATCTCCCACCTGATCAAAATTTAGATAAGTTTCGTAAGATGTTTCTTTTCAGTTAATGTTCCACTGTGAAGTGGAACTAAAAAATAAATAGAGCAGGTCATGGTATATAGGCTTTCCTGAGAAATGTGAAGAACAGTGGTGGAAAACAATGTGTGTCCCCATCAAGATTTCCAGTAGCAGCTTCCACCTTAAATTTGTACAGGATGCATCCATGCCTGTGTCAATGGAAGAAAGGCCATAGGAATGCTTTATGTTATGCGAGAAAACAAGCAGAGATCTGTGTTCTAAGATGTAGCCCACTCACTGTTCAAATTTAAAAATGGCAATGCCAACACAACCTTCTCAGCTTGAGAAAATGTTTTCCCACACCTATCTTAAATTCTATGTTCTCTCAGAGCACAGATATAAAAGTTACACATTTCTTATTAGAAAACCACCTCAAATCATGCATGGATCTTACACAAATCGTGATCATGGTATCTTTACATACTATGTCTACAGTCTTTTATTATATTTGATTCTTAGAATTCGTGAATAGGATGAGGGAGGAAAAAAGGAAAAGCCAGGGACAAGTTAGCAACACTTCCTGGGTTGATCTCTTTCTCTGTCCCCCTCCTTTGGGAAATAACACTCCAAAAAATTTCCAGAACAACCTGGAAAATGCTTCCTTTTATTAACTCAAAGATATGTACCAGTCGCAAAAACCTCAGAACATACTCCAAAAATAGTCCCTCTGCTTCTATTTTTGGCACCAACTGCTGCAAGGGTGTGAGGAACATCCCAGTTGCTCCAAATTTGAAAATGAATGGAAATTTGAGCCTCTTATTAAAAGAAAAAAAAATACCACCAGTATTGTACAGTCCATTTGTATTATTTACTCCCCCAGATTACCTATGAATAGCTATTGAAATAGGCTACGCTTATTCACTAAATTAAAACTGATGGCTACAATCTGATCCCTATGCAGTGGTTGTTAGAAAGTATGAACCCATGCTAGTACCCCACAAAACGGTGGTGCTTACCACTGATCTGTATACCACAAAAGGCACAGCTATAGAGTTACACATTCCAGGTGCATGCACTGCCCAGAGCACAGGAGCAGAATGGCCTTTCAAACAGTAAATGTATTGCAATGCATGGAATGCTGCCATGATTATGCACTTTCGGCTTTTAGTTTTTTTTAAATTTAAACTCCCGACTCACAGCTGATAAGGCACAGACTTGCAAGGCTCCCATATATAAAAAAAAACCTCTGCCAAATCTCTATATAAACCCCTTTCTAGCATTTACATCCAAGTTAGGGTGAGTAAGGTTCAGGACGTCTGGCTCAGGTCGTAGAGCGTTCGTCTCAAAAATCTGCCTGAAGATCTGCAGGACAGCAGTTCAAGACGGCCAGAAGTCTGTCGGAGAGCTGCTGGCACGCCGAGCTGATAGCTGCAGAGTCATTGTGGGGGAGTGAAGCTGCAGCTGCAACGCTTGAGTGACAATCAAGGTTGCCTGTGTTATCTGAAGCTGAAGCGTGCCGAGGCGAACGCCAGAGGGAGAGAGAGAGAGCTGGACTGTGAAAGCAACATCTTGAATGAAGGGTTCTATGAAAGACTAGAACGTTATTATATTGTAAAAACCCCTTGGGGTTTAGAACAGCCTGCTCATGTACACCGCCTTGAATTAAAGTCAGAGGAGAAATCCAATGACCAGAAAGGCGGTATATAAATACAGTATATTATTATATTATATTATTAAGTTCTCTGACTAAATAGTCCCTAATTTATTACTACAAAGAAAAACTTCATTGACAGTGAACATAAAAGATTCTTGTGCAACAAAACCACCCCTTCTCTCCCCCCAGACTGTGTTCCCAAGTAGAATGCAAATTAAGTGCTTTCCTACTGGCTGGTTCAATTTATATGCTGGGTTTTAGAATACATAGTTTCTTCCATTTAAAGAAGGCAGCTCTTATGGCAGATTGAGCTGGTTCTCTGCCTTCTTAAAGAAAGAAGGAATTGCCTTGATTTATTTTTAGATGGGAGACCTGTGGTGATATTTTCTTTTAAAATAAAAAAGGTGGCAAAAATTGAAAAAAAAAAAAGGGTGGCCAACAGTGTAAGATGAGTAATTTTAATGATTAAATTTTACATTTTAATAATTAATTAATTAATTAAATTGATTTAATTGGCACAGGGGGTACTTCAAAAAAATTGACTGTGCCAGGGGGTACACTTGGTGAAAATGTTGAGAACCCCTGCACTAGAGTAAGCCCCACTGAAAACTATCTGATTGACTTCTAAGTAAACACACATATGATTGCATGGTAAATCAGTCCTGAATAAAAAAGTAGTCTGGGCTGCAAGGTATTCATAACTGTCCCCTGTGAGTAGAGATGTAACTTTCTGCACAATTTGAAGGCAACAATAGAACTGTTTTTCCTTCTTTGTGGGCACAAAACTGAAGTTTGGAGGAAAACTGAACTTTGTAATGCTAGTTTTTAGCAGGCCATTATGGAGTGCCTTGTTTCCCCACAAAACATGCTCTTGCCTCCAGGCCTTTGAAAACTTGTGAAGAGTTCTGGTTGCTCCCAAAATCCTTTTGCTTTCACAACTGAAAAGCTAAGCACCTCATCTTTGGCATCTTTAAATCCGATTGTCGTTTTGTTTTTTCCAAGCCTACTTAAAGAAACACAACAGAATTTGTCAAAGCGCTGAAGGGTTTTGCAAAGCCTTCCCTCCCTTTGCAACACAAAATTCATAGCGCAAAGACACCCTGCCAGCTTGATTTGTCAACCAAAGACAACATTATCTACGGAAGATAAACCAAGCTGGCAGAAAAACTTCCAATTGTTTACCATGTAATATATATCCCAAACTTTAAAACTCAAAGATCACAAATTACCTTTTCTCATTAAAGAGGCAATACGTAGGAACTCAATTTGCCATTGTAGCAATCACATTTTCACACTGAATTGTACCTTTGTCTGTTGTAAAGACGCGGGGAGTGGGGAAGTAATCCAGTTTCGTATTTACACTATGTATATTAAACCTGGTAATTTTTTTTTAAAAATAAGATTTCATCTATTCCACAAAAAAACCAAACATCTAGCCATATGGTCTGAATGGAATTCATGCTTTGAGCTCTAAAAGAAAGCTCATCAAAAAGGACATTTTATAGCCACAGGTTCCTTGTAACTCTAGAAGGGCTTACCCTCCCATTCTTGCCACAAACCCTCTGCCAGTCCCTTACAACTTAGAAGTCCTCCAGGAAAAGCTCCGGCGCAGTTTCCCTATCATAAAGGACCTATACTGACCAGCTAAAGAATGCTGCCGTCGCCTCATAGCCTCACTCTGTCAGGGACTGATCTGGCCGCAACAGTAGCCTTCGTAGCGAGGCTATGAGGAGGTCACTTGGCTGACCCGTCAGTTCCAAATCTTTGAGGTTCTACCGTTTCAGGGCAGTACCAACAAGATAATGTTTTTCAATATCCAGATTAAACACTGTGGAAGCAAGCAGTCCATATCATGTTGTGCCATGGCACACTGAAGCTCACAACACTAATCTCATTATTTACTTACATAAATCCCGTGTTTTAAGATACAGAGAACTCTAATTACATGCCTTTGTCGACTGATGAAACTCGCACTCCTGGACCTACAGTACTACACCTACCTAATTATTTGTAGGTGGCAAATTAAAATATTACAAAATGTATGAACAGTAAGGCCCACATGTACCACAGAGGAGAAGAGTATTTCTGGCAATGCTTAGACACCAAAACTAAAATGTATAACCAGCATAAGCTGGGCTGCACTTCTATATACCCTTTCCTGGGAGTAAGCCATACTGGATGCAATGGGACTTGTTTCTGAGTAGATATGCATAGGATCGCGCTTCTTACAGCCTGATCCTGCCTAACTCTTAGAGCGGCAGAGTGAGTGCTCCACCGCTCTAAGCCATCGTAAACATGCCATAAAAACGTTAATGACAACTCTAGAGTAAGGGCCGCTGGTGCGGAGGCTGGCAGCCCTCACTCTGCCACCCTCCAGGTCCTGCACCCACTGATACAGGTAAGTTCTGCACTGGTCGGTGCAGGGGCGGGGGGACGGCGGAACGGGGCAACCAGGAGGGTGGACATTGGCCGGCCTGGGTTGGGAGAGGGCAGGAATATCGGCAGCATGCTCCACCAATATCCTCTGCCCGTTCCCAGCCCGGTTCGGCCTTACCCTGCCACCTCGGATGTACATCAGTTTCAGAGCTGGCGTACATCCGAGGAGGCCCATAGGGTCCAGGCTGGCTTACACCAGGCCGGCTTTCACCCCAGGGCAGCCCAAGAACGGCCTAGGATACAGCAACTAGCCCTTTAGGCTTGCCATGTATCTTTTGGCAGGATTGCACTGTTAGTGACATCTAATTACTAAACAACATTGCACAACAAAAAGCTAGAATGCTTGAGGCTATGTTCTAACTTGTAGAAATCCATGGCCATAGTGGAGAGATCCATCTGTGCAATCTGGAAGGTGGAACCATCTACATTTGTCCTTCATTATTTCTCTACCACCCGATACAGTGATGTTTAAATACAGAGGAATTTCAAAACAAAGCTTCCCTGTTTAATGAGAAAAGTGAGAGGGAAAAGAGATAGGGGGCACATGTTGGAATGAAATATGCAAACACTCCCAGCTATGCCCGTGTACTGTAGCCTTTGTATTAGAAGACACCACTTGTGCAGGCACTGTCGATATATAGCCCATAGGTGAAATGACATCACACCATGAATACATTGCAAAAACAAAAAAATTATTCCTTTGTATTTCAAATTCAAGAATTCGGAAATGGTCACAGGATACACAAACCTCCAATGAAAACAAACAATCTAGCAAGTCAAGGACCGCTGGATACTTCCTAAAGAAGTGATGAGATGGGAAGTACAAGTGAATTGCACTTCCTTTCCCCACACAGAGGAGGAAATTATTAGGAAGAATATTTATACGCTGCTTTTCATCATCATCATCAACAATGACGTTTTACATAGCAAAATAAATAAATGTTTCCCTTTCCTGAAAGGGCTCACAATCGAAAAAGGTGAAGAAGAAACACTAGCAAAACCCAATAGATGCTACACTGGGGTGAAATACTGTACTAGTTTTATCCCTCATCAGGAGAACCTGCTTCTTTCTTGCTACAGGCAGAAAATGTACATGTCTCTCCTCTGGGAAGTACTGGAAGAGGAAACACAAGTGATTTGCCACTTTCTTAGAACTTTCAAGCAGTTCTGTGGGTTTAATCAGATTAATACCCCCATAACTTGTGGGTTTGTTTTCCTTGATGGTTGATGTGTTCTACATGCTGCTTGTGTTCTTTGGTTTGGGGCTAACAGAATGATCTGCACATAGCCCCTCTTTTTGAGGCCTGAGGTAGATTGCAGTTCACTTGCAAACCTCAGCAAAAAACCAATGCTGTTAAGTACTATACTGTTTTCAATCATTAATCCAACACAAAGGAATGTGAACTGTGGAGAGGAAGTCATATGACACTGACCTATCAAGGACACACAAGTTTTAAAATCCACATGGGGGCAGCAGAGAAATAATAGCACACAAATAAGATAGTGGCCAATGGTACTGAAGTTATGTTAATTGGTTCATTCTGTGTAAGCATGTGCCACATATTTATACCCACCATGCCAATGTCACATCTGAGTGCAGCTTGTTAGTCCATCTTGATCCAATCACTAAATGAGTTGTTTTCCTCCACTGATATAAGGTGGAGGAATACAAGGGGTGACATTATTAATTGAAACCAATGTGATTACAAAGAAGGCTTAAAGGATCTTCATTATGTCTTTACAACTTTTTAGAGAATGAATTCAGTACTCAGGGTTATTTCTGCTACTAGGTAACTTCCATGTTTGAACCTTTAGTTTCTATACATCAGACTTCACAGCTGAAGAAAAGAAGTAAAACAACTTTTTTGCAAGTACTGTATAAAGTCTTTTAACAGAAGTAGCACATGGTAAAATGCTAAAAGAAATTGGCACAACCACTGGTGCTGCTGTTTGTTCAGACTCCATTTGACCATCTCTACCTATAAAGACAGCAGCTTGTAAAATTCACATGGGACTGAAAGAGATAAAAGCATTACAGATGAGATGATCAGGATAGGAAGCCAATTAATTCCCTTTCAGAAGAGCTGCTGAAATCTCACCCCTAAAACCACACACTTACAGCCCAATTCTGTCTAGCAGGATGCAGCGGTGCAAATAAGGCACCCGCTGCATCCTACACAGGAGTGGGCCTGTGGCAGCACACTGGAGGCCTCCTCGGGGTAAGGGGACAAGCAGAACTCCAGCCACCCCAATGGGCCTACTCGAATATGCGCCAGCTATTTTGCGGGCACTCATTTGAGTCGGCTTTGTAATGGCAGCCAGGCCCAGGAAGGGGGATAGGATTTGACTGCCGCTGCTGATCCCTCACCCGTCCCAGGCCTGACCAATTCCACCCATAATGCTCCGTAACACCCTCCCCAAGCCCCTCCACTGTCTGGCCGGGACTTACCTCTCCACCGCGGTGCTCCACCGGCACCACTTACTCGTCGGGTGCCGCAAACGTGCTTTCCAACATGTTTGCGACACCTTAGATTGGTGGAGCAATTGCTCTGCTGGTCTAATTGTAAACAGGATTGTGCCGTTAACTACTGTAAGTACTTGTGTATAAGAATTTTTAGATAACAATTTGAAGTGCGTGAATGACCGTCCCTAAGTTTTAGGTCTTCATGCTTATGATTATTACACCATTTGTTTCATACTGTCTGGCACTGGACTTATCTCGCAGTCTGGCAAGAACCCAGCCAGCAAGCACACCCAGCCTGAGGTCTGGCGTGAGGCTGGAGGCCAGGGGTGAGAGGAAGGCCCACCGGAGGAGCAAAGCTACAGCCCGCCACTGGATGAAAGGGGCCGAAGGCAGGGCTGTGACGAGGTGGGTTGCACCCATCTCACAAGCAAACCAATGAGGGAGGGAGCAGGCAGCCTGAGCAGAGTGGAGTTATGGATGCAGGGGGTGCAGACCCAGAAGGGGTGGAGGTCCTGGTCAAGGGAATAAGCAGCAGCCGGCCAGTGTATTCTGTTGAGCTTTTAGATAACAATTTGAAGTGCGTGAATGACCGTCCCTAAGGTTTACACTCGACCTATCCACGGGTCATAGCAAATTCCGTGATTTTTGGTTCAAAACTTGACCTCAACTTATCTCTGAGATTGACTTATAGACGAGTATATTGGGCCCTCCTCATCCGTGAGTTAGCCATCTGTGGATTTGACTCAATGCAGATGGCTAACCTCAGAAGCTGGAGTCCCACTGGGGGCGTCATCACAGTACCTTTTTTTCAGCTGCGCCGGGCCCGCCACCCACTTCTCAACTCCTGCGTGCCTCCTAACTAGTCCAAACTGCACAAACGGGTTTGTTTTTTTTAAAGCGATCAAAATCGACTTCCGGTCACAATGCAAAATCAGAACTTGCTTTTGATTACTTTTTTTTTTTACTGTTTGCAACAGTTTGGACTAGTTAGAAGGCATGCAGGAGTGGAGAAGCGGGAGTGGAGAAGCGGGCAACAGGCCCGGTGTAGCTGACAAATAACGTACTATGACACCTTCCCCACCCACCCCCGCCCCCCACCGCAGATTTGATTATATGTGGGTTTGGGTATTCGTGGGGGTTCCAGGAACAGAACCCCCGGAGAGACCAAGGGTCCACTGTATATACGGGTAGATGTTATAATACATAGTGCAAAGCAGTCAACATACTATGACTGCAATTTTAAAATACATTGAGAGCCCAATCCTATACCGGCATTCACCGGGGTGGGGGGACGGGGCTCCGCTTGGTCACAAACATGCCGTAAAGCACGTTGAGACAGCACAGAAGCCTGTCTAGCGCCAGCAGGCCTCCGCCAGGGACAGAGCTACGGCCGCCGGAGGCAGGTTAGTTCTCCACTGGCTGGCGGGGAGGGGAGCGATGGCGGCGGCGTTCCGGGGTGAGAGAAGTTGGGGAAGAGGGCAGATCGGGTCCAGGAGGTGTGGATTGATGCAGCAGAGCCTGAGCGCGGGGCTTTTGAAAGGATTGGGCTGCGAGTTATTTTAGCAACCAAGAACTAATTTATAATATGTTTTCCTTCAGATATTCAAAAAGTATTAAATTCATTTGGAGCCTAGACATTATGGTTTGCTATCATTATTTTAACCACTTTTGTATCCCCACTTTCCTCCTCCAAGAAGATCAGAGAAGTATTCATGTGGGTGTCTTCACAACCAACTTGGAAGTAGGCTTATATCCACTATATTGTACTACCCTTATTAACAGTTACTGCAAAGCTATAAACATCACATCACAAGCCACAGGCTATGCTTTCAAGCACAGAACCCCAAGCATTGTCATTCTCTGTGGTGTTTTGTTTTTCAAGTCTCTGTCTCTTATCATGGAAATGTGATAAAAATTGCTGCCTGCTGTTTTAATGTCCCACTCTTCACATGCCAGAACAAATGCATGTATCCATTATTAACAATTGCAATTAAAACTTCAGCTGTATACAAGAGTCTTTTTTAAAAAAGCAAAATTAAAAATCACTGAATACTTTATATTGGCTAAAATTCTGAAACCATCCTCAGATGTTGGAGTGTAAGTTTTTAACCCAGCAGTTCTCAAAGTGTGCTCCTAAAGAGCCCTGGGGCTCCCCGAGACCCCTTTACCTTTAGGGGCTCCATGAGTGGCCATCATCTGCTCAGTGCTGTGCCACTCCGTGCATGCGCCGGTGCTCTGGGGCTCCTTGAGACTCCACATATGTGTCAATGGGGCTCCTCGAAACTTTGTTAGGAGCATAAAGGGCTCCGGAGACTAAAACGTTCGAGAACGGCTGGTTTAACCAAATAGATGTCATTTTTTTCCCCTGCGTAATTCTGAAGAAGAGCTCTACCCAGCATTACATGTTCTAAATCAAACCAAGGGCCAAGTTCAGTGCATTATCACATTTTTTTTAAAGGCACACAACCCTGGTCTATTTCTGACTGAGGTAGTAGATCAATATCTTGGCTATACCTCAGGTGGGGGCTCACATGATAAGAAGCTTTCCCATGCAAATTATCATTTTAATCCTACACAGAGAAAAACAACATCTAGTCCTCTACATGCAGTACAATTCTTTTTTTTTTTAATGGAGAAGCATTCAATCATGCAAATTTCCACCTGCAATGTGAAGTGGTACAGCACAGACACAGGTTTACCATCTCAATGAGAACTAGGTCTAAGCAAACAGAACTTATCTAAAAGATTACAAGGATCAGGTAACCTGATAGATACTAACAGCTGGACTATCTAGGGGAAAGTTCATTTATGGATAATGCGAAAGCACCTTTAACACAGTTTCCAACTGCATTTGAAGCTGGACGTATCCAACTGGTTGCCCAGAACTATAAAACACTAAAAACTGTGTGTGCTTTAATGAATGTGCTTCTTACGATATATACAAACATTGGAAAATACCAAATAGAGGATTCTAATCCATCCACTTTAGAGCCAATAGTTTGCTGTACTGGAATTAATGTGGCCTACCAGAGCGAGATGTTGCAAGATGGGCTGTGCCCTACTGCTTCTGCAGAACCCTACAAAGTCAGTTTCAGCATAGTATCATAATAAGAACATGTTTGTGGGTTTATACTGAATTAGATATGAACATGTATGCTTACGAGGCTGTGATACAGAAAAACATTATGCATATTACGGAACTTAAAACGTTTGAATTGTATAAAGATAGAGGGAACTCACACTAAGGTGAGATCATTATTCCTGGCAGCACACCACCTTAAAGGGAACTGCATGTGATTTACCACATAGTCAAAACTGCGGGAAGTCAGAAATAACATCTCACAAGTAGCACATGCTCGTAAGAAGAACAGGATGTTTTTCCTTCCACTCCTGAATTGATCATTTGATTCACACGTGCTTAAGATGCTATTTTTGATACAACAATCAGTAAGGGCTGGTTCACATACAAAAGGTATTTTACTTGATTTATCAACACTTAACAATTTATAGACTAATGCAAGAAACAGCATTACATCGGAGGATATGACAGTTTCTGTCCATGGTGTTTAATCTACAATAGGTCAATCATACATGCAAGTGACCCACTGATACAGATGTATAGAGCAAGTTAATCCTAAACCATTTCACACAGGAAGAGAACACATCTAGTATAGATTGGTTTGGAGCATTAGAGAACATTTTATTTATTTAAGAAATTTATATCTGCCATTCCTTTGCCAAGGCAAATGCCCAAGGTGGCTTACAAGTTTCACAAAAAATAATGAGCTTACAACAATAAAACACAACAATTAGAAAATCAATTAGTAAAAACAGCTGGGGGGGTCGGTTAAAAAGGGGGGGGGGAAATAGCAGCAAGTATCATAGAGGCACAGGAGGCAACCACCAGCACATCCAAACGAACATCACCCAAATACTTGACAAAACAAAAATGTTTTGAGCCCTTGCCGAAAAGTCATTAGGAAAGGGTAGTTCTTAACGCCCCTGGAAGGGAGCTCCATAGTTGTGGCACCACTATGGACAAGGCTTGTCCTCGCACTGCCATTCCCCTAACCTTGCAGGAGAGCCCCCTCATATTACCTAAGTGGGCGGGCCAGAATGTATGGGGGAAGGGGGTCCCACAGATGACCTTTACAGCTCTCCATGGTTTGGAACCAGGTTAATACCAGCACTTTGAATTGGGTCTGGAATCAAATGGGCAGCCAGTATAGTCAGCGGAGCAACAGTCCAATAGAATCAAACCGCCGAGCTCCAGTAACTACACAGGCCGCTGCACTCTGCACTAATTGCAGCTTCCAAATTGTCTTCAAGGAGGGTAGCCCCACACAGAGTGCATTACTATAATGTCAATGTTTCCTAGAATACTGAATTGTTTCATGAGACTTATATTCCATCCCATCCAAAGAACTTTGACATATTGTTGCTTGTCTCATTATTTGTTCCTATTCCCCAACCATCACTGGGCTCAGGTGAGTCTCCAGGGATACAAAAGTTACGGAGAAGTCCGCAGAGTAGATTTGGCATGTAGGTTGTATACTTATATATTTAAGATGGTGTTTCTGGTTGGTCTTAAAAGCCATGGTGGAACCACAGGCATAGAAGCAGTTTTTTTAGGTATGCTGGATTCAGGATGTTGAGGACTTTATATAGAGAGAGCATCACAAGTAACTTGAACACAACTCATATCCCTGGGAAGCCTTACCATCATTAACGGCACAAACCAGTGTGAAAAAGTGCCAGGGGAGCATGCGCTCCCCCAGTGCAGGGTGTCATAAATGCGCATTTACGGCACCTGGCAAGTAAAGACCACCAGAACAGTGGCCGGAGGCCTTTACCCAGGCTTCTGCCCGGCCCTGCACCCACCGGAGCAGGTAAGTCCTACCCCAGGAGGGGTGGGGGCGGGTGGACCAGGTGGGCAGGGAGGGCGGCCATTGGCCACCCCGGGGCCTGGAGAGGGTGGGGATATCGGTGATGAGATACCTCGTATACTAGGTCCTCTCCAGGTCCGGCACAGCCTTACATAGCCGGCGCAAATGTACGCGAGCTCTGAAGCTCTCATACATTCAAGGAGGCCCATTGGGCCTCCCGCCGCTTACACCAGGGGAAGGGGACGATCTTCCCCTTCCCTCAAGATGCACCAGGGCTGCCCTGGGGCCTTTAGGCCGGCTGCCATATCTTACACAGGATTGAGCTGCCCGTTTACTCCCCATACAGATGAAGCATTTTAAACATTTTGTAAGCTAAAGCAAAATAAAGAGTACCCTCCTCTCCTTGGGGAGAAGGGGATGGGGTGGGGGGAAGACAAAGAATAAGAAATATACAATTGTCCAGGAATGCCAAAATTTATTACATCATTTGATCTCAAAAAAGAACACTCAAAAGTGCTGCTAGCACAGACTGCTTTTTTCTTAAATCAAGTCAGTTTATTTGCCCAGTAACCTCTGATGGCTGCCAGCCAATTTCCAAATAAACTTTTAAAAGAAGAGAGTTTGTTTTGCTGGACAAAGTGCACACAGAGAAATGCAGTTGCATACTGCTATGCCACCAAGGGCCCAGCCCTATCCAACTTTCCAGCACCGATGCAGCCATGCCAGCGGGGTGTGCGCTGTATCCTGTGGGCAGTCACGGAGGCCTCCTTAAGCGAAGGGAACATTTGTTCCCTTACCTTGGGGCTGTGTTGCAGCTGCATTCACACTGGAAAGTTGGATAGGACTAGGCCCCAAGTGTGTTCAGAAAACTTAAAGATACTGATTGAAGTCCCAGCACTATACACTGGAGAAGCATGACCAACCTGTATTCATAAGAAGTTGGCCATCACTGATCCAATGCTGCACTGGACTTCAGATTGGACATCAATCTGTAACTCTTTATATTCTTTCCCTAAGGCACATTGTAGGGTATCCTTGCATACATTTGCAAGGGGGAAGCATATGATTTTACTTCAATTGCTCAAGGAGCTAGTTCAGTGTTTCCGATCTGCGGCTCCCTTGACTATTGGCGACCATTGGCCGCGGCTCCCCAATACATTATGTTGATGCCTGCCAATTGGCATTGCACTGTTTTCTGAGAGGATTCCGTGGCACTCGGTGGCACCCCTGGCTGGTTTCCATGGCTCCCTTGGGAGCCGAGCCCCCCAGTTTGGGAACCACACTGCTAGCTCATTAAAAATAAACTTTTAAGATGTTCGGATCTGAAAGAAAAAAACAGTGGGCCCTCGCTATCCGTGGGGATCCGTTCCGAACCCCACCCCATGGATACTGGGGTCCACCTTCAAAACACTGTAAAAAGGGGGATGCCCCTAGGGGCATTGAGTGATTCACGGCAGCTGAGCCGCACGGCAGCGCGACCACAATGCGATGCAAGTGATCACAGAGCAGAGGCTCTGCAGCACCTGCTGCGCACTGCACGCCATGTCTTTCACACATCTGTTGGGCACCCCCGCCCTCCTTGACCCCCTTACATTGTATTTTAAGGTCTTCTTAGGTCTTCCGGGTGGAACCCAGAAGTAAGTGCCAATGATGTCATCACGTCACACATCATCGGCACTTCTAGGTTCCAAGACCAGATCCAGCAGAGGAGGGCCATAGAGCTCCCGGTAAGTTTGGGAACCGCTGGCTTAGGAGTAAACTAGTTACCCTGACATTTGACCAGCAGTGGTCTGCACAGATATATCTGTTAAGTTTTGTAAGACAGCAGCAATAAATATCTCATTTCAAAATGAAATTAATTCTTCATTTGAATTCTTCAGTGAATTCAGCATGAGCTGGAATTACAATAGATCTTCCTCTGTGTTTCTGCATTTCCACTCTCAGTGCCTATCACGCTCCATCAGATGCTTAGCACCAAGTGAAATTTGAAGACATGGGCTGATACATATAAAAGTTTGGCATTATAGTTGGGTCTATTTTTTTTCCTGGCAGAAAATGGAACCCAATGTTAGTATTATGCAAGTAACAAGTGATCAGGCATGTACACTTGGACTTCACGTCTTATGCTATCAGGAGAAGATTTCATGAGCAAGCTGCCTTCATGCAATTAGCACATGCAATTTGCAGAATACCCTTTAACATACATAGCTAACAAGCACTTTCAAAAGCCAGTGTTGAATAACCATACCAAACCAGAAATACTGGATTATTCACTGTTGTGTTCTACTCAGATCTTTTCAGCACAAACTCATTTCCTATACATTTGATTTCTAGTGAACTATACAAACAAGTAGTAAACGGCTGAGACATATAAAACGTGAAATGGGTGCTTCTACGCATTGAAGATGCCCGTTTAAAAGTTCCTGGAGTTTACTGCAGTAAAATGTAGAAGTCCTTTGCAGCAGGACTCCATATAATTTAAGGATTATGTATCTTTTTTACATTATTTCTTCCCAGTTTTGCTTTTCTTTAAAGAAAGAAAATTAAAAACCAGATTTTGTATTATTCTAGAGGACTATGTAAAACCATAGGGTCTCAAGCTACAATGCAAAAACAAAAATTCTATTTTTTTGTAATGCAAAACATTTTAAAACTTCTGGCTTTCAAATGCAGACTGCAATCAATATGATCACCAAAGATATACTGGTCTTTTGCATTCATTGCAGACAAGATATTTATTTTAGTTTGTGTATTTTTTTTCCTAAACACAAATGTTGCATTACCAACACGTCTGCAAAACAGAAGTATCCTTTCAGCTTTGCTTTCTGGTCCAAGGTTTGAAGTCTGCATGTAGGAACTACCGAAATTAAATGAGTGCACTGTACGTAACTATTTTTTGCTAGAGATAGTGAGACACGCTGATATCTGAAAAGACTAAACTGTATACAATGAAAGAGTAAAAAGCTGCAGACAGGACAGTACTTCCATTAATAAAAGAATTCACATCCATTCTATTACTTAGTACCAGAGAACTCAAAGCATACCAAAAATGCCTCCAGCAATCCCCACCTACAAGACAGAAAACTTTTGCATTTGACTGACCGCTTCTAAATTGAGGTGTATTCCACCTGCTTCAGAATGAACAGCATCTTTGAAAATGCTCTTTGTTCTTCCCCTTAAGAAGACTTTTAAAGTTGGGCTATGCCTACTCAGAAGTAAGACCCATTGAGTTTAATAGGATTTGCTTCTAAATAAGTGTGCACAGTATAGGATTTACAGTCAGTCCCATTTAACATGCTTAGGATCAGGCTGCGTAATTCAAAAAAAAAAAAATGCTTGCATAGTGTATGACTGCACTGATTTCAAGTCACATTGCAGGCCTGAATCACAAAACATCTACCGTATTTTTCGCTCCATAAGACGCACTTCCCCCCCCAAAAAAAAATAAGGGGAAAAAGCCTGCGTCTTATGGAGTGAATAAAAAAAGAAAAATACTTACCGGGGCTTCGGGGAGGCCTGCAGAGGCTCGCGCAGGCCTCCCTGATCTTCCTTTCATCAAAAAACGGCCATTTTCGGTTTTTGTGAAAACCGGAAGTGGCCGAAAATGGCCGTTTTTCGACGAAAGGAAGATCAGGAAGGCCTGCACGAGCCTCTGCAGGCCTCCCCGAAGCCCCGGTAAGTATTTTTTTCTTTACATTTTTTAAAATTATTTTTATTTTTATTTAAAAAACCTTTTTTTCCCTATTTTTTTGCTCCATAGGATGCATGCGTCCTATGGAGCGAAAAATACGGTAATCAAATTCCAGTATCATAATGGTTAATGGCAGATTATCCAGATTCAAACAGGTGCAGTTTTTATATTTAAGTCTATAGCCATACTAAACACATCCATGCGCAAAACAGAATTGAAACCACAACCTCTTAGACCCAGTGCACCATCCTGACACTACCTGTGTGCAATTCCCAAGTGTGTTAGGGCTTATTTTATCCTTTGCTTCTCTTATCCTACTTTAAACTGCTTCTCTTCAGGATGCTTCAAGAAGCCATCTCTCACACTAGTTTGGTCTCATTGTGCATAGTGATGATGCTACGTAATGAGATAATAATACACTCTGAGTATTTGTTTTCAATGGGTGCATGTAGGCACATTTTCTGGGTCAGCTATTTGTCCAGAAAGCTGGTTTACATTTCTTAAAACATAACAAAGAGGCAGTGGAATTATGGTCTACATGGCAGCTCAAGTGCACTTAATTCTAAACATACTAAAAGCAAGAAGGTTCCCTGAAGTCAAAACTCTTATTGTGCATAGTTACAAACTTAATACTACACATTTCTTGTTACTCTGGATCATGTATGCGGAACTCCAAAGTTTGCTATGCAAAAATCACGTATGTGCGTGAACCCAAGGGCTGATCAGATGGCCAATACCTTTTAAAATGAGAAAGTTCAGATTATCTCTGCAACAATGTAAATTCCAAAGAAAATAGATTTCTTAGAATCACAAGGATGGGAGGGATCCAGCTGAGTATCAAGTACCATCCCGAACCCAAACACCTTTACACATTCACCCCTTGATCGGGCAATCTCATTCCCCAATCAAACTCCTCCTCATTTCCTCAAAGGTTTAGTTATCAAGGAGACTAAAGGAAAGAGAGAAGCACATTAGTGACAAGTTTAAAACTACCCTTTACTGTCAATGTCATTTACTTACAATGTTTCGCATCAATTATGAGCTTCATTTTGCGTTATTAAAGGGCACAGGAGCAGGTTCCCTTGACACTGACAATCCAAGCCTGCGTGTCTTTTACATCCCAATAATTGGTATCTGCTTTCAACAAGGTCACATTTATGCAGGCTGTAAATTGGGAAACCTCTCATTTTAGCGTTCTGTACACAGCAGCGTAGAAACCAAGACAAACCCACTCCCTCCCAGCCACCTCATTGGTCAACTGTGGGACCAGCCTACATGGTATCAGAGGGTGTGTTCCCCGAGAATGCGACCCTATTGGCTGGCCCGAGACAGTATTTAATGAACTGATAGTTGTGTGGTAGAGCAAGACGTTGTCGCACGCTACAAGCCACTGGAATGAGAGAAAGAGGACTCCTTTGGAGTCGAAACAAAATAGGAAGGGATGACCAGATTCCTTGGTGGAGAAAAGGCGTACGTTTACCCTCTCCGTGAAATCCGTAGGCGATTTCTTCATTTTGGCTACTAAAATTTCACCTCTCTTCTTGCTATTTTTTTCTTCAATCTTTAAAAAAACCGCAGCGAGCTAACCAACTGCTATTCAAGCCCCAGTTCTCATCACATGAGGATGCGTTGCACGCTGACAGCACACACGCGAGCAAGCAAGCTATTGTGGGCTGCAGCGATCTAGCAGACAAGAACATACCTGCGTCCCCACCTCATTCACTAAGCAGTTTCCCCTCCCAGTCCCACCGCCTTTAAGAGATGGCTGAGTAACCGTGACTCGATAGTAGTTCCCCTAGCTATCGCGGGAACGAGAAGGAAGCACAGCCCAGCCTCCATCGCATCGCCTGGTACAGCTCTCTACAGGGCCCCGATACATGCTTGCGAGGGCGAGGCAACACAACGGACCCTCAGGCGGCCCTCCGCATTCCTCACTTACGTGGCCTGTTTTTTCTGCCCGAGTCCATCCTCCGGCGCGTCCTGCATTTCTTAGCCGGGGAGCCATGGCTGGGCAGCTGCAGAGGCAGGTCCTGACGGAAGAGCAGCGGACGGGACGCTTCTCCATTGCTTGGCAGCGGGTGGAAGCCGTTGTGCAGCACCCCGTTGTGCAGCGAGCAGGTGGGGGTGGACGTCGTCGCCGTTGGGGCAGCTGCCGCCGCCGCCGAGGAGACGCCAGCTTGGCTTCGGAGTCTCTCCCCCATGACGCCGGAGGCAGCAACGAGGAGGAGGTGGCGGCGGCCGACCGCTCTTCTCTTCCTTTGTCCTCCCCCGCCCGCAGGCAGCGCGTGAGCGAGCGAGCCAGGCAAGGCGGAGACTCAGCACTAGCCGTTCATGTTCTCAGCTGCTCGCTTGCGCCCGGGATGCTCCTCAACCCTCCGGAGCAGCGCCAAGCGCAGGCGTCCTGCCGTGCCCGCCGCAGGAGGAGGGGGAAGGGGGCGGTGGCAGCCGCAGAGTTCCCAGCTCCTTCCTTCTTTCTCTCCCTCCTTCCCTCTCAGAACTGGGCCGACCGCGAGCGACACTGTCCTGAAGGGACACCACTTCTCCCGGCGCGCGCGCGCCAGACAGCTAAAAAGGAGAAACCAAACTACCCGCCCCCAGGATGAGATTTCTTACAGACTGACGAGGAGTTTAGCTTTTCTCAGGTGCAGATCAGTGGCAACATTGACTCCTTTCGTTCTTTGATGCTGTGCCCTATCCCGTGGGTTCAGAGCAGCAGTGACATGTGTTACACACGGCCCCCAAAGGTAGACTTACCATATCCAAAGGGGGACAGGGTGCCTACACCTTTAACCATTGTAAAAAGAGGGAATTTGGGCAGGTGCAGCTCATAATGGAAGGGTGCAACAAGCTGCACCTGCCCAAATTCCCTCTTTTTACAATGGTTAAAGGTGTAGGCACCCTGTCCCCCTTTGGATATGGTAAGCCTACCCAAAGGGCTCACAGTCCAGAGTGATGGGTACACATGGCTAGCTTGGAGAAAAAAGGATGAACTCAAAATAATACTGTAATTCCTTTCCGCTCGTCATCAACATGTCCTTGTCCCTATATTATTCCGCTTCTCCCCCCACCCCAGTGCAGATCTCTGACAGCTCAGATTGGTTACAGTGGTAAAAATCTCCGTGCCACTTGTCAAAGACAATGCGATTGACCAAGCAATTCTGAGGAATTTCATCCCAGCTTCAGTTTAGTAGGCTGTGTGAGCTGTCTCTTCCCAGCCCCCGGAAACTTAGAGCAGGTTCCCCATTTTTCTTCTAAGCTTCTTTGACACCACTGTGTACACACACAAAGGTGGACACACAGCTGTCATTGTTTCTTCTTGCTGTATGCATGACACAGCTCTAGCACAATTAATTGATGACATACATAGCACAGTTATAGTCTACAAAAATGTTTCCCCACTTTGAACAGGTTTTACTCTTCCATTTCCTGCTGTAATATAATAATAATAATAATAATAATAATAATAATAATATAATATAATATACAGTATTTATATCCCTTTCTTGGTCATTGGATTTCTCCTCTGATTTTAATCCAAGGCGGTTTACATAGGCAGGCTTTCTCGATCCCAAACCCCCCCCCCCAATGGGGTTTGATTCTTCCATGCCCTGCTGTAGTAGGCCACTATTGGGGTATCTGAACACGGTACAAAATTCCTACATGGAAGTATCTTCTGTAGAATAATAACACAAGAAGAGCTTTGCTGAATCAGGCCAAAGGCCCATCTAGTCCAACTTCCTATATCTCAAAATTGCCCACCAGATGCTTTTGGGAGCACACAAGACAATAAGATACCTATATCCTGTTGCCACTCCCTTGCATCTGGCATTCAGAGATAGGCTACCTCTAAAACCCAGTGGTTGCATACAGTCATAATGTCTTATAATTTGTGATGGACTTTACCTCTATAAATCTGTCCAGTCCCCTTTTAAAGGCATCTAGGCCAGGAGCTATCACGACATCCTGTGGCAGAGAGTTCCACAGACTAATTACGTGCTGGGTAAATACATATTTCCTTTTGTCTGTTCTGACTCTCCTGCTACTCAATTTTAGTGGATGTCCCCTGGTTCTGGTGTTGTGCAATCAGGAAAATAACTTCACTCTATCCACTCTATCCATCCCATGCATAATTTTATATGTGTCAATCAGGTCCCCCCTCAGGCACCTTCTTTCTTGACTGAAGAGCAAATCTATGCTGCAATCTTAAATGCACTTACTATTGAGTAAGCCCCATAGTGAGACTTACTCCTGAGTAAACAAGCATATAGGATTGTGCTGTTAATTGGATTCACCTCACCAAGGGCTACAGAGTAAGACAAATAATAAACAATAATTGCTACTCTCCCATTTTGAGAAAAGATAAGACCGAGTAGTTACTCTGTTCCAGCTCTAAGTGCAGCACATAGGCCCTTTGTAAGAGGGAGCAGAAGCAAACAAGTAATGTGGCTTTTATGTTAGCAAAACTGGAGATGAATTTTAGGTGGTCACTGGATAGAGTCAATACAAGAGTCCCTCCTCCCAACCATTTGGTAATACAGTACTATCTATTCTACTTCGACTTAAATTTTGTCTAAGTTCTTTCTAAAGCCATCTCAGAACAACACTGAACATTAAACAGAATAATAGGAGGTACATTAACAGGTTTCCAGCTGAAATTGATTGACAGTAGATTCAGGAAGATAACAGGAAATACTTTCACTGCTGCTGGTGGAGAGCTATTACGGAAACTGGCCGAATTTTGTAAGGATGTCAACTTCACCAAACACCTATTCTTTCTAAGACCTAAACATCCATTTTTCCAGCTGCCCATTGCTTGGGTGAGTCTAGAGTCATTCCTTTTGTGGATCAGAGTCTTGTCACCCAACACCAGAAGCCCATGCCCATCCCCCAGTCATCCTCTTAGTAATGTGGATTCAGTTAAGAGTCTAGTAAGTCGCAGCGGGTTAAACCGCTGAACCATAAGCTGTCGATCGAAAGGTCAGCAGTTCGATCCCCGCGACGGGGTGAGCGCTCGTTGCTTGGCCAGCTCCTGCCAACCTAGCAGTTCCAAAGCATGTTAATGCGAGTAGATAAATAGGTACCGCTTGCGGGAAGGTAAACAGCGCTCCGTGTTCCAGCTGCATGCTACGCGCTGCGGCAAGGAGAGTCATGCCGGCCACATGACCACGGAGGCGTCTTCGGACAACGCTGGCTCTTCGGCTTTGAAATGGAGATGAGCACCACACCCTAGAGTCAGACACGACTGGACTTAATTGTCAGGGGATACCTTTACCTTAAGTGTTTTCAGAGGAACTTCCTACCTCCTGGCAGATTGGCTGTTTGTTCATTCAACTTCTCCCTTGTTTAGCAAGTGCTGTGAATGGGTGTTCAAATGTTTTGCATTAGAATGCAGGGTTGTTGTTGTTTGTATTGTACCAGGGTGTATCCAATTGTAGTGGGAAGGAAGGTAAGGTAACCCTTACTCTATTTCTCTTTCACATTGTCAAGAAATGAGCATCCCACTTGGGCTAAGAAGGATTAGTCCCTCTGAATTCAGTGGCACTTACTCCCAAGTAAGCATGCATTATTGCACAGGATTATAGCAGCATTTCTCAAACTTGTGGGTTGTGACCCACCAGGAGAACCAGAAGTGGCTGCCAGCTCCTTAAGGGGCGTGGCGATGGCAGCGCTCCCGGGATTGTGCCACCACTGGGAAGAAAAAGGGTTATTTTTAACTTACTGAGGGTTGCACCGGCCCTCCAGAGGGTGTGGGGAGGCCTGTGCCCCCCCCCCGTGGGCCTCCCTGTGCTTCAGATCTACTCTCCACGGCGATTGTGACCCACTTCCGGTTTTAATCTGAAACCGGACGTGGGTCTTGATCACGTCAGAGCGATGATCCCCACACCCTCCATAGGGCCAAAACACCTTTTTCACCAATCGCCCCCCCCCACAGACTCAAATGGTTCTCCCTGACTCACGGGGAGACCTTTGAGAGCCTCTGGAGGGACTATAGCATAAAACACACAATAACAGCATTGTTACTGAAGTCACATTAAAAAGAGTTCACACAAGTCAACGTGCTGGACTCCTTTTAGATTTCAGCCCTCAAAAATGTCAATCAGCCTAATGATGATGATATCTCAAGCAAAGGCATCATCATCTTCTTCCAAGTTTTAAGAAGGTACAGTAGTGCCAGAGGAGGAGGAAGAGGTTGTCTCCCCATGCATTGCGGCTTAAGGACCTCTAGCTAAAGGCTAGGTCCAAACAGGCATAACAGGTGCAACATATACTTGGAGCATATTACCCAGGAACCAAAAATATTTCCCTGAGCATTTCATGTGGGGCATTCTTATGCAATGCCAGCTACAGAGAGAGGTGGGGAGTGAGAGTCTGCTCTATGTTTTGGAAAGCAATGTTAATGAGTAATATTTATGCGCCTTCTCAAATGACAGAGAAAGCATTATGCTAGAGCAAAGGGCAGTATCAGAAGAATCTCTGTCACAGCTGCTAGCAGATGTATGCTCCAAGAACTACCGTTCCTTTCTGTTTTTAGTCTCTTACGTTATGGTGATCTCACAGTACTTGTACAATTAAAGTGTTTGTTTTTTTTTAAATACATGTGGCTGATGGCATTTTGTGGCAGGGTTCCTGTACCCTTAACTGCATGACAGATAGACATTTACAACACAATCCTATGCATGTCTACTCAGATGTAGATTCCCTTGTGACCAATGGGACCAATGGGGAAAATGTGTATAGGATTGCAGTCTTGTAGCCCAATCCTGTTTAAGATACGGTGCCTGGCCTAAAGGGTCGGATGCCATATCCTATCGAGTTCACAACTTGGGAGAAGGGGACGATTGTCCCCTTCCCCCGGTTTAAGTGGCGGGAGGCCCAATGGACCTCCTCGAATCATGTATGCCAGCTCCGGAGCTCGCGTACATCCATGCCGGCTGGGTAAGGTCGGGCCGGGAGAGGGCTTGGGATATGGTGGATCTCGCCACCAATATCCCTGCCCTCTCCAGGCTCGGGGGCGGCCAATGGCCGCCCTCTCTGCCCGCCTGGTCCGCCCTCCCCCCGCCATAAAATGCTTTATGGCACTTTCACAACCCCCTTTCAGGATCACTGGAGGCTTATGATGCCTTTGTAATCTTTGCATTACTTACAAATATACAGGTTCGAGCATTGGTTGGAGTTGGTTGCATGCTCCTGCAGGCTGCATCAGCTACATGGGTGTTCTACACATATTAGCTGCCAGCAATCTTGGCTTCCATTCCAGTCTCTCCCAGATTAAATTTTAATTCTCCCCACCCACCTCTTCCAGAATCTGCCAGCACACCCTCTTTTGTTGTTCTCCTTAGAGAGGGAGAAAAACATCTAAAGCCTTGGTCCCTCCTCTCAGGTAGATATACTTGAAGGCATTTTTTGGAAGCTCCCATTCAAGGGTTTCTTGGGTCATTAACATTTGTTAACACTGTGCCCTTGGAACTTTGGAGAAGTGGGGCACGTAACAATATCCAGCTCTCTCATGCTGCTTTTCAATGAACTAGTGATCCCTTTATGAATCTAAGAAATACAGCCAAAAATAAACCACTCCTTCCTTATAATCTAGAGGCAATTCTTACTTGCCACAAACAATCAGGCCAGTGATAACTTGCAAATCTACGAAGCTGTATTTTTAAAATGTTCTGCTGGAGTTGTTTTAGTCTTTCCTTTTTTTTTTTTTGTGCTTCATCATTCAATTTTACAGTTTTCAGTAATCTCCTTTTTCTTAATTGCTGTTTTATAATGTTCTTCAGAAAGATTCAAAGAAGCTTCAGAAATAATGCAATAAAGCCAAGTTCTGGTAATGGCAAGTGATACACATTATGAAATAAAGCCAGAAGTCAGTTTTCTTCTCAAACAATTGCCACATTTTTTGTCTTTGTGAACGTATCCATATAGCATGAGCTAATCTGGCTGTTAACCCCCAAAGTTCCCAGCTAGAAGGTTCTGGAGGGAGGGGCATTCTGTTTGCAGTCCTTGATTGCCAGGAGTCAGGGAGAGCTTCTGCGTCACCACTTGTTTGATTTTTCTCTTGTCAACCACACAGAGTTCGTGGGGACTGGAGGGAGAACTTCCTGAAATGAGAATTTTTCCATTTAATGCCAGTGACTCTCCTCTCATTGCATCAGTATTACATAAACGTTGTTCATGTCTATTATGGAGCATTGCACCATGCCTCCCTTCCTTCAATGGGGTCAGAATGTGGATGAGGAAATGCCGCCACACTGTAGCTGCATTTCTAAAAGTTTTCTTTTAGTAACAGGAACAACTTCCCCTTGCTGCTATCATGACCCTTGATCAAGCAATCTGTGTGTGTGTGTGTGTGAGTGAGTGAGTGAGTGAGTGAGTGAGAACCCTATGTACTCTATACAGAGCAATTTTTAAAAAATATATGAGTTTAGTGGAAGGCTTTCCAAATTTTTTGCAAGTTCACAACAACACTGAATCCCAAATTGCATTATTTGCATTATTTGACAGAAGTATCATTGTTACTCATGTAGTAAATGTTGTAGTACCTATTTGTGAGAGAGTCTGACTGAGAGAACCCATTGGAGAGATCTACTAAATTACTTTGTCCATATTACGGCAAAGTCCCAAACCTGTTGGTACTACAGACTGGACGTTGACTCTTTTAGTGTCTGGCAATTTCCAGGTAGATGGCATGTAGCAGAGAAATAAGCAACTTCCTTATGAGAGAGGAAGAGTTGTAGAGCAGTGGTAAACCACATACTGTACTTTGCATGAAGAAAGTTCAAGGTTCAATTCCTGACATCTCCAGGTAGGGTTCGTAGCCATCCAGCATTTGGACAATCTCTTGTGTCTTATCCACCCATTGATTGTTGTACCTCCTGTCTGACAGCAGAGGAACACTGTTAATCACACCTTTCCAAATACAAGAAAAAGATGGAGACAGTATATAATTAATTTTGAAAGAGCTATTGAGTAATACTAGTGACAAAACATTGCAAGGTTATACAAGGTGGGTTACTTCAAGTTACACCTTATTTAATGTTTGACACCAATACGTAATGCGACAATCTCTTTATGACACATTAACCATATTGTAAAGTGGTGTGGTATGCTATAACCATGCTTAGGATGCTGCTGCACAGCTCTCAAACATTTTTTTTTTGTAAACATTGTGACTGCAATCCTATACACACACGTTCCTGGGAGTAAATTCCATTGAACTCAATTGGGCTTATTATGCCTGAGTAGACATGCATAGGATTGCACTGTCAGTCTCACAGTATGCCAAATATCTATTCTAGAGGTACATAATTACCTCTAGTAACAGAAGCCCTACTCCTATGTTCCATCCATGTATAGAGCAAACTGGGCATAGTGGGGTGGAATTATGCCTACTGGCCCCACCCCTCCAGTCTCCACACACTATGCTGAGATGTGAAAAGGCTCTACACACTTATATGTGCATTGAGCCTGAATGCATGATGATGACAGACCCTGGTATGACCATGCTTCAATTGGAACTACAGGCCTCAAGCATGTACACTTTTATCCACATAGAGCCCTTTCTCACCTTGCACTGTATATGCATAGAGGCTGCTACTGAGGGCTGCCCGTGTGATCCTGCTCACCCTCTACACATTCACTGAATACATAGAGATTATGTGAGGACTGGGCTAGAGAGGCTAAATGCAAGGCCGTCTGTATGGTGCGATTCCATGATTGTGCAGAAAAGGCACAGAATGTAGTACTAAGTGCAGAATTCAACTTTCATTTTAAAAACAGAAACAGAGAAGTTTCTTGCGCTGAAGTCTGCAAAGAGATATTTGAATGGATTCCTTATCAAAAGCCAGAGAGTTTGATGAACAAAATCTCCAGTGGTTGGGGACAGAACTTCAATGTCCTGCCTAGGTCTATTCCCCTTCTGACTAGCAAAACCAGAATATATGAAGCAAAATAAGATGGATTATGCAAATGAGAGTACAATTTGCATAATACATATATACAGGCAGAAGAACTGGGATTTTCTTGTAGCAGAATTTTGAACGCCTTGGTGAAGAATTATAGCAAGGGTTTTTTGTGTGTGTGTTTTAGTGCAGAGTACACATAAAATGACTTGGTTATGTCTACAGTGAGAAGTCATTGGCAAAACCAAGGTTACAAACCTTCTACTTTGTTTTTGGAAGCCCTCACAACAATTCGAAGCCCCCCCCCCCAAAAAAGCTGAGAACATTAATACCATAAATCTTCATACATACCTCATCCTTCTAGCTCTGAAGTACCGGTAACTCTCAGCAGGCCTTTAATTACCATGGTAATTTTGATCCATCTCAGGCAAAGAATTTCCCTGTTTTCCCTATATTGAGATTGTCAATAATAAACACACAATTACCATACCGTTCTGGGGTAAAAACTAAAAAGTCTCTTTTTGGGAACATTTTTATGATAAGGCTTTGACAAGGTGGTGTCCACAGTCCCTTTGGCTTTCCCTCTTCCAGGTTCAATGCTGAGATTCCTGGTGGCCATGTTCAAAGCTGCTTTAGACTTTTGGTAGCTATACTATCCACCTAAGCCTGAAAACAAAACACAAAAGCTGGCAAACAGGTTCAGCTTGTGTTGCACTTTTGCGTGTTGCAGCTGGCAACTCCAATTCCAATATCTGCATTTACCTTAGGTAATAGTTCAGAGATGTTGATAAACAGCCTTTTGTCATCCTAGGTAGTCTGGTAATTACCGGTACATCCACCGGGTTTGTGCTAATACCTTTAGTGATATGTGAGCACGCAGAGGAACATCTCATCACCACAGGAGTTGGTATCAGTATTGCAACTAATCACTGCAAATGTTTCTCAAGGAAAGTAATCCATTATTACTTAATTAAAACAAACCCTACCATCTTTTCCAAATGCTCAAGGCAGGTTACAAAACATTCTGGTGTTAGATTAACAAGGTCACCAAAGGTAGAATAACCTTCCAAGGCATACCAACAATGACCCTCACAAATACAGCTAAAATTCAAATCCTGAAGATAAGGCATAACCAAGGGAACAGGTGAATTGCTTGTACTTAAGAGCCTTTGCACACATTTCATGTCATGGCAGCAAAGGAGTCATGACTACGTATACTGGACAGGGAACATCAGCCAATCCTGGTTCACATTGCTTGCAAACAGCACACAGATGTGAATGTGTGTAAAGGGGAAGAGAAAACATCAATAGAGGGAGAGAATTTAACATTCTAGTTTAAATAAAGCCAAATAAGTTCTACTCAAGAAAACAAACTGATAGAGCACATTGTGTTTCTGTGCAGTCTATGACCCTCCCTGCCCCCTTCTTTCCTTTCCCCAGAATGCTAGCAACCACCACCATATATAATTTAGAAAAAGAAACACACACACAAACTGCCAGCTTTGGAGTCACTTGTCTTTGCTAATTAATTCCCTGAGAGTATGAGTCAACTAGACAAAACTAAGCGACTGCTTCTAATTTTGGACTAACTGTGATGAACCTGGCCTATATATTCACTGTGGTTTCTAAGGTTTGACCGTCTTGAGTTTATTGGCCTCCATGTAAAAAGTGCCCCAACTCCATTCTGAGAATCAGCAAAGCAGCCAGTGCTTACTGGACAGGTACAGTTTGTACTTTGAATTTCAATTGCTTGTTCCTGTACTTGCACAAGTCCCTGCTCAGCACAGAGCTGAGAAGAGGAGTGGAGGACTATCCCTGATCTTGCAATGAGCTTCAGGGGTGCCTCAGCCCCACAGTACCATGAATGGGAGGCCATCCATCCACCTTCTGAGCTTGGAACTGCGTGTGTGCATGCGCAAGAGATCATCCCGGATATTACTCTGTAGTTTAGAGGCACTCTGAGCACTTTCAAAGCCCAATGGGATGTCACTCTGTTCCTGAAGCTAAGGCCAGCACAATGTGCAGACCCCTGAAAGCAGAGATTATCACTCTTTTCATGGGACTTTGGAATTTTAATCAGAGAACTATCTCGGGGTGAAAAATCTAGAAGTCTATGCTTGATCCCAAGATTCCTACGCTGACAATCTCAAGTGTACTGCCGGTGTGAGCCACAGGACCAAAGTGAGATGCTATTGGTGAAAGAAAAATATGCATTGAACACCAGTATCTGATGAAATTTCCTTTGGAGTGTTCTGACTGTGTAGCTGTTTTACATAACGAGCTCTTAAAATTCTCTGCACCCAGAATAACCCGATAGAGCTCTGCAAACTATCAATTAGTGTCTTATATGGGGAAGCATCGCAACCCATCATGATGCTATGAGTGACAGATCAACATCTGCAAAACATCAGTTGTGAGGTCCGCTGTTCCTGGCATTGCTACTGCCCAATGCTCCTGCTGTCACCCAATTCTTCCTGTCTTCTCTCCCCCAGTATAGATAACATAGGGTGCAGGGAGGTCTAGTGCTACCATCCCCACCCCGTACCACAATGTGCAGAAAGAGGGAAATGTCTGCCAGGCCAGTTCTGTCTGCCCTCCCACACTACTTGGTCCTTACTCGTATCTTCCCCACCCCTGAATCCCCCTCTCAGAGAATTCAAGTTTGGAGAAGCCCTCACCCAAGCAGCTGATGGTCTCACGACAGCACTGCTGTCCCACTTGCTGCCGCTACAGCTCCCCCCCCCCCAGCAAGCTGGTATCAGGTGGTATTACGCTAGATGTCATCAAGGTGGGGGGGGGGTCTGGCAATACAGTCTTGTCTCGCTCTCTTTTGAATCCTGCCACCAGCATACAGAGGGCTAATGGTAGAGCCTGCTGCTGTTGTCAATGCAGGGTGGGGTGGTTTAGCACTGTCCTCTAGATCAGAGGTTCTCAACCTGTGGTACGGGTACCCCTAGGGGTACGCAGACCTCTTGCTGGGGGTATGCCAAGCCCTTCCCTTTATCTGTCCCATCAGCAGCTAATTAAGTGTTAATTAACATGGATTTTAAATTTTAATTATTTTCTCTCTGATTTTGGTTTTGGGCTTATTTTTGTACTTTGGAAAACGTACTTTGGTGGGGTGGGGGAGGGAAGAGCTGATTTTGGGAAGTGTGACAGAGAAAAAAAGAGATCCTTGCATCTTTCTCACTCACTCAGACAGAGTTAAATAAGACATTTTTCACATTTAAATTTGTTTTATTTAACGATTCATTACCTAATTAATTGATTAATCCAATTAATTAGCAGTTAATTAGCAGGGGGTACTTCAGAAAATTGGACCGTGATAGGGGGTACCCAGGCCTCCAAAGGTTGAGAACCCCTGCTCTAGATACTTCCCCAGAGCTAAGAGCCAAAGGCCAAGAGCCATTTGGCTCACGCCTTTGGCCACCTAGAGCCTTTGTACCTGAAAGCGGAAGGCAGGGCAGCCAATCAGTCTCTCCTCCCACACTTACAGCCCGATCCAATCCCCCGCTACCAGTATCAATGCAGCTGTGCCAAAAAGGAGTGTGCTGCATCTTAAGGTGGGAGGGTGACCGGAAGGCAAATGGGAGGCAAGCAAAAATAATTTTTGCTTACCTCCTCGTAAGCCCTGGTGCCACTATTTTGGCAGCATATGTCTAAGGACGGAAAAGGGAGGTTTGCAAAAGACGGGATAAGATACAGCGTGCCAGATTCACCTCCCTCCCGCCTCTTTCCTGCCAAGAAATGCCTCCATTCCTACCACTGCCCGCCCACCCACCCCCACTCTCTGGTGCTGATGGTTCTTAGCCTCTCCGCTGACCTGAGTGCGCGACCACCAGCTATTGCACTGGTGGTCTCATTGCGCTCGCTGGCGGAACATCATTTACACCGGCATCCTTGTACTTCTGCCAGCTAATAGGATTGAGCCATCAGACGTAGCCCCTGATTTTTCTACCTTCTAAAACATCCACAGGAACACAGGGTATTTTCCCTTGCTAGATGTAATGTTATGCCATCAGCGCTATTTTACAGCAGATTTAATGGGATCCCTTATTCCGAAAGGTGTTGCTCCTGTGAGCTGGGGACTTGTGCGCATGTTTCTATACTGTCTGTTTCATAAGGATCTTTGTATGAAATATCTAGGCCCAATACTGATAAAAATGAGGGGTAGCCGGATAAGGATATAATACGGTCCATTCTATCTACAGAGGTGGCTGCTACACGAGAGTAGCAGCTTTTCTAAACTTGATTGTTAAGAGCCGGAGAGTGAGATTTGTTCAATCTGTATCTAAGGAATAGGTTCTATGCTATATTGTATTTATCATGCCAATAAAGGCTTCTGACTGACTTAGTCCCAGATGTTCTCACTCTCCCTTCCCTTCCTGTAATGTATCATTACACAGAATTAACCCTAACCCCTTACCTTTTCCATGGCATAAATGCTTTAGTTACAGAAAGAGAGTCACAAAATGGATTAATTTTAAACTGGTGATACTCATGGCCAAATCCGAACCAACAACATGACTGAAGCCTGTTATTTTTGCTTACAGAACAAGCTTGTTCATTGAAATTTACCTGGGGGGACGTCCAGATGTTCAAACAATTTTACAAAAGGTTATATCAGCTTGGCAAACAGAATGAACAGTGAAGGTGACCTTAAACGGAGAGTGGCTCATTTATTAGGAAAAAAGGATTGCAGTAACCCAAACATTACAATCAGCTGCAAGCCTGATATTTGAAATGTGCACGTAACGTTCCCATGATATTGTCTTTCCTTACCATGTTCTCCTATGGCCACCACTTTAGCTGTTCATGTGGAGAGCCCAATGCTGATTGTTTGAGTCAGTATGCTGATATCCAAATGTTCCAATTCCATTCAGCAGTAAAGGAACAAAATGCTTAGCCATCAATAAGAGGTCTACAGTGTTTGTAGTCAGTGTGGCGGAATGACCATAAACATGAAACTAAAATAAGCAACTAAAAAGACACAGATCACAAAAGTCAACTGCAAATTATAGACACTCTAGTGGTGCAGTCCTATACTTCTGAAACGCCAGTCTGAGTTGCATATGCCCTCAGATGCTGGCACAACAACAGTCCTGTCATCAAACCCCCAGTTCCTGCAATGAATGTGCCACAGGTGTTGGTGCTGATGTACCTCTGACACTGGCAGAACCATCAGCACAAACCCCAAATGGGGTGGAGACATGGGAGGGGTATGGGCAGGATGAAGAGTTGTGTATGCCATATCCTAAGTCCCCTCCAGATGACAGACATGCCTCAAACAACTGCAAAGTGCTACACTTACTTACAATAGAGCTGGCATGGAAATTTGAAAAGTTATAGGAAACGTTGTTGTTGTTCAGTCGTTAAGTCGTGTCCGACCCTTCATGATCCCATGAACCATATCCCGCCAGGCCTTCCTGTCCTCCACTATCTTCCTGAGTTCGCTCATTTTCATGTTCGTTGCATCGGTGATGCTGTCTAATCATCTCATCCTTTGCCTTCCCCTTCTCCTTTTCCCTTCAATCTTTCCCAGCATCAGAGTCTTCTCCAGAGAGTCCTCTCTTCGCATTAGGTGGCCAAAATATTTGAGCTTCAGCCTCAGTACCTGTCCTTCCAGGGAACAGTCAGGGTTGATTTCATTTAGGATTGACTGATTTGATCTCCTAGCAGTCCAAGGGACTCTCAGGAGTCTTCTCCAGCACCACAGTTCAAAAGCATCTATTCTTTGGCACTCAGCCTTCCTTATGGTCCAACTCTCGCAACCATACATTGCTACTGGGAACACCATCGCCCTGACTATGCGAACTTTTGTTGGCATGGTGATATCTCTGCTTTTTATTATGCTGTCTAAGTTTGCCATAGCTTTCCTTCCAAGGAGTAAGCGTCTTTTAATTTCATGGCTGCTGTCTCCGTCTGCAGTGATCTTGGAGCCCAGAAAAGTAAAATCTGTTACTGCTTCCATTTTCTGCCCCAGGAATTGATGGGACCAGATGCCATGATCTTAGTTTTATTAATGTTGAGTTTCAAGCCAACTTTGGCACTCTCCTCTTTCACCCTCATCAAGAGGCTCTTTAGTTCTTCTTCACTTTCTGCCATTAGGGTGGTATCGTCTGCATATCTGAGGTTGTTGATATTTCTCCCGGCAATCTTGATTCTGGCTTGCGATTCATTCAGCCCTGCATTTCTCATAATGTACTCTGCATATACGTTAAATAGGCAGGGTGACAATATACAGCCTTGCCGTACTCCCTTCCCAATTTTGAACCAGTTGGTTGTTCCATGGCCGGTCCGAACTGTTGCTTCTTGACCCGCATACAGGTTTTTCAGGAGACAGGTAAGGTGGTCTGGTACCCCCCATCTCTTTAAGAATTTGCCACAGTTTGTTGTGATCCACACAATCAAAGGCTTTTGCGTAGTCAATGAAGCAGAAGTAGGTGTTTTTTTTGGAACTCTCATGCTTTCTCCATGATCCAGCGCATGTTGACAATTTGATCTCTAGTTCCTCTGCCTCTTCGAAACCCAGCTTGTACGTCCGGAAACAATGGGGAAGGGCAAAGCACCAGAAAAATCTCAATTCCTGTTCTCCTACTTTCTGATGGCAGAGCATAGGATACAAACAAAACTTCACGGCCAATCACAGAACACAAACACCAATACCAGCCCCTGCCAGGGAGACCAGAACGCACATGACAGGGCACATGGCATGGAGATATAACTCTTTGGCCTCAGGTTATGTGCACTTAAAGCACACTCATATGGGAACTGTGATGATGGGCACTGACGCTGCTGGCGCAGGGAGGGGGGGCCGGACCGCCGGAGGGCGACGCGCGCACCTGCGTGCGTTGCCCTCCGCTGCGCGTGTCACCCTCCAGAGGCTCCAAGGCCGGGAAAAGGCCTTGGAGCGTCCTCTCGGGCCGGTGCTCATGGGCCTTCTGACGAGGCCCACTGCGTCACAACATAATTTATACCTTTTTTCGCGCATGCGCAGACCGTTCCTGAGGGAAAAAGGCAGCCCTTTTCCCTCAGGAACGGTCTGCGCATGCGCGAAAAAGGTATAAATTACATTGTGACGCAGTGGGCCTCGTCAGAAGGCCCAGGACAGCCAGCCGGGGAAGACGTCCCCGAGCCGGCTGCAACAAAGGAAAGGTGTGGGGGTGCGGGGGGCACCCGGTGCAGCGTCCCATCGGGTCGCCCCCCAAAAATCGTGATGCGGCCTAGCGGCCGTGCCAAACATACATATAGGGGGTATGTGTGTGTGTGTGTGTGTGTGGGGTCACTAGGGGGCCGCGCGTGCCCTAGTGACGCTGATGATGATGGGAACTATGGAGAAAGGGCAGTTTGCACAAACTGCAGACATTTTGTCAACACTTATCTTCTCTGCTCCAGAAGGATTCCATGCACAAACACACAAGTGGAACCTCCATTCCACCATCCCAACAGGAAGAGCAAGGACAATGCACCCCACACAGGTAAGCAACATAGGCAGGGAACGCCATGCCACAACATCTTGATGCTGCATAGCTGTCCCCCCCATCAATATGCCCCCTTCATCAATAGCATATGCCCCCTTCATCAAATACTGACCCTTCAGTATTGTCAAATGTGTCTTTGCTATAAACTGCTGCCTAACCATCCCTTCCCTTTGCAACAGCTAACAGCAGTGAACGTCGGCACCGTCTGTTGGTGAATGCCAAGTATTCCAAACATTGCCACTGCTGGCCAAACGCTCATTCCTCACAGAGCTCCACTGCAGCCTCCACCAGGAAGCGAAAGATAAAGGCTAATCTACACCAACTCCGTTTGCGTTTGGAGGCTGTCCCCTACGCTCACGAGCCTCCAAACGCAAACGGAGTTGGTGTAGATCAGCCTTTATCTTTCGCTTCCTGGTGGAGGCTGCAGTGGAGCTCTGTGAGGAATGAGCGTTTGGCCAGCAGTGGCAATGTTTGGAATACTTGGCATTCATCCTATGCTCAGCCCCGAGAAGCTGCCCTGGGCTTCACCAGTTTCTTCCACGCGTTGTCTACCCACTTGTCCCTTCTGATTGGGTGCTTGCTGCCCCCCTGTGATAGGTTCGCTCCATGTCCCACCCTCACTTTCTTCTGATTGGCCAAAAACGGCCAAACATGAGCATGGTCGACGACCGATTGCAACGGAACTCGGGAGAGCGCAGCTTTCCAGCATTCCGTGGCGATTGGTTAAAAAGGAAGCCACACCGCTCAGCACATGCCCGGGATGTGCCTGGATTCATGGGGTGTAGATCAGTCTTAATGCCCTGAGCCACCATGCTCTCACCTCAACAGGGCACTACTTCATGCACACCCAGGTAGCACCACTCTCCCTCACAAACGCCGAGTATGCATTCTGATCGAGAGACCATGTTGCCTGATGGTGCTGCTGTACATGTCTTGCTCTGCGCCCTGTGTTCCTCTTTGCTCTCCAGAGGCACAGGAGAAGAGGACACTGGACCCTCCATATGGCCAGTCATGCAGACGACAAGGGAAGCCTGCAGCACGCCTGGAAGCAGTGACCACTGTGAGCCCAGCGGTCCTTTTGCCGGGTTGCTGACCTACTTCTTCCAGACAGGCTTTGCAAACTCCATGACAGCCAGTGATCCAACTGGTGTAGCCAGACCTCACTGGCACCTACTCCTTGGGCGTCTGTCAGGTAACTTGCAAAAGGACAAGGACTCTGCTGGGAGGAGTTGGTTGGCAACCCCACTTGTGTGTTTTTCTTTCAGATACTGCTTTGTCTTTTGAGACTGTGCAATACAATCTTTGACCTTATCACACACTTGTTGCCTCTTCTTCCCACCTTAGTTGTTTCTTACCTCAACTGGTGTTAGGTTGGGGCTTGTCTGCTTCCAGGGCTCAGACTCTGCATTGTCTCATTCTCTGACTCCCTGGGCTCCAGTGACCACAAATCACTTCCTATGTTACACATTTACCTGAGAGTAAGTCTCATTGAACGCAATGGGACTTATTTCTGAATAGCTGTGCATAGGATTGCACTGTTAGCAACAAAAACAATCCATTTTTCATTGTTAGCAACAATACTACTTACTCAGTGACAACAGCCTTGATTCAAGATTTCCATCAGATTTCACATTTATCCATGATTTCCCTTCACTCCTCTCTTCTTTAAAGCCCAATTCTATCCAAGATTGGCCAGCAGGGGTTAACAAGTGGAACAGAGTTCACAGGAGGCCCGCCACTGGACCAGCAAAGGTAGGTACGATGGCAGTGGAGGTGGAATGGGGTGGGCTGGAGGAGGAAGGAGGGTGTTCTCGGGAGGGTGCGGAGGGCAGGGAGGGAGGCAGACCGGGGGCGGTATTGGCGGTACTCACGTATGCCAATATCCAACCCCATCTGTCTCCCTTACCACCGCCATTACACAGCTCAGACTTACGCCTGCTAAACAGCAGGTGTAGATCAGAGGAGTCCTATGGCAGTGGTGGCAGCTTTCCCTGGGGTAAGTGAACAAAAGTTCACTTTCCAACTGCCCCCCTTCCACTGATAAAGCGCATGCTCTGTTTGCACAGCTGCATTGGTGGAGGGGGATTTCAACAGGATTGGGCTGTAAGGGCCCAATCCTATCCCACTTTCCAGCACCAGTGCAGCCACAATGCCGTTCCGAGGTAAAGGAACAAATGTTCCCTTACCTTGAGGAGGCCTCCATGGCTGCTCCCCCCACTGCAGAATGCAGTGCACACCCTGTTGGCACAGTTGCATCAGTGCTGGAAGGTTGGAGAGGATTGGGCCCTAATGGTGCAATTCCATCCGTGACGAGCGCTGGCACTAGATCTCTGTGCCTGCGTAGAGTGTCACAAACGTTCCGTAAGTAGGCGGTGCTGGCACCGAGGCCTATGCTACCCGCTGAACAGCAGAAAACCCAACACTGTGGAGCGGGTAAGTGCCACTCCAAGAGGCACAGGGCCTGGGGGCCGGCGGGGAGGGGGCATAATGGGGCCACGGCTTGGGCCTGGGAGGGGGGAGTGTTTGCTTTGAGGGGAACTAAAGCTGCTTTCACTAAGATTGTTTTGTTGGGTGCTTGACTGCCAGTGGCGTTTCCACGGTAGGGGCGGCACCGTAAGTAATGCCGCGTCGAGTACCATGTGTAGGAACCGAAAGGAGGAGGCGCCGCCCCCTCACTGTCGCTACCATTCAGCTATCTCCCTGCCGGAGTCTCCCTGCCGGTTGCGTTCTTCGCGCTGAATGGTAGCGACAGTGAGGGGGCGGCGCCTCCTCCTCTCGGTTCCTACACACGGTACTCGACGCGGCATTACTTACGGTGCCGCCCCTACCGTGGAAACGCCACTGTTGACTGCTCACCCATGCTCAGTTTGTATATCTGTAAATAAACCAAAATTACAAAAATACCATGAATGTCCATTGCTCTGTCTTCACAAGGAAACTCTTCAGATAGAAGTTGCCCCTGAACTTCTTGCCACTCAAGGAAGTGAGGAATTTTAAACATTTTTAAACAATTCTGAATTCTTTACTTAGATACACCATAATTTCACCCCTTTACCACTTCTTACAGTGCAATCATATGCACACTTACCTGGGAGTAAGCCCCATTAAACACAGTAGTACTTACTTTTGAGTAAGCATGCACAGGATTGTGCTGTTAATCACTCTGATTGCAAGTAGCACATGAGTAAGAGATGTTAAGGGGTGAATAATCCATACAATCTACAATACGTAGCTCTAGAAATTACTCCAACAGAAGAAAAAGGTCTGAATGCCCCCCTTCCAAAAGCCAAAACACTGCTTGCATGTAGAAAGCCAGTGCATGCCAGAGAGAAAAGTTCAGTCTACCCTTCTTTCTGGCATTGTTACTGTGTACACAGAGCTTTCTCAACATACGTCTTCCCACAAGCTGAACAATAATATTTACAGTAGATAGCACTTCTGAGTATTCAAAGTATTCATTAACGTTGTAATCTTTATCACAACCCATCATCAGTATTGATTTTTTTATGTTGCAGATGGGAGGGGGGAAATTAAGGCTGAGAGTGTGGATTGCCAGTGATCAAATAAGTTCGTGGCAGCAATTAAATTTGAACTGGGAACTTCCAGATTTATAGTTCCACCAGCTCAGAAGTAATACAGTCTTGGAAAAACAGTAACAGTTGCTTGACATGCTGGAGCTCTAGTATTCCTGAAAAGCAATGCTCTGTGCCTTGGAAGATCCCCTAATCTCCATAGTATAAGAAACAGCTGTTTTCCTCAGTGAATGGCACTTTGCACATGTTCAGAGGTGTCCCATGTGTCATGCTTGTGAAAACTACAGGCAATGAAAATCAGGTCATGCTTGAGTCCTGATTCAAATTAAGTCCTGTCTCCGGGTTGTAAAACCATGTTATTGTTGTGCCTGTGTTTTATCTGGCCGCAAATCCCATGAAAGTCAATGGAGTTTGCTCCCAGATAACCATGCACAGAGACTTGCAGCCTAAAGGCTGATCTACACGACAGCGTCGCGGCTCCACCGTCGCCTCTGCCTGGCACCTCCGCGCTGGAAGCGGGGGGAGTGTCTTCAAGCCTGTTACCCCACATGTTGTCCCGCCTTCCTAAGAAAGCGCAGTTGTGATTGGTTAAACTCTTCCCCCCCCTGTGATTGGTAGGCTGCAGCAGCTCCGCGAGCCACCTCCAAGCTCTGCCGTACGCCCCCTAAAAAATAGAGCACTCGACTTGGAGTACGCGGCAGTGGAGCGGAGGTCCGGCGGCTCCGCCGGATTACAAAAACGCTCCACGACGCTGTCGTGTAGATCAGCCTAGGGTCAACTTGTATAAAGCTGGGCTGTACCTTTCAAAACCCGCCCTCCTCGCTTCTACTACTCCACCTCTACCGAGACTTCGCGCAGCCTTGTCTCCCCGACCCCTCTGCCGCTGGGACGCAACATCTCCCCACAGTTGATAATAAGCAGATCCGCACGACCTGCTTTGGCCATCGCTTCCTCCTCGGTTGCGTCCACCTGGAACACAGCAAGGTTCGGGGGGAGGGTACTCCACGAACAAGGCTTGCAGCAAGCACTGGCGGCCTCGGGCCGGGGTGGGTCTCCTATGCGATCACTCACCCTTTTCTCCTTCCGAGAGGACAAAATGCTCTCGCAAACGTGCAGGCCGAGGCCGAGGCTCGCTTCCTGCACTGACAGGCGCCCCCTGCCATCTCTTCAAGCGTGGCAGCGTTACTCAACTCACCTCGAGGTGAAATGAGGTAACTATCTCCCGCCTTCTTATTAGCATTGGCCAAACTAACTAGTAGCTCACCCAGCTTCCAAACTGAATACCATCGTCAACATGCAACAAGCACGATCGACCACAATTCCCGGATGAAACAACTGCATAGATTTCCGCCCCCCAGACCAGTATTGACCGCGAAGCCCAGCAGGATTTGTAGTCTTGTCTACTTGTTGTTGTTCAGTCGTTAAGTCGTGTCCGACCCTTCGTGATCCCATGAACCATATCCCGCCAGGCCTTCCTGTCCTCCACTATCTTCCTGAGTTCGCTCATTGTCATGTTCGTTGCATCGGTGATGCTGTCTAACCATCTCATCCTTTGCCTTCCCCTTCTCCTTTTGCCTTCAATTTTTCCCAGCATCAGAGTCTTCTCCAGAGAGTCCTCTCTTCACATTAGGTGGCCAAAATATTTGAGTTTCAGCCTTAGTATCTGTCCTTCCAGGGAACAGTCAGGGTTGATTTCATTTAGGATTGACTGATTTGATCTCCTAGCAGTCCAAGGGACTCTCAGGAGTCTTCTCCAGCACCACAGTTCGAAAGCATCTATTCTTCGGCGCTCAGCCTTCCTTATGGTCCCACTCTCGCAACCATACATTGCTACTGGGAACACCATGGCCCTGACTATACAAACTTTTGTTGGCATGGTGATATCTCTGCTTTTTATTATGCTGTTTAAGTTTGCCATAGCTTTCCTTCCAAGGAGTAAGCGTCTTTTAATTTCATGGCTGCTGTCTCCGTCTGCAGTGATCTTGGAACCCAAAAAAGTAAAATCTGTTACTGCTTCCATTTCTGCCCCTTCTATTTGCCAGGAATTGATGGGACCAGATGCCATGATCTTAGTTTTATTAATGTTGAGTTTCAAGCCAACTTTTGCACTCTCCTCTTTCACTCTCATCAAGAGGCTCTTTAGTTCTTCTTCACTTTCTGCCATTAGGGTGGTATCGTCTGCATATCTGAGGTTGTTGATATTTCTCCCGGCAATCTTGATTCCGGCTTGCGATTCATTCAGCCCTGCATTTCTCATAATGTACTCTGCATATAAGTTAAATAGGCAGGGTGACAATATACAGCCTTGCCGTACTCCCTTCCCAATTTTGAACCAGTCGGTTGTTCCATGGCCGGTCCGAACTGTTGCTTCTTGACCCGCATACAGGTTTCTCAGGAGACAGGTAAGGTGGTCTGGTACCCCCATCTCTTTAAGAATTTGCCACAGTTTGTTGTGATCCACACAATCAAAGGCTTTTGCGTAGTCAATGAAGCAGAAGTAGGTGGTTTTCTGGAACTCTCGGGCTTTCTCCATGATCCAGCGCATGTTGGCAATTTGATCTCTAGTTCCTCTGCCTCTTCGAAACCCAGCTTGTACGTCCGGTAGTTCTCGGTCCACGTACTGCTGAAGCCTAGCTTGTAGGATTTTGAGCATAACCTTGCTAGCATGTGAAATGAGTGCAATTGTGCGATAGTTTGAGCACTCTTTGGCACTGCCCTTCTTTGAAATTGGAACGTAAACTGACCTTTTCCAATCCTTTGGCCACTGCTGAGTTTTCCAAATTTGTTGGCATATTGAGTGCAGCACTTTCACAGCATCATCATTTAGGATTTTAAGTAGCTCAGCTGGGATATTATCATCTCCACTAGCTTTGTTGTTAGTGATGGCCCACTTGACTTGGGCCCACTTGACTTCACTCTCTAGGATGTCCGGCTCTGGGTCAGTGACCACACCAGCGTGGTCATCAGGAACATTAAGATCTTTCTTGTGTAGTTCTTCTGTAGTTCTTGTCTACTTGTTGTTGTTCAGTCGTTAAGTCGTGTCCGACCCTTCGTGATCCCATGAACCATATCCCACCAGGCCTTCCTGTCCACCACTATCTTCCTGAGTTCGCTCATTTTCACGTTCGTTGCATCGGTGATGCTGTCTAACCATCTCATCCTTTGCCTTCCCCTTCTCCTTTTGCCTTCAATCTTTCCCAGCATCAGAGTCTTCTCCAGAGAGTCCTCTCTTCGCATTAGGTGGTCTTGTCTACTTGTGCACTTTAAGTACGTGGAAAAATGCCACTGTCAACAGAGGGGGGCATGCCTACGAAACATTTCGTAAACAAATCCAAGTGACCGTCTAGCATACCTCTGTTAACTGGGCAAAGAGACACTATTTCAAGTGGTGCTCCTTTTATATTTAGCAGAGGGGAGAGTAACTGTTCCTCTTCACCCTCCCGCAGCATCTTTTCAAGTGGCTGTTTGCTGGTGTTTCTTCTGCATCTTTTTAGATTGTGAGCCCTTTGGGGACAGGGAACCATCTAGTATTATTTGATTTTCTTTGTAAACCACCACCTTGTTAACTTTTGTTGTTGAAAAGCGGAATATAAATATTAAATCTGACTAAAGAAATGAAGATGCAAAAGAGAACAAGGGTTCTGTGTATTTTCAGTAGCTGTGCTTAAAAGGAAATTTTGGCAGAAGCATCTTCCCATGCACGTATGAGAAAACTTGTGCCTACTGCATGTACCCCTTCTGCCCAGTTGAAACCTAGGTCAGAAGGGAGACAGTCTGGGGTGATCAGGGGTGTGTCCTAGTTAACCCTCTCAATGGCCATGAGCTAGTGCGGCCGTTTCTGAAGGAAGCAGACTCTAGAACAGACAGAATCTGGGCAACGGATGTGGGCCACATTGTGGGGTGTTGTCTTGTTCTTTAGTGCTGTTTCAGGAGCAAAGAGTGCAGGATCGCTGACCAATAGCCGCGCCTGGTGGGTATAGTGTGAACTGATTATATTTTTTAAAACATAGGATGTAACTGGGTTGAATACCTCCGTGTATGTGAGAAGCCTTGGAGAGCAGCTTCCAGTCTGTGTTGACCCCTAGAAGATGAACCTATGATCTGATTCAGCGTAACGCAGCTTCCCGTTATTTAATGTGTTGGGATACAATGTTCTGAATGAGTGCAACGCTGTTGCCTGGCGACGACACGATGCGACGCTGTGATTGGTAGTACTGTGACACCCTGCTGTGTTGGGCTGTTACCGGGAGAGTTGTCTGAATTCACGTGGTTCTGAACTGCAGAGGGCGACTCTGTGGCCTTTACAATGTCGTGTTTGTTTGATCGCCTTCCAATTGTTGAAAGTAAACCGTAACATTAAAATTATGTTTGTATCTTTTTGGCTAAAATATCAAAGCTAAATTAAAGGACTCTACCAGCATAATCCTATGCAAGTTTAATCAGAGAGAGAAGTAAGTCCTGCTGTATTCAAATGGAGCTCTACTCTCAGTAAGTATGAATAAAATTGCAACCTGAGAATTTCGTAAATCTATTAAAAACAACTTGGAGTCTTGTCTTGTGGCAACTTTACTGTATATTTATTGTGGCACAAACTTTCATGAACTAGAACCCATCATATCATCTTATATCTGATATCTTGTATTTGTGGAGCAGCACCGTGGCAACACCAATGAAGGATTCAGGGCAATAACCATTCAATTTGATTTCCTGTGATAGAAATATGGGAAACACAATTAATCTCTCTCTCTCTCTCTCTCTCTCTCTCTCTCTCTGGAGCCAGTTATTGGAGCCTTATTGTCATCACGAAGGAATGAATAAGGCCTACTGGCAGTGGCAGGAAGAAGTACGGATCCAAATTGAGAAATACGCGCTCACCTCCGCCCACTACCCCCCTTACAACTTCTGGAGATACATTTCTCAAGGTCCATTAGTAAATGGATTTAGACGGATCGGATGCATAAGTTCGGGAAAGAAAATAAAGACGCACAGGGTGTTAATTTGTTTGTTTGTTTGTTTTAATAAATCACCACCCTCGAAGCCACAAGTTCGCTTATAATAGAAATGGATGGACTTCCAATTTTATTTAACAATATTAAAACACCGTGGCATCGTGGAAAACTACATTTCCATGCATGCTCTTTGCTATTACGACTTGCTCCCATAAGCCTGTGCGGCTCAACGCGTCGCCTATTGGTTAGATTTGAAAAGAACCCGCGGCTCAGTTATCTTTACGTAGAACTGGGATCGGAACGGGTAGGGCTGGCTTCCAGGTGCGGGTCGTAGTGGTGGTTTAGGTAGATGCTTACGGCAAGCGTGGGACAAATTCGAGACCCTCGGTTTGATTGTTGCGGTCCTCGTCTGACACCCCCCCCCCCCCGTCGATGTGTCGCTAAGGCCTGACTCGATTCCAGTATTACTTGAAAGAAAGTGGCAGGTACCGGCCCCTTTTTATTCCTCTTTATAGGGCCCTAAAAAGGTCTGTAGTTTGATTCTTTTATGCAGGTTTACTTGGGCCGGAAGTGTATGGTTGGCTTATCGATCTGGGTGCGACTAGGCTGCAAGGTGAGGGGAGGTTCACGCTTCTCTCCCTGCCCAGGTGCTGTTTTAAAGGTGAACATCTAAAATTGTCCATCTGAAATGGCAATGTGTATGCAGATTTTTCTGCTTTAATTGAGTTCATGAACAGACTATTCCTTTTAACCTGATTTGTGTATTACTCAGAATCCATGTTTATGTACAGCTTGATCCACTGCATGTTTACCTGGAAGTAAATACAATATGACACTTTACTTACACACACACACACACATCTATATAAGTGCACTTTGTGTTGGTACCAGTGTTCACTCTCCAGGGAACATCACTATGCAATGTAGTTGATTAGTGAAAATTAGTGAAAATGTGGGGTGTGTGTGTACATATTTTTTTTCTTAATCTTAGTTTTAGTAGTTGACTGTGTGTGTGTGTGTGTGTGTGTGTGTGTGTGTAAAGTTTCAAAACCTTTACTTTTGGTTTTGCATACTGAGTTGTGCCTAAATTTTTAAAAAGCTACACGACAAGTATGAAGTTTATGGCATTGCTGTCGTATAGTAAAATGCCACTTACTTTGTTGTAATATTTCTGCCTAAGAGATATGCAAGATCTTACACGATTTGGGATATACAGGTGAAGATGCCATGTAGGTTAAAGCCCAGCATGGCATCCTACATGGCATCTTCACCTGTATATCCCAAATCGTGTAAGATTACTGCTGGCCATGAAAGCTTTCGATCTAAAAAGATATACAAGATTTGACATCTGCTTCTGAGAAGCTTGACTTCTTAAAACAAGAAGTTTGTCCCCTTCTCCAGAGTTGTCAGAACCACTTGCTAGCAGTTGGCTCTGTTCACAGCACAGTATGTTCAAAGTGGATTGTTGTTCAGTATTGGACTTTGAATCTCCAGTGGGAATCTGACAGCATTACTGTTTCTCCATAGCTGGAGAAAAAGAAACTACTGTACTATTCTTAGATCTTTGGTGATAGTTCCGATAAGATTATTATTTTTCTTTTTAAATGTGGATGGTGTCACTGATGTGTGACTCATATGTTCTGGAGCAGTGTTTCTCAAACTGTGGGTCGGGACCCACTTGATGGGTCAGGACTGATTTCTGGTGGGTCCTGCAGAGCCTTCAATGAAAACACAGGTGAAAACATTTGTGAAAACAAATCATTTGACATGAATGGAGGTGTACCCTAGAACAGGGATTCTCAACTCCTTCCCGGCCAAGTACCACCTCCAGTGCCACTCTCCTGCTGTGTACCACCGGAAGTGACTGGTTATGCCATCATTGCGAGTTACTTCCAGGTTTTTGGAGGCCAGAAAATGCAGGTAGGAGGCTCTGGGTAGGTGGGAGGGCCCGTCTCAGCGTTCCTGAGAGGCTCGGCCAAAGACAGGAGCCTCTCGGGAGTGAAAATGTGCTGCCAAAAGCACTGCGTCTGGCAGTCCAGTGGTCTGAGTACCACCAGCAGTCGGCCAAAGTACCACTGGTGGTACTAGTACCACTGGTTGAGAACCCCTGCCCTAGAATATATGCAGCGCTTCCCACTGCTGCATTTGCTAGGGAAACTTGGTGGTTACTGATCTTCTCATGGAGAAATCCCTGATAAACTTGGAAAACCATTGTGTTATAAATCTCCCTTTCTAGTGTGTGCTCTTGCTTCCTGAACCTGCAAGGGCCATTTAGGGTAAGAAGACAAATTTCAGTTTATTGGGTACTCTACTCAAGCATTTCTCTGTCTCGCAGGATGGAGGCAGATTTGGATAAACCAGGCATTCCCAGGCCGTCCTTTGTTATGTCTGTTGAGATGTCCCCAAGAGTTGGCCCTGTGGATGCTAATGATGTTAAGAAAAACCTCTATGGAGACTTTTCCTCAACCGCGGATACAAGCCAGGTAAGAGAACTGAACACCTGAAGCCTGATTTCTAGCTCAAAATCTATTTTGCTTTTACAGCATAGGGCAGGTTGCTTATCTCTATACATATTACTTAGGCTTGTCATATTTTTTTCCACAATATATACACAAATGCAGTGTTTCTTAAAGTTATCCCTGTGAGTACGGGAGAACTTTGAGTGCTTGCAGGGGCGGGACGATGGCAGTGATCCAGGGATCGTGCTCCTGCCGGGGACAGAAGGGGTATTTTTAGACTTACCGGGGGTCAGGCCATCCCCCTCCATCCTCTGACCCATATTCCGGGTCGGGCCGTCCTCTGGAGGATGCGGGGAGGACACACACACCCCGGTGGGCCTCCCCAAGCTTCCGAATGGCTCCTAGAGGCGAGTAAAGTCCACTTCTGGTTTTCGGGGAAACCAGGAAGTAAACTGGAAGTGTGCCTAATCGCCTCCAGGAGCCGTTCAGAGGCTTGGGGAGGCCTGCTCCCTGGTAAGTCTAAAAATATCCCTTTTGTCCCTGACAGTGGTGCGATCCCCAGATAGTTGCTGCCGCCATCTCAGGTTACCACTCCCCTTCTCCAAGTGGTGGGTTGCGACCCACCACTTTGAGAACCCCTGCAGTAGTGGCATGTGAATGTATCGTTTAGTACTTAGTACTAGATGTCTAATTAGTACTAGATGTCTAATTCTGCCTCATATCTTCATACAAGTGTTGTGACTATGGCCTAGCTTCTTGGTCCTTACAATAAAAGTTACCTATATTGGGCTCTTTCTGCTTAGAATTTTTACCCTGGTCTCTCTCCCCCCCCCCCCCCCAAGGATCTTCAAAATGGATACTCGCCTCACAAAATATCACTCTGTCTTAATTGTATTGCTCATGAGTGTGACCCTGTGACACTGATTTATTTGAGTGGTTGAGAGGGCTTGGAGTGCTCCATTGTTTAAGGAATTCAACAGTTTGTGTCCACTTTCTGTGAGGGAAGGGAAATATCACTTTGGTTGACTAAACCTCACAAAGGGAATGGCTGAAGACTGGAAAGGGCTCTTGAGAGGCAGGGAAGCTAAACGGCAATGAACCCTAGAGGCAGGAAGAATGTAGAGAGGCAATGGACTGTGTGAGGACCCTGAAGAGAAATATAGATGAAAAACAATGTTTGAGGAAAAGAGAAGATAAAAGAATTGAGGCATGAAGGTGCTAATAGGAAATGAAGGAGGGGCTGTGTGCTATGCGAGAGCAGTATTGGGGAAGCTGCTCAAGAGACAAGGTGATGAAAGGAGATCGTGTCTAGGTACCGAGCCTGGCAGAAATGCTGTCACTATGACTAATACTTTAACTGCAGCGTCGGCCCTAGGTCCTCATTGCCTCCATAGAAGCAGTAGCTACTGATGGCAGGGCTAACTGGAACTAACTTGCCAATCATTTGGCTGAGTCTAGCATGATTAGAATCTTGCTAAGAGCTGGCTTCTAACATTTTATCTATCATAATCTGAGCTGTGCTCTTACAGAGCTTGTGCTTAAACTGTATTCTTTTGCTCTGAACTAAATCAAAATGTTTAGTGTTTGAGATGGTAATTTTGCTCCTTTCTTCCCCTCCCCCCCAATGGCTGATGGGGGGAGAAGATCTTGTCTGGCATGTTCTGAGATATGCAGAACTGTCACAGGCCATTCTTATGGTACATGACAACAGGCCTTTTTGGAGTCTGCAGTGATGATAGGCGAAGTGCTTAGTTATCACAGTTTATGTGTGAGAGAGAGTGCTGGAAGAAGTAGCTTGGCTGCAAAAATTTGAGATTAACATCCCAGGGTACATGAAGGTATTTCTTGAACAGTAGCTACTATTGTATATGTTCTTGTAATTACTAATGTACCGTATATGTTCTTGTTTGCTTTTTAGAGAGACAGCTTGGAATCCAAAGAACGTGTTCATGTTTGTCTTCGCATTAGACCATTTATGCAGCCAGACAAAGAGATCGATTCTCAGGTGCGACTTAAAAAATATATATCTAAGCACAAAGTTTCATTAGAGCAGTGTTTCCCAAACTTTTTCAGTGGCTCCCTTGACTGTTGGCAACCATTGGCCGCCGCTCCCCATTACATTATGTTGATGATGGCTGCCAATTGGCATTGCACTGTTTTCCGAGAGGATTCAGTGGCACTTCGCGGCTCCCCTGGGAGCCACGCCTCCCAGTTTGGGAACCACTGCATTAGAGGTATGTTATCTGCTAGGCTAAATTATTTTATTTTTTTACAGGATTGTATTTCAGTTGTTGACTCAACAAGCATTTTATTAAAAGCTCCCAAAAGCTCCATGGTGTTTCGTCTCAGTGAAAAAAATTTGGGTCAGATGGTGCAGAAATTCACATTTTCACAGGCAAGTAAAAGCTGCTGGCAACTTTATAGTGGTATGCAAATATTGTACATGATCAGCAACAAATATTTGTGTAATCTGTTTTTAAGAACCTATTTTTGTGAATGCGTTTTACATAAGATAAAAATTGTCCATAACTTTAGTGTTTAAAGCCATAAAACTCGTTAATTCATTAGGTTTTTGGACCTGAAACAACTCAAGAAGAATTCTTTGAAGGTACTGTGAAGCAACCAGTACAGGATTTCCTGAAGGGCCACAGTCGCCTAATATTTACTTATGGTGTTACAAATGCTGGGAAAACATATACATACCAAGGTATAGTGAAATTTCCTTTGAAAAAATATTGACTTTAGCTGTACGTTCTCTGCTGAGGCTGTCCTTGACATCTGAGTAGGCTACAATTACTTTAATTCTTCAGACCTTTTTTTACTTTTTTGCAGTCTGTTGGCGTTCTTGCACGTCCTCCCCTTCCTCTTGCTTAACAGCAGATTGATAAATTCAAAAGCACACTGGTTTTTTGTTTTGTGGCTTGGAATAAAGCATTGCTTGATTTTGTATTGTGAATATTTCTTCTAATGGACCAATATGGCCACCTATGATTTTGAAAATTTCATAATGCGGTACTTCAATATTCCTGATCCCTCCGAATCATGGAAGTTTTCTAGGAATGGTTTAGTACTAGGATAGATGTCTGTGTTTGAGGTGGGTGTGCATAGAAACATGAGGTGTCAACAAAACACTACTAAGAAAATAGTTGTAGTGTGTCTGCTGTTTTGGTATTTTCTATAGCAAATCTTGCTAGTCTTTTCAGTTGACTTTCATGTGCACTTGATTTCCTGTGCACTTGCTCTGATGTGCTCATATGAATCTTCATATGTTCATATCACAGAGTTGAAGCTGCTCCCATGTGAGCCAGCTGCACGCTGCACGCTGCACCACTAACATGTAACATGACAAGCATGATGTAGTTCCTTCCACCTCAGTGTTGCCAACTCCCTGAGAGGGGAAATGTTGAGGAAGGTAAAGGCTTAATTAGTTTACTTGGTTCACTTTGTTTTTCTTTACAGCTGTGTTGCATGTGGAAGAGGTTCCAACTCTACAATAGTAACCATATAAATTTAGCCTAAATTGGTTGGCGTGTGGATGTGAATTCTCCACAATCCTTTTTGCGTGGGGCAAGATGTATACTTTATATTTGGATCTGGAGAAATTTTATGAAAATGTGGTAGTCGGCAATTGAAGCATACCCTTCCTTCTCTCCTCCCCCTTCCAAGTCATGTTAAAGATGCAAGAGCATGGCTGCAACAATTTTCTAAATGGAACTTATTGGACCACACCACCTGACTTTTTGGCAGAGATGGGCAAGGAGATGGAGAAGAGAGTCTTGATTCTGAATATTCTCCAAATTGTAACCGTTAATGGATTTCAAATTTCTTTCAAGAAACTGCACGAATCCTAACTGCATATCATGTTTTCCACAGCATGAGGGCTGGCTTTTTAATATGCTGGTGTTCTCTGCTGCTAACATGAGCCCTATATCTTGATCAACTAAGAGCACTTAATGTGTTTTGTTATTTGTTGGCTCCTTACAGGTGGTAATGGAAACCTATACTGGTCATGTGTTTTGTGAATTTATCTTGTACTTGCTCAAGGGATGGCTCTCATTCAGAATATGTTCCGTTCATCTTTTTCTGAGAGAGAAATGCTCTTTGGATGCTCTTGCTCTAGAAGAGCTTCCACAGTCCTGACAGGTCTTGCATTCTACATGACAGGCACAGATGAAGACATTGGGGTTCTCCCAAGGGCACTAGACATGTTGTTTAAATGCATTCAAGGCAGACTATACCCAGAAATGAATCTAAAGCCCTATCGATGCCGAGAACATAAAAAGCTGAGTAAAGAAGAAGTGAAAGAAGAAATGGCAGTCAAAAACTCATTACTCCGTCTCATGAAAGAGGTATGATAACTTTGTTTAGGAAGAGCAATTAATAGCTCAAAGCGATTTATAAATACGTAACACCTTAAAATAAAAAAGCACCTAAAACCGATGGGACTGCCTGAGTGAAGCAGTCAATAGAATACTTAACAATCATTTACCTCTTTAATAATAAAATGGTTTGTCTGGGACATCTCCAAGAAAACGCGTTGAAGGATAACAGGGCTAAAATGCTTAAAATACAATACAGTATATATATGTACAAAAGGGGGCAGTGCAGTTCTACAGAATGTTTTTCTGAGTCTTCTGTGTTGCTGTTTGTGTAAGTATGGTGTCCTCTATTAGAGTTACATACATTATGATTTTTGCTTGAGTTTTACGTTATGATTTTGTAAAAACATCTTGTCCTGTGGATTACAGGAAACATGGGATATTTTTTAACCTAAAACTTCTAAGGCAGCGATTTCCAACTGCTGTGCTCTAGCACATTGGTGTGCCGTGGGAGTTTGGAGCACAGCGGCTGAAAATCACTGAAACTCTTCCGGGTTCTGTGGATCTGTTTCTAAGGCAACCACCTGTAGTAAAGAATTGTCCTCCGCTGGCTCTACTACAGACAGTTGCCCTAGAACAGCGACTTTTCAACCATGTGCTGCCAAGTGGAGGAGGGCAGGAAGTCGGCTGGTCCTTCGCTTTGACGCCACACTCTTGTAAGTGGTGGTGCTTGGGTTTTTTTTTCTGAAGGGAAATAAATTTTTGCCGTCCTGCCTCCTCTTTGGGGCAGTGGTGGCTCAGCAGCTCCAAGGGTGAGTTAGAGCGAGCTGGTTGGAGTGGGACTGCCTGGTGCCAGCTCCTGCAAATTCGTGGGATTGCTCAGCTGGAAAGGGAACCCGGAAGAATCTCCTTAAAGTGATGTCACAAGAGGAGAAGACCATAGAGAGGTCAGTGTGAACAAATCCCTAAAGGCTCTTTTAAAAAAGAAATGCTTTAAGCCAAATGTCTAAAAGTCAGGAGTCGAATGAACTTCCTTAGGAAGGAAGTTGTATTCTGTAGACTTGGTGACATTGCCAAGAAGGCCTTGTCATTTGTCATTCTTTAAATTCCAAAATTAGAAAATTATGGAATACCATTGAAAAAGTTACTAGCATTGTTACAATCTGCATCTCAGAATATTTGTGTTGACCCAGACTTTGTACTGGTCTTAATTTTCAGGTGGATTATAATGGTATAAATGGGAATTGCAGCAGAACTGCCGGTAATTCTGAAGGTAAGTTACATAAGGAAGGAATGAAAGCTGGCCTACATAAATTCCATGTGTATGATTGTTATAACAAGATGTGTTGGAAGCAGACTTTCTCTGAGATCTTGAGTTGCGTATGTGTTCCTTTTAAAAAAAAACTTTGATCTCCTGCTTCAAAAATATTGTTACACAGTACTAGTTTACATTTGCGTTGCCTAGAAGGACACACTTCGGTCAGGATGTTCTTGTAATTCAAATGTTTTGGCAGTGTTGGGAGAACCTCTAAAAGAAGTGGAGCAATCTAACATGGAGGATGAGAGAGGAGCAAAATACTCTGTCTGGGTTTCATTTTGCGAAATTTACAATGAGTGCATTTATGACTTGCTGCTTCCAATATCCAATGACAAGAGAAGAAAGCTGCTACGCCTTGCCCAGGATGTTAAAGGCTGTTCCTATGTTAAAGGTAATAAACATCTTGGGTGTGGACAACCACAATTCCAGTACCCTTAAAATGCCAGCTTATTCAATGTGTTGCTAGCTTTCTGTGAATAAAACCCAGCCCTGTGATGCAAAGGAAAAGCATTGTCATCCCGTCCCCTGCCCTGACACCGCAGACTCAAATCAATCAGAATGTTCCAATTCCAAAACCTTTATTGGCATCTTGCATGTATACACATACATTAACATACTTAGCCTTAGAGCAAGCTAGGCAACCATCTTCAGTCCCCAAATGCATTTTGCCTTCTTCAAATACTGTTTTTGACTCTGTCAATTTAAAATCCCTTATGCGGACAATAAACTCTACAATACCTTTTTTAGATTCTTGGTTTTATCCTGAATCTTCTAAGCAGGATAGAGTTACTATGTTTTAAATATTGAGGGTTTTTAAGTCTCCAAACATATTCTCTCTCTCTCTCTTTCCTATCAACAAGCATTTCTGCAATCTAGGAAATTCAATATCAACACTTCTTTTTTTCCTCTCTCTCCTTCTCTCTCTTCACTGAAGACATTCTAAAATGAGCTAACTTCTTAAGGCTCAGCCCCATCTGCTTGTCAAAGATAAGGCTACAAAAGAAAACTCTGTAAATAGACACAATATCTGAGGAATGGTTTGAGCATAGCTTGTGCATATAGAGTACATAGTGGGCTACAGAAGCAGGATTCTTCCCCCCCCCCCCCATTATTGACCTGTCTCCTCAGTGAGCAGGCCTTATTTTCACACACCTTGGGCAGTATAAAGCGTGACAGATAGCCTTTAATACACAGTGTGGGAGCATGAAGGTAAGTTGCTGCACTTAGGCACATATGCAGCTTAGCTGAGGTGAAAAACCAGCTCTGAAGAATAAATACTCTTAAACCAGTCTCTTCCCATCAGTGTTTCACTTTTGTGCTTATTGTGTAATACTATGTCTAGTTAATAAAATAACCTTAATATTTCTTAAAGATCTACAATGGATTCAGGTTTCAAATTCTAAAGAAGCTTTCCGGCTCATGAAACTAGGTCTGAAGCATCAGAGTTTTGCGTCTACAAAACTGAATGCCAACTCTAGTAGAAGGTAAGAGAGCGGCCCTTTGTGAAGGCCTGGGTTCAGGTACATGCAACTCCTGTTCTGTTCTGCTTCATCTCCAGTGGTTCTTTCCAGTCATAATTCAAAGTTCCAGTTATTACTGTTTTGTGTTTGTTTTTTTTGAAGCCCTAAATAGATTAGGACCAGGTTATTTGGAGCAGCACTATTCCCTGTATGAAGCTGCCCAGCCACTACTCAGAGGCCCTGCTTTACATTCTCTTGTTGTCAGAAGCCTGGTTGGTGCGAATGCATGACAGGGCCTCCTTGGTTGCAGCACCCAGGTCCCTGCCCCATGAGGCCAGCCTGGCCCCTTGGCTATTTCCTTTTTGGTGAAGAGCTTTTTTTAATTTCACCAGGCATTTAATTTAAGACGATTACTCTCTGGTGTAGTTGCACATAAGCGCTGGTTTATAACTGAAATTTGTGTTCAGTTTTGTTATATTTTAATTGAGTGTAAGCTGTCGTGTGACAGCTGTGTGTGGTGGGGGTAGGGCCCTGTTAAAGTGGAATGTGGCATGTAATTCCTAGATAAAACATAACATGGATTTCCATGTAGAATAACATAATGGCAAACTTGCATGATTGCATTTTATTTTCTGAATGCAACTTGTTAAAGCCGTGCCCCTAGAATTGACTGACATGGGTGCGCACACACCCACACGCCCCCATCCCCCAAGGTACACCATAGACTCAAATCAATCAGAATGTTCCAATTCCATTTCCAAAACCTTTATTGGCATCTTACATGTTTACACATTAACATAGCCATAAACAAACATACATACATGTCCCTTAAACAATCTTGGTCAATATTCTAAAACTTTATACCTTAAAATATTATAACGCCTCATAAATTAATAAAAATCTACTATAGAAAAACGCTCTTCTCTCCTCTTAAGTATAGCACTCAGATAATTTATTTTTATTATTTATTTACAGTATTTTTACCCCGCCTTTCTCCCCGAAGGGACCCAAGGCGGCTTACAACATGGGAAAGGAATACAAAAAATAATCACATTTAAAATAATAAAAACAATTCACAAAAACTAGTAAAAAACCTAGTTTTTTAGGCCACCTTTTCTGTTAGCTCCACTTCAGTCCCCCCCAAGGATAAACCGAACCTTATCAGGGTCAGCACAACCTGTTCCCTGGTAGAGAAAGGGGCATTCCTGGACCATATGGGATTAGCCCTCGCGCCAGCTGTAGGTAGGGTTAGCTTTGAAGTCACGTGCCTCTCCCCTGTGCCAAGGGCTCCTGACCCCAGTTCGACCCTACCTGCCAAACGGGTAGGACGTTGGCTGTCAGGTCTATTCAAAAGACCCTCAAGGTAAACCCTGTGCAAGTGTGAATAGAAGGGGCAGTCCAAAATAACAGAAGGGGCAGTCCAAAATAATGTGCTGCACTGACTCCCCCCCCCCCCCAACAGAGCAGGTACAAGTCCTGTTTTCTAGAGGAATACCCCTAAATCTACCAGAAGTCACAGCTGTAGGGAAAACATTGTTTCTGGCCAGGGAAAATGCCCTACGCTCACTGGGGCATTTCAGAATTAACAGATATTCTGCCGTTTGGCCATAGCTGACCGCAAGATGTAACGAGAGAGGGGAACAGGTTTTATCAGCATCACCCCACAACTCAGAATGTCTGCAACTGCTTAAATTCCTTGGGAACTCACTACGGTCTTCTATATTAAGTGAGTGGGGCAGTGAAGAAGCCCGAAATATTCTAATCTACAGCTATGTTATTAGGAGAGTGTGTGTGTGTGTGTGTGTATGGTGACAGATTTCCAATTAGTATAAAAATATTTTTAAAACTTTAGCTTGTTCAAACTACCGTAAGCAGAATGTAGCATATTTAACTGGTGGTAGTTTCCCAAAGCTGGGAATTCAAGTTCAGCTTTAAGATTGCAATAATGCTTTTACTAATATTAAAAAATAGCAATGCTGGAAGTAGACTAGTTTTTGTGCCTTATCTTTCAGCCACAGCATATTCACTGTGAAAATGCTAAAAATTGATTCTGGAGCAACTCGTGTCATGCAAGTCAGTGAGTAAGTGATTGTGCTTTGAAAGAACTGTGCTGATTGTCATTTCTTCAAAACTTCACAGATAGCAACCTAAACTCCTTACTCTGTATGTGGCTTTTTCTCTGCCTCCAGATTATTTCTCTGTGACCTGGCTGGCTCAGAGCGTTGTACCAGGACCTGTAATGAAGGAGAGAGGTTGAAAGAGAGTGGAAATATTAACACTTCCTTGCACATTCTCGGCAAATGTATCCATGCCCTGAAGACCAGTCAGCAGTCAAAGTAGGTTCTGGAGGGGTGTTGGCTTCAGAGCATGGAAATCTCAAGTCCCTTCCAGCTGGCCTTTTCTGTGAATCAGCCTTGCAGTGCTGGGCCTTCTGCTATTAATCTGCTGGACACTTGGTTAGTCTTAAACACCAATGTGGTCTCCCAAGTGCCCGCCATCCTCCCAAAAAGGATCATCCCTGTTCTGTGTGTTTATAATGCCTATAATCTCCTGACATTTCAATCAAAATTGATTACAGAGCCTGAGCATGAATTGTCATGTGTCGGAGAACAAAATAGCAGTTGTTGCTCATATCTGCCTGAAAATAAAATGAGCTGTCATTGATAAAACGTTTGTTTCATTCTAGACTGCAGCAGCACATACCCTTTCGTGAAAGTAAACTAACTCACTTCTTCCAAGGCTTCTTCAGCGGTAAAGGGAAAGTGTGCATGATCGTAAACGTCAGCCAGAGTGCCTCTGCATATGACGAAACACTCAATGTGCTCAAGTTTTCGGCAATTGCTCAAAAAGTAAGCATGTATACAGAGCTGAGCTTAAACTGTTGCAGAAAAATTACCTATTTAGCCTGCCACCATACTGTTTAGGAACGGGAAGGGTCCTGCACATAGGGCAAATATGTGTATGCTTCTACTACAATTGTCCTGACAGCAGTTTTGCATGGTGCCAAGTGTACCATGGATGCTGCATGCACTACAGAGTCTGATCTCTGTTGTTCAAAGGATGTTACTACACAAAGATCAGTGTTAGATGATCAAATCCCACAGATGATGTACAGTATTATGTAGACCAAAGACTGGGTCTTCCACATAGCTTAATAATATTTAACATCTAGATTTAGTAGACTTATGTCTCTATGTATCAGTTACTGAGTGGCAAAGCATGGGGGTGAGCTCCTTCAAATTATCACATAACTACTACGTGTGGCATAACCTGGTTTTGCAACATAGTTTTTTTTCCAAACAAGCACTAGAATTCCTACAAATGAAGCTCATTGTGAGCAGTTGTCTAATACATCATCTGTAGGATTTGCCAAACGGTATACATATTGCATCTCCAAAAGTTAATAAAAGCTTGCCACTTGATCCCAAACTAATTGCAACATTATATAATCTGCCCATAAGAACCCAATGTTGCGGCATCCAATATTATAATCCTTTTTCTCTGTGTGTGTGTGTGTGTGTGTGTGTGTGTGTGTGTGTGTGTGTGTGAGTAAACCATATACACCTAACAATGCATACTTAAACCCAATACAAATTAAGCTATATAGCATGAATCTTAACTTTCCTGGGGAAAGTGTAGCTTTCACTGGATTTTTTGCACACATGATGGGAATACTTTAAAGCTATAACTTTTTGTGAAAGGTTATAACACCGGCTAAAATGTCTCTTGCTTTCCTTACTGAACAGGTCATGGTCCTTGATTCGTCTAATTCTCAAGCAGAGTCGCTTGACCAGATGTCTGTCAAATCCAACTCTGAATTGAATACTGAAGAAGGTGTACCTTTACCTGTGAGAAGAGCAACTATGCGCTGGGAAAGGACTCTGGAAGATGTAATGGAAGATGAAGAAGAGTTGCTAGCAGATAGTGGTGGAGGTGGGGTACATGAAGAAATCTGTATGACAAAAAACATCCTAGGGAAGGAGGTGGAGCCTGAGGTGATAGAAGAAGCCATCAGCGAGGAGGAGGAAGACAGTGATGTAGTCATGAAAAAAGAAGACTATCAGGTATGCCCGTGTGCTAGAGGAGTAACTGTGTTGGTCTTTAGCATCAAGGTGCCGAAAGCTTGAGGACTGAGTAGTTTAAATTGTGTGGCTTATCCATATGTGTCTGAAGTGACTAAAGGTGGGAGTGATAATGACATATGCCAGAGGTTCCCAACCTTTTGGCCCTGTGTACCACCTTCGCAGGCCTCCGGCCCACCATGTACCACCAGAAGTAAGTGCTGATTATGTCATCAGTACTTCTGCGCTCTGGCGCTGCCGCGAACCTGGAACTAAAAGGTAAGACGCAAGGGAGGGCAGGAGGACCATCCCCTGTGCTTGGAGCCCATGTGCTTGAGTTCTGCCGGCTTGGGGATTGAACCCCAATTGATGCGAAGCATGTGCATGTAGCACCAAATTATAGTGCCTTGTGTGCTTCCCATATTCCTACTATGGCCTCTGCCTCCTCCCATCCACAGAGGGAATAAAGGGGATGGGAGAAGCAGGGCTCTGTTCTGGCCTATGGGAATCTCTCCGTTCATGGACACAACACCCATGCAGGGGCAGGTCATGCCTGTTGTGTGTTACTAGAACTTTTCACATCAGATCATCAATCTAGTGGTCTAGTATATCTTGTCTATTTAAGTGTAATAATAACAATATTGGAAATAAGGTCTGGAATCACCAGCCTTTTAAACTGAGGAACAGAATTCCAGTACTGCCTGTATTTGCATTTAAGCATCTAATGTTTTCAGTCTAGTCCTTGTGATTGCATAACAGCATCTTCTCGTTCTTATGGCTAAAATGTGAGGAGCAAGAGATCCTGGTGTAATACCTACAAAAGCATTTCCAAATGCTCCTAACTTGTGGCCGCAATGCGTGACTGACAGTTTTCTGCATACTGACACCACCCCGTGTGATCATGTTTAGAGGCTGCTCAATATAGTAGAGGACCTGAAAAACAAGCTGATTGATGAAAGAAAAGATAAGCTACTCTTGGAGCTTAGAATCCGCGAAGAAGTTATGCAGGAGTGCTCTCAGTATCTTGCTAAAAAGGAGAGTGATCTCAGGTGAGTTTGCTGTGTTTCTTGCTGTGCAGTGTTGGCATCATCCACATAGTCAACTGAATGAATGGCATACAGGTTGAGGAGGGAAGGGGGGGAACCTAGTGTGTGTGAGTTCTTAATGTGTCAGTATGAACTATTGCTGAGCTGTTCTGTGGTGGTGGTTAGCAAAACACCCCTGGTATGTACATAACTCATCTGGGGTGAGATTTTTATAATACCGCTCTTCAGCAAAACATAGTTCACTTCACAAAGTGATGTACATAGCAAAATACATCAATAAATGGTTCCCTGTCCTCGGAGGGCTCACAGTCTAATGATGTGCAGAAGAGACGCCAGCAACAGCCCCTGGAAAAAACACCATGCTGGGCTGAAAAGGGATAGTTGCTCTCCCCCTGCTGAATAGAAGAGGACACCACTTTAAAAGGTGGCGCTTTTGCTCAGTTAGCAGGGGTAGCAGAGTTCATTAATACTTGGGGCCTTTTCAGATGGTAGTTGGGCTCTCTTACCCCTATGGCCCAAAATGACATTAAGTGAGATTGTGTGCATGCTCCTTTCACTAGACTCCTGACCACACATAAGAAGTAATGGCTGCACTGGGATATCTTGCTCTTATTTGAATGCAGGATTTTCCTGAACATGGTACATGCACAAACACCGTTCCCCATCTTTCTCTCTCCTACCCCCAGCCTGCTATGGACAATGACAAGTGTTGTGTGAACAGGCTCCTAGTTATAAGAGAAGCTTGCTTATGGCAAATTCCTTGTGACTTTTTAAAAGAAATGTTTCAAGATAAGATCCAGTTCTTTTAGAAGAGCAATTCAATTGGCAGAAATAGCACCAGGTAGAGGGTTCTTCAGGAATAAAACAAACTGTACAATTCCATTCCTGCTGCTTGAACCTAGGGCATTCATTGACCGCAGGGAAGAAATGATGGAGGACAACTGTGAGGAGCGCATACAGATTTACAAGGACCTGGTGAAAGGACGTCTCCTACTGACAAATGGCAAAGAAGGAGCAGAAGAGACTCTGTCTAATGAGCAGGATGGAACTCTGGTAACCTTCTTCCACCTCTTGAAGCCACAGATTTATTTCTAAAGGCTAACTTCGGTACTTGATGGGGGGGGGGGGAAGGTAAACAGCATTAAAAATGAATATGATGGCTTCAAGGTTGTTGCTAGATGCTGGACTATCAATATCTTAATTTACTGCTACTTATTACATTGGGAGAAAATATATTAATGGTGCTCACAGTTTGAGACTTCAGGGATCTTTCCAAGGAGTGCTTCTTTTAAAAACCGAAATGCGCGTGCTCCTGGACAGGTAGATAAGGTAATGAGCTACTGAGTTTTCTGATAAAATGAAACGGGTACAGAAAAGGCAGCCTTTAACCTCAAGGTCCACTCTTGTCTCATCAAGCAAAGTTTACTGGGCTGCATGAGCAAGCTTGGTTGACCAAGCACTATCCCGTAGCCCCACCCCACTGCCAAATATATCCGTCCCAGCATGATGCTCTGGCAGTATCTTCTGCAGATCCTTATGGACAGTTTTCACATTTCCTTTTTATTTTGTATCTTGCAACAAGGGAAATGAAGCTAGAGAATCGGGAAATGCTGCTGATCTAGTCTGCATGGTAGAGTCGCTGCAACAGAATGTCACGGATATTAAGCAGAAGGCGGAAACTGTATTTGACCTGCTCTGTGCTTCAGAAGATCCCCAAACTACTATTGAGTTGCTTGGAAAACAATTGGCTGAATTAACAGCAGAGTTATCCAAAACTCGGGAGGAGGTGTTGTGCAGAAGTAAAGGTGGGTATTGTGGGGAAATTTTAAAATAGAAGTATCGGCTGAAATCTCACCCAACCGTGCAACTAATTTCATATTCCCAAGGTAACTCGGGGATTGTAGTTCTTGAATAGCTGTCCTTCATTGAGCAAGCTGCTTTTGAAATAAGAGCTTTCAAAAAGTAGTTTGATGGGAGGGGATGGAGCTTATGTTTTTGAAGGGGAGACGTAAAACAACCCCACTGGGAAAAATCTGAGCCATTGCGCATGCTTCAAGTAGCCCTTTGGATACCAGCCACAACATGGCATCTGTCGCAAACGCCAGCCTTCTACCTGCACCCCCCAATCCAAAACCAGAACCTTTCCAGGCCAAGCAGAGCCACTCATGTTTGGCTTGAAATAAGAACTACAACCAGGGCTAAGGCCAACCCTGCACAGTAGAGCTGCCACCACCCTTTTTCTGCCAGTTCTTGGGTCGGGGGAAACGAGACCTACAGGCATTCCATCTGCTCAGTGGTGAAAGAATCCTTCAGTCAAATACTTTCTTCCCTACCTGGGCACCGACAAGAAACAGTAGAGTGACTTTGTGGTTGACACCATACTTAGTTGAACCAGGTTGCCCCACTCAGTAACCACACACTGCCGAAAGTTTAAAGGTTTATTTAGAATTACCAAAGATCTCTTAACACTGGGAATGATACAGAAACAGACAGAAAATAACAAAAGCTAAACTCCTACCATACAGGACTTACGGCCCAATCTTATGTGGCTGTATTGCCGCCGGAGCTAGCGTTCCAGGGGCGGTTGATGCTTTACAAGATTGCAAAAGGCCTTCTGGAAGCGCACAGAGCTGCATGCTTCTGGGCCACCATAGATAACCCCACTGATGCCAGTAGGTCAGGGTGGTGATAGAAGGATCAGAGCAGAACTGGGGTTCCGGAGGCGGGAGGAGATGGTACCTGGTGTTCATGACCTGCGCCAAATGCTATCTCCTTAAGAGCAAGCCAGCGTGCCTTCTTTCTCACCTTGGACTTGCACCAGCTAAAGAACTGGCACAATGCCAAGGAATCCCATTGCTGGAGAAGACCCAGGATAGGATTGGACTGTTAATCTCACCTGGAACCAAAGTTTCAGGGCATATGAATAGTGCTAAAATTCCTTACATCAGCATAGCCGCCTTGGGCTATCAGAAGACAGACACAATGAAGATAATTTGGTTCCTCCCCAGCCAGTTCTTTATATCTAGGAAGACATCTTCTTGAAGAATCTGGCCAATCGGAATCCAAAGGTCCAAAAGGACGATGCAATCTGTCTGAGAGTAGCTTTCTTCCCCCTCCCCACCAGGTAAATCACAGCTGCAGCCAGTTTCTAATTAGGGTGGCCAATGGCTCTGACCTTGAAGGCCTCTGACAGCCTAGATAATACGTGTCTCTCTGAACAATTGTAATTAGTAGCCATTCCCATGGTACTGAGAGACGCCAACTCCCCCCCCCCCCCGAATTCCCTGAGTGCTTCAAGATGAAGTCTCAGCCTCAAAATGGAGTTTGCCCAAAATGGTGTTTGTCAAAGTTCCTGCTAAAACATGGTATGTGTTGAGAGACAAAACTAGACAAAACTGCAGTACTGATTGAGTACAGAAATGGGAGGCTGGTCACTAGGATATATGGGAAAAACTGATAACCATTTGTGGATCTGGGGGTGGGACAAAATACTAACCTGAGACCTTTTTAAGCATGTAGAAATGGATCTTTACAAAGGACCTGTCTCTACTTAAAACTATGTAGACACCATCTAGATTGTTACTTGCTCTGTTTTTGTATTGGCTGGTTCACCTCCTGTGTTATGGTATAACTAGTTACTTTATATACTGTCTTTTGTGTGTGCGAGTTAAAGAAAAAGGAAAAAAATGCACTATTGTATTACAATACGAATAGTATTGTATTCTATGAAGCTGGTTGCCATCTTTGTGTTACCGAACAGATTTGATTGATTCTTTCCATGTATGTGTTGTGTGTGTTAACAGAATGTCAGTGTATATATATATTTAATACGTACTCTTTAAAAACTCTGTATTATAGAGATGAAAATACAAGAAAATAAATTGAGTGAATCTGCTAAAGTTCTTCAAGATGTCACTGAGGTAAATTCTGTTTTGGTGTTTTTCTTTTAATACCAGCATTTTCTATGTCATTGTCTATTTGGTTAAATAAGTCTCATTTGTTTCATGGTTTTGAGTTTAAGAATTGCCATGTATTTTAACACATTGTCATGTCAAATCTTAACCGCATTTTTCCTCTTTCTGAAGAAAATGGCTCTTCAGAACAAACGCATTCAAGAGCTAACGCAAGTTGTGGAGCAAAAAAATGGCGAAATAAGCAGGCTTCAAGATCTGATAAGTCACTTGGAGACTATCATAAAAGACTCTGTAAGTGTGAATTTTCCACTTGTTAATCTTGGCAGTAGTAGCTGTACCTGACTATAGCGGTGTCAAACTATTGTGCTGTTTGTTCCAGAGTTAAGTATTTTAGGATGGAATCCAAAGAATGCACAATTGGTACTCAAGTAGTAGCTTTAGACAGAAGGAAGGTATCTGAATGTAGGCTGTTGCTCAGATCTACAGTGTTAAGAAACCTTTTCCCAAAAGAGAGAATACAACCCCCCCCCCCAAAAAAAAACACCACACACATTTAAGAAGCCTGCAGTTATGTGTCTTGTTCCATTCTGTTACTGTGAACACTCCATTTGCTGCCTTGGGGGAATGTTGGGGTTAAAGAGATTTGATTCCTACAGAAGTGTCGCATTGCTTAGAACAAACAATCCTTTCTTGTCCAGAATAGATGGGGCTAGGCAGGAATAGGACTCTTTTCACTGTGAGTAGCATGATCCATTTATAGCACTGGAAAGCTGATCGAGAGTTGGGGGAGAAAGTTTAATTTTAAAAGAAAAGATCCAAGAAAATTGGAAATTCAGAGAGTAAAGTGAGAGTGTGACATGACGGCTCCTGAAGTAAGCCCCACAGACTCCACTGGAACTTGTGCTCATCAAAATATGGACATACCGGTAGATGAAAAACTACAGGGGGGAGGGGGAGAAACAGAGAAAAGGTTCCTATTTTTGGTTCAAGACTTATTTATCCTGAAGTAAGCCCCATATTTTCATACAGTGCAACTTGTGTCGAAGGAGAAAGTTCCCGCTACAAAAATGTTAACTGTATCATACTTGTATAATTGATGCCTTTATGAATGGATTGAAAAATTAGCTGTTCATCCTGAAAACTAAGTCTCATCCTGTGCCTTGAAGGCCAGTGAAAATGCTTGACTGAAAAACATGGCTGCTATGCAAGGGGCACACTTTGGCCTTTTGCTACTTGAAGACATCCAGGGTGCACATGGCAAGGCATATTGCAACCCGTTATGTGGGGCTTATTGTGAGAAACCAGGGATTGCACTTCCAGCGTTTTTTTTTTTTCTTCTCTTCCTGATAAGATGCTAGGTAAGGAAATTGGAGAACTCTGGCTTTCTTTCTTCGTTTATGCCTGTGTTGTGAGGAAACAGGAACCTGGAGGGAGATGAAGAAACTAAGATTCTTGCTACATCTCAGGGCAGTAGTAGCTGGATTTCTAACTGCTCGGCATCTCCTTTGTACATCTGCATGCCAAAATTGGTCGTCTAGGCCAAGCAAATCAATGTTGGCACCCCTAATGAAGGGAAGAACTAATTGAAGTTGGGTTACCTAAGCAGTTTCAATAGTCTTGACAGATGGATAACTGGCTATGTGGTGGGGGATGAATATTCTCTGAACTATTCTTCCTTTCGAGCGAGAAGCCAGCTTTATTTTTCCTCCAATGCAGGGATAAGGTTAGAAACTGCAGATTAAGTGAACTTGAGGAGTGCAGGTATTAATAGAATTGACTGCCTTACTTTTAATATAGGAGGCCACAATTGCGACTATTAAGCAAGAAATGGAACATGAGAACTCTAACAAGAAAACAAATTGCACCCAGTCTGAGTCCATGGAGAAATATGGAAGAAAACGATGTTTAGAAAGGGAGGAGGAGGAGGAAGGCCCACCTGCAAAGCAAGGTATCTCTTCCTGTTCATGGTTGCAGAAAAGACTCCTGAAGTGAAAACGTGTATTTTGGAGTGAAAGCAAAAACTCAGTGTAGACGTGGTCAAGGAGAAGAAAATTGACCATCAAATCAAACTCTGATATGCCTCTTGCACAAATTCTTCTCGCTTGCTTTTATTTTAAAAGTCAAAATAAACATTTTGTAGAAAACCAGCTTTTCCTTTTTGTATGTCATCTTGTGTGTTTCTTATAGTAGAGACGTAAACCCTCCTCTGTTCAGTGAACACATTGAATCTACTGTAGTTCTCTATGTATGTGTAAAACCTGGGTAAATCAAGGTGTTCTAGTCATTCCCCAACCCTGTGTAGGCCTGGTGCAGGTACTATATTGCATTTTCTGAAATCTTAACCAATCTTAACCATGCTTAGAACATTGGGACTGCCTCATGGACTCCTCCTTACATGAACATTTGTCCCTCTTCATCTACACTGAGGCTAATGTTAATCATAGTTGACTCTTAACAGGGTTTGAAGCTGGCTTTCTTCATAACTCTAGAAAGCAACTCTAAGATGCATCATTTTATTGTGTAATAAATTATTGGGAATAAAAAGTAATATGCCTTTCCCTCATGAAGAAATCTCTTATACTTGCACCCAATGCATGGAGCTGATGAAAACCATGAGAAGATATCTGTGGTCCTATGGATTAGTTTTAAAATAAAATGCATTTTTTGCAAATATTTATATCCATGTTTAGACAAAAAAAAATTAAAGCGGTGCACAATAGATTCGACTAAAAACAATGTGTTTAATATTTAAAACACAAAGTTACAATTGGCTCTCTGTGTGTCTTTTTTTATTCTTTCCTAGAAAAACTGCCCATTTGGGAAACCTGTCTATGCAGGGCCTCTTATTAAGAACAAATGTTTCCCGGTAGAGTAAGGGGCATTCCTTGATCTTATGGGATTAGCCCTCGCGCCAGCTATAGGTAGGGTTAGCTTTGAAGTCAGGTGCCTATCCCCTGTGCCGAGGGCTCCAGATTCCCCAGTTCATCCCTACCTGCCAAGGGGGTAGGACGTTGGCTGTTGGGCTTCCAGCCCTCGTTGTGTACAAGCTTTTTGGAGCTAATTTTAGCTCGTTTTCTTCGCTACAGCAACCTGGCAATAGAGGAGTTTTTTTAAAAAAGCAGTGAAAAAAAGTCGCGTCTTTGCCACTCTGCTGGCACAGCTGAGGAGATGGTTAAAGTGTTCTCTGTGTTACACCCCCCCCCAAAAGGCTGTTCTTTGCCTCTTTTCTCCTGTTCTCCCTTTCTAAAGGAAGATAGTCCCTAGCAGAAAGCCATTAATTGAAAAACGGGATAAAATAGTCTGTACTATAAACTTAAATACTGATCTCGCTTATCAGATGTCTAGATTTTATTACAGAGAAGAGAAAATGCATCTGTATAGGTGCATGTCTGGTTACATGCTGGAATATTGGATGGGGTGTGTGAGATCTTGCAGGAATCTGTATTTAATATCGATACTGGGAGAAAAAGGCAAGCATATTGTCTGAAGTTACTGGGACTGCAATTTAAAGCAGCTTTCAATGTTCATCTATGCTCTCTGATATTGCTTTTAGCAAGTATCTTACGCTTTCCAATTTTGAATTTTGTGTTCATCTATTTACATTCTTCTTCTGCACCCCTTGGCAGGTTTCATCTTTTTCAGGCTTCTTATAAGGATTACTCCAAATTGGGAGATCTATTGCTTTTTCCCCCCTTAAAGCACTGAGACAGGAAAGAGGGTGCCATCAGAGGAAGTAGAAGGACAAGCAATCTCTACTTTCCTAGAAAATAACGCTTCTGCTGACATGTAGTTAAGAATATTTATATCATGCTTTTCAGAAACAGTTTTCTCAGAAGATCAGCTGTGCCAAAAAGAACTTACCAGTAAGCCAGTAGATCAAGGTTGCACTGTGTGGATGCTGGTTAAAGGCTCTTCCTGGAACTGGGCACTGTTAACTTTTGTTTGGACTCTGGAGCTCTAAGGCTGCTATATTTCTTGCATTGAAATGCTAGCAGAGGAAAAAGTTGGCTCAGCCTGACAAAACAAAAAGCAAGATTTGTGATAGAGTGGTACCTTGCTGGAAAATATTTCTAAAAGAATTTCCCTTTATTGTGAAGTTCTACTTATTCTGCTTCAATTCTCTGTCCATAAGAGATCTTGACCCAGATTAACAGTAGTTCACTTGATGCAAGCTTCTTTGGGTTGGCAGGTTCCTAGGCCTGGCTTGGTGCAAGAATTGGCTTATACTTGAATATAAGTAATCATCTATCTTACTTTTGTAGGGCCCATTAAAAGCAATTGTAAGGATGACATAGAGACAAAGAAACTTGAAATGCAACCCCGTGAAATGGTAGTACTGGAAGAAGAAAATGGAATGCAAGAAATAAGCTTGGCTACACTTGGAGGGCAATTAGAAAAAGAGAAAATTGAGAGTGAGGGATTCCCTGGGAAGATTAATTTGTCTCAGAAACATGTGTCTTCAGAAGAAAGAGCTTCTGACTTGAGCAGGGAACTCCAGCAGCAGCAGGCTTATTGTGGGAAGATCGTATCTGAACTGGCTGCACTGAAAGATACAAATAAGGGACAAGAAGAAAAGATTCAGGCACTGCTTAAAGAAATGGAATCTGCAAGTCAAACTATTGCAGAAAAAAAATCCAAGGTAAAAGCAGTGGAGATAAAAATAGGTGAGCTAAGCAGGTTAGCTTTACAGTGCCCTAATGTGGATGTTGACTCGGCACATGGAGAGGAGGTGCTAGGACTTCCCAAGGAGATGCTAGAGCTCCCCAAGGAAAGGCATGAACAAACTCCTATTAACCTTGGTCGAAAAAACTCATTTCACTTTAGTATCGAAAATATCTGGGAAGTGAGCAAGCAAATCATTCATGCTTCTGCTCAAAAGAGCAACCTGATTGAAGACCTTCGGCAACAAGTTGGGCAATTGCAAAGGAGGACGTTGGATGCTGAAGAAGAGAAGCATCAACTAAAGTTAAAGCTAAGTGAAACTATCCATCAGGTGGATGCTTCCTTGCAGGAAAAGGAAGGTCTCCTTAGTCAGTTAAGGAACCTGCAACAGGAAAATGCCCTTTATTCTGAAAAATATAGAGATGCAGAAAATAAAGCACTTGGCTATTTGGGGAAAACGAAACAAATGGATGGCCTCTTGGAGGAGTGTAGGACGAAAGAGGGCAAAATAGCCTGTTTAGAACAAACACTAAAAGACAAAGAATCTGCCATTTTAGTCATGGAAAGAGAGCTCAAAGACATGGAGGGGAAACTTCACATTTCAGAATCTGAAACCAAAAGGTTGCATGATCAGGAACTACAACTGAAGGAGCAAGTTCTAGAGCTCAGAAGTAACTTAAAAGACATGGAGGGGAAACTTCACATTTCAGAATCTGAAACCAAAAGGTTGCATGATCAGGAACTACAACTGAAGAAGCAAGTTCTAGAGCTCAAAAGTAACTTGAAAACAATCCAGCTTCAAGACATGAGAAGAGAAGAATCAAAACAAACTCTGGAACAGTAAGTAACTCTCCCGTCTCCCTTCAATATTGTACAGATATGGCCATAAATTCAAGATGATATTTATTTCGTTGTTAATAATAACATACAGTACAGGTATTTATATACCGCCTTTCTCGGTCATGGTTATCTTCTTCAAAGAAACCTACAGTGGCTTTCATGGTACTCCCATACAGTCTCCATCCAAGTACTGCTCCGCTTTCCATTTTTACTGGGTCAGCAGCTAGATGGGAAGGGAAAATTGTACATCTATCCGCTGCCACCATCCCACCCTAAAGAGACCAGGCGCCCCCTTCGCAGGAGAGCACAGAACTCGAGGAGTAGTAGTGTTTGTAAGCGATCAGATGTGACAACCCAGATTAACCTGGACTAGGCAGGCAAAAAGTAAAAAGACAACTAGTTGATTGAAATTCAAAAGTAAAAGAATTTAAACAAAATGGGGGAAAGGGGAATTAGAAAAGTGCAAGCAGACTGATTGAAAATAGCTGAACTCGGCTGGATGTACACAAAGAAAGAGCATGACCAAATTGGATACAATAATTAGTAATGCCTAGCAGAAAGAGCCAGGAAGCTACTCAAGGGCAATGCACAGAAAGCCAGGATGGTGTAGTGGTTTGGGAGTTGGACTTAGACCTGGAAGATCCAGGTTCAAATCCCCGCTCAGCCACGAAGCTTCCTGGGTGACCCTGGGCCAGTCACTATCTCTCAGCCCCACCTACCTCACAGGGTTGTTGTGAGGATGAAAGGAGGGGAGTAACCATGTACACCACCTTGAGCTCCTTGGAAGAAGGGTGGTATAAAAATGTGAAAAATAATAATAATGCTAAACGTGTGTGAGGTGCAGAAAAAGCAGCCACTTCGTAGTAAGAAGAAAACCATTGTTCTGTGACCTAGTGGAGAACTGAAGTTTAACATTTGGGTTCCTAATGGTGCCAGTGAGGCAGAAGGGGCTGATGTGTATTCATACCAAGTTCAGCATATCGGCCTGCTCCTAAACCATTTGTGGCTGGGGTTTGGCTCCTTCTGAAGGGCAAATTCTGGGGAGACGACAGTAGAACACTTGCAGGGTGAGGAGTGGGGATTGAGCTGAAAAGTCTACAATGACAAGTAGCAATAGAAAAAACCTAAGAGCCCTAGGTCTATTTTGTTTGATTTGCTAAACTTAACCCTTTGGGTGCCATGGGATATTTCTTAAATTCTTCATTTTTTTCCCTTCCAGGTTGAATAAAGAACTCTTGGAGAGCAATGCTCTCTCCTCCCGTCTGCAAATAGAAGTCCAGCGGAAAGATGAAGAATATGCAGATCTGAAAGAGAAGCTGGCAGACACCAAAAAACAAATTGAACAAGTTCAGAGACAGGTTTGTAAGAAGAGCGGTTGGGGAATGAATCTTTTACACAGTGTGCAGCTCTTCTCTGTCCCCCGTCCCCCCACACCTTATATGGATAGTCACTGCAGGAGATGGGATATGAGGTGCTGCAAACTAATGTTAAAATCCTGGTTTAACTGGGAGCCAGATTAGACACCCGAGTCGGTCATTTTGTGGGTCTGCTGGTATTCCAGTGGACTGTATTTCAGTTTCCCTTATGTGTATATTATAAAATGAGACACAGTTCCTCTTACCTGTTCCATCTAGTGTGTTTTAACCAACTTCTTTTCCTATACACATTTTTATGGCTTCATATGTAGTGGTCCATTTGAAGGCTTTTCCTCAAACGTCCTTGACATTTTGAATGTCTCTTTTGAATGTCCATATATGCTCTTGCATGAAAACTGAGCTCTCTGGCTTTATTTATTTTTCACATTTTTATACCTCCCTTCCTCCAAGGAGCTCAGAGTGGTGTACATATTTCCTCCCCTCCTTTTTGTCCTCACAACAACCCTGTGAGGTAGGTGGAGCTGAGAGATAGTGACTGGCCCAAGGTTACCCAGGAAGCTTCGTGGCTGAGCGAGGATTTGAACCTGGATCTTCCATTTCTAAGTCCGACTCCCAAACCACTACACCATCCTGGCAAAAGAGTAATTGCTGGCAGATGCTGTGGTGTATTGTGTTAGAATTAAGCCAGCTATCTGTGAGAAGAACTGTGCCAAGAGCAGCCCTTCTTCTTTCTTTCTTCTTTCTTTTTCTTCCTTCTTATCTGTTCTCCTCCTAATTTGGTCTGGGGAACGGGTGGTGGTTGCTCCTTGTCTTACTACTATCATTGAGGTATCAATGGAAGACAATGTCGGAGGGTATTGGCCCACTATTATAGCCCTTCCATAGCAGACTTTAGATGGGTTGAACAAGTCTATTACAGTACTTTGTTCTAAGTTGAAAATCTATATCTGAAAACCTGCTACCACTGAGGCTAAAAAACTGTATTCAAGCACATTTGCAAGCCATCTTGAAGACCTAAATAGTGGGGTGGGGGAGAAAGGCAGGATTTAATTTATATAAGAGCTGGGAACCAGTTCAGATGTGCAGGTGCCTATAAACATCTGTCTACTGATGCACTCTGTAACTTTATCTACCTGTCCCTTTTCTTGGCACTTTGGGTTGCAGCCCAAATTAGCTGAATCAGAGTCATGAGATTGCTTTCAAATACATGATGTAAGCATGCTGCTTACCTTGTTCAGAAGAAATGACAATAAAGCAGTGTGCAATTTCAAATACATGATGTAAGCATGCTGCTTACCTTGTTCAGAAGAAATGACAATAAAGCAGTGTGCAATTTCAATGTGCAATTTCAGTGTGTGCATTATGGCCAACTTCTAGGTGTGCACCATGCGTACTGAAGAGAAAATTCTGCGGAATAAAGTCAATGACCTTGAAAAGATGAAAAACCAGCTCACCGAGGAGCTAGATATCAAACAGCGAACAATCCAGCAATTTAATAAGGTAACTTAACAAAAAAGAATTATCGGCACTTTTGGCTTTCAAGGTAATTTTAAAAAGCTGGTAGAGCAAAATTGTTTAAGAATTTGAGCTTAAGATTCCCCTAAGAGCTGCATGAAATGTGAAAAATATTTTGCAACGGTCATTTTAATTTCAGGTTGCTCTTTTCCAGAACAGAATCTAACTGGCATTGCATTGCTATATGCCATGAAATGTCCCTCCTCTCTGTTTCTGGTGGCAATAGCATTGCTTAATTACCTTCCAGACTTGCTGTCTTGCTGGCTAATCAAGCCAGCGTTTTGTATTTGAGCCCAGTTTCAATGAGACAACTAAGCTTATACTTGTCTGTCTTCCTCTGAAAGTACAGGTGGGCCCCCATATCCACTGATTCGCTATCCACGGTTTCAGTTATCCACGGATCGTGGGGACCCCCCCCAAGCTTTTACTTTTTCCCCAGTAAGCTTTGTTTCTTCCTTAAACAGGAGAAGCAGCCTCTGGCTGCTTATAACAGGCAAGTAGAACGAGACTAAGTACTAGAGAGGCTCTGCAAGGTTTCTGTTAACCTAGCAGAGCCTCTCTAGTGAACAGAAACCTTGCAGAGCCTCTCTAGGACTTAGTCTCGTTCTACTTGCCTGCAATGGAGGCTGCTTCTCTGTTTGTTTTTAAGGAAGAAACAAAGCTTGCTGAAAGAAAAATAAGAGCTGGGGGGGCAAGCATGCCTGCCTGCAGGGGAGGCAGGGTGGGGGGGGCCCTCAGGAAACCATGGAGGGGGTGTTCGGTCTTATCCACGGTTTGAAGTACCCACGGAGGGGCCTGGAACATATCCCCAGTGGATATGGGGGCCCACCTGTACATAAAGGATCTTAGGCTGGATCTTACCTTTTCTTGTGAAAGTACATTTCAGAGAAGGCTACTCAAGAATGTCTTGCTAATTGTGTTATGTGACTTAAAGCTTTTGGTCAGCAAATAAGATAGATCTTACTTTTTTTTTTAGTTCTTGTGAATTATGTATCATTTCTTTCTGTGTCCAAATTAGGAAGAGCTGAATAAGAAACTGGAAGATGTTTCAAAGCAGTTCCAGAGAGCATGTCAGGGTATGTAAGCCAGAGTGGTCTCTCTTATTTACCACTGTTTGGCCCTGTCCTGCCCCCAATCTTATTGGAACAGTGTTTAGAGCAGTATTCGTTTGCAGAAGTTGCTTGTTGTGCTGATGTGAGCTTTCTAAAATATGACATGTGTTAACATTTTTGGAATTTAAATACGTTTTGACTGTGTAACTCAACCAATTTTCTAAAAAGGATCACCAATTCAAAGGCACACCTGATGAAAGTAGAGACTGAAAGATTTCCGGGGCCTGGTGTAAGCTGAGGTGGACTTCTATTAGACAGCTCTACATTGGATTAGGGCTAGTGCCCATGCACCTTTCAGGTGTTTGCAGGGGCAAGATGCTGTATAGATTCAGAAAGGACAGCAGGCAGTGCGCATCAATACCTGAAAATAAACTAGAGGTGGGTGGGTGGGAAAAGCTATTAAGAATCTTGGTCTTTTGCAGAAGAGCCCAAATGCAAAATGACTCACCAAGGAAAATGTTGATTTGCTGTACAAAAATTTCCTCTCCGGCAGCAGAGCAGATATTTCCCCCCTCTCTCATTTCTGCAACTTCAAAATTGAAAGCAACTTCAGTTTTAATAAGCCTCAAATAGAATTTTCCTGACAGTATAGACCTGACAGCTGCTGTTTGAAAGGTTTTGCTAATATTATAAACAAAATATTGGGATATCTGTTTAACTACTTTAAAATGGAAGGTGCTTTAAGAGAATTGTTTATGGCAATGAAAAGGTGACTGGCTGTCATAGTTGATATGGGACATAGAACCACTGTGACTCATGTCTATAAATTATTGGTGAACTATTAAAAATATATGCTACTTGATTGCTTTGTATTGTGCTTTGTATAATCTAAAACTAAAAATAGGAACAGGGATGATTTGAAAGGTAGGGAGCTCTGTCCTTCTGACTACAAGATGTTCCACATTTTCTACTCTGCCCCATTCTGTGCCTGAGGTAAACAAAGTTGCAGTAGCGGAGCTACGCCGCCCCCCTGTGAAATCATGGCTGGATGCGCCGTCGCAGGGCCCGCCCCTGAGGGACGTCATCCGGAGCCAAACGTTCTTTAGTGGGAGGGTGGGGGCCAAAACCTTGGTGCTGAGGCGGTGGACGGCTTCTCCTGCCATCTCTGAGCTGTTCCGCCTCCTTCTCTGCTGCCACCGCCATCTTCTCGCCTCTGCTGCTGGTAAGAGACCCCCTGCGTGCCGCCCAGGGGTGGACCGCCCCTGCCCCAGGTGTTCCTCTGCTACTGCAAAGTCGAAGATGTAATCTTGAAGCAAATTCAGGTAGTAATCCTTGGCAAACAAAGACTTTGGTTGGAGTAAGAGCTACCCTATTAGGGAAGAAATGTAAGAGAAGATACTATTAGAAATGTCTTTGTGTTAAACCTTTTAGATCTTTGTTCCAAAGAAAGAATCATTGAAGACATGAAGTTGACTTTGGAGGAACAAGAAATGACTCAGGCTGAACAAGATCAGCTACTTGAGGCCAAGTTAGAAGAGAGTGAAAGATTAGTGGCAGGTAAGGTAGGAAGGATGGCTATGACTTCCCACCCATTTTGTTATATTAAAGAAAGAAAAACTTTAACTTGATCTTACACTAAAATTTTGACCACAGTCAATTTGAAATCCATGAAAACTTCATCAGTGTGACTGGTTGAATTCCAGTCACTTGTGCTGGCTAATCGTAAGCATGAGTAATTTCTAATAATGGAATTTAATGTAGTGACTTGAATGCCTATTAATGCATGTATTTTTCCACACTGTAGAACTAGAAGAATGGAAAAGGAGATGCTATGAGCTAGAGAAGCAGAAGAGCGTTAATGTAGAATGTCGAAGTGAAGAGTCGCCAAGTGACGAACTGAAAAGACTACAAGAGAAACTGGAGGTAATGTTCAGGTTCCTGTGATACTTGCCTTCAAAGACTTTATGAAGTAAATATTTGTGGGGACTCATGCTTGTATTAATTGTAACCAACAGTCATAAATCTGCATAAACTGATATTAGTAATTTGGGCTGTATCTCTGAATATGTCCAATTTTGGGCAGCACATTTTAAGGACGACTGGATTGGTTCAGATGAGGGCATAAAAATGCTAAGGGGTCTGGAAACCAAGTCGGGATTTACTTTGGAGTAAACGTGCATGGAATTGTCCTGTAAGGTGGGACAGCTGTCTTCCAGTACCTGAAGGACGGTCACACAGAAGAAGAGGAAGGGCCTGAGGGTTCAGTGTGGTTCCTGAGGGAAGGATTAGAACCAATGAGTTGAAACTATAGGGAAGTAGATTTAGGCTTGACATGAGGAAGAATTTCTTAACTTTAAGAGCTGTCTGGCACTGTAACTGTCTGCCTCGTGCAGCTGGCGGGTTCTGTGTTTCCAAGCAGAGGCTGGGATACTCTAGCACAGTGTTTCTTAAACTTTGGGGGTCTCAACCCGATTTCTGGCGGGTCCCAGGTGATGGAAAGATCAGATAAGTAATTGCCACAAGCCCTGAGGCTATTCAAAAATCAGATTGCTGCTAATTGCCCTTCAAAGAGCTGAGCTGCTAATTGCCCTTCAAAGAGCTGAGCATGTGCTGTTTGCAAGCTTGTGTAAATATACAGGGAGATCAATGTTTGAGCATCTCATAAAGATATGTGGGTCCCAATAGTGTGTCATTTTAAAAAGTGGGTCCCGGTGCTAAAATCTTTGAGAACCCCTGCTATAGCAGTTACCAGCTCTGAGCAGGGATTTGGACTAGATGACCTCTAGGTACTTTCCAACTCTAATATTATGATTCTAAAAGTGACAGGCTGATGCTTCTCATGCTAGATACTGAAATTACTTTATTCCCATTTTTAATTTCCCTTTTTTGCATGGGTGACTCTTACTTGAACTTGCAGTAAACCAAGGAAGAGGTTTATTGAAGTATAAAAAGTAATTAATAATAATATAGGGGAGAAAAAGTTTGAACAGCTTGAAAAGTTTGAAATGTAGTTCCTAGATTACACTTTATTCCTGGTCTAAGGATACTGTGGTTGCCATGGTCAGTCATCACTGATTAAGGTCTGCCTCTCAGGAGGCAGCTATTAGCATTTGAATGTCAATGGGTGAATATGGTATAGTCCCTTCTTTTATATGTCTGTTTTGGGTTAGCCATATGACTCTCTTTGAGGAACCAATTGCCTTTCTTGGAAAACTTGTTATCGGTTCCTCTTCCAATGGTGCTGAATCAGCTGCATCTGCATGCAAAGCATGCATCCCTGCCTCTTTTGGGGATGGGGGGGGGGAAGAGTGTGGTGGGGGTGAATGCTACATAGCTAGGTTGACAGTATGGAGCTGGTTTGGAATTAAAGTATTATCTGAATCTGCCCTTGAGTATAACAGAGGAAAGGGGTTCAAAACGGTACTACATTGAATATCTGAAGAATAAAAGTATATTTGGACAGCAGATAACTAGTGAATGTTTTAATGTCTCTTTTGTGGACTGACACTTCTATGGTGGCTTAAAGTTTAGTACATGCCAACTAAAATTTGGCCTTTTGGAGATCCTTCCCAATTTCCTCAGAAATGTTGGGCTCAGATTCGTTTATTTTAAAACAGGAATATGAAGAACAACAGAAAATGGATCGCAAAAAGTGGCTGGCAGAAAAAATGAGCCTTATAAGTCAGGTGAAAGAAGCAGAGACTCATCGAAACAGAGAGATGAAAAGGTTTGCTGGAGATCGAGAGCACCATGCAAGGCAGCTAGCAGAAGCCGTGAGTAGTAAACCAGCAGCTCTGACTTGTATAGCTCAATAACGGGCTCTAAATGTAAGGTGCTAACAGCTCAATCCTATGCATGTCTACTCAGAAGTCCCATTGAGTACGATTCGATCTACTCTCAGCAAAGCATTATAGGATTGCAGCCTTAATCCTGTAAATTAAGAGCCACTATTAAGGGGTTTTAGATTACATGCAGCTAATTTCTGCTAGTTCATAGTGTAAAAAGACAACTTAATGCCCTTCTTTCCCGATTGCTTAGTAAGCCAGATACCAGTACTGTAATTGTTTTTGTCTGTGTTATATTTACATCCTGCCCTTGCAGACACAAGCTTGCAAGGCACAAGCTCTCCTACTTACAAACAGATTAGGCTTCAGGGGGTCTGTTAAGTCTTTTTTGCTCTTAAGTCCAAAATCAGTATTATCAATTGTAAACATGTAGCGAGTATATTCTGAAATATGAAAATTATTTTGTTACAGTACAAAGGGGGGAGGGGAAGCAGCATGCAATTCATACTTTAAAGGGAAGGGGTATTGCAAGGTTTTTCTAATCCCTTATCTTCTCATAAGGAAAAACTTGTGACAGAAAAAGAGAATGACCTTCAAAAATGGCGTACTGAGAGAGATCAGCTAGTAGCAGCCTTGGAAGTTCAACTGAGTTCTCTAGTTTCTAGCAATAGACAAAAAGACCAAGAAATAGAAGACCTGAAAAAGTCTACATTGAACACTTGTGGCAAGGTTAGTATAATCCACTTTATTTATTGCTGCCTTTTTGCTGTTGGTTTGAGTCTCGTCCAGAATTATTATGACTTGACTTGATCCTAACTTTGAAACTTAGGAGCAATGTTCCTGAAGGTAAATTTATGATCCTCTGGAGCAAAATTTTTGCAAGCAAGTTGTCACAGTACACAGCGTGTACAACATCATTTGACTACTATACATTTGAATGCCAGCTGAATGTGGGAACCAACTCTATTGAAAAACATTGCAGGTGACGGTGATATGAAAGTTGATGTCTGGTGTTTGATGATCCATTTGCACATGGAAGTGATCACTTGATGATGTTGGTAGCAATCAAGTGATTACCCAACTCTGGCAGGAGGATATATCCTGGTTTTGGTCCCGATTTTAAAAAGTATGGGTGGTAGCAGACAGCCCTAAAAGCTAGACAATTAAACTTCTCAGTTTCTGCCTGCCCTGCTTTTTGACCAGGCACTTGGTATTTTGTTGTTGCCAGATTCTTGTTGAACCTTTTAAAGCTGTGTCTTTTGTAGTGGCTGAATCATGATGGAAAGTTTTCCTCGGGGATATGCCAGCCGTTTTCTTTTTGGCAGCAGGAACCTACATTTTTATTTGCCGAGACGTTTCACAGTGTTTAAGTGGGTTTTAATCTCCACTATTTTATGACCTTTTTTTTCTGTTACACAAAAGTTGCAGATATAGCTGTGATTGTAAGCCACCTGAAACCTTTTGCTGAAGGACAACTTAGAAGTCTTTTAAATAAATGATGTGAGTTTCTTAGAGTAGATTAGGGCTGCAACCTTTAATTGATTAGATCAATGGTTTTCAAACTGTGGGTCACGACCCACCATTGCAAACCAAAGCTGTCCCCTGCCCCCTTAAGTGGCAGGGAGAGCATGGTGGCGGCGGCGATCCAGGGGATCGCCGCCGCCAAAGTGCCCAAAACCGCCCCCCGCTGTACTTACCGGGGCTTGGGGGAGCTTCGGGGAGGCCTGCGCGACCCTCTGCAGGCCTCCCCGATCTTCAGATCACCACAAAATGGCGATCTTTGGGTACTTCCGGTTTTCGCAAAAACCGGAAGTACCCGAAGATTGCCGTTTTGCGGTGATCCAAAGATCGTGGAGGCCTGCAGAGGGTTGCGAGGGTCTCCCCGAAGCTCCTCAAGCCCCGGTAAGTACAGCAGGGGTGGTTTCAGGGGTGACGGCGGCAACCCCCTGGATCGCCGCCGTTCCTGTCTCCGCCCCTGCAAACACTCAAGGTTCTCCCCGTCTTGCAGGGAGAACTTTGAGAACTGCTGGATTAGATCATCGTTTCTCAAACTGGTGGGTCGCGACCCACCAGGAAAACTGGATGCTGTCCCCTGCCACCTTAAGGGGTGGGCACAGCATGGCAATGATCCTGGGGATCGCACTGCTGCCGGGGGGGGAACAAATGTTTTTCGCTTAGCGGGGGTCCTGGCGACCCTCCGGAGGGTGCGGGGAGTCCTGCGGCCGCCTCTGCAGGCTTCCCTGTGTTGTAGATTGCCGCAGAGCAGCAATTGCGACCACTTCCGGTTTTCGTCCAAAAACTGGTCGCAATTGCCACTCCATGGCGATCTACAGCACAGGGAGACCTGCAGAGTAAGTGAAAAATGTTCATTTTTCCCCTGGCGATGGTGCGATCGCTGCCTCTGTCCTGACCCTGATGCTGTCTTCACCCCTGTAAACACTCAAATTTCTCCCCACCTTGCAGGGAGAACTTTGAGAAACACTGGATTATATTACCGTATTTTTCGCTCCATAGGACACATCGGACCATAGGACGCATGCATCCTATGGAGCAAAAAATAGGGAAAAAAGGTTTTTTAAACAAAAATAATAATAATTAAAAAATGTAAAGAAAAAATACTTACTGGGGCTTCGGGGAGGCCTGTAGAGGCTCGCGCAGGCCTCCCCGATCTTCCTTTCGTCAAAAAACAGCCATTTCCGGCCATTTCCGGTTTTCGTGAAAACTGAAAATGGCCGTTTTTTGCCAAAATGAAGATCGGGGAGGCCTGCGCGAGCCTCTGCAGGCCTCCCTGAAGCCCTGGTAAGTATTTCTTCTTTACTTTTTTTGTATTCGCTCCATAAGACGCAGGCTTTTTCCCCCCTATTTTTTTTTGGGGGGGGGAAGTCCGTCTTATGGAGCGAAAAATACGATAATTTTTTTATAAGTTTGAATTGGAAAGGTGCTCCATTTAGGTATGCTATTTTGAATAAAAACTGCAGATTGCAAATGCCATATTAGAAGGGATTTTCACTCTTCCCCCCCCATGATGATGCCTCCTATGACACAAACATGCATCATCTCTAAAAAAAAACTATTTTACTCGTATGCAAACTTATTCAAACTACTAAGCCTCGTATGATTGACTAAAACTACTTGAATTGGGTGCCAGTCCTACTTCTGATGCAAGCTGGCCTTGGAGTTGGCTAGTTCTTTTTAATAAATCTGACAAAATGAGGCAAATAAGAGGAGAAGTTGGTTGGGATTGTCTAACTTCCAAGCTAAAGATATTTTTCAATGTATTGTATTTGTACACACACACACACACACACACACACACACACACACACACACACACACACACACACACACACAGTGGACTCTCTTAAATGGCAATCCTTAAATGGCAATCCTTAAACTGTGTGTTGCCAATCATCTCTGAATATGTAGAGCTAAATATGCTACATATTTTTATTTTTGTTAAAGGATTGTGAAATTACTGTGGAGGAATGCAGAATACTGTCTCCTGAGAGAGGTGATATCAAGGAATTAAAACAGGTTAGTTGTGGAGACTCTAAACCTATAATGTCACCTGTTTTTAAAGGAACAGAAGAAAATAAAGCGGAAGATCCTTATATCTGTAAACAGGAACCCTTAAATATCTTAACAATATCGAGATAGAGACATTCTATCTTTAGAGCTCTACTGCCCTCTCCATAGTCCAGGGGTGCACAACATGCGGCCCGGGGGCCGCATGCGGCCCCCAAAGGTTTTCTGGTGGCCCCTAAAGGTTTTCTGGCTAGAGCGGCAACATCGCTTCTTTGTTGGGCCGCTCTAGCCAAGCACCTCTCATAACTCTGTTGCTTCTGTAACACGCTGGAAGCTTCGGAATCGTCCGAGGAGTGGACGATTCCGAAGCTTCCAGCTGCATTACAGAAGTGCCGGAGTTGGTGTTGGCACAGCGGTTATGACGTAGGTCCCCGGGGAAGTTGGGCTGCTATGATGATGGTGACTTCCTTAGGAAGCAACATGACTGTGAATTGCTGAAGAAAACATCCCGGGATTTTGAGGTAAGCATGGGCTCTGGCTGAAAGCCCTGCAGAGGCTCTGGGAGGAGTGAATGAACATCTAAGCTCGCCGAGGTGACCAGCAGCCGATTCTGTGATGCTTCAGCTCTTCTTCAGGCCATTGGACCCTCACTTCGGGGTGGCCACGTTTTTCCTCTGCTGGTCGGTTATGCATGAGAGCTGCAGAACGTGCAAGACAGAGTTTGTTAGGAAATACGTTTCCCAACACAGAGCCTCCGCGCCATGTAAGGTTTCAGAAGGGAAGGCCCTGATGATGATGATTGATGGGTATATATACGGTATATACCAGGGGTGGCTAAACTTGCTTCATGTAAGAGCCACAAACTTCAGATGTTTGAGAGCCACAATATTTAAGAAGCATTAAGAAGCCAACATATTTCCGAGAGCTGCACTTTATATGTTAAAGAGCCACAGGTGGCTCATTATTTATTAATATGTTGCATTTCCGGAGATTTTCTGGCTCATGGACACGCCCCCTGTGATGTCACTTCCTGAGGAAGTGACATCATGGTTCCTTGCCACGCCCCCCGCGACACCTATCTGCGGCCCCGAAAAAGTTTAGTCTATTCATTTCGGCCCCTACCCACTGCCAAGTTGTGCACCCCTGCCATAGTCTGATACACTTTCAAATGTTTACGTTTTATTAGAGTATAACTATATCAATGATGCAACTGAAACCTTTTTCTTTGTATGTTTATACATTCTTTTGAGAGAGCATCCCACAAATACTGTATGAACCATCCTCATATAAAATCATATTCCACTCATAATTCAGAAACACAGCATTCATAAAACATCAATTAAAGAGAATACTCAAGTGGATGAAATCCAGAGCCTTTTTTTTTTTAAAAAAAAAAAAAGCAAAACCTTCCAGTTTACCTGTGGGGAATTCATTCAGAAAAGCCAAAGTTGGTTTCGTCACCAAAACAAGTCACCAGTGTAGGGATCAGGCGAGCCCCCTTGTTGGAGTTGCTTACTGTGGGTGCGATCGTGGAAAAATTCTGTGTCCACGTCGTCTTCTGTGAAAAAAAGATGTAGATCACTTGCAACTCTACCAGCTCCAGTGGCATCCAATGACAGAAATATTGGTGAATTATAAATGGGAACATGTGTACAGTGTGTTTTAAATGGTTGTCCCACACTTTTTTTTTAATCTTCAGCTTAATTCGAAACAAATGGACCCACTGAATGGCATTGATGTTCGGGACACAGATTCATTGTTGCAAAGATCTAGCAGGACATCTTCAGCAGCAGATATTCAGGTATGTCGCCCTTGACAAAGTATTATGCCATGTGATCTTTAGAATGCTTTTATTTTGTAAATAGCCCATCATAAGTTCTGAAGATTTTGCCTGGGTGCCACCTTTGGAAGACTAGCAGCAATTTAGGGTGGTGAATTGCAGTGTCTAAACTTCTCTGTCCTAGGCAACCTGAAATGTTGCTCAAGCCTGCTCTCTGCTGTTGCAGTTGTCTGCGAACCTGCTATGTGAGTTTGGGGAAAACTGATTGTGTGTTACTGTATAAAGATTTTAGTTTGTTTTGCTTCCAAGGTGATGATGCTGTGGGAGTAACAGCTTTGTGCTCATTGGTGTACCCCTGTATTTTTGCTCTATCTGTACAAATAGATTACTAAGAAAAAAAGTCTCCTTTTGCTTGCTCATTCTCCCAAAAAGGGTGCTGAATTTCCCCATTGGGTGGGGAAAATATTAAATAACTCTGTTCTTAAGATACTCCATTTTATAGAGGCTAAGTGGCGAGGCCATTTTTCTCTTGGGGCTTGTGCTGAACTTTGTTCAATTCTAAATATTCTCCATTTCTCCTACCCCCCCCCCGAGGGTATCCCTTCCATTCCCTCTTCTCTCCATTTATTTTAGATTCGGGAACAGTCAGAAACCATCCTAGACTCTTGTGAAGTATCTGCAGAGAGTGAACAAACCAGCCGCTTTCCAAAACCTGAAATGGAGATTCACTTTACACCTCTGCAGCCCAATAAGATGGAAGTGAAGCATCAAGGGAACCCTTCTGTAGTGACTATAAAAGTGCCCAAGGCAAAGAAAAGGAAGAGCAGTGCCATGGAAGAGGTACAAAAAAAATTCAAAAAAAAAATACAAGCAAATGTGCTTAACCCTTGTGTGTTCATAATCATAAATATGCATTGACAATGTCACTGAAAATAATCCTTGTTGTGCTTTGCTTTTATATTTTATATTCTGGACAGTTGTTGGAGCAATCTCTTCCATGTTGATAGCAAAACCAGATACTGTACATTAATTTTATTAATCAGTTTGTAGAATTTGGTACGGGACTAGTTCAAACTAACCCTTAAACAGCCCATCGACCCTATGTTGTAAAAGAGGCATTCGTTTACTGTTAAATGTCCTGGCCCCTTCCCTCACATCCAGGATATTTTGGGATATTTTCTCTAATCGCGTTGGGGGCTATTTTAAAGGTGGCTTATTGGCATGTGTAGAAGGCAGTTCGAATGACACCTCCCCCTACACACACAATGTGAAAATGCTCTAAAGTCTCCCAGAAGGTAGGGGAGAGGCTGGGACGTGCATGCAGCTTTGCCAAGGACGACTGAGTGCTTGTATTGGGGCACTGCATCTGGTACTGTAGATAAGAAAAAGATCTTGTTTCTTAAATACCAGCAATTTAAAGATTAAACTTCAAACGAGTATCACATTTCTCAAAGGAGTCACTTGAGCTGGAATTCAGCATTGCAGTGTAATACTTGGACAAGACAAGTTCACGGGAAGCATAACTTGTCTCCTTTAACTTTCTTTTCAAGAGCAAAACATTGGCAGGTTTCTGGAAAAGCAAAGTTAGAAACAAATACGTTTCAGAAGGTATCAGTCAGGTACTGAATTTCTTTATGCTGTAGATGTAAATAGATACTGTAGATAAGAGGCACATAACAATCATTTTATAGTCCTTCATATTTTATTCTGGTAGTTCATTTAGATAACTTTTTAACAGTACTGAACTTGGCTAAAATCAACTTCTATAGCTGTTTCATCATCTACCTCTTACCACTTCCATTTTCATATTTTGGGCAATTTGCTATTTGAGTCCACTTGTTTCTAGCTCAAAACTGAAGCTGCACAACAAGCACAATCAGCCAGCTGTTGCTCGGTATATGTCAGTTAACACTGTTATGAAATAGTTTGGCTACAGCAGTAGTGTCAAACAAAAGGCCCACAGGCCGTATATGGCCCACAGAAGCTCTTTATCTGGCTCACGTGATGATTGGGCTTTTCCAGCAGCACCACCATCAGCTTCGAAGTGACGCAGCGACAGAAGTGGCACTGCTGAAAGGGCGGCCCGCATGATCATTGGGCTTTCCCATATCTTGAAAATATGATCAAGAGTTGCATATTTTCTCTTTGGTCATTTGCAGCTAATGCTTATTAGCTTATTGCTTATTTATGGTCATCACCTGCTTAATGTCACTTCCTGCTTATTGCTTATTTATGGTCATCACCTGCTTAATGTCACTTCCTGCTTAATGACATCCTTTCCGGCCTTCAGCAGGTGCCATGAGTGCTATTTGGCTTGCTGTATGAAATGATTTTGACACCCTAGGCTACAGCGTTAAACACATTTACCTGCAAGTAAATGCGACTGAAATTTGTTGAGCTTCCACAATAACCTGCTCTGCAAGCTTGAGGAACAGAGCATGGGAATTGAGCCTGTAAACGCTGAGTATAATTGCAGTTAGCGCTTTCAAAATCGACTTGAAAGTTTGCCTGGCAGTTAGTTTTAACTGTCCTAGTTAAATGTAGTGGTGATAAGATTCTGAATTTGGTGATCTTTGATTCAGCCCTCTACTCTGTGTTTGGATGGGCTGGTAGATATAAAAATACAGACCTGATCTGGGCCTCAGTTCATTCCTAAACTACAGAAAGTATGCAACCTGGTAGAGTGAGACAATAATCCTTCTAAGATTAAGGCATAACTGCTGATGTGATCCCCAATCGGACCACTGGCTGAAGTGCCTGGCTGGATCACATAAATGAGAGGGCGGGAGGGGGAGAGCTGGACTGTGAAGGAAACATCTAGAACAGGGGTTCTCAACCAGTGGTACTAGTACCACCAGTGGTACTTCAGCCGATTGCTGGTGGTACTTGGACCGCCAGACCACCGGAATCCCGCTCCGAAGTGGTGCTTTTGGTGGCGTGTTTTCGCTCCTGAGAGGCTCCTGCCTTTGGCCGAGCCTCTTGGGAATGCTGAGAAGGGCCCTCCCACCTGCCCACGGCCTCCTACCTGCGTTTTCTGGCCTCCAAAAACCTGAAAGTAACTGGTGATGATGTCATCGCCAGTCACTTCTGATGGTACGCAGCAGGAAAGTGGTGCCGGAGGTGGTACTCGGTGAGAACCCCTGATCTAGAATGAAGGGTTCTATGAAAGATTAAAACATTTCTTTCACAGTCCAGCTCTCTCTCTCTCTGGCGTTCGCCTCACCACGCTTCAGCTGACAGGGCAAACGTGACTCTCATTCAAGTGCAGCTGCAATTTCCCTCCCCCACAGAGGTTCTGCAACTTATCAGCTCAGCATACCGGCAGCTCTCCAACAGACAGACACGTCCGGCCGTCTCGAACTGCCGTCTTTCAGATCTTCAGGCATATATGAGACGGTCACTCTACATATATGAGACGGCCAGGCCTCATCAAGGTCTATCTAGTACAGTATTGTTTACAAGAATCCCAGCAATCAGCATCCATTAGGGTCCAACCTGGATGGTGGTCTGCTGGTGGGCCATGATCTGCCTTATGCCCATCTCTGATTTTTTTATCCCCTTCATTGTGAAGTTCACAAGGTAAATGGCAGCTGTTCTGTTTTAAAGTCAGATGTCTGCCTTCTCCTCTCACCCCAAGCATAACTTATTAAAGGCCTAATCCTATCCTGGATGTACACCAGTTTCTCCATGTATGATGGCATAACAGCCCTGCTAGAAGTCTGCCCGCTGATGGATGTCGGCACAGTGTCGGAAAACGCCATGCCTGCGTAGCTTGGACATCGCTCAGATGCCAGCGCAGCTTCGCTGGCAGAGAATTATTTTATTTATTTATTTATTTACAATATTTCTATCCCGCCTTTCTCCCCAAAGGGACCCGAGGCGGCTTACATAAAACTAAAATACAAAAATACAAAAAATACAAATTGATAATTACTTTTTAAACAGCAAAAAAAAAGTTAATAAAAACATCTAAAAATTGATTAAAAAATTACATTTAAAACAAGATCATAAAAACAGCAGCACCCCACCTGTACCAGCCAGATGTTAAAAAGGCAACGGCTCAGAAGGCTTATTTATTTATTTATTTATTTATTTATTCACATTTTTATACCACCCTTCCTCCAAGGAGCTCAGAGTGGTGTACATATTTCCTCCCCTCCTTTTGTCCTCACAACAACCCTGTGAGGTAGGTGGGGCTGAGAGATAGTGATTAGCCCAAGGTCACCCAGGAAGCTTCGTGGCTGAGCAGGGACTTGAACCTGGATCTTCCAGGTCTAAGTCCGACTCCCAAACCACTACACCATCCTGGCTCTTTGAACAAGAAGGTTTTTAGGCCTCGCCGGAAAGTGTCCAAGGAGGGAGCAGTTCGTAAGTCAAAGGGGAGGGAATTCCATCTCAGTAGTTGCCACTACTGAGAAGGCCCTATTTCTGGCCGCCGCCCCTCGCACCTCCCTGGGCGACGGCACCCGCAAAAGGGCCTTCTCTGATGATCTAAGGAGATGGGCTGGACTATATAGAAGTAGGTGGTCTCTCAAATATCCTGGCCCCAAGCCGTATAGGGCTTTAAAGGTCAAAACCAGCACTTTGAATTGGGCCCGGAAACGAATCGGCAGCCAGTGCAGCCGTCGGAGGAGCGGCCCGACAGAGTCGAACCGCCTACCTCCAGTGACCACACGGGCCGCCACATTCTGCACTAATTGCAGTTTCCGAACCATCTTCAAGGGCAGCCCCACGTAGAGCGTGTTACAATAATCTAGTCGCGACGTCACCGTGGCATGGATCACCGTGGTCAGGTCTGCACGATCCAGGTATGGTCACAGCTGGCGCACCAGCCGAAGCTGGGCAAAGGCCCCCCTGGCCACAGCTGCCACCTGGGAATCCAGGAGCAGCAGCGGATCCAGGCGGACCCCCAAGCTGCGGACCTGCTCCTTCAGAGGGAGTGCAACCCCATTCAGAGCAGGACGATACTCTAGTACCTGCATTGTGGATTTCCGGACCAGGAGAACCTCTGAGAAGCCAAAACGGGGAGGCAATTGGGAGGGATGAGGAGCTGATGTACACCATATACTAATTCCACTTCAGACATGCCTCAACACCAGAAAAGCACACCAACAACAGAGCTGGCAGAGGTAGGAGTAACCCCATAAGGAACAATGGGGAAGGGGAAAATAGCAGAAAATTGCACCTCTCACCATCCCTTGCCCCACCCTCTTCCCTACAACAGAGCATAGGATACAGGATACATTTGGCAGCCAATTATAGCACACCAACCCCAGTATTAAAGTCCCTGCCAGGGAGACTACAACTCAGATGATCAGAAGATTAGCAAGCAGCTTTGTGGAGTGGCCAATATGGGAACTAGATACACTTCCCTCTTCTTTTGTCCCTGCTGTGGGTGTTTCTGGCCAGTCATTCAAAATGTGAGTGCCTTGCTGGTGAGAGCAAATCCCTTGGCTGGGCTTGAACCTGTCTCACCTGGCTCCTGGCCTGTGTCTTTGTGCAGTTAGCACCTTGCTTTCTCCGAGTGCTGTTGATGTTCCGCTTGTGACTCATGCTAGTCCCTTCCCTGGCAAAAGGGTTCCTTTCAGCTGGCAGATGCCTCCACGGGGACTTGAACACTTGCCATGGAGGGACAAGGAGGGGCATGCATGTGTATTTGTTTCAGATAGCTCCCTTGGAAGAGGGCAGCCGTCTTTCTATAGCAGTGACAGAGGAAATGGGTATCTTGTTGTCTTTGTGCTCCCTGAGGCACCTGGTGAGGCCATTGTGAGATGCAGGAAGCTGGACTAGACGGGCCTTTGGCCTGATTCACCAGGGGTGGTCTTATGTTCTTACACCTGTGCTCTGCACTGCTCAAAGGATGCATGACATGTGTTTATATGGATGGGGTGAGGGGACTTGAATCCTGGTTACAGGGGTCCCTAGCAGTTCTTTGTTTTTGCCCTGCTGTTGCTGATGCCACTGGTAGGAGGTAGGGGTGCTGTGTGTGTGTGTGTGGATACCTTGAGGTATCTCCCTATGGTTGAGGTGGTGCCTGTTGATGTGTTGCTCGTTCCTAGTGGCTAGCAGGGGGGTGTCCCCCCAGTATTGCTGGTCATTGGCCCTGTGCCTGCCCCCGACCCCTGCTCAATTCACCCTAGTAGTGCTTTTCTGGCTGCCAATGTTAGAGCAGATTGGATGCAGTGATTGGCTCTTTGGACATCATACCGATGATTCTTGGATGTCACATGGATGACACACAGACTACACAATGATGACACACTGCAGTCAGGATGCCATTCTGTGGATAACAAGGCTGTCCAGTGTTTCCATGGATGCTCAGGGTGTTACTAGGAAGGGCTTTGCCAGTGTTGCATTGCCAGAACATGGTATTTGGCCCTGGTTGTGCTGGCGTCTGTGTGCTGTTGGTGTGGCATTGCCAGGAGGGGCTTAGGGGTCATGTCATGTTAATATGAATATATTAATATGTTAATATAATATGTTAATATTACAGGGGTCATGTTAATATGAGTCATGTCACACCAGCATCCATGAGATATCAGTGCAGCATCCGAATAGGATTGTGCTGTAATTCTACTAAATAGTCGTATCAGGTTCGCCATCCACTTGAGTGAGTTCTACAAGAGTTCTAAAAAAGCAATCTTTTATCCTAGGGCCACGGTCAGCCGTTCATTGCTAGAATGTCCGACTCCCTCACTAACATTAGATTTCATTTTATTGCATCGAACATTTAACACACAGAAGAAATGTTAAAGGGAACAGATTATATGTTGCTTTCATTTCATTAGAGAGCATGTTTCTTGTTTACATTTGAAAACAATGTTGTACGATAGCTTAAGCATTGCTAATGGTTTCTGTTTTCCTCTGGGAAGTAGTATTTAACAACTTGTAAGCAGTTGTTGGAAGTTGAGCCTGCCTTTCTGTTTTATAAAGGAAGACCATTTCTTGAAGACTGAGAATGAGAAGAATGCTACGTCCCTGGCTAATACACATATATGGCCTGATTCTTTAAGCAGACAAAAGAAAAAGGTAGGGTGTGCATGTGCGTGTGTGCTTTTATAGGAATAGCTCTGTTTTGACTAGCAGATTCTCCCCACTTTGTCTGGATAGCTTCCCAGCAGCATTAGTGCTCTCTTCACTCTCCAGAGAAATGGAGGCAGACTGCCAAGGCCAGATTAGGAGGCACTACCCGTTCTCCTGAGAGCCAGGCCTTCTGCCTCTGCAGAACGGAGACATTGTGGCGCATGGTCTAACCCCAGAGCCTCTTTCTTTTGAAATCTGCAGCTTATGGACCAAGAGAGACAGTGAACAACTTAAGCATCTGCCTCTCTCAATGATATGATTACATCTTGGACTGCTTGCATGTCAACATCAGTCAGAGAAGCATTGCAGCTCTATTCGCTTCTTGCTTTTTACCCATCACAATTTAATTTCCTCTTGCTGACTATGTTGCCTATTTTTGTTACCAATGTGCGGTAGGGATGGCTAAGTAGAAGGCTGCTGAACCTGAAAAGGAATCTGGCTCCCTCAAGCACTCATTTTCGTTCTCAGCCCCTCAAGGGGAGGGAGTGGTTTGAAGTTAACAGAAAGCTCAAAGGGTCCAAATTGTCCCCACTTCACTCTGGTCCTCAAGGAGGTAAACCTTGGCAGCTCTAGTTTATTCTCTTTAATGCTAGGTGGACAAGTGGGGGCCTGTCTGCCTGGCAAATGTTAAACCTATCCTGGCCCTCAAGAGAAGGGGTTTCCCTTGGTGACCAAGATTGGTTGGTGGTGGGGGATGAGGGGTGTGAACAGAGTCGGTCAGGGGGCCTGCTGGAGGTGGGCTGTGTTTCCTCGATTCTGCTCACAGAAATCCAGAAATGAGCATTTTTTTTCTCTTTCTCGTGATGCCTCTGGGGGTGAACCTCCTTTTCCTGGCATGCTCTCCATTGAATGATCTTTCAGGTACTCAATTTAACACTCCGCTGGGGATTGAGAGGTGGATGGGATGATTTACTAATAGATACCGGCGTTGGCTAAAACACTTCAAACTTTTAAAAGAAGAAAAAAATAGCTGTCCAATATACTTTAAACACTTTATTTTTTATTTTATTTTTCATTTATTTTTCACATTTTTATACCGTTCTTCCTCCAAGGAGCTCAGAGTGATGTACATATTTCCTCCCCTCCTTTTTGTCCTCACAACAACCCTGTGAGGTAGGTGGGGCTGAGAGATAGTGACTGGCCCAAGGTCACCCAGGAAGCCTCGTGGCTGAGCGGGGATTTGAACCTGGATCTTCCAGGTCTAAGTCCGACTAAGTCCGACTTTAGCTTCTTAGAAAGCTATTAGACATTTTTAATAGCCTTTCTGTATTGGTTTGACTAAATATCTAACTTGGCTTTTCCACGAAAGTGCTCAAGGCTGTTTACAATTACGTATTTAACATACGGTACTTTAAAACTAAATACATAATGGAAAGTGGTGGTATTGTGTAGGTTTTGTCTTTAGGAAGCTGGCAGCGGTGATGGTTTGTTCAAACTGTAACTGCAGAAATTATAAGATATAAAAATACAGCCAGGCAAGAGTGTGTATCCAGCTCCAGAGGTAAATTGAACTCTTAGGGTTGACAATGGCACTTAACATCTGACAGCAGGGGGCTGGTTCACACTTGACAGAGACCCCCATGTGAGTACCGCGAAGATGATCTGAGCCAGTGCTAGGCTCACAGCCAGGCTGCAAATACATGGAGGTGCCAGTTTATACAGGTGTTTTCTTTTGTGATTTGTGCAAAACTTTCTAAGCTGCTGCTATTGTACAAATTGCATTGACCATGAACATAGCCCCTATGTGGTGTTTCTAGTTCACCAAAATAGAGTGTAGCTTGGTGGGAGAGCACACGTTTTGCACGCAGAAGGCCAAGGTTTCAATTGCTGACCTCTTCCAGGTTATAGCTGACAGATCCATCTTTGAAACCCTGAAGAATCACTGCCAATCAGTGTGTAGATCAGGGGTTCTCAACCTGTGGTACGGGTACCCCTAGGGGTACGCGGACCTCTTGCTGGGGGTACGCCAAGCCCTGCCCCTTATCTGTCCCATCAGCAGCTAATTAAGTGTTAGTTAACATGGATTTTAAATTGTTTTTATTTTTGGAGCCCTTCTGTCTCTCTGATTTTGGTTTTGGGCTTATTTTTGTGCTTTGGAAAATGTACTTTGGTAGGGTAGGGGAGGGAGGAGCTGATTTTGGGAAGTGTGACTTGGAGGAAAAAGTGAGATCCTTGCGTCTCTCTCTCTCTCTCTCTCTCTCTCTCTCTCTCTCTCTCTCTCTCTCTCTCTCTCTCTCACTCACACACACACACACACACACACACACACACACACACACACACACACACAGTTAAATAAGACATTTTTTCACATTTAAAATTGTTAGTACTTTTTTACTTTTAATTACCTAATTAATTGATTGATCCAATTAATTAGCAGGGGGTACTTCAGAAAATTGGACCGTGATAAGGGGGTACCCAGTCCTCCAAAGGTTGAGAACCCCTGATGTAGATAATACTGAGCTGCTAGAAGGCAGATGTGTATGCTCAAATGAGGCTATGCTCTTCCAGAGGCACATCAGTGACCCTTGCTCTCTTTGAAGGCATTGCTTGGAGCACTAGCCAGTTTGAGCTGGACCAGAAGGAACAAAATACCCAGAGCATACCAGGTGTGCATATAACACAATATATTTGGCAATTTTGTACCCTGCCTTGCTGCCTCCAGGGACACTCTTGCCATCTTGAGTACACAGGCGCTAGTGTTGCAACTCAAAAGGTAAAGGGGGGGGGGGAACACCTTTGTTGGCATGTTCCAGAGTTGATTCCTGTTTTTAAATGTTTTGCTCTGCCTAAAATCTTATGGAAATAAAATATGCATAAAGAATTCTGTTTTGTTTTTTATTCCAATGTAGTAAGACCGTGTGCCACAGAAGAGTGACTACTAGTTGTAGCAAGCCCTTGTTTATAGCATAGGGGCTAGTACCATCTTTGAAATGGTCTGCATCTTCCAACTGATATTCTGAATGTCTGTTTTCCTTCAATGACCTGTGGTTTTTTTTTTTCCAGACTGCTTCTGACCCATCTCTTAGAAAGGAGTATTCCTTGAGAAAGAAACACTGTGTATCAAGTATAAAATCACCTGGAAATGCAGGAGGAACACTACAAAAATTTGGCTGTTTCTTGCAGAGTTCTCCTACAATCATACACTCAAAAGGTAAACAGCAAACTGGCCAAAAGGTTTCTTAAATGTTGGCTAATGATTAAAATGTTTCCTTAGCTCCTAGTCTACATTCCCTATAAGGGGGTTTGCGTCGGCACATAGATCCCTTCTCTTCCTGCGTGGCATCGCAGTGCCATCTCTGGATGCTTGGTGATGACGCATGACACTGAACTTTCGGGTTGCTGAGCTCTGTATTGTGCAGAGCCCGACTTCGAGCTGTGCAGCCACGCAGCTTAGCAGGAACCCTGCTTCTGACAAGTCAAATTCTATAGGATATTTAAGATAATGAACTTTTGTTACTAGCGATAGATTCCATTCTGTATTCCTCGTCCTTTGTAGCATTTGTTGTATGCAAACTTTAACTTTTAATGAAGCTTTCAACCTGAACATGTATATGAAAACCCTAAGAGGCCCTATGGCAGCAGCTGTAAGAGAATCTTGGACAGAAGTCTCATCTGCTACAGGGTGTCCCCTTTATAAGTCGGGCTTAGAGACTGGAAAGCTTGGGCATATTAAAAGGGTAAAAGGCATATACAAGAAATAATATATAATGTACATATATAATATGCACACATACAAATAAGCTGTGGGTGGCCTATTTATGATGCAAGTTGAAAACTTTTGCATCAGGTTGGGAGGTGGTGTGTAGGTAGGGTACCTCGCTCATCTAGAGCACCCCCAGCATGCCGCTTCCATGGAATCCAGACCAGCTCCATCTCTTTTCATACAGTAGTGTGTGCATGAGGAGGATGGGGAGGGCTTGCTTCTCTCCTTCGCTGTCCAGCACCACTGCTGCTTCCTCTAATGGCCAGAGGAAGGAATGCTGAGCTCCTGCCATTTCTTCTGCCAGCCATTAGAGGAGAATGAGGCAGTGGTGCTGGACAATGAGAGGAGAATGAGGAGGGTTTGCCTCTTTCCTCAACTGCTACCACCTCCTCTAATGGCTGACGGGGGGGGGGGGGAGAGATGCATTCCCTCTGTAGAATTAGAGGAATTGTAATGGTGGAAGTGGTAGCATTAAGGTAGAGAAGTAAATGAGGCAGGCAGGGGTCACCCTGCATGTTACTTCAATTAATGAATACGATGACAACCATGCCAGAAATTGGCAGTACCGAAATAATGCCCCTATAAGAGCATGGAGGGTGGGAGGAGAAAACTGAAGACAGAAGTCTCTCCATTAAATGTGGGGAAACCTATAACAGGAGCCCCCTGTACCTGATCCATTTGACTAGAGATGCCTGGAATTGACTTTCTGCTCTGCCACCCTTCTCCTACGCCTTATCCTGTTGCAGAGCAAGGATTTTGGGAAATAGCCCTACTCCCTGTTCTGGAACAGCCCCAGCCATTGGCATAATACCCTTCTAGCATATGAGACCGGAGGGGGGGGAGGGATAAGAAATCCCTACGCCACACACTTTTGCCACACACATTTCAGTTGTGTGCACTATGGATTTTGAAACAAGACTGAGTGCAGAAACTACCTTTTTTTAATTAGACTTTTTTGTAAAGTTCCATTTTTTTATTCTGTTTTGATAAGGATATGGCCTAACCAATAGGGAAGTGTAAACCACTTTAGTGTACTTGCATAAAGGAGGTAAAATGTGTTAAAATGCCTCTTGTAGCTAAGAAGTTGATGGCAACGATAAAATCTCCTAAATCTACAGAGGAAGACTCTATTAAAGAAAATGATCTGAAGCCAAAGCGAGCTAAGCGCAAGCTGTACTCAACTGATATTTCTTCACCTATGGAATTTTCAGGTCATGTGGTAAGTTGACGCACACCATATGCTAATCTTTTTTTAAAGGGAAATGGGGGCACAATACAAGTGTAACAAATCTGTAGATCAGTCATTGTAAAATTTAAACACTGGTGTATAGTAGTGCAGATATCTTAAATCAATTGTGTTTTTGGTTTCTGCAGGAGGCTTTGCAAACTGAACATACTGACTTGATATGCTAGGGTTATGGTGGAACAAATGCACAATGACTGCAATATGAAATGCTTCTCGTCTATCTCTGTCATTGCCCTCTTTCTTAGCAGCCTGATCCTATGTGTATCTAGTTTAGAAGTAAAGCTCCCTTAGTTCAATGGGGCTTACTCTCAAGTAAGTACCTATAGCATTGTAGTCTTAATCTGTATTAGAGGGAGATTCTGTTTGTGTTAACAGCTTTCTGAGGGTATAGCCAGTGTTTCATAGCTTCATCCCTAACATTGCAAAGACCTAGCCTGGTTTTGCCCTCCAGCTGTTGAGCGCTGATGCCTGCGGCCATTTTTGATGCACCAGATACTGTGTTGTCTGTATTTAGGGTGAAGCGTGAACTTGGATGACTGGCCAGCCCAATGTGAACACATGTAAAATATTCACTGGTTTCAACATGAATTGGGGGTTCTGAGTAAACAAAGCATTTGCTTTATCCTGAGCATGGCAACGCAACTTCTGAGACAAAGTATTTGGTTTGAATGGTGAACAGGACAGAGATATGTGCCCCTTTGTCATGAATGCCCTTTTAGCCTAGGAGATTCCTGACCGCTGTTGATTATTGGAACTGCAGGGGAGCATAAAGGAATGAGCACAAATTCTAGGCAATTACTACTGAACTACAGTAAAGAGCTTCCTTAAATTCCTTTTCAGATTGTTATGGATAAAAGGGAAAGTGATCATGAAATCATCAAGCGACGCCTCCGAGCAAAGAAACCCCATTAAGATGCAGAGAATCATGTGCATAACTTAAATCTCAATGGTTCAGTTCCAGAGCATCGCCCTTCTAAAGTGAAAACGGATCAGAAATGGAGGGTGGTACTTGTGCTATGATATGTACATAACAAACTTTGGTCTTGTATTTCTAGAATGTCTTGTACAGATTTTGTTTATAACACTAGAGTCTGTTAAAATGGAACGGAGATTAAATATATTAATACGTATCACTTTGCTTTGAGACTGCTAGGTGTGCCTTTTAATTTTCTATTTATTATTCCCAGAGGTAATAATACACAAAGCTGAATGTATTCTACAGTTACAACACACACTCTTAAAAATAGGCATGGGCACAGAACTTGGCATCTTCAGAATTGTGTGAATGAGTGAGTGAGCGTTAAAAAAAACTGACAAAAGACATTAAAAAAGGACACTGGAGGGCAGGTATTGTAACGTGTATACATTATGGGTGAGGGACAGAGCTGTAGTCCATGGTGCATTTTGACTGGCCAGGAACTGCTACCCCTGCTCAGCTCTGCTTAGTGATGTATTCCAAGGCCACAATCTCTTATTCCAACCACCTCACAGATATCAGTCTCAACTGTTCATCGACATAACTCCACTTTAGTTCTTATTTCTTCCAACAGACACATCGTGCTCTCATATGAGGTCATGTACAGGGTCAATCTGTTGTCTGATATGGAGGTGGGCAGAGTTTACCCTTCCTATAGTCATGTCTCCAAGTGCAACACTTTTGTTCTCACAGGAGTGACTAGCAGCCAAGAACGCACAGAAGCAGGAACAGTTGTGTGTACTTTTGAAGAGGGGAGATGTACGTTAACTCATCCAAAGTGACCAGTTCTCCGAGGGCAGCAGGCTTGGTCCTTTCAAAAGTCTTGCCTGTTGCAACTCATTTATTTTGCTTTATGGAACTTAGCTGAGGCCACTGCAGATCACCTGCCTCGTTTTACATGGCTGTGCCTATTATTTCCTATGGCATTTTAGCTCCATTTTTGGTCACCCTGAAGTGTGACAGAACATAGGTGCACACACAGTGCACTTTTACTGATTATAGATATAGCAGATAATGGTAATGTTTCCCTAGGAGGCTTACTTTGTAATAAGTAATACCAACGTACATACTGATCAGAATTTGCTGCATGTTTCCCCCTTCTGCAGCATGGTCCCTGCTGCTTTTGCAGCATATTTGACAGACACATGGACAACTAATCCAATGCTGAGTTAATAGTTTCTCAATCCTTCCCCCTGCAATGCTTTAGATAGGCCACCTGCCTTATTTTAAGGTGTTTACATATATCCCATTTAACGTTCAGTTGTTACCTACCCTTTTCTTTTAAGACGTCAATTTTTAAGTTCAAAAATTTCAGAGAGAAGAGGAAGGGAAGGTGGGTTAGTGATGTCACTCGCTTCCAACTAATCAGCACTGTGGACAGTTTGCTGTAAACACTCAGAACTGGTTTCCTTGTTCTGAAACCAGGCCAGACTGTACATCTACAAAATGCATTGATTCCATAGCCATCTTGCTGATCAAATGTACATCCTCCTGTCTAAACTTTGCAGAGGTAAGCAAACCTCCACTAGATGGCACTTCAACACTTCAAATTAAAGAAAAAACTGCTCTGAATGAGTTCTTACTTCTTGGCAGACCTGTAAGCATTAAAATAAAAAAATTAATATCTAAACAAAAATATTTAATTAGACCTACAGGTCACTTTTGAGGTCTAGTCCAATTTACCCAGCTTCTAGTCTTGGCTAAGAAAGGACAAAATGGGGTACTTCCTCACACCACATAATTAATCTGTGGGAATTTGTTGCCAGAAGGTGTGGTGATGGCTACTAGCTCTAAGAGGGGATTGGACAAAGTAATGGCTATGTACACTACCCCTGGTTCAGTTTCAGAATCTCAATACCAGTTGCAGGGGAGCAATGGTGGGAGAGAAGTATGCCATTCTCATCTGCTTTTGGGCTTCACAGAGGCACCTGGTGGGCCACTGTGCGAAACAGCATGCTGGATGAGATCTGCCTTTGGCTTGATTCAGCAGGCCTTTTCTTATGGTCTTATAAAGCAACCTGGATGAGTGTGATCGGGCTAGAACAGTGGTTCTCAAACATTTTAGAACCGGGACCCACTTTTTAAAATGACACTGTATCGGGACCCACCTAGCTTTACAAGACTTAAAAAAAAAAGTGATCTAGAAATTTATTTATTTACAAGTAAAGAGCTCAGCTGCTTGCAAGGTAATTAGCAGCTATCTTGCAAAGTGCAGGGGCTCAGCTCTTTGAAGGGCAATTAGTAGCTATCTGATTTTTTAATAGCCTCAGGGTTTGTGGCAATTAGTTATCTGATCTTTCCATCACCCCAGGGACCCACCAGAAATCAGGTCGCGACCGGACCCACCGTTTGAAAAACACTGGGCTAGAAGATCTAGAAGGGCAACATTGAGGGTTTTGACTGTGTATGCATTGCTAGTCCCAGGGTTCACTGTTGCCCCCTGCACCATGCCTGAACTTTGTGCCCTAGGGCTCCTCTGTTGAGCACAATGTTTTCTTGGCAGAGAAGTTGATGTGGATAGAATTTCTTGAAGGAAGGAAGTTTTGAAATCTACCACTGTCCCTTTAAGAGCAGCAAATCAACAACACCCATATGCAGAAGACTGAAGGTCAACGTGATGTCCAAACTAATTTAATGTCTTTTTGGGGGGGGGGAAGCTTTTCTTAACTGGATTTTTTGGGGGAAAGAAAACTAGAAGTCTGTCTCCCCTTATCCCTTGCCTGACCTTATGCTCAGTTCTCCTTGTCTTGCTCTCAATCAAATATTTAGGCCTCCTAAAAATACCACACAGTTGTCTTGTTAATGCTAACAATGCTGTGGGGAATGGGATTCTGGCACAGTACTGCGAGGTGCCTAATGTGTTACTCAGGTGGGCAATGGGATGGAAAATTGACCTCCTAATGAAGTCAAATTAAAGAGGTGGAGGAGAAGCAGGTTGGCCAAATGTCAGGTATGTGCCACAGACCTGCCAACTCCTATCATTTCTGTTCTGTTCACAGAGTTCAAGTACTGTACTGTGTTGCAGTGGATGCGCAGGCCCGTTCTATAGTCCTAGCTTTACAGTGCAATCCAATACATGTTGACTTGGAAGTAAAACCATTTTCAATGGGGCTTACACCCAGGTAGCTGGAGTAACTGTAGGATTGTAGCATGTGACATTTGGGTATGTTTAAAAGCTGCCACCCTGATCCTTCAAAGATGGGATGTGGTAAAAATAAATCCAAACATCACTATCAGATGATAGTAAGCTCAGATAACCAAGGCCTATAGTATCTATCAGCTTGAAAGCAAAACAAGTCTGCCCCAAAGGAAGGTAGCAGTTTCTACATAGTGGAAAGATTCCCTAGTATATCTGTTTGTAAGTTAATAATATATACATAAATGAAAACAGCATTTTGAGGTTTCAGGACCTAATGAAATGCTGAGAGCAGAGAAATAAGAAAATGCTAGAGTAACCCACCTTGATTTCTGAAGAAGGATCTCTTGTCTTGGCTCCTACCTTTGGCTGAGAAGAGGAAACACGATGCTGCATATCACAGCTACACTAAATTCCTGGCTTTCTCCATTGTCATCTATAGGCAGCTCTCACTTCCAACCTGGGAGAGGGGAAAAAGTGCTTAAAGGTACCAGACGTTGGGCGGGCAGGCAGGCAGGCAGGCAATAATGTGCACTGGTTCAGAGCAGGCAGCAGCCCCAATCTAATTCTCTAGGACAGAATTTCTCAGTGTGCTCCTAGGAGTCCTGGGGCTCCCTGAGACCTCTCCAGAGGCTCTACTCGCACACCAGAAGTGGCCACCATCTGCTTGGCGCTGTGTCACTCTGCATGCGCTGGCACTCTGGGGCTCCCCAAGACTCTGTTTAGGACTGTCAAGGGCTCTGGAGACCTAAATGTTTGGGAGCTGCTGCTTTAGGATCATGCAGACGACTTTTCAACTTTTTTTTTTTTTTACTGGTACCACTTCCTCCAAGGACAGGTGTTTTGTGCAAGATGGGTGGCTCTCACCACACAATCATTTCTGCAGCGAGGGAGAGTTCACTACCACAGGAAGAAAACTACATGCCAACCAAAGTCTGATGGGAGGCAGTTCTGGCTACAGATGCCACCTGGGCATCCATGAAGAGCTGAATTTGGAAGCACCCACAAATTATACTTAAGGGGGCATTCAACCCCAAAACCAGGCTGAACAGCAGTTGGTTGGATAGGCCACTTAGCAACTTCACCTCCACCTTGTCTAGACTGAGCTTAACAACCCAATCCTATCCTCCCTCCCACTATACATGCAGGCACACCAAAATGGGCAGTGCTGTATGCTATGTGGGGGGGGGGAGTGATCAGGAGGTTTGGGAGAGGTGAAGGAAAATATTTTCCCTTGCCCTTCGATTGCCTATGGGTTTCCTGGGACCTGCACCAGCTATGTAGCTGGCAGAAGTCCAAGGAGAGAAAGCAAGTATGTTGAGAGGCTCCGAAGGGGATAGCATCCCAGCACATGAAACTTGTGTCGGGATACACTCTCACCTCCCCCCCTTCCCCTGGTCCACCCAGTAATGCCCCTCTGCCAATGTACTGGGATCAGCGGAGCTTCTCCCAGTCGTTGCCACGCATGGGATGCTGTTTGCCATCTCTGGTGGCGGCCTGGAAGCACACAGCAATGCAACAGTGTTGGTGATGCCGTAAAGTGCGTTCTGCTGCTAGAACACTGGTTCTGGCAGTAGACCCTGCCCATAGAATTGAGCTGTTAATTAATAAACTAATGTTCAGTCCTTTAGGACATCCATTGCCACATCTCAATAAGATGAAGTAGAAAAAAGATTTGAGTCACAGCTCCCCAAATGATCTCTCTTAGCCGTTTCATGTGGCTATTAAATAGCCCAAGAGCAAATGTTGCTGCAGCACCCATAGTATCAATACTGTGGCATGGAGCAGAAGTCTCCTAATGCCACCTTGTGAAATCTGTTCATCAGGAAGGATTAAAACTATCAACGTAGGGTGTCTCCAGTTCCCAGTCTAGACCAGCTATGACTGTTGGTATCAATAGCTGCTGAGAAGTCCAAGAGAATCAGCAGTTTCCACCCATTTTTTTTTTTTTTACCAAGCTCCTCAGTCCAGGCAAGCCAGGCAGTCGAGGCCCCAAACTGGAATAGAACACAAACTGAAATGGTTCCAGATGATCCTCGCCAATCAGGAGTACTTGGAGTTGGGCGTTGTACCCTGTCTAAAAGGAATGGGCAAACAAATCATTAAGGTCTGAGAAGGGTGTTTTCTCAAGATTGGTCTTGAACCACCTCCTTCAGTGTAGCTGGGATTGTCCCCTCTCTGAACTAGGTGTTCTCTCTTGGTCAGTCTTTTTTTTTTTTGTCTTGATGTTGTTAGCTACAATTGGCAAGGGTCAAGCAAACAGGCGGTAGGCCACACCCTTCCAAGCAATCTGTCAACATCCTTGAGCTGTGGTAACGGGAACTTGTCTGAACTATACAAGAAGGGCCTCAAGGAATGTCTGGTATGGATGCACATCAGATGTGAAAGTGAGTGAGTGGTACATGGTGGGGAGAGAGAGAGCGAGAGAGAGAGAGAGAGAGCAGGTAGGGGCTGACAAAGATGCATTTCAGATCTGCCTGGACTCTGGAAAGGACCTGAGCCTGATCCCAAAGTAATCTGAGAAATATACACATTAAGTGTTGTGTCCCACACACTCACACTTAATTCTAGTCAGATTAAAACAAAACAAGAGTCTTGTGGTACTTGAAAGAAAAAAAAATATTGTCACATAAGCTTTTATGAACCACAATCCACTTTGTCAGATGCATGAAGTGTTGTCTTCTGTTGACAAGTGATATTCATGGGTATAGAGGAAAAAACTGTAAACAATGAGGCCTAATGGCCACTAAATACAAGAGGAATAGTCTGTGATGCTTAAATGTATATGAACCTTCAATTATCTTAGTTAAGGTTAGTATAATGATAATTCACAATAGCAGTAATTGGTGGTAACCTCTTTTTAGCCTTGCTAAATTAATTGGTAAATGAAATGTGAACCAGCGTTCCACTTCAAGCCTGAACTTATGGAATTGAACCTCTTGATAAATTCCAGTTCAGGAGTTTCATGTAGGAGTCTCCATTCTGAAGTTACTTTAAAAAAATTGGTGACTTTCCGATCAGCTGTAGAGCATCCTGGGAAATGTTATACCTCTGGTTTCTGAATGTTGTCACTTGTGTCCATTTATTATTTCATGCAGAGTATTGTCTGTTTGTTCCATGCAGACAACAAATAAGCAATGTTGGTAAGTGACAGCATATATCTGTTGGAGGATATATCTGTTGGATGATGAGCAGGTAAATGAGTCCCTGACAGTACGGCTGACATGATTGGGTCCTGTAATGATATTGTCTGGTGAATATAGGGACAGAGTTGGCATCTATATTTGTTGCAGGGTCTGGTTCCTGTGTTTGTGTCTCTGCTAAGTGGTCTGTTGTATCTGGTGAATAGCTGTTTAAGCTTGGGCTGCCTATAAGCAAAGACAGGGCTACCACCCAAGGCCTGTGAGAGGGAAGTGTCATTCCAGGACAGACTGTAGGTCATTGATGATACTACCACCAGTGGTGTTCTGCTTTTTTGTCTTCTGGGTCTGTTCTGTAGTGGATTATTCCTAGTATCAATCTGACTTTGACAATCTGTTTTGTTCACTTCATTACCTGGGTATTGTAGTTTCAGGAATACCTGTTATAAATCCTTCAGATGTGAGTCTTATCCGATGAGCTGGAACAGATACTAAAAAGACAGGCTATAAGGACGCTAAGGACTTCTAACCAGATAGATCAATGCACAACACTGCACACCAAGCATATTACAGGTTGTGCCTGAAAGATTCAGGGCTGGTGCTCAACAAACAGACTATAATAACTCAAGACCTTTGGAAACTGCTTCAGTGCGGTGACTTGCCCACACTGCAACCTTAACAAACATTATCCATCAGGTCATTTTGGCACCCCAGATGGAAAGCCACCATGCCAGCATTGGCTATACCTCCCCTAAGTATTAGGGCTGGTGTGAGAGCAATCTGTGCTAGGTTTCAGAATGATATGTTGGCTAGCACAGTGTTACAGCCATGGCAGGTGCAAATCATCACATGGAGGCAGTTTCTGGCAGTGTCCACGTGATCTTCATAACTTATGCACCAGCTTTCAGCTTCGAGCAGCCAGATGATATCCCTTTCTAGTATTCATGACAGCTGATCATGCAAATTACATGGCAAGCTCTCCTTAAACAATCTATAACCTGACCAAGAGACATTTCCCCAGTGAAAGCCTCCATTTCTGCTTTAACTTTCAGATTTGGGAGATATAACAAAACGTGTGGCCAAACTGAAACCACAACCCAAAAATAAAAATTACTTCTACTGTACTGCCTTTCTCATTCTCACCATCAAGTCCAGGTGAACTGATAATTTATGTAATACAAGTACCTCTTAAAAATTAGATTTTTCAAACAGCTCTTCTTGCCATGACAACTATCTCAAGTATATGGAATTCAGTGAGAAAAGCTTAGGGAATGGTTCTTATGCTGTTCAATTGCGGTACATTTGGGGGGAAATTGTCCTCTTCAAGTGTTGTGGTGCATGCTCTTAGGTTTGACTCTTTAGCTGCACTCGTGTACTTCAAAACGCCTAAAGGACAATGTTCCAGCTTTTGAAAAAGCCTTCATTTTCAATACGTTTTGATGACTTCTTTAAAACCTGGAGGCATTGAACATACCAGTTCTCTACTGCCAGGACATTCTGTGCACAGCGGGCTTATAAAAGAAAAAGGAGATGTAGCATGCATGAGCTGAGGGACACGAAACTACCATCCGTCCCATTTACTGGATGTTTACTGCTTTTACACATTGTAACATCTGTTCTGTGAGCCACTGCCTTAAGACTGGTCAGGAGCTAGTTTTATGCTTTATGAAAGTCCCCATTGATTAGACACTTGAGCATGTCTTTTGTGGGTGTGTGTCAGGGAGGGGTTGTAACAGGCCGGTGCAGAGGAAGCAAATGGTGTGTTTCTGCACTACCAACAAGTGAATTGCTAGCAAATCAAACTCGTCTGATTCAAGGTTCTAGTTAACAAGGTTTGTGCCAATAACACTCTGAAGTAGAATTGCTTCTTGCCACTCAAGGGAAAAGAAAAATAGCCAGCTGAAACTCTGAACAAGCAAGAGCAAACAGCCTCACAGACTTAAGCAAAAAGACAAAACTTCCTTTTGAATTACCTTTATGGGAATGAGTGCCTCTTAGTATTGCAAGAATTATACCTCATAACAATAAAAGAAAACATCGCTCTGAAATTAATACAGGCATTATTCAGTTTGGTACATCTATAAGAGGCAAAATGATTCCCCCCCCCCAGGCTAATACATCCTAAGCCAATGTTTTTCTTTTCATGAACCTGGCAGCATTTTTCATATTCTTTATGAAAGTTGATCATTGCAATATTTCTTGGCATTGTGTATCATGGGTGGAAAAAAGTTTTTTTTTTAAAGAAATGGGATTCCCACTTACATAAGGTATGCTGAAATCCATCTCAGTGTAAATGGCTTCACCTAATAATTTGAGAACCTCCAACTCTTCGTATATCAATTGACAAGAGCTCCACATAGGAGTATAAATCATTGTTAAAGTAACTGGAAAATTTAACCTATACAATGGTGGGAATATAGCAAAATAAATACCTATGTGGGGTTCAGGGGTGCCTCAGGGCCCTCCCTCTCTTACCCTATCATGGAGGAAAAGTCTAAAACCCAGCCTGCAGCATTGGTCCAAGCCTCAAGGAGGACACCTTTAAGTATGGGCTCAGTATTTGTAGCAAGGCGAAGGGTCCAGAGCCCTCCCTAAAAGGGTGCAGGCAGGGTGCGGGCCTGGGGCAACTCAACCAGTGTGGGTCCCCCCCCTATTATGGCCATATATTGGTCATGAAAGCATGGGGCCCAGGGTGGCTGCCCCAGTTGCCCTACTCAAGGGACATCACTGGGAGGACATATCTGGGAAGATCCATTCAGTACCATTCAGTACCAGTCTCTCCTCCAGAAGGGATAGTTTTCTCAAGACCTTTGGGCTCCTTACACAAGCAACTTTCAGCCTTGCATCCTCTTTCCACTTATGGTCCAGGAATGAGACTTTTAAGGGCTAGCAGTTCAGTTCTATATATTCTGTTGGGCTTATCAACAGCACCTGTTTCTCTGAGACTGGACAGTGGTACATGTCCTGCATAGAGCACTCTTGTTGCCCTACCAATGGAGCACATATTTGGAAAATCCATGTTGTACCTGCTCATTGCATGCTCCTTGGGTGTCTCTGGCAGCATTGGGGGGCAAAGAATCTCAGCTTGTGGTGTGGCGACTGGCCAAGTATCCCAGGGAAGCCCATCTTGGTGTGCATACTGATGGCCGGCCCATCCATGAGGCTGACTGAGGCAATTGCCTCAGGCAGCAGATTGATGAGGGGGCATTTACCTACATCCACCCATTCACCTCCATATTCCTCCTCCCGTTCTTTGGATTGGAAAAGAAGAGGAGGAAAGGAGCAGAAAAAGCAGTATGGAGGAGCGGACAGTGGTCGGCTAGACCAGGGTCCCTCAACCTTTTTTGCCCCGGGTACCCTCTGGTTTGGTCCCCCAAGCCCCCTGACCCCCCAAGCCCCGCGTACCCCCTCCCCAAAAGTGCACCCCCGAAAGCCGAAAAAGTTTTTTTTTTTTTACCTGCGGCGCAGCTGAGCGGGTCCTCCGGCTTGTGGTGCAAACCAGAGGACCCGCTCGGCAGCGCCGCAGACCAAAAAAGTGGTTTTTTCCAGCTTTCGGGGGGGAATTTGGGGAGGGGGTACGCAGGGGAGCATCTCGCGTACCCCAACCTGTGGCCTGTGTACCCCTAAGGGAGCTCCTGCTCCACGTGCTCCACCGAAGTTCCGCCGCTGCAGGAAAGGAATGTTTGTAAAGGGAACAAACATTCAGCATGCCTCCTCAGGCAACAGGAGGTCTTGGGCAAGCTCTGGATGTACCCAAACAATGCCAGATAACCTAGACCTAGGGCATGGTCTGAAAGCACATAACATAATTTTCAAAATGTTTTTCTCTGCTGCCCTTGTTGACATCACTGGCTCATACCCACCTAGAAGCACCTATCCACTCACCAACCTATATGTGCTTGTTGTTTGCAGTTCACTCCAACAGTTGAGTGGAAGGGCAGAGATTCCCTACCCACCTTGATCATTCCAGAGTTGCAGGAGGAGATTTAGCCATCGTGGGGATTAAATATATGCAGTCCGAGAGGAGGGTGTATGCCAGGGCCAGAAAGGTAACAAGCAGGTTCCACAGCTGCCTTTTATCTTAATGCAATGGGCCTATTACCCATTTCTGCCCAGCCCACAGGTGTACGCATTTAACTCCAGATGCGTATATACACCCTTGGGCAAAAATGCCTTTAAAGGTAATTGTCGTTCTCTAGCAGACTGATCTGGCAACTGCTCATCCATTTTTTCCTCGTTCATTTTCACCTTCCTTATATGTACAGACAGCACACAAAAGTCTTTAAGGTGTCCCAACAGTCCAATCCTATGGGCTGCCCAATGCTGGCAGGACAGCATCCTGCTGCTATAAAGTGCTTTTCAGTGGCGCATGCCACCGCTGCAAAGCAGCAGCAGTAGCGGAGGCCTGTTGCTGTGGCCGGCAGCTTGCACTGGAGCAGGTTAGCTGGGGTGGGGGATGGTTTGTGGGCGAGGAGGTGAAGTAAAGGGGCATGGTGGGGGAGGAATCAGGGGGCATATTGGGGGAGGAAAAGTGTGGATCTGTTGTTGGCAGTCGTGTACACTGGATCTTATTCACCATTGCTCTGCCTGCCTGCCCCCCTGGCTGTCCTTAGACTTGCACCAGCAAAATAGCTGGAGTTGGTGCAAGGAGACCCATAGGTGATCAGGCAGCCCACCAAGAGCTGCCTCCAAAAAAATCTCCTGCAGGGTATTCGATTGCCCCTCCCACCATAGCATGCAGGTTAGCCTCCTTTGGCGCAGCTGTATGTTATAACATGGTGGGGGGTAGGATTGGGGCATTAGTTCTGTTATGCTATTTAAATACGTATTTATTGTTGTATGTAGAACGATGCCTCTTCTTTTGAAAAGTAGTAAACTGATGCTAATGGCCAGCGGGTGGCGCAGTGGGTTAAACCGCTGAACCATGAGCTGTTGATCGAAAGGTCGGCAGTTCGAATCCATGACGGGGTGAGCTCTCGTTGCTTGGCCAGCTCCTGCCAACCTAGCAGTTCCAAAGCATGTTAATGCAAGTAGATAAATAGGTACCGCTTGCAGGAAGGTAAACAGCGCTCCGTGTTCCAGCTGCATGCTACGCGCTGCGGCAAGGAGAGTCACGCCGGCCACATGACCACGGAGGCGTCTTTGGACAACGCTGGCTCTTCGGCTTTGAAATGGGGATGAGCACCACACCCTAGAGGCGGACAAGACTGGACTTAATTGTCAGGGGTCACCTTTACCTTTTTAAACTGATGCTAGTAATATCTACTCAGAATTAAGTCCCTCTGAGTTAAATGGAATTTACTCCCCGGTAAGTGTGCATACGATTGGACCGTCAAAAGAGGAGTTTGCTTTTCTTCTCTTGAAATAAGAATGTTTTGCAATGCTGTCTCAAATGCTGGTCTCAGATGCCCGAGGCTGCTGGTAACAGCTCGATGGAGTTTTTTTTTCACACACTGCATACAAAAAGAAAAAAGAAAAAATAGTGAAAATAAACAGGCCTGTTTCCCTATGTTTGCATCTCCATAAATCACACAGATTATAAGAAGGAAGAGGAGGAAGCAAAACAACATTTTGATTATATGCAATAAATACTATAGTAGTTTATTTTACGATTTTGGTCTCTGTGGATCCAATAGTAATAATAGCAATGGTTAGCATTTATATAGCTCTTTTAGAATGCTCAAAGATAACAATGGAAGTTGTCTCAATAATAGATGCACAGCACCGAGAAAGAAAGAAAACCAGAGAGCCACAGCCTGGAGAGGACATCTGTCCAGTCTGGCTCTGGCAGTGGATGCAGCCAAAGCTCAGTGCTAAAGCAACAGCTGCGCATGCAGAAGACCCCAGGTTCAATTCTTGGCTCATCTATGAGGCAAACTGAGAAGGTCACCTCAGGTTGCAAATAGTGCTGGGGCACTGCCATCTTCCATATCTACTTCCTCCTCGTTCTCCACTGCTCCTGCTGCTGCTTGTCCTGCACTCCGTGAATTTGAAAAGGAAGAGAGGAAGGAAGAGAGAAGACAAGTGGTAGGTAGAGTCTCCTAGGAAACCACTCTTCTCTCCCTAGGCCACCACTCTTCTCTTCTCCACAGCTCATCTTCCACTCTATGCCCCATCCTCTTCTTTTTCAAATGCAGCGAGTATAAAAGGAGGATGTTGCAGATTGTTTTGCACTGCCACAAAAGGGAAGGAAGAGGAGGACAGTAGGTGAGACAGTGGTGGGAAGGGGATGCGAGGGTCTGGTGGAATTTGGCACCCTGCCTCAAACATCTATAGGTCTTGGGCTGTTGGAAGTTAGGAACAACCTTGTCTATGGGACTCTAGAGGGCAGAGCAATGTCCAGGTACCAGGGACCACCTGTCTGTCTGTGGTTCTCCTGTGGGAGGCGTGGTGACCTTTTCCCCTTCTGGCTCCTTTCTCTACAATCTCTTCCTCCAAGGACTCCACAGGGAGTGGACATATGGTGATGAGCTCTGCTGTCAGCCACTATCCCCCCCACTTTGCATGTAGGGGGAGCAGCATTCAGGGCTCTCCGTCCTCTTAAGTAATAGGAACCTCTGATGATATTCAGAAGCTGTACAAATGAATAATCAGCAACTGTGAGTAAACTTTCTTTTTGATCATTAAGCCTAACCTCCACTTCTTTTGTGCGTGCCTTAATAGCAAGCAGTGACCAGGAAAACCCTTTCAACTAGGGAGGGGCTCACCCACTAACTACTACTCTGCTAAATAGCCCCCACCCACCATGGGCTGCTGCTAGAAAATGCAGTACCCCTGTCTGGAACCTTGGAGAGCCGCTGCCAGCCAGTGCAAGCAATCCTGACTTAGATGGAGCAATGGTCGGACTCATACAGTATGTTCCCTTATGTTTAGGGAATGTGGGGTGGGACGTTTTCCCTTCCCTCCCTACTTTCCCCTAGGTTTCAGTGTCACATAGATTTAGTTGGAATGTAGTTTTATTTATTTCTTTTTTTTTTTTTTTTAATATAGCCTGGGTCCAGCATGTATCTAAAGAGAGGTTACAATCAATAGTTTATAATCAACACCTAGCAGCTAAGAGATTATAGCCCTTTCCAAAGGCAGTCCCTTTGAAATGCTAAGTCTTTAGGGGTGCGAATTTGGTGGGTCTGTTGAACTGTTGGGATAGCAGGGAAATACGGGGCTATGTGTAAGATCTTTGAGGTGATTCTTTGTACTTTTATTTCAGGAAAGTTGCCTGAAGTGGACATGATTTCAAAATGTAAATCATTTCAGTGGAGCCACTTTTATCAAGTTGTTTTGTTGTTCTCCAGCTCTGAAGATCTAAGACTTAGAGCAGGGATTAAATTTGGCATTGTACCCCTCCGTGCACCAGCTTCTCTAACTGGGAAGGGGGTAGTGTAGTGAGGGAAAAGTGATGTGTGTAAGTGTAATTTACGATGAGATCACATACACACACACACACACACACACACACCGATCACCTTCACATTCAGATCACATATTATTCTTAGGACACTAGCTGCGATGAAGTATAACCTACAACAAATGGTCTTGATGCCAATTTTTGTGTGTGCAAAAAGAGGACTCTTCAATATATCAACAAGCAGCCCTTTGAGCTTTGCTGTAGATCTTCTGCCTCTCTCTCCCTCCACACCGAAACCTGAAATGGTGCCCCTGGGCTCCGATTCCCCCATGGTTTGGGTTGTGAATGAGTACATGTGTCCTTCAGTGCTGTGTTCTGGAGACTTCAGCCCCATCATCAAGACATCTGCAGCCACACCAGAGAGAGCTGTGGTGGTTGTGTTTTGTCATTAAAATGACATGTCCAGGGGGCCCCAGGAGTCAAATTCATATGTAAGGAAGGGGCCCAAAAGAAACGTTGTACCCCTTGATAAAATTCCTCTGAATGGCCCTGTGTCCAGGGGATTTATTTTTATTTATTTTTTTGCAAATGTGCACGGTGTTGGTTTTGTTTGATTCTTCAGTGGCAAGAGTGTAACAATAAGTGCCCTAAAGTCAGATGAACATGGAAGCCCAGAACTCCTTATTATTGGATGGATGTAAGTGCGCTTTAACATACAAATTCAGCTGAAATGAACACAAGACTTCATCAGTCAGCTACAGCCAAACCATCACCATTCCCTTTAAACTCCTGACACTGTCAGTAGCCTACCTATCAATTAATTATTGCCAGGTGGACAGAATATCTTCGAAATGCTGCATTCTCCAGAGCAACAAATTCTAATGTTTAATTTAGTGTCAGAATGTTAATGTAGAACATAACTAGGCTGTGCTGCAAATTTTAGAACAGCCCATGATACAAAAGACACTAAAACACGCTGAGAAATCATTCAGTCCATAGAACATTATGTACTTGGATTGTTACACTGGCTGAAACATTAGCATTTCAGAAAGGATGTTGTGAATGTTACTGCAGAATCATTATCAGTTCCCTACAATTCGACTCTTGAATACACCACAATTAGGACTTTGGACCCCATGCATCACAGCTCACTCCATTAAACTGTGAAGTAGAAAGCTGACATTCCTTCCTTTTGATACAAAATGCTGACATTGACAGAGATGTGTGTGTTCTAGATGGAGGAGAGCTAAATTAAGAAATGCAACTGATGTTGCATGGAGTAAATAGCATGGGATTTGTGTGTGTGATAATAAACAGAATATGGGCCCTGCTGCTTTAATGAGGATTGTCTGCCAAATGTCCTAAATTGCACTGATTGAAATGATCAACAGGCCCTGGGAGGGATTCTCTTTTGTTTACCACAGTAAGAGGACAACACTTATAGAACATTTAAGACTGCAAAGCCAACTGCCACCTCCATATTGCTCCAATAAAAATAGCGCTGGACCAAGTCTCAGGCAAAATAACTCTATGACTTTCCTTGTCAGTTCCAACCTAAATTTCATCAGAGCAGATACATATTTATTTATTTATTTCTGTATTTATATACCGCAGAGGCGCAACACGCCGGGAGGGCGCCCAGAGCAAGGGGCGGGGCCAGCGTCGTGACGTGCCCTTGCGTCAAGTAGACGCGCCCCTCCGCCCATTTTGCTCCTATTTCGGAGCCAAACGGGCTGCAGGGCGGGAGTGAGGGCCAAAACGCGACGCTGCTTTGGGAGCCGGTGAGTTCTCCTGTCCGCGTTCTGCCTCCCTCCCCCGCGGTGGAGCGCCTGGAGCGACTGCTCCATCCGCTCCACCGTAGTTACGGCGCTGATATACCGCCTTTCTTATCCTCAGATTGCTCTTCAGATGTTATTCAAGGCGGTTTACATAGGCAGGCTTATCTAGATCCAATAAGGATCTTTACAATATTGTTCTGTATAGAACCCTACAATTCCAGCTGGTTTCCGCCATGGTGTAGTCATCTTCACTAGCTGCTAAACACAAGCCTCGGTCTCTCTGCAGGACGCCACAGGCACAGATCATGCTGAACAGAGAAACATTTTTCCAGTTGTCATCGCTCCGTTACTGACATTCTCAGCATTCCAGACTGTTCTCTCACTACACCACCTCTCTGCCACCGAGGGTCATGACAGCTTATCAGTGACTTCCTGGTCTCCCTTCCAGCACAAAAACTGACTGTTCCTGCTTAGCTTCCAGCAATCTTCAGGCAGTTCAACCTCAGGACCACACCTCCTGCCCTAGTGTACTAGTGTACTAGTATATATAGGCTTACCAGATCTCCAACCAGGACAGAGTGCTAGACCTTTAGGAGAAGGAATGTGGGCAGGTGTAGCTTGTTAAACCTTAGAGCACAATCCTAGCCGTGTCTACTCAGAAGCAAGCCCATTGTGTTCAGTGGGGCTTGCTTCTAAGTAGACATGCCTAGGATTGTGCTCTAAGGTTTAGCAAGCTACACCTGCCTACATACCTTCTCCTAAAGGTCTAGCACTCTGTCCCGGTTGGAGATCTGGTAAGCCAAAGTATATATACGCTAGTGTACATGTAAGAACAGAAGCCCTGCTGGATCAGACAAATAAAATCCATTTAGTTCAGCCTCCTGTGTCGCAGAGTGAGCAGACATGCTACAAGTGGGGCCTAAAGGCAACAGCCTCCTGTAGACCCCCCCCCCAGCATCTGATATATAGAAGTCCACTACTTCTGAACATGGAGGTTTTGTTTTACTATTATCGAGAACTATCCTCCATGATTTTGTTTACTTCTCTTTTAAAGCTATCTAAACCATCACTACATCGGGGGCGTGGCTGGGATGGCGAGCCGAAGACGCGACTTTGGAATGAGCTCCGGAGCCGCGCCGCAAAACGGGGGATTTCCTTTGATCCTGTAAGGATCGGGACCATCCACGCTAGGAGAAGCGTGGCTGAGAGATTGGGGGGCAGGCTGATCGAACTGGATCGGGGCGCCGATCCGGTGTTCTTTCGGTATCCCCTTTTCTATCCCCGTTCTGCTGCGGACACTTTGATGTCCGCGTAGGCCCGCTATTGTCGCTCTCTCCCGGACGGAGCAAAGACTTTACTTGAAAGTAGACTCATTAAGCTTCCAACCCTACTCTGGAGTAAGCTCATTTCTGCTGTGCTGATCGATTGCTGGTGAGTGAAATACTTCGGAAGGGGGAAAACTATATGGCACTTACGAGCAGCGAAGGGGGATAGAAGTTTTTTACCCTCCCCCCCCCCCTCGCGCGGAAACTGTTTTGCTTGTGGAGTCGGTGTGTGTGCTGGCGATCTGTGGTGAGTGGAGTGTTTCGGAAGGGGGAAAACTATATGGTATTTTGAAGCAGCGAAAGGGGATAGAAGATTCTTACCTTTCCCCCCCCCTCGCACGGAGATTGTCTTGTTTGTGGAGATGGCGGCGTGTGCCTTGAACTCACTATTCGGGATTGAGGAATATTGAGGAGTTGTAGGGGGTGGCTGTGCTTGAATTACGTCTTTCTCGAGCCAGGATGTTTCCAGTTGATGTGTTGGAGATTAAGTTTACGGAGCGGCCGAGTACTATTCTTCGATTTTATGCAGCCCCTCACTGATTCTTTACGGATGTAGTGGATTATTGGCGGAAGGATCTTTATCCTTAATTTCTTGTGAAGAGGATTCTTTGTCTTATGCTGTCTGCTGCTGTGGGGTCCCTGGATTACAAGTCTGTTTTGTCTATTGGGTTGTGCCTACTGACCTTGGAAGATCACTACGTTCTGGGAGTTTTGCCAAGACACCATCGCGTTTGGGATTACAAAATTTTTTCATTTTTTTTTTTTTTCTCTCTTCTTGTCTGTATTTTGAACTGAGTTTCATCCGCTGGCTGATTTGGAATTAAGAACTTTTAAGATGAGACTATGCCTGACTGATATAAGAAGGGAAAGGGGAAAAAGAAGAAAAAGGGGAAGAGGAAAAGAGGGAAAATAAGAGAAAAAGAACTTTTGAGCTTTTATCTTGTTTTTTAGTGTTATTATTGTTATAATTTGATTGTATTGTTGCATTGTCCTTTTCAACTGGTGATATTGTTATACAGTTATTTGAAGGGTGAGATTGGGGTTGTTGTGAGAGATACGGGTAGACTTACTCTTTTAAGAGATAGTATGGCAGATTCAAAGAAATCTACACCTCCCGTGGTCCCCAAGGTCTCTAAACCATCACAATCACCTGCTGCCACATCTTTACTAGCTAATTTAGTAACTGCGGGTGTACAAAAGTCAGATATGCAACAGATGATGGAATTGTTGAAAGGCATGCAAATGAGTATAAATGAAGTTAAGGACAATCAAAATAAGGCGTCGGAAGAAACACAACAATTATTGCAGCAAATGAAACAGCTGGATGCTTCGATAGGACTTGTAAAGCAACAAGTTAAAGAAAATACAGATGAAATTAAAGAAATTCAGGAGGTGACTCATGATCTACAATTAGGTTTGGATGAACTAAGAGATCAACAAGAAACAGATATGCAAACAACCCAGACGTGGTGTGACGAATTGGAAACTGCAACTTTAAGATTGGAGATGGAGAGAGCTGCTTTTATGCTTAGAGTACAGAATTTTCCAGAGGAGGATCAAGAAAATTTACGACAACGCTTTATTGATTGGATGATAAAGGAATTACAGATTCCAGAGGTAGAAGTCTCAGAAATCACGAACAGTATTGAACGTATTTACAGGATGAATACGAGGAAAGCTAAAGATTTGGGCGTCCCAAGAGAAATTATGGTTATTTTTTATAGCAAATTTACCAAGAATAAATTGATGGAAAAATTTCTTGAGAAACCAAGAGTGATGAAAGGTTTGACTTTGAGGTTTCTTAAAGAGATCCCCTTTAAAATAAGGATGAAGAGAAGAGTTTATGAAGATTTGGTGATAGTTTTGAAGAAGAATAATATAAGATTTGGTTGGGAGATCCCTCAAGGCCTCTTTTTTGTTTATAAAGAGAAAAAAGTCAGGATTACATCGGTGGAAAAAATGAGAAATTTCTTGAGGAAGAATGGGAGAGATCTGGGAGTTCCAGAAGAAATGTTATCAGACTCCAATGGGATAGACTCCAATCGACAAAGAAGACAGAAGGAAGAAGAACAAAGTCGCAGAAAAGAAAAGAGAGATCAAAAGATGACCCAACTTAGAGAGAGAAGAGACGATTCAGATTATCCGTTACCAGAGGAAGAACTTGGTGCAACAGGAGGAGAACCAAGGACACAGAGGGAGCTAAGACCAAGATCAACGATGAGGAGATATCTGGACAGACTGGCAGGTTCCAAGGAACATAAAGATAAGAGTACCAGACCTAAGATTAAGAAATGATGGCGAACATGAATATGAAGATTTTTTGCAATAATGTCAACGGGCTGAATGACCCCTCTAAAAGAAATAATGTTTTTCATCAATTAATGAAGTTGAAAGCAGATGTTATTTGTTTACAGGAGACACATATCAGAAGTGACCATGTTAAATATTTGGAAAAGAAAAAATTGGGCAAAATGTATTGTGCGGCACATCAATCCACAAAGAAAAATGGTGTGGTAATATATGTTAATTTAAGATTTGAATCAGATCTGGAGTGGAAGTCTGAGGATGGAAGAATCCTGATGGTGAAGATTCGTCATAATGGGAAAATGATGTTATTAGTAAATCTGTATGCCCCCAATGATAAACAAGAAGAATTTTATAGTATATTGTTACAAGAAATTAAGAAGAGAGAATTTGATGACTTATGGATTTTGGGCGATTTTAATGGGGTTATCAATTGTGATTTGGATAGGAAGTCTTCTAAAGCAAAAAGAAGGAAAACAGGTCTTTTGCCAAAGGTCTTTTTGGAGCTTGTAGAGGAATATCAATTGATTGATTGTTGGAGAACACAGAATCCAGAAAAGAAGAAATTTACATTTTATTCCCATAGACACAATGCCTGGTCACGTATTGATATGTGTTGGAAAACAAGTGTAACTAATTTAGATTTTGATTGTGAAATCCTGCCAATGACAATTGCAGATCACAGTCCGCTGATGATTTCTTTGAATAGTAGGGACAAAAAGAGGACCTGGAGGATGAATACTTCGATTTTGAGAGATAAAAATTTTAAAGATAAATGTTTTGAGGAAGTTATGGCTTATTTCCAAACCAATATTCAACCCGGAATGAAGATGATAACTATTTGGGACGCCTTTAAAGCTGTGATTCGAGGAATCATAATAGAATATACGGCAAGAAAGAGAAAGGAGAAAGAAAAGAATATGAAAGACCTGATAAGAAACTTACAGAAAGAAGAGGAGCGATCCCAAAGAGCTAAAGGTTCAGTGAAAGAGATATTGGGAAAAATTAATGACTTACAACATCGAATTAAAATTGCTCAAACTGAAGAGATGGAGAAGAAAATAAGATGGGCCAAACAGAATTTTTTTGAAAATGCAAATAAACCAGGGAGATGGTTGGCCTACAAATTGAGAAAAGAAGCTCAAAAATCTATGATATTAAGTTTGAGAGATAAGAAAGGGAAGGAAATAATATCTAATGAAGGTATGAAAAAGATTGTAATAGACTTTTATTCGGAACTATATAAAGGGAAAAACATAGATACAGCTCAGCAGGATCAATTTTTGAAAAAGGTTAAAATACCTGAAGTTAGTAAGCAAGACTCCGACTTTTTACAAGAAGATATCACATTAAATGAAATTAAAGATGCAATATTAAGACAAAAAAGTGGCAAATCTCCAGGACCGGACGGATTACCGGCTGATTTTTATAAATTCCTGGTTGAGTTGATACAGGTACCATTACAGATGCTGGCTCAAGAGATAGGATGTACAGGAGAGATACCAGCGACATGGAAACAAGCTATGATTTCATTAATTCATAAGACGGACTCAGATAAATCTGACATTAAGAATTATAGACCTATATCTTTATTGAATACTGACTATAAGATCTATGTTTCAATTTTAGCCTCCAGATTAAAAAAGGTGTTGGTGAAATATATTCATGAAGACCAGACAGGCTTCCTACCTAAGAGACACTTGAAAAAGAATGTAAGAACTATAATTGATGTTTTAGAATATTATGAAAATCATTCAGGAAGAAAAGTGGGTTTAATGTTCTTGGACGCTCAGAAGGCTTTTGACAATGTGAACTGGATTTTTATGTTTAACGTGATGGATGGAATGAAACTGGGCCCAAAATTTTTGAAAATTATTAAGGCGATTTACACACAACAAGAAGCTAAGATAAAATTGAATGGCAATTTAACAGAGAAAATACAAATTGAACAAGGTACAAGACAAGGTTGCCCCCTCTCACCTCTGTTGTTTGTGCTGACAATAGAGGTTTTGAACATTTTAATTAGAAATGATGAGAGAATAAGGGGGCTCAAGATAAAAAACCATCACATCAAGTTACAGGCATATGCAGATGACTTGGTTTTTATATTTGAAGATCCAAAAGAGGCTTTACCTATACTTAAAGAAGACTTGTTAGAATATGGTGCTGTAGCAGGGATGATGGTGAATTATCAGAAGACAAAAATATTACTTAAAAATGTAAATCCAAAGGAAATTGGAGATATCAAGGAATTGGGTTTCCAGATAACGGAGAAGGTTAAATATCTGGGCGTTAATCTGTCAAAAAAAGTGAGTTCTTTGATGCAGGATAATTATATTAAGATATTGGAGGAAATCCAACAGGACTTGGAGAGATGGAAAAATTTACAATTGTCAATAACTGGAAGGGTTTCAGTAATCAAGATGAACGTTTTACCTAAGTTACTCTTTCTGTTCCAAACAATTCCAATAATTATGAAAAAAACTTTCTTCGTTGATTTAGATAAGATGACAACAAGATTTATTTGGAGTGGCAAGAAACCTCGTGTTCGTTTGAAATTGTTACAAGATCAAAAGAAGAGGGCAGGGATGGCCGTCCCGAACTGGTTGTGTTATTATCAAGCTACAGCTCTGCAATGGGTTCGAGATTGGGTTTTGAAAAGTAAAGAGAACTATGTTACCCTAGAAGCAGAAGGACTAGAAGTTGGATGGCCTGCCTTTTTGATTTATGATAAAGCTAAACATTATGCGTTTTTTAAAAGACATACCTTAAGGAAATCCTTACTATGGGCATGGGAGCAGGTTAGATATAAGGTTTATGATAAAATACCCGGCTGGGTGAAACCGTTAGAAGTGGCTAACAGACCAGATTGGATAAAAGATTCTCAAAATAGATCATATAAAGAACTGATTGATCCTCAGGGGAAACTATGGGATGAGAATCAATTGAGGATGAAAGGTATCCTGATGGACACTTGGTTTCAAAATCAGATTAGAAGCAGGATACGGGAAGATCAAAAAGTGGGCTTTCACCTGGGTGATACTGACTTTGATAAGGTATTTTTAAATGATGATGATAAATATGTAACTAAAATGTACAATTTTTTGCTGGACTATGAGATGATAGATGAAACAGTTAAAGATGTTATGATACAGTGGTCACAAAATTTGGGACGAGAGATTTATTTTCAAGAGTGGGAACAAGTTTGGAATTCAGGTATTAAAATGGTTAAAGCTGTTGCATATAAAGAGAATCTTTATAAAATGTTTTATAGATGGTATTTAACACCTAAGAAGTTATGTAAGATGTATAAGAATGTTTCGAGTACTTGTTGGAAATGCAACAATTTGGAAGGTTCTTTTTTCCATATGTGGTGGACATGTGAAAAAGCAAGAAAATTTTGGAGGATGGTCCATGCGGCATTGGAAGGGATATTACGACATACGCTGTTTTTCGTACCAGAATTATTTCTTTTGAATATAATGACTTCAGTAGTATCTCAAAAAGATAAATATATTATTATACATATAGTTACTGCTGCCAGGTTGTTATATGCTCAGCAGTGGAAAGTTGAGATGGTACCAGATATTGATGAGTTAATAATTAAGATTTATGATTTGATAGAATTAGATATTTTAACGGAAAGACTAAGAGAAGGAGATGTTAAAAAGAAACTAGATTGGTGGCAACTATTTTATGATTGGTTGAAAAGATAAAATAAAATATTAGTTTATTAGTAGATGTAAGGAGGTAAAGATAGTGGGGTTGGAATATGTATGAAGCTAATTTTATTTAGCATAATTGAAGAGTGTGAATAGTCATTTTAATGTAGTTCGACGTCCGTTAGTTATTTTTCCATTTGTTTCATGTTGGTTACCCTTGTTGCCCTATGATTTTCCTTACCTTATTATCCCTGTAGTTTTTGTGTTAATAAATAAAAAAATTATAAAAAAAAAATAAACCATCACTACATCTGGTGGTTAAAATTCCATAAATTAATTATGGATTAAATTGGTCCTAAATTCCCTGTCAATCACCTTAATTGGGTGCCTCAAAGTTCTTATATTTTGAGATTGTGTTACAGATGCATTGCACATGTACACGGACAGACCCACACTCTTTGCTGTGGCTATCCTAAACTACTAATGATATATTTGGGAGGAGTAATTATCAAGACGTTTGTATTGCATGGTAAATTAGGATGTTGCTATTTGCAGCAACTATGTGGAAGCTGCTGAAAAATGTTTCCATGTGGGCAGCAACTCCACATGGGGATGTAATATTGAGGAACATCTCACCAACAAAGATTAGCAGAATGTCCCAATACCAGAAACACACATTCTTGGTGGCCAGTGGCACTGTCATGGAGTCTCTTTATGTCGAAGCTGGCCAACCTTTCAACATGAATGCTCCTGGACCCAGTGGCGTTGCTACCCCTAAATCTATAGGGGGCACATCCTGGAATTGGCGCCCCTCCCTTTCTCTCCCTCTTTGCTCCCTGGCGCCACCAAAGGCGGCGCTTGCGATTTTGGGGGGTGCCAATTCCATGAATTATTTATTTTCCCCCGGGGGCACTAGAATTCCCCCCCTAGGCGCCGCGTTTTGCCGGCCAGTCAAGGACTGAAGATGGAGGGGGGACCCCCCACACACACACACACGCTTGTCTTCAGCACTTTCCTCTTGTACGAAGAGCCCCCGGATCTGGATCAGGGCTGCAGGGAGGTCTGGGAGGAGTCTGAGTTTTTTAACGGAGCGCATATCTCCCGGCCCCGACTGAACTCACTGAACAAGCCGACTGAACGGCCCCGACTGAACTCACCGGTCCCCGGCCCCCACTGAACTCACTGAACAAGCATCACCTGCTCTGCTGCTCTGACTGCCGCTCTGCCAGGCCATCTCTGCTGTCGGTTCTGTGGGCAGGGGGGTTGCACACAGGCTGTGTGCAACACAGGCTTCTTTCCATGTCGTCCTTGGCCATTCCATAATCGCGCGCCGAGGTGAGAGCGTGCTCACCCCCCCATCGCGCGCGCTCACCTCGCGCGACTCCTTTTTAACCCGGCCCGGCTGTTTCTGCACGTGTGCAGAAACAGCTGAGCCTGGTTGAAAATGAGTCGCGCGAGGTGAGCATGCCCTGCGCGGGGCCGCCGGATTCTCTCTGGTGAGTCGGCTTACCAGACTCCGGTCGGCCGACTCGGAGGACTCTCGGACTCGGCGCCCCCCCAGAAGCTGGCGCTGGGGGCCCTGTGCCACAGGGCCCCCCATCTAACTACACCGCTGCCTGGACCTTTAATGGTTGTATAGGCTGGGGTATTTCAGCAGGTGCAGCTGCTTTAGCAAGTACCATCAGTAATTGCAGCTACCAAGATTCTGTCTTTGACTCAACTCTTAAGAACGCAGATGGTGGAAGGTTGGCCACCCCTGCTATATGAGATTGGGCTGATCCACATGGTAAGAACTTCATAGGCTCCATCAGATCTGAGGGTTGCACAAGTTCACAACAGTCATCCTGTAAATACATGATCACATGTAGGAGCACAAACTGTATAGAAATGTAAAGGGTTAACTACTATATAGGCACAACATCCATTAACTACAGATATTGGTGCCACAATAGGGCAGGCTTATCATTATCAGGGTGTGTGCTGGAGGGCCATCACCAATCCACCCCATCATTGGGCTAATGTAGGACTAGAGTCACACGGTGATATTTCACATATAACGTTAAGAAAATCTGTATTTACTATGCGACTCTAGATTTTTAAAGTTGACCCTTGGGCTGCTGTGAGTCATCCCACAGCAGCCAATGAGGTTCTTTCAGGAGGTCTTGAGGTCCCCCGGGAGCAAGCCCGGTTGCCCTCATAAGAACATAAGAAGAGCCCTGCTGGCAGAGGCGTGGAAAGACTGGAGCGGACGGAGCAGCGGCTCCGGGCGGCATCGCGGCGCCAGGCGGCGCTGCTCCTTTCGCTCCAGTTTTTCCACGGAGCGAGCGAGTGCGCGCGCCCGTCCGTCCGTCCGGTGACGTGGGCGGGTGCTCCAAGGCCTTCTCCTCCGGCCTCGGAGCCGGAGAAAGCCCCGGAGCGTCCACCCCGACCGGTGGACAGAGCTTTCTGAAGGCGGCGCACTATTTAGCCTTTTTTGCACATGCGCAGATGTGCAAAAAAGGTTAAATAGCGCGCCGCCTTCAGTGGACAGGGCTTTCTGAAGGCGGCACGCTATTTAGCCTTTTTTGCACATGCGCAGACCATTTACATTACGTAAACGGTCTGCGCATGTGCAAAAAAGGCTAAATAGCGCACCGCCTTCAGAAAACCCTGTCCACTGGTCAGGGTGGACTCTCCGGGGCTTTCTCCGGCTCCAAGGCCGGGGGAGAAGGCCTCGGAGTGCCCGGTAAGCCGGGCCTCCCCCCCCGGAGTGGGGCCGCCCCCCTCGGAGCAGGGCCGCCCCCTACAAGGGGCAGTGCCGCCCCTTCGGGGCGGCGTATCAGGAGCGGTGCTCCAGGCGGCATCCGCTCCTGATACACCTCTGCCTGCTGGATCAGGCCAAAGGCCCATCTAGTTCAGCTTCCTGTATCACACAGTGGCCCCACCAGATGCCTCAGGGAGCACACAGCCAACAAGATAATTTGTTTCCTGCTGCCACTCCCCTGCACCTGGCACAGAGAAAACCCACTTCTAAAACCAGGAGGTTGCTTATGGCTTGTAACCTGTGATGGTCTTTTCCTCCATGAATCTGTCCAAACCCCTTTTAAAGGCATCTAGGCCAGGTGTCATGACCACATCCTGTGGCAAGGAGTTCCACAGATGAATTACACGCTGGGTAAATAAATATTTTCTCTGGACAGGGAAGGAAGGAGGAAGTGCCTGTGGCGATGCAGTGGCAGTCCTACTGGAATGGCTTCAGGCAGCTCCAGGCTGCGTTGGCCAAAGTGGAAGGGGAGGAACTGCTGGCATATCCCAATCCCCAGAGTGGGATGGAATGGTGGAGTGACAAGCTTGATGGTCACATGTGCACAGAAGTCCCGCCCTGGGCATCGGCCCCGATGATAGTTCAGAGTCCACAGTTCTTTTTCGTGTCGTGCAAACTAGCCGAACATGTTTTACCCCTGGACCCCCCAAAGAACACGCCAGACAGGTGCTTGGATTAATATGGGATACTTTATTGAAACTGGGTGATATACAATGCAGCAGGGCTACTAACTAAAAAACCCATTTGGCGTGCAGGCGGCTAGGTTGGGGAAAACGGTCCTAGCCGTCTGCCTCCCCCTAGATCTAAACGGGCATGGACATCCTGGCTCAAGGCACACTCGGTCCACGACCGAGCTGCCAATCTCTGCCAACCCCCTAGGGGGTCGAGGCAGCTGAACAGCACTGACCACCCTCAGGAAATTCCTTCCGGTGATCATTGCCCATCCAGCCTGGGGGGTTGCCAGCCTGCCTCAGCGACCCAGTTCGGCATCGTCTGAGCGGTCCTGGCTTGCCCCCAGACCTTGCTTACCTCAGGATGTATGCCAAATAAGCCCTCCCTGGCTACCCCTCCTGCACGCCACCTACCTTAAAGCAACCAAAACAATGGAACAACAAACTAGAATAACGCCGCTCCAAAACCCACAGGCTGGGGTAGGCGAAAAACCCATCAACCAAGGCCAATCACAAACACACAAGGACCACCTTTTGAACCGTAAACAAGAATTAGCTTTTATTGACAAAATCTGGGTGCCAACATTGAAGAATTGTGTTTTTAAAAAAGATCATCTCCGTCATTAGCGGGCTGCTCCTTTAAGCCGGGTCGTCTGCAGTTGTCTGTTAAAATTCTAGCAGCTGGCAGTTTGCTCTCAAACACCTTTGCTGCTGTCCTGCTCACTCTGCCTGATGACGATCGTGGATACGATTGAAACTGTTGCATTTCTTGTAGCTTAATCCTGTTTTTGAGCAGTTCTTCTGCTTTTAAACCTGTGATCTTAACTATTAATTTTTTTTACATGGCTTACAATCCCGTATTCATTCAATCTTTATCCAACATCTTATCATTATCCAGAAAATTATTACCCCAAAATTATTATCCAAATAACCAAAGAAAATGGCTAAAATGTCAAATGAACTGTAATTAATAAAGCATGCTCTATTTTGATCACTTTCAGCACAAATCTTGACCACTGTACAGATCCACCACATGTGAAAGAAATTCCAAATCTCTTAAACAGTTTCCATCCATTCCTTGATTTTTTTAAAATTAATTTTCAAATAACAGAATTAAAAATTCTCATACTGTCAGGAAACTCCGTTGTTTAAAACAAATTTATTTTTTAATAAACAAACTCAACAGGTGTTACTGGTTTTGACGTTTCACCAACTAACATTTGTGGCATCCTCAGAAATCCCCAGCAACTAACATGAGACCACCTTAAAAATACAACTGTAAAATCCCGGATGGTATTGCACATTCCCTGTGTTGGCTTGCAATCACACCCCAGCTAATTGAAATCATCACTTAACAGAACAATAGCTTATTTGCGCTAATTGGTTGGGTCCGGGAGAAACCTGATCCCATTATATAGCACTACGCTGGCAAACATAATTGAGGAATCCTCTGATTGTGAGCCAACGCAGGGAATGTGCAATACCATCCGGGATTTTACAGTTGTATTTTTAAGGTGGTTTCATGTTAGTTGCTGGGGATTTCTGAGGATGCCACAAATGTTAGTTGGCGAAACGTCAAAACCTGTAACACCTGTTGAGTTTGTTTATTAAAAAATAAATTTGTTTTAAACGACGGAGTTTCCCGGCAGTATGAGAATTTTTAATTCTGTAATCTGGTCACGTCGTGACAACTTGCGAAAATATTTAATTTTCAAATACGGTACTTAGATAACCATAAGATGAGCTTTCTTTAAACGTACCCAAGGAGAGACCTTCTTAGGGGTATAGATTCATTTTGTAACTAAACATGCTGAATTAAAAATTTAGTCAGCTGAATCTAAGGGCAGAACCAGAAATTATAGGGGAAACATGGAGGTTCGCAAACTCCTGTTTCCAACACTAAGATGGGACTGAGAGAAATGTGTGATGGACATTTGGTGGATGGAAAAGGAAAGGGGGTTGTACTTCATTGTTCACCTGCCCATGATTCATCCCAATTTATGCCACTCCCCGGGCCATTTTTTAATTGATTCTCTTCTCTAGTCAGGCTCTGAAACCAAAAGTAAGCTCAGCTGGGAAAACAAAACAACAACAGGGGTGAACTAGTGTGGGTACAGGAGGGGTTAACCCCTCTTCCAGGCCTTTCTATCATTTCCCTCCCCATGAGCTAACAAAAAAAATAAACTTAACGAACAACAAAAATAACTTTAACAAAAAATAAACTTGTTAACAAGGGGAGAAAGCAGAGGGGTTTTTTTTATCCCTTTCCTTGCTGTAACATTTTCTACCTAAGTATTGCATATTGTGCCACAACAGTGGTACATGCAATCTGATTATCTCAGCAAATGAGGGTTTGAAAGCATGCATTTGCTTAAAGGAAATGTCTTGTTTAGCCACAAGCTATCAATTCTTCAACAATTGCTTTTCTTCTTGGAAATAAAAATAACTAGCTGCAAAGGATGGGCATTCCAGAGGGAGAGAATATATTCAGTAGTCTACACAGGAAGATAGTGGAGGACAGGAAGGCCTGGCGGGATATGGTTCATGGGATCACGAAGGGTCGGACACGACTTAACGACTGAACAACAACAACAAGTCTGCATAGTAGATTTCCATTGGCCTAAGTGTGTGTGTGTTTTAATCGGCTCATTGTCCTTTGGAATAAATGTGGTAACAGCTGCTTTGCAGGCTTACCAGATCGTCGCCGGAACGGGAGCGGTCTACCCTTAAGGGGGAGTGGCGTGGGGGGGCCTGAACGTGACGCGTTCTGGGCCCCCCACGCCCCGCCCCCTTAAGGGTAGACCACTCCCGTTCCAGCGACGATCTGGTAAGCCTGGCTTTAGGCCAAGTACAAAAGAACCCCCCCTTTTTTGTTGCCAGTTCAGAGGAGCAGCAGGACAAATGTCCCTAGAGTTGAGGGAACATATCAATATTTTCTTTCATTCTAGCCAAATCTGCTCTATTGCAATATGTGCTTTGCTTTGCTTTCCCTCTCAATATGTGCTTATTCTGGAGATGGGATCCTGGTGCCTTTTAGAGAAACAGGTCAATGAATTGAATTAACCTCTTTTCTAGCACAATTTAACAGAAAAAAGGTCAATTTGTTTTAAGAAAAGTTTCTTTGAAAAAAGAACTTGACAAAACTTACAAAAAATAAACTTGTTAACAAGGAGAGAAAGCAGTGGATGCATTGCCTTTTCATCCCTTTCCTTGCTGTAACATTTTCTACCTAAGCATTGTGTATTATTGTGCCACAACAGTGACCATTTTTCTATCAGAATGAAGTTCTGTTTGAAAAAGAAAAAATCCCAGCAAGTCACGAAGACACACTGAGCACAATTCAGTCACAGTGAAGCACTTTTAAGCCCCATTTGTTTGAAGTTCTCAACAGTGCAATCCTAGACATGTTTACTCAGAAGTAAGTCCCACGGTGTTCAATATGGCTCCCACATAAGTGCGCATAGCATTGACGCATAAGGCTTCAATCCTATATCACTTACCTTGGAGTATGTCCATTGAACTCAGTGGGACTTACTTCTGAATAGACCTGCCTTGGCTTGCACTGAAGATCTCTCCTTTGGGAGGTCAATCAGAATTGCCAAGTAAGTGAAGGAACAACTACTGTAGTTCCTATTCCTCTAACAGTCCAGCTGCTGCCAAAGTCAGTGTGCAGGATTTGAGGGAAGTGTACAGCAGGGACCAACCTACCTCAGACCCATCAGAGCCACCACACCCACCCTGCATCATAGAAGCACCGTCACCCCAATAGGACACTGGTAGGGTGGAAGGCTTCAACAAGTGGGGAATCGTTCCCCCTTAAACTTCAACTGCAGCCAACGCCGCATCTTGGCAGTCACACCAGGTGCATTTGCTAAGTGTATACTTTGTGTGACTACATTTGGAGTGGTCACAGGAGTAATTAAGGAGAGGCGAACGGACAAAAACCAACAACCCCTGAACAGTCAGAAAAAGGTGGAGATGCAGTGGTCCACCCGTCTACTGCTCCTCTTTTTTTCTTCTTCAGGATCTTCCAAGAAGGAGAAACAGCAGACATGGTGACTTGGTGACTAACTGAAGTCCTGCCACTTTCTTTCAGTACTGAGGTACTGAAAATGAATACTAGGAGATATTTGAATATTAATGGACACTTGAAAGATTAACAGATCGGGTTTGACTGAATAATGAAGGACCAGAGACGGCGGAATATTAAAGATCTGAGCATCTGAATTCCAAAGAAATGAGACAATAGAACTAGAGGTAAAAGAATTCACAATGGAAGCTAAACTAGATTATTTGGATTGGAAAGGCCTAAACGTCTGTGCAAGATGTGGCAATGAATTAAAATTAACACTACTACTAAAATGATATGGGAATGCAATACAACTGAAACATAGTAGAAGACACTAGATCAGTAATTCATTCCACATAAAAAAGGGAAGGAGAATAAGAAATAAAATTATACAAAATTTAAGAGATTAGAGATACTGGTGAACTTTCCCAAGCTTGAGTGTGGAGAAGAAATGGAGGGGCTCATAAAAGCCAACCTCAAAGTGGAACATGTTTTTCAAGTTCTTTTCCAAGTCTGATTGTGGAAAGGTTTGCTGGCTTCTCCCCCTTCCCCTCAGCCTCCCTGTAACCAGGGCACCACCATGCCAGATCCCCCCCCCCAAAAACTTCTCCTATCCTTTACTATCCTAAAATACTGTATTACAGAGGTTGATAATTACTCAGGCTTACCAGATCGTTGCCGGGACGGGAGCGGCCTACCCTTAAGGGGGCGTGGCGTGGGGGGGCCTGAACGCGATGCGTTTTGGCCCCCCACACCCCGCCCCCTTAAGGGTAGACCGCTCCCGTCCCGGCAACGATCTGGTAAGCCTGTAATTACTCAATAGAAGGCAAATGTTAATAAACAAAAAGTGTATTTGGAATAAAAGGTATATAAATACTGTTGATAAATACTGTTAATAGAATTAAGAGCATATCCCCAGTAAGTATCAGTAAAGACGAAGCTTGTAGCCAAAGGGGAGCAATGCAATCAACAGCAGTTGACCAGAGGTCAGCCTGACATCTCTAACACCTACTATTTCATTCACCTTTGCTTGGATTTCCATTACTTCTTTTATAGAAAGAAAATATTTTAAAGATTATGCACTTCAGTAGTGGAGTGCACATCTACCCAGATTTTTTTTTTTTAATTGGAGTATAAGCACACATATGTTTATTGGGCTCCGGCTACAATCCTATCCACACTTTCCTGGGAGTAAGCCCCAATTTAATGCAATGGGACTTACTTTTGAGTAGGCATGCATAGAATTGTACTGTCCATCTATTAAATGTATTCTGGTTACCATGCTGTTGGTAATGGCTGTTGAATGATGACCATTGTTTGATAATGATCAGAGATATTTGATATTTCTTCAAGGGGAGCTGCAGAAACTGGATGTTTCTTTCATAAGCAATTTTATGATGTTGATTCTTCAACACAACCTAAGCAAGTATGCTGGACTGGTTATGTTCTGTAATTCGGGATCTAGCCAAGATCCTAGGAATCACAGAGATATCATGGTACGATTCTTGCTGTTCCAAGCAATGTTGTTTTGGTCTGGAGCTGAACTGGTTTAATTTGCTCAAGGCCAAGAATGTGGAGGTGTTTCTTCAGACTTCTAGGCACTGCTCCATGGGCTCCAATGAGCATTGGCACAATATTTACTTTCTTCTCCCAGAGATGCCCAAGGTCAACTCGCAGGTCTTGATATTTTGTGATCTTGTGTTCTTTGTCTTCAATTCTGCTGTCTTCTGGGATTGCAATATCGATAATCCAAACTTGATTTTTCTCATGGTCAACTACTGTTATATCTGGTGTATTGTGTTCTCGTTGTTTGTCTCTAATCTGAAGTCCCAAAGAATCTTTGCTTGGTCATTCTCAGTGATTTTGTCAAGTTTATGGTCCCATGAGTTTCAGTGTGAAGGTAATTTGTATTGTTTGCAAAGATTCCAATGAAACATAGCTGCAACTCTTGTCATGTTTTATTATTGTCATTGTCGTCTTCTTCAGAATGTTTCTATATGCTTTTCAACAAAATTTACAGGCAAGGAGGGGCCTGTGACCAGTCTGTGCAGCTGGAATCAGCAGAGGCCTCTGGGTCTACTTGAGGTACCATTAGCTAACCTGGAAGCAGCCAGGTGTGTGTATATGTAGGGGGAGAATGCTGTTTTATTTTGGGGGCTTGATGTAGGATTACTGGTTGTGCTGCCTGCTGTAGGAATCTGCTTGTTTCTAATATGCCCTGCACTTATATTTGTAAACAGAGACATCTGCACATCTCTCATCACACAGAAACAAACCCCATGAAAATTCTATTCTTGGAACTTCGTATCACTCAAGAAGATGGGGTAAACATCCTTTATGTAAGACTTGGAGGACCTGCATGCTGAAGGTCAGACCCTGGAATCTCTATAAGGCTGGGAATGACCCCTGTATGAAGACCTGGACACATCCGCTACTAATCAGTAGACAGTTCTGAGCTAGATAGTCTGACTCAAACCAGGCAGCGTCCGAAAGACTTGCATGTTGCTGGTAGAGCACACATCAACTCATGGTATGGTGGACAAGTGTTTAAGTCAGAAAACAAGCCAAAAAGAATGAGCTGATATATCCAGCTAACTGGCTAAGATGAAAATCATGTTATATTGCTAATGTAATGTACATAAGAACATAAGAAGAGCCCTGCTGGATCAGGCCAAATGCCCATCTAGTCCAGCTTCCTGTATCACACAGTGGCCCCACCAGATGCCTCAGCAAGCACACAAGACAACAAGATACTTGTATCCTGTCGCCACTCCCTTGCACCTGGCACAGAGAAAACCTACTCCTACAACCAGGAGGTTGCTTATCCCCATCATGGCTTGTAAGCTGTGATGGACGTTTCCTCCATAAATCTGTCCAAGCCCCTTTTAAAGGCATCCAGGCCAGGTGCCATCACCACATCCTGTGGCAAGGAGTTCCACAAACCAATTACACACTGGGTAAAGAGGTATTTGATAGAGGTAGAAGGTATTTTCTTTTGTCTGTTTTAATCCTCCCTCCACTCAATTTGAGTGGATGTCCCCTAGTTCTAGTGTTGTGTGACAGGGAGAAGAACTTCTCTCTATCCACTCTCTCCATCCCATGCATAATTTTATACGTCTCCATCATGTCCCCCCTCAGCCGCCTTTTTTCTAGACTGAAAAGCCCCAAACGCTGTAGCCTTTCCTCATAAGGTAGATGCCCCAGCCCACTAATCATTTTGGTCGCTCTCTTCTGCACCTCTTCCAGTTCAACTATATCCTTTTTGAGATGCAGCGACCAGAACTGGGCGCAATACTCCAGATGCGGCCTTACCATTGATTCGTACAACGGCATAATAATATTGGCTGTTTTATTATAAATCCCCTTTTTAATGATCCCAAGCATGGAATTGGCCTTCTTCACAGCCGCCGCACACTTGGTCGACACTTTCATCGACTTGTCCACCAGTACCCCAAGATCTCTCTCCTGATCCATCACAGACAGCTCAGAACCCATTAGTGTGTATGTGAAGTTTTGATTTCTTGCCCCAATGTGCATCACTTTACACTTACTTACTTTGAAGCGCATCTGCCATTTTGTTGCCCATTCTCCCAGTTTGGAGAGATCCTTCTGGAGCTCTTCACAATCCATACTGGTCTTCACCACCCAGAAAAGTTTATTGTCGTCCACAAACTTGGCCACCTCGCTGCTTATCCCCAACTCCAGGTCATTTATGAACAAGTGGAAAAGCACCGGTCCCATGACTGATCCTTGGGCACACCGCTTTTCACCTCTCGCCATTGTGAAAATTGCCCATTGATTCCCACTCTCTGTTTCCTAGTCTTCAACCAGTTCCTAATCCATAGGAGGACCTGCCCCATTATTCCCTGACTATGGAGTTTTTTTCAGGAGCCTTTGATGAGGGACCGTGTCAAACGCCTTCTGAAAATCCAGATATATAATATCCATGGGTTCGCTCACATCCACATGCCTGTTGACTTTTTCAAAGAATTCTAAAAGGTTTGTGAGACAAGACTTACCCTTGCAGAAGCCATGCTGAGTCTCCCTCAGCAAAGCTTGTTCTTCTATATGTTTTACGATTTAATGTAACATAGTGGAGTTGTAATGTAACATAGTGGAGTTGTAATAGGGAATGAATGGCAAACACAGTGTACATTATGAGTGTAACACAGCACAACAAGATTTCTACCTGTCAATGGAGGTAGAAACACACACACAAACAAACACAGAGAGTTAAAAATGACATTTTTTTGCTTTTAAAATACAGTACTGTAGCTTTAATTCTTTGTTTACACTTTGGGAACCTCCGTCATATATACAGATCGTCATTAAGCAATCCGTCAATAAGGGGGGACATCTGTATTGCAATCATTGCAATGTATTACAATGATTATTGCCTCTGTATTTTTATAGCTACTTATACCTTAGAGAACTGGGATAAAGAATGAGAGAGAATGTGGCTTGGCACACAAATGTTCTCTGTCACTTATACCATTGAACTATGCTGGAATTCTCACCAAGACCTTCAGTATTAGACTGAACTTGACCTTTCTCTGATCTCAATTTAAAACTGGCAATTTTTCAATAGGGAGCAGCCCTCTGCTGGCAAGGACATAGATCAGGGAAGCTATCAAAACTTTTTCTAATTTTTATGAAATAGTGACTTCCTGATCCCTGCCTGGACTGAAATTCAGCAGCTCTCGAACAGAAGGCCTTCGTATATTTTATGACATTTCTTAGAACACTGGATTGCAATGCGAAATGAGCGCTATTGAATGATCGGCCACTAGTTCTTTCAAATGGGAGAGAAGTACTAATTGGTGTAATAAAAAGTAAGAGCTTTATCTTTTGTGGGATCTATAATTTCTATATCTCTAATTTTCAAAAGGAATCTGAATGGAAAAAGAAATACCGGTATATACTGTATTGAAATATATCTTAAAAATAGCAGCTATTGTCTGCCAGATTAAAATGCTTTTTGAGATTCTTATGCAAATGACACCAGGAAAACTAGGTGGTTTTATGCCCTGCTGTGATCCTTGTATTAATGTACATACTATTTGAAAAAAGACTTAATTTTGCTGTAGATCTAAAGACTGACACAAATTCTTTTGGAAAATGCTATTTAAAGAGGCTTTTCATGTACATTATTTTTTGTCTCTGTAAATGCACTGCATCATAATGCCTGCTTCAATCAGAGCTACTTTGTTTAAAATAATACGCCCTGTTTTAATAAGAGGAAGGTGCCTTTTAACTCCTCCCTCCTGTCTACAATTTTGTCCCCTTTCCAGATACAGCAGTTTTATCTGCTCAGCTAAAAAAAATAATCATTTGATGCATTTCAATGCACTTTAGTGCAATTTAATGTCTTGGCTGGAGCCACAGGGATGGTTACATGATGATGATGACGACGATAATGATGATGATGATGATGATATGGTTACCAGTATTTATATATTGCTTTTTCTTGATCATTGGATTTCTCCTCTGACTTTAAAGAGCCTGAATGCCCCAGGTGTAGTGAAAAAGGGCAAATAAGGTGAAAAGAGCAAGCATAAGGTTGAAAAGAATGTTGGGATATTCCAATATGCATTCTGTAGCGTGCAAAATGGAGAGATCATTTGTACTCTGGGGAATTCATTTCCCACCAACCATAACCTTGCCCTGCAAATGATACAGCTTACCAGACAGGCAGTAGAAGCATGATTCTTGGGGGTGAAGGGGGTGGGGAAGACTGTAGCGTGCCCAGGAAACTCTGACACATCCCCCAGATCCAAGGAAGATAGGATCTATCAATTATCAGTCAGCTCTAGAAACCTCCATATTCAGAGGCTGCTGAGTGGTACCAGTTGCTGGGGAGCAATAACAGAAGGGGGTGATGGCCTACACATTCAGCTTTTGGGTTTGCAGCGACATCCGGTTGGCCATGGTGGGGAAGCGGGAGGCAGGACCGGATGGACCTGTTGTTTGATCCCGAGGGGCTCTTCACAGTTGAGAAGGTGGTTCAGGGATATTGGGGGGGGGGGGAAGGTTGTCTGAATCCATCCAGGTATAAAAGAAAAGGATACCTATGATAATATTCCTAAAATTGCTTATTGCCATTAAAAGAAAATTAAAAATACACAGGCAGAGTTTAGCAAACTGGGGTCAACTGGTGGGGGTGGGTAGAGTCTGAAAGTGCTTTATGCTGCCTGTGTATACAGGTGGGCCCCCATATCCACTGATCCACTATCTACGGTTTCAGTTATCCATGGATTGCGGGGAAACCCCCCCCCCCCCAGGCTTTTACTTTTTCACCTGTAAGCTTCGTTTCTTTCTTAAACAAACAGGAGAAGCAGCCTCTGGCTGCTTCTTGTAGGCAAGTACAACGAGACTAAGCCCTAGAGAGGCTCTGCAAGGTTAACAGAAACCTTGCAGAGCCTCTCTAGGACTTAGTCTCGTTCTACTTGCCTGCAATGGAGGCTGCTTCTCTGTTTGTTTTAAGGAAGAAACAAAGCTTGCTAAAATAAAAATAAGAGCTGGGGGCGCGCGCACGCGCCTTTCCGCAGGGGAGGCAGGGTGGGGGGCCCTCAGGAAACCATGGAGGGCATGTTCGCTCCTATCCAGGGTTTCAAGTATCCACGGAGGGGCCTGGAACATATCCCCAGCGGATATGGGGGGAGTACTGTACACATGCCTCAGTGGTGCAGCCAATAGAACAGGTGATCAAGTCAGCGAACTGATGAAGAAATCAAATTGTTACACCAAGTTCTCTTTGATGCTCAGATAATAAGCTACTGAGGTTTGGGATATACAGTATTGCGGAGTGAAAGACTGGGTGTGGTCAGCTGACTCTAGTTGTGGGCTGCCACTTGTCTAAGCAGAGTACCAGCTGTTCCTTATTCTGGCCTTAGAGGGCAGCAGTACATAACTTCTAGAGGGGTAGTGGAGAGATAAATAAGATTCACATCCCTTTTTTCTGGTCTGCCTAGTCCAGGGAACAGGGCTCCCTGGTTGCTCTGCCTGTTGATCCTCAACAACAATGTGAAACTGAGCTTGTTACAGAAATGAATGACAAGCTGCTGAGTTATATAACCTGAGTCAGACAAAATACACATACATAGTAGACTGGTGAGTGAGTTGGGATGGAAAATTAAACATATTTTTTAAAAAAAATCCCAGTGATTGAGTTTTGAACCTTTCAAATATGGTTGCTTTGGAGCTTTTCACAAGATCATCTTGTTTCTTTCAGAACAGGCTCTCCATTTTTCATGCTGTGATAACCTTCATTGGGTCTACTCTTGGGGAAAGAAAACTTTTCAGTCATCCCTTGTCCTTCTGAGGGAGGCATTGCTCCAGTCAGGCATTGCTAATATAATCTTCAAATATACACCCTGCTGGGCTATGCTTTGCCGTGCTGTTAATTAGCTGAGTTGACAAAAGTGTTGCAATATATTTACCCTGATTAAAACTATTAATATTCGTTGCAAACTGAAAAATTCTTTTTGGCTCAAAAACAAACTTTAGACACCACATGCATTGTATAGTTTCCCAAACAGCAAAAAGCATGCAAGCGAAGAACTGATGTGGGAGTGCCGCTGCATGCCTGGAACTGTTGCTGACACACACATGGCTCCTTACCAAAGAGCGAGAGCTGTGAGCCAAGAAAGCACTTCTTGAAATCATGCCTTAGCTACAAACTTGATATGAGGTCACCGTCTTAATTAAGGACCCTGAAATCTGGGCTTAATAATCCTGACTTTTTTTTTTACAGGATTGTACACCTAACATAAATGTGTGAAGCAGCCCTTACCATTTATATAGCACTTTTTCAGTGATCATTTATTTTCTCAATTGTTGCTTCCCCATTAACCAATTTTCTCCAGAATTGGCCTTGTTGGCTCTGGTAAACTCAGATGACGTCTCTGCCTGTTGCAGTGACATTCTGTTGCATTCCAGTTTTTCCCTGGTAGTTTCCCCAGATTTTTTTAAGAGACTTGGTTTATGGCAATTTTTCTGAGTTAGAATGCAATTGTATTGCTAGCCCATCTGGTGTGGACTGGCAAAGTTCTATAAATACACCTGGGAGAAGGTTTATGAGGCAGTTGGTGATGTGGCTGACCGGTGGTGGCTCCAGCTTTTGGAGGCCCTTGGACAAAAGCTCTCTGGGATCCCCCCAATGCCTTGGAAAGCACATGTACAATCCAGCTATTCCCTCATGGTGCCCACCCCAGGAACTGGGCAGCAGACATATGAATCTCCCTTCATACTGCCACCTTCAGCCACAGTGATGGTGGTGGTGAAGAAGGCTCTTGCCTTCCTGGTTAGCCTTCCTGGCTGGGCAGTTGGTGGGAAGTTTGCCAGGAGGCAGGAGGCTCTTTCTTTCCCTTGTGCTATTTAACAATTTCCAGTTTCGTTCGACAGGAAGATGGCTGCTTGTTAGTAGTCCTGCTGACAGAGCTCTCTTGAACGACCTCATTCTAGCCGGCCTTAAAACCGCTTGGCACTCAATTAATTTTTATATCTGTTATCGACAAGGATTCCTGATAGGGACCTGCTGTTTTTTATTATATTTTTGTACGTTGTTAATTGAGGATTCCGACGGATTGTTTTGGCCTGGCTTTTAGGAATGGGAAAGAAGAAAAAGCGACAGAGGGCCCCATCGGGTCAGACCTCTCATACAACCAAAGCAGCTAAACAGCTATGCTTGGAAGATTTATCGGCCTGGACTGAATCTGTGGGTGAGATTACCAAATTAGTGTCTTCAAATAAGTTTTTTGCCTTGAACTCAGAGTCTGTCTCAGGTGTGGGAGGTAGTGATATGCCGCAGGAGCTGCCTGCTATCTCTGCTCATGAAACTTCGGCCAAAAGAAATATCTCTGGTGTTTCTGCGGACTCTCCTTCTAAAAGAGTTGGGAAACCTTCTGGAACTAAGAAATGCAGAAAATCCTCACCCCTACACGATATGGATGGACAGAGAAAAGAGACAGAAGGTTTGATATATTTTGATAATTCCCTAATGAGTTTAATGGGGGAGCAATGTGTTCTAACGGGGAAAACACTTTCAGCTATTTTTCAAGAACTTAAACATACAACAGCCAAAATTAACTCCCTTCATGAACTGTTCAGCAAGTGTTTTGCTAATGCTACAAATTCCCAGCAGAGGCGTCCCCAGATGGGGGGCCCTGGGGCGGTGGGCCCCAGGGCGCAAGGGCGCAGAGGCTCCTGGGGGGGCGGGAGGCTCTGGGGAAGAGCGGGAAAATTTGAATTTTTCCCGCTTTTTTCGCCGATTTTCGGCGATTTTAAGCCTAAAACTGGGGGGTTTAGTAAGTATGTCTGCTTTTACCGGCACTTTAGTGATATTGGACGCTCCCTCGACGATTAATAGCCTTCTCCCGGGCCCGCAGCTTCTCCGTGCACCCGGCCCGGGTCTCTGTACAATCTTCGTAGTTTGCGCATGCGCAAACCCACGGAGTCTCCAGGGACGCTCCAGGGAGCAGTTTGCGCATGCCCAGAACGTCCCTGGAGACTCTGTGGGTTTGCGCATGCGCAAACTACGAAGATTGTACAGAGACCCGGGCCGGGTGCACGGAGAAGCTGCGGGCCCGGGAGAAGGCTATTAATCGTCGAGGGAGCGTCCAATATCACTAAAGTGCCGGTAAAAGCAGACATACTTACTAAAACCCCCAGTTTTAGGCTTAAAATCGCCGAAAATCGGCGAAAAAAGCGGGAAAAACTAATTAGCATAAATTATGCTAATTAGTTTTATGGGGGGGCGGCGAGGACCCGGCCCCACACCCCAAATCGGCTGGGTACCCCTCTGATTCCCAGAGTCTGGCACCTACGAGGAATAAAATATTAATTGCTGATCCTGAGAGAGGGCATGACGAAGATCATAAAACAGGCTTCTCATGGTGTTTATCGGCAAAACAGATAACTCTTGAAGTGTTGGATAATAATATGAACAGGGGTCGTTGGAGGAGCAAAAGAGCTTCACGATACTCTCTGAGCCAGCTTTTAAGAGTTGAAGAGAGGCAGGTAGACCTACAGACCACTGAGAGACTACCTGGCCCCCCTTATATGGTTAGACTACTAATGGAATTTGCAAGCCCGACCATTCCCTCAATGCTGCTTAAAATGAGAAGTTTCCTGGGCTCTTTTTGTATCTCAGCAAGGAGAGTTTTTGTGGACTCAGGCTCAGTGCCGCTGTTAGCTGTGAAGCAGAGATTAACTTCCCCAAGCTCTTCCAACCTCGCTTCAAGGACAGAACAACTTGGCACCTGTCCAACTGTTTCTGCTCAGCCTGCACTCAAATCGCCAAAGAATTGTGCCTCGAATTCTTTGGGAGACTTGGCTAAATGCTTCAGATGGGAAGATACAACAACTGCTTCTATAGCCAAGCTGGAAGGGAATATTCTCCGTCTAGAAGAAAATCTGGCCAAATTACAGGATAACTTGAATCCCTTGAATCCTCCATTTGTAGCCTCTGTAGGGGACGCTGCAGGGACAATGCTGATGTTAGATCATGGAGAGGAGATGGACTCAACTCCTGCACCTGAGAGGCTTCAGGAAGGGATTCCTGTTTATTCCATCGAGCAATCAGCCACCACCTCTCCAATCTTTGTGGATGATGATAGGAGCAATACTCCAGAAATAGTAGAAACCACTGGTGGGATGATTTTATCCTCTAACGGCCTCCGTGTACAGGCACACCACTCTAAGACTGATCCTTCGGTGTCTGCTGCCAAGGACATGATTATGGAATTTCAGTGGGAGGGAGATGAGATGATTCATGGAGCTATCAGTGCCTTTAAAGAACTTTCTAGGCCTGAACAATTAAATATAGCTAAATACCTGGATATAGTCAGGGCAGAAATACTTAGTAATAATGGTGAACCCTCTGCAATTCTGGTAGATGAGATAACTATCAGTCCATCTACAGATCAACCGAATCTGGAACAACAAAATACAGTGAGCTCGCAGTCTAAAGATTGTGAAGAACCTACAATTAACCTGGAGCCTCAAGAGAAAGGGCCTGACCTTCACATTCATGCGGTACAGGCGATGATTCATCATCCCAGTTCTGAATCTCCTTCGGTATTGCCAACCTCGTCGGACCCAGGACCACCTACAGTGCCTCAGGGGCGGATCATCTTGGCATCTACATCCTTTGCCCCTTTGGAAATTGTAAATCTTGCACAAGAAGATAATTGACTTAGTAACCTGCCTCGGAATCATGCATCCTCTGTCCAGCCACTGAGAATTCTCACATGGAACAAAGCAGGCTGGGGTCGAAAGAAAAAAGATAAGGAACTCACGGATTATCTTAAGACCTTTGATATTATAGCACTCCAAGAAACTTGGATGAGGGATCAAATATACCTCCAGGGGTTTCATGCGTACTGTAGCCCAGCTTCGAAAACCAATGTTAAGGGGCGTCCATCTGCGGGTTTAGTCACGTTTGTGGCAAAGTGCTTTAAGTCAAGGCAACTGGAGCTAATATCGGGCTGTTGTAAAGTACAAGCCACCTTAGTGTCTGTGTGTGACATGAAATTAATTTGTGTCAATGTTTATATACCACCCTCCCTTAATACTTCTCAGCGGACTTTATATTGGGATAATCTCCAGTCCTGTGTGGAGGCTTTGGAAATCTCTTATCCTGGGGCTGAAGTTATTATTATGGGTGACATGAATGCCAGAGTTGCTAATTCAAAGCATGTTTTTTACAAGGCTTTGGAAGTTGACGAAGAGTCGTCCCTTCCCCCAATCTGTTTGTTAAATCGACAGTCTAAGGACCGCCATTCTAATGCAGCTGGAATAAATTTAGCCAGATTTTGTGCCAGCCTTAACAAGGTTTGGCTGAATGGCTTAAATGATTTCCCAAAATCGGGGGAGTTCACTTATATCTCTGCCTTGGGTGCGAGTGTTGTGGATTATGTCTTGACTTCGATAATGATGAAGTCCCATGTGTTGGACTTCCAGATTGGGGATAATATAAGCAGTGATCATCTCCCACTGATTTTGACTCTTGACCTACATGCTTCAGCAGTGGGTCTTCCAGTGATGGCCCCGCTCTCGGCGGAATATAGTTATAAAATTCGATGGGACAATGGGACTAATGCAAAATTTCACCAGTTTATCAGGGAAGATCACTGCACGGAACCTTTGTCTGCCATATTATGGGGAGAGGAGGTTACAGTAATAATTAGCTCCTATGAAATTCTTGTAGATCGGCTTTCAAAGGAGCTAGGACATAAAATGGTTTTGCTGGGCAATGGGGGCATGGAAACATGGAGGAGCAGCGAGTGGCCTCACAGGGACCAAGTGGCTCACGGGGACCAAGTGGCAAGATAAAAAAGACACAGCGAGTTAAGCAGCTGGGCGAGGAGAAGGTAAGCAAGGAGAAGGTAAGTGAACTCTCTCAGTTGTGCAGCTTTGTGTAACTTTAATTTACCATTAACTGTTAAGGACTTGGCTAAAGCTACCTTAAGCTACCTTAAACTTAAGATAGAACTAAGCCTAGCTAGGAACTAAGCCTAGCTAAGTAGAACTAAATATAACCTGAGGAGGGGGATTGTAAGGTCCAGTAGCTAGGACACAGGCACAGAAGCTAGGTGGGAAATTAAATAGATTCAAAACACAAACAAGCACCTATCTAAAAGACAGGGGCAGAAACTGGACAAGCCTGGGAGCTGGTTCTAAAGAAAATTGCAGTCCAAATCTAAACAGGTCTACTCTGAGTAAAACCAGTGTTTACTCAAGAGTAAAAAGCCCAGGGCAGAGACCTGAGTCTACTTTAGAGTAGGAGCCTAAAACAAAACAAGAGGAGGCTAAAAGAAGGGGAGAAAGCAAGCTAAACTACATCTTAAGCAGAGTTAAACTTAAGCAGAATTTAAAACATACAGTTTAAAACATACAGACCGCATGGTATAGAAGGCCACATGGTAAATTAGGGTGACTCAGAAACCATAGCAACACACATTCCTGCCAGTTGAGTAGGTCAGATGTAAATTGAGGCAGCAGCAGGAACAATAGCAACAGGAATTTCCTGCCAGTAAACCACATCAGGCCCTGCCCCCCTTAGAGGCCAGTCTTTTCAAACTTTCAGGTAGGCAGGGGGAGGAGCTACACAACAGTTTAAATCTGGGGCTGGTTTGCGAGTGAGCCCTTTCAGGAGCAGCGAGTGGCCTCACGGGGACGCAGTGGCTCACGGGGACAAAGTGGCAAGATAAAAAAGACACAGCGAGTTAAGCAGCTGGGCGAGTTCCGCAGCGGGGCGAGGAAGCCAGGCCCCACACACTGCCCGGCACGTCCCTTGAAGAGAGGAGAGCTCCAGCAACATTAAGGTACCCAAACTTTGATAAATCCATAACTTACACTCAAAAGCTATGCAGTCAGACAGCCAGCAGAGGGGTGGGGGCTATCCAGTGTTTTCCACTGAGTGTCACATGTATGACTATCTGCCTCTTGGGCACAAGTCATGGGTGTGTGCTCGGTGCAAAGAGCTCCAGGCTCTCAGGGAACGGGTTCGCTCCCTTGAAGCCACGGTTGCTGACCTGGAGAAGCAGAGACAGGTAGAGAGGAACCAGGGTGAGACTTCTAGGGACGTGGAGGCATCGTCCTACCCTCAGTTGGCCAGCGCCTCAGCTGCCAGGAAAGGGAGTCTCAGGGCTGGAGGACATTGCTCTGGAAAAGAGGGAAACAATCCCACAGTGGGGACCCCTTCTTCAGGTGATGGGCCCGTATCCAGTCGCACTATGGATACTCCTCTGGGGAAGGGGGCTTCTTGTTGTGGGTGACTCTATAGTCAGGAACATAGAAAGGGGGGTCTGTGACGGATGTGAGGACCGCACGGTGACTTGCCTACCTGGTGCGAAGGTTGCGGACATCACCTCTCGTCTAGATAGGCTGGTAGAGAGTGCTGGGGAGGAGGTAGCGGTTGTGGTGCATGTTGGCACCAACAACGTGGGGAAATGTAGCCGGGCGGTCCTGGAGGCCAAATTTAGGTTGCTAGGTAGGAAGCTCAAATCCAGGACCCCAAAGGTAGCGTTCTCAGAAGTGCTACCTGTTCCACGCGCAGGGCCAGCTAGGCAGGCGGAGCTCAGGGGTCTCAATGCGTGGATGAGACACTGGTGTCAGGAGGAGGGGTTTAAGTTTGTTAGGCACTGGGGAACGTTTTGGGACAAGCCAGGCCTGTACAAGAGGGACGGGCTTCACTTGAACCAAAATGGAACCAGACTGCTGGCGCGTAACATTAAGAAGGTGGCAGAGCAGCTTTTAAACTGACTCCTGGGGGAAAGCCGACAGGAGCCGAGGGGCATCCGGTTCGGGACTCCTCATCCCTCGGGAATGAGGGTGCAGAGGATGGGGAACAGTCAAGTAATAACAGAGTAAGAATTGGGAGTGGTAGCGTGATGGGACATGACAGCCAGTCTAGCAAGACAGAAGGCTGCAGGAATAAAGGGGCAAACATGCAGCCCTTCTTGGGGGACCAGGTATATAAGTGCTTTTATGCAAATGCCCGAAGTCTTCGGGCAAAGATGGGAGAACTGGAATGTTTGGTGGCTAGGGAAAACATTGACATAGTAGGTATAACAGAAACCTGGTGGAATGCGGAGAACCAGTGGGATACTGCAATTCTAGGATATAAACTCTATAGGAGGGACAGAGAGGGGCGTGTTGGAGGTGGGGTGGCCATCTATGTCAAAGAGGGGGTAGAATCCACCAGAGTAGAGCTGGAGGGGGGCTCTGACTCCTCCGTAGAATCACTGTGGGTTAGATTACCAGGCTCAAAGAGTGATGTAATAGTAGGGGCATGCTACCGTCCTCCAGATCAAAAACCTGAAGGGGATCTTGAAATGAGGAAGCAAATCAGGGAGGTGTCAACGAGAGACAGGGTTGTAGTCATGGGGGACTTCAATTATCCTCACATCGACTGGGTCAATTCATGCTCAGGTCATGAAAGAGAGACTGGATTTCTGGATATGTTAAATGACTGTGCCTTAGAGCAGCTTGTCACGGAACCGACCAGAGGACAGGTGACTCTGGACTTGATATTGTGTGGCACTCAAGATCTGGTCAGGGAGGTAAATGTTACCGAACCGTTGGGGAACAGTGACCATGCTGCGATCTGTTTCGCCATGCATGTCGGAGGGAGAGTGCCGAGCAAATCTGACACGAAAACCCTTGACTTCCGAAGGGCAGACTTCCCCAAAATGAGAAGACTAGTTAAGAAAAAGCTGAAAGGGAAGGTAAAAAGAGTCCAATCGCTCCAGAGTGCATGGAGGCTGTTTAAAACAACAGTCATAGAGGCCCAGCGGGAGTGTATCCCACAAAGGAGGAAGGGCTCGACCAAGTCCAGGAGGATGCCGGCATGGCTAACAAGCACAGTTAAGGAGGCTATAAAAGGCAAGGAAGCTTCCTTCCGTAAATGGAAGTCTTGCCCTAATGAGGAAAATAAACAGGAGCACAAACTGTGGCAAAAGAAATGTAAAAAGATGATACGGGAGGCCAAGCAAGACTTTGAGGAACGTATGGCAGGCAACATAAAAGGGAATAATAAAAGCTTCTTCAAATATGTTAGAAGCAGGAAACCTGCCAGGGAAACAGTGGGTCCGCTGGATGGTGAGGGAGAGAAAGGGGTGATAAAAGGGGACTTGGAGACTGCAGAGAAATTAAATGAGTTCTTTGCATCTGTCTTCACGGCAGAAGACCTCGGGCAAATACCGCTGCCAGAACGGTCTCCCCTGACTAAAGAATTAAGACAAATAGAGGTTAAAAGAGAAGATGTCTCAGACTTAATTGACAAAATAAAGATCAATAAATCACCAGGCCTGGATGGCATCCACCCAAGAGTTCTGAAGGAACTCAAGAATGAAGTTGCTGACCTCTTGACCCAAATATGCAACTTGTCCCTTAAAACAGCCACTGTGCCAGAGGATTGGAGGATAGCTAATGTCACGCCAATCTTTAAAAAAGGAAGGAGGGGGGACCCGGGAAACTACAGGCCGGTCAGCCTAACATCTGTTCCAGGGAAGATGGTGGAAAGTCTCATTAAGGATAAAATCTTAAAATGCATAGAAGAACAAGCTCTGCTGAGGGAGAGTCAGCATGGCTTCTGCAAGGGGAAGTCTTGCCTCACAAACCTGTTAGAATTTTTTGAAAAGGTCAACAGGCATGTGGATGCGAGCGAACCCGTGGATATTATATACCTGGATTTTCAGAAGGCATTTGACACAGTCGCTCATGAAAGGCTCCTGCGAAAACTCCACAGTCAGGGAATAAGAGGGCAGGTCCTCTTGTGGATTAGGAACTGGTTGAAGACCAGGAAACAGCGAGTGGGAGTCAATGGGCAATTTTCACAATGGCGAGAGGTGAAAAGCGGTGTGCCCCAAGGATCGGTCTTGGGACCAGTGCTTTTCAACTTATTCATAAATGACCTGGAGTTGGGGATAGGCAGTGAGGTGGCCAAGTTTGCGGATGACACTAAACTTTTCCGGGTGGTAAAGACCAGCAGGGATTGTGAAGAGCTCCAGAAGGATCTCTCCAAACTGGGAGAATGGGCAGCAAAATGGCAGATGCGCTTCAATGTAAGTAAGTGCAAAGTGATGCACATTGGGGCAAGAAACCAAAATTTCACATATACGCTAATGGGTTCTGAGTTGTCTATGACGGATGAAGAGAGAGATCTTGGGGTGCTGGTGGACAGGTCGATGAAAGTGTCGACCCAGTGTGCGGCGGCTGTGAAGAAGGCCAATTCCATGCTCGGGATCATTAAAAAGGGGATTGAGAATAAAACGGCCAATATCATTATGCCTTTGTACAAATCGATGGTAAGGCCACATCTGGAGTATTGTGTCCAGTTCTGGTCACCATACCTCAAAAAGGATATAGTTGAATTGGAAAAGGTGCAGAAAAGAGCGACCAGAATGATTTGTGGGCTGGAGCACCTCCTTTATGAGGAAAGGCTACAGCGTCTGGGGCTTTTCAGCCTAGAAAAAAGGCGCCTGAGGGGGGACATGATTGAGACTTATAAAATTATGCATGGGATGGAGAGAGTGGATAGAGGGAAATTCTTCTCCCTCTCGCACAACACCAGAACCAGGGGACACACACTAAAATTGAGTGGAGGGAGAGTTAGAACAGACAAAAGAAAATATTTCTTTACCCAGCGTGTGATTCATCTGTGGAACTCCTTGCCACAGGATGTGGTGATGGCACCTGGCCTAGATGCCTTTAAAAGGGGTTTGGACAAATTCATGGAGGAAAAGACCATCACAGGTTACAAGCCATAAGCAACCTCCTGGTTTTTTTAGAAGTGGGTTTTCTCTGTGCCAGGTGCAAGGGAGTGGCGACTGGACACAGGTATCTTGTTGTCTCGTGTGCTCCCTGAGGCATCTGGTGGGGCCACTGTGTGACACAGGAAGCTGGACTAGATGGGCTTTTGGCCTGATCCAGCAGGGCTCTTCTTATGTTCTTATGTTCTTATGTTCTTAAACTAAAAAGGTCTGGTTTGATCAACAGTGCAAGGATCTGAAGATCCAAATCCGTGAGGCCTACTGTGACTTTAGAAACTCTAATGACCCCAGACATTTAAACAAATACATAGATCTTAAGAAAGGGTTAGGTCAATTACTGCACGATAAGAAACAAAAATTCTACCAAATACAATGGGGGAAGCTACTACAGGCCATATCATCCAAAAATAGTAGGATGTTTTGGAACATTGTCTCAGGTGCATCAAACTCTGAGGGAAGTGATAGGGTGGTAATTCCCTCCTCTGCCTGGGTTCAACATTTTGAGGGGATCTTCTTGGATAAATCCTACCAGCCTGAAGTGTGTTTAGACACACTAATTTCTGAGCCTCCTGTCTGGCCACCAGTGGCCCCAGAAGAGATAAGACAGCTAATTGGTCATCTAAAATCTGGGAAGGCCCCTGGACTGGATGCAATACCCCCTGAATTTCTTAAGAGCGAGCCAGAATGGTGGGCTCAGTTGTTAGCCCCTCTCTTCACAAAGATCAATGAAACTGGTTGTGTCCCCCAAGACTGGCGCTCCTCGGTTATTGTTCCTATCTTCAAAAAGGGTGATGCTGACTCCCCAGCTAATTACAGACCTATCAGCCTTTTGTCAGTTGTGGGTAAGATCTATGCAAGGTATCTGTACAGCAAGCTCTTGGCCTGGGTAGACTTGAATAGTATACTTGGACCAGAACAAGCAGGATTCCGGCAAGGCAGATCTACTGTTGACAACTGTCTTATTCTCTCCCACATAATTGACAAACAAGTCAGCGTATCCAGAGCAAGATTATATGTGGCTTTTATTGATTTAAAAGGGGCTTTTGATTCAGTAGACAGAGAACTGTTATGGAACAAGCTTAGTTCACAAGGAATAGAAAAAAGACTCCTGCTATTGATTAGATCCCTCTGTACCAACAACTCCTGCAAAGTGCGGTGTCTGCGAACTGGGGCCCTATCCCAGTCCATATCTGTTAATAAAGGAGTGAAGCAGGGATGCATTTTGGCCCCCTATTGTTCAATTTATTTTTGAATGATCTTGTCCTGGCCCTGGAGGATGTAAACAGTCACTGTCCATGTTTGGGCAACTGTCAGGTACCGCTGCTTTTGTATGCGGACGATATGATTCTCCTTTCACGTACTCGTGTGGGTCTCCTGAGGCTACTTAATAGATGTGCTGAATACCTAACAGCCAACAAATTGAACATTAACTATGCCAAATCTAAAATTATGATTTTTGCAAATAGATACAAAATCTATAACTGGACCTGCAAGGGCAACAATATTGAACAAGTCCGCCAGTTTAAATACTTGGGCATCGCATTCCATTACAGGCACTCTTGGGCTTTTCATCGCCGCTCCATTTCTAATTTGGCCAAACTCTCATCTTCAGGAGTTGCGAGATTTTATTTTACTCTGGGCAACAGATATGTCCCGGCTGCTCTGGAAGCCTATAAGGCCAAAGTTGTCTCTCAAGCTTTATATGGTGTCCCGATTTGGTTCAAGGCTTCAGACCTAGCCACGGAGCGTATCCAATCTAATTTCCTCAGGAAATTTTTGGGTATGTTACGTTGTGTTCCGTACTCAGCTCTGTGCCTTGAAACCAGTCTTATAAGGCTGAATACATTGGCGTGGCTAAGATTTGCCAAATTTTGGCTGGGCATTCTTTTTAAAGCGACAAGTGATAGCCTGATTTACCACCTACTATCAGACACATCTTTGCCTTGTGGGGTTTCTAGTCTGCTTACAAAGCTAAAATCGATGGGGCTTGACAGTGAGATGCTAGGCATGATGGGGTTAGCTGCAGCATTTAGAACTATTAAGGAGAGAACTCTCGACATCGAGCGCCAAGAGTTAATCAGTGCAGCTGATACAACGTGTTCTCCGTTGCATCTCCATCTGCCTATAAAGTTTGGGAAGCTGTCAACTTATCTATATCAGTTGCATAACCCACAGCTAAGAAGGGCTTTTATGCTGGCAAGGTGTAACGCTCTCCCTTCTGCCCTTTTATGGGGGCGGTACAAAGGAATACCTGTTTCAGCAAGGCTCTGTTCATGTGGCATGAAGTGTGTGGAGACATCTGAGCATATCTTTTTATCATGCTCTCTGCACGAGTCTTTCCGTCAGAAACACCTTAATTCGATACTGACGTGTTTTCAGGGCTGGATGGAGGCGGATATTCTCCGAGCCCTTCTGTCAACAGAAGATGATGGGAGACTTGATGATGTTGCAACTTTTGCTTCTGTGGTGGTGGCTACTCAGGAAATGAGTTTTGATGTATAGATTAATTGTGGGACAGTTTGGGGAGAAATTTTCTGCAGGATTGTGGTTGTTGTCATTGGATCTGTTGGGGGATTTTTGGGTTGTTTGTTTATGTTTGTCTGTTTGATGTGTTTATGCCAATAAAGGTATCTATCTAATTTCCAGATGCCCCAGCCCCCAACTAAGCGTAGAAAGAGGATGAAAAGGGGGAGAAGGGTTCATAGGAAGAAATCAGAAAGCTAATTGCTCTCTGGCCCCACCTTGCTCCAGTTTAACAAGCTCTTGATGTGTGCGAGAGAGAGAGAGAGCTCTCCAAAGGATGCATGAGCTGATACACCATCCTGGACAGGAACATAGGGATTGACTTCTACCCTTTAGTGCATTTGTGATTTTTCACTGCTCAGAACTCACTTTGAAACATTCCAAATGAGGAGATCTTTGCTGATGGAAGGTTGAAATTCTAAAGACACTTTCTCAGGAGTAAGTCCCATTGAACTAAATGGAACTTACTTTTGAGTAAACAAAGTAGCAGCCCAATCCTATAGTTGGTCAGCACCGGCATATCACTAGCCAGAGCAAAGATGGCCCTGCTGTTGCGGCAGCCCCTCCACTGGGGGCTGTTGCATGGCCACTGGTACAGCAACCGGAAAGCCATGTGCCACTGGCAGCAGGGCGCAGACTAGCCACTGGCACAACCCTGTTGGCGCAGAAGCAGGAAAGGGGTGAGGAGCTGGGTAGGATAAGGCAGAGCCAGCGACCACCAGATCCTGAACCCCTGGCCTGGGCTCCTCAGAGCAATGCCAGCAACAGAGCTGGTGTAGCTCTGAGGAGCCCCATAGGGAACCATGCAGCGACCAACACCCAGGTATTTCCCTTCCCACCCCTCTCGACCGTCATGTCGGTGGCCCTGCCTCCAAAGCACCATCCCTGCATAAGATTGGACCATTAGGCTGTTACTTCTGATAACTGACATTTTGGGATTATGTTAAATCCTGTATATGGAGTCATATTTTTTTAAAAATTCTGCATCCAGCTGATTGCAGAACAGCAATGCCGCAACAGCACTGAAGAGCCCTTCAGTGTCCCCAAAGCTTCATTGGCTTCCTTTGAGTTATACTTACATTAGGGTGCCCATATCCAAAAAGGGACAGGTTGCCTATGCCTTTAACCATTGTAAGAAGAGGGAATTTGGGCAGGTGTAGGTTGATACACCCTTCCATGATGAGCTACACCTGCCCAAATTCCAATGGTTAAAGGGAGAGGCACCCTATCCCTTTTTGGATATGGGCAACGACGGCAACCCTAACTTATATGCATACTCCAAATTTCCTACTGTTGGAAGAGCAACACCATGTGAGCTAAATCTGTACAGTAACAGTGGATGTCATCCCCACCAGTAGAGGGAGCAGTCACTTATTCATTTCCTAGTTTTAAATTCTTGTAGATTGCTCTCCTACTTTGACGAGACTTCTCATTAGCTTATTTTACTGTTTTGTTGTTTTATGTCTCCCCAGATGGCCATGAACAGTTGCTTCTCTTGTTTTTATTTTGCAGCATGTGTATAGAAAGCACTTTGTGTAACTCAGCTGTGCAGTGAATAAGTTATTTTTTTCCACAGCTCTGCTTAATACCCTCAAGGAGCTTAGGGCAGCATAACAGTATGTGCTTTATCCTCCCAAGAACCCTGTGAGGTAGGAAAGGCTGAGCAAGGGTGTGGCCCAAAATCACACGGTGAACTGCATAACTGAGTGGAGATTTGAACCCAGGTGTCTCTGGTCCTAATCCAACACTCTAACCACTGCACCACACTGCCTCTGCCCCCCCCACCTCATGCCCCAGATTATAGTTCAATTACGTTGCTCCAAAGAACCCAGTCGGAAAGCTTAAGATGGCCAGGTCTTCGATGTGCCTGTGTATCACCTACAAGCACTCTGCACAAACTCCACTTCCATGCCCAGGAAATAAGTCATTCATTGGGCCCAGCACAGCAATTTGCTGTCGAGAGTTGTTATACAATACAGCTTTCAGATGTCTGCCTGTTGCCTTTGTGAAATCTCAGATGACGAGCCTCTGATTCTAAGTATTTCAAGCATTTCCAGTAAGTGAGATGCTGGATGGATGATATGAGCTGACTCCCTTATGAGAGGATGATAATTAAAACCATACTGTGAGTCATGTCAAAGCAGCACACATTTCTCTCTAACATGAAGTTTGCTCATTAAGAATTGTTTTTTGCATATACAGATTTCTCCTTGGGTATTTAACAGATCTTGTCAATATTATTTACGTGCAAGCCCAGAGTCAGTGAAAGTTATATCATTGTTGAAAAGAAAAGTTGTTGCATATGAGCTCATCAGAAAGTAGGTCTCTTTGCTTTGTACCTATATAGCCCTATCCATGGTACATTCAACGTGTCTGCAATCAGTCTTCAGGATACACATGATTGTTAATCTGTACACATGTACAGTCATTAACCTATTACGTTCACTGCGCAGACTGTATATAATCTGTGTACAGTGTACACAAGCCCTGTTCATACATTATGTTTAACACAACTACAGCCTATGTATGGTATATACAGTACATGATCACTAACCTGTATGCATGTACAGTTGATCACACATTACATTAAATTTATGTACAGCAGTTGTGCCCCCACTAACAAGGGATCTAGTCCCTGTGTTGACTTGAACCCATTGACAGTCATTCACACAAGAAATGTGTATGCCTATAAAATGTAATATAATGTGTGAATAACCCTTATATGTAATGCTTTGATTGATCTTTTAGGACACAGTTAATCACTTTGGTGTCACCTAGTGTGCTGTTGCGGAAGTAATTGGTGGTGACGTGATGATGTCTTCATGTTACCGCCAATTACTTCCAGCTTGCTGAGCCTCTACAGAACACGAAGCGGCTTGGAATGGGCAAACACTGCCGAGGAAAGGCTCCAGTGGCTGCTGCAGAGGGTAACATCTTTGCTCAGCAGTCTTTAGCCACTCTGAGCTGAAGAAGCCAGGAAGCCAGAGAAGCCGTCAAGCCGAAAAAGGAGGGGGTGACACCCTTGCTCAGCTGTCTTCAGCTGCTCCAAGCTGAGTCGCTGCTTCGAAGAAGCGGCTTGGAGCAGGTGGAAGACTGCTGAGCTTGGGTGGTGCAGCGGGCTTTTTGTGGGTGTCACCTCCTCAATTGGTGTCACCTGGTTCAGACTGCACCCCCACCCCCTAGTGATGCCCCTGGACCACTGGTATAGTCCAACACCACCTTTTGGGGGGGGGAATGGAGCTGAATCCACAATCTTTCTTTCTTTTCAAGACAGCATCAGCCAGTGTTGCATCACTAGAGTGGTGTCATGATGAAGATAAGCAAAGATTAGCAAATGATAAAGATTAGCAAATTGTAGGGGGTAGAACCAACAGGAGAAGTCTCGGTGAAGGCACATTCAAACAAGGCTCTCGCTTCGAAAGGCATCACTCTAACTTTATAATCTTAGATGATTTTGAGAGTGTTGATTTTTTAAGAGGAAAATCCTCATCCTTAAGTACCAAGAGTGAGAAGTAAGGTGAGATTGAAGCACACTCTATGTCCTTTCCCTTATGCATTCATCATAATAGATTTTTTATGAAGAACCTTGCCTCATGAATCATATGAAGTTCACTGCTGACTTTATTGCATGGCCCTCTTAACTACGTACTGCCAAGGAACCATGGAGGGGGAATTCCCTTCTATTCTTGCAATCTGTGTAGATTGATAGTTAATGTTCTATATTTGAATTATCTATAATTGATTTACTTTTGTAGGGAGGTTGAGATGAATACTTTTCTGCAGGTTATGTTCGGAATCCAAATTAGGAACAAAATTCCTGGGTAACTAACAAAAGCCTATTATGTTTCAAATATTTATGCACAGTCAGCTTAGTTTGCTGGCTAAAGATCACTTCTCAATAGATAGTTTGTGCTCAAGTAAAGATTCACAGTTAAAAATGCACATGTGCCATAACAATTATGCAGGGTGCACAGCTCATTTCAGAGGCAGCTTTCCACTTTCAAATAATGATTTCCAAACAAAGTGCCAGAAGAGAGGCTGAAGTGTGCCCTGAAAATGAAACCAGTGTGTTGGACACAGCCAACCTGTACATGTCATGACTGATGATGAGGGTCACATTGAGTGGCAGATTGCAGAGAGTAGCGCAAAGACTTGAGGTGCCTTTCATGCTGCCCCCTCCCTCCAGCCTGCCATGGATGGACCCACTCCAAGCTGCTGTCCGCTGAGTGGGAAGCAGATTGGAAGGCAGAGACCCAATCCCCTGCCTCCTCATATTGCTCCTTTCTTGTGCAGTCCCTTTAAACAAAACAGGAAGTGTGAGACATGCCAGGAGTGCTCCCACCACATTCTACAATTCCTAAGTTGTTTAAAGGAACAGTACAAAGAAAGAGCAATGTGAGAAGGTAGGGAACTGGATCACCACTTTCTGGGCATTTGGGGGAGGCATGTGTTGGTGGGTTGGGGGTGGCCTCAGCTTCAGGTTGGGCGATGGATCACCTTGGGCTGCCCCTTATGTATGTTGGGTGTATCCACCACTCCCTGCCCATTTAAATGAGGAGGCCCCATGCAGTTTTAATTCCCTCCTTTCTACCAATAAACAGGCTTACCAGATCGTCACCGGGACGGGAGCAGTCTACCCTTAAGGGGGCGGGGCGCCCCGCCCCCTTAAGGGTAGACCGCTCCCATCCCGGCGACGATCTGGTAAGCCTGCCAATAAATAGACAGTGACCCACCCTAAGGGAGGCATATAGACTCCTGGATTCCTGGATGCCTGTTTCTTCTTTTGCAGGTGCAGGAGAATTCCAAAAGCATTGCCATTGTCCACAAAGCACAGTCCACCAACCCTGCGTCCAAACTGACTAGTCACTAGACAAGACTGACTGGAGGGGGGGGGGTACCAGGAAATATTAACTGCGACTTTCTGAAGTTCAAAGATGATGTCTGCCCATTGTTCCAGGAGCTGGTCAAGAATGTATATCTTTTTTTTCTCTCTCTTTTAAAGGCACCATTGCTCATCATTCTATTCAATCAAAAATATGTGATGCTGGACATTAAAGGGAAGACTTTGGAGAGCTCAGCCAGTTTAATAAAAAGTTTAATGCACCAAGTAAGGGATGAAGCCTTAAGGATTTTCAAAAGTCTTAGCTCTGAGCTGCTTCTGTTGACTGACTCCCTGTTCTTATGTTGTCAGAAGATCTCAGCATGTTCTGCAACAGTGCCCTAAGCTTTGTTCAACATCACCTTCAATTCTCCCTCCCCTGCAGTTGGATTCTCTGTGAAATTTGGTTGGAATCTTCTCTTTCCTTTATCATTTGCATTTTGCATTCTGTTTTGAAGTATTGTACTATTGCTATATACTATATATACCATAGCTGCTTTTGTATAGCTCTTGTAAGGCAAACACACAGAACATTCATTTCAACAGGAACATAAGCCACAATATAATATTCTATATAGAGGCCTCTTTGGTACTAGAAAATGAGAATCACAAAGCAGAAATGACTATTATTGGACAAACATTCCCAAGTTAGCTGGGAAGCAAATGTTTTCTGATGACAAAACCTGTGCACGATGTGGGTGTCACAGTCTTTGAATTGTGACCTCTAATGAATGTTTGCTTTAATGGCCATTTTAGTCTCATTCTCCTTTGAAGTTTACTTGCTAATCCTTCATTGGGTCTGCAAACTGGATCCCCCCCCAACCAGGTTTCTGTTGGATCTTACAATTCATCCTTAAAACTTTGTGTGAATTCACAGGACTAATAATGATTTAGAGTTTGTTGATTATGATTTTATGGTTTCATTTTATCATGAGTAAGCAGATTCCCTGGAAAGTTGTTGTTGTTGTTCAGTCGTTAAGTCGTGTCCGACCCTTCGTGATCCCATGAACCATATCCCGCCAGGCCTTCCTGTCCTCCACTATCTTCCTGAGTTCGCTCATTTTCATGTTCATTGCATCGGTGATGCTGTCTAACCATCTCATCCTTGGCCTTCCCCTTCTCCTTTTGCCTTCAATCTTTCCCAGCATCAGAGTCTTCTCCAGAGAGTCCTCTCTTCGCATTAGGTGGCCAAAATATTTGAGCTTCAGCCTCAGTACCTGTCCTTCCAGGGAACAGTCAGGGTTGATTTCATTTAAGATTGACCGATTTGATCTCCTAGCAGTCCAGGGGACTCTCAGGAGTCTTCTCCAGCACCACAGTTCGAAAGCATCTATTCTTCGGCGCTCAGCCTTCCTTATGGTCCCACTCTCGCAACCATACATTGCTACTGGGAACACCATGGCCCTGACTATACAAACTTTTGTTGGCATGGTGATATCTCTGCTTTTTATTATGCTGTTTAAGTTTGCCATAGCTTTCCTTCCAAGGAGTAAGCGTCTTTTAATTTCATGGCTGCTGTCTCCGTCTGCAGTGATCTTGGAACCCAGAAAAGTAAAATCTGTTACTGCTTCCATTTCTGCCCCTTCTATTTGCCAGGAATTGATGGGACCAGATGCCATGATCTTAGTTTTATTAATGTTGAGTTTCAAGCCAACTTTTGCACTCTCCTCTTTCACTCTCATCAAGAGGCTCTTTAGTTCTTCTTCACTTTCTGCCATTTAGGGTGGTATTGTCTGCATATCTGAGGTTGTTGATATTTCTCCCGGCAATCTTGATTCTGGCTTGCGATTCATTCAGCCCTGCATTTCTCATAATTTCTGGAAAGAGAAAAATAGAAATCCTTTAATGAACAGAGTGGTGAATAATAATTCCTAGAGTAGTCAGATACAAGTTAACTGGAAGTATGCAACATTTACAGATGATGGGAACATTAGATACATGTGTAGATTTTCATGGCACGTTGCTATGCACAGAGAAGTAATATTTATGGGTTTTTTTGCCATGTGAAATCAGCTCTTTAACTAGAAGAAAGTAAAGCGAGTTCTTACACTTGGTCCGTTGAGATTCCTGTAGCTTGATCCTACCGGTATTGGAAAGCGGGCGATCCAAGCGGACTCTCCAAAGCAGACGAAGTGGTGAAAACAAATTCCTTTATTCTTCTTGGCTTGACGTTTCATCCAGACCCTTCGGATTTTCTCAAAAGCAGAGAGAGAACTCAGCTAATGCTAAAGATTGTTCCTGACCTTGTTCTGAAAGGCACAGGGTTATAAGTGCAGCGAACATTGAAAGCGCGGGAAACTGTCAATTGCCTGATTGAAAGCGGAAGCGGTGAGTTCGTCGATGACCGCTCGTAACCCCTGTGCTGCGCTCCGTGCCGTTTTGCTGTTTAAAAGCTTGTTAAAGAAGAGGGGGGAAAACATGTTCATTAGTATAAGCAGACATTTTATTGATAGTCTCCTGTTGCAGGGAAGCGATGAGTTTCCAGATGACCGCTCATGACCTCTCTGTTGCGTTTCGTTCTTCCGAACCGTTCCTCTGTTCGTTTCGTTGCTGAAAGGCTTTATTTATAAAGGGAAACCATATTTTATTGATATAGGACAATTCCTGTTTACGATTCATAAGCAGTTTAGGTTTTCTCTGAGAAATAGAAATAGCTTCAAGATGGAGACGCTGTTTATTTCTTGATTCATGAAATAAAGGTCTTGTTTTTTGGAAATCAATAATGTGTCCTGTTTCTTTAACATGCAGGGCTACAGCAGATTTTTCTTCTTGTCCATTTTTGACAGCCCTTTGATGCTCTTGCAATCTAGTACTAATAGGTCTTTTAGTATTGCCTATATAGGAAACAGGACATCCTCCACATTTTATTTCATAGACCCCTGGGTTGGACAATATGGGTCTCCTATCCTTAGGGTTGCCTAGCAATTGTTCAATTTTAATCGTGGGCAAAAATATTGTTTTGACCTCATGTTGTCTAAATACATGGGCAATCCTATCAGTAACCCCCTGTATATAGGGCAGAGACAACCACCTGAGTTCTTTGTTCTGTCTTTCTAACCTTAATTCTTCATTTTTCCTATTTATTTCCTCAGGTGTAGGAATATGATTAAATTTGGCCAATTGTTTTTCCCATGTCTGTTCTATCGGTTGTATTTTATATCCATTTGCCTGTAAGGTTTCCTTGATGACTGTTTTCTCCTCTGCTAGGGATTCCCTGTCACAAACATGTAAAGCCCTGTGTATTAGTGAATTCATTAACGAGTTCTTTTGAGCGGGGTGATGATTAGAGGAGTGATGTAAATATCTCCCCGTGAAAGTACGCTTCCTATAGACAGTGTGTCCAAATGACAGATCTTTTTTTCTGGACACTTTTACATCCAAAAAAGGCAAAACTCCCTCCTTCTCTACCTCCATTGTAAATTGAATTTCAGGGATCAGGCTGTTAAGATGTTCTAGGAAGAGGTCAGTTCTTCTTCCCCATGGTCCCAGACACAAAAAACATCATCTACGTAGCGAAGCCACGTTGATGGTTTCAATTTTGCAGAGAATAAAGCTTTTTCTTCAAAGAATTCCATGAAGAGGTCTGCGACGATGGGACTCAGAGGATTTCCCAGAAGAGGTGGCGATGGAACTCACCGCTTCCGCTTTCAATCAGGCAATTGACAGTTTCCCGCGCTTTCAACGTTCGCTGTACTTATAACCCTGTACCTTTCAGAACAAGGTCAGGAACAATCTTTAGCATTAGCTGAGTTCTCTCTCTGCTTTTGAGAAAATCCGAAGGGTCTGGATGAAACGTCAAGCCAAGAAGAATAAAGGACTTTGTTTTCACCACTTCATCTGCTTTGGAGAGTCTGCTTGGATCGCCCGCTTTCCAATACCGGTAGGATCAAGCTACAGGAATCTCAACGGACCAAGTGTAAGAACTCGCTTTACTTTCTTCTAGTTAAAGAGCTGATTTCACATGGCAAAAACCCCCATAAATATTACTTCTCTGTGCGATGGGAACATTGTAAATAATAATTGTAAATAATGCAATTATGCAAATGTTGTAAATATATGTGTGTGTAAATAATAACCAATACATAATTGTTAAATAACTTGTATCTGAGTCATCTAGGAATTATTTAACAATTATGTATTGGTTATTATTTACACACACATATATTTACAACATTTGCATAATAATTATTTACAATGTTCCCATCATCCGTAAATGTTGTATGACTCCCAGTTAACTTGTATCTGAGTCATCTAGGAATTAACTGGGAATCATACAACATTTACAGATGATGGAAACGTTGGGACCAAACAAGAGGTGATGTGGGAGATCTGTGATCTCATGCATTGTTTTTAAATTTGCAAGGCAGCTGAAACAGGATTTCATGGGATTGCTAAATGAATTCTGGAAGAACAGCTGGGGGAGCTTCCTCTATATTGCTTCCAGAGGTGGAGCTTTGGTGGAGCGCGTGGCGCAGGCCCCAGCCCGGGCAGAGGCGCTCAGGGGCGCCGCGGCGAAGCCTTGACCCCGCTGCTTGGCTCTTGGCAAGTACAGCTGCTGCGGCGCGGGTGCGGCTGCCGCCTTGTTTCCCGCCCGCCGGCTAACCTGCTGACTCTCCTCCTCCCCCGCAGCACCCGTCGAGCCTCTGAAGCCCACATGCGACCGCCCCCGCTGCGGCCCTGGGCCAGCTGCTTCTCCTGTTGCGCTCCTTGGCGTTGTCTTTGAGCACTTGGCTGCTGTGCTTGTTGAAGACTATGTCCTCCCCTTCCGCCTAAGGGCGGACGGAGGAGGAGGAGAGTCCCCTGCCCACCCTGCAGCCGGAAGGTCAGCCAGCAGCATGCAGCAGCTTACGAAAGAAAGGTAAACGGGTGGGTTCGTTCTGATTTGCAGGGCGGGCGGGGGCAGCGTTGGGCGGGGGCACCCGGGGCAGAGTCCCTCCGAGTCGCCCCCCCAATTTTCGCGGCACGGCCGCCGTATCCTATCTCCCTTCCTGGGCATGACCCGCCAACACGGGTCAATGCGGATTTGCACAAGCAGTATCTCTGGTGCAGGTCCACGTTGACCCGTTGTACAGGCTGAGGCTTACCCCGGAGCATGTGGGAGAGGAGACTTTCCACCTGCTAAACTCCCCCATGGGATGCAGTATAGCCTGGGCCAGTGCTGCTGCATCGGCACAGGGAAGTTTAGGTATAGTTTATGTTATATCTGTCATTTCCCCCTGTATTGCTAATAGGGGTGTGTGTGTGTGTGTGTGTGTGTGTGTGTGTGTGTGTGTGTGTTTGTGTGTATTGGGGAAGAATTTTAGATCAGGAAAATAGTTTGAGAGGAAAATGGTTGAACATATCCTTTCCCAGCATGCCTTCACCAATCACTTTAGCTGTCCTATACAGCTGCTTCAAAGGGGAAAAGAAGGCCTCTGATTGATCTTCCTCTTGGAGTTCCTGTGTCAAGTCCAGTTGAGTCCTCAATCTGTACGTTTTGGTGACAGAATTGCTGAGCTCTTTCTGGTATATTTGGTGTTGCCAGCTGTATCACAGTGCAATCCTAGGCATGTCTACTCAGAAGTAAGCTCTATTTGAATTCAATGGGACTTACTCCTAGGTAAGTGTGATCGGATTGCAGCCCTAGTGTTCTTCCCTTCACAGAAAAGAACCTGTTTCATTTACCCTTGTGGTGCAAAAAGCAGTCTGGAGGGCATGATTTTTGGCAGAAAAATGGCATGAAGGGGAACGGGTTAAGAACTCCCTCCCTGCTTTCTGCCCTTGCTGGTCTTCTTTTATCTGTAACTAAAAAAAAAAAAAAATGTTGGGGGCGAACTACAAGTGACTGAGCATCACATCTTGTTTAGTCCACAGTGTCCTCTAATGTGTGGCCCTCTCTTGGCATTCATCTATGTAATGGTTTTCAATTTTCCCCAGCGTATGTTTCTGTTGTTAGTTCTTGAAGAAACAGGTGTTTTTGAAGGAGAATGATGTACACTTTGTGCCTTTCAGAAGCAATTTATTCTGCTGCTGTTATAATCATCTAAAATACATATTATTTAGACAATTTGGCCACTTTCTGTGCATGCAGACTGACAACAATGGATGAAAACAGGAGATCAAAATGGGTGTACCAGAGACACGAAAGTGGCTCAGAGAAAAAGGAGATTCCTTGTCCCAATAATCACATCCCTTCTCCTTTTGCTTGTGCTGCTTCCTGAACATTCCATTATAGATTGGGACCATTTCAAAGAGCTCTTTTGGCCTTGTTTCATTTTGGATCTGTTGGCTGCTTTGATGTTGATTAACAATATATTAAAGCGCCTGTGAATCATCGTCAAGGCAAAAAAAAGATACAGAAATAATCAGCAAGGAACACCTATGCTTATTTGGCATTGCAGTCCCTATTTATTTATTAAAGTACAGTATTTATATACCACCTTTCTCATAGATTCAAGACAGTTTACAGGAAGGTTGACCATAAACCTCATTTTTTCAAGTGGGGTTTATACAAGTGTTATTCCATGAGAGAAACTCATAGAATCCTCAATTTCTCCAGATGTTTCCCTTCATAATACGGTAATCATCCTGGCTGCTGGATGCACCCACCCCAGCTTTTGCAGGCAGTTGCAAATCATGCCTCAGACCAATTCTCAAGATGTTATCTGGTTCTTGCCAGCTGACTCCTCCACATTCCTCCGCAGAGATCTGCCAGTGGCTTCTGTCTCCCATTCAAGGCAACTGTTCCTGCTTAGCTCAACCTCAACCTCCAGACCTGCTGCTGTGCTGAGTACCACCAGAAGTAAGTGGTGATGACGTCTCATTCCTTCCTCTTGTGCGGCGCAATCCCATGCCTCCTTTGGTGACCGCTTCAACTTTGGTTGAAAGTAAGGACAAGGTTGAAAATTTGTTTTGCGTTTTTGGGAGCTCCATAGACATGAGAGATGACAAACAATGCAACAGAACACCTCAGAACACCACAGTGAGGACTAAACTTCCAAGTACACATATATAGGATTGAACTGCAAAATGAGTTTGAAATGTCCCATAATTTCTTTCTTTCTGAAAACCTTTCAGTTCTGTCTACCCTTCAACAAAGAATAGAATCTACGAATAATTGTTCACTTATGCCTTGAAACGTTGTCATAAAATATTTTTACACACGCGAATCCATCATCCTTTCTCTCTGTTCATTTTTAATGGTGCCTAAATATAGAGAGAAGCGGTATTTATTGAGAAGAAAGGAAATGGACAGAAATAGCTCATTCTATATAGGCTTTCATCATTTATATAGCACCTCAGATCTCATCGCAGCCTTTGCATATAGCCTTAAGTTAAACCAAAAAGCCCAGTTCAATGTTGTTGGTGTGGGAGATGGACCAGCACAGCTCTTTCCTGTGTAGCTTGGGAAACATGAAAAGCACCAGGACACTTGAGAGGAGCCCACACTGTACAGCAAGTCCTCACTTAAAGTTGTCGATAGGTTCTTGGAAACTGCAACTTTAAGCGACATGGTTTATAATGAAACCAATTTTACCGTAGGCTAATTGATATACGCAAACATGAGTTTACGGCATATTTCTGGTCACCAAAACATTGCCAGACGTCTAAATAAAGACCCAAAGCGATTCTAATATAAAACATTAAATGTGAGCTTTCCAGGCCAGAGAAAACCCACGCAGACATGGGGAGAATGTTCAAACTCCACACAGGCAATGGCTCTGGCCTGGAAATCGATTTCTTTTCCTCAACAACTTAAAATGAAGCAACTTTAAGTGGGGACTTGCTGTACTTCTTCCTCCTGCCAGCTCTTTGCTCTTTCCAAACATGAAAGCAACATTGGTGTGGAAGGAGATGCAGTGGCGCACTCCTCCAGGATGGCCAGGGCTTCTCACATTACCCAAGCTGCCTGGAGAAAAGCTGCCCTGCAGCAACTCCCACACTGCCAATGCAATGCCAGTAGGGATGTTAAGAGACTGCCAGCGCAATCCTATCCAACTTACACCACCAGTGTAACCAGTGGGGAAGGGCAGGGCGGGAAGCTTTGGAGGGGAGGGGAGATTTAAGTTCCCTTTGAATCCCCCTTTGGAGGGGATTTGAATCCACTTTCCGTTCTGGGGCCTCCCGTTCTCGCTGCACCGCTGGTTACATCAGTGGTGTAAGTTGGATAGGATTGCGCTGTTCTTAGGCCACCCATTGTCAAACAGTGGAATTCAGTGTAGGTTACCCATGTTCAAGTCATTCATGCTGTCTTTTGGATTACATTGCTCCCATTTTATGAAACACACGTACTTCAAACCTGAATCAGTATGGGCTGCACACACCTTGGATTCCTGAAGAATTACTTCTGTCTATGTCCTTGAGTTGTTAGTAAGCTTTCCAGCAAAATCTTGCATTTTGTTTGACCAATGTTACCATCTTGGGGAATATCTCTCTCTCTCTCTCTCTCTCTCTCTCTCTCTCTCTCTCTCCCTCTCTCTCTCTCCAATTTAGTTCTCTGGTTTCACCAAGATATGGAACGTAGGATATTCTGGCCAGAGCTATGCAGACTGAGATCTAAGACAACTTCTGTGTTCTATCCATCAAAGGAAATGGTCTGCAAACTGGAATGCAGTTGAGAGTTGGCACACCCTACTCTGCAGCCAAACCTGGGGTTGCACAGGCAGGTTTAGCACTACCCACTTTTTCCCCATGTAAGGACTTACCTGCCACTTGCAACTATGGGAAGGTTTTAAGTGCATGTGAGGACTCCATTACGGCTGCAATCCTAGAACACTTTCCTGAGAGTAAGTCTAATTGAATTTAACAGGACTTACTTCTGAGTAGACATGCATAGGATTGTGCTGTACATTGCAGGTATAATTTGCCTCCCATGCATAATGATGGAGGCCCAAGTCACTCAGGAATGTGTATCCTCTCCAGAAGTGAGATATATATATATATACACACACACATACACACACAGATATTTCACTTGCTGCTCATCATGATGATGGGCATTTCACTAGTACATTCATTTATCAAATAGCTGAACAGCTTTTGTAAGGATTAAGGAAAAAATAGCATGAAAATATATATGACAAATGGATTTGTTAATTTCAATTTTACTGTTAATTTAGCATTTGTTCTTACAAAAGAAATGCTGTAATCATCCAACCTGAATCAGTTACATTATATTCTTAATTTTGCACCAAGAACAAATTAATTCACAAGTCGCTGCTAAATTAAGTTTGCTTCTTTAGAGGGAAAAATGTATATCTGGATCTCTCTTCTTTAGTGTTGAGAGCTGACTTGCAGCACAATCCTAGCTAACACACACACACACACACACACACACACACACACACACCCTGCGGATGCAGCCGTGCCAATGGAGCACATACTCTATCCTGAGAGAGGCAGTCTGGAGGTCTTCTTGAGGTAAGGGAACAAAGCAAGCCTCCACTGCCCCAATCGGTCTCCTCGAACCAGCTATTTTGCAAGTTCGAGGACAGTAAGGGAAAGGAAAGGGGACAGAACGGGTTTAGGATGGTGCATGCCAGTGTCGCCAAGGTCTACCCCTCCCTCTCCCATTCCACCTCCCGCCTGCCCCCCTTCCCCACCCAGAAACTCCTCAGTTCCTCCCCCTTCCTGTCCTGTTTTGCCCACCCCACCACTTCCTACCCTTCCAACTGGCTTTGCTGTTGGAGGTAGTTGGCAGTGGGGCCTCAGCTGTGCCCAGCTGTGGCTCCACAGCTTTAGTTAGCACACATGCATGCAAGTCCCTCAGAATGCATCTCATAAATTACTGCTTGTTATGGGCAAACATTGTACAGTATGCACATATCCATGTTTTTAGTGCAAAACATTCATAGCACACGTAGCATTGCAACACAGCCATGCACCACAGGATTCCTTAATATGTGCTATGAGAGCTCAGCCATCCACACAAACAGCAAGCATCTTGGATGGAATTGCTTGGGGAGGGGGCAGGGGCCATAGCTCAGTGGTTGAGCATCTGCTTTGCCTGCAGAAGGTCTTGGAGGCCATCCCTAGCTGAGAGAGAAGGACCACTATTTAAACACCTAGAGAGCCACTGTCAATCAACATGGGCAATACTGACCAAAATGGACAAATGGCCTCATTCCATAAGGGAGCTTCATATGGTAATGTGTAGCGAAGTGGGTCAGAGCTGTCTGGTGTAGAATATCACTTTAGTTGTCACGTCTCAAGTTTCTGGTTGCACCGTAGAAGTTAAAGAATGAGATAGGCTCAAGCCGTTGGGAACCCTGAATGATTGAGACACAACTGGATAAAAACCACCCTTGAACTAACCTCTGATGGAGGTAGAAATAATTTTATCTTAGTCTAACTGCAGAATTAATATGAGTGAATGTGATGTGAGTTTGGCAGAGGGAGCTCAAACTTATAATTTCACCATTCTTTTTTTTTTTTTTTTTAGCAGTGACAATTGATGAATCACAATCCTGTTGAAAAGCCGTGAGATATTTGCTTCTTTCAAAATTGTAAATGTCAGGCTTCTAGATTATCATCCAAACCCAGCACAGGAAGTCTTATCTGATCTGTCTTATCTGATGATGTAAGCTAGTTTTTTTTGGGGGGGGGAATTGCTAAACTTGGGGAAAAGGTAAACTTCAATGAAACTTTGCCATCTGAATTAAAGTACTGATGGGGAATATTCAGCTCTTTACCCAGTTCTGGTTGAAATCCATCTTCAGCAGCGTCGCGACGACGCGCGTCACCCCAGAGCGGGGGCGCGCGTCGCCCTTAAGGGGAAGGCTCCGCCCCCGCGCGTGACGTCACGCGCAGGAGCAGAGCGCCCTCCCCGCTCCGTTTTCAGCTCATTTTGGAGCCAAACGGACACAGGGGAGGGCGGGCGGGCCCACCTTCACTTCAAAAAGGTAAGTGGGGGGAATCGCGCGTCACCCCTGTATGCGCGACGCCCCCCGGCGTCCCGCCCCCCCGCTTCCCCCTGTCGACGCCAGTGTCCATCTTCCCTTTAATTTAACGCAGTCTCGCAGTGTAATCCTGTAAATAAAGCTGGTGACAGAACAAGCATTCCGTCGCCGGATGACATCGCAAACGTGCCATAAAGTATGTTCGCGACACCTTGGGAGTAAGGGAGGCCGGCGCAAGGTCAGCCTCCCTCACACAGGCACCGGACCAGGACACGGATGGAGGCGGAAGGTAAGAGCTCCGTCGCCAGCCGCGGGAGGGGGGCCATTGGCCTAGTCGGCCCGGGAGGGGGTGGGGGATGGCGTCAGCCATATCCCCGTCCCTGCCAGGCCTGCTACACCGTTTCACGGCCTCCTCTACTTCTGCCAGCTATTTAGCTGGTGGAAATCCGAGGAGCCTGATAGGGCCAGCCTTGATTTACACCCGGGGAAGGGGACATCCGGTCTGGCGGCAGAATGGCAGAATGGCCGCCAGGGCTCAGGATCCGGCGGGTGGCCTTGGGCCGCCGGCCAGATCCTTACACAGGATTGCACTGTCAGTAATATTAAAAACTGCTCTGAACAGATTGGAGAGCTCCACACATTGCAGAGAACCTGTGAGAGATCATTGAGCTGAGACATTAAGCTGAGACAATCTGGTAGAAGTTATCAATAAATCATAGGCAGAATGTATGCCCATGACTGACTGTGTCACAGCTCTTATAAAACAGTATTATGGAAATGCAATGCGCATTTTAGCCACACAATAGAGCCCAAGCTATGTAATGGTTTGTTTGGCACATAGAGTTATATAAATCCCATTTTTCATTTGGACTGACAAATAGTTTTCAAAGTTTGTTTACATGACCCTAAGACACTGCCCGCTATGCCATTAGGACAGAAGAAAAACGAACCTAGAGCTTTCTGACTGTTGAAACTGTTCCCATTTTACATCTTAAGACTGCCAACAGGCTTTGCATGCCTCAGCACTCTTGCTTTTGTATTGGAAACAATGCATGAGTGCCAAAATAAGGCTGCACTGTTGAATGCACTAACTCACGGGTGATTTCTGTGGTCTTCAAACTGCATTTATTTATGGAAACTTTTAAGTTACGTATGTGGTACGTAATGACTACGCTCATCCCCTTCCCCGAGTGTAACGGCAGCTGGGGGCGGTAGGCCTCCTCGGATTTCCGTCAGCTGTTTTGCTGGCGGAAGTCGGAGGAGGCCATATAACGGCCACCCTCCCGGCTCCGCCATCCCTCCCCTCCATCCGCCGACCCACACACCCAACCGCTGGATCCACACTTACCTGGCGTATGCCACTGCCACTGATCCCGCTCCCCTGTCCAGTGGCCCTGAACCTAATGTGATTGTTGTAGTAATAACAAGCAACAATAGATATAAAACTAGTAGTAGAGATATAGCAACCAGCAGGTACAATGGACTAGCCAAAGCAGATGCCATCTGCCCTGGACAGAAAACGCCACCGGAACGCTCTCCCCCCGCCCCTGCACCATGCAGCCCACCTGCAGCTTACCTCGGCCGCATGCCATCGGGATTTGGCCTGCAGGGGCTGGTACAGGCCTGTGCACCAGGCCTGGGGCTGGTGCAACTACCTTAATGGCAGCTTTTGAGATGATCTTGGGTCGGCTCAGAGGTCCTATACAGGCCTAGCAGCTGGATAGAATTGCGCCCTAAGTCTCTGTGGCATTCACATCAAGACTTACTTGATTTTAGTGGAAACAGTTGTAGCATAACATTATTAATATTCTTCCATTCAGTATCAGCAAATAAATCAAAAATGGAATAAATTTGTGCTTTTGCATTACTGCCCCCCATTACTGATTAAACATATTTTAGAAGATTTTTGTTTTCTTTTGTGAGGTCTGAAAATAAACTCTAGTCTAAGCTGAGTATGGCATAATTATGATTTAGTGATGACCTAATTTTTGCAGAAGTGTAATTATGGAGTAAACCTTTTAATAACAATATAATTAAGCAGCACTCTCAAAGGCATCTCAACTGTTATTTAATGTAATGGTTGCATATGCTGTTAGACTGGTAAACACTGGACAAAAAAAAACACACACACACCACTTTTCTGTCCAAGGGAGACAGCATTGTAGCTGTCCATTGTAGCTGCCGGTTGCTGCAGCTCTACTACTAGGTTTATACCTATTTGTTGCTTGTTATTACTGCAACGGTCACATTAGGTTCAGGGCCACTGGGCATATGGCAAGGTGTTGAAACAAGCCTCAGACTGGCATGCCCCTCCCGACCCTGGCATGTATAATGCTTTGCACGATGCAATTGGTTTGGTTTGTTTTTTATCTGTACGCTGCTTTCCCAATAAGGTGGCCAACAGCAAGAACAAAGTACCAAAAACATATAAACATCAATAATATTTCAGGCACCATAACAACATATCTGTAAGCATAGTATCAAAATCCAATACAGCCGCAACTCAAAAGCATGACAATTGACAATGAATATAGTTTAATACAGAAACATAATTCAAAGATAATTTATCAGAAAAATCAATGCTTAATATAAACAACTCCAATTCTAAAATCCTGAGCAATAAATCAACTGCATAATACTGTATTTCTTCAATTCTAAGACACATGTTTTTTCCCAATTAAGCATTTCAAAAAATGGGGTGCGTCTTAGAATCGAAGGTCTCCAAAAAGCACCCCAAAAGCTATCTTCTTACTTACTGGGGCTTGGGGGAGCTTCAGGGAGACCTGCGCGACCCTCTGCAGGCCTCCCTGATCTTCAGTTCGGCAAAAACCGGTGATTTTCAGCCATTTCCGGTTTTCGGAAAAACCAGAAATGCCCAAAAATCGCTGTTTTTTGCCGAACTGAAGATCAGGGAGGCCTGCAGAGGGTTGCGCAGGCCTCCCTGAAGCTCCCCCAAGCCCAGGTAACAAAGGAAATGGCACTTTCTGGCAGGGCCAGAAATGCTATGCAAAGGCAGTGCACTCAGTCATCCTCAGCTGCAGGAGACATTCTGGGGAGAGTGGGTAGATTCAATGACGGGAGGCAAGTCTTACAATCGATGGATTTTTTCCCCCCTGCTGGTGGTACTGAAAGTAAAGGTGCGCCTTAGAATCGATGGTGCCTTAGACTCGAAGAAATACGGTAATACAGACAACATGCAAAAGTCCAAATTGCAAAGTATAAATGCATATGAATGCAGAGGACCAGTACTCTAAGCTCAACTTAAATCAGGCATACCGAGAACCATTCCCCTCTCCACAAATCATTCTATAAACTGACATGCAATGTCTACAGATGTACACTTTTTTGTGAGACTGCCCTAAATGTTTGGAATCAGCCTCTCCGTTAAATTTTTCAGAAACAGTGTAATTGTGCTAACTCATAATAAGGTAAAGAGAAGTGTTTTTGATTTTTTGTTCCAATAACTGTGCTCACTTGGTTATTGCTTCTTTTTCTTCTGCGTGGGAGTTGGGTTTTATATTGTTTTGTTACTATGTAGTTTGTTTGTTTGTTAAAAAAATGCTTTGAAACTTTTTTATTTATTTGCTTGGTAGCCACTGTGATTTTTCTTTGAAAGAAAATCTGGAGATACAGAAGTGGAATTCAAACCTGTAACTTCACATGCCCTAATCTTTCCTTCAAATCTGTTCAAAATAAGAGAGAGAACCAGTTTCAGTTGGACCAGATGGAATTTCAGAGCGTATTTTCACTCCTTTAAACCAGTAAGTTCAACATGAACATAACTGGAAACATTTCATACAATGTCTAATGTAAAATCTCTCCATCTTGCGAAGCCTTTAATAGGCAAAACATGCAAGACCCCTCCCCCAAAATATAAACAGCAAAGAGGGCGTCAGCAGCTTTTGAGAAGTGCAAAATCTCGAGAGATCCAAGATGGCGGCACCCAGGAAAAAGTTTTTAAATTGTGTAAGTGGGTGGTGGGAGGGGGTGGTGGGAGGGGGTAGTTGACCCCACAGGGGAGTCCTGGCTGGCCTGATGCAGCTGGCCAGCCAGGAATTGGGTACGGGCGGCAGCGGCAGCTGCACCAGCACGAAGGACTGGAGACAAGCAAAAAAGGGGGCAAAAATGGTGGGGATGAAAAGTGGCGAAAGGGGGCAAAATAATTAATTAATTGGAAACATTTGGGTACCTCAAAATATGGTAGGCCTATGCATGTCTGCTCAGAAGTAAGCCCCATTGAGTTAAGTGGGACTTACTCTCAGGTAAGTGCATAGGATTGCAGCCCTAGGCATACATAGGATTGCAGTGCCAGTTTGTGACAGTACTTATGCAGTGTGTTCAGTGGAGCTTACTTCTGGGTAAGCGGGCATAGGACTTCAGCTTTAGTAATCTAGCTTCTAACCAATTTGTTATTTGATTAACAGCGCAATCCTATCCAACTTACACCACTGGTGTAACCAGTGGAGGAGGGCAGGGCAGGAGGCTTTGGACGGGAGGGGAGATTTAAATCCCCTTTGAATTCTCCTTTGTAGGGAATTTGAATCCCTTTTCCATTCTGGGGCCTCCCGTTCTCGTTGCACCACTGGTTACACTGGTGGTGTAAGTTGGATAGGATTGCGCTGTAACTCCTTTAAAAAAAATTGCATATAATGCACACCTCAAAATAGGTCCTATTTTTGAGCTGCTGACTTAACATTAAATGAAGTATAGTGTAAGAAAGAAAAGCTCACACTCCTTGTTGAAATGAAACACCATCATTAATATTTTTAATTCCCTAATATGTTAGTATGACAGAAAGAAAAAGACAGACAGACTGAAAGAAAGAAATCGTGTTCGTTACTTGCAGCCCCATTGTTCAGAAATGTTGCCCTCATTAACATTGGCTTCCCACCAATTAATCTAAAGCTGTGCAAGCCAAGCTCCTGCACTCAGAAGTAACACCTACTACAATATATTCAGTGGGCCTTACTCCCAGGTAAGCATGCACTGGGTTGCAATCTTCTACACACTTACCTGGAAGTAAGTCCTATTGAACTCAATAGGGATTATGTCTGAGTAGATATGCATAGGATTGTGCTGTTAGTAGATGATTCTACAGATCACATCTTGCAGGCCCAGTGTAAGCTACAGGAAGCTAATAAGATTCAAGATAAACTCTAAAGTGTTTCTTTGGACACAAGGCAGGATTCTCAGCAGTCTGATTATTCCTTTCATCCCTTTGTATCTTCCTTTTAGCTGTAATTTTATTGGTACTAGAATGTACTCTCTCCACCAGGCACATCTGTGGTTGTTTTTGCACTTTGATCCATGACTTAGTGACAGGTTTGGATGGCTCTATTTGCAGGCGCCAAAATGAGCGAGACCCTGCTGGTGAAGGGCCTCCCCAGGACAAACGTGTGTGCTGATAAGAAGAGAAACAACAGTATGAGTTGAGAGGACAGGTGGTCATAGACGCCAGTTGCATGCCAGGAAAGCCTTGCTGTCAGTTGTATGCTAAAAATAATTGTGCCTTTTGCTCCACAACTCAGGAGTGAAAGATCAAATCCTTTGCCTTGACAGAGAGATCTTTCTAGAGACGGTATTGCCTATTGTTGCCATGGCAGTTGCCCTTTTCAGCACCAAACAGCAAAGAGAGACTAAAGAAGAGCAACACTTGTCAAAGCTATGGATATACTCAAATACGGCAAAATGGCCCTACTATGGTTCACTTTCACAAGTCGGTGCAAGTCGGAGCTTTAGAAGTAGGTTTTCCCTGTGCCAGGTGCAAGGGAGTGACAACAGGAAACAGGTTATCTTGTTGGCTGTGTGCTCTCGGAGGCATCTGGTGGGGCCACTGTGGGTGCAATCCAAACCTACTTAGGCCACCGTTGTAACCAGCGGCCCAGCGAAAACAGGAGGCCCCAGAATAGGAAGGGGATTCAAATCCCCTCCAAAAGGGGAATTTAAAGGGGATTTGAATCCCCTTTCCATTCTGGGGCCTCCCATTTTCACTGGGCCGCTGGTTACAATGGTGGCCTAAGTAGGTTTGGATTGAGCCCTGTGAGATACAGGAAAGTGGACTAGATGGGCCTTTGGCCTGATCCAGCAGAGCTCTTCTTATGTTCTTATGTAAAGTACAGAAAAGGAGACTTGAAAGGTAACCTGCTCGGACAGGGTAGATGGCAGCCAGCACCAAGAACACAGTGCCCTAGTTAAGCCTGTCCTGTCATCTAATGTAACCATAATGGTAGTTCTAGATATGAGGAGCAGTCCCAGCTTTGGCGGGGGGGGGGGGGCTCACCCACCTCTACCCGCTTCTCCCTTGCATCCACTGCTTCTTCTTTTCCCACTCCCTGCATCTGAAAAGAAGAACAGAGAGGAAGTGTGGGGAGGAGAATGGTGAGCATTGGACACTTCCTTTTCCTCTCCATCCCCCTGTTCCTGTTCCAATCCAGGAAGTGGGAGGAGTGGCAGCTGATGTGTTTCCAGGGGAGCAGGCCAGCATTTGGCATGCCACCTCAACTGGGAGGAGGTCTTGGGCTGGCTTTGATGAGGGGTTAGAATTCAATCCTGACTGTACCGCTTCAGGCTAGAGGAAGTAGTGCGATGTTCATACTTCTGGGTCTTCCCCCATGTAAAACAAAACTCCCAAGATTTTGTAAATTAGTAGACTAGGGACAGGACTATACTAAATCCCTTTCTACCTGAAGTTGGTGTTGCTGAGAATTCTTCCATGTTAGATTCCCTTACTACGTTATTGGCCCAATCCTATCAGTTGGCAGCGCTAGTGGAGTGCGTACTCCGCTGTTGCAAGCTATTGCAAAAGTGCCATAAAGCACTTTGTGACAGCATGCCTTCCAGGAGTGCCAGTGTTCCTCTAGCACCAGCGTGCAGAGCTATGCACGCTGGAGCAGGTAGGTCTGGCATAGGGGCAGAGCCGTAACTTCGGGTGACACTTGGAGCACTCCGTCCGGGCGCCCCGGAGGGCGCCCTCTTTAGCAAGATAACAGTATCAGCTAATCTGATTAGCCCCAGAGGCCAAGACAATGGGGATGATCTGCTTCCTTTGAAAAGCAAATTCTCTCCTCCTCTGCTTTAATGAAGAGTAATTTGCATGCCGCCTGCAAGACCACTGGTCAGAGGGAATTGGTTTCCCATCCAAGGCAGAGCACTCTTAATCCTTTGCTATTTCCACACCGCTCTCCGTGACTGTCGTTTTAGGCAAGGCTGCTTCCCTTCGAATCTGCAGTCCCCAGGCAACTGTGACTTGAAGAAGCAGAGCTCTCTGTCCGGCAGGGAGGGAGGGGGGGAAGTGAGCTCCCTGCAACCAATCCCTCTTTGGCTGGCCCTTCTTCGGGGGCGCCCCTCCCCCCCGGAGCTCCAGGGCGCTCCGGAGCACGTTACGCCTCTGCATAGGGGCTAGGGAGGGCAGGAAAGGGGCAGAATGGGGCAAGGGGAGGGCAGCAGCAGGAGTGAATTGATTGGGCCCAGAAGGAGCATGGAATAGGCAGTGCTGGCGCATGCTGCATCCTATACCCCTTCCCAGGCCTGAACCGCCAACACAGGTCAACATGGACTTGCACCAGTGATATTGCTGGCACAGGTCCGAGTTGACCCATCGTGCAGGTTGGGGCTTACTTGCCTTGGCTGGGGCAAGGGGACAAATGTCCTCTTAACCCAAGGAGACTTTCCACCTGCTAAACTACCTGTGGGATCCAGCATAGCCGGCACCACTGCTTTGATGCAGGGAAGTTTGGGTAGGATTGGGCTGCCCGTTGGCGGAGTGGAGGCGGTGTGGAAGCAACTAGGGTGCAGCTCCACTCAGCACCATGATGGCAAAGAGAAACACAGAGTGAAATGTGAGGAACTCATACTGTGGTTGCTCCCCTTGGCAACATTGTCCATACAGTATTTGGGGAGGGGTGACCTTAGTGTGGAGAGAGGCCACAGTAGCATAAGTTCCTGCCACATGGCCTGGGACTTCTCATGTTACCTTACCAGCATTCCTCCGACTTTCAAGCCACCAATGTCCTATCAGAAAGGGGGGTCTCAGTGTACCACCTCCTTCCACATAATAAGTAGAATGACTCTTATGGCAGGTTTCAATATAAAATATGCAGAAGCTTTACCATGAGATAAAGCTGGGGTTCACTTAAGTGGTGGATTTGGGATGTCATACAGGTGGCATAACTTTGGAGATGTGAGGTATTCAGTGGGAGAGGGGAGCATCTAAAAAAAATGGATCTAGTCTGTACATGATATGCATATTTCCTACTGTGATTTTCTGAGGTTCTAAAAAGGCTAAATCCAGCCCTGAAAATTTGCTTTATATTTCTTAGAGTCAAAACAACCCTGTGAGTAGTTCAGACTGTCTTCGATATCTGTTAGTGGGCGAAGATGAGTTCCGCACAAAACAAGTGGCAAAGTATCTTAATTTGTGTATACAAAATGGTTCTGCAAACCAAAGTGTAGTGTGATAACCTAATTAGGTGTGCAATTCTCTGCTGGTTGATATGTTTTCTGGTTGTGTTTACTGTGTTCTGTGTAATAATATATGCCAATAAAGGTTCTGAAATCTGAATCTGTTCAGACTGTCATCCGTGACTGGCTTCTGATGCTCCAATGAGCCCGATAGCTGTGGGTATTAGAACACCAGATTTCCTTGCTGAAATGAAACCCAGTACTCCACCCATTACATCATAAATACCATTTAATGTTGCCAGATAAAATAAAATTGTTTAGAAACTGTGCATTTTGTTCTTATAATATTCTCTGACTATTCAACAGATCTGAACTATATATAATATCTGGTTTCCCAAGTACACTTCTAAAGTACTCGAATGTCAGAACTGCAAATGATCTAATGGGGCCCACCTCCCTTCAGGCTCTTATTTTCTTCATCTCATTTAATTAGGAGTGTGATTATGAAGAGGTGAGCTGTTATTTTCAACAGTCATAGCCCTTTGTGAAATAAGCTAGTAAGAAGTGACGTTTTCAAAAAAAAATGGTTGATGTGTAGCCAGATAGTTTGCAAACAACAAACTGCTGTACAAAATAGATAATAAGGCAGAGACGTGGGAGCTGCGAGAAGCTAGGCATAGGAATGAATTTCCGGCTCACTTCAGCCTGACTAATGGAGACAGAAACCTTCTTTTGAAATGTGAAAGCATTTGCTAGCACAGAATGTGGAGCTGATTAGAGAGAGGGGAGAATGAAAACTGGAGGCAGACTTCACTTGCACCCCAAATGCAACATTTCAGGACCAAACAAATGACTTTAATCATGACATTGGCCCTGGTATGCTTGCTTTATTTTTCCTGGGTGGTGGTAGGGGACTTGCGCAAGAAAAGAAAAGTTAATTGGCTCCAGTGGGAGCTTTTATTCCGGGACAGATAGTACACCTGGGGAGGAGTAGAGGTCCAGACTGAGACCAGGGCTGGGGATTGGATTAAAGCCCTCCTTCCGTCACTGTGGTTCCAATTCAGATCAGTTCTCCATATGTCGTGTTTTCAAGGGGAAAAAAAGAAAGCCTGCCAGGTTCAATGACATGATTAAAGCTGTGTGCAGTTTGGCACACCCGTAAGAGTGTGTAAGTCTAATTTTTTAGTCAACTTCCGATGAGCCTTGTCCGTTTCAATAGGAGCTGGCTTTGATTCCTGATTGAAAAGGAGTAAGCTCAGAGGTGTGACTCATGTAGAGATATAATGGGAAGCCTCCTCCTAGGACAGGTAAATACTGCATCTCTGCTTCAGGAGTGAGAATGACATGAAAACGAGAAGACGACTCAATCCAGCAGAAACTGATTGGACAGCAGAAAGGCTGAGCAGCAAATCATGGAGTAATGCAGTGGGCAGCCTCCTCTGTGGGTGGACATTTTGGGCTCATTGGACCCTAAGCATTTAATTGATTTATTTAAGCAGGCATACAGTTTGGGAATTGCTGTTATAAAGTAATCAGTCAATTTGCATAATGTCTCTCCAAAAAGTACTCAGCCACTCTTTACTCTTGTTAACAGCACATCAGGGGCATGAAAGGCATGTGTATGAGACTGAGAGAACGCTAACCCTATGAATTGCCTGATCTGTTCACCCTGTCTGATTTAGAGGCTGTTGCGTACAGTCCAGCGGCTTGCATTTACCAGGGACAGTCTCTATTTTCTGATCCCTGTACCTGGTCAATCACTGCCAGTAGTGAGCCTACAACCCCCGTGGGGGGCCGCTGCCGTGACACCCCCACGGGACACTATACGACCCCATGGGATACCCACACGTACAGCCCCTGGGAGGCGTGATGTCATATTCACGTGCCGCCGCAGCGCGGAAACACTGGTGCTTTTTCGCCTCTTTTTTGAGCCGAACGGCACCCGGGAGGGCGGGAGGACCAACCTTACTGCTGACAACAGCTGCACAAAGAGGAGCCGCCGGCGGTGGACACAACGGATTCGGCCACAAGGAACCCCCCACAACCCACTGTTTGGGGCCCACCTCCCCAACCACCCCCACCTCAATGACGCCTCTGATCACTGCTCCTTTTTTGTCCCTCTTTGTGCCTTTGAGAGATACCTGTTTCATACGTGGTCGGTGTAAATGGCTAGATTTGCCACTTATCGGGTTTCAGATCCTTTACACCAGGTCTATAGAAGTTAAATCTCTGCATTGCAGGGATGGCTGTGTCAGGCTCATTAGCGTCACTAGGACGCGCGTCACCCTGGGGCGGGGGACGCGCGTCACCCTGGGGCGGGGGACGCTCGTCACCCTGGGGCGGGGGACGCGCGTCACCCTGGGGCGGGGGACGCGCGTCACCCTGGGGCGGGGGACGCGCGTCACCCTAGTGACGCTACGCGGCGCGGGGGGGCGACCCGGCTCCCCCCCGTGTCGCGTCGCCCTTTGGATGCTCTGAGGCCGGCCCGGGAGCCGGCCTCGGAGCGTCCGACCCCGTCGGCGCTCCAGGACCTTCTGAAAGAAGGCCTAGGCAGCGCGTTTATCCGGGTATTTTCCAGATTTTCACGCATTCGCAAAGACTGTTTTGAGGGCTTTTTGCCCTCAAAACGGTCTTTGCGCATGCGCGAAAATCCGGAAAATACCTGGATAAACGCGCTGCCTGGGCCTTCTTTCAGAAGGCCCTGGAGCGCCGACGAGGTCGGACGCTCCGAGGCCGGCTCCCAGGCCAGCCTCGGAGCGTCCGAAGGGTGTCGCGCGTCACCCCCATGGTGCGCGTCACCTGGGGGGCGCCCCGCCCCCCCGCCTCGCACCAGTGACGCCATTGGTCAGGCTGACTCTAATATACATGCATGTCAATGCAAATAAATAAATATGAAGTTGCCATGTAGTGTACAACCTGTTACTTAACACCCCAGAGAGGCTCATGTTGAACTGTTAGTACAGTAATAGATGGTAGGACCATTGTGGTGTTCCCCTGAATGTATCTTTCACCTAAAGAACAAGCAGCCAAGCCCTGTCCTATTCTGTTTTATAAAACCAGTGGAGGACAGGCAGCTGCAGAGTAAGGTTGTTCAGCACAGAACAGATAATGGAGTGATGTCTGGTATGAGAATAGGGGTGATACAAACATGTATCTATTTTCATTTGAGAAACATTGGTGGGGATTAACAGATCCGTCTTTCCAACTTAACAACTGTGTCAATTAAAAACAAACAAAAGTAAAGTCCTTACTTTGGTGAGGATGCTGCCACCGCAAGCATGGCCTCACCACCTTTTCCCAATTCTGTCCGAGGGGCCAGAACAAGACAGCTGTGACCAGAAGGGTAGTAAGGGTGGGGTGTGAGCAGTGCCGCAGCCCCAGTTTCTATTTTATTGTACTACTTTGAATGAGAAAGGAGCCCCTACCACTTTGTTAGCTAGGGCTTCCTCCTTATTTCTTGCAGGGCTTATGCTCCTGCAGGTGTGACATGAGAGGAAGAAACTCCAAAGAGGTCCACCTTTCCTCAGCAGGCACTCATGGAGATATGGGGAAATGTACACCGCTTTGTTTCCCCATCTTACAGCTACTGAAGGTAGCACCGTTTTGAAACCCAGTTGAACTCCACGAGGATCAAAGCTCTTTGTGTGACATATAGACTTATTTCTGCCTGGAATGAGTGCAATGTGACACACACACACACACACACACACACACACACACAGAATCTACCTTGCCCAATTTTTTGCCCACCTTTTTCTTTTTCAGAAACTTCCACTGGAGGACCAGTGTTGGTAGAAAGTCATGTCAGCCACACATCTCAAGTCCTGGATCCAGTACTAGGGATGGGGAGAATCTCTCACATGGGACGTTTGTCTTTTTTCTGCTCTTCACTGGTCTGTAGGTGGACAGAGAGAGGGGAGAAAAAGGCACTGGAGCCTGTACTGAAATATTGTTGTGGGTGAAGCAATTATTAAGTCACTGCAGATAAGAGACTTGAATTGAACTCTCAAACCTAAAGACAAAACTTAAAGGCCACTCGTTTTTGTAAATAACTGTATTTGTCTGCCCACGATATCTGAGAACATGGTTTTAACACAGTTAGATAAGAACAAGACATCTGTTGGTCTAAATGATTCATTGTAGCAGTCTAGATGAGCCTATGGAATGCAAGTAAATCAGGTTTCCATTTGTTGTCACTAAATCCTGAGTTCCTCCTTTGGACTCAGATATCTCACATGCTGAAATATATCCTGCTGGTTGCATGGGTGTGTGTAGACACTTCTGCAGTGTGAACAGGCTGAAGTACCAACATAGGATAAGGATGAATTGGATACCATGTGGTTTGCAGGAACTGGATGTATGCAAAGTATATATGAAAAATATTCCATGCAAATGTATTACATTTTTGGGATTCCTTGGGGTAAGGAATCTGTGACACATCAGTTAGTTTGCAGCTGAACAATATCTACAAAGATTTTCAATCACCAAATGAACCCAGAAGACTGTTCCCCTAAGCATGTTCACGTGAGTGACTGATTGCTATACACCACTTGACTTTTAAGTCAGAATTTCATGATGTGTCTCAAATTCTTATCAACACAAGTTTCTTGTGTAGCATATAATCATGGTGTGACATCACAAATGGTTATTTAGCAAAATAATAGCATTACACGAACATGTTGAACCCAATCTCCAAGTGCCTGTGCATCATCGGGTCTAAGAACGTGGTCCCCATCATTTCTCCCAGTTTAGCTTGAGGAATGGAGACTTGCGGCGCAATCCTGTGTAAGATATGCCAGCTGGCCGAAAGGGCCGGCCACCACATCCTACCCCATTCCCGGGCTGCCCCAGGGCAGCCCAGGAGTACCTCAGGAGAAGGGGACGTTTATCCCCTTCCCTGGGTGGCAAGCCAGCTGAGGTCCTATGGGCTTTCTCAGATGTACGCCAGCTATGAAGCTGACGTACATCTGGGGTGGCATGGTAAGGCCAACCAGGCCCAGAACGGACCTAGGATATCGGTGGAGCTCACCGCAAATATCCCCTTCCTCTCCCAGCCCAATGGCCACCCCCAGACTACCCCATTTCGCCCTCCCCCCACCCCTGCACCGATCAGTGCAGGATGTACCTGTATTGGCGGACACAGGGACAGAGGCGTTTCCACGGTAGGGGCCGCACCGTAAGTCGCGCTCCGTCCTAGTACCGTGTTTACGAATTGGAATGAGGAGGCCCTGCCCCCTCGCCGGTGGATCCATTTCGCGCTGTGAAGGTAACGAGCAGGGAGTCTCCTGCCCATTCACCTTCGCAGCGCGGAATGGCTGCGATGGCAAGGGGGCGGGGCCTCCTCATTCCGTTTTGTAAACACAGTACTAGGATGGGGCACGACTTATGGTGCGACCCCTACTGTGGAAACGCCTCTGCACAGGGACAGTCCACCGGGGGAGTGAGGGCTTCTGGGCTCCGCGCTGGCGGCCCTTACTCCCGCTTTACAGCACATTTGTGACAGAGCGGCGGAGTGCACACTCCACTGCTCTAAAGTTAGAGATGATTGGGCTGTTGATTCTCACTCTTCTGACAAAACAGCAAATTGAAAGCTGAGCTCCTCATTTCCCCCCCTTGAAAGTGTAGGGCTCTGAACTCCAATGCCACAATTTACTGCAATTCATTTTGGAGATAGATTGCAGCTGGAGGAGGGATTTTAGGCAGAAAAATTGTGTGAGGGGAAAGAATTAACCCCTTCTGTCTGTAGTTCCAGGCTAGAACCTACCAAAAATGTGACTGCTTTTTCTTAAGTATGAGGAGCTTCTAAGGTTAAGCATGTATGTTATTGAGGAGGGAATGTTTAGTTTGGTCCTATGACCAAATCTTTGGTGATTGAAAATCCTATGAGCATGAATTCTTCCCAGTGCAATTCCTGGCTTTCCCCTAATGATGCTAGCCACCAGCAGATGTTTAATTTCTTTGCTAACATGTCCTCCTGCTGGTCTTCATTCAGATTTTTTAAAAATAGTAAACATGGGCGTCGACAGGGGGAAGCGCAGGGGGCGGGCCACCGGGGGGTGTCGCGCGCATAGGGGTGACGCGCGACCCCCCCACTTACAGTTTAGCGGTGAAGCTGGGCCCGCCCACCCTCCCCTGTGTCCGTTTGGCTCCAAAATGAGCCGAAAACGGAGCGGGGAGGGTGCTCTGCTCCTGCGCGTGACATCACGCGCGGGGGCGGAGCCTCTCCCTTAAAGGCAACGCGTGCCCCCGCTCTGGGGTGTCGCGCGTCCTAGCGACGCGACTGATAGTAAAAACGAAGGTTCTAGGATGCAATCTAGGATTCCACTTAGCTTCAGCATGGCGGCTAGTCTACTATATCATGTGACCAGATCCAGCAATACGAAGGTTCATGAGCTACCTCAGCTACTGACAATTATCCTTTTCAGAAAAGTTTTCAATAGCTTTTTTTGGTGCTTCTCAGCTAGGACTTTTGAGGAACTGATTCCAAAAAGGCACACAAAGATTGCCTGCATTGCATAAAATTCTCCTACATTGCAGTGTAGGAGTCATGATAGCATAAGGAGGCAGCTCGCATAATGCTAACCATCTTGTGTGAAAAGGTAAGGAAGGACTTGTGTGTGGGACTCTTCTTAGGTCACTTGCACAAAGTGTCATGATAGCATATCCACCAATAGCCACAGTGCTTGTATGGCTAGAAACACAGGTGGGTATACAATTAAAACATTCCGTTACCATCCAGCAATGTAATATAATGTTACAATATAAAGTCAAAAATGGTAATCATATCCACTTTAGGAAATAAGATTATCAGTCTTTCTTCACGCAGTTGCCTCCTACACCTCTAATTATTTTAAATCACACACCCCAGCAATAAACATTAACTCTTCAGAGGTCCTTTAGAAAGAGAAACTTATGAGTAAGAGGCAAAAGGAACTTGGAAGACATTTCAAAATTACACAGGTTTATACGGATTTTTCTTTTTTTTTTAACAGCACCAAGAATGCGTAAAGGTTCACTGTTATGCAATCTGGCACAAATACATTTCTGACTGGTGCAGAGTTTAAGACGGAAGATTTCAATTTCTGCTGTGCTTGTGAAAACTGGCTGTGTTAAAACTGTCTTGCTAAGTCATACAAAGTGACACCATTTCCAAGTAAGCCTGAGAGTCAAGGCCGTGACACACCCCACGTGTTGTGGTGCGAAGCGCAGGCAAGCTTTGGGGAGTGACGCAAAGAGGTCTGTGTGTCTTGTATTTTCATTCTTCATGCCGCAACGCACAAGAATTGGAGAAATTGAACTGCAGCCAATCAGAGGCCGCATTTGGTGCAGTGGGGCAGGACACGAAAGGATGTGAACAGCCAATCAAAATCAAGTCTGAAAAGACTCAATTTTGATTGGCTAGCAGAGAGGAGGGGCGGGGAAGGACTCCTTTTGCTTCTCTCTGATGCTTCAGCCCGTATAGTCAGGAAGTGGCACGGTGCAAAGCAAAGACTGGCTTCGCTTTGCCTTGCTTCGTGCTGCACCGTGCCGCAGGCGGTGTGTCACAGACTTAAGAGTGGAGAGATTATTGGACTTTGATCAGAAAGACTTCACGGCCACATACATCTGGGTTTGGAGGCCGAACATGAGCCTAAAAATAGCGGTAAGGAGGTCAGAGCAGATGGGAGGGCTTTTCCAAGTGCGGAAAAACTGCATGCAGCAGCTCTGCCCACCACACCGAGCTTCCTGCCGTTGCTTGTAGGCTCACACCATGGTCTCGCTGATCTAGCTAAGGGCCGCCAAAAAAGGCATGGTGGACCACCCTGGTCTAGATGATGACTAGGAATCTTTGGGTTCCAAATATTGCTCGCCTGCCTCTGCTCAATTCTTTGTTTTTACACTGTTCATATTTTTGTTATGATTACACATTACATACAGTACATAATAGAAGGTAGGGTAGTGGTGTTAGTGTGATGTTAACTAACACCACCCCAGCTCCATGCCCAAGTCTTTCCTATGGCCCTTCTACAACAGTTGTCTGAGGGCCACCACTCTGTCCAGGGACAGAAAAGTTACTCCTCCTTGCTAGGAAAAAAGAAAGTACTTCAGAGCACAAAGCAGTAATTGAAGAATTATGAGCCTCCAATAAGGAAATTAATTCTCTTTGTGCACACAAGAGGCTATAATTTATTGTTTCTTGGAACAGCTTCAAAGCTGAGCTAGCATAGTGAAGGTTTGATGTCAGTCTGTATTTTGGCACAGGAATTTAGGATGGATTTGCAGGTGACTGTGTTGAGGTCAGCATTTTGGGGACTAATTGTTCCCTAAGTCAACACTTGGGAGATGAATATTTTCAATCATTTCTACAGTACCCATAGAGATGTATCACAAGCTGAACACAGTTGTTTTTTTGAGGCTTTGGGCTAGTTCACTCATGTATATGCATCGCTACATTTCTCTACACTTGGGTCTGGCTCACATCTGTGTACATCACTTGCTATCTCAACATTTGATTACTGTACATATGTTGAATAGCAACAAATGTGTGAACAAATCCTACTGAAAGATCTAGTGTGCTCATGCACAGACTTAGGTAGGAATGAGGTGCTGCGAATTCTGGGTTTTTAGATGAACGTACTTTAGACTGCAGGTGGGGCAATCACATATTTTAATGCTCTTCTATATTAAAAAAAAAATACCTACCCACCCCTCTCTGAATACAAAAAAAAAAAAAAAAAACCAAGCACACCAAGGAACAGGCTTGGCTAGCACCTCTCCATCTAATGTACCTGTTTTTAACTTGCAAGGATATTTTTCACACATGGGGAATATTCAAAATTGGCATACCCCACTGCAGCCTAAACGTGGTACAGTCTGTTCTATAACATTCAGGATTTCACCACCACATTTTGCTGAGTAGATAAATTGATCCCAAAAAGCATTGTGCTTAAGTTGAAGTGAATGTTCGCATCAACGAACGTTCGCATCAACGAATGATGTGAATGTTCACAAGCCCCAAAAATATCGTGCTTAAATTGATGTGAAAGTTCTATCTGTGGCATTAGATTTATGACAGATCATTCACACATGCAATACATACTGCTGTTACAGTCAGCAAATGATGAACATGCATGTATGAAGCAGGCCTTGCTGATTGGTACGTGAGCATGTGAACAGATGTCACTGGAAAGTGTTGTGTTTAAGTTGTGAATATTCTTCCTGTTGCATTGTATCTGTGAAGCACATTCACATATACATGTCATCACTTGTAAATGTTGTATGATGCAATAAGTCCTCCACTACTTCTTCACATAAACAGTGTGGGAGAAATTGCAAAGGATTCTTCCAGGTTCACCTTGACACTCAAGAACTAGACAGCCTTTAGAATAAAACCTTATACTTTGTTGCAACTGCTTTGATGCACACAAAACAACACCTCTGACCTAAGACAACTGTGAAGCCATGTGCACACCCCACACCAGTTTTACATGTGTATTTATCAATTTATGACTTTTTCAGTATTTAAGCAACAACAGGTCACCTTTTTTTTTTTACATTATTATGACTCTGCAGTTTACTCTTTTTCTACAATTCTTAGACATGTGCAGAGCTGTGAAGTCCTAGCGGTGAAGGCAATAAGAAGAGCCCTGCTGGATCAGGCCAAAAGCCCATCTAGTCCAGCTTCCTGTGTCACACAGTGGCCCCACCAGATGCCTCAGGGAGCACAAGACAACAAGATAACCTGTTTCCCGTTGACACTCCCTTGCACCTGGCACAGAGAAAACCCACTTCTAAAACCAGGAGGTTGCTTATGGCTTGTAACCTGTGATGGTCTTTTCCTCCATGAATCTGTCCAAACCCCTTTTAAAGGCATCTAGGCCAGGTGCCATCCCCACATCCTGTGACAAGGAGTTCCACAGATGAACTACACACTGGGTAAAGAAATATTTTCTTTAGGGAGTCTCCTGTGCATTGCCTTCACCGCAATGAGTGTGTGTTCACCACGGAACAGAGCGGTTACTGCTGTGCAAGACTTACCATTCCGCCCCACCTCTAGCAATGCCAGTGGCAGAGTGCATCTTACTAACAGCGCAATCCTATCCAACTTACACCACTGGTATGAATGTAGACACTGGTATGAATGCAGACAGAATGTAGGGGATTTGAATCCCCTTTCCAAAGAGGGATTCAAAGGGGATTTAAATCTCCCCTCCCTTCCAAAGCCTCCCGCCCTGCCCTCCTCCGCTGGTTACACCAATGGTGTAAATTAGATAGGATTGCGCTGTAAGTTTCCATTCTCCTTTGACACGTGGTTCTGCAATGAATAGAACTCTGTCTGTGTCTAGACCCAGACATAGTTTGATACGACTTAGGCCTGAGATGAGCATCCAAGTTGATAAGGAAAACATCTGCAAAAGCCAAGTGATAACTATATGTGAGAATCAGCAATATTTTCTCCATGCCTCTTATTTCAAAAAATAAGACTTCCGGTTGGGAGGAATGGCTGGCTGATAGCTCTGTCGGTTGCTCTACACCGACAGAGCACGTCTGATGGACTTAATTACTCTACCCCTGGATTAAAAGGGTGTGCAATGAGATAAACCACATATCTTCGGATCGCTCCCATTACTTTCTCGGAGAGCGTAGGCTTTTCGAGTTTGTTTTGTTTTGAGCGTGGAAGAGAACGGATCAACAACGAGCTCAAAAATCAGCCGGAACGTAAGCCAAGCCCCCTCCCGCTTATACTTTTGCTTTGCTTATGCAAGTGGCGAGGAACTGCAGTAAGAATTGAAGAAATAAGCTAAGATAACAAGTTAATTTAAGAATAGAAGATTTGTTGTGAAAAGGATATAATTTGGAAGAAAGACAAGATACTACAGTGAAAATATTAAGTGAAAATATTAAGTAATTTGTTGGTACTTACGGAAGATTGAAGTAGCGAAGAAACATTTGGGGGAGATATCTATAAACTGTTGCAATGAGAGAAAGAGACTTGTTTTGCTTTTGAATTGTTTGTTTGGAATTCCTGCAGTTTGAAATTACACAAAGAGAAAAAACAATTCCTTCCGGGATGAAGGTCATCATGAAGGATTGAAAAATAATTATGTTGGTTGGTATTTGCCGCCTGCACACATTTTAAGAAGTTGAGTCTTTATGGTTTTTGGTTTTTAAAGAGAAGGAAAAGAACTTGAATTGAATAAGTGAAAGAGTGCCATTTGGTGAAATTATAAATATGGCTACAAGAAAAAGAGTGAATACATTAGAAAAAAAATCACCTCCAAGGTCGCCTGGAAAAGAAAGACCAGTGGAACAACTGGAAGAATGCTTTAAAAGATGGGAACATAAATTTGATGCCAAACTGGGAACTTTGCAGGAAGAATTTCAAAAGATGAAGGTAGAGGTGACGCAAGAATTGCATCAGTTGGATGTTGCTGTGAAAGAAATGAAAGGTGATCTTCAAGGGATAAATACAAAGATGAAAATACAGGAAGATAAAGTGAAGAATCTTGAAATGGAGAGCTGTAAGATTCAAGATATGCTGGCGCTGGCTGAACAAGAGAGAAAACAGAGTTTTTTACGGTTTCGTACAATTCCAGAACAACAAGCAGAAGGTACAAGAGATAGACAGCCCATTCCAACCCAACTCCTCTCCAAGTCAGGCATAAGTGTGGCCTAAGTGCAGCCTAAGTTAGGCAGAAGTTATGTCTGAGTTAGGTCAGAGGTATGCCTGAGTTAGGCAGGCTGCAGTTTCTGTGGCCCAGCACCATCCCAGGATCCAGGCAACACTTACCTCCCAGGCAGGCAGGCTCTCCAGGCTCGGTGTCTGGCTCGGGCATGTGCAGGCCTGTGTGTCTGCACGTGTCAGCGTCCATCCATGGCAGCTGCTGCAGTGTCTGTCTCAGCCCGGTGGCAAAGGGGCTGACCGCAGGCAGGGGGGTTGCGCCAGTCATGTGGTGGACGCAGGGCAGGTGACAGGTGAGCGAGGTGCCCGAGCCAGCTGCCACAGGGCACCCTGTGCATCAGCCACCTGCTGCAGGGGAGAGTGGCCGTCCCCCCTCCTGCAGAAGGCAATGCCACCCCCATGCCACGTTGAGGCTGCATGTGGGAGTCATGGGGGGGAGCGGGGGAGGGAAGGGAAGGAGGGGGTGGGAACGTCACACACAAGGGGGGGCTCCGTGATGTCTGGAACTGCCTCTGACATGACTTGCCCGTGCGCTGCCTGAAGCCCTGGACCTCCAGGGCTGGGGCAATGCCCACAAAGAAGGCATCCCGGCGTGCGTTCTGCTCTGTGCCCCGGCCAAGACTGAGAGATGCCTTGGGCTTTCTGCTGCGAGCGTGAAGGGCTCACGCAGCTCATCATGCCCCAGATGGGGCGACGACAGCGCCCCTCGGCAGGCGCTCTGGCAGGGTGGGGGGTGGCCAGCAGCCATCATCTGGGAGTGGGAGGGGAGGCAGACACACAGGCAGGCAGACAGTGGGTGCTGGGGAGGGGCACGTGTGGGTCAGAGACAGACAGACAGACAGACAGACAACAAGGCTGGTGGGAGAGAGATTCCGAGAGAGGGGTCTGCAGAGACCAATAGGGACACAGGGGTTGCTCCGCAGATGAAGGCAATGCAGAAACAAGCGCCTCTTATGCAGACGGCTGCATTACGGGCGGACCTTCGACGGAAGCGGCTGCATTACGGGCGGACCTTCGACGGAAGCGGCTGCATTACGGGCGGACCTTCGACAGAAGCGGCTGCATTACGGGCGGACGCCCTGGCTGGCGAGATCCCCGGTTGCTGAGCGGCCACTGCACAGATGCAGCGGCAACAAGCGGCCCCGCTATGGGCTCCGTGGCGCCTGTCACTGTTTGCCTGCCTGAGAGGCCCCCCAACTCCCCCTCCCCTCTGTCCCATGGGGGTCTGGCAGCCTCCCTGCTGTGTTCTCCCTGGGAAGGAAGTGGCAGTCCCTGGAAGGGATTCATGCAGGGGCTTCAGTGCTGGGGGGCTGTCTGTGTGTGGAGGGCAATGCTTGTGTAACACTGGGCACATATGTTTCAAGGAGGCTCTGCCCGAGGGGCATCTTTATTGTTCTGGAACGTTAGCAGAGATGGCCAGGCGAGGCTGCCAGGGGTAGTCACAGCAGCCAATCTGAAAGCAGCAGCAGCAGCAGCAGCAGCACACATGCCCCATGGACCTGGAGACGCAGGCTCTCCCCCTGTGGAACCTAGCCAGCTCCATAGAAAAGGGAGGGACAGCAAGAAGGACAGCCAGGGAGGTGGAGCAGCAGCGCCGGCAGCTGAGGAGGGTTGCAGGGCTGGCTCTCTGACCTCTGGCAGCAGCGAGGCAGAGGACCGTGGGGCAACCAGACTGCAGGCCCAGGGGTGCTCCCAGGAAGGTAGGTGGTAGTGGACATTCCTGGGGAGACAAAAAACAAGGGGGTGTTACATGGCAGCTGGTGTGTGGTAGCAATCGCCATTGAAGAAATGCCAGTGTGCCGGTTGCAAAAGCCTGCAGGGAGAGAAATAACACAGCTGATAGGTGTGACACACATAGCATGGTCTGAGCTGCTTACCCGGGTGTAAGGCGAGCATGATCCTGTCAGGGAAAAGGGTCCAAGAGAGAGAAGACAACACATATACTGGGTCACAACCATGGCAATCCTAGCAATACTGACCTGTCAGTTGACCCTGTGGAGAAAAATGGGGGGGGGGGGACAGCTGGTGTCTACAGACGGTTAACAGCACCACCACACTCGTGGTGTTGTATGCTCACATGACAACAGGCAGCAATCTGACACAATAGTGGTAAAGCGGCATGTATCCTATATATCAGGGGTGGCCAACCTTCCACCATTAGGGCTACTGTGTTCTTAAGAGTTGTGTAGAAGACAGAATCTTGGCAGCTGCAAGTGCTGATGGTGCTGCTAAAGCAGCTGCACCTGCTGAAATGCCCTCACCTATGCAACCATTTAAAGGGCCAGCATTCATGTTGAAAGGTTGGCCACCACTGCTATATATCATAGCAGCCATTGCAGGCAGGCATCTGACTACTCATTGGTAAAGAGGCATTTCAGAGAAGGCATTGCAGGCAGACATGAGAGGGCACATTGGTAAAGAGACATATCATGGCAGGCTATGCAGGCAGACATGAGAGGGCACATTGGTAAAGAGGCAAATCATGGCAGGCTATGCAGGCAGCTATGAGACAAGATGTTAGTATAGAGGCATGTATCCTACCTATATTTCTATATGCAAAGAGGCAGATGTCAGAACACATGTCAGCACAACCCCTGCTCTTACCTGCACTTACCTGCTGGTGTTGTTGCCTGTGTGTGTGTGGGGGGGGAGAGGCTGGGAGAAAGACATGGGTTAGCAAATGGTAGCATGGAGACAGCTGCCCAGGCACAGCTGTAAACAGTTTGGCCAAAGCCAGAACAGCCCTCTCTGCCCTTGAGGGGGGCAGAGAGGAGAGAGGAGAGGAGAAGAGAAGAGAGAAGTGGGGTGTTTGTGAATTTTGCCCTCCACCGACAAAGTCCCACTTTGTGGCTGCGGGGGACATAACCCCACACCATGTGCTCAGAGAGAGAGAGAGAGAGAGAGAGAGAGAGAGAGAGAGACTGGGGGCCTGGGGCTGGGCTTTTGTGGGAAAGAGGCTGGTTGGGGCTGGGTGCTGATAGGCTCCCTATCTTAGGCATAACTCTGTCGGTTTCCAGACCTAGCAGGCCCAACTCCGTCCTAACTCTGACCTAACTCAGGAGTAGGGTGTTAGAAATTTTCAGGAGAGGGCTGGCTTGGGTAAGGTAAAATGGCTCCTATGGGTCTCCTCGAATTTGGGTCCACCTTTTTGGTCGACCTAAAATTTGTGTCAGCATTTGTGTTGGAGGGGACGTGTCTGTGCTTGCCAGGGTCTGGAATCCAACGTTAATTGGTTGCCGCCCCCGTTACACCCACAGTCCGCCCATGGTCCGCCCACTTTTAGGTCAACTTCAGGTCTGACTTGTGCTGCTTAGCCCTTGGGTTGGAATGGGCTGTTCTTAGTCCGCCGGTCGTAACTTTGACCTAACTTTGACCTAACTTCGCCCTAAATGGTTGCGTTCCAGACCTAAAGTCGCCCTAAACGACTTAGGCTGACTTTAGGTCTGACTTGGGCTGCTTGGCCCTTGGGTTGGAATGGGCTGAGAATTTTTCACATTCTGTCAGAATTCTTACAAATAGATCGAGAGGAATTAAGGTTCCTCAAGATTAAGGTTCAAATGAAACTGGAAACCTTTTTGTTGGGTATGTGGGATGATCATGTAGGCGAAAAAATTCAAACTTTGTTTTTTATATATGATAGCTGCGGCAAGAATTTTATATGCACAATATTGGAAGAATTCGGAGATACCTTTGCTGGAAGATTGGTGGCTGAAAGTTTTGGATTATGCTGAAATGGATAAACTTACAATTTTAATTCAAGCTCCTTTTAGGGCCCAATCCTATGGGTGGCCTGCGCTGCTGGAACTCACATTCTGGCAGCACTGGGCACTTTCCGGTGGCACAAAAGCCAGGTCGCTGTTGCACGCTACCAGGCTGCCAGGAGCATGGTGCTCACAGAAGCAGCTCCAGAGACCTCTGTAAGTTGGTGGTGGAGGTGTGTCGTGGGCGGGGAAGGGGAGGGCAGGGAAATTTCAGGGTGGGGAGGGCAAGGGTGGATACCAGCAGCAGCAACTTGTGCCAGGTTCCTATCCCCTCTGTTTGAACACTCTCGCCCCTTTTCTCTCAGATATACAGTACACCAGCCAAATGGCTGGCGTGGGTCCAAGGAGATCAATAGGTGATTAGGCACCCTACCAGGTGATAAATTTTAAAAAAACTGTTCTGCTTTACTTCCCAGTTGATTTGTACTTGCCTCCTGCAGGCTGTCTGATTACCCCCCCCCCCCGACCATAGCATGCAGCGCAGCCTCCGTTGGTGTGACTGCATGCTACAGTGTGGCAGGGGATGGGATTAGGCAGTGCATTTGATATTTAGGAGTACCTGATAAATAATTCTCAAGACTGTGTATAAATGGAAACATATAATACACTGGAACAGTCTTCCACATCTGTTAACTTACTCAGGTTATGTTTATATACACACACGCACACGCACACACACGCATGTGCTCACACCATTAAAGCAGGCAATAAGAAAGTAGGCCATAAAGACATTTTACATGCTGTCCTTGGAAACTTATAACCCAATCCTATCCCCTACTATTGGTGCTGATGCAGCCGCACCAATGCATACTACATACTACAGACAGAGTGCATACTACATCCAATGGCAATCAGGAAGCCTGCTAAAGGTAAGGGAAAATATTTTTCTCTTATTGCCTATGGATTTCCTTGGACCTATGCCAGCCATAACTGATGCAAATCCAAGGACAGAAAAGGGCAGAGTGGGCTGAAAACTGAGGGATAGGATCTGGTGTGCACGTTTGCTGCTGTGATCCACCCTCTCCAGCTCCCCTATCAACTTACCTGTCCTGGTGTGGCCCATGGCCACGCCAGTGCAGCTCCGATACTGCTGCCGCCTCCAGTGGTGGCTCAAAATGGTCTGGTGGTGGTGTGCTCTGTGCACCGTTGCAGGGCCTTTTATGACAGCGGGACAAGTGTCCCACTGTCCTAATTCAAGCATAGGATTAGGCCGTATGAATCTTCCTTCAGTTTCATAAGGGCTTCTGGAGGCATGTAGTTAAATGGTATCTGTAGATTTCTCAACTGAACAGCTTTTGTTCTTAGAAGGTTGCTCCGGTGTGTTGGCAGCAGTAGCAGCATGGGTCACAGATTTTTAACACTACCATCACATAGTAGACTGATTTTAGGACTTGTTAGGACCTCTGGTCTTGACAGAGAGCCTGATTCCATTCCATTGGTTCCCTTGAAGCTGAACATGCATGTGTGAACCAGCCCAGAGTGTATTTTTATGCTTGTTACCAGAAAGAACCATTTTGTATGGGCCCTAGTCTGTGTGGTGGGGGACACTACCTGCAGATGCTTAGTGAACAGGCAAATCCACCTTTGGTCTGACAGTTCTGCAAATAAAGCTGATAAAATCCTGAAAAGATTCATGCGGACACATTGTAGCATAGTTGCCACTCTCCAATCAAAAATCTGAGGAGATTATGAGTCACAGTCAATGTTGTATGCAAAACATTAAAGTACCTGCCAGCTATGTTTACCTGTTGGGTTGAAACACAAAGAAACCAATTAAGCAGAAAAAAGAAAGAACAACTGAATGCTTTTACTGTATGCCTGTTAGAGATAGAGTTCCAAATCAATAGGAAGTGGAAGAAAGAAAGAAAAAAGATAGCTCTTTGTCATTAGATTAATTTTCTTCTTGAGTGAAAGACTCACTAAATAGACATTACGGCGGCAATCCTATACATATTTACATGGGAGTAAGTTCCATTGAACAGTGAAAGTTTCTGCTGAGTAGACAGGCATAGCATTGTGCTGGAAGATTTCATAGCAGCAGGTCGGGCAGCCCAGTCCTGTGTAAGGATACGCGGCCGATCGTCCTGGGCTTATCAACAATGTTACATCCCCTTCTGTTTCTCCCCTGGCAACATGGAGTGACACAAAATATGTGATCTGACATCAGCATCCTTGGTCTTTCCTCTTTCCTGCTCTGTTTCCTTGGCTGCTACTTACAGAATCAGGGACACAGACACACCACAGTGCTACAATAACACATGGCGTGATGCATTTTGCATTATTATTGCACATTATGAGGGAGGGAGAGAGGAGGAGGAAGGGGTTCTTCTTTTTGGAAGCAGCCAGGTACTTAAAAAAACCATCTAGTTCCAGTATCAATGAAAGTTATTTTTACTCAAAAGCCAAAGTGGGGAAAAATATTTATGGAAACCAGTGAAAATATAAAAAAGTAGTCACCAAGCTTTCAGGTACTTGAGAAGTCATCTTCACCCTGGATGTTAAGCAAAAAAAGGGGGGGGGTTGACAAACTGAGATACTGTCAGTCAGACAAAGTCAGATACTCATGGATCTTTATTCAGCTACTATACATGATAAATACTGTGTATAGATTAACAATCAGGGAAGCCACAAAAGTAGGTATATTCATGACTTAAAATAGGGATTTGGCACATGAAAACCAATTGAAAATTGGCTGATGTGAAATCTACAGAATTTAGTAAAGATTGATACCTTCTCTGTGATGGTTTTTATTCCATTATGCTTATGAACAGCAGAATCTCCATTTCTAGTGGGATTGATTAATTTATGAGTATGAATGCCGGGCTTTCTGCCAAGTCATCTTAAACTCAAGTGATTAAAGCACTTCTGGTGAGATGCTTTTAACTAACCAAAATATCTAGAAGGAATTGAAATGTGTTTTGGGATCAGAGGGAGACAGAAACTGTTATCAGGAAAATGCTAGGTACAGTCTTACTTTGGAACGCTGTGTGGGTTGAGGTTTCAATAAAGTTACTTCCCACTCCTCCAAAGGGGAGGACTTAAAACATATTCATTTTGGGCACAGTGGGGTTGTGCCAGCTCTTTGAAAATATCAACTCTGCCAACACCTCCTTTCCCACCTTCTGAGTGTAGTTCCCTGAAATGCACTCCTGAGGGTTGCGGGAACCTCTGAAATGATGCTTGATGCTGCTGGGGGGAGCTGCAGCTGGAAGGGGGAACTGGTAGCAATTGGGGATGCTCAGGGTAGTGTCACAGGTGGGGCTTGGTTGGGCACATGCTGAGAGGCCATGTTCCTGACAAGGTCTGTGCCTGGCCATGCCCCACCTATCCCAGCAACAGACCCGCTGCTGCTGTAGCTGCCCGACAATTGCTCGGCAAGCATCTCCATGGCTTAGTGGGCAGCTTACTGGGTTTCTAGGCAACACTGGATGGGAGTTCTCCTTGTAAAGGCTCATGGACGTCTGGCTCAGTTGGTAGAGCGTTCATCTCTCACAAATGCCTGAAGATCTGCAGGACAGCAGTTCAAGACGGCCGAAAGTCTGTCGGAGAGCTGCTGGCATGCCGAGCTGATAAGCTGCAGAGCCCTGTGGGGGAGTGAGCTGCAGCTGAAGCAGCTGAAGTGTGCTGAGACGAACACCAGAAAGAGAGAGAGCTGGACTGTGAAAGTAACATCTCAAATGAAGGGTTCTATGAAAGATTAGAACGTTATTATATATATATATATATATATATATATATATATATATATATATATATATATATATATATATATATATATATATATATATATATATAGAAAGACTTGCGTTTCTGGGCTTGGAAACAGGAAATTTGAGGGTTCATAAAGCTCATGAGGTAAGCATTATGACTCCCAAATTCTTGATATTTCCCAGGTATATTTTCCTGATGCACTTCCAGAGGGGTAAGGTGTTAAACCTCCCTCCCAGAGTGAGGATCAAATCCCATTTCTATTTTATGATAGTCCAGTATTATTGGAGTTGATTTTGCTTTTACTATTTCTGTTCGCTTACGCTAGTTTTTATACTTTTGTAAAAAAGTGACTTACTGTGCAATCCAGTGTAACTTTCCACCTGCAGAGCGTGTGCTCTGCAGGCAGAGGGTGCCGTAAACATGCCATAAAGCACATTTTTGGCACCCAGTGAGTAAGGCCTGCTGGCTGGTGCACACGCTGGCAGGCCTCACTCCACCGCGGACCGGACCTGCAGCCACTGGAGCAAGGTAAGGTTTGCTCCGGTGGGAGCAGGGGTGGGGGAGGGCAGTCTGGGCGGCGAGGGAGGGTGGCCGTTGGCCGAGCCAGCCTGGTTGGGGATGGGGATATCGGCCATGATATCCCCGTCCACAGGCTTGGCAGATACACCGCTGCCTCAGATTTCTGCCAGCTCAAGAGCCGGCGGACATCCGAGGAGGCCCATTGGGGCCTTTCAGTCCTAAACCGGGGGAATGGAACGAATGTCCCCTTCCCCCGAGGAGACCCCGGGCCACGCCGGAGCGGCCTGTGAAGGGCATAGGATCCTGCGGCCGGCCCTATGGGCTAGCCGTGGATCTTTACACAGAATTGGGCTGCCCAATAAATAAATGCCTCGGAGTGGACACACGACAGAATCAAAACTTATTCAGACTGGCTCAAATTAAGCTAAGCTATTTTCTAACTGATGGAAAGGGAGAAGCTAGCTTGGTTTAGGCATGCAGCAGAATGAGATGCTACAATTCTGAATCGTTATAGCAGACTACCATTTTTGATGCTTTTCTTACATATATAATTAATAATAAATAGGATAATATAGTGAAAAATAAATCCAGTAAATAACAACATCAAGGAGAAAGATTGAGTTCCAGCTTGCTCCATGCTGTGCATGTTTCTACTTGCAGGGGATTGTTCTTTAAATACAAATCATTCAAAACTGCGATTATCACCTGCAGTCTGAAGTGGTACATCCCATTCTTCACATCTGCTGCATAGGCCTTGATGTCAGCCAGTCCTCCGGGAAGCTCAACCATCGCTAGTTGTTTTAGCTCACGTAGGTTTTATTAACTTTCCATCACTTGGAGTATTTGTTAAACAGAAGAGTGACTGTTTCCTAAAATAAAACAATTTAGTAGAAGGGTGTTAAATTAAAAAAAAATAATGCCAAGCATGCAAGTTCTCCATTTGACCCATTGAGACTTACAGTTAATTCCGGTCTCTGTTCGAAATACCACAATATGGGCTAGTAATAAAGTAGCATATTTGCATTTTTTGAACTGCTGTTTTCAACTAATATTGGCAGGAGAAAGACATCTGTTGTTGTATCTAACAGATAAGCCCAGACTTAAAATTCTGTAAAATTGCCTTCGAGGATTCAGTTCTAGTTTGTTTGTTTGTTTTTTAGCTTGAGAATGTACGTGTTTATGTATGAAGTGTCTGGGAGCAATGTGAAAAATTCCCAGATATGAAATTTAAATTCAGTGTGCTCTGCAGCCTTTAAATTCTCCCTTTCTCTAACACTGAAATTTCCTGCAGACTACGGGAAATGACATAATATTTATTGCTAATAATAACACACCTCAATTTATTCATACATAAAATCATAAATATGATGACTGAGCTGTCCTTTGCACTTCAAAGGGGAGATCATGGGAGATCAGCTAGTAATTAGAATTAAGCTGTAATGCTTACATTTGATGACTATATTGGAGGATTTTGATTCCAATGAGGTGGTTTTAAAAGGGTTTTTCACTTCAACATAAGCAATTTTGATTGTAAAAACTGCTCATCTAGGGCTGGCCCAAGACCTCCTGAAGCCTGAGGTGGTGTGCAAAAAAATGCTGCACCTTCTTATCTGGGGATGCTCCAGCCTCTGTTCCTTCCACTTCCTGGCTTTGAAAAGGAAGAGCGGGATGGAACAGAAGTGTAGGAATGGAAAGTGGTGTCCTGTTCTAGCCCTCCTCTCCTTCACACTTCCTCTTCTGCTCCATCCCCAGCAGGATGGAAGAGGAGAATGGAGGTGGATCAGAAGTGGGTGCCTGCTGCCAAACTGCTATTTGAAGTAACCTCTTCAGTTGGCTTCATGGATGGATTGTGTGAACATGGTAAAAATCACTGGCTAGGTCTGACTCCATCTTGTAGGCCAGAAGCCATTTTGAAGCAGCTGTGGAAAAGTTGACTTGTTATGAGACAGTGTGCAGCATCAGTCTAGCGTGCAGTGCTCTTATCAGGCCGAGTTCAGAGCTCAGAGCTGAGCTCACCTTGCTTGCTGCTGGTACCAAGATCTCCAATTAATCTAACAAGATGCAGCGGTGATTCTCCAGTTCAGCGGGCAAGAGAGTGATTGCCCAACATTGCATCAGCTAGTGAGTGTAGTGTCACAGGTGGGGAAGGTTCAGAAGCTTCAATCTTCCAGAAGCTTCAGCTGGTCCAAGTACCTGGTTGGCCAGAAGTTACCTTTAATGTATAAAAGCCTGTTGCTAAGGCGGGAGGAGGCTGCCATCACCATTGCTCTTGCTCTTTCTGTCATAGGTGTCTGTCCATATCACTGCTGGTATGACAGGTAGAAGAGCTGCCCTTTCCCCATGCTCAGGAGTTAGAATATCCAGGTGAGCATTAGGAATAAGTAATTCTAGGAACTTAGCTTTATTGTTTTAGTACTGTATGTCACTGCCTCATATGCCCTCACAAGAGTTGGGCGCTGCCAACTTGGATCTCACGAGAATTTGCAAGATCCAAGATGGCGCTGCCGGAAAAAGGTGAGTTTTTACACTTTAAAAGCAGCAGTGGCGGAGGCTTCTACGAGGCGGTCCCGGATTTTCCGGGATGGATGGTAAGCCTAAGATTGTGTAACTATATTTCTGTAAATAAATCATTATATATTTACAGGCTTGTGTCTGTGAGAGTACAAGGGAACTGACAGTGCAATCCTAACCAACTTTCCAGCGCCGATATAGCCGTGCCAACAGGGCGCACACTGCATTTTGCACTCGTTAGCATTTCATCATTGGAAAGATGGTTCAGGTCATTGATCAGTTTCATTGCCCTTTTCTGAAATGAAGCCTACAGTGCAACCCAGTGCAAGCATGTCGACTTGAATTCAATAATACTCCCTCCCAGGTAAGTATGTTTAGGACTGCAGTCTTGGGAGCCTAGAGCAGTCTGGCCTGCCATTGCAAAAGAGCTGCATGTGCCACTTGCACCACTGCAGCTCTTCTTTAATTATGAAGGGTGTGACCATGTGTAGAGGGTGGCCGTTTTTCTTCCATGTTCACTAAAAAAGTGTCATGCAGGCGATGTTCTAGCTACATTTGCTCATAAATATTCTCCACGTCTCAAATTTGCCTTCTGGATAGATGTATGCATTAATGAAACAAGCCAGAATCGTTCTGTTCTAATAGTATTTGGAAGACTAGAATTCGAATTATTCTAGTAAATGGTACTTTTACCATTTTAAAGTAAAGCAAAAACAAAATAAAACCTGGCAATGACTGCTTAGTGTGGTTTTTCAGTGATCACAAATTGCTAAATCAATTAAATGGCACATTTCGAAACAGGGTTTAAGACACTGCTAGCCCACTTCCTTAAATGAGATTTGAGTTGCTCTGGAATCGGAGAGAACAGCTATTTTAGCACCTACAGGAAACAGATTACTAGAATAAGCTATAATTATATAGGAGTGGTTAGAACAGTAGCTATATTTTTTAAATGAATCTACAATGAGAACTTTAAATTAGCTACATAACATCACATTAGCAAACTGCTTAGGGGAAGAAACTTTTTAAAAACTTTAAAAAACTAGTATGAACCACTGGTTTTTTTTTTTCAGGGGAGAAGTCTTACAGCCAAATCCTGCACAAGATGCACTGACTGGCCTAAATGGCTGGCCACTGCATCCTATGCAGGACGTGGCCCATGCTGGCGGAGCTAGGGCTCACTTTGGGGGGAAAGGGCCCCTTTCCCCTAGTGTAAGCCCCGGTGGCCCCAATGGGCCTCATCGGATGCGCGCCAGGTATTTTGCTGGTGCACATCCGGGGAGGCCAGGTAAGGCCAGCCAGGCCCAGGAAGGGGTTTAGGATATTTGCAGAGTGCACCACCAATTTCCCCACCCCCTCCCTGGCCTGGCTGGCCAATCGCCCCCTCCCTGCCACCCCGGCCCTCCCTCCCCATGTCTTCCCGCCACCCGGTGCAGGGCTTACCTGTGTCTGGTGGTCGGCTTTGTTGGTCAGAGGCTGAGTGAGCGGTGCTGGCCTCGCTTACTTTCTAGGTGCCGCAAAAGTGCTTTACGGCATTTTCGTGACACCCAGCGTTGGCGGAGCAGCATTGACTTGGGCAGGATTTTGCTCTCAATCTACCAATGTTTTGATATTCCAGAAAAACTGATGAAAGTCACTGCCAGGAATGATGGTCTGAAAGCAAGGTAAAGCATGAGTGGGTCATCCAACAACAGTGGCAGTCCAATCCTGCCTAGCAGGACGCAGCGGTGCAAATAAGGTGCCTGCTGCATCCTACGCAGGATTGGGCCTGCGCCAGTGCAGCCAGAGGCCTCCTCGGTGGGGTTACCTCCGGGTAAAGAGCCCCAACCACCCCAATAGGTCTATTTGAATGTATGGCAGCTATTTTGCTGGTGCACATTTGAGCTGACTGTGTAATGCCGGCCAGGCCCAGGAAGGGGGATAGGATTTGGCGGAGCATGCCACTGCCGATCCCTCCCCTGTCCCGAGCCCAACTGACCAATCCCCCCCCAGAATGCTCCATTTCTCCCTCCGCACGCCCCTCCGCTGTTCAGTGGGGACTTACCTCTCCGCCGTGGTGCCAGAAGCGTCGCTCCGGTAGGCAGGCAGGGTCAAGAGACCCTGCCTGCTGCTTTCTCCGTAGGGGACTGGCTCGGACAGTGAGGGGGCGGGGCTGCCTCCTCCTCGCTCGGTAAAGAGACTATGACCGCAGCGATACTTACAGCCCCGCCCCTACCGGAGCGACGCCTCTGCGTGGTGCTCCACCATTCTGCAGTGCCGGCACCACTTACTTGTTGGATGCTGCAAATATGCTTTCCGACACGTTTGTGACACCTTAGACCAGTGGAGTGATTGCTCCGCCGGTCTAAATTTATACTGGATTGTGCTGTTAGTCTCCATACCAAAATATCCCAAACAGGTTAGTCCATCTATCATCAAGACTAAGCACATAATTATTTTCTGAATGATATCACCGTAAATAGAATGTTTCAGTTATTTGCATTTGTTGCAATCTGATTCAGTACATGTACAGACTGCAACTCACCATATCATGGAGATAGAAGAAAAAGTGTGTTGATCCAAGATATGGAAAGCTGCAGGCTAGTGACCATAAATCGGCACAATCCTCCTTCTCCCTGGACATATCCTGACAAATATTTAAATAGGGCTAGAACCTCAACATATGCTAAAGCATTCCCAAGGGGCCAGTTCATTCTACTGAGGGGAACAGCATGGATATAACTCTTACCACCAGTGAAAATGGCTGTTAAAACCATTTTTACCCAAGGGTGTATTTACGCATCTGGAGTTAAATGCGTACACCTTTGAAACATGAAACAATGCGTATACCTGAGAAAATGGGTGTAGGAGACAGGAACAACCTATGAATCCACTATTTGGGGATATGATTGCAGTCATTCTGCACCGCCGTAAACTAATGGCTATCTCTGTGATCACGATGAAATGCTTAATTGCATTTCATTGAGATTGTTGCATCTCGCCCAGTTCTTATGATATGTTCTTCATAGAATCATAAGAGTTGGAAGGTAACCCACAAGGTCATCTAGTCCACCCCTGCCTGTAGCAGGAAATCCTCCTAGACCTAGAGCATCTCCAGTAGGTGCCTGTTGAATCTCTGCTTGAAGATCTCCAGTGAGGGAGAATCCACCACCTCCCTTGGTAATTTGTTCCATTGCCAAACCGCTCTTACTGTTAAGAATTTCTTCCTGATATCCAGTCAGAATTTCCTCTCTTGCAGTTTGAACCCATTTGATCTAGTTCTACTCTCAGAGGCACTGAGAACAAATTGGTTCCTTCCTCCACATGACAGCCCTTCAGGTATTTGGAGAGTGCTATGATATCCCCTCTCAGCCTCCTCTTCTCCAGGCTAAACATACCAAGTTCCCTCAACCTTTCCTTGTAGGACTTGTTCTCCAGACCTCTGATCATCCTTGTCGCTCTTCTCTGAACCCGCTCCAGTTTGGCTGCATCTTTCCTAAAGTGGTACTGCCCAGAATTGGACACAGTACTCCAGGGGAGGTCTGACCAATGCGTTTTCTAAACCCGCATATTTAATGGCATGGAGAAATTCAGCAGCGTGAAGTGGCCCAAGAGAGGCTCACTAAAGATCTACTGGTCTTGCCATTGCAAACTGGTATTTGAACTGACCTTTGTAAAGTGACATGCCCAGATATCAACAACAGATGATTGTTGCACCCCGGTACCTGGACTTTCTGGAAGTGGCCCTGGCAGGCTTAGTTTAAACCACTTTGATAATTTTGTTTTTCCATTGAAGAAAATCTTAATAGGAAGCTGGATTTAATGCAACTCGTATGCTGGGTATATTTTCCAAGCATAAAAATTACTGTACATGTTTGACTGAGATCCTAGAGGAGTCCATTTTCCTGAAATGACATGTTTATGTAATCCAGCGTTAGGTTGTTTTTTTCTCCAGTGAAAAATAACCAGACAATACCAGTGGTGCATTTTGCATGCCACTGTTCTTACCCTGCTTCCTACTGTGGTTCAAGGCTAAGGCGTGAAAAGGAGGGATCCCAATTGGCTGGGCATTGTCGTTGGGGTGTGGGGCGACTGCGCGAGCAAGGAATGTATTCCTACTTCCCAGTCGTGTCCCGTTCATTGGCCCCCGCCCGCTCGCCCTTCGTATAATCTGAGAGTAACCTGGTTGCCCTTTATTGGGGGCTGGGTAGGATTTTTTTGCTGCCAGCCTGATTGGTTGGAGTTTCACCTATCCCAGATTGGCGTTGTGCGGTTTCTGGTTAGGAGTTCGTCCTGTTCCTTTTTCCTTTGGTCACTTTAGGCAGGTGTCGTGCGGGCTGGGTAGGTTGGTGTGGTTTGTTTGTTGTCCACCATAAGGTAAGTGAAGTCAAGGAGTGAGTCAGGACAGCTCAGATGATGCTTGACCAGCTCAAAATGGCAAGCCCCCTGGCTGAATTAGGCAAAGACCACCGCAAGGCTTGGCCTGTGGGAATCTGCGTTGTCCAGCTGCCTTGACCCTTCAGAATTACCCGAGCCTTTCCTTGTCGTCACCACTGCTGCCATTTTGAAAATTAAGTAACTTACCCAGGCGCCGGCATGTTGGCTTGCGAAATCTCACGAGATCCAAGATGTTGGCACCCAAATCTCGTGACGGCATCATGCCCTCACGAGATTTGGGTGCCGACATCTTGAATCTTGCGAGATTTCATGAGCCAACATGTCGGTGCTTGGGTAAGTTACCTAATTTGCAAAATGGCAGTGGCGGAGGTGAGATTCCGGGATCACGGCATACCTCCCGGGATGCCGGGACCCGATTCCGAAATCCGGGAGGGTCCCAGGCATTCTGGGACGTATGGTAAGTGTAGCCATAATTGCCTGCGCGCTTGGAGTTGGAGGTAGGTTTTCCCTGCTGCAGATGTTTACGTTGTTATTTAAATAAAGTGGCCAAGTTAACCTCAAGCCTCGGTCTCACATGTTTATTTTGGGGGTGCTCGGGTAACTAGTGGATTTAGCATTCAGCAGTTAACAGCTAACTCAACAATTTAACCTTTAAACCGAGAGTAGGCATATAGGAAGGAATGCAGCCCCCCCCCCGGGCACCCCCTTCTGATCAGGTCAAAACTCCAGTCCCAAACTGTGATAAAAATGCCAAATTTACCTAAGAGAGAGCTTATTTTCAAACTTAGACCAGTAGACAGTACTGGTAAGCCTCCCTTTTATTTAGAAACCCTTGACAACCCTTGACAAACAGCTATTCCCTTATGGTCGTGTAAGTGTAGAGTTCAGAAACATTTGGGCTAATTACATCCTAACAGCATGTACATGGTACATAGAGGAAGTGTGGGAAGGCATGACCCCCCAAAGATACAGAATTTTTGCAGAAGTTAATTAAATACTCTGAAAAGGGTGACCTTATGGACTTAATTTATGTGAATGCTTCTAAAAGCTTTGACAAAGGATGTTTTGTTTAGGCCTCATTTGAAAAAATAACCTTGAGGAGAACATAGATTTAAACCACTTAAGCATAAAGAAAGAGTGCTGGGTGGATGCTTTGATTCACTCAAGGCTGATAACAGGGTATCCAATGCATTTGAATCAGGGTGAGTGATGTTTGCATGCCAGGTACGTACACATCCAGCATTTCAAAGACAGTCCTGTACATGAGTAGTGGTGGCTGGGGGCAGAATCAGGGAGCCCAGCGGTGTGGCTTGGTGCAAATGTGTTGGGGCTGATACAATCTTGACTCAAATGTCAAGTCAAATGTCAAGTCAAATCTTGACACAAGTCAAATGTAGGAACCAGAAGCCCTGATGACAAAAACAGCAGGGATGGGGACTTGAGTCAAATGACTCGACTCGCAAGTGCGACTGAGTCACTATTTCCCTGACTTGTACTTGTGACCCACAGGACTTGCACTTGACTCGCACTCGTGGGGGTAACGACGCCATTTCTGAGTCATTTTCCTTTAATGGCCAGTATCAGCACTGGCAGGCAGGCAGGCAGGCAGGCGCAGTGGAGCCCCTCGGAGGAGGAGGGCGATGGGGAGGGAGGGTTTTCGAGGGGGTGGGAAAGCAAACCTGGCTCGGAGGTTTTTTCCCTTTTTTTGCCGTCTGTTCGCCATTGGCCACAACTCCGAGCTCAAGGGGTGGGGAGGGGTGAAGGCGAAGCTGCCGCAGTGGTTTCTCCTCATTGACCAAAATTCTGAGCCCAAGGGATGCTCAGCAAGGGGAGGGGGCAGGGAGGGAATAATAAATTGTTTGAATGTAGACACGAGTACGCTTGTTTTTCCCAAACCAGATGGGTGGTGACAAGACTGAGAGGTGAGGGGAAGGGCATAGGGGGAAGCCTCAGAGGTCCACACACACACACCCCACACAGACACACACACACCCCATTTTCAGGGGAAAAAGCCATTTTCCCCAAAGTGACTCGACTTTTTAGAGACATTTTGGTTCCGTTTTACAGCTGAGGAATGGAGGAACAGCAATAAGTCACCAGTCCAAGTCAATAACAGTCAATCCTGCCTAGTCCTGCCTAACTTCAGGCTGGCAGAACTCTCGCTCCTCAGGAGTAAGTGACGGCAGCCCAGAGGCCAGAGCTGCTCACTCCGCCGTCCCCCGGACTCTGTGCCGGCTGACCCAGGTAAGTCCTAGGCCGGTCGGTGGGAGGGCATGGGGAGGGCGGACTTGGATGGCCCAGCCTGGGAGGGGGCAGGGATATCGGCACTGCTATCTCAAGTCCCTTCCCGGGCCAGACTGGCCTTACACAGCCTCCCTGGATGCGCACCAGCTAAAGAAATAAACATCCGCTTCTCCCAAGGTGAGCCTGGGCTGCGCTGGCACGGTCCACATCCTACGCAGGATTGCGCTGTGAATCAATGACACAGAATTCTTGAGGGCTCTATTTATAGAGAGGGAAGGTGGGATATAGAAATCATTTTAAAATAATAATAATAAAGTGCCTCTGAGCATATGCAGAGTGTTTCCCCTTGTAGCCGCACTATCTGTATTTGTATAGGTCCATCAAGCAGACATTTTTGGAAAACTTTACTTCTGACTTTCTGCAGCACCTCCTTCCGGTCAATGCATGCTGCGTGTGTCCAGGGGCAAAGATGGTACTTCCCTCATCTATGTGCAGAGGTTGCCCACATTTGCTCACGTCTAAATGGCCAATTGCCAGTAGAACCCAGTCTAAAGTGGCAGAGAGGTTCACACAAGCCTCACTCAGAACGGTCACAGCTTATTTATTTATTTATTTATTTATTTAAAATGATTTCTATCCCACCATTCTCCTTTCTGAAAAGGAAGCAGGGCAGCATACATCCTCAGCAAAAACACAGCAATTGATAAAGTCAATATAAAATACAATCAGTGTAAAAACACTGGGCAATAAAACAGTGATAAAACAACCATGAGCAGAAAATTAATAAGCAGCTGAAATGATAATAATCAAGATGAGTAACGTGATACAAAGCAAAAAAAAAAAAGTCTTAAGACCCTGCTGGAAGGCGAACAGGGAAGGTTCCATTTTTAATTCAGTAGGGAGGGAGTTCCACAGTTGTGGTGCTGCTACATGGAGAAGACCCTTCTTCTTGTTGCCACCAGCCTCAGAGACTGAGGCGCAGGGACTGAGCCTCAGTGGCATCCATAGAAGGGCCACCCCAGATCACCTCAGGGGGTAGGCCACCTCATATGGAAAAAGGTGGTCCTAGAGATACCTTGGCCCTAAGCTGTAACGGGCTTTAATTAAAGGTCAAGATGAAAACTTTGAACTGTGCCCAGAGAAATGCATCGGCAGCCAGTGTAGCTGGAGGAGTGGTCCAACAGAGTCAGTGGGCTGTGATAGGCTGTGAAAGCAAGGAGGTGGCAAGCCACGGAGGACAGGCAGACTGGATGAAGGCCAGAAGAGAGATGAGGAAGCAAGACAGCAAGGCCAAAATGAGCTTTGGGACAAACCTTGGAAGAACTGACAGCCAGGTCAGGGAAGACCAGTGGGCTCCTCTGGATCCTCTTGGGATGAAGGGACCATGCTAGAGCTTTTTCCTTTCAGTGCTGTAGTTTATAGCAGTCACCCCAAGAAGCACCAGATCAACTCCAGAAAGGAGCTAAGACGAGAGCTTTGCATGATATACAGTATTGACATCCACGTTTTCCTCTTTTATTGCCCACGCAAAATATTTCTAAAATCTCTAAGCAGTTCTTCACAAATTAGCATCTTAGAGCCTTCAGTCTTTTTATTTTTAACTTGCAGATACCATCGGTCTCAATTCTTGCCTTTGAGAATACAAACTATAAATGTATTTTTGTTCCTTCGCTCTCAGTGTTTCTGCACTGTTCCAGCTGCGCATCCCATATGTCATGTTGACCTGAGAAGTATTTGGATATTAATCCTATAGCAGTGGGGAATTAATTTCACAAGAATTCCCATGCATTGCAACTTTCCTTTAATCTTATTCCAGGAGCCTCAAAAGACATGCATGCCATTAGGCCAAATTTTGTCTGGTTTGTTCTGACATAACAGTTTTCATAATATTTTCCTGCCAGCAGTTTTATTTTCTTTCTTTATTTTCTGCCTTCTTTCTACGTGATCAAATACTCCTATATGGATTTTTTTTCTTTTAACAAGGTTATTGATTTCCTCATTTGCTATAGCAATAACTACAAAAACAGACGCCAATTTCTTAACAGCACACAATCCCAGCAGGATGATATAAAGTTAGAACATCATATTTTTCCTTGATTTCTTTTTAATCTGCTCACTAGAAAGCCTACCAGATTGTATGCATTTATATTCTAAATTTCATTTTATTATGCATCTTTCTCAGAGATGAAATAAAAGAATCACACTTTGTCATTTTCCAAAATTTGACTTTAAGCTGCAATTAACTGGGCCAGCCCATCTACGAGGACACCCTGGGCTGGTTGCCTCAGGTGACAGATCAGCGGGGGGGGGGGGACCATCTCCCACCTGCCCACCTGCCTCCACCACTCCTCCCGTTCTTACTCCCAGGATTTGAAAAGGAAGAGGAGAATGGAGGAAGAAGGAGGAGCTGAGAGTGGTGGGCTAGAGTGTCTCCAATACTCTCCTTTCCTCCACCCATTCTTTGTCATTTCCTTTTCCTTCTCAAATGCAGGGAGCAGGAGAGGGTCCAGTTGGGCAACAGCTGAAACACAGCTAGGTAAGGGCAGTGGCGTTCTTACTATTGGGGCGCTTGTGAGCTGCGCCCCAGGCGCCGAGTGGGCACGCTGTTTCCGGGGGGCGCGGGAGCTTGGGCTTGGAGCTGTGCGGCTGCCAAGCCCCCGGGAAGCAGCGCGCCCACTCGGCGCATCATCGGCTTCCAGAGTGGAGCCGGGACAAGCCCTCGTCATTGCGACCGCCCAGTTCGGCGGTTGAGGGCTTTGTGAGCCGGCCGAACGCGTCGCAGGCTTTTATTTGTTTTTTCTGCACATGCGCAGAACCTTTCTGAGGGCAAACGGGCTGCCCAGTAATGTCAATGATACCTTCCCAGCAGCATCCAGGTTTAGCAAGGTCATCTTGCCTGACCTTGATAAGTGAATGTATAATGTATCTTGTGAATCACTTATTGTATCTATATGATGTTATCCGAGATATATGCTGATCATTGGCATAGTGATCTCATTACTGATTGTCTAGCTCGGGGGTCAGCAACCTACGGCCCACAGGCCAGATCTGGCCTGCCAACCAAAGTAATCCAGCCTGAAGTCTTGAGGCTGTAACTGACCAATGGGTAGTACTTTTACCTAGGAAGTGGCGGTGGTGACACTGGAACTCTGCGAGGCTGGGCAGGCAGCTCTGCCATTGCTTGTCCAGCGCGTAACAAATTAGGCAGGAGGCTTGGACTCCCAAGCCGTGCTATGCACAGTGCAGAGATCGGCAACCTGGAAGTTCGGCGATGACGTGATGACATCATCGCCGAATGTCTGGATGTCATCACTGAATGTCCGTCCCCGATGCAAAAAAAGGTTGCCAATCCCTGCTTTAGTTTATTAATGTAATTTATGTTGTTGTACCTACAAAACTTTGGGGAAAAACATGAAAATAAAAAGTAAAAACAACAACCCTCAAACAACGTCTTACAGCCCAATCCACTGTAACTCCTGTTCCACCCACCCCCAGCCCTGTAATGCCAACATGGCACCTGCTACATTCCACAGAGGAGTTTTGGCCTCTGAAGGTCTCCTTGGGTAAGCTCCTGTTGGCATGCAAGTCTGCGTGGACCCGAGAAGGCAGATTGAGGCTGGGAAGAGGGTTAGGTTTTGGTGTGTGCCACTGCTGCCTTAACTACCCCTCCCCAGTCCTTCCCTGGTCCCGATCCATCCTCCCAGACCTTGTCACCACCCCACCTCCTTCTAACCCCCATACGGATTTACCTGGGGTGGCAGGCATCCCGAGTCCAGAGTCCAGGCAGTGTGCTGTGTGTGGTGTGTTGCCTTTTGTGACAGCAGGAAAGCACCTAGCGCTGCCAGAACACTGGTTCTGGCGGCACTAAGTGCCTTTAGGATTACGCCCTTAGGCTCCTTCTGACATGACCTTGGGAGCCTGGGAGCCACTGAAGTGTGTGTCCTTCCCTCACCACTCTAGTCATGTCAGAATTCCAGGCTCACAGAAGAGAAGCTCATGACATGTCTCCTTTCTAAGATAGCAGCATCACCCCAGTTTGTTCAGAAGTGTTGGGCTTTTGACATTACTGGAATAGTGCAGAATGGGCACACAACTGTGATTTGTAGCGCAATCCTACCCAGCTCCTCCACTGGTGCAGCAGTGGTGGAGGGAGAATGGGAGGCTTTGGAAGGGAAAGGGGGTTTAAATCCCTTTTAAATCCCCTTTCACTTCCAAAGCCTCCCGTTCTGCCCTCCACCACTGCTGCACCAGTGGAGGAGCTGGGTAGGATTGTGCTGATAATGAGTTAACTGGCTCTCGCAGAGGATATTTGGAGTGCTGCTTGGGGAAAGGCAGGCGCTGGAGACAGAGAGTTGCATAGCAGCATCCTGCCCTTAGGCTGCATACTCCAGGGCCATTGTGTCTGCCTCTGTGGTTTTATTACTTTTCTCTCTATCTAGAATAGAGCCCTCTCTGAACCTAATGCATCTTTCCTCTGGCTGTGTTGCGATCAATTCCGAATGCACTGTGAAAGCGCCTCATTCTTCCAGTAACCACTTAACTAAAAAGATTAATAAAAGACAAGTTAGCCCAGGTGTTATATGATGTTATAAAGAGAAGCCACAATGTATCATTGTAAAGAAATGGTTCTACTGGGCTAGTATATCGATATTTACTCTGTCTGTGAAACAGAATGTAGGCAGCATGTTAATTGGCTTGGGTCCATTGATTATTTCTTTTCTTCATAAACGTTCTCCAACGTGTGTAGATGGCAAGATATATTATACTGATACAGCTTTGACAAGGGCATGATCAATTCCTATCTTGTATTCAGTCAGCTTATTTTATTACATCTGCCTCTATGTAACAGCTATGATACTTTGACACTTTTTTTGAACCAAATGACACTTCCCCCTCCCCTGTTTATTAAGAAGTATATTTATTACATTAGAAAGGGGACATTGTTGCTGAGCAACCTGATTTTCTCACTGGATTTTTATTTCCTGCCTGGGAAATGGTACATCCTGCTGTGCAACCCAATCTTATTCAACACTGGGACGTTCCTAGGCCCACTGGGTTTAGAAGCCCCAAATTCTGCATGGTTAAATGAGCAGTGAAAGCAGTGCTTTTAAACCACTCCATATACAGGAAATTATTCCGCATGGATGTGAAGTGCCACTGTTGCCACAGGGAAAATACGGCACTGCTCTGTCTGACCCCAGGGAAGTGGAGATGCAGTGCGTGCTGCAAGCAGTGTGTATACCCTAGAGGACCCTGCCCTTCCAAAGAGGGCCAGTGACCAACCAACCTAACCCACTTTCCAGCGCCGGTGCAGCCGCAATGCAGCCCCGAGGTAAGGGAGCAAATGTTTCCTCACCTGGCAGAGGCCTCCATGACTTCCCCTGCACTGCAAAATGCAGTGTGTGTCCTGTTGATACGTCTACACCGGCGCTGGAAAGTTGGTTGGGATTGCGCTGTGACTAGGCAAGGAGGGCATAGAGAAGAAAAGAGGCCAGTTGGCAGCAGTGACTGGAGAAGCTTCTCTGCAAGAAGGAGTGTGTGGTGCCCTGCCCATTCCTGCAGGTTGCAGCTGTCCCTGGAGGTGGTGCTACAGGTTGAGTATCCCTTATCCAGACTGCTTGGGGCGAGAAGTTGTCTGGAATTTGCATAAATATGAAATACCTTGGGGGTAAAGTCTAAACACGAAATTCATGTATGTCTCATATACACCTTACAGAGCAATCCTATCCAACTTACACCACCAGTGTAACCAGCAGTGCAGCGAGAACGGGAGGCCCCAGAATGGAAAGGGGATTCAAATCCCCTCCAAAGGGGGACTCAAAGGAGATTTAAATCTCCCCTCCCATCCAAAGCCTCCCGCCCTGCCCTCCCCCACTGGTTACACCAGTGGTGTAAGTTGGATAGGATTGCACTGTTATAAAAAAAGGTAAAGGTGACCCCTGACAATTAAGTCCAGTCGTGTCCGACTCTAGGGTGTGGTGCTCATCTCCATTTCAAAGCCGAAGAGCCAGCATTGTCCAAAGACGCCTCCGTGGTCATGTGGCCGGCATGGCTCTCCTTGCCGCAGCGCGTAGCATGCGGCTGGAACACGGAGCACTGTTTACCTTCCCGCAAGCGGTACCTATTTATCTACTCACATTGACATGAAATATTGAAATATTGAAATATTGATTTATATTAAAATATATTTTTAATAATTTTGTGCCCCAGCATGCCTTGCACTTTGCAAGACAGGTGCTAATTTTTTTTTTAAGTCATAGCCCCCAAAATGTCTGGATTTCAGAATAGTCTGAATTTTGGATGTCCAGATAAGGGGTAATCAACCTGTACTGGTAAAAGCAGGACTTGCAAAAATAAAAGTGTAGAAGTTCTGGTTTAAAGTCAGTCATTATGCAATCTTGAGGTATTTGCCTTCACCATGACCTGCCGTATATTGAATTCTTCGGATTCAGAATGTGAATCACCACACTGGTAGCAGCAGGAGCTGGTAGAACCACAAATGGTGGGTCACACCCCATAGCAGAGTCTGTCTTTTCATTCCCCATTGGTTGACCTGTCCATGGGTGAAACTGCCCACACGGTTTCTGTTGAAGACAGTTCTTCAAAACATGTATGTCATATCTATGATGCAACAGCTGTGCCACCGTGACGGGGGGGGGGGATGAAATTGAACATATGCTTGTACTTTATATTGAGTCAGACGCTTGGTCTCCCTTGTCCGCTATGCCTGGCCCTGGATCCCAAGCACTGTCGTTCCCCAGTCCTGCTTCCTGAGCAAAACGTGGGTGGTCAGACAGTTTGCGTGGGAAACTGCCACTGGATGCTGCTTAGCAATCAAGGAAGCCAAGGAAATGAACGTGAGAGGTTGTGCATGCAAATGAACTTGTGCATGCAAAAGCAGGTGCTCTGTGCAATGACCCTTCTCCTAAACGATGGGGGAAAGGGCCAGGAATAATAGAACAAGCATTAGCTTTGGAGAAGCTAATCCATGTGATTTTTAGTTAGCCCAGAAACACATTTTCTTAGGAAGCTGCCTTTTACGGAGTCAGTCCATTGGTCTGTCTATCTGAGTACTGTTGAATGACACTGGCTGGCAGTGACTTTCCAAGTTATCAGACAATATTTTTTCTTTGCCCTACCTGGTGATACCACGGCTTGAACCTGGGACTTGCTACACACACAGCAGAGTCTCTTCCACGGAGCTCCAGTTCTTTACTTTGTGACCAAGATGACATTTATTTAACCAGGGTCTACTGGGGCTAAGCTCCATAGCTGCTTTTCAATGTCAACACCCAGCCATGCTAATTATGAAGAAATGAATAAGAATTGTGTTAATATTAATGCCTCTAGGCAGGTACAGAATACCTTCCTTCCACCACTGAGTAACCACAGCTAATCCTCATAATACAGCATTGGATATACTGTACTGAGATTAGTACAGTATATCCAGTTTCCAAGTTCAAAGCATGTAGCATTCAGAAAGGCAAGAGCACCACAAATACCTTTATTGAAATGAACTACTGTATGCAGTGGTTCTATAGTCACTAACCCCGGGAATTTTGGCATGACGATTGATTGGTTTTGCAAATGCCACTTCCCTGTGGCTGGATCCTGTGGTGCACTGTAATGGTTGAATCGCAAGGGGGCTAGGAAATCATGCAGAAAGTTCTCACATCAGCCTGGCCAGCCTCCCCGGAGGTGTGGTGCTGATGTGGGAACGTCCTGTCCGATCCACTTGTCCCTTGCACCTCATTGTTGCCCCAACACAAAACTCCCAGTAGGGGCCTTGGCTTAATTTCAGTTCCAATCAAAACGTCTGTCACTTTGCCTTCAACATTTTTCGATCTGTTTCACTTCTATCAAGTAACAGGTTTGCCCTAAAAAAAAAACAGCAGATTGTAAGGACAGGTTTTCTAAGATTTGTTTCTAAGATTTATTTCTTAGTGGGTTTTTTAAAAAAAATGTTTTAAAGGTGAATCTGACCCAAGTCTTGGCAAGAAGTAGCAGGGGGGAAAAATATCTTTTGAAAATTCACTTTGTTTAGATTAAATCTTTCTATTATTTCCCACACTGTGCTCATATCAATGATTCTGGCAGTACCTTTAGAACAGCATGTACTTAAAATGGAGCATAAAACACGAGTATGGGCTACATTAAACAAAACATGACGGTAGCTTAGCGCTAACTGAATCATACTATATTGCAAAAATATTATGTTGGACAGTGAATCTACAGGCACTAGGAAGCACATCATGCATCCAAACTTATGCTTCAAACATGCACCCTTTCAGAGAGCAGAGACCCACTGCACTGCAGATGCATGAACAGCCTTGTAAGGCCTGCCAGGCCCTAAAACAGCTCTCAGGGTCACATCCAGCTTGTGGGGCATAAATTGCCCTTCCTGCCTGAGGGCAGTTCCCAAGCTCTGCATATCTTAGAAAATGTATTGTGTTTTTTTCTCATCTTAAACTCCTTTTGTGAACAGCAAGAGAGCAATTAGTTATATTTAGAACTGCAATTACACACATTAAATGAACAGACATTTCAACAAGCTAATGAGCAAGCCGGTGATTAGCATGAGAAATCCTATTAACCTGGACAACACCATACAGTTGCTGCAAGTGGCGCCACATCATGACATGGTATTTTCTATCATATTTAATTGCCTGAACGGTATATAAAAATAACTCCGAATAATAAACAAGGATGTCATCCATTCCTTTTTCCTCTGGCAAAGTGGCCATTGGGTAATTTTCCTAAAGAGCACTTCCTGAAGAATCTTGGTTTTTCACTGTACAAATAAGCTATGCTCTGTAGGGGACAGGCAGTGTGTCAGAAGTTAATGATATACTCTCAGGCCAACTCATGTTTTCTGCTTTAGAAATCCTTATCCATTCACGTGCCGAACATGGAACCTACAGGCTCCTAAACGTTCCTAACATGCAGTTCAAACAGAGGGCAAAAGTATTAATGTTGTTGTTTTGCTTTTTAATTAGTTACCATCCAACACGTTTTAGATTTGTTATATTGCCCAATCTCATAATCCAAGAGCAAGTTATCCCCCGAAAGGATTGTTTGATTTTGAAATACTTTTAAGCGCCTAATTCAAGATGCTGGTTCTGACCTTTAAAACCCTAACGTACTGTATACATGTTTATTCGGAAGAAGTTCCATTGTGTTAAATAGGGCTTACTCTCAGGTAAATAGGGCTTACGCTCAAGTAAGTGCGTTTAGACAAGCAGTCTAAATTGCTTGTGCTCTATTTTCATAAGGGAACAGCGAGAAGCGTCGGAATGCCTGGGACGGGGACGGGGGGGCAGTCCGCCCCGGGCAACAAGCGGGGGACGATGACAAAATGGCAGGGGGACAACCCCCCCATATGGGCAGCAGGATCAGGAGCGGTGGCATTGCGAAAAGCAGGTGGGTGGCGGTGCAAAAGTTGGGCCCTCCCGCCCTGCGCCTGGGAAGCCCTTTGCAGTGGTGGTGGTGGTGACATCACTTTCTTCCGGTGGTGATGTCATGGGGGGCGGCATTTAGTATGCCCCCCCATATGCAGGATGCTGTGAAGCCACTGGGAACAGCTATTCCCTTAGGCACTTCCCACTCTCAGTCTTCCAGGGAATGCCTTTTCCTTTTTGATAGAATAGAATCACTGTTGCAGAGGAAGAGAATTGCCAGTTTTCCAACTGACCTCTGAATCATGTCTTTAAGAGCAGCTTGTTGTGCCAACCTTAGACCTTGGCTGGAAATAATGTTTATATCTAAGTGAAACGTTTTACCTGCTGATTTCTGATCATCGATCTTCTGTTAAGGGCAAAGGGCCAGATCATTTCTTTCAAATCAGTTGGCAACTCATCATGGGAATTGTCTAACTCCCTGATCTAAATGAACCAGACACTGCATGTCTGCCTTTACGTGTGCATGTCTGCACACCAGCCTTTACGAGGAAAGGCTACAGCGTCTGGGGCTTTTCAGCCTAGAAAAAAGGCGCCTGAGGGGGGACATGATTGAGACTTATAAAATTATGCATGGGATGGAGAGAGTGGATAGAGGAAAATTCTTTTCCCTCTCGCACAACACCAGAACCAGGGGACACACACTAAAATTGAGTGGAGGGAGAGTTAGAACAGACAAAAGAAAATATTTCTTTACCCAGCGTGTGATTCATCTGTGGAACTCCTTGCCACAGGATGTGGTGATGGCACCTGGCCTAGATGCCTTTAAAAGGGGTTTGGACAAATTCATGGAGGAAAAGACCATCACAGGTTACAAGCCATAAGCAACCTCCTGGTTTTTAGAAGTGGGTTTTCTCTGTGCCAGGTGCAAGGGAGTGGCGACTGGACACAGGTATCTTGTTGTCTCGTGTGCTCCCTGAGGCATCTGGTGGGGCCACTGTGTGACACAGGAAGCTGGACTAGATGGGCTTTTGGCCTGATCCAGCAGGGCTCTTCTTATGTTCTTATGCATAACTTCCTGCTCTAAATGAGCCAGACATTGCAATTTCTTGAAATATCTTTTCTGCAGGAAAACTTTCAACTCTCAAATAAGGAACAGAAGCTTTCATGGCCCACTATAATCTTCATAGAATTAAAATTTACAGGTAAAAAATCCATATAAAACAATGTATTTATGTTTAAAAGCACGTTTAAAAAGCTAAAATAGCTTTAAAAAATGGCTAAAAACAATAATAAAAATCACAATGTTTTGTCCAGCATCCATAGACCTCCTCAAGTGAAAACAAGCAACAGCAAGCTGCCAAGATGTTGCCCTGCCGCTCTGGCAATGCTTGTATTTGTAGAAGCGCGGAGTGAAAAAAGGCGCACAAAATCTTGGCAGGTTAATTACCTGCTGAGATTTTGTGCGCCTTTTTTCACTCCGCGCTTCTACAAATACAAGCATTGCCAGAGCGGCAGGGCAACATCTTGGCAGCTTGCTGTTGCTTGTTTTCACTTGAGGAGGTCTATGGATGCTGGACGAAACGTTGTGATTTTTATTGTTTTTAGCCATTTTTTAGCTGTTTTAACTTTTTAAATGTGGTTTTAAACATAAATACATTGCTTTACATGGCTTTTATGTAAAAAGCCATGTAAAGCCCCCATGTAAAGCCTCGCCTCCTGCTCGCTCGGTAAAGGGTCTAGGACAGAGCAATACTTACGGCCCCGCCCCTACCGGAGCGACGCCACTGGATTTCAACTCTCACTTTTGAATTTGCATTTTTCTTTGGCACAGATCAGATTTTTTTCCCCTTAAGGGACTCTGAATTCTTCTCATTAGTGTTGTTATAATTAGACTGTGAAATAATCAGTAGTATAATTAATCCATTAGATTCATGCCTACTAAATACAACTGAGCCCGAGTGCTCTCAGGATTTAAAAGCTTCAGTGTTTATATGACAAAGAGTCTTGTGGCACCTTAAGACTAATGGCTGATTCACACCAGCCCTTTCCGTGCGCGTTTTGGCTTCTTTTCGTGCGTTTTTCATGCTTGCGTCTGACGCAGCATGAGCTTACGACGCAGCCAGGAGAGATGGTTTCGGTTTATCTTTTTGCGGCGCTCGCGTTTAAGCTAGCGTTTATGCTCCCGGTGCTAGGCAGCTCACCAATCAGAGAAGTGCATTTCTCTTCACCCAATCACAGCTGCGCTTTCTTCAAGAAGGCGGGCAAACGTTCAGAGAACTGCTAGACGCACGTACAGACGTTAGAGTAGAGCAAACGTGCACGGAAGGGCTAGTGTGAATCAGCCTTAACATTTATTGTTGCATAAGCTTTTGAAAACAACATCTCACTTTATCAGTGCATGAAGTGTGATCCTCAGTCATTGAGCTTCTGCTGTGCTTCTAACAGGTGTGAGGCAGAAATTCAACAGGCAAAGTTTTCCCCATCTCCATGTTCGAGAAGCATCACCTATTGAATTAAACCTATTGTTAGAGGCATGACAGCGGAACTCTGTCATAAATGGCTGCACACAACAGCCCAATCTGGAATCAGATTGGGCTGTAGTAAGACTGCTAAAATACACGTGAAAGGGCCTTCCAGGTGGTAGCACTCAGATGATGGAACTCTCTCACAATACTAGAGCCAAGAGTGATCCAGAACTGGCGTCGCTGGAGGTGGGGCGGAAAGCTATGTTCTGCGGCTTTCCGCCCCACCGTTACTCTCCAGTACGAGGCGCCCCGCCCCCTCGTCGTAGGACCCCGTCAGCGGAGAGAAAGAAACGTGCAGGAGAGTCCCTGCGTGTTGCTTTCTCTCCACTGACGGGCTCCTACGACGAGGGGGCGGGGCACCTCGTACCGGAGAGTAACAGTGGGGCGGAAAGCTGCAGAACTTAGCTTTCCGCCCCACCTCCAGCAACACCAGTGTGCTCCAGTGAAAGTGATTGGTGGGAGATTTGGGATGGACAAAAGGAGGTAATTTTTTCACACAGCATCCCCTGCTAACTGGGCAAGAGGCACTTTTTCAATTGGTGCTCCTCTTATATTTAGCAGGGGGAGAGTAACTGCCCCCCTTTCACCCCAGCACAGTGTCTTTTCTGGTGGCTGTTTGCTGGTGGTGTTCTGCATCTTTTTTAGATTGTGAGCCCTTTGGGGACAGGGAGCCATTTAATCATTTGATTTTGTCTGTAAACCGCTTTGTGAACTTCTTGTTGAGAGGCGGAATATAGATACTGTTAATAATAATAATAATAATAATAATAATAATAATAATAATAATAATAATAATAATAATAATAAGTATGTTGAATTCATTGCTACAAGATGTGATGATGGCCACTAGCTTGGACAGCTTCAAAAGGGGCTTGGGCAAAGTAATGGATGGCAGTATAAATAGCTACAACTACAAGTCATGAAGGCTGTGTGCTGCTACCTATGGGTTCAGTAGCATTATGCCTCTGAATACCAATTGTAGGACAGCAGAGAAATGTGCCTTTCTCTTCTGCTTGTGAGCTTCCTGGCCAGAGGCAGGTGGTGGGCCACTGTGGGAAATAGTGTGCTGGACTAGATGGGCCTTTGGCCTGATCCAGCAGGGCTCTTCTTATGTTCTAACGTTGTTGTTTTTATATTCCAGATGCACCAGAACATTAACCATAATACTACATGTCTCCAACCTCCCCACCCCAAGCTGAGAAACATACACAATTAAAACAAATCCTTCCTCCCAAATTCATCAGAGTTAATCTTATAAAGCTTATTATTCGTTGGAATCTAAACTTCTTTCTGGTCCATTGTAATCTTTCTGAATTTAAACAAGACCAATAACATAAAATATGCTGAGCTCGTTCCCTTCGAGATGTATGACTAATAATCCATTATAGATAAGAGTTGTAGTTGCAAAATGACCATAAAGCAATTGCATTATGAAACAACTGTTCAAAGCCAGAGTTATAGCTGTATTTGAAACTCCAATTATGAAAGCATCTTTTCTTTGCCATAATATAAAGAGCCTTTAATTGACAAAAATGGTTCTGCAAGAGATTGTCATGCATGAACAAGAGTTCAGCTTGGTTTATGCAATTTGCATTCCTTATGCCAGTGATTCCCAAACTTTTTAGCATCAGGACCCACTTTTTTAAAATGACACTCTATCAGGGACCCACCTAGCTTTACGAGGATTAAAAAAGGTGATCTAGAAAGATTATTTATTTATTTATTTATTTATTTATTTATTTACAAGTAATATTTATTTATTTGCAAAAAAACCTTAATCAATTTCTCTTAATGAAACAGCCTTAATGAATAGCCTCGAGGCTTGAGGGGCTTAGTTACAATATGTGACCCAGCCTTCACTTGTCCCCTACTATCTGTCATTAAAAGACACCAGAACCTGTGCTCAAACATTAATCTCCCTATATTTACACAAGCTTGCAGACTGCAGGAGCTCAGCTCCTTGCGAACTGGAGGAGCTCAGCTCTTTGTAGGGCAATTAGCAGCTATCTGATTTTTGAGTAGCCTCAGGGCTTGAGGTAATTACTTATCTGATCATTCCATCACCCCTGTTTTCATTGGAGGCTCTGCAGGACCCACTAATAATCTGGTCACGACCCACCAAGTGGGTTTCAACCCAGTTTGAGAAACTCTGCCTTATGCAGTTAGAGCTTTGCTACCACCAGGAAGAACAAAGAGGATACAGAAAAGTTGTATACAACGTTTATAAAGGAAAGGAGAGTATATTGACTGTGTGATTGATGTTAGAAATTCATGTTGATCAGACTTGAAATACAGTTCAGTATTTCTTCCCCAAAGATGAGTTTGAAGTTGACACAGGGGAGGTATATGTTTGTTGAATTACAGCTATGCAGCTATGAAAAAGCCCTAAGGTTTTCATAGGGAGTTGATCTTATGTATGCTGTTGTTATGGGCTAAACTAATGCGATATTGGGAGATCTTTTTCAACTGGCCTCCACGATATATGGCAAATGACTGTTGGAAGTCCCCTCAGTTTAAAGCACTTTGCCATGTGGAAGGAGTATTTCTGACGGACATAATCCCAAAGCCCTCTTGGGCATGCAGGATTAATTGTGTGGTTCTTTGAATTCTGGCCCATGTTCTTTATGTGCAGTTGTAAAATATTTTACATATATGCATACAAATTTGGTGCAAACTGTCTGAGATCCTTACTATCACCAGTACAGACAAATGAAAATATTTCTTTACCCAACGTGTAATTAATCTGTGGAACTCCTCGCCACAGGATGTGGTGATGGCATCTGGCCTGGATGCCTTATTAGACAGATTTGTGGAGGAAAAGTCCATCACAGGTTACAAGCCATGATGGGGATAACTAAGCAACCTCCGGGTTTTAGTAATAGGCTATCTCTGAATGCCAGATGCAAGGGAGTGGCGACGGGATACAGGTATCTTGTTGTCTTGTGTGCTCCCTGAGGCATCTGGTGGGGCCACTGTGAGACACAGGAAGCTGGACTAGATGGGCCTTTGGCCAGATCCAGCAGGGCTCTTCTTATGTTAGTAGAGCCCTAGATATCCTGGCCGTCATCCCCACTGCAGTCATTGGGATTTTTGGTGCTTCAGATGTAATCACCACTGCCCCCACTGGCACCCAACCTGCAGTCCCCAAAGGCACTTGTGCTCACCTCATGTTCTGGACAAGAATCCCTCCCACTAGATGGAGAAAGGAGCAGCCAGTGAGAGGCATGCTGGAACCTCAAGGCTGTGCAAGAAAACCCTGCCTCTTACAAGGTCTTTGAGCCATGCTTCCTTGTTGCTAAGGTAAACAGAGATACAGCAGGCCCCAGACAAACCCGGCCCAGCAGGCAGCAATCGCTGCCGAAGCACGGAGCGCCCGCCTCTCCCCCCCGCCCGAACCCCAATGAGCATCCAGGTCCCGGCGGCTTCTGCAGCCACTTGCCCCCGCCCCACACCCCATCCCACGTGTAGCCACCAGCCCAACCCAGCAGGCCTGGAAAAACCCGGCACAGAAGGCAGCGAACGCTGCCAAAGCCGGAGTGCCCGGCAGGAGGCAGGCCGCGTGGCCCGCGACCCCAGCCCGACTCCCCCTGCCACCGGACCCGACCGGCAGGTCGGCGGCCTTCCCCAGCGGCAACCCCCCTCCCACTATCCTACCCCAGTGTACTCACCAAAGGAATCGCGCCGGCCCCAATCCTGTAGCGACCTGAGTGCAGCAAGAAGGCCTCGGAGCGTCTGGCCGGATGATGCAGCCATTGTAAGTTTGCCTTTTCATAGAGTTAGATGTTTGGAAGGTAGTTAAGTACAGTGATACCGCGCAAGACGAAATTTTTTTCACAAGAAAATTCGTCTTGCGAGTCACAAAAAAACTCACAAAAGGCTTTCATCTTGCGAGTTTTTCGTTGCACGAGGCATTCGTCTTGCGAGGCATCATTGTACTTGATACAGGACAGGGAAGAAGGAGGGACCAGAGCACATGCCTGTGATGCAAAGAAGAAAGGCACAAGGTTGAGGGACCTGCAGAAGCCTCTGGAGAAGTAGGCAGAAGCCCTGGGAAGCCATCCCCAAGGAGAGGATGAGGAAGAGAGTGCGGGATCTCCCCTTCCCTCTCCCTACACTTGACTGAGGCACAAAAGGGAGCAAGGAGCGAGGGAGGGAGCGAGCACCCTGCTGGGATTTGGGGACCAATTCCTTGGCCTTCGCGTGAGAAGGGCTACAGGACAAGCGCCCATGAAAGGCGGGCTCTACACAACCACATTTGCAAAAGCGCCAATTGCATAAGCAGAAACACATGCAACAGAACAGCATGTTTGGCTGCAGTCGTTCCGTGCAGCAAAGAAGCGTTTGCCCTGCATGACAAGAGGGCCGAAGCTCAATTGCCTGAATGAGTGAAATCAAATTAAGGAGCCACCAAGGCCCTTGATTAAGGAATGGGGTTATTTGAAGCAATTAGACTTTGTCTGCAGAGAAGTGTCATAACAAAAAAAAGTCATCGAAAGAAAGCAGCAGAAGGCCACATCACCCTATGCTCGACTGGTAGCGCTTTTGAACTTTCCTGCATTTTGCATCTCCAGCAAACTTAACTCTTTTCAAATTTGGAAACTTATTTCTATTTTATTTTAGTAATTGAAATGTCGATTGGAAATGATAAGGTATAATTATAATTAGGAAGCTTTCTTTTGCTGAAGCTTCACATATCAGTTTGAAAAGCAAAGGGGGAAAATAGCATCGCACTAAATACCTGCCATAATTTTGCTCTGAGTGCTGACGACATGAATTTTCTTAGGCTGTGCCACTTGTTTACGCGGGATTGGGTGCAACGGATTTGATGCGTTTGATCCTACAAACCCTACATTGCCATGCTCAGCACACAGTCTTCACCAGTGGGCAGTAGAGTTGCAGCGTGGGCAATGCTTGAACAGTACAGACTATACATTGGATATTGTGTTGTCAGCATGGGACTGAGTAGCATCTCCCAGGCTAATCTTAGTGGTGTCCTCACAGGCCTCAGATGCTTCAAACTATGATTTTAAGGTGTGTGTGTGGGTTTCCTCTGTGATATGGATTAGCAAGAGTTTGCCTTGCAGATCCCACAAGTCTCAAGCTGGTGTTGGTGTGCAACTTGACCCTTCCTAGAGAAGACAAGATCTGGCTACGGTCACATCCTGCTTATACCACTGCTATAGGATCTACACAGGGCAGCCTTTCAAATGCTACTGCCTGTATGTTGGAGCCTGGTGCTCAGATCCTGTGACTCCAATTTTGTCCAATCTTCTCTGACTCCCAGTCTGTTTCCAAACCCAATTCAAAGTGTTGTGCTTTTGGGGGTGGGGGGGGAGGACACCAGGATATTTAAAGAACGATTTTCTCTCCTCTGATCCTGCCTGTCCATTGATGTCTTCCACGGAGGCCCTACTCTGCATTGCTTGGTATATGGAACAGGGTTTTCTCTGTTATGGCCCCCAGATTCTGTAACTCCCTGCCTCAAGAGATGCATTTAGCCTCCTCTTTGCTGATGTTTTGATGTCTGATCAAAATAGCTTTTTTTCTTTGCTTTTTTTTGCTTTGCTTTTGGTGTATATACAGTATGATGTTTTTATTTTATGATCAGGTTCTGTGAATTGTTTTTGTTGCTAATTAAAGTTTAAGCAGTTTTATTATTGTGCTTTTACAAATACAGTTGTGAGCCACCTTATATGGGAGAGAAAGGCAGCTTTCAAATGTTTGAGAAATAAACTAAGGGGAAGACACTCATCAGGACTACTTGGCTATTCAGGTTCTCAAGGGAACTCAGGCCTCTTTCAAAGCAACATCTGTGTTGTTCAGGAATGCTCACTGGGAGCTCTCCATGGTCCTGCAGCCATCCACTTCTTTCTGTTCGCTGACTCTGGCTCTTAGATTGCTTACTAAGAGCAATGCTGAGTGATGCTGACAACTAACTCCACCTGAGACTGGCACCCTGTGAGTCCACACCCTAGCCCAGTGGTTCCCAAACTAGGAAGCATGGTTCTCAGGGGAGCCGCGGAGTGCCACGGAATCCTCTCGGAAAACAGTGCAATGCCAATTGGCAGCCATCATCAACATAATGTAATGGGGAGGCGCAGCCAAGGGTTGCCAATGGACAAGGGAGCCGCAGGTTGAAAAAGTTTGGGAAACACTGCCCTAGCCAATATAGAACAATGTGGGTGAGGCACTATGAAGTATGTAGAGCAGGGGTGGGGAACCTATTTGCGATGGAGGGCCATTTTCCCATGGGGAAAATGTCCCGCGGGCCATGTGCCCCTCCATCGCAAATGGGTCCCCCGGCGCGCACGGGCGCCGGGGGGGCACACACACACCGCCCCCTGCTCTCCTTACCCATGAACCCCCCTTACCTTACCCCCTCCCCCTTACCTTAATCAGGCGGCGGCGGCCGCCGCCAGCCCCGCACGCGCTGCTCACACGACTCCTTTTGAACCCGGCTGTTTCTGCACATACGCAGAAACAGCCGGGTTCCAAAGGAGTCGCGCAAGGTGAGCACGCCGCGCGCTCTCCCCTCGGCGTGACTCCTTTCGAATCCGGCTGCTTCTGCACATGCGCAGAAACAGCCAGATTCGAAAGGAGTCGCGCTGAGGTGAGCGCGCGCGGGGCCAGCGGGGCTGGCAGAGCCTCCGGTCTGCTCACGCGGGCCAGACCTGATTGACTCGGGTCCGGTCTCGCGCGGGCCGGACCGGATCGCTCCGCCGGTTCCCCACCCCTGATGTAGATATACTACAGCCTCCAACAGAGTTCAGGGACTTGGGAGGAGAGTGGGCAGCAAGCTGTCTGCTCTCCTTCCTTCCCCGTTGCATCAACCTATTTCTCCCTCCAGTTCAGCATATGCCAAGGATATAAATGTCCACAGAGAGGACTTTATCATCTGCAGAAACTCAGGCATCATTTTACCCCACTCTCTGTTTGTTTCTAGCCTATAAAAATGTAAATTGCTTAACAAACAATGGCTGTCTGCTTCTTTTATATTTTTGGCTGCTTGCTTCAGTATTACATTTGTTCTGATGGTTATCACTTTCTGTCTGTTTCCTAGGCAGTTGACCATGCTGAAGCCACCAGGAGAACATGATAGGCCCTCCCATCACATCGAGGCATTCGGTGTCCTCCAATTAAACCACTTCCTATTGTTTTCCCATAGCCGGCATTTTCGCACTTAACCACTGCTGTCAAGCCTACCACACACTATGCTGCAATTCACATTACATTTAATGCTCCCCAAATTCAATCTACATTCACTTCACATAGTCCCATGAATTTCTAACTCAGGAGTTTATTTGGCTTTCTAGAAAAAAAACAAAAACAAAATTGCCCAAGGCAGGAATGCAAATCTGACTTGCTGTAATTAGCCATGTCACTACCAATAATGCGAAAGGCCTGGATGGCCTGGGAAAAGCAAATGTTTTCTGAACCCCTATCACCAAGAAACAAAAATGTTTCTTGTCTTTCAGATTTAGAACTTCTTATAGATGGCATTGAGTGGCAAGAAGAAAATGTCATACAAGTAGACTTGTTGCCTTCTTTTCAGTGCAGATATAAAAAAACTGGCAGATAGAGCTCTGCAGGGAAACTTCTACAGAAACATTGACTGGATCTAGGGCCTCTATGCCACGTGTGCCCTTGGTACACAACACGTGACCCTTATGCAGTGTTGCTGTCGATGTATTTATTAAGCTAGCACCATCACGGTACATACATGGCAGCTTACATGGAAAACAAAGACAGAGCCTTGCCTGAGGAACGTGAAGCCTCATTTATTTACTTGTTAAGATATTTGCACCCTGCATGTGAGCCCTCAAGAGGAGCATTTTTGTACATAAGTACTCTAAATACATACATAAATGAATGTTCTCCCCTCCAGCAAGGCAGATTACAGAAGTCCATTAAAACAACATAAAATAACAATAATACAAAATAACTAAAATAGCCACTAGGAGTATAAGAAGCAATCTTTAACTGGATCAGACCATCGGTCCATCAAGCCCAATATTGTCAACACTGACTGGCAGCTGCTCACCAGGGTTCAAGACAGGAATCTTTCTCTGCCCTTCCTGGGCATCCCAGAGATGGAATCTGGGACCTTCTGCTTGTGAAGCAAGCACTCTCCCCCTCATTTAAGCCTGTCCTTTCTCCTCCTCCCGTTTGCGAAAATGGGAGTTTTCTGAGAATTTCTCCTCCTCCGCTGTTTGTGAAAATGAGAGTATTTCTGCGAAGTGTTGACAGTGAGTGGGGGAAACAACAATGGGAAAGAAAGAAAGGGAAAGGCAAGTGTAGCAAGGAATAACATGAGCAGATGCAGTTACGATGAACTCCGTTTCAGCTGGAAAAGACAACGAATGGGTCAATCTGGTGGCTTCCTAAGGAACGGCAGGTTTTGAATAGCCATTTGATGGGAGAGAAAAGGCTGATGGATACAGCTAGGGCTGAAGATAGGTAATACCTGCTGCAACTGTGGGTTACATTGGTGTAGACCCACGTTGGAACAGGGACTCTTCCTTGGCCATCCTGAAGTAGGAGTGCCTTCCTAACTGTAGATGCACCTTGATCACCAGGATGATGTCAGTTACCCTAATAGGAGACTTACAGGCCAATCCTATCCCACACTGGAATGCAGGATGCAGGGCCATGAATGCTGTGGCTGCTAGTAGATCCTATGTACCAGTAGGGGGCCAGACCAGCTGGGAGAAGTAGGTAAAGAAAAAAAAATACCGTATTTCTTCGAGTCTAAGGCGCCATCGATTCTAAGGCACACCATTACTTTCAGTACCACCAGCAGGGGGGAAAAAATCCATCGATTGTAAGACTCACCTCCCTTCATTGAATCTACCTGCTCAGCACCAGCTCCCCCAGCATGTCTCCTGCAGCTGAGGATGACTGAGTGCACTGCCTTTGCATAGCATTTCTGGCCCTGCCAGAAACTGCCATTTCCTTTGTTACCTGGGCTTGGGGGAGCTTCAGGGAGACCTGCGCAACCCTCTGCAGGCCTCCCTGATCTCCAGTTCGGCAAAAAACAGCAATTTTTGGCCATTTCTGGTTTTCGCGAAAACCGGAAATGGCTGAAAATCACCGGTTTTTGCCGAACTGAAGATCGGGGAGGCCTGCAGAGGGTCGCGCAGGTCTCCCTGAAGCTCCCCCAAGCCCCAGTAAGTAAGAAGATAGCATTTTGGGGTGCTTTTTGGAGACCTTCGATTCTAAGACGCACCCCATTTTTTGAAATGCTTAATTGGGAAAAAACATGCGTCTTAGAATTGAAGAAATACAGTACTTGCCTCTCTGGCCACTTCCTGGTCCCCTATGGGCCTACTCAGATCTGTTTTGCTGGCGTAGATCTGTACCGCTGCATAGGGCAGCATCTCAGGCCCAGGATGGCGGTATAAGATTTGGCAACTGCCAGTGCAGCTGAGATCCACCTGCATACTGGCCTCATTCCCACCCTGATACGCTCACACTGCCAGCAAACCCGCACCAGTGGCCAATTGGTGCTGTGCTACTCATGGCGTGATGCCTTCCAGACCTTGTTCTGGCAGCAGCGCTCCATAGAACAGTAGAGGGGCTGCTGTGATGCCGGACCATGAGGTATGCCAGCGGACCTTGGGGTCTGCCAGCATACTGTGCAGATAGGGTTGGGCCATTACAATACAATCCTAGGCATGTCTACTCAGAAGTATTGCCTGTTTATTTCAATGGGACTTACTTCCAGGTAAGTACAATTAGGATTGCAGCTTTAAATGGTGAACATGCCACACCCTTCATCTAGTCCAGTTTATAAGAGGATGGAATCCACGAGCTTGAAATCTTTTTCAGTAGTAAATACTGAACAGGGACACTTTGCCAGCCCTCTGCTTCTGGTTGTCTGGTCATCTTTCTCATCTGCCCTACTCTCCCCTCAGTACTCTTGAAGGCTGTAAACAGATTTCTCCTGACACTGGGAAACTCTGGCCTCAACTTCTAGATGGTTCATGTGTCTCTTAGAGCCCCAAACTTCACTTTCAAAGCTGGGATGGGCTATGTGCAGGCTTACCAGATCGTCGCCGGGACGGGAGCGGTCTACCCTTAAGGGGGCAGGGCGTGGGGGGGCCAGAACGTGTCACGTTCTGGCCCCCCCACGCCCCACCCCCTTAAGGGTAGACCGCTCCCGTCCCGGCGACGATCTGGTAAGCCTGGCTATGTGGCATTTGCACCAAAGTAACCTGGAACAAGTCCAGACTGTTGTCTCCAGGCTACATCCAGCCCAGAGCATTTCCAGGTGGCCTCATGATGCAGCTCACCTGATTCTCAGACACCTGTGGCCACGGTCAAGTGAAAATATGTCAGCTTTGACATCAGCAAACAGATTTGGTAAGAAGCAGCCAAGCAACAATGACTGTTTATATTTATAGCAGCCAATCTAGGACTCTTGCAAAATATTGACATTCAGAAAAAATATCAAAACCAGGAATGACAACAGTAAAAGGTTGTCAATTATAATAAATAGTAAGCTTTTACTGTATATTCCTGTTTTTGTCTGCTTTCATTCTGGTGTTACTCTGACATGTTCTCCAGCTAAGACAACCCTGCATTTAACTACCTCCCAAGGCAAATCATTGGTGCAAATACTGTAGCAAGCAGAACCATTTGAATTAAGTGTTGCTGATTGCTAGGTTTGCATCCAATTGGCTTATCTCGATAATGTTTTCATCTACGTTGTATTGCCATGCCAAAGCAACTGAATATTTTCTTTTGGATGGATATAACTGTACACTTTCATAATTACTTCATGCCTTTGTTCATACCAGGGTTCAATAACTTGCTCCTTTAACCCATTTTATGGCTGTAAATTTGCTGGCCTCAGTTTGAATTTCTGGTTGCAAATCAGAGCTTTCATGAGCCCAAGGCTCCTGTTGATAGGCATGGCAGTTCCAGGAATGCCTGTAACTATGTCATGAAATGAGAGAATGAGGTCTAGTTCATGGCAGATGTAGCAGCAGTGTTCCTTAGTTTCCTCTGTCAAAAGAAAGTATTCACCCACAAGCCCAACATACATTGGGCAAGACCGAACCCAGTTCCATCTCCATTAAAGCAGAAGGACGAGCTTGATTATACTGCAGAGTGAAGCCCCTGCCTTAAGTGGCTCATTTGGTGGGGCAGCCAATTCCACTCTCTCCTGCTATTTATTTATTTATTTATTTATTTACAGTATTTTATCCCGCCTTTCTCCCCGAAGGGACCCAAGGCGGCTTACAACAACAACAACAAAAGAAAATACTATACAAAAAATACAATACAAAAATCACATTTTAAAACAGTAAAAAACAATTAATGAAAATTAATAAAAACAGTATCTAAAAATTGATTAAAAAGATCATAGCACAATTAAAACAGGAGCATAAAAACAGCAGCACCCCCACCTGTACCAGCGAGATGTTAAAAAAGGCAAGGGCTCAGAAGGCTTCTTTGAACAAGAAGGTTTTTAGGCCTCACCGGAAAGTATCCAAGGAGGGAGCAGTTTGTAAGTCAAAGGGGAGGGAATTCCATAAGGTCGGTGCCACTACTGAGAAAGCCCTGTTTCTGGCCGCCGCCCCTCGCACCACCCTGGGCGACGGCACCCGCAAAAGGGCCTTCTCTGTTGACCTAAGGAGACGAGCCGGACTATAATAGGAGTAGGCGGTCTCTCAAATATCGTGGCCCCAAGCCGTATAGGGCTTTAAAGGTCAAAACCAGCACTTTGAATTGGGCCCGGAAATGAATCGGCAGCCAGTGCAGCTGTCGGAGGAGCAGCCCGACGGAGTCGAACCACCTACCTCCGGTGACCACACGGGCTGCCGCATTCTACACTAACTGCAGTTTCTGAACTGTCTTCAAGGGCAGCCCCACATAGAGCGTGTTACAATAATCTAGTTGCGACATCACCGTGGCAAAGTCTGCACGATCCAAGTACAGTAGCAGCTGGCGCACCAGCCGAAGCTGGGCAAAGGCCCCCCTGGCCACAGATGCCACCTGGGAATCCAGGAGCAGCTGCAGATCCAGGCGGACCCCCAAGCTGCAGACCTGCTCCTTCAGAGGTAGTGCAACCCCCTTCAGAGCAGGACGATACTCTAGTACCTGCATTGTGGATTTCCGGACCAGGAGAACCTCTGTCTTGTCCAGGTTTAGTTTCAGCTTATTAGCCCTCATCCAGGTCCCAACCGCCTCCAGGCAGCGCTCCAGAACCTCAACAGCCCCCCTGGAATCAGGTGGAAAGGAGAGATGGAGCTGGGTGTCATCAACATATTGATAGCACCCCACTCCAAATCCCCGGATGACCTCCCAGCGGTTTCACGTAGATGTTAAATAGGATGGGGGACAAGATGGAACCCTGCGGCACTCCACACCTCAAGGGCCAGGATGCCGAACAGGCGTCCCCCAACACCAGCGTCCCCCAACACCACCATCTGGGACCTGTCTGCCAAGTAGGAACAGAACCACCACAGAACCGTGCCCCCAACCCCCAGCTCGGCCAGTTGTCCCAGAAGGACACCATGGTCGATGGTGTCGAAAGCCACTGAGAGGTCCAACAGAACCAACAGGGACGCACTCCCCCTGTCCAGTCCTCGGTGTAGATCATCCACCAAGGTGACCAAGGCCATTTCCATCCCAAAGCCCAGCCTGAAACCAGACTGAAAGGGATCTAGATAATCAGCTTCCACTGCTACCCTCTTTCTATTAATATTCTACTGACACTGCTGACTGAAGATGAGTTGAGAGTGCTGGGAAGGTTTCTCTAGAGCGGTGCCATCTTTGCATTAAGCTAACTTGCAGTCATTTAGGCTGTTCTCAAAAGGTAAGAGGAGGAAGCAGCTGATAAGGGGAGATCAAGGGGTGTTAGATATGGTAGCCATGAAGGCAGGCTGACCAAGGGGAGTAGCGCCTTGTCATTAGTGCTCATGCATCTCTTCCTTCTCTCCGCTTTCCATTTTTACTGGGTCAGCAGCTAGATGGGAAGGGAAAATCGTACATCTATCCGCTGCCACCATCCCACCCTAAAGAGACCAGGCGCCCCCTTCCCAGGAGAGCACAGAACTCGAGGAGTAGTAGTGTTTGTGAGCGATCAGATGTGATAACCCAGATTAACCTGGACTAGGCAGGCAAAAAGTAAAAAGACAACTAGTTTATTGAAATTCAAAAGTAAAAGAATTAAACAAAATGGGGGAAAGGGGAATTAGAAAAGTGCAAGCAGACTGATTGAAAATAGCTGAACTCGGCTGGGTGTACACAAAGAAAGAGCATGAGCAAATTGGATACAATAATTAGTAATGCCTAGCAGAGAGAGCCAGGAAGCTACTCAAGGGCAATGCACAGAACGCCAGGATGGTGTAGTGGTTTGGGAGTCGGACTTAGACCTGGAAGATCCAGGTTCAAATCCCCGCTCAGCCACAAAGCTTCCTGGGTGGCCTTGGGCCAGTCACTATCTCTCAGCCCCACCTACCTCACAGGGTTGTTGTGAGGACAAAAAGGAGGGGAGGAAATATGTACACCACTCTGAGCTCCTTGGAGGAAGGGCGGTATAAAAATGTGAAAAATAAAATAAATAAAATAAAAACATGAAGTTTGCAGGCAGGCTTGGAGTGGAAAGAGAAAACAAAACAAAATTAATTCCCTAAATGCATCTAGCTAGAGACATAGTGTTTCTACCTACCTACTTACATTGTCCCAGGAATCTTGGTCCCTGCACGTACTGGAGAGTAAGTAGGTGTGCCTTACACAAACCAACATGAGATTTCATGGCAGAAACACACATGAGCATCCCTGTCCTTGAACTTAAGTAACCTATGTTTGATGATGTCAGAGTTATGTGATTGGAGGAGTGGAACTCACCTGATGTCTCCATCCCACTCCTTTATCAAGACAGACAGGTTTGACTGCCCAATTGGTAGGCACATATCAATCTCAGTAGGAGGTTTGGCAACTCCAGCCATGAAGAAGGATCCCAATCTCCATCCAGCACATCTACATCCAGCACCATCTCATAATGTCATTTCACACAAAGGGTGAAGACTACTGCAGAAGGATGTCCCAGCAGCTCTTAGACTGATGAACCTGCACAGGAGTGTCTGGGGAGTTTTGTTTTGGAGTTCTGGGGGATTTCTGGGGATACGTTGTGGACTTTGTGTCCAAATAAGGAGAAATAGGCCAAAAAAATGGAGGGAAAAACAAGGCATTCATCACAAGGAGTCAAGAGCAACCAAGAATGAAAAATTGGCACTTTAGTTTGAATTGGAATCCTTACATTAAGCACGTTCTTTAAATTTGTGCCTGCCAAAACATTTTTTTTAAAGAAAGGAACAAGGGAATGAGTGAGTGCTGGAGAAGAGAAGGACAAAGAGGAGGACTTCTGGTTGGGAAAGGGGTCTGGCACCGAGCTGTATCATGTGTGTGTATGTAAAATGTTTAGGGACAACCCATCGCCATGTAAAATATATTGCAGTAGAATTAGGTTAAGCGTTGGGGAGACTTTCCAACCTATAAACAATTCAGAAATGGAACAGCTGCCTTCTCCCCTGGAAGTTTGTGGAAGAAGGCTGGACAAGCACTTGTCATTTATGATTGAGATATTGGGATATCCAATATCTTAGAATCATCACATGTCTTAGAATCATCACATCCGACCTTGGCAATGCCTTAATAATGCTTTGCTTTGTAGGCATTCGTCTATCACTATAACACACTCCAATATTAAAAGTACCATTGTAAATAAATGGGGTGATTTAAAATGTCATTCAGAGAGATGTGATGACAGCTCTTTATCCCAAACAATTTTATGCCAAGGCACAGTATACATCACTCTTAAAAATAAAAATAAAAACACCACCCAAAAACCCATGAGGTTGTTATTGTACTGGAAGATTAAATAGCAAGCCCTTAAGCAAGACTTGAGTGTGTTCATTTTTTTTATCTTAAAAAAGTAAAGAAAAAAGAATACCGAACAGCTAGAGTAAGAAAGATGGACATTAAATCCGTGTTTTGAAACTGGAATCAGGACCCCATCCCTGTGTTCAAGAAAAGCAGCTTGATCATCATTAGAGCAGAAGCAAACCCTTCTTCCCATCCCAACCCCTCACTGTGATGAGGTTCTCTGCAAGACTTCAGCTGTTGTTAAGGTGAGCTGGCTTGGGATTGGGATAAAAATGAAATAATTAATGAACTCAAGTTCCCCATCTCAGCGAGATGATCTCGCTGTTGTCAGAAGCAAGCTACATTCCTCTGCTGACGGCAATGGGTAATTAGGATTGAGTGCTTGGTAGCCACTGAGAGACAGGCCTCCACCTGGCTACTGGTGGGATTTATGCTTATTTATTGCAAGTGACATTTAGGAAAGACCCGTGTCTCTGTATTAAACATTCTATCTACTGTTTTGTGTTTCTGGAAGATTGAGTTGACAGTAATTCCTTTGCCTTGGGCTTTGTTTTGTTTTGAGATTGTGTGAGCTCCTTAGGCCATTTGTTTCATTGCTATGGGCAACCAGAACATACTTAGTGTTTAAACTAAATATACTAGAGACCCATACCCAAAGCTCTGGCTGTCCAACCAAAAGATATACCTTCTCTTGGCAGGCTTCTCTTTTGGCTGAGACATATATCCCCAGTAGTGGGAAGCTGCTAGCTGAATGCCTTATAGCCCAATCCTATCCAAAGCCCCGCACTCAGACGCAGCGATGTTGGGCAGGCTCCACTGTATCCAGTGTGAAGCTGGAGGTCTCCTCGAGGGAAGGGAATGAATGTTTCCTTCCCCCATGTCGATCCCCAGCAGCCCTTATACTTGGAGGTGCACCTGCTAAATGGCTGGCATAGCTCCAAGAAGCCCTGTGTCAGGTTTTCAAGTCCGGGACAGGGGCTAGGATTTGGCAGAGGCCTCCTCCGCCGAGCCTTCCCTCTACCAACCTCCCCCCACCCCGGAATGCCATCTCCCTTCCACCCTCCCCCACCTCCCCCACCACCCAGAGCGGAGCATATCTCCCCTGGTGGGTGCCACTCCGTCAGTGGAGGCCGTCACAAAGGTGGGACTGTTCTCCATGTTTGCGACAATGTGGAGCCCAGTATCACCAGTGGAGGACTGCATAGGATTGGGCTGTGAGAGTTGTAGGATTTCACGTGGAAAAGGGGACCCTTTTGCCTTTAAGTAGAAGTGACAGGTGTTGCTGCTGTGGCTAAAATTATTCTTTCTATGCAATGTTGAAAGGCAAAGAATCTGGCAAACTAGAGTCATTTATTTGTTGACTGCATTTCTAAAACACCCTACTACCTTGGCAAAGGCACTCAAGGTGGTTTACAAGATGATGACGAATGGATATGTCAAAGGTTAAATTATTATATGCCAGAGGTTAAATTATTGCCATAAAACCATTTAATGCTTACCTTAGAGTTATGACTGCACCCAAAAATTAAATAACTACTGGAGAGGATTCCATAAATGATGTCATCCTTATCAGTTATGACTCTCAGCGCAATCCTCTTCTACGTGCCGGCAACGGAACAAGCATTCTGTCACCGGCAGCAGTCGCAAACGTGCCATAAAGCATATATTGTGATGCATGCAGTCACCGTCGAAGTGAAGTGACAAAAAACACTTGCTTTGTGGTTTAAGGCCAGTTACTTTTCTGTTCTTTTTGAAGGCCTTCTCTCCACTTTTAAAAAACTTTTTATTTATTTTTTCATAGATTTTGGGGTGGTTGTTTTTTTTTAACCAATTCTCTCTAACTTCATGAACAACTTGTATACCCTTCAGTCTGCAGTAGTTCATGCAATGAAAATGACCGCCTTGCCCATTTCTTTTCTGACATTCTGGAAACAAAATGGCAAAGAACATTTAATCTATACCAAGCCAGCTGTTAACATTTTATCTGCAACAATTACAATAAAATCCCCAGGGGCTGTAATGGTTGCCATGAACTAGGAAGCTGGCAAGACTCAGTAACTTCAATCTGTGTATTACGAACTACAGGGATAGAGACATTTGAAAGAGAACTACTCCCTGCAAATTAATATGTGCCACTAGCGAACGAAGCACATTTGGCCCATGCTATCAGTCACAACAATCTTGCACGTCAGTGTAATGGATCAGTATATACATATTGTAAGCACCTGGCGGCGTAACATGAGTGGGAATGCTCCATAAGGCAAGGCATTCATCAAGGTCTTCTTCACTCTCTCAGATGCCAGTGCTGTAAAACCAGCCGCTGGTGATGACTGTAATCACTGCAAAGATGGAATCACCCAAGCTAAAAAAAATGGTAATTTGTTTTCAGTTTTTATCTGTAGCTGTAAATACACTGTGATCTTGTTAAGAAGCAATCCCATGCTGTGGGCCTCTGTGCAAAATGCACAGTATCAAGGGCTGCACTGTCGTGGTGTACGGTGTTCCCAACATGCAAGGCTCTACAGAATGGCTTCACATCAGAACCTGTGTCCAAGCTCACCGTGGCACAGTGCTGGAGGCCAGACGACTCCCATGTCCAAGCAGCATAGGGCAAACTCATGGTTACAGAGCGCCCTCTTCACATTGGGCCAGTTTGAACTTTGCTTTACTCTGTATAGGTGTGTGAGATTTCCACTTAGCCCAGTTAACGCAACTCCAATTGTCCCACTACTGTAATGGCTCATCAAATAGCAAACTCAGAGAAAGGCATTCTGCACACCTCTACTGCCTTCCCCCCTTTTGAACCTTCTACCTCTGCTTCTGCTTTTCATTTTAAAGTCTCAGCTCTCTCTCTCTCTCTCTCTCTCTCTCTCTCTCTCTCTCTCTCTCTCTCTCAGTCAATCAGGAGTACTGTACCTGTATTTTCCCGCCTATCTGTTACTTACGTAGCGTGGAAGTTGGGGTTTCTCTGATCCCCTTTTGGTTGACATATTGGAAAGAGGTCCAGTCCTTACTCCATTCTTTGACAGGTTGTCTGAGCTGACCTTGTTCAGTGCTTGCTCTCCATCATCAACTGGTGAGCTTGGTTGAAGCTGGAAGACTCCCAACCATTTTTCTGGGTTTTTGTAGATGATATCCCCTTTGATTATCTATCATGAAAGCATTCTCTCCAGCAAGAGAGTGGCTTTTTGCAAAGCTGTGAGTGAGTGCTATTGAGTCTCCTGGGAAGAGAGCCAAGTGCTCTTGCTTACATCATAGTGATTCTCCAGGTTGTTGTAGCCTTGTCTCTAAGGCTTGACTTGTACCTCTCTTTCAATTCCTCATTCCTCAATTCAAGTCCCATTAGGAACTCTGAACCTCTTCCCCTCGAATACCCCCCCTTTCCTCCTTGGTCAACCAGTTCATCACCATACTAGTTCTTTCCCCTCTCCCCTACCCCATCTATGTCACCCTCTTACCTAGGGCTGCTTCACATGTGTATGCACATCACACACAGCCCAATTGTATCCAGGATTGGACTGTACTGCGAAACACTTTGACAGTAGAAGGCACTTCTGTTGCAAAATGGCTACCAACAGCACACAGAGCGCTCTGTCGGCAGCCATTTTTGGAGTGCTGCCCCAAGAGACAAAAGCACTCCATCCCCACCGCTGAACCCTACCGCACCTGCCGTAGAAGGTAAGGCAGCGGTGGGGGCGGGAGGTGGGTCAGGGGGCAAAACTGGGTGGAGAGGGAGGCAGAACGGAAAGGGAGGCTGCGGGAGGGGGTAAATCTGGCAACGATGGCACATGCTAGGTCCTATCCCCTGTTTTGCAAGCCTCCCAGCCTCCTTTGTCTCCTTGGACTTGCGCCAGATACAGAGCTGGTGCAGGTCCAAGGAGACCCATTGCAGAGCAGGAAGCTTAGGGAGGGGTAAGAGCAAGTAATTCCACTTTCCCCTCTGAAGTCTCCCAATCCCCCCCCCCCGGTACATCATACTCGTTTTTGGCGCAGCTGCATCGTTGGGGGGAAGGATAGGATTGGGCTCCTAATCACTTAACACTACAGCCCTTTTCACACATTATGATGAACATATGACCAGTGAGAACAAAGTGTCCAACTTCTCCACTCCCAAACTCCGTGTAGGTCAGTTGAATGTCTACAAAGTTTGTAGTGTTCCCTGCATGTGATTGGGAATCCTACAGAAGTCGGGCTCCCAGTCCTGCAGAGGGGAAACTCTGTGTATATATAGTTATAGACATTGATTTAGCTGAACACATAGGGGTTCAGGACAGTGAACAGACTCCTTCCCCCCATAAATAATGTGTGAAAAAGACTGTAGTGTTACATGATCAAGTGATGTGCATACACATGTGGTTTATATGATTTGATTTATATGACTCTCAGCCAAATATGTAAATGGTCTCTATTGAAAAATACTGTATCTGAATTGATATAATGTGTTATGAAACATCTATCATTTTCAGACAAGACATGAACTGGTGTTACGGTCAATGTGTGATGAAAATACATGCGTGAACAGCCCCTGTTTCTATGAGAAGAACTTTAGTTTTGGTAAAGAGTGTTCTAATGTGCCTGTATGTAGCTGGGTATTAGTGACAGTCCCCATCTCGAGACTTTTTTCTTCTTCAAATCTTGGACATAGGCCAAGAGACTTAGCAGACCTAGGCCATTAAAGACACTTGAAGATAATGGTTGTGACATTAAACCATAATTACTTCCTTACCAGAAGCTGACTTAATTAAGGCAACATTTGCACTAATATGCAATTAGGAAATTGGACCCCTTGTGACTGGTATGTGACTGGATTCTGCACCGTCGACTCCCTCTTGGCATATGATTTCCATCAGCTTTCGCCTGTATCAAGTTTGGGTATGACTCCAGGGGGCCCAGTGGGTCATAGAGTATGGCAGCACATTCCAATATGGAGAGCAGCCAATCGACATTGACACCACCATTATAGGTGTTCCATGAAAAAGACGTTTGCATATGCATGGTTTGCATGGTAATGGTGGTGGTTCCCAACAATCTTTGTCTGGCATCACATGACACACACACTGGAAGCCCTGCTTATAAGATACTGGCTCTCTGTGTTGTTCAGACTACCGGTTGGAGCAGGAAATGTCACCTCAGACATTTATCCAAATAGGCCATAATCCTGATACAAGGAGTTAGGGACAGACATCTTGTGCCAGTGTCTGCTGACTTTCTTTAGGCTGTCCTGTCACTACAGAGGTCATCAGGTTATCTTTCTACACTACCAGATTTCTGGCCTAATTCCCACCCTTGTCGCTGCCCCGTTCCACCACCACCTGCCCTGTTCTGCGTACCCTAGTCAGTGGGCTTTCTCTGATCTAGTACCGCGCATGGGGCCGTTCCAGCCTCTCTGCCAGCGTTCCGGCAGTGCACAGGTTTGCTCAGTGCCAGAGAGGATTTCATTACTGCCATAAGGCAATATCCGCTGTTGGAATGGTAGTTCTGCCAGCGGATTAACCCAATAGGATTGGGATGTTTGATATGCCTGTCCCAGGTACCCACCTACCTCTGGTCTGAAATCACCTGAGCACCTTCCACCTATGACCAAAATGCCATCATTCATCCATCAATTTGGTACCATGGCATAAAGCACAATGATAAACGCTGCATTTATGTGTTGTATAGTGTTCACAACTTATGAAACTCAGGGCTTTACTATGAAGCCACTGTATGAATTCACCTTAGCATGATCCTGCCTCTACTGTGATAGTAGTAACTATCTTGTTCAGCAAGCTCTGTCAGGGGACCTATTGTCCCATATTGACCATGGACCATTCATTCAGAGAACAGGATAGAGTCAGTGGCAGAGCAGATGTTTTGCATGTAGACCAGTTAATTCCCTGACATCTCGAGTCAAAAGAATTGGGGAGCAGGTCATGGGAAAGAGCCCTGGAGAGCTCCTATCCCCCCTTCCCAGCCTAGTCCTGCCCCAGGAATCTCCTTGGACTTACGCGAGCTAAAGAGCTGGTATAGATCCAAGGAGACTTATTGGAGACCAGGTGGCCTATGGAGAGGCAAGTAAAACAAATTGTTACCTCTCCCGGGCTGCCTGGTTCCTCCTCCTCCCCCATAGCATGCAGCACGAGCTCTGTTGGTGGCGCTGCGTAGTCTGGGCTGCTGGGGGATGTTTAGGCCCTCAGTCTGCCTGATGTGAGAGGTATTCATAATAATATTTTTTTAAACATTTTTATATGTACTTCTTCCAAGGAGCTCAGGGTAGTGTACATGGTTCCTTCCCTCCTTTTGTCCTCACAACAACCCTGTGAGGTAGGTTAGGCTGAGAGATAGTGACTGACTCGAGGTCACCCAGGAAGCTTCATGGCTGAGCGGGGATTTGAACCTGGAAATTCCAGGTCTAAGTCCAACACCAGAACCACTGTACCATCCTGGCTCTCAGGATGGTATGAGCTGCATGTAGGATATGGAGCTCTTCTTGGTGACCTACTGATCTGGGGGCTGCCTCCACTGCCTCGTGTGTTTCTCCTTCTGATATACTGTAGATGCCTCCTCCATTTCATACAAGGTTGCATGCATGTCTTGCATTCGTTGATTGCAAAGATTTCCATCCCTCTTTTCCATTGAAATACCCCTCAAGGCAAACTGCAACTCAAAATTAAAACAACAAAAATAGCAACAGATCCTAAAACACACGTTTGAAATGAACCAAACCATGCAAAAAACCACAATGCAATGCAGAACACATAGAAAAGGGCTGGGCCACCTCCTCATTCTGCAATCTTTACAGCTCGATACGTGTAATTAAGATGGAAAGGAACAACTGCCACAAACGATGATTTCTGTTTATGTAGCCAGAGAGGTACAAAGAGAACGTTGTGTTGAGATCATGTTTGATTTACTTGGCCTATTATTTTCTATAATTCTTGTCTGTTTGAGTATTGTAATTATAGTGACATAACATCTCTTGAGTGATGCCCATTCTCTTTTTAATCCTATCCTTTCTTTGTCCAGTGTTCATAGGCAGAGTATTATTTACATTGTTTCCTTCCCAAAGCTGATCTTGAATAGCATGCCTGGATTTTTTGAATATGTTTTTTTTTTGGCAGACTGTCTCATTAGGCTAACACCAAATATGCTAGAGAATTATATACATGCACTGCAGCATCTGGCAGGTGTAACTTGCCTGTTGATCATACATCTAGATGCAAGTCAAACACACAAGCAAAGTTTATATCTGTCACATTGAGATAACTCAAAATCCTTTGGTTTTAAAAGGTTGAGATGACTCTTAGGAGCCTGTCTTCTCTCCTAGCCACTTAATATTAACCCCACGCAGATGGCAATTTTGAGAATAATCAATGCAGCAACTCACTCCAACCACCACCACCCCTTACATCTTGATAGATTCATCTGCAGCATACCTGTTATAATGCCATATAAGGAATTAAGCCTGGTTATAAGCCTGGTTGCCAAGTGGCTGGAACTGAGGAATAAACATTATGAAGGAGTCTCATCAAAAGCCTTCGGAAATCAATGGCTGTTTTTCTAGCAAGAATTAATTGAGTTGGAAAAAACATGTAACTTATGAAATAGTCTTTCTTTCAGTTAAAACAAAATCAATAGTGATTCCACGCCCCCCCCCCCTCTCAGATATGTCCTTGTTCTGCTTTGTGCTTCATCTTGGATAGCATGATGTTGGAAAGAAAAAACAAACAGAGCTCAAGGAAAAACTGGCATGCACATGGGCAGGCCAATATGCGGCTGGTTGCTGTATCCCATGGCCGTCCTGGGCTGCCCCGGGGCAGCCCGGGAGCACCTTGGGAGAAGGGGACGTTCATCCTCTTCCCCAGGGGAAAGCCAGCTGGGGCCCTATGGGCCTCCTCGGATGTATGCCAGGTCCAGACCTGGCGTACATTCGGGGAGGTGGAGTAAGACTGACCTAGGCTGGGAACGGGCATAGGATATCAACAGAGTGCACTGCTGATATCCCCCCTCCCAACCCGGGTCAGCCAATGTCCCCCCTCCCTCACTGGCTCAGCCTGCCCATCCCTGCCCCTGCTCTGAGCAGCCCAGGCCTTACGTGGGTCGTCTGGCCTCAGTGCTAGCACTGCTTACACCCAAGTCGTTGCAAACGTGCTTTATGGCACGTTTGCGACGCTCTAAACTTAGTGAGGATTACGCCGTTAATATATGTAAATAAATGATTTCACACACAGTTTGGGTTTCTAGTCTGGGGGAGGGGGTTGTCTTGTGCAATAGAGTACATATAGTATATATAGCTCTCTGCATGGGGCACCTATGTCATACATTACTTTTGATGTGTGCTGGAGAGGAGGGGTCCACTCTTCCACTAGGACATGAAGTATTGCCATCAAGCAAGCATCTGAACAGGCCCCAGGATGGAGCTACTCTTTTCTCCTCTGAGCCCCTGGGATATATACATGTTCTGAGGTCAGAGTCAATGAGAAGGCAAGGAGGGATGAAGCCTCTTTGAGAACTAAAAGGCAGGGACTGCTGTAGACTCAGGGCCGTGAAATGACATGAAAACGCTGCATCGAGCAGCAAGTTGGAGAGCGGTGGTGAATTGACAAGGGGTCTTTGGACCCTGTGTGTTTCCGCCACCCTCTCCAGTCTGCCACTGAGGAGCTGCTAGAAGGGGGGGGGAACGCTGCCATTAGTGCTGCTATCCAGTTCTCTTTGCCCAAGTGGCTGCTTCAGAAAGCAGCTACATGGGCAAAGGGAGGCAGAGTGCGACACGATCCTCTTCCCACCCACCCCCACCCTGTTTCTAACAGGGAGAGAGGAGCATGCTGGCAGGGTGGCCTTGGCCTTCGATTGGAGCTGCGAAGACCCTGCCAAAGCCTGGAACTGAGGGAGGAAGAACCAGAAGAACTGCAGGGCTATCTGGCTTGCAACGAGGAGGGTGGAGGGTAGACACTGCAGTTGCCATTGGTTTGAGAAAATTCTCTTTCTAACTCACCTGGATCACATCACTTCATGACAGGCAGTCTAATAAGTCTCAGCCAACTCAGCAGATGATTATTTCTCCGAGACATGAAACAATTATATTTCCTAGATTAATTCAGTGCAAGCTCAGAACAATGTTATTAAATATTTATAAGATGGAAATGCATGAATATATAATTGGAACAGGAAGAAAAAGAGAACTGAATTATTCCCAGTTCATCTGAAAGCAGAAAACTAAACTGACAGCCCAATCCTAACTAGCCCCCCCCACTGATGCAGTCATGCCAATGGAGCATGTGCTCCATCCTATGGCGGGAGACCAATCACGGAGGTCTCCTCATGGTAAGGGAACTTTCGTTCCCTTCCCTGGGGCAAGCCTTCACTGCCCCGTCGTCGGTCTCCTTGGATCTGTGCCAGACCTCCCTCCCCCATTCTACCTCCCACCTGTCCCCACCCAGACACTCCCCTGTTCCTCCCCGCCCCGGTCCTCCCAACGCCTGCCCCCACTGTCAACTTACTGGCGCTTGCGGTGGGTGGCTCCTCTGTTGGCACGCGCATGCAGCTGCCAGCCATGTGTGCTGGTGGCCTCCTCACATGTGCCGTTGCCATGGCACGTCCGTCGGCAGAACACGTGTTCCATCAGCAGATCTAGGACTGGGCTGTGAGCATGCCATAAATAAATTCTGAATAAACCACTCCAGCCAAGGAAAATATATTTGATAGATATTACCTCTCCCCCTATGCATCTAAACACCACTTATGCACAGATGGAAGGCCATGCTCCTCAGATGCTGGGTGAATACAGACAGCCATCTGTCACATAGGAAACATGGAGAAGTTTGCCCAAGTGCAGCAATACAGACAATCGTGGCTGACTTGGAATTATGTCATGGTTGCTACTGCTTGGCCTCTGGTTACTGACAATCTTGTGCAATGTAAGACTGGCGGAGCAAGTGCTCTGCTGGCCTAGGGTGTCGAGAAAGTTCCATAAAGCATTTTCACAGCACTCTGTGTGTAAGCAGCGCTGGCACCACGCACTCCGCTGCCGCGCCCGGTTCGCGCTGCTGGACACAGGTAAGACCTGCACCAGGCATAGGGTTGGCATGGGGAGGGCAGGCTGGGGTGGCGGGGGAGGGGAGGTGATTGACCGGCCAAAATAGCTGGCGTGCATCCGAGGAGGCCCATTGGGGCCACCGGGGCTTACACCGGGGGAAAGGGACGAATGTCCCTTTCCCCCAAGGTGTGCCCCAGCTCTGCTGGCATGGGCCGCATCCTGCTTAGGATGCAGCGGCCAGCCTTTAGGCCAGCCAGTGCATCCTACACATGATGGGGCTGTAATTCTGCTAATGTGAAGTTCTACCTATCCCTGAATGCATGGATATAGTATTATATCAATTCTTCCTGGTTCTTTGTTTGTTAAGTAGATCTGTTCTATTTTCCTTGCTTGTTTTTTTAAAAAATGTTTCTGATGTTTCTAACAACCCAATGGTCCAGGAAGCTCAATTAATTGGAGACTTCCCTTCCACCTGGAAGGTGGAGACCCTCAATCACTCCAGTCAAGGATGTTTTGTGTGATCAGTGTAAAAAGAGAGCAACTTCTGAATAAGAAAAGCCTGGAGAGTTGATTAGGGCATGAGACAATGGCAATTTTGCTCACAGTGTTCTCTCTCTTGATCATATCTACTTTCATCCATTTTTTTAATCTGTAAATAAAAGCAAATCCCCTCATGGATCATTGCCTTGTCGTGGCGAAGGGGCTTGCGTAACTCAATGAAGCCATGAGCTATGCCGTGCAGGGACACCCAAGACGGACAGGTCGTAGCAGAGAGTTCTGACTAAAAGTGATCCACTGGAGAAGGAAATGGCAACCCACTCCAGTAACCTTGCCAAGAAAATCCCATGAACAGTACCAAAAGGCTAAAAGATATGACGCCGGAAGATGAGCCCCTCAGGTTGGAAGGTGTCAAATATGCTACTGAGGAAGAGCGGAGGACTATTCCAAGTAGACCCAGAAAGAGTGAAGCGGCTGGGCCAAAGCCAATAGGACGTCCAGCTGTGGATGTGTCTGAGGTTGAAAGGAAAATCCAATGCTGCAAGGAGCAATACTGCTTAGGAACATGGAATGTGAGGTCTATGAACCAAGGCAAGCTGGATGTGGTCAAAAATGAGATGATAAGATTGAACATTGACATCTTGGGAATCAGCGAACTAAAATGGACGGGCATGGGCGAATTTAAGTCAGGTGACCATCATATCTACTACTGTGGGCATGAATCCCTTAGAAGAAATGGAGTAGCCCTCATAGTCAATAAAAGAGTGGGAAAGGCAGTACTGGGGTGCAACCTCAAAAACGACAGAATGATTTCAGTTCGAATCCAAGGCAAACCATTCAACATTACAGTAATCCAAGTGTATGCCCCAACCACTGATGCCGAAGAAGATGAAGTTGACCGGTTCTATGAAGACCTACAACACCTTCTAGAACTAGCACCCAAAAAAGATGTCCTTTACATCATAGGAGACTGGAATGCTAAAGTCGGAAATCAAGAAATAAACGGAACAACAGGCAAGTTTGGCCTTGGAGCGCAAAATGAAGCAGGGCAAAGGCTAACGGAGTTCTGTCAAGAGAACACGCTGGTCATAGCAAACACTCTTTTCCAACAACACAAGAGGCGACTCTACACATGGACATCACCAGATGGTCAATACCGAAACCAGATAGATTATGTGCTTTGCAGCCAAAGATGGAGAAGCTCTATACAATCAGTAAAAACAAGACCTGGAGCTGACTGTGGCTCAGATCATGAGCTTCTTATTGCAAAATTCAGACTTAAACTGAAGAATGTAGGGAACACCACTAGACCAGTCAGATATGACCTAAACCATATCCCTTATGAGTATACAGTGGAGGTGAAGAATAGATTTAGGGCATTAGACCTGGTAGACAGAGTGCCTGAAGAACTATGGACGGAAGTTCGTAACATTGTACAGGAGGCAGCAACTAAAACCATCCCAAAGAAAAAGAAATGCAAGAAAGCAAAGTGGCTGTCAGATGAGGCTTTACAAATAGCTGTGGAAAGAAGGAATGCAAAAAGCAAGGGTGAAAGGGAAAGATATAAACAACTGAATGCAGAGTTCCAGAGAATAGCAAGGAGAGATAAGAAGGCCTTCTTAAATGAACAATGCAAGGAAATCGAGGAAAACAACAGAATGGGGAGGACTAGAGATCTCTTCAAGAAAATTGGAGATATCAAGGGAACGTTTTGTGCAAAGATGGGCATGATAAAGGACAAAAAAGGCAAGGACCTAACAGAAGCAGAAGAGATTAAGAAGAGATGGCAAGAATACACAGAAGAACTATACAAGAAAGATCTTAATGTTCCTGATGACCACGCTGGTGTGGTCACTGACCCAGAGCCGGACATCCTAGAGAGTGAAGTCAAGTGGGCCTTAGGTAGCATTACTAACAACAAAGCTAGTGGAGATGATAATATCCCAGCTGAGCTACTTAAAATCCTAAATGATGATGCTGTGAAAGTGCTGCACTCAATATGCCAACAAATTTGGAAAACTCAGCAGTGGCCAAAGGATTGGAAAAGGTCAGTTTACGTTCCAATTCCAAAGAAGGGCAGTGCCAAAGAGTGTTCAAACTACCGTACAATTGCACTCATTTCACATGCTAGCAAGGTTATGCTCAAAATCCTACAAGCTAGGCTGCAGCAGTACGTGGACCGAGAACTACCGGACGTACAAGCTGGGTTTCGAAGAGGCAGAGGAACTAGAGATCAAATTGCCAACATGCGGTGGATCATGGAGAAAGCACGAGAGTTCCAAAAAAACACCTACTTCTGCTTCATTGACTACGCAAAAGCCTTTGATTGTGTGGATCACAACAAACTGTGGCAAATTCTTAAAGAGATGGGGGTACCAGACCACCTTACCTGTCTCCTGAGAAACCTGTATGCGGGTCAAGAAGCAACAGTTCGAACCGGCCATGGAACAACTGATTGGTTCAAAATTGGGAAGGGAGTACGGCAAGGCTGTATATTGTCACCCTGCTTATTTAACTTATATGCAGAGTACATTATGAGAAATGCAGGGCTGAATGAATCACAAGCCGGAATCAAGATTGCCGGGAGAAATATCAACAACCTCAGATATGCAGACGATACCACCCTAATGGCAGAAAGTGAAGAAGAACTAAAGAGCCTCTTGATGAGAGTGAAAGAGGAGAGTGCAAAAGTTGGCTTGAAACTCAACATTAATAAAACTAAGATCATAGCATCGGGTCCCATCAATTCTTGGCAAATAGAAGGGGCAGAAATGGAAGCAGTAACAGATTTCACTTTTCTGGGTTCCAAGATCACTGCAGACGGAGACAGCAGCCATGAAATTAAAAGACGCTTACTCCTTGGAAGGAAAGCTATGGCAAACTTAGACAGCATAATAAAAAGCAGAGATATCACCATGCCAACAAAAGTTCGTATAGTCAGGGCGATGGTGTTCCCAGTAGCAATGTATGGTTGCGAGAGTTGGACCATAAGGAAGGCTGAGCGCCGAAGAATAGATGCTTTTGAACTGTGGTGCTGGAGAAGACTCCTGAGAGTCCCTTGGACTGCTAGGAGATCAAATCAGTCAATTCTAAATGAAATCAAGCCTGACTGTTCCCTGGAAGGACAGGTACTAAGGCTGAAACTCAAATATTTTGGCCACCTAATGCGAAGAGAGGACTCTCTGGAGAAGACTCTGATGCTGGGAAAGATTGAAGGCAAAAGGAGAAGGGGAAGGCCAAGGATGAGATGGTTAGACAGCATCACCGATGCAACAAACATGAAAATGAGCGAACTCAGGAAGATAGTGGAGGACAGGAAGGCCTGGCGGGATGTGGTTCATGGGATCACGAAGGGTCGGACACGACTTAACGACTGAACAACAACAACAAAAGCAAATACTACAAAGACACTTTAAGTCACCAGTGATCTCTGCCCCCAAAGAAGGCAGAATCCGATCAGCACTGCCTGTGGAACTTCTTCCCCACATTTCCTGTGTGGTTGGATGATCATCTGTATTAGTGTTCAGTGGCTGGTGATATTGAGTGGGGAAGGGATTCTCCCCAAGCTACAGAGTCTTACCACTTTTAAGGAACAGCTTGTCTCCCTTGCTTTTTCTCCATGGGTTTTAGGCTTTAAGATTTCTATGCTGAGTGATGTTCCAGTATTTTGAAAGATATAAATATCTGTTATTTATTGCAAGGTGAAAACCCCTAAAATAATTGCAAGGTTAATTATTGCAAGGTGAAATTATTGCAAGGTGAAAACCCCTAAAATAATTAGGTTCAAAGGTTGTCACGACGTGACCAAATTTCCGAGTTGAGGATCAACATAGTACCTGGTAACTCCGTCGTTTTAAGAAGACTTTATTTAAAGTTTCAAGATGCCATCTCAGCTTTACGTTTCGCCCCAAACATATGCGGCATCGTCAGAAGTAAACAGCTTGTAGAAAACAGGTTTGTAGAAAACCCCTAAAATAATGTTCACTTTATATCTCAAAACCTGTAATTCATGTTTCCTATTCCCCAAGCAGTCAGAAGTTCTTATTCAGAAGTTGCTGATGTTTGGGAAGGTTCCCAGCTTCTGTCACACATCATGTTTGGTTTAATACAGCTGACAAAGTAACGGGCACAATGTGGTTAGTTAATCACTATTGGGCCATGATCTTTGGGGAAAACAAGACAAAATCACCTTTCACAAACAGCCAATATCTTTAGCTTCCCTTGTGTGACTTTCAGAATGGTGAGGTGGACTTTAGAACTGTAATAAAAGAGCTATATGCTTGTGTGTAAGTGCTATATTTCTGGGATAGCCAGTGTGGTGTAGTATCCAAGTTCAGGTTGAAATCTAAACTCTGTGATGAAGCACTCTGGGTGGCTGAAACGGGTGGGTGGCTGGGTGGCTGAAAGCACTCTGGGTGGATTTAAAAGGACTGGGTAATAAAATGGTCTTCACCTGACACCAAGGAGACCTCAGACTCTGTGCCTGGCAAGCCTTTTAGGGAGAAAGTCGCAGCCATCCCAACTGAAAAGGCCACAACTCTTCTTTTCTTCTGACGGGAGTGAGGAGGACCTGAAGAAGGGCTTGTTACAAATGTGTTGATCCTGGAGAACACAAACAAGTGGCAGTGTTAGGTGAGAACCATCATGAAGCTCACAGACAGTTTTCAGGCATACCATTTGTTCAACCTTCCTGCTACCCTAATTACGGAACCAACTAGTCATGTTAAATTTTGTAGGTATGTAATTGTTTCCTAGGAGTTCTTTCTTTGCCTCTGGTGATGTGGTTATGCACAAATGATGAGCCTCTGGCAACAGAGAGATGTTCTTGCATGCATTTTGAGCACTAAACACCACTACATAAAGCTGTTCAGACATCTAAGACAACCGTTTGAGGGTGAACTGCGGTGAACTGTGAAGCTTGGAAGTGCAAAGCACAAGCCAGAAGGAGGGCTGCACTCGGAAGGGAAAACATCTCGAGCATGGAAGGTTCTATATAGGAATAGAACAATATTGTAAAGACCCTTATCAGGTCTAAAGATAGCCTGCCTATGTAAGCCGCCTTGAATAAATCTGATGAGAAATCTGATGATGAGAAAGGCGGGATATAAATGCAGAAAATAAAAAAATAAAAATAATGTTCATATTTTAAATACATATATCTACATAGAGTATAATGTAACAGAGACAATTAAAATGAGAACGAATTGAAGTGAAGGCATTGGCTTCTTTGAGGAAATAAAGCTGGCAAACAATTTATTATTGGGAAGGTCCTCTTAAATCCACTCAGCCCAGGCAGAAACTCTGGGGAACATCAATGCAAACAGACAACTCCTGTATGAATAGGGCTTTCCTAATAAACCTTGTGGAGATCTTTGTATGTCCCTTAGGTTATATGAACCCAGCATTTCCAAATCCAGAACTGTATGGATAAGATCCTGCTTCAAAGAAGCCTGAGGTGCCAGACCCCTGCGCGTACTGCGAAGCCTCTGCATCGTATGAGTGGAGCATGGGTAACTAGTTTTGCCTCATCATCTGTGTTTGCTTTGCTGCCCTGTTCTTCTCCCCTGTGACAGATCCTATTTCAGATGCTGGATGGCTGGTTGGTGGCCCTTCTGGTGAGCCTTGAGAATCAGCTCTTCACTGCATTTCGGCCAGATCTATCCGGCTGCCTCACTGGTGGAACTCGCATTCTGCTGGCGGAAGGAGGAGGATGCTGGCAGAATATCACTTCCGCTGGTGAGCACTGCAAGGCTGCCAAGCACAATCGCTGGCAGCCAGGCGCGCTGACCAGCAGAGCCAACTGTGTCTGCCAGTGTCGGTGAATTGGTTGTGAGGGTGGGCAGTGAATGGAACATGGTGGGGAAAGAGAGGAACGGGGGAGTTTCTTGGCAGGGAGGGGGTGGGGCGGGAGACAGAACAAGGGAGGGAGAGGGTGGGTTCGGTGGCACTTGCATGTGACTAATTCTCTCCTTCTCTCTCTCCCTTTCCGTTGCCATTATACGCCTCAGTCTTGTGCCAGCAAAATAGCACCAGTATGCCCAGGTGGAGTGGAGACTATGCACACAGGTATTGTGTCCCCGTGGAGGGTGAAGGAAGAGGGGTCCAGTTTGGAGTATGGCCCAAACCAGTCAACTATGTGTTTTGTAGGATGGGAGAGGGTGGAAGAGACCATTTGTGGCTGCTGCTTTGGGGGTGAAGCTTGCAGCTCTCACAATGCCTGGTTCCAGTCAGGGAGCCTCTACCATGTTTGCTAGAAGTTTCAGGTATGCAACTGCACCTTTTTTTGTTTGTTTGTTTAATCTCCCTTATATGCTGAGCAGACAAACTGTGGTTGGGGACACAATCATTTTTCAGAGACCTGAAAAAGGAAGGTACCATCATGGCCCATGGTTATGCATTTGTTTATTTAGCAGACAAATGTTGCCCTTCAGCTAGCAATCTCTCAAAGCAGCTTTTACAAGGTCATCAAACAAAAATCCCCAAAGACAAAAATATAAACACTGCAACACAACGGCAGAGCAGAGCAATAAAATACTAAACTATAAAAACTGGGAGCGATCGAGAAAAGTCGCTGGATTAAAACCCGCTAGCTGATAAATTGGAAGGCCTGGGCATTTTAAAAAAAACCACGCAAACACAGGGGCAGGGAACAATTTGCATGGTCTACCATTACAGGCTAATGGATTCTGATGGATTGCTGGGGGCTCAGGGGGATTTTCCTGCTGCTAGGGTTAGCAATTCTTCAAATTGTGTAGTAATAACAATAACACAAACAGTAACAAGCTGAGATATCACAGCTGTTGGTAGCTTCTCGGCAGCTTCCAGTTATCTTGAACCGAACCCATCCTAGTTGTTCTTCAGGCAAGGTGGCAGCTTAACCACTAGACTACACCTCCTGCCCAAGACCATAAGTTTTTATTTATATTATTTATTTACAGTATTTCTATCCCGCCTTTCTCCCCGAAGCAAAAAGAGAAATACATACAAAAAATACAATATAGAAACAATCACAGTTTAAAACAATAGCAACAATTAATAAAAATTAATAAAAACAATATCTAAAAATTGATTAAAAAGATAATGGCTACAATTAAAACAGGAGCATGAAAACAGCAGCACCCCCCCCCACACACACACACCTGTACCAGCGAGATGTTAAAAAAAGAAAAGGCAGGTGCTCAGAAGGCTTCTTTGAACAAGAAGGTTTTTAGGCCTCGCCGGAAAGTGTCCAAGGAGGGAGCAGTTCGTAAGTCAAAGGGGAGGGATTTTTTCTGGGGGAACTTTACTGACTTTAAGACATGGCTCCAGCTTTTCTACATAAGTAGACCAGTCTTCCACAACATTGTCAGAGGCCTCTATTTGTCCAATGCCAAATCACACAGCTTCAAGGTACTTACAGTTCTATACCACTCAAGGTTGTCTGTATCCCACCTTCATTGTCAAGGGCTAAAGTGCCTGAAGAGCAGAGGTTGGCACATCACCAGGTGGGGGGGGGGTCAGCATTTGACACCCCCCCTCAGGCAGCAGGAGGTATTGGGCCAGCCCTGCTAATGAGTGACAAACACAGTATGTAAAGAGAACAGCAGACCCAACAAAACCAGCTACGAAGTGAAACCTAACGGAAAATTCATGGACAGCCCAATCCTATCCGGGATTGCTTCAATCCTATCCTATCTTGCTTCAGGAGAACTTTTGTCTTTTGCTGAGACCAATTTGCTAGGCACTTTGTGGATAAAATCGCTGACATTCACCACATCACATGTTGGAGCCACAGTTCCAGTGGATGTTCAGTCATGGTGTCCTTCTGGGTTGGTTGTCTGGTTTGGGATCTGAACGCACTATTTTCTGGTCTTGCCTTTTCTCCTTAGTTCTCATTTGCTGTTTTATTGATTCTTCTTCCTTCATTGCTATTCAGACAGTAGTATTTTATTATATTTATTCTATGTTGCCTTGGCAACAAGGAAAAGGACGGATAAAAATATTTTAAAATAAATAAATTTCTCATTTCAGTGCACGTTTTCCTCAATTAATTGAACACCTGAGTGATTCATGCTTGCACCCTAGTTATCTCCTTTGTAAGGCAGATATGTTTTTACAAAAGTAAACTGATAAGCTGGCTTATATGAAAAATGCCAGCAGAACTCTGTGATACATTGTCCCACTAATTATTTCTACTGCCCATGACTGATGCACTTGTATTGTTATACCATGACGTTATTTTGGGGTGGCCCCATTTTGCTTGCGATCTGATAGGCATTGAAACACCTGAGTGCACTATTAATATTGCACAGAGAATGATAAATGAAGCTTATCAGTCAATAGGGAATCTGAAAACAAAGATCTCCATCAGTAGACTGGTAGTGCAATCCTATGCACGTCTTCCAGAAACAGAGATACTGAATGACTTGGCAGGGGATGCGACGGTAGAGGGGAAATTTCACACTTTGCAACAAACTTTTTTATGTTATCTAGTGTATGTACTCAAGCTGATGGGATCTACTTGCACTATATCACAGGGATGTCATGTGCTGATCACTTTTTATAAGCAACATGGCTGCCACTAACAGTAGCAAAGTGAATGAAGGAAGAGAATTGTTCTCTTGGCTAAAGGGTAGTTGCTTCACTTACAGCCCAATCCTATGCTGGCTTCCGACAGTGGTAGTAGGCTCCACGCTGTCACGAATGTGCCGTAAAGCATGTTGCGATAGCGTGGAGGCCAGTTCCGCTGGTGTGGAGGCCAGTGCTGGCAGGCCTCCACTGGCGAGGGAGCTGCGCCCACTGGAGGCAGGTGAGCTTTGCACTGGCTGGCAGGGAAGCGGGGGGATGGCGGCAGGGAGGAGGCATTTGGGGGTGGGGAGGAGGGCGGATCAGGCCCGGAAGGGGGCAGGCTCAGCAGAGGAAGCCTCTGCTAAATCCAGTGGCGTCCGCTGACATGGTGCGGTGGGGCGGTGGGCCCCAGGGCGTCAGGGCGGAGAGGCTCTGGGAGGGGCGGAGAGGCTCGGGAGTGGGGCGCGGGAATCCTTTAATTTGAATATTTATTCGCGGTTTTTCCGCAAATTTAAAGTGTAAAACAGGGATTTTCAAAGCGTGTGTGTGCTTTGCGGCCACTTATCTGATCTCCAGGACATTCCTCCAGCAGGCTGGCAGCAGCAGCGACGATCGCAAACCTGCCGAGTTTGCTTGCGCATGCCTAGTCCGTCCTTGCTAACTCCCTGGGTTTGCGCATGCGTAAACTCCGGAAACTCCTGCGCCCGGAGCAGGGAGAGGCTGTGTGCCCTGGCGCAGGAGTTTCCTGAGTTTACACATGCGCAAACCCAGGGAGTTAGCAAGGACGGACTGGGCATGCGCAAGCAAACTCCGAGTCCGGCAGGTTTGCGATCGTCGCTGCTGCTGCCAGCCTGCTGGAGGAATGTCCTGGAGATCAGATAAGTGGCCGCAAAGCACACACACACTTTGAAAATCCTTTGAAAATCCCTGTTTTACACTTTAAATTTGCGGAAAAACCGCGAAAAAACTTTTAAAAAACCTGAAAACTCATTATGCAAATTACTTACTTAATTTGCATAATGGGGCGGCGGGCTTTTCCGCCCCAGTTGCTGGGGAGCCTGGGTACCCCTCTGGCTAAATCCTATCCCCCGTCCCAGACATGAATGCCTGACACAGGGCTGCACGGAGCTGTGCTGGCCATTTAGCTGGCGCACCTCCAAGTAGCCCCATAAGGGCTGCTGGGGCTCATCAGAGGAGAAGGGGATTTGTCCCCTTCCCTCAAGCAGTCCTCCAGCCCCATCCTGGATACAGCAGAGCCTGTCTTGGCGCCGCTGCATCCGAGCACGGGGTTTTGGATAAGATTGGGCTGTCAGAAAATTAAAAGTTTTAATACGGACTATGTGATACAACATTTCGCTCAGTAGTGTGATCACAGAATGTTTACTTGACAAGTTTGTGGTAAGGATAGGGTTGATTAAAGGATACAGCTAAGACACATTTTGGTTTCGACTGATGTTCAGTTTTTTGCATTCTCTTCTTCAGAGGCTAGGGAATGGACAATTGCTCATCAACATTTTCTTTTACCCTACCCACAGGTTGGTCTATTATATAGCATTATATTTTAAGCAGCATTGTTGTTGTTCAGTCGTTAAGTCATGTCCGACCCTTCATGATCCCATGAACCATATCCCGCCAGGCCTTCCTATCCTCCACTATCTTCCTGAGTTCGCTCATTTTCATGTTCGTTGCATCGGTGATGCTGTCTAACCATCTCATCCTTGGCCTTCCCCTTCTCCTTTTGCCTTCAATTTTTCCCAGCATCAGAGTCTTCTCCAGAGAGTCCTCTCTTCGCATTAGGTGACCAAAATATTTGAGCTTCAGCCTCAGTACCTGTCCTTCCAGGGAACAGTCAGGGTTGATTTCATTTAGGATTGACTGATTTGATCTCCTAGCAGTCCAAGGGACTCTCAGGAGTCTTCTCCAGCACCACAGTTCGAAAGCATCTATTCTTCGGCGCTCAGCCTTCCTTATGGTCCAACTCTCGCAACCATACATTGCTACTGGGAACGCCCTGACTATGCAAACTTTTGTTGGCATGGTGATATCTCTGCTTTTTATTATGCTATCTAAATTTGCCATAGCTTTCCTTCCAAGGAGTAAGCGTCTTTTAATTTCATGGCTGCTGTCTCCGTCTGCAGTGATCTTGGAACCCAAAAAAGTAAAATCTGTTACTGCTTCCATTTCTGCCTCTTCTATTTGCCAAGCAGCATATGAAATGCCAAATCTGATAAATGCCCACTTTCCCCCTAGTGGATGGTGTTTTTCCAACATTCTTTGAATGTCCTTCCTTTATTCCTTCCACTGATAAGATGCTGCACATTGTGTAAGGCACTATGGCAGCAGAGACTGGCAAGTGGTGCCTCTATGGTGGACTGATGCAACTGGAAGGCAAGTGGGCTGGGCTGGAAGAGACACATCTGTGAAAGGCAACCCCAAAATGGTGGTAGCCCCCAAATATCCATGAAGGTCATTTTAATGTATTGGGCTGGATTCAGGTGAGGATATCTGAAAAAACTAGAAGCAATTTTTATCTAGGAAACTAAATAAAACAGTTATAACCTGTGCCCAATAGTTAAAGTAAAATAAACAACAAAAATTAGCCTTCGATAAAATTCCTGGGATTAGTTGGCTCCAGGGTACTATTTTCAGTTTTGTTTTAAAACAAAAGCAGTATCAGAGTTTTAATTAAACCTTTTCCTTTGCTGTCCTGGAACCAGGTGGCAAATTTCAGATAAGAACCCAAAGGCATGCACTAATGTGTTCAGTTTGGAGCTTTATTCACTAGAAGTCATAAAATGTATCAAAAGAATAATTAACTTCCTTTCAGGCATTACATAAAGGCTTCCATCGGAACCTAAAAATCACATTTGAACGATAGGGTAGCTTGTAAGAGAAACTTAACTATCATTACAAAGTAGGCAAATATTTTGACAAGCTTTACAACTGAGATTATGAAAAAAAAGGAGCAAACTCCTTTGTCAAAAGACATTTTGCTATTTCAACATATCCAGCAAAATGAACTTTCATCTTCCTTCAACTGATCATTGTAAAAAAAAAAAACTAATAATCACAGCATCTTAAAGAAGGTTTCAAAGAAGCAGCAATTTCTTACATTAAAATCTCGTTAGCTATATTAAAATATTTGCATGGCTTCAGTCTTTTATTTGCAGAACTATAAAGAATATTTGTTTCAAATAAGAAATGCTGTGTGGACCAAAGAGGTTTTATGCCAGGCTTCAGTAGTAAAAGATAGACAGACAGACAGACACAAAATGCATCTCAATTTCACTACAATAGGACAGCAACTTGTTTTCTTTAAGAAGAAATGTATAAAATGCCATCTTCATCACCATATTTATTTATTTAATGAATTTATATCCCGCCTTTCCCAAGCCAAAGCAAATGCCCAAGGTGGTGTTTGAAACCATTGTAGTGGGCGAAAGACCTGTGATCTTTTAGACAGACGTAATCTCGTAATCTAATTTGTCAATTTAGTAATCTAATTTAGTAGAAATATACTTTTATCTGACTGAACAGCAAAATTCAGCTCTTCTTATAGTATCTGTGTGTCTGTGTGGCACGGACACAATGCTACCCCTGACTTGGTGCTGTTGCCTCCGCCACAGTAAAGGTAAAGGTGACCCCTGACAATTAAGTCCAGTCGTGTCCGACTCTAGGGTGTGGTGCTCATCCCCATTTCAAAGCCGAAGAGCCAGCGTTGTCCGAAGACGCCTCCGTGGTCATGTGGCCGGCATGACTCTCCTTGCCGCAGCGCGTAGCACGCGGCTGGAACACGGAGCGCAGTTTACCTTCCCGCAAGTGGTACCTATTTATCTATTCGCATTAACATGCTTTGGAACTGCTAGGTTGGCAGGAGCTGGCCAAGCAACGAGAGCTCACCCTGTCACAGATTCGAACTGCCGACCTTTCGATCGACAGCTCATGGTTCAGCGGTTTACCCCACTGCGCCACCCACTGGCCTGCTTCCGCCACAGTACCCTAAAACAAAAAAACAGCCCCTTACCTTGCTCCTTCATTGAGTGGTTGATTCTTCTGCAGACACAGAAAGTGCAGGACTTCCTGTTTTATTTAAAGGGACTGTGCAAGGTAAATAAATATGCATAGGCTTCTGCTGTATTTCAGCGCAATCCAAACCAACTTTCCAGCGCCAATGGAGCCGTGCCAACAGAGCATGCACTGCATTTTGCGGTGCTGGGGCACTCATGGAGACCTCTTCAAGGTGTGGGAACATTTGTTCCCCTACCTCGGGGCTGCATTGCGGCTGCACCAGTGCTGGAAAGTTGGTTAGGATTGCGCTATTTGTCTCAGTGTTTGCCACCTGTAAAATGGATTAACATTTCTATAATTTCTTCACCTTTAGTTCTTTGATCACATGCATATATGCAGTTTTGAGCTATAATTTGGATCACTTTCCAGAGCTATGTGCTCTGCATGCACATTCTTCATTCCAGTTTTCCAACTGTAGCACAATTGTCTGGCTTGTGTTATGGTTTGTGGAGACCTGATATGCTTGGATTGTAAATTTGTATTCCTAGACCCTCCTACTCTAGGAATCCTATTGTCCTATTCTTTCTCCCCAGTTTTTAATCTCTTCTGTTTTAGCTGTTACATTATGCAACAGGCACACAACAGTCATGTCAGTGTATGTTGGGGGATTTTTTTTCTTATTTCTTTGCATTTATTGCTTTGTTCCTTCCACTAACTTTTCAATTCGAGCTAACTTTAGAATTTCACAAACAGGCTGGGAACTGAACAAAAAAAGAGGGTGAGAGAGGAGAAGAGAGTTTCTGGTAAAGGATAGAGTGGAGAGGGGTTTGCCTCCAACACCACACATATGATAGCAGAGAAATGCCTCGTTCTGGCAAAGGAAGGTCCTTTATGGTGGCCCAATAGCTAGGTCACTGTCACACGCTGCCAGGCTGCTGCTGCAAATGGAGAAAGGCGCAGCGCAAGCAGCAGCAGCTCGGAGAGACTCTGAGAGACAACAGTGGTGGGTCGCGGGCGGGGAGGGGGGAATAACGGGGTATGTTGGTGGGAATTGAGGGTGTGTCAGGGGAGGGAAGGGGTGGATCCAGCAACAGTCACACATGCTGGATCTTATCCCCCATTTTTCTGCCCACCCCACCACCTGGCTCTCCTCGGATATATGCCAGCAAAATGGCTGGCATATGTCTGAGGAGACCCATTGGCGATTGGACAACCTATGGGGGGGGTAGTAAAAATACTTTTACTTACCTCCTGCAGCTATCTGATTACCCCCACCACCACCACCACCACCATAGCATGGAGCACAGTCCGTTGGCACAGCTGCATGCTACTTTATCCACCAAACAACCCTGTTAGGTAGGCTAGGGTAGGCTAGGAGGTGTGGAGAGACAAAGGGAGGAATATAACAGGGTACCACTGAGAAGATGGGGTGCAGAGAAACTTGAGAGGGTGCAGAGGAAGAACAAACTGTGCTATAGGACACATAGAAAAAATAGGTTAAGAAAGAATATGTTAAAAAGAAAGCACTATATTAAAATAAGCAAAACCTTTTTTTCCATTAAAAATAAAGTCATGCAGTCTTCTCGACTTGGCCCCTGGTTTGAGTTAAGCACCCCTGCTGTGGACAGATACAACAGGTATCAGAGCTGGAAAACTGGGCTGCTCCTTTCATGCCCACTTGATCAAGGGAAGGAGGAGGGGTCCTCCACCTAGGGTGACTGTGCATGCCAAGTAACAGTGAGTGCACCATACGCTCTGGCTTCACGGTGACTTTCCAGTGTCCGAGTCATGCACTTGCCTTGTCTCTAATTACCCTCTAGAATCCGCAAACAGCAGCATGAGGCTTTTTCTGCATTGCTGGACAGAAAAATATGTCAGGCAGCCAGTAGGGAAAAAATTGCTAATTGGTTTCAATGGGAAAGTGAAGTATAGTATGTGCTGAGCCCTGTTTTCCCTTGGAAAACAAAGAGGCCTGCAAATGCTTAACTTGGGCTGGATTGTGCCCTGACTCTGTTTCTTGACAACCCCCCCCTTCTCTCTCTCTCTCTCTCTCTCTCTCTCTCTCTCTCTCTCTCTCTCTCTCTCTCTCTCTGTGTGCAACAAAAGAGTGTTTGAGAAAACAAGTTGCAGCTCTTTTTTCACTCCCAAGTTATAGCATCAAATTATTTTGTTTGTTTGTTTACTCCTTCTGGTACCCCTTATTCATTGTGTACAATTCACATCCTCAAGTCTTATGAATCACACAATGTGCCCAGGCATTTAGTTCACAAGGTTGTAAATTGATTTTGTGTTAAGCTCGATTTTCATTTGGCCCGCATAAATTCACCATAAATCTTTCAGTTTTGCACATTTGTTGTGCATCTAAGGACTATGTTCATTATAAGTCGGAAGGTAATCGCTTCTGGCCTTAAAAATACCAGTTCTTTTTCAGTGTGTGACATTAACTATTCAGAGATACTAAAATGCACATACTCACTTGGGCTTCGCTCCACAGTTATAGACAGTCCTGTTGGCCATGAAGAAATGAGAGAGAAAGCTGCAGTTCAATTTCATAGAATTGGAGAGAGAGAGAAACCTGCAGCCGGTGCTCCGTGAGAGGGAGTTGCCTGTCAGTCAACGCATGGGAGGTGAAAGCCAGCAAAGAGGCCAGACCGTGAAAGGAAAAACCTGGAAAGAAGCGTCCTACGAAAGATGAGGACATTTATTTAATGTACAAACCGTTTGGTTTAGAATTGCCTGCCTGTTGTAAACCACCTTGAATTAAAGTCAGAGGAGAAATCCAATGACCATGAAAGGTGATATATAAATACTGGAATTATTATTGTTGTTGTTGTTGTTGTTGTTGTTGTTGTTGTTTTAAAAGGATTTTTTAAGAGCACAGAATTACACTACACTGAATGTAAAAACCATTTAGAGGTATTGGGGGGGATGCTTTCCTGCCCACTTGTTTTGCTCTTCACTTCCTATTCTAGTAATTAACGGGGGGGGGGGGGAAATCCCGCAGCAAAGTAATTTTTAGGCTTCAGTTTTAAAATATCATTTATATTAATTAACATGGAACAAGTTTGCTGCAGCTCTGCTTTAACTACACCCATTTTGTAAAATGTATGAGCAGATGGTGAAGTGGCTTGAACTTTCTGACTCCAAATGAGCCACATGTTGGTACGTGATTTCCATATTTAACTGACATGAAGCTTGTGTTACGGCCCAATCTTATTGACCAGGAGTGGTCAAACTGCAGCTCCTGAGCCACATGCGGCTCTTTGACGTATAAAGTGCGGCTCTCGGAAATATGTTGGCTGAGGTCCTTTTTGCATCACAATTAATATAAAAGGTAAATAAGAACTTTTCAAGCTTTATAATTATTTACCAGGTATAAACTGAGAGTCCACTGGAACCTATTTGTCCCCAATGAGTGCTTTGAGCAACGCCTGAAAGAAAATAGTTTTTTAAAAAAGGGCTTCCCCCAATTTTTCTGGAATTTTTTTGTGGAAATTAGACAGGTGAAAATATTTTTAAAACAATTTTCAGAGTTCCAGGGTCACCCCATGACCCCTCCCCAGAAGAGCAAAGATCACTGTTTTTAGGAAAAATGAGGTGCAGGAATTGGTTGCAGGGTAGCCCCTCCTCACTGAAATTAGAAATGAAACTTTGGCTTTTTTTTTTTCATGGCCAGGGCCCTGGCTTTTGAATCCACTTTGTTTTGAGCACCTCAGGTGCAGGTGAGCAGCTGTACACAGCTGTAAGCAGGAGCAGCACCAGGCATTGCTTAAAGCCCTCATTGGGGTTATATGGCTAACAAAATAGACCTAGTGTAGCCATTTTCATCATATTGCATCATTTTCTATAATTTGTGAGTGGATTTCTGGCTTTTTTTCTCATGGCCAGGGCCCTGGCTTTTGAATCCACTTTGTTTCCAACACCTCAGGTGCAGGTGATCAGTTTTACAGAGCTGTAAGAAGGAGAAACACAAGACGTTGCACAAACAACTCATTGGGCCTTAGAGGGTAATCTAATGCTATTCCTGTAAGTTGGCTTTTGTTTCTGGGGTTTTTTTTCTATTCCCCCCTCAGGCTGAGCCTAGGAGGGGGTGAAGGTTGGGGTACTAAGAATTCTGTCTCCAGCCTCAAACTGACTGTTTGCAGGGATCTGCCAGGTTGCTGTGTTATACTGATTTTCAGCAGGATTTTTGCAGGCAGCTCAATGTAGATGTTTATCTCTAGGTCCCCCCCCCCCCCTCATCAGGCTGAGCCTATCACAACAGGGTTGAAGGCTGGGCTACTCAGAATTATGTCTCCAGCCTCAACTGAGTGATCGCAAGTACCTTGCAGGCCGCTGTCATTATATACTGATTTTTAGCTGGATTGTTGCAAGGGAGCTCAGTTTAGCTGTTTATTTCTTGGGAGGGGTGTTCTTTCCCCCCCAGGCTGAGCCCAGCCTGGTGACATGGTATTTTTCCAGTAACAAGTGCATACAAGGGTCAGGAACTAGCCTCCAGCTATGTGGGGGTGGGTGGAATAACAGCCTTTGTTATAAGGCTGGCTGTATAACAAAAGGCGCGCCGGGCATTTAATTTTTAAATACCTATCAAAAACTATCTTTGCAAGACATCTTGCAAAAACGAACTCTTAAGAGCTATAACAACAAAACATTTGCAGGCATGGACTTGTAAACTTCGTACACACTGTGCTGAAACATGCCCCTAAAGAACCCTGAAGCACAGAAGTTGTGTGTTCAACACAACTACGTTTTTTTGAGCGTTTTTGTGCTGAACTCACAACTAAAGCTGCAGCATTTCAAGGATTTGAAGGGTCATAAAAAACCCTGGCAGGTAGGGACTTGTAACTTGGGGTACACTGTGCTGAGACATACCCCTACAGACCCCTAAAGCACAGAAGTTGTGAGCAGAACACAACTATGTTTTTTTGAGCCTTGTATTGGTGAACTCACAACTTCAGCTGCAGCAATTAAAGGGTTCAAATTGCCATTAAAAGAAAAAAAAACCCTGGCAGGTAGTGACTTGTAACTTGGGGTACACTGTGCTGGGACATCCCCCTACACAATCCTAAAGCACAGAAGCTGTGTGCACAACACAACTATGTGTGTGTTTGAGATCTTGTGTTCTCAGTTCTATGCTTTACATAGGAATGATTGAACAAATTTCTTATGCCTTAAACCCCAATGAGTGGCATTTGCAACACCCATGCTACAGGCATATGCCACACCTGGGAATTTTTTTGCGGATGGTTTTCTCTATTTGGGGGTACCTTAAACATGTGACAAAAACTGGCATTTGGAAGTTCTGGGGAAATAATGGCCTCGGGGACAATAGGATTTATTAAAACATAAGTTTAATGTTCATGGTGAGTAAATATATTTAAGAATTTAAATGCTTCTTAAATATTGCGGCTCTCAAACACCTGAAGTTTATTGTATGAGGCTCTTGAATTAAGTCAGTTTGGCCACCCTGTTATAGACGGTTCTGATCTGTGCCATAAGTCCTCTAATGGTGGTGCAACTGTTGCGCTGCCATCGCGCACATTGCAGCTGCCAGCAGAAATGGGCCGAGGCTCTGTGGGCTCTCCACACACAGACCCAGCCCGCATTGGAGCAGGTAAGGTGCCAGCAGGGACAGGTTGTAGGTGGTTAGGGGGATGTTTGAGGCAGGGAGTGGGGAGGGCAGGGGGCAGCTCAGGGGCTGGATGCTTTGATGGTGGGTTGGAGGGAGGCAGAAGCAGTAGCAGCGGTCGACCCAGGGTGAAAGGTACCCTGAATCTGCTGTCCCCTTAGACTCCTTGCAATCTGCTTATGATGCAAGCCGTATCAGCTGGCCTCATGGATGGGCTGGCCCTGAGTTGGGCAAATAGTTAATGATAGTAACTCAAAATAATATTTTCCCAAGTTCAGGCCACTACGAATGGTAATTATTTTTTTCTTATTATTACAAGTTATGTTTGACTGCTAGTGATAAGTTACTAGAGAATGTGCTAAACCCAATGGACACCACCATGAAAGCATAAAATCTTTCCTGATTAAAACTGAATAAAAGATGAACAAAATGCAAGGTGGGAGCACATATATAAAATGCAACACAAATACAAGATTGAATGACTCTCTAATAAAACACCAGGGTCCTGACCACCAGGTTGGGAACCACCAAGATAGACCTTGCTTTTCTTGAGGAAAACAGTTCCTGGATAGCCAGCTCACCTCTCCCTCTTCACCTTGAAGAGAGTACTCTGTCGTGCATCAGACATTTCGGGTTTTCGTGTAAAGGCCTAAATACGCTCCCAAAACTGGCCACCAACAGAGCGCACTGCGCTCCATTGCCAGCCATTTTATGACAGCAGAATTGTGTCCCACTGTTGTAAAGCTCTGCGCGCGCTGGCCCAATCCTAGATAGGTTTGGGTCGTGACTCTGTGTGTGTGTGTGTGTGTGTGTGTGTGTGTGTGATATTTTATTTTTATACATTACTTTGTGTTGGGAGCTGCCTTGGGCCACTCTGGAAAGGGGGATATGTGGTTCTAATTTATAAAGAAATGTATATTTGTCAGGAGATGTGACTTTTATGGAATTTACGAATTACACTTGTTCAAATTTCTTTTAGAATGTAACCGTATTTATAAAGATAGCTAATTTTTAACATAATTTGCCTGAAATCCATTTCGTTTTTGGACTTCAAACTCTCTGAAATTGCATTCCTTGAATTTTTAATTTAATGGAACATTTAGCAGGCATTTCTAAATATCTTGCTTACAAAATACATTGTTTGCAACTACAGAGGAAATGAAAAAAGGAGCTGGAGACAGGGAATCTTCTTATTAAATAATATTCAAAGCTTCGATGATTCCTGTAAAAATACTATGGGCTGCAAGCTGACATGCTGCAATATGCAAGACTAATTGTATTCAACTGGATTTATTCATCAGTAAACACATTTATTACTGCAGTGTTATCCATAGCTCAGTTGTCATCTGTACTTTCAGTGTATGTGCCAAGACTACGGGAAAGAGATGCTATGGGAAATGTTAAATGATTTCTCCTTCCCCTCCACTATGTCCCAACTGTTTCTTCCTTGGGACCATTTCTAATCATGGACTATATAGATCGGCCGGGGGGGGGGGGGGCGGGGACGACTGTGGCACCTGAGCCACATGCGGCTCTTTGACATATAATGTGCAACTCTCAGAAGTATGTTGGCTGAGCTCCTTTTTTGCACCACAATTTAATATAAAAGGGAAATAAGGGCGCAATCCAACCCTACTTAAGCCGCTGTTGTAACCAGCGGCCCAGCGAAAACGGGAGGCCCCAGAACGGAAAGGGGATTCAAATCCCCTTTGAATTCCCCTTTTGGAGGGGATTTGAATCCCCTTTCCATTCTGGGGCCTCACGTTTTCGCTGGGCCGCTGGTTACAACGGCGGCCTAAGTAGGTTTGGATTGCGCCCTGCGACATCCTGGCACCTGCTACAGTAGCCTCCATAGCAAAGCCTGCTAAAGGTAGATGAACTGAGGGGAAAACAGAGAAAAAGATCCACCTGTTTACAAATCCAGTGGGTTTTTTTTTTCTTGGAAAAGGAGCTTGTCAAAGAGCAAATTCCTTGCAGTTCTGATGTTTTCCAATCATAAATATAGAAATATGGAGCAAGATGACCTGATTGTGTGAAAAAGTATAGTATGTATCTATGGTATTTTAGTTACCTCAAAATATCCATTCATGTGTGAGTCATTCAGGAATTATTACGTTTAAAGTAATGGTCCCTGTACGCCCTTGGAGCACCTGCTCTTTGTCAGATGGCAGGGAATTCATTCCATAGAATGTCACTCTTCAGCATGTTGTGGAAAGAATCTTTTATGTTATTATTCAGAAAGTGTTTGAACAGCATTTTGCTTTAAAACATAAAACATTTCAGTAATTATATATCTAGAAGGGGAAAAACACCCTTGAATCTAATTTCCCTGAGGCCAATTTCACTCTCAAAGCTTGGTACCTTGTCAGTTTTCCTGACAGAAAAAACATTTATTATGGATATATTGGGTTTAAACTGCATTGCAATATGCCACACATACACACACTCAAAAAATGTCCGCTGTCGACATTGGTCAGACAGGTGCAGCCTGTTTCTTCCCGCCACCCGAATCCCCCCCCCCTTGCCAACCTTGCATGTGTCCATCTTTTAGTAGAGGACAACCAGAAGGCCCAGGAGTGGTAAATAAAAATACTATTTTTAAAGAATGTCTTTCTATTACTTTCAACGAAGTAGGATGTACGAGTAAATCAACCATGTACAAAAATAGAAAATCCAGCAAAGATAAAAACAATGTCCAAAACCACAAGCGTCTTATCCAAATCATTAGAGTCAACACTCGTGGACTGAAATTATTAAAATCCACAGCTGGGCTAGAAAAGTATCCCAACATTTCGTTTCATTTCTTACTGTAGAAACATTTTCCAGGGCAATCCAAGGATTGATAGAATATTACTATTCTTACTAGAATTACTATTTACTAATATTACTATTACTATTACTAATACCACTATTACTAGAATCTTTCTATTACTATTACCTCCCCATAATAAGCCATATACTATTAATATACTACTGTATTATACTATTACTTACCTCCCCATAAAAGCCACCTGGCTTGCCAATGGGTCTCCTTGGATCCACACCAGCTATTTCGTTTGTGTAAGTCTGAAGAGAGTCAGGGCAGGGACATGTTGGGCCAGGATCAGACTTGCACGTAGCAATCAGTTTCTCTTTAAATTACATGCCAGCTTTGCAATAAATGTGGATAAATGGTTGGGGTGTTTTCTTTCTTTCTTTTTGAGAGCCAGATTTGAAGAGAGCAGAGAAAGTGATCCAGAAAAATGACACACTTTCCCGGAACTTTACAGCTTCTTTTTTATTGATGCACGGAGGACAGAATCACATCCTATGGGAATAACAGAAGCTCAGCTTTCAACAGAATCAATATGTGGAAAACGTGTATGATGAAATCGCCTAGAAAAGCAGGTCAACCTCTTAAATTTTTTTGTTTATACTAGAAAAGAAATAAAGTGGTCATTCAAGCAGAACAGATCCTACTTAGTCAAAAAGAGCCCTGGGTAGTAATTTATCAGAAAAGTAGATCACTTGTCATAATTCTGCACACTGACAATAAACCCTTAAAGTTGACAACACAGAATCCTCATTTGTGCTCACAGATCAACCAAGTAATCCTTAAGGCATTATTCTTCAAATGAAATGTTCAATTCGCAGTAAATTATTAAAAATAGCAACTACACGTAACTGGAGGAACCACAAGCAAGCAAGACTTCAGGCAAGAAGAAATGCCTCCTGGGTTTGCTCAAATAACGAGGAAACCATTTGCTGGTTGTTTCTTTTTTGGGCTGGGGTGTTGTGTTTGTGCTACTCAGTTCCACACTAGCAGATGGCCATTTGCTCAACAAAGAGTTTCGCATTCAATAGAGGATTATTTATAACGGCTTGCCAGTTTTTCCCTCTCCGTTTTGGGCACTCCATGTTCATCATCTGCCATTGTGTTCTGTCGCGTGAAGAAACTGCAATTGCTTTGCCATTTGGAAGGGCTGCTTTTGCTCTTTGCAGTTTCGAGCTTTCCGATAGCTTATAGCCAAACTAGATGACTCGTTTAACAGGTCATCGTCTCCTGAGTGTTTTTCCCCCTTTCAAAAAGCAGCTGCAGGTTTGAAATGGAATCACAGCACAGGTGGAGATTACCCTTTAACCCTTTGCTTCCCTGCCATTTTCTCACTGAAAATCTCTCCTAACGCAGCGGATGCTCCCATGACTTTTGCGGAGTCATTCTACCGTCTCTGGTGTCCAGACTCGTTGTTTCCGTTTCTGACTCCTTTGGCTGTACCTTTACATCTTCTCACATCTTCTAGCCTAGAAACCTGATTCTCACCTTTGCCTCAATGCCCAAAAGTGGGATGGGCGCCCAGCAAGATACATGTGTACAGGGAACACACAGGACTACTGTATTTGCAAGAAGCTCGTCTAAAGTTATCCATTCCTTTCTTTGCTGTCAGAGAAACCAAGTCAGAATCCCTGGAAATCTGTAAGGAAGTCTATCTTGTGTACAAAAGAGAACATCTTGCAGCAACTGGAGGAAAGAAAAAACAAACTTGCCTTAGATGGAGAGAAGAGAGATGACTATCATGAATCTGCCCTAGGCCTGTTCACTATATACATAGTTTCTAATTGTGCCAATAGCTTTTCCAAGGTTTGACAAACTAACCACTACTACGTGGTGGATAGACACTAAACACCCTGCTAGGTCCAGATCTTGTTTTGCAAAGCTTCAGGCTAAAATATTTTCAATGTAGTTGTTTAAACGGTGTAGTTTCATAGGGCGTTTGCACTAAATTTTAGATCTGTAGGCAGGGTTGCCACAGCAACACAATAAAGGCAACCAGGGGTTGGGAAGAGGGAAGGAGGCAATGTGTGATATTCTAAGCTGTTTCCATCAATCTTGCTTGATTTTGAAATAAAATAAAATGCTTGTCCTTGAAGTGAAGTACTATTTCTGTCAGGCTTTTAAAACATTACTTTTTTTTCCAGTGAACATTTATACCTCGGTTTCTTATTAAGTTGGCTATCATGTCAATGACAGTTGTTAGATATAGTTGTAATAATTTAGTATTATGGTGAAAAAGCAATAGAAAAAATATAATTTATTGTTAATCATAAAAGCAAGATAAGACATTGATAACCAAGTAAGGATATGAGTTTAGTGCCAATTATTTGTGTGCTTGTTTTTTAAACTTCTGTGGTCATATTTTGAGCTTTTTAAAAAAAATGTACCTGATTTCAGAATTAGCTTACAAATTGACTCCGGAAAAGTCATGGGAACGTCATGGGGACAAAATGCTATGTTAGGAGAGATTTTTTAGTGAGAAAATGGCAGGGAAGCAAAGGGTTAAAAGGTAAAGGCCCCTCCACCTGTGCTGTGATCCCATTTCAAACCTGCAGCTGCTTTTTGAAAGGGAAAAGTATATCTGTTCATAGGATTACCCAATGGAGAACTTAAAATGACAGTAACAATAAATGAATATACTAGTCAGTGAATATGTTTTTAGGGTGGGGTGCAACAACTGTGTGGCAGTGGATGTGCCACAAAGAAGTGATTTCCAGTGGCCTCTGTATGGCGGCCAGAACCAGTGGCGTTCCTACACCTCCCCATGGGGGGGACCGCCGACGCAACACCCCCACGTGATGCCACAAGCCCCGCCCCTGGGGGCATGATGTCATTTTCTGTGCACCGCCATCAAATTTTGGCAGCGGCACAGTGCGAAAACACCCCCCGCATTTTTTGACGGATTTTGGAGCCAAACAGCTCCACTGTGGGTGGGTGGGCCAATGTCACCGACGGAATGATAACAAAGAAGAAAAAAGCGGTGGAGGGGGAGACCAGGTGACAATGACTCCAAAGGCAAGTGAACCCCCCACCGCGTGGCACCCCGCCACCCCGGGGTTCCCCACCCCGCCACCCCCCAACAACACTTCTAGTCAGAACATACAGACCATCCAAGGAATCCAAGGAAAAGTACCAAGAACCTAAACGAAAAATTCTCAGTCATTTCTTTTCTCTCTGAATCAAAATAGGAAAAAATTTCCTCCTGTGGAAAACAAGAACAGTGCCAGGAATTCTTAAAAAAATGCAACTAGATATGCAGAATGGTCTTCATTAAATGCAAGTTTATTGCGGCGGTTCTTTCTATGTAGAAGATGATGGCCACAAACAGACTGCTATCCATTCCTTTCTGAATCTTCCTTGCCCCTTCCACCCTCCTGAAGTGACCTATTAGTCTGTGACTAACCCAGCGCATACTGAATACTGGCCTGGATTAGGGAATGGCTTAATTACAAACAAAGCAGGAATGTTGTTAAAATTCATCATTCCTTGCAATGGTTCATGAGGCAATAAAATGTTTACAGCAAATTTGGCAAGGAAGGTCTCTCCCTTTCCGTCCTCCCTCCTTTCCCTGGTGCCTGGAAAGAATGTTACTATGTCAGTATGCCAGGTATCAAGAGCCTTGGGACAAGCAATTATCCTAGGGCACTTGATGGCCATACCAAGAATGTCAGATGCCTTGGGAAAATTTTTGCAGGGTACCTGGCTCTTGGGACATAGCAGGATTCTTTCCAGGCATCAGGGATAAAGAGGGAGAGAAAGAGGGAGAAAGAGAGACTGACTTCTACTACTGCCAAAGGAGGAGCTACCAGATAATGGGGTTTGGGGGCTCAAGGTGGGGTTGAAGGCAGGGCCAGCCTGGCCATGAAGAAGGCTGGTGCAACTGCATCAGTGGTGGATGGCAGAGGAGGAGGCAGATTCAAGGTGCCCTTCATCTTGAGCCTGCCAGCATCTCCCTGCAGTACATCATGGACACAAGCCATGTTGATCCACTTCCCACTCGCTTAAAGCAGGAGGAAAGCAGCTTTCCCCCCCCCCATGCTTCCTTACCATGCTTTGTTATGTAGTTTTCCCAAACCAGGAAATGCCAGGATTTCAGGCTTTATTTAAAGGGACCGCACGACCAAAAGAGCCCCTCTGTTTGCAAGGCCCTTTAAAGAAAATCGGAAGCCCTGCACTTCCTGATTTGTGAAAATCATGCAATGGTAAGGAGGGTGTTTTTTTTAGTGTGCCATAGCAGAAGCAGCAACAGCAGACCTGGGGTGGCATCGGGCATCGTCCCCGGTCGCTCCATCCCTGTTGGGGATCCCTTAAAGGGGTCATCATGAGAGTAGTAATTATGGGCAATTTTGGAAGATAATCTGCAAATCAGATTTCTCATTTCTGCTATGATTTAGACTCCAGTTTCCAGTGGACACTTTGGAGGCTCCTCCTAGGACACTCTTCAGATTTTCAACGATACATTTCAGTTTGTCCAAACTAGAGATGTGGACAGAATTCGTGGAGCTGTGTTGTCAGGCAGCTCTGTGTTCTCGAGCTTTGCCCTCCTTGGCTAGTTAAATCAGTTGAGCCAGGGCATTCTTTGTCGCCACAGGCAATGAAAGCCTCATTAAGAGAATATCATCATGTGCCATCTGTATAAGGAGGCAACAGAATGTCCATTGAAACTGTCTTTGGATCTCTCTGATTTACCTAACAATTGCCCAGTTTCTAACATTATATTTTTAGGCAAGGTGTTCAAGCGTGTTGTGGTAGTTCCATCTCAGTTCCAGGTTCTTCTGCAGGATATTGACCATTGAGATACTTTCTACACTGAAACTGCCTTGGTCACCCTAGTGGACAACTGGCACCAGGAAATGGACAGAGGGAGTGTGACCCTGTTGATTCTTCTGGCTGTATCAGCTGACTCTGACACCATCAACCGTAGTATCTTTTCAGGACGCCTGACAGGGATGAGAGTGGGACGCTCAGCTAATTCTTGGAGGCTGGGTCCCAGACAATCATGCTGGGGTATTTCCACTCTGCCCCTTGGCCTTTGATATATGGTTCCACGAAGTTCCATCTTGTCCCCATGCGCTTTTTAACATCTACATGAATCTGCTGGGTTAATTTGCACTTAGGAGTCATTAGCACGAGGATAATACCCAGCTTTATTTGTTATATTCATCTCAGCCTATGGAAGTGGTTATTTTATTTGCTTTTTACTGGCTGTATAAAGCTTTATATGGCTTTATATATGGGATAACATTATCTTTGCTGCTGTTTGTTGCTCTTAATTTTGTATTTTAATGTTGCCTTATTATATGTTGTTAGCCACTTTAGATCTGCTGAGAAAAGCAGGATAGAAAAAGTAGAATAATCAGGGGAAAAGAACTTTCTTCCAAGTATTCTACAGTACTGCTTGTAATTGCCAGTCCCCTTCCAAAGTCAGCCTGGGGAAGTTCACCCACCATCAACTAGCAGAGTACAGTATATACATCAAAGCACACCACAGTACTGATGGCCACTCATTCGGGATGCCAGTAACGTATCAAAGTCATGAAAGGGACTCTATTACTCTGTATAACTTCTTCAAAATCACTGCCGATATTGGATCTCTACACTGGTAATTTCACCTTTAGTGTTTGTGAGAAACTGGTCGGCATCTCTTTTGGCTTCTTAATACAAATTGGCTTTGAAACACTGCAAAGATGTGGCAGGCAGAAGAAACAGGAGTGAAACCTCTTCCCATTCTTCCAACATAATGTTCAAAAAGACACTTGTACGAGGGGGGATGGAGGAAATGTCTGAACTGTTTCTAGATTCGGACCTTGCACATTATTTTCTCTTTCTTTAATTTTGTTATCTACTGATTGTTTTAAATTCTGTCACTGTAAGCCACCTTCAGCATTTCCCATAGAAAGGCAGGATAGAAACAGTGTAATAAACAAGGAAATATTCCTTTGTAGCTCCTTGTAGAGCTGTCAACTGACCATCACAAACCATTCAACTGTTTGTAATCTCTGGGCTAGTTGCCAATGGTTGTATGTGAGTGCGTGTGTTGTTGCCAACACTGCTTATTCACACATACATGTGTCTTCTTACATGTGTCATGCACACACACACACCCTAACTCAAATTGAACCAAATTGGGGGAATTAGCAATACTTAATGCGTTTCCTGGACTTAATTGGGCTTGTGTGTGTCCTTCCAGGAGCACACAAAAGGAGCTCTCCAATGGGAGAAGTTCCTGAGAGACAAAAGGCGTGGCAGGGTGAGTGTTGCACCCAGGCTCTGGTGGTTGATGGGAGAGACTTCTTCACACAGGAATCTGAAAAGATTGTCTAGGTGGCCTTTGAAACCTTAATTTATGATGCATCAGGACTTGTGCTTGCAGCAATAATATACTATCAGGATGGGGCACCCAAATTGCAAGACCTTGGAGGAGAGGAGAAAACACAGATGCTCCATGGGGATACAACCTTCCTTCCCCTTAATGACCCTTAATTGACCTGATCTTGCAGAGCAAAGTTCTGCCTAGTTCCCAGAAATGCCAGCCAGAAACCAAAATGGAGTGAGGTTAGACTGTACACAGGTTTGGAAATATCTCTCTCTCTCTCTCTCTCTCTCTCTCTCTCTCTCTCTCTCTCTCTCTCTCTCTCTCTCTCGTGTGTGTGTGTGTGGGGGGGGGGGGTAAAAGGCAAAATCTTGGCTTCTTACCAGAGTATTTTTTTTAGTTCAATGTGGCAATCATTTTTGCATAATACACTTTTGGCATGCCTGAACTGTGATGCCCCATCCACACTAAGGAACCAGGAACCTTAGACTGCGCACTAAGGAACCAGGCTGTTGAGCTCAGCTCCTATGCGCCATTTCTCACACTGATGCATGAGAGACTGCAAGATACATGTGACAGAGAGAGAGTTACAGGTTCAGCCCATCATATTTGTCCCCATAAGACAACGTTCAAACAGAAAGCTTTTGCTATTATCTTTGCTGCTAGTGGTGTCCACATAGTTCTTAGCCTCTGCCCCCCTTCCCCCAGCCCACGTAGCTCCCTGAAACTAGTGGGCACTGAAAAAGAGCTTGTAACATTCAAGCTTCCCATTCAACAAATATGTAAATGTTATTGTGTGCTGATCTGGCTCTGAAAGGCAGAGGAAAGAATCCTTAAAGATCTGCCGGACATCTGCTTCATAAGCCTCTTTCTAACTTTGCAAGACTGTAACTTTTGCAGCCCCTTTGCTTTACTGCATGCATTTGTGGGAGACACAGTTATACTGCTGCTTCTCTAAGAAAGGCTGTAAATCAAAGTGACAAGGTCTCTCTTAGTTTCACTAGATGAATCGGCCACATCTGTGGAAGATTTACAGTCTGTAACAAAATCTTGCCCATAAATTATGCCCACTCAATGACCTGTTTTTAAATAAGGTGATCAATGGTTTGTGTACTTCAGAGTTAACCTAGATTTTCCCAGTGAGGACTATCAATGTGATGGAACACAATAATTTTTTCAAAGACTCAGAAAGCGTATTTCTCTCCGAGTTCTTCTAGTCAGAGAAAACCAACTTTGTACGAATGAAATGTATAACAGCGCAATAACTTCCTAGGAGGCTTGAGTGAACATGGGCCTTCCGAGAAATGTTGAGCCTCAGGAAGGAAGGTCTGAAACTCCTGCTTGTTCATTAGCTGAACCAGAACAAGCAGCAGGGAGAAACTAATTACATGGCTCTTTCCTGCAAGAAAACAAAGTGGCTTAAAAAGGCTCAGAAGAATGGGGCAGCTTCCAGGCAACCACCACCACAAATGTATCCTTGGAATGAGAACCAAGGGCTGGGTTTAGGTTTAGGGGTTACTTTCTCTCTGGTAGTCCTACTGGATTAAGCCCTCACCCAGGAAACCTGGGACTGATATGTATATATGCCTAACAGCCCAATCCTAACCAACTTTCCAGGGCTAATGCAGCCATACCAACCGGGTGCACACTGCATTCTGCGGTGCGGAGGGCTGTCATGGAGGCCTCCTCAAGGTAAGGGAACAGATGTTCCCTTATCTCGGGGCTGCGTTGTAGCTACATTGGTGCTGGAAAGTTGGTTAGGATTGGGCTGTAAACAATCAATGCTTCTCCATGCATATGCCTGGAATGTAACAGAAACAGACACATTTCTTCAATACAAAGAAAGGAATAATAGCATGAAAAACAGCCTGCTTTGTCCAACACAAGCAATGGTACTTCACAAGCCAAAGGAAGCTTTGCCCTCAAAGGCCTAGAGTAGACTAACAGCTGAACATCTGTGCCTCTGAGTTCTACTCAGTTCTCCTATGGAGTATTTATAGCTAATGTCCTGTACACTTCACTTCAACCTCCAAATTGAGAACATTGGTCTTGGTGAGATATGGCCAATTCCGTACATGTGGCTTGCTCCTCAGTGATGATGATCTGCAGCCCAGGGGCCAGCGCCACCAAGCGATCTCAGCAAGGGGACTATGGAAAAGGAGCCTCACTACCAGTGGTGATTTCACTCAGGAATTTGCCTCAGAGAATCATACACCAAGATGGCATCTTTGATGTTCAGAACTTAGCTCAAACAAAAGGGTCAAACTGCATATTACTGTGAGCATGCACTACGCAGAGGTGCTCTTTTTTTTTTCCTTCCTCTGTACAGAAGCTCCCCTACTTCAGAACAATCAGCTTACAGCCCAATCCTATTCTTTTCCCTGCCATAGCATGCAGCCACACCAAAACAGACTGCACTGCACGCAGTATGTGTGTGTGTGTGTAATTGGGAGGCTTACCCCTCCATACTGTAAGTCCCTTCTTCGCCAATGGGTCTCCTCAGTCCTGCACCAGCTCTAAAGCTGGCTAAAGTTCAAGGAGACAAAGAGGCTGTGTTGGGAGGCTCCGGAGGGGATTGTATCCGGCGCAAGTCACTTGTGCCAGGATCCACCCCCTCCCCCTTTTGACATGCCCCTCCCCTGATCTTCCCTGTTGCGTCCACACTCCTGCCCTGCTCCGCCCACACTGCCAACTTACTTAACCGATGTTGGTGGGGCTTCTCCTCGCTGTCGCCATGCGCAGGGTGCTCCTCGGCATCTGCAGTCTGGAAGCACACAGCTATGTGCACTTCTGTAACAGCGTTTGTAATGCCATAAAGCACACTTTGGCAGAGCCAAAGAATAGGATCGGGCCATTAAGAACTTTCAAGCTTCAAACAAGCCTGGCCAGATGTCTATAGATGGCGCTAGTGCCCATTTCCGGCATTCCTGAACATTCCCCATCTTATTCCAGCCAGCCCTTGTAAGCCCTATTTCAGAACATGTTCACTACCGATAATAGTAATGTTACAAATCTACTTATAAACAGATCCCTGGAACCTAACCTGTGCTTGAGTAGGGGAGCTTCTGTAATAGAGTGGGGGGGGGCAATCTGGAGGTTTTAAATGGGTTTTTAGGAGGTCCAATATGATGTTTCATAAGAATCAGTTTTTATAATGGACTCAGGTTCTCAAGCTTCGGGGAGGCAATGGGAGGGGATGGATCAGGTGGCAATATTGCATGCCGGATCCTATCCCCTCTCTTAACATCCTTCCCACCCTTTTTCTCCTTGAACTTGTGCCAGCTAAAGAGCTGACGGAGGTCCAAGGACACCCATTGCGGAGTGGGAGGCTTACGGAGGGGTAAGGGGAAATAACCCACCCACTCCCACTGGATACAGCACATGCCTTTTTGGCTCAGCTGCATCGGTGGCAGGGGGAGTAGGATAGGATTGGGCTCTTAGAAACATGATTCTGGTCTTCACTTACTGTACTTTTTTATTGTGTGTGGTGTAGTGTAGATGGTGTAGTGATTTGGGAGTCGGACTTAGACCTGGAAGATCCAGGTTCAAATCCCCGCTCAGCCATGAAGCTTCCTGGGTGACCTTGGGCCAGTCACTATCTCTCAGCCCCACCTACTTCACAGGGTTGTTGTGAGGACAAAAAAAAGGAGGGGAGGAAATATGTACACCACTCTGAGCTCCTTGGAGGAAGGGCGGTATAAAAATGTGAAAAATAAATAAACAAACAAACAAATAAATAAACAAACAAACAGGTAAATAAACCCTACCACATTTTGCAGAATGAATGTCTTTCTCTCAATTCAGCAGGCAGTAGTTTCCAGGCACTAGGTGGCTACCATTTGGGGCTACCACTTTCTGAGGGTTTACACAAAAAGGTGAGCTTCAGTGCAATCCTATGCATCTCTACTCAAAGGTCAGTCCCATTAAGTTCAGTGGGACGTACTCCCAGGTAACCATGTACAGGATTGCAGCCTTGGGCATTCTTAACACTATACTAGTATTAGCCCTGATTCAGTACTACTAATTATACACTACCTAGATCCTATGCATTGGATAGCTGGGGTGGGGTGGGGGGTAATGCCTACCCCGCTCCCTGTAATAAGAGCATCTGGGAACTTCATCTACCCTCTTTTTTCTGTAATTCTCCATTGCTGCTATTGCTGCTGCTCTGGGGAAGGGAAGTTGACTTTCTTTCAAAAGACCATGTATATGTGCCTTGCAATGATGCAAACCATGCTGCATTTCTTTTCTTTTCTTTTTAAGGAAAAAAGTTGAAGAGTCAAACTGGGCAGCACAGGGAGGGTGCAGATATCAAATCCCCTAGGTGATCCCATGTAGATCTTCTACTCTACAACACTGAAATGGCAAAGGTGAGGAGATGCTGAATGGAGAGAAGTGGGATGATCCTCCATCACCAACCATGTCGAAACCAGGTGGGACTATAGTACTACATCAGTTCACACATGAAAGAACTGTGAGTACAATTGCAGCCCCCAAATCACTACAAATGAGCAATTTTGAAAAATGGGATGATAGCTGGGAAAAGATGGGAATACAACTGTGCGAGGGAGCTGTCTCTCGGGCTCCCTGGAATAAATGAATGAGCAACTAGTACCAATAGCAGAGAGAAAGACGACTGCAGAATCACATTATCGCAGCGTTATTTCCCACATGCCTTGAAGACTAGGAAGAGAGAAAGTAAAAATAATGTGCTATTTCGCTTGCTGAGAAAAACCCAGCAGTGCTCCGTGGCTGGCTGTTTTTTGCTAAGAATCCTGGCTCTAAAGTGTAGGGGTGGACAACAGGGATGGTCTTGAGGCAGCAGAACGGTGGGAAAGGAGAATCCTAAATGCGATGGCCTAGGAGAGAACAGGCTGGGGTAAATCAGCCCAAAACTCCTCTATCTCTCAAAGCCTCCAAATCAATAAGCAGGACATAGCAACAAGCTTTATTTATTTATTTATTTATTATAAACATGCACAGTCTGCCAGATGCTGATGGCTGGATTTGGCCTGTTGAATATCGGGTCCTTCCCAAGGACCTGGGATATTCACAGATATTTTCGTAATAGCTGTGCTGTCCAAGTAAGGCTGCTTTCCGTAGCTGACGTGTAGTCATTTCATTCACACCCAGGATGTTCAGTTGTTTTTCAAAGTAGTAGTATTATCAGTGGAGTCACAGCCCACCAGATGTTTGAACTGGGATTTTTGGGTGCTCACTAGTTTGAACTCTACACAAGAGTTTAAGAACTGGTGAGATATTGCCGTATGATAATGTTCGATGTTCCTAGCTCGTTCGTTGCGAAATGACTTTTAAAATGAAAACTGTTTATTGCCATGAGGCTTTTTGAGATCCAGTGAGCTGTGACTTTGGATGAACGTGTGCCAGACTGGACTGTATTATGACACAATGCGAGGGTCCTGCCGCTTGTGTTCCTGCACCATGAGCCATGCTGAAGAAAGGTCTCTCCAAGAAGCCATGAGGGAAAAACCTGACCAGCTGCCTGCCTCCATTTTCGCCATGTGTCCAAGAAGTTCTCACTGACAAGGAAGCAAGAAGGGCAGGAAATTAATCTCTCTCTCTGCCTCCCGCACCAACCCCCCCCCTGCTGCCTTGCTTCCTTGTTCCTCAGTCAGCCACTCTGTAAGCATGGGCGTCGATGGGGGGAAGCGCGGGGGGCGGGCCGCCGGGGGGTGTCACGCGCATAGGGGTGACGCGCGACCCCCCACTTACTTTTTGCCAGTGGAGCTGGGCCTGCCCGCCCGCCCTCGCGTCCGTTTGGCTCTGAAATGAGCCGAAAACGGCGCGGGGGGGGGGGGTGTTCCGGGCATGCGCATAACGTCACGCGCGGGGGCGGGGCCGCGTCATTAAGGGTGACGCGCACGCCCCGCTCCCCGGTGACGCGCGTCCTGGTGACGCGCCTGTCTGTAGGTTTCTGAACCTTGCTGTGCAGAGCCTCAGAGCCATTTGTATCTCCCTCCTCTCCTTGTGCTCTGCTGGTTCGAGCCCAAGACCACCACTACCTCTCCTCCTCCTCCCGCCCCCCGCTCTCTCTCTCCTCCAATATTGCTGCAGCCAAAGGACAACTCCTCTCCAGGAAAAGGTGATTATTACCCCCAACGCTTCAAAGGGAATCCTGCTAATGCGAATGTCTCTGTCTTTTCCAGCTGAATTCCTAGATCTGTATGATGTGTGTGATTGTATTTTTGTATGAATCGGCCTGAATTATTTAGTAAATATTGGAAAGTAACCACGTGTGTCTTCTATATTATTTAACTGAACTCTGGAAGCCCAACTCTGGTATAGCTGGTCTGAAGGTCCCTGCTCAATACCAAATTGCCATATTTAAGCTATTCCCCTAATTACAAGGGCAATTTTGGTAACACGTTGCAGTTGTTCAACTGTTATCTTGTCAATGGGTTGTTGTTGTTGTTGTTGTTGTTTACTACTACTACTACTACTACTACTACTACTACTACTACTACTACTACATTAATTGTAATTTTAAAATAAGAGACCAGTCTTACAACTGACAAATTTAGATGAGTGGCAAGGAAAGGATGACAGAAGGGAAGCTGTGTAGTGCTTGCGCATCAGTAAATGTATCTGAACGAGTTCTGTGCGCACCACGCAGACCTCTTTTTAAGCAGCTGTTACTGGATTGGTGGTTGTCTAAGGCAGGAGGAAGAAGCTCTGGGCTCCTAAGAGTGACATCACTCTGAGTGCCATAACAAGCACGGCAGGAGAACCCGGATCTGAACTGCTGCAGAGTGCAGAAGTCCCAAGCTCCCAGATGGGGCCAGGGAGTGCAGAAGTCCCAAGCTCCCAGGGGCCTGGGAATAGATGGGGCCTGGGAATAGTCTTCCTTATCATGAATGGGGGTTCCAGAATTTAAAGGCAGCCTAGGCCCAGCAAGAAGGGCAGGAAATGTGACTGAAGAAAGACATTCAGAATATAGAAGGAAGAATATCACAATAGATTTCAAGAAGAGAGCAAGACACTGGAGCTGAAAAGACTTTCAAAGGGGACCCCAGTCTTGTGAGTGAGCTACATGAGCAGGAAGGGTTCACTGTCCCTCCACAGAGGCAGCCCAGAACTGGGAGTGCGGTGCATGGCCCTCCTGCCAACTAGACAGGCCACGAGCCTCTCACAGTCCAGTCTGATTCACTGGCTGGTAGTGTTGGAGCAACCAAGTTTAAAGTATTAATGATGGAACCTAACTCCCATTAGGAGATTCCGCAATTTTCCTATGCCATCTCTGCAAGCTCATCCCAGTGCAGACAAGAGGCCTGAGTTTGGTTCTGTTTGGTTCACAGAACCAATTGGTTTGTTTTGCATCACCCAGGCCACTTACTTTCAACAATAATTTGTTATAAGTATAAATCTGGAGAACTGAACCTACTTTCAGGCCAATGCAGCTGTGACAGTGCTAGCAAGAGACATTGATTTATCATAGTCTGCCTGCTACTCCTTCTTACATCTAAGCTGTGGTGTGAGCACCTTCATCATTTTCCAGCACTCAAGTTCATCCACCTCCCCTTGCTTTGTCCATTATCCCAAAGGGCTGTGCTAAAAGAAGTTGGAGGAGAAGGTTCATGCAATCCTCACCGGACAGGCAGTAGGACACCTGCTGCCAGCTGCTTACCTCCAAGTGTTTCATAATCTGCACAGACGTTTCAAATGCACTTTGTAAGATGAGATCATTTCTGTGTACTGAAAGTAGTATGAATTTTCACCAGAGTGGAACAACTAGTTTGGCTTTGCTAGTTTCTGTGAATGAATGAAAGCACCAAGGCACAAATGGATTAAATCAACTGGTTCACAACATTCACAGTCTTGGCACATTGCACATAACCTTTGCTGCAAAGGCCTTTCCCTTTACTGGCGACAGGGTCTTCTCCACATTGTCACTGTGCCCGAGGCCTCAGGCACATGGGGCAGAATCCTTACTTAGCCCGAGAGGATCCTCAGTCTGCGTTAGAAGGGTGTCTTGCCTGTTGTGCCCTGACATGGAAAGTGATCAGGGAAACTGCTCTCCAAAGTTTGTAGCATTTGAAGTAGTGTTCTAGCAAGGCCAGGTGATGTGATATTTTTCACTGACCCTTCACTGTGTCACTCAGCATGCTCAAGGAGGCCAAGCTGCACTAGACTTTAAAATCAATTTCAATCTGTGCAGTCCACTCTAGAGTTTTAGAAAAGCAGAATGGAACTATTCCACCCTCCACCAGACTTTTAGCAGTAGTTCTGCCTGTCCTTGATTAGGAATTTTTGCACCAACTCTTCAAAGAGTTTTATAAATGCTAATTTTTTCCATTCAAATGCAAACGCCAAACTTGGAGAAACTTTCAGATCTGGGAAATTACTTTTTTACATAAAAAAGATTCGTGACCAATGGTGGCACACCTGAAATGGCCACTTGAACTATTAGCCCTGATTCAGTACTAATTATACTATTAAGGTAGCTATGAAGGGTCTTTCCCAGGGCTGCTGGCTCTAGAACTCTGTGTGCATAGTAGTTCTGCTAGGAATTCTAGTAGTTCTGCTAGGAATTCTAGACATGTCATCAGTGAGGGAGAGTGGAATGGAGCAAGACACCTTTGGGCAGCTGAGAGCAGGCAGAGCAAAGGTGATGGCCAGGGGTATAGTAGGAAATAAGGGCAGATTGTTGGGGTGGGACATGGCCATGGTGGTCTTTGAATGCAAGGACCACGAGTTGATGCTAAAATGGTTGGAAAGCCCATGTCAGAATGTGACATGGGTATCATCACCATACAGATAATTAAAGGGGTTCATGATTGAGGCAGCAGAATTTGGGATAGAAGGGAAAGGGCTGATATGTGATAGTGAAGACCAGAGAGTTGGAGGTTGCAGCAGACCAAGAAGTTAATGACCAGAGACCAAACCAGTGTTTTAGCCAAGGGGATAAACAGAGGCGTCGCTCCGGTAGGGGCGGGGCTGTAAGTATCGCTGCGGTCATAGTCTCTTTACCGAGCGAGGAGGAGGCAGCCCCACCCCCTCACTGTCCGAGCCAGTCCCCTACGGAGAAAGCAGCAGGCAGGGTCTCTTGCCTGCTGCTTTCTCCACAGGGGACTGGCTCCGACAGTGAGGGGGCGGGGCTGCCTCCTCCTCGCTCGGTAAAGAGACTATGACCGCAGCGATACTTACAGCCCCGCCCCTACCGGAGCGACGCTTCTGGGGATAAAGAGAAAAGTGACAATTGCCACAATGGTGTAAAAGCTGGTGATGGTCTAAATCTGGGGAGCAAGAGGGAGAAGAGGAATCAAAGATGAAGTGTCGTGCCTGGGTGGATCAACTGGTGGATTGTGTGTGAGGAAGTGTGGATCAATAACACAGTGTAGGCAGACTGTACAAATCCCACCATATTGTTATCAAGTATTTTAGAAAGGTAAATTGCCCTCAAAAGTAGATCTTTAAATTAAAAAAAAAATCTGAAGGAGGTAGAGCTGTGTGGTTATTTCAAGCACAGGTGCGTTTCTGTTTTATTGCTATGTTGATTACTGTGGTAATATTTGACATGATTGTCCTCATATCTCATAAACCAGATGCTACATAATTATACTGCTACATAAACTGGAACTGGCTCATTCACTATGCACTTACACACTCCAAAATACATCTCAAACATTCTTTGCTTCACTATAAAGAAAAATGAATCAATAAATCAGGAGAAAGACAATGAAACCTGCAAAAGTGAAGTCTGCAAAGTACACACAAAATCTCATCAAATTCTTACTTATCCCCTGTATCACTCAGCACAAACTCCTTGTGCTTACATTTCAACTCATGAAACAGACAATAGTAGAAAACTACCTGGTCCCCCACTGTATCCTCCTTCCCTGCTCCGTCCTGCTTTGCTCCATCCATGGGACTCTCATACCACAAACATGTTCTCACCTGTTGGCGGCCGTGGACAACCTGATGGTTCTCTGGCAGCTTCTACCAAGCACCAGTGTAGGAAGATGTAAATGCCTGACCTTACCAGTAATGACCAGCAGGTGGCAATGCAGACATGGCATGTCTCCCTCATACCTGGGCCTTGAGACAGCCCTGGGTTGCTTCAGAACACCACCTAACATGTCCAATTGTGTCCAGTGCAGCCAACATGCACTAGGTATCTGGAGCATCTCCAGAGTGGTACTAGAACCCACCGCAACGCGATGGGTTCTGAGCCCTCTCCAAACACATTTCAGTCCCAGCCAGCATTCAAAAGTTCTTCCCTGGATTCTGGCTAAGACAGATTTTGGGACCGTTCCTATATACTATGCAACTAAAGTAGCTTCTATTATTAATATGAGCAAGATGAAATGACAGTTAATTCTTTTATCAGTTTCTTGTACAGTTTATATAACAAAGATAAGATCATGGTGCATACTTGTCCATGCTAGTATCAAAACTTCTGGGGAAGAAATAGGCAAATTGTGATGAATAATTCAGTAAGTTAAAGAGGAAGAATGCATTAAAAGGGAAATAATGGAGAACACTGCTGTTAAGGCATATTCCTTCATGATAGCCTGTTCCAAATACTTGACATCCTAGATTTTGAGAGAGAGAGAGAGAGAGAGAGAGAGAGAGAGAGAGAGAGAGAGAGAGAGAGAGAGAGAGAGAGAGAGAGAGAGAGAGATTAGTACATTGTTAGTTTAACCTTTCCTGTTAAAATGAAAGTTACTATAAGGGTATACACTGTACATGTGGAGGGGGGAAAGTGGGACCACACTTACCTCTGATATCTGTGTCAGTACTAGCCCTGTTCCAATGTCTGATTGGTCTGTAGAACATTAGAAATAATAATAAATAATAAAATAACCCAGTTTTATATACCGCCTTTTCTTTGGTCATCGGATTTCTCCTCTGACTTTAATTCAAAGGTGGTTTACATGGGCAGGCTTTCTAAACCTCAAGGGGTTTTTACAATACAATAATGTTCTAATCTTTCGTAGCATCCTTCATTCTAGATGTTTCTTTCACAGTGCAGCTCTCTCTCTCTCTGGCGTTCGCCTCACCACGCTTCAGCTGACAGGCCAACCTTGACTCTCACTCAAGTGGCATAAGTCTGAGGAGAGTAAGAAAAAGAGGCATAGGGAACGGGGATAAGATCCCGGTGCAAGTCGCAGCCACTGGAATCCACCCCCTCCCTTGTTCCGCCCCTTCCCCATCCCCCCAGAATCTCTCCTATTCATCCCCCCCATTGGTTTACTTGTGCTTCCGTGGGTATCCGGTAGCGGCAGTTGACCACCGAACCCACCACTGTTTGTGGCAGAAGTTCCAAAATGACTGCCGCTTGTATGGCCATTTCGAGCATGTGTTCCGCTGTCATAAATAGTTAGAATTGGGCTGTAGGAAGCACAACCAGAGAAGCCATGTCTGGTTTTTGCTTTATTTACTGCTTGCATTCTAACATCCTTGCCAACGTTTGCCATCTCCCCCCCTTTGACCTCGTTTTGTTAGTCTTATCAGTGCCTTGTTTTGTTTTGTTTTTTGCCTTGCACCTTTCCCTCCATTGTCTTGATATTTGTCAGCCTTTTAATAAACGCCTTGTTTTACCTACCTGGTTTCAGTTCACGGATGGAGTGGGTTGCCGTATCTCCCAGACCACCCACATTCCATTACTGTTTAATTTGAAGGGGACTCCCCAAATTTGGGGGTTCCCTGTTAACCAAGGAGGGAGGTTTCCCAAGGCAGCCTCCTTCAGCCTGGGCTCTCTAGCTTTGCGTTGTGGCAGCAAGACGTACCTTTTCCCAGTTTACCCAGGAAAAAGGTGAAGTAAGGAATAGGGAGGTGGTTGCCGGTCACAAACCACTAGGTGCTGCATCCGTCTTGCCCTCCATGCACCCTTTAAGCAGAATTGGAAGGCACACTTAATACTTTTGTCTGTATCTCATCATGTTGTCTCTGCTGCTGCCTTGTCTGGCAACAACAGCTGAACACTCTCCCTTACCTTTTGGCTGCAAACATGACGGCTGACTGTCACGTTTGTATATCGCAGCAGGGACCAGAGTGTCCTAAAAGGAACAATCACTTGATATTGGGTTCACATGGACACACAACAGCATCTCAAAGAAACTCACAATCGGATGACTCATCCTTGACTTGAAATGAACCAGAATTCTTCTTCTCAGAAGACACATGTAATTGCCAGGCATAAATACAAAAAAGGAAGTTGTTTTTCTCTCCTTGGAAAAGTATGCAAGAAAGATCTCCAACTGTGGATATGCCGAAATATTCCTTTGGAGCAACAAGTGCAGCCATTAGGCTGGCAGGCAAAAAAAAAATAAAAAGCCACACACACACAAAGACAACAACCCCTGAAGAGTATTTTCTAATGAAATAAAAAGTATATTTCAAATCTTTAATGACAAGGAGAACGGGTGGGTATTGTGAATGTTCCCGGTGTGTCGAGAATTCTTTTCTGAACATCTAGGATGCACTAGCTCCCCATAGAGCTCCTTTGGTGATTTTAAAAAATCTGTGTTCTTATTACCACACCCCAAGAATATGTGCAACTCAGTGTGGAATCATCTGGTATTTTAATAATTATTCCTATTACTGGGCATTCCTAAGCTACTTTATGTCTATTATCAAATATATTTATGGAATGATATATTAAATCTCCAACACAAACAATTCAGCCAACATTATGCTAACATTACATCTGATTAACAACTCTGCTTCATTACAGATATACCTTTCAGCTGTCATTTTGGCACAATCCTATCCTTGAGCCAGGCTACTGCAATGTGCACTATGTTGGCCTAGGTCAGGGGTGCACAACTTGGAAGTAGGTGGGGGCCAAAATGAATAGGCCAAACGTCTTCGGGGCCGCACGGGGGGCATGTCAAGAAACCGTGATGTCACTTCCTCAGGAAGTGACATCACAGGGGGCGTGTCCATGGGCCGGAAAATGCAAGCCATTTCTACAGATATAATTCCCCACAGATATAACGCACAATGTATAACACACAAGGTATCACACTGGCTGCTCCTCTGCTTATAAAACATGCAATTACATTTAAATGCTGATTTCTGCTGACTTCATGAAAATGAGTTCAAAACTTTTATTTTTACTCACTTTAAAGAAGGGATGAACTTCTTGCGTAACTTGCTGAACTTCTGAACTTCTGCTCTGCTCTGAGGCAGTGGGAGGGCAGTGGGAGGGTCTCTAAGGCAGTCAGAGTAAGGCAGCAGCATGTGACTCACGGCAAAACCAGGAAGCAGGCAATGGTGAAGCTAATGGACAAGTTCCGAGGCACCCCCACCCACTGGAAGCTCCCCATAAAGGCAGGCAGCTGAGCGCCCCAAGGTACGCTGGACCGCTCCGTGTTGCAGCGCCGCACGGTCGTTTTAACCTTTTTTTTTCCTTCAGATCTTCAGTTCGGCTTGCCGCTGAATTTTGGCGGCAAGCCGCGAGGGCCTTTTTATTCCTTCAGCAAGTTCGGCGGCAAGCAGCGGCAGCATGACGAAAGCCCCCCCCTGAGGACGTCTCTGCTCAGCTGTTCGGCGGCGATCAAAGCGCCGCCTGGAGTCTCCTGGCGTTCGGCCAGGAGCCGAATGAGCCGCGTCTGAGGCGAAAGAACAGGCACGGAGGATTTCCCGTGGCCCGCAAAGATCCCAGAGAGTGCCACAAATGTGCCGTAAAGCACGTTCGTGATACCCAGAGAGTAGGCAGTGCAGGTGGGAAGGCCTGCTCCATCCCGCAGGCACTGCATCCAGCGGACTGCGCCATGGAGTGGGTGAGTACTGCTCCGAGCGGTGCGGGGGCTGGCGCGGGGGCTGAGGGAGTGCGAGGAGAGGGCATAACGGGACGGGGAGGGCGGGATCAGCAGTGTTGGTGCATGTCTAATCCTATTCTCCTTTGTGAGGTTTCCTGAGCATAACACCTTCCCTGGCCTTTTCTTCTTGCACAGGACTGCTCAGTTCTGTGCCAGTGATTGAGCTGGTGGAGATGTGAGTGCTGCGGGTTTACCTAAGGTAAGGGGGAAAATGTCCCCTTACTCTGAGGAGACCTCCAGCCTGTTCCGAGTCAGCGCTGGATACGGTGTGGGCGGCACAGCCCCGCTGCACCGGCGTTGGATAGGACTGGAAGGCAGATATACAGGAGTCATAGTATTACTATTGTTACCATTTTTCAGTGTTGACCTAATGACTGCAATTGCTGGGAGTCAGAATGGGGATGACACATTATATCATGCATGAGGTAGAGACATAGTGTACGTGTGCCCCTTGTGCTTTCCGACTTACTGTGCTTTCCAGTGACTGAATGAAATTGAAACCCCAACTCTGAATTAGGTGTTCCTCAATAGGCTGCTCAACTTCTGATGATGCCCCAGTTGTTTGGTGTGAAACGTAAAGTTTGTTATAACATCTTGTTTATCTGAATAAAGAAAGTTTTAATGATGGAGTTTGCCTGGCAATATTCGGATTTTTAATTCCCAACTCTGAATGTTTAATGCTAAGCTTCTTTCCATCAGCAAGATCAAGTCATTCTAATGATCAATTCACCCTCACCTCAGCAAAGCATATTGATTTCCTTATAACTCACTTCCAAGACTAAATGACATTTCTAATCCACATTCCTCCTCCAAGACTAACCCATTTCCCTCCCTACTTACCTATTGATACTTTATATTTTGTACTCTTTACTGCATGTATCGTCCCTGAAACTTTATGTCACTCAGTGAGTTGGGAATTGAGAGAAAATGTCAGAGAAACTGGACACAGAATCTTGGTGTATCTTTAAGATCTGGTGTGGAAGCTTTTTTAGGCTGCAGTCCTATACACGCTTTCCTGGAAGTAAGCCCCATTGAATACAATGGGACTTACTTCTGAATAGACATGCAGAGGATTGTACCCACAATCCCATAAGCTTGTAAACTGTACTGGTGTTTGGCCATGCTGCCTTTCACATGAATGCTGTCGCCACATCTCAGAACAGATTGAATGTTGACACTCATTTGCAACCTCAGTGGTTGTGCTCAAATGCCCAAAGTTGATGCAATTTCATCAGTGTGTGGCGTTAACAGTCACATCGCTACCTGTGCTTGTGGCCTTTAATAGGTTTGGAAAAAAGGTTGGCTGTTGCAGGGTCAAAGAGCTGTAGCAATGGACTCTTAGGGAAGAACAGATGCAAAAGAAATATGACTAACCTTGCCTTTGAGATCCCTCGAGAGTGCAAAAGCTAAATAGTATATACATAGCAAGAAACAGGAAAGATAATGTGAGAGGTATATAGAAATACTGGGGAATTCATACAGAATACATCATAAACTCAGCATCAGGGACCATTCCCCCCCCCCCCAAAGTTTGCGAATGCCAGTGATGTTCTTTGTGCAACAGCTTGATGGCAGTGAGGACGACAGTCTCATGCCCTGACTTCCCAGCTATGCTGTGCGTTGCTCTGTACATGACAAAAGCGGTTGTATGGAGGGGGTGGTGGGGCCCTGCAGCACGGTGTCTGGCCCCGGGTGGCAGGTGGACGGGGGGGGTGTCAAAGCGGGTGGCGGCAGGGTGAATCGGGCTGTTTTGGCGGCGTGAGTGGGCGGCAGAGGCAGGTTTGGCCATCCCGCCTGTCCTTCACCTCAAAACGCCAGCGACAACATCACTTATGGCACTGGGGGGGGGCAGTTGTAGCTCCACCTCTGGTACATGAGGCCCATGTGTGTACACCTCTGGGGAATCACATATTTGGTTCTGAAAGGTTGTTTTGCAAGTTATTTCCACCTCACTATAACATGCATGTCAGACAGGGTTGTCAACTGAAGCTGAATAAGATAGGGTTGCCAACTGACTGAAGCTGTTTCTGGAAACATTCTTTTCCAACATCACATAGTGTCACAGAAGCCCAGTTAAATTCTTCAGGATTGCTTCTGTAATCACCTGGAGATTGGTGCTGATTTCTGGAAGCTCCAGCTCAGTCCTGGAAGGTTGGCAACATTAATGACAAATTTCTTGTGGAACAAACAACACACATGCACCCTCCCCCATTGCCTCCCATGCCTTCTTGTTGAACTGTCCCTAGAGAAAACCAGGATGGTAGAAGACCTATGGTGAATGATGGGATTCTGTCTTGAGAAATCATCACAGTGCCCTGCATGGCTACATAGGTAAAGGTAAAGGTATCCCCTGCTTGAAGGCCAGTCGTGTCTGACTCTAGAGTGCTAATTTCCATTTCTAAGGCCAAAGAGCCAGCGCTGTCCAAAGACTCTTCCGTGGTCATGTGACTGGCATGACTAACAGAACACTGTTACCTTCCCACCGCTGCAGTACCTATTTATCTACTTGCAATTTCTTGCTTTTGAACTGCTAAGTTGGCAGGAGCTGGGACAGGAGACGGGAGCTCACTCCGTCACACGGCACTCGGGTCTCAAACTGCTGTTCTACTGACCTTCCGGTCTGCAATTCAGCGTCTTAACCACTAAGCCATGGCTACATAACTTGTCCCTAAAACGGTGTGAAATGCTATAAAGGGTGAAATATACATTTTTCTCCCTCTTTTCACAGAGGAGAGAATATATATTAATTGATCATTTGGTTCAACACCAGCATTTCCCAAAGGCTGTGTTGTGCGTGTGCTTGTTTATGTTGATTAAGCTGGTTTAGTCAATTATTTTAATAGCTCATCTCACAGATGTGTCAGAACAACCTAATGCCAAATGGAGTAAAGAAAACTGTTAACTAATGTCCGCTCTGGGCCATCTTCCATCTCTTCCAAGAGAGATGATGCAAGGAAATTCAACTAACTGCTTAATTTTCTTTCTTAAAACCATTTTATATTCAGAATGTATTATCGGAGGAGGGATATTAAAAATATGAAGTTCTAGACAAAGTGCACCTGGGTGACTTTGGTTCAATCAAATGAAAGCTACTGTGGAGTACACTCGGAATCTATTTTTATTTCTAACCTGATTGTATAACAGTCTTCCAGTGCCACCACCTCCATCTTTGGAAATTCCCATGGGTGCAAGAGGTGTCTAAACATTTCTTTTAAGCACTCAAAATCTCCTTTTAACGCCAAACAGGCAATTACTGTGATAAGAAATTACAGCTCTATCGTCGCTGTTGGAGAAGTTTAAGGTTTGGAGAAACAGTGATGGAAATGATAAAGGGAATGGAAAAAGCCTGACATAAAACGATCGCATAAAGATAGTCAGGTTTTTATAGGGAAAAGATGATCAAAAACAAATAATTAAATGCAGATTGGGAGACGTTTTCTCAGTCAAATATCCAAAGGAAAAAAGCTTTTCAATGAAGCAGTGACAAATACAAAATAATAATGGGAGATGTTTGACAGAGAACATTGCACAGAGATAGATAGATTTATTTTATTTACTTACTAACTACTCTTCTATCTTGCATTGCAGGTCAAGGAGCTCCCAAGGTGACTAATGATATAAAATAATTTAACAGCCACACGTTAGAACACACTTTAACAAACTGATTCTATGATCCTGCTACCCTGAGACTACACCAGAACACTGCAAGAGTAACAGAGCCATGATCCTATAAATCCCAACATAGAAAGCAGATATTTGCAGTAGCAACAGGAGTCGGCATAGCAACCAAGATTGCCATGGTCCCTAGCAACTTTACTGCCATCCATCAATCATGATCATGTAGATCAGGGGTGGCCAAACTTTCAACGTGAATGCTCCTGGCCCTTTAACAGTTGTATAAGTGAGGGCATTTCAGCAGGTGCAGCTGCTTTAGCAGCACCATCAGCAATTGCAGCTGCCAAGAGTCTGTCTTCTACACAACTCAATGCAGAGGCCCTAACGGTGGAAGGTTGGCCACCCCTGATGTAGACACTCACTGATGATGTAATGATACGAATCATGCATGAAAGGCCCCAATCAACATGTGGTGATGGTATTTATAGTATATATACAGGTTGCACTTACATTCTATCGTGATATAATAGAACCCATGTGTGATGAAGAAAACTGAATCTTTGGTCTGACTCCATTGGGTTTCCTGTTCTTGGTTTTTCTGCCTGCTTGCAGTAGAGCCCTAGTGATTGGCAGGTGGCCAAAGGCCTTGGGAGCAGTGCCTTGAGTAGCCCTGCTCATCCCTTATCTACATGGGAACAGTGATAGTGCTGCTTCTCCCAATTAAGTTCCCACAACTGCGCTCAACATCACGTGCTTTTCAAGTTGGGAGAGGGAGCTAGGAGTTTGATGTCATCTTCGGGAACTTTCCTTGTGTGTCACCATCTGATTGGTCTGTTCCCTTATGTCAACCACCTGACCCCAAAAGTCTATTTAAACTATTCTCTGGGGAACCATTTTGGATCCTTCTTTAGTCACTCTCTAACCTTGCTTCGTTGGAGATAGTCTTCCTGGCTGTTACTCCTATGGCCTGGCTTTAGCCCTCTGACACCGGGCGAGTCAGCCCTGGACCATCCTCACTGGGATGGCTGACAATCCTTTTCATCTTGGTGAGTGCTAGGGACAAATGTATTAGCTGAGGAGTCATTCCTTTATTATTTTGAGTCTGTATCTTTTGTAGCTGAAATGTTATGCCTTATGTGTTGCAGTTTTACTGCTTGTAACTTTTAAGTACTTAACTATGCTTTTGCGTAGCCTAAACAAATAAACATATTCTATTTTACCTGTAGTGTTCTCTTTGGAACCTGAGAAGTCTAAGTCCTGGAAGCCTTGAGCTTTGTCATGTACTACCTGTGTGTTTTGCACGTTGTATCACTGGCTGCCTTGTCCAGGAAGTCCAGTGACCAACGGTTCACTCTGTAGCCTTTTTTCAGTAGCCTGGAGCTGAAAGAGTTAGGAGGCAGTCCTGGCTGGTGGCAGTTGTACCATTACTATTTCCTTGTCCAGGAATAGTTGCTCTTTCTCCTTGTTCAGGAGTGGATTCACAAACCCATAAAGGGAACTCAGTGCCAAGGTTGCATGGCCTTGTCCTGTGTCAGCAGCTGAGGGCTGGGAACCCACTTTATGACACCATGTCACACACATAATGTCCAACTAGGCTGCCAGGAACAGCTCACTGCACCTTTCTTACTAGAATATTCCATAGTCCAGTGGCTAAAAAGATTGTATGTAGAACTCCTAGGTGACAAGCTCTCCCATGAGAAAGGATCAAGTCTAGAGCATCCTCAAGAATGTAATTTCCAGCTAACCACTGGCTCTGCACGGTCTCTCTTGTGTCTGTTGAGTCCTCCCCATGGCCAATTATGCTTGCCTGAGAAGTGGAGGGCTGGCAGAATAGGGGGGGGCATTGTTTCATGATTTTTGTGTGTGGTCATCTTGTATGCATCAAAGTCCCTTGAGTTTTTTCCAGCATTTGGGAGGAACAGTTGGAAAACCCAAATGGTTTTCAAGGCAAGCCAAAGGTGGTGATATGTATGTGTCTTCATGTATCACTCATTTCATCTAAGGTACATGGACATCTAGAGATGTGAGAGCCTCATCTGACTTGGCCCCCCAATATAGTGCTTTTTGTTTTTCATTTTTATTTGAGTTTTTAAATAATTTTTTTTAATCTGGCACAGATACAAGGAGACCCATTGGTGGTCAAGGGGCTTACGGAAGAGTAAGGGAAAATTTTCTCCCTTTCCCTTCCGAAGTCTCCCGATTGTGTCCCCCTCTCATAGCCTGTTTTGGCATGGCTGCATGCTATGGCGGAGGAAAGGATAGGATTGGGCTATTAGAGAAATACAGTACTGTACAACACAACAGGTTTCCAAGAATGTCAAGTACTGTACTGGACATTTTGCATTTGTTCTATGAAATACTGTTAATTTAACAAGTGCCAGTTGTTCCTGAACTTTATTTAACCACTCTGCTTCTGTTGGACTTGCACTCAACCTCCAATATTTTGTCTAGAATATTTTGGCAGATATCAACATATACAATACAGGTTCCAGGAAGTTCTTTGGAAAGGCATATTTATGGCTCATTCCTATCCAGGATTTGGCCAATGCATGGAGCAATTCACAACAGGAACAGAGTTCCTCTGCTGCTGTCATAAAATAGGTTTTGGCGGTGCACACAGCATGCCGCTGGTGGCCATTTTAGGAGTGCTGCCACAAAAGACAGCGGTGCAGGAAGCCCATTGCAGCGGGGGTAGGGGGTGAGCAGAACAGAGAGGAGAGGGGCAGAACGGGGCAAAGACTGGGGCGTGAATGGGGCAGATCAAGGCCAGGAAGGTGGCAGTATTTACAGCAGTGGCACCGCTGATCCCAGCCTTGATCCATCTTCCCAGGTCCACTCAGACTTGCACCAGCAAAGTAAATAGAACACAAGAGCCCTGCTGGATCAGGACAAAGGCCCATCAAGTCCAGTTTCCTGTATCTCACAGTGGTCTCACCAGATGCCTCATGGAGCACACAAGACAACAAGATACCTGTATCCTGCTGCCACTTCCTTGCACCTGGCATACAGAAAAAACCTACTTCGAAAACCAGGAGGTTGTTTACGGCTTGTAACTTGTAATGGACTTCTCCTCCATGAATCTATCCAATCCCCTTTTAAAGGCATCTAAGTCAGGTGCCATCACCACATCCTGTGGCAAGGAGTTCCACAGATTAATTACACGAAAGAGAAAGAATAAAAGTAGCTGGCGCAGATCCAAGTAGACCCAGCAGGGTAGGGAAGGCTTGCCCTCAGGCAAGAGAACAAATGTTCCCTTACCTGGAGGAGACCTCTGGGATAGCCCCTTCCCCGCAGGATGCAGCACATGCTCTGGTGGCGCTGCTGCATTGGCAGGGGTGGGTAGGTAGGATCGGGCTGCCCATGTAATTAAGCAAACTTGCTATGGGGTCCACAAGTATATGAAGATTAAACATCTCATTTATCAATTGGATTTTTCAAGCATTTCTGTGGAACACTTGAAACGTTTTGGAGAATTCTGCAGGCATTAAGAAAGAATACCTGAAATGCCATCAGAACCCTTGTGTCATGGCATCATTCTAACGACAAGCCCCATTACTCCTGGCGCCATATTTGGAGCCAGCTCCAGGAGCATGAGGGGTCCCAGTGACAAAGCAGTGAGGGAATCAAGAGAGTTAAGCATCTATGTGAGGGAGAAAGTAAGTACTATTAGTTTATCTAAATGATAAGGCACTGATAGTCAGGAGTTCATTCTGTAGGAACTTTCTCATTTCAGCTCAGCTGTGACAGTTTAGGCTGAACTAGGCTACAGTGAATCCCACCCAGAAAGCCAGACTAATCTCAAACGTGAAGAGGAGAACATTTGTATACGGAGACAAAGCGAGAAGGGGCACAGTGCAGGCTTAAGCCCAAAACACACGATCAGAAGTCCATGGAGTAACGAGCATTTCCCACAGAATAAGTGCATGTTAGGGAGCAGGACTCACAGGGGATTCTTTATCCTGCGAGTTTCAGACCATGGAGCATCCAAGTATCTCTTTCCCACTCATCTCCCTCTTAAGGCATTTTTACCCAAGGGTGTATACACAACAGGAGTTAAATGCATACACCTGTGGGCTGGGAGGAAATTAATCAGTGAGTTCACAGGCTATTGATAGGGGCAGTTGTTTTCAGTAATAACGAAATAAAAACACATACTAACACCGCTTTCTGCACACACATACACCCGAAATCTGCAAAAAACTAAAACCGTTTTCTAACACCTCTACATATTGGTCATGACTGTGGCTGCATCTGCTGACATTATGCCACCTATATCACCTACCTAGGACACTTTTAAAGTGATTATTAAAGTGATTATAATTTCTAAAAATGGAATAAAAACACATAACACCGCTTTCAGCAATTTTATTTTGGAAAACACCGAAATCCACTTTTGGAAAACACCGTTTTGGACTGCCGCGATCTATTGATATATTGATATCTGTCCGTTTGGTAGGTGGGACGGCATCCTAGACCGTCCTCCAGGGGAGCCCTTCTTCACCACAGCTCATCCTCTCGTGGGTCTCACCTTTCAAAGGCAGCATCCCCTCTCTTGCTAGTGGCAAGTGGGAAAGAAAGGCACAACTGTGCCATGTGTTTGTACAGTGGTCTTTCTGCAATAATGCTGGTTTCAAAGTGTTTCTGAAAAGCCTCTTTCCCATTCAACCTTATGCCAAAGCTTTCTTTAAGGGAGAGGGAAAAAAGAGAGCTAAATACTAGATGCGATGGGAAAGAAGAGAGCAAGGAGGGTTAAATCATTCATCACATAAGCTTAGAACGTCATGTGAGAAACATGCAAGTCAGATGGTGATATTAACAATCAGCATAGAAGGCCCTAGAGAGAGCAATTCATGCCACTGCTACCCTTCGCTGACACATGCAAAATGCTCTGCTCATGTCACTCCTCGAGGGCACAATTACTTGCTGGAGCTGGGAGTGCAGCTGCCTGCTTTGGGATGCAACACAGCCTCTGGCCTCCTTTCCTAGGACTGTTGGTTTTTTCCCCTTTCACATGGTTGCTTGAGGAGTTGATATGAAGTGCATGGCTGACCAAGCAGAGGAGAGGTCCTGAGATTCAGCAGCTGTTCGCCAGACAACGATGTGGGGCCCTCCCTCCTCCTCCTTCTCCTTCACAGTTTTTCTGCAGGGACAGAGCTGCCCTCTTCCTTGCTACAAGACTGCTGAGTGCTGCCATGTAGTTAGCCCTGTTGGTAGGGCCAAGAACCTAAAGCTGATGGATAAGAAAAAAAGCATGCATACGCTTGCACACGCACACGCACATATGCATGCGCACACGCACGCACCAAGCTATGCAAGAAATAGAAATAACACATATGTTGTAACCTATAGCAAAAGATGAGTCAAACATCTAAAGACAGAAACAGCGCAATCCTGACTAAAGATCTGGCCGGCGGCCCAGGACCACCCACCAGATCCTGTGCACAGGCTGCCCAGCACGCGCTGGGCTGGAGGTCTACTCAGGGAAAGGGACACTCATCTTCTTCCCCGGGTGTAAACCGGGACCGACCATATGGGCCTCCTCAGATTTCTGCCAGCTATATAGCTGGCGGAAGTAGAGGAGGCCGTGTAACGGCGTAGCTGGCCTGGTGGGGATGGGGGATATGGCCGATGCCATCCCCCGCCCCCTCCTGGGCTGGCTAGGTCAATGGCCCCCCTCCCTAGAGGCGTAACTTGATCATTTGGCACCCGGTTCAGGGGGGAATTTTGCGCCCCTAGGGAATGTAATATATATTTTACCCACGCAGCCGGCAGCAGAGGACTCACCTTCTGCTGCCGGCTGCATGGAGATCCGGCGCCAGACTGAGGGAGGCCGGCCACCCTCTATCGCCAGATTGTTCCAGTGGATTGTGCCCAAAAATACACACAAAGTTCATATAGGCAACGTTGCCTTTTCTGCAAAGTGATTTGGTTTGAGACAAATCACCGGCACACTCCAGGCATCGCTCCATTTTAGCAACAGCTGGCAAAAGTATCTAAAATGGTTTGATTTCCCCATTATCTTGATGTCTGTTACTCCAGCTAAATTATGCTCTAAGTATTTCCGATGCAATTGAAAATAACAGGACATGATGAGTCTACCCACAAAGTGATATTTCCATAGATTAAATATGTCCAGAGCATAGTCTGGGGGAAAATGCAAGCGATGGTCCCTCAGTTGTAGGAAGCTATAATGAACAAGAACATAGCTTGGTTAGCATTCATTTGCCAATGTAACAGCATTTATTTTTTTGTTTTGCTTTTGCATTTGTATTTTTCTAATATTGCAATGGTGTCTTCCAAAACATTTGTTTGTGTGTTTGTGTATAGATCTCGCCAAATTAGGATAAAGCTTTGCTTGGTCTTTGATAGAGTATACAAAGGACATTACTGTTAGGAGAAACTAAGAGCACATTCCATCTGTGCTACGTACAAATGCAAAATTGTGAATGAGGTGAGCTGTATGATGTTGTCGTTGCTGCCCACAATACAATTTTTACTCTTCAATTTTTGGGCTTTTTTGAAACTGGAAATGAGCCAAACAAACAAAACAACCTTCTCCCAGAAAGGAAATTTAGAGACAAAATGGGCAGGAATGCCATTGCTGCCGGATCCATCCCCTCCTGCCGCCTCCCCACCCAGTTACTCCCCCAGTCCTCTCTCTCCCCACCCACCCCCAGCCCCCACTGCTGACCAACCGGGTCCGGTGGGTGCAGCAGGGTCCAGCAGCGAAGCTACGGCACTGCTGCCCTTTCTAGCAGTGCACACAAAATGGTCGCCAATGGAACACTGCGCGCACCATCAGTGGCCATTTTACAACAGCGGAAGTCACTTCCACTGTTGAAATGCTCCCTGCCTGGCAGCCTAATCGTGTATAGGATTGGGCAGTAAGTGTGTGTACTGTGGTTGCAAGTGCCAGTTGTCCAGCAACTATGCCATTGCTGAAGCCAAGTTACATTCATTTTTCCTGTTCCTAGATCAACTTTTACTGTTTTAAAAAGTGTGCATGTGTAAGGATGTGTGAACATATTTGCATACATATGGTCCTCCCACCTCCATTTTAAAACACACATAGCAATACCGTTCTATTTCAGTATCATTTTTTAAAAACCATTTATCACTGAATAGGATATGTTTGCCCTCTCCAGATACCACTTCTTGGATTTTAAAATATTCGTTTCAGCTAGCCTTTCTCCTATCTCTGTAACTCTGCCCCTGCAAAGTGCCCCCCCTCTCCTCAAGCATCTGTAGTGGTGAGTGGGAATCCTCTCTGAAAATGGAAAGTCTGTACTGTACATATAGACCAAAGGGGTGCATAGTCCAGCCCTGTTGAAATGGATGCAGTTTGCACAGAGGCAGCTCTTGATGGACTTTTACTCCTTAAATGTAGCTGGGCTCTGCTTGTTTGCTAAATGCAGATGTGCAGCAATTTCTGACAGCCTGTTTAAATGGATAATTTTTGCATACTTAGCCCGGCAGGTTTCCTGCAAATCGGTTTTTTTCCTAGCCGTAAATGAAACCAAAGGCAGAAGAGCCCAGTTCACAGCAATCAAGGGATGGATTCAAATTTCTGCAAAAATAGTCTGTGAGTTGAGAAAGCAACCTAGTTAACTTAACTGCAGCATTCAAGCTGCACGACAAATGGACACATCTTTGTGATTGTTTTGCACTTAACCACCCTCATTGCAATCACGTTGGATGTGAGTAGATTCAGGTGGTATCATTTTATTTTCCAGGACTTTCTCACAGAGCAAACACCTCCCACCACACTTTTCATCCTTGGCCATCCTGTTGTTTTCGATGACCTCATATCATTTCACGTCCACTTTTTGTGATCTTTTGATAGTGTTCCTTGATTGGCCGACTTTCAAACACTTTCTTCCACATTTTGTTGTTGGGCGAGACCCATTCACATTTTCTGCTGGTAGTGTGGAAGTGACTTCCATGTTGTGAGATTACAGAATACAGTGCTAACTTGTTGAACACAAGAGTCACATGGGCAGGGCCAATCACAAGAGTCCTTGCCATCAGATTGTTGCCCTCCTTCCTCGCCAAGGGAACAGTCAAATGGCAGGGACTGATTATACTCCTCCCTTTCTGGACTATTTTAAAGGCACAAGGGCTGTGTCAGAAAAAAGTGGCTACCATAAGAATATCCACCACTGTTTCCTGTGAGACTAGTAATCAGCAGAAGGTTCAGGTAGTACTTTCTGACCACTTCTGTTCCCACGCAATTAGGAATGTGAGCATGCACATCCCACCTCCCTACCAAAGTGCCACCCTAATTACATATGCTTCATCCAAACTGCCCATCTACACACAATTTAAATATTACTTTGAATAATATTTAAATGGTGCATAGAGGAGCAGTTCAGACTACCCCCCCATGTGATTAGGCAGTGGTGCAATGGGGCAACAGGAAAGAGATGGGACATGCCCACTCATGTGGGAGCAGGGCCTAATTGCAAGGGAGTGACAGTCAGAAAGTATCTTTCTGGTTGCCTACAGTAAAAGTGAAAGGCATGGGATTATGGTAAGCCAGGTGACAAGAATTGAGGACCCAATCCTATTGGGCCTCTGCGCTGCCGGAACTCGTACCCTGGTAGCACAGTGTGCTTTTACGGCTGTTGTAGAAGGTGACATGCCATTCCGCACAGCTGGGCCGCCACCACAAGCAGCAAGCGGCCAAGCGCCAGCAGCCCCAGGAAAAGTCCCAGTGCTGCTAGTGCTAAGTCAGCTCAGCGGGTGGGGTGGGGGCAAGAAGTGGGTGGACTGCGACAAGGAGGGGGATCAGGGCAGGGGCTGTGCCAAGGGTGGGATGGTGCAGATATTGGCAGCAGCGGCACCGCTGATATCCTAGCCACCTTCTCGGCCTTCCTGGGTCCACTAAGACTTGCACCAGCTAGTGCAGGTCTGAGTAGACCCAGCAAGGCAGCGGACGAGGTTTACCCCTGGGAGAGGGAACAGATGTTCCCTTACCTGAAGGAGACCTCCAGGATGCCCCCACCCCATCGCTCCAGTGGCGTGGCTACATCAGTGGGAAGGGGGGTTAGATAGAATTGGGCTGCTAATTTGATGCTCCCCAGAGAGCTGTCCCACATGCTTTTTCTAAAGCAAACAAAGGACATTTCACCAGCGGTTTCCTTTAATACAAGATTGGGAAGGAGGAGTTTCATTTTTCAAGGATTGTCTAAGAGGGCACATATTTTATAGTGTGTCCTCCCACCTATTCATTGAGGCAGATCTTAGAACCAACAACAGATATTGTGGTGTAGTGGTTTTTAAGTATTGTGGTTTCTAAGGTGGTAGCATTGCAAATGTTTTCAGGAACATGAAGATTGAACTTCCCACATCTGCTGGCACTTTTATCTAAATGACATTCTCAAACATTCAGAGTTCAGCATACTGAGCGTTTGAAAGAAAGAGCGCAATTCAACGCAGCAAGTCAGACAAAACCGAGTCTCATATGAAGACAGAAAAAGTTTCTGGCATTACAAGTGGTTGAAAACTTGAGAACATTTAAGAACACAATGATCTTGGGGTGGTTGTTGTTTTTTTTAGATAATCTATCTCAGCTCTCTTAGATGAACAATGAGACAAATGGATTTCTATCTGCAGCTCTAGTCATAACACACTTAGCTGAGTGCAAATGGGGCTGGGATTAGTTTTTTCCAAATAAAATAGCTTTACCGATAGCTTTAGCAATTGATAGCGAGGCAAACGGGATCAATCACTAAAGATATTCTCAAACCTATTTTAAGACAGACTCAGGTCGGAAGAAGAATACTGTACTTGTTTTTTGAAAAGAGCTGCAATGAAAACAGATTTTACTGATTAATAACAACCTGGCATTTATGGTGCAATCCTGTCTACAATTGAGACCAGTCTAGGATGTCACAAACGTGCCGCAAAGCACATTTTGCGGCACTCTGGGAGTAAGTGGCACCAGCGCAGAGGCCAGCGCCACTCTACTCATGCCAGAGTCACCACTGCGCCCACCGGGGAAGAAAAGTTCCCCGCAGTGCGGCAGGGGGAGGGCAGTTCCAGGAGGGGGGTTGATTGATTGGCTGGTCCCGGGAAGTGGGAGGGATCACTGGCAGTGGCTCCACTGAAATCCTATCCCCCTTCCCTGGTCTGGCCATTGATGGGGAATATGGGGTGGGTGTTACAAATTTTTGTGCCCCAGGTGCCAGATGGGGTGTCCTGAGGTATTCTGAGACTCGGGAAGGTCATGTGCGGCTTCTCCGGGCCTCAGAAGGCCTCCAAAAGGCAAACAGGAAACAATCCCTGGAGGCGTGGTGCCTTGGGCTGAGCACCTCTCCCCCCCCCTTTAGTTACGCCAGTGGGCAAAAGGAGGTACTTCACATTCGAAAAAGTGCTAAAGGCCATCAAAATGATCAGAGGGTTGATCATGAGGAAAGGTTACAATCTTTGGGGATTTTTAGCCTGGAAAAAAAAATGACTAAGGATGGAGCATGACTGAGAATGATAAAAGTATGCATGGGGCTGAGAGAGTGGACAGAGAGACATATTTCTCCCTCTCTAACAATACTAGAAGCAGAGGTAATCCAATGAAATGGACTGGAAGGAGATTTAGGACGGACAAAAGGAAGCCTTCTTCACACAGTATACGTATACCGTAATTCCTGCATAATTCATTGCCACAAGATGTGCCAACGGCCAGGAGTTTGTATGGCTTTTCAAGGGGACTGAAGAAATGCACAGAGGACACGTCTATCAATGGCTACCAATAACTCTGGCCAAAAATACCACATTGCTGCTTATTAAAAGACTGAAGCCATCACTTTGGCTTTGGATAACCTGCATTAGATATCATATGAAATAGATTAATCTGAAGATGGTGTAATAGAAAGTCTTTATGGTAGATTAATACATTCGATGCTCAAAAGAATTTGTGCATGGAAGGCTCTTGAGTTGAGTCATGGTGTTAATAAGGGGCTCCATGTGATAACTTTTCTGATTACCATCGTGCTTACTAAGAGCGTTTCTCTTGGAGTCAAGAGCACATGCATTCACAGTATACAACATCTGCTTTCTCCTGCCTCCCAATCTCTGCCATTGGTTTTTGCATTATTAGAAGACTGTAGTTGCTCCAATCCAGTAGGACGAATTGCATGCAAAGGAGTCCTCTGTGTGCATCTCTATTGAGAGCTACCAGTTGTTACACAAAACTAGTTGCTTCTGACTAGAACTGGAGCAGAGCCATTTATGGATCTGTAAATGGTAAAATGAGGGAAACAATGCTCTATTCTCCATTCTAAATGTACTAGAATTCTTCATTCTACATCTTGTGTAGTAGTCAAGTTGTTTGTGCCTTAGACCAGGGGTTCTCAACCTTTGGAGGCCCAGGTACCCCCAGTGAAGGTCAAACATTTTGGAGTACCCCAGCTAATTAGCATAATAAGCCAATTTACATAATTAGCTAATTTACGTAAATTGCACAAAAATGCCAGGATCAAAAAACACACAGCAATAAGACACATGAACAAAATGCACAAAAAACATAAGTCCCAAGTACAAAAAACCTCAGACTCCACTGTTTCCCCCCACCCCACCCATGCACAGTTTCCAAAGTAAAAAAAACATAAATCCCAAGTACAAAAAACCCAAACTCAACTGTTTTCCCCACCCCACCCCACCCCACCCCACCCATGCACAGTTTCCAAAGTAAAAAACATAAATCCCAAGTACAAACCCCCCTAAACTCAACTGTTTCCCCACCCACCCTACCCTACCCTACCCATGCAGTTTCCAAAGTAAAAATAAATAAATCCCAAGTACAAAAAAACCCCAAACTCAACTGTTACCCCACTCCACCTATGCACAGTTTCCAAAGTCTCCCCAACTAGGCCCAGTTCAGAAGCTTACCCAAGCTGCATTCATTCACCATCGGAGGAGAGCTGGGAGGAAAACGCCCTCTGCAGCTCAGCTGAACTGAATTGAGGAGCACAACGCCCTCTGCTGGCTGCTGAGAAGCTCAACTCATGCACGTGCATAAATTAACCCCAACAATCAGCTGTAGATCGGATAGATTAGTCAGAGAAGAAAGCACAAGGGAGCTCTCCGGCTCTGGAAAAAAATCCAGAAAAAATAAAAAATTAAAAACTTACTGTAATTAACACTTAATTAAATGTTAATGGGGCAGATAAGGGCCAGTCCTTGGCGTACCCCCAGCATGTGGTCCACGTACCCCTAGGGGTACACGAACCACAGGTTGAGAACCTCTGCCTTAGACTTTACAAATGTAGCAGGGCAGCTAAATATGTCATGTGTTGCTTTTACTAAAACATGTGATCTCTTTTACACTATCTAACCAAATTGAAGCACGTGTAAGATACCATCAATGGAACTTGAAAATGCTCAGTTTTGGTAGGATCGCGCCTAAAAATAAATTAATAATAAATAGCCAGGTTTGGATTATTACCAAATCATTACTTATCTTAATCATTCTCACAACATCCTTCCGAAGCTAGTACACTATCACATAGCATAACATAGATAACATAGTAATCTTTGGCTGTGTTTGTTTTTCTAATAGCAAATAGGAAGAATTGACATTTCTAGCATGCCTCTAGCATGCTGTAGCTCATTTTAAAAATGACAAAATGGCATCTTATTTTAGTTCAGGGTGCTTTATGGCATTAAATATTTATTTCCGAGAGCTGGATGGGACTCTGAAGATGAGGAAGTGTTGCTGCAAGTCACCTTAGCTGTTTTGAATGAATCCTGGTAGACATAAGCCCCTGTTGAAAAGCTCGCTCTTATTTCCTTGTTCCTCGTACTACATCTCCCAAGCAACTTTGCAGTCAAACAGTCTTCATATTGGTGCATGAGACCACCATCTTTTCTAGCTTCGAGCTTGCTGCTCAAATTGCTAGCATGGTGAGCGTGCTAGAACATTAATCCCGCGGTATGACTTTCCCAGACTTCCCACATGTCAGTGTGATCCACATGTGTAAGGGACCCCCATGTAGAAAGAATCACCTGCAGAAAATTTCACAGGTGTACCTTGCACCTGGTCTACAGGCGGTGCTTTAGGGACTCAATGGGACTTAAGGTCAACTCAACTCGTCCATTTACTCCTATGTAAAGCATGGACCTGAAAACACAAGATTTCAAACAAAAACATAGTTGTGTTTAACACACAGCTCCAGGGCTTTAGGGGTGTTTAGGGGGATGTCTCACCTAAGTGTACCTCAAGTTTCAAGTCCCTACCTTCAAGGGATTTTTTATGGCCCTTTAAATTCTTGAAATACGCAGATTTTGTTGTGAGTCCAGCACGAAAATGCTCAAACAAACATAGTTGTGTTTAACACACAGCTCCAGGGCTTTAGGGATGTTTAGGGGGATGTCTCACCTAAGTGTAACTCAAGTTTCAAGTCCCTACCTTCAAGGGTTTTTTTTATGGCACTTTAAATTCTTGAAATACGCAGCTTTGGTTCTTTTTCTGCATGTAAAAGGCCAGTGAGTTGTTTGAGCAACGCTTACCCATAAAGTCCCATTGAGTCCTTTGAGGTACGCCCAATGTTGCGCGTGTGTACAGCTGTGTACAGCTGCTCCCCTGCACCTGAGGTGCTCCAAACAAGGTGGATTCAAAAGCCAGGGCCCTGGCCATGAAAACAAAGCCAGAGTTTCATTTTTAATTTCAGTGAGGAGGGGGGCCCAGCCCCCCAATTCCGGGGCATCATTTTCCCTAAAAACAGTGATCTTTGCTCCTCGGGGGGGGGTCAGTGGGGTGACCCTAGAAACTCTGACAATTGTTTTAAAACATAGGTCCATCTGTCTACTTTCCACAAAAAAATTCCAGAAACATTGGGGCAAGCTATTTTTTTTTAACTATTTACTTTTCGGCCGTACCTCTAAGGACTCAACGGGACTTTATGAAAGAACGTGACCTGAGCATGCTGGAAGGAGGAGAAAACAGCTCTCCTGCGCTCCTAGCGCTAGAATGTGAAAAACAAATGCAGTCTTTTATACAGGGCCTTCTCCTGCATCTCTAATCACCATATGATAAAATCAGCCCCATGTTCCCTCCTGCTCACTTCTCCCCTGTGATGTCTAGTAACACAAATGGTGTGACATTACATCATTGCATACTGAATGTTTTCACCCTCCAGAGATGACCCAAGACATTATCATGCTGGAGGCAGAATATTAAAATACAGTATGGTTGTTATACTACTGGAAATATTTGGCAGCCCTTAATGGTAGGTAGTCCAATTATCTGCCACCTGAAATAGACCTTGTCACTCATTTCCCCTTCATCGGCTGCCATTTGTGGGTAAACTCAGGGAAAGGAGAACAAGACATGGATCTGCTGTTTTCAGTAGCAACCATACATCCTCCATAATATTTAGTTCCAGTCCTGAAAGCGTGATTAAACTGAGCCACCCATTTGTTCCTGGTTGAGATGATAGCTAACATTAGATCTCCCACATTCAAGTACAAAGCCATATTTCCTGAGCTACACTAATCAGGCATGCCAGTTTTTGAGCAAACATACAAACTACAGTTGCAATCTACCACAATGCTTAAAGGGATTTATTCTAAGAAGCTTTTGCCAATACGCTAGGGGCTTGTTTTGAATCCCAAGAAATAATTGAAAGTATTTTGGCTCTTCTCTAAGTTTATATCTTGATGGAGGGTAGAATTTTAAGTTGATTTCCCAAAAGTATGTACTTGATCAATTCTATTATTTCTTTCCAACAAAACAAGAGACTGATATCTGGGGGAAACATGATTTTTTTTTAAAGCTATCTCCACAGTAATAATAAAAAAAAGAAACGTTTTCGCAATACTTCTAACCAGGGCAAGATTTTACACTTTTTGATTCAAGATAGGTGTTTGTAAATGTAGATGAACAAGAGATCATGTCTTTGCTCAGAAGGTCCTTTAAACGTTAAGGAGATTTCTTTGGGGTAGATCATGCTGCAACTGAAGATGGCAGTCAACTCTGGAATGCCAATGAATAGGCTTACCATCCATCCTGGAAAGCCTGGGACCATCCCGGGTTCTGGGCTCCGGTCCCGGGTCAGTCCTGGGCTTTCCAGGCCCAGTGGAAGCTTCTGCTGCCGTTTGCAAAGTGCAAAAAGGCACATTTTTCCTGTCGGCAGTCATCTTGGATCTCACAAAATCTCGTGAGATCCAAGATGGCAGCACTCAAATCTCATGAGGGCACAAGGCAGTACAAAAGTACCTTTTGGCATTTTGCAAGTGGCAGCGGAGGCTCCAAGGGGTCAGCAGGAGTCCTGCCAGCTCAGATGCAGCCGGTCAGGCGATGATGAGGGATGACAACCCCCTCAGGGACAACGAGAGACAACGGCGAGGGACAGCAGTGACGGCGAAAGACAGCAACGACGAGAGGGTGGCGGGAATGGTGGCAACACCCCCTCCACCAAAGAAGAGTTGACCACCCTTCCAACCAACATCATCCGGGACTTAGTATCCGGGACTTAGTCCTGGATGAGGATGCCGACCTGGTATGCATCACAGAAAACCTGGTTGGATGAGGCGGGAGGGGTAGGTCTCTCCCAGCTTTGTCCCCCAGGTTTCCAGGTGGTGCAGCAGCCACGGTTGCAGGGATGGGGAGGAGGAGTTGCGACGGTCTATCATGAATCCATCTCCCTTACCAGGTGCCCTGTTCAGCAGTTCACTGGATTTGAATGTCTCCATGTTGTGTTGAGAGGGCCGGACAGGATTGGGATTCTGTTGGTGTACTGCCCGCCTTGCTGCCCAACAGTCTCCCTGCCTGAGCTGACAGGGGTGATCTCGGCGGTGGCGTTGGAGTCCCCCCGCCTATTAGTGCTGGGGGACCTTAATGTTCATGCCAAGGCCCCCGGGGTTGGTGCGGCTCAGGAGTTCATGGCTGCCATGACAACCATGGGCCTGTCCCAGAAGATCTTGGCCCTGACACATGAGGCGGGACACGTACTGGACCTGGTGTTTAGAGCTGAGCAAGGGGGCGATGATCTGGAAGTGGAGAAGATTAAGATCACTCCGTTGTCATGGACAGATCTTTTTCTGGTAAGGTTTAGGCTTGTTGCAGCTTCCTTCCTCCGCAAAGGCGGGGGGCCGTATTCTATGGTCCGCCCCCGGAGGCTGATGGATCCAGAAGGTTTCCTGAGGGCTCTGGGGGGCTTTCCCACTGCCAAGACTGGTGACTCGTCTGAGGCCCTGGTTGACCTCTGGAATGGGGAGATGGCCAGGGCGGTGGATGAGATCGCTCCTGAGTGACCTTTGCCACGCCGCAGACTCAGAGCGGCTCCTTGGTTTACTGAGGAGCTGCAAACAATGAAGCGACGGGGTAGATGTCTTGAGTGAATGTGGCGGAAAACTCATGCAGAGTCCGACTGGACACGGAGTAGGGTCCATTATAGAGCCTACTCCATGGTGGTGATAGCAGCGAATAGAAATTTCTTCCATTGCATCTGCAGGCAATCGTCCAGCAGAGCTATACTGTGTGGTGCGAGGCCTACTCCATCAGGCCCCTCCAATAGATCAGGAGGAACACACGGTGGCCCGCTGTGACATTTCGCAGATAACATTTCTGTGACATTTCGCTAAACATTTTGCAGATAAAATCGATCGGATTCGCTATGACTTGGATGCCTCATTGACTATATCTGAGGATGTCCCCTTGGCACCTGCTGGTCTAGTGTTGTGGGATTCTTTTCAGCTTGTACAGCCTGAGGATGTGGACAGGCTCCTTTGGAGTGTGAGGCCGACTGCCTGCCTGCTTGACCCTTGCCCTGCTTGGCTAATCAGATCTGCCTGGGAGGGGCTGGCCGAGTGGACGGGGAGGATGGTCAACTCTTCTTTGGTGGAGGGGGTGTTGCTGCTTGCTTTGCGGCGGGCGGTGGTTCGACCCCTTCTGAAGAAGCTCTCCCTTGACTCCACAGTAATGGACAACTACCAGCCACTTTCAAACCTCCTGTTCTTGGGCAAGGTAATTGAGCGGGTGGTGGCGTCACAACTCCAGAGGGTCCTGGATGAAGCGGATTATCTAGATCCCTTTCAATCTGGCTTCAGGCCGGGCTTTGGTACGGAAACGGCCTTGGTCGCCTTGGTGGATGATCTACGCCGAGGACTGGACAGGGGGAGTATGTCCCTGTTGGTTCTGCTGGACCTCTCAGCGGCTTTCGACACCATTGACCATGGTGTCCTTCTGGGTCAACTGGCCGAGCTGGGGGTCAGGGGCACCGTTCTGCAGTGGTTCCGCTCCTACTTGGCAGACAGGTCCCAGATGGTGGTGCTGGGGGATGCCTGTTCGGCATCCTGGCCCTTGAGGTGTGGGGTGCCGCAGGGTTCCATCTTGTCCCCCATGCTATTTAACATCTACATGAAACCGCTGGGAGAGGTCATCCGGGGATTTGGAGTTGGGTGCTATCAATATGCTGATGACACCCAGCTCCATCTCTACTTTCCACCTGATTCCAGGGGGGCTGTTGAGGTTCTGGAGCGCTGCCTGGAGGCGGTTGGGACCTGGATGAGGGCTAATAAGCTGAAATTAAATCTGGACAAGACAGAGGTTCTCCTGGTCCAGAAATCCACAATGCAGGTACTAGAGTATCGTCCTGCTCTGAATGAGGTTGCACTCCCTCTGAAGGAGCAGGTCCGCAGCTTGGGGGTCCGCCTGGATCCGCAGCTGCTCCTGGATTCCCAGGTGGTGACTGTGGCCAGGGGGGCCTTTGCCCAGCTTCGGCTAGTGCGCCAGCTGCAATCATACTTGGATCGTGAAGACCTGACCACGGTGACATCACGATTAGATTATTGTAACGCGCTCTACGTGGGACTGCCCTTGAAGACAGTTCGGAAACTGCAATTAGTGCAGAATGCGGCGGCCTGTGTAGTCACTGGAGGTAGGCGGTTCGACTCTGTCGGGCCGCTCCTTCGACGGCTGCACTGGCTGCCGATTCGTTTCCGGGCCCAATTCAAAGTGCTGGTTTTGACCTTTAAAGCCCCATATGGCTTGAGGCCAGGATATTTGAGAGACCGCCTACTTCTATATAGTCCGGCTCATCTCCTTAGGTCATCAGAGAAGACCCTCTTGCGGATACCGTCACCCAAGGAGGTGCGAGGGGCGTAGGCCAGAAATAGGGCCTTCTCAGTAGTGGCACCAACTTTATGGAATTCTCTCCCTTTTGACTTACGAACTGCTCCCTCCTTGGACACTTTCTGGTGAGGCCTCAAAACCTTCTTGTTCAAAGAAGCCTTCTGAGCCCTTGCCTTTTTAACATCCTGCTGGTACAGGTGGGGTGCTGCTGTTTTTATGTTCTTGTTTTAATTGTAATCTTTTTAAACTGATTCTTAGATACTGTTTTTATTAATTTTCGTTAATTGTTTTTACTGTTTTAAAATGTAACTATTTTTTGTATTATACTTTTTGCACTGTATTTTCTTTTTGTTGTAAGCCGCCTTGGGTCCCTTTGGGGAGAAAGGCGGGGTAAAAAATACTGTAAATAAATAAAAAATAATTGATTGATTGATTGATTGATTTATGGGGGCGTGTAACAGGGACACGCCCCCATAAATAAATAAATCAATTAATTATTTTTTATTTATTTACAGTATTTTTGTAAGTATGGTAAGCCTACCATACTTACAGTATGGTAAGCCTACCAATGAACAATAACCTTGGTTTTCCACATTGTCCAAATTGGCCAGTGTGTAAGACCTCTTTTCACAAATGTTCTGCACATTCACTCTGTACATAGAAGGGGGAACAGTATTCTACTCATGACCTTTGTATGTTGGGTCCAAGGTGAGAATTGGACTTCTAGACCTGTACAGTACTACAAGCATAGACTCTTCACTACTGTTGGGAACCTTGATGGGCAGCCTGATCCTGCCTAAGATGTGGTGGCTGGCATCCTAGCCAGGCTATATAAGCACTGTAAATTCAAATTCCTGGCTGAACGAAAATGGTGCCAACATCACCGTTCTGAGCTGCTCCTCAACATAGTCATATGCAAAGAGCCTGGCTGACCAAAGTAAGAAGAGCCAAGAACTTACTCTTTCAGCTACCTGTAAGCCTCATACAGTCAGTCCTCTCAAATTCAAATCGATCTGGCCAGTGCTTTGTAATTCAAGTAAATGCCTCTGCCAACAGAGCTACAGAGAAGCTTGTTTTTCCAGCCCATCCAAATCCACAGCAGCAGAGGCCAGGTGAGCAAGCCAAAAGGTCTCCTCCCACCTGCTGCCAAGTTATAGCATCTGATGGAAGGGAGCCTGGATGTCTCAATGTCCCGCAAGATGGAGGAGACACTTGGGAGGAGGAGGCCAGGTGCTGTAGAGGGTTGCTGGAGGGCAGTGGGTACGTATGTAGTTTGCCAGTACAGGTGTGTCCCCCGTATCCATGGGGAATACATTCCTGCTATTACCGCGGTTAACTAAAACTGCAGAAAACAGCGAAGCCTATTTTAAAAAAAAAACCCATCCTGCTCATAATTCACCTCTCTTTGCAAACACTGTGCAAAAGGCAGCATTTTCTTCCTTTCACTTTGGAAAAGGAAGCAAATAGTGAGAACTTTGACTTATACACTACGTAATTAGTGGTTACAGGGGGTGATTGTGAGAATGCTAACAGGGAGTGGACAGCAGAGCACTTCCTGTTAGTATTCTCACAATCATCCCCTGTAGTGATTGAGTCTATGTAGTGTATGAGTCTTGGTTCTCACGGTTTATTTCCTTTTCCAAAGCGAATGGAAGAAAATGTTGCCTTTTGTACAACATTTGCAAACCAACAGATGCATGAGCGGGGGGGGGGGGATTTGAGAATCATGGGTAAGTGAAACCGTGGTTACGGGAACCACATATGGGGGTGCCTGTACTTCCCTGCAGGTACAGTTTGACCCCAGTGTTGTTAGATTACCTAGGTTGTAAAATGGTGCCCAAACTTCAGTAGGAATTTAACATTTTAAACTCCTATGACTTTGATTGTCTGCACCCCAAGGGAAGGGCCTACCTTCAGTATCTCATTTAATTTTTGATCTAGTCAAAACTCTAATCTATGTAGAGAAAAATAAAAAGGAAAGTTGTGCCAGTTTGGATGATACTTTTTTACACTAGGGGTCGACAACCTTTTTGTTTAAGGGAACTGGATGTTCAGCAGTGACATCATCACGTCACCACTGAACTTCCGGGTTGCCAAGTGCCCAGCAGCGATGGAGTCCCTGTGCCACTCAGTGACTTGGGTGGGAGGCTTCACCTTCCAAGCCGAGCTTTGCGTGGTCTGAATGACTTTGGCTGGCAGGCCACATCCGGTCCGCAGGCCATAGATTGCCAACCCCTACTTTACACTCTCAAACCAGCCCTATGTGATTATAGACATGTGTGCTCACCCTGATTTCTCCCCTCAGTCAAGGCTGGCCCAAGGATTCCTGACGCCTGAGGTGTCATCCCAAATGCTGCCCCCCCTTACCCAATGATATGCCAGCCAAATCTCCTCCCACTCTCCTATGGTGTAGCTCAGCACCCTCCTCCCTTTCCCTTCTTCCTCTCTAGCCCCTCTTCCATTTCCAGTCTAGAGTCTGGACTGGAAACTTTGTCTAGAAACAAAATTCCACACTTTCAACCCTGCTCCATTGTTCTTCAATTGAAAGCATAGGATGGGTGATGGAATATAATGCCTCCTAGTCCTAGGATTTCTATCCAGACTAAGATGCTGTAGACTCAAATGCATGTATGGAACTCATTGCAGCAAGGACTATGTCCTAGAATTCTTTCCAATGTCAGAAAATGCTGTACATACAAAGTCACATTTTGCAATATTGACAAGAATAGGATGTCAGTTAAGAAGGGATTGGTGGCTAGATGTAGAAGATCTTGGTGAATGTGTCGGCATTATATTTGCCAGAGTGTCTGTTCAACCATTTTTGTTTTTTCATGATATTCACACTTACCATTAATAACCAATCAACAGCAAATTCACAGACACAGACACACACACACAGACACAGACACACACAGACACACAGACACAGACACACACACACACACACACACACACACAAGAACAGAGCTTCAAATTTTCCTCCACATGTACACTGGAGTCAATGCTTGACAATGAGGGTGGAAAAGAGGACCTGGAATTATTTATTCTACAATGGGATATAGCTTTGTAATCTTAAAATGGAATCATGCTGTGCTTCCCTTTCCCTTTCTTTGATATATAAACTCTTAAAGGGCAGAAATTGCCCTGCCTACCTCTTTTCTTTTCTTCTATAGAGTGGTCTTGCTCACGACTGAAACCACTTTGAAAAATAGCATCTTCTGGCAAAATGCATATTTCTTTTGCATCAAAGATAATTAAAAAGACAGCTAAGATGAACCCATAAAATAAAATAAAATAACATTAAGAGCATCTGTTTCCTGAGAAGAATAGCTGTGAAAACATATCAGGATTTCAAAAAATAAGTGTTTATTAAGCCATGGGCTTTATTTTTCTTTATTGGCATCTGGAGATGTGAGAAGCTGTAAGCTCTGTGCAGTTAGCCAAGAATACCACATAAGTCAATTTGATTTAAAAATAGGAGAGCAGTGAAAGTGTAGACCCCAAAACGTATCTTTCTGTCTTCCCAGATTCAAGGTGTTGTTGTTTTTTCTCTCACTTTGGACAAATATATAGTGTAGTTCCAAGTGAATAATAGCCTGATTCTATGGCCAGAGGTACCATTTCAAACTATGGAGGGACAAAGCCATTTTTCAGGGTGGTGACTCAGCAAGATTCAGCGGTCCACTCTTCAAGGTACAATTGCAAAAACAAGCAGTGCATTTTAAGAGCATTTCCTATGATGACCCATAAGTATGGGCTGGGGGTGCAGACACTACTTTGCCCACCAAACTGACCCCACATGATTAAGGATGTGCATGTGGTTAGAACACACCCATCTAGGCCCCTCCCCTCATGCCTTGGTGCTGTGGCTTAATTGCATGGAGACAGTTCAATTGCATGGGGGCAGATACTTTAAATTAGAATACAGGTGGGCCCCCTTATCCACTGGGGATATGTTCCAGGCCCCTCCGTGGATACTTGAAACCGTGGATAAGAGTGAACACCCCCTCCATGGTTTCCTGAGGGCCCCCCCACCTGCCTCCCCTGCAGGCAGGCATGCTTGCCCCCCCCCCAGCTCTTATTTTTCTTTCAGCAAGCTTTATTTCTTCCTTAAAACAGAAGCAGCCTCCATTGCAGGCAAGTAGAACGAGACTAAGTCCTAGAGAGGCTCTGCAAGGTTTCTGTTAACCTTGCAGAGCCTCTCTAGTACTTAGTCTCATTCTACTTGCCTGTGATAAGCAGCCAGAGGGTGCTTCTCCTGTTTCTTTAAAGGAAGAAACGAAGCTTACTGGGAAAAAAGTAAAAGCCTGGGGGGTCCCCACGATCCGTGGATAACTGAAACCGTGAAATCAGTGGATATGGGGGCTCACCTGTATTTGCAGTGACTGTACAGGGGCATTCACAGCACATGCCCATCCTTTCTCTCATGGGGCCACTTTCAGTGATCTGCTCAAAGTATCATTTGAACCAGTCCTATAAGTGTTATATCAACACAGGACATGCACACACTTTAGATCACAAAAATGTTTTGTGCCATTGGCATGCATGCATATTTGATAGACAGGTCTGATTGTTTATAATTGCAGGCATAGCATTGATTGAGTGAGCTGGGCAGTGATCTCAGTTCCCCTGAGGAATCATCGCTCGCTGGCCACCCAATTCTAACACACAGGTCTGCCACTATGTCTCATTTGAGCCTCAGTTTTTCTCCCCCCCCCCCAGGGCTTTTAGGCAGAACCCAGCAAAGAGTCTGAAATATATAAAAGCAGCATCTGTCTCTTTCAGACCAAGAAAAAAATGTTAGAAATGACAGGTTTTTTTGTTTCTAGTGAGCAGCTAGAGTAAATAGTCTGGAGACATTATTTTTCGTTTATTGGATGCTTTACAAGATAATCTGAGAGCAGAAGGGAAAACAATCTTCCTTTTAATCTATTGGAGTTGTACAATTACAATGCCATGGCAACCTTTATTGAGCCACTTTGAGTGGCAAAAAAAAGTTCTTCAACCACGCAGGGCTCCTCTGACAAAAAAAAAAGGATCAGAGGAAAAAATAGAACAGATCCTTCTAACATATAAATAGGGATGTGGAAACCAAGCAATGAAGCCTTTTAGGAACAAAGCTCTGGTCTTTGCATTTGTGCAGCAAATGTATCACCCCTATCACCTATTCATTTCCTCTTTTATAAAAACAGAGGAGACAGTGAAGTCCCTGACATCACAGTTATTATGTATGTTTCCCAATCAAAGACAGAATATAATTTACCAAAGATCTCATACATTTCTTCGCCTCCTACACGACTAGGTAAGAGTACTGGTACTTGAAGTGAAGAGGAAATGGTTGTTTCCTTTGCTTGCTGCTGTGCAAATGAACCCACCGTGCATAAATATATAAGAAGAACTTTGCTGGATAAAACCAGTATTCCAACAAATGACAATTAAATCCTCTGTCTTAGGAAGCTTGCAAGCAGAGCATGAAAGCAATGCCAATGGCCAATGGGACTTTCCTCCGAGGGTAAATATTAGCTGTGGGGCTCATGGCCATGGCAGGGACAAAGGGTTATAAATCCCACTCTTTAGTCCCAATCCAGATCTCAGAGAGAGAGAGAGAGAGAGAGAGAGAGAGAGAGAGAGAGAGAGAGAGAGAGAGAGAGATTCTTTTGAGTAAAAAATTAAGGTCTCCAAGCTAAGGCATGTGTAATGTTTCATTTTATCCCTGTGTTGCTACACTTTTCAGCTGTAAGGAACAACATAAGAAGAGCCCTGCTGGATCAGGCCAAAGGCCCATCTAGTCCAGCTTCCTGTATCACACAGTGGCCCCACCAGATGCCTAAGGGAGCACAAGACAACAAGATACTTGTATCCTGTCGCCACTCCCTTGCACCTGGCACAAAGAAAACCTTAGGACTTACCGTATGTCCATATATCTCAAAGGCATGGCATTGTCTCCATAGTCTCCTTAAAAGGACAATGGCAGTCACAAAGCTGGACATATAGCAGGAGATATTCTGACTCAAGGCTGCAGCCCTGAGAGGTGATATCCAAAGATCTCTGTACAGTTGCCATTTTGCAACTCATTCCTTAAATCTCTCAATACAGTGGGTGAGTAGGCATTCTTGTCCCTTCTGTCCCAGTTCTGGTAACTATCCATTCAGTGACCTGCTCTTTGAGACACCTGGACTCCTAATCATCACAGTAGGCAAGAGAGGGTGCAAATAATAGGATCAGAGTGGGTGGGTGGGTAGGTGGAAGGAGGGTGATGGCTGCCTTGTCTCTCACTGCACTGGGAAATTTAAAGGTGTGTGTTTGGGTTGTGAGAGACCAATCCTAGCAAGCCAGTTAGCTACAACACCTTCTAAAACATACTGAGTGAGAGCTGCCAAGTTCAATATGGGACACTATTTCTACAGAAGTTCAATAGATGCATAGAAGAAATTACTTCAGCGGGTGTAGAACTATGACAGAAGGAGAACCTGCTAAAATCCTCCCATCTGCCCAACTTCTGAAGTCCTACAGAAGGGCTATTGTACTTAATAATCTGGCAACATTATCGTATGTGCTCTTGAAAGTCTACTTGAAAAGAATACAAGAACTGAAGTATGGAGCTGAGAACTGACGTATTTGTAAGGAGACTGAGGGAAGTTGGATGGAATTTTTGTTACACAAGAGAAGGGAGGAACTTGACAATTCAGTGCAGAGTGGCTTCCCCCCTGATGGCTCTGATAATTATCACTGCAGAGTTTGTCAGCAGCTTGAAACAGCTCGTACCACATGTTAGGTGGCAGGGGTGCTAAAGCAGTGAATTAAAACAGTTATTCAAAAGCAGCACAAAAGACAGAGCCTGGAGACCAGTGGCATAGCTAAGGTGAGGTGGGGTGCTGTGCCCCCGGGTGTCACTCCAAACATGCCTGGGGGGGGGGGTGACATGCGCCGTGCGCCCTTACATTTTTAACTTTTTAACACACCGGCAAGAAAAAAGCAGTGGCCTGCAAAGGTAAGGGGGGGAGACTGAGCTGGGGTGAGGGGGCCCCTGGGCTGAGTTGGGGAGCAACAGGCAGGGATGTAGAGCAGCAGGTAGGCATCGAGGCAAGGGGGAACGACCTACCTTTTTCACAGCCGCCGCCTGAGTCTCCAGTGCTTTTTCCGCTGGAGACTGGCTGCGGCTGGCAAGGGTAAGGGGGGGAGACTGGGCTGGATTGAGGGGGGCCTGGGGCTGAGTGGGGGGTGGCAGGCAGGGCTGGTGGGCAGCAGGCAGGCAGTGGGGCAAGGGGGAGGCAGCGAACAACCTGCCTTTTTCACTGCCACCTGAGTCTCCAGCGCTTTTTTTTTCTGGAGACTGGCTACAGCTGTGAAAAAGGCAGCGGCTGACAAGGGTAAGTGGGGGGAATACGGGGCTGATGGAGCCCCAGGGCTGAGTGGGGTGTGGCAGGGCTGGGGGGCAGCAGGGAGGAGGCGGGGCAAGGTGGCAGCAGTGAATAACCAAGTGGGAGGGAGAGCTAGTACCCTCAGACAAGCAGATCATTTAAAAAAAAAAATTAAAAATGTGGGGTGTGATGTTGACCCCAGAAGTGACATCACGCCCACAGCACTTCCAGGGTGATGTCACCCTGGAAGTGACACCCACATCATTTCCAGGGGTGACATTTCAAATTCCGCCCCTGGGTACCACAGTGGCCAGCTATGCCACTGCTGGAGACTAAAGCTGGAATGGACAACACCTCATCTGCACCAAGAACGGGTCTTTGCAATGATTTAGGGCTCAGTACTGGCTAAAGGAACTACTCCATTTGGGGAAACTAGGTAAATGCCAGGATTCAATTAATCATAGGTAGACCTGCGATTAGCTGCCTCAACAAAATAGCAGGCGACCGAGATGCAGAAGGCAACCATTGCATGAACAGCAATTATAGCCAGAAGAAGGAAGGGGACATCCTGCAGTTTCAAGGCAGGTTAGCAGCAGGAAGCAGAGCAAGATCAAAGGTTATAACCTAAGAGTTTTTTTGCTTCTAAAAGTTAACACTGAAAAAGGCCAGTGCCTAATCTTGAAACTCACTCTCCAGATGACTCAAGGCAGGCTGGGTTCATTAAGACCAAGAGAAGTTCTTTCCTCTGTGTCATATTCGATATTGCCATGAACTCACAATCCTCTAGAGTTTCATTCATATTTATGTAATGAAGAGCAAAGTGGCTTCCAGTGGAGAAAATAGGATTCAAGGCAATTCTGCCTTATCTTTTATGTAGCTTTAATACAGCTGTCCGTCAACCCAAAGTATATTACATGCGACTGGCTTGGCAGTATGAAGATGATGAGAGAACTTCAGGGAATGTTTCGTTCCTCTGGGACACGAACTCTGTTCTTGTTGCCATGTCCAAAAATAACAGAGTGGCTTTTGAAATTGGGGGAATGAAAGTATGTTGTGCTGATGTATAGAACACAGTGGAAAAATCAACGTGCTGCGGAACATGTTTTATTCCTCTTTTTTCTTTATAAAAATAAATACATTCTTAAAGGCTGAGGCTTACAACTCTTCTGTGCTGAAATATGCCTAATAGAAGTTGCTCTCGGAGTGACTGTGATGACATCCAGTTGTAGTTACAGCTGCTTTGAGTTACCTGCCAGGGTTAAGAAAAGCGGGGTTATAAATAGTCCAAATAACAGATTGTGTAAAATTGCTCAGCATGCGTTAACAGCAGCCATGGAGATGTTTCCACAAGGGAGGTCATACTGTAGCTCAGCGTAAAGCATACAGAAGGTCCCAGAGAGATTCAGACCCATTGAAAATCCAAATAGGACTTGGAAAGAGCCTGGACTGAAACCCTGAAGAGCCGCTGAACTCGCTGGGCCAATGGTCAGGTTCAGTAAAAGAGTAGCCACCACATTGTGAGTCCCCCCATCTTTCCCATCACCATTGGGAATTTAGAGAAGTTCTGTATCTTACAGTTGATTTGCCGTGAGAGGGGCAAATATTTATTCCTTCGAGTGTAAAATCTTTCTAAAAGCCCAATCCTATGGGCTCATAGTGCTGGTGGGTGAGTTTGGTGGCAGCAGCGGCCACCAAATCCTAGCCTCCTTCCTGGACCCGATCCTACGGTGCTAGTGCAGAGCTGAGTAACAACAACAACCATCACCACCACCACCAGTATTTATATACCACCTTTTCTTGGTCATCAGATTTCTCCTCTGATTTTAATTCAAAGGTGGTTTACATAGGCAGGCTAGCTAAACCCCCAAAGGTTTTGTTTTGTTTTGTTTTTTACAATAATACTGGAATAAAGTTCCAGTCTGGCATAGAACCCTTCATTCCAGGTGGTTTCCTTCACAGTCCGACCTCTCTCTGGCATTCACCTCCCACGCTTCAACTGATGGCAACCCTGACTCTCACTCAGAGTGCCAGCTGCAGCTTTCTCTCACAGAGACTCTGTAGCTCGTCAGTGGCATATCTACAGCTCCCCGACAGAACACGGATACTTCCGGGCATCTCGAACTTCCGTCCTCAGATATTCAGGCATATGAGTCGGCTACTTTACCAACTGAGCCAGACCTCCTGCCCCTACTTGTGTGTTCAGTAGACACCCACACCCACGCTGCGGAGGCTTACCCTGGGGTAAGGGAACGAATGTTCCCTTATCCAGATGAGACCTCTGCAACAGCCCCTCCCTCCCTGCGGGATGCAGCAGTTAACGTTTTGGTGTTGCTGCATCAGTCAGGGGGAGGGGGAATAGATAGGATCTGGCCCTGAATTACAGTTCTGTGAGTTGGAATTGCCAGTCTACGAAGTCAAAGTGATTCTGAACTTGGATGGGATTTATATTAAGGAATGTTAAAGATACAGCAAAATCCCACTGGTGCTATGCCCTCAATAGAGGCACTTGGCCATGTATTCCTTAGCTCTTAGAGGACCATCTGTTCTATGGCAGAATTGACTATTATACTGTGGAATAATCTCTGGGCATCTACTGTATATCTATGCAGGCAATGGGAAGATGGCAGAAGTGCATAGGCCAAGTTGGCAGAGGACCCCAAATACTATTTTGCACTGTCCCTTCTTAGGGGAAGTCTCTAAGTGGGAAGTCCAACTTAGGTAGTCTTTAACGTTATAGTTCCCTTTTTGTAGAGCAGGTAACTGGAGATGTTTAGTGTCTTCTTTATAGCCTACTGAAATGTACAGGTTGAGCAGATATTACAGGAATGCAGATCATAGCATTAGTCCCAAAGCTACTACATTGCTTCTCTACAGACATCCAGAAATCAACTTGCAAACTGCAGTTTTTATTCTAGCAGGAAGGTGTGACATGTTTCGGGAGCTTGGAATAGCCAAATGTATTACAAATGTATTACAGGAGCTGGAAAACTTACCCAGGTATGGAACATAATTTAGCTAGCTGTGAGCCATATAATTCTTTTCCAGTATTATGAGAATCACAAAGAAAGCATTTCCTTCATCTAGCAGTAATTTTATTTTGGCAGTCTTCAATATTATTTCATTTACTATTATGACATGCACACCAATAATAGCTTTACAGTGTAACCGAAATGTCTGAAATGAGCCAGAGAGTCAAGAGAATGTTGTGTCATGGATCATAATAATGATGCAACAGCCCACAGACAAGTGATACGACTCTCAATTATGTTTATGGATATTTTGGACCCCATTGCAGATACCTTCACTGTTCTTATTTTGCGGGAGAAAATCTGCTCCTTCATCTACTGAAATTTGTCTCATTGGTAATTCATATGCCTTGTTGTTCCCTTTGATTTCATTATCTTCCTAAGTTCAAGAGTTACAGGATAGTATGAGAAAAGCATGAATGCTTCCACTTCCTCTGTTGAGTAAATATTTATGATCAGTAAATCTCACTGTGCTGAGGTTTCTTGTTCCATTTTAACTGAAATTTCCCATGTCCCCATTCCAGCCAATTATTTTAAAATAGACTCCCTTGGGTGCTTTGTAAGCTTACACAGATTCCACCTATCTCTTTTACTTAGAACAGTGGTGTTTCCGTCCCCCTCTTTCCTACACAGATGTTTGGATAATAAGCAATAGTTTTAAGGTACCTAATCATGTGTTTGGCCAAGTCAGTAATCTCAGAACTCAAAATGTACAGAGGCAACAAGACATTACTTACCATGATTATATGATCAACATACACCTTTGCTTAAGGAGATAACAAATTTTGCTTTTCAACATGAAACACACATGACGATTATAAATCCAACTACAGTGAACCCTCAATTTAACAGGCTAATTGGGGGGAAGAAGTGTTTGGTAATGCCCAAACAGTGCCAAAGCAGACGGGCGTGGGGAGGAGGGCAGATCAGTCCTGGGAGGAAGCAGGTTTGGCGGCAGCGGCGCATGCAGAATGCTGAACCCTTTCCCGGGCCTGATTCACCTTCATGCATCAACTAGGACTTGCACTAGCAATTGAGCTGGCACAGGTCCAAGTTGACCCATAGCAGCTGCTGGGGCTTACCCCTGACCAAGGGGGCAAATCAATGTCCTCCGACCCTGAGGAGATCTCTAGCAGGCAAAAATCCCCCATGAGATACAGCGGAAGCTGCGCCAGCACTGCTGCATCACTGACTGCGCATTTAGTTAGGGTTGGGCTGTCCATATCACACGATGTCCCTCATCCTTCAAGGCACACTGCCTTGACTCTTTCAAGCCACACTCAGTTTCCTCAAGAAAAGGCACTGCGAAGTACCATTTCAAGAGGCCCAGTGTGGTAGCTTCTCTCAACTACCTGTACTCAACAGATAATCCCAACTGACTGTACAATTTGAAGTAGGGCCGTTGCGGTGCCTCTGAGAGATGATAAAGGCTGACCTACACCAAATCCATTTGCATTTGTGGGGTCGCGAGCATAGGGGACAGGACGCCCCACCCCGAGACGCTGCCCTGGCTCCACCAACTTCTGCTGCCACCACAAGTGTACTCCAACTGGCTGAAAGCCCCCCCCCTCTCATGCTATTGGTGAAACACTTCACTCCACCTCCCACCCTCACTTTCTTCTGATTGGCAGAAAACGGCCAAACATCAGCATGGTCCATGACCGATCGCAATGGAACTCGGGAGAGCACCGCTCACCCGCGTTCAGTGGCGATGGGTTAAAAAGGAAGCCACACTGCTCCGCACACACCGCACGTACCCAGGACGTGCAGTGCGTTCCTGCGGTAGGGGCTCGACAGTAAGTCGCGCCCCGACCAACTACCGCGTTCACGAACCAGAGCGAGGAGGCCCCGCCCCTCGCCATCGGAGCCATTCCACGCAGCGAAGCCGAAAGGGCAGGAGACCCTGCCTGTTTGGCTTCGCTGCGCGGAATGGCTCTGATGGCGAGGGGTGGGGCCTCCTCGCTCCAGTTCGTGAATGCTGTAGTTGGTCGGGGCGCAACCTGCTGTCGATCCCCTACCGCAGGAACGCCACTGAGGATGTGCCGGAATTTGTGTGGTGTAAGTCAGCCTTAACTCTACATTCAGACCTTGCATTATTTATGCATTTCGATCCATTTCTTTACACCTGTTTAATACCAAAGCTAATGTTCACACTTCCTAATGTTTCCCTTGCTTAGTACGAATATTAAAGCAGCAGCGATTTCAGTACTTCTTCATTTATTAACGTTCAGTAGGCTTTTGATTCTGAAGTCTCTCTCTCTCTCTCTCTCTCTCTCTCTCTCTCTCTCTCTCTCTCTCACTCTCTGACTCTTTTCTTCCACCCCTTTAATTGGCTTTTCCACCCATGCAATGCGTGGAATTTACATTTATCTTGTCTTTGGGCAATAGACATATGCACATAGTCTCCTAATCGTCTTATGCCTGTTCTTCTGACGCCACATTTTACATGGGTGGCCTGAGTAAATCTCAGGATTGTCGGAAGCAAGTTTTGGACAGCACTTTAGTGCTGAAGGCGGCAGGTGAATGATATTGAATTAATATTCCCAAAAACAACAACACATAAGCTAACTGATTATTTGTCCATTAATGACTATCAGTGCCCATATTTACCCTGCTGACCATGCAAAGAGACATCTTTTAAAGTTGCAGTTCTTTTATACTTAGCAAAGTGATGTTGTCCCTTTTTATCCCAGCACAGAATCTTTTCCAGTGGCTGTGGTTGGTGTCTCTGTTGTGTTTCTTTTTAGACTGTGAGGCCTTTGGGACAGGGAATCGTTTTCTCATTTCTTTTGCTAGGTAAAACACTTTGAGAACTTTTTGCTGAAAAGCAACATGGAAATGATTATGTTGCTTCAAAAATCAAACCTCACTTGCCTCCTCATAATCTCTCTTTGTATTTTGAAACATTGTGCCCCCATTCCAGGGCTAGTCATATTTATTTATTTATTTATTTATTTTCACATTTTTATACTGCCCTTCCTCCAAGGAGCTCAGAGTGGTGTACATATTTCCTCCCCTCCTTTTTGTCCTCACAACAACCCTGTGAGGTAGGTGGGGCTGAGAGATAGTAACTGGCCCAAGGTCACCCAGGTCACCTCTTCCATATAAAAACGATTCCCAGCATGTAGAAAATTAGATTTCAGGAAGAAGTGTTCTAGCTTAGCCTTTCCCCAACACACCCATTTTTATGTGCAGGGATTTTGTGAAGGGAGGGATGAAGGATGGAGAGACCTCCATTCATGTGTCCCCTGCCTACAGTCTGAACGGGCTTAACCTAGAAACAGGTTTCTTACCCCATCTGCTGTTTGTAAGAATTGTTGGCAACTGTTGGTGACAGTACTCAGTGTTTTCATACCTTTTGTGTTGAAGCTTCATAGGATAGCTGCTGCCTTGGTGATAAGAATGTAGGCAGCCCCCCTCTCCCAGCCGCCATTCAGTGCTATATTTAAGCATCCTTTTGTGTGCCAGCTACTCTTGGTTTATTTACTCAAGAACCGGTCAAAATGTAGCATTTGGCCTTTCTCCATTTTTGCCATATCAGCTTCTTGGCTCCTCTTTGAACTGGCTCTCTCAAAGCATAAATATTGTAGCACTGAAAAAGAAAAGGGTAACATTCACTTCTGGGAAATGCAGAAGCTTTGGGGTTTTTTTATATTTTATTAAGATGTAGTTTGCACTCTCTCTGAAGCAAATCGATGCCAAGTTGACAACAAACAAGTCTGTAATCAGGACTTTAAGCAGTGCAACTCTCAATCCCCTGAAGTACTGTCCTGCCACTGTTCCCTAGACAGAAAACGATATAAGGGGGAAATGGTAGATTAGGGGGCAGTGTGGGGGGTACAGTGCCACAAGTCAAAGAAAGAATGAAATTTCCCAAAGCAGAAACAAAACCGACCATGCCCAAGAACAATAGTTTGGGGCTCCGCTCAGCTCCCAGCAGCTCAGAGCCATGCACGTGGGACTTGCAAAGACGGCAACTCATCTTAAGGCTTCTTAAAATCTAGCAAACTCTAGGCCAAAGGAGACAAGACATTTGTCATGTGCGTAGCAGTTATACATCTCTTCTAAGAGGCAAAGTAGATGTGCGCATGTTTTGTTGTTGTTGTTTTAAATATTCAATTAACATTCCATGACAACCCATAACAATAACATAAATAACATTCTAACATCATTTTCTTATACATATAACAATACATATAGCAGTAATTCTAATACATTTTTATACTCTTAATAAATAACTGACCAATATACTAATGAATTATAGGTTCCATTCATTTCGATATCTGTTTTTCTATCCAATTTTAAAGCAGATGTGTGCATGTGTGCCACAGGCAGGGCTGGACCATCCATGAGGCTGACTCTGCCTCATGATTACTGGTAGCCTTAGTAGTGGCATTTGGAGGTTGTTCGCTCCACTAGAATGATCCAAAACAGCCATATATTGCATTTTGACCTCTCGAGTATAAATTCGCCCAGTTTGATTTAATTCTGGACTGGGCAAACCCAGGCCCAAGACTTTGTGTGTATACATGTGTAGTAGTAGACATGTGAGTGTGTGTGAGAGAGGGGGGGAACAGTGTTGGCAATACACTGGATCAGGATCAGGACCATTGCAACAGCAGAGCATAACTCCCCCATGCCATGGTCCCAGTCTGTGGGGGGCAACCCACTATTTACTGGATAAAAGCAAGCACACTAGCCCTAGTCACATGCTTAAAGTACAGTAATGTCTACATTTGACCCTTACTGTGGCATCAACATTTATAGGATATGGCCTACAATGCTGAGAGCAATACCATAAGTTAGACATGTGCACTTCTATTCAGAATTATCTACTAACTCTGTTGCAGCAAACAAGAGCAGATGCTTAACTTTTCCTCCTCTGCCAGTTGTCTCCTGAAAATGCCTCTCGGGCAGCCCAATCCTACATAACAAAGCGCGCTGTGCTGGATCCTTGCAGGATCAGGATCATGCCAGCGGAACTGAGAGACACCTTGGGGGAAAGGGACATTCGTCCTTTTCCCCTAGTGTAAGCCCCAGCGACCCCAATGGGCCTTCTTGGATACACACCAGCTATTTTGCTGGCGCATATCCGAGGGGCCAGTGTAAGGTCAGCAAGGGAAGGGGCATTGGAGATCAGAGGAGCACGCCACTGATATCCCCTCCCCTCTCCCTGCCCTGGCCGGCTAATCGCACCCTCTTGCTCTGACTGCAGGCAAGTGGATGATTCACCCAGGGCTTAGTTCCCTCCCTCCCCTCCTCCAGCTGTATGCAGTAGTTGCATGCTAATGCATGTGCAGGGTTTGTTTTGTTTTGTTGTTTTGTACTTTTGGGGGAGATGGCAGCAGTTCGTGCCAGGGGCACCTGCCTCCCCATCCAGCTATCTGTGGGCAAGTGCACACTAATAAGCATGTAAGATTATTTTAACATTTTGGCAGCGTAATCCTGTGTAACCTTGCACCGGTGTAACAGCAGATGCACACCGGTGTAAGTGCAATTACACTGGCATAAGCATCTACTGTTACACCGGTGCAAGGTTACACAGGATTGCACTGTGCAGCGGCATCGCTGCAGGGGGGGGCAGAACTCTAAGTTCCGCTTTGTGCACCCGTGTAACGGAGGGTCGGACCGCGGCGGAACATAGAGCTCCGCCCCCCCTGCAGCGACGCTAGTGGCACTGTGGGAAAGGTAACAGCAGCATGGGTGTGTAGAGGGGTGGCATAATGTGTGACTGGGTCAGGTGGCATCAGAGCTGGGCCCTCCTATCTTCCCTATAAATGCTCCCTCCAACCCTGCATTCACATATCCAATTACTCAGACTCAATAAGATCACTAATAGGTCAAGGCTCACCCAACAACCTTACAGGCTGGGTCTCAAAGCTCATAACAGCACATGTGAGACAATTTGAGTGTAACTGTCTGCAGCTTCTGTTGAGAACAAGAGATATACAGTACAGGTGTCCCCCTCTTAACAACCGGGATATCTGGAAAACCCGTCATATAGTGAAAACGTAATTAAGCGAGTCTTCAGCACCATCTAATGGCCGATTGTGGTATAACGTGTAAAACCAATACAATGTAACACAGTGGAGTTGTAATAGGGAATGAATGGCAAACACAGTGTACATTATGAGTGTAACACAAAGCACAACGTGTAACACAAAGCACAGCAAGATTTCTACCTGTCAATGGAGGTAGAAACTCACACACAAACACAGAGAGTTAAAGATGACATTTTTTTTTTTTGCATTTAAAATACAGTACTGTAGCTTTAATTCTTTATTTACACTTTGGGAACCTCCGTCATATATGCGGATCATCATTAAGTGATCCGTCGTTAAGGGGGGGGGGGCACCTGTACTGTCACCCTATCAGTGAACATGGTTCAGTAGCCATCTGGCTGGATACTGTGGAAAACTGGATGCTACTCTCAATGAATATTTAGTCTGATCCAGCAAAACAGCTTTTATGACCTTAGTTTTCCTTCTGAGCATATAAACTGTCATCAAGGGCAGTCACATCCAGGAAATTCTACAAAGTCCCAGATAAAAAAATGTCTTCCCCCTGAAATGTATGCTAAAGTATGTCTTTATTGAACAGTTTAAAAATCATTTTCAACTAGTTTTAGATGTAGCAGCATATTTCTATAATTCGTAAAAATGAACAGTAGTCAATTTCCATTTTGACATACAGCACTACTTTTGATTTGTCCCATTTACTTCCTAATGCAGGCAATTGAAACTTGAACTACTAGAATTTTCAGTCCTATCTCCAGACTGATAAAAAAAGTCTCTTAAATTAATCTTTGAATATGCCTTTCAAGTATTTTCTAATGCACCTCAAAGGGATCCCTGATATGTGGCTATTCAACGCAATAAACTGCAGTTAGTCTTTGCTATTTGCCATTCTCTCACTCAGGCAGTCATGTATTTGCTTGAAAATCAAAAGGTCAGTGCAAAGCTATACCACTTTCACAGCATAAGGGGTCCAATTACTGGTCTGAGATATCTACTTCATCAGCCAAAGTGTCAAACAACACGTACGTGTACAAGGGTCATCACCTCGACAAGGTACAGCAATAGACAGGGCACAATTGTGAATTGCAGCTACTGCAAATATCACAGTAACGTACCAGCCAGCAAACAAACCCCACAGAGTCAGACTGCAGAAGATCATTACCAATCAGACACCTTAAGAATTACTGTGTAGCAACCTTTTATAGCAGTGTAAAATATAGTGAGCTATATCTTCTACTACAACATTTTGTCCAGCAAAAGGTTTCTTCAGAAATTCATCCTCCATGTGCAAGCCAAATGTATGGATGGAGAGTTTGACTGTGCCCACTGCCCCATGTGTACGTTCACACATTCGGTGATATGTCTCAAAAGAGAGCCTACACACATACCATACGCCCTAGTCTTCCCTTTCCGTAGCCTGTAGGCTTTTCTTTCAGGTATCCCACTGAATGCATGGAACACCTAGAATGGGCCATCTGGCATGTGCACATCAGGGGTGTGGCTGGTGTGTGTGGTCCCCCTATTTGGTATACACATGAAGGGAGAATGAAGACTCCTGAAGACACCATTCTAATAGCCCAGTGGTTCTCAAACTTTTTAAGCACCCACTTTTTAAAATGACACTCTGTCAGGACCTACCTAGCCTTACGAGACTTAAAAAAAATGTGATCTATAAATAAATAAATTTATTTATTTACAAGTAAAGAGCTCAACGGCTTGTGGGGTAATTAGCAGCTATCTTGCAAACTACAAGAGCTCAGCTCTTTGCAAGGCAATTAGTAACTATCTGATTTATGAATAGCTTCAGGGCTTGTGGCAATTACTTATCTGATCTTTCCATCACCTGGGACCCACTAGAAATCAGGTCGCGACCCACCAAGTGGGCCCCGACTCACAGTTTGAGGAACACTGTAATAGCTTATTTCAGTGGTTCCCAAACTGGGAGGCGCGGCTTGTAGGGGAGCCACGGAAACCGGCCAGGGGAGCCATAGAGTGCCACAGAATCCTCTCAGAAAACAGTGCAATGTTTACAGGCATCAACATAATGTAATGGGGAGCCATGGCCAATGACCACCAATGGTCAAGGGAGCTGCAGGTCAAAAACGTTGGGGAAACACTGGCCTATTTCTATATCTACCATTTACATCCACTGAGCATTGTCAGGAACAGAGGAAGGCAGCCTCCAGGTGTACAGGATCCACCTTATTTTTACTAGAACCTCAAGATCCACCAGTTGGATGCACATATAGATTCAGGGAGGTGGAAAAGCAATTAGAATTAAGAGACACAGGGCACCTCTGTGCATATGCTCAACCCTGATTTTATTTCAGTACAACTTTCAGCACTGGTGGAGGGAGAAGGAGAAGGAGAAGGAAAAAAAATAAGCTGCCACAAGATCCCTTCTCCCCACCCACCTGGTGCTTACAAAGCACCAAATGCACTGGCGTCACTGCAGGGGGGGCAGAGAGCTCTAAGTTCCACCGCGGTCAGACCCTCCGTTACACGGGAGCACGAAGCGCCCCCACCCCCTCGCCTTTGGAGCCATTCAGGCCATTCAAGCTTTCACCAACTTGAATGGCTCCAAAGGCGAGGGGGCGGGGGCGCTTCGTGCTCTCGTGTAACGGAGGGTCTGACCAGGGTGGAACTTAGAGCTCCACCCCCCCTGCAGTGATGCCAGTGATCAAATGGACAGAGGGAGGGGATCTGTAGCCCACACCCCTCCCCTTCTCTTCCCTTCCTTTCACTTACATAGAACTTGGTATGCAACCGTCCTCCTCCATACCCCTCCTGTTCATTCAAAATAGAAGAGACATGAAGGAGGGTGGCTATGCTCGCTCATCCTCCCCCTGCTTGCCCTCCCTCCTTATCTACTAGGGCTGTCACATTCACACAGAGGCAGCAAATTTGGGGGCGATTCAGGCAGCGGGCAGGCATGGGAGCCCCCTGCATGAGTCCTTGTGACTCCCAGCAACCTTGAACATTGTTGAACATGTGTGGTAGTATTTAGTCCCTCCAGCAGGGCGTACCATCAACCCACTGAAGTCCTTATTCTTCTATATTTCAGTAAGAGAGGAAAAGGCAGGAATGGTAGGAAGGGCACTTGATGGGCCAGGATGCAAGGAAGTGAGTCCTCACCCATTTGGAATGGATCTAGTTTAAAAACAATTTTTTTCCAAATATTTAGTGGACATACAACAAATCCTTTTAAACTAAGGATTTGTGAATTGGACATGGCAGAGGAAGCAGTCCACCAATCCCTAATCCTGTCTGTGACAAGAAGTGTTCCAAAGTTGAAATTGAAAAATGGAGTGCAACTGTTCTGGTGCGAATTTATTGAGTTGTATGTATGCAAGGAAAGTTAATCATTATAACTAAGCACCATTGATATAAATGAAACAAAATCGTCACATGTCCTATAAATTTGAATGAGATATAGGCATGACTCATGAGTAACATTATATGGATGCAACCCATTATATGTGTCCTGTCCCCCCCCCCCTTCAGTTAAATAGGCACAAATTGCTTTGTTATATAACTGTATGCAAACAAGGGAACAGTCATTCAATAACACAACACAGGGAAATCCTAAACAGGTTTCCATAGAAGTAAGGCCTACTGTGTTCAATGGGGCTTACTCACAGGTAAGTATTTATAGGATTGCAATCCTAAACATAGGGCAGTGGGTGGCACAGTGGGTTAAACCGGTGAACCATGAGCTGTTGATCGAAAGGTCGGCAGTTCGAATCCGCGACGGGGTGAGCTCTCGTTGCTTGGCCAGCTCCTGCGAACCTAGCAGTTCCAAAGCATGTTAATGCGAGTAGATAAATAGGTACCGCTTGCAGGAAGGTAAAACAGCGCTCTGTGTTTCAGCCACATGCTACGCGCTACGGAAAGGAGAGTCATGCCGGCCACATGACCACGGAGGCGTCTTCGGACAACACTGGCTCTTTGGCTTTGAAATGGGGATGAGCACCACACCCTCGAGTCGGACACGACTGGACTTGATTGTCAGGGGTCACCTTTACCTTTTTAATCCTAAACATACTTACTAGGGAGGACGTCTCATTGAAAGTGGGATTTACTTCTGAGCAGACATGTTTAGGATGCACTAAGTATGAAACTACCATAGACTATCATAAATTATATTTTATATCCCTTTTGTCAAATAACTAATGGCAAGTCTGAAATTGAAATCATTTAAGAAGATGATGACCACGCACATTGCTTCTACAGCTTGCAGGCGTGTCTGCCCTTTCAATCGGACTTCCAATTACTACCATAGTCCAGTTCTCACTTGTCCTGAAGATCCAAGAGTGATCAATGAATCCTTTTTGCATTTCTTAAAACATCACAGCACTTGGAAGCTCTTAAAATTGTACAATGGCATTTCGCATTTGCACTCCGTCTGCAACCATTTAGACACATTGTTCAGATTTTAGATCATGAATGTTAAAATCTCACCCTACAGCCCAGCTGATAAACAAGCACTGCTCTCATGAGACTGTTAACAGTACAATGTGCTGGCAGCTGTTGTGTATAGCAGCAGCCACTCCATCCATGCTTTGCACACAAAGTAGTTTGCAAAAGGAAGTCATGGCACTTGTTGTTGTCCTTCTCTAAGTGACACTCACATCACAAAATCCATTTCAAGATCCAAAAGCCCATTTCTTTTTGAAGCTGCAAATCTCACCAGATATAAGTGTAATTATTGTGTAACAATGAGACCATGGCCAACTATTGAAGACTAAGAAGGACTGCTATTCCATTACACTTCTTCAAGAAGCTACACTTTTTTGAAGGGCTAATTCTCTACTTTTTAGGCCCATCATCCTGGACCCTATACTGTGGTTTTGTTCATCCCCATCATTTTCTAAATCCCACATTCTTTACTATGTTATGGGCAGCCCAATCCTGCTCTAAAGATTCACTGGGCGACCAAGGCAGGCCGCTGGATCCTGATCTCCACTGCGGGCAGCCTGCAGCAGGCAGCCCACGACGAAAAGTCTACTTGGGGAAGGGGACGCTCGTCCCCTTCCCTGAGTGTAACCATGGCTGGGGCTGATAGGCCTCCTCAGGTTTCCGCCAGCTATTGCTGGTGGAAGTCGGAGGAGGCCATGTAACGGCTCAACCGATTGCCGGAGGTCAGGATAAAGCTGAGGCCAATCCCCGCCCCCTTCCTGATCAGCTGGGCCTATCGGCCCCCACCATTTCCGGCTGCACCGCCCTCCCGTCCACTGGATCCTTACCTGGGTCCGGCAGCGGGCTGGCGAGTCCTCGGCCAGTGGAGTGGGGAAGGCCGGCCTTGTGGCGGCCTTCCCTGCTCTCAAGTCGTCTTCGGCCGGCGGAACACTTAGAGTAGGATTGTGCGGTAAATGTGTTGGCCAAGAACCAGAGGGACATGATCCTGTGTAAGGTAACCACCCTTGCTAGTTTATGCATGTATGCATAAGCACTTGTGCAATATAAGGTGTAAAGGAAACCGTAAAGGAAACCAATCTGTAAAGGAAACCAATCTGGGAGGGAAATGGTGGCGGCCATGTTTTTTATTAGACGGCGGCCATTTTAAAAAAAATTAAAACATTTTTCTTATTTTTTCTGTCAGATGGGTCAGCGGGGGGCCTCCCAGGATCTCGCCCGTGATGAAGCCCCCCAATACCGGGACTGTCCCGGCCGGACCAGGACGTCTGATAAGTCTAGGCATTGATTCCTCCGTAAGTTACATTTTTTGTCCCATAAATGGCTTCCAGAAGCACTCCTGGAAAATGAGAATCATAACATGAGAAACAGCCCTGACAATGTCTTCTCAGATCATGTCCCAGGAACAGAGGACCACCCTGTTTTATTTGCACCATCATTTTATTTAAGCCTGCAAGAATAGTGCCACTTTTTGACTTTCTGTTTTGTCCCTTCAAATCTGATTCATCCTGGTAAATAGAGATGCTTCACAGTTCACACATAAATGATGGCATGCCATGAGGAAATAGCATCTTTCTGCCAGCCTCTTAATGCTATGACATTACTTCGGAATAATGATATGGTTATTACAGTACTCATATTGCTGTAAAGCCAAACTGGGCATAATTAAGGGCAGTAACCTGAAACCATTTACTTTCAAATTGTCCTGTTGAATTCTCTTCCCATGGAGTCTGTGAGCAACTGGAATTAAGAAGAGAGTAAAGATTGTGATCTGGAGTAAAATTGTTTTGTGAGAAAACCTAGCACGAGAAATTAACACATCTTCATAGCTCTCATTTTGAGTCTGATGACATGCTAGTCGCTAATTACTAAATTTATAAACGTTTACTGGTGAAGCGTTATGAAAATAGAAAAGGTTCAGGTTTATTACTAAAGCAATAAGAATGCAAGGCAAAAACTATAAGGTACTTGAACTGTTATTTGAAGCTTGCTAGGATTAAAAAATAAAATAAAATAAAATGGAACAATGTAGATTTTCACAGAGATGCTAAACACAAGAATTTGGATGTTTTCATTTCTACGTTCGGACACATTGGGGTTTGTTTTCCAAATGTCAGCATGAAATTCAGCACACAGGTTTACGATTTGTGAGGAAAAGCCTGAATTCAAAAACCTAACTATGTATTTTGTTCAGGAAGCCCAAGGGTCACTTGACTTGAGAACCTGTGTCTATGTCTAGATTTAAGTTTAAAATTCTAAATACATACAATTTGGAGAATTTTGAATTTGTGAGATATTTGGTAGAAGACATGTGTTGCCAAACACATTCATATTCATCATCTGTATATGGTACAAGGTACATGCCAGGTGAGCATAACCCAGGCCAAACACAGAGGCCAATCCTATCATTTTCAGCCCCCGCCGATGCAAAGGTGCCAAAATGTCAGCTGCTGCATCCTGTCCGGGGGTGGGGCAGGACCAGGAGGCTTCTGCAGGGAAAGCGGATGTTTAATCCCCTTACCTCTGCATAAGCCTCATGGCCCACAATGGGTCTCCTCAGACCTACGCTAGCAATTTTGCTAGCATACGTCTAAGGAGAGAAAAGGGGCAGGGAGGCTGCAGGGAAGGGGATAGGATCCAGCACGGGCCTTCTGTGATGGATCCTCCCCCTCCTGCAGCCTCCCTTCCCGTTCTTTCCCCTCCCTGTCTCCGTCTTCCCCCATCTTCCCACCGGCTTACCTTTCCCAGCGCATGTCCAGAGGTCCTCCTCCGGCGCCCCCTTCCTGCCGGCATTCCCAGCAGTGTGCTGGTCAGCATGCTGTCAGGGAGACTTTTGCGACTGGCACTGACTGCTTTATGGCAGTTAACGCCAGCGCAGGAGGTGTACCGCCATCAGGCGGCATGCTTAGGATTGAGCTGTCAGATAGTTTTGACTGGGCTGATGGCAAGGAAGCGTCAGACATAGGAAAAAAGGCCAAAGCTTGGTTCCATAGAGCAACCTCCCGCCTTGCTGGGAGAAGACTTGCCTTTGGAAAATTCCATGACTAGCCACATCTTCCTTGGTCAGTACGTTCCAACTTGTAAACAAGGCCGTATCCTCAGAACCTTCTGAGGTAAACAAGGCTATTAATGGTCACAAAAGAAGTGCCTTCCACTTCGCTCGCAGCCGTCTTCTCTCGCGCCCTCTTGGCCCTCCTTGAGTTGAGTTGCCAGCCCACGGCGCCCGCCGCCCACCCTGCCTGCTCTGCTCTCTCGTCATCGCCCGGCCACCCAGAGCTGCCGAGGCCCCCAGCAGCAGCCAGCAGAGCAGCCCAGCCCAGCCCAGTAGCAGCCCACAACAGCAGTCGTCGTCATCTTCTCGTCGTCCGCAGCAGGCAGCAAAAGCAGCACAAAAAGGTCAGAGACAGTCGGGGGGGGGGGTGAACGGGGGTGGGGGGTAGGGCTTGCCTGCTTGCCTGTGCCTGCTTGCCTTCTCCTGTCCTGCTGCTGCCTGCTTTATTTGCTTCCTGTGTCCTCCTGGGGGTTGGTTTAGTTCAATAAATTACAGTCTAAAAGTGTGTGTTTGCATGTGAGGAGGGGGATCCTCCAGCGGCCAGCCAGGGGCAGCTGAGCTTGCCTCGCTTTTATTCTTTCAAAATGCTTGATGAACGTGTGTTAAGTGTTTCCATGTGGGTGGCGGGAATGATCCTCCACAGCCAGGAGCAGCTTGCCTGGCTTTTATTGTTTCAAAATGCATGATGCAACCTGTGTTAAGTGTTTCTATGTGGGGGGGGGATGATGTGAAGTGTTTCCGTGTGTGTGTGTGATCCTCCACAGCCAGGGGCAGCTTGCCTGGCTTTTATTGTTTCAAAATGCATGATGCAACCTGTGTTAAGTGTTTCTATGTGGGGGGGGGGGATGATGTGAAGTGTTTCCGTGTGTGTGTGTGATCCTCCACAGCCAGGGGCAGCTTGCCTGGCTTTTATTGTTTCAATGGATGATGCAACCTGTGTGAAGTGTTTCCGCGTGTGTGTGTGTGTGTGTGTGTGTGTGTGTGTGTGTGTGAGAGAGAGAGAGAGAGAGAGAGAGAGAGAGATCCTCCACAGCCAGGGGCAGCTTGCCTGGCTTTTATTGTTTCAATGGATGATGCAACCTGTGTGAAGTGTTTCCGTGTGTGTGTGTGTGTGTGAGAGAGAGAGAGAGAGAGAGAGATCCTCCACAGCCAGGGGCAGCTTGCCTGGCTTTTATTGTTTCAATGGATGATGCAACCTGTGTGAAGTGTTTCCGTGTGTGTGTGTGTGTGTGTGTGTGTGTGTGAGTGAGAGAGAGAGAGAGAGAGAGAGAGAGAGAGAGATCCTCCACAGCCAGGGGCAGCTTGCCTGGCTTTTATTGTTTCAATGGATGATGCAACCTGTGTGAAGGTTTTGCTTGCACAGGAATCAGGCTTGTTGTTTGAGTTTGACCCAGGCTTTTCGTTGTGCTTTTGTTGTGCAAAATAAACTTTTTTAAAACATGTTTGTACAGGTGGATTACCATCTGCACTAATTTTCTGATGAAATTAAACATCTGCCAGGAAAGATTTTTCTGAATTGAAATTGGTTTTGATTGCAATAAACATTGACCACCAAACATTAAAAAACGTGAGTTCAGTTACTGTACTTGCATTAGACTACTACACCATCCTGGCTCATTTATGGTTCATTGTTACGTGCTCTAAGAATGATATAATAATAAACCTTAAGTAACTGAAGGTGATTCTGTTTTTATTTAAACATGGTTATTTAATAAAATAAAGACACGGTTATTTATTTATTTATTTATTTACTTTATTTTTGTGGCACGCCCAAGATACAAAAAAAACTAAAAGTGACACATGTCATAAAAAGGTTGGCCACCACTGGTCTAGAGGCAGGATTGAAGGATGAGGATGTATCCTCAGGGAAGAGGGGACAAAGAGAGCTGGAAAGTACTGAGAATAAGGCTTGGGGAAAGAGGTCAAGAAGAGGAGGGTTTTGGGAAGAAGGGGAAGGAAGGTAGAGAAGGGAAAAGACAATGATAAGGGAGGAAATCTTGGCTTCAGGGCAACAGGGAAGGAGTCAGAACTTCTGCTAGCAGTCCAAGGCGACTCCAGACTACAGTGAACCCCATCTGCTGTGTGGTGGAGTCCAGGACTCCTTGGTCTTTTACCATGTAAGAGGGAGGTCTAGAGATTAGAAGGAAAAGGGGCAAATGACAGCACAAAATGAAGAATGGAAGAAAGAAGGACATTAGCGGCTTAGGGAAATCAGATAGAGTTTAGACCACCTGGGGGAACAGGAACTGAAGAATGGGGGTGGTGGTGATGTGGTAGTGAAGGGGGAGGAGCAAAGGGGGAAGACTGGAGAAGAGAGAGAAGCAGTGGGAAAGCAGTAGCCTGAACCCAGATTGCAGGCAAGAAGTGAGCTCCCTCCCCAGCAGGCTGTAAAATGCTTCACTATTTTGTGGTGGGGAAGCTTGTCTTTTTCACTTCTTGATTACTCTTTTCTTAATCCATGTCCCAAGCTTCTGAGATGGAGATCTAGGACAAATGGTGATTCTCCTTTCCGAGGTCGTTGAACTCTGGCAGCTTGCATTTTACATGTCTGGCCTGCACTACTTGCAACTCACCAAGATGAATGCCGTTCAGGGACTTGGCAACATTCAGTTTTGCTGCCTGCCTGGGACTTCAAAGGTAAGTTGGTGGTTATCAAGCACAAGGATGGCAATAATCCATGGCTGGAGGATGGAGTTTGCCTTCCTGGGTTACAAGTCAAGCCTGTTATAATAAAGAAGCCTGAAAAGAAATTGTCTGCTGCTTTCTGTTGATGTCTGCCTTGTTGGCATCATATGGATGGCCTTTGATATTTGCTTGATAATATTTGTAATTGTAGTCTTTGCAAAATACAGTACAGGTGGGTCCCCATATCCACTGATTCGCTATCCACTGTTTCAGTTATCCACGGATCGTGGGGACCCCCAACATGTTTTTTCCCAGTAAGCTTCGTTTCTTCCTTAAAGAAACAGGAGAAGTTATTACAGGCAAGTAGAACGAGACTAAGGGCTCAGTCCAGCCCAACTCAGCCCAACTCAGGCACAATTGAGGCCCAATAGTGGCACAATTGTGGCCCAAAACAGGACCGAGTTAGGCTGCAACTGTGCCTGACTTAGGCAGGAGGCAAGAGCAGTGGGCCAGGATCGAGGCAAAACTTACCGCAGAGGCAGGCAGGCCCCTGTGGGGAGCTGTCAGTCTTGTGGAAGGGAAGAGCCCCCTCCTGAGCTCGTCTGTGTGCACCTACCACAGCTGCTGCAGCGTTCGCAGCAGATGGGCAGCCACAGGTGGGCCTGCAGGCACTGGGCGTGCAACAGGCAGCTGAAGGGCTGAGGTTGTGCCAGTGCCAGCTGCCCCAGGGCACCCTGGGCATTAGCCACCTGCCGCAGGGGGGAGTGCCACTGCCCTCCTACCTGCAGAAGGCGATGCCACCCCCAAGCCACGGTGAGGCTGCACGTGGGAGTCATGGGGGGTGAGCGGGGGAGAGAAGGGAAGGAGGGGGTGGGAATGGCACGCACAAGGGGGGGTCTCATGAGGTCTGGAACCACCTCCGCCATGACATGCCCATGCGCTGCCTGAAGCTCTGGACCACCAGGGCCGTGGCTATGCCCACAAAGAAGGCATCCCAGCATGCCTTCTTCTCCGTGCCCTGGCCAAGACCGAGAGATGCCTTGGGCTTGTCTGCTGCGAGCGGGAAGGGCTCACGCAGCTCATCACACCCCCAGATGGGGCAATGTCGGCGCCTCGCGGCAGGCGCTCTGGCGGGGTGGGGGGTGCCAGCGTCCATCATCAGCGTCCATCATCAGGGAGTGGGAGGGGAGGCAGGCACACAGGCAGGCGGACAGGGGGTGCTGGGGAGGGACACGGGTGGGTCAGAAATAGACAGACAACAAGGCTGGTGGGAGAGGGATACAGGGAGAGGGGTCTGCAGAGACCAATAGGGACACAGGGGTCACTTCGCAGATAGAGGCAATGCAGGAACGGGCGCCTCTCATGCACGGAGGGTGGAAACGGACGCCGTTGACGGCCGGAAACGGACGCCATTGACGGGCGGACTGAGGGCGGAAACGGACGCCGTTGACGGGCGGACACGGACGCCGTTGACGGGCGGACCGAGGGTGGGTGAGAGCCCTGGTTGCTGAAAGGGCTCTTCACGGACGTGGCAGACATGCGCCATGTCGCCTGTCAGTGGTTGCCTGCCTGAGAGGCCCCCCAACTCCCCCCTCCCCTCTGAGCCCTGAGGGTCTGGCAGCCCCCCTGCTGTGTTCTCCCTGGGCTGGCTGTGGCAGGCCCTGGCTGGGATTCATGCAGGGCCTTGTGTGGTGGGCGCTGTCTGTGTGTGTGTGGGGCAGTGCTTGTGTAACATTGGGGTCATGTTGTTCAAGGGGCCTTTATTGTTATGGAACATTGGCAGAGATGGCCAGGCGAGGCTGCCAGGGGTAGGCACAGCAGCCACTCAGAACGTAGCAGCAGCAGCAGCAGGCGTGCCCCATGGACCTGGAGACGCAGGCTCTTTCCCTGTGGAACCACAGCCTGCTCCATAGAAAGGGGAGGGACAGCAAGTAGGCAGCCAGGGAGGTGGAGCAGCAGCAGCAGCTGAGGAGGGTTGCAGGGCAGGCTCCCAGACCTCTGGCAGCAGCGAGGCAGACGACCATGGGGCAACCAGACTGCGGGCCCAGGAGTGCTCCCCAGAAGGTAGGTGGTGGTGGACATTCCTGGGGAGACATAAATCACAGGGGTGTTCCATGGCAGCTGCTGTGTGGTAGCAATCGCCATTGAAGGAATGCCAGTGTGCTGGTTGCAAAGGCCTGCAGGGAGAGAAATCAAACACAGCTGAGTGGTGTGTGACACATAGCATGGTCTGCACTCCTTCCCTGGGTGTAAGGTGAGCATGATCCTGTAAGGGAAAGGGGTCAAAGAGAGAGACAACAACACAACTTGGGGGTCACAACCATGGCAATCCGAGCAATACTGACCTGTCAGTAGACCCTGTGGAGAAAAGAGGGGGAGGGGGAACAGCTGGTGTCTACATATGGGTTACAGTTCCACACTCATGGCATTGTGTGCTCACATTAATACAGGCAGCTATGAGACAAGACATTGGTAAAGAGGCATATCATGGCAGGCATTGCAGGCAGACATGAGACAAGACATTGGTATAGAGGCATATCATGGCAGGCATTGCAGGCAGCTATGAGACAAGAAATTGGTAAAGAGGCATATCATTGCAGGCTATGCAGGCAGCTATGAGACAAGACATTGGTAAAGAGGCATATCATTGCAGTCTATGCAGGCAGCTATGAGACAAGACATTGGTATAGAGGCATATCATGGCAGGCTATGCAGGCAGCTATGAGACAAGACATTGGTATAGAGGCATGTATCCTACCTATATTTCTCTATGCAAAGAGGCAGTAGTCAGACCACATGTCAGCACGAACCCTGCTCTTACCTGCACTTACCTGCTGGTGTTGTTGCCTGTGGGGGGGGGGGAAGAGGGGCTGGGAGAAAGACATGGGTTAGCAAACACTTGCATGGAGACAGCTGCCCAGGCACAGCAGTAAACAGTTTGGCCACAGGCAGAACAGCCCTCTCTGCCCTAGAGGGGGGCAGAGAGGAGAAGAGAGAAGTGGGGTGTTAGAAAAGTTTTCAAAGTCCCACTTTGTGGCTGCTGGGGGACAGAACCGTACGCCACATGCTCAGAGAGAGAGAGAGAGAGTGAGTGGAGGGCTGGGGCTGGGCTTTTGTGGGAAAGAGGCTGGGTGGGGCTGGGTGCTGATAGGGTAACTATTTGGGTCCGTGTCCAGAGTTAGGCCACAACTGTTCCGTCCTAACTTAGGCACAACTCGGGCCCAGGGTGTTAGTACTTTTCAGGAGAGGGCTGGTGTGGGTAAGGTAAAATGGCTCCTATGGGTCTCCTCACATTTGGGTCCACCCTTTTTGTTGACCCAAATTTTGTGCCTGAGTTGGGCTTGAGGGGGCGTGTCGGGGGCTCTCCAGCATCTGGAACCGGACCAAAATTCGTAACCGCCCCCGTCACGCCCCCGACACGCCCACTTTTAGGCCGCAATTGTGCCTGAATTGTGCAGTTGTGCCTGAATTGTGCCGGAACCCAATTCAGTCACAATTGCAGCACAAATTCGGCCTCTCCAGCACAATTCAGGCACAACTCGGGCCTAAAGCGCTTGGGCTGCAATTGTGCCTGAATTGTGCCGCAGAGGCCTTGGGCTGGACTGGGCTGTAAGTACTAGAGAGGCTCTGCAAGGTTAACAGAAACCTTGCAGAGCCTCTCTAGGGCTTAGTCTCGTTCTGCTTGCCTGTAATGGAGGCTGCTTCTCTGTTTGTTTTAAGGAAGAAACAAAGCTTGTTGAAAGAAAAATAAGAGCTGGGGGGGCAAGCAGGGGAGGCAGGGTGGGGGGCCCCTCAGGAAACCTGGAGGGGATGTTCGCTCTTATCCACGGTTTCAAGTATCCACGGAGGGGCCTGGAACATATCCCTAGCGGATATGGGGGCCCACCTGTACACTGTTTAACATAGTGGGCATTGATACTAGAGGATGCCTAGGGAGGTCACATCATCATCACCAACTCTAGACAGGTATTGCTCATGGGTGAATTTCTAGACTTCTAGTGATGGAGAATTATATGTTTGGCTGTCAGTAAGCCACATAATAAGAACCAAGGCTAGGGTTACCAATTCTGATTGAAGCTATTCCTGGATAAACCCCCCCCCCCAGCATGATGTAATTTCATTAACAGCCCAATCCTATGGGCTCGTAGCACTGGCATAACAAACATTCTGCCAGCACTACCTGGTTTCCAATTGCTGTAAAAGCGCTTCTGGCAGCGTGTGAAGTAGCCAGCAGGAAGACTGGAAGCTTCCTGCGTGGGGATCACTGGCCACCTGCTGAGGCAGATAAGACAGCGGGGGAGGTGGGACAGGGTGGGGGAGGGCAGGACGAGGCAACAACGGGGTGGGAGGAGGGCAGTCTGGGGTGGCGACGGGGGCGGGGGCAGGGCGGATCAAGTCTGGGAAGGGGTGGGTTCAGCGGCAGCAGTGGCTGCCGAATCCTAGTCTTCTTCCTGGACCCAATCCTGTTGTGGGGGCCACGTGAATTCACTACCCCAGGTCTGAGTAGACCCCCCTTGCTGTGGAGGCTTACTCTGGGGTAAGGGAATGAATGTTCCATTACCCAGAGGAGACCTCCGCAACTCCCCCCCCCCCCGGATGCAGCAGTAGCCATTTTGGCATTGCTGCATTGGTGAGGGGGGGGGGAATAGATAGGTTTGGGCTCTGCGTCTAGGAGGGCCAAGCTCCACTTTCTGTTGTTGCTTAGAGATTGATGCTGATTCCAGGAGACTGCAGGCCAATTCTGGAGGGATAGCAACCCTAACCAAGATTTTGATTAGGTAGAAGATCCCAGTTGTACCTAGCACAGAAGTGTGTTTCCTACTTTTTATGGGGGTGGGGAGGTGGAGAGGAGGAATTTAGAACTAGATTTTAAATGAACCTTCTATACGTTGGAAGTAAAATGGCATATGTGCGATTTGAAAAGTTTTAATGCCAGAACATTTAAGCTACTTTCATTTTTCCCCCTCACACAAAACTAAATACAGTACAGGATTAATCATGCCATTGTTCACCTGTCAGTCAACAACTCTCCACTTAGTCTGATTCTGCCCCTAATAGTACTGATTGGAGTAAGAAAACCAAAGAATGGTTGTACTTAGGAGTAGTGAACAACAGTGATGATTGTTATTAAATGAAAACACACACCCCACAGGTATTGTTTGCACTGTCAGTGAAAGGGGAAAATTGAGCAGTATCTATGGACAACTATAAAATTGCCATGGAAATATCTGTGGATGGAGATAAAATTAGCTTGATTGCATACTGCGAGAAGTGACTCCGGAATGTTTTGCAGAGGTGAATATGCCACCACTTCTGTTGGCTGACTCTTCAACTTCTAATCCAAGAGGAATTTATAGCAGCTCTCAGCAACCTAACTTTAGATTCTGTCACTTTTAAAAGCCTTGTCAATTGTATGACATATGGTATTTAACTTTTTTTTAAAAAAAATTATTATTTGTGGCAGAAGGTAGCAATTGCTCAAAGTTGACTATCCAGCTCAAGGTAGAATTCTGGCTGAAGGGAGAGGGACAGTAGTAGCATCATTAAATCCTAAGGTGGGAGGGGGAGGCTTGGTAGGAAGTGGGGAGGACAGTGGTGGGCTAGATAATCAGGCACACATCCACCATCTCAAGCAACCGCTATGTAATTCTGTATAGACACTATTCTACAGGGACGGTTCAGCCTTCAGTTCATACACAAGACTTCCTCACTGTGGATGTGTATCCACACGCATATTGATCCCTTGGTGAACTTCAGTCAGTCAGTCTGTCTCTCTCAGCCTACCTTACTTCTCAAAGTTGTTATTATGAAGATGAATGGGGGGGGGGATAACTCTTTATGCTGCCCTGAGCCCCTTGAAGGAAAATATTAAAAGTAAATGGTGTAGTGGTTTGGGAGTCGGACTTAGACCTGGAAGATCCAGGTTCAAATCCCCGCTCAGCCACAAAGCTTCCTGGGTGACCTTGGGCCAGTCACTAACTCTCAGCCCCACCTACCTCACAGGGTTGTTGTGAGGACAAAAAGGAGGGGAGGAAATATGTACACCACTCTGAGCTCCTTGGAAGAAGGGCGGTATAAAAATTGTGGAAAATAAACAATAAATAAATAAACAAGTGAATGCATTATAAAAGTGATGACTTGCATTATGAAATAGCAACAAATGAAATAGCACAGCTTCTGTACCACCTCAAATGCAGCACTCCTGAGTAATGTGTTTTCACAATCAAGTGAAATGTAAGACAAGTTTAGGCATTGTATTATCCATTGAGGTGCATGTGTGAACCAGCCCTAATTTGAACACATGGAGTTTCCTTCTGTTGAGACCGATAGGTCAGAATTGTCGCCACTGACTGGCAATGCTTCTCTAGGGCAGGGGCGTCGTCTGATATGGGGCGGTGGTGCGGTGGGCCCCAGGGCGTTGGGGCGGAAAGGCTCCGTGGGGGGCGGGAGCCTCCTTAACTTTTGTTTTTTTTTAAAGTGTTTTTAATGCTAACGGGGCTTCTAAAAGGGTATGTGTGCTTTGCGCAAACTTATCTGTAGTTCTAGGACTCTCCAGCGACGATCAAGGGCGCAGATCGGCCCTCTGCAGCTCTACTCCCGGACGCTAACTCTGCAAAGCGCCCAGGAGCGTGCTGCAGAGTTAACGCATGCGCAGAGCGACGATGTTTCCAATCGTCGCTCTGCGCAAGCGTTAACTCTGCAGCTCTGCTCCTGGGCGATTTGCAAATCGCCCGGGAGCAGAGCTGCAGAGTTAACGCTTGTGCAGAGTGACGATTGGAAACATCGTCGCTCTGCGCATGCGTTAACTCTGCAGCGCGCTCCTGGACGCTTTGCAGAGTTCGCGACCGGGAGCAGAGCTGCAGAGGGACGATCTGCGCCCCTGATCGTCGCTGGAGGTTCCTAGAACTACAGATAAGTTTGGCAAAGCACACATACCCTTTTAGAAGCCCCGTTAGCGTTAAAAACCTTGAAAAAAAACCCGAAACTCATTATGCAAATTATTTAATTATGCAAATTATTTAATTTGCATAATGGGGCGGCAGGCTTTTCCGCCACAGTAGCAGGGGCGCCTAGCTACGCCTCTGCTCTAGGGTTTTAGGCAGGCGTTTTTCTAGCCCTACCTGGCAATGCCAGGGATTGAATTCATGACCATGTCACTGAGCTACAGTCCCAACTCCAAAGCCCTAACTTCTTAAGCAAGTATGACAGTGGAGGAGATTGCCTGGATTCTTCTCTTGTAGATCTTCTAAGGAAGGTTGGACAAATAACTGGTTGGTATGTTTTAGGCAGAGAGATTCTTACTTTTGGACAGGGGTTTGGTTTGGCACTTCCCAATTGCATGGCCCATTTCAGATATGTGGTAGTATCCACACCTGCGATTGCCCAGAACTGCTGGCAGGCTCATGATGACCTAGCAGGGATCATGCTGATTGTATGAACTGAATTTGCCACATAGGCAAATTTGCCATATATATAACCCTCACATTTGCACGTTTGTCAATGGCAGTCCTTTTTTTGAACCGATTAAGCTGTGATCCTCAGCTTACCAGGGAGTAAGCCCTATTGAAAACAGTGGGGCTTCTGAATGTGGGGGTTGTTTTGGCTTAGTTGGAAATTGTATGTAGAAAATAGTGAATAGTATGCTAGTAGGATGTATTGCTTCGCGCTTGCTATAACTTTATGAAATATGTATTGTTTTTTATGTTTTAATATATCAATAAAATATAAATATATATTAAAAAAAAAAAAGAAAACAGTGGGGCTTCCTTCCTAGTAAGCATGCATAGGACTGCACTGCACATCACTTAAAACATGGTGAGTTTAATAGCCCTTCATGGAGGCTCCAGTTCATACAATTGCTAGGTTGATAGCTCACCAATGGCTCCATATACATCCACAGATGATTGTGTGGAGGCCACTAAGAATCTGAACTTGGTCATAGTTTCTATTATTCTATGATGAGGTTCTGAACAGTTTTAACGATTTGCTGTTAAAAATGATGGGCTCTGAACTGGCAGTGATTAACCAGGAAAAAGATCTGGAGGTCGTGGATGACAGCTCAATGAAAATGTTAACTCAGTGGGTAGCAGCAGTGAAAAAGGTAAATGCCACAGTAGAGGTGATTTAGAAAGGAACTGAAAATAAAACAGCCAGGAAAGCTTTGTGCACCTTTCCTTTAAAAAGAAAGAAAGAAAAGTTTAAAACAGCCTGGATACCCTGTCCTACCTCACTTCACCCTACTATTCTTATTGGTCATCCATGAAAAACTGTGGGTGTGCATTTGTTGTGGTAATGAATGGAACCCAAACCAAATGGGCCCATTCAATTTATTCTGAAACAAACTGGCTGGAGAACAAATGGGTAGGAAAGGGTGGTCTGTTCCTGGAATGTCCATTCATGGAAACAATGAAAAAGAAATTAACTGTAGTTTTCACCACTGGCGGGAGCTCAAACCTGCAGTTGCCTCTTGGCCTCCTGCCATCTTGAATATCTACTACCCTGGGATGCAGCGTCGCCCTGGGGTGATTATTTTTTTAACTGTGGATAAATAAAATAACTGCTGTCATGCAAAAGTATGTAGCCCTTGTCCTTTTTCATATTGCGGGCAAATGCTTGATCCCTACTGCCCTGGGATGCTCTGGTGCATCCAAAGGTGATATGAATAATTCAAGACCATGCCCACCAGGAGGTGGCTGCACACAGGAGGTCCTGTTTTTGCTGATACAATCAGTGGTAACAAACGACAGTTAACGTAAGACTTTTTTTCTTTAAAACAAATGGGATTCTGAAAATGAATTGAGACTCTTGAAATGGGTACTGAGAGAAAAGGAGTAGACTCAAATAGGCCCAGAACAAAATGCTAAAGGGGGGAACAAACCTATGTCTGATCTGTCCCACTGATTTCAGGGGGGGGGCACATGAATGTGAAGAGAGGCCTTTTGCACATAGGAAACTAGCACATTGATTCAGGATTAGGCTAAACTAAAATCCTTATCCCCAACATTCCAGTTTTCCATGTGCAGAGACTTTTTTTAATATGGAGGAGCATTCTGTCATGTGAACCCACACCTGTATCCTGAAGTGGCACACTACAGATCACACCATGCTCCTTGAGATGACAGGTATCCAAGATACAGCGTGCAAAAAAAAGAAAAATCCTTGATTTCAGATTGATCCAGCAAACTGGTATGGTCATCATGTGAGGAAATCAAGTGGAATTTGGCTGTCTGAAGGGTACAATCTTCTATGGACTTTGCAGTTTTCACTAGCCAAGCTGGCAAAGTCTACCTTGAATTTTGGTGAAAGTGTAACTAGCACTTAAAAACAACAACAACCCCTCATTAGATGGGACAAATCCAAAAGTTGTGTATAATATATGTGTTCTCTGATTAGAACTCAAACAACTAGAATCACTCTCAGTTCAAATTAGAGATTAGTCAAACCCCTGCTCACAGGGCAAAGAGGCATTTCTTCAAATGGTGCTTCTCTTATATTTAGCCATGGGGGAAGCAACCATCCCTGTTCACCCCAGATAGCATCTTTTTCCAGTGGCTGTTTGATGGTGTTTCTTCTGCATCTTTTTAGCTTGCGAGCCCTTTTGGGACAGGGGACCATTTATATATTTATTTAGCGATGTGAACATCTTTGTTGAAAAGCAGTATCGTACAAATATTTATATTATTATTTTACTATAAACATCTATATACCACTTTGCAACAAAGATGTTGAAAGGAGTTATTATTTATTATTAATGAGTGGCATCAAAGAACACTGGTCAAAGACCCTTCTTGCAAGATTTTAAATGGGCTAATAATTGTTGTGTTTGCAGAATTCCTTTTCAGACAAATGCCCATTCTTGCAATGTCACTTGGGAATTGTATTAGTGGGGGAGGAGGAAACCAGCATATTGCCTAGACAACGGTGCGATGCTCCCTTTCCTTCCACAGACAGTATGGGTTGATGCCTTGTTGTTTGATTGGCTGCTGCTTCACGTTTACAACTATGAAGCATGAAGAGGAGGTGGCAATAGCTCCTGCTGTGGTGGTGCTGAGAATTGGACCATGGGCAGCCACATGACTTGCCAGACAGATGGCTGCTCCCATCTGAAAGGGTGCGCCTGCAGCTTTGGGGCAGCTCCTACAACTTCTGCCATGTCCTCCCCAGGAGCAAGTGGAACCAGACAGTAAGTGACCGTGTAGGTTCCTAGCAGGGGCAGGAGTTGCGAAGGAGGTCACCTCAAGATACATTCATGTGCTCTGAACCTCACATTGCCAGGCATTAGACAACAAAATTGGTTGAAGGAGCATAGGCAATTTTTGACTGGTGGGGGAGAATTGGCTGTGTGGTTCCCAGCATTTGTGACGTTAAGCTAAAAACTAAAACATGCTTACTCTCCTCACCCCAAAGAATATCTACTTCCTATGCCATCTGTTTAAACTCATTTTGGATCTTTTGGTTCAGTTTGGTTCAGCCTCCCCCCCCCCGGGGCCTCCCCCCACATGACAATCTACAGGCATGCGTCCACCACCAGACCCATAACCAAAATTCCATAATAAGGATAAAAATAGTTGAAGGAAAAGACAAACGATGCGAGAAAGTTCTTTCTGCGACATGAATTTTTCCTGCACACAGACACAAAAAAGTAACTTTGCAAGGATTTGGTTTCTACCATATCACAATTATAATTACACAGATGTCAGCGAGTCTTCAAACCTGCCATGTGATTCATTGTTTCTTGGAATAGGTTACAGTTAAGTTTATCAAATATAACTAAATTGAGATGTAAATTCAGCTAGCCTGCTGGCTAGAAGCCAAAATGCTATCACTTAATTGAAAAAGATTATAATAATGATAGAATACAGAGGATGAGATAATGATAATCCACAGAGTATCAGGTTATGGCTAATAATATTTTTTTTAATGTACACGGTGTATGAATATACATCATCTTCTAACTTAGAGGACTAACATGTCATTTTTTTTTTCTAATAGGCAAGCAAGAGCATTAATTAGCAGTGAAACAAAAGATTTTTGTTTTATTTTTTGTTAGCCTGAAGTAAGCACTATCAAATATGAAATCAGAATCTCAAGTAGGAAAGTCTCTGCTTGCTGAAATAAACTATGGAGCCTGTGTGGTTATGAACGCTGCTGGCATCCCAGGGCAGCTGGCTGGTACACCCTGGATTAAGTGGTAGAATAGATTACATAACCATGAATTATGTACTTTAGTGACGTTGCTACATACTTCCTTTGCTTTAAAAAAATGTCCAAAATGGATTGTGTTGTCACTCCCATATTGGACCCACCGTGGTAAGTATTTCAGTGGAAACATTTGGAAGTACTTTCTCATAACTCAACCTCCGTATAACGGGCAGCACAATCCTGACTAACTCCGGCGGTTGGCCCAGGCTGTCCGCCGGATCCTATCCTCATTCCGGACTGATCAAGATCAGACCAGAGGTCTACTCAGGGGAAGGAGACGTTCGTTCCCTTCCCCCGGTGTAACGCTGCCCGGCCCTAATGGGCCTCCTCGGATTTCCGCCAGCTATTTAGCTGGTGGAAGTAAGAGGAGGCTGTGTAAAGGCCACGCTGGTCGGAACAGGACGAGGATATGGCGGGCCACACTCCCAGCCCGCCTCGGCCAATGGAACCCCTCCCTTGCCGCCCAGACCGCCCCCAAGCCCACCGCTCTGGTGGCTGCAGGGGCGATCCGGCGGTAGAGCAAGATCTGCCAGCCTTGCGCCGGCAGCCCTTACTCTAAAGTCATTGCGAACATGCTTTACGGCACATTCGCAATGTCTTCTGGCTGCAGAGCACTCCCTCCACCACCGGATCTTTAGTCAGGATTGCGTCGTGAGTCTTCAGACCCCATAGCCCATGTACCCAAAGATTGCTGCGGCAGCACAGAGATTCATACCACAATAGGCAAGAATCATGTGGCGATCTCTTGCGAATATTACCTCTGGATAAGAGAGTGATCGTTATGAAAAGACTGTTCAGGGCAGCATTCCTGCGGTGACCATAATTGTGTGATTTGACTCTGAGGAGACAAATAGCCATTTGTCAAGATGGCAAGAGAGGGCAAGAGTTCACTGAGGTGCTAAGTCTATGCCTCCACCTTCCTGTTCACACAATAACCAACATTTAAAAGTCATGTCTGGCGAAAATGAGTCATGTCTGGCAATAAATAAAAAAGTCATGTCTGGCAATAAATACCTTAGCCTGTCTGCAACCATTATGCATTCCTATATTGTGTCTAGCATCACACCATTATAACTTTCTAAGCCAAAACATGTATTTTAAGTAGGTTTACCATTCGTCCTGGAAAAACCAGGCCAGTCCCCATTTTTCTGGGCTCCGCCACAGCCGCTTCTAAAAAGTACCTTTTTTTGACCACGCCATCTTGGATCTTGCGAAATCCAAGATGGTGGTGCCTCATGTGCCCTCACAAGATTTGGGTACCGCCATCTTGGATCTCACAAGATTTCGCGAGATCCAAGATGGCATCACTGGAAAAAAGGTACTTTTTAGAAGTGGCGGCATTTGAGCGGCAGCTTTTGAGGGGGCGGGAGTCCTGGCCAGCCCGGATGCAACCAACCAGGCTCCAGAGAGAATGGCAGTGGGGGCGGGGCAGCAATGGGGGTGGCAGGACTGGCAAGTGGCAGCGGCGGCAAAATGGCCATTTTCATGGCAATAAATAAATACATAAATAAATAAAAATTTTGGGCGGAATCCATTATGTAGTGCAGATGCTAGTGACGCATGCATATGCAAAACATTTAGGGTTTTTAACATAAAAGAAAGTATAGATTAGTCAACTCAGATTCAAAATGGTGGCTAGATCTGCCACAGAAACTGTTTCTTAAAGCCACAGTTCTAGACAATCAATTAAATTCCTCCTACAGATTACACACAAAATCAATACTCATGGAACAGGATGTCTATCCCTGTGGTAAAAGTTTTTTAGTGCCTATCCCTGTGGTAAAAAGTGCCTATCCCTGTGGTAAAAACTTTTTTAGTGCTGCAAATTCTATTATTGTTTAAATTGTATAATTTAAAAGTCTGTAAATGATTTAGCATTACATTTGGTTTGCAATTTGGTTTATACTCTGCTGTTGAAAAACAGGTAGTGACCCACGTCTCTTTCAATACAGAATAGTTATTTTTCTCTCTTTACAGCTTTAGGAAAGATGAGAAACTCTGACAGGTAAGAATTCCACTAGATACCAAATGTGGTGGTCTAAATGTGTACTGCACTTTAAATTCCAGTCTTAAGCAGGAGAATCAATTTACTTTTTCCCCAGCTCATAAAATAAAATTGCTTTACTGCTACAGTGCTTCATGGCACAATTCTGTTTTGTTTCATGCTATATAAACAGAATTTATCCATGTCCCAAAGATACCACAATCCAATTATACACAGTGTTGACAGGATAGTTATTACTGGTCTCATGTCCATAAATTGCTGCTGTAAGTCAGCACTGGAAAATTGATTTCAAACATTTTAAATCTGTATAGCAAATATGCAACGAAGCCCTTCTGCTGGCTTGCAAAGATTCATTGTTTCCTGTACCTATAATGTTCCTGCATGACAGGAATGCTGCTAGATGTGGGGGAGCATGGGTAGGTGCTGAAATTCGGTTCCATTATTTTGCTGTGGTAGCTCTATGACCTTTCCACATCTATGTAGCAATCTAATAGCAATTATTGTCTGTATTGTATTTTGCTTGTAGCAATGAAACCTCCGACACCAGTTGGGGTCGGGAGTAGATATCACAGAACAATCACAAGCTGCAAGCATATTTATTCCTCCAAAAACAAAGCTTTCAGCTTCTGTGAGGGGAAGCAAAGAGTTTGGTTGTGATTGACGGCTTGCGTAGCTGCTAAGGACATGACCTTTCTTTGAGGGACAAACAGAGGACTGGGAAGAGGTCTTAGAAGGTAGGGAAATGATGAGACAGGGCCCCCTGGAGGTTAAATCATGGAGGGAAAGATCATGCAATGAATTCCTCTGTGGAAGAGAAACCAGAGGAAAACATGTTGTAGGAAAAGGGCAAAGGAGACAAGGAATTGGGGTGAGAAGGGGCTAGTGAGAGAGGAGTCTCTGTAGAAACCTGACAGTGCTCAAGTAGTGTCACTGGAGCATTGCAAGTACATGCTGGCAACCCTATAGGGGCAAATGACAGCCAAGTAGCAGTGGCCAGGGGTGGGGCAGGGGAACAAGGACTGAATTCCATGTATCGATTTGAACTAAGCAGTCTGTTCTTTGGCAGTGAGGTTTTAATGCCAAAATTGTGCATCACTGGTTGAAGACTTACTCTACTGTCTCTTAGAACACTCTTTATATGAACCAGCAAGAGAAACATTCTTGTCCTTTAGTCTCTAAATAAACAAGAGATGATGCAGTAACCTACCAGGTTTGATTTCCAGTGTGGATATTGTTGTTCCACTGGTGCATGCAATTATCCAGAACCTTCCTTGTGTCCAATTTTCTCCGATTTATTTTCTGTCTGAAAGAAATAGTTGGTGGCTGGGATATAATTGATGGCATAGGGTACACAGAAATGAGGGAAGACGGGGTCAGAATATACATCCAAGTGTGGATGACTCTCAGCATGGCCTTACTCTTAATGGGATGTGCATTCTGGTGTGCATTCCCTTGCGTTATTAGCCCACACATATGTTCTTGCTGGCTATTATAATGCATAATTCTTTGCACAACTGCAGTTTCAGGGGGGAAAAAACAACTCCAAAACCCCACATTTATTCAAGACACACTGCGGACGTTCTGAGAATATCCATGAATGTGAGGAAGGAAAGTGGAAAAGACAATGGAAACCGACAGAAAGGTTTTGCACAACTCTAAAATAAACTGGAGAACTGAGGATGAGATCAACTACCTGTTGAAGGATAGGGATAAATTTGTCACCCATAGCATGGCCATCCTTGCAATGACAGCACAGAAAATCAAACTTGAGTCGTCATCCTAAGGTCCCTTTAAAATCTCTGGTGACACCAATATAATAATCTCAACACTTCAAGTTGGTTGATCACCAATTAATTACATAAAAGCAAGCTGCTTTTAAAGGATCTGACGCAACGTCTGTAACATTTATTCCTGCTGAAACCAGTCCTGATTGAGACCAAAACGGCTTGTGTCACATGTGAAAAAATGGCTACCTTCAGGATTTAATTGCTAGCTATGCTTGATTGCATTAATACACAACTCATTCATTTAAACAGAAGTAGAATATTATGAGTGTTTAATCAGGAAGCATTGTGATGAGTCAATATACAAACACTGAAATGATGCTACCAAATATACAGACTGATATTGAGCTAAAAAAAAAACCATACATCAAATCACTTGATCTGATCATTCAGACTAGATCCCAGATGAACAATAACTGTTCAAGCCTGATAATGCCCTAAACAAGAAACCTAAATGCCATGCCAGCAATCAATACAAATTTAGTCTTTACTTCAAGAATTTTCATTTAGTGTGTAAACAACAATTCTTAAGGTACAGTCCTGAAATAGTTTGCCTATGGAATTGTAATCTGTGGATTCAACTTCTTAGAATAATGCTTAATGCAGAACATCACTAGTCTACACTCAGAAGCCTGAACTGAACAAATACAGTATGTCTTTCTGGTTCTTGGCCAGATGTCCAATAAAAGTAGTTTATGTTTTCAGATCAAAATAATAAGAAGTGCTTTGAGATCCTCTAATCTCATCTGTCTTCTCATGCTGCAGTGAAAGGCGCAGGAGCATGATAGCACAATCCTATGCTTGTCTACTCAGAAGGAAGTCTCATTGTCTTCAATGGGGCTTATTCTCGGGAATGTGCGCATAGCATGGCAGCATGAGACTGTAACCCTAGTTATGTATATGTACAGTATATGTTAAGCATTTCAGGGAAAACTAAATGCTTTATGAGCTCAACTCAATGGTACCAGAGACCAGTTAGGAGTGAGCTAAAATTACTCAATATTTTGCAAACCATTTTCAGCAGTGCTGACAAACAGCTCCCTTTTTAAACAATTGTTTTTGGTATAACTTGCAAAAACAAGCAGGTCTCTTTATCTCCATTGTCTTTGATTGCTGTGCTCCCACCCACTATTTAGTCCTTGATTGGCTGGGATCATATACACACAAACTCCAGGAAGAAGTAGTTACTGGGGGAAATGGCACTGAAGCGGCAGCAAGCAAAAACGTGAGCACCACACAGGACCTTTAGAAAGGTAAATATCTGTTCAAAGTACTTCTTGGAAACATTTCTCCACCCCACTCCCCACCTCCAAAATGGCTGTTTTTGCCCCAACTATCTAAACTAGAAAAGACACAACACAACACAAGGTCCCGTCAGTGACGCACTCTTCTGGTACCACCCTTATCCATTTCAGTGGATCATTTGCAATACTTTCCTCAATGAATTTTGCATTCTTTAAATCATTTGCTCATTAGTAGTCCCATTTACGGCATTGGCCATATTCCAAATTCAGTTATTTGCACTTATCAGCCTTATTACTTCATCCTAAACACATTGGCCAAAGTCCAAATTTCAGTGGGTTTAAGCAGACCTAACTGTATTTCACTGTAGTATAATTATGCTGCCAACATTCTTAATCTTAATTGTGGCCAGTAACAATTTTGTCTGGCTCAGAATGTCCCACAATGTTATGAATTTCTCCAATACAGAATGCTAACGGGGATTTCTCTCTCTCTCTCTCTCTCTCTCTCTCTCTCTCTCACACACACACACACACACACACACACACACACACACACACACACACTGTTGTTGCATGTGCCAAAGTCTTGAATGTCAATCCCTCTCTCTCTCTCAATTAAAGTTTCATTGATTACTGTGAAACTACATGAACTACAAAGCCAGCTGCTTTGTAAGCATATCTGCTGAAGTTCTTTTATGTTAACCTTTTTCGTCAATAAAACTCTCATTGATCGATGTAGACTGCAAGTCCAGAACACTCACTGCACAATCCTATCCAACTTACACCACCAGTGTAACCAGCAGGGAGGGCAGGAGGCTTTGGAGGGGAGGGGGATTTAAATCCCCTTTGAATTCCCCTTTGGAGGGGATTTGAATCCCCTTTCCGTTCTGGGGCCTCCCATTCTCGCAGCACCGTTGGTATAAGTTGGATAGGATTGCACTGTCAACCAAACTTTTTTTTTTTTTTTTTGTAAATATCTTTTCTATTGGGCTCAATTGTCTCAACTGTTCCTTACAAACATGATATTGGATTGTTGTCCCCCATCCAGATCCAAGAGCCTTTTTGCTCCTGGGTACGGTTTGGCTGGTGCTGTGGGATGGGTGAAGCAGAGGTGAAACCAAACTACAGTGTCCAGGGGACAATACAGTGTGCATGCATGTGATAACATGCACAGCAGCACCATTAGTGCCCATGTACCAACATTATGAATGGGGAGAGGATTCTCAGGAAGCAGATTTATTTTTTTTGTCCCAAACACTCACCGTGGGGAAGTTCATCAATATAAATGAACCAATTCTAAATGAAGCTTGCCTATCTCTACTAGATTGTAGCAATTCATGGGACTTGCAGGCCAGAGTCCCACTGATTTTCATTTAGATTCCATGTAACATGATCATGATTTAAGCCAGCTATTTCATTCATCTTCCTTTTGCAAGCTGCATTCGCGTCATTAATTGCTTTGATTCAGCTGTGCTGTATTCTTTTGAGCAACTTCCCCATTAAAAGAATTCTCCTTTCCTCTCCAGCATGGTTCAGAAGCTCCACTCTCCAGTGTGGAGAGCCGGACTGTACCTTTATTCTATGTATTTGTCTTACCCGAAGAGCTGCTTTTCTGATCATTCAAAGGGTCCCTTCACAAGGCATTTTCTTAATCTTTCATGTCCCTCTGTTCTGTCTTCCCTATAATAAGCTCACTGAATTGTCCGAGCCTTTCACTTCCCAGTGTCCTGGGTCCATTCTTCTTTCATTGCGGTAAGGCCTCCAGCTTTTACTTCTCTTACCTCTGTGTTCTGAGGCATAATACTTGACAAGATGCCCAGTCATTTTCATTGTCACTAATAATAATGCTGTGGCTGAGAAATGCATGTACTTTATAAGAAGCAATATGCCATTTATGTCCTTACGTGATGTACAGTGTTTTATTCTTGAGCAGCCCCTTGAAGTGCTATTGTTACAAGCCTTAGTATTAAGATATATGAGCAATCAACATAATACAATCGCTGTGAGAGTCAATACACTGATGTCAGCGTTGGTATTACTATTATAACCTGATATTCTTGGTCCTTCTTCACTTGCAATATTCTTGGAAGGTAAAACAAAAACTAAGAAGAAAAAATAAGATACATCACTCACAGCAACGTATGAAGTTATGACTCTTTCATTGTCATGTAACTCTCTCAGATGTAGTCATGTTCTTCCAAAATATTATGTCTCTGTTTTTCTAGTCCCCTGTACAGTCTCTCAGACTGTTTCAGAGGCTGTGACAAAATCTATACTTTTAATATGAAGCTGCTGTATACTGAGTCTGGTCATTGCTCCCTCTAGGTCAATACTGTCTGCTTTGGCTGACAGCAGCTCCCCTTGGAGCAGCAGCTATTCCTTTGAACCAGGGATATTTCTCAGCCCAACCTGGGAATGACAGTGAATGAACCTGGGACCATTCTGTACGATAAGGAGGTGTTCTATCCACTGAGCTACAGCCCCATCATCTTTTTAAGATGCATTTTCTCTTCCTTAATACTTTATCCTGTTAGAGGTTATAAAGTATATACTGTACAATTCACTGGAGTCATCCCATCCCATCTCTTTTGGGAGGCTGTTCGAAGAAAGTACAGTACTCTGGTGGCTGTCTCTCTGCAGAAATCTCAGTGTATGGAGTGTGCCTTCTTCTATGAAGCATGCCTTCCCCAGCATCTAAAAAGCTAATTCAACCATTGCTGGTGTTGATTATGCTTTTTGGTTTGGCAGACCTGGCCAGCCTGCTAAAGAGGTACAGTGGGATGACTACCTCAGGAGGTGGATTTGTGGGGGTGGCGCTCCACACCCACCAACCACCTCACCATGTGGCCATTGCTGGGCCCAGCTTCCCTTGCCCTCTGTCCGTTTCCTGCCTGCAGCTGCACCAAACCTCCTCATCGTTCCAAACCTCCTCTGTCACAGCCCCCGCCTTTAAAAAAGCAGTGGGCCAGGATCAAAGTGTGGAGGAGCAGAGTGTTGATGGCCTAGAGTGGACTAGAACCTCTGGCTCACCACTCCATGCTTCGTTCCCTGCCTCTGCATTTTGAAAAGTAGAGAGCAGGATGGGCAAGAGAAGGAGTAGTAGCGCTGGCAGCAACACTATTGGCAGGGTAAAGGAAGGGACAGAGGAGATTGAAGGAGAGATTACGGAGGTATGGAGGAGATTGCCAGGGGGCAGTAAATTTGTATGCAGTGCTGTCCTTGCCCTTGAAGACTGGGGAATTGACACAGAGAACACTCCATCCACTGTGGGGGGGGAGCAGAAGGAGAAGATCAGGGGGGGGGGGGACAGGGGTAGCAACTTGCCTCCTGCCTCAAATGCCAGCAGGGCTTGGGCTATATCTGGTTACAGAAGAGTATTTTTAAGCATGCACATAACCCAATATTTTCTGTGACATTAGAAAGGAATATGCTTTGTTTTCAGTCCTTGAAGAAATTGAATGAGCATAACCTATACCCAGGAGCAGGAAATCATCAGTATGTTTGAGACCTTTAGCTACTCGCTACTACGTGACAATAAAGAGCAATGCTGGCATTTGCTGAGTGATGAGGCAGGCTAATCTTTTGGGTAGCAGGACTCATGCGGTAACTTGATGTGTCAGGAGAGCAGCGCACAATTTTACTGGAGTTATATTCCTCCCAAAATAAACAGCAGTAGCCCATCATCCATCACCTCTGACAAGTTTTGACATTGTCAAAGCTACTTTTCATTTACACAAATAACTTGACACTTCAAAAAATATCTTGCTTTAGTCATTCGGTTATTGATTCATTCAGCTAACCACCAATAAGTGGCAAGTAAACTCTTCCTCTTCCATAAGCACTGGGATTATTGTCTTAAACAATTTCTCACCCTGTCCTACATTAGTTAGAATAGGAACTCCACCATCCAATGTTTGAGTTACCCGTTCCCCCAGATAAAGTTTAGAGTTTAGACATACACTGATGGTGCAATCCTCTCTAACTTTGGAGCAGCACCACTGCCGCTGCGCCGCTCCAGGGTGTCACAAACGTCATTTCTGACACCCGGAGAGTAAGCGACGTCAGTGCCAAGGCTGGTGCCGCTCACTCTCCATGGGACAGAGGCTGCCACCGGCAGGCACAGGTAAGGCCTGTGCCGGGTGGCATGGGGAGGGTGGAATGGGGCAGAACGGGAGGGGTGATTGGGTGGCCGGGTCTAGGAATGGGGAGAGATCCTTGGCAGTGCACTCCACCTAATCCTATCCCTCTTCCCAAACCAGGCTGGCATTACATGGGCCTCCTGAATTTGTGCTGGCAATTTTGCTGTCATACATTTATTTATTTATTTATTTAGGAATTTGTAGCCCGCCTTTCTCCCGAAGGCACTCAAGGCGGCTCCCGAAGGCACTCAAGGCGGCTACATCTGAGGAGACCCATTGGGGCGGCTGGATCGTTACTCGGGGTAAAGGGACGAATGTCCCTTTAACCTGAGGAGGCCTCCGCCAGCTCAATCCTGGATAGGATCCGGCGCAGCGTTCTTTTGCATGCTGCGGCAGTCCTAGACAGGATTGGACTGCCCATGTCCTTTGTGTATTAGGTGGTTGTAACCATGAATAAATAAGCCTCCTGTTTATCTGAGTTTCTAATAATCCAGCAATTAACATCATCTTTAATACTGGAAAAAGAGTACATAGCCACTCTGTGTAGAAAAGTCCAAATGAAAGAGGCCACATGATAATACATGCAAAGAATTGCTCTTGCAGCAATGAGCTAAAGATGAAAATGGCTTGAGATAAGCAAGCAATGTTTCAGGAATAACAAAACATTAATTCATAGTATAGCTCTGTCCAAACTACAAAGTCTGCTTTTGCAAATCTCAAATATTTACGTTTAGCGCTAGGCATATTTTTATGCTAAACCAAATAATCAGGACTGAACTGGACATGGAGTATGAGAAAGAGCCAAGCACAAATACTGGGCCCTTATAATAGCACTTGGAAGCTTATTTTTATTTCTGTTTAATCCATGAGCACATAGGGTGTGTCTGCCAATAAATTAAAAGAAATCCACAACTACTACGGTAAACTGGAGAAAAAGAGAAGCAAATCTCAGTATGAACTGTAGAGATGTTGCCAGCATTTGCCTTAGTTCTGTCTGGACCAAAGACTCACTAGGATCTTAAATGGTCTGGTCTGGTTCTGGATTCTGAGATGGTGTAGGCACAGATCTCTTGTGGCACTGTGCGCTGATGTGACAAAATGATCTGTTATCATGTAGAGCAGGGGTTCTCAACCTTTGGAGGCCCAGGCACCCCCTATTACTCCTAATTAATTGCTAATTAATTGGATTAACCAATCAATTAATTAGCTAATTAATCATTTTAAAATAAAAAGTATTAAAACAATTTTACCATATTTCCTCAATTCTAAGATGCACGTTTTTCCAAATTCAGCAATTCAAAAAGGGGGTGCGTCTTAGAATCGATGGTGTGCAAATTGTACCCCCAAAACACCACCTCCTTACTTACCAGGGCTTGTGGGGCTTGTGCGACCCTCTGCAGGTCTCCCAGATCTTCAGTTCGGCAAAAAACAGCGGTTTTCAGCCATTTCCGGTTTTTGTAAAAACCGAACTGAAGATCAGAAAGGCCTGCAGGGGGTCGCACAGGCCTCCCCGAAGCCCCCACAAGCACCGGTAATAAGTAAGAAGGTGGCGTTTTGAGGGTACAATTTGCACATAATTTTTTTTCTCGGGATTTTTTTCCCTGCTGATGGTAGCAAAATTAAACAAGTGTCTTAGACTCAATGGCGCCTTAGAATGGAAGAAATACAGTTAAATGTGAAAACATGTCTTATTTAACTCTCTCTCTCTCTCTCTCTCTCTCTCTCTCTCTCTCTCTCTCTCTCTCATGTGTCTGTGTCTGTGTCTGTGTCTGTGTGTGTAAGGCCCAACACAAAATCAGAGAGACAGAAGGGGAGGAGGGGACTGGATTTTCTCAACTTCAAAAAATCCACTGCACAGATGGGAGAGAAGGAAAAAAAACCAGAGAGCTTGATCTCATGTTAGTGCAAAAAGACACATGTCAGTATCTCTCTTTTTTTCTCCAAACCCAAAATCAGCTTCTCCCTCCCCTCTCCACCCCACCCACCCAGTCTCTTATCTGTTAGTATCTGAGAGAAGCAGACACTCCAGAAGCAGGCAATCCTAATCATGTTGCATCATGTCACCACATTTAGACAAAATCCATCAGTAGACTGGTTTTTAACATTCATTTGTGTGGCCCGAATAGTAATTCTAAACTGGACAGTGTTTTTTTTTTTTTTAATTATATTTTTTATTTTATTTAACAACAATAAAGCACAAGACAATACAATAATAAAAATACTAACTAACTAACTACCTAACTACCTAACTAACTAACTACCTACCTAACAACAAAAATGATACAACAGGGAATGACAAACTGGGGGATATCAACATGACACATTAGGAACACTAACAAGCCGGACATCAATATATCATAGAATGACTCTTTCAACTATTCAATTATACTAACTAAAGTTACCGTCATATTTACTCAATTTCCACCTCCTGCACATCATTACATATAATGATAATATTCTTTTTTATAATTACCTTTCCATCTAATCAAAATAAAATAATTACTACCACTCTGTTCTCTTACTAACTTAAGTTAGCACCATATTTACTCAATTTCCACCTCCTGGACATCAATACATAAAATAATTACTACCAGTCTGTTCTCTTCTTTACATTTCCATCTCCTAAACCTTAAATTTAAACATCCAAATCCCTCAAATATAAATCTTAATCATTAAGTCTTCAATATCTAGTATAATCTCAATTTCAATCTCAACTTTCCACTGCTGAGCATATATCAATAACCGTATATACAACAATATGTTTATCTCTTTAAAACATTACTGATATCATCATATTGAATAAAAACAAATCTTATAAAAACAACAGCGTGCCATATAATATCTCTTCCAAAATCAGAGGAAGCCTCCTCCAAAACATATTAACTTTCCAACAAATACTTTACACTTTCATCAACATCTTACTTAACTTCTTTGATGTTAACCACCCTCGATAAAATATTTTATATAAAATCCTTTATATAGAAGTTTAACCATTTTATAACCTAAGTTCTAAATCTAATCTTACTCTTATAGATAAATCTCTCATCCTAAATTTATAACCCCAATATCATAATATCTTAACTGTTTCAAAATCCAATAAAAAAAAAATTATAAACTTCATACATATTTATCATACAATCAATTCTTTATATTGTCTATTATGAAAATCTATTATCCACTGTGGTCTGTTCGTTACTTCTAATGTTTTTACCCAGCCAGTTATTTTATCACAAAACTTTATATCTAACCTGTTCCCTTCCTAATTTCTAACACCTCTGCCTCCAGAATCTGCAAATCTTTTATCAACCACGCCATAAAAGTCCAATAGAAATCTTCTCGGTCCTTTGCAAAAAAATTCTGTATTCTAAACATGAAACTTGCTCTCTCCATCTGCAATTTAAAGGTTGCAGCCTCCTGTTGTTCAGACCACTTGTCTAATTCTTCCATAACCTGGATTGCTGTAAGTTCTTCTGTTTGCCGTTTATAGGTTGGAGCCTCCAGTTGTTCAGAGGTCTTATATACTTCTTCCATGATCTGAATTTCTACAATCTCCTCTGTAATTACTGCAGCCCGTGTCTTCAAAAGTCTTGCATCCTGCATCTGCTTCAATTGCATCAATATCTGTTGTCTTTCTCCAGAGGCTTTATTTTGATTTAACAAAAGTATATTTAGAGTCTCTTTTAATTGATTAATGCTGGCCCACATATCTTGCAAAAATTCCATCATCTCCTGCTGCAACGGAAAGCAACTGTCCTACTTGCAACTTCCAACTTTTCCACTTAAAACACACGAAGCATCACAGATCACAATCCAGATTAAAACTAATAATAGATTCAAAGCCAAATTCCACTGAGTACATAGTCCCAGACCACATCTTGGCACATTCAGGGTTAACTTCCCAGACTGAATCAAAGGAATGCAGCTCCTTCTGTAATTCAATATGTCTCAGTTTAACAAGCACAGCTCAGGCAAAGAAGAGGGAAGCAGAGTCCATGTAAGGGGGGGGAGATCCACCCCTATCCCCTTAGCTTCTTTTAGATGCCTATAAATTTCAGCCTTCCTGTCTTCCCACTCACCGCTCCTCTTCCAGATCAGCAGAGAGACTCTTACTCCAGTCCAAGGTTGGTACGTTGAAGGAGTCTACTTTAAAATAAATCTTTTCCTCTTGTCCGGGTGAGCGGCAACGCGAGCCTTCACAGTCACCAAAATGGTGTCTGCGACAAAGCAGGGACAGAAAAGGGAATACCAAGCAGAAACTGGCTCAATGCCTTGACCAGTTCCCTCAGTTTGCTCCCCAATCTCTCATCTACATCTCTCCTGATGCAGATGGCCCCGATCCAGCCTGGATCAAGGGAATTCCACTGCTTTGCGGCGCGGCTCCAGAGAGCTCTCTGGAATCACGTCTTCGGTCCGTCGTCCCAGCCCCGCCCACCTAAACTGGACAGTGTTTAAAAGAGAGACAATTCTACATTGCATTAGGTTAGACTGCTATGCTGGAACCCACAAATCATTACCGCATAACCGCATCACTTGGCCTCTGCAATACAATTTTTGGCTGTCATTCTGGCTACTTACCAATGGCTGGGAAGGCTTTATAATCTGGAGTGGTTTTTTGACAAATGTAAGCAGTGGATGCCTTAAACCCTGAAGAGGGGCAATCACTTGCTCATAGGACAAGTGTTTTCTGAGATTAATAAAGAGCTATTTATGGGACATTCCTACTCCCAGGTTGCTAGTTCAAATGTGGAACAAGCATACAATAACTGGAAGTCATTTATGCTGGAGGAGATTTCCAGAATGGCAATTAGAAAATCTGTGGTACCACTGAATCATATTTCGAAGTTTTCCTTATCATGACAATTTAAGTACAAGGTAGAGGATAGCTGGAAAGGCAGCAGAAATCTCAGGAACAATTTAAGACAATGGCTTTCAGTATGTGTTCTAAACAACCACAGGGCTTCCTGAAAAATTATCAGAGGTTTCTCCATGAGAAGCTCAGTAATGATGGACAAAGTCCTCTGAAAAGACAAGGAAATTTGACTGCTTTCTTCTGGCCCCACTCACCCATGGAAATAAGCAGGGTGTTGGTTTTTTCCCCATCGATTAGCTCCTTGACAGGAAAAGCTTCACCTCTTAAAGAACTGTTGAAGACCCTGGAGCAGAGTCACTAAAAAAGTGGCTTTTCTTTTTCCTATTGGGTGTATTGTTGTTGTTCAGTCGTTAAGTCGTGCCTGACCCTTCGTGATCCCATGAACCATATCCTGCCAGGCCTTCCTGTCCTCCACTATCTTCCCAAGTTCGCTCATTTTCATGTTCGTTGCATCGGTGATGCTGTCTAACCATCTCATCCTTTGCCTTCCCCTTCTCCTTTTGCCTTCAATCTTACCCAGCATCAGAGTCTTCTCCAGAGAGTCCTCTCTTCGCATTAGGTGGCCAAAATATTTGAGCTTCAGCCTCAGTACCCCTCCTTCCAGGGAACAGTCAGGGTTGATTTCATTTAGGATTGACTGATTTGATCTCCTAGCAGTCCAAGGGACTCTCAGGAGTCTTCTCCAGCACCATAGTTCGAAAGCATCTATTCTTCGGCGCTCAGCCTTCCTTATGGTCCAACTCTCGCAACCATACATTGCTACTGGGAACATCATCGCCCTGACTATACGAACTTTTGTTGGCATGGTGATATCTCTGCTTTTTATTATGCTATCTAAATTTGCCATAGCTTTCCTTCCAAGGAGTAATAGAATGGGACAATTTTCACCAGGAAAATGACAATGGGGAGGGGATAAGGCTCCCTCACTCTGATCCTCATCTGGATTGAGTTCCTTCCACAACTGCTATTTTGAAAGTGGAAAGAGGCAGGAGATGTATTCAAGGATTTCTACCATCATGCCTGCTTTGGTTTTCAGTTTTCTGTTCCTTTATGACTACACCTTGTCCAAAATAGAATTTTCATACCCCCCCCCCCTTTACTTAGGACATATGTAGGCTCTTGATGTGGGAAGAGCATGTGCCTCTCCCCGGTGGGTAAGATGAGAAAAAATCTATTTTGGATGAGATGGAGATGCAAAGGAACAGGAAGTACAAAGCACTTGTGCTTCCTGTACTATACATTTTGTTACTGAAACGAAATTCCTTTGATTTTTAGAAGGACTTGAACACTGTGAGGGATGCGTATTAGATACTTGAGTGTGCGACGCTTTACAGACCTGCAATTGATCAGCTCGGCGTGCCGGCAGCTCTCTGACAGACACTTCCGGCCATCTTGAACTGCCATCCTTTAGAACTTCAGGCATATATGAGACGATCGCTCTACCATCTGAGTCAGACTTCCTGCTCAGATTAGCAGTTAATGAGATAATGAGGAATAGGTGTAACATCCTGTCAATATAGGAGCAGGCTGAGAAGTTAGGCGTTACGTGGTGTTTAGCTTCTGAGGAAGCTTGCCACAGACAGCAGATGAAACAAAGAAGGTAGTAAATTAATGAACACGGGTTTTAACCCATTAACCAATAATATTGGTTCTGTTCTAATGAATGTACTGTATATCTTCTCAGTCAACGAAACTGACTGCTGCAAAGGAAAAACAACTCACTTCCTGTCCCTTAATAAGTCTGGATTTAGTCACAGTATTGTGCAATCCTATGCTTGTTTACTCAGAAGTAAGTCTTGCTCTGTTCAATGCATTTTACTTCCAAGTAAGTACGCATAGCATTGCAGCCTTGATGTATACAGCAGACATCTTCTTACAGCCATCTTGTATCTCCAGGCTCTTAGCCTGGCACCCAACGATCAAAAAGCATCTGTTTTAAATATTAAAAAGAAATAAAACACAACTGTCTCAGCTAACTCTTTGGAAAGCAATAAATATCAATAATGAATGAGCATTTGAGAGAATTGTAATTTTGACCTTAAAAGTAATGCTAATGCTAAAATCCCAGTCAGGCATAAGGATCTTGTGGGAAACTACGAAAGACACTATAATGCAAATGTTGTATAACTGAAGACATCTTAAGGCCATCTCATCTTTCCTACACTTTCCAATGTCATACGATTGGTCACTGTGTAGGAAAGAGCAGAACACCACAACTCCTGAAGGCCAGCCTGCTACGAGGATGCTAGCTGCGCAGTAGTTTTTGCAATTTGGCTGCCCAATTGCTGTGTCACCGGGGGGGGGGGGGGGACAGACAGGGGACATGTCTGACTTACTTACAATATACATACCTCCTACACAGGAGTTGATTTTAGTGTAGGAGGAGCACTGCAATACCTACATTATTAAGATGTCTGGACTGCTAGGAGATCAAATCAGTCAATCCTATATGAAATCAACCCTGACTGTTCCCTGGAAGGACAGGTACTGAGGCTGAAGCTCAAATATTTTGGCCACCTAAGGCGAAGAGAGGACTCTCTGGAGAAGACTCTGATGCTGGGAAAGATTGAAGGCAAAAGGAGAAGGGGAAGGCAAAGGATGAGATGGTTAGACAGCATCACCGATGCAACGAACGTGAAAATGAGCGAACTCAGGAAGATAGTGGAGGACAGGAAGGCCTGGTGGGTTATGGTTCATGGGATCACGAAGGGTCGGACACGACTTAACAACAACAACAACTACCTTGGTCCTTGAATGTTGAGCACCAAATGGTGGGAATGTGTGTTGTGGTTTTGCCCCAACTTCCTTTCCTTTATCCCCTACTTCCTCCAGTCTTTCTGTCTCAGACATAAGGATATTTCCTCCTTCACTTGGTTCCTTCTCTCTGTCCACTGTCTCTACCCCTTTCTCCCAGTTCCCTCCCCCCCCCATTTTTTTTAGGCTTTCTAGCTTGTCCTGTAGTTGTGAAATTCAGAAGTGGAAGAGCTCATCATGACAGCCCCCTTAGCCACATACCAGCAAGACTATACAAGAAAAAAATCAACTTTAAATGCGTTCGCTAGACTAGAGTGTTTTCTTCTCCTGCCACTTATTCCTCCTTTGAAACTGATAATACTTCATTTAAAGACATACCATAGCTCATACCTCTTGGATTGGGTTTCAATAGTTTAAAACAAATGTATAAAAATGAATTTTAAAAACATTTCATTCTGATAATAAATATAAAATGTATGTTTAGCATGCTAGCTTATGAATGTTTACTCAGAAGTAAGCCCCATGGCATTCAGTAGGACTTATGCCCAGGTAGATTTGCATAGAATTGGGGCCTTAATGTAACATGAGCTATGTACTGTTCCCCAGTAAGTTTCCCTTGGAAATTTCTGTTTGCATCCTGCTGAGCTTAATGCTTCTTCTGGCTACGGTGGTTTGAAAAAGTTCCAGGGGCAGCACCTGATTGCTCCTGCTAACGATGCCACCATTCCTCTCATAGGAGGAGACCTAGAGCTCCCCCCACCCCACCCCACCAGCTTCCATTGTTTTGCCTTCTGGGATTCTCCGTGTTCCCTTTCCAAGGCTGCAGCTTCTTCCATTCCACATCTCCTTTGACTTCCTATTGCCTTTTCTGCATCTGTCCCTCTCTCCTACTTAGGTCCAAGTTTTCTTCTCCCTTTCAGTCCTACTTTTTGTCCGTCCACAGTGGTTTCCAGTCATTAGCTGGGGACAGAATAGCCATGGTTTGACCTCCGCACTGTCTTGATTCAGAATTGAGCTCAGGAAACGGAGGGTTTTTTCCCCTCCCAAACTGGAAAACAACTCAGCTTATTCTAATCACATAATCAGGAGTGTGATGGGATCCAAGCACCTTCCCCTATTTTTCCATGAGCCCCACCCACATGTCCCTGTAACCTGCCCTGTCCCACTCACCTGACCTTGAGATGGAAACACTTACCAGTACATCAGCAGGGGTATCAGGGAAGTCTTCCTAGAGGCTTCCCTCCCTCTTTCCATGGAGTACTGCTATGGACTAGTAGTGTCCAAGGTACCAAGAACATGTAGCTTTTCCAGGATGCCGGTGTCTGTCTTCTGGATGTCAGGCGCTCTGGTACTTACATATTCTGAAGGCCCTGGTGAATTGGCTCAGCTGAGCAGCGTTGGGGGAGGGAGTATGTGTTCCTTTTTCCTGTGTCATTCCCCTGACCAGAATTTCCCCAAATGAGAGCACATTTGCCAGCTTAGTATCTGTCCCAGGATGTCACACTTTGGGTTAAAAAAAATCAACCTGATAGGTGTCCTGTCACACTGAAGAAGTGACCTTCTGCAAAAACTGGGGGAGGGGAATGGAACTGGAGAGGAGAGATGGATCTTGACTTGATAAAGGCCAGGTGTGTACTTGCTCTACAAGATGCAAGGTTTATTTACCAAAAGACAAGCAAACACTGAGCATCACAGCAAGTGAGTACCGTTTGTACAGACCAGGATAGCATTGGTGTTATGGTTTCAGGCAGAATGCACAGGTATTACAGCAGGAATGGAAGAGTGATCTGTTTGTTTCTTCTCTTGACTAATGTCTGGCCAGAACTGGCTGTTGGTTGGAGAATGGCTGCAGCACCCACTTTGCTTGCAGAAGCAGGCCTCCTTGTGCATAGCAGAGCGGAGTAATGGAGTAGAGAAGAGTTGCAGCAGTGGATTATCAGGTCCTCCCATGCATGTGGCCATGGGTGACCAGATACAATGGAGAACAAAGTGCCTATACCTTTTAACCATTGTATAGAAGAGGGAATTTTGGCAGGTGCAGCTTTTTGCACCCTTCCATGATGAGCTGCACCTGCTAAAATTCCCTCTTCTATACAATGGTTAAAGGTAGGCTTACCATCGTCCCGGAATCAAGGTGTGCTTTGGCCTAGAGAGGACCTGAGCCGCTCCCAAGAGTGCACTGCGGCTGCCCAATGTAGGTTGTGGCTTCCACAGCTTCCGGTAAACGAGGTGACCACGTTGGGCAGCCGCGGTGCACTCCTGGGAGCGGCTCAGGTCCTCTCGAGGCCGAAGCACGCCTTGATTCCGGGATGATGGTAAGCCTAGTTAAAGGTATAGGCACTTTGTCCTCCATTGTATCTGGTCACCCTGCACATGGCAGCAGGTGCATGGAAAGTAGAGACACCAAAACCAGTTCCTCAAGGTAGGAAAAACTGCTCCTAATATTAGATTTTTTTAAAGACAGGTTAAAATCCAGTTTTCCCTTTTAGTTACAGGGATTTAAAAGTAAAATGCCCCACTAGAAAGCATATGTCCTTTTTTTTTTTTCTTACTTTGTACTTTCATTTTTGCCAGTCTTTTCCTATTTTTTTCTACTTAAAAATGCATGTTACTACTCCTCCACCCTCACCCCTGAGCTGGAAAGGTATCACCTCACCATGCTTTGTGTCCTGGCTTTTTGATTCGAAAATCCAGTCCCCCTACCCCTGTTTGAAACCCTGGAGAGCCTCTGCTGGTCAACACAGACCAGGGAGTTCTCAAAGTGGTGGGTTGCGACCCACCACGCAAGGTGGGAGCTGTGCTGCCCCTTTAAGGTCCTCGATGGTAGTGGCAGCAATCCCAAAATTGCGATGCCAGGGACAAAAGTGGTGTATTTAGACTTACTGGGGGTTTTGCCACCCTCCAGAGGGTGCAGAGGGCATGGCCCCCCAGCGGGGCCTTCCCAAGCCTCCAAACGGCACCTGGAGGCGATTAAAGCCCACTTTCAGTTTTCAGGGAAACCAGGAACTGGAAGTGGGCTTTAATCGCCTCCAGGAGCCGTTCGGAGGCTTGGGAAGGCCCCGCTGGGGGGCCATGCCTTCTGCACCCTCCAGAGCGTGGTGCAACCCCCAATAAGTCTAAATATACCCCTTTTGTCCCCGGTAGCACAATTCCAGGATCACTGCTGCCGCCATCTCCCCGCCCCCTGAAAAACTCTCAAAGTTCTCCCCCTACTCCTGGGGAGAACTTTGATAAATGCAGCCATAGACAGTTCTGACCTAGCTGGAGCAATGGCCTGACATGGTACAGTCAGTTCTCTTTATGTGAGAATTCGCTATCTGCAAATTCGCTATCTGTGAATTCGCTATCTGCAAGGGGCAGAATTGCCACCTATGTCTCAGTGTCTGCGGTCTGTTCTCACTATCTGCGATCTTGTCAGGGCCATTGTTCTCATGGGTGCGTACTTGGCTCCCCACCCACCCAGGTCTCCTGGGTCTGGGGCAAATTTCCCTCTTGCCATTTGCAATGCAATGGGAACTGTTTGCTCTGTATCTTTCTAGCTGCTTATCAGCACATCTCCGTATTGCTCTAAAAAGCAAGCAGATTTTCCTTGACTGGCACCCACGTTGCTCTGGGAACAAATTTCCCTGCCTTGCTGCTTTTACTGTAAAAGATAATATCTCTCTCTTCTGGAGTTGCTGTGTGTGTGTGTTTTCTGATGAATGCCATTTGCAACGCAGTGGGAACTGTTTGTGCTCTCTCTGGGCTTCCAGGATACTGTACGATACCTTTTATACTTGCATAATGTTGTTAGGAAGGAATAATAATTTGCTAGAGTTAGGAATTGTTCCATAACAAAGATCAATGTGGTATACTGGATGATGCCCTCGCTATCACCCAGCCCATAGACTTCAAGGTAAGATTCAGGTTCACAAAGTTCATATAGTGTATGGCGAACCTAGAACCTAACCCCATTTTCCCATAGGCTCAGTGATTTGGTATCCACTAATTCGGTATCTACTAGGTTTTCCAGGAACCTAACCCTAGTGGATAACGAGAACTGACTGTGTAAGGCAGTTTCACATATGTTCAGTGCTGCCCAGTCTCTTTGGTAGGCATGCCACAAATCAAGTTCAAGCTCAAAGGATGTGATAGTGACACTCTAGTACTTATGTGGGTGAGACTGGGATCGCCAACCCTCCAGGACTGGCCTGGAGTCTTCAGAAATCAGCATCCATCTCCAAGTGACTACTGAAAGAGATCCTAGAGATTTCAATATGACCTTCAGGAATTACCAACATTTTACTATATTGGAAAAAAATCTCCAGGAATCGCTTCCATCAGAGTTGGCAGCCCTAAGTGAGGAGCAGGCAATAGGGCCAGAGGCGTTCTTACAGTGGGGGTGGGTAGTACTGTAAGTTGCGCCCAGTCCCTGTTTACAAGCCGGCACGAGGCGGCCCCGCCCCCTCACCGTAGGAGCCATTCTGTGCAGAGAAGGCAACAGGCAGGGACTCCGCACGCGCACGGCATGGCTCCGACGTTGAGGGGGCGGGGCCGCCTCGTGCCGGCTTGTAAACGGGGACTAGGACGGGTCGCAACTTACAGTACCGCCCCCACCATAAGAACGCCTCTGAATAGGGCAGTCAAACAGAGACAGGCAGGAGGGAAGACCTAACTCAGTGCTATTTGCAGGCCTACCGTCTCCTCCGAGTTCTGCCCAGAAGTGCTACTGCTGGCTGTGCTACAGGTTGATTATCTCAACTCAAACCCTTTGATAAATAGCTCTGTCTGTGCCTTCCCTAGCTGGTTCTTGCTCACATTGATTAAGATAGCTTGCAAGCCTCTGTGCTAATTCTCTGTAATTTCCTTCTGAGACTGGAAAACAAAACAAAAAAAAGAACTTTAGCAAAGCACTTCATCCCGTTTGAAACTGATTTGTTTGATTATCCTTCTCACCCTCAGACTGCAAATGAGCTTGCAGGAATAATGTCATGTAAAATATCTCTGAAAGCCTCCTCAGCTCCCCCCCCCCCCAGCATTTTCCATTTAAATGTGGGACTGAGTTTCAGTTTCAGAACCGATGACATGAGAAAGTAGGGATGCTTTTGCCTGCGGTCTCTAAGCGATAATGGTCTCCAGCTAGGTAATTTCAAGTCTGCTTGCTACAGGGCCTCCTCTCCATTGAACTTTTGTCAAACCAATTTCATTCAAAAAAAAGTGTGAATAATATCTACAGGAGACTGGGATCCTGAATCTTCAGAGGTTCTTATAACTTTTAATTTATTTAGCAGATCGCTCTTCTACTTTGTGAAACATGCACTAGGATCATTCAAAATTTACCCCTTAGTGCCTCTGAGTCACCGTTTAAATACTACTAACTTATTTTCCCTCTTCTGTTTTGAGTGTCGTATTCTGACTCATCCACATCAACTATAGCAGTGTCTGATTTAATAATTTCTTTCTCATGCAACCCAATTAAGCTTCATTACACAAGGTTTACTCCCCTTCCCCCAACAGAGGGTTGTTTCAGGGCTGACCTCTTTACAGCAAGACTTTCCCCAAAATGAAAGAATGTTGAAGACTTTGGGTGACTTTTGTAATATCTCTATTACAGTACACTTTTTCAAATAGTTCTAAGCAGTTCACAACATAAAAATAATACCATCATTATATATATTTTGAAAAAAACCCAACAGGATAAATACCATCAAATAAAACAACTATACATACAGAAATCAGAGAAAACCAAGACCAGCCAACTGCCTGCCAGAAGAAAAATGTCTTGCAATTCCTCTACAACAGCGTTTCTCAAAGTCCTATAGGGGAGTTTACTCCCCTGTAAGTCTTTGCGGGGGCAGGGCGATGTTGGAGGCAGCGCTCCAGAATCGTGCCCACCTCCAAATCAGAAACACTGTTTTTAAAATAATATAACACATCTTGGGGGGGTTTTTTCAGCTGCCTTAATTTTTTTAATGTGTCCTGCTGACAACTTGCTGCCTTGAGTTAATGGAGTTAATTAGATAATAATCCTTAATTATAATTAAAGATAATAATCCTTAACATTTACAGTATATAGTGGTTTGTGAGTGTGCAAAGCACACCTGGTTGCCCTGCCAGCTCCCCAAAGGGTCCGGGGGGGGGGTTGCTGCCGCCTCTGCAGGTCTCCCCAAGGCTCTCCAAGGCCCCAAGACCCCTCAAGAGCAACAGCATGCTTCCCAGAACCCCCAAACCAAGGTGCTTCCAGTTGAGTTAGCACTAGCTGAACTCTCAGCTAGCACCATCACAAAACTACTGCAAAGGACCTCTTCTCCCCCCCCCTGCCCCCACGCTGCCTCAAATTCTGATGGGTGTGACATCCCAAAAGCTGGAGAGAGGATTTCAGCAATTAAGGACAATTTGGTTCTTTTGCCAGGGGCAAAAGTATAGGAAGAGGCCCTACCATAGATAGCCAATCAAGATAATCAAACTAATAACAGCAGAAACATTTGGATTTGTGTCTTGAAGAAATATCTTGGCATTTCGCATACAAAGCTGAACCATTTGCTGCTCAGTTGTGTACATTTTCTTAAGATTTAAGGTTTCGTTATATTAAGAACAAAAGCTGAGACACCATGTTCACATACACAAAAGGAAACAAGCGTACAAATGCCTGGAGAATGAGAATTATGCTTTGAAGGCATATGAAGCTAAGGAGATCTGGCCCAGTGGCCCCGAAAGCTATCTGCATGGGACACTGCCTGGGAATAGTATAAGCTGCTCTGGGATCTTTGGAAGCAGAACAGGATATGAATGTAAAAAATAAAGCCATTAAATTCCAAATTGGCAAAGAAAAACACATCCTTAAACAAGGATTACATTCAACAAGTTATTCCTCCTCTTTACTGTGACACTTCAGCCCAACAATGGCATTATCTCTGTGTGCTGAAAGTAGTTCCTGAGCATGAATCGTGTTTCTGCATCTCAGAAATGGGTGGGTTGGTGGGAATGCTAGTTTGCTTTTCTTGGTTTTTTACCAAGCCAGGAAATAGCTCCCACCGTTTCTTTAAAGATCTCCTGTCTTCCCACTGAATGATTTGGTTCTTGGCATTTGGTTTGTAATCCCCACCCCCATGGCTCTCTGCCTTACTTATCTATAAGTTAGAATATATACTTATATACACCCAAAGAGATTGAGAACTCCAGTTCCTCTTGCAGGATTCTGATTCTACAATCCCAGTGTAAGCATTCCTGGCTGGGGAGGCAGAGAGCCCAAAAGGATCATAGGGATCTGAGATATGCGCTCCAAGATGTGCTCTCCCAAAATTGTCTTTGGGGTTGGTTTCTTTCTGCAGATCTTGTGTTTCAAGCTGTCTTTTGCTCATATGGGAACAGGCTGATTGTTTAACTCTTGGTTGGATTGCTGAACTACTTTGAATTCATATATATGTTGTTTTGGCAAGGAGCAAATCCAAATGAAGCATGATGCCCCAACCTCCTGCTCTGACTCTGCTCAAGTTCATTTCGCAACATACAAGAGAGTAAAGCTGAACAGTTCTCTGGGGCAGCCCAGTTGTTTTAAACTGCTTGGAGGAGGTACTACTTTGGAGGGGCAAATGCCACGGGGGCAGACAGGTCTCCAGAATCCTTGCTGCTATGAATTGCTCCAAATCTTCATCCAACTAGTACAGCACTGTATCAACTAAAGAGATATTACTGAGTAGGTAAGAGGAAATGTAAGACTTAACTGCAGGAGAAACATTTGATAGCCATTACAGAAGAACATAAGAAGAGCCCTGCTGGATCAGGTTAAGGGCCCCTCTAGTCCAGCTTCCTGCAGAGGCGTCATTACCGTGGGGGCGGGGGGTTACCTTCCAGTGCTCCCTCCGCTGCTGGTCCGTCTTCGCGCAGCCATTGTCGGCTGCATGTTTTGCCCTCCCACCCTCCCATGCACCGTTTGGCTCCAAAAAGTAGCCGAAAAGCGCCAGGGGTGTTTCCGCGCCGCCGCCGCGTGCATTGATGATGCTACGCCCCCCAGGGGCAGGGCGCATTGCATCCCGTGGGGGGGGGGTGTCACGGCTGCGTCCCTCCCACGAGGGGGTGTAGGACCACTACTGGCTTCCTGTATCTCACAGTGGCCCCACCAGATGCCTCTGGGAGCACACAAGAGAACAAGATACCTGTATCCTGTTGCCACTCCCTTGCATCTGGCATTCAGAGATAGGCTACTTCTGAAACCCAGAGGCTGCATAAAGTCATCATGCCTTGTAACCTGTGATGGACCATTCTTCCATAAATTTTTCCAATCCTCCTTTAAAAGGCATCTAGTCCAGGTGCTATCACAACATTCTCACACACTACACTTCAGATCAGTTTCCAAAGGAAAGGAGACATTAAAATGCCCTAATAAGTGACGACCGCAGAGAACACCCACGGAGGACCCCCTGCAGCCAGGGATCCACGACCGGAGGCTGCCATCGGCGGAAGAAGACTGGCCTGGCACAGCTGGCCACGTGCAAGGCGAGACCGGGCCACACCCCGCTCTCTAGGCTTGGACTTAGCTACCTATGGACTCTAAATCCACTTCTACCTCACCCTCTGAAACGGACTTACATACTATGCCTGAATACTCTGTATTTGTGATCACCAATCTCTTCCCAATGTATGTAACCATGTTTTGGGGTTTGTTATATTTGCTATTTTGCTGATTCCCTGTAAAACTGAAACATTCTCTAATAAAAAGTTAATCTGGCAGGACCTACGCCTTGAAAATATGTTTTCATTGTAAACATGACCAGAGAGAATTTTGATATATTTTGATAAACATCTGGCGAAGGAAGATTCTTCAAAACTCCTTGTGAGGCAGCTGGGATTGAGAAAATGTAAATAGACACATTAAGTAGAACTTCTAGGTCTCAGGAGTTGCTACATAAGACAAATCATTTGGGTGGCATCTAGCAGCAGGAGACATCTAGGATCTAAGGAATATATGATTTAATAATGGGAAGCTCCAACCAAAATGATGTTATTAAACAAGAACTTGCTGGGGATCATTGGACTGTATATCCTGAGTGCTTTTTCTGTTATCGCAGGGGTAAACTATTCTCTGAAGCAGGTTCATTTTTTATATCCTCATTATATGAGTATCATAAAACAGTTTTGCATGGCAGTAAAGAGATCTCTGGCGGTATGAATCTTGCCTTTGTTTTCATCTCAACTGTGCTTCATGTGATCTTGATCAAGGTGGGAAAAGCTGGCTCCAAGAACCTCTGATGTAATGAATGGATGTGGGATTAACTCAACCTCTTGATCCAGGCTCCATGGTTCAGCTAAAATATGTCAGAATAGATACAGTCTTGGGAAGCAGTCATATAAAAGCTATATTTCCAGTGCGGTTCAAGCTTCATAAGGTACCCTGAAAATACACTGGAGATTTGGTTGCAGATATGCTTCATTATTGTATTTAAGACTTTGAAGGTGAGTTTCATATCAGAGCTGATCTTGGCCTGGAGATGCAGTCTATTCTCAATGGGGAGTCCTTCTGAAAGAGTCTGTGCATAGCTGGGGCATGCTCCTAGTAAGATATTTGCTGTAAATCTTACAAGCTACCCAAGGACACATACACAAGACTGGGTTCATAACTTGGCATTCTATTGCCTTGTATGAATGGATATAGGAAGAACAGTGTGATTATTAAGATGTACCCCACCCACATCTAATTATTCGTTGCTTCTGCTTGAGGGTTAATGCTTAATCTGATGCATGTTATCACAGGTATGGTCAAAGGGTCTTAACTTTACAAAGTCAAGCAATTTGTAACACAGATAAATTATAACTAATGTCTCTAAACTCTTGCTTATTCTGAATATATTGCAGATATAAAATGCTGGTGAACAGGATATTTTATTAGAATAATCATCATTATGTCTAGAATAATGAATGAATGGAGCGATTTATTGCTCGAATATCTTTAATTTCATGTTGTAGGTCACTGTGGAGTATTAAGACCATTAATACCACTATGATTTACAGAAGACAATTCAATGACAACCCTTCTGCAAGGACAGTGAGTGTGCCAGAAATAGCTTGAATATTGGTCTGGAAAAAATTTAACCATATGTCTGTGCATGTGTATGTGGGGGGCAGGTAGTGCCACAAACCAGAAACATCAACATTACTGAGGAGAAGTAACATTACCAAGGAGAAACATTACTCCTTGGTAATGGCTCATATTAGACATTGCAAACTATGGTTTGTCATTAAAAGGAGAAAAAATCCTTAAGGTATTTCGATATAGTATTTTTCCTTTGAAAAATATTTTACACAGGGGAAGTGCAAATCACTATGAAATTGTGATAGAGGCAATCGTTATTGCCCCTTTGCAGTTCATATCCGGATAGCATCCACCACGCACACACTACTGATTGTAGGGAAAAAATGTTTTCAATTAAAGCTTTTCCGTACCATAAATAACGCAGGGACCACAATTGTGATTAGAACCACAGCAAACCCCTCCCCCCCGCATGCTTTCTCATAGTTTTGCCATGATTTGCATGCCCCCTCGTGAGTATATCCGTCCAAAATATCAGTCCAAAGCACACAGTACAAGCTACGTGTGTTTTGTCCCTAGGAATGAGCAACTGCGAGTCTTGAGCTTGCACACTCCTTTCTCCCCGTCCTCCTTTCTTCATGCATGAGGGGAAGAGATTAGAAGCTTTTGCTTATGGTTAGTAGCAAACCATAATTTGTCACTGGAAACATATGTTTTCCCCACAGGACTCTTTCCCCCCAGTGTGGAAAGGACAAGGAGTGAGCAAGCATAAGAACATAAGAAGAGCCCTGCTGGATCAGGCCTAAAGCCCATCTAGTCCAGCTTCCTGTATCACACAGTGGCCCAACCAGATGCCTCTGAGAGCACACAGCCAACAAGATAACCTGTTTCCCTTTGACACTCCCTTGCACCTGGCACAGACAAAACCCACTTCTAAAACCAGGAGGTTGCTTATGGCTTGTAACCTGAGCTCATGCATCTCATGGTGGTGGTGTGCTGTTATGCCTGGATGCATCTCTTGTCTTTGGGATCGGTCTAGGGCCTCATTAGAGGGCCTACTGACATGAACAAACATTACTGCAAAATAGAGAAATGTTGCATTACTGCAAAATAGAGAAATGTTGTTTTTTCCCTTTGAACTGGCTAGGAAGCATGTGAAATAGCCTCAGCTGGATGTGACAGACTTGCATTGACGCGTTAAGAAAATTTTTATTTCAGAGAGTTTTTCATAATTGGATCAACATATTTGAGATGGGGAGGAAGTTTTGGACAGGTAGATGATCCAGGAGTTCTCTGTAGAATATAACACACCTTTAGGGGTTTGTTTTTTTTCAGCTGCCTTAATTTTTTTAATGTGTCCTGCTGACAACTTGCTGCCTTCTGCTCTTTGCATGTAACACACTATAAACTTCAGATACGAAATGAGCAAGCATTCTTCTGGGATGCTATTTACACTTCACTGTGGGTATGCAGTTAATTTGATAATAATCCTTAATTGTAATTAAAGATAATAATCCTTAACATTTACAGTATATAGTGGTTTGTGAGTGTGCAAAGCACTTCACATGTATTATCTTGATGTTGTCCTTACAATGATCCTGCAAGATAAGTCAGCATCATTATCCCCATGTTGCAGATGGGGAAGACTGAGGCTGAGTGGGAATGGCTTGCCTAAGACCACCTAATGAGTTTATGGCAGAGATGAAATTCAAACCAGTAAAGTCGTGTCCTCGGCTCATCTTCTTAGCCACTACATTACACCAGCTCGGTGGCCGAATTTTTATTTATTTATTTATTTATTTATTTATAGAATTTGTACTCCGCCTTTCTCCCACAAGGGCAACCAAGGCGGCTTATAATAAAAGCATAAAAATACATTTATGGCTACAAAATGGCCATTTTTGCCACCGCTGCCACTTACCTTGCTGTCCCCACCACTCCTCCTCCACCGCCACTGCCTCTGCTGTCACCTTCCAGCCGCCTCTCCGCCACCATTCTTCTGGAGCCTCACCGGCCGCATCCAGACCAGCCAGAACTCCAATGCCGCTGCTCCACCACTGCCGCTCTGCCATTTCCAGTCTTCTGGAGCCTGGCCGGCCACATCCAGGCCGGCCAGGACTCCAATGCTGCCGCCGTCGCCACTTTGAAAAGGTTAAAAGAACCTTTTTCTGGGTGCCGCCATCATGGAACTTGCGAAATCTCGTGAGATCCAAGATGGCGGTGCCCGGAATAAAGGTACTTTTTACCTTTTCAAAGCGGTGGCGGTGGCGGTGGAGTCTTCATCCGGGCCCGGAAAGCCCAGGACCGACCCAGGACCAGAACCTGGGACGATCCCGGGCTTTCCGGAACAGGTGGTAAGCCTACTTATTAACCTTCGTAAAGTTGTTGTCTTTCTGTGTAGTACTAATATATTACAGGTGGGGGAGGGGAGATATAAGTGATGCTTCTGTCAGCAATCTGCACACATTGTCTGGCTTCCCTCCAGCAGGCATGAGGAGTTTAGAGATCAAAGGGAAAAACAGAAGCCTAGTAAGGGAGATAAGAGAAAAAAGGAAAGAGATAAGTGCCTGGCAACTTCTTTCAGCTGGCCGTCATGCTGTCAACGTGTCACTTCCTCACTTTGCAGCTCATCACCTGATGGCTGGGATAGCCCAAATATTCACACGGGCCAGATACAGAGTTTCCGTGGACCTTATGTCACTCCTGTATGTTCAGGAAGAGAGGGGATACCTTTGGCCCTTGCAGAGTCTTTACAGCCCTATTGAAAACTTATCTCTTGCCATCTTGCAGCTATTGCATAAGAGGACACTGGGAGTCCTCATAGCATCTCTCAATGCCAGAGCATGCCACGGTTCTCTTACTTTCCCCTTTTCAGCCTTCCCTCTTTCTTTCTGTCAAACCTGAGGTAAGGTTATTTGGAGTTCTCTGATTCTTTTATGGATTTTTTTTTCCACCCCAAAACAACCCTGCATGAATGATGAGAAAGCTTGGAGGTCCTCAAATTTGTCCTCCTCAGTGACTTTTTCACTCACTGGGGGAAAAAATAAGAGAATGCTTTGAGGACCCCATGTCTTTGTCCTGAAGGTGAAAAACCAGCTTGGGAAGGGTGATTTTTAAGATGGAAAAGGGCTGGAGGGGAAATGATTAAAAAGCTTATCTCCAGGCCCCTTTCCTCCATTCTAACTCACAGGCTGCCCAAACTGCTTTGGGTTGGAAGACCTATGGAAGGAGGAAGCACCACTGAATTCCATGCAATGTATATTTTGAGCCTAAGCCACACAATGCTTTTACCACAGCTTGAAGCAGCCCTTGTGTACACAGGTAAACATTCTTTTGAATCAGAAGAATTTAGATCAAAGGTGTCAACACGGACATTGCACTCGGAATAAAGATAGATGTTTATGTGGCTCTTCACACTTACACATGTAGAATAAAAGGTGGATAAAAGGTTAAAACAGTCTATAATTTTGCTACCATCTTCTTATAAGAACAGTGGCTTATAGAACATTGTTGATAACAAAATGAGGACGAAACCCAATAAACTTTGCATCTTTAAACGTAATTGGAACTGCAGAGGCTTAAGTGATAAACAGTTATCTGAAATCCCCAGAAGCAGAGTAATGGAATAGAGTTCAGTACCAATCATTGACTTCATTATTCTTGTGTCTAGTTTTTCATCTTGTAAAGTTAGCTGGCTTGTTTCATGCTGGTCTGCTCCACTAAGAAAAAAAAATGTTGCAGTGAATTAGATATTTCAAATCACCACAGTTCTTTTCTTTTGTGTGATACGTACAGCGAACGGAAGTCTGGCTGCATTCATTGATGCAGTTATATGTAACTATGGCAGCCCAAGTCAAACTGACCTGGATGGCAACATGATATGGAAAGCTCTGAGAAGTTCATCGCATACAGCTGTTCACCTGTATTGCTTCACTTACTGTGTTGACAGCGGCCAGCCAAGCTCCTTCCTCACCAGAATACAACTGGTGGAAATCAAGAAGTTTAGGGTGAAATTAGACTAGCAACAAGGTCAGGGTTACAGTTCCCGGCTGTGTTTGAATGGTTTCCTGGCTCTCTCTCTCTCTCTCTCTCTCTCTCTCTCTCTCTCTCTCTCTCTCTCTCTGTGTGTGTGTGTGTGTGTGTGTGTGTGTGTGTGTGTGTGTGTTTTATTTATTTATTTATTTATTTATTTATTTAAAGAATTTTTACCCCACCTTTCTCCCGATAAGGGCAATCAAGGCGGCTATGTTTCCATGTTGTACTGCAGCACACTCTACCTGGGCCACACACAACTATGGCTCAAGTCTGAAGTGTTGTCACTGTTCCAGTCTCATTTCCGGGTCATGCTCTGGGTCTATAATGTTGATTTTCATTTATACTAAAGTCAGACCATTGGTACATCTAGGCCAGTATCGAAACACATTGACCAGCAGTGGCTCTCCAGAGTTTCAGATGAGTCTTTTCCAACCCTACCTGGAGATGCCACTGGGATTGAACTGAGGTCTATATGTATGCCAAGCAGGTGCTGTCAAGCACATTTCTGCCACTGAGCTATAGCCCTTCCCAGTGAAGTAGACTTGGGTCTATTGACTCGGACTCGAGTTGGACTCAAGTCGCGTCAATGACTTGACTCGGACCTGACTCGGTGATTGTAAAAGACTCGAAAGATTTGACTCAAGACTTGGAGTCTTTTACAACAAGTCAAATTTTATTCAGGTTTAAAGCCGTTTTCCCCATTAAATAGATAGGGACTCGCAACTCACAACCAAAGACTCAGGACTTGGGGGCAAAGACTTGGGACTTGACTTGAAACTTAGAGTCAGAGAATTGATCCACATTCCTGGCCCTTCCCCACTAGTCGATGGAATAGTCTGCCTGGGGAAATCAACCACAACTGATCTTTATATACTTTGCACTAGATGGTTTTAATGGGCAGCCCAATACAGTGTAAACTTTGAGTGGCAGAGCATGTGCTCTGCTGCTTGAAGCCGTCGCAAACGCGCCATAAAGCATGTTTGTAATGACTTTAGAGTAAGGGCCGCCGGCGAGAAGGCCAGCAGCCCTTACTCCTCTGGAGGACCATCCCTGTGCCCGCAGGTGATGGTAAGCCCTACACTGGCCAATGTAGGGGCAGGGGGAGGGCAGACCAGGTGGCAGCGACTGGCTGAAATGGGCAGGGAGAGGATGGGGATATCGGCAGCCCTTTCCCAGCCCGGTTCAGCCTTATTTCACTGCCTCGGATGCATGCCAGCTTCAGAGCTGGTGTGCATCCAAGAAGGCCCATAGGGAAGCTTGCACCTGGGGAAGGGGATGAATGTCCCCTTCTCCCAAGGTGCTCCCAGGCTGCCCCGGGACAGCCCGGGTACAGGATAGGATGAGGCAGTTGGCCCTTCAGGCCGGCCACCACATGTTACACAGGATTGCACCAACTATCTCTTAAAAAAGTAATTGTCTAACAAATATGCAGACACACAGAGAGAGAGAGAGAGAGAGAGAGAGAGAGAGAGAGAGAGAGAGAGAGAGAGAGAGAGAGAGAGCCATATTAGGGGTTTTCTTCCTAATGAAAAGACTATAAAAACTAGTACAGGAAAGAAAGATAAAAAATATCCACCATTGTCTTGTTTTAAGTGTTAAATGCATTTATTCCATTACAACCTTTTCAGATTATACAATAGCAAATCCTTCACATCACATCAAATGTAATTCAAAATTCTTTAGGCTAGGATGTGTTCTTTAGGCTAGGATACAGAATGTTATTGAACTGATCCCAAATTGAATACAGGTTATCCCTCTTTGCTTGTTTTCTCTCTTTCTTTTGTGAGTCTCTAACGCTCACTAAGAAGCAGAGGCATAGAAAGACTGGAGCGAGCGGAGCAGCGGCTCCGGGCGGCACCACGGCGCCAGGCAGCGCTGCTCCGCTCGCTCCAGTCTCACGGAGCGCGCGCCTGCCCGGTGATGCGCACAGTGGACGCTCCGGGGCTTTCTCCGGCTCTGAGGCCGGGGAAGAAGGCCTCGCCGAGGCCTTCTCCTCCGGCCTTGGAGCCGGAGAAAGCCCCGGAGCGTCCACCACGACCAGCAGCCGGGTTTAAAACGTTCTGCGCATGTGCAGAAAAAATAGTATAAATAGCGGGCGATGCAGTTGGCCGCCTTCAGAAAGCCCCGGTCGTGGTGGACGCTCTGGGGCTCTCTCCAGCTCCGAGGCCGGGGGAGAGGGCCTTGGAGCGCCCTGGTAAGCCAGGTCCCGCCCCCCGAGCGGCGCGCACCCCTTTGGGGCGCCGCCGCAGCGAGTGCTCCAGGCAGCACTCGCTGCTGGTACGCCTCTGCTAAGAAGTGTTAATTTTTCTAATTTCATTAGTTTTTGCAACCATTCTGCAATAGAAAGAAAATTACTGGATTTTGTGTGTGTAGGTATTTGATGAAAAACAGTGTTCGTTTGTTTGCAAGACCATTTTGCCCATTGCAAAGTAACCTTTCCTGTTCAGCTCTCAGGGCCAAATTACACATTGCACTAATGACATGCTTGGTTTTTCAGTTGCAGGGGTTGAATAGGAATCTGGATTAGGACCACCAAGAAGTGTTTTTAACCCACCCCTCCCAGCTATTTGATTCAGGAGGAAAGCCTCCATTGATGCGAGTAGTGGGAGCTTTCCTCCCAGGTCAAATAGCAACATGGGAGGAGTGTTACAGCCCTCTCTCCTCACAGAATCAGGGGCCCACAGCTGCTATTTAGCACCGAAAAATGAAACACGTTGGGGCTAAGCATGTCAATGTGATGTATTGTTTGTTCCTCAGTGGTGGATATCTGCATGGAACTTGTCCTTCTGAATGGTTCAGCACAGGGTTGGCTGCAGTGTACGATGCTTCTAGAAATGTCAGGTGTAGTTGTACAGCTTGTGACCCACCCCGGGCTGGCCCATCCATAAAGCCAACTAAAGCTGTTGCCACAGGCAACAAGGTACCCACCTCCATTCGCCCACATGGCTCCACTGTTTTTCTCCTCCCTCCTCCTCTTTAGACTGGAAAAGGAAAATGAGGTGGAAGAGAATATGTACAGGAGAGTACTGGGCTGGAGCATCTCCTCTGCATTTCCTCTTCCTCTCCATCCCTCTCTTCCTTTTCCAACCCAGGGAGTGGGAGAAGCAGAATCTGGCACATCAGCAAGGGTTTGTATTCTGCCTCAGGCACCAGAAAGTCTTCTTGGGTGGGCCCTGGACCCACCAAGACAAACACAACTGATCTGCTAACTTTGGCAACCCAACAGGGACTCGGGAAACATCCCGAATTTGCTGCCTGTGTCTGGAACTACAGAAACAGGGGAGCTGCCAAGCACCCTAGGGCTGCTTATTTATTTCTGAATCAGCCTCTTTTCCTGTACTTTTAACAGCAGTCTGACATTAGCAGCAGATGATGATGCTTATCTCTGTAAAAAGCTTTATTTGCTGATTTCTGAAGATCAAGCTGTTGTTAGGCAAAGAAGGAAGTGAGGCCATTTTTTCTTGGTCAGCTGGCAAACCTATGTGCAGATTATGAAAAGGTGAGAGTCAAGAGTTCATTTGTGAGAAATATGTCATTAACTAATTTAGAATTTCCGAATTTAGAATTTGATATGTGTCTGGGTGATAGGAGTATCTACGACTGTGACTAACCATAAATCCTCTTGCCAGAACTCTTTAAAAAATAGAAAAAGGAAAAGCCAGTGTATCACACCACAGTTTTGCTGGCTGGAACAAGAAGCCATAATGCTGCCTCTGCAAGACTTGCATAATCTCTTCTTGTGCCAACATCCATTTGAAATAATTTGTTCAGCTCAGATTTGGCTTGTGCCTTGAATTCACTGCCAGACAGAGGCATTTATAAATGCACGGATAACATACTATTTAGTATATTTCTGCATTATTGGAAATCTTCTAGTGGCAATGCCCAAAGGTTGAGGGGAAAATTACATTAAAAAGGGCTGAATCCACATTTTTTTCCTAGTACATTTAAGTGGAAACCTTTTCCAAAACCAGATTGATTATCTAATGCATAGAACTCTGAACAAATGTTACTGATTTCTTAAAATACTATTACAGTATTCATTTTTTAAATAATTGTGGTGAATGTGGGCCCTTCACCCTAATAAACAAGCCCCCATGTTTGTGTACCACAGTACTGGCTTGGATGAGTCAGCCTGGCCAGCTTCATTTTGACCTTGGTAACCCGTATATCTGGGCCAGCGGGTGGCGCAGCGGGTTAAACCGCTGAACCATAAGCTGTCGATCGAAAGGTCGGCAGTTTGATTCCCGCGACGAGGTGAGCTCTCGTTGCTTGGCCAGCTCCTGCCAACCTAGCAGTTCCAAAGCATGTCAATGCGAGTAGATAAATAGGTACCGCTTGCAGGAAGGTAAACAGCGCTCCGTGTTCCAGCTGCATGCTACGTGCTGCGGCAAGGAGAGTCATGCCGGCCACATGACCACGGAGGCGTCTTCGGACAACGCTGGCTCTTCGGCTTTGAAATGGGGATGAGCACCACACCCTAGAGTCGGACACGACTGGACTTAATTGTCAGGGGATACCTTTACCTTTACCTTTAACCCGCATATCTACCAGAAAGGCTTAAGGTCAGATATGTATTAAGCTTGCCATAGACTCTAACCTAGGTGAAGCAATGGACCAGGCAGACACCAGCAGTGCTCTCACCTGTATGTTGTCAAGTCTGCCTACCTGACCATGGCCAAGATGAAGTTCAAGGAGTTGACTTTGGGTTTCTTACCTCTGGATTAGCCAATCCAGAAGGGTAAAATCCTAAACCTTCAAAATCCTATATCCAGAGCTGGGTAGTTTGAATCCAAGCATGTTCTGTTCCAGCACAAAGGTTACTTGTGCATTGCTTAAACTGCCCCTTCAACCCCCACCCCACCTCGGAGCTTAATAGAAGAACTGTAACAAAGTAAGTGCTTTCTAGGCAGGGGTCATGTCTAGGTAGGTGCATTAGGTTTTGCTATCTTAAGTTTGCCTCTAAGTTCCAGTAGTTATTGCCTATTTGATCTTTTCCCATTCATCTGTGTGTGTGTGTGTGCGCGCGCGCGCACGCGCGCATCCCTTAATAAACTCTTCTTTCTTTTATGCATTACCTGCCTGCTCCATCCTGATCAACACAAAGAGCTATTGCTTCTTGTTCCCTGACGGATAGCTTGGGGGCTGATGGCACAAATGGTAAATATGGGTTTTAAAGAGTTGGGGCTTGGCGAGGCTAGGTGGCTTCCCAGATTACTCTCCAGCTTCTGTGCTGAGGGACAGTAACTGAACTCCACCCTGAATAGGTGAGGTGAGGAAGGCTACCTTTTTTGGCCTTTTTTCTTCCTGGTGGCAGCATTTACCCTTTTTTTGAATGCCTCCTATCCAGGCAGGAGGTACCAGAGGATGGGTGGAAAAGACAGGTACTGCATGTCTTGCTTCCTCCCCCGCAGGGTGGACTGTAGTGGCCTCCCTGGATCATCACACTAATGTCAATCATATTTTCAATTTTCAAAACAAGTTCTTAGGGAATAGTAGCTGGAGATAAAAATAATTTAATTTTCTAAAGTGATTTTGATTGGTCTGATATCAAAGGTTAAAACAGTTTTCTATTTTCAGATTTAGACCATTAAAATGAAAACTGTACACCATAAATTCTCTTGCCAGAACACAATGCCAAAAGGAATGATGTGCTTGCTAAGGGTGGAACTTGCTGTGTGGTGGCTACTCAAAAACTGAGCCACAAAGATGACTGCTTGTAGCTTCAAACTGAAAATAAGTGTGTAACAAACAGTAGTCCCAAAAACTAATCCCATTTGTTCACCACTGAATTAATTTTGTAATCCAAGGAAAACGAATGGAATTGGTCCCATTGTTCCGAAAATGAATGCACACCCTTAATGTGTGCCCAGTGATCCATCTGGGTGCTTTTTGACTTTAGTGGGTGGACACACCAGACCAGAAAGATGACACAGACACTCAAATGAACAAGGGCATCATGGTTTTATTATAATGAAAAGATAGTGAGTCATTAAAGTACAGCTCCAAAGGCACTGAACAATAGAGATTGCCCCATCAAAATATTGGTAGCCTGAACAGGCCTTCAACACATAAATAAACTCTACAGGTTAACACCATAACATAAAAATAAAGTGTTCAAAGACCTATGAACCATGGAGAGGGAGACATATAACATGGTCCAATACTTTGAAATACAAGGCAATTCTTAGATGTAAATAATCCTTAACAACAAATTGAATTCCTAAAGTGCATGCCTCTATGCTTTGTGTCTGACCTCCACTCCTCCTTGCATTGTCTGTTTCAGAAAGCTTTAAAATTTCCAGCAATCCAGCAGAATAGTCCCATGATGTCTATTTTCTAATGTCATTGTGCCCTCCAGCTGGAGAGAAGTCCTCAAACCACAGAAAAAGGAAACTTTGAGAAGAAAAAGAAAAGAAAGAGAGAATAGAGCCTGTGTGAAGCCTTGCAGTCTTGGGAGATGACCAGGGAGATACATCACCACAGATATGATCCCAAGAGATTCCCTCTGAGGACTCTATCTCTAGGAGCTGCTGTTCTTTTGTATTCTTTTCTCTCATTGCAGTAGGCATTCACTCATCTTGAAGCAGGAATAGAAGGGGAGACCCCTGACATTTTCCACTTTCTTACTTTTACTCTAGTTCAGCATATCCCCCGCTCTTCCTCTTTGGCCTACTTTCTTTTCTTTTTTTTTTCAGAAACCAAAGCCAGTTGAACATCTTGCACTACACCTGGACATTACTATGAACGTCTCGTACACCTGAACATCTCTTCAAAAGAGGAACGTATCTTATCAACAGAAGTTGTCTGATCTTTGTTTCATTACAGCTGAACTTCAGTTCATCACAGAACTCTGTCCTTGGTATCTCATGACTGAACTGGCAGATCTCAAATCCAGGCCTCCTTGTGGGTCATCTGAAACATCAGGGAATTAGCAGAAGACTCTGCTTCAAGGAAGTTGTTTCCTTAAGCCTCTTTTTCACAATGATTGTGAAATGCAAGTCACTTTTCCCGAGTCCAGAGGTGGTTTCTGGACATTATTTCTTTGCTCTTAATTATTATTATTATTAACAGTATTTATATACCGCTTTTCAACAAAACGTTCACAAAGTGGTTTACAGACAAAAATCAAATGATTAAATGGTGGCTATATTTTCACTGCTTACTAAAGGGAGAAACTAATGCATCACTAGTGCTAACGTTTCTTTGGTAAATAGCGGACGAATTGCCTCTCCTCCAAACTGGAACTGCAGCAAGGAGTAGTGTGAAGTTCAACCCTATCTCATGTCAGTTCCAATCTTGATCAGTTCTCCCACTCCCTGTCATTTGCCAAGGAGAAAAAGACCCCATTGGGATCAATGAAAACCTTTTTTCCCTAGCTCCAGAGCAATTACTATAATTATAGCTTAAATTGGTAACTTTCATTTTTATATTTATCAAAGGATTCTGCTTTTCAGATTTTAATACACAATTTTAAAGTCTTCCATAAACAGGCTCTGATAAATAATTTGTCACTAATCTACTAATAATTTATTCCACTGAATATATTGTCAAGGAGCTATCATTCATCTCCGCAGGATGGTTATAGCCACTAGCTTAGCTTAGTATACCTCTGATTTTCAGAAGCTGGAAGCAGTCAACCATAGGGACTGCTATCTCCACCTTGTTCTGCTTGTCAGCTTCTCAGAAGCATGGCTGGCCAGCGGCCATTGTTGGAGGCAGAACATAGACAGGATGGGCCTTTGATGTGAGCCAGTTATTATGGTATGTTCCTGTCACTTGCAGTGCTTTCAGTGAAGATGAGATTTCCTCTAGCGAACTGGAATGTATTTATTCACAGTGTTGGGATGAATGTGACACCTTAGTAAGACATGCAATATGATTTGAGCAAACGTAAGACTTCTTTTGCACATAAACTGTAGTTTCTGAACCAGGCAACTGTGCTTTGGATATATCAAATTCCTTCCCAAAATCCCAGAACGAGACACATTCTTTTTTTCCTCAATCAACCTTGCTAGACCCGCTGAGGCAGGGGTGGTCAGGGGTAGTGGGAGGGTGGAATGGGGGTGGGGAGGGAGCAAAACTGGGTAGGGAGGGGGTCTGGTAGCGATGGTATGCACTAGATCCTATCCCCTCCATGGGCAGCCTCCCTATCCCTTTCTCTCCTTTGAATTGTGCCAGCTAAAGAGCCAGATAAATAGACTGGGAGGCTTATGGAGGGGTAAGGTTATAAATCCTCTTTCCCCTCTGAAGCCTCCCAATCCGTTCCCTGTTGGATACACGTCTTTTTGGCGTGGCTGCACCGGTGGGGGGGGGGAAGAGGATAGGCAATAAGCTTTCGAAGCATGGTAGGTCATAGGTAGAGAAGTTTCTAGAAAGAGAAGCATCGTACTACTGAAGTACATCTTGTCTTCATCTGGTTGAACACAAAGTATAATGCATACACCTGTAAAGAAGTATAGCTACGGGGGATGAGATGTAGCAAATCAAGTGAAGGAGCCAAGGCCCTCAGCTATGTGTATTAAAAAGTGTATAAAGGCTGTTGAACAAGAGGCATACAACAGATCTAAGTTATTTGCTGCATGTTCTCCAGTAAATGTCACATAATTCCTTTATTGACAAGGTCATAATATAATGCAGAGTGCCCAGGATTTAATAGAAATCTACAAAGAGAACACTGTAATTGCAGTTTAATTGGTGGTTTTGAAGGCCACTTTTGTCAAATACTATCTATTGTCCTGAGATAAATCATTGCAATGGCATTTAGAAAGAACGTTGTTTTCTTCAACAAGATCCCTGAAACACCTTTTCCATAAAATGCCCTCATAACATTTCCTTTACCCTCACACGTAGTCCAGACATGAAAATTAGTGCTTTGCAATAGCAATAGATAGCTACACTCCAGTGGAAGGGAGTAACAGGAGTTCTGAGGCAGTCAAGAACATTTCTCTATGGCAGAGGGTCTCAAACAATGGTACGCGTACCACCAGTGGTACTTTGGCTGTTGGCCAGTGGTACACAACCGCTCTAGCCAACATGGAGACACTCCGGCGTTTGTCATGGAGACCGCGACCATAACTCTGCAAATGCCAGTAGGAGGCTCAGTGGCTTGAAAAAAAAGCCATGAAAAAAGCTTGGAAAAGTCTGCCCGCCCTGAGCCTCTTACCAGTGTTTGCAGAGTTACGGTCGCAGTCTCCAACCCGGAAGTAACTGGTGATGATGTCATCACCAGTTAGTTCTGGTGGTACATGGGGAGGTCCGTGGTGTGGTAGGTGGTACGTTGGGGCGGGAGGATGAGAACCCCCATTCTATGGGACCTTTGTTGTCTGGATTTGATTACTTGTGGGAAACTCAAGACGGTTGTAATATTCCAGTTCCTCAAAGCTGGTGGTTCAGTTTGCTTATTATGTAAATCGTTTGCTAGTTATGCAAACTGAGTAGTAGATTGAGGAAGGGTCAGATATTGCTGCCGCTGCTTTTCCACACCAAATCACCCTCGCTCAATGCTGCTTTGCAGCAAAGAAATGGGCCATTGGATTTTTTTCCCCCACAATGTTGCATGTAATGTGTGTAGGCATTTATTATAATATTTCTACCCTGCTTTTTAATAATGTGTGACTGAATCACAACAGCTAGATAAAAACTAAAGAACTCCGAGGCTGCAATCCTATACGCACTTACTGGGGAGCAAGTTCCCAGTAAACATGCATAGAATTTATCTGTAAGTCTATTAAGCTATTCTTTAACTCACTACATGGGCTGCAGAATTCTTCATAATCTGATCTCCCTGTTCTTGCATATGGCAACTCCTTATTGTATTCCTCACAGTATACAGCTTGGTGCTAACACTTTGAGATGCCCCTTTTATCTCCAACTCTGATCTATACGTCACCATTCATCATTTTCTGTAGATGAAAATAGGATCATGCTTGTAACAATACCCTTCTTCTCATATCATAGATCACATTCTGAGGCTCCCTCCCTCCACTGTACTTGTGAGAATGTCCTTATTCCATTGTTTTTGTTGACTTGGCTTAACTAACTGTGATCTTTTGAACGAACCACAGTTTCTCAAGCTTGGATGAAACAAGAAATGATGATCTGTCACCACCTGTAAAAGGAAGCTTTAAATCTCCTCCCTTGAGGTTCATGCTTGTCACAATAAACCAAGGTTTGCTGCTAAGTCTGAAATGGGCCAAAGTAATTGGTTTGTAGAATGGCTTATTTTTCTATTTAATGAAAAAAGTTGAATCAAATGAAATATGCAAGTCAGAGTAATGCAGTGCAGTTTCGAGTTGTTGCAAAGATCCATTAGTTCATTAAGTCCTGTCCTTTCCTACTGCGGAATATAGAGGAATTAAACTGATTCTACTTCATTAGCTCTATACGTTTACTGGAAGGAAAATAGGGGGAGAGGGGATTAACTACCCTGCTATCCACATGCATTCAAAAATTGTGAGCCAGGCACTCTGAAATTATAGGTTTTTAAAAATTAATACCCCTTTATTAAGTTTTTAAGCTTCAGGTTGATTTTTTATTTCAACATCTGCAACCAAGGGGTTGCTACTGATGCAGAAAATATTATTCTTGGTTTTGTTCTGGTAATATTCTTGTTGTTACACACTTCCATATCTGCCTCCCCAAGTCACAAGGGGGAAATCTCACATTTGGCAACCTCCTTTTGTTTTCTCCTCTCAGTAGAAACACACACATTAGGCTGATTCTGGGGGAAAGGGAGGCTAACTCAATCAAGTCTAACTAATTCAATCAAGTCTCCCAGGACTCAACGATCGAACCATCAAGGACCATCTAGAAATCTTCTACCCAGCTCAGCCCACTATTGCTCCCATTCTCTTCTGTAAAATGTAAATCCAAAGTCCCATTGTGTTTCTGTATGACTCTGTAACTATGCACATTCTCAGCAACCATGTGATGTTCTTCTTGGAAATGTATAAAAACTGTGCTCACATGGAGCAAAGGGTCAGTTCCCCAACTGGGGGCTGTCCATTGCGCTGCGTAACAAATAAACCCATACTTTTTCCTTGTTCACCAGTCTTCCTGGTCCTATTAATTCTCATGTGCTTAAAAATTCCGCTACACTACACTAAATCCTTAAAAGGGTAAAAGGAGAAGATGCTGAAGTGCTGTTATAATTTCAGGAGTTGATGTGACAGGAAAAAAATGTGGGCAGCCCAATACTGCGTAAGGATCCGCCGGGCAGCCGAGGCCGCCTGCCAGATCCTGATCTCCACTGCGGGCAGCCTGCAGCAGGCAGCCTATGGCGGAAAGTCTACTCGGGGAAGGGGACACTCGTCCCCTTCCCCGAGTGAAACGGCGGCTTGGGCTGATGGACCTCCTCGGATTTCCGCCAGCTATTTTGCTGGTGGAAGTCAGAGAAGACCGTGTAACGGCCCAGCCGTTGCAAAGAATGCAAAGCGGAAGTAGGTTCCAGTTGCATTTTTGAAGAGTTCTGAGGCAATTTGGAGGAGTTCTGAAGCGCGGGGGAGCCCGAGAAGTGGGCCAAAAGCCCAGCGCGGCTTCAAAATAAGATACTGTGGTGTCGTGACCCCACCTCCACCAGGACTCCACTATCCATGGAATTTGTTACCCGCAGGGGGTTCTGGAACCAACCCCCCATGGATAACCCCACTGTATTAATAATTCCCCTTGCCAGTTCTTTTGGTAATGAAGACTTCCTGAAAATTGGGAGAAGATAACTTTATTCATTTAAAGCCTTTATAACCTGCATTTCCACTACAAGACTTACAAAGCACTTACAATTCCAAATAAAACAACGTCAAATTAGATCTGCATAAATGAAATAATCTAAAAAATTTACAAGTCAGCAACAACAGTAACAGAACTCCCAGAGGCATGATAGGCAGCCACCAAATGACAAAATGATTTATCATCTATTTATTTTATACATTTATACCATGCACTTTAACGTAAGACATCAAAAATTACAGCAGAAAAGTATTATTACTCACCAACAGAGGAAAAAAAAAGATTTAACTAAAATGAAGGAGAAAAGCTGCCACATAAATGTCTCTAGGGAGGGTTTATAATTGGTGTGCCACCACAGAGAAGGCCCTGTCTCCAGTATCCACTCACCTAACCTCCAAAGTTGGGGGCACCTACAGCAGCAGGCCTTAAATGACCCCAATGAAGGAACAAGTTCATACAGAGAGAGCATGTTGATCATGTAATTGGTCCTGGCATGCTTGGTTGTTTTCTTCCTATATAATGGCTGAGGAAGGGCTGATCTGGAATGGGACCACAGCAGAGGCAAAGGGTGAAACTCCCCATGCTGTGGACCTGATCTAGATCAATATGGCTCCTATTTAGAAAAAAAGAAAGTCAGGACTAATATGCTTAATATCACATGAAATCTGACCCACATGCTCCCTGGTTTAGGGAGGACTTAGAATGGAACCACTTAGAATGGAACCTGAAGCCAGCGATTTATGCACGGGTTCCATTCTCAGAAATCAGTGTGTATATTAAAAATGCATAAATTAAAAATATTTTCCATCAAAACCTATGTAATTGTTATAGGTTGGGGGGAAGTCACTGAACCCCATACGCTGACACTGGTGACTTCTGCTTACCCAAGATGGTGTTGGTAGGGGGAGGGTTGAGGAAGGAGGCTACTGGGAGTGGCTACTGATGTTGATGGCTGAGAAAGCAATGATGAAAACAAAAAGATGCCAGTAACTAGGAAACTGAGAAAGCAGTAAGTGGCAGCTCTATGAATGCAGACCTGACCACGGTGATCCATGCCACGGTGACATCGCGATTAGATTATTGTAACGCGCTCTACGTGGGGCTGCCCTTGAAGACGGTTCGGAAACTGCAATTAGTGCAAAATGCGGCGGCCCGTGTGGTTACTGGGGGTAGGCGGTTCGACTCTGTCGGGCCGCTTCTTCAGCGGCTGCACTGGCTGCCGATTCGTTTCCGGGCCCAATTCAAGGTGCTGGTTTTGACCTTTAAAGCCCTATACGGCCTGGGGCCAGGATATCTGAGAGACCGCCTACTTCCATACATTTCGGCTCGTCTCCTTAGGTCATCAGAGAAGGCCCTTTTGAGGATACCGTCACCCAGGGAAGTGCGAGGGGCGGCGGCCAGAAATAGGGCCTTCTCAGTAGTGGCACCAACCCTATGGAATTCCCTCCCTCTTGATTTACGTATTGCTCCCTCCCTGGAGACCTTCCGGCGAGGCCTGAAAACATTCCTGTTTAAGGAGGCCTTCTGAGTCCTTGCCTTTTTAACATCCTGCACAGGTGGAGTGCTGCTGCTTTTTAATGCTTTTTATGCTTCTGTTTTAATTGTAATTTGATGTGGTTTTATTAATTTTAGATGATGTTTTAGATGATGTTTTTACTAGCTTTTGTGGATTGTTTTTATTGTTTTAAATGAGTGATTATTTGTTGTATCTGTTGTTGTGAGCTGCCTTGGGTCCCTTCGGGGAGAAAGGCGGGATAAAAATATTGTAAATAAAATAAATAAATAAAAAAATTTTCTTTAATTTTTATCTTCTGACTTTAGAGGAGACTTCCCGCCCCCACCCCCCAAAGCTGCCAGTGTCTAACATGGTTGCTTATTAGCAGTTAATTGACCGTATTCAAAAAATGCCAGTGTAAATTAGACTTCCAGTATTAATTTGCAAATTGTACTATTTCAAAAATGTGTAAATCAAGACCACATAAATTGAGAGGTACCTGTATACAGAAATAATCTCTGGCATGAATCATCACTAGTCTCTTTAAAATACAGCAGAGCCTGATTTTCCTCTGGTTGAAGCAACCATGCATTTTAAAGGATGAAGTGCAAATAATAGACACATATACCCTTCACATTGATGTGGCACATATGTATCTTGAACTTGGATACCACTACAAACTGTGGTGAAAAAGCCATTTTCAGATATTCAAAAAGTCCCACTCCATTAAAATAGTTCCCTGTAGCTTGGAGTTTGATAGTCTAGAAGCGTATTACACAAAGTTCAACCAATTCAAAATGACTTGTAGATTAGAAGTCTTTCCAATTCATCTAAATTAAAAATCACCTAAGCCTACATCCTCATGCTTGTGGCTTGTACCAGCTGAAAGGAGACAATTATGAAGTGATAAATTTGTGTTGTAATTCTCAAAAGTTATTCTCTTCAAACATTGTTCTAATTAACATCTGGCCTTTACATTGACTCAAACCTTGTAAGCAAATGCACAGCACAACTGACCATTTGCCACAACCCTGGCTCACATATTATCTGGATATGAAGCTGAGCTTTACGAACTCTCTAAGTCTGCAGTCTTTCCTAGCTCTGAGACCTAAAATCTGTTAACTAGAGATGCCAGGAATTGAAGCCGAGAGGGCATGCCTCCTCTGAATTGTAAGTGTATGTGTAAATCTTGTGCCTTGTAAATCTTGTATCCACATTTTCCCATTGTTCAGATCATTTCCCACTGTTTGAATTGGAAGGGTGTGCCTCGACCCACCCCACCCCCAGTCACACAATAGATCTTTTGCGTTGTAAAGAAATGGTCCCTTATCACAGCTTGAAGAATCCTGAGGTGGGAAATTGACTTTGAGAGATACACTCCTAAAGCTGAGGCTCCACCAAGGCTGATTCTCGACCATGCAAACATTACACTGTCTTTCCTTAACAGGAGATTGTCCGGTGGGAAGAAGATGATCGGGTCAGTGATTGGATGAGGGAGAGAGTGGTGATCAGGGAGGGGGATTGGGTAAGGGAGGTAGAGGGACAATGAGGGAAGCAAGAAGGTGATTGGAGAAAGTAACAGGGGCAAGGGAGGTGTGAAGGAGGAAAGGAAGGTGACCACAGTATGTAAGAGGAGAAAGCAACCCAGGAAGGGAGAGAGGGAGACAGGAAGAAGATGTCTAATTTGACACCCTCCCCAAGGCTCTTTTGATCTGAGGAAGTTTCCTCCTTGGCCATGTTAGAAAGAACAAAACTCTGCATCACAAGGGAACTGGAGATCTTCCCTTGTCTAGTGATGCTGAAGTGCAGAAAAGAGGGGGTCATAGCACCAAGGAAGTCGCACCAGGGAAATTTTCCATATGCTTGACAAGGGCGTAGTAGAATGCACAATTCATGAAATATAGGGTTATTCAAAAAGGATGGTGCAAAAATAAAGCTGATTTATTCTTAAATGAACTGATATACCACAACCGTCATGACATAAAAAGACTGAAAAACTGTCCAAGTTTCACATGCACATTACGGATGTTCGATGCAGGCACTTGTGTAGCTACGGGGGGGGGGGGGGAATGACAACCACAGTTTCCTCGCGAGACCGCAGATGTTTGCCCCCCTTGCCCCATTGTAGCTATGCAAGTGCCCACATCAAAGTGCACATTTGTAATGTGCATGTAAAACTTGGACAGTTTTTCTGTCTTTTCAAGTCATGACAGTTGTGGTATGTCAGTTCATTGAAGAATAAATCAGCTTTACTTTTGCGCCATCCTCCTTGAATAACCCTGTATATAATTTGAGTTTCAGCATGGTGCTAAACTTTCAGCCACAGAGCACTACAATGTAGTGCAGTTTAAATTGATAATCATTATTTATCAAAATGATATTTTTTTATATATTTTCAATACATCAATGAATAATAATACCCAAAGGAGTACTACAAAAGGGATTTCATTCAGTGAGGAATAAAAGTGATAAATACCTCTCATAGAAGATGATTTTAGCTATGATGAGGTGATATAAACCTGTTACTGTTACTGTTTGATTGGTCCTAATAAAGGCATTACTTTGGACTGTTTAACAGCCCAATCCTATACTCCCCACCCCCCATGCAGCGACATAAAATGGCTACTGCTGCATCCTGCGGGGCAGGAGGGCAGTTGCGGAGGTATGCATAAGGGAACATTTGTTCCTTTACCCAGGGATAAGCCTCTGCAGTGCAGTGGGGTTTACTCGGATCTGTGCTAGCAAATTCTCTGGTGCAGGTCCACAAGGACCCACAGGGCACGATTGGGTCCAGGAAGGGGACTAGGATTTGATGGCTGCTGCTGCCAAACCAGCCCCCTTCCCAGACCTGGTCCACCCTTCCCCTTCCCCTGCTCCCGCTCCATTCTGTTGTCCCCCTGCCTCCATCACTGGCTCACTCCTCCCTCTCCCCACCCCACCCTGCCTCCCCCACCATCTTACATGCCTTGGTGTGTCCTCTGGGATCCACTGACACGTGCAGGAAGGCTCTGGCCTTCCTGCCAGCACTCCTGCTGCACACTACTCTGTGCTACTCTGTGTGCTGCTGGAGCGCTTTTTACGACTGCTTACAGTCCAATAGGATTGAGCCATTAGACTGCAACTCATTTTTAATAATCTGAGTTTATCCATTTTTAGTGAGTGAGTGAGTACTCCTCATTCATACAACAAGTGCACAGGGAGGGGAGAACATTCCACCCCCAATCATTACTCTAGACTTCCAACTGTTGGAGTTTAGGTGTCACTGTTTGTACAGGATACCTGTACCAACCCATGAAAAGCTGTGCATGCATAGATTCCCTTTTCATATGTTGTGCTGAATTCAGTGCCAGCCCATGACATTTTGCTGCCTGAAACAGGGCATCAAATGGTATCCCCTCCCTGAAAGGAGGAAGTAGTAATTTTCCCCTCCTCTCCCTCTCCTTTCTGTTTTTTCTATTAAAATGATACCATATTTGTTCCTTCTTTCAAATCTCTCCCCATTTCACCAATCCAAAGGGGCTTCTGGGTGGGAAGCCATGTCCCCTACAGTCTCACAATCTTCTGCTTGAAGTGGCCCACTTCACCCTACTTCATGGTAGGGCTGGCCCTGACTGAATGTACAGATGTCATGGGGGTGGGTGCAGTCCTGCTTATATATACCATATTCCCCCCCCTTAAACCGGGACAACCCCCCCCCCCACAATTAATTAATTCAAAAATTAAAAAAATTAAAAATAATTTAATTTTAAAAAGAAGGGGCGGCCGCATGAAGCGTGTTTGAAATTTTTAATTATTCATTTATTTAATCTACGAGCTAAAGAAAGAAGGAAATCAATTTAATTTAAAAAAAGAAGGGGGTGCAAATAATTAATTAAATTGACTTACCTCCTCGCTGCCTGCGTTGCCTGTCGCTGTAATGCTGCTGCTCCTCTGGCGTCTCCACATCGATTGAGCCACAAGCCATCCTCCCAGCCTGCTCCCGAGCACCGCTCTGAGCTGGCTCACAAGCCATCCACCCGGCCAGCTCATGAGTCAGCTGGTTCAACTGCTCTCGCCGCTCCGAGATCGGAGTGACGAGAGCGGGCGATCTCAGCTGGATCGGTCTCGCCGCTCCGAGCTTGGAGCGATGGGAGCGGGCGAGCCAGCTGAGAGCCGGCTTGGCTCCGGCCGGCTCGCTCACCTGTCCTGCGCTGCTCCTCCATGCCGCCGCCGCCATTACTAAAAACTTACAGGGCGCCGGCATCTTGACTCGTGAAATCTCGTGAGATCCAAGATGTCGGTGCCCAAATCTCGTGAGGGCATCATGCCCTCACGAGATTTGGGTGCCGACATCTTGGATCTCGTGAGATTTCACAAGTCAAGATGCCGGCACCCAGTAAGTTCCTTTAGTAACGGTGGCGGCACGGAGGCTTGCCAACCTCCCGGAATCGTTCTGGGACAGTTCCGGGAAACGAGGACAATTTGTCCTGGAAATTCCGGGACGTATGGTAAGCGTACTTTGTAGGACATGATTGGGATGTGGCATGTCACTCTGCATGAAAGTGAAGTGGTTCTGCTCACATCACTCCAGTAATACCAATAATTGATGGCACTAATGGTTCCTGGCCAGCCTCTTCTACTTGAAAGAATTGTGTAGTTCCTCCAAACAAATGAATCCCCACATTGCAGTTCTCCATGCTGCACAAGGCCATTGTTGTTCTCTCCTAAATGACGTCAATAATAGCAGTGTCTATCAGTGGATGCATGATATAGGACTGTAATTTTGGGAACTAATGCTACTTTTTCAAGCAGGGTGGCTGAAGCAGATAGTTTATCAGTCTCCTAGGGCTAGTTCACACAAGACATTTTCTATTCCATATGAGCAGCAGTGATATGAACAGTGAATTCATTTTCAGAACAAATGGAATGTGAACTGAACGAGGTCCCTCATATGTTGCCCATTCATTTTCATTAAATACAAAATAAAACATGTTCACATCATTAAAAAACAAAAACAAAACTATTTTCACTACCCATGATGGCAGTGGCAAAGCTTCTGGACACGGACACAGACATGGACACACACACACACACACAACTCCAGGACAGTGCTGAGTTCCAGGGCAATTTATGGGTAAAAGCATTAGTGTTACCAAGAGGCAGCTGTACACTGGAGCACCTGCCGCCACGGACAGAGGTGACAGTACACATTTGGGTGTTTTTTTTCTTTTTATATAAGAGGGTTAAAAGAAAACAACAATGAATTTGGGAAAAACAAAATGAAGCCTTCCGGGGGGGGGGGGGGGGAAATATGAAAGTATTTGGTTGCCCTGCAAACAAATGGAGCTCTAAAATGAAAATGTTTAACATGCACACCCCTAAGAGAAGTCCTGCTGTTCTTGACTAGAGATTTATGTGGTTATCATAATGTACAGACTGGATGATCCTGGATACAGCTGGCAGCGATTCCCCTGATTGCAGTGCTGGGAAAAAAATGTTACCATGATTGTTTGAATTGTAGCCAGCTGTATACATGATCACCCAATTCACACGATGTTGTTCTCATGAGAGCCTGCCTGATATGTCAAGTGGAGAAAAACATAGATTTGTGAACCACTCTTCTATTAAAGATGGATTATTTTCTTTTGCATTCCGTTCCTTTCTTACCTTCTCTTATTGCAGTACTCCCTTGAAATCAGTTTCATTTGTAACGAAAATGAAGAGGAAGGCTGCAAAATGTCTTGCACTCTTTTTCAGTTCAATCTAATCTCATTGCTATATTTATGGATATCTAGCTAATATTTAAGCATAATTTTAATGAATGAGAGCTTGACATGTGTTTGAGCTTTATTGCATATTGTGCACCTTATATTACATGCACACACCCATTCATTCTTTAATGTCAAGGTATTTTTTCTTATGTTCAGGGCAGAAGAAAAATAAAATACTGTTTTAAAAAGAGATTATTTCTTCATTACCTGTACACATTAAGTTGTGCTGCATCAAAGAAAGGAGATACACTTACTGCCCAATCCTATCCCCGCATATTATAGCATGCAGCTGCCCCAATGGAGGCTGTGCTGCATGCTATGGTGGAGAGCCTGCAGGAGGTATTTTTTACATACCCCTCAGTAGGCTGCATGATTGCTTAGGTCTCCTCGGACATACGGCAGCCATTTTGGTGGCATACGTTATGAGGAAATGAGGAAATGGAGCAGAGAGGTTTCAAAAAGAGGGTAGAAGATCCAGTGTACATGACTCCCACCAGATCCACCCCCTCCCCTGACACCCGACCAGTTCCTCCCCCGAAATGTCCTATCAGTCTCTCTTCCTGCACACATGGCCCACCCCTGCCGCTGACTTACTGGTGCCTGCAGAGCCTCCCAGGGCTGTTGCCACAAGTGCTGCACCTCTCACTGTTCACAGCAGTGGCAGTGGCTCTCGCCTCGCCATAAAGGACCTTGCACTACCGGAACACTAGTTCTGGTAGTGCAAGGCCTCATAGGATTGGGGACTTAGAAATAATTTGACAAGAATAGGCCTCTGGGCACTTACCGATGTAATGGAATTCATGCTCCGTCATTTCTGGGTGCTACAGCACTAGACAACAAACAAAACCAGAATTGAACTGGGACTTTGCATACTAGTGAAATTTTGATTCATTTTGCCCTGTTAAAAAAAATTAAACCAATTATAAGTAAACAAAATAAGTGTCACAATCTGCATATAGTGAAAAGGAATTGCATTTTTCCCCGAAGTCTTTCATAAATACTGTATGATGAAATGTTTTAAATGGCCTGACATGGGTTTAGCCCAGGGCAAGGGAACAAATGTTCCCTTACCTTGAGGAGGCCTCCAGGTGCTGAAACTCCCTCATGGGATTCAGCGGACGCCACTTTGGTGCTGCTGCAATGCCCCATGGGGGTTAAGTAGGATTGGGCTGCAAGTAAACTGACCAGGTGTTACTGAATTCATGGTCAAGTCTAATTGGGGTCCTAACAATATCTACGCAATATTCTCTTTCTTTTAACAAGTTCTCCTTGCTGTTTTCCTGGCATTGAAAATGTTCATGCAAATGATATCACTCTCTTTACATATGTTAGCAATTATTATTAAAGCCTATTCAAAGTACAACCTTCTATGAAAGAACTTAATCAGAACCTTTGCAAACATTTGGCAAGAAGGAAATATTTTAAGGTAAGCCTTCTTTTCTTAATTCCTGTTTCCATGGCTAAAAGCTAGTCAAACCGTATGTGTGTAAGTTCCCAAAACACTTTTGGACCCATTTTAGGTTATTTTTAGAAGGTGCTCAAAAGGGAGTGGATATGTTCCTGGAAGGAGAAGAGAGAATCCATACCCATTGTCTTGGGGTCTGGGGGATGCTGCTCCCTGTTTTGCCACATTTGAGCAATGAAACATGAAGCCCGGATGCGTATCATCTATGCACATCATATTGCTCTCAATAGAACAGGTGCCTGAATGTGCTTTCTAATACACATCCAAAGGCACACTCCAATTCTTGTATGACTGAAGTTGTATCACTGCCTCAGAGTGTGAGCAATGAGACTTGGATTGCCTTCCATGGTATCACCATTTAGCAAAACTGGATTGACTCTGTGATGTTATCTCAGTTACTACATGTTCACTGATAAAAGTTTGGGATCCCATAGTGAAAGAGAAAACAGAAGTCATGTTAAAAGTTTTAAAAACTGGTACTGAAGTAACACCACAAAGTGCTTTTCGCATCATTTGGAAGCCTTGGATATTTTGTCAAACATCTCACAGTGCAATCTTATACCTGGGAATAAGTCCTGTTAAATATAGCGGGCCCTACTTCTGATTAAACCAGCAGAGGATTGCACTATTAGTGCAATCGTATTCATGTTTACGCAGAAGCAAGTCCCATTGTGTTCAATGGGGCTGGCTCCCAGGAAAGTGTGTATACAATTGCAGCCTTAGAGGATGAACATTCAACACAGCTCTAATATTATAAGCCAGAGGTTTCCAACCTGTGGTACGTGTAATACAGGCTGGTAGTATGTGGGCTGCCACCATCGCGGCTGCATGGTGCCACGTTGGAGCTTGAAAATTGGCGCCTTGAGCTCTGCCAAGGGGGCAGAGCTCGAATGCGCAGGCTCTAGGCACCAGGGATGGCCCTCCCCTGTGCCTTACCTGCCTTTTCCAAGCTCCAGTGCAGCTACGAACCCAGAAGAAAGTGCCAATGATGTCATTGGCACTCGCTTCCGGTGGTACACAGTAGGCCAGAGGTCCATGGAGGTGGTACATGGGCCAAAATGGTTGAGTAACACTGCTATAAACAATACTCTGAAGACCAGATTAGGTCTTAGGTCAGATTAGGACCAGATTGGGCACAGTTATAATTTTTAAACTGTAATACTAAACACTGAAATCAATGTGCATTACTTCAAAGTAAACACCCTAAAGACGGGAGCTGCTAGTTTGACAGCATGAATTTTTTAATATATATTTTATTTCAACAGTATTATTGAATGAGTGACTGCTGAACCAGTTTAAGCCTGTAGTGTATACATACTGTGCTTTAAAGACCAAACTAGATGTTATATTAATCACGACATTGGCCTTTGCATGTGGCTTTTTTTTTTCAAATGGAAGCAGCAATTTGGGGGGGGTGGGGTGGAATCAGGATTAAGACTGTGGTGACTGGGGAGGCCTTTTTAACCTTTTCCACTCTTGTCACAATGAAAATCCCATCTCCATTCCCTCCCCTCCAGGAGTTGTTATTTGCCTCAGGACAGAAGCTGCCATTGGCAGTGGTGTGTAGGTGTTGTTGTTTTTAACCAAAATAAAATAAAAAACCTACCCTTGCCACAATCCCAATCATGATTCCCCTTCCCTGCTGCTGCTGCTGCTGCTGCTGCTGCTATTATTATTATGGAAGATATTTGAGGTCCCGAGTGTCAAAAATTGTGTTAGTTTTCTTTCTGAAATGTTTTTTTTTTACTTCCGGCTTGGAAATGTTTACTTTTAGTCCAGGTTTTGGGATCATTTGTTTTATTATTGCTTTCAGTTTTGATATTTTGGGGTTGTGGCATGAAAAAAAGGTTGAAGACCATTGTCCTAGTAGACTACAATGCATGGCTGCTGCTCTGTGTTCCACATGGTGGGTCACTAGCTGTGTAGACTTACCTTAGACCCATACCACTGAAGGAGCTGCAGATTCGTTACATTTAGTAGAACAGCATCATCTTCTGTACCCTTTAGTTACATGAAATAGGAACCTGCAGAAGTTTTCAGCTTTCAGGAACAACTTGAACTTGATCTTATTTTCACATGAACAGCTTTCATTTTGCATCAGAATACAACAGGGAGTCCTCTTTTCATCATAAATTATGGGACAGAGTCCTGGTAAATTTTCAACAGTGGCAGCGTATCTGCCTGATATTATTTATTGTTATTGCAAGAGCAAACATTACTGTCAGCCTCATGAAACTCAACGTAATAAATACGATGCTAAGTGAAAAAGGACTTTCACACATAAAACCAGGAAAAAATACACTGGGTGAAAAACTGCAGAAATCCTATGACTGTTCATATAATTTATTTAACACATTTTAGTACAGCCCCAAAAGGACATTAAAATAGGGTAACAGACACATGAATTAATGGAAGTTCAAATATATCTTGTTTTTCCTTATGGTATAAACAGCAACAAATCAACTGTAGCCTCATATTTTTTCTTAAAAGTTCAATGATTCACCATTTCCTTTATAAACCAACATCTGTGTCAAGTGATTGGACAGGATTTTACCATTTAGGACTACAGGGGGGCCTGTATCCACAGACCCGCTATACGGAGATTCACTTATCCGTGGTTTGCAGGGGCCCACCCACCCCCGCTTGCATTACCTTCATTAAGAGTCTAGTGCTGGTGCCACGCAAGCACTTCTCTTCCTTAAACAAAACGCTATAAGCCAGCGTGCTGGCTTACAGCACAGAGCAGGCAAGCAGCCTGCAAACTAGAGAGGCTCCTGAACGTTAACAGGAAGCAGAGCTAGCTTATAGCATTCTGTTTAAGGAAGAGATGCGCTTGCTTGGTTCCAGTGCTAGACTCCTAACGAAGGTAATGGGTGTGAGGGGCCACGGGGGATAGCGTTCCCCCTATTCATGGATTCCTGGTACCTGCGGGGGGAGGCAGGAACCTATTCCCCACAGATACGGGGGTCATACTGTATATGGTGACCAAAATCTGTTATTATTGTCCCTTTATACTTCAGCCAACACTGGTTGCAAGTCTGAGCATTTTAGTTACACTAAAACCCTATTGAAATAAACTGGACAAGTTAGTCAATGCATAACTTAATGCCCATTACATTTCAATGAGCCATATGCATGGATTTCTGGATTGGACCAGAATATTTCATACTCTCTATACTGAAAAGCACCCTCCCAGTTCAAGCACGTTTTCTTGAAATATATCATTTAGAAGTCCTGCAAAGTACATCCTGTGTTACAGATGCTCCCTGAACATTCACAGCAATATCTTATCTCAAAAGTATTGGAAGTTGTTATATCAAAAGAGCCGCAAATGTCTTACCCCTGTTTATATTTCAAAGTTTGCCCCTTGGAAGTTTATGTAGTATAAAACTGGTGGAAGTAATTTATATAGTATAAATCTCACTTCCCATGAGCCTCAACAAAAAGGAAGAGGAAGAAGTTGAAAAGGAAATGAGCAAAAAAAAAAAAAAGGGAACTGTGAGGAAAAGTAGAAAATAAACTAAAGCTCCATTTTTATTTTTAGATTGTGAGCCCTTTTGGGACAAGGAACCATTTACTTGATTTTCTTTATAAACCGCTTTGTGAACTTTTTAGTTGAAAGGCGGTACTGTATATAAATCTTAATAAATAATAATAATAATAATTCTTACACTGCTTGTTTCGTCGTCCTTCTCAGAAACAAACTGTTAAAAGGCTTATGAAATTACAGTATCTCAGCCACTTGCACTGCTTTTTAATGATGAAAAGTTGCTCAGTGTCCTTTCTACAGTTTCCTCTGCTTCCTGGCATACCTCTCAGCTGTTTCTCCTTGTGAGGGGAACATTGACACACAAATTTGCCTCCTCTTGCTGAACAGTTAAATGGGCTGAAAACAATTAGTAAGAGCCATTTGCAAAGCCAGTGTGTTGGTGGGACAAATGCAAGCTGCCCCTCACAATAAGGCACACTTGAGAGTTTTCTCTCCTGCTGTTTCTATTGTGTGTCAAGATGATTATTGCTAATGCAATTTGCCTTTTTCAAACCACAAAAAAGTTTATTTGTATACAACAGGTATTTCTTCTGCTAAAGAAAAAAGATGAAGAGAGAGAGAAAGATGTCACTGTATTCAGCAAAAGTACATTTAATACAATATACCAAGCTCACTGGCCTTCTTTACAATATTCCCTTTGAAAGTGGAACAGGTGCGTTTCATTAACCCATCAGGATCTCCTTGCCGACTGGATCTTCAGCACTGTCCCTTGTCCATATATGACTGCTTGATTTGCATTCAGTCATAAGTCATGGGTCTTTTTTCTTGAGTAATCAGAGCTCCTCCTGTTTTAAGAAAGCAGAGTTTACAAAAATTCAGTGTGAATACAGACATGGCCGCCCGCAACTCTCGCTTTCACATAATACAATGCCGGACTGTTCTCATTTCAGGCAGGCCTAACACATGTCAGGGCAACACCTACTTCATCATACTAGGTTATAGGAACTTTTAGGAATTAGCCCGCCCCTACAAAATCTTGCAGGATGGAATTCAAGAAGGGCACAGACAGAAATTGGTTTTAGTAGAAGAATCAATATGATTAGGACCAGGCAGGATCCAACAGGAAAACATTCAGGAAGTGTTCAGCATTTAACCAAGAGGCTAAATGGATAGGTAGAGGGGACATCTATCACTGCAAGGCATGATCAGAAGCCCCCAAGGTGAACAGGTCAAGGTTGGGACTTGTTCTGATTGGTTTCTGGGAGGCTAAAGCACAACTGTAGATTATTTGTCTAAATGAAGGTAAAACCATTGGGGTTCTAAGTGGAGAGAGAGGTGGAAAGGAGTAGCAGCAGGGGAAGGATAACAAGAGGAGAAAATGTTGGATCCCTCCCCACCCTAATCCACACAAGAAATTGTACAGCTCTCTATTAAAATATCTCCTTTTGGTCTCTTTTAGTCCAAACCTACCAAAACCTACCAGAACGGCTAATGCAGCCGTGCCACCATGCACTGCATCCTGCAGAGGAAGCAGTCCTGGAGGTCTTCTCTGGGTAAGGGTACATTTGGTCCCTTGCCCAGGGGTAAACGCTGCCCGAATGGCTCTACTCAGACCTGCACCAGCAATTTAGCTGGTATTTGTCTGAGTAGACCTGGGAAGGCAGATCGAGGCCAGGAAGTGGGATAGGATATGGGCAGCGGCACTGATGCCAATACCACCCCCTTCCCGGTCTCGAGCTGCCCTCCTCTCCACCCCATTCTCTGCCCTGTTCCTCCTCCTTCCCACCCCATTCCGCCCACCCACCACCTCCCTCCCGTCCCCTGCACTGACTTACCGGTGCTGGGGCTCATTGGAAGGCTGCTGGAGTGTGGCCATGGCTGTTAACCTCTTGCAGTGGTGACCCTGCTATGCAAAATGTCTTTGCCTTTTGCAATAGCCATAAAGGACCTTCCACTGTCAGAACACTAGTTCCAGCAGCACAAGGACCCCATAGGATTGGGCCGTTTGCCATATGTTATTGTGACCAAGAAATGAAACAAAGGTGGGATTAAGAAGATAAAGGAGTGACAGTTCTGCAGATAGGGTGGGCTTGGCTAACAATGGTTCCTAGGGGCTTCTGTACACAAATTAAATAGACTGCAGACTGTGAGACAGTTATAGAGAAAGGAGGTAAACAGCTCTATACTACCGAACTCCCCACATAGCAATGCAGCCGCACCAATGGGGCATGCAGTGCATCCCATAGGGAATTTCGGACCACGAAGACTTCCACAAGGTGAGAAAACATTTGTTCCCTTGCCCCAGGGTAAGCCATGACTGCCCCACTGGGTTTACTCAGACATGTGCTAGCTATATAGCTGGTGCAAGTCCAAGTGGACCCAGGAAAGTAAATCAAGGCTGAGAAGGGGGCTAGGCTATTGGAGGGCTGTTGCCACTGATACTGTCCCCTTCCCAGCCTCAATTCACCCTCCTCCCCACCCCAGTCTCCTCAGTTCCTCCTCATCTCTGTCCCATTCTGCTCACACCCATCTGCCTCCACCCCCCCAAGCTGACTTACCAGCACCAAGGCACTTTGTCCGTTTGCTAGTGTGCGGACCCAGCCGCTCACCACTTGTGGTGGCGACCAGGCTGCACTATATGGCACATTGTGCTATATGACAGCCATAAAGGACCTTATGCTGCCGGAATGCCATGGCCCTGTTAGGTTTAGGCCGAAAACCTGGTTTTGGTATTATGTAATAGGATTCAGCTCGAGTTGTCAAGGAATTGTCATCCACAAGTGCTGGAAAGTTATTTTATAAAGAAGCACTGAATAAATTTAAGACAGAACTACACACAGGGTTCCCAACTCTGTGTTTACCTCATGAAGCTGATGAAGGGGCACATTATAAGGACAGAATTAGCAGTTGGTGGGAGGGGAACCTTTTTCCTACCTGCCAGTTCTCCCCCCAAAATGTTCCCCAGGGCTTTCTTAAAGCCGTTCTTCCCTTGAACACTGTACTCAGAGAATCAAAAGTTTCATTCTACTAAAGATTTCTAGCTAATACTTCCCTTCAAGGTTTTGAAAATGAACCTTATTAATGTATTTATAGCACACAAATAGCTTCAAAATACTTATAGGCAAGGCAGAATATATATATTTAAGATGCCTAAATATCCATTGCAAATACTAGGAATTAAAAATATTTTTCTTGCCTAAGTTGCTGATGAGGTAAAGCAACACCGGCAACATTATCACAATAATGAAGATGAAGGCCAAATCCTGCCACTGTCTCCGGTGGTTGTGGAAAAACTATATAAAATTGAACCAATATAGATGTGTCAGGATACATTTCTGATTCCCTGTGCAACAAAGTTTGTGAACATATCAAAGTCCTCTTCAGGGCCATTCAGAGGAATTTTATCAGGAGGTACAAAATTTCTTTTGGGCCCCTTCGTACATATGAATTTGGCTCCTGGGCCTTTATTGCTCCAGGCCTTTATTGCTCCCTTTATTGCTCCCTGGGCCTTTATTGCTCCCTTTTTGACCCATTTTTCACCCTGGGCCCAGGTACAAATTACCCTCTTAACCCCTCTCTCAGAGGCCCTGGTCCTCTTCATACACAGAGGAATAGTCCTTACAGATACAGAGTCTTCTGACCATTTCAAATTTTTGAATAGTCCATTGAAACTAGAATCAGCTCCTTTTAGAGGAAACAGAAGAGAAACATATGTCTTTGGCAGAGGCAGAGTCCTTTTTCCCACTCCCTGCCACCTGGAAATACTGAAATGCAGGATTTGGCTCTAAAGACAGAACTAGACACTACAAAAACAGCAAGGCTTCCTGTCCTCTCCATAACATCTAATTTAATGTATGCTGTGTCCTAACATCACTACAAAGTGCATTTCTTCATCCCTGCAAGCCAATTATGTTGAGCAGGGGGAGTCAATACACCTTGTAATGATGTCAGGATGGGGCTGAATGGATGTTATGTGTCAGAGGGGGAGCCTCAACTTGGGGCTCATATTTTTGGCAGCAGTTGCATGTTATTTGTAGCATGTAGTTCTACGCTCAAGAACACAAGCAAGCAAAACACATCTGCAAAATGATCACACACAATATCGTCTTCAGTATATTCAACACTAATCAGCATCTTCTTTTTAGGATGCACAAAAAAGGTCACCTTATGGAAAGGTAAGACACAGAACCATGAAAGAAAGAAATATGCCAGAGTCCAAAACATGGAGGATGAAAATTTACGATTGACATCAGGATACAATACACACAGTTTTCAAAAAAGATAAGCTTCCTTTTGAATTAAAAAATAAAAAGAAAGACATTAGAAATGAAGTTAACTAACCATGTTGTTTTATCCAAGGTCAAAACTAGATTCAGAAGGAAGGAATATAATAGACAATAATAAAGGTCAGTAAATTAAAAAAAAAATGGACCAGAAAGAAGTACATACTACAAGTATTACCCTTTTATATCAACAATTATTGAAAAAAATTCTAAACCATGTTTGCGGATAAGGAATTAAAGTATGTTCTTATGCATGGGGGAAGGGGATATTCGTTCCCTTCCCCCGGTGTACGTCCAGGCGGTCCCAATGGACTTCCTTGGCTGCGCGCCAGCTATTTAGCTGGTGCACAACCGAATAAGCCATTTAAGGCCAGCATGGCCTGGGAAGTCCTCATTCTGCCTGTCTGCAGAAGTGTAGGGCAGTGGCCTTAGGAAGACAGTGGCAGCAGATCTCAAGCAGAAAAACCTGGATTGAATTCTAACTTGACCCAGCAAGTAAAAACTGGCACCTCAGCTAGAGAGCTATTGAACCCCAGACATAATTTGAGATGCCCTTCTTATACTGGTAGTGTGTAAGCCCTACAGCAGTGGCTCCTGCATGTCCCACCAGAGTAATTCAAGAAGTCCTAAGTTGCAGTCCCTCCCCACGCTACTGTTGCCCCAGTTTCCAGGAAGGGTGATTCTAGGAGCTCCAACATGGGTTTGGTCATACAATCAGTGGCGTCGCTGGTGGGGGTACAGAGCAGTAAGTGGTGCAAGACACTGCTATATGGGTGTAAGTGGCCCCACCCCCTTGCCGGTCAAAGTCATTCTGGGTGGTGACGGCTAACGCGCAGGCCGCTCAGTTTGGTTCTGTAAGCACCCACACGTTGCTATCGTGGCCGAGAATGGCTCTGAACAGCAAGTAGGTGCGGCAGCTTACACCCATGTAGCAGCATCTTGTGCCACTTACTGCTCCGCACCCCCCCCCCAGTGACGCCACTGCATACAATCCAGGCTATATAGGTTCTTTGGTTGCCTGCATTTCCTCAAACATCTTCGAATTAAACTGTTCTGCTTATGCACAGACCAAAGAGCCAAAGCTCAAATGAACTCTAGTGATCAGTACCTAACGAACCCTACCTTAATTATGTCCTAGGAACATTAAATGCAACCGTAGTAATTCTGACCATGTTACTTTTATATGCTGTATTTCTATTTTCCTGCCAATGAGCTAGATGTGAAGAGTGCCTCTGATTAGCAATTGCTTCAGCCATTTAATAAGAAACATCCTCAGTTTAATGACTGCCTGTAGTACATTTATTTCACATTATTTGGCTCATCACTTGCTTTGAAAATATTGAACAGTGAAACACCACCTGTCGATGGGGAAAATCGAATGCTAAGCTTCTATGTGGTCTACATATCAACATGGCAAATAGGTGGATTGATATGTAGCCTTAAACCGAGGAAAAATGCCAGTGAAAAATCTTCATTTACAATAGCATTTCAGTGCACACACATCACAAGCAATTTTCTTTCCATGATGTTAAATCAGGACAGGTTCTGATAGCCCTGTGATGACCCCCTTCACATGGTCTTCCCATTGAAATGAACAAACAATCCCAGCACACTTTTATAGCCAATTTTAAATAAATGTTAAATATTAATGGTAGAGGACCAAGACTGAGGTATTCGAGGATTAAAAGCCATGTAAAAATGTTTATAGTAAAAAAAAAAATCAACTTAAAAGGGCTTCAGAAGCATTAAATGATTTAAAAACAAGTCTTAAAACAAAAGATTCAAAAACAGGTCTTAAAGCATTTTTTAAACATTTTTTACATGGCTTTTAATCCTCGAATACCTCAGTCTTTGTCCATTACTGCGGGCCATGAAACGTTTTCTGCATTAATGGTAGATATTGATTGCATGCAACAGAAAGACTATAGTGGACACAGCTTATCCTAACATGAGAAATTCTTCTTCTTGCCTCAGATGATTGAGAAAGGACAGGTACAACGGCTCAGAACAAGGGCTGGGGCACCGCAACATTCATGATTGGTGCAGAACTAAGCTAAACACAGCTTAGGTCAAAATGCAAGATCAAAATGCTGTGATCATTTTGGTCCCACTGAAAGAGTCATAAAATCTGTAAGATGATTCCTTTTCTAGGGACTACAAGTAGTTTACAATTTTACAAACGTACAAGTTTACAAATTACAATTTGGCAAGTTTACAAAAAAACCACAATTACGGCGTATCTGTGGATGCTGCCCTGAGTCAAGGCCTGGAACGGGCCAGCTTGTCTCTTTCTGTTTTACCTATGTCCCTTAGAATGTCCCTTAGAACAGCTGCCACCCTGGAGAAGGGCTGGGGAAGCAAAACCTGGTGTTTCTACCCAGTGGCGTTCCTACACTGGTACGGGAGGTGCGGACTGCACCATGTGACACCCTCAGGGGAGTGACATCACTAGTGGCCAAAATCCTGAAAACCTTTGTCTTTATGAATTAATATCATCATGTTATATATAATTTGATGCGTAATCTCATGCAGAATGCAATGAAACAAACCGTATCTGTAGTCTAACAAACGTTATGGCCAAATAACCAGAAACAGAAAATACAGCTTCCTCGTTTAACTCAAAACAGACCAATAACTGATTGTTCTGAGAGCTGAGTTGGTTATATATTAAAATAAATAAAGTTAATGCTCTCATACTGGGTGATGCAAACCCTTGTGATGCCTCTGTTTAGGCTGCAAACATACATTAGGCTGTGCATATAATATTGTAAATTTAAAGGTGTAATTTTGATTAAGCAGAAGGTGGGGCAATGGCATAGGGGTAGGGCGATGATGTGTTTCCCTGCTCACTGCATGGGAGAAGGTTCATCATGGGGGTGACACACTGACCTCCCACACCGGGTGACGCAAACCCTAGGAACGCCCGTTTTTGCCATCATCTGTGACTGCTGTCTTTTGTACCCTGAGGAGGGAAACAGGGAGCAGTCTAGCCTAGGATTTGCTTGCATCTGTCCATTGACTGCTCTGCACCCTTTTGTAGCCATCCTGCCCCTTATCTCCCTAACTTCCTTGGACCAGGTCTCACTCATCTTACCCCATACAGCTCCATCTATCCCTGCAGTCTGTGTGAGATTTTGATCTCAACCAAATAACAACATGTCTCCTCTGATGAAGCCAGGCTATGAACATTATGTTGCTGACAGCTTTATTCCTGAGAAACTGAAAGGTTTGATAACATCCCATGACATCAAAGCAGCTAAGCCGGTAACTGCTGGAGGCTTCACCATTAAAAACAAAACAAAAAACCTTTACTGCACTACAGTATATAGAGGATGCATGTTGAAAATTTGCATTTTCTTTAAACTGTGCTGGCCGATACAATAAGCAAGACCACCTCACCAATTCTACCTTGGTATTTCTAGTCACAGGACAGTCATCACAATATGAGGGACGCCACTGGTAGGCGGTCAGCAAACATTTGTACACCACTCATCATTGGCTGGCAAATGAGTGTAAGGGAGGATGTATTCAACTATCTGCCGTCCCACCTACCCACATGTAGTAACTTTTTTAGAGTCTTGTCAAAGGATAAATGCCCACTCATAGCACTGGGTACCCTCAATTTCAAAGTTTGGATCTTGTTTTATTGGCTGCATCCAGACTGAACATCAAAAAACCATAATTCGTTGTTAAAAGAATAGCACTGCAATGAGCCTCAGATCCATGTGTTCTCCCCTCGTCTTTCTCCCTTCTTCTGCACAATGGAAGGAAACCTGAAACCTTCTTTCTGAAATGCAGGATAAGCAAGCATGGTTTCTGTTCAAATCTTAAGGACTGTAGGAGTTCAAATGTGCAGTCGATACAAATTTGCCTCTATGGGCCCTTCAATCCCTGAAGCCACTAAATGCGAGCCAAAGTCTACGAATTCTCCAGTTTCATAATACTGTATTAGGATTCCACCGATAGACCATGATCTGCAGGCCATTTACTGTTTTGAAATGTTTATGTTTTCTGTCAGGTTCAACTTCAGGGAAGGTTTAAAAAATACCCCATGGCTAAAGACAGAGTTGGTGCCCTGGGGCAAATCCTGTGCCAAGCTCCCATGGTGTGCTCTGGACCCCTCTGAGTGTGTGCGCATATTACCCCAAGTAGAAGCAGGGGGGCACATTCTTCCTTCTACATCATGGAGGAAAAAGAGCATCTATTGCATCCTCATGTCACCGTTCTCAGCAACCAAGGGAGACAGTTGGGTGCTCTCTTCCCTCTGCAACAACGAGGAAAGAGAATGCCCATCCACCTGTCCTTTCACCATTCTTAGCTGCCGAGAGTGGTAAAAGTGGTGTGAATGTGCTGCTGCTGTTGTCCTTCAGTACTGCTAAAAGGAAGAGAGTGCCCCCTCCAAGAGATGACAGTCACATTTTTTTCCCTTTCCTCATTTTGAGAGAAACTGTCTTGAGCCATATATGCCAATGAACCTTTTGGCTTACTGCCCAGGGGTATAGGTTTTCCTTGGACCTAGACTCAAAGGTGACTCTAAGAAGTACAGGACACTTCTTTGTTAAATCAGATAAAGCTAACCTAAATATAAGCATAAAAAGTTAGGCTTTAAGAAATTAGATGTGCAATCCTATGCTTGTCTACTCAGAAGGAAACCCCATTGAGGTCAATTGGACTTACTACCAAGTAAGTGTTACAGGATTGCATTACAGGATTGCAGCCCTGGTCTGTATGAAATATCTAAGAGACTCAAACAAGAGCTTGCATGAGGCTGTAGTTCCAGTGAGTCCGTGGGCTTTTTGTCACTTTACATGCAAAGAGTTTTATGCTAACCTATGCTATGTGATGTCATTTTTTAAATATTTCCAAGTTGCCTTTTGGTCCCCAAGAAGGGACCACCAAGCAGCTTACAATCATCATAATAAAATAATTTACAAACAGCAACTAAAGTATCCAAATAATTAAAAGAGGAACAGAAAAAAGCAACCAGAGGTACAAAATAATCAAAACAGAGGCACAAAAAAGCTCAAACCAAAGATATTTATTTCATTTTTAAAGCAATTCTTCTTATTATTAAAGCTGTGTGTTTATGTAACCAAGTCATATGTAGGCACCACTTTGAGTGTTTACGTTACAGGTCTGAGCTGAAAGTTCTCAAAGAGAGTTTTTAGCAAAAAAAAAAAAAGTTGGACAGTTTGGGAGATTAATGGGGGGTCCCCCGAAACTCCTCCCCCCATTGCCTTTATTTTGCTGCCACTGTTTTATACAGGAGCAGCACTCCTCTTGGCAACTGCCATTTTCATCCCCAGAACCCCGCTGGGCAACATTATGTCATAATGTAGCACAGTGTCAGTGCCAGGTTCCTGAGGCCTTGGGGCAAAGCCCTGCTTAAGATTTCCCATGGCATCCTCAATGTGTGCTATCTCTGCCACAAGTACTGACAGTTCAGGGATCAACCCAGCCAATGCCCAAACTGGCTGACCCCTGATGCCACCCCTGACATAGCATTGCACAGAGCAGGCTTTTGGAGAAAAGAAAATGGCAGTTGCCAACAGGAAGCCATTAAGAAGGAGCTCAGCTGCTGCTGTCTGGGGTAGGTGTCAGGCCATCCAATTCATCCTGCCCCTCATCCAAAACTGCCAAAAGGTTTTCCCCATTTTCATTGTCTGTGAACAGGACAGCAAAAATGGGAGTCGTGTAGGTGCAGTCTCATTTATTATTAGGTTGGTATTCTTTTAAGATAAATCTCACTATTTTCAAGTTCATTTTGTCCCATTATTTTATACTATTCTGATATCAAACTATAAGATGTCATTTTTCAAAATTGTGTTATTGACTTAAATGATTATATGCAACTTTATTTTTACTGTGCCCCTGGAGAAGAGTGAATGATGGAGCTGAATGAACTATATCTTCAGTGCATCTTTGAGATTCACTCTCTTGCCATTTCTGAAACCACAATCAATTAGTTTCACTACATTATATTATCTGTTCTCCCGTGATAATATTACAAGTGGCTACCAAAGGTGTAGTAACAGTTGTCTACAGTCTTCAGACCAGGGATATGTGGTGCCAGAGCAGCAGGTGAGGCAACCCCGCCCCCTCGTAGTTCACAGAAATGAGCCGCAGTCTAACCGTGAGATTGCGCGTGCACACTACCTGCTTGCACCCGAGTTAGCGGGCAGCGCATGTGCGCAATCTCATGGTTAGGCTGCGACTCTTTTCTGTGAACTACAAGTGTGCGGGGTTGCCTCACCTGCCGCGCCTGAACCGCACGTCCCTGCTTCAGATACTGATCTTACTGGCAAATATGCGCTGATTGAAAAAAAAAAGTGCTTAAAAGTAAGGATTGAGATACTTAAGTATCCAAGTACTGGCTGATCAAAGTTTACAAAGGAAGCTGCCTTATACTAACTCAGATCATTAGTCCATCTAGTTCCATATTGTTGATATGGAACTCGCCAAGGTTTCAGATGTAATTTTTTTCTCTTTCCTACCTGAAGATGCTGGGGACTGAATTGAGATCCTCTGCATGAAAAGCAGGTGCTCCATTACTGAGCTGCAGCCCCCCCCCCCCAGAGCTCCACATTTGAAACTCAGGGCATACTTATACTACACGCATAAAACTGGTTTCATAGGTATTCACTCCCCCCCACACACACAGAACTTTGGAAACTGTATTTTTTTTCTGCATATAAGAACTCTCTACAGAATGCCCAGCACCTTCATGTAACTACAATCCCTAGGATTTTTTCAGAGAAACATGACAAGCTGGTACAGACCAGATAGAAACTGCTAACTAACTAAAAATCTGCCCTTAGTTACAGATACAGCTTTTCTCAACTATATTTAATTTTACCTGCAGGAGAAAGCTTACACACATGAACAAGTGAATAAAATGAAATAAAAGGCAAATGACCTTACAGAACAAACTCTGGCTTTTCAGCAAGCTTCAGAGCCTCATGCATGCCTGCAGCTGATAGCTTACGGTTGATATTTCTATATCTGCATTGCAACAGATTGCGATACGTTGTCCTCAGGTCCCGATTGAAGAAGGCATATATAAAGGGGTTAATAAGAGAGTTTGCATAACCCAACCACAGAAATGTCCTCTCAACCCACAAAGGGATACAACTGCAAGAGGTTCCACAGATAAAGGGTCTAGCTGTAGAAAGTATGAAAAATGGCAGCCAGCACACAGTAAAGGCCCCCACGACAATTCCAAGGGTGGTGGCAGCTTTCTGCTCCCTCTTGAAGATGGAAATGTTCTTCCGTTCATGCCTTAGCAGCCGTGAAAAATTTGTGCACTCTTCTGATTCCTTGTGCAATTTCACAATGCCATTTGCAGAAACTATCCCTTCATTTTCCTCCGGCCGCGGGAAACCAGCAAACTTGTGTTTGGCAGCGCTCTTCTTGGCAGCCTTGTAGATTTGATAGTACATGAAGAGCATCACTGACATGGGGATGTAAAACGCAACTGCAGTTGAGTAAATTGTGTAACCAAAGTCTTGGCTGATTAAACAAACTTTGTCATCATTAATATTTTGAGCCCACCCGAACAGGGGCGGCAAAGTAATTGAAGCAGACAGCAGCCACACACAAAAGATCATTTTAGCCATACACTTCCCATTTTGCCTTACAGGATAGGTGAGAGGCCTGGTTATACCAAGATACCTAGAAAGAAAGAAAGCAGAGTTAGAGCATGATTGTTCTCTGTTTGTGATCAAAGCCACTTCTGTTGAAGGCAGCTGACAGATGACACACAATCATAACTGAAATAGCAGTTTGATCTGCTGACAAAATGTGAAATCAACAGTTCAGATGTTATCTGTGCATGTTTTTTTAATACACCACCATTTCTAGGCAAACATGCTAACAGAATAAAGATAATGCATAAATAAACTGACCACATTTTATTCTTCTGTGCATACAGATTCAAAGTTTTGGGTTCATTTCCACAGCTCATTTTAGTGCTTTACAAACAGTGATTTCATTTATATCCCACCATGTGCCCGCATACCATCACTTGCAGCAGTAGGTGAACCCATCTGATCGACACTATAAAGAAATGGGGGACGGGGACGACAAAGGTCTGAACGACAAACTATGGTCTGAAGGCACACCTGAGGGTGGTCAATGCCTAGATTGGAAACCACCTAGGAACCCTATGCATGAGAATACCTGCACACATACTGGCCTTGAGGTCAAAGATTACTAGAAAGAAATGTCTTCAACAATTTCTTCAACGGCTGCAGAGACTGGCTGAGCAACAAGAGCAAGGAGGAAGAACCCTAGAGTAAAGAAATACTGTGCTCTCCCACTTTCACGACTAGGCTGTTTATCTCCACAGTTTATCTACAGTGGATTTGCAGCCTTAAAAACTGCAGCTCTACTAGATGCTGCCTCATAGCACAGAACGGAGCTGAGCACCAAAGCCTTGATGGAAATTCCCCCCCCCCCGGGAGTATAACATTCATCCTAGTATTACAGTATGTTCCCATGTATTCATTCTGCATAGTGCCAGCCAGTTAGTTTACCACCACATGAATAAAAAAACAGAACCCCAATTCTGAACCAATAATCTGAATGATAACATTATAACAGTCATTTTAGGTTCTGCATAAACTTTCACATAAGGGTGCAGCTTGTGTTCTAGTTAAGGAGGGAAAATAAAAATGTGATCCAATTTTCAGTTTAGATTTGGTTTGACATCCTACCTAATGTCTCTGTACTTTTCTTGAAAATGTTTCATACCTTGCTTTTAAAATTGCCAAAGAAAAACAGTTCTTCAGAAGTCCTGTACTTGTTCTGCAAGGCACCTTAACGGAAAAATATTCGCCTTGGATATTTATAGCGTTCTAGTGTTTAATGCAATAAAATCAATTTGAAAGGAAGTTAAAACGTTTTCATTCTGCTTAAATAAATAAGGTATTTGGGGCCATTAGCAAATTGTGCTTCTTACAAGAGCTATTTAGAACCTGTAAATTTCTTCTGTGGTTTGATAGGTTTACAATGACTTTCACAAAATATTTTGTAGTCAATTTCATTGCAAGAAAAAACGCTCTCTTTAATTCTTAATGTTATGCGCTTAGTTTTTAATAAGTTAACTAAACTTCATGGGGAAAGTGTTAATATTTCCCTCCCATGAACCTCCATTCTTAGCCCCTGATTAAGCAGCCTAACATTCCTGAAAGATTCATGATACCACCATGAACACCATTTATAATGCAGTTTTGGAACAGGTAGCTTTTGTGCTACAGTAGAATAAGATAAATGCTGCCATTTGTTTGTTAATGATCCTTACGCTCTGTTCAGTTGTTATCCTCCATGCTTAAACCAAACATTTCGTGCAGGAAACATGATTGCAACACAAGCCACAACCCTTGACTCCCATAAAAGCCCTTTTCATGTGTTCAACTGAACATGGAGTGTGTAACCAATACACATGGTCCCACTTCCTTGGGCACACATTCAGTGGAGAACAACCAAACAGGGAACTAATCTTTTTACCGAACCACATTTCCAAGGCTTTCTTGATTGCCAGCCATGATTGCTGTTTAACAGGCTGAAACTGATTTGCCTCTGTAGTGCAGTAATGTCCTGGAAGACAATGCTTCAAGAACCATGGAAGCACGGGTGGTCCATGCCTCTGCACCACTTGAATCCCCCCCCCCTAATTTTTTGCCACCCTGTGGAAGAGGGTGGGAAACAAGTGAGTGAGCAGGGGTGAGGATGGGTGAGTGGGCAGGCAAGCACCCCCCCCCCAATGGATAGAGGGGAGAGAGGTGCCCCCTTTCCTTTTCTCCTTCCTTTCGCTTACCAAGAGGATGGTGCATCATCTCCCTCCTCCGTCCTGCTTCTATTTCAAATGAGCAGAAACAACGCATGCATGAAAACAGTGCTGTTCATGTGTTGTACACAACAGTAATGTCAATGCATGGAAGTGATCATTGGAAACAGAAGCAGCGCAAAGCAGGGAGGCCGCATACCACACTGCTGTTAAGTGAGGGGAAGGAAGAGAAGGGAAGGGAGAGGGCTCCAAATCACCTCTCTCTGCCCATAGTGTTTGTAAGCACTGGGTGGGTGGGAACAAATGATTTGGAGCTGCTGAAGCTTTTCTTCTTCTTCCAGCAGTGCTGGAGTGAGAAGGGGGCTTTCCACAATCTTCTTCTGACTCGCTCTCAGCAAGTTGGAAGTGGATTGGAGCATCTAGCAGAGCTTCAGGGTGTGACACATTTCTCATCAAATGACTACTTCATTTCATGAGCTCTTAAAATGCGTGTCTTAAAAAGTTAGAGACTAGAGTATTGACGGACCACCAGTGTCCATCACAAAGTCCATTAATTTTGCAAAGTATCCACTAAGCAACATGGTGATGTTTGGCCCTGTCAGTCATTTGGGTCTTCTATGACATCAGGAGTCTGTCCTAAGACGTATCACCTCAAGCATCAAAAATGCAAAAAGAAATGAAGTACAGTACTTACTTATTATTGATCAATTGTTATTGATCAATGTTGATCAACATTACGTTTAGCTGTTTCCTAATGCTGAGATTAAAATGATGTACTTTAGGTAAGCCAAGGAATAATGTTCAAGGATTTCATTTCATCCCTGTTAAGGTCAACCTTGTATACTATATAGTCTTGAAGTGTCTTGTAGCGTAAGTTAATACATTCAAATATAAAATTTAGAAAAATCATGCAAGCAATAGACTGGCATGATTAAAATGCATTAGATACAGAAAGTCATATTAATGCAAAGCTGTATCAGTTCCAGAAAATATGTTTTTTGAAATTAAAACACATTAACCTACATAAAAATGCACTAAGATTTTCCCTCTAATATTTCTATTTCAGATGATGAAGTTTAAAGATTAAGCAGGCATCAATCTGATGGTACACCTCAATATATTCATTCTATTAACCTTGAAAATAACCTATTGAAAATTAAGATTCTTATTTAACGTAATGTAAATCACTTTAGTGGTGTGTTCTGCAAGATGCAGGTAGAATAGCTAAACAGAAATGCATACATTTATGCCCCAATCCTATCACCCACCTGCCTACACAATGCAGTGGTGACCAAATGGCCCGGGAGAGGTAAATATATATTTACTTACCTCCCTGTAAGTCAACTGGTTGCCAATGGGTCTCCTTGGACCTAAGCCAGCTATTTAGCTGGCGTACATCCGAGGAGTCTCAGGGGGTGTGTCGGGCTGAGAAAAGGAGGATAGAATTCTGGCATCCACAACTGCCACTAAGCTTCATCCCCTCCCAACCTTGAACTGGCCCCTTCCCATCCCACTCTCTGCCCCGATCCTCCCCTGAACTGCTCCCACACTTCCCTGCTCTGGAACAGACTGGGTGAGCTGTTGGCAAGCGCACGGGGCCTCCAGCCATTTAGGCCAGCAGTCCCAAAGGGCACAACAGTGGCACACCTTTTGTGACACCAGACTGGTACGTATGGCGAGATCCACTATGGCTGCCACACTGGCACATATTGGAGACAATGGGCTCTTTCATACATTATCTTAAGAATAGTGTTTCCCAAGACTTATGACAGGAGGAAGGAAAAAATGTAATAAGTGAATTCAAGTAAAAGTGTGGGGGAGGGGGAGTGTTTATCTCTACCTATGCCTGGAAACTCTCTCCCCAGATTGAACCTGACTTGTGGGGAGGGGGGAGCAATAGCCTCAGGATGTCTTTCCAGTTGAGGGGCTAAGCATCCCTCCACTCACCAGTTCTGCCTTGCAAGTACCCACATTCCTCTTATCTTGGCAATGACAGGATTCTCTATTTTTGCCAAGAAAATGCCTAATTTCAGATTGAAATATCCTTTATCTCTGCGATCTGATTACCAAGGAAAAGAAACAACATGGTTCTCCAGAAGTGATGAGACTGTATTAGTCTGTTCTTCTCCCCCCCCCCTTTAAATTCTGAATGACAAGAAAGATGAACTAAGATTATATGCATAACAATGTGGTCAGAATGCTGATTCAAACAATAACATACTATCTGCCAGTCCTACCCCTCGTCACGTTATAGGATGCAGCCACTCCAATAGAGTGGCCACTCCAACTCCCGATTGCCTATGAGTCCTCTTGGACATATGCTAGCCATTTTGCTGGCATACATCAGAGGAGAGCCAGGGGGTGGGGCAGGCAGAAAAATGGGGGATAAGATCCAGCATGCGCGTCTAACACTCCTTCCCGCTCGGACACTCCCTGGTTCCTCCCCCAACACATGCAGTTACTCCCCCTCCTAGCCCAAGGTGCGCTCCTGCTGCCACTGTGCAAGCACCTGCTGAGCTTCCTGGAGCCGCCGCCATGGGTGCCGCACCTCTCACTATTTGTGGCAGCGGTCCAGCAGGGCGTGACAGCGGTCCGGTATTTATGCTAGTTCTGGCAGCACTAGGCCTCAATAGGATTGGGGCCTATACGATCCTGGATAAAGACACTTCAGTGTAAATTTTTAGTCACACTGTGGTGGTTGCTAACATGTTCTTTCATTACACAGAGCAGTTCTTTTGTCTTTGTGTGGAGTGGCATGTGCACACTTGAAGAGAAGTGCTGCTGCCGCCAATCAGTGTCTCTTTTTTTCCTCTGCTCTTCACAGTAACATCTAGTACAATACAATGTGACATGACATCGTCATGCTGCGCTGGCTGGCTCAGTCATGTTATGTGTTTGCGTTATACTAGGTGTCTGAGTTCGCCCAGCAGGATGAAAGACACCAGAAGCTGGCTGCTGCCACTGGAAGTCACCATGGGAGATAGTTTGCTGTGCAAGACTTCCAGTGGGGCCCCAGCAATGGGGACGTCTAGGGTACAGATTAGGAGGGAGAGGAGCCAGAAGCAGTAGGGGCTGCTCTGAAGGCTTTAAAAGCTCTTTCAAAGCCAATGATGAAGTGAACAGGCTAGACATTGAGGGTTCTGGCAGACTTCAGGAAGAAGAGGCTCTACAGCTACCCAAAGAAGCAACCCCTGGAGAATGAGAAGGGTGAGACCTAGCCTCCAGCCCTGAACAAAATCAGAATGATGATGGGTTGAAATGGCAGTTCTGATGAGAGAAATGAAGAAATGCCCACCAAGGGCCTCTAGTGCGAGGGGTTTCAATCACATTCATTTATATAGCAAAAAAGTCTACTATTCTAATTGGAGGGGTGTTTGTTTTTTAAAAATTTGCATGACAAGACAAGAACTGAAGCTGGAAAAGAGTAGGCTTGCTCAAAATCGGCTATAGGGCTATGAGTGAATTGGTACTTGAACATGGCTCCTATATTGTTTCTCTTTCAGGTGTCATTAAACAAATAAATCACCAAGGTTTATTTTTTTAAAAAAATGTAAGTTACTTCACAGCATGTGGTTTTTCTGCATGGAAGTGATGTGTAACCCTATAGAGTGTAGCCCCCTGGTGGATGAGTGCAACCCTTTTGGGCTCACGGGAGCTGCTATAAGGGAGATGTTGGGATGGTCTGACTCTGGACAATGGGCGCATGCGTGTCTCCCCCTTCTGGCACACTGTCACCTAATAGCGGTTCAGATGAACAACCAGTCACACAACTAAGCAAACGGTGTGAAGGGCAGGGAGGAGATGTGTGCATTCATGTTCCTCTCCCATGCATGGTATAAATGGACAGGGTCAAAGTGTTGTAAAACCCAGACGACTGTTTGTCAAAAGCACAAACCACAATTTGACAGATTTCTGCAAACTTTTCCGCTGAGGGTTGAGAGGGGAGCTGCTAAACTACAGTGTCTGCTCATGCTGGACAATTCAGATCACGTATTTCTACTTCCTTAATTATCTGTATAATTTTCTAAAATGTTCTTTTATGCATTCAACATCTCTTAAATGGCTTTTTAAAAGCCTTGTGTGCGCTCATATATCTACTCCATTAATGCATTTTTTCATTCTTTTATCTCTCATTTCACTCTCTTCACTGCCCGTGGATTTCTACTTATTGTTCTTCTTTTACCTCATTATACATTTTCTTCAGTTCTGTCATCAGACCTGCCATTTCATGCCATCAGAGAGCCTTCCTCAGTCTGTTTTCATTCCAAAGCAATTTATAATCTCCATCTGGCAATGCAGGTGCTTTCATAGTCAGTTCTCTCTTGGATCTTTATTTCCTCACACACAAGGTTCTGAAAACATGTTCACTTTTAGATGCACTGTCCCCACGTATCTTCATCTCTGTCCCAAAGTTCCCTTTTTCTTGTCTACTCATTTCCCTGTCACTTCTTACTGCACAAATTCTTGCATCTCAATACGTCTCAGTCATTTCTCTTCCACCCTTCACTACAGATTATACGGAATGAGTTCCCTGAGACAGACAGACAGACAGACAGACAGACCGTAAAATTAGTGATTTTGCCTCATGACATTTGGCTGGAGAACTGGATGGATTGCAGTCCTCGTCAGATCAGATGTGGTTGCCAAGAGAAACATCCAACATTACAAAATTACACATGACTAGAGTACTGGGCTATTTGAACAGCTGCCTTTATTTAGCAGATTGTTTCAATGCAGGAAGATTTATTGGGGAATGCATACACACTTTTTTCCCCTCCTAACTGGATTATCACTGTATTGATTACAAAACAGACACTCATTTAGCCAGAAAAATAATGAAGAGACCACTGGGCAGCCTGGATTATGTGCCACCTACACTACTGCAGTTATTGAGCATTGGGCCCAATCCTATCCAACTTTCCAGCACTGATGCAGCCATACCAATGGGGTATGCGCTGCATCCTGTGGTGGTGGGGCAGTCACAGAGGACTCCTTAAGATAAGGAAATATTCGTTCCCTTACCTTGGGGCTGCATTGCAGCTGCATCAGTGCTGCAATGTTGGATAGGAGTGGGCCCTTTGTATTGAATGAATATTCCTGGTCTCACAACTAGTCAGTAAACTGTACATTGATATCTGCCAACTTTACCACTTTGGAAAAAGAAACTACTATAATTTGGGCAGCTCGATGGACATCATTTGAAGCACATGACCTTGGACTAGTGTGCGTATTTCTAACCGCCCAATCCTATCCTTTCCCCCTGCTCTGCTGGTGCAGCTGCGCCGAAAAGGTGTGCACTGTATCCAGTGGGGTGTCTGGATTGGGAGGCTTCAGAGGGGAAAGGGGATTTAAATCTCCTTAACCCTCCATAAGTCTCCCACTCTGCAATGGGTCTACTTGGACCTGCAGGACCAAGGAGAGAAAGGGGGATAGGAGGCTGTGAAAAAGGAGGATAGGATTCAGCACGCACAATCGCTGCCAGATCCACCCCCTCCCGCAGCTTCCTCGCCTCCATTCCTCCTCCCTCCCTGCCCACTTTCACCCCTCTCCACCCCTGCTGCTGCCTTACCTGGTCCAGCGGGTCCAGGGAGATCCTCAGACATCCAAGAATTGCTGCTGCCTCTTGCGGCAGCACTCCCAAAATGGCTGTCAATGGAGTGCTGCATGCTCCATCGACAGCCATTTTAAGACAGTGGAACTCTGTTCCACTGTCATAAATAGCTGTGCACAATAGCCCAATCCTGGATACGATTGGGCTGTAAATTCAATAACTAGTAGCTAGACTGACTGCACTGATCAGAACTGCATGAATCAAAGACGAGGGATGGTCTGTTTAATCCACTGCGCCCCCAGCCTCAATCTAATCCGCCCCCCTCATGATGATTGCTATTTGTCCTGAGGAAATGTTCCCATTGGTGCCAATGAGAGCTTTCTTTCCTTGGCAAATAGCAGGCACAGGGCCTCAAGACGAAATCAGCACCATGGGTGAGGGAAGAGTTAAAAAAAAACTGCCTCCACCACAGTCCCAATATACTGGGAGGGGGGTCCCAATCCAGCTGCTATTTTAAAAAGAAACCCATCAGCACTAATGACACGATTAACAAAACATTTTGTTCTTTGAACTGCCACAATCACAACAGACCTTCTAAATGTCAGCAATAAGGAATATAAGTTTTATAACCATTTGAAAAGCAGGGTTTCAAAATAACCCCCCAACCTCCTCTTCCCTCCCCCAATACACACACACACACCAGTCTCCACATTTCCAGCACTGGCCAATTTCCTGAAGAGCCAGACCTCCATCTTAAATCTAGGGGAAACAAAACGGTAATACTAAGACTCTTCTTAAAGAAATAATTCCTTAGAAGGCAAATGATGAATGAGAATGATAAACGCAGTGAAGCCTTTTCATCCTACCTCGTTGCTTGAATGATAGTTATAACAATATTTATCTGTGGAACGTGGAGTCATTTCAAATATGCTGCTTTATTCATTACTTGTCTTTGTTCTTCCCTGAGAACATGAGCAAACATATTAAATATAAGGCCTTGAACTCCACCTGCAATTTGAGAACCATCTATAGAATACAGCTGCTCAGGAATGTACACGGCTAAAGAGTGCATCCTTAAATGCAGGAAATAACTGCATCGAGACTGTAGGAGTTACTGTGCATGTAATTTCCACAATAACATTTTTTTCTTTATATCCTTATATTCCCATGTACAGTATAAACCTATAACAACACTTCACGCACTTGAGAAGTGTAGTTCATGAAAGAAACAATACATCTGTTAGTCCTTAAGGTACCATGAGACTTTTTTTGTTTTTACCAATATGATGGTCTCCTAGTTCCCAATCCAGGACCCCAAGTCAGTCGATGCCAACCCGTCCAGTAATACTTCTGCTGCCACCAGTCCTTAGCTTGCCTCACTCACCAGGAGGCCTTGAGGGATTAAGGACACTCCCAGTAACCTGTTGCCCCACCAGACCTCAGGGCAGGACTGAAGTCGACACGACACAGCTCTTCTAACCAAACTGGATTTGATTTACAAAGGACACCAGCAACAATCTTTCCCACAAATACTTCAGCAATGCAATCCAGCAGTGATATAGCTCAGTGATTTTAGCTCAGTGCTTCAGTTCCAACTTCCCACACTGAGTGACTGGGAGCTTGCCCTTACAGTATATGCACCTTGGGGTGCTTAGTTCATCCCTCTTTCACTTGGCCATTTGGGAGGGAATGCCAAACCAAACTGCTCTTCCTGTACTTCTTTTTTTTTTAACACAAATGGTTTTGGAGGAAAACCTGTAGTTTGAATTCTAACCAACTTCACACAATCTAAAAAAGAAACTTTTTTTTTACCTTTGCTCCAAACAACCTACTTTCCAGTATGACACTGAAGCCCCATTGATGCGTCATCCAACAAAGTTATTTTGATGGTGTTAAGTCCGAGGAGAGGAAGGGGGCATGTTGCACAGTGAAAGAGGGAATAGCATCCTGGTGCATGCCATTGTCGTCCGAATCCACCCCCTCCAGCACCCAAACCACCCCTGCCCTCTCCCTTCCCTGAACCGCCCACAACCCACCCCCTCCACAGCCTTACCTGCAGGGATGTGTGGTGTGGGCGCAGCAGGTGAGACAACCCCAACCCCTCGTAGTTCCTTGTAAAGTATTACAGTCTAACCCAGGCATGGGGAACCTCCGGCCCGCGGGGGACTGGACCGGAGGCTCTGCCGCCGCCACGCGCCTACTCCTTTTAAAAGCGGCATTCCTGGACCTGCGCAGAGCGCCGCTGAGGCCGAGAGGGCAATCTCGGCCTAAGCGGCGCTGTGCGCAGGTCCAGGAAGGCCGCTTTTAAAAGGAGTAGGTGCCGAGGTTGGCGCCTACTCCTTCTGAAAGCGGCCTTCCTGGACCTATGCACATCGCCGCTGAGGCCGAAATCCGGCTTCAGCAGCGCTCTGCGCAATTCCAGGAAGACCGCTTTTAAACGGAGGAGGCGCGGGAAAGCTGCGGCAGCGGCGGCAGCCCAGAGCCGAGGTAAGGAGAGCGGTGGCTGGGTGGCTGGGTGGGAGAGCGAGCGAGCGGTAGGTGGGTGGGTGAACGAGCGAGCGGTGGGTGGGAGAGCGAGCGAGCGGTGGGTGGGTGGGAGGGAGAGCGGTGGGTGGGAGGTAAATTCGCGGGGGGTCAAATTTGTGGGGGGGGATTCCGGCCGACCTAACGGCTGGCCCACAGCAAATTTTCCCTATGGGAAAATGGCCCCCCACCGCAAATAGGTTCCCCACCCCTGGTCTAACCGGAGAACTGAACATGCGATCCCCCGTTTAGGCTTTACCGGGAACTACGAGGGGACGGGGTTGCCTCACCTGCTGTGCCCACACCACACGTCCCTGCTTACGTGGTCTGGCATGGGCCAGGTCCATCAGTGGCGGGCACACGGAGCTGTGGACCATCTGCATCGGTGGCTCCAATGCACCCGGCAGCAGTGCACCATTTCCACCAACACTGTGGCCTTTACAACAGCAGACTGCAAGGTTGGCTGTCATAAAGGCCCAATAGGATTGGGCCATAAGTAATGCCAATATGCAGTGCAGTAGCTAGAGTATTAAACAGGGGCCAATGAAACGTAAGTTCAAATCACCCTTCTAGCGATGAAATTTACTGAATAGCCTTGGTCAAGTTCTTTCTCAGCCTGTGCTACCTCACCGAGTTGCTGCATGAATGTGGTAGTTCGAACTCTTAATTCCTTAGAGCTAGGATGGGATGCATGTGTGATGAATTCATTGCATCTTCCATACCAGTTCCTCAGCACTTTGTACAGTACAGCATTTATTAACAGCGCAATCCTGCGTAACTTTAGGGCGGCGGAGCATGCGATGACTTGGGTGTAAGTGGCGCCGGCACAGAGGTCAGAACCACTCACACCCCTGGCGGACACGACTGGCGCCAGACAGCCCAGGTAAGTGCTTGGTCGCATGGTGCAGAGTCGGGGAAGTACAGGCCAGCGAGGGAGGGGGGCCATTGGCTGGTGCAGGCTGGGAGGGGGAGGGGATATCGGTAATGTGCTTCGTCGATATCCTATGCCCCTTCCCAGCCCAGGTCAGCCATACACCACCTCCCTGGATGCACGGCAGCTTCAGCGCTGGTGTACATCTGAGGAGGTCCATTGCGGCCCACGCGGCTGACACTGAGGAGAGGTGGGGAACTCGAGATGTTCTCCCCTGAGGAGAACCCAGGCCACGGCAGTGCAGGCTGCAATGGCCTTAGGTCCTAAGGCTTAGGATACAGCGGCCGGCCCTTTAGGCTGGCCGCTTAAAGTTAGGCAGGATTGCGCTGTAAGTCTCTACTACAACCAAAGGATTAAAAGAATTACTTAGAAATTGCCATGACTACATTTTGAAACTCTCAGTCACATCACTGCCTTATCCAGTTATGATGCTTGTAGGGCCTATGTGGGGTGTGTGCAGGGAGAATCACGACTGTGCTTAGTCCTCCTGATGCTATGATTTGGAACAGGTGTGATCCTGATCCCTTACCAATATACAGAGCTGAATAAGGGCCATGATGCATTGGCTTGTATGTGCGTTATGTTGGCATTCCACTGTATAATGTTATTCTAAGTGAAATACAACGAACTGTACATTTTGAACATAATTGTACAAAAAAATTAATCAAAATTAACTGACAATTGCGTCTGCACAAATTAGCCATGGTTATTATCTAAAAATGCAGAAAAGCTTTTATATTAATTAGTAAAAAAATAAAAATAAAAGATAATGCGGCTTTAGGATGGGACATTTTCCCACTTCCATGAACGAGGCTTAAAAGCATGATCTTTTCTAAGTGCCAATTACTGCAGTATGTCCTCATTAAAAGACAATAAAAAAACACCAGAAACATAAGTAAGTGGTACAGGATTACAACCACTGTTTCCGTTTCGGATATGTTACCCTTGGGGTGGGAGAGAAAAAAAGAGAAGAAACTGAAACTTGAACCTGATATTCAACAATGGTGCAATTAAATAGGCTCATCACAAGATAGAAAGCAAAATAACTGAATGAAATCCAGAGAAAAGTATGTGTATTTAAAATCTCCTTGAAATAAATGGGAATGGGGTTCATCTGTGCTGAGACTGCAGAATGTAGGGTCGGGGACAAAGAAACTTGTGCACACATCCAAAGCCAAGGGCTTGACAATAGAAGTCCTTTGTGCCTAATGGAATCCCACTCCAGAGAGTCCCCAGGTTTTCAGGGGCAACTGTTGGTGGGATGTGGAATGGTGCTGCCATAAACATAAACAGGAAGATGAAGAGTGCGTATGGGCCTATCCAAGTTAGCACAAGAGAACTTTCTGTTATTCCCATCCTCCACACGGTTCTGATGCAGGACAATATAATGTAGTTTGAACGGGATTAAACACACCAACCTTCTCAACACTGCACCTATATAATCAAAATGAATCCAGATGGAGGGGCAAGTTCATCTTTACATATGAAATCCATTGTTTATCACAACCCAACACACATTTTGGTGCCTTAAAAGTTAGGCCTATTCTTGGGTATATTTGGGGGACTGATTCCAAAAATGGCATCAGTTTTACCCTATCAGCTCTAGTTTTGGAGATACAGCATAGCCACCTTGTATGCTGATTCAAGCAGCTCCCTCGTGAGGAAGCTGACGCCATGGCTTCCTCACAAGGAAGCTGCTTGACAGCGCAATCCAGTCGAAGTAATGACCGGCAGAACGAGCATTCCTATGGTCGAAGCTGTCGCGAACGTGCTGTAAAGCACGTTCGCGACGACTCGCCGGCGCAAGGCTGACTACCCTCACTCCGCCGCCGGGACATCCCCATGGCCGCCGGAGGCAGGTAAGAGATCCCCCAGAGGGAGCGGGGGCAGTCCAGGAGGCAAGGGAGGGGGCCACTGGCCGAGCAGTCCTGGGAGGTGGCGGGGATAGCATCTGCCATATCCCCGTCTCCCGCAGGGTCGGGTTAGCCATTACACGGCCTCCTCTTCTGCCAGCTAAATAGCTGGTGGAAATCAGAGGAGACCCATTAGGCCTTCCCAGCTCTACACTGGGGGAAGGGGACGAATGTCCCCTTTCCCCGAGTAGACCTCCGGGCCGCTCCAGAGCGAGCATGAGATCCAGCGGGTGGCTTTGGGCCACCCGTTGGATACTTCCGCAGGATTGAGCTGTGAATCAGCAAAGAAGGTGGCTATGCTGTATGTCCAAAACTAGAGCTGATAGGGCAAAACTGATGCCATTTTTGGAATCAGCCCCCCAAATATACCCAAGAAAAGGTCTAGCTTCCAAAGCACCAGAAAAAAAAATTGTGGGGCTGTTATTGATGTGGGTTGGGGCAGCCCACACATGCATGCTCCTCACTTGATGCCTGTAACACAGTTCTCTTAAGGCCAAATCCTATCCTCAAGGTACACCGGTACACTGCCACATATAACAGCCCCTGGAAGGTGCAAAACGGCAGGAGCAAGCACTGGCGGACATGGCTGCCCTGCCGTGTCCGTGTGGTGTTTGTGCAGCATCCCAATAGTATCGGGTCTTTAGGCAAGCTATGATCACTCAGCCTAGTTTACCTCAGAGGATGTTGTGAGGATAAAATGAGATAACCCTATATATGCTGCCCTGAGTTCCTTGCAAGAAAAGAGACAAAAATGTGTGCGTTCGAGACAGAGAAATGTGTCTGTCTATATACTGATAATGTTTGTCAATCGAGTTAGCTGACATATTCAGCTATGAGTCAAAGTGGTAAGTAATCAAATGGTGTACATACCTGTGTGAACCAGCCTCAAGTCATCATGTTGAGTCTTATGAACTCATACTGAAAACCTGAAATGGAGCCAGATGACTAAGCACCGGATTGGGAGTTCCCAGCCTGGAGACTGTGCCTGTCACTTCAAGAGACTGAGTGAAGGAATGGGGTATGTAGCAAGAGCACCTTCTACCACCACTATACTAACAGTCCCTTTACCCACCAGTATTTCCAACTTGCTGCTTTTTAAGTGGGACATGAGTTTCACCCCACAGCAGGAAGACAAAAACTGTGGAACGGGGTAGAAGTGGGGCACCAAGGTCCCAAGAAGAGGCAAGGAAAAAAGGATTCTCAGTTTGTGTGGTTTATCACTTTGAGATTAAAGGGAACCACTGGGTGCCTGGCCTGAGAGTCCCCCAAATCTTGGAACCAGCACTAGCTCCTTGCTAGGGTATAGCTCCTTGCTTATAGCTCCAGCACTAGCTCCTTGCTCCTTGTATAGCACTTGAACCAAAACGGAACCAGACTGCTGGTGCGTAATATTAAGAAGGTGGCAGAGCAGCTTTTAAACTGACCCCTGGGGGAAAGCATACAGGAGCTGAGGGGCATCCAGTTCGGAACTCCTCATTCCTAGGGAATGAGGGTGCAGAGGATTGGGAATAGTCAAGTAATAACAGAGTAAGAATTAGGAGTGGTAGCGTGATGGGACACGACAGCCAATCTAGCAGGACAGAAGACTGCAGGGATAAAGGTGCAAACACGCAGCCCTCCTTGGGGGACCTGGTATATAAGTGCTTTTATGCAAATGCCCGAAGTCTATGGGCAAAGATGGGAGAACTGGAATGTTTGGTGGCTAGGGAAAACATTGATATAGTAGGTATAACGGAAACCTGGTGGAATGCAGAGAACCAGTGGGATACTGCCAGGATATAAACTCTATAGGAGGGACAGAGAGGGGCGTGTTGGAGGTGGGGTGGCCATCTATGTCAAAGAAGGGGTAGAATCCACCAGAGCAGAGCTGGAGGGGGGCTCTGACTCCTCTGTAAAATCACTGTGGGTTAGATTACTAGGCTCAAAGAGCGATGTAATAGTAGAGGCATGCTACCGTCCTCCAGATCAAAAACCTGAAGGGGATCTTGAAATGAGGAAGCAAATCAGGGAGGTGTCAATGAGAGACAGGGTTGTAGTCCTGGGGGACTTCAATTATCCTCACATCGTCTGGGTCAACTCATGCTCTGGTCATGAAAGAGAGACTGGATTTCTGGATATGCTAAATGACTGTGCCTTAGAGCAGCTAGTCACGGAGCCGACCAGAGGACAGGTGACTCTGGACTTGATATTGTGTGGCACTCAAGATCTGGTCAGGGATGTAAATGTTAACGAACCGTTGGGGAACAGTGACCATGCTGCGATCTGTTTCACCATGCATGTCGGGGGGAGAGTGCCTAGCAAATCTGACACAAAAACCCTTGACTTCCGAAGGGTAGACTTCACCAAAATGAGGAGACTAGTTAAAAAAAAGCTGAAAGGGAAGGCAAAAATAGTCCAATCGCTCCAGTGTACATGGAGGCTGTTTAAAACAACAGTAATAGAGGCCCAGCAGGAATGTATCCCACAAAGGAGGAAGGGCTCGACTAAGTCCAGGAGGGTGCCGGCATGGCTAACAAGCACAGTTAAAGAGGCTATAAAAGGCAAGGAAGCTTCCTTCCGTAAATGGAAGTCTTGCCCAAATGAGGAAAATAAACAGGAGCACAAACTGTGGCAAAAGAAATGTAAAAAGGTGATATGGGAGGCCAAGAAAGACTTTGAGGAACGTATGGCAGGCAACATAAAAGGGAATAACAAAAGCTTCTTCAAATATGTTAGAAGCAAGAAACCTGCCAGGGAAACAGTTGGTCCACTGGATGGTGAGGGAGAGAAAGGGGTGATAAAAGGGGACTTGGAGACTGCAGAGAAATTAAATGAGTTCTTTGCATCTGTCTTCATGGCAGAAGACCTCGGGCAAATTCCGCTGCCTGAACGGCCTCCCCCTGACTAAAGAATTAAGTCAAATAGAGGTTAAAAGAGAAGACGTCTCAGACTTGACAAAATAAAGATCAATAAATCACCAGGCCCGGATGGCATCCACCCAAGAGTTCTGAAGGAACTCAAGAATGAAGTTGCTGACCTCTTGACCCAAATATGCAACTTGTCCCTTAAAACGGCCACTGTGCCAGAGGATTGGAGGATAGCTAATGTCACGCCAACCTTTAAAAAAGGAAGGAGGGGGAACCCGGGAAACTACAGGTTGGTCAACCTAACATCTGTTCCAGGGAAGATGGTGGAAAGTCTCATTAAAGATAAAATCTTAACACACATAGAAGTACAAGCTTTGCTGAGGGAGAGTCAGCATGGCTTCTGCAAGGGGAAGTCTTGCCTCACAAATCTTTTAGAATTTTTTGAAAAGGTCAACAGGCATGTGGATGCGAGCGAACCCGTGGATATTATATATCTGGATTTTCAGAAGGCGTTTGACATGGTCCCTCATGAAAGGCTCCTGAGAAAACTCCACAGTCAGGGAATAAGAGGGCAGGTCCTCTTGTGGATTAGGAACTGGTTGAAGTCCAGGAAACAGTGAGTGGGAGTCAATGGGCAATTTTTACAATGGCGAGAGGTGAAAAGTGGTGTGCCCCAAGGATCGGTCTTGGGACCGGTGCTTTTCAACTTATTCATAAATGACCTGGAGTTGGGGATAAGCAGTGAGGTGGCCAAGTTTGCAGATGACACTAAACTTTTCCGGGTGGTGAAGACCAGCAGGGATTGTGAAGAGCTCCAGAAGGATCTCTCCAAACTGGGAGAATGGGCAGCAAAATGGCAGATGCGCTTCAATGTAAGTAAGTGCAAAGTGATGCACATTGGGGCAAGAAACCAAAATTTCATATATACACTAATGGGTTCTGAGTTGTCTATGACGGATCAAGAGAGAGATCTTGGGGTGCTGGTGGACAGGTCGATGAAAGTGTCGACCCAGTGTGCGGCGGCTGTGAAGAAGGCCAATTCCATGCTCGGGATCATTAAAAAAGGGATTGAGAATAAAACGGCCAATATCATTATGATGGCCACATCTGGAGTATTGTGTCCAGTTCTGGGCACCACACCTCAAAAAGGATATAGTTGAATTGGAAAAGGAGCAGAAAAGAGCGACCAGAATGATTCGTGGGCTGGAGCACCTCCCTTATGAGGAAAGGCGTTTGGGGCTTTTCAGTCTAGAAAAAAGGCGCCTAAGGGGGGACACGATTGAGACGTATAAAATTATGCATGGGATGGAGAGAGTGGGTACAGGGAAATTCTTCTCCCTCTCGCACAACACCAGAACCAGGGGACATGAACTAAAATTGAGTAGAGGGAGAGTTAGAATGGACAAAAGAAAATTTTTCTTTACCCAGCATGTAATTCATCTGTGGAACTCCTTGCCACAGGATGTGGTGATGGCACCTGGCCTAGATGCCTTTAGAAGGGGGTTGGACAGATTCATGGAGGAAAAGACCATCACAGGTTACAAGCCATAAGCAACCTCCTGGTTTTAGAAGTGGGTTTTCTCTGTGCCAGGTGCAAGGGAGTGACAATAGGAAACAGGTTATCTTGTTGTCTTGTGTGCTCCCTGAGGCATCTGGTGGGGCCACTGTGTGATACAGGAAGCTGGACTAGATGGGCCTTTGGCCTGATCCAGCAAGGCTCTTCTTATGTTCTTGCTATACATACAGGTATCAGGGAAAGGCTTGAAGGCATATAACAATATACAGTAGTTGCTGAATTCCAAGCAGTCTGGGTGAAGTCAAGGACTGGGTGGGATGTCATCTGGGAATCCTAAGTATGCTGCCTTACGTTTCCTGACAGGATCTCTCAAAAGGTGGGACATAAATATAATAAGCACATGCAATTCTTAATTCTAGGAAGGAGGCATCACCACTACAGCTAAACTTTGAAGTTGACAGGTAGTGTCTCAAGGTCAGGACTATCAACCCTACTTAATTAAGGAGCTGAACTTTCACACAGAACACTTTGCAACACAAACATTGTTTGTGTTTATTTCTATTTTTTTCTGATACAATTCAGAAGTGCCAATTCCAACGGTACTCTCACGGGTTTTGTATCATCAAAACGTTTTTAGTTATCTTCAATTTAGTGCTGGTACTGAAACACTGTCATCACCTTTACACCAGAGTAAACATGGCCATGACAAGAGGTTGTAAGCTCTCCCCAAGTAGCGTAAATTGTGGCTGAACTATTGATGCTTATACCAAAAATAGCGGCATTTTTGACATCCTTGCACCAAAATTAATAAAGATACATCAAAATATTCAGCTAAACTTGACATTGTTTAAATTTTGTTACACAGTGTAATTTTTAATACTTTTTTCTCTGGGGAAAAGTAGCCTCTAAGTACATTTGTTTCCTGATGCCTATCTTTCCACAGAACAGCATAATGATTTTTGTCCTCCATTATTTGTCATAATCTTACAGGAAGCTTTTCTCTTAACATAGCCAATTACAGTACAGTACTTTAAAAACAATCCACTGACATGTTTAATTTAAAAATATTCATTGCTGACTGGAAACAGAGGCACAGTTCAAATCTATCTTTTGTACTATAACTTTGGCTCCCTGTTCTCCTACAAAATAACATAAATGTTGAGCTGGTTGTTACCCCACGTATCGAAATTTAAAATCCTGAAAGCCATAAAAATGCATAGCCTGTTTTGTCATCTGACCAGTTTGGTGAGAATCCAGGCCATAACGTAAAGATGGTAGATTTGGTAAATTTAATTCTCTGGTGCTGTATTTTTTGCTCTCGGAATTGTTTTATTTAAGTACAGCATTGAGGAATATAGATATTGAACATCTTATTTTTCTAAAATAGAGATAGTATTAACCTAAATTGCCTACACTTCCAAACTAGGAATGATCATTTCATTATAAGGGACAGTAGAGCTGACACCAACCTTTGGACAAATAGGTACATCAAAGTTCTGCAGACCGTGTAACAAGCTATAAGAAGCAAGTGAGCAGCGACTATGAAGAAGGCCAATTCCATGCGCGAGATAATTAAAAAAGAATTGAGAATAAAACAGCTAATATTATTATGCCATTGTAAAATCGAAGATAAGGCCATATCTAGAGCATTATGTCCATTTCTGGTCAACACCTCTCAAAAAGGATATAGTGGAACTAGAGAAGGTGCAGAAAAAAGCAACCCAAATGATTAGTGGGCTGGGACACGTCACGAGGAAAGGCTACAGCATTTGGGGCTCTTCAGTCTAGAGAGAAGGTGCCTGAGGGGTGACATGATGGGCAGCATAACATTCGCCGCAGTGCACAAAGCATGCACTGGGGCAGATCCTAAGCAGGATTGGGGCCGTGCCAGCAGAGCTGAGGCACACCTCGGGGGAAATGGATGTTCGTCCCTTTCCCCTGGTGTCAGCCCCAGCAGACCCAATGGGCCTCCTCAGATGTGCACCAGCAAAATGGCTGGTGCAAATCCAGGGAGGCCGTTTAAGGCCGCCCTGGCCCGGGAAGGAGCTTTGGATATTGGCAGACTGTACCACTAATATCCCCGCCCCTCTCCCCAATCACCCCCTCTCTCGCCACCCTGGCCCGCCCTCCCCACACCCTCCCACTGCCCAGCGCAGGACTTACCTGCATCTGGCGGCGCGGTCTGTGGCCGTCAGCAGAGTGGTGCCACATTGGCGCCGCTTACTCCGCAGGGGCTGCAAATGTGCCTTACGGCACGTTTGCAACACCCTGCACTGACAGAGCACTTGCTCCACCGGCTTAATGTTGTGCAGGATTGTGCTGTGAGACATATAAAATTATGCATGGGATGGATAACGTGGATAGAAGAAAGTTCTTTTCCCTCTATACCAGACAGAAATACCAGAACCAGGGATTATCCACTAAAATTGACTGGTGAGAGAGTCAGAACAGACAAGGAAATATTTATTTACCCAGCGAGTAATCTATGGAACTCCTTGCCACAGGCTGTTGTGATAGCACCTGATCTAGATGCCTTTAAAAGGGGAGTGGACAGATTTATGGAGGAATAGTTCATCATGGGGTACAAGCCATGATGACTATATGTAACCTTTAGGTTTTAGAGGTAGCCTATTTCTGAATGCCAGATGCAACGGAATGGCAATAGGATACAGGTATATTTTTGTCTGGTGTGCTCCCAGAGGCATCTGGTGGTAAGATACAGGAAGCTGGACTAGATGGGCTCTTGGACCGATCCAGCAGGGCTTATGCTCTAAGTTCAGCCATTTCCTACCAGCAAAGGATAACAATGACAAGGGTCCCATTCCAGGATGCCCAAGTCGTCAGGACTTCCATTGGTCCTGGAAAAAAGCTTCTGTTCTTAAGTGTCCAAGGACAGGCTGGTGTCGTTCAACAATGAGGTTAAACCGCTGAACCATGAGCTGTCGATCGAAACGTCGGCAGTTCGAAACCGTGATGGGGTGAGCTCTCGTTGCTTGGCCAGCTGCTGCCAACCTAGCAGTTCCAAAGCATGTTATTGCGAGTAGATAAATAGGTACTGCTTGCGGGAAGGTAAAACAGCGCTCCATGTTCCAGCCGCATGCTACGCGCTGCGGCAAGGAGAGTCATGCCGGCCACATGACCACGGAGGCGTCTTCGGACAACGCTGGCTCTTTGGCTTTGAAATGGGGATGAGCACCACACCCTCGAGTCGGACACGACTGGACTTGATTGTCAGGGGTCACCTTTACCTTTATATGCTTCTTTAAAGACAGGTACTTTATATCCACAGTAAGGAGAGGAAGAACAGGCTTTTTAACCAAGACCAATATGGCACCTGCAAGGGATTTTTGCGACTTACAGTTGCCTCACAGATAATTTGGCACCATATGGAAGTTGGACCAGGCTGACTCTGCTACCACCAAATCTGTTTTTTATGGCCAGGCATTCAGTGAAAATGCAAAACACACTGGGATTTTATACATACATACATACATACATACATACATACACACACACACACACACACACACACGTTCTGTATCCCAAGCCTCAAGTACAGGGATAGGCAGCACTGAAAAAGAATTAAAAGGTGAAACTACACATTTAAACTACAGTTATGGCAGGAGCTAAAAGCAGATAGTAGCCATTTTCGGTTCCAGTCATTCAAATGTGCCAGTCACATAGTAAAGTACATTTGTGCACATGTTACAAAGTCTAGAGTGCTTAAATTACAAAATGCCAAGTTTTGGGGAAAGAGCCACACTTACTTGCATCTGTAAGTTGTAGCTACTGCTTGAATATCTTTTAAAGAGATCACAGCACATTTGCACATAATTCTTACAGTATGTTGGATTCAGCTGTTTCCTCTGTAGCAACTTCCTTGCCCATTTATAGCTCGTACTGTGGTATTATCCCCTGATGCTCACCCTTTCCTTACAGAAATTCCAAACATTTCACACTGAGGCAGCTATTAGCCCTCTCTTGCTAAGGCATACTTAAGACTGAGCTGATATGATTCACTTTCTGGTTTCTAATTTTTCCACAGTCACATAAAAATTTCCTTCTATAGAGCCTTCACACAGACAAAAAGCCGTAATACTATTAATTGTCTTGGAATGTGAAAATACACAGGAGACAGCACAGATATCCTGCGAGAGAATTTATGAAAAAGGAAGACAACAGAAGAGGAAAAGGCCATTAGTAAATAAATGTTTTAACTTTGAAGAAAAAACAATGTAGAATTCAATTCTAACATCAGATGTACGTGCAGAATTTTCAAAGGTCACCAGAAGATTCCTGGATGTGCAAGCATACATTCTTATCTTTCTCTTTAGAGAGGTTATTTCCTAGGCCAGTGTTTCCCAATTATTATTTTTTGACCTGCGGCTCCCTTGACCATTGGCGACCATTGGTCGCGGCTCCCCATTACATTATGTTGATGCCTGCCAATTGGCATTGCACTGTTTTCCGAGAGGATTCCGTGGCACTCCGTGACTCCACTGGCTGGTTTCCACGGCTCCCCTGTGAGCTGTGCCTCCCACTTTGGGAACCACTGTCCTAGGCCTTTGATGATAACGCAGAAATTATAACACTAAAAAAATAATGTTTGGTTTAAGCCTGGTAACATTAAAGCTGTCGCAAATTCACTTGTCCTTTAAAACCAACGGTAACTGGAAGTTAAGCCATGACTGAAGTTGTATGATGGTACATGATGTGTAGTTTAAGGCTCTGATTAACTTCCACACTATTTAAGCAGTAAAGATGGTTTACAATGCAACGTATTGTGGTCTCATAAAAACACAGAAAGAGATGGGGAGTACAACACAAAGTATGGATGCATACAGAGAACACAATGTAAGGTAACACATCTGTACTGCTTACACAGTACATAATTGGATATGCCTTAAACTCTAATTTCTATGCATTGCAAAGCACATGTAAATTTGCAACAGCCTTACAGCCCAATCCTATGCAAGATTGGGCTGTCGGGAGATGGAGCACAGTGCTCTGTTGGCAGCCGTTTTGGGAGTACTGCCACAACAGGCGGCAGTACTCTGTATTCACCACCAGTTTCCGCTGCACCAGGCAGACCAGGTAAGGCAGCGGTGGGGGCTGCAGGAGGGAGTGGATTTGGCAGTGTTGGCATGCGCCAGATCCTATCCCTGCTTTTAGCAGCCTCCCTGCCCCTTTCTTCTCCTCAAACTTGTGCCAGCTACATAGCTGGCACGGGTCCAAGGAGATCCGATGTGGAACGTGAGGCTTATGGGAAATAATTACCCTTTCCCCACAATGATTCCTCTTTCCCCCAAAGCCTCCCAGTCCTCCCCCTGCTAGATACAGCACGCTCATTTTTGGCACAGCTGGGGGGCAGGGGGGAGAATAGGATTGGGCTCTTAATGTTAAATCAAAGGCTTTTTGATTCTATAATTTCATTCTGTTTTGAAATGGAATACTGTCACTGGCGTCACTACAGGGGGGGCGGAGCTCTAAGTTCCTCCGTGATCCGAGTCTCGGTTACACGGAGGAACGAAGCGCCCCGCCCCCGCGCCTTCCGAACCAGTCAAAGCAGTGAAAACAACGCGCAGGAGACTCCAATAGGATTGGGTCCTAATTAATGGACAGGTGCTTAGGCTTAGCTTTAACAGAAATTCAAAATGGAGACTTTAAACCCTTGCTCTCTAGTCGATCGTCCTGATCCCAAGGCAAACACCCTCAGCGTCTCATTGAATTTTTGATCTAATCTACATAGATGAAAAGACAAAGGAAAGATATGTGGGGAGGGGCAAATTTTCAGTCACAAAATTGTTACAGGCCTCATGAAGGAGTACACACAACCAAGGACAGCTGGAGGAGCCCTAGATTCTCAGGTGCATGTTAGCTGGAGTTGCACATCCCTGAATTCTCATCTTGTCTCTTTTCAAGCATTTTCATACTCACCATCCACAGTGCCTTAAAGCTGTCCATTTTATTTTCATAAGATCATGATCAGAATCCAACATATACGGTAGTTAAGCATATAAAGATACTGAAATCAGTGGGCTTAAGCACTCTTTACACACACCTATACCATCTGAAAAGAAAAACAAAAGTTACTGACTCATCAGCTCCAGAACAAGTAATCAGAGTAACAATGATATGCATTGTTCTAGGCTGCACTTTCTTCAGGCACTGTGAGATATATTTAGTTTACTACTTTCTTGGTAGTATTCTGGGAAGAAGATAACCTCCATCTTAGGGCTGTAGCGTAACTGGACTCGCACCAGTGGGGCGGTGGGTGGGACGACGCATCATCATCCTGCCCACCCCGCCACCAGAATGGGCCTGATCTGGAGCCAAACTGATCAGGGCCATTCCGGTGGTGGGGCAGGCAGGGCGATGATGTGTCACCCCACCCACCGCCCCACTGGTGCGAGTCCAGCTACGCTACTGTCTTAGGGGGAGAGAGTGTTGTCTACTTTGTGGCCCATGCCTACAAAGGACAGGGGCCTGTTATAAAGCAATCATCACTAAAAAATATCATGACCTTTTCGAGAGATAAGTAAAACCACACGTTGCAGCCTTTCCTGCTGAGCAAAATTCCTTGTCTTCAGTTTATAAAGGGTTTTTGACTATTTTTAAGCATGGCTGAAATTTAGCAATTTGTTTCTAGCAAGTGTTCCTGCTGTGTGGGTTGCAAGAATGATTAGGCCAAGTGTAGGCAAATTGATATTTTTTATGAACCAGTTCTTGGATGCAAAGTTGCAAGCTTTCAAGTTTCACAATGATCTTCATGTATTTAACAGTAACGAATCTGGCCATTACATTATAAGATCACTGCAGTGTACTGTATGCCATTTTTGGAAGAGTTAATTGCATTTCTTGTGCTTCATCCATCCACCTCGAGTTTTCACACTGAGTGAAATAATTTTTTTGGGAACCCTGGTTGTCAACACATGTGCACAGAAGCCAGTGATTTCACTGGAACTTACTTCTAAGTAAGTGTAATTAGGATCAATAGCGAAACCAATAAGGTTGTTCATAAGGGAGAGGGGGAAACTTGAACTGAAGCAGCCATTCTATTTCCCTTCCCCCAAGCCATCAAGATAAACAGTTCCTAGTTATTTAAAACTAGGGGGTGACAAATTATACTTCTGGTGCAACCTCTAAACTAGGATCCAGTGGAATGCCATGTCCCCTTCTAGGCATACCCATTCGCCACAATAAGTTATAACACAAGCATTTTCCAAAGTGATTTTGACCTAGAAGTCACAGGCTTCTTATCAAGAATTCTTAACCTGTTGAATCCAAGAGTGAAAAGTAGCATAACATAAGGAACTGCCTTATACCGAGAAGAACCATCAGTTCAACTAACTCAGTATTGTCTGACTGGAAGGGGATCCCCAAGGTTTCCCAGCTCTATTTGGGGACGCCAGGGATTGAAGCTGGTGCCTTCTGCATGCAAAGCAGATACTCTACCACTCAGCTATCGCCCCATTCCTCTAAGCTTATGGCACTGTGAGTCCTGGACAGCATGCTGGGCACATGTGATGGAGCCCAGGGACACAGCTGGGAACAGGCTGCAGTGGTGATCGGCGGTGGCATTACCACCAAGCTCTGGCTTAGAGGCAAGGGGCAGAGCAGCTGGCGAGGTACCAGCTGCTGGCACTCTCCCTAATGAGGGGCCTGGCTGGTATCACTGAAAGTCGGGGAGGAGGAAAAAAGCAGAGGGGGACCCAGAGAGAGAGAGAGAGAAGAAACGGAGAGAATAAAGGAAAAGACCAGGAAAGAAGCAGAGAAAGGGACAGTATGGGAAACATGGACAATGGCAGAGGCGTAGCAGGGCGGGGGCCAGGAGGGTGTAATGCCCCCAGGTGACAACCGCGGTCTCCTCAAGAGGAGGAGCCACAGTGATAGTTTTGCTTTTTTGCAGCCGGAGGACCATCAGTTCAGTTTGCAGATGCCAAAACTGAACTTGCAGATGCAGTTCAGTTTTGCAGATTATCGCGCCGAAAATGGCTTGTTTTTTGACCCTCCCACCCACCTCGGGTCCTGGAAGGCTTGAAATGAAGCCTTCTTGGAGTGCAGGGGGCAGGGGAGATGACGCAAAATGCATCATCAACACACACACACACACACACACACACACACACACACACACACCGCACAGGCCAGCAACACTACTAGACAGTGGAAGAAACACATTTAATGCTTCTCCTTCCTTCTCCGGAGGGAAATCACAGACAGGCAAGAGGGAGTCTGATGGATGGAGGAGAAAGAGGCAGAGATCTGGAACAAGAGGAAGATGAGACACAGCAGCAAGCAGAGACAGAGAGAAGGAATGATTGTCCCAAGGCTGGTGATGGGTCAGAGAGGTGGGGAAACCCAGGAGCGGGTGCAACTAAGGTCCTGCCTGTAGGGAGGACCAGAAGGCAAGACCCTACCACACACAAGTGAAGGAGGCTCACCCATGTGTCAGAGCTCTTCGTGGAGGTGGGGGACAGGCATTGCTATCCCACCTAGAGCTCAGGGCATCCGGTGGGTTCAGAGTACACCCTCCAGCTGAGTGGATCTCACACTAGGAGACCTTGCAGCATGGCTGCAGAGAGAAATGAGCTGGGCACTAAGTTACGGACCCTTGTCCCACAAAGGACACAGTGCTCCAACATTGAAGGCAAAAGCAGAAACTGGCTGGGTGAAGGGGCTAATTAAAGGTGAAGAAACATATCAGAGACAAAACCTAACCGGGATGAAAGGATTACCCACTCTTTCAGTTGGGGGTAATCTCCCTGGGCTCCTTTTGTGCGATTGTCAAATCCCCATAACCTATTGAGCCTCCCTGTCCTACCCTAACTTCTTTGACTGTCATGTCTCATCACAACCCTTTTGAGGCTAAGTTGCCCCCATGGGGGAAGGAGTAAGAGATCCCTACGGTTACAGGCCCCATCACCAGTAGCTATAGTGTGCCCCAAACTGGGAGAAGCAGATAAAGAGACAGTTTGTGAGAAAACTGCAAGCAAGCAATTGTATAACCCTGAATCCTGTTTCAAATTGAAACTATTTGAAAAGAGAGAACCATATTTTCTGTCTTCAATTCTCGTGAGGAAATTACGATCCTTATTCCCATCCTTAGGACAAAGTGCTTTCAATTAAGTTGAACGCAACACCTCCAGATGGCTTTCTGTCAGGTAAATCCCATTTGGAATAACCAATGACCCATTGTCTTTTAGGCACCATCTCAAGTTTCTACCAGATAAACCCCTATTGGGATAAATAGTCCCCTCTCTTTTTCCCACCTTGTCCTAGAGCTAACTGAACTGTGATCCAATGTGGGACTGACATGATCTGGCTGGATTTCATGCTATGATTTTTTCAAACCACATGGGAATGCAAGGTAGTTTCTCCTCTCCCTAAAATGAGCACACAAGACTGGGCAAAATAAGTGCCTACACCTTCTTAGAAAGACCTAGCTTTGATTACAACTGTGGACATAGGAAAAATTGTAAAAATACAACAGGAATTAGTTATTAAACGATATGCCACATATTACACTGCGGCTGATATTATGCACTATCGCCTAAATACTGTAAAAATGATACATTGTTGCCAGCGACATCAGAGAAAGATAAGAATATGCTTCTCTAATGGCTACAACATGGGGAATGATTCAAAACAGCAGTTTTTCTATCATCACGATAAACCTCACTAAAAGCATTCATAAAATAACCAACAAGGAAAACAGCTACAAAGTAGTATAGCTATTTTCTACAACGCTAATATTGATTTGGATTTAAAAAAAAAAAAAAAAAACACTCTGCTAGGAGGAAAGCAGATTGGAATAAAATATATGCTCTGTCTCACTCAGTCACAATACGCAATTACCAGGAACTCTAAAACCTTTGTGTACTCATGTCTCCGAGTACCACCGAGTACCGATACTTGGCTTGCTGGGCATGTCTGGGCAACTTTCACTCTCTCAAACATGCCCTTTATGATTAGAAAAATAAACAGTTAACCTTTGATGGTCTACCACTGCTAGTTCAGTAGCTCACACATAGAGACAGTTACTGTGGGTGGGTGGGGGGTAAAAAAGGATTAGCCCAACTCATAGATGTTTTGCATGATAATCACTCATTATAATCAAGCTGATTAGGGATGAAGCCCTGTGCTAAAGCCCTTTCTAGGAGATGTTTCTAGTTCCTAAATAGCCAACAAGGTTTTTTACCTGTCAGTTGCCTCTTTTGAACGGTCTCTTGCACAATAATGTTCCATTGTGACTAGAAGGAGGCAAGCTGTACTCAAGAGTTTTCTGGTTCTTCAGAACCATCTCCTTCTTCCAGCCACTGGAAGCCAATTTCTTACAAAAGCCAAACTGCACATGGAATGCTGCACAATTCCACTGCTCTCCCCCTAACTTAGCACAAAGGAAATATGACCCTCCTGTGGATCACCTATTCCCCAACTGAAATTTGAAGACAAGACTCAATTCATTGCCAGTTACAAAATCCAAATACTATAGGTTTGGGTTGTTATTATTATACACCAGGAATATTTTCTCTGTTCATATCGGGAAGGGTTAGAAGTTGGAACTGCACCAGAGAAAACGCAAAGGATACTTCACAGGTAAGAACCCTGTTGTCCGTTTTCCTAGTTGTCTCTGGTGCCAGTTTGCACTGGGTTGTACCACAGCCATAAAACAAATTAGCAACATATTTATTTATTTCAAAAATGTATACCCCCTCCTTGCTCCTTTATATTAAGGTACTTGAGGCGGCTAACATTGTCATAATAAGAAACACTATTATCAATAAAATGCAACAAAAACAACAGAAGCATACACCATGAAAGGAGGGGAAAGCTTAGCGGCAGCAACTAAAGGAAAGTTGATCCAGACTTACACTCAGAACAAAGAGGATCAGTCAAAGATAGCCTGAAGCACGACGATGGCTAAAGGCTGAGGCATGCAACAAAACCTAGTCTACTCTGAGGAACAGGAAAGCCCAAGTGGTTCCCCCCATTCGTTTCATCCCCTGAAGCCGGAAACTGTAATGTCCAAGAGTTAGGGACACACACACCCTTACAGAATGAGCGGATACACGCTCTGATTCCTTCTAAATGCTTCTGATAGGACTGACCTCTACTCCTCTCTGGCCCATCCCACTAGCCAGCATCTTTTTTCCCCCCTAATAGCAAAAATTAAGATATGCAGCTGCATTTTCTGCTTGCTTAGGGACCCTCCTCGTTTGTTTTTTAGACTTTTAACTTTCTTCTGAGGATGACACAAATACTGGTGGTGAAACATAAGGAACTGTGGATATTGTAACGTATTAACGTTTTAATATTTTAATTAAAATGACGGAGATTCCCGGCAGGATGCATGTTTTTAACTCTGAAATCTGGACGAGTCGTGAAAACTTGAGAACCTATTTGTTCCCTTACCTTGGGGCTGCATCGGTGCTGGAAAGTTGGATAGGATTGGTCCCTTAGAATTGCAATTGGTGAGATGCTACCACAGAAAAAATCTGAAAATATTCAGAAGGTCCCTGCTAGCCAACAAACAAGCGGTCTGAACAGCCTTAGTATGATTAATGCATCCATTCTGAGTTTCTGGCTATCTAGAGGGCAAACTCTACCAGGCCTTTTCAAATCATTTGCAAGGCAGAGGAATGCTACTGCTCTATGCAAATTATGGGCTTCTTTTCAGCATCTTATTAGCCGCCAGGGAACAAATTTCTGACACAGGGATTTTCAATCCCACCTCTGAATGCTAAACAAGCACCTTAAATGTACACGTGCTGATCTGAGTAGCCAGTCGTGGATATATTCTGGGACCTGGGTTGTGAAAATTGGACCCCAGGGGTGGAAAAGACAAATTGTAAGCTGTCTTGTATTTGATGCATGTTTTGCATGCCTCTGGTAAGAGAGCCAAATTACCTATCGTTGCTTCAATAAAGTACATGACCTATTATGCTATTGCCATTTCTTTCATTTTTTCCCTCCTTTCAGCCATCTTTTATTTGCCAGGCACCAAAGCTTTTTTTCAATAAGCTACAAGCACATATTACGCAAATATATTCTGAGCCATTCTTCTCATTCTAGTAAATGGGGTCTCTTATATTTTATGTAGTAGCAAATGGTATCACTTGGAAAGCATTATAATCTTTGAAAAGAAGATCGTTTCAAGGTTTTGCAAGGATCAAAGTCTGATTTTGCACACATTTACTCAGAAGTAAGCCACACTGAATTCAATAGAACCCTGGCTGGTAGGCCTAGGATCACAGCTTTTGACTGAATGTATAGATGCTAAGTAAAAGTTGCCATTTAAGCCTGCAATCTTATGCAAAATATCTGGAGTAATTCCCACTAACACAGTGGCACTTACTTTAGAGTTAGGTTGTGCTGCAAGTGACACATCAATGTAGTAGCAAGGCAGGTCCATTTAAATCACCAAGAAAAAACGGCCAATTTAAATCATTGACTGAAATTAACATTCTCATTTATTTAAACCAAAATAAATTGCTCATGTATTCATTTACGACCATGTATTTACCAAATCAGTGTTCTCCATAGGGATGGAAAGTAAATGTTCCTTTTTTTGGCTAGTAGGTAGTGTCATAGATATTTATATTTTAAATACTGACTCTGAGTCACCTGCAGATATCTAAGGGCCCAATCCTAAGCATTCCTCCCACCAATGCAGGCTCGTACTGCATCCTGTGTGGGAGGTCACCTCTGGGTAAAGGAATATTTGTTCCCTTACCCAGAGGTAAGCATCCATGACGCAGTGTCTACTTGGACCTGTGCTAGTGAAAATGCTGGCGCAGGTCTGCATGGACCCGGGCCACAGGATCAGGTCCAGGAAGGGGGCTAGGATTCGGCAGCTACCGCCATCTGCCCTTTCCCCGTCCTGTCGCTGCCCCATTCCGTCCTCCCTCTGCCCCTGTCACCAACTCTTTCCACCCTCCCCTCACACTGTCCCACCTCCTCCACTGACTTACCTTCATTGGCGGGTCCCAACGGAGCCCCTGCCATACGTGGCATGGCTGTGGCCTTCCCGCTGGCACTCCATCAGCACACACCTCCGCACGCTGTTGGAGCACCTTTTGTGACTGCCAAAAGGCAGTTAATACTGGCTGAACACTCATTCCACCAGCATTAGACCCATTGGGCTGTAAGAGTTACCAGATATGAAATAGGAGGAAAAGGTCACCCAGGTGGATGACAGTCCCTGGATCCAAACACCAAACTATAAGATATAAATTATTGTACTGTATGATTGTTGATGAGGATGTTTCCCTCACAGTTCTTTGTAGAAAGACAAGCAGCTTTTCATAAGTTCAGAAGAGGATCATAAAACTCAGTTTTAAGAGCTCATATATGTTTGCATTATGTCAATAATTTCATTTTAAACCACGTTATTTTTAAGAAGGAAACTAAAGCTGAAACTTATCCAAGCTGAATTTTAAAATTGATCTTTTTCTTTAAAAAAAAAAATCACCGTTTTTCTAATGCATCCTGTTTGAGAGTAGCTAATTATTGCACTTCCTGAATTTCACAATACAGTACACACAAGAGTAAACGCAGTTGCTTTCTGAAGTTTTCATTTCTTCTCTCCAGCTGGAAATTCCTGCTTCACAGTTGGCGATTTCATTATGACTTGCGTGTACAATTAAACAGACAGTTGTCACTTTACGTGCTCTCTCACCTTGGGAAAATGGATCAGGGGAAGCACAAGGCACTCTGCGGCAACCAGCCATGGCAGCAGCACTCAGGAGTAAGGCTGTGAATGGTGCCTCCGAAACTTTTCCACATGTCAGCATGTGTCTGCCTTGTCCCATGTTGCAACCACCTTTGCAAGAGCAACCCTTGATTCAGACACATCATGTGTTTATTTTCCTCTTCCCGCCTCCCCAACAGCTGCTTCTTGCTCTGCAGTTAACCACAAGAGGGCCTTGATTTTTGTGTCCAAGAACACGTTGGATTCTGGATACCCATAAAAGGACTACACTGCGGAGTAATTATGGTTTCATCTAAAATGAATATCAACATGAACCTCACAATCAATTACTTCAATTAGTACACAATTCAAATAGAAGATCCAAAGTTTGAAAACTAAATGTTTTAATTCAAACAGGCTAATCACGTTATGTTTAGCTTGGAAGCATGTGTGTGTCCCCGCCGCCCGTTTCATGAAACTTGCTGCCATATGTGTGTGGACAGAATTACAGCCAAAATGCATTAATAATACATGAACAATTGTTTTCTTAGGGGATGAACAGCATCTGAAGAGCAATCCTGTGAAGCGCAATCCTGTGTGACCCAATTTAAGCATACCCTCACTCTCACACACAAGAAAGGTTCTGGGGAGTTTTCATTTCTTGTGCTCTTTCTCTTGTTTACAGCCAATTCTTTTAGACTGGTGCTCCTCTCAGACAGGACACATGCTTTCTCATGCTCAGTTCTAGCAAGGTCAGTCGGCTGGTGTGTGTCTGTGCCCTTTTTCCATGCACACACACACCTGACATAAGAGAGCAAACCTGCAACATTTGGGTGGGCAGCAGTGCTAGCATTGTTGTGTGCATGTGAGAAGGGCCTGAGGGTTGGGTTGTTAGCCACAAACGGGGAGCTCCAAGGATTTTGTCATTATCCCTGCAAAGTTCATGGAAGGAGCTATACAAGCACTGGGAAACAGAAGCAGCCTCAAAAGCCCACCCTCCCTTTTCCACACACTTCCAAAACCTTGCTGAATTTATCAGTTTCATCTTGTTTTCAATAAGATGAACTGAAAATCAGTTCAGATGTCCGACTTCAAAACTGAATATTAATCCAAATGATTCTGATATTTGCCTGCCTACATCTCAGAATCCTTATTGTTTTTCAAACCCTATTTCTGGCAATTGGGGGGGGGGGGGGAGAGACCAATTCAGACATGCAAGTCCAAATCTAATAAACTCCTCTAACCACAGGTTAGGAACAGGTCATAACTTCAGGTAGAAGAACCATTCACCCCACACCCTATATCTTGCTACTTTCTCATTAAAAACTTCATTAATCTACCTTTCCCAGGTACTGTTTTATTTTCTTGCTTCTCTTTTAAGCCGACAAAGCAATGAAGCTCACTCTTCAAAGGACACCTTTTTCATCACACTTCTGCTTCCAAAACAATACATTCCATATACAGTCGTTGCAGATTACTTTCCCCTGCCTCTCTCTCTCTCTCTCTCTCTCTTTTTTTAATTAAAATTCAGCTTGGGAGATGCCACTGGGAGCAGAAGAGCAGTAGCAAGGTAGAAGGGGCCACAAAACTGTTTCCTTCTTGACACTTGTCTACCCCAAATCACCTTCTTCCCAGCTGTTTCCCACCCACAAGGGATTGCCTAACTTTCTCCCCTCCTCCAATGAGGGATCAAGCAGCTTAGGGAAACAATTCTGGTCAGACAAAGGGCAGGCACAGAAAGGATTAAGCTAGCAGCTCCTTCCACTCCCAATGGCAGTCTCCAGGCTCCAAGGCAGTTTTATTTTTAAAAGAGGGGAGGAAAGAAACACACAACTCCATGCAACATCCAGGGATTGATCACGTCTGCCTGCTGTGAGCCAATGTAGTCCTGCCCCTCCTTTTCCCTTTAGCCTTTAGGCAGGTTGGTTGTCCAGCAGAACTCAGTGCTGTCTTTGTTACACTTGAGGAGGCTCATGCACTCGTTTTCTTGACTTAGTCTTAGGGAGATACAAGCCCTGTTCAGGCAACAAATCAGATGCTTTGGAGCAGGCCAAAGCTTACTAGGGCAGGGGCAAGGGGAGGAACTGAATTACCGGTACATGTTGATCAAATCTTCTGAATAGAACATGCAAACAGACAAACTGTATATATAGGTTCTGTCCACAGGAACGGTATCCTGCAGAACACCGATCTCATGCATGCACATTACAGTGATGTAAACACGTTTCTTGTGTGGGCAAGGCTGAAGAAGGCTGAGAATCCCAGATTTAAAAAGTGATGCTCAATGCAGTAGGTTTCTTCTGGATAATATGTTCTATTGTTTCGTATTACCTGAAGTGCATTTGCATCTAGTTACCTATATAGGCTTGCCAGATCTCCAACCGGGACAGAGTGCTAGACGTTTAGGAGAAGGAATGTGGGCAGGTGTAGCTTGTTAAGTCCTGGAGCACAATCCTAGGCATGTCTACTCAGAAGCAAGCCCCATTGTGTTCAATGGGGCTTGCTTCTCGGTAGACATACCTAGGATTGTGCTCTAAGGTTTAACAAGCTACACTTGCCCACATTCCTTCTCCTAAAGGTCTAGCACTCTGTCCCAGTTGGAGATCTGGTAAGCCTACCTATCTTGCTTGTTTCTAGAACTTTGTTGACCGTACAAATGTGGTTCTGAGTTTTGGCTCAATGCAGTTCAGAGCAGTGGTGGTCAGACTTCCTGTCTTTGACTTCTACCAATGAAATCCTACATGTCTGCCTTCCTTGGAGTATGGGGGGAGGGTCAAATGCAGGAACAAACAAATGTACTGTATATACTGTATGTTGGAGAGGGGACTGAGGAAAGGGAACCAAGTGAGTAAAACTGGTCAGACATCTTCAAATCAACTCACCAGGGGCAGCTGCCCCTGATCCTCAGGCAAGAAGGATACTCAGTAACACACATCCCTTCTCCCAAACTCTCACTTGTGCTTTGGTTTGAAGATAAGCTAGATCCCATTCTTTATTGTAACTAAGCTTAAGCACGTGTAATTGAAATTACATATTCTTCCTGTTTACCCTTCTTCAGTCTCCCTTGTGTCACTATCTAGATTGCAAGCAACTTGGAAAAGAGAACTATCCTTTTATTCTTTGTAAAGCACCAAAAATGTGGACACCAAACACTCTCACTCTCACTCTCACATGTGTGTCGGGGGGGGGGGGGGGGAAGAGAACAGACTGTATATACACACACAAATATGCACACAGGAAGGAGAGGTAGGGGAGAGAGTCCCACTATTTCTTACCTTTTCTGTACTTCTGCACAAATGAGAGAACTCCCCACCTGGCCTAAAGTCACATGCTGGAGATCTTGGCAGAGGGGAGGGATAAGTGACAGGAGAGCCAACAAGGACAAGGCGAGCTCTGCCCACAGGTGACAGCAGCAATGTTCAAACCACAGGATTCCTGTCCATGCATATTATTTTTATTGTACGGTAAACTGGAAAAATAGAGAAGTCTGACATTCTTCAAAATCCTGCACTTTTCAAAGAATGTAATATCTACCAGTGTTCAGGGCAGAAAATGCAAAGAAGCTGTGTCTGTCCACAGACTTACCTGGGGGGCTGAAAGGAACCCAAGGCAGTAAGGCCAGCAGCTGGGAATCTCCCAAGCCTGAAGGCAAGCCAAGCAGCCACTTGTCTGGGCTTGCCTCAGCCAGCACAATCAAGCACCTAGGGGGAACACCTGGGAGAGCAGGGAGGAGCCGGGGAGGGGGAAGGCCAGCTTGAGGAGGGGGGCTATAAAAGAGCAGTCTTGGGGGAAGGAGCTGAGGCAGCCTGGCTTGCTGGGCACCAACCCCAACCTTCCTGGGAGGTGCCTTGAACACCCTGGGTGGAGAAGCAGATGGGGTGCCTCAATCCCCTTCCCACCCCACCCCAGCTATGAGGCAGTACTGAGGGCTCTGTTCAAACACCCCCCCCCCCAGCGGCTTACCACCCCTGCAATTGCCCATTCCTGAAGGGGGTGCCCTCCCTCAGCAGCATAGACCTTTTGCTGCAGTACTTTGGGGCTGCACTATCCCCCTGAAGGGCTAGGTGGCAGCAACTCTTCCCCCCACCCTTACAAGCTGCATACTACATATGCCTCAAACCATATTAAAAATAAGAAGACTCGGAAGTCATATATGTGGTTGTATAGCACCTGACCCGGCTATATGAGGTGTGATCCATTTGTGGTTTATAAGCTGCAACTGAAATGTGGCAACCAAGGTTGTCCAACAGAGCATTAAAACAAACAAGAAAGTCCACAGTGTACATATGTGCTGAGAGCACAAGTAAAGACTTGCACTGTTTCTGTCTCAGTGATACCATGTGATTGAGCAGCAGAGGTCTCCAAGAATTGAAGGTTGAACTGGAAAAGGGAGAGAAGGAACAATAACGTGATACTGCAGAGGCAAAGTACCGTAACGTGAAGAGCTGTTAGGGAAAGAGAGAACTGGTAGGATCTGTAGGGAGTGGGTGTCAGAGTAAGCCTCTTGGCCGAGGTAGTGCCATGCCCTACCTATTAGTTGCAGCCAGATGGACTACTGGAACTATCTTCAGCAAGCTTTGCATCAGAAGGTTGCTTTCAGTTTAACTCTCCAGGCTCTCCTTGTTTGGCTCTGTTTGGCACCTGTCCCCCAGATCCATGCCTGACCTGCTTCCCTGTTTGTCTGTTCTGGAGGACTATATCCAACATACTGCCTGAAGTTCTGACTTTGGTTTCCTTAGCCTGGAGCTCTTCAAACATCATTCAGCAAGGACTGTCATATCATATGGGTTTGAGACCTCTAGACCAGGGGTTCTCAACCCCTTCCCGGTTGAGTACCACCTCTGGCGCCACTCCCCTGCTGAGTACCACCGGAAGTGACTGGTGATGACATCGTTGTCAGTTACTTCTGGGTTTTCAGGTTTTCGGAGGCCAGGTAGGAGGTTCTGGATGGGTGGGAGGGCCCTTCTCAGCATTCCCAATAAGCTCGGCCAAAGGCAAGAGCCTCTTGGGAGCGAAAATGCATCACCGAAAGTGCTGCATCAGAGTGGGATTCCGGTGGTTTGGCGGTCTGAATACCACCAGCAGTCAGCCAAAGTACTGGTTGAGAACCCCTGCTCTAGACCACATGGAATTTGGTTCTTCTTCTTGGGACTGGCTCTGGTCATGGTTCTGGGGCCGAGTCCCACCACTTTGATCCTCACAAAGAGAAGCAGAAGGGCCACAGCCATATTTGGAATGCAGCTCTGAGGTGTTGGAAAATCTGACCACCCGTGTGTGGGAGTAAATAAACCAAGAGTGATCCATTTCTCCAGCATCTCTTTTCTTTCAAAGAAGCATTTTTTATTTACACAAATGAAGAAGTAATTGCACTATTATCAAGATTCATAGCCATGACTTCAGAGCCAACTTCAGATTATGTTTTCATTCCTTTCTATGTAATTAGAAGATTTTTCTGAAGATTCACTGTTGAAATCCAAAACATTCTGGGCCCAGTTCTCATTTGTGCTAACCATAATTATATCAGTGTAGCTCCATTTTACAACAATAAATTAAGTCATGTTTCCATTACTGCTCTTCCTTAAATCTGTATAGCTGAAGGATTTCATTAAATTAAAAGGTCAACAACATGTGCAAAACGTAAGAGGCATCTCCTGAATGTAGACCTGCTTGTTAGGCATTCATGTCTAATATTCACTATAGGCAGAGGACAGTGAGGGGGGGGGCACCATCTTGCTTCATGATTTGTGTGATAATTAGCGATGCACCCAATGGACACCATCCACTGATAGATAGCAAAACAAACTCTGGTGACTCTCTTTAATGGGTGACAGGGTACATGCTTTTTCCTACACAGATATCATCTCCATATAAGACTAAGGAGAGATATGATAGCCGTCTTCAAGTATCTGAAGGTCTGTCACACAGAAGAAAAGACTTTTATCGTTGTGGTTCCTAAGGGCAGGACTAGAAACATTGGGTTGAAACTACCGGGAAGTAGACGTAGGCTAGACATGAGGAATAATGCCTTAAATGTAAGAGCTGTTTGGCACTGGAACAGTTTGCTTCATATAGCTGTGGGCTCTCCCTTATAAGAGGTTTTCAAGCAGAGGCTGGATAGCCACCTGTCAGTGATGCTGAAGCAGTTGCTTGCACTGAGCAGGAGGTTGGACTAGATGACCTCCAAGGTGACTTCCCAGTAGCGTAGGTGGCGTTTTTCCAAGACGATGCGTCTTCACCCCGCCACCGGAATGGAGCCAAAAGGTTCCGTTCCATTCCGGTGACCGGGGGGGGAGTGAAGACACGTCATTCCACCCATGACCCCCTTGGAAAAACACCAGCTACGCCACTGTGACTTCCAACTCTCATATTCAATGATTCTATGGTTCTACATAGGGTGGCTTCACAAATGACATTTCTCTTAAAAGCCAAGCTAGTAGAGTAAATGTTAAAAAGGATTCTCTCTTTTAAAAGGGTATGAACTCTACTGAATTCAGTTTGGATGAGTGCTCTAGTACTGAAGAAAGCAAGCGTAGCCCTTTCCCAGTGCTAGAATGCTGATGCCTCCTGACTTTTTTGTATAGCAGCAAAAAACCCTCATCTTTCCTTCTCCAGGGTCTGCCCCTATGTTTTTCCTCACTGTCAGATTTTAGATTGTTAGCTCATCTGATCCATCTCTTTTGCTTAGAAACCCATAAATTGTCAGATGCAGGATTATAAACAGGATTGTAACAAGACCCAAGGGCAGTGATCCAACACAGCATGGCTCCCAACCTCTTTCCATGATGTGTGTACTAAATCTCACACTACTCCTATTCAGAGATTTTTATCATTAGAAAAGGCCTAGGCTAGTAGTGGTGTGAAAACAAAAAACAAATTCTACATGGTATATTATCAAAGCATTTTATGAAAAGGAGGGATCATACAATCCTAAATAATAATGATGGTAAATGGTTAAAATAGACTTTAGCTTTAAAATATTTCTCACAATGAATGCACAGTCTCCTCCTCAAACGTAATGTACGTCCCCAGGGTAACAGGTAACAGAAACCATGGACACCCCTCTGAGCTCCTCGAAGGATGGTATAAAAAATGTGAGAAATAAATATTTGTGCGGCATAGGTGGCCAACCCATGGCACATGTGCCACTTAGTGGCATGCCGAGCCTTTTGAAGTGGCGCACACTGCCGTTCCTGCTCGAGCCAAGCGCTGAAGTCCCTCTCTCTTCCTCGACCCCAGCGCACCTTTCCAAGCCTGTGACACTAGAGGAGGTCTCTGCACCCCACTGCGCCTTATTATTCTTGCGCTGTCACTGTACTTTAAATATTTTTATCACCTTTGATTTATTTATTTATTTAAGTGGCACGCTCAAGATTATCTACATAAAATGTGGCACATGGCGTGCCACAGGTTGGCCACCACTGTGTGAGTGCCCAAGAGACCTAATATTTCACTTTACTGCTGGCCTGCTAGCTCACTACTCAAGCAGTTTCCCCTTCCATGTGTGTGATATGTTGCTTTTGTATGAGTGGAAGTTTCTAAGAAGTTGTTTTAACACACAGGCTGCAATCCTACGTGGAGGGACTTGTGCTTAAATTTACTGATTTCCTTTGGCTCAGGAGCACCTAGGTCTGCACAGGACTGGGCTGAGAATCACAGGGGAAAACTGTAACCTGCTTAGCATATCATTATACAGGGAACCTGATTACTTAGCATAGCATTATACCAGTAAAAGGAAATACGTCAAGCAATACATCAATGGAGTTTTTTCTTCACATTAACCATCTATTTTTTTTTTTTGCCTAATTCAGTTTCAGTATCTATTCTTACTTCCTGAGCAAAAAATAAACAAAGCAAAAGAGACCCCTGCTGGAATGGTTGTAGAACCTGCTTCTTAGCTCCAGTCAAACAATCAATGACTCCATTCAAACTTTAGAACTGCAGTGGATTTATCAGTTAGCTTTGCTTTACATTCCCAACTTCCTATCTTAACTTAGCATCTTGGTATTTTGTAATTTGTTCTTATGCCGCAATACAGTAAAATGGAAAATGAAAAAAATAAATGTGTTCTTAAAGGATATAAAAGAAATTGGCCAGAGATACTTAAGTATAAGATTTCCTACTCCTGGAAATGGATTTGATTATTTAGAATAAAATAATAATAATAATTTACACAGCGCTATTCATGTCCATGTGACTTCACAAGTAATGAGAAGACTTGTCCCTGGGGGCTCACAAAATAAAACCAATACAAGGAAGTCTAAAGAGGAAGGTGGCACAAGGGGAGTGGAGCGAAGTATAAATGGGGAATGAAGATGTGGATTTTCCATGTTCACATCCTTAATGCTACAGTATGAGGGGGAAGCCTGGACAGATGCTCCCTGGAGTCCCATTCCAAGTCTATAGTTGCATAAAACAATACCATGACATGCTTTTATTCTAGACTAATCAATCCAGAACAATTATTCCCCCTGTGCCCTGTCATTTATCCCAACACCACCGCACAAAATTTAGGCTCACATCTCCACACTGATAAACACATGCTGAATGCGTGGATAAAAAAAAAAATCCATCTTTTAACTGCCAGGAAAGGTACCGGTAAATCAGGCTGCCATTGTATATGCACAATGTAGTACACAGGAGTAAATAAATCCCACTGAATACATGGTATGATGCTGCACAAGTGTTAAGGTCAAACATTTTAAGCAGGTTGCTTTCACACCATATGCAGAGTACAAGGCTGTAATGTTGTGTAAATCTGTCTATAACAACTCATTAACAGACTAAAATCACTGACTGCGGAACACGCTTCTTCCACTAAAAAGATGGGGAGGGGAATATCTGTGCTTTTATTACTCAAAATCACACTGACTGTGAGTAAGCCAAAATAAATGACAGTGAGAAACAGGGTAACTAATCCAGTTTAGTGATCCTAAATAGGCTCTCAGGCCCTCTAATTCTCTGAACTCAATCAACATTCCCAAGTACCCAGTTCCCTGCTAGCGTTCAATCAACTTCTTGGACCTCTCAAAAACATTTTCTTCACTTAGAATAAAGGAGCTCAGGATTAATGCACACATAGATCATGTGAATAGCCTCAACGGAAAAGTATGGGGTATGAAGTAGCATGCTTTATAATAGGAAAGCCGATATGTGGTTCTGTAGTCGCCGGCGCCGCTCGAAGCCACACGGATGTATGAACACGTCGCTCTCCACCATTCCTTTCCGTAAGCAATACTCACTCCCCCCCCCCCGCTCGTCCCGCCGCTCGCCCGCCGCTGACCTGCAGCCCCGCGATTAGTCGACGTGAAGGCTCTGAAGTTTGGGTTTCGCGCTTACCTGTCGATACTTATCACGCAGAGGGTCATAATGGAGGCGGTGCAACACATCACGTCCATGGCGATGAAGACATTGCAGAAGACGCTGCCGAAGATCCATTCGCCGCCGATGAGGTCGGTCACGCTGACAAAGGGCATGACGGCCACGGCCACCGACAGGTCGGCCAGGGCCAGCGAGACGATGAGATAGTTGGAGGGCTGCCGTAGCTTCTTGACAAAGCAGACGGAGATCACCACCAGGCAGTTGCCGGCGATGGTCAGCAGGGTGATGAGCGATAGGATGGCCCCGATCACCACTTTCTCCACGTTGCCGTAGCTCAGGATCTGCTCCCCGCACAGCGTGTCATTGCCGCCGTCGCCAGCCGCGCCGAAGCTCGGGCTGATCGCGCTGGGGCTGCTGCTGCTCCCGCCGCTGCCGCCTCCGGAGCTGGCAGTGACCCCTTGCAAGAGCTTCCCGCCTATCCCTAAGCGGGGCGGATTCAAAGAGCCAGAAATCATCCTAACGCCGGCGCCGCTGCTGCCCAGCTGCCGGGGATCTTCCGGAGCGAAGGAGCGCAGGGGGCTGGAGAGGAGGGGGCTGCTGGTGGTGCCGTTGAAGTCGAGGACCATATTGAGGAGAGCTGCCCAGGAAGCCAAAAGCCAGCCCCCCGCATGCCCGCCTCTCCACGCAGCGGTGGCTCCCAGCGCTCCGGCGGCCACGGGCTCCTCCTGCCCGAGCAGGCAGCTGGCTGTGCTGCCCAAGAAGCCACGAACCCCAGCGATCACTGGGTGCGTTCCCCGGGACCAAGGACTCTCGCATAGTCCACTTGGCTGCCTCCGGCTGCGAGCGGTACTGGGGAGCGGGCTGAGCTCTGCAAGGCGATCCGCCTCCGCAGGGGGCAGTGTGAACCCCGTCAGCCCAGCCCCTTTGTCCAGTCGAGGCTGGCCATACCGGCCCAAGGATCCCGCGGCGCTAACGCTGCTGCAGCCGCTGCCGCTGCTCGTCCAGCCCACTTGGCTTGGCTCAACTCAGTAGGGACGGCTGCAAGGCACAGCAGCGGCTCAGAGTGAAGTTTGAGTTGTGTGCCTCCCTGGCGACGTGCTGTGTCGGCGGCGCCGCCGCCTGCCCCCTCCCTCACACACGTGCCTCGAGACGGAGGACACCGGCGGAACGCTCGGGAGGCGTGGTGCGCTGCTGCTCCATGGGCAGGGGGCTTGGTGAAAGCCAGAGCTTCGCCCCACGCCCCTGCCGGGATTCAGCCCTGAGAGATGTGCTTCGGTATAGGGCAGCAGGTGCGCCTAGGGGCGAGTGCGTTTCCGTCGTCGTCGTTCGTTGGTTGCCGCCTGGACGTTGGTTTTGCACCATCTACTTGCTGAGGGGCGTATTGTGTGTGAATGAACCCTCAGCAGATCAAACAGAACTTTCAGATCACTTCAGAGTCGCTATGCGCTTCTTCTTCCGTTGAGACTATTTATTTGGATATTGATAGCGTACATCTTTGAAGTGATAAAACAATCATTAAACAGACATTAATCAACACCACATCTTTAAAAAAAACTGCCAAAAATAACATCTCAGGGAAAATGTACCTAGCAGCGAGCTAGGCCAAAAGCCTCCTCTTGGAACACCCAAGCAAGCAAGCACCACACAGCAATGTCAATCAATTAGGCAACCAAGCAGATCTCCTCCTGAGGCAGTCCTTCCACATCCTGGGTGCTGCCACAGAGAAAGCCTAAGAGCTCCAACCACCCTCACATCTGAGGGTAGCTGGACATGCAGAACAGAAGACCCTCTCCCAGTTATCTGAGGCAGATGGAAAGGCTTATGTGTGGGGAGACAGCCCTTCAACTAACTGGTCCCAATGCATCAGCTTCAGCTGTCACCACCTCACCAGAACTTTCAACTGGGCCGAGAAAGCGGCATGGCTGACAATAATGCAGTTACATGCTCCATGTGAGGCTGGTTCCGGTCACTGTCACAGCCTTCACTGTCACATTTTGCACATCCAGACACTTTTCAAAGTACCCTGTAGCCCAGCCTTGATTTAACTAATTAATGCTGACTATCAATGTGCACATTCACAGCCTGATCCTGCCTAAGATGCAGCACATCCTAAGCAGGATATGGCCCACACCGGCACGGCCGGTGTATCACACAGTGGCCCCATCAGATGCCTCAGGGAGCACACAGCCAACAAGATAAATCCCGTTTCCTGCTGCCACTCCCTTGCACCTGGCACAGAGAAAACCTACTTCTAAAACCAGGAGGTTGCTTATGGCTTGTAACCTGTGATGGTCTTTTCCTCCATTAATCTGTCCAAACCCCTTTTAAAGGCATCTAGGCCAGGTGCCATCACCACATCCTGTGGCAAGGAGTTCCACAGATGAATTTACACGTTGGGTAAAGAAATATTTTCTTTTCTCCGTTCTAACTATCCCTCCACTCAATTTTAGTGCATGTCCCCTGGTTCTGGTGTTGTGCGAGAGGGAGAAGAATTTCCCTCTATCCACTCTCTCCATCCCATGCATAATTTTATACTTCTCAATCATGTCCCCCCTCAGGCGCCTTTTTTCTAGACTGAAAAGCCCCAAACGCTGTAGACTTTCCTCATAAGGGAGGTACTCCAGCCCACGAATCATTCTGGTCGCTCTTTTCTGCACCTTTTCCAATTCAAGTTCACTTTTGCTACACCTAAGGCCGCTGGCCTATGTTTAGGCAGGATTGTGCCATCAATTATGGGTGGCCAACCACTGAACAATCAAGTGATGAGAATCCAAGTGATGCACATACAGAATGATCTTGTATAACCTCAACAAATTCTAATGTCACCTTTTCCTGGCAGGGCTCCTGTGCCTTGTCAGGCCAGCACAGCACAACAGGCAGAAATTTAATGGGTTATTATTTGCGTTACTAAGTGAGTATGACAAACAAATGAAACACTTCCTCATGAGGAGGATGAGGGGAAGAAAATCACAGAAGGGGACAGTTCTTTAGCAAGGGATAGCCCATTAAAGCATAAACATGGAATCTGATTCTAACTGGTGCGTTTGTGGACTGCAGTAAGCTGTAGCATAGATAAGCCCTAAGGGTTGCTGATAATATTATAAACACAAAATTATTATGCAGACAAATGTACTTGACCTCCTGCTGAATACTGTACTTCACATTTCACCTGTTTTTCACTGATCTTTCTAAAGAGTTGGTTTGTGCACTTAGGGACATATAATAAAACTGCTTTTTTTAACCTGAGTCAGACCATTAGCCCAGTATTGTCCGTACTGACTGGTAGTAATTCTCCAGAGTTCAGACACCGGTCATTCCCAGCCCTATCTGGAGATGCCCAGGATCATCAAACGTGAGACCCGCATTCAAAGTAAGTTTGACCACCCAGCTACAGCCTCATCTCCCTCTTTGTTGTCCCTAGACAAAAATATATGTTGACAAAAAGAGGCATTTCAGAATTACCATATAGGAGATAATAGTGAGAGAACAACTTTGTTTCCTCTTTCATTTTACTGGTGTGCTGCTGGAACATGATACTTGATTGCCAATACTGGTTCTTGCTTGTGTGTTTCTGTTAATTCACTGAAACTAATGATAATCTAACAACCCAATCCTATCTGGTGGCATAAAATGTTCTGCTGGCGTAAAATGGCTGCTGATAAAGAACATAGCACTCCGTTGGCAGCCATGTTGGGAGCGCTGCCGCAAGAGGCAGCAGCGCTCCCTGGGTGTTGGCAGACCTCCCTGGACCCACAGGAGCAGGTAAGGCAGTGGCGGGGGCGGGAAGGGACAAAATGGGGGAGGGAGAGGGAGAAACGGGGTGGGGAGGCTGCAGGAGGGGGTGGATCCAGTGGCAATGGGGCACAACGGATCCTATCCCATCTTTTTTGAGTCTCCCTTCCCCCATTATCATCATCATCATCATCATCATCAACAACAACAACAGTATTTATATACCACTTTTCAGCAAAAAGTTCACAAAGTGGTTTACAGACAAAATCAAATGATTAAATGGCTCCTGTCCCAAAAGGGCTCACAATCTAAAGAAGATGTAGAACACCACCAGCAAACAGCCACCAGAAAAGAGGAACCTCTGACTTTCCTCTGACTTGTGCCGGCTAAAGAGCTAACACAGGTCTGAGGAGACCCATTGTGGAGCAGGAGGTTTATGGAGGGGTAAGGGGATTTAAATCTGCCCCTCCCCCTCTGGATACAGCACGCTCATTTTCGGTGCGGCTGCACCATTGGGGGGGGGAGCATAGGATTGGCCTGTAAATGTAATAAGTGAGGTTAAACTCTAGAAAGACCAGGTCAAGAGCCAAACTGAAAAAGAGACCAAACACAGTCTAACTAAACAGCACCTTTAACAGATACACCCTTTGAAAGCTAGTGATGCATCTTCTTTGGATACAAATACACTATGATCCTGTGATCCTCATGGTTCAGTCCTGTACACAATAATCTAGTAAGGTGCAGGGGATCTTACTAGGATCTCCCTAGGGAGATGCTACAGGAGATGTGCTTAGGGAAGATATCTCCTACCTCACCTGGTTCTTCAAACCCAGATATAGCTTGCTTTATACAGTAATACCTCCTATAACACTGTGGATATGTTCCTGGGAAACACAGTGCTGTGTGAAACAGTGCTATAGTAGTTAATTATAACTATGCCAAGAAGCTACCAGGTTTTCATTCTACCATCATACCTGCCTTTGGCTCTCTCTTCTGACCCAGAAGGCTACCCTACCCAGGTACCAGCATTTTCATTATAAAAATTGCCAACCCTAAGATCAACATTAAAGTACTCCCACCACTGTGGTAGTAATACCACATTTCTATAGCCGCATTTTGCTTAGAAGCAAATTCTACAAAACGGGCAAGGCTTCCTTCTCTTTTCCAGAAAAAAACTATCCTGCCCCAGTTCCACCCCAAAGTACAACTGCACCACAGCAGACCTTAAATTTATTTATTTATTTATTTAACAGTATTTTTACCCCGCCTTTCTCCCCAAAGTGACCCAAGGCGGCTTATACTTAAACAAGGCTCTTGAGGTGGAATAATTTGTTCATAGTTCACCAAATGATTTCTCGTGGCTTACAGCATATAAACTCAGCTGCACTTTACCATGCTAAAGAAGAGAACAGAAGACTTAACAGCATGGAAACGTGCCCAGTGATCCCAGAAAGTTGCTCTCTGTCTTTTGCCAAGCATAATTCCCAGTACAGAGTGCATTTGCATCTCCAGTTCTCTCCAATGTAAAATCAAGCACCGTCTCTTGTAAACTTTAGACACAAACTAGAATCATGTATTACTCCACTGGGGTAATTTTGCCCCTTTCTATTCACCTTTCTTAGGGCAGGGCAATTTTCTTCTCTAGCAACTCAGCACCCCCCACGCTAGACCAGAGACTTGTTTGAGGGCAAGAGTCCTCTGGTTTTAAATAGTGTTTTCCTGGAGTCCCTTGAAAGCTTCTCAATGGCTCTTCCATAAAAAAGTCAGTAATGGCAAACAAGCTTACCTGAAAGTCAGCTTGCCCTTTGCCACCTGTCTTTCCGTGGAGATGCAGAAAAGTGTTGGGTGCATTCTGCGGTACACCAGCAGTTCATGAAGGTTTAGGCAGCCTTTTGTGTGAACTGACTGTGTGTATATCCTTGAATATGCCCCAGAAAACCTTCTATATAACATACCAGAGTTACAGCAGCAGACATTCAAGAGTTCCTCAGTATTGTCTCCATGAGGACAGGGTTCTCTGAAGATAGGAAAAATCATTTCCTAATGAAGTGCAACTGCTTCTGAGCTGAAAGCAGTAGCAATGATGGGTACAAGCAACCAGTCTTCTCTCCATCATACTTATTTTTAGACACTAGTATATAACATTTTCAGATGCCCACCACGATTTGCTCTAACCTCATTCAGGGAGTCTTACTCATCTTTTATTCTCATTTTGTAGCTTGTTCAATCTGTGTGACCCATTTTGTCCTCCTTTGTCCCATTTTTTGTCTGCACTGCAAACAAAAAATTCCGCCATCTCCTTTTTTGACAATAAACAACTTTGTTTATACTATATCTCCTTTTAAAATTATGTAAATCCGCACCACTCGGAGCAACACTGTGCTCTTAAGAATCAAAACCTGTAAGTCTCCGCTATTAGTGTGGAACATATACTATATTGTCTAAATATTTAGAATATTTTATGTAAACCTTAAGTAAATTCTAAGGCAGTGTCATATTTTGGCTTGATATTGATTCCCAACGTGTACTGTTTATCAAATGCAATTTCTGTTTGACTTGTAGTAAAGATGTTGCAGCTGCTAGCTTCTCTGCTGCCATCTCTGAATTTTGTGCAAATAAATCATCGTCACTTTGTAGCAGAAACAGAGGGTGATAAAATTCACTTCTCTAGGACTGTCAAAATAAATTCTAACATCTTGACAATTTAAATGTGGAATGAAGGCTTTACTGATGTAAACAAATTCTGACTCAGTATGCAGAAATGTGGAACGGAAATATATATATATTTCTGTGTTTTCAAACAGGTCCAGAAAATAGATCTGAAAAACAATTAAGATTGCAATGCAAAATCTGTATGCATAATGTGCATTGCATATACCTTCAAAATACTTTCAGAGAGTGACTTTGCAGTCATCAGTATTGGCATTTATTGTGCTCTGTTCACCCATATAGAAGTGCTATGGAAACTGGTAAATGAGAAATACAGGCTCAGAATTGTTAGGATGCAAATGCTCCATGAAATAACATCATGTGGTTAAACTGATTCTTGCCATTTCTCTCGTATGGTATTGAAAGCATACCTATTTGTAAGAGGTGTTCATAAATCTCATTTTATCCATCTGATTTTATCCATTTTATCATTTTATCTGTAGGGCATCAACGGTTGGAAAAATCTCCAGAGCCCAGGTCTACCGGACTTCCTGGTGCAGAGCCCAGATCTACCTGCCTGGTAGACCTGGCTTCCCCGTCAGCCTTTTCAACTGCGGGTCCAGGATGAGACCGGGTGAGATTGAAAAATGTTCTGGGCCTCCTCCTTTGGCTCCTGTGCCCCCTTTTTGACCATGGGTACAAACCTGGGTACAATTTACCCCCTTTACCCCCCTCTCATGGGCCCTGACCTGCCCTCTAATTCCCTGACTGTGGAGTTTTCTGAGGAGCCTTTGGTGAGCGACTATGTCAAACACCTTCTGAAAGTCCAAATATATACCATATTGTCCCGAGTATAAGACACACTTGATTATAAGACGCACCCTTAAAGTTTGGTGCTATTAAAAATTTTTAATTAAATCACTGGCATTAAATTTATGCCTGATTATAAGACGCACCCCTAGTTTAAAAACTTAAATTAGGAGAAAAAAGTGAGTCTTATACTCAGACCAATACGGTAATATCAACAGGTTTGCCCGCATCCACATGCCACCAGCTGTCTCTAGACAGTATTGGAACATTTCAAGGAATCCAGAATTGGGATCTTCAGGGTTTTGGCCTGGGGCCTCGACAAATGAGCTAAACTCAGGGTCAGCCCAAGATCTCCTGGTGCCTGAGGCCAAGGTGCCAAGTGCTACCTCCGCTTACCTGGTGATGTGCCAGCCTCTGCTGCTCCTGCTCTCTGGATTGGAAAAGGAAGAGGGGGACAGAGCAGAAAGGGAGTGTGGAGAAGATGAAAGTGGTGGGTTAGAACCACTCTCTTCTTCCTGCACACTTTCTCAGAAGATCCGGAGAGTGACAGGAGGAGCAGTGCAGGAGAGTGGGTGGACAGAAGCAAGCACACACAACACCACCACCCCACACAGTTGCTTGAAAAAACCGCTTCATTTGGCCTCATGGATGGGCCGGCCCTGGCTAGACTGTGTGCTCAGGTCTCCAAGTCACTTTCAAGTACAGACGTCGGAGGCTGCAATCCTATAAACACTTACCTGAGAGCAAAGATGTAGAGTTTTTATAGGTTAAAAGGTCATGTAAAACGTTTTTAAATATTAAACAAAAATATGAGGAATTCTAAAGTTTTAAAATACATATAAACTCATCAAAAAACCCACACATATCGTAAAATATTAGTCCGACGTTTCATTCAAGACACTGGGCATTCTCAAGGAACACACAGGAAACCTGTGTGAGATGGCATTAACTGCTGGAGAAAAAACGCAGGTTAAAATAGAAACAAGCGCTGAAAAGTGCGGAAAACCGCAAGCTGTCAATTAGCGCCGGAAAACAAGCAGCCGCTCGTATCGGAAGTAATCAATTTAAAGCGAAACAAGCACTTCATCTTACCTGAGAGTAATTCCCATTGAACACAGTGGGGCTTACTTCTGCATAGACATGCATAGGATTGTGCTATGAAACTTTGACCACTGTGATTGGAGGGAGAGTTTGTGGGTTGATCAGACCTGGTATAAATACCAGAAGAAGCCTGTCCTTCTGCCTTTGTCTAGTCAACAGAGGTGCTGCACGTCAGGTCCTAGCTCAAGTCCACCACATTCAAGAACCCAGAAATAGATGAGAGACGCGGAGACCCATGTGTACACCAGCAGCTCTGGTTCTCTGTACCTGTGCAGGTAAGGTGGTGGTGGGAGCAGTTTGCAGGCCACTGGCAAGGGGTGTTTCAAGGGCGAGAGGGGGTGGATTTCAACGGCATTAGTCCATGCTGGATCCTATCCCTATTTTCCCACACACGCCATTCCTCTGCTTGGAATTATGTCAGCAGAAGAGCTGGTGTAGTTCCGAAAAGACCCATTGACACCCAGTCAGCCTATGGAGAGATAAGTTTAAAAAAAAATTTACTTACCTCCCCCAGACCATCTGCTTGTCTCTCCCCCCCCCCCACCATTGGATGCAGTGTGTGCTCCAGTATTGTGTAGGATGGTAGGGGATAGGATTGGGCCATCAGTAAAACATCAGACTTGCCCTTTTCTTCAAACTCCTGTGAGGCTGTGGAATCTCTGAATGGGTATCTGGAACCAATGATTAGCTGGACAAGGGCTAATAAACTGAAATTCAGTCCGAAGAAGATAAGACTAGGCCGGGGGACCACCGATTCAGTGGTGGGGCTGTCTTGGAGGGGAGCACAGCCCTCCCCTTTGATCCCAAAATATCCCAAAAAGATTTTATGGCTAGCATTTTCTGAAAACAGTTATAGTGACACAGTTCTTTCCACTAGTTAAGTAATGTAGCTGAAGTGCTTTGAACATTTTAAAAGCTCTCTTTTCATGTTGCTACTGTTATTCCTTTTTACGATTTCCTTGCCCACCCTCGGGATCCTTAGGCTGCCTTGGAACACTTTTGCATCCATTTACCACGTACGGATTAAGAAAGCATATTTAGTTTGGGCCAAGTTTCCAATTTCAAGGTAGCTGAGCAGGCAGTTTCTCCTTCTAATCCTACATATAGCCAGTGCCATTAGTCGTGTAGTCAACACCATGACATTTGCCAGTCAGACAACTGTCTACTAATTGTTTGGCAGATATGATGTATCTTCAAAATAGAAGCTGAAAATGTACAGATTTCCTTAAGTACCATATTCCATACACGTGTGAGAGCTGTAGAAAAAATAGCCGAGGCCTGCTTTTTAAATTTATGCCTCACTTTGGATATTCAGAGAATGCCCAGGTGAAGAATGGGAGGCAGGATCTTGGGCCTCCATTGGCCTCAGCCGGAGAGTTATACATCCACCCAGGTCCTTCTCTGTGCTGCTTGGTTCTCTCCTGACCACAGAGAACCACACAACTCCTTCCTCCTCCTTAGGCACTCCTCTTCCTTGGCCTTTTTTTATGCCACATCCACATCCTGCTTTCTTTGCCTTGCTGACGAGTAAGCCCTTGGCTCCCAATAAAGCTATTGCTCACTGAAAATACAATGCTAGGTATGTGTCTACTAGTTGGAAGTAGGTTCCATTGGGTTCAGTGGAATATACTTCCAGGGGAGTTTGAATAGGATTGTAGCCTAAGAGGCTACAAGGGAACATGTTGCGCATGAGGGAGCAGACATCTGCATTCCATGGGGCACTCCTTCCCCCCCCTCAGCCTCCTTCATTTCCACCCCCATTGTGGACCCTGTTCCCATAGAGATTGTGGGCAGATGAGGGCACCCTCTGAACTCTCACAGCCCATCTGGTATTTCTGCATCATGAGTCCCTGGTACAGGCTTACAGTGCAATCCTGCGCAACTATAGGCCAGTGGTGCTAGCGCTCCGCCAGCCTAGAGTGCCATAAACATGCTGTAAACCTACCTGGCCCCATGCCAGCCGACGCAGGTGAGTGCTGCGCCGGTCAGTGCAGGGATAGGGATGGGCAGGACAGGGCAGCGAGGGAGGGGGGCCATTGGCCAGCCCGGGCTGGGAGGGGGCAGGGATATCGGCACCGATATCCTATGCCCCGTCATAGCCCATGCTGGCCTTACACGGCCTCCCCGGATGTACACCAGCTCTGGAGCTGGCATGCATCCGAGGAGGCCCATAGGCCCCGGGCTTGCCTATACCCAAGGAAAGGGTATACCCCCCCCTCTAGGTACACTACTGCCTAAATCAAGTTGTTAGCAGTTGTGTTGCTAGCTGGGTCACGCAGGGGGGGGGCGATGATGCATTTTGTGTCATTGCCTCGCCCCCTGCACTCCCAAAAAGCTTCATTTGAAGTCTTCCAGGACTCAGGGAGGGTGGGATGGACCCACAAACACGCCAATTTTGGCACGTTTGTGCTCCGCAGCTGCTCACGCAGCTCTCTGGCTGCAAAAAAAGCAGCCACGGAGCTCAAAAATTCCGCCGCAGCTCCTCCTTATGAGGAGATTGCGGTTGTCACCCGAGGGCATTTGCTCCCCCCAGCCCCATTATAGCGACACCACTGGTTGTTAGTAATATTTAACATTTGTATAATGTTTTCTGAGGATGCAAAGAACTTCAGTTGTATTATCTTGATGTTGTCCTTACAACCATGTAAGATCAGTTGAGAGGGAGTGGCTTGCTGAACAGCGCAACCTAAGTATCTACTCAGAAGTAAGTCCCATCGTGTTCAATGGGGCTTACACCCAATAACAGTAGCATTCCTATGACCGCCCCCACCGTGCTGGAAGTGACATAATGGCAGCAGCCGTTATCGCTCACTCAGAAGCTCAGGGCGGGCGGGAGGGCCAAACATGACGACGGCTCTCCTCGCTCGCCCTGGTGAACGGGACGATCCACTCTGCCGCCGGCCGCCGTTGCACCCCCCACTGCCCGCCTGCTGCCTGGGGCCCGATCCCGCCACCCAAGGGTCCACCGCCCCAAGGCCCCCACCGCTGACAACGCCACTGCCCAATACTGTGTGTACAGGATTGCTGTCTGTTTAGTGAGTTCATGGCAGAGGTGAAATTTGAACTAGGGAAGGTGTGATTCACAGCTCAATTGCTTAGTTTGCACTGGCAGCCCCAAAGCACGCGACAGGGCCATGACTTTTGCGACACCACAGCGGCACTTACAGCAGCGGAGGGAGCACTAGATCTGTTGCAGGAAGCGCCCATTAGGATTGGGCCATGAGCCTACTCAACCCTCATACGCAGATGCAGAAGAAATGGATAGGTAGTCTGCACCTGCTCACAGCCATTCTAATTCTTACTCATTTAGCTGTGTCCTGTTACTGAAAATAGGCTTCATGCCCAAGTCATAACTGTTCCCTGAGGAATCGAATCTCTATCTTATTCAATCTCACAACAACCTTGTAATTAATATTTATAGATGCAGGACAGAACAGAAGTGATGTGTCTATGGCCACTCAGTGATCTAGTCTCCAGGGCAATAGACCAACAGAGATGACGCCATTAGTGCTAAGGTCCCCTGCGAGCCCCCCAAACAACAAGGTGGGATCCAGGTTTCAGGGGGCCCTTGGCAAACTGCCCTTCATGGACTCCCCTCCTCCCTTCATGGATCTGGAATGACTTGCTCCACCGCAAAGGTTATCTCAGGGATCAGTAGTGGGCCCTTTTGAATGATCTGGGCCCTTGGAAACTGACCAATGATCCCAACCTCTGATGTTGGCCCTGCCATAGAATGAATCGTGCAAGAGAAAAGGTAAGATTTTGTATATGTAAGATATTTTCAATATACACAACAGTCAGTATACAGTGTATGAAGCATGCTGTCTTTTTGGGTTTAAGGGGGAAAAGATTTTCTGCACTGAAAAATCACTCTTAATCATGATCAAGAATGTGTTCTGGACAAACAAGTTGTCTGTTCTTCCCAAAGGCAAAGGCACCATCTGGGGTGGTTTTTTTTTTTTTTTAGCATGGGCTGTAGAAGCACAGGGATCAGGAAAGGAAAGTCGCTGTCGCCGCATCTTTCCCCTTGAGATACAGATTAAAAAACGTGGCCAGGTCATAAGAGAGATTTGGCAAGATGCCTCCAAGCTAGGGTCAGAACAGGGGCAAAGGGAGGAAGATTGTTCCAGTGAGCAGGACCCAACAGGCCAGTTTCAACATTTGGAAATACTGAAACAGTCACGTTTCGCAGTGACATCTGGTCAGTGCCTGGAGACGAGACTGAAGGGCAACACAGACTGTAGCGTTGGTCAACGGACTCCCATAATAAAGCTTGTTTAAACTGTTGGTAAAGACCAGCTGATTGTAACATTTGTTACAGTGCAATCCTATCCAACTTACACCACCAGTGTAACCAGCGGTGCAGCAAGAACGGGAGGCGGCCCCAGAACGGAAAGGGGATTCAAATCCCCTCCAAAGGGGGGATTCAAAGGGGATTTGAATCCCCTTTCTGTTCTGGGGCCTCCCATTCTCTTTCACCGCTGCTTACACCGGTGGTGTAAATTGGATAGGATTGCGCTGTTAATACAGTACAAAGTTATTTTATGTCCTTACAAGGGATGACATCACCTCTGATAGACCTAGAAGAACGCTGTCAGAAAATCACAACTTATACAATGCATGTTTGATTTTAAAATGCAAACGAAGGTGCTTTTATTATTCCCTAGGGCAGTGCTTGATTTATGGGGGGTAAAACGGAGAGCTTTCAATGAAATCTACAAGCCTCTCCTTTGGAAATCTACAAGCCTCTTCTTCCTTCCTTCTAAAAAGAGTAATTTCGGCTGCAATCCTATACACACTTCCCTGGGAGTAAGCATTGAATTAGGTGGACTTACTTCTGAGTAGACATGCATAGGACTATCACAAAAGAAAAGGAAGACCCGTCCTTTGGGTCCCTCTGCCCACCTTCCCTTGATTCCAGCGCTCCTTAGATGCCCCTTGAGACAAAAACGGAAACTCAACATCAAAGCATTTGAGAGGCGCATTTTCAAGTCACGTGCTATAAAATAATTTTATTATATGATATCATTATTATTATTATTATTTTAATCCGGAGTAGCAACGTACTACGCCGAGAACAGCTGTCGCGGCTTCTAGTTACCAGCAAAGCTTACCACAATTACGCCCTTCCAATGGCAGAATCGAAGTGAAGGGGACAGTATTGGCGAAGAAAACTACAACTCCCAGCATGCAGCGGAACAGGGTGTCAAAGCTGTTCTCCCTCCGGTCGTGCATGTCACCACGTGGATTCAACATGGCTGTGTTTGTGGATCTGAATATTCCCTACTTGTCGGAGAAGGCATCGCTGCAGAAGTTGGTGGAATCTGCAGCGCACCGTGAGTGGAAAATGGAGCAGGGTGCAAAACATCACGAGGGAAAGATATTCTGGGGGAGGAGAGCAGGGTTGGTGGCAGTTCCTCGACCTGGCCTCACTGCAAGATTCAGACGCGCGACCACCACTGGTTCTTCTCTGTTGTTGCTTGTTAGTTAGGCAGGACTGAATTTGATATGTCCCTCGTTTCTGTTAGGAAAAAAAATCAAAGTGGTTTCCAATTAAAATAGCAAAGTACGATATTATTGGCTTCACTTGTGTTTTTGAATAATAATACTAGACAGCGTGCGAGGATGATGGAAAGAATGAGGGGAGGGAAAGGTTGTCTGTACCACTCATCATCAGTTTAGAAATTCATGGAGTTAGAGGTTGTTCATACTGTCGTGCTGTGTACAGTAACAGGCCAAGAGACGGAGCTGTATAATGAGAAACTCTTTGGTTCAAATCTTGCATCTGCCATAAACTCACAATGAAGACTCACTCAAGGTGTTATTTTTCCCAGACCCTAATCTAATATGGGGACAGTACTGGTCCACCCAACAGGATTGTTGTAAAGGACTGCTGAGCAACCGTTTATGAAGTGCTTTGAACACTTAGAGTGTGCTACATAAGCAATAAGTGTTGTTGAGTGTTAGCAACCGTTATGGGTTGGCAGGAATTTCATTTCTTGCATATGCCTACGATGGGGCACTATGTACCTGCTCAGAGCAACTCAGTCCTTACATTGGTTTCTTTAAAAAGCTGAGTCCTGTCTGGGAGAGGCTATGATTATGTCTAAGATGCCCTGGCAAAGGGTAAAATGGTCCTGATTATGTCCACTTTATTTAAGTGATGAAAATATGGTAGAAAGATTCCATTGATGTGTTGTATATGAAGAACAGAAACAAATTGGTGCCAACTAGGAACTTTCTCTCTGAAAAAGTTTTAAGAGTGTTCCAGAGAACTACTAAAAAGAAAATTTCTCCCCTTTGCTGAAACTGACTGCTATGAGAAGGATATTTGGGGAGGCTTTGTTTTACTTAAGGGTAAAGGTAAAGGTGACCCCTGACAATTAAGTCCAGTCGTGTCCGACTCTAGGGTGTGGTGCTCATCCCCATTTCAAAGCCGATTCAAAGCCGAAGAGCCAGCGTTGTCCGAAGACGCCTTCGTGGTCATGTGGCCGGCATGACTCTCCTTGCCGCAGCGCGTAGCATGCGGCTGGAACATGGAGCGCTGTTTTACCTTCCCGCAAGCAGTACCTATTTATCTACTCACATTAACATGCTTTGGAACTGCTAGGTTGGCAGGAGCTGGCCAAGCAACGAGAGCTCACCCTGTCGCAGATTCGAACTGCCGACCTTTCGATCGACAGCTCATGGTTCAGCGGTTTAACCCACTGCACCACCCGCTTTCTGACGTAAAAAAAAAAACCCATATAAATATATTATTGTTAAGAATATTGATACACTGCTTTTCAACAAAAAACAAGTTCAGGCTTTATCAACTGGGCAATTTACATAACTGAGCAAATGGATGGTGCCCTGTCCTGAAAGTGCTCATAATATATCGTGAGGGTTCCAGTAATTCTTTTTCCATTTAGAACAAGTGAAATTAAACTTTGTGGTCACTTTGATCCAGAATCTTTCATATTTGACAATAAACTTAAGTTGTCAACTTAAGTTTATTGTCAAATATAGTAGGTGCCTTTCTCTCTCTACTAGTCTGTGTTGTATCCAGAAATTGTATGTAGCAGTTTAGAGCATGAAAAGAGAAACTGCTGTCTAGTGCACATAGAAAATACCATAAGAATAGCTCCTACAGAACTGCTGGATTGGACCAAAGATGCATCTTGTCTAGCGTACTATTTCCACCACCACCAGATGACAGACATCTTGAGAACATTCACAGGACTCCCATCATAAAGCTTGTTTAAACTGTCCTCACTGTATGTTCCCAGCATCTGGTACTCTGAAATAAACTGTGTCTGAACATGCCAGCTACAAAGCACTCTTGATTGATTTTTGTGTGTCTGTGTTATCCATTTAATTATATGTATTTTTTGCTTTTCTAGTTGGCTATTCAACTGTAGCAATCAATTATGTTGTTGATTATGAAGAAAAGAAAAAGGTAAAACTTTTCTCTTAAAACATTAATGGAGGGGATTGTACATGTACAGATATATTTTTTTCCCGGGGCAATGGAAGTGACTTCCACCCCCCATAGCATTATGGTGGCACTAGTTGCAGTCCTGCAGCAGTATTGTGGTGCTATACAACTCTAATAAAGTTTATTGTTTGGGAAAAGGAAATGAAAGTCTGTTTGTTGCATTTTAAAAGGGGAGATGTGTAGTGTAGAACTGGGGAAGGTAAGGTAAGTGCAATACATATCTTTCAAAGGAGAAAAAAATAAGTCAGGATTGACGGAATGCCATAATTGTTTTCTTTTTTTTAAAAAGGGTTGCAGAAGCTGATATGTGGCAAGGTAGATAGTTGTGCAACCATTGCTGAATAAAAACCAAATAATTTTAGCAGCCCTAATATGCAAAACTGTGCAATATGGGGGTATGGAGGGGATTGTCTTATCAGTGATGGCATAGTTGCTAACCAATTGGTTCTTATAATTGCACTCAAAACATACACGCTTACATCATGGTAGTGCTGGTTGTGTCTCAGTCTGAGGGTGGAGAATAAAGTAAGTTTCATGTACCAGATGACAACTTCTGGGACTTTAAGAAAGCCTTGAAATAGGTTGCTTGAAATTGCAGCAGAGTATATAAGCATGCTTCAACCATAAGTACATTTGATTTCAGTGAGAGAAACATAAGCACATGCTCAGCTCTCCCACTGAAGCCAATTGGAGATCAAGGTCCTTTACTTTGGTTAGTTTATGCCCATGCACATGATATGTGCAGTGAGGTTGTGAGCGTTTTCATGGCCTTGAAGACATGTTAAAGCCAGTTTTCCATAACATGTTTACGTAGATAATGGTGTTAAGGGGGGAAGGCAGATTAAGCACTGTTAGTGTCTTCACTTGGGCAACAAAACTACCCGTAATTGTCCACCCAACACTTGTAATTTAGGTCTAAACCACTTTTTCCTGTACATCTGTACAGCACAGTGTATAAAAATATTGCTTTAGCTTAGAGTGGTTTTTACTTCACAGTGCCGTTAAATATAGTGACTTTAGTTTTTACATGCTGTGCTAAGTCTGCTAAACATGTTTGGGTGTTTTTTTCTAGGAAATTGTCAAACCAATAAGCCCCACAGAACTGTTTTCATCTTTACCTATGGTGCAGGTATGTACAGCTTTCTGTGTAACATATACATTGTTCTGTGACAGTGGTCCCAGGCTCCCTTCCTTGAAAACAAGTTCCATTGAACTCCACAGAACTTAATTCCATGTGAATATTGCCTAGCCTACCCCTGTGGCAAAATGAGGTGTCAAAGTCTTGAGGTTGTAGCATGGACTGAACAAGGTTAGTATACAGGAGGCTGGTCTGGTATTTGTAATACAGTGGGTCCTCCTCATCCTTGGATTGGCCACGGATTTGAATATCTGTGGAAGAGGAACCGCTGGAGGCAGGGGGTGGCACTACAGTACCTTATTCTGAAGCTTTCTGGGGCCCACCGGCCACTTCCTGCCTTCCGTGCACCTTGGAAAGCCTCTAAACTGCAGAAAAAAGGGAAAAAAACGCGGCCGGAAGTGACTTCCAGTTCGGAAGTCACTTCTGGCTTCGTTTTTTCTTTTTTCTGTAGTTTAGAAGCTTTGCAAGGCACGCACGGGAGGCAGGAAGTGGCCAGCGGGCCCCAGAAAAGCTTCAGAATAAGGTATTGTAGTGCTGCCCCCTACTGCGGATTTCAGTATCCATGGATTTTGGTATCTGCGGGGGTCTAAGAACGGCACCTCAGCGGATACCGGCATACCGGATGTATTGTGCCCCCCATGTGAAACTCCTGCCAAATTAATCCCCAAAATAAAAAAGTATCCAAGGGTAAGGAGATTGAAGAGCCCCATTCCTGCAAATCTGGAATGCCAGATGTTTGGCATTTTTTTCCATTCAGCATGTGGCCCCTGTTAAAAATAAGGTGTTGACCAGGACCTCAGAGAATGATAGGTGGGCAAAGTCTCCCACTGCATAACTGATGGATGCAACAAACATTGAGACAGAAAATGTCTGGGTGCAGATGAGAAAGATGTGATCAAAGATGGATGTGCGTAGAGGTATTGCTAAGCTCTGGTTTTCATTCATCTCTTGCAAACTCCAGGTAGTTCTTGCATAACCTCTTGCATGTGGAAGCCTTTCATAACAGGCCTGTAGCTGCAAAAAAAAAATACGTTAACTTGTTAACTCTTGCGATATAAATGGCCTTAGAGAAAATGAATTGACTTTCTGAAGCGGGAAACAAGTCCTTGAGTTGTCAAGAGCTCCGTGTAAGGGCCTGTGACATTGATTGGTAAAAGGGGGGTTAAAACGCTTTGCCTTACTGAAAATAGACCTCCGTTGCCAACGCCTCTTATGCATTAAATCACGGGCAACAATGCGCTTTGCTTCTGCGGTGAGAGAGAATTTGTGTGGGCACCAGTTTTGAACACAGTATCGTTCTTCATTTTTATTTTAATGATGAGTAGGAGGCTTGTTGCCTAGGTTTCTGCTCCACTCCTTTCCTCACAGGCTCTTCTCTTCATTACAGGGGAAATCCAAGCCAATTAAGATTTTGTCGAGGCTAACGTTGGTGGTTTCTGATCCGTCGCACTGTAATATTCTAGTAAGTGCATAAAGCAGTTCGCAAACTGTTTTGCCTCACAATGAAGATAATGGTTTTAGATCATTTATGCTTGATACCGATAGACCACAATAGAAGGACTCTTTCTGTTTTTCCAGGGCACATTACTGACCTGTACAACTTTCTTCCAACAGAAGTAGGAATAACTGTGTTAAGAACATCATTTAGAAAAAGATACCTGGACTATTTTGGATGTGATATTCCTAAATTGTCAAGAGACTGGTAGGAGATAGCAGTTGATGGTGCATCTGTGCTAGCCTTCAAATACTAGTCTACAAAAGTTACTAGCATGTATTTCTTTTCACCTGTAAAACATAGTTTGTCCATTTGGAGGCAATGATTGACCCCAAGCAGGTGGCTATTTTCAAGTGGTCCCTGTTCTGTGTTAAATTCCTTGAAGCTGCTACATCTAACCGAGGCTGGAGACTGAATACTGGGTTGGATGCACTGGAATACATTGGTTTTCAGAAGGTCTGGTATCTTGCACATTCCATTGATTCTTAGGCAAATTGGTGGAAACTGAAGTATTCCATTGTGCTGCATGGAGAAATATTCATAGAGTTTTTCAGAAATACTTGTTCCTAAGTTTGAGTTCTCAGTATCTCTTAATAAATGGTTAAAAAAGACTTCAGGGGGTCGCGATGACGCGTCCGCGATCGCGCCGCCACGGCTGAAAACATCCGTTTTACCTGCATTAGTGGGCAGTGGATGTCCGGTGGGGTGTGTGGGGAGCCTGGGGACCCCTCCGCAGGCCTCCCCAAGCATCGAAGCAGTGCTCCGACGTGATCAGAACCCACTTCCGGTTTCGCCGTAAAACTGGAAGTGGGTTGCAATCACGTCAGAGTGCTGCTCCGACGCTTGGGGAGGCCTGCAGAGGGGTCTCCAGGCTCCCCACACACCCCGCGGACATCCACTGCCCACCAATGCAGGTAAAACAGACGTTTTCGGTGGTGGCGGCGGTGTGATCCCGGACGCGCCGTCGTTGTCACCGCGGATTGCAGTGCCCCTTAAGGGTGTAGCAGCCCTTTGTTCCTGGCTGGGGCGTCGCGATGCCCCAGTTCGGGAACCACTGCTATACTGTAATCTGTGAGGCAGTAGCCTCTATGCAGATAAATTTTTTACAGATCTCTTAACATGTTTGTGAGACATCCTTAAAAGAACTGATAGAACTATTTCTTTAGTGAAAACTTCTGTGCAGTTTCTCTGATGAGGTTGATGTCATCCCCCATCCAGTTGAATTTTCCAGGGAGCTGGTAGATGAGCCAGAATCCTTGGCTAGATAAGATAACCCATCATACTTACCATTGCCAGCTTCTCTCAAATTGACTTTGGCCGACTGCTGGTGGTACTCGGACCGCTGGAACCCCACTCTGATGCTGTTATTTTGGCATCACATTTTTGCTCCCAAGAGGCTCCTGCCTTTGACTGAGCCTCTCAGGAACGCTGAGAAGGACCCTCTCACCCGCTCAGAGCCTCCTGCCTGCATTTTCTGGCCTCCGAAAACCCGGTAATAACTGGCGATGACTGCCAGTTACTTCTGGTGGTACACAGCAGGAGAGTAGTGCCGGAGGTGGTACTCAGCCGGGAAGGGGTTGAGAACCCGTGCTTTAAAGTCCATGATCTGGAATCTGTTCACTTGATTAGTGGTATTTCAATCATCACCAGCACTTGTCCATTATAATTTTCAACCTTATCTGGATTCTTGATGGCTAGAAACTTGTATCTGCTATCTGTACTTTGAAGAACTGAAATCCTAAGAATTGTGTCAACTGTCTTATGCCCCACACAGCATTGTTTGAAAGGCTGCATGTTGCTTACTATTGCTTCAGTCCTGAATGGAGTGAGCTGCAAATATTTCCCATAACACAGTATAACTTTACCTCATGAAGTACAAAAATGACTTCTTCGTTTTATCTGGTTAATATGATAACAATCTTGTACAGTACATTTTCGGTAATGCAGTTTTATTTATGTTTCCTTCCTGCACTAGAGAGCAACATCAACAAACATCAAATTTTACGACATCTTTGCCGTATTTCCTAAGAATGGGAAACTCTTTCATGTAAGTGTTGTTCTCTCCCCCGTCCCCCAAGTGCATGTGAATCAGAGTGTGAAAGATATCTATCGCATTACAAATGTCAATAAGATATTGCTAATAACAAATACCTATTTTTCCTATTCCTATTTTTTGGGGGGGGGGGGGTGATATAATCTGCCACTGTGAAGTAAAGTACCTTGTCTTTCTACCAGTCAAGTATTTTTGCCCAGTAAGATTGTCCCAAGTAGGGTGACTTCCCCCCACCCCCACATTTAAAATTATTGGCTTAATAGAAATCCCTGATGATTCCCTTCAACGTGGTACAACTCCTCTGTGATGCATGAAGGCACATATCATGGAGAATTGTGAGCTGGGGTAACACCATGCCAAGAGCATGAGCTGTGAGCCAGGAAGTATCTAGTTCAAAACTTACATCAGCTACAAATGCCTTAGCCAGGGTGCTATTTTCTGTCTCCATTTGTTATGTTGGGATAATACACTGGTACCTACTTTATAGGGCTGTTGTAAGGATCACTGAATTTAATGTATGTGAAATGCTTATAACATTTAAAAGTGTGCTCTAAATGACAACTATTCATTCAAATGGTTGGCAAATAGAATTCAAAGGTGACTCCTGTTCTTTCTAACTTTGGAAGAATTTTAGTCAAGTACTTCCTAAATGGAAAATGAGTTGAGAGTATATTAATAATATTAATATGTACAGTGTGTCTTTAAAAAAAAAGAAAAGGGAAAAGAGAGACAATATGGAGAGATACTCACAAAATATAATCAACTGGATTGTTTTGGTTTGGACTTTTGAGTAGTACGGTATTTGTGGGGTGGATCACACTCCTGTATCCACTAGATGGAGCTGTTGCCCCTGTTAAGGGAGACAGCTGCTCTATGAGAAGGCTATATACAGTACAGGATTCTTTCCTTATCCTCCTGCCAAGGCCTTTCTAATTAGTACCTAGCATTTTAAACTTTGGTGTGATACTTGAAAATCACAAGCTATTTTTTTGGAGTAGAATTGCTAAGAATCTTTCAACATTTCTAAGAAACCTTTCAGAAGAACCAACTGTCTCTCTTGGTTTTTTCTTTAATTAAGGCAAATTTTAGATCCTTCTTGATGATAACAATTCCACTGCAGAGGTTTCAGGAGAAAACCTGAAAACCTTTCAGGAGGTTTCAGGCGACCGCCAGGAGAATAGGTAGGAGGAGCTACCGCGGACATCGGCAGGGCTGTAGCCTTTTTTTCCAGGTTGTGGCGTAAGCGGGAGGACCCGCCAGCGCCACAACCCGGAAAAAAACCCCGTTAACAGATGCTCGTTATCAGCTGCTGATTGCAGCAGCTGATAACTGACAGCGTCTCACGTACTCCTGGCCTGCGGTCTGCGTACCCCTAGGGGTACGCGTACCACAGGTTGGGAATGCCTGTTATAGAGAATTGTTGTAAGGAACCACTGAGATAATGATGTATCTCATGGCTGGGGGAAGCTCTGCATAAACGCTAAATTTAATTATTATGAGGAAGGGTACAGTATACTTCCCAAATTTTCCAGAACTGGATATGGATAGTCAGATTACTGTTTCGCTGTTTTTGTTTCTGGCTGTAAGACTTCCTGTTCACAGTAGCAGTGCTTGATGGGGGAATTCTTGTAGATTAGTCCTAATTCTTCCAGCACCAGAGGTGTTTGAAAGCCCCTCATCCTCTGACTCTGAAACTGCCTCCCTTCTCACAGTGATCTGAGGTACTTGCAATTGGCTCTGGTTTTGCATGTGTGTTACCTTTGTGTGTTTGAGAACTTAGCACTTTGGTGCAGTTTAGGTAACACCTTCCTGGTCTGAACCCACAAAGCAGGAAGCTGTATTGCTGCATAGTGCTTGGAGGAATACATTCTGTGGTTAAGGCAACAGTACTGCAGGCAACCACCTGCTCTTTATAGTCAAACTCAGCCCTTGGACACTGAAGGTCCCACCAGTCTCACAACGAACCAGTCCTGCTTCTCTGTGAGATGTATCATGAGTCCTGCAGCAAAAGCTGTGGCCATGTATTAAGTGTCATTGATGGATATATGAAGCTGCCTTGCTGAGTCAGGTCATTGGCCCGTCTTGTTCAGCCTGTTGTGCTCTGGCAGCTGCTCTCCAGGGTCTCGGTCAGGGGCTTTCCCAGCTCTACTGGGAGATGATACTAGCGATTGAACTTTGTACCTTATTTCTTCAAGAGAGTCTTCCATAGATGTGAGCCATTAAAAAGAAACACACACACACACACACACACACACACACACACACACACACACACACACACACACACACACACACACACACACACAACGCACTTACTATCTGCTTTCAAATGTGTCATGCAGGTGGCCTGCACAACCTTGGATATTGATCTTGTCTGCATCAATGTTACGGAAAAGCTGCCCTTCTACATCAAGAGACCTTCTGTGAATGTGGTAAGAGTGCCTGAAAATCTTGTATACTACCTGCCCTGACTTTTTTTTCTTCTCTCCCTCTGTTTTCTACTGGCCTGTCTGTCCCCTTTTAAGGAGTTTGAAAGCCCCCCCCCCTTTTTTTTTTTACATTTAAGTTTTTCTATATTGTGCTCACTTTCTGAGAGGTTCCCAGCACTGGTATGAAAATGCACCACAGAAAAATATAGCCTGTTTTTTGAAAAAAACCTCTTGGGCAGGAGGTCTAGCTCAGTTGGTAGAGTTGCCGCCTTGTAAGCCTGAAGATCTGTGAACAGCAGTTCGAGACACGCCACTGACAAAAAGCTGCACCTGTGTGAGAGGTAGAGTGTTGTCGGCCGAGCATGGGAGGCAAAGGCCAGTCCAGTGAGAGGCCAGACTGCGAAGGAAACTATCTGGAATAAAGTTGTTCATGCAAGATTGAACATTTATATATAATTGTAAAAATCCCTGTTAAGGGGTTTGGGAAAGCCTGCCCATGTAAACCGCCTTGGATTAAAGTCGGAGGAGAAATCCAATGTCCAAGAAAGGCGGCATATAAATACTGTATTATTATTATTATTATTATTATTATTATTATTATTACTTCTACTACTACTACTACTACTACTAACTACAACAACAACAACAAATGAGTTTGATTACAAATTAGTAGGCCTGAGCAGGAGCTTGTCCTGCTAGGATATAAAGACCTTTCCTGGTGCTGGCTGTCCTTCCCGTGAAGAAAACTGACCTGAGTGTGGGAGCCCATAATCAGGCTTTAAAAACCATAATCAGGCTGGAGGCCATAACATGGCATCTGTTTCTTGCCGGAATCCCAAATCTATTTGCATTCCACTGCTTAAAATTTAGCATGATCTGCACATCTGGGAAATTGGGGGTTGCTGCAAGAGAACATCCTAAACGTTGGAAATGCATGTGTATTAATGTGGAAGACAGTCTTTTGTGGGGAGGGGGGTGAAGGAGGAGTTCTGATTGAGAAAAGCAGTTACTTTGTCCCATTGGTTGCTTCTGTGTTGCAGAGGAGGCAAGAAAGGAAAATGCATTGGTAATAGACAAGCAGCCGTGAGACTTGACTGTGTCACTGCCTTCAGCTTATGATTATTTTCTTTCATGTCAAGGCAATTGAGCGAGGCATATACTTTGAACTTGTTTATGTACCTGCCATCAAAGACTCCACAATGAGAAGATACACAATTTCAAATGCACTCAGCCTAATGCAGATCTGCCGAGGAAAGGTGAGATTAGAAACAAAAGGATTTGTCCTACTTCTTCTGTCAACAAGGTTAATATGCTTTTAATGAAGATGGATATATTTTTCTACCAGTGTCTGAATCTGTATCTTTAATGCTGTATAATTTTAGAGGAGGTCAAGCTGTTGCATGGAGGCTGGAGGGCTGTCCACAGTTGACTCTCCTTTCAAAGAGATGATTGATACTGTCACCTTTGACAGCACCGATTTCCTGTTTGGAGGATGGGAAAAAGTACCTAGATCAGCCCTCCGCGAAAAGAAAAAAAATGTGCTCAGCTGAAGGGTGCTTTAATGCCTTGCGTAGCCCTTTGCTTCTTCCCATGATTTGGGAAAGCAAAATGAAGGCATGATTTTTCATTACCAGTTTTGATTGGTGCCTTGATTTTTGTAATTTTTAAGCTGTCTCAAGCACATGGCAAGACAGGATAAGAATATTTTAAATTTAGATATGCAAGCCCTCTTAATTTGCATAATGCATACAATCTGCAGAATTCACCTTTTTGGGGCACAGAATTTTTAGTCTGTCCGGCCCTGATTGTAATGATTCCATCCTACCTTCTTGAGTGATGACTCATCCTTGTATACACAGTGGTGGAGCCTTGCAAGAATTTTTTGGTATAATTGAATTGTTTCCTTACCTTATCTTACCTGGTGGACACACAGAGCTCCTCCCTCTCCCTTTCACCTGCAAGCATTTGCTCAGTCACATCTCGGGAAGAGGCAGCACCTTCCACACTCAAAGAGCTCTGTACAGAGACATGTCCAAATGCAGGATATGAAGAAGCTGGTGCCTATTTGAGGGCACGTGGGCCTCTGGATTGGGGCCATTGCCTTTGGAAGAAAAAAGAAACTAGAGTAAATACAGCAACTGCCTCTTGCACTAAAAAAATTTTTGTGTTACCTAAAACAAATATTTTTTTTCTTGTTTTCTAGAATATAATTCTATCCAGTGCTGCAGAAAAGGTAAACTGGGTGTGGGTGTAATTTTAATTATGTATGGCTTAATAGATATTTGAAATGCCTGAATCATTTAAATTATCCCTTTGTATTTTATATTTTTGTTTTGTTAACAAAATAGCGTTTGCATGTATATGTCTCCCTGGAAACGTCATCCAGATTGGGAGGTGGATTACACCCCAGTTTTAACGGTGTGATATTGCAGCTGTCATGCACTGCCCCTAGATCAGTGGTTTTTAACCTTTTTTGAGTCATGGATATCATTGAGAATCTGATGATAGTTATTGACTCTGTTTCTATGGACAGAAAAATGCATAGAAACACTACAGACAAAAAAAAATTGTGCCTGGATCGTGGACCCCCTGAAGCCCATCCATGGACCTCAAATTAAGAACCCCTGCCCTAGATTATAGGTATAGGTATCTCTGCTCAAAAGCCAGTCATGGCCGACTCTAGGGTGCGGTGCTCCTCTCCGTGTCTACGGACAAAGAGCCAGCACTGTCGGAAGACGCTTCCATGGTCATGTGGTCAGCATGACTAACGGAACGCTGTTACCTTCCCATCACAGTGGTACCTATTTATCTACTTGCAATTTCTTGCTTTTGAACTGCTAGGTTGGCAGGAGCTGGAACAGGAGACGAGAGCTCCGTTACGCGGCACTCGGGTCTCAAACTGCTGTCCTACAGACCTTCTGGTCTGCAGTTCAGCGTCTTAACCACTAAGCCTCCGCGGCCCCGGCCCCTAGATTATACATTACAAGTATTTATTATCTGGCATCTATACATGTTGTGGTTTTCTTCTCTGCTTTAGTCTTTACAGCTACGAGGTCCTTATGATGTGGCTAACCTGTATCCTTTACAAGTATGTTTAACAGGCTATTTAAAGCTTCACCTGTCCTTAGGGTTGTAACTTTATTCTAGCCTGATGAGGAGGAAACTTTCAGCAAAAAGATGAATAAGCCAAGTGTTAGTTTGGTTGGAAAGAGAACCTCGCATAGAGCCTGTTGATGGGAGTATTGGGGCACGCTTCGAGATGCTAGGCAGCAATGGAGCCAGGAAGCGGATAAAACTGGTTGGAAGAGAGGAACAGGGTGGCTGGAGGAGGTGGAATTGGCAGTGAAGGGCAAAGCAAGGGCAAAGGGGAGGCATGGGGCAGGGGAAGGATTGAACTGAGGAATGGAAGGGCCACATAAAGCAGGGGCTGGAGGAAGAAGCTTGTCTAGGGTGGGGACTGTATGCTTTGGAGAAGCAAAAGGGTGCTGTGGGGACTGTAGAGCAAGGTTGGCAAGGATACGGTAAGGTTGAGTAGGCGGGTTGGGGTGGGAGTGGCAGTGACTTCACACGATGATGAGCCAGTTAACCTCTTTCTAGTCTCGGGTGTCCAGTCTCATGGCTCATTTCTGATAACCTTTTTTTGTCCAGTTGGCATTTTTTGTGCATTTTGAAATAGGTCCTCATTCATCATCCCAACAGTTTTTGTTAGTTTGATTTTTTTTCCCATCCTATCTGGTGGGGCTGAAGCTGAAAGAGCATGATTGTCCATGGCTGATTTGCACACTTGCACTCTCCCCTGGAACTGGCCTTGATCTCGGGTTTAGAACTCTGTGCCCTGCACTACAGTAGCTCTTGCTGATTGACTAGAACTAGATCCTTTAAGCTGTGTGCCCGCTTTGTGTGTGAGACTCCTTAACGAAGCTGGTAGCGGGTGGCTGTTTGGCCTGTCGGAAAGCAATGCCAAGGCAGCTGTTTCGACCAATGGCAGAGCAGTCCTGCTTCATGGAGGTAAGGTGCAACTATGCTTGGTCTCAGTCTTTTGGACTACATCATGTGTTGGACAAGACAAGACTACATCATGAAGGCTGTAAGAACTTACACAGCACAAACTCTGTGGCACCCCTCCCTTATTAGGGAGGAGCTTCATGGATTAGAGCACTTTCAAGAATTACTTGAAGCTTTACAGAGAGAACTGCTGAAGTAATTGTGGGCAAGAACCGTTCTTTTCCTCCCCCTCCTGCTTTTGGTGTCTGTTTGCCCAGTCGTCATTCAGGCAGGAGGAGATGGCCTGTTCTTAGACCGTTGAAGAGTTTTGGGATGATACACATGTAAGATGGCAACTTGGAAATGAAAAGTTGTACAGCCTTGATTCATCGTGTTGCTTGGGCATTGTGTAAGAAGATGGTGTCCTGTGTGTTGTTTGAAGCACTGTCACAGATGAGACAGGCTGGTTCAGAAATGGTGGCACCTCCGACAGATCGCAGCAGTAGTGTTTCTCCGTGCCAAAATGCTCAGGAAGATGTCCTCCTTCAAATCTCCCAAACTTGCCCCTGAGAAACTTCCCACCACCCCTTCTTATGGTGTCCTTGCTTGTTCACGCCTATGTATAACTCAATATCTCTTGAATTAAGACAGAAGCATGGATCAAATACGGTCTGGAAGAGTGTGTATCAAGTTGAAAATAATAATACAGTACTTTGTACGAAAGTACAGTTTGTATATTCAAAATCTACTGTGGCCAAATTTAAGTTGAGATTTTGGTTTTTAAAAAGTCTGGATGATGGTAGTATTTTTCCATGGAGTGATACCTGAATGCCCCTTGTGTTTGTAACTCCTCTATATGCAGAATTGTAGGATGTAGAAAACATCTTAGCAGTGACTTTTCCTGGGGGGAAAAATCAAGGACAAGGCTTATGTCCCTCCACACGTAGCTTTTGCACACAGAAAGGTTTACATCCTGAGCATTTTCATATTTTGTTGCAATTTGTTTGAGGTTAAACCTTGTATTGCTTAGACCCCTTCTGAGCAGGCACTTTGATCGACGTACAGAGCTGGGAAAGCGCACTGACCTAGTTTTGATGGCATCCTGCACAAGCCCAGTTGAATAAACCTGTCCTGCTACACTGCTCGGTAGTTGCAATGCCATAGTTGGCTATGGCTGAAATGTGTGTTGGCCTGCAGGAGAGTCTGTCTCCCCAGCCATGCGCCACATTTTGCCCACTTCTAATTTGCATGATAGCTTTGACTACAATGCTGCACCTGACAATGCAAGTCATAACAGCAGCAGGATCTTTGGACAAGTTGCAGCACTAGCACAATGGTGCCATTAGGTGGGGCCATAGCTGAGTGGTAGAGCACATGCTTGGTCCCAGGTTTGACCCCTGACATCTCTAGGCAGTGCCAGGAAAGACCCCCATCTGGAGAACTGCTGCGAGACAGTGTAGACAATACCAAGTGAGTAGACTCAGTGGTCAGGCTCTGTATAAGACAGCAATGTGTGTTCAAGTAATTACATTGCAGATCAGTCATGCCTTGGTCTAGAGTCTAGACTTAGACAGTATTTTGCAAGCACGACAGCTTGTAGGATTCGATCCTTAAACATTTTTTCTCTCTCTCTCTCCCCAAATGCAGAAGTTAGGAAAACTGCCTCGGGTGTGGTGTATACAAAGAAGAAACCTCGCACCCCAGAAGAAGAAGACTCGACTCCAGTCAGCAAAAAAGCCAAAACAGCATTGTGACAAGTCGGTTCTATGCTGCCCATCAACCCCAACCTTCTATGCTCCGCATTTGAATGGCTGGATGGAAATAGTTCTGTGGAGTGTCTTACTCTGGACATTGAAGACTTGGGAATGTTGTGACTTTTTTTGGAGGAGATCCTACTACCTAGCTACCCAGTAGAGGGTGGCAACATAAAGTCTTATTGGTATTGAAGACCATTTGTATAGCTGTCCAGTTACTACATCTGATCTTCAGAATGCTTCTAGGAATGGAAACTCTACAGATGTAGTTGTAACTCAGACTGCCTAATCGTCCTGACATCTATTAATCACACAGTCAAGGGATGAGACATTTCTGGAAACATAAATACAGTACTGCAGTGATATGTGCATCCTTTCGCCTGTATCCATGTGAAGATGCTGCAGCCTCGGCAGTGGAAGTCCTGTATACAAGTCTCTAGCGTCCACTTACCCATAGCATCTCCTTACCTGTAGGAACTATTGATCATCTGGAGTGATAACTTCCCTTTCTACCAGATCCTGTTACCTGTAAACATTCTGTAAACATAGGAGTGAACAAGCAAGGGCACCGTATGAAGATTTGATTCAAAAATGAAATTCAGGCATCGGAGAGTTGCAACACCAATGCCCGTAATCTCTCATTGTTCTGCAGTAGCATTTGTGTAGCCGTGTGCTAGAAGCAGTGAAAACATGCCTCCTTTGTATAGTTTTACATATCTGCTTTTCGATGAGGCAGAAATATCAAGAAGTATGAAAAAGAGGAAGGAGCGTACACGTGTGTTGGGAAAAGGGATGGCACTAAGAAGATTTTGATTTTCAAATAGTAGACCCAGCATGCCTTTGCAGGAACAAGTGAAATAAACCTGATCCATATGTTTCTGCCTCTTTACTTGGTGTGTCTGTTCTGCTTTGTGACTTCCTGTCTTCGGATATCTATTCTACCTTGCTGCCGGTTGTAATTGGCTCCCTCGCTTCCTGTGAATCAGGTTTGGGAAGCCTCTGAAACTTACTTTTTATGTTAAACAAAGCTAGGCAAGATGGCAAAGATACATGATTGTATCTCCACTCTCATTTTATTTTTGCAAATAGCAGCTGTGCTGTGTGGGTCAGGGCTGCTGGGGGGAGAGACTGGAGATGCAAGTGCAAGTCTTCATTGTCTCATCTGGTTTGACCCTGAGAGAAAGTGGGGAGATGATTTTATACTGAGGCAGGATAAGTGGGAGGAGATGCTCCAAGACCAAAAGTTACACCAACCAGGAAATCAGCGGCTGGTGACAGGCAGTTTTCAGAGGCAGGGTTCAGCACCTCCTGCAACTTCTAGCTCATGGGCCAAGCTGCTGCCATGTTGACTTTGACCCTGATGGCAAGCTGGCAAAGTGTGAGTAAGGGTTTGACCCTGTGGTCATGCTGCGTCCTAAGGACCCAGTAATGTGTAGCTGTTGACAGGAGGATAGCTGCAGTTTGTAGCCTGTAACCCTGAAACCACCATGAATAAGCTTAATGTCAGCAGGAATGCCTGCAACAAATTGGCCTGAGGTTTGTCAGTATGGCTTCAAGGCATTTCAGATGTATTTTGCAATTGATATGCACTGTGCCTTAGCCTTGGTAGGAGTGACGTGGCTTGGCTTTTTCGAATAAAATGAAAAAGAAACATCAACTAGAAACGTTGGTCTCTAACAAATAATACATGGCTTTCAAACCCATAATGCCTGTGTCCTCTACTATTATCACCAGCCATGAAAGCTTCCATTCTAAAATGAAAAACTCACAAAGGTTTAATTCTCAGCATGTTTCTTGTTTCCTTTTTTTTTTTTTGCACTGACTACTTCTGTCTTATCAATTATATATGTAAATATTGTTTATGGATGGTAATTGGGAGCCTGGCCAGAACGAACAGTGACTAGTTGATGGCTCTGGTTTGGGCGATGGGTTTTCTTGGTTTGCTTGAAGAAATTGAGAATGTGACCTTGATGGTTCTTTCCTGGCTTGATTAGTCTGTGACCCAGCCATCACTTGCAACTCTCCTGCTCAGGAAAGGCAAGCAATTTCCATCTGAATTGCCACCTTCATTAAACTTTATCCATTTTTAGCTTTTCACAGTGAATCTTCAGACAGATTAAACAAAAGCCATTCTGTTGTTTAAACCTTAAATAGGATTTAATACAAAATGTACATAAAAAGCCATACAAATTTACATCTCCTTTCTTCCATGATCAGGCTTTGAAAATCCCACTGTCGTTCTTGGGTGCTGTCTTGGACTGCCCAGTTTGAACTCTGTATTCCCTACTGTTGATTAAAAACCTGGCCACAATTTCCAGTGAAACTTAGCAGAACCTCTCCCTTTCCATTCTCCTCGCCTTCCTCCTAGTTCACATTCTCCTCCCTTACCATTGTTCTCCAACCTCTGCTCTTTAACATCTTACTTTGACAGTGGCAATTCAGCAGAAAGAGGGTGACAGGTACAGTTATAAACATTCCCTTTTGAAAGAAATCTTGACGGGGAGCTACTAATATGCCCTGAAATGCTGCTGTTTTATATGAAAGGGAGTTTAGTGCTCCTGGTTTATTCAGATTAGCACATCCATAACTTGGGCTCTCAATATAGCAGCAGTGGCAACATGACTTATTGAAAAGATCAACAAAGACTAATGGCCAACGAAACACTAGCCAAGAAAGAGGAGAGGGACAATGGAATACAAAATATAAATAGGAATAAATAAAGCAACTTGGAATCTTAACACGCGGATGGTGCCTTTTGAAAATGCTTTGTCCCCACTTCGGTTTCATGTGGCTCTGACAAAGGCAGCTTTAAATAACTCAGAAAAACATAACACTTTCTTCGTTCAGTGAAGGTGGGATCTTTTATCGCGCTACTGCTCTTCACGTTGATAATGGCGTCATGTACAAGATAGCAATCTATTGAGCTTTGAGTCTCATGTTCAGAATGTGTCTATAGGGGAGCTCTTGTAAGACTTCTCCTTCAAGCTGTTGAATATTTCTTTAGTGCCATTTTGCCACTGCAGAACGAGATCCATTGGAGTTTTTCCTTCCTGTGCAGGGAAGTTAGGAAAATGGTTCAGTTAACTTTCTTAGAATGTCCTCCCATATTTCTGTAACTTGCTACCGTTCAGTGGTGGTGGGAAGCCCTAACAGTGATGTGTCTGGCCATGCCACTTGTAAATAACTTCGTTTTCCGACTTCTAGGATACATGCTACCTTTGATGGGGCATTCAGTGCCCACCCAACACACATCAAGGTTTGCTATCCTTGCACTGGGTCCTTGCCCATCTCTACCCATCATCTTGCCCAGCTCCACATATTTGTTATAGGTAGCTAGATCTGCTAGGATAAATATTTGAGACTAGGAAGACATCAGTGTGGCGTCAAAATATACTAGGTACAATCCTAAACAAACATTAGCTGCAACTAAAGTTGCAATCCTATTCACACTTACCTGGGAGTAAATCCCATTGAACTCAATGAGAGTTCTCTGAGTAGAAATGTGTAGGATTGCACTGTAAGTCCTCCTGAACTCAGTGGGACTGTTGGTCATAACTAAATCTTGTGGCATTGATTTTAGTTGGATTTAGGACCAATTGTTATATGAGATGTCAGGGCAGAAAAAGCATTTGTCTGAGCAGGTTTCCATGTGGTGACTGTGCACCAACCCGTTTGTGTACATTTATTTATTTATTTACAATATTTTTACCCCGCCTTTCTCCCCGAAGGGACCCAAGGCGGCTTACAACAAAAATACAAATACAAAAAACAATAACTTTTTAAGTGATTTTTTACTTTTACATCACTTGCATGCTAACTGGCTATGGCCAGACTCCAGAGGAAAGCCTCACTAGCATATGAATGATGCCCACCAAGAGACCAGCATATGGTTTAGGAGCCTTTTGCATGCAAATGCTTTTTCTATGCCCCGCTTCTCCTAAACATCTGCCCTAAAAGGTTACAGAGTCTTGCAGAATTCTGTCCATCACATTCAGGGAGAACAAATACAAATAGAGTAGTGAATAGACAGTTATGGGGCAAGTCCTCTATTCTTCAGGTAACGATATGATGAATGTTTCATTTGATGTGGGGGGGGTGGTGGAATATTTTTAAAATGCGTTTTAGTTATAGTGTGTTCATTTTGTAATTTTTGAGTAGAGCAATAAATGAGTATAATTTTGCACCTTATTATACTGTCTGTGCCGTCACTGTTTCTATAAAATAATAGAAATTATTTTTGGCGAAATCTGTAAATAAAGATGGATGAACTACTTACAGCATTCTTTATATTTAAGTGGGCGCCATATGTAATCAAGAGCCTAATCATTTTGTAGCGGTTCAGCCTCACTGCATCGTGCATAGGAGTGTCTCCTTCCTAGAAACGAACAGATTGAGCATAATATTGAAAACACTTAAATTATACCAATTATGCCAACATCTTACAACCAAGTGCAATTATAAAAGCTGTGTGCTATAGTAGTAGAAAGGTTAAGTGCTACGACTATTCTTTTTGCGAGAATTCCAAGATCAATAAATAGTGCTCCTGAAAGAACTACAGTTCCCAGAGTTCCCTATAGAGGGAGACCAAGTTTTATACTGGTTTAAGCTACTGGGGGAAAGTATGCCTTGGTCCACACCTATGTGGTAAATGCTGTGCAGAAATCTCAAGCAGCCTTGTAAATGGCCACCGTGGTGAATAAGAACTTAGGCAAGAAACGGAAGAGGAGTTTTTTTAAATAAAAGTGTTACGGTAGTTTGTGGTATCTCTTTCAAGCTGTTGATGTGCCACAAATGATTTGGGCAAGTTCAAAGTTTTGGAGGACTAGTACTTTTTTTGTAGACCTGTTTATAAGGCTGAGCTAAAGACCTTCCTCAATGCAGTGGATTACCTGGAGCAAAGAGAGGATTGCGCAGCTCTCGCCAAACCACCCGAACGATATCAGCCTCAGTGGTAAGGAAACTGTTGTTTACCAGCACTCAAAACAACTAATGTATGTTACTGGAAAGCTACAATCTTTTTACCTAGTGTGGTGTTTAGAGAGCAGGTGATGGCAGACCAGAGGCATTCTGGTATTTTAAGAGTCTTTGTGCGGAGGGGCTGATCTGAACCAGACGATCTTGTACATTATATTTTACATCGCCCCTTATACATTAACCACTGAAAGTGATTTGTTTATCCCCTTAATCTTTCTTACTAGACCCCATTGGATGTAATTTTCTATTTGTTAGTAAACGCAGATAAACCTGTGACCTGGCATGCAGCCCTTTTGCCGCTGCTGCTAAGAAGGTTAGGAAATACTATTTGCAAAGACCCTTAGCCAAAAGCAATAAAAAAGCATTGATGATGATCAAGTGGTGATGGGCATCTCAGGTGTTTATAACAGCACCGTGAGTATATCACAAGTATATAAATAAGGAAAAGACCATCACAGGTTACAAGCCATAAGCAACCTCCTGGTTTTAGAAGTGGGTTTTCTCTGTGCCAGGTGCAAGGGAGTGTCAAAGGGAAACAGGTTATCTTGTTGGCTGTGTGCTCCCTGAGGCATCTGGTGGGGCCACTGTGTGATACAGGAAGCTGGACTAGATGGGCTTTTGGCCTGATCCAGCAGGGCTCTTCTTATGTTCTCCCTACTTATCTGTGTCATGAATTCCACACCTTTACAAACTTCTCCCCCCCCCCTTTGTAAGCCTGTGCATGTGTCCCACAATTACAACTTTTTTTAATCATCGTATCTCTCCCTTGCATAGCTCTTGAGGCATTCCCTTCTTATTGCGTGGGGATGTTATTTGATATGGCTAGCAGCAATAAGAAAATACGAAGAGAACAGTTGTGCCTTACAGGAAAGGGCCTTTTATTGGAACTGCCCTTAGGACATACAAATCCAGGTTACACTTACTCTGTCTTTGGCGTTGAGATCTGCTTCACAGGCAATAAGGTGCTCCCCACATTCGTACTGGCCTGTCCTCACTGCTACGTGCAAAGGACTGCTGAGCAACTAGTAGAAAGGAAGCAAGGAGCAAAATCAGTAGAAGCATTCAGACAGTATATTTTTACGTGATAAAATACAACTGTGGATCTATAACAGACTCTTCTGCAAACGTCTTCCAGACCCATTTTTAAATGTTGTTCAGCATCAATTAATATTGATGACTTATTACTTTTTAATAATAAATTATTCATTATTATATATAATGAATAATAAATATTTACTATAAATATATAAGTAAATAAATTAAATAAATATAAATATTTATAAAAATAAATATTACTTTTAATAAATAATAATAATAATAATAATAATGTTATATGTGACAATAGCAACAATTACCTTGTCTCTGGCATTTCTGTTTATTCCTTTGTTTAGCAGGTACTTCAGGACTTCTACACTCCCCCCACGACATGCCCAGTGAATAGCTGTTGATTCGAGCTGGACCGGAGGAAAAGGAAAAAATATATACTGGCAATTAAAATGCTCAGCCTGAGCTATGCCTAATAGCAACCACTGAGCTATGCCTAATAGCAACAATTGCTGAATCCTGTAACTTACATACAAGACTGCCCCCAGACTCCTTTCAAGTACACCATACTAGTGTCTGACTGAAAATGGTCTAGTTATGCAACCTGAGATTTATTTAATGTATCTTTAGTTGCTCCCAAAGCACTCTGGTTATCTGTAAAGACCTTAGCCCATGTGATCTGGCTTCTCTGTGCATTTTATAAGCTGTGTGCAAGCAAAGGACCACTCAAGAGGCCAGGAAGACAAATCACATGGGCGAAATCTTTCCATATATGCCCAGGCTGGCTTAGGAGCAGCTGGAGGATGCAGTGGCGTTCCTGTGGTAGGGGCTTGACAGTAAGTCGCACCCCGACCTACTACCACGTTCACGAACCGGAGCGAGGGGACCCCGCCCCTCACCGTCGGAGCCATTCCGCGCAGCGAAGCCAAACGGGCAGGCTTCGCTGCGCAGAATGGCTCCGACGGCGAGGGGGCGCGGCCTCCTCGCTCCGGTTCATGAACATGGTAGTAGGTCGGGGTGCGACTTACTGTCGAGCCCCTACCGCAGGAACGCCACTGGGAGGATGCAAACATCCTGGGAAAGGGCTGTGTAAAGGGGACCCTGTGCCAATGCAGCAGAAGTGAATTTGGGATCGCAGTGATCTTGCATGAAGTTCCTATTAAAGGAGTCTCTTAGTATGATTTCATACATTTATTTGAAGAATTTGATATTCCACCTTTCCAGTCAGAAGAAAGCTCAAGTTAGCTCACAAGGATAAAAATCAAAAACGTAATCAAATACAATTCCCTTCCCCAGCAGAAAAACCAGAACAACAAACGAATAACTAGCAAATAAACAAAACAGATCAAAAAGCCTGTCTAAGTAGCCAGCTCTTGTGTAGATAATGAAAGTCAGGAAGATTGGGAGCCAATGAACCTCCCAGCCCAGGGTTCCACGTCCTCAGGGCTACCATGGAGAAGGTCCTCTCATTGGCCACCACCAGCTAGCAAGGCCTGGCCTGTTACTCACTGTGACAACGAGACATGATATGTGGCATGCTTGGTATATACCATAATACATCAGTGGAGTTCTCAGTATTTGATTACTCAAGACTGGCTCAGCCAAATGAGCAAACCAGCCTGATTGAAAAATCGTGCAATCTGAGGTGATGACATAAGTTCCATCTGTGGTGTTTGATCCATGGTGTCTCATTTACATATGCAAGACATCACTTGCAGCTACAGCGAAAGAGTGATGAGCATGTGTTGTGAACCAGCCCTAAGGGCTGTGACACACCACCCGCGACGCACTGGAAAGCAGTGCCGCGCAGGCAGTGTATCATGCATTCTCTCCTCTCGCATGGCAGTGCATGGCAGTTAGCGGAGCCCTGCAAGAGGGGATGGAAAAATTGAATTTCAGCCAATCAGCAGCCAAGTTTGATGCAGTGCGGCGGGATACATAGCAAAGTGAACAGCCATTCAGAATCAAAGCTGAAAAGACTTTATTCTGATTGGCTAGCAGAGAGGGGGCGGGGAAGGACGTCTTTCATTTCTCTCTCTGTGGCTTTGCAAGGGCTCGGCTCCCAAGGGCAGACAGCGGTGGTGACAGGCCTGTTTATACAGGCCTGTTTAGACAAGCAAAGCAAAGCAAAGCGAAGGCCGTCTTCACTTTGCTTCGCACCGCGCCGCATGCAGTGTGTCACAGCCTTAAGAGTCACACATGCACATGTGTATGAAAAGTGCTTACCATATCTTGGAATTCTAGTTGAGCTCCAGCTTCTACTAACTTTTCCACAACCGCCAGGTGACCTTGTGAGCATGCTCTGTGCAATGCTGTGCGCTTATACTGTTGATTGGAACAGAAACAAACTGATAAGTTACATGCTTTTCTCAGTTTTCTTTTTAACAACAACTATATAGCTATAAAGTGTGCCCCAAAAAAAGAATTTTCAAGTTTTTCCATTCTCAGTGCACTAGAAGACAGCATTTGGACAATGCATTTGAATGTTCAAAGCAATTCATGTACAATTAACCCCCCGGTCCGCATCCCAGCTGAAGCAAAGCAGAGGTAAATGTTCATCCCTTGTTACCCTTGCTTCCACCTCCTCTACATGTAACATTGTAAACCCTCAAGGCCTGAACTTTTGCTTATGTTATGTAAAGCATCATGTCTTTGCTTAGTGCTAGATTTGTTGGTAATCCTTACAACAGTTGTGATGGATGCCCTGTTTCCCCCCTATCGTTTGCCTGTTTTTCCTTATTTTTTGGATAATTAGCTCCTGTGCAGGTTCAACAGTCTTAGAGCTGTTGGAAAATCTTCCTGCAGCATTCTTGTTCTTTGTTCGGAAACTCCATTATTCACTAGCCACGTGCTGGATGTGGATTGGGGACCAGCTTCCTGTCTGGAGTAGCCATTCTGACTAGCAATAAACCTGCCTTGCCCATTGGGCGACTAACCTGACTGTCCAGGTAAAAGGTGAGTTCCACATCTCCAATCAGTCAACTTGATGACATCATCAAACCTAGTATTTTTAAGCCCAAGCACAGGGCGCTCAGGTGTGCTTTTCTACGAGTCAGCTGTGAGAACTCTCCTGCTGGGAGGGACACAGCAGGCACCTGCTTACTCTACAGTGAGTGCAAGAACTAAGGATTCTTTGAACAATATGCAAGGGATTGTAAACTTAGCCAGACGTGTGAAGGAATTTTTTTATTTTTTACTTTTGTTGTCTTTTTTCACTCAAAGCCAGTTTGCAAACTTCCCCAGTTTAGTGGCGGGACTCATGAGTGGGGGTGGGGTGGGGGGGGGCTTGTGGCTTTCTTCTTAAGTAGCATCCCATCACCATCAGGAGCATCTCCATCTGCTTGGCATTACTGGTGACTTATGCATTTGATCTAGCTCTGCTCTGAGTCTGTCTAGCTAACAGTGCAATCCTGTGTAAATAACCACCAGTGCTGGGTGTTGTAAACATGCCATAAGGCACGTTTTCGATACCTGACAAGTAAGCGGTGCCAGCGGAGAGGCTGGCACCGCTCACTCTGCTTTGATCCGCAGCCACAGCTGGTGGACTGAGATAAGTCCTGCGCCGGGCAGTGGGGGGGCATGGGGAGGGCGGAACAGGGTGGAAAGGGAGGGGGTGATTGGCCAGCCAGGCCAGGATGGGGGAGGGATCCTCGGCAGTGCACTCCACCGAATCCTATCCCCCATCCTGGGCCTGAAAGGCATTACACCAGCCCCTCGGATTCACGCCAGCCATTTCGCCAGTGTACATCTGAGGAGACCCATTGGGGCCGCTGGGGCATTACCCAGGAGAAAGGGATGAATGTCCCTTTCTACTGAGGTGTGCTCCAGCTGCACTGGTGCTGGCCCGATCCTGCTTAGGATCTGGGGCAGCGTGCTTTAGTACACTGCAGCAGATCCTAGACAGGACTGGTCTGGTCTGTGTTCACAGGTAATTCAGTGGGTTGTCACATCTCTTTGCCCTGCAGATGCTACTTTGAGTTTAATTTTTAATACGGATCCTTCGGATTCCTTATTATAAGGATCCTGGGGTTCCCAGGTTCTCCTCCCCTGTTTAGCTGCTGATCCAGTAAAGGGAAAGTGGGAGGGGTGCATGTGCACTAACCACTAGGAACTACTTCCCTCAGTCAGCCTGCCTCCTCCCAGGTGCTTTTCCTTGACAACAATCCTGTGAGGGAGGCCAGCATTACCATCTCCTAAGGCAGTGAAGTGGGGGCAGGTGACTAATGGTGAGAGAATGGTGGCTGACCCAAGGCCTCCAAGTGAGTACATGTCTGACTGAGGGTAACATTTTGACCTAGGGACATTCAGGCTCTAAGTATCCGGGCTTAGCCACTACACTATATCACGAGCGCAGATGAATGCTTGCTTTCCAAATGATTGTGTTCTGAGGCTTAAAATCAGTTTTTTCTAAAGTTAGTGTCATACTAAAGAAGAGATGTCAATCATGTTTTGGTTTTTTTTAAAGCATGACTAATGTCTGCAGTTTGGCATTTCAGATTAAATGTTCTGAGCTTCTTGAATTCCCAAGTTCACCGTTATCTTATAAGTGTCATTTTTGTGCAGGATAGGTGTAGCAAGACTTTTGAAGCAGTTTCTGCAGAATGAGATCATCTCGAAGCATGTCCCAGCTCAAAATTGACACTTTTAGTCTTATTGATTTCAAAGCAAGACTTAAGCACTCACTTAAATCTTGCTCCTTGAAATCACTGGGACACCGAAGTGCTTCACTTTGGTAAAATGGTGCCCTTACAGCTGCACAGAAAGTTTTCTATGTTTGCATTTCATTGGCATTAGTCTTCTATCATGGAAAATGTTGTATACTGTAAAAGGCACCCGCATTTCTGCATTGAGAATTGGTAGCTAAGGCATAGTCCTCGTTCTTATAAATAGCAGACTAAGTGTTGAACTTCTCAGGGGTGTGTGCTACTTCAGACTGCAGGTGGGGGATCACAAAATTAAATTCTCCATAACAACACAAAATGCACATAGAAACTGGCTTATCTGGGAGAAGGGCCCTAGCCTATTTTTCTCATACGCTAGTTTTCTCTTTGCAGAGAATGTTCTCGTATGGAAGTGCACTCAATCATGTGAGGCCCCCGTCTCCAGTCTGAAGTGGTGCAGTCAAGATATAGGTTTATCAATCACTTCATCTGCTGCTCTATATCTGTGAGATATATTTTAAAAGCTTTTTAGCCTGCCTTTCCTGACCAAAATGGAATGTTCAAGGGGGCTTACAAAATACTGTACAACAAATCAATTCAAAATAAGTCATCAAAAATTACAAGAAGAAAACAATCACTACCACAAGAAAAATCAAAGCAGCCAGAAACAAATATCGCAAGCCAATACAACGGAGCCCGGAGCAGAAAACAATCATATTGATGGAAGGCTTGCCGAAAAAAGAGTTCTTCTTACCCTCTCTGAAGTTCTAAGGAAAGGGGGGCATCCTGAGCTCAAATGGTAATTTTCACAAGCTGGTCACCACAATCCTGCAGGCCCTGATATGAGTTGCCAGTGAGCATATCTCTGAGCATGTCCCCAACAGACTCGCCCGAGATGATCTCACAGAGCGGGCAGGTCGTATGACAAGGTCGTGACCCTGGGACCAGTTGGTAACCTTGCAGCGGCATTCTGTACTAACTGAAGTTTCCAAAGAGTTGTAAGAGGCAGCCCCATATAAATTCATTACACTAATTAAATTGTGATGTCACCAGAGCATGGGTAATCACAGCCAGGTCTGATACCTGTTAGTGCTGCATAGAAGCAGATCATATAAAGAGGTATTCTTGGCAGAATTTATTTTATATGTTCTTTAAAATCCATTTAAAAAAACAATGAACAATACATTTTTTGAAGTTTAGGGTACTTTAAACCTGCCTCAATAGGTAATGGAGACTTGGGGCTCCCTTTTTGTATATAATTTTTTTATAGCTATCTTTGCACAGATGGTGGTGGTTGTGCCATTTTATATACAAAGATATGCTTTCCTCTTAGAAAATATATGCACTAAAGATTTGGTTTTCTGATCATTTCCTCTCTCTGAGAGAACTGGGAGTGGCGAGGGTGCAAGAGAATCTTCACCATCCTCGCTAAACTACAATCCCCAAGATCCTTTGGGGAAATCATAAAAGTTAAACTGGTATAAACATTGTTATGCCCTTGTAGCAGGTTTGCAACATACATTAATCAACATTATACCTCATCGCAAGCATCTGGATCTCCTTTGTCTGCTAAATATTTTTCAATTACTGGCATCTTGTTCTCCAAGGCAGCCTTTAGAAATGTAGGAACATCCACAGGTTCTAACTGATGGAGAGTAGAAATCGGTGAAACGTTAGACCAGGGCAGTTTCAGAGACTCCCATAAAAATGGTGAAGAAGAACATATTTTTTGTCACAGAACTTACGATAACTTCTGGTTCGGGCTCCTTTACAACAGGCACTTTAACCTTCTTGTATTTTTTCCTTTTCTTCAGTTGAATTATTTTTTCAAGATCTTCCAGGCTTTCAAGTTTTGGTCTCTCCTCTAGTTTCTTTCTCTTGAGCTGAATGAAAGACGCAAATGGAGAGAGTCAACTGACTGTGCAGAGCTTCAGATACTAAGAAGTGCCTTAACATCAGCTTGAATGCATAAGGATCTCAAAGATCAGGTTTTCCCTCAGGAGTCCTCTCTCTTGACGGATCAAGAGAGAGATCTTGGGGTGCTGGTGGACAGGTCGATGAAAGTGTCGACCCAGTGTGCGGCGGCTGTGAAGAAGGCCAATTCCATGCTTGGGATCATTAAAAAAGGAATTGAGAATAAAACGGCCAATATCATTATGCCTTTGTACAAATCGATGGTAAGGCCACATCTGGAGTATTGTGTCCAGTTCTGGTCACCACACCTCAAAAAGGATATAGTTGAATTGGAAAAGGTGCAGAAAAGAGCGACCAGAATGATTCGTGGGCTGGAGCACCTCCCTTATGAGGAAAGGCTACAGCGTCTGGGGCTTTTCAGCCTAGAAAAAAGGCGCCTGAGGGGGGACATGATTGAGACGTATAAAATTATGCATGGGATGGAGAGAGTGGATAGAGGGAAATTCTTCTCCCTCTCGCACAACACCAGAACCAGGGGACATGCTCTAAAATTGAGTGGAGGGAGAGTTAGAACAGACCAAATAAAATATTTCTTTACCCAGCGTGTAATTCATCTGTGGAACTCCTTGCCACAGGATGTGGTGATGGCATCTGGCCTAGATGCCTTTAAAATGGGTTTGGACAGATTCATGGAGGAAAAGACCATCACAGGTTACAAGCCATAAGCAACCTCCTGGTTTTAGAAGTGGGTTTTCTCTGTGCCAGGTGCAAGGGAGTGTCAACGGGAAACAGGTTATCTTGTTGTCTTGTGCTCCCTGAGGCATCTGGTGGGGCCACTGTGTGATACAGGAAGCTGGACTAGATGGGCTTTTGGCATGATCCAGCAGGGCTCTTCTTATGTTCTTATGTCCACTCAGAAATTAAAATAATCAGAGGCAGGCTTACCAGATCGCCGACCGGGACGCTCCTTTTTGCCCTTAAGGGCGGTGGAGGGGCGGGACGATAGGGGCTCAGTCCAAACCCATGCAGAGCGCGCTCTGGTTCCTATCGTCCCGCCCCTCCGCCGCCCTTAAGGGCAAAAAGGAGCGTCCCGGTCGGCGATCTGGTAAGCCTGATCAGAGGAGACTCTGCTTCAGGTGCTAAATTCAAGGGAGGTTAGGACAACAAGAGCCTGGAGGTCTCTTCTGGAGACAACAAGAGCCTGGAGTGGGGCCTTCTTTCTGGAGATGCCACAATTGTAGTAAAATGTCCTCAGGGAACCCCCATCAGGAAACTTCTGGGTAAAATTAGAGGTATCATTAAGCATGTGTTATGTTTGTTTTTTCTTTATTGAATGACATGCTTGAGGGCTCAGTTCAAATCCAGGACCATAGTGTGGAGGAAGAGGGGCACCATTTTCCTTCCACTGTGGTTTTGGCTGAAATCAGCCTCCTCCCACAGTTGAAATCAGCCCCCCATAGCTGATACTTAATCAGGGAGGAAAACTTCCATTGCTGCACCATCTTTTCTCTCTGATCAAATAGCAGCTGTGGGGAGGGGAGAGGGGGGTGATCCATATTGAGATCACAATAGGAGGGAAGGACTATAACCCTTTTCTCCCACATTGCAGTCTCAACAGATTGAACCCTCTTTCTTTGTGCATGCTACTTTACAGGGGAAAAACAAGCATGCAATTGCATAGCACATCTGCAATGAGCATGATGTGCGTTTCCATCTAGAATAGCATTTCCATGCACACAATGTCATTCATCCATTTCAAGACATTAAGACTCAAACTATACATGGTTAAACTGTGATCAGGACTGATGTCCTTGACATTTTACAACTTAAACAACCGGGGAGGGGAGGGGAGGGGAGGGGAGGGTGAAGTTCAAGACTGGCACAGGCAAAGGGTTAAAGCCTCCCCACCTGCAGTCCTAATTTGGATCCCACCATGGTTGCTATTTGTTGTAAAAAAATCAACAACATTAACCCTACTCAGAGACTACAGCCCAATCCTAACAAACATTCCAACGCCGATGCAGCCATGTCAACAAGACACATGCTACATCCTGGAGTGGTGGGGCAGTCATGGAGGCCTCCTCAAGATAAGGTCCATACTTTTTGTATGGAAAGTTTGTTCCCTTATTTTGGGCTGCATTGCAGCTGCATCGGCGCTGCAATGTTGGATTGGACTGACAGAGTTCAATCCTACATACCAGAGGTTCTCAACCTGTGGTACGCGTACCCCCAGGGGTACACAATAGGACAATTCTGAGCAGACATGCATAGTGTTGCACAATTAATGCAGCATGTTGTTTAATGTAGCATTATTTAATGCTTTATCGTTTAATGCTGCACTATTAATGTAGCATGTCGATTAATATAGGGCATAAGCAAGCCCGAAGGTTGATATGAGTATCCTAAAAGGTAAAATCATAATTGAATTAGGGTGTGTACCTGCTTTTTGGAGGGATTGGAGCCTCTCATTCTGCACATCTACTCCCTATATCCCATAGCAGAAGGAAATCCTACCCAAGACAGCACTCATTATGCTGTCCACATGAGCCAAGGTGTGATGTTTACATGACATTTTGTCAATCCTATGGCTGCCTATTGTATAGCTGGCGTTCCCATCCCTGCTGGTGGCAGCTGTTATAAACGGCAGGCAGAGAAGCTTCTTACTCCAAGATGAACAGGATTCATATGTTCTACTAAATGATATAACCAGGGTGAAGGTCGGTGGATATAGCTCATTATTAGGATGTCAATTCTTATGGCAAGTTTATCATCTAGGCTGGCTTTGTGAATTAATGTGATCGGGGAGAATGCAGCCTCATCGTTTCACCTTGGCTCTCTCGGGGACAGCATAATGCACACAAGTTTCATTTTACCACACCTTATGGGGACTAGATGTGCTGAATGAGAGGATTAGGATTGTCAAGTCCCAACGTTTGAGCCAAACCTTCAGAGTTTTACAGGCCCAATCTTGCGTGTTGCCTTCCGGGGGCGAGTGGGAGGGGCCACATTACACCGGTTTCCAAGGCACTGCACCGCAACCCCCTCCAGCAACGCCACTGGCTATGGGCTGGATGAGAGTGAACAAGTATGGACCTTTAAAGCGCTAAATGGCTTCGGACCAGAGTACCTGAAGGACCTCCTCTCCCTGTATGAGGCTGCCCATCCCCTGAGGTCAACTGAGAAGGCTTCCTGCATACCTTGTCACTGGCAGCAGAGGTATATTTGGCAATGACATAAGAGAGGGCCTTTTCTGTAGTGGCACCTAGTATGTGGACCCTCCCCTGCCCAGGACATGAAATTAACTCCATCATTGCCACTCTTCTGACAGTGATTAAAGACACACCAAGTTCACTTAGCCTTTGTAGCCTAACTTTTTTGGTGATCAATAAGCTGCTCTGATTCTTTTGTTAGTTTATATGACTGTTGATGTTGTGTCCTGATTGGTTGTCAAGATTGGCTGTCATTTTTGTTTTCTTTGTTAAATTGTTTTGCAGCTACAGTATATTGTTCTTTTCCTGTATTTTATGCATTTTTGTGATATTATTAGCTGCCTTGAGCACCTTCTGAATGGGAAGGAAGAGGCAGAGTATAAATACAACACTAGGGTTACATCTAAAATCCTACTGAATATGCCCCTGGGTCATATTCAGGGGCATATTCAGCTGAGAGGTCAATATATGATTTAGTAACAGCCTGCACAGAATGCAAAGACATATAAATTCCTTAGGATTTATTCTAGTTAGAACTGTTTAGGAATATGCACCAGCATGTATTTAAAGCTCAGATCACGTCTTTCGTACACTTTCGTACAGTGTAGCAGCCTGACTTTCACAGAAAAAGGTGCTAATGAGTGTGACTGTAAGCGACAGAATCTATCCCACAAATGTAAAATGATCATCACACTGGTAGGTACTCTACATCTGTTTTCTGAAGTAAATCTTGATTAAGTAGTTACAAGTTGCACCTTTTATTACAAATTTCATTAAAAGGGAATGGGGGGAAAGAGGGGGAGAGTTTGATCCCAAACCTTTAAAATTCACGTCGAATTTGGATTGGCCTTAAATTCAACACAGTTTTGTAATTTGAATAATCCATCACCAGCGAAGCTGTAAAATGCTAATTCTCTAGCTCATGATAATCTGTTACTTCAAAGGGGAAGTCTGTGGATTTAAATATTACTAATGTCCGTCCGTCCCCCCTTCACATATCTTTCAGAGAAGGCTGGTGGACTCTTATTTCTGTTGCTATCCATAGACACTAGTTTTATCCTAGCTGAGCAAGGGTTTTTAGTGCTGGCATACTTGAAATATTAAACATAACTCCATAAGGAATGCACTGAAGAGGAGGCTTGTTGCAAATTCTCGTATTTTGTAAAATCACAGCACAAGCCTACACATGTCTACTCAGGAGTAAGTCTCCTTGTGTCCAGTGGGGGTTACTCCCAGTCAAGTGTGTATAAGATTGCATCCCAAGAGAGTTTTCTGGGGTATGTGAGGAAAAATAAAGATGGTTGAATCACAAAATGTACTTGGCAGATGTGAGACCACAGCTAAGTGGTAGCCTATGTGTTTTGCATGCCGTTTCAATCCCCAGGACCTCCAGTTAGAAAGAAATATTTCTGCCCTAGACTTTGGAGCGCTATGGCCAGTCAGACAAAACTGTACTGCACTAGATGTACCAAGGATGTGACGATTCAACATTTCTGTATTCATGTGGTCCTTTACATCCATGTATGTATTACACTTGTATCCCATGGCGGAACTCGAGGTGGTGTACATGGGGGTTTCTGGTGGTCTCCATCCCAGGCAGACTCAGATTTTACACCTGTGCCGGACAGGTGTATCTGAGTGGCACACAGTATGGCTTGTGCTGCTGTTGCTATGGGGGGGTGGGAGGTTTGCTGTATGTTTGTTATAACCAGCTGAGGTCAGGCATATAGGGTTGTCCCATCATAGTTGGTGCTTTGACACCCCAGTGATCAAAAGGCAACATGATGTACATAAGAAAGGCACTTATATGTAGTTCAGCTCCTGCTTTGTCCCCTCTCATCATCTCACAAGGTGGATGATGAGCCCTTGTCTTGACACATGGCTACTATACTGGTCAGCTATAGTAACAGCTATAGTACCTGGGTCAGCTTTTAGCACTGGTGCAGTGGCACAAGCTTCATGGAGGATAGCTCTGCCAACTGCTATTAGCCATTATTATTATTATTATTATTATTAACAGTATTTATATACCGCTTTTCAACAAAAAGTTCACAAAGTGGTTTACAGACAAAATCAAATGATTAAATGATTAAATACATGATAAAAGTAGACCCTCCACAAACAGAGATAATATATCTTTGCTTAGCATGTATTAGTGAGTGAATGACAAGGGAAGGCTATATCTTCATCATGTCCTGCTTTTGAGCTTCTCAGAGGAATCTGGCTCACCACTGGTGGAAAAGGAATGGCGAACTAGATGAAACTTGGTTTGACAGTTCTTACTGCCATATTGACAGTACATACTACTGTCAAGACAGTTCTGACCATCATATGAGGTGCTCGTTGGCACAGAATTATTGCACCCACTCCTTTGGCCTTGTTCTCTCACTGAACTGGGCTGAGATTTTGACTAGCATTTAGTTATAACATCATAGCAAACCATTCAGTATATCACACAACTTCCAACAGTAACAGCAAGAATGAATGGAGGATAGAATTAGCAGGTGGTACCAGAGGGAGCTGGGGGGGAGAGTGCCCCCCCCAAAGTAACTCTTCTTGCCTCATTGCTGGAGGATTTCTTGGCAGGAAAGACACCTTTTCAGAGTGCTTTTCTTTAGGTATAATTAGATAAGGGGTGGCCAACCTTTCAGCATGAATGCTCCTGGCCCTTTAATGGTTGTGTAGGTGAGGGCATTTCAGCAGGTGCAGCTGCTTTAGCAGCAGCAGCAGCACTTGCAGGTGCCAAGATTCTGTCTTCTGCACAACTCTTAAGAACGCAGAGCAGAGGCCCTAATGCTGGAAGGTTTGCCACCCCTGAATTGGACTATGCTTAGAGGCTTAGGAACAACTTCAGAGTTCTGTGGCATATTGAAGATGAACACATTTTTTTCCTGCATTGTTATATGGCTAACCCCTATAAGCAACAGGGAGTTTTCCCTCTGACTTCCAAAGTAGTTTTTTTGAAACTTTTTAACGTTTGTGTTGTTACCCAAGGGTGACACTCTTTCTAGAGGTGTTCTGGATTTTAGAGGACAATGAGAACTCAAAGATTTTGAAATGCACAAGTGCAAAAAGAAATAAATCAAGAAATAAAACAAACCCTGGAGCCAATTTTTTTTTACCTCCGCTTGTAGCTCTTTCTCCTCTTTGTAGGTCAAATTGCGTCGTGTCAATGAGTGGTCAGTGAGCGTCTTCAAATCCTCCTGTTTCTCTAACCTCACGGCCGCTTCATACTCTCCATTTTTGAAGTCTTCTGGGAGGAAATCTCCCATCTCTCTACCATCCACCTTTTTGCCTGTCACCTGTTGAAGGAAACATGGCATCAGACTCAGAGTTCCATGGTCTTGTTCCCTGACAAAGTTACAGGAGGGGAAAACCCATGAAGAGCTGTAGGAAGCCCTAAGCAATAGAGAAAGGGGAATCTGTTGGAATATAGGTGAAATGAATGGCTCAAGGACAGCTGAAGAGGGAAGGTCCTGAGAAAACCAATTGGCTGTTGTGATGACATGGAATGTTTGCAAGCATTCTGAATGCTCAGGGAACAAACCAGCTCAGCTTCTGTGAAAAAAAGGGAACACTAACTGTTTAAAATCTCATATAAGTCCTAGGAACAGGACTAGCTGTATAGGGTAAGCTGAGGACTGGAAAGAGATCTGAAGTGCTTTTCTTTATTGTCTATCTAAAAAGCAATTTCCTGATTCTCTAGTTATAATTAGACTATGCTGAGAGGCTTAGGAACAACTTCAGAGTCCTGTGGTACCTTAGAGGTGAAGGAGACATATATAGGTGAAGACTGGAGAAACCCAGGGAAAAGTAAAATATACAGGGTCTAGAGATCAGAGGATCTCTCTTAGAAGGAGCAGGCAGGTTTGGAGCAGTAGGGACAGTGAGCCAAGGAAATGGGGTTAGGTTTACTGCCTAGATCCCTGAGAAGGGAATTCTGTCAGTTGTGGGTCTTACGTTTGCTCCAGTGCTGTGAACTGGTAACCCTAGAGGACAAATGAGAACCATGAAGAGGAACGGGGGGTGAATTTCACATATTAGATCTGTTGTGGGCCTCTTGGGAGAAAAGGTAGGGTGGGAATCCTTACTTAGGTTAGATTAGGCTAGAGAAGGAAGGAACCCACCAACCAATTATTTGACTGCAAGCTGCTAGTAAATATGTGCAGGAGATGAATACATAGGCGCTGAAGAAATGGGTGGAAAGAGGAGATGGGTATGTAAGTTAAAAAGAGACTTCCGCATGAGCAGGACAGAGAGAGCATGGAGAAGAGGACATACATGGAAGCACAGGGGTGCATATGGATCCAGATAACAGTATTTCAGATATTGATTAGGAATATGCAGATACACCACAAGTGACCAGTACACTACAATTAAAATAATTTTGCCTGTTGTGAGTGCAGCCTGTAATCAGTCCATACAGTGAATCTGATCCGGCTACACTTAGTTGTAACAAAGTCCCACTGAAACACTTTAGTCATAACTAACAAATGTCCCACTGCTCTTGATGAGACTTTGTCACAAATAAAAACTTTATCTGGATTGGGACCAGTGACCATATCGTAAGTGCTACTTTAGTGCATCCAGCTTAGATTTTTTATTTTATTTCCCCCTTTGAATGGTTGGCTCCCATGGCATATTCTTTGGAACACCCCTCAGTTACAAAGTAGATTTGCCATGTGGCATGTTGAGAAGCAAAAAGCTCCCTTGGGCATGCAAGATTCATCAGGTAGGCTTTTGGGGATCCATAAGCCATACAATTTGACGAGTATTACCTTAGGTGATGGTATCAATATTTTATGGAAGATTTGATCAAAATCTTTTTGGATCCAAGTCTTTATCCATTTGCAGTTGCTATTGGAGTCAGGATGGTATAGTGGTTTGGGAGTCGGACTTAGACCTGGAAGATCCAGGTTCAAATCCCCATTCAGCCACGAAGCTTCCTGGGTGACCTTGGGCCAGTCACTATCTCTCAGCCCCACCTATCTCACAGGGTTGTTGTGAGGACAAAAGGAGGGGAGGAAATATGTACACCACTCTGAGCTCCTTGGAGGAAGGGTGGTATAAAAATGTGAAAAATAAATAAATAAAAATAAATTAATTAATTAAATACTCCAGGAATTTATCATTTATCAATCCTCCCAATCTCCCCTCCCCCCAAAAACTAGTGGAATAAATAAAACCCCCACTTTCTTCTCAGATTGCATAGCTCCTGGATGATGCTACAGGAATAGGTAATGTCTTCATTGGACCATTTTAGGCAAGAAGCCATAAGGATGCCTACCTTGGATGTGTTTTCTAATTCTTGTCAGTAACACAGTTATAAACATTACAGGTGAGAAGAGCTGTATTAAGCCACTCAACTCCCCCCCCCCTCTCTGTTCTTTATTATCCTGTCATTGCTTCCAATGACTTCTGAGTCCAGCTTACATGCTTGGCACAGTGTGAGCATAGTTGGAAATACACTTGCTAAATCAGATACAACTGACAGAGTGGAGTCATGTGCAATAAATCAGACGAATAGTCCATCTCGGTTCCCATTAGCTAATGGTTATATTTTATTGTGAACCGCCTTGAAGGTCCCTGAGGCCAACAAGTTATATACTATTATAACTAAAAAGTTTCCTTTAGTCGACTAGAGTAGTACCAAGCCCCTTTTTCTTCCATGCAGAACACTTTACAACTACACTGTGATGTGTTTGCTCATAAGCAAAATTGCCTACCTCTGCCTAGGTTTAGGCAATAAATCTTAGGTTTGAGCATTTCCTTCAACAATAAAACATAGAATTTTTATTGAGCACTTTTTTAAAGTACCTAAAGCACTTTACACACACATCGTCTCAATAATTTTTCTTATTACGAACTTGTAAAGAAGGCCGGTTTTGTTTTCATATAACCCATAAGGCCATAAGACCCCCAAGCAAGCTCACAGCTGAACTGTGATTTGAAGTGGGACTTTTACCTTAGATCTCATGCTCCTCAACACCACACAAGCTCATCAATTCGAGTTGCATTTTATAGCACAATTTGCATATTTGTGGGCACTGCGAAAATCACATGAAAAAGCCAAGCGTCTTCTAGTGCCACAATAAGTGACAATTTACAAAAGCATGGAAAACCCAAACACCTGGCAAACCTGAAATTAAATTATCATTACAAAAGGTAATTTACACCTACCAGCTCTTCTACTCTTAGCATCATCATAGCTGCTGTTGGCTTATCAGACAAGGACAGTATTGTGTAGTGCTCCTTTAAGAGTAGATGCCTCTCAGGTCCCAAGGCAGCTTGACTGAGACACGCCAATCTAGTGTTCACTTATATATCCCTGGAGGAACTTCTTCTGAGTGAGATAATCTTCCAACCTGGGAATCCAAGTACCCTCTCAGCCCGGCCAGCTTTGAGAGAGGTGCGTTCTCATTCCAGACATGTTAACTAGCCAGATCTAGTGTCAAAGCTAGGAATTGGGGGGGTGGAGGGAGTTGACTCTTGCAGTGTGACCGCACTGCATATGGGAACCAGTGTGAAATATAAGAGCTTCATTCCATTCTCAATGACTAAATAGCTCAGCAATGCTAGCCATTCTGTCTGTCCAGTGCCCAGTAGGACAGCTGTCTGTAGATACCACACTGTATCATAACTGACTTTCACATGAGTAAGAGGCACCGGAAAAAGGACAAGTGACCCAGACGCTGCGCTTGTATAGCATCATTTTCTGATAAGCAAACATGTCATGATGCTCTCCATTATAGGAAGTAATTCTTTTCATTATATTCAATTCCTGGATAGTCAGCATTGTCAGGGGAAAGGGATTTTGTTTTTCTTCCTCCCCTCCTCATGATGGCACTTGTCTATATTTGTTGGAAGGAATTCTCTGAAGGGATTATGAAGCCAGAATGATGTCTCTGGTGCTAAAAAGGCTCAATGACATAAGTTCCCATCAGTATAGGGACTCGGGACACGCCAGCTTTGTATTTTCCCTGGAATCTGTCACTGGTTATAAACAGAGTAATGAATAATATGTGATTCTAAGGGGGAAAGCAAGTCAATTTGGAGCGATGGCTTCCATTGAAATCTGAAAATATAGGGAAATTGCAATCCAGGTTGCCTATAAGTGATGCTTTCAGCTCATAGAATTAATGCTGGATTTTTAGCCATAAGGAAGATGTATATACTGTATTCAGCTGATGAAAACTACCACTGGTGGAGTGTGGAAACTTGTATCAGCCCTTAGTAAAATGACTTCTCACTGTAAACATATGTATTCATTCACTCATTCGTTTATTGTATCTATAACTCTTAACACTGCCGGAACACACCCAAGGTGATGTATAAACTTTTTTAAAAAAACCATGATATACATCCAGAAACAATTAAACTTTAAAATACAGATCTAATAACCCAACTAAAATTGGAAGGGATAGCCATAGTGTCAGGTGGTGACCTCAACCATCAGCTATCTGTATAAGCTAAACGACATGTTACAACACAGCCACACGTGACATTAGTTTTACCTGCTCCAACCCTAAGAAATGATCAATTTGCAATGGAGAAAAGGTGAAGAGGATGACTACTTAGCACTTGCCCAACCAGATGCTTTTCCCCTGAAGCCCCCATTCCTCCACTCACTCCCCTCCCACTGTGAGGTTCCAGACTCATGCTTTGGCATCCGGAATGCTGGCATGGGTAAAAGTGACTCGAGATCGAGAGTTTCAGGTGGAAAGCAGCGAACGTCACTTCTCCATTACAAATCAGTTCCTGTTGATAGCAATCAAGCCATCAACAATATAGCAATCAAGCATTGGGCTAAGATTAAAATCTGCTACAGCAGGTAGTTTGGCCCTAATAGAACTTCCACTCAGCTAATGGCTGAAAGCTTTTAAAAACAAGAATGTTATTTACTTGCCGGCTCAATGACATCAAGAAAGCAGCCAGTGGACTTCCTTTGAGAGGGTGTTCCACAAAAATGTGAGTAGAGTGGCAGAAAAGTCTCAGCTCCTGGCCTTCTCTGTTGTGACTTGAGTGAACAGTGCAGTGGGGAGTAGATTCCCCCTCAGATCTTAGGACTTGGGGGTGGGGAAATGAGATCATGTGCGTGATTGAACATGATAGCTTTCCCTAAGGAAATGTTCAACTGCGTGTGGTGGTGGTGAAGTTTTCAAACAACCCAACACATTGGAGGCTTCTATTTCAGACTTTTCTCTGCTTTCCATGGACAGGAAGATCTTAATGTGGAAGTGTTTTTGTACAAGATTGTCCTCCATCTCTGTGTGTGCATATCTGCTTTGGCCCCATGAAAACATCTCTGGCCCCAGGAGGAAGGGAGTAGAGAACATCCAGTCCTGGAAACTGCCATTCCATACCTGATGCTGCCACTGAGAGAGAATGTAAAATTAAACCATTGTTCACAGATTTGGTGTGGTATTTGCATTTAGAAGTATCTTTCTATGGTGTACCTCCTCCTTGCCTGTGAGATTGCCAAGGTAGATCTGGATGGGAGGGGGGTGTATTATAATATGTGGATGCTCATATCTTTGGATTTGGAAATGGTCAGTTAGTTCCTTCCAGTTCTATGATTCAAAAAATAATTTGCCTGCATAATGTCTGTTCTTAGCCTCACACAAACACAGCATGTATTTCAGTTCAAGTCTGTTATGTCACCTGGTTGAATTCAGTGATGGACAGGTGTCCATTAGAAACTCAGAGTGTCTATCTGGTTTGAGATGAAATGTCTTGAGTTGTCCTATAACTCGACATCAATGTACTGCATATGAAATGGCTTTCCAAGGACCTCATCCTCCGTTGAACTCACCAGTTGTGCCATGATGCATTTCAAGCATGTCCCCCTCTCCCTAATCAACTTATATGATTTCTCAAAACAAAACTTGATTAGAATTTTTCTGATTCTTACAACACTGGGGATGCTGGAAAGCAAGCCTCAGACCTGTTAACAGCATGAGATGTACACAGAGAGGCTGTTCTCTTAATGCTGTTTAAATATTGCCCACTGCATTGTAACCAGCTGTTTGAATATTTTTGTAATATTCCTGCTGTACCATTCCCATTCCCAGTGCTTTGGTATTTAGTCTATATGAAATTTAATTTATCACATATTAAAAAGGTAATGTAACAGAGTTTTTAGGCAGCCTCTTTGTATGGATCAGAGGGAGATTTAAAAGCCTGGTTACTCTTTGCCACATGTAAGGGATGAATCCAGCAAGGCTATTGGCCAAGGTGGTCCTTGTTTCTGTGCTGTACCTCTTGGCTACCTGTTCATGTAAAGGCAGTGGCTGAAAAGTCTATCTATCACATTAACGGCGCAATCCTGTGCAACTTTAGGCCGGTGGAGCTTTCGCTCTGCCAGCCTAAAGTATCGCAAAAGTGCCTCAAAGCACTTTTGTGGCAACTCGGGAGTAAACGGTGACGGCACAGAGGCTGGCATCACTCACTCCCCCGGCGTCCTGGACTTGTACCAGCCACCGCAGGTAAGCGTTGCGCCATGGTGCATGGGTGGTGATAGAGCAGTGAGGGAGGGGGGCATTGGCCTGCCTGGGCTGGGAGAGTGCAGGGATATTGGCATCCTATGCCCGTCGTAGCCCGCGCCCGGCCTTACACAGACTCCCCGAATGCACACCAGCTCTGGAGCGGACGTGCATCCGAGGAGGCCCATACGTCTCAGGCTCACCTTCACCCGGGGAAGGGAAACAACGTCCCCCTCTCCCAAGGTGTGCTCCAGCAGCGCTGGCGCAGGCCGGAAAGGGCTTAGGATACAGCAGCCGGCCCTTTAGGTCAGCCACGTATCTTTAAAGATTGCACTGCCTGGGCACAAATAGTTTACTGAGTCCTTAGCTTTTAAGAAAAGACAACAGTGTGCCAACTTCTGCTTTATATTGGCTCTTTAAAATGTTCTTTATTGGAGGAAAAAATGAAATCAAAACTGATCAAAGGGAAGAGCAAAACACTTGATTTTATCTGCAGATGTGGGGTTGGGAAATGTGTTCGGATGGGTTAGATATGCAATGCAAAATGATATATTGTCTAGTAGCCAAAGTCATAGGTGTTCCTAAGGTGGGAGCGGTACTGTAAGTTGCACCCCATCCTAGTCCCCGTTTACAGGCCGGCACGAGGTGGCCCCCACCCCTCGCCGTCAGAGCCATTCTGTGCAGAGAAGACAATGGGCAGGGAGTCCCTTGCCTGTTGCCTTCTCCGCACAGAATGGCTCCGATGGCAAGCGGGTGGGGCCGGCTTGTAAACAGGGACTAGGACAGGCGCAACTTACAGTACCGCCCCCACCGTAGGAATGCCTCTGGCCAAAGTGTACTGAGTTGGCACAAAAGGGTGCTGTTCCTCCTAGCATGTGTACAGCTGCCTGCATGCAATGGTATCACCACAGGGCTCAACCATGTCATGTCTGCACTGCAATGAGCTGGTGATTATCTTGAATGGAGATTGGATCGGTATGCTTCACATTTCATCACTCAGCCTTCCTTTTCCAACCCAGGGCTCTGACTGGGCATTTATTTACTAGAGCTCCGTAAGTTGAAGATGAAGGGCTGGATGGGGAAAACAGATTTGAGGAAATGACCAACACAGTATAGGTGATCAAACCTCACGTGGCTATGCTCACACTAGGAGTGATCTTGTCCAAAGTCTAGTTCAGGGGTTCTCAACCAGTGGTATTAGTACCACCAGTGGTACTTCTGCTGACTGCTGGTGGTACTCAGACCGCCAGATCACTGGAACCCTGCTCTGATGCGGCACTTTCAGCAGTGTGTTTTTGCTCCCGATAGACTCCTGCCTTTGGCCAAGCCTCTCGGGAATGCTAGGACCTCTCACCCATCCAGTCCATTTTCTGGACTGAAAACCTGAAAACCCAGAAGTAACTGGTGATGATGTCATTGCCAGTCACTTCCGGTGGTACACAGCAGGAGAGAGTCGCCGGAGGTGGTACTCAGCCGGGAAGGGGTTGAGAACCCCTGGTCTAGTCCCACAATCCATAGTCATGTGAGAGTTGCTGGCCTTGCAAACCTCCCCCCAATTCCAGAAGAGGTGCCATTTTTGTACTTCCCACCTCTATCTCTGCCATTTTCTTTAAAAGAAATGAGCTCTAGTCCAGACTTTTCACTTTCCGTGCAAAAGTGCCTCATGTAATGCTGGCACTGATGGAAACACAGATGGATTCTTGCCTGCCTCTTGGTGGAGTAGGGCTTAGATTCTCAGCTGCTGTCGACTGGCACAGCTCTGCTGAAGTGATATACTATTCTGCTTCTTGGCAGCCTTCTGAAAAGAGTCTTTTAAATATCCTACCAAGACAGTCGGGAACCTTAAAGATGTAGACAGTGGGGTCAGAAAATGATGATTCAACTTTATTCCATTGGTGGATTAAACATCCTCCAATCCTGGCTCCGTATTTGTGACCACAAACATCACAAACATGACAAGAAGCAAAGGGTGGAACACAAGATCTGCCCCATTACTGGAAGCATTCTGTTTTAAGTTACTTACTGAATAATTTGAAGAAGATGCCTTGTAAGCAGGTACATTGCAGAGCTTCAGATCAGGGAGAGAACGTCTATATTACCTTACACTGATGCCATGCTTACTTTGGTCTATATATGGTATAGGGGCAGCATTGGAGGTAGTTCAGGTTGAGCACTGGCTGAGGGCCTATAGACACTGGCTGAGTACCTATAGACTGGCTGAGTGCCTATAAAGTATAGGCTCAGGGCCTATAGACTGAGGACCTATAGACTCTCAAGGGGCCCAACCAGCCGACCTCTGAAGCCCCCAATGCAGACAGTGATAACATGAGTCCCTCAGTGGATCTCGTGATCCAATGACATAAGCCCTGTTGTTAACAGTGGTGGGAAAGGTGCACCACCATTGTGTGCTTCGCATGCCTGCCAGCGGATCCTGGATACCCATCGGAGCAGGTACGGTGGTGGCGGGGTGGGCAGGGAAAGGATCAGGGCAGAGATCAGGCTAGGCAAGGGGTGGGAAGGGGGATCAGCAGCAGAGCACGCTGAGATCCTATGCCCCCTTCCCAGCCTGGACCCACCCCCTGACTCTCCTTGGACTTATGCCAGCAAAAGAGTGGTGTAGGTCCTAGCAGATCCACTGATGGCCAGGCAGCCTACAGAGAAGTAAGTAAAAAAATATTTTTACTTACCTCTCCAGGAATGTCTGGTTTCCCCCCCCCCCCGCTGCCCCCCGCATGCAGCATGTGCTCCAGCAGCGTGGCTGCATAGTATAAACTAGTGGGGGATAGGATTGAACCACTAGATTGTGGAATGCCACCCCCAAGGAGACTCATTTGTCTATCTTGTGGCACATCTTTCAGCAAGCTACTAAAACTCTTTAATAGAACTTTTGGCTTGATCTAATTGCTCCACTGTCTCTTTTCTCTGTGGCTGTTCTGTATTGTTTAAATTTTTGTTTTACATTTCATAGCTGTAAACCACCATAACCTGGAGGGCCTCTGATAGAAAACGTTTTGGTCAGTGTCTTAATAATAAAAAATATATATTGTGCATGGAACTAGAAGGCTTGTGCCCATGGTCTGTACACAGCTCCAACTGAGAATGGCACAAACACAACCGACCCCCTTCCTAATTAATAACATTCTTTTAAATTTACCTGTATGGGAAAGTTCAGCAACCTAGTGATGATGATGATGATGATGTGTCTGTATATCCAGGCTGCTGAGACAAATGGGTAGTAATGAAAGAAACAGTGAAATCTCACAATCTGGTGAATGCCTGCTCTGAACAACACAGTCCTCTCAAGTCAGATCCCCAAAATAGAAGTGAATCACTGCTAATTGCATCATTTACTATAGGTGTTTAAAAACAGCTCTCCAGACATTTCAGAGATGATTCATTTTTACCATAACAATAAGTGAGTGTATAGTTTTACCATAACTGTAAGTCACCTTTGAATTTTATTGCGGTACGAGCACCTGACCTTTAGCAGCAGCTGCCTAAGACACAGCAATGTAGCACGTGATGCTTTTCTGACTACAAATCTTCATGCCAGAAAAAGATTTGCTTATTGAATGTCCAGTTGTCTGGGCTATTTATCTAGGTGAAAGGATAGGAAAAGAAAAAGTGGCAGCCCTTGCCAGCTGTGGGCAGAGTGGGGCAACATACGTCCAGCCATGATGGCATCAGTGCTCCTCAATAGGCAGATGTTGGAGATGAGAGGGGTGAGAATTGGACACAAAAGTTCTTGGAACGTAAGTCTAGTCCAGGGGTTCTCAACCTCTTCCCGGCCGAGTACCACCTCCAGCACCACTCTCCTGCTGCATACCACCGGAAGTGACTGGTGATGACACCATCATCAGTTACTTCTGGGTTTTCAGGATTTCGGAGGCCAGAAAACGCAAGTAGTAGGCTCTGGGCAGTGGGGAAGGCTCTTCTCAGCATTCCCAAGAGGCTCGGCCAAAGGCAGGAGCCTCTCGGGAGCAAAAATGTGCTGCCAAAAGCGTCGCGTCTGAGCAGGGTTCCAGCAGTCCAGTGGTCCAAGTACCACCAGTAGTCGACTGAAGTACCACTGGTGGTACTAGTACCATTGGTTGAGAAACCCTGGTCTAGTCATTCATGTTACAATTAAAAACAAAAAGAGTAAGTCACATGGAACAGCCTGCCAGAGTATGCTGCATGATCTGAGTGACGAACATGGAGAGGAGGGAGGAACTACAGTCGCTGCTACTCTGCAGGATCTCATTTCAAAAAAGTTCTGTTGTGTGGGTGTGTTTTATATACATTCCATGAATATACATCAGTTCAGACCAGCAGAGGACTAGCTAACACTGTCACCTCAATTAAATTCATGCAGGTTGCTATGCAACCTACAGGTAAGTAACACTAGAAGAGAAGGAATTATAAGGAGAAAGTGTTTGCACGGTGGGCCATAATGCTCTGAGTGAGTATTGCAAGAGCAATGATTTTGCAAATGCTAAAAGCATGGAGGGACAAATTGTACAGCAGTAACCAGCTCTATCACCAGACTTTATACCAGTTTTCCATCTTGTTAGTGAATGTGAGCAGGAGTTTCTGAGACAAGCCTTTTTCTTTTAAAATTCACTGATTTTTTTATTATCAGGTGGCGCAGTGGGTTAAACCACTGAACCATGAGCTGTCGATCGAAAGGTCAGCAGTTCGAATCCGTGCGATGGCTCCTGCCAACCTAGCAGTTCGAAAGCAAGAAATTGCAAGTAGATTAATAACAGCATTCCATGCGCCTTGGTGTTGAGTCATGCTGGCCACATGACCATAGAAACGTCTACGGACAGCGCTGGCTCTTCGGCTTTGAAACGGAGATGAGCACTGCTCCCTAGAGTCGGACACGACTGGACTTAATTGTCAAGGGATACCTTTACCTTTTTATCAAAATATTAATGTCCATTCTTAGTACAGGTGGAAGGTTCTGAAAAAGTACTATTCTCCCTAACCCCAAACTGACACTCAAATGTCTAAAGGAAGAGACCTATTTGCATTGTTCTGCCGGTCTACCACTTTATTAGTGTAAATTCTTGGTATAAGGCTCAATGGCCACAATGTTGGGTATTTTTCTGCAGAGATACAGAGTGACAGTGGAAGTTTTGGAATGACATGGGAAGTGCATGTGCCTTGTGGTTTCTGTTCACTATGCTTCTTTTCCACCATCCCAAACAGAACTTTTCCATCCCAGCTGTGGCGAAATGCATGGGTCCCTGATCTATGGACTGCCTGCACCTCTCATCACAAGTGGAAATGCAGAAGTTCTGTTTCAGACAATATAGGGAAGTGCAAAGTACAGGAAGCAAGATATACAGTATGTGTGATTTGTGTTCTTATCACATTCCATAATAAAGCTATTTATACAGAAGTGAGATGAGAGATCAACCAACACCTCTATCAAAGCCTCAAGTATAATGGTTAATATATACCACACACATAGAAATTTGACTGCCGTTGACGTATACCAACAGTATATCACATCATCAGTTAAACAGAGATGTGGTTGTAGCATAGTGGGAGACTGATCTGTGAATCAAGTTATCCCTGATTTGAATCTTGCCTCTGCCCTGAACTCGTTAGATGACCTTAGGGAAGCCACTCTCAGGCTCAGCTCCCCAGCTGCAAAAAGGGGATGATAATATTTATGTGACAGGGTTGTTATAAGGACTGCATTAAGATAATAATACACATAAAGCATTTGGCACGCTCAAAGCGCTACATAAATGCTGACGTGACTTACTATGAAATACTTCTAGAGTTACAACAATGGTTGTAAAATACTAAATAGTTGTCAAATGTAAAGAACTATAATCAAATAATGAAATGAAACAGGGGCAGCCAGATTTCTGCCTAAGATGCAGCGACTGGCCTAAAGGGCCGGCTGCTGCATCCTAAGCAGAATGCGGGCCGGGCCAGCACGGGCCGGGCTCAACTTGGGGGAAGGGGACATTCATGCTACTAGTACCACTTGTTGTAAGACCAGCCCAACCTGGGGAGGGGCTTCGGATATCGGTGCAGCCCAGCGCCGATATCCCTGCCCCCTCCCAGGCCTGGCCAGCCAATGACCCCCTCCCCTGCTGTCCCAGCCCTCCCTCCCCACGCCCTCCCACCTCCAGGTGCAGGGCTTACCTGTGTCCGGCGGTGCGGAGTCCGGGGAACAGTCTAGTAAGCGGTGCTGGCTTCCGTGCCAGCGCCGCTTACTCTTTCGGTGCCGTGAAAACGCATTATGGCACTTTTGCGACACCGAAGGCTGGCAGAGTGCATGTCCACCGTCCTATCTTTATGCTGAATTGGGCCCTAAGAGAATGTGATATGTGAATTTAAAACAAAAAAAAAGTTTCAGTCTTAACTATAGAAGATTGACTCTTATTTGAAAAGGGTAACATCTTGTATTCTGTACAGAGGAATCTTGCTGTGAAGTCACCACCGATATTGGTTGACACTGGGCTTTTCATGCTGGATTGAAGTTGTCTGCAGACAATAAAACCTGTGGACTGTGTCTTATGTGTTCTGGGTTTCCTTCCCACCTGCCTCCAGCAATACTGTTAAAATAACAGTCTTTAAAGGAATCCTGCTGTTAAAATTATGCCAGAATTGTCAGTCCTTTTCAGAGACTGTTAATCTTCCACAGCTTGTGCACTGCTCAAAATGGCCATGCACAGAAAAGTTGCAGCAGGAAATTGTGAAGCATCGTTCAGAGTAAGGAGTCACTGACTGTACCGTTCTTGGCTATAGTGTCACTGTGTGATGGTGTAGGGATTGTAGATATTTGAAAACTGAGCACACCATGTTAATGAATACAACATGACTACCATTCCCACCTGCCCAGTTCTGTATGTCCAATGCAGATTGAAATTGCTGCTCAGAGAGTCAATGTCAGGGGGCAGCTAGCTAGGTCAGGCATTGGCCAAGGGTCCATGCCCATCAAGGGGACCAGCAGACAGCCCACACTTGCCTTGCCATTGCATGCTGTCTCCCATCTACCAATGGGAATGTTCCCCAGAGATCAGTATGTCATTGCAGGTCTTTAGAGGATTCTCCTTTTGGTTAGGGTGGGGAGGCTGGGAGAAGGAGGAGTTTCTCCTCCTTTTCTTGGGAGAAAGCCCATTGAACAGTAGGGAGTATGCATGAGAGAGCTCAATGCAGCACTGTGCCCCAGCAATCACTGGCCCACAAATAATGCAAAATATCCCTTTATTAGCATTTAACACTCCCCAATTTTTATTATGACAGAGTGATTGACAAGTGTTAAGGATGTTAAGTTACATGATTGAGAGTATGAATACAAACATACGGGACTTGGGGGATGCGTGTAGCTCCTAAATCTAACTGTGCACATTTCCCTGTCTCCTTCCCTGGGATGTTTCCCAGGAGCACCATTACCTTAATCTCCACACCACCATGACCAACACCCTCTTCTGCCACTGGCCTTTAAGAGTAGCAAGTAGAACAAATGGTAGCAGAAGTGTATCAAATTGAGGTGGATATCCCCTATTCCTGTGCCTTACTCTCTCTGTCTTCCCTCTCAGGACTTCTTGAGTAAGGCACAGGAATAGGGGAAATGTGACTTTCCCAAATTCATAAGCTACTTTTCTAAACTGTTGTAAGTGTTTGGGTCAATGACAGCAATGCCCCCAATCTGGATGTATTTGGGCTCCATCCAATGTTCTAGGTACAGCCCTTGGTTGTTGTTTTTCTCACTGTTTTTGTCCTTTAGAGCTCAGGTTTCAAGAACTGTTAATGGTTGGTATCACTTTCAGAGGGAAGGGTAGGCTACTCTCCGCTATAAATTGTTTACAACAAGAGAACAAATACATTCTCATGCTAGAGGAATGTTTTCTAATGTAATCACAGCTCTCTGAGTATTAAAGTATTGCCCACTTGGGAACTCATATAGTTAGGCAACTGATCTCCAGGCTCCAGCCAAGTAGCCTGAATGAATAAAAATAAAAACGTTTATGATTATCTTGCTATTTCATTTTCAGAATTAAGCCTTATTGAATGTTGCTTGCAAAGCACTTGATCTATGTTTTGTAACTGTGTTGCTCTGATGTAAGGAATACAATGATTATTATGTTAATGAAACTTGGAGCAGGAATTGGTAATGCTGTCCTTGCACACTGTTGCTTGAAGAGTGGCTATTAACGTAATGCAGCCTGGAAGAGGAATGAGATAGTAACAGCCATATTGGCCTTCATGCATTGTGAATGCGTTTGTTTCCATGGTGCAGTTCAGGGGTGTCAGAACTCATTTCATACAGCAGGCCAAATAGCATTCATGGCGCCTGCTGACGGCCGGAAGTGACATAGTTAGGTAGATGATGGCCAGAAATAAGCACATTGTTCTCACGTAGGAACTTGTTAACTGCAAATGACAGAAGAGAAAATATGCAATAAGTAGGCGAAAAATTTCAAACTTTGTTTTTGTATATGATAGCTGCGGCAAGAATTTTATATGCACAATATTGGAAGAATTCGGAGATACCTTCGTTGGAAGATTGGTGGCTGAAAGTTTTGGATTATGCCGAAATGGACAAACTTACAATTTTAATTAAGGAAAAGTCAGTTAACCTTTCCGTGAATAATTGGAAACCATTTATAGATTTTTTAAGAGAGAGAGAGAGAGAGGAACGATGTGATGATATGTGGATTTAATGAATAGATTGTGGGTGTTATTTTGGCTAAGTTGGAAATTATATATAGAAAATAGTGAATAGTATGCTAGTAGGATGTGACGCTTTGTGCTTGCTATAATTTTATGAATTATGTATTGTTTTTATGTTATTATATCAATAAAATATAAATATACTAAAAAAAAGAAAATATGCAAATCTCTTGATCATATTTTCAAGATATGGGAGGGCCCAATTATTCTATTGGGAGAACTCAATTATCATGTGGGCCACCCTTTCAGCAGCGCCACTTCTGCTGAGGTTGGTATCACTTCATAGCTCAGCAGCTGAGAGGTGCTCTGTGAAGTGATGCCTTGGCAGAAGCAGCGCTGCTGAAAGGGCAGCTTTCATGATAATTGGGCTCTCCCAGGGCCTTGGGAGCATCTCCCTCTCTTACCCCTCTTGGTCTGTGCATTCCTCTAAAGCATTCCTTGCCTTCTGAGGCCTCTTTCTGTCTCTCCGTCCCAGAGCCTCAGCAGAAGTGGTGCTGCTAAAGGGTAGGTTTGCCATCCGTCCTGGAAAACCCGGGACAGCCCTGGTTTCCGGGCTCTGGTCCCAGGTCAGTCCTGGGCTTTCCGGGCCACGTGAAGCCTCCACCGCCGCTTTTAAAATTAAAAAAACCTTACCTTTTTTCCCCTTGGCCATCTTGGATCTCACAAGATCCAAGATGGCCAACAGGAAAAAAGGTGCCTTTTTAAAAGCAGCTGCGGCGGAGGCTTCAGCGCTGGGAGCAGGAGTCCTACTGGTAAGCCTACTAAAGGGCAGCACTGGGACAGCCCAGTTATCATGTGGGCTGGATAAAGAGATAAAGGGTCTTATGTTTGACACCCCATGTGTACTCCATAGAACAAGCTTAAGATGTATTCTGTCAGCCTACCAGAGGGGGGGGGCAATTGAGCGCATTCCACACCATTGTACTTTCGTACAGTCGGCCCATATTGTACACAAGGTCTGTGTGCATTGCTTTTGGCTTTTATAGCTATAATTTTTTTGCAGCTTTTACTGTGTTTTTGCAATGGTTGAGCTGTCTTGAATTGCAAAAGAAAGGTGGGGTACAAGTATTTCAAAACAAACTAAATTTGCAAGAGACAGAAACAGAGTCTATCTTAACTCATCAGCAAGTAAATCAAAGACCGTATTCTACAGTAGATACTGTTGACAGAGGAAGCCAAACACTTGAAAAGACTATGTATCAATTGCAACCTCCTGGTTTTAGATGCAACCTCCTGGTTTTAGAAGTGGGTTTTCTCTGTGCCAGGTGCAAGGGAGTGGCGACTGGACACAGGTATCTTGTTGTCTTGTGTGCTCCCTGAGGCATCTGGTGGGGCCACTGTGTGACACAGGAAGCTGGACTAGATGGGCTTTTGGCCTGATCCAGCAGGGCTCTTCTTATGTTCTTATGTTCTTATGAGAGAGGCAGTTAAAATGGATGATTCATTTTCAGAGAATATGTAATGGGTCATTTGTTTAAAAAGAGAGGGATGTAATATATAGGACAAGCCAGGTAGAGATGCATTCTGTCAGTGTACCAGAGGGAGTAATAGTCTACACTCCACACTGTTCAAAGCAAGTACTAAAAGACTGAATAAAACTTGTCATCGCAGAGACAAGATAGTGCAGACTGTTTGTGAGATACTGGAGACATAACATATGGTTTAAGGGTCAGAAAGCAAAAAATTGTTACAAAACAGGGCTCAAATTATAGAAGGGGAAAGATAGGGGATTTGAGCTACTGGCCGGAGCGCGTTGCAACAGCGGAAGACACTTCTGTTGTTGCAAAATGGCCACCAACAGCTTGTGAAGTGCTCCATTGATGGTCATTCTGGGAGTGCTGCCACAAGAGGTGGGTGGGGAGGGGGGAGGAACAGGGTGAGGAGGCTGCCAGGTGGGGTGGATCCAGTGGCGATGGCAAGCACCAGATCCTATCCCCTGTTTAGCAGCCTCCTTGCCCCTTTCTCCTCCTCGGACGTGTGCCAGCTACAGACCTGGCATAGGTCCAAAGAGATCCATAGTGGAATGGAAGGCTTATGGAGGAGTAAGGGGAAATATCCCTTTCCCCTCTGAAGCCTCCCAATCCATCCCCACCTAGCTGTATACAGCATGCTCGTTTTTGTCGCGGCTGCATCAGTGGGGGGGAAGGATAGGATTCGACCCTTAATTAAAACCACAGACACCATCCCTTGACTCCGCCTATTTTTAACCAAATTATGGGCCCCTTAATTGTCTTCTATAGCAGTAGCTTAAAAAATATTAGGGGGCAGGCCCCTCTGACCTCCCTGTAATTCAAGCACTGTTATAGAGACCAAAAGGGGAAAAGTACCGTAGATTTCCCCATCATGGCCAGAACACTGACAGCATAAGGTATGGCATTTTATATTTAAATAATTTTATTGCTTGATCAAGGATTGTCTGTAATTTGGAATTTTGGAGATCATAAAATACATCTGAGAATAAATGTTTTGAAACCTTTGCATAGTTTGTATGAACTCATAACAAATACCAATCTGATTCGATACTCATAATTGATAATGCTAACCACAGTCCTCGCCTCACAGGCAGTTCAATCCTATGCAACTGCCCATGCGGCGATGCAGCGGTGCCAGCGTGGCTTCTGCTGTACCCCGCAGGGGAGTTTTGGCATCTTGAGGCCTCCTTGTTTGTTCCCTTGCCCTGGGGTAAGCCCCAGCAGCCACCATGGGTCAACTCGGACCTGCACCAGCTCTATAGCTGGCGCAAGTCTGCACTGACTGGTGAAGGTGGATCAGGCCAGGGAAGGGGGTTAGAATTTGGTGGGTGCCACTGCCGCTGAACCTGTCCCCTTCCTGGGCCTGATCCCCCCTCCTCTCCACCCCATCTGCTCCCCAATCGACCAACCCTGTTCCACCCCAGTCCCCCTCCCTCCCACTCCCTGCTGTGGCAGGCGTCCCCGGTCTGTCGTTGCATGGACCCAGCCACTCGCTGCTTACGGTGGCAGCCCGTCAATTTTGCAACACACCACCAGAACACTCATTCTGGTGGCATAAAGGCCCATTAGGATTGGGCCGTAATACTCATATATTGAAAGGATAGGAAGTTTAACCTCTTTGGCACTCTTACCTGACACACTTTAATTTTCCATAATCATTCCTGTAATACCTCCAGTGGTGTTCCTGGAGGGGGTACGGCACTGTAAGTGGTGCAAGGTGTTGCACCGTGCCTTGCAAACCGGTGTAACGTGCCCCCTCCCACTCGCCCTCGGAGCCGGAATGGCTGAACACCACTGAACACCTCAGAACTCCATTGATCTCCTCACTCCATTTTTGGTGCTCTCCTGCCAAACTGACTTGCTGTCATTTCTGCATCCCCATTAGAGTTCTTTCCCAGATGTCGCTAACAAGATTATGTATGCACTGGGGACACTGGCATGTAGAACTCCCTCCCCCCCAAAAAAGCCTAGCTAGCACGTTTTCCTTCAGCTGGGGCTTGGAGAAGTTCAGACGTGCAACCCAGACTCACTGCAGTTTCTGCTTCCTTCTAGGAATTGCACAAGCAATTTCCCAAATGTGGAAAATGAAATGATATATGAGTAAGATATCTTATCCTCACGATTGTCCATGACATATTTGCTGCTTGAGGTGGATCACCAGTTGGGGCCCACTCCTTTCCCTTTCTCTTGCTTTTTCTGTCTTCCCCCCTTTTTTTTGTATTATACTCGTACGTCAATTCCTTCATTCTTTCAAATTTGTTCCCCTTCCTAATAGAAAAAGGAAGTAGGAGAGGATGAAAAGCAGCATGGTGCCTTCCTTTCCTGCAGGTCATCCATGGGGAAGGAGTGGGCAGATGGGCTGCCACACTACTGCTGAGAACTGGGCACTAATCTGCTGCTGGAAGTAGCTCACCTCATCCCGCTTCACGGTACAGCTGGCCCTGTGATTATTGACTTCTGACCTTTCTCCTTCCTGTGTGTTTAATGTTTCTTATAGGTTTTATGCCCAATAACAGGGACATATCTAGTTCATGTCAAGTGCCTACTGTACCATGACACACCTTATACAAAAATAAATTATCTAACCAAGCCTCAGAATGATGTACAGATTTTCCACACCAGCAGTGAACACCTCCGGATTGTCCCGTGCTTATGCAGCGATTCTCTACACAAACAGAAGGAGCCACCTGGCAGGTCAGGCTACATGTCGCAACTGTGACACGGAGAGCAACTACAACATCTGAATAAGGTAACCTGCATGGGCCTCTAGCTTGATTTGCCGTGTGGATCCTGATGCACCCTAATCCTAGAGATTCCTGGAGCTGTTCAAATCGTTATTGACATGGATACTCTTTACATGATCTTGAGTATCTGTGTGGTAAGCAGTGCCAGATACTACAGCTGCAGCAAGAGTCTCTCACGTAGACGCTTCCTGCCATGGTGATAATGTGGCAATTAGACTGGCCTTTTGAACCTATTGGCATTTTCCATTAACCCTTGTGTAGAACATCATATATTATAACGAGCTGCAGAGCCTCGGTGAGAGAGAGAGAAATCTGTCAGCTGCACTCTGAGTGGGAGACGGAGTTGCTGTCATCAAGCGTGGGAGGCAAATGCCAGAGAGAGGCCAGACTGTGAATGATACCATCTGGAATGAAGCGTCACCTGGGGCCCCCCGCACACCTCGCCACGCCACAGCGACGCCTCTGGAGGGAACACAAGGCTGGTGCAATCAGTTGGCAGCTGTATGTGTGCACCAACAACCCCTGGAGCCTCCGCCAGAGCAGATAAGTCATTGGAGGGGCATTCCAGGGGAGGATCAGGACTGACCAGGGGTGTGTAGAGGGCGGGCATGGGGCAAATAGCAGCAATAGTGGCACCTATGCCCCTAGCCCAGGCTCAACATGCCCCCTTGGACCTACTTGTATTTACGCCAGCCAAATAGCTGATGTAGATCCAAATAGGCCCATTGGGGACAAGGTAGCGGAGGAGTAGGTAAGTAAAAAAGTTTTTTATGTACCTCTCCACCATAGCTTGGTCCCCGGCTGGCCCATAATATACAGAGGAGGCTGTGCTAGTGCCGCTGCACACTCTGGGCTGGCCCAGGACAGGATTGGGCTCAGTGTACCACTGAACAAAACCAGTGTGCTGTAATCAGCTTATCAGTACTTGCATAAAAAAATAGGGCTGTGGTGAATGTTCTTCTATTTCACTTTTTGGGCTGAAAGTAGCACTGTTGCAGGGAAGGAGGAATATTCCCTGAAAATACTCTTAATTGTAAGAATATTCTCCTCTTTACATCCTGTTTGCTGCTGCTGTTTTTCCTGTCTCTTGCCATTTTTCTTCTTTCTACATCAGTGACCCCAGCCAATCAAGGATCACACAAAGCATGGATGACACCATGATGTTGCATAGCAAATCACATTGGTCTGTGTGATGACATCACTGAGGGGTAACAAAGTCAGATCAGATTAAGGGCAATACTTCCTGAATTGGTGAATGCATTTGATGCAACCACTGAAAAAAATACCTGTAAACTCCATCTCCTTTGAAGCTGTTGGACATGGACACAAAGTAGTGAATACATTAGGCATAACCCTAATAAAACTAAATGTAGATTGGTTTATTTCCTGACTGCATCATACTCAACGCAGCAGCAGTCCATCCATTTCTTCCTGGAGCCAGTAGATATTTACAAACCAACCAGCTGCCATCAAAACCTCAGGATTTAAAGCTGCGTACATGAAGGGGTTAAGCATTACACATTTTTGCAATTGTAGCAATGGGCAGGGTAATTGATCGGCTTTTCTTTTATCTTGCTGTAGTTTGAGGGCAGTTGTTACAGATATCTTTCAGCCCTTCTGTTAAATTCATGGACACATTTTACTGATGTGCTCCTTATGTAGGATTTATCCTAATGCTTTGAATTTGGGCGCATCTCCTATCAGTATTTATAAGAGAACAACTGAACATATAGTATTCATAGGAACATAATATCTTTGCTGTATCAGACCCAGGCCTTCAGGGGCCCTTATGCAACTGCCCTCCTTGGGCCCTCTCTTACCTGGATGGCACTCAGAGTCATTCTGCCGCCACCACCTGAAGGCTATGGGCATAGAGGTGGTTTCAAGGATCAGCAGTGGGCCTTTCTGAGGACCTGGGGCCCTCAGCAGCTGACCAGCAATACCGGCCCAGACACAGGCACATTACATGCTGGGGTTATGTAGTACAGCATTCCTTCTCCAGCAGTAGCTGGCCAGATGCTTCTGGGAAGCCCACAGGAGGAGCATGAATGCAACAGCTCTCCCTTGTTGTTCATCCGCTGCAGCTGGTATTCAGAGGTGTACTGCCTTGGAACATGGAGGTTCCATTTAGCTATCACGTCTAACAGCTGTTGGTAGATTGATCTTTCATGAATTTGTTGAATCTCCTTCCAGTAATACCTCTCATAATATGGGGAATCCGTTCTGGAAAGTCAAGCGCTGTATGAAACAGTGCTACAGGGGTCCAACAATGTCTATGAGGCAGGAAACTGGTGCTGATTGGCCCTGTGCTTCCCATAAAGCACTGCTCCCTTTAGTTAAAACAGGTGTCAATCATGCCAGGACAAAAAGTGCTGTAACAATTTAGCACTAAATGAAGCAGCATTATGGGAGGTATTACTGTATTTTATCTATTTATTAAACAGATTTAAATCCCGCCTTTCCACCAACCTGAAGTTCAAGGAAGCTTACACAAAATTAAAGACTTATATAACAACTGATGCATATAAAGTCATCTCTTTGGTTTTCATTGGATGGATGCCATAAGTTGCTTTTGTTTTAATTAGCATGTTCAGAAACCTACAGTCTTGTTTTGAATGTAGAGACTTCAGTGCTTTTCATGTTAATTGAGACTTTGTGTGTTTTGAGCCATTACAGTATCATAGAACTGTGTTCCAGTGATGTCATTCATCATCAAAAAGTTCATAAATACTGTACCAGTACAGCACCTGAATGTTGATTTGCCAACAAAGACTCTTTAGAGCAGTGGTTCTTAACCTTGTTGGAGGTACTGAACCCCACCAGTTTCATATGCGCATTCACTGAACCCTTCTTAATTTGAAAAATAAAATATGATTTTTTCAAATTCAAAACATAGGTATATATTTTAGGTATATATACATAGGTATATTTTTATAGGTGCACAAAATGAACAAAACCATTAAGAACAAATATTAAAACATGATTTTCACACAAAAACAAAAACATAATAATGAATATTTACTGCAAATCAGTGTGACTTCTGCTGTTGCCTTTCAGAGACCAGTTCAGAAATGCGCGGCTTTACCTTAAGGAAGTGTTCTCTTAGTTTTGCCGGTGCTAGACTAGAATTGCTCAACTTGGCATTGCAAATCATGCAGCTAGGACGCTGACTCCCATCACGTTCCGTTATACATGTGAATCCATATTGTACATATTCGTCCAACCACTTTCTTTTTTTGCTCAACATAGTATGAAGGGATTAAATTAAATAAATATTAAGAAAGAAATCACACACTTCGACTACTGGGCGCACCAAATTCCCTGCAGCACAGATAGGCCTTGCCACGTTATCACCTGCAGCCAATGAGGTGTGGCTAGAGCGCGGCGGGAAGGGCGGACCGCCTGGGGGCGACGCGCGCAATGGGTGACGCGCGGTCGTGCCCGTGCACCCGCGCGTCGAGCGCAGGCGGTCCGCCCTTCCCGTCGCACTCCAGCGACGCCTCGGAGGAGGCCTCGGAGCGTCCGCCCTCGGTGGAGCTCCAAGGCCTTCTGAGGGAAGCCCCATGTGCGACGTCCTATTTATAAGCTTTAGCGCATGCGCAGAACGTTTGAGGGCAAATTTGCCCCAAAAACATACTGCGCATGCGCTAAAGCTTATAAATAGGACGTAACGCATCGGGCTTCCCTCAGAAGGCCTTGGAGCTCCGCCGAGGGCGGACGCTCCGAGGCCTCCTCCTGCCCAAGACAGCTGGCTGGAGAGGATGTCTCCGGAGCCGGCGGCAGCGGAGGCTCCGCTGCTGCCGGCACCGGAGACATCCTCGTCGGGCGGCACGGGGGTCATTAGGGCGGCGCGCGCGCCCTAGTGACGCCGCTAGTCGGTGAGTCAGTCTCGCGGGTTCGTCGGAGGACTACTCACGATTGAATCGTGAGTAGTCCTCCGCCGAACCCTCGAGACTGACTCACTGAACCCCTGGGGTTCGATCGAACCCAGGTTAAGAACCACTGCTTTAGAGTCAAGACATGCTCATGTGGTTCAGTTTTTCTGGGACAGTACCATGCCTGACTTCCAATGGAGTTGCATGTTTGAATGCTCCCCCACTTTTAAAACAAAACACCAACACGAAGTCTTGGCCCATAAAGAGCTAGCAGTTCAGAGAAGGCTAGGCTACAACCTTTCTCCCTAGACTTCCACAAACAAATGTTGATGACATGATTAATCATTCAAATATGTCGTTTCCCCAGCTGGAGCCTGAACTGGTACAATGCAGGAACATTTCTACGTGGTGAGATTTCTGAATGTGTTTTTCAACTTTTCAGTGGCAGTAGTCATGCAAATCTCTTTACACCTCTGCAACTCCCCTGGCTAGAAGGTCAATATATCAGTGAACAAAAAGAACTTTCCAAGACTTGGGAAAGAAATTTGCAACCCATAGGCAGTGTTCCCTCTAAGCTTTGTGGGGAGCTCGCGGTGCCATGTGGAGGCTGCGTGGGGGGGGGGGTGTAGCTCTGGAGCACTCAGTGATAACATCATCACCATTGCCAAGCTCTGGAGTGCCAAGAAGGAAACTGCACAGGGCTTGGATTCCAGCTGCGCAGTTGTGCAGCCTCACAGCTTACAAGGAAGGCTGCCCACATGATTCTTATTGGAAAGAGAAGACTCAGATCAGAAACAGAGATGCACCCCTTTTGCGTTCAGCAAGGAGTGTTCATTTAGTCTGCATCAAAGCATGTAGTGAAACATCATGCATCTCTGTCTCAACAGAAAATTCAGTCCCAATTTGGATCTGTGTACATTCATGAAACCATAAAGTCCAGTCCTGCTATGTGATGTCAGAAAAACAGACGGAACTTGGCTAAATAAACAAATAATAAATCTGACTGTAGCAGCTGCCTCTCTCTCTCTCTCTCTCTCTCTCTCTCTCTCTCTCTCTCTCTCTCTCTCTCTCTCTCTCTCTCTCTCTCTCTCTCATGTAACCTGCCTATACATAGAGAATGCAAGCACTTCATACTTGAAACTAATTCTCAGCTGCAGCTGCTGGTTATTCATAATAGATATCTAATTGCTAAAAATTGTGTGCTGTTTACAGGGTTGGTTTTCATGTCACATGGGGACGACGGTTGTGCATTCCCTGCATTGGCCAGGGTACACTGAACTGTCAATGCAATGGTATGTGAAGCTGGCTTCCCTATTCTGAGAATCTGGGACTGAACTCTATTGAGGACTTCATTATAGTTATTTGTGGCATGTTAGTAGTGTGGGTCTGTATTTGTGGGTGTGTAATATATATATTGCCTAGTAGTTGTTTTCTGTTTCAGGAAGCTAATCAAACTTCCTGTACTAAGACAGGGATCACTGTCATAGCACCATGGTTTGCTCTAAGTTTACCTGTGGAAGCATTAGTGTAGCCCAGTGGTTCCCAATCTGGGAGCCGTGGCTCCCAGGGGAGCCATGGAAACCAGCCAGGGGAGCCACGGAGTGCCATGGAAATGGAATCCTCTCGGAAAACAGTGCAATGCCAATTGGCAGGCATCAACATACTGTAATGGGGAGCCACGGCCAATGGTCGCCAATGGTGGTCAAGGGAGCCGCAGGTCAAAAATGTTTGGGAAACAGCCTAATTTCCTTCCTAAATAGAGTTGAAATTAATATTTTCAAGTATCCTAACAGTAAAATTCTATACATGAGTCCCTCTGAGTTCAATGGGACTTAGATTTAGGTAAACATGCATAGGATTTCAACCTAAGATTGCTAAAAAAAACACACACATCAAAAAACTGAAACTGTGAAATTTCAAATTGAATTTTAATTTAATAGTCAATTTGAATTTTTACTGTAGAATTTTTTAACATTTCAAAATCTGATAAGCTGTCAAATACAAATTACAATTGTATTCCATCTATCAGTTACTGTTATACAGTATGTTTAAATACCATTGTGTGCCCAGTACAAATATAATCAAATATTGTACTATTGCATGTCAAGTACTGTTGCATGTCAACTATCCAATGTAGTTCAATATTATTAATCTTTTTTTGTTATTGCATAACAAGAACATTCTCTTGCAGATCCACAAGACTATAGTCCAATACATCAAAAGCACATTGAAACTATTACTAAATTGTGAACATCACCTCTACAGTCTAAGAAGTCATTATTCACAATTTGTGACTGAATCATAACTACGCCCACTGGGAATAATGTTACTTTATAAGTTACTTCATATTAGTGCAATCATTGCCAGTTTTTACATTCTTTCAAGTACAAGTGTGTAAATACCAGCCCAGTCCTAACTAACCCCCCTGCCGATGGAGCCGTGCCAACAGAGTGCATGCTGCATCTTACGGGGGGGGGGGGGGGAGTCCGGAGATCTATTCATGGCAAGGGAACAAAACCCTTACTCTGGGGCAAGGCTCCACCGCCCGAATAGGTCTCCTCAGATCACCAGCCATTTTGCTGGTACAGAACCAAGGAGAGTAAGGGAGAAGGAAGAGGAGATGGAACGGGAATAGGATCCTAGCACATGCCAGTGCTGCTAGGATCCACCTCCTCCCTCCCCATTCTGCCTCCCACTCAACTCCTCCCCGCCAAGATACACCCCCATTCCTCGCCCTCCTCGCACTGGTCCCGCCACTGCCTTACCTGCACTCTCACGGATATCTGGTAGTGGTAGCAGGCCACCAACACCGCCACCATTTGCAGTAGCTCCAAAATGGCAACCACCAGTGTGCTGTGCGCACTGCTGTATAGCCATTTATTACACCAGAACCACTGTTGTAACCCCTAGTTAGGATTGGGCTGTAAATTTATTTGTTTGGCCACAAGCCATAACAACAATATTAAAATATCAATACAAAATAAAATCAGTACAGTATTTGCATAGGGTATTTGCACAATCATATATTGTCTAGCATGAAATACCACACTGCATGTCAGCTATCAAAGACTATAAAACATCAACTGTAAAACATCAGTGTTGAAATCAAATACCACTGGATGGAAAAAAAACCAATATCAAATATTTGGCAGATATTGAAGTACCCATCCAGAGATACCTATTGAATATTCTGTATTTTACCACAAAATTCAAAGTGGATTACTGCAAAGAGAACTTTTGGGAATAAATTTATTTCAACTTTCTTCCTGTAGCACTTGTCAGTACAAAGTTTTTCGCAATTATATTGTATTGTGCTTTTCATGGTAAAGTATCTGACACTGACTCGATGAACTGGTCCAGTGACACAGAATGCTTAGTTGCTCAGGGAACTAAACAGTTTTAATCCAGCGAATGTCAGGGAAAGGAACGTTTTCAGTTGAGCTGAGATTAAAACTTGATTTAAGAGGTAGCTGATGACTGGGAAGAAGTCCTGGGACACTAGGAGCCCAATCTTATCCTTCCGCTGCCCCGCCCCCCCCTGCTGGTGCAGCTAAGCCCAAAAAAGCATGGTGTATCGGGGGTGTGTGTGTGTGGATTGGGAGCCTTCAGAGGGCAAAGGGGATTTAAAGCCTCCTGCTCCGCATTGGGTCTCGTCAGACCTGTGCCAGCTCGCCTCTTTAGCTCTTTAGACTTTAGCTGACGCAAGTCAAAGGGAGGCTACTGCTGGAGGGGATAGGATAAAACCCTCCGTAGTACAGCCCAATCCTGCATAGGATTGGGCTGTAAGGGGCAGGAAGACAAAGGAATGATGCTGAAGGTAGAGGAGGCAATGGGCTTAGAAAACGGACCTTGAAAGAAGGGTAGATGGAAAAGGAGACTTGAGGGAAAGGGCAGAGAAGACAGGGCTGAGGCAAAACAAAGGCTAATGGGAGGGACCCTAAAATCAGGAGGAGCTTATTATTCTATAGGGGAGGAAGAGATTGCTAAGTCAACTAGTCAAGTGATAGGATGGCAAAAGGAAGTGGAATGAGTAGGCAGTGGACTGAAAAAGCAGAGGCTTGAGGAAGCAATGATTGGCTAGGACATGGAGTTGAAGAAAGAGAAGGCAAGAAGGAAGTAGAACTGGGAATGGTTGCTGCTGTTGGAAAGAAGTGGACATCCAGGGCTTTGCAAGGCTGGGGCCAGTAAACCTGGGGACCAAGAGGGCGTAGCATTGCCAGATGCAGTATAGACTACTAGAGTTTATAATCTGGAGCGAAATCTCTCAGTCACTGCAGTATTGTGACTCGGCAACACTAAGGTGGCAATGAGGGGCAAAAGGAGGAGGATTGCACATGTTGATTTGAACTTAGTAGTGAACTACATAGTTGGCTGCAGGCTCCTAGTTATTCATTATCTTCTCAATACTATGGGAAACAGGTTGTATTTCGTCCGAAGTCCCCACAATCAGTAGCATTTCTGGTCTACCTGGAGGAGGGGGTGATGACGTATTTCACGTCATCCCCCCCGCCCCCTGTGCTCCTGGAAGGCTTCATTTCAAGCCTTCCAGGACCCGAGCGGGTGGGAGGACCAGAAAAATGCGCTGTTTTCAGCACAATAATGCTCCACGGCTGCAAACACAGCCCTCTGGCTGCAAAAAAGCAGCCGTGGAGCACAAAACTCCCGCCGCAGCTCCTCCTCACAAGGAGACCATGGTTGTCACCCCAGGGCATTGCATCCCCCCCCCCCGGCCCTGCTATACCTCTGCCCACAATGAGTTCATCCCATGTTTGCAGTCATGTGAGATAGCAGCCTTGCTGAAACAAAGCAAGCCTGTGTCTGACCAGTTACTGGATGGGAGACCCCCAAGGACTCATATGTATTCTGCCTTGAGCTTCTGCATGGATGAAAAAGGCAGAATGTAACAAATAATAATTCCTGATGAAACTACCATTACTGAGTGTGTATTTAGGTTCGCTCACACCCAAACCCAACACTCTAGCTCCAAATTGTGAATTCAGCTATTTTCAGGCATAAAATACACAGCATGAGTTGGGAAAAAAAAGAAGTGAAGGGCTGCAGGTGATACTGCTGCACAAATGATTAATGAAGTAGGTGACATGTAATCTTGCCTCTTGCCACTGCCTTTCATGTCCTTTAAGTTCAATTTAAGTGAAGACCCAGAGTGCACAGTTCTGTAAAACTTTGCTGTGCTTTTCTATAAATGGATTTTGCTTGAATGTACCACAACAAATTATCCCAATAATAGTCACTTCATCCTCCAAACACTAATGCTGGACTTACTATTTTCTTTGAAGCCATTTTTGCTTTTACACACACACACACACACACACACACACACACACACACACACATTCTGCTCATGTTTAAATGCATGGACTATCTTTCCTCTTCTGACTGCTAGGCATGTATAACACCAAGAAATCCTTCTTCTGGCTTTGAACTTTGTTTCCAATACAGTTGTTAAAGAATAAATATCTGTATGTTTGATTGTATGTTAGGTGCATTTTATGAGAGTACATGCAAAGACTGAATGGACAGCACAAGAAAGCTGATGTAATATAAAAACAGCACAGCTGAGTAGTACTTTTGGATTTTGCATTAATGTCCCACCCTGGACGAACTTTTAGGTAAAGGTAAAGGTGACCCCTGACAATTAAGTCCAGTCGTGTCCGACTCTAGGGTGTGGTGCTCATCCCCATTTCAAAGCCGAAGAGCCAGCGTTGTCCGAAGACGCCTCCGTGGTCATGTGGCCGGCATGGCTCTCCTTGCTGCAGCGCGTAGCATGCGGCTGGAACACGGGGCGCTGTTTACCTTCCCGCAAACGGTACCTATTTATCTACTCACATTAACATGCTTTGGAACTGCTAGATTGGCAGGAGCTGGCTAAGCAATGAGAGCTCACCCCGTCGCGGATTCGAACTGCACTGAATGCCAAAAACCTTTCATGAGAAGGGAGTTGCCCTGTCCACCCAATGGTTACGAGCAAGGAACTATAAGAACAAGAATGATGACTAACTTTCCAAAACGTCTGAACTTCATGCCAAAATCTGAACTGGCCAAGAGCCATGAGAATTCTCCACTGCCATATCCCACTCCTCTGCCTTGGTTGCTAAGATTTTCTCTCCTTCCTCACCAATCCTTCTTTCAGTGCCTGAAGCACATGGCAAAGGTACATTTTCTCTTAGACAACTGTTGTTTAAAGTGGGCACACACACAGGAAAGCAGAGCTTCAAATTATGCTCTATGTAGAGAAATTTACTGAAAAATCAAATATTTACTCAAGATTTTAACACTGAATATTTTATTATTGTATTTTAAACCAATATAATTTTTTCATGTGAATCAGCTTGTGTTTGCCTGTTTTTATCATTTTACAAGTTTTTTTGCCATGACTTTTTTCCCGTCCATTTTCCAAGAAATACTGTTTTTCCATTTCAAGCAGCAATTTGAGGCTTTGCTGCCTGCTTTGGGGAGCTTTAAAGGGAGAAGCCTGCAAGTATACAGCTCTCATTGGTCCTGCTGTAGTTCCTGTGAGCATAACTCCAGACTTGACATGACCGAAATGGTTAAGTGTTCCATATATTATATATCCCTACTACGCTAGATGAATATCTTGTTTCGTAATAAAGCACTGGTTTTTGAATGAGATTTCATGTTTCAGTCTAGATGTGCTGTAACTTTAGGCAGAAACTTCTTGCTTTTAATTAGAAGAAATTGTGCTCAGCTTCCACAATCAAGACCCAATACTGTTGATAAAAGGGGGAGATTTAACAGTTCACTGTAGTTTATTCATAAATGCAATACACTTTTTTTTTTTAGAAATGATTCTGTTTTCTACCAGCTTGAATATGGACAGCATTTAGTTGAAGAATTTGTAAGTCCTATGATGACAGAGTGCGAACAAATATTGCCCAGGGTCGGACTTACCAGCCTAAGGGAGCAGCCTGCCCAGGAAACCCAGGGCCCTTGTGGACATGCAGGGAGGGGCTGGGAAGGCCTCAGCTGGGCTGGGTGTGGGCTATTGGCCAGTTGAGCAGAATGCACCTGCCCACACGCTGCAAATATCTTCAGGAGCCTCTCTGTCCTGTGGTGAGTACCTGCAGGAGCCTTCCCATCCCCTGAAAGAGAAAGCATAGGACCCCGAAGGCAACCATGCAGGGAGGGTGGAACAAGGAAGGGGAGGAGGGACCAGCCAAAGCCAGGAGAATATAAAGAGTGGGCCTGCCAGGGATGAGAAGGGGTTGGCTGAGGGCTAGAGGCTGCCTGCAAGAAAGACTCCAGAGCCCTGGGAGGCTGGAGAAGGCCCTCCTGAGGCAGAGGATGTTGTCAACCCTTTCCCTGCCTTTGCTCTGAGGCCCAGGGGAAGAAGAGGGGAGACAAGCAGATGTGAAGCTTGCTTACCTATTACATGCCTGGTGCAGCGCGCCAGCCAAAAGCCGGAAGTAATGCCACGGCAATTATTTCCGGGTTGCAGAGCTCTGCGACCCAAAACTATTTGCTCCGTTCTGAGTAGGTCTGCTCAGAGTGGAGTGAAGCAAGAGGCGGCTGGAAGGGGTGACAGCCCCTTGGCTGCTTTTGGCTTTTTCCGTGGCTCCCACCTGCAAGCCGAAGGCGTGAGTCAGAAGCAACTTGCGCAGCTTTGGCTTGCAGGCGGGCCTGCTGAATGGAGCCAATAGCAGTCAAGGTGGTGTCACCCCTTCACTTCAGGTTTTTGGCGGCTCCCTCCCTCCCTCCCCTGTGCACTCTTGCCTTGGATGGCGGATATTCAGAGTCTGCAGAGCTGGCCGCTCGCCAACTTCCGGTGTCGACCAGGCCACGCGCTCCAACGTATTGTGCTTTGCGACTGCTGGAAAGCGCCTTATTCCAACGGCACTAGCCACTGCTAGGATCGGTCCATTCATGGCGTATTCAAATGTGAGGCTTAAATCAGCTTTTCTTTCAATTTTATAATTTAAAGTATAAGTCGTGATGGCGAAGCCTCAGACTAGATATCACGGTAAAGACATACTTGCCCCTGAAAATTGCAAATATGTATCTAGGTCCCCTTCCTCCTGTTGTCAAGCCTAACATGACATGATATTACCACATCATGCTTTTTGCCTCCCCCACATCACCTTAGTGGCCCTGGGGGGGAGGGGGGTTGCACTATGTGGTAATGTCACATTACTCATTTCTATAACTAGACATTACAGTAAAAGGACAGGAAACTAGATACATGGCTGCTGTTTCTAGCAGTGAACTGTAACGTCTAGTTTGCTCTCTGTTTACATCAGTAACATCCAGTCTCTCTTTACTTTCTCCTTCAGGAAAATCACTTTTAGATGGTATAACGTAGGAAAGTCTTTCACTCCATTCCATTTCCTCCCCTTCCAGAACTACCAATTAATTGTGCTCTTAGCAGCTGAGGCTTCCACAGTGCCATCAAGAGGCAAACCAGTAATGAAAATCCCCAATCACCGAGTTTAAATATTCATTCCCTGTTTTTCCCACACTGTTGCTTCAGAGTTCATCATGAGTAAGACCTAGTTCCCACACACAGCAGATGCAGTTGTAAAGCTGTGCCTGAACTGTGCCACTTCAGACTGCAAGTGAGGGACTTTCTCCCGCTATATAAAAGCACCCCCTGAACATAGAAAACTTGTTGAAGGGTGAGCTGTTTTCTTATGCACAGTGAACTTTTTTAGGGGGGGGGGAAGGAAGAGTAGCATTCATTGATGTGAATGCCCACCTGCATCTGAGGTGGTATAGTCCAGAAACAGGTTTACTACTTCATCTGCTATTTGTGAGGATATGGGATACCGAAATCCTTACAGGAACCAGCCGCTTTAAATGTGAAAAAGTCACCGTTTTGCTTGTTACAAATGAGACGCATTTGCAAATAAATAGCACATACAATGTGTGACCTACTTTCTTTATCAGTGTCACTGCTAAGTATAGGAAACCATCTAAATGTGTGATTTATGAAGAGACATATGAATAGGAGTTTAAAGACTGAACTGCAAAAATTCTGTGCTGATTAATTCCAACTTACTTTTCCTCACCCTGGAATGCACAATCAGCTAAATTATTGTTCTGAGCAGACAGATGTTATTTCAACAAATTATTCCACATCCCAGAATGGGAACTATAAAGCTCATTTTTCCTCAGATTCAGTCAAAGAGAGGACGTGCAGAAATCCATGCTGAAGCTGAAGCACCCAGTCAGGAGAATCATATGGTACAATTTCCAGGAACTCTTTTCAGACAGCAGGTGGGGGAGTGCATGTTTGAACGATCCCATTATTCACACACACACACACACACACACACACACACACACACACACACACACACACACACACACACACACCACCAACACCAACACCAACACCACCACCACCAACAACAACAACAACAACACCCATCCTTCCCATAGAAAACCAGCATATCACAATTGACCGTGTCCTGAAAGAGAGAATGGTGTTGCTCTTTTCAGAATGTTGAAGGTGATATGAGAGGGGGCATCATTCTTATGGGGTATACCGTCATTGCTTCTGAGCAACAGCCTTTGCAGGTTTTTGAACTTTTTGAAAAATCTGCATGCCACAATTCATCAGAGATGACAGTTGGCAAAAAAAAAAAAATGTGTCTCTGTACCCCAGGGGTCTCCAATGTTTTCTGGCCATGGGCCAGACGGGCATGATTGACAGACCTGTCCGGTACCTGGCCCCGCCCCTTCCGGCCGTGTCAGTGAAACACGAGCGACCACAATAGCCGGTAGAGAGCCGGTAGAGAGCTCTGTCCGCCGCAGCCTCCTACAGCTGCTCGCCAACCGGCAGCCTTCATGGTAGGTGCAGGGAGCCAGGGGGGGGGGGGACAGCGCTGGAGGCCATTACAGGCCGCACTGGCCAGCCTGCCATGGCCGTATAAAATTGACCCGCAGGTCCCAGTTTGGAGACCCCTGTATATAAAGAGCAATGACACTTCTGTCATATCACTTCCAACTCTTTTGAATGAGCTGGGTCTCCAGCCTCAGCCTGCTGGGTACAGGTTTCTTGTGCAGCCTCCCCTTAAAACATTATAGAAAACATGTGGGCAATTGCTGTGGAGCTATAAGGATCCTTCCTTGTTCTGCCAGGCCACACTTGCCAACGTTGTCGTATTTGTGACAGCCGTAAAGCTTATTACACCACCGGAACGCTTGTTCTGGCAGCATAAACAGCCAATAGGATTGGACCAATAGAGTCTATTGTAGGGTGAGGTCATCCCAGACCATCATTTTGTTCTGAAATGGTCCTTCATGGGTTTCCTATCGCCCATCCCTGGTGGAGATGGTCATCTCAAACTGTAGCACCCTGCAAAGGATATGGCTGGGGACTTCTCAGTTGCTAAGGAGACCTGCATCCTGATTACCATATGGCTTTTGACTGAATTGTTGATGGAAGTCAGGACTAAAGGCACTTCTTTTGTGACCACAAATGGTCCTGTATCTCAGAGCCAGGGGGTTACAGAATGTGGCATCTTCTGAGGTATCAAAGGTTTCTACAACTTAGGGAACAATGAACCCTGAATGCTGTTCTCTTTGTGTAGAAGTAAGGGGCCGCTCTTCGGCGATGGCCTCCAGCCATTCAGGGACAGAGCTCATGAATCTGGGTGCTATTCCTTTGATGGTTAGGAAGAGTGAGACATGTGGGAGATGGGAGGAAGGAATTCATGTAAAGGACACACCTTCTACAGGTACCACAGAGGACAAGGACCAGGTAAATGGTCTCAGGCATCTGGACAATACACTGCCCCCCAGAGTCCTGTAGGTGGCATTGCACCTATACTGTATTAACAACGCTGTGCGCATATGCTTACCTCTTAACTGGATGCTTCTTAACTGTTTTAATAACTAATCAACTATATGTGACACAGAAAATGTACTTGGCAGATGTTCTTGGCTTGGGTCTTTTTGACTTGCAAATCCCTTCCTGATGACAGGCGTTCTCTTTAGGGATGTTAATAATCCTTTTCTTCCCCTGATGGCACTGAGGTCATGAGGGAATAATACACAACAAATAATTTGACTCATGCACACCTTTTGCTTCGACAGACAGTTCGTAGGGCTTGCATTTGCACATAGATTTAAAAAGGACCGATTTCCATAGCAACAGCAGGGATCTGTGAAATGTTATGGATGTTGCCTCTATGTCTGTGTACTGAGTTCTTTCTTAGCCCCCAAAGCCATCAGATACAAGCTCCAGTCTGAAACAGCAGGACCGTAGAAGGAAACATGTTAAATAAAGTGATTCATTTTATACTAAAATAAAGCTGAGCCGGGAGGGGTGACAACAACACATTCTGATTATTTATTTATTTATTTATTTATTTATTTATTTATTTATTTCCCCAATCTATATCTTGCTTTGTGAGTACAACCCTTTCATCTAATTTTCAGAATTATTCATGGGCACCCTTCCTTGTGAAACAAATATCTGAACATGAATAAAAAGGAGAATAGTATATATAGAACTTAAAATACTTCTATAGCAAAACAAGCCCTTATAAAAAGGCTAGAGGCAGTGAAAGAAAATCTTGTCAGAAGAAGGGTTCAAACAAGTGCATGTTCAGCATTTTTTTTATTTTTGGTTATACAGTCACTCAGGTCTGCTAATATTAGCAGCAATTTTTTCCTGAGGAACGGAGAAAGATGGAAAGGAGGAAGAAATGACTAGGAGCAACCAGAAAGACACTGATGGCACTGAATTGGTAATAAAGTAGGGAATACTATTAAAAATATCTATTTTAATAGTAAAGTACTATTATGACTACTGCTGTGAATTCAAGTGTGCTGTCATTAATGGCTGGAATGGGATGGAGAAGAACTATGTGTTTGAGACAAATTAACTTATCACTGGCTGTCCTGGGCATGGCTGATATAATCCATGACTGGTTGGGGAGAGTAGGTGATCAGTTAGGGTATCCTCCTGGACTCTTCACTGCTACTGGATAATCAGATGGCAGCAGTGGCTGGGGGGCATTGGCCCAGGTTCAGCTGGTGCACCAACTGCAACCTTACCTGAGTCAATCAGACCTGACCATGGTGGACAACGCACTGATGACATGAAGACTTGATTATTGTAATGCACTCTACATGAGGCTGCCCTTGAGGACCATCTGAAAACTGCAATTAGTGCAGAATGCAGTGGCTCATATGATCATGGACAGTGATTTGACTCTCTTGAGCTATTTCTCCTACAACTACTCTGGCTGCCAATTTGTTTCTGAGTGCAATTCAAAGTGCTGCTGGTTTTGGCCTTTAAAGACCTTTATGGCTTGGGGCCAAGGTATCTGAAGCACCGCCTCCTCCTCATGTGACAACGTGTCCCCTGAGTTCATATGGGTTGGTCCTCCTGCATGCGCCACCACTGATTGAAACTAATCTTGTGGCAACTAAGGGGAGGGCTTTCTGTGTGGTAGCACCACAACTTTGGAAACTCCCGCCTAACAGAGTTAAGAACTGCCTTCACTCTGGTGACCTTCCAATGGGGGATCAAGACCTTTTCGTTCAAGTTATCATCTCCCTCTAGTTGTGTCCCCCCCGTTTCCCCCTTTTTATTCTGCTCTGTTTTGTAGGCACTGTGTTTTTGTTTTTATATCTTTGTTTTTGGTACATTTTATCTATTGTAATTTATTGGTTTATAAGCCAACGTGGGCATCGTAGTTTTTAAAAGGAAAGGCAGCATTGAAATCTTCTAAATAAATATTCACCCCAGATTTTCCAAAGCAAACGCAGCCACTGTTCGCAAGCATACCTTTTCAATTAGCAGTTGTACTTTGGATAAAGGGCTCTCTTTCATTCCAGTCCTCAATACAGGAGAGGAGAAGTGCACCCACACTCCCACAGATAGAAATGAAATCAAAGATGGACCATTACTATAAGTGGAGTTGAGGTGGGATAGCTTTGCTGGTGTTTCTCATCTTTTATGGTGCATATTTTACATACACAGACCTTTTACATACGTGGGTTTTCACTTGATATTGCAGTCATTATGTGATGAAGTGGCCTCTCTGTTCTAGGAGTAGTTCCACAAAGCAGCAAGTTGCATCATTATGAGGCTGATGATGGAAAAAAAGGACAAAAATAAATGGCAAACTGGGAATTTACAGTATCTACATGTAACATCCAAATTGCCCCCATTTTTCAAAGGCTGCCCAAACAGAGTAATATATTCCAAGTGTATCATGTCTGTCTTGGCGTTAAAAAGTTCATATCCTCAGTCATCTATTCAGACACTTAAGGAAATAATAACCTATGCAATTTAAGATGCCAAGATTGCCTGATAAATTGTTCTGCTTCTAACGTCTGTTAAAATTTTACAGAAATGCATCCTAATGAAAACCAATTACTGTGGAGGAGCCTCAGTATTTATCTCCCCATGCTCGTACACACACCCACACCTAAACTCTCCAACCGTTCCTGGAAGCTTATCAAATCCATAAAATAAGATATGCAGAAATGAATGAATTACTGCTGAATCCATAATATGTCAGCTGGTATTGCCAATGGAAACATTGAAAGACAAATGAAAACTGAGCAGCAGCTTATAATAAAAATCTTTTTACTGGTGCAGTAAAGAGTCACATGATTTTTCATCTGCCTTTTAAGACAGTAATAAAGGTGGCTCAACTTGGCACTCTGAGCAAAAGAAAAAGTAGCTGACAGATTAAACGGTCTATTCTGCTACGAAAATGCAGAAATGGAAGGGCCTGTGTGATGGAGGAACTGATATAGAAAGTTATGCCCCCCAAACAAAACTTAACAACTCTTTATTACAATGCTTCCCAATTTTGTGATTAAAAAGAATCTTTAGACCATTCAAGAAACAAAAAGACTGAATGAAAGAGGGATGTCATAATGATTTTCAGTCCTCACTATTGAAGGGGGTCCTTGCATTGAGTTGGCGAAGGACCATTCATAACACAAGTGGACAACTCCAACAGGAAATGGCGGTATGCATCTATTCCTTAACACCACAACTGGGATTTCATTTCAATGTTTTTAAGTTTTGTTTCTGTACCTTGTAGATGACTTTGCAATGTCCTATGGAGTACTGTAGAAAATAAAATAAAATAAAAAGTGAAACAGGTATCACGGGTAACCCGGTCATAATTAAGGCTTAAAAATAGCGATCCAGCTGATTTTAGAAAAATGACGAAAGCTGCCCGGTATGGACTGACAGCCCAGAAATCCGGATAGCCAAAAATCATTAAAAACTGGAATTACAAAAACCCGACGTTTCATGCCTATATCCAGGCACTTCTTCTGGGGTATCTTTGGAAATTGGTAGGTGTTGAGGAGCAGCGTTCTCTTCGTCTTTTTATTCTTTTTGAAAAAGCGCGGGAAGCTCTTGTTTGTCAGACGGAAGCCGCTTCAGTTCGAGCTTTGCTCAAGGTAGGAGATCCTGCAAGGACTCAGCCCAAAAGTGCAATCTAGGAATTCTGCAGACAACTGATTTTCTGTGTTGTGATGCTGGCAACATTTGTTGGTTACTGTATTTAATTGGTTGCAGTGATGTAATGCTACTATGTTACTGACAGGATCACATAGCTTTCGTCATTTTTCTAAAATCAGCTGGATCGCTATTTTTAAGCCTTAATTATGACCGGGTTACCCGTGATACCTGTTTCACTATACATAGTTGCCGGTTACAATAGTTTTCGATCTAAAATAAAATAAAAAGTTTCTTCTAATCTGTAAATGTAAACAAATGGTAATTGGGCTATAGAGTAATAATAAACAAGAGATACATATGTATGCTATAGCTAAACTGATGAAAAAGAGATCTAGTAGACCAAATACAAATAGAAAATGAGGATATGTTTTAAATAAAGAACTAACAGCTGACCAGGCCAAAGAGAAAATAAGAGGTAAAACACATGATCAGCATCCCCATGCGCTGTGTTGGTGGCTGGGTTGTACCACTTCACATTCTGTTTTATATAAAATAGTACTTTTTAATAGTACTTTTTAAGTGTGCAAAGCATTTCAAAATTTGATGCTTGAATCTAACAAGACATGTCATGTGAGGCTGTTGTTCACCGATGGTTTCTCTTCTAATGGTCCAATATTATCCAGGGCCTGCCTGTGGGGTGCAGCACCACTGATAAAGTCTCCGCTGCATTCCTCAGACTAGCTGGGGACCAGGCTAGCTGGGAGAGTTAAGAATGTTTTTACTTACCTCCTCTGCTTCCTGGTCCCCTATGGGCATACTCAGATCTATGCCAGCTATCTTGCTGACATGGAACTGAATTGCCGCAGGGGTGCATGGAGTGGCAAGGTTACTGGAGTGGGTTGCCATTTCCTTCTCCAGTGGATCACTTTTAGTCAGAACTCTCCGCTATGACCTGTCTGTCTTGGGTGGCCCTGCACGGCATAGCTCATGGCTTCATTGAGTTACACAAGCCCCTTCGCCACGACAAGGCAATGATCCATGAAGGGGACTTCATAAATGGTATGGATCAAATCTATGCATTTAGCAAGGCATTCCAATAAACCCCAACACCCTAGTTTTTGTATCTGCCTGGCGCAGTGGGTTAAACCACTGAACCATGAGCTGTCGATCGAAAGGTCGGCAGTTCGAATCCGTGCGACGGCTCCTGCCAACTTAGCAGTTCGAAAGCAAGAAATTGCAAGTAGATTAATAGGTACCGCATCAGCGGGGCGGTAACAGCGTTCCATACGCCTTGGTGTTGAGTCATGCCGGCCACATGACCATGGAAACTTCTTCGGACAGCGCTGGCTCTTCGGCTTTGAAACAGAGATGAGCACCGCTCCCTAGAGTCGGACACGACTGGACTTAATTGTCAAGGGATACCTTTACCTTTACCTTATTTGATGATTAAAGAACTGGGGTTGTTACATATGTGTGTGTGCGTGCACACAGTGTTTTAACACATATATCTAAGATCCAAAGTACTTTGTGCTTGGAGTCATACAGGCTACAAAAATAGAAAACACAGCAAGCATGAGCATACCAGTTGTATAATAAATTGCTTCTTGCAACAAAGGAAATGGACTCACTTTCTGATTCTCAACACATAAAGAGCATTTGATCTTTTAAAGGCGAGCATTTCATCTCAGCAGTTATATTTACCAAGAAAAAACTGGATTTTTGTGGGAGTGCCTCTATTAGTTACAAATTACTTTGGTCTATGCAGAACCCATTAATAGCCACATGTAAGGCTTTAATTACCGTTCTGCTGCCTTTACATGAAAAACAGTTTGAGCCACCTCTACTGGACTGTTGGCCATTGACTAGTGAAAAGTGTTCCATCTGAGACATTGCCAGAACAAGCTTGCTGTTCCTTTATTGCATTAAAAAAGGGGGGAGTTAGCAGTTTTCATGCCAGACTGGAATTAGCTTTCACAGTTATTATGATATACAGATTTTAAGAGTCCAGTTCTGGAGATGGGGGTGAGGAAGGAGTGGGAAAGAAAGACTTTTATTGGATAAAAATGGAGTAGTAAGGTGACTTCTGGTCATTAGTGACATTACTGAAGCTGCAAGTAATGAGAACCATTGATTAATGTGTGCTGTGGATATGTTCAGTAGCTCGCCAATTGTAATTCAGAAAAAGCTGGCTTCAGTGGTACTCCAAATGTATAGATGGCAGTGGAAATATATTGAATTAAAAGTACACATGGGAAAAAACTCATGTGACTGGACCTGTCCATGCAGAGTCTCACTTCACAGTGGCCAGATGCCTCTGGGAGCATACAAGACAAAAAGATATCTGTATCCTATTGCCACTCCCTTGCATCTGGCATTCAGAGATAGCTAGGCAACCTCTAATACTCAGAGGTTGCATATAGCTATCATGGCTTATAACCTATGATGGACTTTTCTTTCATAAATCAATCCCCTTTTAAAGGCATCTAGGCCAGGTGTCACCACAAAATCCTGGGACAAGGAGTTCCACAGATGATGATGATGATGATGATGATGATGATGATGATGATGATTTCCCCCATAGTGGAACCCAAAATGGGTAATTAGACGCTGCACAGTGGGGAAAGAAATATTTCCTTTGTTCTAACTTTCCCGCCAGTCAATATTAGTGAATTTCCCCTGGTTCTGGTATTATGCGACAGGCAAAAGAACTTCTCTTTATCCACTCCCATGCATAATTTCAGATGTCTCAATCATTTCCCCCCTCAGGCACCTTCTTTCTTTATCTGGCCAACTTTATCTGACCACTTGCCATGCTAAGAATGTTTGTAATCAAGGTAAAAAAAAAATTGCTTGCAATTGCACTTTGATAAGAAATACAGATGAAACTCAGTCTACATGTATTTCGTCACTCTAAATGATATTATAATGTTCCATGCAAGTTCTGAAAGGCAAAGGAGAACTGCCCATATATGCCTCTGAAGGTGATCTTTTAGGAAGTCCTCTTCTTCACACCCCACCTGAGCAGACGTGCTCCTTACCTGTGTAGACCTTACTATTAGGTAATACAAACTTTATTCCTAGAGCCTACCCATTGATGGGGGGAGGGGGGTCAGATTGTTCCAGCCCCTGGACTGGTGGTCCAACAAAGAGCGTGTCTCATCCTCTCCTGTATACAGAATTTGGGTATTCCAGTTCTAGTGCAAACATAGAAAGAGAACCAATTGCTCCAGATACAAATCTTAACATAAGTTATCAGGAGTCTAATTTGACATCCAAATTAAATTTAGGTAGACAGAAGTGTCTAGGAAAAGGACACAGGCTGCTAATTTCATCAAGGCCCAGCTAATTTAATCTCTTTTACCGTGATGTCAAGGCTGCTATTTGGAGCACAGGTTAGCACAGTGGTCAATGTGGAATAAAGGGCAAAGGCCATTTCAGGATGTGAAGGGAAAAAAAAAGATTGCAAAAACACAGTTGCAAATTAGCCAAAGGTTAAATATTTGAAAGGTCCACACCAGATTAATAGTCAGGGCTCTGGGGAAAAAATGGAATTAAATGTTCAGTTCTATTACCTATATGGCCAGGGTTGGCCTTGCCATGCAGTAACTTGAAATAGTTGTGCAGAGTGGTACCCTTGGAGGGTGGTGGTGAATGGACAAGTCTCCAGCCCATCTGTCCACCGCTCTCCAGGCTGCCACTCCACCGGGAGGCGCCAATCCTTTTCCAACTTGCTAAGAACAAGTTGGAAGAGGATCACAGCAGCATCAGCCTTCTGCTTCCTTCAGCACTGCTGGAGGTAGAAGGGGAAAAAACACTGCTGCAGCAGCTCCGGATCACTTCTCCCCACCTACTTGGAGGTTTGTAAGCACCAATGTAAGCATTTGGAGTCGGCCCCCTTCCCTTCCCCCTCTTCCCATTACTTACAACAAGCGCTTTCAGCAAGCAAGGAGTGGATCAATGTGGCTCGCATCCACAGCTGGAGGGAGGCAGCGGTGGCAGACTTGGGGTGAAGGGCACCGGTCCCCGAATCTACTGCTCCCTGCCAGCGGCTGCTGACTCAAGCTTTCATGGCTGGCCCAACCCTGCCAGAGTGTGACTCTGTCCTTGAACTTCAAAGTTGGAAAATGCACCAGTTCTGAAGGCTGAATGGGACTTGCTTGTGAGTAAGCATCATAGAAGGATCTTGGCTTTCTGTGATGGCATTATTAAGAACATAAGAATGAACATAAGAAGAGCCCTGCTGGATCAGGCCAAAGGCCCATCTAGTCCAGCTTCCTGTATCACACAGTGGCCCCACCAGATGCCTCAGGGAGCACACAAGACAACAAGATACCTGTATCCTGTTGCCACTCCCTTGCACCTAGCATTCAGAGATAGCCTATTACTAAAATCAGGAGGTTGCTTATCCCCATCATGACTTGTAACCTGTGATGGACTTTTCCTCTATAAATCAGTCCAATAAGCATCCAGGCCAGGTACCTTCACCACATCTTGTAGCAAGGAGTTCCACAGATTAATTACACGCTGAGTAAAGAAATATTTTCTTTTGTCCGTTCTAATTCTCCCGTCACTCAATTTTAGTGGATGTCCCCTAGTTCTAGTGTTGTGCAAGAGGGAAAAGAACTTCACTCTCTCCATCCCACGCATAATTTTATACGTCCTTTTTTCTAGACTGAAGAGCCCCAAACACATTAGTCTTTCCTCGTAACATTATAATAAGTGTTATGTAGAACCTTCATTTCATTTCCACTTGCCACTAATTAGGGGAAAGCAATGTTTCACCAGTGCTTCTACACTAGACTTTACTAAAGTCTAGTATAGAAGCAATAGGCTTGCCATATCTTCCTGACATTCAACCTGACACACCCCCACCCCCACCAATTAAATAATTAAATAATTGAAAATTAATTAAATAATTATTTTTTAAAAAAATAAAATAGATAGAAAAATAGAAACACGTCCACAATTTCTATTTATTTATTTATCATGCCCTCACGGGATTTGGGCGCCGACATCTTGGCTCTCACGAGATTTTGCAAGCCAACATGCCGGTACCTGGGTAAGTAAATTTATTTTAAACATGGCGGCAGCGGTGGCAATCCAGGATCATACCCATACCTCCCGGGATGCCGGGAGGCGAGCCCGAAATTCAGGATTGTCCCGGGCGTTCCAGGACGTATGGCAAGCCTAAGAAGCAACCAATGCTTTGTTATGGGATTGGGTAGCTCCATAGAAATCCTGCAGAGGGCAATAGTGCACATTCTGAATACAGTACTGTACAGTGCAACATCAGAAAGCATGCTATCAGCTTATCTTCAACATGGGGGGGGGCACGTGCCTGTAGCTTTTTTTGAGGGTGAGATAGATTGGTGTTTTTTTTTTTTAAAAAAAAGACCAGGTTGTGCCTGTCTGCATTTTAGTCAAAAATCCTCACCCACAGTGGAAACCAGGAACTAATTTTGGCATATCCCGACTCACAAACAGGACAAGAACCAACTGTGTGCTGAGGAAATAATACGAGCAGTTTTAGGACAACACAAATAGCCACCCAATTTTTGCAGATAAATGCAAACCAGCATATGTGGATGCCAACCAAGCTAGTGACTCCCAACTGTGAGCTGCAATTTTTAAAAATTAACAGCGCAATCCTATCCAACTTACACCACTGGTGTAACCAGCGGTACAGCAAGAACAGGAGGCCCCAGAATGGAAAGGGGATTCAAATCCCCTTCAAAGGGGATTTAAATCTCCCCTCCCATCCAAAGCCTAGCTCTGCATGTTTATTCAGGCATATGTCCCACTATATTCAGTAGAACATACATCCCAGCAAATGTGCATATTTGTAGCCTTAAGGCAGGGGTCCTCAAACTACGGCCAGCGGGCCGGATCCAGCCCCCCAAGGCCATTTGTCTGGCCTGTCAGCCCACCTACCGACCCAACTTGCCACTGGCCGCCCGGTGCCCAGTGCGGGCCGGCCGCTCGCCCGCTGCTTTCAGTTTGGCGGGCGGCTCGGTTGCTTCTGACGAGGGCAGGCCAAAGCAAGGCTAAAGCAGTGCCGCGCAAGTGCACCACGCCGCTTGAAGCCTTGCCCTCAGAAGGGCTAAACGTCTTTGTTCAGCCCTTCTGAGGGCAAAGCTTTGAGCGGCATGGTGCGCATGCACCGCTTTAGCCTTGCCTTGGCCTGCCCTCATCGCGGCTCGGCCGCTTCTGACCAGGGCAGGCCAAGGCAAGGCTAAAGCGGCGTCGTGCAAGCGCACCACGCCGCTCGAAGCTTTGCCCTCAGAAGGGCTGAACGTCTTTGTTCGGCCCTGAGTGCAAAGCTTCGAGCGGCGTGGTGCACATGCGCCGCATTAGCCTTGCCTTGGCCTGCCTTCGTCAGAAGCGGCCGAGGCACGGCGCCGAACTCAAAGAAGCGGGCGGAGAGAACTCAAAGCAACAGGTAAGCGGTTAGTACCGGGGGTGGATGGGCTTTCTTTCAGGGGTGTGTGTGACGCGGCCAGCGGGGGGGGTGACGCGCTGGGGGGACTATAGTCCTGCCCCCCATCCGCCCCCCCCAGCAGTTTGGGGGGGCAGTGAACTGGCCCCCGGCTGAAAAAGTAACATGAACTACATACATTAACATATCCCTAGAACATATGTCTTTAGGAAAATGTATCAATTTGCCTCTTGCTGAGCTGAATGCTGCTTCTTGGCTAAGGTCCTTTGAAAAAACGTTTCAGAAGCAGCACTTGAGTGCTAATTTTGCTGCTCCCCCCCCCGCCCCACTGACACTCAACTACATGCCTGACAACAAACTTTCTGAGGCCAAAAATTATTTAAAATAAACAAAGCAACAAAAATGCATTTCAAGAAATGTGTCAACAAACGAATATCCTTGGATATCTACAAACTTCTGGCTGCTGCAAAGGAATTGCCTGCACTACAGCCATCTATGAGTTAACATTTTCCATTCTAATGAAGATCAATGGCCTGCAGAGACTTTTGATGACTTGTTTGTTTGTTTGTTTTTTCCTGAAATATAGTGAGCAGTTTAGATTATCCTGATTCTTAAAAAAAATATTGCAAGACTCCTGGGTTTATTCAAGGTGAGAAACTGTGACTATCCTGCATACGATTTAGCATCTCCTTGAAACTGTTACTCTAAGCAGTGACTTGAGTGCTAAGCTGAAGCCATAAACTGAGGTGACTTCAGTGCTAAGCTGACCCATAGCTATTCTCCTGCTGGCCCAATACCGGAAACCCTTTCTTTGAGCAATAAATAGTCTTTGCTTGTTGCTAGTCCTGTCCCAAAGAGGCTCTACAGCAGATCAGAGTTCAACTCCAGTCCCAAAGCAAAATGGAAAGATTGTTATAACATACAACAACATTTTGGTTCTGTTTGCTTTGGTTTAACTTTTTTTTCTAAAAGCAAGATGATGGAATACAATGTCATATACAGCCCAATCCTGTGTAACTCTCGCACCAGTGTAACAGTAGTGTAAGAGCACTTATGCCAGTGTAACTTGCCGTACACCGACGGACGCAGGATGGACACCGGCGTGATGCCACACAGGCACAGTTCAGATGCAGGACGGACACCGGTGCAACCCCGCCAGCACAGGGCGCATTCCGAGGGCATCCAAACACCCCCGGAATGCCCCCTGCACTGACGGATTTGCACCAGCATCCATCCTGCATCCAAACTGTGCCTGCGCGGTGTCCAAGGGTGGTTATGCCGGTGTCCGTCCTGTGTCCGTTGGTGTACGGCAAGTTACACTGACATAAGTGCTCTTACACTGGGGAATCTACTGTTATAAGAGTTACACATGATTGCGCCCTCAGTGTATTAACTGGACTACCAAATTAAGTGAGACCAGATTTAGGGAACTCCCACTAGCAAGAGAGGTTTCTAATCATTCTGAGCATATCATGTACCAGTATATCTATTTTTCCCCTACCTTTGTCGGGAGCAGAAACGTTCCAGATTCAGATTTGATCCCAGGTATGAACTCAGCTATAAACTCAGAATCCCAGCTATGAACTCAGGGCCCAATTCTCCTATCCAACTTTCTAGCACTGATGGAGCCATGCCAACAGGGCATGCGCTGCATCCTGTGGTGGTGGGGGGTCTCTGTGGTGGTCACAGAGACCTCCTCAAGATAAGTGAACATTTGTTCCCTTACCCCTGGGCTGCATTGTGGCTACATTAGCGCTGGGAAGGTGAATAGGATTGGACCCTCAGTCAATGACCTCTGGCAAGGCACTAGACTCTTGGCTCCCCTCTCTGCAATATGGGGATAATAATTCTAACCTGCATTAACAGGCTGACCTCAAGAATGATAACTGTGATGACACACACACATGCGTGCGTGCGTGCGTGCGTGTGTGTGTGTGTGTGTGTGTGAGAGAGAGAGAGAGAGAGAGAGAGAGAGAGAGAGAGATTATTTGAATGTCCCTGAATGCTAGGGTTTCCAGGCAGCTATTTCAGGGTAAGTTTCACTGTAAAGGGAGAGTAGTGGAGGACTCCAGTGTTCTTGTTTGTTTACAAATGTACATGCTGAGCCAGAAGACACCCAGACAGGTAGTCCTAGTATTTAAAATAAGCATCACACCCCCACCCCCACCCCCACATACTATGCCCAAACAACAGCATTCCCCCCAAAATTGCTTCTTTCCAACAGACTGCAAAAACTCAAACTTCCTTCTCTTTCTCTAGCTACATTCTTCAATACTTTTCTTTCCTTGCTGGCACACACAGTCACTCCTAGACAGGTCACTGGCCTTCTTAGGCCCCACCCTAGCAGATATGCAAGACCAGTATTTCTACCTGATTTTGATTTCCCATTATTCAGCATTAGTGGCCAAGCCACTCAGCAGGACAGATGAAGGAGATGGTGATCATTGTTTGGATAGGCAGGCCAGACTGGCTACCTTTCTGTGGTTGACTCCTTTTGCTAATACTCTGCCTATGCAAAGATGATGGGTTGTACATGAAAAAGCCGTCATAAAAATGTTGCCGTTTCATGAGTCAGCAAATTCTCAGCAAATTCCATGAAACAGCAAATTCTCACTCTACACATAATAAATGGGAGTGCATGAAAAAGCATTTTATAAGGCACTCTTTTAATTGCACTGTTCCTGGGAAAACTGCTTGGAAAATCCCATTACCTTCTATTTTTCTCATCGGCAATAACATTCAGCATTTCATCTTCTAGCAAAATTCGACCCACCTCAAAATTACAATTGTCACAGTAAATTATTACTGCAGTGTGACACATAACCTTGAAATGATTTAAAAACAAACAAACACAACAGGTCATTTGTGGATGGATATTTTTTTTTGCCCTACCAGTAAAGAAGGTTCAAATATGGATCAGATTTAGCAAATGACTACCGTATGTACTTTTTTAACTGCATGCATGAAAGTGAGATCATGATAAAGTCACTTTTAGGTACTGTGCATTTCTTTCCATTTTGAATTGTTTTGATAACTGGGTGAATATATGCCTTGAGTCCTAGAAATCAAAGAAAAATTAGCTAGCAAGTGTATTGTGGAGTTCTGTTCTTGTTGTTTAGCCTTTTATTGAAATATGAAGTGTTTCCTTTGTATACATGCTAATTATTGCTGCCAGCTTTAATTACTAATGACTGGATTTCATGATTAAAGTTTAAACTGAATTTTAAGAAAAACAGCAACTCAAAGTTAGCATTAAGACGTTTCAAAACTGCTGTGTCTTTTCTAAACCAATTTGGAACATAGGAAGCTGCCTTATACCAAGTCAGATCACTGTTGTTCATCTAGCTCAGCACTGTCAACGATGATGGCTGTCCTCAGCTCTTCAGAGAGGAAACTTTCTCTGTCCTACCTGGATAAGCCAAGTATTGATCCTGGGACCTCCAGCATGTAAAGCATATGTTCTGCCACTGAGCTACAATCTTTCCACAACTTGCTCTACTGTTTGTTTGCCTGTTAGAGATCCTGTTCTCACACCGCTTGTTGCAATGAACATAATGATGTAGGCTGCAGGAAGACAAACATTGGCATCAGACAAGCTAACTGGGAAAAGAAGCACCTTTCAAAATGGTAAATCTCTTATATTTAGCAGAGGGAGATCAACTACCCCTATTCACCCCAGAGCAGTGAGCCAGAGGCGAAACTAGACTGGAGCGGAGGCAAGTAGTTCTGCAAGACTCCGTGATACTGGAGTCAGCGGCCCCTCCCCTTTGCTGTTAGAGCCATTCCAGCAGCGACAGGGGAGTGTCCTGCATGTTGCCTTTGCCGCCAGAATGGCTCCAACAGCAAGGGGGAGGGGCCGCTGACTCCAGTGTAACGGAGTTTTGCAGAACTACTTGCCTCCGCTCCACTCTAGTTTCGCCTCTGCAGTGAGCTGTATGCTGGTGTTTCTTCTTTTTTAAGGCTATGAGCCCTTAAGGCTATGAGCTTTTTTAAGGCTATGAGCCCTTTGGGGAAAGCGGACCATTTATTCATTTATTTGTACTATGTAAATTGTTTTGTGAGCTTCTTTTTGTTGAAAAGTGATATATAAATATTTGTAGCAATTTTGTCGTTTGTAAAGTACTAGTTAGCTTAATACAGTTGCAATCCTGTAACACTTTCCTGGGAACATGCCCTACTTTTGAACAAGGGACTTGTTTCTGAGAAGACCTGCACGGGATTCTTTCTAATGGCCCAATCCTACCTGGGCCAGCTGTCGTTGCAGTGCCTCTTCCGCTGGTGTGGACTGCTGTAAAGCAGTCAGTCATAAAAGGTGCTCCGGCAGCGCATTACTCAGCACGCTGCCAGGGATGCTGGTGGGAAGGCCGGAGCCAGTGCCAGCAGATCCAGAGCCACCTGTTGCCAAAGTAAGGTGGCAGGGAAGGTGGGAAGGGTGGGGGGGAGGGCGAAATGGGAACAGGGGAGGGTGTAATGACACGGCAACAGGGGCAGGGGGTAGAACGGGGCAGTGGGGGATGGGCAGATCGGGTCCTGGAAGGGGATAGGTTCAGTAGCAGTAGCAGTTTTAAAGCTCTACCTCAGTGGGAAAGTGAAGCTTGTGCTTACATTTCCTCCATTAAAATCAATGGGACTTAGGGTGAAAGAAGACATTACTTGAAGCAGATGATTGATGTTAGCATGTTCATTTTTTTTATTCAGTATATAGCTGCCACATGGATCAGGATCATATTGTGGGGAAGGGGGTTAACCCTCTGGCCCACCATGGTCCCGATCCAGATCTTTCCTCCCAGTATAGCTTCTATTTGCCCTGGAAGTAAACCTCCCATTGGCACTATTGTTAAGCATTGGTGCATACCTTTGCCTAAATCATTTTCCGTCACCTTTGTGGTATAACATACATCAAACCCCACACTGTCGCAGTGTTGTCTGCCGAATGATTCATCTCATTACTGCAAAGCTGAATAGTCTTGAATGCAAAATGCTGATTTTTCCAAAGATTATATTGGTGCCCTTTTGTAACATGAACTATTAAACTGGCATGCCATGGGAAGTCATTGAGTATTTGTTCCACTTTTTGCTGAGTCAAGCTGGAATAAAAGCCCTTTTTATGTTGCTGTCTTGCAGATGTTAATGATGGATAAGTCTGGCTTATTATGGCAGAGAGAGAAAACAAAACATTTGCATTAAGCAGCTCAAGCACGAAGGAAGCCTGTTGAAGATTTTGCAATAATAGGAACGGTGAAGCTGGGATTGTATTTTAGATATGTTGATAGGATTTCTTCCTAACACTTAGGACTTGCAGAATCTTGATCCAAGAGGATACCACTCTTCCAGGAAAGTTTTGGTTTCCTTGTACCTGTGAGATGGTAGCAACAGGAGCTGAAGCTTTTTGAGACTCCACACCAAGTTAGCTGGTGTGAGGTAGCACAGAATCTTTGCAGACCATGGATGTACCAGCTGAAATGGTGAACCAGCTGCAATCATTGTATGTCTTCTTGGCAAACGTGTTCATGATGGTGCTCACTGAAGCAATGGTGGTTGCCAAGTAGGTCTACAAAGCAGAATGATGCAGTGGTGCCCAGCAATCCACAACTGTGCAGCAGAGTGAGATTGGAGACTGGGTATCACAGTGTGAGTCACAAAGAGCAGCAGATGTGCCAAGCGGAAAATTGTCATGAACTGAGAGCTATGATGCAAAGAAAAAAAGCACATTCGCTGCTAACATCTCTGCCTATTGTTTCCTCAAACAGGCTTCAGAAAATGTAATGACAATATAAAATGGGGGTGCAAGAGGAAAGGTATAGTATAAATCTGAAGCTAACTCCTAGAGTTCTCGGACTGTCAGGAGGCAGGTGGATAGAGGCAATCCAGCCCACAATGCATACTTAAACTTTCAAAAACCTTTTGACAAAGACCCTCAACAAAAGCTCTTCAGTAAACTTAGTAGTCCTGGATAAAAGGACGAACTGTTTTATAGATTGCCAACAGGAAACAGAGAATAAGGAGACAATGGGCAATTCGTCCCAAGTGGTGGAAGGTAAGAGGTGAGGTCCTCCAAAGATCTGTGTTGGGACTGGTCATTGTTCAATCACAAATGATCTGGAGTTAAGTGTAAACATCTGCCAAGTTTGCAGAGGACATCAAACTATTTAGGGTGGTAAAAACCAAAGTAGATTATGAAGTGCTCCAAAAGGATCTCTCTAAACTGGGCAACCAAATGCAGCAGTATAGTGAGGCTAACCCCCACCTAGTGCGAAGCTTATCTCATGGAGGCTCGGCGTTCCAGAAGTAGGTTGGCGGTGGCATGATGATGTCATCACGTCACCACCAATTGCTTCCGGAGTGCCGTTATTCGAGCCCAACCAGAGCCAAGAGAGGGCAGGCGGGCTCCTGCAGTGCATGCAAAGCATGCAAGCACAGAGCTCCACTCGCAGCTCTGGGCCTCTGGTGTCACCCTCCATGGAGCTTTGCACCTGGTGCAACCTGCACCGGTCGCACCCCCCACCCCCCAAGGACGCTACTACTGACCACATGGCAAATGCGTTCAATGTAAAGAATTGTAATGGAATGCAAGGGTTTTAAAAAATCGGTTTCACATGTGTCCTGATGGGGTCTGAGCTACTGATAATGAACCAGGAAAGCAAACTTAGGGTCGTGGGGAATACCTCAATGAAAATGTCATCCCAGTGTGTAGTAGCTGTGAAGAAAGGAAATTCCATGCTAGGGATCACTACGAAAGTGATAAAGAAGGGCAGCCCAATCTTATCCAGCCGCTAGGCCAGCATAGGACAACTGCACTGGCCCAGGACCATTGTAAAAGCTGCCATAAGGCAGTTGCACTAGCCCCAGGCTGATAAAGAGGCCTGCGCTGGCCCCTGCAGGCCAGATCCAGACGGTGTGCAGAGTAGGTAAGCTGTGATTAGGCCACATGGTGCAGGGGTGGGGGAGGGCATTTCGGGGGGCATTTCGGGGCAGGGGGAAGGCAAGGGGTGGATGAATAGGGCGTGGGAGGGGGCGAGATCGGCAGAATCCGCACATGCCATATCCTATCCCCCTTCCAGATCTGTTTCTCCCAACATGTGCCTCCTGGACTTATGCCAACTCAATAGCTGGTGTGGATCCAAGGAGACCTCCTGGGGCTTTACTTGGGGTAAGGGAACAAAAGTTTCCTTACCCCAAGGAGACCTCCAACCCCGCCAACTGTGCTCAGGATACAACATTGCCAGCGCCAACATAGCTGGATTGCTGAGCATAACATTGGATAGGATTGTGCCGTAAGACTGCTAATATTATACTGGCCCTGTGTATAAATCCCTGGTGTGGCCACATTTAGAATCCTGTGTACAGTCCTCGTTGCTATACCTCACGAAGGATATGGTAGAACTTAGAAGGTAACCAAAATGATGAGGGGGCTGGAGCACCTTCCTTAGGAGGAAAGGTAACAATGTTTAGGGATTTTTAGCTTGGAAAAAACATGACTATGGACAGACTTATAAATTTATGCATGGGACACTGAGACAGTAGATAGAAATAAGTTTTTCTCCCTCTTTCACAATACTAGAACCAAGGGTAATCCAAAGAAACTGACTGGTAGGCAGGAGATGACTAGCTGGCTACTTGCCATGATGACAATGATTCATTGTCATCATGGCAAGTAGCCAGCTAGTCATCTCCTGCCTACCAGTCAGATATACCACCTCTCAGGTTCAGCAGTAGTATGCCTCTGAATGCAAGTTGAAGGGGAGCAATGGCGAGAGAGAAATACTGTATGTCTTTTCTCTCTTGCTTGTGGGCTTCCTAGAGTGGCCCACTGTGGGAAACAGGATGCCGGACTAGGTGGGCCTTTGACCTGGTCCAGCCAGATTGTTCTTATATTCTTGCTAGAAGCCTTTCTCTTCTCTGGTCTTCTTGACCCCTCTTTCATCTGTGAGGTGTGAGGCACCAGAGTATTATATTCTGCCCCTGAGAAAGGGAGAGGCTGGATGTTGTTTTGACTAAAAACAGTAGAGAGAAGCACATGAAGAAAATGCAACTTCAAGTAAAAAGAAAATTGCAGTAATTAAAAACTAGACACCGCGACCCAACAGCTTGTTAACAACACAATCGGCAGATTTCATACCATGACCTCCAAAGCAACTGTGGAATAAAGGGGACATTGATTCTCTCTGTTTCCACCTACAGAATTTATGAATGAAATCTACTAATAGCTTTAAAAAAAAATGGCAACACCTGCAGTTAGCAACCACATCTCCAAGTGGAACGGTTTTAGCTGCATACAGACTTGAAATATTTCCATCTCTGTCCCTTCCATCTGTCCTCCCTCTTGCTGTCTCCTGTTCTTATTTTACACACACACACACACACACACACACACACACACACTCCTTATCTTCCATCCTGCACTAAATTTAGTTATTTATTTATTTAAACGGTATGAAGCCGCATTTCAAAGACTTGGGGCCATTTGCCATTCATGCAATTGATGAAACATAAGAAATGTTCACACACACGACAGGCCACCCAAATTTAGCCCAAACATACAAAAAAACTTTTTTATGATACTACAGAAAGATACTCAAGCCTGGTCTTTGGCAAATCTCCCAGAAAAAGAGGGTTCCACCACTGGCAGGCAGTCATACTTCTTTATCTGTCTTTGCTGTCCTGACATGGCCAACTCAAAAGAACACTCTTGGCTGCTTTTAAGAGATCATAAGGCAGAAGGCAGCCTTTCAGATGTATTGATCCCAAGTCAAGCCAACTTGGTCATTAGCGGTCAAAACCAGCATTTTAAATTGAGCCCAACAGGTGTGGCAACAGTACATTGCCACAGAGTTCACCAGCAACTGGGCACCATCACTGGTGCTCAGACTGTATGAAAGCAGTATATATGCTGGAAACGTAGTTTAATGTGAATGAACATGTCCCTTTAAGCTTTAAATGCCGTGCAAGTATGTAACGGGGTGAGGGGAGGACGGCGACAGGATGGAGATGGAATGGGGATGGGCAGATTGGGCCTGGGAGGGGCTGGGATTCCCCTTCCTGGTCCTGATCCACCAACATGGATCAACGCAAATTTGCACCAGCTATGTAGCTCACGCAGGTCACGCAGATTCAGGTTGACCCGTTGTGCAGGCTGGGACTTGGTACAAATGTCCCCTTACCCCGAGGAGACTTTTCACCTGCTAAACTCCCCCGTGGGATGCAGCATAGCCTGTGCTGGTGCCGCTGGTGCTACTGCATCAGCGCAGGTAAATTTTGGTAGGATCAGGCTGTAGATTTCACAGCAGACCTGGCAGAAACAAATACAAGCATCCCTAGGTCTGATGATGTCATAGTTACCTGATTGGAGGATTGGCGCCCACCTGGCCTCTCCATTCCACCCCTTTTAGATAGGTTTGGCTATCCAATTGAGGCCTTAGAAGTGTCCAAAAATAAGAAAACATGGGCAAAAACTAACGGAAAAAGGGCATTCATCTCAAATTCTTGTTTGACTTGCTTTATTGTGAACTTGCATGTGTTTTGCCAGAATTTGTACTTCTTTCTGTTCTCATTTAGGCCAAGATTTCACTTTTTAATTTAAAAGAAACCTTGCTTGTTTATAACTTCCTTGACTCTGCTTGTTAACCATGTTGGTATCGTCTTTGATTTCTTTGTATCTTGCCTAATCTGTGGTATATATTCTAGGTGAGTTTCTCTTATTGTGGTTTTAAATTACCTTCAAGCGCTAATGAAGAAATTTGACCTCCTGACTCTCCCTTTCAACTTCCTTTTAACTAACACTATATTTTGAGACATTTCCTGTTTTGAAATTAAATCTGACTATGTTAGACATTCTAGGGAAACTTCCACTTACGTATTTGTTGAATTTGAAAGCACTGTGGTCCCTGTTCCCAGCTGGTTCAACAACACATACTGTAATGTTACCTCTCCTCTGCTTGGATAGACATTGTTGTGCCCCAAATGTGCATTTACTCAGTCAAGGTGAAGGTAACGTCACTCACTACTACAACTTCCTCGACTGCCTCCCTGATTTCTGTCTCCATCTAAGACTACTTTCAGAGTTGTGGTCAAGGGGGTGAAGTCCTCAGTACTAAATTAATTTTGGGGTTTGGTATTTTCACCCACAGTAATTCTGAGCAGGAGTTCATTCCTCTTAGGTTTTCTAATTTAACACTATGGCCTCTTTGACTTGTAGAGCAACACCTCCCCCCAAATACCCTTCCCCTAATGAGATCTAATGAGAGCAGGTGGTTGTCAAATTACTCACTCCTATGTCTTTGTTAAACTGCACAGCTACGCAGCAATGTGGCCCTTTCAGTGTTAAACTCTGTAAAAGACTTTCAGCGCAATCCTGTGTAACCTTGCCAGGGACTATGCCAGTGTAACTTGCACTTACACTGGTGGATCTACTGTTACACCAGTGCAAGGTTACACAGGATTGCGCTGTTTGTCAACCACAAATTTTTACAGCTACAAAACCACATTAGCTTTGCTTGATCTCTAAAGGTTTGTCTCATCACAGGATTAGATATACAAGGAGATGCAAGAGTTATTTAGCTGTGATGAGATAACTTAAATGATAAGATCAGTTTCTTAGAGGAAACATGTAAATGCTGGGAGCTACTACGGAGTCCCACAGAGCAATCAAAAAATCCACTAGAAGAGGAAGTGAAAGCAGTATAATTAGAAATATGATTTGCCAGCCAGATGAACTCTTCTCTGCCATGTGAACATGGGAAACTATATGACAGAGCAGACCCAACAGTTAGGCCTAATTCACAATGGAAACTGCACCACTTACTGGAGATAGTTTGAGAACACTCCATGGGTTTGGGGACCATTTTGATTCAGAAGATATGGGAGTTTAAATCCTCTTTGCTTTGTTGAAAAATCTCCACCTAATAATAAGGTTTTAATAGATTTGAAAAGTAATTAAAATATCTTCATTCCTCTCTAGTGCTTAATAACAAATACCCAAAGTACTGTACTTTGAAAGTTTGGAACTAAAATTATCTGAGCTTGAAATTAAAGTATAGCCCCTTGTTACAGAATTTGGCAGCAGAAATCTCTCAGTTCACTGTAAGTATGAAGACATTCGTAAAAGTAATTAAATTAACACATTTAGTCCTGTGAAAACTGAGCATTTTAACGTCCTAGTGACTTCAATGGGAAAGAGACTTTAAAAAAATATTTTAATTGTTTTAATAGGTATGGAATCGACCTGACAACAACAAGACGTACGTACAAAAGAAAACCCGGATGTGTGGAAAATACAGTACATTCACTGAACCCATACATGAGAAAGGGAAAGCAGTACGTGTACCACAAAACTTTTATGTATGTATGTATGTATGTATGTATGTATGTATGTATGTATGTATTTATTTATTTATTTATTTATTTATTTATTTAAAGAATTTGTATCCCGCCTTTCTCCCAGCAAGGGCACTCAAGGCGGCTTACAACATTAAAATAAACATGTACATTAAAATAATTAAAAACACATAATTAAAAGAATTAAAATAAACAACCCCAGTGGGTCACCTGTATTTACATTTGTTAAAAGTAATTTGTTAAAAAGCCACCATGTCAGACATCGAAAGCTAACCTAAATAAAAACGTCTTTTAGAGCAACAGTTCTCAAACTGATGGGCTGTGACCCACCAGGAGAACTGGATGCTGTCCCCTGCCACCTTAAGGGGCAGGGACAGCATGGTGGCGGTGATCCTGGGGATTGCTGCTGCCGCCTGGAAAAAAGTTAAAAACTGAACTTATTTCACGTACTGGGGGTCCTGGAGCCCTCCGGAGGGTGCAGCAAGGCCTGCGGACCACTCTGCGGCCTTCCCCGAGCTTTAGTTGCCACTCTGTGGCAATTATGACCACTTCCTATTTTTGCTACCACCGCTTTCTCCAACCCCGCAAACACTCAAAGTTCTTCCCACTTTGCGGGGAGAACTTTGAGAAACACTGATCTAGAGGAATAAGACTTGCTGAACTTTCCCCATTAAAATGAATGGGATTTGAAAGTGTTTAATTTTGGCTGGATCACATCTGTAGTTAATATAATTAACACATTTAAAGTATACAAACTGCTAAACATCTTCGCCTTGAAATATTTACCCGAAGACAAACTCTCTAGGAATGTCTTCAGAAGCTCTTGATTCAGAGTTATTCTGAATCAACTGCTTTTGTTGACATAGGTCAGAAATCTCAGGCTATTTCAGCCATGCATTCTTGGGGCCCTTCCAGATGTTTTGAAAACAAACCTATTATTTTCCTTTTCTGCTTTTAAGATTGGCAACTGGTGTCTCTAGTCCTATGGCTTTTTAACAGCATTCTCCTGGCACACAGAAATTTAGTAGGTGAAGCTTTCTTCCATTACTTTGGGCCAAACTGTACATTATGTTAAGCCCTTCATTAAGACACAGGCTTAAAACCAGACGTGTCTCTCCTTTTTAAAAAAACAAAAAACAGCTGCAAGCATGGGGATCTCTGAGCCATTTCCTGCTGAAAACTGCCCCCTCCATCAGCTATTACCCAATCTGCATTGAGTTCCCTTGAAGCTGCTTTTTGTAGAAATTAGAGACACTTCCAGTTTAAGTCCATCTCTCAATGCCAGTTTGTTTAAGTCCAGTTTGTTTAAGTCCATTGTAATGTATTATTTGGCCCTCTATTTCCTAGTTATGAAAGGTTTCCCCATTTAATATCTGTGTGTTAAGCAGCTGTTAAAAGCACAGGAAGAAGTCCAGTTTTAGAATAAACAAAAATTGATAGCTTAATCATGGTATTATTGACAGTATTTATATACCGCTTTTCAATAAAAAAAGTTCACAAAGCGGTTTACAGACAAAAGCAAATGATTAAATGGCTCCCTGTCCCCAAAGGGCTCACAATCTAAAAAAGATGCAGAAGACCACCAGCAAACAGCCACCAGAAAAGACACTGTGCTGGGGTGAAAAGGGAGCAGTTACTCTCCCCCTGCTAAATATAAGAGGAGCACCAATTGAAAAAGTGCTTCCTGCCCAGTTAGCAGGGGTTTTGCTCTAGATAGGTCTGGTACCAGTGATGCTATGGCTCATCTGTACATCATGAAAGGGATGCTTTACTGTGGGAGAATAGCTGTTTTCTCCTATACACACAAAACATAGAGGACTGCAATTGACAAAAGAAGGAGCATACAGCCTTAAAAAGTAACAAAAAGATAACCAAATGAAATGATTTTTTTAAAAAAAATCATAAAATAGCATGGGAATGAGAAATGTCATTGGTGCTATGGAGAATCTCTCTCTCTCTCTCTCTCTCTCTCTCTCTCTCTCTCTCTCTCTCTCTCCCCCCCCCCCACACACACACACACACACACACACACACGACATTGCACTTACAGTCACAAAGGAAGCATTAATTGCAAGAAAATGTGTATTGTTCCAGTGACAAGATATTCTAGTTTGAGGGTGAGTATTCAGAGATTCATGAGATTTCTGCAATCAAACTTCCTGCAGAAAAAATAATTTAGGGTCCCTGCAACAAAAGAGAATTAAATGAACTTGTACTGTTCGAAATAAGGGTAATCTGGAAGAGTCCTCCTTATTCACAATCTATCAGGTATATCTATGTAGTTGATACATAGCTACACCTACTGATTAATATCTGAAATAAGGACTGTTTGATGGTTATTGGGGTCATTTATCCAGAGATAAGTTACCAGCATCTGGTAATTGCTGAACATAAGAAAAAAGAGTTAGGTATGTTTGTCTTCAGCAGCAGAAAAATTAAAGCTGCAATCTAATGTAGATTCCTTGGAAGTAAATCCCATTGAACTCATCGAGACTTGTTTTTGAGTAAACATGTACTGTATAGATTTGGGCTGCACAAGCAGAAATAAACATTTCCGGAAACCTTGAACTGCCATCACTGTCAGTTTCTCCCCTCTTCTTGGTGACATAATGCCATGCCCTGTGCATTTCACTTCCCCTAAATTTTCAACTTTCAAGGCACAGATCAAGATCCAAGGCAGGAAACAGTGTCGTCACACCAGAGACAAACTGCTCAAACTGAGAAACCAGCTTTAAGTCTACAGAGACCTTGATAGGGTTTGGTTGGTGAACTGGCCTTTTTGAGGTCAGTTGGCCAAGCATCCAAGCAGGCTGAACCTGTAGCCTTCATATACTGTTTTTCAGGTAGCCTTTGGGAAACACTGATGACATAAATATTAACATATATCCCTAGGCAAATTTCTCAGTTTGTCTCTTTCTGAACTTGATGCTTCTCAGTTAAAGTATTTTGGGGGGAAAGGTGCCAAAGGCACCTAAGAACTCTTCCTATTGATGACATCACTGACCCTTTCTGTAAGAGAAGTCCTGGGCTGGAGCTCTCCTCCCCCCTCTTGACTATGCCCCTGCTCCTGAGAACTCCAGTTTAAGACACACACACACACACACACACACACACACACACACACACACCCCTCAGTACCTTACATTAAAGAGTATTTATTTTTTTCCCACATTTTTATACCACCCTTCCTCCAAGGAGCTCAGAGTGGTGTACATATTTCCTCCCCTCCTTTTGGTCCTCACAACAACCCTGTGAGGTAGGTGGGGCTGAGAGATAGTGACTGGCCCAAGGTCACCCAGGAAGCTTCATGGCTGAGCGGGGATTTGAACCTGGATCTTCCAGGTCGAAGTCCGACTCCCAAACCACTACACCATCCTGTATACATCTGAGAACATAACATTCCAAAGATCTATCTAATAAGTCGAGCATCCTTATTCTACCAGGGGCCAGTGAAGTGCCTCTCTTGAAAAGCCTTCATGAAAGCAACACCACTTCCTCACTCGGTGTCACAGCAGCCAGTACTCAAGAGGTATATTGCCTCCAATATGGAATTTATAAACAACATATATTTCAGGTTTTTATCTTTTCTCATTAACTTATCGTGGAGGAGGAGATCTGCATACTTTTTCAATTTAGAGAAGGATAGCAATACAGTACCTTTATTGTGGAATATTTACTTTTTTGCAAGCCTTTTTGATTGTTGCAGATAAGGCAAGAGAGAATGTCATTTCTGTACCTTTAATCATTGTACAGTATACTGGAGAGAATTTCAGCAGGTGCAACTTGACATGAAAACAGTGCTGCAGTGAGGAGTAGAAAAAACTGTATCGGGTTTTCATATGGTGAGGTAAAACTACAGTCCCAGCTTTCCTCTGCTGCGTACTCACGGAGGCTGCCTGCAACCACGTGCATAGTGCCCTGGGATTGAATCTGAGTAGAGATTGAGCTGCACATCTGCCTGGGCTCATGTCACTATCAGTTTCTTAGTTGTACCCCTTCCCTTTACCCTAATTTCCACTGCTTCAAAGAGATTTTCGAATGGTCCACTTCCGTGTGTAAGAAAGAATAAAGGGGTAGATATGTAAGGATAAATAGTTAAGAGTGTTTACTAGGTAAGGTTAAGTTTTGAAAAATCACAGTGTGCGTGATATAATTTTTATATACAAGGCGATACAATATCATCTATAATAGTTATGGATGAGAATTCCGCCAATGGTGAAGAAACGAAAGGGCAGGGTAAGGGCAGCAGCTTCACTGAGACTTCACGGAAGCTCAGTGAGCATGTGCACACCGTACGCACATGCTCATTGCTCCAGAGCCCTGGCAGCATGTGTGCAGGACCAGGAAGGGTAAAAAATTCTGAGGTAGAGAGTAGAGACAGAGGACTCGAGATTGCAGGAACAAGGGCGCGCGGCTGCGTTTGTCAAGGGTCGCCGAAGACGATTGGCTGGACGGTGCGCTCGCGCGCCTCCAGGGCCAGCCTGGGGAGCCCAAGTCCTTCAGCGGGGCAAACTTGCCAGCCTGCCGCTATTATTCCCTCCGGGGCTCCGTGTGGCACCATGGCTGTGAGATGAGAGAGAGAAAGAAAGCGCGAGAGGGAGGGAGAGAGGGCGGGCAGGCGGCGAAAGGCTGTGCCCCAGTTTGCGTCCAATCAGAGAGTGAATTGTGTGCACCGAACAGGGCAGCAATGCGTAAACAACAAGCCCTGGGAAAGTCCTCCGCCTCCCCTGCACCGCTCCCTCCGCTCCACTGTTCGACTCTTCCTCTTCGCTGACTCTCAACATCCTCCTCCTTCTCCTCCCTCCCCCTCCCCCCGTGGAACTCCTGTCAGCTGAACAGCAGCTTCCAGCGCACCTCGCTCCCCGCGCTTCCTTGCAACATACACAAACTCCTGCGCTGCGTCCCCGGGGCGCTCCCTCTGGGCTGTCTGGGGGAAGGTAAGGGACCATCTGCCCCGGGTCTTCTCCTCCACCACCACCGCTACCCCGGAAAGTTGTTCCGGGCGGGGGAGGAGGGATGGTGGCGAGGACGGCTCGTCTGTCATAACAAGTTGCTTAAGGTGCCCATGGCTCCTGCTGAATCGCGCGTTGCCGCTGCAGCAGAGGCGGGCTGGAAAGCGTTCCAGGGGCTTCTTGAGGGACTGGAGCGGAGAGTTAACTTTCTCGTATTCTTGCCGCCTCCCCCTCCCCCCTTTATTTTACTCGAGGAGCTTGTTTCAACTACGCGGGCTGAGGGAGGCAGTTTAGCCAAGCTGATATTTCTGATCGCTAAAAAGGGGAAGGAGAGAGAGAAATCCCGAAGAGGTGGTTTTGCGATGTTTGTGGTAAGCTTCGTAATGGGGAACCGAAAGCAGCAGCAGCAGCACCTCATCCTCTCTGTTGGGTGACCAGCGTTTGCCTTTGGCTGCTGCGTCGCTTCTTCCATTTCGGATTTTTCTAGCAAAACCGCCCGACATCACTAGTTAGAAAGAGTGAAAGGTTTCTTGTCCGGAGCATCTGTTCCTAAGAAAATTATCTCCAGCGCAGACTCCAGGCAGGGGCGGCTTGGAGGGCTTCCGCTTTTGATTAGCTTGGATCATTATTATATAAGATGTCACAGGAGGAGGAGATGGAGGAACGACGCAAGCCCTGGATGTGGCGGAGGGAGCTGTTCAATCTCTCTTATGCGTCGCTCTCTCGGTATTTACGGTTACGAGAGGCCGGTATGGTCGCACGCACACTCAGTTACGCGCGCGCGCACACACACACACACACACACACACACACACACACACACACACACACCTGTCTGATATTAAAAGTGAAAGTGACAAGCTGATCTTATTCGTGTGTGTGTAAAACGAGGACGGTCTAAAAGTATTTGGGGCACAAACGTGGGGATCTATCTCGGTGGGCACATACTCCCCCCCCCCCAGCTCCCTCGTGGAAGAAATATAGCCAATAAATATATGGGGACTTGGGGTGGACTTGAACTCAGTGTCGTTTCCTTTGAAAAATGGAATAATCCAAACCCACTGGTTGAGGAGCATTAGGGTGTAAAGTGGTTTGTGAATTACAACCCACGTGTGTTTTGCTTGTTAATGCGGCCCGGAGTTGATGACTGAATGGATGAATCATCAGTTCAACGGAATAAGAACTGGTGACTCAGTTCTCTCTCCACACACACACACACACAGAGAGAGAGAGAGAGAGAGAGAGAGAGAGAGAGAGAGAGAGAGAGAGCAAGCAAGCAAGCAAGCAAGCAAGCAAGCAAGCAAGCACACTTGATTGTAGTTCTCAGTCCAGAATTGTTAGAGGGGAAGAACTATCTGCAGTGTTTAAAATAGCTTTTGTATTTAGGATACATTTTGGAGTGTTAAGTTTTCTTAAACCTACTGAAATTGGAAGTGTGTGTCAGAGTGCCATGTTGTTTGAAATTAAAGTAGAAATTCTGACTCTTCTTGGCCAACAGTCTTCTGTTGCTTATCCTGTCATAGCTTGGGAAAAGACTTCATGAAATGCTAACAAATGTCTCCAATGGACCACTAATCCTTTGATTTCCTTCTTATAATTTGTTCTGGTGATATTAATGAGCTATATTATTATTTTACATCTAATTTAAATAGGGAGAAATAACCTGGGCAAATATAACTTTGTTAAAGTTTGAATTTTCCCCTCTCTACAAAAGTCCTACTTTTTAAAAGGTTGTCATCATCATCCATAATGTAACATAATACATAGCAACTGAGAATAATAGGCTAGCCAGCTTATAACCCCAAGATGTTAGAGGTTTCATAAACATTCAGTGACAAAATCTGTACTGATTTAAACTTTTATGAACATTGTAAGTTTTTTGTTGACTGCATGACTTACAGTGCAATCCTGTGCAATGGTATGCCAGGGGTGCGCATGCTCCCCCGGCACAGTGTGTCGTAAATGCGCCGTAAAGTGCATTTTCGGCACCCGGAAAGCAAGGGCCGCCGGCGCAGAGACCGGCAGCCCTATCTCCCTCAGCCATGCACACCTGACTGGGTAAGTCCAGCGTCGCACGGGGGAAGGCGGACCAGGCAGGCAGGGAGGGCGGCCATTGGCCGCCCCAGGCCTGGAGAGATCCACCATATCCCAAGCCCTCTCCTGGCCCAGCACGGCCTTACCTGAGCGGCACTAATGTGCGCAACCTCCAGAGCTCACGCACATTCAAAGAGGCCCATTGTGCCTCCCGCCACTTACAACGGGGGAAGGGGATGATCATCCCCTTCTCCCGAGTTGTTCCTGGGCTGCCCCAGGGCAGCCTGGGAATTTGATCCTGGACTGCCCCGGGGCAGCCTGGGAACTTGATCCTGGACTGCCCCGGGGCAGCCTGGGAATTTGATAGGTTTTGGCGGCCGGCCATTTAGGCCGGCCACTGTATCCTACACAGGATTGGGCTGTAGTACGTGTCCCAACTTAAGTCCCATTACATTGTCACTCATTCATCTGCAGAGAGTTGTCCAGAGGAACTGTTCAGAGTAGCATGGGACTTATTACATCTTGTCCCACAGAGAGGTGCCTTGGTGGCTTGTTGTGAGCAATTTTCATGACACTTTGCAGATAAAATTCAGATTGTCAGGTGTCTGAGGATGTGCCATCTGCAGCTACTTATCCAACTGTTATGGATTCTTTTTATCTTTTACAGCCTGAGGATGTGAACCAGATTCTTGGAAACGTGTGGCTGTCTACATATGTGCTTGACTGTTGCCCATGTATGGCTTATAAAAAGCTGCTCAAGAGAGACTGGCTTAGTGGACAGGGGAAGTGCATCTTGTGGTGGTGTGGTTCCATCATGCCTTAAAATGCTGGTGGTCTGCCGTCTCCTAGAGAAGCTCTCCTTGATCCCCACTGCATTAGACACTTACCGACTAGTCCCTAACCTCCCATTTAAGGGCAAGGTATTTGAGAGTGTACTGGCAACCCAACTACAAGAGTACAGTACCTGGATGAGACTGATTTCCACCTATACCCTTTTCAGTCTGGCTTCCAACCAAGGTTTGGGACAGAGACAGCTGTGGCCACCCTAGTAGATTACCTACACCAGAAAATAGCCAGGGTTTGTGTGCGTTCCTGTTGGTTCTGCTTGACATCTCAGCAGATTCCTGTACCTTTGACCATGGAATCTTCCTGGAGTGCTTGGCCAGGTTGGGACTTGGGAGTGATGTGTTATAGGTCTTTCAGTTTTTCCTGGAAGGCAGACTACAGAAGTTGGTTGTGAGGGATTCCTGCTTGACACCAGGCTTCTGGCTTTCAATGTCCTGCAGAGTTCAGTTCTGTCCCCCATGCTGTTTAACAGCTACATGATACTGCTGGAGAGATTTTGGGGGGCTTGGGCTTGAATGCTACCAGTATGTGGGTGATATCCAGTTCTGCTTCTTCATTCTATCTGATATTGGGGAGAGGGGGACTGTGGAGGATCTGAATTGTTGCCTGGGGTCAGTAATGGGCTAGATGAGGGCAAATAACCTGAAATAAAATCCAGATAAGACAGAGGTGCTATTAATCAGGAAACCTAGGACCCAGGTTACAAATTATCAGCTGTTCTGGATGGGGCTGCACACTTATTGAAGGACCATGTTGACAATGTGAGGGTGTTCCTGGATCCTGCACTTTTCCTGGATACCGAAGTGGTGACTAAGGGCATTTGTGTTCACCTTATGGTAGTATGAGGTTACTGGTGTGCTCGGGAGGGGGGGGCTCCCATTGCATGGACAGTATCCAGGTGATTAGAACAACTGAATGGGGCTTTAACCTCCATTCCACTGGTTCTCAAACTGTGGGTCGCGACCCACCATTGAGAACTTTTGCTGCCCCCTGCCCCCTTAAGGGGTGCGGACAGCATGGTGGCAGCAGCGATCCAGGGGATCGCTGCTGCTGCCGCCGCCGCCAAAATTCCCAAAACAGCCCCTTGCACTTACTAGGGCTTGGGGGAGCATTGGGGAGGCCTGCGCGACCCTCTGCAGGCCCCCCGATCTTTGGATCGCTGTTTTGCAGTGATCTTCGGGCACTTCCGGTTTTCGTGAAAACCAGAAGCACCTGAAGATCGCTGCAAAACAGCGATCCGAAGACCGGGGGGCCTGCAGAGGGTCGCGCAGGCCTCCCCAATGCTCCCCCAAGCCCCAGTAAGTGCGGAGGGGCCGTTTCGGGGGCGGTTTCGGCAGCAGCGGTGGCGCTCCCCCGGAATGCCGCTGCTGCTGGCTCCACCTCCGCACACACTCAAAGTTCTCCCCACCTCGCGGGGAGAACTTTGAGAAACGCTGCTCCATTCATTTGAATATGATTTAAGTTTGGTTCACTTGAGTTGTTGGGGGCCATGGTCCTGAGTCATGATGGAATTCATGGTGCCTTGGAATTCCCTTGAACTAAGGGCTGCCCCCTCCTTATCAGCTTTCTGCAAGGTGTGACTTAAAACATTTTTATTTCACTGTGCTTTTAATTAGGGTGGTTGCTGCTTTATTTGCTACTTTTTAGGACTATGGATTGTTTCAATTGTTCTATTGTTTGGCTTTATTCTGTTATGCGAGCATCTTGAGCTCCTGAAAGGATAAAAAGACGAGATATAAGTGTGCTCCATCAATAAAAGGTGATGATCCAACAATTAAGGTTGATACTACAGAAGGGTATCATTAAATAAGCATCTTGGGGATCCAAGCCAATTGGCTTCATAAATATATTGTAGTTTTGCACTGGTACGTCTTCCGTCTGCCACCATCTGTCAGTGGCTGTGTCTAATCAGAATTGTAAGCTCTTGTGTTCCATACCCTACCACATATACTAACACATCCTCTCTTATTTCAATAGGAATACTGGAATATTTGCAAGCCATCGCTTAATTTATCAGTGATGAATGAGAGTCAATCTTTCCATAATCTTTCTTTACAAGCTGTCCCTTTTGGACATCCACACATGGCAGTAGATATTTAATGCTGTAGTGTAATGGTCAAAAGCATAAGAATGAGTGAAAGGGTCCTTAGTTCAAATCTTTGGTCGAGCACTAGCTCAGCCGTGATAACTGAGGTTTATCAAGGATTCTGAGATTAACGGCCCAATCCTATGCTTGTGGTACACCAGTATGCCATGAGATCTTTCAGCGCGGCAGGTCCTCTGCCGGTCTGTGGAGCACTGTCGCTGTAAGGCCTCTAAGGCCACGTGGCGCCAGCAGCACTGTGCAGTCTGGCCACCAGCAGGGTTCTGCTGGCAGCCTGAAAGTGGGGTGGGATGGGGCATATCATGGCAACACCGACATCCACCGTATCCAAAACCCCTGGCCGGGTCTAGCCTTTCCCCCTGTGGTTCTTCAGATCTATGTCAGCAAAAGAGTTGGCACAGGTCTGAGGAGTCCTATAAGGGACCAGAGAGGTAAGTAACATTTTTCTTTTCTCACCTCTTCCAGCCGGCCTGGCCCTCGGTTGGCGTGTGCAGGATGTAACAGAGGCTGCACTAGGAGCCGTGCATCATGTGTGCTGATGGGGAATAGCATTGGGCCGTAAAAATATGAAGTGTTCTGAGGAAAAAGTGCCAAATAAATACTAAGTAGTCTTGTAATTAATGCTGATGTCTCGCCAATCCATAACACAGATTATAGTACCCTACTAACATGGGATGGGATGGCCTCATGGCTACAGTAATACCGATATTTTGCATGGCTGTATTTTGCTGGCTTCCTTGGCTTCTGCCAAATGAAGAGCATAAAAAAGTTACTATCTAGTCACCATAGACCTCTTGCAAATGAAAAATCCTGTTCTCTCTATCAGGCAGACTTGTATACTGGAAACAGTAGCCCAGTGTACTATATGTAAACAGCAATCTGGGCCCCAGAAAACCATTTAACTTAAGAAATATTTCAAAGCATGCATGTGTTTGGGGGCTTTCATTTGATTTGCATATCATATAAACTGATGGAATTCCTATTAAGCACTAGTTGATCCTATGAGCTTTTGAGCCAGCAAATAACCAATTTAGGACGGAGACTGTTGTATTACATTGTCTCCAGGAGCAACTGGACGTGTCACACCATAGACCAGGGGTCAGTACAGCTGTTCTTGCCAGATGTGATATACAGCAGTATAATGCAGAACAGGGAGGGGGTGGGCGGAATGGGGAGAAGGTAGGAGGTGGGGAGGGAGGATTGGGCCTGGGAAGGGGGCAGTGGCACCCACTGAATCCTACCCTCTTCTCGGGCCTGATCTGCCTTTACAGGTCAACGCAGACCTGCGCCAGCTATAGAGCTGGTGCAGGTCCAAGTTGACTCATGGTAGCTGTTGAGGCTTACTCCGGGGCAAGGGAACAAATGTTCCCTTACCTCAAGGAGGCCTCAACATGCCAACACACTCCTGTGGGATATAGCAGAAGCCGTGTTGGTGCTGCAGCATCACCACACGGGGAGTTAGTTAGGAGTGGGCTGTAAGTGTCTATAGGATTGTACCCTAAAAGCAACAAGGGTTATGTCTACCCTGTTAGGGTTGTCATGCTTTGTTTTGACTGAGATAGGAGGAAATGTAACATTCCCATTGAAACAGGGATTACGTGGTGGATAATGCCAGTCCTATTACTGCACAGACTCCATGACTGATCCAGATTGTAGTGTAGACCAGGGGTTCCCAACCTGTGGTACTAGTACCACCAGTGGTACTTTGACTGACTGCTAGTGGTACTCGGACCGCTGGACCACTGGAATCATGCTCTGCATTTTTGCTCCCGAGAGGCTCCTGCCTTTGGCTGAGCCTCTTGGGAACGCTGAGAAGGACCCTCCCACCTGCCCAGAACCTCCTCCCCGTGTTTTCTGGCCTCTGACGCAGAAGTAACGTGATAATGTCATCGCCAGTCATTTCCGGTGGTTCTCAGAAGGAGAGTGGCACCGGAGGTGGTACTCGGCCGGGAAGGGGTTGGGAACCCCTAGTATAGACAGATAAGAGAAGGATGCACTGTATGATTCAAATGAACTGTATGATTCTTGTTTTAGGCACACTCCGTTCCCACAGATTTGCTTATCCAAGGGAACAAAAGTGTAACTTACTTTGCCCCATTCGCTGTCTGTTCTTGGCTATCTACAGCCATTCTGAAGTCTCCACGCTGCCTGTAACGTCTCATTTGCGAGTAGCATTCTTGGTTATCCGTGGCCATTCTGAAGTCTTCATGTTGTTCTTGTGGGTCCACATTCTCACAGGTTCTCGTGGGTGTTTTGTTGTTTTCGTGGGTCTCACCGCCTTCTAGCTCAAGCATTCCTCACAGTTCTGGCTCAATTCTTCTGGCTCAAGCATACCTCACAGTGCAGCATTCCTGACTCTTCTGCAGCTTGGGCTGCTGGCATTCCTGGCCAGGTTAGCTACCCCTTCCCCTGTACAGCATCGGATTCCTGCTAATTTCCTGAGGCTGGGGTCATCGTGACAAAAAGGGGTACCAATTTGATTTTCAGAAAGTTCATAGTGTACAGTATAGCAAAGAGAGTATAGCAGATTTAGTTGTGTGTAGTTTCTCGTCTCATTTTTATTGTCTCACTATGAAAACTGCCCATTACAGTTGTGTGGTAATTTGGGAATTGGAGGGATGAATATTGCTTACAGAATGGTAATGAGCAGGAAGCGGATTGATGTGGCTTGCATCCGTGGCACACTGGAGGGAAGCAGCAGCAGATATGGGGTGATGGGCACTCCGAATCCGCCACCCCCTCACGATCTGCCACTGAAGCAAGCTGCATCAGGAACAGAAACCTGTACTGTTGCTGCTAAAGCAGAGTATTCTCCCTGTCGAGGAAAATGGATTGGGCAGGTCTCCACAGAGACCTTTTCTACAGGATCGTTCACGTGGCTTGGTTTCCTGTGATTCCATTCAAATGGACAGGCTGTCCTGTATGCTGTATCCTGCTAGTACCATCCAAATGCCTTTGTATGAAATGTGGTCAGGGGCATCAGCGCTGACAGCTGACAATGTGTCAGCTTCTGGTGCTATGCAGAAAGCTTTGATACAACAGCAGCAGGAGGGGCACTACATCTAATCCTAGAAACTGTGAAAGTCCGAGCTGATGGACAGGATCAGGCTGCTACCAATGAAGCCTTTTGTGCCAGTATAAATGTTCCAAACTGTTGTATTGGTGAGATCTGAAAGCCAGAGGTATTTCTCCTGATATTCAATCCTGCAACCTCTGCATAAGTGTACAGTATATTACGATGGGGCACAATGAACACCATGCCAGTATAATACTGCAATATAGTTTTGCAGTAGCATTGCATGCAGACCTCACATGTACCACATGAAGCAATCAGTGCAACTTTGCTCCGTTTTGCTGGCATTCACCTGACAGCAGAAGGTGGCAGAGAAATAGTTGAGAGAAGGGCACATGCACATCCCATTAACTAATGCAGGCAGTGGCATAGCTAGTCCGGGGCGGTGGCAAGTACATAGTTCCCCAAGACTCTGTTACACCGGAGTCAGTGGCCCCTCTCCATCACCGTTGAAGCCATTCTGGCAGCGACGGGAGTGTCCCGCGCATTGCCATCACTGCTGGAATGGCTCTGATGGCAAGGGGGAGGGGCCGCTGACTCCGGTGTAACAGAGTCTTGTGGAACTATGTACTTAACCACCGCCATGGTCTAGCTATGCCGTTGGGTCTAGGAGAGGAGAAAAGCAAACCTTTGTCATGAAAGCAATCTTTCTCTGTATTCTAGGGAAACAGGATGCTGTGCTGGATCAGTTAAAGTCCTAAATAAAGAAGGTTCACTCACCACAAGATCAAACAAGTGCTAAATGCATCTGTAACTGTAGACTTTTCAGTATATCCATCCAACAAAATATCTTGGATTCTTATCTGGACATAGCTGTCTTTAATAACCATCATTTTATATATACTGAAATAAAAGAGAGAGAGAGAGAGAGAGAGAGAGTGCACCCCTAGGCCAGAACCACAACTCTATTTAATATAAAAAGCAACAATAACAATTTGATTGACAGCTGCACAGTTAGTCAAGAGGAGAGTGCAAAAGTTGGCTTGAAACTCAACATTAATAAAACTAAGATCATGGCATCTGGTCCCATCAATTCCTGGCAAATAGAAGGGGCAGAAATGGAAGCAGTAACAGATTTTACTTTTTTGGGTTCCAAGATCACTGCAGACGGAGACAGCAGCCATGAAATTAAAAGACGCTTACTCCTTGGAAGGAAAGCTATGGCAAATTTAGATAGCATAATAAAAAGCAGAGATATCACCATGCCAACAAAAGTTTGTATAATCAGGGCGATGGTGTTCCCAGTAACAATGTATGGTTGTGAGAGTTGGACCATAAGGAAGGCTGAGCGCCGAAGAATAGATGCTTTCGAACTGTGGTGCTGGAGAAGACTCCTGAGAGTCCCTTGGACTGCTAGGAGATCAAATCAGTCCATCCTAAATGAAATCAACCCTGACTGTTCCCTGGAAGGACAGGTACTGAGGCTGAAGCTCAAATATTTTGGCCACCTAATGCGAAGAGAGGAGTCTCTGGAGAAGACTCTGATGCTGGGAAAGATTGAAGGCAAAAGGAGAAGGGGAAGGCAAAGGATGAGATGGTTAGACAGCATCACAGATGCAACTAACATGAAAATGAGTGAACTCAGGAAGATAGTGGAGGACAGGAAGGCCTGGCGGGATATGGTTCATGGGATCATGAAGGGTCGGACACGACTTAACGACTGAACAACAACAATTCTTCTTTGCAAACAGAAAGGAATGAGAAGAGGCAAGGTCTTGCTTATTGCAGATAATTTAGTTCTTCTTAATGTTCCCAGAAAGATGAGGTAATCTGAACTCTCTAATTCCTCTCAAAGATCATATCTGAATTCCATGTTGATTTTTATGCCCGATAATAAAATCCCATGACCAATGAAGGTCAAAAGGACTTGTTCAGAAACAGGTGAATTTAACAAACGGGGTTGAATAGAAGTACAACTTAACGACTGAACAACAACAACAATAACACAATACAGCTTTGGCACCGGCTGGCAAGGATGTGTGTGTAACTGATAGGGATGAAGAGCTGTTGTGAATGTTTAGCTAAACTCACTGACAGCGCAATCCTATCCAACTTGCACCACCAGTGTAACCAGCAGTGCAGTGAGAATGGGAGGCCCCAGAACGGAAAGGGGATTCAAATCCCCTTTGAATCCCCCTTTGGAGGGGATTTGAATCCCCTTTCCGTTCTGGGGCCTCCCATTCTCACTGCACCTCTGGTTACACCGGTGGTGTACGTTGGATAGAATTGCGTTGTAAGAGCTTTACAGCCCAATCCTATCTAAACACCCCTGCCAATGCAGCCATGTCACTGAAGTAAACAACATTTGTTCCTGGGAGTAAGTCACTGCTGCCTGAATGAGTCTACTTGAACCTGTGCCAGCTTATATACCTACATGCCTCATATGCATTGGTGTGTTTCTCTGGTTACTGAGTCACAGGGCAGGCATCAGTGCAGTGTGGAAGCACTAAACAGTAGTGCTGGCCTGCCTTGCCACAGCCAGGCTAGTGTGTTCTCCTATTTCTCCTGAGGTGTGCCAGGCCAGCACAACAAAGTTCCTTTGCTGTACAACGTCTTGGGTTGCCACCCATGGCATCCACTGTGGTTGATTAACTCAGAGGGCACTCTGTACGTGCTCTCAGACACTCTGTCCTTAAACTGCGCCAACTGTCACCAACACTAAGCTATGGAATGGAACTGAACAGAGGGACTAGGGCTAAGCCCAGGTAAGCCTTAGCTCAAACTATCTGGGTTTGTGTGTAACCTGCCCTGCAGTGCCCGCCAAGCCTGTGGCGCAGCACGCAGGAAGATTTGCTTAGGGGCTGTCCCGGCGGCCTCAGCCGGAACCGGGTTGAATAAGGGGGGCGGCGCGGCACAGGCGAGGGGGGGAGGGAGGCCGCGTCTGCCCTTTCCTTTCTTTTTCGCTGGCTGCGGCTGTGGCCGGTGAGCGCCGCCAGCCAGGTATCAGGCAGGGGACTGGAGGAAGGCGCCGCGCAGGCCAAGGCAGGAGAGAGCAGCAGCAGAGCCTGAGCGGGAGGTGGGGAAAGTCCCGGTCCGCGAGAGCCGCTCTTGCCCGCGCGGAGGAAGCGGGCTTGCTCCTCAGGGCAGCTTGTAATGGGTTGAGGCAGCGGAGCGATGGGTTCAAGAGAACAAATCCACTCCCAACGTCCCATTTGTGAAGGCTGCTGCAACTAGGAAGGGAGGAGGTGTTTATTCTGCCTACGGTTTCCCAGGGCTGGTAGGAAAAAGGGCTTCCCTCCTCAAGCGAGCAGCTTTTTCAGGCGGCTTCTCCTCACGTCTCCCACAACTTCTTACCACAAGCTCTTGCATACTGTCTTCTCTAATGAGCAGGGGGCGAAAACTAATTTGTTCCTCTTTCCAAGTCATATGCCTGTTTTGTTGTTATTCATTTGTCTGTGTTGTGACATTATGGCTGTGTGTTGATGACAGACTTTCATTTTCTGTCTTCTGTTCTGTGTGTGCACACGCTACAGGGCTCAAAGATGTCTAACGTGAAAAAGAAGCAGAGGTTAGGAGGAATCATGACCCTTTGAGAAGTCTTGGACTCTTATCAAATGCCTGGAGAAGTCCCGCTGCATAGGGCAGCTCATCAGCTCCTGTGATCCTGTCCCCTTCTTCGCCTTCCAAATTCACGGCTTGGGTCCAAACCACTTCTCTGCCCCAGCTTGTGCCACGAATGGCTACCCAGCGGAAGCACTTTGTGAAAGATTTCAATCCTTATATCACCTGTTGTCTCTGTAAAGGATATCTCATCAAACCAACTACAGTAACTGAGTGCCTCCATACTTGTAAGTAAGACTGTGTGAGGTATCTGTCTTTGGGAAGAGGTGGTCACCCCTCCAGTTAACGCTACTAATAGTTCCTCAGCCTTGGGCATTTAAAGTTAAGGAATATGGATTCAGAATTCTTATACTCATAGTATTTATATAGCACACATTTCAAGGACTCAAAGCATATCATAGACTTAACTTAAATGTGAGAACTTATGAGGAAGTGAAGAAAGTTTAAATAGTTGGGGTATAACGTGTCATAAACATGTCGGTATATCAGCACAGGCTACACTTTCTGATAATTTTCATAATCTGTTCTCTGTATATCATACTTTTTCCTAGATCTGCCTGTGTCTCACTACACAAAGACAAAAATAATTTTGATATGCTCAGTAGCGGATCAAGAACTTCTAGACATTTTGATAAATTGTGGGATGGCTAAAGTATGTACTAGAGGAAAAGCTGCTCACTTGAGGAGGGAAGCCCTTTTCTAGAGGAAAAGCTGACATCGAGCTGAAACTGATAGAGTGGGACTAACAAGCAGATCTTGGACAAAGTTAAATTCCCTGGATAGATCCTTATAATGCAATATTTAGTACCAGTGGTCTAGTGAAGAGATAAACTCTATAAACTTTTTATCTTTAAGAACCCATAAGTTTTCTAATCTAGGGACTTGGCTTTTAATGTCCTGTTCTAGGAATTTATACTCTAGGCCAGTTTTTGCATGCTCAAAACGTTTGCCACGTGTATGCTGGTGTTTGTCACAATGAAAACCAAATAGAATTGTTTGGAGGCACATTATGTAATTCTATTGCTAGAGTTAAGTAGATCTGGTCCTGTAAGCTGTCTGGATTGGAGACTGGTTGGGAACTATAAATGATACAGGGAAGTGCAGTGTGGAGGTGGCAGGTGAGGCAGAACCCACCCCGTCGTAGTTCACGGAAAAAAGCTGCAGCCTAACCCTGAGATTGCGTGCGTGCACCATCCACTTTATCGGGTGCAAGCGGGTGGTGTGCGCAATCACAGGGTTAGGCCACGGCTTTTTTTTCTGTTGACAACAACAGGGTGGTTCTGCCTCACCTGCCGCCCCTGCACCGCACATCCCTGAAGTGATAGAAACAAAATATGAAGGAGATGCATATATATAAACATAAAGATGGCATATATGTGAGAACTGCAGACAATATTAGCTCCCCAATGCATGTTTACTGCATGGCCCAAAGTGCTTCTCTTTTGCCCTTTATAGTGACCATTGCAGCAGACACAGGATACATATAGCAAATACAGGTGGGCCCCCATATCCACTGATTCGCTATCCACGGTTTCAGTTATCCACGGATCGTGGGGCTTTTACTTTTTTCCCCAGTAAGCTTTTACTTTTAGTAAAGTTTTAGCTTTCCCCAGTAAGCTTTTACCCCAGGCTTTTACTTTTTTCCCAGTAAGCTTCGTTTCTTCCTTAAAGAAACAGGAGAAGCAGCCTCTGGCTACTTATTACAGGCAAGTAGAACGAGACTAAGTACTAGAGAGGCTCTGCAAGGTTAACAGTAACCTTGCAGAGCCTCTCTAGGACTTAGTCTCGTTCTACTTGCCTGCAATGGAGGCTGCTTCTCTGTTTTAAGGAAGAAACAAAGCTTGCTGAAAGAAAAATAAGAGCTGGGGGGGGAGCAAGCATGCCTGCCTGCAGGGGAGGCAGGGGGGCCCCCTCAGGAAACCATGGAGGGGGTGTTCGCTCCTATCCACGGTTTCAAGTATCAACGGAGGGGCCTGGAACCTATCTCCAGCAGATATGGGGGCCCACCTGTACTCCTGCAGCGTAAACCTGTGTCTTGTCTGAGTCCAGATTCTATGCTTTCTGACTTTCCTAAATTGGTTTGATGAACGTCTCCATGCCTTTAGATCTTTAAGTGTGCAGTGGTCTTTATCATAATTAAACTTAATTTCAGTTGACATGGAAAGATCCAGTTTAAATCTTCATGTTGTTTTGAAGCGCACATGGAGCTCCCAAGCAAACTGTTGGAATTACATTTGGGGCAGCGTGCTTAATCAGTAAAAACAGGTCCCCTGATTTCACTATGGTTCAAGTGATTGAGCTGTAGAAAGAACATCTTTGGAACTAAAATTCTAACTTGTATGCTGAAGGGATGAGCCTGTAACAGGCCCGAGGTCATCAGGTGTGCTTTTTTAATTGGCAGCATTTAACAATCATTCCCCAGATTTACATGTTTTCCTAATATGCCTTTCTTATCTCATTTGGTAGTTTGTAAGAGTTGTATTGTGCAACATTTTGAAGACAGCAATGACTGTCCCAGATGTGGCAATCAAGTGCATGAGACCAATCCACTAGAAATGTTACGGTAAGAGACTGTTAAATACAACTGGTTTCAATAGAAAATAGTTCATCCCAATTTAGCTTACTGGGAAGAGGTAAGAAAAATATATATAGAATACTAGAATTTAAAATTAATTAAGGTTAGTTGAATTTTAGATAGCTTTAGTCCATAGAATTTAAAGTAATTTTTATTATCTTAAGAAAATATTGCTGTTCCAATCCTATTCAGCCTACATCTAAACATATTTATAGCTGTTGCCATCATTTGACCACAGATACTATCTAGTTTCATTAAAATCAATTGGAGTTGAAGCGCCTTGTCCCTAGTGTGTTGTCTGTGTTTGAGCAGTGCCTTAGGATGAAGCTGGTCTAGTGGCTCTATGCAAGTAAGCTGATAGGACAGACAGTAGATTTTTTGTGGATTGTTCCTTTGCAGAAGAGCATTGCAATCTAAGTCCTTCGAGGGAAAATTATATCTTTTAACTGAATGAGCTGCTCACAGAAACCAGTTGCAAAACGCCAATTCATGTGGCCTGAAATCCTGCACCCATTTATACATGTAGAAGCTATAATGAAATCAATAGCAAGTATCCACATGTAATTGGATACAGTACTATGACTGTCATTTCCCATCCAGGAGTGGTTGCCAGAGGAAAGAAAGCAAGATCCTTTAACTGTATGGGGCTATATCTCAGTGGCAGAACATCTGATTTCCATGCAGAGTGACTTGGGTTTAATCCCTGGCATCTCTAAGTGGTATTGGGAAAGACCTTTGTTTAAAAGGCTGGAGAGCCATCGATCGTCAGATTCAGCATAAGGCAACTTCTTATGTTTCCTGTGTTCTGTGTAGTTTTATCCCCTTAGGACGGTTTTTCAGTAGAAAAACGCCACAGAGGAAAGGGTTAATATATTCCCTCAACCCCAGTACAGGTCCTTAGAGACTGATTTCAGCCTCCATTGCAGCATTGTGTTAAAAAGCAAAAACATAAAACATGTGAAAAACATGATTTACACATGATTTAGTGTCATATGGTATTTACATAAGAAGAGCCTTGCTGGATCAGGCCAAAGGGCCATCTAGTCCAGCTTCCTGTATCACACAGTGGCCCCACATTTGGCCCTAATCTAAAGAGGCATGCGTGCCACACACAAGAATTAAAACTTTTTTCCTGTGCTGAAAAAAAAGAGAGATAATATGCATATTTTCCTTATTTTGCATAATGCTGTCATTTTTGCTGTTCTGATTTTGGGTGAGGAGAACACATCAGGAACTATGAATAAGTTCCTGAGGCCCCATATCCAGCCACTGGAAATGTTATTCAGTCACCTCTCTGACTTCTAAAATTTCACCTTCTATATAGTTTCAAGAATACTTTGGCAGTCATAAGGGTTTGAAATGATTTATTATTACTGAGAGCTGAATTTTTCAAAATGCTTCACCTAATCATACATTCTGCACTCTTGCAGAGTTGCAGCATGCATGTATCCCTGGCTCTTGCTGATTAATATCATACATCTTTAACTAAGAAATATTTTCATTTCCATCATTTTTAATAGTTGGAACACATTTTAAAGAAAGCAGGACAGATCTAATAGATTTAGGCATGATTCTTCCTTGTGTGGGTACAGTGCCTGTACATAGAGGGATTGTCAAAGGGCTCCACAGAGCCCTGTTTCCACATGCAACATACCTGGCAACTATGCAGGACTGGCCTTCTCGTGATGCTGACTGAAAGTCTCATGTTGAGTTGGGGAGGAGTGGTGAACTGACAAGGGGTGCCCTGTACCCTGCACCTGCCCACCACCCCTTTCCGGTCTGCTGCTCATTGAACTGTTTCAGTCGTCTCTCCAATCTTCTTCTTGCTCACTGAAAGCAAGCGGGAAGAGGATTGGGGCAGGGCCAGGTTGCAGCAAAGGGAAAGAAAGCCACCATGGCCAGGTGTGCAAGGTGACAGAGGCATGTGCGTGGAAGGGCGGCAAACTATGGTGCTGCTTCACAGTGGCCGAGCTTCAGCTGGGCCTGCAATGATGGGTATTGGAAGGCCTGTGTGCACCTGCAAGGGAATGGTGACAGGATACAGGTATCTTGTTGTCTTGTGTGCTCCCTGAGGCATCTGGTGGGGCCACTGTGAGATACAGGAAGCTGGACTAGATGGCCCTTTGGCCTGATCCAGCAGGGCTCTTCTTATGTTCTCTGCAGCCTCCATCCAGCTCTGTGTCACCACCTGTTTTGTTAGAGCAGTGATAATCTGGTAGGATCACAAATTCACAGCACAATCCTGCACATGTATAGGCCAGTGAAGCAAGCACTCCTCTGGCATAGGGTGTCGCAAAAGTGTCATAAAGCACTTCTGCGGCACTCAGGGAGTAAGTGGCACCGAGGCTGGCACCACTCACTCCACCGTCGGAGGACACTCACGCCGCCAAACACAGGTAAGCCCTGTGCCAGGCAGCAAGAGGATGTGGGGAGGGCTGGCTAGGGTGGGGGAGTTACCCTGGGACTTACACTGAGGGAAAGTGTCGAGTATCCCTTTTCCCCCTAGGTGTGATCCGGCTCTGCTTGCACAGGACACATCTTGCTTAGGATACAGCAACCGGCCATTTAGGCCAACCAGTGCGTCCTACGCAGGATTGGGCTTCCTGACTGCATAATCTTGGACAGGGCAGAAGGGATGAGCTCTGTGAACACTGTCGCATGCAAACTTTTCCTGGATTGATTGTGACAGCATTTATTACAATAGTACAAAGTCACAGGTACTTTCATCCAGAATAAAAGCAACGGGCAACCCAGTCCTGCACTAGTTGCAGCGGCTGGCCTAAGAGGCCGACCGCTGCATCCTGCTCAGGATGTGGTCCGCGCCGGTGTGGGCCAGGGCTTACCTTGGGGGAAGGGGATGTTCATCCCCTTCCCTCGGTGTAAGCCCCAGTGGCCAATGACCCCCTCCCCTGCCACCCCAGCCCGCCCTCCTGCCGCCTGGCGCAGGACCTACCTGTGTTAGGTGGTCGGGTGTGGAGACGGCAGCTGAGTGAGCTGAAAAGCCGCCAGAGGGGTGCATTTTTGCCGCACCGCCGCTGAATCCGGCAGCAGGTGCACCACCCCGGCGTCACCCGGGGGCCCACCACCCCCTCACCCTCTCTAATGATGCCTCTGCACCCGGAGGTATGTTTCTACAGTGTACACATAGGAAAAAGACATGGAGTTGTTTCATGCATTATGTTTGGCACCGGACATGGATTGTGCTTTCAGAAACTTCTTTTTCTGAATTAAAATTGGAGGCATACTTGATTCTTACACCTGAAAAGAATTACTTTTAGAATGTAAGAATAAGAATTATCCACTCACAATGGGGCTCACCCCCACATGAGTCAGTGTTCTGGACATGCCTCTTCTGGGGACAGGCAATTTTACTATACTGTAACTTGGGTTGGGAGCAGTTGAATCATTCAGTCGCAACAAAGGCAGAGATGTGATAGAATTGACAGCCCCCATGGAGGGTCATTGGCAAGAAGCAAGGCCAAAGCAGTGAATGATGTAGAAATGCAGCAGGCAACCTCCTCTGTGGGTGGATGTTTAGAGCTCACAGAAGCCTTTTAATTGATTATTTTTTGTTGCAGCACAATAGCATCCCCAACACATAGTTAAGGAATTTCTGGCTTAAGTCATTGCTGACAAAATAATGTTCAAAAGTGTTTATTTTACTTCTTGCCTTTAAACTTCTACAGTGCATGTATATAATGAGTGCTGACAATTAGCTTGTTTTTAAAAAAATCTTATGTCATCTGACTTAAAAAACAAACAATATATATATATCTTCTCTCTTCAAGCCTGGATAACACATTAGAAGAAATTATATTTAAGCTGGTGCCAGGACTTCGAGAACGTAAGTTTTTTGCTAACTAGGTTTGCTGTTTTTTCCCCCCTGCAATTTTGTTTCAGCATTATTGATTTGAAATACCACTCTGCTTTTTTTGTTATTTATTAGGAGAACTGCACTGCGAGTCTGAGTTTTGGAAGAAAAACAAACCCCAAGAAAATGGAGAAGGTAATTACATTCTTTTGATGATGTAATAACATTTGTGTATTTTCATGAAAAATGTGGAAGAGCTACATCAATATAAGTGCTTGCAAAACTGCACCTGCATATCTGGTATTTGTTTGGGTTTTTTAACCTTGTGTTTATTAATAAATGTTGAAATTAGCCTTTGCAACGGTTTATGTTGCATATTTTTAATACTTTATTTGCTAAAATACACTATATCATGAAATGGAGAACTAGTAGAGTTTGTGGTCTAATCTAGAGGTTCTGTGCATCATTGTACATGCAGAGTGAAGAGTTACCCAGTTACATATTCCCATGCATTTGGAATATTTTGCATGGGGTGTTTTATTTAAGAGTATTTTTGTCAGAATGGATTGTCTACATGGATTTTTGTGGGACAGCAAAACCTAATGTCCTGCTCACAGGATCAGCACATTTCTGCAGATACACAGCCAAATCCACTGTAAATATCTGGCGAACGGGCCAGGGTCGCCTGCCAGATCCCATCTCCCGCCGCAGCCCTCCACGCGGTGGGCCGGAGGTCTACTCGGAGAAGGGGATGTTTGTCCCCTTCCCTGGGTGTAAACCGGGGCCGGCCCTATCGGCCTCCTTGGATATCCGCTACCTAAGTTGCTGGCGGAAGTAGGAGGAGGGCGTGTAATGGCCGAGCCGGCATGGCAGGGACAGGAATACGGCCAACGCCATCACCACCCCTGGGCCGGCTCTCCCAATGTCCCCCCTCCCTCACTGGCCGGACCGCCCATGCGGCTGGAGACTCACTTTCCACCCAGCCTCCCTTACTCCCGAGTCGGCGCAAACGTGCCTTACAGCACATTTGCGATGGCTTCCGGTGCCGGAGCACTTCCTCCGGCACCAGAAGTTTAGGGTGGATTTCGCCCACAATTGAGTTGTTTTATTACTTTATTGTTTTTATTTGCTTGCTGTGAGTCACCTTGAACTCCCATAAGGGTGGAAGGGCAGGATAAAAGTGTTTAAAAATAAATCACTCCAGGGACACCCTGTGAAGGCAAATATCAACATATGACTGGGCCCTTATAGAATTGTAAATATGATAGACTCAGTAGTTCTTCCTGTTCTTCAATTTTCTGCCTTCATCTCTATAACTGATGACATCCTGACAATGGCATTCTCTGAATTGGGATCAGTAAGCAATACAGCAAGTCCTCGCTTAAAGTTGTTGATAGGTTCATGGAAACTGTTACTTTAAGCGAACGAATGAAACCAATTTTACCATAGGATAATTGATAGGCGTGAACTTTCTTATGGCATTTTCCCATCAACTTTAAAATGAAACGACTTTAAACGATACAACTTTAAGGGCGAGATCCAGCCCAAAGTTCCGGTGCCAGAGTGAATGCCCCGGCGCCGGAAGGTGTCACAAACGTGCCATAAGGCACATTTGCAGCTCCTTTAGAGTAAGGGAGGCCAGACCGAGCATGCGGCCGGCGACGGAAGGTAAGTCTCCGTCACTGGCCGCATGGGCAGTCCGGCTGGCGAGCGAGGGGGGTCATTGGCCGAGCCGGCCCGGGAGGGGGGGATGGTGTCGGCCATATCCCTGTCCCCGCCAGGCCGACTCGGCTGTTACACGGCCTCCTCCCACTTCCGCCAGCTATTTAGCTGGCGGAAATCCGAGGAGACCAATAGGGCCAACCCCGGTTTGCACCCAGGAAAGGGGACAAACGTCCACTTCTCCGAGTAGGCCTCCGGACCACCGCATGGCAGTCCGGACATCCAAATCCTATGTAAGGATCCACTGCCGGATTCTTACACAGGATTTGGCTGTAAGTGAGGACTTACTGTATATGTATACGCAAACACCCTTCTTATTTCTGTGTTTATATCTAATACCTATGTATGTTTGTATATTTTAGTGAACATTCTGTGCTTCTATTCAACGTTGTCAGCACTGCAAATAATTCACTCCTTCTCCACTTGGTTAAGTTCTTACCCCACACCCTCTCCATTAGCTTCTTGATGGAAAATGGGAGTGCCATTTGCAGTCATTATAGAACAACCACATACTGTATAAACAGAGGAAAATGCTATTGCAGCTTTGTGTATACTGGTAGTTCTGTCTCTGTAGTAGTGGGGAGTTGCTTGGTCATCTGGAGGTAATTGGGCAAGTGAACTATGTTGCCCACCTTGTGCCCTGGGAAGGGATAGGCTAAAATCTTAAACAAAGAATTGAGTATGAGATGTGGGTATATCACAATATTCCTGTTAATATTTTTTTTCCCCAAAAAGTGTTTCAAACTTTAACTCTATACTTGCAATTGTTTTTGTTGTTAAGACAATTATTTGCAGAATACTACATAAATTAGATGGCTACTTTCTTTAACTTGGTTGTAGTTTACAAAGCTCAGCCCATGCTCTCTGATATCATACAAGTCACTATAACTGAAAGGTGGCTATTAACTTGGAAGTTTAGCTCAACAGTATGTGTTAAATCAATACATTGGCAAGGCAAGTGTATAGATCTGTTCAGAAAAGAGCACTTGGGAGTACAGTTTTTTTGCTAAACAGTTTTTGTTTTATGTGATTACTGAGACTTGCTGTTTTATGTGATTACTGAGATTACTGAGACTTTCATGGTCAGCATATTGAGACCCACTGTAAATATCTGGGATTTTAGACCATGGTCCACATGAATTTGTACTTCTTTCGCTCTGAGCTATGCGGAGCATTATCAAAGGTAAGGCAACTGGTAAACACCGGAAACTTCAACTCCAATAGCTGTTCACTTTTACATCCCAATCCAAACTTGGACTTTTACTTGAAATTAACAGTGCAATCCTGTTGAAATCGCTGGCAGCAGAGCGAGCGCTCTGCCGCCGGAAGCCATCGCAAACGTGCCAGAAAGCACATTTGCAACGACTCGGGAGTAAGGGCCACTGGCGTGAGGCCAGCAGCCCTTACTCCCCTGCCGGATTGCCCCTGCGGCCACCAGAGTCAGGTAAGAGATCCCCCGGCGGGCGCGCGGACAGTCCAGGTGGCGAGGGAGTGGGCCATTGGCCAAGCCAGGGATAGTCGACGCCATATCCCCATCCCCGTTCCAGCCATCGCGGCCATTACACGGCTTCCTCTTACTTCCGCCAGCTAAATAGTTGGTGGAAATCCGAGGAAACCCATTGGGGCTGGGCCGCACTACACCAGCTACTAACTATCTGGCAGGTGGCCAAGGGCCGCCCGCCGGATCCTATTCTCGTTCTGGGTCGATCGAGAGCAGCCCGGAGGTCTACTCGGGGGAAGTGGACTTTCGTTGATTGGCCCATAACGAGAATAGGATACGGCAGGCAGCCCTGGACCGCCTGCCGGATAGTTAGTCAGGATTGGGCTGTAAGTCTCGTTGGTTTCTTGAAATTAACTACCAAGTGAGCATATTCAGGATTGCAATCTTAGTCCATATGTTGGAATGGTATGGTACATATGGAAATACGGTAATAAATGTTTGTTTGTTTTAATTTGCAGAAGAAAATCCCAAATCTGAAAATCCCAAAGATGATGAGGATGAGGATGAAAACGAAGAGGATAAAGACTATCACAGGAGTGACCCACAGATTGCTATTTGTCTGGATTGTTTACGTAACAATGGGCAGTCTGGGGACAATGTAGTAAAAGTGAGTTTTGAAAGCATTTATGCTCCCTAAATTAGTAGAGCAGTATCATTTCATCTTTTTTTAGCTCCATGCTATGTTCCAGCCGCATGCTACGCGCTGCGGCAAGGAGAGTCATGCCGGCCACATGACCACAAAGGCGGAGACTTAATTGTCAGGGGTCACCTTTACCTTATAAATAGTTTAGGAATATTACATCTAAAAATTATCATTTTTGTAACTATATGCTCCTCTTGAACTATGTAAAGACAAGCTAGATGTCACAGCAGCAAATTAATGTCTTAGAAAGCAACTCATCCCTGAACAACTGTAAAGCCGTGGGGAGGTGGTGCGTAGAAAATGTTACCCGTGTTTCAGATATCCACGGTAGCAGCAGGAACCTGTCCCCCGCAGATAAGGGAGATGCTTGTATTCTGTCACTGAACTATGATCCTCTCCTCATCCCACTAATATTATTGAACAGGTTTGTCTGTTTTTCATTGGGGGCTCCAAACAACGGCTATTATTTAGAATGTGTATCTGAACTTTTGTTTCCTTTCCTTTAGGGACTGATGAAGAAATTCATCCGGTGTTCTACACGAGTGACTGTAGGAACTATCAAGAAGTTTCTAAGTTTAAAATTAAAGCTTCCAAGTTCTTATGAGGTATGATGGACACCAACCTAAAGGTTGTAGACTTTTTCTGTTGATTAAAGTTAAATGAACTCAAACTTCAAATTTTAGCTGTACAAAATATTTTTGAGGTTTTAATACCAAATGTGAATATAAGTTTAACAGCCTGATCCGGTGAATGTTTGCTTAGAAGTCAGTCTCACTGAGTTCAGCAGGACCTCCTCCAAGGAAGTGTGCATATGATAAAGTTTCAGTGTCATAGTCCTAAGGTAAGATAGATCAATTAGAACTGGAAATAAGATGTTTTACTGAAGATCATTGTGCACAAGGAAGCAGAGGCGTTTCTACGGTGGGGGCAGTACTATAAGTTGCGCCCCGTCCTAGTCCTCGTTTTCAACCCGGAACGAGGAGGCCCCACCCCCTCGCCATCGGAGCCATTCCGCCGTTGTGAAGGCAACGGGCAGGGAGATTAACTTGAACTCAATGGAAAAATGTTACTATTTGTGGCAAGAAAAGTTACACTTTGGCTGAAAAGTCTTGCTTCTTATAGCTCTGTTTTGTTTTATAAATGGTGGAATATATTGTAGTAAAAACGGGATAAGAAGTATTGTCTGATTTCAGATTAGGTAAAGGTAAAGGTGACCCCTGACGATTAAGTCGTGTCCGACTCTAGGGTGTGGTGCTCATCCCCATTTCAAAGCCATAGTTCTGACATTGGCTCCAACAGGGTGTGGATGCAGACAGAAGTAGGACTTTAAAGACAGTTACAGCATGATCTTCCCCTGTGTTGTAAAAATTGCTTTACAACTTGTGTTATACATTTAAAATGCCAGCAAGTTGAACACTGAATCAGCCCCCTCCTTCATGCAGCAGGCAGCCAGTCCTTTATTTTTCTTTTAAAGTATGGTATATGTATGTTTACTATACTTTAAAAGAAAAATAAAGGACTGGCTGCCTGCTGCATGAAGGAGGGGGCTGATTCAGTGTTCAACTTGCTGGCATTTTAAATGTATAACACAAGTTGTAAAGCAATTTTTACAACACGGGAAGATCATGCTGTAACTGTCTTTAAAGTCCTACTTCTGGTAGCAAGGGTGAAAGGGAAAGATATAACCAACTGAATGCAGATTTCCAGAGAATAGCAAGGAGAGATAAGAAGACCTTCTTAAATGAACAATGCAGAGAAATCGAGGAAAACAACAGAATGGGGAGGACTAGAGATCTCTTCAAGAAAATTGGAGATATCAAGGGAACGTTTTGTGCAAAGATGGGCATGATAAAGGACAAAAAAGGAAGGGACCTGACAGAAGCAGAAGAGATTAAGAAGAGATGGCAAGAATACACAGAAGAACTATACAAGAAAGATCTTAATGTTCCTGATGACCATGCTGATGTGGACCATGCTGGTTTGGTCACTGACCCAGAGCCGGACATCCTAGAGAGTGAAGTCAAGTGGGCCTTAGGTAGCATTACTAACAACAAAGCTAGCAGAGATGATAATATCCCAGCTGAGCTACTTAAAATCCTAAATGATGATGCTGTTAAAGTGCTGCACTCAATATGCCAACAAATTTGGAAAACTCAGCAGTGGCCAAAGGATTGGAAAAGATCAGTTTACGTTCCAATTCCAAAGAAGGGCAGTGCCAAAGAGTGTTCAAACTATCGCACAATTGCACTCATTTCACATGCTAGCAAGGTTATGCTCAAAATCCTACAAGCTAGGCTTCAGCAGTACGTGGACCAAGAACTACTGGAAGTACAAGCTGGGTTTCGAAGAGTTAGAGGAACTAGAGATCAAATTGCCAACATGCGCTGGATCATGGAGAAAGCACGAGAGTTCCAAAAAAACACCTACTTCTGCTTCATTGACTACGCAAAGGCCTTTGATTGTGTGGATCACAACAAACTGTGGCAAATTCTTAAAGAGATGGGGGTACCAGACCACCTTACCTGTCTCCTGAGAAACCTGTATGCGGGTCAAGAAGCAACAGTTCGAACCGGCCATGGAACAACTGATTGGTTCAAAATTGGGAAGGGAGTACGGCAAGGCTGTATATTGTCACCCTGCTTATTTAACTTATATGTGGAGTACATTATGAGAAATGCAGGGCTGAATGAATCGCAAGTTGGAATCAAGATTGCCGGGAGAAACATCAACAACCTCAGATATGCAGACGATACCACCCTAATGGCAGAAAGTGAAGAAGAACGAAAGAGCCTCTTGATGAGAGTGAAAGAGGAGAGTGCAAAAGTTGGTTTGAAACTCATTAATAAAACTAAGATCATGGCATCTGGTCCCATCAATTCCTGGCAAATAGAAGGGGCAGAAATGGAAGCAGTAACAGATTTTACTTTTTTGGGTTCCAAGATCACTGCAGACGGCGACAGCAGCCATGAAATTAAAAGACGCTTACTCCTTGGAAGGAAAGCTATGGCAAATTTAGATAGCATAATAAAAAGCAGAGATATCACCATGCCAACAAAAGTTCGTATAGTCAGGGCAATGGTGTTCCCAGTAGCAATGTATGGCTGCGAGAGTTGGACCATAAGGAAGGCTGAGCGCCGAAGAATAGATGCTTTCGAACTGTGGTGCTGGAGAAGACCCCTGAGAGTCCCTTGGACTGCTAGGAGATCAAATCAGTCAATCCTAAATGAAATCAACCCTGACTGTTCCCTGGAAGGACAGGTACTGAGGCTGAAGCTCAAATATTTTGGCCACCTAATGCGAAGAGAGGAGTCTCTGGAGAAGACTCTGATGGTGGGAAAGATTGAAGGCAAAAGGAGAAGGGGAAGGCAAAGGATGAGATGGTTAGACAGCATCACCGATGCAACGAACATGAAAATGAGCGAACTCAGGAAGATAGTGGAGGATAGGAAGGCCTGGCGGGATATGGTTCATGGGATCACGAAGGGTCAGACACGACTTAACAACTGAACAACAACAACAACAACAACAATATGTATGTTTGTTTGTACAGTCCTTACATGACTTAAAAAAAGGAATTGCAAACATATATCCTTCCTTTGCCTCTAAAAGGCCCTTTGTCTAATATTGTGGGTTAAATGGATCCCTAATTAACTGTGATTTAAAAAAGACCCTGAGATATATTTGACAATGATTCTAATTTAATGTAAACAAATATGGCCTTATTATATCATGGATTATTGTTTATATAAAACCCTACAGAGATGGTACCTGGGGTAATGAGCCTGCCATGTTAATCACATGCAGCCTTGATACCTCTTTTTCCTTCAATTCAAAATTTGTTAGAAGTATGAATAAAAATATATATAAAAATAAAAATACTGATTGCTTAATTACCCCCTTATTGTAATAGCTGCATCAACACAAATGAGATATTGTTATATTAAATGAGAGTTTTAACCAGGTGGGTTAATTTAGACCTCCCAGTGCTTTAATTTTCCTCATACACTTAAATTGGCTGACCCTAATGCCTTTTTAGGCCAGCGGGTGGCGCAGCGGGTTAAACCGCTGAACCATAAGCTGTCGATCGAAAGGTCGGCAGTTCGATTCCCGCGACGGGGTGAGCGCTCGTTGCTTGGCCAGCTCCTGCCAAGCTAGCAGTTCCAAAGCATGTTAATGCGAGTAGATAAATAGGTACCGCTTGCGGGAAGGTAAACAGCGTTCCGTGTTCCAGCTGCATGCTACGCGCTGCGGCAAGGAGAGTCATGCCGGCCACATGACCACGGAGGCGTCTTCGGACAACGCTGGCTCTTTGGCTTTGAAATGGAGATGAGCACCACACCCTAGAGTCGGACACGACTGGACTTATCGTATTTCTTCGATTCTAAGACGCATGTTTTTTCCCAATTAAGCAATTCAAAAAATGGGGTGCGTCTTAGAATCGAAGGTCTCCAAAAAGCCCCCCAAAATGCAATTTCCTTACTTACCAGGGCTTGGGGGAGCTTCAGGGAGGCCTGCGCGACCCTCTGCAGGCCTCCTCGATGTTCAGTTCGGCAAAACTGAAAATCGCAGTTTTTTGCCGAACTGAACATTGGGGAGGCCTGCAGAGGGTCGCGCAGGCCTCCCTGAAGCTCCCCCAAGCCCCGGTAGCTCCCCCAAGCTCTGTCAAATCTGATCGGCGAAATGAAACGGCAGGCAAGCTGGGGAGAGGTTGAAGGAAGGATGTCTTGTAATCGATGTTTGCAATTGAAGCTGTCTTGCAATCAATGGGGTTTTTTCCCTGCTGGTGTTCCTGAAATTAAGGTGCACCTTAGAATTGATGGCACCTTAGACTCGAAGAAATACGGTAATTGTCAGGGGATACCTACCTAATTCCTTTTTAGTAGCATTTTCAGATTAAAAATAAACTGAATTGGGAGGCAGGGTTTGATACATTATAGATTCTAGAACAATCGGTTACTTGATTGCAGGAAAATGTATGGTAGCACAGGTTAAGGGAAGGTATTTTACTTGTTTAATATATTCTTATACATCATGCGCGAGGGTTATGTTCCAAGGTCGGAAAGTAAATCCAAAATCATGTATACTCAAAATTATCTTGGAAATCCCTTACATCTGAAAAATACATACTGTCTCCTTAAAAATTATGAAAGGCAGGTGGGAATTCATTCTCCAATCTCAGACTCACTCCGGGGCATGTACAGTATTTAATAAGTAGAATGGTGGGTGCAATCGCCTGCACTATTTAAACTGTTGTTTTTCTCTGTTTGTTTGATTGCTTGTTTGTTTACTGAGCGTGTGTAGTTGAATCCGCACAAGTAAATGGCATGTAAGATGAAGGACAACAGTACTGTGTTGGGAATCAAATATGATTCCAAATGCATTGGAAGGTTGAAAAACAGTTGCAGAACCGCTCCAGTTATCGGGAAGGGTGGTGTGCTGATTTATTTATTTATTATTTTCTGTATTTATATACCGCCTTTATCATCATCAGAGTTCTCATCAGATTTATTCAAGGCGGTTTACATAGGCAGGCTATCCTAGACCCGATAAGGGTCTTTACAATATTGTTCTATTCATATATAGAACCTTCCATACACAAGATGTTTCCCTTCCGAGTGCAGCCCTCCTTCTGGCTTGTGCTCTGCACTTCCAAGCTTCACAGTTTTACCACAGTTCGCCCTCAGATGGTTGTCAAGATGTTCTCTCTCTAGCAGCTGACTTCTCCGCATTCCACGCTCTCACGCTGCCTTCTCAGTGTCTTTGCAAGGTCTATCAGCAGCTTCCGTCCCCCATCCAAGAGAGAACCGAGGTTGACCATGCTTAGCTCCTTCAGGCAGGGCACTGGCTCAACCTCCAGGCCACACCTCCTGATGAATTCATGGGCACCATTCAATAGGCACCTTCTATAGCTCACTTTTCATTCATGCGGAACCCAGAACCTGCAGAATTGATTTTTCTAGAACTCTCCCCAAGTGCAAACATCTCTCCGTACTCTTAAAATATTACACCTGTCTTCACCCTTTGTTTGGCCCTGATCCAAAGTACTGTATTGCACAGAGATGCCACATATACCACATTCCAAAATACTTTTTAAGGCCATTTTGTTTGTATTTTGCTTCTTGTTTACTTATTGTGATCTTATTGGTATGTTGTACATATAAAATGTTTCTTTCATTTCTTCCTGTTCTTATACAAGCTGAATATCCCTTATCCAAAATGCTTGGGACCAGAGAAGTGTTTTGGATTTTTTTGGATTTTGGAATATTTGCATATACTGTACATGAATTAAAGGCTGGTTTGCGCCACTTCACACATACTTTTTTTTTTCCAAAAGGGTTTCTTTTCCACCAGACAGCATTTCACCTCTTTCCAAACCCTTTAAAAAAATTTCTCATTTTTTTTCTCATTCTTGTTTAGAAGAGAGCTGACATATTTAGTATATACAGGCAGGACACAGGCCCAGCACAAACCTCAGCCACGCCAAGCGGCAGAAACTCTTCAACGGGGTGATCAGCCGGTTCCTGAGCAGGCTGCCCCTGGCCGCCGGATGAGGAAGTGGACGTCCTGCCACAGCCACTCTTTCCCTCTCCCAGCACATGCCAGGGCCCTTGTCCTGTGCTGACAGGGAAATGAGACGGTGCCTGCAAGAAAAGGTCGAAAGGAGAGTTCTTTGGAGGGCAGAATGGGGAAGTGTTTCACAGGGCCAGCGTAGCCACCCACCCTGGAAGCCAGGGGGCACACTACTAATAGCAATAGGAGAGCTGCCGGAACACGGGGCAGCCCCCACAGCAGGAATCCTTTTGTTGGGTACATGGCTGCAGAAGACATGCCAGGCTCAAAAGGTTTTGGATTTTGGAGCATTTCAAATTTCGGATAAGGGATACTCAACCTGTATGCTAATAATTCAGTTTTAGGAAACATTGCAGGAGTTGCAGTGAAGTGGTTTTTATGACTCTCGAAGTTAACTATGATTTGCTGTACTTTTCTTTTTCTATTTTGCTTTTAAAGCTGGATGTACTATGCAATGGGGAAATCATGGGGAAGGATCATACTATGGAATTCATCTACATGACAAGATGGAGACTACGAGGCGAAAATGTAAATAAAGAGCATTTTTCTCTTTTTTTAGTTTGTTGCTTTTGCATATTTACAACTGTACATGTTTATATATGAATATTAAAAAAAAATGGGTAGCATCCAGAGTAGCTTGCTCCGGGGGAAGTGGCTCTTATTCTGGAGGAAGAGAAACTCCAGATGCTACCCATTTTATATCTTAAAAGCATCAACAGAGCACCCTACCAGTACAGATCGAAAGCTTTCATGACCCGCTATAATGATCATAGTTCCAGCATTTACAGGTTTAAAAGCCGTGTGAAAAAAGTAGTTTGAAAATTGTGTTTTTAAAAATCCACACATAAAACCACGTTAAAATCCACAGTTTAAAAACGTTTTTTCACACGGCTTTTAAACCTGTAAATGCTGGAACTATGATCAGACCACTCTACTATTTTGTAGTTTTTGCATTTTAAAAACTAAACTCATTATTGGTATTTAAGACAGCCACCAAACCTTTATTTTGTGCACCTGCTAAGTTAGAATGTACATACTTCTGAATCTTATATGTAAATTTAAAAAAACAAAACAAAAACCCACATGCACGCACACACATCTAGCCGAAAATACAGGAAAATTATTGATAAATGTTCTCTAACACACACTGCTAGTTTGAAATAGCTAGCTTGATCTGTGGTTCACAAACGTTATGCTACCATGTCATGATAAGCGATGGTTTATTTCAGCCCCAAAGTGCCTGCCTGAGCATGGGACAAAAAGAGAAGCTGCTACTGCCACTTTTTTGCTGGAAAGCTAGGAATGAACCCCTACAGAGAGAAGGGATGTTTGCAGCCTAGGAGCAAATTTGTCTCTGAAAAGTGCAGAAGAAGGTCCAAGCCTCTTGATGCCAAGCAGGTGCAAGGAGAAGAGGCTGGGGGGCGGGTAAATCTTGAGCTTTTAGTATAAAAGGACCCAGCAGTTTAGATAGCTCCCCAAAGGGAGGTAGCATCCTGATAAAGATACAATTTGAAAACCTGAATTGTGGGTAGCACCTCTGTACTCGACAAAGATATCATAAATATAATCTGTTGAGCTGGGGAATGAGAATAGTAAATTGAAAACAGGATTTTGATGGACTTGGAAAAGGATTGACTCATATTGCTAGAAGTCATCAGGTGATGATGTAGTATAGGTGCATAGCTTGTAATATACCGTATTTTTTGCTCCATAACACGCATCGGACCATTAGACACACGTGTATTTTGGAGCTACATTATAGGGGGAAAAAATCTTACTTTTACTAGTTTTCACAGTGCTTGACCGCTTACTGTGTTGTTGTTTAGCACCTCCAATCTTCATCCCACGTTGCCGGCTGCATTGCGGTCCTGCCGGGACTGCCCCCAATCAGCAGCTCCAAGACGCGAGCCTCCCAGGTGCTGGACGCGACCAGGAAGCTCTCCGCAAACATCATAGTAACTGCGATGTTTGCGCAGAGCTTGCAGTCGCGTTCAGCGCCTGGGAACTTCGCGCAGGCGCTGAACGTGACTGCAAGCTCTGCGCAAACATCGTAGTAACTGCGATGTTTGTGCAAGGCTTCCTAGTCGCGTCCAGCGCCTGGGAACTTTGCACAGGCGCTGAACACGACTGCAAGCTCTGCGCAAACATCACAGTTACTACGATGTTTGCGGAGAGCTTCCTGGTCGCGTCCAGCACCTGGGAGGCTCGCGTCTTGGAGCTGCTGACTGGGGGCAGTCCCGGCGGGGCCACAATGCAGCCGGCAACGCGGGACGAAGATAGGAGGTGCTAAACAACAACGCAGTAAGCGGCCAAGCGCTGTGAAAACTAGTAAAAGGACCCGAATTTTTTTACATCATTCGGTCCATAAGATGCACAGACATTTCCCCCTATTGGGGGGGGGTGCGTCTTATGGAGCGAAAAATACGGTAGATGATGATGTTGAAACAAAAACATTATCTTTTGTTGTGTCAAAACAAATGTGGATAGGGAAGAACACTCATCCCATAGGGCTCTTGTGGTCTGACAGGTCAGGGTTTTTCCAAATCTCCATGGTAATAGTTTTGTAATGCAAAGCCTATGAGTTTATGTACAGAAAGATTAAAAGTTTCTATACTTTTGTCAAGCTATTTACTTGACAATTTTTTTTTTTACATTTGTCACCTTCCCCGGGTGTAAACTGGGGCCGGCCCTATCGGCTTCCTCGGATTTCCACCAGCTAAATAGCTGGCGGAAGTAGGAGGAGGCCGTGTAACGGCCAAGCCGGCCCGGCAAGGACAGGGATATGGCCATCCCCACCCCCTCCCGGGCTGGCTCGCCCATTGCTCCCTTGCTGCCTGGATTGCCCATGCGGCCACCAGCGGGAGCCTTACCTGCCTTGGGGAGCCGCATGGACGTCCCGGCGGCGGAGTGAGGCCGGCCTCCATTACTCCCGAGTCATTTTTGTGCTGTTAATAATTTTTACCCCCAACTCTTCAGATGCTTGAGGCAGCTTATGAAATTCATTAAAACACAACGGAAGCTATATAATCTGCAGAATAAGTAGTAGTTCATTTGATTAATTAATGTAGTATCTATACTGCACTACTAATGTAGTGTAGGATCTTGGAAACACTCATCCATTTAGCTCGCACTAAAGAGGCATGATCCAGCCAAAGTGAAGCACATCTCTGCCCTATCCGTCTCGGTGCAACAGATTTGAGCATGTGGTTCTCTCTTCTGTTGAAATCAGTAGGAACTGAAAGTACTTAGCTTTGGCGGAACCATGCCTTTCTCCTGATTGCAATATCACATAAAATTTTATTTCAGAAAGACATTTTCAAATATATCCACATTCTGTATGGCCTACATTGAGTTAGTGCTTAGTGAGAGTGAATCCTGATGCTTCATGGGCTGAGATCCTAAGTATTGTGTGTGGAAGGAAGTTCCACAAGGAAATTTACCTATTCCCTGGTCCTCTCTCCCTTGCAGCCCCCTATACTTTGTCCTATCCTGTGAGTCCCCCAAATCTTAGGAGAGGTATTTCAGGAGGCACAGAGGGTTGCTGTGGAGAGGAAGGAGCAGGGAAGTTCACTTGAGGGAACTTCTGCATACAGTACTTAGGATCTAACCCACTGCATCTAAATTTCAAAAAATTAAATTTGTTTACTTATTTTCCTGTTGAATGCTAAACACTTTGTGACAGAGAAACTATTTGGCAGTGTGAGATTTTAGTCACTAATATCTAATCCTGCTCTCTCTGATTTGCATTCAAATATCCCACTGTGAAAACAGAAAGTAATCAATTCCACCCCCCATAGGCAATGTTCTGAAAATTGACTCTAGAGCAGTGGTTCTGCTAAGTGGCAGCGGGGCCTTCCCAGGGGTCACGACGACACGTCCGGGATCGTGCCACGGCCGAAAACGTCCGTTTTACCTGCATTAGTGGGCAGTGGATGTCCGGCGGTGTGTGTGGGGAGTCTGGGGACCCCTCCGCAGGCCTCCCCAAGCATCGGAGCAGCGCTCCAACGCGATCGCAACCCACTTCCGGTTTCGCTTTGTTCCCGGCTGGGGTGTTGCGATGCCCCAGTTCAGGAACCACTGCTCTAGAGAATTAGGGGTCTCTCTAGAGCTCCCCATAATCCTCTGCAGTCAGCTTTGGGAGATGGGGGTTCATGGGGGCAGGGGAAAATCAGGAAAAAAACCCAAAAACTCTGTGTGAGTAGAAATGCCTTCCAGTTTCACATTAGGATCTTTGGCTACCAGCCTATACAGTGTGTCATATGATCTTGGTATTTTTCTGATTCTCCTGATAAATGTTACTGTATTTAACTTGAAAATACACCTACGACAGAAATTGTTCCATTAAAAGTTATAATTTTTCATATCTATCCAATGCAGTACTTGTCTTAATGTAAACTAATTAAAATTTGCACATGTAAAGCAAAAAAGTTAAATAATGAAATGACTGATTATCAATGTCCAGTTGTGGATGCCTCTTATCTGATCAGAAAATCATCTCCTTCGCAGTTTCGGTGTCAGAATTGCTCATCTTCGCAAGTCTGCTCACAGGATGGCTCTTTTTATCAGGTAAGAGGCACTCCTGACTGTACACGTTACAGTCATTGATGACATCAGCACATTGTAATTCAGATTTGATTGGAGGTGGGTGTCCCTTTAATTCCATATTAGAAAGTTCTTCCAGACTAAGTTAAAGACAGAGAAATTGTTTATTTACCCATCTGTTTAATGTATTTATCAAATGTATATCCTGACTTTCCATTAACGTGTTCAAGACAGCTAACAAAAATAATTGCATAAAACATTAGGTCATTAGGAAAGGGATCGAGAATAAAATTGCTTATAATACCCCTGTACAAATCTGTGATGTGGCCAAGTTTGGAATATTATCAGTCTTGTTGCCGCACCACAAAAGGTTACTGTGGAGCTGTGAAAGGTGCTAAAGAAGACAACCTTCCTTATGAGGACAGGCTTGAGACTTTTTTTTAATTTGGAAAGGAGGTGATTAAGGACAGACATGACTGGCGGCACAATCCTGTGTAAAAAAGCGCCGGGGGAGCGCGTCCTCCCCTGGCACTGGGTATTGTAAACATGCCGTAAAGCACATTTACATGACCTGGAGAGTAAGGGCTGCCCTATGCCCACCGGGCAAGGTAAGCCCTGCACCGGCTGGTGTTGGGGCGGGGGGATGGCGGACTGGGCGGTGAGGGAGGGCAACGATTGGCCGGGGAGGGCGGGGATATCGGAGGCAAGCTCCATTGATATTCCAAGCTCTCTCCCAGCCCGATGCGGCCTTACACTGTGGGCTCGAATGTATGCCAGCTCCAGAGAAAATTCTCTGGAGAAAATTGAAAGCCATCATTTCCAACCCCCATGCTGTTGGGGGCAATTTATTTTGAGTGGCCTCCACAGGGATGGCAAATGGACAGCAGACTTTGACCATTCCCTGTGCTTCTGCTTGATTGTAGCATTCATGTGTAAAAACCCTGAACTGTTAGGACGCATGAGGGTGATGTTACACAGACTTGTTTCATTAATACAAGGCCCAATCCTATCCAACTTTCCAGCGCCGATGCAGCCATGCCAGTGGGGGTGTTTGCTGCATCCTGCAGTGGGGGAGCAGTCATGGAGGCTTCCTCAAGGTAAGGGAATGTTTGTTCCCTTACTTCGGGCCTGCATTTTGACTGCATTGGGCTGAAAAGTTGGATAGGATTGGTCCCTACCATTTGATGGCCAGACAATGACATTTTGCATGAAATTTTGGCCTACTTGTGCACCCCATGGTTGTCATATTTAGTTGTTTTGAAACGTCATGGACTGCAGTGTAAGATTTAAAAATGAATGTGGAAACTGTATTAGAATCATGGTCAAAACTTGATTTTTGACCAGTACATTTATTTTTAGAAATATGAAGGGGACTTTGGTCCTGGAAGCCAGAGCACACTACAGTTGTCATGCTGGGTTCCAGTTTTAAGCATACATTGGGTGGTATCCAAAGGAGCACATGCGGAAATAAGGTGACATTTTGCACTGTTCCTCATGTGGTTGCACACAGTGGCGTCACTAGGGCGCACGTCACCCCATAGCGGGGCGCACACGTCACCCCATAGTGGGGCGCGCGCATCACCCTAGTGACGCCTCCCCCTATACCCCCCTCTTAGAAATCTTCAGCGTGGCCATAGGCTGCGATTTTGGGGGGGCGGCCGACCAGGCGCCGCTCCGGGCGCCCGACGGGCCGCTGACCCAGGCGCCCCCTTAATTTTTGCAGCCGGCTCGGGGACGTCTGCCGGCCAGGCAGCCCTTTTCCCTCAGGGACGGTCTGCGCATGTGCAAAAAACGTTATAAATAATGTTTGCACAGCGGGCCTTCCTCAGAAGGTCCTGGCGCGTCAGCCGGCGTCAGCCGTCACTTGACGGGAGCTACGCCATTGGTTGCACAAGTATATGTGGAGGAAATTGTGCAATAATGAAATATTGACTGTTCTATGTGTGATGTCTTGTGCAACGTGTTGCACAAGCTGTTAACACAAATGCAAAACCAAGTCAGGATTCCATTCTGATTTCTGTGTGCAAGAATTTCATGCTATCATTTATGCATGCACAAGCCCTCTTATGCTCATGGAAGAATAACTTTGGATACAACCCATTATTTATGTATTTCACTTTTATTCTGCCTTTCTTCTAAAGAATTCAGGGTAGCATTCATTATGCGCCTCCCTCCCATTTTTATCCTTGCTACAAATCTGCAACGTAGATTAGGCTGAGATAATGACTGGCCTGCCCCAAGGTCACCCAGTCAGAAGCGTAGCCACGTTCCCACAGGGGTGCACCCCTGTGGCATCACTCAGGGCGGGGCATCACTTGCCCCACCCTCGACGTAGGGGTGCAAAAATGCTCCAAGAGGCTGGGCGGGGGTGGGGGGGTCACCATTTCTCCCCGCTGCTCGCCCGCACGGAGGCTTCTGAGGCGTCTGCTGCCTTTTTTGCAGTGTGAAAAAACTCACACACACCCCGTCGCCACCGTTTTGCTACAGATGCAGCTTTTGCACCACCACCCCACGTTTCACCCGGGGGAGGACCGCCCCCCCCCGTCCCTATGCCACTGCACCCAGTGATCTTCATGAATGAGTGAGGATTTGAACCCATGTCTCCTCAGTCTAAATCAAACTCTCTCCATTAAACTGCCCTGGCACTTTAACTGGAAATAGGTTCCATGAAAATCTGCACAATTTGTTTTCAAAGTACAGACAAAATCTAGCCAAAGTTAAGCATTTTTAAGCCCTCCTGATTTCAGTGGGAGAGTTTTAAGAACACTTTTAACTATTGAATTGAAATGAATGCGACTTAATGCTGAATTTGGCTTGCCTGTGCCCAGTATGTTTTTTTTTAAAGTATATATATTGAGAGGACACATTCCTTCTGAATGGAGTTTGCTATGTAGAAATAGGCACAAGGGAGACTGCGGAGGAAGAGGAGGGGAATGGTTTGTACATTAACTGGGAGAAAAATATACGATTATGTTGTGTATACACACTTAAGACAGTTGCAGTAGGTAACAGAAGTCATGGCAGGGCTTCATGGAAAAAAATTAGTTTTGAGGAAGGCTTTGAAGGATGTAAGAAAGAAGGCATTGCACGGGTGATTTGGGAGGGAGTTTCAGGCATAAGAAAGGGATAAAGGGGTGGAGTTGTTGTTTGAAGGAGCAGGAGTCCTTCACACAGCTGAAGGTGGTGGAATTGGAGATCATGGGCAGGAGTTACTGAGATATGAGTGCACAGAGGTAAGAAGGGACAAGGCCATGGAGGGATTTCAACATTCATGAGATGTTGTCTTGAGTGCTCCCTGATGCATCTGATGGGCCACTGTGAGATACAGGAAGTTGGACTCGATGGGCCCTTGGCCTGATCCAGCAGGACTCTTGTTCTTATGATTTGAAGATGAGGACCAAGAGCTTGTGCTTGATCCAGGACCAGCTGGTGTAGGGATTTAAGGAGACGGGTAACATGATCAGAGCAACAAGAGAGGTGAATAATTTTGGTAGCAGAATGTTGAATGGATGTGGGGGGACTTGAGGTGAGACAACAGAAGACCAGAGTGAAGAAAGTTGCTGTAGTCAAGGTGGGGGAAGTGTCAGTCTAAAAGCATTATAAACTGTCACCAAAATTATTTGTATAATACTGTACACAATTTTAAGAATGTTACTTTCCCTCCATGTTAGGACCAAAAGTACAGTTGCAGCTTATGGGAGTGAGGGCAGCCCATGCTGTGTCTGTCACATCTCTTCCCAAGATTCATTGCATTATCAGGTCATGTCCTGAGGCTAAGAGGGAGCTGAGTCAAGTAGCCTAGCAAACAGTGGTCACATGATCCAGCAGCTCCTATAGTCATCAACTGGTTATTTCACAGTCATTCTGTCTAGTGCCTTTGACCTTTAGCTTCCCCCTTCCCCCTGGGACATGGCCTGGCAATGTAAACATCCCTAATACAGGCTATGGCATTCTTCTCCCACTCTTTCTCCCCAGGTATGTCTCCTTGCAACCATTGCCTGGCTTCAGTTCTATGCATTTCAAGCACAGTAACCTGTACATGAGGTCCCAGGGCAGAGCAGCTAGTTAGGGATGAAGGGCTGTTGCTATGCCAGTGTGTGCCTCTAGCATGATCTTGGTACAATATGCCAAAAGAGGCTTCATGTGTGCACTTCGGGGGGGGGGGGGGGCTGGATGTGGTGCATGCAGTTTTGTGTACCTAGTTCCTGAGGTCCCTTATAGATTCAAGGAACCTTCAGACCCTGCCCTCTGCACACAAGTTTGGGTTGGATTGCATCCTTTCTATTTTGAGTGTTTCATACAATACGTATAGAGTCCCATCTGGTTGCAGAGGCGTCGGCTCATGTGGGGCGGGGGCCCCCGGGCGCAGGGCCCCAGGGGCAGGGCGGGGCTCCCTAGGTTTCGGTTTCTTTTTTCCTTTTTTTGCGTTTTTTTTTTACTGTTTTCCAGGGTTTTTAAGTGGTAACGGGGCATCTGTGTCTGTGTGTGTGCTTTTCCCCCACTTAGCTTGTATATAGGAAGCTTCCAGCGACGTTCTTCAGAAGTTCTTCTGCCTGCACCGTGCACGAACTCCGTAAAGCGCCCAGCAGCGCTTTCCACAGCTCGCGCAAGCGCAGAACGTCAATTGGAAACTTCGTCGTTCTGCGCCTGCGCAAGTTTTCCACATTTCGCGCATGCGCAGAACGACGAAGTTTCCAATCGGTGTTCTGCGCCTGCGCGAGCTGTGTCTGTGGAAAGCGCTGCTGGGCGCTTTACGGAGCTCACGCTGGGTGCAGGCAGAAGAAGTTCTGAAGAACGTCGCTGGAAGCTTCCTATATACAAGCTAAGTGGGGGAAAGCACACACACACAGATGCCCCGTTACCACTAAAAAAAAAGGAAAAACGAAACCGAAACCTAAAATTTGACAGTTTTATTGGGGGGCGTCGGGGGGGGTGCCCCAACCTCGCGGGGGCGTAGCAACGCCTGTGTCTGGTTGTTTTGGTTCCTTTAACATATATGAAGCCACGAGTAAGTGTAACTAAATTTGACTGTCTCATTTTCTTATTATACTACTCTTGTACTTATGCCTACATACTGTCATTGTTTCTATTTATTTTGTTTTCATTATAATTTTAGTCTTATCCCATGGTACTCCAGTATCGACCCAGAATTGACTTCGGTTAGACCAAAGGGCCAGATCCCACTGAGATTAACCCTGCACTATGTTTACCCATCGACAGATTGCACAATGAATGGATGTGCCTGGATTGGGGGGACACCACCAGAATTTCAGCATGCAGATATGAACATTTTCTTCAATTGATCAACTGTATCTCCCCTCCCCATCAGTTAGATTAAGCCAAGTGCCATTCTGCTACTGAACATTCATAAGATATTTGTGGTATCAAAGTCAGCGAATCGTAGCCAAATTGTTAAATGTATAGTCAAGAGTCACAATCCCTGAAATACTTGCTTTGCCTGTTAGAAGCCTTCCCTAGTTTGTATCATTGATGATGACATTAGAAGAGAGAGCCATGTGCTCTTTCACATGTGGCTTTTTCACATTTACTGTTTTACTGAAAAAAAAGTTGTTTAAAATAAGTACTGTATAAAAGGTTAAAATATACCTTTAAAAATATTTTGTATATAATATATGTTTAGAAATGTGGTTGTTACGCCACTACCTTTTTCTTGTTCAATTTTTCATAGGTCCAGGTATAGCTCTCTCATTAGTATGCAGCAGTCTCTCTCTCTTTTTTCCCTTTTTTTGGGGGGGGGCAGTGTCTGAAAATTTAGATTTTGTGTCAAAGAAGTGAAATACAATCAGTTTGTTTTGAACTGAAATGGTGTGTACAGGCAATCATATAATGTCCCATAGACTCCCTTCAGTAATGCATATGACTTACCTAGAATTTTGAATTGGAGGAGTAGCAAAACAGCATACATGCAGCAGGTAAGATTATTTATCTTTTTTTAAAAGTCCAGTATATATATTTTTAAATACATGCCTTAGGGAAACATGGGAACTGTCATGTAAACTTTCTTTTAAATAGTATGTGTTAGATGTCTTTGAAACTGTTGCCATTGCAGGCTTCCCCCTGAAATTTAAACTTTCTTCAGTACTGGCAACAATCCAGCAAAAAAGTGGGTGTTGGTGTGATAGACTGGGGCCACTGTGCTTAAACATCCTTGTGTATTATTTTAGCCTATTTGATAATATATATTGGCATATTGTAAAAGTTGCCAGTTTAATGGCATCAGAGTTGCATTCTATAGTTATCTAGAATCTAGAAGCTATTATGGAATTCGTTGTCACATCTGAAACTGAAGTAGATTAAATATGGCAGACAAAGCTACCTGACCAAACTACTAACTGTTCAGGGTTTTGTTTTGCTTTTTCCTAAGAATCAGTAGTGTTACAAACAATGTTTGCCTTAGGTATTGCATGTGTGTTCCTCTTTGTTTAAAATGTTGTGTTTATGGTTATGGATGTCATTACAGAGATCATAATATATTGTATGTTGTTTCCTGTCTTCCATTATCTTTTGCACATTTAAAGGCCAAAACACCAATATAGTTCAAACATTTGTATACTTTTTAATCAACACATTTACTGGTAGTATAAATTACACAATGTTAAGTAGTGAAAGAAATTAATTCTCTTTAGGATGCTGTGACAGATGTTCAAATCAAATCAGAACAAATCAAGGAGCTAGAATGTGAAAGATTATAGGCCATTACTTCCAGATAGTAAGTATATTTACTCAAGAGCAAATACCAGACTTGCCTAAGCCCACATAACAAAGGCATGGGCTCCAATCCAGGAAACCTATAGCAGATTAGGGTGATAGATGTCCAGGCGCCAGGGCTGTGCGTGTGATGCTCCTTTCTCCTCTACTCACCAGTGTGATCAGCACTGGCAGACTTGATAGGGCTGATAGGTTAACACTAACCCTGGACTGAAGCCAGTAGCTACTTTCTCCAGTCAATAGTGCCTGACACTGTCAGAGTTGATCGCACTGATCACCTGTGAAATGTTGTGAGCACAGGCAGGAATACCACTTGCCCATGCAGCCCCGGAGGTAGTGGATCCAAAGAGCTGCTTAGTCTGCATGCACCTGCCCAGTGCAGAACTATTCTCTTTTGAATAGTGAACCACTACCACCACCACCACCGTATCAAAAACTGCTTTTGAAATTCCCTTCAATTTTCCAAAACAGTTTGCCATACTGTATGTGGGGCTACTTTTTGAGAAGAACATGTTTAATGTTCCTTGGGACTTGTGGAACTACTAGCCCTGGACCTGAATCTGGCCAGATTTACAAACACACAAGTAATATCTGGCAGCAGGCATGTCTGCATTGTAGAAACCTGCTTCTGAACATAGATTGACTTTCCTGGATTGGGGGCAAATTTCTTTGACCGTGCTGTTCCATAAGGATGGATTTTGGACACTACTTAAGTCCTGAATAAAGGGGTGCTGCATGTCATTCTGTAGTTCTGGATAACAGCAGCTCCCACATCTCCCCTGTGGGGGAAAGGCCTGAGCTAAATGCATGTCTAGAACTTGTGCATCTTGCTGTGGGGAAGATATGCAAGCCACCATTTTGGATCTATGCCACTTTTTTTCAGAATTTCCAAGTAATATCCGAAGGTGCCCTAAGGAAACAGTTATTGCCAATCAGCCATGCAAAATGTCTTTACTGAAATTACTGACATCTTTGCTGTTGACTTAAATTAAAATGGTGCCATACCTGAAGGATCCTCTGGTAATGTTAGTACCATGCCCTTTAGCGAGCCTGCCCTGCCCATTCATATTGGAACTAGACTGTCTCTACTGATAATATGGAAAATGAGCTGTTTAAAGCTTTGGTTTAACTCAGTGTAACATTTTAAAGTTTCTTTCCAAATTTGTTTAAAATATGTTATCAAGCAAATTTCTTTTGATAGTATTTTAGAAGATTTGGACAAAATATTTTAAAGTCCAGTAATGACCAACATTGTATAGCCTCATTGTACATCAGAAGAAATTTTGTTTTTCACTGAACTGAAAAGACCACACAAAAACAAGCACTTTGTATCTAGATACAAAAACTTCCTACATCAGTTCAGTGACCTTCAAAAAAATTTCAGACTGAGAACCAACACCTGCTTCATTTTGCAGAATTTCACTTTTTAGAACCATTTTGTAACTTGGATTGAGGTATCTTCCACTTGAAACACAGAAATTCAAGACAGATTTGTCAGCTGTGAAACAAAGAGCCTTAAAATGTTTCTTGCACATGTAACCTCCTTTGTGGCCTACACCTTTGCATATTTGGTATAGTTGCATAGTGCCTCTACACGGTTGGATAATTGTTCAAAGGCCAGCCAGCTGCAGACATCTTCTGTAGAATGTCCTCATTTATTTGTACATTCAAGTACACATATGTATATTTGATCACTTGGAAAATGCATGGCATGGGTGTCAAGAAAAAATGGAAGATTATCTAGATATTTGTAGAGCAATTGCAAGTTTTTAAGCCAGAGAAAGATTGTATAAATGAAGAAATGGTGTTCCACCAGAGTTGTACAATGGATATGGGGATGTCTAAAGCAAGCAGTCAAAAGCTCCCTCCATTGGAAAAACAAATATCAAGTCTGCATTGTTAGCATTGTTGTCTGCTCTGGATCACTTCCCATGAGCTTCCCATGTGGTCGGTTTCTCCCATCCTTTCTTTGAAAGAAAATTAATTACTCCATGCATGTACACTCTACAGCTGTTTCCCCATAGTGTATGCCAGGCATTTTTCTCACATAGAAGAAGTGGAAAGCTTTGCATATTGCCTTGGGGCATTTGAAACCACTGTCTTGCAATTGCAGACCCAGTCCAAAGAATTGCCATGTTGCTGTGCCCACAGAGAAAAAGGTCTAGTGCTTAAACTTAGACACACAGGGACCTTAGAGTACAGAGTAAGGCATGGATTAACATGTATAGATTTTGTTTGCTAGATTTACTGCCCAGTCCTATCCCCCATCTGCTCTGCTGGAACTCATGCTCCAGAAGTGCAGTGTCATTTGCGGTATCGCAAAACATGGTGTGCTGTCATGTGCTGCCAGGCCACTGCCTCAAACAGTGAGCAGTGTCAGCTGCATGGCAATGGCTCGTCTCAGTGGCGTACTCAGCCCTCCCAGCGCCTGGGGGGGCGGGGGTTGGAGCGCCCCCATCGCTCCGCGCCCCCCCAAGCAGCCGGGCTCGGGGCTGAGTAGCGCGCCACCGGACCGGAGCCCCCGGAAGCAGCGCGCCCCTCGGAAGCGTCACCGGCTTCAGGAGGCTCCGCTCCGAAGCCAGGAGAAGTGCTACTCCGAGCGACCGCTCAGCTCGGCGGTCAGGGCCTTCTGAGAAGGTTCTGCGCGTCGAAGCGCCTTTTACTCCCTTTCGCTCATGCGCAGAACCTTTCTGAGGGCAAACGGGCTGCCCACTTGAAAGAAGAATTCAAAGAGGATTTGAATCCCTTTTCCGTTCTGGGGCCTCCCGTTCTCACTGGGCCGCTGGTTACAACGGCAAAAACGTTAGGTCAGATTGCGCTGATAGTCTTCTACATCTACTGTGTTTTTTTTCTTGCAGCATCCTTTATGTATCTGGTCTAGGAGTGCAGAGCATAGTATGTGACAAGAATAAAATAAATCCAAGAAGCAGGAAAGAGCACGTGTGGCTTATATGCATTTGCTTGAAGTAATGGGTGATAGGCAGAATTAGTACAGGTGGGCCCCCATATCCACTGGGGATATGTTCCAGGCCCCTCCATGGATACTTGAAACCGTGGATAAGAGCGAACACCTCCTCCATGGTTTCCTGAGGGCCTCCCCCACCCTGCTTCCCCTGCAGGCAGGTATGCTTGCCCCCCCCCCAGCTCTTATTTTTCTTTCAGCAAGCTTTGTTTCTTCCTTAAAACAAACAGAGAAGCAGCCTCCATTGCAGGCAAGTAGAACGAGATTAAGTCCTAGAGAGGCACTGCAAGGTTTCTGTTAACCTTGCAGAGCCTCTCTAGTACTTAGTCTCATTCTACTTGCCTGTAATAAGCAGCCAGAGGCTGCTTCTCCTGTTTCTTTAAAGGAAGAAACGAAGCTTACTGGGAAAAAAGTAAAAGCCGGGGGGGTCCCCACGATCCGTGGATAACTGAAACCGTGGATAGCGAATCAGCGGATATGGGGGATCACCTGTAATTTAAAAGAGAGATGCACAAAATAGGAAATATTCCCAGGGCTATCCAGTTGCATACTGAGGCTAGTATTGAAACTCTTTTACACTTTTAAACACAGTGACTTTACTGTAAAATGTAAGATATGTCAGGTTTACCACCCCCATCCCCAGGTATGGAATTATTCTCGTAGAAACCTGTATTTTTTTTTGTCACATTGTCATTGCAGATGCTGGATTGTGTCTGACGGATTTTGTGTTGCTGTAGAATTGGCCTTGAAACCATTTGTGGTTTTTGTTTTGTTTGAAAAAATGGTCTAGCTTTTATACAAGCTTCTTTTCGGCCTATTAAAGTATTTATATAGTTTTAAAGGAAACTTCATATTGCTTCCTGATTTTTAAGGAAGTTCTAACACCAAAGGTCATCCAGCCAGAAAGCAGCATGGAATTCAAAGCTACAGTTAAGTTCAGCTAATGCCCACTTACAGATAAAGGACAGAGACTTTTGTTTTCAGTATTGATGGCTCTGCTATACTTGGCCTATGAACCAAAAATTCAGTGTGCCATCTATCTTGTAAATCTACAGAGCACAAACCACTGACCAATCTAATGTCAGCGTTAAAAAAAAAGTTGTGGGGTTTACTGACTTTATCTTTTGAAGCTGGTAAATCCAAGCTTTGTGGCAAGGTGTTAACATCCATCTTACAGATTTTGATAGCATTTTTTTTAGCAAAGTGCTTTGCTTTCACTAATGTCTGCCCCACTCACTGATCAGCAAATAAAGTAACACTGTGTGATGCATTGTATCCATCACCATCCATTTGACACACCTTTTCCATAGTATTCATTAACAACAAAAAATTAATGCTGAATTTTAAAGCCTGCCTATTACATTAGCAACAGATCTATTTTATTACTTTCTAGAAGATAAAACAAAGAATGTGTAAAAGTTTTTTCCCTCTATTGCACAGTCAGTCAGCTATTAAAAACAAACTACATTGCATAAAAAAATATTTGAGGTAAGTGGTAAATCTGAAGGAGAGGAACTAGGGCTGTATTACAATGCATACTGACTTGGGAGTAAGCATTGCAGAACTCAGTGGAACTTCTGAGTAAACATGCATAGGATAGGGCCGTAAGTGTCCTTATGTATGTAACATGTCATCCAAGTAATGACAAAAGAGGAGTGTGACACGAGTAGTAATTCCTCTATGCTTCCTTGTATTTGGTTCATGGTTCTCAGTTTGTACTATAACAGCTCTTGCAATATGTAGAAATCTTAATGCATAATATTCTGTTGCTAATTTTCTTTTAAAGTATGAAATCTTTTAAGCTTTTTGTCAAAAGTGGTAACATCTTATAACAAACCTTTTTGTGGTTGTAAATTTAGCTTATGAATCATTCAAATTGAAGTGAAATAAATACCAGGTCATTGTTAATGACTTAGTCTATCCTACTTATTAAAAAATATATGTATTTTTGTAAAGGAAATGCACCTGTAAATATTTAAGCTGTCATCTGTTTTGTTTTTGGAAAAAAAATGCTGCTGCTTAGGAGGATCACCTAAATATTTTTAGTTTTGTGCTCAAAATGGATTTTCTTTGCATTTGTGGTATGTTTATTCTGTACATAGCTGAACAGTTACAACTGGGCTAAATGCATTTTATATGTGGACTTACTTATTGAGTATGCCACAGAGTTTCTTATTAAATCCACCTGAAGGCAGAATAAGTAATGGTGCTGTTTTTTCATCTTTGATATTAGCTTCCTTCAGCCTTACAACATTCCTACTTAATTGTTGTCTCTGAGTTATAACCAAGTTCTAATTTCACTATCAAGGTCACATTCCTGATTGACGTATCAGTGAGTACTGTACTTATTTTCCATTTGCTGTTCATAACATATATAGTATTAACCAGCGACAGTTCATATTTCCTATTCTGTGTGAATGACTGTCCCTATATTTGCTGTTTCGGGGATGTCCTATTAACATTTTCTTAGTGTGAGTCCATCATCCTTGTTCTTCAGGATTCATCTCTCCCCTTGGGGTCTTTAGAAGCTTACTCTCAGTGAGTGGATAGATATGTTTGGTCTCCAACACATGTGCATATAAATGCATGCGCACATTAACATTAAGGCACCACCTCACATTTCACACATTGCAGCTGCTGAGGTATGTTCTGAACTGTTGCTAACCTACTGTAGAACAATTATGCTTCTTCCTATATCTTTATACATGAGAACCATCGCCTTTTTGGTTTTTAAACTGGCAAGGCGGAACACACACACGAGTAATTGCAGTGTAAACAAATACACATTCAGCAGGTAATTATGAATCATCAGCAATATGTACGGTAATACTAAAAGGGATGTGGCTCACAAAGTGATCCTTGGTATACAAAGAATAGGAGCATTGACAAGAATGTATTTGACAAATAATGTAAATAGGATTAATGAAGTTAATATGGTTTTTCAACCTCAATAGAAGACAGTTTTAGGGCCCAATCCAATCCAACTTTCTAGTGCTGATGCAGCCATGCAGCGTGGCATGCGTGGCATCCTGCGGTGGGTGGTCAGTCACGGAGGCCTCCTCAAGGTATGCAATGCAGCCTTACCTCGGAGCTGCATTGCAGCTGCATCGGTGCTGGAAAGTTAGCTAGGATTGGGCCATTAGTGTTAGACGAATAAAACAGTGGCTGCTTGACGACCAAGCTTATAAAACACATTCTCATACAGTATTCAGTCAGTAGTTCAGTGAATTGAAGAGAAAAAAAAAGCACGATGGATAATTCAAATATATATTTTTTCCCAGTGCAGGGGGTTGGGGGGATTGTATACCTGCATATTTTGAAAAGCTGTTTCCTAGGAAACGGCTGTTGGAACACACAAGGTTTCTACTGCAATTCATGAGTGACTAATACAAAGAGTGGTTTCTTCCAGCCGCTCTCTTAAAAGACTTTATGGGGGAGAAAGGAGATTAGACTATAACTAGCCACCAGAAATTGCAGTGGCTGAAATCTAGTTCCTTTTTTTAATCTTTCTTTTTGAGCCAGCCATTAGCAACTAAAATATCCTACAGTATACAGAGAAGCTAGAAATGTACAATGTTGGAAATGAAACTACAGTACAATCAGATGCTGACTGCAGATAATATCTTACCTCAACTGGACCCCCATAGGACAATTGTGGAGCTCTTTCTTCAGTGGAAAAAGAGTACTTTTGACTTACTTTCAAATTACGTGGCTGACCCAAAGTTTCCACCTTTACTCAAAACTTCCTGTCTTTTGAATATTTTGTCAGATTTCAAATATTTGACAACAAATATGGTGTAGATAATGGACTTGCGGCCCAATCCTATCCATTTTTGACAGCTGAACTTGTGTTCCACTGTTGCAAATGCAGTAGCGCCACTGCAAATGGCGCTCAGTTGCTGGGAGTTTTGGAGCTGCCAACACCCACCTGTGCTAGGCCAGGTAAGGTGGTGGCAGGGCAGGCTGTTCAGGTTTGGGAGGGCAGGGATAGGACTGGTGGATCTCAGTGGCAAAGTGCATGCCAGATCCTATTCTCCAGTTTCCAGCCCACCCTGCCCCCTTCATCTCCTTGGACTTATGCCAACTACATAGCTCATGTGGGTCCGAGGGGGCCGCTAGATGGCCAGACATCCTACTGAGGGATAAGTAAAGTTTTTTACTTACCTGTTACTGGCCTTCTGGTTGCCACTCCCTTATAGCATGCAGTGCACGCTTCATTGGTACGGCTGCATGCTTATAGCATGGTGGGAGATAGGATTGGGTTGTTAATTTTGGCCAATGTTTGGCTGCTACTTGTCCTTTGATTAGTATGAAAAGGAGATACCAGTAAAGCATTTAATAGCATTTACACATTCTATAAACCACCAGTCAGCTAAAGCATATTATTAAACAGCCTTAGAAACCAGTGCACAAAAGGTCTAGTAACTAGACCACATAAATCTGTACATTTGCGCCTACCCACATCTACCTATGTTATTGGCATAAAGGAAAAAAATAGAAAGAACCAAATCTTCTAGTTTAGCAAGTCTTCCTTTCTAGTTGTCTGGCAGTGGTTCATACTTGCCACAGGCAACCAGGAGAATGGCCATTTACAAGCCTATTATTAACTAGATTACGTGTTATTTTAAGTGTGCTTCAAACTATATGTGTTGAATGCTAATATCAAAGATGTCCACAGCACCATTGTTAGCCGTGGATGGAAATGGCATCCAGTATGGTCCATATGCTGCACTATGCTCCAAGACCAGTTGGATAAAATCATATAAAAATCGTTGGGCAAGTTGTATAACAGATATGCTTGTTAGCACTGAATTGCTCCTTTCTGAAAGCAATAAATATATTCATGTTGTAACATCTGTTGTGCAGCCTACTATAAGAGGCATTTTGTTGCAGTTTGGTTTTCTATATAATTTATTTTGTGTTATAAAAAGAATTCTCTGGTTCATCTGAAAATTTGTCTCATTTGTAATAGGTTCTGAAATGACTGTGTTTTCTTGATTCAGATTATGCAACACCAGCTCACTTTAATGTCAGGCAATCAACTTGCTGAATCCACACCAACACTGTTGTCACATTTAATTTCAATTCACTTTTTTTAGTCTCTTATTTCAAATAAAATTTGCATAATTTCCTATATACACATACTTCCTCGTGGAGTTATATAGTTAGACTCCCAAAATTGTAGCTGGCTGTATTGGTCCATTAGAAAAAGATTAAAAAGCCACGATCCTGTAATACCTCGAAAGCCAATCATGTCAGACTCTAGGGTGCAGTGCTCATCTCCGTGTCTAAGGCCGAAGAGCCAGCGCTGTCCGAAGATGCTTCCGTGGTCATGTGGCTGGCGTGACTAACGGAACGCTGTTACCTTCCTGCCGCAACGGTACCTATTTATCTACTTGCAATTTCTTGCTTTCAAACTGCTCGGTTGGCAGGAGCTGGGACAGGAGACGGGAGCTCACTCCATCACGCGGCACTTGTGTCTCGATCTGCTGTCCTACAGACCTTCCGGTCTGCAGTTCAGCATCTTAACCACTAAGCCACCGCGGCCAAATAAATACAAAATCTTAAGCAAGCTTTTGAGTTGTCCAGAACTCTTCATTGGGCTGGATGTTAAGTAAAGCAAAAAGGGGAAGGGTGGGGTGGCAAGGCATGATGTGAAGCCTCCATAGACTGCAGTTTTGTAATAGTCCTAAAATGTAGTACAAGAGGAATTAGACCATGGAGATGAACCTTAGTAGGTGCTAGATAGGATCTCAGTTTGCATCCAGGGCTTCTGGAAAGAAGACAGTACAGAGTAACAACTGACTTTGTACTCTGAAAGTGGGGAACAGCCATTATTGTCTCACATTCTTCCCATTTTAGGACTCTTTACAAACTGCAGACTTTGAGGACAACATCATGCTTTGCTTAACATCCAGTTTGATGCAGAGATCTGAAGAACACGAAACTTCCTTCGGATTTTGCATTTATTTGGTTGGTCCTAATAAAGATAATATTAAAAAGCCACAATGTAATAATATCTTTATATTATTATAAATAAAGATAATATAATATAAATATAATATCTTTATATTATTATATATAAAGGCCAGACTTTCTGCAGGCTCTTCTACATGTGCATGGGGGGCTTTTTAATTACCCTTCCTACCACAGCCTTCCCCTCCCAAGTCATTTTGAAGGTGAGGGATTTAACTCTTTTGAAGTGGGATTTCATCAAGGGCTACCACCAGAACGGAAAATCAATACAGTACTGTACTTATACTGCAACACGTATGCAAAGTAGGTATTTTGTGTGCATACATAAGCCTTATTATAGATTCCAACTTCAGTCTTCTTTAAAGATGCTGGAATGTTAGGGTGTTTTTTTTAGCTTTTGCTATCAGTCAAAATAATTGAAGTGGCTGGGCGCATAAAGGGGCCATAATATTTAGAAGAAAATCTAGAGTGGAGTTGGTCAATAGGCAGGGGCTTCAGAATGCAAAACTGAGCCTCTAATAACTATACAAAGTCAACGCCAACATCAGGTTTTGGGGCCCCTAGGGCAAAGCTCTGCAAGAAACCTCCATGGCACCCCTCACCCAGCCCCTGATTGGGTATGGGGGGGGTCAGGGGTAAGCCTGGCTAGAAAGGCCCTCTGATGGGCATGAACCCTCCGTTATGCCCAGCCCTTGATGCCACCTCTGTGCAAATTCCTTGTACCAACTGCATGATTATGTAAGAAAAACCAAAAAGTACAGCACAGTGACTGTTCACAGGCTGCTGTATGACCTATACTCATGGCAGATTTTTTTTGAGAAACTGGTGCGGGCCTGTGCTCTGAAGTAGTTCATTGTGGCATCTATACATAGATATCCGAAGAACGTATACACATTTCATCCTAGACAAAGGGTTTATGTCTACTTCACACATGTTTTACTACACGGAGACGCATGAACTCGCAGTAAAAAAATAAATCTCATGCTGACTTCCACCTCTTTCTCTTGCAATAAATCTCATGCTGACTTCCACCTCTTTCTCTTTCTCTGAGCATTTTCCTGATTTGTCCCACTGCTTTGTGCTTTCTTGGCTCTGTCTCACGTGTCCCACATGACACAATGTCCTTGATATCTATCTATTGGTTTATTTACAAAGCTATGCAATTACACATTCTCTGCTCTGTGCAACAGCTCTTACGCGCCATAGAGTCTCTTTCTCCTGCCAAAATGAATGTAAGGGGCACTTTGCTAGGATTGAGAAGCTCAAATATTGCTAGCAAATGTCCTGCTGCTAGGTAGAGAGGGCCTGTTATTAAGTCTGGCAAATGTGTGGGGCATCTCTTTGCTAGCAAGGGGGTTTGCCTGTTCCTTCGTAGCTTGCAGTGAGTGATAATTAAACATTTGAAGAATGTGTGACTATTGCAAATAGTCCTCAAGCATATTTTGTTAAGGCTTGTTAATCTCTACTCCTCCGCATGTCTACATATACACATTGTTTTTATATATTTTAATTTAGGAAATGAGAGCCCTATTGGCATAAATAATTCTGAAAAGCTGGGGAAGAGTGCTTTTGAATGTAAGAAGATTTGCTCTTCCTCTGTTATTTTAATGGGACATGTGCCAACCTTTTTATGAATTATGAATGCCGAAGCCTCTTTCCAAATGAAGTTGCTGGACGCTTGCCATTAGAATGAGGCATTCACATTACAGGATGCCAGCACATTTTTGTTTAAGTCAAAACTGAATGATTAAATCACTTTTTCCATCACAGGGAAAATTCCATGCAAGAAAAGATGGATATACAGAACTGTTGCACCGGAAAACCACCTGTAGAGTGAAAACTATCCACTCATTCTTCTTTCATAACAGAAAAATGGTAAAATAAACAGACCTCTTCCCATGGCAGATTACAACTTTTAAAACAATATGGAAGAAATAATAATAATTGGGCAAGAAGAGAAAAAGGATGCAGTCATTTGCAAAGCAGTATACAGTAATGCCTTGCAAGACGAAATTAATTCGTTCTGCGAGTCGTTTCGTATTACGAAAATTTTGTCTTGCGAAGCGCGGTTTCCCATAGGAATGCATTGACATTTAATTAATGCGTTCCTATGGGCAAAAAATGACGGAACAAAGTCAAATTTGGTTTACAAAATGTTTATTAAGTGCTCTTTAAAGGCATACATACTGTACAGAGGATGGACATACTGTACGGAGGATTTCAAAAATTTCAAGCACAAAACTTCAACTTTTTAAATATGACAGAAAAACATTTAAAGATCAGCAAACATGAGGCAGGACCATCTGATTTGAGGCTCAACACTGTCTCCACATCACTTGGACAACACTGGACAACTTGGAGAAGGCTTCAAGGCTTGACTTCAAGGCTTCTAGGAGGACGAGGAGGAGGAAGAATGCAACTGGGCACCACTGGTAGAAGCAGCAGATTCCTCTTCCACTCTTTGCTTCTTCATGATGAACCTCTCCAAGGTTTGCTGCTTCAGCTGCCTTTTCAGCACCCCTCTGAAAGAGGACATGATCCTTGTATCAAACGTGTTCGCAAGGTCACGTGCCAGAGCTTTGTCTGGGTGGTGCCGCTGTGCATAAGTCTGCACGTTTTTCCACTGTTGGCAGATGTCCTTCAGTTCCCTGGAGGACAGCTGTTCCTCCTTGCTTCTTCCTCTTCCAAAGAGGCCTGCTCCTGCCTAGCCTCTGCCTGCAGTTTGACCAGCTCCTGGGTGGACAGCTCCTGGTTGTGGTCCTCCACCAGCTCGCAGACGTCCTCCTCTGTGACCTCGAGGCCCATGGTTCTCCCCAAGGAAACAATGTCCTCCAGCACTGTTGACTCTGGTGCAGGTGCAGAAGCATCAGAGTCACTTGTTGCCACACAGTCTGGCCACAGGTTGCGCCAAGCGGAATTCAGATTTCTCTGGCTGATCCCGTCCCAGGCCGTGGTGATCATCTTCACGCAGCTGACGATGTCAAAGTGGTCTCTCCAGAATTCACGCAGGGTGAGGTTGGTGCAATCGGTCACCTCGAAGCAGCGCCTAAAAAGCTCCTTGGTGTAGAGTTTTTTGAAATTGGCAATGACCTGCTGATCCATTGGCTGGAGTAGTGGGGTGGTGTTAGGTGGCAGGAACATGATGTTTATGAAGCGGAAGTCCTCTAACAAGTCTTCCTCAAGGCCTGGAGGATGAGCAGGAGCATTGTCCATCAGAAGCACGGCCTTCAGCGGCAGGTCGTTGTCCAGGGCCAAAAGCCAGGGCCAAAAGCCAGAAAAATATATGGGAAAAATTTGTCTTGCGAAGCACGGCCATAGAAAAATTTGTCTTGCGAGTCACCAAAAAAATTGCAAAACGCTTTCGTCTTGCGAGTTTTTCATTGCACGAGGCGTTCGTCTTGCGAGGCATCACTGTATATTCAATCTTAAAGTGGACAGAATACAGTATAGGTTAGGATGCACAAGAGAGGGACAACTATCAGCACTCCAAAGCTCATAGTTAGAAACTGACCAACTTTGTGTGGTCAAGTTGAATGGCTGAAAAGCACCTCCTGAGACATGTGTAATGCAGCCCAGTATTTATTTATTTATTTATTTATTTATTTATTTATTAACAATAGTGCTGGGGGGGGAGGTACCCAAAATGGAGTGAAACTGTGTTGGGAGGGGCTTTAACACTTTGCCCTGCCTGCAGTTCCGATTCCAATTGTGCCCCCTGTGTGTGCTATTTGGGAACATTTGTTCTCTTGCCCCGGGGGTATGCCCCTGCTGCCTCCATGGGTCATAGGACCTGGAAGCAGATCTAGAACTCACACTAGCCAGTCCACAAAATTGCTTTCTAACCACTCAGCCACAGCAGGAGACAGGAAAAGAGCACCTTATTTAGCATCCCACATCACCACAAAAAGGTACACCTGGCTGGGAAGCTATAGTACATGTCCCATCAGAGGGAGCACTGCATGAGCCAGTCATTGGGCTTGCATGTGACACAGGGCTCCTATTACAGCAGCCTGTCCATTTAGAGCTCCTATTTAGCAGCCCATCCACACACCTACAGATCCCCATGCTCTTTACATCATTCCTGGCACCTGCTACATGGTGGCCATAGCATAGCTGTCAGTATACTATAAGTTCTGTAAGTTGAGGAGGTTTAATATTGTTCCACAATAAGTTGAACTCTGAAAGAGCAGAGATTAGTTGAGGGCATATTTGAGGGCATATTTATGCTAGTGCCTCAAACTGCTTTAACAAATATTCCCCCTCCCCAGAGAACTCTGGGGAGTGTAGTTCTGTGACGAAGCCAGGATGCTGCAGCAGAGAATTCTCATCATAGTTGACAAACTACAAGTCCCAGAATTCAGGGAAGTCATGGCAATTAAGCTAAACTGACAGAAGTTTGTAGCGTAGATAAGCCCTAAACTCAGGGAAGAAGGAGGTAAGAATACTTACGGTCCAATCCTATGCAACACTATCATGCTGGAACTAGTGTTCCAGTGGTGGTACGTGCTTTATGGCTATCACAAATGGTGATCTGGAAGCCCATGTGATCCGGAGGCCTAGCCAGAGGCAGGAGGGGGTAGCACCCGGCATGGACAACTTGTGTCAGATGCTATTCCCTCCAGAGCAAGTTTGCCCTCTTTGTCTCCTCAGACATGCACCAGCTAAAGAGCTGGCACAGATCCAAGGAGACCCATTGGTGGTCGAAGGACTTATAGAGGGGTAATAGTTTCCCTTTCCCCTCCCAAGCTTCCTGATTGGCCCCAGTTTCCCTTTTCCCCTCCCAAGCCTCCTGATTGGCCCCTCGCATTTTGCTGCGGCTGCATGCTATGGCAGGGAAAAACAGGATTGGGCTGTAAGTAGTAATATAAGGATGGATACAGGGCCTCTGAGAGGAGGGTTAAGGGGGTAATTTGCACCCGGGCCCAGGGTGAAAATGGGTCAAAAGGGGAGCCCTGGAGCAAAAAAGGGGGCCGAGAAGCCAAATTCATATGTAGGGAAGGAATAGAATAGGTATCTATTCTATTCTATGTAGGGAAGGGGCCCAAAAGTAACTTTGTACCCCCTGATAAAATTCCTCTGAATAGCCCTGGATGGATAGTCCCAGGAGACAAAGAATGAGGTGAGAATACAAGGAAAATTGTTCTATGTATGACCAACAAGTGTTCAGTGTGAACATATGGCTACACCTGAAAAATTATGACAATGGAATAGTCTTTCGTTTTCTATCAATGGAAACAAAATGCTGCCTGGTGCTATCTTCTGTGTAGAGAAGTCGCACTTCTCTGAGCCTGGGACATTTATTTATAGCATGGAAAAGTGACCTATTGGCATATCAATTCAACAGAGACAGGCAAAAGCAACACAAATGGTCCTAAATAATGCAATTGAAGATCAAATGTTTTCCCTGGGGATGGAGACCTCAAATGCGGTCCCAGTTACTTATAACATGAGACATGGTTCCAGTGCAAGCATGGACAAAAATGCTCTCCCAGTGTCTTATGAAAGAGACCCCTTGTGTCTCTTTTTCTCCTCATTCTGACGAGTCTCTTAAAAATAAACGGGGAAAATGCAAAGAGAAACATAAATCCATATTTTGCCCAATGCTAGCAATATAGCAGTCCCTGGGACTGCTAGGTGATCAAATCAGTCAATCCTAAATGAAATCAACCCTGACTGTTCCCTGGAAGGACAGGTACTGAGGCTGAAGCTGAAATATTCTGGCCACCTAATGCGAAGAGAGGACTCTCTGGAGAAGACTCTGATGCTGGGAAAGACTGAAGGCAAAAGGAGAAAGGGAAGGCAAAGGATGAGATGGTTAGACAGCATCACCAATGCAACGAACATGAAAATGAGCAAACAGGAAGATAGTGGAGGACAGGAAGGCCTGGCGGGATATGGTTCATGGGATCACGAAGGGTCGGACACGACTTAACGACTGAATAACAAGCAATATACAGGTCTTGCCAATATACAAGACTTGCAGCACAATCCTATGTATGTCCTCCCAGAACATAAGAACATAAGAAGAGCCCTGCTGGATCAGGCCAAAGGCCCATCTAGTCCAGCTTCCTGTATCTCACAGTGGCCCCAGATGCCTCAGGGAGTACACAGCCAACAAGATAACCTGTCCCAGTGTGTTCAATGGTGCTTATTTTCCAGGTAAATGTGTCTAGGATTGCAGCTTTAGACTAGGATCCAAAGTATCAGCGAGAGACAAGCACCCAAAAGAAAAGGGTCTATTTTGGCAAACAAATCTCCAGCTCCCTCCTGTTCCTCTCCTTTGCTCATGTATATGCCTTCTTTGGATCCCAGTTTTCACTTTGTGAGAAGATCAAAGAATATCTCTCTAGCAAAATTCCTATCACTGTATTACAGGATGAAATTGCCCTTAATAACCCTTTCCCCCAGCAATGACACGATCCTGGGAGTGTCACTGCCGTCACCCCGCCCCACAAGGACTCACGGTTCTCCCCAACTCGCAGGGAGAACTTTGAGAACCACTGATCTAGGGCCTTTAGAAATCCAGTTTTTGTCTGAACCGGAGAGGAAAATAGAGTTTCGTTGTGCAGGTTGAGTATCCCTTATCTGGACTGCTTGGGACAGGAAGTTGTCTGGATTTCGGATTTGTCTGGATTTCAGAATATTTGCATAAATATAATGAGACATCTTGGGGATGGGACTCAAGTCTAAACACAAAATTCATTTATGTCTCATATACACCTTGTACACATAGCCTGAAGGCAATTTTATACAATATTTTTAATAATTTTGTGCCCCAGCATGCCTTGTGCTATGCCAAGCCAGGTGCTGGGGAAAAGCTTACCTGAGTGAAGCATGCAGCCTCTCTCCTCCATACCACTTCTGTTTGAAATGAACCGGTGCAGTGTGTGCTGCTTCCCAGCAGGGGCCTGTCCTCCTCTGGTACCTTGCAAAGCACCATGCACACTGATGATTTTTATAGAAATCATAAGTAAATAGATATATTATTTCTCTAGATGTCTGTACAACGAGGTGCTGCTGAAGATGGCCTCTGAAAGGAACCTCCAGGCCTGCCTCCTCCTCACACATATACCTGCCCACCCTTGAAGCTCTTCTAAGGAAGCTTTTCTCCAGTTACTCCTGCCTGGCATGGGGAGGTGAGGCAGGTGCTTACCAGGGAGGAGAGGGCCTGCCAAGCAGCTGCATCTTTTACCTGACAAAACTCCCCAAAAAGATCCAGGTGGCATCTTCACTGGAGATCTTCAGGCACTGGGTTAAAATACTCCCATTTAGTAAGACTTTGGATGGTTTGCTGCTCTTCTGGCAGTTTCATCATCTGACGCTTTTAGGTTTAAAATGCTGCTCTTTGTGTTATTGTAGGTTTAGTGGTATTATAATGATTGCAGTCTTATTTGTGGCACCTTGGGTACCCTGGCATCTAATAAGTGCTGTAAATAATAAATACATTCATTGCGTGTTTAATGAGAGTCCCTTAAGTTTGCTTCTGAAGAAATCTGTCCTGTGGTAGAGGACGATAGCAAGTTGCCTAATGCTACTGCATGGGCTGATGGTTTGGCTGGGACTAGAGCCCCTGTCTGCTGGGTAACAATGGCCCATGTCTGCATCAGTAACTCTCTGGCTGCAATCCTGTACACATTTACCTGAGGGTAAGTCCCAGCAGGTGGCGCAGTGTGTTAAACCGCTGAACCATGAGCTGTTGATCGAAAGGTCGGCAGTTCGAATCTGCGACAGGGTGAGCTCTTGTTGCTTGGCCAGCTCCTGCCAACCTAGCAGTTCCAAAGCATGTTAATGTGAGTAGATAAATAGGTACTGCTTGTGGGAAGGTAAACAGCGCTCCGAGTTCCAGCTGCATGCTACGCGCTGCGGCAAGGAGAGTCACGCCGGCCACATGACCACGGAGGCGTCTTCGGACAATGCTGGCTCTTCGGCTTTGAAATGGGGATGAGCACCACACCCTAGAGTCGAACACAACTGGACTTAATTGTCAGGGGTCACCTTTACCTTTACCTTTAAGTCCCACTCAATTAATGGGGCTTAATTCTGAGTAGTCATGCATTGGATTGCGCTGCTAGTTTCGATCAAGACTGTGACTTTTAGCCAATTAATGAGATCAATCAATTCAAAGTTCCCCCCCAATGAATTGGACACCATTTTTTTTTAATTCACTGTTTCTAATACAAGCCCTTTTAAACAGACTGTGAGTGGCCTGTACTGTATTCAGAGAGCCATTTTTCTCACACTGGGGAGAATGCCAAGGTCTGCTATGGCATGTGTATATGTCAATCAATACTGTATTATTTTTCCTTTAGAGCTTTTGTTTTATTCACATGCGCATTTATGCAGACTTACTTAGCTGATAAAATGCAAACAATGAATTGCTTGAGAATTCCGAAGTTGGGCGACAGGCATGGTTTCAATTGTTTCCAACCTCTCGCTATCTGGACTGCCTTATTTAAGCCATGCGAGGATTTCTATTCTTAGCCATACTTGTCTGCTCTGAGGATGTCAACAATGGTCTAACGACTTCCTGGGCAGGCCACACACTCCAGGCCCAGAAGACAAATTACTGGAAGAAGGCTTCCTCATTCAGCACTGGCAAGAGGACAGCTTGCTAACATCTGCAGCTCGAGTCCTCCTTGGAGCAGAGGACAGTCTGCACTTTACAAGTAGGGAACAGAAAAGCATTCCCTTTTGCCCTTTGGATTGAAACATCATTTCCAGTGTAGCAAAGGGCCAACCCATGGCAAATGACCCCTAAAAAGATAAAGGTAAAAGTCCCCCTTGCTTGAAAGCCAGTCGTTACCGACTCTAGGGGCGGTGCTCATCTCCATTTCAAAGCCGAAGAGCCAGCGATGTCCGAAGACGCTTCCGTGGTCGTGACCGGCATGACTCAATGCCAAGGCACATGGAACGCTGTTACCTTCCCGCCGAGGCAGTACCTATTAATCTACTAGCAATTTCTTGCTTTCGAACTGCTAGGTTGGCAGGAGCTGGAGCCGAAGACGGTAGCTCACACCACCACACGGCACTCAGGTCTCGAACTGCTGTCCTGCCTACCTCCTGGTCTGCAGTTCAGCATCTTAACCACTAAGCCACCACGGTTTCAAACGACCCCTTTAATGACACACATTAATGTTTAATTAATAAACAAATTTTGTTTGTCAGATTGTGGCAATGTGTGGCATCCTTATAACTACAGTCTCTTTCCAGTATGTTTTTCTGGAGCTTGTCTGTAGAGAAAGCCCTGATAGAAATGGGGAAGGGAAACGGAGGAGAAGGAATGAGTGAGGAAAGGGCAGAATGAAGGGAAAGAGGAAAGGGAACAGAGACAAAAGCTGTATGAAAGGAGTAAAAAAACTGGTGGCTATCCAAGTCTTGCTTACTGTGTTCTCCTCACCAAGAACAAGATCTAAAAAAGTGATTTAATTTCTAAACAAAAGAAAAGTGCAGGACCTTAAGGAAATCTCTAGCCCTTCCTGCAAATTCCATGTGTGAGTGCTCACTAGTGACAGAGAAGCACTCTGTACATGCTCTGTACTCTCTTTGTTATTATTCCACATATTCTAGGACAGAGCCTTAACTTGGGGATAAACCTAACTCAGTCCTGGTGAAAATGTGTTTCTGTTTATTTTGACCACAAGAAGTTGACATCAATTGTATCAACCTTGCACCTACAAGGAAGGAGGGAGAAAGGAAAGGTAAAAGGTGTGAAAGAAAATAATGAACAATTGTTTCTTATTCGTCCCTGGAATAAGACCTTTTATTCATCAATGATCTAATGTTAAATATTGGCAACTGAAAGTTAAGAAAAGGACACTATTGCCTCTGAGAGCAACACGTCTGAATTTCAGAGGAGAATTAGAGAAGGAAAAAATGGATGTGTGTTTTTCTCTTTCATGCACACATTAATTAAAAAAAAAACCACATACACACAGCTCCAGAATATAAGAGATCCTTGTTTTCCAGTGTCCCTAATTCTGCCAAAGGAGATTTGGCAACCTTGGATCAATATGCTTTTCTGAGAAAGTTATCAGTGCATTATCACAAGGACCTAGAATAAGGTCTAAAGCCAATCTTACCAGAGGAGGTAGGAGGTCTGGCTCAGTTGGTAGAGTGACTGTCTCATATGCCTGAAGATCTGAAGGACGGCAGTTCAAGTCGGCCGGAAGTGTCTGTCAGAGAGCTGCCGGCACACCGAGCTGATAAACTTGCAGAGCCTCTGTGGGGGAGGGAAACTGCAGCAGCACTTGAGTGAGAGTCAAGGTTGCCTTGTCAGCTGAAGCGTGGTGAGGCGAACACCAGACAGAGAGAGCTGGACTGTGAAAGAAACCATCTAGAATGAAGGATGCTACGAAAGATTAGAACATTATTGTATTGTAAAAACCCCTTGGGGTTTAAAAAGCCTGCCCATGTAAACTGCCTTTGAATTAAAGTCAGAGGAGAAATCCAATGACGAAAGAAAAGGCAGTATATAAATACTGGTTGTTGATGATGATGATGATGATGATGATGATTACCACCAGCAGCAGCACCACCACCACCACCACTGCAATGATTTTCCCACACCGAACGAGGCTTCCAAATATGAGAGTGCTACACTTGAGAGAAATAAACATAAAAATGGCTGTGTATCTATTTATGTGCAATTTCTGGTGCTGCAGAAAATGGAAGCGAAATAAAGAAAGTCACATACGTTTCCCTTTGGGGTGAAGACAGACATATCATTGAAGAGCTGGGGGTGAGGCACTTTGAAAGTACCCTCACCATGTTCGGTATAAACATAGTGTACCTGATCGCCACCCTCAGACAACCTCTGGAAAAACAGCTCTGTTAGTTCCTAGTACAATTCAGTTTGAACTGGCGAAATGCCAGCTATATAGAGGGCATCTACTGAATAGCACTTGTGACATCATTAGCACAATGTCTGGAACAATGTTGCAACTTTTTATATTCTGTGGGGGGAGGGTATGTGAAGGATGTGTAAACTGTGGAATAGTGATCTTGCCCCAAGTCTACTCAGTAACCCAGGGCAGAGCTTAGATTTGAGCCCAAGTCTAATACCTGAACTTCACCATTTTACTAAGAGAAAGAAAATCACTGGCCAACTTTTCCCATTTTGAAAAATCTTATCTCAAGCAATTATAGCAATAATGCAGCAATTGCCCTTAAAGTTGAATGCTTTCTGGGATTCCCTGTTAATTTGCTGCCTTTTCCCAAAACAACTGCTTTGTCCCTACACAAACAAATTCCATTAATTCTTTTTATGAGCAGATTTTATTGGCTAGTTTAGGGGTTTTCAACTCCTTCTGGCCGAGTACCACCTCCAGCACCACTCTCCTGCTGCGTAGCACCAGAAGTGACTGATAATGACATCATCACCAGTTACTTCTGGGTTTTCAGGTTTTCAAGGTCAGAAAATAGAGGTAGGAGGCTCTGGGCCAGAGGGAGGGCCCTTCACAGCATTCCTGAGAGGCTCAGCCAAAGGCAGGAGCCTCTTGGGAGGCTGGAGCAAAAACACACCACCAAAAGTGCCGCATCAAAGTGGGGTTCTGGCAGTCCGAGTACCACCAGCAGTTGGCCGAAGTACCACTGGTGGTACTAGTACCACTGGTTGAGAACCCCTGGGCTAGTTTATTTGTTGCCACCACCCTTTCAGCTGCTTTTTTCTAATCTGCCACCAAAACACATAAACATAACATTGAAAATCTTTCCAAATATTTCAAGAAACAAAGACGTTTCTAAAATAAGAAGCTTTTATAAATTATTGTTGCGTTCCTTTGTTTCCCTGCAGCAAAATCAACATCTGTACTTAAACTAAGAGGTACTTGGGAAGAAATAAGCACTCTGCATTCCTATTTGTGGCCCCTAGTCCACATCAAAAACAACAATAGCTGGACTGAAGCCAGGAGCTATGATACCTCTCCTTCCTAGGAGATTCCTTCTTGTGCATATGAGGTTGTGTCACTGGATCTCAGCCAAGCACTATTCACTACGATGTCAAGGTTGTTCTTAAATACCACATATTAAAAGTGGAAGAGATCAACAGGGACTAGTGACTTGTAATAATGACCAGAGCATCTGGTAAGTCGCTGCTGGAGACAGGGTTTTAGACTTGATGGATCCAAGTTCCTATCATCCCTAGAAATAACAAACTGACTTTTTTTTTTTTTTAGTTAATAAAAGGAAGCATTTTCCAGGTTGTTCTGGTCGTTTTATTAAGTTAAGAACAAGAGAACAAGGGGTTGTCCTAACGTTTCTGCTCTAGATCTTCTTAAAAAACACAAGAGAAGAACTAGAGCAGACAGCAAGTTGCTGCATCTTTGATAATGCTCCTCATGGTTTAGGAGTGAGACGTTAGGACAACCCCTTGTTGTCTTGTGGAAAATGCTTCCTTTTATTAACTCAAAGATATGTACCAGTCGCGAAAACCTCTCAGAAATATACAACAAACTGATGATTTCCTAATTCCCTGTTGATGTTTCCCTGTCGATCCTTTTCATTACTCACTTTACACTTGGAAACTGCAAAATGTACACCAGAGGGCTTTGCTCATATGGTTCTTTATGTCATTTCCTTGCTACAGGAGAAGCCACTTAGGAAAGCAGTTCTGTATGGCTCAGAATGAGTAATTATTCAAAAATGATCATGCTTCGTGATAGATGGAAAACTGATACAGCTACTCCACCACGTGGATGCTGTTCTCCCAATGATCTACATTATTTCATAGAGAAGGTATTCAGACTATGTTACCAGTAGAGACCTCTGCCTTATTAGGATGAGACAGGCTTCTCAGAGAGGCTGCATTTTTCCATGTTCCAGCAAAGACTTGTGGATAGTGAACGCCCACCCCAAATTTACCATTTATGCTAAGGAACTACGATATACATTTTTAAAAGTTTATCCCAACTATGTAGTCTGTTATTAAGAGAAATGCCATAGCTGCACATTATTATGTAAATATATCATGGCATGATGGCACAGTTGTCAGACTGAGTGGTGACTGTGAGGGATTTTTGCTTTGCTCTGGCATGTCTGACGTGACATTGCTTGTTCAAGCCATCTGGCTCTATCTTACTAAAATTATTCCTTGGCCTGCAGCAGTGTTAACTCAGTTAAACCAGCAGGCCAGGGTCCCAATCTGAGCCTTGCATTTTTATTTTTATTTTTATTTTTTGGTATGATATTGGGTGTGAGTGTGCAAATACGATCAGTATCAGAAATGTGAATGTTGACATATACCAGTCATTCCTAAGATGTTGCCCACAGGTAAATGTCAGAAAATGATGGTATTCACTAGTGAATTTAACAGCCAATTGTGTGCCTTCAATAAATATCTGCAAATCATCCTCATTTCCATCATTTACTTGTAAAGGACATTTCCCATACAATGGGTATAAGTGCCAAAAACAAGCCTCATCATGACCAAAATATTTCTGACATTTTGTTCTGGGTTTCCTAACATCTTTAAGATTTTCCAGTAAATATCAACATTTATCAAATTTCTGACATTTACTGTAACACATACATAAGCAAACAGGACTGTCAGGATTGCTCTGGTTGCAACAACAGAAAGTAGCAAAGATTGGGACAATGCTACTGGAAAGGGGAAGGGTAGGACTGGTTTGGTGAGCTTTGGATGCTCCCAAAGGGCAAGTCACTGGTTCCGCAACACGGAGCAACAATAAAATGGGCTGGTGAACTAGGTGTGCATGCCAAAAGCACAAAACCATGTGCACAAGTATTTATTTACTCTGCAATAGTCTGCTGTACACTGGCTGCTGAAGGTGCAGCAGGTGTGTTAGTAAATCAGAAGATAGAGAGTATCCTTGGTAAATAGGGCGAGTTGAAGCATATGCCATGTTCTATAAAGCTTACTTAGGGTGACACGATTAACTATCAAACTTGTCTCTGTGATTCTAATCTACTCCTCTACTTCTTCCTCCTCATCTGGCAGTTCTGTTCCTAGAACTGCACAAGCAAACACAGGGCAGAATCTTACACACAATGTGGCATATTTATGGTGGGATTAGCAGCAGCACTAGTGCCAATGATCCAGCACAACTGCCTACCCAGTAATTAAGATCTTTTGGCAAACCTGTATGTTAATGTTCTGATGTCATGAAACTCAGCTCTTCAAGTAAAAGCATAACATGGCAAAGGGGACAGATATTCATTTTCCTGTGTTTTAGTGCTTTAGTACACACCCATTTCTGGGCAACACTGAATCTTGGACTAATAATAGCTTACAATTATTATTTTTTTAGGATTCAGTTTCTTCCACAGCACCTAATGCTTCTTCTGAATCCCCATTAAGCAGATATTTCAGGCATTAAAATAAAAAATATAAAATTTCTATCCATAAAAATAAGACATGTTCTAGTGAAGCAAATCTGTTGCAACTTTTTAATGTGTTTTGGGAAATTTTATAGCTTTTTCTTTGTGGCACCCATTCTAAGAAATTTAAGAACCCATTCTTTGTGGCACCCATTTATAGCTTTTTCTTTGTGGCACCCATTCTAAGAAAAATTTTCCAAGCAAGTTCCACAATGCCTCCTTCACTAAGTTTTTTCCAAGTTGCAAAGAGGTTACACCCATCACTTCCTCCAAGGAAGTCGAACACAGTTAACTTCAAAAGAAGGGACTTCTCAAAAATGAGGGGGCTAGTAAAGAGGAAGCTGAAAGGGAAAGTTAAGAGAGTCAAATCTCTCCAGAGTGCATGGAGGTTATTATTGAAAACCACAAGAACAACCAGAATGTACACCACTAAGGAGGAAAGGCACCACCTGAGCCAGGAGACTGCCAGCATGGCTCACGAGCAGAGTCAAGAAAGCCATGAAAGGCAAGAAGGCTTCCTTCAGAAAATGGAAGCCTCCCTTGTCCAAATGGAAAACGGAACACAAACACTGCCAATGAATGAGCCACACGCAGGAAGCTGGAAGATAGGGAGGAAGATAGGGAGGAAGCTGGAAGATCTGCCCATGATGGCAGATCCAGCAGAAAAGAACCAAGAGTCACAACCACAGATAATAGGCAAGAGTCATTTTATTCTTGCATGCATAGGCTACCAGTTTGTTTCCTATTGCTTTTTGCTGCCCGCTATTTATTGTTGCTTTGGATGGTTTTATTGTTGTCTACTGTTTTTTTGTATTGGCAGCTGTTTTGATGGTTACTTATTTTTATTGTTTTATGATGAAGAATGTACATTTTGTTAGCCGTCTTGGGTGCTCACTGTGTGGGGGAAAGGTGGGGCATAAATACATAAATAACTAACGATGCAATTCTGTCTAAGTCCAGACCAGCGGAGCAACTGCTCCGCCAGCCTAGGATATCACAAACATGCTGGGTGCATTTGTGGCACCCAGAGAGTAAACGGTGCCGGCAGAGAGGCTTGTGCAGCTCCTCTGGTGCCGCAGACCACAGCAGTGCTGTGGCGGAGACATAAGTCCCCGCCGGGCAGTGGAGGGGCAGGGGGAGGGTGGAATGGGGTGTTCCGGAGGTGGATTGGAGGATCAGGCCCGGGAAAGGGGAGGGATTAGCGGAGGCCTCCTCTGCCATATCCTATCCCCCTTCCTGGGCCTCTCGAATGTACGCCAGCAGAATTCCTAGCGTGCATTCGAGGAGGCCCATCAAGGCGGCTGGCATGTTGCTTGGGGTAAAGGGACAATTGTCCTATCAGGGTGATGGTGTTCCCAGTAGCAATGTATGGTTGCGAGAGTTGAACCATAAGGAAGGCTGAGCGCCGAAGAATAGATGCTTTCGCACTGTGGTGCTGGAGAAGACTCCTGAGAGTCCCTTGGACTGCTAGGAGATCAAATCAGTCAATCCTAAATGAAATCAACCCTGACTGTTCCCTGGAAGGACAGGTACTGAGGCTGAAGCTCAAATATTTTGGCCACCTAATGCGAAGAGAGGACTCTCTGGAGAAGACTCTGATGCTGGGAAAGATTGAAGGCAAAAGGAGAAGGGGAAGGCAAAGGATGAGATGGTTAGACAGCATCACGGATGCAACGAACATGAAAATGAGCGAACTTAGGAAGATAGTGGAGGACAGGAAGGCCTGGCAGGATATGGTTCATGGGATCACGAAGGGTCGGACATGACTTAACGACTGAACAACAACCCCGAGAAGGCTGCTGGCTGCGTTGGGGCAGGCCCGATCCTGCATAGGATGTGTCGGGCGCCTTATGTACACCACTGCGTCCTGCTAGACAGGATTGGGCTGCCCATTCCATGCATTTCCATGCCCTGATCTTTTTCCCCATTTATGTTCCCTGAAAACACATGTAGGAAAGTCATTGAAAAATAACCACTGAAACATACCCTTACAGTTTTTGACTGGCCATGAATAAGTCTGAGGCTGGATTTACAAGTGACACTAGGAGTGTAAAAGAAACCAACCTGTTAGGAGTTATACATAACACAAGTGTCACTTGTGTTGGATAATGCTAGCTCCTGTGTGTGCAGCATTAGCATGCTGAAAATCCAGTGTTAGTAGATGTGATGCTACATTTGTGAGCTAACTCTACAAGTCAGTGGAAGTGGCACCTGAAATAAATGTGATACAAATGTGACGTTGTGTACATGAAACCCAGCACAGTTTCCCAAGCGAGGGAGCATTCAGTCTTCCAGGACACACTGCTACTGATCTAAATTTGCCTTTTTTCAGCCGAGGAACTTCAAAGGAAGACTCCAGTGTGTGATAGCTGGAATAGAATTTATAACAAGATTTTATTTCATTCTCTCGGGCTTGAATTACAATGATGGCTTTCAGGCACATTATAGAGTTATAATGTCACACTCATTTAGCATTGCTAGGAGGATGTTGTTATCACCAGTTGTGAATATTCTTATCTTATGTACTTTCAAGTTTTATATAGAATTGGCACAAGACTAGGCCTCTTGCATTTCCTGGTCATTGGACTCTACCATTTGTTTCTCTAGACATACCTGAGATAATTCTTTGTGAATTTGATGACGTCGACTGTAGTTAAGGTTGCCAACCTTCCAAGATTGGCCTGGAGTCTCCAGGAATCAGCATCATCTCCAGGTGACGACTGACTGACTGAAAGAAATCCTAGAGATTTTAACAGGAGCTCCTTGGCTTTATGACATTACATCATGTTGGTAGGGAAAAAAATCTCCAGGAATAGTCCAATCCTATCCCCCACTGGCGTGCAGGATGCAGGGCCACCAGTGCAGCAGACTCTGTATCCTGCGCACCAGCAGGGGAACAAGCTGGCTGGGAGAGATACAGAAAAAATGTACTTACCTCTCCGGCCGCTGCCTGGTCCCCTGGAGACCAGATCTACGCGGTTTTGCTGGTGTAGATCTATTGACATAGAAGGGGCCATGTCAGGGGACAGGGGTATAGGATTCGGCAGCTGCTATGCCACCAAGCCCTGCCCCTGATCCGCATCCACAGGGTGCTGCGGGGCGCTGTTGGCGGCATTCAGCCTTCCAGGCCTTGCACCAACGGCAGAACTCTGCACACAGGTGGAGACGCTGCCATGACGGTGGACTGCACAGATAGGAGTGAGCAGGATCTGCCGGTGTACCGCATAGATAGGATTGGGCTGTAAGTGCAGTCCATGAAAGTGTATGTTAAAATTAATTGGTATGTCTTTAAGGTGCTACAAGACCCTTGGGTTGCATTCCGATATGCAATTTCCTGTTCTCACTGAACTAGGGCTACCATTCATCCCGGATTTTCCAGGACAGTCCCGGAAATCGACCTCGATTCCCGGAAAAGTCCCAGAAGGATTTCGAGCCGATTGGAAGCCGCCGTGGCGCCGCCATTTTAATTTTAATTAAACTTACCTTTTTCGGGCGCCACCATCTTGGATTTCGCGAAATCTTGCAAGATTCAAGATGTTGGCACCCAAATCTCAAGAGGGCATGATGCCCACACGAGATTTGGGTGCAGACATCTTGAATCTCGCGAGATTTCGCAAAATCCAAGTTGCTGGTGCCTGGAAAAAAGATTAGTATGGCTGGCGGCGGCGGCGGCAACAAGAGTGAGCCGGGTGAGCACGGCCACTCTTGCCTGGATGCACGGCCCGCTCTCGCCTGGGCGAGAGCGAGCCGAGCGGCTGGGCAAGAGCGCGGCGCTAGAGGCACCGGTCCGGACGACCGCGGTGGCAGCGGCGGCAACAAGAGCGAATCGGGTGAGCGTGGCCCCGCACATTCGCCTGGCCACACGGCCCGCTCTTGCCCAGCCATTTAGCCCGCTCTCACCCGGGCAAGAGCGGGTTGAACGACCCGGCAATAGCGCGGCGCTGAAGGCACTGATCCAGAGTGCGGCACCCACTTTCGTCGCCGGGAAGAAGCAGCAGCATGACGAATCAGAAGGTAAGGTAAGTCAATTAAATTTATTTTACTAGGAAAATAAATAATTAATTAAAAATGCAGGCGCACTTCGCGCGGCAAAAATAAAAAAGATTTTTATTTGAATTCTTTGTTTAATTAATTAATTAGTGGGGAGGTAGTGGGGGGGGGTTGTCCCAGTTGATAGCTGGGGAAATCTGGTACGCCTACACTGAACTCAATGGGGCTTTCTTCTGCATAGTCATGCACAGGATTTCACTGGTAGTTTTCCAACAGGGTTACATTTGTTACATTTGTCTGGAGACTCCCTGCACATTGCTTTTGCCGCTCCGACTGGTTCTGACAGCGAGTGGGCGGGGCCACCATGGAACGGAGCAGTTACCGCTGTGCAAGACTTACCGTTCCGCCCCACCTCTAGCAATGCCAGTGAGAAGCACCTTGCTCTTCTCTTCCCTAGCTTCTTGCTGAAAATTGTCCCTTCCTCAGGGCACAATGCAAAGGAGACACAGCCCTCTGCCTTATTTAGTTACCTCTAGTTGTGGTGTCTAGCCCTTGGCGTGGAGCCATCAGTGCATCTTGCAGCAGGGAATTCCATATGTCTTGCTCTGCCATGTCCTTGGGATGTCTTTGTATGACTGAGTTCTTCCTAAAGGAGTGATTGGAAATGTAGATTTACAGTCTCCCTTTAGGAGGAACTTCAGTCATCCCAAGGATATGGCATAGCTTCGTTAAATGATGACATGCTGGGTTTTATCCCCCTCTTTGTTTCTGAATTGAAAGAGAACAAAGGCATAATTCCACAATGGATTGTGGCATGCTTAATGTTATAGACCAGGGTGGTCCAACGTTTCGTACCTCGAAGGCCGCATGCGAACTTCGACATGAAACCCAGGGGCCGCACAATAAACTAAATTATTAATTAATTAATAATAATGACCGATGCATGCCCCGCCCCGCTGTCTAGCATGCCCTGCCCACGCTCCCCTGAAGATCAAAAAGGTGGTCGGCTCCCGACTGCCTTTCCGATCATCAGGGGAGCGTGGGTGACTGCGGGGGAGGGGAGCTCCAAGAGCAGCCGGCGGCTGCAGCAGAGGCCTTCGGGGTCCGCATACGGCCCGCGGGCCACACGTTGGACCACCATGTTATAGACAGTGGTGGACCAAGATGGCTCTTTAGTGGAAGCCAGAACTGCTGCTTTCTCTGTAGCCTCTAACTCTAGCTGAACATTATATAGGTTTAGACAATTGAGTGCAAAGCTGCAGTGCAGAGTCAATGTGCTTCCCCACCCCCCATCTTTAGAAAGCTGAAGACACTGTCCACAATGCCACACTCAAATGGCCCAAAATACAGCTGTGCAAAGCTGCACAGGATGGAGACTCCTTCATGGCGTATCCACCTGTGAAAGAAAAGCAAACATGACATTCACTTCTGCTTTCAGTCACCGTACAGCAGCGGTTGCTGAAGTGAACATTCTGTCTGTGCACAAGGGTGGTTTCCGTTTATAGAAGACGTTGTTCCCCCAAGGTCAGAATAGTTGTCAAAGGTGAACCTTGGTTGAATAAGAATAAGAGACTGTGAGGGTGGCCAATCTGAGGGCTTGATCCGCATCTGAGAGCAACAGGTTGCTTTAGGGGCCAAACAACATAGGATGTTACTCATAATTGACAAATGGGCTTAAACCAAGAAGTGAACAGGAAATGGTCCTTTTCTGTTCAAAATCAAATGCACGCAGGACTGATTTGGCTCAGGACTGTGGTGCACATGAAGAGGGGGAGAGTTTCACTCAGCGTCATTTTCATCCCCCAAAACATCCCCAAGTGGCTATTCCCCCCAAAAAAAGCTATTTGTGCAAAGACTGAGGAGCATGGAAAGGCATGGAAGTAGGGAAGAGGGTGTTCCTCTTGTTCAGCACCATGTAAAATACTGGCAATACAAGCTGGTCACAAGTGATGTGTTGTCAATGGATGCTCCAGAAAAGAGGCATAAAGAGGTCTGAGAAATACAGTATAATGAACTTCATTAAGAGCAAGAAACACAGTTGTTCTCTCTCTGCTACTGAGGACCAGCCCCCTTGAAACTGGGGCTTGACTCCCTCAAACCTAAAACCTGCCCTGAAAAGTACAGTAACACATCTGACTGAGCTCTATGATACTAGAATAATCCTACATGGCTATATACACTGCGTTATAAAGAAAAAATCAAATTTCTGCAAGAGGGTAACACAAATTCTGTGCCAAGAGAACCTGAATTCTATCATCTGTACAGGCTCTGTAAATGTACCTAATTCTTCTCAAAAAAATAAGAAGTCATTCTTTCCCACTCTGTTGTATTATGTATTCCACATAACTTAATTCGGAGAAAGACAAGCAACTAGACAGGGCATAGAAGCCATGTCCTGATCACAGGAAGTCAGCAGCCCTTTTGGCAGAGGCATCATGGGGGGGGGTCCACCGCCCCAAGTGCACGACCAGAGGGGTGTCAAAGCCCCCTTATCGGCGGCAAAATCGGTGGCGACGGCACATTTTTTGTGCCGTAAAGTGGCATGAATAAGGCAACGGAAGCAGCAGAACGCTCCTGGAAGGCGGGCGGCAGGGAGATATGTTGCCCCCCCACCCGCCTTCCAGGAGCGGTTTTGCGTTGCGTGATTTCACTCATGAGTGAGTGATGCCCCGCCCCCAGAGTGACATCACGGGCTACACCTCTGCCTTTTGTCATCTGAGAGTTCACCTGGCATTGTTGAACACTTTCAAGCATATCTTCATAACCACATTAGCTAAAAAAAAAGGCTGAAGCTGAAGAAAAATCCTTGGCAAGTCGAATTTTCTGACCAATACCACATTCTGTGACTAGCAAGAAAAATCCAAACGGAAGAGAACACTTGCCAGAGCAGGAAAGACCGTGATAAAACATAGAGGTAATTACATCTGGCAGCAGATTCCAGGGAAGCACCATTTTCTTGCCTCCAGTCTTCATCCCTTTGTGTCATTTTTTTAAAAAAAGGGTTCTAATCCAGAGCAGGGAGAGGACATTTTGCTTCAGGGTTCATAATGGCACGGATTCTTGCTAGTCATCGTTTCAATAAAGGCATGGTAGAAATGAAAAAGCCAAAGCAATATCTGCCATATGATGATGCCTGTGCTTTATGTTCATCATGTCGGTTATGGGAGAGAGCTGAAGTTCAGTCAGTGCTTCTGTTACAAGCTCTGGGGCTCTCCAGGATTGAAATGCTGAATGTTTCCAATATCACAGAACTGAAACTTGATCACAAAGTTGTCAGCACTCAGGCAAATGACTTCATGAGCATTTTTAAAAATAACAGGTTGCAAGGGCATAAGATGAATGTGCACGGCAGCCTTTTGAGGGAAAGTGGTTTTCAGATGGCTGAGATGCCTCACCCTGGAAAGTACCATGGCTCCTGAACTTGCACAGTAGGAGCTAATAATAAACACTCAGCGCCCTTTCAGAGGAGTTTACCAATGCGTAGCCAATGCTCACTGTTGCTTCTCTGAAGGAGACAGGCAAGCACTACAAGTTCATTGGTTCACGTGCTAAGGATGAGTGAAGGACCAGAAAGTTATAAATGCAACTTTGCTTTCTATTTTGTCATTCATTTCCAACCTATAATTCAGAATTTTCTGGTGTACATTTAAACAAAATAACAAAGGTGAATTTGTGATGTTGCCGTTTTTGTTGAATGGTTGTGCTGCTGTGCTGGCTCTGAAGACAACAAGCAGCTTGCAGATACTGTGTAGTGGGCTTTCATCCTGGTTCCTGTATGGCGCAACTGTTCATCATTAGAAAGGGGCAGCCCAATCCAGCACAAATTCCCATGCAGTGATGCAGTAGCACCGGCACAGGCTGTGCTAAATCCCGTGTGGGAATTTCAGCTGCTGGAGGTCTCTGCAGGGTAAGGGGACATTTGTCCACTTTCCCAGGATAAGCCCCAGCAGCTGCAATGCGGACCTGCGCAAGCCATATAGCTGGTGCAAGCCTGCATTGCACTGTGTCAGCAGATCAAGGCCAGGAGGGGGGATATGATGTGGCGCGTGTAAGCACCACCGATCCCACCCCCCTCCCGGGCACAATCTGCCCCATTACACCTAAGGCCCTAATAGGATTGGGCCTTAAAATAATCATCGATTTGGGATAGGAAAGAAGAATAAATTGAACAGGAAAAATATGCTTTTCTGACACCATGATGCCATTATTCACGGGGAAAATAGACTACAGACTGAAATTGTTCCTGCCTTGCTTCTTAATGCTTCCTCCTGAAGTGGCATCCTTTCACTTGCCCCTTTTCTTGACTTTTAGAGTATTTAGGGAAAATGTAATAATAATCATAAATGAAAGAACCAATCCTGCAATTAGATGTCAGAAGAATCACATTGACTCTCTCTCTACATTTTATAGTACTTTAAGTGTCATGGCTTCCCCCAATGAATCCTGGGGATTTGGTGAGAGTGCAGAGACGTTTCTGTTAGATATCCACACAGAGCTACAAACAACAAGCTTTCTTGGACAGAGAAATGACAAGGGTATGTCTATGGTGTGGGGATATCCATTATGTCACCCTCCTGGATGCAATGTCAATAGGCTCAACATGCTCCTACACTTCTAATGTAGTCTCCAGATACGTCTGTCACCAGAAGAGGGTTTAAATAGCAGCAATAGCGCTAGAGCTGGCTGACAACATGAGGCACTGGCAGAACACCTAAAGCCTGCTTTCTTCCCATTATCCATGATGAGTTAATAACATGAGGATGTGATGAGGAGACAGTCATGATTACAAGGCAACGTCTTTCAACCACCATCACAAAATGCAGGGGCACTTATGCAGCTCTAAACAGCCACAGCGAAGAGATGCCCATTTTCATGCTAACCCATCACAGGTTGAACTGTTTACTTGATGCGGTAACCAAGAAAATCCATCAGGAGCTTTAAAACACTTACACGACAGTTGTGTTGACTATCTAAACTGAAAGCTGGGCTGGAAACAAAGGAAAACCATTAGGGCTGGAGTAGGAGAGAGGAGTACAGGTGAGACTATTGCATTGGGGGTGGCAGAACTCAGAGGCCAAGGACTGTACACCCCTCTCCCAAAGCGATGCTGAAAGCGATGCATGCCTGGCCCAGAAGATCGTCAGCAGCCCTGACAGCAATGCTAAATAGACTTGTGCCCATTCAATTTGGGTACTTCATTGTTTATTTGCACAGTTCCTTTCTTAGTCATTAATGTCGGGAAGCAGCGAGTCAGCAAAGCAAAACTTCAAAGAGCATTTCCAGATGAAGCATTTTGCAAAAACCTGCGCCTACACCTACTGACTGCTGCTGTTCCAAATGGCACCTTCTCAATCGGAAGCTGCACATCAGCTAAGAAAAAGAAAGTTTGAAAGGCAGTGTGGTATGGGGATCTGTCTTTCGAAAAGAAGAACACCAAGATTGTACTGGGTACATCCAATCCCTTGGTATGCCCAGGAGCTCTTTGGATTCAAGCTTGGTGTTGGTGTGTGTGTGTGTATGTGTGTGTGTGGGGGGGGGGTGCGGTAGTTTGCAGTTTGAATTTGAAACAGGCTAATCAGTCTGCTTTTCCCCAAAGTGCTCTCCTAGTATTTTTGTAAATAAACAGAAGCCTCCAGTGCTCTTTAGAAAAAATCCTTGCGACGTTGCCCCTAGATTTCTCACTGCCATGGGAAGTGGGGAATAATTTAACTGTATTCTCATTTCAAATTGAAGCTCTTTATTGTTCACAACAACATTTTTGCTAAAGGAAATTTGCATCCTAAGCCTTGCTGATGAATGAGCAAATTATCCTTTCATTTAATAACACTAATAACAGTGGTATAGGTACATTTTTGCTGAGACATCAGAGTTTATGGATCCTTTGTCCATTCACAGGCTCAGCCAAATGCCAAGCTTATGCAAGCGGTTGCAGCACCAGCTTTCATCTGCAGTTGGGTAGCTGAGTTATGCTGTCTTATTTTAGTCTCTTCCAGCCAATAGCTCTTACGATGAGCTCATATCTGTGGTGGCTCTTGACAGATCTGAAAGCAGCTGTACCTGGCACAACTCTGCTAGGCAAATTAATATCTTTTAAAGTCAATGCTGCAAAAGATTAGAAATTGTATGTGCAGCTGCAGAAGCACAAAATCAACAGAGAACTCAGCCAAGGCAAACAATTGAATGCACTGTTATAAGAAAGACAGAACGCGCCTGTCACAGCCACTTTCTGAAAGGCTTCAACCTTAACTAGCATTGTATTAAAAGGAGGTGATAAGCACAAATGGAACTTGGGATATATTTTCATTCTCTTTATTGTCCAGCTGTATAAGAGTATTCCCCCCCCCCTTTTCAGGCCATTATCAAATGACCGGGTTTATGTGCCCAAGCAGGGCTACTCTGCTACCAGTGAAAAGAAAAAGAAAAAATGGAAAATATGATTCCATATTTATCCCTCTTATTATAGCCATAGGAGCTCTGAATTCACAAGGGCCTCACAAGACAAAGGCCTTGTCTTTATTCCCTTGTTGTTATCACTTCTTTTCAAAGATATGCTTCAAACATACTAATAGTAGTCTCCATACTACAACAGAATGAAAGACTATTGGTCAATTCACACAACTGCAAATCAGTTCTTTCTACATGCCCATTTCAGTGTACATCACATGATCTAACGGTTAGATTCCAACTGTATGGCAAAGGGTTTCATCTTTCCAGCACATATTCAAATCTGTACTCAATGTATGCCAAATTAAACAGAAAAAAATGCTAATTTCATTGTCCTTCATTATCCAAGCCGGTGAAAGTGCAATCAGATTACCACTTCATCATATCAACAGAACATTAGTTACTCAAGGTGGAATATTCTGAGTCAAAGTAATTTTACAAGAAAATCACAAATGAAATTAACTGCCTAATGTAATATTCTTGATTTTCTTGAAAGTTGCTCATTTAATGATGGACCATTATTGTGTTCATTATACCCCATTTTATATGGGCAAGCTCTGGCTATGATCGTTCAAGGCTGCCAGGAGCCAATGGCAATAAAACTAGAAGCCTTTGCTCTTTGTAGCTGCCCCAGAACTGTGTGCTGGACCATCTTCCTGCACACTAATGGCCCAGTCTTATCTGGGCCTTGCACTGATGGAAGTCACGCTCCGTCAGTGCAAGACCCAGGTTGGTGGTGCAGCAGCTGAGCTGCTGCAATGGCACACAGGCCAGGGTCGTCAGTGCAAACGGCTGGTGCCCTGCATGCTTCAACAGAGGGCTGAGCCCCCGCCGGAGCAGGTAGGTCAATGAAGTTCTGAGGAAGGATTAGGCAGATAGCCTATGCCTCCAGCCTGGGGCTAACACACCCTTTTGGACCTACTCAAATTTACACCATTAAAAGAGCTGGCATGAATCCAAGCAGAGGCATCGCTGTGGCCTGGCGGGGTGTGCGGGGGGCCCCAGGTGACGCGCACGTGTGCACGCACAGAAGGGTGACGCGCACACACGCGCGTCGCCTCCCCCCGCGCGCGCATGCGTGCGTGCACGCGTCACCTGGGGGCCTCCCGCCCGCCTCGCCAGGCCGGCTCTGGGAGCCCCTCAATTGGGAAAGCCAGCTCGGGGACATCCTCCCCGGCCAGCTGCCCGGGGCCTTCTGAAGGCCCGCTGCGAGAACAATATTTATACCGTTCTTTTTGCGCATGCTCAGACTGTTACTGAGGGAAAAGGGCTGCCCTTTTCCCTCAGTAACAGTCTGAGCATGCGCAAAAAGAACGGTATAAATATCGTTCTCGCAGCGGGCCTTCAGAAGGCCCCGGGCAGCCGGCTGGGGAGGACATCCCCGAGCCGGCTCTCCCGATTGAGGGGGCTCCTGGAGCGGGCGCCTGTCGGGCGCCCAGAGAGGCGACCCATCGGGCGCCTCCCCCCCAATACGTGGGGGGTGTCGGGGGAGGCGTCGCTCTGGGGCAGCACGCGCCCTAGTGACGCCACTGAATCCAAGTAGGCCCATTGGGGACCATGGCACAGCACAGTAGGCAAGGATATGCTGCTCCCTGGTCCCCGGCAGGCCCATAGCATGCAGTGGAGGCTGAATCAGTGCTACTGCACACTCTGGGCCGGCCAGACCTGGATAGGATGGGAACATTAATTATTCACATGCTCTGGCCTGGCCATCCAAGTTGACCATTGATTCCACCCTTGGGCAGCAGCCCAGCCATGAAGTGACCTGATGCAGCTTGCATCATGCAGCTGAGCAAGGGGACAGCAGATTTGGGGTGCCCTTCAACCCAAGTCTACTGCTGCCACCTCCCTCCAGCACCAGCTTAGGTGGGACCAGGGCTGGCCCAACTGGGTCTGCTGCCCAACACTGCTCCTGACTTGCTCCTACACAATAGGTGTGGCATTGTCTTGTATTGAATTACCTTCTGCCAATGCAGCAATGTGTCACCTTTACAGTTCTTGAACCCTGTACATCAGAAAATGTAATTAATTTTTAGCTTAGCTATAAAGTTGACTAATATCTAATCATGTCAGCAGCAAGCTTGCTTTAAATGTAAATGTAAGAGAGAGAGAGAAATAATATAAAACATCCAACAAAATGAAAGGGAAGTAATTCATAATAGAGTTGAAACATACATTATGTGTCGCAATAGACTAGCACTTTATATGGTGATAACATAACACATAGTACCTGTGGTGACTCATTTCTAATTATAGATCATTTTCATCAGGGGAGAGAAAGCAGGGAATTTGAGCCAAGTCGTGGCATTTTTTGCTAGCCTTTAACATTTTAAATCTAATACTTCAGTGCTCCCTCTTCTCCTGCGGCAACTGACACTCTGTCTTTCCATACTGCATGGAGTAAACATTGCTTATTTCCACGTATCCAATGTAGGGTATTTTTAGGCACGCATTGAAGCTCCCTAGATGGGAATCAAAACCACTAACCACAACATCATATCGCATTCCAGAGGTATCATTACTAACCACTGCCATTCACATGACACTTCAGTCATGCGCCCTTAATTGTATTTGTCCAACACTAGGCTAGCAGACTTTGCCCTTGACGGATAGTATGATTTGTCATGGGTCATTTCAACAGTAACAACCTCAAAACCTTTTTTGTTCAGTACCCAGGGGCTCCTTTGTTGGGCCCAACAAGTAGGTTAAATGATATCATTCATTGGACTAATAGCCAAGCTTGGTGTATGGAGAAAAATTCTGTGAAAGTCAAGGCTTGCAGGTTCTCGTGTCATCCTCAGCTAGTTCAATGCAAGAGGCCGTTTTTCCTTCCTTTGGACACTTCTTGCACTACATAACCATTGATAAGTGATCATTTCACTGTAATCACATAAATTCTTGTCCCAAGAACTGTCTGGTTTGTTTGTTTGTTTGTTTTGAGGGGGGGGGGGTTAACACGCAAAGGGCTCTCAGCTTAATACTGCTGCTGCTCACATAGCAATGATCTCCATAGGGTCTCGGGCCAGCCTCATATCTGATCATTCACCACAACATCTCTTTATGTACCGGTGAGGCAAACCAAGGCTGCAATCCTAAACACACTTTCCAGGACATTGTCCTATGGAACACACTGGGGCTTACTTCTGAGAACATGCTTAGAGCTGCACATGGCTTCCTATCTTTTAAAAGATATCTGAGCTGAGGCATCTGACAGAGACACTTCACCCTGGGAAGGATGGAAACCACTCCGTGGTTGGCTGGTTTCTTAGAGGGACCCACCCCCGTCGCAACCATTGGGTGCATTATTACATACTAGCCAAAGGCCCATCAAAGCTGACAGGTAGGCTGGAGAGAGAGACGGAAACGCTCTGTTTTATAATCCCACTCATGAATCCCACTTCCCTAGAGGACAAGCTGCCCTGATCTGCCCTTTATGTATGCCATTCACTATAACAGGGGTGGCCAAACTTGCTTAATGTAAGAGCCACATACGATAAACTTCAGATATTTGAGAGCTGCAATATTTAAGAAGCTTTTAAATTAATACATATATTTACTCACCATGAACTTTAAACTTATGTTTTAATCCAGTGGACTCTCAGTTTATACCTGGTCAATAACACTGGTCTACAAAAACATTTTTTTTTCTGGCCTGGACTTTTGCAGCTGTTTTAGACTAATTTCAGGGTGCTGATTCCAAATCTGATCTCAGATTTGCCCTATCACATCTCATTTTTATGCTATCAGCATACCCAATTTTCACTGATTTTACCCGAAATTAACTCTTTGTCACTTATGATTGCAAGTTGTTGTGAGTCAGTGACTGCTTTAGTGTTAAAATATGGTGCTGTATTTTTAGGATAGTGTGTTCATAATATCATTTTATGTAGATATCCACATTTATTTAATATTTTCCTTCTGCAGGGTGTGATCTAACAATGGCTACAACAGGGGTTCTCAACCTGTGGTACAGGTACCCCTAGGAGAACGCGGACCTCTTGCTGGGGGTACGCCAAGCCCTGCCCCTTATCTGCCAGATCAGCAGCTAATTAAGTGTTAATTAACATGGATTTTAAATTGTAATTATTTTTGAGAGCCCTTCTGCCTCTCTGATTTTGGTTTTGGGCTTATTTTTGTACTTTGGAAAATGTACTTTGGTGGGGTGGGGGAGGGAGGAGCTGATTTAGGGAAGTGTGACTTGGAGAAAAAAAGAGATCCTTGCATGTCTGTCTGTCTGTCTGTCTGTCTGTCTGTCTGTCTGTCTGTCTGTCTGTCTGTCTGACTCTCTCTCTCTCTCTCTCTCTCTCTCTCTCTCTCTCTCTCTCACACACACACACACACACACACACACACACACACAATTAAATAAGACATTTTTTCACATTTAAAATTGTTTTAGTATTTTTTACTTAATGATTAATTACCTAATTAATTAATTGATTAATCCAATTAATTAGCAGTTAATTAGCAGGGGGTACTTCAGAAAATTGGACCGTGATAAGGGGGTACCCGGGCCTCCAAAGGTTGAGAACCCCTGGGCTACAACATCCGAAAGAAGGAAATGCAGTAATGACCCATATATCTTCTGCTATATCTGTGCACTTTGCAGGATTAAAGGCGCAACATCAATACCTTTGTCCAGAAGGTTTATCTTGCCTACTTTAAAGTACGACATCAATGATATGATGAGCATAAATTTCCTGTTTTCATTGATTTTATCAAATGCAATATTTGATATCTCAAAAACCTGATGTGATAGACAAAAACTGAGGCCAGATTTGGAATCAGCGCCCCAAAATTACCTTAAAACCATTGGAATCCCTTATGACAGAAAACGTGTGTTGACCAGTGTAATTACAAAGCTTGAAAATTCTTATTTACCTTTTATATAATAATTGTGATGCAAAAAGGAGCTTAGCCAACATACCTCCGAGAGCCGGACATTATATGTCAAAGCTGGATGTGGCCGCGTGTGGCTCAGGTGCCACAGTTTGGCCACCCCTGCACTATAATAATGTCAATAACCACAGTGGTTAACGGAACATCAAGATACATGGCAAGCTTTGGAAACAAAACAGCTTGTTGTGGAAACAAAAAAGCCTCCTCCCCTATCAACATGGGAGCTGCCTTCACAAAGGGGAGGAGGGCATTGCTGCTGTCTGCTGCTGTCCCTGCTGGTCCACTTGGTGTCAGGGGTGGTGAGCAGGCTTTGTGTCTCCCCAGGTGCAGTGGTTTTCTTTTCCCCACAGGAGTGCATTCATGGATGGGGAGAAAGGCAAGGACTCTAGGATTGCCATCAGAGATGCAGCTGCTTCTCTTGATCCCATAATATAAGATCATAAGAATCAAGCTGGTTCTTATCTCCCTTGTTCCCTCATTTAAAAATATGCCCAGTTCTCATTGAGAACTGGGCATATTTTTAAATGAGGGAACAATAAACTGAATGCAAACCTAATTCTACAACTAAAACAGTCTTTTTTTCTGGAACACTTATTAAAGATGACACAAATCCATCAAAAGGATTTCAGCAAGGAAAACATAAATGCTTTGGGAATTATCTCAACTCTCAACATAGTTGAAAGTGGTTCGAAAGAGGCATTTCATTGCTGACCTTGGTGTGTGTACACGCATCGCTTGTGTGTCTCACTGGCCCCTTATTTACTGGGCTTATTTACCAGAGATGACAGTGAGAGCAATATCAACACTATGGGCAATTATACCTTTATAATACCACCTCCAACACACTGGAAAAAATGATTGTCTTCAGCCAATAGCTGCTAATGGCTGTGTGATGCGGAGGTACTCTGCTGAACAAGTTCACGTTGTTTAATGAACCAAATCATTGTGTCCATTCCATAGCTAATTTTTCACAGACTATTCCATGGTTGACCAAAAAGGCCATATTCCCCAGCTGTTTAAGCTAATGAAAAAAACCATCTAATGGGAAAACGCTCTATCAACATACTGTTACAGATGCTGGCTGACCCTTCTCTTGTAAGGCTGATTGATTTATCACTGTGAAGATGATCAGTCATTGCTTATCCAGTGAAAGCTGACAGGAGGAGATGATAGTTGAGAAACTCTTGAGCTTTTGGGATGCGTGCCCCCTCAGAGCTTGGAGGTGACTCCCCTCTAGCTGGAGAAAAGGGACAAAGAGATAGTTAAAAAAAGGCAATGAAGCGTTTCAATGGAGAGAGATGGGGAGGGTACAGACGGTTTTCGTTAGGGGTGCAAGCTGCTCTCCAGGGATCGGCTGGCTGCTATAGGAGTGCTTGTTTGCTTCCACTATGCTCTACTACATTTGTCTACCACATTTGTAATAAATATAACATGACCCTAAGTCTCCAGTGTTCTTGCATCCAAAGAAAACGAAACTCCTGTAGCACAGTTCCTGGAACTTATCACTGCTCAGGGAAGCGGGGAGCAAATAATTATCCTTAAAGCTGGCATATGGAAAGCTATATGATCAGTAGCCCTCTCAACAAGTAGAACAGGGATGGGAGAAGAAGGAAAGGACAAGACCACCACCAACATTAGTACTGGTGTTAAGTGTTTGTACTTAAAAGATGGAGCTAGAACTTTCCTTGTACTGTACTGAACGCACCCCAGAGTGGTTTTACATAAGCATTTGGATGAAATGCCAAGCTTGTTTTCATATGAAAATGAGTTATGTATAGCAGGGAGGGGGAAGGTCTCCTAAAGGACATGCATGGGATGGAGAACATATTTTCTGGTCATCTTGGGCAGCTGTCAGAAGAGGCAAATCCATGTCAGGTTTCCCATATACTGGATTAAAGAGGAGAAAAGGGAAGGTGTGGCCTTCCCGGTGACAGTTTTATTTGTGAGAAGTGAGAACTGTTGTCAAATAACACTCTGCCTGGAACTGATTCAAAGCATGGCCAGACTCTCCTTCTGTATAATATGTGCTTTTGAAACACTAGGACACTGAGCTCAGATCAGCGGCATATCCCCACCCTGACATAATGGGATATTTTTGCTAAAAAAAAAAATTGTCCATACTTCGGAGCTGGGGTCAGATTTCTGTGCTGTAATGACATTAAATGCTTCTGCTAGGTTTCATACTACATTCTTCACAGGTTTTGCTCATTGTGTCTCCTGGGGAGGAGAGGTACACTATCTGTGCCTGCATGTGGACATCCCAAGGGTCTAAATTTGGGGGGGGGGGGAATGACATAAGATAGCAAAAAGTCCCTACTGATCAGGGGTATAGTCAAGGGGGAGCAGGGAGGAAGCAGAGCATCAGGGCTTCTCCTATAGCAGGAACAGTGATGTCACATCAGCTGGAATACTCAGGTGCTGCCTTAGAATGTTTTTCAAAGGCCCTTAGCCAAGAAGAATCATCAGGCTCAGCAGAAGGCAAACTGAAGAATTTGCCAGGGGGCATATGCTAATGTCTAGGTCATCTTCTTTCCCAAGGGCTGCCTGAGAGACAGTGTGTAGCTACCTCATGTTAGCCCAATCCTATCCTGTGCTGGCCCAGGGAGTACAATGGCACACTGGCACAACCCCCTCTGCATGCTATGGGCTGTCTGGGGATCAGGCAGTGACAGAGAGGTAAGTAAGAATGCCCAGAATTGCCCCTTCCTTCAACTTACCTCCTCTGGTGAGGGCTCCGTTGGTGCGCACCTGCAGCTGCAGCTGCATTGGTGGCCCCAGCCCACGTACCGTTGCAGTGGCTGCCACACCAGCAGCCCGAGCCTTATGCTGATGGAATGTGAGTTTGGGCCATAATAGGATTGGGCCAGAAGGCTACAGTGTACAGCTTGGTTGTCATCTTGGAGTCACAGATACTCCTGGATTGCCAGGGGAACTTTTGCCTAGCTTTGGCTGGTGCGCAAGCTGTGACCACACCTGAGTCAGTTGGTCCTGGCCACGGTGGTCCACACTTTGGCGACATCTCACTTAGACTACTGAAAAATGCTCTGCATGGGGTTGCCCTTGAAAACAGTTTCCCAAGGGCTGCCTGAGAGATAGTATGTAGCTACCTCATGTTAGCCCAATCCTATCCTGCGCTGACCCAGAGACCCCCATGTCGCCCAGAGTCGCCTCTCCCTTTCCGCCTTTCCCTTTGCCGCTTGTTCCTCTACCATAGAGGAACAAATGGCAAAGGCAGGTGGAAAGGGAGAGGCAAAGGATATGTCTTTTCCTCCTTCTTCTGCCGCCACTGCAATTGTTATGGATTCTTGTCTCCTGAATATAATTATATTCCAGCAATAAGTGTTACTTGGAACACTACAATATTGCAGGAAGACAGTCTTCACTATTACAATATTATGGTTGTTTTCCCTACTGTCCTTGATTGATTGATTGATTGAGGACAATGCCTATTAGGAAGTTAAAAAAGACATTTTGATCTTCATTCGTGATGCCTGTGTGTACTTAGAGCTACTGCACAAATAAAAAGATCTGCATAAATAAACCACATGATATTGGGGGGGGGGGAACACTGGAGAATTCAACCTAACTAGTTCTATTTTTAGAACAAAACTGGGTTGACATCATTCAACTTAATCTATAAATTTTAAATGACTGGGATTAAAAAAACTATTCATACCAAGAGCAATGTGATAATAATTGACATACAAGATGTGTAGCAGCTGAGCTACCCCATTTATGTGGCACTCTAACTCAGATGCTGGCAAGCTCTAAAGTGGTCTCTAAAACATAAATAAGCATTGGCCACCTGAAAGGTTGTTATAAATAGAAACGCTTAACCTGGTTGAATAGAAATGACATAACTTGGCCGCCCTGGTCAGGCTGAAAGCAATGGAAGGAGCTCTGATTGCCAGTTATCACTGATTGAATTCAGAGTCTTTAATCTTAAACCATTTGCAACCCAACGCTCTGTAATGCTTTCCTACATTTATTCAGAAATCGCACTGAATTTAATAGGGATACTACCAAGTAAGTGTACATAGAATTGCAGCTTTAGACACCTGTAGATGTACAAGTAACAATGAATGTATTTGAATTTCTACAACTGGCTGAAAATAAAGGAGCTTCTGCAGTATAGTAGATTCAAGCAGGTAGTCTATGACTGCCCCTTCATGGTAAGAAAAGGAAGAGGAATAGTGTCTAGTTAGCTAAAATGCTTTACATGCTCAAGACTTGGTCTTATATTACCATTTCTAAAATGTGCAAGAATGTGTCCATACATACCGTAATTCTTGGGGTTGTGAAAGTTCTTTAGTCACATGATTCCCTTGTTTTGCATATGCAAATTATTTGGACATTGGGATTATCTGTGTGTGTTATAAGAAACAAACCAAAATCAAAATTCTTACTGGGGCTGAGGCAAATATTCACTAGTCTTAATTTTTTGAATGAAAACGGGAATTTTGGTGGGGGTAGGTATTTCTCATGAAAACGTTTAGGGCCAAACTGCATGTGATGCTTGATGTGTCATTTGCTCTTATGAGCTTACTTTTTCTTTAATCAGTAGCAGCTGCGGGGTGCGTGTGTATGTGTGCGATATAGATCAGGATCATGTTGGTCAGGATCAGGCCAAAGATGGGGGACCTCCGTGACATTGCCGTCGTCACCCACGCCTTCCGCCTGCTTACCTGCCCGGACGACACGGTCAAGACCGCCGCCCACGGTGCCCTCTGCACCGTGGCCCAGAAGAGACTGGCCAGAGAGCCTTCCTGAGATGACCTAGCCACCTACCTCAGTGGATCGCTAGAGGGTGAGTTCAGGCACGACGGAGGTGACTTTGCCTCGCTGTGGATCCGTGCTAGGAACGCCAGTCTCCGTCCGCACAAGCAGATTGGCTGCCAATGGACATGGGACCTAGGGAAAGATGAACCTGGCATGGCCATGCCCCGTGAGGACCCACCCCCACCCCCCACCCCCCGCAGCTCGTCCTGACCACAGCAGCAGGCAGGAAGACCCTGGAGGGTGCCCTGAAAGCCAACACCCGTGACAAATACAGCCAGAACCTCAAGAAGAAACCAGACCAGGGCAAGGTGTTTGAAGTCACCTCTCAGTGGGATGCCAGTAACCACTTCCTGTGACTTCACCCGCTTTGCCGACTGGCGGTTCGTGCACAGAGCCCGCCTCAACGTAGTCCCCCTCAACGGAGCAGTCAAAACAGGAAACAGAGACAAGCGCTGCCGCCGCTGTGGCCACTCCACTTGCCAATGCCATCCCTGCCTCACAAGGAACCGTTTCCCTGAACCGAACAGTGGCCGAAACGGGGAGCCAGCTGCGACCTGACATTGTCATCCGTGACGAAGACAGGAAGCGGGTCACCATGGTTGGTGTTACCATTCCCTTTGAGAACTGAAGTCAAGCCATGACTGAGGCCTGGGAACGCAAGCACCAGAAGTACGCACCCCTGGCAGACACCCTGAGGCAGAAAGGGTACGAGGTCTCTGTCCACGCTTTCCTCGTCAGGGCCCTTGGTGGCTGGGACCCCAAGAATGAGCCCATACTGAGAGCTTGTGGCATGGGCAGGCACTACGCCAAGCTCATGCACAAGCTGATGGTATCCGATACCATCCGGTGGTCATGCGACATATACATCAAACATCTCTCGGTCCACCGCCAGTACGAGGAACCAGTTCGCCTCCCAACCTCGAGGGTGGGAGGGACCACAACCGGCCCCGCTCCCCTAATCCCAAAGGGGAGGGGCCACTGAGCGCTCGGAATGCCGGCTTGTCCTCCTAACCCAGTGGAGGGAAGCCACTCACGGCTCGCCCTGCCTCATGCAAGGGGCGAGCCACAAACTGCGAGCATGGAGATGGGCCTTGCCTGCCCCCAACGCTGATCTATTCACCAACTGAACAAATGCTGCACCTACTTGCGCATAACACGGGAGAAGGACTGACATACGTCATCTCTTGTTCTATTCTCTCCCCTCTCACCACTCTTGAACTTGTACATTGTATGTCACCTTGCGCTCCGGCCCCGTGCCCCATAGTTATAATGCATACCTCACCTAAACACAACCAGAAGCCAGACCTACCAGCAACGACTGCAGAAACCACCCACGGAGGACCCCCCTGCAGCCAGGGATCCACGACTGGAGGCTGCCATCGGCGGAAGAAGACTGGCCTGGCACAGCTGGCCATGTGCAAGGCGAGACCGGGCCACGCCCCACTCTCTAGACTTGGACTTAGCTACCTATAGACTCTAAATACACTACTACCTCACCCTCTGAAACGGACCTACATACTATGCCTGAATACTCTGTACTCGTGATCACCAATCTCTTCCCAACGTATGTAACCATGTTTTGGGGTTTGCTATATTTGCTACTCTGCTGATTCCCTGTAAAACTGAAACATTCTCTAATAAAAAGTTAATCTGTTCTTTGCCTTACCACGGTCCTGATCTGGATCAGCTTACTGAGGCTACTATTTCCCCCAGGAAGAAAGCTTCCATTGCTACATGGGTGATCCTTGTTGTTATTCAGTCGTTAAGTCGTGTCCCATGAACCATATCCCGCCAGGCCTTCCTGTCCTCCACTATCTTCCTGAGTTCGCTCATTTTCATGTTCGTTGCATCAGTGATGCTGTCTAACCATCTCATCCTTTGCCTTCCCCTTCTCCTTTTGCCTTCAATCTTTCCCAGCATCAGAGTCTTCTCCAGAGAGTCCTCTCTTCGCATTAGGTGGCCAAAATATTTGAGTTTCAGCCTCAGTACTTGTCCTTCCAGGGAACAGTCAGGGTTGATTTCATTTAGGATTGACTGATTTGATCTCCTAGCAGTCCAAGGGACTCTCAGGAGTCTTCTCCAGCACCACAGTTCAAAAGCATCTATTCTTCGGCGCTCAGCCTTCCTTATGGTCCAACTCTCGCAACCATACATTGCTACTGGGAACACCATCGCCCTGACTATGCAAACTTTTGCTGACAATGCAAACTCTCTGCTTTTTATTATGCTATCTAAATTTGCCATAGCTTTCCTTCCAAGGAGTGATCCTAATAAATCAGAAAAAATCCAAGGTGATCCTAGTAAATCAGAAAAAATATAATAAATGAGGTCAAGTGATGAGACTATAAGACCACTGAGATTTGGCTATGTAATGACACCACAGAGGGCAATGCTTCCTAAATTAGTTATGTGGGTGATCTCAGATCTTAGAAATGTTGCTTTCTCTCCGCTGACGGGCTCCTATGACGAGGGGGTGGGGTGCCTCGTACTGGAGAGTAACGGTGGGGTGGAAAGCTGCAGAACTTAGCTTTCCGCCCCACCTCGAGCGACGCCGGTGGTCACTAGCGTGTGCGTCACCTCTGGTGGGAGGTCAGCGTGTCACTAGGGGCGGGCGTTCAGATGAAGAAGGCGAAGCACCGGGCAGCAAGAGGGGCAACGGGCGCATCAAGCCCTCCCTGCGCATCACCCATGGCGGCCCGCCCCTGCCACACCCTAGCGATGCCCGAGTCATGGCACAATCCTGCCTAACAAGCGCTTTGCCAGTCTAAGGAATCACAAATGTGCGGGAAAGCACGCTTGCGGCTCCTCAGGAGTAAGCGGAGCTGGCACAGAGGCTGACGCAGCTCATTCCTGCACTTACCTGAATCTGCGCTGGCGGCCGCAAGTAAGTCTCGTGCTGGTTGGCGCAGGGGTGGGGGGAGAGAGGGCAGGGGCAGCAAGGGAAGGGAACCATTGGCCGGCCCACATTGGGAGGGGAAGGATATATCAGCACTGAGTTATCCTATGCCCCGTCGCAGCCCAGGCCAGCCTTACACGGCCTCCCCGAACGTGCACCAGCTCCAGAGCTGGAGCGCATCAGAGGAGACCCATTGCAGCCTCTGGGGCTTATACCGGGGGAAGGGGACAAATGTCAGCATGGCCCGCAATGGCCCAGCCTTTAGCCCAGCCGCCTCATCTTAGGCAGGATTGGGCTGTCAATCAGGGATGATAATGTCATAATATTATGTAAACAATCAGGTCTGGCTACACAGTGAGGCAAATGAAGGCGATGAGAGGAAGGCTAATGCAAAGAATTAGGTGAACATTTTTACAAAGGAAGGCTGGAAAATAATCAGATAAGGTGTGGCGTAGCTAGCCACTATGGTACCCAGGGGCAAAATTCAAAATGTCACCCCCAAAAGTGCCGTGGGTGTGATGTCATCTCCGGGGATGACATCACACCCCGTGTTTTAACAAAAAAAAATTAAAACTGTTAAAAAAAACTACACAATTAAACCACTTGCCCGCCCCCGCCCAGCCCAGCTCGCGCCAGTCTCCAACAAAAAAAGCTCAAAAACTGCTGTTTTTTGCTGGAGACCCAGTCTGCTTACACCACCACTACCACCACCATCACCCCCATGTCTCCAGGAAAAAAACCCTGCAGAAGTTGTTGTTTTTCCTGGAGACCCAGGCAGCAGCGAAAAAGGTAGGTTGCTTGCCACCGCCCACTGGCTGCCCCCACCCACCCAGCTTGTTGTCCCCCATCCCACTCTGGCGCAAGTCCAAGTAGGCCTATCTTGGAAGTGGAGGCTTACCCCAATGAGGCCCATGGAACTGTTCCCCTGGAACTGTCCCCCCAAAGGTACAGTGCACACTCCAATTGCACTATATAATGTGCAATTGAGAGCCAGGATGGTGTAGTGGTTTGGGAGTCGGACTTAGACCTGGAAGATCCAGGTTCAAATCCCCGCTCAGCCACGAAGCTTCCTGGGTGACCTTGGGCCAGTCACTATCTCTCAGCCCCACCTACCTCACAGGGTTGTTGTGAGGACAAAAAGGAGGGGAGGAAATATGTACACCACTCTGAGCTCCTTGGAGGAAGGGTGGTATAAAAATGTGAAAAATAAATAAATAAATAAATAATAATGCAAAACTACTACAAACTACCCTCTTTGGGGAGACATGTGGGTGCTGCTTCCCTCTCTGGTAATGCATAGCTGAAAGTACTCAAGACGTGACATAATCACACTAGCATGCCCTGCTCTGCTTCGTTGGCTGCTGCTTGTGTGTGGGTGTGGTGACACACAATGATGCCACCTCACACCTTTTTTTCAGCTAAATGCTACCAGGTTGGCGGCACCTAACACATATCTCCATAATGTGTTATTTGGGCCTCGTGCTTTCCCTAGAAAAGCCAAGATGCCAGCAGGATGCCCATTCCATCTACAGAGCATGCAGATGCAGCACAGGGAGTCTAAGCACAACCTAGCAAATCACACCAACTGAGATATACAGTATATATACACACACACCCCAAATGCTTTACACACACACACACACACACACACACACACACACACACACACACACACACACACACACACACACACACACACACACACACACACACACACACAAAATCCCTCTTTGGGAGGGGGCAGTGGGAAAGCAAGCAAATGCTTCTTTACAAACACACATAACATTTCCTTTTCTTGAGGCATGAGAACGAGATCAAATCTTGCTACTGGCAAGTACAGTACAGTACATAAAAGGGCTTGGCAAGAGAACATATTGCTGGGCCCAGTGGGGGGGGGGGAGAGAACAATGAAGTTGAATGACATGTGTGTTGGGGGGACTTCTATGACTCTTTTAAATTTACCAAACTCTGAGTAGGTGGGAGAGGACTTTCCTGTTGTACTTCAATGGTTGTAAATGCCATAATTCACTTATGACATCTGTTTGGCCATTTGTGAATAGTCTCCAAAAATCACTGGATAACCAATCCATGGTTATTAATGCACCATGAGTTCATTCCAAAACTCATAGTGCAAAATTATGTATGTCTACTCAGAAGTGTGTATAGGATTGCAGTGTCAATGTATTCCTGTGGCAATTTGGTGTCATTTTTGTCTGTATGCATAAGCTTAACATCCATCTCGGAACACCCGGGACCGTCCCGGGTTCCGGTCCCGGGTCGCTCCCGGGCTTTCTGGGCCCGGTGGAAGCCAAACTTATCTTTTTCTGGTGGCGCCATCTTGGATCTTGCAAAATCTCACGAGATCCAAGATGGTGGCTCCCAAATCTCATGAGGGCACATGAGGACCTCACGAGATTTGGGTGCCAACATCTTGGATCTCGCAAGATTTCGTGAGATCCAAGATGGCGCTGCCGGAAAAAAAGGCACATTTGAAAAGCGGCAGTGGCATAGGTTTCAGGGGCAGCAGGAGTCCTGGCCAGCTCGGATGCAGCTGGCCAGGTTCCAGAGCGCCGCTGCCGCCGCGAAGAAGGTGACGGCGGCAAAGAAGAAGGCAATGGCAGCGGCGGCTGGGTTGCGGCCGCGAAGACTTTGGCAATGGTGGCAGCAGAGCCATGGCAGCGAAGACTTTGGCAATGGCAGCGGCTGCGAAGAAGACAAAAAAGACTATGGCAGCAATGGCGGCCGCAAAGAAAATGATGGCGACAATGGCAGCCACGAAGAAGAAGACGATGGCAGCAATGGCGGCGACAGCGGCCGACGTGAAGAAGGACGACGACGATGTGAATGGCGGTAAGTTAATTAATTCATTAAAAATTAAATAAATAAATAAAATTTTTGGCATTTATTTTTAACTTTATTTTAATTAGTTAGTTAGTTAGTTAGTTAGTTGTGGGGGTGTCCCGGTTTACAATCGGGTAAATCTGGTAAGCTTATGTATGCAGAGTATCACTTTGGGCACTTGGGAGTGTACCAATATTGTTGACTTTATTTTTTATAAAATTTAATATCCTTCCCTTTTGAGCAAATTTGAGCTGTCAAGGCTGTCATAATAATGGCCAATTAAAATGTTAAATATAAAACATTATAAACAGCTGCAGACAAAGGAGAAAATAGCACTTTAATAGTAAAAGCAAAGAAAGGCATTTATAGAACAATTAACGGCCACTACTGTGCAGAATCCCGTATGTTCTAGTAAGTTCCAATGTATTCCATCCTGGCACACCTGATTTGGATGGATGCTTTTCTATGGCCATTCCAAAGGAACTCGTGCTCATTGGTGCCATTCATTACAATATGGAAGAAAACAGATCTCTAAATATTGATATCCTTGATCAATGCATCCCTTAAGAGCTAGCTAACAACACATTACACACAAACCCATATACAGTACTGTATAACCAAACATTGCTTGTTTTTTTCAAAACGGGGGGGGGGGGTGTATTCTGTGCAGAAAAGCAAGGGCACGTAGCCCTTTCCCCACCACCGGTTCTCCTATCCAAATTGCCCCCTCCAAGAGGCTTTTCCTCTCACAGGGTTAAACACAAGCACATAAGATAGAATAGATAAACAAGCCTCTCACATGATAGAGGGTCACGTTCCAACCTTTCCAATTTTGGTAACTGTTGACAACGAACTTCTCTCAAAGTAGGAAGGGGGGGGGAATCCCTGACCAAATACAGTAGCAAGATTTTTATTTATTATTATTGTTGTTGTTGTTAGGGCGGCGGGTTAGGGCAAGGAAGGAACGTCAGAGCAAGAGGTGAGGGTTACGGGCCGCATTAACCACTGCACTGGGTTGAAGAAGTCCTAAGTTCAGAGCAGCGAGGCCAGAGCGCTCAGCGCTGCACCCCTCCTTCCAGCGGAGTGGGGACCAGACAGCTTTTGCCGGGTGGGTCCCCGCCGCGCACATGACGTAGAGACAGCTCGGCTGCGTTCCAAATGGCCTTGCAGAGAATCTCTCTGAATTGCATTGCGGCAGTGGCGTAGAGCGCGGGCGGCTACTTCTGCTTCCCCGCTGCGTGACGGGGGCACTGCAGCTTTTCCTGACGCTACGGAGTTTTCGTAGCCGCGTGGCCTTTGTCCCTCCCACCCATCATCGCCTTTCAATAATGTGTTGCCTACCAACAATATGGCGGCCTCGCTTTCTGACCCCGGGCTATAGGTGGCGTAGTGGCTGTGTGGGGTGGGGAGAAGTCTGATTGAGCAGTGAGGGGAAGCGGGAGAGAAGCCGCCGCCGCAGCAGCAGCAACAGCAACAGCAGCAGCAGTCTGACAGCTCCGCCTAGGGCTTCTCCCTCACCAGCCGGTTGGAAGTAAATGAGTGGGGGTGGCAGCGCCACGTCTCGTCTCTTCCGTGCGGGGGTGTCTCGAGTGCCGGCAGGGAAACGGTTGAATCCGCCGCCGCTGCCGCCGCCTCTGCTTTACTGGGGGCGGCCTAGAGGGGTCGCGGTTGTGCTGAAGCTGAAGCAAGAGCGAAAGAAAGGAAGCTGGCAGGCATCTCTTCAGTGCTGGGCTGTCTGTGTGGGATTTGGGGATAGAGGAGTCCGAGCGCTGAATTGGGCTTTTTAACCCTCTGAAGCGAGGCGCTGGGGCGGGGGTAGGAAGCAACTTCAGGCAGCTTCTAGAGGGGAAGGCAAGAGGGGGTTAAGAGAGAGGTCAGGGAGGGAGAAGCAAGAAACGGCGGCGCTTGAGGGTGTCACTCAGTCAGTCCCAAGGGGTACAATAGTAGTGGATGTGGGCTGCGCGTGCCAGGTAGCGAGGTTGCCTGAGGTAATTGGTGGGGTGAGAGGGAGGAGGAGGAGTTCGTGGTGCGCCTTTGGGGGTTGGGAAGAATAGAGGATGGCAGCCCCAATAGTGGCGGACAGGGAGCAGCACCGTTAGAGAGCCATGTCGCTGCAAACCCCGCAGCCTTCCTCGGCCACCTCGGATCTCCTGCTGCCCGCGGTCGGCGACAAGCGCTTCTTGCTGGGTTGCAAAATGAATGAGAAGAGTTTGGATCCCCAGTCAGCGGAGGCGGTGGGAGCGGAGCAGGAAGAGGGGGTGAGAGCTGCGGAGGAGGAGGAGGAGGAGAAGGAAGAAGGAAAAAAAGGGGGGAAAGAAAGCGAGACATTTTCTCCCCATCTGACAGCTTCTGGGGTATGTACAAGCGCCTGCTGCTGCAACTGATGCTAGAAAGCTTCACGTGTATGGATGCTTGAATAAATGGCTTGCCTTTGCTTCTGCCAAAAAGCAGCTTTCATGATAAATAAAAGCAAAGGTATAAAACTCGTGGGCTATTTTTTATATTAGCTGCCTGGGTGTACTCTTATGCATAATGTGCATGTTTGTTTGACTGATCTCACTGGAGTACTGTACTTTATTAAAAAAAAAACCCAGCACCCAATGATTTACTGACTTGACATGACATATGCATTTATTGATATAATCAGTGGAAATGCTGCCATTATTTAATAGTCTCCTGCCATTATTTGGGGGGGGGGCTGTACTCGTGAAACCACTTGACTGGTGAATGGGACACATTGCTCATGCTCGGTTCTGTTCTTAAGCATTGTAAATTAAAATGAAGGGCTTTTTTTTTTTAAGGGAGGAGGTTGTGTTTTAATAAAAACAGAATACAAGTGTTGGAAGGGACCTTGGAGGTCATCTAGTCCTACTACAGATTATGTCAGCAGGACATGTTTATAAACATTTATTATATACAGTATATTTTGAATGTGTTAATGCTTAGTATAACATTTCCATTAATCTACTTGAATTTTCTAGCTGTGGGTTTCACTCAGTTTAATAGTAAAAGTGGTTGTGGATATAGATATTATTTTTGTAGAATACAACTAATTTTTCAAAGTTGTCAGGAAAGCAAGGAAGGAATTAGTTAGAACTGTCTACCCTCAAGTTAGGTTGCTGGTCCACTTTTACTGAGTCACAAATTTAGGTTAAATTTACCATAGAAGGGTCTGGAATATTCCTCGCACCCTCTAGCCCACTTCATTTCGCTAAGTCAGGATCTTCTATGTATTAAATGACAACTTTGTCACATCTCAGTGCATGTTATCCTGATGATACTGTACCACAAGCAAAAAGAAGAGCAAAGAGATGCCCTGCTCTAGAGGGGTACGTAAGGAGTTATCACTAGATCCCGAGTGCACAGCCTTCAAAAATCTAAATGTAGCAGCAGCAACAACAAAAGAGAAAAGGTCAGGATCATTACTGGGTAGGAAAGGGGTGGTCCTGCTATTGTTTTTGTTTAAAAAGCTACGTACATGTTCCCATGTATGAGTAGTATAGCAGAGAAATGTGCGGCTTATAAAACCATTTTAAAAATAACTAAAGCAAAACTTTGTAACAAGTACAAGAGGGCATGGACTACTACTTCTCACTAATGATGTCACAGGCTCTGAAATTCATGTAAGCACATTCCATGTAGCACTTATGATCACAATTGATGTACTGTACTAGCTAATGGAACAAAGTCTCCTATTAGCAGTGACAAAATATTGTGGTTTATTGCTGAGAACATGCAACTTCCCTACAACAGATGAATTAGGTGGTGAAAGAACATTTGGATCCCTGAAACAACTGAGTGGCGGTCTTCCTTTGCCAGAAATCACTGAGCATGTTGAGAGCAGAGCCACTTTTAAAGATCTTACGTGGCCAATATTTGCTGTCTTCCATATATTACTGACTGTATGAAGACCCCTATGCTAAATAACAGCAGGGAGTCCCACTCTACTTCCTACTTTTAACTTTTTTTCCTGTAAGATGAAAGTTCACTTTGTCATCTGGAAGAAAAAGCAGCAGGGAATGAGAGCCATTAATCAGTTCTTTAACAAATTAATATTGAGCATCATACTTTTCCTAGCAAATATAGAACAGGGTGAACATTTATAACCACTCATATTTGTGTTGATGACTCAAGTCATAATTTAGTAAAAGCTGTTCAGAAATGCCGTATCCTATGCAGGTTCAGGACAGTCCTGGGGCAGCCCTGGTGCACCTCAAGGGAAGGGGACAATTGTCCCCTTCCCGGGGTGTAAGCGGTGGGAGGCCCAATGAGCCTTCTCGAACGTACACGAGCTCCAAAGCTCGCGTACATTTGCACCAACCATGTAAGGCTGGGCCGGGCCTGGAGAGGACCTAGGATACAGTGTATCTCACCGCTGATATCCCCACCAGGCCCTGGGGTGGCCAATGGCTGCCCTCCCTCACCGCCCAGTCCACCCTCCCCCTGCCCCAGCCGGGATAGAACTTACCTCCTCCGGTGGGTGCAGGGCTGGGCATGAGCCCGGGTAAGGGCCGCCAGCCGCTGCACCACTTTACAGTGCGTTTATGATACCCTGCCCGCACCAGGGGAGCGCGCGCTCCCCCGGCGCATTTGTACACTGGATTGCACGGTGAGACTGAAGTTAGGTGCCTGTCCCCCCTAAAAAACTGCATCATCCTACTATCAAGGCCAAATATCTGTGACTACAGTAATTTCAGTTGTATGCAGTACAAGTTGCATGTTAAAGCTAAAGGTGTTTGTAATGTGGTCAGTTTAGTATTCTGAAGACAGAACTGGATAGGATGGTGTTTGGAGAACTTTTTTTAGAAGGCTAAATGTAAGCTGGAGAATTCTAGATCTGGACTATGGTGTGGGTGGTTTAGCCCCTTTCCTCCCCTCCCCATGCCATGTTCAGATACCAAATTGCATGGTATCTGTACACCTGCCCACCCCGCCCACCCCTTCACTTGCATGGCAAAAAAGACTCCTCCTCTATTCCAATTGATTTTTCAATCCAAATCCCCTTCCTAAGTGGTTAACACCTTTCCTAGGGAGAGGTAGTTGTATTTTGGGCCAGACTGTGGCTGCAATCCTATACACACTTTCCAGGGAGAAAGCCCCATTGAACATAATGGAACTTACTTCAGTGTGTAGACATTCATAGGATTACACTGTGTGAGTTTGTGTTTAAAGGGAATACAAATAGGCTTTATTATTACAAATAAAATATTTAAAATTGAAGTCAGTATTAGTTATCTTGGTCAGAAAATGGTCAGAAAATATGTCTGTAAGATTATGAAAGCCAACGTGTCTATTTTAGTAGAAGCATAATGAATGCACATCTATATTAAATTTATCTGAATGGTTTGGGTGCAGATGACAAAAAAGGAAGTCAGAAAAATGTGTTAAAATTATAACTACTGAAATGCTTCCATGCATCTAGGGAGAGGAACAGATGGACATACAGGAACACAATGATATTTTTGTAACAAAACAAACGTCAAGGCTTATAAAACATTTTAAAATGAGAAAAGAAACCGGAACCATTGGACTGGACCTCATGTACTCCAAATGATTTTTTTCTTTAATACTTTAAAGAAGATTTCAGTTTGTTTCTAATGCAGTAAACATATATGCATCATAAGCTACAAACCATGATGTTATGGACAGGGCTATGTTTGTGCTATAATTCTGAAAGAGCACAGAAAAAGTGTAGAACATGGTATTGAGCAGAGTATTTTGTTTCCTGAAAATCTCACCTTTCATTTTTGTTAAAGTGCTACCGCCGAGAAAAAAAAGGTGATTTTTTAAAAACTTATTGGGGGTTGTGCCAGTCCTCTGGAGGGTGCGAGGGGCCCGCGCCCCCCTCTGCGGGCCTCCCCATGCTTTAGATCGTCTCCCTGAAACTATCGAGACCCACTTCTGGTTTTCATCCAAAACCAGACAATCGCTTCAGGTAGCCAATCTAAAGTGCGGTGAGGCCCGCAGAGGGGGGCGTGGGCCCCTCGCATCCTCCAGAGGGCTGGCGTAACCCCCAATAAGTAATAAAAACCCACCTTTTTTCTTGGCGGTAGCACGATCCTGGGAGCGCCACCGACATTGTCCTGCCCCTGCAGAGATTTAGTACTTGTGGGGAGAATTTTGAGAACCGCTGCCCTATATTAATAAGACCTCTGTTATAATAGGAATACTGAGTACAGTTGTGGTTGCCACAACTCAAAAAGGAAGTTATAGAGCTGGAAAAGGTGCAAAAGAGGGCAACCAAAATGATAAAAGGGCTGGATAACCTTCTTTATGAGGAAAGACTGTAGCATTGGGGCTTTTTAGCTTGGAAAAAAGGCTGTTGGGGGGAAATGATTAAGACTTGAAAAAATTATGCATGGGGTAGAGAGAGTAAAGTTTTTTCCCCTCACAATACTAGAACCAGGAACCGTCCAATGAAACTGATTGGTGGGAGGTTCTTCACACAGCACATAATTAATCTGTGGAATTCATTGCACATGTGGACCGTTGGATTAAATTCATGGAGGGTTTGTGGAGGACTAGTGGAGGACTAGTGTTTCCATGGCTATAAATCAAGATGGTTATGTGTTACCTCCAGGTTCAATGGTTGTATGCCTCTGAATACAATTGCAGAGGAGCAATGTTGGAAAAGAGGTATGCCTTTTTCTCCTGTTCATGGGTTTCCAGAGGCAGCTTGTGGGCTACTGTTGGAAACAGAATGCTGGACTGGATGGGTCTTTGGCCTGATCCGGCAGTGCTTTTCTTGTGTTCAGGTCCAGCTCAGGTCAAGCTGGCTGTAGATCTTGAGTATCTTTGTAAGAACGCTGACAGCACAATCCTGCGCAAGTATGCACAGCTGGCCTAAAGAGCAGGCCACTGCATCTTGTGAGAATTTGGGGCTGCGCCGGCACAGCCCTGGCTCACCTTGGGAGAAGGGGATGTTCGTCCCCCAGTGTAAGCAGGGCAGGGCCCAATGGGCCTCCTCGGATACATGCCATCCTCCTCGGGTATGTGTGTCCGGGGAGGTTGTGTAAGACTGGCCCGGGCTGTGATGGGATGCTGGATATCGGCACCGGTATCCACACCCCCTCCCAGGCCAGCCAATGGCCACACCCTGGTTGCCCCTCCCTGCCCTCCCCCCGCACCTATGCTGACTGGCGCAGGACTCACCTTCATTGGTTGGCGCAGGTCCGGGTTTGGGTCTGTGTGAGTGGTGCTGGCCTCCACACCGTTGCCGTTTACTCTCCAGAAGCAAATGTGCTTTATTGCACGTTTGCGACTCCTTAAGCTGGCACTGAGCCAGCCAGTCATGCTGGATTGGATTGTGAATCTCTCTTTTGTAGGTATGATATCTGGCTATACCTAAGTATGCATACTATAAGTATGGGCACTCAACACACACATACCAACTTTCTGTATTGTTTTATTTAGCTAAGAAATAGTGGACAAAAATGTACTTAAACCTTTTGAAGGAATAGACTCCCATTTTTAAGCACGTAGAATACAAATCTGTTGTGTAAATTGCTCTTACGGCACAATCCTGTGTATCTTCTGTGCCGGGGGAGTGTGTGCCCCCCCCGGCGCTGGGTGTTGCGAAAGTGCCGTAAAGTACTTGCAGGGCCCCAGCAAGTAAGGGCCTCCGGGGCAAAGGCCCGCTGCCCACTCGCCCCCAGCGCAGCGTCCTCACACCCGCCGGACCAGGTAAGTCCAGCCCGGTCATGGGCGGGGGAGGGTGGACCGGGCGGTGAGGGGTGACGGCTATTGGCCACCCCGGGCCTGGAGAGGGCGGGGATATCGGCAGTGAGATACGTCGATATTCAAAAACCTCTCCAGGCCCAGCACAACCTTACACAGAGGGCTCGAATGTACGCCAACTCCAGAGCTGATGCACATTCGAGTAGGCCCATTGGGCCTCAAGCCGCTTACACCCAGGGAAGGGGACAATCGTCCCCTTCCCTTGAGGTGTACCTGGGCTGCCCAGGACCTGGATAGCATACAGCGGCTGGCCCTTTAGGCCGGCCACCGTATCTTACACAGGATTGGATTGTTAGTTTGTTATGAAATCAAATTAGTGAATATTGCATTGTAATTGTTGAGAATAAAATAGATCAATTTATATCCTTGGCTATGTTTAATGACAGGCAGCATTGTTACATATCTTTTTCCTCCAAAGGGTAGTTATTGCTTTTTTCTACCTCAGAATAGCTACTTGGAGTGCATTATATCTCTGTTCTATCATGTTTTGTTGCTAATTTCTAAGCACTATTTGCATATAGCATGTGTGGTTATATTCTATTCAGACTCCTTGCTGGTAAGAGGGAAAGGAGTTCAAGAGTACAGTGTATTCTCAGCACACCATAGGATAAATTATAGGCCCTAACCTCTTATTTCTAAACTGATTGTCAGCTATGGAAAAAAATGAGTCATTGACTGATTAGATAGTGATTTAATATTATCATCAGAAAACCCACATAAAATTCTTGGCCACATGGGAACACCAAAAATATTAGCCATTTTTCATTTTCATGTGTGTGTGTGTGTGTGTGTGTGTGTGTGTGTGTTCACATGTCAAAGCATGAGATATTTACGGTATATTCTGAGTTCCATTCCAAAATGTCATACAGGATACTATAATTACTTTATTGAAGCTATGTGATATTTTCACTTATGCTTTCCTTCTTACTTTTTAAATTACTGTTACTTAGAGAATTTTCAGGATAATAATTTTAGAAAACAAACAGCAGTACAAATCTTTCCAAAAAATGCAGCAACAAAAGGCAAAGTGAATGGCTATGGTTGGAGTCTATTGTGTAAATGCAGAGTGTGCACAGGGGAGAGCTAAAGAGCTTGTCAACAAAGCATCCAAGTTCAGAGGACAGACCAGGGCTCAGTCTCACCTTGCAGGTGAATCAGTCTGGGCCAGACTGGTTCTGATAATTTCAACTTCTAGTTGTAGGTCCTGAACAACTAGAGTTCTCCTCCAGGTCAGGAGGAGTTCTGTGATTGGAACATTTGCTTTCTGTGCCATAACAAGCCTCCAAATACTGTGGTCCTCAAATTCAATGAGTCAGTTTCTTCTGCTTCATTCCTCTAGAATAGATGTTGACACCCACCTGAGGACAATCTGTTGAACACATATCATAACATCTTGTATGTACATAACTTGCTTGAGTACAATCCAGAGAATGTATTGAGCACCTAAGGGCTACTCCAATATTTTCATATTTGTATACACACTAAAATGTAATATATGACAAACAGATCATATTTGGAATCCATGTACTGTATATTAATGGAAAAATATAAACCTTAGGAACCATGTTTAGCCACTGATATGTTTAACCACCTTTACAATATGTGTTTAGCAACCCTAAGGTGTGTTTTCCTAAATTTCACTAAAATCAGTGGAATTGAAATATTTCACTGTGAAACTGGCATAGCTGACTTTCTCTTGATTGCTTCTTGGTTTGTTTTAAAAAAATACTTTTCAGTTGCTTTACTTTACAGTTTCATTTGGAGCTGTTTTTTTTTCTGCTTTTAAAAATCATTACCTTAGTGCTTCCTTTAACAAAGGAGGTGTCACATAAACTGAAATCATTGAAGTAGTAAGTCACAGCATTTGTATTTTTTTCCCCTGAACTATAGGGGTTGGAGAGAGGACCCAAAAGTGATATTTCCCCTTTCAACAGTTTCATTTCGACTATCAACCAGAAGCAAGAAGATGCTGGAAGTGGAAGCTCACCTACACAATTTGTTATTGAAGATATAAAAAATGGTAAGGGAATAAAGAGCTTCATTATTTAGTCATTGGTGACTGCAAGAGGCACTCAGTGCACTATTGTTAGTAACTGTCGTTTTTTATTTGTGTTGTGACAGTGCCTTGGGTGCTTGCTAGTGAAATTGTCTGTGCGTAATAGTCATAGTGTCTGCATAGACACTGCTGATTGTCATTTACTAACATTCCAAAAAATGCAAGACATGTAACAGATATATAAGTTACCAGTGGGTTGTAGGATGAAGTAACAATAATGTGGTTTGAGTAGACTGTGTGCAATTTGCCCATGTAGTAAGCTAATCAGTGGCAGTAATCATAGCTTGCCACCTGCTTAGCTGTTCCTAAATGGTAGATGTGCTTTTTCTATAGGCACTATAGAAGGAGTAGAATTACAGAAAGTACTTGACTAAACATAGTTTGTATATTTTGGAGGGGCTTTTTTAAACAGTATTTGGGAATGATTGTGCTTGAGTCTGCCATTACAGGCAGAGAAGAACATTGATTTCAATAATAGAATAGATGAATGTGCCAGCTATTCTATGCAGGTAGGAATAAACAAAGCTTTGAGATTCTTCATAGCTATAAAGATTTTATTAAAAATATTTGGCTCCAAAAGGTCCCAAAAGTGCCGGGGGTGTTTCGCGCTGCGCTGCCACCGAAATTCAGTGGCGGCGCGTGAAAATGATGTCACGCCCCCCCCGGGGTGGGGTGTGGCGTCATGTGGGGGTGTTGCGTCAGCGGTCCCCCCCATGGGGGGTGTAGGAACGCCACTGGCCACGCCACTGATAATACTTAACTTACAGGTGTATTGTAAGGACAACATCAAGAAAAGGACACCACCAAGAAAATACATATGAAGCGCTTTGCTTCCTGTTAATGTTCGGAGCCTCTCTAGCACTGAGGCTGCTTTCTATAAGCATTCAGATGCTGTGCTGTAAGCAGCACACTGCTGCTTATAGCGTTTTGTTTAAGGAAGACCTGCACTTGCTTGGCACCAGAGCTACACAGAGGAAGGTAATGGGCACTGGGGGGCGCGGGAATTGTGTTTTTTCCGCAGTTTCAATTAACCATGGAAAGAGCTGGAACCTATACCCCGCAGATACGGGGGGTTGCCTGTAATGAGATCTTGGGAATGGGACCCAAGTATAAACACAAAATTCATTTATGTCTCATATACACCTTGTACACATAGCCTGCCTGGGGATAATTTTATACAATATTTTAAATAATTTTGTGCCCCAGCATGCCTTGTGCTATGCCAGCCAGGTGGTCGAAAAAATGTTTTATTTTTAAAAGTCATCGTTCCAAAAAAATCTATATTTTTAAATATTCTGGATTTCAGATGTCCAGATAAGGGGTAATCAACCTGTATACATAGCACATGACTGGTACAAAGGTATGAATATGGGTTCTTATTTCAACCTAGTACTAACTATGTGCATTTGGAGGCAACTCTTGTGTATTTCAATGATATTTACTTCCAATTATGCATGCCTGATTATCACAGTTTCTAAACTCGCTGTTTAAATTATGACTGTAGAATCAGTTGTAAAGAGGGGATTGTTTATAGTAACAGTGTATGAATAGTTTACATTTACCTTTTGATTAGTGAAAGATCTTCCATCCCTTGGCCATGATGTTCGGCAAAAACAGCGCAATTCTATAGATGCACTTCCAGCAGAAATGAAAGTTTTAGTCCCTCCAGAACCTCCTTCTCAAACAAAAACACTGAAAGAATTCCGGTAAGCAGCATTATTGTTTTGCTTGTGTGCACTTCTAACTTTGAAATATGGACGTGTGTTCTTAATTAATTTACAACCCAATTCTATGCCGGCCTCCGCCAGCATAACTAGACCCCATGCCGTCGCAAACATGCCCTAAAGCACCTTGTGCCGATGTGAAGGCCAGTCCCGCCAGTGTGGAGGCCAGCTCCGGCAGACCTCCGCCAGCGCAGGAGCAGCGCCCACTGGAGGCAGGTGAGCTCCGTGCTGAGCGGCGGGGAAGCAGGGGGAGGGTGAAATGGGGGTGGGGAGGCGCATTCTGGGATAGGTGAGGGCGAGGAGGAGGGTGGAACAGGCCTGGGAGGGGGCGAGCTCGGCGTAGGCCTCTGCCGAATCCTATCCCCCTTCCCGGGCTTAAGGAAGCCTGACACAGCTGCTCGGATTGGCGCTGGCCATTTCGCTGACACACATCCGAGTAGCCCCATAGAGGCTTCTGGGGCTCGACACAGGGTAAGGGGTCAAACATTCCCTTACTTCAAGGAGGCCTCCAGAAGCCTCCAGCCCTGCGCTATTGCAAATTTCACAACAAAGTCATGCTGTCATGTGGGGAGATAGACCTGGAACCCTTTCCAGAGAGCTTCATAAGATTGAGGAGGAATGGAAGCTGCTACCATAAGCAAATGTGTGACTGCTGAGTTCGTAAAAATGTCCTGGAAAAACAAGGGCTGTGACATCAGTGCCCATGATAGGCACTTTTATTTCTTTAGAAGCCATTTGCGTTCATAGCACTAAGATAGTAATCTGAGCTACTGGTGGAAGTAGTCAACAAAAATTGTGCTCCAAATCAAGCAAGCTATCCAGCCCCTGAAATTGAGGTCATAGCACAAATGACCCATGCTTAAGGCAGAAGACCTACACCAGACCTTTTGGGAACTGGGTAGAAGTGGAGAGGTAGGGGTGCTGCTTACTACACCTTATATAACATCCAGACTAGTGAACATTTTCCCCATTTCCATATCACAAGTGTAAATTTGTCCCAGCAAAAAACTAAAAGAGAATGTTCTCTCTGGAAGTAGACACTTTTTTTGTCTTGGCAGTAAGACCTTTTCTCCAAATCCCTATTATTTCCTCACTTTGACTGTAATTTTGTGTTTATGTTTTCATGGCCAGCAATTATTCTCTTGACTGTAATGTTTACTTCTGTGGCCTCTGCCACTGGTACAAAGGTGCGTATGAATAGCAAAGAGAGACACACAGGGAGTAGCACGATAGACAACAGCACTAACACATGGTCTGTGGATCGGGATGAATGCTCAGTATTCATGATTGAGAGTGATGTCACCTGAGTGCCCATACAATAGTGTCCTGTTGAGGAATGGAGTATGGGATCTGGAGTGTTACTTTTTCCTCATCTATGAGGCAATGCAGTGGAACTCTGTGAGTAATGATTGTTGTGCTCCATGTAAACAGGCTACACTTTTGAAAAACAAAACAGCTCAGGATGAGTGTTTGACCAGCAATAGCAATGGTTAGAGTACCTGCCATTCACCAAGAAAGAGCATACATTCATTGCTATTAGCTGTCACAGGAGAAAGGAATGTTTCAGCAACAGTTAATAGCAGACACATTTGACAATACTGAAGGGAGTAGGGCAAGGGTGTCCAACTTGTTTCATACAGCAGGCCAAATAGCATTCATGGCGCATGTTAATGGCCAGAAGTGACATCATTAAGCAAGATGTCATTATGCAGATGACGTCCAGAAATAAGCACTTTGTTCTCACGTAGGAACTTATTAGCTGCAAATGACAGAGCAGAAAATATGCAAATCTTGATCATATTTTCAAGATATGGGAGAACCCAATTATTACACAGGCCGCCCTTTTATCAGACTTGCTTCTGCTGAGGCATCACTTCGCAGCTCAGCAGCTGAGAGGTGCTCTGCTTCCGTAGAAGCAACACTGCTGAAAGGGCGGCCAGTGTGCTTATGGGGCTCTCCCAACGCCTTGGGATCATCTTCCTCTCTCGACCCTCTTGGTCTGCACCTTCCCCAATAGCATTCCTTGCCTTTTGAGGCCTCCTTCTGCGTCTTCTTCCCAGAGCCTCAGCAGAAGCGCTGCTCTTGAAAGGGTGGTGCCGGGATAGCCCAAGAGAGTATCCTGCCCGTGGGCAGAGGCGAAACAAGGGTGGAGCGAAGGCAAATAGTTTTGCAAGACTCTGTTACACTGGAGTCAGCGGCCCCTCCCCCTTGCTGTTGGAGCCATTCTGGCAGCAAAGGCAACACGCAGGACACTCCCCTGTTGCTGCTGGAATGGCTCCAACAGCAAGGGGGAGGGGCCGCTGACTCCAGTGTAACGGAGTCTTGCAGAACTACTTGCCTTCGCTCCACCCTTGTTTCGCCTCTGCCCGTGGGTCTTATGTTTGACACCCCTGGTGTAGGGCGTGAGGGTAGAAACATAAGAAATGTTTGAGGTGTGGGATTTTTCTTCCTCTCCTGCTTACCTCTGAGGTATGCATTATCCTTGCATCCCCTGTAGGGGTCATGAGCAGGAGCTTCAATTGAGTGTTTGCGTGTGGAGTCTTCCTGGACCAGCCTACCTGTAAAGAGAATTCTTAGACAAGTCAAATATTAGCAAAGTATTCTTCCCATATGTGTTCTGAGTGTAGCAGACTGTTCGTGCACAGTGGTTCCTCTGTGTGCAAAGTGCTGTTTCTCCATAGAAACAGCTGTTTCTCCATCATCAGAGTTACCCTTTCTATGCTGTAAGTGTCAGACCTCCTTGGTCGGGGCCAGTGTTGTGCCCCTGGCCTGGCGTTGCTGTGACTGGAAGAGGGAGGGGGCCCAGGCTCGGTGCAGGGTCTCTTCTTCCTCCTCCTGCCCTTCCTGACCCTTCACAGGGAGCGCCGCTGGCCTTGGACGAACGGAGAAAACTCTCCCTCGAGGTTGGTTTTCTTCTCATCGGCCATCCTCAGCAGAGCTATATCCCTTGGGGTCGTGCCTTGGCCGGCCCCTTCAGGCCTGTAGGCTGGCCTTAAAGCCGCCTGTGCGCCCACCAGTCTTGTATCCTCCCCCTGGCCCACATCTGCACCCAGGCAGGCCAGATTGTGTCACCCGCCAGCCACAGCATGGCCACTCTGCATCCCCCTGGAGCCATGATGAAGGGAAGGAAAAGTTCAACAAAATCACCCTTCCTCCTTTATGCAAAAATGTGGTGTCTTTCTCAAGTGAAAAGAGACTTTAGGATACATCCAATGATAATGGTCCACTAAAAGAATACAAAGATTTCTGATTTTGAGTGCTGTATTACTGAATGGTACTTTTACATAAATTTAATTCTACCTCCTTTTAAGACCTATAGAAAAGAAATTGAATTTGAGTATAGTCAGGTAACTATTAGCCTTTTGAATGTATAGTATACAGTTCTCTAATAGTTGGTTTCCTTTTTTGTGTTTTCTGTTTTTAGAGAGGACATAGAAAAGGCTAAGTTATCAGGAGACTGGAAAACAGTATATGAATTTTATTCAGCAACATTTGATTCTTTTCTAGAAGTCAATGCTGCATTTAAGGTAAAAAGCAAACACCCACTCTTTCATTTAAATAGTAATTAATAATAATGTAAATATGTGTTTATAAATTGAAACCAAGCAACCGAAAATAGAAACTGGATGAATTTAAGAAAAAATGGATAATAGTAACAAATCTAGTTCTTTATAATAAAATCCAGAAATTATTTTTTTGTATTGGTGTGTGAAATTTATTGTGTTAGCCCATTTTCACAAGAACTTCTTATGTGGGATTGCTTTTTCAAGTTGGTAAATAAGGTAAAATCCTACAAGAACCTCAATCCGGGCAGTAGTGACTTCTGCTATCTGCTGATGTCCCCCCACTTAACAACAGGAATGTGTTCCCTGAACCCCGTCATTAAGCAGGTCTGTCATTAAGTGGGCCTTTCCCTACCTTTTGAATTTTGAAGCCTCTCTGAGGCCTGTTCCAAGTCGTGGGCCTCTCTGGAGGCCTATTCGGCCTCTGAGGACTTCAGAATGGCCCACAGATGCCTTCGTAAGGCACTTCCGGTTTGCTCCGAAAACCTGCATCAAAGTGAGGCCCTTCTGAGGCCCTCAAAGTGAGGCCATTCTGAGGCCCTCAGAGGCCTTCAGAGGCTAAGAACAGACCTCCGGAGAGGCCCATGACTAGAAACAGGAGAGGCCTCAAACTTCAGAAGGTAGGAAAAGCGACCAACAACATTCTGCCTAATGACCCCCGTCATATATCCAGGGGGTCATTAGGCAGAATATCATTGAACAAGGGAACCTGTACATGGAAACAGCATGTGTGCATAGCTTTTCTTGCATAACAATTTTAAAAAACTGCACTTCATCAGCACCAGCAGATAGCAGATTGATGCTGTCAACTCTGACAGCACTAATCATTCAGTAGGTGATAGAGTCTAAATGATTAGAGCTGTCAGAGTTGACAGTCTATCAGTCTATCAGATAGGCTGGATTGATTTAGTCTGGATTGATTTAGTCTATCTCCTTCTTGTTGACAAATAATCAATAAAGGTTGACAAATGATCAACTATGGGCAATTTTGCTGCCTGCTAACTACACTTAAATGAACAATGCAAGGAAATCGAGGAAAACAACAGAATGGGGAGGACTAGAGATCTCTTCAAGAAAATTGGAGATATCAAGGGAACGTTTTGTGCAAAGATGGGCATGATAAAGGATAAAAAAGGCAGGGACCTAACAGAAGCAGAAGAGATTAAGAAGAGATGGCAAGAATACACAGAAGAACTATACAAGAAAGATCTTAATGTTCCTGATGACCACGCTGGTGTGGTCACTGACCCAGAGCCGGACATCCTAGAGAGTGAAGTCAAGTGGGCCTTAGGTAGCATTACTAGCAACAAAGATAGCGGAGATGATGATATCCCAGCTGAGCTACTTAAAATCCTAAATGATGATGCTGTGAAAGTGCTGCACTCAATATGCCAACAAATTTGGAAAACTCAGCAGTGGCCAAAGGATTGGAAAAGGTCAGTTTACGTTCTAATTCCAAAGAAGGGCAGTGCCAAAGAGTGTTCAAACTACCGTACAATTGCACTCATTTCACATGCTAGCAAGGTTATGCTCAAAATCCTACAAGCTAGGCTTCAGCAGTACGTGGACCGAGAACTACCGGACGTACAAGCTGGGTTTCGAAGAGTTAGAGGAACTAGAGATCAAATTGCCAACATGCGCTGGATCATGGAGAAAGCACGAGAGTTCCAAAAAAACACCTACTTCTGTTTCATTGACTACGCAAAAGCCTTTGATTGTGTGGATCACAACAAACTGTGGCAAATTCTTAAAGAGATGGGGGTACCAGACCACCTTACCTGTCTTCTGAGAAACCTGTATGCGGGTCAAGAAGCAACAGTTCGGACCGGCCATGGAACAACCGACTGGTTCAAAATTGGGAAGGGAGTACGGCAAGGCTGTATATTGTCACCCTGCCTATTTAACTTATATGCAGAGTACATTATGAGAAATGCAGGGCTGAATGAATCGCAAGCTGGAATCAAGATTGCCGGGAGAAATATCAACAACCTCAGATATGCAGACGATACCACCCTAATGGCAGAAAGTGAAGAAGAACTAAAGAGCCTCTTGATGAGAGTGAAAGAGGAGAGTGCAAAAGTTGGCTTGAAACTCAACATTAATAAAACTAAGATCATGGCATCTGGTCCCATCAATTCCTGGCAAATAGAAGGGGCAGAAATGGAAGCAGTAACAGATTTTACTTTTCTGGGCTCCAAGATCACTGTAGATGGAGACAGCAGCCATGAAATTAAAAGACGCTTACTCCTTGGAAGGAAAGCTGTGGCAAACTTAGACAGCATAATAAAAAGCAGAGATATCACCATGCCAAGAAAAGTTCGCATAGTCAGGGCGATGGTGTTCCCAGTAGCAATGTATGGTTGCGAGAGTTGGACCATAAGGAAGGCTGAGCGCCGAAGAATAGATGCTTTCGAACTATGGTGCTGGAGAAGACTCCTGAGAGTCCCTTGGACTGCTAGGAGATCAAATCAGTCAATCCTAAATGAAATCAACCCTGACTGTTCCCTGGAAGGAGGGGTACTGAGGCTGAAGCTCAAATATTTTGGCCACCTAATGCGAAGAGAGGAGTCTCTGGAGAAGACTCTGATGCTGGGAAAGATTGAAGGCAAAAGGAGAAGGGGAAGGCAAAGGATGAGATGGTTAGACAGCATCACCGATGCAACGAACATGAAAATGAGCGAACTCAGGAAGATAGTGGAGGACAGGAAGGCCTGGCAGGATATGGTTCATGGGATCACGAAGGGTCGGACACGACTTAACGACTGAACAACAACAACTATACTTACGATTAAGTACCAAATCCAAGTATGATCAAAGTCTGTTAGCGGAATTTTAAGCATATCGACTCGAAAGTAAGCCCCTTTGGGTTCAGTGGGACTTACTTCCTTATAAAGGTTTGTAAGACTGTAGCCTTACAGCCCAATCCTGTCTACATGTTAGACTAGCAGAGTCCAGGCCTCTTCCAAGGCACATTAAAGAGGCTAGTATAATATTGGTCATAGTTTTTTTAATATAGACACCTGACACAGCTCCTACAAAACCATGTAGCTCCCAGACAGAAGATCACATTGGCGTAACAAGATTTGTATATGGCACCCTTTGCAACATCAGAATTTGAGAACAAAAATACTAATTTTGAACTTTAATTGAATGTTTTTTTATGAATGGCACTATGTTATTTCCATTTCCAGAAATCTGCTGATGCCCCTTTTAATTCTGTTGAAGACTGTGGAGTTGATTCTAAATTTGTGAATGGTGTTTATGATGCCTTATTAAATACAGTAAGTAAAATGATCCCATGATTTATTTTCAGTTTTATAAATTGAACATAAAAATGTATTCTTGTATAAATTATAGTTGTTATAATATTGCTAGATCAGTATTATCAATATTATCTACCACGAATGCGTAATTCAAAAATCTGCAGTGTTTGAAAAGCAGCAAAGTTGTTTTATTTCAGCAGGCTATCCAGAATTGCTTTTAATATGACTGCTGCTACTTTTTAACTTTTGCGTTGAACATATTGTATTATTTCTTTGCTGTTGTGGTGTTTTATTGATGTTTTGTTGTTTGTGTGCCTCTTGATCTATATTTATATAAAGGTGGGCTAGAAGTTATAGAGGTAATTCCATAATCATAGACAATTATATTATGATTGCACAATATTACCAGTGGAAATACATGTACATAATACCTTGTAAAATGTAGAAGAACGTGAGCCCTTTTGGATCTGCCGAAGGATCTAACATACTTTTATCAACAGTGACCTGCCAGCTACTTTGGGGGAAGCTCACAAACAGGACAGGGAATCAAAACTCCCCTCCCATTGTTTGCTCCGTAGCAACTACCATTCTGATGTAGACTGAATAAGATTCCATTTAGCTATTGCAGCTAATAGCCTTTCATAAACCTATCGTCAATAATTTTATTGAATTCTCTTTTAAACTGTACTTGGAAATTAGTATACAAAATTATGAATAACAGTTTTATTAAAAGTTGCAACATAAAACTTTTTTAAAAATACCTTTCTTTTGCAACAAAACTCAAGATGATTAATAGCACAATAAACTTTACTAGAGCAACCTTTAAAAGATAAAACATCTATTGAATTTTGTAACAATTTGCATGTCATTAAGACTTAAACACTTTAGGATTATCGACCGAGAACTCTACTGATACAGAAGAAATAGAGGGCAAAACAGAAACCTGGTGGAACAAAGAGAATCAGTGGGGATATGGTTATCCCTGGATAGAAACTGTATAAAAAGGAGAAGGAAGAACATATTGGTAGTGATGTTGCTCTGTATGTCAAATAAAGCATAAAGCAGGGGTGCCTAAACTTGCTTAATGTAAGAGTCACATACGATAAACTTCAGCTGTTTGAGAGCTGCAATATTTAAGAAGCATTTAAATTCTTAAGAGCGCAATCCTGTGTAAGGACCCGGCCGGCGGCCCAGGGCCGTCAGATAAGTAATTGCCACAAGCCCTGAGACTATTCAAAAACCAAATAGCTGCTAACTGCCCTTCAAAGAGCTGAACTCCTGCAGTTTGAAAGATAGCTGCTACGGTAATTACCCTGAAAACAGCTGAGCTCCTGCAGTAGATTGAGGGTTGTTTTTTTTACAAATAAATAAATAAAATGTTACTTGTAAATAAATATCATTTCCTTCTAGATCACCTTTTTTTAAAAAAAAAGTCTCGTAAAGCTAGGTGGGTCCCGGTAGAATGTCACTTTAAAAAGTGGGTCCCGGTGCACTGGCGTTGCTTGAGGTGGGGGTGGAAAGCTAAGTTCTGCAGCTTTCCGCCCCACCATTACTCTCCGGTACGAGACGCCCCGCCCCCTCGTCATAGGAGCCCGTCAGCGGAGAGAAAGCAACACGCAGGAGAGTCCCTGCACGTTGCTTTCTCTCCGCTGACGGGCTCCTCATACCGGAGAGTAATGGTGGGGTGGAAAGCTGCAGAACTTAGCTTTCCTCCCCACCTTGAGCGACGCCAGTGTCCCGGTGCTAAAACGTTTGAGAACCACTGTGTTAGAGTGCTGTGTCTGTCACAGTAACACCAGAAGGTACCCCAAGGTGAATAGGAAGGTCAGGTACATGGGCTGAATGCCTCCTTCTCCCCCCCCCCCCATTCCTGCATTAGCCCACAATGATTTAACCAGCTCACCATAAATGCTATTTTTATCACGCAGCCCAATCCCACTTAATTTTCTGTGCACCAATGCAATGAGGCCAGTGCAGGCTGTACTTCATCCTGCGCAGAAAGCAGGAGACTGGAGACCACCTTGAGGTAAGGGAACTTTGTTCACTTACCCCAGGTAAAGCCCCAGCCTCCGCAACTGGTCTACTCGCATCAGAAGGGAGGCGCAAGTCCAAAAGGCCCCATGTAGGGAAAGCAGGTCTGGGAAGGGGAATAGGATTTGGCATGTGCCAGTGGCACTGATCCCACCCCCTCCTGGGTTCAATCCACCCACCCATGTCCCCGCCCTCCCCTCACCATTATGCCCTGATCTCCTTCCCATTTTGGCCTCTCTGCTGGCGCAGTTGAGCCGGTGTATGAGCGACAAGTGGCACAACTCTGTCATTGGCATAGCATTTTTCCAGTGTCCATGACATGTCCATTGGCAGGCAGACTTCTACTCTGATGGGGCTGTCTTTGCACCAGTGTAAGTGAATGGTATACATGTGGAGATACACTGGCATATCTCAAGGATAGGATTGTGCTGTAATTTTAATATCAGTTTTTCAGAAGAAGCATAGTTACCTTGTTTACATTGTTTTGGCTATCCTTGGAAAGCTCAGCTGAATCAGGGCGAGACTCCATCCATTTTCTTGGATAGCTTGCAGATCCCTCTCTAGCATTTCTCAGTCTGTCTAATCTAGTTCATTTTTCTGTTATGAAGTAGTGACTGTTCTGTTTATTCATATCTTGTCTGGCATCTACTGAGATGGTTCCTGCCAGCTAGCTCCTAGCAGCTATCAATCTTTTCTTGCCAGAACATTTTTGCTCATTTCCTTACAAGCTGTTAAGGTAGAAACACAATGATGACCACAATATGAATTTGAAAATATATACTTTTGTATTAGCAATATTTCCACATAAGATATTTCTAATAATAATTGAATATCTGTCAGGGGCCCCAAGAAAGGGGGAGAGGTCAGGCTTCTGCCCATCACCAAGGTCCCCACTTGTATGGGGCAGCAGCCTATGTGGGGCCCACCTGGCTTATCTCTTCTGGGCTATCTTTCTCATCTGGGCCTCAGGGCAGACAGGGGGTTACAGCGCCCTACTCCTCCTCAGCCTCATCAGGTTCTAGAGCCTCCCTACCAGCCAGCCTCCAATCCTTTTTCATCCCTGGCCCTCTTATATTCCCCTGACTGGTCCCTCCACCCTTCCTGGTTTTACCCACCTGGCCTGGTTGCCCTCTGGGTCCTAAGCCTCCTCTCCTGGGAGGTGGGAAGGCTCCTACAACCACTTGCCACACCTTGCTGCTCCTCATCTGCTCCAGCAGGTGCATGCATGCTCTGCTCAATGGGCCAATGGCCTACACCCTGCCCCGCTGAGGCCTTTCCAGCATCTCCTGGTTTGTACCTGATCCTGTGCCCACTGGGCGGGCTGCTCCCTGGCAGCCCAATCCTATACATGTCTACTCAGAAGTAGGCTTACCAGAGTCCAGGAACTTGCCGGGAGATTCCCGGAAGGGCGGCTGCCATCCCGGAACAGTTCAAAGCCCAGCCGGCTTGTCAGGGCGAAACCGGCTTGTCGGGTCTGGGATTTGATCACCAACAATCAGCTGTTGAACAGGCAAGCTGGAAGACAAACAAACGGCTTGTTGGGGCTGGGCTTTGATCGCTGGTCAACAGCTGATTATCGGAACAAATCCCAGCCCCGATAAGCCGGTTGGGCTTGTGCGTCTTCCAGCTTGCTGGGGCTCTGCTTTGATCGTCAACAATCAGCTGTTGATCAGCGATCGAAGCCCAGCCCCGACAAGCCGTTTGCATATCTTTTTTGCCTATCTAAAGCTGTCTGGCTTTAGATAAGAGCTTGAATGAATACAGTCTCTTCACTACAAAGAGAGGAATACCTACCCATCAGTTTCTGCTAGATGTGAAAATGAGGGCAATATCCTTCAGAAATACTGTACTGAAGCCAACACTTCCCAAACCAATAGGAGCTCTTTTCCTTTTCAACATCATGGTTATCATTTCTTAGGGCGCAATCCTGTCCAACTTATGCCACCGGCTGAGCTCTGCTCAATCCTATCCAACCTATGTCACCGGTTTAACCAGTGGTGCAGCGAGAACGGGAGGCCCCAGAACAGAAAGGGGATTCAAATCCCCTTTGAATTCCCCTTTTAGAGGGGATTTGAATCCCCTTTCCGTTCTGGGGTCTCCCGTTCTCGCTGCACCGCTAGTTACACTGGTGGCATAAGTTGGATAGGATTGCGCTGTTAGCAGAATTGAACAGGAGCCTTTTGGTTTTCCCAACACAATGGGGAAAAAGGTGTTTTATTTCTATTCTTAAAGAAGATGCTATTAATTATTATTATGTCCCCCGAATAGTATTCACTGATTTCAGTTTGGCAAATAGCTTTATGTGAATCATCTTACGCGGGATTGTGGTCATAAAAACAACATGAAGTTTTTTTTGTTTTTTTTTTTAATAGGTTTTTTATTTTCCATTATAAACACACAAAAAACTATAAGGAATTATAGGGAAAGGGAAAGTAGGTAACAAAGACAAAACAAAAAAAAAACCAGGTAACAACACGATACATTAGGAAAATCACTACACGGACATCGTTCTATGTCAAAATAACTATTTCAGCCTCTACTATATTAACATAATTATTTGGACCTATTCATTTATCCTAAATAAAATTAAACTTCATAATAACTCCCAGCCTTCCACTTTATAAATCATTACATCTAATAATAATCTTCTACTTTGTTTTATATAACATCTAATTCTATCAAATAATAGATCTTAAATATTAACTCTACAATATCTAATATAATCTCAACTTTCCATTACATAGCATACCTCAACCCAACAGCCATGACCATATATATAATACCAAAATATCACTTTAGGCTGTTACTAGTATCACCATATTCAGTAAAAAAAAAAAAATTCTCATATAGACAGCTCCATACCTCATGATATCTCTTTTAGTGCTGCAAGGACCAGCCTCAGAAATTAAACTTTAAGCACCTCTACCCCATAACATCTTAAGCTCAAATACCCATCAGGATACCTTACATCTTAAATCAAAGCTCATCCCACAATTTCCCTAATAAATCAATCAAGTAAAGTATTTAAAAAAAAAAACAAAAAAAACTGTTATCTAATCTAATCTGTTAACTAGTTCTAAAGATTTACTCAGCCGATTATTTAGTCAAAAATCTTATGTCTAAGCTGCTCCCTTACCGCTAATAAACCAGTCCACCCATAAACCTACTACTTCTAAAATAGCGTAAATCTCCACTCTCGAACTCATTACCAGGCTGTAAGTTCATAATAATTTGACCAATTCAGAATGAGCATCCCTAGCCTCATTTCAATCGGACACGAGGTTTCTTGCCAATACAACCAAATCTCATTATCCTCTTGTCCAATTGAATTGTAGATTTGCTGTAAAAATCAGTCGGAACAGTTAATTGTTTAACCTTACTGATATTCAGTCTAAAAATACGTTCAGTACTGTTCAAATTTTCCCAAACTTCTACTTCTAAAATCTGTAAATCATTTATCGCCCCATCAAACAAACATTGATACAAATCTTCATAAATCTCCCCAAAAAAATTACAGACATTAAACACAGAGTTAGCACTCTCCATTTCCAATCTCAATGATGCAGCCTGCAGTTCCTGATGATTAATCTCATCTGCCTTCACTGTAACCTGTTGCTTAAAAAGTCCTCTCGTACTGTTCCACTGCTTCAGTTGTTCCAATAAGTATTGTCTTTCTTCGGAAGCATCTTTAATCTCATTAATGCTCTTTTGCATAACTTTCAAAGCCTCCATCAGCTGTTGAAAATCTGTTTTCTGTATACCTGCAGGTACTAAATTAGCTAACTCCATGCTGCAATACTAATAAATCAACTAGGGAATAATCAATATAAAAAACACTAACAGTACTAAACAATATAAAGACACAAAAGTCCCCTTTTTATCTTCTTCTTTTCCAAAATCACCTTAAGATTTCAGGTCGGTTTGCTTCTCAGACTTCCTTAAATATCTCAGTCCAAAAAACCAAATTAAAAAAAAAAAAGAAAGGTCCACAGAGCAAGCTCAGTTCAAAGTTCAGATAATATAGTTCAGCTGAGTAAACAGGAATATCCCCCGACGTGTAAGATATCACTTCAAGGCCAGTAAGTACCAACTACCAGTCCAGATAAGTTTGTGATCCAAAAGTCCATATATTCAAAAAATCCGGAAAGCAGCCGGAAAGCAGAGGAGTGAATTCCAAAGTAGTTCCAAAGATAGGCCTTTTAATCCAAACTCAAACCCCTGTAGATTTCCAAAAACTCCACCAAACTCCTGGAACACACAGGGTTAACTTTTCCAAAACTCCTCAAAAGATAAGCCTCCTCCAGTAATTCAACACTCTTCTCTTCCGGATGATCAATTCCACACAAACACCGCTGTCTTCAGAAAACAAAACAATCTCTGTACGAAAGGGGGGAGGGGAGAATCCCTTTCCCCTCTCTTACTCATTTGTGCCGCTCAGATTCCTCCCTCCGATATTTTCCACTCACCATATATCATCCAATTCATCAAAAATCAAGTTACTTCTTTCAGGTAAGGTTGGGAGCTTAAAACAAGTCTATTTCAAGTACAGTCTTTTCTCCCGTCCGGGAGAGAGCGGTTACGCGCGCCTACACAGACGCCATAATGGCGTCTGCTACAAAACGGGGATAGAAAAGGGGATACCGGTCGAACACAAGCATGGCGCCCCGACTTGGATCGACCAGAATGCCCCCCAATCTCTCACCCACACCTCTCCTGGTGTGGGAGGTCCCGATCCGTGCTGGATCAAGGGAAATCCCCCACTTTGCGGCGCGGCTCCAAGGAGACTCCTGGAGTCGCGTCTTCAGCCCGTCGTAGCTCCGCCTTCCTCCAAAACAACATGAAGTTTTAAAAATATATTTAAAACTTTAAAAACAAGGTTTTTAAAAAAGTTTTAAATACATTTTAAAAACTTCACGTTGTTTTAATGACCACAATCCTGCGGAAGATGATTCATTCTTGGTTCATTGTGGCTGGTCATAACAGTTTCCGCTCTATTTTAGCTTCATGTGAGTTTCATGTTATGAATAAAGTGCTAGAAGGTCCATATTTGAAGATCCTTTATGATCTCTAAAGAATTGTAACGAAAGGATCTGGAAACAATTGGAAGTTTCCAGTTTCCAATTGGAAGGTTTGATACACTCTTTGAGAGTACTGTATAAAAAATGCAAGACAACTTTGAACATAATGCTTTTTTATTTTTAGAACATGCATTTCAACAAGAACCATAGATATAAATATTTGTTTTGTAAAATATTCAATGGTTTCTTTGAGCAATGCCATTTCATTTCAATTTTATTTTTTTCACATTTCAAACTTCAAAGCCCTTAATATCTAGTGCCAAACAGCTGATGAGCTGGGGATTTAAAAAGATGCCTAGTGATTTCACTGAGTTGTTTTATTGCTTTTGCTGTCTGCTTGTTTTGTGTTTTGCTGCTTCATGCATTGTTTTAGTATTGCATTGCATTGCAACATTGGCAGCTGAAGGGCAGCACCCTCATTTTTAAAAATAAATAAATATTCATTATTTATGTAAGATATTTATAACCTGCTTTCCTCCCACCCACACACAAACGCAACACGGTTTTTCCTTTTTTTAAAAAAAAAAAAAGAGGAAAAATGTAAGAAAAATTTATTTATTTACTTGGAGATTTTCCCGGCCAGACACGCCCCTTTGTGACATCACTTCTGGTCACGCCAGGCAGCCACGCCCTGTGACATAACTTCCGGCGGAAGTGACATCACGGTTCCTTGACCCGCCCCCGTGATGTCACTTCCGCCCCCCTCGGGGTCCCGGAAAATCTGGTAAGCCTACTCAGAAGTAAGTCCCATTGCAGTCAATGGGGCTTCCTTCCAGGTAAGTGTGGATAGGATTGCAGCCTGGGTTGGGCCGAACAATAAAATTGTTACCCTTTTCTTGATCTTAGGGTCAAACTACTGTACTCATATTTTTTTCTACTGCCCTCTACAAAACTCCTTACAAAGTATGTATTTAGGTCCCATTTTGATTTGTATATCCGGGCGTGTGGATGCGGAGAAATTGGTCTACCTATTAAATGAGGTCCCCCCTGAGATTATTAGCCAGGTAGCAAAACTTCTTTGTTTGCTTGGGGAAAAAAATCCTAGCTAGGGGGAGTTGATTGGGGTGTGATGTTCTGCATGTGACTATGGTATTTTATATTTATCGGTATGCCTTCGGGTGCTTTTTGTCCTTGGTGTTTTTTTTATGCCAATAAACTGGCTTAATCAATCAACCAATCAATCAGTCATTACACGCAATATAGTCTGATGGCCTTTTTGCTTTGTGAGAAGTCATTTTGGGTAGCTGAAAGCAGAGGCACTCAATCCACTCAGAGGCGTCGCTGTTGCCTGGCGAGGGGGGCGGGGGCCCCGAGGTGACGCGCGCGCGTCGCCTGGGGGCCTCCCGCCCCCCTCACCAGGCCGGGAGAGCCGGCTTGGGGACGTCTTCCCCGGCCGGCTGCCCGGGGCCTTCTGAGGAAGGCCCACTGCGCGAACATTATTTATAACGTTCTTTTGTGCATGTGCAGACTCTTCCCTCAGGAAGAGTCTGCGCATGCGCAAAAGAACGTTATAAATAACGTTCGCGCAGTGGGCCTTCCTCAGAAGGCCCCGGGCAGCCGGCCGGGGAAGACGTCCCCAAGCCGGCTGCAACTATTGAGGGGGTGCCCGGAGCAGGCAGCCCGTTGGGCGCCCCCCCAAATCACGGCGTGGCCTGTGGCCGCGCCAAAGGTCACTGAAGGGGGTGTGTCAGGGAGAGGGGTCATTAGGGTGATGCGCGCGCCCCGCCCTGGGGCGACATCTCTGAATCCACTAATAAGTTGCAACCTGATGAAGCAGAGGCAGCACCACCTGCAACAAAACCATTTTGGGGGGGAAAGTGATAGGATAGTGTAAGAAGAAATGTGGAGAGAAAAGACTGACAGAATAGATAGTAACAGTAAAAGTAATAGGTACACAAAGTGAGCCCTGTGTTGTAGGTGTTTGTTAAGGATGGGTCATGGGTCTAGAAAAGGCTGGTGCTCTCTAGAGTAGACAAATGTTTGGAAAGAATTCTGTAACTTTAGGAATAGGCCAACCATCTTCATCTCAAATTGCATGCAATTTTGCCAAAGCATTGTTGCTCCAGGAAAAATCTAACTAGAGGCACTAGTTACTCTAATGACTTTGTTACTCTACAGACTTTGGGTGAATAATATAAGAAAATGCCACATAGCTGCTGGCTGATTCCAAAAATAAACCCTACTAGAATTTGATAGCATTTCAGTGTGAAACAATCCTATTGATTTATTAATATTGCCAAGAATAATTCACCAACAGACTTAACATTCCATTTTTTGGAACACCGATAAAGATTCGGAATTTTAAGTTTTGCAATTATAGGAAGTTTAAAAAAAAGGTTACATACACTATGATGACTTTCATATGGAAAAAAATAAGGAATTCTGATATTAGAAAAGAGACTACTAATAAGAGACAAGAAATAAAGTATATAAAAATGACCCAAGGGATTCACGAAACGGTTTCTGGGGGGTCGCGGGATGTTGGCTGGATGGCCACACCCAAGATGGTGGCTCAGTCCTCCCTCTTCCCACTGCAGAGAAAGAAGTGTCTGATGCTCTCTTGGGGCTTTTTTGCTCACCTTGTGTTTCTTTCTGCTTCCCTTTTAGCATCTCTGGTATTATTAGCTCACTCCCCCTCCCAAATGGGGCTGCTTATGAGTACAACTTTTAAAATGTGGTTTATTTTAAAAAGTGTGATTTATTAAACAGTGTAACTTGTTAAGAACAATGACATAACTTCCGATCCTAGGTCTTAGGGGGGTCCTGACAGATTGTCATTCTACAAAAGGGGGTCCCGGTGCTAAAATGGTTGGGAACCATGGTCTTAGAATATAGACTTCTTATGAATTTGGATTATATTAGTGGTTTTTTGTTGTGAGTTTGGATTATATTAGTGTTTTATTTTGTTGTATTGCATGAGCATAACAGCACACATTGTGCTTAATTGCTAATGCAAAAAAAATTGTTACCAATTGTTTTGGTAAGATCACTGTTGAGTCATGATTCAGCCTCAAGGTGATAATAAGTGTAGAAATTGCTTCTGTGGTAAAACGTTAGTTGAAAGTGTTTTCTCTCTTCATTTGTTCTAGCCTCAAGATATTCAGAAGTGTGTCCTAAAGGGAATAATTAATGGCTTATTACAGGAAATGAAAGGGTAATTATAACTAACGTTTACATGAGTTTATATTATGCAATCTACATATTCTGTTGGGATGGGGTTTGAAAAATATAATATAGCAAAAACAGAGTCCTGTGGTGAACAACTTTTACTGTATTTAGCAACTTTATGGATTAAAACTGGCTTTGTCAGATGCAGGAAATTCTATCCAGCTCTGTGTAGATGGGGTGGGGGAAGTTTGTCAACAGTGCACCCAGATAAAAGGAGGTAGTGGAGGAGGCAAAACAATAACACAAACAACTCTTTGCTTGGAAACTCCAGTGTGAAATTAAACTAGAATATATAAGCACATCCTGTTCTGGTTGACTTTGATGATAAATTAGCATGGCAAAAGAGTACTCAGTGACATAGTAATGGGGGGCAGGGGGCAGTCCACCTCTGGGCAGCTTGCCCGGTGAGGCATCAGAATCACCCCTGGGCCCGCCCCCCACCTTGGCAGCAGCGCCGAGCCTCTCAGCGTCACTAGGTCGTGGGTGGGCCACAGAGGGTGACGCACATGGCCCTCTGCCTGCCCCCCTCTTCCCCCCGCTGCCTGTCCATCGGACTCGAGTCACGACTTGTGACCGCATCCTGCCGTCCGGCTTTCGTCCTCTGCTTGGGCTTGGCAGACTGCTTCTGACTGGGCCAGGCGGGGCTGGGGCCTAGGTGGTGTTCTTTGCGTGCGCTCAGCGCCACCCAATGCCCTGCCCCCAGAAGGGCCGAATCAACCAAGACGCACTAGCAGAAGGAGGAGATGGGGCGGGGGGTGGGTAGATTGGGCCCAGGAGAGGGTGGGTTCAGTGGCGCCCGCCGAATCTAAAACCCCTTCCCAGGCCTGATCTGCCTGCATGGGTCAACATGGACTTGCGCCAACGACCCATAGTGGTTGCTGGGGCTTACCCCAAATGTCCCCTTACTCTGTGGAGACCTGCAGGAGCCAAAACTCCCCCGTGGGATGCAGCAGAGGCCGCTCTGGCAGCGCTGCATTGCTGCACAAGAAGTTAGGTAGAATTGGGTTGTTAATTTGTGCATTTTGGAAATAGTCGGAGAACCGGAAGTGAGTCGCGATTGCGATCTGGATGAGTTATGAGGTGCAGGGAGGCCTGTGGAGGGGTCCGCAGGCTTCCTTTACCCCCCCCCCGAGGCCTGGCAAGACCCCCAGGTACGCTGAAAAACCAGTTTTCCCCCCCGGCAGTGCTGTAATCATGGCAGTGCCATCGGTGCCGTTCTTACGTCTGAGACGTGTGCCACTCCCCTTAAGGGAAAACACACTGTCTCACTTTGGACCTTGGGGTTGCAACCTCAAGGTTGAAGATCACTGGTTTAGGATATACAGTCAATTCTTGTTATCTGCAGTGGTTAAGTTCCTGGAAAACCCAGCAGATACCAAATCTGCAGATACTGAATAATTGATCCTGTGGAATCAATAAGGTTAGGGGGAGGAGTAGCTAACTTGGTCAGGAATGCCAGCAGCAAATACCTTTAGAATGACTGTGGAGGGCTCCTAAATGGTCACGGATAGCTTCAGGATGGCTGCGGAGGGCTCCCTAAATGGCTGTGCTTCAGGATGTTGCTGAGAGCTTTAGCAAGGCATTATGGGGTCCTATTAGTGAAATTTACTAGAACTTTGTAGTGAATGGCTGTGGATACAGAGAATAGCCTGCAAAAACTTTAAAATGGCCACTGCGAATACAGTATCCTCAGGATGGGTGCTGCTGAGAGCTTCAAAATCGCCACGGATAGGCGAGAACAGACTACAGATGTGAGTTACACTTTTGCTCCCGTGGATAAGTGAATCTGCGGGAAGCGAGAATTGACCGTACTTAAATACAATCAGTGTTGTAAATATTGAAGAATTCTTCATCCTGTATGTATGTAAGATTTTTTTTTCTTGATTTTGCTGATACAATAATACAGTTTTTGGTAACTTGACAGTTTGGAAGCAGTTGCTTAAGTAATGAACCCTTGTATATAACTTGGGGGGGGGGGGACTGTATAAATGACTAGCACACACTCAAACCCTGACTGGTGAAAAAAGAGTTGGCATTGCATGGAATACACTCGGATTGTACCTTCTCATTTGTTTTCAGGGCCCGAACAAAAGATGATCTTAGAGCATATTTTATACTTCTACAGGTAGGAATAATAAAAGCTTTTATTTATTTAAAAGGAAATATGTGCACCCAGAGCCCTTCTGCTGTAGTTTATTTTGTAATTTTTTGTTTTGGTTTGTTCCTAATTGTTGATGTGCTACTTTCTGAATATCTGCGGTACTTATGCACAGAGAGCAGCACTGCAATAATGAGGAGAGACCCAAGAATGAACAAACAAAATGGCATATTGGTACACCGATTCATAAGTACATTTACTTGTGGGTAGGCATGTCAGATTTCTGCTTGAATTGACACAGTGGTGCAATGAATTGTGTAAAACAAATAAGTACAGTAAGTCCTCACTTACCGCTGTTTCACTATTCGTTGTTTCGTTTTAATGTCCTCTATGGCTGCAGTATGTTTCCGGGTTGCACCAGGCTTGTGACCCACTTCCTAGTCCTATTTATGCCCCAGAATGCCTTGCAGGTAGCTTCTGCAAGGCATTCTGAGTTGAGAACAAAGTCAAGAAAGTGTGTCGCGGACCCGCACAACCCAGAAGCAGCTTTGCAGTGAGCCTGCCAGAGCCCCCCCCCCCCAAAGCATCACTGAGCCTACCAGTGAAAATTGGTTCATTATACGTTGTTTCACTTAACGTCGCAGTTTCAAGGATACGCTGCTGGACAACGAGGTCTGCCAGTTTATCCCATGGTCCGCCATCACAGTTGCCTCTCTTACGGGCTGCGGAGCGCAGCCACCATTACAAAGGCTGGGAGGCCATGCACTAGCAGAAGCATCGCACAGACCAGATGTCTGTGCAGGCATGGGGGGGGGGGGAGATCTGGGATGGGGATCAGGCCGGGCCAGGGGTGGATTGGCAGCGGGATGGGGGCAGATCTCAGCGACAGCAGCATTCACAGGATCTGGAGCCCCCCTTTCTGGGCCTGGCATTCCCCCTTTGCCCTACCAGATCTACACCAGCAAAAGAGCTGGCGTAGATATGAGTAGGCCTATGGGGACCAGGATGGCGGAGGAGGTAAGTAAAACGTTTTGTCGCTTACCTCTCCCTGCGAGCCTGGTCCCCAGCTGACCCACAGTAGGCAGTTGATGCTGTGTCAGTGGTTCTGCCCCATGCAGGCCAGCCCTGGATAGGATTGGGTCGTAACTTGGAGTATTTATCCAGTGCGTAGTATGCTATGTATGATGGAATAATGGGTATGAGACAATCCACAGGGTATGTTTGGTTTTGCAGTTGCTTGAAAGACTACTAGTTACCCTGCTTTCATGCCAACCTTGAGGGCAGTTTTAACTCACGTACAGTTGGAGTACCAAAACGTATTCCCCAAAGGGAATGTTTTCTCAGAATGGTAGAACATCATAAAGGACTTTTTCTTGACACCACCAGGAACATAATGGATATTGTTAGTAACTCTTTAACAAGTGTTTAACTCTAATGCAGCGACACTCAGAAGTGTATAACTACTACTGTATATTAGTGGCTAGTCACCTACTTTATTTCTTGAGACTTTAGTGGCCATCTGGGTATCACTGTTGTTTATGGCTTCAGTGCATGGGGCAGGGCCAGCACTCAGCAACAGGACAGCTGAGAAGTATTGTACAGTTATTCAATTGAATGGAAGTCGTAATCAAGTGATATAGCTATGATGATTAATTTTTGCAATAGTACAGTATTTTTATTATAACTTAGAGAAGTCAAATTTATTTTTATACTAACTGCATGTTTTTCATCTCTTTCAGAATCCTCTTTTTAGTAACACATCAACATATGTCATTTATGCGCACTTGTTAAGACAGATTGCTGCTTTAACAGAAGGCGATCATCACTTCCTAATTCACTGGTTTAAAAAGTAAACTATTTCCTTTTGTCTAGGATCAAAAATTCAGTGCTTTCAATGACAATGGGGTTTTGGGGTGGTGGTGATAATAAACTATCTTTGACTGATAAAAAAATCAGTTTAAAAGGTCTTAAAATCATTGGAATACTGGCAGCTGTTAAACACTGCTCATTATTTGCAGCAACTCTAAAATGTATACACTAAAGTGTGTTTTACATAGCACCGCCGTATGCAATGTTGTAATTAGTTTTCATATTCTAACAAGCTAATCAGTGCAGTTATGCAGAACTCTACCTAAAGATAACTCTCTTTAATATATCCGGATTGTTTGTTTTGAGTTGAAAACTAATATCCTAATTTTATATGTTCACAATTTTATCATATTTAAAAAGATAATTAGCTGTTATACGTTTGGAAATAGAATTGCTATGCATTATGTTTTTAATGCCCTACTCAGTAAGGCAAAATAAAAGATTTATTCACAATTTTCAGTTTCTCAACTTTTTAAATAATAAAAAAGAATAACAGGGGTGAAAAGGTACATAATAGATTTACAATGCAATCCTGTCTACTTTTAGACCAGTGAAGCAATTGCTCCACCAATCTAAGGTGTCACAAACGTGCCGGAAGACACGTTTGTGGCACCTGACAAGTAAGTGATGCTGGCAGAGAGGCCTGCACCGCTCCGCTGGCGCCGCAGAGCGGTGGAGCACCGCAGTGGAGAGGTAAGATTCTGCGGCGCGGCAGAGGGGGGGTGTTCTGGGAGGACCAGATTGGCCCACTGGGCCCAGGGGAGGGATCATCCTTGGCGTGCTCTGCCAAATCATGTCCCCCTTCCCGGGCCTGAATGGCATTACATGGCCGGCTCGAATGTGTGCCAGCAAAATAGCTGGCAGGCATTCGAGTAGACCAGGGGTTCTCAACCCCTTCCTGGCTACAACCTCCTGCGCTACTCTCCTGATGAGTACCACCGGAACTGACTGGCAATTACATCATCGCCAGTTACTGCCGGGTTTTCAGAGGCCAGAAAACACAGGTAGGAGGCTCTGGGTGGGTGGGAAGGCCCTTCTCAGCGTTCCCAAGAGGCTCAGCCAAAGGCAGGAGCCTCTCAGAAGCTAAATCGCGCCACTAAGAGTGCTGCATCGGAGCAGGGTTCTGGCAGTCCACCAGCAGTTGGCCAAAGTACCACTGATTGAGAACCCCTGGAGTAGATCCATTAGGGCGGCTGGGGCTCTACTCGGGGTAAAGGGACAAATGTTCCTTTACCCCGAAGAGGCCTCCGGCTCCACTGGCACAGACCAATCCTGCACAGGATGTGGCGGCACCTTATTTGCGCCACTGTGTCCTGCTAGACAGGATTGGGCTGTTAATTTTGCTTTTTCTTAAGGAGTCATTTAATTTGTATGTGGAGAATAAATAACATTGTAGGTATGATAATTTGAAGGGGGGGATTATTATTCAGCTGAAACTGTGTGTGTTATGCAGAACTGTGTGATTTACTCCTCCACATTTTTTAGAAATCAAAGCAACCTGGATAGGTAATGTCTTGGTAGAAGAAAAGTGGTCAGGAAGAAACTACTCAACCTTTTCCCCTTGGGTCATTTTAAAGCTCAAAACTGTTCCCCTTAAGCTGCTTTTTCAGTTGTGGGGGAATATGAGAGAGCTGGGGGCACTTTTTTCACCTACTGATTAAAAACACAACTTGGGGGGGATGATTTTGAGATGAAACAGTACAGAGGGAAAGGGTTAAGCAGCCTCTTTTTTTACACACCTCCCTTCACTCAGGCTCACTGTTTAACCTGGTTGCTTTTGGGTAAAAAAGAAATAAAACTCTCAAGGGAAGAAATAGTAGAATCTTGCCTAATTTATGCTTTGAAGCTTAGAGCAAGGAGAATTATTATATGATATCGTTACATCTTAATTAAGCTATGAGCCAATAATTTGAATTACAAGCAAATATTTTGTGGGTCTCATTTATTTTGATTTGAAACCCACCCTCTTCCAAAGTGTTAGGAAGTGTATACATATCAGTACAGTATTTCCTAGCTTTGTAGAGAGGCTAAGAGAGTGGCCTCCTTCACACATAATAATGTTCCTACATACCACACAGTAGACAGTTGTGTGTCCCTTAATGGCATATGTGTCTGTATCTTTGTGGAAGTGAAATATATGGGAAAATAATTCACTCCTTCTAATGACTAAAAGAATGTATTGGTGAATTTATTTAGTTAATTACATCTTGCCTTTCTGTTGCACTCAACCAGTAGTTTACAATTCAAATAATTAAAATTGAAATCGAATAAAACATAATATAAAAACTAGCACACAAAAAACAGTTTGGGAAGCCACATTCTAGGCTTCTTGAAGTACAAGAGGTATTGGAGTGGGAGTCAGAATACATCAGATAGGGAGTAAGGCAGATTTTCATCTTACTCTTCAGTCACAATTTTTTTACATCATGTTGACAGCCATCACCCAAAATTCATTCATAGGAAATGATTCTGCTGACTATTTAACACTGTCTACAATATTTATATTCCATACACACATTGCAGCATAATTTATATAGAATGTTGTCAAATTGTAATATTTTCATTAAAAACAAACTCCATTAGTGTTTTACTTTTGACATTCTAGCATCAAAATAACATCAATATATTTTTTTTCTAGGATGTCTCAGAAGAGATTTAAGCAGGTGGTAGATAGTCTGCTACAGTTTATTTCATTACGTCTGTTTCCTGCAAAACCTGAAGAATTGCCTCCCTTGGAGAAGTGTACCTGGTGGATTCCATCAGCATCCAAAGTATTATCTTTATTTAGTAGGTTTCCCTAGATGCAATTAATTTTAGTTCTTTTAATACAGTATATGCTTTTCTCAGCATACTCACTTTTTACTATACAGTGCAACTTGAAATCTTCTGCTAGTGATACGACTATTAGGTCAAATCTATATTTTTAAATGTGTTGCCTTTCTTCCAAGAGTGGCCAATCTCCCAGTCTTCTTTGTCAGTACTACCTTCTTACCAACTGCAACAACTCTGCCATCCTTGAGTTTCATGTGGGCTTTTTCTCCAGTCGTACTCTTATGGATGGTTTTCACTTAAGATGGATGGAAGGTTTTCATCCAAACAGACTTTTCACTTCCCTCACAAACGCTGCTTTCTTCATTAACATTCTATTGCTGACACCTTTCACCTCAACAGAAAATTACAAATTACAAATTTGTAATTACAAATTACAAAATTACAAATTTTCTGTTGAGGTGAAAGGTGTCAGCAATAGAATGTTGATGAACATTCTACATTCTACATGAACATTCAGTCATACGCATGGCTGACAGCTGGGGCAGGCACCCTTGGGCAACTGCCAAGGGTCCAGACCTGCAGAAGGGCTTGCTGTCAGTTCCTGAGACCACCTCTATGCCCATAGCAGCAGTACTTGTGCAGTGATGGTGGAGTATCTCAGTTCCATTGTTGCTCCCTCTTTCTCATCCCATCTGTCAAAGGAATTCCCACCATGAAACTTGGAGGGGAGGGGGCTGAGGTAGAAAGGAGCCCATAGAGGGCGGTGTGCCAAGGGCTTCCTGGAGCTGACTCTGATATATATATCAGGTCAGACAATGGCTTTGAGAACTTAAGGCCATCTCTCCCCAATAGCATATAGACCTGGCCCAAGCAGAATTTGCACCGACCCCTTTTTTTGCACACATACTGTAGTGTGTGTGCCCCAACCCCCACCTCTACCACTACCTTGCCTGTGCAAGTGCTTCTTCAAAACAGGTTGGGAAGAGCATGCTGAGAGTGGAAGAGAAAATCCTCCTTCTCTCCAGTATGTTTGCCTAGTCTGATTTGAAGAAGCTCCTGGACAAGCAAGGAAGAGGCAGCACAGTGGAGCAGTCCTGTCGAGTTCAGTGTCCTGAAATGGGAATTATTGGAACATTATATTTCTTCTCTAGCCTCACCTCTGCAGTCACTTGTTTGAAGTTCTGGAGGAAAAGGTGGGTTGTTGCTGCCCCAATCCTCTTCTAGATCTTAGCAAGCAAGAAGAGAATTGGAACGCAGGGTAAAATGGCTGGGTGAAGGGCAGGCAGGCGTGGGATGCAAGGCATTCCCACCAAATTGTCATATGCAGCCTGCCGCTCAAAGCAGCCTCTTCACCTGTCCTCATGAGTGGACCAGCCCTGCTAGCTTACATTTTTATACAGTCTCAGGGAGCCAAAGGGGCAGTACTGGGGAGCTGATGCAGATTCATTTCTTAGGGCACTTCATGCCCTAAGATAATCAGCAAGTATGGTGGGAGAGGTGACCACAGGGATTCACCGCAGTAGCTGTAATACTGTACCCTGTTCTGGACATTAAATTTTAAGACGGATATTGATAAGCTGGAACAAGTTCAGAAGACAGCAACGTAGATGGTGAGGTGTCTGGAAACCAATTCCTGTGAAAACAGTTAAACAAGCTTGATATTTGTAGCCTGGAGAAGAGAAGACGGGTGAAATGATAGCTGTCTTCAAGTATCTAAAGGGCTACCACACAGAAGAATGGAACAACTTGCTCTCTGTGGCTTCCTAGGACAGGACTAGAACCAATGGGTTGAAACTACAGGGAAGTTAATTTAGACTAGACATGAGGAATAGTTTTCTAACTGAAAGAGCTATTTGGCACAGGAACAGTCTGTCTTTCTCAATAGTGAGTTTTCTCTCATTGGAAGTTTTCAAATGGAAGCTGGATGGCCTGCAAGGATGCTGTAGCAGTTCCCTATCCTGAGCAGGGGGTTGAACGAGATTACCTGTAAGGTTACTTCCAGCTCTAACATTCTATGACTCTGTGTCTATATCACCAGGATTGCTCCTTGCATTGGATGTCCATAATGTTATGAATTGCGGTTTGGATAAGAACCTTTTGACTCATAATATAGTAACATTGATTTGTGCATCATAAACAGCGCAATCCTAACCAACTTTCCAGCGCTGGTGTAGCCATGCCAACATGCACACACTGCATTTTGCAGTGCAGGGGCAGTCATGGAGGCCTCTTCAAGGTGAGGGAACATTTGTTCCCTTACCTTAGGGCTGCATTGCGGCTGCATCGGCGCTGGAAAATTGGTTCGGATTGCACTGCAGTGCAAGTAAATGAAAATTGGTCCTTTTTTGGCACTCTTAATCTCCTTTGCCTCTAAACAAAGCTGGTTGACAAGAAGCGTTTGCAAAAACTCATTATTTAAATATGTATTTTGCAGATACTGCCAGTAATCTATCTAACCCTCCCGTAATTGCATATATGGATTTCTATAATTCTACACTGGATCATATTGATCTCATGGAAGAATATCATAACTGGCAACGTTATGGAAATTCTCAGAGGTAAGATAAAAACAACCACTAGATGAGAGTTTAGCACTGTGACTGAAGGATTGCTACGTACCATGATAAGGGTGTGATACTGTACCAGTGCAAAAAGATAGAAAATCACTATTGTATGCAAGATTTTCAGTGTTTGAAACACTCCATTTATAATTGTGCTCAAGACCTACCTGTGCCTTCATTCTTCCTCTTTAACAAACTGCCCTTCCCAGTCCACATACACTAGAATGGGTTCACATCACCGCTAATTGTATAAAAGCTTGTTAAACAAGTATGTGACTGTGAAGAAGGGGTAGCTGACAAGAAAGCTTAACGTTTATAGTGCATTTTCTGTAACTGAGGGGAGCATTCTTTGTTGAGACCAGGATAAGAGCCTGAGCATATGGGAAGTAAATTCCTCTCAGATGACAGGAGGTAGATCTGGTGGCCATGGCAAGCGCAGGCCAGAGGAGACCCATTGTGGAGCAGGAGGCTTACAGAGGTGTAAGGGGATTTAAATCCCCTTTTGCCTCCGAAGCTTCCCAATCCACTTCCCCATTGGATACAGTGTGCCCGTTTTTGGCATGGCTACACCAGTGGGGGAGGAAGAAGGGTAGGATTGGGCTGTGTATGTGTAGTAGCAACACTGAATTGTAAATAACTCTAAACTTTGCAATGAGTTAACATATTATTAAGAATATTTATACTTAGAACGGAAGCTTTCATGGCCCGCAATTATCTTACAAGATTTCAGGTATACGGGTAAAGATGCCATGTTGATAATCAAGCCTGAATAAAAATAATATCCAACGGCAATCGCGGGTTTCCAGTTGTAGGCAGCCACGAGCGGGAAGAAATACGGTCCTCTGGGATTGTTTCCTATGAAAAAGTTCCAAGCTTCGGAATGAAACGTCAGACCTACTACCTGTGCCTCGGATTTTAATCGTATTTCTTCCCACTCATGGCTGCCTACAACTGGAAACCCGCGATCGGCGTTGGATATTATTTTTATTCAAGCTTTATTATCAACATGGCATCTTTACCCGTATACCCGAAATCTTGTAAGAATATTTATACTGTACCAGTTTCAACAAACAAGTTCACAAAGCGGTTTACATAGCAAAATAAATTAATACGTAGCTGATTTATTGATATTGATTCAATATCCAACATATTGGTTGGGTTATTTTGAAACAGATTATATTTCTGTTTGTTTTATCATTCAGGTTTTCCTTCTGTCAATATCCATTCATTATTTCCATAGCAGCAAAAAAAGTTATTATTCAAAGAGACTCAGAACAACAAATGATAAACATTGCACGGGTAAGCATTATTTTTAATTAAGAATATACTGGTTTTAGTATATAGCTTAAGTAACTTGCAATAATTTTATATTATAATTTGGATGGTTTTGGTAATCTGTATGGAGAGTGTTTCTGTGCTGGAAGATGGTCACGTTATTCAGATTCCCTGTAGCCTTACAATTTAATATACTTTCATCTGCTCCATATCTGCAGTATGCTTGATATTTCCACAAGTGCTAACAGGCATGCCCAAACAGTGATGATATTTAATGAGGAAGGAAAGCATTTTGATGATATTAATGAGGAAGGGAAGGGGGAAGTTTGGGGGTGTTCTGAGGCAGAGGGGGGAGAGAAGGGTACTGGGAGTGGGTCAGGGGGGAGGATCTCAGCAGCAAACGCACATGCTGGATCGTATTCCCCATTTTTTGCCCTGCCCCCTTTCTATCTTTAGACTTATGCCAGCCATATAGCTGGTGTGGGTCTGAGGAAATCCATAGGCCATCAGGGGGCCTATGCAGAAGTAAGTAAAAATGGTTTTACTTATCTCTGGCAGGCTTCCTGATCGCACCCTTCCCCCACCATTGTATGCAGTGCATGTTCCACCAGCGCGGCTGGATCGGCGCCAGTAGTGGGGGATAGGATTGGGCAGTTAGCCTAGATCACCCATACAAGCTAGTAAGTTCTTCCATAAGCTACAGTAATTAGACATTAATTTTGAAGTTTGTTTTAACAATTAATTTACAGCACAATCATGTGTAAGATGCGGCGAACAGCCTAAAGGGCCGGCTACCGCATCCTATTCCATCCCTGGGCTGCCCCAGGGCAACCTGGGAGCACCTTGAGGGAAGGGGATGATCGTCCCCTTCCCCGGGTGCAAGCAGCCTGAAGCCCTATGGGTCTACTCGAAAATACGCCAGCTCTGGAGCCTGCGTATATTCAAGCCCACGATGTTAGGCCGCACCGGGCTGGGAGAGGGCTTGGGATATTGATGGAGCTCACCACTGATATCCCCGCCCTCTCCCCGCCAAGTGCAGCCAATGGCCCTCCTTGCTGCCCTGTCTGCCCTCCTCCCTGGCCCTGCACCACCCTGCACCAGACAGTTCATAAGGGGGGAGAGGGCCTCCGGCCTCTGCTCCAGCAGCCCTTACTCTCCAGGTGACATAAATGCGCTTTACGGCGCATTTACAACACCCAGCGCCTGGGGAACGTGCGCTCCCCCGGCGCTTTTTTACACAGATTGCACCGTTAGACTCCTACATGATATACTGGATAACAATACACAGACGTTCATTAGGCCAAGGTTTTATATGTTAATCTTTTTTTTTCCTGAATAAACAGCAAAGCCTCGTTGACAAAGTCTCTCGGAGGCAGAGACCTGATATGAATATGTTGTTCCTAAACGTGAAAGTGAGAAGAATGCACCTCGTTAGTGATTCATTGGATGAGGTATACAAAACATTTCTGTAATCACTGATGAATTACTTGACTAACACTTTGAACTCCTGACAGGTTCAGGCTGATACCCTGGACATACCTTGTGCATAAATGTACTTTACCCAAATGTACTTGCTTCTGTGTATTTAGTGTTTGGTCTTTAATAATAATGTGAACATCATATTATGTGTAATGTTCATGCATATCCACACAAACGCATACAATAGCTCTTGCTGATTTCCAGTCTTTCATAAGTAGAGGTGGGAGAAAGTGGTGGTTTTTTTTGTTTTTATTTTTTTTTGTTTGTTTGTTTTTTGCAGATTTCGGTGTTTAACCAAAACAAAATAGCAGAAAGCGGTTGTTTTTATTTCAAATTTTCCCAATTTTTATCCATTGTAACCGCTTTAAAAGTATACTAGGTAGGTGGTATAGGTTGTACAGTGTCAGCTGATGAAGAATGATGCAGAATTACATGGTGTGTGTTTTTTAGCAGAAAGCGGTGTTATGTGTTTTTATTTCATTATCATTGTTTTCTCCTGCCCCTACCCATCAGGCTTGCACCGCACCAAAATTGAGCAGTATGTCAACTATGTACTGATGCTTAAAGAGCTGCAGGCCCCACATTGTAAACTGGCAAGACTGTTGTGTCACTGTAAAGGGGGGGGTTGTTGTTCCTATATGGAGTTTCAGGCCTTGGCCACCAACTGGGAGACTCCCCACAGTCCGTGCCTTTCCAGCCCCTCCTTCCACCCATTTTTATTCATAACTTTCTTATTCATAAAGTGAAAAGTAGTCTGAGTTTTTGGTTTGTCCTTTAATTGTTGGGCAACATTCTGAAGATTAATTAGAGGTACACAGGCTATGTATCAATGTAGCTCTATAATGTAAGATCTAAAGCAGTATGAGAAGGGGGCAGCCCAATCTTATCCTACACTCTGCTCAGAGATCCAGCTATGCTGGAGCCGGTAATGCTGTATCCTGAGCAAAGCAGGTGAGGCTGAAAGTCTCCTTGGGCTAAGGAACTTTTGTTCCCTTACCCTGGATAAAACCCCAGTCCCTGCAACGGTCCTTCTCAGATCTGTGCCTGCCAGAGGCGACCGTAGAACCTCGTGGGGTGGGGGACGCCGCCCCCATGGCCGCCACATGCCCTGCCCCGATGTAGCACGCCTCTGCGGCGTGGAAACGCTCTCCCCCCCCAATGTTTTGGCTCCTTTTTCGAGCCAAACGGCACCTGGGAGGGTGGGATGGTCAAACCTGCACCGTTCTTGCTATGAAGAAGACATGGGAGAAGACGCACGCCCTGGGTCCCACCGCCACAAACGCCCCCAGTGTCACGTTGCTTCTGGTGCCTGCCATTTTGATGGCGCAAATCAAGGCTGCCCGTGTTGGGTGAAACGGGCCTGAGAGGGGGATAGGATATAGCTTATGCCGCTGCCGCCGATCTCTCCCCGTCCCAGACCCGATCCGCCCTTCCCCTGCCCACCCCGCCCCCAAACGCCCCCCGGAACGCCCACCCCAGCGCTGCGTGGCCCAGCCACAGCTTACCTTGGCTACATGCCATCAGGAACTGGCAAGCTTCCGCACTGGCCTGGGTCCAGTGCAATTATCTTATGGCAGCTTTTGCGACAGTCCTGGGCCGGCTATGCCTGCCTTGTGGCTGGATAGGATTGCACTCTAAAATGAAGGAATATCATGTACACAGTTTTAGGAGGCAAGCAACGTGTTACATGTTGTACCTACTTGTGCATATCCCAGCTGAAAACATTGGAAGAAACAAACACTTAAATGATCTGAGGATTATGTAGAGTGTATTTTAGTTATTTAACCGAATACTGTCATTAAGCTATGACCCCCCATAAGAGAAACAATATGCACAAACTGCCCCTGCTTACCCCTGCTGTGCCCTAATATGGTTTATACTTTTCCAGCAATATCAGGTGCTCCAGTCACTATAGCATTCACATTTTTCCCTATAAATAAAGCATATGTTTTGAATTTTAGATCATACAGTACCTTGTATTTCATGCTAAATAACAGTTTTAGAATTTAGTAACTGTTACCAAGAAATACCACTACAACAAAATATGTTTGTTTGTTACTGAACTGTATTGTGTGTGTGTGTGTGTGTGTGTGTGTGTGTGTGTGTGTGTGTGTGTGTGTGTGTGTTTTAAACAGTTGACAAGGAAGAGGACAGATTTGAAAAAGAAATTGAAAGTTACATTTGTAGGCGAAGCTGGTCTCGATATGGGTGGCTTGACAAAGGAATGGTTTCTTCTTCTAATTCGGCAGATTTTTCATCCAGATTATGGTGAGTATTTTAAACTAAAGCACTTCTAAAATTTGCACAAATGATATGAAGTTGAAAAATGTAAAGGTAGACTGATATTGAATGGGTTTTCGATAAGATAAACCCCTCACACCAACTCTCTACACGAGCAGTTCTCAAACTGTGGGTCATGGCCCGATTTTTGGTGCGTTGTGAAACTGGCAAGCTGAAAGCTGACAAGGAAAATGTATTAAGCCCTGTGGAAATGGAGCAGCATGTGCATGTTAAGAGCTGATTCAGACCGCTTGCGGAAGCAAACAAAGACGAGCGAGCGCGAGAGGCTGGCCACCGACCTGCCTGTCTGTAGGAGTGTCTCCCTGCAAATAGTCCCTCCTTTTGTCCCACCTTCTTGGAAGAAACCTCCACGGTGATTGGCTAACACTCCTCCCCCTCTCTTCTGATTGGTGGCTCCAGTAGCGTCACTGTGCGTCCCCCTGAAAACATGGCCCAGGGGATGTTCGAGTGTGCCGGCAGTCGGGAGACCGCTCGCTTCCGCTGTGTTAACCAGACACCCAAGCACGCCTCGGCTAAGATCCGCTAAGATCCGGGACGAGCTGAGATTCGTGCGGTCTGAAGCGGCCTTAACTCGTGAGAACATGCCTCGGCTCTTAGCAAAGGGGAATGCACCACCACAGTGGTCCCGATCCAATGAACATGGAGCTCAACAAATGCTCCAGAAGGTGGTCCCCCCCCCCACCCCGTAAAAAGGATTAAAAACAGAGGCTTGAGCGGCTGGTAAAGTGAAACTTTTTTTTTTAGTCTCGTAAAGCTAGGTGGGTCCCGACAGAGAGTCATTTTAAAAAGTGTGTCCCGGTGCTAAAATGTTTGGGAACTACTGCTTCTACACCAAAGAGCAGTTCATTAGTGCTGAACTCTCTGGAACTCATACACGCATACAAAGCTGAAGTCATCTCCAGGGTGCCTGCTCTGTGTTCCTCCTCCGAGGAAAGAGCCTTTTCAGTGACACCACCGAGATTATAGAACTTGCTCTCTATGATGACTCACCTGGACCCTTATTATAATTTTAATATTCAGAAGTTAGGTGAAAATGGGTTGCGGTTTTTCATTTCAAAGGTATTTGAGGTTAATTGAGATGTTATAGTTATTACATTAACTGCTAGTGCTTCTGCTGGATATTTTTGTTTTATTGGTTAGTATTGATGGTGATGTTGTAGTTTTGTAAGCTTACTTTGTGGACCTGTCTGGGTCAAAAAGCATAATAAAAATATATATATATTAAAATTAAAATAGAACATCTTTGATGTCTTCATTTTTTTTAAATTAAATTTGTCTTTATTTCTTTTTCTCTAACGGCCTCCAGCTTTACTTTTTTTTTTTAGGAATTATGGAATTTGTATTTTACTTCAGTAAAAATGAAAAGTAGTGATATGAAAGGAAAAGATAGTAACTGAAGTAAAAGGAACCACTAATAAAGCATGTGAGCCAAAGGAAATAATTTGAAGGAATTTAATGCTCTGATAACGTGGGCATTGAGTCACTGAAGCATCATTTGAATAAGAACACATGAATTGAGGGCACAATCCAGTCAAAAATAAGTGCTTTTAAGACTATTTTAAATCACTGTAAAAGTTCTCAATTCTGGACGAATCACATCGTGAATTCAAGACAATAATGATAGTATTTTAATATAAAAATGTTTGTTCTATTCTACAGGCATGTTTACGTATCACAAGGACTCCCACTGTCATTGGTTTAGCAGCTTGAACTGTGACAATTACTCTGAATTCCGATTGGTTGGAGCTGTATCCTTAACTGCCCACTAGAAGGCACTATATACACAGCAGTCATACTATGTCAATAATATTTGGTTTTTAATATATTCTTTTTATTTTTCATTTTGCAGTAATATTTTTTATATAATTTAAGTATTTTGCGTACAGTGGAAATCAATGTAGTTATATTTGCAATCAAATGTTCCCCTTTCCCATGGGGGTGGAAAAACCTTTACTCATATAAATGAAGCATGTCATCCCATCTCATTTTACATTCAGAGGTCACAAAAGGTGTTGGCTTAGAATAGATTTTCAGACAGAAGCATTGTTGTGGGAGGCTGAATTTAGATCCAAGGCTAACATCACTATGGAAAGCATGTTAAACTTCTGAAGGATCTTGTCCTTACATAATTTATAGGAGAGGTCTTCAGCAGGTGGGTCATGACTCGATCTTAGATGAGCCACAGCAGCGCTAGTCTATACTATAGTCTGTATAGCAGGGATGTATCTAAGTAACTAGGTTACGAGTGCGAGTGCGAGTACAAGTCATTTTTGCAAGAGTGCGAGTCCGAGTGCGAGTCAGTGTCAAAATTTTGGGGCAAGTATGAGTCAAGTGCAAGTCATTTTTGCACGAGTGCGAGTCGAGTACGAGTAAGGCCAGAAACCACGAGTCACAAGTCACGAGTCGAGTCACTTTGGGGAAAATGGCTTTTCCCCTGAAAATGGGGTGGGTGGGTGTCTGTGTGTGGGGTGTGTGTGGGGACCTCTGAGACTTTTAAAGCACCCACTTGGCTCCCCCTATGCCCTTTCCCTCACCTCTCAGTCTTGTCACCACCCATCTGGTTTGGGAAAAACAAGCGTGTCTACATTCAAACCATTTATTATTCCCTCCCTGCCCCCTCCCCTTGCTGAGCCAAGCATCCCTCGCGCTCGGAGTTGTGGCCAATGCCAAACAGACAGCAACAAAAGGGGGGGGGGACTCAGAGCCAGGCTTGCTTTCCCACCCCCTTGAAAACCCTTCCTCCCTGCTGCCCTCCTCCTCCGAGGTCTCCACTGCGCCTGCCTGCCTGCCTGCCTGTGTTGATGCCGGCCATTAAAGGAAAATGACTTGGAAATGGCAAGTCGTTACCCCCACGAGTGCAAGTCAAGTACGAGTCCCGTGGGTCACGAGTGCGAGTACGAGTGTGAGTCAGTGGGTCATGAGTACAAGTACGAGTACGAGTCAGGGAAAAAGTGGCTAAGTCACACTTGCGAGTCGAGTCATTTGACTCGAGTCCCCATCACTGCTGTATAGTACGCAGCAGTACTGTACTGTGTAGAGACCTTGATGAGGTTAATCCTATTGAAGATCCTATTGAAGATTCTCAACGGGGGAGTTTCCACTTTCAATCAAATGGCAAATTGAAAGGTTGATATCACATATCTTAGAATTTTACATTCAGTGTTTTCAGATTACCTGAGTACGCTATAAAATGTAGGAGGACTCATTGTCTTATTAATATGCTTTTCTTTTGATCAGTTGATTAGCTATTAGAGTGCAGATTCTTAAGTTAGTACCAATAATTTAAATGAAAATAATTTCTCTTCAGTCTTAAATGTTGTTTAATATTATTTACAAGTGGTCTCTGAATTTCATTTTATGAATAGTACAGTACTAAGAATACACTGTGATATCCAAACTATAATTTAAACTTAACATCCAATATTTAGCTTATGGGACTAGCTGTTTATAACAGTATCACCTTGGATATTCGATTCCCACCATGCTGCTACAAAAAGCTGCTTAGTCCTCCCATTGTACCCAGTGACCAGAATACACCTGTAGGAATTGGCAGTGTTACGATAGATGACTTACGTCAGGTTATGCCAGTACGTATAAAGCATTAACTCTGAGGTTTTCAACTAAAGTTTTATATTCTTCAGTATCAATTTTGAGTGGGCATTTTTAGGGTGTACTTACATAATATACAGCTCATATTCCGCAAACAAAGATAAGTTCCTGGCTGCCACTAGAAAGCTCTGAGAGGGACACGGTATAATGCAGTACATTGCAAACATCAGTGGCGAGAAGTGTTAATGCATATGACAGCTCTGTTTGTGCCAGTCTTGGTAACTTTATGCTTGCAGTGAATCTTTTATCACAAGGCCAAAACTGCAGTTTAGCCATGTTTGAAAAGTTCACGATGGAGAGCAGAATGGCAGCTTCTGCTTGGAGTACACAGTTCAAATCATCTACTTCCGCAAGCATTGTGAGCATATAGAAAAGGAGCTACTAGAAACAAAGGGCCCAATCCTAACTAGGATTGGGCTGGATCATGGAGGGGTTTACGACAGCAGAACAGTGTTCCACTATTGTAAAATGACTGCTGATGGTGTACACAGTGTGCTGGCAGCAGCCATTTTGAGAGTGCCCTGCTGCTGGCGCCTGCAGCCCCCGCCAGAGCCGATAAGCCAGTGGTGGGAGTGGAATGGGGTGGGGAAGGGAGGAATGGGAGAGTGTCTGAAAGGGGTGGAACAATGGGCAGAATGGGGCAGATATTGGCAGCAGTGTATTGGCAGCAGTAACTTGCGCCAATATCCTCATCCCGGTTTTGCCCTGTTCCCTCTCCCTTACTCACCTTGGACTTGTGCCAGCAAAGTAGTTGGCACAGAACTGAGGTGACCCATTGGGGTAACGGAGGCTTACCCGTGGGTAAGGGAACAAGTATTTCCTTACCTGGAGGAGACCTCTTTGACTGTTCCTTCTCCCTGCAGGATGCAACACACACTCTGATGGAGTGGCTGCATCGGCATGAGGGGATTTAATTAAGATTTGGCTGAAAGGCAATTTCTGTTGTACTGGCCTTAAGCCTTCTGAGCATATATTTCTAAGGGCGCAATCCTGTAAAAAAAAGCCAGCGACGGAACGAGTGTTCCATCGCCAGAAGACGACGCAAACGTTCCATAAAGCACGTTTGCGACGCCTCAGGAGTAAGGGAGGCCAGCGCGAGGATCACCACGTGGACGGCGGTGGAAGGTAAGTGCTCCGTCGCCTGCCGCGTGGGCGGTACGGCCAGGCGAGGGAGGGGGGCCATTGGCCTAGCCGGCCCTGGAGCAGGCGGGGGATGGCATCGGGCATATCCCCGTCCCCGCCGGGCTGGCTACGCCGTTACACAGACTTCTCTACTGCAACTGGGGAAATCCGAGGAGGCCGATAGGGCCGGCCCGGGTTTACACTCGGGGAACGGGATGAGCATCCCCTTCCCCGAGTAGACCTTCGGCCCGCCAGTCGATGGGCAGCCCGTGCACAGGATCCGGCGGGTGGCTCTGGGCCGCTGGCCAGATTCTTAGGCAGGATTGTGCTGCCGATGGGCTTGAAACCTTTTAGGATCATGTTCACACAATAAACTTGTGTGATTTTGATTTAACAAACCTACTTTAACTTTTGATTTAACAAACTTACTTTAACTTCTGTGTATTTTAAACTTTTCTTCTTACAGGAGTTGTCTCATGGGTTAAATGAACTTCTTTCCTATGAGGGAAATGTCGAGGAAGACTTTTATTCAACCTTTCAGGTACAATAAGTATACAGTTACTGCAAAATAGAATGTATTATTGGTAACTTTTTCACCTGGTAGGAGGGGCATGACGTTCCTACTATCTCTAGTCTGTTCATGCCGCTGAAGTGACAAGCAAGTCATTCTTGTGCTCCTGGATAAGTACTGGAGCTCTTTTGACTTCTTCTGTTCTAATTTTGGCTAGCCACCTCATCCTCTCCTCGACCAGATCCAGACAGCTATTTAACTGCACACTCAGGAGTGTACCAAAGGACTTACAACACTTGGAGAGGCCTTTTCTGTTTATAAACAGAAACCCAAATGGCCTTAAGCTGCACGTTTTCTGTCACTATACGCCCCCACACACACACACACACACACAAACACACACACGAAAACACACACACACAAACACACACTCATAAGCAGCTTCATTTCAGCCCCACAGGCCATAGTCAAGCACTTTTGCATTGCAGGTTTATCACTGCCTGTTTATTGTAAGCCGCCTAGTGCAGTTTTTAACTGGAAAGGTGGGGTATAAAGTCATAAAATAAATAATAAATTCATTCCCAAACCATATATGAGCCTTTGTGGCGGACTTTAAACTCTTCAGAAGCTGTTTAGCTAATGCCAGTCTTGCTAAGTTTTCACAAGCAACTCAGGCTTTTAACATTTACAAAAGTTTCCTCTTCATGCCAATTAGAAGGAGGTTTTTTTTTTTTTTTTTACAAGAGTGCTATTTTGCCTAATCCTGGGACCACAGCTAAGATCAAGGTTGAGGACAGGAGCAAAACTTAACTAGTGTAGTCAAGAGTGTAATCAAGTCTGTTTTGAGGAGGATGAAGGCCAAAAATGAGATCCCAGGAGAGTTGGGGGCAATAGCTGTGGTCTGTCTGTATAGAGCCGAGAGGCAGAACAGGCTGGGATCAGAAAAAAGAATCTATTTCAAGGTAGGGACAAGTTAATTCTCCAACCACAGTTCTGTCTGCAGTGACTGTGAATAGCTCTCAGGACTTCCTCCTATTTTGTTCATGTGTGGCTGAAGCTCTTGCTCTACTCACCTGTTTAATGGAAATACTGGAAAGTTGTCCTTCCTTACCTGTACAGATATTCTCACAAAATAATTTCAAATAACAAACATTATATAAATAGCAATATTTAGAGGTTATATTTTCTCATCAGGTTTTTCAAGAAGAATTTGGAGTCATAAAATCTTACAACCTAAAGCCTGGTGGTGATAAAATTCCCGTTACTAATCAGAACAGAAAAGGTAAATTGACCGCATAGTTAAATTGTAAGTATTGAAGTTTTATGGTGGTAGTTTTTGTTTTTACATTAAAAGTTTGTTTTTATTTACTAGTTTTCTCAAACACTCCTAATAAGAAAATTTGGAGTTTGTGTATTATTGTAGCACATTGTGATGCAATAAATAGCAATTATCTAATGTGTAACCAAAAGAAAATTAAATTATTTTCTGTTTAGAGTATGTACAGCTTTATGTTGACTTCCTTCTCAACAAGTCAATCTACAAACAATTTGAAGCATTTTATTATGGATTTCACAGTGTATGTGCTTCATATGCATTGATGGTAAGAATATAAAACATCTTTCCTGATGCTTATTCAGCAAATAAGTTTGAAGAAAATCTAAAGTATACTAGGGATTGTGCATGTAAAATACTGTAGACGTTGCAATCTGTGATACAAAATTCATAGGCTTCTTTGAAAAGCCTTGTTCCTTGAAAATAAACAATTTGTGATGAATTCATACTTCAGTACATCAAAGCCCCTGATACGTGTATAAGAGGGTTGGCGAGCTCATTGAGTGAGGAGCTTTGTTTTTCCACTTCAGCAGAGGTTTTCTCCCAAGTGTCAACTAAAAATTGTCCCTTGCAGTTAAGGAGAAGAATAGGTAAGGGAGCTAGTGGAGGAATGAAGAGGAAATCATAGCAACTGTGCCCTTTCTTGGTACCTTGGAGCTTTAATTTATTTGTTTGTTTGTTTGTTTATTTATTTATTTATTTGAAGAATTTATACCCCGCCTTTCTCCTAGCAAGGGTACTCAAGGCGGCTTTAAAGATAAAGATCATCTCTGGGCAAATACCTAGCCATTCTAAGACAAGGACTTACGGCTTTTCAGCACATTTCCTTTTAATAACAGGATGTGTGTGTTTGTTTTAAATAAACTCTGTAAAACCAGTGTGGTGTCACAGTTGGGCATAGATATAGGAAACCACAATATATTGCAATTCTACTTCTTGAAAAGAGGGTGGGATAAAAATTAACAATAAACAGAAGGATCACTTTGCAAAGTGCTGAGGTTTTACATATAGATTCTTTCCAGAACACGTCTTTAACCTTGTTTTGTACAGAATAGTAACAATGGGTATTTATCTTAATCAATATCAGCAATATCCTATGTTGATACTTAAAGTTGGTTCCACTATACAATTAATCTGGACATGTATTTAAAGTCCAGATTAAATACTGGACTTAAATACTAAATACTTAAATTGGACTAACAGCCCAATCGTATTTGGGGTGAACGCTGGTGGAACTCACATTCCTCCAGCATAAATCGCCTTACGGAAGTCATAAAAGGCACTCTGGTACTGTACAAACTCGCGTGCTGCAGGAGCACCAGCGGGAAGGCCAGAACCCTCCCACATCTGCCAGAGGATCCCTGAGGACCCTCCAAGGCAGGCAGGATGGTGGGAGAAGCAGGATGGCGTGGGGGAGATGGGGAGGGTGGAACAAGGGGGCAGGGTGGAACAGGGCGGGGAAAGGGCAAACCGGGTCCGCGAAGGCCAGCAGGTTCAGCAACAGTGGTGGCTGCCGAATCTTAGCCCCCTTCCCAGACCTGATCCTGCTAGCTCAGGTCCAAGTAGACCCCTCCATGCTGCAGAGGCTTACCTCTGGGTAAGGAAATGAATGTTCTGTTACCCGGAAGAGACCTCCATTACTCCCCCCCCCCTTGCAGGATGGAGCAGTAGCCATTTTGGCATTGCTGAATCAGCGGGGGGGGGGGGGAATAGGATTATATGCTGTTAATTAACTTAAATCCTATACTTCCTGATTAATTAGTTTGTGTGATGTGGTTTTCAAATTCAATTATTTGACAGCTGCTTCGTCCTGAAGAGGTTGAAATTCTAGTTTGTGGAAGTCCTGAACTGGATATGCATGCTCTCCAGAAACATACTCAATATGATGGCTACCAGAAAACTGATCTTACTATCCGGTAGATATATTTTTTACTTGATTCTTAGTCCTAATTTATATAGAATTACAATAGAAACTGTTTGTGAATGAATACTAAAATGAATTTTATGTATATTCTAGATATTTCTGGGAGGTAGTACTTGAATTTTCTCTTGAGCTTCAAAAGAAGCTCCTACATTTTGCTACAGGAAGTGACAGAGTACCTGTGGGGGGAATGACTGACTTGAATTTCAAGATTTCAAAGAGTGAAACATCCACAAACTGGTAAATAATGTTTCTTCCCATACTTATTCTGACTGTAAATACTTTTTTTTACCATCCGTTAATTTGAGGTTGGTCTTGTGTTTTGCTAAAAAAATCTCTTATACTGTAATATCAATGTATTGTATTATTATAAATATATATACAGTGTGTGTGTGTGTGTGTGTGTGTGTGTGTGTGTGTGTGTGTGTGTGTGTGTGTGCGTGTATTATATATTTATTATAATATATAATATTATAATGCGCGGTAGTGCAGTGGCTTAAACCACTGAACCATGAGCTGTCGATCGAAAGGTCAGCAGTTCGAATCCGTGACGGGGTGAGCTCTTGTTGCTTGGCCAGCTCCTGCCAACCTAGCAGTTCCAAAGCATGTTAATGCCAGTAGATAAATAGGTACCGCTTGCGGGAAGGTAAACAGCGCTCCGTGTTCCAGCCGCATGCTACGCGCTGCGGCAAGGAGAGTCATGCCGGCCACATGACCACAGAAGTGTCTTCGGACAGCGCTGGCTCTTCGGCCTCGAAACAAGGATGAGCACCGTACGGTCGGTGCAGGGGCGGAGGGAGTGCGGCCACTTGCCGAACCGGGCGGGGAGAGGGTGGGGATATTGGCAGCGAGCTCTGCCAATATCCCCAGCCCTCTCCCAGCCCGGTTCGCCCTTACACCCTACCCTCGAATGTACGTCAGCTACCAAGCTGGCGTACATTCGAGTAGGTCCATAGGGCCTGGGCCGCCTTGCAACTGGGAAGGGGGCGAGTGTCCCCTTATCCCGAGATGCTCCCGGGCTGCCCCAGGGCAGCCCGGAACAGCGAAAGAATACCACGACCAGCCCTTTAGGCTGGTTAGGTATCCTTACACAGGATCAGGCTGTGTGAGTTCCTTTCAAATAGGGAACCATCCATTTCTTTTGCTTTGCAATGCACTTTGCAAACGTTTTTGTTTGAAAAACAGTGTAGAAATAGCCCATCTTCAATGTTTGTGAAAAGTGATAACTTTTTAGCCATAGGTGATTGAGATTCCTTGCCATTTTATGGTTGCTAAATGATTTTTTGGTTCCAGACATCAGGTGAATAAAATCTAAATTGTGATAAACTGTAAAAGTAATACACATGTGACCTATCCAAGCTATCTGTACCTGGGGTTCCCGTGCATGCATGGCATTCCCCTTTCTCAGATCTGCATTCCTATTCTCTTGAGCAGAAGAAGCCAAGTTGTATGGGTTCTTTTGAACAAATATTGAATGCCTACATTGAAATGAATCGGATCCACCCTATTCTATACATGCGTATCAGACTACACATGGAACGTTGGATTGGGATGATGGTTTAAATTAGTTAACTGAATTATTTCTTAATAAAATTGTTCTTTTACAATATTTTTTAGGTTACCTGTTGCTCACACTTGTTTCAATCAGCTCTGCCTGCCTCCTTACAAGACCAAAAAGGAGCTGAAGCAAAAGTTGACAATTGGAATTTCAAATGCAGAAGGTTTTGGTTTAGAATAAAGAAGACTTGAAAAGAATAGCAGATGTAGCATTCGCTTTCCTCTGATTGTGCCTTTTGAGCTTTTCATGTTCCACTCTCTTAATACTGTGATAGTCCCACCTAAAACTATGTGGAGTTGTGTGTATGTTTTTTTAAAGGAAGAGAGTAATCATTTTATGTATAGAAATATATTTATGGCTTTCTTATAGGAAAAACAACTTTGTACAGTATTCATAATCCTTGCAGTACTTGTCAGATAATAGACATATACTGTATATTTGCCTAGTCTAGATGATTACGACTTCCAAGGGAGCCAGTGCCTGTTGCCTCAGATTGCCCACACTGCAGACAAGAGATGCAGAGTCCTTTATTGTATCATTGGGCTTTAAATAACCAAGAAATATATTATTTATATGATGTGCTTCCCACTGGAATATACATGGCCTAAACCAATATGATAATCTTCCATCAGCACACACACTACAGCAAAGCTTATCACCTCCATTAACCCGAGGCTTGTGGCTATGTTTTCATGTTGAGGCAAATAACAGCTGTAAGATAATTCAACAATGAATTAAGTTGCTTTAAAAGCATGTAAATAACTGCCTGTGGGACAATATGACTTTGATAGTGCCATTTGCAGCTAAAGATTTATTTTTTACAAAATATAGGTTTTCAAATGTTAGATATTCAGCTTTTACAAATGAAGAGAGCTGATTGTACAGGAATGTAAAAGCTGCCCTTTTAAATTTATCTAGATCCATGGACCAACTTTAAGTATTAAACCATTTGCATGTTTATGATATCAGAGTGGCAGCAAGCTAAACAGTTCAGCTGTTGTTGTTGTATTTTTGTAACTGTAATTTAAAGAAAGAAATGTAATGTTTAATGGTAAATTTGGATTTGTTTACTTGACAGAAAATAGGTCACCTCTTGCACAATGAGAAGTGTAATTTTTGATATTTTTAAATTATGCATCTTTTAATTAGGAACTTGATACTGTAAGCCCTTTTACACAAGGTTTAAAATAAATTGAGCAAGTTTTTATAAAAATGTAAATGTAATGAAAACTGTGTCAAATGTCCTAGTCGTTATTAACTCACTGCTACAAAATGCAGCGATCGCCACTACCCTAGATGGCTTTTAAAAAAGTATTATGGCCCAATCCTATCCTCGACCAGCCAAAGCATGCAGCGGCACTGGCGTGGCTCTACTGCTGCCTGCTATGGGCCAGCCAGGGACCATGATGCAACAGACAGGTACGGTAATTAAAATAATTTTTCCTTGCCTACTCCACCGTGCCATGGTCCCCAATGGGCCTACTCAGATATATGCCAGACCTTTGGCTGGCACATCCGAGTGGGCCCAAGGGGGCATGTTGAGGCCAGGAAGGAAACATAGGATACCACCCCCTGCCTATTTTGATTTGAGGTTGGCAATAACAGCGGGGGTGGGCAGACCAGACTAGGGAGGGAGTGGGATTGATGGCAGCGGCGCATGCCGAATCCTACCTCCCCCCCCCCTTTCCTTGGCTTTGGTTTCCTTCCTTGGCCGACTGATATATGTCATAACCTTGGATCCTTTAAACCTGTCTCTTTGGGCTAAGGTTAACACACTTAACATGAATATTATGCCTCATATTAAATATGTTTTACATGCATTTTATATATACCACTAATGGCCCACTTACCAGCACCTTGCCTGAATTTGGTCGCCTAAACCAAACTAAATAAAATGGAGTTGCTTTTCAGCCGGATCAGTCTGGGTGCCATCTTTTCTTCTAGCCAGGCATGTGCATCTTTTACAACTGAATGGACTTTAACAGCTGAACTTGTCCTGGCACAGAGGCAACATTATTGGGAAAAGGTCTGTCCTCTGGAGTTTTCCTGCCTTCTCAGGCAGCTGTTAAAGGCACAAGAGATTTGCCAGAAAAAAGCTGGCCCCACTTTCATATGATGTTTCCTAAATTCATGTTTCATTTTAATAGTTTACTACTGGAGATATACAGTAGTGTATCTCTGGCCAGGCCTTACAAATTATTTTCTCTGTGAAGATATATCAGGTATGCCCTTTTTCCAGTGCATAAAGTAATGTGTAACCTGAACACTCCATGTGATGGTGCTCCCAGCATGGTGCTGGGTGCATGTCATGCTGGACCCAGACTAGTCTCATGGTCCCACAGGCCTTAGAGAAAAGGCCAAACTTTGGCCCCCTCCCCCAGCTGGCTGGCTTAGGAGATGCCTTGCCTTTCATTTTGGAAATGTCCGTACCCAGCCACACACCTTCCTTGGTTAGCAGATTTAAAGCTGTAAGCCAGCCACTCCTCATTTCGAAGTAAACAAACTTTGTTAGTGGCACAAAAGAGGAGCCTTCAAGCTTGGCTTCCCTGTCAACTTCACTGTACCTCAGTCAAAAATGGGATGATAATGGCTGCACAGGCCTCCTGAGCCGTCCAGGCATCCCCCGTTGCAGCCTCGGCAGGGTGCAGAGCAACAGAGGCACCCATCTCGAACAAGTGATGGACCATCGAGACACACGACAAGAAGGGTCCTTAGATGATTAGTTAACAACACCCCCCATGGCCTCCATGCTTCTCTATGGGAATTGTATCAAAAGCTGGGTTACAGACCTCTTGCTGTTTCTGTTGTGTTTCCTGCTACACTCGCTGTTTCTCGCCTGCGGCTGCCTGTTACTCCTGAATTGCTCAGAGACCCTCTGGGGCTGTGCCAACCACCCCATTCCCTCTGTTACCTAAGTATAATACTGCTGTGCCAGCTGGCACCCAAGACAGGTACCAGACCACTTTCGTCCTTTTCCAGCCTTTCTCCCTTCTTCCTCCACACACTTGTTTTGAGCGCAACTACAAACCACAGCTCCAGCACTCACTTATAGCCGTCCCTCAAGTTACTCTTCCGCCGGGAAAGCAAGCTCTGCTCCCCTGCTTGTTTCCCTCCCTGGAACCTCCTCCTCCTGTAGCTCTGGCTCATCTACAGGGCACAGTTGCTACTGCTTAAAGTTGTTTGTTTCCAAGATCCTATCGACAACTTTAAGTGAGGACTTATGGTTGGTTATTTTATAACTCTTTTATTAAACCAAGCTTTTAAATGTCTGTGTTGTTCTTCTAAATTGAAATACTTGTGATCAGAAAACCATTCTAGCCAAGTCAGTCAGTAGCACAATGCTTTCCCATCCACTGGGAAAATTGCACAGTGGTGTAACCTTTTCCCAAGTACTTCACTTTTCCATACTGTCATCATCTTTGCTTTGCAATTATGATCTTCAAGCCAATGTAATATTCTCTCCGCATCTGCCGTGTCAAGCTGCAACCTGGGTCAGCTTGACCCATGCCAAAGCCATCTCTCTATTTATGAAATTACTCAGAAACCAAGAACTTGACGTCATTTCTCCCCACCTACCAATGATTCTTGGGATGACTGCAAGCTGCCTGACATGCCACAATGCTCTCCTCTCCACCCCATCTAGCACTTTCTAAAAGAAATTTATGACAACGGCCAGATTCTATTTTAAAATTCCTGCGATGGCAGAATCCTGATTAGAATTATTTTCCCCCTGAGGGCTTTTGATCAGTGCTGAATTATTACTATGCTGTCAATTAATAAACTAGGGCTGTGTTTAGCAGTAGCTGCCTTTGCTGGCTTTGGATAAATGCATCTATCAATATTTGCTCTTCCCACTGGCTAACTATGAGGAACCCTGGGAGCAGTTAAAAAGAGTTAAGTGTTTGAGTCATTGTTCTTCCCCACAAGGACCATGATATTCATCATTTGCTCCAGCGGTGCCACGGTGTCTTTGACTTCATTGGCAGCAATCGTTCCAAAATGAGATATTTACCCTGACATTTCTAAAAACTCCTCCCAGTTTCTGAATCTGCAGTAGAGACTATTTATGGGTTTTCAAAGAACAGAGAGGAATAAATGTGTGCTTTTTGAAGATAAAAAATATATAATGAAATCGTTCAAATTCATATTTCATACCTTTCTGGTCAATATATGGGACGCATAAAGCTTGATTTTTTTTAACTTAAAAATAGTGTATCGGCACTAACCATGGTCCAAATCATAGCAGCGACAAACTACTATGCCCCCTATGGTTTTGTCCAGTTTGCTCCCCCATCATGTAATTTATAGTTAAAGCTAACACCCCACAAGAAGATCTAATTGCACTATTAAACTCATGTTTTAGCTAGGCATTTTTCTTTAATCAGTAGCAGCCAAATTTGGACTATGGTGGGGCGCTTTAACCCTACCCCCCCCTGCCATGGTCCTGATCCATGCCTCCCCAATCAGCTGCTTTTTACTCTGAGGAAAACCTCCCACTGACACTAACCCCTGAACAGGGATGCTGTGTCTTTGAAAGGCCCATATATCCATGGAACAATTTGGCTAAGTGTTGCTGTTCCAGTGACAAAAGCTACCCTGGGAAGAATTAGGGTTGCCAAGTGGCTGCTGGGAGAGAAAAAAAAAACAGCCTCAGTGGCTTCTCAAACCAATTAGCAAGCCTATCCCCTCTTATAGGAGCCCTCTCAGTATTTGCAACAGGGAACTCTCGGTCATAGAGAATTCTAGACTGTTGCAAAGAGTTTGAACTACCTGCTGCAAAAATATTCCAACAGTAGCTTTTTATGCTAGCTGTCAAACAGCACTTTTAGTGCAAAAGACTCAGCAAAGAGTCTTTTGTTCCATTGCCAGCATGCAGAGATTAAAGGGAAATGGTATTTTAGGTAAGAACTTTCTCTACAAAGTAGATTGCACAGTTTGGGGTAAGAGGGAAAGATGGAAATATTGCTGCTTGGAGCTATTTGTAGTTCTCTAATCTTGCTGCTTGGCCCTGAAATCAATTAAAAATAACATAATGGCATAAAATCTACATCATGAATTACAGAATGCAGGGTCTAACAGAAAAGAGCTCTAGCTCATAGCTGCAGGCTGAGGCGGAGGAGAAAGTCAAGCTGAGGCAAGTGGACTGATGGAGGAACAGGGAAGGTGAAGCTGTGGCTGCAAATTCATAACGAACGTCTAAAGGGAAGCAATGTCTCTGCTGCAGCCTGGCAACCCTAGCACCAGAAGGAAGCCAAAGCATGTGGGAGAGGCCAATGTGCATGGTGAACCCACATCTACAAGGGATTTCTTGCATACAGCAGCTAACATATGGAGGCAGTGTTGTTAGAGAAGGTAGCCAGAGAAGGCATGCTGACCAAAGAGAGTAGCACCAATAGTTAGCGCTCATGCCCAGTACCGTAGTCAGAGGGGCGGTGGTGCGGTAAGTGCTGTATGACATTACACGGAGGTGCCAAGTGCCCCCTCCCACTCACTGTCGGAGCCAGTCCAGCAGCAAGGGCTGCTGGACTGGCTTCAACGGTGAGTGGGAGGGGCCACTTCGTACCTCCATGTAATGCCGTGCAGCACTTACCGCCCCTCTGGCTATGCTACTGCTCATGCTCCCCTTCCTGCTCTCTGCCGAATGGGGGGAAACTGGTAGTTCTATCCACTGACACTATTTGTCACTGTCTGCCACTATCTGGCCTGTCTGGGGAAAAAACCCTCCAAGGAGAACATAAAACCTCATCATTCTTATTTAAAATCAAACCATAATAGCAGTCACAAGCAATCAGATATGACAAACCACTGCATTACCCATGAACTTGGACTAGGCAGGCAAGTTATCAAAACATAACTGATTTATTAAAAATCCAAAAAGAAAGGGAATTAAACAAAAGGGGGTGGGGGGTATGAGGCAGACCTGGCAGAAACACACATAATGAGCATCCCTGTGCTTGAACTTAAGTCACCTAGGTAGGTTTGATGATGGCATCAAGCTACTTGATTGGGGGATGGAACCCACCTGGCCACTCCATCCTACCCCTTTACTGAGACAGATGGTTTGACTGTCCAATCGTTAGGCACCTGCCAGTCTCAATAGGAAGCTTGGCTAGCCCAGACATGAAAAAGGACAAAGACTGCTTTCAGGAGCTTGTCCCAGCATGTTTAGGCTGCTTACATAGCACAGACATTTCTGGGGGGCTAAAAGTGTCCCAAAACTAAAGGAAAAATAGGAAAAGGCATTCATCACAAGCGTCAAGCAGTGTTTTTTTAATCTAAACACTGAAAAATTGGGAACAGCTCTCTAACCCAGTTTCTATATTAGTGCAAATTAAGTTGGTCGTGACACACAATTATGAATATAATCAGTGTAATGGGGAGGTTTTAGAAGCATTATCATGGGCTCCCATGGGAAACGTGTGTATGTCTATAATCTGTCATCCGATTCCATTAATGTGTCAGAATTGCAAATCATTCTAAAACTGTTTTTTTTTTTAAATCACTGTAGATGCACTTAGTACAGTACAAACCACCCACAGATAGTTTGGAATTCATCTACTGTACTTGGTTATCACAAGACACCTGTTCTTCCTTTAGTTAGAACCCACATGTCTGTCACATTGGGAGGATGGAAAGCACAATGTCCCTGTCATGAAATCCCAGTTTCATGTGTGTTTCCTGGTTTGTTTCCTTATGTGCTTAAACTCAAAACTCTGTCTGTGTTCTTAAAGCACCTGTTTGTGTTTCTCAGAGCTGGGAGGCACATTCCTACATCTAGCTGGCCAGCAGTGTGAGATCCCTTTGTTGTGTTAAAAACCCTTCATTAACATAGCCTTTCCAGTTGGAATGCAGAAGGGGGCGGATAGATCGTTACCAAGGGACTAGCCCAGGTAACTAAAGAAACAGCTCTTGACCAATCAGAACAGCTGATGTATTCAGCTGAGGGAACTAAGCGGGAGCCGGAGGAAACCAAACCTCTCTCTCTTTTTCTTCTCCCTGGCATCTAAGGAAGAGCCTGCTCCGAGGCACGAGCAGAAACCCTTATCAAGGTACAGAGATAGGGCTTAAAAATAGCCAGAAATCGTAAGGTTTTATATTATTTTGGGGTGTTTGTCTCCATCCTGTTGTTTCAAGCCTTTGTATTGTGTAAGAGAGGAATTCCTGGACACATGCGTGAGTTCTGTAATGCTGCAGCACCACCTGCTGGCTAAGAAAAATCATTGCAATTTAAACTAACTTTTTCTTTTAATTAGTATTGCATTTTAATAAACCTTTTCAAAATACTCTAAGTTGCCTTGTTCTAAGACATCCGTGGAATTGTCACCTCCTTGCTCCGCAGGCGCTACTGAAAGAGCAGATTATATAAGGACTGCAGTTCAGTATTGTCCCAGGAGGGAGTTCTTGCTCAGGAGAGCTCCCTGGCTATCCTGGTCTCCTGAGCTGGTGGCAGCAGATTTAAACTACCAAAGGGGTGTCCCTAGTAAGCTGCATGTCCGACCCTAAGGGAAAGAGAGGGGAACGGGAAGGGAGTGAGCGCTGATTCCTAGGTGCTACTGCCCTGAAGCAGTGTGTAGATGCTGGAACCCCTCTTCCTTCCTCTACAGTCCCTCTCCAGCTTTACCTCCAATTCAACATAGTTAAAACTTCTATGAGATGCATTGTTTCCCATGCTTGATGATCAAAGAGAGCCCTTACTTTGAACTACTACTATTTTAGCAAATACCAACAGCATTATGACCTGTGAAGTGAGTATATCCCACTTCTCAGCCAATCAAGACTCAAGAGATATACATTTTAGAAAAAATAAATCAGTCCTATCCTGTCATCCCCGCAGGATGCAGAGTGCACTCCAGTAGCACAGCTGCATCAGCAAGGGGGCGGGGTTAGATAGGATTGCACTGTAAGAGACTGAGCTATTAATCAGGACTTCCCTAGTTCAATTTCAGGCCTGACCCAAGTGAATCTGCTGCCTGAAGCAATGTCAAATGCTGCACAGCAACCAGTGTAGGTGTAGGTACACACACACACACACACACACACACACACACACACACACACACACACACAACCTGGGAGGTGACACTTGTTGCCAGGTGTACTTTTCAGAACATGCATAACATGCGCACATGGGGCAAATCTACCTAAGGTACAGGGGCCATGTACAGTGTTCAATGGCACAGCTCAATGACTTGGCATATAAGGAAGAGGGAGGTGAGGGCAAAGGTGCAACAACACGAACTTTATTGTGGGGCTAATTACAGGTGTAAGGAAGAGGAATAGAGTTACTGATGAGTAAATTAAAAGAATTTTGATCCCTTGCAGGGTTTAAAATTAATAAACAGAAGACAAAAATAATGACTAAAAATATGACATGCCTCCCACCCTCCTCCCATTCTGTCCTCCCACCCCGTTCTACCCTCCCCATCAACTTACCTGAGTCAGTGGGCCTTCCTCACCCCACCACCATGCGCGGGGCCACTCTGGAGGCATTCTGGTAGTGCGCAGTTTCACACACTGCTGGTGTGTCGTTTACAACAACCACAAAGCATCTACCACTGCTGGAACACTAGTTCCAGCAGCCTTAGAGCCCAATAGGATTGGGCTGTAGGTGACAGAGATCCATGACTGGAAGGACTAAGCTAGAAGAATGCCAGACGTAACTCTGTCTTCTTTTTGATGGACTAGTACACTTTCCTGTCCTTGGCCATTCTTCCCTGAAACATATTTTCTATCAGACAGGACCCACAGGGTTTGGGGAGATGAGAGAGAGAGATTTCAATAACTCATGTGCAATATGCAAGGCCTGCTTTTGGGATATAGTCGGATCAAAGTGTATTATAGAGTATTTGGGGGGAGTGTTAATTTTTATATCATTATAAACACAGGTATTGGTGCTCTTGATGAATAATTGCATGTGGTCTGCAGCTCTGAGGTAGGTGCAGTTGTCTGTCCCCCAAGTGGTGCCCCTACTATCAGGTTTGTCAGAGTTAATCAGTAATTACTAACTAAACTTTCTGAAATCAATACACCTGGCCATTGAAATAAATGTATGTTTTCAAAGAAAGGGGTTTCAAGTTCCCTTGTCCAATGAATGCAGTGTATTTTGCTATTGATTCAGCAGTACATTTTGACTTTGTTAACACAGGCGTGGTGTCTGCAAACCAAAAGGAATCACTTTGTGAGACTTGGGATATACGAGTAGAGATGCCATGTAGACAATCCAGCTAGAGTAAAAAGGTATCTAATACTGCATGCAGATTCCAAACAATAGAGGATGCAAAGCAGACAAAAGTTTCATTTAAAGGAATCAGTTTTCAAAAGTGGTAATTTACCTAGGTGATTCCTGCGGACTTCAAGTTCTTTCATGTTGATAATATGCACCTTCGACCTTCCCCAGTGTACAAAAACACTGGAGGCTGGTTTTGTTTTGGTATGGTATCTGTATGTATTCCTACTGTGGATTTCCAAACAGGGTAATCAAATCTAAAGGAAGCACAAATCTTCTTTTGCTTGTGTAGAAGAAAGAACTTTAGTAGGTGCATATTTTCCCACTGTTGCATGATAAGTTGCACCTGCCAAAATTCCCTCTTCTGTAGAGTTGTTAAAGGTACATCACCCTACTTCTTTTGTTCCTGCCTACCCAAACTCCATGGGAACAACTCCCTTTCCAAAGTTTTGCAGACTCTGCTGAAAATGCAAACTGTGCGCTGCCTAAAATGATAGGATTGGTTGTTATATTTAGCAGCGGAAGCTGCTGCTAGGAAAGACTGAAGGCAAAAGGAGAAGGGGAAGGCAAAGGATGAGATGGTTAGACAGCATCACCGATGCAACGAACATGAAAATGAGCGAACTCAGGAAGATAGTGGAGGACAGGAAGGCCTGGCGGGATATGGTTCATGGGATCACGAAGGGTCGGACACGACTTAACGACTGAACAACAACAACAACAACGCGGAAGCTGCATCGCCGTATCGTCGCGTGGGTAGGATTGGGCTGCAAGACATGTAATCACTTTCTATATTCATACAGTTGAATAGGTTCTTCTTCTTGATGGGAAAGATAAACATGCAGTGTCATTTGCTCTGAATTGCAATTTTCTAATGAGTACCGAAATGAATTTGGGGAAAGACATTGTCATTTTACAACATTATAACATTGCAAATTTGTTATTGCAAATTTGTTAAGTCAAATTTTGAATTTAGTTATGACTGTTGCCTTCTTTTTTAAAAATAATTGGTTTTATTGATTTTCTTTTAGCCATAGAAACACTGAACTATATAACAACAATTGGAAAACAAAAGCACCTTCTTCACCGTATTCCCCCAGCAGGCAGGTTTTACATACTACGGAGAGCTGCAGTAATTGAAGGCCTCAATTTATAAACTGCCAAGGTCCCCCACAAACTTAAATCTGGGCTGGCTAGAGAGGAAGAAAACAGTGATTGTGATATTTATTCAAAATTATGTTCCTCCTTAGTACAGAAACTCAATTCCAGAAGCAAACACAAAGTTAGTCCAGTCTAGCCTCAGGGTCTCCACCTGTACAAACATAATGAAATTGACGACAGAAGTACAAATCGAAAGAGCAATCGGAAGGCACTGTTATTATCAGTAAAATGGAAGTTTTTGTTCTTTCTTACTATATATGATCTTGCAGTTAAAGATATTTGCAGACCAAGCCTGTGCATGTTTACTTGGAAGGAAATCCCACAGTGGGACTTACTCCCAGGAAGCCTGCATAGAAGTGCAGCCTTAATAAAGAACAGAGCATCTTTCAACACAATCCTATGCACATTTAGTCAGAAGTAAGTCAAATATTGCTCAATGGAGCTTACTCCCAAGTAAGCATGAATAGGATTGCACTGTCAGTTTTAACTGAATATTTCATATTTTATTTTTAATATCCGTTATATTTTAGCCAGTTTGGGAGTTTGTTAAAAATATGATCATTTTTTTCAATAAATGTCAACTTTGAAAAAGAACCGAACAGAAACAATGAGACTACATACAGTATATCGGACCCTGACAGGAAAAGGGAGGCAGGTTTGATAGCTATAGACCAAGATTTCTAGCTATCATCCAAACCAAAATATAATTCCAAAAGGTTCTAATCTTTACTCAGCATTACATTTCTTTCAGAACGAGTTGCTCAGCACAGATGAAATGAGTTTTCCCTGTATAGTATTTATTTGCAAAGGTTAAAGTCCACTTTCCATACTAATAATGAGCAAATCTAATTATATTAGCACGCAGCTTTTATCGGTCCCATTTCCTTCCTCTTGGGATTGTTGCACCGTGCTCCCACACATTTTCTCACAGAGCTATTTCAGGGAATCATGTTGTATTTCCTGCTTTTGCTTGCATAGTAGGACCAATTCAGACATGATGCTTCGTTTTATGAGTTGTCTGGACCATCTACAAGCATTCAGTGGCATGTGCCACTGTATAAAATCTGAGATAGCTGATCATAGTTACTTGATGGTAGCAACTTCCACAATCTCAGAGGTAGGCAGTTATTATTATTATTATTATTATTATTATTATTATTATTATTATTATTATTATAACAACCCCTTAATAAATTAGTCATATCCCCTTCCCCAGGTGTAAGTGACTGGAGGTCCAATGGGCCTACTCAAATGTATGCCAGTTCTGGAGCTGGCATACATTCGAGCCCTCCGTGTAAGGCCACGCCGGGCCTGGAGAGGGCATTGGATATTGGCGTATCTCGATGCCGATATCCCCGCCCTCTCCAGGCCTGGGGCGGCCAATAGCTGCCCTCCCTCACCACCCGGTCCGCCCTCCCCCCGCCCCTGCCCTGGCCAGTGTAGGATGTACCTGCTCCGGTGGGCGCGGGGCCGAGTTGGAGCCGGGGTAAGGGCCACTGGCCGCTGTGCCGGCGTTCCTTACTCGCTGGGTGCAGTGAAAGTGCTTTATGGCACTTTCACGACACCCTGCACTGGGGGTCCATGTGCTCCCCCGGTGCAGTTCTACACTGGATTGCACTGTTAGATTCAGCAAAATGACTGATGCCCATCAGAGCATGCCCTGGGACCTGTAATCCTAGAACTGAAGGAGTCCAGAATATGAACTCCTACATTTCAAAAGCTTCATCCTAATGCAAGTCAAGTCCAGACTCTTCTGAGTTCAGGTCTGTCTCTTATTTGGACTTCAGTGCTTACCCCTTCTCCAACACCCCTTTGGAGAGTTGCCAGTCCTCCGGGATTGCCCTGGCCTCTCCAGGAATCAGCATCAATCTCCAGGTTCCAAATGAAAACAATCCTGCAGATTGCAACAGGGCCTTCAGAAATGAGCTACATCGATGGTTCTCAAAGTTCTCCCGGCAAGGAGGGGAGAACTTTGTGTCTTTGCGTGGGTGGGAACCGTGGCGGCAGCAATCCCAAGGATCACTCCACAACCGGGGGGGAAAGTGGTCTTGTTTAACACACCGGGGGTCCTGATGGCTTCAGGTGTGTGGGGAGGTCTGCGGACCCCTCCATGGACCTCCCCGAGCTTTAGGGTTTCGTTGCATTTAATTTAATGCAATGCAGTTGCCCAGAAGGTCGGGGGCGACGTGATCATTAGTCACTCACCCCTGAGCTTTCGTAATGCCAAGCCTCCATGAAGTAGGCTCTGCACTGGGTGCCAGCCAGCCCAGAGGCGTTGTTACGGTGGGGGCAGTGGACCCCAAGCGGCGAGTCGCGGGGAGTGTTCCTGCCGCTGGATCCATTGCCCCCCTCCCACCTCCAGCTCCTCTTCGCAGCCATTCTCGGCTGCATGTTTGACCCTCCTGGATGTCATTTGGCTCCCAAAAGGAGCCGAAAAGCGCGGGGGAGGGGTGTTTCTGCACCGCCGCAGCATGCAATTATGACATCACGCCCCCAGGGGCGGGGCGTGTGGCGTCCCATGGGGGCATATGACGTCCCATGGGGGATGTCGCAGCGGCAGCTCCCTCCCACAGGGATGGGGGTGTAGGGCCGCTACTAAGCCAGCCCAGTGGCACGGCTGGACACACACATACTGAAGTGACAACATCATAGCTTATTCAATATTTCACTCCTGAGTGCTTTATTTGTAACCAGGCAAAACATTTTAACTTTAAGCAATTTTGGTTTGATTATTTTTGATTATTTTTTCCTTCTTATCCTGGCAGAAGTCCAGTATTTTGTGAAACAGGTCCAAAACAATACGTCATCTTTTATCAGACAAAACCATTTATATTGGCAATTTTTTGAAGGTTACCCACTAACCATTCACAAATCAGTGTAGTTATACAGATAACTCCTTCTTTACTCTGGACATTGCCTCTAAGATTGCAACCTTGTAGTAAAAGCCATATGTTAAATTTTAACTGACCTTTAGGGGACTTCTAAGTTTTCCTACAAACTCAATTTAACGAGGAATAGTAAATATTTGTATTTTTAGCTTTATGAATGTTAGCATACAACTGAAAACATTTATTCTTTTAATTTGCAACTCTTTTTTAGAAGTATTTGTCTTTAGTTAAATAATTACCACAGGCCTACTTTTGCTAAATTATATTAAGCTGTCTGCTTATAGTTCTATTATTTATGAACACATTAGTAATATGAAATGAAAGGCTTGTGCTGTCTGATCTCTCAACCATGGTGAGGGGACTGAGAGCATGCCACAGGTTTGAGCGTTCCTTCCCACACCTCTTCTCCTTTTATGCCTGAATCCCTCCCTTTAATTTGTGCGGTAACCATAGATAACACTAGACAACAAATTTTGAGGAAGGTCATGCCCTCAAGGATAAATTAGTTCTTATAGATTTTGAGGTGCTGAACACGAATATGACAATGAAAATGCAAAATTGGCTATGGTTTGTGAGAGATCTGCAATAGATAGTTCCATAGACATGTACTGGTAAATGCCCGGTGGCACTTACAACACCTGTGTATGCAATGCGGACTACTTCTCCTAAACTAGAGCCAATCGACAGATTTTATTGTCATTTTCGTTTTCAGCACATCAAAATGAGTAAAGATGAGCTCTTTCAATTTCAGGGCCAATTTTATGTTGTCCAGTGTAACATTAGGTCTGCATGAGCATTTTTGCTAACCATGATTATCTCTAATCACAATTTGAAACCATGGTAAGAACAAAGTGCGTTTATTTTGAGCTATTCAAACATGGTAGAAATACTAGTGTAGACTTAACACTAACCACAGTTCCTTCCAAAAACAAAAGGGAGGAAGGAATTCACACTTAACAGAGGGAGAAGCAGTGGAAGAGCACAGTAATTTATTATGGCAGAAGCTAAACTTGGTTCCTTTGCAACCCTGGAATCTGGCAAACTGACAATCCCACTTCATTGGGGAATCACTTCATCAATTTATCAGGGGTTATATGGTTGTATGTGGGGCCACGGTGGCTAAGTGGTTAAGACGCTGAACTGCAGACTGGAAGGTTGGTAGGACAGCAGTTCGAGACCCGAGTGCCGCGTGTCGGAGTGAGCTCTTGTCTCCTCTCCCAGCTCCTGCCAACCTAGCAGTTCGAATGCAAGAAATTGCAAGTAGATAAATAGGTACCGCTGCGGCAGGAAAGTAACAGCGCTCCATTAGTCATGCTGACCACATGACCATGGAAGCGTCTTCTGACAGTGCTGGCTCTTTGGCCTTTGAAACAAAGATGAGCACCGCACCCTAGAGTTGGACACGACTGGCTTTCGAGCAGGGGATACCTTTACCTATATGGTTGTATATGAATTCAAAGCACAATCCCATGCATGTCTACCCAAAAGAAAGTCCTATTGAGCTCAATGTGACTTACTCCCAGGTAAGTGTGTATAGCATTGCAGCCTCGGTCATGCAATTTCAGCATTTATTAAGAATTCTTAATTTGCATTTCCAGCAGGGGGAAGAACATATTCCCACAATCGCCTCTGAAGCCCTTGGCAGTGGTCTTGCTTGGCACATCCAGCCCTCTGCTACACTCTTGTGTTAATCATTCTCTTCTTTATGGAGGCTTAGATCATAAAGAAGAAGAGAATGAATAATGCACAAGTGCAGAGCAAGACCACTGCCAAGGGCTGAAGCAGTCATGCTTGCAGTTCTGCATGCATTGTCCTATGGCTGGATGGGCAGTGGCTATATAGCTCACTGTTAGAACACACACTTTTCATTCAGGAGGTTCTGAATGACGTCACTGACATCCTCATCCCCAGTTCCGGTTCCTGGGTGAAGTCACTGATGTCCCCAGTTCGAAAGTCTTTAGGTAGTAGGAATAGGGGCTAATGGCCTTGCTTGAGAACTTGGAAAGCCACTGCCAATTTTAAGAGATAATATTGGCAGAGCTAGATGAACCAATCACTTGATTTGGTATAAGGCCATTTTATATACGTATTGAAATGCACATCCTCCACAATAGTTCCTTGTGCTACAGCCTGTTTGTGAACAGTAATTGCTGTTGCTGAATCAGACAGGAGGCACATAAAGTGAATTTTGGTTTAGCTTTTTGGCTGAAACCTGCAAAATGGGACAAAGCATTCTCTGTGTGCTGCATGAGTCAGAATGTGACTTTCTTAAAAGCCAAAGGAACACCAGAAGGCAACTACTGATGCAGTCTATATAACAAGCACTTCTGTATGTGTTATTAGCCCAGGCAGGAATACCAGTGATACAGTATTTCTTGTCATGTCAGCACCCTACAGTATTTACTAGAGCTGTGTGCAAAAGCCAACGCCCCCAGAAAATCATCTAATGATTTACATGCTGCAAAACAATGACTTGCTTCCCAACAGGGCCTCCTGGAAGACATAGCTCACGTGCCATTTGCCACGTATGTTGGCTGCTGTCCCAGTAGGACAATGCACTCAGAAATATGTGCTGTTGAGAGATTGGCTTGCTCCTTCAACTTCATTTTCTGTTACAGAACCTTGAACTTCAAAACAGTGCTGTTGTGCCACAGAGTAGGCAATCATTCCGCTCAGGACCAGAAACTAGGAGGCAAACACAGGCTGAAACATGATTAAAACTATATTTTTACCTTAGTCATAGCCAGTGATGTAGACTTGAGTCTATTGACTCGGACTTGAGTCAGACTCAAGTCATGTCAATGACTTGATTCGGACTTGACTCGGCAATTGTAAAAGACTCGACTCGACTCGAGCAGTGGCGTCTTCAGGCCTGAAGACGCCTGGGGCTAGGGGGGCGGGGGCTGGCCGAGCGCCCCCCGGACGTCACATGATGTGTGACGTCACGTGACGTCAAACGACGCAGTCGCTCCTCGGACTCAAAAGCTGGAGCGCCGCCCGCCCGCTATAGCTGCGGGCGGGCGGCGCTCCAGCTTTTGAGTCCGAGGAGTGAGAGAGCGTTGTCTAGGCAATGCGCACAGCGCGCGCCCGCAGCCACAGGGTCTGGGCGCGCGCTGCACGTTGCCTAGACGACGACGACGCTCTCTTGCTCCTCGGACTCAAAAGCTGGAGTGCCGCCCGCCCACTATGGCTGCAGGCGGGCGGCGCTCCAGCTTTTGAGTCTGAGGTGAGCCTGGGGCCCTGTACATCAGGGCCCCCTACGTCACGACGCTACTGGACTCGAGACTTGGAGCCTTTTACGACAAGGCGAATTTCATTCAGGTTTAAACCTGTTTTCCCCATTAAATAGATAGGGACTCTCGATTCGCAACCAAAGACTCGGGACTTGGGGGCAAAGACTTGGGACTTGACTTGAGACTTGGAGTCAGATACTTGATCCACATCCCTGGTCATAGCATAGGTGCTTTTGTTGTTGTTGTTTTTTATTTATCTTAAATTGTGTGTGTCATCTCTCACCAAGAGAGGCAACTTACAACCGTAACAAAAATAATACATTCAAAAGACAAACTCAACATTATTTGGTGGAAGCTTAACTCTATGGTAGTTTGGCCTGTCCCAAGGCATGCATATTTAGAGAAATATAAAGTGCTCCCTTGTTCTGTGTTAAGAGATGTCTGGATGTGTTCCACATGATAGAGGTGAAAAGATTTAGGTCATGGAAATATTGCAGATCTGTGATGTGCATTTAAGGGACTCCTTTGTGTGGGTTAAACAACATGGGAATTACTTTTTTTGCACTTTCATACAGAAGGAAATCCTGTGAAAGGAACTGAAACCACAATGCTCCACTATCACATTTTGCTCCTTGGGATAAAAAAAGAAAGCTAAAACCAGGGTTTTAAAAGATTCGTAAGTGCAGTGTTAAGCATGGGTCTTCAGCAGGTGAAATTGTTCTTTCTTGTTTTGATTCTGTTTTTGTGTTTTGATTTATTGTTGTATGACACCTTCAAATGTGTTAACTCAAAAGATGGGATATAAATCTCTTAAACAAACAAATAATGCTAGAGAGTGGAGACATTGCACTGTTACATCAGAGGAGTCACAGCAACGTCTGTGAAAATTGCATACAAATAATTTCAGATGCATATTATATAGTCTATATCGGGGCTGGCCAAACTTGCTTAATGTAAGAGCCACATACGATAAACTTCAGATGTTTGAGAGCCCCAATATTTAAGAAGCATTTAAATTCTTAACTATATTTACTCACCATGAACATTAAACTTATGTTTTAATCCAGTGGACTCTCACTTTATACCTGGTCAATAATTATAAAGCTTGAACATTTCTTATTTATCTTTTATATATTAATTGTGATGCAAAAAGGAGCTCAGCCAACATATTTCCGAGAGCCGCACATTATACATCAAAGAGCCGCACGTGGCTCAGAAGCCACAGTTTAGCTACCCCTGGTCTACATTATAACCCCTTCCTTGCTTATGGGGTCCTCGGAAGTTATCAAGCACTTAAGAGGTCCACAATACACGGCCGCCATAGGATGCGCCACCCAGGGGTGCAGGCATGGCTTAATAAAACAGTTGATCACACATGACAACATCCCTCACAGCTGTCTGAGGTAAAAATGTTAAAGCCCAGCTCCTCAGGGAAAATGCTGCTGCTGAGCCTTAGTTTTATCGCTTACTGGCAGTGAGATAATTGCTTCCTTGTAAATGAGATGTAACGGTTCCCTCCCATGCCTTAAGATACAGTTTGGTAAAGAGCCATCATGTAAAAGTTATTCATGCTCTCTCTGTAAGGGCATCTCATAATTCATATGATGGTTTCCCCTATCATGAGCAACTCTATAGGATGCAGCTCACTTGCTTGAACAAGTGTTACTATAATAAGGGTGTGTTGCTACACTTTTTTTCCTACAGATACTTTTGGCAGGACACACCTCAGACCCCCATTCTCCTCTACTCTGTTGGTGGCAAGCTCTGATCACTGTCAGGTATTTCCACATTCCAGACATGACACCTGCTTCTCCCACAGGCAAAGCAGTCTCCAGGTTTCCGTTGGCCCCCTCAGGCAAGAGGCTTGCAGTGCCTTTCGATGTCAAAAGAACAATGCTCTCTTCACTGACACCGTTTACGCAGGTTGAATTATGCTTATTCTTATACAAAATCTAGACTTCACATAACTCAGGAGGGAGGGTGCACGTTCCATGTTCTGCATAGTACCAAATAAATATATGACTGCCCTTCTTGACTATACATTCTCTGAAATGAATCTTTACTTCGTTGGCCTCCATGATCTGCTGGAAGGGGGGGGGCGAACTAATTAAATACCTTGCCCAGGATTAAAACCCGAGGCATACTCATAAATATGCATAAAACTGCCAAAGCAAAGCCCACTGCTCCAGCAGCACTTTTGATACACAGGGCACCCAAGATGTGAGAAGAAGTGTGGGAGAAATCTTGTTTGTACATCTTAACTCTTTAAGGCAGTGAAAGAACGAAATACATTGTGAAAACAAAGCACTAGAAGATAGACATAGGGCGCAATCCTATCCAACTTATGCCACCGTTGTAACCAGCGACGCAGCGAGAACGGGAGCCCCCAGAATGGAAAGGGGATTCAAATCCCCATTTGAATTCCCCCTTTTGGAGGGGATTTGAATCCCCTTTCCGTTTTGGGGCCTCCAGTTCTCGCTGCGCCACTGGTTACAACGGTGGCATAAGTTGGATTGGATTGCGCTGATAGATAGATACATGCCTAGTCATTACAAGAAGCATATTCTCTTCTTCTTATATATGTGTTATGTGAGACAAGCCCTGGTGCCTAGGCAGTGGCCTGCCTGCCTATTCCGCAACTGTAGACAGCTGACCTCAATTTGACCGTTACTTATTTTTGCACATGTCATTTGTAAAGTGATGACATGAACGGGTGTTGTGTGTGTGTTCCTCTCTGAGACAGGCATGTTTTAAGTGTCTCTCCCAGAGCTAAATTCAGAAGGCATTTAACAATTTAGGGTCGGCCTGTCTTTCTTGCTATGCTTCTGCACCCGTCTAAATATTATTTGTGGCTCACAGAAAACAGCAAAGCACAAGAGCTGAAGTTCTCTCTTTGTAACATAAAAACATTTATTCATGCCTATGAACCCAGAGCCATTCAGTGAGAAGACCCTGCCAAAGTAAATAATTCCAGAGAGCACCAGAGATAAGAATGAGGCAACGGAAAGAGCTTAGCCAAGCCTGCAGAAATTACCGTGCTGTTAAGAATAACAAAAATTTGACAGACGTTCAGTCTTCATTTTCAAAGCCTCCAACAAACTCCCAGTGTTTTGGATGGGGGGGGGGTCATAAAGGCACCAAATTTGTCTCTCTGCATAACCAATTTCTGATAAAAGCTGCAAAGCAAATTCTAGCAGTATGAAAGAAAGAGCCTCTCACTATGACCCATAGATGCTGGTCCAAGGTAGCAAAAATACACATTTCTAGTAGGAGTGCAACAAATTTTCAATTGCATCTAGCTAAATTATAATTGTTACAGAGTAATACTTGAAGAACTAACAAAATTCCAAATATTCCAAATTCTCGTTGGTTTTAATGTTTCTTTGATACTTTGTCTTCATTTTATATGTGTGTCAACTTATTGCAAATTTAAATATTAAACAAATATCATTCAATGAGGATGAGAATAATTTTTAAAATATGAACATGAAGACTGGAGATGGATAATAGATTTTCTTCCCAGAAAGCTGAAAGACTTGAAAAAGAAAATGTTGCTCATAGTGTGCACACATCCCACACTTCCCTCTGGCAAGCAGGTTTTTGTGACAGGTCTGTCTGACCGGTGACAATAAGATGAAATAAGCGTGCATGTAATTATGAAAAGCAATGCCTTTCTCAGCCTCAAACCACTTTCAATTCACTTAAAAATTAGTCTCCAGCCAAAGAATTATGACATTTCAAAGGTCGAGAATGTTTGCAGCATTTCACTGATGAAACACTATCTGCTCATTATTTTAAGAACTCTTCATTTTAAGCAGTAGGGGCCAGGGTTGCTTTGATCGGGATTTGCAGAATTATGCCAATAGTAGGTGTAAGACTAAGAGTGCCTACCCTCCTGATTTCCAAAAGTTACTTGAGTAAGTTGAAGTTTCTTAAGGACTGTCTTATTCTTCCCCACACCATGGATACTGGGTTTGGGAGCCCTGTACACATAGATATATTTTAAACCAACAGTGGTATAGAGTAGCACTATTGTTAGTTCCTTGGTGAAACTGTGGCAACTCCAGGGACGGTCCATCTATGAGGCCAACTAGCAGCAGGCAGCAGGTTGGGGGGGGGGTACCCATCTCTGTCCACCTACTTGCTGCCGCTCCCCCTCCTTCTCCTTCCACTCTCTGTATTAGAAAACGAAGAGGGGGGCAGAGATGAAGAGGAAATGGGGAGGGGAGTGCTGAGCTAGAACTCTGGGAGGAGCAGAGGCTGGCATATCATTGGGTAAGGGGGGCAGCATTTGGCTGGCCCTGCTCAACTCCAACTCTCTCTCTCTCTCTCCTCTCTCTCTCTCTCTCTCTCTCTCTCTCTCTCTCTCTCTCTCTCTCTTAGCAATAGCAGCAGCAGCAGTAGTTATTCTCTTTCCTTCTTTCTAATGTACATTCATTCTTATCCCAAATACTTTGTACAAGCAACAGCACATCTACAGTATATGTATTATGACTTGTATTATGAGAGGAAGAAAGAATGTAAGGATTCCTTTCCCCAGGAGCTCACAATCACAATAGTCAGAAGATGTGGAAAAACAAAAGCATAAAAGAGGTAGCACACCAGCTCAGCAGCTTCTGAGTTGGACTAGAGATACTAGTCAAAGTACAAAGGTGTAGTTAAGTTGGAGGCAGGCAATAATTTTTTTTTTGGGGGGGGGGTTAAGAGATTTTGTTTTTTCATGACATATACACAATTCTTTTTTCTCACTGTCACCTCTGGACAAACAGCAGGTTTTGGAAAATATATAAAAACTGCAAAAACCTCTTTAGCAGAGGCAAAAGTGAGATGCATGTACCACAAGCAGTGATCCTTCTTTTAAATCACCTTCAGCTCTCTAAAAAGAAACAATAGGTTTCAACAAAGGTCTCCAGCCTTAGTCCTGTGCTCCATTGTTGAGACCCTTATGATGGATCCTGTGTACAGCAGCTTTGTCACCCAGCACCAATGCTAATTTTTTCCAAGTTGCGACAAATCACACGCTGTTATTCCCTCATATGTCTCTCACTTTAAATACATTTTCCAATTCCTCTCTCACGGAAATGATTTCCCAGTTTCCAGTGCCTTCAAGGAATTAATCTGTAGGAACAGCATAGAGATGTAACTGCAGAAAGGACTAGCACTAGGGATGTTCAAAACAACTGCAAAACAAACAAACCCCACAACAAAACACCTTTGTCTACCACAGGCATCTGTTAATCTGCATTACTGTCATAATCCTTTCCTCCAGTTAATATAACACTACTAATAACATAATTTATGCCTCCAGTGAGATTAGAACACCAAATAACATCAGTGTTTTTCACTTTGTTGGTATTTTTCACATACAGAATGGGATCGCCAAGTACTCAGGACTAAAACATAACCTGGCCGATTTCTGGTGCATTTAACACAGTACTTTTAGACTCATGGTATGACAAGTACCACTTGTGGTGCTTCAGCGTCAGACAGGTCACTGGTACTTGACCCCACTACCATGGTGACTCTAGCCTGAGTCCACCGGAAGTGGAGATAGCTGGGCACTAGTGCACCTGTGGCAAGGTTGCAACACCTGGCCCATCAAAAGAAAAGGAGCCTAGGAAGAAGTATGAAGGAGTGATCAGGAGGCAGCAGCAACCAGGGAATCTTCTCCTTTAACTGCAGGTGTGGCAAGCCATCTACTGGGCACAACAGCCATCTCTGGCAGCAGTGGTCTCACAAAAGCAGTAAGTAAGGTGGCACTTACCCCCAAAAAAGTGGGGGTTGAAGAGCCCAGGTTTAGCAGCTTTTCATGCCATGAAGATCGGCTTTCTCGCCAGCTAACGTCTGCAGATCAAACTGCTGTTAAAGACATACGAACAGGAGCCGTTTAAAACATTATCTGTCCTAATAAAGAGGTCATTGCTGAAGCTAGATTCTTCAGCATTGAAGAGGGAAAAGATGCAAGGCACTTTCATACACCAGGTTTAAATGGTGTGCTTGCTTGCTTGCTTGCCTGTAATGTGAATGTCAAACCTGCACTGGCTTAGAATGTACATTTAATTACTCTCCTGCATTCTGTCTGCTATTAGCAACATCCATAGTTGGCAAAGGCCTTTCTTTTAGTGTCACCGGTAATAGTGCTAGACGTTGGGGAGAAAGGCGGGATATAAATCAAGGAAATAAATAACGGTCAGAGAGTCTCCCAAAGACAGAGTTTTCTCTCATTGTAAATTATGTTTTTAGACCTTCTCTGCCTCATTTATATGAATCCGAAAAAAAATACAGTATATAGTTGCCCACAAGGCTATAAATTCCATTTCTCTCTGTGCAGCTCTGTTAAGTTTTGATGCAAGGCTTCTTGTTAGCTGCAGCGCAGACTGATTTAGCTACAGATGAGTCAAGGTTTGTTTTGTTTTCGTCTTTCTGGCTCTCATACAGCTTCTGACCACAGTTCAGTCAGCAACACATTCTCAGGGTAATTGCAGCCGTGTTAAAGGGAGAAGGGGAAGCTTTGTGGTTAAGCCACAGAAATATGGCAGGACATTATTTGAGCTCTGCTCCCAACCCAAGTTACTTGCAATAGCCTTTAGGCTTGAAGCCTTCAGGACTTCTTTAAAGCATGAGCTCTTACACACCTTCCAGTTGTATCTATTTTCCCACTAAACACAAATTTCTCTGGAGTTGATCAGATCTATATGTAACATTGGAGCTTGCCTCTTAGTGTGTCCTGCACATTCATTTTCATACTGTGCACTGTTTTAGGAAGGAAATGTGGGGTGGCAATATAAATGTACACAATCATGATACATAAACATGAGGCACTTTCTCAGTGTTGTGAAAATCTATAGTGAATTTTAATATATACAGGCACTACAAAAATTCTTGGAAGCCAAGAGAAATTTAATCACTATCCTGATAGCTTCAGAGATTTACAGCATGGAGAATAAATTCACAGATATAAGATCTGTAATAAAAGGGTTAACTATCCTTCTTCAATCTCCTCAATCACAGCTTCCCAAGGCTACTTTTCATTAAAAAAGAAAAAGAAAATTCACAGCATTTTGAGGACCTGCTCCCAGGAAGGTTTGCATAGGATCGCTGCCTAACTCTCAGGTACATTTTCTGGGGCTAAAGCCTGATGAACCCTGGCTCCTACTGCCCCATGGCCCAGTCTACCGGTAGGACTCCTTCCACATCTGGTACAGCCTCCTGTTGCTGATGCTGCCATGGCACAGCACAAAGAGAGGACATTCTTGCAGCTCTGGTGGTGGCCCATGAGGTTGCAGATCAACAAGAGCAGGTCTTGGTGGGAATGTTAACCCAGCTGCTGGAGCTGGCGCACCTCTTGAGCATTCTGGTCAGGGAGCCGACAGGATGTGTGGAGCAGTGTGCCAGACGTGGGTGTGGCCAGCTGTGTAGAAACCTTGCTAGCAGGTCCAGGGACCAACACCTGTGCCTATGTGGGCCTGTGTGGGCCTGTGGCCAGGGGGGTCAGTTGGTAGGATTCCCCTGTGTCTTTGTTTGCCTCTTCCCCTCCCTCTTCCCCACCATTGATCCTACGTGCTGCCTCACCATAGCATGGGGATGGCGACTCTTGCTGCAGGTGACTGGCTGTACTAGCGGCCCATGGCTTGCTTTCTCCCCCCTCCCCCCTGATTGGTCGGGCTTAGGATATGGAGGATGCTGCACTGGCATGTTTACGATGTCAGAGTATCAAGATAGGATTGGGCCTTTAACCATGTTCACAGCAAGTGGCATTCCTTGTGCATTGTTGGTGTACAGTTTTAACATCTTACTATTTTTGTCAACCTACCATTTCAATAAAGGCAGGTTTTTAAATGCACTGGGGACAAAGGTAAGCTGTATGAAGCAACTGAAAAATGAATAAGAATTGTATGTAAAAAAGCAAATGAAACAGAGTTTTTTGTTTGTATGAATTTCTCACACATGCAGTTCTGCACGTAGATTTAACATTTAATTATATGCCTTTGGGGTAAAACCAGCCTAAAACTGTAATTAGATTCCATGTACAGCAGAGATATTTCTGGAGATAATCATGTGTTAGTAAAAAAAGGCAATTCATGCAAGGCCTTTGGCTTTGCCCAAATGTAGCTTTTTTACAAATGCAAACCGTAAAAGGGGAGGGGAGAAGAATGCTACTATAAATGTAAGAAACACCCATTCTTGTGGGAATATTTCATTATTGTTATTATAACTGTTATATTTATATACTACTTTTTCAGCAAAAAAAGTTCACAAAGCAGTTTACATAGCAAAATTAATGAAAAATGATGTTTCCCTGTCCCAAAGAGGCTCACAGTCTAAAAACGAAACACCATCTTAAAAAAAGGCATGAGAGATACCAGTAAACAGATACTGGAAAATACAGTATGTTATACTGGGATGAATAGAGACAGTTGCTAATCCTACTGCTAAATATAAGAGAATCACCACTTAAATTGAACCCCCTTGCCTAGTTAACAGGGGATTATCCAAAGACTCCACTCCAAACTGCAACACCAAAGAATTTAAATAAATTCACAAGGTCTCAGTACTAAAATATGATCTGTTATTTCCGCTATTAGCCATGAATATCGAAGTGATACTCATCCCAACCTTCAGTGCAAGAGCATATGTGTCTGGAGCACACATCACTGTGATATTTCTGTTGAGTGAGTATAATATATTTTGTGATAGTGTGTTCTCTCAGGTACAACTGTTTTGTTTCCATGGATCTGTCTCTTTTCATTTGAATGATTAGATGGAAAACACCCTGAGTCGGGACAAAGGTTGCAGAATGACTCTGACCTTCTCTTTACCATCATTTGTGGGACATACCGGTAACTATCTATCCACATGTCCTCCTCACTAGGGTTAGATCTAAGTCTCAGTAAGCTTAGACTTACTTACCAACAGCGCAATTCTGTTCACTGAAAGACTGGTGGAGCGCACGCTCTACCAGTCTTAGGGTGTTGCAAATGTGCCATAAGGCACGTTTGCGGCACCCGGTGAGTAGGCGACACCGGCGCTGAGGCCAACACTGCTCTACTTGCCCTGTATCCAGAGCTGCACCTGCCCGGGAAGGTGAGTTCCCTGCTGGGCGACGGAGGGGCATGGGGAGGGTAGAATAAGGCATTCTGGGGTGGGTGGGATTGGTCGGCTGGGCCCGGGCAGAGGGAGGGATCGTTGGAGGCCTCCTCTGGCGAATCCTAACCCCCTTCCTGGGCCTGGCTGCCATTACATGGGGCTCTCGAATGTGTGCCTGCAAAATAGCTGGTGCACATTCGAGTAGTAGACCCATCAAGGCGGCATTGAGACAAAGTCCCCTTCCCCCAAGGAGAGCTCCAGCCATGCCAGAGCTGGGTCCTATCTAGATAGGATGCAGCGTGGGCTCTACGCCTGTGCTGCAGCCTAACTAGACAGGATTGGGCTGTAAGTAAGTAAGGTTAGACTTACAGTTAGACCTAAGAAATTGATCAAATTAAAGAGCAGCATTAAGTTTAGTCATGAATTCCAACAATGCTTGGAGAATTCAGTATCTTACAATGGGTTTTAATAGCCTGACTGTGACACTGAATATAATTTGTTTTGAGCTGTCTGGCACTTGATATAACTTCTACATGCTTATTGTTTTATATTGTATTGTTTTCATAATACAATTTTTGAAAAAATTAACAGGAACAGAGCAGCATCACCTCATAATAATGCAGTGCAAACACTTTTATTTAAGACTATCCACAGGGTCACTTTCATAATGTAATCTCATGTGTGATTGTGTTGATGATTTATAGAAAGTGGTATAAAGTTTATGCTAAATACAGATTCATTATTGAGGGCCAATGAATGCACATGGCTGCTCTTCTTTCCCACCTGCTATGTGTAGCAGTTTCTGCAAACCTTTCAACCTGGGTTGAGAGGTGGTGAGCAACACTGAAGTATCTGCTCATGGTGGGATGATTGAGATGACCCATTTGTTGTGAGCATAGAGCCTCCCTGGATTATGAAAGAAAGCAGCACCAGCAGCAGAGAACATGTTTTGAGATGACAGCCTACAATCCTGTAGGACGAGGCGAGCTCAGCTGTAGCAACAACTTGAACAGATATGAGCAAATTGTAACATCTTAAGCAACAAATAAATATGCTGTTTGCGATCAAAGGACTGAGATGGGAGACAGAGATGGAGACCTGTAGCCCAGAGGGCACTATTGGAACACCTACATTCAGCCTGTCTCTTGTGCCAGAGTTTCCTAAACCATTAAGGATTTCTGCAAATAGAGAATTAGCTCCAAAGGTACAATTTACAATTGGTCTCATAATTGATATTATTGACACTGAAAAATTAGCACAATTAGCACATTCATTTGAAATGTTCTGTAATTACAGATTACAATATTGATAAGCAGCGTCAGAAAACAAGTAAGTAAAGGGCAGCCCAATCGTGTGTAGAGTGCAGCGGCCAGCCTAAAGGGCCAACCGCCGCATCCTATCGAGTTCCTGGGCTGCCCGAGGCAGCCCGGGAACAACTCGGGAGAAGGGGACAGTAGTCCCCTTCCCCCCGTGTAAGCGGCGGGGGCTAGGGAGACGGCAGGGCAAGCAGCGCCGGCTGCAGCACCGGGGCTGCTTGCTCTCCGGGTGTCACGCAAGTGCTTTACGGACACCCTGCCCCGGGGTAGCACACGCTGCCCCGGGGCAGCACTACACAAGATTGTGCGGTAAATTCTGAAATGTGGTTCCAAAATCCCTCCGTTAAAGCAGAAAGAAAACATATGGCTCTGGCTCACATGTTTTAATCATGAATGCTCCTTCCGAGTTGAAAAAAGACTGGCTTGAACAGCTGATGCAAATGATACAGACAGGGGATATCCATATCTCTCCTTCAACATCAATTTAAAGTGGAAGGGATCATCTATAAGTCAGCCACTGTGAAAAAGAATGAAGACCAAAAAAAAAAAAGGCCCAGTAGCAGCTAGATGGATGAAACAAGGAATCCTTAACATCATGAATGAATTAGCACAGAAAACAAATTCTAGGCAAGAACTACTACCATAGCTTGCATTTAAACCAAGGCTGGCCTAATTTCAACATGCCTATAGAGGCACTCTTGTGGAATGGAAGAGTATGTGTGGCCAGCTACTCAGCACTCTTCCTTAATTTAGATCGTTTTGCTTGAACTGGATGAGAATGGGGTATTTTGTGAAATGGCACAATCCTGCTTGCTTGATGCAAGGAACAGCTCCACTGGAGGCCAGTATATTCCCCACACACACAATGCTGAATCAGTGCTCGACTACTGCTATTTTCCTCATGCACCACACACCACAGCCAGAGCATTCATGTCGAGGTAAGTATTCCCATGCTGCAGCATTCAACAACCTGCTCTGTCCCCTGACCCAAAGCTTCCGCAGGCACTCATCTGCAGCACTATTGCTTCTGCCCAGCACAGTCAGGGCCGGACCAGGGGGAGCATTCCTTCCCCTCACCCACCCACATTAATTCTCCACAGAATTTGGCAGACTGAATAGGGCCTTTTTCATCCTCACCGTGGTTGAAGACATGTGACTAGATTTTGTTAAATTTCCAAATAAGTTGAGTTAGTCATCATCCAAATGATCTTTTATGGTTATTAATATCAGCAAAAAACTACCTTATTATTCCCAAGGAACTGTATGTTCCTTTGTATTGGGGGTGAGGGCTGGGAGAAGGTTGGGAACTTAGCACATCAGTGATGCTGCTAGATCTTAATAGGAGCAAGTAAAATTATTTTTGACAGAAGTACCACAGTGCTCATTATAAGCAATTCTTCTTTATTCATGGATCTGTCAGAATCAGTTCTCTTTTGTTCCATGTTTCCAGGATGACTCCAATGCGTTTTCAGAAGAATATAAGAACCATGTATGAAGCTAGCACACCCTCTAGCATCCTGTTTTCTACAGTAGCTAACCAGCTGCCTCTGGGAGGCCTAGAAGCAGGAGAAGAAGGTATGCCCCTTGCCTGTGACTGATCCGGGGCAACTGGTAGTCACTTGGGAGAGCATACAGCCATCTTGACTAGTAGCCACTGCAGCACTAGACTCCATGAATGTGGCCAATCTCCTTGTGGCCAATCCCCAAGGCTATTGGTCATCCTAGGCTTACCATATCCAAAGGGGGACAGAGTGCCTACACCTTTAACCATTGTAAAAAGAGGGAATTTGGGCAGGTGTAGCTCATAATGGAAGGGTGCAACAAGCTGCACCTGCCCAAATTCCCTCTTTTTACAATGGTTAAAGGTGTAGGCACTCTGTCCCCCTTTGGATATGGTAAGCCTAGGTCATCCCCACATCATGAGGCAGTGAATTCTACAGCTTCCTTTATATAAGGAATATATGCTGGAAGAAAAGGTCGGCTGCAGCAGCCCCGGTCCTTCTACTACTTCCAGGAACAGAACCCCAGTGGATGAAAAGGTCCGACTGTACAATCAATGAAGCAATGAATTCATATCAGTGACTGACTCATGGGCTAACTAAACTGTGAATCAGGCTTTCTTTGCTCAAGGATTGGACCCCTTGGATAAATTTCTATGATAAGAACATAAGAAGAGCCCTGCTGGATCAGGCCAAAGGCCCATCTAGTCCAGATTCCTGTATCACACAGTGGCCACTCCTTCTCCAGATACTTGTATCCTGTCGCCACTCCCTTGCACCTGGCACAAAGAAAACCTACTCCTACAACCAGGAGGTTGCTTATCCCCATCATGGCTTGTAAGCTGTGATGGACCTTTCCTCCATAAATCTGTCCAATCCCCTTTTAAAGGCATCCAGGCCAGGTGCCATCACCACCTCCTGTGGCAAGGAGTTCCACAAACCAATTACACGCTGGGTAAAGAAATACCCAGGATGATATGATAGGAACTCTTAGCTCACGCCACAGGAAAAGTTGCTGAGCTCATGAAACTTTAGAGATCTAATGAGCTCCTACTCTCATGACATTGTTTTCTACTTATAGTAACTGGCTCTGGTCCAAGCATCTTATCCCCTCTGTGCTTGACTGCGAACTTGGCTTGAAAGGGGCTCTGCATTCCTCTCTGACTCCCCTCAAAAACACTCCGTTCCAGGCTGAGAATAAATCCAGCAGTCATTAACACTTTACAGGCTTGACATCTGCTTTCCCTCCTTTTAAAACAACCTTCTGTCAGCAGGGTGATCTGTGCGTGAAAGCCTGTGCTCCCCTGCGAGAAGGGGAGGAATGCATTTCCAGACCCTTTTCCTTTTCTCTACAGTGCTGGGATGGGAGCAAACAAGTACTGTACTGACTCAAACAATGCTTTGTTTTTGTTGGGATTAATTGAAATGGCAACTGACTGCAGAAGAGCCCCACATGGGGTGGTTTCAAACTAGGACCCACAATGAAAAGGATCGGGGAACGTTTTCATACGTTCACATTTTATAGGTAGTGGTGAAAACATGACTTGAATAGTCAGTGCTATAAATTAAATTGTTGGAGTCTTTCATCACAAATTGTGTATATTCATTGGGTCCCAAAGCGTGATACGCATGCCTGGATGGGGGAACCCACTGGGACCCCCGTGCATGCCAGCGTGAGTTCCTTGGTGGAAGAAAGGATGGGTATTAATGCAATAAATACATTATGGATTTTTAATCAAGGCTTTCCAGTTTGGGTACCTATATATGGTTCTGATCAGAGTCACCATATGCGAGCCCAGAGACTCTGAGAGTCTGTATCTCACAAAGAGATTGAAGGCAAAGAGAGATAATATGCAGCATCAGCACGTTCTCTCTGCTTTAGCAATATTCCTTTGTCTACCCGTACAATGAGGCAGGCCCAGCCTCACACCTGGCAGCATGTCACCACCCTCTTCCTCAGCCACATGCCCTCCCTCATCCTCTTCTTCCTGCCTCTTCTTCCTAAGACCCAGACCCCTGCGATGGCAGCCAGCTCTAACATTGCTGCTTCCTCCTCCCTTTCTTGCTGCTACAGGTGGGCCCCCATATCCACTGATTCGCTATCCACGGTTTCAGTTATCCACAGATCGTGGGGACCCCCCCCCCCAGGCTTTTACGTTTTTTCCCAGTAAGCTTTGTTTCTTCCTTAAAGAAACAGGAGAAGCAGCCTCTGGCTGCTTATTACAGGGAAGTAGAACGAGACTAAGTACTAGAGAGACTCTGCAAGGTTTCTGTTAACCTTGCAGAGCCTCTCAACAGAAACCTTGCAGAGCCTCTCTAATCAACTTAATCTTGTTCTACTTGCCTGCAATGGAGGCTGCTTCTCTATTTGTTTTAAGGAAGAAACAAAGCTTGCTGAAAGAAAAATAAGAGCTGGGGGGGGGGGCAAGCATGCCTGCCTGCAGGGGAGGCGGGGGGGCCCTCAGGAAATCATGGAGAGGGTGTTCACTCTTATCCACGGTTTCAAGTATCCACGGAGGGGCCTGGAACATAACCCCAGCGGATATGGGGGCCCACCTGTATATGAAAAAAGGCAGAAAAGAACGGAAGAAGAAGTGAGGGGGGGAGTATGGGTGGCGGTAGTCTAGAACTTCACTCTCTTCCTTCGCATACTCCTGTTTCTCTCTGCCTTCTCCATATGGCAGCAGGGCTGGAGTGGAAAGAGGAGATGGCCACAGGGTGGAGGCAGGCAGCAGGGGGTGCATGATGAGGGACCCAATCGACAAACTTCCCGTAGGTGTCATGAAATCAAGAGGGGCCTGTTCACCATACACTACTACAGCCGGTGACCTCTTAAAGTAACTGGTGGAGGAGTCTCCAGCTTTGTACCTGGCAACTCTGCTGCTGCTATTTGCTGCTGCTGTTGTAAATGAATAACTGCTGTTACGATGGCAGTCTTCAAATAGTTGTCCTTCAATAGTGGACAGATACAAATACGGCACATTTATTTTATGTTCAGTGAACAATGTGCTGAACATTCATAGTAGTGTCAGTGGCAAAGGGCAGGTGGTCTGGATGACCCTTCAAATTTGCTGTGGGAGAGCTAAACGTCTTTGATTGTGTTGCGATATAGATAGAACAGTCAGACAATCTGATTATTTTTAACATTGTTCATGCCTGTACCTACACTGATTTAAAAAAGACAAAAGTTAAATGACTGCAAAAAGTATATTGCAGAAAATTATACTTGAAAGACCAACATAACATAAATTGTCTCAGGCTGCACCCAGGTCCTCATTTCTCTGACCCAAAACCAAGCAAGTCTGAAATGGTTCCATTACATGTGCTTCAGAGTTCCTTGAAGTTTCAGAACCATTTCACAGTTTCTTATTTTGGATTCAGGGCCAGTCTTCCCTGGAAGCTACACGGCTCTGAACTGAGGTCCACGTAGCATGGAGCTCAGCAACCTGGAAGTTCAGCGATGATGTGTGTCGTCATTGCCAGGCATCCAAGGCCGCCCAGGGCCAGCGTTTACTTGAGCATCCAGAAGAAGGTTCAGGGTGATGCAGAAAAATATTTTCCTGGTTTCTGTTCATATATGCCTCCCCAGGTCACAGGAAAAACCTCACATTTGGCAAACTTAATCTTTCCTCCTTTCAAGGAGAGCATACACATTAGGCTGACTCTGGGTGCAGGGAGACTCCCGGAGCTAACTCAATTAAGTCTCCCAGAACTCAAGGATCGGACCATCAAGGACCATCAAGGGTCCTCTGACTAGCTCAGCCCACTATTGTTCCCATTGTTTTCTGTAAAATGTAAATCAAAAGTCTCTTGTTTTTCCTGTATGACTCTGTGACTATGCACATTCTCAGCAACCATGTGATATTCTGCTTGGAAATGTATAAAAACTGTTCTCACATGGAGCAAAGGGTCAGTTCCCCTCCTGGGGTTCTGTCCATTGCGCTGCGTAACAAATAAACCCATACTTTTTCCTTGTTCACCAGTCTTCCTGGTCCTATTAATTCTCATGTGCTTAAAATTCCGCTACAAGGGCTTAGGCTTTTTACCTTGAAAATTGTTTTCCCTATTTGGAAAAAGAACCATTGCATTTACCCGATGAAGAGGCTTAGGTTTTTAATGCAGTGAGTCATTGAACTACCATGTTCTACAATAAAACTGCTTTTGCTCTCAGTTACAGCCCAATCCAATGGGCGGGATGCAAATGCAATGACAGATCTCGCAGTCCATCACCGCATCCCACAGGCCACTGGTGCAGCAGCAGCAGCTCTGGAGAGCTGGCACCAGTGAAAACACCCAGAGGATCTGCATGGGCGCCTGCGGAATCCAAATTGTCCACTGCACAGGTAAGTTGGCAGGGGGAGGATTGAGGATGGAATGGGGTGGGGAGTAGGCTGGGCTGGGGGTGGGAGAAAGAGGATCTCGGTGGCGGCGGCGGCAGCAGCAACCACTGAGATCCTATGCTCCTGGCCCGAGCTCAATATGCTCCCTTTGACCTACCAGATTTATGCCAGCAAAAGGGCTGGTGTAGATCCAAGCAGGCCCATTGAGGACCAGGGAATGGTAAAGTAGGAAAATACCAAATTTCTTTATACTTACCTCTCCACTGCTGCCTGGTCCCCAGCTGGCCCACGGGATGCAGTGGAGGCTGCGTTGGCACTGCTGCATCACACAGGCCAGTTGAGCATAGGATTGGGTCGTCAACGAAGGTTGCTTGAGAACATAAGCTAAAATGCCACTTCATGTAGTCTTTAATAGAAATAGCCTTGTGATATATTCACATGGCAATTTTCTATGCCATTCACTGAGTTCTATAGCAATGGAGGCATGGGAAATCAGTGCCTGGGTCCTGGGAAGAATATCTTAAAGGCTGTCATTACAGTCCTTGATTCTCTTCTTAAATACTGGAAATGCAGCTGTGCAGAATATACAACACATGCTGATACTTTTTATGTGGTCTATATGGGGCATGCAGAGAATCAGAGCAGCCCTAGTGCCCATGCCTTTGTATGAGTGTGTACTCCATGGTTCAAGTACGTCAAATGTACCTCTGAATCATTTCAAAATCTGAGCAATATAATGTCATTCATTATATTGTTACAAACTTCCCTTTGAATGGGTCTGTTTCTATGGTTTTGCTTGAAGTGACATATGATGGGAATCAGAGTTTTTACAAAACAGCCTTCCAGCATAATTCTATGCATGTTTACTCAGAAGTGTCCAATGAGGCTTGTTCCCAGGCAAGTATGCATTGGGGGACCCTCATAGGGCTTTTGTCCCAGTGCCTTCCCCCCTTGCTGGAACCACCACTGTTTCCCATTGCACATTTTAGAGGAAAAGAAATGCTGTAATGCTTATTCTTAATGTGTGGCTATGTAATGGAAAACTTTCCTACCAGGCACTAGAGAATGTTATCACTATAGGAGGGTAAATGCAGAGATACTGATATACACATTCCAGACACTTGAGATGGGGTCTGATACATAGACCAATTTGGATGCTCTCTGAAGTGCTCTCCCCACTCCAAAGTAACAATATCATTAGTTGTACCCCAAATTGTGTCCTATTGACGTTGTTCCATACTGTAGATCTTAATGGGAACCACTGAAAACATGCACCCATCTATATAACATCTGCATTGCCTTCTACTGGATTACCTTCCTTGGTCAAACTACAGAATTTTGGGGACTGGCTTTTTAAATCCATAGGTTTGTGGGGGGGGGGGTTGAGCTGAATAGTTAAGACAGATCACAGAACACCGCTTAGAATTTCCATCATCAGAACGTGATGGGACATTCTAGAAAAACACACAAACCACTTCCATTGCTGTGTGCGTGACAGGATTAAAGTTTAGCAGTATCTAAAAAGGAATGATTCATCAGATGCGACATACAGCTTTGAATTATGGGACATGTTGAAAGAAAGGGGAAAGCATGAGAAGGTTTAAGAGTTCTCGTTGCAGCTGCTAATGCTTGGAGAAGCATCTGAAAGCTAGGAAGAGCTGGCAGGGGAGACAAGACATGGAGCTCAGAACACTTTATACTCTGCTGCTCTGAGACCTGCCAAGAATCTCACGAAGGACTATTTAAGGTTACTGACAAGTGAAGCAAAGTCAGCTGAAGCAAAACAAACCAGCAGAAAGATGTGGCCAGTTTAGAAGATACCACCTGAATCCTAGCTTACCCTCATAAATGTTGCTTCATGGTCGTGTAGCTAATTTTGACGTCAACAATTCTAGAACCTAGACATGGCTGAGGCTGGGGGCAGGTCAGAGGGAGGGGCCATTTCAGGAAGCTAGTGTGAGAAATCCCCATAGCCACCACTACCATGTGGTCATTTTGTTACACCACCTCTGAACACATTTCAATCTAGCAGACATGTGCAGTCTATCCTCCACCCATAGTGTATCTGAGTTTTTCTGTAAAGTATATCAAGAACTCGGAAAAAACAGAATGTGTATTGAAGATAGTTTTTTTTTTTTTTTGCATTTTCTGTTACTATGCACTTGCATTTGGATTTTTGAAATAACAAGAGTCAGACACAGGGAGATCCATGTGTGCCACCATGCATTATGGCCCTTCATACAATTTCCATGCTCCAACGTGGCCCTCAGGCCCTCAGGTTTGCCCAACGCTGTTGTAGGGCCAGGGCAGCTTAAGCACAGTCCACATATTCTCCCATGTGCATCTTGCGCATCTTTTTTAGATTGTGAGCCCTTTGGGGACAGGGAACTTATTTATTTTTTTTGCTGTGTAAACCATTTTGTGAACTTTTTTGTTGAAAAGCAGTATATTGTTGTTGTTGTTGTTGTTGTCATGTGCTTAAAATAACCACTTGCAGTGCTAAGCCTCTTGTCGTGGAAGGAAGTTCTATAACAATCAAGAATGACTTGATTTCCTAGTGAATATGTTTAATATCAGGGGCCGTGGTGGCTTAGTGGTTAAGACGCTGAACTGCAGACCAGAAGGTTGGTAGGACAGCAGTTCAAGACCCGAGTGCCGCGTGACGGAGTGAGCTCCCATCTCCTGCCAACCAAGCAGTTCGAAAGCAAGAAATTGCAAGTAGATAAATAGGTACTGCTGCGGCGGGAAGGTAACAGCGTTCCGTTAGTCATGCCGGCCACATGACCACGGAAGCGTCTTTGGATAGGGCTGGCTCTTTGGCCTTAGAAACGGAGGTGAGCACCGCACCCTAGAGTTGGACATGACTGGCTTTTGAGCAAGGGATACCTTACCTTTACCTTATGTTTAATATCAGGATGGCAGTCCACAAAACTAGCCAGTGCCCCCGTGTATTATGTGCCCTCCACTCTTCCCTCTGAGCTTTTTCCTGCTCGCAATGATGTACCCAAGGAAGCGCACACTTCCAGTTCTGGTAGAAAGATGTTCTATTTCTTTGTGCCCATTATAACACAATATTATATCCTTCTCTCTGCATGCTAGATTGTGCTCCAATTCCCTTGCATTTCTGTCTGCCATATTTTCCTCTCTGTGTGTGTGTGTGTGTGTGTGTGTGTGTGTGTGTGTGTGTGTGTGTGAGAGAGAGAGAGAGAGAGAGAGAGAGAGAGAGAGAGAGAGAGAGAGAGAGAGATGTGAAGGAAGTGCCTGATACTTGGCAATCAGCGTGGGAAGAGTGAAACTGCTGGTGAGCCATTAAGGAAAGCACTGTGGAAACCATCCAGGGATTCTTGTCTACCACTCTCTCATTGATTGTTCTGTTGTCTCATGATCCTTTCCAGGGAAGGAGGAAGATACACACGTTGCCAATTTATAACAGTACAAAGGCATTTCATTTAAACCACGATATGAATGAACCACTTGGAGAAAAAGCGAATATGGGAGGGACCAGAAAAATCATGGTTTGTGGCATCCAAAGCAGTTGCTCTTTGTAGGGCAAAATCTGAGGAAAGGGAATTTGAAGGCGCCAGGCCAACTTCTGCTGAAGTGGAATGAAGGCAAAGAGCCCTGCTGGTTTAAAACAAATTACCCACAAGGACCAATTTTACCTCTTGACTCAAATGGAATCCAACAAGCAGTGTGAGTTAACAAAAATAGGTACCTGCCTGAAAACATCTTGGGGTTTTTTTTTATTAAAAAGGTAAGAGTCAAAGATAATTTTAACATTTCAAAAGTTACCGGTAAATAGGAATAGGAAAAATAAGTGCTCCCACTGTGAGTTGTGTTGTTGTGGTTGTGGTTGTGGTTGTTAAGGCAAACTAATATTTGGGATTAATACTGCTGTAACATTCTTACCTAACCTCTTTTTTTTTGGGGGGGGGGTAAAAATTGTAGGTAGCTGTACTGGTGCATAAGAACATCATGAACATGAAAGCTTTGCTTCTCAAGATTTTGTGTCACTTTGGTTGGTCCCAATAAAGGCATTAACAGACTGTGACATGTGGAATTATCATCATCATCATTTTTTGGGATAGCACATGGAGGAATTCTATTGATATGGATTATCCACCACCTGATTTTGGGGGGAAGAATCCTGTAATTTGGTCTATATCCACGATATGGACTTTCAAAGGAATATCAACTTTTCCCCCATACCTTATATTAGTGAAGAGAAAAAATACAATCAACTGGAAAAAAGAGAGAAAAATTTATATAGATATACATAACATTAATAGTACATACAAAAATATAAAGAAAATGTGTGGGAGGGTGGTGGGGGTAGGTGGAATGGGGAAGGGAGGGGAGGAACAGGGCGGAGGCTGAGGCGGGGAGGGGACAGTATTAGCGGTAGCAGCACCACTTATATCCTATCCCCCATCCCAGACTCAATCCGCCTTCCCAGGTCCACTTGGGCTTACACCAGCTAAATTGCTGGTGCAGGTCCAAGCAGACCCAGTGGGGCAGTGACCTCCAGGACTGCCCCCTGCAGTAGGAGGAGACCCACCAGCCACCAAGAGACCTAAGCAGAGGTAAGTAGAAAATACGTTTACTTACCTCTCTGACAGGACTCCTGATCACCGCTCCACCACTGGATGTAGCATGTGCTCTGTCAACACGGCTGCATCGTCTGGTGGGGGATAGGATTGGGCAGTCAAACATTGAAGAAGATAACCTGCAACATAATTTGTGGAGGAAAGGAGAGAATTTTACATGAAGAGCAGCATCCTTCTCTGTCCCCCTCCTGCATTAGTTGAAGGCCTGAAGTATTGCAGTCACACCAAGAGGATATACCGTATTGGTCTGAGTATAAGACTCACTTTTTTCTCCTAATTTAAGTTTTTAAACTAGGGGTGCGTCTTATAATCAGGCTGTTGTACTTTAATGCCAGTGATTTAATTAATTTTTTTTAATAGCGCCAAACTTTAAGGGTGTGTCTTATAATCAGGTGCGTCTTATACTCGTGTGTGTGTGTATGTGTGTGACATTAATTTACTCTAATGTCATTAGAGTAAATTAATGTCAACCCAAAGTGTGGATGTACGCAACCCTAAATTATGCAAGGGAAAAATGAACTCATAGAAACCTGTGTTAGTATTACAATGCAATCCTATGCGAGCATCTATAGGATTGCAGCCTTAATCTAATTCCTTTTAATGTCTATATTTTTATGTAAGACCTTATTTTAATTCTGCGATACATACTCCTGCATTATCTAAGCCACAAGGCATGCACAGGCAAATAGCATAACCCTCTCTTTCAAAAGCCAGCACAAAAATAAAACAAAAGCTTCTGGAGATCATTCTGGTCTTTGCGGAACAGTCAGGCATATTTCTGTCTGAGAGGCACCCTCAGAGAAGTTCTTATGGTTGTGATTTTAAAATCCACAAGAGCAATTTTGTTAATAGCTTTGCCCAAGGCACTCTAAAAGACATTTGGTAAACAAACAGCATTGGAGAAAAGGTACAATGGGTGGAGAGAAGTTCTAAGGGCAATACTGGAAGTGAAATGTCATGGCTGTTAACAACTCCCCCATTTCAATTGGCAGGGGGGAGTGGCAGCAACCAGACTCTTTTAATCATCTTTCCACAAAAGGGCACTTTGGTTCTGTGCATTTGGAGCCCGACCAGTGGAAAGGGCTGCACTTTCTATGGGCCTTTTTGGAGTACATTTCCTAATGCTGTTATTAAAGCGTTTCATCAGACCCTTTACTGTGCAGACAGAAATAACAGACATTATACATCTGTTCAGATAATTTGCCCACCACATAATGTAAGAATGATGATGAACCCAGACCTAGGGCTGCCACCAAGTTCAGTAGCATCAACATTTCCCAGAGGTGAGAGGCATCAGGGGTTGACCAGGCTGGACAGTGGCTAAGGGTCGTTGTCCACCAGAGAGCTCACCTGGCCAGGTCAATCCCTGAACCTTCAGTATCAGTGTGTGTGTGTGTGTGTGTGTGTGTGTGTGTGTGTGTGGGTGTGGGTGTGGGTGCCCAATACACCATTAGGGGGCAACATGGGTACCTAGTGCAGGGCTTTGCCTCACAGCCCCCCAGCAACCTGGTGCCAACACCATTAGAGGGTTTACGCAACAATCTGGGATCCAGAACTGTGCAATTACTTTTATTTTATTTTAACGTTAAAACACAAAATATTTAATGAAACTATATTTCAGGTATGAAATGAAAATCCTTTCAAATATTGGATACAACATATTTTCAGGATTTCATAATGTATTTCCAAGACAAAAGTGCGAAACACATTCATTCAGTAATAATTCACATTAATGCTCAAAGAACTTGTATACGTATCATTTAAATGGTATTTGAACTTATTTATAGGTTTACAAAAATGTAAAAGTAATAAACATGAGGTAACTTTATTATTGGAACTAAGTTATTTTAGAGGAACATACCATAATTATATAATTCAAGGCTGCAATCCTATACACCAGTGTTTCCCAACCTTCTGCGGCTCCCTTGACCACCATTGGCGACCATTGGCCGTGGCTCCCCATTACATTATGTTGATGCCTGCCAACTGGCATTGCACTGTAATCCGAGAGGATTCCGTGGTACTCTGCGGCTCCCCTGGCTGGTTTCCACGGCTCCGCACCTCCCAGTTTGGGAACCACTACTATACACACTCACCTGAGAGTAAGCCTCATTGAAATAACAAAGACTTAAAAGGTAAAATAGAAGTTCTCTCTTCTTCAGCAGCAGCCTTATTTGTCTTATAAAGAGGAATTAACGGAAGTGTTAGGAAACATGCCAACAAAATCCTGAGCTTTGTGTCCTGGTGCTGTAAAGTCATGGATGTTGTGGGATTCACAGTTAGAACTGGATCTGCTGCTCGATCATGTAGGAGGGCTTTGTGTTGGCAACTCTACAGCTTTGGAAATGCCTTCTTGTCACAACCTGAGATGAAAACTCCCAATATCCACCCAATTTCCAATTTCCCATATACCGTATTGTCCCGAGTATAAGACGCACCTGATTATAAGATGCACCCTTAAAGTTTGGTGCTATTAAAAATTTTTAATTAAATCACTGGCATTAAATTGCAACAGCCTGATTATAAGACGCACCCCTAGTTTAAAAACTTAAATTAGGAGAAAAAAGTGAGTCTTATACTCAGACCAATACGGTATATAAGCTTACCAGATCTCCAACCGGGATAGAGTGCTAGACCTTTAGGAGAAGGAATGTGGGCAGGTGTATCTTGTTAAATCTTAGAGCACAATCCTAGGCATGTCTACTCAGAAGCAAGCCCCATTGTGTTCAGTGGTGCTTGCTTCTGAGTAGACATGCCTAGGATTGTGCTCTAAAGTTTAACAAGCTGCACCTACCCACATTCCTTCCCCTAAAGGTCTAGCACTCTGTCCTGGTTGGAGATCTGGTAAGCCTACATATATATATATTGCCAAGTCTTCACCCATTTGTAACCCTCCTATCCTCCAAGAAGGTTCGTGTATGAGATTAGCATCCTATAAGGATGGCTGAGTTGGTTCAAGGTAGTAGCCTTTACTGCGCTATTGTTATTCTTTGTTGTTGACCTTCTTTTTCTGCAACTGACTGGTAAACAAAGGACTTGGTTTTAAGCCAGCTCATTGGACTGTGAAGGCCACCTGATTCCCAAGAGCAGGGAATTCAAGGGGTGACTCCCCAGTATCCAATCCCACTGTTCAGAGGTTATATAAAGCATGGGTGGCCACACACACACACACACCTTTTGTTGCATTTGCCCTGGTCTCTCATCTGGACCATCAGATGCATCAGTGAGGGTCATCAGCTTGCCCAGCAAGGTGTGGGTGTAAGGACCAAGATCCCGAACTAGCATAAATACTTACTTTAAGGAGTAAGCAAGTCTTACTCCTTAGTAAGCAAGTCATTGAAACTTGCTTTGAGTTTGAGTCTCAGTAAGTAATGCAATTTCATGTTCAGTAAGAACATGAAAATGAGCGAACTCAGGAAGATAGTGGAGGACAGGAAGGCCTGGCGGGATGTGGTTCATGGGATCACGAAGGGTCGGACACGACTTAACGACTGAACAACAACAAGTAATGCAAACAATTTGAACTGTATGCCAGTCTCTGCCTTTACTTATGCACCTGGGTATTCCTTTACCTTTGCTTGGTTCCTAAACTGCCTTGTTTTTGCCTTTTATTCCCATCCCATTGGTTTTTGTGGTGAGTTTTTTTTCTATACCTTCAGTAATTTTTCTGTCTTTATTGCTTACCCCCTGCCTGGCTTCAATTCACTGGGGAGGGATTTGGTTACCCCCATCTCCCTTGACAGCCCTTCTTCACTACTATCCATGTTTAAGGGGACCCCTCAGAGATTGAGGGGCTCTCCATAATACTAGGAGGGAGATTACGCCAAGGCAGCCTCCTTCTGCCTGGTGTTCTCTAGCCTAGAATGGTGGCAGTGATCTATTGTCCCTGTTAAATCCAGGTTCCAGATGAGATAGCAGGGAGTGGCTGCTGGTTGCTAAGCGCTGCACCCTGGCCCTGTCTGTCTACTTACTACCACACAACCCAATCTTGTAGGTATTTCTTAAGCAGCTGTATAGTATAAATGGAGTGCAGGGAAACATTCTGGGCAGGCTGTCAATCTATGACATGTTTTGGCATGGTTCCAGTTGAGCAGTGACTGAAGTTGTTCCAATCTAGTTTAGGCCAAGCCAATAAAGGCTCAATAACTAGTTCAGCACACCTCTGAAACCAGCTCAGCTCCAGCTCACATTGGAAAACTTAAATGAGATTCACATTACAGTAATGATATGCAAAGTGGGGTTGAAGAAGCTAACGAGTCCCATGATGCAATTGTCTACTGAAACCCATAAGCATATACAAAATTAAAATAGAGAATTCAATATTACATTTGTTTGTAACATGTTTTTAATGTACACTATTTAATTACAGTGGCTTGCACTCTTAGCACTTAAACATAAGGCCTTTGTTCTGCCGTCTGCTTTTCAATCCTGTGAGAGGACAGATGTTGGGATAAACCTAAAATAAATACGTAAACGCTTTCCCACAGATAAGTGTTATATGCACATGATTCAATCTAGTTAGAGCTTGCAGGGATACACTTCAGCGGTCCTTACCCCACTGCCCCAGATGTATGTCGGTTCAAGAGCCGATGTATATTTGAGGAGGCCCATTGGAGCCAGGCAGCCCTACACGAATGTCCCCTTCTCCTGAGGTGTTCCCGGGCTGCGTTGACGTGGCCCGGGAAGGGCACAGGATACTGTGGCCAGCCCTATGGGCCGGCCACATATCCTTATGCAGGATTGGGCTGTTAATCAGGACCCCCTGCACCTCCTATTGAGTACCAAAACTTAAGACTGTCAGTTGCAATGACGTGCTTAAAACAAAATGTGTCATTAGGTCCTAGGACCTTCTCCATGCAAAGCAAGTGTTCTATCTGCTAACTGGGCAAGAGGCACTTTTTTTAATTGGTGCTCCTCTTATATTTAGCAGGGGGAGAGTAAATGCCCCCCTTTCACCCCAGCATAGTGTCTTTTCTGGTGGCTCTTTGCTGGTGGTGTTCTGCATCTTTTTTAGATTGTGAGCCCTTTTGGGACAGGGAGCCATTTAATCATTTGATTTTGTATGTAAACCGCTTTGTGAACTTTTTGTTGAAAAGCGGTATATAAATACTGTTAATAAATAATAATAATAATAATCTCTATGCTATCCTTCTGCTTGCTTTCACCAGGCCGGTTAATTTCAATACGTTGCTTCAGTCTCTATTGCCAGGATGGAGTAGACAACAGGCAGAGAATATGTAAGGCCCTGAATACACAACCCACCCTAAGTGCTTCAATGACTGGGGAAACCACACGTGCTAAACTTCTGCTTACCACACTGGCTAAATCTTTGTTGGCCCATGCAGTGTGGGGAACAGACCCACTACACTCTATCTGTCATCTGCCAAAATTGAGATTTATTCTGTAAAGCTAAAGAAACAATGTTGTGTCCTTAAAAATAACTATTATTTTCCCCATAGAAGAACTCATCCCCAATTCTGCAGTGTGAGATTTTTGTGGAGAACCAACACAACATAGTGTTAGACTAGAACCAGGGCCATCCAGGTTCCAATCACCTCTCAGCTTGAAGCTCACTAGGTGACCATTGGGCCAGTCCTTCTCTCTTAGTCTTCTTAACCTATCTCACATGGCTGTTCTGAGGATAAAGGGCAGAGGACTCTGTATGCTGCCTGGTGAAGCCCATGAAGGAAGGGCAAGATTAAAATATCAATAATTTTTAAAATCTAACTTTTGGCCAGTTTAGAACTTTGTCCAACATACGTTTATTATATATTATTTTCTTGGCTCTTGAAAACTTCTGGAAACTTCCTACATGTCTTTATTATTATTATTATTTTTCTTCTCCTGCTAGTCTGAGCTCAGGCTGTGTCCATTAAAACCAGCAATTCAAGAGTTAAAGCAGGCAGGCTCTTTAACTTTCAGTTGGTGCTTGTTCGCAAACACTCTGCAGTCTCACCAGTACCCCAGCATGAGGAAGCAAGCAAAGCAGGCCCTGTTTACAATGCACAGGCTAACTGAGGGGTTTCTCTGGCCTTTGTGGTGGTCAGCCATTTGCTAAGGTCCTTAAACAAACTTGCTGTTGACAGACCAGTCCTGAGCAACAGCCAGGTTAGCTGGGGAAGGGATGGGGATCAAGGCAAACATGTGGAGAGAGCCGTGAGAGAGAGAAGTGTGATAATTTTGCAAGCTGTTTTGTTGGATTTTATCTCTGCCTCTCCAACACATAGGCTGCAATCCTATATACACACTTACCTGAAAGCAAGTCCCAATGAATTCAATGAGACTTACTTCTGAGTAAACTAAACATGCATAGGATTGTGCTGTTACTAGAGACTAAGGGCACAATCCAGTCTAAATTTAGAATGGCGGAGCGAGTGCTCCTCCGTTCCAAGCCGTCGTGAACGTGTCGTAAAAGCACATTCGCAATGACTTTCGAGTAAGAGCAGCTGCCGCCCTCACTCCACCACCGGATCGTCCCCGCAGCCACTGGAGAAGGTACGTGATCCCCGGTGGGGGCGATCCAGGCGGCGAGGGAGGGGGGCCATTGGCCGAACTGGCCTGGGGTGGCGGGGATGGCAGCCACCATATCCCCATCCCCTTCCCGGGCCAACGCGGCCTTTACAGGGCCTCCTCGGACGTGCGCCAGCTAAATACCTGGCGGAAAGCCAAGGAGGCCCATTGGGGCCTCCCTGCGTTACACCAGGGGAAGGAGACAAATGTCCCCTTCCCCTGGGTAGACCTCTGGGCTGCTCCCAGAACAGGGATAGGATCCAGCGCGCGGCCAGGATTGGGCTGCCCATCCATCTGAGTAAACATGCTTAGGGTTGCACGCACGCACGCACGCACATATTTCTTTCCTCTGTTTTCCTCCCATGGCCATGTAGCTTTTTGTTTTTTATAATTTTATTTTGCTTTTTTTCCCCTACCCCATCAGGCACACAGTTCCTGGGGTGTAAGCCACATTAGATTAATGGAATTTATTTCTGAGTAAACATCCTTTGAATTACAGATGATGTTTAAATTAAAGGGCCTGGTGAAGGAAAGAGCAAGGTGAGAAAGCGAAGGCCAGACGCCTGTGCTCTGGGGTTCGAAAGGCAGTGATCTTGCTCCCTCTGCACAGACTTTTTCAACAAAGTCTGCATGTCCTGCTTTGTTGATGGAGCCCACATGGAGGAAGGTACATGAGTGTGTGTGTGGGGGAGCAGCAATGCTGAGGGCAGCACTATTGGAGTGCCTCAGGCAGCTCTAGTTTCAGCCACCCCAGTTATACCACTTGTTGAGCACAGAGGTAGCCTGTGGCTAATTGCATGATACAATTACAGTATTTATGCTGGCTTGTAGTGCAATGCTTAGCGGGTAGCATTAGGTCTATGAGCAAAGTGCTTTGGAGAAAAGTCTCATTTTATAACAGTGGTAGCCAACCTTTCAACATGAATGCTCCTGGCCGTTTAATGGTTGTCTAGGTGAGGGTATTTCAGCAGCTGCAGCTGCTTTAGGAACACCATCAGCATTTGCAGCTGCCAAGATTCTGTCTTCTACACAACTCTTAAGACCGCAGAGGCCCTAATGGTGGAGGGTTGGCCACCCGTTTTTATAACAAAGGCCTAAAAACTGGCAGCACAATCCTATGCATGTCTACTCAGAATAGGCTTACCATCATCCCGGAATCTAGACAGGCTTCGGCCTAGTCCGGGCCCGAGCACCTCCCAAGGATGCACCTCAGCTGGCCAACGGGGTACCAGCTTCGGTCGCGGCGTCGACCAGAAGTTCCGGAAGCCCATTGGCCAGCCAAAGTGCATCCTTGGGAGCTGCTAGGGCCCAGACTAGGCCGAAGCCTGCCTAGATTCCAGGATGATGGTAAGCCTAACTCAGAAGTCCCATTGTGTTCAATGAGGCTTACTCCCAGGAAAGTGTGCATAAGATTGCAGCCTCACCCAGCTCCTTGCAGCTGTGCTATATCTAACACTCAACTCTGTATTGTTGTTTGGAAAATGGGCCGAGTACAAGTAACTTTATCAAGAATAAGTTGTTTAACTTAGCAAAATACTGCTTGTGCTGATAACAGCAGCAGTTGTCCAAGTGTTCGTATTCGTCCAAGAACATTGGATTTGAAGAAACTCTCAGGATACTTTATTTACTATAGTATTTATATGGCACCTTTCTCACGGACATAAACCCCATTTTTTTCAAATGCGCTTTTTACAAATATTATGTTTTATTAGAGAAACTCCTAGAACCCTCAGTTTCTCCAGATGTTTCCTTTTTCAAGGTGCACACACAGAGAAATAAAATAAGTTGTCTGTGTGATAAGGACCAGTCTATATAAAACAATAATGGGCATGATGATCCAGTCCTTCATTGTACTCATGGGAGGCAGGGCACAGGGACCCAGTTGCTAGTGCCACCCCCACCTACGACAGCCTGTGTACAAAAAGGCATTCTGTAGTATTGATACACCAGGTGTGCTACTGCACACCAGATTGTAAAGTAGCAACTTGAGGCTCCTCACACCTTCCAGCAGGCCTTCCAGCCCTGCAAATTCAAGCCAACCCAGGCCCAGTGTTTGCTTACAGATGAACAGTGGAGGAGGCTGCCCCGGCTCACAGCTATGCCCTTCCCTGCAGTCTTTACCCAGCCCCATCTTTACAGCATCCCTCCTTCATCCACATATCCCTATCTTGGGATCCATTTCTTTGCACAGTGCTTCTCATATACCGCTCTTTGGGCCTATAAAAGCATGACAAAGAGACAGTTGAGGGATTATGTTCTAGCCAGAAATAGAGACATGTTTGAAAGTTCACTGCATAGCCAGTCAGTCATAGCTGAGCAGCTTTTAAGTATTCCCTCCTGGCCAGCACAGATAGACATCGGCAGATGATGGAGTTCAGGAAGATGAGAAAGGCATTAGATATGGCCAGCAGCAGGTGGCAAAATATCATTGCTCTCTGCCCTCTGATGCCACAATAAGTGAACAATCTGTGAATCCCAACTCTTACCCTTTTTCCACCCAAAGAGAGATCAACACAATTATCAAAACACAAAAATTTATTTTTAAAGTGAATTGTTTACACACAGTTGTGCAATACAGTAGAAAAAGTTAGGTGGAGAGGCTTTTCCCTTTTTTACAATGCAAATTCAATTTCAGCATTGGTGCAACACCATGAATGTTGCAATTTGCATTTTCCATAGACAGCATCACCACTACAAGACAGACAAGTGAACATGAAGGTTTGTGCACACAGTCTCATCTCGATTGGCTTTGTCCTATACAGTCTGTGTCAACATTAGAGTCCACACTATTATTTACAAGATGTGATACATCTGAGGGAAATTAACACTATAATTATAAAGTAACACACACAAAGCTTTCTGCATCTGTAAAAAGCTATGGAAGAAGAATGAGGTATGAAAAAGTGAACAAAAACAGTTTCTATTTATGTGCAAGATGCATATGCTTGTCATTTTAAAACAGACTGGCTTGAGAAGTGCAGCTACATATTACCCCTTCAATATGAAGGACTTTTATTGCTTAGGTTTATTTCACTGTAGTTAAGGGCTGTTTTTAAGAGGAGAACTATTACTAAATTCTGCAACAAGATGACAGATAACAGGAGAGCAGACACAAACTTTTACAAGGCAAGATCAGCAAAACAACCACTGACATCTATAGATTAAGGCATGTCACAAGAGACACTCAGTCTTCTCAACACAAACCTTAGGTGTAATCTGGGGACACCTATGGGATTATGTTTCAAGATTAGCCTGTGTACACATTGGATAGAAATCTACCTGTGAAGTGTGTGGTTGCACAAGTGTTTTCTAAAAGCAGAATTAGTCTGTTGTATAGGAAGTTGCAAGACTGGTTCCTGAAAAACAAGCGTACAACAAGGAAGGGGGTTATTTATATACACACGCACACAGAATTCCCAGCCCCTTATTTTTCTCATTCATTGGTTGCCATCTTCCTCTTGCCTTCTCCACACACACAAAAGAGCCTGACAGACATAACGTTAAGGGGTGCAGCTTTTCCCCATACAATACCACAACTGATGGAGAAAGCTGCACCTGTAATCCAGCTCTTAAAAAGGCACAATTTCTCCTTTGGGATACGAAGGCGACAACCCTATTTCAATCTCTCTATTTGTGGAAATGAAATTCTATTTAGAATAGAAAGACTACACGTTTTTAGTTGTATTTTCTTATTGCTCTTTACAAGTTCCCTGAAGAATTTCTCATGGGATTTTAAGAGTTCCACAAACTTTACTCCCCCCCCCCGCAATACAACACACAATACCTCTTTCCCTTCTCTCTCCTTTATTCCTGCTGAAATAGACACGTCAGAAGTGTCACTTCCAATCCTAGAACACAGTTCTTTTATCATCAAGACTGGTTTAGCCTCAAGTTTAGCAGTTCAACATCAGTCTCCACTGTATCTTATAGCAGGCACAAAGTTTTCTGTAGCTTTCTACACAACATCCCCTGTACAATCACAGCTTCCAAAACAGCCACCACTCAGCATTTCTTCCTAACACTCCCCTCTCTCTCACCTCGTTTAAGGCAAATGAACAGCAGAAACAAGGTCAGGTATATTGGCCACATGTTCCATGTCTATGGCATTCTCACTACATTTATCTTCTCTCTCTCTCTCGTCAAGTGTAGCTGGTAGTTTAAAAAAAACAGTTTATGAAGTTAGCAGTCACAGTTTTTTTAAGTCAGTAAATCCTTTTAGGTTTGTTTTTACTGCATATTCAGCTGCTGACAGGAAATGCTTCTGCGATTTATTTCATTCACCAATATGGAGAGGAGCTTTCGATTCTGCTCCAGCTCTGCCATTCAGGGAAGAGGCCACTGGATTTCCGAGGGCTGCCAAGTTGTTCGCAGCCCGTTCCAGGTGCTTTTCTTGAAGATTTGAGAATTGTGCAGTCTTTCCTGGGTGATGCTGGTGCTTGGACTCCATCCGACTTCCATTCTGCATGGACAATCCTGTAGTTATGCCCATCATTATTGTCCCAGAAGATGTGCTCACCACTTTGGTAATACACACAAAACTCAATCTTTTCTTCAACAGGAATGGCTGGAGGCAAATCAACAGCAAAGGCGAAGGTGTCGTTGTCCGAGTCACCATACACATTGTTCATGTAGGTGCAATCAGTGTCGGAATAGGCTTTCCACGAATCACAGGTGATCCGAACTCGTACCTTCTTCTCAAAACTCATATTTTTCACTTTCACAGTCCCGGACAGAGCCCTTTCTTGGAGGGTACAGTTCTCAAGACAGACGAAGTTTTTCTGTAAGTGGTTTCGGAAGTCTAAGTAATCAGCTGAAGGCTGAGTGAAACCCAGAATCAAGTTCTTTTCCTCATGCAGTTTTAGGCCAGCTGTTATGTCTTCAAGGTCTAACAAGTCAAACTGAAGATCCCAGGTTGAATTCTCCTGGAACTCAGAGAAGACATGAATGGCAGTCAGGGAGAGGCCTTTGGAGTCTGCAAAGACCACTCTTTTCTTGGCTTGGCTGGCAGAGCGTTTCCAGTCCCCGTTTGGAGACTCGGTCTCGCGTTTCACATGGAGGCATGGTCGGAGAGGCTTAAATCTATCCACAAAGTTTCTTCTTTGATATTCTTCAAGTGGGTTGAGAAAACTCTTCACAGGTGGTGAACGGGCTAAGCATATTCTCATGGCTACATCTACAGGCATGATGGGATTGGATAGAGGCCTTGGGTCCAAGACTTGTATCATTCTGAAATTCAAGCACAAACCAGTTAGGTTTCTTTTCCTATTGGATGTGCACTGGAGAAAAGCCTCTGCAAAAGCTTGCCAGTTGCACGCACTCTCCTTCATAATTCATGATGCACTGGCTGGAAGGCTTTAAATAATTCAGTCATCAGCAAGAATAGCCAGAATGTGACTGGCAAACAGTAGCAGAACTGATGAAACAGTAACACACCCCATTCAAAACCCATGAATGAATTACACATTGCTTTTCAAGTCAGCTCAGGTTGTATTCATAATATACCCACATTTAGAAGGCAATCACTGCTCAGAAGACAAGCAACAGCTATAGGGAAGCACTTTTATCCTATGGATGAGTGGCATTCATGAGCAATTTGCAAGAACTCTGCGCTTTGGCTTCCCCCCTTTGTGGAATCTCTCAGTGGCTACCTTGATCAATCCTATATGCTACTGATAATGTTTAATGCCTGCAAGCTAATTTTAAATACTGATCATCCATACCATATCTAGAGCAGGTCAAGTAGACAGTTATCAGTTGCTGAAATTACCAATTACCAATTCTATACATTTTTGGACTCAGATTATCCTGTGAACTGGTGCTTACATACAGGAAGCCAATTATGGTTTCCTATGATAATTTTCAAATAATACAGAGTTTTAATAAGCACCACTTCAGGTAACAATAGCTGGTTTGCCTTTTGAGGTGAACAACGTTTTCGCCACTAGAGACACAGTTTCAGCCAAAAATGTGCGTAGATCAACTGTATGATAGGGCCAGTCAATTTGGATATTTCTAGAATCCTGGGAAGCAAGACACAGCCACTTAGGGAGGGGAAACCACACAGACTTTCTGGTTTAATTTCAGGGTCAGGCAAGACATACTAGGCATTTAGCAGTCTCCCATTTTGACAAGTTTACAAGGGAGGAGGAGGAGGAAAGACACAATAAAAGACAGGCCAATTTCTTTCCTCTCCCCTCCTATCTTTTCACAGTTCTCGGATTTTACAAGATTAACTCCTCAACAATCGCAGTCGTCATTCTGAAACAATTTGCTTTCAAAAGTGACCCAGAGAATGCAAGCTTTACTATGTGGAAATTATGCAAATACAGGCACAGCAATAAATTACCGTAACTTACGCCTAGGAAGCTACTAAGCCTTAATCAGAACAACGATCTTAGAGCTACTAATAAACAGTATTACAAGTACATCAACGCCTTTTTAAACAGGTGACATACAAAACCTGAGAATTAAGCTTCCTTTAAAAAAGCCGTCTTTCAAAGATGCTTAGTCAGAATGCAGCCTCGTGCAATCGCTAGTAGCTCTGCATCTCCGATCAAACTGTGTGTGTTCAGCTACAGAAGCGTTCCAGTCACCACACAAATTCCTATTACTGAGCATAAAGATCTCCAATCCCATGCGCCTTTCCTAAAGTAAGCCCATCGAATTCAGTTCGGAAGCAAGCATAGCATGCACACGATTGCAGCCTTATTCGAGAAACCCCACGAGCAGAAGACCCTGTCTTTAACCTGCACATAGAGACGCCTCTATGTGCAGGTTACAGACGCCTCTATCAACAACAGTGATCTTTTTATTTCCCATTAAGCTTACCTGGTGTAACTGCGTTAAACAGAACAAACTAAACCCGAGGAGGAGAGCATAAAGATACAGGGAAAGTTGTTAACACACAAGGCAATCAAGGTTTCTGCTTTGCTAAGCAGAGAAATTACTCAGCACAAACCTTTGGCTTCTACTGCTGCACCCCTCCCCTTTCCTTCACTGCAGCTTCCCTCATGCAGACTAACTACACGCCAGCTCACTCCGGCCGCTTATCACACGCTGCGCTGTCTTTTTCACGTGAAAGCAGAGGGACAACCAATCCCCGCGCAAGCGAGATGCCTGCCAAGCAATCAGCGCCGGCCTGCTCCGCGCTGGGTAAACGTGATAGCTCCGTTGGCAGGAGGCGTCCTGCCTGTGGGATGCGGGAAAGCATGCGGCTCTGTTGACACAGCTTCGAGATAGCTGGCTGGCTGGGCTCAAGGTCAGCCCCTGTCGGCGACCGAGGAGTTAATAATATAATACGGCTTTTTAAAAAAAAAAAAAAAAAAAAGGGCTTCAGATGGAAATACTACCAAAAAATCCTTTAGCACTCATCGCTTTCCAAATCGGCCCTGTTATAGCTTGACATTCCTAAAATGGGGCTGCGCAATCCCTGAGCCGCCTCCTTCAAGTTCAGAGGAATCCTATTGAGTCTGAAAGGCTGCTCTAGGCAACCCAGTAACTAAAGAAGAATGCCTGCCTTCGTTCTTGGTACTGTATATTAGCGCCTCTACAGGGAAGCTTTCTAACCACTCGGCAACAGCAGCATCCCACCCCAGCCATAAGCGCCAGGAGCACAGAACCTGCCTGTGCAATGCTGGCTGAGTGTAGCAGGAGCCAACATTCCACACAGGGGAGGCTACAAGCTCCAACCTGAGATATGCCATCTCACTAAAGTGGGCTTGGAAGAACCACAAACAGGCTGGGGCGGGCGGGGACTATATAGCACATGAAGGGAGCACTGCAAGCACTTGGCTTGCATGTGACACCGGTTCCTTTTGCATCAGCGCACCCAGCTAGCCACACACACACTGTTTGCATCACTGCTGGCAGCAGCTATTCCTATATCATAGGAATATATCATATATATATCATATAGGAATAGCTGCTGCCAGCAGTGATGCAAACAGTGTGTGTGGCTAGCTGGGTGCGCTGATTCCCCCCCCCCCCCAGCATAGTTGTTATCTTGCTTCTTCATTCCCTCCCCTCTCTAACGGACGACTTCATTCCTCATATAGCAGCAGTGAACAGGCTGCTAATGATGAGTCTTGATGAATCTCAACGAGTGGGGAGTGGGGAAGGGATCCTGGTCTGCTAAAAAAAAAAAAAACAGTGTGATCAAGTCTCAAAGCATTTATTAAACTGCATCAGAAATATAGCAGCATCCGACACAGAAACGCACAAGGGGGGGGGGTTGCCACTTGCCAACCATCTCATCCCAGGAGGAGAACTCTTGTGCCTTTGCAAGTTGCATGACAGACAGAAGTGTGGCAGGTGCCAGTGATTGCAGTGTGACTGCAGCAGTTATAACACTGTCTGTCTCATGGACTTTGCAAAGCTGCAGGGGATTGTCTGGAACAAGTAAGCTAGCAACCTCACAGAGAAACAGTTGGAATCACACTAGTCACTGCTGCCAGGCACATGCAGTGGGTTTCCCTTGTGATCTGTGCAGCTGGGCATTTGGAGCCCCCCCCCCGTCTTCTTTCTCTAATGGAAAGTTGGGGGGGGAGCGGGGAGGGAGTAACAACAAGGAGGAATAGACAGAAGTAGCAGCAACAAAATGTCTCTGGATTAGGATGAGGTTGGATGCATCATATGCCATGTTCATTATTACTGTGGTGCCACCTGAGTACCCAGGCAGTTGTGCCCTGTTGGAGAAAAGAACACAGTACTGTACTTGGGGCAGCATTTCCTGTGGGGAGGTGCAGTGAAACTTTGTTGGTAATGACTGTTCTATGTGGCAATTCTGCGATCCTGACAAAGGGCCTGCGATCCTGAAACAAAGGGCCTCAAGAAGTTGTGTGTTTGGCCAGCAGTAGCAGTGGTATGTATTTGGCATTCACAGGAGAGAGACTATTCTCTACCTATTGTTACTGACCCTTGCTTCCCTGAGTGGTGAGCAGTTTCCTTCCGATGAGAGAACACCAGAGATGTATATGATGTCTTGAAATATTTATCAATATACAAGCAGTGGGTAAGGGGGGCAATACAGAGACTCTTAAAAGGCAGCAGATGCAGATCTCCTGTCTTGCATCTGATCCCTGGAGGGAGACCCTACATCCCCAAAGCACTTCCCCTTCAGCCAACTGGTCTCTACATTTTCAACACCACCTGGTGCTCTTTCTCAGGACCAAGCTATCGATGCAGAAAAATATTTTCTTGGTTCTTATTCATATCTGCCTCCCCAGGTCACAAGGGAGAATCTCGCATTTTGCAACTTCTCTCTCTCCTTTCAGGAGAGCACGCACATTAGGCTGACTCTGGCAGCTAGGAGACTCCCAGAGCTAACTCAATTAACAGCCCAGTCCAGCCTAAGGCCTCAGCGGCACAATTCAGGCACAACTGCAGCCTAAGCGCCTTAGGCTCGAGTTGTGCCTGAATTGTGCCGCAGAGGCCGAATTTGTGCTGCAATTGTGACTGACATAGGACGGGTTAAGGAAAGTTGACCAATTCAGTCCTAAGTTTGGCATAAGAGCTATTCCGTCCTAAGTTTGGCCTAAAAGTGGGCGAGTTGGGGGCGTGTCGGGGGAGTGACGGGGGCGGTTATGAAATTTGTTCAGGTTCCAGACACTGGTGAGCCCCTGACACGCCCCCTTGAGCACAACTCAGGCACAAAATTTGGGTCAACAAAAAGGGTGGACTCAAATGTGAGGAGACCCATAGGAGCCATTTTACCTTACCCACACCAGCCCTCTCCTGAAAAGTTCTAACACCCTGGTCCCGAGTTGTGCCTGAGTTAGGACGGAACAGTTGTGGCCTAACTCTGGACATGGACCCAAATAGTTACCCTATCAGCACCCAGCCCCACCCAGCCTCTTTCCCACAAAAGCCCAGCCCCAGCCCTCCACTCTCTCTCTCTCTCTGAGCACATGGCGTGAGGTCCTGTCCCCCAGGAGCCACAAAGTGGGAAAAATTTCAAACACCCCACTTCTCTCTTCCCTTCTCCTCTCTGCCCCCCTCTAGGGCAGAGAGGGCTGTGCCGCCTGTGGCCAAACTGTTTACTGCTGTGCCTGGGCAGCTGTCTCCATGCAAGTGTTTGCTAACCCATGTCTTTCTCCCAGCCCCTCTTCCCCCCCCCCACAGGCAACAACACCAGCAGGTAAGTGCAGGTAAGAGCAGGGTTCGTGCTGACATGTGGTCTGACTTCTGCCTCTTTGCATATAGAAATATAGGTAGGATACATGCCTCTTTACCAATGTCTTGTCTCATAACTGCCTGAAATGCCTGCCATGATATGCCTCTTTACCAATGTCTTGTCTCATAGCTGCCTGCAATGCCTGCCATGATATGCCTCTTAGCTGCCTGCAATGCCTGCCATGATATGCCTCTTTACCAATGTTGTGTCTGATTGCTGCCTGCAAAGCCTGCCATGATATGCCTCTTTACCAATGTCTTGTCTCAGAGCTGCCTGCAATGCCTGCCATGATATGCCTCTTTACCAATGTCTTGTCTCAGAGCTGCCTGCAATGCCTGCCATGATATGCCTCTTTACCAATGTTGTGTCTGATTGCTGCCTGTAGTAATGTGAGCACACAATGCCACAAGTGTGGAACTGTTAGCCTTATGTAGACACCAGCTGTTCCCCCCACCCTTTTCTCCACAGGGTCTACTCACAGGTCAGTATTGGTAGGTTTGCCATGGTTGTGACCCACATGTTGTGTTGTTGTCTTCTCTCTCTTTGACCCTTTTCCCTTACAGGATCATGTTCTCCTGACACCCAGGGAAGGAGCGCAGACCATGCTATGTGTCTCACACCTCTCAGCTGTGTTTAATTTCTCTCCCTGCAGGCCTTTGCAACCAGCACACTGGCATTTCTTCAATGGCGATTGCTACCACACAGCAGCTGCCATGGAACACCCCCGTGTTTTTTTGCCTCCCCAGGAACGTCCACTACCACCTACCTTCCTGGGAGTACCCCTGGCCCTGCAGTCTGGTTGCCCCATGGTCATCTGCCTCACTGCTGCCAGAGGTCCTGGAGCCTGCCCTGCAACCCTCCTCAGCTGCCGGCGCTGCTGCTGCTCCACCTCCCTGGCTGCCTACTTGCTGTCCCTCCCCTTTCCATGGTGCAGACTGTGGTTCCACAGGGGAAGGGCCTGCATCCCCTGGTCCATGGGGCATGCCTGCTGCTGCTGCTGATGTGGTCCGAGTGGCCGCTGTGACTACCCCTGGCAGTCTCGCCTGGCCATCTCTGCCACTGTTCCAGAACAATAAAGATGCCCCTGGAAACGCATGTCCCCAATGTTACACAAGCACTGCCCCCCACACACAGCGACAGTCCCCAGCACACAAGCCCCTGCATGAATCCCAGCCAGGGCCTGCCACAGCCAGGCCAGGGAGACCACAGCAGGGGGGCTGCCAGACCCTCAGGGCTCAGAGGGGAGTGGGGAGTTGGGGGGCCTCTCAGGCAGGCAAACACTGACCGGCGACATGGCGCACGTCCGCCACGTCCGTGACGAGCCCTTTCGGCAACCGGGGCTCTCACCCGCCCTCGGTCCACCCGTCAACGGCGTCCGTTTCTGCCCTCAGTCCGCCCGTCAACGGCGTCCGTTCTGCCCAAGGTCCGTCTGCATAAGAGGCGCCCGTTCCTGCATTGCCTCCATCTGCGAAGTGACCCCTGTGTCCCTATTGGTCTCTGCAGACCCCTCTCCCTGTATCCCTCTCCCACCAGCCTTGTTGTCTGTCTGTTTCTGACCCACCCGTGCCCCTCCCCAGCACCCACTGTCTGCCTGTCTGTCTGCCTCCCCTCCCACTCCCTGATGATGGAAGCTGGCCACCCCCCCACCCCGCCAGAGCGCCTGCCGCGATGTGCTGACGTTGCCCCATCTGGGGGCGTGATGAGCTGCATGAGCCCTTCCCGCTCGCAGCAGACAAGCCCAAAGCATCTCTCGGTCTTGGCTGGGGCACGGAGCAGAAGGCATGCCGGGATACCTTCTTTGTGGGCATTGCCACGGCCCTGGAGGCCCAGGGCTTCAGGCAGAGTACGGGCATGTCATGGCAGAGGCGGTTCCAGACTTCATGAGACCCCCTTGTGCGTGTCGTTCCCACCCCCTCCTTCCCTTCTCTCCCCCGCTCACCCACCCATGACTCCCACGTGCAGCCTCACCGTGGCTTGGGGGTGGCATCGCCTTTTGTAGGAGGGAGGGCAGTGGCACTCCCCCCTGCAGCAGGTGGCTAATGCCCAGGGTGCCCTGGGGCAGCTGGCACTGGCACAACCTATGCCCTTCAGCTGACTGTCGCACGCCCAGTGCCTGCAGGCCCACCTGTGGCTGCCCATCTGCTGCGAACGCTGCAGCAGCTGTGGTAGGTACACACAGACGGGCTCAGGAGGGGGCTCTTTGCTTCCACAAGACTGACACCTCCCCACAGGGGCCTGCCTGCCTCTGTGGTAAGTGTTGCCTCGATCCTGGCCCACTGCTCTTGCCTCCTGCCTAACTCAGGCACAGTTGCAGCCTAACTCGGTCCTGTTTTGGGCCTCAACTGTGCCTCAATTGTGCCTGTGTTGGGCTGGACTGAGGCCTAAGGGCTCAGTCCAGCCCAACTCAGCCCAACTCAGGCACAGTTGAGGCCCAATTGTGGCCCACAACTGTTCCGTCCTAACTCAGGCACAACTCGGGACCAGGGTGTTAGAACTTTTCAGGAGAGGGCTGGTGTGGGTAAGGTAAAATGGCTCCTATGGGTCTCCTCACATTTGAGTCCACCCTTTTTGTTGACCCAAATTTTGTGCCTGAGTTGTGCTTGAGGGGGCGTGTCAGGGGCTCTCCAGTGTCTGGAACCGGAACAAATTTCGTTACCGCCCCCAACACGCCCCCAACACGCCCACTTTTAGGCCCCAATTGTGCCGGAATAGCTCTTATGCCGAACTTAGGACTGAATTGGTCAACTTTCCTTAACCCATCCTATGTCAGTCACAATTGCAGCACAAATTCGGCCTCTCCAGCACAATTCAGGCACAACTCGAGCCTAAAGCGCTTAGGCTGCAATTGTGCCTGAATTGTGCCGCTGAGGCCTTGGGCTGGACTGGGCTGTAAGTCTCCCTGGATTTAATGATCGGACCATCAAGGACCATCAAGAAGTCCTCTGCCTAGCTCAGCCCAATATTGTTCTCATTGTTCTTCTGTAAAATGTAAATCCAAAGTCTCTTGTAGAAACTGTATGACTCTGTGACTATGCACATTCCAGTTACCATGTGATGTACTGTTTTGGGTGTATAAAAGTGTGTGCTGGAGAGCAGCAAGAGGTCTTCATTCTAACCTTTTGGAATGTTTTCCATCTCTCTGTTATTCTATTAACCCATACTATTTCCTTGGCACACCAGTCTTCTTGGTCTTCTTTTATTAATCCTCCATTGCTACAAAATTCCGCTACACTATGCATTACGATAGAGATATGCATCTTCTTCTCTTTAATATTTTTTACAAATAGCAGGAGGGCAGAGACATCATGACATGGGCTGAGTGGTTCAAGTGTCAACCTAGAAAGACAAGATATAAGTAACCTTAACAAATAAATATTTAGGGGTCCATCCTTGGATGTTAAGGGAACATTAAGGTAAAACCGTAGTGAGAGATCCCATTCACAATAATGAGCCAGCTCCCTCACAACTCTAAAAATATATGAAGGAGGCCTTGCACTGATGGCGCAATCCTGTGTAAAATTCTGCCGGAGGAGCAACAGCGCTTCTGGTGCTGGGTGTCGTAAATGTGTCGTAAGGCACATTTTTGACACCTGGCAAGTAAGCGGCGATGGCAGAGAGGTCAGCGCCGCTCACTCTCCACCAGACCTGGAGCTGTGCCTGCCAGGAAAGGTATGTTTTCTGCTGGTTGGGGCGGGGGGAGGTCGGAATGGGGCATTCTGGGGGCCCCAGATTGGCCTGCCAGGCCCGGGAGCGGGGAGAGATCATTGGCGGTGTGCTCCACCGAATCCTATCCCCTGTCCTGGACCTGGCCGGCCTTACACCGGTTCCTTGGATTTGTGCCGGCCACTTTGCATGCGCACATCTGAGGAGGCCCGTTGGGCCTGCTCCATATAATATCGAGTGGCAAACATCTTGCCACCATGTCACATGTATATTTTATGCACACACAACTATTTGTGCATGATGTATGGTGTAAGTATTTGCATATTTGGTCACGTTTCATGCCATTGAATTTAAACATGTGTATTAGGAGGCTTTTAGTTCTTGTATTGCTGAAGCCACAATTCTCATTACTGCTTTACTGTTTTAAAGTTTTTAATGCTTTTAAATTTATATTTGTATTGTTTTTTTTATTGTATTGTAAACCGCCTTGAGTGCCCTGTCTGTGGGAGAAAGGCAGGGTATAAATTCTTTAAATAAATACATAAATACCATAAATAAATTACTAATCTGAAAAGGAAGTCTCATTGAAATCACAGCATCTGGCTTCTCAATAATCATTATCAGGATCACACCATAGACTGTCATGGAAAAATCTAGGTCAGTTCACTTTTTTTCCTGGAGCAAAGAGCTTCTAAAACTAGGCTGCTAAACAAGTTCATTTTTCTTTAGATTTGTGATGTAACAACATTGCTGAAAGAAAGAAAGAAAGAAAGAAAGAAAGAAAGAAAGAAAGAAAGAAAGAAAGAAAGAAAGATGTCAGTGAGGAAAATTCAGCTGCTCTTTCTCTACCCAACTAAGCAAACAGCTGTCAAGTCCATTCTTTCATTTCATGCAAACCTGCCCAACTGTGTCCCATATGTAGTACTTTGTCTTGAAACAAGCCTCATCCGTCGCAGCTTGCCCTCATCGGCCTTGTACGCATGTGCAAAATCGCCGACGAGGGCCTGATCAGAACGGGCCGAGCCGGCGGCCCAGGAGGATGTGCAAAGGCCCTCTCCCGGCCTCCGGAGGCTCCGCGAAGCAAGCTGCCCTCATCGGCCTTGTACGCCTGTGCAAAATCGCCAACGAGGGCCTGCTCAGAACGGGCCGAGCCGGCGGCCCGAGAGGACGTGCGGAGGCCCTCTCCCGGCCTCCGGAGGCTCCGCGCGGACCCGGCAGAGCCTCCGGGGGCCGGTTGGGCGGCCTCCCGGCAATCTCCCTGGGGGCCGGAGCCGATAGCCACGCGGGCCGGATCCGGGTTCCCCTCCCCTGGTTTAGCAGATCAGGAGATATTGAGAAACATCTTATCGACGGAGGAAGGTGTTACATTGGAAAGGGTTGCAGCCTTTGTTTGTTCAATCGTTTCGTCTTGTGCATCAGATATATGATGTAATGGCCCCTAGACCGTAGCCCGATATCTGGTTGTTTTTGTTTGATTAGACTTTTTGTTTGTTTGTAATATGTGTTATGTAATGTATGTTGATTTATGTTGTCTTTAATGCCAATAAAGGTTCTTCATTCATTCATTTATTTCATGCAAACAGATCATGTATGCTGTGAGGCACTGATCATGTTTGCAGGGTTTCATTTTTTTATAATTATTTTTTATTATGTTTAAACTATGAGACTGTAAATACTGTTCAGGATGATGGGATTGCATCTTTCATCCAGCATAAAAAGGAAGTGCTAGCATTTGTCTTTCTCAAGCGTTTAATGCCACTAGCTGTGAATCTCTCTTGCCTCTTGTATAGTTTTGCTTTTGCAAGGTTCCCCTTTGAATGCCCTCTTCTTGAGCCAGCCTAAGAATACAGAATTGCTTTAAGATTAAGGACTGGTCAGAATGCTGAATGGTTTCTTATTTGTAGCACACAGTCTGCATGTCTTCCCTAGTGAGATATGAAGGTCTGGAAATTAACCGGAAAGACTGGGGAGATGGAGAGGGGGCGGGGGCTTCCAAGCAGGGGCGTCGCGACGACGCGCGACACCCCTGAGCGGGGACGCGCGTCACCCTTAAGGGGGAGGCTCCGCCCCCGCGCGTGACGTCACGCGCAGGAGCGGAGCGCCCTCCCCGCTCCGTTTTTGGCTCATTTTAGAGCCAAACGGACCCAGGGGAGGGCGGGCGGGCCCACCTTCACTGCAAAAATGTGAGTAAGGGGCATCGCGCGTCACCCCCATACGCGCGACGCCCCCCGGCGGCCCGCCACCCCCGCCACCCCCCGTCGACGCTAGTGCTTCCAAGCCATTTAAAAAATGTTTTTCCTGTGGAAAAATGGGAATGTTTGGAGAAAACAGAAAGAACTCATACGAATGATTTTCTCTTCTAGAATAATGACTTAATGCTCTCTTACAAACCTTGTACTGTATAATGTAAACATATAATGCAGGATGCATTTCTGCTCCCAGAGTTCACTATTCTCACAAGAGGTGCTACAGGGCTTTCTTGCTTGTGGGTGTTGGGCTGGCTGCCTGTCTGCCTTACTGACCATTTGACCTGGAGTTTGAGGAGATGATACTAGAAGTAATGACTGTAACTCTGATGTCTAACTCTGATTTTGACCCTATGCATGTGCAACCTGTTTGTCCCAGAGACCTTCTCTCCTCTCCCCTCACAGGCCTGGGACACGATCATTGCCCTGCCTGCTTTTGTGGATTGGAAAAGAAAGTCAAAAGACACAGAAACTGCAAAAGGCCTGCTGTGAGTTGCAAAGCTACATAGGAGAAATGTGAAGGTTGGGGTGGGGTATCTGCCTTCTTCTGGTTCCTGAGGCCCAGGCTAAAGGCATATACCGTATTGACCTGAGTATAAGACTCGCTTTTTTCCCCTAAGGCAAGTCTTTAAAGTAGGGGTGCTGACTACAAAGTCTAGCATTTTCTGTCTAGAGTTTTCTGCAAAGCATCCCATTTTCAAGTCTCTTTCAAAGGTAAAAGGCTTTTTTCTTTTTAAAAAAATGCAAAGGGCTGTGTTTTCAGCTCTTAATCACTTGCTAAATGGCCACCTGGCCTCTAGCCTCAGGAAGCATTTGAAAAAATTAACCCTTAAGTTCCAGCCCCAGGACTCTGTGGAAACTAAGATATTTATTGATCCTGCAGTTTGAAAGTTGAGAGCAAGAGCTCCTGCATAGGCTTACCATATCCAAAGGGGGACAGAGTGCCAACCTTTAGGCTACAATCGTATGCACACTTTCCTGGGAGTAAGCCCCATTGAATGCAATGGAACTTACTTCTGAGTAGACATGCGTAGGATTCTGCTGTTAACCATTGAAATTTGGGCAGGTGCAGCTCATCATCATGAAAGGGTGCAACAAGCTGCACCTGCCCAAATTCCAAAAGTTAAAGGTTGGCCCTTTGGATCTGAGAAGGTTACTTATACTAGGGTGCCCAGAATCAATAAGGGACAGGGTGCCTATGCCTTTAACTGTACTAAAGCCGTACTGTTTTACTGTTCTACTAATGTGTGTATTTTCTTTAAGTTAAAAAAGTTAAAAATGTATTTTTAAAAAAATAGCACCAAACTTTAAGGGTGCGGCTTATAATCAGGAACGTCCTAAACTCGGGGCAATACGGTATTATTTCTTTTTCTACTTTTTGGGAAAGTTTCAAAAATGGATTGTTGCTTGTGGAGCCACAGGATGTGGCGATGGCACCTAGCCTAGATGCCTTTAAAAGGGGTTTGGACAGATTCATGGAGGAAAAGACCATCACAGGTTACAAGCTATAAGCAACCTCCTGGTTTTAGAAGTGGGTTTTCTCTGTGCCAGGTGCAAGGGAGTGACAACGGGAAACAGGTTATCTTGTGCTCCCTGAGGCATCTGGTGGGGCCACTGTGTGATACAGGAAGCTGGACTAGATGGGCTTTTGGCCTGATCCAGCAGGGCTCTTCTTATGTTCTTATGAGTGTACAGTCATCTTACTGTCACCTTTTGGGTTGAGGGTTCTTTTTTCTTTTATTGTTCCTTCTCTTTTAGTTAAATGCTACATGGAGAAGTGACTGCTTCTATGCCTAGGCTTACCATATTTTTCAAACTTCAAACCGGGACACCTCCCCATACCCCCCCGAGGTAATTAATTAATTAATTAATGTGAAAGCAACGAAAAAGCAAGGCCAAAGAACCACAACCAATCGTAAACAAAAAAGCAATCCTAAACCGCGCAAACAAAGCCAAAAGTACCATCCACAACGAAAAAGCCACTCTAAAGCACAACGAAAAGCAATCCTAAACAGCCCAAACGAAGCCCAAAGTACCATCCACAACGAAAAAGCCATTCTGAAGCACAACGAAAAAGCATAAAAAACACCATAAAACTCATAATAAAGCATAAATCCAAATAAGAAACCCTTGTAACTAATAAAATATAAAAGAAAGGGGGCGCGAAGCGCCCCCTCCTGCCGCGCGAAGCGCGTTTGAAAATTTTTAAATAAATAATCAATTTAAAATAATTAATTAATTAAGTAAAGGGGGCACAAAGCGCCCCCTCCTGCCGCGCAAAGCGCGCCCGAAATTTTTAAATAAATAATTAATATTTCTATTAAAAATATATAATTTAAAAATAAGCTTACCTGGTCGCTGCTGGTCACTGGTCCGTGGTCGCTGCTGCTGCTGCTGGGGCCGCAGCAAGCAGGCTGGGGCCGCGGCAAGGCAAAGCAAGGCAAGAAGCAGGCTGTGCTTCTCCCGGTGCCGCTGCGAGACCAGCGGCACCGGGAGAAGCACAGCCTGCTCGCCTGCGTTGCGCAGGGAGAACACAAGGCAAGAAGCAGGCTGTGCTTCTCCCGGTGCCGCTGGTCTCGCAGCGGCACCGGGAGAAGCACAGCCTGCTCGCCCGCGTTGCGCGAGCCCTGGAGCTCGCGCAACACGGGCAAAAAGCAGGCTGTGCTTCTCCCGGTGCCGCTGCGAGACCAGCGGCACAGAGAGAAGCACAGCCTGCTTGCCCGCATTGTTCGAGCCTGCTAGAGGCTCGCGCTGGCCGGGCAAGCAGGCTGTGCTTCTCCGGTCTCCCAGCGGCACCGCATGGAGCCGCTGGGAGACCGGAGAAGCACAGCCTGCTTGCCCGGCCAGCGCGAGCCTCCAGCAGGCTCGCGCAACGCGGGCAAGCACTGTGCTTCTCCCGGTGGCGCTGACGACCGGGAGAAGCACCCGCTCGCCGCGCCGCCATCTTTTTTTTTAAAAAAAAATTTCAAACTTCCCGGGCAGCATCTTGGGTCACGAAATCTCGCGTGATCCAAGATGTCGGCGCCCAAATCTCGTGAGGGCATCATGCCCTCACGAGATTTGGGCGCCGACATCTTGGATCACGCGAGATTTCGTGACCCAAGATGCTGCCCGGGAAGTTTGAAATTAAAAAAAAAGATGGCGGCGCCCATTCGTCCCCCGGGACCCGACCGGGAATCGGGTCCGATTTCCGGGACTGTCCCGGCGAAACCGGGACGAATGGTAAGCCTATCTATGCCCAAGTAAATTTTTTCTTGATATAGTATTGATGGTTTCTGCTTTAAGCATTTTTTTCTTCTTTTTACCTAATTGGCAAAAAACAAAATACTACTGTATATTTTCAGGTACATGAGTATATTGTTTGGGTAATATTAATGACCCAATCCTATGCAGGGCCTAAGGCAGCGGATCCCATGATTTGCTGTGGTAAGTCCTGTTACAGTGGCGAGAAAGGCACACTGTTGTCGTGTGCTCTGGAGCCGCCGGCAGAAATGGCCAGAGGCCAGGTCCCCTCCACTCAGTAGCGTCGCAAGAGGGGGGCTGCGGTGAGGCAACGCATCATCACCCCGCCCCCAGAATGGCTCAGATCAGGACCAACCTTGGAAAAGAATGGCTTGGATCAGGACCAACACTGACAACCACTGCAAACAATTTGGAGTTGGGCAGCCCAATCTTATCCAGTGCTGGCACAGTGGGGCCTCATGGCCCACGCTGTATTCAGTGCTGAGATTGAGCAGACTGGAGGTCTCCTAGGGTAACAGGCCATTTGTCCTCTTACCTCGTGTCGAGCCCCAGCCTGCTCAATGGGGCTACTTGGATCTGCACCAGCTAAGCTAAGTCACTCACACAGGCCCAAGGCCTCCGCCTATCCCGCTCCCTCCCTCCGCCGATCTGCCCCCTGTTCCACTCTCCCTTACACAGTTACACCCCCCTGCCCACCCCACACTGCTTGGCGCAGTTTCTACCTGCTCTGGCACATGTTGAGCCTCCACTGGTGCCAGCAGGAAGATGCGGGCCTTCCCGCTGGCGCCGCCTACTTGCACGTAGTTGCAAACGTGCTTTATGACATATTTGCAACACGTGCCGCTGGTGCTGAGGGTTATACCCTCATACCGGAGAGTAACGGTGGGGCGGAAAGCTGCAGAACTTAGCCTTCCGCCCCACCTCGAGCGACGCCAGTGCTCAGCAGGTGCCATGAATGCTATTTGGCCCACTGTATGAAATGGGTTTGAAACAACCTGCTCTAAACCATACTTAATTGGAATCTTCCTTGAGGGCTGTCTAGAAACCTAGTGGGTTCATTAGTCTCTAGCGGTGGACCACCCTAATGGTTCCCCCTCCCCTGCAGAGTCAAGAAGATGCAAAACGTTGTCTACAATTAAACACAATCAACACGACACACTCTGTAGAAAGTTCAGACTCCCAAAGCTTCCAAAGCATGTGGTAATGCTTCCCTCTATATAAAAAAAGGAAGCATGATGTTGGCCACACTCTAGTAATATTACTGCTTTAAACATGACATAATAGGAAACCTCTGAAAATGAGTCATAGAAGCATTGGATTGTAACGAGGCACAAATCAGCTATCAAAATCCAGCCTACAATGGGAGTTTTTATGACTGGGCATCTATTTGGAAACATGGAACAAGCAAATAATCACTCTTACGTTGTTGGCATGTGTTTATCAAATCCTGTTGGCAGTTCCCTATCATAGGGAAAATTACTTACTTGCCCATAAATAAGCAGCTTCCCAGGGTTGAGTTAAGGCAAGCCAACAGGTGATGCAAGGTCATGTCCCAGTTATAGGGACAGGTTGTTGGTGCCAGTGGTGTACTTGTTCTGTTGATAAATAGAGAACTTAGTTTAACTGCTTTACAGCACAATCCTGTGCAAACATAGACACAGCCTAATGAGTTGCAAATGTGCCATAAAGCACTTTTGTGGCTCCTCAGGAGTAAGCAGCACCAGCGTGGAGGCCAGAGCCGCTCACTCTGCCATCGCCCAGGACCTGCAGCAGCCGAACCAGGTAAGTCCTAGGCCAGTTGGTGTGAAGGCAGGTCGGGGTGGCGAGGGAGGGGGCCATTGGCTGGGCCGGCCTGGGAGGGGGCGGGGATATCAGCGCTGGGTTGCACCAATATCCAATGTCCCTTCCCAGGCCAGACCGTCCTTACAAGGCCTCCTCGGACGTGTGCCAGCTAAAGAGCTGGCGCACATCCAAGGAGGCCTATTGGGGTCTCCAGTGCTTACACCGGGGGAAGGGGATGAATATCCCCTTCCCCCAAGGTGAGCCCGTGCCGTGCCAGTGCGGGCTGCATCCCAACTAGGATGCAGCGGCCGGCCATCAGGCTGCCCATGTTGGCACCTTTTGCTTTAAAGCACAATGCCAGCTTTAAATTAAAAAAGAGGTGCTGTTTAGATTTCTTTTAAGCTAAGTTTAAAACAGAGTCACCAGCTAAGCTAAGCTTAAAAGAACTGAAATATGAATTACAGGTGGGCCCCCATATCCACGGATTCGCTATCCACGGTTTCAGTTATCCACGGATCGCAGGGACCCCCCCCCCCCCAGGCTTTTACTTTTTTCCCAGTAAGCTTCGTTTCTTCCTTAAACAAACAGGAGAAGCAGCTTCTGGCTGCTTATTGCAGGCAAGTAGAATGAGACTGAGTGTTAGAGAGGCTCTGCAAGGTTTCTGACTTAGTCTCGTTCTACTTGCCTGCAATGGAGGCTGCTTCTCTGTTGGTTTTAAGGAAGAGACAAAGCTTGCTGAAAGAAAAATAAGAGCTGGGGGGGCGTGAATGCCTGCCCACAGGGGAGGCAGGGCGGGGGGCCCTCAGGAAACCATGGAAGGGGGATTCGCTCTTATCCACGGTTTTAACTATCCACAGAGGGGCCTGGAACATATCCCCAGTGGATATGGGGAGAGTACTGTAATTTACTTTTTAGAAAAAAAAATTGTAGCATTTTGAGTATACTCTATATTAGTATTTCTCAGGATCAGCCCTTTCCCCATTGTTTGTATTACAGATTTTTTGTCAGAGAACTGATCAAAAATCTGTAATGCAAACAGGTCTCCTTATTTACATTTTCAGCAGAGTTCAGTGCAGACAATTGGTGGTTGCAAAGCAAAGGCTTCAAGCCAAATTACAATACTTAGAAGAAGTGAATCCCCCCTCCCCATTTTTTTTCTTCAAACTGTGATTGTATCAATCTGACACCAAACTTGTAGCACCAACAGTCAGTATTTCAATGTTAAAATGCAACGAGTCAATATTTGACAGGTTATGGGAGTGGGGGAATCCGTTTGAGAAAAGTATTTTTAAAGTTCAATACCTCTCAAAATGAAAAAGAAATGTTACTGCAAGAAGGTTCCCAGCAGTTGTCCTCCTGCAAGAGAGGCAGGTGCTTTACAAAGAACAAGTAGGCCCCTATACCCAACAAAAAAGTTTCAAGTTTCATTTCCAATTTAGTTTTTAGAATCAACTCTATCTGAATATGTATCTGAATCCAGTATTTCTTGGCTTTATTACATGGCCTCACACCAGTCCTCACACCAAATGAGTAGGAAGAGTGGTGCCTACTGGAAGCCCAGCATGCTCCACTCTTCCAGTTTATTTGAAGTAGGACTGGTGCAGCAGAAGGAGGCAGTGCTGAGAGCAGCAAAAGGGAAAGGAAAGGGGGAGGTGGCGGGCTCAGCTCCTTAAGAGGAGGGTGTTTCAGTGTGTGAGAGATTTTTGTTGGTGGGGGCAGCAGTTCTGGGCTGGCTTGGGCGATGTCTGAGCATCAGCCAGTACTGCTCCCTACTTCCCTGTCCTCTAAACTAGGAAAGGAGGCATGGGGCTTGCTGGTTTGACCATGCATGGCCAGGGTGCTCTGTGTGCTACGGTCGACATCACAATGGTCAAACAACCGCCAACCACTGGCATCACTACAGGGGGGGCGGAGCTGTAAGTTCCTCCGTGATCGGAGCCTCCAATACACGGAAGAACGAAGCACCACGCCCCCGCACCTTCCGACCAATTCAAAGCGGTGAAAACAACGCGCAGGGAGTCTCCTGCGCATTGTTTTCACTGCTTTGAATGGGTTGGCGCGGGGGCGGGGCGCTTCATTCTTCCGTGTAACTGAGGCTCCGATCACGGAGGAACTTACAGCTCCGCCCCCCCCTGTAGTGCCGCCAGTGCCGCCAACCCTCCTTGCAACCTTGGAGTGGGAGGAGGCGGAATTGCCATGAACCTGCTGGGACAATCCTCAGCCCGCTGTCTAGCTCCAAAGTGGGAGGGAGGTTAGGCTCACTCATCACCCTTGCCAGATGGCAGCACTCTACTCACTGTGTCAATCAAGGGTGGCAACTGAAAACATGGAAACCTGGTAATTATGGGGAATGAATGGGAGGCCTATGCTTACCAATCATGTCCCATCCAGCCATTTTTCTCCATGCCTTTGCACATTAGTAGAGGACAGGTCTGTTCTTCCTAACAAGATCCTGGATGCACAGGGACCGTGCGCCTGCAGTGTGAGTGAACTGTGGCCTTTTGTTTGTTCAAATTAAATTACTTATATTTTAATAGTGTGTGTTAAAAAAAAAATAAAAGGTTTGAATCCTGCAAGAAAGGGCTTCATTCTTCAAGACTACATTGTGGCTTTCAGTCTTAACGTCAGTCTCAGCATGGAATACACAGATCTAAATATTCTGTGAGTTTGCAAAATATACTTTGTGGCAGGCAGCCACATCACTCTTGAGTTTTTCTGGACAAAGACAAAATGTTGTTGTTCAGACTCTACAAAGAATCATTTTGCAGACTTGTAATCCCAGCTTCTTTCTGTCATCAACCCACAACCCATGTAATGTTACCAACTCCTTAATTTTTTTTAAAACCGGATTTAAATGTTTGTGTGTTCATGTCAGCTAACAGATGTCTAGTAGCTTGTTTATTTATTCGTTTCCTGCAAAAGGAGTTTGCTGTACAAGTAAAATATAAAAGAGCTTCAGTCTGTAACCTGTATTCCAGGTCTGGAAGTGAAACAGGCTTTTATGTTTTTTTACTTGGCTGAATTACCTTTAGGCTGCAGCAGAACATCTTTCCCTGCCTGCTACATCCCAGTAGGTTTTGAACCAGTAGGGAGGAAATGGATATGAAAGATTACTGGCAGCTGCTTAGATCCTGCTGAACAAAGACATAGCAAACAGGGCAATGACAAGCTGCAACCATCTTTACAGAAAGATGTAAAACAATATTTTTCTTGAAATTCTTACCATACCCCTTTTTTATTTCCAACCCATCTGCTAGAAATATTTTTTAAAGAGAATTTTGGGACACTGAGCCATATCTGTGACTGTCAACCCCCCCCCCCCAAGGTATTTTCTTTCATCTTTGCATTACGGCTTCCTCCTCTCCTCTGGGGGGGGGGCACATTGCATCCTGCCCATTCCATCTCTCCAGGAATCTGGCTCCTGGATGATCCCTGTAGACTTCAAAGCTGGAAATGACAGTTAAAACACATGCACGCACGCACGAAGACATCTACACTGGGGCCAGTCATTTCAAACCTGTTACTGACTACCCTTGTGCCATATTTAAAAGGAATTGGGGGGGGGGGGAGGAGATGCATGCAGATATAGTGGCATCATTGGGGGGTGCGAGGGTTGACATCACTAGTGGCCAAAATTGTGGAAACCTTTTCGAAAATTTGTATTTATGAATAATACCATAAAGTTACAAATCATTGGAAAGATAATTGAATGCGGAATGTAATGAAACAAACTGTGTTGAATTATCTTTATTCGATGAAAAGTTATGGACAAATAACCGGAAAAAGAAAACACAACTGCGTTATGAGTTTCCTTAACTCAAAACTTACCAATGAGACTGATTGCTCTGAGAGCCAATGAGGTGTTATTATTTATTTATTTATTTATTTTTCACATTGTTATACCACCCTTCCTCCAAGGAGCTCAGAGTGGTGTACATATTTCCTCCGCTCCTTTTTGTCCTCACAACAACCCTGTGAGGTAGGTGAGGCCGAGAGATAGTGACTGGCCCAAGGTCACCCAGGAAGCTTCATGGCTGAGCGGGGATTTGAACCTGGATCTTCCAGGTCTAAGTCAGACTCCCAAACCACTACACCATCCTGGCTGTTCCAGCATGGCATCCTGACACAGCATGGAACCATTAAGGTCTTAGTATGAGTCAGCTCTCATTTCTACGTATCAGAGCTAATACTAGAGATCTTATTCAGTTGTGTGAGTGTCATCAAGTTGGCCACTGGTTTTTGTTGGTTACTGATTTGTTGGGTGACCTGTACTGTTATATATTAAAATAAATAAAGTTAATGAGGGTGACACCATGAGTTACTGCACCGGGTGACACCAACCCTAGTGACATCACTGGATCCTAAGGATATTTTACTCAAGTAAATTCTACTTTGTGCAATGGGACTTATCTCCCAAAAGTGTGCTTAGAATTGCAGTCTTCCCCAGTTGGGGATTGTGGTGGTGATGTTGGCAGCGTCAAGGGAGGGTGTCAGCAAGAGAACATGCATGTGGTTCGAAGGGCTGCCAACATTCACTTTTGTTCTACCCCTCCCCCAGAAGGGCAGAGACTGGAAGGAACAGGCAGTGCTTTCCCCATGTGCAAATGCTCTTGCCAGGGGTGCCTCTATTTGACTGCCCAGACTGAGATTGTTGATGTGAGGTAGTCACAGAGCCAGGGGAGACAGAGTTCATGCAGTGCCTATACAGCACCCTTCCAGTGCTTCCAGTCCTTTCAGCCCCTTCTGTGACTCATTGCAGGTGTAGTCTGAGACATCCTTCCTTCAGGTCAGTTTAGAATGGGAAGGTGCTGTATGCAAGGCACTCCATTAACCCTGTGCATGAGAGCTACCACCTTTGCTCTCTGATTTTACATACAAGGTAAAGGCTATGCCCCCTTCCCAACCAGTTTCCCTCTGGAAACCTACAAGTGCTGACAGACATGGGGGGGGGGGGTGATGTCTGCTAGCAAGGTCTCCAGCAAAGGTAACCTCCGGCTGTGTCTTTTTGTTCTCTTTGCAGCCAGAGCAAGTGTTCAGTGTATTTTATTATGCCTGCAGTGGCAAAACTGTGAAATTGCACTCATAGGTACAATTTTTTAAAAATTAATGAAAAATTGGTGATTGCAAAACGAAAACAGTAATTAAAGCTCCTCACACATACACACACCCAGGCAATAGGAGTTGTCTAATTATGGGTCAATTCGGCTATGCCTCTGCAGTGAAAGAGGAAGCAATAAATTAGTCAAAAGTCACGAAGAGGAATCTTTAATTAGAAGAATAGTACTGTGTTTCCCCGAAAATAAGACAGTGTCTTATATTAATTTTGGCTCAAAAAATGCAATAGGTCTTATTTTCAGGGAGGCCTTATTTTCCCAACCTGTGGCGTGACCCCCCCCCCGCTACCTCCCCCCCCCCCCGGCACTTACTTTGACTGATTAAAGCTTCATTCTTTCCCAAGGGTGCAAGGCTCCGCAAGGCCTGCACTTGAGTCCTCCACCATGGAGACAACGTGCTAGAGAGGCCAGCAAGGTTGCAGCCTCCTTGCAGGCCTTGCTGGCCTCTCTAGCACGTCGTCTCTATGGTGGAGGACTCAAGTGCAGGCCTTGTAGAGCCTTGCACCCTCAGGAAAGAATAAAGCTTAAATCGGTCAAAGTAAGTGCTGCGGGGGTTGCCGGGGGGGGGGGGGTTGTGTCCGTCTGGCTGATGATCCTAGCTAGGTTTTATTTTCAGGGGAGGTCTTATTTTCAGGGAAACAGGGTCCTTGAAGAGCTTCCATCAGGCTTTGTCGGTCCACATTGGACAGTCTGGCTCAGAAAAATCAACAATTTAATAAAAACACAGAAAGGCAGCTCAGAAAACATGGGATTGCAAACTGCTCACAATGACACTCTCTGGGTGCTGCATAGAAAATGAGTGACCAAAAGATTGCAATTCTGAGCTAGTTTGAAAGTACCCCTTCTCTTCTAGTGAGAAAAAGATTGTCAGATGTAAGGCCCAAAATGCTGGTTTTACTTACAGCCATTTTGGACACAATCTAGCCAAAGCTAAGCACTATTAAGTCCCATAGATTTTTCGAATGAGACACAGGATAGTCCCTTCCTATCCCCTGAGAAGGATGGTGTTGGGAGTTTGTCCATCCTGAACACTTAATGGGCAACTAATGAGCGAGCAAGGAATCCTCATGTACATTTGACGGAGGATGTTTTGTGAGGCATCTCAGTTCAGTCTTTGGGATGTTTGAGAAGCAAACATGCCTAAGAGGTAAGGAGAGAGGCTGAGAAACAGCTTGAAGCCAACTTTGCAGTTTGAACTGGGAAGGAGAACAGAGACTTTCAGTGCAATCCTAGGCATATCAATTCAGAAGTAATTTCCACTGAGTTTAATGAGACTGACTCCTAGGTAATTGTGTATAGGGTTGCAGTCAGAGAGTTTGGATCTATGTGCTGACTCAAGGAGAAGCATTTTAGGGTTCAGGGACTCTCTCTGCAAATCTGGTGCAAGGTTTGCTGATTTGCTGTCTCCAGAAGGAGTGTCTGTTTACTTCTAATGTGCTTCTGGTATATCTGTAAAATAAAAATGTATCAGGTCTTGAGGACCCACCCCTCTCCAGGGCTTTCTCACTCAAAGAACACTGATCTCTTTAACACTGGTCCTGAACTCCTTATCGCTTAAGGAAGTGGAGAGTACATAACAAATATGCTGTTTTACAACAATCCAGATAAAACAATAAAACCATATAAAATACAATAAAAGTTCAGATAATCAAGCAATAACAACAGAGGTGAGCTGTAAAGCAATTATGGGTGTTTTTTGTGCTATGCATTGAACAGTATTATGATCCAAAAGTGGTAATTAAGAGGCTCTGTGACACAATAACAGAATATTTTAAGCAAACTTTGAATTTCACATGCATAAAGTCAAACAATGCTTGATGGCCAGCACAGATTTTTTGTAGGCAGTTTAATCTCTTCATTCCAGTGCCATGTTTACCCATTCCAATCAAATGTTGATAGGTCCATATTTTCAATATTTAACTACTGTATTTTTCCTTCCTATAACAGTAGAGCAAGAACGTTATGGTTCCTACAGTTTTGAAGGATTTTATACAAATGGCATGTTATCTTTAGATATTGAACCAAGAGTCACCTCCTGCATTTCTTCCAAAGAGCTGCAAGGCTACCTCTAGGCAACGATCAGAGATTATTTACTAGAGGTAAAATAACTCAATAGTTTTGAATGGAGTTTAGCATAGTATGAGGGTAGCTGGGAAACTATTTTCTTATTGTCCTGTTAAACAGGATTTGCATGTTTTTAACACGTAACCAAAAATCTGCAGGACCTATGTGAACATAGATGACAGTGAGCTGAGTGTGTCAGTAGTGACTTTATCATGCCAACTCCAACTTCTTCAGCAAACTATTATCCGTTCTATCATTAAAATTATCCAGGTATCATCATGACCATGATCTGTTATACAATCTAGCTCCTAACCCATCTAGCCTGGTTCCCAACCTGCATCTTTGTGCAGTGAGCTAGCAGCAACCTGCTTTGCCTGAGTGTTGTTGAGGTTCCCCTTATCCCAATCCCTCCTCTGGCAAAAGGATTCCTTCCAGCTTGTGAGTGCCCCTACAGGGACTCAAACTCTTGCCATGGATTATGTGTTGGTTTTGCATGGCTGCCCTCTTCCAAGGGAGCTTTCTATTTACACTTGTTCTATTCTACTCAAAAAGAAATTCCTTAGATGTGTGTTTGTGTGAGTGAAGAAGGGGTCTTGAACCCTGGGTGTGGGGATTCCTAGCAGACCTTTGCTGCTGATGGTGCAGTAGCTCCTGTAGGGAGTGGGCATACTTTGGCATCCTTGTGTCATGTCATATATGTCATGTCATGTTGTGTCCCTGGGGCATCTCACCGTGGTTGGTGGGGGTGCCTGTTGCTGTGTTGCTCATTTCTAGTGGTTGTTTGGGGGGGGTCCCTCAGCAATGGCCACTCATTGGCCATGCCCCCTGCCCCCTGCACAATTCACCCTGGTGGCGCTTCTCTAGCCACCAATGTTAGGGCTGGGTGGATGCGGTGATTGGCTCCTTGGATGTCACACTGACGACACACTGATGTCGCACTGATGCTGCACCAACATCAGGATGCCGCTCCATGGATTGGGCTGAATTGGGGTTTCAGAGGACACTGTTGGCATTGCTGGGAACAGCTGCACACACTGCACCAGTCTTACTGGAGGGCTGTGCTGGTGTGGCGTTGTCTGGATAGGCTTAGGATATGCTGGTCATTGTGCTGGTGTTGGTGCACCATTGGTGCAGTGTGCAAATCGGATTGGGCTGTGAATGAGCTGGAATTTGAATCTGCTCCTGCTACTCTGTACTTCTACTATCCATACTTCTACTTAAATGAGTTTCCTGTCTTTTACCCATTTGGGCATATGCCTTAATCTTGAGTTTGAAGTAATGGTCCTCAGCAATCCAAAAACATGAATCAGCTCCTGGAACAATCAGCTGAGCTCCTTCTTCCAATCACCTATTGACATGGCTCAAAAGTTATATTTTAAAAGGCAGAATTCCTGATTCTTGAATAGGGTTCTTGAATGCCCATATTATTCCTCCAAGACTGCGACTGGAAGTTATGGATAACATTTAAATTACTATTCCAATTCCGTATCTTGGCTTGTGTTGCTGCTTAGTTCTGAGATCTATGCAATATGGCAGCTATATATGGAGACCCAGTAAAGGATCTGGGTCCTTTTTTTATAATGTAAATAATATCCCTGTTCAACTTCTTATACTTTTAAACATATGCACTTATTTCCTATATTGGGAGGGGGCTCTCACAAGGCCCTTCTTGTTTTGTGTGTCACAGAAGAGAAGTCTTTGCTCAGATATAAGCAAAGTTAGAATTCTTTTTCCAAGTTTTTCTTGGACTTAATATACAAGGAAGGTCCTCTGTAAAATAGACCCAAGATGAATGAAGCCTTTCTACTCCAGAATTAGTCTGGATTCTGACTTGCATGGACCTTAAAATAGGGGCTTATTAGGGCTCTGATCTATTTACTTCAATTTACCTCTGTATGTTTTCTTTTTCCCCTCTTCAATTTCTCCAGGGGTCATGCCTGGTATGGTATACAACTTCGCTTTGAGTTTTGCTGGTGAGAGTGACACTTCTCTAGAGCCCGAGGTTGACAAAAAGACCATTCTTGTTTGACCTACTGACAAGGGACCTGGAATGCTTATTGAGATTTCAAAGGGGCCATTACTCAGACCAGGTTTTGCGCAACATGTCTGCAGCATTTTGGATTCTCGGTTATTTGGAGTATAATTGCTCTCACATTAATTTCATAATTTTCAAACCACTGCCAGGATGGAAATGTTTGCTCCCTGCTAAGCATTGCACTACTGAGGAGATTTTCTTTTGTTAATCCCTTAGTGGTTGTATTGCAACAGATGTTGCTAGTAATATTTTTCAAACAATATATGTTTATATTTAGCAGCATTTAAAATCTATTTTTTACCTCCCAAAAAAGACGGGGGTGGATCGGGCCAGGGGTGGGTGGGATCGGCACTGCTGGTGCACTCTGAGTCCTATGTCCCGCCCCCCCCCCGGCCTTTTCTGCCTGCACGGGGCTTCTTGGATCTGTGCCAGCCATGAGGCTCGCGCAGATCCGAGTAGGCCCGTTGTGGAGGCTGGGGCTTTACTTGGGTAAGGTGATGAATATCCCCTTACTCTGAGGAGACCTCCAGCCTGCTCCTCCCCAGCACTGGATACAGTGTGGGCCGTGCGGCCCCACAGTTCTGGTGCTGGTTAAGATTGGGCTGCCCATCAAGGGTTCAGTGTATTATGGCAGAGATTCTCAACCTGTGGTACGCATACCCCTAGGGGTACATGGGCCACAGGCCGGGGGTACGCGAGATGCTTTTTCTCGTACCCCCGCGTACCCCCTGAGGGTGCGCAGACCAGAGAAAAAGTGCTTTTTCGGCCATGCGGCGCGGCCGAGCGGGTCCTCCGGCTCGCGCCGCAAGCCGAAGAGGGAGGCTTCAGCCCTACCAGGCTGTAGCCTCTCCCTCCAGCTTGCGGTGTGAGCCGGAGGACCCGCTCGGCCGTGCCGCATGGCCAAAATCATCCCCGGTAGCTCTCCCTTATCTTAGCTTGCAGCCGCCGCCATGTTAGATCTCCCGAAGTCTCGCAAGATCCAAGATCGCAGCATGAGATTTGGGAGCTACAATCTTGGATCTCACGAGACTTCGGGAGATTCAACATGGCGGCTGCTGCAAGCTAAGGTAAGGGACAGCAACGGGGGACAAGGTAAGGGACAGCAACTATGGACAGCAAGCGCGAGCCGGAGGACCCGGCCGGAACCGCCGCATGGCCGGAAAAGGTAAGCGAACAGCAACGGGGGACGATTCTGTCTATGCGGCGCTTCCGAGCGGACTCGGAAGCGCCGCATGGATGGAAAAAAGCACTTTTTTCTCTTTTTTTGGGGGGTGCACTTTTGGGGAGGGGGTACGCGGGGGTACACGGAACTTGAGGGGAATCGGGGGGTGCTTGGGGGCTAGGACAGGGGGTACGCGGGAGGGAAAAGGTTGAGAGACGCTGTATTATGGTAAAATTCCTGATTTTCTTCTTTTTCATTTTTTGTTTATCTGTGTTGGCCTTTCTGTCACAGAGGCTGCTGTGATGCCTCAGCATCCCAAAGGAGCTGCTGTGTCATCCAGGAGCAGTAGCCATTTTCTCCTTGTTTATTGTTTGACCCCCCCCCCCCCCCAGCTGACCAGTCAACAAAGGACCTGTCTTTGGCTTGTCTGCCAGCTCTTTCTTGTGCAGGGATTCAAAGTGCAGCTGTATGAGTGTGACCCCATAGCTCTTCCAAAGGCAGAGAGATGTGTTAGGGTCGGGTAAAGAAGTGAGCTGTGGCACTGCACTACAAAGCCCCTGTAATACCATTATCCTGGGGAATTATGTGTGCACTTATGTGGACTAACTAAGGGCAGTGGCTACTCAGTGGCAGTGGCCACTCTGCAGTGGTGCAACGGTTTTTCAATTGGGAAGAAGCACACCTGCTGCCAGAGAAGCACTGGTCACAGAAGGAAGGGGAGGGGAAAGCTCCATCCTCCCTGCCACTCCTCCTGTGCCCAGTTGAAGAAGAGCAGGTTGGAGGTGGAGAGGTGCCAGCTAAGAGGAAATCAACTTCCCTCCCAGCGATCTGGAGAAGGAGAAATGAGGGAAGCGTTTGTTTCCTGGCCACACACTCCAGATGGTGTATGTATCACCCTGCTTCTGCAAAGACTTCTCTAGAAAGACACCGTTCTCGCCATCCTGCCCTTCCACTCATATTCATTCACACATTATATGGTGCTGAAGTGGTGCTGTGGGACGATGTGCAGCAAAGTGTGGAGAGGAAAGAGAAGAGAAACATCTGAAATTCCATGAACTGTGCCTATCGCAGCTTTCAGCTGTAATTCCTGCAATGAAATTTCCCATTCCCGCCACCAGAGGGCCTAACAGAAATCCCGCTCATGTACAGTTGGGACTGACTGGACATTGTTCTCTTATGGTCAGCTTCCTATAATCAGCCGTCAGGACTTACGGGTATTCCTCTGTCTTACACATTATCTACATGTCCCACACTGCCTGCATGAGATGTGCTAGCTTGTGTTACAGTCCATTTTGATTCTGCACTCATGGAAGTTCAAGTGAAAAGCACTTTTTCCATGTAACATGTTGAGTTCATACGTTATTTCTGTTTTCAAACAGTATGTGTCTTCTTTACTCCTGATTGTAATAATGTGTAATCCATGAAGATATGTATTGTGTTTTAATTAGTTTCAAACTTGGTTTTGAAATGTTTCTTTTCTGGTGCTTTCCCCCACTATGTTCAATGAGGCTTACTCCCAGGTTAGTCTGTATAGGATTGCAGCCTCACAGCCCAGTCCTATCCTTTTTCCCCTGCTGGTGCAGCCGTGCAAAAAATGGGCGTGCTGGATCCATCAAGTGGGGCAGATCAGGAGGCTTTGGAAGGGAAAGGGGATTTAAATCCCCTTGCGCTTCCATAAGCCTCCTGCTCTGCAAAGGGTCTCCTTGGACCTGCGCCTGTGATTTTGCTGGCGTACGTCGGAGGAGAGAAAGGGGGCAGAAAGGCTGCTCACAGAGGGAATAGGATCCAGCACACGCCATTGCTGCTGGACTTTTTAAAGTACTGTTTTAAAATAATATTACAGCCAATTACAAAAAGTTGCAAAAACTTGCTGCCACACTCCTCCTGCTTTCCTCCTTTCAAGCCAATGGGAGGAAATGGAGTGACGTGCTAGCAGCACACACTGGCTCTTCTATGGAAGGAAGCGGGGAGACAATTGAGGTGGTCCTCCAGAATGTAAGTCTCAGGTTCTCCAAAATCTGAGTCCTGGGAGCCTAGCTGGAGAGTCTGAAATGGCTCTTGGAAACCTGAATATCAGGCTGAAAACCAGAGATCTGGCAGCCCCACTGCCAATCACTCTCCAGGATTTCAGACAGACGTGTTCCCTGGCCCTAGCAGAAGGATCAAGCTTGAGACCTTCTGCATGTTCTACCACTGAGTTACAGTCCCTCCTCTAAGCACAGATCATGCTTTCGTGATAGAAATAACTTGGGTCTAATTGCGTCATGTGACCATTATTCATATTTACCAAGATGATTACGCACTTTTAAAACAACAACAGTAATTAAGAATAATTGCTTATCGAAGTCCTTCACTCAGGACCACTATAGGGACCTAAGCAGAAAATATGACTAATGCAGCTTGCAGAAAAATAGCTCCTTTCAACATTCTGATTCCATGAAAGTATTTGGAACATTCTCTTGGCTAGTTTTTAACTTTTTCATTAATTTGTTACTGATTTCAAGCTGAGCTTTTCAAGTACTAATATTAAGTATTTATTCTATTTTCTTGGAAAGGCCCACAATACAAAACAATCTGCAGGTGGCATTGTAAGGTAATAGTTTAGTAAAAGCTACGTAGTTGTGATCAGCTGATACAAAAATAGGCAAGGCACCTTTTCCAACAGTGAACGTTTCATGCTGTTTTAAGTCATTGGTTCTGGTAACAAAGAAGGGCACATTGGATTTGTGTTGCCTTCTCTGTAATTTATCATCCCCTTTTTTCTCACTGACTTGTGGGCAGAAGGAACTGGCACAGATTGTGTTCTCTGATATAAACAGATTTCCTGGCACTAAGGAAATAACAAACAGTTTGTCAGGACTTAACGGACCCTGTGTTCCTGGCTTTTGGACTCATGTTCTCCCCGTAAATGCAGATATAACTGAATCAATATCATGTTTTTATTTGATCTGGAGGAAATGAAAAATAGTCCTGTGGCACTTTAAAGATTCTAGAATTTATTATGCCATATATGCATTCATCAACTAGATTTCATCAGATGCAGGTATGTCTCGGATCATGCAATTAGCAAAATTTGTTGACCATTAAATCTGCTACTGCTAGTGGCACTGGTTACCTCCTAAGTACTGTACTTACAAATGGCTACCAGAGCAGAATCAAAGGAAATTGGAGATGAAAAATGAATAACGTTGGATAAGGTCCTAGGCTTTTGATGGCTGTTGATTCGAAGGAGATTGAAAATTGCATCATTATAAAACTTTCAAAATGTTCCTAAACTGTGAATTAGCAGAATGGAGCCCTTGATTGATTGATTGATTGATTGATTGATTGATTGATTGATTGATTGATTGATTGATTGATTGATTGATTGAATGTTTAAAACCAGTTTAAAACTTTAGACTCAGAGAAAACTGAGGCATTATGTTACTCGGCACGGGTAGAACACTACAGCTTTCTTTGAAATATTTTAACATTGCATCTGGATGTACTGTAATTATATTTCTTGTGTCAACTTCTATAACTGAATATAAAATAAAGATACATGTGTAAGTCTCCTGATTTGGGTGGCTTTTTGTTTTTTAATCATGAACACCTCCTAGGAAGCTACAGGTCTGAGCAGAAAAACAGCAACATGAAGAAGCTGGTTACGCCTTCCCTCTCTAGCCAATTTCCCACTCAAACTCACATCCTCCTAGCACCTGGCTGCTTTTCTACCCATGGGAAAATGTACTATATAGCTAATAGTGGAGTCCTGCCTAAGTATCCGGCGGGTGGTTCAGGGCGCCCGCTGGATCCTATCCCCATTCCGGGAGCAGCTCAGACGTCTACTCGGGGGAAGGGGACACTCGTCCCCTTCCCCCAATGTAACGCGGGGAGGCCTCAATGGGCCTCCTCGGATTTCCACCAGCTATTTAGCTGGCAGCCGCCATCTCCGCCTTACCGGGCTGGCTCAGCCAATGACCCCCTCCCTCACTGCCCGGTCCGCCCCGCCGGTCACCTGTGTAGCTAGAGCGTGGCGGGGGCGGGCTGTTGGGGGGGTGACGCGCGCAGAAGGGTGATGCGCGCACCCACGTGTGTCACCTCCGCTGCGCGCATTGTCCTCCGGAGGCTCCGAGGCCGGGAGAAGGCCTCAGAGCGTCCTCCCGGGCTGGCGCTCCAGGGCCTTCAGACGAAGGCCCACTGCGTCAAAACGTAATTTATAATGTTTTTCACGCATGCGCAGACCGTTTCTGAGGGAAAAGGCCCTCAGAAACGTTCTACACATGCGCAAAAAACGTTATAAATTACGTTTTGACGTAGTGGGCCTCGTCAGAAGGCCCAGGACAGCCGGCCGGGAAAGACGTCCCCGGAGCCGGCTGCAACGGAAAAATCCGGCACAGGTCTGAGTGGCGGGGGGCAGAGTTGGGGGGCACCCGGGGCAGCGTCCCGTTGAGTCGCCCCCAAAAATCGCGACCTGGCCTAGCGGCCGTGCCACATTAACATTTAGGGACTGTGTGTGTGTGGGTCATTAGGGTGACGCACGCGCCCCCGCCCTGGGGCCGCACGCGCCCTAGTGACACCAGTGCCGCCGGTGCTGCACTTACCATCTCCAGCGGACACAGGGACGATCCGGCGGCAGAGTGAGGGCGGCCAGCCTCCACACCGGCCGCCCTTACTCTAAAGTTGTTGCGAATGTGTTTTACAGCACATTCGCAATGGCTACGAACGGCAGAGCGCTCGCTCCGCCATTTGTTATTTAGTAGGGATTGCGTCCTAAATTAAATGTATCCTTCCTCCAGTTTGTCAGGTGTTTCATGAGTAGTAATGATAATTTTTTATTTTATGTGCAATTTTCCCATGTTCGTCCCTTTTTTGTAGAGCATTAAGGCTACAATCCTACACAACCTTTCCTGGGAGTAAACCCCATTAGTCATTAAACACTTTGGCCCTTACTTCCAAGTACACCTGGATAAGATTGTGCTGTAAGGCTGCAATTCTGTGCACACTTTCCTGTGAGTAGACTTCATTGAACACAGTGGGACTTACTTCTAAGTAGGCATGCACAGGATTGCTCTGCAAAATTCATAGAATATTCTGATTATTACCCCTTTATTCTGAATGGCTAAGCCTGCACTGAATTCTATGGCATGGATGGCAAATGTCTGCAAGTCCCTTTTTTAATACTGAAATGTATTTTTTTTTTTTACAGTGTGATGTATTTTGCTTCATGTTACAGAGATTATTCTGATGGGAATTATAGTTGCCATGTATTTATGTTCTGGGGTAAAAAAGCAAAAAAGACTGAGAAAGAGTGCTGAAATGTTTAGACCCTTTCAGAGGCAACATCCTGTTGTTTTCTTTGTACATGAAATGATTTATGTCAGAGGGTCATTATTACTATTATTTCAGATGCCTACCATATGTTCTGAGATCTTGCCTTTTGTGTAAAAAGATTATCACAACATATATAGTTTCCCATAAAATATGTTATTTTTGATCATAAAATGGACCCTGTTGTGAATCTATAAACACATGGTATGGAACAGCAGAGATATTCCTATTGCCATAAGATTAAAGCTAATTACAGTTGCTTGGACTTTTAGAAATCATTCTGGTATTTTTATCAGTTACAAAGGGATACAGTAGATATCTGTTCGATGGTGTCTAAAATTGAAATAGAGGCATTTATAGGAATGTCACTTATATAGAAATCTAATGCATGCCAATTACAGGTCAGCGCTTTGCGTTGAGTCCATCGTGATTCATGCTTAACTCGGCAGGGTTTGGAAGTAGGATATTCTTTTTGTAAATGGAATTATCAGTGTCGTATATTATAATGTTCTATTTTTAATTTTGTAAGCTGCCTTGAGCTTTCCATCAGGATTGGAAAAGAGGGATCTTAGGGCTCAGTCCAGCCCAACTCAGCCCAACTCAGGCACAGTTGAGGCCCAATTGTGGCACAATTGGGGCCCAAAATAGGACCGAGTTAGGCTGCAACTGTGCCTGAGTTAGGCAGGAGGCAAGAGCAGTGGGCCAGGATCGAGGATTTTGAAAAGGCCAAACAGACACAGGAAGGAAGAAGAAATGGGAGAGCGGTAGCAACAAGAGTGGTGGACTAGACTGCCCATCAACTCTAGTCTGTACCACTCTTCCCCATTTTCTTCCATACTGAACAAGCCTCTGCCTTTTCAAAAAGCAAGGAGGCAGAATGGAGGGGAAGATGGAAAACTAGAGTGATCCCCTCCTGGGCGATAACTTCAAACTTTTTGCCATGGATATGAAACTGACCACTGCTCTTGACTGTGCTGTGGGTTCCTTGGAAGCTTGTCAGGGGTTCTTCAGTGAGAAAACTGATCATGGTGAGCTGATTGATATGGCATTCTAAACCAGTTTAAGGAAGCTTTGAACAGAATCATACACAGATAGAGGGTCCACCAGTGCCAATCTTTCCTATGCAGTGTGCAGTTTAGGGGAATTACAGCCCGGTCCAGCCCAAGGCAACTGCGGTACAATTCAGGCACAATTGCAGCCCAAGTGCTTTAGGCCAGAGTTGTGCCTGAATTATGCCTGAGTTGGGCTGCAATTGTGACTGAATTGGGTTCAGGCACAATTCAGGCACAACTGCACAATTCAGGCACAATTGCAGCCTAAAAGTGGGCGTGTCGGGGGCGTGTCGGGGGTGTGACGGGGGCGGTCACGAAATTTGGTCCGGTTCCAGACGCTGGAGAGCCCCTGACATGCCCCCTCGAGCCCAACTCAGGCCCAAAAGTTGGGCCAGCAAAAAGGGTGGACCCAAATGTGAGGAGACCCATAGGAGCCATTTTACCTTACCCACACCAGCCCTCTCCTGAAAAGTTCTAACACCCTGGGCCCGAGTTGGGCCTGAGTTAGGACCGAACAGTTGTGGCCTAACTCTGGACATGGACCCAAATAGTTACCCTATCAGCACCCAGCCCCACCCAGCCTCTTTCCCACAAAAGCCCAGCCCCAGCCCTCCACTCACTCTCTCTCTTTCTCTCTCTGAGCACGTGGCGTGGGGTTCTGTCCCCCAGCAGCCACAAAGTGGGACTTTGAAAACTTTTCTAACTCCCCTCTTCTCTTCACCTCTCTCCTCTCTGCCCCCTCTAGGGCAGAGAGGGCTGTTCTGCCTGTGGCCAAACTGTTTACTCTTGTGCCTGGGCAGCTGTCTCCATGCAAGTGTTTGCTAACCCATGTCTTTCTCCCAGCCCCTCTCTCCCCCCCCCCACAGGCAACAACACCAGCAGGTAAGTGCAGGTAAGAGCAGGGTTTGTGCTGACATGTGGTCTGACTTCTGCCTCTTAGCATAGAGAAATATAGGTAGGATACATGCCTCTATACCAATGTCATGTCTCATAGCTGCCTGCATAGCCTGCCATGATATGCCTCTTTACCAATGTCTTGTCTCATGTCTGCCTGCAATGCCTGCCATGATATGCCTCTTTACCAATGTCTGCCTGCAATGCCTGCCATGATATGCCTCTTTACCAATGTCATGTCTCATAGCTGCCTGCAATGCCTGTCATGAAATGTCTCTGTACCAATGTCTTGTCTCATAGCTGCCTGTATTAATGTGAGCACACAATGCCATGGGTGTGGAACTGTAACCCATATGTAGACACCAGCTGTTCCCCCCCCCCTCTTTTCTCCACAGGGTCTACTGACAGGTCAGTATTGCTAGGATTGCCATGGTTGTGACCCCCAAGTTGTGTTGTTGTCTCTCTCTTTGACCCCTTTCCCTTACCGGATCATGCTCACCTTACACCCAGGGAAGCAGCGCAGACCAGGCTCTGTGTCTCACACCACTCGGCTGTGTGTGATTACTCTCCCTGCAGGCCTTTGCAACCGGCACACTGGCATTCCTTCAATGGTGATTGCCACCACACAGCAGCTGCCATGGAACACCCCCAAGTTGTTCGTCCCCCCAGGAATGCCCACTACCACCAACCGTCCGGGGAGCACCCCTGGGCCCGCAGTCTGGTTGCCCCATGGTCGTCTGCCTCGATGCTCCCAGAGGTCTGGGAGCCTGCCCTGCAACCCTCCTCAGCTGCTGCTGCTACATTCTGAGTGGCTGCTGTGCCTACCCCTGGCAGCCTCGCCTGGCCATCCCTGCCAATGTTCCAGAACAATAAAGATGCCCCTTGGGCAAAGGCCCCTTGAACACCATGACCCCAATGTTACACAAGCACTGCCCCACACACACAGAGACAGCGCCCAGCACACAAGGCCCTGCATGAATCCCAGCCAGGGCCTGCCACAGCCAGCCCAGGGAGAACACAGCAGGGGGGCTGCCAGACCCTCAGGGCTCAGAGGGGAGGGGGGAGTTGGGGGGCCTCTCAGGCAGGCAAACAGTGACAGGCGACATGGCGCACGTCCGCCCCGTCCGTGAAGAGCCCTTTCAGCAACCGGGGCTCTCACCCACCCTCGGTCCGCCCGTCAACGGCGTCCGTGTCCGCCCGTCAACGGTGTCCGTTTCCGCCCTCAGTCCGCCCGTCAACGGCGTCCGTTTCCGCCCTCAGTCCGCCCGTCAACAGCGTCCGTTTCCACCCTCGGTCCGTCTGCATGAGAGGCGGCCGTTCCTGCATTGCCTCCATCTGCGAAGTGACCCCTGTGTCCCTATTGGTCTCTGCAGACCCCTCTCCCTGTATCCCTCTCCCACCAGCCTTGCTGTCTGTCTGTTTCTGACCCACCCGTGTCCCTCCCCAGCACCCCCTGTCCGCCTGCCTGTGTGCCTGCCTCCCCTCCCACTCCCTGATGATGGACGCTGGCACCCCCCACCCCGCCAGAGCGCCTGCCGCAAGGCGCCTACGTTGCCCCATCTGGGGAGTGATGAGCTGCGTGAGCCCTTCCCGCTCACAGCAGACAAGCCCAAGGCATCTCTCGGTCTTGGCCGGGGCACGGATCAGAAGGCATACCAGGATGCCTTCTTTGTGGGCATAGCCACGGCCCTGGTGGCCCAGGGCTTCAGGCAGCGCACGGGCATGTCATGGCGGAGGCGGTTCCAGACCTCATGAGACCCCCCTTGTGTGTGCCGTTCCCACCCCCTCCTTCCCTTCTCTCCCCCGCTCACCCCCCCATGACTCCCACGTGCAGCCTCACCGTGGCTTGGGGGTGGCATCGCAGTCTGCAGGAGGGAGGGCAGTGGCACTCCCCCCTGCGGCAGGTGGCTAATGCCCAGGGTGCCCTGGGGCAGCTGGCACTGGCACAACCTCTGCCCTTCAGCTGACTGTCGCACGCCCAGTGCCTGCAGGCCCACCTGTGGCTGCCCATCTGCTGCGACCGCTGCAGCAGCTGTGGTAGGTGCACGCAGACGGGCTGAGGAGGGGGCTCTTCGCTTCCACAAGACTGACAGCTCCCCACAGGGGCCTGCCTGCCTCTGTGGTAAGTGTTGCCTCGATCCTGGCCCACTGCTCTTGCCTCCTGCCTAACTCAGGCACAGTTGCAGCCTAACTCGGTCCTATTTTGGGCCCCAATTGTGCCACAATTGGGCCTCAACTGTGCCTGAGTTGGGCTGGACTGAGCCCTTAGGTGCACATTCTAAGTTCATAACTTGGTCTGTACAAACCAATAGTGAGTCCTCAAATATGCCCCATAATTGTCTTCAATTATGATGGTTCCATAGCAACTGCAAAGTGGTTCCTCTTTAGACAAGTCAATGGAGAAAGAGTTTGGGGAACCCCTGGCAGTCCTTTGAATTGCGGATCTCCTTCAAAGCATTTTATTTGCCAGGGCTAAAAGCCTCTCTTCTCACACTCACCTGTCCCCAGTTTATTCTTTGTATACATCAGAGCTCACTAATAACTGAGGTGTTATGTTTATTATTATTGGGTTGTTATTGCTTTGTGGTCTGCCATGACGTATAATTAGAATGGTGTCTGCGTAGGCTGAATGGATCACCGAGATGAAGTCAAAAACAGCCTCTTCTTTTGTGTGCTTTAAAACTAGCTGTTCCATAAGAGGCTGTCTAAATTGTTGATAAATTGCCTATCTAAGTTTTGTCCCAAGCTGACATTTAGCCATTTTTATGAGTGGGCAGATGAAGTCTCATTATTATTGCTTTTAAAACTCAGTTGCCTCCTTGTTCTCCTTCCATGCCCTTTTCCCGATTAGAAACCTGGCAATGAAAACATCACTAATCCTATGACTACACGCTCATATTCATACAAAGTCTACGCTGTGAAGCTCTGTGAAGAACTTCTCTTCTAGTACTGTACTGTAGTTGCTTTGGGGATTTTTTTCCCCCTTAGGCAGTTAAAGCTCATATCTCTAGCTTTAAAAAGCACTTTTTTCCCCTCTTACAATATTTGGACTCTACTACATTTCTCTCTGGTCCCTGGGAGTTAGGAGAAGCACAGTTTGCTGGAAGCAAGCTCAATACACTTGAGTAAATCTAGTGTAATGTATAGGTTAGTTGTCAGAACAATCATATTTGTAACACATCTAATGTTATGTGGAGTTTTAAAAGGAAGTGAAAAATGTTCAGATTGTCTCCACTATTCCTTCTGGTTCATTAGAGAAAATCATCTCTCTCTCTCAGAATAGAAGTTAGATGAGGTCAGCATATGATGCCAGAATGAGCTATCAAGCGAAGTTTTCCTAGGGTTCAGTCTTCAGTCTGATGATCAATTTGGATATCATACTACACTATGGTTAAAGAAGTTTAATGGTTCGGCATGATGACTGAATTGATAGACTATGGTTTGCACCTGATTAGCAAACCAGACTCAGAAACCATGGTTTGAAGTGGGTTTGCAAACCATGGCTTGTGCTAACTGTTGCTTGGAAAAACATTTGAATTGACAAACTATGGTTATGACTGTTCCTTCCCTATCTTCTATAACTAGAAACAGGAGTACTGAGAAAATGGAAAATGAAAGCAGTCAAGCTGCTAGAAACCATGATTTGCTTGTCCATTTGGAATCTTAATACATGGATTGACTTCTAAATTATGGTTAGCGTAAATCATGGTTTACAGTAAGGTAAAGGTGAAGGTGACCCCTGACAATTAAGTCCAGTCGTGTCCGACTCTAGGGTGTGGTGCTCATCCCCATTTCAAAGCTGAAGTGCCAGCGTTGTCTGAAGACGCCTCCGTGGTCATGTGGCCGGCATGACTCTCCTTGCCGCAGCGCATAGCATGCAGCTGGAACACGGAGCGCTGTTTACCTTCCTGTAAGCGGTACCTATTTATCTACTCACATTAACATGCTTTGGAACTGCTAGGTTGGCAGGAGCTGGCCAAGCAACGAGAGCTCACCCCGTCGCGGATTCGAACTGCCGACCTTTTGATCGACAGCTCATGGTTCAGACACCAAATCATGGTTTGGTGTAATCTAAACCGATCCAGAAATTGGGAGAACACATACTCTTATTATTCAGACCCATGTGCAGTATAGTTCCAGGACAACAGCATTCTCCAGGCTATCCTGTCATGTTTCGAGCCCTACAGATTGGCTAAACCAAAAATGTGAGGTTCTCCACTTAACAGGTCAGTTTAGAAATGGCTTTTATCGTTACAGTTTTCTATAAAAGTCATTATTTGAAAAGTTTAGGTTCCTATTGCAAACACCAGTTCTCATTATTCTGGCAATTCCCTCTTAGCTAGACTGAGCATCTTGGTGTGTAAGAAAGAGGGAGGGGCATCACTAATGGAAGGCTGGAGACAGGTCCCATAAAGGAGTATATTGATCATCACTTGCTGTGCGACCAGTCTTCAAATTGAGAACTGAAACATCTTGTTCTGAGGACTCTGTACTCTCTCTTTACCACTTGTTCAGCAACTCTGTCCATGATGAGGAGTTATATTTGTGATCTGACAACTAGCCTGTGAACTGCTTCAAATTTGTATTTTCTGAGTGTGAACCAGAGGCGTCACTCTGGTGGGGGCTGTATCGTAAGTTGCGCCCCGTCCTAGTACCGTTTACAAGCCGGCAGGAGGCGGCTCCGCCCCCTCGCTGTCAGAGCCATTCTGTGCGGAGAAGGCAGCAGGCAGCCTGCCGGCTTGTAAACGGGACTAGGACGGGGCGCAACTTGCGGTATGGCCCCCACCGGAGCGATGCCTCTGTGTGAACCTGAGATGGGTCCATAAGATTGTTGCACAGTTCAGTTCATTTTGTTCCAACAAAATACAGTAATCAAGTTCTGTTCACATTAGGGTTGTAGGCCAGCGGACCCAACAGCAGTCCACTAAAATGGTAAATTCCAAAGGCCTTCTTTCTTCTTGAAAATGAACACTGATGAGGTGCAGCTGCAGAACCTAGGGCTTTGCTTCAATTCCCCCATCAGCCCTGAATATTCTCACTTCTTTGTTCATCCAAGGAATGGTCTGGATTCACTATGAAGCCTAAGACACTACAGCTTGGGTAGTGAAAAAACACAATGACCTAATGTAAGTCTAGCTCAGGCAGATCTACATTTAAAAAATCTGCAGAAGTAACACATGTTTCTATTAAGAGAGGAATTTTTATATACTTTCAAGAAAAGTGCACAGTATTTTTTGTTGTTTTTCTTTCTAATTCCAAGCAATGCACCATTGCTGGTTAAACAAACATATATTCAGTTCTTCCTTTGTACTTTTCTGCCCTCCGGTGGCACAAATATTTTTAGACGTTTAGAGTGAGCATGCAGAATTGAGGCAGTAAATTATCAGGCTTCATTGCCACATTTACTATTGCTTTGTGCTCTATAAAACTTTATGGCATCATATGGTGTCCATGCAGTTTTCACTCTCTATGGGAAAACGTTTCCATAAGCAGTGAGTGTGCCTTCTGAGACCAAGTGCCTTCTTGGGACTAAGTGTAGCCTAGGGAGCTGATTCTGAAGAGAATTGCAGCTCAATTCCAAACAGGTCTACTTGTGAGTAAGATCCCACGGTAGAGGCACTTGGCAACAACAAAGCAGAGGAGCATAAAATAAGGGGGGAAGCTGTGAGTTTAAATTCTACTTTAAATTATAAGATTAAACCTAGCTCAGTTTAAATTTAAAGCCAAGTCAAGCTTTGAGCTTAAATATAGTCCAGTCAAAAAGTCAGTTTTAAATAAGAGGGGTAAGGACCAGAGAAAGGGTAAATTCCCAGGCATCTAACAGAGAGCTGCATCCTTGCAGCTCCTGGGGCTATAACTGCCATCCATTGTCTTGCTAATCTGGACATAATGAAGCTAATTTTTTATCTGCTGTTTGCCTGATGCCCACTGTGGTTTTAAGTATTATTTTTATTTATGTTTTATTATGTATGTTTAATCTTGTTGTAAACTGCCTTGAGTGCCAGGTTTGTTTGTAGCCTGGGAAAAGGCGATATAGAAATCTTCTAAATAAATAAATAATCCCTTGGAGGCCGCCAGCCTTTTCAATCAGTCAAAAGGGGAGGAGCCAGATAAGGATATAAAGGCCTACTTGTGAGTGAACTCTTTCCACGAGCAACAAGTGCACCTTCTGGGACCCAGTGCCTCATTGGGAAAAAGTGTCAGGTAAACAAAGACAGTGTGACTTAAGCACCTGTGCATTGCCCAGCAGGATGAGGGAGCTAGAGTCACAAACACTCCCCTTCCCTTGAGAAGAGGAGAATTCCACATACATTAAACACACTTTGCTAAAACCCTTCCAGGAAAGTACAGTAACGTGCCACAACAAAGCTATGAAGGCAGAAAGCCAGCAACAGGATGGAGGCTATCCAGTGTATTGTATTGCAGAGAGTGTAAAATGTAGACCTACATGCCTCGTGGGCATATGTGTGTGGGGGCTTGCTTGGTGCAAAGAGCTCCAGGCTCGCTCTCAGGGAATGGGTTTGCTCCCTTGAAGCCCTGGAAGTTGAGAAAGTCAGAGAGAGATCTCATTGAGACTTCCAGGGACATGAAGGCATTGTCCCATCCTCAGGATGACAGCTCCTCAGCTGCCATGGAAGGAAGTGTCCAGGATGGAGGACATCATTCTGGAGAAGAGGGAAACAATCCCTTGGTGGGGACCCCTTCTTCAGGTGATGTGCCCATATCCACTCAAGTTAAGGATACAGTACTTCCTCAGGGAAGAGGAGACGGGAGCTCCTTGTAGTGGGTGATTTTATAGTCAGGACTGTGATGGATGTATGGACAGCATGGTGACTTGCCTGCCTGGTGCAAAGGTTGTGGACATTACTTTTTTTGTCTAGATAGGCTAGTAGAGAGTGCTGGGTAGGGGGTAGTGGTTATGGTGCATGTCGGTACCAACAATGTCAGGAAATGTAGATGGGAGGTCCTGGAGGCCACATTTAGGCTGCTAGGTAGGAAACTGTGTCTCATCCACACATTGAACCCCTAAACTCGGTTTGCTTAGCTAGGCAATGAACAGGTAGCTGGCATGCTACACCCGGTAGTACAGGTGGGCCCCCATATCCATGGATTCGCTATCCACAGATCACGGGGAACCCCCCCCCCCAGGCTTTTACTTTTTTCCCCAGTAAGCTTAGTTTCTTCCTTAAACAAACAGGAGAAGCACCCTGTGACTGCTTATTGCAGGCAAGTAGAACAAGACTAAGTCCTAGAGAGGCTCTGCAAGATTAACAGAAACCTTGCAGAGCCTCTCTAGGACTTAGTCTCATTCTACTTGCCTGCAATGGAGGCTGCTTCTCTGTTTGTTTTAAGGAAGAGACAAAGCTTGCTGAAAGAAAATAAGAGCTGGGGGGGGGGCGAGCATGCCTACCTGCAGGGGAGGCGGGCCCTCAGGAAACCATGGAAGGGGGGGTTCGCTCTTATCCACGGTTTCAAGTATCCACGGAGGGGCCTGGAACATATCCCCAGCGGATATGGGGGGGGGAGTACTGTATTCTTGGAAGTGCTGCCTGTTCCACACTCAGGGCCATCTAGGCAGGTGGAGCTTAGAGAGGAGGAGTTTAGATTAATTAGGAACTGAGGCATGTTTGAGACAAGCTGGGCCTGTACAAGGCTTTACTTGAACCGAGATTGGAACCAGACTGCTGGTGTGTACTGGAAACTGGACATAATATTATTTAAGCTGATAGATTCTTTCCGGCATGAACTCCAGTTAACAGACTGTCGTGTGTCCATTTAAATTGCAGTTTGCTTCTATCAAAGGCTACCATCTCACCGAGGTCATTACACCTAGAACCTGATGAGGATCGTAAAAAGACGATCAAAACGTTGTTCAAACTATCTGTATTATGCTTCTAAACATCTTTTAGTGTAATAAAAGCTTTTAAGTCATGGCTTCTAATCCCGATATAAACATTTGATCGTCCTTAGCAATTGATTCAGTTTGTTTAGCTCAGGACGAGACACTTCTGGGTGATGGAAGTTCGATTTAGAATAGTAGCCTGTCAATGTAGAAGAGCAGGGACCATTTAAGTTTTCAGCTGGTCTTATAGAATGTTTACTGCCTTCTGAGGATGCCACAGATGTTGGTGGCGAAACGCTAAGAGCTGTGATATTTTGATGTTTTAACATTTTAATATTTAATTAAACTATGAAAAATGTCCTGGCATGACTAAAGTTTTTAACTCAGAGATCTGCTTAAAGTACAGTACTGTATTATGGACTCAGTAAATCTCCAGTGCACAAAACACTGTAGCTTCTCACTGTCTGTGAATCAATGGCATAACACTATGAGAGGTGTCTGTCCCCCCCCCCCCCATTTAATCATTGAAATAACTGGAAACACTGTGATTAGATTGCCCATGATTCAATGAATGTTTTTCAGCAGTACTTTTATTTATTTTAAGGACGCCATACATTTTTTCTTATGCGTTCAAGGCTTGAAACGCTGCCTGCAGGATGTGGTGCTTACTACTGGGTTTTGTGTGTGTGTGTGTGTGGATTCATTCATTGCATGAACATCTACAAGCAACTGTCCATAATTTGCCCTGTTCAAGGCCGGACAAATAATATAAATATATAAAAACTGTTGTTGTTGTTAATAATAATAATAATAATAATAATAAAAAATGCAGGGAAGCTGTTAGTTGTAGTCAAGGAACTGCATCCTCCGTAAAGTCAAGACTCCTTCTCGTTATTATACCTTTATTCGTTCGAGGACTGCAAATCCTGCCTTGGCGTGCCAGGAGAAACACCTTTCTTCTGACAGAAGTACGATTTACCGTACACCGCCCATTCCCATGCCTAAACCAGTTTGCTTTCAGAGCTACTCAACGACCGTCCAGGAAGAGCGTCGAGCCGCGCGCCCCGCTTCCACCCAGCGCGCATGCTCCGTGCTCAGGCTATTCCCACCCACGCGCCCACCCACCCCCCAGTGCGCGCGCACCGTGGCTGTTCAGCCCACCCTCCCTCGTTGGAGGCTTCGGCCGGAGCTGCCCGAGGCGGCGTCGTCGTCGCTGTCGTCTTCTTTCCCTTCCCCTCAGCAGTCAGCGGCAGCTTCTTTTCCCACCCCCTTCCCGAGGAGATTAGTCGCGGCAGCTATGGCAGACGTCGGGCTGTGAGTGCGGGGGATCTCCGCGGCATGGCTGGGCGCCGGGGTGGCGGAGGAGGGGCGGCGGTGGGTCCCCTGGGGGAAGCGCTGCTGCAGCCCTTGTCGTCGTCCGCGTGCTGCGGTGGGGGAGGCGTGATGGATCCAGCCCGCGAGCTCTTCGAAGCCTGCAGGAACGGCGACGTGGAGCGCGTGAAGCGGCTGGTGCGGCCTGAGAACGTGAACAGCCGGGACACGGCCGGCAGGAAGTCCAGCCCCCTCCATTTCGCAGCGGGTAAGTACCGGAAAGCCGCGACCCCCTTCCACAGCTCCCCCCCCCCCCCGTGGAGAAGACCCGGGGTTGGCCTCCTGCCGCAGCTGTGTTTATATGAAGGGTTAAGCGGAAGAAAGGAAGGAGGAATTTCTTTCCCGACGACCTCTTCGGTCTCATCCGGGTTCATGCGTGGCTGGATTAGCTAAACAGCTAATTCCTCCTTGGTGAAAATAGAGATCTCCCTCTGTTTTTGTTTGAATGAGCGACCCAGCATCACCACGCAAAATAGAGAGGTGACCAAGTGGTTACAGATTGAAAAGTGTTTGCTCTTGGGAAACTACAGCTTTTTAATATAGTAAATAATGCTCTTTTTTACTTTGTATTTTGCAACTTTTTCAAAAGTTGTACTACTTTGCAATAGAATAGTAAAGGCAAAGGTATCCCCTGCTCGAAAGCCAGTCTTGTCCGACTCTAGGGTGCGGTATGCTCATCTCTGTTTCTAAGGCCGAAGAGCCAGCGTTGTCCGAAGACGCTTCCGTGGTCATGTGGCCGGCATGACTAATGGAGCGCTGTTACCTTCCTGCTGTAGCGGTACCTATTTATCTACTTGCAACTTCTTGCTTTCAAACTGCTAGGTTGGCAGGAGCTGTGACAGGAGACGAGAGCTCACTCCATCACGTGGCACTCGGGTCTCGAACTGCAGTCTCGAACCTTCTGGTCTGCAGTTCATCGTCCTAACCGCTAAGCCACCGCGGCCTATTGCAATATAATACAATGCAAAAAATTCAAAGCACAATTTATTTTGAAATACATGCATGTTTTTAAATGATTTATGATTTTCATGGCCAGCAATGATTTTTGAATGTCCAGAAATTAACAGGTAAAAGGCCATGACAGATGCAATAAAAGCTGATGTAAAATAATCAGACTAAAATGACCAAAACTTGAAAAAACACTGTATTAATAAAGGTTTAAAATGTTATACAGCAACACAGTTACACGTTTAAAAACACAAAGTAACCAGCATTTATAATCAAAATCTATAATGCTACGTTTCGCTTGAATTTCATCAAGCATTATCAAGCGAGCCCTCGTGCAGCCAAGGGAGGATGTCTCTCTCCTTCTCTTATGCAGCACATACCAGTGTTGGATAACATCCTCCCTCTGCTGCATGAGGACTCGCTTGATAATGCTTGATGAAATTCAAGCGAAACGTAGTATTGTAGATTTTGGCTGGACTACACAGCCAGTGAAACTTAGTTTGCGCAGGCGCAGCCTCTCCAGCATCGTCTTTCATACTGCTGGCCAGCGTCTGGCTGCCTGCTACCCAGGTGTGTGTGTGTGCACAAACGCGGTAAGAAGACCCCCCCCCCCGGGAGTGCAGTGCACCACCACCCCCGGCTGCTTTCGCCCTTTATGCTTTCTTTTTCGCCCTTTATGCTTTTGCTGCTTTCTCCGGAGTGGGTGCACTGCTGCCGCAGCGCCGCCGAAGCGGCAGTGTACCCCCTCCAAGCTCAACACCCCTGTGCCTGGGGGCCCACGGCCCTCCCGTCCCCCTAACGACGCCTCTGGCTATTGTACCCTATGGGAGTGGTGTATTCTGGGTAGCTCATATTTCAACTATGTCTGCTATAGTCACAGAACATAGTGCTTGACTTTTGGGGAATATATCCCCTGCACTTTTGGAAGAATTGCTATAAAGTACTGTATTTTGTGTACACTGGAACACAACGAAGTTGTACACATTTTTTTTTTATCCCAAGTTGACACCTGATGTTGATTTGTTATTTTGTTTGAGGTTTGGTTTTGTATGTATTTGGAACGGGGGGGGGGGGTTGAATGGTTTTGTGTTCGTTCAGTTTGTCAAATTTATTATATAATTTGTTGATGTTATTTGGGAAGCTAATGTCATTATGATTTTAAAGTAGGATTGCCTGTTTTCTTCATCAGTCTTTATTTTGTTTGGTGAGCCAATAACAAGCATCTTCTCTAGTTACAATGGTCTTGGAAATGAATCCGAAAGAGATAGCAAGTTGGATTTTGTCTCCTTCTAGCCCCTTTCTTTTGTTAACTAATGAGTTATATCAAACTGTTCGATGCAGGTTTCGGTCGGAGGGATGTAGTTGAATATTTGCTTCAGAGTGGTGCTAATGTTCATGCACGAGATGACGGGGGCCTCATTCCACTTCATAATGCCTGCTCTTTTGGTCATGCTGAGGTTGTCAATCTTCTCTTGCGCCATGGTGCAGATCCTAATGCCCGGGATAATTGGAACTATACTCCTCTTCATGAAGCTTCTATTAAAGGCAAAATTGATGTCTGCATAGGTAACTTATCTAAAACCTTTTATCCAGTGATTCTTGTAAAATTATTTTTTCCACTGTTTTGTTTTTGTTTTTAATTAGGAGGCAGGCTTTCAAACCAACCAAGGCTTTTATGTAGAAATTATTATTTCAACAGTATTCTGTTACTGTAGAAACACAGTATTCTTAATTGGAATACTTTCTAAAAGACAGAGTTCAAAATGCTGCACTCTATATAAATTACAATTAATCCTCTTATTTGCCTCCCCTTAGTGTGAGTTCATCTGTGGAACTCCTTGCCACAGGATGTGGTGATGGCACCTGGCTTAGATGCCTTTAAAAGGGGTTTGGACAGATTCATGGAGGAAAAGACTATCACAGGTTACAAGCCGTAAGCAACCTCCTGGTTTTAGAAGTAGGTTTTCTCTGTGCCAGGTTCAGGGGAGTGGCAGCAGGAAACAGGTTATCTTGTTGTCTTGTGCTCCCTGAGGCATCTGGTGGGGCCACTGTGTGATACAGGAAGCTGGACTAGATGGACCTTTGGCCTGATCTAGCAGGGCTCTTTTTATGTTCTTATATGGTTGCTAATATGGGCAGCATTCAGATTGCTGTAGTGTAGAGTATGATCTGTCCCTACATAATCATTTGCACATCATTATGAGACCAAATGAAATCCACCTCCCTACACGATGCATAGGCATACGCATACTGTAGTACACTAACCATTATCTAGAATAGGATGTTAGTGCGCTTCTGGGTTCTCATCCAGTCTTCTTTCTAATTCAGGATTCCTGTGAGGAAGTTACTTTGAATTCACATGAATTCCTTACTAAAGTCCTGAATTGGAGAGGTATGGTTGGATTGGGGACACAGGAGGCGCACCTGCCTCCTGTTCTAAGCAGCTGTCAGTGTTCTGCAGTGCATGTGTGCCTCAAAGAAAAAGAGGGAGCAGAGTGGTGTTTGGCTCCATCTGTGTTTTATCTACTATTGAGAAGCAGCACAAAGATTATGGACTCAGCTGTTTCTCCTTAATAAAGTGCTTTCCCATTCAGTAGTTTAAGTCTACACTCATGTTTACCAGATACTGCTCTTCATAGAACTGCTTGTGAAAATGTGCCTATCAAGCAAAAACTGACATCTTGTGCTGGTGTTTGATGTGGAAATTGTTATAAAGTTTCTTAGTGCAGTGGTTCTCAAACTTTTTAGCACACTTTTAAAAATGACACTCTATCGGGAGGGACCCACCTAGCTTTACCAGACGCTCAAACATTTCTCTCCCTATATTTAAACAAACTTGCAAACTGCAGGAGCTCAGCTCTTTGCAGGGCAATTAGCAGCTATCTGATTTTTGAATAGCCTCAGGGCTTGTGGCAATTACTTATCTGATATTTCCATCACCTGGGACCCACCAGAAATCAGGTTGCAACCCACCAAGTAGGTCCCAACCCACAGTTTGAGAAACACTGTCTTAGTGTAATGGTTATTATAGCTTTTGGATTATGGAATTGTAGCATCCTCCTTTCAGCTACGTTCTTGTCATCTGGAGATTGCCTACTGAAAGCCTGGATTTTGTGTCACAGGATTTGTAAAATGAATGTTCTTGCTCCTTTTTAGTCTTGTTGCAGCATGGTGCTGATCCTGCTATCCGTAATACAGATGGGAGAACAGCACTGGATTTAGCAGACCCATCTGCAAAAGCAGTACTTACAGGTAAGTGGTGTCTTTAGGTAATGCAAATGATTTGAATTTACTGCTGTTCCCCTTTGGTCCTGTAGAGTAAGATTGACCGTGTTGTAGACGCACGTGTAGTTGCTATGGAAGTCCCAAAATCTTTCTCATTAAAGACAGGCCCCCATGGTTGTGTCCATGATTGATAGAAGACCACACTGCAAATGTATGAGGCAACTTTTATTCCACTTCTGACAATAGCAAACACTGGTTGCCTATGTGGATATTCTAGTCTGTGTAATTAGCACAACTGTTCATGATATGCCATGAAGAATAGTTCATTTGGGGCTAAACCTGTGACTTGTAACATTGCTCTCTTGATGTTTGAAGATAACAATACTATGGTCTCGTGACTTGAGAGCTGGTGTAGCATAGTAGTTAAGAGACTGAGCTATGAATCAAGAAGTTCCTGGTTCAGATCTCACCTCTGCTATTAACTACCAAGGTGACTTGCCTAAAACCACCTAAGAAGTTCATAACACAGGTGCAATTTGAACCAAAAACGTATTGTTTCATAGCTATGGTGCTATGCTACACCAGGTCTCTAGTCTCAGCCCCTCCCCTCATCTGCAATATAGGTATAATAATACCTTTTGAGGATTATTTTAAGGATTATACCACAATCCATGTGAAGTGCTTTGAGCACTGAAATGCTATACAAATACTAAGTATTATTAAAGGAGGCCTGCTGCGAGAAAATGAAAACTTCTGCAGTGTTTCAAAAAAATTGCTAAAACACTCTATTTGTGTTGTACCGTTCCAGAAAGAAAACAATAATAAAGATTTATCCTAACATTCTGTAGCCATAGTTATTTGTGCTAACTCAGTAACTGCCTTCCAGAGCTTGGCTGCTTCAAGAAGAGATTTAAGCCTTTAATGCCATCACTGCTATTTTTACAAATGGACATTAAATATATTTGATGTCCAAGAAAAGCTTTTTTTATTGTCCATCTTTAACATATAGCAATTTCTTACTTCATTAAATAGCATTTGTATTAATTTTCTGACTATAAAATGAGCAAATTTATAAACTTCAAATATAAGTTTTACACATGAATTCGAGATAAGAAAATGTCAATCTTCACTTTAACTTTTAGGTGAATACAAGAAAGATGAACTCTTGGAAAGTGCCAGGTATGTATTCCATAATAACAGACACAAACTTATATTATTGTACATATTCCCCTTTCCCATTTGAAAATTCAGAATCTGAAACAGGGAGGTACAAGCTAAGCTGCAATTTTGATGTTATTCTTAGACAGGCTGTTAAAGGCTAGAAAGCTGTTGTCATTCTGGAAATGTTCTGTACAAGCCAGAAATGCATAGAAAAGAGGGACCTAGTGATAATTTACAGTAAGGAAAGCTAGATTCAGACTTCGCCAGACTTTGTGATATATTTGCTAAAAATGATATGTACTATAGTTCCCATTAAACGTTCTATGGAACTTCAGTATGCATGCAAAATGGTTTTATGTAGTGTTTTCTGAACTTTTTTTGGAATTTGAAAGGAAGTTTCCATGCAGGGGATTCAACCTTGAGTTTTGTCTGGTGATGAAGCCTGCCATTTTGAATCTGAGCTTTGTTTGGTTGCTGTATGCAGTTATTACAGATTGTTTCAAAGTGATAGTTCTAACATTAAAACTTCTTTGGAAATCTGTAAAGCAATTATTTTCAAATTAGTTTAAATCAAGCAAAAGACATTTGAGACTAACAGCCCAATCCTGTAGATTGTGCCGGCAATGGAACAAGCGTTCCGTCGCCGGCAGCAGTCACGAACATGCTGTAAAGCACGTTCGCGACTACTCTGGAACAAAGGAGGCCGGTGCAGAGGCCGGCCTCCCTTGCTCTGTCGCTGGAACACCCGAGCGGCCGCCGGAGAAGGCAGGTAAGGATCAAGCGGACAAGAGGGGGGGCCATTGGTGTAGCCGGCCCGGGAGGGGGCGGAGGATGGCCTCGACCATATCCCCATCCCTGCCAGGGCTGCCTGCCGGATCCTTACACAGAATTGTGCTGTAAAAATGAGAAGCTAAGTAGCTACTGCTAGCTCAACAGTTTCTAGGAATGTCCTCACCCTTGCTAGCTCAACAGTTTCTAGGAATGTCCTCACCCTTGCTGTAGTGAATCTAGCTTTCCTTACTGTAAATTATCACTAGGCCGATTGTTGAAAACTGATACAGATTAGGCATGATAAGTCATAACATGAAGTACAGTATAGTCTGATTACCAATTAAATCCAGTATTGAAGTATTTTTAATAACTTAGCCTCATTTAGCCGTGTTTGAATTAAGGAACTGATATGCAAATTGTCACTATTTGCAAATTGTTTAAGAGTGTTAATTGCCTTTTTAGGAGTGGGAATGAAGAAAAATTGATGGGCCTTCTCACACCATTGAATGTCAACTGTCATGCAAGTGATGGCCGAAAGGTATCTTGGTTTAAAAACACAAATCTTCAAATGTTAATTCAGATTAAAGAAGTAACATTAATTATTTTAATATTTGGCATAGTGCAATTGTGTGCATGTTTACTAACAGCTGTGTCCCACAGTATCCAGTGGGGCTTATTCCTAGGTAAATTTGAATATTCCCTCCCTCTCAGTTTATGAACCACTCCTCATTAGAGGCTTTCCGGCAGGACCTAATTACGTTTCTTTTCAGATTAGCCTTCTCATGGTTTTTAATACTGGACTTCTGTGGGGTTTATGCAAATATTTCCATGCTGATTAGATTTTATAGGCTTTGCTCTTTCTTATTAAGAGGTGACTGCTGCTGGTTTTGTTGTGATATTTTAAGGATGTTTTAATATTTAAGGATGTTTTAATGTTGTAAATTATAATTTTAAACGCAATTTTATGGTTCTGTACATCACTTTGGGTGCCCTTTGGGGAGAAAAGCAGGATACAGAATGAGTAAATAAATAAAATATTGTTCATCATCTATAGCCCTCTGGTTTGTAAGAATTTTCACTTTTGAAGTTCAGTTAGAAAAAGGTCTATCAGAAATCTTAATCTAGAGAGTACACAGTGTTTTGAATTTGTCACAATGCCCACTATATCAGTAAAAATACTAGTGTGCTAAGTAACACTATTTCCATTCTATAAATAGTCTTCATCTCTTTCAGAAGGGAGGAAATATGTTCATGTATCTAGTGTACTTGAGAGCTCAGTGCAATAATGTTTGTCCTTACGTTTGTGTATAGGTAGAGGACATAGGGTTTTTATTCTTTCTCCAGTTCACAGAGCTGTCTTCAAATGTATCTTGCCATTTGGTGGACAAAAATCCTGATACTTTATTTTGAACTACCGTATTTTCCGGCGTTTAAGACGACTTTTTAACCCAGGAAAATCTTCTCAAAAGTCGTGGGTCGTCTTAAACGCCGGGTGGTGGTTACGAGCCGACTTTTTGGTGGGGTGAGCTCAAAAATGCCGCTCTTCCCAGCTACAGGGCGGACTAGGAGACTCTCCCCTGCCCGCCTTGTAGCTGGAACGAGGGAGCGCGGCTTCGTGTGCACGCTGAAACAGCATGCGCACGAAGCCGTCCCCCTTCCAGCTACAATGCGGGCGTGGGAGAGTCTTCTAGTCCGCCCTGTAGCCGAAAGGTCCCAATGCAAATAAGAAAAATAGCTGGTGGTTTCCAGAAAGTCAGTAAACAGCCAGCTACAGAAAGATCCATCAGCAGAGAGTTTTTCCTTCATGGTGTGTTCAGACCACATGCGGCTTATTATGACGACTGTTTTCTCCCTCCTAAAGAGTAGGAGGAGATCCGTTATTCTGTGCATTGCACGCTTTTAGCTGTGGTCGGGAAGGGCTCCCCTGTTCATTCCCAACAACCTTGGGGATATCGGTATCTTCAAGTGCTTATGGTATGGCTTGTTAGAATTTCTCTTTATTGTTGGCAGGGAGACGTGAGCCTTCACTGTCAGGTGTTCAGGGGACAAACTGCTTGTCGTGTTTGGAGGGATTTCTAATATTTTGCTGTCAGTGGGTGCATATTCTTTTTTTTCTCTCCACCCCACTTTCTGTGCCTTTGATAGTTTCTGCTGCAAGCTTGGATGCAGCTTGGATTTGTACCCAAGAATGAAATTCATTTTTTCTCTCTCTCTCTCTCTCTCACTCACACACACACACACACACACACACAGAATTAAAGATCACTCTGCTCACGCGTCAGACTCTAACTCTATATTTTAACTTGAAAAGTCGGGGGTCGTCTTATACGCCCAGTCGTCTTATACGCCGGAAAATACGGTAGTAATTCCCATTAAAATCTTGTGGAAAAACCAGAGATAACTATCAAAAGGACTCAGCATCATTGGGGAAAAGGAGCAAAGTCCACTAGAATTAAGAATGGTCATATCAGTTATTTGCTTTCAGGAACCCGCTCTTTAATCTGTTATACGTAATGTCTCAGATAATATAGATTTTTAATTGATTTTGTTACTAAGATTTTAATTAACAGTTGTCTCCTAATTTTTCTTAATGTAATTAATTATTAGACATACTGATTCTTCTCTTTGTAGTCTACTCCACTACACTTGGCAGCTGGCTATAACCGTGTTAAGATTGTGCAGCTGCTGTTACAGCATGGAGCAGATGTACATGCTAAAGATAAGGGGTGAGTAGGTTTTGTGAGATGAAACATAGATTCTATTAATAAGTCTATATTTTATATCAGAAATGGCATGTCTCCACTTGAAACATTTTATTACAAGAATAGATGTGTCTTTAGAAACTTTGAATTCTTAATCGGATAACTAAGTGAGGCACTCAGATAAACAAAATGAAGGCATGTTTTAACATTAGTTTACTATTACTGCCACTTCGATTCTTGTCTCAAACATATTGTTCTATGATCCAAGGGTTGTGGAACTGCTGCATTACAGCACCAGTTTTGCTCACAGATTTCCAAAGCTAATTTTGCCACGTTCTGTCACAAGCTGATCAGCTGCTAATATTTCATTTTTTTTAACCATCTTCCAAAATGTCTCCGTTACCATTGTTTGGTTTATTAACAATTATATTGATTAACATTCCCCAAGTCTAACAACTCAGCAGCAGTTATCATTGATTGCTTAGCTGTTTATGCCAATAGGTTTCTGTATCTGTCAGCGCAATCCTGTGTAACTTTGCACCGGTGTAAGTGCACTTACCGTATTTTTCGCTCCATAAGACGCACTCCCCCCCAAAAAATAGGGAGAAAAAAGAGTGTGTCTTATGGAGCGAAGGTTTTAAAAGTAAAAAAATACTTACTGGGTCTTCGGGAAGGCCTGCGCGACCTTCTGCAGGCCTCCCCGATCTTTGTTTCGGCAAAAACCGGCCATTTTCGGCCATTCTGGAAATGGCCGAAAATGGCTGTTTTTTTGCCGAAACGAAGATCAGGGAGGCCTGCAGAGGGTTGCGCAGGCCTCGCCAGAAGCCTCCCCAGAAGCCCCGGTAAGTGAAAATGTTTTTTCCCCTATTTTTAGCTCCATAGGATGCATGCGTCCTATGGTGCGATGCGTCCTATGGAGCGAAATATACGGTATGTAACAAAGTTACACAGGATTGCGCTGATTGCTTAGCTGACTGTCATATAAATGTGCGTATGATCCTAAAATGAAACACCAATCCAGTTCTTTTCCGTTGAGTGATTATTGAGCCTCATAATGATGGAACTACCAGGAAAATTTTTGATCTTCCATTCTATCAGATAACCACTTGGGTTTTCTGTTTGAATCTAATGATGTATAATTGCTGATCTTTAAATTTCATTAACATGATGCAATGCGTATCTACTCAATTACTGTGATATTTTTTATTGTTCAGAGACCTGGTGCCTCTTCACAATGCCTGTTCCTATGGTCACTATGAAGTAACAGAACTTCTAGTAAAGGTTAGTTCCTTAGTTTGCTGTTTTAGGTTAGTTCCTTAGTTATGTGCTGTTTTTAGGGACATTATTGTGACTGTTGAAATGTTCTACTTACTGGGTATTTTTAAGGTGCATAAATATTAGTTGCTATCTAGCTAAACTTGTGACTTTCAAAAAATGTATTGAAGTATGAATGCTGTTCAATACTGTATAACGTTGTCATTAAGCATGAATACCGGTATATTATTTTTCACAATACGATTCAGTCTTTAAAAAATTTACCCCGATAGCCTTTGGAATTTTAGGTATTGATGGTACTTAAGATAATTAGAACATGAGAAGTGGTACATCAGGAGAAAAAGGTTGAAAAACACTGTTCTATTATTATCCAGGAGAAACTAAAACAATGATACATGGCTCTTTCTCTCTTAGCATGGAGCATCTGTAAATGCAATGGATCTGTGGCAGTTCACTCCTTTGCATGAAGCAGCTTCTAAGAACAGAGTGGAAGTGTGTTCTCTGTTGCTGAGCTATGGTGCTGATCCTACATTGTTAAACTGCCATAATAAAAGTACAATTGACTTGGCTCCCACACCTCAGTTGAAAGAACGGTTGGCATGTGAGTACACAGAGTATGGCACTAAATGGAAAATATTGATGACTAATATTTTTTCACCTTTCATAATACAGTATTGGTAGCATAGGGGTGTTCATAATTGCTACTCCCCTTCTCCCAGGTCCTCTGACATGCACAAAGTTAGAGAAAATATCCTTTCCCTCTGCTGAGCTAGGAAAGATGTGCACTTCGTTTCTTGACTTTGTGCTACACTTTTGAAGACACTTGAAATGTCACCAAAGAGTAGAGCATAGTAGGTAACTAGACCCCAACTCTTAGAGGCTGGGAACAGCTTCTAACATATCTCTTGTACTGACACTGTGTTAAATGGGACCTGAGGTAGCCCTAGAAACACAAGTTGCTTCTCATGGTGGTTAACAGAAATGACAAATCTTTTGTCATCTTTTTAGAACATTATTTGTGTTGATCATAACTTTTAGTGAGACTTTTCTAACTTTTGACCACACTTAATAAAGAACAGTGACTCTACCACTTGGGCAGGGTTTGCTGTATAATGTTTGTGGAATTATGTACAATTAGAAACACTGGGTGCGATCCTATACACACTTACCTGGGAGTAAGTCCTGTTCAGCTCAGTTCAGCTACTTCTGAGCAGACACACATAGGATTGTGCTGTGGAGTATTACTTTTAGCAACGTTCATCTAAAGAAATACCATATTTATCGGTGTATAAGATGCACCAGTGTATAAGACGCACCTTCCTTTTGGCCCTGCTGTTCCAAGAAAAAAAGTTTTAAAGCATTTTCGGGCCACTTGGCCGCTTACCGCGTTGTTTACCACCTCCAATCTTCATCCCGCGTTGCTGGCTGCATTGCTGCCCTGCCGTGACTGCCCCCAGTCAGCAGCTCCAAGACGCGAGGCTCCCAGGTGCTGGACGCGACCAGGGAGCCCTACGCAAACATCGCAGCAACTGCGATGTTTGTGCAGAGCTCCTAGTTGCGTTCGGTGCCTGCTCTAAGTTCCCAGGCACTGGACACGACCAGGGAGCCCTGCGCAAACATCGCAGCAACTGGGATGTTTGCGCAGAGCTCCCAGTCGCAATCAGCGCCTGCACGAAGTTCCCTGACGCTGGACGCGACCAGGGCTTCCTGCACAAACATCCCAATCTCCCCCCTCCTCTGCTGGATACAGTGCGTACCTTTTTGTCATGGCTGCATCAGCGGGGGGGAAAGGATAGAATTGGGCTCTGTGGTATTTAAGGCATAATGTTCATTTTTTGAGGTTTTGGGAAAAAACCAAACCCTAGACACAGTGACTGTCTACCAAGACGACTTACTGGCGCTTTTGAAAATAGAAGAGTCATTCTCGGATATATACTGCATGACTCCTGTAATTTGTGTGTTAATAGAAAACTGTGTGCAGGCTTGTTGGATAGCTTTTTACTGCTGTTTGCTTCTGTTGGATAGTATTCCTTTCAATGTGTTTTTGTGGTGATTGCAAATCTATATGCCATAAAATTTGTTTTATCTTCTAGATGAATTCAAAGGCCACTCACTGCTACAGGCTGCAAGGGAATCTGATGTAGCTCGTGTGAAAAAGCACCTCTCGCTTGAGATTGTAAACTTCAAACACCCCCAAACTCATGAAACTGCATTGGTAATATATCAAACACATATTTTCAATTATTTACAGTTGTATTGTGGCTAAACTAACTACGTCTTAGAGTACATCTATGCCGCCTTTCAGTGCAAGACTGTCAGAGCAGCATACTTGACAATAAAAATGGCTTGTGTTAAAAAGTTTAATGCTGTCATGAAAATCTCAGAACAGTAGTCAATCACATTGATGAAATTCAGTAAAGCAAACATGACTAGTTGGTTTGAACTGCCATATGTCCTTTGTTGATGTGTAATGCTTCACTATAATTACTTCACTATTTCTCCTGTGATAGTTGATCCTCAAACAAAACACATTTGTTGTGATATGGAAAAGTTCTCATATAGTGCGTTTTCATTTAGCAAGATGTTTTTCTGAAAGAATTCTCATGTGGGAAACTGTTGGAGGCATCACTTTAAACTAGCAATTTGTTTAGCTTAGCCATATACCACATGGGAAAACCACTATTTTGAGGATTATTCCTTGCTTTTAAATTCTTTATCAAGGGGTCAATGACTTGGTCCATGGAATACTGGTACATTTCATATTCACTTGCATGAAAACACCAAATGAATACTAAATAGTGTTTAGTTAAGTATAAATGTGCATTTGTGAGCAATGATTCTTTGCTTTCCTACTGAATAGTAGAATATTTATAATCAAGATTAGCATCTGCCATCAGAAAGCAATCAAGTCAATATTAAGGCCTGTTGAAACAAAGCATTATTTGCTATCTTTGTGAAGGTTAAAAGTGAAGGGGCCAGACAGGCCTCCCTGGGGAGGAAATTCTGGACTATAGGTACCACTATTGAGAAGGCTCCGTCTCGCATATCCATCAGTGTAAATTCAGCTGGAAGTGTGACATGGCACAGAGACATGTTTCTGACAATCTCAATAGCTGGTTAGGCTCACGTGGGAGCAAGTCTTTTAGATAAACTGTTAATAGTGTTGTGTTTTTTTAATTTCAGCCAAGTGTGTCTTGTATGCATTCTTTTCAAGTAATGCGTAGTGTTCTGTTTCTTGTGGCATTGCTGAACTATGCCCAAGTGTTGTGGATTTCACTGATGAATATCCCCGTCAGTAAATAAAAGTTTGTTTTATTGTATCTTGAGGTGGTTGGTTTTCATTACAAGCTGATCAGCAAATAGTGAAATGCTTTCATTATTTAAATAGCACTGTGCTGTTGCATCTCCATATCCAAAAAGAAAGCAAGTCTGTGAGCTGCTTCTAAGAAAAGGAGCCAACATCAATGAAAAGACAAAAGAGTGAGTTAACTCATTTATGCACCAATTGTTGATAACCTGTCCAAGAACCCTAAGTAGGAACGGTATCATAATTTGTTTTTTTTTTTTTTTTATAAAGCTTCCTGACACCTCTCCATGTGGCATCAGAAAAAGCCCATAATGATATTGTGGAAGTGGTTGTGAAACATGAAGCAAAGGTATGAATTACTTTGATAGTTCCATACATAATGAAAATGGTGTATTTGAGAGATAAGTTAATATTCGTCATAAAGTCTTCAAGTATGCACTTTTGTGACTTTGCCTCTGCCACGTTCTTGGAACTTGGTAGAGACCAAGATGAAGATTTTTGGTAGCATTTAAATTATTCTGTGGAATGTTGATAGCTGGTGTGTTTTTCTAATGTTAATTGGAAGATATGTTATAGGAGCAAACATTCTGGAAACCAATATTCTCCATAATAGTTCTGAAAGTGTCAATTTTCTTGGTTGCTACTACAAATTATTGTTTAAAATTATGTTTTGTGAGTGAAGTCTCTTTTTTTTCCTTTGGAGTTTGTTTGTCTGTTTTGGTGTATTGCTTTCTCAAGGTTTTCTACTTTCTTTAGGTTAATGCTTTGGATAATCTTGGCCAGACACCCCTACATAGAGCAGCACACTGTGGCCACCTGCAGACATGCAGGCTATTGTTGAGCTCGGGCTGTGATCCTTCAATTGTGTCATTGCAAGGTTTTACAGCCTCTCAGATGGGAAATGAGAGTGTTCAACAACTATTACAAGGTAATACCATTTTTATTTCAAGTCTTCCACTTTCTCTAGTATGGGCTGCATCACCATTATTAAGGAATAAAACTTTTGGAGCAGGAAGAGAATTGACTTGGATAATTTGCAGCCTTTACTGGCAGAAGTGTGTACCACAGTGCAAATCAGAAGGCTTAAAAACCTGCCTGTGACTCATGGAGTCCACAAATTCTCCTCCTCAAGAAAATTCTGAAGGAACCTCAAAACAGAACACTTATGGTCAACTAATGTCATGCTTTCTTAGTTCAGATTAGTCCAGCTTCACTGGATCAGTCTGGGCTTTTAAGGCTGTGACACACCAGCCACGCTGCAGCACAGTGCGTAGACCAGCATTGGCAAGCGGCACAGAGATTTCAGTGTTTCTTGTTTTGATTAAAATTTCACGACAACGCAGGAGAGCTGCATTGCTGTGCAAGAAAACTTGGGAAAACTGAACTTTGCCCAATCAAAGGGCACGATCAGTGCAGTGGGGCGGGATGTGAAGTGAAGTGTTCGGCCAATCAGAATCAAGTCTGAAAAGACTTTATTTTGATTGGCTGAAAGGCCGAGATGAGAGATGATGGAGACAGCCACAGCCACTATTTATCAACAGAGAGAGCAATTCCAGGCCAGTATAGACAGGAAAGTGGTGCAGGGCGAAGCAAAGGCCCGGTTCGGTTCGCCTTGCTTCGCGCCACACCATGCTGTGGGCGGTGTGTCACAGGCTTTATCCTTTTAGCAACAGCATATCCAGGCTTCCTGTGCCCCCTTTTCCCATTTGGAGGTTGAAGCATAATGGCCTGTCTCAGTCTCTTTTAATTTCATTAAAATTTAGAGTAGCTAAATTTTATAGGCTTATACGGTATGTAAGCCTAAATGATATTTGAGTTAGGATTGGTAGTTCCATTGCATATTTTGTTGTATAAACTTGGTGAATTAGTTATTTTTGTCATTTCTTTTACAGAAGGTGTCCCTTTAGGCAATTCAGAAGCAGATCGACAGTTGTTAGAAGCTGCAAAAGCAGGAGATGTAGATACAGTAAAAGTAAGTTAGAAATGGCTTTTGTATTTACTAGCTCTGACGAGAATAACATCTGTTCACTTTGCAGGCTCATTTTTGAAGAAGTGTATCCCAAAGTCCTTTAGACAAGAGACTGTTGAAAATAGATGGTTTTGACAACTTCTGGTTTTAGGGAACTTTTTATTTTTTATCATTATTGAGACTCTTGGCCAGGCCAGTATCTCAACTACTCATCTATTGGATGTGTCACTTTGACCAGCCGAGAGAGATACACGTTGGTGTGAAAATGCATGTAAAACAGAGATACACTTTGTTAAGCAATTATTTTACCATTGGGCAGAAGCACAAACTTACCATCTCTTTCCTACCCTCCCTCACTCCCCAAATGGCAACTGGCCTCTTGGAAAACATACACTATTCTTTGCTGCATCATAGCTGTAGGTGTTCCTTGTATACAGAACTTGTGCATTTGTAAGATTTATTGGTAACAGTCACAAGAAGTGAGGATATTATTTGGAGTATGTAACGTATGCAGTAAATGTTTTCTGTGTTTGTCAGTATAGACCTTTATAAGTTATTTCCATTTACCATTGAAAATGAGGTTACACTATACAAAGTACTGGAATGCCCTAACAAAATTAGGACAGTTGGACAGGAAATAGTACTAATGGAAAGTGGAAATTACACTTTTTAATACCAATAGTTAAGCAATGCATTAATAGTTGCCAATAACGGGCCCTGTGCTCATTGTGTTGAGCCAAAAATACATAAATCACACTGATTTATAAATACACTCAGCCATTTGGCTTGTGACTAATTTCTGCAGAGGCCTTTGGTTGAGTAGGAGAGGTTGCCAACTCTTCATTGCATAACCTTCTGGAAAACACAGAAAATCCCTGTATTTTTCTCTTGTTAGAAGATTGCAAGAAAGCTGTGTTGATAAAGATGTCTAGTTACAATTTACATGCAACCATAAGAGTAAAGCACTGAAACTTAGGGATGAACTGATAGTTTGGCACTTGAGGTGAAAAAAACAAATGGTATCTTTCTCTCTCTTCCCTCCACCCCATAAAAATATAATAAAGTTATATAGCCAATCCTTTAATATCACCCAGAACTGGCTCTTTAGATAAGTTTTTAGTTGAAATTTCATATGCAAGTCAAACTGTGTGTTGGGGGGGGGGGGAATTCATTAATCAGCTTGTTTACACAGATTGTAATCATTTGTGGCCTTGCTCTTTTCTTCTTCTACCAGTAATGTATATATTCTCAACTATTGTGTTTCATAGAAGTTATGTACCGTACACAGTGTAAATTGCCGGGATATTGAAGGACGTCAGTCCACACCACTTCACTTTGCAGCAGGATACAATAGAGTATCTGTGGTTGAATATCTTCTGCAGCATGGTGCTGATGTTCATGCAAAAGACAAAGGGTAAATATCTTTGTTTTTTTAGTGACTTTAGGTCTTTTAAATGTGTTTGTATGAGGGATTGGGATAGATACTGAGAGTTGCTCTGAGAGTAGTGTTATCTAAATACGTGTAGTGATCTCAGCTGATCATGCAGATAACCCCCCCAAAACACACACACACACACACACACACACACACACACACACACACACACACACACACACACACACACACACACACACACACACCCCAAGGGACGTAGTGGGGAGACGAATTCATTTGATACACATTGCTCCCAATGGTGCTTTTATATTTAGCAGGGGGAGAGTAACTGTCCCTCTTCATCCCAGTGCGGTTCTTTTCTAGTGGCTGTTTGCTCTTTTGCATCTTTTTAGATTGTGAGCCCATTTGGGACAGTGTGCCATTTAATTATTTGATTTTGTCTGTAAACTGCTTTGAAATTTTTTATTGAAAAGCGGTATATAGTGTCACAACATAGTCACAATAACCAAATTTGACTGACTGATATCCACTTAAATTACACAATGTAATTTATAATAGCTGCATAATATTTGTGTTGACATTAAGAAGCATATGTTCTGTATCTAATGTGACTAGAGGCTATTGTAATGCAAGTACCAGGATGACTTTAGGGTCAAATCCAGCCATGAGCTAACATTTAATTCTTTATGCACTTAATTTTGGTGGAGTGAGTGCTCCACCGGCCTAAGGAGTTGCAAATTTGCCGTAAAGCACGTTTGCAGCTCTTTATGAGTAACCTGCTCACTCAACCATGGACTCGGACCTGCACCGGCCGCCACAGGTAGCTCCTGCGCCGGTTGGCACAGGGATGGGGGGAGGGCAAGCAGGGGTGGCGAGGGAGGGGGCCATTGACCAGCCTGGGTTGGAAGGGAGGAGGGATATTGGCACTGAGCTGCACCGATATCCAATGCCCTGTTGCAGCCTAGGCCGGCCTTTCACGGCCTCCCTGGATGTGCTCCAGCTCCAGAGGTGGTGTGCATCCGAGGAGGCCCATTGGGGCCTGCGCCGCCTACATCGGGGGAAGGGGACGAACGTTTACTTCCCCGAGGTGAGCCCAGGCGATGCAGCGGTCGGCCTTTTATGCCAGCTGCCGCATCTTAGGCAGGATTGGGCTGCCCATCAGCTATGTGCATGTGTGTGTGTTTTTTTTTTTAAAAAAAGATGATGATGTTAAAGAATTAAGATTTCATGTTGGCAGATGTTGCAGGTTTCAATTGTAGCTCTTATTTGCGGATGTTTTCTTAATATTTTCAGAGGCCTTGTCCCATTGCACAATGCTTGTTCTTATGGACACTATGAAGTGGCTGAACTACTTGTGAAACATGGTGCAATTGTCAATGTAGCTGATTTGTGGAAGTTCACTCCTTTACATGAAGCAGCTGCAAAAGGAAAATATGAGATTTGTAAACTTCTGCTTCAGGTACGTTGTGTTTGAAGCTAGAATTTTCCAACTTCGTCTGAAAGGGTTTTTAGCACACATTATTTATTTTATTTTTATTTATTTAAAGAAAAATGTAGAACAGTACAGCTTTAGTTCAGTTAAAGCAGTGGTACCCTAACTGGGGCGTCGCGACGCCCCAGCCGGGAAGAAAGGGTTGCTATGCCCTTAAGGGGCATGGCAACCCGCGGTGAGGACAACGGCGCGCCTGGGATCGCGCCGCCACCGCTGCGCCCGGGATCGCCGTTTTTACCGTCATTGGTGGGCAGTGGGTGTCCCTCGGGGGTTGCGGGGAGCCTGCGGACCCCTCCGCAGGCCTCCCCAAGTGTCGGAGCAGCGCTCCAACGCGATCGCAACTGACTTCCGGTTTTACGCGAAACCGGAAGTCAGTTTCGATCGCGTTGGAGCGCTGCTCCGACGCTTGGAGAGGCCTGCGGAGGGGTCCGCAGGCTCCCCGCAACCCCCGAGGGACACCCACTGCCCACCAATGACGGTAAAAACGGCGATCCCGGGCGCAGCGGTGGTGGCGGCGGCGCGATCCCAGGCGTGTCATCGCCACTCCTGGGAAGGCCCCGCTGCTACTTAGAGCAGTGTAAGGCCTTCCCAGGAGTTAGGGAACCTCTGAGTTAAAGGGTTAGACACCCTGTCCCTTATTGAATCTGGGCACCCTAGTATTAGTAGCCTTCCCAGATCCAAAGGGGAACAGAGTGCCTACCTTTAACCTTTGGAATTTGGGCAGGTGCAGCTTGTTGCACCCTTCCATGATGATGAGCTGCACCTGCCCAGATTCCAATGGTTAACAGCACAATCCTATGCATGTCTACTCAGAAGTAAGTCCCATTGCATTCAATGGGACTTACTCCCAGGAAGGTGTGCATAGAATTGTAGCCTAAAGGTAGGCACTCTGTCCCCATTTGGATATGGTAAGCCTATGCAGGAGCTCTTGCTCTCAACTTTCAAACTGCACTCTCAACTTTTAAACTGCAAGATCAATACATATCTTAGTTTCCACAAAGTCCTGGGGCTGGAACTTAAGGGTTAATTTTTTCAAATGCTTCCAGAGGCTAGAGGCTGCTGAGAGATCATTGTAGCCATTTAGCAAGTGTTTAAGAGCTGCTTGAAAACACAGTTTGCAGTTTAAAAAAGAGAGGAAAAAAAGCCCCTTTTACCTTTGAAAAGAGACTCGGAGAGGCTAGGCTTTGATTGTAGGTCGCACCCCTACTTTAAAGACTTGCCTTAGGGCAAAAAGGTGAGTCTTATACTCAGGCCAATATGGTAATTAAAACAAGGCAATTAAAACGGACAAGCACCAGTGGGTCACCTAAGATTGCATTTGATTAAAAAAAGCCAGCTGACCCATGTCAGCAATCGAATGCTAACCTAAATAAAAACGTCTTAAGGCCTCACCGAAAGATTTCTAAAGAGGGAGCCATTCTGAATTCCAGGGAAAGGGAATTGGGGTGCCACCACCGAGAAGGCCCTATTTCTCGCCGTCATCCCCCTCACCTCTGTCATTGGCAGCACAGTTAACAGAGCCCACCCTGATGACCCCAGAAGACGGGTCAGATTATAAGGAAAGAGGCAGTCCCTCAAATACCCTGGTCCCAAGCCGTAAAGGGCTTTTAAAAGTCAAAACTAGCACTTTGAATTGTGCCCAGAAACAAACTGGCAGCCAGCATAGCCACTGAATCAATGGCCCGACTGCGTCAAACCAACGAGCCCCGGCAACTACACGGGCAGCCGCATTCTGCACTAGTTGCAGTTTCCGAACATTCTTCAAAGGATGACATTTTTAGTACTAGTCTTAAGTACAGTATATGTTAAATATTTGTGAATAGAAAAAGCAATAATTAGTAGGACAGTGATCCAAATGCTAGATACATTTCCACCTTGTATGTTTTTGTTATGGAAGCCAATGTGTGTATTTCTTTTTCATTTCTTATGAACACAGCATGGGGCTGACCCCACAAAGAAAAACAGAGATGGGAATACTCCTCTAGACCTTGTGAAAGATGGTGACACAGATATTCAGGATCTGCTTAGAGGAGATGCAGCTTTGCTAGATGCTGCAAAGAAGGGCTGTTTGGCTCGAGTAAAGAAATTGTGTTCTCCTGACAATGTAAATTGTCGTGATACACAAGGCCGGCATTCAACTCCTCTGCACTTAGCAGGTTGGTGTGTTTAAACCTCACGTTAGTACATGTATTTGACATTTTTTTTCTATGAAAGTTTTGACTAATTGTGATAGGTATTTGCCTCTGGCTAGAACTACAAGTAGCTAGAACTACCCCTTCATGGATCATTGCCTTGTCGTGGCGAAGGGGCTTGCGTAACTCAATGAAGCCATGAGCTATGCCGTGCAGGGACACCCAAGACGGACAGGTCGTAGCAGAGAGTTCTGACTAAAAGTGATCCACTGGAGAAGGAAATGGCAACCCACTCCAGTAACCTTGCCAAGAAAATCCCATGAACAGTTCCAAAAGGCTACAAGATATGACGCCGGAAGATGAGCCCCTCAGGTCGGAAGGTGTCCAATATGCTACTGAGGAAGAGCGGAGGACTATTCCAAGTAGACCCAGAAAGAGTGAAGCGGCTGGGCCAAAGCCAATAGGACGTCCAGCTGTGGATGTGTCTGAGGTTGAAAGGAAAATCCAATGCTGCAAGGAGCAATATTGCTTAGGAACATGGAATGTGAGGTCTATGAATCAAGGCAAGCTGGATGTGGTCAAAGATGAGATGATAAGATTGAACATTGACATCTTGGGAATCAGCGAACTAAAATGGACGGGCATGGGCGAATTTAATTCAGGTGACCATCATATCTACTACTGTGGGCATGAATCCCTTAGAAGAAATGGAGTAGCCCTCATAGTCAATAAAAGAGTGGGAAAGGCAGTACTGGGGTGCAACCTCAAAAACGACAGAATGATTTCAGTTCGAATCCAAGGCAAACCATTCAACATTACAGTAATCCAAGTGTATGCCCCAACCACTGATGCCGAAGAAGATGAAGTTGACCGGTTCTATGAAGACCTACAACACCTTCTAGAACTAGCACCCAAAAAAGATGTCCTTTACATCATAGGAGACTGGAATGCTAAAGTAGGAAATGAAGAAATAAACGGAACAACAGGCAAGTTTGGCCTTGGAGCGCAAAATGAAGCAGGGCGAAGGCTAACGGAGTCCTGTCAAGAGAACACGCTGGTCATAGCAAACACTCTTTTCCAACAACACAAGAGGCGACTCTACACCTGGACATCACCAGATGGTCAATACCGAAACCAGATAGATTATGTGCTTTGCAGCCAAAGATGGAGAAGCTCTATACAATCAGTAAAAACAAGACCTGGAGCTGACTGTGGTTCAGATCATGAGCTTCTTCTTGCAAAATTCAGGCTTAAATTGAAGAATGTAGGGAACACCACTAGACCAGTCAGATATGACCTAAACCATATCCCTTATGAGTATACAGTGGAGGTGAAGAATAGGTTTAGGGCATTAGACCTGGTAGACAGAGTGCCTGAAGAACTATGGACAGAAGTTCGTAACATTGTACAGGAGGCAGCAACTAAAACCATCCCAAAGAAAAAGAAATGCAAGAAAGCAAAGTGGCTGTCAGATGAGGCTTTACAAATAGCTGTGGAAAGAAGGAATGCGAAAAGCAAAGGTGAAAGGGAAAGATATAAACAACTGAATGCAGATTTCCAGAGAATAGCAAGGAGAGATAAGAAGGCCTTCTTAAATGAACAATGCAAGGAAATCGAGGAAAACAACAGAATGGGGAGGACTAGAGATCTCTTCAAGAAAATTGGAGATATCAAGGGAACATTTTGTGCAAAGATGGGCATGATAAAGGATAAAAAAGGCAGAGACCTGACAGAAGCAGAAGAGATTAAGAAGAGATGGCAAGAATACACAGAAGAACTATACAAGAAAGATCTTAATGTTCCTGATGACCACGCTGGTGTGGTCACTGACCCAGAGCCGGACATCCTAGAGAGCGAAGTCAAGTGGGCCTTAGATAGCATTACTAACAACAAAGCTAGCGGAGATGATAATATCCCAGCTGAGCTACTTAAAATCCTAAATGATGATGCTGTGAAAGTGCTGCACTCAATATGCCAACAAATTTGGAAAACTCAGCAGTGGCCAAAGGATTGGAAAAGGTCAGTTTACGTTCCAATTCCAAAGAAGGGCAGTGCCAAAGAGTGTTCAAACTATCGCACAATTGCACTCATTTCACATGCTAGCAAGGTTATGCTCAAAATTCTACAAGCTAGGCTTCAGCAGTACGTGGACCGAGAACTACCGGATGTACAAGCTGGGTTTCGAAGAGGCAGAGGAACTAGAGATCAAATTGCCAACATGCGCTGGATCATGGAGAAAGCACGAGAGTTCCAAAAAAACACCTACTTCTGCTTCATTGACTACGCAAAAGCCTTTGATTGTGTGGATCACAACAAACTGTGGCAAGTTCTTAAAGAGATGGGGATACCAGACCACCTTACCTGTCTCCTGAGAAACCTGTATGCGGGTCAAGAAGCAACAGTTCGAACCGGCCATGGAACAACTGATTGGTTCAAAATTGGGAAGGGAGTACGGCAAGGCTGTATATTGTCACCCTGCCTATTTAACTTATATGCAGAGTACATTATGAGAAATGCAGGGCTGAATGAATCGCAAGCCGGAATCAAGATTGCCGGGAGAAACATCAACAACCTCAGATATGCAGACGATACCACTCTAATGGCAGAAAGTGAAGAAGAACTAAAGAGCCTCTTGATGAGAGTGAAAGAGGAGAGTGCAAAAGTTGGCTTGAAACTCAACATTAATAAAACTAAGATCATGGCATCTGGTCCCATCAATTCCTGGCAAATAGAAGGGGCAGAAATGGAAGCAGTAACAGATTTTACTTTTTTGGGTTCCAAGATCACTGCAGACGGAGACAGCAGCCATGAAATTAAAAGACGCTTACTCCTTGGAAGGAAAGCTATGGCAAATTTAGATAGCATAATAAAAAGCAAAGATATCACCATACCAACAAAAGTTCGTATAGTCAGGGCGATGGTGTTCCCAGTAGCAATGTATGGTTGCGAGAGCTGGACCATAAGGAAGGCTGAGCGCCGAAGAATAGATGCTTTTGAACTGTGGTGCTGGAGAAGACTCCTGAGAGTCCCTTGGACTGCTAGGAGATCAAATCAGTCAATCCTAAATGAAGTCAACCCTGACTGTTCCCTGGAAGGACAGGTACTAAGGCTGAAACTCAAATATTTTGGCCACCTAATGCGAAGAGAGGACTCTCTGGAGAAGACTCTGATGCTGGGAAAGACTGAAGGCAAAAGGAGAAGGGGAAGGCCAAGGATGAGATGGTTAGACAGCATCACCGATGCAACGAACATGAAAATGAGCGAACTCAGGAAGATAGTGGAGGATAGGAAGGCCTGGCGGGATATGGTTCATGGGATCACGAAGGGTCGGACACGACTTAACGACTGAACAACAACAGAACTACAAGTTCTGATGAGCACTTTGAAATGAAATTCAATATACCTGTTGAGTAACTGTGCTTGAATTCAGCAAGTCCTGTCTGATGTATCCCAGATTTTCGGTCCATCTAGCCCAGGGGTTCTCAACCAATGGTATGTGTACCAGCAGTGGTACTCTAGCTGACTGGAGGTGGTATGCAGATTGCCGGTACCCCACTCCAACGCGGCATTTTCGGCCTCATTTTTGCTCCCAAGAAGCTCCTGCTGTTGGCTGAGCCTCTTGGGAGCTCTGACTCTCCCGCCTGCCCTGACCCCTCCTACCTGCCCTTCTGGGTTCCAAAAATGGCAAACCCCCAAAAGTGGCAATGATGTTATATCCAGTTAGTTCCGGTGATACACCGAGGGAGAGTGGCGCTGGAGGTGGTACGCGGAGGGGGGAGAGTTGAGAACCCCGGTCTAGCCCAATGCTGTCTATTCTGGGCAGCAGTTCCTCAGGGTCTTGGGCAGAGGTCTTTTCCCAGCCTTGTTTTACCTGAATTCCTTTCTACTGTGAATGTTAGGAGTCAAACCATGGTACCTTGTTTATACAGTGCACGCGTTGGACTGCTATGCTCTTGATCCTCAGCCTTGGAGCAATCCTGGCTGCAACTGTGCATACTCTGCACTTCAAAATAAAATAGCTCAAAGTGTATTGTTCAAGAACACTGGGAAGATAGTGGGTGGTAGCTTTTCTAGTATTTCTTTTGGAGATGCTTCATAAGAACATAATAAGAACATAAGCCCTGCTGGATCAGGCCAAAAGCCCATCTAGTCCAGCTTCCTGTATCACACAGTGGCCCCACCAGATGCCTCGGGGAGCACAAGACAACAAGATAACCTGTTTCCCGTTGTCACTCCCTTGCACCTGGCACAGAGAGAACCTACTTCTAAAACCAGGAGGTTGCTTATCGCTTGTAACCTGTGATGGTCTTTTCCTCCATGAATCTGTCCAAACCCCTTTTAAAGGCATCCAGGCGACTCGCTTCCTGATAATGATTCTATTAAAATTTTTGTTCTTGTCTCATTACCTGCTAGCTGGTTACAATAATTTGGAGGTTGCTGAATACCTGCTACAGCATGGAGCTGATGTAAATGCACAGGACAAGGGGGGTCTAATTCCTCTACACAATGCAGCATCCTATGGGGTAAGTAACTTAAAATCTTTGAGAATTATGGAACTCTAAACCTATATATAACTTGTTTATGCTATGTTTTTAACATTTTAACAACTTTTTCATTGTGTAATAATATCACTTTTTAAAATAATAGTTTCATAACTTGCAGACTGAGCTAGCTGCCAAATTAGGAGGTTAAATACATGAAAACATGGGACTACAGTACTTTGCTGTGGTTCCTCACATGGTGATCAGATTACTTGAAAGATGTCTCTTGAAGTCTGTTCTGTCTGTTACTTTTTCCAGTGGGAAAACCTTGGGGTTTTCCTTGGGTTTTTTTTGTGTGGGTGGGTGGGTGTGGAGGGGGGGGAGAAACTCATGTGTCTTACTTCATCCGCTATGTGACGACATGAATGGCCGAACCAGGAGATCACACATTTATTTGAGTTCAGATAAATACAGGATTGTTGGTGGTTCACTTTGCCCTGTTGTGAGTAGAGAATTGCATGAATCTCATTTCCAGTCTTTTTTTCTGGATACGTTTCAAGAAGGAGGAGAGAGATGTTGTCTAAACAAGCCCTTGGATCTTCTGTAATATACATAGGGAACAGAATTCTTCTTCAGAGCTCAGCTTTAAATAAACAATTGGTAGAAAATGGCAAGCCTCTCTTGCTTCTTCAATTAGATGTTTGGTTGCAGTAAGTTCAAATTAGAAGACTTCATTGGTTTTCTCAATCAGTGTGGTTTACTGATTTATACACTTTTCCCAACCTTTTAGACAGAATGTATTGTGTTGTCCTTGGGGGGAATCCCCATCCCCGAAAAATCTGGGACTTGGGCATTTTCCAGTGCTTTTTAAATACTAGAGATTGTACTTTCTAAACCAGTTGTCATTGTTTTTATTTTTATAAAGTAATCAGAGCTTTAGGTAATGGCACAGTTGAACTCTAGTCAGAAAAGGACTCACAAGCAGGAAAGGTTGTGGAGAAGCAGAATTCAGAGACGAGATTAAACCCTTCACCTCTTCCCTCCCCCCCCCCCCCCCCCAGCTCTCAGACCTTAAAGCAGTTTGCAGGACTGGTAAGGGGACTTAGTTTAGGCTGATGGTATAGTGTGGGATATTGTCTGTCAGAGAGATGTTCTTGAGATTACAGTCTGGTTCTGTAACTAGATTCTGTTGTTTTTGCAAATGTCTGCATACTACATAAAAGAAGTACAGTATGTATAGGTGCAGTTCAAACCTGTGACCACAACTTTGGGGTTGATGTTGTTCCAAAGGGATGGATCTTTCATTGACAGTTATATTATGCTAGCTAGAGTGTCTTCCAGTGTGTATCTTAATACAATTCTGTTTGTATAATATCTGCTTCAATCAGCTGGTACACTGAGATACTCTGCTTGCAGAACAAGTACTTCTTGTATATTGGCTGTGTGTGTGATTAACCTCAGTAAAACTTGACTGAATATTTGTTCTGGTACCGTTATACTAAGTAACCTCCTTAATCATCTTCTACTCAAAGTTTGAAGCAATTGTGGCATTAATTATGTTGCTTGTTTTAAATCATGTGATATAAAGAATGCGAAGGATTTTGTACAGGGGAAAGCTAGGATTTAAGAGAATAAAGTATGAGCTGGAAGTTTCTGGCTCAGTCCTGAGCTCATTCACTGGCGTCACTGCAGGGGGGCGGAGCTCTAAGTTCCGCCGCGATCCAACCCTCCGTTACATGGGTGAACGAAGTGGCCTCGCCTTCGGAGCCATTCAAGGCGGTGAAAACAACACACAGGGAGTCTCCTGTGCGTTGTTTTCACCGCTTTGAATGGTTCAGAAGGCGAGGGGGCGGGGCTGCTTCGTTCACCCGTGTAACGGAGGGTCAGATTGCGGCGGAACCTAGAGCTCCGCCCCCCTGTAGTGACGCCAGTGAGCTCATTAAGTAGCCTTAGGCAGAATGAGTGCTAAGTACATAGAAGGCATGAAATGAAACTTTATACATCGTTGAGCCACTCAAAAGTTAGAATATCTGAGAAGGTCATGAGTTTCACTAGCTCTCACTAAGTCTTTCATTCAGTAGTAAGACTAGTTTAATGGGACTGAGGCCACAATCCTATGTATGCTTTTTTGGGAGTAAGACCCATTGAACAAAATGGGACTTACTTCTGAGTAGTTGTGCATAGGATTGCGCTGTTAAAGGCTTGCATAAGCGTTACAGCCTTTGCTAGGATTTGAAAGAGCTACTTCAGGCAGAATCTGTGAGACTTTTACTCTCCCCCGACCTGCCAGACACTTAAAGCAGCAGATTCCCAAGTCAAATCACAAACTACTTTTGTAACCAAGCCAAACCACAAACTACTTTTGTAACCAAGTTTCAAAAGCCATTTGCTATCTGGCGTAGGGTGCTACTGTTTTGAGAAATACAAGCCCAAGATGTTCTTAAATACATAAATCTTGTTGCTTGTTCTTTGAATCCCAGGTATAATCTTAACTGCTGAGCTGTGTGGAGTAACCCTCCTATACACGCACGCTCTCTTCATGGAGAGAATTTACTCCTTATCCTATGTTCTTTATTGTTGTTGTTGTTCAGTCGTTAAGTCGTGTCCGACCCTTCGTGATCCCATGAACCATATCCCGCCAGGCCTTCCTGTCCTCCACTATCTTCCTGAGTTCGCTCATTTTCATGTTTGTTGCATCGGTGATGCTGTCTAACCATCTCATCCTTGGCCTTCCCCTTCTCCTTTTGCCTTCAATTTTTCCCAGCATCAGAGTCTTCTCCAGAGAGTCCTCTCTTCGCATTAGGTGGCCAAAATATTTGAGTTTCAGCCTTAGTACCTGTCCTTCCAGGGAACAGTCAGGCTTGATTTCATTTAGAATTGACTGATTTGATCTCCTAGCAGTCCAAGGGACTCTCAGGAGTCTTCTCCAGCACCACAGTTCAAAAGCATCTATTCTTCGGCGCTCAGCCTTCCTTATGGTCCAACTCTCGCAACCATACATTGCTACTGGGAACACCATCGCCCTGACTATACGAACTTTTGTTGGCATGGTGATATCTCTGCTTTTTATTATGCTGTCTAAGTTTGCCATAGCTTTCCTTCCAAGGAGTAAGCGTCTTTTAATTTCATGGCTGCTGTCTCCGTCTGCAGTGATCTTGGAACCCAGAAAAGTAAAATCTGTTACTGCTTCCATTTCTGCCCCTTCTATTTGCCAGGAATTGATGGGACCAGATGCCATGATCTTAGTTTTATTAATGTTGAGTTTCAAGCCAACTTTTGCACTCTCCTCTTTCACTCTCATCAAGAGGCTCTTTAGTTCTTCTTCACTTTCTGCCATTAGGGTGGTATCGTCTGCATATCTGAGGTTGTTGATATTTCTCCCGGCAATCTTGATTCCGGCTTGTGATTCATTCAGCCCTGCATTTCTCATAATGTACTCTGCATATAAGTTAAATAAGCAGGGTGACAATATACAGCCTTGCCGTACTCCCTTCCCAATTTTGAACCAATCAGTTGTTCCATGACCGGTTCGAACTGTTGCTTCTTGACCCGCATACAGGTTTCTCAGGAGACAGGTAAGGTGGTCTGGTACCCCCATCTCTTTAAGAATTTGCCACAGTTTGTTGTGATCCACACAATCAAAGGCTTTTGCGTAGTCAATGAAGCAGAAGTAGGTGTTTTTTTGGAACTCTCGTGCTTTCTCCATGATCCACCGCATGTTGGCAATTTGATCTCTAGTTCCTCTGCCTCTTCGAAACCCAGCTTGTACGTCCGGTAGTTCTCGGTCCACATACTGCTGAAGCCTAGCTTGTAGGATTTTGAGCATAACCTTGCTAGCATGTGAAATGAGTGCAATTGTACGGTAGTTTGAACACTCTTTGGCACTGCCCTTCTTTGGAATTGGAACGTAAACTGACCTTTTCCAATCCTTTGGCCACTGCTGAGTTTTCCAAATTTGTTGGCATATTGAATGCAGCACTTTCACAGCATCATCATTTAGGATTTTAAGTAGCTCAGCTGGGATATTATCATCTCCACTAGCTTTGTTGTTAGTAATGCTACCTAAGGCCCACTTGACTTCACTCTCTAGGATGTCCGGCTCTGGGTCAGTGACCACACCAGCGTGGTCATCAGGAACATTCAGATCTTTCTTGTATAGTTCTTCTGTGTATTCTTGCCATCTCTTCTTAATCTCTTCTGCTTCTGTTAGGTCCTTGCCTTTTTTATCCTTTATCATGCCCATCTTTGCACAAAACGTTCCCTTGATATCTCCAATTTTCTTGAAGAGATCTCTAGTCCTCCCCATTCTGTTGTTTTCCTCGATTTCCTTGCATTGTTCATTTAAGAAGGCCTTCTTATCTCTCCTTGCTATTCTCTGGAAATCTGCGTTCAGTTGTTTATATCTTTCCCTTTCACCCTTGCTTTTTGCATTCCTTCTTTCCACAGCTATTTGTAATTTACAAATGTTCTTTATTATGTATGTATTGTATGTATTTATTATGTATGTATTGTATGTATTTACAAATGTTCTTTATTACATGTACATTTATTTGTGTGAGTGATAAGCTTGAAGTAATCCACTGAATTTGTCATCCCTTTGCTTTATAAGTAGTTTGAACCAGGCAGATTTCTAATTTAAGGCACATTTACTTCCTTATTCTGACCACAGAATAAAGTCTGACCACAGAATAATATTCTGGAAATAGCCAGTTGGCAGAGAGAGGCTTTGCTAGCTGTATCATATCATAGCTCTAAGAACCTCTGCTTATATGTGGTGCTCAGAAAGTTTCATCTTCTGAAAATGATGTGAGGAAGGTGCTTTCCCAAACTCTAGTGTAGCAGGAAAGCTGTGGTCTGTGAAATGTGGAATCATCCTTCATTAACGATTCTCAAAGCCTTTGTCCAAACGCTGGACAATAATTATGTAACAGCTTGGTCTTTCTTTGGCCCTTCTGAAAAGATTGCTACCGTTTGCTGAAATCTCACACACGGAGGCTAATCTTCCCTCATCTTTCTGGGAAGAAATCTGAGGCATCCACTTTTAAGGGGGCTACATGCATAAATTACTATTCTTCTTCATTTGTATCTCTTTAGATTTCATGCCAGTAGGATAGTTATCATTTTCATAATTATGTTTTAGAGGTTCTTAGTAATGAATTCTGTCTGACCACCACTTTAGCATCCATAATGCAAATGTGACATGGTTTATGTCAAGAAAGACACTTGCTATTGAGTCTAGCCCGGTTCAGTTGTTTCGACATCACAAGGAGATGAATATGTGAGGGCTCCTCCATAGTGCATTAATGATGTGGGCACTAAGCCTTATCTTCTGCCTCAGGTGAGCAATCACAGGGAGAAACTTTCCCTTTGTCTGTCACTGCAGGCAAATGCTGACCATGACAAGGGTGGGGCTAAGCGTTTGTGTCATTGGTGTGCCCTAAAGCAGCCCTCCAGCATTTACACTGTACAGGAGGGGTTCTCAACCTGTGGTATGGGTACCCCTAGGGGTACGCGGACCTCTTGCTGGGGGTATGCCAAGCCCTGCCCCTTATTTGCCCCATCAGCAGCTAATTGTTAGTTAACATGGATTTTAAATTGTAATTATTTTTGGGAGCCCTTCTGCCTCTCTGATTTTGGTTTTGGGCTTATTTTTGTACTTTGGAAAATGTACTTTGGTGGGGTGGGGGAGCGAGGAGCTGATTTGGGGAAGTGTGACTTGGAGAAAAAAAAGATCCTTGCGTGTGTGTGTGTGTGTGTCTCTCTCTCTCTCTCTCACTCACACACACACACACACACACACACACACACACACACACACACACACACACACAGTTAAATAAAACATTTTTTCACATTTAAAATTGTTTTAGTACTTTTTTATTTAACGATTAATTATCTAATTAATTAATTGAGTAATTCAGTTAATTAGCAGTTAATTAGCAGGGGATACTTCAGAAAATTGGACGGTGATAGGGGGTACCCGGGCCTCCAAATGTTGAGAACTCCTGCTGTACAGTATTTCCACATGGAGATAGACAATTGAACAGGGCTACTATTGCCCTAGGACCGCGTTTCTCAAAGTCCTACAGAGGAGTTCAGTCTATGCAGGGGCAGGGCGATGTAGGAGGCAGTGCTCCAGGGTCGTGTCCACCCCAACCCAAAAACACTTTTTAAAATATACCTGGGTGTATACCTGAAAACCAGAAGTGGACTTTGGAATGCGATCGCCGCTGTTTAGAGCCGTGAGGAGGCCTGCGGAGGCGGAAGCAACCCCTGGATCCTTCGGGGAGCTGGCAGGACAACCAGGTATGTTTTAAAAAGTGTTTTGGGTCGGGCTGGGCACAATCCTGTAGCACTGCCGCCGCTGTTCTTGCTGGCCACTCTCCTTAAAGGGATATCGGCCTCTTCTGGAACCCCTGCCCTAGGAAGTTCGTTTTATCTTTGAGAGGGAGTTAGAGCTTGTTCACTAATGATTTGCTTGCTCAACTTTGATAGATTGGTAGATTGTTTGCACCTTCCGCAATAATTATCCCTTGAAGATGAAAGAATAATCTTAGAAGGCAACAGGTGTTTGTAAGAAAATGGTCTTTCTTTGCTCTTCCTCCTGGTTTTTCCCTTACCGAAGGTCCAGCTTCCAGCCAGGATAATTCCTAGCGAAAGGTGTAATGTATAGCTAAAGACTGTCTACTGCACATTATTGTCCTGGGCTGCCTTGTTTGCTTTGATGAGGTGTATTTTGCAATATTCACTTCCTTAGGACATCCAAAGGAAAGTTATAGGAAGACCTTTTCTTCTGAGGGTTACACTACATAAATGTATTTTATTTTCCAGCATGTAGATGTAGCAGCTTTACTTATAAAGTATAATGCGTGTGTAAATGCTACGGACAAATGGGCTTTCACACCTTTGCATGAAGCAGCCCAGAAAGGAAGGACACAGCTTTGTGCCTTATTATTGGCACATGGAGCTGATCCTACTCTGAAAAACCAGGAAGGACAAACGTCATTAGACCTAGTCACCGTAAGTGATGGGATTTTTTGAGAAGTTTATATTAAGCTTCGGTTCCTGGCTGCTGGCTAGGAAATCAAATTTGAGAGTTTAAAGCTTATGGTTAGTCTGGTGTAGAAGTATGTTGTTCAGAGGGGGAACAAATAAGTACCTATGTTATGAAATTTGTGTTCCTTTTATAAATGCATATTTACCTAGTTCAGTATTTCCTGGGTTATTGAATGACATATCAAAATCTAATTAATAATACTATTGACAAAGTTTGATTTTTAAACCCTAACCTGCACAATTTGATCTAAAAAGTCGCATTCAGCATACCAACTATGTTTGATGGCCCACCAGGGTTTCAGTGAAACATCCCATGCTTCCTTTCATGGGACTGCAAAAACAGAGGCTGTCAAGCACTTGTCAGGCCGGGTGCACTATATTTTGCCTATATTTTGACTCTGGGGGTCACAAGTTATGCAAGCCTGATTAAAGCAAAACCAAACTTTTGGTTTTAATTTGACTCTAAAAATTTGGTTTAGACTGTGTGAGTACTGTGTGAGTACTATCAAATGCTGCTTATTCTAGAGTAGAAATGTATTTTTTCATCATTTCATACCTAAAACTACTCTTAATTGAAACAAAAAATCTTGTTGTAGGCACTTCTGAAAGCATGAACCTGTTTCATCAAGTGCATCTAATGCAATTGATCCAATGGACTAACATGACTACTTTTCTGGAATGTGCCCACAATAAATATAAATTACTTGTTGATAAAGTAAGCAGTTGGCTTAGGTCCAAAGCTCTAGAAACACTCCAGCCCAAAGTTTCTTATGCAGTGTAATATTAAAGATTGCACCATTATGTACTCGGCAATTCCTAGGGAGCTTGCAGATAATTGCCAAAGTGCAACAGTTTTTTGCAGCATACAAAATACTTCTGTTATCTTGCCTTTTCAACAAGAGGCAGGTTAGGCTGTAAGCGAGCCATTTTTGTGGAGGACTTGCCCAAAGGTTCATGGCAGACTGTTGTGTCTTGTTTTTTCCAACCTGGATTTTCCACAACCAAAAAAGGCTGAACTCTAGCTGCTGTGCTACATTGCACACCAGTCCGTGTGTTGGAATGATCATACACAAGCAACTTCTAGATCAGGGCAAGGTATAATTGGAAGGTATTTTGTAAACAGCAAAATAAAATGTTAGCAATATTTGGCTATTTAAATTCTAATTTCCATTTAGCACAAGTAGTTCAGGTAAAAGACCAGTGCTGACATTACCATATGTCCTTATACTTGTCCATGTCAGCTTGCTTTTGCTGGTACTGTGCTTGACTTGTGTGCTTAATTATGTAACTTGTTTCATATTTTCAGGCGGATGATGTTAGCGCATTATTGACTGCTGCCATGCCTCCTTCTGCCTTACCATCTTGTTACAAACATCAGGTTATAAATGTATCTCAAAACACGGGATCTTCAGCTGATTCACTTTCCTCCATTCCATCCAGCCCATCTAACCTTTCTGCTGCCAGCAGTCTTGACAACTTGTCTGGTAGCTTTTCTGAACTTGCAGTTGTTGGAACAAACGCTGAGGGGGCTACTGGCTTGGAGAAAGAAGGTGAGACCTGCTTCCAATAGTGAATCTGTTTCTTCAGATAGGTGGACAACTTGTGTAAGAATTAGAGAGTTCACACATGCATCTGCTCTCAGATTACAATATTTAGTCATAACATGCTTAAGTGTTAACATGCATAAGACGGGGTGGTGCCGCTGTCTTTGAAGCAGGCGGTGGTGCGTCCCCTTCTGAAGAAACCCTCCTTGGACCCCACTATTTTGAACAACTTTCGGCCAGTCTCAAATATCCCATTTCTGGGCAAGGTGATCGAGCGGGTAGTGGCATCTCCACTCCAGAGGGTCTTGCAGGAAGACCCTCTGGGTCAATAATCCATCTGGATCCATTCCAATAATCAAAATGGATCCATTCCAGTCTGGCTTCAGGCCAGGGTTCGGAACAGAGACGACCTTGGTCGCCTTGGTGGATGACCTGCGCCAGGGACTGGACAGGGGGAGTGCGTCCCTGTTGGTCCTGCTGGACCTCTCAGTGGCTTTTGACACCATTGACCATGGTGTCCTACTGGGTCGGTTGGCTGGGTTGGGGCTTGGAGGCACCGTTTTGGGGTGGTTCCACTCCTTCCTGGCTGATAGATCCCAGAAGGTGGTGCTGGGGGATGCTTGTTTGGCACCCTTGCCCTTGAGGTGTGGGGTGCCACAAGGGTCAATTCTATCCCCCATATTGTTTAATATCTATATGAAGCTGCTGGGAGAGGTCATCCGGGGGCTTGGGGTAGGGAGTCATCAGTATGCTGATGACACCCAGCTCTTTCTCTCTTTTCCACCCGACTCCAAGGGGGCGGTCAATGTCCTGAATCGTTGTTTAGAGGCAGTTGGGAGCTGGATGGGGGTAAACAAGCTGAAACTAAATCCTGATAAGACAGAGGTTCTTTTGGTCCAGAAGTGTACAATTCAGGTATTGGACCATCGCCCTGCTCTGAATGGGGTTATACTCCCTCTGAAGGAGCAGGTCCGCAGCTTGGGGGTTCTCCTGGATGCGCAGCTGCTCCTGGATTCCCAGGTGGCGGCTGTGGCCAGGGGGCTTTTGCCAAGCTTCGGCTGGTGCGCCAGCTGCGCCCGTACTTGTATCGTGCGTACCTGGCCACAGTGACCCATGCCCTAGTGACATCTAGATTAGATTACAGCAATGTGCTCTACATGGGGCTGACTTTGAAGACTGTTTGGAAAAACTAGTGCAGAACACAGCTCCCCAGGTGGTTGCCGGGGCTTGTTGGTTCGACTCAGTCAGGCTGTTGCTTCGGCGGCTACACAGCTCCGGGCACAATTCAAAGTGCTAGTTTTGACTTTTAAAGCCCTTTATGACTTGGGACCAGGGTATTTGAGGGACCACCTCCTTCCTTATAATCCGACCCGTACATCAGGGAGGGCCCTGTTAACCGTGCCGCCATTGACGGAGGTGAGGGGAACGGCGGCGAGAAATGGGGCCTCGGCAGTAGCACCCCAACTGTGGAATTCCCTCCCCCTGGAATTAAGAACGGCTCCCTCCTTAAAGACCTTTCGGCGTGGCCTCAAGACGTTTTTATTCAGGTTAGCGTTCGATGGCTGACATGGTGGGCTGGCTTTTTAACAAATGCAATCATAAGGTGACCCACTGGGTTTGTTTAATTGTTTTAAATACCTGTTTTAATTGTTTTTATTGTATTGTATTGTATTATGTATTTTAACATGTTTTAATTGTAAGCTGCCTTGATTGCCCTTATTGGGAGAAAGGCGGGTAAAAATTCTTTAAATAATAAAAAATAAATAAGTGAATACCTGTCTGGCACAGGCAAAAATCACCTGATATAACCACTGATACAAGGATAGTTCAAACAGTTAGCTGCGATTTATTGAATAATGTACGTACGTTCATAGGTGTATTCAAAGGTAGCTTCTTTGGTACTGAATAACATACTTCAGACCTCTTGTATGATTTTTTTTTTCTGGGTCATTTGATTGACTGTATGGTATGACTTGAACATGAAGCTGGCATATTAGAATTTAATGAAGGCTTTCTTCCACAGCACTCTGTGCTGCCTTGCATCCTCTGCAAACTGTGTGTGTGATTTGTTTTTTGAGGTGGGGGGAAACCTGCTTTTTCCCTTGTTTGATTTAATCAATGAAGTTCAATACAGACTTTAAAAAATTGCCCTAAAATTCATATAGTTTAATTTTATTTATATAGGAATGCAAGATCAACTGGTATTTCAATCTTATTCTTGAAACATACATTATATGTTCCGAGTGTTGCTTGGCATGTTTATTGGATTGTTTCTAAATTATGTGAAATTAAGCTTGCAACAAGATAAAATGCACTGTTTCAGTTAAGGTGTGACCGTGTGTTTCCTATTCAGTTTCAGGAGTAGATTTTAACATAAATCAGTTTGTGAGAAATCTTGGACTTGAACATTTGATTGACATATTTGAGAGAGAGCAGGTAAGTAACTGTATTGATTTGGGTTTTTTTAAGAAAACAAGTTGCATACTTACATGGAAAAGTCAGAATAAGTATATACTGCAAATGAATTAATTGCAGTCATGTTCATCCATTAATGCTGTAATTAGTGATACAGGCTAAGTATCCCTTATCCGAAATGCTTGGGACCAGAAGTGTTTTGGATTTCAGACTTTTTTGGATTTTGGAATACTCTATTTGCATATACATGTCTGCTCGGCTCCGCTTCCCCCTTCCCTTTGCAGCCCAGCAGGCTCACTCACAAAACATGGCTATGGCCGCACTGTCTGTTGCTCATGCTCCCCTGTGCCCAGCCGCTGCCTTCGTGCCAGGCTAGCCGTTTTCTGGACCGCCGTTTTGCAGAATACAAGTGCTGCACCGACCCCAAATGCTGCAGTAAGTGGCGGGGGGGGGGGGGGAAGAGGGAAAGAAGGAAGCTGCCGAGTCCCTGCGACTGCCTTTCTGCAGATCTGAACGAAGACTTGCTGGCATCTCCAAGGCCACGCAGAGGCCAGCTGGGGTGCTCTTGACCGTCATGATGGCATTCAAAACGTTTTCGGATTTTGGACCATTTTGGATTTCTGGATTAGGGATGCTCAACCTATAATACTAATAATTTGAGGACCTTGGCTTTACTGCTATACAGTACATTAATTTTATGGGAGCACTTATTGTGAACAAAGTGTACTTTCATATTGTAACAGTTTTACACTCATTGGAGTTAACAGAGTTCTAGATAGAATCCAAAGACCCATGCAGGGATCTACCACATGCTCACAAGTTTCTAGGACCCCCATCATCTCAAATTGCTCCTCAAGCTTGGTTAACTTTGGCAATGGCCCCTAGTGCAGTGCAAAAAACTATGGGCGAAGAGAACCAGGAAAGCTCCCATAAAGGTTGGAGCTTCCTTCTGCTGTCCCGTGGTTATTAGGGTTAGACTGAACGTTCTGTTGTGAATGTTTGTTCTTACTTGCTATTTTCCTGTGCTTTAACCACAAGCTTCCTTCAGTCCCTCCTGATAGAGGAGATAGGTAGCTCTTTAATTATTTTTTTATAAATAACAAAATCTCAACAATATTAATGATGCTTGGAATCTACATGATGGGCAGCTCAGTCCTACTGAGGGCTTACAGTGGCGGATCACGAGATCTGCCGCTGTAAGTTCCAGTTCGGTGTCACAAACGGTGCACCACTGTCGTGTACTGTGGGACCACCAGCACAAATGGCTAGAGGCCCCACACATGCACCGGCTCACCCAGGCCATGCCGGAGCAGATAAGATGGTAGTGAGGGTGGATTGTGGACAGTTGGAGGGAGGAAAGAGGTGGGCAGGGGGCGATGGATCTCAGTGGCCTCTGAAACTCAGTACAGTCTTTGTATACTTGGAGAATCAATAAAGGGAAAATGGGGAGATTGAGAGAGAATCTGTATGTGTATAGCAAACACCATATGTTCTAATCCTATATTTAAAAAAATGATATGGGGATGTCTGTACATGTATTAGTTCAGTACACTAAGTACCCTACTTAAAGAGAGGTTATGTCCCAGAGGTTCATATATAACTTGAAACCGATGTAGGTTGGAACAGCTGGTTCTTGTCAACCCAGCGCTATTGTGCCTGCGCAAAAGTTCCGACACAGTCATCCAGAAGTCAAGACCCACCTCTAGCTGTTGTGGTGGCAGAGTTGCAGATTTAGAGGAAAGGACAATGTGGTGCAGTACTCTTGTGTAAAATTGTATATATATTGGGTTTTTTGTAGATAACATTAGATGTACTGGTTGAAATGGGACACAAAGAATTAAAGGAAATTGGAATTAACGCTTATGGACATCGACACAAAATAATTAAAGCAGTTGAAAGACTACTCTCAGGACAACAAGGTATGTTGCAATAGCTTAAAATATTTAATACAAAACCACACTTTTCCCTCTTACTATATCATACCGTAGTTATTGCTGTAAGCCTTGTCAGGTCTTTTTTTGTCTTCCATCTCAATTTTATCGAATGGAAAACGAGTATAAATTATATGTAGTGATGTCTTTCATCCTGTCAGTTTTTATCTGTTAGCCAGCATGTATTTAAGTCTTGATCAGAAAGGCACCTAAATATAATCTTCTACATCCATTGTGTTCAGAATTTGAATTGTAACATGGTCGTCATCACAGGAAGTATTATCTGATCACCTTTGCAGAGATTGCTGTACACTTTCTGTATGTGTAACGTCCAAGTGAGGAGTTGCTCCTTGTCTTGTCAAGTAGTGCTTTCCAACAGTGTTGCAGATTTTATAAAGTACTAAATGTCTTTTTCTTTCTAACAGGATTCAGAGGCTCTTCTATAGCATCATTGATAGATTGCCTGATCTTATTTGTCATGTTCATGAAACATGTTTTAAGTGTGTTACTGAGTTACCTAAAGCAAAGAAACCTTGCGATATGCAAATGCCCCTTTCTCCATAAGTGTGCTACTCAAGACATATTGTACTGGTTTTATAAGCTTATTCAATTTTATGTGAGAAATCTTGTTTTTAAGGAAAGGTTCTTTTATTTTCTAATTTAAGCATTTTATTATGTATATGCTGTGTGTTTAGATCAAGACTGCAGGGAAAAAACTAAAATAAGAGGTATTGCTGTTTTTCTATGCTAAGTTTAAAAGTGCTTTCTCCTACTTCCGTTACTTTTGAAATATTAACTGACATGTTTTTATTCTCTCGTAGGTCTTAACCCCTACATAACTTTGAATACATCAGGTAGTGGAACAATCCTCATAGATCTCTCTCCTGAAGATAAGGAGTTTCAATCAGTGGAAGAAGAGGTATAGTTCTGATTTGTACTCCTAGAAAAATCCGTTCTAGCTGCTGCTTTGACTCCTTTTCTGTGAAATGTAATATCCTTAGATCTTGTTTTGCTTCCTTGGTGGTTTCACTGTTAAAACATATAGTGCTCTTCTGCCACTAAAAAGACTGTGGCTCAGAGCAGAGTAAGCAGTTTTTGTGATGTAACACACATTACTACTTTCTATATGTTTGAATCCATGGGGAGCCGCATAACAGCTGCTTGAAATGTGAACGCATGAGGATGGCATTGGAGGTTCTACATATCAAGCCATTGCCAACAATCAGTTCCCAATGTGGAGCAGTTTTCACACAGCTTTAAAAAAAAAAAGTGATTGGGAGCATGGGTCAGATGAAGCAAAATTACATTCAGAGACTCAAGGCACATTTTTGTTCAGAATGGAATGACATCTTTACTATATGTGTGATTCTTTCGTTAACCTTCAGATGCAGAGCACTGTTCGAGAACACAGAGATGGTGGGCATGCTGGCGGGGTATTTAACAGATATAACATCTTAAAGGTAACACATAGAGATATCTCTGTCACTCAGAATTCACTGTTCGTGCTTCCATTTCCAAGTAAAGCATTTTCTCTTGAATGTTCACACAGCCTCAAAAGGAAAGGTATAGTCAGTGGTTTTACCTGTTGCATTCTGTCTGGGTTTTGGTGCAGTCACTTTTTTTTAAGTTATGGAGGCACTGTCCAAGACTATTTTTTTCCTCACACACATGTGACTATTTTCCAAAGCTTTTTGTGGCCATTGCTCACACATCTCTCTAGCCTTAGGGCTAGAGTGTTAGTATGTTTAGTGTGTTAGAAGGCAAGTATGCTGTCATGTGTAACAGAGTAGTCATTACCCTGCAGAGTACCTATTAAGTACTGTATATGTGCATTATATTTATCTGGAGACTTATATCCTGCCTCCAAAGACTTGCATAATTTAAAATACAATGATGAAATTGTATTTACACAAATATGGTGATGGTGATAATAAAAATCATCATCATAAAATAATTCCAAACCCCAAAAAAACAAATTGAGAGGCCAACTAAAAAGCAGGGAGACAGAATTACTGTATTTTTCGCTCCATAAGACGCACTTCCCCCCCCCCAAAAAATAGGGGGGAAATAAGTGTGCGTCTTATGGAGCGAATGTTTGGGGGGATTTTTTTTTTACTTACCTGGGCTTGCGGGGTCTTCGGGGAGGCCTGCGCGACCCTCTGCAGGCCTCCCCAATCTTCAGATCGGAGATAAAGGCTATTTCAGCTATTTCGCGCGACCCTCTGCAGGCCTCTCCGATCCTCAGATAAATAAAGGCTATTTTCAGCCATTTCCGGTTTTCAGAAAAATGGCCGAAAATAGCCTTTATCTCCGAAGATCGGAGAGGCCTGCAGAGGGTCGCGCGACCCTCTGTAGATCGGAGATAAAGATAAACACCCATAATGTATCCTCATGTTTAGAATGCAAGAAAACGACGGACAGCATGCAATCTAATTGCTTGGTTTGCTTTCAGGTATTCACTGATTTCAGGTATTTCAGGTATTCACTATAGCATTTTGTTGGCTTTCAGGAAAATTTGTTTTATCTTTGCAAACATTGTCTTATTACATTTTTGAATTAAATTATAGCAAGTAGCACAATGAAGTTCAAGTGTTGTCTTTGTAAAACTAATTTAGGAACATTTTAAGCTAAGTGGAAACTTGTGCCAAGACTTCTGATGTCAAACTAAATTTGAGCATTTGTTGTTTCAAGAGTAACTTAATTCAATTTATGAATCCGATCAGCTCCAACCCTGCAGTTGAGCAACTGGTTCTTTAACTTGATAGGAACAATGCCAGTGAAAAGAAACTCTTCCATGACTATCATCCTTTGAAAATGAACTGAGATCATCCTTTGAAAAGGAGCTGAGAACAATTCCAAAGAACCATGTGTGTTGAGTGAGCAGAGAGGGAATGAAGATGGCTTCAGTCCTTGTGCACTGGATTTGCATGCTTCCCCATAGTGTTTTGTGGGCAGAGAAATATACACAGGCCAGGATTAATGTGTACTAAGCTCTTGTTTTTGGTTTTGTGCCAGAAACTGGTGGTGGCTCAATGGATTATATGCAACATATTTCACATTATATGCAACGTATTTCAGCTGAATAATAGTAGAAGGTAAAATAGAAGAGAGGGAAGGACAAGCTATTTTTATAAAATGTTAAAATTTTTAAAAAATATTAAAAAATTAAAAAAATATAAAAGTTAAAAATATTTTCCCCCTATTTTTAGCTCCATAAAACACATGCGTCCTATGGTCCGCTGCGTCTTATAGAGCGAAAAATACGGTGTACAAAAAAGTTTGGATATTTGTTACATAGAAGTAGGAAATCTGTGCTGCAGTGTTTCTTGAATGAGCTCCCTTTAGTATACAGGAAAACACATTAAGAGCGCAATCCAGAGTAATCCGGCAGTGGAGCGAGTGCTCCGCCGACGGAAGCCGTCGCAAACGTGCCATAAAGCTCGTTCACGACGACTCAGGGTAAGGGTCGCCGGCGCTAGGCCGGCAACCATTACTCCAGCACCAGATCACCCATGCGGCTGCTGGAGGAAGGTAAGGGATCCCCCGGCAGCCGCATGGGCGGTCTGGGCGGTGAGGGAGAGGGCCATTGGCTGTGCCAGCCCAGGAGGGGGCAGGGATGGCGTCTGCCATATATAGCTGGCGGAAATCCATGGAGCCTTCCCTGGTTTACACTGGGAGAAGGGGACAAATGTCCCCTTTCCCTGAGGAGTCCTCACGGGGATAGGATCCAACGGGCAGCCCTGGGCCGCCTGCCGGATACTTAGTTAGGATTGCTCTGCCCATCAGGAAGATTTGAAGGAGTGGTGTGACTTGGAGCACAGTCTAAGTGCAGGGATTGGTTTCTGTTGTGATGATGAAATGACAGTCTGGAATGTTATGTGACAGATTCACAATGGAAGAAAAATTGTATCGTATATGGTGGAGTTCTTTTTATTATAGAACTTGGTTGGACAGGAAGCTGACTCTTTGGTCTTCAACCTCATCATTGAGGAAAAACTCGTTGAAGCTATCATTAGCATGATAGCTTCAAATGCAAAAAACTAAAGATGTGACTTCGTCAAATTACATGCTTAACACAGGATTGTGACATTAGTTATGAAGCATTCTATAAAAAAGTAACTCTTCCATCAGTTAACAGTCATCGTCCTTTCTGTTTTTAAATACGGTTGAGTGAATAAAAGCTTTGGAAAATGTATATTAAAATGATTGCTGACTAGGCCTAACATTATTTAGTAGAAGGAAGGGTAGTTATGTGGAATGTCAGCTGTATGGTGCAATGACTGTCAGACAATGAAAGACAACAGATTGTGAATTCTGAATGTTTTCCCCCTCTCCCCTTAGATACAAAAGGTGTGTAACAAAAAACTCTGGGAAAGGTACACTCATAGGCGGAAAGAAGTTTCTGAAGAGAATCATAATCATGCCAATGAAAGGATGTTGTTTCATGGTAGGCAATTCCAGTTTTTTCTTCATCTCAGTTGTTGCTGTTCTTAATGTTTTCTGAAAATTGTCTGATTTTCAGATTTGAAATAACTCACACGTTGCTTTCAAATGTGTAATAATTGGAATAACTCATTAAATTCAAACTTCCATAACCAATGAAACAACTATTGCCGTATGATTTCATAGAGAGGTTATCTATCACTTGTGCAATGGAGTTGGCATTATACTGTAGATTGCCTGAAAAAGGAGTCTTCCAAGAACTAAATGGAAAAACTTTCAGTTTTCTTCACGCTAACCCTATTTTCCAATGGTTAGGTTGATGACTTGGGTATTGCACTGTCAATTAGGTGTAATGTTCTCTACGTATCTAGAGCAGCCAGTATTGATTCCATCAGAGCTGACTCATGGTTAGGAGCTAACTCATAAAAGCAGCTCTTTGTGCAGGTCCGTATGAGTTATAGTGATAGATCTTTATAGCTCTGTGCTCAGGTTTAGCTATCTGGTATAGCTATAATTCGGGCAAAATACAGAGATTCATGTTCAGCTCTAGCTCCCTCTGATGAATGGGGAATCCTTTACCCTTCTAGTAAACCCCTTGTCTGTATTAAAATGGAGTTGGCCAATGTGGGCAGCTCCCCCATTCTGACCGTTGTAACCCTCACATCCTAGGGAAGGTTCAACCCAGGATGTGTATTGGCAGTACTAGCATGGCTGAGACCTGTCACCTGTAGAACAATGGGCCAGGAAGGATCCACTGGCATCCTACTGGGTTTTGCTTGTACTTGTCCATTGGTCAAGTCCATCCACCTAACTATGACTTGGGGGGATCCAAGGAGTTGAGCTAGTTACCCACCTTTTAGATTAGTCACTGAGAAAGGTAGAATCCATAAAAAGAGGCAGTTGGGTTGAGAGGGTGCATGTTTTTGTTCCAACAGTTTCAAGGTTAATGCTGCTTGCTGACATTTCCCTTCACAACCAGGAAGTGAACAAGTGAACCTGCAGGTATTGCAAATGCATTATGTACAAGGTCCATCGAGGTCGACTCATTTTTGGATTTTCTACTACAGTAGGGCCCCAGTATCCACAGTGGATAGGTTCCTCCCCCCCTCCCCCCAGATGCTGGAAACTGCAGATGGGGGGAACACTATCCCTGTGCGCCCCCCCCCCCGTGCCCATTACCTTTATCTTCACAGAGCTGGTGCCAAGCCTGTGTGTGTGTGTGTGTGTGTGTGTGTGTGTGTGTGTGTTCCTTTACCAAAATGCTATAAACAGCATGCTAGTTAAAGCAATGAAGCAGGCAAACAGCCTGAATGCTAGAGAGACTCCATTAACAGGAATCTTCTAGCATTCAGGCTGCTTGCCTGCTTCATCGCTATAACCAACATGCTGCTTATAGCATTTTGGTAAAGGAACACACACACTGGCTTGGCACCAGCTGTGTGAAGATAAAGGTAATGGTGTGGGGGGCCCGCAGTGACCCGCATCCCACGGATAGCACAACCGTGGATACAGGGGTTGCACCTGTAACTGATTTTGCCTCAAGTACCTTTTACCCATTTTTTTTCTTGTAATACCCTATGTGCAGGTATGGTTTCTGTGTAGAGCAGAAAGATCTAGCATAGCCTTCAACTATGTCATATTGTGACAATATTTAGTCATGGACTGACTTTGGTGTCAAAAATGGGCATTGCCAATATCACGGCACTCCCAAATTCTGGGCTGCATTTTATCAGCTTTGTGTGACCTATATTGAATATTTTTTTGCTGCAAGACGGCTGGTACTGTGTTTTCTGGATAGGTGGTGAAGCCTTATTTACACTATGGTAAAATGTTCAGTATTAAGAATGTTAACACTTTCTATCTTAATGTACTTGCAGGCTCTCCTTTTGTGAATGCAATTATTCATAAAGGTTTTGATGAGAGACATGCCTACATAGGTGGAATGTTTGGAGCTGGAATTTATTTTGCTGAAAATTCTTCCAAAAGCAACCAGTATGTGTATGGGATTGGTGGTGGCACTGGTTGTCCAATTCACAAAGATAGGTCTTGTTATGTGTGCCATAGGTAAGTTGCAGTATTTGTATAAATTACAGTGGCCCCTTGCAGATTTGACCGTCCGCTAATGCCAGACCCGCATAACAGTGGGTGGTCTCCCCGTGCCTCAGAACTGCTCCGAGACGTGATTGGAAGCCACTTTCAGTTTTCGGAAGTGACTTTCAATTACATCTGGAAGCTGTTCTGAGATGCAGGGAGGCCCGTAGTGTGGGCTGCAGTCCCCACACAACCTCCGGAGGGCCGGCGCGACCCCCAAGTAAGTCTTAACAGTGCCCCCCCCCCCCGTGGACGCCAGCATCTGCATTTGTGTGGTATCTGCCGGGTGGTGGTGGTGCTGAACAGAACCCCGCGGACGATGAGGGCAGACTGTATACTAAAATTGGTAGAAACAACTTGGTAAAATTAAAAAATACAGTTTTTCCATTTTCATCCTGATACAGTATATACTTCTGTGTCTTTGTTTTATGTAAAGTTGATATACCGTATTGCCCCGAGTATAGGACGTTCCTGATTATAAGCCGCACCCTTAAAGTTTGGTGCTATTTTTTAAAAAATACATTTTTAACTTAAAGAAAGTATACACATTAGTAGAATAGTAAAACAGTACAGCTTTAGTACAGTTAAAGGCGTAGGCACCCTGTCCCTTATTGAATCTGTGCACCCTAGTATAAGTAGCCTTCCCAGATCTAAAGGGGGGACAGAGTGCCTACCTTTAACCTTTGGAATTTGGGCAGGTGCAGCTTGTTGCACCCTTCCATGATGATGAGCTGCATCTACCCAAATTTCAATCGTTAACAGCACAATCCTATGCATGTCTACTCAGAAGTAAGTCCTATTGCATTAAATGGGGCTTACTCCCAGGAAGGTGTGCATAGGATTGCAGCCTAAAGGTTGGCACTCTGTCCCCCTTTGGATATGATAAGCCTATGCAGGAGCTCTTGCTCTCAACTTTCAAACTGCAGGATCAATAAATACCTTACTTTCCACAGAGTCCTGGGGCTGGGACTTAAGGGTTAATTTTTTTAAATGCCTCTAAGGCTAGAGGTTGCTAGAGAGATCTTGGCCATACAGCAAGTGGTTAAGAGCCAAAAACACAGCGCTTTGCAGTTTAAAAAAAGAAAAGCGTTTTACCTTTTGAAAGAGACTTGGAGAGGCTTGAAAAAGGGACGCTTTGCAGAAAACTCTACGCAGAAAACACTAGACTTTGATTGTAGGCTGCACCCCTACTTTAAAGACTTGCCTTAGGGGACAAAAGTGAGTCTTATACTCAGGTCAATACGGTAATTCATTCCAGTATAGCAAGCATAGCTCATACCAGGTTAAAAAAAATTAGAAGGCTCCTTTCCTGCCAGATTTCAAAGGCATGCATCATTGTACAGTACTTGCCAATAAGCAAAAGTACATGTTGATTCTAAAATCCTTGGACATGTCCAAAAACACTTTTTAGTATCATAAGTAATCATTATCCATTTTCCTTTTTGTGGCCACAGTCCCAACACACAGTTAAGTGTGCTGGGCTAGCCTAACTGTATTAGATTGTGGCCACTGTCTTCTAAAATTCTCAATCAAAAATTTAATGGAGATTGTAATAGTACAATACTGCCAGTTTGAGACAGGGCCAAAAGCATTAACATTAGTCAAAAGCTATACTTGGAATGCTTTGTCTTTGTACTGAGTAACTTTTGGTTTTGAAAATGAAGGGTTCATTTCAATGTGTCAGAATAAACGGAATCCTTTTTTGAAAAGGCACCAGCAAGATTACATCTTGAAGAATGGATAGGTACAAGAAGTTCCTGTATGCCAGTGCTTCTCAATTATTTTTTGTCTGCCCCCCCCTAGGAGGGGCATGACAGTTCGCGCCCCCCCGGTCACATGGTTTTGTGGGGTGCCGCCCCCGCCCCTTCGCGTCGCCCTCCGCACGCTCCGAGGCCGGCCCGGGAGCCGGCCTCGGAGCGTCCGGAACGGCCGGCGCTCCAGGGCCTTCTGAAGACCCAAGCGTCAATCCGGGTATTTTTCGTGTTTTCGCTCATGCGCAGACCGTTTTCGTCTCTGCGCATGAGCGAAAACACGAAAAATACCCGGATTGACGCTTGGGTCTTCAGAAGGCCCTGGAGCGCCGGCCGTTCCGGACGCTCCAAGGCCGGCTCCCGGGAGCCGGCCTCGGAGCGTGCGGAGGTGGTCGAGGTTAAACGGGCCCCCCTTGACAGAGCCTCGCGCGCCCCACTAATTGAGAACCGCTGCTGTATGCTGACATCTTTCTTTGATTAGCCTTTTAGAATCCTCATTAATTGGAGGCTTAACTTGCAGATTGCTGATGAATTGTAGTCTTGAGATTTATTTCAACATTATTTTTCTAAACTTGGTGCTAGTTACCCTGGCTTCATTTTGAAAGCTTTATTTCTGCTAGGTGACAGTTCACAAGCTATAGGGATACCCTAATTTGTGGATATTATTGTAGCAAATATCCCCTATTAGGATTTGTTTGGTATGTCAGAGTTAAAAAAAGGATGTGCCTCATGTCACAAATAGCATATTCAGGTAGAAATAGATAAATATTTCACTTAGTATAATTTCTCACTGTCCTTAACCACCCAAGTTTCTGTTTGGCAGTTCATGTTTCAGCTTTGGCAAGGATACGCCTTATCACTGACTGTGGCTGTATATTTAATGAAGATGCCATCGTTAGCCAGTGTTCCATTTCAGCAAGTTTTGCATAGTTGCAACTTGGCAAACCTTTTGGAATATTTCAGGAGTGACATTGTCTCACTGGCGTCACTCGAGGTGTGGTAGATAGCTAAGTTCTGCAGCTTTCCGCCCCACCGTTACTCTCCTGTACGACTCTCCTGCGCGTTGCTTTCTCTCCACTGATGGGCTCCTATGACGAAGGGGTGGGGCGCCTCGTATCGGAGAGTAATGGTGGGGCGGAAAGCTGCAGAACTTAGCTTTCCGCCCCACCTCGAGCGACGCCAGTGCATTGTCTTTCTATACTGTAGCTACTTTTTAAGTTATCAAACAGCTACCTTAGGATGTTCAAAAAGGGCTTGTGCTGCATACATAAGTATTACAACGGTCCTGTGCTGGTCACGTGTGTTTTTTGTTTTTAAAGACTGGTGAGTCAGGCTATGCTGGCACAACTGATAGATGTTAGTGATTTTGTTAATGATTGGTGGCATTTTCCTTTAAGCCATTTCAGCTTACTATATGTTGTCTCAGTTTTCAGTAGAAGTATAATCTTAGCCATATAGTGTTCTTCATTGCAGAAGCAATCTGATGCATGTTTACTCAGCAGTAACTCCCATTGTGTTCAGATACTCAAGTAAATGTTTCGTTTTTCTTATAGCTTGTTTGCATACTAGGAAGTGATCTTTTTTGTCTTCACACCTTTTTTAGTAAAAGGTTTATTTTCTTTAATATAGGCAATTGCTGTTTTGCCGTGTTACATTGGGCAAGTCTTTTCTGCAGTTCAGTGCAATGAAAATGGCTCATTCTCCTCCAGGACACCATTCAGTTACTGGGCGGCCTAGTGTAAACGGACTAGCTTTAGCAGAATATGTCATTTACAGAGGAGAGCAGGTAGTGTATTTTTTTGTTTTACATTCGAAGCACAATTTTTCTTTAAATTTGCAAGTTGCATTCATAGCTGTCTTTAATTTTTATATATTGCCTTTCAAAGTATATAATGAAGGAAAATTGTTTTTAAGACTTCAAGAGAATTGTTAAACAGTTACGTTGATACCTTTTCCTTCACTAGTGTAAGCAGTTATTTTCCATTCCATGCAATAACCCAAAACATATGTTTGGATATGGTAGAGAATAATCAACTTATTTATCTTTTAGGCCTATCCAGAATATTTGATCACCTACCAGATTGTGAAGCCTGAAGCCATTACAGAAGCTTAAAATTACAAATGATTTGCAGAGAGAGACTGAGGAATACACTGAATTATCCTGCAAGAATACGCTGAAAAATTGTATCCCACCCCCACAGGCATTGTGGTAGAAAATGTGAATAAAATCAACGTTTTGACTTGGTAAAGCTTTAATAAATGTATAGTAAGTTTTCTAAACATTTCAGAAACTTCCTTTTTTCAGCACTTTAACAGATCTCATTCCAGGTGGTACTGGGTTTGTCTGTACTAAATTATAAAGCAAATATTAACTTGAACTATGTTTTCTATATGTCATTACAGTGAAATCTAGCAAACTGTATTGCTATACGGGAACTCATTTTACTAATGCTGTGTTCTTTAAAACACTACATTTACACAAAGTACAATGCATTTGTAAAACTGTAAATAAGAGCTTTTCTACTAGCCTTGTATTTATTTACATTGTTTTGTAATATAAGTGTTTCAGAATTGCAACATATACGAACCTTCTTTGAAACATTGCATTACTCATCTGCAGTTCAGCACATGCAGTAGTTTGAAGTTACACCATGTAATTCTTGTCAGTCAGGGAGCAGAAGCATATACAGTACTTGATTTTAGCCAAGTAGAAAATCATCCAACATTTGGAGGAAATATGTTCCAGTAAGTTGTTAATAAGTTTCACATCATTCCTGACAAACCAGGCAGAACATTCCAGTTCCTCAACAAATTTGTAAGAGACTAACAGCGCAATCCTGTGTAAGGATCCGGCCGGCGACCCACGGCTGCCCGCCGGATCCTGTGCGGCGGCGGCCATTCTGCCGCCGGGCCAGAGGTCTACTCGGGGAAGGAGACGCTCGTCCCCTTCCCCAGGTGTAACTCCAGGTCGGCCCAATCGGCCTCCTCTGATTTCTGCCAGCTAAATAGCTGGCGGAAGTCGGAGGAGACCGTATAACGGCCTAGCCGGCCCTGCAGGGACGGGGATATGACCAAGGCCATCCCCTGCCCCCTCCCGGGCCGGCTAGGCCAACACTTACCTTCTGCCGCCATCCGCATCCTGGTCCGGCGCTGGAGTGAGGGAGGCCGGCCTCCCTTACTCCCGAGACATTGCAAACGTGCTTTATGGCATGTTCACGACGTCATCCGGCAACGGAACGCTTGTTCCGTCACCGGCGTAACTTCCTGGATTGCGCTGTAAATACCCACTGCAGGGGATGAGTAGGTTGGATATGCACATAGTTTAGCTAAACTTTGAGCATACATTTCATACAAGGGCAAGATGTTTTGTAGTGAGTAAGTATATGCATCTCCCTGTCTCTCTTTAACACTGCAGAGCTTAAGCATAAAGAGACTGTGAGATCAAAAATCAAACCTACATTTGCTACAGGGCTCTCTGAATGGAGTCCATTAGAATTGCACCTTTCCACTTAGTTATGCACATATTTACTCAGCCTTTTGTGAGTTCTGTTCTACTTATTGCGCATGGTGGTAGTGACTTCCCTATGAAAATCAATGGAGGGAAGGATGGAAAAGGAAGTAATTGCCACTTGTTCAAGACACTGACAACTTCACCCCTTCTCCTAATATCTGCATTCCTTTTTCAGTTCCATCAAGGATAACTTGATCATTTAAAATACTTTTATGTAAATATAAACAATTCAAAGATGATTTCACTAGGTCAGTTTTTAAACATTTTAATTGAGTTCAACATAAAGGACTATGACCCATCATATAATTTAATTGTGGCTCAGGAGCACATTATGGTTTTAAATAAAGATTGCCAAGACTGCTTGAACTGTCTGGCTCTTATGGTGACTTCGGACTTGAGTGTTAAATAATTGCATTGCACGTAAAGTTGGTGCATGGATAATTATGAAATCATGTGGAAAATCTAGTAAACATATTATGCAGTTGCTGCTGCAAGCAATACAAAAATGCAGTGAATAAAAGGGGGTCAGTTTGTATGGTACTTTCTCATTGCATGTTTCCCACCCACTAGTTTAGCCAAGCGCTGGAACTGGTGTTCTTGCAAACTCAAAGTATAATTTTAAGCATTAAGGTCTTAGTTTCATTGCTGAAAATATTTCATTCTTTGTGAATGGTTATTTAATGTGGTGTAAATTATTGTGGTGTGGTAGCATTTTAAATGGTACCACAAGGTTGGTTAGAATGTTATTTTTGCATGACACATCTTGCTTTTTCTGAAGGCGGAAAATGTAATGGTTTTGATTGTGTTGACTTGAGGTGAAATTCTAACCTCCTGTGCAATTAGTGCTTTACTCATCTTAAAGTGTCTTACCTATATTGTAGCACATTCCATACTGTTCAATCCTAAATAAACTCCTTTTCACAGCCTTTTTTGGTAGTATGATGGTATTAAATTAATACGTATACTGACCAATGTTGTTGTTGTTCAGTCGTTAAGTCGTGTCAGACCCTTCGTGATCCCATGAACCATATCCCGCCAGGCCTTCCTGCCCTAGGCAACAATAATTCATATAACAACCAGATGCAGAGTACTGTTTCTTACTCTACTGTACAGACAGCTGGGGCATTTCAGCAAAACCAACTAGTTGATTGGCATTGTCCTACAAAAGGAGGACCCTTGTTTTCAGAAATTCTTCCTAGTGAAGTTAAATTACAAGTGACATGTTGAATGTACACTTTCACAATGTGCTTGAAGTGAAGTTGCTCTGGTCTTACAGCGCAATCCTATCCAACTTACACCATACAGACAGCTGGGGCATTTCAGCAAAACCAACTAGTTGATTGGCATTGTCCTACAAAAGGAGGACCCTTGTTTTCAGAAATTCTTCCTAGTGAAGTTAAATTACAAGTGACATGTTGAATGTACACTTTCACAATGTGCTTGAAGTGAAGTTGCTCTGGTCTTACAGCGCAATCCTATCCAACTTACACCACCAGTGTAACCAGCGGGGGAGGGCAGAGTGGGAGGCTTTGAAGGGGAGGAGAGATTTAAATCCTCTTTGAATCTGCCTTTGGAGGGGATTTGAATCCCCTTTCTGTTCTGGGGCCTCCCGTTCTCGCTGCACCGCTGGTTACACCAGTGGTATAACCTACCAGTGGATAGGATTGCGCTGTCATTGTGATAGTTATTGCTCTGCTTGCCACTTTCCTATTTAATGTGCTCTCCTAAAGAAAGAGGGTAACATGTCTTTTCATACATAAAAGCTCTTTTGAAAATCTTTAGTACCATTTCCAAACCACCAGGCAAGCATGTTTGTTCAACAGATTGAATCTGAGAACTGAGGGGACATTGAAGTGCTATTCTTTGCCATTCTCAGTGGTGTCTCTTGCCATATTTAAATTCAAATCCTGTGACGCTTCTAGGACTGGAGTTGCCCTAGAAGACCCCACAAACCTATTGTGGGGCGGTGCTCGTGGGGGACCCCGGTAAAGGAGTCACCCGGAGGCTCCGCGGTGACTGGGTCGACCTCCAGCCCGCTGGACACGCCATGGGTGGAGGCTACGGGAAAGGGTCGGGTACCGTGGCCTCAGGAGTGGCGAGAGGCTGGGGGAGTTCTGTTCACTCAGGTTCCCCGCCCCTGCCTGGTTCGTCAGCTATCTCTCCAGGCTACCGCTCCGAGGTCCAGCCTTCCTGACAGCCCCCTCATCACTGGCCCCTGGTAGCTCCTTATATCCCCGTTCCCCATTGCGTCCCGCCCTTCCTGACCCTGCCCCCAGCCTGTGAGCCAATCCCACCCCCCTGCCCTGTAGGCCCGCCCCCACTGCTTGCCGCCGTTGGTGCTTCCTGTTCTCCTGTTGCGCTTGTCGGCGCCGCCTGGGCTGGCCCCTGGGGCGGTCCTGGCCTGCGTGGAAGGTCCGCGGCGTTTCCTGAGGCCCCAGCTGTAGCGCGGTAAGTGGGAGGGGCGTGACTTGCCGCTCTGTGCGGCGTTGGGCTGCCCGGTGGGGTCGGAGGAGCAGGCCCCGCCCCCGGAGTTCGGCTCTGGCCCAGCGTCGCTCCGAGCGGCGCCAGGCTCCCTGGTGGGATCGGAGGAGCAGGCCCCGCCCCCAGAGTTCGGCTCTGGCCCGTCGTCGGCCCGTGAGCTTTCTCCGAGGCCGGGCTCGCTTCCCCAGCCGAGCCCGGCTGGGGACGGGGTAGTCCGGGCGCGGGCTGCCCGCCCGCCGTGGAGGAGCCGGCTCGGCTACGCGCCCTCTGGGTGCGTCCGGGCAGACGGGCGCCCGCCCCCGGACACCTATATTTAGGCCTGATGCTTTTCTTGGTATAGAATTGGGCTGTATCTCATGCCTAAATACTTGTAGTGAGGGATTTGGTACTGTTGATGTCTCGGGGCTTCTATGCACACCCTGAACTTTAAGTTATGAAAGTGATTTTGAATAGTGCATTTGCGTTGGAGAACATTCCGAGAAAACCAGCATGTACATTAACCATATCTAATACTCTTTTATGAGAGAGCTGCAATTGTTATACTTACCCATTCCCACTGAAAAAATGTACTCCTGTGTTCCCAAAGCTTTTGAGGTTTTTTTCCAGCTTCTATTGCACTAGGGGGCACTAGATATCAACATGTTAGTGTCTGGGTGGTTCTTCGTGATGCTGAGATATTGCCTTGGTTAGAGAAAAGTTGAACTTTTGTTGCCATTTTCAATAAACATGTGTTCAGCCTCACACACCTAAAAATGCATACAATATAATAGAATTGCATCAGGAGGATCAGATCCTTGCAAGAAGCATGGAGGGTTTTTTTAAGTCACTGTAATAGAGACTGATAAAACACACTGTGGATGAGATAATGTGTTGTGCTTGGAAGCCATAAAGCAAGGCAGCTTTCTTTGAGGACCTGGAAGCTTTGATCAGGGGGGGGGGGGAATTACAGCAGAAACTCTGGCAAAACCAATCGTGCTAATTTCAAGTGATATCATTAGCAGAAGTGTTCAAGTGCTGCATTTGAAAGGCCCTACCTAAGAAGGAGCATTAGGCTCAGCAGGAGGCAAGCTGAGAAATTTGCCTAAGGGCATATGTTCCAGGCTTTAACAGATTCCCATAATTCCCCAAGGATTGCCTGAGAGAGAATAATATCTGTATTTATATACTGCCTTTGTTGGTCATTGGATTTCTCTGACTTTAATCCAAGGCAGTTTACATGGGCAGGCTTTCCCAACCCCCAACCCCTTAACAGGGATTTTTACAATTATGTACCGTAAATGTTCGATCTTGCAGGAACAACTTCAGATGGTTTCCTTTGCAGTCTGGCCCCTCACTGGCCTTTGCCTCCCACGCTCAGCCAACAGCACTCTGCCTTTCATGCAGCTGGAAGCTTTCTCTCTAAGAGGGCTCACAGAATGAAGCTCATGTTACATTAGGGCTACAATCCTATGCAACTATAGGAGTACATCCTACTGAATGGAGTGGGATTTACTTCTGAGTTAGCAAGCATGGCTAGCACTCTAATATGTCACTTATTTATCTGGAGATTTTTTAAATTCCGTTTTTTTTCCCAATTTTTATACATCTGTTTTAAACAATTGCAACCCGCTCCAAGAATTAGGGATGAAATGAGCTAGAAGATCTTTAAACATATAAGTCTCAAAGTAGAAATAAGTAGCAGGAGATGAAGAAAATTTGACTATACAGTTGACCTCCCGTATCCGCAACTTCCAGCATCCGCAGATTTGTCTCACCGCGGATGCTTCATGGATACGGGGGGGCAACCTAAAAACGTAGAAGGAAAAAAAGGTTAAAAAGCAGTTTCCTTACCTTTTTGCTGCAAACGGCTGCGTGTTCTTCCTCCTACAAGCTGAAATCACGCTCCAGAAGTCTCTTCCAGGTCATGCGGCGCCCCCTCTCCCAGGATAGCTCCAGAACGCACTGCAATGCACTCTAGGACGAACTTGGGAGAGGGGAGTCCTGGAGTTGCATGACCCGGAAGAGGCTTCCGGAGTGCAATTTCAACTTGTAGAAGGAAGAACACGCAGTGGTTTGCAGCAAAAAGGTAAGGAAACTGCTTATTAACCATTTTTTTCCTTTAACTTTTTAGGTTGGCCGCGGTATCCACAATAGTGAATTTCGCTATCTACGGATTTCAGTATACTGAGGGCCAACTGTATTGCTTTGTATAGTCTTAGTATGGCATGACTATGGGGAGTCATGATGAGCTCCTGCATTTCAAAATTTACCACTATACCACTGTCAGTGATTAACAAATGACAAGAGTGTGTCCTGCTTATGTAGATGTGTGTGGCTGGTCATGCATCACATAGCAGTTCAGCAAAGTGAAGCCCCCCATGTATGCTGTACTTAAGACAAGTAAAAATATCTCACTAGTAAAATTGGGTCATATTGTTCAATTAGCCAAGTTATTCCTGGCTGTGCTCTTTATTCCAGAGACCCATTAATCGCTTCGAAGCGTCCTTGAACAAGGCTTTGTATGAGGAAAATGCAATATAAGTCTTTGTTTGGAAAGAGACTCTGCACTCAAACACTGAAGCAAAAATAATTGAACTTATAACCTTACAGAAATGAGTTGCTTTGCGTTTAAACGTTAACATGAAATATTCAAGATCCACTTTCTAGCTGCTAGTGTTCTGTCCAAAAGGATATCAAAAGCCAAAGTAATCTTGTGTGTGTCTACCTCTCAAGAGTTAACACGATTCATCGGCAGGCTAAATGGACGAGAAATCTATAGCCTCCGTATGCCAAAGGCAGCACAAGAGAGACCACCAGTTCTGACAATCAGTCATTCACGTTTCCCACTGTTTTGCTCTATTCAGGCCAAATGTGAGAAGCTGCTCCTCAGTCCTCCCCACACAAAGCTCTTTATTAGTCTTTACTGAGGCGTGATCCAGGCAGCGCTGCTGATGTTGCCAGCCTGAAAGCAGCTCTCCTTGATGGCATTTGGCAGGCTGGCTTTGCAAGGGGATAGATTTATGAGTTGTGAAGGATGGGCAAATTAACATCCTGGGCATTCTTGACAGGATTAGACTTTCTAGGGCATGTGGCTATTTGCATATGGCTCTGACTTACCACATCAGTATTGTCTTCATGGTTCTTTTTAATACGCTTCCCACCCTCTCTTCCCTGCCTGCTCACCCATTCCCCCACCCCTCCTCTTGTATCCTTCTGTTGTTGACCAAGACAGTAAATAACTGAGGAGCCACCTTAAAACCCCAAGCAGAAGTGTTTTGAGCCTGACCTTTTCCAGTTTACATGGACTCTGAAGTGCTAGCTCTGGAAGGAGGTTGATGTTCCAATAGAAGTAATCAGTTTTCAGTGTCGCAGGTCATGTTACTACTGGCCCCTCCATACTTTACAAATCTGTAATACAAGATAATAATATTGGCCTACTTTCCAGGGTTGTTGTAAGGATTACTGAGACAATTGGTGTGAAGTGCTGTGAACACATAGGGGAAAGCATTATATAAATAACATGTTATTAAAATCATATGTGGCTATTCCCAAGCTTGCTTCTCTGCAAATAGTATGCCTTCTCTGACCCATACTGTCTCATTCAATTTTTTGTCTCATTAATTTGAACCTTGGTCCAGCTCCACTGTCTAATTCAGTACTGAAGCTGAATACTCTCTAGTCTAACGTATAATCATGTATGTTTTCTAAGTATTGGGCATTTTCGATCACTGAGTAAGTAAGGCCAGTAAGTCTACACACAGATACAGTTGAGCAAAACAGCCAGTTTTATTTAATTTATTTATTTATTTATTTTCACATTTTTATACCGCCCTTCCTCCAAGGAGCTCAGAGTGGTGTACATATTTCCTCCCCTCCTTTTGTCCTCACAACAACCCTGTGAGGTAGGTGGGGCTGAGAGATAGTGACTGGCCCAAGGTCACCCAAGAAGCTTTGTGGCTGAGTGGGGATTTGAACCTGGATCTGTCCAAAAGGATATCAAAAGCCAAAGTTGGAGATGTAATAATATTTAACATTTGTATAGTTCATGTTGAGTGCTAAAACGCTTCAGATATATTTGCTTGAAACTGCCCTTACAACAACTCTGCAAACTTTAAGTATTATCCCTAAATACAGATGGAGAAGACTGAGGAGAGGCTTCCCTAAGGCCATCTACAGTAAAACCTCACCATAACGCACCTCACGATAACACAAGTTTAGATAAAATGCAGTTGGCTCCCATCCACCATGCCCCCATTCCTAACTCCTAACACAGTACAGAATTCACATGACGAGTAAAATCTTAATCCAGTACTGTACATTATTTATTTTTACAGTATTTTTATCCCGCCTTTCTCCCCAAAGGGACCCAAGGCAGTCTTACAACATGAAAAAAGAATACAATACAGAAAGTACAATACAAAAAATAATCACTTTTTAAAACAATAAAAAAACAGTTAACGAAAACTAGTAAAAAACAGCAAAAATTAATAAAAAAATTAATTCTAAAAATTAATAAAAACAGGTCACATTACAATTAAAACAAGAGCATAAAAACAGCAGTACTCCACCTGTACCAGCAGGATGTTAAAAAAGGCAAGGACTCAGAAGGCTTCCTTAAACAGGAAATACATAGTTCTACATAACTATGAATAAATAGACTCGCAAAAGGAAGGCATAACTGTTCAAGAAATATTTTAATGCTCTGGATTAGTTTAAGAATGGAAAACAACAAACTCAACTGGCCAGATATCTCGGTGTTACTGGCCAGATATCTCGGTCTACTCTAAAAGAGTAGAAAAAAAGAAGAAAAGCTGCGTGGTTTACCTTGTGTTTTAGCACAGGATACATGAAAATAATTTCTCCAGTCACTGAAAAATCTACTAAAAAAGCCTCGCAATAAAGCAACCCCGCATTTTATGCAACACAATTTTTTGGACCCCACTTATCGTGTTACGGCAGGGTTTTACTGTATTGTTAATAGTACAGGTGGGCTTCAAACTGAGGAAGTCCTGATTCATGGTTCAGGCTCTCGGCCACGACAGTACACCACCTCTCAATAGATGTAGGTCTGTTTCAGGCAGTGGAAAAAATATTTTCAGATAAATGATATCACTTTACACAGTGATATTAAAAGTTAGCTTTGTATGATTAGTATGTCATTTTAAAAAATAGCAGAGGCACTAATTCCTAAATTATCCTAAACTTCTGAATTTCTCTCCGAAGTAGCTGATTTAAATACTCCCGGAGGTTGAAGAGCTGCTGTCAGTGTGGACAACATCACGCTTTGTGAGTGGCTGAAGCAGGGTCCTTATTGGTCTTTCTCTGGGTGGCATGACATCATGCCTTATCTTCAATAGGTTCTTCGGTTTGCCTAAATATCTGCCGATGGCTGCTAAAGAATAGAACCAAACAGGAAAAAAGATTTCCCACTATGTGGTCTCCGATCCAATGAAAATGCAACCTGCCTCGGGATAAAAGCAACCCCTTTTTCCTCTCAAAACAAGTTGTTTGTAGTCTTGGCGCTACTACTTATAAAGGGAGAGATGAATTGAATTGTAAGGAAGCATTTCAAGCCAAGGTGCCTTAGACAGAAGACTCTCAAAGGGCTGTTAACTCTCAGTCAGAGCTGTCTGGGCGGACGGCCTTTGCTGTCAGGGCAGAAGCATGCATACAATTTTTACACTGTTTGTCCTTGGACAGAGACCAGATCACACTGTTAAATCCCTGACATCTTGCCTCTACAAACATGAAGCAATATTCTTCTATGTGGCCTTCTTGTTATCTCATATTAGCAGAATGTAAATAGCAATTATATTCAGTAGTAGTAGTAGTAGTAGTAGTAGTAGTAGTAGTAGTAGTAAGATAAAGGTAAAGGTAAAGGTGACCCCTGACAATTAAGTCCAGTCGTGTCCGACTCTAGGGTGTGGTGCTCATCCCCGTTTCAAAGCCAAAGAGCCAGCGTTGTCCGAAGACGCCTCCGTGGTCATGTGGCCGGCATGACTCTCCTTGCCGCAGCACATAGCATGCAGCTGGAACACGGAGCGCTGTTTACCTTCCCGCAAGCGGTACCTATTTATCTACTCACATTAACATGCTTTGGAACTGCTAGGTTGGCAGGAGCTGGCCAAGCAACGAGAGCTCACCCCGTCGCGGATTCGAACTGCCGACCTTTCGATCGACAACTCATGGTTCAGCGGTTTAACCCACTGTGCCACCCGCTGGCCTGTAGTAGTAGTAGTAGTAGTAGTAGTAGTAGTAGTAGTAGTAGTAGTAGTAGTAGTAGTAGTAGTTCTCAAACGCCAGTTCTCATGTATGCCACCAGATTTTCATCTGTCTGTGTGTATTTGTATCTATTGAAAGAGATACATAATTAAAGTATTCAGGAAGTCTGGCTGAAGTATCCCCTTCCAAGGTCCATCTACTACGGGCTACTTCAAACAATACAGTACTGTTTTCATAGTTTATTTATTTTTCACATTTTTATACTACCCTTCCTCCAAGGAGCTCAGGGTAGTGTACATAGTTCCTTCCCTCCCTTTTGTCCTCACAGTAACCCTGTAAGGTAGGTTAGGCTGAGAGATAGTGACTGGCCCAAGGTCACCCAGGAAACATTATGGCTGAGTGGGGATTTAAACCTGGATCTTCCAAGTCTAAGTCCAACTCCAGAACCACAACACCATCCTGGCATTGGATGAGTCAATGTCTTTCAGCCTCACCAATCTCTTGGGGTTTGGGGAGGATAAAAGGGGGCTAGGAGGATAAGGTGCATGCTGCTCTGAGCTTCTTGGAGGATAAAAATGTAATTAACAGATTAACGCAACATATTAACTCATGTGTCCTTTTTTGAGGCTGTAGTACAGTGTACAATACACACATGGGGGAGCAGGAGGCTCCACATCCAACATATGTTTATAAGTATCTGAAAAGACCCCCACATACATACAGTCTCCTCTGTCCATTTGGAACTCTGGTTATTGGCGAATGGCATCACGAAGGTCACAAACCACTCATTCTATAATACTCCTAACTCTTACCTGATTGCCCCATCCAGAGCCCCAAATGTGCTAGCTATCATGTTTACAGAGAGCTCATGAGCATGTAGATTTATTCCATTAATCTAAGTGGGGGCATCCAGGGCTGGCCCCAAGACTTCCTTGCGCCCGAGGTGGCATGCCAAATGCTGCTCCCCCTTACCTGGTGATGTCCAAACTTCTGCTTCTTCAACACTATAGCCCACCGCTCTGCTTTCGTCCGCACTTCTGCTCTGTCCCGCTCGTCCTTTTCCAATCCAGGGAGTGGGAGGAGTAAGAGGAAAAGCAGTGGAGGCAAGCGGACAGGCAGAAGTGGGCGCCCCAGCCAACCTGCTGCCTGAAGCAACTACCTGCTGCCTGAAGCAACCACTTGCTTCAGTTGGCCTCATAGATGGGCCGGCCCTAGAGGTATCCAATGCAGCCTGTAGCGCTTTGTCTCCCTTTCCCTGCTGCTTCCATAAGTACAAGGAAATTCTTGCAGGTGAGGCGGCTCTGTATTGGGACAATTGTCAGCTCTAGAAAAAAAATAGCCTGTAGCTTGCAAAGTTTGCATTGCGTTTCATGCACATAAGTAGGGGGCCTAGTCTTTTTTTTTTTCCTGGTGGCTGCCTCCACATATTTTGCTCAGAAAAGCTGCCATTGAAATGTGTGTGTGTGCTTCATTTGCAACTGACACAAGGCAAATGTATTTTGTGCTCATGTAATGCACACCCAAGTACAGAATGTACAGTGAGAAATGACCCTGAATTGAGCATTTGCGTGGATAATGTCCATTTCTAGCTACCAATGACTGCATCGCTTTTGCTGCTGATGTGGCATTTGTGCTCGCCTCCAGGTTTCTAAAGCCCTGAGAGTTCTCATGGCCTTTGTCAGCACTGAGACTGTGTGCTGTGCGTCAAGTGGAATGTGACTGCAACAAGAGACTTGGTCTGTTCCAGAAGGGGAGGGTCCCATTCTGTGGGAAGGCTGGCTCTTGATGAGTAAAATCACGCCATAGTCATCAGGCCACTTCCTCTATTCAGAAAAGTGGAAAGTGGGCTGAGTTAAGAATTGCCCAGCCTTCCCTCTCATGCCCTTTCCCTCGGGTCAAAGGTACATGCATAATTAACCTTTTGAATACTTGAAACCAATAGAACAAAATATTGGCCATGCACTGAAGGTAACTTAGGATGTACAGTGTTCAGTTTTAACCAAGTAAAGCACGTAAAGGGGTGGGTGGACCAGGAATGGCTAAGCTCTACGACTCTAAATTATTTCCAAAGCTGTTTAATATTGTATACAGGATCTTGTTTTTAGAGATTCTTTTCAATAATGAAACAGTTGTGGGGCAGGAGACTTAGCTTGAAACTCCAACACTTTCACTGAAAAGCCTTCTTTCAGACTTGGTGGTGTTTAAACATAAAATCCTTAGAAATCCAAAATGAATGAACTGTTCCTGAGCTGCCCGGAAGGTTGGAAAGTCTACCCTGGAACTGCTTATTGCTTTATCCCACACACACACACACACACACGTCCCACCTTCCCATTCTATGTTTCTTAAAAGCAGTGACAGTGCAAGACAAAAGCAAATCAAGTGAGAAGCAATCCATTGAAAGTTTTAAAATTCAGCTCTCTGGTTTGCTTTTGCAGATGGGTTTCCTCCTTCCCCTCCATCCCTTCCTTATTTTCTTTTAAGCATTTGATTGTGTCCACCAAACTCACAATTCTTTTCATTGTTTATTGAAAAATATAAAATTCTGCCTCAGCAAATTTGTTCGTCTTTAAAAGGGCCACAAGAGTTTGTTAATATTAGCCCTAGTAATCGTACACACTTTGGTTGTATTCCGGCATCCTTCGTTGATTCACATTGACTACTGTCCTTTCTTTACACTGACAGCATTCCTAAAGAAGGCAACAAAGTTGCAGTCCTTAAACCATTTCACTGAAACAATTCCCAGAGTAAATCTGAAAGTGATACTTTTGGCTAGGTGGGTGGTGGAAGGTAGGGGGCTGGCAATTGGGGAAAGAGCCTTTTTGGTGGTGGCATCCCACCTGTGGAATTATTTCCTTAGGCAGACTCACCTGGCACTAAATCTTGTATCATTCCAATTCCAAGTGTATTCTTTTTACTTTACCCAGACCGGTTACAATGTTTGTTAATACTTCTGTTGTTTTATCCTGCCTTGTTGCTGTTAGTGTTATTTTATATCATATAATGTTGATTGTGTTAACTTGTGGTTAACCTGAAAGTTCCAGGACTGAAAGGCAGGGTATAAACATTTTAAATAAATAACTACCGGTATGTAGTTCCAGCCTGTAAATAGTGCCTAATCCCTTTTATATCCATATCTTCCTGCAATGATTAATATCTCCACAATGCCACCATGACACCTGTTTGTGCATTATTCTGCTGGCGTACATGGAAAAGATACATTCCACTGAAACTACTCAGAAAGTTTTGGGATCAAATTGCTATTAGTCTGTTTACATGTCTTCATTCCAATCAATTAATTAGCAAACAGATTACAGTGCAGATGACATTTTGGAAATGTGAGATGGTGGAAATGGACATTTCTCAGAGTACAGTCAGGATGCTGAGCTTGGGGTGGTTGGACTATGCAGCAGCATAATTTACCTGGGTGTCACCCAGTGCAGCTGCCACTATCCATCGCTTGGGTAACCTGGAATGGTGACACAATGACGTCAACATGTCACCACCAATTACTTCCAGATCGCAGAACAACACAGGAGATGAAGAAGTGACTCAACTGAACCAGCCAGGCTTGGAGTGGGATAGTTGCTTCCTTGGCTGCTCTGAGCCTGACCGACTTGGCCGAGTCACTTCTTCCTGTTATTGTGAGCATAGCTTGTGAGAATAGGAAGAGGCTTGGAGTGGCCAAAGCTCAGGCTTTGGCTGCACAAAGCTGAGTCAATTTTTCTTGTTCTCGCTATCACAGCTCGCAAGAACAGGAAGAGACTCAGAGTAGCAGAAGTCAGCAAACAAGGGTGTCACACTTGCTCCGTGGGCTTTGGCCGTGCAATGAGGCAGCACGGTGGGCTTGGTGTCACCCCCAAACTTGGTGTCACCCAGTGCACCCTGCACCAACTACACACCCCTAACGACACCTGTGGGACTATGGCAGGATTTAGTGGCAGGACTTCTACAGCATCCAGATGTGAAGGGAGAGGAACTCCTTGATTTGAGTGAAAGGAGAGGCCATGGAAGGTGTGTTGTCTGATCTCCTGGTCTTCCTTCCTGGTTGAAGGAAGGAACCTGGGTTGCTGGGGGGGCAAAGGAAATGGGAGCAGAGCAAGAGGACTGCCAATGAACTGTAGAGAAATGGAGGTGGTGGGAGGATTGAAGCCCCTTCCTCTAGCCTTCATGTGTTATTCTGAAGAGGGGACATAATCAGGTTAAGAATTGTGACAGAAATGAAGGGCTAAAGTCCCCTCCCACCCCACCATATTTTCCACACCCCTCAACACTTTATTTATTTAAGAAAACAAACCAGGCTCTGCATGTAGAGTAGTGGTTACTTTAGCCCTAGATAACTAGACTTCTGTAAAAAAGAAAGAAAGGAAAGAAAGAAGTGAACACAGCATATAAAGTGAACAGTCTTCAGAATTTGTAATAAGAATGAGTTTGGGAGGTGTGGAAATGAAGCTGTTATGCATACATATGAGTTTCTCTGATTTTCAAGTATGAAATGCTAGACTGTGGAAAAATATCCACCATATATAAAATAGAGCCTACTTTCCATTGGCTGTTTGCTGCTGTTTTATTTTGCATCTTTTTAAGATTGTGAACTCTCTGGGACACAGAACCATTTCATTTATTTGCTATGAAAACTGCTTTTAAAAGTGGTACGTGACCCTTTTTTATAATGGTAATAAAGCACATACTAGGAAGTAAGCAAAAATCAAAATCAGAACACTTTCTGTGGGTAAAAAAAATGGACTTTATTTCCATATAAATGCATGTAAGGGGCTGGGCATCAGAAATAAACTTGCTAGCAGTCAGCTGTTAGAAGCAAAAAATCAAAAAGGTTGAACAGCCCAATGCACTAAAATTACAGCTACAAATTAGACTTATTTATTTATCCAGGTATTTCATAGTATATCCTGCCTTTCTGCCTCTGAAGAGGCCCCCAAAGTATCTTACAACATTTTAAAAAGTACAATACAGTACAGTCATCAATCATCATACAACTCTCAGACCAGTGCTGGTCTCTATAGGAGCCACTGTTATAAGCTCCCTCTGGCCTGGGCATGTCATCTGTCTTATGAATAGTTTCTTTCCTGCGCAGGTCTCAAATTTGCTCTCTATTGTCATCCCAACAACAACTCCCTCACCACCAAAAATTGCTGTTCCTCCCTGTCTTCTGATTTTTCTGATTAGAAAATTTCGGTGCCTAAGCCCTCCGTGTGGGGCTTTGAAACCAATCATTTCCATTATGCTCCGTGCGCACAAGAACAAAGGAACAAATGGATCAAAGATTTGGGGCTGCTGCTGCCCAAACTGTGTCATGTGTCCATTTATCTAGGGGGGAGTTTGTAACGGTCAAACTTCAAGCAGGCCTGAGTCTCCTTCACTATTCATGTGGGGGTATAGGTTACCTAGCAACAGCTTTCAGCAGTCATTTACATTGTTTTAAACATTTCATGGCCACTGCTGTTTCCTTGTGAGAGTTTCTGAATTTTTAGCTATTTCAGGCTTTTCTTTGGGTGCCCCTGCATCCAGTGGTAGCACTTTGAAGCAGCATAGTTTCCATTTTGTATAATCCTCCGAGGTTTCTGGGTCCTTCATCATTCTTCAACATTAAAGCATTGCCATAAGTACTTGGCACTTAGAATCTGTACTGGTGCGAGTACGCTGAAGTATTTGGAACTTGTTCCTTCAGGCAGCAGGCAATTGGGTGAAATGGTTACAGCACATTATTCATGTTCATGTAACGTTATGTACCTATGAACTTCTGAAAAATCAATACTGATCACCTTGTCCCGATTGTGAAGTTTCTCCCTTATATTTCCAAGGGGCAGCCACTCTGACACGTCATTAAAAATGACTCAGAATGTTTTCTTTGTGGTATCCAGGTCATTAAAAGCAATTTTGATTAGTAGCTCATTATTTTCTAAACAAAATAAACACTTCACATTTTACCTCCCTTTGGAGCATAAGCTCCTTAAAGGCTTTTATTGAAATTCCACAAAGAGAATAAGGCGAATGTAGGTCTCCTTTCATTACTTTCAGACCTGATCAACTCTCTATTTACAAGGTTTCTCAGACTATTGTTTATGATAACTGAACAACATCCTTTCCTAGTAATACTGGTACTTCAGCATCCTCTTAGTTAAAAATGCAAGCAATGTTGTGGACAGGCTAGGCTTACACCCATCTCCATAACCTGCAAAACAGAAGAGTTTGGACTTTGAACACACATGGAGCGGAGAGCAGGACTGCACCTACTGACCCTGTCTCCTTCTTCACACATTCAAAGGAATGTCTGAAAGAGCCTATTTGCATACAAACTGTACATGAACTGTATATAGACTCAATCCACAAGATCAGGGACACTACATATTCAAGGGCCTCTAATTACAGAGAAGAGTCTACACATGTTGTTTGTATGTGAGTAGGCTTTTTCAAAATTCCTCCAAAGTTGCGTAAAGGGTGGATCTAGCAGGAGTGAATGGGTGTGACCCTGCTCCCCATTCTGTGTATTGAGATATTGTTGAGATATTTAAGCATTAAAATATGTGACCCCACTTGCACTGTCCCTGAAATTCTGTACCATATTATTTATCTGCATATATCCATTATTCTTAAACCTTAAATCCTGGGAGCAGAATCCCAACTCTCTTAGACTATGCCACAGTGTAGAAGCTTTTTGAAGAGAACATTTCAAATGTAGTTGTTGGCTTTCACATTAAAAAAAAAACTGACTCTGCTGGGGCAGACTGAGTGGGAAATCTATCTTCTGTTCTTCTGGTTTGGGGAACAATGATAAATATTATGCTACATGTAACTGATGTGGAAAGTTGAATGTAAAGTAGCAAGAGAACTATAAACCTAGATAAAAATTAGAACTGCCTGTAGATTAAAATAGTTATCACACGTCACAACATCTAGCAGCAGTGACTCAATCTACGTGCTTTGAGAATATTTTGTCTGGATGTGCTTTTTGGGAGTGGGCAGGGGAGCAACATAAAGTACCTAGTGAAAGAAGGGCTTCTTCATTAAGTATTTCTCAAAGGATCCACAGTGCAAGTGACATGGGACACAGAAAGCAATAGCTTATGGTGACACTTCTATTGGCCCATAAATACTGACTCTTAAGTCTTTTGAGCATTAGACAATAGGCTGGCACATAAACTAAGTCAAGTCTGTATCAATGCCCAGATTCATTAGAATGGAAGGCTACACAGTGAACTCAAACTGGAGGTTGGTGAGGAGAATTTCGCTGTTGCCCCAGAAGTGGGTAGGCCCTGTGAGGTCGTATGTGACCTAATCGTTGTGCCTTTTGCTAACATAACAGGATTAAAAAGTGTGGTTTCATGCCATTGCCCTAGTAGACAGACACAGAGACTTTGACAGTACAATGAAATAACATCACAGATTGCTGTAAAAGAATTTCATTTATTATTATAATGCTGAGGAGTATGCCTAATAGCATCTATGCCCCCTCATACATTTACAAATATTAGATGTCTCCTAGATAAAGAAGGAAGAAACTTATGATAAACATGATCATCTCAATTTTCTTTAACAACACAGGTTTGCTACGCGATTACAGGTAGGGAAGAACCAGCTTGATGCAGCAGAGTAGCTTACTTACAGTTGGAGCTCATCTAGCTTGAAAGGAAGGACATGTCATTTATGTGTTAATCCATAACCCCCAGTGCAAAGAAGGTTCCCACACCCCACCCTCTTGATTAACAGCTGCTGCAGGATTAGTAAGTATGTATAAGTTACACACCCCATAAAGCCCCATTGCTGCCCCCCTTACTATCCCGCTTCTTTGTCCACACTCTGTTGGCACTCAATGTTTCCATTCCACCTGCCTTCTCCCTCCCTTCCCTCCTTTTGCCTGTATCCCAAACCCCACCACCTGCCTTTCAACCCTATTGCTAAATAGGCTCTCTGCTGTACACTCCCTCCACCAGTCCTTAGCCCCAGCCACCCTCACCCACCCTGCTCCCCTTGCTTCCCCCATTTCTCTGTGTTCACCCATTCCAGAAATTCACAAAGAAGTTACACAGTGAATGCCACTTCTCTTCACAGTAGGCTTCGGCCACATTTGCGTTGAGCTCTGTGGGTGGTTCATTGCCTTCCATGGCTGCTGTAGGCTGCTGACTGACTGGTGGTGCTGGAGCCACCGAGGAGCTGCTGATGCCTTTCCTCTTCCCCCCTTTGCTCCGCTTGTCTAGGGCGTCTGCCTTTGCTGGGCTGTTTGTCACCCTGTCCCTGGGTGCCTGAGGTGGTTTCTGCAGTTTTGGCAGATCCTTGGTACGGCTCTTCCCTTTGGACCTGCCTTTAGCAGTGGCCTCGGTGGTCACCGGGGCTTCAGTGCTGGAAGTAGTGGAGGAGGCTACCAGGTGTAGCTGTGCTTCCAAGGCCCCTTTCTTGCTGCTACAAAGCCGGGATTTGAGTGGGCTACTGTCCTGGCATGGGTGGCGCTTCCTGCGGAGTTTGCCCAGGATCTGCTTCCAAAATTGACGGCCTTTGGAGCTGTAGGCAGCACACAGCTCTGGCTGGCCCCTGTAGACACATTGCTGCTCCTTGCGGCTATCCTCTCCCGCTTGGTGACAGCTGAGCTGGAGCCCGGTGGCGTCTTCCTCTGAGATCAGCTGCCAGCTGCACAAGTGTTTCTCACGCGTGTAAAACTGTCCAGAGTGTGCCCAGGGGGAGGAGGAGGACTTCACTTTTTCACTACTCTCTTTGTCCTTCTTGCCAGTAGTACCTTCCAGGCAGCTCAGGAACAGAAGAGTGAGCGGAAGTGTTTGGGGGAGCCTCATTTCCAGAAGTCAATGGGGCTGTTGTCTGATTTTGGTCATTCAAGAGCATCAGTGATAAAAGGCCAGGCAAGGGGCCCTCTACCTTCCCTGAGTCCTACGGAGACAGATACTGATCAGCAGTGGACAGATAGCACAGATACAGGAGAAATAGCTAATTTCAGCCAATACATTCCTCTTAACCAAATATTTGCTCCTCAGCAGACTGGCACTCCTCTCTCCCTCCCTGCAAAGGGAGCAATGTCAGCCTCTAAAGAAAGCATCTGCTTACCGTTGTTTTGCATCCCTAACAAGGTGCATGTTTATACTGACTTGCTGTTTGCATTCATAACTACAGTCATTGATACCTCTTCTACATTCACTTCAACGTAATTTCATGGTTCTGTAGCTAATAAAATAGCTCATCTGCTGCATCTTTTAGGTTTCAAGTGGGAAGATAAAAAAAACATGGTACTCTTAAACAGACAAGGCACCACATTTCTGTGTTCCACAGAGAAGCTGCAATTTCTGCTTACATGGCATTAACGTTAGAAAAAAATGAACCTACAACACCATTTCTGTTCACAAACATAGACACATTTGATCTGATGTTCTAATCTAGCACATTTGTTCTCAAAACACCAGAAAAGTTATAACAAAGTTCCTTGAAAATCTTCTTTGCTATCACCACGGTTCCCCTTCTCTTTCTCTCCTGCTGCCCACCCCCTTCTTTTAACGACGACACTGCTAATTAGCAAATCTCTTCCCTGTTTTTCAGACTTTTCTTTCATTCATTTCCCAAATGCACATACAGTAATCTCTCCAGCTGCGTCCCACTCTTAAAACATCTGCAAGCTGTTGTTGGTAATTATGACTCATGATCACTGATGGTAACATGGGGTGACAACATCAAAGAGATTCCCAGTTCCTCCTAAAGCCAAATTCAGCCTTCCCAGTGTTTAATTTTTCCCTCCCTCTTTCTTCCCTTTTTTTCTGGATATACTTACCGCTTGACTGTGTGAGACAAGGAGCACTGCAGGAAAATTGCAAGCTTGCATGTGGATTAGCCTCTGTTAGAGGGGTTTACTGAGCATGCATGTGTTATCAACAGCCCAGGAGGGGCCAACCACAGCCTATGCCCCTCCCCACTCTTATGCCTGCAGAACACACACACACACACACACACACACACGAGTGAGAGCAAGGGGAGAATCTTGAAAAACAAACCTCCTTTGACACAGTGCTGTATAGTTCCCCCTCTGTTGTTACCCTATATATAACATACTGAATCATTAAACAAATGTGATCCCACCACTTGTTAGACTTGCTATAGCTTGTCTTGCTTTATTTATTTTGAAGATGTTAACATTTAAGTCATTCTATTTTATTAAATTTGTTTCCTACTCTTTCTCCAAGGAGTTCAGGTTGCATACAGGGAGTTGCCCTCATTTGTTTGTTTGTGGGTTTTTTTCTCTCCACATTTTTATACTGCCCTTCCTCCAAGGAGCTCAGGGTAGTGTACTATATCCCACAATAACCCTGTTAGGCTGACTGGTTTAGTCTTCATGGCCTGAGTGATGAGTACAGCCCAGGTCTCCTCAGTTCAAATCAATTTCTGGATCCACTATATACTGTTTTGCTTATGCAAATACTTCATACTAAAATGAGATGATGACCTTTGGGGTTACACTCTACTATGGCCATGGGTTTCACTTGTTAAGAGTATTTGGTGCTGATGCCACTTAGCTCATGAACATGAAGCCAGAATTTTAGAGACAAGGATGATTTGGATATACAATACTTGGGGTGAATGCCCCTCACCCCAAGACTGCCGCCACCTCCCTCCAGCCTGCCATGATGGATGCAATCCGCATTGATCTGCTTCCCACTCACTGAAGCAAGAAGTGGATCCTCCACTTCCTTACCGTTCTCCTTGTGTGGTTTTCTCAAACCCGGAAATACAGGACTTCTGGTAAATAAATTGAAGGAGCTCCTTCATTCGCATGGTCCCTTGAAATAAAATTGTAAGTCCTGTACTTCTGAGTGTGAGAAAACCACACAAGCAGCATGATAAGGGGCTTTTTCCCCCCTTAGAGTGCTGCACCAGAGGAGGTGGTATTGGGCGGTACTCTAGGTCATGCCACATCTAACAGGAAGCCAATATTTAGTTCTTGTTTCATGTGATGTCCCCTAGCTAGTATTCCAGACTCAGATCATGGCTTGTTTGACAACTCTATTTAGAAGAAGTCAGGATTTGCCTGGTTCACACATCATGGTCAATCCTGACTTGTTCTAAGCAAGGACAGAAAGCATTTACTTCTTTAAGAGATTTATAACCTGCCCTTCCCCAAAATATGGGGTAAAGGTAAAGGTAAAGGTGACCCCTGACAATTAAGTCCAGTCGTATCTGACTCTAGGGTGTGGTGCTCATCCCCATTTCAAAGCCGAAGAGCCAGCGTGGTCCGAAGACGCCTCCGTGGTCATGTGGCCGGCATGACTCTCCTTGCCGCAGCGCGTAGCATGCGGCTGGAACACGGAGCGCTGTTTACCTTCCCGCAAGCGGTACCTATTTATCTACTCGCATTAACATGCTTTGGAACTGCTAGGTTGGCAGGAGCTGGCCAAGCAACGAGCGCTCACCCCGTCGCGGATTTGAACTGCTGACCTTTCGATCGACAGCTCATGGTTCAGCAGTTTAACCCACTGCGCCACCCGCTGGCCACAAAAAATGGGGTACAAAGGTACAAATACAACCCTTCTTCCCCTTGCACACAAAGAAGAGGGAGGGGTGCATGTACTTGGAGATATTGTGAAAAGCCAGAATTAAATCCTGGCTCTGCAAAAGATCCAATTTCTTTATGGTTTGAGGAGTTATAACCCCTGGGTCTCTATATTTCCAAACTGCCCTTTTTAAAGTCTGTATTGGACTAGCAGCCAGTTCTTTCCCCTACCCCACCCACCTTGGACTTACACCAGCAAAAGAACTGGCATAGGTCTGAGGAGATCCATTGACGGCCAGGCTGCCTACATAAAGGTAAGTAAAAAAAAATGTTTACTTACCTCTCCAGGGCTGTCTGGTCGTACCCCCCCCCCCCCCATTGTAAGGTTGGCCTCACCCAGGAAGGGGCTTGGGATATCGGCACCAATATCCCGCCCCCTCCCAGGCCGGGCTGGCCAATGGCCCCCTCCCCCACCACCCTGGTCCGCCCTCCCGCCAACTGGCCTAGGACTTACCCAGCTGGGGGACAGCGAAGTGAGTGGCTCCAGCCTCCTTGCTGGCGTCGCTTACTCCTGAGGAGCTGCAAAAGTGCTTTACGGCACTTTTGCATCTCCTTAGGCCAGCGGAGCGAGAGCTCCACTGGCCTGTAGTTAGGCAGGATCGGGTTGCAAAACAAAGTACCTGAGCAACAGGTCAGAATGTCAGATGAACAGTCTTTGTGGAACAGCTGAAGACAGAAACCTAACTTTATCCACACAACCCCCAACTAGAAAAGAAAGTTTTAAAAAAACATGTATAGTGCTCTCCTACCCTCTGAATGCTTCTCAGAAGCCTCAAAATAGACAATCAACTCAAATACTCACTATGAAATGCACATTAGCATTTCTCTATACTTTGGATTTTGTAACGTTCACATCTCAAATTGATCCCTTGTACTCTCTGATGTTTTCTGCTATGTATTAGTTGCATTGCATGGCTGAGCAGAAGCCAAGTTTGTCTTTGTGGCGCCCTCGAGACCAAGTGCTCTGTGCAAGGTGGATTAGTTCAAATGCAAGGTGGATCTTGGGCTCCAAGATCACAGCAGACGGAGACAGCAGCCATGAAATTAAAAGACGCTTACTCCTTGGAAGGAAAGCGATGGCAAACTTAGACAGCATAATAAAAAGCAGAGATATCACCATGCCAACAAAAGTTCGTATAGTCAGGGCTATGGTGTTCCCAGTTGCAATGTATGGTTGCGAGAGTTGGACCATAAGGAAGGCTGAGCGCTGAAGAATAGATGCTTTTGAACTGTGGTGCTGGAGAAGACTCCTGAGAGTCCCTTGGACTGCTAGGAGATCAAATCAGTCAATCCTAAATGAAATCAACCCTGACTGTTCCCTGGAAGGACAGGTACTGAGGCTGAAACTCAAATATTTTGGCCACCTAATGCGAAGAGAGGACTCTCTGGAGAAGACTCTGATGCCGGGAAAAATTGAAGGCAAAAGGAGAAGGGGAAGGCAAAGGATGAGATGGTTAGACAGCATCACCGATGCAACAAACATGAAAATGAGTGAACTCAGGAAGATAGTGGAGGACAGGAAGGCCTGGCGGGATGTGGTTCATGGGATCACGAAGGGTCGGACACGACTTAACAACTGAACAACAACAAAGGTGGATTAGTTCACAGGATGGATATCTGCATTCAGGATCAATACCAGGATGTGCCAGGCCCAGAGGCACACCCATGTTTGATGACCTTGTGTACTTGAACACTCTGCTTCCCCCAGGCTTATCTGCCCCCCACTGGCTAGTTCACCTCCCCCAGCTTACAGGATACTGAGCAGGCTTCACAGTAGCCAATCATCAGCCAGTCCATGGGTGAGAGAAGACAGCTGGGAATGCTCCCAAGCCTGCCACTTGGGAGGTCCTGCCACTTGGGAAAATCTCAGTGTTGTAATTGGCATCTGGGGGTGGGAGGAGAAAGTCTGGGCAAGCAATCCTTCCTCCCTTCCATCTTCAGACATCAATAGGGGTGCTCCCAGGGTCCCTCTGCAGCCTTCATTGAGAACTGCCACATGACTCACAACAGTGCTTAAACTAAGGCTTCTTTGAGAAGCTCGACAGGCATTTTGACGCTACATTTTCATATGTCTATATGTAACCCACATCTAGACTTACAAACGTCTCATGTCAAACATGACTAGATTTTCAACAGGAGCTTTAGGCACTGCTGTAAGTGTTGCAGCAGCTCCCAAAGGGGGCAGATCACTTCGAGTGGGCCACCAGCACATGCCTCGGCTTACCATATTCAAAGGGGGACAGGGTGCCTCTACCTTTAACCATTGCAATTTGGGCAGGTGCAGCTCATCATGGAAGGGTGTAATAAGCTGCACCTGCCCAAATTCCCTCTTCTTACAATGGTTAAAGGTAGAGGCCCCCTGTTCCCCGTGCTGCACCTGCCTGCATTCTTCAATGGAGTCCATGACTGGGACTGCCTTCTGTGCTTTTTCTGCACTCCTAAGGAAGAATCACAGCATATGCATCACCTTGTCTATGACAGAGTTCTCAATGTTGAGGCCCAGAGAGTGACAGGAGCTGCCATGTTGTTCTGTGCATGCCAGTCCCACTGGTAAGGTAAAGGTAAAGGTGACCCCTGACAATTAAGTCCAGTCATGTCCGACTCTAGGGTGTGGTGCTCATTCCCATTTCAAAGCCGAAGAGCCAGTGTTGTCCGAAGACGCCTCCGTGGTCATGTGGCCGGCATGACTCTCCTTGCTGCAGCGCGTAGCATGCAGCTGGAACACAGAGCGCTGTTTACCTTCCCGCAAGCGGTACCTATTTATCTACTCGCATTAACATGCTTTGGAACTGCTAGGTTGGCAGGAGCTGGCCAAGCAACGAGAGCTCACCCCGTCACGGATTCGAACTGCCGACCTCTCGATCGACTCCTGGATAAATAAATAATTCTAAATAAGCATCACAATTGTAAGGGGAGTTAGTACAATCTATGCCTATATTCTCCAAGATTGGCATCAGGGTGTCCATTCTAGCTTTTCCCCCTGTGTCAATGGTGGATTCTTTTGGCCCTGCATAAAAAGATGGAACCCAAAGTTTCTCATGTGCCCAAGATAGTATTATGATCCTTTTTCCATCCCAGGGCTCTTTCACTTGCCATTCACCTAAGATCCATTAGTGCTTGGCTTAGGCAAACTGGTGAGCGAAATGCTACATGTCATAGAGAAGCCAGATTCCAGACAATGGCCTGGTTCTGTTTACTGTACTATACAGTACATGTATTCCAAAACTGAAAACGTTGACTCAGTCCTTGAAATACGTGGGCTCTGAAATCATATGCAGTAGATTGATAAAGGAAACATGTGGGTTTTTTTACTTACCCCTTGATTTATTACCATATTTTTTTGCCATCACACTTGTAACCTTATTTATTTACATTATTTATATCCTGCCTTTCCCTCTGAATAATGCAGGCATAGAAATAGAAACCCTTCTCTCTCTTTTTATTACAATGATAGTCTTTGTGATACAGTTGTTTTTATGGATTGTGACATCACCACTGATTACAATTGTCTAGTAGGGTACTCCCCATATCCCCCCTTTGGTTTTTTTTTTTTTTTGAGAAATTAGTGCTCAAAAGATAGGAAGAAGCCCTTAGTGAACCTCACAAACCCTGCCCCGAACCCCCTGCTAACCAAATCATACCCCATATAGCCTTCTCAAAACAGTAGCAAAGGGGTTCATTACAAAAGCTACCCTGAAATTCAACCACTGTGACAACTAAGCTCACTTTCACACATGTATGTAGAAAGGGAATGGGATCATGCCCACTGGTGTTACCCCTGGCCTTCCAGCATTCAGTGAAAGGTGAAAATGTGGCTCTGCCCTATGCTCTGAACAAGTCCGGTCTGTCCATGCGGCCAACTAAGGTGGTTGCCATAGGCAGCAGTTTGATGAAGGATGCCAAACTGCCCCTCACCTCCACTTACTTCTCCCCTTCTTCCCACTCCCTGGATTAGAAAAGGAAGAGAGCAAAAGAGTAAGTATGGAAGAGAGGAGGGTGGTGGGCCAGAGCATCAGAGATGCTGGCACATCACCAGGCAAGGGGGCAGCATTTGGCATGCCACCTCAGGCACCTGAACCAGCACTGGCACTGAATACAGCTTCCTGTTTCACACAGTGGCCCCACCAGATGCCTCAGGGAGTACACAGCCAACAAGATAACCTGTTTCCTGTCGCCACTCCCTTGCACCTGGCACAAAGAAAACCTACTCCTAGGTTTTCTTTGTGCCAGGTGCAAGGGAGTGGCGACAGGATACAAGTATCTTGTTGACTTGTGCTCCCTGAGGCATCTGGTGGGGCCACTGTGTGAAACAGGAAGCTGGACTAGATGGGCCTTTGGCCTGATCCAGCAGGGCTCTTCTTATGTTCTTAATATGAGAGCAGGCCTCTATAGCAAATAGCAGGACCATTATAGCTGTAGCCCTGCGATAACAGAATGACCTCCTGGAAGATACACATATTATATGCACATCTATCCTGGCTTTTGGAAGGAAATATAAGGCCTACCTTTTTTCAGAAGGGCTGTCTTTTTTGTAGGACTACTTACTTTCTTTGATGTAAAAGCCACTGTTGAAGTTTCTGTGCTACTGTTCTTATTAATTCTTTCTTTGTAATGCAGGCTTGCAGATGACATAGATGTTACTGTGCTTACTAGTCTGCCTGCCTATACATACTGTACCTGTATTAGTTATTTGTGGCACATCAATAACCTGCAATAAAAAAGAAAAGAAAAAAAGAACCAAGTCTTTTTTTTTCATTAAACAAAAACAATGCGCAGTTTCATGGCGAAACATAAAGGTTTTTACTTTTATTTGTTTTTAATTGACACGGTTGAAGCCCGAAAGAGGGATCTGTTTAGAATATGGAGACAAACCGTGAAACCCTTAGTCAATTTCAAAAACAAAAAGCCTTGCCACAGGACTCCCGTGGCTTGAAGTGGCTTGTTTTTTCAAGCAAGTGGCTTGAAAAAAAAATGTCAAGGGCTTTGCAGCATATTTATTTAGAGATTTGATTTGTGCAAGTCACCTTGAGTACACTCAGAGAGAAAGGCGAGATATAAATGTGTAATATAAATGAACAACGATTGTGAGAACAGAATATTGTTTGCTAACCGAAAATGTAATATAAAGATTATGCTATTATAACTTCCTCATCAGCTATTCAAGAGAGTCAACTAGATTCCGAGGATCTATTTTTCAGAGCGAAGGAGACACCTAGTGGCAGGCTTGGGGCTTTGTTTTAAAAGCAAGCACACCTTCAAGTAGTATATGCAGAGATACAGAAGGGTGGATTCTGAGATTAATTTTACACATTACTATTAATGTATTTGTTTATATTTTTAACCCAATCATACCTGAAGACTTAGGGCAGGTAACATCAATTAGGAACTATAAATAAATACTGTACAAATGTTAATAATGTGTTATTTTTATTGTACCTGGGATCAGATTGTGTGTACAGAATATATGCATATACAGTACATACATATATGCATAAAAGACCAATCTCATGGTGGTTGGGGTCAGAGCATGCTGTCTTAATCTCAATCTCACCGCCCTTTCCACATGTTGATTCTATCGTTTTAGAACATCTGAAAAGAGCTACATGGGCAGCCCAATCCTACCTACCTGAGCAGAAAGTGGGAGCGGAGAGGTCACCTAGTCGGGAGAAAGGAACTTTTGTTTCCCTTCCTCCAAGCAAAGCCCCAACCCCCGTAATGGGTCTCCTCTGATCTGTGCCAGCTATTTTGCTGGCGCAAATCTGGGAGCCCAGTAAAGAAAAATGGCCTGGGAAGGGGGATAGGATTTGATATATGCTGCTGCTGCTGATCTCACCCCCTCCCAGACCTGATCCACCCACCCCTGCCCCATTACACCACCTCCCCCTGGCCCATTACACCCCCCATGCCGGTTTATCTGGTCTGGAGCATGTCTCGCGGACCTGGGCCGGCACAGGTCTCTGCTGTGCTGTCGCAACATGCTTTTTGGCACGCTTGTGACAGCCTGCATCAGCCTAGTCAGTGCATGCTAGGCAGGCGCAGAGGCTCAGTAGAATTGAGCCCTAAGGGTTGCAACAGATCATATGGGGCAAGCCCATACTGCAAATGGAGTTGTGGCAGAGAGAAATGCAATTTGCTATTAGCTGAGGTGAGGTTAAAAGCAAGGCCTCCCCAGCTTGCAGGCTGCCCTTCTAGACACACTTATTTGGGAGAAAATCTCACTGAGATCCTTGCGACTTTCTTCTTAGTAAGCATGCATAGATTGGGCTATACACCACTAAGCCAGCTCTCTAGTAATTCATATGCAATTGCATGGGAGTAGCAGGTGCAACGATCAGGGGACAGAACTAGGGGTTTTGGATTGATTCAACATGACAATTTGTATTCTCTTATGGATACCAAATTGCTTCTTTCTTATAAGACATATACTTACAAATGCATTAAAACATGAACTGCTCTTTGTGTACATCATGAATGTCACACGGTGAAAATGGGTATAGGAAGGAAGAATTTTCAGTCTTTTTCCAGACTGAACACACTATCAAGTTATTGTCCTGTGCATTACTGAAATTTCTGAAACAATTACTGTACTTAAGCCTCTAAATAAATCAGATGATTTGTTGCAAAATGACTTTTAAAATGAAAAACTGTTTATTGAAATGAGGCTTTTTGGGATCCTGTGAGGTGTGACTTTGGATGGGCATGTGCCAGACTGGACTGTGTTGTGACACAATGCGAGGGTCCTGCCGCTTGTGTTCCTGCTATGAGCCATGCTGAAGAAAGGTCTCCCCAAGAAGCATGAGGGAAAAACCTGACCAGCTGCCTGACTCCATTTTAACATGTGTCCAAGAAGTTCTCACTGACTCTACTCTGCATTCCCCCCCCCCCCCCCTGATACGTTTCTGGGAGAAGACAATACAGAAGACATTCCAGAGACTTGGCTTTGTCAGCAGACTCCATTTCGCCATTTGGTCAAGCTTTCACAAACAACTCTGCATCCCCCCACTGTTATGCTAAATATGTTCCGAGGACAGGAGACCACCTGAAATGGCCCATCCAGACTCTGGGGAGCCTGCTTTGTCTCAAGCCAGCCCTGTAATGGCTGGGCAATCAAAACTGATCACCCTTCTCCTCTGCCCCATTGTTTATCTATAGTTTTTACTCTGAGGTGTACTGGAGGCCCATTTAAGGCACATTCCTCCCATTTCCCCCTCCTCCCATTTCCCCATGTGCTCTTAGTGCCCCCAGGATATGTTTGGCCCTATAAAAGGTAGAGGCAGCAGCCTGCTAGCCCTCTTGCATTCTGAATTCTGGTGAGCTCTGTGCTTCATCTCTCTCTCTCTGCCTCCTTCCCTCTTGCTGACTTGCTTCCTTGTTCCTCAGTCAGCCACTCTGTAGGTTTCTGAACCTTGCTGTGCAGAGCCTCAGAGCCATTTTGTATCTCCCTCCTCTCCTTGTGCTCTGCTGGTTGGAGCCCAAGACCACCACTACCTCTCCTCCTCCTCCCGCCCCCCCCCCTCTCTCTCCTCCAATATTGCTGCAGCCAAAGGACAACTCCTCTCCAGGAAAAGGTGATTATTACCCCCAACGCTTCAAAGGGAATCCTGCTAATGCGAATGTCTCTGTCTTTTCCAGCTGAATTCCTAGAACTGTATGATGTGTATGATTGTATTTTTGTATGAATCTGCCTGAATTATTTAGTAAATATTGAAATTAACTACGTGTGTCCTCAATATTATTTAAAAGGGGAACTCTGGAAGCCCAACTCTGGTATAGCTGGTCTAAAGGTCCCTGTCTAATACCAAATTGCCATATTTAAGCTATTCCCCTAATTTCAAGGGCAATTTTGGTAACAGATTTCATGACATGCTGACTGGAATGGAAAGCATTTAATGATGATAGAGCTAAAACCTGTGGCTAGCTTGTGTTTCACCAAAGCTGGCCTATCTTCCAAATTGCCATTTCAATCATTGCTACAGTTTCAGGAACTGAATTAATAGGAAGGAGGGGTGCTTTCTCTCTGAAGCTGAAAATGATGCTCTATGAAACGTGTGATTTGCTTAAATGTTACCTAGAGAAGTCTAATTTTCATATGAAACCATTGCTTTTTACAGTTATTATCATCATATAAACTGGGAAGTCCCTGTTTTAAGTCCCACTTCAGCCATAAAACTCACTTGGTGATCTTAGGCAAGGCATTTTATCTCAGCCTCAGTCTCACATCTGCAATATGGGAATAAAATACCAGTCCTTTGTAAGAACGCATGGAATAATGCATATGAAGTGCTTGTATGCACTTATCATCATCATCATCATCATCATTTTAACTATGACGACGACGACGACGATGATGATGATGAAAGAGAAATGAGGCATGATCTACCAGTAAGAGACATTCAGAAGAGCTGTTGGAATCTTACACAGAAGTTTGAAGGCATCCTCGGAGAAATGCTGAGATAGAAAATGTAAAAAGTTTATCTGTGAGATCAGGAAGGACATACAGTATATGGAGGTTATTGGGGGCAGAGAGAATGATAGAGATGAATGTGGAGGTGGAGGTCTTCACAGCCTGTTTTTCAGGCCCCCTTCAGTTAAAAAAAATTCCTTCTTGAGTGTAACCTTCCCTTCACCTCTTGAACAAAGTGAAAGCGTATGATTAAGATATTTGCTGACAGATCTTTGGCACAGTAAATACTTTTCATGCTTATGGTTCCTATGCACAGTGAAAGCTGGCCCACTCAGCTTCAGCTTTCAAAATGTTGCATAATTCTTGACTGCCTTTTGATTTGTATACTTGGGGCACAATCCAAGTTAAGCATTTTTCTCATTTATTGCAATGAGAGAGGTATAAACCTACACTTAACTTTCTCATTAAATCAATGTGATTGGCTTGGGCTCTGTATTTCTAAGTGGATTGCTTAGGAATTCACTGATTCAAATTTGTGTGTTTATAATTTTCTTTATGTGTTCTTATTTAAATCCTCCTCCTTAGTTACGTACATTGCAGACTAGTTAGGGATCCAGTGGGCAGGTAGGACTGGTGAAAAATAGCTGCGCAAGGGCAGGAGATTGACAGTGGAATCCTATGCATGTCTACTCAGAAGTAAGTCCTATTGTGTTTAACGAGGCTTACTCCCAGGAGAGTGTGGATAGGACTGCAGCCTCACTGGATGAGTAGGGGAGTAATGGGGATTGTTGTCCAGGGATGCAAGGGTGGGGGAAGGGAGGTGTTGTGTATTAAACCGTAGAATGATTTTCAATAACCAGTCAAATATCTACTGGTGATAATCCTCATCCTATGTACTAATACCAAGTGCCTAGCAGATTGGAAGCAAAAATGAGACAACCCAAAAATGAACTACTGGTTTTTACACCCTGACCCTTGGGGGACTCCTTGTGTACAAGTTTACAAATTAATAAAAAAATTGAAACCAACTTGACAGAGACCTGTGACTTCTGGAACCTACAGGGTGTTGATAGCAGTTGAGCCACAGAATGTTGTTAGTTGGGGAAAAAATGAAGGGAAAATGAGGAGGTGACAGCGCTTCCACTGCCTTGAATGGTTCCGAAGGCGAGGGGGCGGGGCCGCTTCGTGCTCCAGTGTAATGGAGGGTTGGAGCCTCGGCAGAACTTAGAGCTCCAACCCCCCTGCAGCGACGCCAGTGGTGGACGGGAGGAGAGTGCTGAGCTAGAACAGGGGTTTCAACCCCTTCTTGGCTGAGTAACACCTCCGGCGCCACTTTCCTGTTGCGTACCACCAGAAGTGACTGGCGATGACATCACCACCAGTTACTTCCTCATTTTCAGGTTTTTGGAGGCCAGTAAACACAGGTTGGAGGCTCTGGGTGGATGGGAGGGCCTTCTCAGCGTTCCCTAGAGGCTCGGCCAAAGGCAGGAACCTCTCGGGGGCAAAAATGTACCACTGAAAGCGCCGCGTCAGAGCAGGGTTCTGGTGGTCCGGTGGTCTGAGTACCACCAGCAGTCGGCCAAAGTACCACTGGTGGTACTAGTACCACTGGTTGAGAACCCCTGAGCTAGAATATTGGAGAGTGGGAGGAGCAGAGGCTGGCACATCATTGGGTACAGAGGGCAGCATTTGGCATGCCGCCTCAGACATCAGGAGGTCTTGGGCCAGCCTGGCTGTTGAAATCTTCTGTTCTGAAGATTATAAAGTGTGGTGATGACATATTTTTGTAATATTGCAGCAAACAAATTAAAAAAAAAGAAATTAAGTGGTTCTTAAAATAAGTTGTTGTTGGGCAAAGATATATTGTGCATTTGCCAACACATAAATGAAGGAAATTAACTATACAGTAAAGAAGGCCTTACTGATAACAGTAATGTGTAACATGTGCTACCAAGCAGCCATGGGAAAATTTAATCACAAAGAATTTATGTGCAAAGTGTCTGGGTTTTTTTTTTTTTTTTATAACAGCCCAATTAAGCTTGTCTCCTAATTTTAGATTTAGCCTCTCCTATTTTAGTACCAACAAATGCAGACAAAGCATTTTAGAAAAGTCCTCAGCATTCTTCTTCTCTGCAACAAGGTCATTTGCAAAGTGAGCAGCTCATTAGAACTGAACAAATGACTCCAACTCAGAGGACGCAAGATACACAAAACATTGTGCTCAGATTTCATAGGTCTAAACTGGCAAGGAAAATATATATATTTTATTTGTTCCTTACTATTATTTATCAAGAGGAGGAGTTTGCCTTTAGTGACTGGTGAGTCTGTTTTGCTGAGTTTTCCTCCCCTGCTCCAGAGAGCATCTTTTGTCCAGGGTCTTTGTAGACTTTGAACATCCATCTGTTGTTTTGCCTCACAGTCTTTTGGATAATGGCGTATTCAAGACAGAAGAATGTTAACATCCCAGTCATGGACATATTTATTCACAAATTCATCACACTGTGTTGCCAATCCAGCCAATTTACTTCCAAGTAGGAATTTTTAAGAGCCAAATTTAATAAGAAGGTGTTGGAAGGAAATCTGTTCCATCGTACAATTCCACCCTATGTATAAAACAGGGGTGAGGTGGGTGTGTGTGTCTTATGGAGGAGGGTGCTGCAGCTCTCACCCACTGTACAATCAGCTCCATTCCCAGCTCAGTTCCAATATTGGAGCAGGAAATAGAGGAAAGGGACATGAGCAGGAACATGAACAGGAAAGAAGCACAAGGAGGGAGGATTCAACATTCCTTTCCCATGCACTCCTTTTACTGTTAAAGAAAGACAAGCCCCACTTGCTTTTATATATGAATGAGGCAGTCAGGCAGACACATGAATGATGACCCCCTATACATCTAGTTTGGCCCTAAGTTGCATGATACTGGCCTAGTTCTCACTGAGGTGAAAAACCTGTGTCTGGGCTGCACCACTGCGGGTTAGAAATGGGGTCTCGCATGACTGAGTGCACCTCTATACAAAGCAATTCCATGCACATGAAAAACACGCAGGGAGAATGCTGGGTTATGAGTCTTCTACTTGACACCTGTTGTTTTGCATGCAGGGCGTTTTTGTATTTGTATGGGAGAGCATTCAATCACATGAGACTCTACCTACAGTCTGACATGGTACAGTCAAAGCCCTGAAACACGTTTGCCATCTCCATGAGAACTAGGTCACTGTCTCCACCTTTCCCTGTAACTACTGTACTTATGTTCACCATCACTATGTGTTGCCTGCAGCAATTGCAGTGCCTCTTCCATTCCCATCAAGAAGGGAGTAGGGAGAAAGCTAAACCAGAAGGGCATGTTGGGAAATGAAGGGAGACAGGACTACGGCATCCACACAACTAACAACCTGTTTCTATCACTTGTAGATCCAGCCAATAATTGCTTGGGATGGAGCGTACGGACTGCTACATCAGCCAATAGCACAAAACATTGTCATGCCAACAGTGCAAAGATGCGCACCAAAACACTGCAAGCATTCTAGTGCTTATGTAGGAGAGTGCTATTATTCCACATCAGTATGACTGGGCCCCCAATCATTTGTGAAATTTACACAATTTCACCTGCAGAATCCTAACACCCCCCGCCCCCATCTCGGCCTGATCCACCTTCATGGGTCAACACAATATCACTGGCGCAGGTCTGAGTTGACCCATGGCAGCAGCTGGGGCTTACCCTGGAGCAAGGGAACAAATGTCCCCTTATCTTGAGGAGGACATTCCAAAACTCTCCCACGAGATACAGCAGAGGCCACGTTGGTGCCACTGCATCGCCACAGCGTTACGGTGTTATGGGAGTTGCGGTGGATTGGGCTGTTCATGGGTTTGTGGATCTTGCTGTAAGGGCACCAAGACTGGAGAACTCTGCATTGCAGCTATTCCAAACAGCTATGCACAGTTGGTAAAACACAGCAGCTCCTTTCAACCCAAACTTATAGGGCCTATCTGCTGGAAGAACTAGCATTCCACCAGCAGAGACTGCCTTATGGTAGTCATAAAAGCTGCTTCGGCAGCGCATGAAGCCATGTGCTGCTGGAGCACTGGTGGGAAGGCCCACCATGTGCCGGAGAACAACGGAGCATCCGCTGGCACAAGTCCAAGGAGACCCATGAGCACCTCAGCTCTAATAACGTGTAGCATGCAGTTCGACCTTTTCAAACAAATGTGTTCCAGATGACAGGCACCTTGTAATCAGATTACAAATTGTTCTACTGACAAATCCCTGTCATTTACTTTGGGTTTCTGTTTCTCTGGGACCAACATGGTTACAATGCGGCTACTTTACCACCAGTATCTATTCAATTTTATAATTTTAAAGGCTATATATCTTTACTTCCATGGGTTGGATAATGTTCCCAGGTGAATTTCACAAATAAGAGGACAATACAGGGCTGTGTTATATGGAACTGCAATATTGCTGTTCAAATACAGGGAAGCCTTTGAAATACACAGCTTTTCTTCAAAGAATGGCATCTGTAAATCAAGAGGTGATACATGTGAGTGTGTGACAGAGAGGCAGATCAAGGAGCTGACCATTCTGTTCAAACAAAACAATGATGGGGAAATGGATAACAAAGCATGCATAATAATGAGCACCTTCAATTTAATGTACTTGTCTTCTACTTAATGTTTTATTCCTCTCTCAAAACTGGAACCAGTGAAAAGCCCAAATCTCAAACGCTACCACTAGATGGCGCACACAGCTTGTGGAAGATTGACATCGACCAGATGCTTTGAGTCCCTTGAAATCTACCTGTTTGTTTCATTTCATATACCCTTTGTTAAATAGTTCATATTCTTGATTAAGACATGGAGGTGGGGCAGGGGGAAGGCACATCTCATCTCCAGTTCCTCTTGGCAGAGACGTAACAACGGTGGAGCGCGTGGTTCACTCGAACCAGGTGCTCAGTGGCGGAGCGCGTGGAGCAGAAGCTCCAGGCGCTCGGGCGGGCGGGCGGGGCAGTCATCGACGCGAAGCGCCGCGTTGTGTCAGCCCTCCCTCCCTCCCTGGAGCCCGTTACGCTCCGAAATGAGCAGAAAACGGGCAGGGGGCGCGTCGACGTGACACGACGCAGGCCCCGCCCCCATGTGCCAGGCGCCTGCCTCTTGGTCTTTAATGTCAGAAGACAAACTAAAACTACAAATCATTTGGGATTGATGTGATGGTGAACAAGGTAAACTAAAAGCCCAATCCTATCCCCCACCATCTTCCGCCATGCTGCGCATGCTGCATTCAGAGGTGGGGGTGACCAGATGGCCTGGGAGAGGTAAGTAAAAATAGTTTTACTTACCTCTCTGTAAGCCACCTGGCCGTCAATGGGTCTCCTTGGACCTATGCCAGCTATTTTGCTGGTGTAAATCCAAAGAGAAGCAAGGAGTGTGTCATGCTGGGAAAATGGGGATAGTATCCTGGTGTGCACTGCTGATGGAATCTGCCCCCTCCCGCCCCTGGCCCTCCCCGCTCTCCTCCTTGAACCTTTCCTGAACCACCCACAACCTGCCCCAGGCGGAATCTTACTTGCTCTGATGCAGACTGGGTCCATCTCTGGTGGGCATGCAGAGCTGCTGGCCATTTGCACTGGCACATATGATAGCAGCACACCATTTACAATGCCTTGGAGGCATTTAAAATGTCAGATTGCAAAATCTACCATCGTAAATGCCCAGTAGGATTGAGTTGTAGGTCATTCACCTTTGTATCATGATTTTCCCCAAACCTTTATAAAAAACCTTGGAGGATGCATGTAAACGTATCAGCAAAGAAGATTGTTTTCCAGCGGTATACAGCATTGCTGCTTGCAGTTTCCAGCTCAAGACAGGGGAACAGTAATACCGTATTTTTCGCACTATAAGATGCACTTTTCCCCCCAAAAACATAGGGGGAAAAAAGTGTGCGTCTTATAGTGTGAAGCCTGGGCTTGGGGGTGCTTCGGGGAGGCCTGCAGAGGCTCGCGCAGGCCTCCCCGAAGCCCCCACAGGCCTTCGCGATGTTCATCTCGGCCGAAAACAGCGATTTTCGTCCATTAAATGGCCGAAAATTGCTGTTTTCAGCTGAAATGAACATCGGAGGGGCCTGCAGAGGCTCGTGCAGGCCTGCGCGAGCCCCCGCAGGCCTCTCCGATGTTCATTTCGGCTGAAAACAGTGATTTTCAGTGAAACAGTGAAAATTGCTGTTTTTGGCCGAAATGAACATGGGGAGGCCTGCAGAGGCTCGCGCAGGCCTCCCCGAAGCCCCCACAGGCCTCCCCAAGCCCAGGTAAGTGAAAACATTTTTCCCCTCTATTTTATGCTCCATAGGATGCATGCGTCCTATGGACTGATGCGTCCTATGGAGCGTAAAATACGGTAAATACTAGGAGCCCACTTCTAAATCTATGTATTTGAAAGTGAATGCCATTATACTAGAATTTCATCCTAAAAAATAGGATATACCTAATATTTAATGGTTCTTAGGCATCGTGCGATAACAATTCGGGATAATACAAGTTTCATATGTTTAGGGTCACAGCTGACAATGAGGCAAAATGTGAACTCGCCCTTTTTATTTGGAATCCTCTCATTCATTTCAGCCCTCAGGTGGGAAGTGTTACTTTACTTTTAGGACTATGTCATAATGCGATTATCACATATTATGGAGGTTCCTTGAAACTGCCTCTTCATGGTACTTGTTGGGCAGTGCAATCCTGTGTAAGGATCCGGCCGGCGGCCCAGGGCCGCTGGCCGGATCCTGAGCCAGGACTGCCCATCTGATGGCGGACTGAAGGTCTACTCGGGGAAGGGGATGCTTGTCCCCATCCCTGGGTGTAAACTGCGGCCGGCCCAATAGGCCTCCTTGGATTTCCGCCAGCTAAATAGCTGGCAGACGTCAGAGGAGGCCGTGTAACAGCCTAGCCGCCCCGCACGCTTGCGGCTCCTTAGGCTGGTGGAGTGTTTGCTCCGTTGGCCTAGAGTTAAACAGGATTGGGCCGTGAGAAACTTGCCTCCGGCTCAGGATTGGGCCGTGAGAAACTTGCCTCACTGAAGCCATGATGACCAAACTTTGAAGGAGGAGGAGTGTACAATTCACATGTTGTGCTGCTCTCAACCACAGTGCTGCAAAGGAATCTTTTACCTCCTCAGAGCCTTGAGCAGGGCTGTTCTCCAGCTGAGCTGTCCAGCTGTGTTTGGGAATGGTGCAAATGATCTGGGCCTGAAACTCCACCCACCCCCATCAGTCTTGCATTGATTTGATTGTGGAATAGCCAGTTCACTCTGCGCAAAGACGCTTTGTGGCTCCTGTCTGCAATTTTATTTCCTTTTATTACTTGGCACAGGCAACAGAGTTGGTATGGAAATGGCTGTATTCAATTGAAAGATAAAGGGAAAGGGATTGGCAATGTTTAATGAATAATATTTTGTCAAATTATTGTTTGTCAAATATGTATATTTCAAAGACGTCATATTGTTTGGCATATATGTTAATAGCACATTTTCCTCATCTGAAGTAAAAAAACAAAACAAAACAGTCCTGAAATGTATTCATCTGTCTCGGTATATAAAGAAAGCTTTTTATTATGCTTTGTAATGGAAAAGTCCTGCAAAGACTGTTTGAAGGAAGTAGGCTGCAGATAAACAAATGGCCTCTACAGACAATTATTTGAGAAACGAAGGTTCTCATTTCCCTGTAACCCTTTGATTTCCAGGGATACAGATGTTGTCCTTCCAGGTAATATTTCAGCTGCAGGAAACTCAGCACTCACTACCCTAGCATAGCTAGTGCAGGGGGGCAGTTCTTCCCTCAATGGATGCCTTCATTGCCCTTGGTGTGTACTACAACATGGTTGTGTACATGATAGACCCTGTGAGGTCACATTTCACTGCTCTAATGCATGGGTGCATCTGTAGCCCTTTCAAAGAAAAAAAGAAATAGCACTTAAAGGTAACTGTGACTTAGATGTGATACTTGCTTGTAGCATTCTTTCTCCTCCCCCCCCCCCCACGGTAATCAAACATGGGGAAGGCCGTGGTGGGAGGGGCTGCTTAAACCCTTTTCTTTCCTGCCATTTCTCATCTCAAAATGCACCTCTCAAGCTGCTTTCCCATGAGTGGGCCTAAAGATAGAAGAATCGCATAATTGAGCATCATACCTAGTTTGGACCTAAATCCCACTGAAACGAATGGACAAACTTACGGCCCAATCTTATGCAGGATTGGGCTGCCAGCTGGAGTGCTTTGCGACAGTAGAACGGAGTTCCACTGCCACAAAATGGCCACTGACAGCGTGTGGTGCACTCTGTTGGTGGCCATTTTGGGAGCACTGCTGCAAGAGGTGGTGGCGCTCCCCGTCCATTGCCTGACCCCACCACAGGCTCCAGAACAGGTAAGACAGCAATGCATTGGGGGCAGGTAGGGGGCGAGGAGGGGCAAAACTGGGCAGAGAAGGGGGAGGAATGGGGCAGAGAGGCTGGATTTACATGTGTAGTCTGTTTAAACAAAGACCAGAAAAGCAATTATGTGTGATGAATACTGGACAGTTTTCTGTATATGTGTAATTCCCTTTGCTGTATTGCTAAATTACATTATTTCAACACACTTTTTGAATAAATGCTAAAAAAAAAAAGAATAGAATTTTGCAAACTGAGTTCCTTCTTTTAAAACAATAAAAGTTTATTAAGTGCTTTATTTCTACTAAGATGACCAAATAAGCAGTGATGTAGACTTGAGTCTATTGACTCGGACTTGAGTCAGACTCAAGTCGTGTCAATGACTTGACTTGGACTTGACTTGGCAATTGTAAAAGACTTGAAAGACTTGACTCGAGACTTGGAGCCTTTTCAGACAAGTCCAATTTTAGATCGAAAACTTTCATGGTCAGCAATTATTCTCAAAGATTTAGGGAATACGGGTGAAGATGCCATGTCAAATAAAAAGTCCAGCCAGAATAAAAAACAAAGTCCGTTTCTGCTTGTGTCTTCGAAATACTTAGAGTTGGCAAAGCAGACAGAAATTCATTTAAAATCCAAAGCTCAGTAGATATAGGTCCGACATTTCGTTTCTTTAATTCAGAAACATTTTCCAGGTGCAATCAAAAGATTGGTAGATGTTGAGCTTGAACGCAGTGCTTCACTTCTTTATACTGAAAAAAGCGCGGGAACTGAAGACGGAACTGACGCGGAAATAATCAATTAAAGCGGAGCCAGTTCTGAAAATAGCGCTCCGTGTAGATGACTATTGTACGTGTAGCGCTATTTTCAGAACCGGCTCTGCTTTAATTTATTATTTCCGCGTCAGTTCTGTCTTCAATCGCTCCGTTCCCGCGCTTTTTTCAGTATAAAGAAGTGAAGCGCTGCGTTCAAGCTCAACATCTACCAATCTTTTGATTGCACCTGGAAAATGTTTCTGGATTAAAGAAATGAAACGTCGGACCTATATCTACTGAGCTTTGGATTTTAAATGAATTTCTGTCTGCTTTGCCAACTAAGTATTTCGAAGACGCAAGCAGAAACGGACTTTGTTTTTTATTCTGGCTGGACTTTTTATTTGACATGGCATCTTCACCCGTATTCCCTAAATCTTTGAGAATAAGTCCAATTTTATTCAGGTTTAAACCCATTTTCCCCAGTAAATAGATAGGGACTCGCAACTTGCAACCAAAGACTCGGGACTTGGGGGCAAAGACTTGGGACTTGACTTGAGACTGAGACCCAGAGACTTGGGACTTGACTCGAGACTTGGAGTCAGAGACTTGATCCACATCTCTGCAAATAAGCAAGCAAATAAATTCTATTTCACAAGCTCTTAAATCAAAGGAGAAATCAAATGTAAATGCTCCTTCAATCCCTACACCTTACAGACTTTCCTAGACGTTTCATTTCAAAAAGTTTCTCTTGAGATTGTTCAGGATATGAGTCTTGGCCAGTCTCAGTGTACCTGGATGTCCTTGGACATTCCTGGAGGAATCTCAGGGAGGTGTGGGCTATAGTTTCTGTCCTGGGGTGTGTGCCTCCATTGGAATGAAGAAAGGAGAGAAAGTGGAATCCCAAACAAAGAAACTGTTCTCTATATATCTTTCTCTTGACCAGGAATGCACAGGAACACTCTTCCTCTTTCCCTCTGGCAAGTTCTAAACTGGAAATTTCTCACTGGAGGGCCACAAGGTGCATGCTCTCAGCCAGGCAGCCTTTGAGAGAGACAATGGTCATGATATCAAGATCATATCATTACCCTTCTGTCATCACAGGGGCCTCTAGGGTCAAACTCCCATTTATGGATGGGACAGACTGGAGAGGGGATGTGGTTCCAGCATAGCACAAAGGCTGTGGGCATTTCACACAGGTGGTTAGGGATTGGCAGGGGGCTGTGTCCTAATGGCCTTTGGCCCTCAACAGCTGCCGGAGGATGCTGACCTCTGACACCATCTCTGATTCTTTGTTCTTAGACTAGCAAGACCCCTCTGGTGATGGATTGTGGGGTGTGTGTATGTCTCAAACCAGATCTTCCAGCAGATAGTCTCTGTCCCACATATGTCCTAGCCCTTGAATAAGGTAGGAGGATTGAGACTCCATGGAACAGGGACACCCACTAGGTTGCAATACCAAGCTGAGCACTATTGGCTAATCTGGATGTGGTCAGTTGACTCCTTAATCCAATAAGTCTGCCCTGTAAGACCCCTGCCTCTAAGCCAGTCTGACAGTCCAAGCAATTTTTCATAACCAGTTGCTAAGTAGCCTTGTCTCACTTTACCTGAGTATCTGACTTCTTGAACCATGCTTCTTCATAGATTTATTGGGATAAGAATAGATGCTTTCGAACTGTGGTGCTGGAGAAGACTCCTGAGAGTCCCTTGGACTGCTAGGAGATCAAATCAGTCAATCCTAAATGAAATCAACCCTGACTGTTCCCTGGAAGGACAGGTACTGAGGCTGAAGCTCAAATATTTTGGCCACCTAATGCGAAGAGAGGACTCTCTGGAGAAGACTCTGATGCTGGGAAAAATTGAAGGCAAAAGGAGAAGGGGAAGGCAAAGGATGAGATGGTTAGACAGCATCACCGATGCAACGAACATGAAAATGAGCGAACTCAGGAAGATAGTGGAGGACAGGAAGGCCTGGCGGGATATGGTTCATGGGATCACGAAGGGTCGGACATGACTTAACGACTGAACAACAACGATTAATTGGTCTAAATTTGAAGTGATGCCACTGGGGGGCAGTATTTTACAGAATGTATTCAATGCTTGGCAATTTCAAGGTGCCCTGATGTTTTTAAATACCTAGGAATTTTAATTCCCAGGGCTAAAACACAGATGATTGGGTTTAATCTTAATAAACTGATACATGATGTATCTTTGGACTTGGAAAGATGGGCCCCTTTAAATCTGTCACTTTGGGGTAAAGTTTTACATGCAACCTTCTTATATATACCACAAAGATATATTAATAAACTTTATACCTTGTTTAAGATTTTTTTGTTTAGGAAATTTTTATTGGGATCATCATCTGCACCACCCAGGATCTCTTTTAAGCAGATGCAATTATTTAATAAAGAGGGGTTTGGACTTCCTGGTCTTAGTTTATACCATCAGGATTATCTTTTACTCTCCAGACCAGTAACTATTGGGATAATTCACAATTGGAGACTCCATCTTGGACTATTTTAGAAACTTCTGCAGTGACTCCTTTGTGGAAATAGACAGTTTTGGTGTCTACATATGTCAAAGGAGATCTCATTAGCATTATCTATTATTAGATATGTGTGGAATACGATAGCATAGAAATATGAATTTGATCCTTATTCGTATGCTAAATTCACACACACACACACACACACCAAGGAGTTCAGAATGGCCTTCCCTCTCTCTATTTTATTCTTGCAACAACGAGGTAGTTAGACTCAGAGAAAGATAGGCCCAAGCTCACCCGACACATGCATCTTGAACCTGAACCTGGGTTGAGCCTGGGTCTCCCAGAGCATAGTTCAACACTTTCTGTAATGATCACGTACTCCAGGGCAGCAACCTCCTGAAGTCACTTTCTGATTATTTGCAAGGTAAAGATTTAAGTGAGCTGAAAGAAAGTCTTGCTTCTTTTGGCAAGATTATTATCAACCTCAGTTATAGCAGGGTTATTATTTATCTTTGATGGTCAGTGACTTGTGACTGATCACCCAACGGCATCAGCAAGGGTATTTATCTGAACATCCTGGAATTCCTAGTTTGCATGGCAAGAATGGCAGCTCTGCCAGAAGTACTGCTGACGCTTCACCCCTCTGAGGGGGCACTCGCTGCCCTGTGCTCTTCTTCCTCATATCTCCCTCTCATATATGCAGGCTTCTGCTGCTGTTGTAAAACATTTAGGTTTCCCTTTTCTGCATGGACAGCTGCTCATTTAGGAAGTTGTGGAAACAGCTTTAATATAAATAGCAGCTGCAGCTATCCAGATATCACAAGTTTCCCTTTGAATCATTGTAGCCTGGATAAAGAGCTGGAAACCTAGGAGAGCAGTTTGATGAGACAAGCAAACAGGGTATTAAAATTCAAATGGGAACTTAATACTGTTGCTGTACAAGCCTTGAAATAAGAACTGTATGTGTTGTGATATCGTAGCACAATACGGACTGGATCCTGGTTAGAGGCACTATTGTAATTAACACAATTAATAAGAAATGAATCGGTATTAGTGGTTCAAGTATGACCCGATAGTGATTGTAAAGGCTATAGTATAGAGTAACACATGTGACATTACCATAAGTAAAGGTGAAGGTGACCCCTGACAATTAAGTCCAGTCGTGTCCGACTCTAGGGTGTGGTGCTCATCCCCATTTCAAAGCCGAAGAGCCAGCGTTGTCCGAAGACGCCTCCGTGGTCATGTGGCCAGCATGACTCTCCTTGCTGCAGCGCGTAGCATGCAGCTGGAACACGGAGCACTGTTTACCTTCCCGCAAGCGGTACCTATTTATCTACTCGCATTAACATGCTTTGGAACTGCTAGGTTGGCAGGAGCTGGCCAAACAACGAGAGCTCACCCCGTCGTGGATTCGAACTGCCGACCTTTCGATCGACAGCTCATGGTTCAGCGGTTTAACCCACTGCGCCACCCGCTGGTTTAACCCACTGCGCCACCATACTCTCCACTATATTCAGAAAATTACAGTGGATAGGAATACTCTTGTGTACTTTTGGCATTTTCACATCAGGATTTGACCTGAGAGGCCAACTGGCCCCACAGACTTTGCCTACTATATACTGTGTTCATTTACTTTGCAATAGCTTCTCATGCTTCTGAAGCATTAAGGATACAGAAGAACAAGTCTTGCTGAGGAAGAATCAGTATGGCTGTTACCAAAGGCAACTCTGCCTCACCAATCTTTTGGAGTTCTTTGAGAGTGTCAACAAGGATGTAAATGAGGTCATCTCGTAGATATTTTATTCTTGTACTTCCAGAAAAACCTTTGACAAAGATGGAGTAGCCAGGTAGTGTTGCCAGACCGGCAGCAGACTTAGGGGAGCTGGCAGGTGGGTGTGGCAGGGCAACCCCCCACCAGCTTGTCACTTCCCCCAGCCTGTACCAATAAAAGAGTTCGATTGGGCTCATGGCTGGGCAACTAATAGAAAAGTGCATGAGAAGAGAATGACAAATAAAATATGTAAACTTGCAATGGATCTGGTTGTGCTTATTACAAAAGAGCTGCAAAACAAACACATTAGATAACAGGCATTCTCTGGTAAGCAGTTTTGGACTGAGGGGAGAACATGGATGCTAGTACTTACTTATGTGTGCACATTAACAACATTTTGTTCCCATCTTTCAATGCTTCCAAAACAAGCACAGGCGGATCTCCCAGGCAAGTGTGTACTTGCTCCAGGTTTGGCTCTTTGGCTTCACTTTGGCTGTTGGGTTTTCCTGTGAATATCACCTTAAAAAATAAGAGCATGGGCAAGATTCAAGGTCCACAAACACATACCACATATGATATGGAGGGAGGGCATGGAAGACTGGGAGGTCAGGTGCAAAGGGGAGGGAGGGAAAAGGCTAGAAACAAAAGAGATTTGGCAGCACAGGAAATTCACTCCTCTTCTCTAACTGAGGCCAGGAATGTGGCTCACAGCGCAATCCCGACGAAAACTCCGGCGCCGGAACAAGCGTTCCAGTGCCGGAAGAGGTCGCAAACGTGCCATAAGGCATATTTGTGCCTCCTTGGGAGCAAGGAAGGCCGACGCAATGCTGGCCTCCCCAGCTCCGGTGACAGACCTGACCCCGCCGCTGCCAGACCCGGTAAGTTAGGATCCAGCGGGCGGGGGGGCAGATCGCTGGGGCAGGGAGGGTGGCCATTGGCCCAGGCGGCCCGGGAGGAGGCGGGGGACAGCCTTCAGCTGTATCCTGACCCACACCAGGTGCCGGAGCCTTTACACAGGCTCCTCTACTTCTGCCAGCAAAATAGCTGGCGGAAATCCGAGGAGGCCAATAGGGCCTGGCCCCGGTTACACTCGGGGAAGGAGACGAGCGTCTCCTTCCCCGAGGAGACCTCTGCTCTGGCGGCAATGTTGCCGCCGGTGCTCAGGATCCAGTGGGCGGCCCGGGGGCCACCGACGGGATCTTAATCAGGATTGCGATGCCCATAGCAGAGGAGCTGTGTGAGCATGAGCTCCGGCATGGAGCAGAGATTAGGAGGAGGAGGAATTTCCTGACTTTGCCAATCCTTTTCCTTTCTAGCCTTCTTCCACCACTCCAACTTCCACTTTGTTCCTGGCTTCTTGTTTTTTATATGCGCGGTCTCCAAGCCCTCCCCCCCCCCCCAGAATGTGGGGAAGAGAAATCTAGAATATTTCCCTGTCGCTGCCTCCGCCACTTCCACCTCATCCCAAGGGGTGAGGTCCACATCAAAAGGGGTGGTAGGACATGACTGGAGTTTTCTTTGTTCCAAGGACCATGCTGTCAAAGAAATATGCTTCAGGGACGGGTTTGCTGCAACAAGGACAGACCAAATACCTGAAACAATAAGTACAGTCCAACATTAATCTCTAACCTTCACTTCCTAATTATTTTCACTGGGGACTAAGGTCTTGTGCCTCACACTGGGCTGCCTGGAAGAAAAGGGGAAGCCCTGCCAGACTAGTCAGCATGGGTGTGGCTGCTTTCGCTTGTATCTGGGGTGTTGGAAGTGCCAGTCTGGGCTTGCCTGCCACAACACCCAACAATGAGCCCTTGCCCTCAGGCTCTAACTATGGGGAACTTCCCTGCACCCCTGTGATGGCTCCACTATCTTCGTTCCTGCCCTCTTCTCCAGCCTTTTGAATCTTTTTCTATCCTGGCTTTGTCATTCACCCTCCTTCTCTGCGACCCTTCTGTCTTTGCCCCCGTTGTCCCCCTTTCTGTCCAGCTTCTTCCTGTCCTCTTCCCTCCAGTTCTTCCTCATCCTATAATTTGCTCCAGCCTGCACACAGTCCTTCCCTTTCCTCTTTTTCTGCTTCTCCGCGTCTTTCCTTGTTGCCTCCTTCTCCCTCAGTCCCTTGGTCTTCTCCTCCTCCATTTTCCATTCTCCTTCTGTTTCTGCCTTCCCCACTTCTGAGGCTTCCTGCATCTGGAGGCCCCCTCCTAATTCACCAGCTAGGCCAGTCCTTCTCGGCCTCTGTCAGCTCCACAATGCCCAGCGATGACATCATCGCGCCAGTCACATTGGATGGATGGCTGAAACAGCCCCTCGTGAGTAATCCAGCTCTGCAGGGTGGAGCTGATTGCCACAACCCCCAATGTTTAATATCTTCTAATTTTTATTTTAAAAATAGCGTGCCAAGTTATACAATTTCCACATTGCGCTAAATTCCATATTTGAAAAAAGAATCAATTTAAGCACATATGTTTTATTTAATGAACCTTATAACTCTGTTCAGGCTTATGTAGTCACGGAAACCGGCAGAAGACATATTGAAATTTAATTTGCACTGAAGCTCTGGCTTTACTACATCAACAAAAATGATTTCATTCATTTGTCCAACAATTGCCCATTATGGAGAATACCCATGATGCACAGCTATTGTTAACAGTCACTGACATTACATACAGCACACGCTTGTACAGCTTTGATACAGAGTTGGCGCCACATTTTTTCAAACTGTAACTTCTGCCAGCAATTTTCACTTGAATGTTCAGTTGTGACTAGCAAGGAAAGCACTTTTTTGTTTTTTGTTTACATATGGAACTATGAATATAACAGTTCCTGAAAGGCATTTGTTTTACTTTCCTCACTGCCAAGAGGTGACTGGCACTGTGAGATCAGGGCATCAGAGTCATATTCTGAAATGGAGGCATTATTTCAGTGCAGATCAGCCGTGAAGTTGATCTGCACTCTTCCTTCCTTTGGAGAGAGGTGCTCTTCCTAGAGTGAGCATAGAATTTATCAGCGATGGTCCCTTGCCCGAGAGCCCATTAAAAAATGGCTTCCAGAGCAAGACAAATTTATAGCGGAGAACCCATCGATGGCTATTAGCTGAAATGGCTAAATGCAATCGCCAAACCCAGTTTCGGATTTCAATTCATCTGAAACCAGATGGTGTACACAAACAATGGAGGGAGGCTATTGCCTTCAAGCACTGCTTGTGGGTTTCCCAGAGGCAACTATTACAAAGAGAATGCCGCTGTATGTGGACCCTTGATCTGGTCGAGCAGAGTCTTTTTTACTTTCTAAACTTGCAGCCAGGATTGAAGAAGAGTTTGCAGAAGGAAGTGGATTGGTTTAGATAGTTTTTTTCTCCTCCACCCCACTCGCTGAACTTTGACTATTGGATTCAGACTCCTTACAGGTGTTGGTAACATAGGCTGATTGAATAGGATTAAATACCGTGGGTTCTAAACACAAGCCAGCTACAGGGCTTCTCCTGGAGAAGAGAGGGGAGTTGGGTGATTGGACTATATGTAAGGAGACAGTACATAATTCACTGTGCCCAAATACAACCTATCCAGCAGAGCATTTAACAGCAGCAGAAGGGACATAGAAACTAGGAACTAACTACCTTAAACAGTCCTCTCTCTCCTTCCCTACCTGTCTCTCTCCCCCATCGACCCCTAGGCTCTTGAAGGGGGCTGCTCTCCCAAGAACTAGCCCAGTATGGATTTGCCGGGGGGGGGGGGGCAGCAGAGAAGGCTGAGCAGAGAGGAGGAAGCACTGCCCTAACCAATCAATCTAATCCTTTCCTCAACCATTCTTGGATCTTTGAGTGTCTGGATCAAAGACTGCTCTGGATGCTGGACAAAGCTCTTTAATTTCTGTACTATCTGGTGAAAAATGGACAGATGGCAACCCTATGTGGCTACACTAGGACCGTGGGCTTGCTGGTCATATGAAAACCAGATGTGGAGAGGGCATCCTACAGACCAAGATCTCCAAAGATACCTGAGTTCCCATGGAAAATACTGACCAGGCATTCGGGGGCAAAGAAGTCCTGCCTGTTTATATTCACTCTTGACCTTGCCTGACCTGTTCAGAAATGGCATATTGTGTCATAATTCCAGAAGTGGATATTGCACATCTTTTTTTTCTTTTCTTTTTTTGCCTGCAGAGGACTCTGAGGCCTACGGTCCTGAACAGCTTGCTAGTCTACATCAGACCTCAAGGTTCCCAAGCCAAACCCTGGATTTCCTAACAGGGAAATGAGTCAAGGTGAACATTTATTCCTAAGCTTTCTTGAAAAACTAAAACTGAATGCTTCCAAATTTTCTATGAAATAGTTAAGTTCCAGATGGAGATATTTTATGCCAAGTTTCACTCTGGAATGTACTCTTATTATGGTTGAGTTATAAACCTGTGGAAACAGAACTTTGTAATATTAAAACCAAAGTGATCCAAATTGCTAGGTAAGAGATCCAATACAGGATAAAAAGTCCTTAGATAAAGTGTAAACAAAATAATAAGGGTGACATTGAGTTTGCCACACAAGATTGACTTAGGACAGGATAAACTTGTTTTAGCCTGTGCAATAGGATACTCCCTGCAGTGTAAAATTGGTCCGGGAATAGTTTCATTTGGTCTGTCATCTTGAATAAAATATGCCTTTCTTCAAAGTACAGTACTTGGATTAAGGCCTGGATTACAAAAAGAATTCCTAGTATGGCAAATGATGAGTATTTGTATTTCAAATAATTTTTAATGAGAAGCCTACACAGATGATTGGGTGGGTAATATCGTATCAATATGTGAAATGCAGTCCCCTTCCTTTCCCTCCCTGAATTACAGCCCTGAGAGCCTCTAGGACGCGCTCTGCCCACCAACAGCACAAAGCCTCTCTGGTATACTGTCTAGGTCTGTGTGAGACTGTTTGCCCAGCCTTCCCTTTCTCATTGGCCCCTTCTCTTCTGAATTCCTTTCCCCCCTCCAAAACGATCATTCTATCTTTTCCTTGTCACTCCTTCCCCTCAACCCACTGCCTCCTCTTTTCTTCAGTCACCCTGCTTCCTTGGCCTTTATCCTTCAGCTGCAGCAACCTCACCTCCTGCATCCTCTTGGCACTCAGCGTTCCTTCCTGAGCAACATCCCTAAGGGCAAAACTACACAAGATGCTGAGGAGGACAGAAAAGGTCATATTCGGTGGGAAAAGCCTCATTCAAGGCTTAGGGCTGGGAGGGTGGTGTGGCATCCCCGTTCTCTATCACCTCCTCTCAAGGGGGGAGATCTATGCCAAAGGGGTTGGGGACCAACGTCCTTGAAGGTTGTTTTTTTTGCACAGGTCACAGGGGTGAGGATATACAGGTATGCAGCTTTCCATGGCCCTGATGGTGGTGGTGGTGTCCAGATGGACACCAGAGTCTGATCCCTTCTTGCAGTCCTCCTTCCTCATGTAGCCCCCCGCCCCAACACTGGACTTTCTGTTTTGTTTAAAGGGACCTCATGAGAAAGGAGCGAGGTGAGTAAAGTGGATTGCTGCTTCCTTACCCCCTGCATCTACCTCCTGTGATCTCTTTATGTTTAAAGTGGTTTTTCAGGAATGCAAAAAGCAAAGGTGAAAGGGAAAGATATAAACAACTGAATGCAGATTTCCAGAGAATAGCAAGGAGAGATAAGAAGACCTTCTTAAATGAACAATGCAAGGAAATCGAGGAAAACAACAGAATGGGGAGGGCTAGAGATCTCTTCAAGAAAATTGGAGATATCAAGGGAACGTTTTGTGCAAAGATGGGCATGATAAAGGACAAAAAAGGCAGAGACCTAACAGAAGCAGAAGAGATTAAGAAGAGATGGCAAGAATACACAGAAGAACTATACAAGAAAGATCTTAATGTTCCTGATGACCACGCTGGTGTGGTCACTGACCCAGAGCCGGACATCCTAGAGAGTGAAGTCAAGTGGGCCTTAGGTAGCATCACTAACAACAAAGCTAGTGGAGATGATAATATCCCAGCTGAGCTACTTAAAATCCTAAATGATGATGCTGTGAAAGTGCTGCACTCAATATGCCAACAAATTTGGAAAACTCAGCAGTGGCCAAAGGATTGGAAAAGGTCAGTTTACGTTCCAATTCCAAAGAAGGGCAGTGCCAAAGAGTGCTCAAACTATCGCACAATTGCACTCATTTCACATGCTAGCAAGGTTATGCTCAAAATCCTACAAGCTAGGCTTCAGCAGTACGTGGACCGAGAACTACCGGACGTACAAGCTGGGTTTTGAAGAGGCAGAGGAACTAGAGATCAAATTGCCAACATGCGCTGGATCATGGAGAAAGCACGAGAGTTCCAAAAAAACACCTACTTCTGCTTCATTGACTACACAAAAGCCTTTGATTGTGTGGATCACAACAAACTGTGGCAAATTCTTAAAGAGATGGGGGTACCAGACCACCTTACCTGTCTCCTGAGAAACCTGTATGCGGGTCAAGAAGCAACAGTTCGGACCGGCCATGGAACAACCGACTGGTTCAAAATTGGGAAGGGAGTACGGCAAGGCTGTATATTGTCACCCTGCCTATTTAACTTATATGCAGAGTACATTATGAGAAATGCAGGGCTGAATGAATCGCAAGCCGGAATCAAGATTGCCGGGAGAAATATCAACAACCTCAGATATGCAGACGATACCACCCTAATGGCAGAAAGTGAAGAAGAACTAAAGAGCCTCTTGATGAGGGTGAAAGAGGAGAGTGCAAAAGTTGGCTTGAAACTCAACATTAATAAAACTAAGATCATGGCATCTGGGCCCATCAATTCCTGGCAAATAGAAGGGGCAGAAATGGAAGCAGTAACAGATTTTACTTTTCTGGACTCCAAGATCACTGCAGACGGAGACAGCAGCCATGAAATTAAAAGAAGCTTACTCCTTGGAAGGAAAGCTATGGCAAACTTAGACAGCATAATAAAAAGCAGAGATATCACCATGCCAACAAAAGTTCGCATAGTCAGGGCGATGGTGTTCCCAGTAGCAATGTATGGTTGCGAGAGTTGGACCATAAGGAAGGCTGAGCGCCGAAGAATAGATACTTTTGAACTGTGGTGCTGGAGAAGACTCCTGAGAGTCCCTTGGACTGCTAGGAGATCAAATCAGTCAATCCTAAATGAAATCAACCCTGACTATTCCCTGGAGGGACAGATACTAAGGCTGAAACTCAAATATTTTGGCCACCTAATGCGAAGAGAGGACTCTCTGGAGAAGACTCTGATGCTGGGAAAGATTGAAGGCAAAAGGAGAAGGGGAAGGCAAAGGATGAGATGGTTAGACAGCATCACCGATGCAACGAACATGAAAATGAGCGAACTCAGGTAGATAGTGGAGGACAGGAAGGCCTGGCGGGATATGGTTCATGGGATCACAAAGGGTCGGACACGACAACGACTGAACAACAACAACAACAAGGCAGCAGCAAACTGCTTCCCTACTCACTTACCTTACTCCTTCCTCAGGTAGTCCCTTTAAATAACAACAACAACAACAACAACAACACCTTTATTGGCATAAAAAGGTAAAGGTATCCCCTGACAATTAAGTCCAGTCGTGTCTGACTCTAGGGTGTGGTGCTTATCCCCATTTCAAAGCCGATGAGCCAGCGTTGTCCGAAGACGCCTCCGTGGTCATGTGGCCGGCATGACTCTCCTTGCCGCAGCGCGTAGCATGCAGCTGGAACACGGAGCGCTGTTTACCTTCCCGCAAGCGGTACCTATTTATCTACTCACATTAACATGCTTTGGAACTGCTAGGTTGGCAGGAGCTGGCCAAGCAACAAGCGCTCACCCCGTCGCGAGAATCGAACTGCCGACCTTTTGATCAACAGCTTGTGGTTCAGCAGGTACATTGGCATAACAACCCTTTAAATAAAACAGGAAGTCTTGGCACAGTGGGAGGAAGGAGCAAGGCAAGGAAGCAGATCAGTGTGGCACTGTCTGTCTGCAGTGGACTGAAGGGAAGCGGTGGCAGACTTGGGGTGAAGGGCACCTCAGATCTGCTGCTCCTGCACCCCCCACTGCTTGACTTGAGCCACATCATCCGTTTCATGGATGGGCAGTGCATGTAGTGAGGTAGTTTGGATTAATCCTTCCCCCCTGCAATTAAGACACTGACTGGGAAGCAAGTGGGAGTGGCCACAGTATCTGTGTGCTGTGAGCACATACATGTGCAAGGAAGGGGCCAATAGGACAATGAAAGTATTGTCTGAACTGGCTACATACTCTGCTCCTTCTTCCTGCTGCCTAGCCTACAGAATATAGCCCCTCCCTCCTGCTGTCACTGTGCTTTCAAGAACATAAAAGCACTCACAGACTTCAGAGTGGAGGTAAGCTCTTTTATGTGTGGAGCACTAATTGTGATCTTACAAGGCTGCCCTGAGCAAGCGGCAGTAAGAGCATGGCTCTTCCCTGAGGAGTTCCTGTTCCCTTTCCCATTCCAGTTCCTTCCCCCTCTGGATTCTGGGCTTTTCATTGGGCTTCATACCAATAATACGCTATTGGCCAGGCCCAGTTGTCATATTTAAATCACAGCTGAGGGGATGATTTGGACAAACCAGCCCCTCACATGATTATGGAAGGCATGCTAGGACAGGGCATGGGATGTACATGCTCACATCCTGCATTGTGTGGGTAAGGCCAGTTTGGGCTGTTTGGCCATATTGTGAGACTATGTGAAATGCCCATGTGAAGCTTTTCCTACCCAAATTGACCTTCAGAGAAACTGCACTTCAGATGGTTTTTATGACATCACAACAATAGTTCAACCAGTGGTCCGTGGGGAGGAACTGGGGAGCTTACATGCAGGCGACAACCAACACAACTTGTATTCTGCAAGCATACATTGTTGGCTGTCACTTGAAATTCTGGAAAGGGTTGTAACTCAGTGGCATAGCGCCTGCTTTGCATACAGAAGGTTCCGGCTTCAATCCCTGGAACCTTCAGATAGGAACCTCGGGAAAGACCTCTGTCTGAAATCCTGTGATGAGCCAATGCCAGGGAGTGTACACAACACTGAGCTGGATGAATGGATGGATGAATGAACATGCACTCTTCCCCAAACCAAGGATTGTGAAAAGATGTGAAGGTCAACCTTCCTTTTCCCTTCCACAGCCTATCATTTCATTCTATCCGAGAGCAGATGTAACGTAATGGATAACAGTGCAATCCTATGTTGTGCTGATGGTGTTGCGATGCCTGTCGTATCCTAAAGCCATACAGCACAAAGGGGGACGGACAGACAAGAGCCCAGGCAATTCCACATTGGCACAGCCCTCCCAATAACTGCCAGAGACCATGGAAACCCTGGTGCAGCCTACCAATCATGGGAGGGGGGCAGCCCAATGTCAACCTGATGTTGGCCTAATAAACTATATAGTATTGCCTGGATATATCATCCAACTTGTAAGGAGCCCATCACCACAACAGCACCACACACAACTCAAGGATGCCATAGCACCTCCCCCTGCAGGAGCTACTGTGGTACAGACTGCAAGGAGGCAAAAGATGAGCATTGTGGCACTGCACAAAGTGCGCTGCGGCAGATCCAAAGCAGGACAGGGCCGCGCCAAAGGAGCTGGGGCACATATCGGGGGAAAGGAACATTTGTGATTTTATCGCTAAAATTTAGTAGGTTCTGTGTGTTGCCTGGATATAAAATTTTGTGAGAATCAGACCTACAGCACAATTCTATGTATGTTTGCATATGGCCCACCCCTTTGTATCCATGGCAGTTCCATTCCCGGAACCCCCATGAATGCGAAAATCCGCGGATGCTCAAGTCCCCGGTTGGTTGTGGTGCGGTGCCACAGAACCTTATTTAACAGCTGCGTGGGCCCGCCACCCACTTCTTGCCTCTCGTGCCATTTTCTAAGCTTGTAAAATGCCTATAAAAAGAAACAATGCGACCGGAAGCAATTTCCAGTTGCGCTGGCAACCGGAAGTCGCTTCCAATTGTGAGTTTTCTTTTTATAGGAATTTTACAAGCTTAGAAAGCGGCGTGAGAGGCAAGAAGTGGGTGGTGGGCCTGCGCTGCTATTAAATAAGGTACTATGGCACCGCCCCTCCCCCCGTGGGATCCCTCCTCCACGGATGGCCATTCGTAGATAGTCAAATCCGCGGATGGCTAATCCGTGGATAAGGAGGGCCCACTGTACTCAGAAATAAAATCAATGTGTTCAGTGGGGCTTGCTCCCAGGGACACATGGATAGGATTGCACCTTAACTCACCCTGAGCTCCTTGGAAGAACAGTGAGTGATAAAAGAATTAATAAATAAAAGTACCGTAGTTTCCCATAGGAACTGCATCTAATGCAGAATCAAGGTATGAAGTGGGAATGAACGGATAAGTTCTGAGAGGGGGTAGAGAACTGATATAACACTTCAGACTTCAGGAAGGGGAAATCACTTTTTTAATGATTCCAAAAATAATTATCGGCCAGCAGAAAACTAGAATTGTAGGGAGAAGGCTACGGTAGAAGCATTCTCCTGTTTATGCTAGGTTTTTTTTTTAATTTGTAAGGGTTTTGTTTAAGCATGGGAGGAGCATTCAAAAATGGCAGCCCCTACATGTAATCTGAAGTGGTACGGTCCACTCTACCATCTCGGGACCCTACCACCCTATTCTGCTGCAAATGTAGGACAAGCCAAGGCCAAATTTTTCAGTGGGAAAAATTTAAGTATGCTTGCATCCAAACGCCACAGAATAATATGTGATTTCTGCCATTTAAAACAGTGGGATAGGATGGCTAGATTGTGGCATGTGATAATTTTCAAAACAAAAGAAGTGGCTGGTATTTAAAATGTGTCTTTCTCATTGTAACACGTCTGTCACCCGTGGTTACTGGTGAGAATGAGAGTATATTTTTTCCTATATGCGCGCAGTTCAGACGGAATACGGGAATCGGGCGGGGCTGCTGATGCTGTTCAAGCAGCTCGTATCAAGAACACTAAGCTGAAAGTACTGACTTAGTTTTTATGCGGGAGCCTTACATGGTATACGGTACAATGAGACTTCCGCCACCCCACCTCGGTGAGATAGCCTGTACCTCAGCACACCGGATGTTTACAAGGCTGCACTTCCGCACCAGTAATATCGCCTCTATGGTCGACAAGCACGGCTTTGACTGCTGATGATGGGGCCTGGTGCGCTTGCGCGAGCCGGGCCCCCTTAGGCCGCTCCTGCCACCACCATCACCGTAGTCAGATGTATTGAGCGGAACCGGCTGGCGGAGCTGAGGAGAGCGGCAGTAGCGGGCGCCCCGCCCCCTCGCCTTCGGTGGGACCTGCTGCGCCGCCGTGAGGGCCCGGTCCGCAGCCTCCTCCTCCCCCGTCCCCGCTCCCAGCCGCGCCGCTGGCTCCCCTGGGGTTCCGCGTCGGCAAATGGTTGGGCCGGAGGATGCCGGAGCTCAGGGCGGCGCAGCCTTGCTTCCCTCGGGCCGGGAGGAGGAGGCGGCGGCGGCGCCGGCGGAGGAGGAGGAGGAGAAGAAGAAGGACGCTGAAGCGGACGGCGAGCGGGATGGGAGCCGAGAGGACGCTGGGGCCCGGCTGCAGCGCTACTTGGCCGGCAAGAGGCCGCCCAACGGGGCCGCCTGTGGCGGAGGGAGGATGACCAACGGCGACGCCGGCTTCCTGTTGTTGCCGCCACCGCCTCCTCCTCAGCAGAGCCCCTCGAGCGCTGAGGAGCTGCCTCGGCAGCTGGCCGCGGAGCGAGGGGCGGAGAAGCTGCACAACGGCGGCTGCGCCTTCTTCCTGGCGGGGCCCACGAGCAGCGGGGTGGCTCTGGAGGAGCCGCTGAAGAGCTGCAGCCTGGCGGGGGCTGCCGCGACTCCAGCCATGTCGCCCTCGCTGTCGCCCTCCTCCTCGTCCCCATCCTTCTCCGGGAGCCCTTCGCCGGGCTCGGAGGAGGCGGAGAGCCCGGCTTCCCCGGCGAGGACCCTCCCTTGCTTGGCTCCCCCGCTGGCCTTCATGGACATCAACCTCAACTCCCGCAACACCTTCGAGGTGAGCCGCCGCCGCAGCGCTCCGGAACATTTGCAGCAGCCGCAGCCACCGCAGCCGCCGACCACCCTCGCCACTTCCGCCACCAGCGCCCATGCAGCGGCCGCCGGGCCGGAGCAGGGCGACCGGGCCAAACGGTTGAGCGGCATCGCCAGCTCCGGCTTCGCCGAATTCTTCACGAGGTAAATGACTCATTCTACCGCGCCCCGACACTCCTAGGGAAAAGGGAGTTGTGTGTGCCTGTGCGCCGCATAGATGAGATGAAGGCCTGGGAGTCCTTGATCATGAATCCAGAATGACAGCCATCACCTTGACTCTGAACTCGCAGTCACTAATGCACAAGAGGCTCCCCCACTCTTACGGTACCTACCTGGTGCAAAGGGAGAGAGCTCTTTTTAGCATTAATGCCCTTGCCTATCACCATTCCCGGGTTGTTCATTGGTGCTATTGGCGATCTTGGCAATGCATCCTGTGAAGCTTCTTACCTGTATTGTGCTATGTAGGTTTTGTTCTGAGTAGCAGCATTGCAATTTAGTGTATCCAGCTTAAATTTTATGGTACTTTGGGCTGGCAAAAGACAGTCCTTAGAAAATTGAAAAGGCCATAGGAAACCTTTGTGGCAGAGAGGAAGTATCTTGGCTACGTTACCGTTATGCTCCATTATGGCCCACTAATTTGTTGAGAAGGTTCTTAAGATGGAGATAATTGCTTTAAATATTTGTGTATAAATAACTTTCAGAGAGCATTGTTTGTGAGTAGCCTAAAGTGGAGGTAGCTTTTGTTTGTTGTAAATTACTCTAGTACTTTTCTTGTATTAGTGATACAATACGGTGATGTTACATATTGCTAGAGTGATATTTTCTCAGGTGACTTTGCTGTGGTCTCAACTGAGATTTAGAGACAAATCTTTGATTTGGGACTCGGATCTGATGCTGTAGTAATTCTTATATTTCAGGCCTACAGTTTGCTGACCTGGACTGCCATGTGAAAGCAAACTTAGCTAATCATTCTTTACAAAGTTCTAACTCAATAACTTCAAGTACAGTAGTATGTGTTTCACTGCTGCTACACAAGCATCTTGAGAATCAAAGGCTACTTGAACCAAATAGGTCTTGATTTTATGGATATGACGTCCTATGTGGCTAAAAGACCCAGGAAAACCTTTCACTAGCAGAGTAAAATTCCTATGCTGCTCAGTTTCAGGGGAAAAAAATCAGATGTCACAAAACAGGCACATGTTATCTCCTTGTTAAACATGGGACTGCTCTTGGATAGTTTTGTGACGTCTGAAAGAACATACCTTTTAATACTATACATAAGTAGCTGTTTGTTTGGGCCTATCCGGTCCCTCTGCATTTTTCTAGAGTTACTGTTCAAGGACAGTTTAGTAGTCACTTAGAACATAACTAGTTAAAATGCCAGTATACGCTAATAATTTCCGGTGCCTTGATTGCAGTAGATTATTTTTCATTAATAATCTTTAGGTTCAGATTCTAATCTTTAAGAATGTTTAGAATGATGGGAAAGAAAATAGTCCCCTTGTAAACCAATCTGTTAGTGTTGCACTTTTATGCTGTTCTGGAGGTGGGAGTGTTTCACATTAGCATCAACATCTTATTTCTGTCTGGCTTCTCTAGGCATCGTGTTGGAAGTCTTGAGGGATATTGGAATTGCTGGAGTGGAGGGCAAATTTACCTTTTCCCATTATTCATTTTGCCCAAAGGGATAGTAGTTCCCTTACCGGCTAACTTTCAAAAAAAGCATCATTTGCTTTGTTTTAGCTTCTACTGACTAACATGGCTAGGAACTTGTTTCCCTGGATATTGAAACTATCTTATTGCTGATTGGGGGTGGAGAGAAAGCATGATGCAGGTCTTAGCATTTTTACACTCTGAAATAATGTGTGCTAAGGTAGATCAACTTTTTTTCCCTAGGAAAACACTCTGGAAAGAATGTTGTGCTTCTAGCATACCTGGTGGGATACAAAACTTATAACTGCTTCTGCCATTAGTTCCCCCAGTCGTAGCATGTTGAAATGAAGGGCGGGGGAGGAAAAAAAGAAGAGTGAATGGCTACACCTGATATATTTGCAACAATATTGCAAAAGTTAATTGTACTCTTTGGGGAGGTTTCCTCTTCTGACTGTGTTTTTGTCTTGATTGTTTCTAATAGGATAGGAAAGCATTTGCCAACATTATTACTATAACTATACTGTAGGTGGTAATGTAAAATCAAAATTGTTTTCAGGTCCTGTTTATAAGGCAGGAGGAGGTACTGTTGTGTATGCTCCTTGTATATTTTCTTATGGTTCGTGAGAGGAGGGATATATCCTTTTGTGTAGGAAACCACAGGGATCATTCCACTTGATATGTAAATATGTGAACACTTAAGTTCATGACTTGGTTACTGTACCCCTACCGTATATTGATGAAGAAGCAGGTGGAAAATTACTGTGGCATAAGGGTTCACGTGTCTGCTGACACCTAATACAGTGTCTCGTGAGAAACAGCCGTGAGTTTCTGTGTTCCTTACTGTAATATGTGAATGGTGAATTGTAACTTTTCACTAGAAAAATCACGTTCCCTGTAGGGATTTTTAGTAAACTTTGAAGTAATGTGAGAGCTTTGAATTTGCTTTACAATTTATAGATAGCTGGGTGTGTAAACTAGACATGTCCTGCCAGCCTACTGAAGGATTAATTTGATTCAGGGTTCAATTGCTGAAGATGTGAAGTGGAATATCCAATATATTTGCTCTATTTATCACTTGCTAAAAAACTTTGATGCTTCTTGTAGTGATATATTGATATCTAAAGGACAAATTACTTCTCTTAAGCTGGTTTGTGTCCTTTTCTTAAGAATAACCTCGGTGCTTAACTTTTGCTGAGTCTAGACTTTGGAATCTGTATTTGACGGTATCTCTGAACTCTGAGTTGCATTAGTAATAGACTTTAATTCTCTATACCTGGCTTGCTGAGTGTCTCTGTGTGTAATCTTCCTGGCAAGCCACTTCTGTCCATATAATTGTGAACCAGAGTTTTGGGGTAGGCTTTCACGGTCATTTTACTAACTACGGTAAATACTGGGGCTAGTGGTACAGCAATCAGGCTGTTAGAGTTCAAGGAAATAATGTAAGTTATTTTATGAAATAACTACTGTAGCTACTCACTGCTTCCTATTTGTCTTTTTATGATACCCTTTGAAATCAAGATACTTTAATACATAACTGCATATATCATGCCTATTGTCTTTCTCACTTTAGCTATCACACTTTCTGTTTAACTTTATAATCTGTTTTTAAAATTGTTTAAGGACACTTGTCCTTAACTGTCATACTGGTGCTATGTGACAAAATTTACAGAAATATGTACTAAGAATATAACTAATGCAGATTCACTTCCCTATTCAACTACAAATGTGTAGGGACAACGCATAACCTACCTCGGTGTTCTTGGAATAGTATAATTGTGCAGTGATGTGTTTTGCTGTGCTGTAGCTTGCGGTTGTCTGTGGTTTTTCATAATTTAATTTTGTCCCACTTAAAACAAATTAAGCTAGCACAAATTATATACTAAAAGCTAGCACAAATTATATACTAAAAGCAATAATTTATCATCTTGGTGGTCTTGTGCAATTAGTGTAATTGTACCGGTAATGCAGTTGAAGCCTAATGTTTTTAAGATTTAATTCACATGAATTGTAGATTAATGTTGTTTTTCCTGGTGTTAATGTTTCTGATACTGTATTTGTGCAAGCAGTACTTATCTGTGTACTGAATGACTTTCACAGGTATCAGTTTCACCTTTGTCTCAGCTTGATCCAGTGTGTTGGAAAATGCCCTGGCCTGTCAGTTACAGTTGGTGCGTATGACTGAGTAGGATCCCTGAATGTTTGGTTTCTCCCCCTCCCCAAGTAAAATGCTAATTTCTAATTTACCTATGTGTACATGCAACTCAATATTTGGTAAACATAGTTTTAGCCTTTTCCTTATCTTTAAAATCTTGCAAAGGTAGGATTGTTTCGCTATAGACAGAACTAAAAGTCAGCTGCAGATATATACAGATGTCAGTTTAGAAACTTCTTAAGTGGAATAGAAGTGTTTTGGGTGAAGTATAGATTCTACTTCTATTTACAGTTCAGTACAAGTGAGTGGATAACACTGTGCAGGATTATAGCCAATAAATGCGTTGTAGCCTTTTGTTTATCTATATCTATTGGACTTTTTTATTGTTTACAGTGCCTTAAATTAATAGAGAAAAAACTCCAAGAAAATGGTGGCACCCAGGATGTCATACTCTATTTTTCTTGTTTGTACCGTGCAGATCAGCACTTACACTGCTTCCGCAATTTGTACAATTCTTAATTGGGAACTTTTTTTTGCAAGGACTGGGCTGGTAGAAAATAATTTACTGTATTATATAAATCCTGTGCTCTAAACAAGTACCATTTTTTCAACAAAAGTCAAGTGGCTTATATAGCAAAAAGAATGTGATGGTTCTTTGTCCCAAGGGGTCCGAGCCCAAAAAGAAGCATCAGGGAGACAACAACAGAGGGAGAGATGTTAGGCTGGGTTATAAGGATAGTTACTATCCTCTGGTAAATATAAGAGAGCTGCCACTTTTTAAGGGAATGGAGGTCCTGTTTGTTTGACAGGACACATTAGCTGTGGGGGGAAATGTAAGAGCCTTCAGGAGCCGTCAACCTCTGGATAACTGGTAACCAATCTTCCAAAGCAGCAGCTTGTGGATGATGTGTTATAGCTTTTGCAGGTCAAGATGCGATTAGAAAATACTTTTACTTTTACACGCTGGGGAGTGAAGCCCATCTCAATGTGAGTAATGCCTCCCTGATGATCTGGAACCCCTAAACATCGAAGTGGAGTTTTTCAAATATGTTTGTCTCTGACCAGGCCTTGAACACTAGAACAGATGGAACATCTTGTGAAACACTCTTGCTTTCCTAGGAACCAGGATCACAATTGTCAGGGTCAAGCTCCATACAGAATGGGTTGGTTCAGAGATCACATGGAACCATGGTTTGCTTAATGTAACTATGGTTGAAGTGATCATCTGAACTGGAACATTCATCTAACCATGATTTATTTGAATGAGCAAACCAGGATTAACTTTTGGCTGTCAAGATTTATTACATCAGTTCTGTACTGGGATCACATATACCCAAGAAAGCCATAACAGTAATCCCTGCTGCTTGTGCTTCTCTCTCTAGCATTTGATTTTTTTCAAAGATCATGCACTTCTGTGATAGGATTTGGCAATTTTGGTCATTGTATGAATGTTAGCCTTCAATACTCTTGGTTCTTGAGCGATAGGTAGTGGTCATGTATGTGGAGGTGTGGTTCGGTGGTTGAGCTGCCTGCCTGAAGAAGCTGAATGGGATTAAGCTCAGTCATGCCTGGATGAGAGACCGGAAGTCACTCACAAGTTGTAATAACCCTCTGTAAGAGAGAGGAGTCACAGAGGGTGGAATGGAATGCTGGGAAGTCGGCAAAGAATGATAACTTGAGATCCTGCCTTGCTTGATTTATAGCTATCTGGGGAAGCTGGAAAGGCATGAGCTGTGCAACCACAGAGATGACCACATCATGGATGGGAAACATCTGGAGAATGAAAGGTTCTATGTATGAATAGAACAATATTGTAAAGACCCTTATCGGGTCTAGGATAGCCTGCCTATGTAAACCGCCTTGAATAAATCTGAGAAACTCTGATGATGAGAAATGTGGTATATAAATACAGAAAATAAATAGAAAAACAAAGCAGCTTTCATGATAAGGCTACATATGTTTTCCCATTCAATAAGATGTAGATAAGCTTCCTGAGCAAGTTGCTGAGCAGTTGCATGTGACTAAATGCCAGGTAGCTTTTGCAAAACTTGCAATTATGCCCATTTTGTTGTTGTTAAGTCGTGTCCGACCCTTCGTGATCCCATGAACCATATCCCGCCAGGCCTTCCTGTCCTCCACTATCTTCCTGAGTTCAATTTCTTTACGTATTAAAAACTTTTTTCAGGGTAAAATGTGGAAATTGCAAGACTTAAAATACATGTGTTATGATGCCAAGCCACTTAATATGAAGTAACCTACTTCACATCCAAAGTACTGAACATGGCACTTGGTGATAGGTACATATGTGTGTATTGGTACAACAGGGCTTCTGGCTCATTTGACTTAAAGGTAAATTATCTGCATAGTGTAGTTTAAAATTGGTTGCCTTAAACTTGAAAGATATGGCTCTGCAGGCCATTTAAGGATTCTGTGTGGATTCAGGAGACGAATTCTCTTCTACCTTGTTCCTACTTTTTTTAGGAGACTTCTTTCTTTGTTCTCCCTTCTTTACTAAATAGAGAATGTGGGGAGCATCTATGCAAGTTGTTCTTTAGACAAGAGAAAGTGAGCTTATAGATGTTAACAACGGTAATGTTCTTACAACATGTCAGGTATGATCAGAAAAGTTACAAAAATCATTGCAGCAGCTGTGTTTCTAATTCTGCTTAAAACGTCTTGCTGTTGTATGTTAAGCTTCATGAATAGTATGTATCTTGGACCACACACGTGTGAGTATTTAGTCATAATTCAGTAATTAAAACCTGCAGTCCTCCTTGTTTGTTCTTAGCTTTTGTTATCTGTTCTTGCTTAAACAATTATGACTTGTAGTGTTTGATCTTGCCGCCTATGGTTATTGCGGCACAAGGTTGTGTAGTGATATAAGAAATGGAGTAACTAGTATATATTCCTGTATCTTTGGATGCTGGGCTATACTGTGTGCTTCTTGAACTGGAGGCTCTAATTATGTGAGGGGGGAAAGTAAAAGGGAAAGCTTACTTGTTGATTTAGCACCTTGTGCTGGGATCGAGCATTTCCTGGGACTGAACATTGTTTTGATTACACTAAAAGGGTTCCTCCCAGGTTGACACTCTGTACAGAGTTTATTGCCCTCATGTGTATAGTATAATGTGAGAGTGCACGGGCTCAGATTTCTGACTAGTAGGTTTTTGTCTGAAAGCTTGTAGCTGCCATGCATTCTTACAAATTGAAAGCTAGCATGGCATAATGGCTGAGAGACAGAACTGTGACTATGGACTTCCTCAGTTTGAGTCTTGCCTCTACCATGAACTTACTAGGTGACCTTAGGCAAGCCAATTCCCCTCAACCTCAGCTCCCCAGGTGCAATATGAGGATCATGCTTACATTAAGCCTTGCTGTAAAGATTCTGTTAATATGTGGGAAATGCTTTGCATGCTCAAAGTGGTACACAAATGTTGATTACAATTATACAGTAAGTGAAACCAATTTTTTCAAGCATACCAAGGCCATGATTGTGTTTGGCTGTGATAGTGTCAGGTTTAAGATAAACAAGGCACTGTCTAGAGCAGTGGTTCTCAAAGTTCTCCCTGCAAGGTGGGGAGAACTTTAAGTGCTTGTGGGGGTGGGACCAGCAGGGGAGGGGCCAGCAGGGGAGGGGCCAGCGGCAATCCTAGGGATCACTGCCAGCAGGGAAAAAGCACCCAAAATGGTTTTTTACTTACCGCAGCCTCTGGGGTGTGTGGGGAGGCCTGTGGATCCCTCCAGGCCTCCCTGATCTTCAGATAGCCGCTCTGCAGCAATTACGACCACTTCTGGTTTTCATGGTCGGAAGTGGTCGTACATCGCTGTGGAGGTGGTCATAAACCGGAAGTGGTTATAAATTGGAAACTGAAAGTGGTTGTAAATCTCCACGGAGAGGCTTCCAGCGGGATCGGGGAGGCCTGCAATACCCTCCGCACCCCTCCCCTGAAGTGGTCGTAAATCGCTGCGGAACGGTTATCTGAAGATCAGGGAGGTCTGCAGAGGGGTCTGCAGTCCTCCCCAGAGGCCATGGTAAGTAACGCCCCATTTCGGGGGGTGCTTTTTTGGGCCAGCGGTGGTGGTGGGAGGGGGCAGACCCGGAGTGCCCACTCGCCGCCTGTGAGGGTGCCGGAAAAATTTTCAATTATTTATTTCCCCCACCATTCTTGCCCCCTTTCGCCGCGTTTCCCTACCATTTTTGCTTGCCTTTTTGTTTGATTTCTCCTTCCTGCTCCTGCCACTTTTGTTTTCATTGGATTTTTTCATTCGATTCTTGGCTGGCCAGCTGTCTGGCCAGCCAGGACTCCTCGCGTGGGTCGCTTGCTGCCACCGCTGCTGCTTCCACGACTCTTCTAAGAGTTTCCAAAGTTCTCCTGGGCGTCTCCATCTTGGATCTTGCGAGATTTCGCAAGATCCAAGATGGCGGCGCCCAGGAGAACTTTGGGAACCACTAGAAGAGTCATGGAAGCAGCGGCGGGAGGGGGCAGACCCGGAAAACTGGGACAAACGGGTTCTGGGTCTGGCTGAGACCGGGGTCTGGAAATCGGGACTGTTCTGATATTTCCGGGATGGATGGTAAGCCTACTCTGTGGGCCTTGGAAGACCTCTGGAAGTGACTTCTGGGCCACTTCTGGTTTCACCAACACGACTTCTGGTCATGTTGGGAGGCCTTTCTGAGGCCTCTGGAGGCCTTCCCAGTGGGTCGCAACGGGGGAGCAGTTGCAGAAGGTGAGTTGCGGTGGCAGGGACTTTTGAGAACTTAGTTTGTACAGAGAAGCATACAATTATGTCGGCCCACACTGGAAGTCTTTCCAGACCACAGATTTTACAACTGATGTACGAACTGGGCCAGGGATTGTGGGGGGAAAGAATCTGAACTGCACATGCATTGCAGACAGTTCAGTGCTATCATGTGTTAAACACAAAGAAGCACTCTCTGGTAGTTGAGCACATAGCTCTGCTTCTAGTTTTTAAGGCTACAGCAGAGTAGCACTGAGCTGGTAGGTGTGTGTAGTTGAGATTGCCTTGGAGCAATCTGCATGTCGTCTGGTATAGCACAATGTAGTTTCTGATCAGATTTTTGCCAGGGAGCAGTTGCTAAGTTGTCAAAGCTAACACAGAGCAGGTTATATGAAAGGATTAAAATCTCAATAGATGGAGTAGAAACTTTAACAAGTTGCACAATATTATTTTGGTTTTATGGAATCTAGTTTGGAATAGTCTTGTTCTAATATGTGAACACTGAGTACTGCAATGTGTATAGGAAGCTTACAAATACTTGTACAGCCACCTTTGGAATCAGAATTCAGAGTTCAGTCTGAAGTTAGTGCATGAATTATTTTGCTGTTAAACTATTACCTATTGTAAGAAAATGTCAAATGCGAGGAAGACTGTCCCTCAGAAAATAACCTTGTAAGCAATTACGTTGGGCCAGAGACTTGAGTCAAACGCAGCAGAATATTTTGAATAATTTTGTAAAATTTGGCCCCCTTCACTATTTGCCGCCCCTTCCCACAGCTTTTTCTTAAAGTGCCATCAAGCAGAAAAAGCAGCGAAGCAGAGATTATGCAAAAATTCACCAAGGTTTATCACTTGTGCTCCATGTGGGTGATTTTTCTTCCTGTCACAGTCGAGAGCTTTTTGTTTTTGGAAAGTTCTCTCGTGGTTTTGCTTTGCTGGCTTCTTCCCCCATGGCTGGTCGTGTAAAATGTTTGCCATGCCCCCACAGAGCTGAAATATGTGTTCTTACTTTCCCAGAGAGAATTATGGAAGAACCAGCTATTTGGAGGAAAAATTGACATCTTTCTTTGGAGGGGTAATTCTAGCATTCTGCATACATTGTGCAATATTTGCCGACCAAAGTGAACAGAGATGATGAAACACCCCTCTGTTCTGTTCAGAAAGATCTAAATTATTATTTTTAAAAAAGATTTTCTCAAACTATTAAAGCAGGAAGTTAAATTTGGATGTCAACCAGGTACATAACTATCTGGAGGAGCATTTTGTTTTCCTTGCTCGTAAGACCATTGCCATCTTCAGTGATAAGAGTCTTGCCACGCATATAGCTTTCCTAGCATTGCTCTGTGCTAAATGGAGCTGCACTATAGTGTGTGTGTGTCTGTCTGTAGCATTAAGTAGCTAGTTCTTTGGTACTAGAAGAGTTCCAGACTGTAGCCTGCTTTGTGCAGAGTGGCACTATGAAGGTTGAATGTCTGGCAATCTGAGTGTTGAACAAGTAGGAACTGCACAAAATGTTGCAATATATCCACAGCTCTTGAAAGGGCTCCAGCAAACCTTCGTCCTACTTTGGGGTTCTCGGATACCTTTTATTTCTCCCCCCCCCCCCGAAAGAACTGCCCTTTGTGCGATATAATGCTAAAGAATTCAAACTCAGGGCTGGTTGCAAGCTCTTAGCCTGAGAACTTGATTGGTATAACAGGGGAGGAAAGCGTACTAAACCTCATAGTACTATCCAACCCCCCCCCCCCCACACACACACACACACCGCTCACCTTTGGGATACCGTAAGCTGCTGGGAGCTCATGCAGGCCTATTTATTTCTTTATATCCTGCCTCTGCCCCCCCCCCCCCCGCAAGATCAGTTCCTCTCTGTTTCCATCTTTCTCCCTAACCACCCCCCACAACTGACATCTTCAGCATTCCATGGCTCAGCTGCCCTCATAGATAGACTAAGGGTCCAATTCTATCCAAGTTTCGAATGCCCATTCAGTTGCAATGCAGCCCCAAGGTAAGGGAATGTTTGTTCCCTTACCTTGAGGAGGTCTCTGTGATTATCCCCCCATCGAAGGATGCAGCGCACACCCCATTGGCACAGCTGCAGCAGTGCCGGAACGTTGGATAGGATTGCTAGACTTGTACTGTCTGTCTGACTTTCAGTTTTTAGACCCCCACCCCCACCCCTTCATTTTTCCTCTTTGGGGGCAGAAATGAGAGTTGCCCATTGGGAAATATCAACATTGTGTAGTTCACAGGGCTGTTTTGGTTTTTTTAACATTTCTATTACCGTATTTTTTTTATTCTAAGGCGCCATCGATTCTAAGGCGCGCCTTTAATTTCACTACCACCAGCAGGGGAAAAAAATCGTTGCTTGTAAGACGCACCTTGAATTTCCCCACTCAGCACCAACTCTCCCCAGCTTGCCTCGCAGCTAGCCTGACCTGCTCTCTTCCCAAGAGCTCGCCCCATTTGCTGCTCTATTGCCCCACTCTGATGCTGACGATAGCTTCTGATGATTTCTTACCAAGGCTTGGGGGGGGGGGCTTCAGGGAGGCCTGCGCGACCCTCTGCATGCCTCCCCGATCTTCAGTTTGGCGAAAAATTGTGGTTTTCGGGTGGAAATGCCCGAAACCGCCTAACTGAAGATCGGGGAGGCCTACAGAGGGTCGCACAGGCCTCCCCGAAGCCCCCACAAGCCCCAGTAATTAAGAAGATGGCATTTGGGAGGTGCAATTTGCACACCCTCGATTCTAAGACGCACCCCCTTTTTTAATTGCTAAATTTAGAAAAAACATGCATCTTAGAATTAAAGAAATACAGTAATTTGCAAAGTGCTATATATCTGGGAACAGCTGAGCTGTGTAAAAACTGCTTCCTTATTTAATTTTGCTTATTCTTCCTTATTCCTATTTTGCTTCCACTGATGGACATTTGATCACCTGAGTATGCTATTGATGGGATGACTGGCTCAATAGTAGAACAAAGCATTGTAAAAGCTGCGCACACACTACAGTTCTGTTTCAGTAGTGTCGCTACTGTAGGGCGGCTGGTGCAGACCACCCTAGGCAGCAGCTACGGGGCACTTTCCTGGGGACTGCCGCGTATCTCTTAGTGTTTTTGATGGTTTCACTCCGATTGGAGCGAAGCTTCCGAAAACACTAAGAGGCACTTGCAGCGGTGGCTGCCCCATGTCTTTCAGCCAGTTGATTGGCTGGCCGAAAGACTAAGGGGCAGAGCCGCCACATGCCTCTTAGTGTTTTTCGCTGGAGGTCTTGCAAACAGGAAGTAATCGGTGGTGGTGTCGCTGCCGATTACTTCTGGGTCTTCCAGTGCTGGGGGGGGGGGGTTTCCATTCGGAGTTACCACTCTTGGGCAGTCGAAGAGCCAGCTACGCCACATCTTCTAGTGTTTAAAGGATTAATATCTCAACAGGATTTTCAGCCCTAATACTGGTGCCCAGGCACGGGTCATTTTAGATTCATATAGATTCTAAGACTTTCATGGCCGGAGGAATCTATAGAATAAAAATCAGCCAGGATTGTTGGCCATGATCTGTTAAAAGCATCATTCCCTGACGTTTTGCCAGCATCTGTGGTTGGCATTTTCAAAGGTTCTATAGAAGTTCAAACATTCTAGTATAGTTCTATAGACCAGAGTACAGGGGGGCCGCTGTATCCGCGGGGGATACGTTCCAGCCCCCACCGTGGATAGCTGAAACCGCGGAAATGGGCGAACGCCCATTTCCGTGGCTTTCAGGGGCCCCCCGACCCCCCCGCGGGCCTGCGTGACCCCCCCGAACCCTCCACAACCCCCCCCAAGCCAACAATACTGGCTGATTTTTATTCTATATAGTTTTTATTCTATATAAAATCTATATACTCGACCATTCTCTGTGGTATCTGAGACTAACCACAAGCTTTATTTTAATGTGAGTGGTTTAGCTGTGTTAATCTAATTGTTTGAAGAAAACTTCTCAAACTAGTAAAACTGAAAAATGAGCATTCTTCAATCCACTCTAGATTTAATAGTTGAAAATACGTTCGTAGGTTGTCACGACGACACGACAACTAAGAGAAATTTAAACACCAGACTCAAAGAGCATCAACGCTATTTTAGATTAGAACAGAAGGAGAAATCACCCCTTGTTGAACATGCCTTAGAGCATAATCATAATATCAAATTTTAATAGTTAAGACCAATCAATACCTACCGAGACTCCATAGAAATTTACAAACACACTAATTCAGTTAATAAGAAAGAGGAGTCTCTTAAAGTGAGTAGTAGCTGGTTGCCGGTATTAAAAAATTTACAAATAAGGAATAAAAGTTAATTGGGGGGCTGGTGCAATATAGTCTATTCTGGGTGTATGCTGTGTAGTTTCTATTATTCAGGGTGGCAGATGTTTTAGATTTTTAGATTTATATGGCTGCCGTTCTGATACATAGGCAGTATTCATTTGCGTCTTGGTTGTTTTAAGATCCCTGTCCATAATTGGTTTGATGCTATCGGGGTAGGGGTATATATGTGTATCTGTGGCATAGGGGTTACTTCAGGTGAATTTGTAAGTGTATGGTGTTTTAATGTCTCTGTGTTTTTTTTTACCATTTTATTCTGTGTAGTATTTTAATATCACTCTATATTTGGTCATTTTTATCATATTTTAGTACCATTTCCCATGTTGTCAGCTTTCCCATCCGTATTACTCTTAGCCTTTACAATATTTTTAGTCCGGGTTTGTCTTACTTCATTTTAGGGTCTGCGTTGTTTCATACTTTGTGCTCCTCCTCTCAGTGTTTTCAGGGTAATGGTTGAGAGGGTGGGCAGATGTTGGTCTTATTTTGTTACTGGATACTTGGATCGGTTGTTTTTAAGGTTGTGGCGATGTGTATGGTTTGGCTGCCGGGGGGGGGAGTGGGGGAGCAATTGGACAGCGAGTTTCCTCCCTGGGAGTAGTAAGCTTTTTGGATATGCTGTTGTTGTAAGTTGTATCAGAATGTTTTAATCAGGGGAGGATACTTTTTCCGGAACGCATTAATTAGGTTGAAGACAGTGTTGCCGGCTGACAGCTGGGAGCAAATTGCATCCGGGTTCCTGGGGTTTTTAGTATAATTAGGTGTTCCTCAATAGGCTGCTCAACTTCTTGATGATGCCCCAGATGTTTGGGGTGAAACATAAAGTTTGTTATAACATCTTGTCTATCTGAATAAAGAAAGTTTTAACAACAGAGTTTCCCTGGCAATATGCGGATTTTTAATTCAGAAATAATAGTTGAAAGTTCAGCAAAACACTGCCAACTTGGAAAGTTTAAGGCTAAATGATATGGAAATTAATGTGATACTTGCTACTACTAGGGAGACCATTATGACCCTTATTTGGTATGAGTCTAAAGAATGAGTTAAGGCCTTGCATAGCTGTATAATAATGCTTTGCTCGATACTACTGAAATGCTGTACTGAGGGCCAGTGGTGACTACTGCACTACTTAATAATAAAACATGCCCCAACTGGAAAAGTTGTCAAGGATTGGCATGATAGCTTTAAGTCTGGCAATATATTCCCACGCTAGATTTAAGCTGGTGAGAGTTTGCTGAAGATATGCTTATAAAATCTTATATATATTCTCATATAATCTTATCAAAATTAAACAATTTGTTTATATGTAAAAACTAAAACTACAAATACAACTAATTTCTAAACTTTTTTGCAGGAATTTCTTTACCAAAAGGACTAAGGAACTCAGTGCTCCTGGCTGGAAGCTGTTTGGAAAAGTTCCACTAAAGGAGAACCTACAAAAAGACTCCAAAATAATTCAACAGGTGAATATTTGCCATGGGCAATGTTAAATGGTCTCCCATTTGTCCTTTGAATTTCATAGAGCAGAGTTTTTAAATAGTAGATGTGGTGATCAAGTTAAATTGCTGGAAACTACTGTAGTCAGTAATAAGTTTGGCTGTGTTTGCTTTAATAAGTTACTGGAAAAGGAAAGGAAATTCTGACTAATTCTTTGTGATGGGAAGTGCTGTGTGAAAATCAGTTGTAACTGTTTTAGCATAGCCAGAATCCTAAAAACCCTATAGTCTACCAACAGTGTATTGTTCTTATATCTGCATCTTTATAGTAGTTGCAAGACATTTTCTAAGTAGGATGAGGCATATCATGTGGCAGAGCTCAGATTAGTGGCTTTCCTTGCCTCACTGGGGGTCCTGACGGCTTCTGGAGGGTGCGGGGAGGCCTCCGGGCCCCTGTGGCGATCTACCAACCGGAAGTGGTCGTAATCGCCATAGAGCGGCGATCTAAAACTTGGGGAGGCCCGCGGAAGGGTCTGGAGGCCTCCCTGCATCCTCCGCAAGCCATCAGGACTGCCGGTGAGGCGAGGAAGACCACTTTTTCTCCCGCCGGCGGTGCGATCCCCAGGATCACTGTTGCTGCTGTCCCATTATCCCCATCCTTTGAAATGTCAACAGGAGACAGCGTTTCTCCCGGTGGGTTGTGGCCCACCAGTTTGAGAACTGCTGATTTAGGAGCGTAATCCAAAACCTTTAGTTGTGCAGTCCATATTTTTCCTTGTAGAATTATATTGGCTTAGAGAGACAGACTTCTTAGTTCTCTTGGAACACATGCAGCAATGTGTTGAGCAAGATTATTTAGCTGAATCCTAAGATTCCAGTCCTATGCACATTCAATTTCTGTTGAACAAAATTGGATTTACTTCTGAGTCAGCATGCATAGGATCAGATTTAAGTGTCTTGAGCTTTCTCAAAAGAAGTGTGGAGCTAAGTGTAGAGAGCCTGGTACCAGTGCTTCCCTTCTTTCTCCTGTTACGCCTGGGTACAATCAGTAGACTCCATTGCCACCACGAGGACAGAGCCAGGAGAAGAGAGGCCATTTTTGGACTTATTTTTCTTAGTTTCATGGATAATTTCCCATAAACCTTAACCAACAGTGTGTAGCCAGGAATTGAGGAGGATGGGGGCAGGGCTCTGATCAAATTCAAATTCAATTGCAGGTAGGTCAGGGATTGAGCCATCTCCTTTGCATGCAAAAGGTCCCAGGTTCAATTCCTAGCATCACCAGGCAGGGCAGAGGAAAACAAAAATCCTGCTTGAAACCTTGCAGAGTCACTGCCAGTCAGTGTTGACAGTACTGACCTAGATGGACCAGTGGTCTGATTCAGTATAAGACAACTTCCTACGATGATTTCCTGAGGTAAAGAATTAAAATGTTAGAAAGCTGATCAAAACTGACGATGGGTGGGAGGAAAGAATAAGCAGGCAAACTTGGAAAATAGCTTGCACATTGGCAGTAACCAGGTGTGAATCTTAGCAAAAATGCAAGCAAGTGATTACAGGCAAACGGAAAAGCAGAATATTTCCCAGATGCATCTTAGCTCACTGATCTCTATGTATACGTATTTGGGGCTTTAGTTTTCTGGATGCCATTACACCTCTCTGATCCTTGCAGAGGCAGTGAGAACTTGACCATGCACAGATGTTTTCTCGGAGGAAGACAAACCGGAACATACGCAAGCATCCTTGGGCTTGACCTTAAGAAACCTAGGTTCTCATTGTACTGTCCTGTACTGTTGAGTTTGTGATAGCCTGTTCGTGCATGCAGGTTCTCACTGGACGATGTGTTCATCCAGTGATGAGTATGCATGTATCTGAACTGTACAGAGACTGCACAGTTGCAACTTTCATTGAAATAATGGAATTTACTTTCAGTATGTTGTGGAAACTTTAAGAAGAAATCTTCCTAGCCCTATAAAGGACTTATTTAAAATTTGATGCTGGCTTAATTTTTTTTTTTTTGCCTTTTGAGAAGAACTTCTGTTCAGTTGTGCTGACACCAACAATGCCATAAAAGTTTGTGTTCTTAATTAAACCACTGTTTTCTATGTAAGCTTTAAAACACAAATGACCCAATGCACACTTGTCACTTATTGAAAGAAATTGCTGAATGACTTTAAATAACTTCAAATAGATTGCAAATTATAAAGAAGATCTTGACTCTGTTCCAGGTTAAGGTATAAATGTCTTCCATGTGTATATAACACAGGATATCTGATAAACTAGCTCAGAGAGGCCTATAATGCTAGATGTATCTCATGTTGGCCAGCAGAGTTTGAAACAGGTGAGTACTTGCTGGGGAGTGGAAGAGTCCAAATTCTAAACTATTAGCTGTCTTTTTAAGTTAATATTCCTGTCTGCTAATGGTGTCTAATTTCTGATCCCAATACCTGTCATACTAGTACATTAACATTTAAGGTGTACCTACTTCTGTAGTAGAGCTATGGGTGAGAAACACAAGCAGGAAACAGCCCATAGAAGGGAATTTCCCTGCCTTTTCCTCCCACTGGAGCTTCATGTGCTCTTGAAAGGCTGTTCCTATGGGTTGAGGGACTCTCTGGAATGGTGTAGGATGGATGTGGCAGGAATTGGCCAAGATCAGGCAGAGGCCAATCTTCACCATTCCAGAGGGTTCTCTTACCTGCCTGGGGCTGGAGTGGGGAGGAAGGGCAAGGAAAGGTTTCTTGCATGAGCTTCCCTTTGCTCATGCTTCTCGGGATCCAGCCCTATATCACAAACTCTGATATGATGCTGACAGTGCCATTGTGCCCTGGTTCAGGATTCCAGATTTCCTCTTGCCAGGGATAAATCATGTGCACCGAGGATCAACTTTTTAACCTTCTGGAGAATATATCTGTGTATGCTTTCTGAAGGGAAAATGATCTATTGGCATGTTGGAGAAAAGCCTCTCACCTCTGCTTGCTGCATCAGTAATGAAAAGAATTGAATTCTAGTTTTTGTGTGAAGCAGAGATAAATGTGTCAGTTTTATAGCTGCCAATCACAGTTGAGGCTTTTAAACCAGCCTTGCTGTGTTATCTTCCATTCTTCTGTACAGCAAGGCTGATGTTGAACTGGTCTGTTGGATGTGAAATACGCAATACATTTTGTGTAGCTCAGTTGTTAAAATTAGTTGGGAAAATGACTATTCATTTGTGATGAGACTGAAAGATTTTTCTTGAAGGTTATATTTTAAATTCTGAGCCACATTTCTTTCAGCCAGTTTTCGTTAGCTTCACTGAACCCATAAGTTCAACCAGACTTTCATACTCTGGTCTCATATTCCTTGTTCAAATCTTCTATAGTTATTAGTGTTCCTCTTGAACCAATTAGTAAGCAAACTCAACATCTACCGGTAGTTTACTCATTTGCTATATATGCCAGGATGATAGTTTGAATATCATAAAATCACCTTAAATGTAAATAATTACTAGTATAAATTTCAGATATTGAAGTTAGCCTGCTATTATGATCCTATTCAAATAGGCATATTTAATAGTGTGGTGACAGACTTTGTTACTGGGTTTTTAAATCTCTAGTTCACCACATGTAGTCTCTTATTGTCATTGATACAAATATTACAACTGGTGGTATTATCACTTTCTTTTCATGCGTATAAAAACTGCTATTTGCAGTTTGTGTAGTTATACAGCAACTTCAATTTTTGGTTATGTGGATCAGAGTTAAATATTATCCTTTTTGCACTGGTTCTAATATTTGTTTTAAATCTGAGTTTTTGTATTCTGGTTGCGTGACTTAAACGATGCTTTGTGTAGTTTGTGCTTCAAGTAGTAGTTGAAACAATTTGCTACGATGGCAGAATACCCAAATGACTTGCTTTTGTTCATTTCTTGTCCAACTTCTCTCTCTGTCTCTCGACACAGGCTTATTGAGTCTCTTAAAGTTTCCGGAGGATGGGGCTTATGTTCAGCTGTCTTTTAGAAACAGTTTGCTGTTTGGGAAATAGTGAATTAGAAAGCAAGAAGCCCCTGGAATATGAATGATTTCCTGGTAGAGTGGTAGTCATAGAGAGAAATCCAGCTGCATTTCTCTCTGTTGACTAAATGTTATGACTCTTTCTATATCATTTTATTGTCAAAGCTGCCAAAATTAAATTGTACCAAAAATTTTAGCCATATTTTTCTCACTTGGTTTCAGGACAATGACTGACTAGGATCCAAAGAATTATGAGCTTCGTTCAGTGATCTCAAGAAAGCCTTAGACTTGCTTTTCTCAAACAGCAGCCCATTGTTCACCCTCTTCCACTCCCCACTGCTGCATGGCATCCTTTTTTTTTTTTTTAACTGAGGGGATATGTTGTAGTTGGTATTTAAAGGGGAGGAAAACCCTAAACAATTTCACTGGGGTAGTACAAGCACCTTGCATGAGCAGCTATTTTGATATCTGCCAAAGAGTGCAAGGAAACAAATATTTAATAATAATGTATCATCTAGTAGCAGTATTAAATTACATTATTTACTTCTAAAAAGTAGAATATTATAACAATTCAGTTTTGTCTCATCAGCACAAATTGAAATATGTGACTGTCCTAAGAATTGAGGTGAAAGAGTGCATTTCTTCAGAACTTCTCAGTAACGGTTTCCCTTTTGGGTGGGAGTAATTGCAATCCTTGAAATCAGCAATTCCATTTCCTCTTTTTAAATTAAAAAAATCTGTGTTTTTTTGTTGATTGCTGCCTTTTCCCTCCCGCTAAATCTTCTTTCAGTCTTTCTTTACAACTTTGTACTGCTCAAATGATTTTAGGTTCTTTGGTGGCACTCTCTAGATGGTCTTCAGAGTTCCCCCTTAAGATGAAACTTTTTTTAAAGCAGCTGAATAGTATTAGTCATAGAAACGGGGCAGGATAATCCAGTTCCTGATTTCCACAGGCACTTTAGACTTGTATTTCTTGAACAGCAGTCTTTCATGCTAAATAGGAAGCAGCTTCTGAAACTGAGAAATTTGTGAAATGGCACCATGGTTTTCTGTTCATAAGAAAAAAGTAACAATTCCACTGCCCAATCTCAGAATCTCTATTTGAATCTCTGTCAAATATAAATCAGCCAAGGTGCAAGTGATACTTTTCAGTACATTGTTTTACATATGAAAAATGAAACTGATCCTTCTAGAACTGCCTCCTCTAGGTCAGGGGTGCTGGTCCACTTCTAGAACAGGGGCGCTAAACATTTATCATTTATTTATTTTATTTAAAGAATTTATACTCCGCCTTTCTCCCGCACTCAAGGCAGCTTCTGTCATTAAAAAAAGTACAGATATAAAATTAAAAACATTAAAAACATAAAACAGTAAAATACAGACCCCAATGGATCACATAAAACTGATTAAAATTGCAATTCATTAAACATGAGAGAAACATAAGGCCCGCAGGCCAGATACGGCTTGTACCCCCGTGATAATTGGGCTTTCCCAGCACCGCACTTTCAGCAGCACCACTTCTGCCAAGGCTCTGGGAGGGAGAGTCAGATGGCAAGGAACGCTGTGGGGGAAGAGGCAAACAAGAGGAGTGAGAGAGGAAGATGCTGTCGTGGTGCTTGGAGAACCCAATTAGCATGTAGGCCACCCTTTCAGCATCACTGCTTCTGCCAAGGTAGTGAGTTCCTACACTAGAACAAAGTGCTTGTTTCTGGCCATCATCTGCTTAATGACATCACTTCCTGCTTAATGCTGTCACTTCCGGTCCTCGGCAGGCGCCGTGAATATCCTGTAACTCTTATTTCTCATAAAGGAGTATGGCTGTTGCTTGCAAACCATGTACAGTTGGCCCTTGGCATCCGCGGGGGTTCTGTTCCTGGAATCCCTGCGGATGCCAAACTACTACTACTACTACTACTTCCACCACCACCACCACCACCGCACTTTGGCACCATATTGGCAAATGTCTATCCTCACAGAAAACGGCCTCCAAGGTCTATGGGAAAAGGCAAATTTGATAGTTGTGTAAAGAAAAATGTAGCTAGGGTTTGCTATAGACTAAATAACATAATGGATTGTATTGGTTTGCAAGCAAAGCTAACAAATTCCATTGTGCCCAAAGTCTAACTTGGGCAAGTTGCTACCTAGATTTCTGGTATCCTGGAACTTAAGATATCTCAAACAAAATTTTTCTGGTATAATGTTGCCATGGTTGTAGCTGATTAACCTCTTCATTTTGACCTCCTGGATCTTTCTCTGAAGGCAAATGGGACAAAGAGGAGAGAGAGACCAGCGGACTATACAACATCTAGCCTGGCCTAGGCTGCTTCTTGGTGGTTTGGCTAGCGCTAGGCCAGAGGTTCTCAACCTGTGGTACGGGTACCCCTAGGGGTATGCGGACCTCTTGCTGGGGGTACGCCAAGCCCTGTCCCTTATCTGCCCCATCAGCAGCTAATTAAGTGTTAATTAACATGGATTTTAAATTGTAATTCTTTTTGGAACCCTTCTGTCTCTGATTTTGGTTTTGGGCTTATTTTTGTACTTGGGAAAATGTACCTTGGTGGGGTGGGGGAGGGAGGAGCTGATTTTGGGAAGTGTGACTTGTAGAAAAAAAAGAGGTCCTTGCATCTCTCTCTCTCTCATACTCACACTCACACTCAGAGTTAAATAAGACATTTTTTCACATTTAAAATTGTTTTAGTACCTTTTAATTTAATGATTAATTACCTAATTAATTGATTAATCCAATTAATTAGCAGTTAATTAGCAGGGGGTACTTCAGAAAATTGGACCGTGATAGGGGGTACCCGGGCCTCCAAAGGTTGAGAACCCCTGCGCTAGGCTATTGTGTTGTGGTTGGTACTGAGGAAATTGGTTCCCTCTACAGTAGGAAACCTCTCTAGACTTGAAGCATGCTCGCCACTTGTTTATATCAACCTGTTAGGGATTTCTCCTTAGCATCGATATGTCCACTGTGGTTCTGCCCCTCCATCTGATGTGAAGACTTGACTTTGGTCACTTTGTACTGCCAGTTTAGGACTGCTTCTAGGATAGGTGACTTACATGTGAGGCAACTCTTCTGCATCAGTGCGTATTTCTGACTTCAGGATATTAATCTCAACTTATTTGATATAAATAGAATTTAGAGGAAAGCAATCCCCAGGTTGGAGAAGATCTGAAGCCGGTTGACCAGAACAATGTGATTTAGCTCTGAAGGCCTGAATAGATTCTGGTCTTAGTTTTCCATAATGGTTAATGTCCTCTTGAATAGCTTTTGAATAATTGCTTTTAATGTACAGAGTACATCTGTTTAATTGTTCTATTTTATAGATGATAGAGATCACTTACATGCTTGGCCATTCATTTTGGCTGTGTTGGTTTTCTGAATTTGGTAAGAGAAAGTAAATGCAAGATAGATGACAAAAGATTAGGAGGCAAGAATACAGAGTGAGACACAGAGGTGGAGAAACTTAACATTTTTATTTTAATTTGAAGAAGTCACTCTAGGCAACTGATTATAACATAGGAAGAGCTCTGCTGGATTAGGCCAAGGACCCATCTAGCCCAGTACAGTATCCTGTTTCCCACAGTTGGCCAACCAGATGCCTTTGGGAAGCCCACAAACAGGAGTTGAAGGCATATATCCCTCTCCCACTGTTGCTTCCCTGCAACTAGTATTCAGAGGCATATTTTCTCACCTGATGTTTCCAGCCTGCATACTCAAGTTCATGTATGTTCCATTGTATTAACTCTAAAAGATATAGCTGGAACCTTTCTGTGAATGTCTAAAACATCAAGAGAAAGAACTCTGTACTATTCGACTGTTACATTTTCTGCTTGCTTAATTTGCTTCCTAATCTGAGCTTTAGGATTTCGGCTGCTGTAATTCAGAGCTTTGGAAGGTAGAGGTTCTCTGATGTCCTGAACCTCAATTAACTAAATTATACATAAGCATGCTTGGAAAAAGCAAGTTGTGGCAGTACTGCATACAGGTTGTAAAGGAGAATTTAAATGTTTTGCATGCATGTTGCTGTATATTAATGACTGTCAAATGTTTCTCTAAGGATTTACTTCTGTTTTTCCTCATTAGGATGAAAGTTCTGCCAGTGTTGCATCAGTATCTACACTCAATCTATTAAACACAGGGGTATGAAATTTAATATTTTTCTCTCACGTTCTATGCCATGCATGGGATCTTTATAACAATCATTGAAATAAATGGCACATCACATGTATTGTAGCATGAGTTAACTGAACTAACACATCAAGTCACTGAATATTATTACTGAAAAGCAAGTCCTACCCATTGCCCTCGCTCACAGTTTGAAATCTTGATATGGATTACCCAGTTTCATTTTTATATAGAATTTGTCCAGATTTATGGTTATAGTCAAATGAAATATGCTTAAACTTAGTATTCGTTGACAACCTCAAATCCTAATCTCTAAGATTTATGCATTCTCAGCACGCATTCAGGTATCTTTAGTATGTATAGTGTGCAAATGTACAAAGACTGCAACAGTATTATAGTGCAAGGAGAACAGCGAAGTCAATTTCAGTATCTAGAACAGATGCTTTTTTGCTTTTCCTTACTTAGAAGTAGTATGGGATAAAATACTGGAATTTGAATTGAATGATAGATTAGATTAGATCAGGCATTCCCAACCTGTGGAACCCATACCACCAGGGGTAGGCGGACCACAGGCAGGGGGTACGCGAAATGCTGCCCATTATCAGCTGCTGCTATCAGCAGCAGCTGATAGGCAGCGGATCTGTTTTTCCCGGGTCGCAGTGGGAGTGAGAGGACCCGCCCGCCTGTGCCGCAACCGAAGAAAAACAGCTACAGCCCTCCTGATGCCCCCCCCCGTAGCTCCCCCTACTGATTCTCCCAGCTGCCACCATCTTGGATCTCGCGAAATCTTGTGAGATCCAAGATGGTGGTGCCCAAATCTCGTGAGGGAACATGAAGCGCTCGTGAGATTTGGGCACCGCCATCTTGGATCTTGTGAGATTTCGCGAGATCCAAGATGGCGGCGGCCAGGAGAACAGGTAGGGGGAGCTATGGGGGACATCAGGAGGGCTGTAGCCGTTTTTCCAGGTTGTGGTGCGGGTGGGCGGGTCCTCCCGCTCACACTGCAACTGGAAAAAAAAGCTACAGCCCTGCTGATTCGGCAGGGCTGTAGCCTTTCCCTCCAGGTTGTGGCGCAGGCAGAAGGACCTGCCTGCTCACACCACAAGCCGGGAAAAATACATTTTAAAGGGATGAGGTATGTGGGGAGGTTCTTGGGGGTACGTGGGGGCGGTACATCAGGGGGTATGCGGGACCCTAGATTAGGTAGAAGTTCTCAGTTCTGGTGAGTCTTTCTTCTCCCTACCAAATTGAAGTTTTAGTGTCCCCATCATACTACTAAGAGTACTAGGAGCATATTGCGTTGTTGTTGGGGTGGGGGTGAGGGTGAGAAAATATAACACATACCCGGTATATGATGAGATAGGTCTTCAGCATCGCCACCCCTGCACACATTTGCTTGCCTTTGTCTTCACTCTTTTTCTGTGTCAAGGGGTTAGGCAAGGGTGAAAAAGACAAATCCAAGATGACTGGAAGAAGCAAGGGTGAGATTTGATTATGTAGTTTTGACCCGTTATTTTGTTCCTATTGGTAGCAAGGACTGCATTCAGCTTCCACACCTTAGTATTCTGGCACTTGAACCTCTTGCTACTGATCATTAGTGGCATCCATTTATCCAGAGAAAGTGGGAAGTGCTTATAGGTTTACTTCTGCTATCTTATCCTCATTATCTCCAAATGCATTTTCTTAAGGAAATTGTATTTCTGTTACCCCTTCTGTGGTAATCAGACTCTTCTCTGTTCAATTATTTTAACCCTTTCTATAAGGCTTTGTTAAATGCCCGAGTTGCCTTTGTTTCAGAAGCTCCTGTGTCTGATGCAAATTCCTGAACTTACAAAATGATGAGGAATTAATCCTTGGGTTTGGCTTTGGCTTTTTAATTTGTTTATGACCAGATAGAATTGCCCTTCTGATCTGTTAATATCTCAGGAATAATGAAATATCCCGAACAGAATACTTCATTAATTCAGCACTCCACATTTGCGCCTGTATTCCCAGACCTGAGTCTCTCGTGCTCCTGTTTCTCAAGGGAAGGAAGTTGGAATCAGCGGCTTGGATTCTAGAAAATGACAATGTCTTTACCAAAGATGCCCTAAATTGTGATGTAAACAGTGTAACAGGAAGCCAATGTTTCTTTTCATCCATTTTCCCCCTCAGCCCTCAAGATAAATTATGGATGATGATAAACTGGGAAACTATAGATGTGAACAGGCAGACCTGGAAAACTCAAGATGTCTGTCTGGGCGCCTAAAACCTGATTTATTTTTCCCTCTTCCTCTGACCAGGTGCATGTAGAACAAACATGTTAACCCAAACTGGTCTGTTTGGATTTGGGGAGCATTAGGATGCTGCTGCTATATTCTTTTCAAGCGAACACTTAGAGCAGCTCCACACTTTACATAGCAGTTTGCTGTGGGTACCCCATTGTTACACCAGTGTTTCTCCCAAAAAATACACTGTTACCATGGATACTCTGAAACATATACATACCTAAACACATGTGCCCACACATGTGTTGAAACTATTAGCTGAGATGCATAAATTGGCACTGTGAAAAGGAATCCGTGGGGTGGGGGGGAGGACCTGAAACTTGTACTTGTGTGCAGGGTTTCTATGAGAGGCAAAGCTCAAGGGTGAGAGAAGAAACAGCTGTGGAGATGAACAATGAGTGTCCCCAACCTCAGCAGAGATTTTGGCAGGGTAGCTATGAAATGGAAAGGAGTGGCAGTGAATAAAATTGGCTCTCTAGGGTCCAGAATGCTGTACCTAACTCATGGTTTGATAGTTTACTCCCAACCACCTGGTGTTTGTGACTGGTACAATAAGTTTTTGAGATAAGGTTAAAAGTACTAGGAGAGAGGTGTATTTACACCTGAACCAAATATAAAACTAAAATGACCTTGGAGTTCCTTTTTGAGCAGTCCAGAGGACTACATCTAGGGAGCCTGGAGTTGAGTCTTAGGACTTTTGCCTTGACTTGGTTCAGAGACAGAATGAGAGGATGGGGTGCACACACAACTCACAGGGTTTGGAGAGGCAGATTTTGCTGTAATTGCTCTGCACAAGAAAAAGAAAGGGGAGGGGGAAGCAAAGTATTCTTGTCCTGATCTGCTGAGGAGGTTCTAGGGCACCCAATCGATGCAATCCTCATGCATAGAATTTGTGTTTTGGGAGACTTTGCAACTAAGCTGAGAGCAGACCCCAAAGAGGCTCTTGGGCTTCAGTCCAAGTGGGCACTCGGGAGGAGAGTAGTGAGGGTGAAGATATCCAGGAAGGAATTCCACATGAGATCCTGCTGCAAGAGGTTCCAGGGTCTGAATGCAAGTTGGGAGGGGCCAAAGCCCCCCCCCCCCCCGTTGTACCTCTTTATACAGGGAGAACAAAATATTTCTTGGCCTGAATGGACAGTTCTCAGTTCAGGATGACCTTGAGGGTACCATTCTGTGAGGGAATCAAAAGGATTTGAGTGGGATGGAGACAGGGTGTAATTAGTACTATGGCTAGATGTGATGGAAGACCTTGGATAGGGGATGAAGTAGATGCCTCTTTCTAGTTGGAAAGCAAATGGATTACTGTGTTGAAGTAGAAATTCAAATGCTTAAGGTGACACTTTGAATGCAAGGAACTCATTCAGATTTGTGGACAAGGCAGTCAAGACTGGTTCTGTATAATCTGAATACAGGCATGTAAGACTGAGGCTGACTCGAAACAGTTTTTAATCCATGCTGGAAGGGGGTTTAACCCTTTCTTTATGAGTTCATTGGGACATTATTGGTGACTGCATGTGGTCTTGCTTGACCAGACTTTTGTCTCAGGTTGAAGCTAGAAGTGGGGGGGGGGGGGGAGGGGATAACATCACAATGTATGAAAGATAGACTTGCAAACTCCCATGTTACATGTGTTAAGAATTATAGCTTGATCGTTATTATATATTATAATTATAATATTATTATATTATTATAGCTTGGTCAGCTGGGGGGGCAGGAGGTCTGGTTCAGTTGGTAGAGTTGCTGCCTCATAAGCCTGAAGATCAGTGAACAGCCAGTTCGAGACATGCCGCTGACAAAAGGCTGTGAATGCCTCTGTGAGGAGAGATAAAGAGCTGCCAGTTGCATCGGCTGAGTGTGGGAGGCAACAGCCAGGGAGAGGCCAGACTGCAAAAGGATACCATCTGGAATGCAGTTGTTCATGAAAGATTGAATTGATTATTTTTTTAAAAAAACCATTAGGAGGTTTGGGATAGCCTGCCCATGTAAACCGCCTTGGATTAAAGTCAGAGGAGAAATCCAATGACCAAGAAAGGCGGTATATAAATACTGTATATTATTATTATTGGCCTGTAATGATACGTGGACATCGTGTCTTTGCGACAAGCTTGGCCTTGTTTGGAAATTCTTCAGGAAGCTATTGACTGATGGCTCCTCAATCCTGAAAGGTCAAGCAGTCCCCTCCACAGAATGTTCTTTTTAGAGCATGGAGGCTGAGCCTTGTGGAACATACCCGTTGGCTGTCTTGTGGGTTTCTTTGCCTGGTCAATTAAGCCTTTTTGCAGTTCTGTCAACAGTGTAGCCTCAAAGATTAAACTGAATCACTTCATTATTTATTTAATTATTCCCACCAATTCTTGGAAAAGCTCAAAGCATCTTACAGTGTCTTTTCATAAGCACGTGCAGCTTAACCATATAAACCAGGGCATTATCTAAGGGCACATGATATAGCTATTGTGTCATATCCAAAGCTAAGCAGGTTTAGGTCTGGTCAGTGCCTGGATGGGTGACCACCTGGGAATTCCATTTATGCCAGCTTGAGTTCCATGATGGAAGAAAGAAGGAATATAAATGTGTAAAAAAAAAAAATCACCTGTAGCTTCCCAAATGTCCTGGGACTGGTGTTTAAAGGTTTTGAAAAGAAACTCAATTGTCGTGCTTGGATTTAAAGGGTTCTCTTACAAGGGAGCTTCCTAGTATTTCGGTCACTTGCCTTGGAGAAGGGCTTTTTGTATATCTTATATATAGAATGATGAGCAGGGAAGAAGGTAATAGGTATGAAGACACACCCCAAGAATTGCTAGAGCACCTAGGAATAGTCCTCTTGTGCCATGTTTCTCTCCATTAGATTCACTGAGTTCCTGTTGATTCTTTCCTGCTTCATAGAATATCAGATAGGGTCTGGCAGTTCTCCTTATGCTCAGACTTTTGATTCATTTCTTTCCATTCTTAGATTTCCATCTGAAGTCTTCTACCAGAGAGGCAACGTTCCTCTCAGTCTGAAGGAATATTTTGTTGTTGTTCAGTCGTTAAGTCGTGTCCGACCCTTCGTGATCCCATGAACCATATCCCGCCAGGCCTTCCTATCCTCCACTATCTTCCTGAGTTCGCTCATTTTCATGTTCGTTGCATCGGTGATGCTGTCTAACCATCTCATCCTTGGCCTTCCCCTTCTCCTTTTGCCTTCAGTCTTTCCCAGCATCAGAGTCTTCTCCAGAGAGTCCTCTCTTCGCATTAGGTGGCCAAAATATTTGAGTTTCAGCCTTAGTACCTGTCCTTCCAGGGAACAGTCAGGGTTGACTTCATTTAGGATTGACTGATTTGATCTCCTAGCAGTCCAAGGGACTCTCAGGAGTCTTCTCCAGCACCACAGTTCAAAAGCATCTATTCTTTGGCGCTCAGCCTTCCTTATGGTCCAGCTCTCGCAACCATACATTGCTACTGGGAACACCATCACCCTGACTATACGAACTTTTGTTGGTATGGTGATATCTTTGCTTTTTATTATGCTATCTAAATTTGCCATAGCTTTCCTTCCAAGGAGTAAGCGTCTTTTAATTTCATGGCTGCTGTCTCCGTCTGCAGTGATCTTGGAACCCAAAAAAGTAAAATCTGTTACTGCTTCCATTTCTGCCCCTTCTATTTGCCAGGAATTGATGGGACCAGATGCCATGATCTTAGTTTTATTAATGTTGAGTTTCAAGCCAACTTTTGCACTCTCCTCTTTCACTCTCATCAAGAGGCTCTTTAGTTCTTCTTCACTTTCTGCCATTAGAGTGGTATCGTCTGCATATCTGAGGTTGTTGATGTTTCTCCCGGCAATCTTGATTCCGGCTTGCGATTCATTCAGCCCTGCATTTCTCATAATGTACTCTGCATATAAGTTAAATAAGCAGGGTGACAATATACAGCCTTGCCGTACTCCCTTCCCAATTTTGAACCAATCAGTTGTTCCATGGCCGGTTCGAACTGTTGCTTCTTGACCCGCATACAGGTTTCTCAGGAGACAGGTAAGGTGGTCTGGTATCCCCATCTCTTTAAGAACTTGCCACAGCTTGTTGTGATCCACACAATCAAAGGCTTTTGCGTAGTCAATGAAGCAGAAGTAGGTGTTTTTTTGGAACTCTCGTGCTTTCTCCATGATCCAGCGCATGTTGGCAATTTGATCTCTAGTTCCTCTGCCTCTTCGAAACCCAGCTTGTACATCCGGTAGTTCTCGGTCCACGTACTGCTGAAGCCTAGCTTGTAGAATTTTGAGCATAACCTTGCTAGCATGTGAAATGAGTGCAATTGTGCGATAGTTTGAACACTCTTTGGCACTGCCCTTCTTTGGAATTGGAACGTAAACTGACCTTTTCCAATCCTTTGGCCACTGCTGAGTTTTCCAAATTTGTTGGCATATTGAGTGCAGCACTTTCACAGCATCATCATTTAGGATTTTAAGTAGCTCAGCTGGGATATTATCATCTCCGCTAGCTTTGTTGTTAGTAATGCTATCTAAGGCCCACTTGACTTCGCTCTCTAGGATGTCCGGCTCTGGGTCAGTGACCACACCAGCGTGGTCATCAGGAACATTAAGATCTTTCTTGTATAGTTCTTCTGTGTATTCTTGCCATCTCTTCTTAATCTCTTCTGCTTCTGTCAGGTCTCTGCCTTTTTTATCCTTTATCATGCCCATCTTTGCACAAAATGTTCCCTTGATATCTCCAATTTTCTTGAAGAGATCTCTAGTCCTCCCCATTCTGTTGTTTTCCTCGATTTCCTTGCATTGTTCATTTAAGAAGGCCTTCTTATCTCTCCTTGCTATTCTCTGGAAATCTGCATTCAGTTGTTTATATCTTTCCCTTTCACCTTTGCTTTTCGCATTCCTTCTTTCCACAGCTATTTGTAAAGCCTCATCTGACAGCCACTTTGCTTTCTTGCATTTCTTTTTCTTTGGGATGGTTTTAGTTGCTGCCTCCTGTACAATGTTACGAACTTCTGTCCATAGTTCTTCAGGCACTCTGTCTACCAGGTCTAATGCCCTAAACCTATTCTTCACCTCCACTGTATACTCATAAGGGATATGGTTTAGGTCATATCTGACTGGTCTAGTGGTGTTCCCTACATTCTTCAATTTAAGCCTGAATTTTGCAAGAAGAAGCTCATGATCTGAACCACAGTCAGCTCCAGGTCTTGTTTTTACTGATTGTATAGAGCTTCTCCATCTTTGGCTGCAAAGCACATAATCTATCTGGTTTCGGTATTGACCATCTGGTGATGTCCAGGTGTAGAGTCGCCTCTTGTGTTGTTGGAAAAGAGTGTTTGCTATGACCAGCGTGTTCTCTTGACAGAACTCCGTTAGCCTTCGCCCTGCTTCATTTTGCGCTCCAAGGCCAAACTTGCCTGTTGTTCCGTTTATTTCTTCATTTCCTACTTTAGCATTCCAGTCTCCTATGATGTAAAGGACATCTTTTTTGGGTGCTAGTTCTAGAAGGTGTTGTAGGTCTTCATAGAACCGGTCAACTTCATCTTCTTCGGCATCAGTGGTTGGGGCATACACTTGGATTACTGTAATGTTGAATGGTTTGCCTTGGATTCGAACTGAAATCATTCTGTCGTTTTTGAGGTTGCACCCCAGTACTGCCTTTCCCACTCTTTTATTGACTATGAGGGCTACTCCATTTCTTCTAAGGGATTCATGCCCACAGTAGTAGATATGATGGTCACCTGAATTAAATTCGCCCATGCCCGTCCATTTTAGTTCGCTGATTCCCAAGATGTCAATGTTCAATCTTATCATCTCATCTTTGACCACATCCAGCTTGCCTTGATTCATAGACCTCACATTCCATGTTCCTAAGCAATATTGCTCCTTGCAGCATTGGATTTTCCTTTCAACCTCAGACACATCCACAGCTGGACGTCCTATTGGCTTTGGCCCAGCCGCTTCACTCTTTCTGGGTCTACTTGGAATAGTCCTCCGCTCTTCCTCAGTAGCATATTGGACACCTTCCGACCTGAGGGGCTCATCTTCCGGCGTCATATCTTGTAGCCTTTTGGAACTGTTCATGGGATTTTCTTGGCAAGGTTACTGGAGTGGGTTGCCATTTCCTTCTCCAGTGGATCACTTTTAGTCAGAACTCTCTGCTACGACCTGTCCGTCTTGGGTGTCCCTGCACGGCATAGCTCATGGCTTCATTGAGTTACGCAAGCCCCTTCGCCACGACAAGGCAATGATCCATGAAGGGGCTGAAGGAATATAGTGTGTTCTATATTCTTCCTGTTGGCTTATGTAAGTTATGTATATAACTTACTTTCTTGAAATTAAGCTATACAGGGAGTTGAATTAATGAACATTAGTCTAGTCTTCTGCGTTTTGGCTGATATTAGTTACAAAACAAACCACAAGTAACTTTATGAGATTAAAGCTTTACTTTGTCTAATATGTACACGGAACTCAATTGCAAAGCATTCAAACAGGCTTTCTTTCAGTTTCAGTCACATGTACACAAAATAAACAAGGAGTTTGTGTTCAGTTTCACATCACTTTCCTGCCCTTGATGTTTCTAATACTGACACAGGGAAACAGATTCCAGAACAGCATTTTTTTTACAACAGCAGTTTTTTATTTTTCAAGACAGTAGCAATTTCAATAAATTGCTGAATATGAGGGAGCTGTCTCAGCTAGATTTGAAGCACCTATTTAATATTGTTATAGCCAATGCTACATGTAGTCTTGCTGCAGAATTCCGCATTTTTATTTTAAAATCTTCTAATACTTGTGACTGTGAAGACAAGTTTGAAAATGTTATGGGCAGTGCTTGGTAAAATCTCAGAAATCAGGGAGGGACTAAACGTGAGGCTTCATTGCACTAAGCGTCACTCTTTCTTATCCATGGTTAGCAGATAAATAGGATAAGCATACAGAACTTATGTAGGATACAGAATAGAATATCTTGGCACAGACCTTTTTGAACAGCATAAGGTTATATAACCTTGGTTATAAGAAGTAAACCTGGCAAGTCTCTATCAATTGCTTCAAACATTTTCTGTTTTCATATCTTGCTAATCTGACATTATTAAATTCTGACCTTTTATTCACTCCTAGGGGCTGATGTTCCCTTTGGGGTGTCTGTTACACTGCTGAATTTAAGTTTCACTGCGGAGCTGCTTGCTTTGAAGTATTTGGATTACTAGTGTAATGAAATTATTAACTTAGGTTTGAGATGTAACAATTCATATAACCGTCCATTCTGTTTTCAGTCCAAATATGCTTTGCAGAAACAATCTTTTGATTTCAGGAAGTCCTTTTCAAGTGATGGCAAATGCACAGATTTTTCAAACACAAATATGCAAAAAAGAGAATTTTATATATTTCAGGTTTACAGAACGCAATCTCAATTTATTAATGAAATATTAACATTTTAAATATGCTAGTGGCTTCACCAATAAAATATGCCGGATGGTTCTAGTGTGGGTCTTTATGCTGCAACTGTGTATTTATGCTGCAACTGTTCCAGGAGCCTTCTCTAAAACAGCAATGCTGTTTTGGCGTACAGCCAAATAAGTGCTGCAGTCTCTATATCACTGTCATTGCAGAAGGCAGGAAATCTCTGCTCCAGTTAGCTGGCCAAATCATAACTGATAAGTTTGGTGCTATAATGACATTCAGTGAATAGATGAATTTAATGAAGTGTTCTCTGCATATTCCAGGATAAAAACACAGCATTCCTTGTGTCAGGGAGAGATCACTAACGTGCCAAATCTTACTTTGACTCACAGAATGCTAGCAAACCACAAATTATGTCCAAAATACCTCTTAGTTATGCTGAAAACCTTTTAAAAGGTGGCATCAGAGTTTAATAATGCTTTGAAATATGCATCATCTGTTAGCCCCTTATGCCATAGTGATATTTTTGCAACAAGTACCTTATTTCTGAATTAACAGAGCAAAGCATTCCTTGGATTTTTATACTTAAAAGTATTTTAAAGCAAGAAGGCAGTTTAATCATGTTTGTGAAAGGAGAAGATTGTCATGAGAGAATTATAGTGCAATCCTGTGTAACCTTGCACCGGTGTAACAGTAGATGCACTGGTGTAAGTGCACTTATGCCAGTGCATCTGCTGTTACACCGGTGCAAGGTTACACAGGATTGCGCTGCCAGTGTATTTACTTTGCACTTTTGTGGATGTCAGATTTTTAGTCTGCTGTAGTCACAAAACCAGCCCATAAATTGGCATGCTTTTCAGTTATAAGTTAGTTTCTTTTCACAACTTAACATTTGATATGCCTGGGGAATTGAGTGGTGTATTTTAAGGTACCTTGGGAGAGAAATCAAATTCAGTAGTCAGTAATATCTCCTGATTACCTTTTAAAATGAGACAGGTCAACCTTCTTGTGCAGAACTTGCTGCAAAACCACCATAATGCAAGTATTTAAGTCAAACCTTTCAAACTGTGATCTTGGTCCACTGTTTGGAGACTCTCTGTTAATATTTAAACACATTTTATATGCATTCAGCTAGACCAGTGATGGCGAACCATTCGGGCTTGGTGTGTCAAAATTTTTGAAAATGCCTAACTTGACTGCTGGTGTGTCCCCCCCCCCCCAACTTTTATTAGTACTTTGACTATTGCTTATTTTAATAGTAATTTTGAATTGAACTGAACTGAAAACTATAGAACACGTTGCATTTTATTTAACATCAATTAGTGACTTTTTTGTTGCTGAGTTTTACTAGATAATAATTTGAAAGAGGTCTGCCAAAATCCCTGCCCTAAATGTTCAAGACAAGCCTGTAAAACGTTTGCGAAAATATAAGGTGTGTCGGGGCCCTGGGGGAAACGCTGGAGTGTCACCCAAAATGACCTTGTGTGTCACCTGTGACACGTGTGTCATAGGTTCACTATCACAGAGCTAGACTGTGCGTGTGCGTGCGTGCGAAGCTAAAACACGTAGCTCGGAATTCATTTTTCTGTAGATACTACAGAAAAGCCCAAGTTGATAACCATTAGACTGTAACAGGGTTCATATGATAAGCAGATTTGAACTTGATAGTAGGGTTTACATGCACACATTTTTGGATATTGCAGTGTTCCTGATGGTTGAGATCTTAAAGTCAGCATCTCTTTCAATAAGTAAGTCTTGGCTTATTAAACTTCTGCCATTGTTTTGGTTTCCCACATGCTCAAAATTATCTAATGTTCCTATTATTGATCACAAATGCATGTGTATAGCACATGCATACAGACAATGATCAAATGCAACATTGTTTGCTCCTGAATCTCAAACTAGTACTGTATCTTTGCTAACACTATTTAGCTGAAGCTAACATAGACTTCATCTTACGACTGAATTGATAGGAACCTGAACTGCACTGTTGCAGATACACTTTTAGTATATCATTGCATTTTGTTTAGGAGTATGAAGCACGAACAGGAAAAGTGTGTAAACCTGTGCCCCAAGCAACAAGGCGAAGACACTTTGAATTTGAGCCACTTTCAACTACTGCTCTCATTTTGGAGGATCGACCATCGTAAGTCCTCATGGATTCTTTTAAAAGTAGCATATCAATTTCATGTCAGAAAGCAATCAACAGAACATGGTAGCTGGATTCCTAAATAAGTGATGGTTGAATTTTAACAAATGGAAAGTACAGCCTGTCTCCCATTGTAGTTATACCAAAACTGAATTTTTGGGCTGGTACCCAGAAATATGAAAGAGAAATGATGCTCAAAGTTCTTAGTTTAACTTATGGATTCACTTATAAACCTCATACTTAAATTTAAAAAATGCATAATTTCTTTCTGTGGCAAAGAAAACAGGAGTTTCTTCTAATATCTGCAATAAGAGGTATCTATTTTGGTGGGAAAGCAAATCTTAAACTTAACAAACCATACATTTACACTACCCTAGATGCTCTACTCCAGTAGTTACTTTAAGAAGAATCTACTGTTGAAACTGTGCATTGATTGTAGGGGAGTGGTTTGTTGAATGCCTAGGAATTTCCCTTGCGTCTAGAAGCTTCAAGTCCACACACACACACACACACACACACACACACACACACACACACACACACACACACACACACACACACACACACACACACACACACACACACACACACACACGGACCCATTTCCAATGATTCAACAAACTCTGGTTTGTTGGATCGTGAATGAGTGAGGAAGGAGTAACAAGTCTGCACTGTCTCTACCCTCTCCCCATCTTTTTCCTCTCTTCATGCATCCAGCCAAATGAAAAGCTTTCTAGTTTGTTAAACCACAGTGTACCATGATGTCTAAACTGGAAAGCTGTGGTTTACGCACGTCCTAAAATCAGAATATTAAACTGATAAACAATGGCTTACCAAACCAGGAACCTTTCCATTTGGCCAAGTCTCCAAGTGGCAGGGCACACATGCAGGCTGGTTGCATCTTCCTTGCTTGTTAACAATCTAACAGACCATTTGTTGAATCATCTGTACCAGATTCCATTGACCACCATTTAAAAATATATTTTAACACTTGCTGGTGTTAAAAATTTCACCCAACAAAGATTAGTTTTAGTGAAAATACACTTGCTACTTTGCACTCCATGGATTGTATTCTGTAGGTAGTTGTGACTCAATCCCATTGATTTCAGTGGCTATGGCAATTTGATGTCCCTCTTCAAACCTTGGAGGATTGATAGTTAAAAGTTACCCTGTGTTTGTATGCTAAAAAAAAAATTATGTGCAAGGTGCAGATTTGAAATGAAGATGGATAACTGAACAATGAAAACAAAGATTTTTTCCCCTCTTGGTGACAGTTCTTCATGTAGGTTAACTTGTTATATTACTACTATAGCAGTTTAACCTGAGCCTTCTTCAAACACATCTACATCCACAAACTTAAAACAGATTTGGTGGTCGTTCTTTTTCTCCTTGCAACCCAGTCTACTGTCTGTCTGGGAGGGGAAATCTAATAGAGATTCTCTTTGTTCTCGGCAACAAACTACAGTTCTCAGAATTCCTTGGGACAGGAGTAGTGACAATTAAAATGCATATAAAACTAATATTGATGGGCTGATTTAAAGTATTTTTCTCCTGCTTTTCAGTCCAAAAGCTTCCAAGGCAGTTAAGAAAATCCATTTAATTAAAACAGCACACACATAATAAAACAGTAGTAAAAGCAGAAACCAGCAAATCAGTTAATATTCATTATGATTGTATTTATCATAATGTAATCTGATGCTGACTAAATAAGGTACCAACTAGGTGTCCCTGGAAAGCTAGTGGCACAACTGGACTGTTGCCACCCAGAGAGCCCAATCCTTGATCACCACCCAGTTAAGTTCAGAAGGTTGAGGGCGCCTGGAGAACCCTTGACACAGTCTCAAAGAATAAGTAGGTTCATGGGAACAGGCAGTATTTAAATATCCTGGTCCTAAGCTATATATGGCTCTTATAGGTCAATTTCAGTGCCTTGAATTTTACACACAAACAAATTGGAAGGCTTTATGTAACTATACCCTAACTGTGCATCTTGTGTCAGTCCACCTGTTCCTCTATACTTCCTGTCTCCTGAGAGGTTAGACATAAATTCTTCTTCGCTAAACTAGTAATGGTGGCCTGCTACCCCAGTATTTACTTGCAGTCTCTTTTCAGGAATCTTCCTGCTAAATCTGTAGAAGAGGCTTTGCGTCACAGACAAGAATATGACGAGATGGTGGCAGAAGCAAAAAAAAGAGGTATGGCTAGTCAGTGTCATCTGTAAAAATTTATATAAGTTGTTGCATTTCAGGCATATGTGGGAGAAGATGAAAAAGGAAATAAAGTTAAAATTGAGCTTTAAAGTATTATACATTTACAAAATTACTTGCAGAGTAATGAATATTTCAGTGCAACTTTTGTGTGCGTTCAAAGGGAAAATGAAGAACTGGAAACGTGAAGCAACCCAGAAAGTTAATATGTGTTGTACTTGGGACTTGGATCTTGAATACAACTATTCCTTTATGGTGTGCGTGTGCGTGCACACACATAAAACTTGCAGTTTTTACTCTCAGAAGAACAATAACTTGCCTGCTTTCCTGTTGCAGGAAACACAAGTTTTTATATACGTGCCATTCATAAATGGCACTTTTCAAGGGTATTTGTCTTCTGGAGCAGGTGTGTGATGCAGTCTATGACTGTGGCAAGGTAGATGTTCACTTTCTCCTACTCTTCAGTAACCTTTGCCAGGATGGCTTAGACCAGGGGTCCTCAACTGGTGATATGCATACCACTAGTGGTATGCGGACCGCCGGTTGGTAGTACACTGAATCCTGGCCGGCAAGATGGTGGCTACGCTGCAGCCCTGAAACGGTAGCACGAGCTCTGCAGAGCCGACAGAGCTCGAGCGCATGGGTTTCCTAAGCAGGGAAAGGCCTGCCCGGCCTTGCCCCCTTACCATCATTTTCTGAACTCCAGGGCAGCCGAAAACCCAGAAGTACGTGGCGATGACGCCATCGCCATGTACTTCCAGGGGTACTTGGCATGCTGGTGTCCCTGGAGGTAGTACGCCGTGCCAAAGGGCTTAGACCTTAATTAAAGGATGCATTTGTTTGTATACCTCCAAAGTTTGTGCCAGTTGGTATGTTTAAATGCAGATATGGATATTGAATTTGTATAACTTTTTTCTTCTTTTTGTCAGTCTTAAATTCTGTGAGGACCAGCTGTGGTGATTGTAAATTTAAGTGTTTGTGGGGGGGGGGTAGGGGGCAGGTAGGTAGGTAGGTATATACCTTTTTATTATACCCTTGCAAATTCTCAAATATAGCAAAGACGTACCGGTATTCTTTCAGCTCAATACAATATTCTTTTAGCTGGCCAACTTTATTTTAATGAGCACCTATCAATAGGACTAGTTTTCCTGCATGGATAGTAGTCCTTTGTGTGGGAAATGCAGACCACATCGGTTGCCAGGTGTGGTTTGCGTTTTTTCTTACAGCAAGCCACTAGTCATGTATCATGACATGTTAGGTGCCTAAGGGTACCATAGTATGTTAATCTTAAGCAAGAACAGGTTTACTGGGTCTGCAGTGTGCTGTTAGGCTTGGTGGGTTATAAGCTGTACAGGCCAGATCTGCATTGAAGTTGTAATTGTGTACAAAATCAGTTGCATTTGAAACAGTCCTTAACGGAAAGGAAACTACTTAATGGAAAGGAGTTTTCCATAGAGAGCAATGATTCTCTCTGTTGAATGAAAAAAATTATCAGAAGACTAAAATTGACAATAACTGTTGTGCTCCACCTTAAAGATGTATGTAAACCCCCCCCCCCCCACACAATCACTCTCATCCCTGCTATGCTAATTACTTTAATTGGAATTGGAATCAGAAACTTAAATCTGCTGCTGCTTCAAATCACTGGCTCTGTTTAATTTACTTAGAATCCACTATGATTAAAGGGCTCCCCTCACATTCTGAGTTCTGAGATTTAATTATTCATTCAGTAACATTTAGCCTGAGTTGATGGCTGCATATGGAGCATTACAAAGCAGCCTTTTACAAAGCCTTTTAAACTCTTGTGCTATGACATGTCTTCTGAAATGAGAAAATCCTAAGCTGATACAGCAGAATTTGAGGAATTCGGAAAACAGTCCTGCACTTAAGTCTGTAAAAAAATTGTGTGTAAAAAATTAAATTGAAAATTTGAGGATTGGTTTGATATTCATAATTTCAAATGTCAGCTCTACTGCTTATAAAGGTTTTGGGGAAAAACGTAGATTTGTTGTAATGCTGTATCAATGTACACAGGGCAGAAAAAAATGGCTATGGTGAGAACCCAGTATTTCTCATAATGGTTGACTGCACAGTGATGAGATGTGAGAAGCCTTGCAAATTAATTACGTTTCAGGGATCCATACTGTATAAATTATGTAATATTTATTGTCTAATACAGTTTTTTTAACATTGCATTGCATTTACATTTTTGGGTTTAATAGAAATTAAGGAAGCACACAGAAGGAAGAAGATAATGAAAGAACGCTTCAAGCAAGAGGAGAACATTGCTAGTGCAATGGTGATTTGGGTCAATGAAATACTGCCTAACTGGGAGAGTATGTAAGTATAGAATACTTGATGATAAGATTGATACAAATCCCTTAGAAAGAAATAAGTTTTTGTTCTCAGCTATGTTTTTGGACTGATCTAGGTTTATAATTGTTTTTGCTGGTATCCACTATCATATGATTCAGAAGTACCATAGAGTGGCATTTAGAACTGGCAGCTTTTCAGAATACTCATGCTGTGAACTGTGGCATTTCTCCAAGGGTTGCTAGCTTCCCAGGGTATGGTACCTTAGGAAACTGTGAGACTATGTCAGACGTAATAGGAAACACAATCAGCAGTCCTACAAAGTGACCTTGCTTCCCATAAGGGAAGACACTGGTTTCCTATCGCATTGAACATCAGCAAGCTATAGCTTCTTGTTTCCAGGGCAACCTAGAAACACTAAAAATGGTGACAAGCAGAAGGATGGATATTGTACTTGATCACTCAAGGGTCACGGTCAGAGGAGCAAAGTAGATCATGAGTGCCTTTTGGGGGCTGATCAGGAAACACAGGGCAATGTTGTTGAGAGCGGCGTTGGGCTGGACTGCTTGAAGCCAATAGGCCTATCTTGTGGTTGAGGTGAAAGTATGATCACAGACTCAGAAGTTATTGTGGAAAACTAGGCATCAGACATGGTCAATACCAGTCAGTGGAGACATTTCTACCTATATCCAAGCAAGTCCACGTATGCACCAGGAAGAGTTGTTGGATAACAATCTGAAGTGTACTGCCTTGGTCTCGGGATCGTTTCATACACATAGCAGCAACCCATTTATTCTTCTCTTGGCTTCTACTATACAAGGAGCCATTTAATCATTTGATTTTGTCTATAAACCGCTTTGTGAACGTTTTGTTGAAAAGCGGTATAGAAATACTGTTGATGATGATGATAATGATAATGTATAAGACTTTTGTCTTATATAATGTATAAGACTTTTAAAATTAGACTTGTATCTAATCAGGATTCCATGACATTACTATTTGTGTCTAAACCAGCCTCTCTGTGTAGATAACGTTTTTGCAGTTGTCCTATTTCCCATTATGGTGGCAGTGCTTTCCCAGGAGATAAGCTTATATTATAGTTTTGTATCCTAAGTTCTTCTATTTGTAGAAGAAGCCCCATTATATGAGACGGGGGCACAATTTTCATTGATCTTGCCTTCCATCTGCAGCACATTGCACTCCTTAAAAATTTGTTCCTGAAAGATGGACCACTGAACAGACATTTGGTGGACATGGAGCTGCAAAAAGAAGGGAGATTGGCAACAGATCAGAAGATCTTAGTATGCATCTCTTTGAATTTGGTTTACTTCTAAGTAGTAAACTTGTTTGGTTAAAACTAAATGGTTGGGCCTCCAAAAGACTTACTCTCCTCTTTTCTTCTCCCCACCTCCCTCCCCTTTGTAGGCGTTCTACAAGGAGAGTTCGAGAATTGTGGTGGCAAGGGTTACCTCCAAGTGTCCGAGGGAAAGTTTGGAGTCTTGCTGTAGGAAATGAACTGAATATCACTCCTGGTACGTGTTAAAACATGCAGACCTGATCTCAGTAAAGTGGTGGTTTCTAATTTCGCAAGCTTAAATTAGTTTTAATCTTGGTGTTGCCCAGTAGATGAGGATCATACCTCATCAACTATAAGGAAACTATTATTTATTAAGAATATTTGTAGACAACTTTTCAACCAAACGTTGTTCCTTTCAATTGATAGAGCATTTGTATTGCAAAATATAACTAATTTTAGTGCTTCATTTCTAAGAGGCAAAAAGATGCTGCATTCAGTAACAGTTTTCTTGTTTAAAATTGTCAAATTATCTGAGATACATCAACAGGCTAAAGCTTAACTATGTTGGACTGTCTGTATATTTATACATAGATGTCGGTGGCTAAAGGTTTTAGTTGAAGAACTAATTTTTATATGCAAGTTGTGACTTCACTTTTAAGAGAAAATGCAGCAAGGAGAGTATAATACAGTATGTTCGATTTCAGGCTTTGTATAGGTCACTGTAGTTGCTTTTAAGAACTAAAATACCATATCAATTAACAAATCCTACATCCAGTACTTGTATTTCTGGTTGCAAACATTCAGTACTAAGCTAAAAATTCTGTGTTTAAACTTTGGTGACATTGTTCCTATGTAAAGCAACTTATGACAAATGCAAATTTTCTAATTTAGGTTTCTGTGTCTGAAATACACAAGTCAGCATTAGAATGAATTCAGTATAGGTCTCTTCAGTACTTTCTCCTTTGCTGTATCTCAAGAATGTTTGTCATGACTAAGCAGCATTGAAGTCAATGTGTGACGTTAGTTGTGACTCATAAAATTCAGTGGGACTCTGTCATGACCAACTTTCTTTGAATTCAGTGCTCTGTAAATTTGTTGACTATAGTTTGCTAAATGTGTTGCAGAACTCTATGCAATCTTCTTGTCAAGAGCCAAGGAACGGTGGAAGAGTTTTGGAGAGGCAGGTGCTGAGAATGATACAGAAGGTATGTTAGAATTATACCAATTACTGTTCATAGCAGCATTTCAGTGTATATTGTACTGGCAAAAGTCTAAGACCAAAATGAAATGTACAGCTCTCCCAGGACTGTATTACCTCATAGGGGATTGCACATGGAAAACCAGCATGTTGGGGAGAATGGCTCTAACTTAGCCTTCTCCCTGATGTGCTGGCATCCTGTATAGAGGAAGTGAATGTCAAAACATTCGGGTGAATGTCAAACATTATTCCTTCCCTGCAGCCTGAAGTGTTATTTATTTATTTATTTATTTACACTATTTTTACCCCGCCTTTCTCCCCGAAGGGACCCAAGGCGGCTTACAACATGGGATACAAATAATCACATTTAAAACAGTAAAAAACAATCCACAAAAGCTGGTAAAAACATCATCTAAAATTAATAAAAATACATCAAATTACAATTAAAACAGAAGCATAAAAAAGCATTAAAAAGCAGCAGCACCCCACCTGTGCAGGATGTTAAAAAAGGCAAGGACTCAGAAGGCCTCCTTAAACAGGAAAGTTTTCAGGCCTCGCCGGAAGGTCTCCAGGGAGGGAGCAGTGCGTAAATCAAGAGGGAGGGAATTCCATAGGGTTGGTGCCACTACTGAGAAGGCCCTATTTCTGGCCGCTGCCCCTCGCACCTCCCTGGGCGACGGTACCCTCAAAAGGGCCTTCTCTGATGACCTAAGGAGACGAGCCGGAATATATGGAAGTAGGCGGTCTCTCAGATATCCTGGCCCCAGGCCGTATAGGGCTTTAAAGGTCAAAACCAGCACCTTGAATTGGGCCCGGAAACGAATTGGCAGCCAGTGCAGCCGCTGAAGAAGCGGCCCGACAGTCGAACCGCCTACCCCCAGTAACCACACGGGCCGCCGCATTCTGCACTAATTGCAGTTTCCGAACCGTCTTCAAGGGCAGCCCCACGTAGAGCGCGTTACAATAATCTAATCGTGATGTCACCGTGGCATGGATCACCGTGGTCAAGTCTACACGATCCAAGTACGGTCGCAGCTGGCGCACCAGCCGAAGCTGGGCAAAGGCCCCCCTGGCCACAGCCGCCACCTGGGAATCCAAGAGCAGCTGCGGATCCAGGCGGACCCCTAAGCTGCGGACCTGCTCCTTTAGAGGGAGTGCAACCCCCTTCAGAGCAGGACGATACTCTAGCACCTGCATCGTGGATTTCCGGACCAGGAGAACCTCTGTCTTGTCCGGGTTTAGTTTCAGCTTATTAGCCCTCATCCAGGTCCCCACTGCCTCCAGGCAGCGCTCCAGAACCTCAACAGCCACCCTGGAATCAGGTGGAAAGGAGAGATGGAGCTGGGTGTCATCAGCATATTGATAGCACCCCACTCCAAATCCCCGGATGACCTCTCCCAGCGGTTTCATGTAGATGTTAAATAGCATGGGGGACAAGATGGAACCCTGTGGCACCCCACACCTCAAGGGCCAGGGTGCCGAACAGGCGTCCCCCAGCACCACCATCTGGGACCTATCTGCCAAGTAGGAGCGGAACCACCGCAGAACGGTGCCCCCGACCCCCAGCTCGGCCAATAGGCCCAGAAGGACACCATGGTCGATGGTGTCGAAAGCCGCTGAGAGGTCCAGCAGAACCAACAGGGACGCACTCCCCCTGTCCAGTCCTCGGCGTAGATCATCCACCAAGGCGACCATGGCCGTTTCCGTCCCAAAGCCCGGCCTGAAACCAGATTGAAAGGGGTCTAGATAATCAGCTTCATCCAGGACCCTCTGGAGTTGAGACGCCACCACCCGCTCAATTACCTTGCCCAAAAACGGGAGGTTTGAAACTGGCCGGTAGTTGTCCATTACTGTGGAGTCAAGGGAGGGCTTCTTCAGAAGGGGTCGAACCACCGCCCGCCTCAAAGCAAGCGGCAGCACCCCCTCCGCCAACGAAGAGTTGACCACCCTCCCCGTCCACTCGGCCAGTCCCTCCCGGGCAGATCTAATTAGCCAAGCCGGGCAAGGGTCAAGCATGCAGGCAGCCGGTCTCACACTCCAAAGGAGCCTGTCCACATCCTCAGGCTGTACAAGCTGAAAAGAGTCCCACAACACTGGACAAGCAGATGCCAAGGGGACATCCTCAGATATTGTCAATGAGGCATCCAAGTCATGGCGAATCCGATCGATTTTATCTGCAAAATGTTTAGCAAACATGTCGCAGCGGGCCACCGTATGTTCCTCCTGATCTATTGGGGCGGCCTGGTGGAGTAGGCCTCGCACCACACGGTACAGCTCCGCTGGACGATTGCTTGCAGACGCAATGGTAGCAGAGAAGAAATTTCTCTTCGCTGCTATCACCGCCACGGAGTAAGTTCTATAGTGGGCCCTACTCCGTGTCCGGTCGGATTCGGCACGAGTTTTCCGCCACCGTCGCTCAAGACACCTACCCTGTCGCTTCATCATTTGCAGCTCCTCAGTAAACCAAGGAGCCGCTCTGAGTCTGCGGCGTGGCAAAGGTCGCTCAGGAGCGATCTCATCCACTGCCCTGGCCATTTCCCCATTCCAGAGGTCAACCAGGGCCTCAGACGAGTCACCAGTCTTGGCAGTGGGAAAGCCCCCCAGAGCCCTCAGGAAACCTTCTGGATCCATTAGCCTCCGGGGGCGGACCATAGAATGCGGTCCCCCGCCTTTGCAGAGGAAGGAAGCTGCAACAAGCCTAAACCTTACCAGAAAATGATCTGTCCATGACAACGGAGTGATGTCAATCTCCTCCACTTCCAGATCACCGCCCCCTTGCTCAGCTGTAAACACCAGGTCCAGTACATGTCCCGCCTCATGTGTCGGGGCCAAGATCTTCTGGGACAGGCCCATGGTTGTCATGGCGGCCATGAAGTCCTGAGCCGCACCAACCTTGGGCGCCTCTGCATGAACATTGAAGTCCCCTAGCACTAATAGGCGGGGGGACTCCAGCGCCAACGCCGAGATCACCCCTGTCAGCTCAGGCAGGGAGACTGTTGGGCAGCAAGGCGGGCGGTACACCAACAGAATCCCCGTCATGTCCGGCCCTCTCAACACAACATGGAGACATTCAAACCCAGTGAACTGCTGAACGGGGCACCTGGTAAGGGAGATGGATTCACGATAGACCATTGCAACTCCTCCTCCCCGTCCCTGTAGTCGTGGCTGCTGCACCACCTGGAAACCTGGGGGACAAAGCTGGGAAAGGCCTACCCCTCCCGCCTCATCCAACCAGGTTTCTGTGATACATACCAGGTCAGCGTTCTCATCCAGGACCAAGTCCCGGATGAGGTTGGTTTTATTATTAACTGACCTGGCATTTAAAAGCAGCAGCTTCAGATTCAGGGAACCACTGCCAAGAGTACCAGTCATCCAAGAGTTGGTTATGGTTTTTTAGCAAGATATTTCCTGCTAGAATATTTAGCAGCAAGATACTTCCGAATGCATTCAGCTCTGTTTTTAGAGGTCCACTTCTGCAACCACTGTGTAGGTGGCAGATTCCGTAAAAGAAATTTCAGTCCGACATACTGGTTGCCCTCCTGAGTACCATTAAGTATTAGAAGATTATGAAAGTGTATGTGGTCCCGTAGAATTCAGGCATAGAGAAAGTAAAGCTAGAAGAACCTAATGTCTAAGATGCTTCAGCTAGCTAATTTATGCTCACAGGCTTAGTGGCCAGTTTTTCAACGTTTTTAAACTGTTGTATTTATAGCCTAGTGAGGAGAATTCCACTTTACCTTTTCCCGATGGCAGATCTGGGCAGATCAGTTCGCAGGCTGAAATTCTATACATCTTTTGCTAGGGTTAAGGCCTACTGTGAATGCATTGTACTGTCAGTCTTCTAAGCACTACAAATTGGAAAAAGCATTGTTCCAGCATAAATTTCTGGCTTGAGTATCTTGTCCTTTTGAGATGGGGGAATTGTTCCTGCAGTGGTAAACAGTCTTAATTTTGTGCAGTAGTACACCAAATGCTAGCGAACATTTATTTGTAGTAAATGTAATACTGGTCTAAAACTCTATCTGCTTGGCTGTAGTGATTTGAAAGTGACAGTTATGTTTGAAATAGTTGCCCAATTTCATTCTCCACTGTTTGATCCTCCGCATCTATGATTACTCATAGATAATAAACTATTTGTAGCACTGACGTACTCTTGTATGTTTAGGTAAATTGCCATAGACTACAAAAATCTCTAATGCTGCATGCTTTAATAATCTCTGTAGATGCTGGAGTATCAGTTGCTGACCGGGAGGCTAGTTTAGAACTAATAAAATTGGATATATCCCGCACATTTCCATCCCTGTATATTTTCCAGAAGGTAAATCATTTATGACTTTGTTTGGAGATAAATATTACAAATGTTAGGTTACTTTTTTCATAGCAGTTATCTGGGAAAAAGTCAATGAAAGATTTTGCAGAAACAAGACTCTTCTGTCAGTGTCATGCAGTTAATAAATGTGCTATAAAATAATAATAAATGCTGTAAAATATAAGACAATTGTAAAGCTTATATAAATGGTATCATTTCATCTGTTGCTGCTGTTTTGGGAGGCATTTGGTTAGCCATTTGTGTAGCTTAGCTCTGCATCAGCATTGACATGGTACTTACAGGGATAGTTGTTACCACTATGAGGAGTTAACATTGAAAATATTATATCAATACAGACCACACTGTATATTAGTCGGTATATACAGCATTAGTCGGTTTGCTTTCTGCCCCTTCTCTCTGTGCACCAAGGATAGCAAGGAACAGCTCCTATTAAGTCATATTACATTTTCCAGGCTGGTGAATGCTGTGAGGGTGCATTGATTATTTTTATCTCCCTGCTACAAAAAAATAGAAAGGGAAAGCAGGTAGCATGCCTCATCAATAGGCTTACCATATCGCCGACCGGGACGTTCCTTTTTGCCCTTAAGGTCGGCAATATGGTAAGCCTACTCATCAAGGAATAAAGTAAGCAAATCAACAGGACTAATGCTTGTCTCTGGGGGGGGGGGGGGGGTGAAGAGAGAGAACTGCAGCCACAGATCATCTAGTAAGCTGGAGATCTCTTTTTTAAAGTTAACAGAGCCAGCCAGGAAAGTGGCTTTTTGCAAACTAATTCTAAGGCCTTTGAAATACAAGGTAAAACTGACAGGAAGACAAGTTCAACACTTGTGTATCTGTATGAATTCTGGCTCTTTAAAAGAATTTTTTTAACTCAAACTTCACAGCCAATGAACGAAATTCAAAGAATTAGAACTTTAGATAGTTCATGAGAGCCTCTTTATTTCATAAGACATATTGTAACTGTCTGGAATAGCATCCTAACCATGCACCTAACGACAGCTCTTTATAGGGAGATCTCTGTAACGCAGAAGAGTTTGTCTAACTCAAGCAGAAATTGAAACATAATTTTCGTATTCGTAGTCTTTTGTTTGCTTGGCTAATTTGTGATTGTAAATGAACAATGTACGAACCTAGAAGTTAATTTTCAGTTCTTGTTTGAGTTATTGAAGGGTGAAATAGAAAGGTTCTGGTCAAGGTTTCTTTGATTTATAGCAATCCTTTAAAATAAGCAGACCATATGAGCATGAATACTAACTTGCAACATGCCTCAGTAGGTTTAATTAGCACAATAGCATTTCCATTTTCCTGGTAACTACGGGGGGGGGGGGGGGGGGAACTGGTGTGCCCTGTATAAAACTAGGCTCTCTACCAAGTATGCAATTTTCTGAAAAGGGGCTACTGGTAGAGGCGCTGCTTCCTCCTGAAAACCTGGGAAGCTGCTGCCAGTAGAAGTTGACAATACTCAGCTTAAATGGACAATAGTCTGATTTGTATAAAGCAGTTTCATTTCATCATACATGTGGCTCACCTTTCTTTATGTGTCGGACTGCTTTTTAAATGCCAGGGCCTTCAGAAGCAGTTTGTGGTGAGGGAGGAAATCAGGCCCTTGCCGAATGTTTTCAGATGCTCAGAAGGACTTGCAAGTGCCTACTGGATCACCGTTATTGTGGATTCAGATCTGGAGTTTACTCATCACTGACACTGAATAATTGGCAGTATGTGTAACCCAGACAACAGAAGAGCAAATCAATGCACTAACAAAGTTCACACACTGTGGGTGATGCTACTGAATTTCCTAAGTATATTGATAATTCTCTTGTTTTCACTGGCCTGTGTTTACTTTGGAGCAAGTACTGTGCTGGTGCCACATACGTAGCAAAACATTTCTATATGTGTCTTTGCCTTGTACCTAGTGAATTCCTTTAAAATAATGAAAGGAATAGCCGTTAAGTTTTATGACCTTAATTCATCCAGTCAGGGGTTTGTACTAAAGTGTTATTTCAGCTTCTGTAATCTAGCATCCACGTACTTGTAAAAGCTAAGTCAAGTCGCATTGTGTGTGTGGGGTGGGTGGGTGGGGGGTTTGTTTGTGTTAGAGGAGTTCGAGGAGTACATATACAGGCATGTTCCGGATGTAAAATAGTTTATTTTGTTTAATTTATTTTGTTTCTCTGTCTCTTTCTCTTTCTGTTCGCTGCTTCCATTTTAGGGGGGCCCTTATCATGATCTTTTGCACAGTGTACTGGGAGCTTATACATGCTACAGACCTGATGTAGGATATGTAAGTATTTCTTAAGGTAACCTACAGGTATGGAGGTTCCATACATTTTATATCACCATAAAAGCTCCATGTTTAAGGATACTTTACATAGAAATTTGAATCAAATGGCAAAAGTATATAATTGAGACATGTGACACTGTAGGAGGAGAAGTATGCTGTCCTTGATTTAGGGCCCAATCCTATCCAACTTTACAGCGTCAATGCAGCCGTACCAACAGGGCGTGCGCTGCACCCTGCAGTGGAGGGGTAGTCATGGAGGCCTTCTCAAGGTAAGGGAATGTTTGTCGCCTTTCCTCGGGGCTGCATTGCAGCTGCATCAGTGCTGGAAAGTTGGACAGGATTGGGCTCTTATTGATGGTGGCTCAGGTGCAGCACTTCTTAGATTTTTCAGGTAGGAGCGGAAGTTCAAGGCTGCAGCCCTATAGACACTTAAGTGAGACTAAGCTCCATTGAACTCAGTGGGACTTGCAAGTGAAATATGCATAAGGTTGTACTGCCGGAGCTGGTTTACTACGAAGTTTTCCATAGACAAGTGAAGGCGAAAGGTCTTGAACAGTGCCATGTCTGAGGATTACACACACTTCTGTTTTGCTCGGACAACGCTGACTCTTCGGCTTTGAAATGGGGATGAGCACCACACCCTAGAGTCGGACACGACGGGACTTACTATAGCATCCTAATGAGTAAATGTGCTATAAAATAACACACGTCGTCTTCACTGATTACTTTTTCCCCTCACACCCTGAATGAAGAAGTCCTAAACTGCCTTTTCTTACTTGCTCAACTTCCTTGACTGTTTGAATGATACAAATGTATTTGATGCAATACAGAATTTGGCATTTCCATAACTTGTTACCCACTTTTCTGTCACAACAGGTTTGTATAATTGGTGATACGACACCATACTGAAATATTTGCCTTAAACTTTAAAATGAGAGAAGAAATCTTTTTACTTGGTACACTTAATCCCTGATTTTATTTTCTGAAGGTCCAGGGAATGTCCTTCATTGCTGCAGTCCTCATTCTCAATCTGGAAGAGGCAGATGCTTTCATTGCCTTTGCAAACCTTCTGAACAAGCCATGCCAGCTGGCCTTCTTCCGTGTGGATCACAGCATGGTAATACTTATTCCGAAGTGCTATAACTTAAAATGTTAATATACTAGAACATTTTAATGGGCAGTAAATGGCTTGTTTAGTCGAGTCAGTATTTCTGCTTTTCTAAAAACTGGTGGCTATTCATTCATCCTTACTTGGGGGCACTTGCATCACGGGATTTCCATCAGCAGCAGTTACTCCTGACAGCAAGAATTCTTGACTTCTTTTATAGATTAATATCTTGCCTGTCTAATTTCAACATGAAAATGCTAAAGATGGCTTGCAGAACTAAAAGCTTGTCTTAATCATCCTTGCTTTTGTTTATCCCTTTCTGGAAATAGTGGATTAATGGCTCCTCACAGTCTGTTTTTCTTAGGGAAAGATAAAGGACACACAAATTCATTCAATCCAAACTGTAAATTACTCTTGCTGCTGTCTACACTACAAGTGAAATTCAAAGCAGGAGTAACTAGTGCTGGATCTCTTAACATTGGCTTAATCTAAGATACGGTGGTTACCATTCAAAACAAAATGTTGACAACAGTGGTAAAAGCATTCCACTGGATTTGCTACTTAAATAACACAATGCTCTGTGTTTACTGAAACAACTAGAATGCTTTCTGTTGACTAGTGCAGTGCTTCTCAAACTGTGGATCACAAGCCACTTGGTGGGTTGTGGCACGATGCAGAGGTGGGTCGCTAGTTGGGCCCACCTGCCTGCCCTTGCTTCTGTTTGGCTCCAAATTAGAGCCAAACGGACACAACCAGAAGAAACTTCTGGGTCGCGACTCACCTCTGGAAGCCACTGCTGCGTTGCGCTGGACCTGGGACAGCTTCCGGAGGCCTTCGCAGGCCTCAGAACAGTTCCAGAAGTGACTTCTGGTTTCGCCAATATGACTTCCAGTCACATCTGGGAGCTGTTCTGAGACCTCTGGAGGCCGTCCCGGGCCCAGTGATGTGGGAGTGGCTTCCAGAGGTGAGTCGCAACCCACCACCAGAGGACAAGGTGGGTCACTACTTAGGTAAGTTTGAGAAGTGCTGGACTAGTGTATAGTTTCTCTAAAAGCAATATTTGTAGTACTACTTTTCTCTTCAGTCAGACTATTCTGAGGCTTTTGTTTTTTTGTTTACAGATGCTGAAGTACTTCGCAGCATTTGAAGTATTTTTTGAGGAAAATCTCCCCAAATTGTTTCATCATTTTAAATCTTATAATCTTACCCCAGACATCTACTTGATAGATTGGTAAGTCAATTGGGTGAATATAATCTACCATAGTTTGCTTAATGGCTATATCATGCTACATTGAGAAATTCACAGCTGAAGTTTGATAATACAGAAAGAACTTAATGAGTTCTCTAAGTATACTCTGTGGTGTTCTTGTTTTGAGGGTGAGTTATTGGTGGAATAATTATAACCTATTTGTGTTTAAACAATACCAAACCAGCGAATATAACTTGAATTCAAGAGTGAAGACAACAAGGATGATACAGAGGAAGGCAAGATTGTTGGGAGTGGGAGTGTTTGAAATGTGTTGCTTAATGTTTGATAGTAAACATTACAAAAGAAAATCCAGGGGCGCTAAACATACAGATTTTGTAGGCTTTTGCAATAGTTGGACATTTTATGTCAAGCTGCAGCTTATATAAACCTGAAGTTGCCTAGCCAGATTCAAAAGCAAGATGTTACGGCCACTTACTTCCCTGATCCAAAGCATGCTAGACTTTTAAATGATCACTGGTACTGGAAGTGCTCAAACCTCTTGTTAGAGCAAGTTGAGGCTGTCCTTTGTGCCCCTGTGCCTTACATTTTTATTTTCAAACTTCAGGATCTTCACCCTGTACAGCAAATCTCTGCCCCTTGATCTGGCCTGCCGAGTATGGGATGTCTTTTGTAGAGATGGAGAAGAATTTTTGTTCAGAACTGGATTAGGAATTCTTAGATTATATGAAGATATCCTCCTGCAGATGGACTTCATTCATATAGCACAGTTTCTAACAAAGCTCCCTGAAGACATCACATCAGAAAAGCTCTTCACTTGCATTGCAGCTATTCAGATGCAGAATAGTAACAAGAAATGGGCTCAGGTAAGTGATAATGCCTTATGTGAAGCACCCTGTTGGCGGGAGATAGATCTTGTATAATATGACAAGTGAAGGAAGCTTAATGCTCATTCCTCAGAATAAGTCACTTGGCTTTATTTAATAGATTTGTATCATGGCCTTCAACAAGAAAGTGCTCTGATTCGCAAAGTTTAAAGTACAAAACAATAAGCACAATAGATAAAACAGTAAATAGTGGCTTCAAAAGGTCTGGGAAAATGAAGATATTTGAATGGCATTAGAATGCCAGCAGTGCCAGGCAAGTTTCACCGGGGAGAGAGTTCCATAGATGGAGTCAGCCTCTGCTTCCCCCCCTCCCTAGATTGGAAGAGAGGGTCAGAGTGCCACAGCCAGGAAGGCCCCCTTTGCCAATCTACCTGTCTCACCTTGGAAGGCAGGGGCAGGTTGATGGGGGGGGGGTGAGGCAATCCATCATTAATAGAACAAGTCGCATTGAGATCTGAAAGAGGAATCATTTTGGTATGTATTAGAACAGTGGTCTTCAACCTTTTTCGTGCCATGACCCAAATAAATAAAGTATGAGGCTTGGGGGCCCACCATTGATCCCACCCACCCTCCCGGGACCCAATCCATCCCCCTGCCTGTCGCTACCCCATGCCCTGGTACCAGCAGTCTCGTCCTGCTGAGCTCGCCTGGCCTGTACCACCAGCGGCAGGGTCATTCTGGAACAGGAGAGCTGAGCTGCAGTTCCCCACCACCACCCAAGCAAATCAAGAGGGAGGGGGATGAAATCCTGTAGAAGCCCCCCAGCAGATTCCCCCCAGTATGATCACCCACTGGCCATTTTGGTTGCCGTGACCCCACAAATGAGGCTTCACGACCCCAGTGGGGTCCTGACCCCAAGGTATACACTTTCTGGATCTCACAAATAAAATGTTTATGCTGTCTGAAGAAGTTGGATGAATTTATTGAAAGTTTCTTAGTAGAATCCATCATGCAAGTACAGTACATAAAAATGTGATATTTGCATGAGTTCAGAGTTGGCTTGAAATCTGTGGGCCCACTGGGACTGAATCCATATATTTCTGAGAATCCTCTAAATATAAATTTCCAAACTTGAAGAATCCCACAGACCTGGCAGGGGACCTTCTGGGTCCCCATGGCTTTTTAAGCCAGAAAAAGAAAAAGAAAGAAAAAGAAAAGAAAAAAGAAAAAGACGAGACACCACACCTCTGTTGATGGTGTCACAGCAGTTGCAACTGCTTTTGTCCATCAGGTTTCATATGTACCATAAATATATTTCACTCGAAAGAGAAGTCTTTTGAATTTAACATGCACTGTTACTCTGCTACTGTATATCTTAGTACATTTGTTTGTTTTTGGAACTCTTGTGCTAAAATATAGACACCTCCAGAATGAGGTGCTGAATTCTTACTTGTTCTGAACAGACATGTTAAGTGATTCAGACTAATGCCTTTTGTCTAGTTACTGCAAGGGCACTTTTGGGGCATTATTAGCAATGATGTATGCCATATTAGACTCTTCTGCATGCTAAATAAAAATAAAATGGAGACTACCTACATTTTGTTGCTTTTTAGAAAAACTTTAGATAAGCTGGTTGCTTTGATTAGAGTCCGAAAGATGTGCCTCTATGGAATTCTATAATGGGCCATTTTCAAGAGTGGAGTGATTGGTTCCTTGCCATGTCAATTAATCATTTGGAAACTTATACTTGGAACACTCCAGTACTGAACAAGGGGTGGGTGGGGAATAACTGGCCTTCAGTGACGAATGCAAAGAATCTTCAAGAGGTCAATGTATTGTATTCAAAGAAAGTTAGTCATCACAAAGTTCTACTGAATTAATGGGACTTGAGTTAGGGTGCATTCCTGTACTTTCCTGGTGCGTTCCTATACTTTCCTGAACGCAGTGGGGCTTACGTCTGAGTAGAAATGCATAGGATTGTGTTAGTCACAACTAACTTTTCATAGTTCTCAGTGGTGCTTAGTCATATGCTAGCATTCTTTGGATAACCATAATATATAGGTATTAATGAATGATTATATTGTGGCTAATTTTAACTCTTTATCTTAAACTGATTTTAGGTGTTTGCCTCGTTAATGAAGGATAGCAAAGAAGGAGACAAGAACCATAGCCCAGCACTAAAAAGTTAACTTCAAGTTTAACGGGAATATAGAAAACCACTTGGATTGTTAAAGGATTCTAAACATTTTCCCAACGAAAACCACTAAGGAGAAGCAGCTTAGGAGTCCTAAGGAAGAGACAGTATTTGACTGAATGCAGTGGTGGAATTTGACTAAAAATCTTCACCCTGTTGCCAGTATTAAAGAGCTTTTTGTGAGAAGATCGCTTTTCACAGGAAGCAAAGTAATAAAAACTTGTGAAACTGAGAAAGTGGCTAATGCATATTTAATATTTAAAGTTAATGCAATAAAATTTGTAATAACTTTTGTTGGTACTTAAAAATTTTGAGGGATACCTTTTTTATGATTACCACAAAGGCACTTTGGGGAGGAGGGCAGGTGTTAAAGTAAGGCCCAAAAACTGCTACCTGAACCAAACATTTTGGTACAAATACCTCCAAAATTAACCAGTGACATTCTTAGGACCAAATAAAGTTGCTTTGGTGTACATGCTTGCCAGATAATAGGAGGTTTTATGTATGTCTTAGTAAGGTCCTTTTAAAGCTGCAGGTCCTTTTAAAGTTGCAGCTGCACTCTTCAGTTAAGCAAGTGTATGTTGGCTGGAACTGAGGGGGCTACATCCATTAACTGGCAAATGGTCTTTTGGCCCCAAAGGGACAATGATCAAGCCAGTGACTTGGAAACTGTGCTTGTGTAAGCAGTTGATGAGTTTCTGGAATTTTGCTTTCTGAAGTAGTGCTGGGTGGGCAGCTTGCTTACAGGAAAATTAGATTGCTGTTTCATAAAAATCAGATGAATTTTTGTTGATTTTTCTAATCAAAGTGACTTATACTTGATAAACACTAGTGTAATTAATAAGCTAGTGACAAGTCCTTTTGCACATTTTAAGGAATGTTAATGTTGAAAATTTGAGTCCCTGTATATTAAAACGTCTTGTCATTTAAATACAGAATTTAATGGTTTTGAACTGCAGTATGTACAATAATGAATATCCCTAAATCATACTGTTAGTCCAATATTTCCTCATTTGGCATCAACCCCATACTGTAAAGGTAACATGTGGAAGCTCTTCAGCTTCCTTGACACTCCTAAAACATTTTGAAATGGTTTTTGAAGTGGAGGGGGTGGAAAGGATACCTCTTAAACTCTCTGAGCAGCTAATGCTTGTTCTTTCTAAATCCATTTTGATAGTATTAATGTAAATAAAGTTGCATTGACTTTTTTGTACCTGGTCCCTGTATATGGAAATGAAGTCAAAATTTATCATTGCATTTAAAAAGCAAGACTGCTTCAGTTGTCAAGTGTTAAAAGTTGCAGAACCTGTTAAAGATTTGAGTTACAGTATGTTGTAATATTTGTTATCAAATTTAAAACTACACTTAAATACTACTTACAACATACAATTTGAAGTTTAAGACACCTGATTTTTCTTATGTATTTACTTGGTTCCAGTGTATGTCCTCTATTTGGGTTATCTTGTACAGTTTTCTTACTTTTCAGGTATTCACATGTGTATAAATTGTAAATAGAAGGGATTTAGCCTTCATTCAAGACCACTAGTAACGATGCCTATGTAAATAAAACTTGTAAGCAGAATTTGTACTGAGTTTGTATTTCTTTATACAGTATAGTTACATCCATGCACTTTAAATAAATTGTGAGTACGTCTTTTTCTCATTTCAAAGGACTACTGATTGCAGTATATATATACAGTTCTAAGAATTTTTGCTTCAAGTGCTTGAAGTCTATTTGCTTGAAAGTTTTCACAAGATTTAAGTTCTTAGTAAAATATGATGGCTGGCGAAATCTTCAGATAATTGTAGTCACCATCACAAACACTAACTCTGTTTTGGCCAAATTGTGTAAAAAAAATGTACAGTATCTGAAGCTGAGCAAGAATACCTAAACATTTAGCCACAGACCCAGGGACTGGCTTGACTGAAAAGCAAAACCCCAGACTTCATGGTTCCTTTGTTTCTCTGCCTCTGCCCTGTTTCATGTGTGAATGCCTATCCTAATTAGTGTCTTAAGGTGTTGCTTTTGCATAAAATCAAGAGTGTAAAGCATACAGGCTTTTCTGGATAGACTGGTTTATGTCCACATTCTGTCCGATTGCAGTAGGTTTCTGAAAATGTTCATATGGTCTGGAAAACATATTATACCCATGGTTATCACAGCTTGGCCTTAGCCTCGGGTTTCTCGGATAATGCTGGCTCCAGGTTTCTGGAGGCTTCTGGGTAAGGCAATATTGATGTTTTCCACCTGGAAGAGGTAGGGCATGCAAGTGAAGAATTCTCCTTCCTCTGACCGTGCAAGCTTGATGCAAAATGAGAAGATGGTGCTCTTGGGCCTAGTGGGTTGTCTGGCAGCTCTGAAGATGTTTAAAATTCTTGGAAGTAGATGGTAACAAAGACCACACCAGTTGCATGTGCAAAACAAAGACATCAGAAGTCTGTCTTCTGTCTGTCTGTCCTCTGTAATGTGGGGCCAGAGTTTGCTAGTGGCATGGGCTGAAGTGATATCCAATTGAATTATTTCTTACTGTGCCGGAACTAGACCACCTTGAAATGTTTGACCTCATTTTTCTAGTTAGCTTTGACAGATGAGCTGCAAACAAACCCATGTCCTACTTAGTTTTGTGCTTTGACAGAAGTAGGCATGGTATTAACTGCCTGATTCCTGTAGTAGACAGTTGTTCCTGTATTGCTCTCAGAATAACAAATAAGTAATGTGATACTTTTAATTGAACTAGGTTCTATTGGTCCAGCTATATAAGCTTTCAGTTCTACGCAATTATTCATGACTGTATAGCATCCAGCTTTTGAAAAAGGAAAATCTATTATTGTCTTACAGGGACAGGGTTTGATAAATTGTCTACCCAGATTGGTATCTGGTACTTAAAAAAAAATGCAAAACACTTCTCTAATCAAGAACATTAGGAACCAAATTTATAAATCTGTGTGTTTACTGCTGTTTAGTATAGGACAGCATACGTGAGGCCCCTTTCTCAGGCAAATCAAGGTACAAGAGGCAGGCTCCGCTTATTACAGAGAACACAAGTACCACTGGAAACAATATATAAATAAACACAAACAGCAAGATCCTAACTGTAAGAGAAGCTATTCTTGGCCAGAGAAGCGTTCGTCTTGATTTGACTGGGAATTGGTTGTGTTCCACGGGTGTGCTTAGTATTTCTCTCCCCCCCCCAAAAAAAATCGGGTCCTCCTAAGTCAAGGGTTTCATATTTATCACCACAGCTAACTCATGTGATGATGGGCATTGTTGAGCTACAGTGAATACGTGTGGTGTGGTGTGTATATGCATGAACTGCAGAAGAACCAGACAGACACTCCTGCAAGTGAGGCGGCATGCCAAGTCTATCCCCCTTTTTACGTGGTGATGCCACCCCCCAGCCTCTGCTTCCCTCCCCCCACTCCCTGGATTGGAAGAAGAGAAGAGTGGAGAAGAGAGCGACGGGCTCTTTTGCTCCGTCCTTTTCCTTTCCAATTCAAAGACAGGGAGGAGGAAGTGGTCCAACGCAGGGTGCACGCTGCCCCCTTCAGGCGGCTTTTTCGACGGGCGGCCGTAAGCCGTATATCAAAAGAAGCCGCCCACGGTGCCTACAGCTCAATGAAAGCCCGAGAGCCGCCCCCTGACAGGGCCATGGCGACGCGCCAGAGGTCGGCTGGCTGCAGCGGACGGAACGGAACTGCTCTGAGCCCGACGTGTTCGTGGCTTCCTCCTCTCCTACAGAGGGCGCTGCAGGCAACCGGAGACGTGGCGGCTTTTCCGGCCGTGCTTGTCCTGAGGAACTCGTTCCGTTGCCTTGCGTGCCTGTGGCGTGTTGGGCTGTACGTCGGAGTGGAGAGAGTTGCCTTGTCTGCTCGCTGCCATGAAGTCGGTGAGAGGACACGTGTGGATTGGCTGTAGGGGAGGAAAGCCCGGGGCCGTGTTCGCACAGGGAGCCTCTTAACGTAGCGTGTGGACGGAGGGGGAGTAGTATGTAGTAAGGACCGCGTGTGTGTCCTCCTGGCTAGGCGAGGCGCATAGTAGGTGCTGTGTGAGGGAAAAGCATGGTTTGTGTGTGTATGGTGGGAGAATGTGAATGATACTGGGTGGAAAGATAGGGGCTTTAAGCGGAAGAGCTATTTGTTGTTTTTTTTCTCTTAGCAGTTACTTAGAATGACTTCCGTTAACTTCATTGCTGTAATGCAGTGGCTAAGAAAGAAACCGAACTGTGAATAGAGACTTCCATGAACTTCCCAGATGGCTGGAGGCGAGCGCTCCCAAGCAGCCTCCCAGCTGAGCTGCACTCAGGCTGGGGATCATAGACTTCATAGTACAGTACTTGCCTTACCAAGGCTGTTGTAAGGATTGCAGCAAGATAATGCGTGTGAAGCATTTTGCACACTCAGAAGTGCTGTACAAATACTACGAATGATTTTTAAAATGTAATTTGTACCTAAAATGTACAAAAACATAGTAATTGTTTTTATGGATTTGTATAATTTTTGTAAGCCTCTTTGGGTCCCCCTATGGGAGAGAGAAGCGGGATAGAAATTCAATTAATAATAATAATAAATGAGATAATGGGAGGAAAATAAATACTGTATAATCAAGTCTACTGCTAAACTGTATTCACCATCAATCTTAATTCTGCTTCTTTGTGTGATGTTAACTTAATATTGCTGTGAATGTGTGTTTCAAGGTGTCCTGCTTATTGTTTAGTAGTGTATTTAGATTACTACTTTTTAATATTATTAGTTATTAGTTATATTAAAGTTATTAATAACTTTTTAATATTAGAAGTTTTGAATTAAAAATATCTATTGGGTACCACGGTATTGTGAAAGGTCCTGGTCCTTTAACTTAATCCTGGTCAACTAACTTAATCCTCCTTGTTTCCAGAGGAAAAATACCAAACGGGTCCCAAGCTTCCGCAAGTTGTTGAAAACTAGTAAAATAAAACTTGACAACAAGTTGAAAAACAAACAGCTTAAGCAGCAAAGTACTGCTAAGAAATATCGAAAAGAGCAAAGAAAGCTCAGACAAGCTGTCAAAGATGTTGTGTCCAGGAACCCTGTGCCTTTGGAGGATTATAAGAAAAAGCCTCCAGGTGAGTCTTTGTTTTGGGGGAGAGTGGGGCACCAAGATGATCAGAGGTGATCGTTTATGGTATGGAAGACTGAATCTCCTTTTTGGGGGTGTAAACTAAGGGCCCAACCCTATCCACCTTTACAGTGCTGATGCAGCTATGCCAAAGGGGTGTGTGGCCTCTTTAAGGGTACAAATGTCCCTTTACCTCAGGGCTACATTGCGGCTGCATCAGCACTGAAAGGTTGGGTAGGATTGGGCCCTAAATCACTTAATAAAATTGTGGTTTGAGAAATATTCACATATTAGATAATAGGCCCTCATGTAGAAAGTGCTTATCATACTGTCAAATATCTATTCAAGACCTTGGGGAGAGGGGAACCTAGTATTTTATCAATACATATGTCAGAGTTTGCATATAAGTGAGATTGTCTTCGTAATAACGTTGGTTGCAATAGGCACCAGTGTGTGTTCCTCAATCCTCCTGGCATTTTATAAAAGTGTTTTGATGCTGGCATAATGATACCTTATATAACTGATTGAAGACTTTCTCAAAAGTGAAGTAAATCTGCCCCAATCCTGGTCATTGTGATTGTCTGTAGAGTGTGGACTGTGATTGTTCATAGAGTAACCTGCATGTTGACATCAGCATAGACGTACACACTCCCGGCAGTGAGCATATCGCCTCAGGTAGTTGGGAGTATTTATTTGCTCCATTTATATACAGTGCTGCCTTTCTGCCATGGGAGAGTTGCTCAAGGCGGTTTACAATATTAAAACAAGTATGTTACAGAAAATTTGAAAAAGAATTGTCTCAGGCCCTTGATGGTTTTTCAGGAGCTAGTGGCCTGGACTTCTTGCCTTCCCCGAAAACATAAGATCTTTCAGTAGTCCCTGAGAAGGTGGGGGGGGGGGGGCTGCCCCAACGTTCTTCATAAGACCCTCCCTTGATGGTTTCTCAGGAACTGGTGACAAGGACTCCATGATCTGGGCTTCTCCTTTCTAATATCACAGTAAATTGCTCTCTGTTCTACCCTGAGGCTCTAAAGACCAAGATTTGATCCTTAGTGAAAATTTGCCTTATCCCCCTGGTTGCCATTTAGCATCCCTGAATGTTAATTTTCAAGATCAGAGTTTATCAGTGCACATCTATGCATGTCTACTCAGATGTAAGACCTGCTGAAGTGCGTGAAACTTACTCCCATGTAAGTGTATATAAGATTGAAGCCTCACACTCTGATGTATTTATTGGATTTCTTTTACATAAGGAAAGCCCTGCTGGATCACACCAAAGGTTCAGCTATCTAGCATTCTGTTTCGAATTAGCCAGCTGCATATGAGAAGTTTTTATAAATCAAGCATAATGCAATACCCCTCCCTTGTTCTTTGTCTCCTGCACCTGGAATTCAGAGGTATTCTGCCTCTAAACATGGATTTTCTAGTTGGCTCAACAAACAAAACAAGGGCCACAATTATACAGTTGGACCTTGGTGTCCGTGGGGGTTCCATTCTGGATCCCCTCCCCGTGGATACTGAAATTGCTTTATTCCGGATACAAAACCAATGCAAAGACCTTTAAAAAAGAAAAAAAAGTTACAAAGAGTTTTTCCTTAACTTTTCACTGCTTCATTTTCTTGCTTGTAGAAGGGGAAATCACACTCCTACAGCCTCTTACGGGTCTCATGACTTCTCCCCCTCCCTTCCCCAGGTTCGCCCCAATGTGCGATTTCCCTTAAAAAAATTTTTTAAAGGTCTTTATGTTGGTCCCCGTATCCGTGAAGCATCCACGAGTTAAATTAGCAGATGTTGAGGATACAGAGGTTCGACTGTAATAGCATGAACAAAAAACGCTCCTTGTACAGCGCTCAGCTGTACAAGGCATAAAATGAAAGGGAATTGGTTAGTTATAGAAACTGCTGTGTGTGATACAACAGGAGTATTTGAGCTACAAAATCACTTGATCATTATAAAAGGGAGAAGTCTTTCAATCTGCTTTAATTGCATTGTTATATATACATCTCACTTGCTTAGTGCTATTTTGTGTTCACTTGCCTCAGCAGAAAGTGAGGAAGAGGATGTTTTGCCTCTTGATATGATGGACGAAGATGATCTGAAATTAATGGAGGACCTGGCTCAAAAGGCATCTTTTATCACAAGAGACCTGTCTTCCAGGTAGGTATTGACAAAGCAGAGAGGTGTGTCTTTCAGCAGCTGCTTGTATAGTTTATTCAGCTCTTTATCCTAATAAAATTGTGTGTTGATCTCTCAATGTCAGATCTCAAATGCTAAGATGAAGGCCCGTTCCTGTAGGGCTAACATCCTGCGTCATGTTGGGCAATATCCCCTAATAAAATTGTGTGTTGATCTCTCAATGTCAGATCTCAAATGCTAAGATGAAGGCCCGTTCCTGTAGGGTTAACATCCTGCGTCATGTTGGGCAATATCCCCAACTCCATTCAATGGGGGGGGGGGGGAGAGCTGGTGTTTTTTAAAGAAGTGTGTGCTGCACCCACCCTCAGTGTTGCAGAGGGTGGGTGCACAAACTTCAAAGGAAATAAGGGAAGAGGGTAGAAGTTTCAAATTGGTGCTTCATTCACAATGTCCAGGAAAGTGTGTGTGAGAGAGACTTGCATGTACCTTGCAGTGATCACAGGTACCTTGTGATCACTGCAAGGTACATGCAACAAACCACTGCAATAGTTGTACTTGCTGGGGAAAGAGTTTCAGGAAAATTTCAGTGGAAGCATTTTGGTAAGTGTGATCTGAGTAGTTCAGTGACGGCTACAAGATCCCCACTGGTAAACCGCAGCAACCTGGAAGGCCTGCAAAGGCTGTGACCTGCCCATTTAAATTTTTTAAAAGCATAGCAGAAGATTTGTGGAGCAGTGAACAGAATTGGAAGTACTGAATGTTTTCAGTTAATCAACTCAATTATTTTTAAATGTGTTATAAATTGCCCATATGTGAACCTGATGTATTGATGAGTCTCACTCTCTAGCGAACCTGTTCATGCCAAGAAACGAAAAAATGAAAGTGTGATTGAGAAATACGAGAAGATGCCAAGGCGCATGCAGACTGAGCCTGAAAAAGAACTGATTCATCTGCTTCCCATTAAAGACAAACGTGGAATTATTCCACAAACTATGGAAAAACCAGGTGAGGCACAAATGGGATAGCCAAGCAAGCTGTCAGTTTGTTAAAGACCTGGAACATTTAGTGGTGATGCATTTCTAAAGATCTGTCTGTGTCTCTCACAGTTGTCAGGGCTGAAGAAGAGGAAGAGGAAGACATTGAAGAAGAAATGGAGGTGGCCCAAGGTGATAACAGACTCCCTCCCCGCCAAATAATTTGGACAGTTAAAACATTAATTGGATTTTCATTCATATAGTTTGTTTCTCTTGGGACATTGTAGTGCAAATTACTTAATTTGTCTAGAGGACATTTTGAGGTTGGTGGTATTCTCTGAATTACTAGTTAGGATGTAAAATACATCTAATTCTGCTAAAGCAATGAATTATTGTTAAATTGTTTTCTAGATGTTACATTTGGGAAGATAAACTAAACCTAAACAAAATCTTATTGAGCAGCTCCCCAAAGTACAGTACTGCAGAATCCTGAACCAGTATTTAGAAGCCTCTGCTGAATACAATAGAATGGAAAACAAAACAACCCAGCCAGTTGAAAAAAACTCTTCAAATACTAGTTTAGAATAAGGGCTTGACAAAGAACTAATGGAGATACCAAGCAAAGGGTTGTTGACTCTCTTCCAAATGGCTACCATTCTCAGTTTCCAGAGGAGCACTCCCTGCCCGACACAGTGAAAAACGTTATCTAGTAAAAAAAGCTTTAATTCAGTTTTCTTTCCATCACCAGCCATTGAAGAACCCTTACCTGTGCTCACAGCTGAAGAATTGTTAGTTTACAGGAAAAAGAAGTTGCAGGAGAAGAAGATACAAATAGCTGCCTTAGCATCCACCATCCTCTCTGATCCAGAAAACAACGTACGTTGCATTAAATCTGCTTTGAAATTAGCTAGCTTAAAAAAAATTGTGCTGGTGCTGTGGGGCTCTTTGAGACTCCACGCATGTGCCGGCAGGGCTCCCCGAGACTCCTTTTAGGAGTGTAAAGGGCTTCGGAGACCAAAACGTTAGAGAACTGCTGCTCTAGACTATAATCACTTAGGCTTTGTTTCTAGATTGGAAGTGCTTATTACCTTTTTGGATCTGTTTACAGCATTACTAGCAGATGCTCATCCAGAGGTTTGGGTTGAGGTGCCAGCAGTATGCTGATGACAGCTCTTACCTCTCTTTTTGAGAGACAGATCTGCCTGTATAACATATCTTAGTCACAGCCGGATTGGACTATTGCAATGTGTTTTACATGGGGCTACCCTTGAAAGCATCTAGGAACTTCAGTTGGTACAAAATGCTGCATTCTGGGTTCTAATTATATGCATGGGAGCATATAACTTCCATTTTATGTCATCTTCATTGACTTCCAGTATTGTTTCTGGGCTCAATTCAAGGTGTTAAGGGCTTTAAAAGTTTATACTTTACTCAACAGTTTGAAACCATAATATTTTAAATGCCCATCTCTCCATATGAATTTAGGAAGGATGAAGAGTTAGGTTAGTGTAATATAGCAGTCCTAGTTTATCACAAAGTATGGCTGCTAGGTCAGCCACCACCACCACAAAAATTGAGGAAGTGATCTCAGTTTTGGAAAATCCAGAATCTTCTTCTCCTCTATCCACTGCACTTTTGTGTTTTTTCCTCATTTTTACTGTATATGTCAACTTCCTGTCTGGTCTGGAAGACAGAATTTGGGCAAATCATCATGTTGTATTCAAGTAAGAAAAACAGCTATTCATATATAAGTATGAAGTAGCTGCACCTATTTGAATATTTACATAATCCTTGATTTTGATTGACTGTGGATTCTGTGTGTATGTGCTCCAAAGGTGGAAGACAACTTCTTCACTTTTACTTCTAATATCAGTACGTGTCTATACTTTGTTTGGTTTACTTCTCTTTACCAGTGTGTATTTCATGGGCATGGTATGTCATCCTTGAGCAGATCAAGAAGCTGAAAGAGTTGCGTGCGTTGTTGACAGAACAGGATCCCAACGTGGCTGTGATTGTGCGGAAGCTGGTGATGATTTCTCTAATGGAAATATTCAAGGACATTACTCCATCTTATAAAATCAGACCTTTAACTGAAAAAGAAAAAAATATGAAGGTGAGTTCAGTTTGCATTAATATTGCTTTCTCTGTTAATGATGTATCTTTAATATTGCATCTTTATGCATCTTTAATATTGGCTCAGTGTAAAGTTGGAAGGTTCAGGCTCACTTTTTTGTATGAAGGAAACAATTAGAATTATTTAATGTTTTTAAAATGATTTTTGTTTTGTTTGAAACTCTTTCAAAACTTGGGATTTTTCCATTTTGTTGTTTAAAGTTGGTATTTGTGTTACCAAAAAATGAAAATAGAGCCACCTTGTTCAAACCTGTTGCATGTTTCATACATTCCTCCAGGGCTTTCAAGGTGAGATGAATTCTAGCTTTGTGTTGCATTACAGAGAGCTTTCACAAAAACTGTAAAACAATGGTCTTTTCCATACGTTTACATGAGTTGCAGAGATCTTTTTAATGTTTAGATCAGTTTTTTAAAATGTAACGTTGGGATTGCTCCAGCTGAAAGAAAAAGGTGTGTCATAGTGGACATCATGTGTGCTATTACCTTCAAATTTGCACAAGTCTGTTTTCCTGCACTGTAAAGAACGCTTGTGGTGCAAAGGGCAACATCTTCTAAAATTTCAAATACCTTGCCATAAATCCTCCTTATGACAAATGTGAAGTATCTTTCCAATGTATTTTTTTGTCCGCAGGTTAGAAAAGAAACTCAGAAATTACGAGAATTTGAGGAAGGCCTGGTGAGCCAATACAAGTTTTACTTAGAAAATCTGGAGCAATCCGTGAAAGGTACAACATTGGCAGGGGGTGGGAAGAAACTACATGCTCTTGCTTTATTTACAGAAATGCTCCAAGGGAAACGGCTTATGTTTGTCTATGTGCAGGAGATGTCTCGTTGGAACCAGTGAACAATCAGCAGACATTTATATAAACATGGTTGTTCTTCCAAGGAGGGGGTTGGGTTTAACAGCCTTTCCAGCTCTCTGCTTTTGTGATTCTTTAAGATTCTGTGACTACTTGCAGTTCAGTTTGCAGTAATATTGCTTTCTCTGTTAATGATAGACGTAAGACTAGATTGAATAGAATACATTCTATTGCAAGAATGACACATTGGTTTTCTCAGAAGCTTTCAGCAGTAGCATTGGAGACTTTTCTGTTTTGGCCGCTGTTCTGATAAGTCTTCCAAATTACATGATTTACTTCTTGGGTAGGGGGTTTCATTCCATCTCATTGGAATTTTAGTTACATAAAATTACATTATTTTTTTTATGTTGCATTTCGGGTATCCTGTCATAGAACAGTGAATGGGCAGGTTTGTTTTGCTTTCTGTAAGTTGCCTTTCCTGGCCTTTATGAGAGTCTCTGCAACAGAGGAATCATCCAGTGGCCTTGCTGAATGGGGTGCGGCACAGTAAGTAGTGCAAGGTGCTGCACTGTGCCTTGCAAACTGGTGTAACGCATCTCCTCCCACTCAGTCCCCAGTGCCATTCCAACACCCGAACGTGATGTAGTCAGCTTTGGATAAGGTCCATTATTATTTTTTGTGAGCGGAGCAGGGATAGATGTTGTCCTTCCTCTAACCTTTCCCAGAAGAGCTTGAAATTGCAAGGAACTCAAAGGCTACTTTTGCAAGCCAGGCTCAAATCAGTTGTTGCATTTTTGGAATTTATAAATCACATGACAAAGCGTGTTGCCTGGAAGGTGCACAAGATTTTTAAAAGGTCCACTTGCATCAACAACATTCACAAAGGATGTACTTGGGCTAAATGGCATCCTTACTGTCAATTGGAAAAACATGGCCTCTTATCTACTCTGCTTCAGTGTCATTTTATAGTAGTTGTATCTACTGTCTTCTCTTATTCTTTTTATGATTAGCATTTAGATAATACTCCAGTGTCTAGAGGCCAGCGGGTGGCGCAGTGGGTTAAACCGCTGAACCATGAGCTGTCGATCGAAAGGTCGGCAGTTCGAATCCGCGACGGGGTGAGCTCTCGTTGCTTGGCCAGCTCCTGCCAACCTAGCAGTTCCAAAGCATGTTAATGTGAGTAGATAAATAGGTACTGCTTGCGGGAAGGTAAACAGCGCTCCGTGTTCCAGCCACATGCTGCGCTGCGGCAAGGAGAGTCATGCCGGCCACATGACCATGGAGGCGTCTTCGGACAACGCTGGCTCTTCGGCTTTGAAATGGGGATGAGCACCACACCCTAGAGTCGGACACGACTGGACTTAATTGTCAGGGGTCACCTTTACCTTTTACCAGTGTCTTTGGTACTGTGGTGAATTTCCTGAGAAATGATACCACGAAAGTATTTGCTAGTTTTGGAGCCAAGTATTCAAAGACAAATGGAGCTCAAGGAAAGCAGGTGTTTGCCCACATTAAGTTGCCTTTCAATCGGACCAGAGGTTCTCAACTCCTTGGTGGCATTGTGCCGCCGCCTGAATCTTCCAGTGTACCACTGGAAGTGACCGGTGATGACATCATCGCCAGTCACTTCCGGGTATCAGAGCTTAGGCGCAGAGGTTTTCGACACCGCGGAGAGGCTTGAGGCTCGCGGAGAGGCTTGAGGCGGGTGGGACGTGGGAGGGCCTTTTTCAGCGCGCGAAACTCGCGTGCTTCACGCCTCTTTCCGGCACTTTCCGAGCTCTGCGGCATCAAATCTCTGTGCCTGAGCTCTGACAGAAGGGGGTTTTGGGGGTTGGGGGGATTCCAATAGATGACGTACCACCAGAGGTGCCCCAAAGTACCACTGGTGGTACGTGTACCACTGGTTGAGAACCTCTGACTTCGACCAAAAAAGTTGTCAGAAAGGAAAGGCACTGATGAGGAACCAATGAATATTGAAAAGGATGCGATTTCATGTCTGTTAATTGCAATCCCCTCCTGTGGTGTTCCTGTGACAGAAAATATACAGTTAATATTTTGTTTCAGAAACATGAGTAATTAGAGAGCCTGGAAGGAAAAAAAATAGACTCTGTACAATATTTCACTTAGACTGGAAGCAAAGGAAGCTGAAGAAAAGCAATGTGATTTCATTAAAGGCATATAAAGGCCTTGCGGAAATTGCGGTGAAGTGCTTGTGTGAGCTGTTGGTGGCCTTGCCTCATTTCAACTTCCACAACAACATCATTGTCCTGATTGTACCACTCATGAATGATACTTCAAAACAGGTAAGTCTCCCATCATGAAGGTGAGACCTATGCTTCTGTTTTATACTGAGTGTTTTGAAAGCCGAGCCAGTGCGCCTTGTTGGCGAAGAAAGCAAATTTTGTGCTATAAGTCATAAGGAAAGGGATTGAGGATGAGGCTATTATTATTGCCCCTGTATAATCTCTGGTGCGGCCACATTTGGAATACTGTGTACTGTTCTGGTCATCACACTTCAAGCAGCATACTGTAGAGCTGGAAAAGGTGCACAAGGCGGCAACCAAAATGATGAGAGGGCTGGAACACCTTTCTATGAGGTAGGGCTATAGTGCTTGGAGCCTTTTAGCTTGGGGGGGGGAAGGCAACTAAGGGGGAGATATGATTGAGACCTATAACATTATCCATGGTGTGGTGAGAGAGATGTTTTTTCTCCCTCTCTCACAATACTAGAACCAGGGGTCATCCAGTGAAACTGATTGGCAGGAGATTTAGAAAGGACAAAAGGAGGTACTTCTTCACACACCACATAATTAGCCTGTGGAATTCACTGTCACAAGGTGTGGTGAATGCCACTAGATTGGATGGCTTGAAGAGGATTGGACAAATTCATGGAGGGCAGGGTCTACTAGTTAACAATGGCTATGTGCTGCTTTCCGATCCAGTGGCCGGCCTCTAAATACCAGTTGTAGGGGGCTGATGGTGGGAGAGAAGCATCCCTTCTCTCCTGCTTGTGAATTTGGCTTCCCAGAGGCAGCTGGTGGGCCACTGTGGGAAACGGAATGCTGGACTAGATGGTCCTCCGGTCTGATCCAACAGGGCTTTTCTTCAGTAACCTGATCACGTTTTGTTCCAAGGTGGACGCAACTCACTTATTGACAAGTTATGGCACAATACCTGTTTGCTATAGAAACCTTTGTTTATTGAATAAACATAGTTATTTTGCTTATGTAGATTTCTGAGATGTGCTGCGGTGCAGTTGAGAGCCTCTTCAAGCAAGACAAGCTTGGCGTTGCCTCACTTGGTGTGGTGAAAGTAATTTCTGGCCTTGTGAAAAGCCGGAATTATGATGTTAGATCTGAGGTATGTTTTGGGGTTTGAATGTTGTGCTTTGGGTCCCCCAGTATGGGTCAAGTATTAAAATTGGACTTTAAATATTTGCTGTTCCTTTTGAAGTAGTATCAAATGCGCACTCATAAACAAAACTGACATAAATGACACTGTTCAAATTCTTCATGAGTTATTGCCAAGGGTAGCAGCATGCACTTCGGACTGGGAGAAAGAGATGGTCTCAAATTGCTGCTTTGAGGCTGGGGCCATAGCTCAGTGGTCGTGGGCTCCAGCCCTGGCATCTCCAAGTAGAGCTGGGAAAAACCACTCTTTGTAACCCTGTAGAACCATTGCGAGTCAGTGAAGACAGTCCTGAGCTCAATAGACCAATGGGTTGCAGTATAAAGTGGCTTCTTATGTTCAGTTGTTTTTGCAGACTTGTTGGCGCAAGGTTTGTGTCCTTTATGGGAAGAAAATGCTTTTGTATTATCTTAGGTGCTAATGACGCTCCTTCACCTAAGGATTAAGGAAGTAGAAGTAAAAAAAGATGCAGAAGACATTGCACCAAAGAAGAAATTCATGTCCTATAAAGAAAAAAGGAAGAATCTATCAAGGATGCAACGAAAGGTATTTTTTTGTGTTATACTGTGCAAACGTGTCTGGAATGTGATTAAAAAAATGAAATTGGGACTTACATTGGTCAGGACCCGGAGAACTATGCAACTAATTCCATGGTCCAATGATACTTTGGGTTTGTGTTTCTTCCAACAGCACTTTCTCATGGCATATCTGTTTTCAAACCGAGGCTCTTGGTTGTGCCTAAAAGTAGATCTGTGGGTCCTTTCCATTATGTCTCAGACACATAGTCATGGTATTCAAAATGCTTCTCAGATCTTGGAACGAATTACCAAAAACCAATTGCAATATTTTCACAATACAGTGGTGTCTCTGGAACAGATTACCATTGCAAGGAGGGGTCCACTGCATTTGTGGATTGGTTCATATGTACTAAGATCAAGCATTTCTATGGCTTCCAATCCAGGTTTGATTTTTTCAAACTGTTTGTCAGGAAGCCATTGAAAGCCGATTGAGGGGAGTAGTACCTAGTGGTTAGGCTCCCTTCCTGCTCTCTACTTCCTGAGTTTACTGAGTTAGTGGCTGAATAGGGGGAGGGAATCATGTACCTATCTTCTGCCACCATCCCAGTCTAAGGAAAGTGGGGGAGGGGTATCCAGGAAAACCCACCCCTCCCAGGAGAGCACAGAATTCAGTGGTCCTTGTTTAAAATCAAATCACAGCACCCACGAGCAGTCAGATGTGACAGCCCACTGAATGACCTGTGAACATAGACTAGGCAGGCAAGAACTTAAAGTATAACCAGTTTTAATAAAAACCCAAAAGGAATTAAACAAAATGAAAAATGGTGGGGTAGTCAAAGTACAACAAGCAGACTGATGAAAATATCTGCACTTGGCTGGATGGATACAAAGATAGCTTGACCAAATTGGATGCAGTAATTAGTATGCTATGTATGTACAGGTTAGGCTCCAGAGGTATGTATGTAGGTTGAGATGTATGTAGGTTGAAACAGCCGGTTCAGTAGCATCGTGCCTGCCAACAAGAAAGCACCACCAAAGGGCGTACTGCATCTGTGTGAAAGTGCCAACGCAGCCACCTGTAACTCGGGGAACTGTTGTAATACCCAGCAGAGGCAGCTGGGTAGCTCCTCAAGAGCAAAGCAGATGCAACCCCAACAGGAAGTTTGCAGGTTGGCTTGGAGTGAAAAGAGTGAACACAACAATTGTTTCCGTCATCATAAAGTAAATGCAGTAAGGGGTAAATGCCGGGCGTGCCTTCTGTGAACTGGCAGCTCGTTACAATAGCCAGCTTAGTAAAATACACTCAAGCATCCTTGTGCTTTACTTTAAGGAACGTTAGGGTTGATGATCTGATGAGAGGAAATCACCAGATTGCTCTCCTGTCCCTTTACACTAGACGAGTTTGGCTGCCTAGTTGGTTGGGTATATGCCAATCTCGGTAGGAAAGTTGGCTAGGTGCTATTATGTTTGGGGAAATAGAGAGAGACCAATACAGATCCAGCCACATAGCTGTTTAGGAACACTGTTCCCAAATAAAGGATAAAGGCTACTGCAGGAGGATGTTCCATCAGCCAGCACAGAAGCATCTGTTGGATTAGAAGTGTCACCCCCCAAAATAGAGGAAAAACAGTATTTATCACACCAGTCCTGCTTTGGAGGGCAAGCATAAATCATACTTGCTAGTTTGTGTGTGATAGAAAACTGCGACTTGCCTCAACAAGGATGTAACACTGATTGAGTGTGCAAGGAGATGTGGGCTTCTGCAATCCTGTGGCACATTCCTGCTCCTAAAAACAGTTAATTAACTCAGTGACTGAAATCTCAGTATGGGCATATTATTTGTTGCCTTATAAAGGGTTTGTGTATTTTCAGTGGAAGAAAGCAGAAGAGAAACTAGAGAGAGAGCTCTTGGAAGCAGAAGCCTCGGAGAGTTCGGAGAGAAAACTAAAACTGGTAACTTTCTCATGTATATATGGTGTGTTCTGGATTTTGTGTTAAGCACAGGTAAATCAAGACCCTGTGGAATTGTACCTTTTGTTCCAAATTCTTGCTTTGGTACCAGAGCTGTGACAGATCAGAAATTAGGGGGTTCTGGTGATCAGATGTGGACAAGTTGCATATGCAATGAATGCAATTTTGAATTTTTTTCAACATAGTTCATTGTAAACTAATCTCTTATTTAATGCTCGGTATAGTAACCAGCGGGTGGTGCAGTGGGTTAAACCGCTGAACCATGAGCTGTTGATTGAAAGGTCGGCAGTCCGAATCTGCGACGGGCCAGCTCCTGCCAACCTAGCAGTTCCAAAGCATGTTAATGTGAGTAGATAAATAGGTACTGCTTGCGGGAAGGTAAACAGCGCTCCGTGTTCCAGCCGCATGCTACGCGCTGCAGCAAGGAGAGTCATGCCGGCCACATGACCACGGAGGCGTCTTCGGACAATGCTGGCTCTTCGGCTTTGAAATGGGGATGCGCACCACACCCTAGAGTCGGACACAACTGGACTTAATTGTCAGGGGTCATCTTTACTTTTACCTTATAGTAATTTGGAGGATATAAAGTATACATTAACCATATAGTGCTGATGGTACATAACTATTGTACCTAGTAATGCTGAAAGTTAGTTATTAAGAATTACTGGATTGCTAGGAAGCCTTAAAAGCGCCTTTTGAATTAATGGCTTCAAAACTCAATCAAGCAGGCCCGGGAAGCTGGATTAAAATGAAGCCAGAAATTTCATGGATGTTCATTTGTATGTGGCTTTTCCCTACAGCACACAGAAACCTTGAATATTGTCTTTTTAACTTACTTCCGAATACTGAAGAGAGCACAGAAGTCGCCCCTTTTGCCTGCTGTGCTGGAAGGTCTTGCAAAGTAAGAATTTCAAAGCGGTTTTGAGAGATAATTCTTGTACAAAGTTACTACAAGGGCACTTCAGAGTAATCTGATCAGTATGTATGTCTGTGTGAGCAACAATAATTTGTCTAAAATGCTTTAAACTGCTTTTCCTTGGGGGGGAAAAAGCTAAAATACTTGAAAAACAATTTGATAAAAAGCAAATGCAGTTATAAAACCTCAAACTGATTAAAAAGGTGTGCACGCACACACACAAACATACGTACATATTCTTTGCTAGTTTGAGCCTCCAGGTAAATCTTGTTTTGCTTTCAAAATGAAGACTGGCAAGTGAAATTGAACACTGGACTTTACTGCAGTGGCAAGTAGAATGTGTGGCCTAGTTCAGATGATGAGCTAAACCAGTGTTTAGAGCAGGCCTACACAGTTGGTGACTCACCAAGCCAAATACTGCCCCCTCCTCTGGTATGGCTGCTTGCAAGAAACTTGATTAATAAACCTCTTGTGTTTGCTGCCTCCCTGGGACTGCAAAAACGGGGATTGTCAAGCTCCATGTGGTCCACCATATATAGCTGGCTGATTGTATTTACGGTAGTTTGGTTGGTTGTTGCAAGCTTGATTTAGATGATTGTGAACGAACCCCCTCCCCTTTGTGTACAAGAGGAAGAGAGTATAAATGTCTCCTTTCACTTTTGACTGGCTCACAGTTTTAGGTTGCCCACAAACTTAAGGTATTGTTGTTTGTTCTAACTTGTTTGTTAAAACAAACCAGGATATTAAACCCTGCTGTGATCCTATTTTCTTAGCTAATTGGAGTTTGAATAACCACAGTTCTCAACCCAAACATGTTAAGTCAACGGTGGGAAAATGTTTTCACCTTCTTGCTTGAGCTGAAGGATTATGGTAGTTCATTCTTGTTATGCTGAACCATAACGTAGCATTCTTTCTGAAGCAGGCACGCACGCACGCGTGTGCATGCATGTGTGTAAAAATAATGCCGTGAGAGAAGTGATTTAAAAATGTATCTTGAAATTTGCACTTGAAAATAGAATTGAAACTGAAATGTTAAGTTTCATAGACTTGTAAAATCATGAATTGGACTCCTTGGTTTTAGGTTTGCCCACCTTATAAACCTGGAATTTTTTGATGACCTTTTGGTTGTTCTACATTCTCTTATTGCGTCGGGGGTAAGTTAATTTCCTTTCTAATAAGACAGTTGATCCTAGTCTAAACCATAGTGACTAAAGTCCTGTATTTCCAGGTCTTAAGCCACAGAGAGAGCCTGCACTGTATTCTTTCTGCTTTTCACATTTTGTCTGGTCAAGGTAAGTCTTCTAGATTTTGTTTTTCATATTGTTATGAGTTTGGCTATCTTGAATGGGTGTGTATGGGTGTGTTACAGTTTTGCCTGACAATCTTGATTGCCTATTACAAAAATATAATGAGAAGACTTGTGTGGCCAGGAAAGCCTAGCCACCTGCGGAAGTGGAGTGCATAGCAGAATTGTCACTTAGAGAAAGAAACCTGCTTACTTGGTATTATTTTGAATAGGTGATGTCCTTAATGTAGACCCTCTGAAGTTCTACACACACCTTTACAAGACGCTCTTTATGCTACATGCAGGTAATTCTTTATTTCAACATGTTGAATATAGTTATATTTTCTGATTTTTCCAAACGTGGACTATTTCATCAGATGTGGATAACTAAAGCAGCATTGCTGTATGCTGCCACATATATAATGGTATTCTTCTGATAGAAACATTTAATGACCAAAAAACAAACAAACCTTGAATGTACTGGCCGTTTATACTTTTGTGGTAGATTGGCTGAAAGCTCATGCCTTCCATTTTTTTGGTATCTGTTTGCATTTGTGTTCTCATGTTCATAAAGTGAATTTTGATTGGTTTATGTTGTGTATTTTAAGGTGCTACGAATGAAGATGTGGCAATAGTGTTGCAGTGCCTGGATGTGATGCTCACCAAGCGTCGGAAACAGGTGTCGCAGCAGAGGGCTCTTGCTTTCATCAAGCGCCTCTCCACACTGGCTCTCCACGTCCTTCCTAATTCTAGCATCGGTATTTTGGCAACCAACAGAACATTGATGCATGTAAGTAGTTAGTGATGGTGCTGATATTCTGGCCAATTTACAGACTTGTGCATAGAGTTCCATTGGGAGCTGAAATGGCTCTGCCATAAGTGCGCATTGTTGAAATTTGCACGTTTTATTGTAATGTTTGGAACATTACATATTCATTCTCTCTCACTTTCTGTCTGGGTGTTATGTGACTCTTGGGGTTGAGCAGCTGTGCCCAATGGTGCCTTTTACTGCCTTAAGCTCCTGTGGCTCTCCAAAATGTGACAACTTGGTTATTGTGATGCATGCTTTGATAAGAACATTTGCCATTTGGAAAGTTGCCATTTGTATTAAATGAAAGCTAAGCATCTTTTGATTCTAACAGGATTCACAGGCCACGCTTTAGGGACCTCAAGTTTGCTACAGTAGTAGTGTTATCTGTTTGAGGAAGGGTGCTCTTATTCTCTGCAGCAAAAATGGAAACAATTGTGTAATTCAATTTTATGTGGAACCCTTTCCTCCCCCTCCCGTGTCATGGCATGAAAGACTTTTCCGAAGACAGACCTCCTCCTGGACAATGAGTCTCAAGGGAGTGGACTTTACCTTCCTGAACTGGAAGAGCCAGAGTATTGTAATGCTCAGAATACAGCAATGTGGGAATTGCATACTCTACAGGTGAGTGTCACAGTGACTAACATCTTGTGCTTTATGCTGTGGCTGTAGTCAAGGCAATCTATTGCTCTCCTAGTGACTTTTCTTCTTCTTTCAAAAGCCTACATTTCTAGGGTTGGGAGAGTCATTGAGTACTGCATTATTATCTTGAGTGCCAGAAACTGTTTATATTTGCTGATTAACTTTTTATACATGCCTTTTTAAGGCTCTACATTCTTGCTTTTAGACACCCATATTTATTCTCCCTTTCTGAATATTCTAATTACTCAGAAAGCACATTTGAACTTCCCAGGTGCTCTCCACCTTTTTTCTGGAAGATAGTGTTAATCCCTGCCCCCCCCCCCCCCATCTGTCCTTTTTGTAAATGTATACCACATTCTTCAGCTCTGTGATGCCTGGAGAATGGAGATGCACATCCAATATGTATGTGAGTTATGAATTTATACCCCGCCTTTCCAGTTTAGTAAATCAAACAGAATATCATTTAAAAAATAAAGCGCAATAAAACAGGCAATAAATTAACAGTTAGACAAAACATTCAGTGCAGTGGCAAGAGAACAGTCCAATTATCACAAGATGGCAATGAAGCAGCACCCCTCCCCCCTTTAAAAGCTAACTGAAAAAGAAATGTTTTTAAGCCTTGTCGGAATTGCTCCAGAGGGGGTTGATTGTAGGTCCTCTGGAAGCATGTTCCACAAGTGTGGTGCCATAGCAGAGAAGGCAGGTTTCTCGCTGCCATCCCTTTTACCTCGGATGGTGGTGGAACTTTAGCAGGGCTCTGCCAGATGACCTAAAGGGACGAGCCGAACTGCATGGGAGTAGGCAGTTCCGAAGGTACCCTGATCCCAGGCTGTATATAGGACTTTATAGGTCAGAACCAGCACCTTGAATTGGGCCTGGTAATTAATCGCAAGCCAGTGCAGTTGCCGGAGCAGCGGCCTGACAGAATCAAGCCGCCAAGTCTCAGTAACCATATGAGCCGCTGCATTCTGAACCAGCTGCAATTTCTGAACCGTCTTCAGGGGCAGCCCTATGTAGATTGTGGGGACGATATTAAGTGTATTAAAAGTTGTACTGTATTAAAAAGTTGAAGATATGTGACACCTCAAGGCAGATGATCTAGTATCTTAAAGCAGCATTGAAAATTTTATTATGGGGTGGCACTCAACGGAGCCTGCTGCTTATTCCTCTTGCTGTACTCTTCCCCAGATATTCCCAGAATACAGGGAAGGGGCAGATGGCATTGGCATTCTTTTTCCATGATATAAGTAGGGCTAAATGGCTGCGGTTATCTTCCTTTCTGCGAAGAGCTGCAGCCTCTTTGGCAAACTGCTCACATTTGGATCAATTGCCTCAGTATTACTCCTGTTGAAATGTCCCCCTTTTAATCTCTCATCCATACCCCTCTTTTCAGAGACACTATCACCCAGTAGTTCAGAAATTTGCAGCTCATCTTCTTGCTGGTGCTCCAGCGGAAGGATCGGAAGCTCTGGGGTCTGAATTGAGCCGGAGGTGAGAGATGACTCTGTTCTTGTCTTGGAAAGTGTATGTCAAAGTTCTCTCAGAAAAAAACAAACCACCCCACAGCAGTTGTGCTCGCTTGTTAAGTATGTGAGAACTGCCTTGTTGAATTGGGCTTAAAGGACTGTCTAGCCGCCTAGCATCCTGTTTCTCATAGTGGCCAGCTAGATGCTTCCAGAAAACCCCATGAGCAAGGCATGAAGGCAACAGTCCTTACCCACTGCTGGCCTCTAGCAGTGGCATCCTGCTTCTGTGTTGACAGATTCATGAAAGACTAGGCCACTTCTGAAGCCACCTAAGCAGTGCATCTTTTCTCTTGTGTATCTTTACTAGCTCTGAAGAGAAAATAAAAGGGCATGGCTTCCAAAAATCTTGTCTACAGTTTTCAGTCTCAGCCAGTCAAATGATCTAGATCAGGGGTTCTCAACCTTTGGAGGCCTGGGTACCCACTTATCACGGTCCAATTTTCTGAAGTACCCCCTGCTAATTAACTGCTAATTAATTGGATTAATCAATTAGGTTAAGTTAAGTGAAGTACTAAAACAATTTTAAATGTGAAAAAATGTCTTATTTAACTCTGTGTGAGTGTGTGTGAGTGAGTGAGTGAGAGACATATGCAAGGATCTTTTTTTCTCCAAGTCACTCTTCCCAAAATCAGCTCCTCCCTCCTCCACCCCACCAACGTACACTTTCCAAAGTACAAAAATAAGCCCAAAACCAAAATCAGAGAGACAGAAGGGCTCTGAAAATAATTACAATTTAAAATCCATGTTAATTAACACTTAATAGCTGCTGATAGGGCAGATAAGGGGCAGGGCTTGGCATACCCCCAACAAGAGGTCCGCGTACACCTAGGGGTACCCGTACCACAGATTCCACAGTTAGCATTGGGAAAAGGAATTGTCTGTGTCTACACAGGAGTTAGGAGTTGGTACTATCTATGCTCCCCCACCCACCCCATCCATGTTTAAGGGATTTTTTGCAAATGGTATATTAAGGTGAAACCTCTGACTGTCCACCATAGGTTGCCTACTGAGCTTTTTGAGGCCTACAGCATGAAAGGAATGACTTTTAACCCCAGTGTTGCATCGGTTACTCCTAGAAAAAAGGTACACAACACTGTTCTTAAATGTGTGAAGTCATATTACAGTTGCTTATTGTAGTTTCCTAAATAAAGATTCATAACACTGTGATTTATTTCAGGGTAAATCTTTACAAGGAGAATCATTTCTGGATGAAGACTTGAACAAACTGTTTCAGACTCATCTTGGAAAGGTGACTGTCCAAGGAGTCCTGGATTTTGCTAAACACGTAAAGGCAGCGCCTGTCTCATAAAATATATATTACAAGCCAGGTCGACCTATTTAAAAAAATGAAATGCAGTGACCTGTTTTTAACATAATTCATTTAAAGTCTTTAGTATTGATGCTATGTTTCCGGGGAGGGAGGAAGCAAGCACATAAGGGGAGGAAGTTGTAGCATGACAGACTGTTGCAGTTTTCAGAACACTTGAAATGAATTGATTAAAACTTGTCTTCAAGGATTCAGCAACCGGTACTGATTTGATTCCATATTGATTGATGAAATTGGAATGTTTGGAAAGCTATGGAACTTTAAAGATGCTTAAGCTCATGTATAATATTGTAAATATCCTTATTGTAAACTTTTCTAAAAATATGTGAATTGATTGCTAGAAAATGTTAACTTGTTGACAAAAATACAGATATAGCGTTGGTTTAAGTGATTGGAAGAATCGTTTTGTATCTCAAACTGGATTATCAGATTTTTGACAGTTTAGACCAGGAGTCCTCAAACCTTTTTAGCAGGGGGCCAGTTCACTGCCCCTGAAACTGTTGGGGGGGCGGGACTATAGTCGCCCACCCGCTGCCGCCCGGTACTAACCACTCACCCACTGCTTTGAGTCCTCTTTGGCGGCTCGGCCGCTTCTGACTAGGGCAGGCCAAGGCAAGGCTAAAGTGGCGCATGTGCACAACACCCCTCAAAGCCTTGCCCTCAGAAGGGCCGAACAAAGACTTCGAGCAGCGTTGTGCGCATGCACCGCTTTAGCCTTGCCTTGGCCTGCCCTAGTCAGAAGCGGCCAAAGAGGCCTCAAAGCAGCGGGCGAGTGGTTGTATCGGGTGGCCGCAGTGGCAAGTCATCGTCTGGGCGGGGAGGGCTGGGCAAATGACCTTGGGGCCCGATCTGGCCTATGGGCTGTAGTTTGAGGACCCCTGGTTTAGACGGTTACTGGAAACTGTGTAATATTACCTATGCCTATACAGCAATGAGGCCAGCGGGTGGCGCAGCGGGTTAAACCGCTGAGCCATAAGCTGTCGACCGAAAGGTCGGCAGTTTGATCCCCGCGACGGGGTGAGCGCTCGTTGCTTGGCTAGCTCCTGCCAACCTAGCAGTTCCAAAGCATGTCAATGCGAGTAGATAAATAGGTACTGCTTGCGGGAAGGTAAACAGCGCTCCGTGTTCCAGCTGCATGCTACGCGCTGCGGCAAGGAGAGTCACGCCGGCCACATGACCACGGAGGCATCGTCGGACAACGCTGGCTCTTCGGCTTTGAAATGGAGATGAGCACCACACCCTAGAGTCGGACATGACTGGACTTAATTGTCAGGGGGATACCTTTACCTTTATACAGCAATGACCTACGCATTCTCTGATTCATCGCTTCATTGAAATGGATAGGGTGGTGTAATGGATAAGTGGCAGCAGTTCCATTCATCCTTCTTCCTCTACAGCCACCGTCATTCTTCTCTTCCCCACACTCCATGGGGTAGGGACAGTTTATAGGCAATGGCCCAGGGCAGCAGTTTTCAACTCAAGTATTGCAAAAGAGTAAACCAATGCCAAGCAGACATCCTTCAGATGAAAATTGGGGATCTTAAACAAACTATGTTGGACTAAAAGGTCTCAAGGCAGATACATGAAATACTTGTAGGGAGGTGCAGATATACAAACTGAACTAGTTTGCCCAAGTTTTGAGTGTTGCTGCACTTTTACCTATGCATGTATTCATGGGATTTGTGGTATGTGTCATATTAATGCAGCGTGTTGAACATGGAGATACGAAGTATAAAGCACATAAAGTATAGGAAAACTTTTCTGCCATGCCAAACAAGGATTACACAGATCCTAAATACCTGAAGGAAGAGGGCATGCCCAGATAATATAGTGGTAGAAAAAGCTAAGATTCTTAGTTAACCCATGTGATAAAATGACACCTTGTACTTGACAACATGTACTTGCCTTTTCCAACAACAAAAACAAAATAGGCCACAATTCATGAGTGTTAACAAAAACCACATTTAGAAGCTAATCTTAAAGTTCAGCTGCAAAATCATTTGTTTAATGAGAAAAAACCTCAGATGTGAAGCTTTGGGATTCTTTTTTTCCTGTGGGAATTCCATATGCACTAGACTGGGAAAGAGTGCTAATGGACTGATAATGGTTACCTGCAGAGTAGTGGATTTGTATTTACTTGGCTAAACCAAGTAAGCAAGTCTTGTGTTTGTGGGAGTTCAACAAGAGCACTATCCAGACTCCCTCCTCTAGAGGGCACTATCTGCATATGCACAGAACTGTGTTTTTCTATTGTGTTTTCTTCTGGTAACCCATTATTCCTCTACCAAATCCAAGGAATGAACATAAACAGTCTTTCCTGGATTTAAGTCTTGATCTCCCTTCCCCTTTAACTCAAAAAGGTTAGTTCATAATAATTAGCTAGACTTGTTTTCTTCCCTGAATAATAGTATATTGCTTCCTCTTGATTTGAAGGACCTTTCTGTACTAGAGCTGAACAGTACATTTTGCAGGCAATGAGAATTAAGCTTTGTAGAACATCCAATCTGATTACAGATTTACATTCCTTTTCAGGTTCAAACTGTTTTTCAGCATTTTGCTTCCTTTGAACTTAACTGAACAGGCCTCCTTGCTTGATTTATTCACACAACATGATCCTGGTGGGTAGCAGGTGTGCTGCTATAGCTAAAGGTCCTACAAAGGCAGTTTTGAATAGCTTAATTAGTGCTATGGTCATTAAAATCAAGGCAACAGCAGTGACCATTTCCGTTGTCTCGGGTAGTATTCAATCGTTTTAATAGTTTATTAACAAAAAGAAAAAAAGTTACAGCCAGTGCTAACTGTCATAAAAACACAAAGACCATGATTTTGCAAACATATACATATCTTTACAAGTATTTCTATGTAAACAGAAATGGCAAGATTTATACTGCAAATGAAACAGAATTAACTAGGCCTTGTAGGTTTTCTACGTTTAAAGGGCACTATTTTAAGAATAAGACTGCTAACTAGTAATGGTGCAAATATTTTCAAAATAGATTTTTACTTCAGTACATTGCTGAAGTTTCTAATAAGAATTCAGAAGTAAAACTTCAAGTGGTTAGATTTTTTTCTTTCAAAACACTTATAGCATTGGTCAGCAGAGATTTTAACCATGAAGATTCTGTTCTCAAACTCCTGTTCAGTACAATTAAACACTTATCTCCTCTAAAACAAGAGAGTTATGTAGAATTCCATAAATCAAGGTATGATAAATACATTATACAATGACACATACCTTGGAATATTAAAATAAATAATTTTTTAAACAGGAAAACCAGGATATACTGCATGATAAAATGTTGTTCCTACTCAAAGTATCACTAACAAAATATGTATACAGGCTACTGTACACTGACATCATTAAGACGACAAGCCATAAATAATTTGTGTATATTCACATACAGAAATCGGCCTATAATCACCTACAAGTGTGTGTTTAGAAGAAACTTTTAAAAGTGCATTATTTTTATATAACACACCACAGCACATTCTCAGCCTTCATTTTCCCTTAAGATGCTTAATTTAAATATTCTTAAAAGACAGGTTTCTACTTACAGGACACAATTCAAGGTGCTTGGCTCACCCTCCTGTCCAAATGAAGACAAATTGAGTCTTATTTCCAAGCGTTGCCAGGACATCCTTCCAAAATCATGACTACTTATTCATAGAACTGGCTCTAGCCACCATAATCAGTGGCTAGCTGCCAAGCCTCTGATGGGCTGACCAGTCCCTCACTGGACTTTATCCACTGCACAAACGGTTGTCTTATTTAGATATGTTCCAGTTACCAGATAAATGAAAGACCACTCAAAGAAGAGAGTGAAGTACTGGATCCATCTCCATCATTTTTTCTGCTTCTCTCCATTTCCACATGGTTTTGTCTTTGCATTTGATGCTTTTGCAGTTCCCTGGAATCAGAAAGCAGCAACAACAGGTTTAAGATCAATATGAAGCTGCAGAAGCAGAGTTCCTTGACACATTAAAAAAAGTATGAGTAATTTTAAAACAGATACATACATACATACACACACACTAAAATGCTAATGATGTGGTAAATGAATGGGTATGATTCAGCCAAATTTAAGCACAGCCCAATCCAAACTAAATTCTGCACTGACGGAATGTGCGTTCCGCCAGCAGAGCTGGGTTGTCAGCCAGGCCACCATCCACAAGCACGAGGCACCATCCACAATCGCTGGCACAGGGCCAAGGAGTTCCATGGGGCAATGGAAGCTTTCCCCAGGGCAAGTGAACAAAAGTTCACTCACCTTGAGGAACCTCTCCAACTGCCCCCCCCTCACCCCCACCATAGGATGTGGCATTTCTCCTCTTTGGTGCGGCTGCATCGGTGGGAGATTTAATTTGGACTAGGCTGAAGGTTCCATTACGTAACATTTCACCCATCAAAATAATTGGGGTTAAAACGATTAACTTTGGCCAGACTGTATCCTGCTTCATTTTTTATTTATTTAAAGAAGTTTTACCCTGCCTTTCTCCTGATAAAGGCAATCAAGGCGGCTTACAACATGTTAAAATACATAATAAAACAATACAATAAAATAATTAAAACAAACCCCAGTGGGTCACCTTAAGATTACATTAATTAAAAAGCCAGCCCACCATGTCACCCATCGAATGCCATCCTGAATAAAAACGTCTTGAGGCCACGCCGAAAGGTCTCTAAAGAGGGAACCGTTCTTAATTCCAGGGGGAGAGAATTCCATAGTTGGGGTACCACCGCTGAGAAGGCCCTTTACGGCGCGTTTATGACACCCAGCGCCAGGGGTGTGCACGCTCCCCCGGCGCTTCAATACATAGGATTGCACCGTAAGGCTGTAATCCTATATAAATGTACCTGGGAGTAAGTCCAATTCAATTCAGTGGACTTGCTTCTGAGTAGACATGCAGAGGATTGTGCTGTAAGAGTAGCAATGGGGATGGGATAAAACAATCTATAGTTACTCCGGATTCTCTAGAATCAAAATTGGAAATCAAGGGCCAGCCTACATTAGCGCTAATCCTGAAAGTGGCTGAAAGTATGAACTATTTCAGACTGTGTGTTCTAGCGTACAAGTACTCCATCTGTTTTGGGTGAATGGAGACTGACAAAATAATGGAGACTGGCAACTCTCAAAGCAAAGTGTGGAAAAGCGCTTGACAGTTTCTGCTCAGGCCCAGCTAGATATTCCAGGAGAGGACACTGACAACAGACCTCACACATTTTTCATTTGTAGTTTCCACACAAGCCCCTTCATTGCAGGCTGAATGTCAGGGTCACAAGTCGGTACTGTGATTTAACAGCAAAGTGCGTTCATCATCAGTGATGTTATGTGCATTATGTCACGTACCTGTGACAATCCCAAACACACTGAGTATTGGCAACCCATAATGTCACTGAAACAGAAGCACTTTCTTAAAGTCTCGATTTCCATTCAATAAACTAGCAACAAGTGCTTTGTATCCTCATTGACTGGAAAGGACCTTATTGGGCACTACAGCATTCAACTGGGAGCGTGAGAAGTTGCCATCTGGACATGTCCTAAATTTAACTCAATGGAAAGAATATTCTACTAGTTGCTCTTTTCCCTCTGTCTCATAATAGAGCAGCAAACGATCCACAAAAAATTAAAGGGCAACCCACCGTAACGCCGTACATGGAAATGCATTTTAGTACACTATTAGCAAAACTAGAGCACTGCTAATTTACCCTTGATTATGAAGTATTATAAAATTGCCATAGTTTCAGTAAGGTTCTTCAGTGTTATGTTTCTGTGATTGCTTATTGGCCTTATTGCTCTGTACTCTGTTGGAACTTTACAATGTACAGTATATGCATTTTGTGCGTTCATCTTTAAAACTCCATATGAAGACATCATTTCAAATATTAACCATTGTGGTGTGTGATGTACATCTGCATATAGCATATGCCCCTTGCAAAGTCAACTGAAAGTTCTTTAGAACATCAGCGACATGTCATACCTGAATACCAAACTCTGAAGATTATTCCATAACGTCACTGAAGGTCAAACTGCATGCAGTTTTTTCATCTTTACTGTGGGTAGTAGCCTCTGGAGAAGTCTGCGTAGGCGTGGTTATAAAGCCCCTGTACTGCTTGCTTGATTTGGTTAATTTCTTAAGTTCATTGGCCAATGAAATGCCTTTTCTTTTATCATCTCGACCTGACTGGGAAAAAAAAGGAACTGGATAACAAAAATTGCAAAAATGTTGCCAGTTTATTGTACAATTTGTGAACTGTGGTTATGATAGCACCATTTTCACAGAATTTCATAAAAGAAACTTTTAAGCGGTTCCTTATTAAACTTTTGTTAGATCATTTATTACAGGAAAATGGTGTTATATGGTGATTTTCCCCTGTTCTCTCTTTTGTAGTAAAGCTTTCTTATGAATGAACTCTTATCAAAGCAAGGATTTTATTTAACTCGTGTCATGAAGAATGGTTAAAAATGAATTTTAAATGCAAGTCAGGATTCCCTGTATTGTAATCTATGTCCCCGTAATCCAAAGCCATTACATACTAATTTGATGAATTTGGAGGGCCTTTTGTTAATTTGTCTAATAAGAATTAACTTATTCTAGATATAAAATCAACACAAAACTCCTTTTACCACTTTGCTAGAAATGATCTCTCATTTTATATACTGCAACTGAGCAAAACGTATGAAGCGTACAAAAAATCTTCAATAATTTACTTACTTGGACTTGTTCTTTAAGTTTAAGGATAAATTTCCCAGCTCCCTTCCACTTGTTCTGAGCCTGAAACACAGACTCTTGGTCAGAAAGAATCCTCTGGGATGTTTTGGGTGTCGAAGACTTTTTGTTTGCAGATTCTTTTGTAACTTCCTCCAAGAGCACATAGTCACTGGGATTGGGATTGTTCAGAATGCTGTAAGAATATCTGGCTTTGCATAAAGTCTATTACAGAAGAAGAAGAGAAGAAGAGGCAAGCCCCAAAGCTTATTAACTCCCATTCATTTGTAAGGAAAGGTCTGATCTTCAAGCTGAAGGCATACATAATTTTTTTGCTGAATGAAATTTCTTATAACTTTATTAGACAGAATTTAACACCATAGCTTAAACACATTCACAACCTGATCCTATGGGCTGGAATACATAGAATTAAGCACTTGCATAGCACCCATAATGACATAAATAATCCCTTTACAAAGTATCTTATGGGCTTCTCAGCCCCTCCAGATACCAGTGCAACTTTGAGCAAGTGATGATGAAAGAAAACACTGAACAGTATATTCTACCTGCTGGATGACATCCTGGGCTGTGCTAAAGCGAGGCGCTTTGATGACTGTCCGAGGCTGCTCTGGGGAAACATCATGAACTTGAACAAAAAAACTGTCATCCTCAGAGGTAGCGACAGCATCGTCTTTCTCCTCCTGAAAGAGATTTCTCCTGTTCGAGCTCTATAGAAAAATATCAAAACATGAAAAGGATAGGCCCTGGAAAAAGAGTCTCTTACGTCACTTCTTTTAAATATCTTTACTTCTTGCAAACTCAAATTGTGGTGTAAATGCATGGTTTCTGAGCTCAGTGTGCTGTGAAAATAGGACAAACTCAAGATGGTGACCAGTTAATTTCAACTTGCTTCCATTTGCACGAATGCTTAAAATAAAAAAAAATGGAGGAACTTTTATTCCCTCCTGCCCAGTATACTGTTACCACTTTAGGCACTAACAATGTACAGTATCTGTGATTTGCATTATCTGCACTCTTAACATCTAGAAGCTGGATAACCTTGATTCAACTTGCAATGCTACTAAAATATATATGCAGAAATTCTGCAAATTGGACACAGACAGAAACTCATTCTCTTGTTATCTCACGCCACTGCTCAGTTCCTGTATCCTTGCCCATCAATGGGACTCACGGTTCACAGGACAAAGAACGTAACCCCCACCAGTAGTAGTTAAGCTGCAAGCCTTTCCCTGGTCAAGTTCATACAAATCAACACAGTTGATGTTTGAGCCCTCTTTTTCATATTCCTTTGCAACTGGAAACATTCACTGGATAAGCCTCAATCATTTTTACATCATAGGTGGCCGACCCACAGCACGGGAGCCACTTAGTGGCATGCTGAGCCTTTTGAAGTGGCACACACTGCTGTTCCTGTTCGAGCCGAGCGCTGAAGTCCCTCTCTCTTTCTCGACCCCAGCGCGCCTTTCCAAGCCTCTGGTACTAGAGGAGGTCTCTGCACCCCACTGCACCATATTCTTGCGCTGTCACTGCTTTAAATATTTTCATTACCTCAGATTTATTTATTTATTTATTTATTTAAAGTGGCACACTCAAGATTATTTACATGGAATGTGGCACATGGCGTGCCACGGATTGGCCACCACTGATTTACATAGTGAGAAACAAATTGGGGCATGATCCAGCCAAATTCAGGAATTTTAAGACGCACTGACATGAATGGGTATTTAGGTATCTACTTAAATCAGGGATGGCCAATCTTTCAGCATGAATGCTCCTGGCCCTTTAATGGCTGTATAGGTGAGGGCATTTCAGCAGGTGCAGCTGCCAAGGTTCTGGCTTCTACAGAACTCTTAAGAACGCAGAGGCCCTAATGGCGGAAGGTTGGCCACCCCTGACTTTAATCATTCCTGTTTAAATTAATTGGACTGAGAACATGGCCCATTTCACACTTTATGTTTGGAACAGCAACTTTGGAGTTGACACCAAGCTAGGCCCGGTCGAAACTTTGGTACTGCCTGAGGTAGCCCAAGTCCGCTGTCCTCCTGTGCTTTCTGCGCCTATGCCAGCCTCCACTGCCACTTTGCCCCCCTCCTTGCCAGCATGAGCCACTCATCCTGTTTGTTTAAGTGTGGAGGAAGGAGGCAATGCCAGAGCTCAAGATAGGGTAAGATAAGGTGGAGGAGGAGGGATGCCCTGATCTTCTTCCCGCTCACTCTCAGCAAGCGGGAAGAGGATCAGAAAGCGGACTGAAGCAGCTCGGTGGGCAGCAGGCAAATGCAGGATGTGGGGCACCCCCTGTCAGTTCACTGCTTCCCGGCCCAACTTCAAGGAAGCATTTCAGTCAGCCTCATTGCTAGGCCAGCCCTGCACCAAGTGAGCACTCAATAAAGCATGGCAGCCAATCAAACCTGACTGTCCCCTAATGACTGAACCTATATATGATGTATGCGTTTCTCAGCATGTATTCATTGCATTCACAATTTACATTTTTTCAGTCCCTGCCCGTGTCTGTGGTGAGATACAGTATATGTACTCCCTGCTCTAGTAATCAAGGGAAAAGGTCTGCCAGAAACTGGCAATCAATATTGCGTTCAGGTTACTCTTGAACATCACTTGAAAGTTCACTCTCTTCCTGGCAGGAGCACAGTGACACTTCATACTTGGAAGGGGGCCTGGCATGCAAAGGGCTGTCTAACCCTCCCTCAGAGTCATCCTGCACCCCGATCTTGGAGTGCCATGTCCACTCTCTTCTCCAGTCCCAGGTGGAATGGCCTGCTCAGGCAGTTCATGGTGGTGAGGCATGAAACAGATACTGGAGCCTCGATCGGAGCTAGATAATCTTATTCTAGAGAGGAAGGAGAAGAAGAGTTACAGCCTCTCCTACGGCACTTGCATTTAAATTTGCCTCTAGCAAGCTGCTTAATACTTGCACGTTTTATAACCTTTGAGTCTTCAAATGTGAAGCCACAATGTGAAGCCACCTTTGGCACTGGAACCTCTGTCACATGCTAGTGTGGCTTTATTCTCCCGGGTCTCGCGCCCAGGAGGGAGGGGGAGACTTGGAGCATGCTCAGCTTCTCTGTCCCTGTGGAGTTGCTTTGCTTATACCATGGCAGTGGGGAGGGGAGGGGAGGAAGGAAGGATTCAGGGAGTTATTCAACTAAACAGAAAAGGAAAACATAAATTGAGTTGCAAGCTAGTTCAGCATAGCACATTCAAAACTGTGCAATCTATGCATGAGGCAGGGCCAGTCTGAGTCAGAGAGAGAGAGAGAGAGAGAGAGAGAGCTCTTTTCCAATGGAGGAATCAAATTTGCAAGCTGGTCCTGACTCCTGCTTTGTGGGAGGGGAAATCCCAAGGGAAGATAAAGAGACGATGCAAGAGAAACCAAACTCTATATGGATATCCCAGCTACTGCAAGATAAAGTCAGGGACCACAATACAACACAAGGTTAAGCATCCTTAAGCCCACTGAAATTAACGAGCTTAAGTGCTTAGTTCTGTGCTGGATAGTGACCAAAGTGTACGAATACAGGAAACACTTCTAGTTATGAGAGCAGCCAACAAGGAGCAGGGCAAAACTGCTTGCTATGATTGATTATGGCTTTAACACACATTTTGGGAAGCAAAAGGCTTGAATGTAAAATAATTACCCTTAGGATGAATTCATGTATGCAATGTAAGTGATTAATCAAGAAATCTTTTCAGTGGTGCACAAAAACCTAGTCTGTTAATATGACATGCTGTTCTGTGTTGCTTCCTTCTTAATGCTCTGTGTCAACAAGAACAAATTCCAGGACGCCAAACAATTAACATGCTCTTTTTGTCACTTTCTGATACTATCAGCAAGCAATATATGTCAAGACAAATAGACTCACTTCCTCGCGGGTTTTAAAGATAATTCTTCCAACATAGCCTTCTTCTGGGAACCAACTGTTCAAGAGCTGGACGAGCTCTTCCTCAGGACTCAGCACTCGTTGGAATGGCGGCTTCCTGTACTCGTTTCTTTCTTTAGATATGAAGCATTTCTCCTCCATCAAAAAATAATCTGTGGAGTACTTTCCAATGCCTTTTGTGGTAGCCAAAATCTAAGGCAGAACCATGTTAATAATTAGAATGGTAGACGACTGCATGTTCAGTAGTTGCAGTTGGCAACAAAAACCCTCTGCTGATTTATCTTGCATAATGTAAAACACGCTTTTGCTGAATTACTAGCAATTCAGAGTGTCTTTCCTGAGGCAATGTACTATCTGGGTAGTTGACTATTTTAGAAAAGGCAAATGCTATTTAATCATATTTCTGTTCAATTTCACTTTCCAGACCATTTATTCATAATCCCAAGACAGTAGAACATTTTCCCACTGCTGGAATAACAGCCTCCGTTGAGATAATGAACTGGAGATTTTTCCACTCAAGAACTTTGCCCTTTTAACTTTTATTCTGCATTTCAATGATGTTTGAGGAAAAGAAATTATGCACAAAAGCCTTGCCTTTGTAGCAAAGGCAACCAGCCTGACTCATCATTCAGAAAGCAACCCCAATAAGGCATAATGCTAATAGAGAACATACTATCTAAGCAGAACTTTATAACAGCAAAAAAAATCTAAAAAAAAAATCTTTGATTATATGACAGGGTTCGCATAATTCACTTTCAGTTTGTATTTTCAGAATCTAAATGTCACATACTTGTCACATTTTTACATTATAAAATATCTTTTGGCCATTTTTTGCCTGCAATCTTTCAGTGGCATAGAAGGCAGTGTAGGGTAGAGTCTAGCAGCACAATCCTATCCAGTTCCCCCACTGGTGCAGCCTTCTGCTCTCCCTTACTGGCTGCACCAGTGGGGGAGCTGGATAGGATTGCACTGCCAGTTTACTAGTTACCAGCCAGTATAGCATTAATCTCTATCGTCATAAACTGGGTGGCCTACATGTAGATGTGCAAGACAGAAAAAGGAGTGGGATGGCCTAGTAGTAGGCTTAGCATCATGCCGGAATTGAGGCAGGCGTCGGCCTAGAGCGGACCCGAGCCGCTCCCAGGAGTGCACCACGGCTGCCCAATGCGGGTCCAGCTTCCGGTCAACGACGCGACTACATTGGGCAGCCGTGGTGCACTCCTGGGAGCGGCTCAGTTCCACTCTAGGCCAATGTCTGCCTCGATTCCGGGACAATGGTAAGCCTACCTAGTAGGAGTTTCCCTATACAGGACATGTAGCAAAATCCTGCTTCGGGGATTCACCCATCTCTTCCACAAACATAATTTTTAGAACATGTTATGCACAAGTGCAATGAACACTGACAGAAAAAGAAGCATGCAGGCATAGACCCAGAGCATGGAATTAGGCTGACAGGAAGGAAACGCCCTGCCCGGGGCCTAAAAAGGGGAGGAAATTGGTCTTGGAGGATGTGCTGCCCAATTTCCTGCCTGAAATGTTGTGAGGGGATCTGCCCCCCTAAGTCCAATTTCTCTCTCCTTATAGGATATTTGAAGTTGCCTCCTTTCAGGACCAGGACGGAGGGTAAGGAATTGGCATTCCTACTTCCTTTAAGACCAGTTCCCTCTCTCCCTCACTTAGGCTCCTCCCCTAGCAATCCCCCCCCCCCCCAACATGGCTTCGGGAACCAAAAGGACTGCAGTGGTGGTTATCCTGCATTCATTTTTCCCTAAGAAACTGCCACACCCTACTTTCTCTGTGAAAATCAAATCATAATTTAGCAAGGATATTAACGTGGTCCTCTTTTATTTGGTTCATGAAATTGTTTTTTATTCTAGTCAAGACCAGTAAAGGCTTCAGAGGATTTAAAAAAAAAATCACTCCTCACTGTACAACAAGTACAGAAACATATTTTTGAGTACAACGTAATACTGTACTTACATGGGGTACAGCAATAACACAAATTATTTTTGAAGGGTTAAGGTTGCCCAATGCCAACCAAAATAGTAAGGAGAAACACTAGGAGTGATATGGCAGAGTACATGGTTGGTTACTATAGATGTGAAACCTGAACAGATCAAATGTCAAACGTACTTGCTGCAGAAGCTGTGCTACTGTGGTTCCTTCCCTTACAGTAAAAAGCGTAAAAGGTTCTGGGCCTGGAACTCCATGTATGGTGACTCTGTACATTGCAGTTGCTCTCCTCTCTGCTGTGCTGAACCGCTGTTTGAAACAAACAAATATCTTCATTATTTACTTAGTATGTTGTTTATAACCAACGTGTGCATATTATTTCAATAGGGACAACTCACCCCACAAGAATGCAGTAGAAAAGAAGTATAGTATTCTACTAAATTAATACAAAAAAAAATCCAAACTGTAAATAAGTTACAAATAATGATCACAGAGAGTAATTAGCCAGAGGAATTGCCTGCTCGATGCAGCAACAGACAGTCCTCAAATAATATCAATACTGGAAGTGTCTTAAAGGCATGTTCTGTATTCAGTAACAGATACCCCCAAATGACAATGATAACAGGAAAGCCTTCAGGGTAGGTTTCTATGCCAGGCTTCTGAAAGCAGGTGCTGGACACAATGTACCAGAAGTGAATCAAGAGTGGATATACCAGAATGATTGAAGCACTCAACAGCTACTTTGATGGTCTCTACAAATAAATGAAACTCTGACTCAGTAGATCTAATAAAAATAAAAGGAGAATGAATGAATGAAGGACTGAATAATATGAATTAATTCAAATGAGTGGGAACGCATGATTTTCATCCAAGTAATTAAAGTACTTGAAGTAATTAAGCAGGCCTATTTGAGAACCACAGGTTTTCATACTGTGTAGTTCCAGAGAAAGAGACTCTTACTCTGAAGGAAGATAACTATGGATGATATCTACTGATCTCATGGTCCATGAGTCATGGGAGAACTGGCAAGGCTATAGTAGACTGGAGAAAGAAATGCAGCTGCCTACGTAACAATACATAGAGGAAAAGAGGCTATACAGTTTTCTTAAAAACGTAGACCATGATCCAGTCAAAGGTAAGGAGAAATGTGTATAGACCCACAATGTAGACCAGAAGAAACTACTGTAAGTTGCACAAGTATAAAATGTCATTTAGAAATTCTGTATTATAGCATGATTTACATGGGCATTGCCCCAATGCGACAGCGTCCCACGTTATTCAAGATGCAGAAGCATTTGACTTGGCTTGCATTTCCTCTTCTCCATCCCTGTCCTCTTTGCCTTTTGAAACAGCAAGCAGAACAGGAGCTAAGAAGAAGTGGAGACCAGCTCTAACTGGCAGCAATCCTCCTTCGTGAGCAGTAGTGTAGCTGGTGGGGGCCAGGGCAATTTTAAAAATGAGGCAGAATATTTCCCCCTCGCGGTAGCAGTGATGGAGTGGCCATTTTCCGGCGTCTCCTATGGTGCAGGGGGCGTTCAGCGAGGAGGCGATGGGTGAGTTGGGCTCTCCCACCTGCCTTCACTTCCATATGGCTCCAAATGGAGCCATTCCAGCAGTGAGGGCGATGTGCAGGTGCAGGGTGGTGGTGTCACGAGGCGTTGCGACGTCGCCCCAGGCAGTGGCCGGGGGCTGTCCATGTGTTTTCTCATTTTTTCTTCATGTTCTTTCTGAAGGGAAGAGAAGCCAGCTACACATGTGCTCTGCTGAAGGGGGTGCTTGCTGGGAGGAGAATGGGTGCTGGGGAAGGGACTGGAGGTGGAGACACAGAGAAGGGCAGTAGATGCTGGAAGGTATGCTCAGAGCCGAGTGCAGCAAGAGAACTAACACAGAGCGAGTAAAGGACACTTAAAAATGCCAGGCTGCCACCTGCTCAGCTCAGTCCGTTCATCGGAACATAGAAAGGGTGGCAGCACTAGAGGCTGGATTAGTAAACAGCTACGGGGTGTGAGTGTGTGTGTGTGTGCGCGCATGTACATATGCACACACACATGCGCGCACACACAAGATACTGTAGCAAGAAACTGTGGACCAATTCATCACCAGAATGAAATTCTTGGAAACTATGGTGACTGCTTTTGTGGACTGCTGATCTCGACTCTTGCCAGACTGAGCCAGACTGCTCACTTGAGGGGATGATATTAAAGGCAAAACTGAAGTACGTTGGCCACATAATGAGAAGACAGGATACCCTGGAGAAGATGCTGATGCTAGGGAAAGTGGAAGGTAAAAGGAAGAGGGGCCCACCAAGGGCAAGATGGATGGATGATATTCTGGAGGTGACGAACTCGACCTTGGGAGAGCTGGAGCTGGCGACGGCCGATAGGAAGCTTTGGCGTGGGCTGGTCCATGAAGTCACGAAGAGTCGGAAGCGACTGAATGAATAAACAACAAACACAGGAACAAGAACATGTCGACAAATCAATTTAGTTATATTACCAAAGAAGCAGGCACAGCATTTCCAGAGGGATTTTCTTCCATTCTTCGGCTGTTAATAAACAAACTTGAGATTTCGAGGGGTTCATTGTGCAGGCTTCGTAGCTGGAGATGTCTGTACCCTTAAAGAACACATAATTGGAGATGGGAGAGCAAATCAGTCAGATTCATTGAATTATCAAAGGTGCTACCATGGATTGCAAAGTACAATGGCACAGTCACTGTGAGAATGCTGCCTTTTTTCCTTCATAAAAGATGTACTTGGCTGGAATCCAGAGAAACCCTTTGTGAGTGGGGGACTTATGAGATGCAACGGAGCATCTGGCCTTTTTGTTTTGAGCAGCAGCTCCACGAGCCTGAAGCACAGTCACTGTGGAATCTCCTGTGAGAATAACTTTCCGATAACACCACAGGATTTACTTGCTGGAACTTCTCAGTGCCTGTTCTGCAACTCACTCACTCCCTCTTTGAGGCTTGACTGCAGCTGTGAAAAGTGTTCTGAGACGTTGTTATGGCAATGATGGGCTTCAGTGATTGAGAAGAAGCTGGTACGGGCAAGTGGAGGTGTAATATTTGGCTGCTTTATATTTGTGTTAGATAGCACACTCTAGGCCAGGTGGGCCACAGGCCGGAAGTACGTGAGACGCTGTCCCTTATCAGCTGCTGCAATCAGCAGCTGATAAGGGACAGCTGATTTTTTCCATGTTGCGGCATGCCTCCCGTGCATGCCGCAACCCGGAAACAAGGCTACAGCAGCCTTTCCCTCCGGGTTGCGGTGTGAGCGGGAGAAGCCGCCCGCCCGCCCATGCCGCAACCCGAAAAAGAAGACTATAGGCCTACACTGTACCCTGCAGTACAGGCCTGCATCCTACCTTTTCTCGGCACCATCATCATGATCTCGCGAGATCCAAGATCGCAGCGCCCAAATCTCGTGAGGGCACATGAGGCTGCCTCAGGGGGTACGCAGGGGGTCAGAGGCCTGCGTAGGGGTTACGTGGACCTCCGAACGTTGGGAACACCTGCTCTAGGCATAGAAACTAGAGTACAAACATTCAGAGATGGAGGACTCCCATAGATAACAGAGATATGAAGGTACTGAAAATGGCCAACATGTTCCCTACTGCTTAGCACTAGTGGCTACTCTGGAAATCATGAACTGAATATCAGGAGCTAATCATATTTTATTTGGAACTTGCCTAAATATTGCATCAATATTGTAGACATGGGATGACTATGCTGAGGAGGTTCCACTTGTGCAAAGGTCTGGTGAGACATGACATGTGGCAGCTGTTTGGGAACTACTGTATTTATCGGCGTATTAGACGCACTGGCGTATAACACGCACCCTAGTTTTAACTATGAAATTTGAGGGGGGGAAGTTTTAAAGCATTTTTGTGGCACTTGGCCGCTTAGCGCGTTGTTGTTTAGCACCTCCAATCTTAGTCCCGCGTTGCCGGCTGCATAGCGGAAACATGCAAGCTCTCCGGAAACATTGGTGTAACTCAGATGTTTCCGGAGAGCTTTAAAGTCGCATCCAACGTCTGGGAACTTCGCGCAGGAGCTGAATGCGACTGCAAGCTCTCCAGAAACATCGGAGTAACTTGGATGTTTCCGGAGAGCTTTAAAGTCGCGTCCAGCATCTCAGCGTCTGGGAGGCTTGCGTATTGCTTGTAGAAGAAGCGAAGGTGCAGAGTCTTCGAGCTGCTGACCGGGGGCAGTCCTGGCAGGGCCGCAATGCAGCCGGCAACGCGGGACGAAGATTGGAGGTGCTAAAACAACAACGCACTAAGCGGCCAAGTGCCGCAAAAATGCTTTAAAATAGCCGGGGGGGGGGGAGAGAAAGGGATTTTTTTTAGTATCGGCGTATAAGACGCACCCTACCATTTTGGGTCACAAATTTAGACCAAAAATGTGTCTTATACGCTGATAAATATGGTAATCACCAGTTAGTTGAGATTTCAACATACATTTGTTAAGGTTCAGCAAGTTCTGAAATATACATATATACCAACAAGTGTGATTTCAGGAAAGAGAAAGCTCCTCTGGAGTCAAAGCCCCTTCACCCCAACAGTCTTATCCAACCAAACCGACACTGTGCACCTGCTAAAACTCTTAACATCTGAAGAGTTTAAGAAAACTAGCCGTAACTGAACTTGCAGAAATATTTTGCAATTGGTTATGAGGTATGAAAGCTAGACACACCGCTCTCTGCACTATCATTCCCCAACAGAAGAGGCTTGAACAGGACAGCAGCAGGTTTCAAATGTGCATTGTTTTGCCTTAAACACTATGCCTTAAAACACTGTGATTCTGCCTCTGGAGGAGAGACAGCAGGGCTGTTATTCCCTGCAGGGCTTTTGTGTGCGCTGGCTGGGCAACTGAGCCTTGGTTGGCTAAGGCTCAGAGTAGAAGTCAGATGACTGAAGTGCCATGTGATTGCTTATCAGAGGGAGATTCGCACCTCGTTCCTTGCAGGACCTTTGCGCAATCTGAGCCTCATTTAGTTGATTCGCACCTCGTTAGAAGATGAGCAGGTAGTTTTCACACCCCTCTTTTCATGAGCCACAAAATAAAGGCAAAGAGTTGCATGCGGTTTGACCACCCCTGCACCATCTTTCTACTCTCTAAGCAACCCCCTCAGGATCAAGCCACAACTACATGAACTACTGTGCAGTATGATGACTTCACCAAGATGCTTTTCCCACAGCTCTTCCTTTACAAAGAAAACCAGCTTTTCATAAGAATCAGAAGTTCTGTTTTGAGGGAGTACAGGTTTAAATTGTTCCGGTGCAATTTTAAACCTGGTTATTTTGCAAATTTAATAAATCTGATTTAAAAGCTTAAAATCATTTAAAAAGATAATAGATTTTTATTCATTCTGAAAAAAACCTCTTCAAACTTTACAGTTCAATCATTTCAGTTTGTGATTACACAAATCCAGATAATGTGTAGAGCTGCCCTTTAACATTCTGCAAATGCAGCTGCTATATTCAGTCACTAACCACATGTTATGAGGCCACAAACCCATGCTGCTGCTGTTTTTTTTCTGGCAACAAGTGGTAAAAAGAAACATGTTGTGCTGCAAATCATTGCATTCCATATTTTCCCACCCCTTCAAGTAGCAGCCACAGAACTGGAGAAGAGATGAGGAAATGTTGAACGTGATGCCATGGCCTCCATTCCTTTTATCAAACGCTTTGGGGAAATACATGTGGGGGGAGAGCAGGGAGGACAGTGGCAGCCTTGCTCCCTCTGCAACACTGGGGAACTCCAGCAGCATAGTTTGCATGATGCAAACTTCATTTTACCTCTTTTGAGAGCCTTCAGCGGAATTATTCTTTGAGCCATCACAGCCGAGCTATTGTTTTCAACAACCGCAAAACGAAGGAAGACTAGATCCTCAAAGTGAATCCGGAAAAGAAACTGTTCATTCCACATGGGATTGAGGGTATTGCGATGAATGGGCTTTGTGCGAAAATGGCAGCTATCCAGAGGCATCCCAAGCACATCCACTTCAATGCATGGGCTTCCTGTGCTGTTGCTAGGACAAACGTTCTGTCCAGACACAATCTGAAATAAAAAACAAGTGCACAGTGTGATAACACAGAGATTTTTATAAGCTCTGTTTCTCAAACTGAAGAATACTTGTGCTTCCAAGAACAACAGAATTAATTAAAAGCTGGTTTCAGATATATCATCGCAACAAGAAGGAGACGTGTGTCAAGTAGCATGCAAATAGCAGCCTTGTAATTTGCTACTAACCCATTCTGCTGCATAGAGAACTGCCTCTGGGAAATCACCCAACTGGCAAATTTAATCTGCCCCATCCTTTTGAAACCAGATGTTTCTCCCTAGCATCAGATCCAAAAGATACGTTTCTGATAACTCTTTCCATACATGCATTCCGTACATGCATGGTAGAAACTGTAAACTTTATAACAGAGGATTACATCCTAAGTTTAGGTACTCATGAGTAAGTTCCACTGAGTTCAATGGGACTTACAGTGCAATCCTATACGTGTCTACTCCTATTATGTTCAGTGGGGCTAACTCCCAGGGAAGTGTGTACAGGATTGCAGCCTTAGACACAAACAACTAAACTCAGAATACAGCCCAATGAATTCTTTCCTCACTGCTCCCATATTTAAATTTGGTAATCTTATTAGTATGAGCCATAATAATGATAAACAACATTTTAAACAAATAGTATCATGCGGTAGTATCATTCATATTGATAGTATCAATAGTACAATTCATCTGTTATATTTTGTCTTTAAAGTGTTTGTTAACAGGTTGCACTTACTGTTAATGAGTAAATAGCTGGTTCCATATTGTCCAAATCTCGTTCTAAAGGGCAAAAGTGTTGATACATAGAACAGCTCTTATCCCACAAAACAGGTGGTTTCAGAACAAACCCACAGCCACCATTTGCTTCAAACATAGCTGTGTTTAAGTGTAAAGGAAGATCTACAGAAGTAAAGCATTAAAAATGGTTTAACATTACCAAGAGTTCCTGGCAACATATTTAGAACAGAGTATGGCTTTTATTCTGAAATGTGTAATTTCTTTTCAGTTTTGCACAGCCAATTTAATTAGTTATGAGACTTATCTGTAAAATTAAAACTCTAATTGACCAAAGTGTAATATCTTTAAATACCGGTCAATTTCAGTACAACAACAACAAAACCTACCACCCAACAACACTGAAATCCACATGGATCCACATTTACTTGAAATCCAGAGGTATATTTATTGTACAAACCATGTAACAGGAAAATTTCTTCTTGAACACGGCACGAATCAGTCAAACCAACTGCTTCCTAAACTGTGGGTCGCAACCCACTTGGTGGGTTGCTGCCTGATGCTGAGGAGGGTCGTCAATCGGGCCCACCTGCCCACACTTGCCTCCGCACGTTGCCTCCAAGTTGGAGTCAAACAGACGCAACCGGAATCCACCTCCGGGTTGCTACTCACCTCTGGAAGTCGTTCCCGCATTGCACTGGGCCCAGGATGGCCTCCGCAGGCCTCAGAACAGCTCTGGAAGCGACTTCTGGATCACTTCTGGTTTCGCTGATGCAACTTCCAGTCGCATATAAGTTGCTGCTTATATATAAGCAGCAGCTTATATGTAGCTTATGTAATATAAGCTGTTGCTTATAGTGGGCTTATACAGTGGGCCCTCGCTATATAAGCTGTTGCTTATACAGTGGGCGCTCGCTATCTGCGCGGGATTCGGACACACACACCCGCGGATACGGGGGTCAGACTGTACTACTAAGGAATTATCACGCCCATACCATCAGTTTGGTAGTTCAGTGCCACTAGTTGTACACCATGTAGCCAGAAGAGAAGAGGATGAGGATTGGATGAGTCAATGCGTGTAGCTGCTGGATATGTTCTCAATAGCTGGCAGGTGGTGTGCTGTATCAGTTTCTGAGAATATCGTCTGCACAAGCGCTTGGCGGCATTTTCATTCAGGGATGAGATATGATAACATTTAGGTGTCCTTATGATAGAACTCAGGGAAGCTGTTGAGCTGAAAGGCAGTGAACAAGGTTCTTCCCAGGTCTGCCGTACACTATCAAAGGTGCCTAGAAAATTAAGGATATTTTAAAGTTGTAGATACAAAATCTTATACTATCTACTCATCTACCTCTCATCCCTAAGAAGTTTATATTATGAGGAAACAAAAGCATGATATCAAGAAACCACAACCCAAAGTAATGTACACATCAGTAAGAAACGTTTGGGTACCATCAGAGCTCTCGTTTCTTTTACACATACTCGCCAATAAGAGGTTTCCATTCAAAAAGCATATATATTTAACATATGAAAGACATCTTATAAAGAATAAAGCTTTTTGGCTTGAAATACAGTTTTCCAATTAATAAATTTTAAAACTATTACATTTATATTTCTCTAGCAATCAAATATTGCTCCAACAGTTCGTTACTTTACAGTAGATCCTTTATTTGTAATGAAATCATTGTAATGGCTACACCGCTAATGGAAAATTATTCCAAACTCTGAGTACTGCATATGCAGAACATTTGATTTTCAACTAGAAGGTCTGGTATATGTGTTGGATCATAGAGCCATTCCCTGCGATTGGTAAAAGAAGTTGCTGACTTTACCTTTTCCAGATGCTTTGGCAAGCATTGCTGGCTCCCCTGGGCTCAGCCTTCCAGGATTGTTGCCAAAAATGGACTTCCTGCTCTTTCTTTCCTTCCCTCTGCTAGAGCCAGATGGATTTAGAGTTGACAGGCCTATTTCCATAAAAAATAAAATAAATGAACTGAAAAACATGAACAAGTGGGCATGATATTTTTGTTACTTTTCATAGTGTATTTTTGAAGCTTTAATACAAATACTAATGTCTTACACAGGAAAACTCAGGAATGTAGCAAATGCACAGACAAAATGAAGTGCAAAATAGTTCATTGGTACTGTACTATCCCTTGAAGGCTCAGAAGCATCAGTGCATACGTGGGCAGAGCAATCCTAACTAAGTATCCGGGGCCGCCTGCCAGATCCTATCCCCGTTCCGGGCCGCTCTAGAGCAGCCCGGAGGTCTACTCGGGGGAAGGGGATGAATGTCCCCTTCCCCTGGTGTAAACCGGAGAAGGCCCAATGGGCCTCCTCGGACTTCCGCCAGCTATTTAGCCGGCGGAAGTATGCAACGGCCGTGCCATCCAGAACAGGGCCGGGGATATGGTGGACACTATCCCCTCCCCCTCCCGGTCCGGCTCAGACAATGGCCCCCGTCCCTCGCCGCCTGAACCACCCCATGTGGCTGCCGGGAGATCCCTTACCTTCCTCTGGCAGCCGCATGGGAGATCTGCCGCCGGAGTAAGGGCTACCGGCCTAACGCCAGCAGCCCTTACTCCCGAGTCGTTGCGAACTTGCTTTACGGCATGTTCGCGATGGCTTCTGGCGGTCGAGTGCTCGCTCTGTCGCCTGATACATCCGGAGAATTGTGCTGTAACTCTCACTTTCAAATGCTTCTTCATTCACTTTAATTTGTACATTGTGTGTCTGTTTTATCTAAATGTTTATAAAATTATCTTTCTAGCATGCTAGTCACACAGGCCTGTAGATTAGTGCAACAGAATCCTATATGAATAGCAGCTGTGTCAGATTTATTTCTGATACGAGACTAATCAGAAATTACAGGCCGATTCTTGTGATTTCCTTTTTCCCTAAGGACAAGCAGTCTTGCACATCCTTGGCTGTAACTGTAGCCACAATTGCATGGGGAAATGTTTGCATGAAACAGGCTGACCATGAATATAGCCACCACCAATACCTATTGATAAGCGGTGGGGTTAGGAATACACAGCAGCTAGCTATAAATGCTTCTTTTGTGAGAAATTTCTCTCATAAAAAGCAAACTCACCATTAAAAAATGCATATGGGAAGAGCAACTGTTGCTTGTAAGCTACAGTATGCCCTATTCAACACTTCAGTATAACACAGTAGATAACTAATACAATCCTTAACTCCACACAACAAAATTAAGACACCTTCCTCCATCACTTTCTCCAACGCAACTGTACTTCATTTTTGCCATGGGCCGTTTCCTTTCTATAAACGCACTCATTCTATCATGGCTGATGGTTCGTTTTCCACATCTAGTCTATTCTTACTCAATTCCAATTTCCTGCTTCTGTTCCTATCGCAATGTTACCCCACTCATTCAGTTCCAGTGCTGGATTATAGCCCAACTTCTACTAAAAGGATTAGTTGTCTGTGTGTAAATGTGTGCATAAGTGTGTATGCATTAGGATAGGGAGTGGAGAAGGAAATGTCAGAAATGTGTGTCTGGAAAGAATGTTTCTGGCAAGTTAGGAGAAAGGATAAGTGGGGACTCTCTTTTGAGAAAGGAATCTGACCTGCCTGATTTCTCACAGACTGGAAACTGTACTGGAAACTCTTCTTTTCCTAGCATTGTGGAGAAAACAATCAAAAACAAAGCTTGTTCTCGGCTGCTATGCATTGGGAGATGAGCCAGTTTTCTGAACATCAGTTGCTTCAAACCAAGTAATAACCATCACAATCAGGACAAGGCACTTACCAGGGAATTTCACAGCTTGACAGTAGATGACAAGGTCTGACAGTTCTGGTGCTATTTGCCGACTTTCTTTTTTATTTTGAGAAAGATAAAATTCTTCACCCAATTCCATGTCATAAACCTATTCAAGTGATAAAATAAGGATTTCACCACACTTAATAAAGATGCTGCAGTTAATTATACAATTAACAAATACTCATTAAATTACTTACCACCCATACAATATTTTAATACTTCCTTCTCCTGATTTTTTCTCTTCACCTTCAAATCCTCCTAAAACCTCTATACCTTCCAGACCAACAGTGAGAAATTAAGAAAACCACTGTATATAGTATACTATCTAAGCCAGTGTTCTCAAACTTTTACAGGTGAGTGAGCCTGTAAGTTGTTGCGGACTCTGCAGCAACGTCTGTGATGGCACTTCCGAGGTCCAACCGTTGCCGCCGTCGGGGAAAAAAGTTTTTTTTTCCCCACTTACCGGAGGTCAGAAAGCTACTTGGAAGCTACCATGCTTGGAAGCTACTTCCGGTTTTCACTAAAAACGGGAAGTAGCCCCCAAATGTGATTGGAAGCTCTTCTGAAGCACGGGGGGTGGGGTGGGTGGAGGGGCAGCTCAACCCCAGGTAAGTGAAAATACCTCTTTTTTCTGCAGCAGGACCCCGGAAATGCAGTCACTGACATCGCCGCACATCGCCACACCCCTTAAGGGTAGTGACTGCTTCTGGATTTCATGGTGCGTAGCGACCCACCAGTTTGAGAACCACTGATTGAAGCAGTTAGAGATAACAAGATATAGGACAATGACTAACTGCCTGATTTCACAAATCCAGTGAACTTCTCCTCCACCAACCATACTTCCCTTTTCCTTTTCTTTTTCTTTTTTAATCAGAGCCTGCATATTACTACTTATTAAGACACGGGTGCCCAAGGGCTAGACACACAAAATTAAATCAGCTGGTTCAAATGATGGGCTTATCTTGACAGAAGCCCCACAGAACTACTGTAATCCTCCACTGGAAGAGGCTCTATTAGTTCAATCATTTGGGCACTTAAATTCTTAAAACAGAATTCAATAATATCCACTAAAGCAGGGGTGGGGAACCTATTTGCGGTGGGGGGCCATTTTCCCATAGGGAAAACTTGTTGCGGACCGGCCGTTAGGCCACCCAATTTTTTTTGCCCCCCCCGCACGCGAATTTACCTTCCTCCCACCCACCGCTCTCCCACCCACCGCTTGCTTGCTCGCTCCCTCCCACCCACCCACTGCTGGCTCTCCCACCCACCGCTGGCTCTCCCACCCACCCGGCAAGCGCCCACCCCCATCGCTCTCCTCCTTACCTTCTCTTCTCTTCAGCCACCGCTGCCGCTGGCGGCGGCCGCACGTGCTCACCTCACCCGGCTCTTTTCAAACCCTCCCAGCTGTTAGAGACATGCGTTCTGCGCATGTCTCTAATAGCCGGGAGGGTATGCGAAGGAGTCGGGCGAGGTGAGCGCGCGCGGGGCCGCGCTCACCTTGCCCGGCTCTTTTCAAACCCTCCCGGCTGTTAGAGACATGCGTTCTGCGCATGTCTCTAACAGCCGGGAGGGTTTGCGAAGGAGTCGGGCGAGGTGAACGCGGCCTCCGGAGCCTCCGGTCCGAGCCCGCGCAGGCCGGACCGAATGGAATTGGGTCCAGGCTCGCGGGGGCCGGACCGGATCGCCCCGGGGGGCGGATCCGGCCCGCGGGCCGCCGGTTCCCCACCCTTGCACTAAAGCATATTGCAATTATTCTAATCGAAATCCAGCAAATATTGTAGGTTTTATGAAAAGAATGCATGGAATGCATAAGCCTTGCAAGCTGCAGACATATTCTACTCAAAATTATATGGCATCAGAAATAATATGGCTCTCATCCATACATAAATCACTTTCATATTTACAAAAAATTAAAACAATGTCCAAAGTGAAGATAAAGGAAGACAAGACAGGAGGTGTGGTCTGGTGGTTGAGCTGCCGCCTGCCTGAAGAAAGCTAAGATGAGACCAGCTTGGTCATGCCCTGGATGGAAGACAACCGGAAGTTGCCGACAAGCTAACCTGTGTTAACCCTCTGTGAGAAAGGAGTCGCTGTCGAGCAAGCTCGGAAGGCGCGTGCTGTGCAGCCACAGAGATAACCACACCTTTGAAGGGAAACATCTGGAGAATGAAAAGGGTTCTATGCGAATAGAACATTATTGTAAAAACTCCTACAGGGGTTTAGAAAAGCCTGCCTATGTAAACCGCCTTGAATAAAGTCTGAGGAGAAATCTGACAAGAAAGGCAGTATATAAGTACATAAGCTTACCAGATCTCCAACCGGGACAGAGTGCTAAACATTTAGGAGAAGGAATGTGGGCAGGTGTAGCTTGTTAAATCCTTAGAGCACAATCCTAGGCATGTCTACTCAGAAGCAAGCCCCACTGAACACAATGGGGCTTACTTCTGAGTAGACATACCTAGGATTGTGCTCTAAGGTTTAACAAGCTACACCTGCCCACATTCCTTCTCCTAAAGGTCTAGCACTCTGTCCCGGTTGGAGATCTGGTAAGCCTATAAATACAGATTGTGGTTATTATTATTAAGGCAGGTTACTTGTCTATCAGCACAGTCTGGAAAGTTCTTTCCAAGAGGAGGGGAGCAGGATAAATAATAAAGAATTGTGCAATTAAAAAATAACCATAAAACACCAAAGCAACTAATTAAGAAGGAAAGGTCAGACAGAAATGGAAAGTCTTTACTAAAAGGTAAAGGTATCCCCTGACAATTAAGTCCAGTCGTGTCTGACTCTAGGGTGTGGTGCTCATCTCCATTTCAAAGCCGAAGAGCCAGCGTTGTCCGAAGACGCCTCCGTGGTCATGTGGCCGGCATGACTCTCCTTGCCGCAGCGTGTAGCATGCAGCTGGAACACAGAGCGCTGTTTACCTTCCCGCAAGCGGTACCTATTTATCTACTCGCATTGACATGCTTTGGAACTGCTAGGTTGGCAGGAGCTGGCCAAGCAACGAGCGCTCACCCCGTTGCGGGACTCGAACTGCCGACCTTTCAATCGACAGCTTATGGTTCAGGAGAGGGCAATTCTTAAACCCACTGGGAGGAAGTTTCATAATAAAGTTCATAATAAAGTTTCACAGCACCATCATAGAAATGGTGGAAAGAGATGAGTAAATATTACCTTTCCTTTATTGTTGTATGTAGCACTATCAGTCTTTTTTATTCTCTTGGCAGTTTCTTCACTATACTCAAATTGAAGTTTATCAATGCTTAACTTAGTCTCAGGTCGGTCTTCCAGAATGTTATCTGAAAAGTAAGTATTAATGCAACTGAAGAGCAGTAAAGACAAATTTTATTTCAACTGAATGTTTTTGGACAAAGCATCCTGTACTATCGAGCATATCAGAAGGCTTTACCTTATTTATTAGCCAGGCCATTTTCCAATGAAATTTCGCCAATAATAATATTCTTGAAATGTGAGTCAGATTATATCCTACCTTTTTTAAGCTCAGCAGATGTGGAAACTATAGAATTATTTAATGTATAGTATAAATGAAAAAGCTTCCATATTTCCTTAAGAAAAGTAAAGTAAATTTTTCACTTTAAGTACCGTATTGACCCGAGTATAGGGCACTCCTGATTATAAGCCACACCCTTTAAAGTTTGGTGCTATTTTTGTAAAAATACATTTTTTACTTTTTTTAACTTAAATATACACATTAGTAGAAGAGTAAAACAGTACAGCTTTAGTACAGTTAAAGGCATAGGCACCCTGTCCCTTATTGAATCTGGGCACCCTAGTATAAGTAGCCTTCCCAGATCCAAAGGGGGACAGAGTGCCTACCTTTAACCTTTGGAATTTGGGCCAGTGCAGCTTGTTGCACCCTTCCATGATGATGAGCTGCACCTGCCCAAATTTCAATGGTTAACAGCACAATCCTATGCATGTCTACTCAGAAGTAAGTCCCATTGCATTCAATGGGGCTTACTCCCAGGAAGGTGTGCATAGAATTGCAGCCTAAAGTGAGGCACTCTGTCCCCCTTTGGATATGGTAAGCCTATGCAGGAGCTCTTGCTCTCAACTTTCAAACTGCACTCTCAATTTTTAAACTGCATGATCAATAAATATCTTAGTTTCCACAGAGTCCTGAGACTGGAACTTAAGGGTTATTTTTTTTCAAATGCTTCTTGAAGGTAGAGGCTGCAGAAAGATCATTGTTTTTGGCCATTTAACAAGTGATTAAGAGACGAAAGAGAAAGAAAAAAAGCCCCATTTTACCTTTGAAAGAGACTGGGAGAGAGGAGAGGCTTGGCTTTGAAAGAGCTTTGCAGAAAACACTAGGCAGAAAATGCTAGGCTTTGATTGTAGGCCGCACCCCTACTTTAAAGACTTGCCTTAGGGGAAAAAAGTGAGTCTTATACTCAGGCCAATACGGTATTTGTGAGTGGATATATCAAATAAAAATGACTTCAGTTATTTTAATTAAAACATTCCGAATATCACTATCTTTGATAGTACTCAGTTCTAATGCATACAGCATTCTTTTGCAGCTAAGGGGAAAAGGTGTGACAGGAATTCAAATTCTTAATAAAAAGCTATTGAAAGCCACAAGCTTCGTTTCAATGATTCAACTAAATTTATAATCAGACAGGACATTGTATTCTACTGCCTAAATTAACGGACATAATAAACCCTAAGTGAACCAATGAACAATTTAAATATAAATATAGCCAAATTATCTAAATAAAAAGCAAGTGTAGCACATGCAAATGTTTGTGACCTTGAAAAGTAAGTAATGGAAGATGACAGAAATGCAAAATTGCAAAATTTTACTAATGTGAAATTCAAAGTATGCATTTTTAAGTTGTCCAGAAATGCAGTGCTGAAATCCATGCAGTTATGATGCTTGACCAAGTGGCCTTTTACCTTCCTGGCTGTTAGGAGCAGGAGAAGCATTAAGGACATCAGCTACAGGAAAACAGAGTCAGAAAGGGAATAAGAGTACAGGAAATCAAGGTGGTCAGAGAAATGAAAATTGCATTCAGATTATCTAGACCTCCAATCTTGATACAAAAAAAGGCAGAATTGCTATGGGGAAATAACACTGGAAATGCTAGCTATTAGAAAACAGAGAATGTAAAGATAAGTCAGATTTCATGATTTAATACAGCTGGCTTCAGATTGGCCCAGAAGAGAGCTAATGTCATAGTGTGAATATTCCATAAACTTGCAAAAAGATGGTACTGTAATTACATTTTCTGTAATGTAATTACAGAAAATGTATAACTACATTAGATGACATTTTCCTAGCTTTGACAAGGAATTTTGACCATATTTAAGAACATATGAACATAAGAAGAGCCTTGCTGGATCAGGCCAAAGGCCCATCTAGTCCAGCTTCCTGTATCTCACAGTGGCCCCACCAGATGCTTCCGAGAGCACACAGTCAACAAGATAACCTGCTTCCTGTTGTCACTCCCTTGCACCTGGCATAGAGAAAACCTACTTCTAAAACCAGGAGGTTGCTTATGGCTTGTACCCTGTGATGGTCTTTTCCTCCATGAATCTATCCAACCCCTTTTTAAAGGCATCTAGGCCAGGTGCCATCACCACATCCCATGGCAAGGAGTTCCACAGATGAATTATACGCTGGGTGAAGAAATATTTTCTTTTGTCCATTCTAACTCTCCCTCCACTCAATTTTAGTGCATGTCCCCTGGTTCTGGTGTTGTTCGAGAGGGAGAAGAATTTCCCTCTGTCTACTCTCTCCATCCCATGCATAATTTTATATGTCTCAATCATGTCCCCCCTCAGGCACCTTTTTTCCAGACTGAAAAGCCCCAAACGCTGTAGCCTTTCCTCATAAGGGAGGTGCTCCAGTCCACGAATCAGTTTGGTTGCTCTTTTCTGCACCTTTTCCAACTCAACTATATCCTTTTTGAGGTGTGGTGACCAGAAATGGACACAATACTCCAGAAGTGGCCTTACCATTGATTTGTACAAGGGCGTAATGATACTGGCCATTTTATTCTCAATCCCTTTTTTAATGATCCCAAGCATGGAATTGGCCTTCTTCACAGCCGTCGCATACTGGGTCGACACTTTCATCGACCTGTCCACCAGCACCCCAAGATCTCTCTCCTGATCCGTCACAAACAGCTCAGAACCCATTAGCATGTATGTAAAGTTTTGATTTCTTGCCCCAATGTGCATCACTTTACACTGGCGTCACTGGACGCGCGTCACCCCTTTAACTGTGCTTGTTAGCTATGCCGGCACCCTCCTGGACTTAATCGAGCCCTTCCTCCTTTGTGGGATACACTCCCGCTGGGCCTCTATTACTGTAGTTTTAAACAGCCTCCATGCACTCTGGAGCGATTGGACTCTTTTTACCTTCCCTTTCAGCTTTTTTTTAACTAGTCTCCTCATTTTGGGGGAGTCTGCCCTTCGGAAGTCAAGGGTTTTTGTGTCAGATTTGCTAGGCACTCTCCCCCCAACATGCATGGCGAAACAGATCGCAGCATGGTCACTGTTCCCCAACGGTTCGGTTACATTTACATCCCTGACCAGATCTTGAGTGCCACACAATATCAAATCCAGAGTCACCTGTCCTCTGGTCGGCTCTATGACTAGCTGCTCTAAGGCACAGTCATTCAGCATATCCAGAAATCCAGTCTCTCTTTCATGTCCAGAGCATGAATTGACCCAGTCGATGTGAGGATAATTGAAGTCCCCCATGACTACAACCCTGTCTCTTGTTGACACCTCCCTGATTTGCTTCCTCATTTCAAGATCCCCTTCAGGTTTTTGATCTGGAGGACGGTAGCAAACCGCTACTATTACATCACTCTTTGAGCCTAGTAATCTAACCCACAGTGATTCTACGGAGGGGTCAGAGCCCCCCGTCAAACTCTACTCTGGTGGATTCTACCCCTTCTTTGACATAGATGGCCACCCCACCTCCAACACGCTCCTCTCTGTCCCTCCTATAGAATTTATATCCTGGGATTGCAGTATCCCACTGGTTCTCCGCATTCCACCAGGTTTCTGTTATACCTACTATGTCAATGTTTTCCCTAGCCACCAAACATTCCAGTTCTCCCATCTTTGCTCGGAGACTTCGGACATTTGCATAAAAGCACTTATATACCAGGTCCCCCAAGAAGGGCTGCTTGTTTGCAGCTTTATCCCTGCAGCCTTCTGTCCCGCTGTCATGTCCCATCACGCTATCACTCCTAATTCCTACTCTGTTATAACTTTGCTGTTCCCAATCCTCTGCACCCTCATTCTCTAGGGATGAGGAGTCCCAAACCGGATGCCCCTTGGCTCCTGTCGGCTTTCCCCCAGGGGTCAGTTTAAAAGCTACTCTGCCACCTTCTTAATGTTATGCACCAGCAATCTGGTTCCGTTTTGATTCAAGTGAAGCCCGTCCCTCTTGTACAGGCCCGGCTTGTCCCAAAACGTTCCCCAGTGCCTAACAAACCTACACCCCTCCTCCTGACACCAGTGTCTCATCCACGCATTGAGACCCCTGAGCCTGCCTAGCTGGCCCTGCACGTGGAACAGGTAGCACTTCTGAGAATGCTACCTTTGGGGTCCTGGATTTGAGCTTCCTACCTAGCAACCTAAATTTGGCTTCCAGGACCGCCTGGCTACATTTCCGCACGTCGTTGGTGCCAACATGCACCACAACCGCTACCTCCTCCCCAGCACTCTCTACCAGCCTATCTAGACGAGAGGTGATGTCTGCAACCTTTGCACCAGGCAGGTAAGTCACCATGCGGTCCTCACATCCATCACAGACCCCCCCTTTATGTTCCTGACTATAGAGTCACCCACTACAAGAAGCCCCCTTCCCCCCCTCCCCAGAGGAGTATCCATAGTGCGACTGGATACGGGCCCACCAGAAGGGGTCCCCACTGGGGGATTGTTTCCCTCTTTTCCAGAGCGACGTCCTCCAGCCCTGAGACTCCCTTCCCTGGCAGCTGAGAAGCTGCACAACTGGGGGTGGGACGGTGCCTCCACGTCCCTAGAAATCTCACCCTGGTCCCTCTCTACCTGTCTCTGCTTCTCCAGGTCAGCAACCATAGCTTCAAGGGAGCAGACCTGTTCCGAGAGCCTGGAGCTCTTTGCACCGAGCACACACCCACGACTTATGCCCAAGAGACAGATAGTCATACATAGACTATCGGTGCAAAACAGACACTCGGTGCAAAACACTGGATAGCCCCCACCCCTCTGCTGGCTGTCTGACTGCATAGCTATTGTGTGTAAGGTATGGGTTTATCTAAGTTTGGGTACCTTAATGAAGTAGGAGATATCCTGTCCTCAAGGGAAGTGTCGGGCAGTGTTTGGGGCCTGGCTTCCTCGCCCTGCTGCTGGACTAGCCCAGCTTCTCAACTCGCTGTGTCTTCTCTTACCTTGGCACTTTGTCCCAGTGAGGCACTTCATCCCAGGAGGCCACTCGCTGCTCGTGAAAAGGCTCACTCGCAGACAGGCCTCAGTTTATACTCTTATGCAGCTCCTCCCCCTGCCTACCTGATTGCTTGAAAAGACTGGCCTCTAAGGGTGGGACCTACTTAGCCCAAGCTTGTCTTATTTAACCTGTTTCAGGCAATACTGTACACTTAAAGTTTTAAATTCTGCTTCAGCTTCACTCTGCTTCAGCTTAAGTCTCACGCACATATCTTACAGATATATGCATAATGCACATATCATAAAATGAGCTCAGGAAGGTTCCAACTGGGATGGTCCAGTGGGTACTTACCATGCTGCAATAAGGTATCCAATAAAACATTAACGGTGCAATCCTATTGTTCCTGGGTGCTGGTGCTGGGCCTCAGTGCTGGTACTGAGTGTCGTAAACATGCCGTAAAGCATGTCTGTGATGACTCGGGAGTAGGCGGCGTCCACCCATCAAGCAGCAGAGGACTCAGTATCATGGAGCGGGTAAGTCCCGCTCTGAGCGGCACAGGGCCTGGGGGAGGGCGGGGAGGGAGCATAATGAGGCAGGGAGAGGGCGGGGTGGGCAGATCAGGCCTGGGAAGGGGTGGGACTGGCGTCCTTGTCAGATGCCATATCCTTGCCCCTCTCCCAGGCCCTTTTAACCAACACAGGGTTGCTTGATTCTTCACTGGCTAAACAGCCAGCAGAGACCAAGTAGCCCCACTGCGGCGGCTGGGGGTGTACGCGGAGTAAACAGACAAATGTCTGCTTCCCCTGGATAGACTTCCAGGAGGGCCCTTCTCTGGATAGGATGCAGCATGCTGCAGATCCCAAACTGGGGGAAGATAGGATTGGGCTGTAAATCATGTATCTTGTTCCTTTTTGATTGCATTGTGCATCTTCCAGCTTAATCACCTTCTAGCTAATCAGATAGATTTATCAGGTATGATAGGTGCACTATTTTCCCAGACAGTATGAACCAATACTTCCTGTACAGTATGTTTCAATTTCCATCACCAATTAACTTTCAAACAACTCTGTGGGACTGCACCACAACAAAGCAGAACTCGTAGACACAGAAATCCAGGTGCATTAAGTGGCTGGATCAAATCTTTTGCTTGAGTGACTGCATAAGATAAGTTCACAGAAACTGAGAAAATTATTAGTAAGGAGTTTACTGGGTCTGTGTTCTAAAACGCAATTTCTTTTCCATTCCGTTACATAAACAATATTATTTTATTACCGTATTTAATATGGATATTAACAAATGACTGAAATTAAATATAAATTAAATATAAGTTATACAATGGCAAATATTATCAACCCCCCTTTTTTTTGGTTAAGCAATTTTAAGTGGTGTTATATTTGAAACTGCCTGTGCCAATAAAAAACCAAAGTGCAAAATTATATAAAGTGTTTACCATCAGACAGAGACTCATAGTCATAGTCATATTCATCTTCTTCATCCTCCTCTTCTTCATTAGTACTGGAAAGGTTTCCCACGTTACCACCATTGCTTGCCTGAGCTTGCATGTATGCCAGCTGATGAGCCTAAAGTATTAAATATTAAAAGCAGAATGAGACTGTCACTTAGAAAACACCAAAAGACTATTTATATTTTTCACACTGATATAATCAAACTACGGTATATATATTCACTATTCTTGTTTATTTAGCTTAGCTATTTGGAAAAAAAAACAGATTGCTTAAAGAAAAAGGCAAAAATTCTAATCATTGCCATTCGGCAAGCTGTACTGGATGCAAGAGCATGTATGAATGTATATTTAACATTAGCCCAGTTATTATATTATTAGTTATTAGCCCAGTAAATTATAATGCTAAGCCAGTGTTTTCCAAACTTTTTCAACCCGCGGCTCCCTTGACCATTAGCAACCATTGGCCATGGCTCCCCATTACATTACATTGATGCCTGCCAATTGGCACTGCACTGTTTTCAGAGAGGATTCCGTGGCACTCCGCGGCTCCCCTGGCTGGTATCCGCGTCTCCCCTGGGAGCCACGCCTCCCAGTTTGGGAACCACTGTGCTCCTATGCCAGCGCTCCTATGATTTACCATTATGTGAACAAGCCTAACGGACCCATGGCTCCCCTCTCCTCCCTCATGCATGAGGAGAGTGTAGGTTCCCCCAGTATTTTAAGAACAAACTGCAACATCTATTACATTCAGCTAAGGGAACTGTGTTTTGTTAACTAACTAGGAGCCCAATCCTATCCTCCCCCCCCCCGCCAATGTAGCAGTGCCGAAATGGCAACCTGTGCAGGGGGTGGGGGGGGGGGAGACAGACCAGGAGGCTTCCGCAGGGCAAGTGGATGTTTCCAAAGCTGAGCACTATTTCCAAATCAACAAAAAACAGCTAGTGACTTACAGTGCAGTCCTGTCTACAATTAGACCAGTAGAGCAATCGCTCCACCAGTCTAAGATGTCACAAACATGCCAGTAAGCATGTTTGCAGCACCTGACAAGTAAGTGCCACCAGCGGAGAGGCTTGCGGCGCTCCACCGGTGCTGCAGAACGGTGAAGCGCTGCAGCAGAGGCAAATTCCTGCGGTGTGGCGGGCATTCCGGGGTGGCCGGATTGGCCTATCAGGCCCAGGAGGGGGGGGAAGGATCAGTGGAAGCACACTCCGCCAAATCCTATCCCCCTTCCAGGGCTTGGCTGGCGTTACACGACTGGCTTGAATGTGCGCCAGCAAAATAGCTGGCGCACATTCGGGTAAACCCATTGGGGTGGCTGGGGCTCGACTCGTGGTAAGGGGACGAAAGTCCCTTTACTCTGAGGCCTCCAGCTGTGCCGACGCAGGCCCAATCCTTTATAGGATGCAGCAGGTACCTTATTTGCGCCACTGCGTCCTGCTAGACAGGATTAGGCTGTATGTGTTCAAGTGAGTTACTAGCTGAATGCTGTAATAAAATCTCAAGTTTTCCCAAGTATATGAAGTATTGTTAGAAACTGGGACTCATCAAGATTGCATAAAACCTAAGTTCTATTCAGTGCTATTGCCTTTGCCTTCTTGTTGATATACCACAATGCTTCTACATTATCATATCTGGCCACCACTATTTTTTTTAAATAAGTTACTATTCTTTCTTATCCCACAAAACAGCTGATGGCTCAATCCCCCTTTTTCATGTAAAGATCTTACCTTTTGTTTTAAGATATCTACAGGAGTTTGATGTGCTTTGAGTTTTTTGTTTTTAAGAAGAATCTTTCTTCTCAGTTGATGGGGAGAAGGGAGCATTGGGTCATCAGAAAAATCACTCTCAAACAAAAATTTTGTTACCAGCTTATCGCCAAATGTATTCTGAAATAATAATAATAATAATAATAATAATAATAATAATAATAATAAATCAACCTTTATTGGCTTAGAGAACACAATACAATAACACCACAAAACAAAAGATAAAAGATCAAACAGACAAACAAACATGCATACATATATAGGCCTTAATTAACTGTCAAGCTTAGACCATATTCCCGACTCCGATTTATCAAAAGGTATTTTAAGAAAGTTCCCACTGTCTCAATTATACCAGGATCTTCCAAGGATAAGATGTTCCTTAATACGATACAATCTGAAAAACCTGAACAACCATCCCACTTCCTCAGCAGGGGATCTAAACGTTTCTTTGATACTTTGAGAGGTGACCAGTTCTGGTCAGAATCTGGAAGCATATTGGCAAGCAATGCTTACTCACTGCACCCTGTAACTCCTTGGGCCTGAATATCCAAGAGCCTCCTTTTAAATTCCTGAAACGCAGCCATAAAGGGCAATGAACCCAAAGTGTCAACATCGATGCCAATCAATCTAATCTTGTGGAAGATTTTTAGCCATTTTACAATGCTTCGACCAGGTCAGATTATAAGTGAAGTGAATACCCAAATACTTGTACTGCTTCACTTGCTCAATTCGTTTACCCTTAACAATCCAAGTATGCAGTTTCCAGGACTTACTAAAAATCATAATTTTAGTCTTATTATAATTTAGAAGAAGCTTATTATGGGTTAGATACTCCACACATCTGGCCAGCAGGCGTTTAAGTCCAAATCGCGATTGAGATAGTAAAACTGCATCGTCAGCATACAGTAATAAGGGGATCCGTCAAATTCCCAATTTAGGTGGATGACCCTCAACCTCACCTAGGCAAGCAGCTAGGTCATTTAAGAAAAGGTTAAAGAGGGTGGGGGCCAGCACACACCCTTGCTTAACTCCCCTGTTGGTTGGGATTTCCCTAGAGATATCTCCTTCTGGGGAGAGCCTTACCTGGCAGGTAGTATTAGAATATATATTCATTATAAGGGTCAAAAGGCGGCTATCTATAGCCAAATTACGCAGCTTATTCCATAGAATTGTCCTATCGACAGAATCGAAAGCACCTTTAAGGTCCAAAAAAGCTACATATAGCTTGGATTTTACCACCTTAGTATATTTATGGGCTAAGTGGTGCAAGATTAAACAATGGTCCATGGTTGTGTTCCCTGGCCTGAACCCAATTTGTTCGGCCCCCAAAATGGACTGACTTTCAATCCACTGAGTAAGTTTACTCAGAAGATGCTTTGCATAGAGTGTGCCCAGAACTGACAATAAGCTGATAGGTCTATAGCTATCTGGGAGACTGCAATCCCCTTTCTTGTAAATGGGGACTATAATTGCTTTGGTCCAGCTGGCCGGAACCAATCCGTGTCTGTCAATTGTAGTAAAAAGGGAAGCCAAAATCGGAGCCCACCAATCCGAGTTAGATTTAATTAAATCTGGTAGTATAACATCAGGACCAGGGGCTTTCCTAGATTTTAAACCAGCAATTAATTCTCTTGTTTCCTTTGTTGTTACCTGCGGCCATTCGGGAAAATTACTAGTCAATAAACTAAATCTGCAAGGTGGAATCATCAAAAAAAAAGGGCAGAAAAATGTTGCTTCCACAAATGTAAAGGAACAGCTGACAAATCGCGTCCTTCAGAGTGTAATATACCAGACACACTGATCCAAAATTGCCTAGAATCCCTTTGGGCCAAAAGACGTATTAAATGCAGGCCTTGATCCTTGATAAATCATGTTCTCTTATCTCTAAATAGCGTTCTTAATTGGTCCCTAGCTAAAAAATATCTAGCCAGGGTTCCAGGAGAATGGAACTTCCGATACCGTTTGAAAAGGGTCCGGACCCCCACTTTCATGGCCCTGCAATCCTCATCAAACCAAGTCTTCTTAATCAAAGGAGCAGCAGTCTTGGATAACTTTGGATCACAACCTAATTTACAGATTATATGGCCTATTAGGGACTCAAATGAATTAATCACAGCAGCTGAATTTTGACTCGCTATAATGAGGTTTCTGTAATCAAGACACGCCTCCAAATTCAAGTTTGGCAATAGTAGCCTTGTTCCAAACTATTTTGGGAAGTATTTCAGAGTCTCTCTGGGCAGGCTCCTGTTGCCCACTCCTAGGTGTCTCGAACTCATAGTGAGAGTTAGCGGGAGGTGATCACTGTCCCTATGGTCTCCAATTGCAAAATCCATCACATAAGGTTTCAATGAAAGAGAGATCAGCATATAGTTAATTACACTGCAGCCTCGTGTGGAAAGAAACGTAAATTCTGAAGTCTCCTTGAACTCCATTAGGCCATTTAGCCAGATGCAATTAAATTGTAAGCTAAATTTGGCCAATAACAGCCCTGCCGGGTATTCTGAAGTATTATTATTATTTGCATTATGAAAAACTGGATGAAATTCCAAAACCATACTGTTTGAATGGTATAATTGTCTCTTGTTACCCACTTTGAAAATGTCAGCCATCTTTCGTTGCTGGGGCAAGGAACAGTGATTCTCAATAGATATGATGATTGGCATGTCAGAGGTTATGAAGGCACTACGCTCAATAGCTTCCACAACTTCCTGTAATAAAAAAAAATAACCAGAATTGTATCATTTTTCTACTGCATTAAAGACACATGACATTTCGCCCTACAAATCATGGAAGGAAACTGGTTTCAAGCAAACAAGCTCCAGGGAAAAAAAAGGGTATACGTGGCAGCCTCCGCTGCATCCAAACCACAGAGAGGCTGGCTGGGAGGTCACCTCCTTCGTTCCTCCATTTGTTCCCTTCCCCCAGTGTAAGCCCCAGCCGCCTGAATAGGTCTTCTTGGATGTGCGCCAGCTACTTTGCTGGTGCAAATCTGGGAGGCCTGTGTAATGGTGGCCAGATCCAGGAAGGCGGAATAGGATATAGTGGAGGAGGCTTCCAACGATTCCACCCCCTTCCTGGGCCTGGCCGGCCAATCCCACCCCCCTGGAACGCCCCATTCCACCCTCCCCATGCCCCTCTGTCACCTGACGGGGAACTCACCTTCCCCGGTGGGCGCAATTCTGGATCTGCCATGAGTAGAGTGGCTATGGCCTTGGTGCCAGAGCTGCCTACTTGCCAGGTGCTGCAAACGTGCTTTATGGCACGTTTGCAACACCCTAGACCAGCAGAGCAGTGCTCTGCTGGTCTAAAATGTAGACAGGATTGGGCTGCTGGATTCCTACAGTAAAGGTGCAATCCTGCTCCGCTGCCCTAAAGCATCGCAAAAGTGCCGTAAGGTACTTTTTCGATAACTCGGGAGTAAGCAGCACTGGCGCGGAGGCTGGCACTGCTCACTCTGCCACAGAACTTACCTGACTCTGGCTGCCGCAGGTAAATTCCACGACGGTCGGTGGGAGGGTGGGAGGGGATGGAGAGGGAGGGGGCCATTGGCCGGACTGGATGGGAGGGGGTGGTTATATCAGCGCTGATATCGTAAGCCCCTTCCTGGCCCATGCCGGCATTACACCGCCTCCCCGAATGAGGAGAGGCGGTGAGGAGGCCCATAGGCCTCAGGCTCGCTTACACCGAGGAAGGGGACAAAGATCCTCTTCTCCCGAGGTGCGGCCTAGCAGCCCCAGGGTAGCCCGCAGTGGGCTTAGGATACAGTGGCCGGCCCTTTAGGCCGGCCGCATAGCTTTACACAGGATTGTGCTGCCCGGAATGTAGGCACAAACAGTGGTTTATACAGCTGCAGCTAAAGTGGCATTCTATGCTATGAAGGTTGTCTCTTGGCAACTGCATTGGAATCCTGTTGCCCATCTTTATGATCTGTTGGACTTTAAACCACTGCTCACAATTCTGAGCTACAAGCCTCGGAGCAGGTCAGTAATCTAACAAGCAGTGTCCTTGAAATCTATGGATAGCATCCAGAGTAGCTTGCTCTGAAGGAAGAGACTCTTGTCTTGAGGCACAGACCCTTGTTCCAGAGGAAGAGTAACACTGGATGCTACCCAATGATTTTCAGCAGCTGAAACTTTTTCAAGACGACTTATTAGTACTACAAAATAAATTATTATGAAACTAGTTGCATACCTTAAAAGAGATCTTAGTGGTGAGTGTATGTCCATGATAAATTATAGGCATTCCATCGTCACCATCCCAGCAGTCCAATTCCACACTCCTACAGCCTTGTAAGAGAACCTGAAACAGAGGAGGCCATAGTGCGTTACTTCCACAGAACTGAATACATCACATTATGAGTTTACAGCTCCAAATCCAAGTGAATATGCTTTAATTGACATGTAAAGTGAAAAAAAAATACTCTAAAGTACTATCAACATTCGACACATCTGACCAAATCTGTGTACAGCTAACAAGGGTAATTGTAGCCATCTTTTCAAGAAATGGCTTTCCATTACAACCACTGTGCACAAAACCCAATCTAAAAGCACTGGATGATGTGGACGCAGTAGAAGTGGCAGTGGAAGATCATGTGGATCTTTTCCTGACTTATTGCACATTCACTTGGATTTGTATCTTCGGATGCTCCTACTGCAGAAAGGTTGCCAGTAACCACAAAAGGACAATACTTGTCCCTGTATCGAGGATGTCCCTTAAGCTCCTTTAAAAACAACAACAACATGAGAATGGCTTTCTTCTTCTCTTTTTATTCCACTGATACTGCCTCTAAGGGCTCTTCAAAGAGCTTAGATGCTGTGAATGCTGTGCTCACCAGCTTCAACTGGGAACCTGCATCCATTCCAGGTTCACAGCCGGCTACATGAGGGGTTTGTCCCTATTTAAGGATACTTGGTGGGGTGACAGAAAAGAGAAAGAAAGAAAATAATCTTAGGCAATTTCCCCCAGCAAGCTCTTAAGGACCTCTACTGCAACCCTGCTTCCTGGTTGTGAGGAAGGGTCAGTCTGGAGAATGCCGAGACCAGTCCTGAAAAAATCAATGCTTTTCAGGACTGCATCAAAGAGGGTGAGGTGATCTTGAACAAATGACTGCCCTCTTGGCTTCCATGTTTAATTTAGCTTGATTTCAGAAAACACCATTACAGGACCTGTTAACGTCACCTATGCTGTCAGGGACTCATTCACTTGTCTGTTCTCCAGAATGATGCATGCTATTATCTGTCAACAATACAACTTTATGTTGACTTGACAAACAAGTGAGTCTCAACACACAAGAAAAAACAGACACAAATCCGACACCCAAAATGGCTGCCCTAGAAACCAGTGGAGTAACGCAGCATGAATCAATAAAACTACAGAGGATACTTTTGTGAGAACACTATAGGGATGCACTCCATGTGAAGCACTGTTATACTGGATGAGACTATGGGTCCATCTAGCACAGTATCGTCTCATCTAACTGGCACCAGTTCTCCAGAGTCAGTCTCCTCACCTGCTCCTGGTGACCTTTTTAGTTAGAGAAGTCAAAGTTGGAACCTGGGACTTTCTGCATACAAAGCATATACTCTCAATGAATGATGACCCCCTTCAGACATTAGACTTTTAAGGGCACCCCTAAAAATGTAAACTGTGAATATGACAAACTAGACAACACATCTACTGAATAACTGGGGCCTGAGTTTTTGCCTTGGTCTTTTTTTATGTAAATAGCAGCCATGCACTGGTCCCATCAATTCCTGGCAAATAGAAGGGGCAGAAATGGAAGCAGTAACAGATTTTACTTTTTTGGGTTCCAAGATCACTGCAGACGGAGACAGCAGCCATGAAATTAAAATATGCTTACTCCTTGGAATGGAATCTATGGCAAACTTAGACAGCATAATGAAAAGCAGAGATATCACCATGCCAACAAAAGTTCGTATAGTCAGGGCAATGGTGTTCCCAGTAGCAATGTATGGTTGCGAGAGTTGGACCATAAGGAAGGCTGAGCGCCGAAGAATAGATGCTTTTGAACTGTGGTGCTGGAGAAGACTCCTGAGAGTCCCTTGGACTGCTAGGAGATCAAATCAGTCAATCCTAAATGAAATCAACCCTGACTTTTCCCTGGAAGGACAGGTACTGAGGCTGAAGCTCAAATATTTTGGCCACCTAATGCGAAGAGAAGAGTCTCTGGAGAAGACTCTGATGCCGGGAAAGACTGAAGGCAAAAGGAGAAGGGGAAGGCAAAGGATGAGATGGTTAGACAGCATCACCGATGCAACGAACATGAAAATGAGTGAACTCAGGAAGATAGTGGAGGACAGGAATGACAATGACATCATCGCTGAGCACTCTAGGGGCTGCCCCCATACAGCTCCATTCAGGCTCAGTGCACTTCCTGGAAAAATTACAGAGGACATTGGTCCTAATCATGCAACAGGCATATCCGCTAGTTTGGCACTCAGAGTCAAACCAAACTCTACATAATGTGTGAAATGGCCTCGTAAGGTAAAATAATTGTTCACAATTAATGAGGTGTGAATTAAATTTCCACTCACAGGAAGTGTGATACTTCTTTAAACTCTACTAAACATTATGTAACTCCACCATGCACAAGTTGTAAAACTTAAGATCTCAAGAGACCAACACTCGTTTTCATGGGGGGTTACTACATGGAAAGAATGTCTAAAATATCATATAATATTCCTAGAAGAAATACTTTCATGAGTAAGGATTTCACTACAAACTAAACTCATCTTTTCAGCACAACTTACATTATTCTGAATGGCGCTTTGACATTTAAATGAACTAACATATTAGCTCAGTCTTTCCTGTGGGAAAGTCTAATTTTAGCAGGTTAGGTCAGACTGAATAGTGTCTAAATGCTACAACTCAAATGAAACACTTTTTTTTTTTTTGCCCAACAACAAAGCTTAAAGTATAAAAAAAGTATCTGAGTGCAACTGGGCACAACGCAGTTTTCCCACACATCATGCTTTTCTATGTTTTACAAGTAAGTATTTGGAACATTTACAGTCAGAAATGAGGAGGAGATCATGCTTCTGTGACTTTCCAAATAAACAAAAAAATATTTGTTGAAAAACGGGTAGTAGACTTGGCTAGGCATACCTGACTGTAAAGCTCCACTGAGGATTCTCCCTTAAGCTGATGTCCTGTGAGGTACGTATTGTGTGAAGACTCAATGTAATAATACGATAACGGGAGTAGCATATCTTCTATATTCTCTTGAGACTCATTGTTTAAAGAGGCAAAATTGTCTTTATCCATCAAAAACCTAGAGAGATCAAGAAATTTAAAATTCATAGTATTTCATAAGAGACATGCAAACCAGGTTAAATGAATACCAAAATGATCCACAAATAATTACCTTGCAAATCCCTCAAATGACATTAATCCCTGCTGACACATATTGATGCTGGGTTCAAACTTCTGCAAGAGACAGTAAGAGAATGTCAATATACAAATGAAAACAAACAGGCATATAAGAATTTTATATTTATAATTTGTATTTACGCAGGGCTTATTCATTAGTGAGAGCAGAACTAGGTATGATAGTGATAGACCCTGATTTTTAAATGTGGGTCATGTGAAAAACTCCTAAAGCAAAGTTGGGGGGGGGGAGTTTCCAGTGGAGAATTGGTGGGTCTTTCTGAAGATTTCACCTGCCTACCTCCCATCCTTTTTTCCACAAACCAGGATTATTTCTGATCTCAAATCTAAGCTAGGAGAAAGTGGCTTGGGGAAGATTGGAGGAGAAAAACAGTGAATGGAGGAAGGGGGTCAACATCTTCCTCCCACCCACAACTTTCCCATTTGAAAAACTGCCTCCATTGCACTTTACAGCTGTTTGATGCAATCCACATTTGAAGAAAAGTTCTGCCATCATCATGTTTAATTCCCCAGTGACAAGTGGCTTGAATTTATTCAAAGAAACATTTCTGCTATGTAAAATTCATAAAGAAAGATTATTGATAAAATATTCTGAGCCTAAAGAAATACAAAGCATATAATTGAATCATATATGTGCTGATTTAACTACACAAGCATTCTGTATGTGGACATTGAGGCAAATCTGTCCTTGTAGTTTTATGTCAGCTGCAATTCCAAATTACCAAATAAATTCCAAATGTTGGGAACACTCGTGCAACATAGATGGCTCTGTATTCATGGGTGGTATGAGAAACTGGTGACAGAAGGTCAGTGGGAAATTAAGACATGAAATGAGGGGATGCTGCCCCTAACATTCCCAGGCTCAACACAAAGCAAAAAAAAAAAAAGCCAATGGTGCAGGGACAGAGGTCCACCTCTCACTTGGTAATCACCACTCATCACATAATCAAGTTCTGTGTTACAGAAACATGAGAAAGGTTTGGAACTTCTCACATCACATCTTATCCCTTACAAGTGCAAAGAACTTGGGGATGGTGGCAAGTTATTGGGCATTGGAAAAAGTTAGTAGCAGTATAACTCTCATACAGATTCCAAATTCCCCTGACACGAAGTAACCACACTCCTGATATTTCTCCAATGTCTTAATAGGAAGTGGGAGACTCCTACAAGTCCTTTTAATGTGCAGAGAAAATGAATATTGTTGAGTATTCAGTGTGAAGTGAAAGAACAACCACACCTTCCTCCAAGGCCTCTGAAACGTTCAGAGAACTTAAAGACGGAGGGATGAGAGAGGTATCTCACTTCATGCCAGGCATGCCTGGGAGAAAGTGAACAATGAGCACAGTTTTCAAACTGTGTTCTGCAGAAGTCTAGGATTCCTTATAATCTCATCAGGGATTCCTCAAGGAGAAGATCAGCAATGTCAGAAAATGCTATCTCTAAAAGACAGCTGGTCCACCACAAACAATCTTCTCCCACAAACTGCAGGCCCAGGGAAGGGGAATGTGTGTTTCAGTAGGGCAATGATGATCTATCATAGACCTGGCCCATGCTCTGCTTAACAATGCAGAGAATTAGAATGCCCAAGAGCTTCATAGCAGACATACAGGAGTACTGTGACATTGAAGCTGATGTGGAAGGAAAGCAATTATATGAAAGTCACTGCAATAGAGGAAGAGATAATGCACACAATTCTCACCAGTGGTGAGGAGAGGCATATTGGCAATCACTCTTGAGTCTAATGAAAATGAACACTACAGCAGTTTCTATTCCTTTTGGTCTGTTGCTTTTTATAGTCTTTTCCTCTTCTTTCTAACATCATGTCTATCCACTTTCTTCTGCAGTTTTTCTCTCCTTGTGCAAGGGCCAATAGAATCCTATAGTCAGCAATGCCTGAACAGTTTAGTTTAAACTGGTACATAAATTATATATATAATTTGTGTGTGTGTTGCACATGCACACACACCGCCTACCTTGGTCATTGGATTTCTCCCCTGACTTTAATCCAAGGCGGTTTACATGGGCAGGCTTGCTAAACCCCAAGGGTTTTTTACAATAATACAAATGTTCTAATTCAGTGGTTCTCAAACTGTGGGTCGCGACCCACCATTGAAAACTTTAACTGCCCCCTGCCCCCTTAAGGGGTGGGGACAGCATGGCGGCAGCGGCAATCCAGGGGATCACTGCCACTGAATTGCCCGAAACCGCTGTTGCTGCAGTTACCGGGGCTTGCGGGAGCTTCAGTGAGGCCTGCACAACCCTCTGCAGGCCTCCCCGATCTTTGAATCACCGAAAAACGGTGATTTTCGGGCACTTCTGGTTTTCGTGAAAACCGGAAGTGCCCAATCATCGCCGTTTTCCGGCAATCCGAAGACGGTGGTTTGGGGAGCAACGGCGGTTTTGGGGGCAGTTTCGGCGGTGGTGATCCCCTGGATCGCCGCTGATGCTGGCCCCGCCCCTGCAAACACTCAGAGTTCTCCCCATCTCGCAGGGAGAACTTTGAGAAACACTGTCCTAATCTTTCATAGAATGTTTTCATTCCAGCTGGTTTCCTTCACAGTCTGGCCTCCCACACTTGGCTGACGGTACTCTGCCTCCCACGCAGGTGCAGCTGGCAGCTTTATCTCTCCTCCCAGAGGGTTCACAATTTTTTGTCAGCAGCCTGTCTCGAACTGCCGTTCACAGATCTTCAGGCTTACGAGGCAGCAACTCTACCAACTGAGCTAGACCTCCTGCCCTAGAGATGCCACTAGTCCCCGTCTATCCCAGTTTTCCTCACAGTTGGTCTCTGCTCATCTATGTGTCAATAACAGCTTTGAGCATCAACCAGCACATGCTCAACTCTGCCACTGAAATCGATGGGATTTAAAAGCACTGGACTGGATTGTTCCCTTTGTTACTTTGATGCTGCAATGTCACATCTGAACGTGGTGGCTTTTCCTGGTGTAGCAAAAGTACACACTGTTATGCCATTGCAACATTCCAGTTCTGCTCTCAACACTGGAAGCTACTGGAGTGACAGAGGAAAACTAGAACACAAAATAAACAGTTAAGCAACATGAATAATATGTTCCAATAACAAACCTGGATAATACTGAGGATTTCATCATATGTGTAGTGTACTCCTTGGCAATTTACTAAGAAGTCGTTGAGTTGCTGGATACCCACTCCAAAAATTCCCAGAGACATGCTCTCAACTCCAGTGCCATTAGTAACAATGCTTGCTGCAGCAATAGCGTCAGATATTTGTCTCTGGTTGTCTGATAGCTGTTGTCTGCTTTTAATGAACAGTCCCAAATCTGATATGTTCCTAGTTAGTAAGTCTAAAAGATAAAAATGTGAACACAGATACTTTACAGAATATCCATCTCTACTAAAATGTAAGGTGCTTATTTTAACTTTGAAAGTTGTAATCTCTATATCATGTTATGGGAGCTGCTGTTTAGTTTTGAATGTTTCCTGGTTGCATTTTTTTCCATTGTTTAAAATAACTCGCAGCTCAATCCTGCGTAAGGATCCGCCGGGTGGCCGATGCCACCCGCCGGATCCTAATCTCCGCCGCGGGCAGCCTGCAGCAGGCAGCCCGCGGTGGAAAGTCTACTCGGGGAAGGGGATGCTCATCCCCTTTCCCGAGTGTGACCGCGGCTGGGGTCGGTAGACCTCCTCGGATTTCCGCCAGCTATTTTGCTGGCAGAAGTTGGAGGAGGCTGTGTAACGGCCCAGCCGCCCAGCGGGGACCGGGATATGCCGGACGCCATGCCCCGCCCGGGGGTGGCTGGGCCTATGGCCGCCCTCCCAGCTCCGCTGTTTCTCCCCCGCCCCCGTTATCCCTCCCCCACTTCCGCCGACCCCCACGCCCGCTGGATCCAGACTTACCTGGGTCCGGTGGCAGGCTGAGGGCTCCGGCAGCGGAGCTGGGAAGGCCGTCCTTGTGCTGTCCTTCCCAGCTCTAAAGTAGTCGCAAACGTGCTTTATGGCACGTTTGCGACTACTCCAGGTGGCGGAACGCTTGTTCCACTGCCCTAATTTAGAGCAGGATTGTGCTCTCGTAGTTTGTTCCAAGGTACATTTCACAAAGAACTACACCTATACCAACTACATGAATTTCAACAGGCTCTAAGGCTGCAATCCCATGCTTGGTCATGCATAATTAAGCTGCACTGATATTAATGATATGCATGTTGGCATATTACGGTATATAATATTAACACAGAATGTTTAAAGTTTGTCAAGTGCTTTATAACGTTAAATATTTTTGCTCTCAGCATTAGCTCACTGAGGTCGGCCATCATTGTTCTCATTTTACAGATGGAGAAATAAATCTGAAAGACAGTGACATGACTAGCCACAGAGTTAGCCCATTGCAGATATAGCATTTGAACCTAGATGCCAAACCTAGGCTCTACCCAATGAAACATATAGTTCCAGTATATTAATTATCTTACCTAAATCAGGCTGGAGTCCATTTGTATTCTCATCAATCTTCAGAGAGGTATACAGTGGAACAGAATCAGAACCCAGTCGATTACAGGGTACGGCATATATATCAAAAAGATCTTTCAGATCCTTGCGGCTTCGAACACTAGGATGTATGAATTATTTTTATTATTTTTATTTTAAAAAATATTTTCAACACACAATCTTCTTAGAAACAGGCTAGGAATTAGGTAAAATAGATGTTACCTGAAAGATTTGAAGAGTTCTACGAATTCAACAAAACTCATGTTGCTATCAGAAACCATGAAGGTTTGGAAGCCTTTCATTCCTCCTTTAACTCTTCCATGCCAGCTACTGCTGCTCCATGTACTAAAAGAAAAAGAGTCTAATGTAATTTGCACTGAACTTAGGTATGGAAACAAAAAGAGCAGATATAAGTAAAAGCTACAATTTGAATTGGGTTAAGTTGCTGTTAATAACTTGATTCTGTATATTAAACACTGTGTTTTTTATACCCTTCGTTTTCATAACCAGTTTGGATAAGAGGAAGTAAGCTGTAGATCTATTTATTGCCTGTACTACTTCAGGCTGACATTTCATTGGTGCACATTTGAATACTCCTAGAAAAAGAAAACTCCCCTGTACATAGAAAATCGGCATATCTGGAAATAACATATCTACTCCATGGTAGAGCAGTTATTGTGGCTGAATTTAATGAAAATTAAATATTTCATACATTTCTCTTTACACATAACCTTTCATTAGATGCTTGTAGGAATGGTGATGCATATTTAGGCCAGCACAGTCATAATGCTAGGAATATCTTAACTCTGGTTCAGAGAGCAGGAGCAGGCCAAAGGCTGGGCACTCCACTCTCCAGTGTGAATTCCCTCACTGGAATTACACCAATATCAAAGTGAACAGCAATTAACATTAATCATGGTTCCTCATCCACAGTTTGAAGCTGGTTAGATAATAATGGTTACTAACATCAAATGTTGATGTAATGCTGAAATTTGGGAAAGCCACAATCTGCTTCCAACTGCTTAACCTCATTTAAGATATTTCCAGTGTTATATCTGCACCAGAAAACAACAAATATTTGGGTTTTTATTTGAGAAATTTATACACTGTCTTTCAATTAAAAAAAACCTACAGTAGTATGACTAACAAGTTAGAGTCTATCTTAATTAGCTAATTTACATAAATTGCACAAAAATACACAAAAATGCCAGGATCTCTTTTAAAAAACACACAGCAATAAGACACATGAACAAAATGCACAAAAAACATAAATTCCAAATACAAAACCCCCCAAACTCAACTCTTTCCCCCAACCCACCCATGCACAGTTTCCAAAGTAAAAAACATAAATTCCAAGTACAAAACACCCCAAACTCAACTATTTTCCCCCCACCCCACCCATGCACAGTTTCCAAAGTAAAAAACATAAATCCCAAGTACAAACCCCCCCAAACTCAACTGTTTTCCCCCACCCCACCCATGCAGTTTCCAAAGTAAAAATAAATAAATCCCAAGTACAAAAAAACCCCAAACTCAACTCTTAACCCACCCCACCTATGCACAGTTTCCAAAATCTCCCTAACTAGGCCCAGTTCAGAAGCTTACCCAAGCTGCATTCATTCACCATCGGAGGAGCTGGGAGGACAACGCCCTCTGCAGCTCAGCTGAACTGAACTGAGGAGCACAACGCCCTCTGCTGGCTGCTGAGGAGCTCAACTCATGCACGTGCATAAATTAACCCCAACAATCAGCTGTAGATCAGAGAGATTAGTCACAGAAGAAAGCACAAGGGAGCTCTCTGGCTCCGGAAAAAATCCGGAATTTTTTTAAAAAAACTAAAAACGTAATTAACACTTAATTAATTAAGTGTTAATGGGGCAGATAACGGCCAGTCCTTGCGTACCCCCAGCACGTGGTCCACATACCCCTAGGGGTATGCGTACCACAGGTTGAGAACCTTTGAGTTAGACCAATAAAAATAAATTTTAAAAAATGCAAATGTTGAACATAAAGAAAGCTATAAATTTTAATAGGTAATAAAATCCAACAGAACTAATAAAACCATCCATTAAAAAGGGTTTCAGTCACATGCTGAAGACCTGGACAAATAAAAGGGTCTTCACATGGTACCAAAAGGACATCAGATTTCACACTAGGTAACAAGCCTTTCTGAGGAGGGCACTCCATATATGGGTTGTCACAACTGAGAAGTTCCATCCTTCAGTCCCCACCTTCCTAACTTTAGAAGGTGGAAGGCTCTTGGAGCAGGGCTTCTTATGATGATCTTAAAGTTCAGGCAGACTCATGGAGGTGGTCTTTCCTCCAACAGCTCATGGTGACACGTGGAATTGTCTCATTTTTTTCCTCATGACACCATCATATAAGGAAGACTCGACTAAAAGACAATGACTTGCTCAAGGAAAGCTTCATGGAATGAGTAGAGATTTGAACCTAATTTCCCATATTCAAATCCAACTATCTAGACAATGGATGGCATCGCGACCAGTGCTTGCAGAGGAAGCTCCCGATAGAAGAAGTACTAGTTCAGGATGCCACCCACTATGTTTGTGTTGCTACAACTAAAAACTGCATCCTATCTTGGCAAGTTGAATGAAACAATGCAGCATGCTTAGAAACATGCAGCATGTTTCTTTTGGTCTTCTCCCATTTTGTTTAAATAATGGCCATAACACCAAGGTTTTGAGTCTTTACACACATAGACACACACACTCACAGAAAAGCAAAAGTTAAAGATCAGTTTGGGTTGTATCCTAAGGTGTTGCACAGCACTGCTCCATCACTGGAAGCAGCAGACGGAGCATTCAGCTCATGCAACCTTTTGCACAAGTGGAACATTACTTTCAAGAATAGAAGGAGTTTCTGACAATGGAGCTCAGATCTATGAGGATACAGGTCTTTATTTTATAACAAAAGTGAGTAACGTTTGGGCTGCTTATACAGGAGGCTATAAAGAAATCCCAAATGTGTTTGCAGATCTGGCACATCTCAAGCTTTGTTTTTCCAGTACTAGCAGAGGGCTAAGTTTCTACAATTTAGAACTGCAGTTCAAAAATGTACTTGTTTACTGTGAGCCCTTTTGGAACGGGAAACCATGTATTTATTTAGCTATGTAAACTGCTCTGCGAACTTTTTTGTTGTTGTTGAAGAAAAGCAGTATATAAATTTTCTTAATAGTAAGTCAAATCATGTTTTCGCCTTACCTAGATTGACTTTTTATTGAGGATGACATCACAGGAGAAGACGTCGGCCTGACAGGTGAAGAGACCCCAGGTGTTACATTAGGAGGTACTGAGGTAGTCAAGGATTGTGCTCTTCTAGAAGGCAGGATGTTGGTACCAGAAATAGTAACTAGAAGATTTGGTTCTAAAAAATGAAAGCAAATTTGAATCACTAATATTTATGGGTAACTCAACAAAATAAAGGGCCCTAATTTGATTCACAAATCTGACTTCAACTAGAGATATAACACGGTTAAAGTAAAATCCACATTCTGAAGTAGGATTAATGTCTTCATTAGGACCAATCCAAAAGTAACAAAGTGTCAAACAGAAAGTTTTCAAGTCCTATAGGACCTATAGGATTCTTTATCAGGCTAGAAACTGATGAAGAATGCTATAGGATTTGAAAGCTTTCTGTTTGAACCGCCAAATGGTAAGCAGAAGGGAATAGTTGGACATGTTGTAGATTCCTCAACAGCCTGCAGTTTGTAAAATCAAAACATAGAGTTCAGGAAGCTCTCATGCAGACCTGAATCAGCCTCTAAAAGGTGTGACATAGTTTCAATGAACACATAAGAGATGCTTAGAAAAAGGAAGCAAGCAAAAAATGACTGAACCCCTGATATTTTGGAAAGTCTTGGCCCAATCCTATCCAACTCCCCATGCAATGCAATGCAGCGGCACCAGTGTGGCTTCTGCTGCATCCCATGGAGACGTTTTGGCTGTTGGAGGGCTCCTCGGGGTAAGAGGACATTTGTCCCTTTGCCCAGGAGTAAGCCCCAGCAGCCACTATGGGGCAACACGGGCCTGCGCCAGCTCAATCGCTGGCACAAGTCTGCGTTGCCCCAGAAAGGAAGATCAGGCCCAGGAAGGGGTTCAGGATTCAGTGTGTGCCACTGTTGATCCTGCCCTCTCCCAGGCCTGATTTGCCCTCCTCATGAACCGCCCTCATCACTGCTTGTGTCTTGGTGCATAAATCTTTATTTCTTCAATCTTTGATAACTCACATGGCTGAAAATCCCATAAACGCTGCTTCTGTACATATTGCAACAAGCCATGAAAACCTGCATGCCACTTTAAAATACTGCTCCCCTTCTCTTGCTTTCTCTCGGAGACTGATTCAAGTCTGCATGAAAACCTCATGAACTCCATCGTTTGATTTTACAAACCACAGACTGCTAGGGAGCCTGATGAAGAAACATATTAGATTTGAAAGCTTGCTGCTTAGCACCTTGTTACTTTTTCATTGGTCCTAAAAAGGCATTACTACTCTTTGAATAGTGGATTTTTCTTCTAATTAACCAACACAACCACCTACAATTTTATTGGTAAATTAGTATATTTTACTGTACTGTCTCCTGTTTATGACACAATACCGTATACAAGTTCTCCTATTACACAAAATTGTTTGTCAGTCAGAAAATAAAAGTGATAAATGATAAGGCAGCTATCTTATATTGCTGCAAATATACCTCACATTTTTGCCAATATAACATATGGCCCAATACTAAGTGTTCGTTATGTTGCCGGAACATGCGTTCTGGAGGCGTAATGCGCTTTCCGGCTGTCCCAAACGCCAGAAAGCGCATCCAGGCCACCACTGGAAGTGGTGAGTGGCCATGTCTGTGCAGCGACGGACTGGGGACACTTGCTACCACAGGTAAGACTGTGCTGGGGGTGGGAGGGAGGCAGGAGGGGTGGAACGGTGTGGGGGTGGGTAGAACAGACAGGAAATAGGGGTGAGGACGAGGGCGGATTGGGCCTGGGAAGCAGACGAGTTCAGCAGCAGCAGCAAACTTGCAGCAGTGGGCAGCGATATGCAGCAGGGTCTTACCCCAGGGGAAGGGAACAAATGTTCTCTTCCCTCCAGAGGTCAAATCTCCCCACAGGATGCAGCAGATGTCACATTGGTGTCGCTGCATCACTGCCAGCGCAATCCTATCCAACTTACACCACCGGTGTAACCAGCAGGCGAGAGGCTTTGGAGGGGAGATTTAAATCCCCTTTGAATCCCTTTTTGAATGAACTTTGAATCCCCTTTCTGTTCTGGGGTCTCCCGTTCTCACTGCATGGCTGGTTACACCAGTGGTGGAAGTTGGATAGGATTGCGCTGTGCATGGTGAATTAGGTAGGATTGGGCTGATAGTCCAATAAAAAAGTATCATATGAACTCTCTCATTTCGTTGCTAGTACAGACTAACTCTCTATTAAACGGATGTCACTTCTGGCCCTCAGCAGGCGCCATGAATGCTATTCGGCCCGTTGTATGAAATGAGTTTGACACCCCTATTCTAGACCTTAACTGGAAATAGCAAAGATTGGAATTACAATTCAAGGAACTACTTTCTTATGGTAAGGATAGTTAAGAGCTAGACCAAACCAGCAAGGAAAATAGCTTGATCAGCAACATGAGGATATTTATAAATACTTATAAACAGGGTAGAATATACATTTTCAGTGACAATAGTTATAATTTGTTCTGTTTAAGAACAACAGGATGGAATACTATGGGACTTTTAAAAGGTCCCTACCATAAATGAAAATTCTTTTAGGCCCCAGTGAAACAGAAAGTTTTTTTCCCATCCATTCTTCACTAGAGAAAAATAGTCTCTATTACTAATTTATTCTGGCAACAAAAAAACATCATATTTATATAATTTATCATGAACTTTTAATGGAAAAACACATTTTTAATCGTTAGTCTGGAAAGCTTCACTTTATTTGAAGAAAATCTTATCCCAACATTATGTGCCAGCTGGAACTCAATAAAATGTAAACATGTCTAAAATTATTTTTCAAAGCCAGAATTTCCTGAATATTTAAAAAATGGTAGGATTTCAGGAAGATTTCTTTAATAAATAATGTGTTTAATTATATATTGTATTGTGTATATAATAATTATATAATTTAATTTGCGTAGAGCCTTTTGAGTGTGCAAAACACATATTGCAGATGGAGAAGACTGAGGATGAGAGGAAGTGGCTTATCTAAGGCCACCTAGTGAGTTTATGACACAGACAAGGTTCAAACCAGAAAAGCTCAGCTCAGTCTCTTAGCCAATACATGCTGTACCAGCTCTTTATGACCAAGAAACTGTATTTGGATATAAACTATTCAACCTTATAACAAGTGGTCCATCTCCATATAATGAAGCATCATCTAGAACATTTTGCACACCTTACATTTATAGCCCAATCCTGTGTAGGCTCGCCACAGCATGCGAAAGTATGCTGCATCGGATCCTAGGCAGGATCGGTCCAGCGGCTGAGGAGCTGGGGCACATCTCAGGAGAAAGGCTTTCCCCAGGGAGAGCCCCAGTGGCTACTATGGGCCTCCTCAGATGTGAACCGGCAAAATGGTCGGCACAAATCCGAGGAGATGGTGTAAGGCTGGCCAGGCCCAGGAAAGGGGATAGGAATCGGCGGAGCACGCTACCTATAATCCCTCCCCTGTCCCTGGCCTGGCGGGCCAATCACCCCATCCCCTGCCAGCCCTGTCCACGCTCCCCATGCCCTCCTTCCGCCCGGCACAAGACTTACCTTTGTCCACTGGCAGTGGTTGCGGCCGAGGACTGAGTGAGCTGCACTGGCCTCGGTGACGGAGCCGCTTACTCACTGGGTGCCGCAAACGTGCTATAAGGCACATTTGCGACACCTTCCCCCGGCAGGACAACAGTCTTACCAGGGGAAAGTTAAGCAGGATTGCGCTGTTAGTTAGGATTCAAAAAGGTACAGAAGCTCTGCGTACACATCAGAATTGTTGAACCTCTCCACCTTCTACTGCAGAATGTTCTTCCAAACACTGCCCAGCAAGTCACTCCTAAATGTGGGGAAAGACCTGGGAAGCTACAATTACACAAAAATGGAGGGGAAAGCCTTCATGCTTGTGCACACACATTAATTGGACCCTTTGCCAAAACAAATGAAGAGAAGTACCTGCTTCTTCTTGTTCATCAATGTCTTGAGGGTCTGAACCACTTCTACTTCGATTTTCCTTATAAGGTCTAACTTTTCGAGTTGCCATCTCATCATCAGTACCCTCTCCACTTTCACCCTTAAAATAGAGAATGTGATAATAAGTAACTTAGAAATAATACATATTTCAACCACCATCCATTTTCTAAACAGCAAAGCTAAACGACAAAGCTATAAAGCTTTCTTTGATACAAAAAAGTCAGTTTTGTGAGGCAAGCACAGGTGAGCAGCATCAAGAAAGAAATTACTAATAAGTTTTCATTTGAGGGCCAAAATAGACATGATGTGAAATATCTGTGAACTTCCATAGTTGCACTCTTAAAAAATAAAAATAAATAAGAGAAGATGCAGGGTAGGTGGAAGCAGAGCCATAGCAAGGGTCCCTGGCACCCCCTTGGGAGTGACATCACCCGGGGTGTGTGTGTGTGTGTTTTTAAAAAATCAAAACAAAAAAGCAAAAAAAAACATGTGCAGGGTAGTTGGACCCCAGTATCTGCACCCCGCGGATCACAAATTACTCACCTGGGGGGGCGGACTCCGGAGATCCGTTTTCCTTTGCACAGGCCTGCAGAGAGGGGAAGGGGGAATGGGGGGGTAACAGGGGTGGGGGGAGGGAGGACTGGGTCCAGGAAGGGGGTGAGTTCATCAGCAGTAGCAGCTGCCAAATCCTAACCCCCTTCCTGGGTCCGATCCCACAGTGTGGGTCCACGCAGACTTTCATCAGCAATTTTGCTGGTGCAGGTCTGAGTAGACCCCCCCCTAATGCTGTGGAGGCTTACCCAGCGGAGACCTTCATAACTGCCCCCCCCCACAGGATGCAGAGGTAGTCTTTTTGGCAATGCTGCATTGGCGGGGGGAATGGATAGGATTGGGCTCTCAGAGTATTTGCATCCTGCTTTTCAGACATCCATGGGATAGACATGTTTTCTTATATGCAGGACAGACGGCAGCGTCAAGTGGATGATTTTCATCAGGAAAAGGTGTGTACGTGGGGGGTAAAAAATTCCTGTCCCAGCTTTGTAATTCAGATCCAAAACAAGAGGTCTGGTAGGTACTGTTATAAATTACTAGCTGCTGTTTATTATTATTATTATTATTATTATTATTATTATTATTGGCAAAAGATCCTTTTCAAGCATCTCACACATTTACTTACTTATTTAAAAAAATTATATACCGCCTTTCTTATGCTCAAACATTATATCTAGTTTGGCTCCCCTGAGTATACTGCACACAGAAAATGACAATTTCCTGAACACTTTTGGTTGACTTGCCCTAGGGTCTAAATCCTGCAGATGCCACTGCTGCTTGTGATCTGCTCCATTCTGCCCCCCCCCTCGACCCCTGCCACCAACCTACCTGGGCCAAAGGCCAGACTGTGGTCTGTCGCTGCCCGCGCTGTTGGTAGCGGGCTGCAGACTGTCGGAGTAGCTACAGCAACGGTGGACTGCAAGGTCCATCAGCATATTGTGCGGATAGGATTGGACTGTAAATAAACTTAAATTAGCAATACAATGATATTAAATATTGAATATCCTACCCTTATGAGAACTTTCTTCTTCTTTTTAGCTGTGCTGATTCCCAGAGTATTGTTTCTCTGCACACCTGGTTTCTCTAGGCTTTTGGTCAAATTTCCTGGGTTTGTATTTCTTGTACTCCAGCGCCGCCCTCCAAACAATTCAACAGCTTGGGCCAATGTTGGGCCTTCATACCTGCCATCCTCCTAATAAAAGTCATCAATGTTATCAAAATGAACAAGGCCGAGTATTTAATATGAAATGTCATTTTCTTGTTATTATGTGCACATACAGTATGTGCACATACAGTATACATAATGAGCAAACTCAGGAAGATAGTGGAGGACAGGAAGGCCTGGTGGGATATGGTTCATGGGATCACGAAGGGTCGGACACGACTTAACGACTGTACAACAACAACAACACAGTATTATAAGAAAATAGGATAGCCTGAACCAGGGCCCCAGGATCTATCAGGAGCAGCAGAAAAAAGCACGAGGCATTGGGAGACAAAAAGGGACAGCCACGAAGGTTCCATGGGCGAATGTGGCACGTATTCTGCCTCTTGGGGAATAAGGAGAATCATATTTCACTTTACCTGGTAGAGGCTGACATACTGTTTCCGCAACCACTGCAATCTCTGATCAGGAAATTTCTTCATCTTTCTTACAGCATTCATTAGTTCCAGCAATCCATCAAATAGCATTTTGGCAGTATATTTTGGAGCCACAAAGTGCAACAACTTATTTTCAGTAGTTTGAAGTCCATACAATAGTGTTACACCATTCTCTTCAAGGGTCATATTGCAAAGTTTATTTTGAATGCACACAGCATGCATATCAATGCCAGAGTGCCCCATATACACAGCTTTCGCCGAAAACAGGTCTAAGTAACCTTCCACCAGTGCATTTGATCCAGTATTGAAAACAAAAGGAAATTTACCAAGTTCAGCAGTGCTACCCAGCATGCTCAGTTTCATTTTAGAATTTGCAGAAGAAGCAGTGGTGGGTTTCATCCATGTCAATGTACTATTGTCAGGCTGAAGCTGAAGGAAACAACGTGCTGAAAAATGTGTCTCCTGGTCATAACGTATGACTGTTGCCCCTTGCAGCATGAACTGATGGACATCTGCTCTGACGGACAGCACATACCAGGGAATGAGCTCGATTCCATGACTAAAAGCTTGTTGCTGCTGCTGTTGCTGTTGCTCTTCAGCTGCCTGTCCGGTCCATTCTTTGGATTGCTCAAATATGTCACTTTCTGAATCTGACAGATCTCCAATTATAAGCCTGCATGGAAACAAAGTCACCCTAAGTTTTCAATTAGCACACATCATCATACAGGCTATTTAATCATGCAGTTTTTGACTCTCATTCTTAATTTTTTTTTCTTTTAAAAGGGAAGTAGGAGTGTTCTGTTTGGAGCTAATATATACCACATGTGCGCAATATGATTTAATCAAATGGTATAAGCGACCATTTCAGTAACCAGATATTGCATGGATCTATACATTACAGTTTATTTCAGGCAACAAAACATTATATTCACACAGGAAAAACTATCTCTGATAAGAGGCATGCCCAAGACAGACTGTGGGACTTTCTCTTCCTTTACCTGAGTATGCCGTTTGTTCTCCTTGTCTGAAGAGTAGTTTGATGTATAAAGGAAAAGGGCAGACTCTACTTTCAGAAGGTCCAGATTTAACCCCTGAACTATCAGTTGCTAACCCCTAACCATATGCATATGACAAACTGTTCAATACATACAGACCTAAGTCACAATTTGAGTACAGTAATACACACATAGTATCTATAATGCTGTTTGTCAAAAGTCAAATAAAGCAAAGAATGAAATCCAATTCATTTGCTGAGTATGAGCATTAGTACGAGCAAACATACCCACACTTACGAGCACACCTGGATGCAAGCCCATTGAGTAAATAGGATGGCTTCATAAAGAACTACTCCAGGGAACACAAGCTAATACTACAATACTACAGCTTCATCAGAATCAAACTGCCTGTTGTACCTTACCTGCAAGATTTATGACTAAACCTTTCAAATTTGTGGAGGCGATAGTCCCAAGTGCTACAGCTACAAGAACTGCTTCATGTTGTTTGACCAAACGCACTGATCAGAAATGAAGGAATGTGCATTTAAGCTTAGAGAAGTATATGCGAACACATCAATGAAACTGTTCACTGTTATAGTGCAGAAGTTTTTAAAGACTTTAATTCACTGTAAAAGATATTAATGTTCGTGAAGGACTATCTATAGGCAGTTTACAGATAATACTTTCATGGAGCAAACAAACTCCAGTGTACAAGCAGCTCTCGATTTACGCAGGGGTTGTGTTCCTGGAAAATGGCGCACTTCTCAAAAATGCGTAAATGAAAACTGGCTTTCCCATAGTAAACAATGGGATTGATATGGGTTAAAGGAAATGTCAGCAAGTACTCATGCCGAGAACTGGCAATTATGGAGGGAGGCTACTGTGAGTGGGAAAGTGAGGCTACTGATGTCAATGGCTCAGTGTTGTCTCAGGGTGTTTTTGAGAAGTAGGATACCAGTGTCTTTTGTGTGGGTTCAATTTTTTTCCTGCAAGTTCTCTTGGTAACACTGCATAGCTGAGTGCACAATTCTGCTCACTTTGGAGCTATGTTTGGTGCTTGAACCGTTGTCATCTAAGATAGCCAAAGCACTCTCAATTAAATTGAATGCCTCTGTCAACTGCTTATCTGCCAGAGTTTGCACAACATCAACCTCATCTTTGCTCTCCATCTCTTCTAACTCCATCTCACCGAGACCCAATTTCTTAGCCAATCTCACAATGTTTTCTCTGGTTGTAGATAGGTCAGTTCCAACACTGAAGTCTCAAACGTCGCATGCTAGATATGGGCACAGTTTTCTCCAAACCCCATTCATACATGGACTAAGTGCCTCTCATGCCTCACAGACAAGCATGATAGAGTCTCTAATGTTTAATGACTTCCAGAACTCTTCAACAGTCATTCTCCAATTGTCAGTAGCCTTCACTACAGTATCAAAGGTTTTTTTGAGGTAATAAGCCTTAAACGTGCTAATCACACCCTGATCCATTGGCTAGATGAGGTTGGTGGAGGATGTTTTGCAAAGATCTTGAATGGAGTTGGGACGTTCAAGGGCATTGTCCAATAGGAGTTAGATTTTAAAGAACAGATTCTCCTCTTCACAATAAAGGTGCAACTCATCTTTGAGCATAGACACGAGATAGCTGCAGAAAATACGACCGGTAACCCCCCCTTGCTGTTTGCAAAGAAATGAACCGGTAAAAGATTTTTCACATACCCTTTGAGAGCATGCGAGATTGCAGAGCGAAAGACAAGTGCCGGTTTCAACTTGCAGTCTCTTTATGCATTATCCTCGAACAGTAAAATGTAGCGATCCATAGAGGCCTTGAAGCCAGGTGCCATTTTCTCCTCCCGAGAAATGTACGTTTGTGCTGGCATTCTTTTCCAAAACAGAGCTGCTTCATCCACGTTGAAAATTGGCTTTGCAGAGTAGCCTCTCTTCTCAATGATAGCCTTCAGAGTGTCCATGAACCACTCAGCTGCCACGGCATCAGTAGATGCCGCCTCCTTACTCATTTTTATGTTACGATAGCCGTACCTTCGCGAAAAGTGAGCAAACTAGCCGCAGTTTGCCATGAATGGCTTCATCACGGGGCCTTCTTCCTCCTTCTGCAGTTCTTCCACAATTGTGCAGGCTTTTTCTTGGGCCAGGAATATGCTGACTGGTATGCTGTGCTGATTTTGATCTTCTCTCCACGTGCTCAGCATTCGCTCCATGTGCTCCATTATTACGATTGATTGATTTTATTATGTAAACCACTTTGTGAACTACTCAATGAAAAGTGGCACATAAGTATTCTTAATAACAATAAAATAACAACAACAACAACAACAATAGTGGATTTTCTTTGTGCTTGCAGTTGTCCCCAATTGAGCACTTTTCTTGCTCTTGTCTGCACTGTCTTGAATGGTATGAAGAGTGCTCTCATGTACGCCAAGCATGCGACCAACATCCGAGACACATTCTCCTCTCTGGAGCTGGTTGATCACGTCTAGCTTAACATCCATTGTAATGGATTTTGCACCTTCTTCACTCTAGGCTCCCAGGACAAAGCAGATGGAAGCTTTCCAGACATGGTCTTGCAGGGAAAAGTGCACCAAATATCCCATGTCTCTCTCTTGCCGGCCAAAAACGCAGAAGCACAGGAAGCTTAACCACGCTGTTTTAAAAATTAGCTCACACAAATCACACTTCCAGTCTTATGGCATGATCCTTCCTAATTTCGCACCTATGGAGCATGCGCTCTGTAGGCGGAGGGTGTTGTAAACGTGCCATAAAGCGCATTTACAATACCTGGACAGTAAGGGCCACCAGCGAGCAGCCCTCTCTCCGCCTTGCACCCAATCCTGCAGCCGCTGGAGCAGGTGAGAGTTGCACCAGTCGGTGCAGGAGTGGGGGGAGGGTGGGCCGGGGGGCAAGGGAGGGCAGCCGTTGGGCTAGCTGGGTCGGGAGGGGGCGGGGATATCGGTGGCGAGGTCCGCCGATATCCCCAGCCCTCTCCTGGTCTGGCCCGCCCTTACCCCACCGCCCCAGATGTACTTCGGCTCAAGAGCGACATACATCTGAGGAGGCCCCTTGGGGCCTGGCAACTGGACACCGGGGGACTAATGTCCCCTTCTCCCAAGTAGTTCCTGGGCCATGCCTGAGCAGCCCGGGAAGGTTTCAGAGTCCTGCGGATCCTTACACCGGATCGGGCTGCCCATTTGTAAATTACACTACTTCAAAAACATACAAATTAAGACCATGTAAATTGAGAGCTACCAGTATTCTCCAGGGACTTAAAAACAGTCCAAAAGGTTGGGGTGGTTTTGCTTATACTGCCCACAAAATAGAAGATAAATGTGCTTATTCCCTGTAAACCAGATGGGAAAACAGGCAGGAAAACAAAACAACAACAACAAGTCATTTGGATAAACCCAAAACAAGACAAAAGATTATGAAGCACAATTTAGTGCTACTTCTAAGGAAGTGAAAACAGACAGGGCACGAAGGCAACACCCTCCCTGTTTGCTGCCCAGCAACTCATATTCAGAGGTAGGATAATTATGCTTTTCTTTCACACGCACAATTATGTACGTATAATACTAACAAATGAAAAATTCATACTCACTCTATTCTTGTTTAATCAAAACATTTGCCAGTTTAGTATCTGAACAAAGATACATTCAAGGTAAGCCATAAATTTCAGTTAAGAATAAATTATTTCTGGAAGGCAAGCGATAAGCTTTTAAAATAATTATATAAAAAGTCCTTCTAAACACTTTTTCAGTGTCAAGAGGTGATGTGAAAGGACAACAAAGGAAGTCAGACTCTCTTGGCGTCAGATGTTGCTTAGCTGCCCAGAAATAACACATGCCAAATAACAATAATTCTATTAGAAACTATTTGGTCAGGAAGCAAAGATGAGTTCATGTACATATTAAGGGAGTAAGCACATTTAGAAAATGAAGCTAGTTCTTTGTACACAAATAGGCATTTATTGGACATTAGTACAGTCTTACTAGTAAGATTTAGGATTGGGCTGGTAGAAAAATCCCAGCACAGAAATGTTTCTTCCCTACTTCTCCCCCCCCACCCCCAACCTTGTAAAGTGGGCATGTAAAACATGTATTGTAAAGTAGCCATCTAAGAAGTCAACAGGTCAAACTACCTGTTACATTACATAAGAGGGTGTCACCCAGCATTATATCTCTATATCATTTACTACTAGAGAGACTGTGGAGGTCCTGAATCTCTGTTGGGAGTTGGTGATGGGATCAGCCAGAGCAAACGAGCTGAAGTTAAATCCAGACTAGACAGCGATGCTATCGGTTAGGAGACTTCCAACCCAAGTTATGGAGCGTCAAACTGTTCTGTCGAGGGTTGCGTTCCATTTGAAGGAGCAGGTTTGTAGTTTGGGAGTGCTCCTTGACCCACCTCTGCACCTGGATGTCTCAGTAGCCCAAGGTTCTTTGTCCAGTTTAGGTCGGTGCAACAACTGTGTTCTTTCTTGGATCAGTTAGACCAGTGATCTTCAACCTTTACCCGAAGGTAAAGGTCACTGTAAGTTTTTGCAATTTGGTGGGATGGCGATGACGGCACTGCTGGGATCACGCCACCGCTGCCAGGGGGAAAAGTGGATTTTTAGCCATACCTGTGGGTCTTGCCGGTCCTCCAGGGGTTACAGGGAACCTGTGGACCCCTCCATTGGCCTCCTCACACCTCAAAATGGCTCCAGATCATAATTGCGACCCACTTCTGGTTTTCAGATGAAACCAGAAGTGGGTTGCAATCGTGATCCGGAGCCATTTTGAGGTACATGGAGGCCTGTGGAGGGGTATGCAGGCTCCCTGCACCCCCTCCCAGAGGACTGGCAAGACCCCCGGGTAGGGTTAAACATTTACTTCCCCCACACACACTAGCAGTAGCGCGATCCTGGCAGTGCTGTCACCGTCGTCCTGATGTCACTGCCAAGTCCACTCCCCTTAAGGGGAAAAAAACTGTTTCCCTCCAGACCTTGGGAAAGCGTATAATAATAATACTGATGATGATGTCAGAGCTCAATGTTGGATCTTAAGAGGTATGGGAAGAAGGACGTGTATATGCTCGGGAAGTTAGGATCATTAATCCCAACTTGGTTTGTTGGGACATCTGAACTGGTCCACTGTGACTTGCCCAAGACCACCTAGTGTGCTCCACAGATAAGCAAGACTTTGAGTCCAACTCTCCCCAGACCAGGTCCAAAATGCAATCCAGTAGCTCACAGCTATTGAGTATCCTCTATGAAGAGCTACAAACCAAGATAGCAATTCTTCTGCTAGTATAAATCCAGCATTGTACAACAAAGACTGCTCATGCTAATTGCTTTTCATAAATGTTCTTGGTTACCGCATAAGCCTTCTTTCCACTTTCAAGCTATAAAAAACACTGTTTCTCGCCTTCTTCAAAATCCTAAGATAAATTCTATAAGAGGCCTTGAGCTTTTTATTATTCTTACATAACTTGTATTTAACTACATGGCATTCCACTGGTTTTCTCACTGCACAAAAAGAGATGGGAGATCTGAGGTCATGAGCTTTCTTGTGTATCATAATTAAAACAACACCTGTGCTGAATGATTGGGCTGATCTACTGTGAATTTTCAACGAGTTTATTAGCTCTGATAAGATTGCCTAAGATAATTTATGAACCTCAGATAACATGCCCTTAAAAGTAGTGGGATTAGGAACAATAATAAATAACCTTTATTTTGACTGGGTAAGAATGCTGTTCCAACAGGATATAATGTTCTGAGCGAAGATCAACAGAGATGCCATGGTGCTATTCCTGGCATCACTGACCAAGTCCTAGTTGTATCTGTAGGTTTCTAAAAATTTCATGCACAAGATGAAAAGGCATTGCCTGGAAGTAATTACATCATGAGGGAACATAAAACTTAACGAGAAGGATTCCAAGCATCTGAGGACCACGATTCCATGCATAGCTCTGAGAAAGAGTCTGGAACTGGAAGCAGTCCAGCAAAACAGACACTTGCATTAAAGTTACATGTTCTCACCATTAATAATTCTTGTAGAGCAGTGCATTAAAATACAGAAAACACATAGATTTGCATCCAAAGTACTGTGAGCGAAAGAAACCTCACAGGCTTTCCCTTCTTGTTCTCCCTAATGCAGACTTCAGTAACACTCAAAACGCTACTCCTGAGGGTGGGGGATCCACAGGAACAGGATGGTATGTGGTGTGGAGGTTGCAGGCATGGGGGCTGCCATCCTGTTTCCGCGGATCCCCCACCCTCAGAAGCAGCTTTTTGAGCTTATCAAGGGGCTCTAGGGGTGAAATGAGAAGGAGAGAGTGCAGCAGACCTCTGCTTCCATGAGCTTCCTTGCAATCATGGTATCTTGGATGCAACCAAATCAAAAACTTTATATATAATCTTACCATTAAACTTTAACTGAGCCTTATTATTAAGCAGCACACTATTTATAGGAAAGAGATACAAGATAAAATATGGACCACTTTTTTTGGTTTACTTATGCCTATAAGTTAAAAAGAAAATCACTACAAAGCATTGTATAAATGGTGTTTACCTCATGTTACAATAATCAACTCTAACAGAGAAGCATCAGATATATGCTGGCAGCACACAAAACCAAAACACTTTTGTCATAGATATTTGGTGGGGATGTGTGAAAATATTAGAAAGAAGAAATACAACATATACCGTATTGGTCTGAGTATAAGACTCACTTTTTTCTCCTAATTTAAGTTTTTAAACTAGGGGTGCATCTTATAATCAGGCTGTTGCAATTTAATGCCAGTGATTTAATTATTATTTTTAATAGCACCAAACTTTAAGGGTGCGTCTTATAATCAGGTGCGTCTTATACTCGGGACAATACGGTATTTAATACCTATGTTAGAAATGAGTCCTTTTTCAGTCATATAAAAGGTACAGCATTAAAAGAATATCAGAAAATTGAAATTAACCTGATAATAATAGAAAGAATTTAAAATAGACAGTAAATGGTGAAGTACAAAGGATTCCTATGAACCTATAAAGAGGATTTGGAAAACAATTAATGTGGTGAAACTCACACATTTAGCAAGGTTTTGTGAGAGAGGGAAATTCTTAACTAGTACAGAAATTATGTGGCTGGCTGAAATATGCTTAATTTACAGCCCAATCCTGCCTAAGATGCAGCGGCCGGCCTAAATGGCCGGCCGCTGCATCCTAGGCCCATTGCAGGCCACGCTGGTATAGCCCAGGTTCACCTCAACATTCATCCCCTTCCGTCCCCTTCCCCTGATGAACATTCGTCCCCTTCCCCTGATGTAAGCAGCGCGGGCCCCAATGAGCCTCCTAGGATGTCCGCCAGCTCTGGAGTTGGTACGCTTCCAGGGAGGCCGTGTAAGGCCAGCCCGGGCTGGGAAGGGGCTCGGGATATTGGCACAAGTCAGTGCCAATATCCCCGCCCCCTCCCAGCCTGGGCCGGCCAATGGCCCCCTCCGTTGCCACTCCTGCCTGCCCTCCCGCCGCCCCTGCACTGACCAGCGCAGGACTTACCTGTGGTAACCAGCGCAGGCACAGTTCCATGGTGCAATAAGTGGTGCCAGCCTCCACGCCGGCGCCCCTTACTTGCAAGGAGCCGCAAACATGCTTTACAGCACATTTGAAATTCCTTAGGTTTCAACTAGGAAACTAGGCGCACTCCGCCGGTCTAGTTTTAAGTAGGATTGCGCCGTCAGTAAAACAAGCAATTTAATCAGAATGTTCCTTTGGAAGTATAGTTTTGATTATATTATTTGGTGTGTGCTTTTTTAAAAACATAAAAACATAGAATACTGTATGTTTCTTTGATACTTATTTTGTAATTTGCAAACTTTAATACTGTCTTTTTTTTTTAAACACCATTAAAACCTTACTGATAGCGGTTTCTGTCTTTGAAGGAGTTTCTTCTGGAATTACCATCTTCGTATTCGATAAAACTGTCTTCTCCATCTTCAGATTCCAAGCTGCGATTACAGCTCCGAATTGTTTGAAAGATGTAGTTAGTTGTTGATTCTTTTTCCATATTATGTAGGCCATCTTGACCTACCCGTTGTAAATAATTATCTTGTCCACTGTATTCCGCAACAAACTAAAAGAAAACCCATACAGTACTGAGAGTTGACCACTGAATAATACTAACTTATGCAGCATTATAAAATAAGTATGTGTTATAATGGCGTGCTGCCATTGAACACTCTGGAGCCGCCGGTGCAAATGGCTAGAGGCTCTGTGCACCTACCAACAGCCCTCCCAAGCCGCACCGGAATAGGTAAGGTGGCAGAGGAGGGTTGGTCATGGGCAGTTCAGGGGAAGGTTGGGGCAGTTCGGAGGCAGGGCGGGATCTCAACGGCAGCAGTGTGCTCAGACCCACCCCCTGACTCTCTTTGAACTTAGGGCAGCAAAAGAACTGGCGTGGGTCTGAGAAGACCATTGAGGGCCAAATGGCCTATGGAGAGGTAGGTATAAAATATTTTTACTTACTTCTCCCAGGCTGTCTGATTGCTTCCCCACCATAGCATGCAGGACGCACTCCATCAGCGGCCCTGCATGCTACAGACTGGCAGGGGATAGAATTGGACTACCAATTTATTTTAGCCATTTCAGTTTTGCTCAGCTAACAGTACAGCAGCACTTTCTGTTCTTGAAAATGCTGGTGTTGCTGTTTAAGGTGTAACTAAAGGGGAATCATTTATTAAGAAGGAGCTACCAAATCTGAGTGTCTCACTTGTGGCCCAATCCTAACTAATTACCCGCACAGCGATGCAGTGGCACGGCCTCCGCTGTATTCCAAGGGGGAGTTTTGGCTGCTGGAGGTCTCCTCGGGGTAAGGGGATATTTCTCCCCTTGCCCTGGGGTAAGCCCCAGCAGCCACTATGAGTCAACTTGGACCTGTGCCAGCTTGATCACTGGCACAAGTCTGAGTTGATCCGTGAAGGTGGATCAGGCCAGGGAAGGGAATCAGGATTCAGCGTGCGCCACCACCAAAGCCACTCCCTCCTGGTCCTGATCTACTCTCCTCCCCGCCCCTGTCACCACCCTTTTCTGCCCACCCCCACTCCATTTCACCCCGTGTGAGCGTATCTGCTCTGGTGTGTCTTCGCGGATCTGCCAAGGGGGAAGGCTCTGGCCTTCCTGCCAGTGCTCTAGCAGTTAGCACTGCCAGAGCGCACGTTATGAATGCTTTGCAGTAGCCAGTGCCAGCAGAACATGCATTCCACCGGCAGTCCAGTTCAATAGGATTGGACTGTGAGATAACGTAGTCCATACTTAACTGAACACTTACTCATTCAGAAGACCAGGATCCAACGGATAATGAAATCAGTTTCTCACACTTAAAGGAGCTTTGGACTTGTTTTTTTTCCACAGAGATCATTCCCCATTCTGCATTGCAAACTACTTTTGATACTAAAGGAGTTTCAAAAGCAGTTTGTCATATGGCATGCCAGTCAAAGAAAAAAGTTTAAAAACCATTAATTGAGCTAGCAAAAGCCCTTTATATGAGTTTAAACAGCTCCCTGTATTCTATCCTAGTCCCCAACATGGGACTCTTACAAACTTGTTATATAACTAGATTATGATTATAATGGTGGTAATCTTATTAATGATTTGTAATCTGGCATTGGAAGTTGACAGAAGGATTTTCAATCACAGAGAACAAAACTAAAGAAACATCTGCATTTCTCCAATCACCTAGCCCAGAAGAGATCAACTTGGCTACTAGTCTACAGAAGGTTACTGCAAGACAGGGTGTGTGGATTTTATACATGATTGCATACTTACAAGTACACTGCTGTAGGCACCCAATTATTAAGTGCAGGGATTATCACAATCTTTTTATATATCAATACTCTCTGCCTCTCATTAGCTTACCTCCAGTGTTTCATCCTGAGAGTTGTACTGAGGACAAAGTCTTACGAGGTTTGCAGCACCATCCAAAACTTCACAGAGTTCTTTTAAAAATACACCGCAGAAGGGAACAACTTTACATCCTGGGATATTCAGAGCTCTGTTGACAACTTTTCTGTATTCAGATGATGATTCATGTTGTGCCATGGCATCTTTCAAACTTCGCATTGTTTCAATATCTGACTGATCCATGAATTGCCACATTTTTAGAACTTTTCTTGACCTTTATGAAAAAAAGTAAATAAATTTGATACTGAAGCTAACTGTTCAAATCAATTTGTTAAATGTTAAAGGGGTTACATCTAAAGTGTAGATGTTTAAAATCCACTGTTTAAAATAAAAATAAAAGAGATACAGTTACCTGCCTATAACATTCACAGCACAATCCCATCTGCCTGTGCTGGCTGCTCCACAGCTTTTGGGTGTCGCAAATGTGCCATAAGGCACGTTTCTGACACCCGGAGAGTAAGTGGCACTGGCGCCGAGGCCAGCACCGCTCACTCTCTGCCAGAGAGAGGCCGCCGCCGGCAGACACAAATAAGACCTGTGCCGGGCGGCGGAACGGGAGGGGGGATTGGTCCACTGGGCCTGGGAGGGGGGGGAAGGATCCTTGGCTGCCACTCTACCAAATCCTATCCCATTCCGGGCCTGGTAAGCGCTACACGGGCTCCTTGGATTTACGCTGGCCATTTTGCCAGTGCACATCCGAGAAGACCCATAGGGGCAGCTGGGGCATTACTCGAGGGAAAGGGACAAATGTCCCTTTCCCTGAGGCGGCCTCCAGCTGCACCGGCCTAATCCTGGATAGGATCTGGCGCAGAGTGCTTTTGCACGCTGTGGGGGTACTAGACAGGACTGGGCTATCAGTTTACAAAATAGTTTAAAGGTAGTTTCTTAAAAGTGCTTGCTAGAATCATCTGTATAAAAAACATACAGTATATGAAAGTTAGTACTAGACCTGAGACTGTCAAAAGATGCATAATGAAAATGTGAACACTGATTTTATGTGATTGTCTTAAAATTGCCAACAAGCTGTGTTAAAACAGAGCAGTAGCTTGCCTTTCTTGGAGATGTGAGCTGCAACAGTACTACAAAATACAAAGAAATTTCTGGCTATGTGCACAGTTCCCTTACAAACCACACGCAGCCTGTGCTGTAGCCTAAAGGTATTTTGCCGAATTTCAATAGTATTTTATTAGAAAGTCCCTAGATGTTGAAAAACACTTCACTGGAAAGCCCCTACATGTGCAAAACTGAGAGCTAGTCTTAGGGTTTTCTTGTTTTTAAACATTTAACAGTGATGATGAAATTTTTGCATCTAATTTGGGATGGATATTGGGGGCTACCTATTATCTACAGAATTCCAGGCTGTAATAACTGTAGATATAAGCCCTTTACACACAATGGGAACATGTGGAGCCTGAACACATGGAAGGAAAGTGGGAATGAATCCACAGCATATGTTCCTAACATACACAAGTTTATTATTATTTGATTTTAGTATTTATAAGCCAATTTTCCACTTCGAAAAGCCTTCAAAGTGGCTTACAACCTATATCTATAAACATTTTGATCAGAACACTGATCTGCTCTGTGCACATAGAATATCTTTGTGTTAAAGAATATACTTATATAAATAATAAAAATACATGATTCAATAGAAAAATGAAGATAGTTACTATAAGTACAATATTCTTAAAAGGTTGACATGCAATCATAAAACAAAATCAGGCTAGAGACTTAAATTCTGGCCAACTCTTCCTTGACAGATCAGTTCATATAATTTCATTGATGATGAAGTGCTGAATACTGCAAATCCTTAGTACAAAATCTCCTCCAAATAAAAAACACTGGATCAAGGGATTGTGGAACCTCACAATGAATGAATATAAGAGTCACAATGAATATGAATATAGCTGGTTCCCTTTTCTCAAGTGCTATACCTCTCAGGTCTTACCTCTTTCCTTCCTCTCCCCCCACCCCCCTTTTCATTCTTTTTTTCTAGTAACGTTTAACCAACAATTATGTGGGTGCAGGGGATTGATTTGTGGGTGACTTGACAAGTACAAGCAATGCCACATATATAACTGTGAAACAGTTGTTCTCTGTTATTATAACTGTGTTGTTCAAAATCATTAACAGTTCATTAAATAATGAAAAATGAAGCAAGGATTTTTGATATTCAGTGGTGGGATATGAAGCAATATGTACTGAATTGTGCGAAGTTTCATAGCTTTCCTCATAAGTCTGACTTTTAATAAAGCTAGATTGGCCCTTTTGGTAGTCTATACTCTTTGAAAGTTGGCATTTTTTAAAAAGCATGTTAATGTTTTCAGTTAACTTGTTTGTCATGTAGGAAGATAACTGACACGGTCTCTAGAGAATTCTGAGAAAAGACCTGTCTTTCAGCAAATTTAACCTTAATCATCCATCTTATTCAATTTTCCCAAACCAGCAATCATAAACTCAGTAGACAAGATAAATGACACAACTTAGCAACGGAACACTATTTAGCATAGTGTCTGATTGAGTGCTATTCACTGTTTACTTTTTAAGAGGACAGCTGTATGTAACAGAAGCTACAATTTAATCTATGCCTGAGTCTCCCTCATTTGAAGAATGAGCAGCAAGTACCTGAGCCCTGCCAAGAACTCCATGACAGCATTGTAGTTGCCCATGTTCCAGCAGCATTTTGCCACATGTACCACATAAGAGAAAACTTCTCGTTTTTCCTCCATAGAACCAGCAGTCAGAATCAGCCATGTCACCCAAGCGCTCACCTTATAAAACATAAAATACAAAAAAACCCAATCAGCAATATCTGTAGTTTTTTTTTAACTGACATATATCACAATTGATTAAATAAACTCAAAATTAAATCATTTTAATTTGAAAAAATTAATTAAAAAACAAATCATTTGAACAAAATGATGGTGATGATTATATGTATAATGTTACATAATGATATACAAGTGATACACAAACAATATGTACTGGAACAATTGCTACTTGGCTAGTTTTAAACCAATACCGTACTATCATTTTTTCCACAACCAAATCTGTTCTTTAAAGTTCAATCTGAATATTTGGAAATGTCAACTTTGATTTAGCATATGCAAATGAATTATTCCCCCCCCCCCGTGAGATGGCAATATTCTACTGATGTGCAAAGCTGTATAAGTTAACCAAAGTGTGGATCAATTTGGTGTCTACAGATTAGGCATTTACACAGCCACATACACTGTGACTCTGCAAATATATATGAGGTTAAACGTTTCAATGTTTTTAAACATAAAGTGCCACAAAATGCTTCAACGTAGGCCTTTGCATTCATTTAGGAAAGAATAATGCTTTGAAAGTAATCATCCTGCTTTGGAGGGACCCCTAAACAAAGTGGGGTCCCTCTGAAGTGCTCTGAATTGAACCAAAGCCATCCGAGTTGCTTCACATGGTTGGCTGCTTCATTCCCCCCCCCCCCCTTTAGAATTTCTATCTCTAATTACCTGGAGCCTTTCCTTAAATATATGAAAGAAAATTAACAGGACTAGCAAAATATTTAAAAATATTTAAAGTATTTAAAAATAAAAGCCTTTGATCCTGTTCACATTCCATAGTAAATTTTATGGATGGATGTTGACTATTTAAATGATCTAAGAAATTTGGCCAAATTATTCTCACTGTCATTCTAAACAGAAAATACATCATCAATGTAACGGTGCCGAATCAGGGGTTTGGATTTAGCAGATTGTAAGGCTTCTTTTTCAAATTTTTCCATAAATAAATTCACCACAACAGGGCTGAGCGGACTTCCCATAGGAACTACTGAGACTTGCTCATAGATCTCATTATTCCATGTAAAGTAAGATCGTTCTTTGTTGTCATGCAACAAAGGGCAGCTTTAAAAAAAAAGAAAAATAGGAACACTTGCAAAAATATGAAGCCTTTCCCCTCTATCTTACATCCATGTAGACTTACAGCCCAATCCTGTCTAGGTAGGCTGCAGTGCAGGTGTAGAGCCCACGTTGCTTCTTATTCAGAGAGGACCCAGCATTGGTGTGGCTGGAGCACTCCCAGGGAAAGGAGACGTGCTTCCACATACCCTGAGTGGAGCCCCAGCCTCCCCAATGGGTCTACTCAAATGTGCAGCAGCTATGTCGCTGGTGCATACTCGAGCAGGCCATATAATGGCGGCCAAACCTGAAAAGGGGCACAGGATTCTGGTGGAGCCATCACCGCCAACCCCCTCCCCCTTCCCAGGCCTGGCTGACAAATCCCCCTCCCGGAATGTCCCGGAATGCCCTTTTTTTTGTTCCACCACCAAACCGGCAGGGAATTTACCTTCCCCAGTGGGTGCTCCATGGGATCTGCGGTGAGTAGAGCGGTGCTGCTCGCCAGGTGTCGCAAACATGCTTTACGGCACATTTGTGGCATCCAAGATTGACGGAGTGGGTGCTCCGCCGGTTTCCGACTTAGAGAGGATTGTGCCATTAACAAGTTAATTTTGTTTCATGTTAGGAATAGGGGGCAGCACAATCCTGACTAAGTAAAGGGCTGGTCGCTGTATCCTATGGCCCATTGCAGCCTGCCCCGGTGTGGCCTGGGCTCTACTAAGGGGAAGGAGACGTTCGTCCCCTTCCCCCAGTGTAATCTGCGCGGGCCACAATGGGCCTCCTCTGAATCTGGCGTACATCTGGGCTTGGGGTGTAAGACTGGTGCGGGCTGGGAATGGGCTCAGGATATTGGCAGAGCGCGCCACCAATATCCCCGCCCTCTCCCAGCCCAGACCGGCCCTCCCTCCCCCTGCCCTGCACCCACTGGCACAGGACGTACTGTCATCAGCGGGTACAGGGTCCGGAGGGTGGCAGAGTGAGGGCCGCCGGCCTCCGTGTTGGCAGCCCTTACTCACAAGTTGTCACAAACGTGTTTTGCGGCACATGCTCCACCGCTCTAGACTTTAGTGAGGATTGTGCTGTAAGTATAGTATAAACATATTCTAACCTACTAGTTGAGCTCATATTTTTGCTAACATGAAAATGCATGCTTCAATTTGCTCTAAAACTCCACATTCCCAATACAAATATACTAGCAAGTCCGCTTCATATTTAACTAAAATCAACGAGAATAATAATCTATACACGATCAGATTTTGCACACAAACCAAACATTAAGATGTGTACTATGTATCACCCAGAAAATGCTCAGTTTACTTTCCCACAACGTTTATTAAAGAAAAAAAGCAATATTTCACATGGAAATTTAATTCAAACCAACTGTTCTGTTTTACAGTGAGATTCCCAAGGGTCTGGTTTTTCCCATTGTATAAACAGTTATCAACATGAGATAATAAATGTGGTCTTTTCTTTCCTACATTTAGTTTCCTTTCTCTTAGATCCTGAAGCATTAGGATGTTTACAGACATTTCTTCAGTAATGAGAGCACTCCATAGGAGATAAAAACATGTTTCCCTTCAATGAAAGAAACCTATATTTCATCTTCTACAAACAGCTAGATTTAAAGACATAAGCCAAAGTCGATCTAAAAATCTATAGAATCTACAAAACCAGAGATGTATTACATATACCCCTGCTTTATTCTAAGGTAATTTAGATAAACTCATTTAGATATTGTACATATCTTTGATGTAGATGCTTGAGAAGTCAGCTCAGAAGGAGCCATTTTCACCTCTCCACATACACCGCTGCTATATTGTTCAAAACAGATCCACAAGTGACTCTCCTCTCTTTCTTTCTTTCTTTCTTTCTTTCTTTCTTTCTTTCGATTTCCTTTGCCCCTTTTTCCCATGCTCCCGGCCCAATCCTATTGAGGGTCTATGGTAGAAGATCTAGTGATTCACTGTTTTAAATCCCAGGCCGGTGTTGTCAAAGCCATGCCACTGATGTGAGCTTTGAGACCACCAGCACAAACGACTAGAGTGCATGCCAGCAGCTCACCCAGGACATGCCAGAGCAGGTAAGGTGGTGGCAGAGGCAGTTCGAGAGAGGATCGGGGCGGGGAGTGGGCCAAACTGAGGACGGTTCGAGGGCAGGAGATGGAGGATCTTGGCAGCAGCAGTGCATGCCAAGATCCCTTTTCCTGGCCCGACATGCCCTGAGGCTCAGAGGTGTATTAACCCATGGCTGGGCCTCTAGGCTAGGCTATGCGCTGGCAGGGGATAGGATTGGGCTGCCCATCGCAACATACTTCACAATTCTGAAAAATATCAAGCATCTGCCTTTTCTCTGATTCCCAGAAGTAATCATGTTATATAGTTCCTTCCCTCTCAGCCCCTATGTCACACCTCATCTTCTCTCTGGGCTTCTGAGTGTTTCATCATCCCCACTACTATGCCTTCTCTGAGATAGCTTTATAAACTTTATTGCACTGTCAGAGCAGGATTTATTGAAAAGTGAAAAGTAAAATATTGCACCAAAACACTTATTTTGCCCAATTAACATAATAAACAGTTCCTTGATGCCATCTAGAAATTGGTATCCCTCAGCCTTGATTATGTATGGGCTTCAGATTTAATGGACAATAGAAAACCTTGAAACCAAATACATTCCCTTACACTGCCACAGTGTTCCTGTTCCTAATTGCAAATGTTCCTAATTGCAAGAGACACTTATCAGAAACAAGAAGGAAGACCCAGGCCAAAGTGGCGTACGTTGCAGGAGGGAAGGACCCAGGAAGGTGATCAGTCTTCCTCAATCCTTACCTCTGTAGAAGGATCTTTTTCCTCTCTCAGGAAGAAACAGCTTTTTCCTCTCTCAGGAAGAAACAGTGAAATCCAATGAAAGAAAGCTTTCAATATGTTAGAACAGTAGCACTATATTACTTTTTGATCCCTAATGCACATGCAAACACACACACATTCTCACAAGCTCTCACCCTCAGGGCCAGCTCTTAACATCTGCTGCTGAGCTTGGATGCAGGAAGAAGTGCGCAGAAGTAGAAGATGCAACAGAGGGGAAAAAAAAAAACCTCTTCGTCCTCTGGGTTCTTTCTTTTATTCCCTTGACTGGGGTCTTCCCACGGGGCCAGGCTCTGTCCTCCCCTACTCTCACCTTCCATAACCTGGTCTGAGATAGTCTTTAACTGGAATTTTCCACTTCTCCTCCCCGACGTCTGATTTTTGGATGGTGAGATTATTAACTCCTTCAGATGGCATGCTACTGCGTCCTCTTATCAAAGGGCCAGCTGGCCAGTTCCAGGCTTCTCTTTAGGCATGTCCTTGGTTTACAGATTTGTGAGGACTCCCTGTTCTTCTTTGATGTCTGTTGCATCCAAGGGGCTCTGTCTTCTGCTAAGGTTGTTTAGGGAGGTAATAAAGTTGGCTTTCTTCCTTTCCTTGTCAGCTTCCTCCTGCTATCTGGTCCAGCCCTGATCTATCATTCTCCCATGCATTCCTGCCTAATTGCTACCTCTGAAACATTTAGCCAAAGTCCTTCTCAATAGTGAGCTTGAGTGCAGCCATAATAAAAGAGCAGTGTCATAGGAAACAAGTGTGGGGGGACGACAAAGTGGCTGGTGGGGGCATTAATCGCGCTGCAGAGGCAGCCGAAAATCTGCTTGGCCCATCCATCCGCCCGGGCTCCTTCGCTGTCAAAAACAGCAAAAAAATGCGGGGGGGGGGGTTTTGCCGCAAAGCGGCGGGGACACAACCGGTGGGTGCGGGGCTTCTGCCGTTCCGCAGGGGGCGACGGAGAGGCTAACTACGCCTCTGTAAAAGAGTAAGGTTCTGGGCTGCATTGTGGGACTGATGTCTATGCTATCTCTGACACAACTGGAAGAGTCAAAAGACATCTATAGCTTGTTCACAGTATCAACTGCGCAGAATACCGTACCTTTTCACCTTTTAAACCTAGAGCTCTATGAATTACCGGTACTCATAAAATGAAAAGCAAAACAAGACAAGCATAACTATTGAGTGTGTCCTGAAATGAATGGGTCTTTCTGAACTGCAGCTCACTGTTCACTTAGAAACAAATCTAATAAATAGAACACATAAACAAGGACAGATAGATAATTACGCAACCTAAAACTAACATGTTCAGGAGAGAACCACAGATAACCTTGTACCACATTTCACCCATAGCAGAAAGAATACAAAATCCCAGTGGGAATTATTCACAGAGCTCCCTTTAAACTCTACACTAAGCACAGCATAAACTTTTGCCAGTTGTCCTGGTAATGTAAACAGGAGCTTGGAAATATCTCAAGCATAAAAGAGAATATAGAACTATAAAAAGGAGTTTCATATTTCTTTAGACGTACCAGTGCTTAACTATTTAATTTGAAAACCGCATGGCAAGAAATGTTTTATACTTTCACATCTAAAGGATTATACAATTAATAATATTATTTACTTATTTATTGGATTTATACCACACTTTTCAGAAATACAGTCAAAGCGGCTCACAAAATATAATATAAAAATAAAAATAATACATCTGAAGCTTTCATGGCCACCAATTATGTAGTAGGATTGATACTCCAAAACGGGATTAAAAGCCATGTTAAAAAAAAAATCAAATATTTATGTTTAAAAAGCAAGTTAAAAACAAACAACAAAGTTAAAAACAAGCTAAAAAACAGTGCAACGTTTCATTCATGACCATGAATATCATCAGGTGATTAGCAAAGAGCTGCACAGGCTGCAAAGGTGTTAAAGCCGGCTGCTCTGTTGTTGCCGTTAACATCTTTACAGCCTGTGCAGCTCTTTGCTAATCACCTGATGATATTCATGGTCATGAATGAAACATTGCACTGTTTTTTAGCTTGTTTTTAACTTTGTTGTTTGTTTTTAACTTGCTTTTAAAACATAAATATTTGATTTTTTACATGGCTTTTAATTCCGTTTTGGAGTTTCAAACCTACTACATAATTGGTGGCCATGAAAGCTTCAGATGTATTGTTTTAGGCTGGGGGCATAGGATCCCATAAATGCCACTGTCGCTTAAAGTTGCCCCCAGCCTGGCCTGGTCAATGCCCCAATTCTTCCCCAAACTGACCCTCTGCCGACCTACCTGCCCCAACAAAGTTTCGGCAGCCCACCGCTGCCAGCATAAATAAAAATAAATAAATTTCCCGGCTCCTACACCGTTGGTAACAAGCCGCCTGCTGTCAGAGCAGCTCGTGTGACGGTGGGCCTGGTAAGTGTAAGGCTCATCAGTGTATCCATCAGTGTAAGGCTCTGACAGGATTGGGCCGTTAAAGTTTCTCATTAAAAGGCTTAATGAGCGGGCCGGTTCACACGGAAGTAGGCAGTCCTTAAGATAACTGGGTTCCAGGTCATTTAGGGCATTAAAGGCCAGAGTGAATTAGGCCCAGAAGAATACTGGCAGCCACTGTAGTGTGCAAAGGCTCTTTCCCCCTCTCAGCCTTGTCCCAGAATGCACCCTGGGACAAGGCTGGGAGGAGAGGAGCCTTCACATGACCCGGAAGTGGGTCGGTAAGCTTAGAGAAGCCCTCCAGAGGCTTGGACATGGCGTGGTTTGCTGCTAAAGCTTCAAAACCCCATGGTTTTTGACTTTTTTTCTTTTTTACTGATTTTAGTGTGGACCCTGGTATTCATGGATCCTCACTATCTGTGGGGGGTTCAGAACATACCCCCCCCCCGATAGCGAGTTCCAACTGTATTAAGCAGAGGTATAGATTTTTACTCAGCTGTTAGAGGGAAGACTGACCAAACAAGTGATCCACGTGCCTCTGAGACCAGTTCTTATCTTCTTGGTCAACAGTATTCAGACAACTACGATTTTGGGAGTGAAATTAAGGTGAACAGACATAACAACACATTTATGCACACAAACACTGCCAAAACCAAGTTGTTACAGAGTAAGAGCATGACTGAAAGCAACCAAAGCCCAAGCTCAAGCTATAACAGCTTCATAATGTTTCATTAATCTCTATGACTATTGGATTCACAGTTGATGTTATCCAATGGATCAACCGACTACATACTTACTATATCTTAGTACTAAGGCTTGCTGAAAGGATTACAGTGAAATCTCTTTAGCTCCCTAAAATGACTAAACTTGCCTATAATTATACATGCCTTTTCTAATTAATTATGAGCACATTGGATCAAATACTTATTTTTATGTGCTTTGATAAAAATCAATTACTAAGAAAAAATTTAAAAACAGCTGTTTATGAACTGAGTAAAGACATTAATAAAAGATAACTCTCTTATCAGAGAAATGATCTGGCATCAGCATGAGGAAAAATTCTTTAGAGAGCCAAAACGACAGAGAAATATAGCTGTAAATCTTCCAAACAGTGAATGAAGTTAGGGACCCAAAAAGATTGATAAAACAAAAAAACCATATATCTCTCAAGATGTTTCAGTGTAAACAGATAAATGTAAACCTGGAATGAATAGGAACAAAGGCTTTGAAAAGCAAAGCAACATGTTCCATACATTAACAGCCCAATCTTATGCATGTCTACTCAGAAGTAAGTCCCACTGAGTTCAATGGAACCTTCTCCCAGGTGAGCATGTACAGTATAGAATTGCAGCCTAACAGTCCAATCCTGCCTAAGATGTGGAAGACTGGCAAAAATGGCCAGCTGCTGCATCCTAGGCAGGATGTGGCCCGCACCAGCATGGTCAGGGCTCACCTTGGTTCGTCCCCTTCCCCCAGTGTAAGTCCCAGAGACCCCAATGGGTCTCCTCGGATGCACGCCAGCTCTTTAGCTGGCACACAACTGGGGAGGCCATGTAAGGCTGGCCCGGGGAAAGGTTTTGGTATATCGGCGCAGCCCAGCGCCAATATCCCCGTACCCTCCCTGGCCTGGCTGGCCAATGGCCCCCTCGTCCACCAGCCCTACCGCCGCCCAGCGCAGGACTTACCTGTGCCTGCAGCGTGGGTCATGGAGGATGGCCTAGTAAGCGGCCTCCATGCAGGCACCACTTACATGCAAGGTACGGCACTTTCGCAACACCTAAGGTCAGCGGAGCACGCACTCCACCGGCCTAAATTTACATTGGATTGGGTCCTAAGACTGTAGTCCTAAACACACTTACCTGGGAGTAAGCCCCACTTAATATAATGGGACTGACTTCTAAGTAAATACATTTAGAGTTATGCTGCCACACACTCCTACAAGTAGGAACAGAAATGTGGTTCCAGAAATAAAACCCAAGGATTTCAGTTCCTAATCAAATGATACTTATTTTCTTTGTTACAATATTTAAATACACACTTTCTCAACCTATAATACAAACGTAAATTTCAAAGAATAATGCTATGAACTAAATATGAGAAAATACTAAATATTAACTAAATACAGTATACACGTGTACTCAATTTGAATGAAGATTATGGAATAATGTATGCGATAAAAGGACCATATGTACAGTTCAGTTCTGATAAACCATGGTATGAGAGCTAGTCATGATAAACAACTGACGTGCCAGATATCATATACAACTAGGCATCTTTTGCACAGAGCACCTATCACAAAAAAGTTACAGATCTGAATCACCAGATTTGGGAGTATTGCATTCTGTGATTTGAGTCTATAAGGTTATATCCAGGAGATGCCCTGTGCAATCAGAAAAGCATACACCCTACAGTTCTGCCAACAGTTCCTCCCTCCCACTGCAACTCCTGTACAGCAGTGGTTCCCAACCTTTTCCACACGGCATACCACCTACGGGGCTGCCATCGTGCCGTGTACCATTGTGCACCACTGGAAGTGGCGATGTGACACCGTTGCCACTTACTTCTGGGTTTTTGGCCACGATGGAGCCCTGAAAGCAACAGTAAGGAGGTCAGGGCGGGCATTTTCCAGTGTGGGAAACCTACGTGCTTGAGCTCTGCTGTCCGCCCCGAACCACTTACCATCATTTCAGGGCTCTGGCGCAGCTGCCATATTGCTCCCTGAGTGCCGCCATACCACCAGCCTGCAGTCCATGTTCCACTAGTGGTACGTGTACCACAGGTTGGGAAACTCTGCTGTGTACCACCCTTTACTTTTCTGGGGGACACTCTGACCTTCAAGAGTAGATTTCTCAGGGGTTACAATGAGGAGAAGGTGGTAAAAAGCTCTGTTGCAAAGGACTTCATTGAATGCAGCCCTATGTGAGATTTTTTTTTGGGGGGGGGGGTACATTGGTACAGTATTATCTGTGCCAGCCTAGGTTGCTGGAGACCCTAGAAGAAGTCCTACATTGGGCACCCTCATGAACTGTTGGGCCCCATGTCCCCCATGCTCTGACAAACACCTACTGAGGTCCAGCCCAAGGCAATACTGCCCTCCCTCTTCACGACATCAAAGCATACCATGCACATTTCCCCTCACCTCAATGCATGGAGATCATCACTGCCAGCCCTTAGCCCCTTAGCATTCTCACCATCCCCCACCACCCCTAAATTGCTATTCCCTGTGGCACTGTCGTCCCCTTCTTGCTATTTCAGAAGAGTCCTTTGCTAGGATAATTCGGTCTAATGCTCAGTCGTTTGTTTGGCTGAAGGTTCTAAAAATATTTGTTGATTTGGTTTCTCATTTATAAACCTCAATAAATCATACTTTAAGAGAGCAACCATAAACTCTGCCTTTATAGAAAAATTTTCAGTTTTAAAATTAATTTCAAACATTGAAAGTAAAGAAGGTTCCCGACTTATGAGGTGTTCGAGTTATGAACATCCAATTTATGAATGGACTTGGTTGGGGCCTTGAAACAGGTGCAACTCTACAGACATCGGCAAAACAGTCAAAACAATCAACGGAAGCTACTTGGATACAACCGGAGCAGCTCAATAACTTCAAAAACAGTGAGCCCTTGCTGCTGTAGCAACTGGGAAACACAACAGCTCAAAAACGTTGGATAACATTGATAACCTGGGGATTCCTGAGGGCTAGGCTTACCAGATCTCCAACCGGGACAGAGTGCTAGACCTTTAGGAGAAGGTCTATGGGCAGGTGTAACTTGTTAAACCTTAGAGCACAATCCTAGGCATGTCTACTCAGGAGCAAGCCCCACTGAACACAATGGGGCTTGCTCCTGAGTAGACATGCCTAGGATTGTGCTCTAAAGTTTAACAAGCTACACCTGCCCACATTCCTTCTCCTAAAGGTCTAGCACTCTGTCCCGGTTGGAGCCTACTGAGGGCAGAAGGGAGGGAGAGGATGAAGGAAGCAGTTAGTATAGCCAAGGCTGACTGGGCACAGAGACAGCTGAGATTTTACAAGTCACAGGGGAGCATTAATACTGTCTGAGAAAAAGTGGGCCCTAAATGGAAGCGACTCCTACCACAGAACAACAAACCATGGCCACCATTTATCACTAGTACCAAGTAGGAAAGGAAAGAGGGAAGGGCTAAAGCTAAGTTTGATCAAGGCTCCTACAGCTGCCATCTACTCTCTTTAAAAAAGCAAACAGAGAAAATCTTACAATCTAATTCTTATAATTTAATTATGATTAATATGACAAAAAATTAAGACCAAAGGAACATTCTTATGATAGCACCCTTCTGTGTTGGAATTGCTTTGGCCCAGTGGACACTCAAGAGTCGTACTTCTGTCTTTTCCCCAAAGGCAAGTCTTTGGAATTGCACTGGCTCCCAGAGTTACAGATACCTGAATTACATGCAGCCACATTGGCGCTTTTGCACAGGCGCAGTATATCATTCCGTGTACCTAACCTGTACTTAAGTAGGGAACTTAGGGCCCAAGCCTAACTAAATCCCCCCCGCCAATGCAGCTATGCCAATGGCGTGTGTGCTGCATTCTATGGTGGGGGTGGGGCAGTCAGAGAGGTCTCTTCATGGTAAGGGAACTTTCATCCCCTTACTCTGAGGCAAGACTCCATTGCCCAAATGGGTCTCCTCAGATCTGCGCCAGATACTATTTGGTTGCAAGGGCCCTGTTGTAACTAAAGTGTTTACAAGATTGTTTGATCAAACAAACAAAACTGATTGGTAGGTAGGTCGGTAGCATTTTAACCCTGCATATACAGAAATCACCCATATAAAAATCACTAGCAGTGGTGGTGGATTCGTGTGGAAAATGGCACTTTACATCACACATGGTGAAGGTTCCCTGAAGGAGATATTTTTTAATGGTGCATGTGACAAACTGAAATTACTTTACAGCAAAAGATCCCGATGTTGCCCAATGTTATTTTGCTTCACTCATGTTGGGAACACAGTGAACTGTGTCGGCATGCCAAGTTGTTAAGCTTTTCTTTCATTGGCAGAAAAGCAGTCAATACCTAAACTATCAAATGTAACCCCTTCGGCATAATTCTAGAGAACAAAAGCCTGGGACTTTACTTTTAGTGTGGAAAAACTGTCACACTAATTGAACTTTCACATGGCCAGGGTAAACCTGAACACGTTCTAATGTTTTGGGTGGTTTTTATTGCATATATTGAACAAAACATTTAGCCAAAAAAAAAAGTGGGGTGGGGGAAGATACACAACAGAGAGAGGGGGGAGGGAGAGGAATTTGTCTTTAGGAACATAGGACTTATACTTATACTTATACATAGCCTTATACTTATGAACATAGCCTTATACTTAGTGAGGCCACTGGTCCATATAGCTTAATATTGTTGATACTGATACTGTTGATACTCACTTTGCCACCAAGATTACTGTTGGAGGAGAGGGATTTTCTCCACAGCTCGCTCCCAACCATGAATTTTGCCATGCCCTCAACACTGTACTAATTTATTTGTAAAAGATAGTGGAACAAATGGAGTTTAAGCCAGGCTTGACTGACATACTGAGTTCTTTTTAGGATCATCAATTACACCAATGATTTCAAAACACTGTCAAATATGTTCCCTCCTCAACTAAAGACTCTCATATTGCATTAAAACAAAAAACACAGGCACAGGAGGACATACAAAGCAGCAGGTATTGTCTGAGCACCTTCCACTTGCTACCCTAACAATATATAGATCAAATTCAGATTTCAGAGCCTTTATTGGCATATACTAACATTATATAGTGTTAAAAGGAAACCCAAATTATTCATTAAAAAAAAATCATGACACAGTTTCGTGCTTTGTTGTTCACTGTTCATGGTTCCCTGTGCTGTTGCTTTGCTTTGTTTTGATTTTAATCTACTGTGTATTTTGTATACTTGCAGTCCAATCCTATACTTATCAGCCATTGTTGTCACGCCTCTTCCACTGGCACTGACTGCTGTAAAGCAGTCCGTGCCAGTCATAAAAGGTGCTCCAGCAGCGTGCTACTCAGGGGACGCTGGAGGGAAGAGGGACGCCAGTGGATCCGGAGCCACCTGCTAATCCAGGTAAGGTGGCGGAGGAAGCAGGAGGGGGGGAAGGGGAGGCGGAGGGCAAAATGAGGCAGCAACAGGGGTGAGGTGGAACAGAGCAGTGTTGGGGTAGATTGGGTCTGGGAAGGGGCAGGTTTGTGGCAGTGGCAGCCGCTGAATCCTAACCTCCTTCCCAGACCCGATCCATAGCGCAGGACCAAACAGACCTGTGCCAGCTATTTAGCTAGCGCAGGTTCGAGTAAACTCCCTAGCGCCGCAGAGGCTTACCCCCAGGTAAGGGAACGATTGCTCCCTTACCCAGAGGAGATCTCCTGGATTGCTCCCCCTCCCCCGAGAGGATGTAACCATTTAGGCCCCACTGCATTGGCAGGGGTTGGAAACAATAGGATTGGGCTCTTTCTGTGTATGCACCAACCTTGTTTTGGTTCTCTCCTAAATATTGCCATTGGTCTCTGACTTGACCTTGCTTACCTTTCTCCTTTAACCACCCAGTTCTTAAAAATTTCTTGATTCCTGCCTATTGGATTGTAATGTGGATTTGATGCTTGATACTCGACACAGCTTCAGGCTGTGGCTTTCCTGTGAATTTCTTCCTACTACACCCCAGCCCATGTCATCATGTCCTTACTTTACATTACAAAACTGATGTAAAGCTGCAGAAGAATTAAGATAATTTTGTCAAGATGATATATGACATATGTCTAATACTTGCTGTACCATAATAATACTTCATTTTGGTATATACATGTTTAAAACATTATAATTGCCCCTTCACTATTATGGGATGGATCAGCTCTTTTGCTTGGAAGAAAAGGAATATACTGACAAAGGAACTTCACAATGTAATTTGATTATATACACTGGCCCAAATACACTGTTCCAAACAAGGACTGGAAACAGTTTGATATTTGTGCAAGCATAATCTTTTCAAAAGGTTTCTGCAAACCCAGTTTGGCGTTCTAAAAATTCTGTACTAGCAGAGAGAAATATTTATTTACATTCCACTGTTGAAACAAAATGATCTCTTTTTATGACAAGAGATTAAATTTGTGTTGTAAGTTACAATACAGATAAGATTTTTTTTTTGCTTTTTTTAAGCAGCAGCAGCTATAGTTGGTTCATCAGAAAAGAATCATACTTATATAGCTCAGGGATAAATTGATTGTAGCTTATATAACATAGCTGAAATGCCATTAATGATTTTTAATTAAAAGATGCTGTCTTTCACAGGGCTCTTTCACATGCTCCATATATTGTAGTCAGAAGCTAAGAACAGCCAAGAAAAATACACTTGTACTCCTTTAACAGAAGTATACCCAATAAAATTACAATATGCTATAAATGAAATAGGTTGCTGGAAAAAAATTCTTCATAGCAAAGAGAACCTATTAAAATACCAAACTATGCAGCAAATATTTAATAAGGGAACAGAAATATACTTTTCTGTTTTTCTTCATTATAGCTTTTGCCATATACAAAACCCAGACAAGAATATAAACAAAGAAACAAACATCAGACATACATTTTCATTTTCATGTATTGGAAGGATCATCTGGTTATTTTTTTTTTTAACTTAGCATATTTATACCCTGCCCTACACTAGGCCAGCTAAAATAAGTTATTAATTACTACAGTAAAAATATAATATAAAACAATAAAGCAAATGAAATTAGCCTAGTAAACATGCAAAAGCTTTACTTGAAAAATGATTTTATGTGATTTCCTAAAGGTGTTCTAATACTGGTGAGCTTCTTTTGAGAAAGATTCCCATTCCAGAGAACAAAAATCACTTGTTCACTGAACACTGGAAGCTGGCTAGGCATGTCCTACCAGAGGCGTTCTAATATGGGGGGAGCAGGTGTGCTCCACCCCAGGCGCTGAGTGGGTGCGGCAGCCGGGCTCGGGGCTGCGCAGAGCGGCGCGGCACCGAGCGCGGCTGGCGCGCCCCTCTGAAGCAGCGCGTCCACTCGGCGCTTCCCCGCCTCCGGAGGCTCCGCTCCGGAGACCCTATAATGGCCGAACGAGACCCCTATAATGGCCGAGCGCAAACCCTATAATGGCCGAACGTCGCGTTTGGCCCTCTCAGAAAGCCCTCGACCGCCGAACTAGGCGGTCGCTTTGAGGAGGGCTTCTCCCCCGTCTCCGGAGCGGAGCTTCCGGAGGTCGGGGAAGCGCCGAGTGGGCGCTCAGCCCCGAGTCCCGCTGCTTGGGGGGGCGCACCACCCCCGCCCCCCAGGCGCCGGGAGGGCTGAGAACGCCACTGTGTCCTACCAATGCCAAAGATTTTAGTGAAAGCTTCATATTAAACAAAAACATTAAAAATGCTTTTTGAATCACTGACCTCCCAAATTTTTTGTGGGAGAATACATGTATTGTGGACAAGTGTTACTGCACATTTTAAAAATGTTTTTGTAACTCTTTGAGGTCATTGTTCATGTGTAAGAGAATTAACTATATATGTAGTACATAATACACATAATCAATTTGCTTCCTTCATGCTCATTGGACCTCATTCCTTAATAGCAAAGGAGGTAGAGACCAATGGCAATGGATAGAGACCAATCAGGAGGAAAGAACACAAGCCAGCATAGCTACATTGTTTCTTCTTAATGTTAAGAGAATATTATGCAAATGAGTTAAAGTTGGCTCTCTCTGCATAATTTTAAGTTAGTCAAAAGAGATCTATTTAAAAAAGGAGGAAAAAAAGGCAGCAATTAAAGAACAGAGGAGGGAGATCAGCACCTTGGAGTAGCCAGATGTCAGAGAACCTCCCTCAGCACACATATGATGGTGGAAGGAAGGCTTTGGAGTGTAGCAGTATGACTGATTTCCATGATCATCTTCAGTGTGCAGGCACAGGCTTGCTTACTTGCCGGGTTCCAGGTATGTATGATCACTTCCCTGCCTTTGTCTTTTTGAATGGTGTAACTTACTGGTAGGTACTTTAGCTGCTTCCTATCAGCCATTTTCCCCCTACTCTCCATTTCAAATTTGAGCATGTGTCATGGCTGTAATTTTCCCAATGCAGTCAAGTTGCCCTGCCTGCCACTTCCTGGGAACAGCAGGGGGCAGCACAGCAACAACATGCATCCATCCTTCAGATAACACTACAGGTGGGCCCCCATATCCGCTGGGGATATGTTCCAGGTCCCTCCATGGATACTTGAAACCGTGGATAAGAGCAAACACCCCCTCCATGGTTTCCTGAGGCCCCTCCACCCACCCTGCCTCCCCTGCAGGCAGGCATGCTTGCCCCCCCCCCCAGCTCTTATTTTTCTTTCAGCAAGCTTTGTTTCTTCCTTAAAACAAACAGAGAAGCAGCCTCCATTGCAGGCAAGTAGAACGAGACTAAGTCCTAGAGAGGCTCTGCAAGGTTTCTGTTAACTTCAGAGCCTCTCTAGTACTTAGTCTCGTTCTACTTGCCTGTAATAAGCAGCCAGAGGCTGCTTCTCCTGTTTCTTTAAGGAAGAAACGAAGCTTACTGGGAAAAAAGTAAAAGCCGGGGGGGGGGGGTCCCCACGATCTGTGGATAACTGAAACAGTGGATAGCGAATCAGTGGATATGGGGGCCCACCTGTACTTGATTACTTGTATTTTTGAGAAGTTGAGCAGTGGTGGGGCAATCTACAGCCCAGTAGCTCTTCCTACTTCCTTCCAGCTTTGCACTGCTTTTCTCCCTCTGTCTGGATTAAGTACAATCCTATGCATGTTTTACTCAAAAGTAAGTCCCTTTGCAAAACATTATAAGGTGGACACTGCAGCCTGGGCTGACGCTGCTTTCTGCAGACAAATCCTGCATTGAGGCCCTGAGTGATCCTGCCTTGTCTGGCCCAACCCGGTATCTAAAGCTCTGACATATCCCAAAGGGTTAGGAATGCTCCCCCTACCAGAGAAAACTGGAATTTCTTACCTGAGAATTCCTGTTCTGAGGATAGGAAGGGGGGCATTCCACCCACCTCTTCACCAGCCTCAGGATCTCACTCTTCAGGGTGATAGGCTACATGTCATGTGGGGACGTCAGGGATCCTGGGGTTTTATGTGAAGACGGCCAATTTCTGAGCACCTGTCCCACTCTTGTTTTTACCCATTTCCTTACCTGTTCCTGTTTTCTTTTTCCTGTTGTGACTGCTGTTTTTTCTTCAAGGAACTTACTGCCTCCGGCACCTGGTTTTTTGGTGTTGTGGGGATTGGGAGTGTTTTTTCAACTCTCCAGAACCGGTCTGGGGGTGGGAAGCGCTTCCACAAGCAGGAGGAGACTTCATCAACAATGGGCCCTGCCTTCTGATAGAGAGAGTGGCATTCGTTACAAATGCCCCCTTCCTCTACCAGAGAATAAATGGTCATTCTTTTTTTCCCATACAAAAGGGGGGATAATCAAAGCAAAGATTTTTATAATGAGTCAATTTTATATGATGCATTAAAAAGAACATACAATATTTTCCTTTAATTTCTGTCAGGCATTCTTAAACTCTTCTACTGATTGATTCTATAATAAAGTTACATGATTCTACCCAAGAGGCAGCTTGTGAAATAAATGGCAACTGCATTAAGCCAAAAGTTGTTTCATCAGGAAACAAGAACTACGATATAATATAAATTAACACTTCCATGTATCAAACATTTATTAAAACACACACACTTAAATGCTATGTCGTTTGCGTGCAATAATTGCCCAGCAGAAAAAAGGACAGTGGTATGAAGTAGTTGTCTTTCATTAAGTATCAAGGGTCTGTCATCTAAAAATTCATTCTGGCTCCCACAATATAAATATAGTGAATTATTTTTGCAGCAATGCCAGAAAGTCAGCAAGCAGTTACTGTTTTTTGCCAACCAAAGCATGATTCTTTCTGTAGGAATTTTCTTTCAAATATATAAACAAAGATGGATAGAAAACCACTCTTGTTAATACAGTATGACAGACATATTGAACATTCATCTAATATTGTGTAAATAATGTAAAGAAATAATATATGAATGTTTTCCAAACAGGTACTGTAAATTGCATTCAAGAAAATGCATTTCATGATGTAGTATACATTTAGAATATCCCTAAATTCTAATAAATTTACAAGTCTCTCAAATTAAGCTCAGATAAGCATTGAGGGAATGGATGAATGTGTAGTATTTCATAGTCACAATCACTTGAATCTTAAAATTCATGAGTGTAAAGACCTCAAGATAAACAGAAAGTTTAAAATCATGTTACTGACCATGATCCTTTACAGCGCAATCCTGTCTTCTCGTAGACCAGTGGAGTGATTGCTCTGCCAATGAAAAGGTGTCACAAAGGTGCCGTAAAGCACGTTTGCGGCACCCGACGAGTAAGTGGTGCTGGCGGAGAGCTTGCACGTGGGACAGATGGACGCCGCAGCTGAGAGGTGAGTCCCCGCAGCACAGTGGAGCGGTAGGGGAGAGGGCGGAAGAGGGCATTTGGGGGGGATTTTCGGGGGGGAACATGCCCAAGAAGGGGGAGGGATCGGTGGCGGCCTCCTCCACCATATCTTATCCCCATTCCCGGACCTGTTGGGCATTACGCGGGCTTCTCTCGAATGTGTGCCAGCAAAATAGCTGGCGCACATTCAAGTAGACCCATTGGGGTGGCTCGAGCTCTACTTGGGATAAAGCAACAAATGCCACTTTACCCCGAGGCTTCCGGCTCTGCTGACGCAGGTCCCATCCTGCGCAGGATGCGGCGGCACCTTATTTGCATCACCACGTCCTGCTAGACAGGATAGGGCTGTTAAAAGTGTGAAAGAGGAAGACAGCATATCTTCATTAGTACGAAGAGTTGCATATGCCCCATATTATAAGAGAATTGCAGTGCCTTAGAACAAAAGGCATTTCTCTTATTTCAGAATATCACCTGAAGTTCCACTGAACTGTGGACACACTATGGATGTATAATATCTTCACTGTGGAATAATAGACTACCAAAGACAAAGAGAAAAGCAAAAAACAAAAACTTCTAATATCAGATACTGCAGTTTCATGACCTTCCTGATGCTGAGATTTATGTTCCCAATCCTAGTAACTGACTGGTAGGCTATTGCAATATAGCAAGGGTGGCCAAACTTCCTTAATGTAAAAGCCACATACGATAAATTTCAGGTGTTTGAGAACTGCAATATTTAAGAAGCATTTAAATTCTTAAATATATTTACTCACCATTAACATTAAACTTATGTTTTAATCCAATGCACTCTCAGTTTATACTTGGTAAATAATTATAAAGCTTGAAATTTTCTTATTTACCTTTTATATTAACCATTTCCACCCAGCCCACAGGTGTACATATTTAACTCCAGATGCCCAGACACCCTTGGGCAAAAATGCCTTGTGATGCAAAAAGGAGCTCAGCCACCATATTTCCGAGAGCCGCACATTATACGGCAAAGAGCCACATGTGGCTCAGAAGCCACAGTTTGGCCACCCTGCAATATAGGGATCATCTTCAGATCAATATCAGAGCAACAGGGAAGTTGTTCTCTTTTGAACAAACTGGAGACAGTGGTATGAAAGGGCCTTGGCAACAGCTATAAACATGTGCTTCAAAATTGTTGGATGGTTATGGTTACCATGGTTGAAAACATAGTAAAACGATCACAAATATGAGGTTCTAGCATTTATTCAGTTGTTTGTGAACATGTCAATTGTATATGCTGGAGTAGTTAAGAGACAGTGAGAGAAAATGTAATGATGAGCTTCACTGGCATTCAGTGAAAGGCAAGTGGAACAAGACCATACTCAGTCAGTTCTCATTATCTGCTAGGGTTCCTAGAAAACCTAATGGATACCGAATTAGCAGATACCGAATCATTGAGCCTATGGGGAAACTGGGGATAGGTTCCAGGGGACCTTCTTTGCCATACACTATATGAACTTTGTGAACCTGAATCTTACCTTGAAGTCTATGGGCTGGATGATAGTAGGGGCAGCTATTTGTTATAGAACAATTCCTAGCTCTACCAAATTAATTATTATTCCTTCCTAACAACATTATGCAAATATAAAAGGTATTGTACAGTATCCTGGAAGCCCAGAGAGAGAGAGAGAACAAACAGATTCCATTGTGTTGCAAACGGCATTCAACAGAACACACACACACACACACACACACACACACACACACACACACACACACACACACACACACACACACACACAAACTCCAGAATAGATTACTTTTTACAATAAATGCAGCAAGGCAGGGAAATTTGCTCCCAGAGCAATGTGGAGACCAGTGAAAAAAAGCTAAGTATGCACCCGTGAGAACAATGGCCCCAAAGAGATCACAGATTCTGGATAGGGAGAGGTAGATGGCAATTCTGCCCCTTGCAGATAATCAAATTTGCAGATAGTGAATTCGCATATAAAGAGAACTGACTGTATATCTTGTGTATAGGTCTATCATCATAGCCCTTGTGCAAGATTTCTTTCAGACGTTACAGTGGAAAAAAGTACTGCCAACTGAACTTGAAAGCAATTCAGACATCTGACTGATAGCAGTTCCTGCAGTTGTTTGAGGTTGATCTACTATATTATCATGTTGTACTAAAGTAGACAGATTCATGGGGTCAAAGAGCCTCTTAAGTGTAACATGAAAAGGCGTCACCTGCAATTCAATTCACCACCACCCCTTCTGTGTGTCTCTCTTATTTATAGGCAACCTTTCCAATGATAATTGGTGAAAGTGGTATATGAGATAACAAACCAGTTGCATATAGGCATTACCTTGCTGTGATCCATTCTCCATACAATTTGATGTGTCACAACAGCTCTAAGCAGCACAGCTACACCACTTTATCCGATCTATAGTGGTCTTACTACTGCCAACTTAGCACCACCACCAGCCCACCATATTGCGCCAAAACACACTCCTGGGTCAGCTCAGGACATACACACAATATTTTATTTCTTAATATTTAGATAGCTTTTCCCAGAGATCAAGGCAGTTTCCAAACAACAACAAAAACAACAAAAACAAAAACAATGAAAATTATATATGGTATAATGCAAAAACTATACCGTATTGTCCCGAGTATAAGACGCACTTGATTATAAGATGCACTCTTAAAGTTTGGTGCTATAAAAAAAAATTAATTAAATCACTGGCATTAAATTTATGCCTGATTATAAGACGCACCCCTAGTTTAAAAACTTAAATTAGGAGAAAAAAGTGAGTCTTATACTCAGACCAATACGGTAATACTAAAATAATACTACAACTAGATCAAGGCAGTTTCCAAACAACAACAAAAACGATGAGACTTAATACTAAAACTATAAACAATTACAGAGTTGACAAGGCCTTGCTAAAAAAAAAAAAGCCTAAAAACTGGATGTGTGAGAGCTGGGAAGGGAGTTCCACAACTACGGAGTTTCACTAAAAAAAGCCCCATCTTTTTTGCCTACCAACTGGATCTCTGTCAGTGCCAGGCTAGGAAGCACAGCCTTTGATGGAGATCTCAGGTGCTGGGCCGGTTGATATGGGAGAATGCAATCTTCCAGATAATTTAGTCCTAGATTGCTAAGGGTTTTAAAGGCCAAGATCAACACTTTGAACTAGACTCAGAGGCAAATTGGTAACCAGTGCAGATGGTGCAAAAGAGGTGCTATACAAAAAGGAGGGGAGGAAATATGTACACCACTCTGAGCTCCTTGGAGGAAGGGTGGTATAAAAATGTGAAAATAAATAAATATGCTTCCATTCCTTTGTCCCCGCCAGTAATCCTGCAGCTGCATTCTGGACCAATAGACTTTTCCAAACCATTGTCAAAGGTAGCTCCATGTACAGCACATTACAACAGTGGTCAGTGCATGGATGACAGTGACTAGGTCTCATTTTTCCAGGTAGCACCGCATCCGGTGAACCAGTTGAAGTTTAGAAAAATACAATACAACAGGTTATGCCAGTGCAATAAGAGGTCTTCTGTCACACTAAAGGCACTTAAACAGACTAAGATTTGCCTCAGTGGAAAAGTCCTCAGACAAACAGCACTGTTTCTTTAAGAAAAATCACAGTCTATGAAAATGCCTAATTAGTTTTTATGTGGATTATGGACAAATACATTTGAGCTGTTAATGGAATCTAGAAATGCTTGTTTCATAATGCTCTGTACAAATTACTAAGAAGATCATATTTAATTCACAAAAGAAATCTCCAATTATGTAATGTGCTCACTATGCTCAAGAGTATAAATTTGCAAAAAAAATCCAAATAAAATACCTTATTTTAAAAACACAAGTTACTCTTTCCCCACTCCCCCCTCTGCCCCACATTGCTAATGAAAGATACAAGACAACAAACCATGTGCATAAGTGATAACCTTGGTCTTACCTCATTGAATCTTGTCACTAGATTTTCAACTGCATTGTGTTCCCCATTGGGGGCAGAAAGTAGACTTCCAGAAATAGAAGCTTTAATAGTTGAAAGTCTGCTCTGGCATTCAGCATTTCCCAAATCTCTGGTTAAGAAACAGAGGTAGTCAATGGGTAATACTTTTCTGTAGAGATCCTGCTCCTGCTCAGTCAGAATACTAGCAACCTCCTCTGGAAACTGAATGAGATGCTGAAGATCTATAAGCTCTTTACTGATACCAGCTATAGTGGAAGGAAGGGCATTTGATCCAGCCATAGATGAACTCAACTGTCGTTCTAAAAATAAGCAGAACATAAAAAAGTTAACAAGCTTATCCTCCTTTAACGTGTTAGGTTTAACAATAAATTTATGGTACAGAAATTATTTTTGTATATGCTTATATTTTCCCGTCATGCAAATAAACAGCACTTGAAGAAGTTCCTTCTTAATTTCTATAGATCACTTTTTATTTTATTTTTTTATTTTTCACATTTTTATACCACCCTTCCTCCAAGGAGCTCCAAGTGGTGTACATATTTCCTCCCCTCCTTTTTGTCCTCCCAACAACCCTGTGAGGTAGGTGGGGCTGAGAGATAGTGACTGGCCCAAGGTCACCCAGGAAGCTACGTGGCTGAGCGGGGATTTGAACCTGGATCTTCCAGATCTAAGTCCAACTCCCAAACCACTACACCATCCTGGCTTTTCCCCCTACATAGCTACAGTACAAAATCAAGGTTCACCTCTCCTCTTCTCAGTTCAGCTCTAGTTGTTTATCCTATCTTATAATTTTGACATTTAATTATGACCTAAATTTACATTTATATAATTAATGTGATGATAGCTGAAGTCACCCAATAGTAAAACATTTTCTGCTTTGGTTGTCTCTCCAATTCATGTCTCAAAATACCACCGTTCCACCTCAAAAACACTATCAAAGCTGTGGCAAAGGATATGATGGTATGTCCCTAATACTATGCTTCTTTTTGGTCTGGTATTTTAACCCACTGTGTTATGGATATTGAATGTGCCTATGTGAATCTTCTGTTAGGTTTCACTTAGTAGCTGGCAGTGGCGTAGCAAGTGGGGGGCAGGGGGGCAAGCCACCCTGAATGCCATGCCAGAAGGGGGTGCCACATGAGGCCCACTCAAGTTGGCAGCAGCAGCAGTAGAAGCAACAACAGCACCAGTGTGGTCGCAGGTATGTCTGCCACCTCCTTCTGCTTTGGCGGCTTTGCAATCTTGGTGCTGCCCTGTTGTTTCTCCTTTGGAGGCTGAGCCTCCAAGGGAAAATAAATGGGGCAGCAGCGAGATCGCAAAGCCCCACCCCCATGACTCCTGTTTCAGAAGTTTTGCAATCTTGCTGCTGCCCTGTTTTTCCCCCTTGGACCCTGAGCCTTCAAAGGAGAAAGAACGGGACAGCAGTAAGATCACAAAGCCTCCAAAACAGGAGGAGGAGGCGGGGCTTTGCGATTTCACAGCTGCCCTGCAATGTCGCCATTGTCATCACCTTCTCTTATGGGAGAACCCGGAAGTGACATCACAATGTCACCACCCTGGGTTCTGGGGCCTCTGGTGACACCACTAGTAGCTGGTTATATTGAACCTGCTTTTTTTTTAAACGTACTGAATCTACAATAATTTTTGTGCATACAGTTTTACATACTGTATTTGTTACTCAATAAAATGCCAAGATATGACCCAGCCTTGTGTGTGTGTGTGTGTGACCTTGGGTTATTTGTAAGATTTCTAGCAAATATCTTACACACTGTAATTCTATGAAGGAGTTTGCCGCACTGACCATGTTTCATTTAATGCACCCAATCGCCCCTGGAATATATAACATTGCATCTCGAGTGCAGGCTACACTATCCTCTCTGTGGATTTTAATCTACTGATAACTGTATCCCATTGATTCTCTCTATTCCACCACGTTTCTGCGATTTGCACTATATCCTTGTTGCTTTCTACCGGTAATGCAGGCACTTTAATTTACCCATTTTTTTCTGTTTTTTATTAATGGTACTATTCAATTAACATTCCATGACAATCCATAACAACAACATAGATAACCTTCTAACATCATTTTCTTATACATATAACAATACATATAGCAATAATTCTAATTCATTTTTATAATCTTAATAAATAACTGACCAATGGATTATTGGTTCCATTCATTTCAATATCTGTTTCCCTATCCAATTTTAACAAGGGGTGCCAAATTTTACTAAAATTATTTTAATCACTCTTAAAAATCTAATTTTTGTAGTCAATTTCTCAATTTTACCCATTTTGGCTTCAAAACTTCTAGGATAAGCATACAATCAATTCCACTATGTTCCGTAATTTTTTTCTCAACTGATATCTCAAGATTCCATGGCTCTTAGGAACCACTGAGCAGAGTCTGCATCAGGTGTTTCTCTTTTTTAAATTTACAAATGTATCTGCTTCTGCATACTTTAGAGACTCCCTTGACTACACAGAAACCAACTACACTGGTGGCCCTGTTTTTACATGCAAATTGGAAGGCACTCCTGTGGTTTACTATGTCTATATCTATCTATTATCTTCTGTAAAAATCTTTTTGCAAGTGACTTTTGCAGTAATACATTTGAATATTTGATTGTGGCTGCTGCAATCCTATACACACTTACATGAGAGTAAGTCCCATTGAGTTGAATAAAAGACTTACTTCCAAGCAGGCATGCATAGGATTATGCTGTGTGTCTTTGTATGCTCATTATCAACTTCTATTCTGTCCTTGGTTTGGAGGCATAGAAAAAAATTAGATAATTAATAGTGCAATCCTGCCTAACTTTAGATCAGCCTAAAGCGTCGCAAACGCGCCATAAAGCATGTTTGCAATGATGCGGGAGTAAGCAGCACCAGCGCGGAGGCCGGCACCACTTACTAGGCCACAGAACTGAGTCCATGCCGGCTGGCAAGAGGGCAGACAGGGGCGGCGAGGGAGGGGGGTTATTGGGCTGGGCGGGTGCAGGGATATCGGCACTGATATTCTAAGCCCCTTCCCAGCCCGCGCCGGCCTTACACCGCCTCTCCTAATCCGAGGCCCATAGGCCCCGGGCTTGCCTACACCAGGGGAAGGGAACGAATGTCACCTTCTCCCGAGGTGCGAACTAGCAGCACCAGGGCAATCCGAAATGGGCTCAGAATGCGGCGGCCAGCCATACATCTTTACACAGAATTGCACTGTAATCCTAACAAACGGGATGCTTCACAGCTCCTGTGAGCTTTATTCTAGAAGTCGGTTTAAAAGCTACCGTTTAAAATAAAAAAGTAACTTTTTAAAAAAATTAAATGGTATCAGCCTGGTTCCATTTCAGTTTAAGTAGAGTGAGTCCCTTTTGTACATGGTTCAACTTGTTCAAGATGTTCCCCAGTGACTAACAAATCAAAACTCTTTTACCCAAGCAAGTCACTATCTCTCAACCTATCTTACATCACATGTTGTGAGGATAAAATTAAAACTCTATAGCCTGAAAACAAACAGGCCAAATAATTTTGACGACCTTTAAAAACAATTTTTTATCTTGCTCTCCAAATGGTACTGTTTGTCCTCACGGGAATGAATGGAAGGTGCAGTCATGTGATGAATTTCATACCACTGGTAGGAGATCTCTGTCCCTGCAAGGTAAGAGGCAATGGCAAGCAAGCGAGCTCACAGAAGCTAGCTGGATGACTGCAGTACTAAAGTCACAACCACATCTGGACATGATCGCAATCCAACAGCTATGTGGGGCCAATGGGTGCAATCTATCCACAACACTGGTTCTCTCCATATAAGTAGTGGTAGCTAGTGTTCCTCCACAAAAGTGTTACATTTTCTCTAGATTCAACTGATCCAAATTCCACCCATCTAGCAGCCCAATCTCAACTGGACCTCACAACAGTGGAACAGCAGTTCCGCTGTTGTAAATGGCCATATGGCGGTATGCACAGTGCACCAGCAGCAGCCATTCTGGGACCACCACTGCAAATAGCGGTAATGCCAGAAGCCCACTGCAGCTGTCGGCTACTGGTGGAGCACAGGTATGCTGACGTAGTGGGCGGGCGGTGGGAGGAACGGGGCGGGGCATGAGAGGAATGGAGGAGTATCTGGGCGAAGAGGGGGGCAGACAGGAGGCGGAACAGGGAGGGAGGGGGTAATTCCAGCAGCACCAGTCTGTGCCAGGATCCTATCCCCGTTTCCCTCCCCTTCTGTCTCCCTTACTCTCCTTGAATTTGCTCCAGCAAAATAGCTGGCACAATTCCGAGGAGATCTATTGAGGCAGTGGAGGCTTGTCCGAAGGTAATGTTCCCTTACCTCGAAGGGGCCTCTGGGGTTCTTCCCCCTCCTGCAGGATGTAGCACACGCTCCACTGGCAGGCTGCATCGGGAGGGGGATTTAGTTAGGATTGGGCTGTGAATTACTCAATCATGCCATACTTAAATTACCCTGAAATTAATCCGCTTCTAGATAGTACGACTGTAAGCATAGTGTGCTGCTTAAATACGACAGAGGTAACTTAAGGAAGTTATTCTTTATTTACGGAAGGTGTTTATTTTAGTTTAAAACTTCTGAACTTAGAACTGTTCTTAAAACAACTGTTCTTAATGTTCATAGACATTAAAATATACCTAGACATTTGGGGCTCAGCAACATTATTATTATTAACGGTATTTATATACTGTTCAACAAAAATATTCAACAAAAAGTTCATAAAGCGGTTTACAGACAAAAGCAAATGATTAAATGGCTCCCTGTCCCAAAAGGGATCACCATCTAAAAAAGATGCAGAAGAACACCAGCAACAGCCACCAGAAAAGACACTGTGTTGGGGTGAAAGGGGGCAGTTACTCTCCCCCCTGCTAAATATAAGAGGAACACCAATTGAAAAAAGTGCCTCTTGCCCAGTTAGCAACAGGACTTTAGAAGCTCTTTTGCTTAGGAGGAAATAATTGAGTTGAATATAAAGGTTCCTTTCCTCTGATAGAAAGCCTACTTGGGTCAAAGATATTTATTTTTCCATTCATTTTGAAGCCCCATCTTGGAAATGAGGCAGCCTCAGCTAGCAAGGAAGGCTGGCAATTAGAACCTGGACAACAGCAGCAGCCATCACTCCTGCTGTGAGGCCATAATGCTCTTGATGCTATTAAGCAGTGTAACATTTCTTCCCAGTCCACAGGTGTACACATTTTAACTCCTGTTGCGTATATACACCCTTGGGTAAAAATTAAGGGCACTACTGATCTGCCACCAAGCACAACAAGGAGTGAAGAAACAGCTCTATAAATGGCCTTCCACCAGAGAAAGTCCTCTAAAAATGCATACATAAATCTGGTACAATCCTGTGGGTAGTAATGAGAGGGGGAATGTACTGGCAAGGGACATGCTGACTGTGCCCCAAGTATAAGGTGCTGTTTTAGCTATGGTGACAAAAACCACTGTTTGCACTACTGCAGCTAAAACTGATATAGGATAGGGCAGCTTCCCTCAGAGTATTTTTTTTACTCTGTGATTTGTAAGATTTGTGATTTGATCTCACAAATTTGTGATTTGATCTCACAAATCAAAATAATCATAAATGCATTCTTCAAACCTATCCTCTCCTGAGATGTTCTATGCTCTGTCTGCTTTATCTAGCAGCCCAATCCTCCTATGCACATCTACTCAGAAGCCTCACTGAGATCAATCAGACTTGCTCTCAGGTAAGTGTATATAGGATTGCATCCTTAATCTTTCCAAGAATTATCTTCATCTTTCTTTGTCCTTCCACAATATTAAAATGTTTAACATTAGCAAGTTGCTACGCACTGTGGCAAGGAGAGTCATGCCAGCCACATGACCACGGAGGCGTCTTCGGACAACGCTGGCTCTTCGGCTTTGAAATGGGGATGAGCACCACACCCTAGAGTCGGACACGACTGGACTTAATTGTCAGGGGTCACCTTTACCTATATTAATCTACTGCGAGCATTAGGCCGAGCATCCTCTCGGGCGATGCTCGGTGTTTACCCGGTTGCCCGGGAAACACAGGAGAGGGGAGGGGCGATGATGCCCCCTATCATGTTTCTATGGGGGGAGGGGGGAGGAGCCATACCTTTGGGTTGGCTCCGTGCCCCACTCTTCCCATTCTCACCTGAGCGCAGCAACGATTAAGACTCCCTTGAGTGTTGCTGCCCTCAGGTCCCCCCTGGTTCTCAGCGCGCCGGGGTCACAAGTTCGGGATCGTTCGTAGAGGTTTGGGTGAGTTCGTTCGGCCACGTGCTTTAAGGCCGACGGAACGGGCATGGGGTGGTTGGGCGCTCTCTGGTTTTCTTTGGCTTCTCTGCCTCCTTTCCTTCCCTTTCTGTCGCTCCGCTTTCCTGCTTTACTTGCCTTTTCCTGCTTTCTTGGCTTTTTGCGCTCCCTATTGCTCTTTTTCCTTTCCCCTTCGTTTATGCTTCTCCCTTCTTTCCCTTTAACAGGGGGGGGTCTGCGGGCAGTGGGAAAGGGTGCCGAGTGGCGCCGAGCCGTGTGCTTCACGAAGCGCGCGGAGAGGGAGAGAGGGTGGTGGGGGAGGGGGAGGGGGATCGCGCGGCTCGTCGTTTCATTACAGGGACCTTACTCGAATGGCGGCGCTAGGTCCTCGTGGTTCATTGCATTAATATATCTGAGAGAACTACACAGAAGGTTCATCATCTATTTTCAAGCTTTGGACAACGTAATTGCAAAAAACTATGATGTAATAGTAAACATAATTTTCACTTTGGTTTTGCAATGATGAGAAGACTAATTCACAATTAAATACATAGAGTGCAAGAATAATTTTTGTAAGAATAGCCTATTGTTTTGCATTAAGCATGCTGGCATTTTAAAGTTATTAAAAATAAAACAAATTTTATTATAAAATTTGCCCTATATAGTATACAAAAGAAATAAATTAGGATGGTATTGGGGAAAAAAGGTTATCATCTCTTAACTCTAAAATCATCATCTAAAAATCAAAGAAAATGTACCTCAGATATGCTGTCCCCTTGGACTGTTCTGAACCAGCCAGCAAAGTTGCATTTAGACCATACATTTCTTAATCCTCAGCAAGAAAGCAACATGTACTTGCCTTTTACAGTCTCCACATAATTTATGCATTACTTTGATAATGCATCTGAGAAATCCCATAGGATGAATATGTCTCATATTTACAATTGTTAGTCACCATAAAAAAAGACATAATGGCAGATTAAAAACCCTGTGTTGGCTGGCCTCATTCTCTTGTTCAGCTCTTTGTCATTTTTGTGGTTAGAGAATTTGTATGTAATTTATATACATTTTCCTCAGTATGAAAGCCTGGGAATTTATTTCTTTAAAGAGAGTGAGAGAATGTGAGCCAAGATATTTTTAAAACACAGGGGAAAAAAACCAGCTAGGTTTTCCATACTGCCTATCTGTTCTGTCATTTCCACTCCTGTTTCACGTTTGCGCTCTCTGCTATGACAGCAATAACGTTAGGTTTTCATTCCTATTCATTCCTAGTTTTCATCATTGTACAGGAACTAGCCTACTATTTGTTACAGTTCTTACATTAAAATTATATTTATGGATCTTTTTTCCTTATGCCCTTCACACATACAAGTGTGGCAGTGCTATGAACAGTTGTAAGAATATTAATTCCACTACCGATATTTTTAGCAATATGAGAGTAAGGCATTTTTAGAAATTGTAAGGAATTAGGAATACTGTACTCCCCCCATATCCGCTGGGGATATGTTCCAGGCCCCTCCGTGGATACTTGAAACTGTGGATAGGAGCGAACCCCCCTCCATGGTTTCCTGAGGGCCCCTTGCCCTGCCTCCCCTGTGGGCAGATGTGCGCACGCCCCCAGCTCTTATTTTTCTTTCAGCAAGCTTTGTTTCTTCCTTAAAACAAACAGAAGCAGCCTCCATTGCAGGCAAGTAGAACGAGACTAAGTCCTAGAGAGGCTCTGCAAGGTTTCTGTTAACCTTGCAGAGCGTCTCTAGGACTTAGTCTCGTTCTACTTGCCTGCAATAAGCAGCCAGAGGCTGCTTCTCCTGTTTGTTTAAGGAAGAAACAAAGCTTGCTGAAAGAAAAATAAAAGCTGGATTAAGGTTCAAATGAAACCGGAAACCTTTTTGTTGGGTATGTGGGATGATCATGTAGGCGAAAAATTTCAAACTTTGTTTTTATATATGATAGCTGCGGCAAGAATTTTATATGCACAATATTGGAAGAATTCGGAGATACCTTCGCTGGAAGATTGGTGGCTGAAAGTTTTGGACTATGCTGAAATGGATAAACTTACAATTTTAATTAAGGAAAAGTCAGTTAACCTTTTCGAGAATAACTGGAAACCATTTATTGATTTTTTAAGAGAGAGAGAGAGAACAACGATGTGATGATATGCGGATTTAATGAATAGAATGTGGGTGTTATTTTGGCTTAGTTGGATATTATATGCAGAAAATAGCGAATAGTATGCTAGTAGGATGTATTGCTTCGTGCTTGCTTTAACTTTATGAAATATGTATTGTTTTTATGTTTTAATATATTAATAAAATATAAATATATATATATATATAAAAAGGAAGAAACGAAGCTTACTGGGGAAAAACTAAAAGCCGGGGGGGGGGGTTTCCCCACAATCCGTGGATAACTGAAACCGTAGATAGCGAATCCGTGGATATGGGGGCCCACCTGTACTCTAGGACACTGTTCTTCAACCTTGGGGTTGGGACACCAATGGGGTCGCGAAGCCTCATTTCTGGGGGCATGGCAACATACGGGAACCAAAATGGCCACTGGGGGCTAATGCTGGGGAACCTGCTGGGTGGGGGGTTTCCACAGGGATTTCCTCCCCCTCTCTTTCAATTTGCTGGGGGTGTGGGTGGTGGGGAACCACAGCTTGGCTCTCCTGTTCTGGAATGAGCCAGCTGCAGGTGGTGCAGGCTGGGCGAGCTTGGCAGGTAGAGGCTGCCGGTGCTGGGGGTGGCGGCAGGGGTAGGTGGATCAGGTCCCGGGAGGGGGTGGGATCAATGGTGGGTCCTCAACCTCATGCTTTATTTATTTATTTATTGGTGTTGTGGCATGAAAAAGGTTGAAGATCACTGCTCTAGGAGGTAAGCATTTGGCTCAAACTTTGGTTTCAGCAATGTTAAGTCTATTATAATAACGGCTGTAAGCTAGAAGTTCATCATATAATCTATTTACTTCCCACATGACATAATACCAAAGCAGCGTAGATTAAATGTGCAGAATTGTAACTCAGATTCAACAATTTTCAAAGTGGATGCTACAAAAAAGTTCACTGCAAAAGATAATAAGGCACAGTAGCATAGTAATAGCAAATGCATGCTAAGAAAATTAGTATGGGTAACAATCAAGCTCTTCACGTAGAGCTGAAAATTGGTTTGCCAAATTGTTTTGTGACCATATTTAATAAATGACGTGATGTAATAACTGTATCTTGGAAAATCTGAACAATGTAATACAAAATTGGAAAGACAAAGGGTATTCCAGAACTTTCTTTGACATTGACTTGGTATTGATTTGCCATTACAATACACTGTGTGTTGTGAATAAAAAGGTGTTCGTTTTAATGTAAAAATTTGTAAACAAAAAGAGAGGTCACTATTTTAAACAACAATATTCTTCTTTGAGGGAACTTCTCTGAACGTTAAATGGACTATCAGGGCTAGAGCTTAAAATCTGGCCCTGCAGCCAGCCTCCCTACAGTACTTTGGATAATAGCTAAACAGACCCAGATGTGTTTTACCTGTTCCAAGTCTCTGACAGTACTTCGAGATCAAATTTAGGAATTCAGGTCTGCTCCATGAGCTATGCCTTTAGGTTCCCTCTATGCAAAGTTTTGCTGCCTTCTCTCCACTGATTCCTACCTTTGACACTGAAACCATTTTTGTATATAAGATGTATAAAAAGCAAGTTTTATACATTTTATACAGAAATGTATAAAAATGCCAGCTTCCTTGCTGTAGCTGTATTAATTTTCTTCTTAGTTGAGGAAGCTGAGACAATTAAGATCCAAATTGTGGAAGCTACTTAAAACACTGGTGATTGTCTTTCCTCTCATTATGCACATGGCATATAAAAAGAATGGAAAACCAATTCACCTGTTAGCTCAGCAAAGCATCTACACACAGTGATATCAGGTTTATTCCCTGATTGAAAACTGAAGTCACATTTTCATACTGAAGAATGAGAACTACCACACATTTTGAAACCTGCCGGGGGAAAAGCTACCAGGGGTGAGATTTGAAGCAAATAAAAGGCAGGAGGGAGAAAGAGCTACCGTAAGACTCCCTCACCCCTCTACCACTTTTTTTTTTACTCTAAATTCTCTCGGTTCAAAGCTGCTTTGCTTTTTCAAAACAAAATACCCAAAAAACCACATGTTGTGGCACTGTTACATGTGACAACATTTACCATGTACCGTAGTTTCTACTCTATTGAATAAAATGCGAGATTATAATGACATTGGAGCTGTTTTACTGGAAAACCAAATTGCTTAGTTTTAAAATATTTCTAATGAAAGCAGATTGCTATTTAGGCCTACAATCAATGTTGTGACAATCAGAAGACAATAATAAACTATATTTACCTTTCACATTTAAGATTACTTTTCTCATATATGCTAATGAGAAAATGCTAGCAACGTTTTATTTTAGGATTAAAACCATTTTTACACTCTCCAAGCAAAGTAGCACCTGTTTGAGTTAGTATATAGGTATTACATCATGCCATTTGAATATTATTGTCTGACAACTAGTATTAGTCATATTTTGGAATCATGAAAACAGTGCCAATAAGTCTGTAAGAAAACTAGCTATGTAATTAAGCTTTCACCGTAACTCAATTCAAGCATCATGTTTTTGATTTTTCAAACCACAGTGTGGGGGGATTGAGAACACGCTGCAGACATAAATGTTATCCCCTCCTCTCTTCTTCTATCTGGCTCTATTATGTAACCAGTTTATCATAACATTCAAACTGGGCAAACTATGGTTTGTGCAAACCTGAAATTGCATAGAACCTGAGCGAGGACAAAGTAGTGAATGACGCTTTGGCACCTTCACAGTCCTTCTGACCACTGGAAACCCAAGTCAATATCCTTCCAGGTTCTGAGATTACACCACCCACACTATCTTCAACATTTTGAAAATGTCTTGAACATAACGGGTATGAGCTTGATTTTTTAATAGAAGTTGGAAGCTGAGAATCCGTTGCAAGATGCCATAAATATTCCTGGATCAGTCATCCAGACAAAGACGATTATCTTTAATGCTCTTGTTGCCGTGGGAGAAATGGCAGCTGTGGCTCCTCCTGCTCATTCCAACCCTGACCCTGGCATCCATTCTAAACTTCGCTACTTACGGTAATCCTTTGGGTGGCTAAATTGCCTCTTGCTCCTGCAGGTGATCACACTAGATGGGGAATCCTTGCCTTTTACATCAAGTCCTCACTTAAAGTTGTCGATAAGTTCTTCTTGGAAACTGTGACTTCAAGCGAAACAACTTATAATGAAACCAATTTTTACCATAGGCTAATTGATAAATGTAAATGTTCCTATGGCATCTTCCCATCAACTTTAGAACAAAATGACTTTAAACGAAATGACTTTAAGTGAGGACTCGCTGTACATTCAATTGCTGAAGGGAACTGCAAAACACACAGAGCTGAGTGGACAATGTCAGAGAGAGACACTTTATCTACTTAGCAACTGTCCGCTTGCAGTTTTGCAAGCCCTGTTTGTAGCTCTCTCCAGCAGCTGGATGTAAGGACAGGGATTCCCCATTCACCTCAATTGCCCTGCAATGACAGGAAGCAATTTAGCCACCATGTGTATTTAGATAAGGTGGAAAAGTGGGATGGCTGTCAGGGCCAGGGCCAGTCTGAACTAGAAAGAGCCACAGCTGCTTTTTCTTCTGCTACAACGGGAGTGTTAAAAGATTCTCTGGTTAACTGATCTGGCACTCCTAAGTGTCATATTAATTCAAGGTATCGATTTGCTTTTAAAACACTAAGTGGCCTGGGACCAGACCAGAATAACTGAAAGACCACCTTCTCCTAAATAAACCTGCCCAAAAGCTAAAATCTTCATTTGAGGTCCTCCTCTGTGTGCCTCATCATTTGGGGTTCAGTGGACAGCTACCAAAGACAGGACCTTCTCAGTATTGGCACTGAACTATGGAACTCCTCCCTAAGCATTTCTCTTGGTATAGGTAACAGGAAGGAAGTTCCACAATTCTGAGCACAATCTGTCATGTTCTCTTGGGCTTTTAATGGCAGTGGACTGCTTTTATATTTTCTTGGTTTCTCCACCCTTTTAATACTGGATACCCATTTTAAAATGTTTTTGCTGTGATTTTTACTGGGGTTTTATTGCTGCTGTTTGAATTTGTCTAGTTTTATCCATTTTTAAAACAGCGATTTTCAACCACTATGCCGCGGCACAGTGGTGTGCTGCCGTGAATGGTCCGCAGGTGTGCTGCGGGAGTTTGGGGGAAGGTCATTTGTTAGTAGAACCATTGGGTGTGTGTGAGCCCCCCACTGGCAGTGTGGTGTGCCTTGTCAATTGTAAAAAAAAAACGGATGGTGTGTCTTGACAATTTTAGCACCTTTTCAGTGTGCTGTGAGATGAAAAAGGTTGAAAATCGCTGCTTTAGAGAACGCAAGATACAAATTTATGAAGTACAGTAATTAGATTTAAATACGGTAAATAAAATATCTCAGGTCACCAAATCTTAACACCTACCTATTTATCAAAAGCCACGCATTCATTTTAGGAAGCCAAAGATGGTATTAGTTATTGAACCATATTATTGTACTTTAAACATGCATAACCCAACCTAACAAGTTCAAGAAATATTTCATCTCTTTTGTCTCTCTGTTAATACTTTTAGAGGGGGGGGAAGATACCAATAAGTGACATTGTGGTTATTAATTACTAATCTCCCATGTCATCCCGTGGTAATTACACACACAGCTGGGTACAAGAATAATTTGCACTGGCTTCATATCTCAATGGGAGGTAACATTATTTTCCGGGGTAAAATTGCTAATATCCACTCTGTTCCTCTTGCAATTAAAGTGTAAAGAGCTACACTCGTATGCTATAAATACATTAATATTTTATTATCCATGTAATCATGTTTTTATTTCTACTGGTTTTCAAAATTTAAAAAATGCATTTATGTGCCTATTCTCCCGTGATGACTGGAGAATAACTGAATTTGATACATGTTAAAAGGTCAAAACCAACTTTTTTAAACTGTGTCCTGAAATAAACTGGGATCCAGTGCAGAATTTTAAGCAAAGGTCAAATTCAAAGTAACCTGACCACTGCATTCTGAACCAGCTGAAATTTCCAGATGTTCATTATAGACAACTCTAGATATAACACACTGCAGTAACCTAACATGGAATTGTTTTACTGAGATCTACGGATGCCTACTCAAGCAGACACCATTTGTTGGGTTATTTTTCCTCCAGCAGTTCTTTCCAACAAGCTCCCCAATTGCTTTCTATCCTCCTCACTGTTTCATATCCTACAATTATATAAAGTTCATCCTATGTTAACAGTGGCAAACGTTTCAGTCAAAATGTTCTAAGACTGCTCAATATCTTCCACAGCAAAGCACCTTCAAAATCCTCAGTATGAACAGCCAATGTAGTTCAATATAATCCAAACAAGCCAATGAGTGATGGAATTCAAGATAAAAAGATTTCCAAATAGAATTATAAGGACATGCCTCATGCCCACAGAATAAGAGCACAAGCAGGCAACAGCTTTCCAAGGCCTTGGGCAGAGGTCTTTTCCAGCTCCGATAACAGAGATTGTCTTAACTGAACATGTACAGGGTTGAACAAAAGATGTTTCTTTTGCATAACATACATGCATAACCTACAATCTCACGTTGCCCCTCAATACTCATCTGCCTGGGCTCAAGATTTGCAAAGTTCTGCCCCTCTGTGAAATCAGAGCAGCTGACCAAATGCGCAGCAGAGGCTTGCAAGCCCTGCATTGCTGATTCATTGGCAATATAGACCCACGGGAGGTCAGCCACAGGAATCAGAAGATGAAGGTGACTGATCAGAAGTACCTAGCCCTCTGTTTACTGTGTATTTTATACACTGTTGTGGAAAAACAGATATACATGAAAAAATTAAATTATCAACTGCTGTAGAGACACATAACCAATGTTGTGCAATTGGTATCATTTCAAAATGAAGTCAACAAGCTTTTAAGACCATATTAAAATCATGTTACCTCATCAATCTGATAGGGCAACTAGAATGCAAATTATTCCAGAGACTACTGTTTGAAGGGTATTTTAAGCATAAAGCATGAAAGAAAATATATTGCACTAATGCATTTTAATGCCAACCTATATTAATTGCAAGTAAAGTCACATACTGTATTATACTTGAGGTGAGAGGTGCCTTCATATTCAAGATGTTTCACTTTATTTTTAAGCTCATCAGCTGTGAACCATAAGTGCCAATATCATCGTCTGCTATGGAAAGGCAAAGGTCCATGTTCATCCACACGTGAGGAGTCCACAAACTGTTACTTTCTCATGGCTAATAATGAAACCCTGTAACTGGTCATACTACATGACAGTAAAAGTAACTTGTCACTACTTCCATTAAAACACACATACGTTTCCCTTAGGTTTAAAAAGATATTAGCACATTGGCCACTAGCACATCAAGCTTACCAGTAAAAAGTGTTTCTGTGGATTTCCTTCTAAAATGCCAGAAGTGCAGATGCCTTCAAAAGCAGAGAAATACTGCACACTACACTTGTTCGCACTAGCTGTCAGGCAACAGCTGTTCAGTCTGAAACTACAAACTGTCAAAATGTAAAACTAGCATGCTTTGTGTAAGCCACAACGACGACATGCAGAAAGGTCAGGTTACCCCCTTCCCAGATAAAAGTTGAAACACTAGGGCTGCAATCCTATACACACTTTCCTGGGAGTAAGCCCCATTGAACACAATGAGACTCACCTCTGAGAAGACAGGGATAGGATTGTGCTGCAAGATTCCAATAAGATGAATTTTACATTTAAAGGATTGTCAGATATTCTTACTGAGTGGCAATCCAATATACAATCCATTTGACTAAAAATATTTATATTTAACCTAATGTAGTTTTGAGGAAAAGGTTAAGCATGCTTAGACCCCACAGAAATGAATGGGACAAGCACACTTGGGCATATGCCCATTTTACTCAAAATATAAGTAATCCTATATTGTAGTTAACAGTATCTTTTTCTCTATCTTTTTTTAACAGCTGCTTGTTATCAAGTCATAGTACTGACATACCTTTTAAATCTTAATGCAAGTTAATGGAAATACTGTACAGCTGACACTGAATATTCTTTAAGATGATACTATATGCAAATTCAGTATATTTGAAACAAATATAAACAGCAGAGAGGTTTAGTTTTCATCGTAGCATGGATATTGTCATGACCAGACGTAGTGATAAAAAGGTAGAGTTTTATAGGTTAAAAGGTCATGTAAATATCAAACAAAATTATGAGGAATTCCAGTGTTTTAAAATACACATAAAATCACCAAAAAAAAAAAAACATCTCATAAAATATTAATCCGACGTTTCATCCAAGACTCTGGACATTCTCAAGGAACACACAGAGAGCCTGTGTGAGGTGTTCTTGAACTGCTGGAGAAAAACAGGTTTAAAAAGGAAATAACACTGAAAAGGGCGGGGAACCACAAGCTGTCAATTAATCCGGAAGATCAGCAGCCGCTTAGTTTTCATCGTTTAAAGCAGGGATGGCCAACCTTTCAACATGAATGCTCCATGAATGCATTTAGCAGCACCATCAGCAATTGAAGTTGCCAAGATTCTGTCTTCTACACAATTCTTAAGAACGCAGAGGCCCTAATGGTGGAAGGTTGGCCACCCCTGATTTAAAGATATGTTAAGACTGATAGAAAGACAAACTATAGCCTTTTTTGATCACAACATTAGGAAATAGAGCTACAGATAAATATATAACAAAATTTTAAGGTGTTCCAAGATTATCTCCTTTGTTATTTGATATACATATGCAGCCCAATGCCGTGGGCCAGCACTACCAGTCTTTCGGCAGTTGTGAAAATACTTCCAGCAGCGCGCACACTCACATGCTGCTGGAGTACGGGCATGTCCCGCATGCAGTGGAGAGGACCCACCGACGGAGGTGGCGGGAAGGGTGGGACAGGGTGAGAGGAGGCACTGGCAGCAGAATCCTAACTCCCCTTCCCAGGCTGGCGCGGCCTGGACTCACCTCGGGGAAAAGGGATGTTCGGTGTGAGCCCCAGTGGGCCTCCTCAGATGCACGTCAGCTCTGGAGCTGGTGCACAACCAGGGAGGTCATGTAAGGCTGGCCCAGGCTGGGAAGAGGCATAGGACCAGTTCTGGTCGCCGCATCTCAAAAAGGATATAGTGTAACTGGAAAAGGTGCAGAAGAGAGCGACCAAAATGATTAGTGGGCTGGGGCATCTCCCTTATGAGGAAAGGCTACAGCGTTTGGGGCTCTTCAGTCTACAAAAAAGGTGGCTGAGGGGGGACATGATGGAGACGTATAAAATTATGCATGGGATGGAGAGAGTGGATAGAGCAGTGATTCTCTAACTCCTGGGAAGGGCCATCGCTGCTCTAAGTGGCAGCGGGGCCTTCCCAGGGATCGCACCGGCGTGTCCGGGATCGCGCCGCCACCGCCACGGACGATAAGGTCCATTTTACCTGCATTGGTGGGCAGTGGGTGTCCGGCTGGGGGTGTGGAGAGCCTGCGGACCCCTCCGCAGGCCTCCCCAAGCGTTGGAGCAGTGCTCCGACACGATCGCAACCCACTTCTGGTTTCATGTAAAACCGGAAGTGGGTTGCGATCGCGTCGGAGTGTTGCTTCGACGCTTGGAGAGGCCTGCGGAGGGGTCCGCAGGCTCCCCACACCCCCCGCCAGACATCCACTGCCCACCAATGCAGGTAAAACAGACCTTATTGTCCGCGGCGGTGGCGGTGCGATCCCGGACACGCCGTCTTCCTGACCGTGTGTTGCCACACCCCTTAAGGGTGTAGCAACCCTTAGTTCCCGGCTGGGGCGTCACGACGCCCCAGTTTGGGTAGCACTGGGATAGAGAGAAGTTCTTTTCCCTCTCACACAACACTAGAACTAGGGGACATCCACTCAAATTGAGTGGAGGGAGGATTAAAACAGACAAAAGAAAATATTTCTTTACCCAGCGTGTAATTGGTTTGTGGAACTCCTTGCCACAGGAGGTGGTGATGGCACCTGGCCTGGATGCCTTTAAAAGGGGATTGGACAGATTTATGGAGGAAAAGTTCATCACAGCTTACAAGCCATGATGGGGATAAGCAACCTCCTGGTTGTAGGAGTAGGTTTTCTTTGTGCCAGGTGCAAGGGAGTGGCGACAGGATAAAAAGTATCTTGTTGTCTTGTGCTCCCTGAGGCATCTGGTGGGGCCACTGTGTGATACAGGAAGCTGGACTAGATGGGCCTTTGGCCTGATCCAACAGGGCTCTTCTTATGTTCTTACGATATTGGTGCAACTCAGTGCCAATATCCCTGCCCCCTCCCAACCTGGGCCGGTCCATGGCCCCCTCCCTCGCCGCCCCTGTCCGCCTTCCCCTGTACCAACTGGCGCGGGATCTACCTGTGGCAGCCAGTGCAGGTCCAGGTCTGCGGCTGAGTGAGCGGTGCCTACTCGCAAGGAGCCGCAAACGTGCTTTACAGCACATTTGCAACTCCATAGACCAGCGGAGCACACGTTCTGCTGGCCTAAGGATAGGCAGGATCGGGCTGTCCATCACTGAATAAATGACAATTAGGCCACCAAGTTGCTTCCTCCACTGCACAATAGAATCAGGAAGATAAGATGTGCAGGAGAGAAATGGCTGGAGGAGTTTCTTAATAATTCCCGTTCCGCCCAACTCTTTGTCCTATAACTTCTCCACTACCACAGTTCCAGATCTGTGGTTTTTTTTAATCACAAACATGAGTTTGAAACACTGACTGGGGAAAAACCGCTGGGCGGGACAGATGTTGCAGGGGAAAAGTGGCAGGTCAAATGTTAAGCACCTCTGTTCTATGATTTCTTTCCTTCTAAGTTGTCTCCTCTCAGTGCTGCTTTGCAGGGGAGGAGCAAAAGTCAAGATTTGGAAATACAACATAGCTTCGAGCTACACCTTACATGGCCTAGTAATCATTATTAATGTATACCAGGGGTGGGGAACCTATTTGCGGTGGAGGGCCATTTTTCCATGGGGAAAATTTGCCGCGGGCCGGCCATTAGGCTGGGTGAAATTTTGGCCCCCCCACCGCAAATTTGAACACACACACCCCGCGAATTTACCTCCCTCCCTCCCACCCACCCACCGCTCTCCTTACCTCAGGCTCCTCGGCTCCAGGCCGCCGCCGCCGCCTTCCCGCACCTCCTCCTTTTGAAAGCGGCCTTCCTGTACCTGCGCAGATCGCTACTGAGGCCGAGAGATTGCCCTCTTGGCCTCAGCGGCGCTCTGCGCAGGTACAGGAAGGCCGCTTTCAGAAGGAGGAGGCACCTTGGCGCCTCCTTGAAAGCAGCCTTCTTGTACCTGCGCAGAGCGCCACTGAGGCCGAGAGGGCAATCTCTCGACCTCAGCGGCGATCTGCGCAGATACAGGAAGGCCGCTTTCAGGAGGAGATGCGCGGCGGCGGCAGCGGGCCGTATTGGTCCGGTCTCGCGCGGGCCGGAGGTTCCCCACCGTTGACGTATACGTATATACCACTTTTCAACAAAAAGTAGTTCACAAGCAGTTTACGTAGCAAAATAAATCAACAAATGGCTCCCTGTCCACAAAGGGCTCACAGTGTAAAAAGAGGTGCAAAAAAGACACCACCAACAGCCACTGGAAAAGACACCATGCTGGTGTGAAGAGGCACTGTTGCTCTCTCCCCCTGCTGTCCACTTTAAAAGGTACCTCTGGAATCCACATATTATGTTCCCAGCACAAACAGTAAAGAGACAAAGAATATATTGATAGCATTTTACATACTGATGTATTCAGTCTCATACAAATAAGGTACCAAGTAATATTTATTAATTTTAGTTTCCTGTTAAAAAATATGTGTTCTAAAAATGAAAAAAGGTATTTATTTGATCCTTGTTTTTATAAATCTTTTGACAAAAGACCCGTTAACTTTCAGGAACATAAACAATCTTGGTTATTTGATACAGAGACAGAAATGTGTTTTGAGTGTATCCAAAACAGTTCTGACCTGCATCGTTTCCTTAACTCCAACCTCATTAAGGCCCACTTTATCACAGAACGCTACTCCACTACTTCACCTAATGTAAGCATCATGAAACACTGTATCTTTATATAGTGCTTTGTTGACATTATAATCTAAAGTGTTTTACAATCCCTAAAAGCAAGACATTCTATCTAGATACCCTCTGAAATAGTAGACCTAGGCAGTCACGAAACTATTTAAAGAAGCTGGGTCATAGGCCTATAGAAATTAGCAGGGACATTTCCTGTGCTAACTTTCAATGCATAAAAGACATGTACCGACATAGGTGACCTGACTACAGAACAAAGGAACAAGCAATAAAGAAAACAAGTGGTTCTTACAAAGCCATGAGTAATAAACAGTGCTAAATGTTAATCCATGGACAGCAAAAACCAGACACAGCATGATTCACCTATGCTGGTGGTCTGAGCCTTTCAAGCAGAGAACAAAGTAGCACTTTATAGACGTACCCATTAAAAGAACATACAGAAACAAGACACTGGAATCTTTTTACCACACAAAAGTACTGGTTTATATATTTAAATGTTACCATAACAGCCACCACGAGAAGCAAATGCTATATGGGCAGTCTGCGAATCCATGGTTTTGATATTATTTTAACTATAGATATTGTAAGCTGCCTTGGGCCTCTTTATGAGGAAAAGGTGGAATACAATTTTTTTTAAAAAGACGTTTTAAGATGCATGAGATTCTTTATAAAACTTGCAGTGTTTGCTTTAAATCTAATTTGTTGAGAACAAATAACCGCTCCATCACTATTTAGTTCAATCAACTACAATCCTGAGAAAAGTCAAGCAGCCCTAGTACACGCCACTGTCAAATAACATTACCTTTACCTTTCAGCATGGTCTTTCCAGTTGATCCTCCCAAGATATTTAATACACCACTTCTTGCTCCCAATGATGTAGATGCTTCTAGTAGAGCACCACTGATAAAATTTGAAAGGGAAGTCCTTTGTAAAGTAGCACGGTACTCAGGAGCTCTTTGAGAACATGGTTTTATGCAAGAGTTGTCATCTTTGCACCAACAATTTGCACGGTGCTTTGGTGTTAGCGGTTCCCTCACAGGATAGGAAAAATATTCCAAAGTATCTTCTGCTCCTTCTGATGACTTGCAGATCTGTCAAATACAAAAAGAAAAAAAATTGCTTGAGGGAATAAATGGAACCAATGTGTGTAGCACATTTCAAATGGATAAGTAGACACTTCTAGTCTGCTAAAGGTCTGATCTCAAGTATTGCACTAAAATATACTTAGAATCCCAAACTTATTTGATTGAGGAGGCAATCATAGCGCAATCTTAACCATCTTTCCAGTGCCGGTGTAGCCGTGCCAGCAAGGCGCACACTGCATTTAACAGTGCTTGGGCAGTCATGGAGGCCTCTTCAAGGTGAGGGAACATTTGTTCCCTTACCACGGGGCTGCATTGCGGCTGCACTGGCACTGGCAAGTTGGTTAGGATTGCGTTGTGAGACTCTTAAAATGACTATTAGACAATAAAATGTGTGTGTGTGTGTGTGTGTGTGTGTGTGAGAGTGAGTGAGTGAGAGGTGGGATGGGCTCTCATGGCTGCTTTTTTATGAGATACTTCTGGTTTACTTCCAGTGCTAACGGCCTGATCCTGCGTAGATATCTGCCTGCGGAGCATGCGCTCCGCAGGCAGAGGGTTTTGTAAATGTGCCGTAAAGCGTATTTACAGCACCCGAAGAGTAGGGGCCACCAGCGCAGAGGCCAGCAGCCTGTACTCTGCCTCCCCCAGGACCTTGCAGCTGCCGGCGCAGGTAAGATTTGCACTGGTCGGTACAGAGGCAGGGGGAGGATGGGCCGGGTGGCAAGGGAAGGCGGCTGTTGGGCAAGCCGGGAGGGGGAGGGCTCGGCATTCCTGGCCTCGATGACCCTTTCCCCGTCACCCCGGATGTACGTCAGCTCAAGTCCCTTCTCCTGAGGAGTCACCGCGCTGCGCCGGAGCAGCCTGGAAAAGGCTCAGGATCCTGCAGCCGGCCCTATGGGCTGGCCGCAAATCCTTACGCAGGATTGGGCTGCCCATGACACACTGATAAGGTGTAATTTGACCCTAGGAATTGCCATGTATTTTACTTTACTGTATGAAGTAACAAATTTCAGAGGAGTTTCGTTCTGCCCTGTTTCCTTCTCCAGCTAGATCTTTTAATTGAGGATAAAGCTTCATGCATATGATAGTATGGGCTTTTCCCCAAGAAAGCTTATCCCACAATAAATGTGTTAGTCTTTAAGGGGTCATAAGATTCTTCGTTATTTGCAAAGTAAATCATTCAAAAGATATTTCTAAAGTCGCCCTTAGAATTCTATTATTTAATAAGTTGAAGGACAGTGTCTATGACTCATAATGTTGAGACAACCTGACCTTTAAAGATTCTTTCTTCTTCAGAGTCAGTACACCAAGTGAGATCTTTGATCAGTCAGCATCATGAATCATATTCAGCATTATTGCAAGATAGCAATAATACTATCTTATTCTTAGGGATGTATTACCGCATTGAAGACTTGATTTGGAAACCTTTATGTAACAGAATGCTAAAAAAAAAGTACATGAGACCTTATCAGCTTTCTAAAATTTAAACTTTATATAGTAGTATTTTATTTTATTTTATTTGACCAAGATTTGTTCTTGTTTCTTAAATCTTTTTTCCACTTTCAAAACATGCATTTTAAAGAGTAGCTTGATTAATTTTAGAAAACGACTGTATCTTTCAGTTCTAGAGAAACTAGAGCTGAAAGCAAGGGCTAAATGTTCACATTTGCATCTAAAAAGGTACATTGTTTGGTAAATGTCTACGCAGACAAAGATGTGGGTCAGCACCCAGCATACCATTCCAAAAAAGGAGGAACTTATTTCCACTTCAATGTTCCTTGAGATATCTGAAGAGAAATCTGAAGAAACAGTGCCCCAGACCAATGGACCGTGCTGTACCCAGGGAGGTGAAACTCTGGTGCTTCAACATTAAGCTGCTATCCTTCCTCAAAAATGGACCAACAAGTTTCTCTCAGACCACTGCAGGTTCCAGCCCTTTTCTACAAGTGAGTACAGTGGCAGGAGACAACCATGAGGAGGTAGACTTCTAAACTTCTTTGCATTAAAGTCTGCTCTCTCTTCCATTCACCCCTTGAAAGCATATCTGCTTTTATCAGAAAGCTTTAGGGACTATGTGGTGCATGATGTGGCTGGAGCCTTTTACTACCACATGGTTTATCTGTAAGTAACAGCGCAATCCAACTTAACTTTTGTGCCAGTGTAACCAGCGGTGCAGTGAGAACGGGAGGCCCCAGAACGGAAAAGGATTCAAATCCCCTTTGAATTCCTCTTTTGGAGGGGATTTGAATCCCTTTTCCGTTCTGGGGCCTCCTGTTGTTGCTGCACTGCTGGTTACACCGGCAAAAAAGTTAAGTCGGATTGTGCTGTAAAAACCACAGGGGTACATACTCATAAGTAACTCCCATGCTGCTTTGAGTATGTGAATGGCACAAAAGGACAGGGTAGGAATTACTGGAAGAAGCCATGGCAATCTAAATACAATTTCCTCCTCCTCCCCGCAATAAGAACTAAGCTGGCACACACACGCCCAAAGTAGGGGATAGGACAGATGCCAGAGAAGTCAAAAAGTAACTATAGAATTTCACAGCTGAAAACATTTATAGCACTGTTATCAGTTTATAGCTTCATTTTCTGCCATCCATTATTTAACATCTGAAACCATCCTACAGAAAGACGGTAAGCACTGAACAGGACTTTTTTCCAGACCCCTGTTTGAAAACATAACATGATGTATTCTCAATACTTTAAATTGATGAGGATGTCTTTAATATAGCAAATAGCCAAATGAGTCTGAAGGACTAGTAAGCGAATACAAGTATCTTGCTACAATTAAGAAGGTAATGCATGAATAAAGTATTTATGTTGCTAAAAAGCATACTATGTCTTTTCCAAAAGGACACAATTAGCAGATCTCAGCTTAAAGTGGCTTACAGATTAAAAGAATGGCTAATGTATGACATATGCAAGTTATCTTTTCACAATTAAATATATGATTCACATTAGCACTACTAAAACTGTATTCTCACATTTTCTTTACTGAGATCTGCTACAACAGAGCATCTCTGTTTTACAGCCCAATTCTGTCTAGCAGGACACGATGGCGCAAATAAGGCATCTGCTGCATCCTGTGCAGGATAGGGCCTGCCCTGGTGCAGCCAGAGGCCTCCTCGGGGTAAAGGGCACTGGCGCACATTTGAGCTGGTAGTGTAACGCAGGCCAGGCATGGGAAAGGGGGTAAGATTCGGTGGAGAAAGCCTCTGGCGAGCCCGGCTGACCAATTCCAACCCTCCCACCACCCCGGAATGCCCAGTTCCACCCTCTGCACGCCCCTCCACCGCCTGGCGAGGAACTCACCTTCCCCGGCGGGCGTAGTTCCGGGTCTGTGGTGAGTAAAGCAGCGCCAGCCTCGGCGTTCGCATTGCCTACTCACCGGGTGTCACAAACATGCTTTACAGCACATTTGCAACACCCTAGACTGGCGGAGTGCTCGCTCCACCAGTCCAAAGGTAGACAGGATTGTGTCATTAGACATATATGTACAGTAATACGATGTGAAAAGACAAGACTGCATCTGTTTATTTATTAGTAACTAAGTTGTATGAGCAAAGCGGTTGAATATATTCAGAATGCCTCACTTGTATAATACAGCAATTCTCTTGGACCACATTTCATCATCGTTTTTTATTAAATTTATATTTAATCATCCCTGGAATACTTAAGACATTAGCATATTATTTCTAGCATCCTCTGAAAATATTTGGCTAACAAAAATGATTTCTAACTGCTGCAGTTACTTTCCCAAATATTTTAATATTTTGCAACCCACAAAGTTGATGTCTGTTGATTAACCTGCAATGCATTTTAACTGCCAAAGCAAAAAAACAAAACACCTTTGTTAGCACAAGCAGGCGACAGTGGCTTGTTGCAAAGATATAAAGAATAATGTTAATCTCTATTGTGAAAACAAATTTTTTTTTGCTGCAAAAGAACTTGGCTACTTCTCTGGATAGTTGCATTGTGTAAGAGTAGGTCACAAAGCACTTAACTGTTTCCAAAGAATGTGCATTTCCCCTATTTTTCAAATACTGTCTAGTTTCTGCCTTGGACTAGAACTTATTTTTTTAAAAAAAACACCCCATACCCAGTAATAGAAGTTAAGAGGCAGGTAAAGGAGGCACAAATCCATCTGAAATCTGATGGTCAAAAAGAACAGCATTTCTATATATCGTTATAAGGCTAACCCTGGCCCCATATGAGGCTGGGTTAACTGTACATCATAACTAAGCGACGTTATACCAAAATTATATAAACCATCAGCTCCATCTGCTGACAGAGAAAGAAGTAACTGCACAGTGTGCTTCACTGCACTTTGGTGATTTACCTTTAACCACAATACATCTGAAAAGATGTCAAAAGGATTACTGTGTGAAGTGTTAATGGCTTCAGAACTACTGTAAAGACATGTGTAGAGTTATCATGGTTCCTGCACAGACATCAGAATGTCTGTGCAAACATTTTTATTTACTTGACAGAGAGCCTAATCCTATCCATTTTTCCACTGCTGCTGCAGCCATGCCAATGGGGCGTGCGCAGCATCCTGTGGTAGTGGGGCAGTTGGTCTCAGCTCCTGCCAACCTAGCAGTTTGAAAGCAAGAAATTGTAAGTAGATTAGGTACCGCCTCGGTGGGAAGGTAACAGTGTTCCATGCGCCTCGGCGTTGAGTCATGTCGGCCACATGACCACAGAAGCATCTTCTGGCAGCACTAGCTCTTTGGCTTTGAAAAGGATATGAGCACCGCCCCTAGAGTCTGTAACGACTAGCTTTAGAGCAAGGGGAACCTTTACCTTTTTATAAAGAGCTGTCAAGATTCATTGATAGAATTCTAGAAGGTGTTGTAAAAACAAAGCTATTTGAATCAAAGGGGAAAACCCACCACAAATTATCTATCTATTTAGAATACTTCTGTCCTGCAACATAGTTCCAAGATACTCTCAAAGTGGTTTCCATAATAAAATTATACAGTATTAAGGCCCCAAACCTATCTTTTTCCTCCCCCGCTGATGCAGCCGCACCACCGGAGCACACACTGCATCCTGTAGGGGAGATGTCTCAGTGGTCTCCTCAGGGTAGTAAGACGCCTCAGGCGCCAGAATGAGTCTACTCGGACCTGCACTAGTGAAATCGCTGATGCAAGTTCAAGTGAACCCGGGAAGGTGGATTGAGGCCCGAAAGGGGGATAGGATATCAGAGACACCACTGCCGCCGTTACCGCCCCCTTCCAGTTCTAATTCCCCCTTCTGCCCCATCTCCCTCCCCTTCCCCACTCTATTCCACCCACCTCCCTCCTGCCCCCCCCCCCTTCTAGAATACTGACTTACCAGCGCCGGGGGACGCGACAGATCTGCTGGCATGTTACTACTGCTGCTTTCCAGTTGCGGCAGCAGCCCAGCTGTTCTGGACAGCAGGTCTTGTTTGCAGCCACCATAAAGCAACTTACACCGCCGGAACACTAGTTCTAGAGGCATAAAGCCCATACCCATATAGGATTGGACTGCAAGTCTAGTATCAGGAACAGAAATAAGTGTCCACATGTTGTCTTCTGTGTCCACAGGGTGTCTTGTCCTTGGTATTGCTGGCTTACCATATCCAAAGGGGGACAGAGTGACTTTACCTTTAACCATTGGAATTTGAGCAGGTGCAGCTTGTCTGGCCATCATCTACTAGGCAACGATTTTTCTTGATGATGTCTGAAGCAAGGGAGCAGGGCTGAGCAGTTGTGGAGTGTGTGTGTGTGTGGGGGGGGGGGGGAGTTACAGAACAGAAATGAAAGACCTCCTGAGAGCTTAACTACACGTTACATGTAAACACGTGTAACGATACTGACAGCCCTTTTTATGCTCCAAGAGAACAGCTTTGGGAGGAGCTGTCGATCGAAAGGTCGGCAGTTCAAATCCGTGCGACAGCTCCTGCCAACCTAGCAGTTCGAAAGCAAGAAATTGCAAGTAGATTAATATGTACTGCGTCAGTGGGACGGTAACAGCATTCCATGCGCCTCGGTGTTAAGTCATGCCGGCCACATGACCATGGAAACGTCTTCGGACAGCGCTGGCTCTTCGGCTTTGAAACGGAGATGAGCACCGCTCCCTAGAGTTGGACACGACTGGACTTAATTGTCAAGGGATACCTTTACCTAATTTAGATCAGAGATGTACCCAGGGATGCGTAATCCTTTCTCTGCCAACTGCTTTTCTACTTCAGATCACCTCTGTGCTACTGGTTCTCCATTACCCCAGGGGTTTCATACACATGCCTATATTCTGTCTCTCCCCCTGCTCTCACTCACATATAGCCCATCAGTGTTTGCTAGCACACATTTGCATACAACATGTAGTTAGCTTTCATTTAAGTTAAAAGTGCTACAATAATAAGGCATAGACTCAAAGATAAAGCAAAACAAATACAGTATGAAAGCATGATGATTTAATTAGAATAGCAGTGATTACTAAAATTACTATTTTTGCAGCAATCTGTTTTCAACAAAAGGCTCTCATACAATAGATGAGCTGTCCTTGGCTCAACAAATACCACAGTTGTAAAGGTAAACAGTTATAAATAACTTGTGGAAGAACAAGGCTGGTGATATATCTGGACTATAACTCCATATAAACAGCCCATAACTCAAGGAGGTGTTGCAAATTATCCTTTAAAAAATAATAAACATACAATTCAGCACAAAACATTTATGTAACAAAATGTGCTATGGAAGTTTCAGTGTTCTGTTTCAACTCTGGTGGTTGAAAACAGAACTGTCCTGAAAATGTGAATAAAAGAGATATCCTATTTGAGAATTACAAGACAATAATCTTCTTGAATTGTCAAAAGTAGCCTCATTGCCAACTAACAGCAAATATCTTGCATTTGCTGCACAAGAATACTTGCTACAGACTTCAACGCCATAATTAATACTTTATTATAGTTTTCAAGAATTACAAATGCAACGAGAAACAATACGAATTTGTATTAAGAACACTAGAATCATGCCACAAGAAGAGGGCACAATCTTGTACATGAGGCATACAGGGCAAGATACAGAACACTCTGCACACACAAGAACTGACCGGTGCCATACCAACTCCGGGGCCGGCCAAAGGCAGGAGCCTCTCAGGAGCAAAAACATGGCGCCGAAAGTGTCATATTGGAGCGGGTTCCCAGTGGGGTCATGGGGGTCCGAGAACCACCAGGGTACGGCCAAAATACCACTGGTGGTTCACATATCGCTGGTTGAGGACCCTTGTTCTAGAGACAAGTATGCACAGTGGCCTCAGTGCCAGGTTGCTATGGACTCTGGTACAAAGTCCTGCACCCACATGGCCTCCCCAAGGCACCCACCACCTGTCCCCAGGGTAGTATTGGTACTACTAGTGCCACCAGTACTGAGGGTTCAAGGGATGGCCCATTCAGGGGGAGGGGGTTGTCAGTAAGTGCCCAATCTGGTTGATGCCAATGCCACCCAAAAAGCCACATATCATTAAAGACCATGTCAGATGTATATGCACGCAGTGAACAATCATACAGAAACAAAGTATCTTCCCGCCCATTACACATTTTCATCACTCCTGTGGCAGACCTTTTCCAGAGATGTATGAACCATCACATCACATATTAGGCTCAGAACGTAATAGACAGGCCCCACATAAAAGTCCCCTCCTGTTTCTGGAGCCAGTCGCCATACTGGTAATTAGAACTAGGAGGCCGCTGAACTGTCAGATTACCCAACCCACAGGACATACAAACACCAATGCTGGTAGGAGCTACTTCTACCTCCAAAGCTTGGGGTTTCCCATAATAAGGGCTCCCCCAGCTCAACTATGACTGACTGATGTTAGACCAAGCACAGCTCTGTGCTTGCACTCTCTACCCAATGTGTAAGGGGGGAGGCAGAACTGAAATGAAAGCACTGTGCCAGAAGAAAGAAAGAAAAATGGTTAATCTCACAGAGAAGATCCATAGCATTTCACCACTCTATTAACAGGTAGCACCAAACACCAATTCCAAGTGGCCACGGAATTGTGAACACCCATGCACATAAGAACTAGGCTTACCAGATTTCTAGCACCCCCAAGGGGGACGGGAGTGACAACACGGGAAGGCGGGTCAAAAACTGTGATGTCACTTCCACCGGAAGTGGGCGTGTCCACCGGAAGTGGGCGTGTCCACTGTAAAACAAGCAGTATTTTACCTTTTCCCGTGCCTCTGAGCATGTGCAGAGTGCCGCCGCTGTTTTTGTCCCAGCCAGCCAGGTGCATTGTAACGGCCAGTGCTGGCCATCACAACACAGCCAGGTGGCTGGGACGGCACTCTGCACATGCTCAGAGGCACGGGGAAAATGGTAAAATGCTGTATTTTATTTTCTGAGACTGTGCTATATTATTTTATTTGTGTATTTTAGTTTATTTGTGCATTTTATTTTATGTGCTGTTTGTGTACTTTAGTTTACTTTATGTTTATTTTATTTTATCCCCTGTCCCCTCTAATCTGTTTTAGACCCGGACCCAGCCCGCCGGCTGCATCGCGGCCGGCCGGAGCTCTTCCAAGACTGTGCTGCTGCCAGCTGCAGCACGTCTCTCTCTTGATCTCTGACTCTGCAGTCTCGCGCTCCTGCGTGAGACTGGAAGCGCTCTGAAGATGTCCGAGTGAGCTCGGACAAATTCGGAGACATTCCAGCCTGGCGCGCATGCGTGTGAGGCTGGAACGTCTCTGAAGATGTTCGAGTTCACTCGGACAAACTCGGAGGCATTCCAGCCTGGCGCGCATGCGCGCAACGCTGGAACGTCTCTGAAGATGTCTGAGTGAACTGCCTGTAAAATTTTTTTCTGAGAGCAGAGTGCAGCAGAGTGCAGCAAAAATGTGGCCACTTCAGAAGACTGTGCATTGCTCTGAAGATTCACTTAGAGGCAGCAGCGGCTTAGCGATCTCGCTTCCACCCCCTTGTAGTGAGATCGCTAAGCCACAGCTTAGTTCATCAGGTCCTCTGATGCTTTCCACTAAACCAGGGGCCTCCAAACCCCAGCCCGCGGGCCAGATCTGGCACACCAGAAACGGTGTCCAGGCGCAGCGCAGCGGTGGTGGAGCCTTACCGTTTCACCTCGCAGCCTCCTATCCTTGTCTCCAATCGTTGCAGAAACTCACGGTGAGCAACCGCTTCCATTGCACGTCGCACAAGATGGCTCTGTGCCCCGATTTCCCCGGGGAAGCGGGTGACCAGCGTTTTCTGCTGCACAGTGGGCTGCAGTTTGGTGACCATTGCACTAAATGATGGTTCCTAGAGGTTTCAGACCAGAGTTGCAAACAGACACATTCTTGGTCACCTATAGCAAGTAACACTCTTGTCCAGATAGGAAAGCACTTGCAATTTTTTTTTGGGGGGGGGGGGAGGGAGTGCAACAAATTACTAAAATAGACATGCCTGAGTAAGCAAGCAGGCTAGTAGAAATGTTCTGGGGTAACAACTCCTCAAGCCCACAAAAAACTTTTACTAGCCTGCCTGCTCACATCTGACTATTTTAGTCATTTGCCAAATTTACAGTCAAGTTATGTGAACTTACTTGGAAGATTGAAGCCACTAGCAACAATAATGCTTCCTGATGGGCAGCCAGATCCTGACTAGGAATCCAGCGACGGAACGAGTGTTCAGTCACTGGAAGGTGTCGCAAAGTGCCGTAAGGCACGTTTGCAATGACTCGCACGTAAGGGAGGTCAGCGCAAGGCCGCCCGCCCTCACTCCATCGTCGGGGCGTCCATGTGGCCGCCGGAGAAAGTTATGATTCCGCCAGTGGCCGCATGGAGGGTCTAGGTGGCGAGAGAGGGGGGGCCACTGGCCAAGCCGGCCCAGGAGGGAGTGGGGATGGCGTCCACGCCAGGCCGGCTCGGCCATTACAGTCTCTAAACCAATTTGTCTTCCACTGGCTAGAGCAAAGATTTGTTGTTGTTGTTCAGTCGTTAAGTCATGTCCGACCCTTCGTGATCCCATGAACCATATCCCGCCAGGCCTTCCTGTCCTCCATTATCTTCCTGAGTTCGCTCATTTTCATGTTCATTGCATCGGTGATGCTGTCTAACCATCTCATCCTTTGCCTTCCCCTTCTCCTTTTGCCTTCAATCTTTCCCAGCATCAGAGTCTTCTCCAGAGAGTCCTCTCTTCGCATTAGGTGGCCAAAATATTTGAGCTTCAGCCTCAGTACCTGTCCTTCCAGGGAACAGTCAGGGTTGATTTCATTTAGGATGGACTGATTTGATCTCCTAGCAGTCCAAGAGACTCTCAGGAGTCTTCTCCAACACCACAGTTCGAAAGCATCTATTCTTTCGCACTCTCCTCTTTCACTCTCATCAAGAGGCTCTTTAGTTTTAGTTTTCTTTCATTTTCTGCCATTAGGGTGGTATCGTCTGCATATCTGAGGTTGTTGATATTTCTCCCGGCAATCTTGATTCCGGCTTGCGATTCATTCAGCCCTGTATTTCTCATAATGTACTCTGCATATAAGTTAAATAAGCAGGGTGACAATATACAGCCTTGCCGTACTCCCTTCCCAATTTTGAACCAATCGGTTGTTCCATGACCGGTTCAGACTGTTGCTTCTTGACCCGTATACAGGTTTCTCAGGAGACAGGTAAGGTGGTCTGGTACCCACATCTCTTTAAGAATTTGCCACAGTTTGTTGTGATCCACACAATCAAAGGCTTTTGCGTAGTCAATGAAGCAGAAGTAGCAAAGATTTATCAACTGTCAAATGCAAGTATAGTGATAAAATGTATGACTTCACATCATTACAAGTTTATTGCTACTTATATACCAGTAACCAATCTACAGAAATCCAACACAAGGTCACCCCACTACAACAAATGGGGATTAGTGCGTGTTTAGGTGCATGCTAGATTGTGGCCGAAGAATAGATGCTTTTGAACTGTGGTGCTGGAGAAGACTCCTGAGAGTCCCTTGGACTGCTAGGAGATCAAATCAGTCAATCCTAAATGAAATCAACCCTGACTGTTCCCTGGAAGGACAGATACTAAGGCTGAAGCTCAAATATTTTGGCCACCTAATGCGAAGAGAGGACTCTCTGGAGAAGACTCTGATGCTGGGAAAAATTGAAGGCAAAAGGAGAAGGGGAAGGCAAAGGATGAGATGGTTAGACAGCATCACCGATGCAACGAACATGAAAATGAGCGAACTCAGGAAGATAGTGGAGGACAGGAAGGCCTGGCGGGATATGGTTCATGGGATCACGAAGGGTCGGACACAACTTAACGACTGAACAACAACAAAAGATTGTGGCCTTACATATTTAAGAGAGTCATCATACACTTCTGAGTTCTTTTCTCTCATTCAACAAGTATACTTTTATTTAATAAAGCAGATAGCCCTTCTGACCAAAAACAAAAAGAATGCTAAGATATGGTGTTAAATTCTACTAAAGCCAGGAAGATATTAAAGGTCTAGAATAAAGCTTTTCAGCCTTTTCCCACTGGAGTTCAATGTCATATGAGGCATCAGTTGCTGAATTTAAAACATCTGGCTGAGGACCAGAAGAACAAAAATACTTTATATTAACTTCTCTTATCCTCTGGAGACTATTACAGAGCCAGGAACTGCAGTTGAGGCATTCGTGAGATTTATTTTGCTTTATATGTGTTAGCTTCAACTGAAATTCTGTATATATTATAGCTTGCTTGCAAAAATTCATAGACACTTGTGTTTCTTTAAACTATAACGATATTATGAGTGGTATGTGCCACTACTATGACAACTCCTCAAAAACTTGGAATGATCTAGTTGAACTTCCATGAGATCCAAAAGAAAGGTTTTTGTCTTTTTTAGAAGCAATTTCTCAGTCAAAACCTATGAGCTACCTTCAAAGATTTTTAAATTTGAGTTTTTATATTTATACAAAGAGAAATCAATACATTAAGAGGTCAGATGCAGCAATTACAGATCTAACATAATACAGTAAGAGCTTTATGGACACTATAATATTTGTGAGGGGGGGGATAGAAAAATGCTCTAGTCTTAACCCATGCTATCTTCAATTTTCAAGAGCTATAACATAAAGTCTGAAGTAATTCCACCATGTTCCCCATAAATTAAGCCTGAACTATCTGCAATGACAGGAACATACTGTCTTTAATAAAAGGAAAGGGAGGACTCACAAAGGACTGCTACTGAATGCTTCGACATTAGCCTCTCCCGTTTTGTTTAAATTAGCATGATGGGCAAGGGCAACCACTTTAACTTGCAAGAATATTTTGCTGTAGCACATGCTAAGGGGCTTAGATGGTGGGGAATTGGGAGGTGCAGGGAGCTGGAAAGTAGGAGCAGTGGTGGTGCTGCTAAAGATGATTAAAAGCAGCAAACTGGAGAGCAGAACAAAATTATTCTCTTGTGCCTGAGGAGACCAATATATTATACACAACATACCCCATCTGCTATCACGGTCCTTAAATTGTTCCCCTGATTTTGTTCTACTTCCCTTGAATTGTTGCACTTCTTACCCTTTGTTTTCTCCATTCCCACTTGCCAAAACCTGGTCCTTTAACCTTTCCTAAACAGTCTTATGGGAGTGCCTTATTGTCTTCTCATACAGCACATATCACTGCTTCTAGCATTTGTACCTGATCCACAACCCCCCCTTTTCAACGTGAAAATCACCTTCTGCCTTTTCCTTTTGCCATGCTGCTGCCCCAAAACCACCCTAAACACCTCCCAAATCTATATAATGGCCCTGAGAAAACATTCCTGGTATTTAGACAGAGAGATAGTAAAAAGTAATTACTTTTGCAAATCTTAGGCTGCTCTTAACCTTTCCTTAGAATATATATTAATCTTGGGTTTATAGTCAAGAGGCAACTTTTTCATTTTCCTTGTTGGGCAGTCCAATCATACCTAACTCCTCCAGCGCTGATGCAGCAGCGCCAATGGGGTGCGCGCTGCATCCTGCGGGGGAGTTTTGGGACCTGGAAGCCTCCTCAAAGTAAGGGAGCATTTGTTCCCTTGCCCTGAGGCATGCCTCCGCTGCCCCAATGGGTCTACTTGGATCTGCACCAGCTATTTTGATGGCGTATGTCCAAGTGGACCTGGGTCAGAAAATCGAGGCTGGGAAGGGGGATAGGATATCAACAGCGCTGCTGCCACCGATACCGATACTCTTCCTGGCCTCGACCCACACCCCTCCCCGTCCCATCTACACCCCATTCCTCCCCCTCCCCATTCTGCCCACTGCCCACTCCCCATGCCGACTTACCAGTGCTGGGACTTCTCTGGTAGCCACTGGCAAGCAGCCACCTGCTGCTTGCAGCAGCAGCCTGGCTGTGTGGAATGGTGGGTCACGTTTTTAGACCGCCGTAAACCACAATGCACCGCCAGAACATGTGTTCCAGAGATGCAATAGGATTGGGCCTCAATCACCAAAGTACTGCAAAAGTTCAACATTTCAAGTATCATTCACCTAGCCCAGTGGTTCTCAAAGTGGTGGGTCACGACGACCCACCATTGGAACCAAAAGCTGTCCCCTGCGATCCTGGGGATCGCCGACACCATGAAAAAAAGTTTTAAAATGCAATTTTTGGACTTACCAGAGGTCCTGGAGCCCTCCGGATGGTTGTGGGAGGGCTGCGCTACCCTCTGCAGCCCCCCCCCCCGAGCTTCAGATCTCCATGGAGCGGCGATTTATGACCACTTCCAGTTTTCATGAAAACTGGAAGTGGTCGTAAATTGTCGCTCCACGGTGATCTGAAGCTCGGGGGAGGGGCTGTGAAGGGTAGTGCAGCCCTCCCACAACCATCCGGAGGGCTCCAGGACCTCCGGTAAGTCCAAAAATTGCATTTTTAAACTTTTTCCCTGCAGCAATGGCAGCAATCCCTGAGTTCGCCGCCATCGCTGGTCCCGCCCCCACAAGCACTCAAAGTTCTCCCCGCCTTGTGGGGAGAACTTTGAGAAAAGCTGACCTAGCCTAACCTTCCTGAAATGATAGCTTTCTGTACGCAGGGAACAATTTGCATGAAAGAGCATTCAATCATATCAGCCCACACTTGCAGTCTGAAGCGGCATTGCTCAAACTCAAGTTCACCTCGTCCACAAGAAATAGCTGTAAATAATCTTAGAGAAGATAGCTGGAGACAGGATTGTTGGAATGTTCTTAAGTATAAAACTAACACTGACAGAGTTTGGAGGGTTGGACATAAGCACTTGGGTGCTGGCATTGAGGCTTTATCTCTCTCTTTCCTTCTGTTACTCATCTTATATACCTAGCACTCAAACACATCCATTCCTCCCTCTTGATATGTAAAGGCTCACAGAGTTCCCAAGTACTGCAATTTGGGAAAGCTGGCAAAGACCACTATCCTTGAGAGACACTTAAGCCCTAGTGTGAAGATTGGAATTCATTGAATCTGTGCTATAAAAGCCAACACACAAACTCAGGAACAACCTACTCACCCCTCATCTACTCTTGAAAATACCAGTAGTATTTTGTCATTCATTTTTCCTGTCTTTCATATAATTGAAGCTCCTGGTGTCAGACTTTAACAACAAAAACTGCCTCTTCACATGTGCACCTATAAAAAGCAATTTCTGCATTCCAGCAGTCTTTAGCAATATAGTAGTGAGAAACAAGCACAGCAAAAAAACAAAGAAAAGGTAACAAATGAAAAATGATAGAAATAAATGTGAAAGTATTCCCATGAAAGCATTTTGTTGTACTACAATTCACTACATCTTTTAAGGGCCCAATCCTATCCAACTTACCGGTGCCGATGCAGCCGTGCCAATGGGGTGTGCGCTGCATCCTGAGGTGGAGGCCTCCTCAAGGTAAAGGAATGTTTGTTACCTTACCTTGGGGCTGCATCAGCGCTGGAAAGTTGGATAGGATTGGGCCCTAAATTAAAGGAACAGGGATGAAGCTACAGAGTAATGGAGAACCTTCTATACACACTTAACGCTATTAATAACAATAACACTATTAATACTTAGTAAGCGTGTTCTGTACAGCTGACATTCAAATTGTGATAACAATCATTTATTATGAAGCAAGGATAGGAAAAATTGGTTTCACAGTTACTTTGCATTCATTAAGAATTGTCATAATACTGTTAAAGATAATAAACAGTTTGACTTATCAGAACCAAGAAACTATGTCACTCTTGATTACTACAACCCTATGCACACTTACCTGGAAGTAGGTTCCATTAAACACTTAATTCTGAGTAAAGATGCATAGGACTGCACGGTCTTCCTAAAATGCTGTACATTTTGTAAGACTGAACATGTGTACAGTACCAACATTAAAACATTAAAAAAATCAATTTTAACTACAATATTCTGCAAGTACTTATCTTTACTATGATTTCTAATACGCATGTCACAGAAGGCACTGTATCATTTTATATGAAACATACAAATATCAGAAAATGTAAACATAAATATTTCAAAAGTATTGTAACCCTATAGAAATGCCTCCACACAACTTCAAAATGAAATCCCAAATCATACATAAGTACAATTTTTGAACAATCTTCTAAAGCACACAGACAAAAATGCATTCCTCTTCAAGTCAACGCAAGCATCTATGACTACAGGTGGTGTACTTAACATTACATTTTAGTAAGTAGATTGGCTTTTATAATTGCTATCATTATAAACCATGCCTCAATAAAAACATTCTGAAACAAGAAGGTTAATCCACAAATGAACTACAGTTATGGAGCCAAACTAAGAACTGGTAATCAGACAAGTTTCAACAAGCATCTTAAAAACCAGCAACAAATTGCACTGACATTGTTACAAATAGAACAACAAGCTGGATTTTAAAGTCAACAATAAAGTAGAAAACTTACAGTGCAAGCCGATGCATGTCTACGTTGAAGTAAGCCCCACTAATTTTAATAAGACTTACTCCCAGGTAAGCATGTATAGGATTACACCCTTATAAGAGATTCCATGTACAGTTTACCAAATGAACTAGAAAGGAATAATCTTACTGATTAGGTTTTTTCACCTTGCATGTATTAATAAATCCTGACTTAAAAACTGAAAGCATGTTCAAATGAGAATATTATTCTGCTTAAAACTGCAAAACGTCTGTTAAGAACAGACTTTTCAATACTACATTGTGCTGGGTAAAGGGGAGTTCTACAATTCCTGCTGTTAACATAAAATCTTGTCAATTCTTTTACAATGAATGAGCCATACCTTTTCAAGTAAAGATCCACAGTCTGCTTATCCAGATCACACCAACTTGTACCAAAAACTACATTACGATATGGAATGCGGAAAAGGGGGAGGAAAAAAAAAAAAACACGAAGCAGCTCAAACAAGCCAACAGTATTCAGCTACAGGATGACGGTCTGTTCTCGTCTCAAGAGACTATGCCTAAGAGCCTGTACAGAAACAATTGTGTGGTGCCAAATGTTAATCCCTTTGCTGAATTTCACATGGTGCAGCCTCACCTCTTTAGTTCCTACAAAACCTATTTGTCCAACAATCCAGTTTTAAAAAACACACATGCGTCCACACACACACAAACACAACCTTGCGCATTCTAAGAACTCATACAGAAAAAGAAAATCTGGCTTATATCACTTACTAAAATGCTTATGGACTTTATCTTTGTGCAATTACTTACAAATTAAATCTGTTTTCACCTATTTTTCCCAGCACACCCCATACACGTAAGGTTCTTATGTCCTACATTAAAACTCTTGTCTGAATAAAAAAATGTACCATACTTTATTAATCCAGTATGGGGGTAAAGTATACTCCAAAGTAAGACATAGAAACAACCACCTTGAGGGTTACCTCGAACATGACACCAGCTGCAAAGAAAAATATCAATCCTTTATTAAATATTTCCCTTCAGCAGCACATGACTAGAACAGCAGCAAAAACCGTGATGCCTTAAAACTTATTATATATAAAACGTATTATATACCACAGAGCAATTGATCTAATTAAGGTTGAGTAAGACGAGCAGTGGTTACAGAAGACTAATATCATGATTTAATTTTTCCACTTCTATGGATAACTTTGATCCCATTTTCTGGCCTGGGGTTAAAAACTGAAAATATGTTATTTTATTTATTTTTCACATTTTTATACCACCCTTCCTCCAAGGACCTCAGAGTGGTGTACATATTTCCTCCCCTCCTTTTGTCCTCACAACAACCCTGTGAGGTAGGTGGGGCTGAGAGATAGTGACTGGCCCAAGGTCACTCAGGAAGCTTCGTGGCTGAGCGGGGATATGAATCTGGATATGGTTCAAATATGGATATTGAAATATGGTTTTAGACATAAATTATATCACCACATGAATTCCTATAAAGCACAGTTTTCTCAAGAGATTTGATTCTTGATGTTTGCTGGCTTTTTTTTTTACTTTTGTAGTTATTTACTAGGCCCAAATATGAGTTCTAGTATTATTAAGCTTCCCTAAGGGGAAGCATGGTTAGATGAAGAAGTGAGATTCTCCCAAAAATGTTAGTTCCCAAAGTCCATCAGAACTAAAAAAATACAGGGTATTTCTGACTCCTTCCGAGAAAGAATTCCTCCAATATAGGAGAAACCCTCAGCATCATGCACCACCATCCATAACCTGTAACAGAATGAATTAGGACAGATCCAAAGAAGTGAAGCACCTCTCTACACAATGTAAGTTCACTGTTCAGGATCTTCTTTTTTAACCTAGAGTAAGGGGGAAAACTCCTGCCAACCTAGCAGTTCCAAAGCATGTGAATGCGAGTAGATAAATAGGTACCGCTTGCGGGAAGGTAAACAGCGCTCCGTGTTCCAGCTGCATGCTACGCGCTGCGGCAAGGAGAGTCATGCCGGCCACATGACCACGGAGGCGTCTTCGCACAACGCTGGCTCTTCGGCTTTGAAATGGGGATGAGCACCACACCCTAGAGTCGGACACGACTGGACTTAATTGTCAGGGGTCACCTTTACCTTTAAGGGGGAAAAAACCCTGCATCAGCCCATGATTCAAAAGACACAAGAACGATTTCAGGTCACCTTTACAATGCTCTCTTCCTTTGTTCCCCCCCCCCCTAACACAACTTTCCCCCATTAAGGAAATATGGAGTGCAACCCTGTTCCAAAAGATTAAGCAGTATGCAATTACAGTACTTTGTTAAAACTGACCTTGCAGTCAGTTATTTTGGCTGGATTCAGTGAAATGACTAAAACAAAAAAGATATGTGCATGAGTAATAATTACTTTATATCAAAAGTGACTAAGTACAGTTACAGAGAAAAGCAGTACAGATAAAGCAATCTGTACCATGTCCAATAGATGTGATTCTTTATATAATACATGGTGCTAACGAAAAAATGGTGGTCTGAAATGCTTAAACAACTAATCATTGTTATTGTGAACCAGAAAAAATATGGAAATTACAATTAAGCAGGATATTGATAGATTAAGAAAGTATATGCAATCTGTAATAAAAAGAGACCACAAGCACCAACCATAATATGCTGTACAAAGGAAAAAAGCCTCTTTATCAAGATAAAAAGATTCCACAAAAAGAGCAAACCAGGAATGGTCTGTGAGCTACTACTGCTACCTACTGCTAAGTGGACCTGAAAAGCACCTGGAATACTGGAAGCCATATGTAAACACTGTTATTTTTCTAAAGCAGGATATTCGTATAAACAACAGTTTAAACCCTATCAAATGTCAGCAAAATTATAGTATATAAACTGAAATCTGTAAGAATTATTAGTTATTATTCTCTCCAATAATGGTTGCATGTGCACAAGACAGAATGCATTAATTCTCCATTCAGACTATTATCCTGTGCACACATATATAGCAATAAATGTCACTGTCACCTAGTCCTGAGTAAATGTTTACATAGGTAAAGGTATCCCCTGCTCGAAAGCCAGTCGTGTCCAACTCTAGGGTGCGGTGCTCCTCTCCGTGTCTACGGACAAAGAGCCAGCACTGTCAGAAGACGCTTCCATGGTCATGTGGTCAGCATGACTAACGGAACACTGTTACCTTCCCATCACAGCGGTACCTATTTATCTACTTGCAATTTCTTGCTTTTGAACTGCTAGGTTGGCAGGAGCTGGAACAGGAGACGAGAGCTCTGTTACGCGGCACTCGGGTCTCAAACTGCTGTCCTACAGACCTTCCGGTCTGTAGTTCAGCGTCTTAACCACTAAGCCACCGCGGCCCCTATTTTACATACATTATTGCAGTATTCATGCAGGGTTTATCCAATTCAGGGTTCCATATCACATGGAAAAGTTCTCCATGGAAAACACTTGGTTCCCAGGTGTATCAGTGTCAGGGAAACAATTCTGCTCCTCCTCTTATGCAGTCCCAGTCATTGCTCACATGCTGGTTGAGTCAGCCAAATTGCTGCCTTTCTTTCCCCGATCCCTCAAAATAAAAACACAGGCACCAAATCACCCCCACATGGCTAAAGAGAAGGTATGGAGGGAGCCACAGACAGCCAAAGAGTCCCTCACCACCTTCCCCTCCCCTTCAGCTTTGGCTGCTCTGGGTATAGCCTCCTTGCACCACAAGGTCCCATTTTGAAATGCCCCCAAAGAGTGGAAGGTTTTGCATCAAGTTCAGGGAGGAGGCAATGAAATGACAAGGGGTCATGACGACAAGGGGTTCAGCTAGCAGGAAGTGGATTGGAGCACAGACTGGACCACCTCAGTCAGCAGTGGGCCAGAGGGGGAGGCGGAAAGACAGGGCATATGGAACACCCCTTATCATTTCATCACACACATACACCCGAATTCAAAACAAGACCTTCAGTCCACATCATCAGTGGGCCAGCCCTGCTCTCATGCACTCACTGATGAGTGGAGAAGATGCTCTCTGGACTTCTGTGTCTGTTTTCTTCTTGGCTTGCTTCCAGACTGCCAGCTATGACAGTGAGGGAACTGGAGACATAGAACCAGAGGCACCAATAGATCCATCTGTCAATGACAGTAACTCAGACTGAGTAGCCTTATGTTGTCTATTGAAACTTGATTACTGATTTCAGGATCCACAAAGTTTTGGTAATGTCACAGGTTTAGTTACAATGCTATAAACAGCTCTCTGGCAGCTCATAACACAGGCCTGCACCGGTTTTCTTCTGGGCTAAGGGAAGAGAGAGGAAAGGAGGGGGGAGAATGCTGGAGATGGGGCTGCACTGTACTCAGGAGGCAGTTAATTCATTGCACTTGAATACAATACAGTGAACTCTTTACAACAGGTTCATTTTACAAAAAATCACTTTACAATGGACTCTCAGTAGTAAAATAAGTTCACTATACAATGCTATTCATTTTACAATGGGCTCATGATTGCTGTCAACAAGACCTCATGGGTGATAGATAAGCCAATCAGTGACACAAATGCAAGTGTTCGGTAGCATCTCAGCCAATTCCAGTACTTTTAACATCACAGCTGTGTATATGGAGGGATGCATATAGCCAATGCAAATGCTGATGCAAAGGAATGCCTTGTAGGTAGCTTCTCAGCCAAGAGCAATGTTTTTAGCAGCATGGTTGTGTGTATTGAAGGAAGGATATAGCATTGTAATTTGTATTCTATAATTACAACATTATATAAACTAACCATGGCTCTGAAAGAGTGCAGTAGGTACTTTTTAAATCACCTTTTAGAGAGAGGAATAGCTTAGTTCTGTGGCAGCAACTTTCAAGGTCTTGGAACAAATTACCAAAACACAATGCATTGTGGGGTTCACACTGCAATATTTTCACAACACAATGGTGTCTTCAGAACGGATTACGACTGTAAAGTGAGGTTCTACTGTACACTTCTGAAGACCTCTCAACTAGAATTCTAAGCCCAGGGTTTTTAGTGCTTTAGTTTCCTCACAACACAATACTATTCACCCGCAGCGCCACTGGAGTACACGCTTCACCGGCGCTGGGTGTAGCAAGTATGTCATAAAGCACGTTAGTGGAACCCTGGGAGTAGATCATTGCTGGCACGCCAGTGCCCAGGCCTACGATGACGGACAGGTAAGCCCCATGCCGAGTGACATGGGGGGCAGAATGGGGCTGGGGGAGGGTGGGCGGGTAGGGGCGTAATGGGGTGGGGGTGGGTGGATAGAGCCCGGAGGCTGTGGGGCCAGCAGAGAAGGCTTCCGCCATATCCTATCCTCCCATGCCTGGAAGCCCTACGCGGGGCTTCTTGGGCCTGCGCCAGCGATTTAGTTGGCACAGATCCGAGTAACCCCATTGAGCAGGCTGGGGCTTGACACAGGGTAAGAGGACAAATGTCTTCTTACCTCGAGAAGACCCCCCCCCCCAGCCTGCTCAATCCCAGCTCTGGATACAGCATGGGCCATGTCGCCCCGCTGCGCCAGTGCTGGATAGATTGGGCTGCCCATTTATTTAGTTTTCAGAACAACAACAAATCTAACAGCATGTGGAAATTTTAAAGTATACATACTACAACTTCACAGAAGAAACCACATCATATGAAATGCACCTAAAATAATCTATTATTTCTTTATTATAATTTAAAATTCAGGATTAATTTAAACTCAACTATTTCTTCAGAATGCCATTTGAATGCTAATAAGATTTATAATGTATTATTTCAAGTATAGTTTAGCACAGTATAGTTTAAACACTTGGGATATAACTCCAGTACCATAAGTACAGTCTTTGAGGCTGGCAATAAAAGCCTGGCCTATGACCCCACTGTTTGTCTGGGTAGAGAGAACCCTGATACCATCTAGCATACAAACCGCTTTAGTCTAATAAGCTTCTTTAGTATGCTACAATCCACCTTACAATATAGCCAATCTGTTCTTGGCAGCCCCAAGCAAGACCAAAAGTATATCAGGTTTGTTCAAACACACTTTAAGTGCTTTTCTGGCATATAAACAATGACGGTCCCTTTCTTGTTTGTGAACTTACAGCTTGGTCAGAAGCACGGTAACAAGCTATTTAGACATTATGAAATTTTATGTTTGCTCAGGGAGTGACCTCATGACTTGTATTCAAGATCATCTAGTCCCTTAAGATATAGTTCTGAACACACTATTCTTTCAATGAACCTGCCAGTCATCCTAATTAAATACAGAAGCCAGAGAATTCCACACCTAGTTCGATGTGTCCAAGGGGGCTTTGATGTTCTGTTTCATCCAAGACGATTTTCCAATACAGTTTTTCCTAAATGTTTAGTTATATGTCCCTTAAAATAACCAGGGGGGGGGAGCAAGATCTTGTTCCTGTCTGTGCTTCCATGGGAGTTCCCTGCTCCCTAAGGTTAGAGCTGGGGAGGGGGGAATTGCTTTTCCAATTTACTTTTCAGGCCCAGCCATCCTCTCAATTGAAGGGCTGCACATGCCCAGCACAAACACAGGACTGACTCCTGCCCCCCCTCCTCATCAACCATACTGGAGAGGAAGAAGGAGGCTTGTTGCTTTAGTATTGGATTTCCAAGGCACTCCAGGTGTCTCCATAGTGTTGCACAGCTATGGTGACAATTCCCAGCTTCAAGGTTAGGAAGAAAGCCAGGCTGCATTGATTATACTTGCCAGAGAGCAATGCATCGAATTGTGGACTCCTGGTCACGTTATTTGCAAGAAAGACGGTTTGGGTGTGTAAATCTGCTATAATGGTAACAAGACGACATGCAACACTTTATAGGAAATCATGCTGATAAATCATAGGTGTCAAATTAAATTAAAAATTAAAACTATCCCTGGTTTATACTTAAATAGGGCAGATGTGAACAAACCACTGTGACTGCTGCAATCATACCCTGTTTAGCCTTTGGTATGCCGCACAGCAGGCCAGCGGGTGGCGCAGCGGGTTAAACCGCTGAACCATAAGCTGTCGATTGAAAGGTCGGCAGTTCGATTCCCGCGATGGGGTGAGCGCTCGTTGCTTGGCCAGCTCCTGCCAACCTAGCAGTTCCAAAGCATGTCAATGTGAGTACAGATAAATAGGTACCGCTTGCGGGAAGGTGAACAGCGCTCCGTGTTCCAGCCGCATGCTACGCGCTGCTGCGGCAAGGAGAGTCATGCCGGCCACATGACCACGGAGGCGTCTTCGGACAACGCTGGCTCTTCGGCTTTGAAATGGAGATGAGCACCACACCCTAGAGTCGGACACGACTGGACTTAATTGTCAGAGGATACCTTTACCTTTTATGCCGCATATCAGCCTTGCAAATAGGTTGACAAAAATTACTGATCTGCAATTTAAGTAGTTTATCTACATACATAACAGCTCAATCCTAGGCAGGCCTACTCAGAAGTAAGTCCCATTGTGTTCAATGGAGTCTACTCTCAGGAAAGTGTACATAGGAATGTAGCCTAACAATGTAAAAACCACTGGTGGTGTGGTGGTTCCTGGTCATAGAGGGTTTAGAACATGTAGCTTTTTGGGGATTACAAAATTAAAAAGAAAACCTAAGGAGAAAATTATTGGGGGATTTTTTTTTTACTTTGTTGCATCTTCAGAAGGAGCACACAAGAACATACAGAAAAAAATCATGATCATAGTTGCACAGAGCCTTCAAGGGGCACTTACTACTGTGAGGAGGATGCAACAAAATCAAAAACATTTTTTTTGCCCAAACTGACTTCTCTTGACGACAAGGTTGTGCAGGGTTTTGCAGGTGAACACCCACAGCAAATCACTCTTTGACCTTCCACCTTATTTGAGCTAATTAAACCAATTTAATTTTTACCAATTAAATAGTAAAAAAAAATCACACTGCAGTAAATTTTCCTTACATCAAAGGAAGGAAAACACAAATGCTCCAGGATTATTTGGATGCTATCAACATGGCAGTTAAAAACTCAGAGAGAGGAGCATTCTTCGTACCTTCAAGGAGCATAGAGCACGCAGGGTCTCTGCTCAAGGGCAAAGGCTAGAACACTCTACAAAGTTCTGGAAGCTTCCAAGGACCCCTCAGGACAGGTGACTGCACAGAGGCTGCAAAGAAGAACTTGTTTGTACTCCCAGGACTAGGCCAAAGATGTGAAGTAACAGGTGGTCTCTGAACATTTGTAAAATGTCCTTTTTACTCAGTGAGTAACCAGAAGCAGTCCTGTTTAGCCACACAAATTCCACATAAAAACGTCCAGGCTGTGAACGGTGCCAAGCACGGATCGGGCACGGGGGGGGGGGGGTACGGCAGCAGCGACACCTGCTGAATCCTAACCCCCTTCCTGGGCCCAATCCAGCTGCACAGAGATCAACTCGGACTTGCGCCAGCTCTACAGCTGGTGCAGGTCCAAGTTGACCCATAGTGACTGCTGGGGCTTACCCCCAGGGCAAGGGACCAAATGTCCTCTTGCCCTGAGGAGGTCTCTAGAGGCCATAGTTGGGAGTTAGCTAAGATTGGGCTGACCGTGGTCCTACTACACACTTGTTCTTTAATTAAAAATTATTTCAAAGATTGCTGAAAGGAGATTTGATTTTTATAACAAAGAGAAGCTGCCAATTCTAAATTATTGTGTATAAAGCTTCTCTCACTTCCCAGATCTCTGGAGTTTTTACTTTTGAAACTCGAACATCTGAAGTTGCAATAATTTTAGTTTTCACTTGCTTTGGGGGAAAAACTTTAAAAGAACAGCTGTTTTGAATGCAGAGTAGTACACTGCAGGCTTTTCTTTCACTCCAGTAGAATTTATAAAGGGATAAAAGGTTATTCAGAAAGCATTTGAAACTATCTTTGTCTGCTCTCTTTGAACAACAGGATTACATAACACTTTAGTTACAGTTTGCCATGCTGATATCCTATAGAGCAGGGGTTCTCAACCTTTGGAGGCCCGGGTATCCCCTATCATGGTCCAATTTTCTGAAGTACCCCTTCTAATTAACTGCTAATTAATTGGATTAATCAATTAATTAATTAGGTAATTAATCAAATAAAAGTACAAAAACAATTTTAAATGTAAAAAAATGTCTTATTTAACTGTGTGTGTGTGTGTGAGAGAGAGAGGGACACACACACACACACACACACACACATACACACACACACACACACACACACACACGGATCTCTTTTTTTCTCCAAGTCACACTTCCCAAAATCAGCTGCTCCCTCCCCCACAATTTACAATCCATGTTAATTAACACTTAATTAGCTGCTGATGGGGCAGGTTGAGAACCTCTGCTATAGAGTTAAAATAAAATGTCTAAGGCTGCAATCCTATACACATTTACCTGAGAGTAAGGGGTGAGCGCTCGTTGCTTGGCCAGCTCCTGCCAACCTAGCAGTTCCAAAGCACGTCAATGCGAGTAGATAAATAGGTACCGCTTGCGGGAAGGTAAACAGCGCTCCGTGTTCCAGCCACATGCTACGCGCTGCGGCAAGGAGAGTCATGCTGGCCACATGACCACGGAGGCGTCTTCGGACAACGCTGGCTCTTTGGCTTTGAAATGGAGATGAGCACCACACCCTAGAGTCGGACACGACTGGACTTAATTGTTAGGGGATACCTTTACCTTACACATGCATAGGATTGCACTATAAACCATGTAAGAAAAAAAGATGCTGTAAGACAGCTTCTCCACCATCTGAAATCAGAAATGGATTAACCACTACTACTACTACCACTACTACTACATTTTTACTTTAGCAAAACTACCGTATCTTTACTATTATAACTTGCAAACTCTAGCAATCTAAGATTGCTTTCATTGCCCAGAGCAAAATCAGTTGCAAAATAAGTGCTTGAACGTTTTATTCAGTCTCCACCTGCTGGTCAGAAATTCAAATTTCAACAACCCAAGAAGCTGAATATTTAAAACAAAAACAAAAAACCAAAACCATAAGTATAGCAACTAGAAAAGGGAAAATAAATTTGAGGATTTTAATTCAATAGTTCTTATTGTAATATGATCACTTTACATTCCAAATTACTAATGATTCACCATGGACACTGGTGAAACGTCAGAAAAAACATCGCACTGACGTAGCTCAGATGTCACTCAGATGCCAGATCAACTCCACCAGAAACAGGGAGAAGACACCATATCCTACCTCCTCTTCAGACAACAGATATGCCCCCAATGCCAGAAAAATGCTACACCAATGGCAGAGCTGACAAAACACTCATCAGAACTCCCTTTGTCTTTCAGAACTGCACCACTGCCACAGGGGGCTGAACAGTGGTCCTCTGCAGAGTTCCACCACAGCCCCTTCTGGAGAAGAAAAGTTAAATGTCCAAAGCCAATATGCTCTCGTCCCCTACAGGACACCACTCTCCCTCACAAACACCGAGTATGCATCTCAAGCCAAAAACAGGTGTGACTGCTGTTGTCAAGTCCCTGTTACTCTCTGTGAGTTTCACATTGATCCCCACATCTGAGCTATCCCACAGGTTAAGACACTGTGCATATCCCAAGAGAAGCTGCTGATACAGTTCAATAAAACCTTTGGCTGGATTACCTTTGTCTCTTTCTTAGCAGATAGGGATCCCTTCTACCCACTCTAGTTGTTCCTTACCTCAGCTGGCCTCAGGATGGGGCTCTGCAGGGGGAGGAGCCTCACTGCTCCCAATTCACAGCATCTCCACCTCGTGATTTTTTAGGCTCTAAAGCAGTGTTTCCCAAACTTTTTCGAACCACGGCTCCCTTGACCATTGGCGACCCTTGACTGCGGTTCCCCATTACATTATGTTGATGCCTGCCAATTGGCATTGCACTGTATTCCGAGAGGATTCTGTGGCACTCCGCAGCTCCCCTGGTGGGTATCCGTGGCTCCCCTGGGAGCCACGCCTCCTAGTTTGGGAACCACTGCTCTAAGGGGTACGATAACGACAACAATCCTCAGTTATCATGAGCCCCCTGTTGTTTGCTGGCAGGATACTGCTAGCCACGCTAGCAGGTGATGCAGCAAAGGGCATGAGGTTTGTGTGGCTAGATAGGTAGACACCCTGTGTCGCATACCAGCCCAGTGATTGGCCCATGCAGTGCTCCCTCTAATAGGTCTATGTACTACAGCCTCCTAGCCAGGTGTGCCTGTTTGAGGTGATTTAAAGTGTTAAATGCCAGATGGGGTGCTCTTTGCCAGTCTCCTGATGTGGCTGGGTGGTTAGTAAGAAGCTTTGGCGAGTGGCCAATGTGGGTTCTAGACTTCCATCTCTTCTCTTGTCCCCAATATGGGTGTTTCTGGCCAGTCATGCAAAAGGTGAGAACCATGCTGGTGAGAACAAGTCCCTTGTCTGGGCTCAAACCTGGCTCCCAGTCTGTGCCTTTGGGAAGTGAGCCACCAGCACCCTGATTTGCCATAGTGCTGCTGAGGTTCTCCTTGTGAATTCTCCCAGTTTGTCCACAGCAAAAGGGCTCCTTCCAGCTGGCAGATGCCCCCACAGAGACTCAAACCCTTACCACGGAGGAACTTGCATATTTGTTTCATATGGATGCCCTCTTCCAAGGGAGCTATCTTTCTAATTGTTCTCTGCTCAAAAGGTACCCCTTGGATGGATGTGCTTATATGGGTGGTATGATGAGACTTGAACCCTAGGTGCAGGGGTCCCTTGCAGTTCTTTGCTTCTTCCCCTTTGCTGCTGATGTTACTGTGATTCCTGTGAGATGGGAAGGATGTTATGGCATCCTTGTGTTGTGTTTGTGAGTGGTGGCCTTGGGGCATCTCCCCATGGTTGCCTGTGGCTGCGTTATTCACTCCTAGGGGCTGGAGGGGTGTGTATGTCCCAAAGCATTGGCCGTTCATTTGTCCTGCACCTGCTCCCACCCCTTGCTCAGTTCACCCTGGGCGTGCTTCTCTGGCTGCCAGTGTTGGAGCTGATTGGATGCAGAGATTGGCTTCTTGGACACCATACTGATGTCACACAGATGATGTGCCAACTTCACATCACTGACACATGGATGTCACACAAGTGATATGCTGATGTCACTGTGATGATGTGCTGATAACACACTGCTGTCAGGACACCATTCCATGGATTACAGGTTGTGTCAAAGTTGCCATGGACGCTGGGAGTGTTACTGGGAAGAGCCTGGACAGGGCTTGGCATTTGGCCTTGCTGCGCCAGTGTTGGTGCACAATCAATGTCATGGTGCCAGGATGGGCTTAGGATATTACAGACATCGCATGGACGTCCATGCAACTTTGGTGTAGCGTCCGAATAGGATTGGGCCATTCATGAGGAAATATTTCAGTCACCCAATGGCAGAGGAAAAAAAGATATTTTATATAATTGACATAAGTAAAATTTGTGCGTGTACATGTGCATAACAGCTGGCCATTATACACATGCATCACACCTCATGGAAAATGTGTACATCATCTGTTCATGAACAGGCAATTGTACTCAACTCATTTTACACATGGTCAATATGCATAATCTCCAACAGTCCTTGGAGACTGTGGATACATTGGTAGAATTGTGTATACTGGCCGGTCAATATGTACATTCTCCTATCAATATGCATAGACCCCAAGAAACCAGACCTTGGTTTCTAGTTGCTGCAGTCTTTTCAAGGGTCCAAGACTGAATGTAGGCCAGTCAGAAATCTTTCCAGCCAGAAAGAGGCTACGGGTCATTCCGTGTCAAATCAACCAATAAAAAATACATTTTGGAACTTGATGTCACGGATTTTGCTCATTTTCGGTACATTTGTAGCTTACCATGAGATGTTTAAAAATTATTTTTTTCAGATTTTTTTGTCCATCCGTTTTTGAGATATTGAATGTTCAAAATTGCCAAAAAAGGCCAAAATCCACATGTCACCATACATTCAAACGCCAGTTACAGGATAACGATGAACACTACAGACATGGGAGGTCAAAGAGGCATTTAAGTGGGTTTGGACAGTGTGTCTTTAGTGAAGGTTTCTAGGACATTTTTGTTGTGAAGCTGCTTTATTAGTCTTTATTAAGTTTAATTCATTAACTGCTTGATAATTACATGATTTGAAATATGGAGGGGAATAAGTGGTCAAAAAACTGTTGCAGCCCTTTTAAAAAAAGGGGGGCACTGGGTTAGTAAAGACTTGAGGAATGTAACTGATTGGATGGTTTCACTAAATAGTGAAATCAAACCACACATGAATAGAAGTCTTGTCAGATGGAAAACAATATACTTGAAAAGGAAATTCCTCCTGAGAATTATGAGATTCCTGGTCTTAGTCATATAAAGGAGTCTGAGTATTTGGACCCTGATACAGCTTTAAGCCACTTAAATGTCTCTTTGACCTCCCTTGGTGAGTCAAGAAGAAAGTATCTAAAGTGCAAAGAAAAGATGGGGAAGATTAAAAGGACCTACAAATAATTATTTTTTTTACTTCTGAAGATGATTTAGATGAGGAAAAATGTCACTGTGTTGATTCAGAAATTATTCAGCAACTAAAGGAAAATTTTAAAACTACGAACAGAAGTAAAAAGCTCATGATTTTGATAGTTTTACCAAAAAGCTGATCCTGTAAAAGAATAGAAAGTGAATTCATGCTCTATAAATCTATCTCTATAAGTCCTGTTATAAATTTTTGGATTCATTTCAGTTTACCACATAATTTTATCAATGTAAACTGTAGAAAAATGGACTTGAGGGATTTAATTCCTGGTCACTGCCAACAAGAAAATTTAATTTTTCTATGATACCATTGAGATACCATCTTGAAATTTTGACTGATTGACTACAAGACATATACCTTTAAGTGTGATTTTTTTGAAAATTTTAAAAAAGTTCGATTTTTCAAAATTTCAAAATTAATATTATTTGAATATTTTTGAATTTCTTGAAAATTTACAATTCTGTCATGTTGTATATCAAATGAAAGCCCTATTCATAAGCTTTAAAACGACACCTGTCCCATGTCTGTAGCGTTCCTGTAACTGGTGTTTGAATGTATGGTGACAAGTGGATTTTGGCCTTTTTTGAACATTCAATATCTCAAAAACGGATGGACAAAAAAATCTGAAAAAAATAATTTTTAAACATCTCATGGTAAGCTACAAATGTACCGAAAATGAACAAAATCCATGACGTCAAGGATTTTTCATTGGTTGATTTGACACGGAATGACCCCTACAGTATATGCATAGTCCCCAAAGAGATGTCAGATAACATAAATTCATCTTGCAGTGAATATGAGAACATTTTTTAAAATTCCACAAATGTCCATTTCAAAACAGGAAAATAAAAATGGGCAACCATCACAGTTTGATTGTACTGGCACCTTAAAATGTCACAGCCGTGACTGCCCCCTCCGACTGCATGATGCAGCGCACACCCCGTTGGCACGGCTGCATCATTGCTAGAAAATTGGATAGGATTGGGCCCTAAATCTACCAAGAGAACAATGTAGTGTCAGAAAGCCTCAATACATATAAACTATTGTCACAGAATAGCAACAAAGGTGCATTACTCATTTTCTCCACCAGATGGTATATCTATCTCAGTTTCAAATGAAAGCACTGACAAATAACATGTTCATTTGAATACAGGCATTTTACACATTAGACAGTTTGTAAGAGATACATTACTTTTACTTACATTGTTATGGCAAAGGTTTCATGCCTTACTCTTAAAAGCTATATACTGTACACAAGATTGTAAATAGCCTCTTGCATAGTTGGCTGTGCATATTTATTTATTTGCTTGCTTGCTTAAAAGATTTCTATACCGCTTTTCTAATATTCAAAGCAGTGTACAGCAAAAATGAACACAAAAAATAAAACTCAATAAGACCATTAAAACCAATTAAAACAATTCACAATTAAAATTAAAAGTTAAACAATGGTACAGAACAGATTAAAAAATAAAACTAAATATCTATAACATAAGGCAGCAACAGAAACTAAAAGGGTTCCTAGGTAGTTCCTCCCTCCTTGAATGCCAGATGAAACAGATGGGCCTTTAACCCCCACCGAAAACCATGTAGTGAAGAGGCTGTCCTCAAATCCTCCAGTAACTGATTCCAGAGGTGTGGTGCCAGAACTGAGAAGGCTCTACACCTATATATCCCACTTTTCTACAATAAAAATGCATTCAAACAGGTGTACAATCAGAACAATTGCATTAAGCCAGGATGGTGTAGTGGTTTGGGAGTCGGACTTAGACCTGGAAGTTCCAGGTTCAAATCCCCGCTCAGCCACGAAGCTTCCTGGGTGACCTTGGGCCAGTCACTATCTCTCAGCCCCACCTACCTCACAGGGTTGTTGTGAGGACAAAAAGGAGGGGAGGAAATATGTACACCACTCTGAGCTCCTTTGGAGGAAGGGTGGTATAAAAATGTGAAAAAATAAATAAATAAATAAATAAATAAGAAAAGACCAAAGATAGATTAATACTAGAATATAACACCCACTTTAAAACAATCTGAAGTACTGTATAATCACAAGGAACCAGTAGCACAGTTATGAGTTAGGGGTGAGCAACATAATCATCCTTTCAGCCACTCACTCAACTTGATGTCACAAGCTGGTCTCCTCAGAGACCAGAGCAAGGAAGCAAATGACAAAGTCCTTCATCCCAGTCCTTTGTTGTCTCTACCATTACTGGTGCCTCCAGTAGTGTTTGTGACTTTAGAGCTCAGCCTGAAGCACGCAACAACAGTTGCTGCCAAAAAAATTTGTATATTTTGCAAAATTTGTTGCAACCATCATTAAACCGTATTCAGCAGAAAGACTACCATGGTAAGAGAGCAGTCACAATACAGTATAGTTTTAATGTTACATGTAGCTATTTGTGCACTGGTAAGAGTGACTGAAGTGGGACAAACTCTGTTATCCACACATCCTAAATTATTCATATACCATGGTTCAATGTGGAACTCAACACTATTTGGTTTCCCAATGATGATGAACAGATCCAGTATCCAATCTCATACTGCAAATAGTGAGAACTGCACAGTAGGCTTTGATCCAGATATCTATTCAAAATAGAAACAGGTCAAAATGTTCATATGTGGAACCCGATATATTGCATAAATATGAACCTGATTTTCATATTTATTCATCAGAGCCCAAATAACTTCACATTCAGAGGATGGTGCAAAAAATCTAACTTGAGACAGTAGACAAATATTAATTGTTCCCAGATCCTGAGCTGTTACATGTATTAATAATGATCAATGAAATATACAGGGAAGACAAACAGCTGGAACTCATCTGTACATGGATGCAATGTGAGTGTTCAGTCATTGATATGAGCTTCCGTGTCATGCTGAACAAAATATTCACATGGATTTAGTGCACTTTAGCAAACAGATATTTATCAATCGATTTATATCCCACATTTCTCCCCTAAAAAGGCACCAAAGCCAAGGTGGCTCACAACATCAAAAAAACACACAAATTATAAAATGCATAAAAATATAAAAGACATAAAGTAACAATAAACCCTACCCTACCCCTTCCAAGGCTAGGTGACATAGAAATGCTTTTAAGCCTTGCCAGAACTGTTCCACAGAGGGGGATAATTGAAGATCCTCTGGAAGCATGTTCCAGAGGTGCCGTGCTACAACAGAGAAGGCCCTGTTTCTCGTCGCCATCCCCTTTACCACGGATGACAATGGAACTCTTAGCAGGGCCCTGCCAGATGACCTAAGGGGACTAGCCGGACTGTATCGAAGTAGGCAATCCCGAAGGTACCCTGGTTCCAGGCTGTATAGGGCTTTGTAAGTCAAAACCAGCACCTTGAATTGGGCCCGGAAACTAATCAGCAGTCAGTACAGTTGCCGGAACAGCAGCCCGACAGAATCAAACAACCAAGCCCCAAGAACCACAAAAGACGCCGTATTCTGAATCAGTTGCAATTTCCGAACTGTCTTCAGGGACAGCCCCACACAGAGCGCATTACAGTAGTCTAAGCATGATATACACATGGACCACCGTAGCCAGATCCAACTGACTCAGGTATGGTCGCAGCTAATACACCACCCAAAGCTGGGCAAAGGCAACCCATGGACCACCGTAGCCAGATCCAACTGACTCAGGTATGGTTGCAGCTAATACACCACCCAAAGCTGGGCAAAGGCAACCCCAGGTCACAGCTGCCACCTGGTCCAGCAGGACCCCCAGGCTGCGAACCTGCTCCTTCAGGGGAAGAGCAGCCCCACCCAGCATGAGGCACCAATCTAGTACCCAAGTCATGGTTCTCTGGATCAGGAGAACCTCTGTCTTGTCTGGGTTTAGTCCCAGCTTAGTAACCCTCATCCAAGTCCTGTATTCTTCGAGACAGCACTCCAGAACTTCAACTGCCCCCTTGGTATTTGGTGGAGACATAGAGTGAGGTGTCATCAGCATATTGATGACGCCCAGCTCCAAATCACCGGATGACCTCTCCCAGCTGTTTCATGAAGATGTTAAGAAGCATGGGGGAGATGGACAAGATAGATCCCTGTAGGGCACCACAGAGTAGCCTCTAAAATGAGCTCTAGCCCGTGTTCGGGTCAGATTCATCTTGAGTCTTCCTCCACTGTTGCTGAAGATATCTGATACAGATATAAATTAGATACAGAAATTTACTCCTCATTTGCAATTCATACATGAAAACTCAAAATTAATTTTAAAACATGGGGAGGCAACAAAAACCTAGTATGGATCTACATTTAATAAGAAATATATCACAATAATGCAAACTCCCTCCTTACTAGATAATTAGTTTGAGCATATAAGAACAAACATTTTATACCTTGACTTTAGGTTTGTTCAAACTTTCATAGGACATCCGTACAATTATACTAGAAATCTGTGAGCTATAAAAAAAAATACTATTGGGGACTATGCAGGTAGTTGACTACTATCATAAAGAAGTACTGTATTAGCTAGCATGTATCAGAGTGAGAGACACACAACCCAATCTGTTCCACAGTTTTGTTTTTATTCCTGTAGTGTTATCACAGGTTGTACTATTGCTCTACAATGAAATGGCTATACAACTTGCTGAGCAGCAAACAGCAAAAACAAAACAAAACCCAAATTGTGAATGCCTAGGACAGGGGTGTCAAACATAAGGCCCGTGGGCCAGATACAGTCTGTGGAAGCTCTTTATCTAGCCCGTGTGATAATTGGGCTCTCCAAGCACTGCCATCAGCTGCTGAGCTGTGAAGTGATTCATTGGCTACTTCTACTCAAGTGTCACTGCTGAAAGGGTGGCCTGTGTGATAATTGGGCTCTCCCAGCACTGCCCTTTCAGCAGCGCCAGTTCTGCAGAGGTGCTGGGTAGGAGAGATGGAAGGAGGCCTCAGAAGGTGAGGAATGGTATGGGGGAAGGGGAAGACCAAGAGGGGTGAGAGAGTGAGAAGGGGGGGTTTGAAAGGGCAGCATTAGGAGAGCCCAATTATCACGCGGGTCACCCTTTCAGCAGTGCCACTTCTGCTGAGGCATCAGTCTTTGCAGAGCACCTCTCAGCTGCTGAGGCAAAGTGACACCTTGGCAGAAGCAGCCCTGCTGAAAGGGCAGCCTTTTTGATAATTGATCCCAGATCTTGAAAATATGATCAAGATTTGCATATTTTCTCTTCTGTTATTTGCAGCTATTGAGTTCCTAGGTGAGAAAAAAGTGTTTATTTCTGGTAAATCATCTGCTTAATGACATCACTTTTGGTCACCATCTTGATACTTTTCAGCCTGTGATGATAGAATGCCTCTAATGCCTCACTATTTTTGAACTTTTTTCCTATTATTTTCTCTTTAAAAAAAATTAAAGAAAATCTCTGTCAACTGTCATTTCTACTTAGCTTTCAGAAGAGTCTTTAAAGGAGAACACCAGTTCCCATTTATCCTTTGTTCTATTACCTTCTTTTATCTACCACTGGTAAAATTAACTTCTTCCTACAAAATGAAATTCATTCTAGTTTGCTCATTGAAAAGAGGGCTGTTCCCCCTCCCCCACCGCCACACCCTTTCTTGGATTCACTGAGTCACACCATGTGGACATTTCCTCTAAAGCTGTGCTCATTTTGGCACTCTGCTCCACAGTTTTTGGCAACATGATGGCGCTAAGAACAAGTCAAATGAGTATAGTACAGCCTTTAACTCCTGATGTAGATGTTAAAAATATTGTGGTTGAATTGCAAATATGCAGGGCAGTAAAATATTAGTGTCCACAGCCACTCAGTTTGAATTAAAACAAAACAAATCGGCATTACAGAACTATCAACTGGCTTCCATGGAGGAAACCCGTAGTTTAGATACATGAAACATCAACATTTACAGCGCAATCCTGTATAACCTTGAACCGGTGTAACAGTAGATGCACCGGTGTAAGTGCACATATGCCAGTGTAATTGCGCTTACACCGGTGCATCTACTGTTACACCAGTGCAAGGTTACACAGGATTGCACTGTTAATCACTTATGTACTGTATTGATATTTTATGTACCCAATTAGGCTCCTCAATTGAAGTCATTTGGTTACACTCTATGGCAATTAAGATTATTTTCCTGTCCATTGTTTATTTAACATTTTATCAGTATATAGTCATCGACTTGCAAGCACATACAAAAAAAGGTGGGATATAAATAAAGTCTTTACATATTGTATAGTACCGTAGTTGTTTTTTAATCTGATCAGTTACACTCTGGTCAACATTTATCATATTTAAACCTCAATTTTCTAGATAACCTTTTATGTCTCTCTGAATTTGCCTTTGAATATGTAAAGTATTTACAGAGTGTTTTCTTATCAATACTAAGAAAAAGTCAAATAACAATATTCTCACATCAGTGGAGGGAGATTTGGATTGGGGGCTACTGAACTGGGAAAGCAAGGAAGTTGATGGTTTTGTTTTGTTTTTTTAGCCTGGAGGTTTTTTAGCCTAATAAAAAGTGTCACACCCCAAAAGTTGCTATTTCTCCAAAGGTACTTCTCGGGTATAAAAGACACTTCCTGGGGTGTGTCAAGTTGCCTCTGATTGCTGGACACAAGAAGGCAGCCAGCCAACCAGCCATGCTGCTGGATCAGCTTTCTGTACATACTCAGACAGTAGCGTCGCTCTAGGTGGGGCGGAACGCTAAGTTCCACCTCACTCTGACCCTCCGTTTACTCTCCGGCATGAGGCGCCCCGCCCCGTCGTTGTCGGAGTCTTTCAGTGGAGCGAAGGCAATGCACAGGAGACTCCCTGCACGTTGCCTTCGCTCCACTGAATGGCTCTGACGACGAGGGGGTGGAGCGCCTCGTGCTGGAGAGTACATGGAGGGCCAGAGCAGGGCGGAACTTAGTGTTCCGCCTCACCTGAAGCGATGCTACGGTACTCAGAAGTTATGCTCTGAGGTGAGGTTAACCTGTGTTGTTAGGAGTTTAGCTTTATTTTTTCTGTTCTGCTTTCTGTATAATTCCCATGTCAGTACTACAAGGGTCTTAATGTGGTCTTATTTTTAATACATCCTTAATCTTTACAGTAGTGTGTGATTCTTGGTGGGGAATTCCTGGTTCAACTAAATCTGGTGTTAAATCACAAGGTTACCCTATTGAAACTTTTTGCCAGTTCTTAAGGAGAAGGGGGAGTTCTGAGTGCTTCTGTTCATCTGAATTGCTGGGATGCCTGGAGCCCTTTTACTTTCCCTGGGTTAAGAACTGGCAGTGACAAGGTGGTGGCAGACCTACCTTTGGGCTTAGCTGGCTTGTGATTTTTCAAGCCAACCCACAACTGACCCTCAGTTGGGCCCGGCAGGATTATGGCTTTTCTCTGCAGGGCAACTGGCTGGGTTATAGGGGTTGTGACATCCCCTAGTTTTGATACAACCTGATTAAGGTACCAGATCTGAAATGGGTTATTCGACCAACCTCATGTTATGTAGGTATCAGGATATTTTATGTGTACAGATATAAAAATATTTGAACTGCATCAGTATCCCAATCCTCTGCAAGTTTACTCAGAAGGAAGTCCAACTGAAGTGTGTAGTCTATGACTAAAGCCTAAAACTATTATATAACTGCATACAGATACTTAACATTTACTGGGTAGTGCAGGTAAGTTGTGTTGCTCTTCCTTTATAAAGAAGAGATGGCATTTATCCTTCAGTGTGATCCATCTGGATTAAGATTAACTTTAGTTTATATAAGACTGTGGCAACAGCTTAATTCTCAGCTGTTTGCATTTGGCAACCTTTCAGTAATTTGGCAGCCATTTATATGGAGGAAATCAATGTCTTAGCACAATGAGAGAGAAATTGTGAACTCTGAAAAATCACCCTGGAGTTCATAAACATTTTGATGGTAGACACAAAGCAATGTCACTTTACACAAGTTTACTAGCTATGGAGAATGCCCCGTTCCCCCCTACTGAGCATGAAGCTAATTTCCTGCCCCTAGCATACAGTACCTCAAAGTTGGGAAGAAGGCTGGGGGTTCATCTGTACAGATGCTTTCAGCTTTATAGAGGTACTCAAAGCTCAGCTTGGTATCAAAGACAAGATCCTCCCCTCTACATCAACATGTATGGGTTCCTTACTTTGCACCATAAAATACAGAACCAGTTTCAAGAAGTGGGTAATAGGGACCAAATTCTGGTTTTGAAAAGTACACAAATTTGTACATGGAAATTCATCAGGCAGGAGAGAAAGACAGACAGACCATTGAAAATGAGAGCAAGAGTACATATAAATGAAGATGTGTTACTCTGGAGTGATAGTGTAGTGCAGGGGTTCTCAACCTGTGGTACGGGTACCCCTAGGGGTACGCAGACCTCTTGCTGGGGGTACGCCAAGCCCTGCCCCTTATCTGCCCCCATCAGCAGCTAATTAAGTGTTAATTAACATGGATTTTAAATTGTAATTATTTTCGGAACCCTTCTGTCTCTCTGATTTTGGTTTTGGGCTTATTTTTGTACTTTGGAAAATGTACTTTGGTGGGGTGGGGGAGGGAGGAGCTGATTTTGGGAAGTGTGACGGAGAAAAAAGAGATCCTTGCATCACTGTCTCACACACACACACACACACACACACACACACACACACACACACACACACACACACACACACACACACACGTTAAATAAGACATTTGTTCACATTGTTTTAGTACTTTATTTAATGTAATTGTTTGCGGGCCGGCCGTGAGGCCGCACACATTTATTTAATGATTAATTACCTAATTAATTAATTGATTAATCCAATTAATTAGGAGTTAATTAGCATGGGGTACTTCAGAAAATTGGGCCGTGATAGGGGGTATCCAGACCTCCAAAGTTTGAGAACCCCTGGTGTAGTGCAATCCTATGCATGTCTACTCAGAAGTAAACCCACTGTGTTCAATGGAGATTACTCCCCGGAAAGTGTGTATAGGATTGCAGCCCTAATAACATAGCTTTCAACACATTACACACTTACATATTATGCTTTCAACACATTACACACTTACATATTATACATTCTCTTGGGGGAATGAAAACTGTTGCGATTACCCCCAAACCAAAGGTCTCTATTCAGTCCATTCTTCACTGTACATGGTTATTAACTTTTAATCCACAGCATAATCTCTTTTTAAGCTTGTTATACATAAAGGAAAGGTCGCATTGTCACCAGTGGGTGTTGGTTTATATCAATCTGTTCTTGTAGAAAAAAAATAATATACACAAGAACCCATTCAAGTTTAAGAGATCATTAATTTCACCTACATAGTTAACATTAATACATCTGGGACAACATTAAAAGGTACACAGCATGCTATTAATGAAGGATCCATGTGTGCAATTCATCACTGACTTCTAAAGCAGTATCAAAAAGTACCTTTTTCTCTTGTTTGACACCCAGGATTCTACCTACAGTGAGTCTGGGAACAAGCCGTGGGTTCAGTGCTGCCTCCCCCACTCTCTTCATTACAGGTGCACCTGGATATTAACAACTGAGGACGCAATCCTATCCAACTCTTCAGCACTAATGCAGCCACAATGCAGCCCCAAGGTAAGGGAACAAACGTGACTTGTTCCCTTGAGGATGCCTCCGTGGATGCCCCCTCCCACCAGAGGATGCTGCTCACACCCCATTGGCACAGCTGCATCAGCACTGGAAAGTCGGGTAGGATTGGGCCCTGAAAATGACACATCCCTAACAATGCAGGATACTTTTTCTAGCACATTCTATTTTGCATGGAAAGGGAGATCTCAAGTTCATCTGGCAACAACACCTTTGACAGGGCGGGGGAGCATACATGTTTGCTATCGAATCTCACTGTTAAAATGAGATGGGCCAAATAACAAATGAACAGCTCTCAAATATTCAACTAGTACTATCAGAAAGGCAAAATACACATATAGGTCCATTTACAGAAGTATTCTTTTACCTCTGCCAACTGGATTCATATTACAACTCTAGATTTTCTACATCAGGGGGTTCTTAACCTTTTTACAATTACAGACCCTCGTATTGCCCAATATGTCCCTATACCCACTTCACCAGACTGTCAAAACCATCATCATCACCAGTTCTATTAGGTACCAGTACAACTTCAAAAGATGTCAATAGCTTGGTTTTACTTTACATATGGATAGCTAGGAACAGAAGTCTCAATCTGTATTGATAATGGTGATAGTTAATAATCAGAACATTTATTTTAATTGTTCAGAGATCGAGTCCCGTACCCCCCATCATTTGGTTCCCATACCCCCAAGGGGTATGGATATTTCCAGTTAAGAATCCCTGTTCTAGAGTGTTTTAGTTTATTAATGGAGTCTAGGCACATGAATCTTGGTAGATCAGTGGAGTATGCCACTGATTAGTGAATAGCTTTATTACAGGACTACAGGAAAATGGGATGAAAGATAGAGGACAAGCTCCCAAACGAAACCCCATTCCACAAAGTAGACTGCCAACTACCAGTCCCACTGCACACTCTTTCCTCCATGTTGGAACAGAAGGACAACTGGTATTAGTTACAGAAATAGATTTGGTCCTGAGATCAGTAACTGATCCCTAAATATATCTCAGTGTCAAATAAAACTGCATACATTTCTTCAAAGCTCTGTGTTAGTGGTCATCACAGTGTCATCAAATTCACAATCATTGCATGGTAAGGCTGAAAAAAAAATCATTCAGAGAACATAATGTGAAGTATTTACAAGAACCTTAGAACACACACTAACAGAACTGCATGACTAATTCTGTGTGCCCAGCACAGATTTTCATTTTTTTTCCCCTACGGCAGCCGCATATGCCACATAGCAAGCCAATTTTGAAATCTGGAACAATGGAACATGGAGGAGGCTGTTCAAAGAAATAAAAAAAGGTCAAAGATCACTGGGCATATTCAAATCAGTTTGGTGGCCTAAACAAGCTCTCTGCCTTGGGTCTTGGTCCTACACCAACTATTCTGCAAATATCTTGTAAACAAGCACAACCTAGCTTTTCTGGTCTGTCTTGTATCAATCATTCTCTGCTCACACAGACATATTTCTTTGTGTGGCAACTCAACATGAGCCAATTTTGAGTTGATTTTGGTGCGCTGGATTTCTCAGTCCAGAAGCACTTGCCAAAAACTATTTAGTTTTTTCCAAACATGCCATTCCAAAAGATCTGTACGGGTATAATTCATCATATTGTCATCAGTCGCATGTGCTGCAACCGCTTTTGTTTTTTCACACTGTGAAAATACAGGAAGACAACAATAGCCCTCATTTAAAAATCCTTAAAACTGGCAAAAAGGAGATTTACCCTCCCCTCTTATGACCACAGAAACACCAACTGCTTTGTGAGGGGGAGGAAGAGGAGGAGGAGATAGATTTTAATATGACGTTTATGTTTTCATTACAATATTTGTATACTTTGATGTGAGTTACCTTGGGGACTTCTGCAAAAGATAAAGAATCTCCAGGATACAAATAAAATAAACAAACACTTCCAGATTAGCAAATACATGATGCACATGTAGTCATTTGTTAACTTCTGGACTGTGCTCTCTCTGCATAGCACAGGTCATCAGAGGCATTAATTGTGGGATAGGATTCCCTACAGGAATTAATACCTGGAGCAGCCTACCACCAATGGCATTTAAAAATGTACCTATTCCTTTACTACCGATACTATAATATGTCACATATCATTGCATAATTGTCAGACATGTCTGTCAAGTTTCCAAAGAAGAACATTAACCACACAGGTTATGCCCCAATAGTAGTATAACCCACTATCAGAAAATAGCATGAGATGGGACATAGTATGGTTGTCTTCACTGGACAAAGTCAGTCTGGAAGTACTTTGTTTATAATCAACAGCCATCCTTTGAATTCCAAATGGCCTGAGCAATTCCAGCACAGAGAAGAGTAAGAAATAGGCAGCTCATTCTCCTCACTGGAGGCCCAAGACGTCCCTGCTGACCAATTATCAAAACTACGTGAAAGCACTTAACAGCACAATCCTGTAGAGGGCGCCGGCGCCGGAACAAGCGTTCCTCACCGGCAGCAGTCACGGACGCGCCGTAAAGCATGTTCACGACTACTCTGGAGCAGGGGAGGCTGGCGCAGAGGTCGGCCTCCCTTGCTCTGTCGCCGGAATGCCCGAGCGGCTGCCAGAGAAGGTAGGTAAGGATCCGATGGGGGCAGTTCAGCAGGCGAGGGAGGGGGGCCATTGGTGTAGCTGGCCTGGGAAGGGGCGGGGAATGGCCTCAGCCATATCCCGGTCCCCGCCACACGGCCTCCTCTACTTCCACCAGCTATTTAGCAGGCGGAAATCTGAGGAGGCCAGTCGGGCCTGCTGAAATGTACACCCGGGGAAGGGGACAAACGTCCCCTTTCCTGAGTAGACCCCTGGCCCGGCAGCACCATGGTCACCGGGGCTCAGGATCTGGTGGGCGGCCCTGGGCTACCGGCCGGATCCTTACACAGGATTGTGCTGTAATGCTTGCAAGAAGACATGACATCCTGCAAATGCCTGCAACTGGTATGTTTCTGAAGAATGTCCAAAAAGAGACTGTAACTCTAGCATAAGATATGATGGTGCCTGCAGCAGTCTGCTATGCAGTAAACTGGAAAGAAAGTTACTTTTCTCTTGCCTTAATCAGGGACATCAGGGAATGGCTCAAGCTATTTGATGCACTAAGCAAAACTAATTTGGGAGGAGACAGGGAACGTGCAACTTGTTATGCACGAGTGGGGAGGAGTGCAATTGTGTTTCCTCCTCAGTGGTTTTCCTCAATTATAGCCCCTTTTCTCTGCTTCCTAACAGAACAGAGTGAGGGAATGGTCTGCCTTTGGGAAAATGATGGATAGGTCATACCTGCCCAATTCTTGTTAAAGTCCCACTGTAGCTCACTTAGCTCAAGTAGAGTTATGCAACCCATGTCTATTTTCTACATAAGAATTACTTTCCAACATCCAGAAGCAATATTGCCTAGTTGGAAAAATATTGCCTAGTTGGAAAAATAAAAAGTTAAATGAGCAACCATACAAAAACAATACCTCAGGATTTGTCATCATATTACAGGCACAACCAAGGTGGTATAGACACAGAGAACAGAGATTTGTTTTTCATTCTTATTCATATTACTAGAACCCAGGGTCATCCTCAATGAAAAAGACTGGCAGGAGGTTCAGGGCAGACAAAAGGAAGTACTTCTTCACACAGCATGTGATTAATTTATGAATTCAGGACTGAAAAGGTAGTGGTGATCACTAGATAAGAAGTCTTTAAAAAAGGAATAAAACAATTCAAAGGAAGACAAAACCAATCATTGGCTGCTATCATGATAACTACCGTATTTATCAGCGTATAAAACGCACCAGCGTATAAGACGCACCTTCCTTTTGGCCCTGGGTTTCAAGAAAAAAGATTTAAAGCATTTTTGGGCCACTTGGCCACTTACTGCTTGGCGGCTTAATTAGCTAATTTACATAAATTGCACAAAAATACCAGGATCTCTTTTAAAACACACAGCAATAAGACACATGAACAAAATGCACCAGAACACAAAAAAAACCCAGACTCAACTCTTTTTTCCCCCAACCCACCCAATGCACAGTTTCCAAAGTAAAAAAACATTTACCCCAGTACAAAACCCCCCAGACTCAACTCTTTTCCCCCAACCCACCCATGCACAGTTTCCAAAGTAAACATAAATCCCAAATACAAAACCCCCAAACTCTTTTAACCTCACCCCACCCCTGCAGTTTCCACAGTAAAAAACATAAGTACAAAAAAACCAGACTCAACTCTTACCACCTTACCACCCCCAGACTCAACTCTTACCAACTCTTAAACATAAATTCCAAATACAAAACCCCCAGACTCAACTCTTTTCCCCCACCCCACCTATGCAGTTTCCAAAGCCTCCCAACTAGGCCCAGTTCAGAAGCTTACCCATGCTGCATTCAAGAGCAGGCCCTCAGCAGCTCAGCTGAACTGAACTGAGCACAGCGCCCTCTGCTGGCTGCTGAGAAGCTCAACTCATGCACATGCTGCATAAATTAAACCCGACAAACAGCTGTAGACCGGATAGATTAGTTAGGGAAGAAAGCACAAGGGAGCTCTCCGGCTCTGGAAAAACGTGGTAAGCCCGAAAATGCTTTCAAACGGGCAAGGGGGGAAAAGGGATTTTTTAGTATTGGCGTATAAAACGCACCCTACTATTTTGGGTCACAAATGTAGACAAAAAAGTGCGTCTTATACGCCAATAAATACGGTACATGTTGCCTCTAGGCTCAGAAGCAGAATGCTTCTGCATGCTAGGTTACAGGAGCAATAGCTGGAGAGAAGTACAGGTGGGCCCCCATATCCACGGATTCGCTATCCACGGTTTCAGTTATCCACAGATCACGGGGACACCCCCCCCCCCCGGCTTTTACTTTTTCCCAGTAAGCTTCGTTTCTTCCTTAAACAAACAGGAGAAGCAGCCTCTGGCTGCTTATTGCAGGCAAGTAGAATGAGATTAAGTCCTAGAGAGGCTCTGCAAGGTTTCTGTTAACCTTGCAGAGCCTCTCTAGAAACAAAGCTTGCTGAAAGAAAAATAAGATCTGGGGGGGGCGCACGCCTGCCCGCAGGGGAGGCAGGGCGGGGGGCCCTCAGGAAACCATGGAACATATCCCCAGCGGATATGGGGGGAGTACTGTATGCAGTTCTCTCCTACTTTTGTAGACTTCTCAAGAGGCAGATGGTGGGCTACTGTGGGGAACAGGAAGCTGCAGGAGATGAACCTTCATTTTTTGACATTTTCTGGCATTTGCCCAAGTCAAGATCGTAAACTTGCAACAATAAAGTTTGTTCATGTCATGCTTCTGCATATAAATATCATTATCAGATATTATCTACCCATTCTGCAACTATGGCTAGCAATACACCATTAACAATCAAGGACGGGGGGCGGGGCAGAGTGTTTTGTTGACAATAGCACAAACACCACCAACAGCAGGAGTTATTTATATTTATGACCCTGAGACAGTAAAAAAGCAGTACATTTAATTACTACAGTGGTTCTCAAAGTGGTGGGTCACGACCCACCATTGGAACCACAATCTGTCCCCTGCCCCTTAAGGGGTGGGGACCGCATGATGGTGGCAGCAATCCCAGTGGCCCCGCCCCCTCAAGCACTCAACATTCTCCCCGCCTCGCAGGGAGAACTTTGAGAACCACTGCATCCATTTGAGAACCATTATACAGTGATGGTGTTAAAAGGTGCAGTCAAGTAAGTTTATTTCATTTCTGAAGCCCCCTGCACTCTCAGCAGTTGCTTTTATTTATTTATTTTTCACATTTTTTATATATTTTCACATATTTTTCACATTTTTAGGTGGGTTAGGGGCTTCAATAAAGAGGAGCAGTTGGGGAACTTTGCTTGTGCCAGCACAAAGCTCTGGATGCTACCTTAGGTAATTTAATGTATCTCTTCTACAAAGAACAATACTGACAATTCTGGATTTCACATCACCATGTTCAGAAAAACATCAGTCTTATAAGAAATTTATAAAATAAACTTACCCCATGCCATATAGATTGAAGAAGGCACGAACATAACGCTTGGCTTATTGAAACTCGAAATGATATTAGCTGTTCTGATGCAACCTTACAGTGCCTGGACTCATTTTGGGTTCTCCTTTGGTCAATACAATTCCAAGCAACAGCTCCTATGTGGCCTGATGGTAAAGTCCTAACAATTGCTCTTGTCCCAGTATAGACTGATTTCTTAACCTCTTTATCGTTTTTGCAAAATCTCCTGATTAATAAGGTGGACCGTTCCTTCTTACTTCGATAGAAATCCTCTTCCATCTCTTCACCATAACTTTCATTGCAGTTTTCAAAGTGGCTCAGATAAGGCTTTGAGGGCATTCTTCCAGTAAAATTACCACTTGAGAAACTGTGACCTGAGCATGCTGCATTAAGCTTCTGGGTAGTTCTTTCCAAACACAAATAGTTATCCCTTGCAGTATCATAGGTATTGCACAACTGTTGTCCAGTTTTATTCGCACAGGTAGTTGGAAGTTCCATTAATTTACAAGTGCAGGTTCTGGAATCATTGGTGTAATCATTATAAGCTTTTACTGGTCGTAAGCAGTCATCCCAAATGAAGCTGTTGTGCAGTGCACAAAACGTTTTTGAGATGTTATTTTCCTCTTTAACATAATGAAAATCAGTATCCTCCGTTTCAGTTTTATTTACTGAGGACTGGCTTCTTAGTGGCTCAAATTCTACTTTAGATCCATCCATTTTTAATTGAATTTCAGCACACATGGCTCTTTCCAGCAAAGATGGGATTCCAGTTTCTAAACATTTGTTTTTCTTTGCAAAAGAACCACATGATTTATATAAGTGGTTATGTGCAGGATTGCTCTTAAAGTTTTTCTGTATAATGTCATACTTTATGTTAAGAAACTCCACAGAAGCAGGAATACATGTACCCCTCTCCCAAGGTTTTTTGCAATCAGTCATTTCTCCATGTGTCAAAACAAAAATACCCAACAATGCTCCCTAGAGGTGCGTTTTCTTCCAAGTATTTATAAGAGAGTTGTATACATCTGGGTTTTTGGCCTTTTCATAACAAGCATGTAGGATGCTTTATCTTCATTTCCTCTCCAGGCGACAGACAATACTGCCAAAGACCAAATGCAGATAATGTGGTTTCTTCAAAGATCATCCTGACACACAGGCTTCAGACAGAGCCCTGCTTTTCCTCAAAAATCATTCATTACATCATTCGTTACAATGCATCGCATCAGTGCAAGCTTGCAGCACAGAACACAGTTGTATGGTTAATAGCCTCCAAATGTTCGCTGCTGTGGAGTGGCACAGAATATGAACAACTGTAAAACATTTGCTTTGAATAGTATAGTATTCAATATCCTCTACAGGTAACCACTTCTTTCATAGATTATACTTATATATTGCCTTGTCTCTTGTTACACCTCTTAGAAGATTGTTTGAAAAGGTAATCACTTCTTAGTCATGCACATCCAGTTAAGAGTGGCCTGCAAGACAAAAAACGAAACAATACTTAACATAGTACCAGGTGTAAATTGCACATTCATGACAAAGTAGCACACGGTCTCTTTATACAGCAACTTTATAGAACACTTAATAGAGCAACTTTAAGACATGCTTTTACCCCACTGTTGCTTTACAACTATTTCATTGTTTGGAATGTCTACTATGTTCTTTTATTGTTATTTGGTTGCGTTCAAAGTACCACAAGGACAGAAAAGCTCATGGAAGCAGCCTTTCCCACTCATCCCATTGCAGCTGCCAGCACCCCTGAAGAGTTTCTCTTGAGGGTCAAGGGGACACTCAGGTACAGAATAGTATGTGGTGCAGCAGGCAGTAGAGGGAGGGGAGAATCCCCTACAAATGGAGAAGAGGAATCTTGCATGTTGGATGCAACCCATTGTTTTTAACTATTGCAAGCTGCTTTGCATATATATTAGTATGAACAAGCAGGGCATAAATGGCTGTCTGGATCATGTCTTTGCCAGAAACATCTGCTTCTTACCTCTCTACTATGGAATTCCCTCTGTCTGATCATCACCTTGTCTCCTGCAACGTTGCTGATCATCCTCCCACCCCTCTCACATGCAGCCTCCTACTCCTTTCATTACCTCTCTATTCTATTGATCTGGTACCTTTCCTTGAAGCTTTCTCCTCTTGCTGGTTACACCGGTGCAAGGTAACACAGGATTACGCTGTTAATGTATTGAGATTTTAGTAAGCAGCAAGGGAAAGAACTGAGGCGCTCGTCCAATTGGTCCTATTACTTGTCTTACAGTAACCAACAGTTTTTCTCAATGCAAAATGTTATTTTCTACCAATTAATCCATTTGGTTTGATTTTTCTGGACCACACAACTCATTATAGAATTGGAAAAGTAAACCAAGCTATTTATTTATTTACAATATTTCTATCCCACCTTTCTCCCCAAAGGGACCCAAAGCGGCTTACACAAAAGTAAAATACAAAAATACAAAAAATACAAATAGATAATTACTTTTTAAACAGCAAAAAAAAGTTAATAAAAACATTTAAAAATTGATTAAAAATTACATTTAAAACAAGATCATAAAAACAGCAGCACCCCACCCGTACCAGCAAGATGTTAAAAAGGCAAAGGCTCAGAAGGCTTCTTTGAACAAGAAGGTTTTTAGGCCACGCCGGAAAGTGTCCAAGGAGGGAGCAGTTCGTAAGTCAAAGGGGAGGGAATTCCATAAGGTTGGTGCCACTACTGAGAAGGCCCTATTTCTGGCCGCTGCGCCTCGCACCTCCCTGGGCGGACTCTCAAATATCCTGGCCCCAAGCCATATAGGGCTTTAAAGGTCAAAACCAGCACTTTGAATTGGGCCCGGAAACGAATCGGCAGCCAGTGCAGCTGTCGGAGGAGCGGCCTGACAGAGTCGAACCGCCTACCTCCAGTGACCACACGGGCCACCGCATTCTGCACTAATTGCAGTTTCCGAACCGTCTTCAAGGGCAGCCCCACGTAGAGTGCGTTACAATAATCTAGTCGCGACGTCACCATGGCATGGATCACCGTGGTCAGGTCTGCACGATCCAGGTACGGTCGCAGCTGGCACACCATCCGAAGCTGGGCAAAGGCCCTCCTGGCCACAGCCGCCACCTGGGAATCCAGGAGCAGCAGCGGATCCAGGCGGACCCCCAAGCTGCAGACCTGCTCCTTCAGAGGGAGTGCAACCCCATTCAGAGCAGGACGATACTCTAGTACCTGCATTGTGGATTTCCGGACCAGGAGAACCTCTGTCTTGTCCGGGTTTAGCTTCAGCTTGTTAGCCCTCATCCAGGTCCCAACCGCCTCCAGGCAGCGCTCCAGAACCTCAACAGCCACCCTGGAATCAGGTGGAAAGGAGAGATAGAGCTGGGTGTCATCAGCATATTGATAGCACCCCACTCCAAATACCCGGATGACCTCTCCCAGCGGTTTCATGTAGATGTTAAATAGCATGGGGGACAGGATGGAACCCTGTGGCACCCCACACCTCAAGGGCCAGGGTGCCGAACAGGCATCCCCCAGCACCACCATCTGGGACCTATCTGCCAAGTAGGAGCAGAACCACCGCAGAACGGTGCCCCTGACCCCCAGCTCGGCCAGTCGACCCAGAAGGACACCATGGTCGATGGTGTCGAAAGCCGCTGAGAGGTCCAGCAGAACCAACAGGGACGCACTCCCCCTGTCCAGTCCTCGGCGTAGATCATCCACCAAGGCAACCAAGGCCGTTTCAGTCCCAAAGCCCGGCCTGAAACCGGATTGAAAGGGATCTAGATAATCCGCTTCATCCAGGACCCTCTGGAGTTGAGACGCCACCACCCGTTCAATTACCTTGCCCAAAAACGGGAGGTTTGAAACTGGCCGGTAGTTGTCCATTATTGTGGAGTCAAGGGAGGGCTTCTTCAGAAGGGGTCGAACCACCGCCCGCCTCAAAGCGAGCGGCAGCACCCCCTCCATCAAAGAAGAGTTAACCACCCTCCCAGTCCACTCGGCCAGCCCCTCCTGGGACGATCTAATTAGCCAGGCAGGGCAAGGGTCGAGCAGGCAGGCAGCTGGCCTCACACTCCAAAGGAGCCTGTCCACATCCTCAGGCTGTACAAGCTGAAAAGAATCCCACAACACTGGACCAGCAGATGCCAAGGGGACATCCTCAGATATTGTCAATGAGGCATCCAAGTCATGGCGAATCCAATCGATTTTATCTGCGAAATGTTTAGCAAACATGTCACAGCGGGCCACCGTGTGTTCCTCCTGATTTGTTGGAGGGGCCTGATGGAGTAGGCCTCGCACCACACGGTACAGCTCCACTGGACAATTGCCTGCAGACGCAATGGTAAAGGTATAGGTACCTATCCCCTGACAATTAAGTCCAGTCGTGTCTGACTCTAGGGTGTGGTGCTCATCTCCATTTCAAAGCCGAAGAGCCAGCGTTGTCCGAAGATGCCTCCGTGGTCATGTGGCCGGCATGACTCTCCTTGCCGCAGCGCGTAGCATGCAGCTGGAACATGGAGCGCTGTTTACCTTCCCGCAAGCGGAACCTATTTATCTACTCGCATTGACATGCTTTGGAACTGCTAGGTTGGCAGGACCCCGTCGCGGGAATCGAACTGCCGACCTTTTGATCGACAGCTTATGGTTCAGTGGTTTAACCCGCTGCGATGTTAGCAGAAAAGAAATTTCTCTTCGCTGCCACCACCGCCATGGAGTAGGCTCTATAATGGGCCCTACTCCGTGTCCTCGGCACAAGTTTTCCGCCACCGTCGCTCAAGACATCTACCCCGTCGCTTCATCATTTGCAGCTCCTCAGTAAACCAAGGAGCCGCTCTGAGTCTGCGGCATGGCAAAGGTCACTCAGGAGCGATCTCATCCACTGCCCTGGCCATTTCCCCATTCCAGAGGTCAACCAGGGCCTCAGACGAGTCACCAGTCTTGGCAGCGGGAAAATCCCCCAGAGCCCTCAGGAAACCTTCTGGATCCATCAGCCTCCATGGGCGGACCATAGAATGTGCCCCCCCCCGCCTTTGCGGAGGAAGGAAGCTGCAACAAGCCTAAACCTTACCAGAAAGTGATCTGTCCATGACAACGGAGTGATCTTAATCTCCTCCACATCCAGATCACCGCCCCCTTGCTCAGCTGTAAACACCAGGTCCAATACATGTCCCGCCTCATGTGTCGGGGCCAAGATCTTCTGGGACAGGCCCATGGTTGACATGGCGGCCATGAAATCCTGAGCCGCACCAACCCCAGGGGCCTCAGCATGAACATTAAAGTCCCCCAGCACTAATAAGCGGGGGGACTCCAACGCCACTGCCGAGATTACCCCAGTCAGCTCAGGCAGGGAGACTGTTGGGCAGCAAGGCGGGCGGTACACCAACAGAATCCCAATCCTGTCCAGCCCTCTCAACACAACATGGAGACATTCAAACCTAGTGAGCTGCTGAACAGGGCACCTGGTAAGGGAGATGGATTCACGATAGACCATCGCAACTCCTCCTCCCCGTCCCTTTAACTGTAGCTGCTGCACCACCTGGAAATCTGGGGGACAAAGCTGGGAGAGGCATACCCCTCCTGCCTCATCCAACCAAGTTTCTGTGATGCATACCAGGTCGGCATTCTCATCCAGGACCAAGTCCCGGATGATATTGGTTTTATTATTTACCGACCTGGCGTTCAAAAGCAGCAGCTTCAGGTTCAGGGAGTCACTACCAAGAGTACCAGTCATCCAAGAGTTGGGGGAAGGACCAGAAGGAGAGACAATCTGTCTATGATGGACCCTCCTTCTCCTGGAACGGCTTGTCTGACCCCCACCACCATATCTTCCCTGGCCCGTCACTACCTTGATAGTGGCACCCTTCCCCTTCCCCAAGCTCCCTCCTAAGATGAAACACATACTCACCCGGCGAGGCCACCCTTCTGAGCCTAGCCTGTCAGTTCAGCAAGGCCAATAAAAAGATAATAAAAGCTGGTTGACCCTAAAGCTGGGTGAATAGCTGGTACGGCGTATATAAAACGTTATCCATCCCTTATGCTGCTGCAATTACTGTGCTACTAGCATTTGGCTGACTGCAAAACATCCACAGTTTCCACTGTCCAAGCCAGCCAGAAAGGGGGGGGGTTGATGTAAAAAGGCAGAGAGCCCCCAGGGCAAGAAACGTGCACAAAACCAGCGGCTCCCTCAATTGGTAGATAGTAAACAGGTGACAGGTAGATGGTAAACAGGTAGATGGTCCCTCCTCTCAGGTAGACGGTAAACAGATGACAAGGCCAGCTGATCAGATCTAGAACATCCCGGCTTGATCCACTGGGCTAAGAGCCACGGGCCAAGAGCCCTTTGGCTCTTGCCCTTTGGCTCGCGCCTCTGGGCAAGCCAAAGGCTTTTTACCTGCAGAAAAGTCGGGGCAGAGTCAACCTCCCTGGTGTTCCCAATCTCCAATCTCCACTCCCCAGCAGCTCCCTTCCCCTGGGCAAGCCAAAGGCTTTTTACCTGCAGAGAAGGCGGGGCAGAGTCAACCTCCCTGGTGTTCCCAATCCCCAATCTCCACTCCCCAGCAGCTCCCTTATCTTATAGTTAAGCTAAAGCAAACGACACTGACCAGAAGTAGTAATGTTGTTTGGGTTTCCTGTATGATTTACAGTCCTGTTATTTAGTAGAAGAACAGCTCTCTTCCAACATGAATGGAATGTTATGCTGCCTAACATTTTATTCACCATTAATAAAACGAACAACAAAAGTGCCCATTTTGATACATCAGAAATGTAACGTATTCTGCCCATCAACATAATAGAAGAAAACTGAGAGGAAACAGATTCAGCACTGGTAAGCTACACTGGATCAAAGGTCAGACAGCAGAGACAATTGGCAAAGTGAACTATCTTGGCAAATTCCCAATATTCACAGTCACAAAATGTTTCGATTGACAATGAAAACGGTTTCAATAATATTTGTTGAGCATAGTTGTTGAATTATAAGTAATGCTGAGAATGCAGCAAACTTAAAATATCTGGAGAACTATTCCAAATTACTAAAACAGAAAAAAAGTCATTAAATATTTGGAATTAAAGATGCTGCACACACACAAAAAAACCAAACTGCAAGGTGCTTTTTGGCAGTATGTATTGCAATTGTTATTTGAATGAGAGGAAAAACAGGAAAAGCCATGGAAAAAAGACTACAGCCAATACTAGAGACACACAGCTGTGGCCCATACTGGCTCATAATGAAATGATGCTATTGCAAGAACAGTTTCTTTGAAAAGTAGGCATAGTTACAGCTCATGTGGTGACAACACGTGGCCCAACAGACAGTAATTGTTAAAAAGTTCCCCACATGTCAACATCATGTGTCATACAACATGCCCAGGCATTTGCTGAAAGTGGTCTACAACTGTCAACACAGTCCTGCTCATTTAAGCAGATATTCCACCAATGCTTTGGGATAGTGAAGAACTGCAGGAAGTGATTACTGGGGGGGCGGGGAAGCAAGTGTTCAGCATCCAACTTCATTATTACCTCACAGTTAGTTGTTCAGAATAACTCAGTTGACGACATGGGTCTGTCACTATCACATCTATCTACTTCCAATCTAAAATACCTTGAAATCTAAATATGCACCTCAATGGTTGGTTGAGTTAGATCACTAAAAGGCCAACCCACTCTAGAAGGCTTGCAATTCTTGGAAGATGCTCACAGACTGCGATACTTTTAGGCTGTGAGTCTTCCAGGGACAGTGACCTGTTTTTGAAGCACCATGCGCATGGATGGTATCAGATGAATAATCTTTTGAAATTAATGATCAGAACTATTCAGCCACCGAGCTGGAGGTCTCTTGGATGCTGAGATTACAAACAAGCCTGGCTATTGGAAAAAACAGCTCAGTGACAAGTTCAGTTTATTTACCCCTAAACCAATGATCAGCAATGTCTATTTAATGCTAAAATGGGTTTAGCCATTTCCAGACATCAGCACCAGTCTGATATTCCCAAGGACTTCTCTATTACAAGAAATAAACAGCATTTGCATTAGCTATCTGATAGTGTTTCCTCTTTTTGTCCCCCATCCATCCTCCCCTAGTGTTAAATTTATGGAAAACCTCAATATCAAAATTATATTATTTAAAAGAAAAAAAGACAGAGGAAAAGATAGTTCAAGAACACTCAGAAAGCAGTATGAATACTGTATAGGGATAGAAGCTGCAAATTATGAGAACTGTAGCAGTGCGCTCAAGTGAACAAGGTCACCATATGAATGCTCTTCAACCAGATTTCTTCAGGTTTCTTCAACCAATAAGCAAGTGACTACATACATCATACATGCAGCTACATACAAATATCCTTAACTAACAGACCCTCAGGATTCCAACTGAGCAATTACCGTACGTTCTGTGGGTAGAGTCATACTCTACAGTTCATAGCACTATAGCATGCAGATCCTAGAACCATTACCAAAAGCCCAATCCTATGCATGTATACTCAGAAGTAAGTCCCATTATAGACAATGGGCTTACTCCCAGGTAAGTGTGGATCAGATTACTTAACTATAAGATTCTTCGAGCATAGTCTCTCTTTCCAATATCTGCTGGTTACTCAAAGTTGTTACTCCATTTAAGGAAGTCTTGCTGCAAGATACTCCAGAGCAGACAATGCAAACAGGAGCTGTGATCCCTAAAATAGAATGGTGGGGGAGGGGTGGAATCACAGCTGGTTCATGCTGTGAGAGAATGATGGACTATGAACTCCAGGCCAATGTCCTGAAAGACATTATCACTATTAGTTCTCTCCCCAGCCATGTGTGCATATTACACATGTTTAAAAGCAAAACCAGTTTTACCTGTCCTCCTCTGATTATATTCCCCCTGACCAGCCCTACCATATCCAAAGGGGGCCTATACCTTTAAAGGCGTTAATCATTGTAGAGAAGAGGGAATTTGGGCAGGTGCAGCTCATCATGGAAGGAAGCTACACCTGCCAAAATTCCCTTTTCTCTACAATGGTTAAAGCCTTTAAAGGTGGGGCTGACTCTTTTTTATTATTTTGTGGGCAATTGGTTTGCTATTTTTGTTGTTCTCCTCCTTGTACTGATTTTTGCTATAATTGTCATTTTCTTTTTTTGCTGCTGTTTTGATTATTTTTGTTTTTAAATTGTCACTGTAAGCTACCTTGAGTACTTTTTGGAGAAAGGTGGGATATAATTTTTTTAAATAAATTTTTCAAATTGTATCTATTGAATTCTTGCAAAAAAAAAGTGTAAATATGGACAGCTAATCTTTTTAATAGCTGAGAGCCGAATCCTTTACCAAAACAAAAAAATGGCTGCCAATACTTACAATAAGTTGAAAGGGATTTCCACAAACCCCTTCATCTTTTCTTTCTATGGGCTCCTTTACTAGCCACCCCTTGGTAATGGGTACATGTGATTAATCACACAGCCCAATACTAAACTGAACCAACAAAACAAACAATATTTATAAGAACAAACAGATTGCTTTATTCGCTTTAGATATTCCATTGCTTATAATAAGGCTATTCAAATTACAACTCTCAAGAATGACTAGAACCTGTGACTAGTTCAGTTTCCTAAGTAATGTTTGAAATAGGAAGGGGCAATAGGCTTACCAGATCTCCAACCGGGACAGAGTGCTAGACCTTTAGGAAGAGGAATGTGGGCAGGTGTAGCTTGTTAAACTTTAGAGCACAATCCTAGGCATGTCTACTCAGAAGCAAGCCCCAATGAACACAATGGGGCTTGCTTCTGAGTAGACATGCCTAGGATTGTGCTCTAAGGGTTTAACAAGCTACACCTGCCCACATTCCTTCTCCTAAAGGTCTAGCACTCTGTCCCGGTTAGAGATCTGGTAAGCCTAGCAATTAGCCATCTCCATCCCAGTCACACTCACACTGGAAGACTTCCCTGAAAAGCAGGTTGGCTTCATCTTTAGGCAGATTCAGGACCAGGAAGCTCCTTCCTGAAGTTTTTCCTCAGCCCCTCACACCAAAGGCACCAGGGCATTCATTCTTCTACTGAAGCACCACCTTAATACACTACCATCAAGTAGTCAGTTTTGGCTTTATTCAAAAGCTGCTCCTCCTAGGATGCCTTCCTTAAGCTCTCTCCCATAATGTCTTCAGTGATTATCAGTCACAAGTTCCTCTCCTGACCCTCATGTCATCCGCCTTTTCATTTTTAAGACACTGCCTCTGAGGCTCTCAAATCCCAGCAGCAACCACAACAAACCTTCTCACTGGCTCTGCTGCCTGGGGGTTATTTTGTCAGTCTCAACCTCTGTCATCAATAATTGAGAACTCTTGGAGGAGGGAATTTTGAATAACCAAAGTGGTCACTCACTCATTGACCAATCAAAACTGCAGGTTTATAATATCTTCTGAACCATGTTGATAGTCCCAACACACTCAGACCTCCACAATTCTATCATTGGTAGCGGATTCACATTACTATGACGGACAAAACTCCACCTTCTCTCACCCTCAGCTTAGCACAGCATGTCAGCAGTACGACCCATGCAACATATCCATTTTCTCACAGATTCCAGCAGCTCAGCTTTAACCTGGGATTCTGTTTACAAGCAAAGTTACCTCTGAAACTTGATTCTTCAAAGTACCTTTTGACATATTGAAGGAAAATAACTTATGGTTTCATTAACAAAAGTACTACTCATTTTAAGCTCAGCTTTAATATGTTGTTTATCATTCCCTGTTGCCATAACAACTACTTTTAACTGCAATTTCTCTCTAGTGTGACATGTGCTGCAATATTATCTCATAACATGGGTGCAGTTCCTGAAAGTGGAGAAAATGACAACAGCCATTCCTCTGCCCATTTTCTTTAGCAAACAGACTGAACCTGCACTCACAAATTATGAGCAATGGCACAACAATAACAAGGGACAACAGGGACCTTCCCAGCCCCCGAATCCCACATTCATCCTCTACATGCAGGGGATACCAGAAAGTAATGAAACAGTGCTATAGGAGACGTGGGCTGTGTTTGTTTTTCACATTCCAGCGCTATGAGCGCTGGAGAGATTTTTTTTTTCTCCTTCCAGCATGCTCAGGTCGCTTTCTATCTTCACATTCTAGCACACTCACCATGCTAGCAATTTGAGCTGCGAGCTCGAAGCTAGAAAAGATGGCGGCTGCATGCACCAATAGGAAGGCTGTTTGGCTGCAAAGGAGCTTGGGAGATGTAGTACGAGGGACAAGGAAATAAGAGCGATCTTTTCAACGGAGGCTTATGTCTACCAGGATTCATTCAAAACAGCTAAGATGGCTTGCAGCAACATTTCGTCATCTTCAGATTTCCATCCAGCTCTTGTAAATAAATATTTAGCACCGCAAAAGCACCCTGATTCAAGTAAGACGCCATTTTGTCATTTTTAAAAAGAGCCGCACTAGAGCATGCTAGAGACATGCTAGAAGACAGACTGGCTTTTATGCCTCTAAGAAAATGTTTCAGTTGGCCTCCTGCTGAGCCCAATTCTTCTCAGCTAAGGTCCTTTGAAAAACATTTCAAAGGCAGAATCAGAGCACTCTGGCTAACATCACCACTCCTGCTATAGAAAACATCCCAGTGCACCCCACCCCCATCATGGTAACATATATTACTGGATCTTTCCATATCTCTCTCTCTCTCTCTCTCTCTCTCTCTCTTATCCATTCCTATTATTTAGCAGGTAAAACAAACTTTCGCTGTACGTCATAGAAGGATGCTTACACTTTCTGCATAATTAAATTTAAAATATCACACCAGAAAAATCCAAATGAAGTTAACCCCCCCCTTTGGGGTCTATTGTGAATTAAGTTGTTTAAAGTACAGCAACGTAAGTGTGCATCAGCTACCTAATATCTATCCATCTCTAAGGACCCCACTACCATGCCAGTTGGAAGGTACTAAAATGAGATCACCCATAAATATGGAGACTTCTGGGTACTCTTTGAACTTCAGAGCTTCACAGACGTAGGCAACCAAAGAAGGCAAAAAAAAAAAAAAAGCTTTGCTTGCAGGATAGCCAAGGGTGAGAGAAACATCATTATGACATGGAACTTCCTCCAGGGGTAGTGGGAGGGAAGGAAAGGGTTTTCAGTTTCAGCATTATTAAAGCAAGTGTTGGAACTGCAGTTCATTGCTGACTGTGTGAAAGGCAGAGGAGAGGAAGATGGGAAGAAAAATGGAAAGATTTGAAGCAGAGAGCAAGGTAGAGAGAAAGCATGAGAAAGATAAGGCTGCCTGTTCAGTACTGTACTGGATACTGCAACCCATTCTGGGCAAGCTAACACTGAAATCCAGGACATGCTGACTATTCAGTAAATTCCATTGAGTCCAGTGGGACTTACTCACAGGAAGATGTGGATATTGCACATTTTTGTTGCAGGATTACACCACCACCCCGTACATTATGCAAAGCTGCATGTAGACTTCCATACACAGAAAATATTCCCATTTGCTATAATGTGGTCAGCATTAGCTGCATTTTCAAGTATTGTAGTATTAATAGTAACTCTGTTTAGAAAGCCACAAATAATATTTGGTCAGCAAACAAGAGCGGTTGCTTACTTTGGCTTTGCAAATTACATCAGATTCTGGGAGAAAGCCCACCACAAACTCTGACTCATCTAGACTATGAAATCATTTGAGAGATCAATTACATTCAACAAGGAAAACGCTTGGGTAACACTGAAAATACAGTATTTTAGGATACAATCTTATGCCTGCTTACTTAGGAATAAGCCTTGTCACTCTGATTGCATGGTGTTTTATTATCACTGGTGAGAAGTGATGGGTCATCTTTCCTCAATTTTTGTTTTACTTGCTTTCAAGCATATTATTTTTCATTTGCCACTAAAAACCACACAAGGAAATGGCAGTTTCTAAAAGTGCGCAATCATTCTACTCCATTCTTTTGTATGCAAAATCAGCGACAAACTTAAGACAATTATTTGTAGCTCTCCTAATATGAATGTGCTGAAATATACACATCCATTAAAACAAAAGTGGCCAATGAAAAAGAATAGATTTGCATCAATCTCCCATTTTTCTAGTTTTAATTATTTGCCAAAATTTTATTAAATAAATCCAACTTGAGGATGTTCCTGGAGGATCCCTTGATTAGCTTACCCCACAAAAGGAGCCCATAGGATTCTACAGGGGAAAAAAATCTATAAAAACTGTGGGCACTAGAGACTCATGTTCTTCATTTCTCATTGTTCACTCCCTGGTTCTTCATTGTTTCTCACCTCCATCCTGCCTTGCTGTTGGTCTGTGAAACTTAACCCACTGGTGCTGTGATAAGCCACCCCCATTCCTGATACCATCCAAGGACCATCCTGCCAGTTGGCACCCAGGATCGTAAACACCCAACTCCCTCTTTCCTTTCCTCCTTCCTCTCTATCTCCCTGAGTGCAGTCCAAGCAGATGAGACAATGTGGGTTGTGCAGTCAACCTTTGTGGGTTGCCTCTCAATGCACTCCTTCACTCTGGGAAAGCAACATGGCTTATTTGCCCTGGTATCCTCCTAGATTAAGGCTACTGCCTGCATGTTAAGACTTGCTTCATAGCTGTCTTTCTGCCTAGGAGAACCCACTTTATTCAGAAGGTTTGCTTGGCTTTCCTGCACCTGCAGCACCTGCCACACAGCATACTCAAACCAGCAAATACAGATTTATTTAAATTAAATACAGCAAATACAGATTAAATACAGCAAATAACAGATTATGTTATTACCTTGGTCATTGACACAGCCTCGCCATCAACCCACGAACTCCCCTCTACGTTTCGGGCAGTGCAATTCTGCCTAAGGATCCGCCGGGCAGCACTTACGGCACTTTTACGGCGGCTTCGGGCAGCAGAACACTCATTCTGCCACCCGGTCTTTGTGACTGTCTTTCTCTCTGTGACTGAGGTGTGCATGTGTATTTCTCAACAGTTTTAGGTGAGGCCTGAGAACAGCTTCAAGTCATCCATCGAAAAAATTCCCTTAACCAAACTATCACGTACTCCAAAACAAGGGTTTTCTGTTGATTTCTTTTGGAGGCTTGGGACATCAGTTAAGAGCATTTATCTGGTGGTAGAGACTAGCTCCTCCACAGCAAGTGGATGAAATGATTTCAGGGCCTGCCTCTAGGCTCACCCTTTACCTGTAGCCCTTGGTTTAGAATACAGAGAGCAACCTTCCAGAAATGGTCTTTTGCTGAGGCTTGAACCAAAGACATCCATTGTCTTCCCTCTCTACTCCTAAAACCCACACATTCCCAATACCAGGTCCCTATGGGAAACCCAACTGATTGTCGCCTACATCCTTCTCACTCTACCCTTCTTCTTCTAAGGAGTTGTTCTCTCCTTCCCTCTTTTCTTCCTATCATCTACTTACACATAAGTCATGGGTGAATGGTTAGAAATTGTTCCCATTTAGCTACAGTGAGTAAATGAGCAAACTCAGCCATGCTGCAACTTTCACCCTTGCTTCCCTTGTTCTTTTCCTGCCAAACTGTATAGCTGTGCCATTGGCAACTGCATAGGGTCCCTGCACACAAAATAATTTCCCCCTGCGTGCACATGTTACTTGTGTTTAAAAAGTACTGCAGATAACAATAACTAGGCATAGATATTAAACACCACAGATTAGGGTTTTATACAACAAGTTGTCTACATTAGTCTTTATTAGAACGCTATGTTAGGATTAAGACTGATCTAAATTATCTGTACCATTGAACTCTGATCTAAGGCACGAGTGGCCAACCTTTCAACATGAATGCTCTTAGCCCTTTAAAGGTTGTATAGGTTGGGGTATTTCAGCAGGTACGGCTGCTTTAGTAGCACCATCAGCACTTGCAGCTGCCAAGAGTCTGTCTTCTACACAACTCTTAAGAACGCAGAGCCCCTAAAGGTGAAAGTTTGGCCACCCCGATCTAAGGTATTTAACATATATGACAACTCATTCTCAGAGAACAAAATTCAGCCTTTCTGACAGCTGGCAGAGACAACTGGTAGTCTACAGTCCAGTTCAGACAATAATCAGACAATAATCCATTGTTTGTTGGACTGGAAATGAGCCATGTGCCCACACACACTTCCTCCTTCTCCTCCTCTATCTTGTGCCTTAATTCAATACTTCCTAGTTCATTAAACTAGTTTTATGTGATATTCAAAACAGGAAATTGTGGTTTGAGCAATCCCTACAAATCAGGTTATCAAACCATAATTCAATCCCGGTTTCATCATTTGTAGACATTGCTCAAACCACAGTTTCCAAGTCTGGACATCTCTGGAAACAGTACTTCATCAAACTAGAAAGTACTGAATTAAAGCATGAAAGAGTAGGAGAGAGCATGGTTTGCTGGAGGGATAGCCATGTCAGTCTGTTGCAGAGAGTCTTGTAACACCATAAAGACTAACCAATTTATTTCAGCATAAGATTTCATGGACTACAGTCCACTTCATCTACATATGATGAAGTGGATTGTCAATCGTGAAAGTATATGCTGAAACAAATTGGGTAGTCTTTAAGGCGTCACAAGTCTGTTTTTAATTCAACAGTTTACAATTTAAGCCTCAATTACAGCACTACTAGTTCCTCAAACCCCCCCCAAAAAAACAAGGTGATTATTAATTTAAACTCTATTTATAAAAATAGGGAACAGCAACAGCCTAATAATATATCTGAAGCCATGCTACTAAGGAGGCAACTTGAACCTGATTAAATTACTGCAATTAGATCTCTGTAATTGTCTCCCAGCCCTCATCAGGGGATGTTTCCATACTGATCAGATTTCTAAGTGACAACCTATAGCTTGTCAGCTAACTGCAGGATTGCTACTTGAACATTTTTGATAGTAAGCGGATGCTCAGCTGCAAAATACCCATTGTTCTACGCTCTATTACACAATGTTTTCCCAAGGTTTCAGCACCTTAGAGCCCAATCCTACCCTTTCCCTCCCGACAATGCAGAGGTACCAGAAAGGCTACCACTGCATCCTGCAGGAGGGCAGTTGCAGAGGCCTCCTCTGGGTAAGGAAACATTTGTTCCCTTACCCGTGGGTAAGCCTCTGTGGTGCAGGGGGTCTACTTGGACCTGTGCCAGCAAAATCGCTGGCGCACATCCACATTGACCCAGGACAGGCTTGGGAAAGGGGTTAGAATTTGGCGAGTGTGACTGTCACCAAACCCACCTCTTCACTGACCCAATATATAGATTTTCTTTTCAAAATGACATTAAATATAAATACATGACTTCTGAATAAATACTAACAACTTCTGAGTACAGTATTGTTAGTGCACAATAGAACATTTAAAAGAGCCATTTCTAAACTGAATTAGCATGTTAATAAACACAACCTTTTTTCATTCTACTTACAGCAAGAATAATACAAACAACTACGGTAATTTAAAGTATCACTTGTGGAACTTCCCTTAACCAGCAATCCTATACATACTTACCTGCGAGTAGGCCCCTTTGAGCTCAATGAGACTTACTTCTGAGTAGACAGGCTTAGGCTTGCACTGAGAGTAATGTGAATGGAGAAGAATTCCAATGGCTGACTGAATTTCCGGTTCAGGTCCTTCTACAGTATTTTAGCTTGCGCAATTTCAGCGTTCTGCAACTAGCACAGACTAACGTGCTGGTGGAAGAGCAATAAGTTTCTGCTCGTCTTTGCTAGCATATTCTTCAAATACTAGCAAATCATGTGGGTGGAAGAAGTTCAGTATATGTGGAGAACAAGAATTCTTAGAATAAAAACAAATGCTTCTACTAATCCAGATAAGGAGATGCAAAGTCTATAATAGGTATGCATCATGTGAATTTACAGCACTCCTTTAATGAACTTTGGATTCCCAAACAAGAGAATGACTTTTACTGCTCCTCACTATGCATTTTATACCATTCATTTGTCAAGTCTAATCCCATAATGCTCAGTTTTGCAGTTTGCTCTTCAGTTAATATTCTGCAATGAAAATTATTCTGGCAGCAAGTTAAAACTTAATTGTATCAAAATTAACCATTGTATTGATATTATATATTTTCACTCCTTTTCAAGAACAAATATCAGTTATACATTCACTATTCACAACTTTCTTAAGGCATTTTAGTTTTCAAGTGTTCATAAAAGCAGAATCTGTTCCATATAGTGGATCGTGTCAGAACTGAAAACCAACATTCAAAATAAAAACTAAAACGAATACCCTTTTAGCTGTATATTCATAACACTTTGCTTTGAATTCCAGGACTTATGAGCTTATCTAAGGTCACATGCGTAAGAAGAAGGGTGAAAACAAACTGGGTCTTCTGATTCAGACGGAGCTGATTCTGGTTCAGATGGAGCTCATTACTTTTGCTTAAAAAGCTGCGTCACAATCATTCATATAATGACACATAATGATATACCCATTACTTAACTAACAGAATATACGTACTTTGTCCATCATAGTAACAGACTAGTACAAGAACAAATTATTGAAAGCAAGTTTAATGTGTCACATGCTACTAGTGAACATTTACATCACATTCCACATTATTCTTCTGCAACAACTTTTCAGCTAACTTGTCTGTCCTGTGTGTAGGTAAGTGGCATTCTGTGAGCCAGATTTAAGCCACAATTGTCCTGCAAGACAGAGGCGATCCTACGCCCCCAAGGGCTTGGTGCAGCCCCCCCCATACGCCCCCTCCATAAAATTTTAGGTTTCGGTTTCGTTTTAGGGGTTTTCCGGGGGGGTTAAGGAGATTTGTGTGTGTGCTTTCGGGGTACTTAGCTTAGGTACTTAGGAACGAAAAAAAGCTTCCGGTAGCAGCAACCAGGCTGCGGCTTCTCGCGACGGTGGCAGCTCCTTCTCCTGCTGGCGGGCAGGGTGGGGAGAGAGGCGCACCGCTCCTCTGGTCTCTCTTCGGTTATGCTGAGGGAGGGAAATTCGGAGGGGACAGCTGCCATGACAGGGGGCGGGGTCCACACTGCTTCTGCCACCGCTACTGCAGGAAAGGACAGGCGGGCTCTGATGAGCGCCGCCGCCTCAGACACAGGGCCCCACCGCCGCCACAGCGCTCCTCGCGCAGACGCAAAACGCCCTTCTCTCCGCTCAGGGAGCATGCACATAGTAGCGGCAGTAGCCACGCAAGCGCGGAAAGCGACACCAAACTTAAGGGGGCCTGCGCCCCCTAACCAGCTTCAGCGCCCTGGTGCAAAACGTACCACCGCACCCTCCCTTACGACGCCTCTGCTGCAAGAGACTAAAACAGTATTATAGTCTCATTTCAGTTTCTTTATAGCTGACCATCATTTTGCATAGAAGCCAGAGATATCAAAATGTGATAAGGCTTTCAAGCTGTTTAAATATTTTTTAATCTTCTCTTAGTCTGACTTTTAACTGATTCATTTATTAAAATAAAAATATGTAAACATACTAAAATTCCTCAGCAAAGGTAAATTTTGGAGACTCCTAAAAGGAGATTGCTTTTATTTGCTAAAATTTGGTAACCGTCATTGTTCAAGAGTTCTCTTTAATGTTTTCTTTTTTATCAAATGTGTGACTTTGAAGTATTTCGTTACAACAAAGAGTCCTGCCACACCTTAATAAATACTTAATCATTTCAACCATATGACAATGAAACCTGACCAAATAACAGGTTTTATTTTCTTATAAAGGAAAGCAGAGCTAAATAATTTTTTTCTTCCCAGTTTATTATTAAGAATTTTATACCGCTTTTCAACAAAAAAAGTTCACAAAGCGTTTACAGAGAAAATCAAATAACTAAATGGCTCCCTGTCCCAAAAGGGCTCATGATCTAAAAGTTTAGTAGACAAATAGAAGCTGGAATGATGAGAAGTAACACCAGCTCACAAAATACCATATGTGGGTCACTAATTCAATGGAATTTTAAGCTGGGCATATATAAGGTGCCTTCTACTCTATACCATAACTTGATTCCCTAGGTTGTAAGTTGATATCCAAGAAGAAAATGATTTAAATGCCATCTGTAGATGCCCTATATTGGTATGGAGAACTCTGTATTTCATTGGTCTAAAGCACAATCCTAGCAGCTTTTACCCAGTCAGACGTAAATCCCATTGTGTTCAATGGGGCTTACTCTCCAGAAAGTATGCATAGGATTGTGCTCTAGTCTAGACCAATGAAATACTGTACTGTAGCAAACCCCTAAAGATTGCTATAATTCATTTCAGTCGTATTTTTTCTGTTCACAGTAGCACGGATGAAGGGAAACACTATGGGAGTAAATATCCCACATCAAAGCACTGCTACTGTCTGAAACAACAAACAGCAAAGTCCTACAATACTAAACAAGGTCACATGCAACTGGAGAGTCATCTGTTTAAAAAACCATGCTATTATTAGATGCAAGTTATGCAGCACTTGTGCACACTAAGAGAATTAAAACATTCTTCCAAAATAAATGCTTTAAATATGTGTGTGTGTGTGTGTGTGTGTGTGTGTGTGTGTGTAAGAATCACATATATCTCACACATACACACACTCCTATGTTGATGTAGAAATAGTTCAAGTTTTAATATCACAATTAGTACCTGAACATTAAGAAGATCCATAAAGTACCGAACTGACATCTAGTTGAGCATGTAGTTTCAGCTACGGTACTTCAATACTATGAAAGTTAACAAGATGAACAATCCAAATTCACAATTGTTACTCATGAAAATATAGGGTGGATGAGAGGCATCTTCCATCAAAATAGTGTTGCTATTATAGTTGCTTTATAAAATGTAGTCAAACGCCTGCTGGACACCTAATGGACAGCTATTGAACATTTCATATGATGTGAATAGCAGGGACTCACTCCCTAAGCCATCACAATTTTGCAAATTTCAGCCCTGTTTTATTTATTGTTATTTTGGTGTTTTTGAAATTGAGCACTCTCCTGTTCTACCAATCTAGCATGGAAATGTTTTTTGAGAATTTTTTAAGTGCCAGAACTTAAGGCTAACGGCCCAATCCTATCCTTTTCCTCCCGCTAGTGCAGCTGCACCAAAAAGGAATGCACTATAAAGGCATGCACTGTATCCAGCAGGGGGAGGGGGCGGACCTGGTGACTTTGAAGGAGAAAGGGAATTTAATCCCGTTACCCCTCTGTAAGCCTCCCGATCTGCAATGGGTCTCTTCAGACCTGCGCCAGCTCCCCACAGCCTTTCTCTTCTTGGACTTAGCTGGCACAGGTCCAAGGAGAAAAAGGGGGCGGGGAGGCTGCAAAAAGGGAGAATAGGATCCAATGCGCGCCATCACTGCCAGATCCACAGCCTCCCCACCCCTGGTCCTCCCCCCCCTCCCTGCCCAGTTTTGTCCCACTTTACCTGCTCTGGTGGAACCAGAGAGATCCGCCTATGTCCTGGGAGTCCTTGTCCTATGCCTATGTCCTGTTCCGCCTATGTCCTTTGACACACACACACCCCACACACAGATAGCGAAGAGCTATGGATTGCGGGGTCTGCAAGAAAAAAAAAAGCTAAGAAAAAAAGTCTCATACAAGGCGTAGACAGTGGTGGTCTTGGATCCTTCGGATTTCTCAACCATTGAGATATTTTCCGCTTTGATTTAAAAAATGTCCGAATATTGTGTTGTCGCATCACCCTTCCAATTTTATCAGTGGTTCCCTTAATAAACGGTTAACATACAGACATCCTTTGTTCTTCCTTTGTAACTTGCCTCGTACTGGTCTTATTTTGCTGTTTTTGGACCTGTCTCTCCCATGCCTAATTCACCTGAATTAGGGTGTAACCATTTGCCAGTAAAGAGTCTGTCACAGTTTTCTTTTCATGAGGCAATGAAGGAGGATCACACACGGAAAATATCTCAATGGTTGAGAAATCCGAAGGATCCAAGACCACCTCTGTCCATGCCAGGAGTTTACCTGGTTTCATGCAGTTGCGGACAAGTCTACATAGGAACCACAAAGCGTTTTATCTCCACTAGGGTCAAGGAGCACCAACAAGCTTGCAGGCTGGGGCATGTAGAACAATCTGCCCTGGCAGAGCATATGAATGATACTGGCCATTGTATTGAGTCTGAGGCCACAGACAGATTATGCCAGGAGTCAAATTATAAAGCGAGGCTTAATTTGGAAGCCATAGAAATTTTTAAACATGAAAAGCGGGTCCTTAATCAGAAACAGGAACTATCAGCAATAAAATTTGGACTCCTTCATTGAGTAAGACTGCAATAATCCAAACAACCACTAGGGGCAGCAATAGGGGATCACAGAATTAGGTCACTATCAGTCAATATTTGACGTCACAGTTCCGGCGTTAATTGACTTCACTGCAGAATGTGCACCAAAACTTCATTAAACATTGGCAAGTTAATGTAATACGCACCATCTTCTTGCCCGTTTGTAGGCTTTTTAATTGCATCTGATGATATTCATAGTTCATGAATGAAACGTCATGCAGTGTGTTTTTATTGCATTTTGAAGGAGACTGACAGCACATTTTAAAGAAGACTTCTAAAGTCACTTTTAAAATTTTAATTACATTTTAATCATTTTGTGTTTATGACCTTAATCCCGTTGAAGATTATTCGTTCCTTGTATGTTGTTGCTGGTCATAACAGTTTTTCGCTCAAAAAAAAGTCTTGTTTTACCTTTTAAAAGTCAAACCACTGAATTTCTAAGGCTGCACAGGGCTTCTGCAGTCTTCCCGACCCACTTCCAGGTCACACAGAGGCTCTTCCCCCCTCCCAGCCTTGTCCCAGAGTGCATTCTGGGACAAGGCTGGGAGGGAGGGAGGGAGAAAGAGCCTCCGCGTGACCCAGAAGTGGGTCAGGAGGGCTGCAAAAGCCCCATGCGGCCTTGCAGCCCGTGTGCAGCGGTTTGACTTTTAAAAGGTAAAACGGGGCTTTACTGTACTGGAACCTGCCCTGTGTTTGGCAGAATAAAGATTGGAAATTACCTACTTTGGAAAGATTTGGCAGGTTTATCACAACAAAACATTGTGCTACACCAACCTTAATGCCTTTTCATAATGAGTACAGGTGGGCCCCTATATCCGCTGGGGATATGTTCCAGGCCCCTCCGTGGATACTTGAAACCATGGATAAGAGCGAACACCCCCTCCATGGTTTCGTGAGGGCCCCCTCACCTGCCTCCCCTGCAGGCAGGCATGCTTGCCCCCCCCCAGCTCTTATTTTTCTTTCAGCAAGCTTTGTTTCCTCCTTAAAACAGAGAAGCAGTCTCCATTGCAGGCAAGTAGAACAAGACTAAGTCCTAGAGAGGCTCTGCAAGGTTTCTGTTAACCTTGCAGAGCCTCTCTAGTACTTAGTCTCATTCTACTTGCCTGTAATAAGCAGCCAGAGGCTGCTTCTCCTGTTTCTTTAAGGAAGAAACGAAGCTTACTGGGAAAAAAGTAAAAGCCTGGGGGGGCGGTCCCCACGATCCATGGATAACTGAAACTGTGGATAGCGAATCAGTGGATATGGGTCCCACCTGTACTCAGTCAGTTATACCCTCAAGGAACACATGCACAATAAAATGGAATTAAATTGCAAATGAAAGTAGAATTTTTCCTGTTATAAACGAGGTTCACATCCAAAGCAAAATACAGCAAAAAGAATGAAAAGTAAAATCTCACACAAATTAACACATAAAACACTTCATGTTTTAAGACTGATAGTTATACAACATCTATTCACAACAGTTACTGCAATTCTGCAGTTATATATTAATAAAATACCACTATACAGTATATACAAGGCTTCATTTGCGAAATTGCACAACATATATAAACATTTATTCATTGGATACGGATAATATTTATACACGGGCCATGACTGAGCACTTCCCTCAGAACTTTGTTAATCTTTTTGCTCCAAAACAGATAAGATGCCAAACAAATCTTGAATGAAAAGAAACAAAAAATCTTGATGAATTGCAAATGAAAAGGTTAGCTCCTGGGCATGGTTGTACCGTGCCAGCCTACATGCAGTCTGCCCACACTGCCTTGCTGAAGTCATTGCATCATATGATACAACTGACTGCAGCTCACTTTGGGCAAACACTCCCATGTTGCGTGATGCAATATGGGGCAGTGCAGGAAGGCTACATCAAAAACTCACAATCCTACAGGCTTTCAAAGACGGCCAAATCCAGTTTGCATAACATATCAGCACTCAGTGACATTAGGCAATTTTGCTTCTGATGTACCCATTAACTGCAGTTAATTTAGGAGGGCGAGGTGCAGACAGAGAGACTATGAGGAAGGGCACAATCTTGTGGCTCACTCTCAACTTCTTAACAGACCTTATGTGCACACCAGCAGACAGGAATGAGAAAACAGTATGGACAAAATAAGAAAAGTCTACTTATGTAAAATGTATTTATTTATACTTCTAATGTCAAATTTTCAGACTAGAAAAACTTTCTGTGTCAACTTACTGATATTGAAAACATTAAGTTACTAACAGCGCAACCCTATCCAATTTATGCCACCGGCTGAGCTCTGCTCAATCCTATCCAACCAGCGGTGCAGCGAGAACAGGAGGCCCCAGAACGGAAGGGATTCAAATCAACTCCAAAAGGGGAATTCAAAGGGGATTTGAATCCCCTTTCCGTTATGGGGCCTCCCATTCTCGTTGCACCGGTGGTGTAAATTGGATAGAATTGAGCAGAGCTCAGCCGGTGGCATAAATTGGATAGGATTGTGCCCTAAAGCAGAGAAATAGAGGGCACAATTTAGATAAAGTTCTCAATGGGATGTAAATATGCTCAACTTTCTCTGAACTGCAATCAAATTACCAAAACATTGGCGGTTATGGTCAAATGCCTTTTGGTGATATTTATATAGGTTTGACCTCTTTGTCACGTAGAATAGGGATATTAAAGATAAATTGGGCTAATATTAAATGTCAAATGTTAGCAGTATGGCATACCTTTATTAAGACTGTAATCCTATACACGCTTACCTGAGAATAGGTCCCACTGAATTCTGTGGGGCTTCCTTCTGAGTATACATGCATAGGATTGTGCTGCAAGTCATTCCAGACATTTGCAAAGTAGTAAATCACTCAGGGATGTTCCAGAAACAATTGCATACAATCTTGTTTGCATGCAATTATCTGTTCTGCAGGTTTTACAATAGCAGGTTGCCAACAAGGACATTTTTTTTTATTTTAGAAAAAGAAAAAAAAATCTGCTGTGAGGACCACAAGAATAAAAGGATAGTGAAAGCAGTCATCACAAAATAAAGGAACTGTCAAAACCACAAGAAAAGACTAACAACACTGGTCTACACACACAAAAAAATTTCTGGCCTGGACTTTTGCAGCTGTTTTAGACTAATTTCAGGGTGCTGATTCCAAATCTGGCATCAGTTTTTGTCTATCACATCAGGTTTTTGAGATATCAAATATTGAATTTGATAAAATCAATGAAAAATAGCAAATTTACACTGGTCTACACATTTTTTTTTTCTGGCCTGGACTTTTGCAGCTGTTTTAGACTAATTTCAGGGTGCTGATTCCAAATCTGATCTCAGATTTGCTCTATCACATCTCGTTTTTATGCTATCAGCATACCCCATTTTAATTGATTTTACTCGAAATTAACTCTTTGTCACTTATGATTGCAAGTTGCTGCGAGTCAGTGACTGATTTAGTGTTAAAATATGGTGCTGTATTTTTAGGATAGTGTGTTTATAATATCATTTTATGTAGAGATCCACATTTATTTAATATTTTCCTTCTGCAGGGCGTGATCTAACAATGGCTACAACAGGGGTTCTCAACCTGTGGTACAGGTACCCCTAGGGGTATGCAGACCTCTTGCTGGGGGTACGCCAAGCCCTGCCCCTTATCTGCCCCATCAGCAGCTAATTAAGTGTTAATTAACATGGATTTTAAATTGTAATTATTTTCGGAGCCCTTCTCTCTCGGCCAGTGGGTGGCGCAGTGGGTTAAACCGCTGAACCATGAGCTGTCTATCGAAAGTTCGGCAGTTCGAATCCGCGATGGGGTGAGCTCTCGTTGCTTGGCCAGCTCCTGCCAACCTAGCAGTTCCAAAGCATGTTAATGTGAGTAGATAAATAGGTACCGCTTGCGGGAAGGTAAACAGCGTTCTGTGTTCCAGCCGCATGCTATGCGCTGCAGCAAGGAGAGTCATGCCGGCCACATGACCACGGAGGCGTCTTCGGACAACGCTGGCTCTTCGGCTTTGAAATGGGGATGAGCACCACACCCTAGAGTCGGACACGACTGGACTTAATTGTCAGGGGTCACCTTTACCTTTACCTTCTCTCTCTTTGGTTTTGGGCTTATTTTTGTACTTTGGAAAATGTACTTTGGTGGGGTGGGGGAGGGAGGAGCTGATTTTGGGAAGTGTGACTTGGAGAAAAAAAGAGATCCTTGCATCTCTCTCTCTCTCTCTCTCTCTCTCTCTCACACACAGACACACACACACACACACACACACACACACACACTTTTCACATTTAAAATTGTGTTAGTACTTTTTTACTTAATGATTAATTACCTAATTAATTAATTGAATAATCCAATTAATTAGCAGTTAATTAGCAGGGGGTACTTCAGAAAATTGGACCGTGATAAGGGGGTACCCAGTCAACACACTTTTTCTGGCATAAGGTATTCCAATGATTTTAAGGTAATTTTGGGGTGCTGATTCCAAATCTGGCATCAGGTTTGGCATCATGAAAATGGAGTATGCCAATAGCATAAAAACGAGATGTGATAGAGCAAATCTGAGATCAGATTTGGAATCAGCACCCTGAAATTAGTCTAAAACAGCTGCAAATGTCCAGGCCAGAAAAAAAAAATTTGTAGACCAGTGTAAATTTGCTATTTTTCATTGATTTTATCAAATGCAATATTTGATATCTCAAAAACCTGATGTGATAGACAAAAACTGATGCCAGATTTGGAATCAGCGCCCCAAAATTACCTTAAAACCATTGGAATACCTTATGCCAGAAAAAGTGTGTTGACCAGTGTAATCACAGCAATACAAGCATTCATTTTCCATACTCAAGAACTCTTAAAACAAAATAGGCTGCAATCCTATGCACATTTTCCTGGGAGTAAACCTCATTGAACATAATGAGAATTACTTCTGAGTAGTAGACATGCATAGGCTTATGCCTGGGGTGGCCAACCTTTCAACATGAATGCTCCTGGACCTTGAATGGTTGTATAGGCGAGGACATTTCAGCAGGTGCAGCTGCTTTAGCAGCACCATCAGCAATTGCAGCTGCCAAGATTCTGGCTTCTACACAACTCTTAAGAACACAGAGGCCCTAATGGTGGAAGGCTGGCCACCCCGGCTTATGCTGTTAGTCGTTCTTGACAATCTGTCACTATCCTTACATACTTATAATGGAGTTATTCTATCCTTTCAGATACGGGTTAAGTGGGGGGTATAAAATCCACTGAATATTGCAAGTATGAATCCAAGGGTGGCGATCAACTCAAGAGTACAAGAAACCTTGTGTGCCATGATGCCAACCATTTTAATTGTCAATGTGGGCCCTACAACAAAATGTTGAATCTTCACAACTCAGTGCCCTCATCCAGGATAGGAGTTCAAGGAGGTTGATTCCCTCTTCCCCACCCCTCCCGCCAGATTTTCTGTTTTCCCCCAGTTGTCACCTCCAACATTTTGTGGCTCCTGGAAGTCAATGAGTATGTTCAATATGTATCAAGCTTGGGGGGGGGGGAGGCTACTTTACTGTTTCTTTTCATTTATAAATGCCCCAAGTACCTAGAAATCATTACCTTACCTTGGGGTGGCCCCGTTTTGCATACAAACTGATAGGCATTCACCCATCTGACTATACAGTATTAGGGAACAGCAACCTGCAACAAAATGCTGCATTTCCTCAACTTGAATGCCCACTGCCACTCGTTTAAGGCCGAAGCAGACTCGTTTCCATGCCCATGGTTTGCTGGCTTTTTTCCAAGTGCCACCTCAATATTCCATGGTTCCTGGACACCACTTAGCATGCTCAATCAGGCTGTTGGGGAGGGGGGGAGATTACATTTGTAAATGAAAGATGTGTACTTCTGTGTACCTAGGGAGTCTCCTGAGTACATGGAACCCACTTCAAAGGTGACCCCATTTCAAGTACAAACTGCAAGTACTGAACCACTTGAGTTTGCCATTAGTATTGTATATAGATATATAGAATATTATACAGTATATTACTAGGTATGATATGTGATGTTGCTACACTTCCGCCAAAGAGGTCAGGTGGTATATACGAGGAATTATTTCATACTTGCAACAGTTCTATGAGATAAGTAAAGAATAGTGACTGGCCACAAGTCACCCAGTGAACTTAATGGCCAAATAATCTGAACTCAAGGTCTGCCAAGCTTCAAATCCAACCCTCTATTCACTACACACCACAAAGGGTCTTTAGTTTTCTTCGTTATACCTGAAGGCAAGCCTTTATGAAGCTTGTCCCTTCTCTGAGCCCAACAAGACACTACTGTGCTTTCAACCAGAACCCCTCAAAAGCGTCACTCTGAGGAAATCTATTATAGATTTCAATCTGCAAGCCAGACAGCCCGTTTTGTATTTCAACAAAGTAGGCTTTAAATGACAGAAGCAGAGTTGCCACCTGTTTTAAAGAAGGGCTCCTATCCCTTAACAGCTGTGTGGCATGCAGAAATTCAACAGGTGCAGCTTTTCCTCTCCATCTCCATGCTAGGAGGATTGCCAACTAACGGGGGAACCATTGCTTCGACTGCTTCTGTGCAGTTTGATCCACAGCAATCATCAGCGAAAGCTTTTCACCGCATGGCTGGCTGTATTATCACTGGCAAATAGCCGCAGACCAAGCTGCTTCTATTAAGGCAAACGCCTGTAAAGAAATCTATATCAGATAAGTGCAGGCAAAACTCGAAGAAGGCAGCTAAGGTGATAAGGACATACGGCGGCGGTGCGGTGTGCAAGAGAAATTCCCTATTCTTCCCGCCTTAAACTCTTCGGGCTTCCGAATGCACGTGAAGATTGGCCGAGTTGGCTGCCTGGAGCCTCGGCTTAGAAGCCACCATCGCAGCCTTCGCTGAACCTATACAGAGAGAATATTCACAACAAGCCGAGCCGAGCGTTTCAGGACAGTCAAATAAGTGGGAAAGCGTCTCACCCTCTCTAGGAGGAAGCTCTGCAAAAGGGAAACACCTTTTCTTCGTCTTTTCAGCATCGTCTTTTCGCGGCTTGGGTTGGCTGCGCGGCGCCTGCCTAACCATCTCGTAGTTGCTTGCCCAAGAAATGACCCACACATTACAAGCCCCACCCTCTCCCCCGGAATAGGGCTTCCCGCCTGAATGGCTTGAGAGAGAGAGACAGAGAGAGCTCCCCCTTTTTGCGCCCTCCACTTCCTAGAACTCTGCCAGGGAAGAGAGAAAGTGTCGCTTACGCGCCTGGACTAGCGGGGGGGACTGGCCAGGCTCGCAACGCCCAGCTGGGCGGGAAGCAGCTCAGGAAGCAACGGGTTTGGAGGGTGTGTGAGGTGAGTTACGGCCGTTTCCCAGTGCGAACAGGTGAAATCCTCTCTCGCGTTAACTATACCACAAGGAGGGTAGTCAGTAAGTAGGGGCATGTTTCCCTCGACAGAGCGAAAGAGGATGAGGAGGGGGGGGGGGAGAGAGGGAGAGGCACACGTCTTGAAAAGTAGAAGCACCATTTTTTAAAATGTTTTACATGTGCAGGTTCAGATAAAATAACAAAGATTAAAAAATAAACATGGAAAAGAAGGCAACGCCAATCTAGGTCCTTCAAGTTAGCAAATACAAGAACAAAGGAAAGATCAACATCTGTTTTCTGTGCCAAACCGTTCTTCCCAAACATCAAATAGCCCTCTCTTTGCTTTGACACACGGTTGGGTGAATTAGAGTGACTTATGATTATGAAGGGAAACTATATGTCTTTTTTGACTACCCTATGAGAAACTCTAAATTGCAATGTCTATTTGTCCATTAAGGTGAGTTTCCAATAGTCTCTTCATCACAGAAGTGTTTGGGAACACCAGGGGCAAAAGTGACATTGTCACTCCCCAAGAGTGCCGTCACTCCAGGGGGTGTTTTTAAAAATAAAAATCTATATTTTTAAAGCGCCTGGGGGCTGGGTGAGTAGGAAGCTGCTCATCTAGTACTAAACCTGAGCATTACAGTCTGGGGCCACTAAATGCCTGCAAAAGCAGCAGCAGTGGGTGGGGGGGGGGAAGGCTGCAATTTTATAAAATGTATGGGTAAGTCCCATTGAATTAAATGGGTCTGTCTTCCAAGTAAACGTGCCTTGGATTAGGAGGCAGAGAGACCTCTACCAGAAGAGTGAGCAAGTCTCCTATGGACCTGTGGCAACGACCGAATAAAACAATGTAAACCTGGAATAATATTTTGGCTTTGTTTGCACCTACACTTCAATAGCATTAACTTCAACAATAAAGTATTTATCTTGTCTGTACACCAACACAGTGAGAAGTAAATTATTCCTGTTGTTTCTGTGTAGTTACTCTACCAAATTAGTGCCAGGTTGGTAGACATCCAAAGCAAAGCCCTCTACTGGTTACCCATGGCACCCCCAACCTGTTCCCTGATGGCACTTTAAGTGCCACCAGTGCCATCAGTATTGAGGGTTCATGAGTTGGTGCAGCCAAGTTGCCCCTCTGATGGACATAGACCTTTGGCTGGTGCCCAACCTGTGCCAAATAAAATCCTTTACTTCTGGAGTGAACTATTGCTGCTCAAGAGAGTGGATGTGACACACACCATTCTGGAAAGGGAAGTTCTGTAAAGAAAATCTACAGACACAAAGTTGGAACAAATTACAGTGGATCCCTGCTATCCACGGATCCGGCATCCATGGATTTGTCTCAATACAGGGACCACAATGAGAAAAGAAAAAAAATGGTTAAAAAAGAAAAGAAAGTTTAAAAAAAAAACCGTTCCTTACATTTTCGCTGGCAAACCAATCCATTTGCAGGGCTGTATACTGTGAAATCGTGCTCCTACAGGTTGCTCCCAGGTTGCTCGACGTCCCCCCCTTCTTCTCCAAGATCTCCCCAGAATCCATTGGGGCGATCCTGGGGAAGGGAGGGGGGAAGTCGAGCGCCCTGGAAGATTCTGTAGGAGCGCAATTTCAATGTCTACAACCCTGCAAATGGAGTGCAAAAAGGTAAGGAATGCTATTTTTAATGCAACAGGATTGGATCATTTTCCACAGGATTTTGGTCATAAAAATAAATTACAATCTCAAAATGTTTAAAATGTATATCTTTAAAATGACTTTTTATAAGACTTTATAAGTCTCTTAAAATGCCATGTATGCAATAAAAATACTTCAAAAGTCTTCTCCAAAATACAATAAAAACAATTTAAAACAAACGGCATGACGTTTCATTCATTCTCCATGAATATCTTCAGATGCTAAGCCTGACAGGCAAAAAGATGGTAACAAAGCAGTGATCCTGTCATTGGTTTAAAAGGCATTTTGGCGCACGGTTGTCTGCTCTTAATTAACACCGAAACTCAGACAATGAAGATGCCCGCTAGTGACCTGACCCTGCACTAACCCCATTACTGCCCCTAGTGGCCACCCGTATTGTTGCAATCCTATTTAATGCAGGAGTCCAAATTCTATTAATCATGGATAATTCCTGCTTGCGATTCAAAACCTGTTTCCCATGTTTAAAAATGTATATGGCATCTTGAAAAGTAGAAGCATGGGAACACTTCTACAAAGTAGAACCTGTGTTCTGTCAGCAGAAAGCCCTCTCTGTCGACGCTACAGATCAGCTATGTGCAGATGGCTGGCAACCGTGCACATGCTCTATCAGAGCACCCAGCCACCTCCAGAGGAGGTATTTTGGTGGCGGGGGTGAGCAGTGGGGAGAGTAACGAGGCATCTTAGCGGAGGAACCGGGGGGGTCTGGGGAGTTAGGAGTGAATCCAGCAGTAGTCGTGCATGCCAGATCTTATCCCCAATTTTTCAGCCCATCCCGCCCCCTGGCTCTCCTCGGATTTATACCACCTATATAGCTTGTGTAGATCCAAAGAGACCCATAGGTAGGGGGTTTATACAGAGGTAAGAGACAAATTTTCCCTTACTTCTTGCAGGCCTGATCGCCGCCGCCGCGATTGTTTATTTAGAGTTTTTAATTCTGCCCTTCAGCTGCACCTACAGTGGTCCCCAAGGTGGCTCCCAAACAATAAAATTAAAACAAAATAAATACATACAAAAAAAATCCCTAGTTAAATAAATAAAACTATTACAATATCTTTATAATATTTAAAACAGAACAATGAGTAGCAGGGAAATATCAACTAACTCAGCAGGGGTACAATCAGTATAACTGAAATACCTGGCAAAAAAAATCTTCACCAGGTGCCAAAACAGCGATAATTACAATACTATCAGTGCATCCAAAGGCAAGCATTTCCACAACTCGGGCAGCATTCAAAAAGGCCCTTTCTTACATTACCCTCAATCAGATCTCTGATGGTGGGGGGTTGCAGAGCAGAAGAATGGAGGTGGGCAGATTTGTATGGGAAGAGATGTTTCCTGAGATAATCAAGCTGCTTAGGGCTTTAAAGATCAAAACCAAAACCAGGAATTGAGCCTGTAAATGAACTGGTAGCCAGTAGAGATAATGCGGAATGAGAATCACATGCCCCACTCAGAACCCATGCTGCTGCGTTCTGGACCAATAGAAACTTCTGAACACTTTTCAAGTGTAGCCCCATGTGTAGAGCAAGTTACAGTAGTCTAATTTCAGTGTGATTAGATCACGTGCATTGACCCAATCTGCTTTCACTAGAAAGGGATGCTAAAGCTATGTGAAGCATTCCTGGCCTCAATGGCTACCTGAGCATCCAGGAGCACCCTCAAACTGTGAACCTGGTCACTGTGAGGAAGTGCTACCCCATCCAAAACAAAGCTGTACTCCCAACCCAGGATTTGCTCTCCTACTGGCCAGCAGCACCTTAGCACCTCTTAAGCTTCAGCTTGTTTGTGCACATTGAGTCCATTCAATTAGTACCATCCTTCAGGGTAATGCAACCAAGAGGGAGGTACTATATATAAGAAATGTTTGTTACAGAACCATATCACTGTTGTAACTTTGAAAAAAAAAACCCTGACTGGTTATATGTTCAATTGTGGGAGAAGAGAAGCCTCCAGGGAATAAAATTAAAAGAAAATAAATTTCACAAAACCAGCAGACTGTTTTGCCCAATGCAGATGTCCATGCATGCATGTAGGAGAGGGTTATTTCTGCACCTACTGGTTCCTGCCCCCTCAGCACTCCCAATCTCCATGCATAGAGAAGAATGTGTGCACAGGAGCCTGGGTGTGCAAATGCAAATCACGTTATTGGTACACTACATTTTTGTACCAATCAAGCACATTCACACCAACATACCTAGGCCCTTGTGCAAATATTCTTCTCTACATGTAGAAATTGAGAGGCTGGAGCAAGCAGGTTCAATTACACTCCTCCCCCCCCCCCCATGCATATTGAATGTTTCCTATTGATGTGGAGGTTAGCCTACTTTCTTCTGGTTATAAAAGTGGTGGCTTGCTGGTGTGTAATAGCAGGGGAGACCTGCACAGCCTTCAAACAATGTTGAAGAATCAGCTTCCTCCTTTATTATCCTAAGACTAAAACAATCTGCAGGCAAAGTTTAACACCTTGCTCAGAATCATCTGTTTTTCTTATTTTATTTATTTTTCTTGAACTTCCAATTTGAGGAAGAATTCTATGCAACTAAAACTAATACCTGTAATCATATACTGTATTACATATTAAAACTTTGGCTTTAATCTCTATAATTCTGTTATAACAGAAAGCTTGGTTTTGATTGAAAACTAAATAGTGTTGACATAGACAAGCAGGAGGGAAATGTTGTGCATCTCTCATCACCCACAGCATCACAGATAAAATCCAGTAGATATATGGAATACTTACGCAACCTCATGATCTATACAGCATCCCTCCCAAGAGCAATTAATGCAACATGTAAGAAGAGAAGTGTAGTGTAACATTTCTCAGGCACAAAGCATTGCCCTTTGTAGTGTCCCTACAACAGAAGTGTAACTTGGAAGGATACAGTACATGTGAGCTGCATAAAACACATAAGGATCATAAATATGCTGTGCAAGAAACTGATTCTGACTGAGAAATTGTTGTTGTTGTTCAGTCGTTAAGTCGTGTCCGACCCTTCGTGATCCCATGAACCGTATCCCGCCAGGCCTTCCTGTCCTCCACTATCTTCCTGAGCTCGCTCATTTTCATGTTTGTTGCATCGGTGATGCTGTCTAACCATCTCATCCTTGGCCTTCCCCTTCTCCTTTTGCCTTCAATCTTTCCCAGCATCAGAGTCTTCTCCAGAGAGTCCTCTCTTCGCATTAGGTGGCCAAAATATTTGAGTTTCAGCCTTAGTACCTGTCCTTCCAGGGAACAGTCAGGCTTGATTTCATTTAGAATTGACTGATTTGATCTCCTAGCAGTCCAAGGGACTCTCAGGAGTCTTCTCCAGCACCACAGTTCAAAAGCATCTATTCTTCGGCGCTCAGCCTTCCTTATGGTCCAACTCTCGCAACCATACATTGCTACTGGGAACACCATCGCCCTGACTATACGAACTTTTGTTGGCATGGTGATATCTCTGCTTTTTATTATGCTGTCTAAGTTTGCCATAGCTTTCCTTCCAAGGAGTAAGCGTCTTTTAATTTCATGGCTGCTGTCTCCGTCTGCAGTGATCTTGGAACCCAGAAAAGTAAAATCTGTTACTGCTTCCATTTCTGCCCCTTCTATTTGCCAGGAATTGATGGGACCTGATGCCATGATCTTAGTTTTATTAATGTTGAGTTTCAAGCCAACTTTTGCACTCTCCTCTTTCACTCTCATCAAGAGGCTCCTTAGTTCTTCTTCACTTTCTGCCATTAGGGTGGTATCGTCTGCATATCTGAGGTTGTTGATATTTCTCCCGGCAATCTTGATTCCGGCTTGTGATTCATTCAGCCCTGCATTTCTCATAATGTACTCTGCATATAAGTTAAATAAGCAGGGTGACAATATACAGCCTTGCCGTACTCCCTTCCCAATTTTGAACCAATCAGTTGTTCCATGGCCGGTTCGAACTGTTGCTTCTTGACCCGCATACAGGTTTCTCAGGAGACAGGTAAGGTGGTCTGGTACCCCCATCTCTTTAAGAATTTGCCACAGTTTGTTGTGATCCACACAATCAAAGGCTTTTGCGTAGTCAATGAAGCAGAAGTAGGTGTTTTTTTGGAACTCTCGTGCTTTCTCCATGATCCACCGCATGTTGGCAATTTGATCTCTAGTTCCTCTGCCTCTTCGAAACCCAGCTTGTACGTCCGGTAGTTCTCGGTCCACGTACTGCTGAAGCCTAGCTTGTAGGATTTTGAGCATAACCTTGCTAGCATGTGAAATGAGTGCAATTGTACGGTAGTTTGAACACTCTTTGGCACTGCCCTTCTTTGGAATTGGAACGTAAACTGACCTTTTCCAATCCTTTGGCCACTGCTGAGTTTTCCAAATTTGTTGGCATATTGAGTGCAGCACTTTCACAGCATCATCATTTAGGATTTTAAGTAGCTCAGCTGGGATATTATCATCTCCACTAGCTTTGTTGTTAGTGATGCTACCTAAGGCCCACTTGACTTCACTCTCTAGGATGTCCGGCTCTGGGTCAGTGACCACACCAGCGTGGTCATCAGGAACATTAAGATCTTTCTTGTATAGTTCTTCTGTGTATTCTTGCCATCTCTTCTTAATCTCTTCTGCTTCTGTTAGGTCCTTGCCTTTTTTGTCCTTTATCATGCCCATCTTTGCACAAAACGTTCCCTTGATATCTCCAATTTTCTTGAAGAGATCTCTAGTCCTCCCCATTCTGTTGTTTTCCTCGATTTCCTTGCATTGTTCATTTAAGAAGGCCTTCTTATCTCTCCTTGCTATTCTCTGGAACTCTGCATTCAGTTGTTTATATCTTTCCCTTTCACCTTTGCTTTTTGCATTCCTTCTTTCCACAGCTATTTGTAAAGCCTCATCTGACAGCCACTTTGCTTTCTTGCATTTCTTTTTCTTTGGGATGGTTTTAGTTGCTGCCTCCTGTACAATGTTACGAACTTCCGTCCATAGTTCTTCAGGCACTCTGTCTACCAGGTCTAATGCCCTAAATCTATTCTTCACCTCCACTGTATACTCATAAGGGATATGGTTTAGGTCATATCTGACTGGTCTAGTGGTATTCCCTACATTCTTCAGTTTAAGTCTGAATTTTGCAATAAGAAGCTCATGATCTGAGCCACAGTCAGCTCCAGGTCTTGTTTTTACTGATTGTATAGAGCTTCTCCATCTTTGGTTGCAAAGCACATAATCTATCTGGTTTCGGTATTGACCATCTGGTGATGTCCATGTGTAGAGTCGCCTCTTGTGTTGTTGGAAAAGAGTGTTTGCTATGACCAGCGTGTTCTCTTGACAGAACTCCGTTAGCCTTTGCCCTGCTTCATTTTGCGCTCCAAGGCCAAACTTGCCTGTTGTTCCGTTTATTTCTTGATTTCCTACTTTAGCATTCCAGTCTCCTATGATGTAAAGGACATCTTTTTTGGGTGCTAGTTCTAGAAGGTGTTGTAGGTCTTCATAGAACCGGTCAACTTCATCTTCTTCGGCATCAGTGGTTGGGGCATACACTTGGATTACTGTAATGTTGAATGGTTTGCCTTGGATTCGAACTGAAATCATTCTATCGTTTTTGAGGTTGCACCCCAGTACTGCCTTTCCCACTCTTTTATTGACTATGAGGGCTACTCCATTTCTTCTAAGGGATTCATGCCCACAGTAGTAGATATGATGGTCACCTGACTTAAATTCGCCCATGCCCGTCCATTTTAGTTCGCTGATTCCCAAGATGTCAATGTTCAATCTTATCATCTCATTTTTGACCACATCCAGCTTGCCTTGATTCATAGACCTCACATTCCATGTTCCTAAGCAGTATTGCTCCTTGCAGCATTGGATTTTCCTTTCAACCTCAGACACATCCACAGCTGGACGTCCTATTGGCTTTGGCCCAGCCGCTTCACTCTTTCTGGGTCTACTTGGAATAGTCCTCCGCTCTTCCTCAGTAGCATATTGGACACCTTCCGACCTGAGGGGCTCATCTTCCGGCGTCATATCTTTTAGCCTTTTGGTACTGTTCATGGGATTTTCTTGGCAAGGTTACTGGAGTGGGTTGCCATTTCCTTCTCCAGTGGATCACTTTTAGTCAGAACTCTCTGCTACGACCTGTCCGTCTTGGGTGTCCCTGCACGGCATAGCTCATGGCTTCATTGAGTTACGCAAGCCCCTTCGCCACGACAAGGCAATGATCCATGAAGGAGCAATGATCCATGAAGGAGAAATACTGAGAAATACAAAGGCCTTATTATTAATACCTGCAGGACAAGGACTTCAGTCTCTTCCCTCCCTTTTCACACCGACCTAACTGTTACTTGGGGCTGGAGAAGGTGGCTGCAACCAAAGCAGTCGTTTCAAAGGAATTCTTCCCCTCCCCCTTAGCAAATCCTCAAAGCCATCACAGGACCTGGGAAAAGATTAGCATCCTTGCTTTTAAGGCGTCAGGCCTGTCCGCTCCCTGCTTGTTGCAGACACTGACTGATTCCACATCCACTAAAAAAGGTAACAAAAGAATACTAGCCCCTTCATCCCAGAGTGCGTGGGCCGGCTAGCCACTTCATTGTTCTTCGAGGACAATGCCTGAGTGAGTAGTCACGCATTTGCAGTTATTGTACTCTGAAAGAAACGGCTTGATTTAGGGCCACAATACGGGGGGGGGGGGGGAATAAGAGGATTTCCTTCCTTGGTTTCGGAATCCGTCATAGGTAGTATTTTCGACTGATAACGCTACGCAGAGCAGAACACTTCTAAACCTTGTTGTTAAAAAGAGGCCGGTGAGTGTTTCTTTCTTTTTCAAGCTCCACCCCTGCAAGTGGGCAGTAAGAGCGATCGCACATGATCCTTAGGTACCGCAAAGCCAGGCTGCGATAGTACAATTTTCTTCTTCACTCTCCGTAAATATATGCGTGTGTGTGTGTTGTAGCGCACGCATGCCCCCGCCCCCTTTTAAGGTTGCAGTCCTATTTGGTTGGGGCTCACACAGTGGGACTAGACGAGGAACACAATGAAACTTACTTCCGAATAAACCCGTGTCGGTTTGAGCTGCTCATCTAGTAGGTGACCATCCCCCCCATATACCCCCCCCCCATCCGCATTTCAGGTTATTTCCACTGCGTTTACCCCTGGCTAGTTTACATTGTGAGAGGAATACCAGTGTCGTATATTTTCGTCTCCCCATGTCTATAAAAATATACTCTTCTAAGGTTTCAACGCCGGCATCCTTCCCCGGCTGGAAAAGAGCAGCGGGAATATCTCTTACAGGGCTCCACTCGGGACCTCGCTGCACGCTTTAACTTGATCTTTTTTAGGAAGGCTACAACAACGCGAGTCGTTGAAAAAGTGATTTTTTTACTTGTCGAAACATTAAACATCATGCTCGCTCGTCATCGTGGGTTCCAAAGATATCGCTACTACCTGCGTTTAGTTTATTGAAAGTAGAGAGATCCATCGATCGGCACTTGGAGAACGGAAAGGAGCTGGTTTTAAAAAAAAAGAGGGCAGAAAAGACAGCTGATTTTCCTCACGTTATCCTTCCCTTACCTCAGAGGTACAGAATGCTTGCTTCACTCTCAGTAGTCATTCCCCACGCCCTCATATCAGTGCAGGAAGGCGTCTTCTTCACCGCTTTGCAGAGCAGAAGCTGGACCACAGCCATTGTTGCGTCCGTCCAACTCTCGTCCACTCATCCCACTGCTGAGTTTCAAGCTCGGCGGCAGAGGGTGTCAGCTCCTGAACGACTTGGCTCGCCCGCCTTCGACTGCAGAGTCGTGTCGAGTCCCTGCTGCTGCTGCTGCTGCCTCACTGCATTGGAATGTCTGAGCTAACTGTGTGCTTCCAGAGCTCAATAACCGAGCCGAACTGCACTGCTCAGACCTTGTGGAGCTTTTAATTCACTCCCAACTTAGCAGCCTTGCCAACAGTTTCACACAAGGTGCCTTTTTTGCACCCTGCTTTCTCAGTCCAGTGAAAAAATGCAGGCTATCGCAGCAGAAACAATGGCTCAATTCAGGACTTTGTTCAGAAGTGCAGCACGCAACCTCTGCACTGTGCAGTGCTGCCAACCATTATCTATGGGAAGAAAGGCTGTTAACTAAAGAGCCCTTTGGGGGAGAGGGGGAATATTGTGAAGTTTCCATCTGCTTTATGGAAAACTACAGTTTTACTGAATTGGGCGTCTTTGCATGCAAACAACTTTCTGAGCGGAGTCAAAGAAAGGAGAAGAAAACGCTCTTGTAAATCTTTTTTGGAACTTGAATGTCTCAAGTTGAGGAGAGGCAAAAGTTGGCTAAACGCAGCAAGCAATTTTATTCTGGACTTTTATACATATATAAAAACACAGCAATTCTCATAATTATGGTATGTGGAGAACATATCCCAGTATTGGGCTGTAAAACTTACAGTTAATTTACTGCATTCCCTTCCAGTATCAAGAACACATCAGCAGAAAGAAAGAAAATGTCTAAACATTTGAAGTTCACTTTTACTGCTGTGCATTAGCCATACAGAAATATACATACCAAATACACTATTCCTTTATTCAGAAACCATATTGCATCCCCCCTATATTATCATCAGAGGATAAACATTTTCTATGAAGCCATGTCATTTATAATTCTTTAGAGTAACTGTAATATCTTGCACAGATGGGATACAAATCAAAGATTAGCGGTATTATATTAATGCTATGGCAAGAACATTTACAAGCTAATTTAACATTTCAGAGGAAAAATAGGTAGAATTCCTTTTTTAAAAACAAGTTAAGCAGTTTTAAGTTATGTTGACTTCAATGGGACATGGGAGGCATTTAAGTACATGCTTAATTCTCCCATTTCAATCAAGATATGGAAGAACTCTAATCTCCATATGGATTACTGATGTTACCCTTCTGCCTAGCAGGCCCCTATGCCTTTCCTGGGTATTTATGCATGTCCAGGATAGGCAGCCTGCATAACTTGTTGTTCACATGTAGTTTCAGAAGAACATTGCTACATTTTTTCTTTGTTACACTTTATATTTGTTAATGAGTTGTTGCTTGACTTTGCAACTGATTTTGGTCTTTTAATTGTTGATGTTATGCTTTCGATCCTGACTACATACATTTGACCACATACATTTTTGCATACCACTGTGCTATTTCTAGTGGGGCTGCTGCTTTCCATTTCTGTACAGTGGTCACTTGGGCAGCTGTCAGCAAAAGGATAGCTAGCATGCTATAAGGAAGCATTTTTTTCTTTCCCCCTCCAAGCATCTTAACAGCCTCAGAGTCAGATGGGATCTCACACTGTTTAGCAACCTGTGATTAGTCTTGTTCAGTATGGTGTTTTTGGAATTTTTGAGTAACAGGGCAGTGCCACCGTATGTAGCTAGAATATTTTCCTCCCTGTGAATAGGCAGATGCTAGAACTTGATTTATATGCTTAACTGGGGTCAGCTACTGTGCCTTAAATAATTCACATAATGGTAATTCAACAAAACACTGCTATCTAGAGAACTGTTCACATATTACATTGCACACGAGTACGGGTGTTTGTACATGCATACATGCTTTTGTGTGATTGAGACATGCGCTCATTTTACAAGTGAACCTAAGCACTGTATTCCTCAAATATAGAGTACAGATTGTGTGTACAGCTGTATATACCTAGCACAGAGGTGGCCAACCTTCCACCATTAGGGCCTCTGCGTTCTTAAGAGTTGTGTAGAAGACAGAATCTTGGCAGCTGCAATTGCTGATGGTGCTGCTTAAGCAGCTGTACCTGCTGTAATGCCCTCACCTATACAACCATTAACCAGGAGCATTCATGTTGAAAGGTTGGCCACCCCTGACCTAGCACATAATGTGTGAATAACTGTATGTGCTTACAGATCATCAACATTGTGTGTAAACAGATCTTAGGTGTGCAACTCATCTTTAGCACTGGTTTTCAAACAAATAAATGAGTGGGTCATAGCCTGGGCTAAAGTGCATTGCATGGACATGAAGAGATCAGGAAAAAATGGGACAAACACAGCTGTGGCATTATCAACTTTTGCTGCAACAGAACTCTTAAAGGACATCTGTTCTCCAGGTTGCGACTCAGCAGCTCTACAGTGCAATCCTATACATTAGCACAATCCTATCCAACTTACACCACTGGTGTAACCAGAGGTGCAGCGAGAAGGGGAGACCCCAGAACGGAAAGGGGATTCAAATCCCCTCCAAAGAGGGATTCAAAGGGGATTTAAATCCCTCCCCTTCAAAGCCTCCTGCCCTCCCCCGCTGGTTACACTGGTGGTGTAAGTTGGATAGGATTGTGCTGCATGTTTAGTTAGAATTGTATATATAAAGTCAGGCTTACCATATCGCCGACCGGGACGTTCCGTTTTGCCCTTAAGGGAGGCAGGGGGAGGGGCGATAGAAGCCGGAGCGAAGAGAGGCGGAGCGACGCCTCCCTTAAGGGCAAAATGGAACGTCCCGGTCGGCGATATGGTAAGCCTGTATAAAGTGATTTATATTCTACGTTTCCTTCCAAATAATCGGAGTGCTCAAGTTGCTAGATGAGCTTCCAGTATCATGCCTAATCTGAAGGAGGCAATGATATCTCCTATCCAATGACATATTCTAAGAATTTCAAACCCTGTTTCAAGTTCTATCTTGTAAATGTTTGATCAACATTGGGCACCCAATACCTTGGCCCCCATACTGCGGAGGCAACTGCAAATATGTTCCTTGCAGCTGGCAATGGTGGAGCTGGCTCTTCCCCAGTTTTGTGAATTTGCTTTATTAATTATACACCTGTGGATTTTTTTTTAAACTGCACATATTCACTAACAGATGTTCAGGCATTTTGTGTGCCCTTTTTTCTCTGGAACCATGCTGTACTAATGTTTCATAAAGGACCTGAACTAGTTAAAATAGTTGTGCCTATGTGTGAATAAGCCTATTTGTATAATTCCATTATTCACTTTACTAATCTTGTTGGATAGTATTTTAATGTTATTTTTAGGCCTGTGTTTCATGGTAAACATTTCCAAAGAACACTTCTTGATTGACATGCTGCACCAAACCTGTGACTCAACCTCTATGAATATCGTCTTCACTGTCAAACCATGTTCTTTTTTACTCGTCGTTCTGCATTTGGGATTGCCTTCATAGGCATCCAGCATAAGGGAGAGACTTACCTCAACTACTGTGTGGCCGTCTGTGAGCACAGTAAGGGCACTGCTTCTCCTCTGGTGATGCAAACCGTGGGCATCCTTACTTGGAAGTAAGTACCACTGAGTTCAACAGGGCTTACCATTAGAAAATGTGCTAGAAGTTCTATTTATTCTTAGATGATGGTCAAATGATAATGTAGTCTGAAAACTAATACAAAAAGGCAGGATTACACCCAATTTATGGGTCTGCATCTGAGCCTATCCACAAGGCACTATGGGCCAGCATCTAGGGGAAGCAAAGGGTATCCCACATTATCTGGGGAGATGTGTGGTGGTGATATTTGAATGGGGAAAGCATAACCTGTGAACAGTGCTATTAACTGAACAGGGGAAGATTTCCAAGTGTAAGTAAAAGCACTTAAAAATTAAAACACACATGTGATTTTAGCCTATGAGGCTCACCAGATGCCTCATAGGTAGTCACAGTAGGAAAAAACAGAACACAAACTTAAACTGTTGGTCCAACCCTGGCATCTGGCAAGTCTGCAAAGAACTGGGGAATGTATTCTCCAGCAGGACATATTAAACTCCTCACACAAGAAAGTGTTTGTGTGCCTATTAAAAATAATGTTGTTTTGAGGTAGGAATGTAAATTTACAGGTTTCAGTGTTTTTTTCATTAGCCAATATAGCACCAAAACTCTGAAAGACCACTTCAGCTATGTTAACATCTCATTGTCAGGTGAGAACTTATTTGCTTTTCTCATTAAAACTGCTGAACTAATGTAGCTTCAAAGATTTATTGAAACTAAGGGTTTATTACAACGGAGCAATAATAAAAAATGCAGGCTGTCTTTATTAAGGAAGTGCTCGAATGCCAATGCCATATCCCAGATAAAACCAAGTGTGACCAGCTGTGACCAGCTCTAGTTAATAAGCTAAATCTTCTGGTAGGTTAACATTTTGCACAAAGGTGTATAACAAAGCCTAGAACTGAGAAAGAAAGAAAGAAAGAAAGAAAGAAAGAAAGAAAAGCAGCTGTGAGAATGTACAAATGTTGAGCAGCGGGATGGTGGTGTTTGAGATTGAATAACACCGCCTTGAGCATAGAAAAGGATTGGAGGATAGCTAAGAGGATTGGAGAGGATTGGAGGATAGCTAATGTCACGCCAATCTTTAAAAAAGGAAGGAGAGGGGACCCGGGAAACTACAGGCCGGTCAGCCTAACATCTGTTCCAGGGAAGATGGTGGAAAGCCTCATCAAGGATAAAATCGGAAAACATATAGAAGAACAAGCTTTGCTGAGGGAAACTCAGCATGGCTTCTGCAAGGGTAAGACTTGCCTCACAAACCTTTTAGAATTCTTTGAAAAAGTCAACAGGCATGTGGATGCGGGAGAACCCGTGGATATTATATACCTGGATTTTCAGAAGGCGTTTGCCATGGTCCCTCATCAAAGGCTCCTGAAAAAACTCCATAATCAGGGAATAAGGGGGCAGGTCCTCCTATGGATAAGGAACTGGTTGAAGACCAGGAAACAGCGAGTGGGAGTCAATGGGCAATTTTCACAATGGCGAGAGGTGAAAAGCGGTGTGCCCCAAGGATTGGTCTTGGGACCGGTGCTTTTCAACTTGTTCATCAATGACCTGGAGTTGGGGATAAGCAGCGAGGTGGCCAAGTTTGCAGACAACACTAAACTTTTCCGGGTGGTGAAGACCAGCAGGGATTGTGAAGAGCTCCAGAAGGATCTCTCCAAACTGGGAGAATGGGCAGCAAAATGGCAGATGTGATTCAATGTAAGTAAGTGTAAAGTGATGCACATTGGGGCAAGAAATCAAAACTTCACATACACACTCATGGGTTCTGAGTTGTCTGTGACGGATCAAGAGAGAGATCTTGGGGTACTGGTGGACAGGTCGATGAAAGTGTCAACCCAGTGTGCGACGGCTGTGAAGAAGGCCAATTCCATGCTTGGGATCATTAAAAAAGGGATTGAGAATAAAACGGCCAATATTATTATGCCGTTGTACAAATCGATGGTAAGGCCGCATCTGGAGTATTGCGTCCAGTTCTGGTCGCCGCATCTCAAAAAGGATATAGTGGAACTGGAAAAGGTGCAGAAGAGAGCAACCAAAATGATTAGTGGGCTGGGGCATCTACCTTATGAGGAAAGGCTACAGCGTTTGGGGCTCTTCAGTCTAGAAAAAAGGCGGTTGAGGGGGGACATGATTGAGACATATAAAATTATGCATGGGATGGAGAGAGTGGATAGAGAGAAGTTCTTTTCCCTCTCACACAACACTAGAACTAGGGGACATCCACTCAAATTGAGTGGAGGGAGGATTAAAACAGACAAAAGAAAACATTTCTTTACCCAGCGTGTAATTGGTTTGTGGAACTCCTTGCCACAGGAGGTGGTGATGGCACCTGGCCTGGATGCCTTTAAAAGGGGATTGGACAGATTTATGGAGGAAAAGTTCATCACAGCTTACAAGCCATGATGGGGATAAGCAACCTCCTGGTTGTAGGAGTAGGTTTTCTTTGTGCCAGGTGCAAGGGAGTGGCGACAGGATACAAGTATCTTGTTGTCTTGTGCTCCCTGAGGCATCTGGTGGGGCGACTGTGTGATACAGGAAGCTGGACTAGATGGGCCTTTGGCCTGATCCAGCAGGGCTCTTCTTATGTTCTTAAAAGGCGGTACAGTATATAATGGCACAATCCTGCATAAATATCCGGCGGCGGAGCAAAATATCCGCCGTAAATATCCGCCGTAAAGCATGTTCGCGATGACTTTAGAGTAAGGGCCGCTGGTGCAGAGGCCGGCCACCCTCACTCCGCTACCAGATCACCCCTGCGGCTGCCTAAGGAAGTAAGAGATCCCCTGGTGGGTGGGTGGTGGTCCGGGTGGCGAGGGAGGGGGTCCATTGGCCGAGTCGGGCCAGGAGGGGGCAGGAATGGTGACTGCCATATCCCGTTCTGGGCCAGCGCGGCCTTTACATGGCCTCCTTTTTTCCGAGGAGGCCCATTTGGGCCAAGCCGCACTACACTGGGGGAAGGGGACGAATGTCCCCTACCCCCGAGTAGATCTTTGGGCTGATCTTGATTGGCCTGGAATGAGGATAGGATCTGGTGGGCAGCCTGGGACACCCTCCAGATAGTTAGGCAGGATTGCGCTGCCCATCTTTTAAATAAACAAACCAACAAACCTCTATATGTCATCATTATTAGTTTATGGATCATCTTAAATTGTCCTTCTTGTCTTTTATTTCATTTTATACAAACAATTTAAATGAAAGTACTTAAATACTTAATATTGAGTTAAAAAAGAGGTATGTATAGAGCTGAGAATGTAAAAGCAGAGCAAGGCAGTTATATAAAGGCATTATGGTAAAGACAGCTTATTTTTAGTCCCTTTCATAATAATTCTCAGCATGGAATTTGTTTCTTTCACTATTGAAGCGTAATTTACTCAACAGTTTCATTGAGCCCCCCCCCCCCACCAGGACCCCAGGCTGTCATAGACAGGTTAGATCTCATTAGTGTATATATTTAATATTTTTCCCCCTAGGAGCATTAATTTACACTCAAACACACTAATGACATAATCCGGAGCTAGCATTCTATCAGTGCAAAGTTCTTTAGGGCTGTTACAAAATGCAACATACAGTTCAGTGTAGCTGGGCTGATGCCGCTGCAAGCGATGTGCAGCTGTGGCCACGCGCCAACAGCCAGAAAGGAACACCAGCACCAGTAAGTCAGCACGGGGGACAGGAGGGAGGAGGGTGGAATGGGACAGGAGAAGGAGGAACAGGGAGGAGGGTGCAGTGGTGTAGCTAGACTGGAGTGGAGGCAAGTAGTTCTGCAAGACTCCGTTACACCGGAGTCAACGGCCCCTCCCCCTTGCTGTTGGAGCCATTCTGGCGGCAAAGGCAACACGCAGGACACTCCCCTGTCGCTGCCGGAATGGCTCCAACAGCAAAGGGGAGGGGCCGCTGACTCCAGTGTAACGGAGTCTTGCAGAACTACTTGCCTCCGCTCCAGTCTTGTTTCACCTCTGGGAGGGTGGATTGAGGTTGAGAAAGGTTGGTATTGGTGGCGGCAGCGCTGCCGCCTATTCTCCCTCCCAGCCTCAATCCGCCTTCCTGGGTTCTCTCAGATTTATGCCAGCAATATAGCTGGTGCAGGACCAAGCAGACCCAGTGGGGCAATGAGAGCTTATTCCTGGAGGAGACCTTCTGGACCATCACCCCCAGGATGCAACACATACTCCAATGGCTTGGCTGCATCTGTGGTGGTGGTGGGTTCCGATAGGAGTGGACTGTGAATCTCATTTGCCATTTTGTTGCCCATTCCCTCCATTTGGATAAATCTTTTTGGAGCTCTTCACAATCTGATTGAGTTTTTACTAGTTTTACTAATTCAATATCATCTGTAACTTGTCTACCTCACTGTTCAATAATCAGGGATAATCCTTATGGCAAATCTAATTTACAGCATATTTACGTCAGTTGGGGTCATTCTGAGACCTAAGTTACACTACCTGCCATGAATTGTAATTACAGTCGAACCTCGCTATCCGCGGGGGATCTGTTCCAGACACCCACCCCGCAGATAGGGAGGATCCATGGATATCAGAGTCCACCTGAAAAACACTGTAAAAAATAGCTCCAGAATGCATGGGGTGACCTTGGGAGGGGGAGGGGAGTCGCACAACCAGGAAGAAACTTCTGGAGTGCAATTTCAGCCTGTTATAAGCAAGAACACACAGCAGTTTGCTTCTAAAAGATTTTTAAAAATCCTTGTTTTTTAACTTCTTTTTTTTTTACAGCATTTTTCAGATGTACGTCATGGGTCCGGGATCTGCGGTGAGTCAAATCCATGGATCCTGAACCCACGGATAGAAAGGGTCCACTGTATTCTTATATTTATTTATTTATACATACAGGTCCATCAGCAATACATAGTTTACTGCTTAACTTGAAAAGAGGCCACTGCAGGGTTGCTTGCAACTGACCATAATCAATGTGTTAGTTTGTATGCATGAATACAGCAAGTCCTCAGTGGAAGTTGTTAGGTTCTTGGAAACTGCAACTTTAAGCGAAATTACTTATAACAAAACCAATCTTACCGTAGGCTAATTGATATACATAAACAAGAGTTTATGGCATATTTCTTGTCACAGAAGCATCACCAAACTTCTAAATAAAGAGCCAAAACACTTCTAATATTAAACACTGAAATAAATGTGAGCTTTCCGGACCAGAGAAAACCCACTCAGACGTGGGGAGAATGTTCAAACTCCACACAGACAGTGGCCCTGGCCAGGGATCGATTTTTTTCTCTCAACAACTTTAAAAAGAAACTACTTATAACGACTTTAAGTGAGGACTTGCTGTACTAGTAAAGCTAAGTTTATATTTGCACAAATATAAGGATCGATTATTCATCAGATACACAACCAACTGCTGTGATCTGCACTGTGCTTGTGGTCAGTTGTACAACTGGGATATGACTGATCTCCATGGTCTATACTGCAGAACAAGATTGCTCATGCAATTGGCACCAATGCTGGCATTTTGTCTGGAACAGTGTTGGCTTTCAGTTTAAATAGATACATTTTGAAGCAGGATAATCCATTGTATGAATGTAGGAAAACTAAAGATACAACGCAGCCTCTCAAGACCTTTAGGTAAAGTGGCAAGTGAAAGTCTGGAAGAGAATTTGATAATTTGTTTATACAAGATAGTCATGTATCACATGGAGATATACTATCCACTCTTTCCACCTGTGGTTAACTTTCGAGAAAGTTTCATCATCAGGAATATCTGACCATGCACAAAACATGTGATTTAAGCATGGTTGAAAAGATTTACTACTAAAACACTACTGGGAAATTATCAGTATTTTCCACCAGTTTATTGCAGCAAAATTAGGAGAATCAGAATGAATCATAGACATTTAGACTGCACACCCCAAGACAGGACAACGCATACTGTACTTCACCAAGGAAGCCTGAAGTATGCTGTCCGCATGAAAGGTTCAAATTAGGTTCTCAGAAAATGCTTCAATTGCTTCTAATGACCACAAGTTGACCAGATGATTCATGAGGGCAACTCATGACATCAATGGTAGAACAAATCTTTTAGAAATATGGTGAGGGCAGGCAGGTAAAGTTTATTTTGAGGAAAGAATATTCTTTTAATTTTTAATTATAGTATAATGTAGAAATTAAGACGTATATGCCTGAAGCAGGATGCAAAATAATGAGGCATGGGACATTAATCCAGGGGTGGCCAAAATTTCAACATGCATGTTTCTGGGCCTTTAATGGTTGTATAGGTGAGGACATTTCAGCAGGTGCAGCTGCTTTAGCAGTACCATCAGCAATTGCAGCTGCCAAGATTCTGTCTTCTACACAACTCTTAAGGACGCAGAGGCCCTAATGGTGGAAGGTTGGCCATCCCTGCATTAATCCATGGCTGATATGTGGTTCCACCAATATGAGACAATAATAATGGTCAAGCTATTAGACTCGAAAACCCATGGATCATGAACAGGAAATTGTAACCTTGTAATGTTCTGATGAAGTCTGTCCATTTACTGTTGACTTGCAATAACCCCATCACATGATCCGCTTTGATGACTAGAAATCTAAATGAATATGCTTGATTTCTTTCTTGTTGAAACTCAGAATCATCTATTTTTATTCCTTTGTTTTTCTTGAACATCCAATCTGAGGAATAGTTCTATGCAACTAAAAAACCCTCACAAATTACATTGTAAACTTTGGCTTTAATCTTTATAATTTTGTTACAGTGGAGATGCTGGTTTTGATTGAAAACTAAACAGTGTTATTTATTGTAGTATGTTGTGGAAATTTGCTAGAATTATGAAAAACAGCTTGAAATTTTTAAAAGGAAGTTAATAGTGACAAAGAGAATTGTGAAACCATGCTTGCCACGAGGATGTGTCTCTGTAGCACTTATTTACTTGCTATATTAATTTTTTAAGCACAGCTGGAAATGTGGTGGAATTATCAGGAAATGTGATCTTGGATAACATTTGAAGCTGGATTGTCCCTCCTACCAAAGCCAGAGGTTGCACATAGACAAAAGTGCTTCTGCCAAGTGCTAGAGCCCACCATATGGTCATTAGGGGAGAGAGAGAGAGAGAGAGTCCTCTCAGGGTCAGCGGTATGTAATTCAGGTAGGCTTATCACCGTCCCGGAATAGAGTGTGGCTGAGGCCTAGAATGGACACGAGCCGCTCCCAAGGGTGCACTGCAGCTGTCCAATGGGTTTCCGGCTTCCGGAACTTCCGGTAAATGATGCAACAGAAGCCGGAGCCCCGTTGGACAGCCGCAGTGCACCCTTGGGAGTGGCTCATGTCCGTTTTAGGCCGCAGCCACGCTCAATTCCAGGACGATGGTAAGCCTAAATTCAGGGTAACCCCGCTTAACATTTGAATTGGTTTCATTATAGAGAAGATGCAGACAGCTATGAAAGCCCTATCTACCTTTATTCTAATCATGAACTGATTTATTGGGCATTGAGCACATTATGTTACTAAATGTGCATTAACAGTACTTCTTGCTCAGCCGGGTGAGGTCAGCAAGGGCTTGCAGAGAGAGAGAGAGAGAGAGAGAGAGAGAGAGAGAGAGAGAAGGCCGGGGGCAGCAGTTTCAAAGAGAAGATGAAAGATGAAGATATGCTGAGGAAGCAGGGAGTGTGGGATATACCTGGGATGAGATAGAATGGATAAATAAGACCAGAAGACTATAGGATTTTGAAAGCACAAGACCTTGGGAAAGTACAGATGCAGAAAGATAAGCTAGTAAGTTAAGCACAGGTGGACCAGGAACTGGGCTCAAAGATGCTTGGAAAGTAGTGTTGGAATATGGGTGCAATGCTCCCTGCAGGACTTGGGGGGGCAGTGTATTGTCAATTGCCTACCTTTTGTCTGCTCTCTGTGGTGCTCATAGGAGGTGTGTCTGTTGAGTAACTTCCTCTTCCCCACACTCTCTCGGTTCCTGTATGCTGAAGGAGAAGCGTCCATTTTGCTGTGCTCTGTCCTCAGTGGTAGGGGGCAGCTAGAATTGAAGAGCACTAACCCCCTTACTTTCACACAAAGAGAACAGTTATAAGGTTCTTTAAGTCATAGACGCCTCTGATATTTCAGAAGATGTGTATGTTTGAGAAACAATTGTAAGAGTATTTCATTTTGAAACTGCCTCTGCTCCTGTATGTTTATTGATAGTAGCAAACTAGCGGAGTGGTGAAATTTCCCATAGCAAAAGGAGTCTTCTGCTGATTGCTAGAGCCAACCCACTTTTTCAACAGGTATGACTCTAGCAGTGCAATCCTACGTACAGAAAGGCCGGCAGAGCGAGTGCTCCGTTGGCCTACGGTGTCGTGAAAGTTCTATAAGTAGGTTTACCAAATTTTCCCGGTTCTAAACCGTCCCCTAATTAATTAAATTAATTAATTAATCAATTTAATTAATCAAACAATCAGTTAATTAAAATTTACAAAATCAAAAAATTGATGCCTCCGAAGGGCAGCCATATTGTTATTTATTTAATTATTTTAATTAATTAATTAATTAACTTGCCTGTCCCACCGCCGCCATTGCTGCCATTCTTCTACCGCCACTGCCACCATCATCGTAGTCTTCAACCCCAGCTGCCGCCGCCATCGTTGTAATCTTCATTTTCTTCGTCGCCGTCGTCATCCACCACATCCTCCTCCGGAGCCTGACCACCTGCATTCGAGCCGGCCAGGACGCCTGCTGCCCCCGCTGATTCCTGAAGCCTCCGCATTTAAAATGCACCTTTTTCCCGCCGCCGTCATCTTGGATCTTGAGAAATCTTGCGAGATCTAAGATGGCAGCGCCCAAATCTCGTGACGTGATTTGGGTGCTGCCATCTTGGATCTCGCAAGATCCAAGATGGCGCTGCCGGAAAAAAGGTAAAGTTTTTTAATTTTGAAGGGTGGCGGCAGCGGAGGCTTCACGGTCCCGGGGTTTCCGGGACGGATGGTAAGCCTATCCATAAAGTACTTTTGCAGCACTTTGGAGTAAGTGGTGCGTGAGCCTATGCCGCTCACGCCACCACTGGCCCTGGCCCCGGAAGCAGGTAAGTGCTGTGGTGGGAGGGCATGGGGAGGGAATGCCAGGGTGGCAGGAGAGGGGGCAATTGGCCAGCCAGGCCAGGGAGGAGGAGAGGTTATCGGCAACATGCTCTGCCATATCTTCACTGCCTTCTCGGGCCTGACTGGCCTTACACAGAGGAATGGGATGCTTGTCCCTTTCCCCGAGTTGTGCCCCGGTTCCACCGGCGTGGGTGCATCCTGCATAGGATGCAGCAGTCGGCCATTTAGGCTGGCTGCAGAGGCGTCGGCTGATATGGGGCGGGGGGGGGCGGTGGGCCCCAGGGCGTAGGGCGCTGAGACTCTGGGGGGGGGACGTGGGCCTCCTTAAGTTTCGGGTTTTTTTCGGCTTTTTAAAAAGTTTTTTTGTGTGTTTTGGGGTTTTTTAGTGGTAGCGGGGCTTCTCTGTGTGTGTGTATGCTTTGCCCCCACTTAGCTTGTGTATAGGAGCCTCCAGCGACGATCTCCAGCGATGACGATATCTTCCGGGGGCGCTGATCGTTCCTCTGTCTGCCCCGGGTGCGAACTCTGTAAAGCGCCCAGCAGCGCTTTCCACAGTTCGCGCAGGTGCAGAACAACGATGTTTCCAATCGACGTTCTGCGCCTGCGTGAACTGTGGAAAGCGCTGCTGGGCGCTTTACAGAGTTCGCGCCCCTGGGCGCAGGCAGAGGAAGAGATCGTCGCCGCTGGAGATCGTCGTCGCTGGAGGCTCCTATACACAAGCTAAGTGGGGGAAAAGCATACACACAGACACAGATGCCCCGTTACCACTACAAAGCCCCTGAAAACACTTTAAAAAGCCGAAAAAAAGTAAAAACGAAAATGAAACTTAATTTATGCTAATTTTGGGGGCATCAGGGGGCCGCCCCAACCTCAGGGGGCGCTAGCTACGCCACTGGCTGGCTGGTGCATCTTAAGCAGGATTTGGGCTGTAGGTTTGGGATTGTGTAACAAGATGAATCAAGATGAGTTGGCTGTGAAAAAAGGATTGGTATTATTCTGTATACCAGAACATTTTAGTTTCGTAGAAACTGACGGGTGTTCCTCTTATTTCACAACTGTTTGGTAAGGCCAGTAGGATGGACACGATGAAATGGGATTGCTTCAGGGCTGCCAAGATAATTTGTGGGTCCTGGTGGAGGGAGTAATAATTGTCTCCCCTGTGCCAGAACTGGTCAGCATAATAGGTCTTACACTCACTTTGCATGTCTCTGGTGTCTGTATTCATTTGGTCATTCCTGGGCCAGATGTGCTAAACCAACAATAAACTTTAATATTCTTATATGTTATAAGAATATTCATCTGTGCTAATTCATCTGACTCTCAACTTTTGTCATATCTTGGGAATGAATTGAAGAATGTAATTTCAGTACTGTCCTGATGTACAAGGAAAATTGTACATCAATTTTCATACATATAGAGGCTGTGTAGCTGACAGTGCAATCCTAACCAACTTTCCAGCGCCGTTGTAGCCATGCCAACCGGGCGCACACTGCATTTTGCACTGCAAGGGCAGTCATGGAGGCCTCTTCAAGGTGAGGGAACATTTGTTTCCTTACCTCGGGACTGCATTATGGCTGCACCGGCACTGGAAAGTAGGTTAAAATTGTGCTGTGAATGTGTTAACTATGTAGGTTGAACAATCTAAGGGAAATTATCCTATTTTCCTTCAGTAAAAGCAGAGTAGATTCCCAGGAATTGAAAACATTCCCTAAAATGTGCTGGGATGATACAAAGACAAAACTTTTTCCATCAGCAAAAACATCATGTTTTGAGATACAATGGAATGGGTGTGAACTTGTATTCCAGTAGGCGTGGCCGTGGATGAGTGAGATACAGTGGGAAGAAATCATTTAAGAACAGTGTGATATAATGGAAACAATTTTTAGATTTGGACCAGGAAGATGTAGATTCAAACCCCTCCTCAGCCACAAAGCTCGCTGGCTTGCTGGCAAGTTGCTGTCCCGCAGCATGACCTACCTTACACGGTTGTTATACGGATCAAGTTGGATAAATCAGTGTATGCTGTCTTGAACACCTTGAGATTCATATGTGATATAAAAGTTAAAGGTAAAGGTTCCCCTTGCTTGAAAGCCAGTTGTTACCGACTCTAGGGGTGGTGCTGATCTCCGTTACAAAGCCGAAGAGCCAGCGATGTCCAAAGACGCTTCCGTGGTCATGTGGCCGGCATGACTCAATGCCAAGGTGCACAGAACGCTGTTACCTTCCCACCGAGGCGATACCTATTAATGTACTTGGAGTTTCTTGCTTTTGAACTGCTAGGTTGGCAGGAGCTGGAGCCGAAGATGGTAGCTCACACTGTCACGCGGCACTCGGGTCTCAAACTGCTGTCCTGCCTACCTCCCGGTGTGCAGTTCAGGTCTTAACCACTAAGCCACCGCGGCTCCCTGATATCAGTAAGTAAAATGGTTAAATTTTTATCTTGCAAATATATGTATGTATCTGTTAAACAGGAAGCATCTCATCCTTCACACCATTCACTATAACTTTCATACTATCTATTGGTGCTTTGCCTTACAGCTTTCTGCTGAAGACAAACAACCCCTGTGAGCTAGTAGGGAGGGTCAAAGTTTAGTCAAACAAAATCTATCGCTCTGTTTCATGGGTGTTATTCCTAGTGAAAGAAACGGAGGGTTGAGCCTTGGATTTCGTTGATTCATTTCATGAAAAACGGAAGTGAGGTAGAATGGGGTACTCTGAATGAGAAGGAAAGCAAGAAAAGCTTGAATAGCACAATTCTATGCATGTCTACTCAGAAGTAAGTCCCAATGCATTCAATGGGGCTTACTCCCAGGAAAGTGTGCATAGGATTGCAGCCTTAGTTACGCAGTCTGAGTTCAAAATCCTTAACTAACTCACTTTTTCATTTATTCAAGTCTTCTTCATGGCAAATATGTTACCATTCAGAAAATATCCAGAATAATAACATAAACAGACATTTCTAAGAAAAACCTCAAAACTACTTTAACTGCAGCTGTGCAGACATCAATTTGCAGTCCAAATCTTATCCTGCCCAATAATAGTCAACTATCTCTTCCTATGTACTAGGCAACTCCCCCAATGTGTGTTCCTTATGAGCTTGCTAGTCCAAAGCTTGCACTGGCCTCCATAGCTCTTGTGGAAAAAAGGATGACATGAGGCAGCACAAAGAGTGTAGAGTTGACCTAATTCCTGCTGCACATGTTCCTTTGCAAAGTACCTTTTACCAAAAGAGGTATGGGTAAGGCATCGATACAATAGCCTCAGTGGCTGAGGATGGGATGGGTCATCGCCACTACTCAAGGACACCAATTGTGTCTTTGCATAAAATTGAGCGTCAAGACACTTACTCTCAGGACCCAATCCTATCCAACTTTTCAGCACTGATGCAACCATGCCAATAGGACAGTGTTTCTCAAACTGGTGGGTCGCAACCCACCAGGAAAACTGAATGCAGTCGCTACCCCCTTAAGGGGGGTAGCGACGTGCGGTGATGTCAGCAATGTCCTGTCGCTGGCAGGAAAAATGTTTTTTTATTTACTTACTGGGGGTTCTGCCGGCCCTCTAGAGGGTGCAGGGGGCCCATGGCCCCCTCTGTGGGCCTCCTTGCACTTCAGATTGGTTCCCTGAAGCGATCAAGACCCGCTTCTGGGTTTCGTCTGAAATTAGAAGTGGGTCTCGATCACTTCAGGATATGCCCCCCGGTAATTTATTTTCTTTACTTTTTTCCTGGTGGCAGCATGATCCCGGGAGCGTTGCCGTTGGCCAGCCCCCACAAAGACTTACAACTTCCCCTATTCTTGGGGAGAACTTTGAGAACAGCTGCAATAGGGTGTGCGCTGCATCTTGCGGTCAGGGGGGCAGCCACAAAGGCCTCCTCAAGGTAAGGGAACATTTGTTCCCTAACCTTGGGGCTGCATCGGTGTTGGAAAGGATTGGGCCCTCAGTCGTGCACCAGCATTAGGATGATTGTCCTAAGCAATCATTAATTGTTAAACTCTCATAACAAAATGTTCACAGGGAAGCAATGTCCTTCCACTCCACAGCTATAGATCTACAACTGAATCAAGACACAGGAATGGGAGATATGCCCACATCCCCAATTGAAATGAAGCCAAAAATGTGCAACTGCACCTGTGCATATTCATTCCCTTACCGATGTCTTCTCTCTCTCTCTCTCTCTCTCTCTCTCTCTCTCTCTCTCTCTCTCTCTCCCCGTCCTCGGTTGTCTCGACTCTTTGTCAAACATTGTAAGATCCTTGGGGCAAGGATTTATCATATTTTGATTATATTACTCTGTAGAGCACCATGTTCATAGATGGTGCTATATAAATTAATATGAGCAAGTTCTTCCAGCAGATCTTAGGCTATGCCTCCCCTTAAGACTGACTTTCAATGTAATCCAATGCATGTCTACTCAGAAGTAAACTCCATTAAATTCAATGGGACTTACTCCCAGGGAAGTGCACATAGGATTGCAGCGTAATTCAAGGTAACCTGGCCATCAACAATAAGTGTTTTGAAGACAGGTAGTTTTGTTTCTGTGAAACTAAATAAGCTTATTATGTTGTATTTAATGTTGACGTTTGGGAAATTGTATTACAATAAAATCAGACTAGTGCACACCTAGCCTAGGGGAAAGTTAATAAACATTACAGAATAACTTTTATAACTGTCTCATATAACTGGATAAATCTGGTAAACTGAGAAACATGAACGAGAACATGCAAATAAAATATATTGCAGAACAAACAGCCTTGAGTCACTCTGAACCTCTGAAAATGATTCCACCCTCCTCTTGGAAAGTAGGATCATCTTGTATCAGGATTACTGGTTTTTGGGAACATTTCTGTAACTGAGCTCCTTGTACATTTTCAGATGTACTCTACATTTGGCACTTTTTTCCCCTTGACAGAAGCTTTTAACGCTGGGTGTCAGGCAGAAATTTAGTAGGTGCTGCTTCCTCATCATTACATTTCCTTTCTAGAAAAAGAAGCACAAGTTCAATTTTTAACTCGAACTTTCCAGTCATGCTACTGTAAAAAGCACACAGCAACCTAATGTACAGTATATTCATTCCATAGAGATAACGTTTAAGGATCATATCTCTACAGGTTTAACAATGATATACCTACCTCTGTGTGAAGCAAGATTAGTCGCATGAAAGCTCACACCTATAACATTCCTGTATAAAGGTGCTTTTGCTTTTCCCCTTTTTTGTAACTAAACAAGGTCATATCATATGTAGGAAACAAAAATACCATTCCCACTAAAGTACCAAGGAAATGGATGACTCTAACCTTCAACACATACAGCGCAATCCAGTGTAACTGAGAGCTGAGGGAGTGCGCGCTCGCCCAGCTCTGGATGTCGTAAACACACTAGGCCTTTTTGAATTGCTCTCACCTTTGTTTCTAGGCCTTTGTGTCTCTTCACCCTACCCAATCTGTCCAAGCAATAACAAGTGTCTTGTGTTGTTGTTGTTTTGTTATTTTGGAGGGGAAGCAATGGGGAAGAGACTCGAAGGACTCGAGCAGATCAGCTCCACTAGAGTGGAGTTTATCAAGTAGAGAAGTTGATAAATTGCAGCAGTGAGCAGGTGCTGGAAAAGGCCAAGCACTTTATTGGAGGCAGACACACACATCCCAACAGCCGAAAACACAATCATGATTTGCTCTTCCCACCAGTCCCTGGTTTTTTGCTAGCAAAGGCTGTGCAGCTTTCAGAGGAGCCTTTCAGAAGCCTAGCGAATGTTTGGCAGCTTTCAGAGGACAAGATCATTCCATGGGAATCACTTTTCCCCAGCGGTGGTACCCGGGCCTCTGAGAGGGGGGTTAAGGGGGTAATTTGTACCCGGGCCCAGGGTGAAAAATGGGTCAAAAAGGGGGGCCCTGGAGCAAAAAAGGGGCCCCAGGAGCCAAATTAATATGTAGGGAAGGGGCCCAAAAGAAACTTTGTACCCCCTGATAAAATTCCTCTGAATGGCCCTGGGCGGCGCAATTCCGGGATCACTGCTGCGCCGCCATTGCCCTGCCCCCTAGTTATGCGGAGAACTTTCAGAAATGCTATTCTATATGTTTCAAGATTTTATCCTTGATTAGACTTTACACCATCTTACCTGAAACGGAATGTTAGGCTGACCAGCCTGTAGTTTCCTGGGTCCCCTCTCCCTTCTTTTTCAAAGATTGGCGTGGGTATTTTGGTAAGGATGCTGAAAGACATCCCTGGAGGCACCATCAGGTCACCTTCACAGAACTACAGTTCCCAAGGTTCTCAGGGAAGAAGAAATAGCCATCAAGTCAGCTGAAGTTTCTAGTATAGTAGAAGACTGGGATATAACTGTAACAAATAAGATTCCAGATGTCTGTGGGTTGTTTCTGTTTTATATTTATGAGTCAAGGGGAAGAGACACTCTACAACATGCTCAGATATACAGTACTCTTATTTATTCACAGGGATGAATTTTGGCTCTGAGATGTGGAAAACAACAACAACAACAACAACAACAGGGAGCAAACTTTACCATCAATCTACTGTTTGATATCCTCCCACATTTCCTAATGTTCTGTATCACCGCAGGCATTGGCTCCCCACGGTCTGGAACTTGTTTCAAGTGACCTGATGGTGCCTCGAGTGTTTTCATACCTTCCTTTACCAGAATTGAACAGAATGTGGCCTTTCTTGTGTTTCAGGCTGGGCCTGATCCCCCCCCCCCAAGAGTAGCTACATTTCTTGGAACAGCATAAAACCTAACAATATTTTTTTAAAAATGACTGGCGAACAAAAAAGAAAAATGTGGCCTTGGTTGTTAACTAGACTTTAGGGACTTATGAAGTCACTATCTCATTCCCTCAGTTATAAAAGTTACTTGCTTTATGTCTTTACTAAGCAAAGACATTTCCTGCCTAATTGTAGGTATTACATGTGGTGTCTGTGTTTTCATATTATTGCAGTAGAATTACTGATTAACAAAAAGAAAAAAAAACATCTTCCATAGGCATGTTATAGGAATCTGATGAATGCAAACTTAATTCTTGTTTAAAGCCTTTGCTTTTAAGCTAATGATATGAGCCAATAGTATTAATTAAGATTTTGAATACATGATTTCACTGATCACTGTTTAGTGAAAGGCAGGATAGAAATGAATGAATGAATGAATGAATGAATAAGGAAAAACAGCATCTACTATTTGTTTCTGGTATTATTATTATTATTATTATTAACAGTATTTATATACCGCTTTTCAACAAAATGTTCACAAAGTGGTTTACAGACAAAATTAAATGATTAAATGGCTCTCTGTCCCAAAAGGGCTCACAATCTAAAAACGGTGCAGAAGAACACCAGCAACAGCCGCCAGAAAAGAATTCGTGCTGGGGTGAAAGGGGGCACAATTCTTTAAAGAATTAAATTTAACAGCTTTGACAGTCACACAAAAATGACTAAACATTCTTCTAGTTTAGAAAATATGTGGTATGTTATCTTGTATCCAGATCAGAATGTGGCTATGGCTGAACAGGTTTTGTTGTACTTTACTTGGAAGGTTTAGTTCTTCTTGTCATTTATGTGTGACAACAAAACATAAAACTAGTTAGACATTATGTGCTTCATTGAAAGCATGCAGAACAAAAAAAAAAACCTCAAGTATTTTAATCATAGCAAATAATGCAAAATGGCCCTTCTTTAGCTTGCAAGAGGTGTTATTAATATGTAGTATACCAGTAATTATAATCAACAAAGTATAGTATAAACAACAGTCAGTTTTTAGAACCTTGGAAAATGTAACGAATTAACGAATGCCTCTGAGAGTGTACAGAGTGTACTTGCCTTGTCACTGTATAAATACAACCATCCCTAAACAAGAGGGGTTATAATGACTCAGAGGATATGGCTTTAGAAAGGAATCACTACCACCCAGCTGTTGGATAATTCTCCATATTAGAGTGACATCTACTGGATAAAACAAGCAATAATCCTTTTCGCCAATACTGTATAAACATTTTCAGATAGAGCTCTTTTTGACTCCACGTCACAAAATCAGTTACAGTATTGATCATCAGTGATGTAGACTTGAGTCGGACTCAAGTCACATCAATGACTTGACTCGGTGATTGTAAAAGTCACGAAAGACTCGACTCGAGATTTGGAGCCTTTTACGACAAGTCCTATTTTATTCAGGTGTAAACCCGTTTTCCCCATTAAATAGATTGTTGTTGTTGTTCAGTCGTTAAGTCGTGTCCGACCCTTCGTGATCCCATGAACCATATCCCGCCAGGCCTTCCTGTCCTCCACTATCTTCCTGAGTTCGCTCATTTTCATGTTCGTTGCATCGGTGATGCTGTCTAACCATCTCATCCTTGGCCTTCCCCTTCTCCTTTTGCCTTCAATCTTTCCCAGCATCAGAGTCTTCTCCAGAGAGTCCTCTCTTCGCATTAGGTGGCCAAAATATTTGAGCTTCAGCCTTAGTACCTGTCCTTCCAGGGAACAGTCAGGGTTGATTTCATTTAGGATGGACTGATTTGATCTCCTAGCAGTCCAAGGGACTCTCAGGAGTCTTCTCCAGCACCACAGTTCGAAAGCATCTATTCTTCGGCGCTCAGCCTTCCTTATGGTCCAACTCTCGCAACCATACATTGCTACTGGGAACACCATTGCCCTGACTATACGTACTTTTGTTGGCATGGTGATATCTCTGCTTTTTATTATGCTATCTAAATTTGCCATAGCTTTCCTTCCAAGGAGTAAACGTCTTTTAATTTCATGGCTGCTGTCTCCATCTGCAGTGATCTTGGAACCCAAAAAAGTAAAATCTGTTACTGCTTCCATTTCTGCCCCTTCTATTTGCCAGGAATTGATGGGACCAGATGCCATGATCTTAGTTTTATTAATGTTGAGTTTTAAGCCAACTTTTGCACTCTCCTCTTTCACCCTCATCAAGAGGCTCTTTAGTTCTTCCTCACTTTCTGCCATTAGGGTGGTATCGTCTGCATATCTGAGGTTGTTGATATTTCTCCCGGCAATCTTGATTCCGGCTTGTGATTCATTCAGCCCTGCATTTCTCATAATGTATTCTGCATACAAGTTAAATAAGCAGGGTGATAATATACAGCCTTGCCGTACTCCGTTCCCAATTTTGAACCAATCGGTTGTTCCATGGCCGGTTCGAACTGTTGCTTCTTGACCCGCATACAGGTTTCTCAGGAGACAGGTAAGGTGGTCTGGTACCCCCATCTCTTTAAGAATTTGCCACAGTTTGTTGTGATCCACACAATCAAAGGCTTTTGCATAGTCAGTGAAGCAGAAGTAGGTTTTTTTTGGAACTCTCGTGCTTTCTCCATGATCCAGCGCATGTTGGCAATTTGATCTCTAGTTCCTCTGCCTCTTCGAAACCCAGCTTGTACGTCCGGTAGTTCTCGGTCCACGTACTGCTGAAGCCTATCTTGTAGGATTTTGAGCATAACCTTGCCAGCATGTGAAATGAGTGCAATTGTACGCAGAGGGGTACCCAGCCGATTTGGCGTGTGGGGCCGGGTCCTCTCCGCCCCCCATAAAACTAATTAGCATAATTTATGCTAATTAGTTTTTCCCGCTTTTTTCGCCGATTTTCGGCGATTTTCAGCCTAAAACTGGGGTTTTTAGTAAGTATGTCTGCTTTTACCCGCACTTTAGTGATATTGGACGCTCCCTCGACGATTAATAGCCTTCTCCCGGGCCCGCAGCTTCTCCGTGCACCCGGCCCGGGTCTCTGTACAATCTTCGTAGTTTGCGCATGCGCAAACCCACGGAGTCTCCAGGGACGTTCTGGGCATGCGCAAACTGCTCCCTGGAGCGTCCCTGGAGACTCCGTACAATTTGTACGGTAGTTTGAACACTCTTTGGCACTGCCCTTCTTTGGAATTGGAACGTAAACTGACCTTTTCCAATCCTTTGGCCACTGCTGAGTTTTCCAAATTTGTTGGCATATTGAGTGCAGCACTTTCACAGCATCATCATTTAGGATTTTAAGTAGCTCAGCTGGGATATTATCATCTCCACTAGCTTTGTTGTTAGTAATGCTACCTAAGGCCCACTTGACTTCACTCTCTAGGATGTCCGGCTCTGGGTCAGTGACCACACCAGCGTGGTCATCAGGAACATTAAGATCTTTCTTGTATAGTTCTCTGTGTATTCTTGCCATCTCTTCTTAATCTCTTCTGCTTCTGTCAGGTCCCTGCCTTTTGTGTCCTTTATCATGCCCATCTTTGCACAAAATTAAATAGATAGGGACTCGCAACTGGCAACCAAAGACTCGAGACTTGGAGTCAGAGACTTGATCCACATCCTGGCTGATCATCCATCATCTGCCTCTAAACAACATCTTTCACTGGCAGCAGAATCTACAAACAAGTCAAAGATCTTGGATGCAAGCCTGTTTAAATCTATTGATCAATAGATAGAACTGTTAAAACCAAAGGCCATAAAGATAAAGTAAAATATAAAATCATATCTTTACTAAACAAGAACATTTAAAAGTAATCAGAGAGGCATTTAGGAACTGTGTCCATAGCAACAGATTACATTCTTTTGGCAAAATTATCCATTTTTGGAAGCTGTAGACACTGATGAGGTAGTGTTATCTATTCAAGGATATTCAGTGAATCACTTTTCCTATTTCTAGGTTGTGGGAAGAAGCTCAGAACTCCCTAACATTTTAAGCATGTTCACCTGACATGATTATAATATTTTGGCCACTAGGCAAGGTCCATCCTGCTCTTGTACTTTTAAATATTTAAGATCTTTTTACTTGCTGTATTTGGGTCAAACTACACATGACATCAACAATACCATTTGGCCCCATATGATTTTTTTTTTTAAATATTTGCACGGGGGGGGGGGGGGAGAGAAGATCTGGTTCAGGACCACAGGCCACAGTGGAAGTCTAGGGAGGCTTTAACACTTTCCTTCCGCAATAGTCCTGATCCGCACAGCTGCTATTTCGCATGGAAAGGAAGTTCCCATTGGAACTAAAAGGGAGCTATCTTCCTATTGGAAATAGCCAAATAGCCACAGAGGGCCCTGATCTCGACTATGGCAAGTGAAAAGATTCAAAGCCTTCTTTTGCCTCTCCCCTGGCTACAGTTCCGATCCTGATTGCACCTCAGTGGCTATTTAACAACAACAAATGACAACATAAGCCATACACACAGCACCAAATAATGCAATTGTCATGTTGTTGCCAATGTCCTATCTTTTCTAACACGTCTGCAGCGTATCCTAACTCCATTTTGGTTTGTGGCTGCCGCTGGCAATGTTAGGAGCGAGGCAAGATTTTCCCTGAAGGGGGTGAGGTAATGCTGAACTCTTAGGGGAGGTCATGCTAATCAAGGGCCATTAGAGGCACAACCATGTGTCTCCTTTCCTTAGGCTTACCATCCATCCCAGAAAACCCGGGACTGTCCCGGGTTCTGGACTCCGATCCTGGGCATTCCAGGCCCGGTGAAGCCTCTGCTGCCGTCGCTTTAAAAAAAACCTTACCTTTTTCCAGCTCCGCCATCTTGGATCTCGTGAAATCTCATGAGATCCAAGATGGCGGTGCCCAAATCTTGTGAGGGCACATGAAGCAGTACTGCCTCATATGCCCTCACAGGATTTGGGCGCCGCCATATTGAATCTAGCGAGATTTTGTGAGATCCAAGATGGCGCCGCCAGAAAAAAGGCACATTTTAAAAGCAGCGGTGGTGGAGGCTTCAGCGGGGGCAGGAGTCCTGGCTGGCTCAGATGCAGCCGGCCAGGCTCCAGAGTAGAAGGCGGCTGCTATTGCGACTGTTGCTGCTGAAGACGACGACGACAATGGGGGTCGGGGCGATAACGACGACGATGGTGGTGGCCGCAGCCGCAGTTGGTGGCGAAGATGGCGGCAATGGCAGCGGTGGCAGAATGGCGGGGGCGGCGGGACAGGCAAGTAAATTAATTAATTGAGCAAAATAAATAAATAAATAAAAATTCCGGGCGCCCAAAAAGAAGAAATTTTATTTTAATTTAATTAATTGATTGATTAATTAATTAAATTATCCAGGGGCCCCCGGTTTACAACCGGGAAAATCTGGTAAGCCTACCTTTCCTCTAAGGCTGCGGTCTCCAGACCGCGGCCCACAATCCATCAGAAAACGGCATCCGGGCACAGCACAGCGGTGGCAAAGCTTATCATTCTACCATGCAGCCTCCTATCGTCACAGCCAATCTTTGCAGAAACTTGCGCTGGTCAGCTGCTTCCCCCAGGAAATCAGGGTGCAGAGCTGTCTGGAGCGACATGCAACAGAAGCAGCTGTCTGGCGCGAGTTTCTACAAAGAAACTGGGGTTTGGAGGTCCTGCAAATGCTCTAAGGTCCTGCAAATTTGGGTGCCCCATCCTGACAGAATTTTGCTGCAAGCATAAGTCTTACTGCATAAGTGAAGTTTCAAACTGTCCAGTGACCAGGTCACGTGAACAGTCTTTTTGGATTCCTCTTCCAGGAAGTCTCTTTCATCAACAACCTGAGCACGGGTGCAGCACGTACCCTGCCATGTCTTTTGTCCCTCAGGAACCTCTCTGATTGGAGTGCAATCAAGCCTTTTGTGTGCTCCTGGAAGGACACTCAAACTCAATCAATCCTGGAAACTATCCTGCATACCTAGGAGAAGCTCTTGATAAGGGATGTCAAACTCGTTTCATACAGTGGGTTGACTAGCATTCATGGCGCCTGCTGAGGGCTGAAAGTGACATTATTAAGCAGGAAGTGATGTTGTTAAGCAGATGATGGCCAGAAATAAGAAAGAGATTAGGATGAGGAAAGGCGAGAACCTTAGATGTGCATTCCCAGGAACCAGTGCCCTATACCCTGGAAACTATCCTCACCTAGGCTCCAGCCCCTTGGGGAACACTAGCTGAGCAATGCCCTAGTGTCCTAAACTGACCATCTTATACACCCAGAGGGCCTCCCTGCAGTGATGTAGACTTGAGTCTATTGACTCGGACTTGAATCCGACTCAAGTTGCGTCAATGACTTGACTTGGACTTGACACGGCGATTGTAAAAGACTCGGCTCAAGACTTGGAGCCTTTTACGACAAGTCCAATTTTATTCAGGTTTAAACTTGTTTCCCCCATTAAATAGATAGGGATTCGCAACTCGCAACCAAAGACTCGGGACTTGGGGACAAAGACTTGGGACTTGACTTGAGACTTGGACCCAGAGACTTGAGACTTGACTCGAGACTTGGAGTCAGAGACTTGATCCACATCCCTGCCTTCCTGTAGGCAGATAACTAAACAGTCCCTGCACAGTGTGAAGATGGAACCTCTGTGAGGGGTGAAGAGGCAGGATAGAATGTGGGGGCTGGTGAATAAACTGTAATAAACAGCAAATCATCAGAAGAACAATCTGACTATTTTTATAACCCACCATGTATGACATTGACCTGCCCCTTTGGGAAGAGCGAGGGGCAGGCAAGGGCATTAAAATCACCCATGATTTTTCTATGTTTTTTAAAGATAACTTAATCTTATTTTGTATTTCTTTTACACTATGGATTGAATGAAGAGCCAAAATCCTTCACTGAAAGGAGAATTGCTGAATCTCCTTTTAAAGGAAAGATGACCAAAAGCAGCTCTGATTGACCTAAATGGTAATGAGACACTTGGAAAAGTTACCTTTTCTGACATATTCATTTGTTCCCTCATATTAAAAAACTTGAGGATAATAACATTAAATACACATTTGTTTATTTTTTATATTTATTAGAATTTATGAAATACAAACCCCTTATGAAACTACTGTATTATTTACATTTAAAGAAATAGGAATTGAAAATTTCCTCTTTCAAAAATATAATAGTATCTTCTACAAAAACAACTACAAACACAGCTCAACAATGTGCAATAAAGTCTATTATTAAAGTAGTGCAAGGGGCATCTGGTTTAACTCCCCGATATTCTGTGGAAAATGGTAGCTTGGATACACAGACTATCACACTGGGGGTGCTTAATGGCAGTGACAGTTCTTTGGCATCTGTCATTTATGTACTGAAATGGCAAGCATTAAAACTATTTACATTGATTAATATACAATTGGCACATTAGCATTCAATATGTCAAACCATCCAAGCAGAACTCCCATAGATGTACAGAAGAGATGCCAAGCTTTGTGAATGGTCTTGTTAAGTCTATGAAAATCATACAACCTTACTGAATAAGAAATGTCAGTCTATATCTACAGGATGCTACTGACCCATTGAGACACTACTGCATAACAGCTAATGGCAAATATTCCGTTGCCATTAATAAATTTAGCCCTGGCACTTGCCGGAAGAAGCATGACTTCAATCAAAAGCAAAGTCCATCAGTCAATCCTGTTGTGAGCAAACAAACAGCACTGAAAGCATTCTAGGGCCCATAAAAAGAAGTGCCAAAAGAATACTTTCTGACTTGCTACAGAACTATGGAAGGAAAAAAAATCTTTTTTTCTTGGTATACAGCTCTTAAAAATAATGTCATGCAAAAAGAAAAAAAAAAGAGACCAGAAAATGGCATTCCTCCAGGCACAAGCAGCAAGCAACAGCCTTGTTTTATAGAAGAATCAGTCTTTGGGTTATATGCAGATTCTAAAAATGTGCCTAAACAGATTAACTTGGAAGTAAGTGCCATTTCTTTAAACAGTTTTTTTACAGTGTTTCCACATAAAGAGTAAACTTCCAGGTTAACCCGCATAGGATTTTGCTGTGGCTAGTAAGGACTAATAATTACCTCAAATATTATAAAAGGCTGGAGTGCCACACACAAGTATGCAATGATTCAGGGAATCATTCCAAAATGATGCCAAAACCCAAAACCATCAGTTTTTTTCCTCCTCAACTAGAACAGAACCTGAACCTTACAGTATTTGAAAGTATCTCTGGAACCTGATCATAACTTTAGAATACATTCAGAGTACTGGATCAAAACAAGGGTTTGATTAAACATACTGACATGGCGTATTTGACAGGCCTCAGCCTGTCAAATGAGTGCACAAAACTTTGTATGCAAGAGGATTTTTACACATCTTAGGCATGTCTAGACATCTGTCCTCTTAAAAGGACTAGGAAGCAGTGGGTTTGATTTTTGCTGTTTTAAGGATACAAATTGAAATTAACAGCCCAATCCTGTGTATAGATTAGTAGCCAGGTCATCCCCACTGTACTGCTTATATATTTTCCAGTGTTGAAGGGAAGTAGGGGAGAAGCACTGTACATCATGGAGTATAGCTAGGCGTACCATATTTTGAGGTGTCCAATCTGGGGCACGCCCCCCCTACTTTTTTCCCCCCCTCCAGAATTTTTTTTTAAATATTTTTATTTTCAGTCCTTTTTGTTTCTGGGTGTTTTGTGTGTGTGTTTTTTTCAATTATTTAATTCTTTTCACCCCCTTTCGCCACTTTTCGCCCCCACCATTTTTGCCATTTTGCTTGCCTCCTGTCCTTCCTGCTGCTGCAGCTGCTGCCGCTGTCCAATTCCTGGCTGGCCAGATGCACTGGGCCAGCCAGGACTCCCCCACGCGGGTCGACTACCCCCTGCTGCCGTCATGAGATTTGGGCACTACCATCTTAGATCTTGTGAGATTTTGTGAGATCCAAGATGTCGGCGCCAAAAAAACCCATTTTAAATCATGGAAGCGGCGGCTGCGGCAGACCCGGAAAACCGGAACTGACTCGGTTTGGCTCGGGCTCCGGAAACTGGGACAGTCCCGGTTTTTCCAGGACGGATGGTAAGCCTAAGTATAGCACTTTTTGTTTTGACATAAAGGGAACTCATCTGTAAAGATAGTCCAATAGAGTTTCTGAATGTCTGGTGCAGTGATATTTTATTACAAGGGATCTGTGACTGTTACAGTCCCGCATCTCCCAGTCACCATTTAGTTAATTAATGAAGACTCATAACATAACGTCCTTGCGTTCAGAGTTTCATTAAGCCCATCCCACTTCATTAGCTGCTGCTTGCAGGGGGCAGGGCAACTCTGAAGCACAACAACATCAAGCTGCTCTGTTAACTGCACATTACACAGATATGAAAAGGAGAAAAGAATCAGAGGCAGTCAAACATCCCCCATAATCTGTACCTTGGACCTGACAAACCAAATTACCTGAAATTAGGGTGGTCTGTTCTTCAGTCACCATATCCAGCCTTCTCACCAGCATGGTTATTAGGCAGATAAATGCTGTGGTTATGAAGGCCCATTCAAACTAGTGCAATTCACTTTAGCAAGGCTGACATAACAAAATGATAATGGTCCATTCTTTTCATTGAAGAATACTGCTGAGGTTAGTGATAAAAACCATTTCAGTAATTTCAACAGAACTCACTTCAGTTAGGATGCATTAGGATGCAGGCCAAAGTTACCTTGGACCAAATAAAGTGCAGAGTTCAAATAGTAAAATCCCCTCTCCCCACCCTCTCCACAGAATAATACTATGAGCTGCTTTGCAGGAAAACTAGTTAAAATTATTTGTAACATCCATACTAAGACTATTCTGACTTTAAAAGCAACACATTTTTACCAGGCTTCACTTAAAAAAAAGTCTGTACCAGAATTGGAAAGTATTTATTAACATTTCTTTTGGGATTTATGTTCTAATTTTATAAGAGAAAAAATTATACAGCAACATTTAGGATAGTGCAAAAGGGTCTCTAAGCTAATATAATGCCATAACTGGTTCTCCTAGATCAGCATCTGAATGCCCTCCCCCGAGAAGACACTTGGCAGCAGATAGTGTTTCAGTGCCTTAGGTTAGCCCTTGTCAGAAATGCAGTAGACCAGAAATGCAGTAGACATCATCTCCAGTTACTTCCGGGTTTTCAGAGGCCAGAAAACCCATGTAGGAGGCTCTGGGCAGGTGAGAGGGTCCTTCTCAGCGTTCCTGAGAGGCTCAGCCAAAGGCAGGAGGCACCTTTTACGAGGTGTCTTAAAGGACTTCTAGACCTGTGGGTGCAGGATGAATAAACGATAAATAAATATGTTCTAGTTAGAGTTAAAGAAACAAAAACTCTATTCAATACTACAAGATAGTATGATGCATACAATTTACTCTGGGGAGAGAGTCCTTATGATACAAACAAACAAACAAACAAACAAACAAACAAACAAACAAACAAACAAACCAAAGGCTTTCTTAAAAGGATTGCTACTGATCCTGTATCTTATAATAGTCTTTCTATTGATCCCCCACCATTTCTAAACAAGAAAATAGCACCAGGCCCCTAGTCAGCAGAGCCAATTTTACAAAAGCACATTTCTTTCATGTTATAATCAATTTGCAACTTTGACAAACAAAACAGAATACAAACAAGCTGCTTTAGCCAGAAGCAACACAAACATGTACAACAGTTTTATTTGAAAAAGGTGCTTATATACATTTTTAAAGAGATGTGCATAAGAGGTGGGATTAAGCACACTCTAAAAATCACCTCTACAGTTTATGAAAATGAAGATGCAAATAAATGTATCTTCTTTATTAATTAAAAAAATTCCCAAAGCCAAGTTTCAAGGGAATATAATAAATCCAAACCGAACCACTATAAAAGCTTGATGGTTACAAATCAGTTCAGAAAATGATTATAGCAATTTTCTGTCTACTTGTATAACTTGTGCTTTTTAGAAGCATATCACCACTACAAATAGTATACAAAGGATGAGGGAGGAGGAGAATGCTACTGAAATCAAAATACTTTGTTTTCAACCCAGTAATTTTTTTAAAAATCCACAAAACAGAATTGAATTTAGCAGGCCCGAAAGAATGACTGCATGGCATTAAAAAAAAAAACCTTTTAGGAGTATCACTTGCTCCGATTACTATGACTGGGTCTATCATTATGGTTTTATCTAAAAGGTGTTGCCCGATAGCAGTCAGGGTTTGACAAATGACCTGTAACTTCCTTTATGGTCTTAGCCTTCAGACTGTGATAGCCAGGGCTAGAGGGAAGGGTGAAGAAACACTTGAGATCTAATTTGAGGGCCAAATTAGATTATATGTAAAGCCTATCGGGTGGCGCAGTGGGTTAAACCACTGAACCATTGAGCTATCAATCGAAAGGTCGGCAGTTCGAATCCACGACGGGGTGAGCTCTCGTTGCTTGGCCAGTTCCTGCCAACCTAGTAGTTCCAAAGTATGTTAATGCGAGTAGATAAATAAGTACCGCTTGCGGGAAGGTAAACAGTGCTCCGTGTTCCAGCTGCATGCTACGCACTGCGGCAAGGAGAGTCATGCTGGCCACATGACCACGGAGGCATCTTCGGACAATGCTGGCTCTTCGGCTTTGAAATGGGGATGAGCACCACACCCTAGAGTCGGACACGAATGGACTTAATTGTCAAGGGTTACCTTTACCTTAAAGCCTGTCAGCACCCATTATAGGCTTAACTTTTCTTTTTCAAATAGCAGTTGTATTGGGACCATAGCATGCAGGTAAGGGGACTTTAATCCTACGACCATCATGGTCCCAATCTGGATTAGCCCCCCCCCCCATCCTGTGGCAGTTATTTTGCAAGGAAAAACACCTCCATTATTTTGTTTCCTTGCCAGATAGCATATGCTGGGAGCAACGGGACACAACCCCGATTAGGGCCATGGCAGGGGTTAGGTTAAAGCCCTCTATCCCCCCATCCCAATCAATGGGACTAGGCAGGGGACAGGCTTGCATAGATGTCAGCAGCTATTTTTAAAAGGAAAGTTAAGCCCATCAGTGCAAATGATGGGCTTCGCTTAGTGTAACATGCAGTTTGGGAGAGAGAGGGGGTGGTGGTCCAGCAGAGAGTTGCAGAACTGGGATGCAGCAGAACTGGGATGCTGTAGCACTGGACTAAGCCGAGCTGGAAACAAAGGCTCTCTGAGAATCTGATGCAGAATCAGCGACTGCTACTCAAATACAGGAGCCTCCTTGCTTCTTATATGCTTAGATACTTACTTATATATCACAATTAAAGCATTGTAACAAATAAAGCAAATGTCAAAGACACCTCAGTTGCTCCCTCATCCAAAGAAAACTAAACTTTGGAAAAGGGCTGTAGCTCAGCGCAGAGCATCTCTTTTGCATGCAGAAGGTCCCAGATTCCGTCCTTTGCATCTCCAAGCAGGGCTGGGTACGACGCCCATCGGAATCCCTGAAAAGACGCTGCCAGTCAGTGTAGACAACACTGAGCTACATGGACCAAAGATTGGCCTCAGTATAAGACAACTCCCTATGTTCATAAACCATTCAGTGCTGTACCTAGATCTCTCACCGTTCAGGGAAATGAGGGACATGTCTGTGAGTGGATGATCCCACGAACTTGCCCCAACCCATAAAACCAGATCTTTGTATGCACATGAGGGTGTCTTGTTTTCCCAGACCCTAGCCATGGCCCACCACGGAGCATCCAAGAATACACCTCAATTTGGAGAACAGCTCCTCACATAGCAAAGGGGGCTGCTATTGGAAGCTGGCTACACATTACAGCTGCTCACATGGTAAGCTGACTGTTCAGAAGGTCTCCCTTCCACAACCATCCTAATATGGTGGTGGAAGGATGGGAGTAGCTTGAAGTGCTGAGTTATCAGTCTCTTTCCCCTGTGCTCTTAGGAGAGAGAAGAGTCCCAAGGAATCAAAGGAACAGAAATAGCTCCTTTTCTGAGGGAAAGGAATCACATTATCATTTCACAACTGGATAGCTGTTTTCAGGGCCTCTTGGGGGGGGGTAAGGGGGTACAATCGTACCCAGGCCCAGGGCCAAAAATGGATCAAAAAGGGGGCCCTGGAGCAAGAAAGAGGGCCCTGGAGCCAAATTCACATGAAGGGAAGGGGCCCAAAAGAAACTTTGTACCCCCTGATATAATTCCTCTGAGTGGCCCTGGCTGTTTTGATAGCATATTCTCTATCATTACAAATACCAACAAGGCACACTATCAAACGTCGCACATGCAATGAACGTATGTAGAACAAGTACTTCAGTATAACCCCCTGATTTATCTAGATTCCTGTTTGGATGTATATTTTGTGATTGAGCGAGAATACATTCTTATGTTATGTGTGTGTATTCATGATCAAACACAAACAATATAACATCTGCACAGGGCTTGGATTTCCCTATTCGCATGAATGCCATGAGGAGCTCAGCCAACTTCTCCACTGTTGTGAAAAGGGAAGCCAATGCTAATTCACTCCTCCACAGCACTAAACTGGATTCTCTAGGTTGTTCTGCTGCTAAAAACATGATTCTTCCATAACTATCATGATTGGCTAAGGGCCAGTACTGCCTACCTATTATGTCCAAATGCTTGCATTTGATGCGATAGATGCAACAATCCCAATATGTACACTGGCATTTTGCATGCAGTAACATGTGGCAATGTTGCTACATCACCAGCAATGCATCTGGCTTTGGAACTTTGGCAGCTTCAGATGCATACCACCTTTAGCATTTACAGATTTACAGCCCAATCCTACGTAGGTACCTTCCCCTGGTGTAGAGCGGGGAGGCCGCAATGGGCCTTCTCGGATTTCCACCAGCTAAATAGCTGGTGGAAGTAAGAGGAGGCCATGTAACGGCTGAGCCGGCCCGGTGGGAGACGGGGATATGGAGGTCGCCATCCCCGCCCCCCTGGGCTGGCTCGGCCAATGGCCCCCTCCCTCGCCACCCAGATCGCCCATGCAGTCGCCGGGGGATTGCTTACCTTCCTCTGGCAGCCGGCAGCCCTTACTCATGCGTCATCGCGAACGTGCCTTACGGCACATTCGTGATGGGTTAGGGCAGTGAGTGTTCGCTCTGCTGTCCTAAAACTCCACAGGATTGTACTCTTAATCCTGTATCCTTAAATCTAAAACACCAGCATAATTGATAAATAAATGCCATTTTAATTGCATAGTTAAATAAATAAGAACTAAAAACATTTTGCATAGTATTGAGCAAGGGTAGCTACAATATGTTCCATTGAAACAGTTCCACTTACTCAACTGGCTATTGTCTCTCGACTTGTAGAAGCTGAATAACTGCAGCCAATATGGCTTTTACCTTGTCTACACAGGCACAGCAGATTAAAAAAAAGATAAACAGAAAAAGAGAGGTATAAATGTTTCAATTTATGTAACTACAAACACATTTAGATTTGCTTTACCAAAAATAGTTTTTTTTCTATTATGCCAAAAAGAGGTAAACATAACTGTAAAAATAAAGAATTTGTTCTTTAGAACCCCGTGAGAAAAGAAAAACTTGAATTCTTCTTTCCCCTCAGCTTTCAGAAAAAGGAGGAAGTAGAAACATTCAGATGTTTTTTTTCTTGTTGAAATAAGTGTTAGATATGTTTATACATCACAATGCATTTTATATTTTAAAGGCTTAGGTAGCTGTATTATAGTACACTTTTTAAACTGTGGAAACTGACATGATCCTGTCATCTTGAGTAGATGAATAATGTCTGCATTTTCAAAGAAGTGGGCAGTACAGGTTTAAAAGCCATGTAAAAAGATAGACAACAAGAACTCTCTTTTATTGATAAAATTTGGCTGCCTATTTTACACAAACAAAAAACAGACTAACGGTAGCATCATCTCCCTGTGCTCAGTAGCTGCAGGGTTCATCCCAGAAACTGCAACATTGTCTCCCTGCACTGAGTAGCTGTAGGGTTCCTCCCAGGTCGACATTTCTGCTTACTCTGTTGCTAATTGCCTCTTTAGTTTCTGCTGTGTCTCTGTTATAAGGTTCACTTCAGACAGAGCTTTGCATGCTACATCTTTACATCACGTTGCTGTATCCACACCTGAAGAAGTCTACAGTTGTAGACGGAACGTTGTGTTTCGCTAACTATGTTTTGATGCCAATGTGCACACGAGTTGGATCTTGTTTTTAATGTGATTTTAATGTGTTTTTTTGAACTATTACTGATGTGTTTTAAACATGATTTTACCATTTTTCTATTGGTTTTATTACATTTTTATCCTTTTAGATGGCTTTTAAACCAGTACTGCCCACTTCTTTGAAAATTGTTGCTGGCCATGAAAGTTTCCGCTATATGTCTGTATTTGTATACATAAATATAAAAACATGAACTGGACACATTTCAGTCCAGTGTGTGTGTGTGTGTGTGTGTGTGTGTGTGTGTGTGTGTGTGTGTGTGTGTGTGTGTGTGCGCAAATGGAGGCTTCCCACTTCTGCAGAAAAGAATGGCTGGCACACTTATGGGGTACCATCTACCACAACTGTCATGAGAGCGCCACATACATCAGTCGGATCCCCAATCAATGCTAAGGTTGTTGAAAATGGCCATTTCATCTGTTGCACAAAAATGGGAAACATGCTTCTTGTCCTGCTTCCACAATGAAAATGGACTTGTAGATCTCTCCCAAGAAAAGGCTCGTGAGGATTCTGGATTACACAGACCTCACTGCTTAAGAGTTACACATCTCAATCTACAACAGAATTGGAAAAAGGAGATAAGCAAGTCTCTCTTGTGCCATTTCCTGACCTATCCCATTTCAATGTCGTATATACACTGGCTTCTAGCAATCAAATTTAAGTCGGCATAAATGATAGTGGTGCATGGTATAGGAAAATATGGCTAGGATCCAAAGAGTCACTTAGATGCACCCAGGGATATAGGCATGGCTAGTGGAACTTTTAAAGAACTTTTTTTCCTTTGAGTGGTAGACCTCCATGTAGTACAATATTCATGAACTGCTTTTGGAGGGATCCTCAATTACAAAACAGTGCTGCTATCTGCTATCACTAAAAAAATAAAAATAAAAGTCTAAATCTTCCTTGGGTACATGAAACTAGCTTCACAATTCTTTGGCTCCAAACCCAGGTACAGAACTAACAGCCCAATCCTACCCAGCTCCTCCACTGGTGCAGCAATGGTGGAGGGAGAACGGGAGGCTTTGGGAGGGAAAAGGGATTTAAATCCTCTTTAAAGGGGGAATGTAAAGGGGATTTAAACTCCCTTTCCCTTCCAAAGCCTCCCATTCTGCCCTCCACCACTGCTGCACCACTGGAGGAGCTGGGTAGGTTTGCGCTGTAAGTAACTGCTGCTGTTTATGGGTTCTTGGAGAAAACATATTCCGCACAGAAGACTAGGTGCATGATTTAAAATAAAGTAATATATCTGATTGCTTTGCTCCATTTGAGGAATGAAATAGTAGCCAGCTTGTTAAATGTCATTGGCTGTAGCTTTTTTTGAATTTTGGTACCATTTCCGAATGACAGTTCCGGAGCTACTAGCTACCACACAAAGGGCACCTCCCACTGTCCACCATGTCGGTAAGTGATTGAGAAAAATAATTTGAAGCATAAAAGCAAAAACAACATCCATTGTTTTCATGATAGCAACAGGACCCGCCTTCTCTATTTGTAAGGCCTTTGTAAGAAATATTTGACCACCCAGCCCCAGCAGTCCAATTAATATTAAGAGAAATCTGTCTATACCACAGTTAGGTAAACTCCATTCATCTAATACAAAAAGTGCTATTACACATACTATTAAACCAATTACTGCATAATACCAGATGGACAAAAAATAATGCACAGATTTCCCCATCTTTCTTAGTATAACAATAGTTGAAGCAGCAGCAACGGCACTTGTAACAGCTGCTATTGTCCCTTTAAGATGATCTGTGTAGCTTCCTTCGATTCCAGTAACTTTGGATCCAAATAAAAAAGGGGGTCTTGCAATAAGCACCACTCCAGTGATAGTAAATAGGGTGAAAAGAAGATCCCAGAGACTGTATTTCTCCTTGAGAAATATCCAAGCAAATAGTGATGTAAAAACTGGACTGCTGAAAGTAATGACTGTAGCGTCAGCAAGAGGCATCACTTGGAAAGCGTAATAAAGAAGAATCATTGCTCCAGAGCCAAGAAATCCTCGGAAGAAAAGAAATACTCGTTTGTCTTTTGGTCCCAGAAATCCAGTTCTAAAAAGGAAAGAGACAGGTAGCATTTTTGTCTCATGGCTTGAGGACTCCATAATCAAGTGTCAATGAGACTAATAATGACAAACAGAGAACTTCAGATGACAGCACCAGTTTTAACTGCGATTATTCTAGAATCGCCAGAATGATACTATTGGGATGCAAGTTCTGCTCATATTCAGCATCTGTAAGCCTAGTTTCATTTATATTTATAATGCAATCAGTACTAAACCTAGTAATATTTAGAATCTTATACCCATTTCCTAAACATATTTCCTTCAAAGCGTGCTGAGGATCAAAATTATACAGCATGCTTTGTGTTCTATTTTTGCATACAATGTGACCCCAAATAACGTTCCGTAGAGACTAAACTTAAAATAACTGTTTTGAAAGCTTAAAGAGTCTATCATATGTATTTTTATAACACATTTCTTCTCATGCAGCTCAACATCAAAAACTGCTAAATTTCAGTATCCTGGAGGTGGGGAGTCCTGCCCCTTGGAAAAAGAAATTTCATATTTTAAATATTTGTGTTTAATAAGATTAACAGCACAATCCTGCCTAAGATCCGACCGGCAGCCCATGGCTGCCCGCCGGATCCAGTGGCTGCCAGGCGGGAAATCTACCCGGGGAACGAGATGCTTGTTTCCTTCCCTGAGTGTAACCGGGGCTAGGCCCTATCGGCCTCCTCGGATTTCCGCCAACTATTTTGCTGGCGGAAGTAGAGGAGGCCGTGTAAAGGCTCCGGCGCCCGGCGGGGGTCAGGATATGGCCGAACGCCATCCCCCGCCCCATCCCAGGATACTGGGGCCAATGGCTGTCCTCCTGGCTCCGGTGATCCACACACACCCCGCCCGCTGGATCCAAACGTATCTTGGTCCAGCGACGGCGGGGTCCTGCCGGAGCCGGCCTTCCCGGCTCTCAAGGAGGCGCCGGAACACTTGTTCCGATGCCGGAAATTTCTGGTGGATTGGGCTGCCCATAGGGCACCCCCCCAATATACATATACTTCATAGTGTCTAATTATGCTATAGTTCACACATATACTATGTACTGCATATGGTGTACACAGAAGCAGTTGCTTGACCCACAGCACAATCCTATCCAGCTTAAACCACCGGTGTAACTAGCGGTGTAGCAAGAACGGGAAGTCCCAGAACAGAAAGGGACTTCCAATGCTGGTTACACCAGTGGTGTAAGTTGGATAGGATTGCGCTGCCAGTTAGTTAGATCAAGTGCTCAAAATGTTCCTTGTCAACATTTATACACTGCCAACGTAGCTGACTAAGGGATCTGTAGACATCCACCAATGTGTATACTGGGATGGTTCTGCACATCTCTTCAGCTGCTTCCCTAGATGTTTGAGTATTTCAGTAACCCTTGTGAGCACCTTTACCTGAGGTGTGCCTGCACCTCCACCTGATGATGATCTATTCAGATTATGATCTGGGAAGCATGCCTTGAGGGATGTGTTTACTCCACACCATCATGCCTGCACCTGCACTAGTTTATAATAGATCATGAGGAGAGTTCACCTACCTCACTGGCTCAGTCCTTGGAAAACCTGAGAGCCGTGTTGGATATAACCAAGTTAAAATGAGTGTACATTTTTTTTTGAGACATTCTGTATTTAGATCGTTCAGTCAAAGTGTCAAAACTTCCACCCCCGCTGGCATTAACTGGCCACCACATACCACTCCAACAGCGCAATCCTACCCAGCTCCTCCAGTGGTGCAGCAGTCGTGGAGGGAGAACGGGAGGCTTTGGGAGGGAAAGGGGATTTAAATCCTCTTTAAAGGGGGAATGTAAAGGGGATTTAAATCCCCTTTCCCTTCCAAAGCCTCCCATTTTCCCTCTACCACTGCTGCACCACTGGAGGAGCTGGGTAGGATTGCGCTGTTAGAAAAGTCTTGCAATGCTCCCAAACTATACTCCTTAATGGCTAGTTACACGAGCCAGCAGCATTACACAAGTGCCTCAGAAGTGCATGGGATGTTGCTGAGCTTGCAACTGGGAGGTGCTCTCAAGGAGGCATCATTTGTATGAACTCGTGCTATTTTATCATTTCCACAATCAGTCTTTTCTGTCTGCTGCCATTTCCCAAATTGTTCACAGCAACATAATTCAGTCCTCTCTGCTGCATCAGAGCGCTTCCCAATTGCAAGTGCCATGACAACCCCATGCGCCACTGAGGTACCTGCTTGAGGACCACGAGCTACTGTGAACCGGCTGCATTACCGGTATTACTCCATATCAAAAGGTACTCTTTGGGCTTTTGTCATAGAAAAGCTTGATCATACAAATAGACGCAATGAGGCAAGGGCCAACCTGGGATAACTGACAGTGTTAACGCCAGTGCTGATTTCTTATTAAATGGGGGAGGGGAGTTAGATAGAAGTGCAGGTTGAAGAGGGATATTAAACCTTTCCTGTGCTCACTGTGCCCCCAGCCCATGAAATAACTTCTCTTCAGCCATTTTTCTCTCTGCATAGTTCACAGCATGGCTACAGAGAAGTGACCAGATGGAGAAAGAACAGGGATGGAGGAAGGGGTTTGGCTGTCTTCTCCTGCCTGCCCAAGCAATGCTTTAACTCAGCGGTGGGGAACCTCCGGCCCCAGGGCCGGATCAGGCCCCCAAGGCCATCCGGTCCGGCCCCTGGAGAGATTGCCGGGAGGCCGCCCAACCGGCCCCTGGAGGCTCCGCCGGGTCTGCGCGTCACCTCCGGAGGCCGGGAGAGGGCCTTTGCATGTCCTTCCCGGCCGCCACCTCGACCCCTTCTCACCAGGCCGTTGGCCATTTTGCACATGCGTACCACACCAATAAGGGCAAGCTCTTGCCCTCTTGCCCTCATCGGCATGGTACGCTGGAGGTGACGCGCGGACCCGGTGGCGGCTTCGGACGGTGAGCGCGGAGCCTCTGGAGGCCGATGGGGGGCGGGGGCAAAAATTAAATAAATAAATAAAAATGGCGCCCGGCCTTACGGACGGCCCTCAAGCAAATTTCTAATATTTAAAATGGCCCTCGCCAGGGAAAAGGTTCCCCGCCCCTGCTTTAACTCTTGCATTTTATAGGGACTTAATAGTGACCTGACTGGACACTCAATCTGCTGCCATCACAGACAATTTGGCTCTCAGTTCAACAGTTTGCCACACCTCCTCTAGTCTATACCACAGTAAATTCCAAGATAGTAAATCAAGTCTGCAGGTAGGAAATCGTCAAGAATGTCCAAGTATTTTATTCTAGTTTAAAGCTAATGTTACATTAACTACTGTGCTATTTACCAGTCCCAACCTAACTACACTCTTCTACAATTCTAATCATATTCCCAATAAACGGAACAGACATTTTTCTTGCCCTTTACTCACAGAGAAGGACACAATACTCACTTGAAGTATATTAAACCAGGAAGAACAAATGACATTTGGAAAACACATCTAAAGGCACTGACTTCCACTGAATGTACATTTTCAATTTTCTTTAGCAATAAAGACGCCACTGAGAAGAGAAAGGCAGACAACAGTGTGTAGAACAGGCCAAGCCCTGGACAGGCATTTTTCTTCTTTGCTCCTGTAACAGAAAAATTGTAATTTCCAGTTAGTAATCAACAATACAACTGTGATTTCTTTAGATGTATTTAAAGAAGTTTGTGTGCATGTTTAGGTTTTGAACAAACTAACTTTGAGGAGGGAAAGAAACAAAAGCAATATTTCACTTCTGTATTAATACCCTAAATAAAAGGGTATTTTGGAAAACAACAATTTTCAACATGAAAGTGGGGGCAGCCACTTTGTCAATGCAAAAATTACTGTGTTTAAACAAAAAGTTACAAAAATTTAAGGTGCATCTGGTTATTCCATAGAAAGTAGCAGGCACGAGCAGCTCTCTTTTGTGTCCTGTACATTACAGATATTCATTCAGAGAGACTCCCATTCATTACAGAGATCACAGAACAATGTTTATAATTATTTCCATACTCAGGAAACCCTGAGCTCAATTCATAAGGCTATGCTGAGCCTAGGATGCTTTGCATAGCAAATACACACATAGCGTTCTCTGCTCACTCCATTATTAGGGAAGCCTCTGCTTTCATGGAGCGCTGGACCCACTGGGGACCCAATAGGTTGAAACATCTATGACCACTAGGATTTCTGTGAGTGATTGACCACCAAGGTCAGTGGCCTAATACCGTAAGCTGTATGGAAGAGCATCTGAATCCATGCCTCTCTTGTACAAATCTAGAGCTCCATCTGAGCACTGGGCTCATGATTTTTGATGTCATGGCACTGATGTTTTCCCCACTCCAAAAGGTTTTTTTTTTGTGCATCCCAAGGACTTCCCTTGTGCATCCCAAGTTATTACAATTATTCTACAGTACCCGTAAAAGGCAGAAAAGCTGCTGATAAGTCTAACATAATTCCAGATAAAAGTATCCTTCAGTTCCCTAGATCTTCATTGGAAACCTGGGACTTTACTTATTACAGGTGTCCCCCGCTTAACGATGGGGATATGTTCTGGAAAACCCATCATATAGTGAAACCGTCATTAAGCGAGTCCTTAATGTAACACAATAGAGTTGTAATAGGGAATAAATGGCAAACACAGTGTACGTTATGAGTGTAACACAAAGCACAACAAGATTTCTACCTGTCAATAGAGGTAGAAACACACACATAAACACAGAGAGTTAAAGATAACTTTTTTGCATTTAAAATACAGTATTGTAGCATGCTACGCGCTGCGGCAAGGAGAGTCATGCCGGCCACATGACCACGGAGACGTCTTCGGACAACGCTGGCTCTTCGGCTTTGAAATGGGGATGAGCACCACACCCTAGAGTCGGACACAACTGGACTTAATTGTCAGGGGTCACCTTTACCTTTTACTGTAGCTTTAATTCTTTGTTTACACTTTGGGAACCTCCATCATATATGCGGATCATCATTAAGTGATCCATCATTAAGGGGGACAAATCTGTATTTGTATAGTTGTGTGTGTGTGTGTGTGTGTGTGTGTGTGTGTAGGTCATGTCCTGCACTTGCTCTCAATACTCACTAGGAAGCTCACGTAAATATTACATTTCCTGATGAGTACTAGGAGTACCACAGGCTCATGTAATCACTCCAATGTTTTTCCAGGCATTTCAGAAAAAGTTAATTGTAAGGTGGACCTTATTTGTGTCAGAAAAAGCTTGGGTAAGTGTGTTTGCTTAAATATAAATTAAGTGTAAACTCTCACCAAAAAAGCTCTATTAGTTGTATAATTTATGCCCACAGAATAAGCATTTATTACCTCTGAAAGACCTCTGAAAATGTGGTTGCCTCTACATGTTACAAGAGGTATATAGTAGGTAGGGGATTTCAACTATTAGTGTACAGTGAGCAGGCAAACTCACTTTTCCCACATCATCTGAATAAATTCCCAGAATCATAAAGGTGCAATTTCATCACAATTTCCTTGATGTTACTTGTACATAATCCAAAAAAGAAAAAGAAAAAAAGAGCCATGATTCCTGAAACTGTTAGCTGTGGTTAAGAAAAGATATAATCTAAGATGATTAGACAAACTCTAAACTCAGTAGGCTCTTGTGGAAGAAAGTAGTGGTTTGGCAGGGCACTTCTGTCAGTTGCTAGGCAACTTAGAATCACAACCTGAAAGCTGAGAATCAATGTTTTCTAACATTCAACAGCTGTGACCAAGATGGCATAAAATACACAGACGTGTTTCGGCCCTCTCAGTTCCCAGGAGATCAGCCAATAAAATCAATTTCCGAGGAGCAGTAATCTCTCTCCCTCTTAAGGGCTGAATCTCATTGGACACATTGAAGAAATTAGGATTAATGAGAGAATGCACTTGGCATGAAGAGTCTGGCATGGATTTTACTGTGGTTAACTAGACACTGCCCTATGCCAACTGCATACATGTAAAAGAAGCATTAGATTAGCATCTCTTTTATTCAATAAAATACAGTTTGGGGAATGAAACATTTCAGAACACTTTAGTTTATCCAAATTTTATAACCATCCAGTTAAAAATGTCTCATTCGCTACATAACCTGTGCACATATCCGATGCACACTCATTTTGCCCATTGGCTAGCCCAGGCTGGGAGGGGGCGGGGATATCGGCACTGAGTTGCACTGATATCCCAAGCCCCTTCCCAGCCTGGGCCGGCCTTACATGGCCTCCCAGATGCACGCCAGCTAAACAGCTGGCATGCATTCAAGGAGGCCCATCGGGGCCTCTGGGGCTTACACCGAGGGATGGGGACAAACTTTCCCTTTCCCTGAGGTGAGCCTGGGCTGTGCCAGTGCAGGCCACAATCTGCGCAGGATGGCGTGGTCGGCCATTTAGGCCAGCCGTGCAAACTTGTGCAGGATTGCGCCATTAGACACCGTCAATCGTACCATTTTCCTTGACTCCCTCTTCTGATTGGAATGTACATGCTCTTGGTATATACCACAATATGTATTACTTGGAAGAATAGATTTCCATAACTTACCTGCTTTTTAACTACTGTATATCCACTTTCAAAAGTGACTTCTGCACAGAATAGTACAACTGAATCACTGCAAGGGCTAGCAGTATGCTAGACCCAACAACTTTCATCAACAAAATCTGCCAAGGTTGTAAGACACAATTGTGCAACACATACTATGTACAGTTTCAGCTATGGTCAATGTGTTCTTGCTGGTTTGATAGTTCATCAAAAGTCATGAACAGAGTTGACCAAGGAACTGTTGGTATTTCTGTAACCATAGTTCTAAGCTGCATAGTTCATATGCACACTTACCTGGGAGTTAATCCCATTGAAATCAATGGGACTTATTTCTAAGTAGACTTGCATAGGTTGGGCTCCTAGACAAACACAGAGCCTAAATCAAAAATCCAAAAACACTTTAATTTTCATTTGCTGACTCGCCTTCAACAGTTGCTGACTGGCCTTCTGTCCTCTCTCAGGCTAGCTCTCTACATATCACAAATATTGCAGGAAACTTTAACTGTGTGTTTAGGTTTTCATGGCCAGCAATTATTCTCACAGAAGCAATGACGGGATTAAAAGCCATGACACAAAAAATATTAAAATCACGAGTTAAAAACACAATTAAAAACTCTGTTTAAAACTGTATGAATTTTAAAATTAATCTAAAAGCAACGTTTCCGTCATCTATCGATGACCTTCATCAGGCAAAAACAAAGCTACAGCGAGCTACATGAGCAAAGCTACATGAGCAAAGCTACATGAATACGTGGAAAAGCTTTTCATGTGGAAAAGCTTATATTGGTACAATTAAGCGCATGAACTCGATAAGACTAAGGGAGCATGAACGCTCGTGCAGATTAAAACACCCACTACAATCAGCCCTTGCTGAACATAGTCTGGACACTGGCCATAAGATGGACTTTGATAACACCAAAAGATTAGTCTATGAAGTCTGTCGGAAGATTAGTCTATTAGTCTGTCGGTAGAGATTCTGTCTATACCGACAGAGACAACACGGGGAGGCGATTGAGATTTTCAAAAATCATCAGATTTTATTGAACAGAAGGGAGGAAACATTGTTTATGAATAAGATCTGGGCTCCTGCATTGAAGAAGAAAGCCGAGAATTCCGTCCTCCCCTCTGCAGGTCCGAGGTTATCTCAGGTCGTCTGAGAGCTTTCTCTAACAGGATCACTGCTACAGACTACAAACCGGAACTGAGTACTTCCGTGTTAACGATCTCCAGCTGGCCAGCGCTGCTGTGTCTTTTTAAACTTGTAGTTTGAGAGACAATTGCTTCACCATCCTTACAGCTCGCTGTAGCTTTGTTTTTGCCTGATGAAGGTCATCGATAGATGACGGAAACGTTGCTTTTAGATTAATTTTAAAATTCATAAAGTTTTAAACAGAATTTTTAATTGTGTTTTTAACTCGCGATTTTAATATTTTTTGCGACATGGCTTTTAATCCCATCATTGCTTCTGTGAGAATAATTGCAGGAAACCTTAATGCTACACTAGTGTTTCCCACACCAGATAAACTGTGGTTGTCTCACATCTACACTAATGGATCTGGGAACCCTTTTTAGGTCAGGGTTTCCAGATGTATTACAGGGGTGTTAAGGATACACAGCGCAGAACATCCACACTTTACATATTTACTGCAGGGGAAAGCCAGCATTTCCTACAGCAACTGCAATGAGTAGAGCAGCCCTAAGGACCAAAACTATACATGGTTAACATTAGACCTGAATCTTCAAACAGGGGTCTACCTCCATTAAATGTAAAGCCATGGAGAGGGCATAATTCAAATGCAACAGGGGAATGTGGAGGGGGAGGAATATTCCTAAACATTCCCATCACAGTCCAGCTCCCGAACAGACTCTAATACTAGAAAGTGAGTGTGGCTGGGAGAAAAGCCAATGGTGGTGGTGAGGAAAAAATTGCAGGGAGAAAAGCAGCTGATGTGGAAGGTTTAGGCACCACTCATGAGTCTATTTGCCTTTTAAAATGCATCTTCACACATATACCGTATTGTCCCGAGTATAAGACGCACCTGATTATAAGACGCACCCTTAAAGTTTGGTGCTATTAAAAAAATTTAATTAAATCACTGGCATTAAATTGCAACAGCCTGATTATAAGACGCACCCCTAGTTTAAAAACTTAAATTAGGAGAAAAAAGTGAGTCTTATACTCAGACCAATACGGTATTTGACGGAGATCCATGTTAAAAGTATGGGTCAGCTGACTGCACAACTTGGGCATTCTCCTTAACGCACGTACGCTCATGCATGCACGTGCGCACATGCACACACGCACACACTTTCAGTACCTATTCAATTTCTTCTCTTAGCCCAGAACGCCCAGTAAGAAAATATTTCCCTTAAATATAATGCTACCCACACGTTTTCAGAAACTTGAATATAAAAACGGAAAGCTCCAGAGCAGAGCCTCTGTAGCACATTTGCATAGAAAAGGAAAAATAGTTTTCTGAAATGATTAAATTTCAAAATGTACTACAGTTTGAGGTAATGTGTATACATCTCTGTTTAATCATAAGGGTTTTTAGTCTTGTTTTAGGGGGAAAAGTCTCCTTCTCCCTCCTCTGACAAGCAGTACAGTGACTGGCAGAGCTCCATGACATTTAGCCACTTCAGACTTGTATAGATTTTGATCTCTTAATTATACGATTGACCCAAATTTGTCTACGTTATACAATACAGACCCATGCTAACAGCGACCTTTTCACTGGAAATACGGTATTAGATTAAAATAAGGTGACTCCAAATGAACTGCAGCTGATGGAAAAAAATCCAAAACTATGCTGATCTACAGAGTGAAGAACAAGAACAGAATATCAAATTCTTATTTCCTGCATAGAAGTCTATCTGATTATTCAAACAACAAGCTGCCAAACTCAACGCTGGAATTATTAAAGTAGGTCAGAATTCAAAGAACTGCGCGACTAGTTTTGCAAACCAAGAACTCACATAAAACATCATGCCACAGGCCAAAACCTGTTGAAACAGAAGACACTTTCAAAAGTACCTTCAAATATGGAACAGAGCACAGAGGGGATCTGCTATAAAAAGAAAAAAAATCCCTCAAGTGTCCTCAAAATAATTACGGTATTTGGACACCCAACAATTTTTTTGTTGGTTTGTCAATTAAAACCCAAGAATTCTGCACAATTTCTCTCTCTCTCTCTCCCCCCTCTCTCTCTCACACACACACACACTTTAACATTAATAAAGGATAATCTCTCTGAAGTTGTTTTAAAAGGATATATGAAAAATGTCTGGAAATAAATGCACCTTTGTATTATGAACTGATATTGAACTTTCGGATTACAAAAGGAAGATATCATACTCCATGCTACTATTCCAAACGGCCAAAGCAAATACTTTGGAAATGAAAGACCTTCTCATTGAATTATTAAACAAAACAGCAAAATATAAGGCTACAATCCTACATACACTTCTTACTTAGAAGCAAGTCTCAATGAAATTATTATTATTATTATTATTATTATTAACAGTATTTATATACCACTTTTCAACAAAAGTTCACAAAGCGGTTTACCGACAAAATCAAATGATTAAATGGCTCCGATCAAGCGAGGCTTACTTCCGAGTCAATATGCACAGTGTAAAACATGTTTCATAGTGTCTGTTCTTTCAATGTAAACATTAAGAATGCAATAAGATAACTTTTAAAAGATCGAGTTTCCCGGCAGTATGCAATTTTTTAATTCTGTAACATTTCTCTATTCTTCATGCATTAGCCTCTTTCCAGAATGGCTCTCAAACCATAATAACCTTACATTCTGCTCTGACAAAACATTAAGGTGGTACAGCCTTGAATAGCATAGCAAAGCAAGCAGGTGACTCCACCGTTTTAATAAGTAGTGTTGTTATATCAGGATTCAATTTCTCTATGTATCTTCTGGTCAGCTCTACTTTCAAGAAGATTACAGTTTCTATTTCCTGCTTTTGGTCCTATATTGGTACCCTCTGTGCCACTTCTCCACCCTCTTAGCTATGCTGCATAATCGCTAAGAGGCAAAGTGGTACTGTACTTATTTAGGACAGCAACGTGAAGATATAAATTGGGGAAAGGAACAAAGCAGTTTTCTCTAGCTATGTAGAAAGGAGATTACCTATCTGCAAGAACGGAGAGCGAGTTGTGAATTGGGACTTCCCTGTCTGGAACCTTATCTGACCTTAGGCAAGCCTTTCCTTAGCCTCAGCTGCAAGATGGGGATAATATTTACCTGACAGCAATGGTTCCCAAACCCTTTAGTACCGGGACCCACTTTTTAAAATGATACACTAGTCTATCGGGACATACCTAGCTTTACGAGACTTAAAAAAGGTGATCTAGAAATAAACAATATTTTTATTTATTTATTTATTTATTCATGTGCTATTTTATTTATTTGCAAAAAAACTAAACCTATTTCTCCTAATGACGCAGCCCTAATGAATAGCCACAATGCTTAAGGGGTTAGTTATGTGACTCACAGTGCAATCCCTACTAACTTGCCAGCGACTGAACGAGTGTTCCGTCTCTGGAAGGAGTCGCAAACGTGCTGTAAGGCACGTTTTCGCCTTCTCGGGAGCAGGGAACGCTGGCGCAATGCCGGCCTCCCCAGCTCCAGCGACGGACCCGACCCCGCCGCTGACGGACCCAGTAAGTTAGGATCCAGCGGGGGGGGCGGATCGCCGGGGCAGGGAGGGGGGCCAGTGGCCCAGGCAGCCCAGGAGGGGGCGGGGGACGGCCTTCAGCCATATCCTGACCCCCGCCGGGCGCCAGAGCTTTTACACAGCCTCCTCTACTTCCGCCAGCAAAATAACTGGCGGAAATCCGAGGAGGCTGATAGGGCCTAGCCCCGGTTACACTCGGGGAAGGAGACGAGTCAGGTCGTCACAGGTCACACCAGAAAAATCACCTCTATATAAGAGAAAACACTACTGTCCGACCACCATGTTAATTTTTGTAACCTCGGTATACGTATCACCCCAAAGACTTCCAGACAGTGAGGTTCATTTGTAAGCAGCTTATCAGGTAGGTGCATTTCTAACTAGACTCCTCACAAGATCAACCCCAATTCCACGATACGTTTCATTTGTTACAATACACATATATTATTCAGTATTGGGGTAGGCTGGAGAAGTCTGACCTCTCAGGAATATGTCAGGGTGCTGCCTGAAATTTCAACTTTCATTAAAAAAAAATCTTATTTTTGGAAATATAAAGTATGTAGGCAGTACTCTGTCCAATTTCTCATTATGCTCTGCTCCAGCCTTCCAGAGGTCTGTCCAATAACAAGCAATTAAACAAACATATTAAGGCTGTAATCCTATGTATTCTTACCTGGGAGCAATCCCCAGTGAATTCAATGCGGCACACTTCTGAGTAGACATTCATAAGACTGTGCTGCAAGCTACTGTATTTATACTTGAACTATCCTGCACTGATTCCCCCCTCCTCCTTCCTTTCCATACCCTTAGGACAGTGTTTCCCAAACTTTTTCGATCTGCAGTTCCCTTGTTGACCATTAGTGACCATTGGCCACAGCTCCCCATTACATTATGTTATGTGACAGGCAGAAAACCACCAGGTGAAGCTTTCTCCCAAATTTCACCTCTTCTGTGAATAACTTCTGTGAAGGTAGTTTTTCCCCATTCTATAGGCCCAATCAGAAGTGGGGTTCGGGTAAGCTGGCTGGGACACCCCCTTCTTCCTTCTGTCTTCCCTCCACAGGGAACCTGAATCCACCCTTCCGTGGCTCCCCTGGCTGGCTTCCGTGGCTCCCAGGGGAGCCACACCTCACAGTTTGAGAACTACTGCCTTAGGATCATTATCCCCAAATTTCTGACTTCAAGTTAGTGATTGTTGTAAACATTTGACCCAGCCCTATTTAATTACTACATTTAGATGCCAATGGACCACAGAATAGGAAAAGCAAACTCTGCAAACTGTTGCACATGAACACATCCACAGAATACTATACTATCCAAGCACAAATTCCTTCCATTTCTGTTTCAAAAAGAGAACACAGCAACACTAGTTCCAGAGGAAGATGAAAAAACAAGAGATGTGGATGCCAGAGAGGGAAGTTGCCTTCTGTCATTCTGTCCCTTTATAAGAGTACTAACCGGTATATGCACTCTTTCAAACTAGTTATAACTTTTATAGACTACTATACTGGAGAAACTGGGGCCTAGTTCTCACCAAAGTTGATTAAAAGCAGGCAGAATGGGGAATGGGGAAAAGCAGAAATGGGGGGGGGGATTTATTTATTTATTTGATATTTATTCCACTTTCTCCCCCCATGGGGGGGGGGCTCAAAGCAGCTTACAACAATATAAAAAGCAGGAATGGGGAAAAGCAGACTCATATGATTTGAGTTTCTCTCTACTACGGTATATTAAAAAAACCCAAAACCATAGAACAGTGGTTCCCAAAATGGGAGGCATGGCTCCCAGGGGAGCCGCGGAAACTAGTCAGGGGAGCCACAGAGTGCCACAGAATCCTCTCGGAAAACAGTACAGTACAATGCCAATTGGCAGGCATCAACAACATAATATAATGGGGAGCCGTGGCCAAAGGTCACCAATGGTCAAGGGAGCCGCAGGTCGAAAAACTTCGGGAAACACTGCCATAGAAGGTCCTCCCTGACATGGAGTTTTTCCTGTGTACAGGGAATTATATTATATGCAGTATTCAATCATATGAATGCCTTCCTACCTATTCAGTCTGAAGTGGTATCATATGTAAGATTCTCCAGGAACCCAGAAAAGCTATTTCAGATGAGACAACTTAGTTAGCGGTAGGTCTTTTAATTAGAGTGAGACCTACCAGACTCTTTTTTTGTGGCTTCTAAGTCAGATCTGGCTTCTGTGGATAAGACTTGAGCCCTGATTAAAACCTACCCGGTAAGTTGGAACTTCTCCAAATTCTGGCAGGTTAGAACTCCTTGAAACACATGGAGGGGATGCCAAAACATTCCATGGCCTAGGTCTACCACCTCAGTGAGAATGAGGCCCAAACTATGGGATAATGCGGCAACCTACTCAAAGGCATTCACATGATACACAGAAACTCTGTATGTCTGAGTAGTGTCTTTGTCCCAGCAGCTGCATGTTCACATGAAACACTAGCTCCAAGAAACGTACTATCAGTAGAAGGGCCATAGTTATGAGAATGGCTCATTGGATTGGAAAACAGGAGTAGCAGCAGGGAAGGAGACTCTGTTAGGGCCTCAAGACTATGCTTTGACATATAACTTTTCATCAATTCACATAACATTTGGATTAAAACTTCAATATAGAGGATTTTACTGTAAGCTTAATTTTATTATTTATTTAATTTAAAGAATGTTTACCCCGCCTTTCTCCTGATAAGGGCAATCAAGTCAGCTTACAATTAAAACATGTTAAAATACATAATAAAATACAATATAATAAAAACAATTATAACAGGTATTTAAAACAATTAAAACAAACAAACCCAGTGGGTCACCTTATGATTGCATTTATTAAAAAGCCAGCCCACCATGTTAGCCATTGAACGCTAACCTGAATAAAAACGTCTTGAGGCCCCGCCGAAAGGTCTCTAAGTAGGGAGCCGTTCTCAATTCCAGGGGGAGGGAATTCCATAGTTGGAGCGCCACCGCCGAGAAGGCCCTATTCCTTGCTACCATCCCCCTCACCTCCGTCAATGGTGGCACGGTTAACAGGGACCCCCCCCCCCCCGATGACCTCAGAGTACGGGTTGGATTATAAGGAAGGAAGCAGTCCCTCAAATACCCTGGTCCCGAGCCGTAAAGGGCTTTAAAAGTCAAAACTAGCACTTTGAATTGTGCCCGGAAACCAACCGGCAGCCAGTGTAGCCACCGAAGCAATGGCCTGATTGAGTCAAACCAACAAGTCGAACAGACAATTTTACACACAGTAACTACTTCTGCTGAAAACACTACCACTGATACCTCACAGAATGCTAAACTGGCAAATCACCACACTAGAACTAAACGTGTTGTTGTTTTTTTGTACCTCCCTTAAGGCTCCAAGTGGTGACTGATTAGATAACATTAATAAAGCCATTTAACATATGGTTTAACAACTTAACAACTAAAGATTATTAGGTTGTTTTTCCACAGCAGTTCAATTAGATATAACATTTAGATATATTGTTTTAATCGTTGTTTGTATATGTTAGCTAGAGGATGCTAGTGTACAGCTCCTTAAACCTTTGTTTTAGAGACTTATGGTAACCATTAGTATGAATTGGTTACCCTAAAACTGAAACATCCTTTTGTACTAATAATCAGACTTTGCATACGCAAGACTATAGCCACATATGCTAATAATTAATCTGGAATTAAACTATTAGTAGCTTGTTTCCATTCTTAAAAATCATAAATATGGATTAGAACCCTAATTTCATGCACAAGCTGGAAAGAAAAAAAATAGAAAAAAACCCAGAGTATTAACAATCCTAGAGTGTATTACAGAATAAATAACTTGCATTAAGTGCTCTTGTGTCATAGTGGTTAAAGATTAGTAAAGGTGTAGGTTTATTTTCACATTCTCAGTTGAAGAACATAATATACAGTAACAGTGCAATCCTATGCAAGTGTACTCTGAAGTATGGTAAGTCCCACTGTGTTCAGTGGGGCTTACTCCCAGGAAAGTGTTTTTAGGACTGCAGCCTAAGAGCACTGATGAATGAGGTCTGGTCTCACAGCAGCCAACTAGATGCCTTTGGGAGCCCATAAGCAGAGTATGACGGAATAGCCCTTGCTTGCTATTGCTCCCTGAAGTGATTGAGCATGGTACTCCCCAAACGGGGGGTTCCACATAGCAGGGCCCATGAGAGGGGGTAAAGGGGGTAAATTGTACCTGGGCCCAGGGTCAAAAAGGGGGCCCAGGAGCCAAAGGAGGGGGCCCAGAAATTTCCTGGGATCTCAGCTGGCCTCAGGGAGAGTGAAAGACAGTGGGCGGGCCAGGTCTACCGGGCAGGTAGACCTGGGTGCCGCATCGGGAAGCCTGGTAGATCTGGGTTCCAAAGACTTTTCCAGCTATTGCTACCCACCACACTGGAGTGGACCCCACTCCCTTTGAGAAGGGGCCCAAAGTAAACTTTGAACCCTCTAATAAAATTCCTCTCAGAGGCCCTGCCACATAGCCATCTACTGGTCTCATCTCAATAGCAAATTCAGGTGGTTGAGGGTCTATCAGTTTGTAAGTAAAACAGGGCCACCCACAGGCAAGGCTGTGGTTTCTACAAACTTGAAGGGGACTCTCTGGGCCTAGGGACACGGATAAGACTTGCCCCTCCATGAGGCCAACTGAAGCAGTCGCTTCAGACAGATGATTGGTAGGGGGAGCCCATCTCTGTTGTTTGCCAACTTGCTTCCACTGGCTCTCCTCCTTCCATTCCCAACTGGAAAAAGAAGAGGGGGCAGAGAGGAAGAAGAAACATTTAAGGGGGCAGTAGCGTTGCTGGGGGTGGTGCGGAGCTCTAAGTTCCACCGCACTCTGACCCTTCGTTACACAGCGGCACGAGGCAGCCCCGCCCCCTCGCCTTCAGAGCCATTCAGGGCGGTGAAGGCAATGTGCAGGGAGGCCACTATGTAACGAAGGGTCAGAGCGCAGTGGAACTTAGAGCTCCGCCCCACCTAGAGCGACGCCAGTGTAAGGGGGGAGAGTGCTGAGCTAGAATAAAGAAGAGTGGGAGGAGCAGAGGCTGGCACACATCATCAGGTAAGGGGCAACACTTGGCATGCCGCCTCACTTGTCCTCCTGACACTGGGCAAGTTAGGGATGGGGAGATATGTACAACATTTTGTTGCAGACCTCTCTTACGACTAAATTACAATCACGTGCCAAATAGGGACCCCAAAATACATTCACAGATGCGATGGTGATTCGGGTGCAATAAACACCTGTTACACTTGTCTTATCTGTTTCGAAAAGCAGGAGTGAGACTAACACACAAAAAGGTGCATTTTCAAAACTGAAAAACGCACCATAGGAACTGCATACTGTAGTTAAAATTAATAACAACATAAAAAGACAAGAGAGAACCAATATAAAAGTTTAAAATAAACAAGACACAAAGCGCTCAATATTGAAGAATGCAAGGTTGAGGGCAATGATTTCAAGCAAGAAGCTCAAAGGCAGGGGTTGGGCACCCGCACCTCACTGAGGAGGCGAGCTGGTACTTGTTTGCTCCCACCGAGGCGCGTAGCCAACGGGCAGCGACAGGAGCGCGGGGGCGCACCTCGAACTTTAGCCTTGACCTCGGAGAGCACCAAGGCGCCGATCCGCCCAATTCTTCTCGGCGCCTCAGCCGAAGGTCAAGGACGGACACATACGTTGTGGTGCCCCGCCAGCCCCTCCCCGGGCATCAGGCGCCACCGGGGAGGGAGCAGGAAGGGGAGAGCTCCCGGCTCTCGCCAGCATGGCAATGTCACGCGGGGCGGGGGCACATCCCGCGGCGGGTGCCCTCCTCACCTGAGGCGCCGGGCGTCCCGCGTCTCCAGGGGAAACTTCCACAGAGGGAGCAGCAGGAGGAACTGTTGCCCGGAGTGGCAGCAGACTCCGCCGCTTCCATGTCGTGCACCTGGCACAGGCAGGGCTCTTGCTGCTGCCCGGCATTTTGGTCCCCTTCCTGGGCCTCGGGGAGATCCGGTTCCAACTCCCACCGCTCCTCTCCGCCTCCCGCTACAGCGGTACGATGAGCAGCACCCTCATCGCTGCTCTGATACTGCACCATGAGGACCTCGACAGTGTTTGCTTCAAACTGCCTGCCGGCTCTGTCCGGCGAAAAGCCGGTGAGTTCGGTGCGCATGCGGCTCTCCAGCCCTAGCACCGCCCCTGTCTACTTCCATTCTCTTGATGAGGCGGCCGAGCTGACCTCCGGGGATGTATTTGTCCCAGCGCGAATTCGTCTTCCACGCCAAAGATGCCTCCCTCCGGCTCCTGGAGATTCCCTCCTTCCCGAAATTCTGGGGTGGGGAAAGATTAGAACGCCCTATAGAGATTGCTTTATGACTGACTGCAGCCGTTCTGTTCCGTTCCATTACATAATACTTTGTGTGGAGAAAAAGGATTGTGCTAGTGGTGCCAAAGATATTCCTTATGTTGATAAACTAGTACAGTAGTACTGCCAGTTACTGCCAGATTACTGGGGCGTAATCATACGCACACTTGTTTGGGAGAAAGCCCTGCTGAATTCAGCGAGATTTATTTCTTAGTAAACGTGCAGTGGGATTGGACTGCATCCTCAAACTTTGTATCAGGAAGGCTTTGGTTCAAAAAAGGGCACCTCTAATGAACTCACTATATAAAAGCTTGTGGAAGTCACTTGCTTGCAGACTCAATCCAACCACAAAGGAAACAAAAGTTCCTGTCTGAAGTCTGAGGCATTCACCTGTTTAACAGAATGTAATTGTGCTGTTTGCAAAACAAGAGGTCTGATTGTTCAGTATGATGAGTTTACATAATAACTAATATGATTTATGTGGTTTAAGGAATACAATATGGTCAAAGTAAAACTGCAATGATTCTTCTTAACTCATTAAGCTAACACTAATGTTTAAAGTTTAAAATATTTGACGTTACTATGAAAAAAGGAGAAACAATTCCCCACATTATTCATAATGTTACAAACCTTTATTATGTTCCTCCTACCTCCTTTGCTCTTTTTTTTCCAAACTAAAAACCCCAGAACACTTTACCTATCCTCTGGGGAAGGCAGTCCACTTCTTAACAATTGTTGTTGCCCTGCACCTTTACATAACTCTACAATATTATTGAGATAATACCCAGATTACAGGGTTTTTGTGTGTGTGTGTGTGTGTGTGTGTGTGTGTGCGCGCGTATGTACATACGTACATACATAGATACATATCTAGGCTTCCAATATTTTCCCGGATCCAAACCGGACCCCACCCCAAATAATCAATCAATCAATTAATTGAAATAATTAATTAAAATGGCACAGAATTTTTATTTATTTATTTATGGCCACGAAAATTGCCATTTTTGCCACCGCCGCCACTTACCTTGCTGTCCCCGCTGCTCCTCTGGCGTCGCCTTCCTGCCGCCTACGTCGCTCTGCCACCATTCTGCTCACCGCCATCATCTTCTGTCACCTCTTCCACCACTGCCGCCACCTCTGGTGCTGTCACCGCTCCGCCACCGCTACAAGTCTTCTGGGGAGCCTGGCCGGCTGCGTCCAGGCCAGCCAGGACTCCCCCTGACGCTGACGCCACCACTTGATAAATGTAAAACTTACCTTTTTTGGGCGCTACCATCTTGGATCTTGCAAAATCTCACGAGATCCAAGATTGCGGTGCCCAAATCTCGTAAGAACACATGAGACAGTAGTACTTCAAAAAGCGTTTCTTCATCGGAGGTGGGCATGATCCTGGAGCGCTACGTCCAACATTGCCACACCCCCACAAAGACTTACAGGAGAGTAAGCTCCCCTGTAGGACTTTGAGAAATGCTGCAGTAAGGATCTGCATTAAAGATGTTTACAGTGCAACCCTATTCATGTCTACTCAGAAGGAGGAGTTCAATTAGGATTACTCCCAGTTAGTGCATACAGTATAGCAGTGGTTCCCAAACTTTTTTGACTCGCGGCTCCCTTGACCTCCCTCGCCGTTAGCTGTGACTCCCCATTACAGTGCATGGAAGAAACAGGCACTCTTTACATGCTCAGATGCACCCTTTCTTATATGTATGTGTATATGTATGTGTATATTCCCTAAAACGAGCCCTAAAGTGGATTTTCCATGCTTATGCTGAGCAGCAGCTAAGCCAGGAGTGCGCAGGGTGGGGTTGGGATGCTGCCCTCCCTCCATTGGCAGGCCTGGGTAGAGGGCACTGATGTCGTCTGTGTTAGTCCTATTCATGGCAAGAGAAACATCAAAGCATGGGAGGGAAGCATTGGTCATGCCTCACCCCAGTTGCATGAGAGAGAAAGAGAGAGAAAGCTAGCTCCTTTTGGTAGCATCTTTGCAAGATGAAAAACAGATTCTTATACTGCCTGGCAGTTTCCAGGGGGGGTGTGTCCCAGCAAATAGAGTGGGGAACTAACTTAGAGGTGGGTCAGAAAGGAAGAAGGAGAGAAATCCTAATAATTAAACAACCAAACTAAACATAGAAATCAAAGACTGTATGTAAAGCAGAACCTGCTCTGCACCATTTTCAATTGCAGTTCTTGCATTTGTTTTGTGTTTGCTTTATTAAAAACATTCAACAGAAAGAAAATACTTTATTTGCAAACCTGCAATGTCTGAATGAAAATACCTTATCTGCAAACTTACAATGAGAGAAACGGGATGCTGTCTTGTCTCCAGGAGCTCTAGCTGTCCCAGCTTGAGTACTTAGCGGCTTGTTAATTGTTCTTTAACATAAGATAAGCAAGGGCTTCCCTCACGCTGTGGTTAAAAACAAGACGTGGAAACTGCATACAAACCTGAAGTATTTTGAAATTAACTTTGAGTGACTTTGAGTGACCCGATGTGAAGATCCGGGTCTTTGTTTTTGCTCTCTCTCTTGCAAGCAAGAATATGTGTTAATTAAAAGACTAACACGAAGCCCCTGGCTGCTTTCGATGATGGGAGTCATGCTGAACCAGAGGCGTCGCTGCGTCGCTCCGGTAGGGGCGGGGCCGTAAGTTTCGCTCGTCCTAGTCCCGTTTACCGAGTGAGCAGGAGGCGGCCCAGCCCCCTCACTGTCGGAGCCATTCCCCTGCGGAGAAAGCACCAGGCAGGGTCTCTTGCCTGCTGCTTTCTCCGCAGAGGAATGGCTCCGACAGTGAGGGGGCGGGGCCGCCTCCTGCTCGCTCGGTAAACGGGACTAGGACGAGTGAAACTTACAGCCTCGCCCCTACCAGAGCAATGCCTTTGAGCTGAACAGCATAATCCTAAGTATGTTTACTTAGAAAAAGTCCCAGAGTGTTCAGTGGGGCTCACTCCCAGGTAAGTATATTGCAACGTTAAATATTTAGTGATGCAGGAATTCCCTTTGCAGAAACCATGCCAATTCTTTGTCAGTAAGGCTTGCTCTTCAGTAGGTTTATTTATCTTTAATACTACTTTCCACCATTTTCCAGAGGCAGATGTTAGGTCAATTACATTGTAATTTCTCAAGTTCCCCCAGATCTCTTTTGAAAATTGATGTTACATTACCTTTTAAATCTTGGAAATGAGGCCACATTTAACTGCTGCTGCTGCTGCTGTTGCTATTATTATTATTATTATTATTATTATTATTATTATTATTATTATTATTATTATTATTATTATACCATGTTACATACCTTTGTTTAAAACAATTTGATATTTGAGCTCTTTAAGTACTTTCAGATGTGTGCTGTCCTGGGCCTAACGTTTGTTTGTTTGTCATTTGTCAAACTTGTTAGCCTTAGAACAGGGGTGTCAAACTCGTTTCATAAAGCGGGTCGAATAGCATTTATGGTGCCTGCTGAGGTCCAGAAGTGACGTGATTAAGCAGGAAGTGACACGGTTAAGCAGGTCATGACCAGAAATAAGCACTTTTTTTCTCACTCAGGAACTCATTAGCTGCAAATGAAAGAAAATATGTAAATATTGACCATATTTTCAAGATATTGGAGAGCCTGGGTATCACGCAGGCCATCTTTTCAAAAGCACTGTTTCTGCCGAAGCGTCATTTAGCAGCTCTGTAAAGTGATGCCTTGGCAGAAGCAGCGCTGCTGAAAGGGTGGCTCACATGATAATTGGCCTCTCCCAGTGCCTTGGCAGCTTCTCCCTTTCTCACCCCTCTTGGTCTGCCTCTTCCCCTGTACCGTTCCTTGCCTTCTGGGACCTCCTTCCGTCTCTCCCTTCCAGCGCCTTGGCAGAGGTGGCACTGCTGAATGGGCGGAGCTGGGAGAGCCCAATTATCATGCAGGCCACCCTTTAGCAATGACACCTCAGCAGAAGCGGCGCTGCCGAAAGGGTGGCTCACATGATAATTGGCCTCTCCCAGTGCCTTGGCAGCTTCTCCCTTTCTCACCCCTCTTGGTCTGCCTCTTCCCCTGTACCGTTCCTTGCCTTCTGGGACCTCCTTCCGTCTCTCCCTTCCAGCGCCTTGGCAGAGGCGGCACTGCTGAATGGGCGGAGCTGGGAGAGCCCAATTATCATGCAGGCCACCCTTTAGCAATGACACCTCAGCAGAAGCGGCGCTGCCGAAAGGGTGGCCTGCATAATAATTGGGCTCTCCCAGCGGCACCCTTTCAGCAGTGCCACTTCTGCCAATGCTTCATAGCTCAGCAAGTGAGATGGTGATGCTGGGAGAGCCCAGTTATCACGTGGGCCTGATAAAGAGCTTCTGCGGTCCGTATCTTGCCCACAGGCCTTATGTTTGACACCTCTGTCCTAGAACTTCATCTCTTGTCTTTTCTATTTAACTGCAGATGCTTTTCAGGTGTGCATTATCCCAACATCTTCCATAGTAAACACCAATGCAAAGAATTCATTTAGCTTCCCTAGAATCTCCTTGTCTTCCTTTAGTACCAGTTCCACACCTTTGTTGTCTAACGGCCCACCAGTCCGTTTGACTGGTTTCCAGCTTCTGATGTCTTTAAATAAATTTGCATTGTTTATTTTTAACATTTTTAGCAATGTGCTCCTGAGATTTTGATTTTGTTTGTTTGACTCACTGCCAATTTATATTTCATTTGCCAGCTTGTAAAGTGATTTTAATTCTGTACAACTTAATGAAACGGCATACATAGCATATATTTTCTTTACAACTGGGTAATTTACAGGAATGATTAGAAGTGCTACAATTGGCACCAATTGCTGTACTCTAGAGAAAGTGTCTGTTTCATAACCTTAGATTGGTTTGAAAAGGCTGATGGCTTTCAGGGCCATGCTTGTTTTTGCCAAGATATACAAAGCATCCTTTTTCCTGCAGATCAAGTTGCCAGGAAAACTGCCAAGCATGTGTAGTGTCAGAAAGTTCAGATACGCTAGTCCAACATGAGCCTATTTCCTGGAAAATATAGATAGACATTAAGAAAACGTATACTTACCTTGCTTGAACTGGAATATTTCCATCCATGGCCAAAAAACAAGAATGCTATTCAACTGGTTTTATTCCAGTTTAACTCACTAGGCATCCCACAAAGAATCCTGGGATTTGACATTTGGTGAGGTGCTGAGACGTCTGTTCGAGAGCCCTAGCTCTACTCACAGAACTACGGTTTCCAAGGGTTCCTGAACATGCTTAAGACAGCACTGTAGATATGCTCTTTCATTTCTTTTCAGAAATATTGTACTTTTTTGCATATGCTTATATTGTACATTATTTCAATATTTCATCTGTTGCAGTGGTCTTAGGACAACAAGAGTTAATACAAAGTGTTGATTGGAACAATTTTACTTTTTTGTTGCTTGCTTTGGCCTATACCCTGCAATAAAGTTTCAGATTTGAATCAATATTTTCAGGGTGTCTTTGATCTCTGGAATATGGCCAGATAGCAGATCAGGCTTTGGACTTTGGACTCGAAATGCAAGGCTAAGATCACATTTAATAACCGGCTATGCCAGCAACATGCCTGCTTTCTGAAATTGCAAAAGGATACCATTCCCATAAAAACGTGAAAAAGAAAATAAGACAATGTTGAAATGTTTGTAGTGTTGTCCGTTTGTGGCATTCTTGGGGAGAGCAGTTGCACTGGGATTGCAATGAGGCCACTGACTGACAGCCTAATCCACCATAACTTTTGAACGGTTGCGCTGTTACAAAATGAGAATACAGACCCTGAACTCAGCCTCTTCCCTCCTTGACATGTTCACCTTGACAAGGTGTGTGAATCAAAGGTTAAAATGAGTTTTAAAAACACACAGCAACCCTTAGTCAGGTTAGAGGTTCTTGACCTGCCTGTCTTTCATCCTCAAATACGTGCTCACATAAACACCATAACAGCACTGAGTAGCATCTATTTTACCAAGTACAATACCTAGGAAAAGAACATCTGAACAAGTTCTTATGGCAAGCTTTGCGTCATGTAATTCTGCAGTTCTTTATAGGTACGTTCCCGCCTTTTATACAATGCAGCCACTCAAGCTGCAATTTTATGAGAAAGACTGGGGGAGGGGGGGCAGAAAGAGACTACTTAGCCCTTTCCCCTTGGGGTGTTTCCACTGAAAACTGCCTCACAAGCTGCTTTTACCCCTACTGGGGGAGAGATATGGGTACCCATACATTTTCCCAATGATGTAGACTTGAGTCTATTGACTCAGACTCGAGTTGGACTCAAGTCACGTCAATGACTTGACTCGGATTTGACTCGGCGATTGTAAAAGACTCGAAAGACTCGACTCGAGACTTGGAGCCTTTTACAACAAGTCCAGTTTTATTCAGGTTTAAACCCGTTTTCCCCATTAAATAGACAGGGATTCGCAACTCACAACCAAAGACTTGGGACTTGGGGGCAAAGACTTGGGACTTGACTTGAGACTTGGGCCCAGAGACTTGAGACTTGACTGGGGCAGTAAACGTAGCTCAGAGCAGACAATTTTCAGTAGGACAATCATACGAGGGGGAAAGGTTAAACATTCCCTCTCCCCTGCAGCAGACCTTTCCTCAGAATTTCAGCCTTACATTCCAATCCTATACATATATATATATATATATCGCTTACTGAAGGTCCTGGAGCCCTCTGGACGGTGCCAAATAGAAAACAATGCAGGTACAAAGTGATATAAATGACATGTATTAATGTATAAGATAAAAAAGAAGATATATAGCAATTAACTTTTGTAAGTTATTAGTAGGGTTATGAAACGTTTATTGCATCCAACTCTACCACCAGTCCACTTCCTCGTTACAACAGCTTCAAGTATATTTCCTGCTGCGCCCTGGCACTGTCCCAGTTGGGTTGGTGGGCATGCCTGCACTTGAAGCATACATATTCTTCCCATTTAGTTATGCTATACTTTCCAGGATCCATTCTTAGTGGCATTACAATTCTACTGCATGGAAATGGCAAGAACCAGTCAACTTTGGAAGCATTTGTGTACATGATGAATGAATGCTAACAATGTGTATGCATTAAGAAAATCAGCGCATAAACTTTGCAGATGTTAATGTATATAATTGGATAGATGAAATACTCCATTCCTGGCATAGAGGATGTACTGAAAAAATAGATTAGAAATGGGGTTAGGAGGCTTGAAAGTCACACTCCATTGCTGATCACCCTTGCACCCCTCCCATAGGATTTGTGTGGATGCTGCTTGGACCAAGAAGTACTGTACTGTTTTCACATTGAAGGTTGGACAATTTGCACCACAATTTGCATAACTAGACATTCTAATTTACAGAACCAAGAAATCACAGGGGAAGAAGGGAACAGAATTTGTTCTAAGCAACTTTCTAGGTAGTCATTTCTTTGGGCAATAAATGGAGTTTTTAATTTTTATTTATTTATTTATTTATTTATTTATTTATTTATTTATTTTTAGTCAGCCAATTAATTAATTAAATTTACCTGCCTGTCCTGCCGCCGCCATTCTGCCACTACAGCCATCATCTTCGTTGCACCCTTACTCCTCTGCCGCTGCCATTGCTGCCGCTCATCGTCACCGCCATTGCTGCCGCCCATCGTCGCCGCCATTGCTGCCCGTCATCACTGCCATTGCTGCCACCCATCGCTGCCACCATTGCCGCCCGTCGTGCCGCCATTGCTGCCTGTCGTTGTCATTGCCGCCCACCTTTGCCGCCATTGCTGTCCGTCGTGCCGCCGCATGTCATGCCGCCTTCAAAAGCTTCGTTGCCGCTTCAAAAAAGGTAAAAAGTACCTTTTTTAGGTGCCACCATCTTGGATCTCGCAAAATTTCGTGAGACTCAAGATGGCGGTGCCCAAATCTCGTGAGGGCACATGAGGCAGTACTGCCTCATGCCCTCACGAGATTTGGGCACCACCATATTGGATCTCACGAGATCCAAGATGATGGCGCCCTGAAAAAAGGTAAGTTTTGACTCTTTGAAATCGGTGGAGGCTTCCACTGGGCTCAGAAAGCCCGGGACCGATCCGGGACCGAAGCCAGGAACCCGGGACTGTCCCGGGCGTTCGGGACGGGTGGTAAGCCTAATTATTAACAGCCACATGTAAATCAGACATTTGAATATATAGATTGCATGGTTCTGCATACGTTGAGATTATACAACTGGATATTCTCCACTGAAAAGCTAATTCTACATTTCTGACTCAGCTCTCTGATCAAGGCATTCTAGTCTTATGACTGAGATTTTGGGGGAAGCTAGGTTCATAAGTGACAAAACAATGAGATAATCCGAATTATTATAGCAAAAAGCTTCATTAAAAAAGTTACAAGGTGCTTATGACTAAACAGAGGTAAACCAATTTATTCTGCACAGAGGAATTTAAAAAAAAAGAAATGAGACTTGAAGAGCTTTCATGGCCAGCTATCAATTGACAATGTTTCAGGAATACGGGAATTGAAGCCATGTAGTATAAAGAAGCTTGAACTTAATTTTAATGTGATTAAAGTTCAAGCTTCTTTATACTACATGGCTTCAATTCCCGTATTCCTGAAACATTGTCAATAGACTTGGTTTTCACATGGTGGGTCCTGGCGGTATATTGACAGTTCAGATGGAAGATCAACTTTCCACGTGATCCTGCAACATTCTTAACATTTAAATTCTGAAGACATCTATGTACAAATCCTTCAGGGAATTATTAAGATCATTCCTTTCTTATTTAGTTCATTGTTAACCTTGATGGTGGACACAGGACTAATGCTCTTTTCTGGCACAAAAAAGTTGGTAGGAGTTTTGCAGAGGACTCACTCTGGCTGCAGTTATTTGAAACATTGGTAAACTGTTTTAGGAAAACTTGGAATTATTTTTTTTCCCAACCATTGGAAGCTTGGACTTGCTATCACTCAGCAACCATTTCTCTGTCCTTGTTTCATTTTATGGAGGTGACTTTAACTGTTAACCACACAAAGCCTTCTAGTGCTTGGGCTCATTTACTGTATACCTTGATACACAGGCTTGTTATTATTGATTGGGACGGATGTGATGACATTGTGAGATTAGTGATGTATTTAATGAGTTGTTTACAGCCCAATCCTGTCTAGAAATAAACCAGTGGAGCACATGCTGTAAAGCACGTTTGTGGCACCAGCGAGTAGGCAGTAACCAGCGCTGAGACTGGTGCCGCTCTACTTGCCGCAGATTCGGAGCTGCACCTGCTGGGGAAGGTGAGTTCCCTGCCGTGTGACGGAGGGGTATGGGGACGGCAGAACGGGGCAGGGATGGGGACTCGAGTCAAATGACTCGACTCGCAAGTGTGACTTAGCCACTTTTTCCCTGACTCGTACTCATACTCATACTCGTGACCCACTGAATCGCACTCGCACTCGTGACCCACGGGACTTGCACTTGACTCGCACTCGTGGGGGTAATGACTTGCCATTTCCAAGTCATTTTCCAAGTCATGGGGAAGCCAAGTGGGTGCTTTAATAGCCTCAGAGGTCCCCCCACACACACACCCCATTTTCAGGGGAAAAAAGCCATTTTCCCCAAAGTGACTCGACTCGTGACTTGTGACTCGTGGTTTCTGGCCTTACTCGTACTTGACTCGCACGCGTGCAAAAATGACTCGCACTTGACTCGTACTTGCCCAAAAATTTTGGCACTGACTCGCACTCGGACTTGTGCAAAAATGACTTGTACTTGCACTCGCACTCACAACCTAGTTACTTAGATACATCCCTGGAACGGGGTGTTCCTGAGGGAAGGGATAGGTCAGCTGGGCCCGGGAAGGGGGAGGGATCGTTGGAGGCCTCCTCCACCGTATCATATCCTCCTTCCCAGGCCTAGTCGCAGCCAAGTCCTCTCCCCTTAAGGGAAAACACATGGTCTCCCTCTGGACCAGGGGTGCACAACTTGGCAGTGGGTAGGGGCCGAAATGAATAAACTACACTTCTTCGGGGCCGCAGATAGGTGTCGCGGGGGGCGTGGCAAGGAACCATGATGTCACTTCCTCAGGAAGTGACGTCACAGGGGGCGTGTCCATGAGCCAGAAAATCTCCGGAAATGCAACATATTAATAAATAAATAATGAACCACCTGTGGCTCTTTAACATATAAAGTGCAGCTCTCGGAAATATGTTGGCTTCTTAATGCTTCTTAAATATTGTGGCTCTCAAACATCTGAGGTTTATCGTATGTGGCTGTTACATGAAGCAAGTTTGGCCACCCCTGGTATATACCATATATATACCCATCAATCATCATCATCATCATCAGGGCCTTCCCTTCTGAAACCTTACATGGCGCGGAGGTTCCGTGTTGGGAAAAATATTTCCTAACAAACTCTGTCTTGCACGTTCTGCAGCTCTCAAATGCATAACCGACCAGCAGAGGAAAAACGTGGCCATCCCGAAGTGAGGGTCCAACGGCCTGAAGAAGAGCTGAAGCATCATAGACTCGGCCGCCGGTCACCTCGGCGAGCTTAGATGTTCATTCACTCCTCCCAGAGCCTCTGCAGGGCTTTCAGCCAGAGCCCATACTTACCTCAAAATCCCGGGATTTCTTCTTCAGCAATTCACAGTCACGTTGCTTCCTAAGGAAGTCACCATCATCATAGCAGCCCAACTTCCCCAGGGATCTACGTCATAACCACTGTGCCAACACCAACTCCAGCACTTCTGTAATGCAGCTGGAAGCTTCAGAATCGTCCGCTCCTCGGACGATTCCGAAGCTTCCAGCCGTGTTACAGAAGCAACAGAGTTATGAGAGGTGCTTGGCTAGAGCGGCCCAACAAAGAAGCGATGTTGCCGCTCTAGCCAGAAAACCTTTGGGGGCCACCAGAAAACCTTTGGGGGGCTGCATGCGGCCCCCGGGCCGCATGTTGTGCACCCCTGCTCTGGACCTTGTAGATCACTGATCTACAGCGTACCAAGACACACAACTCCAGCAAGTGGCTAAATATTGTTAAGAATTGCATGCAGGAATACTGTAAAGGAAAAGTCCTGCTGGATCAAACCAAAGTCCTTTTAGTCCAGAATTCTGTTTCCAGTTGTGGCAAGTCAGATGCTTCTTGAAATCTTATAAGTAGGGTAGCACGAAGGCAATAATCTTCCTCTGTTGTTCATCCCCAGCATTTGGTATTTGAAATATATGGTCTGTGAATATGGAGGTTCTATTTAGCTATCATAACTAATAGCTGATAATCCAGGTCATAGCACCAGAAGCAGATTTCACTGTCGGCGAATTCACATATTTCACTCTCAACCCTACATTATTAATTCATTTGTATTTTTAATTCAGCCGTTGCACCAGAAACCATTTAGCTGTTTTCATAGATGACTCTAAAAGCACCTCAGAGCATCTTGTGTTTTATTTATGTCCACGCATGAATATCACTAGTGTGTGATACAAAGTGACAGTAAGCTGGAATGCATTTTCAAGCCAGTGTGGGCACTGGATTCAATGTACAGATGTGGGGAAGAAATGATCAGCATTGGTTTGTTTCAGGATTGGAGCCACGATCTGCCTTTTCTCCTCCTTGCATGTTGGGCCTCAGAGTGACCTTCGAGGGGGTTAGGTCCTCCTGGTCAGGCAGCATTGAGGACTTCCTGTCTTCCTCAGGTCAAGATCAGCCACCGTCTCTCCAGGGGCTTGCTCCTTTCCTTCAGCCTCCACCATATTGCCCTCATCTTTGGCCTCTTGACCTACTTTAAAAGCTGTTCTGGCTCCACCCACTGCCCACTTCCTGTCCCACTCCTCCATCTCTAATCCAGCCCTGCTGGGTCTTAAAGGGCCCTCACTGAGGTATCTGCCTCCCCCTCCCCAGTGCCTCTTCTCTTGGAAGTGCTTCCCACCCCACTGCCAATCATGGGGCTAACCTGTGACTGCCGGTAATGGCAGCGGTGCCTCTTCCACTGGGGGATCAGCTGGTCATGCTGGCACTGTGGATGCCAAATGCCCTCCAGTGTGAGAAGGGCCAGCAACCCAAGAGGCCTGGCATCTGCTGGGCGCCCAAACAAGTGCACCACCAGGCTCGCCTGTGCTTGGCAGTGGCTGGAGCTGCCTGGGAATCTTTGGCCTGAGTCATGCCAAGCTCAGCCACATCCTCCACAGTCTCCCTGTAGCCAACCCACTCTGGCAAGTCTGGACCTGGACAGCTACATACTGAACTATGCTACCCATACTGATTCTGCTGTCTGTTTGGACTAGCAGCTATCAATGCAGGGAGCAGGACAGCTCCTTTTTTGGTTATGAGTGTCAGGTGCACCTTGGAAATGTGTGCCCAAGTTGCCCTGGGAGTTTTTTGTTCAAAAGGGTGGGACAGAAATAAATAAATTATTAGGTACGCTAATTCTACATGCTTGACATTTGCCAATTTTTCTGTCATTGTAGCACCTTATGCATGGGGATATATTGGTATCATGCTCCACGTTTGGTGCTTTTGCCACAATTGAACCGTAGAGAAAGTCCTCTGAAAATAATGGCATGAACAATACAGGACAATGGAACGCTGACATCATGCTTTGGGAAGGGCAGGTTCTTCTGATCCTGTGATTGTGCTGCTTCTGTGTTCTAGGTAGGAGAGAGACCAGCACAAGTGCTAGGTGGCTGATGGGTCTCAGGCTTAAGGTTGAGTCACAAATAACCTTGATAGTATACAAGAAAACAATGATGATGTACTTGTCTTTTTTTTTTCTTTTTTACTAAGGGTTCATGATGGAGTGTCTTTGGTAAGGTCCAGAAGCTGTCTGGCTCTGCTCACATGCCAGGGATCAGGTACAGTGAGGCAGTTAAAGTGAACTTGTAAGATATGTGTTTGCAGAAATGGATGCCCCCCCCCCCCCCACACACATTTATTGTTGTACCGGATGTGAGCAAAGTGCAGTGCACCATGGAGATACTTTAATTGTGCTTTAAGAACAGATCTTCAGGATGATTATGTGCCACTGACACATGGTAATAATATGTACTGATAAGGAAGCAGTAAATTGGCATTCGACTTGGCAATGTCTTTTACACCAAGACTAATGCCATGAAGGAAGCTAAGAAGAATTAGTGCCATCTACTGTCAGCAAGTAGGTACTACAAATGGTAAGAATGGATTGAAGAACAAAGTGTTTTCTCATACACCTTTTGTGGTTTTTGTATGTCACACAGGTCTCTGATTAACATTTATTCAAAAAACCTTCATAAAAAGTCAAATGTAGCTTTTCTTTTTTATGTGTTACCCTGTAGTTATCTCAGAATGGGACAATAGAATAGTACTTACTTACACCACTAAAGAAAAACACCCAAATTGTTCAACTAGCAATAAAATATTGGTTAAAAAAAAATCAAAGTATTTATTAGGACAATAATAGAAAGATTAATATTCAATAGAAGTACAGGTGGGCCCCCATATCCACTAATTCGCTATCCACAGTTTCAGTTATCCACGGATCGTGAGGACCCCACCAGGCTTTTACTTTTTTCCCAGTAAGCTTCATTTCTTCCTTAAAGAAACTGGAGAAGCAGCCTCTGGCTGCTTATTACAGGCAAGTAGAACGAGACTAAGTACTAGAGAGGCTCTGCAAGGTTAACAGAAACCTTGCAGAGCCTTTCTAGGACTTAGTCTCGTTCTACTTGCCTGCAATGGAGGCTGCTTCTCTGTTTGTTTTAAGGAAGAAACAAAGCTTGCTGAAAGAAAAATAAGAGCTGGGGGGGGGGCAAGCATGCCTGCCTGCAGGGGAGTTAGGGGCCCCCTCAGGAAACCATGGAGGGGGTGTTCGCTCTTATCCACGGTTTCAAGTATCCACGGAGGGGCGTGGAACATATCCCCAGCGGATATGGGGGCCCACCTGTATATTGAAGAATATTGCTAATTACAATAAACGTAATCAACAGTTATTGTGAAACAAATATTCCTATATGTTGTAACAATGTTAATTTTCCATAAAACTGACTGATAATAAAAAATGTACCTTCCTTATTTTTTAAAAAATGCCAGGATCACGCTGAACTGTCTCAAAATTTTAAAAATTAAATAGAACAAAAGCATGTATAAGAGAGAAAAAGATTGTACATATATTCAGCTTACTGAATACTGACTTCCTGTTGCTGCTTGTAGATGACAGATCTGCAGACCTAATAATAACCTGTGTTTGGGCTCTAACACTACAGTCTGCAGAATACAAAAGAATATTAAAAAAAAATCCCTCCACATAGAAAACTAGCCATCAGGGAATAGCTTAGCATGTAGGCTGCAATTCTGTGCACACTTACTAGGAAGACCTATTGAAATAAGTGGAACTTGCTTCTAATTAAATATGCATAGGATTGGACTTGCACATTATATGAACCTTTATCAAAGGTGGTGTCAGAAGTCAGCCAAGTTGGGGAACAGCAAAGGACCCACACCCACCCTAGGGACGGGTCTACTAGCCAGATCAACACTCTGAACCCCCCAGTACTGGTGGAAGTGGTGGTGCCATTTGGCCAAGAGACTCATCATCATCATCACCATATCTGTATTTATATACCACCTTTCTATGTTGTCAGATTTCTCCTCGGACTTTATTCAAGGCGGTTTACACAGGCAGGCTTTTCTAACCCCCCCCCCCCCACGTAGAGATTTTTACAATAAATGTTCTATTTGCATAGAACCCGTCTTCTTCAGCTGTTTCCTTTCAACGGTGTGGTAACTTTTCTGGCTGCACATGGCTTCGAGCTCGAGTTTGTCCAACAGCGACTCCTCTCTCCCACAGAGGGTCAGCACAGGCTATCTCAGCTTGACAGTTGAGATATCGCAGCTTCTTGGCAGCTTGTCAGCAGCTTCCAGTTGTCCTGTCCTAGTTGTTTATTTTTATGTTTTATTTTTCACATTTTTATACCACCCTTCCTCCAAGGAGCTCAGAGTGGTGTACATATTTCCTCCCCTCCTTCTTGTCAACAACCCTGTGAGGTAGGTGGGGCTGAGAGATAGTGGTCACCCAGGAAGTCACCCAGGAAGCTTCGTGGCTGAGCGGGGATTTGAACCTGGATCTTCCAGGTCTAAGTCCGACTCCCAAACCACTACACCATCCTGGCTTCAGGCAAAGCGGCAGCTCAACCACTAGACCACACCTCCTGCCCTCATGCCACACCTCATGCCACTATTGTGCCCAGCACCCTAAGCTACAAATGGGAGCATCCCCCAGAGTCTCCATCTATGCATATCATAGGGCTTCTAGAGGACGCTCCCAGTGGCAGGTGGGAAGGAGGAGGTCCTGGCCGCCACCTTTGGGATCCCGGGGCAGGGCTTTGCTCCAGGGTCTCGGGCAACCTGGTATCGGCACTGGCTTCCATCTGCAATCTAAACTGGTATAGCCCAAATCTGCCACTTAAGTGAGAACTAGGTTTCATTTTCTGTCCTAATAATATTTTACCCTAGTCAAACCTCAAAATGAGGTTGTTGTGAGGCTAAAGGGGGATATCCCCATCCATGTACACCACCTTCAGCAGCATGGAAGAAGTGTAGGATATAAATGTGAGGAATGACTGTTTGGAATAAACTTTGCTAGATAAGTGACACTTCCTAGAAAACACTGTATATTAGCCTTGTTCTCCTAACTAGAAATTTCAGGGATGGCCTGTGTTTTAGTTACATCATGCTAATCCAACTTTGGTTAAGCTATGTCCTAAGTATTTACCTTCTGACATGGTAAATTGGAATATTCAGGGTCAAAGTTCTGTTCCGTGCACCTTGGCGTTGAGTCATGACGATGGAAGTGTCTTTGGACAGCGCTGGCTCTTTGGCTTCATAACGGGGATGAGCACCACACTCTAGAGTCAGACACGACTGGACATACCCGGTAATTGTCAGGGGAATACCTTTTACCTATCTAGAGCCTATCTTTGATCATACCTATCTATCAAAATTATTGCAGAATTTTGATAGCCATGTGCTGATGGTAAAACTCGACAGAAATATATTTGTGGTTGGAAACAGTGGATGGGGTTTGCACCTAGTGGGCCTGCCCCCAACCTTCAGACAACTAACAACCAAATCCTATCCTCCCCCCCAGTGGTGTCACTAGGGCGCACGCCACCCTAAAGCGAGGGCGTGCACGCCACCCTAATGACCCCCTGACTCCCTGCACATAGCCTCCGCAGCAGTTACCTGCGCAGCAGCATCCTCCCCGGGGACATCCTGCTTTCCTGGGCCTTCTGATGAAGGCCCAATGCGTCAATACGTGATTTTTTTTCGGTTTTTTGCGCATGTGCACAACGTTTCTGAGGGCAAGGACTGCCCTTTTGCCCTCAGAAACGTTCTGAGCAGGCGGGAAAAACCTAATAAGTGATGCGGCGCCGCATCGGGCCTCGTCAGAAGGCCACGGACCTCTGCCCGGGGCCGACGCTCCGCCGCCCGGGGCCGACACTCTGAGGCCTTCTTCTGGAGCGGAGGTGACGCGCGCGGCGCGTGTGTCACCCTTTGCGCACGTCACCCCCCCAGCGGTCTGCCCCCCCGCCATTCTCCAGTGACGCGCGAGCTCCCCCCCCACTGGTACAGTTGTGCCAAAAAGAGGCACACTGTATCCAGTGGGGGGGGGGGAGAATTAGAACTCTTCAGAGGGAATGGGGATTTATATCCCCTTACAGCTCCGTAAACCACCGTAACTTTCCTAGAAGCTCCAGCTGCCATTCTCCATTTTCTCATCCTAAGGGAATGGTATAAAGACCGTGTGTACACAATGAGCTAAAATACCATTTGTTGTAACTTCAGGGAAATTTATAGTGTTCCACCAGGGATGAATTTGTTCAATTTTTCTTAATTTGTGCCTCAAGCATCAGATCTACCATAAATTATGATGGCTCAATGGAGCAAATCTCATTTGTCGCAGTTGATTTTGGGAAGGTTCACTCCCAAGCCACTTAAAATAATTGGATTGACAGACTATAGAAAAATATATCCCCATTGGGCATCGTGTTTAGGATTGGGCCATCAATGGAGTAGTGGGAAGTATATGGGGGGGGGGGAGTGTGTGCTACCCTCACTACCTGTGCAGTAATTTCTGACAGTTTTTTTTTCTCTTAATACTAGAACATTTTAATAAAAGCGATTGGCTGCAGATTCAGGATGACTAAAACAAAACCTTCTTCATGTAATGAATAATTAACTTGTGAAATGTGCTGCCACAAGATGTGGTGATAATCACCGTCTTAGATGGCTTTTTAAAGGGGAGTAGTGAATTTATAGAGGATATGTTAGTGGCTATTAGACTTGATAGCTATTGAAGGCAGTGTACTCTGAATACCAGTTGCTGGGTGGAAGCAGGGGGGCAAACACTAGGAATGATTGTTTTGTCTTCATGCCCTGCTTATGGGCTTCCTGGGGGCATTTGGCTAGCCATTGTTGGAAAAAGAATGCTGGATTAGATGGCCCTTTAATTTGATCCAGCAGGGCTCTTATTTTCTGTTCTTATGACTGAATATATGAATTGTGTAGTTTAAGAAAATAATGTGCTCGCAGGATCAATGGGCTGAGCTCGCTCACTGTAAAGAGTCAGCATGCATATCCAGAAAATGACATTTAGGAAACTGAACTCTCCAAGGGCTTGGCATTAATAGGTCTTAGCCCTGAACTGGCAGGATCATCTTAAGTTGCCCTGAGGTCAACAGCACCACAAATCATTACTGCAGCCCTAAATTCAGACCCCATCAGAAGAATGACACCACTACCCTCATGCAACCTTTGCTACATTTTTTCCTACTCTTCCATCAGCACTGGTGGCATGAATACCTGAGTAAGACGTACTTTTCTTATTCTTGTTTCCTGTCTTCTAACAACAAAATGGGAAAGCATAGAGTTACTTGAGGTCTCTCTTTGCCAAGAGCTTATCCACAAAGCGCTATGCCTAGTTCTGTGTAATGCATACTGAGGCTTCAGTGCATTCTGGGAAATCTTTCATAATGATATACTAAGCTTTTGCCACCAAATGGAAAGCATGCCTGCCCCAAACAGGTGGAATCACATTTCAAGCTGGGGCTAGGGTTGCCAACTCAACTGAAGCTATTCCTGGAGAGAGAGGGGGGAGGCCCAATCCTGCTCAGGATGTGGAGGGCACCTTATTTGCGCAGCCGCGCCCTGCTATTGGGCTGCCAGAGATACAGAGAATATGGCCAATAACAACTGCTTTTTTGAATTCCCTTTGAAGCGTGCTGAATTTTTGTTCAAAGTACAAACCACAAGAAAAAGATAATTGTAAAATATATCTTAATGTTTCCTACACAGTGGGGTCACTTGATAAGATAGGAAGAAATTATAAGATTTCTATAGGAAGGGTTTTGCAGAAGGCAAATTTGAGACCAATCTTTAAGTCCACTCAGAAAACACAGCAAAAATTACGTTCAGCAAAAGATACAAGGGACCCCCTCTCCTCGGCAGGGGTTTATAGGATCCCATAGGGACCACGAGAAAGAGTGTGATCACCAGGGTAAAAGAACATGAAAGGCACTGTCGGTTGTTGTAGGTTGACAAATTAGCTGTGGTTGAACACGTGGCAAAAAGAGGCTACAGCAGTGTTTCCCAAACATTTTCGACCTGCAGCTCCCTTGACCATTGGTGACCATTGGCCACGGCTCCCAATGACATGATGTTGATGCCTGCCAATTGGCATTGCACTGTTTTCCGAGAGGATTCCGTGGCACTCCGCGGCTCCACTGGCTGGTATCCGTGGCTCCCCTGTGAGCCACGCCTCCCAGTTTGGGAACCACCGGGCTACAGGATGGAATTTTCAACATGCACAAATATTGTCTATGTCTACCCAATATCACATTCGAATCTGCAGGGAAGTGAGCAAGATACTGTAACAATATGAATAGGAAGAAGGAGACTTCGAGCATCAGCAATGCTTGGCTACCAGCCTTTAGAAATACTAAGATCAAGGAATTCGGGACATGAAAAGAACCTGGTTGTGAAAAGCACCTAGTCCTTTACGGAACACACGATAAACAAATAGAAGATCATTGGACAGTTATTGATAGTTGCTCTGGGGGTGAAATGGACAGCTTGTGGTTCTCGCTTTCAGTCCTTTGAAAATGCCTACCATAGCTGTGGGTGATACATTAGGAAATGAAGTTCTTAATAGGCCAACAAGCTCGAATAGTTCTTACTGCGATGCTAATTATAAGATTGTTTACACTGGCAGTGCAAGGTATCCAGACTTCTATATTAGTTAGTGCATTTGCTTAGGTGGACAAATAAGGAAAACAAACTCCCTCAACAAAAATGTATTTTAAAAACAAGATGAGTGGATGATTGTTCATTTTCATGAACTGGTACATCACACTTAGCCAGTTCTCATAGATCTAATAATTTGAGATTCAGAAATCTCTATTTATACCAGATAGCATCACACAACTAATATAAAAACACCACCATAAACTCTAAGGTACGTAAATCAGATGTCTTACTGCATTCCTTAAAAAGTACATTTTGTTATGAAGAAATAGTATGCAGTGGCAGATTTGAAAGCTGGACTTGGATTCAATAGACCTGGCTTCAACTACTATCTCTACATGGGCCTAAGCAAGTCATTATATCTCATCATCAGTCCCCCAACTGTAAAATGGGAATGACAGTGGTCTACTTAACTAGGTTTCTATGAAGCCATAATGATATTTACAGTGCAATCCTCAATAAGTTTAGAGAGGCAGAGCATGCGCTCCGCCTCTCTTGTTGTTGTTGTTCAGTCGTTAAGTCATGTCCGACCCTTCGTGATCCCATGAACCATATCCTGCCAGGCCTTCCTGTCCTCCACTATCTTCCTGAGTTCGCTCATTTTCATGTTTGTTGCATCGGTGATGCTGTCTAACCATCTCATCCGTTGCCTTCCCCTTCTCCTTTTGCCTTCAATCTTTCCCAGCATCAGAGTCTTCTCCAGAGAGTCCTCTCTACGCATTAGGTGGCCAAAATATTTGAGTTTCAGCCTTAGTACCTGTCCTTCCAGGGAACAGTCAGGGTTGATTTCATTTAGGATTGACTGATTTGATCTCCTAGCAGTCCAAAGGACTCTAAAACATTGCAAATATGCCATAAAGCACGTTTGCGACAACTCAGGTGTAAGCAGCGCCGGTGCTGAGGCCGCCACCGCTCACACCCCCGGTGGACTGAAACTGTGCCAGACGACCCAGATAAGGCCTAGGCTGCTTGGTGCAGGGGCAGGGATGGGCGGGTCGGGCCAGCGAGGGAGGGGGCCATTAACCGGCCTGGGCTGGGAGGGGGCAGGGATATCGGTGGTGCAGTCCTCCGATATCCTATGCCTGTTCCCAGCCTGGGTCGGCCTTACTCTGCCTCCCTGAATGTACGCCAGGTCTGGACCTGGCATACATCTGACGAGGCCCATAGGCCCCTGGTCAGCTTACACCTGGGGAAGGGGACAAAATCCCCTTCTTCTGAGGTGCTCCTGGGCTGCCCTGGGGAGCAGGGCATCCCTGGGGCATCCCGGGATGGCCATAGGATACAACGGCCGGCCGCATATAGTTTGGCAGGATTGTGCTGTTAGTTTTAAATGCTTAATGTAAGTACTTCTCTTACTTTATGTCACTAATTCCTACAGCAACATGTAGGCGAATATTTATTATCATTCTATTACAGAGAGAGTTGGAGAGAGTGTGGGTTGTGTAAACCACCCTATGAGTTCAAGGTTAACTTGAGGTTTGACCCCAACTTCCTGACTTGTAGCTAGCCTAACTACTACATTGCACAATCTTTAAATTTTAATTAAACGTTGTTACAAATGTATTGAATATCTTCAGCTACATGCAAGTTGAACGCTTTTATTCTATCTCCCAAAGCAGAGATAAATTCATTTCTAAATACACGTACATCAGAATGTTTGGACCTAGAAGGCAAACTTTGGGCACCATTTTAAATGATGGAGTAAAACAAATTTTGTAGACAGTGCAGACTTTTATAAATGGACATCATTTAAAAATTAATATGGCAATAGATAAGAGAGCTATTGGTATATGATAAAATGCCATCAATAGTCCTCTTATAGCGAAGACATTAATGTGACTGAAGCATATCAAAGAGAAGTTGTTATAGAAGACAATTGATCCGTAGTTGCATCCATTAATAACTTCTGCATTCCTTGCCATCTCTGGAACATTAGGTACTTCTGTATTATCTGTCAATCCAAACAAACTCCAAACATTCTTTCCTGCCTGAGGCATCTGGTGGGGCCACTGTGTGATACAGGAAGCTGGACAAGATGGGCCTTTGGCCTGATCCAGCAGAGCTCTTCTTATGTTCTTATGTTCTTAACATTGTCAGGGAAGGGGGGGGGGGAAGAAGGCAAAAAACAAACACCCCTAGATGCTGTGCCAGCTGGAAAAGATATAATTATATTTTTGAATAATTTGGAAGAAACCATGAACATAATAAATATAAAACATTCCTATTCATCCATGGTCCTTTGCCTAATATATACCGGTATATAATTGCTGATTTCCTGGGAGGCACATGAAAGGGTCTGTGTTTAACATGTTATTTTTCACAAAGGCAACCTGGAAAGCTGCCTATTCAACCTTTGCTCTTCTGCACTTTAAAGATTGCTCACCTCTCATGAATCCTGTGCTAAAAATATCCCTCTCTTATGTAGTTCACTGAAAAGCTATCTTTTCGTAGTGTCTTCTGAACTCAGATTATATATCGAAATCTTCTATTAATACAGCAGATTTCAGCTTGAATTCTGCACCATTTCTGTAGACTGCTGAAAAACCTTAGTTATAACACAGTCCCCAAGTGATGGTTTCTGATTGTGATTGAGCCTCTTTGTGATGGAGAAACTCATTTCTAGATGTGTTTTTCCATCCAAGTTATCTATGAATTTCAAAACGTGACCCCAAGATTACCATGAGGGCTATTGGATTGATTAGTGAGTGACAAATGTGTAGGGTGAAAACAGGCAAATGTGTAGGGTGGAAGGGCATCACATCATTGCCCCAGCAGTCACAATGCACTTCTTTCCTTCCAACAGACTTAAATGTCCTGTTAAGTGGTGATCATTAAGATATTTCACAATCCTGGTAGGTAGTAATCTATGCCATATGCCTCTAGTAATTAACAGGCCATCTGGAAAGGCCATCTTCAAAGCTAGTTTCCCTATTGGCTGGTCCAAAATGCAAATGAGTGACACAAATGAGTGCAAAAGCGCGGCCGGAATTTTTTAAATAAATAAATAATCTTTATATTAAAATATATATTAAAAAATATGCTTACCTGGTCGTCGCTGGTCGCTGCTGCTGCTGGGGCCGCAGCAAGCAGGCTGGGGCCGCGGCAAGCAGGCACCGGGAGAAGCACAGCCTGCTTGCCTGCGTTGCGCGAGCCTGCCGGAGGCTCGCGCCGCACGGGCAAGCAAGCAAGCAGGCTGGCCCGGTCTCCCAGCGGCACCGCATGGAGCTGCAGGGAGGCTGGGAGAAGCACAGCCTGCTTGCCCGGGCAGCGCGAGCCTCCGGCAGGTTCGCGCAACACGGGCAAGCAGGCTGTGCTTCTCCCGGTGCCGCTGTGAGACCAGCCTGGTCTCGCAGCGGCACCGGGAGAAGCACAGCCTGCTTGCCCACGTTGTGCGAGCCTGCCGGAGGCTTGTGCCGCACGGGCAAGCAAGCAGGCTGGCCCGGTCTCCCAGCGGCACCGCATGGAGCCGCTGGGAGACCGGGAGAAGCACACCCGCTCGCTGCGCCGCCATCTTTTTTTTTTTTAATTTTAAACTTACCGGGCAGCATCTTGGATCACGAAATCTCGCGTGATCCAAGATGTCGGCGCCCAAATCTCGTGAGCCCAAATCCCAAATTTTGGGATCCAAGATGTCGGCGCCCAAATCCCGGCGAAACCGGGACGAATGGTAAGCCTATGTGCACTGCATCCTGCAGTGGAGGGGCATTCACAGAGGCCTCCTCAAGGTCAGGAAACATTTGTGCCCTTACCTCAGGGCTGCATTGCTGCTGGAATGTTGGTTAGGATTAGTCTGTAAGTGTGCATCGGAGTCAGCCTCATTGACTACAGTGGGACTTACAGTAGTTACCATGCCCTATTAGACTGTTGTAAAAATTATACACATACACATATGTACATGCACAGACTGATTAATACTATATATGGAATTAGTTGTTTGCCAAGATTATACTTTAGAAAGGTGATATTTCTATTCGTTACCATGAGGATGGTTACCTTAACTCAATTTATTAATTTCTTTTTTTTTTTGCCACAGGTATGTAAACAGTTATTGCAAGCTATACAAAGGAACACAATCCAGCAGGACATCACCCTATGCAACTTCTAGAAGTGAATAGGAGCTCCATAAGAATACCCTATTTTCATGGGGCCAAGGCAGAAGAACGTCCTGTTGGATTTTGTTTAAAGGCATCTACAGCTAGAGTTTGTGAGCCATATGTATTTCATGGCTAGAAACGTTCAAGTAACACTACAGTAGTGTGACCACAGGTACAATATGACATTTGTGACTCTCTAACTTTGGGCCTTTTGGCCCAGAGGAAATTGGTCAATTAGAGCAAAAAGGTGCACAACTACAAACAATTGCTTATAAATAACACTATCTAAATATGAAAGAAAATGTAAACATTTTATTTTGGCAGTTGTTTGCAGATAAGTGAATAATGGAAAATTACATCTTATTGTTTTTTTGTTCCCTCACCTAAAACAGATGCAGTTTCACTATGTATTTATATACTGGTTGCAAAGAACAATTAACAATTGAATGTGTCTTTCTTAAAAAAAATGCAGTTCCCAACAACACTAGACATGACATTTATGGATGAACATACTTGTAGTACGTTATTCTAGCAATCTCTGTTTAAAGGCATTTCGCAGACTGGAAGTAAAGAGAATCGTCATCATGCATTTAGTTCATTTGGTCCATATCATCAGATGATAAAGTCTCACAGCAGATTCCACACTCTTTTGTGTTTGTGTCACGCACTTCGGTCAACTACGATATGTTTATAAATCATTGTATTCCCTTTAAAACTTGATGCAAAGAGAAAATCTTGTGAGTATACAGAAACATGCGTGAAAGATCTAGGAGCTTGTATGTTTAATTCTTGAAACTGCACAAACTTGGCCTTGCTCACCTCCCAGTAATAGATTTGAGTAAAAGAGTAATCGCTTCCAAGAATAGCATATTGATAATTCTTTATCTGAAGTGGCTGGAATACCATTGACCCTCTCGATGGCATGCTTTGTAAAGACAGAAATTTTGAACCTCCCCATTTCATGACTTTGGAATCGCCAATGAATCTTGTTAGACAAACATAGGTATCCTCTTTCACTGTGAAGTGCTTCACAGCATAAACATCTTCCATATCTGGGATATCAATGGGCTCAATGAACTTGTTGGTTCCTTTGTTCCACTGATACACGACAGGGTGCTGAGAACTACTTGACAGGATCAGGTGAGGCTTGCCAGCTATTTCAAGGTATTCCACATCAGTATCTCTGTACCACTCATGCAAAGACTGATCAGAATAAAATCCATTCCCATTCCATTTGTAAACCGTGGTGATACCAGCTTTTGAACTGTCAGCGATTGCAAAGTACCAGTCTTTTGCAATTGTGAACGTTTCAATGTCATTAGGCTTTCTGATTTTGAGGATCTCAATATCCTGAATTTTTATAAATTTATTCGCATGAATGTCTCTCTTGTATATATGGGAGCCACCAAAGAGTTGGGCCACAATGATGTACAGGTGATCCTCAAGAATTACAGGCTTGCATACAACCACTGAAGTCCCTGTACAAAGAAAGACATAGGAGGAAATCAGCAAATTGCTTTTTAAATCGAGAAAGCTATGGCAAATTTAGATAGCATAATAAAAAGCAGAGATATCACCATGCCAACAAAAGTTCGCATAGTCAGGGCGATGGTGTTCCCAGTAGCAATGTATGGTTGCGAGAGTTGGACCATAATGAAGGCTGAGCGCCGAAGAATAGATGCTTTCGAACTGTGGTGCTGGAGAAGACTCCTGAGAGTCCCTTGGACTGCTAGGAGATCAAATCAGTCAATCCTAAATGAAATCAACCCTGACTGTTCCCTGGAAGGACAGGTACTGAGGCTGAAGCTCAAATATTTTGGCCACCTAATGCGAAGAGAGGACTCTCTGGAGAAGACTCTGATGCTGGGAAAAATTGAAGGCAAAAGGAGAAGGGGAAAGCAAAGGATGAGATGGTTAGACAGCATCACCGATGCAACGAGCATGAAAATGAGCGAACTCGGGAAGATAGTGGAGGACAGGAAGGCCTGGCGGGATATGGTTCATGGGATCACGAAGGGTTGGACACGACTTAACGACTGAACAACAACAAGCATAATGTTCATAGGGATGAATTATTCATATACTGTACCTGTAATGTTGTCGTAATTCCTAAAAGTCCCCTCCACGTGGTCCCATTGAAGAAAGATGCATTTGCCAGTAAAAGGCTGGGCAATAACCACATAGTCATCGTGCATGTATGAGTAAGCATCGACGGACAGAGACTGATATGGCAGCTTTTGAAATACAACAAATTCTGAAAAGGTACATACCAAAAAATGAGATGTACAGTATTCCTTTTTCAATGTTTAGTTATTTTAACATACTGCTGAGTCATACTGAATGATTGCTCCTGTTAATTAGGCAGCAGTGAATAACGGGGCAAGAGTTTTGCTCAAAAGCAAGTGGCGGGCATATTGCATAAACTTTAACCATTTCTCATTTATCCCCTTCCCTATCACCATCTTTGAAATAGAATGGTTTTACTTCAAGTCATGAATGCAGCAGTAATAATCCCCTCTGCCAATGTGACTGTTAGCCAAATGTGGTTGTGGAAGCCCCCATCTTGGGCAAGGTGCTTGAGTTCATAGTGACCTCCGGGCTTTGTTGGAGGAGATGGATTATCTGGATCCATTACACGTTTCAGGCCAGGTTATTGGGACTGAGATTGCTTTGGTCACCTTGGTTGAGGATCTATGCTGGGGCAGGAGGAGTGAATCCCTATTGATTCTGCTGGCCCTCTCAGCAGCTGTTGATGCCATTGACTATGGTATCCTTCTGAGACACGGATGGGGACACTGCTTTATGGTGGCTCACGTTCTTCCTGGTGGGATAATATCAGAAGATGGTGCCCCCCCTTCCCATGTCATGACCAGACTGGGTTCCCCCATTGGCTACTATTTAGAAAACAAAGATTAAGCCCATGTTGTCCAGTGACACCTTTAATATTTTGTTTTTCCCCTAAGAGTATTTTTTACTGACAGCTTGCAGAACTGGATTTTGGGCTTGGAACTACACCACTAGTGTTACTGGAATATCAAGAATGCATTTAGAAGACTTACTGGTAATAATGCAATCAAATTCATTGGGAGAGAGGCTGTTGATCTTGCGGTGCTTATACTCTGGTGGACCTTCACAATAAATGTCTTCTATTGTTGCGTTTGTTTTGCTCACCCACTCCACTAACCATTTCAGCTTGCAATCACAACTGAATGCATTTCCTCTAAGGTCTCTAGAAAAAAAAATGAAATTTTTGTTGATACAGTACAAATACTTTAAAAGTGGTAATCCTTTACATGTCTACTCAGAAGTAAGTTCCATTGAGTTCAATGGGGCTTACTCCTGGGTAAGTGTGTATATGGGGCTTAAAGCCCCAGCGCTAAACTTCAAAGCCCTTATCTAGCACAAAACAGCTGAAGAGCTGGGGATTTATAAAGATGCGTCTTTTTTAATCCTTTGCATTTTTTTACCGGGGACTGCCGTTGGATATGCGGATGGCCATTAAGTGATCCCGTCGTTAACCGGGGGGACACCTGTAGTAGGGCTTGCACAAAGAACAGTGCTGCTTCATGTATATGTGCACATAAATCAAATTTAAAACTATCATAAAGCCCTAACGTTTTTTTACTTTGAAGGAAACTGACCCTGGAAAGGCAACCCTGAATTTGTCACTTTTGCTCTACTGGAAAGAAGGGAAACCAAACATCCTACACTTTTGTATTTTGTTCTATGCATGTATATTGCCAGGATTAAAAAAAAAGGGGGGGGGAGGACTCATGCATACAACAAGACAGAATCAACTGGAGAATCAATTCAACTGGAGCATGGATTACGGTTTTGCTGGACCAGCTCCCATTGCTGAAGAGGCAGATTACAGTGCTATTTAGGGGAACAGCATGTTGCCTTCTTGGTAGTGGGAACTGCTGTAGCAAAAACAGCAACTGAAGCACAACTATCTGCTTAGTTCTTTCTAAAATGTGCATGTCCCTTCTTTGATTCTGGCCCCTGCATCAATTCAAAACAGAGTGTTCAGTTTCCTGTGCAAGAGATTGACCAGTTAGCAATCATCCTAACAGCATCCCCACTGCTGGCCCCTGCATCAATTCAAAACAGAGTGTTCAGTTTCCTGTGCAAGAGATTGACCAGTTAGCAATCATCCTAACAGCATCCCCACTGCTGTTTAGTTTGTTTCTATTTTGATAATAAAAAGCATTTGTCAGCGCAATCCTGACTAGGATCCGGCCAGTGGCCCAAGGCCGCCCGCTGGATCCTGTGCTCCACCGTGGCCAGGCTGCCGCTGGGGTGGAGGTCTACTCACGGAAGGGGACACTCATCCCCTTCCCCAAGTGTAAACGGGGCCAGGCCCTATCGGCCTCCTCGAATTTCCGCTAGCAGTTTTGCTGGCGGAAGTAAGGGGAGGCCGTGTAATGGCCCAGCCGCCCAGCGGGGGTCAAGATATGGCCAAAGTAATTCCCTGCCCCCTCCTGGGCCGGCTGGGCTAATGGGCCCCCTCCCTGCACCGACAATCCCCCCTCCCCGCCTGCGAGATCCTGTCTTACCTGGGTCCGGTGGCCGGCGGGAGCTCCGTCGTCCGGCTGCTGTGCTGGCCTTCCCTGCTTGAGAGTAGTCGCAAACGTGCTTTATGGCACGTTTGCGACTACTTCCGGCGATGAAACACTTGTTCCGTCGCCGGTGTTTTTGTGAGGATTGGGCTGTATGTTTGGGTAGGTTGGAGAAATCTTTACTAAGCAAAACTGACAAGATATTTGACAATAGTGATGTTAATGGAAAAGAAATCTGTCACATTCCAGCCATGAAATTAGCAGGGAGACCTGTACTTGTTTTTGTAATTATCATTACTGAGCAATGACCTCTGGTCTTTCAAATCACAGTGTTAAAATCAAGTACACGTTTGTTTCTTACACGTTTGTTAAAGAATCCAAGCCTTTGAATATGTCTTTGGGGAGAGTTTTGAGATTATTGTTAGCAAGACTCCTGTAAAAGAAAATATTTCATTATTAGCTTTAGATCACCCTTTGATTCACTTCCAGTCTGTTCAATGAAATACTTTCACAGCATACAATTAAGGTGCGCACCACAGTGATTTTTTTTAAGGATTATTTTTTCAGAATGCTTATTTACTACACAACACCGTTAAGCTATGACATTCACACTTTCTTTTGCTCACTTGTTTTTCCAGAATTTCAACATGATCGCAGAGAATGAAGGGCATTCTGGTGCCTTACCGATATTTTAAGATGATCAGTCTTGACTGGACCGCTGCGTGACCTTTTGCTTTTTTATAGTAGTTTTCAAAACTGTAAAGTTGCTTCTTGTGTAGAAGTATAACATTTCTGCAAAAATGAGTTGGCACTTTCCCCCTGTGGTGTTTAGCACATCAAAGCTGCTACACTTTTAAAAAAATCCATTGCAGCTGGACATGAATTGTCTTAATTGTACTGGACATGAATTGTCTTAATTAAACTGAATTAATTTAATTCAACATTAAATGCCTCTCTGCTATGAAGAGGTCACATTTTAATTACAGGATTTTTTTTTAATGGCTGTTTGAGTCATTTCACTGCTATGTAAAGATTCATTTGAATGTAAGTAATGTGTGTGGTCTATCTGAAACTAAATCATCTGCTATAATTTTAAAGAATACTTTAATAGGCATCATTATGATGCCTATTTGAAGTAATGTGTGTGGTCTATTTGAAACTGAAATAATCATCTGCTTAAATTTCATAGAATATTTAATAGGCATCATTATGATGACTCTATGATGATGTAGTTTACATCAGCAGTTCTCAAACTTTTACTAGGGAATAGGGAACACTGTAAGTCGTTGTGCGGGGGGGCCAATGGTGGCAACGGCACTCCTTCAATCACGATGCCGCCAGGAGAAAAAAGGTGGTTCTGGACTCACTGGGGATTGTGTTGGCCTTCCAGAGGGGGTTGGGGGCTATGGACCCCTCTGTGGATCTCTCCAAGCCTCAGATCGGCTCTCTGAAGCTATCGAGACCCATTTCCGGTTTTTGGTGAAACCCAGAAGTAAACCGGAAGTGAGTTTTGATTGCTTCAAGGAGCCAAACTGAGGCTCGGGGAGGCCCGCAGATGGGTTGTGGCCCCCCCAACCTCCAGAGGGCCGGCACAATCCACAACCCCCTTTTTTCTCCCAGCAGCAGTTCGACCACAGGAGTGCCATTGCTACACCAGCGCACATTGCCACACACCTTAAGGGGGTAGCAACTGCTTCCAGTTTTTGTGGTGGGTCACAACCCACCAGTTTAAGAACCACTGCTTTTATAGTTTCTGCTTTCCTGAATTGAAGAGAGCATCCACCATTAATGAGCATGATAAATAGGGATACACGATAACATATTTCTTAGATAAGACTGGCCTGGTCCTTACTTTTTTTCTGACTGCAATAGTTTTGGGCATTATTTAAGAGTCACGTGAGACATAACCCAGAATATGTAAGTGCCCCTTTGTTCTGGGGTTGTTGTTCAGGGTGTGAAATAGGGCACATCCACAGCAAGGGGATAAGGGAGGCTTTTAGGACTTTCCCCTGCTGCGGTTCCGATCCTGATTGTGTCCCATGTGATTTTTAATTGAAAAAAAACTTTCATTGGTTTTCAGTGGAACGTTTTTCCCCCAATTAAAATAGCACAGAGGGGCATGTTTAGGAGCAGAACCTAGCAGTGGCAAATTCCTAAAGCCTCCCTACCTCCGCCATGGTTTCATTCCATTTCAGCCCCTTACAGCACACTATTTAACAACAAAAACCCACAAAAAAGGGGTACTTAAGCCTTCTGGGTCAAATTTAGCTTGAGCTAAATGAACCAATTAACCAATTGTTTTAGTTAACTTAAACCCAGATGAAGCACCTTGAATTACACCAATGAAAACTACCTACCCCGTATTTCTTCGAGTCTAAGGCACCATCGATTCTAAGGTGCACCTTTACTTTCAGTACCACCAGCAGGGAAAAAAAATATCCATCGACTGTAAGACTCACCTCCCTTCATTGAATCTACCCGCTCAGCACCAACTCTCCCCAGCATGTCTCCTGCAGCTGAGGATGACTGAGTGCACTGCCTTTGCATAGCATTTCTGGCTCTGCCAGAAAGTGCCGTTTCCTTTGTTACCTGGGCTTGCGGGAGCTTCAGGGAGGCCTGCGCAACCCTCTGCAGGCCTCCCTGATCTTCAGTTTGGCGAAAAACAGCTATTTTTGGCCATTTCTGGTTTTTGCGAAAACCGGAAATGGCTGAAAATCACCGTTTTTTGCCGAACTGAAGATCAGGGAGGCCTGCAGAGGGTTGCGCAGGTCTCCCTGAAGCTCCCCCAAGCCCCAGTAAGTAAGAAGATAGCATTTTGGGGTGCTTTCTGGAGACCTTCGATTCTAAGACGCACCCCATTTTTTGAAATGCTTAATTGGGAAAAACATGCGTCTTAGAATTGAAGAAATACAGTATGTTCTTCCTTTGGGACACATTCTTGCCATGTTCATATATAAAGTAATCTTTTTTTGAGAATAAAAATATTTAGAATAATTAATCAAATATAGATAAATATGATTCCAGTAGTCATAATAATCTGATGTTAAAATGTCAGTAGAATTCCTCACGTTAGAATTTTTGGGAAGAGGATGAAGGCCAGGATCTTCAATTCTACACATGCAGGATCTGCATAAATGTGTTGTGTTCTGCAGATTTCATTTTAGCAGTGAAAATTTGGTGAAGTTTTCAAAGTTAATGGCTGAGCTGCTAACATAGGCAGAAGAAAAATGGATACAAATGTGCTGTTTTGTTATACATGATTATTCTCTTTTCTAAATTACAGATTACACAGGCCTGCAAATTTGAGGGTCAAAAACGTGTTTTAAGATTTATGGTGGTTTTATATGAATTTGAGGCGCTGATTCGAAAAATAGTGTTGGTTTTGCCCTATTACATCTAGTTTTGGGGGTATGGCATCACCACCTCATAATGCGAGTCAAGTAGCTTCCTCGTGAGGAAACCATGGCATCGGATTCCTCACAAGCACTGGCGTCGCTGGAGCGTGGCGGGGGGGAGGGCCGCCAGGGGGTGACGTGCGTCACCTCCATGACGCACGTCGCCCTCCGGACACTCCGAGGCTGGCCCGGGAGCCGGCCTCGGAGCGTCCGACCCCACCAACGCTCCAGGGCCTTCTGAATGAAGGCCCATTGCGCAGCGCAAATCCGGGTATTTTTTCAATTTTCGCGCATGCGCAGACCATTTTGAGGGCCTCGGAGCGTCCGGAGGGCGACGTGGGGGGTCACCCCCCACTGTCACTAGGGTGACGCGCGCCACCCTGCCCCAGGGTGACGCACGTCCTAGTGACGCTACTGCTCACAAGGAAGCTGCTTGACTTGCATTATGAAGTGGTGATGCTGTACCTCCAAAACTAGACATGATAGGGCAAAACCAATGCCATTTTTGGAATCAGCACCCCAAATATACCCCAGAACAGGTCTCACTTTTAAGGAAGCAAAATGTGCACAGGCCTGTGTTGTTATTTCCATTCACATATTACAAGTACACAAATTAATGCTTCTATCACACTGGCTGAGCTCCAAAGAGCTATGGGCCCAAGATCTATGTGCCCTGTGGAATTTTTAAATGTTTTCCCTCAAATGGGAAACCTGCAGATCACATCATAAATCATAAATTGCTTTTGAAACTTTCTTGAGTTTAAAAGAGATTTGCCAGGTGGCTGCTGTGCAAAATGTAAGCCTCAAGCCTCAGGATCCAGGCTGCTGATACAGATGTTGATTACAGCTCAGGGTTTAAATTATGAAATACCAGATTCGCCTGTTTAATTGCATAATCAAACTACTGTATTTCTTCAATTCTAAGACGCATGTTTTTTCCCAATTAAGCATTTCAAAAAATGGGGTGCGTCTTAGAATCGAAGGTCTCCAAAAAGCACCCCAAAATGCTATCTTCTTACTTACTGGGGCTTGGGGGAGCTTCAGGGAGACCTGCGCGACCCTCTGCAGGCCTCCCCGATCTTCAGTTTGGCAAAAACCGGTGATTTTCAGCCATTTCCGGTTTTTGCGAAACCAGAAATGGCCAAAAATCGCTGTTTTTTGCCGAACTGAAGATCAGGGAGGCCTGCAGAAGGTTGTGCAGGCCTCCCTGAAGCTCCCCCAAGCCCAGGTAACGAAGGAAATGGCACTTTCTGACAGGGCCAGAAATGCTATGCAAAGGCAGTGCACTCAGTCATCCTCAGCTCCAGGAGACATGCTGGGGAGAGTTGGTGCTAAGCGGGTAGATTCAATTAAGGGAGGTGAATCTTACAATCGATGGATTTTTTTTCCCCTGCTGGTGGTACTGAAAGTAAAGGTGCGCCTTAGAATCGATGGCGCCTTAGACTCGAAGAAATACGGTATTAGTGACAAAACAGATAAAAGTCTTTAGTTGGTTCACAGCTTCAAAACAAAAATGTCTTGCAAATATGCTGGGCAATAAAGATTGAGGCAATAAAGCACTTCTACTTACAGATGAATCAAAGATTTCAGTCCTCGGAAACTGGTATTTGAAAGTGACTTAATGTAGTTGTTCTCTATGAATCTGCAAAGGGTTAAAAATACAATCTGGTCAAAGTAATGTCTCAGTCTCAGACACTCTATGTACTTCAGAATATTTAGACAATCAATTTTTTCACTCACAAATATTCTAGATGAGGAAGGCCTGTGAAAGCATCACTACTAATGTCATCAAAAGTATTTGCTGTAAATAATCTGTATAAAGAAATATAAAACAAAGAAAAATTTAATAGTGACATATTGCATTTCAAAAATGTTCAAAAAACTTTCAACAGTTTCAACAGTTCAAAAAAATTTCCCAGTTCTTGGTTACATTTAGAGATGAAGAATTATGTTTCTCCAAGGGCAAATTCCATGTATACTTATTACCCAAGGGAAAGACTGTTATTCAAAAGCAGACAAAATGCAGATCTTCATCTACTAAGCTGAGTTAAATTAAGACCCTTGGGAGGTAATTTAGTAGTAGCTTATAAATTTGTGGTCACTTAAAGGAACACTGTTTCATGGTGGTACATTGCTGTTACTTGTGCAGTCAAAAATATCCACTAGTAATTATGGCCATGCTGATGTTCAAAGCACTGTTTGTGGCACATGAAATAAGTGCATATAAATTTACATAAATGACCCCCATATCAGAACTCCATCTGTACTCTTAAGGCAAAGTACAGAGAGCTCTTGCATGGGAGGGCTTTCCCAATCATTTCAGCAATCCATGTGCACATCTGTTTCAGTGCACAGAACTGTCTCCTCCACTAAAATGAATGAGCAATCTCTTTCAGATGGGAGAGCTTCATATATACTTCTGAGCCGGAGATAAGCGAAATGCTATTTTAAATCTTTCTCAATGGTACTACACAGTATTAGATCCACCAACTTTACCTACTGCATAACCCAACACACATTTTGGTACTTTAAAAGTTAGATCTATTCTTGGGTATATTTGGAGTGTTGATTCCAAAAATAGCATCTGTTTTGCAATATCAACTCTAGTTTTGGAGATATGGCATATAGCCACCTTATACGTTGATTCAAGCAGCTTCCTTGTGAGGAAGCTGACACCATGGCTTCCTCATGAGGAAGCTGCTTGAATCCACATATAAGGTGGCTATGCCGTATCTCCAAAACTAGAGCCGAGAGGTCAAAACTGATGCCATTTTTGGAATTAGTGCCTCAAATATACCCAAGAATAGGTCTTAACTTCTGAAGCACCAGGAAAAAAAAATATTTTGTTGGGCTATGTTATGTATCTCCTTATCTGCTTCCTGATAGCTAAATTTGTTCTGTTTAGGACCACAAAAGGCATATGTTCTTCATATGTTTTCCACTGAGATTTCCTAACCTAAGTTTATAATTATAATCAGGCTTACCAGATCGTTGCCGGGACGGGAGCGGTCTACCCTTAAGGGGGCAGGGCGTGGGGGCCCCAGAACATGTTGCGTTCTGGCCCCCCACGCCCCGCCCCCTTAAGGGTAGACCGCTCCTGTCCCGGCAACGATCTGGTAAGCCTGATTATAATAAACTAGAGTTAAAATCAATTAGAGCACCTGAAGAGTCTCTTCAGAAGATTAAACTAAGCAAGGTAAGCTTGGCAAGGGGTTGGATGCCACTCGAGATTACAATTTGTAAGCAGAGCATACTAAACATTCATGTTCAGCTTTGAAAACAGAAATTTAAAAATTGTTTTCCTTTTAGAGATGTTTATATTTATCATAGATTTGCAAATGTGATCTGAATGCAAATATTAAAACGTCTTAGACTTATACTGATTTCCTCCATGATTTCCGATTTAAAAACAGAAATATATGACAGTGGTTTCCAATGAAAGAAGAGGAACTTTAATCCACCTTTTAAATCTCTTGGGCCAGAATACAGTATTTGTCTGCTATGATTTGCATCTTGCTAATAAGTTTCTATTGCCTTTTTTTCTGTAGGACTGAGAGGATGGGCAGCTTGACACCCCACCCAACCAGACAACTAACAGCATCCTGCCCCCAGTCTCTGCCTAAAGTACCAGTGCTTGGCAGGATTTTACTCCCACTTTCTGCCTAGGTACAACTTCATAATAACTGTCAGTGATCCTGTGGCAATAGCAATGAAAGGACATCTTGACCTAAGCAGGCAATGAACAACCAATAGCTGCTAGCAGCTGTGATGATGCAATTCTTGCAGCTCTGTGAAGAGTTATCAAATAACACTGATTTATTAGGGAACTGTTTATGGGAAGTCCAGAGGCAAGTTATATTTATTTGTTCTATTTTCTATTTTTTTTAAAATTAAATGTGGAGTTGAGTCTATATATATAGAAGCTGCTCAGAGACTTAGGAGATAGATAGTGTAGGCTGAGTTATACATGCATATTCTACTCCCACAATAGGACAGAAATATGCAACATGTGTGCAATTATTTGCCATAATACATAGTCTAACTGAAGGGTTTCTAAAACCACTATTACTACTATTATTTATTATAATTATTACTTCATAGACACAGGAAAAGAATGAGAAGGAAGTGCTGAGAACAGTAAGTGGCTGTTTGGGCAAGGAAGCATGTAGAAATCAGTGACAGTGTCAGTTTTTCAACTCAAGTGATTTGTAATCAGGGGCATAACCTTGGCGGGACCTGAGGGGCAGCTGCTCCGGGCGCAATCCTGGGGGGGCGCAATCCTCAGGCCCCACCACCTAATTGCTGCTCTTACGTTTGGCTCGGAACACTCCAGCGGAACGAGAGGACAGCCATTTGCCTGCAGCATCCACGCGCCCCTGTTCTCTTCAAGGGAAGAGGGGCACGTGGAGAATGCAGGTAGCCTGGCTGCCGATTGACTGCATTCTCCACGTGCCGCTCTTCTCTTGAAAAGAATGGGCGAGCGGAGGCTGGAGGACTTGGCAGACCTCGTGTTTCGCTGAATGCGAGGGCTGCCAAGTCTTCCAGTCTTGAGCTACAGAGCTGTTTCCTGGGCTGCGGCGTGGATGGGAGGGTCCTCCTGCCTGTGCTGCAGCCGAGGAAATAGCAGTGCAGGCTCCGTACGCTTGAGGTCTGCCGGATAAGCAGAGCTCGAGCACACAGGCTGTGGTGCAGACGCGGGAGGACCCTCCCATCCATGTTGTAGCCTGGGAAACAGCTCCGTTTTGTAAGTCTATGTCTGTTTGTAAGTCAGACCCCTGTTTGTAAGTCTAAGACACAAGCTTTACAGGCTCACACTCCAACTGCACCACTCAGTACTGCCCAATAAACCACTCTGTTTTGAAATGTGGGAGGTCTTCAGGCCCACTGTCCAATGCATAGCAAGGACCTCCAAATCAAACAGAAAATGGGGAAAGTTCTAGCGCACACATGAAAGGAGTGGGCATATGGATTTGGATACTCAGTCAGTATCTTCTGACTCAACATTTTCACATCTGAAGATACTTGGGCAGTACTGAGTGGTGTAGTTGGAGTGTGAGCCTGTAAAGAAAGCCCTACTATGTATGTGTATATTGTATCCCAATCACTAATACTATATAAACTTCTCTCTCTATTAGTATGCTTCCTATAAGGATTTTCACTTATCCATACTGCACACATTAAGATCATCCCTCATTATCCATACCATATAAGGTCCAGGAATGGGGGGGAGGGCAGGGGAGGGGGTGATTGTCTGGCCCGGCCCAGGAAGGGGGCAGGGATATTGGCAGCACATCCAAGGAGGCCCATTGGGGCTCCCGGGGCTTACTCCGGGGAAAGGGAAGAATGTCCCCTTCCCCCAAGTTGAGCCGTGGCCGCACCGATGTGGGCCGCATCCTACCTAGGGTGCTGTGACCAGCCATTTTGGCTGACCACTGCATCTTAGGCAGGATCGGGCTGTCATAGTTTGCAAATAAGGCTTGAGGTGCTAAACCTTATTATGTGATGCTTGAACTTCTGAAACATGTTCATTGTTGACTTTAGCACTTTATTGATGCTGTATAATGTTATTAATTGTTTATTCTATTTTGTCATGCCACACAATGTTTTCCTTATGATATTAGGCATTTAGGGTGATTTTGGGGTGAACTTGGGATGGCTTTGAAACAAGTTAAGATTTTTTCCCATTGAAATCAATGTGATAATTGTACTTATTGGAATTTTTGCTATAAGGGCCATTTTCAGGAATTAATTAGGTATGGATAACGAGGGAAGAGTGTACTGAGCATTTTGTAGGTGAAGTGCATGATGTCTACTAATTCAGCTTGATTGCAAGCATGGCCAACTTGCTTTGGGTCATCTGAGGTTATCTGTTTTGCAGGCCCCCTTTTGTGATGCACCTGTTCTCTGATTGTGGCCCACTGTGGTCAAGATTATGTGGACTGATATATGCAGCAGAGCGGGTATGCAGATGGTCCTGCCGCACAACAGGAAGTTATTCCTTAAAATCCTTTGGAATCCTTACAGTTCTGTGGTTATAACTGTACAGTAGTTGGTGCTCAGTCAGAAGATACAAATTGAATGCAGCTAAGTACTGTATGCATCAGAGCTTCATATGATAATGTATTTCATATTTCATAATGTATTTCACAAGCTGCCCTCTCTGTCATACCGTTACATCTTACTTGGGAAAGACATTCCAATTTGCTTCCAGGTTATTTCTTGAATCTATAGGACCTCTTCTGTTTTGTTGCTATTTTTCCCTTGGGAAGAGGTTGCAATTCAATAAGATAGAGAATAGCATAGAAAACCATACTTTGACGTTATCTGAAAAAGTAATTGCACCAATTTTCCTTTGACAAACAATCTAAGGCTACAATCCTATATATACAAACCTGAGAGTAAGCCCACACAGTGGGTCTTACTTCAAGTAAACACGTATAGGATTGTGCTGTTAGTCTTCAGAAGATCACAAGCAACTAACAGCGCAATCCTGTCTAACGTTGGAGTGGTGCGCCTGCCACTGTGCCACTCCAGGGTGTCGCAAATGTTCTGTAAGACACGTTTTTGACATCCTGGGAGAAAGCACCGCTGCAACCACCTCGGGTCCTGTCCCTGTGCCATGCCAACGAGGTAAGTCCCCGCTGGTTGGTGGAGGGGCAGGGGGAGGGCAGAATGGGCTGTTCTGGTGGGGTGGGATTGGTCATTCGGGCCCGGGACGGGGGAGGGATTGTTGTCATTGCGCTTCACCAAATCTTATCCCCAATCCCAGGCCTGGCCGGCATTACACGGGCCTCCCAGATTTGCGCCAGCCATTTTGCCATCCAAGGAGACCCATTGGGGTGGCTGGGCTGTTACTTGGGGTAAAGGGACAAATGTTTCTTTACCCGAGGAGGCCTCTGCCTGCACTGGCGCTGGCCCGATCCTGTATAGGATCTGGCGTAGCATGCTTTTGCATTCTGCAGCGGTCCTAGACAGGATTGGGTTGCCCGATTCTGACTGGATAGAAGAATATTAATCAGAAATAACACCAAAGAGGTATTTTGCATTTAGCTCTGAAGATACTGGATTAAGTTAAAGATGGGATATATAGTTATTCTGCATTGTCTAGCACATCTATTGTTACCGTATACAGTGGAACAGACATTTGTGCTTCTAAGTTTGCAACTGGGGTTCTGAAATGTTAGTATTTTGGTAGTATGGTGTCCCTCAAGGAATCATGACATGTTACTGAAATGCCTTCTCTGATGTGCCGTCTCACATGTTCTGTGCCCTCTTTAGCTGGGTGGCAGAGCAGGTGGCATGTCATAACTAAAAGGCAAACTCATGATGTCTTTTTCCCTTTATGGGCACTCAAACAATGGAATACGAAAAAATATGCAACCATCTCTTTTCCCCAGCACAGATGGGAAAGCATAGATGTATGGATTTTGTCCTTTTGTAATATGCCCTTATTCAGAAAAAGCTTGTGTGGGATAATGTGTACAGGGACAACATAAAGGTTTCCATGGTAACTATATTTACTCATTTGTCCTGGATTCAAAACCGTACTCTGTGCGCATGCTTTCTTATCAGCTCCCATGACAGTAGAAGCGAAGCGCAGGGTCATAGCACTGGTTATCAAGGCATCGGTATTTGAACTGAATGGACTGAATGTTCTACAGAATGTCATGCTTGATGTTTGCAAAAAAGTATGCATTAGACCTCATCATATTGTGTATGCTGTGATCATGTACAAAAGTCTAATTTTCTTTTCCAAAAATATTTCTGAAACAAATTTGTTATCTTTGTGGACCACACCTTTCCACATGGTTCTTTTTCACATGGAGTAGAGATTTTCCTTTGACTCAAAACATGCTCACTGAAGATTTATAACGGGGTTGCATAAACCCATTTATATTGCATAAAACATCAACAGTCTTTCATTTTTTACACAGACCAATATTTTAGCAGAAAAGAAGGGACAAGTATCACCTCTACTCAACGAAATATTTACTGGAAACATCAAACTTCTACCTAAGTGAATGAATGATACGAGTTTTGCCTGCAAAATCATCCCATTGAAATTCCAGTCCTGAGTCTGAGTCGATCTTTTATGTCAACAACATCTTGGAGACTTCAGCATCCACCAGTAGCAAATACTAAAAGTGTAGATAATTATTCATGATGCCTATTATGATTTTCAGTTTTTAAGTACAATTCATGGGATTTAGGAATATGATATGGGAACATAATATCGCTCTCATTATAAGAATCATGCATCATAATTTAGTGTAACCAATTGACATTTCAATGTAATATATTGGTAATCATAATGATAACGATGATAATCATTATTAAGCATTAAAGAGGCACAGTCAGTTAAAAAAAAATAACCCAGTAAGTATGACATATCTATAATTACCTGTACTAGAAATACTAAATGCATTGTGTTATATAATAGAACTGCACTACCTATTTCTTATAAAACAAGTATTAAAGCCCATTATATTATAGTGGTTTTTTTGAGAACACAAGTGTTTCATAACAAATAATGATGATATAAATCTTTCTCACAGAAGTTGCAGAGACGGTGAGAAGACAAAACTCCTTTCTGGGATTTTAGTAAACACAGATCTCACAAAGGATCTGGAAGGAAAAGAAAACAGACCTTAGGTTAATGTGAGCTCATGGAAGAGTAATTTATCACCCTGGTCTGTACATTGAAGAACCATTTCTTGGTGTAGTCACTATGAATTACAATGTGTGTGTGGTTTTGAATAAAGGAAATGGATGTTATGAGTTTCACATCACTCAGGAAAAGGCTCTAATGTAAAGAGATAAACAAGATGTAATCGCTGCATTTGGCAATACGACGTTTACATATTTTTTTCCCCCGGTTGGTTTTGAATGCTGGAGGAATTCACTACTGCAGGCATCATTCAGCTTGCACTGAAAACACCACCATGCTTGCTTATTTTAACAATAAATGAAAGAGAACCAAATGCTTACAGCCCTTACAGTGAGGTAACATCAGGCGGAACGCTGCGTGGAATGGATCTGGCATTTTCACATAAAGCATTATCTTTGGTACAAGTACACGAAGCAGGACACGTCTTCCCTGGTTTGCTCCCCTCGGTCAGCAACAGTACAGAGAAAAAGAAGCATAGGAAAGAAGCAATTCTTCGAAAGGGTCTGCTGGCATTTCCCATTCTTTTGATCCACTCTGGTTCCAGCCAGTTGAAAGAATAATATCCCAAAACATGAACAGGGTTTTTTTTCTTTATTCAGGCGTTGAATTCTTTCTATAAGAGCACGCAATATTTCTCTCGTTTCCAGCCCTTTTCGGTCTCTTTCCCTCTGAATGTATTTGTGTAGCTAGAGACACCTGCAGCTGATCAGTATGTTTCTTTCTCTTCACTCAGGCAGCATACTGCTCAGAGAAGGGACCTGCGAGGTGCTGTAAGACAGGGAAGAGGGAAAAAAAAGCCCAGCCAGCTGTAGGAAAAGGACTTGCATCACTGCAAAAAAAAAAAAAAAAAAAAAAAGAAGAAGAAGAATACAGAGCACAACACAGCCTTGGATTGCAAAGTGACGCAACTGAGAAAATACACGGCTTTCTCTTTTCTTAGGGGAGGCCCTCTCCTTGTTACCAAAAATAGTACAACATTATGCTGGGCTGGTGGGTGGGTGCGTGGGTGTGAGATGGAGTGTGCGTGTGTAGGGGAAGAGATCAGTCATCTTTTTCTGGATCCCTCCATCCTTGTAAACCTTTGGGGACTGGGCTTTGAATATGACAAGTGACAGCAGAAGAAAAGAGCCACTTTATTGGGAAGGAAATCAAAGGAAACCATCTAAACTGTCACTGTGAAAATGGTCAGCCTTTGCTTTCATGATCCAGGCTTGTGTCATTGCACAAAAAAACAACCGGCACACATGGAACCTATTACGGAAAATTCTTATGACTGCAAAGAAAATATTATTTTACTCTCAGACAAAGCACCAGCCAAGTGCCCTTAATTTCCCTTGCGTCTTTGCGTTGTTAACAGCCAGGCTTTAAAATAAAACTATGTGATATACAATTTATTTTCGAAACCTGTTTATTTCGTGTGCTAGTTTGTTATCTTTAGAAACAGACAAAGGAGCAGGGCTTAATCTGTGTAGAGGGGCTCAGCTCTAGCACTGGTTTTCAAAGCCAAGGTTTAAACCTGGAACAAAGGATGTACACATAGATAAAAATGCCCCTGAACATGTTTAGAGTGCATATTTCAAATCACTGAATAGGCAGGAGTCTTCATGCATAGTTAAACAACAGGGAGAAAGGCTTCCAGATCAAAGGATATTGTTTCCCAAAAAGCTTGAGCCCTGGCATCGTTTTCCCTAGAAATCAAAAAGGGGTAAAAAAAAAAAAGATACCACTGATTACAGCACAGGGTAAGAAAGGACTATGTAAGCCCACCAGGGCTGGGTCCTACGTTATCATTGCTGTTATAACTAGGAGAACCTTAATGCTTCAACTGAATTCACAACACTCTGTGTAAGGAGCTGCATCTGAAACATGTGTATGTACTTTCTAAATTAGTATTCCTGAAATCTTTTAAAATTGAAATGGCAGGGTATCAGTCAATAAAAATTGCACCTTTGGGTATACTCATTTGCTCTGGTAGGTACAACATCTTTCATCATAGATGTTTTTACTCTCTTTGTTTTACATATTAAGAAACCAAGGAAGAACTAACCTTCTTAGGTCAGTAGTCCTATCCAACTTTCCAGCGCTGTTACAGTCATACCAATGGGGTGTGTGCTGCATCCTGCATGGGGGGGGGGGCAGTCACGGAGGCCTCGTCAAGGTAAGGGAACATTCATTCCCTTACCTCCGGGCTGCATTGTGGCTACGTTGGTGCAGGAAAGTTGAATAGGATTGGGCCCTAAGTCAGAAAGAGAAGATGACAAGCCCAGTTCTGCCCTATGTGAAACGGATGCTTCTTTATCACGCACACGCACACACACAGAGAGAGAGAGAGAGAGAGAGAGAGAGAGAGAGAGAGAGAGAGAGAGAGAGAGAGAGAGAGAGAAACTGAGGAGGGGGGACGGGGGGACACGACGGTTCCACGATTTTTCTTCCTTTTTTGTTTTTTTTTGTTTAATGAAAAACAGCTGCAGGAGAATGAAATCAGTACTGGTGGTGGAACGGCTACTTAACCCTTTCCAATCCCTGTAGCTTTTTCTCAGTTTGGAGGGGAGCTTTTGAGCAAACAAATGGGAGGAAGAAAAAGGGCCATGCAGCCTCTCACCCCCGCTTGTCCTCTGCTCCCAATTTCGGCCTCCCATGGCTGCTCTTCATTAAGAAAAGAGTGTTCATAGGAAGAATCACGACACTGCTAGTCATGTGCAGTTTGGCCCAGAAGAACATCAGCTTAATATGCCACAGATTTTCAATATTCCCAGGGGTGGTCTAAGCTGATCTGTCTCCCAAACTCACCCCCAGGTTCCACCACCCACCCTCCTATTCCTGCCAGTGTGCACCTCATTATGTTTGTCTGCCCTGCTCCCACCCTGTTGCTGCTTTTTGCAAAGTGGCTTGGCTGGAGAACCCCAGGAGCTGAGCGGGACCTCTCCACTCCCAAAATTCTCTCTGTGAGCCACTTTACAAGAAGCAGTGGTAGAACTAGAGCAGAAGGAAAGAAGCTCGACGACCCATCCTTCTTTTGCACACTCTCTGAACATTCAAGAAGAGGACAGGGTGGAGCGACCACCAGGTGGGGGTGCGTGAGCTGGGGGAGGCGACAGGTACAGGGTGAGGGGCCTCTTCCACCAGGTTGTCACCTCCCTCAGCCTGCTGCCTCAACCAGCCTCAAGGCTGGGTTGCCCCTGAGTATCCCTAATGGCAGTAAGAGTCTCCTTGGTGGTTTGGATTTCAGATGCATGACCATGGCATGAAAGCAAATAGATCAATTTTGCTTTCAGTACAACTATAACTTTGTTAATCCAGATGCTGTGGGAAAGGATTCACCTTTCTCCACAGAACACAATATTTGCTGAACCATGTATCAATAGGCTCATTTTCCTTTGTACTCATTTGGACTATTGTTTGCAAAGCTGCAGAAGTATCTGGGTGCACAAGTTAAGACAAGACATTGATTTTGAGAGGGATGTACATTATTATTACATTCAGGCTACAGTTCTATGTAGAAAAGGACAGAAACAAATTTCTTATGATTACGCTACTGTTGGGCTGGGAAGCAAATCTACCACAGCTCATTTGTCTCCAGGGTCTGTAATGAATTCTGTGATGAGAGCAGATCCTGAGAAATGACAAATGGATGTAGCAGGGGAGCTTTTGCTTTTGGGAACTTGGGAGGGGGCGGCGGCAGGGGACACACACAGAGAACAGGGAGGTCTGATGAGAACTTGCTGGTCTTCATTCTCCCCTTGGTGGTTATTATGTCAAGCCCCCATGCCCAAGGGTAGGCAAGTGCTTTCAGGCAGACAGGAAGCAGGCAAGGCAGGCAGTAGTCTGTGGTACAGAGAGGCAACCTGGTGATCTTCCACAGAGAAAGGTTGCAACAGATCTGGAAGCTTAATGCCTGATAGTGGCATGGGACTGGTTTCCTGGTGTTACCTGATTCCCCAGACCAAGAGGATTCTGGGCTACTGTACCAGTGTCCCAGATTGAACTGCCTGCAGTTTCTCCACCAAGCAACAGCAGGTGATGTAGGGAGCAGAGGATCAGGGCCTACCTGCGCCTCACAGCTCCAGCTCTACGGTACTTGATAAGGAAGAGCTGCAACAGCCAAATTGTTTTCAAAATGAAACCATTTTTTGGCTCTTGTGGAGAGCCAAGTCCATTTTTTTTGTAGTACTAATGAGCCATTTTAAAAATCACTAACAGCAGTCAACTCCAAATGGCCCTGGCTTTTCTTTAAGCCCTTTCTCTGAGCAGACTCCAAGTCTTACAACAACTTTGAGAAGTTACAGGTTTTCCCCATTTAACCTCCCCTCCCCTAAAATGGGTTTTCTGTACCTCTCCCTGTGTCTAGGCGTGATACAACAAAACATAAGCCTACTTTGTTAGTTCACATTTTCCATCCCAGGGTCACAAAGCTTAAAGACAGCTTCCCGCAACCTGGCTTAACCACAAGTATAAATGTTTCAATTGTTTATTTTTATTATGGGACTAGAAAAGATGAGCTTATATTTCCATTCCTGTCAAGCTGCATATCTGCTTTGTTTTGTCATCAATCTGTTTATGAGATTATGTGGGTTGTATGGATTTTTAATGGCTCACTCAAACTTGACTTATGGAAATCTGGTTTCCCAATTGTCAGTTCAAAGACACCATAGCTGCCCTGACTCCTTGGAAATAAACCAAGCATTTTGTTGAGGCCAGTGTCACAGTGTGTGGTTGGTTTCCTCTGGCCCAAACCTTCACTTTCCTGCTTCTGCTGGTGAAACAGAATGGGGTGGCATTCACAGTTTCCTTGCTCTAGACTGGAGTCTAGACGAGGAAGGGGGATCGTGGGTGCCACCCAACAATAATAATGATTATAGCAATTCCTATTGTTTTCTAATGCTGTTTATTTTGCAGTTGCCAGTTCTGCGGAAGAAGGGTGGGAGAAAACCTTTTAAAGACAAAACAAGAGACTAGCTGTTTCTGTTCTAATTTCTACAACTTGCTTGAGCAGCTGTTCCCTTGGATAACTGAGACTTCAGAGTATAATAATAGTGACTCAAAAGAGTGTTTGCACGAGGGCTGGCAGTCACGACTGTGAACCAAACATTTACAACATGGTTTTTAGGCTGGTAGAAGAGGTGAGTTCAAAGAACAGCACAGCCTTCTATCAAATCTTAGGGATGAGTCAGGCAGATCTTTTCAGCACTTTGGAAACCTGTGACTTTTTGTGCTGTGGAAGTGCACCTTGACAGTCAGGATTCTCACTGAGTAGAGGGAAGCCTGCATTGCCTTATCAGACTCGAGTCGGAGACTGCAGGTGGAAGCCGGCCAAACCATCCGATCCAAACCATTAAACCCAGGTGAAGAAAAATGGACCCACCTGGAATATGGTCCTCTAAAAGTCAGCCTGAGCTTCATACATTTGGTGAATTTGAATGTGACTATATTCATTTGGTGTTTTGTTGCTCTCACGTTTACAGCTTGGTGGCTCCTGTAGCCTGGCAACAAGCAGGAGGCAGCCATGTACATTCTGCAAAACCTATTAAGATTTAAGCTGGCACCTCTCATCGTTAATCTGAGCATTCACCACGCAGCCTCTTTGATGCACAAATCTCAGCGAGGCATACCTCAGTTATTTCTTTTCTCCTGCAGCAGGGTGGTCTGAAGCAGCCATCAGAAACAAAAATAAAAGGTGGAACGAGGCCAAGCGGTTCCTTGGAGACAGGAACCTGCTTCTTTCAGTCTTCCGCTTCACCTCTCTGCCTGGAAGAAAGGCAAGGTTCCCCCACCTCCCAGCACTGCGGTAACTAACAATTTCTAGGCCTGGGGCAGGCTCCCAATTTTCCACTCACTTCTGGCCCTGCTCCATCTGGCCTTATGGGATATATTTGTATATATCCCTACATACACAAGCTGCATCCTAGTAGATCAAGTATAAAACAGCACTCACCCCAGAACTGACCCATCTGGGGAGTGACTGGTAAACCCTGCAATGAGTCCAAAACAGCTGTACAGTACTGTACTCTTATGGGTACTGCTGCTGATGAAATATCAAAGCCTCACAGCTCAAGCAGGCTGCTCCTGCTGCTTGCTGCATTACAGCAAAGTCAGCTCAGAAGCTGTGTTGTTAAATCATTGCTTGTTGTGTGGCTATCTAATCAAAAGCAGTTGATCAGGGTCATATGTCTCTAATTCTTTCCTCTCCCATCAGCAGCACTCAAGGGCTGAATGTGTTTTAGAGTGCAATCCTATGTAAGTATCCGGCAGGTGGCCCTCGGCCGCCCACCGGATCCTATCCCCATTCCGGGCCACTCTGCAGTGACCCGGTCCCCTTCCCCTGGTGTAAACTGGGGAAGACCTGATGGGCCTCAGGCCGCGTGTAATGGCCGCGCTGGCCGGCTGGGGATATGGCAGATGCTATCCCCGACTCCTCCTGGGCTGGCACAGCCAATGGCCCCCTCCTTCGCCACCCGGACCGCCAACACGGCTGCTGGGGGATCCCTTATCTTTCTCTGGCCGGCGGCCGCATGGAGATCTGGCGGCAGAGTAAGGGCTGCCAGCCTAGCGCTTGCGGCCCTTACTCTAGAGTCATCGCAAACATGCCTTATGGCACATTTGCGACGCCTTTGGGTGGCGGAGCACTCGCTGAGGACGGCGGAGCCGCTCCGCCGTCCTAACGTTGGGCAGGATTGTGCTGTTACTGTGTTAGGCTGAGCGTGGAGAACCAAAGAGAGGGTGTCACTCCACTAAACTTGCTATCTTCACTAGAAGTGCAAGCCAATGCATGCTTCCTCTGAAGTTAATCCCATTCTGTTCAATGAGGTTTATTCCCAGGACAGTGTGCATGGGATTGCAACCTAAGGCTGCAATCCCGTACACACTTTTCTGGGGGTAAGGCTGCAATCCTATGCACATTTATTTGGGAGTACAGTAGGTCCTTTTGAACTCAATGGAACTTACTTCTGAACAGACATGCATAGGATTGCACTGTGAGTCCCATTGAATTTAATGGGGCTTACTTCTAAGTTGACATGCATTGGATTGTGCTGTAAGCCTCCCAGCAAGCTGAAAGACGGTTGTTACTTTCCATCCTGAGAACATATCCAAACTGACGTTACATAATAGGAAAGCTACTTCATGACACTGAAGAGGTGCCCTTATCATCTAACTCTAGTTATGCTTCTTGTTTTGTTAGTTTCTGTTTGTCACATGTGTTGTAAATGACGAGTAGCGTCTGGTAGAGATTAGAAGATTCTGATTGACCATACTTGTTACATGGCATTGGTTGGACCTTTGTGTGCTATTTGGAATTAGTCTTTATGCACTTATGAGTTTATAAAACTGCATTTGGCAGCTGATTCTGAATATCTGCCAGTTGAACTGTTTACAAGACTAGCAGAGGAAATAAACACTTTGAGACAAGAAACTCAGCTCAGCCAAACCGCGCACTCTCTGTAGTTAAGACTTTTTGAGGAATTAAGACTCTTTTGCTGATACAATTTACGAGGGCTTTCTATGGATTTACGGTTTCCAGTTGACTACTCATCTGCCTTTTAAACAATTACCGGTAATTGATAAGCAGATTAAATTGATATACATTTATACATTAGTTACCAAAATATTTTTTTTCAGCTATTGAAGGAAGTGTAAAAAGTTGTAAAGTTAATAAACATAGAACAGTGTTTCATAGAGCAGCACAGGATACCGCGTGGGCCTGGCACCCACGCCGCACCAGTGTTGGATAGGATTGGGCTGTGAGTCTCTGTTATACCCGAGCCACAATAAATGAAATACACTCTTTTGAACTCTAACCAGTTTGGAAAGAGATTGTCTTCCTAGTGGGAGAATTGCCAAGATCCATTGCCAGAAAAACATTCTACTTCTTGCCAGCTTAATGGGGGGGGGGAGCCGTGGGGGACAGGACAACACAATTCTGAGCAAACCTCAGGCTACTTAGGCATCAGACCACTGCTAACGTTTTTACATCCCCACTACGGATTATTCTTATTTGCTCTTTGATTTGTTCTGCCCAATGTCCTGGGTACTAGAAATCCTTCTATGGCATGGGTGGCCAAACTGCGGCTCCTGAGCCACATATATTTGACGTATAATATGTGGCTCTCGGAAATATGTTGGCTGAGCTCCTTTTTTGCAACACAATTACTATAAAAGGTAAATACGACATTTCCAAGCTTTATAATTATTTACCAGGTATAAACTGAGAGTCCACTGGATTAAAACATAAGTTTAATGTTCATGGTGAGTAAATATATTTAAGAATTTAAATGTTTCTTAAATATTACGGCTCTCAAACATTTGAAGTTTATTGTATGTGGCTCTTACATTAAGCAAGTTTGGCCACCCCTGTTCTATGCTATGCCACATACATAGTATCAACTACAGAACAGTTAGAACAATCCCTCTAACTTTGGCAAAACTAGGATACGGGAAACTAACTTGTTGAGATCCTTGGATGGAAAATATGAGAGATCAGGCAGCAGATAACCCTTCATGGCCTCTGTCTTTGATAGCCTGGAGGAAACACAAATTCCATGAAGACTTCGATTTTGAGCAGAGAAACCCAGAGGCAGGCAAAAACAACACTTGCAGACTAAGGTCACATTCTTCACACATAACAAAATAATAGACTCATTTTTAGCATATATAAACTGACAGATTACATTTTGGGGGAGGAAGCATGGAAAACATCCACTCAGCATTTAGGTTACATTTGTTGTTTTCATATTAACTTCCTGAGGAAGCAGAACACCCGCGCGCGTCACCCCCATTCCGTGCGGAGGCTCCGAGGCCGGTAGAAGGCCTCGGAGTGTCCACCCCGTCCGGCAGTCCGGGGCATTCTGAGAAGGCCCAATGCATCGACGCGTCATTTATTAGCTTTTTCGCGCATGCGCAGACCGTTTCTGAGGGCAAAAGGGCAGCCCTTGCCCTCAGAAACGGTCTGCGCATGCGCAAAAAAGCTAATAAATGACGCGTCGACGCATTGGGCCTTCTCAGAAGGCCCTGTACCGCCGGACAGGGCGGACGCTCTTAGCAACCGGCAGCAGCAGCGGGGGTAAGTGTCACCCTAGGGCAGGGGTGACGCACCCCCTAGTGACGATGATGGACGTTCATCCCCTTCTCCCGGTGTAAGCCCCAGTGGCCCCAATGGGCCTCCTCAGATGCGCTCCAGTTACTTAGCATGTGCACAACCAGGAAGGCCGTGTAAGGCCAGCCAGGCCCGGGAAGGGGGTTGGGATATTGGCATAGCATGCCGCCAATATCCCCACCCCTTTCCCGGGCCGTCCCAGCCAATCGCCCCCTCCCTTGCCACCCCGGGCCAACCTCCCCACACCCTCCCACCGACCGGTGCAGAACTTACCTGTGTCCAGCAGTGCAGGTCATGAAGTATAGCCTAGTAAGCGGTGCTGGTCTCCGTGCAGGTGCCGCTTACTCTTTCGGTGCTGCGAAAGTGCTTTATGGCATTTTCACCACATCGAAAGCTGGAAAAGCATGTGCTCTGCCGGTCAAACAGTGGCCTGGATTGCTCCCAAAAGTATATACATCAAAGTCTTTTTTGTTTTATTTCTTGTTTCAATTTTTAAATGTTGCTATAAGTCGCTTTGGAAACTATGGTTGAGATGGATGTAGGATATAAATATTCTAAGTAAATTAATAACAGTACTGTTGTAACTTACCATTGTGAATTCTGTTGCACTATCTTCAAAGAAATAAAGATCACTCCTCTGTAATATGGACTATTTAAATATTTAAGACATACAACATAGAAGGTATAGTGATGAACTTGTAGTCTGGAGGTGAGTACAAGTGGAATGCCAATATCACCTCCCCTCCTTCTCTCGCTGAGGACAGAAAACCGCAGTCATATCCAAGGTTCTCTGCGGCCCACCCATCCATGCACATGGGGGTGCGGGGGGATTCGGTATCTGCGGATAACTGAATCCACAGGTGCCAAATCAGCAGATACAACCCCCCCCCCCCCCCGTATCCACCCTCCCCATGTGTTCCGCCCTCCCCTGTCTCCTCCTGTCACTTCCACTGACTTACCTGCTCCAGCGAGCAGCAAGAGAAGCGGACACAAGTGGGAAGGTGCAGGCCTTCCTGCCAGTGCTCCTGGCAGCAGCAGCGTGCTAAGTAGCATGCTGTCAAAGCACCTTTTACGACTGGTGCTGCTTTACCTTTTAGAATGTAACGGTCACTATAGAATTAAACTGGCTTGGGAATTACCTCTTGCCTACATATAGCCTTGCATAGTGAGAGTAGCTAGCATAATAAAGAACTGTAATCTTCTCTCTGTCATCTCCTCCATGCATGCACATATGCCAACTCAATTACCAGCATCATATCAACAAGACCCATTCATAATAAAACAGAGTGGTACAGTATTTCCCTGGGATTGGAATAGCAAAAAAGAGAGCCATCTTTTATTGCTTGGTATGTATAAATTATGTACCTTGAGTTATTTAAATAATTAATTGATATAGTGTAATTTTTGCAAGCACAAAGTTGGCATCTTTGAAAGAAAATCATATCCTAAATACATGGAATCCAGAATGGTTCCACTATATGAAACTCCTATAATAACCCAACTTTGAAAACATTCGAAAACACTTAGCTGTGATCCTATTCAACTTTCCTGGGTGTAAGCCCCATTGGACACACATGGGGAGGGTGGATTGGGTCTGGGAGGGGCAGGTTTGGCAGCAGTTGCAGCCTCCGAATCCTAACCTCCTTTCCAGTCCTAATCCTACAACATGGGTCCACGTGGACCTGCGCCAGCTATTTAGCTAGCGCAGGTCCAAGTAGACCCCCCGCGCTGCAGTGGTTTACCCCTGGGTAAGGGAACAATTGTTCCCTTACTCGGAGGAGACCTCCACAACTGCCCCCCTCCATAGGATGCAGTGGTTGCCATTTTGGTGCTGCTGCATCAGTGTGTGTGTGTGTGGGGAAGGATAGGATTGGGCTGTAAGAAATACAGGGGGGGTTGTATCTGCTGATTTGGCACCTGTGGATTCAGTTATCCGCAGATACCGAATCCCCCCGCACCCCCATGTGCATGGATGGGTGGGCCGCAGAGAACCTTGGATATGACTGCGGTTTTCACGTATCCGTGGCCCCTGGAACGTATCCTCCACTGATACGAGAGCCCAACTGTAGTGCCACAGACTAGCAAGTTGGTATACATATCCATAATCCTTTGCAAGAGGAGCATTGGAATTATTCATGGGGATAAGTTCCCGCTCTTTCCACGGTTAATTGAAACCGCTGAAAAGAGCGAACGCTATCCCCACGTCCCCCATGCCCATTACCTTTGTGTGTGTAGCGCTGGCGCCAAGCCAGCGCGGGTCTTCCTTAAAACACTATAAGCAGAACTGTCATTATAATGCACAGCAAAAAAGGGGAGTTGGCACAATCTCAAAAAGCAGTTTTTAATTCATAAGATCAGGGAGATGCTATATTTAAATACATTTGGAATAGCCTGTTCCTGTCTGCCTGTCCTCAGCGAGAGAAGGAGGGGAGGTGATATTGGCATTCCACTTGTACTCACCTCCAGACTACAAGTTTATCACTATACCTTCTATGTTGTATGTCTTAAATATTTAAATAGTCCATATTACAGAGGAGTGATCTTTCTTCAGAGTATACTGTATATGCATAGGATCGCAATGTTACAAGTACAGACATTAATAGTATTATGCTTGAGTAAAACGCTGTTTGTGACTTTTTCTGGATCACTACCTTTTGAAACATTTATAACCAGTGTTGTAGGAAGGGATGGGGCGGGGGGGGACGGACCGCCCTGGGCAGCAGGTGGGGGGCGACCTACTGGCGGCGGGGGTGACAAAATGGCTGCGGGGCGAGAAGATGGTGGCGGCGAACGTGGCAGTGGCGCTGCAGGTGGCAGAACAGCTCGGAGAAGGCAGGAGAAGCCGTCTGCCGCCTCCGCACGGTCGTTTGTTGTGGCTCCCACCCTCCCGTCCAAGGGACTTTGGCTCCGGCTGGCATCACTCGGGGGCGGGCCCTGTGACGTCGCATCCGGCCATGACGTCACAGGGGGGCGGTCTTGCAATGCCACTGTTTATAATTGTATTACACTGAACAACTTATAACATATTAGTTATGAAGATTTTTTTTCAGAATTAAAATATGGAACAAAAATGGATAGGATTCTTTTTATATACTCCTTCCTCACATGTATTCAGTCATCAATTTTATTTTACATTTAAGAAAATGTTTTCCTGTTATGCAAACTACACGTGTAATTTAGAAAATAAAATGTAAAGCATTATTGCCATTGGAAAAAGCTTCCAAGAGCCTTAGAGTATATCAGAGACTGCCCCTGGAATAGGCCAAGTACTGTATCTTAATTGAAGAGCACCAAGACCAGAAGTTCTCATACTGTGAAGAGAAGTTGCTGAAAAAGAACTGAAATGTCACAAGTTCAAAGCCTTTGTTTTCATCAGCTAAATTTCAGGGGGCTGACTTGGGATAAATAGTCTGCAAGGCTGCTTACTAGTGGTCATATGATATGGTGGCCAATTCTAGTTCTTTGAACGAGGGTGTACACAGTGCAATACAACCAATGCCAGATTTTGTGTAGATCTTTCCCAACCTCCTCGGTTTCAGCTTCCTCTAGCTTCCAAGGCCCTGAAGCTGTTGCAGCAAAGCAAGTGTTCAAGGAAAGGTATTGTTTATATTGCTAAATGAAAAGGGGCGAACTCTATATCCCTGAGAAAGTCTTTCAAAATATGCCAAAATTATCTCTTGACAACTGACTCATACGAATACATTTGAAAACCATGCTGAATTACCCCCTCTATGCATACTTATGCAGAAGTAAGTCCTCTGCAAGGGCAGCAAGGCACCAAGAACAGAACTCCCAAGTAGGCATATGATTAGCCATAGGGTTATTTTGTACCTGAGTTTGGGGCTTGGCAGAGAGTAATCTTCTTCCCTCTGACAAATATTAAGCAAAATTCCTTTTTCTCTTTAAAGTTCTACTTTTAATGGAGGTTATAAAGACACCCCAATATGATTTATTAGAACTAATACATTGAATTCTATTGGTTTTGTACTTAGTATTATAATTATCTTCCTGTTTTTGTTTTTAAATGGACATATATGACTTAGACTGCCTGAACCAAATAATACGCTTGTTGTTGATAAGGGTGCACTTTTTCTAAAAGGTAAGTACCCACGGCCTATTGGATTTTAGAACCACTTCAAGTGCAATTCCTACCCTGAAGACACTTCCCACAAATTGACCCTTGCCCTGCTTGGCTAATCAGATCTGCCTGGGAGGAGCTGGCCGAGTGGACGGGGAGGGTGGTTAACTCTTCTTTGGTGGAGGGGGTGTTGCTGCTTGCTTTGCGGCGGGTGGTGGTTCGACCCCTTCTGAAGAAGCCCTCCCTTGATTCCACAATAATGGACAACTACCGGCCAGTTTCAAACTTCCCGTTTTGGGCAAGGTAATTGAGCGGGTGGTGGCGTCTCAACTCCAGAGGGTCCTGGATGAAGTGGATTATCTAGATCCCTTTCAATCTGGTTTCAGGCCGGGCTTTGGGACGGAAACAGCCTTGGTCGCCTTGGTGGATGACCTACACCAAGGACTGGACAGGGGGAGTGTGTCCCTGTTGGCTCTGCTGGACCTCTCAGTGGCTTTCGACACCATCGACCATGGTGTCCTTGTGGGACGACTGGCCAAGCTGGGGGTCGGGGGCACCGTTCTGTGGTGGTTCTGCTCCTACTTGGCAGATAGGTCCCAGATGGTGGTGCTGGGGGACGCCTGTTCGGTATCCTGGCCCTTGAGGTGTGGGGTGCCACAGGGTTCCATCTTGTCCCCCAAGCTATTTAACATCTACATGAAACCGCTGGGAGAGGTCATCCGGGGATTTGGAGTTGGGTGGTATCAATATGCTGATGACACCCAGCTCTCTCTCTCCTTTCCACCTGATTCGAGGGGGGCTGTTGAGGTTCTAGAGCGAGTGCTGCCTGGAGGCGGTTGGGAGCTGGATGAGGGCTAATAAGCTGAAATTAAATCCGGACAAGACAGAGGTTCTCCTGGTCCGGAAATCCACAATGCAGGTACTAGAGTATCGTCCTGCTCTGAAGGGGGTTGCACTCCCTCTGAAGGAGCAGGTCCGCAGCTTGGGGGTCCGCCTGGATCCGCAGCTGCTCCTGGATTCCCAGGTGGCGGCTGTGGCCAGGGGGGCCTTTGCCCAGCTTTGGCTGGTGTGCCAGCTGCGACCGTACCTGGATTGTGCAGACCTGATCACGGTGATCCATGCCACGGTGACATCGCGACTAGATTATTGTAACGGGCTCTACGTGGGGCTGCCCTTGAAGATGGTTCGAAAACTGCAATTAGTGCAGAATGCGGCGGCCCGTGTGGTCACTGGAGGTAGGCGGTTCGACTCTGTCGGGCCACTCCTCCGACAGCTGCACTGGCTGCCGATTCGTTTCTGGGTCCAATTCAAAGTGCTGGTCTTGACCTTTAAAGCCCTATATGGCTTGGGGCCAGGATATTTGAGAGACCGCCTACTTCAAGGGTGGGGAACCTATTTGCGGTGGAGGGCCATTTTTCCATGGAGAAAATTTGGGAAATTTTGGCACCCCCCACCGCAAATTTGGCGCCCCCACCTCTTTTGCACGTGTGCGCCGCACCCCCCCATTGCTCTCCTTACCTTCCAGGCTCCAGACCGCCACTGCCCCCTCCGCACGTCACCTATTTCTGAAAGCGGCGTTCATGTACATGCGCAGAAGAGGGCAATCTCTTGGCTTCAGCGACGTTCTGCACATGTACACGAACACTGCTTTCAGAAATAGGTGACGCGCGGAGCTGGCAGCGGCGGCTTGAGGTGAGTGGGAGCCTCTGGTCTGGACTCGTGCGGGCCGGACCTGATGGACTCAGGTCTGGTCTCGCGCGGGCCGTACCGGATCGCCTCGGGGTCCGGAAACGGCCCACAGGCTGGAGGTTCCCCACCGCTGGCCTACTTCTATATAGTCCAGCCCGTCTCCTCTTAGATCATCAGAGAAGGCCCTTTTGCGGGTGCCGTAGCCCAGGGAGGTGCGAGGGGCGGCGGCCAGAAATAGGGCCTTCTCAGTAGTGGCACCACCAACCTTATGGAATTCCCTCCCTTTTGACTTATGAACTGCTCCCTCCTTGGACACTTTCTGGCGAGGCCTAAAAACCTTCCTGTTCAAAGAAGCCTTCTGAGTCCTTGCCTTTTTTTTAACATCCTGCTGGTACAAGTGGGACGCTGCTGTTTTTTATGCTCTTGTTTTAATTGTAATAATGACCTTTTAATCAATTTTTAGATGATGTTTTATTAGTTTTCATCAACTGTTTGTTATTGTTTTAAAGTGTGACTTTTGTATTGTATCTTTTTTGTATGTACAGTATTTTCTTTTATTGGAAGCTGCCTTGGGTTCCTTCGGGGAGAAAGGCAGGATAAAAATACTGTAAGTAAGTAAGTAAGTAAATAAGTAAGTAAGTAAATAAATAAGTGTGTGGTAGGAGGAGGAAGGAAAAGAAACACAGCTTCTTCTTTTTTTAAAGCTTTATATTATACCATTCCATCCCAAGGGGCTTGTGGAGGGCAATTAATTACTGTACACACACACAAAAAGTAATCTTTCGCTGCTGGGCCCCTTCGAGCGTCAGCCGCAGTTTCCGACAGGGCTCTTCTCGCTGAGGGACGCCGGCGCGGAAAGGCCCAAGCGCTCCGCTTCTTCCTCCCGACGAGTGGGTTGGCCTTGGTGCCGGCAGGCTCGGAGGCTGCCATGGAGAAACCCGAAATGAAGCTCTCGCGTGCAGTAAGTAGCTCTCCCACGAGCGCTCGCTCAGTTCTTCAGGCAGTGACGGATGGGCGGCCGCGGGCGAAGTTCGCTGCCCTGTTGCAGCAGGGCTGAAGGAGGGAAGGGAGGCAAAATGGGGGGTGCAGGAGCAGGGCTGCCTCAGACGTGAAGCTTAAATACGGGTTCGTATCTTCTTCGGCCGATATTCGAGTTTTCCACCGGCGAAACTAAACGCACTTTTTGCTTTCCTTTGACTGGGCCAATCGTTCAAGAATAAACGCTGCGCAACAACAGTGACGTGCGGTCAGGTCCAAGGTTGGAGAGGCACAGCGCGCCTCTCCCTCTGCTGCTCCGCTCCACGCTGTCTGATGTACTAAGCACGGCTTTCCGGGGTCTCTCGCAGCGACGCTCCCATAGAAACCGCGAGCGAGCAACCGGCAGGCGCTCCTGCTGCAGCGACGAGCCGTCGGAGAGCTTCGCAAAGTGGAGGGGTGGAGGGAGGGGGGGGCGGATCTTGCCGTAGGGCTCGTATTGCTGCCAAGTGACTTCTGGGCACTGCTAACCACACTTCCCGCCGAGGACTCGCTTGGGACTGGAGATAGGGGGCAGGGGCACACTTCACGCTAAATCCAGTCATGGTGATTTCCCCAGTCTAATTCACTGAGTGTATTTTCAGAGAATATCACCACTCATCATCACACACCCTTTTCCTTAGCCCTCCACTTCCCTTCCCTTCCCAAGGAATAACCAATTCTAGATTCAGCACCTTCCAGGAGGTTAATATTACTGTTCAAGGTTAGTTTTCTTTCTTGCCAGTTTTTAAAATAAAAAAGAGGTGGAGGAAATGTGGAAGGGAGGAAAATGCTGAGGTCAAACATTGGAGAGTGGGAGGAGCAGAGGCTGGCACATGATCAGGTAAGGGAGGGCAGCTGCCTCTGTAGGTAGACATGCATAGACTTGGGCTCTAAGTTGAACAGTCATTGCTGAAAAATCTATGCTAAGGTAAACTGCAAGAGCCCAGAGGCGAGGTGAGAGAGTGGGTGGTTTGGGGTGCCCTTCACCCCAAGTTTGCCGCTGTCACCTCCCTCTAGTCTGCTATGGATGCAACCTGTAGTGATCTGCTTTCTGTCGGCTAAAAGTGAGTGGAAAGTGGATCACCCACCCCCTTTTTTTGCTCCTGGTGCCGTGCCATTTTATCAGACACAGAAGTGCAGGACTTCTGGTTTGATTTACAGGGACTGCATGAATGAAGGAGCTCCTTCATTTACACTGCCCTTTTAAATCAAACTGGAAGTCCCGCACTTCCAATTGAAGCAACCACATGAAGAGTATGGTAAGTGGCTGTTCTGTGTGTGTGCGCGTGCACACAGAGGCAGTGGACCCAAGATGGCATCAGGCAGCGTTCTGGTTCACGCTGCTCCTGCAAAAGCAAATAATTTTTTATCAACTCCCAGGGAAAAGCAGCAGTGCAATGAACTGTATTCTCAGAGGATGGGATACTGGGCAGTAAGGTACCTCTACCTTCTTTTGCAGGCTGAAAACTTCCCCTGTAGTAGTCGGTAATAAAAATTATTGTGCGACTGCTTCGTAAGAAAGGATGCCTGTCCTAATTATTTGGATACCACATAGACAAGCTCACAATCTTGTAAACCATGCTTCATATGGAATAGCTATCACACCTTGGGTATTCTCAGTCACTAACCTAATCCTTTCGAATCCTCCCCTATAAATCTGCAATGGGAATTGGGGAGAAATATACCCTGTTACCACTAATCCATCACTGCATGGCATTTTCCAAACAGCACATGTAATTTATATAACAGAAAAATTGCTTATTGCCAGGATAAATTGACTCACTTTCTTTTAAATAAACTTAATTGGGATGCTGGAGTTTGAGTGAGAAAGGCGTATTGTGCAAGCTTTAAAAGAGCTCTTCGCATTTATCCTAGTTAATGAATTCCATCTTTTAATTCTAATGTTGTTTTTCTTCCGAACTTCCAATCATTGGCACATGCCTGGCTGTGGCTGCTTATGTGGAGGAGAAACAGACAGTGTGAACCAGCCCTGGATGCTCTGGTGCCTGGCTTATGGGATTGCCTTTCCTCACATGTAGCCATAGTCATGTTGTTTGTATGATATATATCTGACTCCTGATTTGCTAAATGAGGTAAAAGTACTTAGTAGTTCATTGTACTTATTACTTGGAGGCTTTGGCTGAAAAGGAGTGACCTGGCTGAGACAAAAAGATCCTATGGAGTTTCCAAGGTTTTGTGCCAAGATACCTGAAGAAGTTAGGATAGATTGGCCAGCGAAACTGTTCCCAGTTAAATGAATAAACCCATGGGAACAAATGATCATGTGCAATAATATTTATTATTATTATTATTATTATTATTATTATTATTATTATTATTATTATTATTATTATTATTAAGTATTAATGTAGTATAATGGTATTGTTTTCAGCAGGAAACTATCTGGAGAATATTTGTGTGTGTGTCTGTCTGTATGTGTTTGTATGTATATTTGGAGGATATTTTTATGGCTGCGTATCTTCTTCTGAGTGGGAGGGAATGAGGAATCCCCAATCATTTTAGCACTCACACATCTCTTCTCCTGAAACTACATTGGAAGAGATGGCATAGGGGAAGTGACTTCAGAAGTGCACAGAGAATGATTTCTTAGCCCAGTGCACTTCATGTCTTATTACACTTTCCCAGAGGTAACTGATTTAAACCATTCAAAGGATTAAGCAACAATATAACATGGAAAACTGATTGGTTATTCTTTGAATGGATTAAATCAATTGCAATTGATGAAGCATCATAAGACTTGAAAATGCATTGAGCTAAGAACTCATTCTCTGCTCACCTTTAATCTCTACTCGCTGTGTTTTTGCACTGCATTTTTGTATTCTATTTCCCCCCCCCCCCCGGAAGGGAATGTGACCCTCTGTGTATCCCTCTGTTCAAGGATGTGTGCTTTTACCCCTGTCCTGGTCTCCACCTATGAGAGAGCTTGTGGGCACTAGGAGTAGATCTCTGCACCTTCCTCTTTTAGGAGAAGGACATGCCAACGTCTGCTAACCCCTCCACCCCATCACACTTCATCTTTGTCTATTGCCAGACTCTTGTATTGAGCTCTGTTAACACATTTTCTAGTTATTTAACCTTGGCTGGGGACTGTGGGTGGCAGTTTTCCTTTAAGTCAATGTCTTGTGATCCATCATCTGTAAAATGTACTAGACTCTTTGTTTTGTAATTATTTTTCCAGATTCTTGGTCATGGAGGCTATGATTCTGATTTTAGTGATGATGAAACAGGAGAGAGATCTGACCAGCAGAAAAATAGGTAACACATTGCACTCATAACAAAAAAATTCTCCTTTGTGACATTAACTCATAGTCAGCTGTCATGGTTTCACCTGCAGAAAACTCCTCATGAAAAACAAACAGGCTTGTTTGGTTCCTCTACCTCCTTCCTCAAGCTTGATAGAGCATGTTGTCTCCAAGGAGCAGTGAAAGGGAAAAAACACACCCACACCCACAAGAGAAAGCTGTCATGTCCATCTGGTGGCTGCATGCTGTCTCATTTCTTGCTGTTTGGAGCTTCATCTCTCTAAGAACAGCTCTGAGTGCTAGCTGGTCTTTTTTGCTTTTCGTTCTCTCTGCCACAATCCTGCAGAATCCTCTCTGCAGGATTCATCAAGTGACTTAACAAGAGATCAGAGTCATCAAGGCCAGGCAGCAGGATGTATAGGAATAAGACACCTGTTGGAAGGAAATTAAAAACTAGGGCTGCTGGCTTATGATTCTCTCCAGCTTTTTCCCAACAAGTAAGGGTCCAATCCTATACCTGTTTACTTGGGAGGCAGCCCCATTGAACGCAGTGGGATTTGTTTCTGAGTAAACGTGCATATGATTTCACTGCACACCTAGCATCAGGAAAAGTGGGAAGCAGATTAAAAAAGATTGCTCTTAGGATGTGTATCAGTACACAACCATGACTGCTTGTCAATGTTGTGTGCTGATAAAGGGTAAGCTCTACTAGCGTAACATCTCCATGCAGCTCTGGCCCAAGCATAAAGGCAGGCGTGGCAATTGGATAGGGTGCCACACTTCCAGAGATATCTGACTCACTATGTAAATGGCTTGGAAAGAGTGCCAATCCCTGTACTTTTGGAAGAAATGCACAGAGGCAGCTGACTGGCTGTGTAACATTCCAGGGGACACAATCAAGACTCCTGTAATCGCTATCGGCTGCCTTGAGTGTAGACATAGTTGTAAATGGAGGATGTAAAGAAGTGGCAGATGTTAAAAATGAAGATACAAAAGTAGCATCCTGGTCAGCTCTTGGTCATTTAACATGCTTGGCATATGATAAGGCATGAGGGAGTGGAATTCAGTTTGCCAAAGGCACTGAAAAAAGCCTTGGGCCAGCCCTGTCTACATGGTAGCACTTATGGAATGATTTCTGTGGATAAATACCCACGGTACTATATTTTTAGAGAGTTTTTGCCTGCCTGGAAGTCACACCATCTTGTCCCAAAACTCTTGCCTTGAATCCTAGTTTTGATTGCTAAGTGGCAAAGGAAAGTTATAAGATTACTTACAACTTCTGATATTGGGTGGCTGAGCCCAGGCAAGCCTTGGATGAATTTAAGCCCTGAATACATGCGAAAAAAACTAGGTAGCAGCAGTGGAAAGGTTCCATTAGCAGGATTCCTGCTCTTGTGCTTTCCTGAAAGGAAAAAAAGATCCTTGTTGGAAAGATCTCAGGTATGCTGTAGTATTGTGGCAGCCAAATTGTGGTATAACACAGTGATGGAACAGCACTTCTTTGTATACAGTATGCAATGCCTGCTGCTAATATTTCCACAGCTCTAAATGAATGGACTGTGTCCTCGTTGTTTGATGAGAACAATGGTCCTATACATTATAAAGATAAATTTAAATATTTGATGATTGGCAGCATGAGGATTAGTGGGACAAATGAAGATTGCCTTCATGACTATCTCTGTATGCCTATTTGTCTGTGGCTTGTGGATAACCTGGGCCAACTATTTTGAATTAGTGAAAAGCCACAAATATGGTTCAAAATTAAGGCTGTTAGGAAGTCAATCCAGTCTTGTCATGTCCCATCCCTGTATGCTACAGTACTTCAGAACTGATACAAGTTCAGATTTTATTTTTCAAGTACCTATTTATGTAACACAGTACTGTTGTCCAAGTTTATATAGCATGTGTTTTATTTTTATATATTTATTATATAACTGTAACTGATGGCCCAATTCTCTTGAGGATTGGGCCGGTGTGTAGAGCCCTTTGCGACAGCATGGAGCATGCTGTTGGTGGCCATTTTGGACATGCCGTTGGCTGTTTTGAGAGTGCTGCCGCAGTAGACTGCAGCACTCCCAGTCCACCAGCAGATCGCCAGCCACCCGCCAGAGCAGGCAAGGCAGCGGTGGGGGTGTGGAGGGGGGCCTGATGGGGCATGGAGCCTGTGGGAGGGGGTGGATCTGGCAGTGATGGTGCATGCCAGATCCTATCCCCCCTTTTAGCAACCTTCCCTCCCCCTTTCTCTCCTTGGACTTGAGCCAGCGATTTTGTTGGTGCAGGTACGAGAAGATCCATCATAGGTCGGGAGGCTTACAGACGTGTAAATCCCCTTTGGCCGCTGAAGCCTCCCAATCCCCCCCCCCCACACACTGAATACAGTTTACCTGTTTTTGTAGCTGCACCAGTGGCGGGGGGGGGGAGAGGATAGTATTAGGCTATGAATATATTAAAATGAACATATATTAAATATGATGATGAACATGTATTGCATATAAAATGAACATATATTGCATGAACACATGATCATCCAATCTTTCTGTATTGCAATGTACATTCCAGTGTATACTAAAAGGTAGCTATTTCTGGAAAATTCAACTGAATAATCAAGTGCATATGTTTTATTTATGGTAACTTTTTTTGTTTAAAAAATTAATTCATTGTGTTTATCCTCCATTCTGTATAACAAGCAATGAAGATATGTTGCTCAAAAAACCCTTCCAGAAAGAAAAGCAAAGCAAGGTGGCCCATAGGCAGGTGGCGACGGATGAATGGGACAGGTACTTTTCCATCCTTATAGATTTTTTTTGAAAACAGAAGTAAGCACATGGGATGTACATACAACTAGAATAATAATTTCTTTTTCTAGGGAAGAAGCAAGAAATCGAAGATTTCATTTAATAGCAATGGATGCTGTATCCTTTCTATACGTACCATACCACGTTGATTAAAACATGCAGCTTTTCAGTTTCTTTGGACTCTTTGTCCAAATTTGTATGGAAGGTTACTTCATTGGGAGACTGTGAGTGGGATTTCATCTCTTTTCGTTGAGCCACGGGGAATTTGATATTTCAGGTATATCTGAGGAATTTCCTCAGTATAAAGTCCAACAATCACAAATCAATTTGAACTTGCTTCTGCCACCTGTCTGGCACTATCTGCAGGAATATTTCTCCTGAGCATCCGGTGGAACCATGGACGATCCACCCAAGGTTCCTTCCGTCAAGGCAGGAGCAGAGCTGGTTACAGTTACTCAAGAGGTAGAAGAAAAGTAGTGTTTCTGGCACGGAGGGATGAGGCTCCTTGATAATTGGCATATCTCTACTCTTAGCAAGGTGACAGAAGGCTATGGGAGGGAGGGGAGGGGCTGACAGATAAGAACTCCTCATAGCAAGAGGTCAGGGAAGATGACAGCAGAAGCAGGTAGAAGCAGGCCTCTGGTCTAGAGCAGTGGTTCTCAAAGTTAAATAAGAGTTAAAATTCACATGGCCAGCAATAATCAAAGAGGACTGCCCAATAACGAGATTAGTAGCCATGGTGATCTAGTTACAATAGGTGTTTGTTGACAATCGGACCTCTTCTGCCTGACCGCTCGTAACCTGAAGAGGTCCGATGTGACTCGGAAGAAACGTTGTTTGAATTTACTTGAAGTATTTGTCAATAAACATCTATTGTAACTAGATTACCATGGCTACTAATCTCGTTATTGGGCAGTCCTCTTTGGTTCTCAAAGTTCTCACAAGGCTGGGACAGCGGCGGCGGCGATCCCGGGGATTGTCGCCACCACCAGGGGAAAAAAGTCTTAAAAAGTGGTTTAAACACTTATCGTCGGGGGTCCCAGCAGGCCTCTGGAGGGTTCAGGAAGGCCCGCGCTCCCCTCTATGGGCCTCCCCAAGCTGTAGATTCCCGTTGAACGGTGATTACGACCACTTCCGGTTTTCGGATGAAATTAAAATGGCATTTTCCTGTTTTGCAAAAGCAATAAATACCCTTAAAATGTTACGCGTATCAGAAAAATTATGTATCTGAAATACAGGCACTGGTTATTTGGCATAATATTGGTTCTGGAAAGTTTGATGGAATTGTAATTAAGCAGAAAGATATAAACATTAGAATTTAGTTTAGGTGGAAGAATTTACCCTTGTGAAAAATCCAAACAGTAGTGTGTGTGTGTGTGTGTGTGTGTGTGTGTGTGTGTAGGAGCAGGAATGTTAAGGCTGATCTGCACCCACTCCTGTTGCATTGTGCTTGCTTTGGGAAGCGCGTGAGCATAGGGGACAGGACGCCCCGCCCAAAACGCTGCCCTGGACTCCACCAGTCAACGCGCTTGTCCCTCATGATTGTCCCACCTTGTAATAAAGCTCAAAGCAGATTGGCTGAAACACAAGTGCGCTCCAATTGGCTGAAAAGTTGCTGCCTCCCTGTGATAGGTCGATTGTGGGGGGAGGAGCCTTGTAGAGAGCGGGTGTTACGAGAGAGAGAGGGGGGCATCTTTGTCTCTCTTGTCTTTCTCTTGTAATAAAGCTCAACGCTGATTGGCTGAAACAGAAGTGCGCTCCGATTGGCTGAAAGCCCTCTCTCATCCCATTGGTCAAACAATTTGCTCCACGTCCCACCCCCTCTAAATCATGAGCATGGTCCATGGCCGATCGCAACGGAACTCAGGAGAGCGGAGCTCTCCCACATTCCATGGCGATGCATTAAAAAGGCAGCCACACCGCTCCACACACGCTGCACGTGCCGGGGATGCGCAGGGAGAAGTGTGGTGTAGATCAGCCTTTAATGTAGTTATTTTTCTGCACTTATTTCTATTAACTCTTTCCCTGCAGCAGAGAAATTTGCTTGCAACAAACTGGAATTTAGATCTCTAGAATCTCTCTATTCATCTTTATGCACCCAGAGACGTTTGTTGCTACTGTTATATTTGGGTATTGTCTTGTTACAGTACTCTTTTTGTGTAGAATGACCAGACAAGTTGTACCTAGTTTCTTACACTTGCAGTAGAACAATCTGTTGTCATGATAAATCTACAGAATTTTCATGTTGCATTTGCAGAAACATCTTCAAAACCAAAATGTACCAAGTTGCAAAACAGTCCTCCTTGATGATCTTTAAGGCATCAGTTGCGTTGTTTTTGTATCTTATCAAATAAGCAGTTATGGATCAGTTAGTGACTTTTGCCCTGTAAACAAATTCTATCTAGTAGTGCATTCCTCTAAGTCAGTGGTTCCCAAAGTTCTCCCGACAAGTTGGGTAAGTTGTAAGTCTTTGCAGGGGTGGGCTGATGGTGGCGACACTCCCGGGATTGCGCCGCCACTGGGAAAAAGTTTTTTTTAAAAACTTACTGGGGGTTGTGCTGGCCCTCCAAGTGGGTGCGGGGGAGGGGGGATGGCTCCTTCTGCGGGTCTTCCTGTGCTTCAAATGGTCTCCCTGAAGCGATCAAGACCCACTTCCAGACAAACATTTGAAGTGGGTTTTTATTGCTTCAGGGATCCGATCTGAAGCACGGGGAGGCCTGCCACGCAACCCCTGGTAAGTTAAAAAAAAAAAAAAAACACTTTTCCTGGTGGCAGAACGTCACCAACGTGACCATACATCGCCACCCCCCTTAAGGGGGTAGTGGCCACTTCCAGTTTTCCTGGTGGGTTGTGACCCACCAGTTTTGAGAAACACTGCTCTTAGTGTTGCTCTCAATCCCTCTCCTGAATCTTACTGATGGGAGGATCACTTTCATTATTTGTATGGAGTAGAGTGTCCTTACTTGAACTTCATGCAGTACCGTATTGGCATATGTTACTAGTTTATGAAGTTCAGCTGCTTGATCCTTGTACTGTATGTGATCATCAGACTTTAGGGCAGCGTGCTCAAATTATATTTGTATAAGTGCTGGTAAGTTGGTAGAGTGCTAAATGATTTATTATGATATTGTAATAGATTGGATTAAATCCAGTTGCTTTATTGACCAAGAAAGCAATACGGTATTTCTAGTTCTACTCTGAAGGATGTCTTATGTAACCAGATCCGGAACAACTCGAAGATAATTCAACATGCATACATTCTGTAATTGTCCAGCTTTTTGAACGAAAACCAGAAGTGGTCATAATTGCCGCAGAGCGGCGATCTACATTGTGGGGAGGCCTGCGGTGTGCCCAGAATTGTGCCCAGAAATGAACTGGCAGCCAATACAGGATCGGCAGTCTGACAGAATCAAACCGCTGAGTCCCTGTGACAGTGTGACTACATGGGCTGCAGGACCCCCGGTAAGTGTAAAAAGTATTTTTTTTTCCTGGTGGCAGTGGCGATTCCTGGGATCGCCACCACCGCCATGCTGTCCTCGCCCCTTAAGGTGATAGGGGATAGCATCTGGTTCTCCTGGTGGGTTGCGACCTACCAGTTTGAGAACTGATGGCATAGACAATACTCACCAAATTAGATCAATAGTCTGCATCAGTAAAAGGCAGCTCCCTAGGGTCATAGATCAATGATCTACCCTGTTTCCTGGAAAATAAGACAGTGTCTTATATTAATTTTGGCTCCAAAAAATGCAGTAGGTCTTATTTTCAGGGAGGTCTTTTTTCCTAACCTGTGGCACAACCCCCCTCCCGGCACTTACTTTGACCGATTAAAGCTTCATCCTTTCCTGAGGGTGCAAGGCCTGGGATGCCTGCACTTGAGTCCTCCACCATGGAGATGATGTGCTAGAAAGGCCAGCAAGGCCTGCAAGGAGGCTGCAACCTTGCAGAGTCTCTCTAGCACGTCGTCTCCATGGTGGAGGACTCAAGTGCAGGCCTTGCAGAGCCTTGCACCCTCGGGAAAGAATGAAGCTTAAATTGGTCAGAGTAAGTGCCGGGGTGGTCACGGGGGGTTCCGGGGGGGGGGGGGAATCGCATCTGGCTGATGATCCTAGTTAGGTCTTACTTTCGTGGAGGACTTATATTGCTGAGTGCCAGCAAAAATCATGCAAAAATTATTGTAGGTCTTACTTTCGGGGGAGGTCTTATTTTAGGGGAAACAGGGTAGTTAGTGTAAAGAACCTTCATATGTCTTCTCAGTGTAGGGCAGCCTCATCAGACTCTGCTTTTGCTGAGACTTGTTACCTTCCATCAGGTTTGGTATCCTTCACTCACCTCTGCCTGATATGTCAGAAAGCTGATATTGCGCTGAAACACTGTCTTCTGCACAGTGGTCTCTTATAACCAGGGAAGAGTTAACATTAGGAAAGCTTTAACATGTAAATTATTTCTGGGAAGAGGATTTGTAGATTTATAGAAATACCATTATCTCATCAAAGACTCCGTCAAGAAAGGTTTTGAAGCTGTTTTAAGTATCACTTTTATGAATTTACACAATTATGATATTACGTCAGTGTGTTCTTTCAAGGCCATGTTTTCAGGATAACTTGGTTTCTCATGGTTTTTATCTCTGCTTGCTGTTTATGTTATAAAGTGTGTTTCAAATTATGTTGTGGAGGGCAAAGACCTCAGCACAGGAATATTATTTCTGATTATCTTAAGGGTAACTATATGGATATACTGTTGCTTTTAAAGTAACATTGAATTATTGATTAGGTTGTGTGCATCTGTAAGTTTTTTTTTTAATAAGAAAAATTGACCTAGCATACCCATGATAGTCACTATCCAAAATTGCCAAAGGCCAGTTTGAATATTCAATGATTTTTTTAAAAATCCTGTTTTTCCATCACATGATCCTCAACACAGCCAATTTAAACAAAGACAAAGTAATCATAATAAAACAGTCAAACAGAACTAACAATATAATAAAACCATATTCAGGAAGTACTAATAGGATTTTTCAAATGAAGTTCTGTTAACTGTGACTTCAGTTCCTTTAATGTCGTTTGTGTCTGGGGTTGGGCTTTGGGGCACCTGCCACCACACCAGACTTGGTGAAGGCTATGAAAGCGGCACTCAGTGGTAAGGCATGGTGCCAGGCAGAAGGGCATAGGGGGAGCCCATCATACCCCAGCCGCTGATGCCAAAGCTGGGTGATCGATGGCTGGGCAAGAACAGTTTTTCACACAAGTTGACAAGTGAGGCAATGGCATATATGCTGGTTGTGCCTCCCTATTTAGGACCATGGATGCTGAGAATGGGGCAGAGAGGGCTGAAAGCTGAGTTTCTGGAGAGGAGCAAGCTGATGAGAACCCCATGGCACAGAGGAAGAGAAGACTGAGTCTGTAATGAGGCATTTAGATCTCTCTCTCTCTCTCTCTCTCTCTCTCTCTCTCATAATATATATGCTCCTCAGCCCCGATTCAGAACCCAGATTTTAAGGCAGGTTTGAAGTAGGGTTTAGGAATACTCAACTATGGTTAGCAATGGCAGATCATGGTAATGAACCATGATTAAGGGAGGGGTGTGTGGGTGGTGGTGGTGGTGATAGGAATTTGAGAGTGAGAGGAGAGAGAGAAGCAGAAGGAAGGGGACAATGAGAGAGTACAGGGGCTTGCTGCCTCCTCATGATCACTAAACCATAGTTACCATTTGGGACTATTACATTAACATACCACTCATTGCAGTGTAGCCACCATTTAACTATTCAGCATTTAAGCTAGCTTTCTGCTACTGTTGACACCAAGTACTGGTTGGTGGGAGGTGACTGCCGGAGTAAGGGGAGCAGAGAGAACTATATGAGAAGTTCTCAAGCACATACGCTGAAAAGAACTTGAAAAGATAAAGATGTTAACATTTTCAGAACTATAGGTTCAATTTGTCCATAACCCTTATTTGCCAGTAAGCTTAACTTCAAAGTTTGTCTGTTTACAATTGTTGTACTGCAGAAACATGTTTTCTGTATGCATGAACTGATGCGTCGATGAACAACCTGATAAAAGACATTGATAAGAAACACTACATGTAAATTCCTTGATTCTATCAGTATGCAAGGCACAAGAAATTTGTGAATGACTATATTTTATACTATGGTGGTAAGAAAGAAGACTTCAGACGTTCAGGGTGAGTACAGGGTAATTACAGAGGTCTATCTGCTTCTAAATGTTACTAAATACTGTAAGTGAATTATCCAAAATCTGCATGTTACAATATACTTGGACTTGCTCCATGTTGTATTTGCTTACTCACAAAAATGAGCACCACTTGCATGGTGCTCCAAATAACATGGAGTACCCTCTTTTTCTACATGGAGACTGAATTCCTTGTAACAAATTACTGCATTATTGCACTCCTTGTAAGAAATAGCCCAATAGTATCTCTCTGTTCCATATGGCAAACCATTTTTGAATCTGAGGCAAACTGTGAGACATGGCAAAATGTTAAACAATTTCCATGAGGCATGTGCTGTTGGGGTTGTCTAAAATAGTTGTTTGCATCTTGGACTCTATTTTGTATTTTTTTTAACGAAAAAATTGAATTATACTTTCTGAAGAGGACTTTGAAAGACTTTTTTGTGTTCTAAAAATTAATGGAATTATGAAGTCAAATCGACAAAGATGTGATTATTTTCATACTAGTTTTTAAAAAATCCATCTGATAACTAAACGTAAACTTACTTCTTTTTACAGAGCAAATGACAAGACTGACCTTGATATTGTAAGGGAGAACCACAGATTCTTGTGGAGAGAAGAAGATGAAGTTGACATGAACTGGTAACTTGGGCTGTGATAATGCTCATTCATTTTTCTCTTTGCTAACATTTTAATTAATACTGTATTATTTAAACTTATAAAGCTTGCATGAAGTATTTAGGAAGTCTGATACTATACCTCTGTGACTAAGGGCGCAATCCAATCCTACTTATGTCACCGTTGTAACCAGCGTCGCAGCGAAAACGGGAGGCCCCAGAACGGAAAGGGGATTCAAATCCCCTCCAAAAGGGGAATTCAAAGGGGATTTGAATCCCCTTTCCGTTCTGGGGCTTCCTGTTTTTGCTGCGACGCTGGTTACAACGGTGGCGTAAGTAGGATTGTGCCCTAAGTATGCTTATGAATGATGGAAATAATGAATTTTGTGAATTGCCAGTTAAAAGCAAGCTAAGTTTATTTTTTAAAATGCTTACAAAGCAAGGCATCTACCAAACTGTTTCTACTCTGTTTTTTTTAAATGTACAGTATTTTAAGAAAAACTTACATTTGGCAGTTTTGATCTGTGCCTTTTTTTCTGCTGCATCTATTAATTATTGCGTAGAACAAATTTGCTAGTTTTTCTGCTTTGCCAAAGTAAACCGGCAATAAAATAAACTAGAAGAAGCATCCATCATTTGCCCCCATTTGTACTATTCTGTGTACTTAATCCATAATAATGTCATCTTCTGCTTTCAGGGAGAAGAGACTTAGCAAGAAATACTATGATAAATTATTCAAAGAGTACTGTATAGCAGATCTGAGTAGATACAAAGAGAACAAGGTGCATGCTTAACTCAATTTCATCATTTCCAGGCTGTATTTCGGGCTATCTAAATGTTATCCCTTTTTAAGGCAACTTAGGATGTGCACTATTGAAGAAACTATGCATAGGCAAATACATAATCAGTATCCTACAGTCATCAGTGGCCGATAATGGGTACTCTAGAGAGTAAGTACAGGAAGTAGGACTTTTTATAGGATGGTTAATTGATCCATTATTGTTTACTGTGAACTTCCAACAGCCAGGTGCTTGTGGAAGCAGTCTCTTAGCTAAGAAATATTCATGGACACATCAGTGGATGTCATAGAATCATGGGGCTGTTTGGATGTTACCTTTACATATGGTGAGAATGGGAGTGGCCCCTGGCTTGCACTCTTCCTCTCTGGTCCACTCATGCTCCGCACATCAGAAGAGCTCTGCTGTATTTTTTTCATCACTGTTAGGCACTGAGGTGACATTTTTTATAACTATGCATGCTGCAAGATCTCTTTCTTACAGCCCAATCCTATCCCCCCTGCCCCCCGCGTGGGCCACGCAGCGTGGGCCACGCAGCCCAAACTGTATCCTATCCGGGGAAGGACCTGACTGGAGGTAAACCCCCAGCTGCCACTAAGGGACTTCATAGTTCTCTGCCGGATCTTTAGCCAGCGAAGAACCAGGAACCCCCATGTCGGCAGAAAGGGCCTGGGAGGGAGGATAGGATACAGTGTGCTCCAGCATTGCCAATCCCTCCCCTCTCCTGATCCGCCCACCCCTAGCTCTCCCCCCAGCTTTCCTTGCTCTTCCCCAGCCCTCGTGCTGCTCAGCGTGGGACTTACCTGCTCTGTGGCGCAGGGCGCTGGCCTCGGTGGCAGAGTGGTGCTGCTTACTCTTTGGGTGCCACAAACATGCCTTATGGCATGTTTGTAACACCCTTGGCCGGCACAGCAATGCTGTACCGGCCTAACGACTTGACAGGATTACGCCGTTTGATAGTGACAGCAAATTCAAACCCATCAGCATATTTATGAAGTTAATATTTTTGTCCCACTGTGTTTCATTATGCACTTGCTTATACTGAACCTCATTTGCCAATTCACGCGGTCTATAGAGATTTTTGGGGGCGCTCTTCTTCATATTCCTTTTTAACGCGCGCGGAGCTGTGCTGAGCTGTGTGGTCACCATTCCGGAAGAGAGCAGCTGAACGCGGAGCAGCTGTGCTCTCCCGAGTTCCGGCACGAGCGAAATTGTTTGTTGCCCATCTTTGAGGGGGCGGGTACGCGGAGCTACTGCAGTCACCAATCGGATGAGAAGGCGGGATTAAAAGGGTTGTCAATCAATCGGAACTCACTTGAGTCTCCGATTTCTCTTGGATCCATTTCTCCTTCTCACAAAAGTTAGCAAGATGAATTCTATTCCCGGCACAAATTGTTTTGTTAGTTTTCTCTCCTTCCTGCCCCTCTCTCTTCTCTTGTGTATCGGACCGCACTTGTGCTTAGCGAATCACCGCTGCGCTTTCTAAGAAGGAGGGACTATTCGCTGGGAGACACTCGTGGAGACGAGGTCAGCGCGTGGAGGCGAGCGGCCAGGTACCTACGCTCGCTCGCCTCCGCGCCAGAGCTTGTGCAGTGTGGGTCGGCCTTAAAGCTCAATCTGTCCCAGTAAGTTAGTGGAAAGCATTACTAACTAGAGTCATTAAACACAGAGAAGAACAAGCCTTGGTGAGGAAGAATCAGTATGGCTTCTGAAATACCTGGCTTTTCAAAATGTTTTCAACCAAGATATTCTGAGCATTCAGCTCAAGATTGAAATATTGAGATTGAAATATTGACCTCCCTTGCTCAGTGCTTGCAAGCACAATTAGGGCAAACAGAGCCCTGATCGCAGTCAAGCAAGCTCAAGCCATCAGGGCTATGTTTCCTGTGAACTGCCTGTTTTAACTCTGAAATGGTGGGAATCCCTCATCTTTTCAGAGTTAAAAGACTCTGATCAGGAAGATAAACATTTTAACCCTGAAAAGCTTATTCTAAACATTAGAAAAGCTTATTCTGTCCAAGTTTCTATCAGCCTTTTAACATAAAGGGGGAACCTTGAGACTGAAATTTGATATCTAAGTATTTTAGGTAACACTTTCCATGTTCAAGCCATGTTCAAGACATGGTCTTCCCAATACTCAAAAGCCCAGGAACATGGCAGATTTGATAAAAAGCTGTTTTTCTTCCTTGAAGAGCTACTTGTATTCCCCCCACCCCAAAAAAGAACAATAACATTCTCAGAAGAAAATTAAGTCAGCCCTGTGGAATATTAGTGAGTAGATGTTGCTGGCACATGACAAACAAGCTGTTTAAAACAAAATCAAAAACATTTTAATTATCTTCTTCAGCTGCCAGAAGTCCAAGGCCAGAACAAAAATCTGGCCCATACAGTGCTGTAGAATCCTGACAGATTTATGGTAGCTCCCAAGTGGAAATGTCAGAATTTTGAAGCAGAAGTGAAGAGCAAGAATAGTTTGATGATTTTGCTTTGAACATTTGGCAATATAAGCCTTTCCTCTTGCATTATTTTTTAATTTTTTTTAAATTGTTAAGCTAGATCAGTGATTTTTCAACTTCATGTCATGGCATACTGACAAGGCGCTAAAATTGTCAAGGCACACCATCAGTTTTGATAATTGACAAGGCACACTGTGTTGCTGGTGGGGGGAGGGAGCTCACATTCCCCAATGACCCTACTAATAAATGACCTTCTCCAAACTCTCATGGCACACCTGTGGACCATTCTCAGCACACCAATGTGCCATGGCACAGTAGTTGAAAATCGCTGTGCTAGATGGTTGTATTGTAAGGATTGCAAGTGCAAAGGTGTTTATTCAACGTATCTTTCCTAACCTCTTTCCCCAGGGCAGCTCCCTGACCCATCCACCCCACAATTGCTCCCTAGGGTCCTGTGTGGGAAGTGGACCTGACCCCGGTGACCTGTGTGGGAAGTGGTGTGGGGGCTCCTGTGGGAGGAAGAAATCCCTGAAAACTGCTTAGAAGCAACTTTGTGAAATGCATCACATTTGCTCATGTTACAGAGCAGTGCAGCAAAATTATATCTAGCTGTGGGCTACGTTTCTCCTGCTTGGACTGTGTAGCAAACACGGGCTGAACTGGCCTCTGGCATAGATAAACGTTGATACTACACTGTTCTGAGCCACATTTTGTAGGTTGTCCCTTGGCATTTGATTGTTGTTGGAATGTATTTGGTGACATTTCCGACATGCCTGTTGATAAAAGAGAGTACGGCTGAGTGGCCAGGACGTTTGTGTTAGGTCAATATATTGCAACCTCCAGTTCTATTGTACAATGTTCTTTGCGGTTTTTCTTCCTTTTCAAAGAGGGGTTTGGGGAAAAGTGATTTTGAATAAAGGTAAACAAAGTAGGCTTATTCATTATGTAGGGTTTTAAAATTTGGTATTGGTGGAGAAGGAGGGAAGGAGAGGGGATGGAATGGTTGACCCCCAGGATGCCATACCCAGTATTACTTCCCTGGATGCTCCTTTCACCCCTTTTTGCTCATATCTGTCCATCTGCATAGACAATTCAAATCTTTTATCTTTGTCTCTCCTCTCGCTTGAAATATGGTATCATCTTAGGTGTCTTTAAAATGTTCTCAAATACTGATGCAGGTTTTTCCCTGCAAATAAAATGATTTTAAGCCTTGTAGGATCTACAGCAGGGGTTCTCAACCAGTGGTACTAGTACCACCTGTGGTACTTCGGCCGACTGCTGGTGGTACTCGGACTGCCAGACCACCGGAACCCTGCTCCGACGCGGCGCTTTTGGCCGAGAGACTCCTGCCTTTGGCCAAGCCTCTCAGGAACACTGAGAAGGGCTCCCCGACCCATCCAGAGTCTCCTACCTGCGTTTTCTGGCCTCCTAAAACCTGAAAACCCGGACGTAACTGGCAATGATGTCATCGCCAATCACTTCTGGTGGTACGCAGCAGGAGAGTGGCGCCAGAGGTGGTACTCGGCCGGGAAGGGATTGAGAACCCCTGATCTACAGCACAATCCTATGAATGTCTATCTAAAAGCGAGTCTAATTGTGTTCAATGGGGCTTACTCCCAGGAAAGTGTGTATAGGATTGCAGCGTTTGTATGTCAGTCAGTGAACAAATATTTTTGCTGTTATAGTGTAATAAATACAAACTGAAAACTTTGTAATGATAATGTTTCAAATTACCTCACTGTCCCTCATGTTTCCCTCATTGTTACCTCATGTTTCAAATTACCTCATTGCTCATTTATGTTTTTATTTAAAAGGCTCATGCCTTGCATTTCTTACATGATGGCTCCAGCCTTGGCCTGGTATTGGTGATGTTAATGCAACTGTTTGGTATTTTATTTTGCTAATAGATGGTACAAATTTGTTTTATTTCCATTGTAGGTGTTCTGCTGATCAAATTGTAGAACTCTGAAAGAGTTGGATTGTTTTGTCCAAATTTAAGAATGAATTATTCCTTTTGAACAAATAATTATTCGTAACTTGTGGCTGATGTTAACCTGCCGCTTGATGCATGAACACCCATTTTTTTCAATTTATCCAAACATGAGAAAACAAGCACAATATACTGCTTTGAAAAGTTGATTTAAATCGTTTTGATATTATAAAGTTGAGAAAGTACCTTTTGGAATAACATCAGAAGGTAGAATTCTTTTGTACTTATTCGTATTTTAATTGTTTCTATTTCCTGTCCATAAGCAGTAATTAGACTTTGTATTTTTGCTAAGTGTGTATATGCAAAGTACTTACCATGTGTTTTTCATCTTTTCTAATAGTTTGGATTTAGATGGAGACATGAAAAAGAGGTTGTATCAGGAAAAGGCAAGTTTTTCTTTAATTTTTTCAACGAATCTGTGTTGACTCTGCTTTATTCCTCCTGTACTTCATTTTAGGATTGTTACAAATGGTATACTTTAGTGCAGCGGTGGGGAACCTCCGGCCCCAGGGCCGGATCAGGCCCCCGAGGCCATCCAGTCCGGCCCCCGGAGAGATTGCCGGGAGGCCGCCGAACCGGCCCCTGGAGGCTCCGCCGGGTCCGCGCGTCACCTCCGGAGGCCGGGAGAGGGCCTTTGCATGTCCTCCCCGGCCGCCGCCTCGACCCCTTCTCACCAGGCCGTTGGCCATTTCGCACATGCGTACCAAGCCGATGAGGGCAAGCTCTTGCCCTCATCGGCATGGTACGCCGGAGGTGACACGCGGACCCGGCGGCGGCTTCAGACGGTGAGCGCGGAGCCTCCGAAGGTCGATGGGGGGCGGGGGCAAAAATAATTAAATAAATAGAAATCGCTCCCAGCCTTATGGCCGGCCCTCAAGCAAATTTCTAATATTTAAAACGGCCCTCGCCAGGGAAAAGGTTCCCCACCCCTGCTTTAGTGGCTTCACATCATGCCCTGACCTCTTTCTGTATACTTAATATCCATCTATCTTAAAAAATCTATTAATATCTATTAGTATTCTTCTAGCCTGATGAAGATATATTCTCATGTATAAATCTAAAATTTAGGTCTTAAAATTTACCCTGAAAATCTGGGTCAACTTATCCACGGGTCAATGGATAAGGACATGCTTATGATTATTACACCATTTATTTTATATTGTCTGGCATCGGACTTACTTCACAGTTCAGTGAGAGCCCGGCCGGCAAGTACGGCCACAACGAGGCCACAGGAGACCTGGTGCGAGGCCGGAGGCCAGGGGCGAGTAGAAGGGCCACCACTTTCCTGTGTGGCTGTGCTGCTCAACATGGAGGTCCTGCCTCCCTGGCGGCAACAGCAGAACAAGGCTGCAGCCTGCTGCCGGATGTGAGGGACCAAAGGTGGGAAATACCTGTCCCGTGAGCAGACCAACGAGGGAGGAGGCAGGCAGCCCAAGCAGAGTGGAGTTATGAGTGCGGGGAGGTGGAGACCTGGAAGGGGTGGGGGCTCTGGCTAATGAAATAAGAAACAACCGGCCAATGTGAACTGTAGAGTTCTTAGGTAACAATTCGATGTGTGTGAATGAACGTCCCTAAGTTTTACACTCAACATCTACGAGTCATAGCAAATTACGTGATTTTTGGGTTCAAAACTTGCCCTCGACTTTTCTATGAGATAGACTTATTTACAAGTATATATGGGTAGGTTGGGGATGGATCACTCCAAGAGAAGAAGGCAATTTCTGGCTATTTCCTTAGTACAGGGGAAACCCACTCTCAAAAGGAGATAAGAGGCCTGCCTGACCCTGCTATCCTAGGATGCAAAATGTCTGAGCAGTTCAGAGACATATGGTCTCCATTATCTTGTAGTCACACTTGCCCTTCTGAGTTTATGTTCCCTCCTAGAGGAAAAGAGGTCTCAGTGCAAGGGTAGTATGGCAGTGGTGGCGCAGTATGGGCAAATGACTACTAGAGTTCCAGGAACTAGTTTTATATGGCTCTCTCTAAAATATAAGCCCAGGTAGATAATGTGCAGCTCTCTCCCACAATTATCTACATGGGGCAGAGCTCATTATTTGTTTTAACAATGCCATAGGCCACTAATATATTTGTATTGTATAGTTATTCTAATTATTTTTTCAGTTGTAAGCCTCAAGTTTGCTTCACAGAGATTGCTATGCTGCTGCATTCATCAGTAGTCATTGTCACAGATTAATAATACAGTTCACCACTAAGGGGCGCAAGCATTCAACATTATAGCAAGATTTTCTAAATGTAGTTGTGTAATATGTTTATATGCAGTAGAGGAGAAATCCTTTCTACATTACTTGTTTGTTTATTTTATTGTATTGAGGAATTTATACTTTGCCTTTCCAGTTCCAAATTCAATCTACTCAAGGGGGCTTACACAATGCAAAACAAATAAAACAATGAAAACAATAAGTAATCCATAATCAAACAAGCACATAAAAAGCAGCAGATTAAAACTACAAAAAGTCAATAAATAAACAAATTTTTTCTAAAAACCAGGTAAATTATAATCTTGCTAAAAAAGAAGAGTCTTCAATTGATGGTGGAACACAGGTAGGGAAGGAGAGAGACAACCAACGCTCCTTGGGCAGGAAATTTCACACTCTGAATGCCACAATAGAAAGGTTTGAGCTATGAAACAATAGACAAGTATATCTGTTTAGAACCTGAAGTTTTTCCAGTACATAGTAGGTGCCTGAAATAGTAGGTGCCTGAAAATAGTGATGTCCATTTTCTTTTAATATAAGATATTTTCTTCAGAAATATTGCTAGAGACCACTTAGATATTTTTGTTGCTATTTAATAAAATGTTATATTTCTCTTGAAAGTCCAAATTAGTTTTATAGCTAGATTTTAATTGTCAGTACCTTTGACACCACTGCGGGGCCGCAGTGGCTTAGTGGTTAAGATGCTGAACTGCAAACTGGAAGGTTGGCAGGACAGCGGTTGGAGACCTGAGTGCGTGACGGAATGAACTCCAGTCTCCCGTCCCAGCTTCTGCCAACCTAGCAGTTCAAAAGCAAGAAATTGCAAGTAGATAAATAGGTACCACTGCGACAGGAAGGTAACAAAGTTCTGTTAGTCATGCCGGCCCCAGGACCACGGAAGCGTCTTCGGACAGTACTGACTCTTCGGCCTTAGAAACGGAGACGAGCGCCACACCCTAGGGTCTGACACAGCTGGCTTTCGATCAGGGGATACCTTTATCTTTACTACCTTTGACACCATATAATTTTTGCTAGCCTGAACAAATATTCTGCAATTTAATTAGAAAATGTGCATTATGTAACTCTACCCAATCTCTTTATCAGACAATATACATTTGCAGGACTTAAATATTAAACATGTTCCTATCAAAGCAAAAAAAAAGGGCTCTATTTTGATTGATTGGGTTGGCATTTAATAGCACAAGAGAGCTGGGGTATTTTTAGTTTGCATTGCAATTTCCCCCCACTAAAATGACAGCCTGCTGTTCTATAACTAAACAAGGTATATCTTAGAAGATGGTTAGTTATTCGGTACCTGCAGTTAGTATTTGCACATGGCCTGAATGTATAGTTGCTGTAAGTACGTTCAGCCACCTAATAATGTATTCATACATTCAAAGGCTAGAACCACAAAGCTGTTGTACTATTGTTTATCGATCTGCCACATTTGTGTATCTCTGTTCCTCCAAGAAGGGTACATAAGGGTACTACCTCTATGAGGTAGGTTAGGTTGAGAGCTAGTGACTGCCTCAAAGTCCCCCTGTGATCTTCATGTCCAACCAAGGATTGGAACTGAACTCTCCCTGGTGTAAGTTGAACACTATCCACTGTATCACACTGGCTCACTTCCTCCACCTATTTAGAAAGTGGACAGATGACTATGCTGGGTTAACATCACAAAACATTATGTTACATCAGCATGTCAGCCAAGTTATTCCTGTATTGCTGGGCGATACTTTAGTGTAGGACTAACAAGAACATTGCTGTGGGAATGATTAGAAAGTTATTTAATGTACAGTTCCAAGGCAGTTCCACATGCAGGGGATGCAATGTAATCTAAAAGTGTGCTAAAAGCCAAGAGCAGGAATGAGTGTGGGGTGCCACACCAAGCCACCACCAAAGAAGATAGATCCCAGTAACTCTAGCAAGCAAATCGTAACACACTACAGCTGAACATTGACCTGGCAGAAAATTATCCAAATACAACAATCAGTTAAATCTGGAAGGCTGCAATCCCAAACACCTTTATGGCGCAATCCTATGTAAGCTTAGAGCGGCGGAGCACGAGCTTCACAGCTCTAAGTTGTCACAAACACACTGTAAAGTGCGTTTCCGACTACTTTGGAGTAAGGATCGCTGGCGCAAAGGCTAGCAACCCTCACTCCCCCGGTGGACCATCCCTGCACCCGCTGGAGAAGGTAAGCCCTGCACTGGCTGGTGCAGGGGCTAGGAGAGGGTGGACCGGGTGGCAAGGGAGGGTAGCCATGGGTGAACCGGGTGGGAGAGGGCGGGGATATCTGCGGCGACCTCTGCCGGTATCCCAAGCCCTCTCCTGGCCCGGTTCAGCCTACCTCCCCCGGCTCAAATGTATGCCAGCCTCAAAGCTGGCGTATATTAGAGGAGGCCCATAGGGCCTCGGCTGGCTTGCACACAGGGAAGGAGACGAGCTTCCCGTTCTCGGATGGTCCTCCCAGGCTGCCCTGAACTGGGGTAGCCCGGGACAGCCACAGGATATTGTGGCTGGCCCTTTAGGCCGGCTGGGTATCCTTACACAGGATTGGACTGTTAATAGGGAGAAGGACTATCAAACACAATGGGTCTTCTGAATAAATACCTTATATACTGAATTTCTGCAAGGACCATTTCATGCAGCAGCAGTTCAAGCCATAGATGGGATCGGCATGCCCACTGCTGGTTTAAAAAAAAAAAAAGTACTGATTTTTTCCCTTTCTGTTGTGTCTGAAAATGTGCAGAATAGACGGCCCTTTGATAACACTTATTTTACTTCTTTTATCTCTTATGCTCTGGGTCCAATCACCATGGCAGCAAAACTTGAAACCCAGGATACAGCCTCAACCCATTAAATCAAAGAGAGTCTTGACAGTGACATGAGATTATTATGGGAGCAGTTAAAATAATATATTCACTATTTGTTTAAAAACAAACAAACACCAACTCCTTCCTAATTTTTGTTATGTATAGATGTTCAAAACGGGACTTTGTTCCCTTGATTTTTCTTTTAATGGTAGACTTTATAAGCGTAGTGAATCTGCAGAAGGATATAAGCAGCAGCAGCAGCTCAGTGTTCTTTGATTGAAGCTTCAGCACTACAATTGATTTTGCACGGCAGAACTGAAGTATCTGAGGACACCGTCAGTCTATTGGTTAGCAGCTTAGGCAGAACGTTCTGAGGTTAATCTTTCAGAAACAGTCCTGGAGATGAGCCTATTAATGAGCCTTACCACTAGCTAGGCATGTACAGTATATGTATCCTTCTCCAAGTGGCTGCTCACATCGCTTGTACCATGTACGGCATTACAAATACCAGAGTATGAACAAACTCAAATGTGAAAACTTGAGGTTTCATTTAATGGGGCATTCTTAAACAAGGCTGTCTCATGCAGTGTCCATTTGTTACTGAAACATATTTATTTTTAGGTAAAAAAAAAAAAAGATGAATCAACATAGACCACAATCCAGAGAACTGCATGACTAGTTCTGCATGCCAGGCGGGTTTTTTTAATTTGTTTTGAATATCAGCCCTTCCTCCCCTCAATGCAATGTGCTAATTTGCTTTTTGTAAACTCCTCAAAATAGTTTAGACTGACAGCCCAATCCTATTAAAAGCCCCGCACTCGGAAGCAGCGGTGCCAGGGCAGGCTCCGCTGTATCCAACATGGGGCTGGAGGTCTCCTCAAGGGAAGGGGAAAATTGTCCCCTTCCCTTGTGTTGAGCCCCAGCAGTCCCTATGGGTCTACTCGGAGGTGTGCCAGCAAAATGGCTGGCGCAGATCCGAGAAGCCCTCTCCCCGCCCCGGAACGCCTCCTCCCTGCCTCCCCACCGCCCTCCCCTGCCTCCCCACCAGCCAGCGTGGAATTCACCTGCCTTCAGCGGGCACAGCTCTATCCCCGGCAGAAGCCTGCCAACGCTGGCCTCCATGTTGGCGAGACCGGCCTCCGCACTATCTCAGCATGCTTTACAGCATAGGATTGGGCTCTGAGTGTGATCTGGCGTGCAGGGTGCTGGGGCTGATGTTTCAAGGACAAAAAATTAACATCCCCTGAGTCCCTGGAAATGGAGTCTTCTGGATCTAGGACACCGTGCTTATTTGTGTCCAAATAATGAATAATAAAATGTTGTCAGTAAATTATCATCTGTGATTTTCAACACATTAGTTGCACTAAGGCTGCAATTGTAAACACACAGCCCAGCCCAATCCTAACTAACTCCCCGCACATGTGATGCAGCGGTGCCAAAGGGTGGTCTGCTGTATCCTGCAGGGGAGCTTTGGCCTCCAGAGACGTCCTTAGCAAGAGGACATTTGTAGTTTAGTGTACATTTGTTCCCTTGCCCCAAGGAAAGTCCCTGCTGGCCCTACAGTATATATACTGTATACAGCTATATACAGTAGCTGATGCAGGTCCGAGTGGATCGGGCCCAGGAAGGGGGCTAAGATTTGGTGGACACCACTGCCGCCAAACCTGCCCCCTTTCTGGCCCCAGTCCGCCTCCTCCCTGCCCCTGTTGCCTCCCCGTTCTGCCCTCTCCCACCCTGTTCCACCACCTCCCTCCAACCCCCTGCGGCCACTTACCAGCAGCGGGCGTCTGGCACGGTCCTCTGGCCCTCAGACCCAGCCACTCGCTGCTTGCAGCAGTGGTGAGGCTGCGTGCTCTGGCATGTCACATTTGCGACAGCCTGAAAGCACATTATGCTGCCGGAATGCTCATTCCAGCAGTGTAACGAATGGATAGGATCGTGCCATTACTTGAGAGTGAGTCACACTGAACTAAGTGTACCTAAAGGCCGATCTACATTGTCCACGTCTGTGTCGCGTCCGCATTCCGTGCGTGTCTGGTGTCCCGCCCACAGGTCAAACAGGCTCTGATTGGCCGGACGTAGCGCGACTTTTGCTGCATCCGCGCTACGTCCGGCCAATCATAGCCTGTTGTTTGACCTGGGGGCGGGACACAAGACGCGCACGGAACGCGGACGCAACGCAGACGTGGACATAAGAAGAGCCCTGCTGGATCAGGCCAAAAGCCCATCTAGTCCAGCTTCCTGTGTCACACAGTGGCCCCACCAGATGCCTCAGGGAGCACACAAGACAACAAGTTACCTGTGTCCAGTCGCCACTCCCTTGCACCTGGCACAGAGAAAACCCACTTCTAAAACCAGGAGGTTGCTTATGGCTTGTAACCTGTGATGGTCTTTTCCTCCATGAATCTGTCCAAACCCCTTTTAAAGGCATCTAGGCCAGATGCCATCACCACATCCTGTGGCAAGGAGTTCCACAGATGAATTACACGCTGTGTAAAGAAATATTTTCTTTTGTCTGTTCTCACTCTCCCTCCACTCAATTTTAGTGCATGTCCCCTGGTTCTGGTGTTGTGCGAGAGGGAGAAGAATTTCCCTCTATCCACTCTCTCCATCCCATGCATAATTTTATACTTCTCAATCATGTCCCCCCTCAGGCGCCTTTTTTCTAGGCTGAAAAGCCCCAGACGCTGTAGCCTTTCCTCATAAGGGAGGTGCTCCAGCCCACGAATCATTCTGGTCGCTCTTTTCTGCACCTTTTCCAATTCAACTATATCCTTTTTGAGGTGTGGTGACCAGAACTGGACACAGTACTCCAGATGTGGCCTTACCATCGATTTGTACAAAGGCAGAATGATATTGGCCGTTTTATTCTCAATCCCTTTTTTAATGATCCCGAGCATGGAATTGGCCTTCTTCACAGCCGCCGCACACTGGGTCGACACTTTCATCGGACAATGTAGCTCGGGCTTTACTTCTGAGTAGACATGCCTGTAAAATATGAGATTTGGGAGTCCTAAAACTAAATGTATATGGAAATGTTTCTCAAAGTTCTGCCCGCGAGGCGGGGAGAACTTTGAGTGCTTGCAGGGGTGGGGACAGCGGCAGTGGTGATCCTGGTATTGCCACTGCCGCAAAAAAAATTTAAACACAATTTGCGAACTTACTGGGTGTCCTGGAGCCCACTGGAGGGCTCCCCAGGATCGCCGCCATGCTGTCCCTGCCAGCTTTTGATTCTAATGGTGGGTTGCGACCCACCACCTTGAGAACCACTGGTATATGGCATCACAGGACATCACTCTTTATTAAGCAAATACTTATGTAAGATCTCTAAGAAATAGTCTCAACATATTTGTTTGATCATTAACCAAGTACAATGCATTCCTTTCTCCCTCCTCTTACCTGTTTAATATACCAAAGCAAGTAGACCTGATTTGAACTAACCTAATCTGTTAGTTATAAACCCCTGCTAACTGGGCAAGAGGCACTTTTTCAATTGGTGCTCCTCTTATATCTAGCAGGGGGAGAGTAACTGCCCCCCTTTCACCCTAGCACAGTGTCTTTCTGGTGGCTGTTTGCTGGTGGTGTTCTGCATCTTTTTTAGATTGTGAGCCCTTTGGGGACAGGGAGCCATTTAATCATTTGATTTTTGTCTGTAAACCGCTTTGTGAACTTTTTGTTGAAAAGCGGTATATAAATACTGTTAATAAATAATAATAATAATAATAATAATAATAATCTGTTAAATTGTTTTTCTTCACCACAAATACTGTGCAATGTTAAACAAATATAGTAGCAGTATCCTTAAAAATGGATGTTGTGGCCAATAAGTCAACTGTGGCATGTTATATTCTAATCTAACATGTCATATTTGATCAGAGGTGGCCAACCTTCCATCATTAGGGCCTCTGCATTCTTACAAGTTGTGTAGAAGACAGAATCTGCAATTGCTGATGGTGCTGCTAAAGCAGCTACACCTGCTGAAATGCCCTCACCTATACAACCATTAAAGGTCCAGGAGCATTCATGTTGAAAGGTTGGCCACCCTAGTATTAGATTGTGAGCCCTTTGGGGACAGAAAAATATTTATTGATTTATTTTGCTATGTAGACCACTTTGTGAACTACTTTTTGTTAAAAAGCAGTATATAAATACTCTTAATAATAATTAAAAAACAAAAACAAATGATGAACAAATGCATTTAGTGCTGTTTTCTTGTTTGACCTCTCTGCAGGTCAGTTTTCTTGTGGAAGTAAGCACTGTGATGAAAAAGAAGGCTTGAAGAGCTGGGAGGTGAATTTTGGCTATATTGAGCATGATGAAAAGAAAAACGCGCTTGTAAAATTAAGTGAGTTCCAAGTACAGTTAATTTTGGCATCTATGGAAATATGGATCCTGGTAGTTTTTTTAATTAATGTATTTAATGTTTTTTCCCCTCCCTTTATTGGTGAAAAAAACATAAATTAAAACAAAATAACTGATGCATACAACAAAAGTATTAGATAATAAAAATACAAAAATTAAAAAATATTAATAAGCAGTCTGTAATATAAACCATAACCAATAAACAGAAAATACACTATGCATAAGTATATCTAGAAAATGCTTCCGAATATCCAAAAATATGTCCATGTGTAACTGTTGCCTATAATCCATTTGTTCAAATGTTGATAAGATTAAAAGGTATTCAGTCAATTGAGTAATGGTAGGAGAGCACTTATCTTTCCAATGTTTTAATAGAAGTCTTTTAGCTAAAGTAAGGACACTGAGAGTCCATTTTTGCTGTCCTGCAGTTAACTTCCATGGAACAGGTAAATAGTTCAAATGGACATAGCTGTCAGCAAATATCAATGGTTGTTTCAATTTGGAATTAACACAATTAATAACTTGTTGCAATTTGGAATTAACTCAGTTAATAACTTGTTGCAATTTGGAATTAACTCAGTTAATAACTTCTTCCCCAAAAATTGTATCATGGAAAAAGACCACATCATATGTGTAAGTGATGCATTATGTGTAAATCATGCCACATGTTTTAAAATAGTATCCTTTAGGTCAGTGGCTCCCAAACTGGGGCATCGTGATGTCCCAGTTGGGAAAAATCAATTGCTACCCCCTTAAGGGGAGTTGCGACCTGTGGTGATGGTGACAGTGAAAACTGGACGAAAACCAGAAGTGGGTCGCGATTGCTCCAGGGAGCTGTTTTGAGGTGTGGGGAGGCCGGCAGAGGGGGCTGCAGGCTCCCCGTATCCTCTGGAGGCCTGGTGCAACCCCCAGGTGTGTGTTGCCACCGCAATCTCCGCTACCTCCGCCTTCACGCTTACGACCGGGGTGGGGGGAGAGAATTGGGAACCGCTGCTTTAGGTAGATGAAAGTGCTTTTTGAACTTTTGTTTATTAAGAGCTAGAGCTAATACTGACAAGTGTGATTAACATGCATATGTGTGAAGTGTTTTTTTAAAAAATCCTATGAAAATTACAAGGAAAATGTATGAAGTTAGTTATTGTCAAACTTTGAATTATTGAGTAGGATAATTGCACATTTATTTATTTTTTCTTTTTTTTAAAGGGCTCTGTCCAGAATGCTCTTACAAATTAAATTTTCACCACAGGTAAAATACTGTTTGAAAGTACACTTTACATACACCAGCATCTGACATACACCAACAGCTCAGCATGTTTGAGTTCAGATAAAATGCAACCCTGCAAGCTGCAGGGTTGAATCCAATCTCTTTTATTAGTGCAGCGTTTCTCAAAACTTTGAGTGTTTGCGGAAGCGGAGCCAGCAGTGGCGGCAATCCAGGGGATCGCTACTGCCGAAACCGCCATTGCGGCACTTACCGGGGCTTCAGGGAGCTTTGGGGAGGCCTGCGCGACGCTCTGCAGGCCTCCTCGAGCTTCAGATCGCTGCAAAATGGCGATCTTCAGGCACTTTCGGTTTTCGCGAAAACTGGAAGCGCCCGAAGATCGCTGTTTTGCAGTGATCCGAAGATTGGGGAGGCCTGCAGAGGGTCGTGCAGACCTCCCCAAAGGTCCCCGAAGCCCCGGTAAGTGCCGCAATGGTGGTTTCGGGCAATTTGGCGGCGGTGGCGATCCCTTGGATCGCCGCCGCCGCCATACTGTCCCCGTCCCTTAAGGGGGAAGGGGACAGCTTAGGTTCTCGATGGTGGGTTTGAGCTTAATGGTGTCAGTGGTCTCACAGTTTGAGAATCACTGTATTAGTGCATATAACAGTATCTTCTCTAAGATATTTCTTATCTAACAGTCAGTCTTGCCAGACAACTCTCTGGTGGACATGCTGGTGGGAAGTGGGCTAGATGATGCTACTGCCAGGTGGTTCCCTGACTAGCTGCCAGACCATACCCAGAGAGTGCTTTTCAACAGCTTCTCATTGACCTGGAGGGAAGTGACAAGTGGCTCAGGGCTCTGTCTTTGGTCTCATGTTCAATATCTTTATAAATGATTTTATAAAGATAAATGAGGTAGTAGAGGGGATGCTGACCGAATTTGCAGATGGAATCAAACTGGGAGGGGTAATGCCTAGAGGACAGGAACAAGATGCCGAATTATCTTGACAGGATGAAAAACTCGGCAAATGTGAACAAAATTAATGTCAATGGAGATAAGTGTAAAGTTCTGCATTTGGGTAGGAAAAGTAGGAAACACATATGTAAGACTGGGAATACAGTCGGCTCTTTGTATCCACGGAGGTTTGGTTCCCGAACCCCCAGCGGATACAAAAAACTGCGCTGAAAGAAATCCATGGCAGGGGAGGTTGAGGCAGGGGCCAGGCTGCATCACAGTAGTTTAATTTAGTAGCACGCCAGCTTGCTGCCCGCTCCTGGACTCCTGCATGGCTTCCAAGTACTTCAAACTGCTGTAAAGAGTTAAAAAAAAAAACCTGATTCACAGTGACTTCCGGTTGTGATGAGAAACTGGAAATTGCTGTGAATCGGTTTTTAAAAACTCTTTACAGTTGTTTGAAGTACTTGGAAGTTGCGCGGGAGTCCAGGAGCGGGCGGCGGGCCGGTGCACTGCTAAATTAAGGTACTGTGACGCCACGCCCGGTCCCTAGTCAGCCCTTTGTTCCCTGGGGTAGCCATCCACATTGAGGCAAGTCCGCGAATGGCTATTCCGTGGGAAAAAAAAGACTATACCTGTACTTATCTGGGCAAGTATGTGTGATCTAGGTATTTTAGTGAATGACAATCTAAACATGAGTCGGCAGTGTGACACAGCAGCAAGGAAGGCTAATACAATTCTAGACCGCATCAACAGAGGTGTAGTACCCAAACTGCAAAAAGTAATGGTGCACTCTGCTGTATTCTGCTTTAGTCAGTGCCCACCTGGGATATTGTGTCCAGTTCTGGGCGCTGCACGTTTAAGAGGGATAATGACAAACGAGTGGGTCCAGAGTAGGGTGACTAGGATGGTTGAGGGGACTGGAGACTTTCCTATGAAGAAAGTTTGAAAGAGTTGGGCATGTTTAGTTTGGAAAAGAGATGGTTAAGAGGTGACGATAACTATCTACAAACGTCTGAGGGGTATCATGTGGCAGATGGATCTGGTTTGTTCTTAGTTGCTCCCAAGGGTGTGACCAGGACAAATGGTTTAAATTACAACAAAGGAGATTTTGATTAAATGGTAAGAAGGACTTCCTGACGATAAGAACTGTTTGGCAGTGGAACGTTCTGCCTCAGCAGGTACTAGACACTCCAGCATTGGCAGTCTTTAAGCAAAGGCTGGATAGTCATCTACTGGGGATCACTGGCGTCGCTGGAGCGTGGCAGGGGGGCGGGCCACCAGGGGGTGACGTGCACCACAGGGTGACGCGTGTCACCCTCCGGACGCTCCGAGGCCGGCCCGGGAGCAAGAAGCCCTCAAAACGGTCTCTGCGCATGCGTGAAAATTCTAAAAATACCCGTATTAACGCGCTGCATGGGCCTTCTTTCAGAAGGCCCTGGAGCGCTGGCGGGGTCGGACACTCCGAGGCCGGCTCCCAGGCCGGCCTCGGAGCGTCCGGAGGGAGACGCGGGAGCGTCACTAGGGCGACGCGCGCCCCCCTGCCTCGGGGTGACGCGCGTCCTAGTGACGCTTCTGCTGGGGATGTTGTAGTTGTGCATTGCCTGCACTCTCAGGGGGTTGGGCTTGATGTTGTAGGTCCCTTCCAACTCCAGTTCTCTGAGTTGTTTTAATTAAAATACATTTTTGCCCTTTTTAATAGGTTTTTAACTGCTCAATTTTAAAACTTCAATTTTGCGGGGCTACTTATTGAGAAGTTAAAAGTCTGTATTTTTAAAAACTGTATTAATATGTAACTGGATGAGCACATTGGAAAAATGTAGACATTTATTTCTGTTTATAAGGAGGAGAGAAGTAAAACCAAAGAAAAAAAGGGAGCGTACAGAACAAAGCTCCAAAATACAGAAATGTAAGAAGTCGAGATTGTCTTCACCACACAAGCGCAATTCAAAGAAAAGAAAGAACCATAAAGGTAAAGGAAGCCTCAGTATTTAAAACAAGATTGGCTTATATCCTAAGAAAGTTAATCCTGTCTAAGCACCGTTGAAATCAGTGAGACAAGTTAATCATGACTGACGTATCTAATGCTGTACACACTTTCTTGGGAGTAAGTCCCATTGAATTCAATAAGACTAACTTCATGCATAGGATTGAGCTGTTAGTAATCTCTAGGGGTGCAATCCTATATGTACTTGCCTAGGGTAATGTACTTACGTAAATGTACAGTACTTACTATTGAACTGATTATGAGACTTTCTTCTTTATTTTTAAGTAACATGAATAACTGAATGTTTGATACAGTAGCAATGCCAGAGGGTGATTTGGGGTGGCCTAGGAGTGCAGCCACCGCTGTGATTCACAAGGGGAGCCAACTAGAGGAAAATTGCCAGGGCAGCTGGGCCAGAGGAGAGAATGGGAAATGGCGGCCAGCGATGCAGCCACTCCAATGATGTTCATCCCATTGGCTCCTCTTTCAAAACAGGAGACAGCAAAGTGGGACGAAGATCCATGCAATTCCGATCCCCCTTCTCATACTGCGCCACCTCTTCTCAGTAGCTGCCACCAAGGTCTTCATCCTGCTGTCTCCACTGTGAAAAAGGCTGGAGAAGGCAGAGAGTGGACCCCAGGTTTTTTCAAATGGGAGACAGTGAGATGAAGATCTCGAGAGTGGCTGGTGCTGCTGGAGGAGGAGGAAAATCCAAAGGCAGGCAAGGAAGGTGCTGGAGGAGGAGGCACGGGAAGAAGATGGTGGGGCACATACTAATGCATGTATGAAAAGAAAAAAAGGAGATGAGTGGCAAAAAACCTACCACTTCAGGCACGGTGTGAGCTTAGGCCAGAATGCCCCTAAAATGTCAAGGATTACTGGTAAATGATGTTAATATGCCTATACAAATGAATTCACATGTAACTAGTAAATTGTAAACATTGCTTTTTTCAGATGAGACATCATCAGATGAATCAGATCATTCTGATAAAGGTAAATAATTTAAATAACGTTCAAGGTCTCATGAGGTTCCTTAGTAGAGGCTAGCCACCTGATATCAATGGAGGAAGCAGATTTTGCCCCCAGTAGTTCAACAATGTCCCTAAGTGTAGTGATTTCTTGTTTCCAAAAGCAGTGAATGGCAGCCATTCACTTATATCAGAGGCCATAAAGATCTGTATTCAGGCCTATGGTTGGGTTGAAGTTTAAAACTGCCCCAAGTACCGGTAAAAAGGTAAAGGTATCCCCTGACAATTAAGTCCAGTCGTGTCCGACTCTAGGGTGTGGTGCTCATCTCCATTTCAAAGCCGAAGAGCCAGCGTTGTCCGAAGACGCCTCTGTGGTCATGTGGCCGGCATGACTCTCCTTGCTGCAGCGCGTAGCATGCAGCTGGAACACGGAGCGCTGAACCATGAGCTGTCGATCGAAAGGTTGGCAGTTCGAATCTGCGACGGGGTGAGCTCTCGTTGCTTGGCTAGCTCCTGCCAACCTAGCAGTTCCAAAGCATGTTAATGTGAGTAGATAAATAGGTACCGCTTGCGGGAAGGTAAACAGCGCTCCATGTTCCAGCCACATGCTACGCGCTGCGGCAAGGAGAGTCATGCCGGCCACATGACCACGGAGGCATCTTCGGACAACGCTGGCTCTTCGGCTTTGAAATGGAGATGAGCACCACACCCTAGAGTTGGACACGACTGGACTTAATTGTCAGGGGTCACCTTTACCTTACCCTGGGTCCTGGTTTATGGTCACACATAAGTGAGGTAGGGACAAGAACTGGGGTGCGTGTGCATCTCTGTGTGCATACCTGCCCACTTGAGAAGAAAGGCACACAATTTATAGAACACGCTTTCAGTTTCTTTAGGCTGCAATCCTTGCACCAGTATTTCTCAAACTGTGGGTCGCCAACCCACCAGTGGGTTGCAAGCCAGTTTTTGGGTGGGTTGTGAAATTTTTGCAGTGTCAGGTGACACGGGGAGTGCCTGCTCCTGCCTTGCCAGCATGGCGCCGATACAGCCAAGTGAGCCGCACATGGCCAATTTCACCCCTGGGCAGGCTATGGGAGAGGGTAGGGCATGCAAATGAAGAGTTGTTGAGGCGGGGGCCCTTTGGGGCTGGATGGGTGGCCAGAAGTAAAACTATGTGAGTCGTGATAGATTGTCGTTTTAAAAATTGGCTCACAGTGCTAAAAGGTTTGGGAAGCACTGATCAACACACTTCCCTGGGAGTAAGCCCCACTGCACACAATGGGACTTATTTCTGAGTAGGCATGCATAGGATTGTTCTGTCAGTTACTATTTCAGGTTGAAAAACAGAGACTAGCAGCCCAATCCTGTCTAGCAGGACGCAGCTGCGCAAATAAGGCGCCCGTCACATCCTGTGCAGATTGGGGATGGTGCAGCCGGAGGCCTACTCAGGGTAAAGGGACGTTCATCCCCTTACCTCAAATAGAACCCCAGCTGCCCCAATGGGTCTACTTGAATGTTCGCCAGCTATTTTGTTGGTGCACATTCGAGCCTGCCATGTAACACCGGCCAGGCCCAGGAAGGGGATAGGATTTGGCAGAGTGGGCTGCTGCCGATCCCTCAGGCCCAATCAGGCCCCCCCTGGAACTCCCCCTCCCTGCCCGCCCCTCTGCCACGCTGTGGTGGTGATCCATTCCACGGCTCCGGAGGAAAGGCACAAGCTTCTCCACTGGCCCTGCTTACTTGTCGTGTACTGCAAACGTGCTTTGTGGCACATTTGGACACCCTAGACCGGGGGAGCAATTGCTCCGCTGAACTAAATGTAGACAAGATTGTGCTGTAGATCAACCTAGTTCACAGCCCAGTTAGGCTAGAGCAGGGGTTCTCAACCTGTGGTACGGGTACCCCTAGGGGTACGCGGACCTGTTGCTGGGGGTACGCCAAGCCCTGCCCCTTATCTGCCCCATCAGCAGCTAATTAAGTGTTAATTAACATGGATTTAAAATTGTAATTATTTTCAGAGCCCTTCTGTCTCTCTGATTTTGGTTTTGGGCTTATTTTTGTACTTTGGAAAATGTACTTTGGTGGGGTGGGGGAGGGAGGAGCTGATTTTGGGAAGTGTGACGGAGAAAAAAGAGATCCTTGCATGCCTGCATGCCTCACACTCTCACACACAGAGTTAAATAAGATATTACCTAATTAATTGATTAATCCAATTAATTAGCAGGGGGTACTTCAGAAAATTGGACTGATAGGTGGTACCCAGGCCTCCAAAGATTGAGAACCCCTGGGCCTAGAGCATTGGAATAAAAAACAATTATCTCTACAGTGGGTCCATGAACATATTGTTATACATTACCAGTTCTTATCGCATTCCAACATCAACTGGGTTGTAGAGCAGGCTTCATGAATTCTTTCAGACCTTACATACGTTGTGTTTAATGTCTATATTAAAGTTGTCAATTGGACATAGTTTAATATGTGAAAAATCATACAGTAAAATTATTTTTTTAAAAGTCACTGTTACATTATTTGACAGATTTAGGCCATGATGATGAGCAAGATGGCCCCTCTGATGCTGATTTTTGGAAGGGCCCTCCACAAGAGACAGAAGAGAAAACACGGTCAGTCCTGGGACCAATGGCTTTTCTGCTTTTAAATGTTCATATGACATGTCTATTTAGAAGAAAGACTTTGTTGCGGTTAAGAATATTTATATACCGCTTTTCAACAAGAGTAGTTAACAAAGCCGTTTGCATAATAAAATAAATCATATGATTCTCTGTCCCCCAAAGGCTCACAATCTAAAAAATAATAATACAGAAGAGACACCAGTAACAGCCACTGGAAAAGACACCATGCTGGAGAGAAGAGGGACAGTTTTTCTCCCCCTGCTAAATATACATATAGACAATGTTCCTCAAAATTAATAGCATTTACAGTGAATGCTTCCAGGCAAAGCTCCTACATGATTGCAAGTTCAGACTAAGTCCTCAGAAGGAAAAAAGATGAAAATTACCAAGCCAGATTCATTTCCCCCTTTACTGTAGTATTAATAAAATAAGACTGTCATTATCTTCTTCCTCTTTAAATTCTGAGCAAACCATTGTGAAAAGCCTGCTTGAATCCTTTCTTTGCAACTATTTAACATGTTTGATCAACCAGAGGCGTCGCTACGGTAGGGGCGGTACCGTAAGTTACGCCCCGTCCTAGTCCCATTTACAAGTTGGCACGAGGCGGCCCCGCCCCCTCGCCGTCGGAGCCATTCTGTGCGGAGAAGGCAGTGGGCAGGAGACTCCCTGCCCGCTGCCTTCTCCGCACGGAATGGCTCCGACAGCAAGGGGGCGGGGTCGCCTCATGCCGGCTTGTAAATGGGACTAGGACGGGGCGTAACTTACGGTACCGCCCCTACCGTAGCGACACCTCTGTGATCAACAGTTCTATCATTATTGTTTGTACCAGTGTTATTAGCTTGCACTATTGGTGCAGCACCTCCACAATGCCATCATAACTCAGTGCTTTGTAACTGTACACTGACATCACATTATGTCACAATCTCACCCCTTTTTGCCAGCACAACCCCTGTCAATGCATCCGTAAGGTGAATGCTTGTATTGTGCAGGCTTGTACTGCAAAATGCCCTCAGCAACTGTAGATGAAAATGATTGCATGTTCTTGCAGTTATCCTTAATAATATTTTTGTTTGTTTGTTTTACAGGGAGGAAGAATTTGATGAGTACTTTCAAGATTTGTTTCTCTGAAACATGTTGTGGAAAACTAGTTTCTTCATAAGTCATCCAAACTCATAAATACCAGCTTTTCAAATTTTATGTACCTCCTTTTTCTTTAGATACGATGTGTTGTATCCAGACAGTCATGACGAAGTCTCACTGAAATGAATGGAACATAAGTTAGTCATGACTAACTTGTCTCCGTTGATTTCAGCAATGTCTAATCAAGGTTAACTATCTTTGGGTACAACCCGGTTTTAATTGTATAGTGCATAGGAATGATTCAGCATGTCTTTTCTCCACTGGAATCTTGGCATATGATTGTTAATGTTTGCAATAATATGACCTAAGTCATTTTTTAAAATGAAAAATACCTGCTTCAAAAATTATGATAGCATCTTGCTGATATTTTTATAAGGTTCAGCATTTGGAAAAGCACCAGATGGAAAAGATGGCGAAAAAAGCAGCAGATTTACAGGTGATGAATGCTAGACTATAAAAACAGCATGCGAAGACCAAATGACCATTTACCTTTGGCCTAATCCTATCTACTAATTTGGGGTGGGGTGGGGGGGGAAGCACCAAGACTGTTGTATAGATATCTTACCTTTCCATGTATCTAGGAGCTAGCCCAGCATCAGCCATTGATGCAGGCATTAAGAAGCAGTTGTTCAGCACAGGGAGAGGGAGCTATGTTGATTATAACGTTGCAAATAGAGTCCTAGGGCCTTAATTTTCCAGCACTGGTGCAACCATACCACCAGGATTGATGCCTTTCCGATCTTAAATACCTTTTTCTCAGAAGTCCAACGTATATCAGTGGCTTCCTTCTAGGCAAATTGATTAAGACTATAACCCTACAGACCAGTTCTATTTATAGGATGACTCAAACTGCATTTCTTAAGAAGTCCATTGCATTTAAGATGTACGAGTCTATTGTATTTAAGATGTATTTAAGCCACCTTGGGTGCCCTTTGGGAAGAAAGGCAGGTTATAAATAAATAAATAATGTGCCGGTTGATACTTCCATTGTTATGTGTTTATAGCTAAATGTACTTGGAAATATGAAATTCTTTTGATTACACCATGATTCAAACATTTGAATGTTAATGGTAATCGGACATGACACGTTTACAAACATCCATGTAGCTGAACTCTTTTTGAAATACAAGTATAGAATAAGGGCTGACTTGTCCATGAGGCCAATCAAGGCGGATGCTTCAGGGGGCATATTGGTGGGCCACCTGCCTACCTCCATTGCTCATTCTCCATCTATGGAGTGGAAGAGTAAGTGAGGAGAGGATGGAGAATGATAGGCTAGAGTGCCGTAGCTCACCACTCTCCTCTCCTCCACATATCCTCTTCTGCTCCATTTCCCTCTTCCTTTGCAAGTCCAAGGAGCTGGAGGTGGTGGCTGGTATGCTAGGAGGTCTTGGGCCAGCTAGATATAGATACGTGAGACTGAGTTGATAAAAGAACTTTAAGATACTGTAATTCTGTTTTTACCTCAAATGGTATTTTCTTTAGCATCTTCTTTATAAAGTTTATTTTTCAGGTTTTGTTTTTGGTTGTTATCAAACAAGTAACTCCAGTAATTATTTCTTGTTCTGACAATAGTATGGTGCAACTTGTCACATTTTGTTTTAATAAAACAACGGAGATGGATTACTCTGAGGGGAAAAGAACATGTGGCTTTCTGATTCCTTTAGCAGCGAATAAATAGTAACGTTTCTTGGCAGCACAATCCTATGCATGTCTGCTCAGGAGTAACTCCCATTGAGTTTAATGGGATTTACTCCCAGGTAAGTGTGTATAGGATTGTAGCCTTCACCTGTAATTCTGAACATGTAACAGGACAAGACCACATTAACGTTTGAACCTCACTCTTCTTTTTTTCCCTCCCTTTAAAATTACATCATAACTTAACTTCATAGTAATAGAAATAGTCTGCACAAGAACAATGGTATAGGTTTGGTCCCTGGATAAAGGGGAATCATACAGAAATTTTCATTTGCATATTACTGAATGAAATTTACATTTACTCCATTTGGGAACATACAGTGGTATATAAAATAGCATGCCTGTTTTGAAAGTTGGGAATTGGAAATGCATGTAATAAAAAACATGATTTTTTTAAACCAGTAAGAGAACATATTCATAACATTCATGGACAGATTTTTACATGGTGCACAGTTCAGGTGTCAATAAATCTCTACATTTACCATTACTTAAAATAATTACATTTTTTTACATTTCTTACATACAGAAAGGTGGGCAGTATGAAGATACACATTAAGGGTGTCCTTGAATAGCAAAGAAAGGTAGCTTTCTCTGTGTGAAGTCTTCTTTAGGTAAGAAGGTGGCTTTAAAGGTTAATACTTTGTCATCTTACAAGCTTGGTTGGGAGCCAAATCCAATAAGCAGCAATCAGCTTATATCTGTGTTACTTGTCTCTCAGGGCTTTGGAAGGGTTTGTTGCTATATTTGCTGTTGCAAAAACTTCTGTTGTGGATGTATAACTGTTTTGTAGATCTTCACGATACAGTTATAAGAAATTGTATAGTACATGTTGATTATGCCGGTTTTTGCTTAATTACACAGTATACGATTAACAGTAACCTTGGTATTTCCTTCTTGTATCTACATATATTACAGAAAAATAATAATTTATATCTCTAGATGGCATTTTCAAAGTTCTCATAAAATATTTGGCCCAACAATCAAGGATACAACAAACCAGAAACAGCATGGAAGACTATAATTTGGAGTCCAATCCTATCCAACTTTCCAGCACTGATGCAGCCAGCTATGCCAATGGGGCATGCGCTGCATCCTGCAATGGGGGGGGGGGGAGTCATGGAGGCCTCCTCAAGGTAAAGGAATGTTTGTTCCCTTACCTCGGGCCTGCATTGCAACTGCATCAGCTCTGGAAAGTTGGATAGGATTGGGCCCTTGATTACTTTTATACACAGTATTTTTTTATATATTTGATCATGCTTGCAAGTATTTCTGTAGCTCTTTACTAGTGCACAGAAGCAGATACCATATAATGCTGTTTACATCTCCAGCTTGAAGGTTTAGTCAATATTTGGAGATGCAAACACAAAATGGCAGACTTAATGGGAATATTTGCTTCTAAAATGGTTGGGCATCCTAGTCGCATAGCACATTTTGAAAAGTTGTTGTAGTCTTGTCTATAGAAACCTAGTGCGCTTCAGATAAATATCTTGAAAGAAAATCTTTCCCTTGTTCTGGGGGTATAAGCTGACACTGGAAAGATCCATTAGTGTAGATTTGATGGTGAGTATAATCCATAGAGAAATCCCTTTCCTGAATTGCTGAACATCTGGATAGATGTCCTGGAGGCTATTCTAGTTCTAAAGCTCTAGTGGATATGGAACATCTTTCTTCCTCTCTTTCCTGTTTGTGGGGGGAGATCACAAATGAAAAAGCTACTGCCTTGTGATTTATATTTGGGCTAGGCTGTTGAGCACATGTACCATATTGACCTAAGTATAAGACTCACTTTTGTCCCCTAAGGCAAGTCTTTAAAGTAGGGGTGCAGCCAACAATCAAAGTCTAGCGTTTTCTGCTTAGAGTTTTCTGCAAAGTGCCACTTTTTCAAGCCTCTCCAAGTCTCTTTCAAAGGTAAAACACTTTTTCTTTTTTTAAACTGCAAAGCTGTGTTTTCAGCTCTTAATCACTTGCTAAATGGCCACATCTCTCTAGCAACCTCTAGCCTTAGAGGCATTTGAAAAAAAAATAACCCTTAAGTTCCAGCCCCAGGACTGTGGAAACTAAGATATTTATTGATCCTGCAGTTTGAAAGTTGAGAGCAAGAGCTCCTGCATAGGCTTATCATATCCAAAGGGGGACAGAGTGCCAACCTTTAGGCTGCAATCCTATGCACACCTTCCTGGGAGTAAGCCCCATTGAATGCAATAGGACTTACTTCTGAGTAGACATGCATAGGATTGTGCTGTTAACCATTGAAATTTGGGCAGGTGCAGCTCATCATCATGGAAGAGTGCATCAAGCTGCACCTGCCCAAATTCCAAAGGTTAAAGGTAGGCACTCTGTCCCCCTTTGGATCTAGGAAGGCTACTTATACTAGGGTGCCCAGATTCAATAAGGGATAGGGTGCCTATGCCTTTAACTGTACTAAAGCTGTACTGTTTTACTGTTCTACTAATGTGTATATTTTCTTTAAGTTAAAAAAAAGTTAAAAATGTATTTTTTAAAAAAATAGCACCAAACTTTAATGGTGTGGCTTATAATCAGGAGCGTCCTATACTCGGGGCAATACGGGTATATGGAAATGCCTTTTGAAATCAAAAGGTCTTCGTTCTACATCCCTTGTTCCTTGTTTTCCATAAACCTTCTGATGAGTGGTTCCTAGCTTGACTCACTTGTATGAGTGTCAAAGCTACTTTCTTAAAAGCTAAGAGCTTTAAAGCTAAGAGCTTTAAGAGACCGGGAAAAGTAGGGAGATAGCACCAATGTGCTTCATTCAGGACTTGTACAGGGTTATTCAAAAAGGATGGTGCAAAAGCAAAGCTGATTTATTCTTAAATGAATTCACATACCACAACCGTCATGACATGAAAAGACAGAAAAACTGTCCAAGTTTCACATGCACATTACAAATGTTTGATGTGGGCACTTGCTTAGCTACAATGGGGCGGGGGGGGCATACAGCCACAATCTCCTCATGAGGAGACCACGGCTGTCACCCAGGGCATCCCCCCCCATTGTAGTTATGCAAGTTCTCACAACGAACATTTGCAATGTGCATGTGAAACTTGGACAGGTTTTTTTTTTGTCTTTTCACATCATGACGGTCGTGGTATGTCAATTCATTTAGGAATAAATCAGCTTTGCTTTTGCACCATCCTTTTTGAATAACCCTGTACTTCATGGTCAGTGTGCCTAGGATTGAATTGGAAGTGGGTTGTAACGTTTTCCATGGTGTGAGCATTATTACTAATTCAAGGACTGAATTGTATATTTCAGGTGGGAAGAGCCTTTCAAAATCATTTTCCCAGTGTATAAACTGACGTTGGTAGCTTAAACAAGACCATTGCCCTATGTGTGATCCGGTGTATATAGCCCTTCTTCTCATGTTAGCTTTGTGCCATGAGAGTTGCTGCACCACCCCACAAAAGGTAATGGGAGAAGCTTGTGCTGTGACTCCTCTTCACATCCATATTGCATCTCCCCCAAACTGGTGCAGTGCTAGGATACGGATGAGCTGCAGTGTGGGTTCCACCTGCATGGCTCAGGGTTTCTAAGGTTACTGTCACAGCACAGGAAAGTGCTTCTGTAACTCCCATGCCACAAAGCTAATGTGAGTGGCAGAAGACACTGTTTTTGTGCACATAGGTCCTCCATTCACTTCGGTGGATACAGCAGATCCACATATGCAAAGCCATGGGCACATATATATCCTGTCTCCATTCAAATGAATAGGGTCTCCCTTGTGGGTGAGATAGCGCTGCGTACGTTTGCAGTGGCGCTTTTGCACCCAAAGGAAAGCACTGGATCAAGGTGTATATGTGGGTGTGTGCAGTGGGCCTGTTTGTAGGCACAAATCTGAAGCTAGATTTACAACTTCTAAAATGACACGTGCTACAACTTAATTACTGACCATACAGAGAATGTACATTTTATCAGATGAAGGAAATAAACATAGTATAAAACAAATTCCTATCCATTAGTAATTCTAGGGTTATAAATTGTGCAACATAGAGCTTATCAAATCAAATGGACTGAAAGTAGTGTAAAAATAATAGTTTTCTGATAGTTTTGCAGCTTTATTATGTTAAAAAACCCTCTGTATAAAGTGAGAGTGACAGCAACCAGTGCCCCAGAAATTAACCCATAATCCGCTTATTTTGTAAAATAATCTCAGGTTATATTCCATCCATCCTGCATGATTTTTCAGTTTCCACTGGATGCTGCCACTTTTCATTCCATTAGTAATGGCAGATGTGTAAGGACTGAAATGTCTATGCTATTTTATCCTTTTCAGAAATCCTTTGGGGTGCACTGAAGGTCTTCCTAGATCTCTTCCACTGTAGTAGAAATATAGTCCTCACAATGTATAGTGCCATTGAAATTATAAAATTGTACATGTTTTTGATTTGCCGTCTTCGCCGCCTCCTCCTCCTCCTCCTCCACCACCACCTCCTCCTCCTCCTCCACCTTCTGCTAATAAAGGCAGAAAATAAGTGTTAATAAGGTGAGATCAGTGGCATTAATTAGGTGCTTAACAAAGTTTACTTGATGGCATGACAAGCCACATGTGTTTGACCATTTGAAAACTCAACATGTTTTTAGCATTTGTGCATTTTGAAAATAACATCGGTAACAACCACAGTTTTCCTTCTTCCAGAGCAAGGACTTTTTCCTACAGAGCAAAAAACTGTGGATGCTACCCCAAGTATTTTCACCAAATGTTATGATAATTAATGCTAAAACTGCTCAATGGACAAACACACACTGAACCACTGTTACTGGAAAGTTTCAGCTCAATCCTATCCATCACCAGCCTGAGCAATGCAGTGGAGCCGACAGAGCGCATGCTGCATGCGGTGGTGGTGGGGCTACCAGATGGCTTGGGAGAGGTAAATATTTTTTTTTTTTTTTTGCAAATATATGTAGCTGGCATAAGTCTGAGGAGAGTTAGGGGGCGTGTCAGGTCGGAAAAAGGGGGATAGGATCTTGGTGAGCACTGCTGCCAAACCAGGGATGTTTCTAAGTAACTAGGTCGCGTGTGCGAGTGCGAGTACGAGTCATTTTTGCACGAGTCCGAGTGCGAGTCAGTGTCAAAATTTTTGGGCAAGTACGAGTCAAGTGCGAGTCATTTTTGCATGAGTGCAAGTTGAGTACGAGTAAGGCCAAAAACCATGAGTCACAAGTCACGAGTCGAGTCACTTTGGGGAAAATGGCTTTTTCCCCTGAAAATGGGGTGGGTGTGTGTCTGTGTGTGGGGTGTGTGTGTGGACCTCTGAGACTTTTAAAGCACCCACTTGGCTCCCCCTATGCCCTTTCCCTCACTTCTCAGTCTTGTCACCGCCCATCTGGTTTGGGAAAAACAAGCGTGTCTACATTCAAACCATTTATTATTCCCTCCCTGCCCCTTCCCTTGCTGAGCCGAGCATCCCTTGGGCTTGGAGTTTTGGTCAATGAGGAGGAACTGCTGCGGCAGCTTCGCCTTCCCTCACTCCTCCCCACCCCTCGTGCTCGGAGTTGTGGCCAATGGCAAAAAGACAGCAACAACAGAGCCAGGCTTGCTTTCCCACCCCCTTGAAAACCCTTCCTCCCTGCTGCCCTCCTCCTCCAAGGTCTCCACTGCGCCTGCCTGCCTGTGTTGATGCCGGCCATTAAAGGAAAATGACTTGGAAATGGCAAGTCATTACCCCCACGAGTGCGAGTCAACTGCAAGTCCCGTGGTGTGCGAGTGCGAGTCAGTGGGTCACGAGTACGAGTACAAGTACGAGTCAGGGAAAAAGTGGCTAAGTCACACTTGTGAGTCGAGTCATTTGACTCGAGTCCCCATCCCTGGCTGCCACTGAGATTATCCCCATCCTGCCCCTGGTTGGGCCTGGTCTCTGAACCACCCCTGCTACCACCTTCCATGCTTTGGCGGGGTGTTTGGGACCCACTTGTTGCACGTGTGGACCTCCAGCCATTTGTGCTGGTGGCTCTGAAGCGCACAACAGCAGCGCAGCTTTACAGCAGCAGATCTCAAAGTCCACTGCTGTGGACCCTGAATGGGATTGGACCATAAGTATATTTAACTCCATGCATCAAGATTAGATGATGAAAGGTTCTGGATAATAACAATAAAGTATTGGACCAGTATTATCCTGCAGACTGTTTTTGAGGAAAATTATGCACACTTTTTTTCTTAAACATGGATGCTATTAAAAAGATGTTTTAAAGTGAACTAAAAATTAATTGCCAAATCCCAAACTAGTCATAGGTTTTCTCTCAAATGTTGCCACAGGTTTTTATTTGTCATGGATCTTATCTTTGTAGTTGAGCTAATTATTGCTTTTCAGTTCATTTAAATTTTTATTATTAAGAATATTTACATACCGCTTTTCAACCAAAAAGTTTACTAAGCGGTTTACAGAGAAAATCAAATAACTATGAGACTAACATTAGAATTAAAACTTACATTTGAAAGCTGTGGATCACCATGTTACTACGTTATTTACCCTTTCCACCTGCATTGAAACGTGTCACATGATCAGTAGCCTTCCCACTGAAATGTATGATATTCAAAATATGATTGAGCTTGTAATAGCTCATATCATTCTGTTAGTTTTCTGTACTGAAGTTTCCAATAGTGGTTCAGCAAAATAAAAATTTTGTAAGTCAAGAGCTTACAGCATACAACACAGTATTGCAACTGACAGCGCAATCCACACTAACCTTGGAACGGCACACTGGCTGCTCCGCTGCTCAGGAGTGTCGCAAAGGTGCTGTAAGGCACGTTTGCACCTCCTTGGGAGGAGACAGCGCCGGTGAGGCCTGCGCCGCTCCATCCTCCCCAGTCGAAGGCCTGTGCCTGCCGGGGAAGGTAAGGTTTCTGCAGGTTGGGGCAGGGGGAAGACATTCCAGGGGAGCCATGAAGGGAGAGGGATCCTTTTTTCTTTTCATTAAATGTATTCTGTTCTGTCCTCACTCGCCATTAAGTGCAGTTCAGTGGAATATAAGTTTAGCAAAAACTCCCCGAGTTACGGAAGTTATATGTACCAACGTGTTGTCTTGTACAGTATAAGAATACTTTACAGCATGCCTTACCTTTTTTGGCAGCTTCTTCCTCCAGTCTTTTCTTTTCTTCCTCAATAGCTTTCATCTTTTCGTCATAAATATCAGCTCGTGACTTCCATTCTACCCGGTTGTTTTGAAGACCATCAAACATAGGTGTAATTTCCTTATGAAACCTTGCAAATTCCTAAATAAGCAGTATAGTGTCATACGTTACCCATTCATGATGAAAATAGTGCATTTTTAATGATAAAATATGGACATTTCTGATACGTACAGTGGAACTAAACATTTGGCAGCGAACAGGATTCTGAATTGCATGTTTGCCTCTAATATGAAAGCCTGAAGGAGGGCAGCAGGAGAGAGGTGGTCAGTGAAAGGGGGATACTTAATCCTTCCTCCATTTGCTGCTTTTCCCCCAGCCTGGCTCTGAAATGAGATTGCCTAGTCCAATGTGGAAAAATGGGGGGGGGGGAAGAGGGAGGAGAGTTAACCATTCTCTTGTCCACCACTTCTCTGCAAATGCCCCTGCTCCCATGTTGCATATGAGAGGCAAAAATGGGATCGCTGAATATAGTACTGTTTTTCCTTTCTTTCAAAATACGTCTAGATAATCTTTTTATCCCAATGAAGAACCATGGGCAGCCCAATCCTGTTGTGCGCTTAGGGCAATGGATCTCCCGATCCACCACCGTAAGTGCTGGTGCAACACCACAAAAGGTGCACTGCTGTCGTGCGCTGCAAAACTGCCGACACAAATGACCGGAGACCCATGTGCATGCCAACGACCTACCTAAGCTGTGACATAGCAGATGAGGTGGCAGCAGGGGTCGGTCATGGGTGGTTCAGGGGAGGATTGGGGTGGGGGCGGGCCAGCCAGGGGGGAGGGGTGATCCTGGTGGCAGCAGTGCACACCAGAATCCTATCTCATAAGAACATAAGAAGAGCCCTGCTGGATCAGGCCAAAAGCCCATCTAGTCCAGCTTCCTGTGTCACACAGTGGCCCCACCAGATGCCTCAGGGAGCACACAAGACAACAAGATACCTGTGTCCAGTCGCCACTCCCTTGCACCTGGCACAGAGAAAACCCACTTCTAAAACCAGGAGGTTGCTTATGACTTGTAACCTGTGATGGTCTTTTCCTCCATGAATCTGTCCAAACCCCTTTTAAAGGCATCTAGGCCAGATGCCATCACCACATCCTGTGGCAAGGAGTTCCACAGATGAATTACACGCTGGGTAAAGAAATATTTTCTTTTGTCTGTTCTAACTCTCCCTCCACTCAATTTTAGTGCATGTCCCCTGGTTCTGGTGTTGTGCGAGAGGGAGAAGAATTTTCCTCTATCCACTCTCTCCATCCCATGCATAATTTTATAAGTCTCAATCATGTCCCCCCTCAGGCGCCTTTTTTCTAGGCTGAAAAGCCCCAGACGCTGTAGCCTTTCCTCATAAGGGAGGTGCTCCAGCCCACCAATCATTCTGGTCGCTCTTTTCTGCACCTTTTCCAATTCAACTATATCCTTTTTGAGGTGTGGTGACCAGAACTGGACACAATACTCCAGATGTGGCCTTACCATCGATTTGTACAAAGGCAGAATGATATTGGCCGTTTTATTCTCAATCCCTTTTTTAATGATCCCGATCATGGAATTGGCCTTCTTCACAGCCGCCGCACACTGGGTCGACACTTTCATTGACCTGTCCACCAGCACCCCAAGATCTCTCTCTTGATCCGTCACAGACAACTCAGAACCCATTAGCGTATATGTGAAATTTTGGTTTCTTGCCCCAATGTGCATCACTTTGCACTTACTTACATTGAAGCGCATCTGCCATTTTGCTGCCCATTCTCCCAGTTTGGAGAGATCCTTCTGGAGCTCTTCACAATCCCTGCTGGTCTTCACCACCCGGAAAAGTTTAGTGTCATCTGCAAACTTGGCCACCTCACTGCCTATCCCCAACTCCAGGTCATTTATGAATAAGTTGAAAAGCACCGGTCCCAAGACCGATCCTTGGGGCACACCGCTTTTCACCTCTTGCCATTGTGAGAATTGCCCATTAACTCCCACTCACTGTTTCCTGGTCTTCAACCAGTTCCTAATCCACAAGAGGACCTGCCCTCTTATTCCCTGACTGTGGAGTTTTCTCAGGAGCCTTTCATGAGGGACCGTGTCAAACGCCTTCTGAAAATCCAGATATATAATATCCACGGGTTCGCTCGCATCCACATGCCTGTTGACCTTTTCAAAAAATTCTAACAGGTTTCCTGGCCTATACCTGGCCATCTCCCTTTCCTGGCCTATACCTGGCCCCTGAGGCTCCTCGGACTCACCAGCTAAATAGCAGCAGGGGTGAGCCATAGCCATTTCAGGGCAGAGAATGGACCAGGCAGGGGGTGTTTGGAGGGAGTGAGTGGATCTCAGTGGTGCCAAGATCCTATCCCCTTTCCCCACTCCCCCTGCCTCTCCTTTGACTTATGCCATCAAAATATCTGGTGTAGGTCTGAGGAGACACATTGGTGGCCAGGCGGCCTACCAGGAGGTAAGTAAAAAATATTTTTACTTACCTCTTGGGCCATCTGGTCGTCCCACCACCACCACCATAGCATGCAGCGTGCGCTCTGTTGGCGCCGCTCCATCATGTAAATTGGCGGGGGGTAGGATTGGGGCCTAAGGCAGCTAACAACCCTTAACAGAAAAACAATTTTAATTAATTGAAATAGGTAAATAAACAAATAAAGTATGGGTGTACGGTAAGCTAGTTTATTTTTCTTGAAATGTAACTTGATATGAAAAGAATTAAGTAATACTACCAGGAGGCTTGAAGGTGCTTAAAATTCAACTTTTTAGGATATGCACAACCCTATGAGGTTACACTCAACATGCATACTCAACCTTAAGACTTCTTATGTCTAAACGTTATATGCTATAAAAATTGAACAATATGAATGGAAATGCATAATCTTACCTTATACACAAACGTACATACAAAATCAATGAAACCAACTTGCAGCTTGGGCAGTTGCTCACTTTGGTTCCTGTCCATCATAGGCTAGAAAGGAGAGAAGCAACTATTCAGTGGGAATACGAAGTGTCATCAATCACTTATTTTTAAAGCTAGAAGCAATACATTAAATAAAATACTTCTAAATAAATAATGTAATATAATACTCACAATTGGCTGTTGCTGTAGGACAGTTCTTTCAAGATCGCCTTGCTCCCAGAATTCATTTGCAACCATGATCGCAACCTGGGAATGATGAATAACTTATTTGAAGGTTCAGAAACAATTGTAATTCAGTATTTTGTGAGCTCTACAAAAGCACCGAAGAATGCATTTCTTGCCACTATAGCTGTGAATATTTAAACATGTGACTGATGTGTAAATGATGCAGAAATCAGCTAGAGTTGTGACATTCTGGTTTTGTTGGGATACCACAGCCATGTCCTGAATCCAAATATATCCTGTTCAGCAAAAGCTCTGAATTTGAATTAATTACAGCAAAGGAAGTGTAGTATGACTGTATTCCACAATCATATACTGTGTTACTCCAAAAATGTTTAAGGCTTTGCTGGAAATGAAATATTAGTTCCAGTGTTGAATGGTACTGTCAAATTCAATAACGAGCTGACTGTAGCCTGAGGTATGGACAACTTTTTGGACAATTGCCTTTACTGACTGCTAGGTATGACAATCGGCCAAAGACAGAAGATAAGACACAGGTTAGGTCTATCAAAAGCTATTAGCCACGTTCAGAGACAGTCTATGATTTTATTTATATAGTACCATGAATGTACATGTCTCCTCAATGGTTGGGCAGCAAACAACAGGGAAGCATTGTTCTCTTCACAACCTGCTTCTTGGCTCTACAAAGTCATCTGGCTGGTAGGATTGCCAAACCAGGATTGGCCTGGAGTCTCCAGGAATCGGCACTGATTTCGAGGTGACTACAAAGTGATCCTGGAGATTTTAACAGAGTCTCCTTGACTTACAGCACAATCTTATGCATGTCTATTCAGAAGTAAGCTCCATTGAGTTCAATGGGACTTACTCCAGATAAGTGTGGATAGGATTGCAGCCAGGGCCATTCAGAGGAATTTTATCAGGGGGTACAAAGTTTCTTTTGGGCCCCGTCCCTAAATATGAATTTGGCTCCTGGGCCCACCTTTTTTGCTCCAGGGCCCCCTTTTTGACCCATTTTTCGCCCTGGGCCCAGGTACAAATTACCCCCTTAACCCCCCTCTCAGAGGCCCTGATTGCAGCCTTAATGGCATTATGTCATGTTGGAAAAAGAAATCTCTAGGAATAGCTTCTGTCAGAGCGGGCAACCCTGGCCGCTGCTGGAAACTAGATGGTTGGACTAGATCAGGGGTGGCCGACCTTTCAACATGAATGCTCCTTGACCTTTAATGGTTGTATAGGTAAGGGCATTTCAACAGGTGCAGCTGCTTTAGCAGCACCATCAGAACTTGTAGCTGCCAAGATTCTGTCTTCTTCACAACTCTTAAGAACGCAGAGGTCCTATTGGTGGAAAGTTGGCCACCCCTGGACTAGATGGACCTTTGGTTTGATCCAGCAGGGATGTTAACATAAGAACGTAAGAAGAGCCCTGCTGGATCAGGCCAAAGGCCCATCTAGTCCAGCTTCCTGTATCACACAGTGGCTCCACCAGATGCCTCAGGGAGCACAAGACAACAAGATACCTGTATCCTGTCGCCACTCCCTTGCACTTGGCACAAAGAGAAACTACTCCTACAACCAGGAGGTTGCTTATCCCCATCATGGCTTGTAAGCTGTGATGGACTTTTCCTCCATAAATCTGTCCAATCCCCTTTTAAAGGCATCCAGGCCAGGTGCCATCACCACCTCCTGTGGCAAGGAGTTCCACAAACAAAGATGTTCTTATGCATTTTTTTAAGCTGCTGCATTTCCATATTAACATTGTCGTAAGCTACTTTGGAAAAACTGTTGAAAAGTGGGCTATACCTTTTGGAAATAAACATCCTCAGCAGGTCATGTACTCATTTCAACATAAAATGTAAAAAAAAAAATCTGAAAGGCATAAAAATGTATTGATTTATTTACATGAATAAAATTCAAGTCATGGGTAATTCTGAAAGTACGCACCTTACTTTGCACTTCCCAAGGCTTAGTGATAGCAGACAAATCACAGCCGGTCATCATCATAGCCCTTTAAATAAAAATAATAGATTATAAAAAGAGGAAAACCAATAATTACATGTCGGAAGAGGAATAAAATAAAGTTGGCCTACATGATTACTTCTTTTTTCGTTGGGTCCATAGATATGTATTTAATAGCTTCCTCTTCTTTTTCCATTTTTTCAATTGCATCCACAATCTTTTGAAACATTGTTCTTTTTCTGTGAAAACAGTAACACTATTAGTATATAATGGACAGATTTGACCATGCTCTCTTCTGTGGTCTATCTGAGCATTTCCGGTCCCAGGAGCCCAATGTGGGCCTTAGAAATTACGTTCTGGGGCCCAACACCAACAAGCCTTGATAGAAATGAAGCACTGAAGTTGATTGTGCTGTGGTTCTAACTGCACCAATGCCATGATCGAAGGTAAACCTCTGTTAAAATTTATAATTTAACCACATGATCAGTCTTCTGATATCTTAAAATATACACCAGTGAGTATCAATGTGCACTGCATTTGAATTGTCTTTTTCATACGAGACATAGAAAATATAAATGTTGATATAAGACAAAGGTGGAAAAATCATTAATATGGTCCATGTTTTAAGTTTTTGCTTTAATTTTTATTAATCTACGAAGTTATTTTAATGCAGTGAGTAAAAAAAAATGGGAAACTGTATATAGCAACATAAATACTTTTAAATTATAATTCTGCCAGTCATCATAGGAACGTAAATATTTACGGCAGGAAGGAAATAACTTAGCACTTACTTGAAATATAAAGCCAAGTCAGTTGCTATGATTGCAACTTCAAATAAATGTATTACGGTTTCAAATTGACGCTTATTTAGGTTCTGGAAGATGTTTAAACTCTGCAAGATGGAGTATTTAACAAATCAGTATACTGCACACAAAACTATTTTATTTGCATAACATATTGCATAATAAGTTATCTACTCTTACTTCATCCACCTTAGACATTTCTTAAAGTAATCCAAAGCCAAAATAAAAAGTATGGGGAAGCAGTACTGAAATAAATTGATTATATTGTTTAGCAGCAGGTAATAAAAATACTTTCTGTTCAAAGCAAGTAGAAAGAATTAGGAAGCAGACCTCATCCTGCAGCAAAGTTTTACTGTACTCTAGATGGTGTCTTTCTAAAATGGAAGAGCCGTGAAGTCTTGCCAGTGGGGCTGCTGACCTGTTGAAACATAATTATTATAACATATGAAATATTTTGTAGCGTGTAATTTGTAATTATGGTATATATTTTTAATATTTACAAATATGTAATTTCCACCTTCTCCTCTCTAGTGGGAAGCGCACAAGGTGGCTTGCCACAAACGATGTAAAACAATTAATAGCAATCAACAAGGCAGCCAAGAACAACAATCCAAACAAACAAAAGCTAATGACCCACCCCACAAGCTAAAGAAAATAAATGAGTTTTCAAGTGCTGTCAAATGAGAGAGAGAAGGGGAGCCAATCTGGTATGCAATGTGAAGCAGTTCTACATCTACGAGACTACCACAGAAAAGGCCCCCTCCCAGGTCACTGCCATTCAAGCTTCCACCGGTGGCTGAACCTGCAGGATGACCCTTCAGCTGACCTCAGAGGGTGGGCCATTTTGTAATGGGGAGGAGGTCCTTAGGTTCCTTGGTCCTAAGCCATTTAGGGCTTTAAAGGTAATATAACCATCACCTTTAATTGCATTCAGAAATGGATAGCAATCAATGAAACTGATATAATCAAACCACTGAGAACTTGTGCAGTTGAATTTTGCTCTAGCTGAAGGTTCCAGGTGGCTTTCAAGGGCAGCCCAACATAGAACTCATTATAGTAAATCCAGTCTTTATATCATCAGAGCATGGGCAATCACAGCCAGGTCTGATGGATCCAAGAAAGAAGACAGGTAGTGTATCAGCCTAAAGGCCGAGCTACACCGCGTGCATCTCGGCACCTCTCGTCCAGCGGTGTCCGCATGCATCCGGTGTGTCGTCTCTTGCGCCTGATGGTGTTGGCCCGCTGGAGAGTCATGTTTCGTCCCATGCCAAGTGGAGGCAGGCTCCACTTTTGCCTGTTCCAACACGTCGGGTGCTCTTGGAATGTGCCGGAATGTGACGGATGCATGCAGTGTAGCTCAGCCTTAAGTTTGGCAAAGGTGCTCCAGAACATGGTCACTATCTGGGCATCCAGGAGCAAAACTGGGTCTATGAACATCCCTAAACTACTAACTCGGTTGGTCAAACAGAGTGCAACATTGTAGCGTAGGATTGGGCTTACAGTCTCTGAATATCATGAATGGCAGCACCATATTACACCACATATTACGGTAGGGCAATAGTAGTACCTTCATGTACATAGGTATAGAATTCACGGTCCATATATGACAATTGGCCTCCAACTGCCCTAGAACCAGTAGATGAAAAGCAAACACCAGTACAATCTGTAGCTCAGGTACAACAGGTCAAGGAGCAGCCGAAGACCATGAACCTGAATGACTATGAGAGGCTAAACTCCATGATTAGATTAAACCCAGTGTACCATTCCACATTCCTGTTCCCTTTTCTTTCCTCTCTTTGTCGTTGATTGTATCTAATGTTAAGATTCCAGATTTAAGTAGAAGGCAGGGAGGGATAGTAGTAGGAAGCATACTCTGCAAGCTATAGAAGTCTGTGTGGGTCTTTTGTGTTGTTTTTTGAAAAACAAGAAAAGCCCTTATTAAACAGTTCATTAAGAAAAAGTTAATCCTAGTATCAAAGGTCAAGTTTTGCATCCTTGTAATGTAAGTTGCTTGCAGCTTTGTAATGCTTCCCAGATAAATCAAAGAAAGCCAACCCTTCTTGTATATGTACTGGTGAAGTGACTCTCAGTTCAGAATCTAGTTACTGTACTTTGTCCTGTAGGAGTGAATGGATTCCACTGACTTCTGTAAGAGAAGGAAAATGCAGATTGCGCTGGCCTTTTTAGATATCGTAATTCTGCACTGTAGTGAAATCGTATTTATTACTGACACCAGTACTTTAAAATGTACATACTAGTAGACATTATTTCTATGAACAGTGCCATCTATGTACATGGTGCTTGACAAAGAATGAGGGCCCAGTCCTATCCAACTTTCCAGTGCTTATGCAGCCGCAATGCAGCCCCAGGGTAAGGAAGCAAATGTTCCCTCACCTTGAGGAGGTTTTCGTGACTGCCCCCCCACCACAGGATGCAGTGCATGTCCCGTTGGCGCAGCTGCATCAGTGCTGGAAACTGGATAGGATTGGGCCCTCAGAGAACAGGTCCCTGCCCCAAGGTGCTTACAATGGGGCAACAGACACATGGGAGACAACAAAGGAAGGAGAAGGAGGGGAGTTATATGTGTTATATGGCCAGCGAGTGGCGCAGTGGGTTAAACCGCTGAACCATGAGCTGTAGATCGAAAGTTCAAATCCGCGATGGGGTGAGCTCTCGTTGCTTGGCCAGCTCCTGCCAACCTAACAGTTCCAAAGCATGTTAATGTGAGTAGATAAATAGGTACCGCTTGCGGGAAGGTAAACATTGCTCCGTGTTCCAGCCGCATGCTACCTGCTGCAGCAAGGAGAATCATGCCGGCCACATGACCACGGAGGCGTCTTCAGACAACGCTGGCTCTTCGGCTTTGAAATGGGGATGAGCACCACACCCTAGAGTCGGACACGACTGGACTTAATTGTCAGGGGTCACCTTTACCTTTTTATATGTGATGATCACTTCCATTACCCATATATGTTCTTACAGTTAGTTATTGGGACTAGGGGGTAATGATAAAGGTTTTACAGAAAAATACCACTTACTTCATCTGATACAAGTTGTTGGTTCCCCTATGATCAATGTCATGGCAAAAAGCTGCAGCTACCATAGCAAAGGCTTCTAGGTCAGTATAATATTTCTTTATCCTACCTGTCTGTAAAGAGAAAAGTGTTGTTTTTTAAAATGTTTACATCTGTGCACATTTTATAATTGTTACAATGAAAAGCAAACTTTGGCACAGATCTAGAGTAACAAAATATACCATCAACAAGGTAAACATGGTCTGTCCAACATTGAATCCATGCCGCCAGTTGTGGTAAGTGATATCACGATATCCCTTTCTGACTGTATACATCCATCTTGTAAGTACCTGTGACAGATAAGAAGCATTGAAATCTCTGTACTCTTCAGTCCTATACACAGTGCATAACAAATTATTGCTATAAACTTAGGAAAGCAGGCTGTTTTAATAAAGCTAAAGTTTCATTCCGAATGTGAAGGCTGGTTCAGACAATATTTTTTCACTTGTGTGAGGATTTGATGTTATCTCCAAGTGGGTGCCATATAAGTAACTGACCAAGACATTTTGGTGCCTGTTGCAGAAAGTCCAAATGGTAGCCCCTGCCAAATGCACACACACTAATTAGCACAGGGGGGATGTTCTCCTACACAAGTCTTTCATTGAAATCGATGTGAGCTTCTCTGGAACACTAGTGTACTGTTGAGCAGCTCCTAGTTATTTCAACAAGGCGTGTGCAGGATAATTTTTGGGTGGGGTGTGTCCAATAGGTGTAATGTGTCAGTCTCCTATTCTGTCACCCATAAGGGTGCCCAAAATTCACCACCTGGGGCAACCACATCATCTTAGCATTGTGTAGAAGCTGTCATGGCTAGAAACAATGTTGCACAAAAAAGGATTCAAGGGTAAAAAAGCCATGTAGAAAAATATTTTTATCCAAGCCAAAATGCGTATTAAAAACAATTTAAAATCAAAGTTAAAATGCTCCACAATTTTAAAAAGCATTTGTGATGCAAATCATTCCAATAGCGTGGCTGGTCTGACCGATGTTTCGTGCTAAATCATAGCACATTTACTAGGTCTAGAGATAGGTTCAGAATGTTAAGGCCCTTCAAAGCAAACACGGGTAGAAATAGTAAAAAAGCTGTGAAAGTTAATCAGATAGGAACAAGTTAATCAGATGGAATTAACAACGCAGCTGCTACTGACACAAATAACATTTCAAAAGACATCAGTTGGATCTCTCTCCCATTTATCAAAGGAGTAACAGATAAGATCGCCAGGATCTTCAATAAATGCGAGGTGAAGACTATCTTTAAACCGACGCTAAAAATAGAACAGTTACTGAGGAATCCGAAAGATCCAAGACCAGCACTTTCTATGTCCGGTGTGTACAGTGTTCCGTGTTCCTGTGGGAAGGATTATATCGGGGTTACAAAAAGAGCGATCAAAACAAGGATTGCTGAACATGAAAGATCTACCAGACTGGAACACCCGGAACAATCCTCTATCGTGGAGCACTCTCTTTCCACCGGACATAAGATATTATTTGAGAACACAAGATGTTTATGCAACGATACAAACAATAGGACCCGCTTCAATTTGGAAGCGATAGAGATCAGCAAGAGGAATGCCAACTCTCTGATTAACAAACAACAGGATTTGACGTATATTAATAAAATCTGGCATCCAATCCTGCATAAAATCTAGCCTGGTCCCTTTAAGAAGTTCTCTGTATCAACTGCCTCAAGAGGTTACCTAAGGACATTGCAACAGATGAACGTGATTTCCTCTCCTGTTCCTATCTGATTAACTTTCACAGCTTTTTTACTATTTCTACCCGTGTTTGCTTTGAAGGGCCTTAACATTCTGAACCTATCTCTAGACCTAGTAAATGTGCTATGATTTAGCACGAAACGTTGGTCAGACCAGCCACGCTATTGGAATGATTTGCATCACAAATGCTTTTTAAAATCGTGGAGCATTTTAACTTTGATTTTAAATTGTTTTTAATACGCATTTTGGCTTGGATAAAAATATTTTTCTACATGGCTTTTTTACCCTTGAATCCTTTTTTGTGCTCCACATCATCTTGTCTGATGGTAAAGTCACCTCTGGCAACCATAATCATAAAAGAACTCAGTTGTGGCAATGCCTGTGAGACAAGCTCCTTTTGAGATGGCAGAACTGGCCGTAGAACAGCCAAGTTCCATTAATTTTCTGAACATACCTAAGAGCATAAGAAAAGCCCTGCCAGATCAAGCCAAAGGCCTATCTAGTCCAGCATTTTGTTTCCCACAATGGGCCATGGGAAGTCAAATTCACAAGCAGGAGAGAAGGCAAAGTTTTCTCCCACTATTGCTCCCCTGGAACTGGTATTCAGAGGCATACTGCCACAGGATCTGGTGGTGGCACATAGCCATCATGACTATTAGCCATTGATAAACCAGTCCTCCATGGATTTGTCCAATCTCCTTTTAAAGCCATCCAAACTAATGGTCATCACCACATCTTGTGGCAACAAATTCCACAGACTAATGTGTGGAAGTTTGGTCCATCCTAAATCTCCCACCAGTCATCTTCACTAAATGACCCCAGATTCTAGTATTGTGCGCGTGCGCATGTGACAGACAGACTTCTCTCTATCCACTCTCTCTACATGTCAGGGAAGGGACCAGGGAGAGAAGGCAGGCTGACTGAGGATATTAGCACCTAGTTGTTAGTGCTCACACACCCCTTCCTGCTATCCACTTTCCCTTTACTTGGCTCAGCAGCTGAATGGGAAAGAACCTTGGTAGTTTCTATCTGCTGCTACCAGGCTACAGAGACCAGGCACAGGTGGGCCATCTGGGGAAAAAACCCTTCTCACTGAACCCCAGGGATTCTTATGAAAAATCAAAACCACAGTAGCGTCTGAGAGAATGGAAAGATGTGACAACCCACTGAATTACTTGTGAACATAGACTAGGCAGGAAAGAGTAAAAATATAACTAGTTTATTAAAAAAACCAAAAGAAAAGGAAGTTTAAAAATGGGAGAAAAAAGGTAGAAAAAGTACAAGCAGGCTGATGGAAAATGCCTGAACCTGCTAGATGGACACATTGCAAAAAACTTAAGAACATAAGAAGAGCACCGCTGGATCAGGCCATGGGCCCATCTAGTCCAGCTTCCTGTATCTCACAGCAAGTAGGTCACCAAATACTTCAGGAAGCACTCAAGACAACATGATACCTTTATCTTGTTGCCACTGCCTTGTATTTGGCATTCAGAGATAGGCTACCTCTAAAACCTGGAGGCTGCATATAGTCATTATGGCTTGTAACCTGTGATGGACTTTTGCTCCATTAAGCTGTCTAATCCCCTTTTAAAAGGTATCTAGGCCAGGTGCCATGATCTGCGCGTTGCCTTCGTCACCGTAATGACTCTGGGGGCATGTGGGAGGGGCTGCGTTGCACAGGTTTGCAAGGCGTGGTGCAGCGCCTTGCACCACTTACAGTGCCACACCCCCTCCAGCAACACCACTGCCACCATGACCCCGAGATCTTTCCTGCGTTGTCACTGATAGCTCTCAGACTACATCAGTATATACCGTATTTTTCGCTCCATAAGACGCACTTCCCCCCCAAAAAAAATAGGGGGGGAAGCCTGCGTCTTATGGAGCGAATAAAAAGAGGAAAAAATACTTACTGGGGCTTCGGGGAGGCCTGCGCGACCCTCTGCAGGCCTCCCCGATCTTCATTTCGGCAAAAAACGGCCATTTCCGGTTTGAACCGGAAATGGCCGTTTTTTGCCAAAATGAAGATCGGGGAGGCCTGCAGAGGGTCGCGCAGGCCTCCCCGAAGCCCCGGTAAGTATTTTTTCCTTTTTTCCCTTTTTTAACTCCAAACCTTTTTTTCCCCTATTTTTGGCTTCATAGGATGCATGCGTCCTATGTTCCGATGCGTCCTATGGAGCGAAAAATACGGTATGTGGTTGGGATTTTTTGCCCCAATATCCATTACTTAACTCTTATTGACACCGAATTACGTTTGACATTTAGTTGCACATTTAAACACTCTGGAGATATTTTTTGGACTCTTAACAATCTGCTTTGGTAAACCACTCCAAATAGTTTTAGTGTCATCTACAAACGTGGTCACCTTGCTGTTTACCCCTAACTCTAGATCACTTACGAATACAATGTATGAACTCTGCTTTCTATCTTTGTTGTTCACAGGAACTCATGATAGGGAATATACACAAAAGCATGAGCAAGTGAAGACATTGTCTGACCCAGCCTTTTCTTTCACAATTACATTTTTTTCCAATGTTGTCATATTTTTAATTGTGCAAACTCTTCCATCATTTGTCACATAGCAGCAGCTAGGTTTTGCTATAGACCAGCGGTGGGGAACCTCCGGCCTGTGGGCCGTTTCCAGCCCTGAGGCGATCCGGTCAGGCCCGCGCGAGACCGGACCCGAGTCCATCAGGTCCAGCCTGCGCGAGACCAGACCAGACCGCCGACACCGGCTCCGCGCGCCTCCTTCTTCTAAAGCGGTGTTCGTGATTGTGTACATGCGCAGAACGCCGCTGAGGCCGAGAGATTGCCCTCTCATAGATGTTTGTTTCTCATCAATAGAACTAAGGAAATCTGCCATTCCTATAGAAATCCTTTTGGATGTAATGTTCACGTTAAGGCACAGGGAAAAAATCTGCTTAGGATGTGTATAGATTTGTGAAATATAACCACAGAAAACTGCTGAACAGAGATGCCCAACCAATGGCATGAATGTGAAGGACAGATATACAAGAGGCAGGAGGCCCATAGGCCGCCTGCCCAGGGGTTAGAGTCAAGCCTAGACTCCAGCTTGCCTCTTCTGCTTGCTCTCTAGCTTAGTAAACTATAGAGGCAAAACCACAGCTTCATATGTGCTGCAATGCGCCCAAGAGTAGAACTAGCTCATAATTGGGGTTGAGTTGTGGCACATTTGCCAGAAAGATTGACCACTGTTGCTGTAGAATATAGACATGCAAAGGTGCTATTGTGTCTGTTGAACTTAATTCATACAATGTAAAATAAATCTGACCTCTGCTGGTACTTTGAACTTTTCCACAACATTTATCTCAAAGAACAGCCGTATCCCACACTTGATCAATTCATGTTCTGTAACGGGGAAGTCACTGAAGCGGAATTCATAAAGTTCTACATTCTTTGGCTCGGGCAACTCCTCTTTCTGTTCAGGAACAAAACAAAATCTGCTCAGTTTGAGATCTGACAGAGATGAAGCAAACATCATTTTTGTGCTTTTAACTTTAGTGGGAGTGTTTTTTTTGCCAACCATTGAGACGTAACACCATCATGTTACACACAAGCTCTTATGTTTCAAGCCAAATTACTATTACAGTAGATTTGCATTTTGCATGGGGGCTAGATTCTAAAGTCAGAACGTAAGGCAAAAATCATGTATAGTTAAATTTACCCTTGAAAATCCCTTAATTAAATTGCTTGCATTTATGGGCCATGTTGTACAACCCACCCACCCCAGTATATCTTACAATAACAAAGGCAAATGTGTGTGCTGCATCAAAGCAAAGGCAACCACACCTACTCTCCCAAGTCAGAGTGAGTGGAGGACAAAGCACCTCCTAGACCTGATTCATAGCAATATTTGTGGGCCCATGCAAACACAGTCTACAGGTGGAAATCGCTATATTTTGTCATTCATAGATGATAGTAAAGGTAAAGGTATCCCCTGCTCGAAAGCCAGTCATGTCTGACTCTAGGGTACAGTGCTCACCTCCATTTCTAAGGCCATAGAGCCAGCACTGTCCAAAGACACTTCCGTGGTCATGTGGCCGGCATGATTAATGGAATGCTGTTACCTTCCCGCTGCAGCGGTACCTATTTATCTACTTGCAATTATTTCTTGCTTTCGAACTGCTAGTTTGGCAGGAGCTGGGACAGGAGACGGGAGCTCACTCCGTCACACGGCACTCAAACTGCTGTCCTACCGACCTTCAGGTCTGCAGTTCAGCGTCTTAACCACTAAGCCACCGCGGCTCCCAGATATACAATGACCCATCTGCTAAAAGAAAAATGTGAGATGCCGGAAAACTACAGGAATATGTTGCAGCTGTTAGCAATACATTTGAAAGAAAACCAAAAAGTGCTTCGCACAGCCCATAGTGAGTAGGAACTCACTGTGAGTAGGGTCATGGCAGACACACCCACACAAAAAGTGGCTGAGGAGATGCCAGCCAGGTGCTGAACCTGATCTACTAAGGGAATTCCACCTTGGTGATTGTCCTACTTCACAAGAATGGCAGAACCCTCAACATGGGAAGAAATGGAAAAGAATGCCTCTGGCAGAAACAGAGACATGGAAAAGAGCAGCACAAGAGGAACTGGAAGCTTTACACAAAAAAAGACCTGGACGCTCACAGAGCTACCACCCAGAAGAAGAGGCATTGTGGGATGCAAGTGGGTCTTCAAGATCAAGCATGATGCAGAAGGGGAGATCCAGTGGTACAAAGCAAGGCTGGTTGCCAACGGATGCTCCCAGAAATATGGTAAGAACATAAGAACATAAGAAGAGCCTTGCTGGATCAGGCCAAAGGCCCATCTAGTCCAGCTTCCTGTATCTCACGGTGGCCCCACCAGATGCCTCAGGGAGCACACAGCCAACAAGTTAACCTGTTTACTGTTGCCACTCCCCTGCACCTGGCACAGAGAAAACCTACTTCTAAAGCCAGGAAGTTGCTTATGGCTTGTAATGCTTATGGCTTGTATGGTGAAGACTATGATGAAACCTTTATCCCCATGGTGAAGCACATCACAATGAGAACCCTCCTAAGTGTAGCAGAGGCAAAGTAAATGTATGTTAAGCACCTACAAATCTCAAAATGCATTTCTACATTGCGACATTAAGGAAGATATCTATATGGAACAACTCCCCTGGATTTGGAGAATCAAGTGACTTGTGTGCAAGCTTCAAAAGAACATCTATGGTCAGATGGACCCTCATTTTGACCTATGTCAATGATTTGATGCTGAGCTATGAGGAAAAGGGTGACAGCGAAGAACTTGTATGTCACCTAAACATAGAAATAGAAATGAAACAACTGAGTGACATCACCTATTACCTCAGAATCCAGATAGAAAGGGAGAAAGATGGAAGCTACCTCTGTAACTAAAAACAAGATTCTGGAATTCAGAGAACACGGGTCTAAAAGAAGCTAAAGAGATGACAACTACCCTGGAGATGAACTCCCTAAAATAAAATGAAGACGGTGAGATTCTGCAAGACAACGAACAGTACCATGAGGCTATTGGGAAGCTCCTGTACATAAACACAATGACAAGGGCAGACATAGCAGCAGAAGTAGGAATCCTGTGCAGAAAAGCCAGCTTCCCAAACAAACAGCCCAAAGTGTGGTGAAAAGATTGACAAGAAACCTGAAAGGAACTGTGCATCTAAAAAAGTTCAGGCTATGTGGCCACGGTCTTAAAATAGAGTTAAAATCTTTGGGATTTCTTTGGGATCTTGGTGTGTGCTGTTCACATGCTGGTTACCCTCTTGAAGAAGCTCTCTGTGAAGGGTGATGAGCGGAACGTTGGGTATCCGTTTTAACTCAATGTTAAGACCATGGCCATATAGCCTGAAAATTTTTAACCATTTTATATCTGCCATCCACAAAAACCTGAAAAACCATGTGCATCTAAAGTTAAATCTGCCATCAACCAGCAATCTCAGATGAATGGGATACATGGATACAGACTGAGCTGGAGACAAAATGTATCGCAATACAGAATGGCCATCTACTGGTATTTTCCTGTAGAGGCAAGACCATCAGCTGGGCCAGCAGGAAGCAAGCAACAACAACTGAACTCTCCTCAACTGAGGCAGAATATGTGTGAGCTGCCCAAACATGTCAGGAAGCGATGTGGTTGTGCCTATTGCTAGAAGATCTAGAAATAGCTGAGCCAGAACCCACACAACTCCTGGAAGGTAACCAAAGTGGCATCAAGCTCTTTGTTTCTTCTAAACTGACCAGGTGGGGACAGGATCTCTGAGGGGAGAGGTTTCCATCACAGGATCCAGAGGCGTCGCTCCGGTAAGTGTGGGGCTGTAAGTATCGCTCCGTTGTAGTCTCTTTACCGAGCGAGCAGGAGGCGGCCCCGCCCCCTCACTGTCGGAGCCTTTCCCCTGTGGAGAAAGCAGCAGGCAAGAGACCCTGCCTGCTGTTTTCTCCTGCCTGCTGCTTTCTCCGCAGGGGAAAGGCTCCGACAGTGAGGGGGCAGGGCCGCCTCCTGCTCGCTTGGTAAAGAGACTACAACGGAGCGATACTTACAGCCCCGCCCCTACCGGAGCAACGCCACTGACAGGATCCTCCTCACCCCAGGGCCGTCTTTTCCACTGGGCATGCTGGGCAGTTGCCCGGGGTCCTCGAGTGCAGGGGGGCCCCATCGCTGTGAAAAAAGTGTTAAAAAGGTACTTTTTTGTGCCGCCACCGCACTTTATTTTTACCTCCCTGAGAGGTCTACTGGTCCCCTGGCGGGTGCGGGGAACCTGCAAACCCCTCTGCAGGCCTCCCCGCACCTCAGAAAGGTCCTCTGACGTGATCACAACCCACTTCTGGTTTCATCAGAAAACCAGAAGTGGGTCGCGATCGCGTCAGTGCCCAGGGGCCCACGATGCAGTTGAGACTGCTCTGCCTCACCCAGTCAGTTTAGAAGTGGCAGCAGCAGAGGAGGTGGTGAAGGAGGTTGAGATGGTGATGGTGGGGTGCATGTTGCGTGTGTGTCCCCCAAAAGAGAAAAGGGTGGGCAGAAGAATTTGGCATTGCATCAGATGCTAGAAGAAGACCAGGAAGGAGATATACATTCATTGTGAGGGGGTGAGGGTTGCAGGTGAGAGGCAGGATGGATGGGCAACTTTAGACACCCCATCTCAACTGCCTAAAGGTCTTGCGCCACCACTGGATAAAACTTACACATTTTCTGTTAGCAAGTTATAGAATATCTGATTCCTATTTCTTCCATAAATAAACCTGTCTTTCTCAAAAGGCCTTCTTTGCAAAGAAGTAGGTCCCTTCTTTGCACATTTATTCTGGTCCCAGGTCAAGGGCACTCCTAGAACAACGGCAGTTTTAAGATGCAGCACCTGCTTTATCCCATTAGTGAGCTGGGATTCCAAGCTTTCTAATAGGATAAAGTTGTTGCATATGGCAGTGCACACAAGATCAGACCTTAAATTCAGGTACCCTGCTGTATCAGGAAGTTGTCTGCATTCATTTCTAGAAGTTTTCAGTCCTGTGTTTCTCAGGGAAGCTCAGTGAAGAAAGGTAGGGTTACCCAAAGAGCAGAGTTATACAGCGCAATCCTGTGTAAGGATCCGGCCAGCGGCCCATGGCCACACGCCGGATCCTGAGCCCCGGTGGCCGTTCTGCCACCAGGCCGGAGGTCTACACGGGAAAGGGGACGCTCGTCCCCTTCCCCAGGTGTAAATCCAGGCCGACCCTATCGGCCTCCTCGGATTTCCGCCAGCTCATTGCAACAAAGAGACATAAGTTGAACCATTTATAGTTGTTCATTGTCATCTAACAACTAAAAATGAGGGCTACATATCAAAATTTGTGAATGGAGCAGTAACCATAAAAGGCAAGGAGGCTACATAATAACGTGCTAGAAATATTCCCAAAGCACATATCTAACACTGGTAAAGGAATAGATTTTTAAAACAAACACTCTAGGATACATTTGATATAAATTGCACACATGAAATGTATGCATTTAGCTACTTACCAAAATTTTAAGAAGTTGTTTCTCATCACAGTCTTCAATATTGTCTACATTCAATTTCTCTTTGTATTTCTAACAAAGGATAAATGAAATAATGAATTGATCCTGCAGGACGGTTCACACTTCAGTTCTGTGGAATGTATTTATTTTTAACATTTCTATACTGCCCTTCCTCCAAGGACCTCAGGGTGGTATGGTGGTGTACATGGTTCCTTCCCTCCTTTTGTCCTTACAACAACCCTGTGAGATAGGTTACAGCCCAATTCTGCCTATGATCAGCTGCAGAGCGCAAAGCGCGCTCGGCGGATCCAAAGCAGGATCAGGGCTGCGCCGGCAGAGCCGGGGCACAACTCACGGGAAAGGGACATTCGTTCCTTTCCCCCAGTGTCAGCCCCAGTGGCCCCAATGGGCCTTCTCAGATGTGCGTCAGCTATTTTGCTGGCGCACATCCGGGGAGGCCGTGTAAGGCCGGCCAGGCCCAGGAAGGGGTTAGGATATTGGCTTAGTGCGTCACTGATATCCCTGCCTCCTGGCCTGGCCGGCCAATCGGCTCCTCCCCCGCCACACCGGGCCTCCCTCCCCAAGCTTTCCCACCACCTGGCGCTTCATTTACCTGCATCAGGCAGTGTGGGTGTCGGCCACTGGTGGAGTGAGTGGCACCAGCCTTGGTGCTGGAACTGCTTACTCCTAGATGATGCCCTAGGCCACGCGGAGTGCTCACTCCACTGGCTGTATCTTGCGCAGGATTGCACAGTTATGCTGAGAGATAGTGATTGGCCCAAGGTCACCCAGGAAGCTTCACGACTGAGTGGGAATTTGAACCTGCATCTTCCAGGTCTAAGTCCAACTTCTGAACCACTACGCCATCCTGGCTCTCATTCTACTGACACTCACCAATATAGACTGAATTTCTTCAGGTGTGGCCTTTGTCTGGTACATCAGCATTTCCTGTGCAATGTCTTTCCTATTTTCAAGCTTATTCATTCTGTCATAGGTGTCGGTATTTAAAACAGACCATCCAAGGAACTGCGTGAGCATCTGAAACATCGCAAAGATATATGACTGTACGTCAGCTTCAGGTTCTTCAGTTTGGTTAATATATTTTATTTATAATGTATTGGAAAGAAACACCCACTGCTAATGTTGGATGTGTCTTTTATTCAGATCTGAAAAATGTTGAACAATACAGTTACAAGTTCAATCTCAGTTACGTCACAAAAGATGCATTGACTGATAAAATGTATCTGGAAAGAGAGCCAATTCCATTCCACAATCCCATTTAGACAGCATTTGGATTGCATTTCACCCTCTGTCTATCAGGAAAGCCTCTTGGCGTCATCAGCCCTAATGAGTTTTCAAATATAAGATGGACATCTAAATATCTACAAACATAATGCTGGTTGAGGACATTTGTCCATCCATCCTTGTCAATAGGAAGCTTATCATAACTACTGAGAAATTCAGTCCGTAAAACTCACGAAACTGTGGGAATCAATAGCGTCACTAGGGATGTGGGGTGTGTGTGTGACACCCGGGTGGTGGTGGTGACACCACTAGTGGCCAAAATTGTGGAAACCTTGTATTTATGAATAACACCATCATGTTATATATCATTGGAAAGGTAATTTAATGTGAAATGTAATGAAACAAACCATTTTAGAGTTATCTGGAGAAGACTCCTGAGAGTCCCTTGGACTGCTAGGAGATCAAATCAGTCAATCCTAAATGAAATCAACCCTGACTTTTCCCTGGAAGGACAGGTACTGAGGCTGAACCTCAAATATTTTGGCCACCTAATGTGAAGATAGGACTCTCTGGAGAAGACTCTGATGCTGGGAAAGATTGAAGGCAAAAGGAGAAAGGGGAAGGCAAGGATGAGATGGTTAGACAGCATCACCGATGCAACGAACATGAAAATGAGCGAACTCAGGAAGATAGTGGAGGACAGGAAGGCCTGGTGGGATATGGTTCATGGGATCACGAAGGGTTGGACACGACTTAACGACTGAACAACAACAACAACATATACCTGGAAAAATAAAACTGCCTTAAGTAACAAAAAGTGGATTTCCTTAACTCAAAACTAACCAATAAGACTGATTGGTCTGAGAGCCAATCAGGTATTTTTATGACACAGCATGGAACCAATAAGGTATTAGTATGAGTCAGCTCTCATTTCTATGTATCAGAGCTAATATTAGAACTCTTATTCAGTTGTGCGAGTGTCATCAAGTTCGCCACTGTTTTTTTGTTGGTCACTGATTTGTTGGGTGACCTGTACTGTTATATATTAAAATAAATAATGTAAATGAGGGTGACACCATGAGTTACCGCACCGGGTGACATCAACCCTAGTGATATCACTGGAGTGAAGCGATGAGCAAACCTTAGTGATGCCTCTGGTAAGAGTGTGTTATATGGTTCATTGTTGTATATAAGCTCTGTTTAGGTTGGATGAATGGTTCCCCTAATTCTGCAGGTTTTGTAAAAGCGTTAATAGTAATAGTTTTTGATTAAAGAATTAACACCTACTTTTTCAGATAATAAAAATGACCTTGCTCTCCCAGCCCTGAAACTAATGATGAGAGCACATGAAAAGCTTTGAAAATGGTCTAAGATGCTGGCTATTACGAAAAGTAGCCTTGAATCATACATTTTATGTCAGCATCATGGTGACGTCACAGGCATCTAACATTATTGCAAATATCTCAAGTCAAACTTGCCTATTATCTTAACGTTAATACATCCCTTTTGAAATATTGAAGGAAATGTAATATTTTAGATTTTCATTTCTAACTGTAACACAGCCCACCCCCACTGCCAACTCACCAGTGCCTGCAGAGCCTTGTGGAGCCTCTGCTGTACACCTCTGGCCGTTTGCGGCATTGGCCCAGCAGTGCATGACAGCGGCCCGCCTATCATGTCACCATAAAGGACCTTGCACTGCCGGAACACAAGGCCCCAATAGGATTGTGGTCTAAGACTTGCATGGCTATTCAAAATATAAAAGTAATCTCCCGCCTTTGCCTCACCGTAACTTGGCAATGCCAATTAATGTTAAGCTTACTTCAGTAATCTGTTCATCATATTCATCAAAGGGCTTGCCGTCTTTCCTGTTGTAAAATGTAGCTACACCAACAATTTCTTCCTTTTTGTTGACAATAGGTAAAGACAAGACGTTTTTAATAATCCAGCCTGTCTCATCGAAAGCTTCTTTCTGCAAAAAAGCAAAAGAATACTATAAACAATGCTGTTATGAAATAAGTAAACAGGTGTGCGTGTTAGAATTGTATCATCAACATGGTACCAAAACCATGAAAAACAAGTAACGATCTTTTAAGTTTACACTTTTAAGTTCCTTCGATTTCAGTAGAAGAGAGTTAAATACATGCTTAGCTATCCTATTGAAATGAATTATGTGTTATGATGTTGTAGCAAAGATGCATTCAACATTCTGTTATCATATATATGAATGCTTGCAACTAAGACTGACAGCGCAATCCTGACTAAGGATCCAGCCGGCGGCCCAGGGCTGCCCGCCAGATCTTGAGCCTGGGCTGCCCATTGACTGGCGGGCCGGAGGTCTACTCGTGGAAGGGGACACACGTCCCCTTCCCCGAGTGTAAACCGGGGCCGGCCTTATCGGCCTCCTCGGATTTCCGCCAGCTAAATAGGTGGCGGAAGTAGAGGAGGCCGTGTAACAGCCTATCCGGCCCGGTGGGGACGGGGATATGGCCGATGCCATCCCCCAACCCCTCCCGGGCCGGCTACACCAATGGCCCCCTCCCTCACCTGCTGAAACGCCCCCGCGCCCGCCGGATCCTTACCTACCTTTTCCGGCGGCTGGCCGGGCGTTCCGGCGACGGAGCGAGGGAGGCCGGCCTCTGTGCTGGCCTCCCTTGCTCCCGATTAGTCGCAAACGTGCTTTATGACATGTTTGCGACTGCTTCCTGCGACAGAACACTCGTTCCGTCGCTGGCACCTTTTCCAGGATTGCGCCCTGAGACACGGTTGTTGGTGGTTTACAAATATATTTTCTCATACTAAAGGCATCCCTGTTTTTGATCACTTTAAGGGTTTGGAGGCAAAAATTTCACTGTGCCCGTCCCCCAACACACATTCAGTGTGTGCTCTGCTTTATTGCGCCCTGCTGTTCTAGTGGCAATAGTGGCACTCCAGGGCGAGTCTTCTTACAACCTTGATCAGCTGCTGCTTTGGTGCCATTTCATTGTTCAAATCAGAGCTCTTCTTAAGAAAATTATTATCTGTAAACAAAATTTTGGCTTTGTGATGATATCACTGAAAGCAAACAATGCCAATTCAGAGTAAGGTCAATTGACCTAACTCTAAATTAGCATTATTTCCCCTAATGACATTGTTGCGTACCCAAATCTGATTGGCTATGAGATGATTTGCTTGAAAGATGACAGATTACCAGCGCAATCCTCTCTAGGTTTTAGAGCAGCGGAGCGCACACTCTGCTGCTCAAAGCACATTTGTGAAGACTCTGGAGTAAGAGCCACTGGCGCGGAGGCTGGCAGCCCTCACTCCGCCGCCCTCCAGGTCCCGCGGCTGCTAGTGAAGGTAAGTCGATGCACGAGCGGGTGGAGGGTGGGTCGGGCACCAAGGGAGGGGGCCATTGGCCAGCCCGGGCTGGGAGAGGGCAGGGATATCTTTGGCGTGCTCCGCCAATATTCTAGGCCCTTTCCCAGCCCGGGCCAGGCTTACTCTGCCGCCTCAGATGTACATCAGTTTCAGAGCTACCGTACATCCGAGGAGGCCCATAGGCCCCAGGCAGTCCTACACTCGGGGAAGGGGACGAATGTCCCCTTTTCCCAAAGTGTTCCCAGGCCATGCCGGTGCAGCCTGGGAACGGGCTCAGGATATGGCAGACGACCCTTTTTAGGCCAACTGCGTATAGTTGTGCAGGATTGCGCTGTAAGATGGTACTGAAACAGCATCCAATCATAGCTGCAATGAAGTGGAACTCTACTGAGCAAGGCAGGTTTCATAGAACATATTGGCACTGTGCACAATCTTTCATACCAACAAAGTTCACCAGAGAATATTCTATTAAATTACAGCACATATTTCAGTGCTGAAAACTAGATAGTATTTGTTTACATAAGGAAAGGTGTTACCTGAAAAGTAAAGTATTCATCTAAAGGTGCATTCATCATATTACAAATCTGAAAAGAAGAGGAACTACAATAAATTGATGTCTAACTGTTTTAATATTTCAAAAGAATATCAGCATCCTATTAAGAAGTGGGATTATTTGACTACTACACCATCATGTCCAAATTACCTTATATAGCTTAAAGAGAGAGACATGCAGTAAACCTATTTGAGAGTCACTGGTTTCCATTTATTATTAGATAATACAATAATTAGATTCATGCCCCAATCCTATCCCCCTAGTTTATGCGAAGTAAAATCTTTTATTACGTGGCTCCTCTAGGCTTCCTGGCTATTAATGTATCTCCTCGGACCTGTGCTAGCTATTTAGCTGGTTGAAGTCCAAGAAGCCTCAGGGGGCATGCCAGGCTGGGAAAAGGGGAGTAGGATCTTGGTGTACCCAACTCCCACTGAGAACCACCCTCTCCTGCCCTCAAACTGCCCTTTGCCTACCCCCTGCCTGCCCTGCTCCTCCACAAACCGCTCCTTCCACAAACTGCCCATGGACTGCCCCCGCAGCCACCCTACCTGCTCTGGCAGGGCTTCTAGATGCCACTGTTGTGCACATAGGACCTCTGGCCATTTGCACCAGAAGTCCCACAGTGCATGACAGCGGCATGACATTTGCAACACTGTATGGGAACTTCCAGCACCGGATCACGAGATCCGCCACCGTAAGCCAAAAATAGGATTGGGCTGCCCATATATTTTGATCATTGTGAATATGATGATTGATTAGTGTAACCATCCTTTTCATAAAAAAAGAACCAAGCACAAAAAAAGGCTGTGAACACAGACAGAACATCATAGATAAAGTGTAATACTTACAAATCCATTTTCAGCAACATAAGTTGGCAACCCACTAGCAAGACACCAGTGATCTGCAGGAGGTGTCCTTGAGGAAGGCAATGAGATGAAGTGAGCATCTTCAACATAAACAAGTACAACTAACTACAACCAACTGAACAAGTTGACAAAAAAAAACAACAACTCACGGAATGACTTTGATTTCTTCTTTTCCATGTAAAATGTAATCAATTATTTTATAAAAGTTGACTTCCTAAATGCAAGGGGGAAAAGCAACATAAGAAACTGTAACAAAACAGTACCGCCAAATTATGCTTGGGCAGACAAAAGAATGTTACTCACTCGACCATCGGGTGTTTTGGGTCCTTTATAAGGCTCTGCTTCTCCCAGCTTAATTGGCCATTCATCATAGAACTCCTGGAAATAATTACACATGATGGCTTTAAAAGTCAGCTAAGACACATAAATAGCTTTGTTTCTTTTTACATCAAATAAGACAGTAGAAAATAGATGTTTGAACTCTGATCCAAGCACAATTACACTGCTCAATCCCACTGACAGCAGTTGGATTGAAATGGCTCAATTCTGTGTGGCTCAATTCTTATAGTTTTGAATTAGAGTACAGTACTGTATTTCTAATAGTAAATCAACTGATGGTCACCTTTTCTTTGGTCATGTCCAGCAGACCAACTGAGTATCTTTCACAGTTTAAGTACACTCGAATCGTATACAGTGCTTTGTGAAACTGTCGCTCAATATCAGTAAGTTCTTCAAATACTTTGTTGGCAGACCACAAAAGCATCTATGTGAGAGAGAGAGAGAGAGAGAGAGATGCTATTAAAGTGTAAAGCCAGTAGAAGGAACACAAATGATGTTATAAGCAAAACATGAAAATCATAAACAATGAGGCACAATGAAGATAACAGCAATGTGTTCTACTGTACACATTACTGTACTACTGTACACATCCGCAATGTGTTCTACTTCAAAGCTAGCCTTAGGAGCTGCGGGGCCCAACTGGAAACATTTTCACCATTTGTGCCACTGTTAAGAATTTTTTCAGGGCCCCAGGTTCACAACCAAGGTCTGAAGAACCTTAGAGATATACTGTAAAAAGCATTTACTATAGACTAAGGCCAGCGGGTGGCGCAGCGGGTTAAACCGCTGAACCATAAGCTGTCGATCGAAAGGTCGGCAGTTCGATTCCCGCAACGGGGTGAGCGCTCGTTGCTTGGCCAGCTCCTGCCAAAGCATGTCAATGCGAGTAGATAAATAGGTACCGCTTGCGGGAAGGTAAACAGCGCTCCATGTTCCAGCTGCATGCTACGCGCTGCGGCAAGGAGAGTCATGCCGGCCACATGACCACGGAGGCGTCTTCGGACAACGCTGGTTCTTCGGCTTTGAAATGGAGATGAGCACCACCAGTCGCGTCGCGACGACGCGCATCACCCCAGAGCGGGGGCGCGTGTCGCCCTTAAGGGGGAGGCTCCGCCCCCGCGCGTGACGTCACGCGCAGGAGCAGAGCGCCCTCCCCGCTCCGTTTTCAGCTCATTTTGGAGCCAAACGGACACAGGGGAGGGTGGGTGGGCCCAGCTCAAGCTCTAAACTGTAAGTGGGGGGTGATCGCGCGTCACCCCTATACGCGCGACGCCCCCCGGCGGCCCACCCCCCCGCTTCCCCCCGTCGACGCCAGTGAGCACTACACCCTAGAGTCGGACACGACTGGACTTAATTGTCAGGGGATACCTTTACCTTTTTTATAGACTTTATATCTCTGGTAGAATGGAAGCGATCAAAATGTGCACTTAAAAAGTGCATGTGACATCACATTATTACTGTCAAAAGTCACAAACTTGACTTGTATCATATTATTTTTGTGAGTGCAGGATATATATGTAATATTCTGTATTTGTAGGTCCTAATTTATATATAATATAATAGTAATAGTTAGGGAAGTTAATAGATTATACTTTACCTGACTTTTTCTGGATTCAATATTGAACAAGTATGAGGTGTGATATTGTTTTACAGCAAGTGAAACAAAATTAATGTATTTGTTAAAGACCTGCAATGAAAATACAAATACACACATATAAGATAAATTATCATGGACACAATTCAGACAAAGTTACTCAATTCAAGTGAGTTCCACTCCCATGGGTGTCAATGAGATAGCGAAGTCCATGGTCCTCTTTCGTCAACTGACCTCAAGAGAACCTAGCTTCTCTTGTGGCCCATACCTTAGTTACAGTGACATCAAGCTCATCCGTGGAAAGGTTAGAGTAGTTTACATGTGGCTTCCAGTAGTCTTCTATCCAGGGCCAGACCCATTAAACTTCAAGAATATTACCATATCAGGCACTTCCAGGTTATTCACTTAAATCCTACATGTTCCTCATTGTTAAGAGAACCACTGTGCAACTTAAAGAAAAAGTCAGTACTTACATCTTCATCCTCTTTAGAGAATTCAGAGGCATTTTGTTTGTTAAGTGCCATGAACACAGCGAGAACTTCCTTGCCTTGTACAACTGGAGTTGCCAGCATGTTCATGGTTGTATAGCCAGTTTGTTTATCCATAGAGTCGGAAAAATGATTGTTCTGAAACAAAGGGAAGAGTTCATTGGCTTTTGGAATATATCACTACTAATAACTTACTTGGCACTCATAAGCTGCAAAGTGCCGTACATTCTTTGTTGTGCTCGGTATCACAATGGCCTTGAGAGGCAGGTTGCAATTATGCCCTCAGGTTGGAGAACTGAGTCAGTGAAATAGTTATGCTCCAAGGTGAACACACCGAGAGGTGGTTTAGATATTAATCTTACATTGAAAGCCTATGCACATCTACTCAGAAGTAAGCCCCATTGAATTTAACGGGATTGACTCCCAGGTAAGTGTGTACAGGATTGCAGACTCACAGCCCAATCCTGTGTAACTCTTGCACTGGTGTAACAGTAGATCCACTGGTGTAAGTGCACTTATGCCAGTGTAATTTGCCATACGCCGATAGACGCAGGACGGACACCGGCGTAACCCCCTCGGACGCCGCTCATGCGCAGTTTGGATGCGGGACGGGTGCTGCTGCAACTCTGCTGGCACAGGGGGCATTCCAGAGGCATTCAGACACCCCCAGAATGCCCCCTACGCATTTGTCAGCATACGGCAAGTTACACTGGCCATATTTTTGTACTGTATACAGGAAATGCACATCAGCATAGACTTCATACCATTCCAAACGAAGAGGTGGGAAAATAGAACTTGGACAAATTGGAACACATATATGTTGACTTGCAGATCCTTAGTGTGTGTTGGTCTTTTGTGTATGCTGAAGTGTGCACAAAGTTCTCTGTGTGTGGGCTACTGTTCAAACGACAAAATATATGAGAAAGCAGAATAAAGAAGACACTTTGATATTTTATTTTATTTCTGTATTTATATACTGCCTTTCTTATCCTCAGATTGCTCTTCAGATGTTATTCAAGTCGGTTTACATAGGCAGGCTTATCTAGATCCGATAAGGATCTTTACAATATTGTTCTGTATAGAACCCTACAATTCCAGCTGGTTTCCGCCATGGTGTAGTCATCTTCACTAGCTGCTGAACACAAGCCTCGAGCTCTCTGCAGTACGCCACAGATCATGCTGAACAGGGAAACATTTTTCCAGTTGTCATTGCTCTGTCACTGACATTCTCAGCATTCCAGTCTGTTCTCTCACCACACCACACAACAGCGACTCCTCTCTGCCACTGAGGGTCATGACAGCAGCTTCTCTCAGTGACTTCCTAGTCTCCCTTCCAGCATGAAAACTGACTGTTCCTGCTTAGCTTCCAGCAGTCTTCAGGCAGTTCAACCTCGGGACCACACCTCCTGTTAAGAGTTACCATTGTGTATGGCTTGATGAATATTGATCTTCATCAATAGTCTGTTGGCAAGTTTCAGCCAGGCAGTCATGTTATGATAAAAAGTCATTTCATTAAAGAAATCCACTTATTCTCATGGTGGGACAGCTTTTGCCAGGGGTTGCAACTACTTGTCTGAAATAATGAGATGCTACACGAACAGTAAATTATACCAGAATGGCTCCAGCTCACTGTTAAGAATTCAAGGTCATGATAACAAAGGGAACTAACTAACAGACCAACCCTATGCCGGCTTCCCTGGATGTTCCCTGCTAGTCAAAGCAATAGATGGAAAATGGGAAGTCAGTAATGGTGGCACTCTCAAAGAGAGAGTCACATGGGCCTATATTTTGCACTGACTGGAAGCAGGATGCTCATCTCGCAGAAGCAGCTGTCAGACCCTTCCTTTAAGAAGCTCTCACTAGTTTAGGAGAGTCTGATAAATTATTGACAAATCTGAATCCTCCCAGGACCCAGCCATTTGACTTCATGCTACTTACAGAAAAGCAATGCCTTAGCAGCACTAAAAAACTGCACTAAAACATCAGAACGCAGTGAGACATCCCCATATTGACAAAGGGGCTATAAAATCTGAGTCACATTAACAAAATGTTATCAGCATGAATATTGTAATTTACCTGGAATAATAAGTGTGGCACAGAGGCATTGTTAGGGGGGGGCAGGGGCAACCAGGGCGGCGGGGGCCATGTGGTGGTGGGTGTACTTGCCTCCTGGATTTGCCGCCGGGTCACCACCACCACCGCCGCTCCTGTCTTCTTTTCCGTGAACGTTGCTCCGCCAGAGCGCGAGATCGGCCCTCCCGCCTAGCCTGGAGCCTTTTGGCTCGAAAATGCCTCGAAAAGTGGCGTGCGTGTGTTTCGCACCGCCCCACCGCCGAAATTCAGTGGTGGCATGTGAAAATGACATCACGCCCCCCCCCAGGCATCGTGTAACATCATGTGGGGGTGTCATGTCGGTGGACCCCCACGGGGGGTGTAGGAACGCCACTGACGTGGCAGAAATAACCTTCTCCAAACATAATTGAAAAGACAACAGGTACTAACTAAACTCATAACTCATTGAATTCATGGCTCAGACACAAAAAATAAATCTCTCACAGATAGAATTAATTTTAGTAAGCCAGACACACATACAGACTTTCCTCATTCAAGAAGGATAAAAGGCCAAGCAATTGCTAAGTCCACTGGTGTAATACTGGAGTGCAGAAGTGTTACTACAGCATCTTGTTGCAGACAGACAAGTTAGTTTCATTGCTGTCACAGGAATGATGCTAATTCTATCCATGTTATAAAGCATATATTGTACTCGCAGTGGTTCCCAAGGCATGGCTCCCAGGGGAGCCGCAGAAACCAGCCACAGAGTGCCACGGAATCCTTTCTGAAAACAGTGCAAGTCAATTGGCAGGCATCAACATAATGTAATGGGGAGTCACGGCCAATGGTCGCCAATGATCAAGGGAGCCGCGGGTTGAAAAAGTTTGGGAATCACTGCTTGTACTGTATAAAGCACAGGGCTAGCCTTCCTAACTGTGTTGTTAACAGGGCTTACTTTCAAGTGAATATGTTTAGGATACAGGTATTTGTTTATGTTACTGTGATGTATTTTTGCATTTTAACTCTAGTATGCAATATCTGTTACAACTGCCAATATTCTTTTTGCAGAGTGAAGCCATAGAGATCTTGCACAGGTTAATGAAAATGTCTCCAACATGTGCATTCCAAAAACAGATAAAAGTCTAACAGAACTTCCCTTACATAAACACAAGTATCATTACTAGCTATCCATAAGAATATAAGAAGAACCCTTTTGGATCAGACCAAGGGTATCCTGCTTTTAACAGTGACTCTCTGGATACTCCTCAGAACAGAAGCCCATAGCAGGGGGCAATGGTCCTCCTCTTCTGCTTGTCCCCCTCCCCCAGCAGCTGGTTGCATTTTCTTGGACAGGTTCCTCTAAGCAGGCACAGATATTACATTGATAAATGCACCTGTCCCCCATATATTCAATCCCATCTTAAAGTCATCTGAACCCATGATCAGCACCAAAATTTACAGCAATGAATTGCTGTCTAATAGTCACTGCTGGATAGTCAATTTCAGTAGATCTGGACTTCCTCATAATTATAAGCACTTTATTCAAAAATGAAGAAATAAGAGGAATGTTCAGAATTAAAAGTCACGTTGGGTCAATTCACATGACTGCTCTGCTTATAGTTGACTGCTTTCCCTGGTATTCATATATCCATCTACATTCCAATTTGCATCTGGGAGCAAAATAGCAATTTGTACTTTCAGTTCCTCTTTCAAACCAACTGTTCTGCGGAAGCATGATTCATATGGATTGAGGAGTTAAGTGATGGTAAGCATAAATGCCGTTTATAGCAAATAATTCAGATTATCAGCATCAGTAGGTAGGTAGATCGCCAAAAAGAGGGATAGGATATTGACAGAGCTGCTGGGGAACCACCAGGGAACCGCCCCCTTCCCACCCTCGACACACACCCCTCTACATCCTGGTCCCCACCCCATTTCTCCCCTCCCCTCATGGTTCCACACACTACTTGCTGTGGTGCCGACACGACGTACCGGTGCCAGGGCTCCTGCAGCGACCACTGTTGCCCAGCTGCCATCACTCACTATTTGCGGCAGCAACCAGGCTGTGCTCTATGGTGTATGACATGTTGTGACGGCCGTAAGGCATGCTGCGTTACCGGAACGCACATTCTGACAATGCAACAGCAGCATAGGATTAGGGCCTTAATTAGACAAATGTGCACAAATTAAGATAGACCACAGCACACTTTTCTACCACCTTTTGGCTTAAAAAAAAGTACAACTCCTATTTAATGTACTAAAGATAGCTAAGATAGCCAACGTCTTTTATTGGACCAATCTAGTGAATCCAAACTGTACGTATTTCATACTTTCTCTTCTTTCAAAATAACATGTCCACACGTTAAAATCTCCTGAACTACTAAAGAATGTAACATTCTTCTATTGTTATTATTTCAGAACTGTAAAAGTATTTTGTACGCTGGAAAATGCTACAGAAGTGATAAATGATACATTCTTAAATGCGTAGGTTGTATTCACAGGAATTTATGAGTATCCTATTTAGATTCTGCTTTCACATTGTAATAAAGGGCTTCAATTGCAAACAAAGGGAGTTAAACATTCATTTTGTGATGTAACGTGTAAGATGACCCTGACATTAACCATGTATCAGTCCTGTTTGAATTCACATACAATATTTAACCAGCTAGGGCATTTCAACATTGCCAGTCCTTGCTGCCCCCTCGCCCCTTCTTCTGCTTTTCTCCTTTTGCAGGTTGATTGTCGTTGCCTTGTTTTTATTCATTGCATTTTCCCCTCCATTGTTTTGATTTTTCAGCTTTTTAATAAACTTTACTGTTTACCTGCCTGGTCTCAGTTCACTTGGGAGGGAGCAGGCTGCCCATGTTCTGTTATTGGTTTTTTTTAAGGGAAATCTCCAGCAGAGGCGTAACTGCCCCCGTTGGCGCCCGGAGCAACGGGGGGATGGCGCCCCTGTAATTACATATTGAATATCAATTACAATTGAATATCAATTGTAATTGAATTGTAATTGCACTCCGGAGGGGGGGGCGCGCTCCGGGAGGAGGCGGCGACCCCCCCCTCAATCGGGAGAGCCGGCTCAGGGAGGTCTTCCCCGGCCGGCTGCCCGGGGCCTTCCCACTGCGAGAACGGTATTTACCGTTTTTGCGCATGCTCAGGCGCATGCTCAGACTGTTACTGAGGGGAAAAGGGCAGCCTTTTTCCCTCAGTAACAGTCTGAGCATGCACAAAAAGAACGGTATAAATACCGTTCTCGCGCGGGCCTTCCAGAAGGCCCCGGGCAGCCGGCCGGGGAAGACGTCCCCGAGCCGGCTCTCCCAATTGAGGGGACGGTTGGACTCGAGTCTCCGAGTCCGACTCGGAGACTCGAGTCCAACTTGGAGACGCGAGTCTCCGAGTCTGACTCGGACTCGCGGACGGGGCGCCGGGCGGGGCGCCCTTCGGGCGATGGCGCCCGGAGCCGGTACTCCGCTTGCTCCACCCTAGTTTCGCCTCTGATCCAGAATTTGGTACTCTCTGTTACACTGGGAGGGAGGTCTTCTCAAGGTAGCTTCCTTCGGTCTGGGCTTTCTAGCTTTGGTGGTGGTAACAAACTACCTCCTCCCAGTTCACTCCCAGTTCCCTAGCAAAAGTGGGTGAAGCAGAGAGTAGGGAGTGAGGTGTCAGTTGCTAGCTGCTAGGTGCTACATTGGGGGCCATACCCTATCCAACTTTCCAATGCTGATACAGCCACAATGCAGCCCCAAGGTAAGGGAACAAATGCTTCCTTACTTTGAGGAGGCCTCTGTGAGTACCCCCCCCACACCTCAGGATGTAGCACACATCCTGTTGGCATGGCTGCATCAGTGATACTGGACTAGATGGAACCTTGGCCTGATCCAGCAGGGCTCTTCTTATGTTCTTATGTTCTTATGTTCTTATGATAGGATTGGGCCCTGGGTCTGTTTTCGGTCTTCCCTTACAGAAGGCATTGTTCAGGGTTTTGCAGAGACTATTTTCAACATGTGTAAGTAAGCAGGAGTTTGCTAAGAAGCATCCATATGTTGAGCCCCCTCTCATGAATTGCAATTGACTAAGCCAGGAAATCATAGAAAAGCTTAGTCAGTTCTGATTCTATTTCTTTTTACTTCTGAGTTGGACAAGATAGGTATAAATAAAAACAGCCAACAGATGCTGTTGTGCCCAGGAAAACAAAGGATAGTAGCCTGGATTCTTCACACTCTACCCACAACACTATAAATCTTCTGAAGTAAACAAAATAATTTTAATTCTGTTGGAAGGAACACAACAGATTATTGTGATTTTTGTTCACATTTTAAGCACATCTCAGAAGAACAGCAATCAAAATATTATTTTAAGTGTTGTCTGTGTCAAACACCAAAGCTGTACCAAAGCTAATGTAAACGCTCATTAAATGGGCTGTTTTGATTTTCTGGTCAGAAGTACGCAAAAATAATCCACCCAATTTCCTTAAATGTGAAAATTTACACCTTTTTACAAAGCAGAACACTGTCATCAGCAGCACTTTTTTTTCGTAGTTAGGGCTTCTTTCTATCAAGAGTGATCCTAGCCAAACAGAGATTATATAGATTATAGATTACTTGCTGACATTACTGAGGGCAAAGGAAGCTGATTTAGTGCTAGAAGAATGCATCCTGGACCTGGACTGGTCACACTGATGAAGTTAGCCAATCAGGGAACATATAGTAAGCATTATAATGTCAGAACACTCTGTAAGCGCAATGCTATCCAACTTACACCACCGGTGTAACCAGCAGTGCAGCAAGAACGGGAGGCCCCAGAACAGAAAGGGGATTCATATCCCCTCCAATGGGGATTCAAAGGGGATACAAATCTCCCCTCCAAAGCCTCCCACTCTGCCCTCCCCCACTGGCTACACCGGTGGTGTAAGTTGGATAGGATTCCGCTGTGTATAAATCAAATGTGGATACAGGACATCACTGAGAACAAATAAAACCTATTCAAAGTGAGGGCAATATTTTTTTGAAAAGATGAATACTGTACTTTTATCCCCCTTTATAGCTATCCCTCCTAAAATTGTTGAAAGATGCATTCCTTGGCACCAACAAAATTGCTCACAACAATTGTCCATCTTTTCAGTTCAGCTGGTGATTCTAATATATTATTTCATGCTCTCCACTTCCTCATGCTTTCCATTTCACTCTTCTTACAGGGTGAGAAGAGGGTATAGTAGGAAACATATTATTTCTGGAATATACCGGTACTCTTCTATTCAGGCTGAGCAGGTGGTATGCAGAGAAGTTCACAGAAGGCACTGCTAAGTCCAAAGCAACATCTGTCCTACAAAGACAAAACAGAATGCCCCACACTACTCGACTTTTACTTTGTCACTAGACTTTTGCCTACAGCATGGGCTGATATTTCTTATTACTGTTATTTAATATTATAAAGCATGGTAGCAACATGGTCTCTGCTTTAGGCCCTATAATCTGACATACCGTTCCTAGGCATCTTCTTTAGCTATTGTGGCAAAAATAGTAGCCTGCATTGCTGCATATAAATGACCATTTACGGTATGTTTTTTTTGGGGGGGATGCACAGCATCACATCAGTACTGCTGGATCGTTTTTGCAGAAGCATTTGGAAAAGACTGAAAATGACACAGATTACAGTGGTGAAACTGGAATGGACAGAGTTTCAGTATATATACAAGTGATTTTTTTTCGATTATTATTATTAGAACCACTTGACCCTGAACACAGATGTGGTCAACCCACAACCTCAGCATCCCAAATGAGGGGTGCTTTACACATTACACTAGACATGTGGACGCTGCCAGGAGACAGTTCCACATTATGTTACCTTCCTGAGGAATGGCCATCATCCTCTAACATATAAAGCTGTGGCCTGCTAATGAGGTGGCTGCTTGAAGCTGAGGATTGGTGTAGGACAGAGCCCCACACTCACCAGCTGCCTCTGCTGGCTGTCTCACTCTGCCTTTCATTGTCCCTGGTTGGCCTGGGATAATGAACTCTTGGCAAAGCTTTGAGCGTCCCAGGTGCTACTTTCATTGTCTGCACCAGTGAGTTGGAGCAGTCTTGCATAATGCATGCTGCTTGAAGGCAGACTGCACATGTCTTGAAGTGGTAGTGGTGTGAGAGCCAATGAGGGTGTGTCTGTAAAGTCTCCCTACTTACTGAAGCATTTCCTGGAGACTTCTACACAGCTAGTGTAACGTGAGTGTACAGATAATGTGGCACAATGGGGGGGGGATGACCTTTGAGCTGAGAAATGTCCAGTTCAAATATTACCTCAGTCATGAACGAGGTGACCTTAGGCAAACTGTAATTCTGTCAGTTTCAGCCCCTTCATTTGCAATGGGGGGATAACAGTACTGGTCTTCCACTATGGGGCTGCTGGAAGGATTACTGAAGCAATTTGTGTGAAGTAATTTGAACACTATGCATGGTGTAAATAAATACTAAACCAGTAATTCCCAAATGGTGTGCTGGGGCATACTACTGTGCTGAGAGAGAACTGGTAGTGCCCCTCAAGAAATAAAGTCATAATTACAAGGTCTGGAGAGTCCAAAGTATCCACTCATAGATTACTAAGACTTCTCTGTGTCTCTCCAGGATTTACTGCTCTGGTCTTGCCTTCATCCAATCAGTCTCCTCTGGGTTGCCAACTCTGACTGAAACTGTTCTTGGAGATTCCCTCCCCCCCCCCCCCCCCAGCATGATGGTGTGTCATTAAGGAAGCCCTGATAAATCTCCAGAATTGCTTCAGTAGTCACTGGGAGATAGATGCTGGATCTTGGAGAATCCCAGTCAATAGCCTCCGGTAATTCTATTATGCCTCTCTGCATCTGTTGGGGAAACACCATTCAATCGCTTGCAAAAAAAAAAAAAAAAGAGGCACAACAGAATCACCCATCCTCGTAAGAAGTTTTTTTTTTTCTCAACCAGAAGGCACACAGCCAAATCCAATACCTCATGTGCAAACCTGGGGGCAGGATTAATCTGGGAATGGCTCATTCTTACATGCTCTTAAACTTTCAAACACCTCTTGTAAAGGAATTGTACCTCCAACTTTAATTCTTGGGGAAGAACATTTTCTTCAGCTATCAGAAGCATTTCACTGATCATTATTTTGAGAGCTGGTGTAGCTAAGAGATTGAGCTGCAAATCTGGGTTTCCCTGGTATGAATCTTGCCTTTGCGACTTACTAGGTACTCTTAGGCAAGCAAGCCACTTCCTCTCACCCTCTGCTCCCCAACTGCAAGATGGCGGTTGATAATACTTCCTCACTTCACCGGGTTGTTGAAAGGACAACTCAAAGATAATATATGTGAAGCACTTTGCACATCCAGAAAGTGTTATAACATAAGAAAATAAGAACTTAAGAAGAGCCCTGCTGGATCAGGCCAAAAGCCCATCTAGTCCAGCTTCCTGTATCACACAGTGGCCCCACCAGATGCCTCAGGGAGCACAAGACAACAAGATAACCTGTTTCCCGTTGACACTCCCTTGCACCTGGCACAGAGAAAACCTACTCCTACAACCAGGAGGTTGCTTATGGCTTGTAACCTGTGATGGTCTTTTCCTCCATGAATCTGTCCAAACCCCTTTTAAAGGCATCTAGGCCAGGTGCCATCACCACATCCTGTGGCAAGGAGTTCCACAGATGAATTATACGCTGGGTAAAGAAATATTTTCTTTTGTCCATTCTAACTCTCCCTCCACTCAATTTTAGTGCATGTCCCCTGGTTCTGGTGTTGTGCGAGAGGGAGAAGAATTTCCCTCTATCCACTCTCTCCATCCCATGCATAATTTTATACGTCTCAATCATGTCCCCCCTCAGGCGCCTTTTTTCTAGGCTGAAAAGCCCCAGACGCTGTAGCCTTTCCTCATAAGGGAGGTGCTCCAGCCCACGAATCATTCTGGTCGCTCTTTTCTGCACCTTTTCCAATTCAACTATATCCTTTTTGAGGTGTGGTGACCAGAACTGGACACAATACTCCAGATGTGGCCTTACCATCGATTTGTACAAAGGCATAATGATATTGGCCATTTTATTCTCAATCCCTTTTTTAATGATCCCGAGCATGGAATTGGCCTTCTTCACAGCCGCCGCACACTGGGTCAACACTTTCATCGACCTGTCCACCAGCACCCCAAGATCTCTCTCTTCATCCGTCACAGACAACTCAGAACCCATTAGCGTATATGTGAAATTTTGGTTTCTTGCCCCAATGTGCATCACTTTGCACTTACTTACATTGAAGCGCATCTGCCATTTTGCTGCCCATTCTCCCAGTTTGGAGAGATCCTTCTGGAGCTCTTCACAATCCCTGCTGGTCTTCACCACCCGGAAAAGTTTAGTGTCATCTGCAAACTTGGCCACCTCACTGCCTATCCCCAACTCCAGGTCATTTATGAATAAGCTGAAAAGCACCAGTCCCAAGACCAATCCTCGGGGCACACTGCTTTTCACCTCTCGCCATTGTGAAAATTGCCCATTAACTCCCACTCGCTGTTTCCTGGTCTTCAACCAGTTCCTAATCCACAAGAGGACCTGCCCTCTTATTCCCTGACTGTGGAGTTTTCTCAGGAGCCTTTCATGAGGGACCGTGTCAAACGCCTTCTGAAAATCCAGATATATAATATCCACGGGTTCGCTCGCATCCACATGCCTGTTGACCTTTTCAAAAAATTCTAACAGGTTTGTGAGGCAAGACTTCCCCTTGCAGAAGCCATGCTGACTCTCCCTCAGCAGAGCTTGTTCTTCTATGTATTTTAAGATTTTATCCTTAATGAGACTTTCCACCATCTTCCCTGGAACAGATGTTAGGCTGACCGGCCTGTAGTTTCCCTGTAGTTTCCTTCCTTTTTTAAAGATTGGCGTGACATTAGCTATCCTCCAATCCTCTGGCACAGTGGCCGTTTTAAGGGACAAGTTGCATATTTTGGTCAATAGGTCAGCAACTTCATTCTTGAGTTCCTTCAGAACTCTTGGGTGAATGCCATCCGGGCCTGGTGATTTATTGATCTTTATTTTGTCAATTAAGTCTGAGATGTCTTCTCTTTTAACCTCTATTTGACTTAATTCTTTAGTCAGGGGAGACCGTTCCGGCAGCGGTATTTGCCCGAGGTCTTCTGCCGTGAAGACAGATGCAAAGAACTCATTTAATTTCTCTGCAGTCTCCAAGTCCCCTTTTATCACCCCTTTCTCTCCCTCACCATCCAGCGGACCAACCGTTTCCCTGGCAGGTTTCCTGCTTCTAACATATTTGAAGAAGCTTTTATTATTCCCTTTTATGTTGCCTGCCATACGTTCCTCAAAGTCTTGCTTGGCCTCCCGTATCATCTTTTTACATTTCTTTTGCCACAGTTTGTGCTCCTGTTTATTTTCCTCATATATTTATGGCAAATATTACTGGCCCCATTTCACAGATTAGACCCTCTCCCTGGCCTTGCCCTCTGTTCGCAAGTCTTGTGACCATCACATTTTTCGTGGTTTTCAAGAAGATACAGTTGTTCTAATATTGGAGCAGGCATAAATCCCTCCTCTTTTACTTATCTTAACAACCCTGACCTTGTTCCGTGGAATCTCCCTTCCCAACACTGCTCTCATAATCCCCTTCTAGCCTCCAAAGATCAGTTTAAGATTTACCCTTCTGCAGATAGACCTCATTATAATACTGTGCTAATTAGGGAAGTGACAACCCTCTCTCCTTCGAACAGCCAAAAGTTGGAAAAGCCAACCTCTAAGCCAGGGGCGGCCTAGCAATGAGGCCAACTGAAGCAGCATTTTGAGCAGCAAGTGGTGTGTGTGTGTGTGTGTGTGTGTGTGTGTGTGTGTGTGTGTGTGTGTGTGTGTGTGTGTGTGCTCTGAACCCTGTGTCTGCCCACTGCCCCTCTGGCCTGCTGCCTACTGAACCGCTTCAGTGATCTCTCCAATTTGTTTCTTGCTCTCTGAGAGTGAGCGGGAAGAGAATTGGGACAGTGGCAGCCCACCTTGTCTTCTAGCACTGCTGGAGGAAGGAAGGAAGGAAAAAAAGACACTGCCACCATCGTCTCTTCACCTTGCCTTTGCCCTGGAGCACCCAGCTGCGAAAGTGGAGCATGGGCATGGCAATCCAGAGCCGCCTTGCCACCTTCCCTTCAGCTCTGGCACCGACTCCTTTCTCTAGTCTACGCCATCCATGTTTGAAATCAAATAGTAAATAGCAGAGCATGTTGGGAGCTTCCAGTCATCCTTTTATTTCAGTCAGGATGTTATGGAGAAAGGGGATGGTGCTAGAGCTCAAGGTAAGGGGCGGTCTTTGGATTGCTGCACCTTGCCTCACCTCACCCCATTCCCTTTCCTCTCCTTGCCCACCTGGCTGTTTTCCAAAGCAACCAGATACGGGAAGGAAGAGGAGGAGGAGGAGGAGGCAGCTGCAGCAGCAAGAGCAGTGGTGAGGCATGTGCATGCTAACATGCGCACAGGTTTTGGGGGGAGCGCCAGTAGGGTGCATAGTTTCAGCGGTGGCATTTTCTCTCAGGCTGCTCCTGTTCTAAGACATATGATAGTAACTTCAGTTTGGTTCACATATATCTAATGAGGATACTATTTAAATATCTCCGGTATTTCGTATTGCTATTAGTATCAAAGGGCTTTGTTTACTTTTTAGTCTGCTCCATTCCAAGGGCTCATCAGAGAAGATATCAGCAATTAAAAAAAAAAAAAAAGGATTCAGTTTTTCAAGTACCTAACTAACATGTCTAAAGGCCACTATTGTGACTCCATGGAGGGTATTGGCAAGACATTATTTCACTGGACTAGGTTGAGACTTGTATCAAATATGCAAGTTTTAATCCTTGAAATCAGAGGCGTCGCTCCGGTAGGGGCGGGGCTGTAAGTATCGCTGCGGTTACAGTCGCTTTACCGAGCGAGGAGGAGGCAGCCCCGCCCCCTCACTGTCCGAGCCATTCGCCTACGGAGAAAGCAGCAGGCAGGGTCTCTTCCCTGCCGGTTTCTCCGTAGGGGACTGGCTCGGACAGTGAGGGGGCGGGGCTGCCTCCTCCTCGCTCGGTAAAGCGACTGTAACCGCAGCGATACTTACAGCCCCGCCCCTACCGGAGCGACGCTTCTGCTTGAAATCAGTACTAGTTGCTGGATTAGAATCTAATATCCAGGAAAACTATTACTTTTAATAAGCAATCAGTTGACAGAATGAAATTCAGAATATACCCACTTTAAAAAGGCCACCTTTGCATCAATTAAATACCATCATATTGTGTTCAGTGTCATGTTTAAATATATATATATATAAAATCTTTCCAGGACTGGATTTCCAACTTCCAAACATCAACATTTTCTCCTGACTGGAGCACTCAGGTTCTAAAAAGCTAAAACAGCATCCAGAGAAAAAGAAAGGAACCAGGATATAACACATTTACTATACTAGTTCATTTAAATATAAGTACATCTAAAAATATCACACCTCTTTCCTTTCTTTTCCTAATTTACTACAAGGCCTCCTTCCATATATCTGACACAACCTTTGAGGTCATTGGAGGTGGCCCTTAACCGTGCTGCCACTGATGGAGGTGAGGGGGTTGATGGCGGCAATGAATAGGGCCTTCTCGGTGATGGCACCTCAATTGTGGAACTCCCTCCCCTTGGAACTAAGAACTGGTCCCTCTTTGGAAACCTGTTGGTGGGGCCTTAAGACATTTTTGTTTAGGATGGCTTTTGCTGACTGACTGGTGTTTTAATTAAAAGTTTAATTGTTACTGTTTTATGTGATCTACTGTGTTTTATTGTTTTTAATGTGTTTTACTGTTTTTATTTATTTTTTTAAGATATTGTAAGCCGCCTTGAATGCCCTCACCAGGAGAAAGGCGGCATAAAAATTCATTAAATGAATGAATGCCTCCACAAATCATGTCGTACCATAAAGACCTGTTCTGATTAGGTATTTACACCTCAACAGCTGCTTGCAGCATAGTGGTTAAGAGAATGAGCTGAGAATCAGGACTTCCTGGTTTAAATCTCGCCTCTGCCACAAACTCACTCAGTAGCCTTAGGCAAGCCACTCCCTCCCAACTTCAGCTGCAACGTGGAGATGATAATACACCCTGGGTCCCAAGTTATGGATGACCATGTTGGCATTTTCACGCAGGCTCAGTTTGTCTGTTGTGGAGCTTTTGTGCAGGCACAATAGTGCTGGGCTGGCAAAAACTGGCTGTTTCAACCTATGTATGTTTCAAGTTCAAGACAGACCTCTGGAATGGAACCAGGAAGTATCTTGGGGACTTAAAGCAAAATCCTATCTTTCCCACAAGTGTTAAGGGGAAAAAGTGCTAATTTAACCGGCAATAAAACTGCTGTGCTTGTATGGTGGCACTAATCAGAAGGTACTTAGATAAAAAAATTTCCAGAGACCAGTATATTAATTTCCTTGCTTGGTATACATGAAATACAACTAATTCAATAGCTCATTTAACCAACCCTTTTGGTGGGTCAGACTCAGTGGGAATACTAGTTGCCTTCTTGTTTCTTGCTACTGTTAAATCCTGGATTAAACACTCTTAGCTCCTGTGATCAACAGGTCTGTTTTCCTGCTAATCCCTGTTGGGGGAAGGGGACAGATGCTACTTCTAAGCTAATTAATGGAGGTCTGGATCTTCCCCTCTGCTTTAATCTTCTGAACCATTCATTAGTCAGGGTGAGGTGCTTCCTCACGTTTATTGGTAATTTTCCAGGTTTTAAGAAGATAATCCTGGAATAACCAGACCCTGAAAGGCAAGGGGAGTGTCTCCAATTTTAAGTGATATTCAACCCCACCATTTCTTTGCTGCTTAGAGTTGCTGCTTTGTTTTAAAAGAGGCTATGCTTATGCAGCATAAAAGCTACATGGCAGGGGGAAATTCACCAGGGGCAACTTTGCATTCAACAAGCCTGATAAATTTAAACAAAGTCAGAATGATTTGCAGCTCATATTAGAGCTTTATGTTAAATTTATATTAAATTAATGTTGTACTTTTACAGTATGTATTGCACTGTTTAATGTTGTAAACTACTTGTAAACTGTGTGGAATATCATTTTAATTATGTTAATATGTGTTAATAAGGTATAATATTCTAAAAGTAGGCATCATATTGGGACTTGATGTTTGATTTCTGCTTTACGCATTCCTGGCAAGGCCATCAAAGTAATACCGTATCTCACTTGACGTAATGAATGCCTGTGGTTAAATCCTGCCACACCACAATGTCAGCTTAGCAGTATTTCACCTTGGCTGCTTTCTATGAACCACTCCACTGCAATCAGACCAAGGCAAGCTCTGGGAACACTGCAGGATTGCTCTGGATCAAGTCTTCTGTACAGCCCACCCTAAGCGTAATAAGTTCTATAGAAGTAGTAAGGACATAATGACCCCAAATTGAGAGAAAGTCACATGTTCTATGATGAGAGGACTATAGCAAGCCAATGGCACCTATGTGCAGATGCAAAACCACCTTTCCAGCCTCCTATCCTCATCACTAGATAAAAATGTATGTCCTAATCAAGTTTCATATTGCAAAAGTCCCCCCTTCAACTTATCCAGTGATGCTAAAGCAATATTCCATTCCCAGTTGACGGATGGGAAGGGACACTATTGTTGTAGAGATATAGCTGTGCTGCTGTTCACAAAATGGCATTGAAAAAGGAAGTTGCATCACTCATTGCTAATGATATGATCACTAAAAAGGTAATCACCACCAATAGGATATTCAAACTGTATCAAGGCACATCTAAATATCTGGGTACAGTCGTTGTTAGTCTGTACCTGTGTCCAGTTATTCACACATTTCATTTAATGCAGGTACAATCTGTGTACAGTGTACATGGATTGTTGATTTATAAAAATGAACCCAGCCAGTAGCGTCACTAGGATGTGCGTCACCCTGGGGCAGGGGGCGCACATCACCCTAGTGACGCTGTGACATCGCGGTGCGGGGGGGCGACCTGGCTCCCACCCCCCCTGCGTCGCCCTCCGGACGAGGCCCGGGAGCCGGCCTCGGAGCGTCCGACCCCGTCGGCGCTCCAGGGCCTTCTGAAAGAAGGCCCAGGCAGCGCGTTCATCTGGGTATTTTTTGAATTTTCGCGCATGTGCAGAGACCGTTTTGAGGGCCTTTTGCCCTCAAAACGGTCTGCGCATGCGTGAAAATTAGAAAAATACCCAGATGAACGCGCTGCCTGGGCCTTCTTTCAGAAGGCCCTGGAGCGCCGATGGGGTCGGACACTCCGAGGCCGGCTCCCGGGCCGGCCTCAGAGCGTCCGAAGGGTGGCGCGCGTCACAGAGGTGACGTGCGCGGGGGTGCGCGCGTCACCCCCTGGCGGCCCGCCCCCCCGCCACGCTCCAGCGACGCCAGTGAACCCAGCAATAGTCATTTACACAAAAATATGCATCTGGGTACAAACGCTACAGAACACAGCTGATGGAAGAGGGCCCTAATTCATGAATGCTTTGCCACAATAACTGTTAGTCTTTAAAGTACCACAGGAGTCTTTGTTAAAACAGAAGTTTACCAGTGGCAACCAATTTCAAATGGATAAAGCAAAAAAAAAATCTAAAATGACTGTTCTTAAAATGACAGAATACTCTAGGAATAAATATTCACCCATTACATTTACCCCCTTGTTCACAGACACTTCAAAACACAAACCTAGGAGTACCTCATAAATGACCTTTTTGCTACGATATCCCGACACAGAAATGCATGACAACACTGCACATACATTTTCTTTGAGGCGTATTCTATATGACTTGCATGGACATTTTAAGGAGTAGCCCTAATGACTCCTAATTTAACTAATCCATAGAAGTGGATATGTTACTGACTAGAGGCCCAGAGTTACAGCCCTCTCTTAGGTAAACTTCCCAGTTACGTCAATAGGAGTTTTGACTGTGGAAATAAGTCAAATTCTGTGGAATTGACTGTGTCTGAGATGGGATGTTTTCACCTTTTAGCAGTTATGGTAATGAGGAATGCAAGAGTACAGTTACAGGGCCAAATACTGCTCCCCCATATGAAAGTCAATGAGAAGTCTTCAGTGAAAACAGCAGGACCAACATTTGACTCCAAAAGTTGCCGTGAATGATGTAAAATACAATCTAAACATTGCATTAAAACTATCATCTTATTTGTAAAACTGGAGTTATAACAGCGGAGATTAGCAAAATCTTTTTGTCTTTGAATCGGTCACTTGCTGACAGAGAACAATGGGTTAGATCTACTGAAGGTAGGATGACTCTCAACAGAAATGGGTGCTGTGTTAAACTACACAGAGTACACCTGATCTAGTACCCCTCTTGGTGCATAAAGAACTAGGGTATAAAGAACGAACAATCAAACATTTTAAAAAATATTGAAAATAAGATAAACTGGAGTATGCCTCTGGTGGGTTTTTTTCACTTTCAATTTGAGGAGCAGCTCTAACATATTAGGACAGAGCAGGGACTGATGAGATGCACATCTTTCTTGATCCTCATGATCTTTTCTCCTGTAATCTGCCTTGTGAATTTAAAATAATTATCCACCAAGTGCTCATGTTGGTGGCGACAGGCAGTAAGTCAAATATTGCTTGTCACACAACATAGGCACAAAATAAGCAATAGCAAAATATTGAGTTGCATGACTCTGTTGCATGATTTCAGATGTCACAATCAAATGATTTTTTTCCCCATTCCACATTTGTCGTTGGGGAAGTAGCCCTAAAAGGAGGCCAAGGTAAGCCTGTTACTAAACAGCCTGCTTCTGTGATGGAAACAGGTCAGTTTGGCATTCCCTCTTCCAACTCTTTTTTGATATGGGACACATTCCACTGGGAAAATTTCCCTGTGCAAGCCTTGCTGAAATCAATTAACAAGAGATATTCAAGAACATGGCAGTGGATCGGATCCCATGGATATCAGTCTGTGTCCCATTTTGCCGCCCTGAATGGCATCTGAAACCTAACCTGATGCAGCTGCCTGACTTGCCTCCCTCAAGGACCACCTCTGATATGTTGCAAACCCTGACTCATTATCTTTAGCATAATTAATTAAAATATATGGGACCGCTCAAAGTGCTTGCAAGTGTGGCTGGAGCAAGCCTGCACAATTTGCGACCCATTAACAGCCTGATCTAATTTAGGCTGCAATCCTATACACACTTTCCTGGGAGTAAGCCCCATTGAACACAATAGGACTTACTTCTGAGTAGACATGCATAGGCATGTGCTGACAGAGTAGTTGCACCTAAGCTCACTGGCTACCCGAGAGATCCAACTCTGTAGTTACATTGGAATGTAAGCGTAATACAGTGCTGAAGTCACATATTATCACCCTTTAATAGGATTTTCATGTGGCTATTTTTGTGGGATTGACAACTCTCAACAGTATAATATACTGTATCAGAGGTGGCCAACCTTCCACCATTAGGGCCTCTGCGTTCTTAAGAGTTGTGTAGAAGATGGAACCTTGACAGCTACAGGTGCTGATGGTGCTGCTAAAGCAGCTGCACCTGCTGAAATGCCCTCACTTATACAACCATTAAAGGGCCAGGAACATTCATGTTGAAAGGTTGGCCACCCCTGTACTATATAGTATATATGTAAAGACAGAGAATGTGTATATACTTTTGTAAGATGTTCATTTGGAATGTGTACATTTGGTAACAATTTTAACAAGTGTCTTCTCTGTATTCTTTTTAGAGAAGTCTGCACCATGTTGGAATCAGGAATATGCATTTGATTCAACATGTTTTTTTTTTTTGTGTACCTTCTAGAACTCTCTTCCCTACATGCAGGGATGACCCAAGTCCTGACCCCTGAGGCAGCATGCCAAATGCTACCCCCCATGCCCATTTTGCCCCCCTTGCCCAGCATCTGCTCTTCCCACTCTCCAGTGTTCTAGCTCAGCACTTGCCTTCCCTCCAGATTTCCTCTTCCTCTCTGCCCCCCTCGTCCTTTTCCAATCCAGGGAGTGGAAGGAGAAGAAGGAGCAGTGGAGGCAAGTAGACAGACAGAGATGGGCACTCTCCACCAATCTGCTGCCTGAGGCGACCAATTCAGTTGGCCTCATGGATGGGCCAGCCCTGGCTACAGGTATTGTTATCTGGTGCTTTTGGCAGTGCCTGGGATTGTTCTGTCCCAGGAAGAGAGCAAAACCGCAGTAATTGAGTGCGTGGCGGGCCATGGGGCCAGTAGTGAAAGAAGAATGGAAGCCCTGAACTTATGAATGTTTTGAATCCAAAGCTGGATCTGATTTATTATGGCCTAATTCAGTGGCAGCACTGGGTGGGGGACCACACCAGGTGACACCCTTGTGTGTGTGTGTGTGTGTGTGTCTGTGTGTGACACCACTAGTGACCAAAATTGTGAAAACTTTGTATTTATGAATAATACCATCATGTTATATATCATTCGATGTGTAATTTCATGCAGAATGCAATGTGTTGGATTATCCGCGTTTTATCAAACGTTATGGCCAAATAACTAGGAACATCAAACACAACTTCTTTATGTAACAAAAAGTGGATTTCCTTAACTCAAAACAGAACAATGAAACTGATTGTTCCAAGAGCCAGGTTGGTTACTGATTTGTTGGGTGACCTGTACTTTATATTAAACTTTATATTAAAATAAAGTTAATGGGGGTGACACCATGAGTTACTGGACCGGGTGACACCAACCCTAGTGACACCACTGACCAGGAGTAATCTGTAGAAATATATAGTCCTGCCTGATGGGCATCTTTTGTAGAACCCAGGTCAGCCCAACCTTGTTTCTCCCTATTCACCTCTGGGGTCCATCACGGGGGTGATGCACTGAGCTCTCACACCGGGTGACACAAACCCTAGTGCGCAAACTCTGGCCTAATTCTATCTCTGTTCATTTCCTTCCTTGTAAATGTATGGCTCCATGAACCAAGATAGCAACCGATCAAAAAGAGACTGTGCTATTAGTAATATAATGCTAAAAATGTATCCATTGTATGAACAAAATCTGTCAAGAATTGTTCCTGCTCTGTTAAAATTGAGAATGGTATTCCTTCAATTGCACCTTGTCCACCCTATAGCTTGACTATGGCTATGAGAAGGTAGGGTTATAAATTTACACATTGCTAGCACTCCTTATGAGCTTTATAATAGCTGCCATTCTTTGGATGCTCTGCTCCCAGGCTTACAATGACTTCCTTACATAATAAACACAGAATCTGGGAAAGTGCTAAGTTCCTGCACTAAAATGACACTCTATCGGGACCCACCTAGCTTTACGAGACTTTACAAAAATGTGATCTAGAAAGAAATAAAATATTTATTTATAAGTAATATTTGATTTATTTGCAAAAAAAAAAAAAAAAAACCTCAATCAATCTCTCATAATGCGGTAGCCCTAATGAATAGCCTCTAGGCTTGAGAGGGTTAGTTATATGACCCAGCCTTCACCTGCCCCCACTACCTGCCATTGACAGACTTGGGGGAGAAAAGCACACCAGAAAAAAAGATGCTCAAACATTTATCTCCCTATATTTACACAAGCTTGTAAACTGCAGGAGCTCAGCTGTTTCCAGGGCAATTATCAGCTATCTGATTTTTGAATAGCCTCAGGACTTGAGGCAGTTACTTATCTGACCTTTCTATCACCTGGGACCCACCAGAAATCAGGTCGTGACCCCCCTCCCAAGTGGGTCCCGACCCACAGTTTGAGAAACACTGCTCTAGAAGGAATGATTCAGCTATCACTCCATTCAGTCCCATATGCCCTATGTCTATGACCTTGAGGAAGGAACTTTACCCATCCCCCAAACCCCAAAAAGTTTTCTCACTTACCTTTTTAACATCCGGTATGTTATATAGCTTCTTGGTATGAGCAACCCACCCCACTATCCCCGTGTCCAGAGTAAAAACAGTTTCTTTCTCAGGAGGCACCAGATTGTTCTCATATGTGGATTTAGGGGTGACATCTAAGAGCCTGCTAGCCACCTCCGGAATACCATTGCGGGAACGGCAGATAAACATGCTACACCGGTCTGCTGCCAGCAACTGTGCCAACCTTTGCAACACTTTATGCACTATTGTCTCCACAGAGACTGCTTCCTCCTGGATTTCTAGCATTAACTCAAAAAGCACCTGACATTCCTCCAACTTCGTCATCTCCTTGAAGGAGATTCCATCCTTCACTTCCCCAGGACTGACAGTGAAGACGCTCCCCACTGCTTCCAGCCGTAGCTTTCGGTCATAGTACTCCTTGGCAAATTGCGGGTTGTTCTCCAGATATTTCTCAACATCGTCTTTATTTATCTCACCCATGTTGCTCGCTCTTCCTTGGCAGCTTCTTTTTTTTTAGACCTGCATCACTGTTGAAGCCCCAGCAGCCCCAGCTAAAAGTCTTACTTTGCTTCTAATGGGAATATGGTATGTGGCACATTCTGTATCTCCCATAGGCATAGTCCTGTAGGCTTGCTCTGTGGCTTTCCAATCTTCTAAACCTCTCGAGGTATGACAGCAGTCCGCTGGCTTAGTGTCTTCTTAGTGAAAGATCCAGGAGACTGCTAATTAAAGAGATGTCAGGACACTAAACCCTTGAGCACTCTGAGCTCATAAATCCAAAGGGAGTCATTTTAGCATGATAAACTAAACTAACCATTCCCAGACTGTTCAATAGTTTAAAAACTGTGTATGCAAGCATGTGTACATATAGTCATACTTGCTTTCATTTGCTCTTTATGATATATTGAATGCACTAAAGGTTTTCAATGACAAACAACGTGGGGAATTCTTAAGTCTTTCTTCCTCTCCATATATGTGGAGATAAGGGCTTTGCATGAGTGCATGTGCAGTTCGATGCACATGCACAGACTCACTGTAAATGATACTTTATCTCTTGGATACACAAAAACACACTGGGAAGCCACTCTGTTTTGGGAATCCTTTCTCCTCTCAGCTCACTGGGTATGATGGAAACCATAATAGCCCATAACTGTAGCAGCACTAATATATCAAACAGAAAAATCTCTGCAAAAAGAATTGGTTACAGTCAGTAAACCTTAGCATCTGGTAAGACTCAGTAAAATGCAACAGATTTGTTTCAATAAATGTAAAAAAATGAACTGAAAAATGAACAGTGCAGTAAAAAAAATGAACCAAAGAAATCTTGTCATTTCTTAAATCATAACATAGATTTTGAAATAACAAATGTCCTATTTTTAAGGCAAAATACTCCTATAGGAGTATTTAGGAGTATTTTTGAACCATGAGGAATAATATCAATAAAAGTATTTTTGAACCTACTCCTATAGGTTCAAAAATACTTTTATTGATATTATTCCTCATGGTTCAAAAATACTCCTAAATATTTTTACATTTTAAATATTAAACAGGAGTATTAAAAATACTCCTAAATATTTTTACATTTTAAATATTAAACAGGCTACTCCTATAAGTTCAAAAAATACTTTTATTGATATTATTCCTCATGCTTCAAAAATACTCCTATTGATTATGACTTAATTTTTCTCCTCAATCCTTGCTTAATAATACTACTTGTTTTAATATATTTTATTAAAATGCCTGTTATCGTTCACAGCTCATTCTTTTTTTACAGTTAAAACCCCCGATTTATGCAGATAAACATAATCATAAGTATTATTCCACTATGATTTTTCAGCAAATCAGTAGTGTCCTCTTCTGTGGTTTTTTATACCTTAATACAGTGGTTCCCAAACTGGGAGGCATGGCTTACAGGGGAGCCATGGAAACCAGCAAGTGGAGTCACGGAGTGCCACGGAATCCTCTCGGAAAACAGTGCAATGCCAATTGGCAGGCATCAACATAATGTAATGGGGAGCCGCGACCAATGGTCGCCAATGGTCAAGGGAGCCGCAAGTCGAAAAAGTTTGGGAAACACTGCCTTAATATAATATGTTCATTTGGCCACATCAACTGTTCTCCAGATAGTTTTTTTTCCCCTATCACTGCATTTTCATGAAAGCAGCACCTATTGATTTCTGCCTGTTATTAGAGCTGTAAAAGGCACAGTGTCTCTGTCCATGTACACATACACAACAACCCTCTTTCAGGAAATGGTTACCCTCTTAGTAACAGAAGGCCAGTCGTCTGCACAATCTATTCCTGTACAGTATCACCCTCCTCCAGACTTTGTCTGGAACAAAACTGGATTCTGACATGATGCAGCAGAGGAGAAATACAGGCTAAGAGCTTCAGAAGGAATTGTGTGGGAGGAGACACAGCTGAATAGACTCCCACTTTTCCATTAACCCTATATAGACTCCCACTTTTCCATTAACCCTATATACAGCCTCGTCCTCAGCAGACTTTGAAAGGCACGGGCAGCGTCTCCCAATACAATCAGTTTGTAGCAAATTCATCTAGATTCAAAATACAGTTGATGAAGTAAATTGTCCCTGTGAATGGCTTACTATTAAGCTCAGGTCCCAGTTTTGTATGCGGACTCACACACTCCCCAAGCAGGCTTGGCACAGACACATCGGGCCTGGCTGGCACAACTGTTATTGGCAGACAAGCTGTGTCAGAGACAGCTTTAAAGGCTCATGGAGTAGTTAGCTGCCTGTCCTAATCAGAGCTCACAACAACCCACAGAACTCTGGAGCACAGATGTCTGTTCCCTGGCATGTCCTATTTCATTCATATAGTTGAGATTTAACCCCAGCAATGAGACATCAACTTGCAGACAACCTCAGCTGAACTGAAGGAATAACAATTCATTTATTTCTTCCTGTTACTGAGGCTTTGCTCTCTTCTGGGTTATGCCACAGCAGCATTGGTGGTACCAATCTGTGGCAGAGCGCCAAACCCCCCCCCGTGCCAGAAGTGATATAACGGCTGCAGCCGTTATGGACCAAACTGAGGTGCAGGGCGGGAGAGAAGGCCAAACCCGTTGCTGCCGCTGCTCGCTCGCACCGACAAATGGCACGATTCGCACCAGCCACTGTGACCCCCCACCCGCCTGCTGCCTGGGGCCCGATCCCACTGCCTGGGGGCCCCTGCCCCCCTGACAACACCTCTAGTACCAATTCGTTTCTTGGCGACATTAGGGAAACGGTCATTCATTCTTAGGTAGTTAACTCTTCTCAAGCTGTGACAAATCCTAGCATCATACATGTTCATGAATGAGTAGCCCTTTCTACTTCTGTGGAAATCTTGAGAAGAAATAAAGGAATTTAGAATTGGAGCTACAGCATTACGTTTCAATGCATAACTAAAAGAGGGCACGATCCAGCCAATAGTAACAGGCAGGATCAGGATGGCCTACCCCTGAGGCTGATGGAAGTGGCCATTTTGAGTGGTCTGTTGGCAGGGGTTGGCAAACTGATGAGGGAGACCCCACACCTCATACCTGCTCCCTTCAGCCTGCCACCTGCCAAGCCCCTTCAATCGGTTCTCCACTTGTCTTCCCACTTGCTATGGCAGCCCTTTTCTTGAAGGAAAAATAAACACTGCTACTACCACCACCTCCTCACCCTCCTCCTTGTCTACAGGGCTGCTTGGGAAAGTAGCCCAAGCGGTCACAGAGAAGTGGAGCATGGCGATCCAGAGCCCACCTGCCCCTTACCTTTAGCTCTAGTGCCACCTCTTTCCTCTGCACTCTCCTGTTTGAGGCAGGATGTATACTCTGTCTGCTTCCACTGTTTATTTCAAAAGCGGAAGGAGGCGGCACCAGAGAACTGCTGCAAGTCAGAGTAGAATAAGCAACAATATGCATCTATCAATATAAGGCAGCTCCATCTAAACTCATACAAACTATCTTAGAATCTCTTCAGTTTATGGGCACAGATTTACACTAACAGCTCAATGGCCCAATCCTAAAGGGGCCGGCCATTGTCAGAGCGCCTCTTCCGCTGACTGCCATAAAGCAGTCAGCGCCAGTCATAAAAGGCGCTCTGGCAGTGCACTGAGTAGTGTGCTGCTGAGACACTGGCAGGAAGGTCGGAGCTTTCCCGCCCATGCCAGTAGATCTGGAGATGCCACTGGTCACAGTAAGATGGCGAGGAAGGTGGCAGTGGGATGGGGTGGGGGAGGGTGAAACGAGGTGAATATGGGGCTGGGGAGGGTGGAATGGGGAGGCAACAGGGGCAGGGGATTGATGGATCAAGTCTGGGAAGGGGGGAGGTTTGGCAGCAATGGCAACTGCCTAATCCTAACTCCCTTACCAGACCCAATCCTGCAGTTCTAGCTATTTAGCTAGTGCAGAGCTGAGTAGACCGCCCACACTGCAGAAGATTACCCCTGGGTAAGGGAACAATCGTTCCCTTACCCAGGAGAACTCTGCAACTGCCCCCCCCCCAGGATGCACTGGTAGCCATTTCTGCACCACTGCATCAGCGATGGGGGGGGGATAGGATTGAGCTCCAATTCTCTGTATGTTGAGCCTGCAGGAAATCCCACTGAGTTCAATGGGATTACAGTAGCCCCAAATAAAGTGTGGTAGTAAGTCCTATTGAACTTTATAGGGCTTATTGTTGAGTTAACATAGGCAGGATGGTACTTGAGTACAAGTCCATGCATGACTACTCCATGCATGACTACTCCCCCACCATGCTAAAGCATGCAGCCGTGCCAATGGAGCATGCAGTTCATGCTATGGTGGGGAGTGACCAGAAGACCAATGAGAAATATGTAGAAAACCTTTTTACTTACACCTCGGTTGGCCTTCTGACTACTGATGGGTCTCCTCAGATTCATGCCAACTATGTAGTTGACATAAGTCTGAGGAAAAGAAGAGGGTGGGGCGGGCTGGAAAATGGGAAATAGGATCTGGCATGTGCTTTTGCCACCGAGATCCACCCCTTCACCCTGCTTCACACCCCTGACCTCCCCCTTCCAACCCCAAATCTCCCTCAAACTGCCCATGGCCTGCCCGTGGTCCGCCTCCGCCACCACCATACCTGGGCTGGCAGAGAGTCTGGGTGAGTCTGGCACACGTATGGAATTGTTGGCCAGTTCCACCAGCGGCTCCGTTGTGAGTGAAAGCAGTGCAGCTTTCATGCCACCACAATGGGTCCTACGTTAGCAGATTGCGAGATCCACTGCCGTAGGCCCTTGATAGGATTGGGCCATTACTCCTACATAAGTGTATATAGGATTGCACCCACCTTAAACAGAAATGTTTTGATTTAGTATTACATTTTAAACTTCAAGAAATGTTTTGTGTAAATAATCAGTGGGACACTGTTTAGAATTAATACAGACAATTTTGAATGTACACTAGAAATTCACTTTGAAGGAACCAGTTCTTTTGTTTTCAGATCAGAACGAACAAAGAAGCTAGTCTATATCCTGACTGTCTTCCATGCAGGTACTATTGGATGTTACAGTGGTTTCTTGATTGCATTGCTATTTCAAAGGAATTATGACATATGCATGGCTTGTTATTTTTAACATGTATGATGCTGCTTTCCTTTGACGTTTGCAGTTACTAGAGCAAATACAACTATTTATGGAATGGTTCTTAGTAATACGCCATCCTTGAGCTCTTACAGTACATGGAAACTCCTAAGCAGGATAACCAACAGACATGTGATTATTTAAATAGGTTGAAGTAGCATGTAAATGCCAAGGGGATTTATAAGGTTCCACTTCTTCAGTTTGGTGTTTACATCTGAACGTAACCATGGAGACAGTAGCAGATGTGGCTCATTCACCCAGATTTTCAAAAGATACAAAGCAAAAATGAGTGGCCCATGGCAAAAGTACTGGTCAAGCTTGATATGATTGAGAAGTACAGACCAAGTGAAGGGAACCTTAAATTAAATGAACAAATAAACCGATATTCAAAGTGCAGGATTTGAGTTAGTAAGTGGTTTATAGATTTTATAGAGCAAGTTAAATAAATAACTGCCCAATCCTGTCTAGCTAGGCTGCAGCGCTGACTTAGAGCCCGTGCTGCTTCCTAGCCAGATAGGACCCACAACCGGCGCAGCTGGAGGACGTTTGTCCCCTTACCCCGAGTAGAGCCTCATCCACCCCAATGGGTCCACTCAAATATCAACCAGCTGTTTTGCTGGCAGACATTCGAGAGGGTTTAAAACCATACAATAGAACACAGTTTTAAACTTTCAGTTTTTAACTTTGTATGGTGTTAATCTTTCAGTTTTTTAACCTTCTTTCCATATAAAGAACTTATCAACCTGACCAGTTTTCCTGTCTTTACTTCTTTGAAAATTGTTGCGGGTCATGAAAGTTTTAGCTCTTTTTTTGAAGAGATTATCTGATTCACTTATTACATATATAGCAATTAAACCAGGCAAGGGTGTTGGATTAAGACCAGGGAGACCCAGTCAAATCTTCCCTCAGCCAATTCCCTGGGTGATCCTGGGTCAGTCATCATCCCTCAAACTCACCTACCTCACTGGATTATTGTGAGGATAAAAAAGGGGGGGGGGACGACATATTACACTGCCCTGAACTCCTGGGAGGAAGGAAGGGGTGGAAATATCACTAATAATAATTAGGATTCTATGCCGTCAATCTGGAGACACTGAGAGATGTTTATATGGATTTATCTTGTCCAGGCACCGAATAAACATATTTGCTTAGCTTTAACAACATAGTAGTCCCAGCTCTAAGGCATGTTTAGATCAGAGAGCTGATTATTCAGAGGGTAGGAGCAGAGTACACAGTTGCTTGAGGGGCTGAATGTGATACAATTCATGAAGTCAGGTTGACCTAGGTTGACCACTGTGATTATTTTTCCTTCTTGATGTTGAACATTTATTTCAATCCCATTTTGACAGAGGTACTGTTTGTGAAATGGTTTCTGTTAGCTAGACAGACGCCATCACAAAATCACCTTTTTTGCCTGTTTAAGCTGATTTTTCTGCAAGCAACACTGCAAGACTTGTAGAAATCCAGATCCCAAACAACCATTAACCTGCTGGCTACATCCTTCCTAGCAATTAATTTATTGATCGAAACATGTATAGCCTTCCTTTCTGTCACCTGTCATGTTTGAGAACTGTTACGTATCAAGACATTGACCATCTGGCTAACAGACTGTCTTGTAAAGAAAAAATGTCGCCTCCAGATCTCATTTCTTTATTGCTGACAAATTACAGAATTGAGAGCTGGTACAGCATAGTGGCTAAGAGACTGAACTCCCCACATCAAATCTTGACGCTGACATTTGCTGCTAAAGGTTTACTTATTTGCTGCTAAAGGTTTGTCATGTGGAGCATGTGTGGATAGCCAATTCTCTATTGTGAAGTCACGAACAAGCAAGGGAGTCTATTGACCTTAGACCTGGGTTGCCAACTGATCAGGAGACTCAAGGCATGGTCTGTGCTTGATATGCACCAATTGAGCCTTCCGCTGTTGTGAAATGGCTGCCGCAAGAGACCGGACCTCATCGTGCCCACCAGAGAAGGTAAGGCAGGAGCAGGGGCAGGGTGGGATGGGTGGGGAGGGGATGAAACTGGGCAGGAAGGGGAAGGAAAAGGGGGCGGGGAGGCTGTAGAAAGGGGTGCATTCTGCAGTGATGGCATACACCACTATCCCCTCTTTTTTTGCAGCCTCCCTGCCCCTTTCTTCTCCTCGGACGTGCGCCATCTACAGAGCTGGTGCAGGTCCAAGGAGACCCATTGCAGAGTGGGAGGTTTATGGAGGGGTGCAGGGAAATTATTCCTCTTTTCCCTCTGAAGTCTTTCAAGCTGCCCCTCCCTGTTGGATACAGCGCAATCCTTTTTGGTGCGGTTGCACCAGTGGTGGGAGGGAGGGGGAGAATAGAATTGGGCTTGAAGATTCTTAAATCAAAAAGATAAGAATGATCACCTACTAATCTGCACACCAAGCTGCAATTGAAAGTACACGAGCAGAGTTTGGTTAAAAACAGAAAAGAAAAAAAGGAAACCCTACTCTAGATCCAGGGGGTAAAGTCATTAATATGGAGAATCTTGTCACTTCCTTCATAATAAGAAGAGCTTTTTTAAGCATCTGACTCTGAGCCCTTTCATTATTTATTTATTTATTTAAAGAATTTATATGCTGCCTTTCTCCCAGCGAGGGCACTCAAGGCGGCTTACAACATTAAAATACATGTACATTAAAAATTAAAAACAAGTAATTAAAAACAATTAAAACAAACAACTAAAAACAACCACCCCAGTGGGTCAACCTGCATGTACTTTGTTAAAAAGCCATTTGTTAAAACGCCAGCCCACCATGTCAGACATCGAATGCTTCCCTAAATAAAAGTGTCTTAAGGCCCCGCCGAAAGGTCTCTAAAGAGGGAGCTGTTCTTAATTCCAGGGGGAGAGAATTCCATAATTGGGGCGCCACAGCCGAGAAGGCCCTATTCCGCGCCGCCATCCCTCTCACCTCCGTCAATGGCGGCACGGTTAACAGGTTTTTAAAGCATTTTCATTAAAGACAACTTGAATTAATGTAAGCAGTTGTCATCAAGATGAGATAGAAAAATATGATCCAGCTGAACTGGGAGAACAGAAAACAGAATCTGTATTTTAACAAGGCAGACAAATCAGTCACACATGAATGAGCCCTCCCTTCAAAGTAGTTGCTGCAAATCCAGTTGATCTGAGGTTGAAAGAACAGACAGAATTGAACAGCTGACATCCATTTCAGGAATGCAATTCAGGAAGGATCTTGGCATGCACCACTGCCAAGAAGATCCTTCCCCTTCCACAATCTCCCGCCCCCGACTTGGCCCTCTCCCTGCCCCAAACTGCCCACGATCTCCCCGGTCCACTCCCACTGATTTAGTGGCAGCACAGGATGGAGGAGGTTCAACAGACCGCTGTTGTCTGCTCACCACCTCCAGCCGTTTGCCCTGGTAGCTGTGGCCTGCAGAACAATGGGCCAACTTTTGCACCATTTTTTTCAGGACTTATGCTGATGGATCGTGAGATCTGTCAGCGTAAGCCCTGGATAGGATTGGGCTACCCATCTGTGAAGGTCCTCTGTTTGTTGCTGAGGATTCTGGGAAGTGTTCTAGGGCACACACAGACTATACCAGCATCATTCGCTTGTGCCTGAACACTGCAGGGGAAAGACAATAGTAGTAGACAAGCTATCTTTTAGAAAAGCTAGCCTACCATTACCTATCTTATTAAGGAGAGATTACAGCTAGAAACCCCCTGATATAGTACGGTATATAGAATCTATCTAGATAATTTATTTTATTCTTTATTCAGCTCTTCCTTCAAAGAGCTGAGGATAGCATATGTAGTCTTTCCCACCCTTTATTTCAGTTTCACAATATGCTGCGGAGTAGCTTAATCCGAATAGTGTATGGACCACAACTGGCACCCAGTGAAGGTTTGTCAATGAATGGAGTTTGACCTTGGCAGGGATGGCCCAAGAAGACGCCCTCTGGCGCATGAGACAGTGTGCCACATGCTGCCCCTGCCCTTTCCATGTGATGCACCAGCATGTGGTCCTCGCAGTGGAGGCAAACGGGGGGGGGGGGGAGGAACAGAGGTGGGCATCCCCTGCCAATCTGCTGCCTGAGGCGACTGCTTCAGTTGGCCCCATGGATGGATTGGCCCTTGAGTTGGTCTCCTCCATCTAAGTCTAACACTGTGTGGACGATAGCACATTGGCTGTACTTTACTCTTATTTTTATTTGGAAACTGTCACAATATTTGAAGCTTGATACAGCTTAGCCACTTAAAAACACAGCAGTTAAGTAAGAGGTAAGGTCCAAACTAGATGTGACAATCAATCACGTGTATTTTCCCTCTTATCTTTCTTTTCTTTGAACCAAACGTTTGCCTGAGGGAAGGGGGGGAGGGGCTTGCTTAACTCTTTCTCCTATGGGCATTTTTAGTCTCCCCAGCTGCTTTTCCAATGTGTAGCAGGGGGCGGATATACAGCTACCCACCTAATTTGAACCTGGCTGGTGCTGTCATCGTGTTCTGCTCTGGATTACATATCTAGTGAATATTTAACAGGATTTCTTGAATGCTTCTAGAGATGTTGAAACTTCAGTACAAATATTGACTAAGAGGCAACACAACCTGTCTTAACTGGAGGTAAAAAAAAGTATTTTATGTAAAAAATAAAATAACTGGTAAAAGAGTTGGAACAAAGAAAAAGAATTCTAGATTTGTGGCTTACAATTCTGCATTACCACATTTCTGCATTCCGTGTCAATTGCTATCATGTAAGTTTGGAACATACATTTTAATATTCTTCCTGCATCTGGAAACAAGAGCCCAAAATAAAATTTTGGCTGTATTTGTTAATCTCTGTATAGCAACAGTTCTCAGCTTATTTGAGCACTTATTTGAGCACTAAAAGACATTTTAAAAAGCTCTTCTGTTCTAAGGCCTTACTTTCAATTATCCCTTTTCCAACAATAAATGGCAATTGGGGCTATTCATATATTATGCTATGCAGGTACAGGTGTCTGTACCTGTGCACTTACCTGAGAGTAAGCCTGACTAAACACAGTAGAACATACATTCAAATAAACATGATTTAGAGCACAATCATGTGTAAGTATCCGGCGGGCGGCACTTGTTCGCCCGCCGGATCCTATCCCTATTCCGGGCTGATTGTGATCGGCCTGGAGGTCTACTCAGGGGAAGGGGACATTCGTCCCCTTTCCCCCGGTGTAACGTGGGGAGTCCCCAATGGGCTTCCTTGGATTTCCACCAGCTCTTTAGCTGGCGCAAGTTCAAGGAGGCCATGTAATGGCCGCGCCGGCACGGGAAGGGGATGGGGGTATGGCGGCCACCATCCCCGTCCCCTGGGCCGGCTCGGCCAACGGCCAGACTCTCTCACTGCCCGAACTGCCCTGTGCCTGCTGGTGCACCCCTTACCTGTATCTGGCAGCCGCAGGGACGATCTGGCGGTGGAGTAAGGGTTGCTTTAGTAGGGAATCTCTTCTCACGAGATTTGGGCACTGCCATCTTGGATATTGTGAGATTTGGCGGTGTCCAGGAGAACATTCGGTGCCCAGGAGAATATTCGGAACCCCTAGAAGAGTCGTGGAAGTGGTGGCAGCAGGAGGGGGCAGACCCAGCAAACCAGGACAGACCTGGTTCCAGGCCCGGCTAGCCAGAACCAGGCTCTGGAAACCGAGACTGTCCTGGTACTTCTAGGACGGATGGTAAGCCTAGTTGGCATGCTGCCAAAGGTGTTAGGAGGTTTTGGTCCAAACTAGCAGTTTGGGAGTACTTCTGGATCCGACTACACTCCTGGATACCTAGGTAGCAACTGTGACCCAGGGTGCTTTGTTTTGCCCCACTTACTGCCCAACCCTATTCCCCACCACATTCTAGCATGCAGCTATGCCAATGGAGGCTGCGCTGCATGCTATAGTGGAGGGGGGGATTGGACAACCTGCAGCAGGGAAGTAAAAATATTTTACTTACCCCCTGGTAGGCTGACTGATCGCCTATGGGTCTCCTCAGGCCCACCCCAGGCATTTTGCTGGTGTAAGTCCAAGGAGATCCAGGGGTGTTCCAGGGAGGTGTTTCAGGGATAGGATCTGGGCGCACGTTGCTGCCACTGGATGCCCTCCCCTTCCCCAACATGCCCCCCGTTCCTCCCCCCAAATGCCCTGTTACTATCCCACCCTGCCCGTGGCCCGCCCCCACCGCCATCTTACCAGCACCTGTGGAGCCTTTCAGAGCCACTGCCGCACACACTGCATCTCTGGCATCTCTGTTTGGGGCAGTGGCCTGGCAGCATGCGACTGTTTGCACCACCGTAAAGTGCCTTGTGCTGCCAGAATGCTAGTTCCAGCAGCACAATGCTTTGATAGGATTGGGGCCTAAGTCCAGTGCACCAACTGTGCCCATTCCTGTCTTAATAAGTGGATCTGGTGATTCATGCCCTAGTCACCGCATGATTGGATTACTGTAATACACTTTACATGGGGCTGCCCTTGAAAATCCTTTGGAAATTTCAATTTCAGAAAACACAGTTGCCTGGGTGTTGACAATGCAATCATGTATCTCCTTTGTTGTTTCATCTACATTGGCTACCAGTGTGTTTGCAGTCAACTCATGATTCGTTATAGCCTTTAAACTTTGGTATAGCATAGAGGCTAAGAGACTGAGCTGTGAATCAGGACTGCCCCAGCTTGAATCTCGTCTCTGCCATTAACTCACTCACATTTGGGCCACAGTATGGTCTGGGCTGGCGAGGGACAGGACTGGGCTGAAAATTACTGAAATATGAACCATGAAGTCCTGGATTCATATCTTCCTTCTAACAGCCCGATCCAATGTAAACTTAGAGTGCCGGAGCGCATGCTTCGCCACTCTAAGCTGTCGCAAACGCACCGTAAAGCACATTTGCGACTCCTAGTGAGTAAGGGCCACCGGTGCAGAAGCCAGCAGCCCTCACTCTGCTGGGGAACTGGAGCTGCGCCGGAATGCCCAGGTAAGACCTAGGCCGATCGGGGCAGGGGTGGGGGGAGGACGGGTCAGTGCAGCCACGGGGGTGGCCACTGACCACTTCGGGCTGGGAGTGGGTGGGGATATCGATGGTATATTAGGGGCCTGGCCAGCTTTACTCTTCCCGGCTCAAATGTACGCCAACTTCGGAGCTGGTGTACATCCAGAGGCCCATAGGGCCCCAGCCAGCTTGCACCCGGGGAAGGGGACGAGCATCCCCTTCTCCCAAGGTGCTCCCAGGCTGCTCTGGGGCTGTCCAGGATGCGGTAGCCGGCCTAAAGGGTCTTACACAGGATTGCACCATAAGGGTCTTTATGAAAACTGTTGTCTTTCTCATCCTCAGGACCCTCATCTGCAATGTGGAGATAATAACATGAACATACATTACAGGGTTGTTGTATGTTGTAAGAATTACTGAGATAATGTAAGTGAAGTGCTTTAAATATTCAGAAAATGGCTCTATAAATGCTGTAGAAGTTCAGTTTCTGTTGTTCTGGCCATCAATAAGACAGTTTAAAACAAAATGCAAAGCTATCGTTAAAAATATAAATAACAAAATACTTATTTTACAGCCATTATGAAATATTTTTACAATAGACAATAGAGAAATAATAATAATCTCTTAGGTCATCTGAGGGGGCTCTCCTGCGTGTACCACCTCAATCGCAAGTTAGGGGAGTGGCAACACGTGGGCGGGCCTTCTCTGCTGTGGCGCCACAACTGTGGAACTCCCTGCCAGGGGATCTGAGAACTACCCCCTCCCTCATGACTTTTCGGCGAGGGCTCAAAATGTTTTTGTTTCGTCTAGCGTTTGGGTGATGGGTTGTGGTCTGCCTCCTGTGTCTCAAGATGCTCTGCCATGCTGCTTCTCTGCTCCATTCTGCCCCCCCCCCCAGTGGATTTTATTGTTTTTAAATTAATGTATTGTTTTAAACTTTTCTGTATTTTAAACTGTTTTTTAATTTTTGTTGTAAGCCGCCTTGGGCATTTGCCTTGGCATAGGATAAGGCGGGATATAATTTTTTTAAATAAATAAATAAATAAATAAATAATAATGCTCTTCACAATCAAATGAGCAAATACTACTGCATTATTGTCAATAATGCACTCTCTACCACCAAAAGAAAACACAACCTCCCTTTGTATAGGCTGGTTGTAAATTTTACTAGAAGGAGTGGAAAGTAAATTATTCCTACTGTTCTGGTAAAGCAAGTAGCTTAGCAATTAGTAACCTAAAGTCAAACACAGATGATCTCTCCTATCTGGCATTCATACAGAGCAACCTTCCTTCCAACACCGCAGCTTTCAGAGTTTGGAAGTGGAAGGCAATGAAAGCCCTTCTTCATTTGGAAAATATCTTATCCGATAATGTACCAGAGCATGATTTGCTATATAAAGTATCAGGGGGAAACCTGGAATTACAAAATGCACACTTCTACCATGGCCTGTTTTGTACGTATGGCAGCAGTGCTGGGGCCAGGCTGCTGGGGCCCCTGGGGGTGGGGCACAGCCCTGCTCAGGGGGCTCTCATGGCATCTGCTGCTCACTTCCTGATGTTGCATTGGACTCTGCCACTGTCACTAGTGTTGATAGTCTGGAGGTCAGCCTGGTCAGGTGGGCCCGTGGCCAGTGTACAACGTGACCAACCCGTGGTGCCACTCTTGTAGCTCGGCCTTCCCATTTGAGATTTGATTTCTTCGTACCCCAACTTGCAGAAGACTCGTAATGGTTAACAGTGTGAATGATGTTGAAATATTGAATAATTTTCTACAATAACTATATAAGTGCTACAGATTTTTATTCTTGGTACAAAGAAAGCACAGAGACCTGCTCTCAAAAAGGATTGCTTGCGAGGTCTCTCACTTCTCCTGTTTCAAAGTGAGCTTGCTGTGTCTCCCTGGTCTTGTGTTTCAGGCTGTGTTATACAAACTAGAGAGGCATCTTTGAGCTAAAACCCAGGGAGGATCATGTGTTTGCATTGCCACACCACCTGCGTAGCTAGAGGCTGGGGTCAAAGACCACAGCATCTCCCTCTGCCTCCTGCTGAAGGGTTATGCAAGATATTTGTTGTGAGAAGAGCTTGACAAGCAGCTGGAATGGACTAAATTCCTGTCTCTCACCACCTCCCCCTAAGAGTATTGATCTTTTGCCTGCTGGGTTTACAAAAGAATTACTTTTCCCCTCTCCCACCCAGAGGTATAAAACACGTACCCGGTCCCCTCCCATTTGCAGTAGAGCTTGGCTGTTTGGATCTGCATTGCTTCTCAACGGACAGTTGTCCTCTACAGTTGCTTGAGTCCCATTCTCTGGCGATATTGATACTTATTGTGAAAGAAGGTGAAAGAAGGTAGAAGCCAGGACAACCTACTCATACCCTGCACAGAGGGATTCCTTTCTTACAGAGGCGGGGGGGGCACACAACTGTGAGCTTTCTGACTCTGCCACTTCCCACCTTCCTTACTTTAAGGTGTCTTGGAAAAAATACCTTCTTTTTTTCCCTATGATATTAACATTTGTTTGTTTGTTGCAGGAACCCAGGAAATATGATGGCTCACATGAAGGGAGTCCTTCCCTGGCTGGTGCTGGTGGCCATGGTGGCGTTTAACGGCAGATGCCTAGCAGAGCGTGACTGCCGAGTGAGCAATTTTAAAGTCCAGGAGAACTTCGACAAGTACCGAGTAGGTGTTTCAGCTTCTTTTTTCTTCTCTCCCACTCCCTGCATGGAGGTGTTGTCATCTGCTTGTGGGGTTCGACTCTTGACTCCCAATCCTCTAATGGTAGGCATCCAGCAGGAGACATCTAGCCTTGTTCCAAAAAAACCCAAGCTCTAACCAGTCCATCCCAAGCACTGGTGAACCATGAAAACCGCTACTGTGCCACCATCTAAATTGGTACTCAACATCTAAATGTTGACTACACAGAGAAGGGAAGTTCAGGGTCACAGGTCAGCCACTGAGCTGGAACAGAGGGTAGGAGAACACTTGTCTGAGTGGGTTTCTTATTGAAAGAAAGACTTGAGAGTATGCTTTGATTCCTTAGTATTGATCCCCCCCACCCAACAATTAATTAACCAGATCAGCACAGTGAATTGTCTAAGATCACTGGAGGGCATTCCATTAGGCCATGCAGCTGCATGTATTATGATCACATGTGCTCTGCCTGCTCAGGCTGCCGCTCGGCCGGAGTTCTACTCGGGGAAGGGGACGCTTGTCCCCTTCCCCGAGTGTAAATGGCGCCCGGGCCGTTTGGCCTCCTTGGATTTCCGCCATCTAAATAGCTGACGGAAGTAAGAAGAGGCTGTGTAATGGCCCAGCCGCTCGGTGGGGGACAGGATATAGCCGAAGCCATCCCCTCCCTGACCAGCTGGGCCTATGGGCCCCTTCCCTCCGGTGCCGATCCATCCCCCCCGCCTGCTGGATCCTTACCTGGGTCCACCGGCGGCCAAGCGATGGCTCTGGCAGCAGAGCAGGGGAGGCCGGCCTTCCCTGCTCTCGAGTAGTCGCAAACATGCTTTATGGAACGTTTGCAACTACCGTATTGGCCTGAGTATAAGACTCACTTTTTTCCCCCTAAGGCAAGTCTTTAAAGTAGGGGTGCGGCCTACAATCAATGCCTAGTGTTTTCTGCAAAGCACTTTCAAGCCAAGCCTCTCCGAGTCTTCAAAGCCGCTGGCCTCTTAATCACTTGCACTGGCGTCGCTGGAGGTGGGGTGGAAAGCTAAGTTCTGCAGCTTTCCACCCCACTGTTACTCCGCAGTATGAGGTGCTCTGCCCTCTCATCGTAGGAGCCCATCAGCGGAGAGAAAGCAACGCGCAGGGACTCTCCTGCGCATTGCTTTCTCTCCGCTGATGGGCTCCTACGACGAGGGGGTGGGGCGCCTCGTACCGGAGAGTAACGGTGGGGCGGAAAGCTGCAGAACTTAGCTTTCCGCCCCACCTCCAGCGATGCCAGTGATCACTTGCTAAATGGCCAAAGATGATCTCTCAGCAGCCTCAGTTAATTTGAAAAAATTAACCCTTAAGTTCCAGCCCCAGGACTCTGTGTAAACTAAGATATTTATTGATCCTGCAGTTTAAAAGTTGAGAGTGCAGTTTGAAAGTTGAGAGCAAGAGCTCCTGCATAGGCTTACCATATCCAAAGGGGGACAGAGTGCCTACCTTTAGGCTGCAATTCTATGCACACTTTCCTGGGAGTAAGCCCCATTGAATGCAATGGGACTTACTTCTGAGTAGACATGCATAAGATTGTGCTGTTAACCATTGAAATTTGGGCAGGTGCAGTTCATCATCATGGAAGAGTGCAACAAGCTGCACCTGCCCAAATTCCAAGGGTTAAAGATAGGCACTCTGTCCCCCTTTGGATCTGGGAAGGCTACTAATACTAGGGTGCCCAGATTCAATAAGGGACAGGGTGCCTATGCCTTTAACTGTACTAAAGCTGTACTGTTTTACTGTTCTACTAATGTGTATATTTAAGTTAAAAAAAAGTTAAAAGTGTATTTTTTAAAAAATAGCACCAAACCTTAAGGGTGCGGCTTATAATCAGGAACGTCCTATACTCGGGACAGTACGGTACTTGGGGTGGCGGAACACTTGTTCCGCCGCCCGAGTTTACATTAGGATTGCGCTGTGAGTCTGACCAAGTTGAGGCTAACATTCTCATGAGTTAACTAATGATTTTAAAAGTCTTAGAAATCACTGTTCTGTGGAGTAGTGTCTAAATTTAGATTTATTCAGTCTAAGATATCTAAAGTTAAAATGAACCAGAGTCATCCGATTCCAAAGGCAAGCTCTCAAGTGTTCTTACCCGCAGGTTGAGAAGCATCCAGACTGGATTTCTTTTGTTTGACATAATTGTTGATCATCATCTTCCTCCACACTCCCCAAATGCGCAGTGAACACAATGAAAGTTGAGTGGAGAAAGCCATCCCCACATTCGCATCGACTTTGCCTCTGACAGAGGTGACATGCAGAGCAAGGCCTCCCTAAATTATCTCAAGAGTTGGAATGTTTCAAATGGGAGAAGGCACTCCCAAAGGAATACAGGGTTCAGACTGTGCAGAGCTGTCAATACGCGGGTGTGCTTTATATAACGTTACACTATGAGTATCAAGGATAACAATTTGGCTTAGATGCCTATTGACTATAACTCTAACAGCCCATTTTCCAGTGCCGATGCCATCATGCTAACGGGGTGTGCGCTGCATCCTGTGGTGGGGGACAGTCACGGTGGCTTCTTCAAGGTAAGGGAATGTTTGTTCCCTTACCTCGGGGCTACACTGTGGCTGCATTGGCACTGGGAAGTTGGTTAGGACTGGGCTGTAAGCCCTGGTCTATACATGCAGCTGAATGAGGTGTTAGAGTGCTCAGGTGGTAGAATGGGCTATATGACTCCATGCTTCAGGAGGTGGCTAACCACCACATGTTTGAATGCTCCTCTAAATTAAGACAAATTGAAACAGAAAGTCAGAAAAGCAGGGACAGGATCTTTCTCCCTGCTGTGGTGCTTTTCTGTTTTCAGGGAGTGTCTTGCATAAAAGAGCTTTCAGAAATGGCAATTTTCACCTGCAGGCTGAAGTGGTACAGGACACTTTACCCCCTTTGCATTCTACCACCTCATTCTCCTGGATGCTGCGTAGACCAGACCTGAGCCTGTCTTTTAAGGGTATGCAAAGCCCTTGGGAAATTTCACTAGTCCTATCACCGCTATTGATTTTCCTCAGAATTCCTTGAATGTTTCTCCAAAGGAGGCTGTCCCAATTCACTGTGAATATCACTTGAGACCAAAATGTGCTGACAATCCAGAGAATGTTGCAGTATTACTGAACAGGTCAGCGCAAGACCTCCTGGCACTTGACCCAGTGTGCCAAATGTTATCTTTCTTATGTCCTCAATGCACCCTCCCACCACTCCTCTTCCTCTTCCCACTCCCTGGATTTGAAAAGGAAGAGGGGAATGGAACGGAAGAGGATGTATAGAGGAGAGGATTGTGGTGAGCTATAATGCCTAGTGGGTGCTCTAGCCCACTGCTCGTCCACACCATTCCCTTCTCCCTTAGAGGAGGCATGTCAAAAGTGGGCAGGTGGGCGGAGGTGCCCTCTCCATCCACTGCCTGAGGTCACCACTTCAGTCATCCTCAAGAATGGACCAGTCCTGATACTACTGAAAGTATTGTGGCTTTTCTCGTGAAATTCCTCAAATGTTTCACCCAGTGGGAAAACTCCACATTTCCTTTTAATTTCATATTTGGTGAGATTTCACAGGCAACTCTGCTTCTAATGCTTTACCTTGGAGACAGGCTAGCCGCTGCCGCTTGCAAGCAGGTTCCACCTGTTTCTTTCCTTGTGTTGTATCCCCTGTCCTGCTTCTCTCAGCAGGCCTGATCAGTGCTTTTCTCATCCTCCTGCAGTACGCTGGAACCTGGTATGGCATAGCCAAGAAAGACCCTGAAGGATTGTTTCTTCGGGACAATGTGGTGGCCACCTTTTCGATTGACTCAGATGGAGTGATGACAGCTACTGCCAAAGGCAGAGTGGAATTCTTAGGGTAAGTCGCCTGTTCCTTTCCTGTACAGCTGCTACCCCCCCCCCCCCAGATGCTGGACTTCAGCTTCTTATTCTTTTACTCAAATAAAAATCTTTTTCTGTGCCCCAGATGAAAGTAAACCCAAGCATACTCTTAAACCCAGATTTACAAAGCTGACTCTTTATCCATCACTCCTTCTTTCAGTGACTGGGACTACTGTGCTAACATGATCGGCCACTTCACAGACACAGAGAATCCTGCCAAGTTCAAGATGAAATATTGGGGAATAGTAGCCCAACTTCAGCAGGGAGGTGAGTATCCATTTGTGAGAAAGCTTCTTTGAAGAAAATAGAGAATGGGCCACTAGATATGAAACACATCATCACTGACGTAGCTAAGGGGGACCGTGGGTGTGCTTGGCCCAAGGTACCACGCCTCCAGAGCAGTGGTGTAACTAGACTGGAGTGGAGGCAAGTAGTTCTGCAAGACTCAGTTACATCGGAGTCAGCGGCCCCTCCCCTTTGCTGTTGGAGCCATTCCAGCAGCGACAGGGGAGTGTCCTGTGTGTTGCCGTTGCCGCCAGAATGGCTCCAACAGCAAGGGGGAGGGGCCGCTGACTCCGGTGTAACGGAGTCTTGCAGAACTACTTGCCTCCACTCCAGTCTAGTTACACCACCAGAGGCGTCGCTCTGGTAGGGGCAGGGCCGTAAGTTTCGCTCAGTCCTAGTCCCGTTTACCAAGCGAGCAGGAGGCGGCCCCGCCCCCTCACTGTCGGAGCCATTCCCGTGCGGAGAAAGCAGCAGGCAGGGTCTCCCTACCGAAGCGACGCCTCTGTACACCACTGCTCCAGAGGCCTCTGAAAGGTACTTCTGGTTTTTGCCAATAACCGGAAGTGCATTTTGGAGGCCTTCGGAAGCCCGGGGAAGCCGCGCACAGCCTTCCTGAGCCTCAGAAAGCCTCAGGACACCACATCTGGCACCCAGGGGCACAAAAATTTGTAACACCACCCCCATATCCCCCCATCACCGAGGCCGGGGTGTGTATATAGGGGGTGTTAAAAACATTTGTGGGCCTCGGTTGCCAGGTGCCCTAGCTACACCACTGCACATCACCTAGTTCAGAGCCTGTTTTTTTTTCCTAACGTAGCTGCCACACATGGCCCTGATCCCCATTGGGACTACAGTGTGGAGGGTAGGGCTTGTGTAACCATTTGGTTCCCACGCTGTTTCCTACTAACAACCCCCCAAGTGACTCTTACTATTACAATGACACTGTGGGGTTAAACAGCTGCTTAGGGGCTGATTTTTCAGCAGGACAATGGTGTGAAAGTAGAAGGTTAAACACCTTCTCTCTCCATGCCACAGTCTCAATACAGATTTGGGTTCTGCATGGCTGCTACTTTAGAGTGTAATCAAGCTCTGACCTACACAATGACATGAGGAGGTCATGGCTGAACGGTAGAGCACCTGCTTTGCATGCAGAAGTTCCCAGTTGTCCTTGGTTTCTCCAAGCAGGGCAGGGAAAGAAGGACCACTCGCCAAACCCCTAGAGAGCCACTGCCAGTCAATATAGGCAGTGCTGACCTGGTTGGGTTATGGATTATCTCAGTGGCGTAGCTAGACTGGAGCGGAGGCAAGTAGTTCTGCAAGACTCCATTACACCGGAGTCAACGGCCCCTCCCCCTTGCTGTTGGAGCCATTCTGGCGGCAATGGCAACACGCAGGACACTCCCCTGTCGCTGCCGGAATGGCTCCAACAGCAAAGGGGAGGGGCCGCTGACTCCGGTGTAACGGAGTCTTGCAGAACTACTTGCCTCCGCTCCAGTCTAGTTTCACCTCTGGACTGACTCATTAGAAGGCAGCTGCATCTGGTATATGTTTAATGTCACATCTAGGTTTGCCTGCCTGCCTGTTCCTTTCAACAATTGGGCAAGCGAGGAGGAGGCAACGATGGCAGCAGTGGTGGTGGAGGGGGGTGCACACTAATGTGTGAGAATTTGGAAAAGGGGGCAAAAATTAGGGCACCACCCAGTAGCGTAGCCAGAGGGGGGGGCAGCGCATAAGTGCTGCACAGCATTACATGGAGGTGAAAAGTGGCCCCTCCCACTCGACATCGGACACAGACCAGTAGCTGGACTGGCTCCACCAATGTGTGGGAGGGGCCATTTTGCACCTCTGTGTAACACCGTGCAGCACTTATTGCGCCGCCGCCCTCTCTGGCTATGCTACTGGCACCACCACAGTTGCCACTGAAATGGCAGGAGGTGTGGTCAGTGCTGGCCAGGGTGGCAGATCTGCCCCTTCTTGGGCAGAAAATCCTCTTGTGCCACCCCTGCGATTGGCCCACTGTCTATTTACCAAAAAGGTCATGTGCTCCCTAACTTAACTTCTTCACAAATAAAAAGAATTATGAAATTCTTTTAACATCCTTAAAATCCAGCTTTGCAGTTTGCTTGAATAATTTTATATTTTTGGCCTGTACTTTCTCTTTCCTGGCTCGTTTAGAGAGTTTGCCTGAGCCTAACTCAGGCCTGGTCAACACATGTAGCAGAAGGAATTGGCAGAACACCAAGGTGATAGAATGGACTGCACCACTGCATCTGGGAGGGGGGGATTGTATAACCTTTGTGGACCAGTGTCATATTTGTCAGATCAGACAGTGGGCTTCAGTCCATGAAAGCTTATGCCATGCTAAGTGTATTCATCTCTAAGAAGTCACAAGGCTGTTGCTGCTACCCCTGTGGAATTTGCCACAGATATATTTGGGGACTTTTTTTTCTCCTCCCTTTTGGTTTACAACCTTCAGCAGGAAGCCCACCTTTGTCCTGCCACAAAATCAAAGCATGCAGCTTCCTATGGACTCAAGGTCCAAAAGGGCGTTGTCGTTATCTATGTCGTCATGTTTGATCCCCAATTTAGAGCATGTCTTTTGAAATGCTGACTCTGTAGAGCAGGGGAGGGGAACCTTTTCCCTGGCGAGGGCTGTTTTAAATATTAGAAATTTGCTTGAGGGCCGGCCGTAAGGCCAGGCGCCATTTTTATTTATTTAATTAATTTTTGCCCCCACCCCCCATCGGCCTCCGGAGGCACCGTCCGAAGCTGCCGCCGGGTCCGCATGTCACCTCCGGCGTACCATGCCGATGAGGGCAAGAGGGCAAGAGCTTGCCCTCATCGGCGTGGTACGCATGTGCGAAATGGCCAACGGCCTGGTGAGAAGAGGTCGAGGCGGTGGCCGGGGAGGACATGCAAAGGCCCTCTCCCGGCCTCCGGAGGTGACGCGCGGACCCGGCGGAGCCTCCAGGGGCCGGTTGGGCGGCCTCCCGGCAATCTCTACGGGGGCCGGACCGGATGGCTTCGGGGGCCTGATCCGGCCCTGGGGCCAGAGGTTCCCCACCGCTGCTGTAGAGTAACTGGATGAGAGAAGAAAGAGTAAAGATTTGCTTCTTTTCTGTGCTTTTGATGGCTCTGAAGATAGAGTGCTCCCAGCTTGGTTTGTTTTCAACCTCAAGCAGGAAGGCTACCTTTGCCCCGCCACGAAAGCAAAGCATGCAGCTTCCCAAGGACTCAAGGTCCAGAAGGTCTTTGTCCTTATCTATGTCATCATGTTGAATACCAAATTTGGGACATCTTTTTATGAGTTCCAGGTCCTTTTCACACATGCTGTTATTGCAAGCCCAGGCTTGCTGCTGAAATGATATTCAACAGAGACCATAATGAGGGGAATGTTTACAAAACTTACGATGGTCCCACACTCATTTTTTATACATTATATATTAAGTGTGCACTTGAAAACATAAACATTTTAGGTGTGCACGGAAAGAAACATAATGTTTGGATCTGGTCTAACACAACAAGACAATGCCAGAATGAATGAGAATGAACATTCGAATGCAATGAATTTTATTTCCCTGAAAAAAGTACGAACTCTTATTGTCTGAATGACTGTGGGGTGTATTTGCTATCATACATTGATACACACAGATCACTTTTTTTTTTCTGAAGTGGAGATTAATGTGTGAACCAGTCTGTAGATATCAGCAATGGTGGCACGATGATACTGAGTTCCTTAATTCTTTTATGGTTTCCTCCAGATGATGACCACTGGGTGATGCTCACCGATTATGATAACTATGCACTGCACTACAGCTGCCGTCGGCTCAATGAGGATGGCACTTGTGCTGATAGTTATTCCTTTGTGTTCTCTCGGACCCCATATGGATTCTCTCCTGAAATACAGAGAATTATCAGGCAAAAGCAGACGGAGCTCTGCTTAGACAGACAATACAGACTTGTTGCTCAGAACGGTAAGGAATGTTTCACTAGAATTGTATAGAAGTAGGTCTGGGGTTTGAAAAGGAGCAGTTTGCAATTCTTGTGGTGATAGAAATGGCTCTCTCCTACACTGATAATCAGCATTGGGGAAGATAACACTGATTAGTGAGGAATTGTCTGAGGAAAGACTACAAATCCCAGACATTGCCATGATCTTGCTGACTCTTTGCCTGTAGGCTCCCTCCAGTCTTCCCATTTTTTCTTGCTGCTTAGAGAGTCTGATAGGTAGGCTTACCAGATTTTCCCAGTTCTAAACCGGGACACCCCCTCAACAATTGAAATAAATTTTTAAAAACCCTTTTGGGGGGTGCGAAGGGCGCCCGAAATATTTATTTATTTATTTATTTATTTATTTATTTATTTTACCCTAAAACAATTAATTAAATTGACTTGCCACCATTGCCTGTCGCCGCCGCCATTGCCGCCATTGTTGCCCGTCGTCACTGCCGTGCCACCATGCCCATTGTTGCTGCCATGCCAGTCATGCCACCATGCCCGCCACTGCCATGCCCGTCACTGCCGCTCGTGCCCATCGCTGCCCGTTGCCGCTCGTGCCCATCCGTGCACGTTGCTCATGCCCGTCGCTGCCGCTGTCTGTTGCTACTCGTGCCTGTCCGTGCACACTGCTCATGCCCGTCGTGCCCATCACTGCCTTTGCCATTCCCATCGCTGTCGTGCCCATCAGTGTGCCAGTCCATGCTGCCATGCCCATCCATGATGCCATGCCTGTCCGTGCCGCCATGCCCATCAGTGCCACCGAGCGCCCCCCCAGTCTCCACTGCCGCCTTTTAAAAACTGAATAAACTTACCTTTTTTCCGGGCGCCGAAATCTTGGATCTCGCGAAATCTCGTGAGATCCAAGATGGTGGCGCCCAAATCTCATGAGGGCATGAGGGCAGTACTGTACTGCCTCATGCCCTCACGAGATTTGGGCGCTGCCATCTTGGATCTCATGAGATTTCACGAGATCCAAGATTTTGGCGCCCGGAAAAAAGGTAAGTTTATTCAGTTTAAAAAAGGCGGCGGAGGCTTCCACTGGGCCCGGAACGGTCTGGGACCGATCCGTGCCCTGAGCCTGGGTTCCAGGATGGTCCCGGAAATTCTGGGATGGATGGTAAGCCTACTGATAGGAGATGGTAAGAGCAAGGCCTACCAGGGGCCCATGCTGCAAGAGGTACAACAAGCAGCCCAATCCACCGTCACTCCCTGCGCAGCGATGCAGCGGCACCAACATGGCTCCTGCTGCATCCCACAGGGGAGTTTTGGCCTCTGGAGGCCTCCTCAAGGTAAGCCCCTGCTGAGCCGCTCGGTCTACTTGGACCTGTGCCAGCAAAATTGCTGGTGTAAGTCTGTGTGGACCCGTGAAAGCGGATCAAGCTCAGGGAGGGGGTTAGGTTTTGACGTGTGCCACTGCCGCTGAAACCACCCTTTTTCCAATCCGCCCTCCATCCTACCTCCCGCCCACCGCACAATCCTACTTGGGATGGCAGGCATCCATCATCATCTGCTGCCACGCACATCTGGCTGCTCGCTGTTTCTCGTGGTGGCCAGCCTGCACACTGTGCCATGTTGCCTTTCGCGGTAGCCAGAAAGCACCTAGCACCACCGGAACAATTGTTTGGGGTCTAACTGACAGAAATTTAAAAACGAACACATTATTTATTTAGTTTAGGCTGTCCTCACAACAGCATACACCATAAGATTAAGAACACCATAATAAAACATCAACATAATCATAATACAACTGCATTCAAGGCAGCACTTAAAACCTGAAAAGGCAAAAATATGATTGCGCTGTTGCAGTGTCGTAAAAAACCTCTTGCGCTAGCACAACCGGGCAGACCAATCCTGCGTAAGGGTACGTGGCCGGTCCTTTGACAACATACATAGAGGTATTTCATATTAGAAAAATCTGTGATTGCTATTTTAGCAACCTATTAATATTGAGGGCTGAGAAACAATGACTGTAGGTTGAATTATACATATGGATTTAAATTAGCCAGTCAGTGCTTTGGCTGCAAGCTTCTAGTACCATATTATTCTTACTACTCTGTTATCTCTGTTTTGTATTGCTGGCTTAGACGTTTTATCTTTTTTGTGTGTGTTCTGTTTTAGGAGTCTGTTAAGGAGAATATACTGTAATCTTCCAGAACAATTTTATACAGTAGCTGTAAAGTGTATAAACTGTTTGATCAGAAGTCCTTCAAGCGGATTCATTTAGATCTTGAATATATTTATCTGAACTGTGCCATTTACCCTGCCAGCAAGTAAGTGGAACTTAATAAACAGAGATGGAATTGTGTATCGTTTATGTTGCAAGCACATATTCATACATTAAAATATGTAATTAGTGTGTTGTATTGGCAAAATATTGTTTTATTTGTAGAGTTTAGAATTATAAATCCAAATTGCAGGAACTCCTTTGGGATTCCTTCTTCTGTTGAATTTTTTGTCACCATGAATTTTTCCAAGTCGCCAATCCCAGGTTGTTTTGTTTTGAAATAGAAAATATCTGGTTTGGTGTTTGTTCCAATGTAATCCAATTTAAAATACTTTTTGTCCCAGAAGCAATGGCTTCAAATTCTGGATGTGATTCAGAAGCACTGCTGAGCTAACATAAACACACACACACACACACACACACACACACACACACACACACACACACACACAGAGGCAACATGCTTAGAGGTCTTGCAATACCCGCATACCAAAGGTATGCAGCATAATGCTAAGTGCTTGCAGGTACCCTTCTCTGATCACTCTAAGATGTACAAAATGCATCAAAAGGCAGTTGCAATTGGCTGGGGCAGTTGTGGTAGCATCTGGTCAGGAGGTACAAGTCCTTTTCTTCTCTGATGACCATGTGGAGACCAATGGCAACCAAAAGGGCCGAGATGCAGAGACTCATTGAATCTCATGCAATTTCTTTCTGCATAGGACTGGGCATAGGACTGGGCTGCACATTGGAAAGCTCTGCTGTTCTGTTTTTGGTGAAATGTTCATAGGGCTTTGGTGCCATCTAGAGGTGTTTGATGAAACCTTTCAGAACATAACTAGTATGTGCAGGGTGGTATCGGGGCATCCAGACAAAGACTGCCTGAGGGCCCATGCTCATGGGAGGGCCCACTTGAGACCAGAGGCATAACTAGTGCAGAGTGCGTGGAGCAGCTGCTCTGGGCGCGGGCGCACGCAGCATTGGGGCGTACTTACCATTGCGATGCGTCGCCTCCGCTTCGGCCGTCTTCTTTTCGGCCCTCCCGCCCTCCCTGGAGCCCGAATGGCTCCAAAATGGTACCGAAACCAGTGTGTGTGTGTGTGTGTGTGTGTGTGTGTGTGTGTGTGTGTGTGTGTGTGTTTGGAGCCGCGCTGGGCGCGTCGTCGTCACGTCACTTGGGCCCCGCCCCTTGATCCGGGAGCCAGGAGGACTACTGACATTACTGCTTGAGACCACACCATCCCTGAACCCTCTGGTGCAGTGGGAGCACCCAGTGCATCATCATGGGGCACTGTGGGGATCCAGTGCAGGGCTTTGCCTCAGGGCTCCCAGCAACCTGACACTAGCACTGACTATGTGAATGGACTGTTGTTTTTTAAAAAAGTATGTCTTAGCAGCACTGTTTAATCAGGTGGCTTAGTGGTTAAGACGCTGAACTGCAGACCGGAATGTCGGTAGGACATCAGTTTGAAACCCAAGTGTCGCGTAATGGAGTGAGCTCCCATCTCCTGTCCCAGCTCCTGCCAACCTAGCAGTTGAAAAGCAAGAAATTGCAAGTAGATAAATAGGTACCACTGCAGCGGGAAGGTTACAGTGTTCCATTAGTCATGCCAGCCACATGACCACGGAAGCGTCTTTGGACAGGGCTGGCTCTTCGGCCTTAGAAACGGGGATGAGCACCGCACCCTTGAGTCGGACACGACTGTCTTTCAAGCAGGGGATACCTTTACCTTTACCTATCACTGTTTAGTTTTCAGATTTCCTAGATTTTACTTGCAATACTTGACACCTTTGTATCCTATAAAACTTGGTATCGCTGTACTGGTAACTTCAAAAGGACCAAACCAGTTTAAGCAGTCTAACTCACCATTTTATGGCAGGGAGTATTATTCTTGGGAGTATTCTGTATTTGGGGGCCACTCTTGTTTTCCAACCAGTGGTCTGGGGTCAAGGAACGTATTTCACCACACAATCCGATCCCCTCACAAGCAGTATGGAAGTTGGTGTCATCTAGCAGCAAAGGTTTCACTGTCATGGAGCATATATACATAGCAGTGCCCAGGGCATTACAAACATAATCCACCTGAGAAGGATAATGGTGTGTGCGGATATCTCTGTTTCTCGCAACTTGAATTCATTTTTCTTTTTCTTATGAGCAAAACTTCAGGCAACATTTTTGTAATCACAACTTGATAACATTTTTTAAAAAAACCCAAAACAACAACTTGATAACATTTTGCATGGCAGCCAGAGGCCAAATAAAACTACTCTGGGGGCTTGCTTTAGCCCACAGGCCACTAGTTGTCTTTCCTTGCCTTAGGAGAGGAATAAAAGAATAGACTCACACTATCACAAAATTATTTTATTACAGTTCTTATTGGAACAAAAATCTGTGTGTGTGTAACACAAATATCTCTCTCTCTCTCTCTCTCTCTCTCTCTGTGTGTGTGTGTGTGTGTGTGTGTGTGTGTGTGTGTGTGTGTGTGTTTTAAGGCACCCATATCTATATCCCTGAATAAAGTAAACCATTTTTGTAACTTTCAGCCCAATCTCTTCCTTGTTTGCTGAGTAGCAAATATCACTGAGTTCAAAGGGACTTTCTGCCCAAACAAGAGCACAGTACTGCAGCCTTAGACCCTAATCCAGGAAACCAAGAATATAGCATTTGCCTAACAAATAGTTATAGTGTGCCTCACCTGTCAGGTGGCTAGATTTTGCCTAAGCAAAGACCTATATCCACGTGCTCTTCTTTCCCTTACCAAAATGATGATTAGTCTTCCCAGAGCAGAGATCTGTTAGCCCCCTCCCCGGTGCACACCCCCCCATTTCCCTATATCTTTTTACACTGACAGTAGCGGGGGGGGGGGGGGAGATCTGCAAACGAGACCTGTTTCTGCAGTTGCATTTTTTTCCTGTCTACTAGCCATGTATCCAGCAATACAGAAAAACTCACATGTTCATGCTCGAAATGTGCCTTAAGAGTGATATACACAGTCCTGTGAATATGTCTCCCAATAGCTGACATGTACATTTCCTATTACGGACACAGCAGACACATGTGAACATTTGACTGGGCTCCTGCTGCCACCTGTAGTTTAAAAGCTTTATGAAGCTCTTTTTTTAAGCCTTTAAGTGATATATGAACAGGCTGACTCTTGGTTCACAGGCAAGGAAGCTCCCACCTTTGCGGAAGATCCTGAAACATCTATCACTTCAATTAGAGTAAGACAGTAAAACATGGTTCTCAGCGGCGCTCAACACAACTTTTTTAAGTTTGGTTTATAGCCATTGGTTTTAGTACTTCAGGGTGAGAGTTGAACTGGTACACAAGGTCACTTTCTACAGCACACTAACAGAATGCCCAGGACAACAGCATTCTGTACAAGGGCTGCAGAATCTGGTCTTTTGAACGCTTGCCTTTCCAGGCTGTTTAATTTTTAGCACACAGTGCTAAAAAGCTGGTGAGATGATCTTTGCTGGGAAAATCATACAGCTATCTGGAAATAACAGACAGTGTGACATGTCCATGGTTATTTTGCCTCAGTGTAGTCTCTGTCACAGTACTTATTTTCCCATGAAGACCCGGGCAACAGAAAAAGACTTGCTTCCACTCATGTTTGAAGTGGACAACATTATATAAAACAGGATTGACCACTGAATTGGCAAATGTGAAGGCCATTATCCAGAAGAAAAAAGAAGGCCAAATGTTCACATCTGGTTTGAATTTCTGTACTAAAATGAGGAGAATGGTGATGATTATTGGGCTCCACATGACAAAGAAAGAGATCATCAAGACGAACAGGGTCCGTAACAGTTTGAAGTCTTGTTGGGAAATGCGAATGTGATGACTCTGGGAGTAGGCCATGCTAGCATTGAGACGTCTCCTAGACGCTTTTGCAATCTGTGTTAAAATGCAAAGAACATTTTCAGACAAGAGTGTGAAAAGCTTTGGAAAACAAACACTGTACATGACATCTTTTTCTACAGAAGGCTACTGAAAAATGGCATACTGATTTCATGCTACATATTATTTTCCACAGGATGAAATGAAGTATTTTCTTAGCTGCCCACAAGTCTATCCTTGTACTCAGCAGGGGGGTGTTACCTGCTCATGTATTTGTTTGTTCTAATTTCGGTTTCCTTTAAATTGAAATTGAAATTATTGTGCCTGAAATATCTTGCTGAAATGCACAAAAGCAAAGAAATCAGCCCACACTACTGCAGCCTTGGTAACTATGTGGTGTTCACTGATCATATGCATTACCAACACCTTTGCAACTTACATCAGTACATCATATCTCAGTCCACAAGGTTTTACTGAGAGTATTAAGTGTAGAAACATATAGAGTAGGTCATAATCAATTGTTGCCCATTAAGCCCAGGAGTCCCACTCTGACAGTAGTAGCTAGCAAGCCATTTAAAAATGATCCACCCTTTGAGATGCACTGCCAGCTTTCATTCATCATTAGCTTCATGAGCATGCAGAGTATGAAGACACACATCCAAACCACTGATAGTCTCTAATGTCCTCCATGAAACAATGGTAAGACCGTATTCTGGAAAACTATGACAGTGCTGAGCACTTCACTTTTCAAAAAAGATGCTGACAAATAGGAAAGAGTTCAGAGGAAAGCTGCAAGGAGGATCAAGGTGGTAAGTGGGATGATGAAAGGATGAAGAAACTATCTTTGGCTCACAGAGAAGACAAACTAAAGCCTGTGACACACCGAACGCAGCCGCACAAGTTTCACCCTGGTGCATCTGCGTTTGGTGGCTGACGTGTTGGTGTACCTGATCAGCGGCCAGAACACACAGGCACGTCGGAAGGAGCGTCTGGATATAATGCAGCCTCATCTCAGACGTGCTTCTGGCACGTTCAGCCAATGAGAGCCTGGATTGCAAAGTCTGGGGGAGGGACGCGGAGCAGCACAGTAGCCAATGATAACCCTGCTGAGTGCTCGGTGGGAAGAAGCCCGAGTCGAGATGCTTAATGGGGAAATCCATACGGGGGCAGATTGATCTTAGAAAGGGGCTCTTTATTGACTAATTGGAAGTATTTTGTGTGAGATCGCTGGACAGATATCTAGCCCTACGTAAAGTTCATATAAGCCCTTTACTCTTGTAAATAAAGTTGTGCTTTCAGAACACCTTAGGTCCACGGAAATTTACATAACATGCAATCCACAGCTATCTGCGTTGTCTGAAATTTGGATCTAATCACTTAAATATGAGTGTTACATAAATACAGTTGTCCCTATTTAATCCTTCTAAATAAATAATCTGCGAGTTTGAATTCAAACATTTGATTCCATGAGTTTTCTGTGCTCGCTCAGTGCTCAGTGTTCCTCCCCCACCACAAGCGACCAATCACAAGGGACCAGCAAGTGACCAATCCGGGGAAACCACAAGCCACAGCTCTTGCCTTTGGTGTGCTTTGGACACCTTGTGTGAGTTGGCTACTCCCGCGATGCCACTGGATGAGGCGAATACGGGCGCAGGCAGTGTGTCACAGGCTTAAATTTGTTGTTACCATTATTTGTCTTTTTAAACTATGTATACCCTGTCCTTCAGGACTAAGTTCTCCCAGGACAGCTAACAAAAGAAATTAAAATAATAAATTGGAATAAATTACTTTAAAATAGCATCTCAGGGAGGTACTGTAGGACTGATTGTTAACCATACCTACAGACAGGATGAGGCATAATACCGTAGATTGTTTCCTAACCTTATAGCATTTGTGGAAGGAAGTTCCCTCACAAACGTCTTTGCCCCCTCCTCCCCACAGCAGCACTGTATGGACCTTGAAAATCCACTCTTCAGGGTCAAGGGACCCTCTAGAGCAGGTTGGGATGCAGCATAGGGGACTGTCAAGGGAGGGGGGGATTGGCAAAAATTGCTCCCTATTCTTGTATGAGTGGAAGTGCCTTCTGTTTAGGAAAACGATCTTTAGGATACAACCCAATAGGTTTAAATCAAAGCAAGCTAGGTATCCGTTAAACATTAGGAAATATTTTCCAACAAAGAACAATCCAGCAATAAAAACGCTGACTAGGGAAGATGTAGCATCTCCTTTCAGAATCTTCGAGAATAGACTAGGTTAGGCAGTAGAAACCAATCAATCCATTGGTTTGGAGCTACTTGTCTGCTTTTGTTTCCCATCTGCTCACTACTCAAGGTGCAATCCTGTGTAAGATGCGGCGGCCAGCCTAAAGGGCCGGCCGCCGTATCCTATCCCATTCCCAGGCCACCCCGGGGCAGTGCTCCGCCGCTCTACGACTTACACAGGTTGTCAACCGCATAAATTAACTCCTGTCTCCATAGTGTAGCAGCCTCACCATTGAAGCAAAGTAAAGGGTGTTTAATTCCATGGTATTTTCTGGCTGAAAATCAGCCCCCCAAGGTTTCTATGGGGTTCCAAGGTTACCATTGCAGCAAATGGCATGTTTAGGAGACGGCCAGCCCATAGCAGCCTGGTGGGGAGATTTTCAGTGGGAGAACAGTGTGGAATGAAAGGTTGTTGTTATTGTTTTACACTCTTCTGGAAATTCTCCTTGATGGCAAATGGAATTCTACAAAGACAAACATGTTCTGAGTCCGACCAATGAGGGTTTTCATTTAAACTGTCTATGACAGTGGTGTCAAACTCATTTCATACAGTGGACCGAGCAACATTCACGATGCCTGATGAGGACCAGAAGTGACATCATTAAGCAGATGATGGCCGGAAAGAAGTAGTCATGTAGGAACTTATTAGCTGCAAACATCAGAAGAGAAAATATGCAAGTCCTGATAATATTTTCAAGATATGGGAGAGCCCAATTATCACACGGGACCACTCTTTTAGCAGCGTCACTTTGCGGCTCAGAAGCTAAGAGGTGCTATGTGAAGTGACACCTCAGCAGAAGCAACACTGCTGAAAGGGTGACCCATGTGAGAATTGGGCTCTCCCAAAGCCTCAGCAGTGTCTCCCTCTCTCACCCCTCTTGGTCTGCCCCTTCTCCTGTAGTGTCCCTTGCCTTATGAGGCCTCTTTCCATCTCTCCCTCCCAGAACTTCAGCAGGAGCAGCGCTACTGAAAGGATGGTGCTGGGAGAGCCCAATTATCATGTGGGCTGGATAAAGAGCTTCTGCGGCTGTATTCAGCCTGCCTGTGGGCCTTATGTATGTTTGACACCCCAGGTCTATGATGTTAGGCTCTCCAGCACCATCTACCAGGGATTATATGTATAATGATGATGGTATGTCTCCAGATAGCAGCTTTGTGTACTTCTGTCTGGGCACTGCAGTATATAAGCAGAGCAGGGCTTTTCCTCAGTATTCACCACTGTAGCAAATGACAGCCAATGAGCTTCAGTGGAATTGTTGACAAGGTGTGCTACTTATTATACCCACGACTATCCTATGTTTGACCAAATACCGAGTACTTTTGCTCATTATTACTATCTATATGCAGTATAATGAAAACTCTGTCTGCCTGCTACATTTCTGACTAAAATTACAATTGCAGGTGATTGTGTTAGCGTAAGAAGACAAGATGGAAAAAAAAATACCTGTAATATCTTTGAATAACTAATTACAATGACCAGTCCTGGTATTAGGAAGACCACAGTGGCAAAACATACATCCCAAGCGATTTCTCCTGCAATGCTGGGCCAAATCAAAGTGCAAATGTACACTTCCTGTAAGCAAAGAACAAGCATTGTGATTTGGATATTTACATTCACCATAATGTTTCTGAAAAATCCATCAGCCTCCTCTGACTCAGTGCCTGCTCTGAGAACAGATAATCACTAATCTGCACCAGTGGGGGAAGTTGGATAGGATTGCGCTGTCAGTCAGTTAACAGGATCAATGGAATCAGTCAGTGATCAAACTACATTGATTATCATAAGGTAGAGCATAAAGCTGAGGTAAGCCATTTAATCATTTGATTTTGTCTGTAAACCGCTTTGTGAACTTTTTGTTGAAAAGCGGTATATAAATACTGTTAATAATAATAATAATAATAATAATAATAATAATAATAATAATAATAATAATAATAATAATAAAAAATGCACAGTTTTTCCAGCTGAATTATTGAGGAAATATAACAAAATAGCTGAACAAATATTAGAAGCAATTGTCCTATCTAACCTCATTTTACGTGAATCAGACACAATTTGCCTGGGATCATGGTTGCAAAGTACACAAAAAATGGAGAGGTATGCTTGTTATTCACTGCTGGGTCATATTTGCCTCTTATCTCCTGTAGTCCGCACATAAATCTCATGTTTGCATATGCACATCCGTTTTTTGAGTTCAACAGAGTTCAACAGTCTGTATGGTTTTATGTGAACGATACAATCTATATTCTATATGTTTTGTCCAGGCTGTTCTTCAACCAATCAATAAACTTACTTTTGTCCAGCCTGAACTTTTCCTCGTGGAAACGGAAAGTTGAAAAAAAAGGTGAATGGACAAGTTGAAAAGAGAGTCTTGTTGCTCTACTCTTGCATATAAAACCCATGCTTGAATAATATCAAGTCACAGCACAATCCTATCCAACATCCCCCACCAGTATAACCAGCGGGGGAGTGCAGGGCGGGAGGCTTTGGAAGGGAGGGGGATTTAAATCCCCTCTGAATCCCCCTTTGGAGGGAATTTGAATCCCCTTTCCGTTCTGGGGGTCTCCCGTTCTCGCTGCACCGCTGGCTGCACCAGTGGGGGAAGTTGGATAGGATTGCGCTGTCAGTCAGTTAAACAAAAGCAAGAGTGTACATTGAGAATAAGGGTAGAATGTGCAGGCACTGGCTTGTTGTTCCCAATGTATGCCACTGCTTGCTGTGCGGACTTGAACAAGGCACTTCACAGTATACACTTCACAGCCTTTGTTCCTCTTCTTGACACGCACATCTATTCACTTGTAAAGGTCTTAGAATGGAAAAGTCCTTCACTGTGGGCCTGGACATTTTTTTTTCAGTGTGGAATTGTGATATTCATCACCAATTTGATGTACGTATATTATCTGAGTGATCCTTGCCATAGCTCTGGAGGACAGCCACTTCCAGACGGACAGGAGCGAAAACATCAAAGCATCTTGTGACGATCTAAGAGGCTATCAAATGCATTGGTGCAGCGCAAGCTGGCATCTTGTTTTTCCTGTAGAACAGGACAGCCTTAGTGTCCAGAGACAGAGTGGCGAAAGGTGAACTAGAAAGCTGCCCAGCTCTCACTCTTATCCTTCCCACTGCCTGTTGGTGTCTTCCTTGAAATTTCTGAATAATAAACACTCACTCACTGCAGTGCATTGCTTGGTTTGCTTGTGTGAGACAGCTTGAGGAAGTCTGCCAGCTTGCTGTTTGGGGGCCATGCTGTCCTCCACTTGATGTAACTTGTTCTTTATTTGTGTGTGTGTGTGTGTGTGTGTGTGTGTGTGTGTGTGTGTGGGTGGGTGGGTGGGTGGGTGTCAATAAGCTGGTGGTCCAGGCAGCTCAGTTCTCCCTTACATCAGGGGCTTGGACTACAATACATTTTTGTCTCCTATCAGCTCCACCACTATAAGGCTGCAATCCTATACACACTTTCTTGGGAGTAAGCCTCATTGAACACAGTGGGTCTTACTTCTGAGTAAATATGCATAAGATTGCACTGTGAATCTTGTTTCCGGTTCCTATTCCTCCCAACGACTAGCCCTGCAACAGATAAGGTTTAACCTCTCTCCATTTCTTTGTACATTTATACGCTGCCTCTTCAAGGCAGCTTACATAATTCAAACTCAGGGAGACAAACATATTTGAGCCTACACAACCAGGATGACTCCTTTGATCTGCCTACGCTATGAACTCCTGGTGAAGCACTCAACGAACCCAGTAATATGCAACCAACATCGACCTCTACTTGGGAGAACACAATTGCAAGCTCAACCTGGCAATGTGACTGTCTGAGTTCTTCCTGGCTAATCGCAAGGAGGTTACTTAGAATATTTTGCTTGGGTCCTGAACTATAGAAAGGATCATCTGCCCACTGATTTGCTTTACTGTACTGTCAAATTCTGGACCCAGGAGCAAATCTTTCCTCAACTTAATTGCCTATGAAACATTGGGGGGGGGGGGGATGAATGTGTGTGTGTGTGTGTGTGTGTGTGAGAGAGAGAGAGAGAGAGAGAGAGAGAGAGAGAGAGAGAGAGATGAGGAATGTACTGATTTTAGACTACAGGCCTACCTACACCTTACATATAAACACCAGTAACTAAAGCCAACCAGAAGGGCAGGATTTAGAGAGGAGAAGTGGTTGTAAGTCATGCTTAATCCCTTTCCTACTGACCACTTCTCTTCTCCAAACTACCCCTAAAGCTGCGTTTCCTGCTGTAGGATTCCAAATCCCTGTTTGCTTCTCCAAATTTGAGTTTGGAACCCCCACTTCTCTTCTTAAAATCCTCTGCTGAGCTGATTCTCCTTAGGAAAAGCAGCCTTTGTGGTTTTGTTGCACATCTTCTTTAGATGTAATGTGTGCTTCTGCCCTAAGGAAGTTTAAATCTTTTTGGTCATTTCTTTGCCAGAATAACAGTGAAGGTAGTTATTATTTCCATTTAGAATTAGACTTAACCTTATACTCTGCTTTCAATTGTTTGGACCACATCACATAAATTATCTCAGTAATCCTTACAACAGCCTTGTAAGGAAGGACACTATTATTATTATTATTATTATTATTATTATTATTATTATTATTATTATTATTATTATTATTATTATTACTACTACTACTACTACTACTACTACTACTACTACTACTACTACTACTGTATTATTATTATCCCCTTGCAGGTGCAGGACTGAGGCTAACAGTGGCTTAGGAACACAGGAAACTGCCTGATATTGATTTAGTTTAGACTATTACAGAGCAATCCTGTGCATGTCTAATCAGAAGTCTCCCTGTGTTCAATGGGCCTTACTCCCAGGAAACTGTATAGGATTGCAGCCTCAGTCTATCTGCAGTGACTCTCCAGTGGTACAGAGAGGAATTTGTCTCTGCCCTACCTAGAGATGCCAGGAATTGAAACTGGGACCTTTTGCATGCAAAGCAGAAGTTCTGACACTCAGGTACAACCCACCCTTAGGCTTATCTAAGGCCAGCTTTGCAAGTTGATGGCAGAGGGAAGACTGGAAATGGGACCTTTCTGGTTCTTCAGTTTCTTAAGCACCATCACAACCAGCTCTTAAATGGTCCTTATTTGGATTTGTAAGAACATAGCATCAAATAAGAAGAGGCCTTCTACATTAAATCTAAGGTCTAATTAAGCCAATTAGCTAATAGTCATATAGCTAATAGGCATTGAAAGACCTCTCTTTCATGAGTTTGTCTGCTCTCAGTGATAGAGCCTATTCAGATCAAATGAAAGGGATCTTGCCACAGGATTGGCAAGCCCAGAGAACAGTAGCAAGGGTTTTCAGCTCAGGAGCATGCTGAGTAAAACAGCTTTTAATATCAGCTTGCAAATCTGTTTCCATCTCCCCTGGACAGTCATCACAGTCCTTCAGAAGTGTAGTTTGAAGTAGCAGTTTGGTTTGGTTCTTGTGGAGTGGAGATAAGAGAGGCGAGCACTTTTAATGGTAGTTTGATTGGATTGAATTATATTCTGTTTTAATCTGATGTTTAAGCTTTCATGCTTTCCAGCCAACTGTGAAGCTTTTGGGGCAAGGTAGGGTTAATCACAAATTGAATGCCATCAATCTAAGGTAAAGGTATCCCCTGCTCGAAAACCAGTCATGTCCGACTCTAGGATGTGGTGTTTGTCTCCGTTTCTAAGGACGAAGAGCCAGCGCTGTCCAAAGACACTTCCGTGGTCATGTGGCTGGCATGACTAATGGAACGCTGTTACCTTCCCGCCGCCGTGGTACCTATTTATCTACTTGCAATTTCTTGCTTTCGAACTGCTAGGTTGGCAGGAGCTAGGACAGGACAGGAGATGGGAGCTCACTCAGCACTCAGGCCTTGAACTGCTGTCCTACCGACCTTCCGGTCTGCAGTTCAGCATCTTAACTACTAAGCCACCACAGCCACCATCAATCTACCTATGGGAATAATTTAACATGGGTTAGCAGGGCTGGCACCAGGCTACATGGGGACCTGGAGCAAAGCCCTGCAGTGAGCCCCCCATGGCGCCACCTGACCTGCCCACTGCAGTGATGCTCTGAGCACTCTCACTGTCCCTGGTACTGAGGGTTTGGGGGTTGGCCTGGCTAGATGGTCCTTTTGATGGGTGTGGGCCCTGGGTAGTGCCGGACTTGGCTAATCCATCATGCAATCCTGTGGGCTGCTTATCCCTCAACAACATTTTAAGCACTGCATCAGTCAGGTGAATTTTCTCCTACTCTGCCATGCTTAGCAATGGACTGGGAAATCTGATCAATATTCCTGTTGGTTGATATGAAACTGGGAGTGGGGTGGGGTGCTAGACAACCCTGATCAAGTCGTATCTTTAGATCTTGTGTATGTGTCATACAAAACAAAAACAAAGATGTGGTTGCTTTCTGCCTAATGAAAACAATTAGGCCGGTGTGTAATTCGAAGGTTACAGTCCTGAAACACACGGAACTGCTGCAAGTAAACCCCGTGCAACAAAGTGGGACTCCTGGCTTCTGCGCTGAATTGTGCTGCCTGCCAAAAGGTGCATATCCAAAGATGCGATCGCTCGTCGCCGGGGATCGTCGCCAGCCACCAGGACACTTACCTGGCCCATTAAGGGCATCGCCACGACGCGGAAGAAGAGGGAGAGCGGGAGGGTGGCGAGGGCCGAGAAGACCCAGATGCCCAGCAGGATGGCGCCCACCACTTTGCCTTTATAGGAGCGGCCGGGCCGCAGCCGGACGATGCTGACCACGCGCTCCAGGCTGACGGCGGCCAGCGAGAGGATGGTGACGCTGCCGCTGAGGCTCATCAGGTAGAAGAGTAGCTGGCAGGCGGTGTCGCCCATCGTCCAGCTCTCGGTCCAGCGCACCACTACGATGATGGGGATGGCGCTGATGAAGAGCAGGTCCGCGCAGAAGAGGTTCAGCACCAGGCAGCGGGCGGCGCGCAGCCGGCCTCTTCGGCGCGCCAGGAGCGCGATGGCGCACGCGTTGGCCGCCAAGGCGAGGACGAAGATCGACGACAGCACCGTCGTCTCCAGGGCGCCCAGCGCCGCGCGGTTGGCCACCTTGAAGTCCGAGAAGAAGGGGAAGAGCGTGCAGTTCGGGCCGCGGCTCTCCCGAGGCCCGGGCATGGGAGTGGTGGTGGTGCCCAGGGCATCAGGCAGCCAAGCCAGGCGAAGGAGGAGCCCGATCCCCAGCCCCGATCTCCTCCTGCCTAGTAGCACCTCGCTCGCTTGCTCTGCAAGGAGGAAGTGGCGAGAGACAGAAAGAGGAGGGTAAATAGTGCTGGTCCGGGACAAAAAAGCTTTACGAGCAAGTGACTGTATTACAGGAAGGCTCGCTGACTTGGCTGCGATCCATCCGTGGTTGCAGCGTGTGCGCGATCAACTAACGCAAACGCTACTAATAAAGATCTTGCGTGGAATGAATGGCCGTTGGGAGGGATCTCCAATGTCAACTCAGTCAAGTGGTTGGGCTACTATGTCAAAGATAAAGGAGCAACAGCTGACATCGCAGGAGAATGACAGGCTCCCTGACTGGCTGAGCAATTGGTAACATGACCGGCTCACCCCGTTTGAGTATCAATTAGAATCGCAAGCAAGTGGTTGACAAGAACGAAGCGCACAGCCTGCTGCAGTAGTGGTGCTCGTGCCATGATGCGTCCTGAGTGAAAATGACTGTGCAGCCGCCACGAGGCTTTTGCTCAGTCTAAGAGACTTAACACAACTACTCTTCTGACAGCAGAATGATGGTGTCCTGTCCTGTCCTCACTTTGAAAGTGGATTTCCCTGACATGTCTCTGAGGCAGTGAGCCCACCGATTTTCTGTTTAGAACTCTTTCTTCTTTTTTCCTATACAACAAGTCCCCTCCCCACTAGGTAGCTAAATAGCCTATTTCCCACCTTGTCGTTCCACTGATTTGTCCTGCTCTTCCCATTCACCTACTGTCATTCAGCTAGCTTCATGTTCTAGTAATTTAGCCCCCCACCACCCAACAACATTTTGGCGGGGCTGCAAACATGCTGCTGCCATGAATAAGCTCTTAGTACTAGCAGCGCGAGTCTGATGAAACAAGGAATATAAAACAAAGTAGACCTCTTGTCCAGCCCAACTACGCTTAATGCTGAGCAAAAAAACACAAAGCTGTATTCTGAGCAAATTTGTAAACTGGGCTTAGTTTTTGTTCCTAATTTTGTACCCTAAGGTAAAGGTCGGTGACCCCTGACAATTAAGTCCAGTCGTGTCCGACTCTAGGGTGTGGTGCTCATCCCCATTTCAAAGCCGAAGAGCCAGCGTTGTCCGAAGACGCCTCCGTGGTCATGTGACCGGCATGACTCTCCTTGTCGCAGCGCGTAGCATGCGGCTGGAACACGGAGCGCTGTTGACCTTTCCGCAAGCGGTACCTATTTATCTACTCGCATTAACATGCTTTGGAACTGCTAGGTTGGCAGGAGCTGGGCCAAGCAACGAGAGCTTACCCGTCGCGGATTCTAACTGCCGACCTTTCGATTGACAGCTCATGGTTTAGCGGTTTAACCCACTGCGCCACCCGCTGGCATAATTTTGTACCCTAATTTAGTGCAAATCTGTAGCCCTGTATTTCTGATAGCATCAAAAAGGCTTTATCTTTGCTGAAACTGGGTTTGATTAATTTATACTAACCCTTCAAAATATGGTAACAGGACAGCTCCCCTTCTCAGTGGAAAAGCTTCCCGGATCACACCACAAGGAAAATTAATTAGATAAAGTCTCCTGTTGTATTTGACCATCTTTGACCCCTGTAGGACTTGAGTCGTTGTTGGGGCTGTGCTCAGTCATTTTCGCACCAGAATGGGTTGACATAGTATTTTCCGTCCTAACAGGTGTGTTGTGCTGTTTAATGTTTGCAAAGTGCTTTGACATCATTGTATTCATGATGTTGATTTTTAGTCATAGCAAGAGAGATTTGAGCAGGGAGTTCACTCAAAAGGCAGCTGAGAGAAACGCGTATGGTTTCAGGAAGTGAAACAATATTTTTACTGGGCTAAGCCAATGGTGGGATATACGAAACGTAGAATTTTGTCTTCCACTCAATCAAAATATTGGTCCATCTAGTCTAGTACAGTATACTCAGGCTGATAGGTCTCTGAAGATCTGGCAGAAGTCTTTTCCAGGATCGAAGTGAGATCCTTCTAACTGGGGGTTGAAGTTGGGTTCTCATGCATCCAAAGCATATACTCTGCCCCACTAGGGATCCTCCAATGGTTTAAAATGCTTGGAAAAAACTTATACAGTTATACAGAACTCTTCTACTGATTCACCTTACATGGTTCTTATAAGGAATACTCAAAAAAGTATTAAGATGATTATACAGAATAGGTATTGGGTTGTATCCTAAGTTTGTTTATTCATGACTGACAGTGCAATCCTAACCAACTTTCCAGCGCCGGTGCAGCCCCAAAGTAAGGGAACAGATGTTTCCTCACCTTGAAGGGGCCTCCATGACTGCCACCGCATTATGAAATGCAGTGCGTGCAGAACAGCCTTAACTGCATCATGGGCCCCCGGGCACCGATGCGATCGCAACCCACTTCCGGTTTTCCAATGAAACCAGAAGTGGGCTGCGATCGTGTCGGAGGACCTTTCTGAGGCGTCGGGAGGTCTGCAGTGGAGTCTGCAGGCTCCCCGCACCCCCCAGGGGACCAGCAGACCTCTCAGGGAGGTTAAAAAAGTGCAGCAATGGCAGCACAAAAAGCACCTTTTTAACACTTTTTTTAACGCGGCAGTGGCACGATGAGCCACCCCCCCCCACATTCGATGGCCCCTGGCCAACTCAATGGCCTGGCCTACCCAATGGAAAAGACAGCCCTGAGTGTGCACTCTGTTGGCATTGGTCCCACCCATTCACTTGCATAGTCTTACCCACAAACACAACAAGGCTTCTAAATGCATTAGAAAGTTAGGGGAACAAAAATTAATAAGAATAAGAATACCACCAGTATTTATATACCACCTTTCTTGGTCATTGGATTTCTCCTCCAACTTTAATTCAAGATGGTTTTACATAGGCAGGCATGTCTAAACCAAAGCAGTTTTTACAATAAATGTTCTAGTCTTTCATAGAACACTTCTTTCCAGGTGTTTTCCTTTCACAGTCTGGCCTCTCTCTGGCATTCACCTCACACGCGTTGACTGACAGGCAACTCCCTCTTACAAAGTGACAGCTGCAGCGCTCTCTCTCTCTCTTTCACACACTCTCACACACACACACACACACACACACACACACACAGGCTCTGTAGCTCATTAGCGGCATGTCCAGCTCTTCGGCTGCTCACGGATTCTTCTGGGCATCTCGAACTGTCATCGTCTGAGGCTGCAGCTCTACCAACTGAGCCAGACTGCCTGCCCTTTGTTGTGCTTGTTGTTACAATTTATTATGCAATTGGGAGCAAGAAATCAAGCACCAGAGACTGTTCTGCCAACCACCAGAGGTTAGGTTAATGTGAAAATCCTTGGCATATATTCTGACTTCTCCTGGAAACCTGTCTGTATAGGTATATACCTATATTAAGACCTTGTTGAGGTTGTGTCTTTTCATATTTCTTTACGGACAAGTGTTGACACACACAGCATCTTTAAATATTTGTGGTGTTAGTGTGACTCATTAAATTATGTGCATAAGAAGGTTGTGAGCTATATTCCAAGTGACCAGTTGTGAACAGAGAATTGTTTATTGCATTCCTTGCATGAAGGCATTTATCCCCCTATTGGCATGTGGCAAATAAGAGCAGGTTAATTCTGTTCTTTTCACTATGTTAAAGCAAACAGATGGCAGAGATAAACTTCCCAGGAAGAAGCAGATGGTGAACAGTTGACATGGTGAGGGAGATTTTGAAAATAGTTGTACAAGAATGAGGAGGTCACTAATGATGCAGGGGAGGAAAATTTTAGTATTCACTCCTCAAATATGCGCAACATTTTTCAACCCACACTTTAAAATATAACAAACACATTGAAGTTCAACTGGTGTGGATTAGGTGTACATATTTCATCCATTCTTAAAACAATGTAGCTGGCTATTAGTCTCATTCTGAGCAGAATTCAAAGTTCTTACATTTAAAGCCCTATGGACCACAAATGTGAAGGACCACCTACGTCTACATGAACCTGCAACATGTAACATTTTCACATCTAGCACATCTACCATTTTCTGAAGTTAGTCAAATGGCAATCATATACATTCACGCATCCCCAATCATTGTTAACCAAAGTATAAATATGACCAGTTGCGATGCTCTCCATGATCTGCGCACCCTGTGCGGCGATTCTGGAATCACCCACCTAGCGTGCAGATCTGGAAGCAATTGGTGGTGAAGTAATGACATCATCACGTCACTGTCAATTACTTCCGGCTTGCTGAACCAGAGTCGCAGAAAGTGGCAGAGACTGGGCGGCTCGGCTAGGTGCTGCGGTGGGCTTCTCTGCGGTGTCACCTTTTCTGCTGTAAAATGTGCATCACCCAGCGCAGGCCGCATTCCTGTAGTGCCACCAGTGAATATGACTATTCGTATTCACAAGACCTCTTCCACAGTATCTGAACCACAGCAGTACATGAAGTTGAGATTTTGTTGCTAGACCACTCTGTGACCAAATACCTTGGTCTGCTCTTTCCAGGGTTGGTAATTTCTAAATCATGCTTTTGACAGGAGTGTGGCAAAGCAGATTCTCTCCTGGCCTACTTTCCCAGCAAACACAACATTGAAGACAAAGCCTCATTCTATACGTCTAGGGATACAAGCAAGCAGGCTCAGCAAGAACAAAAAGGAAATTTTCAGGTTCTGCGTGTGTTAATTTTGACATTGAACATCTCTTTGATACTCTTTCCCCAAATGTTATTCTGTTACCAAATATTCCATGAAAATTTGCTCCTGTGTGGATCTCTTTCTGCTTGCTTAATACTTAAAAATTAATACTATATATCAGCGGTTCTCAAACGTTTTAGTACCAAGGCTCACTTTTTAAAATGACACTATCGGGACCCACCTAGCTTTATGAGACTTAAAAAAGGTGATCTAGAAATAAATTTATTTATTTAATTTGTAAGTAAGAAGCTCAGCTGCTTGCAGGGTAATTAGCAGCTACATTGCAAACTGCAGGAGCTCAGCTCTTAGGAGAGCAATTAGCAGCTGATTTTTGAATAGCCTCAGGGCCTGTGGCAATTACTTATCTGATCTTTGCATCACCTGGGACCCACCAGAAATCAAGTTGCGACCCACCAAGTGGGTCCCGACCCACAGTTTGAGAAACACTGCTATATATCATTTCAGTGTTAGAGGCCAACACTTTAATAAGAACTAGAACATTTGTTCTTGTCAGTAATAATGTTACATCAGTATAACCTGCTTAAAACTACCCAGCAAAATGATAGTTTGGTTATTCAAGAGTATTGTTGGCATTTGACGATCATAAAGCTTACACAGTTGGCATTTAACAATCATAAAGCTATTGTTGAATTATCTGATCTAATAATTACAATTTAAAACTGAAACCTAATTGCATACTTCATTATAGCCTATGTAAATGTTTTGATAACAGAAGATAAATATTATCAGCTTGGACAGATTGTTCCCATCACGAGGAAATTAGAGGTACTGGACCATTAAAAATCTGGGTTCAGCTCAAGTTCATCAAGTTTCTTTTCTTTTTTAAATTCAGTTCAGACATAACTTTAAAATTCAGGCATGTTGAAGCAGTTCAGATTTATTTCATGGAGATCATAACCAAACCCATAATTGATTTAAATCTGTAAGGAAACTGAAATTTCCCCCCTACAAAACAGTGCACCATGATGATTAGTTCCCTCAGAACAAAGTTAAGAAACTGCAATTCTTCCTTAGGACTTGAATTTTTTTGGGGTCAAAACACATGCAATGCTAGAAGGTTAAACAGTCCCCCAGGTTTTGATTTTTTAAAAAATGGTAAAACAGCAGGTATGGAATGGACCTTGCGAGTGCAGGGAGAGGAGCTTGAACTCCTCCGCATCAAAGTCCCAGTACAAATGATGACAAACAATATCCAATCATTCTATCCCAAGAAGAAAATCTCCCCTCAGCTAGAGGAGAAAAGCCCTAGCCACTCAGGCAGTTCTTGGATAAAGTAACAAAGTTTGAACAGTTAATGTGATTTCATTAATTGTGTTAATACACTAATCTCTCTCTCTCTCTCTCACACACACACACACACACACACACACACACACACACACACACAGCAAATTGTGCATCCTTTCTTCTCTTACTCAATCTCACTTTAATGCCATCAACCGCTATGCTCAATTCTTTAAGGCTCTATCCTTCGGCTCAAGCCCTATTAAAGAAACAAGAAAATAACTTCGTGTTTAGAATAGTAAGAAAGAACTGCCTTGTCAAGGAAACACATGAAGCTTCTACCCCGTTTAAGAATGCTCCACGCTTTCATCTTGCAGCTAGGCAGCCTGTGGATGGACTACCAGTCCTATCAAGTACTCTTGCTATGCTCCTGCTTCTTTGCAGATAACTGAGGCCCCAAGCCTATTGGCGCCCAATCCTATCAGAATAATCGTTCTGGCGGTGTTAAGCACCTTCCAGCTGTCACAAAAAGGTGACACAGTGGAGTATGTGGCCTCCCCCCCCCCCCCCGCAAGTGGCAAGAGGCCAGCTCTGTGTGCCAGCGGACAGACGTCTGCCAACACTGGTGAGTAAATGCAGGGGGTGGGAGGAAGGTGGGGGTGGTCGGAATGGAGCAGCAGTGGGGGCAGGGAGGATCAGTACCAGAAAGGGGTGGCTTCAGTGGTAGCAGAAATGCCAGTCTACCCCCTTCCTGGCCTCAATCCGCCTTCTTTGGTTCATGTGGCCTTGTGCCAGTGATAGAGCTGAAGCATGTCCAGGTAGACCTGGTATGCTGGCAGGGGTTTACACCAGGGCAAGGGAACAAGTGTTCCCTGATCCGAGGAGGCCTCCAGTGGCCAAAACTCCCCCACAAGATGCAGTGGGCATCACATTGGCACCACTATATTGCTACGGGGGGTTACAGTGGATTGAGCTCCAAGTATAGTTTCTCCAAGTGAAGCCAGAGCAGAGACGAGGTCTCAGCACTTCTCAGAAGAATCTCTTGAGCACCAGATTTTATAATGGAACCTGATTCATAGAACACTTATGTTTGGAGAGTTAATTCACATGCTAAAGTGGCAACTGAAATAGCACCCTAATTTTTACCTCCTTAAAACATCTCCATGTGCACATGCCGTGACCACCAGCCCCACCTCCTCACCCACTGAATTCTCCAATACCGGCTGGGCTCCGAACATGCTCGTTCAGCCTGTTAGAAAAGCAGGCAGGCATGTGGGCAAGGAGAAGGCAGGGCAGCAATACCAGAGTGACCTTGACCATCGCCTGCTTGTTCCTCCCCTGATGTTGCTTTCAACAGGCTGGGTGAATCGTGCTGCAAGTGGAGTCCTCCACTCCCAGCATACACCACACAGCCTGTTTTGTTTGAAGAGGCAGGCAGAAGAGGCTCTGCCTCCTCCTTGCCCACCCAGCTGTGGGCAGGCAAGGGGATTAAGCAGGATTGCTTTCATTACTCACCTTAACAGGACTGACATGACCCTGCTGCTGCTTTCTCCAGCAATGCGGCAGCAATTGCTTAGAGCAGCAACAACGGAGGAAGTGGTGGGTAGCCACTGCCCTCATCTTCTTGCTTGCTCTCAGTGAGAGTGAGGTAAGAGGATCACAGCAGCTGAGTGAGCTGGGTGAACAGGCAGGTGTGAGTGAGGTACCCCTTGTTAGTTCGCTGCTTCCTCCAGCCCACTGCTCAAAGCAGCCACTTAAGTCCACCGCATGGGTCAACTGGGCTTGGGTGTCAGGATTGGAAATGTACAATGTGCTCTACTGCCAAGGGGGAGAACAGGGCTGAAATTTGTATGGTATTTACCAGTATTACTTCCTAAGATAGAAAGCTAGCATTCTTCTCTTCCCCCGCACACCCCGCTCCGTGCAAGCTGGTAAAAAGGTTACTACTCCAAGGTCCCAGCCAATACTGAGAAGAGATAGGTAGAAGACCTGTTGATATGCAGCCAAGTGCTCTGGCGAGACTGGAAGACCACACAAAACTGTGTATCAAGTCCCAATTAGAGAGAGGCAACCTCAGATCATACTAGCACAAAGCTAGTCTTGTTTGGTTGATGCTCTTGAAAAAAAGAGCCCCTCAAATGTTGCATCTCCAGCTTTTTCTCTTCTTGTTATGTAACCTCTGCTTCAGCATCAGAGCACTTGCTGCAATGCTGTCCACAATATTTGTAGCTCAACCATCCTGTTGGTGCTTGTGCGCACACCAATCAGATAAACAATTATGTTGCTTAAGTGATAGACGTTCTACAAACCGTGAAGGCATATAGTTTCCCAAATTGCGAGAAGTTATTCTAGTCAGACCAGTGGGATTTCTAAAAATAAAACACAAACAATAGTAGACTATTGCAGATCAAGTTATTCAAGGCTGGAGAAGTGGCATGGGGGAAGGGGGAGAGAGAAGTAGCAACATGGTGAAGCAGATGAGCTTGGGCAGGGAGGAGGCACCAGAGACCCGTTTCCCTTTAGGAGGAAGCACAATTTCATAATGTCCGAGGAAACGCACCATTGCATAGACATAGAATTTGATTTGCATAGCTATTTCACTACTAAGGAAAAAAGACACAGGTAAAACATTGCTAATGTAGCCAATTCCATTTTATTTTAAAAACTATTTCCTTCTACATGCTCTTCAATAAATTAATCCCTAGCTTTTAGCCACAGGATACCAAAAGGCAAACAGGAGTGTACTTCAAAGAAACAAAAATGGCTGCAACAGACTTAGGGGCACCTTGACGCTTTCAAATTGAGCATTTTTTAAAAAAAAAACACATTACAAAACGGGCTACTTCAGATATGCTCTGCTATGCCCAGTTGTTATTCCCTCATATAAAAATATGGCCTATTCCCCAGTCATACTAGAGACATTTCTTTCTGCAAGTGTTACAGAGCCTCAAGATATTAAAATATATTTCTGACAAGCATGAAGCAGTATATCTCAGTCCAGTCAAAAATTACAGATGTCCTCAAGCTTGCCAGTCCTATTTCAGTCATTTTGTTGCATATTTGCATATCTGGCCATGAACTAAATCAAGACAACTGAGCTTTTCTGCTTATCCTAACAGTGCAAATACAATCAGTAGTTTTACAATTTAAGACACCATGGCTGTAGCAAAACTTACTGTCCTTGCAGTCAGTCCTAAGATTAATTTCTTATTTAAAAATACAAGGATAATATAGTTATGTTTCAGCAGAAACATTAACAGTAGTCTTTTAGACTATGAGCGGTTTGGTTTTTTTAGATCCATTATTTTGAGTTAAAGTATCTGGATGCAATAAGAGATACAACAAAGATTGACCTTGTATTTAATCTGCACAAAAATCAATATGAGCTAGTAACTCCCTATGCTGGCTTGTGGGATATCGTGTTTTACATTTGGGACACTCCAAGAAACTTTCATCGAGAAGATTGGAACGTTTTGGTGAAGAACATTTATCTTGCATGATCAGCTTGTCTTCAAAGACAGTCTCAAAACTGTGCAAAACATCTATACGTTCATACTCTGGATGCTTCTGAAACATAAAACAGTATCAATTTGTCAATTTAAATACTGTATGTACAACTAGATGTGTATTTAATATCATGTAATTGACAGTACTACTTTATGGAATAGAATTTGTTGTTCAGTCGTTAAGTCGTGTCCGACCCTTTGTGATCCCATGAACCATATCCCGCCAGGCCTTCCTGTCCTCCACTATTTTCCTGAGTTCGCTCATTTTCATGTTCGTTGCATCGGTGATGCTGTCTAACCATCTCATCCTTTGCCTTCCCCTTCTCCTTTTGCCTTCAATTTTTCCCAGCATCAGAGTCTTCCCCAGAGAGTCCTCTCTTCGCATTAGGTGGCCAAAACATTTGAGTTTCAGCCTTAGTACCTGTCCTGCCAGGGAACAGTCAGGGTTGATTTCATTTAGGATTGACTGATTTGATCTCCTAGCAGTCCAAGGGACTCTCAGGAGTCTATGGAACAGAATAGCTAGATGCATTATAGTAAAAATAGCTAGACTAGTACAGTATTTGCATAAAGTAACTATGCTATTTTGGTCTCCCTCAACTCTTAGTTTTCAAAAAATATCCTTTTGAAGTTAGCAACTCACTGACAGACACCGTAAGATGACTGCCCATAGACCAGTTCTAAGTATTGCACAGCAGAACAAGCCATGCAGGCATCTCAAGTTCAGATACAATGAAGCAATGGTGTCATCATAGCAACATGTCTAGAGTTCCGATTTGATAAAACCACAACTATAGAGAACTACAGAGCCCCAGGAGCATGAGGGGACCCGAGTGATGAAGCATCCTGACAAAGCACTGGAGGTGGAAGGTAAGTGCTAACATTTATTTTATTTTGTTATCAAATTAACTGAGGTTTAAACAAAGGCACAGCAAGGAAGGGCACCAATTGTCAGAAACCAAATCCTAGAGAATTAATTCAGTAGAAAGCATTACAGCAACAAAGCATTGAGATGCACAGGAAATAAACAGTCAAAGTTAAGCGTCTCTGTGAGCAGGCCAAGGAGACCAGGGCACTCAACACCCCCCCTTTAAAAGTAGGCTCCCTAAAATACAAAAGGCAGACACAGCTTTTCAAGTAAACAAATTGTAACTCCCCCCTCCCCGCATATACGACAGGGGTCATTAGGCAGAATGTTGTGGGTCTCTTTTCCCTACCGTTTCGAACTTTGAGGCCTCCTCAGAATGGCCCACAGAGGCCTCTGCAATGCACTTCCGGTTTTCGGAGCACAGAAAACTCAGTTAGATTTGCACACTGATAGATACCAGGCAGAAAGAAGGAAGTACTTACTGAGGGCTCCGGACCAGGTTTTTGTTCCCTTGACTTGCCCAGCAGTTTAAGAACTTTATTCAATTGATGCCGCAAGTTCTGGCGATCAAGTTTTTCATTCTCCAAGTCAGATGTGCATGCTTGTATCTGGCAAGAACCATTGGATGAAAAATGAAAAGTTGCCTATACATTGTCAATTACATGATATGATTAGAGAGATTATTTTAAAGGGGCTCATGCAATTTTGTTTGTGCATGCCCACTTTTAAACTTCTGGTCATGTGGCTGACATAAAATAACCTTGTTTCTACAAAAGACTAACAAAAACATAACAGAGGTAAAGTCAAACTATGTAGGAATGCAGTTCTTGATTGTGAAAGCATGGTTCCTTAAGTCCTTAGTCTGTTTAGAACTTACATCATCTGTAAGCCTGAATACCAAGACAAATTGCTACCATGAGAAGTTTGCAATATCTCCTTCAATTAATAGGAAACGTATTAGGTTACTAACACAACAGAACCAGGATTAAAGACTTGAAACGTTATGTGCCATCAAAACAGTATGATGTTATACCTGTTGTTCCAAAGCTGCTATCTTCGAGTGTTTCTCTTGCTCATTTAACAAAGACCTTTGAAGCAGTTCAACCTACATGTACAGAAGATTATGTTAACAACGAATTTCACTTTTTGCTCCTACTTTAATTAAGGAAATTTTTCCCTCTCCATCCCACTCATGTTTCTTCTCCCTATCCAGGCGAGAAGATCCACACATGGAAGTAACCAGCTACAGTGGGCCTAAATCAGACCGATATCCAAGTACAGGTCATATTATTTGCATTGCATTGTTTTCAAGAGTGTGTGTGTGTGTGTGTGAGTGAGAGTGAGAGAAACTGTGCTCCAACAAATTGCCCCCCACCCTATGATCTTTCAAACAGCAAAAGGTACAGTCTACGAGATTTGGGAGTTTGGGTAGGACTAGCATTGAAGAACACACACCTGAGACTCTGTATTCTCCAGGCACAATTCTCGCCCCTCTTAAGACTGCCACCTGCTTCCTGCTTCCCTTCAGCCTCACTCCCAAGTCCAGTGCCTGATGATTTTTTGCAAGCTGCTGTCTATTGCCAACATTTGTTGGCAGCAGGAAGGTAGTGGTCACATGCAGCCAGTAACATAACGGGGGGGGGGGGGGCAGCGCAGTAAGTGCTGCACAGTGCTACACAATGGTGCAATGTGGCCCCTCTCACTTGCTGTAGGAGCCATTCTGGATCAGATGCCTTTGCTGCTAAAATGGCTCCAACTGCGAGTGGGAGTGGCCGCTTTGCACCACCATGTAGCCCTTACTCCCCCCCCCCCCCAGCTATGCTACTGTGTGCAGCTCTTTATCCTGCAAAATTTGGCGGCAGAACAGGCTTTGTAGAAGCAGGACTTCCCCCAAATGTAGATTTCTCAGCATGCTTCAAGGGTCCCTCTTATCTATAGAATTTCCCTGCAGATCCCTCTCCCTATTTGGCACCAAGTGTCAAATGTGGGGAGTGACATTTGCTGCAGTTTTCCCATACTGAACAAAGTATTCTCATACTGAACAAAGTATTCTATCTCCTACTAGCAAATAATAGAAGCAGGATTCTATTTCTATATACCCACAAACACACATACGTAATGGCAGTATGTCTGTTACATAGCAACATGTTTGACAACACTGTCCATGTCCACAAAACTGGTAAGGAAATCATTTCTTCACTTTTTGGAATAAGACTGATATAGTCATGAAGCGTTCTCTTATTAGCAATGATTTCAGAAGAATTTCTCAGGTCATGACTTTTCTTTAGTATTGATATTTTGCAGAAATCCGGTAGTTTAGATGCAAAATCCATGTCCAATAACTGATATTAAATAAGAAGCAATAACACAACTATGTTTGAATCACAAACTTTTTATATACCATGGGTATATTAAGCGCAATCTATGGATGCAAGGAAACCTTCAGATACAATCCACTTACAATTCAATACTGCGGATTTGATTAACACTGCAAATTCGGTCTGCATCCATTTCTTTTATTGTTATTGTGCAATACTATTACTTTTATTTATATTGCTCTTAGTGTTGGTTGTACTGCTTTCTTGCCAGTTTTGTTTGCTAAAAGGTCTTTCCATTGTGAATTATTTGCTTGGACCCTTTCATTACAATGTTATTGTTTACTGCTGGTTAGTGATTTTACCATGCTTTGGTTTTTTAGGATGCATTAAGCCACTTGAGGTGCCACCAGGCATCACAAATATTACAGAAAATTACGATTTAAAATTTTCATGGCCAGCAACAGTCTTGGAACAGCTTGAGTTACATGGGTAAAAAGCCATGGCAGAAAAAAAGTTGTTGTTTAAATTATAACAGGCAACACGTGTTCATTCACGTGAAAATATATAATATTAAAATACAATAATCTCAGCATTAAACTCTCAAGTAAAACGTGTACAAAATCAAATGTTTAAAAATGAGATTTCACTCAAATTCCTTTTTTAGTATCTCTTTATATTTTATTAATATATTAAAACATAAAAACGATACAGATTTCATAAAATTATAGCAAGCGCGAAGCAATACATCCTACTAGCATACTATTCACTATTTTCTACATATAATATCCAACTAAGCCAAAATAACACCCACATTCTATTCATTAAATCCGCATATCATCACTTCGTTCTTCTCTCTCTCTTAAAAAAATCAATAAATGATTTCCAGTTATTCACAAAAAGGTTAAGTGACTTTTCCTTAATTAAAATTGTAAGTTTATCCATTTCAGCATAATCCAAAACTTTCAACCACCAATCTTCCAGCGAAGGTATCTCTGAATTCTTCCAATATTGTGCGTATAAAATTCTTGCCGCACTCATCATATATAAAAACAAAGTTTGAAATTTTTCGCCTACATGATCATCCTTCATACCCAACAATAAGGTTTCCGGTTTCATTTGAACCTTAATCCTTAAAATCAACTGTATCTGTTTATGAATCTGAATCCAGTACTTCTTTGCTTGAGAACATGTCCACCACATATGATAAAAAGTTCCCTCTTGCTTTTTACATTTCCAACAGCTATTCGTCACCTTCTCATACATTTTTGCTAATTTGCTTGGGGTTATACAGTATACCATCTATATACATCATTTTATACATATTTTCTTTAATATTAACATTTAACGTAAATGCCAACCGTTTTAATCATAGTTGTTCCCATTGCTCTATGTTATTAAAATAACATTACCTATATTTTTTGCCCAATGAATCGTACATTCTTTAACCTGTTCTTCTTCTGTCTCAAACTTCAAAAGCAATTTATACATTTTTGAGATTACCTGGTCTTCAGATTTTAATTGTACCTCCAGTATTGATTCTTCTTCTACAAATCCATATATCAAATTCCATTCAGCATCCTCAGGCAAGCCCACATGCAGCAGGAAGATGTTGAGAGAAACGTCGTTTTTAAACATATGATTTTATATAGGTTTTATTTGAGATTTTAATGCTGATATATTTTAATATATATATTTTTCACGTAAATGAACTCATGTTGCCTGTTCTTATCATTTTTAAAACTTTTTCTGCCATGGCTTTTTACCCGTGTAACTCAAGCTGTTCCAACATTTTAGACAGATAATCTCAGCGACTGTGACAGACCAACCTGAGATGAAAAAGCTTGCACCCGCGTTCTCTCTTCTTCAAGCTTTGCTCTGGTAACTTCGTTTTCATGCGTAAGCCTCTGCAGCATCTGTCCTTTGATGTGGTTTTCGCTCTGCAGAGCCTGCAGGTCAACTTGCTGTTGCGAATTCAGCAGGCTACTTAAATTCATCACCTCTTGCTTGGCTTCATCGTATTTCCTTTTGCATTCATTAAGGTCAAAACGCAGCTGGGCTACAGTATGCCTTTCTATCTCGAGCTCGCTGCTGACAGTTGCCAACAGCTGTTCATAATCTCTTTGGTTTTTTCCTTGCAGAAAGGCAAGACAAGAGACACATAAAACAAAAGAGTGAAAAAAACACGTGTCAAAATGGCTTAGAGTTGCATGGTACACCTCAGAAATACGAAGGGAACGATGGCACAAGTTGCCACCAACACAATTTAGGCTGCAATCCTGCACATACTTACCTGGGAGTAAATCTCATTGGACTTAATTTTGAGTTGATATGCATAGGAATGCACTGTTAATCACTTGCATGCTGGTGTAACTAAAAAACTATCCCCAAAATGATAAGTCACAGGCTGTTTCTCTAGGACTAAGTACTTCAGTTTTGCATCCATAGAATGGTACAGTTCTTCCAGTGACTACCTTAGTTCAGCTGTTTCAATGTCCTTGCAGCTTCCTGTATTACTTATGACCCTTATACCCCACCTTTATTCTGTTATGAAACTCAAGAAGTGCCATATATTTATAAGCACCCAGTCACTGACCAAATCTTATATTCAACAAGGTGACTGTATCATGTGCTCTCAAAACCAGGTTCAGGAAGCTTATACCATTTCCCCTGCACAAAAGTGTACTCAAGGCAGCTTACAGTCAAAGTCACAATATGGTAAATATAGCAAAGTGCATGCACCAGAATTTTACACTGTCTGCCTTCAGAAAGCCAGGCATACCTCTCTAGGAATATCATTCCATAAGATACCTTTCTAGGACCTATTATATAGGATACCTATTCTAGAAATCCAAGTCTACTGCTACGGAAGTCCAAGGCAAACTCATATTGATTTTAATGGTGCAATCTTGCGGTACAGAACAAAATTCTTCTGTAAGTATAATACTGGTTGAGGAACCCTCTGGCTAATTCATGAGCTTGCCCACTGGTATTTTGCTGCTCTGCTGAAACTGGTAGAGTAAGGGATATGCAGGCATCCCCCCATATCTACGGTTTCACTTATCCGCGGTTCTCAAATTCTCCCCCCCCATCATTCTCATGACTCACCTCTCTTTGTTTGCAGCTTTGTAAAACGAAGCTCTTTGTAAAAAGAAGCAGACAGAGACCGCTAGACTCGTAGCTGCTAGAGGAACGCTAGAGGAGGCAACAGTGAGAACACTAACAGGAAGTGAAGTCTACTATTCTCACTGTCTGTCTGCTTCCTCCGCTGTCCGCTTCCTGTTAAGCCCGTGACACACCAAGCACGTCTTCCGTGCGGCGCGCACGTCGCTCAGGCTGCGTTGCCGCACCAGACGCACGCTAGGGGGCTGGATGGGACGTAACCATGTCCCACCAGATCGCAGCCATGCTGGGTTGCCGGAAGCAGCGGAGGATCGAGCGAGCAGCGAGCGAGGGAGGGGAGAGAAGAAGGGAGGGGGGGAGAGAAGAGGCCAGGACTAGTGGGGACCTGCACAGAAGAGAAACGCATCTGTTTCGTGTGTGTGTGTGTTTACTAAAGCCACAATATAAATGGCAGTAACTATCGCAACTTACAAGCGAGGAACAAGCGAGCTAGCGGGGGGGGGGGAAGAGGGGAGAGAAGAGGCCAGGACTAGAAGAGAATCGCATCTGTACTCATGTGTGTAAAGCCACAATATTAAAATGGCAGTAACTACAAAATAAAACCAGCAGGGGGGGGGGGATCAGCAAATGACAACAAAACACAGCTAGACGCATTGGAGAGAAAAGGATGGAGCTTGCTGGCTGCCCCAGCCACATGTTTCAACATTGTATTTCTGGATTATCAAAAAGTTAAAACCCTTCCAAGTGAAAAACCAACACTGGTGAAGTGACGAAGGTTTGAAAACAGCACGCTCGTAGTTACTCCAAGCGGGGAGAAAAATGGCTGCTTTACCAAAACATTCTGCCCCTCTTTCCCTTTGATTGACTTTGGCTTCCTTCCCTTTGATTGGCTCCGGCTGCTGTGTCCTGCCCCCAGGGGGCTGGAACACAGACGGAACGCGAAAAACGTTCCCAGAGCTGGGATTTGCCCAGTGGAGGTGTCGACGCGCCCGTAGCTTCTGGCGGCTGCTGGCGGCCAGAACGAAGGTGTCACACACAACAAACGCATGCGCAGCCCGGACGCACCTCCGCGCTGCACGGAGAACGTGCTTGGTGTGTCATGGGCTTTAGCGTTCACTGTTGCCTCGTCAAGCGTTCCTCTAGCAGCTACGAGTCTACTGTTCTCCATCTGCTTCCTTTTACAAAGAGCTTTGTTTTGCAAAGCATTTGCAAGCTAACTGCTATCTGCTTCATGTTAGCATTGCGCTGAGGATGGCACTACAGTAAATATTGTATAGGGTTCACTGCTCTAGATGTTTCTGGGTATCTGCAGTAGCAGTAGGATCATATCCCTCGCTGATATGGGGGGGACATGCCTATATACATGCAAGAAACCCAGGTCCAAATCCCTACCAAGCCATGCATCTTGGCGAGTGGTCTTGAGCATGCCACTCTGTCCCTCAGTCCAACATCACACAAGGGGGCTAAAAAGCTAAAATGCAGCTCTAGACACCCATTTCATTACAAATAAACTAGTTTCATAAAAGTGACATGAATGTTGTTTTCAGACTCAGCCTTTTTCCTTACAATAGGTCAAGTTTTGTTATTAACCCAGTCTAATTCAGAGGGCAATTTATACATTTAATTCTTGAGTAGGCAAGGCAGCAGGGTGCTGCTTCTTATTACTCAACAAGTGCCCTCCAAGCCAGAAGCAAGAGGCAAAAATCTCTTCCTGCTCAATGCAGCACTTGCCGGGCTAGAAGTAATGCCTTGCATACTTATCTTGAGTTGGTCAAAGTGACTCGCCCATGACATTGCTGAGAAGTGGCATAGGCAGCCAAAGGGAGCACAAACATGTAGTTTCATTCCTGGCTGCCGGCTGCCCCTTCATTTGGAAGATAGGAGATTGCCCCCTGAACCCTCTGTGATGGCAATTTCCCAATGAAAGAGGCATGTTAACTGTACCACTTTAGATTGTTGTTGTTCAGTCGTTAAGTCGTGTCCGACCCTTCGTGATCCCATGAACCATATCCCGCCAGGCCTTCCTGTCCTCCACTATCTTCCTGAGTTCGCTCATTTTCATGTTTGTTGCATCGGTGATGCTGTCTAACCATCTCATCCTTTGCCTTCCCCTTCTCCTTTTGCCTTCAATCTTTCCCAGCATCAGAGTCTTCTCCAGAGAGTCCTCTCTTCACATTAGGTGGCCAAAATATTTGAGTTTCAGCCTTAGTATCTGTCCTTCCAGGGAACAGTCAGGGTTGATTTCATTTAGGATTGACTGATTTGATCTCCTAGCAGTCCAAGGGACTCTCAGGAGTCTTCTCCAGCACCACAGTTCAAAAGCATCTATTCTTCGGCGCTCAGCCTTCCTTATGGTCCAACTCTCGCAACCATACATTGCTACTGGGAACACCATCGCCCTGACTATGCGAACTTTTGTTGGCATGGTGATATCTCTGCTTTTTATTATGCTGTCTAAGTTTGCCATAGCTTTCCTTCCAAGGAGTAAGCGTCCTTTAATTTCATGGCTGCTGTCTCCGTCTGCAGTGATCTTGGAGCCCAGAAAAGTAAAATCTGTTACTGCTTCCATTTCTGCCCCTTCTATTTGCCAGGAATTGATGGGCCCAGATGCCATGATCTTAGTTTTATTAATGTTGAGTTTCAAGCCAACTTTTGCACTCTCCTCTTTCACTCTCATCAAGAGGCTCTTTAGTTCTTCTTCACTTTCTGCCATTAGGGTGGTATCGTCTGCATATCTGAGGTTGTTGATATGTCTCCCGGCAATCTTGATTCCGGCTTGCGATTCATTCAGCCCTGCATTTCTCATAATGTACTCTGCATATAAGTTAAATAGGCAGGGTGACAATATACAGCCTTGCCGTACTCCCTTCCCAATTTGGAACCAGTCGGTTGTTCCATGGCCGGTCCGAACTGTTGCTTCTTGACCCGCATACAGGTTTCTCAGGAGACAGGTAAGGTGGTCTGGTACCCCCATCTCTTTAAGAATTTGCCACAGTTTGTTGTGATCCACACAATCAAAGGCTTTTGCGTAGTCAATGAAGCAGAAGTAGGTGGTTTTTTGGAACTCTCGGGCTTTCTCCATGATCCACCGCATGTTGGCAATTTGATCTCTAGTTCCTCTGCCTCTTCGAAACCCAGCTTGTACGTCCGGTAGTTCTCGGTCCACGTACTGCTGAAGCCTATCTTGTAGGATTTTGAGCATAACCTTGCTAGCATGTGAAATGAGTGCAATTGTGCGATAGTTTGAGCACTCTTTGGCACTGCCCTTCTTTGGAATTGGAACGTAAACTGACCTTTTCCAATCCTTTGGCCACTGCTGAGTTTTCCAAATTTGTTGGCATATTCAGTGCAGCACTTTCACAGCATCATCATTTAGGATTTTAAGTAGCTCAGCTGGGATATCATCATCTCCACTAGCTTTGTTGTTAGTGATGCTACCTAAGGCCCACTTGACTTCACTCTCTAGGATGTCCGGCTCTGGGTCAGTGACCACACCAGCGTGGTCATCAGGAACATTAAGATCTTTCTTGTATAGTTCTTCTGTGTATTCTTGCCATCTCTTCTTAATCTCTTCTGCTTCTGTTAGGTCTCTGCCTTTTTTGTCCTTTATCATGCCCATCTTTGCACAAAACGTTCCCTTGATATCTCCAATTTTCTTGAAGATATCTAGTCCTCCCCATTCTGTTGTTTTCCTCGATTTCCTTGCATTGTTCATTTAAGAAGGCCTTCTTATCTCTCCTTGCTATTCTCTGGAAATCTGCATTCAGTTGTTTATATCTTTCCCTTTCACCTCTGCTTTTGGCATTCCTTCTTTCCACAGCTATTTGTAAAGCCTCATCTGACAGCCACTTTGCTTTCTTGCATTTCTTTTTCTTTGGGATGGTTTTCGTTGCTGCCTCCTGTACAATGTTACGAACTTCCGTCCATAGTTCTTCAGGCACTCTGTCTACCAGGTCTAATGCCCTAAATCTATTCTTCACCTCCACTGTATACTCATAAGGGATATGGTTTAGGTCATATCTGACTGGTCTAGTGGTGTTCCCTACATTCTTCAGTTTAAGCCTGAATTTTGCAATAAGAAGCTCATGATCTAAGCCACAGTCAGCTCCAGGTCTTGTTTTTACTGACTGTATAGAGCTTCTCCATCTTTGGCTGCAAAGCACATAATCTATCTGGTTTCGGTATTGACCATCTGGTGATGTCCATGTGTAGAGTCGCCTCTTGTGTTGTTGGAAAAGAGTGTTTGCTATGACCAGCGTGTTCTCTTGACAGAACTCCGTTAGCCTTTGCCCTGCTTCATTTTGCGCTCCAAGGCCAAACTTGCCTGTTGTTCCGTTTATTTCTTGATTTCCTACTTTAGCATTCCAGTCTCCTATGATGTAAAGGACATCTTTTTTGGGTGCTAGTTCTAGAAGGTGTTGTAGGTCTTCATAGAACCGGTCAACTTCAACTTCTTCGGCATCAGTGGTTGGGGCATACACTTGGATTACTGTAATGTTGAATGGTTTGCCTTGGATTCGAACTGAAATCATTCTGTCGTTTTTGAGGTTGCACCCCAGTACTGCCTTTCCCACTCTTTTATTGACTATGAGGGCTACTCCATTTCTTCTAAGGGATTCATGCCCACAGTAGTAGATATGATGGTCACCTGACTTAAATTCGCCCATGCCCGTCCATTTTAGTTCGCTGATTCCCAAGATGTCAATGTTCAATCTTATCTCATTTTTGACCACATCCAGCTTGCCTTGATTCATAGACCTCACATTCCATGTTCCTAAGCAGTATTGCTCCTTGCAGCACTGGATTTTCCTTTCAACCTCAGACACATCCACAGCTGGACGTCCTATTGGCTTTGGTCCAGCCGCTTCACTCTTTCTGGGTCTACTTGGAATAGTCCTCCGCTCTTCCTCAGTAGCATATTGGACACCTTCCGACCTGAGGGGCTCATCTTCCGGCGTCATCTCTTTTAGCCTTTTGGTACTGTTCATGGGATTTTCTTGGCAAGGTTACTGGAGTGGGTTGCCATTTCCTTCTCCAGTGGATCACTTTTAGTCAGAACTCTTTGCTACGACCTGTCCGTCTTGGGTGTCCCTGCACGGCATAGCTCATGGCTTCATTGAGTTACGCAAGCCCCTTCGCCACGACAAGGCAATGATCCATGAAGGAGCTTTAGATTACCTAGCATCATTTGCCTAGACTCAGAGGCTGGTTTTCTGGACAAGATGCCAGGTACTGCTTCTCTTGGCTATCTGTTCCATGACAAAACTTAGAATTTGCTTCCTGCCCCCAACTTCTGTAATGACCTGGCAGGCTATGAGGTGATCTCCCATGTCATCTACTTGCAAGAGGAGCCCACCAGGTTCTTCAACCTGAGGGATCCAGACATTCTCCCCCAGGTGTGGCTTGACAGCAATTAAATCACCACAAAAGGGCTTCCAGATTGGAAGGGGGGGGGGAGAGGAGATCCAGCATCTAAGGCTGAAAAAGTTGCCCATGCTCACTTAATACAACCAGAACAAATGCTTTTTTAAAAAAACCATAGCTGAACACAAGACTAACCCCATTATATGATTCCTGGTGTTCCTATGAACACCAATCTCTTGAAGACAGAGAATTCACAGAACCAGAGGGAGTTGATAATAGAACCTTACAGGGCTTCAGTATATATCCCCTGCAGGTTTATTGCAGCAATCAATTTATGACAGAAGGATGTTTAAAGAATGCATTTGTGCAACAAAAAGTTAATACAGATAACTACCCAGATACAAACCAGATATTTACGAGCTATAGTGATGTTTGTTGGCACATGTTACAAGACGTTTCCTCAGAGTTTTCTGCTCTATAGAAGTGTTAGTTCTTATAGATGCACACACCCTATGAATACTTTTTAATTATGTGTATTTAAAAATCCACACCTAACATACACACTTTTATGTGTCTGTTGCAAAATAAAACTCGCACGCTGGGTGGCTTATGCAGGATGAAAAATACCTAGCCAAAGAGAGGGAAAAATAAATCCACACAGATGACTGGTAACTAAGCAATGATCAGGACATTTTCTCGAGGCAACAAATTTTACACTACGGTGAGTATAAATGTCAGAGAAAAAGAGGATTACCGTTTCATCTTTTTAAGCATTCATTGCTAACAGAATACTCAGATCTGAAGAGTCTGCGACACTGTATAAAATAACTTTTGTTCATTCTGTTCACTATGAAGAAGAGTCAGTCAATACCTTCTGTCCTGGTTTCCGTTGCTTGCTCTTGGTTGACAGCTTCCAACTGCTGCTCTAGTTCAGAGATCCTGGCCAAGATGCTGTGAACGTAGGCCTCCCGCTGCTGGTCATATATCAACCACTGGTGGTTTTTATCCAAAGCCTTTAGGGTGAAGAAAACAAGAACGTTACGAAGACCAACTTGGAAATACTTGCCACCCAGTATCCTTGCCAGTCCTTGAAAACACACCCCATGTGCAAAACCCCTTTTCAGAAGAAGATGTATGTGAACTGCATGGGCTAGTAACAAGGCCTTAATAATAGTAATCATAATTCCAGTATTTATATACCACCTTTCTTGGTCACTGGATTTCTCTTCTGACTTTAATTCAAGGCGGCTTACAACAGGCAGGCAATTCTAAACCAAATGGTTTGTACATTAAATAAATGTCCTCATCTTTCGTAGGACGCTTCTTTCCAGGTTTTTCCTTTCACGGTCTGGCCTCTTTGCTGGCATTCACCTCCCACGCGTTGACTGACAGGCAACTCCCTCTCACGGAGCACCGGCTGCAGCTTTCTCTCTCTCACACAGAGGGCTTCTGGAGCTTTGTCAGCGGAGTCTCGAATGGAGTTTTGAACTGCCATCCTTGATCTTCAGGCAAGTAAGGCTGCAGCTCTCCTGACTGAGCCAGCTTGGTATTTACATCCGTTGGGCATAGCAAAACTTGTCATCACAGTATTTATGCATTGTTTGCTTTTCCTGAAACAGTTTACAACTGCAACTATATATTGACATAGTCAATATATAAACAGCACTGAATGCCCACTTCCGGTTTTCGCCAAAAGCCGAAGTGGGCTTCAGAACGTGATTGGTGCCGTTTAGAGCCTTGGGCAGGCCTGCAGAGGCAACAGCCCCCCCCCCGGCACTTCAGGGAGCTGGCAGGACAACCAGGTATGTTAAAAATAACGTTTTTTTTGTCGAGCGGGCACAATCTTGGAGCACTGCCTCCGACATCTGCCCAACCCCACAAAGACTTACAGGGGAGTAAACTCCCCTGCAGGACTTTGGGAAACACTGTTCTAGAGCATTTGTTGAGCTCCACGCTCATCGGATCAGGACCATTCTGGTGGCATTGCATTCCTCTCAACCTGCCTGTTGAAATGGACCAGGGCACGGTCACCTACTCACATGTAAACATGCAGTGCGGCTCTGTTTCAGTTTCCATAGGGCTCTCAGTACATTTTCCTTGTCAGCTACCAGCCTGTCAAGTTTCAGGAGCCACCAAAACTCAGGTCACCCACTTGGTGGGCCATGACACACAATTTGAGAAACTCCGCTTTAGGCATACTAGACAAATATGCAGATAATGTGGAAGTTCTTTTTATAAGAAATTTAAGGTGCTCTGGCAGCCCCATTAAATAGTTGAATGGTGGCAGCATAAGCAAGGTTCTATAGATTTTGAACCTCTGGGTCAGTGAAATGGAAAAGGTGCTCGGCAGGAGAAGAAAAGAAACTCTGCAGGTCCACATGCCCAGCACACTCAAAGAGCATTCTATAGAACACATGCACCAAAAATACACTTCACATGTACTGAGGTGTCAGCAACACAAGTTTTCCCAGAGCAGCGCAGAGGTCAGGAAGTAGAAATACAAACAACTGAAATTACTGTTGAAAAAGATCAGGAAAACCTCGTAAAGATAGAAGATACGCATACCATCTGTAGATGCAGTTAGCCAATCTCTTGCAAACAAAGCACATTTTGAGGTACTCCCATGAACAATGCAGTGAACAGCAGCTCTTTAAGAGATTTTTCAAAGCTCAACAAGTTAATAAAAAAAAAGACCAGACAAACCAGACATTTGACTAGAACTAGATCAAATGGGTACAAATGGCAAGAGAGGAGATTCTGGTTGGATATCAGGAAGAAATTCTTGAGAGTAAGGGCGGGTCGGCAGTGGAACAGACTGCCGAGGGAGGTGGTGGATTCTCCCATATTGGAGATCATCAAGCAGAGGCTCGACAGACACCTGCTGGAGATGCTCTAGGAGCATTTTCTGTTCCAGGCAGGGGGTTGGACTAGATGACCTTGTGGGCACTTCCAAATCTATGATTCTATGAATCAAACTGGACCCACACAAAACCTATGATGGGTTAATGCAGCGGTTCCCAAACTCCCCCCACCGGTCATTAAGTGTGTGCGGGAGGGGATGTGACACTGGCACCTCAAAATGGCACCCTGGAGTGATTGTGACCCACTTCCAGTTTTCATCCAAAAACCAGAAGTGGGTCACAATTGCCCCAAGGAGCCATTGTGAAGTGCGGAGAGGCCCGCAGAGAGAGCCATGGGCTCCCTGCGGCTGGGTTAATGCAAATTAAACTTGCTGGGTTAATGCAAGAATTCTGCCTCTGTACATTTAGCACTGAAGGTTTGATCAGGAACAATCACACCCTTTTGAATGGGCACATTGGCTGTTGTTCTAGAAGAGTCTAAAGGATCCTCCGTCCCACAATCCTGGATCATCATATATATCCACATACAACATTCCCGTCACCGTCCCAGAGTCCACTATTAATTTTCAAAGTGTCACGTATAGTGCAGGCTACACCGTTATCAGCGTCTAATTCGTTACTTACATTTGAACAAAGTCCTGTGAGGATATATTCTTTCCTAAGAGGTATCTGCTTCAACACCACCCCCACTGGTTTTTAAACAGGTTCATTTGGAATCAGAACAAACAATGAGAGCTGCTGCCTTCAGGCCCTGCCTCTGGAAAACCCACAAGCTTTTGGCTTAGCCATGGTTGGAAGCAGAACACCTCACTAGATGGAGCTCTGTCTGATCCAGCAAGGCTTTTCTAGTTCGTCCTTAAGTTTACTGTGTTAGGCGTAACTCCCATACACCCTAACTTGAGAGCAGGCTCCATTCAAGTCAGTGGGATTTGCTTCTGGCCTTTCTTGGAGAGGTCTGACCTCGGTTCAACTATCCATGTTCTTGTCACCTCAGTTGGACTACAGTAATGTCCTCTACCTGGGGCTGCTCATGAAGAGCATTTGAAGACTTCAATTGGTACAAAATACAGCAGCCTGGCCATTAACCAGGACTTCTTGTAGGATCACATTATGCCAATTCTTTGTGAAATATGGTGTTTGCCAATTTGTTTCTGGGATCAATTCAAGGGGCTTTTAAAGCCTTAAAGAGTTTAGAACCAGGCTCTCTTCAGGACCGTCCCCCCATATGCCCCCAATAGGCCTTTGTCTTTAGAAGTGCAATGGGCATCCACCAGGAGCAGGACCTTTTCAGTGGTGGTGATTGACTGTCAAATGTCCTCCTAAAGTTTTGTTGGACCCTATCCTGCACTCCCTCAGGAGATGGTTAAACCTGACATTTTTGCTCAGCTCTTGTTGGAGGGGGCTAAGGGTGGAGTTGCTGCGATAGTCTTCAATATAGCTCCCCCCCCCTTAATTTATGTACTTTGTAAACTACCTTTGGATCACCCTGTGGCATGAAAGTGTTTTAAAATAAATTAATTCCAAGCACACATGCATAGGAATCTGGTTGTTAGTTTTGAATTGCCTATATTTACAGTGTAATCCTAAGCGTATCTACTCACAAGTAAGTCCCATTGAGGCCAATAGAGCTTGCTCCCAAGTAAGTGTGCAGCCTTAGTTATTTCTCTGGAATAGTATACAGACAATGCTTTCTATAAAGTCTTACATCTTTCAGCTGCATTTCAACTTCATTTCCATTTCTTGGTGATCCTGAGCAGCTTGCAGCAGCTTCCTAAAAAAGAAGGAAACCAGAATCGGTTTAATGGTTTGATTTTATTAGATGTGAGTGCATGCCTCTTGGAAAGACAGGACAAAATGCATGTTTAAGTACCAGTTGTTTCTCATAGAACGATACTTGTAAAAAACCCATTTGAAAAATAATGGGTCTTGGGATTGCCTGCCTATGTAAACCGCCTTGAGTCTGTAAAGAAAAGGTGTTTATATAAATACCAGAATATAAATAAATAAAATAAGTTCTGTTTGATGCAATCCGAATGTTACTATCATTTGTTCAAGCCAATGCAGCACTTTGTCTTCTAGATCTCTCACACTCACAGTAGTTTCTTCTTTACTGCAACTCAGACCTTGCATAGCATCACCTGAAAATAGGAATATTTCATTTAATTGACTCTGGAATGTGCTAGAAGCTCCCAAAGGATTAGGCTCAAGCTACCTTGGTTGCAAGCTGTCTGTTAAAACATTATATATCATAGTTCTGCATTCAGGACATCTGCTGGGGACAAATGGGATGGCAAGATGTAGTGCTTTCAACACCTTAAAGACAAGGAGTTAGTGAGGTTCCTGGGATAGCAAGCTAGACATGCTAAAACACTGTTGTTATCAGGAACAAATTTCAGTGGAGACTATTCATTTATACTCTGAAAATTAATGTATCAGTATCAACTCTTTAGATCTGTGAGGCAATTCACAAGCCTTTTTTAATATAGTACTATAGGAAGAAATAGCATATGTAGCTTTGGAAGCCTTTCCACTTATTAAACCCAACCCTACAATAAGAAATACACTGCATTTGCAGAAATTTAACACATACCTGTATAACGCTGGGACTCACAATTCCATAATAATACTTCCCAATATAGACTGTCAATATTCAGCCACAACCTGACCATAATCCAACATAGCCTTAAGCATAATAAACCCCATTGAAATAATTAGGTCTAGTGCACTTAACTATGGCCATTGTGTTTTGATTATTGGGAATCTGGTGTGGCATACTGCAGTTAAAAGGGGGCCCTGGCTTAAGACTGGCACCTCTATCACAAGAAAGGACTGCAGTATATTCTTGTAGCTGTCAGAACCCACAAATAAGAACTCACACAAGCCTGCTGCTCTCATATGCTCCATTTCATAGCTGATGCGCTACTGCCACCTACCCATTGTAAGTGGTACTGCTCCAAAGTATCTACAATAATCTACATCGGGGTTCGCAACCAGTGGTACTAGTACCACCAGTGGTACTTCGGTTGACAGCTGGTGGAACTCGGACTGCTGGCCCACCAGAACCCTGCTCCGATGCGGTGCTTTTGGAGGCTTGGTTTTGCTCCTGCCTTTGGCCGAGCCTCTCAGGAACGCTGAGAAGGGTCCTCCCACCTGCCCAGAGCCTCTTACCTGCGTTTTCTGGCCTCAGAAAACCTGAAAACCCAGAACTAACTGGCAATGTCATCACCAGTCACTTCCAGTGGTGTGCAGCAGGAGTGTGGCACTGGAAGTGGTACTCGGCCAGGAAGTGGTCGAGAACCCCTGTTCTACATCTAATTAGAAGCCTTCAAAAAAACCAGAGTCATCCTTCTCTAAACTGTGGATTTCTAGAAAGGTACAGTATTTATTCAGGCCAGCGGGTGGCGCAGCGGGTTAAACCGCTGAACCATAAGCTATCGATCGAAAGGTCAGCAGTTCGATTCCCGCGACGGGGTGAGCGCTCGTTGCTTGGCCAGCTCCTGCCAACCTAGCAGTTCCAAAGCATGTCAATGCGAGTAGATAAATAGGTACCGCTTGCGGGAAGGTAAACAGCGCTCCGTGTTCCAGCTACATGCTACGCGCTGCGGCAAGGAGAGTCATGCCGGCCACATGACCACGGAGACGTCTTCGGACAACGCTGGCTCTTCGGCTTTGAAATGGAGATGAGCACCACACCCTAGAGTCGGACACGACTGAACTTAATTGTCAGGGGATACCTTTACCTTACAGTATTTATTAGTTTATACTGACGCCCAGAGTTTTAGCAACTGAAGTGCTGTAGTGTGATTATGCAAGTAGAAACATGATTTACCTATAAATCCTTTGTCCTGGAGAAACATGTGCTCAAAATATTATTCTGTGCTTGGTTTATAATCATTAATTACAATACTGTACTGTAGCTTGAGCAATATGGAGCAAGCCACAAACCCTGAGCTCAATATCAAGAAGTCATTGTTGCTTCCCAATAGAACATTCCTCCCTTCTGCTATAGAAATGGATCATCATCACATGCCTTGGAACACTTTATACTACCCTAGTAATTACTAGCTTACGCTAAAGACTCAAACCAGGGCCAGCCCATCCATGAGGCCAACTGAAGCAGTTGCCTCAGGCAGCAGATTGGTGAGGGATGCCCTTCTCTGTCCACCCACTCACCTCCACTGCTCCTCCTTCTCCTTCCACTCTTAGGATTGAAAAAGGAAGAGGGGGGAGAGTGCCAAGTTATAACATTGGAGAGTGGGAGGAGCAGAGGCTGGCACAACATCAAGTAAGAGTGGCAGCATTTGGCACGCTGCCTCAGGGGATCTTTGGCCAGCCCCAACTCAGACTACAGTCTTGTAGCATAAAATGCAGTTAACAAGCATCTTCTCTGCTGCTGACAGGGAGATTGCAAGAGGGAAAGACACTGAAAAAGAAGAATAATTCCAACAACCTCACCTGGATAAGAATATATGAAATTATAACCCAACAACCCTGCCAGTCGCCTGAGCGAGGATGTTTAAGATCACAGAAAGCTTGCAAAAAATTCCACAACTCTGAACAAGACCTGCTTCATGGATTCCTCGCTACTAAACAATTCAACACAGGCACTACAGCATATAGTTCTTTGTATTACACTGAGAATTTAAAAATTTGAGATTGGCAGAGCAGTTACACTGAAACCACTTTTGTCTACACGAACTAGGAACTCAAAGACGCTTCCATTACATTGTTACTTCACAGAAAAGTACCTGTAGTTTAAAAAAAAACTTCTAGTGTTTTAACAGTTAGTTGGTTACTTGGCAGGTACTGTAGCACTTACCTGAATCATTTTCAGTCTTTGTGCTCCTAAAAAATTACTTCACCCACCTCTGCAAAAACCAGTTAGTCAATTCACTATAATTTTATTAGTTAATAACCCCACTAATTGCTTACCAGGTGCTGCCTGACAGGATGAAAAAAGCAAGGAAAACCCCCTACTGATTTGAATAAAATGCTCTTTTCTTCATTCAACTTGTGTCAATTTCCTGAACATGTTAAAAAAAAAAAAACCATGAGCACAACCACAGAGACTGAATAAAAGGGCCAATCAGCATGATGCAAATTGCAAGCAGTTTTAGAGTTCTTCGGAACTCTTCAGCTGATTGGCTAAAGAAATGAAGAGGTGTGGGGAGGACTGGGCCTGGTGAAAAAGCCCCAGAGCTTTGCAACTTATAACAGTCTTAAGATAGAGCCAGGAAGAGTTATACACTCGTGTTGATTAGCATTACTAGGTACTAGACACCATCAGGTTGTGCCCAAGGTTTCTAGATGGCAGAACAACAGCAGCTAATTCTCAATTTTTAGAAAATATAAAAAACCAACCATTTGTTCTGTCTTCAGGGCTAATCGAAGCATAGCACCTTGTAAGGCAGAGCAGATGGGAAATGTAGCAGTCTATTAAAACTAGAGATTAATATACTGGTAGGTGTTCCACTAGACAGAAAAATCAATCAATATAGAAGCCAAACTGGTAGTATTACCTAGTCACTGGAGGGCATGCTACACTTCCTCCCCAAAACAGTGCCCACTTCTTCCAAGCTTATGCCACAATAAGTCTGTTAAGCTTTAAGAAGCCACAAGATTCCTTTTTATATTTTTAAATATAGTGTTATCTATCCTCAGTGACAATCCAGACATTCACTGGGAGTACACTAGAGAAGGAGGAGAAGATACGGCAACTGGATAAATGTCAAAACTTCAAATACAAGTCAGAAAGCATCCAATTCACTGGCATTGCCTTCTTCTTCCAGAAGGTCCCCTTCCCAAACTTACCATAGCAAAAGAGAAAAGGATACAGCAGCAAGGAGAGCCGGCAGCAGCACAGGCTTTGGGTAGCAATAGGGCACCATCCAAGTTAGACTGGAGTTTAAATGAGTTAATCGCGCCCATTTATTTATTTTAAAAAATTATACTCCACCTTATCCCATGTCAAAGCAAATGTCCAATCAGAAATCAAATCCAAATTAACTCATCTGAATCAGGCCCATTCCAAACTGGACTGGGAAGAGCCTGTCCACCGACATTGCCAAGTAGTAGTAGAGGGATGGGTGCAAGGGAAGGTTTCTTATTTACAGAAACTTGTATAGTAAATACATTAACTTGATTACCTGGGAAATCTGGATGCCGTTGGCTCTGTTTTCAAGCTCTGAACATTGCGGAGTAACGGCAGATAGCTGGTTTTTCAGACGATCCATCTCTTCCGAGAGGGAATTCAGTAACTGTTCTTTCTTTGCCACTTCTTTTGTTTTCTCTTCCAGCTGACCAAGTACACCAACAATGTCACTATGGCCGCTTCTGCTCTTCAGTTTCTCTTTCAGAAGCTGAATTTCGTGCTCTCTCTCTCCAAGGATATTGTTGAATTTTTCATTTTCCGTTTCAAGGGCAAGTATCTTCTATATGAAACACATGTACACATTTTACTACAGAAACCAGTCAGACATATTATGAAATCAAACAGAATTCCATTTTAAATATTGAGAACACACATGGTTGCTTTCCAATATTTACTAAATAGTTCAGACAGAGTCATACACAAATATAATCATACACATCATACAGATCTGGGAGACTTAGATAGAAAGGTATAGAGGACATTTGCATTAGCAGGTTCCCTTTTGAAGTGTTGGGGGTAATATTCACCTGTTCCTGGAGTGGTCCTTGGCAGCAGTGATGGAGAGAGGGGGGGGGAAAGAAGAGGGGTAGGGATGGCTAGGGCTCCAACCAGCATAGCACAAGCTAGGAGGAGGCCTGAGGCACAAAGAGACTAGGCCAAGAAGAGGAGTTGGTGCCAGAGGGCACGCAAAGAGTCATAGTTCAGGAGGTAAGGGTCAAGAAGGAAAGTTGGCGGGCTGCCTACCCTCTTAAACCTGCACACAGGGGAGGAGTTTTTTGGCTCTTACGCTGCAAAAAGAAATACCTTGATTGGGCTGGAGGTAAATCTGTGGGAGGGGGCATGAGAGGGTGGGGAGGAGGGAGAGGACATATGACTTCATTGTTGCCCATGTGGATTGGCTCTCCTTGGGAGCCAGACAGTTGGTTTTTAGCATATTGTCTCATTCCTGGTAGAGTAGTTTGCACATCATTGGCATGGGGGGGTGGAGAATGGAATGTGCTTCCGTGGCTACGTGAGCACCTTGATTCATGGCGTGCTGAAATGCTGAATGGTGATCAGATCCTTCCCTTCCTGGCTTCTCTTAGCCTTTTGGAGGAACTCTGTTACAGCCTGGTGCATGGTGCTGGAACACAAACGGCATGACCCTCGCTTGTGTCATAACACAGTCCAGCTCACAAGTCCAGCTCACAAGTCCTTAGCATTCAAAGTCTCTTTGGCACATTCTCATGTTAAAAGTCATTTCCTAACAGCCGCGACCCACCACTGAGTCCACAAACTGCCCCCTGCCCCCTTAAGGGGCAGGGACAGCATGGTGGCGGTGGCAATCCCAGAGATCGCTGCCACAAGTGCCCTGTCGTTTACCGGGGCTTGGGGGGGTGCGGGGAGGCCTTGTGACCCCCTGCAGGCCTCCCTGATCTTCAGATAGCTGAAAAATGGCAATTTTAGACCACAATTTATTTCTAAGTAAATATGCACAGTATTGTGCTATGAGATCTTAATCCAGACACTGGATTAAGTTCGCACATGCATCCTGTGTGAGGAAGCATCCCTGGTCTGCCAAGGAGCAGCTCTGTGCCCCAATCTCTCTGTAAATCTCCAAGTGTTGAAGTGAAAAGGAAAATCTTTACTGAGTTTAAATGTACAAAATGAGCAACCAGATTTTTTTTAAAAAAAGCAAAGCACCCTACACTCTGTTAAAGTTTAACAGATGTATAATATATGTATTATGTAAAGTGCAATGATCCTTCATTATAAGTTATCAATTAGACACAAATAGTTTCAGCCTAGAAATATTCATTTACCTCTAGAAGCCTCTTCCTTTCATCAGGCGCCATTTGTGTTTGGCCCTTAATGATGTCTTCCAAAGATTTTTTCAAGGCTACATTCTCTCTCTTATATTCTTGCAACTTGGTTTCAGATTTGGAGTCTCCCGACTTTAATCCCCATTTGCCGATATTCATCTCTTTGGTAGCCTTTGATGTCATCCCACGAAGTTTTCTAGAGTCATCAAGTACTGTTGAAGCAACAACAATAATAACTTAGCATTTGTGTAGTGCTTTCTGAGTGTGCAAAGTACTTCACATGTATTATTGATAGAATCCTTAAGAACAATCTTGCAAAGCAAGTTTGTATAAATTATCCCCCACACTGCAGCTGGGGGGCTCATACTGAGAGAAAGTGCCTTGCATATGGCCACAAAAGCCTGATTCACACTAGCCTTTTCCCGGCTCGCATGCCTCTGCCCTTGCGCCTGTCCCTGCGTCTGCACCTCTCTATGCGTTTGGAACTGGGGGCTGCTTGCCGCCTGTTGTCCCTCCTTCTGTCCCGCCTTCTTGAAGAAAGCGCAGCTGTGATTTGGTGAACAGAAGCACTGCCGTAGCACCGCAAGCATTCCCGCAAGCGCATAAAAAGATGAGGGGAAACCATCTTTCCTGCCTCACCACAAGCTGCGACGCAAGCATGAAAAAAGCTCCGCAAGACTCAACGCAGATCTAGAACAAGCCAGGAAAAGGCTAGTGTGAACCAGGCTTTAGTGAGTTCACAGCAGAGGCGAGATCAGAACACGGAAAGTCCTGATGTGCAGTTGTCTCTCAGCCATTACATTAGCCGAGATGTCTCTAAAGGAATGATCTCTGCAACCTGTCCTTTTGTTCTTTGTCAAGTACCATATGCACAATGGAACAACAATATAAATTACAGAATTTGCAAGTCTTCGCCTGATACTAACGCTGCATCCCTGGGCTCCCAGTTTTGGAAGTCGTCCTGAGAAGCGCAGTGAAGTGGAGACACGCCCAGCGAGCGAACCGAGGCGCGGCGCTTCCTGGCATTTGCTCCTGAACAAGGACAGGCGCGTTCGGGCAGAGAAGCCCCTTCACGAGCAGCGAGGCGACATCGGACTTTCTGCATTCATTTTCCCACCAATGAGGGGTGGGGGCTGAATATTCCCTATGAAGACCATGTCGTAAATAAAACTCAGACGCGGGGGGGGGCACTAATCTGCCCGCTGCGGGCTCGGATGTGTAGAAAACTCGATTTGCAGATCAGAAGTTTCCAGAGTCAGCCGGTGCCCAGAAGAGAGAAGGAGGAGGAGGAGGTCAACTGGACAGAAGCCGCCACTTGCTTGGGCGAATGAGTGCCCACCTCAGCCATATATATAAACACTGGGTTGACAACGTAACTCGGGTCCCGGGTGCACCGGACCCTTGGTACGCCCCTGTCTTCGTCTACATCACCCGCACACAGAGCCAGCCCGGAGGACGAGCAGCTCTTCCTCTTCGCTCACCCGCTTACTTACCGCCTTGGCCCTGGAAGCGGCTGGCGAGGACCTCCCTCTCTTTTCCCAGACACCGGCTGCCACCGGCCCGCCACGCAGGGATCACGTGAGCGGCGGCCACAGCACTCTTCTCCGAACCCAGCCCCACTTAAACGCTGCTTCCGGAAATTTGAATGTTGCGGGACTACTTGATGCCATTTCCGTTCCGTTACCAGGCTACGGCGGCCGGGAGGGTCAAACCGGACGTTCGCTAAAGCATAGAGGGCGGAGTCGAAGCTGGAGATTTGGGGGAACCGAAGAGGCGGAGAGCGGCGTTTGTTTTGTTCGAGGACCGCTAGCCGCCTCGCCCGGGAAGGCTTTAACGTCTGTTGTCTGAAAATAGTTCTGGGGTCGGGGATGCCTTCCCCCTCCGACCGGTCTCACGTCATTCCTAACGTGCACGCTCCCGGTGCGCGCATACCGGACCCATTCCCTACTTCCCAGTTAACTTTTGTCAATCGCTGAGAGGGGAGGCACGTCTTTTGACTCGTGCGCCTGGACGGGCAAAAAGGAAATCATCGTTGGAACCGGTCCGTTTTGCAAACCGACATAATAAAGAGTTAGAAAATAGACAATGACTCGTCCGATTCTTTTGTAAATGTCAGTGCTTGTATTTACACTGTCTCGGGTAACCTTGCCCATGATTTTCCACTGCCCATCTCAATTTTTGCTTGTTGTGCAACTTCTAAAGGCACAGGAGTCCAGCAAAAAAAAAGTTGGCAACTGGACCCTCTCAAGCACTTTTGGGCTGTTTCTAGAGCTTTTCTCTGAGGTAGGGTAAAGTGTTTTTAAATGACCTGCAACAACAACCTGTCTTTTAGTTTGTTTCCATGGATTTGACCAAACCACAGATTAAAAATGTACTGTATTTAAAAAATATTTCTACTTCTCTTGCTGTAGCTTCCTGCCATTTCTTTGCTCTCTCTGCAGCACTTGCACCCACATGTAGGCAATTTGCGCAAGTTTAGGCAATTCACGCAAGTGTAGTCTATTTGAGTAACAGCACAATCCTATCCAATTTACACCACCAGTGTAATTAGTGGTGCAGCTAGAATGGGAGGCCCCAGAATAGAAAGGGGATTCAAAGCCCCTCCAAAGGGGGATTCAAAGGGGATTTAAATCTCACCTCCCTCCCTGCCCTCCCCCGCTGGTTACACCGGTGGTATAAGTTGGATAGGATTGCGCTGTAGATACCGTAAGGGTCATTCCATGTGAAATCAATCAATGCATGAAACCTTGATGTCATGGATTTTGTTCCCTTTTGGTACATTTGTATCTGACCATGAGATTTTTTTTTTTAATTCAGATATTTTTGTCCACCCGTTTTTGAGACATTGAATTTTCAAAATTGCTTAAAAAGGCCAAAATTCACTTGCCACCATACCTTTCAAATGCCATTTACAAGATAACTATGAAAGCTACAGACATGGGACAGGTGTCATTTTAAAGCCTATGAATCATTTGATATACAACATGACACAATTGTAAATTTTCAAGATATTCAAAAATATTCAAATATTTATTTTGAATTTTTGGAAAGGATTTTTTATTTTAAAATTTTCAAAAAAAAATCACACTTAAAGATATATGTCTTGTAGCCAATCAGTCAAAATTTCAAGATGGTAATGCTATCATACCAAAATTAAATTTTCTTGTTGGCGGTGACCCTCAAGTCCATTTTTCTACAATTTACATTGCTAAAATTATAACCAATTACATTTTAATTGGTAATTAATTAGCAATTAGGAGTCACTAATTGGATTTTAATTGGTGTTAATTGATTTTAATTGGTAATTAGGAATTAGGAGTTACTAATTGGATTTTAATTGGTAATTAATTGGTAATTAATTAGCAATTAGAAGTCACCAATTAGTTTTTAATTGGTAATTAATTGGCAATTGGCGCAGTGGGTTAAACCGCTGAACCATGAGCTGTTGATCGAAAGGTCGGCAGTTTGAATCCGCGACGGGGTGAGCTCTCGTTGCTCCTGCCAACCTAGCAGTTCCAAAGCATGTTAATGTGAGTAGATAAATAGGTACCGCTTGCGGGAAGGTAAACAGCGCTCCGTGTTCCAGCCGCATGCTACGCATTGCGGCAAGGAGAGTCATGCCGGGCACATGACCACGGAGGCGTCTTCGGACAACACTGGCTCTTCGGCTTTGAAATGGGGATGAGCACCACACCCTAGAGTCAGACACGACTGGACTTGATTGTCAGGGGTCACCTTTACCTTAATTGGATTTTAATTGGTTTTTAATTGATGATTAATTAGCAATTAGGGTCACTAACTGGTTTTTAATTGGTTTTAAATTGGTAATTAATTAGCAACTAGGAGTCAATACTGTATTTCTTCAATTCTAAGACGCATGTTTTTTCCCAATTAAGCATTTCAAAAAATGGGGTGCGTCTTAGAATTGAAGGTCTCCAAAAGCACCCCAAAATGCTATCTTCTTACTTACTGGGGCTTGGGGGAGCTTCAGGGAGACCTGCGCGACCCTCTGCAGGCCTCCCTGATCTTCAGTTCGGCAAAAAACGGTGATTTTCAGCCATTTCCGGTTTTTGGAAATACCAGAAATGCCCAAAAATCGCTGTTTTTCGCCGAACTGAAGATCAGGGAGGCCTGCAAAGGGTTGCGCAGGCCTCCCTGAAGCTCCCCAAGCCCAGGTAATGAAGGAAATTGCACTTTCTGGCGGGGCCAGAAATGCTATGCAAAGGCAGTGCTCTCAGTCATCCTCAGCTGCAGGAGACATCCTGGGGAGAGTTGGTGCTGAGCGGGTAGATTCAATGAAGGGAAGCGAGTCTTACAATCGATGGATTTTTTTCCCCTGCTGTTGGTACTGAAAGTAAAGGTGCGACTTAGAATCGATGGCGCCTTAGACTCGATGGCGCCTTAGACTCGAAGAAATACGGTAATTGGCTTTTAATTGGTTCTTAATTAGCAATTAGGAGTCACTAATTGGCTTTTAATGGGTTTTAGTTGGTAATTAATTGGTAATTAATTAGCAATAAGGAATCACTGATTTTTAATTGTTTTAATTGGTAATTAATTAGCAATTTAGGAGTCACTAATAATATAATTTTATCAATGTAAATTGTAGAAAAATGGACTTGAGGGGTTTAATTCCTTGTCACTGCCAACAAGAAAATTTAATTTTTATATTATACCATTGAGATACCACCTTGAAATTTTGACTGATTGGCTACAAGACATATACCTTCAAGTGTTTTTTTTTGTTGAAAATTTTAAAATAATCCGATTTTCCAAAAATTCAAAATAAATATTATTTGAATATTTTTGAATTTCTTGAAAAAATTCTTTAAAATGACACCTATCACCATGTCTGTAGCTTTCATAGTTATCTTGTAAATGGCATTTGAAGGTGTGGTGACGAGTCAATTTTGGCCTTTCAGGCAATTTTGAAAATTCAATATCTCAAAAATGGGTGGACAAAAAATTTTTTTTTTAAACATCTCAAGGTAAGGTAGAAATGTACCAAAAATGAACAAAATCCATGGTTTTTGTTCCAAAATGGATTTTTCATTGGTTGATTTGACATGGAATGACCCGTAAGTCTATGCAAATTTTGTAAATTTATGCAAATTGAGCAATTTTACACCATTTTATAAGCAGACTCAAGAAAAAATTATTTACACAATCATTTTGCTGGTGTGGCCCGTATTGGCCCCCCTAGGGCAGGCAGCGGCTTAACCTGGAGCAAGGAAACAAATACTCCCTTGCCCTGAGGAGGCTTCGGAGGCCGAAACTTCCCCACAGGATGCAGCAGGCGCCACATGTGGGGATTGGTGGTTCCCCACACGTTGGATTGGGCAGTTTCCATTCCCTAGTGTAGGGGTGGCCAACCTTTCAACATGAACGTTCCTGGACCTTTAATGGTTGCATAGGTAAAGGTAAAGGTGACCCCTGACAATTAAGTCCAGTTGTGTCCGACTCTAGGGTGTGGTGCTCATCCCCATTTCAAAGCCGAAGAGCCAGCATTGTCCGAAGACGCCTCCGTGGTCATGTGGCCGGCATGACTCTCCTTGCCGCAGCACGTAGCATACAGCTGGAACACGGAGCACTGTTTACCTTCCCGCAAGCGGTACCTATTTATCTACTCGCATTAACATGCTTTGGAACTGCTAGGTTGGCAGGAGCTGGCCAAGCAACGAGAGGTCACCCCGTCGCGGATTCGAACTGCCGACCTTTCGATCGACAACTCATGGTTCAGCGGTTTAACCCACTGTGCCACCCACTGGCCTAATGGTTGCATAGGTGAGGGCATTTCAGCAAGTGCAGCTGCTTTAGCAGCACCATCAGCAATTGCAGCTGCCAAGATTCTGTCTTCTGCACAACTCTTAAGAACACAGAGGTCCTAATGCTGGAAGATTGGCCACGCCTGCCTACTGTAACTAACTGTAACTAACTATATGCAACTGATGCAATTGTATATGCTTCCTCTTTTTAGCTCTGACTCTATCCTCCTCCTCTGGTGTCTCCCTTGTGTCAATACCTAGACTGTAAGCTCCTTGGGGCAGGGACCAGACTTTTTACTCTCTGTAAAGTATTGGAAAAGGTCAGTTTACGTTCCAATTCCAAAGAAGGGCAATGCCAAGGAGTGTTCAAACTATCGCACAATTACACTCAATTCACATGCTAGCAAGGTTATGCTCAAAATCCTACAAGATAGGCTTCAGCAGTATGTGAACCGAGAACTACCGTAAGTACAAGCTGGGTTTCAAAGAGGCAGAGGAACTAGAGATCAAATTGCCAACATGCGCTGGATCATGGAGAAAGCACGAGAGTTCCAAAAAAACACCTACGTCTGCTTCATTGACTACGCAAAAGCCTTTGATTGTGTGGATCACAACAAACTGGCAAATTCTTAAAGAGATGGGGGTACCAGACCACCTTACCTGTCTCCTGAGAAACCTGTATGCGGGTCAAGAAGCAACAGTTCGAACCGGCCATGGAAAAACCGATTGGTTCAAAATTGGGAAGGGAGTACGGCAAGGCTGTATATTGTCACCCTGCTTATTTAACATATGCAGAGTACATTATGAGAAATGCAGGGCTGAATGAATCGCAAGCCGGAATCAAGATTGCCGGGAGAAATATCAACAACCTCAGATATGCAGACGATACCACCCTAATGCCAGAAAGTGAAGAAGAACTAAAGAGCCTCTTGATGAGAGTGAAAGAGGAGAGTGCAAAAGTTGGCTTGAAACTCAACATTAATAAAACTAAGATCATGGCATCTGGTCCCATCAATTCCTGGGAAATAGAAGGGGCAGAAATAGAAGCAGTAACAGATTTTACTTTTATGGGGTTCCAAGATCACTGCAGATGGAGACAGCAGCCATGAAATTAAAAGACGCTTACTCCTTGGAAGGAAAGCTATGGCAAATTTAGACAGCATAATAAAAAGCAGAGATATCACCATGCCAACAAAAGTTCGTATAGTCAGGGCGATGGTGTTCCCAGTAGCAATGTATGGTTGCGAGAGTTGGACCATAAGGAAGGCTGAGCGCCAAAGAATAGATGCTTTTGAACTGTGCTGCTGGAGAAGACTCCTGAGAGTCCCTTGGACTGCTAGGAGATCAAATCAGTCAATCCTAAATGAAATCAACCCTGACTTTTCCCTGGAAGGACAGGTACTGAGGCTGAAGCCACCTAATTGGCCACCTAATGCGAAGAGAGGACTCTCTGGAGAAGACTCTGATGCTGGGAAAGATTGAAGGCAAAAGGAGAAGGGGAAGGCAAAGAATGAGATGGTTAGACAGCATCACCGATGCAACGAACATGAAAATAAGCGAACTCAGGAAGATAGTGGAGGACAGGAAGGCCTGGCGGGATATGGTTCATGGGATCACGAAGGGTCAGACACGACTTAACGACTGAACAACAACAAAAGTATACAGTATTCTATGTAAAGCAGCAGCACCAAACTAGAAACCAGCCAAAGCAAAAACAATGATAATTTTTGTTTTTAGTGGTATGTAAATCTGATACTATGGCATGCAGTGTAGAGGAGATTATCCTACATGCCTCAAAGGATGCTGAGAGACTGATTTCAACGGCAGTTTAACGATTCCAGTGATTTGATTTGATTTGATATGGTTTCTAACTGGCTAAGATGGTATGATTAACTGGTTAAACGTAGCATTTTTTTCTTGCATAATACTGGTGCTAACTGCAGAAAATATATACAGTACACAGTTTTATAGATTTATTTAGAAAGTTATATTTGAACTCTGCAGAAGGGGGCGATCTAAGACTAGCTTGATTGTATGTGTTCTTGAACAAAAAGGAGACAAGGAGAGAGATATAAACCTGCTGACGCGTAGAACAAACTTAAAGAAAACCAAGACTCTTGCAATAATGTTCTGTAAAGTTTTCCTTATTTCACTCCATTTCCATCAGCATACTGAAGAAAAAAATAGGTGTTATGTGCCATTCCCTAATCATTATTTTATGCATATTCACATTTCTTTCCTGTAATGATCCATATTGCAGAGGGATTCCCTCCCCCACATCATCGTGAAACCACGGTACTTTGCAAATTCTTCAGTCCGCATTGCCAGAATTCACAAGTTCATACCAGTTCTGTCTAACACCACAGGAATGGTGGGTGCAAGTTGACAAATCCCTTTCTTCTTGTAGCCTTTAACTCGCTCGTCATACATAGACCCACCCATCAGCCGCGTTTCGCTGCATAAGAACATTCCCTGTTGCTGCTGCTGCTGCTGCTGACGACTCCTTTGGCATTTCTGTCTGGAGGCAGGCAGCAGAGAGTCTGAAGTACACATGTTTTTAGCTTCTTCTTTTTTTGAAGTAGCAATTTAAAAATTGCTGCAAACCATGCTCCGGGTCATCGTTGAATCTGCTGCAAATATCCCTAAACATAAGTTTGGGAAACCAGATCCCATTGTGTCAATTATTTTTAAAGGTAAGGAACACGCTAACTTGTGAAAGGAGATTATTTTTTTTTCTCTGCCTCTTTCTAGCATGATCAAAAAAGTATGATAGTTGTGATATAATGGCAGCTGCACAACATCTGTTTCTGAAGAAAGGATCCCCCCCCCCACTTTTCTGGGTGTTTGGTCACTGTTTGGAAACGTTTCTTCCAGTTAGCCTTCAGTCTTTCTGATGTTTTAAGTTTTGGTTGGCTCCTTCTGGGTATCAGTTTTTCTGTTTTATTACTCTTTTTTCCATTTGTGTTTTTGGGTTCTTGATTTGTTTGTTGTTGGGGTGGGTTTTTTTCCCCCTGTTAGCTGTTTTGGGCATCTCCATTCCAGAGGGGGCAGGAAGGATCCAAATCCTTATAATTAAATACATAATGACCTTCATAGGACACAGCTTGTAAAAAGGGTGGGAAGTGCTGGGATGACATTTTCAGGAGTTGCTATTTCACAATTCTGTTTCTCAACTCCTATGCAGATGTGTGTCCATCTGTACCTGTGCACACTGAGATCTCACATTTCTAATGTTGATGAATGCTTTGCTTATAACTTTGCTTATAACACAGACCGTGATTTTGATTATTTAGTTGGCATTTGACTGTAAGCCTTTTTGGCAGACAGCGTTTCTTTTTAAATGTTGCCTTAAAAGTTTAGCTTAGTTTTCAAAAACATTTCAGACACTAATTATCCACTTTATGAAACACATTGAGGTGTCTTTGCTTTTCAGACCCAAACAGCATAATCCTATGCATGCCTACTCAGAAGTAAGTCTGAGTAGGCTTACTGAGTAGGCTTACTGAGTTCAATGGGACCTACTCCCAGGTAAACATGTATAGAATTGCAGCCACAGTTTTATATTTAGGAAATTAGCAACCAATGTTTTGAGGAAGAGAAAAGAAGTACATTTGCCTTTATCCATAAGTCTAAATGAGATTCCTTTCATTTTTGGTGTTTAGTTTGCAATGAATTTCAGTTTTTATTGCTTCCTTTTCACACAGTTCCAATACAGTCAGATCTTATAACTTCCTTATAGCTTACCTTAGAGACTGAACTGGGCTGTGGCTAGAGGTCTGGAGCTGTTAGTTTTGAGAGTTAGTTTTGAGAATCATTATTTGGATGCATATGCTGAGCTGGAAAATGTCGTAAGAGTTTTACTGGACAAAAATACGGTAACTTACAGAGACAGACTTGACTCTATGGGAGTTGTTACAGTGTAATGAGAAAGTTGACCTGTAGCTTAATACTTGGAAAAAAATGATTGCTAGAATATTTAAATAAATGGCATTGGGAAAAGATGCAGAACATCCTCATTCTTGACGGTCTGTTTCTGCGTTTCTCAAATTTCAGAATGTTCAGTGCAGTCTTTCTGTTCAACCCTTGCACAAGACCCTTCTCAAATGATGTCTTGTGAAATATGAATTTGAGACGAGATGACTCACCTAGTCTAGATAAATATATTTTTATTCCTTATTGTTACTATAAAAGTGCACTTTAACTGTCATTTTACTTTGCAAAATATGTTTATATTTGTGATTTATTTAGCAATCCTTGTAATTCACACAGTCCACATTTGAACTTGTTTTCAAGCTGAATGGCCTTTTTTTGTCCCAGCTAACTGAATGTTTGCATGATGTGCTACAAGTATGGCCGATTTAGCAGTGAGGCTAAGGAAAGGGCCAAACAATATGTTATACATTGCTGGAACTGTACTATTTTCCCCAGCACAGCAAAGAGCAGCTGAGGGGGCAAGATTTATAGCCTAATCCTACCTAACTCCCCTGGTGCCAATACAGCAGCGCCAGTAGGGCACATGCTACATCCCACAAAGGAGTCTCAGGTCCCAGAGGTCTCCTCAGCGTAAGGGACCATTTGTTCCCATGCCTTCCCTGCCCTGATGGGTATACTTGGATCTGCGCCAGCTATTTTGTTGGCGCAAGTCCAAGTTGGACCTGGGTTGGGAGATCGAGGCCGGGAAGGGGGATAGGATATCTGCGGAGCTGCTGTTGCTGATACTGCCCCCTATCTGGCCTTGACACCCACCACCCTATTCCTCCCCCTCCCCTCCCTGTTCCGCCCACCCACCACGCTGACTTACTGATGCTGGGGTTTCTCTGGTGGTCTCTGTTGTGTGAGTGCTGCTGCTCGTGGCTGGCGGTGACAGTCAGGCTGCACTCTGTGGTGTGTTGCATTTTGCGACAGCCGTAAAGTGTGCTGTGTTGCCGGAACATCGGGCTGTAAAATTGAGAAAACAGAGAGGGAAACAGTTAAGCACCCCTTTACTCCATTGATGATATTCTGATTCCTATTCTGCTTTTAAGTAACAATAATTATTTGTTGTCATTGTTGTTCAGTCGTTAAGTCGTGTCCGACCCTTCGTGATCCCATGAACCATATCCCGCCAGACCCCCCCCAACACCCGGCCCACATGATGCGGCCCAGCCAATCCCCAGCCAGGCCTGCAGCTGGGGCTTCGAAGCAACTTCCTGCCTCCTCTGAGGGGGCAGGATAATTCTCCCCGCGCCGCTATAGTGGCGCAGGAGTTATCTCGGAATGCTCTGCCAGAGTTTCTTAGAAGGCAAATTGATGTAGGCAAGGTTCTCCGAGTGCAAGACATTTTTAAAAACTGCAAGAGGGATACTGTTTTTCTCTGTATATAATTTAAAGGAGAGCATGAATGAGGAGCTGTGTTTAAGGGGTTTCGGTGTTTTGTGGGAACCAGGTCGCCAAAAAGTTGAATAAAACATCACACAATTACAGACTTGCAGAAATTCTGGGCTCATCATGATGAACCACTCGGACAACTGATTTTTCCAAGTGCAAACCTCAATCAGATTACTGGAGAAACAGTTTGCAAAACAGGTCAAAGGTTTATCATATGAATCTGCTCCAAGTGCCATTTTTTCATGAAAATTTTAACTGAATGACTCCAATACCAAAACTTTCCAAGCAGTGGAAAAATCAAAGCAGTCCAAAGATACATTAACTCAAGTGTCTCCAAGGGACTGGGATGTGGGTGGTATATATTTACAGGATCAGAGCCAAAAGTGTGAGTAGAAGCAAGTCTTGTAAAAGCAAAGGCTTAAGGTAGAAGTTTAGAATCGAGAAGAACATCCTGTAAGCACTAAGCGTGGATGAGAGGTCTCAATGGAATGCACACTGGACTGCTGTTATAATCCCTGCTGCTGTCAGTAAATCAGCAGTCAAGTCAAGGCCATCATTTAGTACCAAACCCTTTACATACCTCAGTGATAGAGAAGTCTGCAACCTCTATTTCTTGTTACTGCCTTTTCTTTGTCTCTCAAAAATTTCATTGTAAGTGGGCAACTCCAGAAAATATGTATCAGATCTGCACCCAGTGATCCACACCAGTGCTCATCTGATGGCATCCCATAGATACGCTTCAGTTTAGTGGGTGTCGTATACCTATAATAATAATAATACTTAGCATTTGTATGGCACTTTCTGAATGTGCAAAGTGCTTTGCATGTATTACCTTCAGGGATGGCCTATGCCTCTGCACTGCCCAAATCCCACCCATTTTGCCGCCCCCGCGAGTGCAAGCACACACCTTTGGTAGATAAGGAATCGGGGGGGGGGGAGGTGTCCCCGTGCCCAACTTCCCTTCTCTTATCTCATGCTGCTCTCTGTGCACAGCCTCCATCCTCCACACTGCTCCTGGTTCAAAGGAACAGGAGGAGTTGGTTACTGTCATATTCCTGCCATGCTTGTGAGCTTTCCTGGGGCATCTGGCTGGCCACTGGTGGAGACAGTGATTGTTGGTAGTAATCAGGTGAAGTCCCCTTTCTATGCTTCATGTTTAGCCCACAAGAAAAATCTGAAAGCTACTGTAGGGAGATATGAAATATTTACCTATAGCAATGGCAGCCTAGAGCTAGTGGTGAAGCGGATATAAGGAGTAACAAAACTGCAAGAGGTTATTAACTATTCGCTTCCTCAGCATAGATGCAAGGAGTACAATTTGTTATTATACTGTAAGTGTGCATAAGAGAACAGGTCTCTGCCCTGTGGAGCTTAGAATCTGTGACGCAGCAGAGACGAGACGATGAGGAGGGAAGTGAATCTACTGCACGATGCAGGGGTAAACAATTTCGGAGAAGGGTGAAGACACATTTTTTTCAGTTGGTAATACATGCAAAGCACTTTGCACATTCAGAAAGTGCCATATGCTGAGCAGAACACAATTAACATAAGAACATAAGAAGAGCCCTGCTGGATCAGGCCAAAAGCCCATCTAGTCCAGCTTCCTGTGTCACACAGTGGCCCCACCAGATGCCTCAGGGAGCACACGAGACAACAAGATACCTGTGTCCAGTCGCCACTCCCTTGCACCTGGCACAGAGAAAACCCACTTCTAAAAAAAAAAAAAAAAAAAAATCCAGCTAACCCAGCAATCCAGAAGCCTTTTGGATGAGAAATCAAGGATGATTACAGCATTTGGGTATGATAAGATGCAATCGTCGTTTTTTAAAAAAATGTGGATTAAAAAAAAATGGTGGGTATGACCCAGCTAAAGCCAAACATCTTTAACGCTGAAATTGTGTGCCTGCTTACTTGAGAAGTCCCATTGAACTCAGTATAGAATCATTGATTTAAATGTGAGAGATTTGTAATATGATCCTAACTAAGCATAAGCAACTCTGTGGCACCTTAAAAAATGAACATCAGATTTACAGCCCTGTCCTATGTGATGCAACCGCCGCTGGAACCAGTGTACACACTGGAACAGTGGAACACACTGTAACATGCATAGACACGCAGTTCTGGACCACCACCACAGACAGCAGGGAGGACCCCATGCACAGAGGCGGTGAGGAGAAGCCCGGCTAACGTTGGTGATGGAAAGGGACAGAGACGGATCAGAAGGAGGGACGGGGTATGTCAGTGGTGGGAGGGGAGCTATAGAGCTGGTGCAAGTCTGAGGAGACCCATTGGCGATTGGGGGCTTACGGAGGGGTTATCCGTTAAGCCTCCTGATGACCTCCACTACCATAGCATTTAGCGCAGCCTGTTTTGGCACGGGTGGGGAATAGGATAGGCTATTGTAGCATATGCTTTGGTGGACTACAATCCACTTCATCAGATGTGTTGTCATCCTAAACCTGTTAGAAGCAAGTCCCATTGGGTTTAGTTGGATTTACCCTAAGTGGGCATTGGATTCCAGTATATATTATACAAGTTATACTAAAATCAGTGGGACTTAAGAGCGTGTAACTTTGACTGGATTCTCCCTATTGGTTTATATCCACAAATGCCCTTTTATGTATGGAAAAGTTCTTGAATTTGTGGAAGAGCCATTTTAGCGTTAGCGCAAGATTGTGACAGGAAAAAAAACTGTCAGAAAAAAGAATTTAGAACCCTTCTGTTAATTCCAATCCATATTAAGTACAATATAATATTGTGGAGGATTGCACTAGGTGGGGAAAATGTTACAAATAGTGTTCTGCAAATTCTTCCTTCTACTGACTCTTGCACTACATTCACAGAACTCTGTTACTGGTAAAATTCCTACCGTGAGCATGACTCTGGATACAACCCATTGTATTTTACCTCCTTTTAGATCTTAAATCCACATATATATTAGCATGATTCCTGCAGCAAGTTTGCACAGTCACAAATGTTCAAAAACAGTCAAGAACTTATGTTAAAATTAGATATTGTTTGCACTGAAGCCCATAGCTAAATTGTGGTTTCAAAGTAGTGCGTTATCATTTTTTGTAAACTGAAAATAGCTCCGATAAAGCAGCATTTGCTTGCTTTGTTCTGGGTTCTGTGTACCTGTAAACAGAGTATGTTTGATTAACAGTGCGATCCTATGCATGTTTATTCGGAAGTGTTCAGTGAGGCTTACTCACAGGAAAGTGTAAGGATTACCACCTAAGTATACTAATGAAAGAAGTACAAAGGAAAGGCCACACCCTTGTTTCGATAAAGCTAAAAGTTTCCCCGGTTTGTAGGCTCAGTTCTCAGTTCTTAGAAGTTGCTGTAAATTAGTTGTGTGTTTCCCTGATTCTCCAGATTCAATGGAAGTGTACTATGGTGCACCAATCATCATTAGTGCTTTTTTTTGTCACCCCATAGTGTAGGCTGCTTAGTGAGCTGCATGAAGTTATCAGTTTAAATCTCACTTCAGTCGTGCATTCACTAGTTGGCTTTAGGCAAGCAAGCTAACCTTCTCTCAGCCTCACACACACCCAGCAACAATATACAGTGCTACCAGAGGCAGAGCCAATTCAAGACCTCTCAACTCCTGCGGCTATGTGCCAAATGTACCCTTCCCCCCCGCTTGTCTGGTGATGCACCAGCCTCTAATTCTCCTACTATCTGGATTGGAAGAGGAGGGCGGAGTAGAAGACCTTCCTCTCTATGTTTTCCAGTTCAAGGACAAGAGGAGATGCACTGGAGGCAGGTGGAGGTGGACGCGCCTGCCTCAGTTGGTTCTATGGATGGGCTTACCTTGTATACTGCTTAAAACTACTGCTAACCTGTGTGCTCAGATGTCAGTGACGTGTACATCTTTCTTTCTTTCTTTCTTTCTTTCTTTCTTTCTTTTTGTTTTGTTTAACAACACTTTACCTTTGGAGAGTTCTTTGCCACCCACACAGCCTTGCCTAAACTAAATGCTAAGAAGAACATAATATGACTTGTATAATGAGGGAGAGATATAGGTAATGGATTGAATATACAGTACTCATGTCAACTACCTCTTGCTATGGACATCCAGCAATCATCCCGGTCTGCCTCAGGTGAGATGGTGGCGGCAGCTACCAAAATTAGTCCCCAAAGTGCAACTTGCTTGGCCTAGTCTTGCTCGCGAATGTTAAGAAGTCACCCAAGGAATAACAAATCTAATCTAGGATCACCCAGAGCAGTCTCTTGATTACGACGACAGCTACAAAAGGGGCTCCACAACAGCCTTATTGTAATCAAGTTTACTCAGAAGTAAGATCCAGTAATTTCAGTTGACTACTTCAGTGGTAGTAGCTTTAGCATTACTTAACCAAAGAACAGTAATGTAGTGTAGGTTAATCAGATGGTGATGTGATGATAAGGCAGAGTGTGAGTAAAGTTGAAGGAGTACAAAATATGCATTTAAAGAAGTAACCAAAAATATAGCCTTCTCCATCTGTACTCAATTAATAGGACAATAGGCCCCTCTCCTTGGCAAAGGACAGTGGATGACTGCTGCTTGTTCCATTCATTTCTGCAACTGGAAACAATGAGTTTCTACCAATGTGTTATATAATACAGTATATGCAGGTTAAATCAAAAAGCATTAAGACTGTACATTTAAGATGATAGCTTTACAGTAGATATTTTCCTTTGGCAGTCTTTTGTGGTCTGGTCTGAGTCAGTATCCTGCAGCATTTTTTTAAAGTTAATTCCGCTTACAGGAATTTATGTGAGTCAGTTCCCTCCTCCTCCCTGCAGAAGGGCTAAATTATCAACCGGCACCCATATGTGCAAGCAGCAGAAAAAATTTCCCAAGCACTTGTGAGCTGTGTGCAGACTGACTCACACATGGGTTAGAAGGAGAAGGAATAGCAGAGGAAGAAGTCTGCTCGTTTGTGTCCATCTGGTAACAAATCCATCATAATCCATGGTTAAGAGTTTCTGAGAGAGCAGTGCAATGGATACATACTAACACATTTTGGATATCTTTATCTTGGTCTGCCATATTTCTGCTGAAGACTATGCATTGTGTGTGCATTGAATTTAAGAAATGACATATTTTTTCCTCTGAATTTCTACACACAAAAGGCAGTTTTCAAGTTAATCGTATACATTGCTTGCAATCAAAATGACAAGGTCTTTATAGCTATTATATTTCTATCAGCAGAAGCAGTTCAGGCAGAAGGTGAGAATTCCCAGAGTTAAGAATGTTCTGACTTGGCATTATGGTTATGAAAGATGAAGCTAGCACCACTAAAGTCACATGGATAGATACTGCGAGCCAGTTTGCATGACTCTTTGGTGCATGATTAGCAGCTTTATATCTATCTGGACTGATGTTTTTCATCACTCTGAATTCAGGAAGGATTGAGGCAAATCAGTTTTGTGAGCACTCAGCTGCAGACATAAACCACTGTGGGATTATTTGTGGTGACTGAGCTGAATCAGGGTGTGAGAGAGCACTCAGACACTAGCCTCACCACATACCAAAATCTGCCCTGACAGAAAATGTCTACCTAGATATAGGGGGGAAAATGCAACTGGCCGTATATTAAGGACCACATAAATTATCCCTGGGGTATGTGCATCTTTATGAAAATTGAAAACGTACATTTGTAGTACATTTTATTAAATAACATGCTGTATAAATTACTGTACGAAATACGATATACTGTAAATCCATTCAACACTGTCATTGGGTACCACCATGGTTGCCTTGCCTGTTTGTACGAAGAAGAATATAATAAATGATCACTGATATTTTTTATATATTTTCAGCAGCGTAATCACATCTTCGATTTATTTGCAGATGAAAAGAAGAAAACAAAGAAAATTGATAGTGAACTCAACCCTGTTTGGAATGAGGTGACGGCTCATTTTTGGCTTCTACAATATTGATAAAGTGTAATATGTGTAGCAGAATTCAACCTTGTGCCTTGTTGAGGGACTCTGGACATTATGGAACATGAAGGACAACAAGAGACCCAAGTGTCACATGCTTCCTGTTCTCTGTGTTTCCCCCACAATTGAGAATGTATAATAATATAGCTAGCAGTATTGTAAATAAACGTGAAATGAAGAGAGCTGTGTGAGGTATGTGAATACCTCAACAGTCACCGGAAGCATGTTCATTTCAGGGAAGGTTTCCATCTGTCTCTCAGGTCTCCAAAGACGATGCGACTAGGAAACGTGAAGAAAAATAAAATTTTAATGTTGCTAAAAAAAAATTATTATCATATACTCCCAAACACCGGTTATCTGTAGCTAAATGCATGTGAGAATATACAGTATTGATGGCGCAATCCTGTTCTTCGCCTGCACTGGTGCTGCAGCCTCGGCACTAGCATAGGGTATTGCAAACATGCCATAAAGCACGTTTGTGGCACCTGGCGAGTAGGCAGCGCCAGAGCCGAGGCCTGTGCCGCCCACCCACCCACCAAAGAGGCTACAGGATAGCACTGTGGAGCAGGTAAGTCCCATTCCAATCAGTGCTGGGGCTGGGGGAGGGCAGAGAGGGGGTGTAACAGGGTGGGGGTGTAATGGGGCAGGGGAGGTCAGAGGGGGAGTGTATTGGGCCTGAGAGGGGAGGTGGAGTCAGCATCCTCGTCGGACGCCATATCCTATCCACCCTCCTAGGCCTCCAGACCCGACACGAGGCTCCTCAGTTCAGTGCCGCCAAATTAGGTGGTGCTGACCCAAGTAGCCCCATAGTGGAGGCTGGGGCATTATTTGGGGTAAGGTCCCAGGGACGAATGTCCCCTTACTCCAAGGAGACCCGCCCCAGCCCGCTCCTCTCCAGCCTGGCGCCCACGCTGTACCAGTGCTGGATAGGGTTGGGCTGCCCGTTATAGTTATCATTAGTTTATAGCGATTGTATTCTCTCGCTATGTTTCAATGAACTCTAAAACATTAATTAAAAATAATTTTTGTAATGTGTTCTAGCCTGCTCTTACAGTGGTCTCTTATCCAGATTGCAAACTCAATCCACAACTGCTTGGCTGCAGAAATACTACATTATGTAGTAAGAACATAAAAAAGCCCTGCTGAATCAGGTCACAGGCCCATCTAGGCCAGCATCCTGTTTTCCACAGCGGCCCATCAACTTCCTTTGGAAAGCCCACAAGCAGGAGAAAAAGGCGTATTTCTCTCCTGCCATTGCTCCCCTGCAACTGATATTCAGAGGCACTCTCACATCCTCTGGGCCCTAGAATCTATTCTAGTGTCTCTCTGTGGTTTTTATTTCTGCTTTTTGAAGATTTAAAGAGGATCCCTTATTGTTGGTTCCTGTATTAAAGATTAGATGAGCAACTCAAGTCTATGCATTTTTACTCAGAAGTTTGTCCCACTGAATTCAGTGGGGCTTAGGTCAGAACTACATTACACGCAGAGGCCTCTGCCCCTGCCTCTGCCTCTGCGCGCAGAGCTGCTCAGAAGGAGTGTCTTCCTGCCTGTTGTCCCTCCTGCTGTCCCGCCTTCTTAAGAAAGCACAGCTGTGATTGGTTAAACACAAGCACGCTCCGATTGGCCGAATAAGCCTTGGAATATAACCTCCACGGTGATTGGAGGTAGTTCTGATTGGCATGCAACCACTCTCCTCCCCCTCTTCTCCGATTGGTAGGCTGCAGTAGCTCCGCGAACCCGCCCCCTAGCTCCGCGAACCCGCCCCCTCAAAAGATGGGTTTCCAGCTTGAGGTACGCGCCGGCATTGCGGAGGTCGCAGCTGCTCCGCTTGCTTCCGAAATGCTGTCAGAATCTCCGCAACGCGTGTAATGTAGTTCCGGCCTCACTCCCAAGTAACTGTGCATAAGATTGCTTCTCTAAACTGTTTGTTAAATTAAAGCAACCATTTATATGAACAAGATCCCATGTCTCTCTTTGTGAGACTTTCTGATGGGTTTTATATACCTTGGCCTTTTCTGTTCCCTGCTTGTGGAACACAGTAATCAAATTATAATAGGATGCATGTTTAGATACAGAGATTTTTGGCTCCATGCAGAGGGTTATTTTTAGGTCTGTCGCAGTTCTATAATTTTAATACTCTGTATGTTTTCCCCCCAACTAAGAATATACTTAGGACTAGTCACTCTCAAACATCTCAAACATATAAAGATTGTATGTATGGTGGGGCAGCAGAAATTTGCATATGATATGTACAATTTTTCCGCGCGCGCACACACACACACATGATAACTGTGATCACTTCTACCCTGAAAAACAGGGGTTGCAAAAACAGGTTGCAAAAATCCAGCATACTGAGGCCCAATTCAGCAAAGGTTAGTTACATCTAGTCACACATACAAGGAGTCAACAGATTCTTGTGATCTGTTAGACATAATGTGCAGCCCAGTCCTACACATGTTTACTTAGAAGCAAATCCCATTGTATTCACTGGGGCTTACTACCAAAGAGTGCATTGGTTAGCAGCACAAATCCCTTTTTATTGCTTTTAATGGGACTCAATCATGAGTAACCATTGATAGATTGTGTCCATTATATGCATGGATGTACATTTGTACATGGCAGTTCCATAGTGTTATATATCTGAGGGAAAACATATTTGCAGGTCGGGTCTGGTGCCTCATCCTCCTGAGAATACGGCACTTATATATTAGAGATTGTATGAATTGGCCATAAGATATGTTCAAAGACATTTTCAGCCTAGAGAGCTAGGAACAGTTATAGTGCGCCTGAATCTAATTATGTTTCTGATTTTAAAATGTTTAAAATGCTTATTCAGGAAATGTTTTTAACTGATTTTATGCTGTTTCTTCCGTTTCAATGGATGTTCTAATTCTTTTTGCACAGATCCTTGAATTTGATTTGAGAGGAATAGCTCTGGATATTTCGTCATCACTGCAGATTATTGTGAAAGATTTTGAAACAATAGGACAGAACAAGTATGTTGAACCTTTAAAAAAGCCTCTGGTTTGTTCATTTTTTTCCAGTGCAATTTTCTTTAAGCAATTTCCTTTAGCAAAACGTTACTTTAAAATTAAATCAAGTAAATTTGTCTGATTGAATTTGCTACGTTTTAAAAACTTCAGATACATTAGTGGATTCCTTTGCTATTAGAAATTCTACTTTGTACATCAGTGTTCATCAGTATTCTGATTGGTCAGTTCTTTGGGAAAATTTTCTTGGTAAATATGTTTTTCTATTCTGACCTTCCTTACTTAGCATCCCAATAGTGTACCAAACACAACAGTTATGTAGCCCACTCTCAGAGGACATAAAATATAAGGGAATAAGATGAACATGGTGCAGGGAGAAGTTCTCCAAAAGATTTAGCAAGAGTGGGCCAGAAGGAGAGTTAAATTATAAATGAAAAGTGCAGAAAAAGTGAGGTGCTGTTTGTTCCATAAATGTTTTGAAGAAGTGGATTTTGGAGAACGTAAATTACACAAAGAATGGTGAAACTAGTCTAGTTATAACAGGGGTGACCGTGGCCAAACCGCAGCTCGCGAGCCACATGTAGCTCTTTTTTACATATAAAGTGCAGCTCATGGAAATACAGTATGTTGGCTGAGCTCCTTTTTGCATCATAATTAATATAAGAGGTAAATAAAACAATTTTCAAGCTTTATATAGATTGAGCATCCCTAATCTTGAAATCTGAATTGCTCCAAAATCCGAATTTTTGAGAATCGACATGATGCTCAAAAGTGCTCTGGCCGGCCTCTTCTCTGCATGGCCTTGGAGATGCCAACAGGTCTTTATCCAGATCTGTGGAAAGGCAGTCGCAGGGACCCGGCGGCTTCCTTCCTTCTCTCCTTTCCCCGCCACTTACTGCTGCATTCAGGGTCAACAGGGAGGGGGAAGTGGAGCCGAGCAGATTATATATATAAAATATTCGAAAATCCAAAAAAGTCCCAAATCTGAAACACTTCGGGTCCCCAGCGTTTCAGATAAGGGATACTCAACCTGAAATTATTTACTGGGTAAAAACTGAGTGTCCACTGCATTAAAACATAAATTTAATGTTCATGGTGATAAAATATATTTAAGAATTTAAATGCTAATTTTAGATTTGAGTCGGGGCTTAAAGAAATTTTGGATCAGCAAGGATTACAGAGGAATTGTGCTGGAGAATCAGTAATTGTACAAGAAGCTGGTGCCGACAATGTTAGTTTTAGTGGACGTTGCTTGTGATTGTGTCATGTGTGATTGTGTTACAGGCAGTGAAACAAGCAGAGTGTTAGGGCGCAATCCGATCCTATTTAGGCCGCCGTTGTAACCAGCGGCCTAGTGAAAACGGGAGGCCCCAGAACGGAAAGGGGATTCAAATCCCCTTTGAATTCCCCTTTTGGGTTATAACGGTGGCCTAAGTAGGATCGGATTACACCCTTAGTAACCTGTTTTAGGCTTCACGCACTTACCAGGGAGTGTGTCCCATTTAACATGCATAGGATTGTGCTATTAATCTGCAAAACTCTGTTAGAATTAACAGAGTTAATTCTTAACCCTTCCTTAGCTGTTTTCGGCTGCTCTGACCCACTTCTTTGGCTTCTCGCGAGCTTGGCTTCTCGCGAGCTTTACTTGCGACACAAAACCACTCGGAGCAGCCTGAGGCCCACTGAGCCAGGGTGGCACAGTGGGAGTGGTGTCACCCCTAATTTTGTCCTCACTTCGTGTGCCTCGCACCACACACACGCACACACCCCTAGCGATGGTTCTCAACCTGTGGTACAGGGCTAGGTGGGGGTACGTGGCTTGCTGTGTCTTTTAATTTTTTAAATTTAAACTCCAGACTCACAGCTGATAAGGCACAGACTTGCAACTCCCACATAAAAAAAAGCCTCTACCAAATCTTTATATAAACCCCTTTCTTGCATTTACATCCACGTTAGGGTGAGTAAGTTCTCTGACTAAATAGTCCCTAATTTATTACTAAAAAGAGAAACTTCATTGACAGTGAACATAAGAGATTCTTGTGCAACAAAACCACCCCTTCTCTCCCCCCAGACTTTGTTCCCAAGTGGAATGCAAATTAAGTGATTTCCTACTGGCTGGTTCAATTTATATGCTGGGTTTTAGAATACATTGTTTCTTCCATTTAAAGAAGGCAGCTCTTATGGCAGATTGAAGTGGTTCTTTGCCTTCTTAAGGAAGCTAAGAAGGAATTGCCTTGGTTTGTTTTTGGATGGGAGACCTGTGGTGATATTTTCTTTAACAATAAAAAGGGGTGGCAAAAATTGAAAGAAAAGGTGGCTAACAGTGTAAGCTGAGTAATTTTAATGTTAAATTTAACATTTTAATAATTATTACTTAATTAATGCTAATTAATTGGCACAGGGGTACTTCAAAAAAATTTGAACGTGCCAGGGGGTACACTTGGTGAAAAAGGTTGAGAACCCCTGCACTATGCTATTTATTTAAGACTGATTCATATTAAATTTGTTAGATCTGTGTCCACACAGATTAACCCGTGTCATATATCTGGTCAGGAGGCTTCAGTGGGATTTAATCAGCCTAACAGCGCAATCCTATACATTTCTACTCAAAAGTAAGCTCCCATTAAATTCAATAGGACGTACTCCCAGGGAAGCGTGTATAGGATTGCAGCCTCACTGTATGAACGACTGTAGACAAACACAGCTACCACTGTCACATTTGTTTCTTCATGTTCCTCACCACCCTGTTGGTAGAGATACGCATGCAAATAATGCTAGAGCTATTTTTGATGCAAAAGTGATAGTGATGGTGGCTGCTTGAAAGCATCTCATTGTGTGCTGTTTACTTTGTGATTAATACATGAGGATTTTGTTTCTAGGAATTAATTAGAAGAATCCGCCTTCTAACAAAGTTTATTTGGAAAGGCATTTCCAGCAAACAATTCTCTGGTTCTCTTTTACTTGCATGAGTTCTTGCTAAAATGATATTTGGGGTCCGATCCTATCCAACTTTCTAGTGCTGATGCAGCCGTGCCAACGGGGCATGTGCACTACATCCTGTGGGAGGGGGACAGTCACGGAGGCCTCCTCAAGGTAAGGAAACACTTGTTCCTTTATCTCAAGGTTGCATTGCAGCTGCACCGGCCCTGGAAAGTTGGATAGAATTTGGGCCCTTAGTCATACAGAAAGCTCAGTCAGAATTGAGATGGTAGAAGGAGAGAGGATTTAATCCTTTGCTCCCCTCTATGGTCCTCCTAAATTGGGCTCCCCCCCCCCCCGGTGGCTGCTATATGTCCCAAGAGCAGGGTGACCAGATACAATGGAAGACAAAGTGCCTATACCTTTAACTAGGCTTACCAGATTTCTTCCCGGGGCAGGGTGTAGCCCTTTAGGAGAAAGAATGTGGGCAGATGTAGCTTGTTAAACCTTAGAGCACAATCCTAGGCATGTCTACTCAGAAGCAAGCCCCATTGAATACCTTTAACCAGTGTATAGAAGAGGGAATTTTGGCAGGTGCATCTTTTTGCACCCTTCCATGATGAGCTGCACCTGCGAAAATTCCCTCTTCTATACAGTGGTTAAAGGTATAGGCACTTTGTCCTCCATTGTATCTGGTCACCCTGCCCAAGAGGGAAACTGCCATTGGTTCCCCCACCTGTTCTCATAGCTCCTATTTAGGAAACAAAAACCCAGCAACCAAGGGCCAAGGCTGTGCTTAATGTATCATGTAGGTGGATCCTGAGTCGCAAATCAGTTGAGTGATACAAAATTAATAATTCCTGTGTCTTCTTGTAATACAGAATTCTCATGGCACATTAAAACCAGGCTGGACCTTGGCAGCTTTTAATTTACCAGGATCACCTGCACTCAGACCTATATTATTACTCTGTCTCAGATCTCAAGGATGACCTGGGGCACATGGTGTTTGGTGAGAGAAACTCAAACATGTGCCTACCTGGAGTAAAGGAATGCTCATGAGATCACAGAAAATGTGCAGCTTCTTATCTGAATATTCAGGCAGGCTCAGTCTAGCATTTGGGCTAGGATTTCAGGTGTTTCTTGTTTTCCTTTAAACCAGATGTATCCATTTCTAGGCTAATAGTGTGTGTGTGTGTGTGTGTGTGTGTGTGCGCGTGCGCGCGCGCAGGCATCAGCTGTGTTTTATTTGTGTTTCACATAATGATCCAGTGCTGATCATTACAAATATTTATTCTTTTATTTATGGGTAAGGAGTTGGCTCCCAGTTATCTATGCTAAGTACACTACAAATAATGTGTGAACAAAGAAAACCTTGTCACTACAACCTAGGCCTCTGATGAGCAAGTTTTTTTGGTGAAAGTTATAACTAGGGTTGCGAGCTGGCCAGAAACAACATCTTCGTCTGTTGTTGTGTTTTTAACAGTAGCCTGATGCTTATAAATCAGAAGGTGGCATTTTTCGTAATGTGGAAATAACGATTGTCTTGTTTAGCACCTGCTAATTTCAGCAGATCAAACTGATCCAGGAGCAGGAACACACTTTCCTGGGAGTAATCCCCACTGCACACAATGGGAATTACTTCTGAGTAGATATGCATAGGATTGTACTGTGACTGCTGTCAGGAGGTTATATCTAGCCAAATTCCATGGCAGTTGTAAGCAGTTGTTATAACAACTCTGCTGCCTAAGAAAGCATATCCATAATCATTCAGATATAACTAATATCAAGGAAATAGCCCATATGTGACCATTAAATAGGTGTTATACCACCTGTGGTAGTAACTCTTATGACTGAGTGGATTGATAACCATGGCCTGGCTCTGACTATCACTGGCAGTGTATCACTAGTAATAACCTTATTCCTGCGTTGGAAGAATGATAATTCCTTTAATTTATTTCTCTAGAAGCATATTCCCGACAGTTGAAGAACACTACAATTGTTAGGTCTCATTCCCTTAATTGAGATGATTCGTATCAGATTAGTATCTGGTGCTGTACTTTTGAGGCCAGCGGGTGGAGCAGTGGGTTAAACCGCTGAACCATGAGCTGTCGATCGAAAGGTTGGCAGTTCGAATCTGCAACGGGGTGAGCTCTCGTTGCTTGGCCAGCTTCTGCCAACCTAGCAGTTCCAAAGCATGTTAATGTGAGTAGATAAATACGTACTGCTTGCGGGAAGGTAAACAGCGCTCCGTGTTCCAGCCGCATGTTACGTGCTGTGGCAAGGAGAGTCATGCCGGCCACATGACCACGGAGGTGTCTTCGGACAACGCTGGCTCTTCGGCTTTGAAATGGGGATGAGCACCACACCCTAGAGTAGGCTTACCGGATCTCCAACCGGGACAGAGTGAGAAGGAATGTGGGCAGGTGTAGCTTGTTAAACCCTTAGAGCACAATCCTAGGCATGTCTACTCAGAAGCAAGTCCCACTGCGTTCAGTGGGGCTTGCTTCTGAGTAAACATGCCTAGGATTGTGCTCTAAGGTTTAACAAGCTACACCTGTCCATATTCCTTCTCCTAAAGGTCTAGCACTCTGTCCCGGTTGGAGATCTGGTAAGCCTACCCTAGAGTCGGACACGACTGTACAGTACTTAATTGTCAGGGGTCACCTTTACCTTACTGTACTTTTGTTTGTCTAATACCATAAAAAGGTAAAGGTGACCCCTGACAATTAAGTCCAGTCGTGTCCGACTCTAGGGTGTGGTGCTCATCCCCATTTCAAAGCCAAAGAGCCAGCGTTGTCCAAAGACGCCTCCGTGGTCATGTGGCCGGCATGACTCTCCTTGCCGCAGCGCGTAGCATGCAGCTGGAACACGGAGCGCTGTTTACCTATTTATCTACTCACATTAACATGCTTTGGAACTGCTGCAATTCTAAGGCAAAACTAGATGTCATAACCTGATGTTTTTTTTTAAAAAAAGAAGAAGGTCCAGTTTGCTTCAGAGCTATGGGGGAAGGGGTTCTAGGCTTCCCCACCACCACCATGCCCCTAATCTAAACTGTCCCTCTTCCAAGCTTGTACAAAATTGTGACCATAATATAACTTTCTATGGGCCATGGTGGCCATAGCCATAGCAATTATGGTCTCAATTTTGTACAAGCTTGGAAGAGGGACACTTTGAATTGGTTTTGAACTGGCGTAGATACATTTTGTGAGGAATTATATCCAGTCTTTTGCTTGCAATGTACTGTATGTAACTATAAAATTAATATAAAGATAATTATTTCGCTAGGAAAAAATGGTTATTTTTGTTTGTTGTTGATGTTTTGAGGTTGCAACAGGATTAAAAAAAAAACAGGAAAATAAAACATGAATAGTACAATTGCAGGCTGAGTGCCTGATAATAGAACTGCTTTTTTTTTTTTTTGAACCGGTTACCACTTTTTCTTTCTAGGGGTTCAGTCCTCCTGGTTAAAGACAAACAAGAGATCTTAGGTTCTGGTTTCTTTCTGATTCACTGAGAAAACACCTCTCTGAACTCATTATTGAGTTTTGACTAGAAACTGGAAAATACCCAATAGTAACTGTGATCCGAGTTACACAAACAGAGGGAATTCCATCCATTCCCAGCGGAGAGAGAAGATTCCGTTCTTATTCCTGCAAGTTTTCCTTCTAGTCTTAACTGAGCTGTGTGCTTAGGAGCATCAGCTTGGTAGATGATTCCTTCCTTGCTGCTGTTCTTTGCCAGCAGGCGACTCATTGCTGTGGCATGTCCTTGGATTTTAAGCCAACACGAACACTGCATGTTTTTTTTTCCACTTCTCATGGTGTCATCACTAGCTCTGACTTGCAGACACCTTATCAGAACTTAAGATCAGTCCAAGCTGAATGTATGCTGTAGCCCAGGTTTTAACTCGCTGGAAAAGTAATACAAAAAACCCACAACTGCATAAGGTTAACTCACAGCATGCTAGGAACAGAATCCATGTGACCTAACTGCATGACTAGTTTTTCCCCATATAAGGAAGACTAGAGGAGGATGGAAAAGGGAGAGCAGAGGGGAAAAAAAAAACATCTGCTTTCTGTTGTGCAAGCTCACTCTTAGAAGAAGTCTCTAATTTCAGCAATGCTTTTTTTTAAACAGTTTTTTTTTCATACTGAAGAGGTTTAATACTGCGGAACTATGTTTTACTACCTCAGAGCATAGAATACATTTCCATGCATAGCAGCAAATTACCGTATTGGTTTGAGTATGACTCACTTTTTTCTCCTAATTTAAGTTTTTAAACTAGGGGTGCGTCTTATAATCAGGCTGTTGCAATTTAATGCCAGTGATTTAATTAATTTTTTTTTAATAGCACCAAACTTTAAGGGTGCGTCTTATAATCAGATGCGTCTTATACTCTGGACAATATGGTATACCAAAGTTTGAGCAAAGAAAGTGATTTTATTCCATGTGTGGGAGGAGAAGCTAACAGTTGTACAGTACACATTTTTTCCAGGCACTGAGTGGTTAGTAACCTAGCAACAAAGGAGAAAAGTGGCAGGCTAGTCCCTTACTAAGGAAACAACCATTACTCCCCCCTGAGGAATGTAAATTTGTGGCTAACTTCTGAAACTCTCATGCAGCCTTATCCTGTGCATGTTTACTCGAATGTAAGTACAGCTGCATTTAATCAGACTTACAGCACAATCCTGTGTAACTCTTGCACCGGTGTAACAGTAGATCCACCAGTGTAAGTGCACTTATGCCAGTGTTATTTGCCGTACGTCGACGGACGCAGGGCGTAACCCCCCTCTGACGGTGTGCATGCGCAGTTCGGACGTGGGACGGACACCAGCGCAACTCTGCCAGCACAGGGGGCATCCTGTGTCCGTCGACGTACAGCAAGTTACATTGGCATAAGTGCACTTACTTCGGTGGATCTACTGTTACACCGGTGCAAGAGTTACACAGGATTGGGCTGTGCCTCTTAGGCAAGTGTGCATAGGATTGTGGCTTTAGGTTTGTAAACAGAACTATTCAAATAACTTTTAATTCTTCATCCTGTATGCAAACATTTTTGGATCCTGTTATGACATATCATGTGGAAGGGTAAAGGGCTTTGTGCTTAGGGACCGAGCTCCTTGCAGGCTGAAGCCGAGAAGGGTGACCCCCCTCGGCTGTGTTCGGCCGCACAAAGCTCACGAGAACAGGAAGCAGCTCGGCTTTGCGCAGCCGAGGACCACTGAGCCTGGGCAGTGATGGCGGGCTTTGGTGGGCTCCTCCGCCTTAGTGTCACCCCTCAATGGGTGTAACCCAGTGCGGCCTGCCCCCCGTAACCCCCTAGCGATGCCCCTGCCTCCACATGTGAATGTTTCGGAGGTAGGGAGCATCTTCTGTTTCTTCTAGTATAGAAGTGCAAGCTGAATTTAAAGCAGCATGAAGTGATCTTTAAACAGCAGAATAAAAAACACACAATTGAGATCACATCTGTTCTGTTTGTGAATGTAAGTACAATTTCTGAAAGGGTATGTACAATTTACAAAACCAAGGTAATAGAAATGAAGTCATTTCACTTGGATGACAGTTTCAACAACCACACCCATGTACCTTACGACAGCAGTGTAAGAATAGATTTACAATCAGCATGATTTTGAAACTTTTCCAGCTCGTGTTTCCATTTCCTCATACTGTGAAGTCTTGTCTAATCAAATTTCACTTATTTCTTCAAGTGAATGCTGCCTAGATTTTCAGCAATACTGAATGTCTAGAAGCCCAGTTTCAGCAATGGGCGTAAATGACTAGTGCTGTTCACACAACCAACAATTTACCATGAAGACATTTCCAAGGGAAAAATAGGATTGCAACAATAGGCCTACCCCTGACTTATGCATGTTCAGTTGACTGAATGAAAACTCCTACACTTGTACAGCCTGTATGCACACACATAGGCTTTGCACATGTCATGTGGTCAGGATCCTGCACAAAAGTGGGCCTGTGAGAACATGGATAGGCCTATATGCTTATGGGCTGTTCATGGAACCAAGTGACCATAAGTCAAGGGTGAAGGAAGCTGAGCTCTCTTGCTACCTACTCCTTCCCACCTCAGACCATTTTTCTTATTTCCTGGCCAGGATTACAGTAGGGCCCCGCATCTGCGGTGGATAGATTCCAGCTCTTACTGTGATTAATTGAAACTGCGGAAAAGAGCAAATGCTATCCCTGCACCCATTACCTTATCTGCAGTTCTCAGGGGGCCTTTGCCCCCCGCACCCATTACCTTCGTTATGTTGCTATTGCTGGCGCCAAGCAAGCGCATCTCTTTCTTCACCAAAATGCTATAAGCCAGCATGCTGGCTTTTAGCACAGAGTAGGCAAGCAGTCTGAATACTAGAGAGGCTCCCAAACATAAAGCAGTAAGCTTCCTGCTTCCTGGGAGCCACTCTAGTATTCAGGCTGCTTGCCTGCTCTGTACTATAATAACCCAGCATGCTGGCTTATAGTATTTTGGTGAAGAGATGTGCTTGCTTGGCGCCAGCAATAGCAACATAACGAAGGTAATGGGTGCGGGAGGCAAAGGCCTCCCGAGAACTGCAGATGTGAATCCGCGGACAGGGACCCTACTGTACTGTACTTCCAGTCTCTCCTCATGAGGAGAAAAATGGCTAAAACACAGAGTCAAGAGAGAAAATGTAGAGTAGATGAACCCCTTCCCAGACACCCATGTTGCATTTAAATAACAAAATTTGTCCAGTGAGCTCATTCTCCTGTCACATCTAGTTTGACCTTGAGGCAATTGCATTTCTCTCTGGTGGTGTCTTAAGATTTAGAACTGAGCAACATATTCCAAAAAATAACGCAGTACTCATGGGAATGTAGGATCATAACCGTTGTAGTAAACATTTGCATTCCGGTGTGAAGAAAAAAAAGCTCCCCTCTTGTAGAACAGTAGTACATCAGGAAGGAAGAGAGCTGGGCTAGAAACTTTCCTGATACACTTACATACAGGGGTGGGAGGTGGGGTGGGATGTCTCATGGGAAAACATAAAGAAATATGATTCCTCATTCTGTAGTCTATCTAGAAAGAATGTTGGTTTGTAATTATTGCTGAATATATAGCTCAGCAGTTAGGTGCAGATGCCCCAGTGACTGTAGCACTAAGCCAGAAGTGGAGGAAGGCATTTCTGCTAGAGAAGCACAAGTAGTGCCAGGGGTGGGGAGTGGAGAAAGGAGCTTGTGCAATAGTTTCTAATTTGGACTATGCCACCACCCACACTCACATTGCTGTTATTACCTAATGCAATGATTAGCATGAGGATCACCATAGCATGGCACCCATGTGACTTGCCCTGACAACCCTCCATCTGAAAGCACCCTTAAATTTCAGATCTAAATTCATAAACTTTAAAGACCTACTAATGACAATGAAGCTGACTTTTGTGTAATTGTGCTTGGTACTGCAGCCTTATGACTAGGTCTTTCGAACTACAGGTGCTGCACCAGCCCCCCCCCCCCCCCCAACATTTGAAACAATTTCATTTGTTATACAATTGAATTACATTGATAGGCAACTCTCGGTCGGCTGCACTGTGCAGGGACTTTACAATTTAAGGTTTCAGAGCGAGTCTGTTGCAGTGTTGGTAGGAAGGATGTTATAGTCTGACCTGCTATGGTATGTGTGCCAGTACTGTAAAGGCATGTTGTGCATTTTGCATACTGTGCCATGCTCCTGCACCTTCTTGGAACACAAGGTCCATTGTTGTCAGCTTTGATGAAGCTGATAGCTGTGAAGGGGATGGAAGATTAATCCTAGAGACAAATTGTTCCCCTTTCTCACCATCGAGCATGTGAACAGTGCCATAAATGTGATGACAGGCGTTTTAACGTGGGAGATCCTCACCAGCACAACAATTACTGCCTACTACTGTAGGTAAACGCTCCTATTCCGGGGCCACGATCTTCCAAAAGTTCATTAATGTCTCATGCTGTTGAGTGCAAAACCAGTAAATAAAATAAATGAATATTTATAATATGATAATTTGTGACTGTATGAATTTTCAACACTGCCTATTGGAATTTTTTTTTCTAAGGGAGTCAGGCATGAACTGGCCACAGATCAAAGAAAGAGTACTATTCTTCTATTTAGTGCTTTATTTAAACTCTTGGATAATACACTTCCCTCTTGTCTTTCAGGCTAATTGGCACAGCAACTGTAGCACTCAAGGAACTGGTAGGCACACAAAGCAGATCGCTTCCGTACAAGCTTGTTCCCTTGCTAAATGAAAACGGACTGGAAATTGGAGTGAGTTACTTTGATCTTTACTTTGATTGTTGTCTGTTTTACTAAATAAAATACAGCTATCCCTCATTATACGTTCCATGAAAACTGCTCGCTCGTAAGGTGAAAACTCCTACAGTGAATACGGTATGTGTTATTCATAGAATTCCATGTTATAATTTCCAATTGGTTTCTGAGCCCAAAAATTCACCCCCAAATCCAAAAATTGACCCAAATAGAGTACAAAATGATACCTACCGTAATTATGAAACCAATGCAATCCCCACTCAACTATTTATGTAATTACCTTAGTGTATAATTTAACTACTAGATAGCGTTCACCAGTCAATACCTTGATTATCTACGAGCATGGCGCAGCTTCACCAAAACACCCACTACAGGCAAGCAGTACTGTTGACACATGGTACTACAAGGGGAGATGCGCTGTGCAGGCTGGGAACTCACGCTGGCGTTCAAGAAGGTACGAGAAGCGCGAGTGCCAGCATCAGTTCCCAGCAGAAATCTCATAGAGCTGAAAATTATGCCTGAGCAGTGAATTTACAGGTATGAATTTGTACACTTCACTATAGCAAAATCTTGTAAAGCGATTGCTCATATAACAAGGGAGAAATGTATTCCAAAGACACAGGAACGATTCTAGCAATGTATCTGCACAGAAAAGCTGTAGCAATGCTAGGGGCCCAACAATGCTTGGGGCCCATACAAGTAAGGGAGTGATGTACATTGCACAGTCAGTGCCCTCTTTTCATCCATTGCATACAGTACACATGTATTGATATTGTATTTCTGCTGCAGGATGTAACAACAGGGAGACTAACTGGCAACCATTAGCTCCTCCCTGTGATATCATTAATAAGCTCCTCTTCTTCTTGTGTCTGAATCACTTTATGAACTTCCGTTGTACATATATTTTTTGACACTATGGTAAACATGAGCTGTCCTGCTATGGAACCTTAGCACCACTATTAGCTTTACAGGTGGCAAACACCTGCAAAGTTATCAGTCCTTCCTGGTCTAGCAAATTATTTGTTTGTTTATTTATTTAAATGATTTATATCCTGCCTTTCCCTCCAAATAAATAGAGTGCTCAAGACGATGTACAGCACAGAGGGAAAATACCAAAATAGGAAAGGAATATAAAGCATGATAATAAAAAACCCCATAAAGGATAGTACAATTTAAAATTAGTAGCAAAGAATTCAGAGATCATGTACTGGATGTGTTTGCTAAGCTAACAACAGTTTGTGCTAATTTATTTCTTTTGATTCAAGCAATCTAAAGTTGCCATCAATCCGTAGTAATGGCACTGGCACGAATCCCAAGAGAGCTGTACACGTATTTTTTTATGGAAGCAATCTCCCATGCCTCATGTGAAGTACTTCTTCTGGCAGCCCCTGGTCTCCAGAGGTTTTTTTGGGGGGGGGGGTTATAGGGGGATGCCACCGGAGGAAGGCCTCCGGAAGTTGCGTTCCAACTCGGAAGTTGATTCCAGACAGGCCCTCGGAGGCCTCTCTGGTGGCCTCCCGAAGGCCTGGAGTGACCTTCTCTGGCACATTCGATAAGGATGAGGTATGGGCGGGGGAGGGGGCCTATCCCTGAAACATGAATAACTGAATCTGCAGATGTGCCCCCCCCCCCGTACTTTGAATACCTGTAGAATTATAACTGTCTACTTGTATAGTGTAGAATTATGGCCAAGTGGCAGAAAATGGCTAGGCTAAGGTGAATCTGAACAAGTGGCAACCCAACAATCACAATCTGGGAGTAAATCCCATTGAACACAATGGAACTTACTTCTGAGTAAAACTGTATAGGATTGCACTGTTAGAATTATTTTTCTTGAACAACAGTCTCCTGCAAGATGGTGAGCTGTTCTTGAAACTCCAGGAAGCTTTAAAAGTGCTTCTGAACGATGGCGTGGGTGATTTCTTTAACTATCGAAAAGGCCACTGAGCTAGGCTTACCAGATCTCCAACTGGGACAGAGTGCTAGACCTTTAGGAGAAGGAATGTGGGCAGGTGTAGCTTGTTAAAGCTTAGAGCACAATCCTAGGCATGTCTACTCAGAAGCAAGTCCCACTGAACACAATGGGGCTTGCTTCTGAGTAGACATGCCTAGGATTGTGCTCGAAGCTTTAACAAGCTACACCTGCCCACATTCCTTCTCCTAAAGGTCTAGCACTCTGTCCCAGTTGGAGATCTGGTAAGCCTACACTGAGCTAATGCTGCAAACCCTTTGCATGCGCCTAAAGGTCAAATTAGATGTGTGCATAATTGTGCTACATGGTCTGATTTGGGGAGAGGGAGTTGTTTTACAGATAGCAAGAAGTGGGGCTGTGAAACATAGTGAAACCATGGTGGGAGTGGTGGGGGGATGTCGTACTTTGCGACTGCCGCAGTTTTGAACCTGATAATACACTGTTTTTAGATGAAAAAACAACACCAACACTTCCATTAGCTTTCAGTGCGACTGTTTATATCCTGGCCAATATTTGTGATTTTTCTTTGCTGTTAATGTAGGCAACAATAGATTTGGTGGTAGGGTATGAGCCACCAGCTGGACCTCCAAATCCCAGCAACTCTGGAGGAACCAACACTGAAGGTAAGATTGCATTTTTCAAACGTTTCTTTCAAAAGATTGTTTTTAAGACAAGGCAAAGATTAGTAAGAGTTCACGAAAGAGAATGGGAAACAAATTAGAAAGCAGCCTGGTTTAACTGCTTCAGAACCATCCTTGACATGATAGTTGCAGGCGACTTTGACTAAACCTGAGTCTAGCCCAGTCCTGTATAAAGAGGTAGGATGGAGTCCAATACAACTGCAACTGACTTCATGCATAACTAATCTGATGCAGTTTGGTATAGTTGAGCCACTCACTTTTATTAAGAGAAGTTCAAATAGATATATTTTTCTTCGCACCACTGTAATTGTACTTCAGTTCCTGACTTTAAAGAGATGGTTTCTATGGGTTTAAGAACAGTTTGAGAAACATGTCCATAGCTTAAACCAAATTAAGTTTTGAAGTTAATAACTGTAAATCCCAAACATTATGTTCTGTATGAATAGCTAAATCCTATGTCCATGAGCTATGAATTATGCTTCATTTCATTAAGGTTTCAGGTTTCAAATTCACCTCATGCCTCTATGAATCAAGCTCATGCCTGAAGCTGTCTATTCCAGTAGTTATAGCTCTGTTATGATTTAAACTGCCTCTCCCAAATGTTAGCTTTTTCATGTCATGAAAACCAATTTGTTAGTTCACAGAAAGCCTGTTGTATGGTTAGCAATTATACTGACTTCTCCCAGGTGAGAAAGAAGGACCTTGTTAGTAAGAAATATACTTGGAGGCCAGGGTGTAACCTTTCCCCAAGCTACAGAAACTTGTTCTTCCAGTTTTTGTCAAGGAACATCACCTTTAAACTTTACATTGTATTGTAAAAAGTGAATCAGCTGGACTCTTTTGTTTACCTGGAATAGAATATACTGCTCAGTAGGAGCTGAGCCTAAACAAAAAACATGTTTGTTTAATTTCTGCCAATTCAGCTTTATAATTTCTATAAAGCTGCAATCCTATAACCATCGGTTCCCTAACTGGTGGGTCCCAACCCATCAGGAGAACCGGATGCTTAAAAGGTGGGGACACCTTAAGGGGTGGGGACAGCATAGAGGCAGTGGCAGCGATCTCAGGGAATCCCAGGGCAGCGATCCCAGGGAATCACAGATCACTGTCGCCAGGATAAAATGAAATTATTGCACTTTCCAGAGGTCCTGCAGCCCTCCGGACTTGTGCAGGGAGGCCTGTGGACCCCTCCATGGGCCTCCCTGAACTTTAGATCGCCGCTCTGCGGCGATTGCGACCACTTCTGGTTTTTGGACCAAAACCAGAAATGGTCATAATCGCCGCAGAGCAGTGATATAAAACTTGGGGAGGCGTGCAGAGGGGTCCACAGGCCTCCCCGCACCGTCCAGAGGGCTTCAGAACCCGCGGTAAGTGAAAACAGTACATTTCGCCCCTGGTGGCGGCGATCCCTGGGGCCGCAGCAGCTGCTGTCCCCGCCCCCCACAAACACTCAAAGTTCTCCCTGCCTCACAGGGAGAACTTTAAGAAACACTGTCCTAAGCTGTTGAAGGTTTAAAGGTCAGAACCAGCACATTGAATCGTGCTCAGAAGCAAACTGGCAGCTAGTGCAGCTGGACCACAGAGGCAAGACAAGATCATAGTATTTTGCCTCGTTAAAACTTTGATGGCTACATTCCATACCAGTAGAAGCTTTTGAAGGGTCTTTAAAGTAAGAGTGCCCATACAGCACGTTGCAGTAATTCAAATGAGAGGTAACTAGAATATGGACCACGAAGGCCAGGTCTGACTGAGACAGAAACAGGCACAGCTAGTCTTTCAGCCGAAGCTGGGCACCAAGTGAACTGATGTATTTCTTTGTTAGAGGGAGAAGAAGATGGAGATGAAGAAAATACACCTAATGATGGAACTGGTGTTCTTCCCCAGAGTGGCCCAAGTGGCACACATGAAGCTCAGCTTGCTCGGCGCATTACGAAAGGAAAGAAAAATCGGAGGGTGCTTTCCAACAAACCTCAAGACTTTCAGGTTGTAGAGTTTCTTCAATATTGTATTTTTGTTATATCCATTCACTCCATAACAGGTTTAATGTTATGCCAACATTCAAAATAATCTAAAACTGCAGCTTCATGCACACTTACTTGGAAGTAAATCCTTCTGAACACAGTGGGACTTACTTCTGAGTAACATGCATAGGATTTCCCTATAATGTCACTCCCTATCCTGTGTGGTAGGCACAAGAGGAAGATGGACCAGTTGCACAAGCCCTCTGAAGCCTGGCCAATCACAGGCAGGCATGATGGCACACATGTAAGGTAGCCACACCCTACCCAAGACACAGTTTACAGTGCAGCAGTAGCAGCCAGACCACTCACCCAACATCCAGCATAATAGAACTAGCTGGTTATCAGTGGAAATTTTTGGACTCATGTTCCTAAATTTACCTCAGGACTAAGTCCTTTTTGTCCGCTCGGTTTTGTTGAGTGGTATGGATTTAGTCTTTGGCTATATTTGGCCTTGCATCCTTTCCCACTAAATAGGTCACAACTGGCTTATTTGGTGACCTATTATCAATTATCAGACCCCAAGGCATTTGAGTGATGGAGGAGGCTTTTCCAAACCAACTTCTCATGGTTTGCTGTCTTGGTGGGATCTAGAACAAGGAACTTGCCCTTTGATCTTGATGGCCTCAGTGACTCCAAGGTTCACTAGCACAAGCTTGGTGGCCTTTTTATTGTAGTTGTTAGCCATTTTATTATTATATTTTGGTTTTATGGTATTTTATGTTTTAGTCAACTGTTAGCCTCCTTGGCTGCAGTGTGTAATAGGAAAGGTGTGGTCAAACTAAAGAACACAACTCACGATACAAGCCTGGACGCATTTAGTTTTTATTTTAAGTACCTGGGAAGTACCTGAGTATTAGCCTCTGAACTAATGGTGAGGCAGTAGTTTCTAAACATCCACCATGTTCTAGTGCAGTGGTGGCCAACCTTTCAACATGAATGCTGACCCTTTAAATGGTTGTATAGGTGAGGGCATTTCAGCAGGTGCAGCTGCTTTAGCAGCACCATCAGCAATTGTAGCTGCCAAGATTTTGCCTTCTACACAACTCTTAAGAATGCAGAGCAGAGGCCCTAATGGTGGAAGGTTGGCCACCCCTGTTCTAGCAGCTGCTGTGCATATAAGACCTTTGAGGGACACAAGGTCCACAGCTGCAACTGCTCCCTTTCTCTTCTGTGCTCAGAAATAGTCCACATGTGCCACAGTGGGATTCCCCATTATGACTCTAAAATAAAAAGCTAACCAAGCATCCAGTGCAAAACATCATTGATCTAATATTGTTATATTTTTGTCTGTCAGATTCGTGTTAGGGTTATTGAAGGTCGTCAGTTGTGTGGGAATAACGTGAAGCCAGTTGTAAAAGTACATGTTTGTGGCCAGACACACAGAACAAGAATCAAAAGAGGGAACAATCCCTATTTTGATGAGGTAAGTGTAATGCACATTTTGCCAACCTTCTAGTACAAAGGCATCTTTTTACTCTGAGAAACAAATGTTATAAAGTGCAAGGCATTATTTTCGGTGTCATATTTTCTGAAAGATGGACAAAATAACTAGGCTGCATTCCTGAGCAAACTCAGTTGGAAGTAAACCCAGTGACATTAGTTGAATTTCCTTCTGGGTAAACTGGGTAGGCTTGCGCTGGAGAATTCAGAAGAGAATAACAAACTGTTAATATGCACATGAAAATGATTCACGGCCCAAACCTATCCACTGGCGCTGCTGGCAGAACACATGTTCTGCTGATGGAAGTGCGATGACGCTGGTGGAAGTGACGTTCCACCAGCAAGTGCAACAAGGCCGCCAGTGCAATGGGAGAGAACACTATCCTCCAGCACCAGTGAGTTGGCAGTGAGGGCAGGTGGTGGGAGAAATGGGAAGTTTCTAGCCAGAGAGGGGGGAAGAACTGGTGGTGGGAAGGAGGCGAGAGGGTGTGAATCTGGTGACAATGGTGCATGCCTGATCATATCCCCTCTTTTGTAACCCTCCCTTGCTCCTTTTCCCTCCTCAGACATACACCACCAGAATAGGTGCTGTGTATCCAAGGAAGACCCATAGGCAGCCCCAGGGCCTACATGGAGGTAAGGAACCTCATGTTGGCCTTTGGGTCGCCCCCCCCCCCATAAGATGCAAAACACAACTTTTTGGCGTGGCTGCATCGGAGCTGGTGGCGGGGGACAGGATTGGTATGTCAGGCTGCAATCCTGTAACACTTACCTGGAAGTAAGTCCCATTGAACTCAATGTGGCTCAACTTCTGAGTAGACATGACTAGGATTTCACTGTAAGACAATCATTGGCTTAGAATGTAAACCCTATGAGGAATGGTAAAAGCATTTGTGTATTTTCATCTGAGGTTGGATTCAGATAAAATGGACAATTTCCTCATTTGTACTCTTACTGTGTTGTACTTCGTTGAGCTTTCATATGCAACTGACAGCCCAATTCTATCTCCCCCCGCTGGTGCAGCCGCACTGAAAAGGTGCATGGTGTATCCAGTGCGTGTGTGGGGAGATCAGGAGGCTTTGGAGGGGAAACCCTTACCCGTATGCCCTTACCCATATGCCTCCACAATTGGTCTCCTTGGACCCGTGCCAGATCTGTAGCTGGCGCAAGTCCGAGGAGAGAAAGGGGGCAAGGAAGCTGCAAAAAGTGAGGATAGGATCCGACACACATCATCGCCGCCAGATCTACCCCCTTCCGCAGCCTCCCCGTTCCTCCCCCCTCCCTGCCCAGTTTCCCCCCCTCCACGTTACTGCCTTACCTGCTCCAGTGGGTCCAGGCAGGTCCAATGATGTCCCAGGAGTATTGCCACCTCTTGCGGCAGCGGTCCCAAAATGGCCGCTGATGGAGTACTGTGTGCTCTGTCAGCAGCCATTTTTCAACAGCAGAAGCCTGTTCCACTGTTGTTAACGGCTGGGTGCGACAACCCAATCTAGAATAGGATTGGGCTGTGAATAACTGAAAGTAGTCTTCCCATTTTCATTTCTAAGACCTGCACTAGCAAACCATGATGTGCTGGGAAAGGGCTATAATTAATAACTCGGTCGTTGTCCACATGCTTTGCATGTGGAACGTTCTAGGTTCAATCCTTAACATCTCCTTGTAGGCCTGGGAAAGACCCCTACCAGAAACCCTGAGGGGAGTCAGTATAGACATTACTGAGCTAGGTGGGCTGACAGTCTGAGGGAGGGTCATGTGTCCATTGTACAGCTCTAGTAAGCCAGGCAGCAATATCAATGCAAATGTTTAGGATAAGGCCCTACATCGTCATCATCATTATTATCTAGTGGCGAGTCTATGACCAGCCCCCCCCCCCACTCCGTAAGTGACGTAACGGCTGCAGCCATTATGCACCGTTCCGAGGCACAGGGCGGGCGGGAGGGCAAAACACGCCGCCAACGCTCCTCGCTCACCCTGACGAATGGGGCGATTCGTGCCTCCGCTGTCCACCGTGACCCACCTGCCACCTGGGGCCCGATCCTGCTGCCCAAGGCCCCTTCCCTGACAACGCCTCTGTTATTATCAGAGTACCTTCCAGCATGCTTTCTTCCATACGAGCTACCCTGCACATTAAGATGTTTGGGGCTTTGCTGTGATATGTAAGATGGGCCTTGCTCTGAATGTCTTCATTATAAGAAATTAGGTTGGCATCTTCTTGAAGCAGGGCCTTCATTCTGATGCTACCTTACTTTTGAAATGTTCTGCCTTATAAAATTGGCAGGGTTAGCTCTTTGTCAATCTTTAGGAAGGAAGTTGAAGCTTTTCTAGTCCACCAGGCTTTTGGGGAGTAGTATTGGTTCCTCTTCATGCATAGTAATCCTCTGCATTGTTTACTAAAAAGGAAGTATCATCAAGCTCAGTGGGGCTTGATTCCAAGTAGGTGTGCATAGCCACCTTAATGTCTGAAACTATGCTTTATTTTGTTTTTAAATACAATTTTACCATTATTGCAAGCCATCTTGTTGGCTATTTAGGCAGAAATGAGGAGTAGAATTGATGGATATATAAAATAAAATGAAATGAAGCAATTCATGTGTACAGCCCTGAGCTACTAGACAAAAAGTGGTATACAAATGAACTAAATAAACATAAGGCTTGCTTTAAATCATGGGTAGGGAACCTCCGGCCCCCGAGGCCATCCAGTCCGGCCCGCCGAGGCCCACCCCCAAGCTCATTCCGTCTGGCCTGCCGAGGCCCACCCCACCGAGAGGAAAACCAACATTAAATTAATGTTTTCCTCTCGGTGGACTTCGGCGGGCCGGACGGAATGAGCTCGGGCAGTTACCTTGTATCAACGCGCAACCATGAGGGCAATGAGGAAGAGGAAGCAGCGCGCCCCTCTAGAAATCAACTAATCTCACTGGTGACTCACCAGCGAGTAGGGAGGTGATTCCTAGAGAGGCGCTTTCCTCTTCCTGATCATCAATGATCACCCTCATAGCTGCTGCACGTCGAAACAAGGTAAGTGCCTAATGTTCACCCCTGCGCCCGACCGATAACCTCCCCGGTCTCCGTAGGCACCGCGCTCACTCTCCCGGAGCCCGGGAGAGTGAGCGCGGAGCCGCGAAGTGCATTCAACATTTGTTTTTGCATGGAGGGGTGTCCAAAAGGAAGAAAATACACAAATTTTGCATGGGGGGTGTCCAAAAGGGTTGGTTAAATAAATAAATAAATAATGCCGGCCGGCCTTATGGCCGGGGATTTAAGAACTTAACTGCATGCTTAAATCTTGTTTGTTTTAATGAGACTTCAATGAAGTGAAGTTCATTGCACCCTTTTTCCTTTTTCCTCTGTATTGCACCCCTTTTCCTTTTTCAGACAATGTCTAAGTCATTTCTCCCATATCTTAACAGATGTTTTTCTACAATGTCCACATGACCCCTTCAGAGCTCTTTGATGAAACAATAAGCATTCGGGTAAGAATGACTTACAGTGTTCACGAAACAGCCTCGTGTTTGATTGTACAGATGGACATTGCTCTATTTTTTTATTTCCTTCCTTAGGTATATGACTCTTACTCTTTACGTGCTGACAGTCTCATGGGGGAATTTAAGGCAAGTTTTCTTGATCTTCCATCACATATGTTCGTGTTGGAGCACTTTTGGCGTTCTTTCTATTCTCTCAGCACGGACAGTAATGACAGACAGACTTGCCCCTCCAAAGCATTGGTTGGGAGAAGCATGCCACTCCAAAATATGGGTTAGAGCTGTCCCATCTCAAATAAACCATTGTTTGCACCTGGATCCAGAGATGATTGAGTTGCCAATTCTGAGCAAGTGGCCCGCAGTCAGTCAACTGCAATTCCTGACCTGATTTAGGGAGAGAACGCTCTATCAGGATTTTTTTTAAAACCCTGGATTAGACAGTAGCCAAGCTGTCTTGCCACAAGACTAATTCGCACATCTATTTTGACATCGGGTTAACTTTGTGAAGCCACAAACCACCATTTTTTTTGGCAAGGTTAACCAGATATGTAAATGCTCAGCAGCCACCTTACTAAAAACAGGAAGCCCACAAAGCCAAATGCGTATCATATTTTCTTGCTTGTAGTTTTCTACTTCTGGAAAGACAATATTCTAAACTCTCGTTTCAGATTGACATTGGTTATGTCTATGATGAACCTGGTAAGTAATGTGTTATTGAAGCATGAGCTCTCCTATTTTCCACCCACAGATACGGGGATGTGTCTTGACATGATGGGCCATTAGGGAAGCAGTAAATTCACAAAGGTGTTCCAGCCTGCAGCATTCTAATGAAATAGATGTTTACAGACATTTTACTTTTGGCATTAACTACCATTCCGATTCTGAAGATTTAAATTGCTGAGATGGTACAGCAAGTGGCAGTTGCCAGTGTACTGTGGCAACAGTCTTTGGAGTAGATCTGTTCTGCTATGCTACGTATCTGTCAGACTTGGTTTCAGGATTTTGTTGGGCCCATGGCACCAGAGTACCCAGGAACCCCACTTTTTCCCCGACCCATTTAATACCTCCATTGTCCTCTTCCTCTTCCTCAGCATTGTCATCTTTGTCTCTGCCACCCCTCACAGGATCTTGGACCCAGGCAGAGAGGGTAGGCAGGCAAGTGGGTGGGCATGAAGAGGGGCACCAACATGACTGCATAACACCAAAGGTCTATTTGTGTGTGTGTGGGGGGGGGGGGGAGAGAGAGAGAGAGAGAGAGAGTGAATATAATTTGTTCAGTAGTGGATTACACACCTTTTGTATGTTATGTAGGTAAGTTGCCTCAATGCCCATCCTAGACCCACTCTCATTCTGCCCCCCCAACAGAACTTGTTCTGTGCCCAGTTTTGTGCCGTGTACTGGTTTTGAGTATAATCCTGCACCCTGCCGCAAGGCTTTATAAAACGTTTTTCTTCCCCAACCAGCCGTACAGCTGGTAGGACCAGTCCATAGCCATTGACACTCCAGAAGCTGGCAATCCTCATCAAGTTGCAAGGAACCCTTGGCTCACATTCTGCTGCTCTGAAGTGAAAATGAAAGTGAAACTACAGAGCAGTTTGAATTTAAAAATACTTGGCTTGCAGACACTCAATTGATCCAGGGAAATAAGGAGCAGCCTCTCGCATACACCCCCCCCCCCCCGGCAAGCTGGGAGCTTGGGGGTGGGGCAATTTTTAAAATAAACAAATAAAAAACCTCTGGTCCCTGGCAGTCAGCTGATCTTAGCTGATAAGGGGAAGCCTCTCACATACCCCGCCTGATGGTCCGCGGACCCCTAGGGGTATGCGTACCACAGGTTGAGAAGCCCTGCAGTAGAGGGCTATCGCCAGCACTTAATAGCCCCGTTGTGTTGCAGTGCACTTTGAGGCAGCTTCTGGGCAAGACAGACTTGTCATGGAACCCAGTCTGAGCTTACCTACACCCTGTGTTTTGTGAGTGCAGATGCATTTTTTGTCTGCTGCTACAATACTTGTGGCAGACATATGGTCTTTCACAGTGTGACAACAGCTTGTGAAAATGGTACAAGGCCACAGGTCAGGGCATCATGGCATCGTACTGATTCCATGGTATTTGAGCCCTATCCCGAGCACTTATATTGTTAGTGCGCTGGGTTACAGAATCAGGACTCGAGCCTGTAGCTTGCAGATTTTTACAGGACCTTGTTTTTGGAACTCTCTGGGCACAAAAAGGTTGTTGTGTATAAAACTCATGCAAATATTTATTTATTTATTTATTTATTTATTTTCTGTATTTCTATACCGCCAAAATAATGCCTCCAACTTTGAATGTAGCTCCACTTTTTTTAACAGGCAAAACAACTCTTATTATTAGTAAGGATTGGACTTTAATCTCCCTTAATTTTGCTTTGCTTTTCAGGCCACACAGTCATGAGAAAATGGCTGCTTCTGAATGATCCTGAAGATGCAAATTCAGGTGCCAAAGGGTACTTGAAAGTCAGCATGTTTGTTCTTGGAACAGGAGATGAGCCACCAGTAAGTTTTTAATGGAAAGATCAGTATTTTTCTCCTACTAATAAACTTCCTACTGGGAAGTTAATCCTGATGTCCTTGTCAGAAATTACACGGTAGCAGAAGGATCTGGAAGGAGCAAACTTGCTTACTATATGTTTCTTTTCCCCAGTTCTGCTTGCTCCGCTACTTTTCATCCTATTGCCGCAGTACCTCTCTTCCATGACCTCCTACATCGCTGCCTTTCAAAGGTACATCTCTCCTTAACTTTTCTCTGTTTCTCATCTTTTGGATTTTGCTTCTTCTTGCGCAAACAGTACTGCTTTTTACTGCTATTCCCAGATGTTTCTTTAAGTGGCAAAGAAGCTTGTGTATCCTTTTGAGAGAATATCCTGTTTTTTTCCCCTTCAGAACATTCCCACAAATATCCAGGGTAAAGTGCATGACTCATCACGTGAGCATGTGGTAAAGGTGAAACTCCATAGTCACAAATGTACATCACTGCAAAAGCCTTCTGAAAACGTTTTATTTAACAAGCACTGTTTGATTTCTTTCCTGCATGTATAATGATAATATATACAAGTGTATTTCCAACAGGTAGAAAACAGAGACCGGGAAAATGACAACGATGATGTAGAAGCTAATCTTTTACTACCAGCTGGAATAGTGCTCCGATGGGTCACCTTCATTCTTAAGATCTACAGAGCTGAAGATATTCCTCAGAGTATATACTTTTTAATTTATGAATAGCATCCTACTAAAACTGGACATTTGTATAGCTTCATCTTTAAAACAAATTGTACCTATTATTATTATTATTATTATTATTATTATTATTATTATTATTATTATTATTATTATTATTATTATTATTATTACCGTGATATTATTAAACAGTATTTATATACCACTTTTCAACAAAAAGTTCACAAAGTGGTTTACAGTCAAAATCAAATGATTAAATGGCTCCCTGTTCCAAAAGTGCTCACAATCTAAAAAAGAAGCAGATGAACAACCAGCAACCTCCTGGTTGTAGGAGTAGGTTTTCTTTGTGCCAGGTGCAAGGGAGTGGCAACAGGATACAAGTATCTTGTTGTCTTGTGCTCCCTGAGGCATCTGGTGGGGCCACTGTGTGACACAGGAAGCTGGACTAGATGGGCCTTTGGCCTGATCCAGCAGGACTCTTCTTATGTTCTTATGTTCTTAACAGCCACCAGAAAAGACACTGTGCTGGGGTGAAAGGGGGCAGTTACTCTCCCCCTGCTAAATATAAGAGGAACACCAATTGAAAGTGCCTCTTGCCCAGTTAGTAGGGGATTTATATTAGCTGCTGGAGTATTTGAGAGAGGAGTTGACAGATTATTTAAGGCTTAGTTCTTTCTTAGGTGGTAATCTGTGTCTGGACTGTTGCACTTCAGACTGCAGGCAGCAGGGGCTCACATGATTGGATGTTCTTCCACAGGGGTCCCCAACTGCCGGGCCACGGCCCGGGACTGGTCCGTGGCCCGTTCGGGACCGGGCCACCCGGCCAGAAGCGTTGTCGGGGTTGGGGACGTGGCGGTGGAAGGGCGAACTTGCCTGTGGGATGTGTCGCGTCTCCTCCGCTTGCGTTGGGCCCTCCCGCCCGCCCGCCCTGGAGCTCGAACGGCTCCAAAACAGTTACTAAACCAGTGGGGGGGCGTGTTTGGAGCCACGCTGGGCGCACACAGCTAACATCACACCCGGGTCACGTGGGGGCGTGGCATCGCCCCCCGGTCCGTGAAAAAAATCCTCGGCAATGCCGATCCCCAACGCCACAAAGGTTGGGGGCCGCTGTTCTTCCAGATAACAAAAATTCCCGTCTACAACCATTTTCCCTGACATGGTAATTTTCTATGTGGAAGAACTATTTCGTACAGAGGAACATTCAATCATGTGAGTTCCCATCTGCAGTCTGAAGTGGTACAGTCCAGACACAAGTTTATCACCCCTATGAAAACCTACATCACTGATCAGCAATTAGTTTTGCCAAAAGGTCATTTAGGAAAGGAAGTGAATAATAGTGGGCTAAGGCTGTGGGCCAAGTCTCCATGCTGCCAGAATGCAACCTTCTGTGTCACCTCTGGGCTGGCGATAGCAGGATATCAGACAAAAAAGGCAGATTTAAGTCCTAAGGTTTTTGTGGCCAGCACAAATATTACAATTAAAATTAAAGTTTTCCAGGTTTATATGGTTACAGTCCTAAAAGAGTTTTTATACCTAACATTTCGCCCATATTCGCAACGAGCTTTGTCAAAGGCAACGTGTAACAAACCACGCACCAAGAGTCCTCTTTTCAGAGAAAGGCAGACCTTAAATAGCAGCACACCTGCTTAGTAGCAAAAAATGTCAGCTGGCTGCACATGATCTCATTAGCCACTGGGTTTGATTTAGTCCAGAGCGGATCCATAGTGCGGTAATGTCTATATTTTCTGTATTCCATTCTAATCAGTGTGCATTATACATTATGAAATGCTGTCTCAGCATATTTAATAATATTACAGTTGATTTTGGTGCGGCATTGTATTTTTCTTGAAAATAATTGTCATGGTTTTATTGTTTTTGCTTTATGTCCAGTGGACGATGCTTTTGCACAGACTGTAAAGGAAATATTTGGAGCAGAGGCTGACAAGAAAAATCTTGTGGATCCGTTTGTGGAAGTTTGTTTTGCTGGGAAAAAGGTATTCTGTGCTAATAACAGAACACTGCAATTAACTGTCCAGGTTGGAAGTTTCTGAGTGTTCCTTGAATGAACAATACAGGTTTGATTTTAGTAATGAGGATCTGTGACTTGTATTATATTCTTATGGTTTAGTGATAAACATCTCATGTATGTATTTTTAAAGAACCCAATTTTGTACTAATGATTAGGGATTAATATGGTATTTTCAGGAGTTCATAGTGCAACACGAACAATTATTCTGTATGATACATATATAAAACTGGTAGAATTGTGTGTACTTAGCTTTTAAATGCACATCAAAAGAAATCAACAAATTGGATGAACTGAAAAAAGTAATTTGTGATACCTGAGGTCCCAGACAACATGTACACTGACATATATCCTGATGCAAAGATCCTGTGCATTGCAGTGAACCGTGTACTGTCATATGAGAAGATCACCCTCTTCAGACAGATGATTGGTAGTGCTATCCTTGACAGGACCAATTGCTTGTAGCAGGAGCAACTTACTAGAGGGCACTTGGAATCAGTCTCCAAATATCCAGTATACCGCTGTTTGACACTGACAACGTTGACAGCTCCAATCATCTATTTAGTGGTGTGTGTATCCAGCACGCAGCAACACCAGCCTGCAGTGTGTTTTTGCCATTACTGGATCAGGGCAAGCATGTTCAGATAATTATTCATGGATTTGTGCAACCAATTTCATGATTTATGAACAAAAAAAGCGGAATGTATTAGGCAAAATGACAAACAAGTATTGAATGCTAATATCTCAGTGCATTGTTTGTGGCTATCCATTATATGCTTACTGCCCCCATTTACGCTGACATATCTGCCAATGTTCAATGTGTTGCACTGATGGCTCTTGTCTATTATGTATTGCTTTTATGTGTCATAAAATTAACCACAGAAATTTCTGTGTTAGCAAGTTGGTTGGATAAAATTGAATTAACAAACATGGTTGAGAAAAATCACAGAACATCTTCCCTGCATTTTTTCCTTATGGCCCAATCCTATCTGGGCCATGCCCTGAGGGATCATGCATTGCATCAGCACAAGGCCTGGGCCACTGGCACAGAAGCTGCTACGATGGTGCATGGGCCAGGACCGCCAGTACAATTGACTGGTGGTTGCTGGCATGCACCAACAACCTCCAGAGCCCCAGCCAGATCAGGTAAAGCTGGGAGAGGGACCTTTCCAGGGGAACAGTGGGATGGGAATCAGGACTGGCTAGGGGCGTGTCAAAGATGGGCTGGGGGTGGATATTGGTGGCAGCAGCAGCACTGATTTCCTTGGACCGGGCTCGATACGCCCCCTTGGACCCACTTGGATTTACGACAGCTGGAGAGCTGGCGCAGATCTGAGTAGGCCTATTGGGGACAAGGCAGTGGCAGTGTAGGTAAATAAAAAATTATAACTTACCTCTCTGTTGCTGCCTGGTCGCCAGCCGGCCCATAGCATGTAGTGGAGGCTGCGCCAGTGCCTTTTCACGCTATGGGCCAGCCCAGGATAGGATTGGGCTGTTAAAAATTATTATCCAGATGGCAATACGAACATCATGCCCTGTTAAAGGCAATCTGACTGGATTACTTTTTTATCAATATAAAAAGCTATTAGCTTTTGTGAGCATGTCATACTGGGCCTTGAGCTGCAATTCTATTTATTCTAGTCCCATTGAACTCTGCAATATTTACCTTGAAGTAAACATGTATAGGATTGTACTTAGGCTTACTTGTACCTGAATAAAGGCTGATAGGTGGATAGGACTGGTTTTTTTAAAATGAATTTCTATAATGCTTTGTTTTAATTTATGGGGATTTCTTACAGGTTTGCACAAATATAATTGAAAAAAATGCTAACCCAGAATGGAATCAACTTGTTAATCTTCAGATCAAGGTTTGTTGCCTGTTTTACCATGAAAGTCTATAATGTCCTGTTTTATTTTAAGGCTGTTGTTGTTGTTGTTGTAGTAGTAATATTGTGCTATTTTTTCTAGTTCCCTTCAATGTGTGAGAAGATAAGACTGATGGTGTATGACTGGTGAGTTCTCCCTTGTTAGGGACACAGTCACCTACAAAACAACAATTCTAATGTTGTGAATAGAGTATTTGGACATAAAGTGCCAACAGGGCTGGCCCAAGCAGTGGAATAGCTGGATCTTCTGGTACCCAGAGTGGTGACTCATGACGTCACCCCTGAGTACCAGAAGACCTGGAAGTAATTTGTGGTGATGTGATGACATCACCACCATTCACTTCTGGGTTGTGAGCCACTCTAAGCAGCCAACTACATTGACCGCACTGCTCAGGGCGGCTCTCAATCCGTGTAGTGGTGGTGAGGAGGTGGCGGTAGGTCGGTAAAAAGGGTAGGTCGCCCCCCTGGTTCACAGTCAAGCCACCCCCCCTGCTCCTCGGAGAAAGGGGCATCCGCTGCAATCGATTAAAGTGCTTTGATTAATCGCAGCGGCTGCCCATGTACACCGCCTTGAATTAAAGTCGGAAGAGAAATCCAATGACCAAGAAAGGCGGTATATAAATACTGTATGTATTAAATATTGTATTAGTATCATGAATTTAGTGCATGGTTACAGACTACATCCACCTAGCTAAAATATTTCAGATGATTACTTTGTGTGTATTTAAAAATAGCATTGATGCATTTAACTATATCCTTACTTTCCATACAGGGATCGTCTTACAAAAAATGATATCGTGGGCACAACTTATTTAAGTCTCTCCAAAATTGCTGCTTCTGGTGGTGAAGTTGAAGGTAAACTAGGTTCTCCTCTTAGGTCATGTTTCTCCAGAGGAGCCCCAGCAAGTTCAATAGCAGAGAAAGGGTAATGAGACAGACAGCACTTCTTCGCTCGACCAAGCTACACCCATCCTGCTGATAGTGTCCTGATATAGCATAGGCACTGCTGCTGCGATTGTATTGTGTGACCACATTCATCTACAGTCATTAGATGACTGTAAGGGTCAGTTAGGGTCAAACTACAGATGACGCTAAAGGCTTCATTATGCAGTTACAGGCTTAGATAGATTTACTCCTGTGTAGGAGGTTCATAAGGGCACAATTTGGACAGGAACCGCAACCTAGAGAGTGTTTTAAGTCTTTACCTCTGTGCTGTTTTCCCCACTGAAAATCAAATGTAAGAAGCAGCCATTAAACTGTCATTGTGGTTAAATACTCTCTAACTCCTTGCTGTGGTCCCATTCCAAGGCATGTCCCATGCAGCTCCTACACATGAGTAAACCTAACCCAGGAACTGCACGTTTATATTTACAGCCCAATCCTGTGTAACTCTTGCACCGGTGTAACAGTAAATCCACTGGTGTAAGTGCACTTATGCCAGTGTAACTTGGCATATGCTGACGGACGCAGGACGACACCGACGTAACCCCGCTCGGACGCCACGCATGCGCAGTTTGGACACGGGACAGACGCCGCTGCAACTCCGCTGGCAGAAGGGGCATTCCGGCGGTGTTTGGACATCCACAGGGGGCATTCCGGGGGTGTTTGGATAAGGAAGCTGATCTGGAAATTGCTGGCATCAATTGTGCTTTTTTTTCTTTTCATTTTTTACTCCTGTGTTTATATATTTTAATTATGCCTATTTCTGTTTAAAATGGTCTTATGTTTTAGAGCTCCTAGGTTATTTCATTGTTTCATTGATTTCATTCTTTCCTAGCAGGATTCTCTGTATAGGTTTGGCAATTTCTTCTTATGCATTTCATTGCTTTTCTAGAAAGAAATGTTCTTTGGTGTCATGGATCAAATGAATGGGCTGCTTAGAGAGTTCCCCACTGGGCAGATCCCATTCATTTCAATATGACTTGCTCAGGAGAACTTCCTGGTGGATTTGCCCCATTCACTGTGTAATATCAAAGCTCTCCCCCCCCCCAATTGATCCTGCCTGCAACCAAATCACTATATTACTTGATTTCTTCTATTATTTTGAACTAGGGACCTGGGTTTAAAATTACTGGAAGCACTATGTAAAGTTTTAATTTATTCTGATATGTTTGTATTCATGAATACTATATGATTTCCAGAGTCAGTGTGTGATAGGGTTTCAGCCTAGACTAGTTTTTCACTCTCCATACTGACAGACTATTTCAGGAACATGTGACTTGTGTTTTCAACATTGTCAGTGTGGCCAGCTTCCCACCATGGGTACTATACCACATTGTGTTATCATTATGCAAGGTATAAGGATCTATAGTAGCAATTTATAAGTAGTAGTATATAAGCTCAAATACTTTGGCCACCTAATGCAAAGAGAGGACTCATTGGAAAAGACCCTGATGCTGGGAAAGATTGAAGGTAAAAGGAGACGGGGACGGCAGAGGATGAGATGGTTAGATAGCATCACAGATGCAATGAACATGAATTTGAGCAAACTCCGGAAGGCAGTGGAGGATAGGAAGGCCTGGCGTGATATGGTTCATGGGGTCACAAAGAGTTGGACACGACTTAACGACTGAACAACGAGACCACGAAAGTATTTAAGAATAGTAGCAGATCAGAAGGAGTGTTCAGTGTGTTCTAAGAGTGTTCTAAATGAGATCACTACATTTCCTATGAACTCCAGACTCATTCAAGATTTACTTTGCTTTTCATTTGCAGCTGAATGTTTTGTATGTGTGATCTACATGCTCTGTAACTTGTCAAATAATCTGTTGTCTTTTTATAATATAGAGCTTTCATCTTCGGGAGCTGGGGCTTCGTCATATGAAGGTTCATAATCATATCTTTGATTGTAATGTGATTCTCTGTCCTGTGCCCAGACTAACATTTCCATTCAAACATTTACTTACATTTCTGTTGACATCTGCAATATACGTTTGAGAAATATGACAATTTTGAACTGGTTGGAACTGGAACATGATTGCGACAATAGTCTTTGACTTTTTGCATGGCTGCATTTCAGAGTTATGCATGTAATTGTTTAATTTATTGCGATAGGTATAGATTGCTACAGGAGCCGCCTGTGACAAATGGCACCTCTGATGAGGAATGTCTGGTGTCCCCTTTCATTTGTTCAGCTTTTGAATACCTTAGTTTTTGGTTGCATTTGTAGCCCCTTTCACAACTTTGATGTACAATATTCATGCATGGTTTGCCCTGGTCATTTAAGACCATACATTTTCATGCATGCATTTATAAAACTATATTTATTCATGCCACATACTATATTTATTCATGCCACATAGTCAAGTGAATGAAAACTATATTTCTTTTAATTTTATAGATGCAGTGGGGTAGCCAGCACCCCCCCAGACTGGGGCCCACCCTTGCCGCCCTACTCCCCAATAAATTATGCTGATTTTTCCCCGGTTTTTTGCAATTTAAAGTGTAAAAAAGGCATGTTCAAAACATATGTTTGCTTTGCAGCCACTTATCTGACCTTTGGGGCGCTCCAGGACGTTTCAGCAGGCTGGCAGCAGCAGCGACGAACTTCTTCCTAGCGCATGCGCAAACCTTCCGGAGTTTGCGCATGCCCAGTACGTCCCTGCAAACTCCGTGGGTTTGCACATGCGCAAACTCCGGAAACTCCTGCGCCCGGGGCAGGGAGAAGCTAATAGATGTTTTTCAATTTTGGGCAAGTGTCTTTTTCCCCCAGCCCCAAAGCCTCAGGCAGTCACCTGGGTTGCCTGGCCCTAAACCTCTCCAAATATAACTGCATGCAGGTGCAGTACCCAGATACACTTCTTGAATTTGGAACAACTTTAAATATTTAGAACACAAACTGTACCAGCCAAATGAGTGGGACTTCTGTGGAAATGGTGCTTGGTGATTTGAGTTCTCAATGGCACTCTGTGTTGAATGAAGGCACATGAACCGGTCTTGTCTATGAACATTGGCACCATGTATTTTTGGATGGGCCTTTGCATTAGGTTCTGTGTCTGATTTTTCAAATGAGTATGTTAAAATTGGATTTCACATGAATTAATGCAATATAGAGAAACTGTATCCCATTTGTCCTTATAACTGCTTCAGTTTCTCACCCAATATATAAAAATATGTGGCACAGATCACCAAGTATGGCTTAATCGGAGAAGCAGAAATGGTGTAGCCAAAATAATTTCAAACTTTGCTCAACTGCATTTAAAATGTAACTGCTGATTGTACAGTTACATTTCATAAGAAATTGTCTGATTGAACTTAATAGCTATGGCATGTCTGTGAGAGAAATAACTAATATTTTGTGGAAATCTGCTTTTCTGAACAACTTTCTCTTTCCCTAATCCTCAACCCATTACATTTGGGAATAGGGTTGGATAATTTTTAACACTACAAAGAAGTGGACATCACAGAAATATGAGTGACTCACCCTTCTGACTCCCTACTTTTATTGAAATATAAGAAATGATAAGATTTCATTATAAGATTTGTAAATTTCACTCAGCTATTTGATTTTAGGAGGAGATGCGTTTGTTTCAAGATTTATATCCAGTATTGGCAACTGCTTCTAGTAGTTCTCTGCTAACAGCTAATATAGTAAAAGGCTTTACACACAGCCATGTGCTGCTGAATGCTAACTAACTTTTCATCTATAATATGTTTAACAATAGTATGGATAAAATGTGTGCATATATGTGAATGTCAGTGATTTCTGCTGCAGTTTCAATTACTTGTGAAAAATGGGCCTGTGTTAATGTTTATTCAAAGAAAGGAAATGCAAGAGAAAAATTTAAAGATGCCTGAGTTTGGATGGCTGTTTTTACCACAGAAATTTTTAAGAGACAAACTGCTTTTTACTGCCCAATCCTATCTAAGGGACACGTCAGTGGAATGCGTATTGTGCTGGCACAGGCTGCTGCAAAGCAGCCATAAAGTGCTTTGCAGCAGTTCTATCAGCTGGTGTGCTGACAGGAAGGCCGGAACCTTCCTCTGCGTGCCAGCAGACGTTGGGAGGGTCCGCCAGAGCAGGTAAGCCCAGTGCAGGGGGTGAAACAAGGGGAGGGCAGGAAGGGGGTGGAATGGGGAGGAGATGGTGCGGGGGGGTGGATCGGGCCTAGGAGGGGGGGTTGGCGATAATGGCGCATGCCGAATCCAAACCCCATTCCTGGACCTGATCCGCCGGCATGGAACAACACGAACATGCGTCAGTGATATTGCTGGCGCAGGTCCAAGTTATGCCGGGGCAAGGAGATGTTCCCTTACCCTGAGGAGACCACCAGCAGCCGAAAATCCACCATGGGATGCAGCGGAAGCCACACCAGTGCTGCTGCATCATCACACAGGGATTTGGGTAGGGTTGGGCTATAAGTTTTAAAAGTGGCTTGACTCTTCAGCAGCAAGAGCTACCATACTGATAACACCGCACAAAACTCCAGGTGCACATGAAGTTCTCATTTACGCATGCATGTCCTTTCTTTGGACAAAATTAATATATAGGGCATAAAATCCTCTTGTTCTTTCACGTCAATGCAACTGTGTTGGCAGGGATATAGCTGAGTCAGTTTATTCTGTGGGATTCTTTTTTTCCTTAAAATATTGCCTAAGCTCAAATTTAAACTTCCTGTCTGTGATCCAGAACTCTGCACAGGCAACCTGATGCGTAGGCTGCTCCTTTAATGATATCTCTGGTGGTCATTAACTAGTTATGCCCACTGATTCTGTTCATCTCCACTGCTCTTTTGACCCTGAGCTCTGTTTGTCAGTGAACAGACCGGATTTGGCTCAGGGGCAGGGTGAATGGATGGATATTTATTACATTTCTATCTTGCTTTTTTCCATTGTGGAACTCAAGGCATTGCACAGGGGGTTCCCAGGCAGTCAACATCCAGGCACTGAACAGATCTAGACCTGCTTAGCTTTATCAAGGTGGTTGTATCATGTGCTCTCAGACCATGCCTCTGGGAATAGTCATTTGTACAGCATTTTTAACGTTTCTTTATACCCACAGAATAAAATGTTCTTAGCTACTAACAACTAACGTTGAACATTTCTCATTTGCTACAACCGACTTTAATGCTAACGCCTTTGTTGCCCCTGATATCAACACTATGTTCTAATCATGATGTTTGCCTGTCAGTAAACACCGGGGAGACAGAAGTGGGCTTCTTACCAACATTTGGGCCTTGTTACTTAAACCTTTATGGAAGTCCAAGAGAATATACTGGTTTCCCAGACCCATATGATGAACTGAATGCCGGAAAGGTTAGTTTGTGTGCAAGTTTTTCAATATATCTCAATCAACATATCTACTTTTTGCTGTTATATTTCAACAGAGCTATTTTAATATTGCATATTGCATATTGCATCAATCTTTGGAAAGAAAATGGTAGTTTTGTTGTCCAAAGCAGTTGATTGATTTATACTAGGGCTGCAACATTTAGACAATATCCATTCGATCAGTTGATCAAAAATCTTTTGATTCACTAGAAAGCCTTTGCCTTTTTTTAACATCTTTTAACATCTTGCTGGTACAGGTGGGGTGCTGCTGTTTTTATGATCTTGTTTAAATGTAATCTTTTTAAATCAATTTTTAGATGTTTTTATTTTGTTAACTGTTTTTTACTGTTTTAAAAAGTAATTATCTATATGTATTTTTTGTATTTTGTTGTAAGACGCCTTGGGTCCCTTTGGGGAGAAAGGCGGGATAAATAAATTGTTAATAAATAAATAAAAATTGGAGACCAGGCAGGAGCGAAGGTGGGTAAGTAAAGAAATGTTTATAATGTTAGTTAAAAGAGTTGTGTTTTTATTTTATACTCGCAACCAAATATGCAAATTCAAGAATGCAAATGATGCTCACAGTGGGTGTGCTTACTTAACAGCTAGATATAGATTAAGGTATCCCAATTGTGTTACAGGGGGAAGGAGTAGCTTACAGAGGAAGAATCCTGGTTGAATTATCTACTCTGCTTGATAGCAACCCCCGTGCTAAGAAGCTTGAGACAATTCCCAGTGATGACATACTAGTTGTTGAGGTAAGTGCTATTTAGCATCCCAATCTATGAAATACATAGGTATGAAATAGTTCACATTTGCTTCCCTTGGAAAACTCAGTGGCATTCTCTCTCTCTCTCTCTCTCCCTCTCACTCACACACTCTCTCACGCACGCACGCACATTTAACCATTACCTTTTTGCCTTCTTAGCAGTAAACCTGTATATATATATTTTCAAGAGGGTTTTGTTTTACGAATGCCTCTGTTAAATAAACCACCTTTTCCTGACTGAACCCAACAGAAATATCAGCGCAGAAGAAAGTTCTGCCTCAGTGCTGTGTTTCATTCTGCCACCATGTTCCAAGATATTGGCGAGGCTATCCAATTTGAAGTTAGCATTGGGAATTATGGCAATAAGTTTGATGCCACCTGCAAGCCACTGGCATCGACGACACAGTACAGCCGGGCTGTATTTGATGGTGAGTATGACTGCTACACAAAACAAGCCGAAAAGGTGCATTCTGGAGAAAAATAGTTCTTAAAAGCAGCAGCCCCTGTGTCTAGCTGCATGTATACTGTATAACCTTGACTTACAATATTGGTGGTTTTTCTAGCGTGTTCGTGGAAAGGTTCGCTTGACACCTTTCCATTTGATGCCTGCTTTCAAAGGTGCAGGGAGACAGGGCTGTGGCTCAGTGGTACAGCACCTGCTTTGCATACAGAAGGTCCCAGGTTCAATCCCTGGCACCTCCAGAGATTGCTGTCTTTAAAAGCCCAAGAGCCCCAGCCAGCCAGTGTAGACAATACTGAGCTCGACAGACCAATGAAATAAGAACGTGGGATAAGGCAACGTCATATATTCAGAACATTAAATGAAAGAAAGTCTTCCTTTCAGGGTGGAGATTGAGCTGAGGCCATTTGGGTGCCTTTGAAAAACATGAGAAATAACTTCAAAGAGTTCATAGAAAAATGTTATCTGCTTCCTTCAAGGCGCTTAGTGCTTATATTTAGCAAAACCAGGGCTGTAGTACATGAATAAATCTTGGAACCTTTGCTGATAAATGTCCCTTAAGAAAAAGCTAGATTAACAACCCAATCCTATCCCACCCCCCACCCTGGGCCATGCTGAGTGGGCCAAGCGGCCTACACTGAATCCTATCTTCGGCGGCAGCTGGCTGGAGGTCTACTCCAGCTTAAGGGGACATTCATCCCCTTACCCCAGCTGCCGCAATGGGGCTGCCAGCTCTTGGGCAGCCCTGTGTCGGGGAAAAAGGCCCGGGAGGAGGGATAGGATATGGCGCACTGCAGCGGCGCTGATTCCTCCCATAGCTGCCACACACTGGGTCAACACTGTCATCGAGCTGTCCACCAGCACCCCGAGATCTCTCTCCAGGTCTGTCACAGACAGCTCAGAATCCATTAGCGTATACCTAAAATTTTGATTTCTTGCCCCAATGTGCATTACTTTACACTTATTTACACTGAAGCGCATCTGCCATTTTGTCGTCGTCCTCCCCCCCCCTCCATTCCCCCAGTTTAGAGAGACCCTCTTCAGTATCTTGATACTTTGCCCTAAAGAGCTTCAAAAGAGCTCTTCAGGGCAAAGTATCATGAATAAGGCTGTTGACATTTAAGGTGGTGCATCTCCCTTAGTAACAGAGTATAAGACCCAGAATAACTGTTAACACATCAATGTTTCACTTCAGGAAATTACTACTACTACCTGCCATGGGCAGACACAAAGCCAGTTGTGACACTGACTTCATTTTGGGAGGATATAAGTCATAGGTTGGACCCTTTAAATCTTATTCTTGCCATAGTGGACAAATTGGTAAGTCGTTTACAACAGCTTCTTTTTCACATAATACATGTACACTGATGTGCTAGAAAGAAGTACATTGATTTATCCTTGTTCTTTTAAATTGTACATTGATTTATCCTTGTTCTTTTAAATTGTGTGAGTTATATAATTACCGGTATGTAACTATTGTGTTTATCACTTAAAGATACGCCTCTTTTGGATAAATACAGTATATATTCTGTATTTTTCAAGCTTTAGTTAAAGCTGTTTAGTCAGGAACTGGTATGCATGTGTATAATGAGAATAATGTTAGGGTGCAACTGCACAAAACGTTGGGAGATCCATGTTTAGATCTTTCACAGTTTTCTCAAAGGTTAAGTGTAGCCACTGAGGACCCAATCCAAGCAGACTGTGGTGCAAAGGAGGAAGGGTTAGCTTTTCCCCCTCCTGCCATTTCTCCAAATCAAACTTCTCTCTTGGATCTACGGTTTACAGCACAATCCTATACATGTGTACTCAGAAGTAAGTCCCACTAAGTTCAATGGGGCTTACTAGCAGGTAAGTGTGTATTGGATTGCAGCCTTAGCCGGTGGGGTGAGACATATAGGCTCCCAGATTGGGATCCCCAGTAGCTGCAAGAAAACTTAAAAAAAAATGAACCACAGGAAACCATGATTGAATCTCCTACTGTCATGTCTTAATTTACAGCCCAATCCTATTCCAGATTGGGCTGTCAGGGGCAGGGCATTATGACAACGGAGGACACTTCTGTGGTCCTAAAACGGCTGCTGACAGAATGCGCAGCACTCCGTCAGCAGCCATTTTGGAAGCGCTGCTCCAAGAGGTGACAGCACTCCCCGGACGCTCCAGCGCTCCCCTCACCATGCCTGCAAAAGAAGGCAAGGCAGCGGCGGGGGCAGGGAGGAGCAAAACTGGGTGGGGAGGGGAGGCTATGGGATGGGGTGGATCCAGTGACGATGGTGCATGTTGGATCCTATCCCCTCTTTCAGCAGCCTCCCAGCCCCCTTTCTCTCCTCGGACTTGCACCAGCTACAGAGCTGGCTCCGAGGAGACCCATTGCGGAATGGGAGGCTTATGGAGGGGTAAATAATTCCCCTTTCACTTCTGAAGCCTTCCAATCTCATCCCCTGCTGAATACAGCGTGCTCTTTTTTGGCGCAGCTGCACAAACAGGGGGCAGTGGCGTTCGGCTTCGCTGCGTGGAATGATTCCGACGGCGAGGGGGTGGGGCCTCCTCGCTCCGGTTTGTGAACGCGGTACTAGGACGGGGCGCGACTTACGGTCGAGCCCCTACCGCAGGAACGCCACTGGCGGGTGGGGGGGGAGAATAGGATTGGGCTCTTAGCCCTTAGTTTGTGTGTTTCCCTTTCCCTTTTTGCAGACAATGGATAGGAGGGAGCATAGTGTCTGCAGAATTGATCTGGATGTTTCGTTTCCCTGACAATTTCATTTGTTTTTTAATACATTTTTATACTGCTTTTCCATCCCTGGGATATCTGAGGTGATGAACAAGAAATAAAATAATGCATAAAATAAACAATAACAACATGCTAACACAGCAATAAAAAAAAACCCTAACAAAGGGTGTAAGAGTCCTGGTATCCACTCCAGGTTCATTTATCAAGTATTGCAGTAGAAGAAAAGTCATTTGAAACAACTCTTGGTTTACATCCTGATGAACATTCTGTGTTACAACTGAATAGCTTTGAATTTCACATCATCTTTAATGTGCTTCCAGGATGCTATGTTCCAAATTGGTAATCTCTCTGTCTTTAAAGATGTGTTAAAAGTTCTGCTCACTGTGTGTGAAAGGAGCTTGTATATTTGTGTGGGAGGCTTTCTATACTTTAGCAATAGTTTTCTATACTGTTGAGATCAACAATCAAAACCTAAGGTCTGCATTGGATTGTGGATTTTTCTCCTACACTGCCACCAATTGTTTTATAATGTAGATATGAAAATAATGTTGAAAAATAAATCCAAATGGCTTGCTTATCCATATGGACTTGTCTAACTCTTTAAATCTGCAGCAAACAAATATAGAAGCTTTAAAATCAGGAATACAAGAGAAAATATCAGACAACCAGTTGACTGAAATTTGGCTGAAACTAATTGATGAACTTATGGAGGACTTAAGGTACTTTACACATTATTTTTCTATGAGTGTCTAAAAATTCAATATGGAAATTTCAGTGCCTCTCAGTTTGCAAAACTGGCTTTTCCAGAAATATTCATTATATTCATGTTTTAGAAAGAAAACAGTAAGCTTAGAGCCATGGGATAAACCCAAGATTGACATCCTGACGCCTTGGAGGAAGGGTGGTATAAAAATTAAATGGATAAATAAATAATGTCAAATTTTAAAAGATGTAAAATATTTCATAAAAATGATAGAATTGATAGCAAGGGAGATAACAAGGAAAGGGTCAACTTATGAAAATTAAATTACTGTACATAGGACAGCACACTAGGTTCATTATGACACAAGTACATGTAACTAAAATCAGCCTTCTTACTGATTAGTGAGTAATTACTTGTTCAGATTGAGAAGCCCATGAGAGAGACTGTTCTATAAAGCCCGATGGAACCTTATTGGCTGCTTAGGTCACATGATCCTGTTAGACTGAAAAGCTACAGAAGCTGTAGTCCAGTTTACAGAGTTTCGCATTAAGGATGTCCAGCTTATGAACATGCTTGGTTGGGGCTTTGAAGCAAGTGCAGCTGTGAAGACACTGACAAAACAACAGAAGCTGCTTGGAGAGAAGCCAAGCAGCTCAATAACTTTGAAAACAGCAATGCCTTGCTGTAGCAACAGTGAAAAACAACAGTTCAATAACATTAAATAACATTGAAAACTTGGGGATTCCTGGGGCCAGAAACAGTATTTAATTACTAAGTAGTACTGTAACCTGTTCCTTATTTCAGTAAGCCATTCCCTCTCATAGAAGGAAAGCACAATGTCACAGTCCTTGACACACAGATCCAAAAGCTGCGACTCAAATCACTCAGGCAGATTCAGGAGGCAGCAGCAAGACTGAGGAATGAAGCCACAGATGTGAAGGCGACTCTGATGGATATTGAGGATTGGTTGGATAAATTAGTACAATTATCTGAAGAGGTTAGTCTGTCTCTCTCTCAAAAAGAAAAAAGGATTGTGTACATATATGTATACACACACAACATACAGACACAAAGGATTCAATCACAAAAGCAACCAAACAGCGCTGTAGATAAGTAGGCTCTGGATCCCTGAAGGATATTGTCAAAACTAAATGGTAATACAGGTGCCCCCCCATATCCACGGATTCGCTATCCATGGTTTCAGTTATCCACGGATCGCGGGGACACCCCCCCCCCAGGCTTTTACTTTTTTGTTTTTTTGGATTGGAAGCTTTGTTTCTTCCTTAAACAAACAGGAGAAGCAGCCTCTGGCTGCTTATTGCAGGCAAGTAGAACAAGACTAAGTCCTAGAGAGGCTCTGCAAGGTTAACAGAAACCTTGCAGAGCCTCTCTAGGACTTAGTCTCATTCTACTTGCCTGCAATGGAGGCTGCTTCAGCTTCTCTGTTTGTTTTAAGGAAGAAACAAAGCTTGCTGAAAGAAAAATAAGAGCTGGGGGGTGCGAGCATGCCTGCCCGCAGGGGAGGCAGGGCGGGGGCCCTCAGGAAACCATGGAGGGGGTGTTCGCTCTTATCCACGGTTTCAAGTATCCACGGAGGAGCCTGGAACATATCCCCAGTAGATATGGGGGGAGTACTGTACTGTATCATGTATAAATAAGTAGATGTCAAAACAGAGAGAACTTTGTCGTTAAGGGTTTCAGCTTCCACCTTCTTCAATAACATGCATTTTGATTTAAATATATGACCTTGACTGGAATTTAAATCAGAACTGCGTCGACAGGTGTGTGTGTGTGTGTGTGTGTGTGTGTGTGTGTGTAAGGCCAGCGGGTGGCGCAGCGGGTTAAACCGCTGAACCATAAGCTGTCGATCGAAAGGTTGGCAGTTCGATTCCCGCGACGGGGTGAGCGCTTGTTGCTTGGCCAGCTCCTGCCAACCTAGCAGTTCCAAAGCATGCCTGCATGTCTCCATGTACTGCATGCGAGTAGATAAATAGGTACCGCTTGCGGGAAGGTAAACAGCGCTGCGTGTTCCAGCTGCATGCCACGCGCTGCGGCAAAGAGAGTCACGCCGGCCACATGACCACGGAGGCGTCTTCGGACAACGCTGGCTCTTCGGCTTTGAAATGGAGGTGAGCACCACACCCTAGAGTCGGACACGACTGGACTTAATTGTCAGGGGTCACCTTTACCTTTTTATACACACACACACACACACACACACTCTTACGGACACACACACACTTACGGACACACATGCCAAGTTTGAAAGGGTGGCTCTAATTGATTTATTCTAAACTTCACTGCTATGCATGAATATGCACATTGTGGCATTCTGTAGAACAGAACTTGTTCATTCCCCAGCAAACAGGAGTTGAGAAAAAATGTCCTGGGGTAGAAGACACACAATACATTTTGCTGTCCTAGCCTCTTTATTTCTCTTCCCATTCATAGACATAGCACATCATTCTGTGTGCATTTTTCCCTTCTATTTTATGACACAATAGCAGGCAATATGTGTTCACAGACAGATTCCAGCTTCCTCTGGTCTCCTAACCAGCCAACCTCCCTCCTCCACTCCCGCCCCCACTTCTTTCAAGTCTCGTACTCCTGTAGCCCCCTGTTCCCACTACTCCTTTCTTTTTTGGTTCATTCACCCAATTGACTCAGTAACCCAACAGTCCTCAGCTAACACGCATGCTTTGGGTGGCAGACAAGTATGAATGCAACAATCATGTATTTTCAAGTGTGTGTGTGTGTGTGTGTGTGTGTGTGTGTGTGTGTGTGTGTGTGTGTGTGTATCCATGTAGATGTTTGCATGTATATTTAAATGTATAGTCCATTGTTCTGCACGTATAATACAGTTACACATGTTAGGGATCCAGGATTGGCCGTATCTTCTTGATACACTCCCTTGGTAAACCAGGGCAATGTGTGAAACAGCCCTTAGTTTTGGGAACCAAAATGCATCTAGAATTTCTGTATCATTTTGGTATCTTTTGTATGGGTGGGGGGGGGGGGGGTTATGCCTCTTCTGAGTAATATGATATAATTACTCGTGCAAGCAAATTTTCTCCAGTGTGTTTTGTCTTAAACTTAATTCTATGAAAAATAGATATTCATAGATGATACTATTATTTTACAAAACCTGTTTTCTCCCGTTACTGGAAACCAAAGCCTCAAAACAGCATGCCTGATGTGATCATTTGGATGATCCGGGGAGAGAAGAGGCTCGCCTACGTCCGCATTCCTGCTCACCAGGTTTTGTATTCCACTACAAGTCCATCAGGAAAATATTGTGGAAAGACCCAGACCATCTTTTTAAAGGTAACAGAAACCTAACCACATGCATGTCTTCACAAAAGTTTAGAGCTGCAATATTCATTCAAGTCTATGGCATGGCAGGCAGTCATCTTAAGAGCAAGTCTGATACAGCATGTAGCTCAATTAAAAAAAAAAAAAAAACAGCCAGGCACAGTAAACTAACAGCGCAATCCGACTTAACTTTTGTGCCGGTTTAACCAGCGGCGCAGCGAGAACAGGAGGCCCCAGAATAGAAAAGGGATTCAAATCCCCTCCAAAAGAGGAATTCAAAGGGGATTTGAATCCCTTTTCTGTTCTGGGGCCTCCCGTTCTCGCTGCGCCGCTGGTTAAACCGGCACAAAAGTTAAGTTGGATTGCGCTGTACATAACAGTGTAACCATCCTGATAGACATGCCCACATTGCAGATCAGAATGCAGCATTTAAATAAGTTCATAGATGTGCCTGTTCAACCTTATAGTGTATGTATATACATTTCCTATACTTCACACAAATCACCATTTCCCAAACTGTGTGCCCTGCAAGAGAGAAGTTACTGAAATATTTAGGGACTTCATTTAGCCCAAAGAATGCATCTGTAGAGGAAGTCGGCCACTGTGTCTCTCCATGATTTACTGTTTTCTAGTCTGCTTTTTTTCCAACTAACCTCTACTTGTGAGGGGTTTTTAATTAAATTGTGTCTCTGCATTAGATAAGATTGGACTACTCAGTCATTTTTGATACAGAATCAGAGCAGAAGTCTCTCTCTTCAGAAAGGCTGCCCACTGCATCTCTGCTTGAGTCATGTCCAAGAAGGAGGCGTGCTCAAACAAATAACTCATTCAGAATTCATGGAGAGTTGAGAGTACATTATTCTTTCTTTTTGTGCTCTCAGAGTCACCCTTCTCAGTGGGGAGGTCAAAATGTCCTTCCAGTTTTCATTAACTGGAAATGTGTCTCAGTTTTCAGTAGTTTGGGAAATGCTAATGTAAACATTACATATCGCCCCTAATTTTCAGGCCTCTTATGGAAATATTAAAAATGATGAATATCACCAAGTCCTCAGAATTGGGCAGGGGCAAGCCCATTGTTGGGTGAAGGCTGGGAATGGAAATAACAGGAAAAGAATTATCAAGCTGGCTGTTTCCCTCTACGCGTTGTTTGGAAATGTTCTACTTAAAAGTCGTTTTCAGATGCTCTGAACTCTAAAAGCCTCTCAGTGTGGCTATTTGTTTGAAGTCACTTCTGGCACAGGAAAATGCTGGGCAGGTTAATGCCAATAATCTGTCACTGGGGCACAAGCCATGGCATTTTTTTTTTTTTTGTATTTGTGCTTATGTTATGCTGGAGAACAACAATTCTTTTCTTTTTGTTTACTGCTTTAGTACCCGCAAGACAAAAACAGCGGCACTAAAGTTCCTGTCCAGTTGCGAGTTAACATTTGGCTTGGCTTGAGTGCCCTTGAGAAGAAGTTCAATAGCTTTGCAGAAGGAACATTCAGTGTCTTTGCTGAAATGGTATGTGTGTATTAATGATTGCTGCATATTTTCTTAGAGCCTGAATACTGTCATCTTCCTCTTACATGTACATTCTGGGACAAGGTCCTAAGAAATTTCATGGCTTTTCCCCCTCTAGGAATGTAAGGGCAGAATCCACCTAGAAGTTCTCCTGTGCAAGCACCATTGAAATGGAAGTGATGCAAGAACATAACCGTTTCAGTGTTGCTTTTGCATGTCCCATTCATTAAAGTGGCAAAGGGACATCATAACCTTGTGTGGGATTTTGCCCTAAAGTGTCAGATTAGATGGAAAGCATGGGACCATTTGTCCCAGTAGTCTCATCAAACAGGAGCTTTTGATCTCATTTTTATCATCTGGATTGCATTCACTTCCAAAGTAATATTATCATAATTACAGCACAATCCTAACCAACTTTCCAGCGCCAATGTAGCTGTGCCAACAGGGCACACATTGCATTTTGAAGTGCGGGGGCAGTCACAGAGGACTCCTCAAGGTGAGGAGAGCTGCGTTGTGGCTGCACCAGCCCTGGAAAGTTGGTTAGGATTGTGCTGTTAGAATTACAGGTTGCCCCCTTGAGGTGGTACAGTGTGAAATCTTCTTAAAGTGGAATTTTCTTATAGCTATCTTCTTAAAGCAGAATCAACCACTTGGGAGGAATAAGTAGTACTTTTCTAGAGCTCATAAATGGAGGTGATCAAAAAGTCATTATATTCAACCCTTTGTCCCATGCAATACCCTGCACATATCAGCCCAGTAGGCTCCCAAGTATTTCTGAAACTCAACCAGTAATCCATTCCCCCAAACCCACATCTGATTCTTGTTACTCACTGGTGAGTGAAAAATGTATTTGCACATGCTAAAATGCTCACATTCACCCTCCACATTTTCCATGTAACTGAAAACCCTGGCGCAAATTAAGCCCTGCTTCACCTCTTACAAATTACCCTGTATAGTCCAACTCACTGTGAAAAAAGTTCAGTTTGATTCATAAAGGAGCATTCTGTCTTCTTCTACAATCCGCATTGGGAATTAGGTGATTTACAGCATAATCATTTGCATGCATGTCTAGTAAAAAGTAAGCCCTGTTGACTTTCATGAAACTATACATGCCCAAGTAAGCATAGAGTATCTCTAAGAGCAGTATAATCTGAGATTATGTTGACTCCATCCATGTGTTTATGGTGAACACAATGTCTTCACTGTAGACCCAATGCATGCAGCTTGGAATCTTTTGCATGACTTTATATCAGGGAAAATGTGAAAGAAGGCTTTCTGCATACATGTACATGAACGTATGCTTCTATCTTAAGCTGAGTCAGACCATTGACCATTCTACCTTAATATTATTTCCGCTGACTAGCCGGGGCTCTCTGGGTTTTCAGACTGGCATTTCCCATCTATATCTGGAGATGCCAGCCAGGGGTTGAACTGGGACTTTATGTATGCTCGGCCACTGAGTAACATTATTTCCCCTGTATCAATGATGCTGACATTCACAGGCCATGTTGCTATCAAGGAAGTCCCCTGGGCAGGTCCAGCAAAGCTCTCCTGGCTCCTGAGACCAGAAGGTGTAGTGCTGCCCCCCTGTGGTCTGCTTTGTAAAATTTCCCCCTTCCAGTCTTCCCTTAACCCCCTAGATCCACCCTTCTCTCGATCATTCCCTGCCACCCTCTGGTCTCCCATGACCCCCACAAGTTTAGCTTCTTCCTTTTGTCTCTACCACCACTCTACTCTTTCTCCTCCTGTAGTTCCAGCTCCCTGCCATTTCCAAAGGCAGGGAAGAATTGGGAAGAGGAGACAGTACTGATGGCCCTAGAGAGTGACTATTTCCCCCACATCCTCCCTTCCAACCCCACCCTTTACTGCCTTTTTAAAGGCAGGGAGCCAGGAGGAGGACACCTGCTCTAGCAAGCAGTGACAGCAGGTTGCTCTCTCTGCTTAGCACCAGGTCACAGGCAGCCACCACAGATCCAGGACCCATGCACTCCCCCTAACTTATCACCCAGGACCTTTGTTTCACTGGGGCTCATTAGCAGCCTGGGCCTGCCACTGCAGTGCAGTGCAGTATGACAAATGGTCTTCACCTTTGATTCTGACGTTGGTTAGATATTGACTGAATAAAATGTTGTTCTGAATTCTCAAGTGGCTTCATTCTTCCTTTTTTTTATAGTATGAAAATCAAGCTCTTTTTGGAAAATGGGGAACTAAAGGGCTCGTTGGCCGCCACAAGTTTTCCGATGTCACAGGAAAAATCAAACTGAAAAGAGAGTACTTTTTGCCTCCCAAAGGCTGGGAGTGGGAAGACGACTGGTTCGTTGATCCTCAGAGAAGGTCAGATTTTGTTTGGGTTCCTCTGCCATAAAACAAAGGGAGGGACTTTTGTAATTTCCCATGGAGGAAATGGCAAACTTCTGCAGAGAGAAAGGAAGGCAATAAAATGCCATGTATTATTAGACACCAGTTCCATTAAAAACTTTCAAGTAAACATGCTTATGGCCAATATGTTTTAACACTGGAGTCAACACAGTCTTCTTAGTAGAGGTCCAGACTGAATGTTTTTTGTGCAATCTGCTCTTGTTATTCATGGGACAGTACACTGTATTCCAAGATGTATCGTCTTTTTAACGCAAAATCTTAATAGGTATTTTTATAGTTGGTATGGACAGAAGCTTCATGCCATCCCCTTCCTGGCTATGCCTCGCCCTTTCTCCTTATCCACAGTGGAAAGCACACTCAAGCTGCCCTTTATTCTTGGCAAATGAGTGGCAAAATACATGGTTTTTCTGACACAGAGGTTCATAGTCATGCTGGAAGTAGACTGTTTTAATACATGAGGTTTAGAAAAGCAGATGAAAGTGAGTGAAAAACAAATTGGTTTTAGGATATGCCTGATCCAGATAACCATTGTTCAGTAATGTTTATCTCATTAGTGCTAGAATCAAAATTTGGACTGACATGTTGTTGTTATATACATTTTTTATCATATGTGTAGCGGCCACCACTCCTTTATTCTGCCAGCCCTGCCCCCAGTTCCACAGGGTAGGGAGCTGGCTTTGCCCTTGAAGGGTGAATCTTCCATCGGGGCTTGGCACTGTTCCACCCAGGAGGGGGTAGCCATAGCCTGACACTTTCTCCTTACAGCCTCACTGTATGTGGGGAGGAAGGGGGTGTGCTCAATAGGCTGGCCTCCTCTTTTCCCTGTGCCTGCCAGGCGTTCCTGCCAAACCCTCCACCCCTGCTTGTTCGCCCTCCAGGGTGCCTGTCCACCCCAGCCCTCTTCCTTCTTTCACAGTTTTTCCTTGCGGTTCCCAACCTCTTGTTTGTCTTCTGCCTCTCTTCCTTCACCTACTGTCCTCCTCTGCCGACTCTCTTCTTCATGCCCTCTGCCTTGGCTCTCCCAACACCCCATACTGCTCTTCACACCTTGGACGCTCCTTCTCCTGCTCTTCTGGCTCCACCTCCACATCTCTCTCTCTCTCTCTCTCTCTCTCTCTCCAGCCCTCACTCTTCCTCACAGTCCCCTCCTTGTGGACTTTCCCCACCCCAGTGGACTCCACCTCTCCCTGCTGTTGCCAGCACAATGTCATTGCCACTGTGCCGGGACAAGCTGTTGTGCCTTTTCCCCACAATATGAGCAGCTGCAGCTCAGCAGGGATCCACACCATGCAGCTTCTTCCAAGGAGCTCAAGGTGGCATACATGGTGTTGTCATCCCCAATTTTGTCCTTGCAACAGTCTCATAAAGTAGGCTCGATTGAGAGGTGGTGGTGGTGACTGGGCCAAAGGCATCTAATAAGTGTTATGATTACAAGAGTAGGTATACTTCCAGGACTGCTTGATCCAAGTACAGCACTCTAACCACTACACTGGCTGTGAAGCACAAAGTAAATACAAGAGAAGTGACTTATAAAGCAGCCTGTTGTTATGCTGGGCCTGAAGCCGCCTTAGAGAGACAGCAGGGCAGGAAGAAGGCCTGTATTTATATTTGTTGTATTTGTAACATTGTTAGCTGCCTTGAGTACCATTGGGGGCAGGAGGGGTACAAATTTCTTAAATAAATAAGAGAAAATGCTGCAGTGTATTTACAAGAGCCTTACAAAAGCCAAGTTGACCAGCAGCCAGGCAGACTATGGTCAGAGCTAAGCCAAGTCTGAACTAGAAGGCTGTATAACCCTAGTAGGTTCAGATCAGGGTTGCAGCAACATTAGATACTGGGGGCTGCCTTGGTCGGCAGCCAGGCTGCAACCTGAGATCTCCTGAGATCTCCTTACTCTGTCATTCAGAGATTTTTTTTAAAAAAATGCATAGACTAACCTCTATGATGTCTCTAGCCTTGTTTGCGTGTATCTCGAGGAACGTATGGCAGGCAACATAAAAGGGAATAATAAAAGCTTCTTCAAATATGTTAGAAGCAGGAAACCTGCCAGGGAAACGGTTGGTCCGCTGGATGGTGAGGGAGAGAAAGGGGTGATAAAAGGGGACTTGGAGACTGCAGAGAAATTAAATGAGTTCTTTGCATCTGTCTTCACGGCAGAAGACCTCGGGCAAATACCGCTGCCGGAACGGTCTCCCCTGACTAAAGAATTAAGTCAAATAGAGGTTAAAAGAGAAGACGTCTCAGACTTAATTGACAAAATAAAGATCAATAAATCACCAGGCCCGGATGGCATCCACCCAAGAGTTCTGAAGGAACTCAAGAATGAAGTTGCTGACCTATTGACCAAAATATGCAACTTGTCCCTTAAAACGGCCACTGTGCCAGAGGATTGGAGGATAGCTAATGTCACGCCAATCTTTAAAAAAGGAAGGAGGGGGGACCCGGGAAACTACAGGCTGGTCAGCCTAACCTCTGTTCCAGGGAAGATGGTGGAAAGTCTCATTAAGGATAAAATCTTAAAATACATAGAAGAACAAGCTCTGCTGAGGGAGAGTCAGCATGGCTTCTGCAAGGGGAAGTCTTGCCTCACAAACCTGTTAGAATTTTTTGAAAAGGTCAACAGGCATGTGGATGCGAGCGAACCCGTGGATATTATATATCTGGATTTTCAGAAGGCGTTTGACACGGTCCCTCATGAAAGGCTCCTGAGAAAACTCCACAGTCAGGGAATAAGAGGGCAGGTCCTCTTGTGGATTAGAAACTGGTTGAAGACCAGGAAACAGCGAGTGGGAGTCAATGGGCAATTTTCACAATGGCGAGAGGTGAAAAGCGGTGTGCCCCAAGGATCGGTCTTGGGACCGGTGCTTTTCAACTTATTCATAAATGACCTGGAGTCGGGGATAGGCAGTGAGGTGGCCAAGTTTGCAGATGACACTAAACTTTTCTGGGTGGTGAAGACCAGCAGGGATTGTGAAGAGCTCCAGAAGGACCTCTCCAAACTGGGACAATGGGCAGCAAAATGGCAGATGCGCTTCAATGTAAGTAAGTGCAAAGAGATGCACATTGGGGCAAGAAACCAAAATTTCACATATACGCTAATGGGTTCTGAGTTGTCTGTGACGGATGAAGAGAGAGATCTTGGGGTGCTGGTGGACAGGTCGATGAAAGTGTCGACCCAGTGTGCGGCGGCTGTGAAGAAGGCCAATTCCATGCTCGGGATCATTAAAAAAGGGATTGAGAATAAAATGGCCAATATCATTCTGCCTTTGTACAAATCTGGCCACATCTGGAGTATTGTGTCCAGTTCTGGTCACCACACCTCAAAAAGGATATAGTTGAATTGGAAAAGGTGCAGAAAAGAGCGACCAGAATGATTCGTGGGCTGGAGCACCTCCCTTATGAGGAAAGGCTACAGCGTCTGGGGCTTTTAAGCCTAGAAAAAAGGCGCCTGAGGGGGGACATGAGTGAGACTTATAAAATTATGCATGGGATGGAGAGAGTGGATAGAGAGAAATTCTTCTCCCTCTCGCACAACACCAGAACCAGGGGACGTGCACTAAAATTGAGTGGAGGGAGAGTTAGAACAGACAAAAGAAAATATTTCTTTACCCAGCGTGTAATTCATCTGTGGAACTCCTTGCCACAGGATGTGGTGATGGCATCTGGCCTAGATGCCTTTAAAAGGGGCTTGGACAGATTCATGGAGGAAAAGACCATCACAGGTTACAAGCCATAAGCAACCTCCTGGTTTTAGAAGTGGGTTTTCTCTGTGCCAGGTGCAAGGGAGTGGCGACTGGACACAGGTATCTTGTTGTCTTGTGTGCTCCCTGAGGCATCTGGTGGGGCCACTGTGTGACACAGGAAGCTGGACTAGATGGGCTTTTGGCCTGATCCAGCAGGGCTCTTCTTATGTTCTTATGTTCTTATCTCTCCATACCTACTTCAAGAAGGGAAAGGCATGAACAAATATTTGCCACAAGGGTAACAGAAGGGTAACAATTTGGCTTCAGTCTTACAGACATATAAGTTGCTTAATTTCCATTGAATGTAATAGAAGTCACTGAGAGTTAAGCAGTCTTAACTGTGTGCAAGAACAGTGCGTTAGGACATTTTCACTCACAAGGAGTAAGGAAGCTCTTGCTTCAGTTGGCTTGTTGTCATGTTGTGCAAATCCAAAACTTATACTGGCCAGAATGTTCATTTTCATTACAAATGCCCTGCCTCTTCAGAGGGAAATTAAGCTCCAGCTAAAAGAAAAAAAAACCCTCAAAGTAACATGAAGCAGCTTTTTCACTGGTCAGAAAATAATCTACATAATGTAATTCAGCCAATAGATGGCAGTATATAACAATTATAGATTCTCCATAGTGCTGGCTATCAGCTGACTGAAGCTATTTTGGTGTGAAATATTTTATTACATTAGCATTTTAAATCACATTTCATATGTCTTTTTTTCTACGTAGGCCTCAGAGAATTTTGGAGTGGAGCATTGCATGCTTATTTGTATGTCTTTTTATTATGGAGGAAAAAATAAAATTTAGTTTTAAAAAGCGTATATGAATAAAGGAAAAACACATTTGTAGTAATGTACTTTATGGTGTAATAGGAAAATATCAGTGTTGCAACACAAATGTAAGAGTGATAATACTGACTTCAGTTCATTTGCAGGTCAATGACAAAGTAAATGAACTGCAGCAAATGATTCTCTGGCAGCCTAATTGCTCTCCTTCCCCCATTTCCTTGGCCAGATGAGGCATAGTCTTCAGGAAAGGAATAATAGTTTCCTGATTGCAACTGTAGTTTTCAACACTTTAGAAAAGCACTGGATATTAAAGCATTAAAAAGCTTGAAAATGCTGCTGTTGATGATTTCTATAGAGTACAGCAATCCACAAACTGCAGGCATGGTTTGGACCAATGCTAACCATTCCAGAGAAGCACTCTTAACCCCAAACAAGGTGTTTCCTGGAGTGATTAGAATTGGCCTGAGCCACTTGGGAACAACACTCACAGCCGAATCCTATCAAGTCCCCCCCCCCCTCCCGCTGATGCAGCTGCACCACCGGAGCACAAACTGGAGCGTATCAGAGGTCTCCTCTGAGTAAGGAAACATTTGTTCCCTTGCCCGGGGGTAAGCCTTCACTGCCTGAATGTGTCTACTTGCGATTTGTTGGCACAAGACCGAGTGGACCCTAGAAGGCGGATCAAGACCGGGAAGGGAGATAGGATGGTGCTGCGTGCTTCTCCAATACCTCCCCCTTCCTGGCCTCAATCCGCCCCCTCCCTGGTCTCCGCCCCACCCCGCTCCACCCACTCCTTGTCTCCTGTCTGCCCCTGTGCTGACTTAGGACTCATTGGAAAGGCTGCTGGTATGTGTCTGCGGCTGCTTGCCTCTTGCAACAGAAGCCCAGCTACCTGAAATGCCATGTAACTGTTTGCGACAGCCGTAAAGCACACTGTGCCACCAGAATACAAGTTCTGGCGGTGCCGCATGCCCATAAGATTTGGCTATCAGTCATTTAACTGGATGAAGAGACCTGGATGAAGAGCCACACCACTCTGGTAATGTGTGAATGGCACTATAGAGGTAGCTCATCTAGCAGCCCCTTCTCCCAAAGTTCTTCTATAGCACAGGTCCTCAAGAAAGTAGAATGAATAAGAACATCAGGATTTTTCAGTATGCAAACATACTCCTTACTGTAATGTAAACAGCAAGAGTAGGACACAGGAACCTGTTCTTCCACCCCAACTCTCCCTACTCAGAAACAAATGTCTCCCTCCACTTCTAACTACTAACTACTGTGAAACCTTTCATTTGCACCACTATTAACTGCCATTCTAAGCAGAGTTTCCATTTAATCAGGTCTCGGCGTCGCTCGAAGTGGGGCGGAACGGTAAGTTCCGCACTGTGCTAACCTCCGTTTACTCCCCGGCACGAGGCGGCCCCGCCCCCTTGCCGTTGGAGCCATTCAGTGCAGCGAAGGCAATGCGCAGTAGACTCCCTGTGCGTTGCCTTCGCCACACTGAATGGCTCCAATAGCGAGGGGGCAGGGCCGCCTCGTGCCAGGGAGTAAACGGAGGTTAGCACAGTGCGGAACTTACCGTTCTGCCTCACCTCGAGCAATGCCAGTGTGACTAGTTTCAAATCCCAGTTGCCTTTTGGGTTTTCTTCTAACCACTCGAGTGTTGCTTATTGGAGAGCTCCTCCTACGTGGCTGGGAGAACATTTCCCAATCCCACGTGCAGGGACTGATCACATGGGTCTTCTTACCCATAGGAACAATCCACCTGATCATCCAATCCACACAATCGGGTCAAATGTTCTTCCAGCTGTGTAGGAGCTGCTCATGGACAAGTGGGTTCCATGCTGCTGAGAGATCTTGGTGAGACTTAACCACAGCTAATGTCACTGCTGGTAAATCATTTGACCACCTTTTGAGAAAGGAGGGAAAAGAAGATCATGGAGAGAGGGAGGGAACATGCAATTTCAGAGTCCACTCCTAACTGTTACGTATGCATTGGTCCAATGTGTACATCAATATCCCTGCTGATATTAATTGTAGTGGGAACCAAGGAAAATTGCTGGAAAATATTTTGTTCAGAGAATGTGTTCAGAATTTGTTCAGAGAATTTGTTCACAGTTCAGAAGACTCTGTTGTTCTTCATATGAAACTGCTTCTTTTATCCCAAATTTTCCTGCTACGGCCTTCTGCACTTTATTCTCTCCCGTTGGATAACATTATGTCATGTTGTTGAAAATTTAACTGTCAGTGCATTGTGTCCAGATCAGTGAACATCTTTTGGGACTAAACAGTAGTTTGAAAGTTTCTTTCTGGTTTAACAGCTTGTTGACAGAAGCAGATGCTGGTCATACTGAGTTTACTGATGAAGTCTATCAAAATGAAAGCCGCTATCCTGGAGGGGAATGGAAAGCAGCTGAAGAGAGTTATACTGATGTGGTGAGCCATGCTTTTAATGAAGTCATTTTATAGTATTCATTTAGTACAGCTTCAGTGCATACAAGTCAAGTTTATTTATTGATTAGCTTTTGTTGTCCTCACTTAAGCAAGCCCTCACGGGCAGCCCAATCATGTATAAGGATACACGGCCAGCCCCTACGGCCAACTGCAGTATCCTGTGCTGCGTCAGCGCAGCCCGGGAACACCTTGGGAGAGGGGATGTTCGTCCCTTTTCCCAGGTGTAGGGCTGCCCTGCCCCAATGGGCCTCCTCGGATGTACGTTGGCTCTGGAGCCAACGTACATCCGGGGTGGCGGGGTAAGGGCGTCCCAGGCTGGGAACGGGGGCAGGATACTGGCAGAGCTCGTGGCCGATATCCCTGCCCCCTCCCGGCCTGGGCTGGCCAATAGCCGCCCTCCCTCACTGCCCGGCCTGCCTGGCCCACCCTCCCCCCACCCCTGCACCAACCGATGCAGGACATACCTGCACTGGTGGCTGCAGGGTCCGGGGAGAGGTGGAGTAATGGCTGCCAGCCTCCACGCTGGCGGCCCTTACTCTCCGGGTGACAGAAATGCACTTTACGGCTCATTTACAACACCCGCCACCTGTGGAGCATGCACTCCACAGGCGGTTTTTTACGCAGGACTGGGTCATTAAAGTTGTCAATAGGTTCTTGGAAATTGCGAATTTAAGCAAAGCGACTTATAATGGAACCAATTTTACCATAGGCTAATTGATATACGTAAGCAAGTGTTTATTCCTACAGCATATTTCTGGTCATAAAAACATCACTAAACTTCTAAATAAAGACCCAAAACACTTCTAATGTTAGACATATCCAGGCCCTCTCAAGTCATACAATCACCTTTTTAGGCTGAAATGAAAGCGTATGAGTGCCGTGCAGTGAAAGCGAGTCATGCAAAAATCCAACTTAACCAATAGAGCCAAAGTGCACAGTGATATCAGGGGCTGTTTGGCACACTCAACTTTCCTGAATTGCACCTTATGAGTTAAATTTCTTTATTTTGCTACTGTATTTTCTAGTCACTGTAGTGATCTGGGAATAATTTACCCTCCGAGTAACCTATGAAGCATCCTTTTGCTAGAAAGAAAACAAGTGTTGTAATGTAATGTACATGTGTAATTTAATTTGGCCAGTAGATGGCAGTATAGAACAACGATAGGCTCTCTGAGATCTCAGCTGTCAGCAGACTGACTGCACAATCCTGTCTGCTCAGAAGTAAATTCCACAGAATACCATGGAATTTACTCGTGTGAAGTACGTATGGAATTTCAAACTGAATCTACTGTATTTGGTGTCAGTTCTTTTCAAATTCACAGATAAAGTTCATTCAAAGTAATCAAGGGATGTGTAACTGTTTGCATTACTCCATTCATCTGAATGGGCAGTGAGGAGTTCCATGTGTCTGCTGCCATCGTGTTTCTTTCCACCCAAAGACTTGTCCAGTGAGTGGTACTAAAAAGTCAATGAAATAACACTCTCAGAGGAGGATTGTATGGAAGGTCTCCCTAACAGTACTTTGGTGTCATGACTATAACCTGCATGGCAGCTTTTAATGCAGTGCCCAGAACACACTATTGCACTGATGGACAACCTATACTAGTGAGTGGACCTCCTTTATCTTAGTGGGCTGCAATATTGAAATTGGGCATTTGCACTAAACATGATGTCATGAATACCATGGGGGAACCTGGCAACTCTATGCATGGGCAACAGTAAACCAAATGTCACGAGGGCAGCACAAAGAACCTTGATGGGCCATAGGTTGCCCATTATAGATTCAAAAGCATAGTATGTTGGATCAGGGCCTCTGAGAGGGGGTTTAAAGGTAGGCTTACCAGATCTCCAACCGGGACAGAGTGCTAGACCTTTAGGAGAAGGAATGTGGGCAGGTGTAGCTTGTTAAGTCCTAGAGCACAATCCTAGGCATGTCTACTCAGAAGCAAGCCCTATTGTGTTCAATGGGATTGTGCTCTAAGGTTTAAGAAGCCTAGGATTGTGCTCTAAGGATTAACAAGCTACATCTGCCCACATTCCTTCTCCTAAAGGTCTAGCACTCTGTCCCGGTTGGAGATCTGGTAAGCTTATTTAAAGGGGTAATTTGTACCTGGGCCCAGGGCAAAAAATGGGTCAAAAGGGGGTCCCTGGAGCAAAAAAGGAGGACCCAGGAGCCAAATTCATATGTAGGGAAGGGACCCAAAATTAAGCTTGTGTGCTGTAGCACCGACTTCATTTCTGATGAGCAGGCTCTACTCCATAAAAGCTTATGCCACCGTAAAATTGTTGGTCTTTGTTTGGTCCCAAGACTCTTTGTTCTAGTTTCTAATGAAATTCTTCTAAGTCTAGAGGTGTAGCATGCGACAGGAGCAGAAAAATACAAGCAGCAGATCAAAAACACAGAAATAATCCAAACCAACCGTGGCGGCATGTGTGCTTGTGTTTCCCTTTTTGTTTCAAAGAATGGAGAGAAAGCAGCACCGCCCAGCGAAATGACCTGCCCTCCAGGCTGGATATTGGATGATGACGCCTGGGAATACGATATAAATCGAGCAGTGGATGAAAAAGGTGAGGTTGAGAAGAATGCTTTTCATGTCAAATTCTGAATACATAGAACACACACATCCAACAATTTCTGCGTGCCTGAGGTGGTTTTCTTGTTTTCTTCAAAGAGGCAGCCCTCAGTGCTTGCATGGCAAGCTGCATTTGAATTGGTGGGGAATTTCAAGTGTAGTTGTTTTGATGGCATTAGGTGATTGGGGGGGGGGGGGGGGAAGAGGTCCAGCTGCTTAAAAAAAGCAACAGTCAAAAATCTCAAACCCCAGAGAGACTTTAGTCATTTGTCATTGCTTTCTCAGCTTGTAGACCTCATTGTCCCAAAGAGATAACAATATGTTTAATATGGTGTGTTTAATATGGTGTGTAGTTATTAATACATTTAGAAAAATACAGTAGTACAATTTCATTTGTTCAAGTGATCTTGAGAATGTGTAAAACACTGAGATAAACAGATAACAATGGACTAGAATTGCACTGATAAGAAACTATGTTTTAGAAGGTTTTGAAGTACTGGAGTCTGGAATCATTTAGGTTTCAAGCGGACTAGGATTGCTGTAAACACCGAACACATCAGTAGAGACAGAGTTATATTATTATATATTTCACATTTTTATACCACCCTTCCTCCAAGGAGCTCAGAGTGGTGTACATATTTCCTCCCCTCCTTTTGTCCTCACAACAACCCTGTGAGGTAGGTGGGGCTGAGAGATAGTGACTGGCCCAAGGTCACCCAGGAAGCTTCGTGGCTGAGTGGGGATTTGAACCTGGATCTTCCAGGTCTAAGTCCGACTCCCAAACCACTACACCAGGCTAGGTAACCAATATATTCTTTACCAAATGTATTTTAGGTTGGGAATATGGAATTACCATTCCTCCTGACAATAAGCCAAAGTCATGGGTTGCAGCAGAGAAAATGTATCATACCCACAGAAGAAGACGATTGACTAGAAAACGCAGAAAAGATCCAAACCAAACAGCAACATCAAGGGTAAGAGAAGTGAACAGTCAAATATTTACATTTGTTGAAAATAAATAGGGTGGAAAATACTTGGGAGTGTGGAAATAAGAGATACATTGATTGTATAAATTGTAATAATCCCTACATTTTGAATCTGTGGCTACTGTGGATTATGGTTTTGCAATTTTCTTCTAGGGTATTCAATCCTATGAAGATGAGGAAGGATGGGAATATTCATCTTTGATTGGGTGGAAATTTCACTTGAAGCAACGCAGCTCAGATACTTTCCGCCGTAGACGCTGGAGGAGAAAAATGTCTCCTTCAGACACATACGGTGCAGCAGCCATCTTTAAGCTTGAAGGAGCTCTAGTAAGTATGAACAACAAACAGCTTATCTTGCTGACTTGTCACCATTAATTTTAATAAACAAGTGGTTCTTGAAGACGACTAAAGAACTGTTTGAATGTCCTTTTCACCTAGCACAGCATGATTGCAGCAGTCTAGTATTTCTGAATCACCTTATCAGATGCCTTCAAGGTAGCCTACAATAAAAGATTAAAACCATTTTTTAAAAAAAAATCAGTGTTATAGTTACGTAGAATGCTGAAGTTCTAGATGAATCTATTTCCTGTAGAGGAAAAGGAAAATGATGGAGGTTAAAGTAGGCTACCCTACTTTAACCTCCATCACTTTGGGTTTCTTTGGGCAAGGAGGATCTGGTAGCAATGGCGCATACCAGATCTTATACCCTCCATTTCAAACCTCCCCACCCTCAGGACAGATCATGGGGGAGAAAGAAGTTTTCATCGTGAATGAATTTTACTTCATTTTTTAAACCCTTCTTTCAGGAATATTAGGCTCAATTAACTGGATTTTGTATATCTGTATACTTTTAGGGAGCAGATACAAGTATTGATGATGGAGACAGAACTTCTGAGAAAGGCAAAGATACAGCAACACGTGTATTTGGGGCAAACACTCCAATAATCTCCTGTATCTTTGACAGTAAGTCTGTGTCAAATTCTTCATGTGAGGCTACATTCAGTATGAATTCTGAGTAAGGGATACCATGCAAGCATTCTGCTGCAAGGGTTTTCAACCTGTATAGTACTTAGACAATCTATCATTCAGACAAGAGAGGAATGGGGGAGTGGTAACGGACTGGGACATCCGTAATGCGGAACAAACAGAGGAATCGGGTGTCAAGGACTAGAAAAAATGACGTCAGATTAGAAAAGGTGAAGTTGCTATTTCGTTTACACCCATTTGATTTAGTTGACATGTGTTTATATTTTAGGAGTGTACAGTTACCACCTTCGGTGTTACATCTACCAAGCAAGAGGTCTTATGGCTATGGACAAAGACAGCTTTTCAGGTACAAGAATAGGGGGAAGTATTAAATCCTGTGGTGAATAAATAACTTGATTAATAGCTGGAATTGTCTTTTATTAGTAGAGGCCTGTGGCCTAAGATTTGACTTAAAAAATAAAAGGTCATTTCCAGTGATGTAGACTTGAGTCTATTGATTCGGACTCAAGTTGAGTCAATGATTTGACTCGAACTTGACTCGGCAATTGTAAAAGACTCAACTCGAGACTTGGAACCTTTTACGACAAGTCCAATTTTATGCAGGTTTAAACCCATTCTGCCCATTAAGTAGGGACTCGCAACTCACAACCAAAAACTTGGGGACTTGGGGGCAAAGACTTGGGACGTGACTTGAGACTTGGACCCAGAGACTTGGCACTTGACTCGAGACTTGGAGTCAGACGCTTGATCCATACCCCTGGTCATTTCCAATCAATATGAGAACTTCAGTCTTCTTCACTTCTGCAGCTCTTGATCTCCTTCTCCTCTGTTCAGTTTTCCTTCCTCTCAGAGTTTGCCCTGGGACTCCTCCACTTCTCATTCTTTTGGACCAGTTACAGTGCAATACTGTACATGTCTACTCAAAAGTAAGCCCTATTATGTTCAATGGGACTAACTCCCAGATTAGTGTGTATAGGACTGCAGCCTTAAAGTCTCATTCTTCCTTTCTTAGGCCATTGCTTCTTCCGTCATTCCTTTTCTAAGATCTTCTTCATGCCTTGCCCCTTTCTGGGATCACTCAGAACACTCAGCTATTTGCAGCCAGAAGCCCTACTGACTGCCTAGCCACCTCTGTAACTGACAGTCCAATCCTATCTGGGTCTTGTGCTAATGGAACATGCGTTCCATCAGCAGCTGCAGAAATGGCGCACGGGCTGGGGCTACCAGCGCAAATCACTTGCAGCCCTGGGCAGGTGCCAATGGAGCGCCCAGCCCTCACCGGTGCCGGTAAGTCAGTAGAAGGGGCATTCTGGGAAGGATCAAGGTGGGGATGTTGGCATGATGTTGGCATTTGGCATGCTGAAGGTGGGCTGGGGCGGATATCGGTGGCAGCAGCTCTTCCAATATCCTATGCCCCCTTCCCAGCCTTGATATGTTCCCCCTTGTACCCGTTCAGATTTACGCCAGCCAAAGGGCTGATGCAGATCTGAGTAGCCCCATTGGGGACCATGGCACAGTGGAGTAGATAAGTAAACAAGTTTTTTACTTTCCTCACCGTTGCGCCATGGTTCCCGACCGGCCCATAGCATGCAATGGAGACTACACCAGCACCACTGCACACAATGGGACAGACTAGGTTAGGATCAGGCTGTGAGCTAATCACTGCTAGGGGATTCATCATGGAGTAAATCAATCACAGAGAAACATTATGTAGTAGTAATATTATAACAGAATGATAGACATTGCGGGGAACTAAGCTGCAACCAAGAGTAATATTGCAACACATTTCTTTTTTATTATTTTAGGAAAGGTTTTTAATGTGTAGGTTGCAGCTGCTTTTCAAACTTGTAGGATTTTTGGTTTAAAATATAAAATATTATAACATATGCAGCACATCATGTATAAAATGTTCTACTAAGGCTAAAATGCTATATACATTATGTGGTGTTAATGGAAACTTTTGACGTCTTCAGTGATTTTTAAAAGCTATGTCCACTTGACCCTCATTTTGTTTCTCTTTCTTAGTAGTTTCCCTTAAGCTTTTCTTAAAATTCATACCATTGAAAAACACTATTACTTATTAGTGTTTCTAAAGTCCTATACATCAAGATATATCATACAATTTGTTACGGGAAAATTACACTTTATATGTGCAAAGCTAGAACTATCACCAAACAGCACTTCTTTACTTTTTTACGAGGATAATGAATGCTCCCCAAAGTTAAATAAAAGTATGTAACATCCTCATTCGATCCCTTGCTAGGGGGGCAGTGAGGATGAACTCTAAATAACCTTTTGAATAGTTCACAGCACTGGATAATAGCAATTTGTACAGGAAATGCTAATGCCCATCATCAGATACCTTCTTCAGAGCCCCTAATGATTTAGAGGTCTTTCTAATAGTAGGTCTAGAACCCTTTAATCATTCACGTCTGCTTTGGAAGAAGAGGAGGTCATAAATAAGTGTGGCTTAGAGCGATGCTGGATCTATGTGTTAGGTTTGTGCGATTTATTGTTTAAACTGCTAATGGAGTAGCCCTTTGTATTATTTATGAATCTTTGGTGCTGTACATCAGCAAAAGTATTAAGCAATAGTTATGATACAACATCAGAGGGATTTTAAAAGCAAACTTTAGGATTGTGAAAATCACATCTTAAGTTTTCATATTTTTTAATATAAGAACTGTAGGATCAAATTCATAAGACACACTGCACATGTTCTGTATGGAATCTCATTGGCTTTGTAAATTTGCATGCTCACAACTACAATTTAATGGCATGTGATAAAAATATTTGTTTACAAACAGTTGGGGAGGTCATCTTGATAGCTTGCAAAGATTTGCAAAGGACCGATGTGGAGACTGTCACCCCAGATTGCTGATCTTACCCTTAATGGTAGTAAGCATCTGTGATTCAGTATTCTGAGGGCTGTTATGTCACATCAGCCAATGCATGGTCCCAACCCCACATTTGATGAGGTTATGGGAATGCAAGGGCGGGGGGGGGGGGGGGTACTTGCAGGGGAGAATCAATGGGTGGGAGAGAAGGGAGTATAACCCATCCTACATTCACCAGTTCTCCCCTGCAAATGTCTCTTTGCCTATTTGTCCTTCAAGTGTGTTTACTCAGGAACACCATGTTTCCTTATAATGTCTAGTTCTGCCCTTAGTCATGCGCTTATTTGACTCGAAGGACACTGTGGGACAGACATCATGCCCAACTGCAATGGCTTACTAGGTATGGCTTGCACAAAATTAGTAACAGCATGGAATATGATCATCCTACAACGTTACCCATCCTTTGTATTCCTACTGCAATAACCATTTTCAAAGTTTTTTTACCAGGTAACTGACTCTGTAGTGGCCAAAGGGCCTTTAAGAATGGCGTGTGAGTTGTCTTCACCCCTTCCGCCTCTCCTCTCACTTTTGTGCTTTGTATCAACTTTGTATCGGATATCTGCATTCAGTGCATTGCATCTGGTGTAGCCATTGCTGGCCAGAGTCAACATATGCTGCTGTGCTAGCTCCCAGCTCTAGCACGTTGCTGGAATTTGTAGCATTATGCCAGTTCCAGTGCCTTCTACACTGTACTGCTGGTATGGCAGTCATAAGTTCAAAACAGTAATAATAATTAATGCTTAAGATTCATGTTATATAGGTTTTTTCTGAGTTCTCAAAACACTTTGCATACATTATGTCCTCAAAACTGAGTAACATAGGCCAATATTATTATCCACATATTTCAGTCACAGATTGAGGCAGAAAGATAATGGCTTTGTCCATTGTCCATTGAATTGTCCATTGTCCATTGAATTCATGGGTGAGCTGGGGTTTGGATCACGAATTTTGGACATATAGTTCATGTTCAACTTCAATTTAAACCAAACTAGTAGCTCAGGCAGAAAGCAAGGAGGATCAAGAGGTAGCATGCCAAAGAAACAGGGCATCAACCACAATTAGGAAATTCACCCCAGCACGGTGTCTTTTCCAGTGGCTGTTACTGGTGTCTCTTCTGTATTTTTTTAAGATTGAGCCCTTTGGGGAAAGGAAACCAGTTGTTGATTTATTTTACTATGTAAACTGCTTTGTGAACGACTCCTGTTGAAAAGCGATATATCAATAATAATAATAATAATAATAATAATAATGCTATCCAAACAGACTGCTACTGATTGCCACTTTCATTGGAATTCACATTCCTATCACTGGCACAGCAATTGCCTTTGGCTCTATCATCTATTAGAAAACAAAACATGTGGTTGGATGAATAAGCAATGGCATGGAGTCTTGCTTATTCTAGAGAATGGGAAGAAATTCCTCGACCAGTGTGTCCTATGTCTGTGCGTGTGTATCTATATACTGTATTTCTGTGCTCTTTCAGATCCATATGCCCATGTTTCATTCCTCCATCGAAGTAAAACAACTGAGATTATCCATTCAACACTGAACCCAACATGGGATCAAACCATCATATTTGATGAAATAGAAATCTATGGAGACCCACAAATGGTAGCACAGAACCCTCCTCATGTGGTTGTTGAACTCTTTGACAATGACCAAGTGGTAGGTGGCACTTTTTCTAGAGCCTGTCTTGATCATTTTAATGATGGCGAATTGAAAACAAGTTAACCACTTTGGACTCATCCATTTGTTCAGGGCAAAGATGAGTTTCTAGGAAGAACATCTTGCTCTCCTATGGTCAAACTCAATCCAGATGTTGATATCAAGCCTAAGCTTCTCTGGTATCCTGTTCTGAATGGGGGCAAAGCTTGTGGAGATGTCCTTTTAGCAGCTGAGCTCATATTGAGTGACAAGGTAATTACAAAGCATGTCACTTTAGACTTAATGGTGTCATGGTGTGATAATTGCAATGTATGTTTTAAGCTTAATATAAATAATAGAAACTGTGTCTCTGTATCTTCAAACAGGGTGGCTCTAACCTTCCAATTCTCCCTTCACAAAGAGCCCCGAACCTTTACATGGTACCACAAGGAATCAGGCCCGTGGTTCAGCTGACTGCTATTGAGGTACTGTGTTCGTTGCTTTAAACTTGCTACAAGTGAGTAGCTGCCACTTTTGAACAGCAATCATTTATGTATGCAGAACAAAATCTCTGGCTAAGGGTTTATCTTCTTTGTGCAAGCTTCAACTCCTAACTGATTGCATAAGGAAAACGGATGTCCTGTAAGGGGTGCCCAGTCCTTAGATCCATCAGATCTGGCTGCAGGAATCTTACCATGTGGAAGTATGAACAATGAGTTGGGAAGTTCCTAGTTCAAATCTGATGAACCTGGCTCCGGCAAGCCACCATCTCTCAGTCCTGCATCTGTTATATAGAGATGAAAGTACTGACCTATCCTACCGGACTGTTGTGAGGGATATTCACATCTGTGAAGTGCTCTGAGCACTTAGAAAAAGTGCTGTATATAGGTAAAGGTATCCCCTGACAATTAAGTCCAGTCGTGACTCTAGGGTGTGGTGCTCATCTCCATTTCAAAGCCGAAGAGCCAGCGTTGTCCGAAGACGCCTCCGTGGTCATGTGGCCAGCATGACTCTCCTTGCTGCAGCGCGTAGCATGCAGCTGGAACACGGAGCACTGTTTACCTTCCCGCAAGCGGTACCTATTTATCTACTCGCATACTGAACTTTATTATTAAACATGTTGATAAAATAATGTAGGTTTATCTTAGTGGTATCTCTGCCCCCCCCCCACCCACCTTCATTATTCATTATAAATTCCTTACTTCTCCCCTTTCCTATATGCTTTATGGCCCAATCCTATCTAGGACTGGACCGGCATGATTTACTGACAGAGTGCTCACCCATATTGAGAGTGCTGCTGCGGGAGGTGGCAGTGCTCCCTGACTATCGCCAGACTGCCCAGCATAAGTTGGATCAGATAAAGGCAGTGGTGGGGGTGGGGAGGGGAGGGGGCAAAACGGGGCAGGGAAGGGACAGAACAGGGTGGTGATGCTGCTGAAGAGGTTGGTTCCAGCGGTGATGGCATGCGCCGGATCCTATCCCCTCTTTTTCAAGTCTCCCTGCCCCCTTTGTCTCCTCTGACATGTGCCAGAGAAGTAGCTAGCAAAAGTCTGAGGAGACCCTTTGTGGAGCAAGACTTAAGTCCCTGCGAGGCGATGCAGTGGCACCAGTACGGCTTCCACTGCATCCAATGGAGTTTGTCCCCTTGCCCCGGGATAAGTCCTAGCAGCCGCTATGGGCAACTTGGAGCTGTGCCAGTGATATTGCTGGCACAAGTCCACGTTGACCCATGCAGGCAGATCAGGTCTGGGAAGGGGGTTTGGAAACTGCATGCACCGCCACCACCAAACCCGCCCCCTTCCTGGCCAGATCCACCATCACCCACCCCATCTCCTCCCCGTTCTGCCCTCCCCCGCCCAATTCCACCACCTCCCCATCTCATTTCACTCCCTGCGCTGGGCTTACCTGCTCTGGCGAGCCTCCCAACATCTGCCGGCGTGCATGGAAAGACTCTGGCCTTCCTGCTGGCATGCTGGCAGCTTGTGCTGCCACAAAGCACTTTATGGCTGCTTTGTGACAGCCTGCGCTGACGGAACGCATGTTCTGGCGGCACTAGTCATTGATGGGATTAGGCTGTTTAGGGTTATAAATTACTATCCTATGCTTTCCCCCTGCCGATGCTGCCATGCCAAAATGTCTTGCGCTGCATCCGGGGGGGGCAGTCTTGGAAGCCTCCTCTGGGTAAGAGAACTTTTGTTCCCATACCTGGGGCTAAGCCTCTGCTGCGTGGAGAGCTATAGTCAGACCTGTGCCAGTGAAACCGCTGGCGCAGGTCCGCGTGGACCTAGGTCATGCAATCAGGTCCAGGAATGTGTTTGGAGGAGGTTCAGAGGCCACCACTCCCACTGAACTCACCCTTTCCCAGACCCAATCCACCCTCATCTCCACCCCTGACACCGCCCCGTTCCACTCTCTCCTGCCCCCGTTCTGCCCTCCCCCACCGACTTAGGTTGGCAGGCTGGTCCAGAGCAGTCGACACATGCAAGACCACTTTGGTCTCCCCACCAGTGCTCCCTGTGTGGATTTGCCCAGAGGCCTTTTGTGACTTTCATAAGGTAGTCTCCGTTAGGCCCATTAGTGGATAGGCTGGATAGTAATTTTTGAGTTGCTTGCAGAATTAGTAACGTCTATGATGTGTGTGTGTGTGTTTGTGTATTTTTGTACAGATTCTTGCCTGGGGATTACGCAACATGAAAAACTACCAAATGGCTTCAGTTACTTCCCCTAGTCTTATTGTAGAGTGTGGTGGTGAAATGGTAGAATCTGTAATGATTAAAAACCTGAAGAAGACACCAAATTTTCCTGGATCTGTTCTCTTCATGAAAGTGGTATGGAAGTAAATGCTCTTTCAGTAAAGTCTGTGATGGACTGTTAGTATTGGTGAAGAGGGAAAAGAGAGGAGGGGGAAATGAATATGTTGATGTTAGGGTAAAAACACTCAATCCAAATGAACCTGATCTGCATAATACTCTCAGGGGGTCATTTAAACATTTCTACCTAAAAGCTCAAATGCAAATTCTAGCATACAGCCAGCCAGGCATTGTGTGTGACTAGTATTTCACGTGGAAAATGGCATGAACAGACATCAGTTGTGGATACACTTTTGCATCCATTTCAAGAGGTAGATGTAAGGTGCAGACTCCTTGATCCTGTATGGCTAATGCCAAACAGCACAGGTCACATTAGCATGCATGCGCACATGCAGAGAGCCCAGGGCACAAACTGTCCAGTGGATCCCTCAGCCACAATGGATGCTTAATTTGCTTGCATGCAGCAGCAGCAAGCAACAAACTATATGCATGGAGGGCAGATCTCTGGACCTGACCTTTGCTGCCTTTATATCGGTGTAGTATAGATAGAACAATTATTCTGTGCATATTTGCTCAGCTGAAGCCAAGAACTGTAGCCATAGCACAGTTCCCTTTGTATGCATACATAAAAATGTGATGATTCTGGCTTCTTTGGTATTAAAAAGCAAGATGGTTTTATGTTGTACATAGCTACCTCAGAAAGCAACAAGGTAGCACAAATTTTCTACTCACCATATATTATGAGGCAGCAGACTACAATGGATAGAAACATTGTGTGTATGGTTTTGGTAATTTTGTCTAAGAGCCAAACATGAGACAATAGAAATCCATGATTGAATCTCCTGGCATTTTCATATTTACCTTAAAGTTACTGCTGATGAGCAATGGTACTGGAAGATTGCATCCTCCCCTCCTGCACTACTTTTCTGATCTAACTCTAAGACAACAATGTTTCAAAAATACGGGAATCGATGCCATGTAGTAGAAAGCTTGAAAAATTTTAATGATTCCAAAACCGTAGCGGGTTTCCCGATCAGGCAGCCGCACACGGAATAAAATAACATCAAAAATCCAAGGAAAAAGCAGCCCGAAAAAGCAGGGCTGCTTTTTCCTTGGATTTTTGATGTTATTTTATTCCGTGTGCGGCTGCCTGATCAGGAAACCCGCTACGGTTTTGGAATCATTAAAATTTTTCAAGCTTTCTACTACATGGCATCGATTCCCGTATTTTTGAAACATTGTTGTCTAACAGCGGGCCATGAAAGTTACCGAACCAAGTTGATCTAACTCTTCTCTCCCCCACCAACTTGCTATTAGCCTCACAGCATAAAATATCCAATCACTCTGTTTTTCCCCTGAGCTAATACCAACTGTGTGAGCGGTAGAAACGTACAGCCCAATTCTATCATGGATTGGGCTGGCACACGGGGGGCTTTATGACAGCAGAATATAGTTCCGCTGTCATAAAATGCAGTCATTTTAGGTGGGCTGCTGCACCGGGCGGCAGTGCTGAAGGCCTGCCGTCGGACCTAGAAAGGTAGGTGCGACAATGGAGGGGGCGGAATGAGGCAGGGAGGGGTGGAATGGGGTGGGGAGGGAGGCAAACCAGGGGAGGTATCAGCAGCATTCGTGTGCGCCGATATCCCAATCTTGTCTGTCTCCCTTACCGCCGCCATTACATGCCTTGGAGTTATGCCTGCTAAACAGCAGGCGCAGATCCATGGAGTCCCATGGAGGCTTTCTCCAGGGTAAGTGAGCAAACATTCTCACTTACCCCGAGCAGACCTTTCTAATCTCCATCCTTCACAGATACAGTGCGTGCTCCATTGGCGTGGCTGCATCTGTGGGGGGGGATTTGGGTAGGATTGGGCTGTCTGATCAGGATAAGATCCACTGAAAGGGATGGAAAAGGAGCCTCCTCTCCACTTTCACCCCATGCCACTGCTATGATTAAGATTGGAGTCTTCAATTAAGGTAAACATGAAAACATCCTAGTTTTTAGTTTTGGAGTCTAGCTGAGAGTAGAGTGTTGGTATGGAGGAGACAGATTGCCAGGAAGCAAGTTACGGATGGTGACAGAATTTAGCACCTCTCACCTATAGGCCCATTTTGCTCGTAAAATTGGGCAGCCTGCATTCCACTTTATACGTGATTGGTAGAGCCCACCATTTAAAAGCCATAATGGTTTCTGTAGTTCTTATGAAACTGAAGAATAAAGTGCACATTTTCATTGGTTTTAAAAATAAATGTTTTGTTGTTGTTTTTTGCTTGGCTTGGCTTTGTTTTGTTGTTTTTGCTAGCTGTTGCCCAAGGAAGAATTGTATTCTCCATCACTAGTTCTTAAAGTGATAGACCACAGGCAATTTGGCCGTAAACCTATCGTGGGACAATGTACTGTTGATTTACTGGAGCGTTTTCGCTGCAATCCTTATACTACCAAAGAAGACATCGCACCACAAATGAAAGGTAATGTTCCTGTAAAACTAAAGGCATTTTTCCTACTAGATGTAGGTCTGTCTTGCCATACAATCTCCAATACAAGCCCAGATGAAATAAAGGAGCATAACTAAACATGTGTACAGTTCCCGTTAATTTGTCAAACTTGTGTTGACAACATTCTCACTGGATTGTGCTCCATACTTTTCAACCGATTAATATGACTAGTTGTAATGATTTTAAATAGCCAGACTTCAGAGTAGAAATGTATTCAGAAAGCATCATCATTTTGCAATGTGTGGCAAGGTTTATTGTGGGTGCTGCTGCTGAGACTCAACTCTACTTTTATTGAATTATACAGTTAACAGTGCATGGTTTTTGTCTCTCTGTTGGAAACAAACAAACAAACATTAATTCATTAATTATAATTATACTCTGCTTTTCAGGCTGACTTACAATTAGCATCCACACAAAGATACAATATAATTAGGAATATATCAGCCGGGGGGGGGGGGGATGACTTTCCTATGGCCCCAGGCAGTTGAGGTTGCAGTCTGGGTTCCAGGCTTTTCTTTCCAAAAAGGGGACAGAAGGAGCTGAGAAAAATGCAACTAAACTGTAAGAAATACCCGTACACAAGAACTGGGAGAAATCAAGGTTCAAAAGGTGACTTTAGGAAAAAAAAGGGGGGGGTTGTAACTGTGTGTCTTTCGTGGATTTCTGAGTTTTATGGAATGTCTTATTTCCAGTTCGTCTCCTGTCAGCTGCACCTCGTCGAGATGTGGTAATTGAAGTGGAAGACACACAACCTCTACTAACTGCACAGGTAATCATCATCTTCATAAGCGTGTTTTTTTTGTGTGGCTGCTTTATGTACTCTTTAGCAGATGGAAATCTAACCAGATAAAATGTCTGCAGAATTGGGTAGAAGCTTTGGGAATGCCATTTACAAAACGTGTTAAGGCTGCATGGAAGAAAAAAAAAGTCTTTATTCCTCCAGAATTGTTTATCAATTCATTATCATTAATGATGATCTCTTTCCTGCATATGCTTGTGCTGTTCATGTGTTGTCTGCCATCCACTTTAGAACATATTTGCTGTTCAAGTTATTCAGTGAATAATTTGATGAATAACGTTTGATCTGCATTTTGTTCACTGGCAGTTCTTGAGATTCAAAATCTGAAACATTTAAAGTATTTATTAAGTTGATTGAATTTACAGAGTATCCGCAGCACTCCCATGTAGATGCGCTTGAAATGAATAGCTGATGCTTAGAAGCAGTGTGAAGGAATACCTGGTATTTCCTCAATTACCTAACAAGATGAGTGTCTTGAGTTAGATGCACGTGGTGGGAATTTGAGGTGAAATTTTGCATTTAGGAAGTTCAAAGGAATTTTCATACCCCATGGGTCACATCCAGAGTAATACTTCTGTGTACAGAAGCACGCTCCCAAGTTCTTTCTGAGAACAGAGGGAATATTCCATGTGCAGAAAAGGGCTCCTTTTGCTCATGCAAGGATCTCTTGCGCAAGTGGAACACTTCATGGAGTGCGCTTCTGTTCACATAAGTGTTACTCTGGATGTGACTCCATATTATCTGCTGAAAATTGAACATTACTATGACAACCTCTGCCAGTCAACTAACTTGCAAGATTGTTCACTGCCAAAGGCAAATATGAGTACAAACGCTGGTGCTAATGCATTTTTGTTTGTTTGTGACAAGACATGATAAAAATGTTTGAGGTTCATCTGCAAATGGTATCACTCAGAAGCTTCAACATTTTTAAACAGCGATTTATCTGTGTTCTCTTTGTAATTGCAGGTTGTTTAAACCTTATTTGTCTTGCTTTGAGAATCCCTCCCTCCCTCCCTCTGATTGCCATCCCATTTAGTCTTTGATGTGTAGCTTCCCTTTAATTGTACCATATGGAGACAGCCAATTAGATGAGTAAATGTTGTGTTATTGTAAACACATCAAGTGATGCTAAAGTAAACTACAGAGGTCCATGTTCTTGCAGCTAATAACATATGCTCATTGTGTTATTCAGTCTTCCAGTTTGACAATAGTAATTAGAGGAACTCACTACTACTACTACTACTACTACTACTACTACTACTACTACTGTCCAGTAATATTTGGAAAGGAAGGACTGTAAAATTTGTAGTGTTCAGAAGTGTCTGGCTGGCACTTCAGATATTTTACCTATTTTTTTTCCTTGAAGTTGCATTACGGTAATTACAACTTAAATAAAAGGGTGAAGTTATTCCCAGGTTATCATTAGAAGAAGACCTAGTAGCAAACCTTGTTTTACAGGAAAACAGTTTTGACTTATTAAAAAGAAATGAAAGCAAAAGGGTCAATTAATAGAGATTAATTTTGAAATGTTTTTTGGTCAGATTTCAAATAAAAATATCAGATTTCATTTTCTGGCTTTAGACAAGAGGAACCTCTGTCCTGGGTCTCCTACCTAAGTCATGAGTCACCTGTTTGCAGAAGTCACAAACTTGGTGGAGGGGGGGATAGCTCAGTAGTAGAACGCATGCCTTGCACACAGAGGATCCCTGCTCCAGTTAGTCTGCTCTCCAGTTAAATCTAACACAGGTAGCATGGCTGGATAGGACCTCTGATTGGTATCTGGGAGAGCCAATGCCAATCAGAGGAGACCAGCATTGGCTAATGGCTTGATACATCAGATTAACTGTCTGCAGTACAGTCTAGAAGTACAGTCTACAGCAGGGGTTCTCAACCAGTGGTACTAGTCCCACCAGTGGTACTTCAGTCGGCTGTTGGTGGTACTCGGACCGCCGGACCACCAGAACCTCACACCGATGCGGTTCGGCGGCACATTTTCGCTTCCAAGGGGCACCTACCTTGGCCGAGCCTCTCGGGAACGCAGCGAAGGGCCCTCCCACCTGCCCAGAGCCTCCTACTTGCGTTTTCTGGCCTCTGAAAACCCGGACGTAACTGGCGGTGATGTCATTGCCAGTCACTTCCGGTGGTACGCAGCAGGAGAGTGGCGCCGGAGGTGGTACTCGGCTGGGAAGGGCTTGAAGTTGAGAACCCCTGGTCTACAGTACAGGCTACAAAAATGGTATCTAATGGTACGTCAATATTCTTTATTAATTTATTCTAGGATGAGTTTATCATTTCTTGCAAAAGAATCACCGCATAGAGACTTTTTTGTCATCACAGTAACATAAAACTTTCTTGTGAATATGCTTCCACTTCATGAGATTTGTACTTCATCCAATTTTTGAGAATTCTAAAAAACCAATTCTTGTACAGATGATTGTTAAATAAACATCTTCTCTAATGGGCACACATTCACACAAAAAGCTTCACAGTCGGAAGCACTCTGCCATTGAACTGCCTCCTCGGACTTGCATCAGCTAAATGGCTGACGGAAATCCGAGGAGGCCCATTGGGACATCCCTGAGTTACACTGGGGGAAGGGGACGAACATCCCCTTCCCCCGAGTAGACCTCTGGGCTGCTCCCAGAACAGGGATAGGATCTGGCAGGCAGCCTGGGCCGCCCGCCAAATACTTACACAGGATTGGGCTGTGAATGGAGGCTTGAGAGAAAAAGGTGTGAATAAAATTGGATGGGTGCCAGACTACCATTATGCAGTTAATGTATGACTTCATTCAGGGCTCAATATTTCTTTTAAAATGCAATATCCCCAGTTTTTATAGCAACAAACGTAAAATCCAGGATTATGAGAAAAAGAATCAAAGAATGGTGTGTAGTTAACAGACTAGACTAGAGTAACAGATGTAGAACTGTGCTAAACTACATTCCGATTTCTAGTGCTTAAGCAGCATGTCAACTGCACTCAGCAAAATGGCTTCTCCAACAACAGTGCATGTATGTATGTATGAAGAAGATGCATGATGCTTCAGTCACTGAGCCTTTACTTCTGTCCTAGATTTTCTTCCAGGAGGTTTTGGAGGGGAAAAAAGTTCCAATTTTAAAGCATAATGTTGCTTTAGACGCTAAACTGCCATTGATGCTTGGTGAAGCATATGCAGAGCAAGACCTCTCATTGACAGTGGGGAAGCCTGTTTTGATAGGGGCTTCATAGATACGTTAGGGGCGTACATGGGGCCCTGGATTTGGATTCTGAGTTAAAATCTTATTGCTTGTTATATACGTAATGAGATTAAAAAACACAAGAAACACCAAGTCGGCTCATTAAAGACATTTGATTCAAGTCTATTGTGTGGACACTTTCTCCAAAACCTCTTGCCACTATTTGATAAATTAATTGTTGGCATTTCAGGCACAATCACAGCTTGTGGGTTCTGTCAGCAGCAGCAGCAGCATTTACGGTTATAGCTTATAGTTGTAGTTTGCTGTGGGAATTTGTTCAAGGACTTGTACAACAAGGTAACAACATGCTTTAAGTTTATCTAAATAGCTAGAGGGGAGAAAAGAGGAAGCTGTAGCAGAAAAAAAAACTTCCAATTTGTGTGCATTTATGTTTCCTGTTTTCACTGTATCTCCCTTCATTTAAGAGCTGTAAAAGGAATGAATTCTGCAGTACAGAAAAACCATTTGCCTCCCACAATCATATAACCACAGCAACCAATGAAAAACCAAATGCTGGATTTTCTGAATACTATGTTATGTTTCAAAAATGGAAAGCTGTTGCCTTTGTGCCTCACTCAGAAGCTTCCTAGGGAGCCATCTTTTGGAAACGAAATGCATGACTTTGGTCTGATGCAGCAAGATTTTTCCTACATTATATTATTGGATGGGAGAAAACTTGGTATAAAAATATTTTTTTTCCGAGTCTGATGGGCCACAATAATGACTCCAATCCAAAAGGCATGCAGTGGAGCTTCTGAGCCCTCCCACCCCCATAGCCAGATACTACCCCCCCAAACTGGGGAAACAGCAGTGGCATGCAATGCAAAGTAAGGAGCTACTGCAGGGAAGAAAAACGGGGCATTTCCTGGTGCATTCACTTGATCACATGGTGTATATATTTAAAAGCTCCTTTACTGTTTCAATGTAGGTGCTCTCAACAATTCGGCTTATTATTCTTAGTAATGGCTGTTACACACAGGAAAAAAAAATCAGACTTGAATAATTGTTTCTAAATAAAAGCTGCACAGTATTTTCCCTTAAAGGATTATTATGATCTTCACTCTCATAAAAAAAAAACCTAAGCATTGTTGAGAATGCATGTTATGTTTCAAATATCTGTTAGGCTTTTGCACAATGATTCCATTACACGCAGTGGTAAACCAGTAATGTCAAATAGTTATCACAGCTGCAATCCTATATACATTTACCTGAAAGTCCCGTTGAACTTACAGTGCAATCCTAACCAACTTTCCAGCGCCGGTGCAGCCGCAATGCAGCCCCGAGGTAAGGGAACAAATGTTCGTTCACCCTGAAGAGGCCTCCATGACTGCCCCTGCACTGCAAAATGCAGTTTGCACCCTGTTGGCATGGATACGCCAGTGCTGGAAAGTTGGTTAGGATTGTGCTGTTAGTCCTGTTGAAAGTCAAGAATAAGAAATGAGAATCTCCCCCAAAAAGTAAGATACTGTATTCCAAATAGCTAGGAATTCCTTTTGATACATTACACAATCTCTATAAAATGAAAAATAGACTCTTATCAAACTAATGCTAGTCCCAGTTTAAGGGCAGCAGACCATCAATCTAATTCTTAATCACTTGGAGATTCTGAACAAATCAATGAATTTTCTTCCTGTGGGGGAAAAATTGGGATGGGTCATTGTGATAATTCTGTTGGATTTTTTAAATTTAATGTTTACCCTAGTTAAACAAGAAAATAAAATCCCTAGATTAACAGTTTTGATGGGAATGAAATGAATGGTATATTCCACAAATAAATACTTGGGGAATATCTACAGACACAAATAAAAATATATAATTTTGAAATGTAATATATCCATTAGAAAACAACAAATTTTCTCTTGTATAATTTTAATTCAAAGTACAGAATTATGTTTGTCTGCATTTTAACCTTTCTGCTTTGTTTTTCCTTTTTTTCTTTGAATGCGTCTTCCTGATCAGCTCACTGAAAAGGTAACTGAATCTATTCCATGTGATTTTGTGTGTTTATATCTGATCAAATTATTGGGGGGGGGGGGCTATGATTAATATCTTATGTGCAATCCCTCACCGATGAGTTCTGTTCTAGTCATCCTAATTGGAGTGGGGAGGCAGTTTTAAATGAGGAAGGACTAGGTGGTCTTTGAGTTTGCTGTTGCTTTCCCTTAAACATATTTTTAAATTGTCAATCTTTAGGAAGAAGAAATTGTGGATTGGTGGAGCAAGTTTTATGCTTCCATAGGAGATACTGAAAAATGTGGACAATACATTCAGAAAGGATATGATACACTAAAGGTATTTTTTCAGAATGAATTACATCAGGGGTTCCAAAACTCCTTACCTTTGCGACCCACTGTATCTTCTGCGGTAGATCCTGAGGCCAGGAGGCTGCAAAATGGCGGATGACCTGGAATTTGTGTACGGGTTGCGCACATGCACCCCCTCATCAATGACCGCATCATGCCGCATTTCCCAAACTGCGCATTGCGTTTCCCAAATTGTGTGTCACACCGTACCAGTGCGACACACAGTTCGGGAAACATGGCACAACGTGACACACAGTTTGGGAAATGTGGTGCGATGCAGCCAATGATGCGAGGAGGGGGGGGGAGCAAAACCCGGATGCAACATGTAGGTCGTCTGCCGTTTTAGGTTGCAGCAGCAGCAGGCCTGTAACCCACCAGAAATTATTTTAAGGCGTTTTTACCCAAGGGTGTATATACGCAACAGGAGTTAAATGTGTACCCCTGGGCTGGGAGGAAATGGGTTTTAAACAGGATCAAAACACAAGAAGAGTGGCTGTGACAGACCTGCAGGTAAGGGGGCGGGATTGCTGTGCTCTACCTCTCCTTGCCTACCCAGCTGCTTTGCCATGGCTGAGAAGGCAGTGGCACCAAGGCAGTGGAGGAAGTTCAGCTGGGCTTGCACCTAGGTCAGTATAGATAACACATGTTTACAGCCAGCTCTCCAAGGTTTCAGACTCAGGTGTCTTTCTCAGCCCTACCTAGCAATGCCAGGGATTGAACCTGAGATCTTCTGCTTGTATAGCAGGTGCTCTACCACTTAGCTATGCCCCTTCCTTAGTATTTTTAAAAAAAGCCTTTCTATTAAAAACTAGGAATGTTTTCAAAGCTCTGAATTCATCAAAGCCTGTCTGATTCTGTAGTTTGTCCTAGCATTTTTTTTTTCTAATTTCACTTAAATTTTCCTTGAAGGTGTACAACTGTGAACTGGAGAATGTACGTGAATTTAGGGGTCTAACAGACTTCTGTGATACTTTCAAGCTGCATCGAGGCAAAGCTGAAGAAAATGATGACCCTACAGTTGTGGGAGAACTTAAGGTAAAAATACACCTTAAAAGGCTACAATCCTGTGCACAGTTCTGTAGGAGTAAGTTCCCTTTAACTCAGTGAAACTTCCTTCTAAATATTATAAACACACACTCACACACACATTATTGCACTGCTAATCACACCATTAGGCAAAGTAGCGGACTGTGTTCTCACATTGCCCAAAGTTTTATTTATTTATTTATAGAATTTATACCCCGCCTTTCTCCCACAAGGGCAACCAAGGCGGCTTACAATAAAAACATTAAAATACATATATACATTTAAAATCAAGAATTAAAAGAATTAAAATAATTAAACAAACAGCCCCAGTGGGTCATCCACATTTATATCTGTCAAAAGCCATCTATCAAAAAGCCAGCCCGCCATGTCAGTCATCAAATGCTGATCTAAATAAAAATGTCTTAAGGCCCCGCCGAAAGGTCTCTAAGGAGGGAGCCGTTCTCAATTCCAGGCAGAGGGAATTCCACAATTGGGGCGCCACTGCCGAGAAGGCCCTGTTCCGCGCCGCGGAACTTACATTGTTAAGTTAGTTGAGCCCTTTGTATTCTAGTGAGAGAATGGCCTGTATGTTGTGTTAATGGGAAAAAAGTCCACAAAAGCATTTGTACAGTCTCAGGATTTACCATTTGCAGAATCTGGGAGATAAGGACTTGGAAGTAAAGATTCAGTCTGCAAGCAGAAGGCACCTCCCCCCCCCCGATTCTAGAGATTGACTTCAGAAGGGTCCATGGACCCTCTAGACCAATTTTTAAGGGTCTGTGGGGTGCTGTATATTGGTGGTGATGATCTGCAACATACAATCATGTGAGTGGAAGTGCCTTGTTCACTGAATGGAATCTTTGGATCCACGTCAACATCAGTTATGTGTACAAGCTAATCCTTGTACAAAGATTTAATCATTGTACAAACTAATTCTGTAGTTGGCTATAAGAAGAAATGCTCTAAAATTGCAAGGTGTGTGGGGCAGAAGTCACAAGCACCAGTGAATCTGGACCAATGTATGTTTTAAAGCGTTGCATATATGAAATATATCCAAAGAAATGTTTTCTGGATAAAGAACTCTTGTCTAACTGAATTCCAGAGGCAAGGCAAATGGGATAGATCCAATGAATTAAAATTTAAAACTCACATTATTCAAGCTAATAGTTTTTTCACATGTTTAAAATTGTCAAAAATCTCCCCAAAATCAGTGGAGCATAATGTGAATCTCTTCAAACCAAACTTAATTGTTCTGATGTTCTCCATAGCATGCCATTCCTACGGTCAAAAAGGTTCATCATAACCTGGTAAAATTTGGCTTCAACTTATATATTGCTGTTCATATTATTTCGTAGGCCTCCTTTAGGATCTACCCATTACCAGATGACCCTACTGTTCCAGCTCCTCCTCGGCAATTCCGTGAGCTACCCGATAGTGGGCCTCAAGAGTGTATTATACGGATTTATATTGCCAGAGCCTTAGAACTCCAACCTCAGGATAACAACGGACTGGTGAGTTAGCAAGTTCAGAAGATAGTTCTGAATAGAGCCTTTGTAGTCCAGTGGTTGGACTGATTCTGGTCGTCTGGACACTTATTATGAAAAATAAAAGCAGGAATGTAGTGGGAAGGAATGGGCAAATGAGCTATGAATACTGAAATGTTTTATAAAATAGTAATTAAATATTATGTTTGAAATGCACAGAATGCCGGACCTGAGAATTTCAGAGCATGACTGAACTCACTGAATTCTCCTTGGAAAGTCACTATTGCCATCAGTTTCCATTAAATGGCATTATAGTTATCTGCATCACAGTTGGGATGGGGGTGTTGAATAGAGGTGGGATGGGATGGATTGGGGCAGATGCCAGCATCATCATGATCCACCCCGTCCGCCCCAATCCATCCCATCCCACCTCTGATCTACCCACCACCACCACCACAACCCCAACAGTGGCCTGTCTGCTGGGCACTGCTGGCGGCTCCTGGCCCTACTCTACAGACCAGCAGAGAGGCTGTTGTGCCAGTGTACCGCACCAATAGGGTTGGACCATAAGCCTACAATGCTATACACACTTACCTGAGATTTTGATCGAAAGCTTTCATGGCCAGCAATTATTTTTAACGAAGAAGGATGTACGAGTAAATCAGCCATGTACAAAAATAGAAAATCCAGCAAAGATAAAAACAATGTCCAAAACCACAAGCGTCTTATCCAAATCATTAGAGTCAACACTCGTGGACTGAAATTATTAAAATCCACAGCTGGGCTAGAAAAGTATCCCAGTAACTTACCTAAGAATAAGCCCCATTGAACAAAGTAGAATTTACATCTGAGTAGATATGCATAGGATTGTGCTGTAACAGAGCAGTCCTATGCATGTCTACTCAGAAATAAGTCCCATTGAGTTCAGTGGTATAGGATTGTATAGGATTTTAATTATGTATAGAATTGCTGCCCCAGTCAGTTAAATGGAAGGAGTAGGTTTAAATGCAGAAAATGCTGTGTGCTCAGAGAGCTGCCTCTTCTATTGATTTGAAGGAGGAAAGTTTGCATAAATTGGAGCTCCATGTGTACATCACTGTACAGATAAACCTTTTAGTAGCTAAATGCAGAAAATGTATTGATCACTTATAATATGCTTTAATTAACAATATTCTTGTTTCCAAACAGTGTGATCCTTATATTAAAATCTCATTAGGCAAAAAGGTTATTGAAGACAGAGATCATTATATTCCCAACACTCTCAATCCAATTTTTGGCAGGTAATTAGTTGGCTTTTACTTAAATAATTTCCTACTGTTTCCTACTTAGTATGCTCAGAATGGTATCATTGTAACCTTAGAATTATGATCGGAGCTTGCTTTTACAATGAAAAAGGTAGACGTGTGAAGTGGGGAATAGAAACAGTGTAACATGATTTGCTTTTACTTCTGTTGGTTGCCGTTAGGAGAAGATCTTTGACTGGATTATAGCAGAAAGACGGGGGGGGGGGGAATCATCACCACAATTTCTTATTCAAAATGCTTAAAACTTCTTCTGATCCTACTAAACTAGGGATTAATAATCTGGAATTGTACAGGATTAAAATGAGGAATTTGGGGCAGAGGCGTGGAAAGAGTGGAACCGGTGGAGCAGCATCTCCGGGCGGCTCCGCAGCTCGGGCGGCATCGGGCCCCCTTCCTCCGGAGCGGGCGGGCGCCCGGTGATGCGGGCGGGCGCTCTGAGGCCTTCTCCCCCGGCCTCAGAGCCGGAGAAAGCCCTGGCCTCGGAGCCGGAGAAAGTCCCGGAGCACCCGCCCGTGGGGAGAAGGCCTCGGAGCGCCCGCCCGCGTCACCAGGTGGGCGCGCAGGTAAGCCAGGCGCCCCCCAGCGGCGGCGCCCCCCAGCGGCGGTGCTCCGGGCAGCGGGAATTCTAGATATGCCGCTGATTTGGGGAACAAGTGAGGAGTTTACTCCTTGCACTGATGGTAGATTTCTGTTTTGGGTGCCAGCAACTCATGTGCTTCAGATGTGATACATGAAGGAGAAGTAATATTAGAATAGCAAACATCTATTGCAACTATTTGCAGGTTTGTGAACAGTGTTGATATTTGTTGTGAGTGTTGTTCATCTTTATGGTATGGTCCGTTGTTTGTTACTGAAATATTGGGTATTTCTATATTTAGAATGTATGAATTGAGTTGCTTCTTGCCTCAAGAGAAGGATCTGAAAGTTTCTGTCTATGACTACGATATGCTGACTCGAGACGAAAAAGTTGGTGAAACCATCATTGATCTGGAAAACAGATTCCTCTCCCGCTTTGGATCTCAGTGTGGAATACCACAGCAGTATTGTGTGTAAGTTATAACAATCATGGAAGTGTTACATGCACCGTTAAATTTCTCCCATTGAGAACATTACTTAAAAGCCTTTAACTTATTTATTTAAGAACATTATATATTATAGAATATTTATAAACCACTTTAGTATGTAAATACTAAATAAAACTAACAGGCAACCCAATCTTACTAGATTCTTCCACTGCTGGAACTAGTGTTCCAGCAGCTGTAGATGCTTTACAGCTGTTGTAAACAGCGTTCCGGCAGCGTGTGAAGCTGCGTACTTCTGGGCCACTGCCGAAGAGGCTGGAGCAGCCCCGCACACGGCAACAAGGCGAAGAAGGCCCTCTGATTCCAGCAGGGCGGGTAATGGGGTGGGGGGAGGGCATAATGGGGGAAGGGCTATGATGGAGGTGGGAGGAGGTGGCACCCGCTATGGGTGACTTGCGCCAGATGCTATCCCCTCCAGTAGCAGCTGACCTGCCTCCTGTGTCTCCCTGGTCAGCTAAAGAGCTGGTGCAGGTCCGAGGAGACCCATTGGCGAGCGAGAGGCTTATGGAGGCTTATGGAGAGGTAAGGAAAAATAATTTCTCTTTCCTCTCCCAAGCCTCCCGATCTGCCCCCCTCACCATAGCAAGCAGCACAGCCCGTTTGGGCGATGGTAATTGCATTGTGCATCATATCCGCTGTATAATCACTGAGTATAATAGCATGTCCTATGACTTTCCTATTTAAATTGTCATTTGCATTAAACCCACCAGCACTTTTTTATGCTAACATGCCCATGGAATTCTTGCAGAAGTGGCAGGTTTAGATGCCCAAAGGAACATACTGTATGTGTAGTGCTGTTTGTTCCTTTGAAGTGAGTGGAGAAGTCGTTGTTTGTACAAATCCTTCCTTTTACAATTCAAAGCATCCATGCCTACACAAAGCTTCTAAGGGCACTTTCAGATCTGGTGTTAGTCCAGGATTGTCACACAACATTGTTCACACATTCTTTACAGGTAGTTCACACAATGCCATCCATCTGTTGTCCACTTGTCTTTTCTTTGTGTTCAAACATTCATTGATGGATTTTCCCTGTTAATGTATGTGACAGTTTAATTTATTATTATTATTATTATTATTATTATTATTATTGTTATTGTTGTTATTATTATTATTATTATTATTGTTATTATTATTATTATTGGATTGATATCCCGCTTTCTCCCCCCAAAGGGGGGACCCAAAGCGGCTTACAAAATTTAAAAATTACAAATTTGATACATATAAAAAATATAAAACTCTTAAAACATTAATACACTCTAAAACACAGTACAAGATATAAAAACAGGAGTAAAAAAGTTCTTGTAAAAAGGGGCTGGACCACTAAAATAATTAGGTTGGGTGGTTGGGGTTGCGGATAATTTAATCATGGGGTTGGGGCAGGAGAGAAGTATATGTGGATACTAGATAATGACAGATGAATGATGATGTCATGTGAACTACCCATAAAGAGTGCATGAACGATATGTGACAATTCTGAACTAGATACCCTGTCTCGAAGAGCCCAAAATTGAGGAAGACATATGCTTCAAAAATGAAGGATTTCTATTTTCAGGTGACAGTTTTCTTGCAACATTTTCTTGCAACAGATAACGTTCAGTTTTTATTGTGTGTGTATTAATTCTACAAAACACTGAGTCAAAAGTTGTATTCCCAGTGCATATTACATCCACTGATTCAGTATATGTAGGAAGATGATCAATATATGTGTCCAAGATTATAGCCACTGATTCTGTATATGCAGGAAGATGATAATATACTAGCAGTTAATAAATGGTATGTGTGTGCATGTGTCCAAGAGAGCCTACATATACTATATTTACTTTGAAATATGCTGTTTTTGCCTAAAAGGTCAGGTGTCAACACCTGGAGAGATCAGCTGAAACCAAGAGAACTATTGCAAAATATAGCCAGAGTGAAAGGCTACCCACCTCCCGTCCTCTCTGAAAATGGAAGGAGGATTAATTATGGAACAAGAGACTACACTTTGGAAGAATTTGGTGAGTTCACTTTGGTGGCTTATTAAATTTCACTGATTATTTTGTAGTAGTCCCCACTGGCCACATTCAGTTAACCCTCCAAACCACAGATTAGAGAATTAAGAATTAACCCTCCAGTCCACAGATTAGAGAATTAAGACAACCAGATCGCCATGCACAATGGGGTTTTTCCTAGGCCACAGGAGAGTGAAAGAGATCAATGCATGAGTAGAAGTTTGCCTTTCCGTATTTAGAAGTGGAAACCCCATGAACTCACAGCCTCCTAAATCTGAAATAACTTAATTGAGTTAAAGATATATTTTAACACAGATGTGCAAATGTGGACACTTACTCATTTCAGTTCTTGCTCTGAATTTCTACTTACTTACATTACCTCGCTTTACCCCAGAGGCCAACAAAAAATTGCACGAGCACCTGGGGACTGGTGAAGAACGACTTGCCCTTCACATTCTCAGGACTCAGGGCTTGGTGCCTGAGCACGTTGAGACCAGGACACTGTACAGTACCTTCCAGCCAAACATCTCACAGGTAATGTAAACTTTTTTTTGCCTTCTGTTTTTGGGATACACATTTCTGGAATTTGGCGAGGACTGTTGTAGAAAATACAGGTCTTACTCCCTACCCTTCATCTCCATCTCTGCCGTGTACAGTCTGTAACACCATATGAACAAGTTCATACCTTGTCCTCTGTGGTCACAATTTGGCCAAATTGTGCTTCTAAGGGCTTGGGTTTTTTTCTTCTCGTGTCTAATGTGCTTCTAAAATGCAATCCTAGGCATGTCTAAAGGTAAAGGTGACCCCTGACAATTAAGTCCAGTCGTGTCCGACTCTAGGGTGTGGTGCTCATCCCCATTTCAAAGCCACAGAGCCAGCGTTGTCCAAAGATGCCTCCGTGGTCATGTGGCCGGCATGACTCTCCTTGCCGCAGCACGTAGCATGTGGCTGGAACACAGAGCGCTGTTTACCTTCCCGCAAGCGGTACCTATTTATCTACTCGCATTAACATGCTTTGGAACTGCTAGGTTGGCAGGAGCTGGCCAAGCAACGAGAGCTCACCCCGTCGCGGATTCGAACTGCCGACCTTTCGATCGACAGCTCATGGTTCAGCGGTTTAACTCACTGCGCCACCCGCTGGCATGTCTACTCAGAAGTAAATTCCTTGTGTTTAGTGGGGCTTACTCTCAGGAAAGTGCATAGGATTGCAGCCTAACAACCCAATCCTATTTAACACCCACATGACAATGCAGCTGTGCCAACATGGTGTCCACTAAATCCCTCAGGATTAATGCAACTCTGCATTAGATGGGTGTCCTTGGGGGCCTTAAGGATTGTATCATTGATAATTCATATTTGGACAAAACGCTAGTTCAGAATAACAGAATATACTGAACTACACAGCCCTTTTCTTTACCATAAATTATCTTTAATTCTCTATGATCCCTATTGAAATTCAAAAAAAAAATCTTGGTGAAGTGCCCATTGTATACACAGAACCTGAGTAACATAAGAACATAAGAAGAACCCTGCTGGATCAGGCCAAAGGCCCATCTAGTCCAGCTTCCCGTATCTCACAGCAGCCCCACCAGATGCCTCAGGGAGCACACAGACAACAAGATAACCTGCTTCCTGTTGTCACTCCCTTGCACCTGGCACAGAGAAAACCTACTTCTAAAGCCAGGAGGTTGCTTATGGCTTGTAACCTGTGATGGTCTTTTCCTCCATGAATCTATCTAAACCTCTTTTAAAGGCATCTAGGCCAGGTGACATAAGGAAGAGCAGACACATCTGTTATTGTCTGCCTCTCTTAGGTCATTGCCCAGATACCCACCACAAAAGGCACAAGATCATGTGATTTGGAGTAAAATGGGCCACGTTTATTCATCTACAATAATAGACCACTTTACAACTACATTGGGTCCTATCTACACAAATTCCTCCTCACTAAAGTGCGAGCACCTACCCTGGAGGAGGCAGCTAACCTGTCTAGACTCCCTTGGGCAACAGCACCTGACTCCAACCTGAGGTCGCCTCTTGGTGACCCTGGCTTTTCAATGCCAATCCCTGGAAAGGGGGTCAAGGAAGCCATATTGCTCTGCCTACCTCAAACTAGATAGCTCTAGAGACAGACATCACAATTCAAGCCAAAGGGATCACCAGCCTACATCCCCAAGCCAGATATCTTTTTGAGACTGGTTCTGGTTCTCCCTCTGACTCTTGCTTACCTAAGGGCAGACATCAAATCCCTACTCCCGGTCCAACAATCTACCTGCCAGTCGTGGCCACCTGGCTAAACACCACACCTTGGGGACAGTCTAGATTAGGTGGGAAAACTCCACACCAACAGCCAATCAGGTGTGACTTCCTACCCAGCCCCTAACAGCAACCAGCTAATCCCAGACCATCATGACGGGTGGGCGGGCTGGGTCATGAGCTCCATCAGTGAATGCTGAGGCATGGAGGCCATGTGCAAACTGCACATCTCTGGTCCCACCCTTGAGTTGTTCAGGCACACGTGCATACTTGGACCAGTCAAAAGATGGATGCATCCATGGACAGGGGAGGGCAACAAGCTGCAAGCTGCATTAAACATAGCAGTATGTGAAGGGAGGGGGCCTATCAAGATCAGGACTGAGGCATACATGCAAATGTTACTTAACCCTTTCCTGCGATGTCATAGTAACAATGAAACTAATGCCTCCAAAGCTTCTATTAGCCTCTGAAGGGAAGCAACCATTGGGCCAAATTTCTACTGTTTGAGAAAATTAAACCATCTTGGACATGCAGAACAAGTTTGGTGTTTGGATCCAGGCCCTGGCATCAAAATGAAATATTTATAATGTTAAATATTAGGCTTTTCCCCTTAAGTTTTACACAGTTGTTTTACTGATGCAGGGAAAGCTACAGATGTGGGTTGATGTTTTCCCGAAAAGCATGGGCCCACCTGGTCCTCCTTTCAACATCACTCCTCGCAAGGCTAAGAAGTAAGTAGACCAGAATGAAGGTGGATGGCATGCTTTTTCTGGAAACCCCCATACAGGGGTTCGTACTTCCATTTCTCTGGAATTGCTGTTTTTCGTTCACTTGCTTTTTACAGAGAATTCAGATATCCTCATCAAATGGTTGCAATCCAGTGTTTCTTTGGATTGTTTTGTTGTTGTTCTTTAATAGCAAAACAAAAAGCAAAATAATAATACAAGGAAATGATGAGTAACTGAAGCTGCCCCACCTGCAGCAGGAACAGAAGGGGGGTGACATGCATTTGCTGACACTCTGTCGTATTTTGCCGGTACCTGTGTTCCTTCTCAATCTCTCATCTGGAGTCCATATGCTTTGTTCATATTCTGCTGGTTCCAAAGCTGAGAGATGAAATCTAGCTCACGCATTGTCTCCATAACCTGTATTACAGATATGAATTGCGAGTGGTTGTTTGGAATACAAAAGATGTCATACTGGATGAAAAAAGCATCACAGGGGAAGAAATGAGTGACATCTATGTGAAGGGGTAAGGTTGTCCTGTCCCAGATGTTGCTAATGATGAGAATACCCATTAGATCAGGGGTGGGGAACCTATTTACGGTGGAGGGCCATTTCCCCATGGGGGAAATGGGTCGCGGGCCGTGTCCCCTCCACCGCAAACAGGCCCCCCCAAGCGTGCGCATGCGCGCGCACCCCCACCCCCAAGCTCTCCTCCTCACACCCCCTAGCTCTCCTCCTCCCACCCCCTAGCCCTCTTCCTCCCACCCCCAGCTCTCCTCCTTACCTTCTCTTCAGCCGCAGCCGCCATTGGCGGCGGCAGCGGCCCTGCGCGCACTCACATCGCCGGACTTACTCTCAAACCGGCTGTAATAGAAATGCGCAGAAACAGCCAGGTTGAGAAGAGGTTGCGCGATCTCGCATGACCCTCTTCTCAACCCGGCTGTTTCTGCGCGTGTCTATAACAGCCGGGTTCAGAGTAAGTCCGGCGATGGGAGCAGCAGTGGCCCGGCGCGCGCTCACATCACCGGACTTACTCTCAACCCGGTTGTAATAGACATGCGCAGAAACAGCCGGGTTGAGAAGAGGTCGCGCGATCTCGCGTGACCCTCTTCTCAACCCGGCTGTTTCTGCGCATGTCTATAACAGCCGGGTTGAGAGTAAGTCCGGCGATGTGAGCGCACGCGGGGCCTCCTGAGGCTCCGGAGGCTCCACTCCGAGCGAACGCGGGCCGGGCCGGATCCGGCCCGCGGGCCGCCGGTTCCCCATCCCTGCATTAGATAATATTTTTAAAATGTTTGTTAACAGTTCTCAAGAGTGAATCACACAATAATGTTTGTTCGCAAGCCACTTTGAGATTATGTTGCTCATAATACATTGCAATGAGTTGCAATGCTAGGTGTGGGTTAAGTGTGGTGAGGGAGCTGGGAGCTGTTGGATCATCTGTACCATAGTCTTTACTGATGGCCAAACTATTTGTCCATGAAATAAAGTCAAAATATGCATTTTATTTATGGTAAGTTAAATGGGTGTGCCTCATTAGCCAGATGATCTGTGCATTGAAAGGTAGAGGGGTGGCTATCCTGAGGTTTTGGGCCATGCAAAGGAGAGGAGAGTTACACAGAACTGGCTCATGGGTAAATCGATCAAAAATGTTTTTCAATGCAAGCTCCATTGAAATGAACAGAGCTGTGCAAGAATATGGTACGGTGGATTGTCACATGTCCCACTGGAAGAAGTGTTAGTCGGGTTTTCTTCTTCAGGCAACAAAATACTGCAGGCTGGCTTCATTCAGACATTCTATGTGCACATTAGGTAAAGGTAAAGGTGACCCCTGACAATTAAGTCCAGTCGTATCTGACTCTAGGGTGTGGTGCTCATCCCCATTTCAAAGCCGAAGAGCCAGCGTTGTCCAAAGACGCCTCCGTGGTCCTGTGGCCGGCATGACTCTCCTTGCCGCAGCGCGTAGCATGCGGCTGGAACACGGAGCGCTGTTTACCTTCCCGCAAGCGGTACCTATTTATCTACTCGCATTGACATGCTTTGGAACTGCTAGGTTGGCAGAAGCTGACCAAGCTACGAGAGCTCACCCCGTCGCTGTTTCGAACTGCCGACCTTTCGATCGACAGCTCATGGTTCAGCGGTTTAACCCACTGCGCCACCCGCTGCCCTACAATTGCACATTACTTCATGTTTATTTTTTGTGATCATGGCTTTGGGCAGCTTCCTGAAGACATTGGAGCTGGTGTCTGGCACTGTATTTAACTGGCGGCAAGAGAAGTCACATGATGTCCCATTTTAAAGTTAGCTGTAAGAATGAATTCAAGTAGTGCCAAAGCCTGTGTTTCAGTTCTAATGGTTGTAAAGTGTTGTTGCATTCTAAAGGCGTCCTCAGTCCTATTAGTTGTGCACCGCCAAATGTGCTTGTTTCTGGTTTTCAGATGGATGCCTGGCTTTGAAGAAAATAAGCAGAAAACAGATGTGCACTACAGATCCCTGGATGGGGACGGGAACTTCAACTGGAGATTTATTTTTCCTTTTGAATATTTTCCAGCCGAACAGCTCTGTACAGTTTCCAAAAAGGTGGGTTTTCTCTGATAATGTTAAAGAAAAGTATTCATCTTGGTCAGTCACAGCCAAACAACATGTGAAACTGAGTTCTGTGTAGTTTTTCCCCCCCCGGCGAAAACTTTTTTTCCCCACAAAATGTAGCTGTGAAGGCTGCAGTCTGCCTTGGAAGATCCACATGGGATGGGAGGGAGGGAAAAGGTACCTTTCAGTTCTTTTCCCTCCTGCGATTTCTCTGCTCAGATTTTCTGCCCTCTGTCCAGCTGCTTTTTTGCCCACAGAAAAAGGGACAAGCTTCTAAAGGTAGAACTAGAGCTTGAGATGGAACCAATTTTGAGTGGAAAATGGTGAGCTAAAAAAGGCCAGGTGCCATAAGGTCAGGTGATCGTCCCCCTTGCCACTTTTTTAACCTACTGTAAACGTTGTTGCCTCCTGTTGGTTTTCATCAACAAACAAACAAACATTAGGAGACTACTATGCATTTGTTACCATGTAATTTCTAATTTGGTTCCTAGACAGATCAATGATGGCCAAAGGATATAGAACATTGTATGTAACAATAGCAACATTATACTTCCAAGCAGAAAATCCTCTTTGAGGTCACTGCAAGAATCTATCCCGCCTTGCCAGCTAATAATTTTCTGTCTGATTGTTTAAATAGGCTCATATTTTATTACATTCCTTGCTCTGTAGACACCTGATATTTTGTCAGCTTTCCACTCTGCTTGATAAAGAATTCTGATACTCAAAAGCTTATGAATGTGTATTTCTCAGGATCACTGTTGTTGATCCTGTAAATAATGCTTCCATCCTTAGTTTGTTTTATATTCTGTTGAACCCTGATCACAATAAACTTAATATGTAAATATTAGTGATAATCTTTAAATATTAAATATCTAGTATGATTTTTTTTTAAATATGACAACTATTAACATTTTTGCGGAAGACAACCAAATTATGCATCTACTTCAAATGCAACAAAGTCGAGACACAGGCACATTATTTGCCTGCTAATGCGCATATGACAGTCAAATGTAGAGGGGTCAGTCCCTTACATGTAGTGTTCAGTGCACGCAAGCTCTCCTGCGCACGCAACTCGCCACCAGACGACTGCCGATGGGGAAGCCACATGGATGATAGGAAAATTCCACATGCAGAGCAGCATGTGTATGAGAGATTGGGAGGGGGCTGCTGTCAATTGACCCCATAAAATGTTATGATCCATTACTGATTTTGTTGCTCCTCTTAGGAACACTTCTGGAGTCTTGACAATACTGAATTCAGAATTCCACCCAAGCTGCTTATACAGATATGGGACAACGATAAGTTTTCCTTGGATGACTATCTGGGTATGCCTTTAAACATAAGAGGAGTTGGGAGGGAGTTCGGTCAAAGGGAAACATTTGGGCCAAGACCAAGATGCCACTGAAGCTCAGCAGAATAGACAATATAATTCTTTCTCCCCTCCCCCTTTCTTTTTCTTTAGGTTTTGTTGAACTTGATTTACACAACACAATCATGCCAGCGAAGGTTCCAGAGAAGTGCACGTTAGACATGATTCCAGAATACAAGCCAACTAATTCAGTCAGGACTTCCAAGACTGCTTCACTCTTTGAACAGAAATCCATGAGAGGATGGTGGCCATGCTATGTAGAAAAAGATGGTTCCCGTGCTTTGGCTGTATGATTCCTTTCATATGTATAAACTCTTCATTTGTTGTTATTGGAATTTATTTTGGCCTCCAAACCTTTTCTCATCTCCCTCTCCCCCTCCTACTCTTTTTTTCCCCCTGAATGTTCCATGAACACCTTCTGGAGTTATATCTATCTGAAAATGTTACTAGCATAACTAGTTATTAAGACTATAGTCCTGCCCACAGATGTGTACAATGAGGCCCATTGATTATAGGTAGTGCCCACTGAAAGTCTCCCATTGGTTCTAGTGAATCCATATTAATCTGCAGTTCCATGCATGGGACTCCCATTTTATATGGCTTGCTAAGACATTTTAATTAGTGCACTGTGGCACATGGTCTCAAGGTTCTTGCATATACAAGTTTCTAGACTTGGTTCACAAAACATAATGGAAGAATTGAACCCATGCTTTGACTGCATTGCTCCACAAGGGGTTCTGGTTTTTGGTTTGGTGACATTACAGTGTGATAAAGCTGTGGGTGGGTGACATTACAGTGTGACAAAGCTGTGTGTGTGTGTGTGTGTGTGTGTGTGTGTGTGTGTGTGTGTGTGTGTGTGTGTGTGTTTCTGAGGATCAGTTCTCTCAGTACATTCAATATTCTACAGACAGTTTTTTGTTTAAAAACATACTGCTTAAGGTAATTTAATTTATTTGAAGGGTAAAGTTGAGATGACTCTGGAGGTCCTTGGTGAAAAAGACATTGAAGAACGGCCAGCTGGAAAAGGAAGAGATGAACCCAATATGAACCCCAAGTTAGACCTACCAAAGTAAGTTAATTTTCTTCTCTACTAATTAATTTTAATATTTTGGTGTTGCACCCCACTCCATCCCAACAAACTGAAGTTATTGTTTATTAATCTTGTGAATGCCACACCTGAGACATTTGAAAACACATCTGCAATCCAATTTCAATGGCCCAGTTTCCATGGGATTGCAACTCAGTGGTACTTTGTTAACCATGAGCAGTTCAGTCTCCAAAAACAGTTCTTTGGGTGCAATTGGAAGTTATTTGTATATTGCGTAAGTAACTGCTCCCTCCCACCATGTTGTGACAGGATAGCCATCAGATCTGTGACTAGGGAAGTTGCATGGCGTCTCTCATACAGAAGTGATAACCATATACCTTGCAGCAAGATAGTCACACACCATGTGTGGGGAGGTTACTATAGCTCTGTAATATAGTCACCCTTTCTCCTCCTGTCCTATAGTCCACTATACCAGTACAAGATATCCCTGAAAGCTTAGGATCATGTATCTTCCCTTCATTCACCTGGTTGTGCAAGGGATCCTATGGCAGCCATTTTTAGTATTGTACAGTACTATAAAGATCAGTAGGGTGGGGATTAGAGGGAGAAAAATTAGCGGATTTTTTGAGGAAGAGCAATCTGGAAATTGAATTAAACTTTGTTCATTTATACAAATCAACTATTAGACATTTAGCACCAGCAATATGCTGGATACTATAAGGAACACAGCAGTAATATAGTTGCTTCCTGTAGAGCTTACAGTCAAAGTTCTAGCCTGCCTATGATTTCATCAATTTTATATATGGCATTCAAATTCTAAGATGATGGGGCAGCACAATTCTGCGTAAAGATCCACGGGTGGCCCATAGGGCTGCCCACAGGATCCTATGCCCTTCCCAAATCGCGCCAGTGCAGCCCGGGGTCTACTCGGGGGAAGGGAACATTTGTCCCCTTCACCCAGTGTAGGACTGGAAGGCCCCGATGGGCCTCCTTGGATATCTGCCTGTTATCGAGCTGGCGGAAATCCGAGGTGGTTGTGTAACGGCTGCCGAGCCCGGGAACGGGATAGGGATATCGCAGCCGACATCCCCGCCCTCTCCCAGGCCGACCTGGCCAAACGCCGCCCTCCCTCACCGCCCGCCCCGCCCCTACTCCCACTGGTGGATGCCTTACCGTCCACCGGTGGCTGAAGGAGGTTTTCGCGGTGGAGAGAGACCTGCCGGCGTGCATGCCAGCGGGCCTTATTCTCCGGGTGCCGTAAACGCACTTTACAGTGCATTTACAGCACCTTCCACCTGCAGAGTGTGCGCTCCACAGGCGGATCTTTACACAGGATTGCGCCGTCAGTTCCTTCCCTCCTCCCCTTAGCACTTGGCTAACTAATTCTGGCCTGTTTAGCTCTTCTGTGACGTCAGAACACATCAGGGAATAGTAGCCAAAGGACACATGTGAGTATAATATGAATTCCCACTGTGACATGAGATCATCAGGCAAACAGAGAGGCTGAGACTGCAATGTGGAGTCAATGTGGAGGGAAATTGCATAAGATTCAAACACAAGGCTGGCTGGCCCAACCCAATAGGAAGTAAAGTATTCTTCCTGGAGTGGCAACATTCCAAAAGGCACCAAACTTCCCAGGAAAATGCTTTGGAGGAGGTCTGTTATTAACTCAGACCTTTGGGACAACAGAATCTGTGGCAGGTAGTATCTGTGTGTCTTTCCCCACTATGGTTTTCCTAATTACAGGTTTTTTTCCCTGCTTCATATAAGTGAATGGATCAAAAGGCTCCATATACTTCTGTGTAGCAGGGGATTGCAATCAGAGAACCCTCCAGAAGGAAACATAATCCTTCCCCCACCCAATGCACACCAAAAAAAAGCAAGATGCAGGGGATACAGATGTGAACCTGTTCAAAAGACATGGCAACATCTGCTTCCTCTAGATTGTCGTGACATTCTGTACATGTGATCACTTATAACATCATCCCGCAAAAGGGACATGGATAACTTGGCCCATTCTCAAAAAAAATGTTAATTTCTTGCTGACTAATTTTTTTTTCTTTAAAATATAGCCGACCAGAAACGTCCTTCCTTTGGTTCACAAATCCATGCAAGACAATGAAATTTATTGTGTGGCGCAGATTTAAGTGGGTCTTCATAGGGATCATCATCCTGCTGATTGTGCTCTTATTTGTCGCAATTCTTCTATATTCATTGCCGGTATGCAGTTTAAAATGTATAACATTGTTCCTTGTTTGTGGCACTACATATTCCTTATTTGAAATGGATTAGGCTTTTATTCAGAATGCAAGCTCCTGATGACAGACAAAACTACGTGCAGCGTTTAAACATTTTTTTTATCCTTTAAAATGCTTGGCTAGTTGAGGTATTTTCAGGTAGTGGGCAGCAATAGGAAAATATTCTTTCTTAATTTTTAAGACGCAAATACTGTATATGATACTCTTAAAATAAAGGTGACAACCTTTATTGATTATTGCTTAATGAACACATGAATTAGTCTCTTGTTAAAATAAGAAACAGGATATGATTTTATTCAGAGATGTTTTCTATTTAAAAGTATTTGGTACTGATAGCATGACTGTAAACATTCATGTGAATTTCACAGAATGAAATCAGATAAATGATTTTATTAATTTAGTTGCCAGAAACTTATCATTGTTAGGGTACCACCTCTATGATGTACCACCTCTGTGAAGATAATCATGAGTCTTAGATAATCATAATCATCCAGTCCTCTACCACACCCTCCTCTCCTATTCTTGTAGAGCAAGTCCTCACTTAACGTTGTTTCATTATAAGTCATTTCGTTTAAGTTGTTGAGAAAAAAAAATCAATTCCCAGCCGGGGCCACTGTCTGTGTGGAGTTTGAACGTTCTCCCCATGGCTGCATGGGTTTTCTCTGGCCCAGAAAGCTCACATTATTTCAATGTTTAAACATTAGAAGTGTTTTGGGTCTTCATTTAGAAGTTTGGTGATGTTTTTGTGACCAGAAATACCATATGTCATAAACTCTTGTTTACGTATATCAATTAACCTATGGTAAAAATGGTTTCGTTACAAGTCGATTTCACTTAAAGTTGCAGTTTCCAAGAACCTATCGACAACTTTAAGTGGGGACTGAGGGAATGGTATTGATAGCCTTCCCACATGCAGAGACGATACTTATGAGAAGGCTGTCATGCAAAAGGCACACATAGGAGTAGAGTTGGATCAAGTGCTTATTTTATTAATTGATTCATTGGCTTAAAAAAGGACTAACAGCGCAATCCGACTTTTGTGCCAGTTTAACCAGCGGCGCAGTGAGAACGGGAGGCCCCAAAATAGAAAAGGGATTCAAAACCCCTTTGAATTCCTCTTTTGGAGGGGATTTGAATCCCTTTTCCGTTCTGAGGCCTCCCGTTCTCACTGCGCCGCTGGTTAAACCAGCACAAAAGTTAAGTCGGATTGCACTGTAAACCTTTTACATGATTACCTATACTTTAGCATTTATATAGTGTTCTCTATCATTCAAAGCGCTCCACATACATTAGCTTGTTGTTAATCCTTACCGCAACTCTGTAGTAGGGTAAGTTCAGAACTGAGACCAAGAGAGAACTGGGGCTTAAGATCATTGATGGAGTTCATGACAGAGGCAACATTCAAACCAAGGACGTCCTGATTCATAGCTCAGTAACTTAGCTGCTGCATTACACCAGCTCTCAGTTGACAGCCTCAAACACATTTGCATTATTTATTTGTACAGTATTTGGAGTAAATCAGTATCAAAGCTTCAGAAATGCAACATTTCAGCACAGTTTGGTTCTTATTTATTTTGTTTTGTTTTTAAAATTTGTATTGTGGAGTTTCATCCCACAGTTCAAGAAACCTTGAATTGGTTCTGTAGCAGAAACCTACCTCCATTCTGCTACATTTCTTGCTGCTCCCAGGAAGCATTTCTGCATGTAGATTACATTGGATGTGGTCATCTGTCCCAAAGCAGAAGCTTTTTCAGTACTAATCTACATATAGAAAGCTGTTTCAGTGCATGAATTGCTGTTTCTTGATTGTGAATGTTTAACTGAGCATTGTAGCTGTGAAACTGCCCATATTTCCCCTAGTCTAGATATTATGTTTCTTGATCTAGCTTTTTTGTAAAACACTTGTCATCTAAAATTAGTCTGTACGTTGAAATGTCCGGCATGCCTTTTGACTCCCTTGTTTCTCATTTTTATAGAACTACCTTTCAATGAAAATTGTGAATCCATTTCATGGGAGATGATTTGAACTTCACGTTGCAGTTCAGTGCAGACAGTGCAGCCTCCATCTGTGGACCAAAATGACCAAATCAAGGAGGTCATCCATCATGCTGCTCTCTTGGAGTTTAAACCACCATCATTCCTAATTTAACTATCGTTCAAGATGCATTGGGTAATGACAAGTGTAAGATATTATGTTCTGTTTCTGTATTTTAACATCAGCATGGGAAAATGATCTCTCTTCCCTGATTTTAAATATTTTTTTCTTAAACATACTTTCAGAAAGTGTGTTTGTCTTCTTTTTAAAGATGTATTCTATAAAGTATTTAATTTGTTATCATCTGCACTTTGAAATACTGCCTCTTGATTGATGGAGGTAAAGCTGGCACAACTTATATTTTTGTAAAACAAAATCTAGTGCAATAAAAACCTGTTCATCAGTGGTGTGAATGTTGTATTTAGAAAGGTCACAATAGCAGTACTCAGCTTCACTTTACTATGGTTCTGATTGTATGAGCAAAGCAATGAAATAAAGTCATGCAACTTAGTTTTATCATTGTGATTACTTAAGAGTTATTTCATAATTTAATCACCTTAGGGCAACAACAAAATGGTGATAGTTGTGTGTAATAGGCCAGTCCTGTGCAGAGATAGGACTTGCACTCCTGCGCCTGTCCACTGAATTAGGCCTTAACTCTACATAAGATCAGGCTGCACGCGATTCCTTTGATCAGTTTCCATCAGATTTAATAACGTTTCCCCCCCCCCTCATCTGTATAGATTTTTGTTTACAACTAGGATGGTACAAATAGAATCATGCAAAATAAATCACAGCACCTTTTTTGTTGGTAATTCTCATTTAGTATTCCAGTGCAATATAATTAGCCAGGCGCTTCACCAGTCTCTAAGGAACCCATGTTCTCTTTTAAAGGTGCTATAATCAATTTACTTCCTTTCACAGTTTTGAAGGCGTGCAGAAGGGATAGATACAGAAGCCTGACATTGTGTTTGCCTAGCACTTTCGTTGGCCGTTAAAGAAACATCCCACATCCTGCAATGCTATTAACAGCCAAATCCTGTGTAACTTTAAACGGCTGGCCAAAATCCTGTGTAACTTTAAGCGGCCACTGTGTCCTAGGCCAATTGCGGCTTGCACCGGCGCAGCCTGGGCTCTCCTCAGGGGAAGGGGACATTTGTCCCCTTCCTCTGGTGTAAGCCGTGCAGGCCACAATGGGCCTCCTCAGATGCATGCCAGCTCCAGAGCTGGCGTGCATCCGGGGAGGCCATGTAAGGCTGGCCCAGGCTGTGACGGGGCATTGGATATCTGCACAACTCCGTGCCGATATCCCCATCCCCTCCCAGCCCCGGCTGACCAATGGCCCCCCTCCCATCCTGCCTGTCCCTGCCCCTGCCCCGAGCAGCCTAGGTCTTACCTGGGTCGTCCAGCGCAGGTCCAGGCTGCCATGGGAGTGAACAGTGCCGGCCTATGCGCCGGCGCCACTTACTCTCAAGGCGTCAACATAGTACCTTATAGGACTTTTGCAATGCCTTAGGCTGGCGGAGCACTTGCTCCGCCGGCGTAAAGTTAGGCAGGATCGGGCTGTAAGTTGCCAGCTGACCAGAAAAAAATAACCTACCTTGTACATTTAACAACAGTGTGATCTGTAGAAAATCAGAAGGGAAGCTTTTTCAGCATGGAGATAAGCATCCTCACCTTCTGATATCTGCAGATCCTGCTGCTTTTAAGAGCAGAGGACCATAGGAGCAAAGCATAGTAAAAAAATAAAAATGGCACCTTAGATACTATACAAGAGACAGGGCAAGTTTAAAAGTAGGCATCCCACCGTTCATCTGATTGGTGGAACACTACATCCATTTAAACCTGTTGGAATATGCCCTGCCCTGTCTGAGAGCTTTGGTCACAGGTGACTCACATGTGTGAATGAGCCCTCATAGATAAAACACCACAGAAATATGACAAACACCATTCTTTTAAACAGAGGTAGTTCACACATTCAGCTGAGAATCATCAAATCTTGAGTAATCAGGTGATATATGTGCATATGTGAATCAGCAGAATCAAATATCCCCTTGTAAAACAACCCATCCATAATGGCCATAAATTAAACAATAGAATGTTTTAGTCAGGGACCACTTTTGCAGGGGACTGAACTCAGACATATGTTTATACTTACTCCATGGGTGAAATGTTATGAGCAACCATTCTGGATTTTGCGGCTTAGCCTTAGGACTCATTGGATCACAACGTCTCTTGTCACTCCTGATAAGACTTTGGTCGCTGCAAAAAGCCTGAAGCAGCTTGCCATCATTGTGAGTCATGACAAGGTGGTCCTTAGGTCTGTGTGAAAGATGTGTAGGATTCTCAGTTTTCACTAGAACTGGGGAAATTATAATGACCTAACTTTGCTGAGTAATCTAGTGGATATAATTCCATGAAATCATTTCCATAATGTGGCCTGTTAGGTGCCAGGGTGGAGAAGTTGTCCTGTCAAAATATAATAGCCCTTTATTTAAGGTTGGTAAGAACCAACTTGAGGCACAACCTAAAAGTGACAGCTCAGAGCTGGAACTAATCACAGTCCAGATGGATTGTCACTTTGCTATTGAAGTAATAACACTTTGGCAGCAACCGGCAACTGTGTCAATGAACTTTTGATCACTCATGATTAAGATATTTCAGTCAGTGCCACAAATGTAATGGGATGAAAATCACTGAAGGCTTGCTTTTTCTTCGGGGGGCCTAGAAAGTGTCATTCTAAATGTCCTCATTAGACAAGCATTTACCCTTAAAGAGATATTTGAAGGGCACCATTCCCAGGAAAACAATTCTGAAAATAGGATGAGGTGAGATCTAAGCAATTCTGTTCACTTAAGAGTGTGAAGGTGACGACGGCTGCCATTGCAAGGTCCATGGAGTTCTGTGTAACATATAACAAGTACGCTTTAAAGTTATTCAAATGAAATATAAACCATGGATGGGAAAATATGCCAAGATGTTAGGTCAGATTCTTAACAAAGCAGTGCAAAACAAAACAGAAAACCTCAAGTAAAGCACCACAACGTAAGACAATTGGAGCACGAGTGTAGAAACTTCTAGGCCAGAGGTTCTCAACCTGTGGTACGGTTACCCCTAGGGGTACACGGACCTCTTGCTGGGGGTACGCCAAGCCCTGCCCCTTATCTGCCCCATCAACAGCTAATTAAGTGTTAATTAATATAGAGTTTAAATTGTAATTATTTTCTGAGCCCTTCTGTCTCTCTGATTTTGGTTTTGGGCTTATTTTTGTACTTTGGAAAATGTACTTTGGTGGGGGAGGGAGGAGCTATTTTGGGAAGTGTGACTTGGAGAAAAAAAGAGATCCTTGCATGTCTGTCTGTCTGTCTGTCTGTCTGTCTGTCTGTCTGTCTCTCTCTCTCTCTCTCTCTCTCACACACACACACACACACACACACACACACACACACACACACACACACAAACACACACACACACACAGAGTTAAATAACACATTTTTTCACATTTAAAATTGTTTTAGTACTTTTTATTTAATGATTAATTATCTAATTAATTAATTGATTAATCCAATTAATTAGCAGTTAATTAGCAGGGGGTACTTTGGAAAATTGGACCATGATAGGGGGTACCCAGGCCTCCAAAGGTTGAGAACCCCTGTTCTAGGCTTTCCTTTGGTCGGTCATAGTGAATGTGTTTGACAAGAAAAGTACAGTATGGTGAAAATGGTTCTAAACTTTGTAATTATCAAAAACCTGGAACCTCAAGCTCAAAATGCTGGAAAGAAAGGGATTGAGATACACCATAGTCCCCCACAATTTAAAAACATTTTTAAAAAGAAAAACCTTCCAAAGGTCAGCAAGAGATTCCATGGATATAGCATAATGTGTAAACAGTTAAGTAATAACAAATGTTTAGGGTTGGGAGGAGATAAGAATTGGTCCATCTGGGGATTTGTTTTTCTTCTTTCTTACAGACATTATTTTAATGATTTTAACTGTGTTTTTCATAGTCATAGTATATAAAATACTGCTTACACATTTTTCCTGCAGCACAAAGACCACTGGCTCATCTATCACACCTCACGTCCAAACCCAGAGACCACCTATTGGATTGGATCTTAATCTTCCATGGTGCAAGCACCATGCGCAGAATCCCTTTTCGTGAACCGAAGAACCCCCTTCCTTCAATGAATACAGCTCTTCTTCCATTCATGGAAAGAGTTCCCGGCCCCAGAGCACTGCAGCACAAAAGGCTGCATATCCAACTCAATATGTTTTTCTCACTGTGAGCTCTCCTACCTTTCTGCAGGTACACACTCACATGCATAAACAAAACATGCTAACAAGATAGCTATGCATATGGCAAACAATATTTTTCTATATGCTACAGTCACTGGAATTTCTGTGCATCATGTCTGTGGTTATGTAGTCCTCAGACACAGTCTGAATAACTTGCATGGAGAAAGCCTTAAAAGCACAAGCCTATTCAGGTTTACTCAGAAGTAAGTCCCATTTTGTTCAATGCAAAATGGTTTCCCCTGCTCGAAAGCCAGTCGTGTCCGACTCTAGAGTGTGGGTGCTCATCCCCGTTTCTGACCGAAGAGCCAGCGCTGTCTGAAGATGCTTCTGTGGTCATGTAGCTGGCATGACTAACGGAACGCTGTTACCTTCCCGCCGCAGCGGTACCTATTTATCTACTTGCAATTTCTTGCTTTTGAACTGCTAGGTTGGCAGGAGCTGCGGCACTCAGGTCTCGAACTGCTGTCCTACCGACCTTCCGGTCTGCAGTTCATCGTCTTACGGCGCAATCCTCCATAACACTCCGGCGACAGAACGAGCGTTCCGTTGCCAGAAGTAGACGCAAACATGCCGTGAAGCATGTTTGCGCCTACTTACGAGCAGGGAAGGCCGGTGCAGAGGCTGGCCTTCCACGGTCCGACGATGGAGCTCCCACTGGCCACTGGGCCCAGGTAAAACCAGATCTGGTGGGCGGGGGAGTGGATCGCCGGAGCCTGGAGGATGGCCTTTGGCCGTATCCTGACCTCCGCCTGGCGCTGGAGCCATTACAAGGCCTCCTCTACTTCCACCAGCAAAATAGCTGGCATAAATCTGAGGAGGCCGATAGCATCTCCTTCCCCGAGTAGACCTCCCGCCTGGCAGCCACGCTGGCTGCCAGTGCACAGGATCCGGCGGGCCACCATGGGCTGCCGGGCGGATCTTAGTCAGGACTGGGCTGCCCACCACTAAGCCACTTACTTCCAGGTAAATTAGGGATGGCAGACTTTGTGCATGAACTGGTCTCTAGTTTGCTTGTTTGGATACAGTTACGTTCCAAATCTCCACCCTCCTTTTTCTTTGTTTCCCATTCCTACTTCTCCAGGGGCTCCTCATTTTCTCATTTGTCTATGTCTTATTTTATTCCTCCCCCCCCCCCATTTCTCTTTCTTGCACATCAGTCTTTGTATTGATAGAGCCTTGGACAGTGCAAATCCCTGCAGTCCTGGGTGAAAGGGAGTAAGGAACATACCGTATAACCAGGGAACAGACCATCCTGGCACCAGAACATCCAACTGCCATCACATGGAGCACAGCTGCTGCGCCTGACCATGGATGTGAAAAGACTTGCCATCCTAAAGGGAACGGTGTAAGGGGTGCCTAACCAGGAAACGATCACCCAGTTGCCAGTAGTCAAAGGAAATTCCTTTAAGGAATGCAATGAAATGGAACTTGATGGGAACAGCCACAATTACCTCATGAGACTGAGCTGCGGGGGGGGGGGGGGGAAATGGGGACGGAGACAGAAGTATAAAGGCTGTGACACACTCCCCACCACGATGTGACGCAAAGTGCTGGGAAGCAGCGCCGCTCGGGCAAAGTGTCATGCATTCTCTCCTCTCACACAGCAGCGCACATCAGCTAGCGGAGCCCTGCAAGAGGAGATGGAAAAATTGAACTTCGGCCAATCAGCAGCCGAGTTCGGTGCCTCGCTTTATGCCACACCGTGTCATGTCACCTGCAGTGTGTTACAACAACCTCAACTCCAAAGCAATGCTGTATGTTGGAAGCAGCAGCCTCAATGTAATTGCATTGTTGTTGTTTAATGTAAGATGCCTTGGGGAGCCTTCTGGGCTGAAAGGAAGGATTGAAATCAAATACAGTACTGTATATTGAAATCATGTTATGGGAGGAAAGGCAGAATATAAATACAGGCACTCCCTGACTTACGTAGGGGTGCTGTTCCGACCACCTTTATGTAAGTCAATTTTTAGGTAAGTTGGAGCTCTTTCTGTGCATGCGCAGACTTGTGGAAGGATTTGAAAGCAGCGTGGAAAGAGCTGTGTGAAAAGAAGATGGGCGACTGTGTGTTATTGTTCTGGCTTACGAAATGCTTTGCCTAAGTTCAACATTACTTAAGTTGAGGCTTACGTACGTTGGGGACCCTCTGCATTTTAAATAAATAAATGGGAAGAGTTTGTTTTATAGAATCGGAGTCTTCTTAGGGCCACTTGTGGCAATGTGGGGTGTGAGCGCACACATCCTGTCCCTGCTTGGTGTGCAGTTCTGCACTGTATAATCACATGGGGTTGAATTGTCTGAACTGCTTCTCGCCGCACTGTTTAAATACAGCTTTGAAGCAGAACCGTGCGCCAGGAAGAGGTGTTGGACCATTTATCACGTGACTGTTTATCAGGTGTTCATGCCATTTATCATGTGGTAGGAGGGGCCAGCAGATAGTTTCATTCAAACTGGCCCTCAGTGTTAAGTTCTAGGAAAAACAATAAGTACGGATTTCCCCCCACCCTTTACCAAGTCCATGTACAGAGCAAACTTTCATTAAAAAAAAATCTACTACCAAAACATTACATTGACCCAGTTGGCCGCCACTCCCCCCTCTTCCCAATTCCATCATACACAGAGGTCTAGGCTTGAGAGCTTGTATTTCTTCTGACAGTCACAAGATGTCACTGTTTGTACCGGATTTCCTTTCAAATGTCTTCAATATTTACATAGATGCCAATCTAACACCAGTGTGGAGCTGTGTTATATCTAAGATGTCTGTGTAATATAGTAGCACCTCTAAATGTGACTGAGAGAACTAGTACAGCTTAGAAAGTGTTCTTCCTGAGCACATCTTACAATGTCAAAGCATGATTTTTAAAAAGCCTATTGTAAAAAGAGATGTAAATTATTCAAAATGTAATTGATGTCACTCTGCAATATCTGGCAATTTGAATTTTGTTAAATGGTGATGGAGCTAATTTTTCTTCAACAAAAAAGTCACTCATACTTATAATGCATTAATTGTTGTAGTAATCTGGTCCCAAGGATCAAAGATGGCATTTGAGTGTTTCAAAGCAAGATGCATCAAGCCATTGCTGAAGTTAAGAGGTCAGTTCTGTTAATGTACAAAAAGCAACAGGGCATCTCGCCATCATCTTTAGGTGGTAGTCTCCTTATCTGCCTCAAGGTTACAGGCTGGATCTTGGATCACCTAGAAACTGGTTATGATAGCTTTCACTTTAAAATCTTTGTTGCAGATCTTCAGGAACCACCTTCACATAGTATTGTTTCTTACAGAAGTGTACATTTGGGTAACACACACACACACACACACACACACACACACACAAATCCTGTGTGCATCACTGTTGTGTATATAAAATGTGTGCTATATGAACATCACACAAGTCTCTATTTTGCTGGATGTACACTCATTGGGAAACTGTTGGCAGTGGATTCCCAGTTAATGCACACCTGCCAACACAGAGATTTGTGTGGTCTTCACACACAACAGTAGTATCCACAGTTTTCTTCACGACACTTGTGTTTTTTGCACTACAGAAGAATTTCCTAAGGTTCTCAAAGCAGACCTCCTCCTTCCAGGAACCAAAGAGCAGCTTACAACCTGACCCAACCTAAGTCTGCCCCTGCTCATGCAGCCATGCCAATTGGGGGGGGGGGGCCAAGCTGCATCCCACAGGGGAGTTTTGAATCCCAGTCTCCTTGAAGTCAGGGAACATTTGTTCCTTTGCCCCAAGGCAAGCCTCCTCTTTGCCCTGATGGATCTACATGGATCTGCGGCAGCAACTTTGCTGGCGCAAGTCTGAGTAGACCCAGGTAGGTGGATCGAGGCTGAGAAAGGGGGATGGATAGGGGATATCGGCAGAGCCACTGCCACCGAAAACCATCCCCTTCCTGCCCTCATCACACACACATTCCGCCGCAGTCTCCATCCTGTTCCTCTTCCTCCCTTTCCTGTTCCTCCCACCCACCCACCCCAGGTTGACTTACCTGCACCGGGGCTTCTCCAGAGGGGCCACTGGCATGCAGGCATTTGCCACTTGTGGCAGTGGCCCGGCTGCACAGAATGGCAGGATACACTTTGCAACCTCCATAAAGCTTATTGCACTGCTAGAACACTCGTTCCAGTGGCGCAAAGGGTCAAAATAGGATTGGGCTGTTAATCTCACTGACGGAACTTTAGCAAAGGACACATCTTAGTATTGTCCATACTAATCAGCAGGCAGTACTCCAGGATTGCACACTGTGGTCTTTCTCAGCCCCACCTGGACCTTGAACAAGTGACCTTCTGCATGCAAAGAATTCACTCTGATACCAAGTCCCACCCCTCCCACTTGCCTTGTGGTGGCCCAATGGAATTTTTAACTCTTTTCCCCTTTCAACAACTGTCTTCTCGTGTCATATTACAAATTGCTTTTGAAACTTGCCTCAGTTTCAAAAACAGTTTGCTATAATGCAGCACATCTTGCCATGCTGCTCTTCAGAAAAATCAAACCAAACACTTCCTTGGTCTCCTGGAACTAGTTTTGTGGTTCTTTTGATCCTGGTCCTGACAGGAAAAATGTCTTGTGAGAAGTCGCTCGGAGCTGTACCCACAGTAATGAGAAATGGCTGTTGATTTCTTGATACAAAGTGCGCTCAGAAATAACAGAAAAGGCCCTAAATAGGGTGAACAGTGGCTAGAGTGCTGGACTTGAACCAGGAAGACTTGAGTTCAAGTCCTCGCTCAGTCTACCATCTCAGGGTTGTTGTGAGGATAAAATGCCTAGAAGAGCTCATGCAACAACCACCCTGAGCTGCTTGACCAACAGGTGGTATATAATTGTGAAAAATAAACACATTTTAAAATGTTGCAGGGCTCCTATGAATTTAACTCTGACAACAATCCCAAGTCAGTAAGACTTCAGCAATGTGTGTGTATGGATGCATGCGTTAAATTGGAAATAATAGGAATACCTCCACTTAGTAAATATTCTCCCCCATGTCAGAATGGTACACACAGCTAAATCCTTTTCTAAATCCTTTTCAGGGAGTTTGAATAGCCAACCACCTACCCTCCTCAACATTCTACCATTCAAAGCAAACTCCATAACAATAGATAGAAAATAGACCTGAAAACATCTAATTTCCAAGTGTAAAAGCCTAATCTGAAGACAAGGTTTTCATGTAAATTTGGCCTCTCCTCCTGGTTGGTTTAACACTGACCAACAATGAGATCAGTTCCTTCACATAAGCCACTTGGGTCCCCTCTCAAATGCAATTTAAAAGCTGAAAACAAAAATAAAATGAAGAGAAAATACCTCAAAGAAGTCAGAACGAGGGGGAGGGAGAACAGAGCCAAAGTAACTTTCCCCTTTCCATAACTCCTCAGGGCTAAAGACCCCCCCCCTTTCAAACTTCCTTTGAGCTGGATACAGTGCTGACTGAGGAAAAGAACATGCTGGCCACTGGCCAGTGTGGCAGTCGGAAACGTATGGAAGTTCTGCATGTAGGCTTATTTTTTGACAGACATCCTTCACCTTTAACAACTGTAGCTTTTCTGCACATGGAGCTACAGTAATAGGGGAAACCTCACCCGTGAATGCCACATAGCTGTTGAAGACACAGAATTTCTGTCCATTTTTAGAAAGGAGTCAACTTTACCCATAAATATAACATAGGAGGTATTGCATTGTCAAGTTACGGGGGGAGGGGGGATTGGAGCTAAGGTAAGATAACTGAACTAAGATAAATTTGCTCCTCCAATGCCCAACTCAACTGATTTTGAGATATCCTCACCGCTGATATCCCCACCCCCTCCCAGCCCAGGCCAGCCAATGGCCACCCCCATGGCTGCCCCTACCCGCCCATCCCCCCGCCCATGCACCGACCGGCGTAAGACTTACCTGTCTGTCAGTGGACGTGGAATCTGGAGGGTGACGGAGTGAGGGCTGCCGACCTCCACGCCCTTACTCCTGAGTCATCGCAAACGCGCAAAAAACGACCCTGCAAAAAATGGCCTAAAAGAGGCTTTAAAAAGGGACCTCTGTGTATGATGGAATTGGGAAGAGGGGGGAGTAGCGGCCAACTGGGTCAATGTAATGTTTTGGTAGTAGATTTTTTTTTAATGAAAGTTTGCACCCTTTCCACACCCCTGATTCCTAGATGGCTCTGATCTATGGCTCTAAAGTTTCAGTTTAGGACAGCATCTCTCTCATACTCACTCACTCACTCACTCACTCACTCACTCACACCCCAACTGATCAAAATGCTGATCTTCACTTGGAGGAAGATATTAGGGAGGCATCCAAAGATGAAAGTAATGTGTAATGGGTAACTTCGGGCTGCCCCCCCCCCCAGGCGGTGGGCGGCCAGACACGTCCTTCCTGGCTGGCCGGCAGTATCAAATGCCATGCTAGAGAGCCGCATCAGAGGCGGGGAATTTAGTTAGGAATGGGACCTGAATTAGCTAGCATAATTATAGCAGGGTGGAATTTGGTTGATTATTTTCCATTCCTTGTTTTTGCAATGAATAGCTGCATGATCATAGGAAAGGAGAGATGTTGGCAATGAATACATATGAAGTCAATACAAAACAATATGAAGTCAAAGCCAGGAATGATGTTGCGCCCACTAAATATGTTACTATTCCCGGATTATTGCATACTGGCATTTTGCCACAATCAATCACTCAGCCTTCTTTTTGACATATTTTGTAACTCTTTGGGAAGTTCAAATACGTGTCAAAATTGCCTCCAAGGCAGCGTCACCACTAAGACTTTGAATGCCTGTGCTCCCTGTGAACTTGCTGACACAGCCTATCTCCTTTTTTGGTACCTTCCTTGTTGTTCAATCCATTTACTCACTGAACAGCCCATATAATGTTAAAAGAAAGTCAGAAGACAGTTGTGTACATCATCTGTACAGTCTATCATCTCACTGCTTCAGATTTGTGGATGGTGAAGCTTCGTGAATGAATCAAGCTCTTATGTGCAAGTGCTACATAAATTATTTGCAACAGAAATTGAAGTCATAGTAATAATTAGCCAGGATGGTGTAGTGGCTCTGGTGTTGGATTTAGACCTGGAGGATCCAGGTTCAAATCCCCGCTTAGCTATGAAGCTTCCTGGGTGACCTTGGGCCACTCGCTATCTCTCAGCCTAACCTACCTTACAGGGTTACTGTGAGGACAAAAGGGAGGGAAGGAACCATGTACACCACCCTGAGCTCCTTGGAGAAAAGGCAGTATAAAATAAATAAATGTAGTAATTTGACCAAATGTAACAAAAAATATACAAAGTTGCTTTCTTTGCCATAAGAAAGGCAAAAATATTTCTATTTGTTTTTGATTTTTTAGACAGAGGACATTCCCACCTTTCGGACCCACTTAAGTCCAATTTTAGTGCTATATTTAATACGAATTATTCTTGTGTGTCTGTAGATAGGACTGTTACCACCAGAACTTAAACACTACCAAGTGAGTTTGACATATCAAATGCAGTGGGGGGGGGGGGGGGGAAGCAATGTAGGACATTTCTGTTTATATTCTGATCATTTACTAAAATACTGTATTAACATAGGTTACCATTACAAAGGAAAATTATCTTCATAATTATAATATTGACCTTAGCTACACCAACATACATTCTGAATCCCTTTGTTTCATCAAGCTAGATGGCATCATGGGAAAATAGGACAGTATGGAAGGAAGGAAGCAGAAACAGAGGTGATAACAGATACATCACATCACATGTTATTTTATGGAACAGCAAGAGAAAAAAATATAAAATTGAAAGCTAAGGCCATATTGCAATCTAGATTGACAAATTTGGAGTGGCAAGAAGATATACTGAGTAGTCATTTGGAGTAGCTTCCAGAATCTCAGCTTTCCCCTCCCCCTTCTTTTATACAGATACGTAATTGACCAAACTATCTCTAAGATTTAAAAGCCTTTAACTTTTGAACAGTATTTTTTGTTCTCTGCCTCCAGATAATGGGCAGGACAGATAAATTTAGGTGCTATAGTCTTAGTCCTAATGATGAGGAATGGTTGTGCCCTTGTGATTTGGGAGACGTGGACTACATCAATCATTATGTACTTTATTGCCCCTTATATAGATCCCTGGGAGAGGCACTTTGGAGTACATACCTGGCCAAAATGGCCAGTTGGCCTGGAACATTTAAGCTTATCTATTTGCTTAGAGATACTGACAAGAATGTGACTCATAAAATAGTCTTGTTTGCTGTGGGTGTAGCTAAGAATTATTCACAAGTGATCCAGAGCAGTGCATTGATAGACTGTAGAGGTGATGCAAACAGTTGACAGGATAGACTTATAACTTATATTGATGCATTATATAGTTTCTTTGTGGACCTGTTTTATTGTTTACAATAGAATGTAAGGCATTGTATTGCTGTTCAGTAAAGATTAATTTGACTTGACTAAAATCAAGCACTTATGTACAAGTGCTACATAAATGATTAGCAGCAGTGGTTGAAGCCATTGTAGTAATTATGTTAAGTTTACCACATGTTAACAAACATTACACAAAGTTTAAGGAAGGCAAAAATATTTCTTCAACGTATTTCCTTCTATATTTCACTGAACGATGACACTTACAGCCCAATCCTATAGCACCACACTATAGCATGCAGATGCGCCAACAGAGCACTATGGGGGGGGGGGGGCAACCAGAAGGCCAATGAGAGTTAAATAAAAAAAACATTTTACCTATTCATCAGTAAATCTTCTGGCTGCCTATGTGGGTCTCCTCAGACCTAGGCTTACCAGATCTCCAACCGGGACAAAGTGCTAGACCTTTAGGAGAAGGAATGTGGGCAGGTGTAGCTTGTTAAGTCCTAGAGCACAATCCTAGGCATGTCTACTCAGAAGCAAGCTCCATTGTGTTCAGTGGGTCTTGCTTCTGAGTAGACATGCCTAGGATTGTGCTCCAAGGTTTAACAAGCTACACCTGCCCACATTCCTTCTCCTAAAGGTCTAGGCACTCTGTCCCGGTTTGGATCTGGTCAGGCTATGGCAGCAGACTGCAAGGTCTGCTGCCCTAGGCCCTTGATAGGATTGGTCCATAATTTGTGTTTATAACATTCGGAGGAACTTGGAGATGAGCACAAGGGTGTCTAAAAATGGATCCTGTAAGTCAATAGTGAGAAGATAATATTGCAGTAACGTGTGAGAAACAATGGAGGTACACCGGACAAGCGATTGTTAAGTGTGGAGTGTTCCAAGACTCATCCCTCTATCAGGAATTCCTATGCCATCATGAATTCCTTGTTTGGCCAACTCCATCTCAGTACCAGGGCCCTTAGTCCGGTGGGGGAGTAACCTTCTGTTGTTTGTCATTTCACTTTCAGCTGAAAAACCCCAAGGGCCATATCCAGCTCATTTACATTGGGAGTAGTGATGTTAAACTCCTCTGAGGTGCTTTGTTCTGGGTGCTCTGAGTCACCAGCCTAAAGACACATCCCCCACCAAAATGTATTATACTTCACCAAAGTGAAGTATTGTGGGCCATATATGCGTGAACCAGCCCTTTGTGATAGCAAACTCTCCCTTTCCAAGGTTTTGGAGCAATAACAGTGACATCAAATTGTAATTACCTCAGGCGCACATTTCAAATACAAAACCTCTCCTTTCTGCCTGTTTGAAGTTTCTTTCTTGAGTAACAGACAATATCTAACCTACACTGAAAGAAAGGTCAATTTGGGCAATACTTATGATTGCATGGAATCAGAATGCCACATATGCGTTTCAGTAGACAAATGCGTGGAATCATTATTCTGTATTGAAAATGCTACTCCCTAAAGAATATGCATCTTCATATGGCACCACCCTGCAATTGATGTGGCATTAGTACTGCATTTCAATGACATTTCATAACACTATAATAATAGGCAGCATTACATTTTCCTGGAGCTTGCTTAAGAGAGATACTGTCAAAGCCTGGGCCACAATCCAGTCAAAGTTCAAATTCGTTTGAACCCCTGTTGCTTTCAAACGAAAAGCAGTTTACCAGTTGCTTGTCTCCTGTGAATACTTCAAAGCCATTGGCAATCTTAGAATGTCCATAATATTCAGTGTGTGTGCGTGTGCGTGTGTGTGTGCGCGCGCGCGCGTGTGCGTGTGCGTGTGCGTGCGTGCGTGCGTGCGTGCGTGTACATTATTGGAAGTGCTGGACCAAGAAGCAGAGGAGTTCTGTCGTTTTTTCATGCTTCCTGGGTAAAACGTAACGGGGATAATGCATGGAGATTATCAGCATGGAGATACGTGAGTTGTCACTATATCAGGTGATCATACAACTTTCCGTGGTGAAACTTTCCGTTGCCTTTTTTGTGCGAGTGGGCATTGTGGGTGCCCCTTCCCCTTCACCCTCCACACCATTCCACGATGAGAGAGCTGTGTGATAGGGACAGGGTCAACATATGTGGTGGGACTATGTGTTGCTCCTGTCATAAGGGACAGGAACAAAATACAGAAGGTGGGGAGACAAGAAGATGCTGCTAAGAGGGGTTTATTGGAGGATTGCCTTTTACACCGGTGCAGTGGGGTAGATTAGGGATGAGATGAGTTGTCAGAGTTGTCTGGTTTGGTTTCAGGGTCTTCATCTTCCTGGCCTCGGGGTCAAGAATCTAGAGTTGGTCATTCATTACTCCTCCCTACAGTCCGCCTCTGGCCTAGGAGTACTGCAGCCCAGGTAGGGGCTGGTACAGGGTTCGGGTGGCCCTAGGCCCCTGGGGCCTGCTTGGTCTATTCCCATCTTTTATCTCTTTTTCCTCCTCGCTACGATGACTTCTCCTTCACCATTCCCCCTTCAGCATCTTCCCCTTATCTCCGTCACCCCCCCATCTTCTTGTTTCTGCTACTTCTCTCTCCCCTCTGTCACTGCTTTGCTTTCTTCCTCTCTTTACCACCTTCCCTTTCACTGTAGCTCCCTCTCATAGCCCTGCCCCATCCTTCTGCTTCTCTCTCCCAACTCACCTTTTCCTCGCCCTTCCACTCCCCATTTCTCTCACTTCCCTCCTCTATCTCCACTCTTCTTGTCAGCTCCACTCTCGTTCCCTCCTTCTCTGCTTCACCCACCCCCAATCAACAGCCCCTAATGCTCCAATCAGCACTGGCAACCTGTTCCCATGATGTCATCTCTGGGTAAGATACCTGGAAGCCCCATCCCGCCACAATCACCTCACAGCGTTCTGGGGGGCCACGGATCACAGTGTGGCACCCCAGATGCATGAAAATGGTACCCCAGGTGCATGAGGATAGCAGAAGGTTGGTTTTACCAGGGAAACAACCTCGCATAGGGCCAAGAGATTAAAAAATAGTGTATTGCTGATGGGGAAGGTGAAAAAAGAGATGTCAAAGGAACTAGTCTAATTCTAATTTCTTGATGTAATTCCCAAATGGCAGATGTTTATGTTAATGTTATTGTAGTGCCACTTTAAACCTAGAGCTGCAATATCAAATTAATGTTATGAATGCATCTGTAAATACCAGGTTCCGAATTCAGCATTTTCTTTCATGGTAGTGCACACAGCAATTTAGATCTTGTTAAACTCACCATTCATGCTTTCACTCAGAATATTTGACAGTTTAGATTACCTGCAGACGTGAGCATGTGTCAATTCTATTCAGAAAGATTAAGACCAGAACTGACGATGCATAAATATTTTCAAATGACAGATGGTCTTGTTGGCAGTACTTGCCTTATGACTTTCGTTAGCTAATCATGAGAAAACATTTTTAGCCTCCTGGGCAAAAAGTGAAATTAAGAAGAAAGAAATTGGCAGTTAACATTATAATTTCTAGGGATGTAATCCTATGCACACTTTCCTGGGACTAAGCCCCACTGAATACAGTAGGACTTACTCCTGAAAATACATGTTTAGGATTGCATTGTAATACTGTGGTTCTATTTTTGTCAGATTATATGATTTGGAGTGAAATCCAAATTCTTTAGATTAACAGCTGAATCGTACTTCCCATGCAGTGGCTCTAACACGATGTCCGCTGTATCCCGTGAGGCACTGGCGTCACTACAGGGGGGGCGGAGCTGTAAGTTCTTCCGTGATAGGAGCCTCCGTTACACGGAAGAACGAAGCGCCCCGCCCCCGCGCCTTCCGACCCATTCAAAGCAGTGAAAACAATGCGCAGGGAGTCTCCTACGCGTTGCCTTCGCTCCACTGAATGGCTCCGACGACGAGTGGGCAGGGCGCCTCATGTCGGAGAGTAAATGGAGGGTCAGAGCAGGGCGGAATTTAGCGCTCCGCCCCACCTAGAGCGATGCTACTGATATGCAGTTATCATTGTGTACATGAAACTGTGATAGGATTCATTGACATTTTCTGAGACGCTTCCCATAAAGTGATGTGCCCATGACTGCAGCCTGAACTATTTGTAGTCTTTCTCCCATGCCACATGTTATGGCTTGCCAGGCACATGACAACCTTCTTGTCTTTTGCCATTCTGGGCAGGAAACAAAAATGGTACCGTAAGTATAGCAACACGGTTAGTAGGAAACATTCTGTTTGGTGTTATAAACCAGTCCTATGTGAAAACGGTTGACAAGGGTCTTCTGTTGGGACTTTGTTAGTGGACTACGCTGTTCTATTTTGTCACTGAGAAATATTGCAAATGAAAAATTATAATCATATCTAATAATGTGCACGATCTCTTATGGCCCAATCCTATCCTCCAGCATAAGTAAAAGGATGCTGGCAGAAGTGACATTCCACTGGTGAGCACAACAAGGCTGCCAGCACAACGGCTGGCCTGGCGGCCATGCGGCACCAGTGAGTTGGGGGCGGGGGCCGGAAGTGGGAGGAACAGCAGCATTTCTAGAAGGGAGGAAACGGAGGCAGGAGGGGGTTGATCTGGCAGCAATGACGCGTGCTGGATCTAATCCCTCTCTTACAAACTTCCCCACCCCTTTTCCTTCCTCAGACATACGCCGCCAAAATAGGTGGCATATGTTCAAGGAGACCCATAGGTGGCCCCAGGGCTTACGCAGAGGTAAGTAACAATTATTGTATGGCTACTTTGCTGGGATGCAGATACACAGATGTCTGCATTTCAGCTCAGTAGCTGGTTTGCTAAGTCCCTGGAAACCCCCAGTCTTGTGGGAGCTGTCTACCTGGGGATTTCCAAGTACATTGAAAAGCTGTAAATACCAAGCATTCACATTAGATAACATTTTGCATTAGAAGGCTGGTATTGCTATTCAGTGTAGCATCATTGTCAGAAGCGTCGCTCCGGTAGGGGCGGGGCTGTAAGTATCGCTGAGGTCATAGTCTCTTTACCGAGCGAGGAGGAGGCAGCCCCGCCCCCTCACTGTCCGAGCCAGTCCCCTACGGAGAAAGCCGCAGGCAGGGTCTCTTCCCTGCCGGTTTCTCCGTAGGGGACTGGCTCGGACAGTGAGGGGGCGGGGCTGCCTCCTCCTCGCTCGGTAAAGAGACTATGACCTCAGCGATACTTACCGGAGCGACGCCTCTGATAATTGTTTGCACTACCACTGGAACAGGACCAGTGTCATAGCAATCAGATTACTTATCCTTCTAATGCAAAAGCGGGAAATAGACATGCTTGTTTTAGATCCAGTCAGAAGTACCAAAATGTGTGCCATGACCTAATGTTTAGAGAAATACATTGAATAATTAAAGCTGCCCCCCACCACCCACCTTGAGCCCAAAGTCCACCCTTACAGCAGAAGCTGCCCATTATGTGTACATCATTCACTGTTCCTTCTAATCAGCTGCTGTGAGATAATTCTGTATCTCTGCATCTAGTACAATTACATCATTCAGCCATTCCTGATGCAGAGTCACGGGCTCCTCCGAGGGTCCACTGTTCTTACTTTTAGAAGTCCTATTAGCCCTCTTTGGGTACTAGACATATGGGCAGAGTGTACCCTGGTATAGGGTGAGTGGGAGCATGTCAGTGTGCAGGATGGGGCTAAGAGTCCTTAACATACAGTTGTACAAGTGTTGACGCCATGCAGATGTTCAAAGGAAAGTATGTACATCAGGGCAGTGCCTGCTGCTGTGATCCTACTACTCTCTCTTCAAACAACGTCTCTGCATGAGCAGGTATAGGTAGACATAGAGGTTGTAGGCAGGCATGAGTGAAGAAAGATTCAGATGGGCATGGGTGGGTGTGGACAGGCTTAGATGGGTGGGCAGAGGCAGATGCAAGTGGACAGGCACAGGGGTGTGCAAGTCCAAACAGCTGGGCATGGGTGGGCGCAGGGCATGGGTGGACTGGACGAGCACAGAAGGGCAAGTAAAGACAGGCAGGCATGGGCAGGCAGGTGGGCATGGGCGAGTGCAGGTGGATGTGGGCAAGTAGGTGCAGGTGGGCATTGGTGGGTAGGTAGAGGCAGGTGGACCGGGAGCAAATGCCAGAGTAGAGTCAGTGTGAGCCAGCATAAGAGGGCCAGGGACAAGAGAGTGGGAGGAGTGGGCCCCTGAGGGTAAAGAAGGCAGATCCAGTGTGATTGACAATAGTAAGTCCACTCTCCCCTCAAAACAGCAAAGCAGCCGCAAAGACAGGAGTTCCTGCTGTAACTCAGATTCTTTTTGTGTGAAAAGTGCAATTTTTGTTAAACTTTCTAAAAGTTGTCCTGCAAATGCCAATGCCAATACAGCCCATTATTCCCATCTGAAGTTTAGGGAACTTTAGCTGAGAAAGAGTGGCTTATGCCAGTCCGGCAATATGATCCACAGTTAATATTGCAAATTAGAGGCAGGAATGAGACTGGTTTAAGTTTCCCACCCAAAACACTTCTCAGGTGGCAGCAGAATTCAGCCTCCTCTGGTCCCCTCCCAACCCAAATCCAGCACTCAGCACATGCAGAATCCTTGCGTTCACCGACTTGCAGGCAGACGTGTTTATTTCATTTTTTTATTTAAGCATATTTTTTATACCATCCTTCCATGGAGTTTCTAGGACTCTTTACAGAATATAACAACAATAAAATGAAACGATGCAATACAAAAACACAATAATAATAAACAGCTGCTAGAGCAATTTAAAAGGCCTGGCAGAATAAATAAGGTGCAAGAAAGACAACAGCATAGATGCCAGGAACGCTTTCCTGAAGAAAAGTATTCCACAAAGAAATCAGGCACCAGAACCGAGGAGGCTGCAGTCTCCTCAGTCACCCTCCATCCGACCTCAGGTGGCAGGAGTACCTAGAAGAGGGCTTCCAAAGATAAGCTTGGTGCTGAGCTTTTAGATATTTGAATACTTAAAAAAAGGACTACCTACATTTGTCTTGCCTTCAGCACAAGGAGAAATTACAGACTTCTGCATAACTACTCTGGCAGCATCTTTCCCACCAGTGAGAGGATAGATAAATGAAGCATTTCAAGTGTAACTGAGTACACTGTGAGTGTGAGAGCGTGAATAATTGTGTGTGCATAGAGAACAACAATCATGGGTACACCGTATAGAGATTGCACGCACACACATTGTAATGTGTGAAAAGGGCTTTGGATACACAGCATCAAGCTCTGAGCATGTGGCTGCTAAAATGCACCAATGGGATGCAAGGGCAAGGCAATACAAACTTGTCAATGAACTATGATTTATCCTGCTGCTCCTAGTGAACTTCTGTTCGCTGAATGACCTGATGTTATCTTCTGCTTCCCCGTTCAATGTGGCTTCTGGTTGCAATTACACCATGTAACAAGGATTGCTTTTTAAAATGAAGAAGTATTAAGGAAGGCACTCTTTGAAAAGACAAAATTGAGGATCAGGGTGTCGGCTACAGAAGAGCAGAGCGGCTCTGCAAAGCAGAACCTTTTTGGAAAGCACCTGCAATTCCTTTCTGTTCAGCCACATCACACCCTTCCGTGTACTTGCGTTTGAAATATTAGCACAGTAAACAAACAGATAATGTAAAAGTTATTAGTGTAATTTCCAGATGAATTGAAATATCTGCAGCTAATGGAGTGCTGCTGTAATTCTTCTTTGAAGTCAGTAGGAAGCAATTAATTCCTTAATGGGGGTGCTGTCTGAGAAGAGAGGAAGAAACATGAGGAAGATAAATAGAAAGTATTCTGGAAATCACTAAAGCATTTTCCTTGATCGGTTGCACAGGTGGAGGACCAAGCTCAATGGCTTGCCTGTGAACCACACCTTTATTAATACTCCATTTTGCAAGAATAGGTGAAGCCAATTGCTTAACCCCTTAGTATTCAACCCCAGTTGAAACTAACAGCCCAATCCTATCATCAGGCTGCACCGCTAGAACACAAGTCTGACTTACGGCATCACAAAAATGCGACAAAATATGACACTCCATAGCGTGCGACCAGACTGCTGTTGGAAACGGCAAGCAGTGCGGCAACAACCTTCCTGGAGCCCCCACTGCCCCCCCAGCATCAGTAGTTCAGCGGCAAGGGTGGGCCATGGGTAGAGAGGGGGAGGACCACGGGCATTTCAGGGAGAAGAGGGGGAGGAACCGAGGGCAGGGAGAGGCAGGAGGGGGTGCAGAGGGACAGGAGGGACAGATGCAATGGTGCATGCCGGATCTTATTCCCTTCTTTTAAAACCGCCCCACGCATTTTCTCTCATCGGACATACACCATCAAAATAGGTGGTGTATGTCTGAGGAGACTAATTGGTGATCAGGGTGTACCAGAAGTTTAGTGCAAAATGTTTCCACTTATCTCCTGCAGGCTGTCTGATTTCCCACCACCACCACTACCACCACCACCATAGGATGCAGCACTTGCCTTTCTGGAGTGGCTGCATTGGCACTGGTGGTGGGGGTAGATTTGGGCTGAATGTCTTAGTATATCAGAGGAAGCAGCCATAGCTCAATGGTAAATCTAGAAAGTCTCGGGTTCAATCCTTGGTATCACCAAATTAGGGCTGGGCAAGATGAAAGTTGGTACCAGTCATCAAAGACAAATACATTGGACCCCCCCTCACTTTCCAATGGGTTCACTTTACAATCAAATCACTTTACAATGAACTCTCTGCAGTAGAACAAAGTTCAATATACTGTATAAGTTATTCACTTTAAAATCAGCTCACAATTGTGGCCAACAGGACGTTATGAGTGATAGATGAGCCAATCAGTAATGCAAATACAAGTTTTTGGCAGGATCTCAACCAATAGCAGCATTTTTAACATCGTGGCTGTGTGCATGGAGGGAAGGCTGTAGCCAGCACAAACGCTGATGCAAATGCAAGCCTTCTAGGTAGCATCTGGGCTGGTAGCAGCATTTTAAACATTGCGGATGAGTGTATTAAGACTAGAGAGGGAAACAGCCTTGTAATTTGTGTTTTCGAATTGCAACATTATGTAAACTGATAAGCATGGCCCCTAAAGAGCACAGTAGGCACCTTTTAAATCACCTTTTAGAGAGGGGAATAGCTTAGTTCTGTGACAGAAATGTCAGCTTCCAAGGTCTTGGAATGAATTACCAAAATCAATGCATTATGGGATCCACATAACAAGATTTTCACAATACAATGGTGTCCCATCGTCAAGCAGGGGTCCACTGTAGTGAGCTAGAAGGACCAAAGCAATGCTTTTGCTTATTCGTCCCTTAAGACTTTTGCCTCTCTCCATTCCTTCCTTCTGCTCCCCATGTTGTCTCTCCCATTTCCAACATTTAGAAGATGGGGAAATGACCCATTACATTCCATAATAGATTGCTAAATTTGAATGTCAGCAATGTATTTCTATCAAATTTCTCCTTTACCTTCAATTAAATTCTGCAACAGTGTTAGCCAACTTCCTTACTATTTCTTCTGCTTCCTGAAAACCTGACAGGATCTGTTGCAGACAGGGCTATTCAGAGGGATGGCAAGATCAAAGAGACGCTTCAGTGGAATTTCAGTGATTAAGCGATAGCACTTCACTGTGGACAATTAGTAGCCTCTTCGGAGTCTCCACCCCTTCCACTATCATCTATTGCCCTTCTTACTGTCCCAAGCTTTTCATTATTTCTTTACCATCCACCTCTTCAGTTCTTACATTCTGCAAAAGAAGAGGAATTTGTAATCAATACAGAACATGCACATTAGGAAAATGGATGCAAATTTGCACCATTCGAGTCTCAGAACCAGGATTTTCTGAATCCTGAGTTTTGTTAGCACTGAATATTAGTCTAGAGACAATTGTTTGTTTGTTTTTGAGTTGCTGAAAATTTGAAAGAACAATGACAGCATGTAGTATATATACACTCATCATCATAGTTTCACTTCTATATATAGATTTTGTGGGTTCTTGCATTGTTTTAAAATCCTGGAAAATCTTTTTGACCAGATGTGATGGTGGGACAAAAGTCAAATATGTGTATCATGTGGAAAATAGTAGTGCCTCCTTCACAACACACTCAGCATTTACAACAAAACTAGTACCTGTATGTATAAGATTCTAAACAGTACACAATGCTTCCTGCTCAGTTCTGGGCATGGCAGCAAGAACATAGCATGCCAAAAGAATGGAACTCTGATACAATTCCATTTGCGAATCAGGGGTTGCACCAAGTGTGGGAGCCCCTCCCCAAGCTGAACCCCTCCATGCCACATCCCATGCCATTCTAGAATGGGGCCCTGATCCCCAGAAGTGGCTTGTCAGCAGGTGCACCGAAAAGGAAAGTGTGAGAAGAATTCCGCTCATGTGTCAATGGATCCAAGTCAGAGTTATTTTTGAATTCACGTTCTCCAGTCTTACAGTCCAATCCTATGCATGTCTACTCAGATGTAAATCCCATTGAGTTCAGTGGAGCTTACTCCCAGGTAGGTTTGCATAGGATTGCAACCTTAGCAGCCCAATTGTATGCAGTGTTGCCTCCACTTTATGGAACTTTATGGAATTGCAGACGGTGATCCGGAAGTATGCGTAGCCATATGCTTCCGGACTGCTGCCAGAAGGCCTTCCAACACTGGTAAGATGGTGGGGTGGGCATTACGAGACAGAATGGGGGAGGGCTGGGGGCATATTGGAGGGGATGACATGGGTGACTTGCGCCGGCTGCTGTCCCCTCTGGAGCAAGCTGACATGCCCTCTTTGTCTCCTTGGACCTGCACCAGCTAAAGAGCTGGCGCAGGTCTAAGGAGACCCATTGGCAGTTGAGGCGGTTGAGGAAACCCATCCAGCCTCCCGATTGGCCCCTCTACCATAGCATGCAGCACAGCCTGTTTTGGCATGGCTGCATGCTATGGTGCGGAAAAGCATAGGATTGGGCCCTTAGTCCCCGTACGGACCATATAAAGAAGCACCTAAAGCACACACATTCTGAGCTCAAGGTAGACTTCAATGTGATGGTCCAGCCACGATGTGTGTTGATCTTATTCAGCATTCAGTAAGATCCAGGGGGGAGGGGGTTGGGTTGACTTTGCTAAATCTCTTTTGCTCACCCATTGCTACAACAGTAGATCAAATGTGTGCTATGGAATATGTTACAGACTCCCTTAACAAATACTCTTCAAATATCACAGTTATAGCCATGAGCTATAGGTTTCTCTTTGCACCCATTCCACAACTGACAACTGAACAGCCGCAGATCCCAGCCATGTTTATTTTGCACATTTGTTTTGACAAAGTAGGAGTCCAATCTCTTGTTTCTTTGCTCCGCTTAGTTCCTACTCAGATTACCCCACTGCACAGTCTCTTTTCTCATACAGAAAAGAAATGATCAAAAGAGAAGTGGCAGGGGTGCAGCAGCAGCAGAAAATTATGTCAAAGGGTCTGGATTCCAGCCAGCTCCCAGATCTTGAACTCTGAGGTGAAATTTATCTTTGCCAGGTCCATTCTATGGTTCACTTAGTAATTTGCCCTGAGTGCAAATATGCTAGCAAATGTACACAGGAAAGGGGAATGTTTGAATTGGTTTATAATTCTTTAAAACTGCCTCTAATTTTTAGGCTCTGACTGGATGACAAAAATATATAGACACACATGTACAACATACTCCTTCTCCAGTTGTTACTCAGTGGTAGGCTTACCATATCGCCGACTGGGACGCTCCGTTTTGCCCTTAAGTGTTGCTCTGGCTCCCTTCCCCCCGCCCCGCCCCTTAAGGGCAAAACGGAGCGTCCCGGTCGGCGATATGGTAAGCCTACTCAGTGGTAAACGTTTTATGTCGAAGATCCCAGGTTTGAGCTCTAGAACCTAGTCTAAAGAAGGATCTTAGCTAGCAGGGCTGGGAAAGACTTCTGAATGATGTGAGGGAGCAGCTGTCCACCTGTCTGCTCCCCTCACCAATAAAGAAGGGTGGATAGAGTCTGGATCAGAGGAGCAGATACTGAAACATCACCAAGTATGTGAGGCAACATTTAACATGCCTCTTCAGGAGATCTTGGGCCAGCCTTGACCACAACAGCTAACACTGACTGCCCAATCCAGTGTAACAGTACACGGTCGGTCTAAAGGGCTGGCCACTGTATCCTAGGTCCATTGTGGTCTACACTGGCATGGGCTGGGCTCTACTTGGGGGAAGGGGACATTCGTATTTACTATTCAAAACATTCCAATGAGACTGATTGTTCTGAGAGCCGAGTTGATTATTGATTTGTTGCGTCACCTGTACTGTTATATATTAAAATAAATAAAGTTAATGGGGGTGACACCATGAGTTACTGGACCAGGTGACACCAACCTTAGTGACATCACTGACCAGGAGTAATCTGTAGAAATACATAGTCCTGCCTGATGGGCATCTTTTGTAGAACTCAGCTCAGCCCAACCTTGTTTCTTCCTATTCACCTCTGGGGTCCATCATGGGGTTGACGCCCTGAGCTCTCACACTGGGTGACGCAAGCCATACTGACGCCTCTGGTCACTGGCTTTGAATATCTCCAAAATATTTTTTTCTTGTTGTTGTTCAGTCGTTAAGTCGTGTCCGACCCTTCGTGATCCCATGAACCATATCCCGCCAGGCCTTCCTATCCTCCACTATCTTCCTGAGTTCGCTCATTTTCATGTTCGTTGCATCGGTGATGCTGTCTAACCATCTCATCCTTGGCCTTCCCCTTCTCCTTTTGCCTTCAGTCTTTCCCAGCATCAGAGTCTTCTCCAGAGAGTCCTCTCTTCGCATTAGGTGGCCAAAATATTTGAGTTTCAGCCTTAGTACCTGTCCTTCCAGGGAACAGTCAGGGTTGACTTCATTTAGGATTGACTGATTTGATCTCCTAGCAGTCCAAGGGACTCTCAGGAGTCTTCTCCAGCACCACAGTTCAAAAGCATCTATTCTTCGGCGCTCAGCCTTCCTTATGGTCCAGCTCTCGCAACCATACATTGCTACTGGGAACACCATCGCCCTGACTATACGAACTTTTGTTGGTATGGTGATATCTTTGCTTTTTATTATGCTATCTAAATTTGCCATAGCTTTCCTTCCAAGGAGTAAGCGTCTTTTAATTTCATGGCTGCTGTCTCCGTCTGCAGTGATCTTGGAACCCAAAAAAGTAAAATCTGTTACTGCTTCCATTTCTGCCCCTTCTATTTGCCAGGAATTGATGGGACCAGATGCCATGATCTTAGTTTTATTAATGTTGAGTTTCAAGCCAACTTTTGCACTCTCCTCTTTCACTCTCATCAAGAGGCTCTTTAGTTCTTCTTCACTTTCTGCCATTAGAGTGGTATCGTCTGCATATCTGAGGTTGTTGATGTTTCTCCCGGCAATCTTGATTCCGGCTTGCGATTCATTCAGCCCTGCATTTCTCATAATGTACTCTGCATATAAGTTAAATAGGCAGGGTGACAATATACAGCCTTGCCGTACTCCCTTCCCAATTTTGAACCAATCAGTTGTTCCATGGCCGGTTCGAACTGTTGCTTCTTGACCCGCATACAGGTTTCTCAGGAGACAGGTAAGGTGGTCTGGTATCCCCATCTCTTTAAGAACTTGCCACAGTTTGTTGTGATCCACACAATCAAAGGCTTTTGCGTAGTCAATGAAGCAGAAGTAGGTGTTTTTTTGGAACTCTCGTGCTTTCTCCATGATCCAGCGCATGTTGGCAATTTGATCTCTAGTTCCTCTGCCTCTTCGAAACCCAGCTTGTACATCCGGTAGTTCTCGGTCCACGTACTGCTGAAGCCTAGCTTGTAGAATTTTGAGCATAACCTTGCTAGCATGTGAAATGAGTGCAATTGTGCGATAGTTTGAACACTCTTTGGCACTGCCCTTCTTTGGAATTGGAACGTAAACTGACCTTTTCCAATCCTTTGGCCACTGCTGAGTTTTCCAAATTTGTTGGCATATTGAGTGCAGCACTTTCACAGCATCATCATTTAGGATTTTAAGTAGCTCAGCTGGGATATTATCATCTCCGCTAGCTTTGTTGTTAGTAATGCTATCTAAGGCCCACTTGACTTCGCTCTCTAGGATGTCCGGCTCTGGGTCAGTGACCACACCAGCGTGGTCATCAGGAACATTAAGATCTTTCTTGTATAGTTCTTCTGTGTATTCTTGCCATCTCTTCTTAATCTCTTCTGCTTCTGTCAGGTCTCTGCCTTTTTTGTCCTTTATCATGCCCATCTTTGCACAAAATGTTCCCTTGATATCTCCAATTTTCTTGAAGAGATCTCTAGTCCTCCCCATTCTGTTGTTTTCCTCGATTTCCTTGCATTGTTCATTTAAGAAGGCCTTCTTATCTCTCCTTGCTATTCTCTGGAAATCTGCATTCAGTTGTTTATATCTTTCCCTTTCACCTTTGCTTTTCGCATTCCTTCTTTCCACAGCTATTTGTAAAGCCTCATCTGACAGCCACTTTGCTTTCTTGCATTTCTTTTTCTTTGGGATGGTTTTAGTTGCTGCCTCCTGTACAATGTTACGAACTTCCGTCCATAGTTCTTCAGGCACTCTGTCTACCAGGTCTAATGCCCTAAACCTATTCTTCACCTCCACTGTATACTCATAAGGGATATGGTTTAGGTCATATCTGACTGGTCTAGTGGTGTTCCCTACATTCTTCAATTTAAGCCTGAATTTTGCAAGAAGAAGCTCATGATCTGAACCACAGTCAGCTCCAGGTCTTGTTTTTACTGATTGTATAGAGCTTCTCCATCTTTGGCTGCAAAGCACATAATCTATCTGGTTTCGGTATTGACCATCTGGTGATGTCCATGTGTAGAGTCGCCTCTTGTGTTGTTGGAAAAGAGTGTTTGCTATGACCAGCGTGTTCTCTTGACAGAACTCCGTTAGCCTTCGCCCTGCTTCATTTTGCGCTCCAAGGCCAAACTTGCCTGTTGTTCCGTTTATTTCTTCATTTCCTACTTTAGCATTCCAGTCTCCTATGATGTAAAGGACATCTTTTTTGGGTGCTAGTTCTAGAAGGTGTTGTAGGTCTTCATAGAACCGGTCAACTTCATCTTCTTCGGCATCAGTGGTTGGGGCATACACTTGGATTACTGTAATGTTGAATGGTTTGCCTTGGATTCGAACTGAAATCATTCTGTCGTTTTTGAGGTTGCACCCCAGTACTGCCTTTCCCACTCTTTTATTGACTATGAGGGCTACTCCATTTCTTCTAAGGGATTCATGCCCACAGTAGTAGATATGATGGTCACCTGAATTAAATTCGCCCATGCCCGTCCATTTTAGTTCGCTGATTCCCAAGATGTCAATGTTCAATCTTATCATCTCATCTTTGACCACATCCAGCTTGCCTTGATTCATAGACCTCACATTCCATGTTCCTAAGCAATATTGCTCCTTGCAGCATTGGATTTTCCTTTCAACCTCAGACACATCCACAGCTGGACGTCCTATTGGCTTTGGCCCAGCCGCTTCACTCTTTCTGGGTCTACTTGGAATAGTCCTCCGCTCTTCCTCAGTAGCATATTGGACACCTTCCGACCTGAGGGGCTCATCTTCCGGCGTCATATCTTGTAGCCTTTTGGAACTGTTCATGGGATTTTCTTGGCAAGGTTACTGGAGTGGGTTGCCATTTCCTTCTCCAGTGGATCACTTTTAGTCAGAACTCTCTGCTACGACCTGTCCATCTTGGGTGTCCCTGCACGGCATAGCTCATGGCTTCATTGAGTTACGCAAGCCCCTTCGCCACGACAAGGCAATGATCCATGAAGGGATTTTTTTCTAACACATCAGTATCCTGTCCTCTGCAGAGTGCAGGGCAGCATATATGGAGTTATCCCACTGGTTCATACTCATCAGTATTTTTATAAATGAACAGGAGACCTACCGGTATGTGACTTGAAACCTCAGTAACACTTGGGCTTCAAATGACTTTATAAAAGTGAGAAATTAAAGTTTTATCAGTGGGAGATGGGCATTCCAAAACAGCCAGCAACCATATTCCTTGTGCTGGGAATTAAAAAACTAATGAGAAAGCAATAGGTTTATTTGGAATGTATGAGGAACTCGCTAATCTAGCCCTAGTTGACTTGTCTAAGATCACATGATGAATCAACGGCACTGCCAAGAACACAAAGATGAGGTCTTCTGGCTCACCCTCCAGTGAACTACACATTGCCAAAAGCAAACACATTGATTAAATAGCTACAATGTGTTTTGGCAAGAAGAGTGACCCAGAATGCATAGGAATAACAAATATTCAAAGGCTGCTACATTCACCTTTTAAACCCTGCTTGACTTAACTGTGTATGGAAACAAGTTTGAGCTGGAGACAACAGCCCATGATAGTAAGTGAGGGATTCTAGTCAGCCTTGTCCCTTTCCTAATGGTGGCATTTTAGAAGGGCACATTTGTAATTTATCAGCAAATTACAAAGCCTTCAAAACTTCTGCTTCTCTTGCGTGCATCCCTATTCCCAAAAGATCGCCATCCTGTTGCAATGGAGCCTGACATGTATGGCTGCTATTGTCTGACTTTTTTATTATTTGCTTCACAGATGTAAATAGAAATATATAAAAGTGGGTGGCCTGAAGATCGAGGACTGTAGCTGCTGCTTCTTTTCTCATTTTTGTAACTTCCTGGCGTTGGTAGAAATGCTTTTGATCCACATTTCAAGCAATACATCCTACTTGTTGTGTCCTTGTGAAATCTGGCTGCAACTTTGAATCTGTCAATATCCTTTCTGTGAAGAAGAAGAAGAAGAAGAAGAAGAAGAAGAAGAAGAAGAAGAAGAAGAAGAAGAAGAAGAAATGTTTGATGCCAGAAAGACCTGGGTATACAGTGATCTTTAAAAAAAAAAAAAAAACCTTCCTCCCCCACAACATACACCATCAATATTATATTCAGCTGTAGTATGGTGTCTGAGAAAGCCACTCAAATGTCAAAATGCTTTTCACTCACTCACTCACTCACTCACTCACTCACTCACACACACACACACACACACACACACACACACACACACACACACACACACACACACATATATATATATATATATATATATATATATATATATATATACATATATATATATATATATATATATATATATATATATATATATATATATATATATATATATATATATATGCGCACAGGCACGTCCTTGTTAAATTATTACTGTTACCCTGAACTGTACGTGAACCCTTTTTGCTTATAAAAGAAGCAGCTGTTCTTGCGATTGAAACATTGGTCCATTACAAACTGACCTCAAACTCAAGAGTAAAACTTCCTCTCTTTTTACTAGAACTATTCAGACGTGATCTAGATATAAACAATAATCAAAATCAGGATAAAACCTGATGGGGGAAACCCTCTATATTTTTTGGGCAAAATTATAGCAGCTCTTGGATCACCAAGAGTGATACAATGTTAAATGACCCTCAAACATTCCCTTCTCAAATGTAGTAGGTCCATGCTGCCAGCCCTGGAACAGACAAAGGCCGATTGTAATGAATCCTTAAGGATATGAGTATAGAAACACTAATTATCACTTTTTTGCATTTGCAGGGAATTGAGATAAAATGGGCTTGTTGGTTTTAATTTTGAAGGCAGTCGTGATTAGACATTTATTTTCTTTAAGTCTTCCACTTGTCATTGTTTCTATGTTAAACCATCATTAAATATTTGTACACATGTCAAAATTTTACGGTACATAACTAAAGCAAATAGATTCCTGTTTACAGGGCCACAGCATAAATCTGGTTTCACTTATACCTTACAGCAGCTTTTACACTAATAAAAGAAAAAGGACCCATTAATTAATGCTAGTACAATGCTATGGCATTGTCAAAGGGAGGGGGTGGGGACTAACTGTGCAACACACACACACACACACACACACACACAATCCATAGAGTAGCAAATGTACAGAGCAATCCTAGGCTTGTCTACTCCGAGGCAAGACCCACAGTGTTCACTGCTTACTCTCCAGTACATACTGTAATATGCCTAAGATTGTAGTTTTAGCAGAGGCGTCACTACGATGGGGGCGGTACCGTAAGTTGCGCCCCGTCCTAGTTTCGTTTACAAGCCGGCAGGAGGCGGCCCCGCCCCCTTGCCGACAGAGCCATTCTGTGCGGAGAAGGCAGCGGGCAGGGAGTCTTCTTCCCGCTGAGTTCTCCGCACGGAATGGCTCCGACGGCGAGGGGGCGGGGCCGCCTCCTGCCAGCTTGTAAACGGAACTAGGACGGGGCACAACTTACAGTACCACCCCCACCGTAGCGACGCCACAGAGTTTTAGTTCAGTTGTGCAATTCCCAAAGCGTACTTTTCCTTTTCAATTTTTGTAGACTCCTTATTTGTTGCTGTCTGTCCATTCTCTTGTTGATCTTTAATGATAGGTTTGCCAACTCTGACTGAAGCTATTCCTGGATATATCCCCCCTCCCCCTGCATGCCCCCCTTGACACGTCAGTAAGCCAAGGAGGCCCAGTTAAAAAATCTTCAGGATCACTTCCAGTAGTTACCTGGAGATGGATGCTGATTCCTGGTAGATTCCAAGCCAGTCCTGGAGGGTTGACAGCCCTATCTAGAGATATAGTCTTTTCCAATCTGCTCAGGGTCAGGTTTAGGCTCCATGGCATCTTGTCTTGACTGCATAGATAGACTACTGCAAAGATACATAAATAGTAGATTTCCCGGCAGCCATTTGAATTGAGACTGAATCAGCTGCACCAAACAATCTGATAGCCAGACATGATGAGATCATGGTACTTGTCTGTGGTAGAAGCATAGGTAAGATATGTAAGGAGCAAGGTTTACTGACTATAATGTTTCCCCCCCCCCATACTCAAGGGTCTCCTCTCTTAGGGTCTCCTCAAAGCAGCAGATTGTCCCTTAGGATCCCAAAATATAAGAGTAACAGTGCAATCCTATGCATGTCTACTCAGAAGCAAGTCCACTGATTTCAATGGGACTTACTCTCAGGTAAGCATGTACTGGGGGGCAACGGGTGGCGCAGCGGGTTAAACCGCTGAACCATAAGCTGTCGATCGAAAGGTCGGCAGTTCGATTCCCGCGACGGGGTGAGCGCTCGTTGCTTGGCCAGCTCCTGCCAACCTAGCAGTTCCAAAGCATGTCAATGCGAGTAGATAAATAGGTACCGCTTGAGGGAAGGTAAACAGCGCTCCATGTTCCAGCTGCATGCTACGCGCTGCGGCAAGGAGAGTCATGCCGGCCACATGACCACGGAGGCGTCTTCGGACAACGCTGGCTCTTCGGCTTTGAAATGGAGATGAGCACCACACCCTAGAGTTGGACACGACTGGACTTAATTGTCAGGGGATACCTTTACCTTTTTTTTTAAGCATGTATAGGATTGGAGCCTAAATTAGATATGGTATGGGGTAGAAAGTTGATTCATTCTGCAACATCCTTTTTGGTTCACAATAAATAAAACATGAAAATTACTGTTTTCATGGCAGAACAAATGCAGAAATACAGAAAATAAGATAGATCATCGCAACATTCTTTCAGTTTAGGCAGGCACTTCTTGGAGTTCTAAGCTTACGGCTGCGCTTCTCTGTGGGGGGTGGGGTTGGTTGGTGGTTCTCAGTTTGCCCTATAAAAGCAGAGCAGGTGGCAATAATGGTGGTCACCCTGCTAGCCTTCCTTCTTCTTCACCTCTTCCTCTTGACCAGATGAAACATTCGAGTTCAATGGCTTTGTTTTTTCAATAGGATCAGACTTGAGAAGTGTTCGTGTACCACCATATATAACAGCGGTGGCCAAACTTGCTTAACGTTAAGAGCCACATACGATAAACTTCAGATGTTTGAGAGCCACAATATTTAAGAAGTATTTAAATTCTCAAATATATTTACTTGCCGAGAACATTAAACTTATGTTTTAATCCAGTGAACTCTCAGTTTATACCTGGTAAATAATTATAAAGCTTGAAAATTTCTTATTTTTCTTTTACATTAATTGTGGTGCAAAGAGGAGCTCAGCCAACGTATTTCCAAGAACCGCACATTATACGCCAAAGAGTCATATGTGGCTCATAACTTTGTATGCGGGCATGGCAATTTCTTCCTTACTCATGTCCCTGCAAATTTGTCCTCTCAAGGGCAGGATACCATTGGGTATGATTGCTGTTCATAAGAGTCCAGTTTTTGAGATAAATTAACAAAAGGTGTCCTTATGTTTTTTGAGGAGAACTGCTCCTATGTTTCTAACAGCTGTGTAAAGAGCAGCAACTCAGCAAGTACAGTAAAGCTTTCCTGGCACACAGATGCAGTGATGGGAATAATTAATTTCTGGCACAGGAGCACTGCCAGAAAAAAGTTGGCAACCCTAAGGCTGCAATCTTATATACTCCTGGGAGTATGTCCCATTGAATTCAATGAAACTAACTTCCAAGTAGACATGCATAGGATTATTGTGCTGTAAATCAACCTTGTATTTGTGATATTTGAATCAGTACTAATGTGCTCATGGGCTTTTCATTTACCTTAAAAAATGATGGGGGGGGGGGGGAGTTGTAGCAACTACAAATGAAAATGGTATAAATAAGCCAGACAAAAAGGCCAAGCGCAAGGACAAGGAGGTTGCAGGGAGTGGTAAAGGGAAAGGGAGAAAAAAAAATAATTTTTACAGAGCTGTGGTGATGGTGTCATTGGTATTACAGTAAGAATAGAGAAATATAATCAGAATTTCTACTATACTGAGGAAATCGATACTCCTGAGAAAGACTTTAGGGACTTGTGATGAACAACGTTTTTGAAAGTTTGTTATGATACTGGTATCTTGGGGCCCCTTCACTTAGGCTGCAATCCTCCTATACACACTTTCCTGGGAGTAAGCCCCATTGTACCTAATAGGACATAGTTCTGAGTAGACATGAATAGGATTGTGCTGTTAAAGTCACACATTCAGTGCTCACAACTTCACAACAGACTGGTATGGAATGGCACTAAGGGAAACAGCAACCACACAATTCCTGTAACTGCGAAAGACTGGGAAGTTTAATGTTTCCGACTGCATCATATTTATTTATTTTATTTATTTACAGTATTTTTATCCCGCCTTTCTCCCCGAAGGGACCCAAGGCGGCTTACAACAGAAAAAATACATACAAAAAACATAGTATAAAAAATCGCATTTTAAAACAGTAAAAACAATCAATAAAAATTAATAAAAACAGTGTCTAAAAACAATTAAAAAGATCATGGCTACAATCAGAGCAGGAGCATAAAAACAGCAGGACCCCCACCTGTACCAGCGATGTTAAAAAAGGCAGGGGCTCAGAAGGCTTCTTTGAACAAGAAGGTTTTTAGGCCTCGCCGGACAGTGTCCAAGGCGGGAGCAGTTCGTAGGTCAAAGGGGAGGGAATTCCATAAGGTTGGTGCCACTACTGAGAAGGCCCTGTTTCTGGCTGCCGCCCCTCGCACCTCCTTGGGCGACGGCACCCGCAAAAGGGCCTTCTCTGATGATCTAAGGAGACGAGCCGGAGTATATAGAAGAAGGCGGTCTCTCAAATATCCTGGCCCCAAGCCGTATATGGACCCGTTCCTTGGGTCCACATTCATGCAGCCAAGGCACTCCCTCGTTATTCTGAGTGCACCCCCTTTGTGGATCATTATACGTATACAACTTGGGGGTAATCCACAATTATTCACAGTACTTTACAACCATGACTTACAAACATGGTACTTTACAACGCATTTACGACTCCCTCCACGCCACAAATTTGATAGGAATTTACATTCTTGACGGCACAATCCTGACGAAAACACGGGTGGCGGAACGAGCGTTCCACCACCCGAAGTAGTCGCAAACGTGCCATAAAGACGCTCGTCCCCTTCCCCGAGTGTAACTCCTCAGATTTCCGCTAGCTCTTTTGCTGGCAGAAGTCGGAGGCGGCCTTGTAACAGCCCAGCCACCTTGCAGAGCGCGGCAGAGCCCGGGATATGGCGGATGCCATGTCCCTGCCCCCACTCGGGAAGGCTGGGCCTATGGTCGCCCTCCCGGCTCCGCCATCTCTCCCCCCGTCCGCCGACCGACCGAGCCATCCACCGGATCCTACCTTCCTTGGGTCCAGCAGCCGCCCGAGTCCTTGGCCGGTGGAGCTGGGAAGGCCAACCTTGCGCCGGCCTTCCCAGCTCTAAAGTAGTCATCAAACGTGCCTTACGGCACATTTGTGACTATTCTGGGCGGCGGACATTAGGTCCGCTGCCCTGAAGTTAAGTAGGATTGCGCCGTAAGTAGGGTAGCTCTTTAATTTTCTGGGACTAGTGAATCCTTTCTCTGCCTAGCATTCCACACAATGTTATTTGTTTTCCAAGAAGGGAGTTTAAAATAGAGTTGGCACTAACATTTTGCCAAAAGCAAAATTCTCAGTCAGTTTGGTGGTACCTTAACTCATTTCTAGGATGTCACTGGTTTTGCCTACAGTAAAACTTTGAAGGAAGTTTGATGTTTTTCTTCAGGCATAACAGCTGAAGAATTTGAGGGAAGTCAATAAAATGAGAGAGAAAATTCAGGCAGAAGGAGCACAGCCCTAGAAAAAAAAAACCACCCCCAGTTAACTAGTTAATATTCAGTGGAACATTCCTTGCCATATCCCAACTGCTGTTTACTGTTACTTACCCTCTCATGCAGCATGAATTGCTCGCTTTTTTACCTGAAGAGAGGCTCGTGTACACAAGTGAAACATTGTAACAAAATAAAAATCTTTTACATGGCTCTTGATCCCGTAATGAAGTCACAATCGGTGTCTATTCAGTGGAACCTTTTACCTATACTGAAGTAACTTTAAAAGTTTCAAGACTGCATATCAGAGCCCTCAGCCCTGTGAAACTCAAAAGTCATTGGTCTTCCCTCAAGTCAAAAGGTATCATTTGAATGTCTAGTCAGTAGACATTATACATGCCTACTCAAAAGTAAGTCTCATTGTGTGCAATGGGGAAGCATGTCGAGGATTGCAGCCTGACTAGTCACGATTTTTGGGTATGAGATCAAACAGATTTTAAGCATTTTCTCAAATCAGGGGCTGATTTAAAAGGAATTGGTATCTTGCACCTTGTTACTCTGCAAGACAGCATAGTAAATCACCTGACAATCTTGAGTTCACTGTGCATTCAAAAGCACTGATCACTGGCCCAGGCAGGGGTCTCCATTTCAATCCATATGCGGATTGGCTGCCCCCATGGAAATGGATGGGGTAGCTTTTCTAAATGGTGGAGTAAAGTTACATCAGAGCGATGGAGAAATATACATTTTAACAAAACAGGGGATTCCATAGTTCAATATTAGAAAAGAGAAGATGTATGGCACAATCCTGTGTAGCCTTTGTGCCAGGGCAGCACATGTTGCCCAGGTGCAGGGTGTCGCAAAAGTGCCATAAGACACTTACGCAACACCTGGAGAGCAAGCAGCACTGGCACTGCAACCGGGGCTGCTAGCTCCACCGTTGCCCCAGCCCAGCACCAGCCAGCACAGGTAAGCCCTACGCCGGTCGGGGCAGGGGCAGGGGCAGGGGGAGGGCAGACTGGGTGGTGGGGGAGGGCAGCCTTTGGCTGCCTGCGGCCTGGAGGGGGCGGGGATACCAGGGGCTGAGATCCCCAGTATCCTATGTTCCCTCCAGGCCACAGATACGCTGAGACGGTCAGCGTTACTTTGCGCAAGCTCTAGAGCTCACACACATACGAGTAGGCCCATTGGGCCTACCACCGTCAACACCGGTGGAAGGGGACAATCATCCTCTTCTCCCGAGTTGTTCCCGGGCTGCCCGGGAACTCAATAGGATATGGTGTCCATCCCTTTAGGCCGGCCGCCGTATCCTACACAGGATTGGGCTGCCCATCTATTTGCAGAACCACCAGCCACAAATGTATGATCCCATGCATTTAAAGCTATATTTTGTTCCTGGAAGGAAAAAAAGTCCCTAGAACTGGCCCAATTATTTAACAAGAACCTCCCAGATACACCAGGAAAACATCTGCCTGAATAAATATTTGCTGTGCAACTTCAAAGGCTAGCATTTATTATGAAACTGTGAAATGGTCCCATCTTTTCTAGGTCCTCTCATCTTAATACAATTTGCAGAACAGAGGTCCGTTGATGTGGATGTTCTCCGTCTGAAGCTCCCCCCCATCCTTCCTTGCAACAACATAACGCAACAATAGGAGATGTATTTTCTACATCTATTGGGTCAGAAGTTATGGTGTTTTATTCTAATTATTTACTGGGTCAGAAAATGCTCCTCTCTCTCTCTCTCTCTCTCTCTCTCTCTCTCTCTCTCTCTCTCTCTCTCTCTCTCTCTCTCTCTCTTACTTTTGACCCCAAACCTTGGCAAATTCCACAGACCGTTAAACTACTTACAGTAAAAGCAATCATTTAATCTTCTACTTGAGCCAAACAGAGGGCTTCTCTATCAGGAATGAAAGACTAGTTCTCTGAGGCTCACTTGACATAGGAATGAACCCATCAAGTATGGAAGGTAAAGACAAAGAGTGTTAAAACAGGAGTGAAATGTTGCAAGGAGCGTTTCCCCTTAATGAATTACTGGGAGATTTGTAGCAGGCCAGCCGGGGAAACTCTTTCAGCATGCGTATCCAGAAGTGTCATGGACTTACTGCACTATATCCTAGCTGCCCTCTCCATGAACTGGGCAGTTTCCTTTCACCAGTTTATTTTCACTTCTGTTCTGGCAGCTGTCTATAGCGGTAGATATTTATCTTAAATAATTTGCTACTTGTTCAAGAATTTGTGCCAGGTTAAAAAAAAAAGAGTAGGAGAAGAAATAGCCCTTCTTGGCGCACTCTTGTCATAACAGGGTGAAATGAAAATTCAAGATATGCTGAACTGCTGCTGTCCCAGAGCAAGTAATACAGCATATGGAAACTGCTACTTTTACGGACCAACTAGCATTCAGAATACTGGAAGCAAGCTTTCATGATACACAAAACTCTCCTTCAGGTGTTCGAAGCTAGAGAGAGAGAGAGAGAGAGAGAGAGAGAGAGAGATGGGGTTAAGTCAGTAGAATATTCTTTAAGAAAGCACTACATATATTTTAAAAAGAGAAACAAATGACATTTTCCACAGGTTTGCAACTCTACCCTAAAGCTAAAAAATTGTCGATGATTTCATGATGAAACATGGGGAAGTGTTTGTCTTTATCAGAAAGTAAGGGTAGCATTTGCTACTCATGAGGGGGTGGTGAATGGTTCACAGTGTATGTTTTGGGGGGTGTTTGTAATATTCATGCAATTCCCCCCCGATAATGTGTTTCTTGAGATATTTTTCTTTTACTATCCTCTTACTACAAACTCTGGATACAAGGGAACCCTATTAAATGTCAACCATTGAAGTGATGGTCAGTGCCAATGTAAGCTCTGCAATTATTAATAGCGAAATCCTGTGTAAAGATCTGGCGGGTGACCCAGGGCTGCCCTCTGGATCCTATTCCCACTCCAGGCTGCGCTGCTGCGGCCCGGAAGTCTAGGGGAAGGGGACGTTCATCCCCTTCCCCAGGTGTAAACCTGGGCAGGCCCAATCAGCCTCCTCAGATTTCTGCCAGCTAAATAGCTGGCGGAAGTAGGAGTAGGCCATGTAACAACCAAGCCAGCCCAGCGGGGACGGGGATATGGTGGATGCCATCCCTACCCCCTCCTGGGTCGGCTCAGCCAATGGCCTCCCTCCCTCACCACCTGGACCGCCCATGCGGCCACAGTGGGAGCCTGACGATGGTACGCTAGCGGGGGCAGGCAGCAGGCAGGGGTGGGTGGGTGGAATGGGGCGGGGAGGGGGAGGAACAGGGTAGGGACCAAGGCAGAGCCAGGGGTTGTTGAGAGTGGTAACAGGGCAGATATCATCAGCAGCAAAATCATTGGTGCAGGTCTGAGTAGACCCATTGGGGCAGCGGAATTTTACCCCAGGGCAAAGGAGCAAATGTTGCCTTACCTCAAGGAGACCTCCCTGACTCCCCCACTGCAGAATATAGCACATGCTCCGGTGGCACGGCCACATTGGCAGGGAATGGATTTAAATAGGATTGGGCTGTCAGAGATGTCTGTTCATTTGGTAGGTTAACTAGCAACTTGAAATGGACAAATCAATAGATTGAATAGACATATGTAACATATGTAACAGACATACTTAAATATACATTTGTAGCAATAGAAATATTATTTTAATGGTTTATATCTCAACTTTTCCAGTTAAAATAAGGCAAGGCAGTTTACAACCGTCAAAAACAGTAAAACACAATATTAAATATAGAATACCAATTAACAATATAAAACAACTAAAACCAATAAAGGAAAGCTTCAGACCCATTTTTGAAATTACATTAGTACCATAGTTTAGGGGTGAGCAAAAGTGCATATAGTGCTTTGTAAGGAAGAGGTTGTTAAACAGGCAAGAGGTTATCTTTCCAAACAGATTGTATTGAATTCATAAGCACCAGGAAGTAAGTATTTCAGGTCTTCCTGCTGGTCAGCATTTCAGAGCCCTTGTATCGCTCCACTGGTGTTTAGATGTTGAAAAATGTCTGTTCCACTGTTTAAAAGGAGTGAAAGTAAAACTGAGTTCATGTGGTGGGCATATGAAACCACAGGAGCAGCTGTGGTTTCTAAGGGGTGACTGTTAGGTACGATTTGATGAAAGACTGGTAATTCTGGCCCTTCGACATGTCTATGGCCTTCTGTATGTCTGTCATGATTTGAAGCTAAAAGTCCATTACAGTAGGTGAAAATCAGGCAAGTTCTTACAGACACTGAACATTAACAATGTTTACACTGTTAACATTTCAGCATTAACATTTAAAATTTCTTTAAAAAAAGGTAAAGGTATCCCCTGACAATTAAGTCCAGTCGTGTCCGACTCTAGGGTGTGGTGCTCATCTCCATTTCAAAGCCGAAGAGCCAGCGTTGTCCGAAGACGCTTCCGTGGTCATGTGGCCGGCATGACTCTCCTTGCCGCAGCATGTAGCATGCAGCTGGAACACGGAGCGCTGTTTACCTTCCCGCAAGCGGTACCTATTTATCTACTCGCATTGACATGCTTTGGAACTGCTAGGTTGGCAGGAGCTAGCCAAGCAACGAGCGCTCACCCCGTCGCGGGAATCGAACTGCCGACCTTTCGGTCGACAGCTTATAGTTCAGCGGTTTAACCCGCTGCGCCACCCGCTGGCCTAAAAATTTAAAATTTCTTTACATTTCAGCATTAATGTGTTTGTCAGTGTGCTCACACAGATAGAGGACTGATGTAATCCCAAAATACGGCATATTAATTTGGGTCCAGTATTTGGAAAATAGTTATATTCTCTGCAGAGAAACTGTGAAACTGCAAACCAAACTTGATATTCCACAGGTCAACTCGTTCTCACTATATAAATAGTAAGGTTGAGGGGAAAATAAACCATGTGACACTGGATCTAGCAAGTGCCAGAGCATGTCAGGGCAGAGCTTATCTTCACCATGGTACTCTGTGCTAGATTAGGCTGTCTGAGGTAAAATCTAGGCCGTTGGGGAGCAGAACATTTTTCTTTCTGTCATCATGCTGTTCATAGGACTCAGGTGTACATTCCTAAAACAGTACTGCGCAAAAATAATTATCTAAAGCACTTTCGTTTAGGGAAGGGCAGTGGTGTAACTAGACCGGGGCGGCGGCAAGTAGTTCTACAAGTCTCCGTTACACCAGAGTCATTGGCCCCTCCCCCTCACCGTCAGAACCATTCTGATGCGGGACACTCCCCCATCACTGCCAGAATGGCTCCAACGGCGATGGGGAGGGGCCGCTGTAACAGAGTCTTGCAGAACTACTTGCCACCACCACCTCGGTCTAGCTATGCCACTGGGGAAGGGGACTAGCTGGCTGGTTTTCTCTCTCACTCCATCATATTAGGTCTCCCTGAACATCTATTTGAATATAGGTCTCCCTGCTATCTATTTGAATGGCAACATTTAATGACAATGGAAAGCAGTGGATTTAGAACTGTCTGGGAAGACTTGGTTAAAGTTCAAGGCTGACATGTTTTCTCTGTCTGAAACTGATACTTGAGAGCAAATGTTCGTTACAAAAGTTGTCCCCATTAAAGGAAATACAATTGCAAACACAGTTTTGTTTGCAAACGTGGTTCAGTGCAGCCACAAAAACCTCAAACCTGGCCATACCTTCCTTGCCCTTGTAGTGCAGGAGAATTTGCAAATGTAGAGCATTTACCACTCTGCTTACGGGGTGGGGCCAGGAGATTGCCACTGTAGCCCCTGTATAACAATTAAATTGTGATCTTATGAAAACCATGGTATTTCAGCCTTTGTTTTCCATCTATAATAGAGAATACTAAGAGGACAGTGTATTATTTATTGAAATGATTTATATCCCACCTTTCCCTCTGAAGGTTGTTATGAGTACACATTGAGGTGCAAATAGTAAATAACATTTGAAGTGATCTAAAACGTAACAATAATCATAGTGGTGCAGGAATACAATGGTTCCTGTACTTTGTGATCTTATATACTATATTTGTTCGATATCTTGGACCAATACATCTAGTTGTGAACCTAGGACTCTCTTTACCTGGAGGTCTCCTCTCTTTACCTGTCCATTCTATATGTTTGCCTCAGGTATTTTGTTCAATAAACCAGATATTTTGAGTTGGGTGGCTTTTAATGTTTTGTCCATTGACACCACACTTCATTAGACTCCAACCCTCACCAGTCAAAACCCATCCTTGTTTCTGCACCAGGTATTTTTAAAATCACAAAGTGGCAACCCTACCAATTAAAATGGACAGTATATATCGGGGGTGTCAAACTTGTTTCATACAAGCAGGCCAAATAGCATTCATGGCACCTGCTGAGGGCCAGAAGTGACATCAGTAAGCAGGGAGTGATGTCATTAAGCAGATGATGACCAGATGATGGAGCGATGGGAGGGGGCAATGAAGTGCTCCTTCCTCATGTAGAATTTAACTTTAAGGAATGCATTCCCTTTAAACCACGTCTGTGAGGACAAAGTGTGAGAAAGGAAGCATATGATCTGATTCTTGCTCACTTTTAGTGAGGGGGGGGGAGTGGATCAATGTGGCTCCTGTCTGTGGCAGGCTGGAGTGAGGCAGGACTCGGGAGAAGACTTGGGGTGAAGGGCACCTTGAGTCTGCCACCCTCATGCTTCTCCCACCAGCTGATGCTAATGCATGCCACACCTGGTTGCTTCATGGCTGGGACAGCCATAAGTCCAGCGAAGTAGGGATTACGGGTAAAGAAGCCATGCTAAAATAGAAAACAGCTCCAGCCGAAATAAAAATAGTATCCACTTTATCTGAGTTTATCCAACACGTTAGAAACAACCCAGACAAACAGAAAATCATTAAAATCCACAGCTGGGCAAACATGAGCTCGACGTTTTGTTTCCTACTGCGGAAACATCTTCCAGGGCGATCCAAAAGATTGGTAAGTGTTTACAGTGAGACCTATCAGAGTCTTTCATTATTGCTGTCAGACTAGGTCTAGCTTGTGTGGAGCAGAGTTTGAGTCTTGACTGAAACCTAGTTGGGAGCGACTCCAGATTCTGGCATTATAGAACTGCTAAGAAAACACGGAGTGAATCTCTAACCATAACTATCTTCTCAATCCTTTGCTATGCAAACCACTTTGAGAACTTTTTTTGTTGAATAGCTGTATATAAATACTCTAACAGCCCGGTCCAGCCCAAGGCAACTGCGGTACAATTCAGGCACAATTGCAGCCCAAGTGCTTTAGGCCCGAGTTGTGCCTGAATTGTGCCTGAGTTGGGCTGCAATTGTGACTGAATTGGGTTCAGGCACAATTCAGGCACAACTGCACAATTCAGGCACAATTGCAGCCTAAAAGTGGGCGTGTCGGGGGCGTGTCGGGGGTGTGACGGGGGCGGTTACGAAATTTGGTCCGGTTCCAGACGCTGGAGAGCCCCTGACACGCCCCCTCGAGCCCAACTCAGGCCCAAAATTTGGGCCAGCAAAAAGGGTGGACCCAAATGTGAGGAGACCCATAGGAGCCATTTTACCTTACCCACACCAGCCCTCTCCTGAAAAGTTCTAACACCCTGGGCCCGAGTTGGGCCTGAGTTAGGACCGAACAGTTGTGGCCTAACTCTGGACACGGACCCAAATAGTTACCCTATCAGCACCCAGCCCCACCCAGCCTCTTTCCCACAAAAGCCCAGCCCCAGCCCTCCACTCACTCTCTCTCTCTCTCTCTGAGCACGTGGCGTGGGGTTCTGTCCCCCAGCAGCCACAAAGTGGGACTTTGAAAACTTTTCTAACACCCCACTTCTCTCTTCTCTTCTCCTCTCTCCTCTCTGCCCCCCTCTAGGGCAGAGAGGGCTGTTCTGCCTGTGGCCAAACTGTGTACTCCTGTGCCTGGGCAGCTGTCTCCATGCAAGTGTTTGCTAACCCATGTCTTTCTCCCAGCCCCTCTCCCCCCCTCACAGGCAACAACACCAGCAGGTAAGTGCAGGTAAGTGCAGGGTTTGTGCTGACATGTGGTCTGACTTCTGCCTCTTAGCATAGAGAAATATAGGTAGGATACATGCCTCTATACCAATGTCTTGTCTCATTGCTGCCTGCAATGCCTGCCATGATATGCCTCTATACCAATGTCTTGTCTCATAGCTGCCTGCAATGCCTGCCATGATATGCCTCTTTACCAATGTCTTGTCTCATTGCTGCCTGCAATGCCTACCATGATATGCCTCTATACCAATGTCTTGTCTCATAGCTGCCTGCAATGCCTGCCATGATATGCCTCTTTACCAATGTCTTGTCTCATTGCTGCCTGCAATGCCTACCATGATATGCCTCTATACCAATGTCTTGTCTCATAGCTGCCTGCAATGCCTGCCATGATATGCCTCTATACCAATGTCTTGTCTCATAGCTGCCTGCAATGCCTGCCATGATATGCCTCTATACCAATGTCTTGTCTCATAGCTGCCTGCAATGCCTACCATGATATGCCTCTATACCAATGTCTTGTCTCATAGCTGCCTGTGTGAATGTGAGCACACAATGCCATGAGTGTGGAACTGTAACCCATATGTAGACACCAGCTGTTCCCCCCCCCTCTTTTCTCCACAGGGTCTACTGACAGGTCAGTATTGCTAGGATTGCCATGGTTGTGACCCCCAAGTTGTGTTGTTGTCTCTCTCTTTGACCCCTTTCCCTTACAGGATCATGCTCACCTTACACCCAGGGAAGGAGCGCAGACCAGGCTATGTGTGTCACACCACTCAGCTGTGTTTGATTTCTCTCCCTGCAGGCCTTTGCAACCGGCACACTGGCATTTCTTCAATGGCGATTGCTACCACACAGCAGCTGCCATGGAACACCCCTGTGATTTCTGTCTCCCCAGGAATGTCCACCACCTACCTTCTGGGGAGCACCCCTGGGCCCGCAGTCTGGTTGCCCCATGGTCGTCTGCCTCGATGCTGCCAGAGGTCTGGGAGCCTGCCCTGCAACCCTCCTCAGCTGCTGCTGCTACATTCTGAGTGGCTGCTGTGCCTACCCCTGGCAGCCTCGCCTGGCCATCCCTGCCAGTGTTCCAGAACAATAAAGATGCCCCTTGGGCAAAGGCCCCTTGAACACCATGACCCCAATGTTACACAAGCACTGCCCCACACACAGAGAGACAGCGCCCACCACACAAGGCCCTGCATGAATCCCAGCCAGGGCCTGCCACAGCCAGCCCAGGGAGAACACAGCAGGGGGGGCTGCCAGACCCTCAGGGCTCAGAGGGGAGGGGGGAGTTGGGGGGCCTCTCAGGCAGGCAAACAGTGACAGGTGACATGGCGCACGTCCCCCACGTCCGTGAAGAGCCCTTTCAGCAACCGGGGCTCTCACCCACCCTCGGTCCGCCCGTCAACGGCGCCCTCAGTCCGCCCATCAACGGTGTCCGTTTCCGCCCTCAGTCCGCCCGTCAACGGCGTCCGTTTCCGTCCTCAGTCCGCCCGTCAACAGCGTCCGTTTCCGCCCTCGGTCCGTCTGCATGAGAGGCGCCCGTTCCTGCATTGCCTCCATCTGCGAAGTGACCCCTGTGTCCCTATTGGTCTCTGCAGACCCCTCTCCCTGTATTCCTCTCCCACCAGCCTTGTTGTCTGTCTGTTTCTGACCCACCCGTGTCCCTCCCCAGCACCCCCTGTCCGCCTGCCTGTGTGCCTGCCTCCCCTCCCACTCCCTGATGATGGATGCTGGCACCCCCCACCCCGCCAGAGCGCCTGCCGCGAGGCGCCTACGTTGCCCCATCTGGGGAGTGATGAGCTGCGTGAGCCCTTCCCGCTCACAGCAGACAAGCCCAAGGCATCTCTCGGTCTTGGCCGGGGCACGGAGCAGAAGGCATACCAGGATGCCTTCTTTGTGGGCATAGCGCACGGGCATGTCATGGCGGAGGCGGTTCCAGACCTCATGAGACCCCCCTTGTGCGTGCCGTTCCCACCCCCTCCTTCCATTCTCTCCCCCGCTCACCCCCCCATGACTCCCACGTGCAGCCTCACCGTGGCTTGGGGGTGGCATCGCAGTCTGCAGGAGGGAGGGCAGTGGCACTCCCCCCTGCGGCAGGTGGCTAATGCCCAGGGTGCCCTGGGGCAGCTGGCACTGGCACAACCTCTGCCCTTCAGCTGACTGTCGCACGCCCTGTGCCTGCAGGCCCACCTGTGGCTGCCCATCTGCTGCGACCGCTGCAGCAGCTGTGGTAGGTGCACGCAGACGGGCTGAGGAAGGGGCTCTTCGCTTCCACAAGACTGACAGCTCCCCACAGGGGCCTGCCTGCCTCTGCGGTAAGTTTTGCCTCGATCCTGGCCCACTGCTCTTGCTTCCTGCCTAACTCAGGCACAGTTGCAGCCTAACTCGGTCCTATTTTGGGCCCCAATTGTGCCACAATTGGGCCTCAACTATGCCTGAGTTGGGCTGGACTGAGGCCTAAATGTCCTGTTTTCTCATAATATCTCCTGTTGAAGAATAATATATCCATATTGTTTAGCGAGGAACAAAAAGGTTTAACTAGAACTCCTGAATCAGCTGAAACTGTTTTATACGCCAGTGTGCTGGAATCATATTCTTATAGGCAAAAACATCAGGCAGTCACTTCAAGATGAAATAGCCACTTTTGAAGGAGGAGGAATTTTCAGTGGGAAAATGGCACAGGTGGAAGTGTTAACTCCCACTGCACTGCAGTTGTGAGCCAGATCATCCCATTTCCCTTCCCTGGCCCCAAGTGGCTGCTTTTTGACAAAAAAAGACACCTCTGGTCCATTTCCTGCTTTAAGTTCTTTTGTTAATGATGGGCTAACAGCCCAATACTATTGGGGCAACTGCCTTACGACAGTCACAAAAGGACTTCCAACAGTGCACGAAGCCCCACTCTGCACAATAGTGAGGAGGCCACAGCAGCCTCGCGTGCGGTGACAGCGCTGAAACCAGGCTGCCGAGTCCGACCCAGGTAAGTTGGGGAAGGTGCGAAGGGGTGGGGGGAATGGTGGAACGAGGGTGGAATGCGGGCAGAGCAGAATGGGGTGGTGACAGGGGTGGGTGGATTGCGCCCGGAAAGGGGGTGGGTTCAGAAGCAGTGGTGTTCACTGAATCCTAACCCACTTCCCAGAACCGATCCCATGGCCTGGGTCCATTTGGACCTGCGCCAGCGATTTTGCTGCTGTAGATCCGAGTAGACTCCTCCATGCTTTGGAAGCTTACTCCTGGGTAAGGGAACAAATGTTCCCTTACCAAGAGGAGACCTCCAGGACTGTCCCCTCACAGGATGCAGCATGAGCCTTTTGGGCTGCATCAGTGAGGGGAAGTGTAGGAAACGAGGTATGTCTGATTCAGCTCTATCATTGATTCTAGTTAACATACTCCAGCAAAGTAATTCTGCTAAACATCCTCTGGTGAAGCTATGCAGCTATCAAAGTCATGGGAAGAGTGATTCAGCTCCAGTCCCAAGCCTCTCTCAATACTGTACTTATTTAATATATTTATATATGGCTTACACACACACACACACACGCACGCACGCACGCACGCACGCACGCATGTAAGTCATATATAAATATAGTAAATAAAATATTTATGACGCAATCCAGTGTACATATAGGCAGGCAAAGCGTGTACATATAGGCCATAAGGCACTTTTGTGGCACCTCTCGTGTAAGTGGTGCTGGCGCCAAGGCTGCCATCCTGAACACGTGCCAGTTGACCCAGGTAAGTCCTGTGCTGGTTGGTGGGAGGGTGTGGGGAGGGTGGGCCAGGGTGGTGGGGGAGGGGGACATTGGCTGTCCCAGAAGGGGCGGGGATATCAACGCTAGGTTGCACCGATATCTCCAAACCCTTTCCTGAGCCGGGCTGGCCTTACATGGCCTCCCTGGATGCGCGTCAGCTAGAGTTGTGTCCCCCTCTCGAGGTGAGCCCCGGCTGCGCCAGTACAGGCCGCATCTTAGGCAGGATCAGGCTGTTAATATGTTTAATATTAAAGACTTGGAAAGAAAGAGAGTCTAAAATGCCTTATAAGTTATGCAGGACTGCCCAATCAGTCATTTTCGACAGTTTAAAAAAGAAAAAATGTGTCGTAGTTCCTTCTGAAATCCAGGAGGGATTAACTCAGCCAAACATCTGCTGGGAGGGTCTTTGGCAGTATTGTTTATCTTCAAAGCTGACCAGTGAAAATGTGAGATTTTACTGAGAGTGGTGTGCTATGATTATATTTGTGTATATACACTATACAGGGTCTCAAAAAAATGTACACATATTTTAATGAGCTCTAATTCATACAAGCCTGCAACACTCAAACATTCTAAGGGAAGCAAGTGAATGTGGAATCATCCCAGCACACACATTGGTGGATGGCAGCAGATCTCATATGGCACAACCCTATGCTAGTGCCGTGCAGCAGGGTTGCACAGCACCTGCTGCATCCAATGCTCGGAAGCAGCGAGCTAGAGGCCTCCCCGGGGCAAGGGAACTTTTGTTCCCTTACCCCAGATAGAGCCCTGGCTAGTCCTATATGGGGCTACTCAGGTCTGCACCAGCTAAATTGCTGGCACAGACCTGAGGAGTGCAACGAGGTAAGGGCCAGGGAGAGTAAGGGTCCAGGAAGGGGGATAGGATATGGTGGAGGCCTCCTCCGCTGGTCCCACCCCCATCCTGGGCCCAATCCACCCACCACTGGCCAGTGGAGCACACACAATGACACACAGTGGAGCTCACGGCGCACAGGATTGGGCCAATAGTTGTATTGCACTATTCCCCCAAGGTTCTCAGGGGGTTATCCTCACAACAACTCTGAGGGATACCTTGTGCTGAGAGTATGTGACCAGACCAGTGTTACCTTTTGAGCTTCAAAGCAGAGTGGGGATATATACCCAGGTATCCCTGGCTAAAGTCCAACACTCAATCCTCTACACTTCTACACCTGCTGACATTCCCTCTTCTTCTACACAACTACTGAAAGTGCAGGAGTCTTGTCCTTACTTGCATTTTGTAGTCGTATAATTGCATTCAAGTTCCACGTAGGAAAGTTCCTATTGCATTCAAGATCTCAAGAGCTATGAATTTGGGCTGAGATACTATACATGCTTTCCTGGGAGTAAACCCCACTGAACACAGACGGGCTTACTTCTGAATAGACATGCATATGATTGTGCTGTTTATTTCACATCTTGGGGGGAAAAGATTCACAGTTTGCAAATTGCTGTTGCTCACAGGTTTGGTTTTTTGTTTTAAATATTGTCTAAAATGATGAAAGAAAAGAATGTCCTTTTATTTTTCAGTTGGCTGCATCTCCATATATATGCCCTTGCATAACCTGTTTAGTTCAGGAGACTGTATCACCAGAGAACATGGATTCAGACTTTTTAAACAAATACACAGAGTCATGACCCATTTGTTTGGATACTCTAGGCTGTTCCAGACAGGGAAAAAGCCATCACTGAGCCTGTGAGGCATACAAGAGTTCACAATTTATTAAGAAGATTAGCCGGGTTTAGCTTGTGCATTAATGACTAGCCACTGAATGTGTGCTGTTTTAAATCCTTCTACCCTTTCAAACCATTGTGAAATCATTTTGGTTTGAAAAGGTCTGTTCATTCTTCCATATTTTGCTCTTGTAAACTCATCTCTTAAGTTAAGTAAACATGTATAGGTACAGAGAAAACAAGTGCACCCAAAATATTGTAGGAGTGCTCACTCCACCTTCCTCCCTCCCCACTTTTGGGCTATATTTGTAGAACTGCCTGCTGTGAAATGACAAAGTTCATGGTCCATCTGAACTTTTGAACTCAAGTGAGTATTTGACACAGCAAAACAATCTTATGTGAACCTAACACAAAGTTTTCATAGTTTTAAAACCTAGCGTTCAGTCCTTTGTCCGGGGCAATTGGGTAGGAAAGTTCTTTATTGATGTTGTAAAAACTACCCCTTTAATAACAGCAGAGAGAGGGAGGGAGGAGGGAGCGGAGCTCAGTGGAAAGAGCACCTTAGTATTTCTGAAATAGTGCTGGCTTGGTAGTTCAATGAACTCTACCTGACCCCATTATGAAGGCTTCCCTAGGACAAGTTGTAGCAGCATTTGTGACAAGACCGAAGCTTCCTATCCTATTTCAAATGCTCCAGGGCTGGGAGTTCACAGAATGATTTTAAAAAAAAAATGTATGTACTAATCACAATCACACAGCGCTAAAATTCCATGTTCTTATTGTGTAGAATTCTCTCTGAGGAGAGGGAGGAAGGAAAAGGCTGTACAACAAAGATGCATCGCCATCTGTTTTTCTGACACCTCTTAGCAAAGTTTATGTTTTCTTTTCATGCATGCTTCTGTAGTCTTTCCTTTCTCCAACTCTTCTTCATGTTGAAATTTAGCGCTGAGTGTGGAATTCTTATGGCAACGAAGCTAAGCTTGTAAGTGGGTGCAGGTAATGCTTTAGGGAGAGGACTCCACGTCTAACAGTGAGCCAATCGCTCAACAGGACTACGAGTGAAATGGCCAAGGCAGTGTGTGTGCTATGCATTGTTTCTTGCCCCTCCCCACAGCTAACGAACATGAACATGGAATCAATTACGTGAAAGTAAGAAAATGTAGGTGCCAGCGGGTGGCGCAGCGGGTTAAACCGCTGAACCATAAGCTGTCGATCGAAAGGTCGGCAGTTCGATTCCCGCGACGGGGTGAGCGCTCGTTGCTTGACCAGCTCCTGCCAACCTAGCAGTTCCAAACCATGTTAATGTGAGTAGATAAATAGGTACCACTTGCGGGAAGGTAAACAGCACTCCGTGTTCCAGCTGCATGCTACGCGCTGCTGCGGCAAGGAGAGTCATGCCGGCCACATGACCATGGAGGCGTCTTCGGACAACGCTGGCTCTTCGGCTTTGAAATGGAGATGAGCACCACACCCTAGAGTCGGACACGACTGGACTTAATTGTCAGGGGATACCGTTACCTTTTTAAGAAAATGTACTTAATTTACATAATCTGTACATGTCACAGGGCCCAATCCTATCCAACCTCCCAGCACTGATGCAACTGTGCCAACAGGGTGTGCACTGCATTCTGCAGTGGGGGGGGCAGTCATGGAGACCTCCTCAAGGTAAGGGAACATTTGTTCCTTTACCTCGGGGCTTCATTGCAGCTACATCGACGCTGGTAAATTGGATAGGATTGGGCCCAGTTTAATTTTTCTTGTTGCAAAATTTGGATTGCTGGTGTGGAATGTTTGTTTATTTTTCAACACAGAGTACAATATACAAACTTCGGAATTAAAATGTGCCAGTCTCATAGACACAATCCTGAATGTAGATTAGAATCACAAGTTCAACCATAATTGGAAAGGTCGAAACCACCTTGATTATGAATAGGACATATTCCAGGTCTTGCTACTGTTACTGTGACAGAAACAGTAAAGAAAAATGTCACCATTAGAAAGAATCCAACTCTCCACTATAATCCAAGTTCATGACCCATCTTTGAACTAGCACGTACAGGCAAAAGTTTAGATGAATCAATCAAATAACACACGGTGACTCACACATTCTTAAAAAATATATCAGCAGCGTGAAACTATTCCTAACAAGCACTTAAACCATCTCTGGGCTAGTCATTCTTGCAGGTAACCCTATAGCATTATTACAGGTATGATATGACACTTCAGAGGACATTTTTTACCATTAAGAAGTCTGAAAAATAAATCAAAGTAAGTTTCCAAAACTATGATCTGTTTCTTGTGAGTGAAATTGCTGATAGGTGTAGATTGATCACTCAGCTATTGTCAGTGGGACTATTAGAAGTTCTCTTTTCCAAAAAAACAAAGGCACAATCCTATGGAGTCTGGAGGAAATGAGTTCAAGATTTTATCCAAAGGAGGTTTGTCAATTTTATTTATTTGTTTATTAGTATTGAGTGGATTGTGATGGCAAAATAATTTGTAGGGTCAAGAAAATGAGGAGATACCTCAGGCTGTAAGGCACCTTATTTTAAATTCAGCAAGAGGTGAAAAAGATTAGCAATACTTGACTCCTGCAGAAGTGAAATAAGCACAAGAAATAAGCAAACCAGTGGTGTCGCTATAATGGGGCTGGGGGGGGGAGCCAATACGAGGAGGAGCCACAGTGGGTTTTTTGGGCTCTGTGGCTGCTTTTTTCTAGCCGAAGGGCTGCGTTTGCAGCGGCAGAGCTGAAACGTACCAAAATCGGAGCATTTTTTCAGCCCTCCCACCTGCCCTGGCTTTTGGAAGGCTTCAAATGAAGCCTTCCGGGAGCACAGGGGGCAGGGTGATGATGCGAAATGCATCATCCCCCCCCCCCCGGTGACCCTGCTAGCTACTTCAGGGCTAGCTCCCTTTATTTATGTATGTCCCTCTCATTTGCTCTCATTTGAGAGGGATGTACATAAATAAATAAAGGGAGGACACTGCCAAAGCCACTGTATGCTGTCTTATTGGCTGTGGTTTGGAGTCATGACCTTGGGTGGAAATGTTATTCAAATGGGCAAAGAAGGAGCGACTTGTGGTTTTTTCAAGTGGCATATTGGCATGCATGCTAAAGCTGCTGTTACCTTGACAATGACTGATACTTGATGGAGGGCATTCTTCAAATCCCCCTGCCTTGCAATTCTCTGTAGTGACTGAGAGCTGCATGTCAAGGCCACTTCCAGTTTGAAACTGCTGCCTTCTCTGTTATGCTCATGAAGTTGAACTTTGACCTCCAGCTCTAGCCTATAGCCCTGCTCTCCCTCTCTAAATTTGTTGAAGGACAACTATTGGCAACCAAAATTGCCAAAATATTGGCAACAAAAATGTGTTGAAGGACAAATATTGGCAGCAACCTCAATCACATACAGTCCTAAAATGAGTGGCTAGCTATGTCTCGGCATGCTTTTTCTTCCAAATAAAAATTGTATAAGGGCAAAACAAGAGGGGTAGGGAGCAGGCTGCCTGCTAATGACATTCGTTATAAAAAAAGCAATAGACACTCAACTGTCAGATCCTGAGCAACATTCCAGTAGCACAAATGTTGATACAGAGGAGATAATAACATCTTGTAAGTTTATACATATAACTCCTTTGTTTAATAACGTATTGTTGCATTGTGGTATGTATCATCTGCTGATATACTTCAAACGTGTTCCTGTTACTAGAGTAGCTATTCTAGGGCATGCTGCTCTCTAGTAACTCTTCAAGTGCGATGAGCCTAGCCCTGTTCAGACATTAACACAACCAGCATTCCTAATTGTGGGGAGGATTTCTCCCTGTGTACAGCATTTGTTTCTTCAGACAAATGTTGCAAGCATGGTGGGTGGAGAGTGAAGCTTTTCCATGCAACAACACAGGGCTTTGGGTGGTACATCCATGGATGGTGGTGTGCCTAGATACAGCGTTCATAGATTGCTAACATCTGCACAGGGCCTTTGTCTCTTCCTGGTGGTGCATTTACAGGTATTTGCACACACCTGAAGGACTCTTACAGCTCAATCCTCAGGGCATAACCCCCATGATGGACCCCAGAGGTGAATAGGGAGAAACAAGGTTGGGCTGAGCTGGGTTCTACAAAAGATGCCCATCAGGCAGGACTATATATTTCTACAGATTACTCCTGGTCAGTGGTGTCAGTAGGGTTGGTGTCACCTGGTCCGGTAACTCATGGTGTCACTCCCATTAACTGTATTTTATTTAATATATAGCAGTACAGGTCACCCAGCAAATCAGTAACCAACTCGGCTCTCAGAACAATCAGTCTCATTGGTCTGTTTTGAGTTAAGGAAATCCACTTTGCTATATAAGGCAGTTGTTTTTTTATCTTTCTGGTTATTTGGCCATAACATTTGATAGAATACAGATAATTTACAATGGCTTGTTTCATTGCATTCTGCATGAAATTACACATCAAATGAAATATAACATGCCCCCTTTCACCCCAGCACAGTGTCTTTTCTGGTGGCTGTTGCTAGTGTTCTTCTGCATCTTTTTTCGATTGTGAGCCCTTTGGGGACAGGGAGCCATTTAATCCTTTGATTTTGTCTGTAAACTGCTTTGTGAACATTTTGTTGAAAAGCGGTATATAAATACTGTTAATAAACAACAACAACAACAACAACAACAACAACAACAACGTGATGATGATGATGATGATGATGATGATGATGATGATGATGATATTATTCATTAATACAAAGTTTTCACAATTTTAACCACTAGTGGTGTCACCCCTCCTGAGGGTGTCAGCTTGTGTGGCCTGAAACCCCTGAAACCCCCATAGTGATGCCACTGATCCTATCCAGGATTGGGCTGCTGGCCAGAGCACATTGCGACAGCGGAAGACACTTCTGCTGTCACAAAATGGCCACCGACAGCGTGCGGAGTGCTTCATTGGCTGCCATTTTGGGAGCACTGACTCTCACACTGGGAGCACTGATGCCCATTTTGGGAGCACTGACACTGAAAAGGGGACGAACATCCCCTTCACCCGAGGTGCTCCCGGGCACAGGATGCAACGACTGGCCCTTTAGGCCGGCAGTCGCATCTTACACAGGATTGCACCATAAGCCTCCTTCTATTCTTCCAGAGCTCAAGTGCTTGAATTAGGGATGGGAAAAGGTAAAGGGGCCCGGGCCTTACCTCCGTACCAACAATTTTAGCCAAATTTGGGGCCCTCTCTAGCCTTTGCAAGATAGCAACTTGGGAGGCCAGCACAAAAGGTAAGGGAGCTGGACCTACTCCAGCCTCTGTGATGTGAGTATTAAGGAATCTAGGGATACGTCATTGCTACACATGTAACGCTCAAGCATCCCAGACCATTTCTCACATGTACTACTAGCTATAGTGGAATATAGCCCAACTGCAATCAGTCAAAGAATTATATAATACTTCATTTTACATGTTTCAGCAATGTTAAACCAACCTCCTGTAGCTATCTAAATTTGCAGCAGGCATCCAGGTTTGTAATCTTGTCCTCACACTTGCTGTTCAATTTCTTTTTTTGTTACCTAGTTTTTTCCTTGAATCCTATTCCCCCTAAGAACCTTGGGAACCAAAATGCTGTCTTGTTATCATGTTGGTTATGGACACCATTTATTCTTTTCTAAATTTTTTTAATCAAGCTATTGGGATTTTTTTTTAGTAATCTTTCCCCTTAATTCTCCTCTGAAAACTATTGCTCCTTATTTTAAAGCATAAAGTTCTGAACCAGCTGTGTCTTTTTAGTAGATTCTATATAAAAGGGTTATGTTTCAGGCTCTTCAAAACCTCGAGAAGCCTGCTGTTCCCAGGCTGGCAGTACCACTGCTGCTGCTCCTGTGTTCCGGTTTGCTTGCAAAACGTATAATTCTTTCAGTCTCTCTTGTATTGTTTGCTGTCAAAACAGCTCTCCTAGCCCCAGTAGTTCTCAGGCCTGAACATCCGGCAAAGATTCTTTCCCATGGGGTGATATTACAAAGGGTAGTATCAATATTTATTGCCCCTTTGCTACATCTTTAATCCGCATATACCTGTGGCTCAGATTCCCACTATAGGTTTGCGGTATCACCTGTTTCTTAAACACCTTGGCTTATAGTCTTTTTTAACACTTGGTTTACATTCTTCTGCTCTTTTTCCATTTGATCGGGCTCACTTTCAGTTTTGGGTCCAACTTGTTAGCTATATTGTTAACAGCCATCCATTGGTACTATTTATCTTTAACTACTGCTTCCTTTTACATGCCATCTTTAACTCTATTGCCCCAATAAACATCACATCTGTGTCCTCAGTTTCTACACCATAGGTTTCTCACTTGCCACCTTCTTAGGCGCATTTATTAGATACATTGACCCTTGCTAACTAGGCGAAAGAGGCACTTTTCAAAGTTGTTCTCTTCCAGATTTAGCAGGGGGAGAACCAGCGGCGTAACTAGTCCTTCCTACGCTTGGCTCGAAGGTTGGATTTTTGCGCCTTTAGTGTCTTCTTTGCGCGGCCGGCAGGCTGCGTGCGATTTAGGGGGGCACTCCATGGGACGCTGCCCCGGGTGCCCCCCTCTGGGTGCTCCCCCCTCCAGTTCCAGAATAGTACCGGCAGGCAGGGGTTTACGTCATGCTGTTTGGGGAAGCAGAGGCGTCTCGGCAGCTGAGGCTGCCTGGAGCACCTCCACGGCGCTGCCCCAAAGGGGTGGCGCTGCCACGGGGGGGGCGACCCGGCCTACCTGCGTTAAACGTTCTGTGCATGTGCAGAAAAAAAGGATAAATAGCGCAGTGCCGCAGTCGGCCGCCTTCAGAAAGCCCTGGCCGCCGGTTGTGGCGGACACTCCAGGGCTTTCTCCGTGGAGCCACTGCATCACCGGGCAGGTGCGCGCGCTCCCCGAAGTGCCGCCCAAGTCGCGGAGCCGCCCGGAGCCACTGCTCCGGTCGCTCCGCCCTTCCTACGCCTCTGGGGGGAAGTCTGTCTCATCGCCGCGTTTGCAGGCAAGCAGGCGCCTCCTCTGCTGCAGGGAATCTTCACTCACCTCCCTCTTCTGGCTAAGGGCGGGTGGAGGAGGAGGAGGAGGAGAGCCTCTCCTCCCCGGCCCCACCTCCCCCCCTGCCCAGCCATCATTTTCTGCCCCTTTACCTTAGCTTGTGAAGAGGGTGGGGAGGGAATGTATGCAACCCAGAAAACACCTCCCCCCCCCCGCCCAGCCTGACGATCGTGAGGAGGAGGAGGAGAGAACAGAGGCGAGAGGCTGGGCGGGCAGGTCGCGCGTCTTCGTTGCCACTGGCAATGAAGACAAAGTAAAGTTAACTACGCGCCGCTGCAGGGCAGGCGGCGGGCGACGCATCAGGGCGGCCGGTGCTCCCTCAGCGGCGGCGCTTGGCCCAGGTGAGCCACGCACTCCACCGTCGTGTCACCTCTGGGGAGAACAACTATCCCCCTTCACTCCAGCACAGCATCTTTTCCAGTGGCTGCTTGCTGGTGTTTCTTCTGTATCCTTTTAGACTGTGAACCCTTTTTGGGACAGGAAACCATTTATTTGTCTGTCTGTCTGTCTGTCTGTCTGTCTGTTTGTTTAGCTATGCAAACTGCTTTGGGATCCCTTTTTGTTGAAAAGCAGTGTATAAATATTAACAACAATAATGTTTTTCCCAAAGGAATTTTGTCCTTAGAACATTTTTAACTACATACATTGAGCATTTTTGCAGGAATCATGTGGCATTACTTACAATGCACATAGCTTATAACCTTTCTCCATCATTTATTTCAATCATGGCCATGCCTAGGATGTGCATGCAAAGACGTATCCATTTCCTTCCAAAGGCCATTCCATGGATTATGCAGGACTAGCTCAGATTTGCCACCTGGTGTACATTCAACAGGGAGCTACAGCCAAGCCTGGATCCCCAACACATGGAATATATGCAAATGCTTGTTTCTAGCATTCACCCTTGTTGAAAGGGCATTGAACTGTTACTGTTGAGAGTGAAGCAATTTTACTGCAACAGCTTACAAACTGCCATTTTATTCTTAACCACAATGCAATCGCAACTGCCTTGCACTCAGTGGTGCTGTGATAAAGAAGAGTCGTCCCCGCTACATCAGTTTGAACAACATTTTGAGGGGCCTACCAAATCATAATAACTACAAGGGCTAGAAGCACCAGAGCTTCTGATATTTTCAGTCATGACGTGTGGGGTGTTTTAGCCCACACTTGTTCCCATTGTTGGGCTACATGGCTGATGATGGGCCCAGCAGCATATTAGCAGTGGAGGCTATCACAGCTTACAGAGCTGGTTTCCCAAGTTGACCATTGGAACAATGCTGTGGGAGGTGGCAGAGGCAAAAAGGACTTTCCATGGGCTACTTCCCCATCCCCCCCCCATCCAACTGGGAGATCAGGAAGCTCTCTTCTAGAGGAGTCCCACAAACATACTGCATAGGATTGAGCAGACATAGATGATGCCAGAATGGTTGAGATGCCTTTAGAGCAGTAAATAACTAACAGCCCAATCCACCTTAGCCCCCTGTGCAGTGATGCGGCAGTGCCAACATGGGGCCTGCTGCATCCTGCAGAGGAGTTTCAGCCTTCGGAGGCCTCCTTGGGGCAAGCCCCTGTTAGCCCAATGGGTCTACTGGACCTGTGCCAGCAATATCACTGGCGCAAGTCCAAGTCGACCTGTGAAGGCAGATCCAGCTTGGGAAGGGGGGTTGGATTCAGCAGATGCCGCTTCTGCTGAACCCACTCCCTTCCTCGTCCTGATCCACCTTCCTCCCTGCCCACGTCACCGCCCTGTTCAACCCCCCCGCTTCGTTCTGCCCACCCCCTGCCTTCCTTCTACCCCTTCCATGATCTTACCTGGCCCAGTGGGCATCCAGTGTCCAATGGTGTGCAGAACCAGCTACTCACCACTTGCGGCAATGGTCAGCCCACGCACTCTGGTGTATTGCGTTTTGTGACAGCCGGAAAGCGCCACGCGCCACTGAAACACTCGTTCCAGCAGCACTAGGTGCCAATAAGATTGGGCCATTATGCTACAACACTAGGCACACTTACTATGGAATAAACTCCATTGAATTCAATGGGACTTTGTTCTAAGTAAACACCCGTGCATGTCTCCCTCTTGTGTCTATTGAATAGTCATCTGCCATGCCTTGCCTCTGCCTGTTTCTGTACAAGTGATAACTTTGCATGATGGGACAAAGATCCATCTTCCAGTGGTAGTCACTTCCTGGTGCAGTAGAACTGACCAGTCCTGCTGGACTAGCATGACTCCTTCATAAGCTCATTATGTTGCTCCTATCGTTCGCCATGACAATAGTGACATCTCATTCAAAGCACTACTTGGAAACTCCACTGTAGCCTGGACATCTGCTGTTATATTGACCCTTGGTTATTGAAAGTGGAGCTCAGCCTTGGAACAATGTTAGAAATAGTACCAAAAATGCAAATGAAGCAGCAAATATCCTTTACAGACACAATTGCCTGGGGCAATTCATTGTAAAATTCAGCCAAAAGTTTCAGCCTGTCTCGAGGTTAAACTAAAGAATGCTGCAAAAACAGGTGTTGTCTGACACAGGCAATCATTATCTTTCACCTTGATGGATGTTAGTTTAATCTGTTTTTTACATGGTAGCCAGAAGTCAGTGAAGTTAGCGCCTGAAAACAGATGAGGTGCTTAGTGGGAGCTTGGAGGTGACAATTCACTACCCCCTTTTATTTTACAAATGGAATTTTTAATGGTCTCTGCTGTTGCACCATTAAAATTTAAATCAGGATGCATTTTATATTACACTATCAAATTACACTATAAATGCATATTCCCATTAATGGGTGTTTAATGAGCTTGTGATTAAATTAATGGGTTTTGAAGGCTTGACTAAGAAAAAAACAAACAACCTCATTAACTAAAATAAAGGGAGGCTTTGTGTTGTTCCCTAAGGAAAGTTACTTGAAGGGCAAAGTACTGGTTACAAAGTCAAGCAGCAACCAGTATCCTCTCAAGAACTTGGGCCACTGTGCTGAGATGGGAAGGGCACCTGGTTTCGACTCTGGAAGCACAGGCCAAAATCACCACAGAGCTCATGAGGCAAGCTACTGTCTCTCATCCTAACCTATGTATTGTTACAGAGCTAATGTGTGTATAAGGGCTCAGTCCAGCCCAACTCAGGCACAGTTGAGGCCCAATTGTGGCACAATTGGGGCCCAAAATAGGACCGAGTTAGGCTGCAACTGTGCCTGAGTTAGGCAGGAGGCAAGAGCAGTGGGCCAGGATCGAGGCAACACTTACCACAGAGGCAGGCAGGCCCCTGTGGGGAGCTGTCAGTCTTGTGGAAGCGAAGAGCCCCCTCCTCAGCCCGTCTGCGTGCACCTACCACAGCTGCTGCAGCGGTCGCAGCAGATGGGCAGCCACAGGTGGGCCTGCAGGCACTGGGCGTGCGACAGTCAGCTGAAGGGCAGAGGTTGTGCCAGTGCCAGCTGCCCCAGGGCACCCTGGGCATTAGCCACCTGCCGCAGGGGGGAGTGCCACTGCCCTCCCTCCTGCAGACTGCGATGCCACCCCCAAGCCACGGTGAGGCTGCACGTGGGAGTCATGGGGGGGTGAGCGGGGGAGAGAAGGGAAGGAGGGGGTGGGAACGGCACGCACAAGGGGGGTCTCATGAGGTCTGGAACCGCCTCCGCCATGACATGCCCGTGCGCTGGCTGAAGCCCTGGGCCACCAGGGCCGTGGCTATGCCCACAAAGAAGGCATCCCGGTATGCCTTCTGCTCCGTGCCCCGGCCAAGACCAAGAGATGCCTTGGGCTTGTCTGCTGTGAGCGGGAAGGGCTCACGCAGCTCATCACTCCCCAGATGGGGCAACGTAGGCGCCTCGCGGCAGGCACTCTGGCGGGTTGGGGGGTGCTAGCATCCATCATCAGGGAGTGGGAGGGGAGGCAGGCACACAGGCAGGCGGACAGGGGGTGCTGGGGAGGGACACGGGTGGGTCAGAAACAGACAGACAACAAGGCTGGTGGGAGAGGGATACAGGGAGAGGGGTCTGCAGAGACCAATAGGGACACAGGGGTCACTTCGCAGATGGAGGCAATGCAGGAACGGGCGCCTCTCATGCAGACGGACCGAGGGCGGAAACGGACGCCGTTGACGGGCGGACTGAGGGCGGAAACGGACGCCGTTGACGGGCGGACTGAGGGCGGAAACGGACACCGTTGACGGGCGGACACGGACGCCGTTGACGGGCGGACTGAGGGTGGGTGACAGCCCCGGTTGCTGAAAGGGCTCTTCACGGACGTGGCGGACGTGCGCCATGTCGCCTGTCACTGTTTGCCTGCCTGAGAGGCCCCCAACTCCCCCCTCCCCTCTGAGCCCTGAGGGTCTGGCAGCCCCCCTGCTGTGTTCTCCCTGGGCTGGCTGTGGCAGGCCCTGGCTGGGATTCATGCAGGGCCTTGTGTGCTAGGCGCTGTCTCTGTGTGTGTGGGGCAGTGCTTGTGTAACATTGGGGTCATGGTGTTCAAGGGGCCTTTGCCCAAGGGGCATCTTTATTGTTCTGGAACATTGGCAGGGATGGCCAGGCGAGGCTGCCAGGGGTAGGCACAGCAGCCACTCAGAATGTAGCAGCAGCAGCAGCAGCTGAGGAGGGTTGCAGGGCAGGCTCCCAGACCTCTGGCAGCATCGAGGCAGACGACCATGGGGCAACCAGACTGCGGGCCCAGGGGTGCTCCCCAGAAGGTAGGTGGTGGTGGACATTCCTGGGGAGACATAAATCACAGGGGTGTTCCATGGCAGCTGCTGTGTGGTAGCAATCGCCATTGAAGAAATGCCAGTGTGCCGGTTGCAAAGGCCTGCAGGGAGAGAAATCAAACACAGCTGAGTGGTGTGACACACATAGCCTGGTCTGCGCTTCTTCCCTGGGTGTAAGGTGAGCATGATCCTGTAAGGGAAAGGGGTCAAAGAGAGAGACAACAACACAACTTGGGGGTCACAACCATGGCAATCCTAGCAATACTGACCTGTCAGTAGACCCTGTGGAGAAAAGAGGGGGGGGGAACAGCTGGTGTCTACATATGGGTTACAGTTCCACACTCATGGCATTGTGTGCTCACATTCCTACAGGCAGCTATGAGACAAGACATTGGTATAGAGGCATATCATGGCAGGCATTGCAGGCAGCTATGAGACAAGACATTGGTATAGAGGCATATCATGGCAGGCATTGCAGGCAGCTATGAGACAAGACATTGGTATAGAGGCATATCATGGTAGGCATTGCAGGCAGCAATGAGACAAGACATTGGTAAAGAGGCATATCATGGTAGGCATTGCAGGCAGCTATGAGACAAGACATTGGTATAGAGGCATGTATCCTACCTATATTTCTCTATGCAAAGAGGCAGATGTCAGACCACATGTCAGCATGAACCCTGCACTTACCTGCACTTACCTGCTGGTGTTGTTGCCTGTGTGGGGGGGGGGAGAGGGGCTGGGAGAAAGACATGGGTTAGCAAACACTTGCATGGAGACAGTTGCCCAGGCACAGGAGTACACAGTTTGGCCACAGGCAGAACAGCCCTCTCTGCCCTAGAGGGGGGCAGAGAGGAGAGAGGAGAAGAGAAGAGAGAAGTGGGGTGTTAGAAAGGTTTTCAAAGTCCCACTTTGTGGCTGCTGGGGGACAGAACCCCACGCCACGTGCTCAGAGAGAGAGAGAGAGAGAGAGAGAGTGGAGGGCTGGGGCTGGGCTTTTGTGGGAAAGAGGCTGGGTGGGGCTGGGTGCTGATAGGGTAACTATTTGGTCTGGTTCCAGAGTTAGGCCACAACTGTTCCGTCCTAACTCAGGCACAACTCGGACCCAGGGTGTTAGAACTTTTCAGGAGAGGGCTGGTGTGGGTAAGGTAAAATGGCTCCTATGGGTCTCCTCACATTTGGGTCCACCCTTTTTGTTGACCCAAATTTTGGGCCTGAGTTGGGCTCGAGGGGGCGTGTCAGGGGCTCTCCAGCGTCTGGAACTGGACCAAAATTCGTAACCGCCCCCGTCACACCCCCGACACGCCCCCGACATGCCCACTTTTAGGCTGCAATTGTGCCTGAATTGTGCAGTTGTGCCTGAATTGTGCCGGAACCCAATTCAGTCACAATTGCAGCCCAACTCAGGCACAATTCAGGCACAACTCGGGCCTAAAGCACTTGGGCTGCAATTGTGCCTGAATTGTACCACAGTTGCCTTGGGCTGGACCGGGCTGTCAGTGACATAACAAAATCATAAATGGCACAATCTTGACTAACTTTAGAGCGATGGAGCGCATGTTCTGCTGCTCTAAATCGTTGCAAATGTACAGTAAAACACGTTTGCGATGACTCGTGAGTAAGGGCTGCTGGCATGGAGGCCGGCAGCCCTCACTCTGCCACCCTCCAGACCCTGTGCTCAAAGACGATGGTACGTCCAGCACCAGTGGGTGTAGGGGAGGGGAGAGGGCAGGTGGGGGCAGCCAGGGGGGTGGCCATTGGCCAGCTTGGGCATTGAGAGGGAGGGGATATTGGTGGTGTGTTCTTCCCAGCCTACGCTGGCCTTACACCCCCACCCCAGATGCACGCCTACTTTAGAGCTGGCGTACATCCAAGGAGGCCCATTGTGGCCCACATGGTTTACACAGGGGGAAGGGGGATGAACGTCCCCTTCCCCTGAGTAGCAGTGGCATAGGGATGCTGCCCCCTACTGGGGGCAGCTGTCCAAGATGATGCCCCCTGGCAAAGCCCCGCCCCCACCATGTTATGTCACCCAGAAGCCATGCCCTGGGTGACGCCACGCAGGGCAGAAAACGGGGCCGAAAACAGCCCCAGGGGGCGGAGAACGCCCTCCCTGACCTCCAGGGGCCTCGGGGTGACGAACTTACTGCCCCCCTCTCCCGCCGCCTGGCCCCAGCCGAGTCGCGACTGCATCCTGCCACCTGGCCATCCTCCTCTGCATGGGCTTGGCGGGCCACTTCTGACTGGGCCGGCTGGTGGGGCTGGGGCCTGGGCAGCATTCTATGCATGCGCGTGGTGGCGGCACCCGAAACCCTGCCCCCAGAAGGGCCGAACCAAGATGCAGGTGCTTGCGTCTTGGTTTAGCCCTTCTGGGGCGGGGCTTTGGGCACCGCCACTGCACGCACGCAATGCCACCCAGGCCCCAGCCCCGCCAGCCGGTCCAGTCAGAAGCGGCAGAGGAGGACGACCGGGCGACGGGCCGCAGTCACAACTCATGTCCGATGGACAGGTGGTGGCGGGGGGAGAGGGGATGGGCAGTGGCAGGGGGAGAGGGGGCAGGCAGCAGACCCTGTGTCACTCCCGGCGTGGCAGCCTGCCCTTCCGCCCACGCCGACAACAGGAGCCTCGGCAGCAGTGCTGCGAGGCTCGCCACCGCTGCCGAGGTAGGGGGTGGGCCCGGGGTGATTTTGATGCCCCCCTGGGCTTGCTCCCTGGGGGCGGACTGCCCCCGCCCCCCATTACTACATCTCTGCTGAGTAGAGTCCAGGTCGCGCCGGGGCAGGCCGCAAAGGGCCATAGGACACAGTGGTTGGCCCTTTAGTCCCGCCGTGTATAGTTAGGCAGGATTGCGCTGAAAGTATTGTAATAATTATACCTCTAAAATTTTGAAAACTGTACTGTACAGTATACTAGTTATTCCAATGCTCACCATTGTCTGAGAGAACTGCTTGGCACAAGCAACCTTATGGCTGCAATCTTATGCACACTTTGATTAGGCTCTGTTGAACACAGTGGGACATACTCCTGAGTAAACTTGCATAGGACAATACTGCACCTATGCTTTCAGAGAAGTCTCAGTTCATTGGACAGGATCCCAAGAGTTCTTTAGATGTGCCAAATGGCTTGGGCATGCTCACTGGTACTTTGGGTAGCAACCCAAGGAGCACTCCCACCATCAGGAGCTCTGTCCTTGAACAGAAGCCTCTGTGAATACAATAAGTGTTCCACTGGTGCAAGGACCCTTGTGTGAGCAGAAAACTCCTTCTATTCATGGAGGGAGCTTCTGTTTGCAGAGGGAGTGCTAATCAGGATGCTACTCTTTGAATTTTTCGGGGGGGGGGGGTAAGGATCTCACACAGAGAATTCTCACAATTCATGCCACTCTGCAATTCCCATATTTCTTTGATATGGAAAGACATAACAGTTAAACTGATTTATGTCTAATATGTATATAGGTAGAAAGCAGGAAAATAGCACCTCCTTTTGAATCTGCTCCCAAAGCAACTGCTTTTCTGTTAAGACTGTTGTTACTTCTGAAAAATGATGAAAATAATTTAATTTCCTATGGATTTTATCTACTGGAACTTAATGTCATTCATATAAATTTGAATTGCTGTTGTATAAATTAAGAGTCAGAATAATAACTACCAGTATACGAACTGAAAATCATGTTAAAATAATAATGTTTTCCAATTTGCAAATCAGGTTTGAGTTTTCATTTCCTCTCATAAATTTGCAAGTTTTTGTTCTGTGAAACTGTCATAATCACCAAATTCAGAGTTTGATAATAAAAGTGTTCTTGGCTCCAGAATAAGCCACAAGAAACCAAAGTAAAGGAATTCAGCCTTATCTATACAAACCCTACAGGGTTTTTGCTCTTATACGTGCTGGTCTGTGTGGTGAATACTTGAGGTCTTATAATAAAGCATTAAATGCAGACACATACCGTATTTTTCGCTCCATAAGACACACTTTTCCCCCCCAAAAATAGGGGGAAAATAAGTGTGCGTCTTATGGAGTGAACGTTTAAGGGAATTTTTTTTTTTTACTTACCTGGGCTTGTGGGGTCTTCGGGGAGGCCTGCGCGACCCTATCCAGGCCTCCCCGATCTTCAGATCGGAGATAAAGGCTATTTTCGGCCATTTCCGGTTTTTGGGAAAAATGGGTGAAAATAGCCTTTATCTCCGATCTGAAGATCAGGGAGGCCTGCAGAGGGTCGCGCAGGCCTCCCCGAAGACCCCGCAAGCCCAGGTAAGTTTTAAAAAATCCGCATTTAAGCCTTTCAGCTGCTTAACGCTAATCCCATGATTTCTTTATTCATGTAATGCACCTCTCTCCAAGAGTCACGCTGCCTGCCTTTCTAACATTTTCTCCAGCTAAAATTCCAGCTGTAGAAATGCTTTTATTCCTGTCTTCTAAAGCAGATAGGCAGTACCTGCTGAACCACAAGAGGCGTGTTAAAATAGTGAAATTCTGTAAAATATTCACATGCTGATATAATTAAAACAGCACAGAAGGTACTGAAGCAGGAATATTGTTATTGCAAATAGATCAGTTAAGAAATGCAGGCATGTTGTATGTTCTTTTGCTGTTGTGTTGTATTGGGCTTTTTGTTCCTATGAATATGTACTTGAGAACTGTATTCTCTTTATATACAGAGGGCTCAGTAAGTTACAAATATTTTCCCCCTATTTTTAGCTCCATAAAACACATGCGTCCTATGGTCCGCTGCGTCTTATGGAGCGAAAAATACGGGGTAGATGTTTAGAATGGAATACTTTACTTAACATGTCCTATGTATGGCATTTTAGGTAAAGCTGAGGTAGACCATACAAGAAAAAATATTAAATATTCTGTGGCATAAGAGGAATACAGTACAGTATTCAGAATCTCAGAATCAATATGTATGTAGAGTGGAAATATAAAAACTGGTGCCAGCATCAGATTGCTGGAGGCTCTGGGGCAAAACCTTGCAGTGCCCCCCATGGAATTTTGGGCCCCCATGCTCCCAAGGCTCCAACCCCTCCTCCTACCCTCTCTCACAACCATTGAGAACATTACGTAGGAATTTTGTTCTGTGAAACTGAACAAAATTCAGACCCCACAATGCTGCAGGGGCCTTTCTAGGGGTTGCTTCCATTGTGTTGTGGGAGTGCCAAAGTACTGTAAAAGCTGAATCACATTGCTGCTGCCTCCAGTACTGGGGGCAGCCTAGGGGTTAGCCTAGTTCAGGGGTTAGCCTAGTTGGGCGGGTTCTCTGATGGGCATGATCCTCACTCAGCCAATGCCCACCCTGGTCAACGATTCACTTTTGTGCTATTAGCAAACCTAGCACATTGAAACACCACGTAATCCTCAGGGGTGGGCAATTAATTTTCCTAAGGGGCCACATGAGAAACTGGGACTGTTGTGGAGGGCTGGACCAATAGGCTGAATGCCCCGTCTGCAGCCTCCTCTGCAGCATCCACATGCCGCCCCCCCCCCCGGCCATTCTCTTACCTTCATTAGCTGCTCCATGTCTTCCTTGCAACAGTACTGTATTTCCCTCGCTGAGAACCACATGCTGCTTATAGCGTCTGTTAAAGGAAGACATGGAGCAGCTAATGAAGGTAAGAGAATGGCTGGGGGGGGGGGGGCCCGCAAGGGGCATTATTTTACATTAATTAGCTGCTCCGTGTCTTCCTTTAAACCTCACGCGGGCCGGTCAGGGACAGCCAAAGGGCGTACAATGCCCAGGTCTGCCTACATGTTTACAGAGAAATAAGTCCCACTGTGTTCAATGGTGCTTACTCCCAGGTTACTGTGTTTAGGGTTCAGACACTGTGTTTTTATTGCTAAGACATAAATAAACATATACCACTTTAACATAACTGAAAACTGCAGCTCTATGCCGTTATAGACTCTCAAATTCAGTGACTTGAACAGCTATATTTGACTGCATTATTTTACTCCAAACCCATATAAATGCCCAACTTCAGCTCTCTAACCCCAACATGGAATATGTTTTTAAAAATATACAGTGGCCTGAATAAATCGCATCCCTCAGATTAGAACACAATGCATAAAGGAGCTTAAGAACACTAAAGGATACAAGTTTGGGGAGTGAGGGGTAGGGAAGAAAAGTAAGGTTCATAGAAAACTCAAGAATGCAAAGGGAAGAAAATACGGATTGATGATTCGAAGTAGACTAGACACCACACTCAATACTCTGTGGTGTATTCAGCACAGTTCCAAGCACATTCTGACTGCTCCATGCTCCCATTCATTTGTTATCTGGTCCCGCATCTTCTCCTTTCATTGTCTGCCCTAGCATAAGCTCCTCAAAGCATGGATCTCTCTTTTTGTTCTATTGTTATTCTATAAAGTGCCATGCACAAACATAGTCAGTGCAGTGCTGTCTAATATATAAATAATTGCTGTAATGAGGTGGGGGGGGGTCATCTGTGCACAAACTGCTATGCTGCCAGTACAACACCACAAAATATTTTAGTATGATGGCACTGACAAGATATTACCCTGACAATGCAGCCAGGTCTATATTTATAAAATCACTCTGCTAAGTAGCATGTTGTAATGCAGAGCATAATGGAATTAAAGAATTCTCAAAGTACTGTACTGTGCAAAGGGGCACAGAGAGAGGGGGGGTAAAGTTAATAAATAGAGAACTTATATTTATTCCTCGCATTTGAAATTTGAATTTAGTGCACGTAGCTAAGTTCTTTATTGTTTATATGTTGCCAGTAACTTAGATGCAAACACTGAAAAAAGAAAGCTACTAGTCAGATTTTGCAGCTAAACAAGCATAGGACTTGCCTAGAAAATAAGTGTTGGTGTTGCTGATGGTTATGTGACACAAGGATAATAATAAAAAAGGAATATACTTCCCCCCTCCCCCTCAATACAATGCTGGATCTCCGGTGGAAATGTATTTTCCAGCCTCAGAGGAGGTGCTAAAGCACAGCCAAGTTGTGAACAGTTGTGTTTGTGAACTTTACCAGCTTTCAGCTGAGCTATTTAGACAGGTCATTCTGAAGTCCCCATGAAAAGGTAGGAAAGGCCTGCAACACCGGAAATTGCCTATGATTAAGGGATAAAGTGAAAAGGATGTTTAATCTCTTTTCTGGAGTACTTAACACATGTTAATTGCCATCATGAAGATGCCAACATTTGACCTTTTTTTGTGCTAAACACAAATAGACTTTGCATTCTTATCTTTTGTATATTTTGATGTTCATTTGCATGTACGTTATTACAAAAATGACAACATGAAGATATGACCCAGTCATTAACTTGATGTGTGTTTTATAAAAGCTTGGATCATTACTATTAGAATGTATCCTATGTAGGAAAGTCAATTTTGTGTTGTACATACTTATCTTACAGTTATCATCTTATCTTATTTGTTATTTTAATATTTTTATATCATGATGTTAGCTGTGTCGTCTGATTTTCAATAATTCTTGTAAGTGGCCCTGAAGGTTGGAAAAACAGGATAAAACATTTTTAAATAAATATCAATACTGTTGGAAGAACAGGAGAGAATGGTAATAAGACTTTATTGTATTCATTGAATGAGAGGGAAAATACAGGAAATAATAAAATAAATGCAAGAAAATAAAATCACTCTGTTAAGTAGCATGTTGTAATGCAGCACATAATAGAATTAAAGAATTCTCAAAAGTACTGTGCAAAGGGGAACAGAGAGAGAGGGGTTAAAGTTAATAAATAGAGAACTTAAGGAAGTCATATTACATGCAGTATTATCTTCTACTGGGAAGATTAACAATGCATAAGCACCTGAAGTTACCCAAATTTTGCATCATGCTTTCATATTTGTCTTTAGATTTTAAACAGAAGAACTACTAGCATTTTTTTTAAGAAACAACATAAACAAAAGTAATTGTTTCAGAGGAGCCAAAAGAAATATTGAATCTACTTCATAGGCAAAAATGCAGAATTATCTTAAAGATCACCAGCCCCAAGAACTGCACTGAAAGTACAAAAGGAGCTAGAATGTCAATCATTTTTCACATCATTGATGTGAAAAATGATTGACATTATCATGAATATGCTTTGAATTACCATGCCAGTTGGGTGTTACTATTATTATTAAGACCTTTATTGGCATATACAGTACAAATAAAATAAACACAAACAGAACAGAATTAAATAAACAGATCAAAATGAATTACACATTGAATCAAAGTCAGGGTGTTACTAGAGAAGTCTATTGCGGTGATCAAGAGCCTTTTAATGCTGGTTCCAACTCTGCTGTCAATGAGACCTACTGTACTTCCAAGTCTACATATTTAAGATTGTAGCTGCAGAGTCTGAACTCTCCATCAGTTGTGTAACTAAGTAGGATTGCAACCTAATCCTGATATGAATTTATAAATCATAAAATGTGTCTTTCAGTAACTGAGCATTTCAGACACACTCTTTTAGTTGTCCAAATGAATGTAGACCTAAAGCACAATGCCAAATTAAGCATTTCTAAATCCTACTGATTCCAATGGAAAAGTCGAACATCTGCTTAAATATTTTCCTTTGAAATAAACAGGATTTCAAAGTGGTTAACTCTGCCTGGACTGGACCCCTATATTTTTATTTAAAGCCGAGATTGCTTACACGCAAATAGGATTCACAGATCATACAAAACAGCTTACAGACATATAGCCCATAGACCATGGTTTGCCTGCAGTTGTTGCAATGGCCATTTCAATATGTGCATATTATTAAAAATGCAAAAAAATAATGGCAGCATTAGAAAGTGAATAAATTGTATATACTGTACAAAGCTGATTCAAATCAAATGAAACATTCTAATTATCTGACTCTAGTTAGAGAGGTGATATAGGAGTATGTGAGGTTTCAACTAACAACTCAATCCTATGGCTTAACCTGCCATAGCATGCAGCTGCGCCAAGATGGGCTGCACTGCTTGCTTGCTATGGTGGGGGGGGGGGCAGATTGGGAGAGTTGGGAGAGGCAAGGGAATATATTTCCCATTACCTCCCATAAGCCTCCCTATTGAGTATACTTGGACGTGCACCAGCACTTTAGCTGGCGCAAGTCCGAGGAGAGAAAGGGCGTATGTTGGTAGGCAAGGAAGGAATAGCATCCAATGTAAGTTGCCCTGTTCTGCCCTTGCCGCCAACTCACCATCGTCAGCGGGCTCTCTTCTATCCACCACTGCGTGCGGGGCCTCTGCAGCCTCTCTGGTGACGATCTGGAAGCACGCAGCTAAGCATGCTTCCGGATTGCCTTTTACGATGGCTGGAAAGCAAGTCCTGGCATTCGAACACTAGTTCCAGCCCCTCAATAGAACTGGGTCATTAGTGCATCTTCAGGCAACAGAGGGAGTCCTAAAAATTGCTTACAATCTCACAATGTAGTGGCTTCAGCCATATGAAGAGCCCATTGTCTCTCTGTGGTAATTCTTCATTCTTGTAAATGAAGCTGCACTTGCATGAACATAGGCACAAAAAAGTACAGTAATTCCTCCTAAAACGCTGGTTCCTTTAGTACTGTTTCGTTACAGCACTCTTTGTCCTGGCTCCTGGGTGTGATTGACAGCTACCGCATCCAATGGGAGCAGTGTATTCCAGTGAGCATGGACCAAAATTACTTTATGCCATTGAAGGTTTTGACTTGCTGTTGTTGTTCAGTCGTTAAGTCGTGTCTTACCCTTCGTGATCCCATGAACCATATCCTGCCAGGCCTTCTTGTCCTCCACTACTCCAGTAACCTTGCCAAGAAAATCCCATGAACAGTACCAAAAGGCTAAAGATATGACGCTGGAAGATGAGCCCCTCAGGTCGGAAGGTATCCAATATGCTACTGAGGAAGAGCGGAGGACTATTCCAAATAGACCCAGAAAGGATGAAGTGGCTGGGCCAAGGCCAATAGGACGTTCAGCTGTGGATGTGTCTGAAGATGAAAGGAAAATCCAATGCTGCAATGAGCAATACTGCTTAGGAACATGGAATGTGAGGTCTATGAATCAAGGCAAGCTGGATGTGGTCAAACATGAGATGATAAGATTGAACATTGACATCTTGGGAATCAGCGAACTAAAATGGACGGGAATGGGCGAATTTAAGTCAGGTGACCATCATATCTACTATTGTGGGCATGAATCCCTTAGAAGAAATGGTGTAGCCCTCATACTCAATAAAAGAGTGGGAAAGGCAGTACTGGGGTGCAACCTCAAAAACGACAGAATGATTTCAGTTCAAATCCAAGGCAAACCATTCAACATCACAGTAATCCAAGTGTATGCCCCAACCACTGATGCCGAAGAAGATGAAGTTGACCGGTTCTATGAAGACCTACAACAACTTCTAGAACTAGCACCCAAAAAAGATGTCCTTTACATCATAGGAAACTGGAATGCTAAAGTAGGAAATCAAGAAATAAACGGAACAGGCAAGTTTGGCCTTGGAGCACAAAATGAAGCAGGGCAAAGGCTAACGGAGTTCTGTCAAGAGAACACGCTGGTCATAGCAAACACTCTTTTCCAACAACACAAGAGGCGACTCTACACATGGACATCACCAGAAGGTCAATACCAAAACCAGATAGATTATGTGCTTTGCAGCCAAAGATGGAGAAGCTCTATACAGTCAGTAAAAACAAGACCTGGAGCTGACCGGATATCCTAGAGAGTGAAGTCAAGTGGGCCTTAGGTAGCATTACTAACAACAAAGCTAGCGGAGATGATATTATCCCAGCTGAGCTACTTAAAATCCTAAATGATGATGCTGTTAAAGTGCTGCACTCAATATGCCAACAAATTTGGAAAACTCAGCAGTGGCCAAAGGATTGGAAAAGGTCAGTTTACATTCCAATTCCAAAGAAGGGCAATGCCAAAACGTGTTCAAACTACCGCACAATTGCACTCATTTCACATGTTAGCAAGGTTATGCTTAAAATCCTACAAGATAGGCTTCAGCAGTACGTGAACCGAGAACTACCGGAAGTACAAGCTGGGTTTTGAAAAGGCAGAGGAACTAGAGATCAAATTGCCAACATGCGCTGGATCATGGAGAAAGCACGAGAGTTCCAAAAAAACACCTACTTCTGCTTCATTGACTACGCAAAAGCCTTTGATTGTGTGGATCACAACAAACTGTGGCAAATTCTTAAAGAGATGGGGGTACCAGACCACCTTACCTGTCTCCTGAGAAACCTGTATGCGGGTCAAGAAGCAATAGTTCGAACCGGCCATGGAGCAACCGATTGGTTCAAAATTGGAAAGGGAGTACGGCAAGGCTGTATATTGTCACCCTGCTTATTTAACTTATATGCAGAGTACATTATGAGAAATGCAGGGCTGAATGAATCGCAAGCCGGAATCAAGATTGCCGGGAGACATATCAACAACCTCAGATATGCAGACGATACCACCCTAATGGCAGAAAGTGAAGAAGAACTAAAGAGCCTCTTGATGAGAGTGAAAGAGGAGAGTGCAAAAGTTGGCTTGAAACTCAACATTAATAAAACTAAGATCATGGCATCTGGTCCCATCAATTCCTGGGAAATAGAAGGGGCAGAAATGGAAGCAGTAACAGACTTTACTTTTCTTGACCAAAATTACAAGGAGGGAGATTTCAATTAAACATTAGGAAGAACTTCCTGATAGTACACTACACTGTTCAGCAGCGGAAGAATCTGCCTCAGAAGTTGGTAGACTCTAAATCATTGGAGATCTTTAAGTAGAGGCTGAATAGCAATTTATCAGGGATGTTGTAGATGTAGGCAGCCTGCATTGGCAGGGGGTTGGACTCGACAGTCTTGTAGGTCCCTTCCAGCTCTATGATTCAATCAGCACCAGTTTCCTGACATCCTTAACTATCGGCCCAATCCATTACGCCACTTGGAGCGCACAAGGAGTTAGGTAGGATTGGGCTGTATGGCCTCAGTGCAGCCTAACTCAGCACAAGTCAGGCACAATTGAGGCACAATTGAGGCACAATTGTGGCCTAAAATAGGGCTGAGTTAGGCTGCAACTGTGCCTGAGTTAGGCAGGAGGCAAGAGCAGTGGGCCAGGATCGAGGCAACACTTACCACAGAGGCAGGCAGGCCCCTGTGGGGAGGTGTCAGTCTTGTGGAAGAGAAGAGCCCCCTCCTCAGCTCGTCTGTGTGTACCTACCACAGCTGCTGCAGCGTTCGCAGCAGATGGGCAGCCACAGGTGGGCCTGCAGGCACTGGGCGTGCGACAGTCAGCTGAAGGGCAGAGGTTGTGCCAGTGCCAGCTGCCCCAGGGCACCCTGGGCATTAGCCACCTGCCACAGGGGGGAGTGCCACTGCCCTCCCTCCTGCAGAAGGCGATGCCACCCCCAAGCCACGGTGAGGCTGCACGTGGGAGTCATGGGGGGGGTGAGCGGGAGAGAGAAGGGAAGGATGGAGTGGGAACGGCACACACAAGGGGGGTCTCATGAAGTCTGGAACCGCCTCTGCCATGACATGCCCGTGCGCTGCCTGAAGCCCTGGGCCTCCAGGGCCGTGGCAATGCCCACAAAGAAGGTATCCCGGCGTCCCTTCTGCTCCGTGCCCCGGCCAAGACCGAGAGATGCCTTGGGCTTGTCTGCTGCGAGCGGGAAGGGCTCACGCAGCTCATCACACCCCCAGATGGGGCAACGTCGGCACGTCACGGCAGGCGCTCTGGCGGGGTGGGGGGTGGCCAGATTCCACCATCAGGGAGTGGGAGGGGAGGCAGACAGACAGGCAGACAGTGGGTGCTGGGGAGGGGCACAGGTGGATCAGAAACAGACAACAAGGCTGGTGGGAGAGGGATACAGGGAGAGGGGTCTGCAGAGACCAATAGGGACACAGGGGTCACTTCGCAGATGGAGGCAATGCAGGAACGGGTGCCCCTTATGCAGACGGACCTTGGGCAGAACAGACGCCATTGACGGGCGGAAACGGACGCCGTTGATGGGCGGACCGAGGGCGGAAACGGACGCCATTGACGGGCGGACCGAGGGCGGGTGAGACTCCCGGTTGCCGAAAGGGCTCTTCACGGACGTGGCGGACGTGCGCCATGTCGCCTGTCAGTGTTTGCCTGCCTGAGAGGCCCACCAACTCCCCCCTCCCCTCTGAGCCCTGAGGGTCTGGCAGCCCCCCTGCTGTGGTCTCCTTGGGCTGGCTGTGGCAGGCCCTGGCTGGGATTCATGCAGGGGCTTGTGTGCTGGGGACTGTCTCTGTGTGTGTGGGGCAGTGCTTGTGTAACACTGGGGACATGTGTTTCAAGGGACATCTTTATTGTTCCGGAACATTGGCAGAGATGGCCAGGCGAGGCTGCCAGGGGTTGGCACAGCAGCCACTCAGAACATAGCAGCAGCAGCAGCAGGTGTGCCCCATGGACCTAGAGATGCAGGCGCTTCCCCTGTGGAACCACAGCCTGCACCATAGAAAGGGGAGGGGCAGCAAGTACGACAGCCAGGGAGGTGGAGCAGCAGCAGCAGCAGCAGCTGCGGCGGCGGCGGCAGCTGAGGAGGGTTGCAGGGCAGGCTCCCAGACCTCTGGCAGCATCGAGGCAGACGACAGTGGGGCAACCAGACAGTGGGGCAACCAAAGAGAGAGACAACAACACAACTTGTGGGTCACAACCATGGCACACCTAGCAATACTGACCTGTTGGTTGACCCTGTGGGGAAAAGAGAGGGGGGAACAGCTGGTGTCTACATAAGGGTTACAGTTCCACACTCATGGCATTGTGTGCTCACATTAATACAGGCAGCTATGAGACAAGACATTGGTAGAGAGGCATTTCAGAGAAGGCATTGCAGGCAGCTATGAGACAAGACGTTGGTAGAGAGGCATATCATGGCAGGCTATGCAGGCAGCTATGAGACAAGACATTGGTAGAGAGGCATATCATGGCAGGCTATGCAGGCAGCTATGAGACAAGACATTGGTAGAGAGGCATGTATCCTACCTATATTTCTATATGCAAAGAGTCAGAAGTCAGAACTCATGTCATCACGTTCCCTGCTCTTACCTGCACTTACCTGCTGGTGTTGTTGCCTGGGGGGGAGGGGCTGGGAGAAAGACATGGGTTAGCAAACACTTTCATGGAGACAGCTGCCCAGGCACAGCTGTAAACAGTTTGGCCACAGCCAGAACAGCCCTCTCTGCCCTAGAGGGGGGCAGAGAGGAGAGAGGAGAGGAGAAGAGAGAAGTGGGGTGTTTGTGAATTTTGCCCTCCACCGACAAAGTCCCACTTTGTGGCTGCTGGGGGACAGAACCCCACGCCACGTGCTCAGAGAGAGAGAGAGAGAGAGAGAGAATGGAGGGCTGGGGCTGGGCTTTTGTGGGAAAGAGGCTGGGTGGGGCTGGGTGCTGATAGGGTAACTATTTGGGTCCGGTTCCAGAGTTATGCCACAACTATTCCGTCCTAACTCAGGCACAACTCAGGAATAGGGTGTTAGAACTTTTCAGGAGAGGGCTGGAGTGGGTAAGGTAAAATGGCTCCTATGGGTCTCCTCAAATTTAAGTCCACCTTTTTTGTCGACCCAAATTTTGTGCCGGAGTTGTGCTCGAGGGGGCGTGTCGGGGGCTCTCCAGCGTCTGGAATACGACCCAAATTCGTAACCGCCCCCGTCACGCCCCCGTGACGCCCATGGAACGCCCACTCTTAGGCCGCAGTTGTACCGGAATTGTGCCGGCGCCCGTACTGCGCATGCGCGCGGCGTCCGTCGTAGATTCGTCCTACGTCCGGCACAATTGCAGCACAAATTCGGCCTCTCCGGCACAATTCAGGCACGAGCCTAAAGCGCTTAGGCTGCAGTTGTGCCTGAATTGTGCCGCTGAGGCCTTAGGCTGGACCGGGCTGTAAGTCTCCTATATTACAGTTTCACACAGCACAGCTTTGGAGGAACATATCCCCCACATTATGGGAGGTGTTACAGTACATCAATACAAAGCACTATTACTGTATAATATTCCATGTATACAAAGAAAATAGGCACACACATTCACTGATTTACAGGACACATCTGCCTTTTCCCCTACATGGAGTACTTTCTGTACAGGAAAATCATTTTGTTTTATTTAACAGAGACAGAGAGATGAGAAAAATACACATATTTTAAAAAGAGACTTATTTATTTAAATCCACTCTGCAGACATTAGGCGAATATTTATTCTTGAACCCTCTAATTCAAAGACCTGTTACCTTTGCTTGACCTTATTTCCTGCCATTGGCAAGAATTAAAATGCTTTCCATTCACTCTTAATAGCCATATAGTATAACCCTTGCTGTGAACAACTGCCTTTTAATGCATCCCTTTGTAGAATGCACAACTCTTGGGAACCCGGATGTCTGCTTCAGAAAGGGTCATTTACAAATTTCCTCTTGTCTGACCTAAGGGTTACATCACCCCAGTGGTCTCCCCCTTTTTTCTACTGTACTTCCGTCCTCATTCGTGTTCAAGACAGCACAGGTGGTTTTACATTTGAAAACCAGGTGTCTAAAGCTAGGTACAATGGCTGAAACATTTCCGTTATTGTTTTGTCTGGAGTTCAGATATTATAGGAATGCCCTCCTTCAAACAGCATCTTTTTGATAGTCTCTGATTTGCATTCTACACAAGCAGAAGCCTTCTGTGGGGCTGGCAGCTTTGTTTTTGGCTTGTTTGTTGAATTGACAGTAGGAGCAGACCAGATCCATTTCCAGGCTAGTTTTATCTAGGCACTGATGGCCCCACCTAATTTGAATCCATTAAAATTGATTAATCAAGATAGGGTAAAAAAAAATATAGTAAAGGTAAAGGTGACCCCTGACAATTAAGTCCAGTCCCTATCCAGTCCCAATTAAGTCCAGTGTCTGACTCTAGGGTGTGGTGCTCATCCCCATTTCAAAGCCGAAGAGCCAGCGTTGTCCAAAGACGCCTCCGTGGTCATGTGGCCGGCATGACTCTCCTTGCCACAGTGCGTAGCATGCAGCTGGAACACGGAGTGCTGTTTACCTTCCCGCAAGCAGTACCTATTTATCTACTCGCATTAACATGCTTCGGAACTGCTAGGTTGGAAGGAGCTGGCAGTGGCGTTCTGCGCCCTCCCGGCGCCTGGGGTGGGGGGAGGGAACGAACGCCCCCACGAGCGCTCGCGCGTGCCTGCCCACCTCTTCTTTCCCCTTCCCGGCTTCGTTGGTCAGCGGCCCAGCTGGGGCGCGAGCAGCTCGCTCCTCTAGCTGGGCCGCTGACTGACGAAGCCGGAAAGGGGAAAGGAGAGGCGGGCAGGCGCGCGCGAGCACTCGCGCACCTCCCCACCTCCGCCTGCTCTGTTGTCACTCCCCTGCTCTGTTCGGTCCAGGGGGCTGCGGCAGCAGCAGCAGGAGGAGGAGGAGGAGGAGGAGGTGGGGAGTGTTGTGCGCGAGTGAGCGCGCGCTCGCGCACAACACTCCCGCCTCCACCTCCTCCTCCTCCTGCTGCTGCTGCTGCTGCTGCCGCGGCCCGCCGGACCAAAGGCAGGTCCTGGGGGGGCGCCCCCTGGAAGCAGCGCGGGCAGGCGCGCGCGAGCACTCGCGCACCTCCCCACCTCCGCCTGCTCTGTTGTCACTCCCCTGCTCTGTTCGGTCCAGTGGGCTGCAGCAGCAGCAGCAGCAGCAGCAGCAGGAGGTGGAGGCGGAGGCGGGGAGTGTTGTGCGCGAGTGAGTGCTCGCTCGCGCACAACACTCCCCACCTCCTCCTCCTCCTCCTCCTTCTCCTCCTGCTGCTGCTGCTGCTGTCGCGGCCCGCCGGACCAAAGGCAGGTCCTGGGGGGGCGCCCCCTGGAAGCAGCACGCTGGGGGCGCTGCGCACCTGAACCCCCCATATTAGGACGCCTCTGGGAGCTGGCCAAGCAACGAGAGCTCACCCCGTCGCAGATTTGAACTGCCGACCTTTCAATTGACAGCTCATGGTTCAGCGGTTTAACCCACTGCGCCACCCGCTGGCACCTACACTAAATGTACATTATGTACACTACAGGTACATACAGTAAAGGTATATAAAGCTTGTATAAACAAAAAAATGTTAACCAGGTGATGAAAAACTAAATAGTGAAGGAATAACTAAATAGTGAAGGAGCTTCAAAGGCGAATCTGGGAGCAGCAACCAACCGTTCTGGCCACACGTCATTCCCCACAAATGGATCTCAGAGGGAGGGGGAACACAGAGCAGGGCCTCAGTGGTTGACTGGAGTGGGTGGGCAGATTCACAAGGGGAGAGCCTAAAAAAATCTGGTTCCAAACTGTTAGCTTTAAAAGGTTATAACCAATATCTGATTATGTCAGGGATGGCCAACCTTCTACCATTAGGGCCTCTACCATTAGGGCCTCTGCGTTCTTAAGAGTTGTGTAGAAGACAGAATCTTGGCAGCTGCAAGTGCTGATGGTGCTGCTAAATCAGCTGCACCTGCTGAAATGTCCTTACCTATACATCCATTAAAGGTCCAGGAGCATTCATGTTGGCCACCCCTGGATTATGAAGAAGAGAGAGCCTTTGCACATGTACAGGACACTTTTCCTTCACTACAGCCATTGAACCAGATTTGGTTTTCTACTGGTCCTACTCCTGTGCCTAACATGCAGAAAGAAAGGCTTTCCCCATTTATTTATGCCATGCCACAGAAAGCTTTGTCAGCTTAATTTCCACACATCAGGCTGATGTCAAAGGCACAGAAGTAGGGACTGAAGAACATTTGGTACACAATTTTGAGATTAGAAGAAATTGCTTCCACATAGTCCAGAGTACAATTGTGTATTAAAATTTACTTTCCTTGGCCGGGCTCCTGTGCCTTTAATAAGTGAACAGGCACAACTCATCAATTGAGGCTTCCCCACTGCAAAGATATAGTTGACATTTTCCCATCATACAACTGTTAAAGGTATAGGAGCCTTTGCCCAAAAAAATGTGGTAGCTATAGGAAGGAGGATGGTGCGGGTGCTGTGGTGAGGCTATCAGCAGTTGTCTAATGGGAAGAAGCTTCAGTGAGGAACAAACACTGTGGGTTGGAAAAAGGGTGAGGCATAGCCTTCATGATGGAAGGCAAACAATAAACTGTTCTTTAGAGAGAAAGACAAGAATTTGAAAGGTGAATGAAAACCTCTTAATTGTTTATTGCCCAATAAAGATGAAAGAAAAAAAGATAACTCCACAAGTCAGCCACCCCAGCTTGATTGGCGAATGTGTCACAAGCTTGAGACATTTTGTGGTCCTGAATACGTTCTAGGGTTGTCGTAACTTCTCGGGCAATGCAGAAAACAAACCCCATTGTGTCATTTTGATTAAACAATGCCACCTTGATAGTGCCACCTTTAAAAAAAAAAACAATCTCCAAAAGTTTGATAAAGTTCTGATTGATTTAAACATGAAGAAAGCCAACAAAAGATATCACAACACACATACGCAGAAGTTTTCACTAAGCATTCTGGGTGGTTTTGATAGGGTTCAGTAGCAAGAAGGCAAAAAGCGTGCAGCAGACTGCAAAAAAATGCCAAGGGCACAAATGGGATTCTCTTTTCATTGTCCCACTCAAACTGTTTCCTCTCAGAAAACAAAACTTTTTTCTGCATAAAATATTCCTAAAACAATACGTGAATTAACAAATATAAAAGACTCAGCCATTTGACAAGTTGAGCTTTCGTTATAACTTCTAAGCTACCTATCCTAAATAACTCAGAAGTTGCCTATCCTAAATAACTCGGAAATAACTAGGAGTAGGTTTTCACCTGACTTCATCACAGAAGCTCTAGGGACTTTAACAGCTGCAGAATGGGCAGGAATGAAACGGGCAGGTTTTTTCTGTTGCTGTTAAGGTGCAACAGGAGGTGCTGGGAGCTACAAGCTGAATTTTTGCCTGTCATGCATCTCTGAAAGGAAGTAGTTGGCAATCCTGTCCAGGAGATAGAATATATTCTAATATTTATTCCACTTGCTAATACATAGGTGGTTTTTCAATTTTTTTTACACAGGATGCCTTATCCTCTGTATTTAAGAAATGATTTGAGGCCTATTATTGCATGTGTACTCAGAAGCAGGAGAAAGCCCAAACACACTAACCGCCAGTGATGTAGACTTGAGTCCATTGACGGACTCGAGTCGGACTCAAGTCGCGTCAATGACTTGACTCGGACTTGACTCGGTGATTGTGAAAGACTCGACTCGAGACTTGGAGCCTTTTACGACAAGTCCAATTTTATTCAGGTTTAAACCCATTTTCCCCATTAAATAGATAGGGACTCACAACCAAAGACTCGGGACTTGGGGGCAAAGACTTGGGGCCAAAGACTTGGGACTTAACGTGAGACTTGGACCCAGAGACTTGGGACTTGACTCGAGACTTGGAGTCTGAGACTTGATCCACATCCCTGGTAACCACACAGATAGCTTATGTTCTGCGTGGGAAGCAGTTACTGGTTCTGATATACCACTTGATTTGTGGTCCTCTGTCTGGTGCAGAAGTGGTGGAGGATAAACAGGAGGCTTTGGGAGGGAAAGGGGATTTAAATCCCCTTTCCCTCCCAAAGCCTTCCGTTCTGCCCTCCACTACTGCTACACCAGTGGAGGAGCTGGGTAGGATTGGGCTGTGAATTCTATCCAGGGAAGGCTCTGGCTGGAGATCTACTCTGGGGAAGCGGGCATTTGCCCACTTACCCCAGGTAAACCCCAAGCCGCCACAATGGGGCTACTTGGTTTTCTACCAGCTCTTTAGCTGGCACAGAACTAAGCAGCTCCGTGTTGGGGCTGGAGGCCTGGGAGGGAGGATAGGATATGGTGGATATACAGTGGATGGATATACAGTGGTTACGTTGGATATACAGGTGCCAGTTGCACCCCCTCCCAGGCCCAATCTTCCCCCTGCCCTCCCCCTGTCCCATTGCGCCCCATCTCCATCCCCCCACCCTCCTCAGCCCCCGCGGTGCTCGGAGTGGCCTTACCTGCTCTGGTGCATGCAGGACCTGGATTCAATGCTGGCAGGATGGCACAGACATTCCTGTCAGTGGCGCCTCCTCTCTGGGTGTCAAAACGTGCCTTATGGCATGTTTGCAACACCCGATGCCAGCGCTGAGGTCACAGCGCCGGCGCCTATAGGATTGGGCCGTAAGATTAGGGGGACAAATTTATATTTGCCAATATCTAAAATTGTAAAATGTGTTTTATTCACTGATGCTAGCTTCTCTAACTGTACTTGATGGCAAGACAAAGGACCTCTTGCCTAAAGATCCTATAGGCTATTATGCAATTTTCTAATTGTTGCAGTCTTTATGGAAACAGCATACCCCTGAAGTCTCCAGACCTCTGTTGTGTACAATTTTGCTGTCACTGGTTTTGGAATTTGCATTTTTTAGAAAACTCACCCGGCTCAAATGAGTTGAGAGGGGCTGCAGTTTTGCCTCACTCTATGAGTCAAGGCAGAAGGCTTTTGGATGGTTTGAGCCAGCTAAAGTCAATCTGTTCAGAGAACAGGGCGGATCTTACCTGGGAGGCTCCGTCATTAGGATTGTTCTTTCCAGGCAAAGATGTCTCTTATCCGCCCACTCTCCCAGTTCCCACAGTAGGGGATTAATTAGTAGCTTCAGGGCCAAGTAGAATTTTTTTGCCCTGCTATCAGATTGGCCAAAGTGGGGGGATTTTTCCATCTACTTCATACTGTAATACCAATGAGTTAATAGTACAATAGTACAATATTGTACAATACAGTAGTACAATAGGCAGCTTCTCTATAGGTCACAACAGACAGGAGATGTGCAGGTAAGGAAGGCTTGAACAGGATTGGCAGCTTCTCTATTGGTAGTAGCCAGGGTGGCTGGTTTACAATTCCCTGGGGCTGTACAGAACAGGAGTGAGTAAGCCAGCCCTCCTCTGGGTTGCATCTGCTTGCACATTCTCAAAGGCCATTCAGTGTAGGGAGGTGAAATGGCAATAAGGTTTGCTCATCTAGCAGCTTACAGATTAGCAAACCTTATTGCCATTTCACCGCCCTACACTGAATGGCCTTAAGCAGGTAGTAGGGGAGCAAGACCATCACGGTGATGACCTGCTGCTCTTGCTAAGGGGATGGACTTTCCCACATATAGAGGCAAAGAATTGGCAGAGCCTGAATAGTACAAGCTGCGCTGCTATGGAGATGGATTTGATAGTGTGTTAATAACATTAAAAAGGTAAAGGTGACCCCTGACAATTAAGTCCAGTCATGTCCAACTCTAGGGTGTGGTGCTCATCCCCATTTCAAAGCCGAAGAGCCAGCGTTGTCCGAAGACGCCTCCGTGGTCATGTGGTCGGCATGACTCTCCTTGCCGCAGCGCGTAGCATGCAGCTGGAACACGGAGCGCTGTTTACCTTCCCGCAAGCGGTACCTATTCATCTACTCACATTAACATGCTTTGGAACTGCTAGGTTGGCAGGAGCTGGCCAAGCAACGAGAGCTCACCCCGTCGCGGATTCAAACTGCCGAGCTTTCGATCGACAGCTCATGGTTCAGCGGTTTAACCCACTGCGCCACCCGCTGGCCTATTTCAACCTAGTTCATTGCCTCATATCTTTATCAGGTGTGGGAGCAAAAATCACATACCAAACTCACCTGTCTAAGAGTCAAACTAGACATTATTATGTGTGAGCTCCATGATAAGAACTCCCCATTTTTGTTCCTCTCTTAAAAAGCAGCTGTCAAGGGTGTGTGTGCACGTACTTTAGATCAAGGTTGCAGTGCAAACGAAGTGGGGCTACCCTTCCCCCCCTGTACTATGCCCTCAGTCCAAAACTCACTCCTTGATTTTACTATTAGCCATTAGAGAGGAAAATGAAAGTCTGCCCATAAATTTTCTTCTCTGTGGCTAATAGCAGCTGCTTGTGGGTTTGTGACTTAAGCCAGACCATTAGCACAAGATAAAAGGGTTAGATCCTCTTCTCCTGCATTGCAAACTCAATCCAGATTGGAACCTCCCACAGTTGCCTTATATGAGGACAAAAAAACACCATGTGGAGCTCCAGTCACCGAACTCCCATGGAACTCCTAGTTTGTCCCAAGAAGGGTTTGACTAAACTATGATAGATTCTTTAGGACATATGGCGTCCTTTTATCTCCTTTGTTATTTTTCTTTTTAAAAATGTGTCTTACACAGGTTTTGTGAAACTAATTGCAAACACAACAGAAATGGAATAGTGGAAGGATTGCATAGTAAAAATAACAATTATGCACATTGAGAAGTACTGTATAGCATTCAGTCAAAGCCAGACTAGAAGCTCCTTTTGCTCAGTTATCTCTGGAGTGGGGAAAAAAGGGCAGGATCTGAGTATAAAGAATTATCTACAATGTATGATTAGATCATAGAACGGGAAGGTGAAGATATTTTAGTACAAAGCAGTCCTTAACTTAATGGTCCTTAGACCGTCCCTAGAACAATTCACCAGACTCCAATGCTATTAGAGTTTAGGCGCCAGGCTAAAACTTTGCTCTTTTCCGCCTCCAGTCGTTTAGTAATATTTGAATTATTAACTTGTTGTTTTGAGGCTGACTCTTGCTTAATGGTGTTCTGCTGAATTATGTATTATTGTGTTGTGTTATTACTATTATTTTTAATGCTTTATTCTGTAAGCCATCTTGGAGACGTGGTTGAAAGGCAACCTAAAAATGTGTTTTTGGTAGATAAACTTTAAAGCAATCTGTAAACTTTAGTTAAGAAAGGTGCCATCACAAATAGAGGAGATGAAAGGCCTTCTTAGCCTTTAAACTAAGTAGTTTATTATAATGAAAGTTTTGTTGTGCATCTAGATTATCAAGGTTAATCTAGTTTATTAAGACTATTCTGCTCCACTGAATTATATGATCCTAAGGCAAAAGCACATTGGTTTTAAGATACATTTGAACACTAGTCCTGAGAGAGAAAAATAACTTCTATGAGTGCTTGTCTCTTCTATGAGAAACAATGAGTGCTTCATTGTCTAAGTAAAAATTTGTCTTCAGTACCACTTCTACACCCTGAAGCCGATAACACAAAGCAGTCTTGATACCCCCTACCTTAGTAATTGTTGGAATAGTTGCAGTCCAGATACAAGTCTAGTTGAATCATCCACAATTGGTTAGTAAGCTTTGAACTATTGTATCCCAAACTATGGCCTACGCCCCCTAAAGAATCACATGACTAGTTCTGTATGCCCAAGTGAGCTTTGGATCCATGTTTCTCAAACCCCAAGGCTGCCCTAGGTAAAGGTAAAGGTATCCCCTGACAATTAAGTCCAGTCGTGTCCGACTCTAGGGTGTGGTGCTCATCTCCATTTCAAAGCCGAAGAGCCAGCGTTGTCCGAAGACGCCTCCGTGGTCATGTGGCTGGCATGACTCTCCTTGCTGCAGCACGTAGCATGCGGCTGGAACACGGAGCGCTATATACCTTCCCGCAAGCGGTACCTATTTATTAACTCGCATTGACATGCTTTGGAACTGCTAGGTTGGCAGGAGCTGGCCAAGCAACGAGCGCTCACCCCATCGCAGGAATCGAACTGCCGACCTTTCGAACGACAGCTTATGGTTCAGCGGTTTAACCCGCTGCGCCACCCGCCGGCCATACCATATGGATGCCCTTGTTGTTGTTCAGTCGTTAAGTCGTGTCCGACCCTTCGTGATCCCATGAACCATATCCCGCCAGGCCTTCCTATCCTCCACTATCTTCCTGAGTTCGCTCATTTTCATGTTCGTTGCATCGGTGATGCTGTCTAACCATCTCATCCTTGGCCTTCCCCTTCTCCTTTTGCCTTCAGTCTTTCCCAGCATCAGAGTCTTCTCCAGAGAGTCCTCTTTTCGCATTAGGTGGCCAAAATATTTGAGTTTCAGCCTTAGTACCTGTCCTTCCAGGGAACAGTCAGGGTTGACTTCATTTAGGATTGACTGATTTGATCTCCTAGCAGTCCAAGGGACTCTCAGGAGTCTTCTCCAGCACCACAGTTCAAAAGCATCTATTCTTCGGCGCTCAGCCTTCCTTATGGTCCAGCTCTCGCAACCATACATTGCTACTGGGAACACCATCGCCCTGACTATACGAACTTTTGTTGGTATGGTGATATCTTTGCTTTTTATTATGCTATCTAAATTTGCCATAGCTTTCCTTCCAAGGAGTAAGCGTCTTTTAATTTCATGGCTGCTGTCTCCGTCTGCAGTGATCTTGGAACCCAAAAAAGTAAAATCTGTTACTGCTTCCATTTCTGCCCCTTCTATTTGCCAGGAATTGATGGGACCAGATGCCATGATCTTAGTTTTATTAATGTTGAGTTTCAAGCCAACTTTTGCACTCTCCTCTTTCACTCTCATCAAGAGGCTCTTTAGTTCTTCTTCACTTTCTGCCATTAGAGTGGTATCGTCTGCATATCTGAGGTTGTTGATGTTTCTCCCGGCAATCTTGATTCCGGCTTGCGATTCATTCAGCCCTGCATTTCTCATAATGTACTCTGCATATAAGTTAAATAGGCAGGGTGACAATATACAGCCTTGCCGTACTCCCTTCCCAATTTTGAACCAATCAGTTGTTCCATGGCCGGTTCGAACTGTTGCTTCTTGACCCGCATACAGGTTTCTCAGGAGACAGGTAAGGTGGTCTGGTATCCCCATCTCTTTAAGAACTTGCCACAGTTTGTTGTGATCCACACAATCAAAGGCTTTTGCGTAGTCAATGAAGCAGAAGTAGGTGTTTTTTTGGAACTCTCGTGCTTTCTCCATGATCCAGCGCATGTTGGCAATTTGATCTCTAGTTCCTCTGCCTCTTCGAAACCCAGCTTGTACGTCCGGTAGTTCTCGGTCCACGTACTGCTGAAGCCTAGCTTGTAGAATTTTGAGCATAACCTTGCTAGCATGTGAAATGAGTGCAATTGTGCGATAGTTTGAACACTCTTTGGCACTGCCCTTCTTTGGAATTGGAACGTAAACTGACCTTTTCCAATCCTTTGGCCACTGCTGAGTTTTCCAAATTTGTTGGCATATTGAGTGCAGCACTTTCACAGCATCATCATTTAGGATTTTAAGTAGCTCAGCTGGGATATTATCATCTCCGCTAGCTTTGTTGTTAGTAATGCTATCTAAGGCCCACTTGACTTCGCTCTCTAGGATGTCCGGCTCTGGGTCAGTGACCACACCAGCGTGGTCATCAGGAACATTAAGATCTTTCTTGTATAGTTCTTCTGTGTATTCTTGCCATCTCTTCTTAATCTCTTCTGCTTCTGTCAGGTCTCTGCCTTTTTTATCCTTTATCATGCCCATCTTTGCACAAAATGTTCCCTTGATATCTCCAATTTTCTTGAAGAGATCTCTAGTCCTCCCCATTCTGTTGTTTTCCTCGATTTCCTTGCATTGTTCATTTAAGAAGGCCTTCTTATCTCTCCTTGCTATTCTCTGGAAATCTGCATTCAGTTGTTTATATCTTTCCCTTTCACCTTTGCTTTTCGCATTCCTTCTTTCCACAGCTATTTGTAAAGCCTCATCTGACAGCCACTTTGCTTTCTTGCATTTCTTTTTCTTTGGGATGGTTTTAGTTGCTGCCTCCTGTACAATGTTACGAACTTCCGTCCATAGTTCTTCAGGCACTCTGTCTACCAGGTCTAATGCCCTAAACCTATTCTTCACCTCCACTGTATACTCATAAGGGATATGGTTTAGGTCATATCTGACTGGTCTAGTGGTGTTCCCTACATTCTTCAATTTAAGCCTGAATTTTGCAAGAAGAAGCTCATGATCTGAACCACAGTCAGCTCCAGGTCTTGTTTTTACTGATTGTATAGAGCTTCTCCATCTTTGGCTGCAAAGCACATAATCTATCTGGTTTCGGTATTGACCATCTGGTGATGTCCATGTGTAGAGTCGCCTCTTGTGTTGTTGGAAAAGAGTGTTTGCTATGACCAGCGTGTTCTCTTGACAGAACTCCGTTAGCCTTCGCCCTGCTTCATTTTGCGCTCCAAGGCCAAACTTGCCTGTTGTTCCGTTTATTTCTTCATTTCCTACTTTAGCATTCCAGTCTCCTATGATGTAAAGGACATCTTTTTTGGGTGCTAGTTCTAGAAGGTGTTGTAGGTCTTCATAGAACCGGTCAACTTCATCTTCTTCGGCATCAGTGGTTGGGGCATACACTTGGATTACTGTAATGTTGAATGGTTTGCCTTGGATTCGAACTGAAATCATTCTGTCGTTTTTGAGGTTGCACCCCAGTACTGCCTTTCCCACTCTTTTATTGACTATGAGGGCTACTCCATTTCTTCTAAGGGATTCATGCCCACAGTAGTAGATATGATGGTCACCTGAATTAAATTCGCCCATGCCCGTCCATGGATGCCCTACCATATGGCAAATTGCCTTTGAAACTGAGGGTAGATGAGCAGGTGGACTGCTATTCAAAGTCAAAAGCCCTATGGGGTGTGCCAAGAGTTTGGGAGCACCTAAAGCAGCTCTTTGAATCCAGACCCATACTTTTAGGGGCAAACTAGTTGTGATGTGAGAGTTCTCCAACAGGAATGTTTCAGTTTCAGGTTTTTTTTTTCCAAAAAGCAGCTGTTAGAATGTGGACCAATTTGGGTCAGGGCTATTATGGGATATTAATTCTTTGCCCTGCTCCTATTTCCCAAATTAACGGCCCAATTTTATCTCCCCTCCCTTTACAGCTGTCATAAATAAACAGCCTTCAGAAAATGTGCAGAGCCATGCGCTTCCAGAATGCACACCAGAGAGTCTGGTGGAGTGGCCCCGTGTGCGGTGGGGGGAAATGGAGCATATGCCAATGAAGGTAGGTCTGCAGGAAGGGTGGAACGGAGTGGATCGGGGGAGGTCTGGGGCATGATGGAGGCAGGACAGGGTGGCACCTGGTGCGGGCAACTTGCACAAGATGCTATCCCCTCCAATAGCAGCCAGCACTCCCCCTTTCTCTCAGGCTATAGAGCCAGCGCAGGTTCGAGTAGACCCATAAGGGAAATATTTTCCCTTACCTCTCCCAAGCGTTTAGGCGCGACTGCGTGGTATGGCGGGGGAAACCATAGGATTGAGCTGTAAAAAATGACCTCTCTGAAGTTGCTACTAGAACCAGAGGGAAAAAGTATGGGCACAATTTTTCCCCATAAAAGTTTCCCCTTTCTTAGCTAATAGAAGCTTTTTTTCTATTGTGTGAGATCTCAGTTGAGGTCATAATGCAAAGGGATAGGGTTAACACACACACACACACACACACACACACACACACACACACACACACACACACACACACACACACACACCCGTACTGCACCCCTGATCCGAATCACCCACTTCATGGCTGCTTGCTGAAAAGAAAGCTGTCAGGAATTGCAGTCACAGTTCGCCCACGTCACCTCCCCTTAGAGTTGCCAGTAAAGAAAATATGGAGACGGAATGGAAGATACTTACTTTAAAGAGGCTATTCTAGGTTTTTTCTTTTCTGTAGCGTGAAAGGATTCATGGCCAGATACGATGTTCAACGAAACAGGCAATATGGGATTTTTCTTAAGCCATGTATTTTTCTTAAAAGGAACAATAAAAACTTTTAAAACAAGACCCGATGTTGCAGCTTTTTTCTTAATCCAAACACATGCCCGTTTTAAAAGTACACGAAGGAACAGCCAAAGTGACAGCCAAGATAAAAGTTTTTTTTTTGTTTCCTTGCAAAAGTCAATGTTTCCTCCTAATATTCCTAGGACATTGTCAAGACAGGCACAGTACAGGTTACTGTTAGATGACAGTCCACCATCTAGGCACTGGCCAGAACCATGTCCTGCTTAATAACTTCAGCACCATCACTGCATCATGTGTGTTGTCAGACTACCAGGGGTGGCCAAACTTGCTTAATGTAAGAGTCACGTACAATAAATTTCAGATGTTTGAGAGCCACAATATTTAAGAAACTTTTACATTCTTCAATATATTTACTCTCTATGAACATTAAACTTGTGTTTTAATCCAGTGGACTCTCTGTAATTAATTATAAACTGTGTAAATAATTATAAAGTGTGAAAATGTCTTATTTACCTATTATATTAATTGTGATGCAAAAAGGAGCTCAGCTAACATATTTCCAAGAGCTGTCTTTATATGTCAAAGAGCCGCATGTGGCTCAGGAGCCGCAGTTTGGTCACCCCTGGACTATACCCATGTGGCAATTCTGGCCATCTTACTCCAACAGGGCCAAGTGTGTACTGTACTTTCATCCAATTGTTTTCATCAACTGAAATGCAGCTCTGTGTGTGTGTGTGTGTGTGTGTGTGTGTGTGTGTGTGTGTGTGTGTGTGTGTGTGTGCTACAGCAGACCTATAAACATCTGGGCAACTATCTAAGCCCTACTTTTGTTAGACCTTCTGGGGTTTTTTTTTTTAAAAACAACCTCATACAGCAGCAGAGCTAGTTTTTAAAAAAAGAAAGAAAAGGTCATTCTATCCCCATCCCCCCTTACCCTTGCTTTCTTTTCCTAATGTTTTCCTAAAATAAATAAATTATGTATTTTAATCTTTGTTGTAAGCCACCTTGGGCATTTGCCTTTTGGCATAGGAAAAGGCGGGATATATTTTTTTAAAAAAAATAAAAATAAAAAAAATTCCTTTGTCTGGTCTTGCTTCAGCAGTGGGGCTGCATGCTGATGAGCAGAACAGCTAAATGTTGAGATTTTTGAGCTAAATCATCATTTTCAGGAGCCAGTTGAGTCATGCTATGTAGGTACTTTGGGTTATGTAGTAGAGACTGATAATTAATAACCAGATGTCAGTACTATAATATCAATTTTTTCAGGCAAGGGAAGGATCTTGTGTTTTAAAGGTTGAAATAATGGGAATATTTCTATTGCTTCATCTGATTTCTTTTGCCTAATGAAGCTTGGTGATGGCCCTTTGTATACTTTCATACAGTATGCAGAAGGCACACAGTTAACCAGCTCTGCTCTTTTTATGTTTTCAATTAAGTGACATGACAACACGGCATATAAAGCAGTCCCGTGACAATGTAAGGCGGGCAGCCATTACGTTGATTTACTTTGGACCATTTTAAGTTCAAGGAGTGGGATAAAGAGAGAAGGAGCTAAAACTTCTTTCACACTGATGTAATAAATTCTGTGCATTGCTTGAAAGATTGGTTAAAATAGCTCGTAAGGGAAAGTCAAGGGTGGAAGGGAAAAACTTGTTTTGTATTCTACTGTGATGGAAAACAATAGATTATGGGAAAGTTCTCCAGAAGGTGATCAGAGGAAAAGTTCACCCGCATCTATCATGAACTGTGTCTGTGAGGCCTGCTGGGATAGGAGGGAGGGACATAAAGGTGTCAACAGTGGGGCTGATACTGTAAATCACAACAATGCTAGTTAAGTGAAATGGCTGGCTAGGAAAAGCGCCTTCAGAATTCAACTTCTTTGCTGCTGCTCAGGCCATTTTCGCTTCCCCACCCCCACCCCCCTTGTGACCTGGGGTAGTCTGGTGTTGTGCATTGGTCTCTCCTGATTAGCTTTCATGTCAAGATCTATTCTCAAGTTCAAGAAAGGTGAAAAGAGGAATGACCCAGAGACCACCAAAGTGTTCCAATGGTATCTTTAGGATCTGCTCTTTCTTTCTCAAAGTCTTTCATGATTCCTCCTCTGAGATACTGGCTCCTGTTTTATTTTCTCTCTAAGTGCATTGAAGGTAAAAGCAAGTTTATATTTTATTTAGAACCATTTACTGTACAGGAGGACCAAACTGATGGCCTCAGAGTCAGAAATGTCTCTCACCTGATCTCATCTGAGGGTCACTTCACACATTACATCATTAGGTGAACAATTGAAACACTTTAGGAGCACAATTAAAAAAATGTACGTATTGCGTGAATGTGACAAGCACATGTTTGCAAAACATGTGGATCATAGCAATATACTCATTAGGGAACTAGGATTGACTGCAGCTCTGTGTGAGATTACACTGTGTGGTAAATGTGCCTTTGCCCTGGCTTACTTTATGAAATAGCCCTTCACAGGATGAGAAAAATGGTCCAGCTATGTTACTAATCCAATCTCCACATTTTCTTCTTCTTATTGAACTAATGCATTGCTCCAGTCTACTAGATTTATAATGCATGTCTGTGGCACTGATTACCATTAATAATGTATCTTTATTATGAACATAAGAAAAGCCTTGCTGGATCGGGCCAACAGCCCATCTAGTCCAGCAAGCTGTTTCCCACAGTGGCCCACCCAGTGGTGTCATCAGCGGTGGGGGCTTTGGGGTGGTAGGCCCCTGGGCGGCGGGATTGGGCCCCGGGCGGCAGGCAGGCAGGGGTGCAACAGCGGCCAGCGGCGGGGCGGATCATCCCATTCGCCGGGGCAAGTGAGGAGTGTCGTCAGCATGTTAGTCCCTCCCGCCCACCCTGCACCTCTGAGTGCTCGATAACGACTGCTGCCATTAAGTCACTTCCGGCACGGGGGGCGGTCATAGGAACATAGGAACGCCACTTGGCCCACCAGCTGTCTCCTGGAAACCCACAAGCAGGGTAGGAAGCATCTCTCACCATTGCTTCCCTGCAAGCAGTATACTTTTCATACAAGGAGATGGGGGAGAGAGAGAGCAGAAAACACAGAACAGAATGGAAATAACTTTTATATAATATGGAAAGACTGAAATCAGAAGAGTCACATATAGTGCAGAATAAAAAAAAATGGGTGATTTTACCCAACGTCAGTTTCACTCCTCCATCCAATTGCTTTCCCTGGAAGGACAGGTACTGAGGCTGAAACTCAAATATTTTGGCCACCTAATGCGAAGAGAGGACTCTCTGGAGAAGACTCTGATGCTGGGAAAGATTGAAGGCAAAAGGAGAAGGGGAAGGCAAAGGATGAGATGGTTAGACAGCATCACCGATGCAACTAACATGAAAATGAGCGAACTCAGGAAGATAGTGAAGGACAGGAAGGCCTGGCGGGATATGGTTCATGGGATCACGAAGGGTCGGACACGACTTAATGACTGAACAACAAAACACACACAATATCATGCAGCACACAAACACAAAACAAGCCTCATCTTCCAGGAACTAATATGTGCCACATGGCAGCCATGTAGTGGTGGTCACTTTAAGTTGTTCTATTGTACACTGTAAACTAGTCATGCACAGGAACTCACCAAACTGATGGTGAGATTGGAAAAGGAAGAGGAGGAGAAGCACCAGAAATATAAAGAAACAAAAAGCTGCCCAGAAAGAGAAGTCAAACCTCAAGCTCACACCAACTGAGAAGACTTCATCCAGAAGAAGTGCAAATAGCCCCGTAAGTTGTTCCTGGGGTGCCACAGGGAAGTATTTGCATGTGTATACCTGAACATTATGCAAACGTAGCAGGAAGGGCCCACTTCAAATCTCAGCCGTGTCATCAGCTCATTAAGGTCACAATCCAACCGCACACTTGCCTGGGAATAAGCCCCATTGAACACAGTGGGTCTTGCTTCTGAAGAAATACGGATAATGTAGCACAGTATGTGGCTTAAGACAAGCCACCACCTTCCACCCCTTCCCTGCTACAATATGGAGACCACGATACTGTTCTACTTTACAAGGTTGTTGTAAAAAGGACTGGGATGATGAGTGTTAAGCTATTTGAATGTCCGGTAAGTGCTGAGTAGTACTATTGAAATAATTGTAAAGTAACTGAACAAATAAATATAGCTTCTCAAGTGAAATTATGTAATGAATTGCTGAGTGACTTAAGACTATATATCACAGAACTTTTCAATTGCTTTTTTTCCCTTTTGGCAAGTACCACTTTTCAAAGTACCACCTTTTGCAGTTCCTGCTACTGCCACTAGTGACATCAGTTGTGCAGAGAAGTGGGCAGTTTGTCCCACAGTTATTCTGTACAGCACAGGAGAGGCTTCTTCAGTTGCTGCTACCTCTTGATTTCTCCTTTGCTCTGTGCCCTCTTTCACAAAGTGGTGCCTTGACTGAAGGATCCACATAGCCACATCTTGATCACTGGTACCCCACCACCCCTACCATCTCCACTGTGGTGGGGTCAGAGCAATGCCACATGGTCATCATGACAGCAAAGCCAAATACCACCTGCCATTCTTGAAGGACCACTAGTGGTACTACTGCCACTGGCTGAAAAGCACTAATACATGAAATATACTGTACAAGCCTCGCTAAATTAATCATGCATCACCATCCAAAACATTCACCTTGACGCTCAGCAGCTTTGATGTTTTACTTTCATGTTATGATAGAGCAGTGGTGGTCATGTGCCATGTGCCACATTTTATGTAGATAATCTTGAGCATGCCACTTAAGAACATAAGAACATAAGAAGAGCCCTGCTGGATCAGGCCAAAGGCCCATCTAGTCCAGCTTCCTGTATCACACAGTGGCCCCACCAGATGCCTCAGGGAGCACAAGACAACAAGATAAATGAATTTATTTAAATAAATAAATAAATCTAAGGTAATGAAAATATTTAAAGCACAGTGACAGCGCAAGAAGAATAAGGCACAGAGGGGTGCAGAGACCTCCTCTAGTGCCACAGGCTTGGAAAGGCGCGCTGGGGTCGAGAAAGAGAGAGGGACTTCAGCGCTCGGCTCGAACAGGAACGGCAGTGTGTGCCACTTCAAAGGCTCGGTGTGGGTTGGCCACCTATGTGATAGAGGCTCTGGGGTGGTTCCAAATTCTCTTTCATGAGGTCTTTGATTTCATCTTTGGTTCACCCAGGTTCTATCTTGGTTAGTAGAAGGGAATGTGCTGATTTTATCTCAAAAGTACTGTTCCTTTTAATCATACGCAACAGGCTTAACAGGCGCAAAACTTTTTTGGTCAATAGGCTTTGCACTGAGAAAAGGCTTTAAGTAAAGATGGTCTGTGGTTACCAATACAAAAACAACAGCAGCAGAGGGCCTAAGAGTTTTACGGTGCAAACCTGTGCAAGTGGCCAGCCACTGCATCCTGTGGCTTGCACCAGCGCAGCCTGGGCTCACCTCAGGGGAAGGGGACATTCATCTCCGCAATGGGTCTCCTCAAATGCACGCCAGCTCGGATGCACGCCAAATATTACCGTTACAACCCCCTTCGCTAATGCCTGTGTCAAACATCTGTTGGAGCAGAGCCTTGCCCTGCATTAAAATCTGTATTCTGCTGTCAACCACCTTCGAAATATAGTAATGGGGAAGTAATTAAACATTGCTCATGAGGCTGTTGTGCCTCATCAACAAACCGGTCTGTTAAATATTTCATCTCAAACTCACCTCTGAAGTTCCATCCATCTCCGTGCCGTGATGAAGGCTGCATAATTCATACCACTTCTCAAGGCATCATTTTTCACACAAATGTATTAAACCATTTGAGCAAACCAGTCCTGAAAGCGAGCCTACTCGAAACTTGCTGCCATCTACTTACCTTGCCGTACTTCTAATCCATCACTTTAATGGTTGCAGGTCATAAACAGGGAGTCTTTTTTATGAGTAATCTCTGTATTCCTTGCATTGTGTTCATAAGTGAAGGGGAAGGGGCATTTCAAGCCAAAACAGGGGCCACCTGCCAAGAAAGCCCATCTTGGCTGGGTGGATATTTTCCCAACCTCATCATCCTTTGGTCATCCATGGAAAATCTAGCTGCTTCTTCCCTTCAAGCTGGGCCTTTGATCCCTAAGAGTTTTACAACCCTGGAATTACTGTATTCACTGAAGTGTAACCACTTCTAGGTAGGCGAGAACAGTTGTGAAAAGTATGCAGTACACAAACAAATGTGTGATACACTTAAAATGCTTCAACCTTCCTAAATGGGTTAGCTTGGTATCATCAACTTCTGTCACAATGGGTCTGTCTTTAGCAGATTCATTCTATAGAGATGCTTGTATTATATAACTGCCGGAGCAAAAAAAAACAAAAACAAAAACCCACAAATGACAAAGAGTCCTGTGGCATCTTAAAGGAAAGCACATTCATTGTGGTTCATTGACTGGAGCCTCACAACATCAGATGTATGAATAAGATTTATTCAGTCTGGGCCACCAATACACAAACATACATCGGTCAAATTTAAATACCTAAAAACATTGCTAACTGGGTTAGTTTGGTGTAAATGTTTGTAGTGGTGCATTTAAACTTTCTGGTCATCTGGTGTGCCATTGTTAATTAATAAAGAGCACTGTGCACGTAGGGGAAAGATAAGCCTGGTTTTTCAATGTAATTGCTATGGATCCATTTAGATGGGGAAAGAAATAGGACCGAGTTTTATTGGAGCTGGGAACTGCAACAGTTACAGAATGCAGTTACTTCAATCAGGATTTGAACATCAGAATAAATACAGGATAGTTGTCAGCAGTTAACAAGAGAATTGCATGAAGATACTCATCATGCTGGGTTCTGTTTCAATAAATTCAGAATTCCTATGCTTTTCTAGTAGGAAGCATTCAATAAAAGAATTATACATGAGCTTATGAAAATAGCTATTGCCAGGGGCAGAAAAGAAAACCCAAGATAGGAATAACTGAACATTATAGATGTTTGCTACTGAATTTTGTTGGCAAAATTCTGCTACTGCAATTAAACCTTTAGATTGACACAGTTAGTGGACAGGTCCTGGAAAGCAATGCCTCAATGTAGACGTTTTTGCGGTCTAGACAAGGAGCAAAAGAGGTACTTTTGCTGAGTACTTAGTAACCTGTGATGTTTAGTGGGTCACAACAACTTGTGCAAATCTTTGTTAGAGTACCATAAACCAGCTTGCCTGATCAAGAGCTCAAATCTCATAAAATGGTGTCTTAACTTGCCATAGATCTGCCTTTTTTTCCTAACAGATGGTCTCCTTTAACAGCTGTGTGATAAGCAGGTATAGTTTGTTCTGGCATGGTGGTAGTCAGGGACGTGCCAAGGAGAGTGCAGGCCATACTGGGTGCCACCCTCAGGGAGGTGCCACCACATACCGCCTGAGCCCTGCCAGCGAACTTCAGCCCTCTCTGGGTGCAGCCACCTCACGCTCTCCCCAAAAAGCGTGTTTTGCCATGCTTTAGCAAGAGTCCGAGGCAGCTGCATGTGAAGAAGGCCAAAGATCGTAGAGCAGGGGTGGTCCAGAGGTGGGCTTATCTAATTAAAAGCAATGTAGAAAACCCAGAAGGTTGGGGGCGACGTGGTTATGTCATTACATCACACACCTGAATTTCCGGAATGCTGGCTCCTGCAGCTAAATGCCATACTGCGTGGCTCCCACCTGGGACACCTGTAATGCAGCAGTGCTCCTGTTCCTGCTCCTGTCCAGGACAATGCCTGCCTGCCTGTCCTGCTGTTGTCAAAGGCCCAGAGTTTCTGCTAGGAAGAAACAGGACAACTTCAGACCCGATAGGACACAAACAAGAAGGTTTTCCTTTTGAGCCACGCCTTGTTGCTATCCCTTTCATCTACAGCAATTAAGCACATTAAGTTCCATACTATAAAAAGCTCCATCTGCTGATTTCTACATGTCAAACCTCTATGGAAGGCACAGAAGCAGGCCAGGCTAGGCTGTTTGTTTGTTTGTTTGTTTGTTTGTTTGTTTGTTTGTTTGTTTGTTTGTTTGTTTCTGGGCACTTGGCAACTTTATTTCACTGGCAATAATCTTCTTCAGATTCATTTCAAAATGTTCAGTCAGGAGACCATCCTAGAAATCATGTGATTTGAAAATAACATACATTTTGGCAGGGTTAAAATGTGTCTTCTGGATTGTTCCCTCATGATCAGTTCTTTCCGCCCCCCCCAAAAAAAAAAACAGATGCCAATAGCAGGAATAATGATGGTGGGAGTTGTTGGGGGGCCTGGGGCAAAGCCCTCCCATGCGGCCCCCATGGGGCCCTTGGCCATCACCCCCCCCCCCGGTGCATTGGGCAGTACCACTACTACCACCAGTACAGAGGGCTCAGGAATCAGTCTGGGCAGGGAGACCTTCTGATGGGCCTGGGTCCTTGGTCTGATACCACCTCTGAGAAGGAAGAAGTGATCACAAAGTAATCAGTACAATCCAGTCTTGTTGTCACATTTATGTTGCTGCACAATATACAAAAAACTTACAAGACTGGTACTTTACAGAGTCAGAAAGCAATGATGAAAACAAATAATAGTGCCTTTAACAGCTGCCAGAGAGGCACAAATGTAACCATTCTTGGCAACTTTTGGAAAACTGGTGTGTGTTTGCTTTCTGCCTGCCATCTCACCGTTCAAAAAAGAGAGCTTCTGTCAGGGAAAGGGTGGCAACCCAAAAGCAGAACAAATATCCTGACAGTGCAGGATTTGTGAAAAGCTGTTGAGAGCAATTCCTACATAATGCACAGAAGAGGAGACGGGAAGTAAAGTAGCACATTAAAGAGTCCTGTGCTGGTTTAGGGTGATTGTTTTTGTACATTTGTACCAAAAAAAAAAAAAACCTATAGGAAAAATCAAGACGCCAAATGTTTCAACCACACAAGATCTTTTTTCACTAATTTTGTGGGAAGGATTTATGTCATTGTACTTGTTTTTTTTTTAAAAAAAGGGGCCGCAGTGGCTTAGTGGTTAAGACGCTGAACTGCAGACCGGAAGGTCGGTAGGACAGCAGTTCGAGACCCAAGTGCCGTGTGATGGAGTGAGCTCCCGTCTTCGGCCCCAGCTCCTGCCAACCTAGCAGTCCGAAAACAAGAAATTGCAAGTAGATAAATAGGTACCGCTATGGCGGGAAGGTAACAGCGCTCCATTAGTCATGCTGACCACATGACCACGGAAGCACCTTCGGACAGCGCTGGCTCTATGGCCTTAGAATCATAGATGAGCACTGCATCCTAGAGTTGAACACAAACTGGCTTTCGAACAGGAAAGTCACATAGTTTTTCAAATCAGCATTATCTAGCACTTACCTTAGCATTCTTTAATGTCATATTCATTAAGAATATTTGTGAATAAGAATTTTTGGGAAAGTGTTTCACATGGCACATATATTTCAAATGCCTTAAGCATCCAATATGCAGCAAAATTGCAGATGGTATGCTCCATACCATACGGTACTTTTAAGAGGAATTTCTCATATCCACATTACATCTAGGAGGAAACTTAAAGCTTGCTGATCCTTCTAGTTTGTATCCAAACCAGGAAATACATTGCCAATCAGAATCAAAAACATATTTTTTTTCACCTAGTAGTAAGTGTCATAGGCAACCAAAACGGGTTGGGTGCTATTGAAATCAATTCTAATATAGACCCAGCCCAGAAAACTATGCAATGAATGAGAGATCTTAGACCTTTTGTTTCTCAGAGGAACTCCCCCCACTGCCACTGCCCTCAAACCACTCCTGGTACATGTTGGGGAGGTACAAAGCCAGGATGGTGTAGTAGTTTGGGAGTCGGACTTAGACTTGGAAGACCCAGGTTCAAATCCCTGCTCAGCCACAAAGCTTCCTGGGTGACCTTGGGCCAGTCACTATCTCTCAGCCCCACCTACCTCACAGGGTTGTTGTGAGGACAAAAGGAGGGGAGGAAATATGTACACCACTCTGAGCTCCTTTGGAGGAAGGGCGGTATAAAAATGTGAAAAATAAATAAAAATAAATAAATTAATGTTGCTCTGGTGAGTTCTGGTGTTGAGAACAAAAAGCTGTCAAAGGCTCTCTAGGAACCCACACACAGTCCCTTTATCACGCCAATTCGGCAGATCTCTGAATTATCCGCTATGAACTCAGTAGCGTAGCTGGACGTGCGCCAGTGGGGGGCAATGTGTCATCATCGCTACACCCACCCTGCAACCAGACCTGATCTGGAGCCAAACAGATCAGGGTCATTCCAGTGGCGGGGCACGCAGGGCGCTGACATATTGCCCCCCCATCGCCCCACTGGCGCAAGTCCAGCTACACTACTGTATGAACCACTCACTTTGTTATTTTGCCCAGCTGATGTACACCTATTGCTGTTTCCTTGAGCAAGTAAAATTACAAATTGTGGATTTTCTGATGATGAAAGAGAATTCATGCAAGGTCTCTCCTTTGATATCACACCATTGGCATGAACAAAATAATATGCACATGTCAGACAGAAAAGATAAGCATCTGAACCATTTCTTACTGGCCCATTGCTTTCCACTGCATTAATGTTCATCCTCCCAGTTCTAAGGAATATATGATAGCAAATTCATACCTTGGGTTGTATCCAAAAAAAGTTAGTCATCATGACACAGCCCCATTGAAATTGGGTCATTCTTCAGCACCATGTTAGTTGTGACTAACTTAAGCCCAATCATATGGCATTTGCCTTGGCATGGGATAAGGCGGGATATAAATTTTTTAAATAAATAAATAAATAAATATGCATGTCTGCTCAGAAGTAATTCCCACTGAATTTAGTTAAAACTGTTCCTAAGTAAGTGTGCATAGAGAATTGCAGCCTGCCATTAACTTTGTTTGGATACAACTCCTTGAAAGTAGGAGGAAATGCTTTCTAAAGACATATGATTTAAAAAACAACACCACACTAACCTTTGGGAAGTACAGTATCCTCCTGCAGGAGTCCTGCACAAAAACATTCATTATTTAAGAAAAATTAAATGAAGAAATAAGCACCATCCCATCACTTTAAATTTGTGGTATGAAATATAAACCCCACCTGTTGCAACTTGCACAAATCATTAACTAATATTTTCTTGGGATATAGGATGTTTAAAACATCTTATGCACAGGGAGGGAGAAGACTGACATTGCAAGAAACCTTGGTAACTAAGTAAAATCCAAATGCCATTGAAATCAATGCACCTCGCAGTGGTATGAGCAAATTGGAATCTCTATTTCCCTTCAGAAAGGAAATAAAGAAGGGAAAGTCACATCCATCGAGTTCTCTAGAAGGACCCAGAGGTTCAACAGCATGTGCTTTATTTGTGTGGTGGGAGTGATGTATGGTGTGAAACTTTGTGCTCTTTACTATTGACACAACTGAATTGCCTTGGTTAATGTTTTGGTGCTTAGTGAGAGCCATGACCATAGCCAGTGCAGAAATGCAACCAAATGTAAGTCTTTAAGGTTAGCCAAGGTTCAGAGGGTCATTCCTGGGCCATTTTATCCATCATGGTCATGCTTGTACACTACATTAGAAGGATGCCTGCAGTTGGTTTTCAGTTACATCAGCAAACTGGTGGGACAGGAGGAGATACCAAAATATATAATGCTGCTATACTGAATCTCAATGCAAGTAAGTTATGTGCATCTTTAACACACAGCCTAGGCATCCTTTCAGACACAGTTTGTCTTCAATAGGTTTAGTTTAATTTAGACAATAGTTTCAAATGGAGAGCGAAAACCTGAATACAGGGATGTAGGATATGCAACATAGTCTTAAGCATGTTTACTCAGAAGGCCCATGATGTTCAATGGGATTGGGACATATTCCTTTAAGTGAGCATAGAATTCTAGCCTAAATCACAGGACATAGCAAAAGGGTAGCTGGAGGGCAAGTAGGACAGAGTGCCTAGTGGTGGACTGGCATGCATTTCCCTGCTTCATCCTTTTAAACTGGGAAAAGGTAGTTCTTACTGCCACCATTCAAAGCCAGAGAAAGCCAGACAGAAGAAAGCCACCTTGAGGGGAAAAATCCCTCCCAGGTGAACAGGGAGTGCCCAAAATCCAAGGGGTTTACTCCACTTTTCATAACCTATAGGTGTTAACCAGGTCTGTGGAATCAAGTTGAGGGGGTCATATGAGCCCCTGAATTTCCTGCTCCTGAAATTGAAATTCAGCCTGCTGAGCTGGCTCAAAGGTTCTTTGTTAACCTGTCAGTTGAGGAAGAAGGTCAACAACAAAACACAGGCGACTGCATTTGGAGGACTCGGCAAGCCTTTCACCTTTGGAGGCGACAAAAAAAGTCCAAAACAGGTGGAAAATGGGAGGGGGGGGGGAAATCAGAGATGTTTCACTACATGATATGAATGGTGGGTACATAGTTTTTCACAGTGCTAAAATTTATACCAATAGGGTTATAGGAATATTTCAGCTTAAAACAGGCTGCTATAAAACTGCGGACCGCCTGCTAAATTTGAGCTGGTAGTTGACATGTGTGGAACTCTATACAAGCTGCATTCAACCTTACATACAACTAGAATGCAACAGCAGCTTGGACTTTTGTTACAGCCTGCTGCAGTTGAACCCAATTGATGGTTGCATGGATTCACCTTTAATTGGTTCACATTAGTGTAAAAAGCAAGTTAAAATTTGACACATACTTCCTTGAAGTGGTCTTCCGCTGCAAACAGAAGCTGTCCTACATTAAACCTACAGTCATCTTGCAACCTGGGCAAAGAGATCCATTTTAGAGTGATGGATGGGGGGATACCTGCCCCTCTTCACCCCAGCAAAATGTATTTTCTAGTGGCTGTTTACTGGTGTTTCTTCTGTAACTTTTATGGATTGTAAATCCTTTGGAACAAGGGACCATTTATTAGGTTATATAAATTACTTTTGAGTTTTTTGTTGTTGGGAGAGTTGTACTGTATATATTCTTAATAAAATAACCTTCCATGAATCTGGTCTCTCTCCATCTTCATAATTTACAGCGCAATCCTGCATAACTTTGCACTGGTGTAACAGTAGATGCACCGGTGTAAGTCCATTTACACCGGTGCATCTGCAGTTACACCGATGCATCTACTGTTACACCAGTGCAAAGTTACACAGGATTGCACTGTTAGGGTCATATATAGTGTACTTCTCTATATAAAAAGGGACAGTCAGTTAGCACAGGCATTTTCCTTCATAGCTTTTTGGAAGAGTTCATTTTCAGAATTATTTCTGGTAAATTATGTAATATGTCTTGAAGCCCAGATTTGCAAAATCTGTTGACTGATTTGTGAAACAGTTTCAAGGCTTCTCTTGACTCGCAAGTTAGACCTTGCTCCTGAAGTAACTTTGCGTCACCCAGGTCCCTACCAAATTTCAAAGCATCAGTTTTGCTCTTAAGAAGTTAGCAGAGTCCATATATAGATAGGTCGTGTAAGTCTTCTTATGCTGCTCATAGAAATACCCATGATGCCGTTCCTGCTAGGAAATGTCTTTAGGTAATTTGAAGGAGTGGGGTAGCTCCAGCACCCATGGTAGAGCCTTAAGAATCAAGATGTTGGCCATGCTCCTATACCACCCTAGCACAATCCTATTTGAAACCTAGTTGCACAGCTACTGGTGAAACTTGAAAGTCAAATGTTCTCAGAATCCAACTGTTTTACACATCTTTAGCATTATCTAATTTTCTGTAATATAAAAACCAAACATGTAGTATAAAAACCAAGCATCAGCAAGGGATTTTTCAGAATTTTCATTTATTTCGACACAAAACCACATCATGACTTTTTGGTTCACAGTATACATACAGTTCATTGCATTAGGTTTTCACTTTGAGCAGCTGTCTGGATATGTTCTTAAACACCTTCAGCATAATTAGTAAACAAGCTTCGAATAAGATTCTTAAATAGTAGGAAACTTTATTTCTATAGAAATAAAATTATCCAATTATGAATCCCAAGGACCCATAATTACAGTGCTTGCTTAAAAAAATCCACCAAGTTTAATATATGAAATAGTTTTTTAAATATTCTTAAAAAACCACTTATAAATAACTATTACACATTTATAAAGTTAAATATTTAATATTGATTTAGGGCACTATAAAAAGCCATTGTACATACTTTAAGTTAGGAATGCCAAGACACTATCCAGGTATTCATTAGACCTGACCATTGAAGCTTGTGAACTTTGTAGGCAGATTGTCCACTGGGTACATGATAGGGCCTGTCTTCATTGTGGGGGGTCCATTTAAAAGCTGCCAATCACAGTTCCGGGCCAACTCCACAGTAAAGATCTTGAGGAGGATTTTTGCAAACTCTTTGCCCACACAGCTTCTCAAGCCTCCTCCAAAAGGGATGAAACTGAATCGCGAGGCATCCTCCGGGAAAGCAGCCATGAAGCGGTCTGGGTTGAATTCATCTTTGTTGGTGAAGAGCTCCGCAACATCATGGGTGTCGCAAATACTGTAGATGACATTCCAGCCTTTAGGAATCTGGTATCCCTGTAAAGGAAGTCACACAAAATGTGACCCAAATGACATGATGCAGATTTGTCTTATATACCTACCACCCAGCGATTTTCTGACAGCAGCTCTATTGCCAACATGAACTCCTTTTGGGGAGCATATACATGTCCAAAATACAACAGTAGTTGGAATCATGGTACATGCAAGATAGAAAGTGATTAAAACCACATATACAACCAAATACCACAGACTATCAGTATTTTTCCAAGAACCAGATGAAGGTCTCAGCCTCATTTACTCCTTTGATGTATTGAACCAGTGAAAAAGTTATATTGCTTGTTCAACTGCTGCACCACTGGACATGTTTGATCACCTATATGGGACCATTAAAAGATGTTGGCATTCTGAAGACCTGATACAAAGCCTGTGGGACTTGAACCATACCATAATCCAAAAAGGGCAATGTCTTATGTCACTGTACAAGCTCTGTTCATAGAATGCGACCACTCAGCAGGTCAACATATTTGGCAGAAATAGGCTTGAAATTGGACAGGTGCAATTTCTTCCAGAGAGCTGCAGTGATGCAGAAAAATGACAGCTGCCGAAAGTTGTCTTGCACTGGAGTTCTTAGAGAGACATAAGCCATGACCCTTTCAGATGACGGTATGATGGGTCAACTTACTACTGCAGTCTTCAGGTGTGATATTAAACGCTTAGAAGAAAATTCCAGGAAAGTCAAGGGACTACTCTAAGCAATGCATTAGGACTGATATGATGTAGCGACTTCATGGAGACCTAGCTCTCCTACTTACATTTAGTTCAAAAGTCTTGAGTGCCACTCTGAAGCCCCCTGGAACCGGAGGGCTCAGCCGGAGCGTCTCTTTGATGACACAGCCGGTGTACTTCAGCTGTTCCAAGACTTCCATTTCCAAATGCTTATCTTGGCTTAGGTTGCTTAGCAATCCCTAGAAACAAAGGTGCATCATGAATGCCAGAAGAGAAATACAGTACAAGGAAGTCTACCCTCCAGCATCCAGAACCTGCAGAGTTACGATTCTGTTGAGTTTGCAAAGAAAAAGAATGACTTCTCAGGCTAAGGGCGGCCATTGTCAACACCTATTGAACTCTAACTTTGCCTACTTCAAGCAACATAAACCCACCCCCATTTTTACATGCGTTGCTTCCCACACTGATCTAGGTCCATATCAAAATGTCTGCCCATATGGTTTACTTCCTGGCATAATTACAAATGGAAGCAATGTACTTCACCAGAGACTGGGCATTACACACAGGTGCAGTGGAGGTCTTTATTCCAGGACTGTCACTTGATTAAAGAAATCTGTATTGATCATATGAATGTTAGTGAATTAGTTCTACATAAATTTGCGTACCAAATGTGCATATCAACCCCACAAGTTGTTCTAAATGTGCGCACTTTGTTTTTAAGTGAAACACACCCATATTATACACAGTAGGACTGGGAAGAAGCATTCCTAGTCCTGTGTGAGAGAAAGGAGGATGCCCCTTTCCAAGATGGTGCCAGCCATCTATTATTTCTAAAATAGGAAAAAATGTTATTGGGAGCAAGACCATCTTTGGTCAGTCAAAGGTTTTTAAAACTAATTCAAGTTAGGTCAATTAAATATTGGCTAGGTCTATTTTTACATGCATATTTTTACATGCATTGGTTAGGACTATTTTTACATGCATATGGGCCAATGTTGGAGCAGGCACAGCAACTATACTGGGAAAAGGTATAAGCAACAGAACCCTAAACAGCATATTTTAATATGCCCAACACATTATAAGATTGTCCTTTGAACCAGTAACACTGTGAATCTTGTTCTCCTAGCTCTGGGTCCAAGACACCGTCAGAGCAATCTGTTTCACATGCTGTCATGTTTTCTTTCCAGCAGCACTCACCTTCTCTTGCAATTCCTTTCTCACTTTTTGAAGAACATCATGGTGAAGGCCTAGGAAAGTAATCAAGGATGTTGCAGCGCTGGCTGTGGTCTCATGCCCACCAAAGAGAAGCTCAGTTGCAGATTCTTTTAGTTCCTGTAAGAAACAGAATATGACTAGCCTGCATTTTACTAGCTCTTCTTTCCTTTAGTCCCAAACATCTCCCTACTACCCTTTCCCAACTATCAAAGCCCCCCTCTGACATATCACTGCTTGGCAAATCCTTCCCCTGCTTGGCAAATCCTTCCCCGTGTGACAAAATAGCTCCCCCCTTTCCCAATACTGACGGTCAGAACATTCATCATCCCAGACTCTTTCTCCTTAGCTGCAAACATTGTAAATTCCACATCCATTCTGCTCTACACAACCACATTGCACCCCACTCTTTGTAGTCCAACACCCACACTGCTAATTGAAAGGGAAAGGTGGAGAAGGCCAATGTGGCATAAGTGAAAATGTAACAAGAACCAGCTAAATGAATTTTTAAAAAAGGTACACACAGTACTAGCCACTCCTGAGTCAAGCTTTAGCCCCAATAAAGGCAACTCCCTAACCCTGAACACAGTCCTGTAAAGTACCCTGCCAGGCTCAGGCTCTTATACACAACAGATCACAAGGAAACCTATGTCTGGACTATACTATTTCCGACTGCAAGTTAGGCTCAGATGATTGAATGCTTCTCCATACAAAACATCCCTACACAGAGAAAAAACAAAGTAGGAACCAAAGACTAGTTAGAACCTCTCTTTCTCAGACTAGAACTAGAAAACATCTAGTTTTCTCATGTAGAGGAGCATTCAACCACATAAACTCCTAACTTGTACTGTTAAGTAGTACGGCCCAGACACAGACCTACCAATGAAGACTGGGCTTTGGTAACAGATGCCTAAAAAAAGGACGGGGACGTGTGCACACACGCACACAGGAGTACATAACGCCACCACCACCCCAAAAAAAATTGAAGAGTGGTTCTAGCCTGTTGTGTGTACACATAGTACCTGGAGCAGGGCCTCTGAGACAAATTTTATCAGAGGGTACAAAGTTTCTTTTGGGCCCCTTCTCAAAGGGGGAGGGGGCAAAACAGGGCAGGGGGAAGGCAGCAACAGCTGGAAAAGTCTCTGGAGCCCAGGTCTACCAAGCTTCCTGATGTGGCGCTCAGGTCTACCTGCCCAGTAGATCTGGCCTCCTGGTTAGCCCGGCCCTCATCTTTCACTTTCTATGAGGCCAGCTGAGATCCCAGGAAGTTTTTGAGGGCCCTCTTTTGGCTCCTGGGCCACCTTTTTGACCCTGGGCACAATTTACCCCCTTTACCCCCTTCTCATGTGCCCCAACCTGAAGCCTTGATGTAAACACATTCATAGGAAATAGACTTCAGGGCTGCAAAAATTTGATTAATCAGTTATTCAATTCCACAATGCCCCATTAACTGAGAAGCTGATTTTAAAATTGAATCAGTTTACTAACACTACAAAGAGTTGCTGTGAGGATAAAATGAGGGAGGGGGGGAAAGCGAAAATCAGGATAGAAATGTAACAAGAGCCAGCTAACAAAATTTAAGATGGGCAGGTAGAAGAGGATGGTGACCCATGACATTGCAAAGAAAAGTTTGACTCCTATTGTCCTGCTGAGTTCTTGAAGTAATGTTCTAGTCTTGGCTTACATTCTTAAATGTTTGCTCTGCTTCCACCCCACACCCAGGGTGACATCAGAGGTCAGCTATATCAGGTACTGGCCAGGGGTCCACACCCATCAGAGAGCTTATTTGGCCAGTTTCATACCCTAAACTCCAGTACTGGTGGCAGTGTCCAATGTGCCACCAGAGAGAAAGAGAGGGGGTGCCATTGAGACCCAGTGCAGGTCTTTGTCCCACGACCCCTAGCACTTTCCAGTCCCATCCACCAACACACCAACACACCAACACACACACAGAATTGATTGTTAGACAGATGTAAAATCACTGTGCAGCATCCCTCAGGCCTAATCACTAAACAAGATACCATTCTGGAAGGTCAGTTCATAGTCCAATCATGCCAACAAAGAAATATATAGTGAGCAAAGTGAACGTCTGTCAAAAAGCCACATTAAAAAATGATAAGTCTGTTCTGGTTTTAAAATACTTTTAAGGTTTTAAGTGTATTTTTGTAGCCTTGGCTTTAAATGTATACTAAACCCATATTGCTCCTACCTCCAATACTCTGCTAATCCAAAGCTAGGGTTTGCTAGGGAGGGCTTCTGGACTTTAATAGCTGCATGGCAGGCAGAAATTCAGGTGCAGCCCCCCCCCCCAACTTGGATCTTCAATGGTGAGATAAGCGTTAGTTGAATTTCTGCCTCTCCCCTCTCTCCCTCTCCCTCTCCCCCTCCCCCCACCATGAGAAAAAGATTCAGACCACATTAGTTTAATTCAACAATCTCTCTGAAGCACATGCAGAGTTGTTACATGTTGGAGACATCCACAAGAAATCAGATCAAGTCAGCCAAAGCTTTGATCGCTACAGATCCAGTTTAAGAGGGAGCAAAGAGGTTGCCACTATAATCCAGCCTGCAAATGGCCCCTTGGTACTCCCCCCCCCCATCCCAAGCCAGCCAGATTGCTATCTCCCTCTTCTCCCTGTCCAGAGAAATTGATTTTTGGATGGGGCCCACTTGGACTTCCAAAGCCTCAGTAGAGACTATCAGGCCGATCCACAACCTGTTCAATTGAATTAAAAGCCCGAGGAGGACAAAAATTGCAGAGAGGGACTCACTTGCATGTTTAGCTGTTCGCCATTGCTCTGCGTGTGCTCCATCAACAACTGCAGTGCATCCTTATAGCCATCGGCAGGCTCCTTCCCCGCCAACTTCGCCAGGATATTCTCCTCAATCTTGGCATGAATGATGTCCCGTGCCCTCAAGCCCTGGAAGCAGAGCAGAACAGAATCCAGAACCCCTTGTAGGCTGGTCACTTCCACCGACCTCAGTCCCAAGTGTCCACCACCAAGAGGCTCCACCTTCCCTCTCTCTCTCCCTCCGCAAATGTGGAAAACACAACCTGCCTCCCCTCCCCCCTTCCAGGCAGCTGCCTTCTTTACCTTGTAGAGGCCACTGAAAGGCACATCGATGGGCAGGGAAAAGAGGTTGCGGATCATCTCCTCAAAAGCCTCCACCAGATGCTGCTCACTGTCTGCTCCTGTCTGGTTTGGCTGAAACCCCAGCAGGATGCGCATGGCAATGCGGAACATGAGGCGCTTCACCTCCGGGTAAACCAGCAGGCAGGAGCTGCTACTGCTACTCGCACCTCCGCTGCTGCTGGCCAGCCACTGCCTCAGGCAAGCACTCACCTCCTCCTGGATGACCGGGATATAGTGCTCCAGGGCCTCCCGGGAGAAAGCCCGCATGATCACCTGCATGGGGAGAAGAGAGGAGGAGTAATATTAACAACCCAATCAGGAGAAAATGGTTTGGGCAAGAGCCAGAGAAACCGGGCTGAAATCGGTCTCCAGTCATCCACAGCTTGATTTCCCAAGCAGCTAACACTGAATTCAATTAAACTCGCCTCCAAGAGTAAGGGGCATTTGTGTGTACGTGTGCTTCCCAGCTGTTGATGATAGCACCTTCCTGCTGCGAAGTTAAGCCCCCTCAATTTCAAAGGCATTTGCTTCCAAGTTAATGTGCTTAGGTGGGATCCACGGTCCATCGCTGTTCAGGGCACTGGCACCCAGCCCTAAACAGCAAGTCCCCAGAAGGACACCCAAAATCAGAGAGTAAAGCTGCAACTCTGTGCAGACTTGCTAGGAGCAAATCCCATTGAACTCTGTGGGGCTTGCTTCCAAGTAAACCAGCCTAGAATAAGGCTGCCGCTTCCAGGAATAGCTGTTTGGGATGGAGGTGGACACACTCTGGATTCTCTCTCTCTCTCTCTCTCTCTCACACACACACACACACACACACACACAGGGAGAGAAAACCTAAACGTTTATATAGGTTTTCCAGGCTGCAATCCTAAACACGCTTCCCAGGCTGCAAGTCAATTCAAGGAGTCTTGCTTCGGAGCATGGGGGGGGGGGGGTTATGCTGTAAATCATGAGCAGCCTGTCCAGAAGGTCCTGGGGGGGGGGGCAATGTCCAGGGCTCCCACAATTGCCAGAAAACCATTCCGATTGTTGCCTGGCTTCCTCTAATGTTGCCCACGTTTTGGCTCTCCTGTCCGAAGTGCCTTTGAAATCAAGCAGACTTCGCCCTAAGGTGTGGGAGGGCTGGGGCGCCAAGATCCCTTTATTGTCTCTCGCTGCCCCCATTACGTCTTCAACTATTTAGAAAAGGCGCCATTCATTTTATTGGAGACGGTTTTATTGGAACCGACTTTCTCCAGATGGGTTTTAGCAGCCCGGCTTTCCGGCCCCTCCACCTTTAAAGCGGGTGCTTCCTCCAGCCCGATCCGATGCATACCCCGGACTAGATTCACATCCCTGGGGGACCCTCCCGGAAGACATCATAGAAGCGGGCTGTGGAGGAGCTGCTATTCTTACGTGTACTTACTAGAAAGTAAGCTCAGTAGAACTCCGTGAAAGCAGCTTTAGTATCGGGTCGTAGCAACGGGAAGACACTCAGCACATTCCTAGGATTAGGAAGCCGCGCCCCTGGATGTGCTTCCCAGCTAGCCTGGTGGCCAAAAGCAGAGATCTCCCCACCTCTCCCCTTGCAGCAGCCGCCGCCGCCGCCCGGAGTCTGTTTTCGGGGCACCTCGAGGCATCCCTGCTGGGGACTCTCCTCCGTCCCGGCGCCCCCCACCACGGGTAACGGGGCCCCTGCCTCACTTGCCTTCTTGCGGTGTTTGTGCTGCCCGTCGTGGAGGTTGGAGAGGCAGCCCGAGCCCAGAATGGTGCGCACCGAGGCCGGCCACTGCACAGCCACCAGCCGGTGCTCGCCCAGCAGGATATGCCGCACGTTCTCCACCCCCATCACGCGCACCGTGGGCCGCCCGAAGAGGTGCGTCTTGTAGATGAAACCGTACTTGCGCCGCTTCAGCTGCAGGAATTTCCGCCGCTACCGGAGCAAGAAAAAGGGAAGGGAGTCAGGCGAGGCGGCCAACCTCGCCGCGCACCTAGGCGCGCAGAACCCAGCGGCTTCCCCCTCGGCTGCTCACCTGCAACACCAACTGCAGCGTCTCCCCGAAGAAGGGCAGCCCCATGGTGCCGGGGGGCAGGGGCAAGGGGCAGCTGGCATCGCGGCCCCGAAGGCAGTACAGGTCCCAGAGCTTCACGGTGGCCAGGAAGAGCAGCAGCGGCAGCACGAAGGTGCACGCGGCGCTGGCCAGCAAAGCGGAGAAGCCCATGTTAGCGGCTTGGGGCCTGCAGCGGCACCAGTCGCGCGGGCACCTGCCTTCTCCGCAGTGGCGGGCAAACGAGGGCCAAGCGCCGCCGCGGGGCCCCCTTTTATACCCATCCCCAGGTCGCTGCCCACTTTACCTTGGTCAGGGCGATCAATTAGTTCACCCAAAGTTCAGCCTTAATTGCCGCTGGTTGCTCCGCCTCTCCCCTCCGCCCCCCCCCCCCGCTTGGCTTCAGCACTTTGGATTCTCCCCCCTTCCGCCCCAAACAAACGGCAGAGCTGACGCCGGGAAGGTGTCAATTTTCTGGGGCGGCTAGCAGAAGCAAAAGGGAGCAGCGACGCCGTGGCTTCTTGCAGTGCCATTGGGACCATCTCCACGCCTGGTTTCAGTGGAACTTCGATTCCAGAAAATGAAGCAGGGATTGGAACTACAGCCCCCATCCCGAACTTGTTTACTCAAAGGGAAAAGAACCGTCTTAGTCTAGTGAGGCTTGTAGCCCAAGGCTAGGCATGGTTTGGTTGGTTACCCGAAGGTGGGACGACTGCCTATCGTCTCAGTGGGGTTTACTCCTATGTAAGCGGTGCATAGGACTGCAGCCATTCCGCGCGATCCTGAGCATGTTACTCTGAAGTAAATTCAATTCATAAGGAGTGTGTTTAAGATTTGCTCACCAATCGCAGGAAGGGTTAGGTGAGGCAAACTGCATGTCGATTCAGAAGTGAATCACACCGAGTTCAATTTGAGGCTAATTCCCAGGTAAGCGCGCGTATAGGATTTCAGTTTTCAGCACAGACTCCGAAGTAAAAAAAAAAAAATCATCCCTAATACGTGTATTTATTCGGACGCTACTGCTACTGCCAGCCTGATCCTGTGAGTGTTTACTCGGGAGCCGCAATGAGACAGACTTCAAGTAAATACGCGTAGGAGTAGAGCCTTGATTTTGGAAAAGGAGCTGTGGCGGGGCGCGTTGTGGTTATTCCGAGCGATGCGGAGGCACTTCGGACATAGCTACTCGTACTTTGCAGGTTCCGAAAAAACGGAGCTGTTTGGAACGTTTAAAAACGGTGCCGTGCTGCGCCCCCTGGGCCAGGCCACGTCACACAAGCGCTTTGTGGCATCCACCGGCTGGAACAGAGGTGTTTATCTGGCAGTAAGCGGAAGATAAGAAGAGCAGCAGCACCACCACCGGACTTCACACTCCTTCCCAGGCCAGTATACCGAGGAACAGGCCCTATTATCCTAGTCCTCTTCATTTCAGTGGTTTATGAAGCTGCCTCCGGACTGGAGCGCTCACTCTACAGAAAGCCCCCTCTCTGCGCCTCCCCAACGAGCGCTTTGGAGCACAGGTAGACTGAGCATCTGGCATTGTCTTCCTTAATAACGTATTTAAAAAAAACAACAGGAATCCTTGTGCTTCACAAAGGAAACGTGCACAAGAGCACTCTTGAAACCAATTTGTCATCATGGGGCAACGTACTTTAAGAGCATGTGTTGTGATCCTGCAGGACTTTTCTTTGTGCTAAGACTTAAAACGAGGAAACCGGTTTCCATGCTAGAGTTCATGGAATTCTCTGTACACATGACATTGAAATAAAGGGTGCCCTACTACCTCTGATCCTGTGTTGTGCCCCTATATGGCTCAAGGTAAAATTCATGACCAGGCGAGGATTTGAACCCAGGTCTCCCTGCCCAAAGTCCAACTGCACTACACTGACATAAGCGGTCAATGGAAATGCTTCTTTAACCCCAGAGGCATGACTGACATTTCATTTATAAAAAGTCACCTACAGAATTTTAGGCAGTTATAGACAGCTACTGATTTGATGAGCTGCAAACTCCTTAGGTGAGGTAACCACATTTCCATTGACCCTTTCTCATCCTCCCCCAACTCATCAAGGTACAGAGCCCTACTGATTTCAGGGAAATGTGTGGCACAATCTTTATACATATTTACCGGTAATCTGAAATAAATCCACTGAATTCAATGGGGCTTACTCCCAAACAAGTGTACCTATGACTGCAGCCTTACTGCAAGAACGCTCAGCACTGCAGCCTAGAATCTCAGTCCTATGCACTGCACACTTGTTGGAAGTAAACCCATTGGATTTACTGCATTAACAGCACAATCCTATCCAGCTCCCCCACTGGTGCAGCCAGTGGGGGGGGGGCAGAACGGGAGGCCCCAGAATGGAAAGGGGATTCAAAGGGAATTTAAATCCCCCCTCCAAAGCCTCCCACCCTGCCCTCCATTGGCTGCATCAGTGGGGGGAACTGGATAGGATTGCACTGTAAAACTGCAGTAAACTCGTAGGGGGGGGGGGAGTGTACTCAAGCTCTGTTCACTTCACCTGGTAAAATTGCTAGTTGGTCTCCCCACTCTTAAAACAGCCACTTATGTATTTTACAGTTGCTTGAGATACACACATTCACTCATGGAATCTCTTCCTGCCATAGAAAAATCATAGCCTGTTGATCTAGTTGTACAACAAAAATAAAAATCCAGATCAGATGTAATACTTTTATTAGGCACAAACTAAAATGTCACAAAATAGTGAGCAAGTCTTCCAAAACTCTTCTTTGTGCTGGATGTTGTAGAGGAGACAAATCTGGACATGTTGGAAAAGCTGAGGCCTACAGTTTGAAACAGTCTGAAGACAGAAGGTTTGGTTCAGTAGTAGTGCAGTCCTAGGCATGCCTGCCCAGAAGTCCATTCAGTTCAGTGGACTTCCTCCCATATAGGTGTGTAGAGGACTGCAGCCTTAATTGGATTCACCTCTACTACTTCCAGCAAGGAGAGACAATGGTGGAGAAAGCTAGACCCGTGAATGTTTGCAACCCTAAAAAGCACAAGCCCTCTGCTAGAATCACCATCACTCTTGCACCAGCGTTTGTGACCTGCGTCATATGACCAGACCAGAGTTTGCAGGAAGACATGTTACAGCACAATCCTATGTATTGTATTAAATGGGACTTACTCCCAGGTGTAAGTGCAATTACACTGGCATAAGTGCACTTACACTGGTGCATCTACTGTTACACCGGTGCAAGGTTACACAGGATTGCACTGTCAGTCTGCTAAAGACACCTTGGAGGCATAACCTACCTTGGAGGCATAACCACCTGATATTTTCAAAAGGGGAGAGGCCCCCACTGTCCCAGTAGCCTTTGCGAAACAAGAGATGTTTTGCACCAAGCAAGGCCTAATCCAATTAAGCCTGCCCAACACTTCTCCCATTCAATTTTAAGACAATACAGTACTCCCCCCATATCCGCTGGGGATATGTTCCAGGCCCCTCTGTGGATACTTGAAACTGTGGATAAGAGCAAACACCCCTTCCACGGTTTCCTGAGGGCCCCCTGCCCCCCCAGCTCTTATTTTTCTTTCAGCAAGCTTTGTTTCTTCCTTAAAACAAACAGGTTTCTGTTAACCTTGCAAGAGCCTCTCTAGGACTTAAGGCTGATTCACACTAGCCCTTCCGTGCACGTTTGCTCTACTCTAGCGTCTGTACGTGCATCTAGCAGTTCTCTGAACGTTTGCCCGCCTTCTTGAAGAAAGCACAGCTGTGATTGGGTGAAGAGAAATGAGCTTCTGTGATTGGTGAGCTGCCTAGCACCGGGAGCATAAACGCTAGCTTAAACGCGAGCGCAGCAAAAAGATAAACCGAAACCATCTCTCCTGGCTGCGTCGTAAGCTCATGCTGCGTCTGACGCAAGCATGAAAAACGCACGAAAAGACCAAACGTTAAGCCAAAACGGGCACGGAAAGGGCTAGTGTGAATCAGCCTTTAGTCTCATTCTACTTGCCTGCAATAAGCAGCTAGAGGCTGCTTCTCCTGTTTGTTTAAGGAAGAAACAGAGCTTACTGGGAAAAAAGTAACAGCCTGGGGGGGAGGGTCCCTGTGATCAGATATGGGGTCCCACCTGTATTACAGTTTACAAAGCAGGACTTTCTTCATCTGTCCAACAAACCTCTTTCCTTCCTTCACCTGATGGAAAAGTTCATTTGGTGATCTTTTCGCTGGGCCCCTTGTTGAGCACACATTCTTGTTCAACTTTGGAGGGTGCCCTCTGGAGGTGGAGCATTATGAAATGAGGGGGCTGGTGGTACTCTGTAAAAAAAAGTCCCTTGGGTACTCTGTACATGCTCAAAGGCACTGTTGTCTTTATTACTATTAGGACTGAGCATTGTAGTTGAAACACATTTCAACCCTGGTGATTCCTTGCCCACCTGCAGCCATTCTTGAACTCCTGCTCCTGGCCATTTATGTAGCTTGGAGCTTCACGGGGACCCGGACCTTTCTCGGAACTGAAGTACTCTGGCTGATGGTAGCCATCACCAGAAAAGATCCTGGAGCAAAGGGGCTAGGAGATTTCTATCTCCAGATTTCATCTTGGTACCCTTTGGCTGAGGAAGGGGGGGGGCTTCTAACCTCCCTCCGACTGACTATCAAAACCTACTCCTCGCTGCGAAGATTCTCCCAGGCGCCTCGGAAAGGGGGCGGGGTTTTTAAGCTAAACCCTACATGATGTCACCAGATCAGGGAAGAATGTCCGAATCCTGGCGGCTGTCTCCTTGGCCTGAAGTTCACCCCAAAGACAGGGGTTTATATTTACGTTCAGGGTCCTGAGCGGAGGAATCCGCAACCACCAGGAAGACGAGTAAATTCTCAAACTGATGATGCGGTGCTAATCGTAGGTTCAAACGCAGGTCAGCGAGGGAAGAAGAGGTTATGGCGAAAGGTAAACACAGCCTGCAACAGCCTCCCATCGCCTCTTAGAGGCTCTTCAAACATAGATCACAGTCAGTCAGACTCCCGTGGGCGGGAGAGGGTGTTGGTTGGCTCACATTCTTCTAATACCCGGCTCTGCGTGGAATGGGGCCGATCCGGCCTCATTCCGCGGCGGGGTCGGAGTGGGTGCTGAAGTTTCCAAATCGGGAGAGAAGAGGAAGCACGTTGAGAGCTTGAATCGGTCGTGATCTCTCTCTCTCCCACCCGTACTCTCGACACAACTGTCGGCTCGATCTCCTATCGGAGACTCTGCATCATCGGAAACTTCTCCTGCTCAAGCCATTCAAGCTAAATTCAAAGAGAAGTGCCCGGGGAGCGAAGTCTATCGGATGCAATGCCCTGCATGATTAAGGTACCAGAGTTCCATTGGCTTTGATATGAGCCAAGTCCGTTTAGAAGTGCATTTAATTGCACACTGCATTACGCTTCTTTCCTGGAGAAGGTCAAGTCCAATTTTTTCAATAAAGGGGGGGCAGGCAGCGGAGGGCAAAGCCACAGAGGAGGGGGCCTACGAGAGGAACCCTATGCGACCCGTCCTAGTACCTCGATCCAGGGCCTCTGAGAGGGGGGGGGGTTAAGGGGGTAATTTGTACCCGGGCCCAGGGTGAAAAATGGGTCAAAAGGGGGGCCCTGGAGCAAAAAGGGGGGCCCAGGAGCCAATATATGTACGGAAGCAGGGGCCCAAAAGAAACTTTGTACCCCCTGATAAAATTCCTCTGAATGGCCCTGAACACACGATCAGGTATCTCGAGAGCAGCCAGTCTCACAGAGATCAATGGGATTAGCTATCCTAGGCAAACTTCCTTGGCTCAAGTCCCATTGAGCGTCGTGCGGCTTGCTTTCGAGTAAACCTCCACAGCACTGGGCTTCTCCTCACGTCCTTGAAAATGGTAGCCAGATTCACCACTGGACCCACCGTTGCTCAGCCAAAGGCCTTCCATTCAACGAAATGTCTGTCTAGACTAGTAGCCAACAATGGGTATGGGTTAACGATGTGCGTTTGGTGTAACGCCTCTTCGCTTTAAACCGCAGAGGATGAGTCTGTCACTTGGAGCCGAATACTGTAAGTGCGCCTGCTTCTGCTCCGAGTGCACAGTGCAGGCTGCGGCAGCGGCTCACAAACGAAATGCCCGCACCTGCTCCTCAGCAGCTGGTTGCTTTTCCTCCATGGCAGGAAGCCCTCGAGTGGCGGGGCTTCCGCTGCGACCGTGCCCTGGTCGCGACCCTTTCTGGGACATCTCCCGGGTTCTCATCTTGTTACCTCCGCTAGTGAGGCGCCGGAAGGGGCTGCGTAAAGTCGCCTAGCTCCTACCGTCTCGCCTCCCGAAGCTTCTCCGATCACGCTTAGGATCCGGTCACATTCGCTAGGCGAGAAAACACGGCCTGCGCAGTTCCGCCTCTTTGGAAACGCCTCTCCCGTTTTCCACTCGAGAAAAAGCCCAAGGGCTTTACAGTCAGGCCGAATCTCCCTTCAGTGCCTTGGAGCGTTGGTGGTTAGCCAGACCGTGCAGACACCCACGCTCTTGTATGCAACCACCAAAGACCGCGAGGACAAGCGGCGGCGGCTGCTGCACGAAGCCTCTGCTCTGCGCTGTTCACTCAGCCGCTGCTGAACGGACTGAGAGCGATGATACTATTGCGGCGGCGATTCTAGGGTGAATGCAGCGTTGAGCCACCGCTTCCTCCCGGTACTCTTTTATAGGGCGAGAGTGAATTCCCGAGGCGGCTCTTTCAAGTCACAACAACACTGTCCTTTTTGGAACGGATTCAAGAGGCCGCGCAGTGTACGCCGTGCAGCCCGATCCTGGTCCTACTAGGGCAGGAGGGGAGGCTCTTGGGGAAGGAGAGCGAGCGTACGGGGGCTAAAATACTTGCATCTCATTAAGTCTGCACTGCAGCAGTTCTAATCACACTGAGCCCCATTGCTCATAGTGGGACTTGCTTCCAAGTAAACATGTTGTAGACGACTGCACTTTTCCTACTCCTGTGGGAAGAATTTAGAACCAAGTCAAAGAAACGGGCAGCTGTAATATAATAGCCAGTTATTTCAGTCCTCCATGGCAGGGGAACAGGGCTTCAGTTTCCATCTTAAGTAAGCGGCGGATCTGGTCCCAGTGTGTGTGCCCTGGGGGGTAGTGAGCAGTCTTGCTGGCCTGCTACTTTTATCAATATGCCCGTGAGCCACACATTACCTGTTAAATGTTTGATTCCTGCTGAACTTGAAGCAGGCCCGCCCAGCAACCAGGAGGTGCCCAGAAATGTTCCGTAGCGCACGCACCCACGTTTTAGGGGTGTAGGTGCTGTAAATTGGAAAGAGATGGCGGGAGTTGCCCGGATTTTCTTCATGAAAATATTATTCACGCCGCTTCCCCCCCCCCTAAAAGAGACCCATCTACGCACGTCCTTAGGGAAGCCATTTCGTTCTTATCTAAACGGACTGGGCTCGGTGCCCAATGCATTTAGGCTGCAGTCCTAGCCACACTTAGCTAAGAGTAAGCTCCTTCGAATGCAGTGGAACTTCCGAGTAAATACACACAAGATTGCAATGTTAAGACTGCACTCTTTAGGCGCATTTACTTGGGAGTAAGTTCATTAGATTCTGTGAGACTCACTTCGGAGTAAATGTGCATGTACTCAGGGCGACAAGTCTGTATTGTGAAAACCAAGGACGGTCGAAATGACTCCTCACGGCAGTAGTTTGAATCCATGCAGCTGGACTCTACTCATGTTCACACTGAGTTTCATCGTACTTGCTTTCAAGGCTGGACGGTACCTACAACACCCTAGAATGCCTATCCCGCGTGAACAGCGTTCACACATTCCAAACGACCAAGCGTTCTTCGACTCACTTGTGAAAGGCAGCACGATCCTGCGAGTGCTTACCCAAAGTCTTGCTGAAAGCATTGAGCGTGCACTGCACAAACTGCAGCAGCCTGAAGCACATTGAGAGGATCGAGACCTTTCTCCGCGAGTTACCTATTAATATGGGCTTTATTTGGAAGTCCAGTACAAACAAAAATCTTGCGAGCGTTAGCAAAATGTGCCCTTGCTCATTTCCACTCGGTGGAAGATGAATCCGATCCTGAAAAAAACTTCTGGCTCTCTCGCCCACATGATACATTTAAGGTGGGGGGGCAGTCGTGGCAGAGTCGGACTCGGAGCAAATTGCGTTCATTAAGTGGGAGGGAAGAGAAGAAAGGAACGGGGCGCTCTTGGCCTTTGGAAGTTGCCCCCTATGTGGTCAATTTTCCTCCGGGTGGCTTTTTTATTTTATTTTAAAGGCTCCCTGTGTTCCCATCTCGCTCCCGCCGCCCCCTCGCCTGACCTATATAAACCCCGGGCCCTGGTGAGGTTGGAAAACTTGATCATCTCCCGTGCGTCCGCCTAATGGGGCTGGATGCCCATTTGTTGGTGTCTGCAGCTTTTGCAGCGACTGGAAAAACAGTGGCATGACCTCAGGGCACTTTGCGCATTCCCATGCGCTGACCTGCAGGCGACCTACAGCCCGGACCGTTGCATCTGAATGAACTCTGCCAGCTCCTTCGCCAAGTTCACTGTCCGTCAAATAACTAGATACGGTGGTCTGAGCACTGTTAATTAACACAGGAAACCTTTATTATCTCCGCAGCCATCTATTATACAGTAGTCAATCGGAGCGGGGAGCCCTCCGATGGTCAGAAAGAGTGAAAGGGATAATTAAAGACATCTTGGAAGGAGCTCAAGAAATTAACAGCCTAATAAGAACAGACTGTGATGGTTACGAGTTCACCGTTATTATTACACTTCGTTTGCAATCCTCGTCGGCTGCGAGCGGGGGAGGGAAGGAAAGGGGCTTCAATTCTTCAACTATCTACTCCAGTAGATAAAGTGTAAATGCAGCGATTGCCGACCTAAATGGAACAAAGGATTAAAAAATACTCCTAATTTAATAACTCCTAATTTAAAGTACTCCCAATTCATCTGCTCCTGTCTCCCTGATCTTGAATTCATGTTTGCTAGTCAGAAGTAATCCTAGTGGGTTCAATGGGACTAACTTTCAAGTGCGCATGGAATTTTAACCAGTTCTTCCTGTAATCCGAATGCCAGGGTCTTTCCATGTGAGATCCTGAACGACATCAGTTTAGTTTAAACAGGTCTGTAATACCTAAATGCGATTGCGAAAGCACAAACATACCTCTTAGGCTGTACGTCGGAATAAAGGGAATTGCTTCCATATTTGCACATCAAGTGCCTGTATATTCGAGTATAAATGGTGTTGGATTTGGAAATGCCCTCTGACACCCAGTACTTTGGACACTCCGGGATTAAGCAGGAGATCCCTCCCCCCTTACATAATAAACATAAGAACATAAGAAGAGCCCTGCTGGATCAGGCCAAAAGCCCATCTAGTCCAGCTTCCTGTGTCACACAGTGGCCCCACCAGATGCCTCAGGGAGCACACAAGACAACAAGATAACCTATTCCCCGTTGACACTCCCTTGCACCTGGCACAGAGAAACCCCACCTCCAAAACCAGGAGGTTGCTTATGGCTTGTAACCTGTGATGGTCTTTTCCTCCATGAATCTGTCCAAACCCCTTTTAAAGGCATCTAGGCCAGATGCCATCACCACATCCTGTGGCAAGGAGTTCCACAGATGAATTACACCCTTCAGTACATGCTACAGCTACATTGAAGAGTCTTTCTTACTGCCCCCTCACAGTGACTGGCAGTGCACTCCTATTACTTATTCGGAAGTAAACCCCCTATAATAATCAATCAGACTTACTCTCTAGTAACAGTCTGCAATCCTATCTTCACTTACCTGGAAGTAAGCCCTATTGACTATACAAGACTTACTTCTGAGTAGGCATGCATAGGCTTGGCTCTGTTACTGAACTTACTTCTGAGTCAATCAACATTATGCTGCTGTAGCACAAGGTTAGGGGGTTATCCTGGAGTAATTAACCCAGAGTAAAATGCATTGTTTTCTGTATGCTTTTTAAGGCTGGAACTAGTCTGAATTGGCTTTCTAGACTTCCAGTTGGATGGAGCATAACCCTTGGACTGGGGTTTCTTCCAAGGCACCGGCTCTTCCATATCTGATTGACCAATGCAAGATAACTGAATGTGTTGTTTTCCTAATTCCATATTAAGCAGGCCACTCACAAGGAAGGTAATGTTTGTGACTATAGAGCTGAATGTGGTAAAATTATTCCAGTTTAGTTAAACCGGTGGTATAGGTTAAAAAAAAAAGCAAAAGCAAAGCTACGCCTACCTTATAAAAAGAACATCAACCCTTTGATTAAAGGAGAATCTGGACGGATCATTTAGGGAGAGGTGCTAATTAAAGTTAGTCATTGACACTTGGAGCCTCCCGCCTACTGGTGTTTTTTTTTTCTCTTCTCAAAGATTCACCTTAAGGACAAGGTCAGAAGGGCAGGAGCTTCTGGTTCACTAGAGGGTCAACCTGCCATCAGCATTTTCACTCAGCCTTGCAGTCCAACCCTCTCTAGCTTTGATGGGGGTGGGGCAAGGGGAGGAGTCACTTTACACAACATTTGTTCTCTGGGAGTTAATTTGGAAGTTGCCCTCTCCAGGTAGGGTTGCTAGAGTGGTTTTCTTTATTTTGGTCTACCAAGGCTGGGCTGTCCTTTTAGCGGCTGCAATGAAAGCAAAAGTCCAGCAGCTTGCTTCCCCCCCCCCTTTTTTTTTTGGATATGAAGGAGGGACATGATTGAGATATATACAATTATGCATGGGGTGGACAGAGTGGATAGAGGGAAGTTCTTTTCCCTCTTGCACAATACCAGAACCAGGGGTCATCCACTAATTGACTGACAGGAGAGTCAGAACAGACACAAATATATATTTATTTACACAATGTTTAATTAATCTGTGGAACTCCTTGCCCCAGGATGTTGTGATGGCACCTGACCTAGATGCCTTTAAAAGGGGATAGGGCAGATTAATGGAGGAAAAGTCCATCACAGGGTACAAGTCATAATGATGGTATGTAACCTCTGGGTTTTAGAGGTAGTCTATCTCTGAATGCCAGATGCAAGGTTGTGGCAAGATACAGCCCTGCTAACTGGGCAAAGAGGCATCTTTTAAAGTGGTGTCATCTTATATTTAGCGGGGGGGGGGGAAGCAACTGTCCCTCTTCACCACAGCATGGAGTCTTTTCCTGTGGCTGTTGCTGGTGTTTCTTCTGAATTTTTTAAGATTGTTAGCCCTTTGGGGACAGGAAACCATATTTTACTATGTAAACTGCTTTGTGAACTACTCTTGTTGAAATAATAATAATAATAATAATACATGTATCTAGTTGTCTTGTGTGCTCCCAGAGGCATCTGGGGGGGCCACTGTGAAATACAAGAAGCTGGACTAGATGGACCCTTGGCCTAATTCAGCAGGGCAGGGCTCTTCTTATGTTCTTAAGCTTCACCTGTTGATTTTCTGCTGACTAGGCAGTTGTTAAAGGCACAGGGGCCTATTCAAGTTGGTACCCTTGGATATCCAGGTGAGAAAGTTGACAAACAGTTTCTATCTTATATTATGGAAGTCTAAGAAACTTGTAAGATTTTGGTGAAGGTTAATTCACTGATTCATTTAATTCAAAGTAAGAAGTCTTCAAGATAGGATTAAGATCGAATCAACCCATTACGCAGAGTGAGGTGATAGAATTCAGGACTGTTCCTCATCAGACCACAGGTATGGAGGCATATTTTTAGATCTCCCACTTGCAAAAGAGCACCTTGCATGTAGTAAGCTAGTAAATCAGGGACTTGTATGAACCTTTCCTTCAGTGTGTTTATTTGTACATGTGTGGGTTGGGAGTCATGGCATGGGGAAGCATTCTGAAAGCATCCCTCATTTGCAGTGGAACAGTCCAGAATTTTACCCCCTCCCTCTGCATAATGTGTAGGTGGACCTTTGCATGCATACACTGGTCTTCAAACTGTAAGCACTGCAAATTATTTCAGAATACCTTAATTCCTTTCAGAGATATTTTGGGCCCAATCCTGTCCAATTTTCCAGCACTGATGCAGCCACAATGCAGCCCAAGGTAATGGAACAAATATTCCCTTACCTTGAGGAGGCCTCCATGACTTCTCACTCACAGCACACCCCATTGGCACGGCTGCATCGGCACTGGAAAGTTGGATAGGATTGGGCCCTTAATATGAGATGGACTTTAAATATTGAAGAAAGACCTTGCTTTGGGAAACCAACTCCTGTCCAAAATACTGTCCAATATATATTATAATGTACTTAGGCAGAGCCGTCCCTTGGGTAGGGTAACTGGGACAACAGCCCTAGGTCCCGTGCACTGGTTGAGTTGCCCCAGGCTCACACCTTGCCTGTCTGCCTGCACCCCTCTAGGGATGGCTCTGTACTTAGGGATATAGGTAGTTGTTTCTGAAACTATTATAATTATTATTTTAGTGACAATTTCTGGTGATGGTGAATAGGCCACACCTGCTTCATCTATTGATCAGGAAGAATAAAAGATGAAGAATTGTGAATGTTTTAATCTCCTCTCCAGCTTTAGAGTGGATGAATACTAATCAAGACAGATGAGTGTAACTCTTGACTAAAATCTGAAACTGAAGTCCACTTGCTTTCAAGACAATGTGTTTAGGATTGGGATGTCAGGCTCACACATGTACCGTATTGTCCCGAGTATAAGACGCACTCGATTATAAGACGCACCCTTAAAGTTTGGTGCTATTAAAAAATTTTAATTAAATCACTGGCATTAAATTGCAACAGCCTGATTATAAGATGCACCCCTAGTTTAAAAACTTAAATTAGGAGAAAAAAGTGAGTCTTATACTCAGACCAATACGGTATATCACATAAATGTGCAAGCTTATTATTAGCTACTGCTGTATTTTTATGTTTTTGTATTATATTGTATATACTTTTATTTTTTTATAATGTTTCATGCTGGCTTCTTTTTTTGTGTTTTGTTTGCTTTTTTCAAACCTTTTTATCTTTGTATTTGAATGAATCTTGTAAGCCACCCTGGGTGCCCCATTGTCAGGGGAGAAGGGTGAGGTATAAATCTTTTAAATAAATAAATGTAGATGATTAGATCTGGGATTAAAATCTACTGAACTAAGTGGACATGTGCCTTTCAAAATTTACATGTAAATGGTATCCGAGGCTACTGTTGAGAGGTGGAGCTATTGTGCCTTGCATAGCAGGCAGAGTTCCAACGGGTGCAGCTTTTTCCAGCATGGAAACGTATAGAGAATTTCTGCCTGTCTTGCAGATGTTCAAAGCACAAAATATTTGTGAGGAAAAATTGTGGCAACCAATAGGAACAGTTAAAAGGACAGCATTTGATATATGATTTTCTAAAAGTAAAATCTATTGCTTGAATATGTTTTGTCTTGGGGCTCAAAGGTTGGTTCTGGCGGGAGAAATGGATACACTTGCTAATTTGAATGTTTATAATTGTTATAAGCTAATTGTTATTGTTATGCAGAAGGGTGGGGTATAAATAAACTATAGGACAAATTTGTCTAAAATTGCACAAACTGCTATGCCCCTCTGACAACAGGTATGGAAACTTATGGGAAGATAAAGACGATGAAGTTTGGGTACCACTGCCAAGAAAAGACCTGCAGGAAAGAGGAAGAGCTGACATGACACTTTTACATTCAACGTATTTCAATGTTTAAACCTGCATTGTGAATATTTTCACATTTTGCTTTGAAATTTGACTCGAAGGGCAAGGTTTTACATATTTCAGTCTTAAATCCTAGTAATAAAATGTAAGACAATAATTCAATTTTTCCCCAATCTCCTTAAATGTAATAGTATCCAAATGAGACTTTGGGGAAAGGGAATACAAAATGTAAGACTATACAATCTGGCTTGCAAGCACATTTGTGTCAGGATAATATTTTCCTTACATTTGTCTCGGCTTGAACAGAGCATGACTAAGTCAGGGCCTCATTTCCAGTTTATTGAGAATCTTAACGAAGGGGATAAGAGTCTAATCATCTCTCTCTTCCACTATACAGTAAAGGGATAAACAATGGACCATCATTACTTCAAGAATATGTGGCTGCAATGTCCTCTTCACAATCTTCTTTATTAGAATTAACTGAACAGCACTTGTGCATTCTGTTGTAATTTATTTAACTGGCAGCAGATGGAGCAAATCACTTTGATGTCAACAGTTGGATCTCAAACAGTGAATATAAAGACCAGATACCAAGTACAAACTGTGCAGTGTGCATACAACTGGTGTGGAGAGCTAGTTTTCTGTGATGCTTAGTTTGTAACTATTTTTTTAAGATTTCTAAAATATTTTTCATTTAGAATTTGTTTCAAGAAGCCAGTACAACTTAAAATGAACGTAGACACTAATATGGATAAAATAATAATAGCCATTTCTGAAAATGGAAATTAAAACGAAGTCTGGTTACCATATTGTTTTCTTGTCACTGTGGGTGGAAAATCAAAGTGATTTCCTGAAGTGGTTTCCTGAATGCTCCACCACAAATACACCTCTCAACTTTAGTACCTCAAATTTTAACAAAGAAAGATCAAATGCAGTTGTTATTGAAAAATGTTTATTCCTGAAAAGTCTAGCTCCTGCTGAAACCTTGCACAGGGCTTCAACTGAAGCTACATTCTATACAGCAGAGTTACCCTAAATGTGGAGTGCTAGTCCTTTAACAGTAGCAGTATGGTTCTGGTCAGCCCAGTGCAGCCCAATGGACTACATCCCGGTGCATGTATTCTAAGGAAGGACCGACATTGCATGTACTGTTGAGCTGTTAAAAAGATGTACTGTTAAAAAGATCAGGTGCTTCCACATACAAATTATTCCCTTCATGTTACAGCAGACTCAGGTTTACTCTAGTCATGAGAATTTGGCCTCCGACAAGATGTTTTTTCTTTCTCGTTCCAACATGCTGGAATGCCTACCAGAGCATTCTTTCTCCTGCTTGTTTCCTTTTACAATTTTTTTTTCTTCATGTGTATCTAAAGTTTAGTCTCGAAACCCATTCCTGCCTAGGTTTCCGCCCCTCAAATAATCTTTCATGCTATAATTCTTGGGTACCTAGTGAAGATGCACCATAGGAGCTGTAGCCAGATATCTAACCCTTGGCTTTTGACACTAAAACAGGATCTTATCTAGTCAGACATCCCTAATAGAATACTCCATGTGATCCTGATTATACAGAGGGAAACTAACTACATACATTGCTTCTTTTCTATTACTGTCCATTCCTGCTTCAACCTCCTCAGCTTGCACTAGCAGCCCAATCCTTAGCCTTGCAGTCACTACAAAGAGATTCCTAAAGCAGCAGGGGAAGGGGTTGCTGGTGGTCCACTGTTAGTGCAAGGATGTCAGAGACACCTCTGCAGAATAAATGGCTTTACGGAATACAGCATTGAGCCATTGTAACCATTTCTTTCAGGTTCAAAGAAACCTATTAACAAATGAAGGCTATGATCCACAAACAGTTAATCCTAATTATTTGGGATTAATTTAAATCCAGGTACTGTTGTGTTGGCAGCCTGGCATGGCTGCCAAGCAGTGCACAGCCTGAGGGAGAGAGAGGGACTGACGGCACTCGAAGCTCAGGCTCCTTCATGGAAGCTCAGCACTTCCAAGCTCAGTGACTTGCATGTGTAAATGAGCCACCGCCGACAAAACTCCATAGACGGAACTTACATGCCACCCAAAATGTCTGCTTTCCAAGGCTAGTTTCCAGCCTAGTTTATCCAGCTACTTTACATATCTAAGGGCACAATCCTATATGGTTGCTAGATTGACATAGAACCTCTGTGTTGGCCCAGGACTGTCACAAAAGCTGCTGTAAAGCAGTAGTGCCAGCCCCTGTGGGCCGTCTCCAGATGGCATGCAGCCCAGGTAAGCTGCAGCTGGGTCGCACAGCATAGGAGCAGGGGAAGGGCATTCCAGGAGTGTAGGGGTGGGCTTGGGCTTGGGAGGGGGGGTGGGACCAGCAGAGCAGGCCTCCACCATATCCTATCCTCCATCCAGGCCCATTTCTCCCAACTTGGGCCTCCCAGGCTTGTGCCAGCTCAATAGCTGGCGTGGATCCGAGGAGACCCATTTGGGAGGCTGGGGCTTTACCTGGGGTAATCTCTGTCTTCCTCTGTTTGCCATCTCTTTCAAGCTTGCAATCAGCCCTGGGTTCAAACGTCTGGATAGCCTCATCATGCAGAAGTACACTTTCAAACTGCACAAGTCTCTGCTATACATGCTATTACTATCTTTTGTCTGCAATCGCACAGAGGTGGGCACCGTTCCCCTGTCCAGCTGCTTTTGTGCGGAAAACTCTTGTGTTCTTCTGCTCAGCATGTCCAACCTGCAGGCAACTGGTGTATTGATGTTCTCTTCCACTGGGAGTAGCGTCACAACTGCTGTGTCATTTATGGGTGGAAGAACAGCAGCCTTGTTCTGAGCTGTGAGGAGTTTTGAAGGAGCTTCACAGGGAGCAAGTGAGATCTACTGTCAACACGGAGTGCTCTAAATGAACCCTGCAGGGTCCCTGCTCTAAGCATTCTTAGTCCCTCTTTAACGGAAACTGACACCAATATTCCTAGGAATCCTTCAGAGGCATCTAGCTTTGGATCACAACTTCTCTTAACCAAGTTACAAAGTAATACGACACACACAAAAATTATCCGAAAAAGTGCAACTGAAAATGACAACTGGGGGTTCAGATCTCTGCAAAAGGAAGCTAATAGTCTCCCAGACCATTAAAAGTCCCAAGAAAGGCCTTCACCCTCCCACAAGCACCAGAGAGAAGGGGGAGGTTTGTGCAGGTTGAAATCCTACCACTGGAAGGGAATCTGATATTTTGGCCCAGAGGCCCTGTTCTACCACAGTGCTGCACTAGAGCCACAGTGGAGACTAATCTGCTGTTCAAGTGTTGGCCTTGCGTGTCCCACTGTTTTCTCTTCCAGGCTTCAGCGAATGAAAATAAAGCTGCAGGCCATCCACGGGGTGCACAATGGGCACAGTTTGCATCTTCGGGAAGTGGGCTGTGGCCAGTTCCCAGTGGGCTGTGCTGACCAGTTCGATGGCAAGCAGCTTGAGGATGGCCTGCGCCAGTTCTTTGCCAATGCAGTTTCGGACTCCCCCACCAAAGGGAATATAGTGGAAGCGGGTAGAGCCAGCTACTTTGTGTTCCTCCTGCTCTTCCAGGGATACCCAGAACCGCTCAGGATCAAAGGTGTCTGGGGGACTCTGATAGATGCTGGCAGTCTCATGCGTGTCCCGAATACTGTACATCACACTCCAGCCCTTGGGAATCTGGTAGCCCTACAAGAGGCAGACAAAACAAAATCAGCACCAGAGACAGCAGCCTGCAGAGGGCAACTTGCTAAGTGGCCAGGAAGGGAAGCAACTTCTGGAACGTCCACAACAGGTCAAATCTTTTATTAACGTCTCGCGACTCACTCAAGCCGTTATGCTTGAGCTTAAACTGGTTGGTCCCAAAGACATTAAATAGGCCTATAGTGCCCGATATAGAAATGATGTGATTTCTACACAAAAGTATTCAAATTACTACTATTTTAGTAGTCTAATAAAAATGCATGTATGACAAGTACAAACCCATGACGTTTTACAGAATACCTTTCATATTTTTCACATGCCCACCCTATTGCTCTCTCTTTGCCAAAGTGTGGCCATTAGTGTCAGATCTTGGTGGTAGAACATTGCGTGTGCTTGGTGTGTGTCATAGAAGCCAGGCAACAATGAACCAGTTTACGTCTTCACTGACACAACGCCTCTCTTTTTCAGCTAGCGTTTACTTCACAGCTACTCTATGGCCCAGAAATCCATTCTTCTGAAGCACAACAGCTCCCATTATTGGCGAGGCAGATCTAAAAAGCAATCCAGGGCTAGGAAAGGCCTCCACCTGGGACGCTGGAGAGTTGTGTCACTTTGGAGTGCTCTAGATGGACCTGTGGTCTGATAGGATGAGGTAAATGCAGATGTTCTGGCTGGGGGTATAAATCTCTCTATGTCACTGCATAAGTGCAGGTACAGGATAAAGTCAACTATACAAAAATGGACCTTGATTCAGAGGGGTCTGCAAGCACCCATATTTTTTTGCAGAATTTAATAAAGTTTGTTCCTCTGTCTGTGGCTCCTAAGTATCCCCAAAACTGCTTTTTAATGCCTCAGAGTTGTTGGGTGTTTTTTTTTTTTTTAAGTTTGGGATTGCCTGTGTTGTTTTAAGGATATTGCTTCCCATGCCATTTATTTAATCCCCCACTCCAAAAACATGCAATTTTTGAATTCAAAGGGCCTTGAATAACCACTTGGTGGTTCTGCAGAGCAACTGTCTTGAGGTGGAAACTCAGAAAACAGACTGTATGCGCGTTCACTGTAGCCAAGGAGAAGCAGCAACCTCCCCAATCCTATTAAGCTGGCAATAAAATCTGCTACCATACAGCAAATACAAGCATAAAAGCCCTTCAACAGGAGAGTCTTTTGTCATACACCTTAGGAAGATGGTGAAGATTCTGCTCTGTAGCCCAATTAGCATCAAGATTGTCCATAGTCATTTAGTTGACGTAGACAAAATATTAACATTGCACCCTGCCTTCACCCCAGCTTTTGACCTCTGGAGACCCTTCTTCATCCATTCCAGTTGGTTCTGTGACTTATTGAAAGTCTAGGGCTTTTCTCACCACCACTTCCATTCCTATAGCCATCTCAACCAGTCATCCATCACTGGGGACTCCAATTTATTTAATTTCTTCCCTGTTTCCCTGGCTCTCAGTTCCAGGTCTTGCCCTTGCTAACCCATTCTTGCTCACACAGAGCCACCAGGTCCCTAACCTGCCCCACCACTGGGATCCCTCAACTGAAGTATCCCTGCCCAGTGCCACCGCTATCCCTCGCTGAAGTATCCTGCTTGCCTCCTGTTATAGGCGTCACAGAGTGGGGGGTGGGGGGCCCACCGCCCCAGGGCGTAGGGCACTGAGGCTGTTTGGGGGCGCAGGCCTCCTTAGGTTTCGGTTTAATTTTTCCGATTTTTCCGATGCATTTTTTGGCATTTCGTGGGCAGCTGCCACCCCCTGCTGCATCTCCAGGGCGGCAGCTGCCTCTTGTTCGCCCCCCCCAGGTGTGTGTGCTTTGCGGGTACTTAACTGGCTTTTTCGGGGCGCAGGGCAGGCAGCATTTTTTGTTCTGGTGTCCATTTTGAATTTGAGGGAATCTCTAGGACTTTCTCCCCTAGTATCGTTGATCACATGCCCTCTCTAGGGCGAACATCTCGCTGGTCTCGCTGGTTGGTCCTCCAGATCTCTAGAGAGGCCTGGAGGACTGATGGACCAGCGAGACTGGAGAGAGAGTCCTAGAGAGTCCCGCCCATTCAAGATGGATGCCGGAGCAGCTGGAACGGAAAATGCTGCCTGCTGCCCTGCGCCCCGAAAAGACAAGTTAAGTACCCGCAAAGCACACACACCAGAAAAAAACCAAAAATGAAATAAAACCAAAACCTAAGGGGGGGCGTAAAGGGGTCGCACCCGGGCGTAAATGGCCTGGCTCCTCCTCTGCCTCCTGTCTTTATTTTCTGCTTTCTCTAAGTAGGAGAAACATGACAAAGGCATCATTGGGAAGGAAGAAATTCACTTCCATATGCTGTTACAGCACATGTGCTTCCCATGATGACTTGTTAAATCCTGCCCAATCATATCAAACTAGTTATTCCATTCAGATCCAGGAGAGGGATCCATGAAGCAAGCCCCACAACTCACATCCAGCTCAAAGGTCTGCAAGGCTGTCCTGTAGCCTCCAGACACTGGGGGCAGCAAACGCAGCACTTCCTTGATGACACAATCCAAGTAGCGCAGGCGGCTCATCTTCTCCAGGGTCAGATAAGACTGGCAATAGCACTCGGGTCCTTCCAGGTTGCAGAGGTGTTGGCCTACTTCTTCCTGCCTGGGTACCAAAAAAGGCCAGTTTGTAGTTCCACCAATAGTCTTCTGAGCTGCTCTGGCAATGGAGTGCAAGTTAGGACCTCTCTCTTCTCCTTTTGTGGCTGTGCCCAGTTCCCCTTCCAATCTGGGAAGAAGAGGCAGTTTGGAGTCTCTGTCTTTGTCCTCTTTTTCATGGGCTATCAGAGTCTCTTGGCAGGACTGTTCATTCGATGAAGATTCCACTGAAGCAAAGCAACAACATTGCCTGATAATGTCATGAGATGCCAGCTCCTGCTTGATTTTTTTTATGACCAAGGGGTGTTTCAACAGAAGGAGGATCATGGAAGTACTAGCACTGGCAGTGGTGAAGAAAGCAGCAAAGATCAGTTCAATTGCAGACTCCTGAAAGACAAGCCATCAAGAGAGATGTATGGGCAAACCATTGAAGAGGGAACTCGCGGATGTTTTCAATTGACAGTCACCTATGAAGATTACCATTTCAATATAACATGATGATAATATTGGGTATACATGTAACTTGCATCTTTTTTAGATTGCAGCATAACCTGGGGAACCACGGGAACTCTAAGAGTTACAATGAGAAATTGTGGTAAGGAGTTTTGGGGATTAGAGTTGTGATCCACGATTAGGAATGAAATGGTTAACAGAGTTATTTCACCCAGCCAACACCATCATAAAACTATGCTTGGGTACCAACTACAACAGTGAACAATTCTTCATGGGTTGTGCCATCTGCAGGTGTCATGGACCCAAGAACCGATAGTTGAGCTAACCCACTTTCTCACACTCAGATCCTATCATGGATAACTTTTTTTCTTTAGTTTCATGTTCATGCTTAATCCTGCACAGTTACCACCATTCATCCACATATTTCTATCCAGGCAGGGAGGAATGGCAGGAGTACCCTTCTCTGCCATTAAGACGTACCAGTACATCTTGGCATCCCATACCTATTTAACCCAGATGGCTTTGCAACTTCATCATTCATCCTCTTAAAGAAGTCCAAGGAGCATCAATAGAAAAGGCATTGTGGCAAACCAGAACTTTTGAACAACCTTGGACAAAAGAAGCACTCTAAGGTTGCAATCCTGTACACACTTACCTAAGAGTACGTTCTGAGTGTATGTGTGTGTAGATGGATAGAAGACAGAGGAGAGAGAGGGGGGGGGGACTGCACTGTAAGACCATGTTCATGTGTGAAACTAACATTAACTACCAAGTTCAATGGGACTTACTTTTAGGTTACTATAGCCAGAGGCAGCTATCCCATGCACACTTAAGTGGGAATAAGTTTCCATAAATACAACAGGACTTGCTTCTCAGTAAGCATGCACAGGGCAGGGTTGCACAAAATATATCTGAGCCTCCTGTGTGCTCTTTGTGTCATGTATCAACACGCTACAAGGGGGAATGGGGGGGTGAATGGGTCTGCTGGTGTCATGTCACTGGGTCAAAACACACACCCAAGACTGACAGCAGCAATGGGGAACAGATCCTCCTACCCTCCCCATTGGTGAATGGGGGGAAATTGTCAGTGGTGATGGCTCTACCCCCTCCCACCTTTGGAAGGTAGGAGGAAGAGGAGTCACCATGTCCTGCAGCCATTTACCAATGGCAATGGAGAATGGGAACAAGGAGGAGTTGCCGCTGCATCTCTCAATGGTGGTGGCAACTTTTTTTTTTAACCCCACCAATAAAAGGGCATTCTTCTCAAAGCCCCTGTTTCCTTGCAGGGTTGTTTGAAAGAAAGCCTACTGGCTAGTAGGGAGGGAAAGGAGCCACAAGACTCACACGGCAGCTTCTCTCACACCCTTCCCACTGGCCGATATGTATATTCCCCATAAAAGGCCCACAATGATGCAGGGGCCTCCAGGGAACACTGTAAAGGGGGTGTGCCAGGTGCAGTAAACGGAGTGCATCTCTCAGCTGACTTGCACCACTGCTGCTACTGGTACTGGGGTGGGTGGGTTCCAGAGGCGTTGCTACGGTAGGGACGGTACCATAGGTTGTGCCCCATCCTAGTCCCCGTTTACAAGCCGGCACGAAGTGGCCCCGCCCCCTCACTGTCAGAGCCATTCTGTGCGGAGAAGGCAGCAGGCAGGGAGTCTCCTGCCCGCTGCCTTCTCCACACGGAATGACTCTGACAGAGAGGGGGCGGGGCTGCCTCGTGCCAGCTTGTAAATGGGGACTAGGACGGGGCGCAACTTACGGTACCGCCCCACCGTAGCAACGCCTCTGGGGGGTTCCGAGTTTAGTCTGGCCATGGGGCCCTCTGATGGGCATGGAACCTTGGTCAATGCCACCCTTGTATATTTTGCATTACATACTATTTTAAGCACAAATCAATCCAGGCTTCGCATGCCTTTAACAACAAAACAAAAGAAGTTCATTCAGGGGAAAATATTAAAGATGGACATACAAGGAAACAAACAATGATAATATGTCAACTTAGCTAGAAATGGGCAATTGTATGTAAGGGTAAGATTCTTGTTCATTACTAGAAATCCCCAAAAGTTACTCATCCCTTTTCAGGCAGGCTTTTGTTACTGTCAGTCTGAGAAGAAAACAAGTCATTCCATCACAGCATCTGGCACAATGAATAAGAAAGTTGCTTCTCTAAGAAAAAACAGTCTTTTTTAGTCTTAGTGACTTCATGTATAGGTTTGAATTGACCCAGAGTTTTTCAATGGGCAAAGAAAGGTGTCATATACCAGGAAGGCCGACAAGTCATCTTTTGCTAGACTATTGGCTTTCCTGGTATACAGACACTGAGCAGAATGTGTGAAGAGGAGGCACAAGGGATTCGCTAGGGGGGGTGCGGGGGGCAGGCCTCACCAGGTGGCACCCAGTGAGAGGATGACACCATGGCGGAGAAGCCCACCACAGCCCGCTGCACCGCCCAGGCTCAGCAGTCTTCGGCCATGCAAAGCCAAGTCGTCTCCTGTTCTCGCAAGCTATGCTCATGAGAACAGGAAGAAGCAATTTGGCTTTGTGCAGCTGAAGAGGGCCAAGCAAGGACAACATCCTTTCCTTAGGGGTGTCACCCTTGCTTTGCCTCAGCCGTCGTTGGCTGCTCCATCCCGTCCGCTTTCTGTTCTTGCAAGCTATGCTCGGAAGCTCCGAGCCCGGCCAAAGTGCTTCCTCATGATCCGTGTTGCTTGGCAACCCAGAAGTAATTGGTGGGGATGTTATTGCGTCACCGCCAATTACGTCCGAGTCACCAAGCAATGGATGGTGGTTACACCAGTTGACACCAAGGTAAGTGGTGCCATTGAGGAGGCACTTCTTCTAAATAATTGTGCTGAATAGATGCTGAATCCTAACACACACAGAAAGAAATAATTTTTAAAAAGTTTAACTTTTGGTTCGAATAGGCCTGAAATTAGAAAAAAAAAATGGCTGTTTCTTGGTCAACAGAAAATCCCAAGTGGATATACAGATCAGCATATTTTATATGTGGTAGCCATTCAGATCAGAGCTGTCACTGATTTTAGGCAGATAATTGTATATTACAGTGAGCCCACATGATACCACACATTGCTGATTTTCTGAAAGCATGCATATCCCAAACTCATATCTTTACACAAGCATACGCACGCACAAGTTTAGGCAACTGCTTATGTCATATAAAGTTATTTCTTTGTTATCTCTTGAAATCCTTCCAGCCAGCTCATGTGGTTCTGTTTACCATCTGGATCCTGGAAACATTTACTCTTGACTCTTCCAATGGATTTCACTTGGACTGTGTGTCAAAATGAGCAGCTGCTGCCTTACAGCACAATGCAACCACATTCCTTGCTTTAAAGATTACTTTCATTGATGTGGTTTTTTGTGATTGGCAGTCAGAGGCACCCCATTTGCCAGGACCCTCCCACAAAAGAGGCACCATCACTTTCAAATGAATGTACCCTCTAGAAGTATATTTGTGACTGTAACCTACATGAACTGCCCAGCTTTTCTGCATGATGTTTAAAGAAAAGTAGATTTTGCTCAAGGCTTTGCCTTCATTCCATTGAATTCATTCAGTTCAATCTAATGTATGGAAGGAGGGGAGAATCAGGTATCGACTGATTACATGAATCCCAACTTGAACCACCGATGGAAAATATCTCACCTAGCCCTAGAGTCCACTCAGAATACAGAAGAGATAATTAACAGCACAGTCCTATGCTTGTCTACTCAGAAATGAACAAGAACAATACTCATTGAGTTTACTCCCAGGTATGTATAGGATTGCACTGTAGGTATACGTGGACATCAGATCTGTTGTCTGGCAGGCCATTGTTATTATAAATTATTATTATTATTATTATTATTTATTAATAACAACAGTATTTATATACCGCTTTTCATCCCAAATACACAATATTACACTCTTGACTACAAGCATCATTCTAGGCTCCTGTACTTGTAATCATAATCCATTGTATGTGTGTTGAAAGGATATTGGGAAACTCACTTTACGTTCTCTTGGTCAGGTTGGAATCCCAAAATGATGTAAGTACATTATATATCTTTTTTCCAAAGCCTCAAAATGTTACACTAGACTTGGAAGGGGATAAATGGACTTGGGTGATCCTATATGGCAAATTCTAACTGATCAATTGTTGGAGAGAGGACAGGATGGGGGTGTCTCAGAAAAATTCTGCTGCAATGGCCTGTGAAAAGCCATTTCACACTGACTTCTGAGTGTTGCATTGAAATGACAAGATGATGTTACAGTGTGTAATTAACATGAAGCCTGGCCAGTGCCTGCTTGGGTCCATGCCCAGCAGAAAGTAAAGATGGGCTTGTCGCAGGACGCATTATTTCATCACAAGCATAGTTGGCAACTGTGAAAAAAGAGGTGTTGGGTGCCAGGAACCTGTGATTACCCAGAGGAATGCACTTTGCATGGGGTCAGAGGCACTTACACCTTCATATGCGCCAGGGCCTAGCTTAGACATGTGCAAAGCGGACTGCCTGAAACAAACCCTCCATTACCTTCAGCTCCTGCACAGTGAATTCTTTGCCTTGCTCCTTGGCACTGTTGATGATGAAATCCAAGGCGTCACTGTGCGCCTCAGGGTCCTTCTGTTGCAGTTTCTCCACAATGGCTTTCTCCATGTAGTCATGTAACAGATCCCTGGCCTTGATTCCCTGTGGGGAGAAAGGTCGGGCCATTCAAAGCAATATTAGGAGCAATATGGAGCAGAGGAGATCAAGTTCGTATCTAGGCTTAAGGGCAAAAAGCATACCAAGGGTTGAAGGGCAAAGAAGCTCGCAATTCCCTTGAAGGCAAGCTGTTTATTGCAAGCACAGCTACGCCTTGGATTAACCTGGAGGGGGACCTGCGACTTTCTGTCCTTTAGTCGCAGCAGGTGCTGGGAAAATTCAGGATTCCTATTACAGTACTTTTCTCTGTAGGAGCTCAGGCAGACTAGAAGTGATGCTCTGAAATGGGCAAAAGGCATCTTTCTGACAACCTCGCCAGAGAAACAGATTTGGGCAAATAGACACTTCTTAAAGTGGCGGTGCTCTCATATTTTGCAGGTGGGGGAGGGAAACTGTCCCTATTCATCCCTGCATCAGTCTCCCTTGTGGTGTTTTGGGTGTTTAGATTTTGAGTTCCTTTGTGGCACTTTTGCCATGTAAATCACCTTGTGAACTTTTGGGGAAGTTGAAAAGAGGCATATAAATAAGAAAATATTTATATACATGCAAGTTTTCATGGCTTGTTATTATACTCAAAGACACAATATTTATGGGATTTCCAGCCATGTAATTTCAGCTCTTAGAATGAAGAAGTAAAGATTAATCTTACGCTTGTCAGTTGAAATTCCTCAGTTCTACCGCGATGCAGAGCGATGCAGAGCGGGCAAAAGGATTATCCAAAGCTGACAGGACGATAAAAAGTCTTTCTTGAAATCTTCCCGCCTGACGTTTCTCCCCCGCTTGACGTTGCTTCTGAAGAAACCCCAACTGACTGGGGAGAAACGTCAAGCGGGAAGATTTCAATACTTTTTATCGTCCTGTCAGCTTTGGATAATCCGTTTGCCCGCTCTGCATCGCGGTAGAACTGAGGAATTTCAACTGACAAGCGTAAGATTAATCTTTACTTCTTCATTCTAAGAGCTGAAATTACATGGCTGGAAATCCCATAAACATTGTGTCTTTGAGTATAAGAAAATATTTATCAAAATCTCACTCAAAATCTTGAGTGAGGGAAGCCTGTAACACAAAGCCTTCCCTCACTCATCTACAAAACTCATCAGAGTCAGGGAGGAAAGCCAGTCAAAGAGGGAGGGAGAGAGATCAGAGATCCCCCGAAGGAATGAATATCATTTAAGGAATGCTGCCAGTTCTAAAATTAAATGGCAAGGAATTCCACATGGGAATTCTAGTTAAAGGGATCCAGCCTCACTGTGATCACCTGGAAAGAGAAGAAAATATCTTGGAAGATCTGTGGACACCCCCTTAGTCTTGATCTCTGGACACCCTACCTGCATCCCCAGCCCTTGGGCACTGCACAAATATGATGAGAAAACATGGCTAAGGTTCGGATCCTGAACGGCTGCCTTGTTCAGGACTGACTTCTGAGTATGCATTAAGATTGTATTGCAATCTTCATGCATTAAGATTGTATTGCAACATCCTATAATATGCCAGAATTATTATTATTATTATTATTATTTATTAGTTGATTAACAGTCCAATCCTAACCAACTTTCCAGTTCCAATGCAGTCACATAGCAGCCTCAAGGTAAAGGAAGAAATGTTCCCTAACTTGGAGGCCTCTGTGACTGCTCCCCCACTACCAAATTCAGCACACGCCCTGTTGGCACAGCTGCATTGGCACTGGAATGTTGGTTAGGATTGGTTCATAAAATCGTTATATACCACTTTTTCAACAGAAAGTTCTCAAAGAATACCAAGAGGAATTAGAAAATATGGCTCCCTGTCCCAAAGGTGCTCATGATCTGAAAATGACTGCAGCAAACAGCCCCTGCAAAAGAGGCAGTGCTTCCCCAGCATAATATAAGAAAAGCAGGACTTTATGTAAATGATTCCTCTTTGCCCAGTTAGTAAGGGTAGGTAATACAATAGCTTTGTAAGGGACTTTATATTATTTGAATAGATAAGCTGCGGGAAATATTTTAAAATAAATACACCATAAAGTACTCTGGAAAGTGGTCAGCTTGCTCCAGAAAGAATCAGATATACTCATGCAGCGCAAACCTCTTTACTCCAAAGTAAGGGTCTCCGAGTTGGGTGGGGCTCATGCAAGGCTTTCAGCAGCCCGATTTCATGCATAGATGGGGTCACAGCCTAAGAACATAACCGATGACCTTGGTAGGCGGCGTCCCATTCGCAACCTTCAACTCTGCCGTTTTTCACATGCAATGCGACCCCTCCCCCCCCAACATACAGGCACATGCCAAACTTACAGGCACAAGTCCAGCTACAGTCAAACCAACTAAATGTTATGTGGAGGTGTTTGGCAGAAGGTAACCCCCTTAATAGGAAAGGTCACAAAAAGTGTACAAGGGACCACGTGGCTTTCACAGGACTTGGATGCTTCGCTCCTCCAAGCATACTGCAGACTGCCTTTGCTCCCTAAGTAATCATAGCAGCGGCTTGGTTGGAGCAAAGGAAAGGGCTTCCCTAGATTTAAGGCCAGAACAATGTGCGAAAAGAACAGAACCACCACCAACCAACGACCCCCGAATCTGGTGTAAAGAATCCAGTAGTTCAGTTGCCACTCCGACAGACCACTTGAGACCAGACTAGAGAGGAGCGTCGACGTTTAGGGCAGGAACGGGCCCCTGGCCAGAGCTTCGGGGCTTGATGGAAGTTGGTTGGGGGGAATTAAATTGGAAGATCCCCTGCAAGTTAGCTGCTAGCCTAAAGGGGCGGCTGGGACCGGCGGCGGGCGCCCCTTGCAAGCCACTCATTCACGCCCCGCCCGACGTACCTTCCGGAGGCCGCTGAAGGGGATGTTGAGGGGCAAGCAAAAGAGGTTCTCCACCAGCTGCTCAAAGGTCCGCGCCAGCCCCTGGAACTGCTTCTCGTCCAAGCTGAGCCCCAGCAGAACCCGCGCGGCAATGCGGAAGGTCAAGGTCTTGGCGCAGGAATAGACAGCGATGGGCCCCGGCTCCAGGCACCAGCGCCGCAGCTCCCAGCTCACCTCCTTCTGGATGCGGGGCAGGTAGCTCTCCAGAGCGGCGCGGCTGAAGACTCGGGCCAAGATCTGCGGAGAGGGACAAGCCTGTCAGTCATCAGATCCCTACATGCGCGGGGGACGGGGCTGGCGTCCGACTGGAGGACGAGGGAAAATGCTCTCCACCGCAGGCGACCCTAGATGGGGGAAGCGCCCCCTGCCCCCCCCCATTCCTGGGCCTCAGTGGTACCTTGACGGAAAGACACTTTTCACATGCTCAGAGCGCTTTACTCTCATTAATTAATTGCGATATATGCAAAGCGTCAAGATAACCTCCTTCAGTTTGTGTTTAGGACGGGAGCACTCAACCCGCACATTTTCTTTCAGAAGTCTACCAGGTGAGGTGTGACAAATATGACACGCCCTTCTTCCCGATGCATTGTGCCCCTTCTGTGTCCCGCCATCTATGTTTTCTTCTGGTGTGCCGCTGTTCGTTGGCACGTCCCGATCGGCCCATCACCCCTCCATCAGTCCTCGGCCACCTTTTCCCGGCCTTCTCTTTGAGCATCCCAAAGCCAGCGCTGAAACAACCCGCACAGCTGTGGAAAGCTTTGGCTGGAATGTCCCTGGAGTGCAGGTCGTGAAAGAGACATGGTGGGAGGAGAGGGGACCTGACTAGACGTGCTCTTTTCCTATGTGTACATCTTCTTAGTAACTAAAAATCAACCTCGCCCACCCCCAGCCTGACGTGGTACAGTCCCAGCTCCCGAGAAGGCAGGCTGCATTCGGCGATTGCTCGGAACGTGAGAAGAGCCCTGCAAGATTGGGACAGAGGGCCGTCAAAGCGCGCATGTTGTTTCGCACTGCTGAGGGATCCACCAGATCCAGACGCCTCTGGAAACTAGGCTCTGAAGCCGGGTATGCGGGCACCAAGAACGAGTTGTGCGATCCGGATCTGCTGCCTGGCAGCAGAAGCTGGCTGGGGTAGCTTCGGGCTTTCCACTAAAAGTGGCCGGCCGGCCAAGGCTCCTCTCCCTTGCCCCGTGGGCCGGAGTCTGTTCTCAACAGCCCCCCCTCAGTCAGCCTACCTTCCTGCGGTGCCGGTGCGCGTCCGCGCTGGCGTTGAGCAGGGTGTGCGAGCCCAACAGGATCTGGGTGCTGAGCGGCCACTGAGAGGTCACCAGGCTGTGCTCTCCCAGCAGGATCTTGCGCACGTTCTCGGCGCCGCTCACGCGGATGACTGGCTTGCCCAGCAGGTGAGTCTTGAAGACCGCCCCGTATTTCTGCCGCCGGGAGCTGTGGAAGTTCGACCCCTGCACGGGAGGGGAGGGGAGGGGAGAGAGAGAGAGAGTCAGCCCCCAAAAGGAGATTACAGCCCCTGAACAATCTCACGGAGCAGAGTGCCAATTCAATTCTAAGGCGATCAGGTGGAGGTAGACTTCGGTGCCAGAACTTAATTTTCAGTGCCACACGATTCATCCCCAGAACACGCGCAGAATGTAGAGAAGAGTGCCTCTGAGCTTTACAGAAGTGCCCTTTCCTCCTGCTGGGGACCCCCCCCCCCACACACACACACACACTTCTGGGCTAACTAAGAGCTTCCAGGATAGTAAAGCTGCGAACCAATGCACACGTGCGTGCCTGGGAGTAAATAAATGCCACTGTGACTGAACTCAGTGGAAATTACTTCCGAGTTCTAAATGTGCGTACAATTGGGCTTTAAAACAGATTGGTCCAACTTGGCCATACCGGGAGGGGCTTCATTTGAGCAGGACATCCTTCCTAGAACCTCTCTTCAGTGTCCTGGAAGATGAGAAGGACATTTTCAGAAACACGAGGACATCTGAGTTTGTGCAGAGTGCCTTTCCTTCAGACTCAAGACTTCTAGGATTGTAGCTTCCCTAGGAACGGAGACTTGCACCATCCATCCCTATCCTGCAGGCTCTCCCCCGGACTCCTGCCCCCCCCTCCTTGCTCCTGCGATGCTCACCTGGACCAGCCAGTGCAACGTCTCCCCGAAGAAAGGCCAGCCCATGGACCCCTTGGGCAGGGGCAGGGCGTTGGCGCGGTCCCGACTCAGGCTCCAGCGGAGCGCCCATAGGTGACGGGCAAGGGCGAGTAATAGCCCCAGTGCGATGCCAGCCGCCAAGGATGCTTCCAGCCAGGAGAGCGCATCCCCGGGGTCCGCCGGCGGCAGCATCTTCGCGCTTTGGATTTTTAGCCCCTCCGCTCCAGAATCACAGGCTGGCTTGTGCTGTCCGGAAAAGACGGGAGGAGAGGAGAGGAGAAGAGAAGAGAGTGAGCGGCTCCTTCAGTCCCGCACCCACCCATACTCATCAGCCCTCCCACCAGCGCCGCCGTCCCCGATCTGGGATCCTCCAGGTGAGGACCACCAGGCACAAGGGGTCCAGCAAAAAGAAGCCAAGTCCCGCCCGTCACCAGCTTCAGAGGGGTCGCGAAGGCTGCCGAGAGGCAGCTATGGCCACCAAGGGTCCTAAGTGCAGCAGTGGGTCCGGGGGCGATCCTGAGTGGCTGCGCCCTGCGCATCCAGGGCCCTTCCCAGGGCCCTTCCCAGGGCCCTCTAGTTTCAGGAACGGGCACCAGCCCCCAGCTTGCCACGTGTCTTCGCTTCTCTCCTTTCAAGGGTGGCAGCCTGTCTGCCGCCACGGAGCCCCCAGCTCAGCCCCTCGATCCTAAGATGTGGCTGGTGCAGAAGGAGGGCTACAGTCCGAGACAGCTTACTTGAAGGCATTCAGAGGGCTTATTTCAGAGTAAGCATGCCAAGGACTGGGCTTGAATCTCCCGTGGGTCGCTGGGGAATCCTTGCTACGCTCTGCCAACAACCCGATCCTGCGCCTCTTGTCTTTGGAGTCCATCTCGACTTGGAGCCAGCAGCGCACATGGGGCACTGAGATGCTGCAGCTGGACCCTCGCCGTCCCCCCGCCCCGTCCCCATCCCAGCTGTCAAAAGAAGTCCTCCAAGTCTGCCTACCCACTGAGCGATCCTCGAGGCGAAGGAGGCGAGTCTGCGGCAGCCCGGCGTTTCTTCTCCTCACCCCACCCCCTCCCCTTTTAACTATTCTCTGCCTCCGACACATTTATATAGCTATTCCCTGCCCAATCCACCTTCGGCACTGACGTCTTGGCTGCATATTTAAAGGGAGGACGAAAGTGCTGCGATTGGAGCCCGGGAAAATCCGGGATGAAAGAACGTGGGGAAGCCGCGAGAGGCGGCGGCAAGGGGGAACTGCCGGCCGGGACACTGTCTGGGGTGGGGGGCTCACACACAGGTAACCAATAAAATACGAGTCTGCCTCCTCCTCCTCCCTCCTCTGCGCACTCACAGGGACCTTCCCGCGCGCCGCGATTCTGAAGCACTGATGATGAAGCTTAGCCGATGTCTCTCACTCTCACGCCCATCACAGGGCACTGCTCTCTGCCCTTCGGGAGCAGCAGGGGCAACGCTGCTCCAGGCCATTCACTCCCTAGTGATGCCCTTTCCTTTGCCCACAGGGGAGTCCGGTCTCAGTGCTTGGGACATTACAGGCCGGAATAACGGGGTGGTGGTGGTGCAAGGGACCGCTCTAGTGTTGCGCAGCCTCATTCTCTAAGTATGTGCTCCAGTCCGAAGGCTGTAGCTCACCTGCCGAAGCTAAGCAGGTCCGGCCGGCCCGGCCTGGATGGAGGGTCACCTGGGAACCCCAGGAACACTGCCCTGAGTTCCAGCATGGGGAAGGCGGGATGAATGGTAGAAATAAAGAAAAAATGGGTGTTTCTGCGGAAAGACATCCCATTCAGTTCAATGGGATTGGCTCCCAAGACCCAAGTACGTGTCAGTGCACAGGCTTTGTAGCCTGAGTTAGGCATTTTCTTTGCGTTTGAGGGCAATAGGGAGCGATTAAACTAACATCGACGAGAGTTGGGCGCTTGGCTTCAAGGAAATGTGGATTGCAACTCCACGCAATCCTAAAAGCCGCAGAGGAGGAAGTGAATTGGAAGGAAACCTCTGTCCGCTAACTCTGGCACTGGCCGTTATGGACTCTTAGCCATCCATAGGCCGAGCAGGCAACTGAAATAAGTGACGAGTCACTGCCAGTCTAGAGTCCAACCTCAAATCCAGTATTTGGACGTTCAGCAGCAGCTCCATTGATTTCTAGAGGCCTAGACCTGTCTGCCACCTAAATTTGTTTAGGAGTTTAGGCTGTTTTGTTTAGACTGCAGTCCCCAGCGTCCAGCTCACAGGCTCCGGAGGAGGAAGGACGTGGTCGGAGGATAGAGCCCGACCCGGGCGACACAGAAATCGTTGCGATCTGAAGGATTCTGCTAAAATCGCTGCCTCCTCTGGAGAGCCCATGAGACGACTATACCGGTTTAAACAGAACATCAACTGGTTTACGTCGTTAGCTAGATACTTGCTGCGGCCAAAATCTGGATTATTTTAGAGTAGAGATTCTGTACACATACAGACTGCAATTCCTGACATTTATTGCGCCCTGTCTCTCCCGAAGTGCCAGCTTTAAGGAGCTTTCTACGGGAGGGGATAGAGGCAGGCGTCGGGGGGGGGGGGGAAAGGATGTAGGAGTTAATCTGTAGCCAACCGATTTACACGGCGATAGAGCTGGAGGACACGAGTACAAATGAAAGGCCAAGGAGGAGACGCGGATCATAATCAGGAGTTGAGCTGTGAGCTAGAAAACGAACTCACAACAGCAGCGTTTTCCAGCTTTTAGGGATTTTCTCGCTTTTTAAGGTTTACACAATGTGTTTTCCTTCCTTCTATATTTCCCTCTGGAAAAAAACGAGAAGAGGGATTTTCACACACCAAGCAGCAGTAGAAGCAGAGTTCTCATTGTGGGGGCGGAGGGGGCTGACTGCTTCCATCCGAGTATTTTAGGACTCCTGCTCCTAGCTAGGGCCCGATCTCAGCTCAGCAGCAGCCAGTCTCTGTCTTCTGAAGGAAGCTGCTCCACTTTCCGATTGGGCTCCAGGTGTGTCGCGTCCTTCTCTGGCACAACAGTGCGAAGGGGCCCCTGCCGCTCGAATGTGCAAAGCCGGAGTCCCGGGAGCAGGAAGTGGCTCCGTCCGCTCTTGCTAAAGAAGAGAGGTCCGCCGGCCTGCTTGCCTTAACCCGCCCTCTCCAGGCAGTTGGCCTGTATTCGCCAAGAGGTCTGATGGCAAAAGGTTCCCCGCCCGATGTCGGCCCTGGCGCAGAACCAGTGCGCGGGCCCTTAAGCACGTCTGCCACAGCTGAGCTCCTACTGATTTGAGATGCGCCGTTAACTAGAGCAATGACGACCGCGGGGCCCATGCCGAGAGCTGCCCAGAAAGCAAAGCTCACCCCTGGCACTGGATGGGACCTGAGAGGTGGTTGGCTCATTTTCACTCTTTGCTGTCCAGGCGAGTCCCCCTCCCCTCCTTTTCCTTGAAAATACATCGCAACTGATTCAGGGCCGTAGCAATCGCGCGCCCAACCTTAGCAATAGCAAGACCCAGTGCGGAATCAGGAGGCGCCTCTCCCCCTCCATCCACCCCCCCAAAAAAAACCAGGGAGCAGACCCACATCAAAGAACCTAGCAGGCTGCCTAGGAGGGAAGGTGGGGCAGCAGGGCCTCCTTGATTCATCGCAGGAGATCAGAGCCTCGGTAGAGCAGGCAGGGAGAAGCCCGGCTGCCGGCTGGCCCTCTGCATGCCCTTTGGGGGCCATCGGTCTCGGCCTGCAAACCCGAAGCGACAGCTCTCTGTCTTTGGCTCCCCATTGATCTGCCCGACAGCTGCCCCATCCCTTCCTTAAAGCCCAGAGTCCCTCCTCAAACAATGAATGAAAGAATGCAGGCGCTGTCGCCTCATCTTGTTCCCTCTAATGAGAAGGGAAAAGGAAGATGCTCGGAGGTGCTGCTCTGACTTTCCCGTCACATCTCGAACTGGGAAAGCGCTGCACTCAGTTGGACATTTCCAAACTCACCCCAACCGCTGCTGCTCCCACAGGCTTTGAAAGACCGACCCACCAGGCCCTGGAGCGCCTTGACCATCTCCGTGCCTCAGAGGGACCCTGGGGGGGGGGAGAAGAGAGAAGAAGCGCAACACCCTTCCCAACAGTGCTTGGAACGGAGCAGCAGCTTGTCGACCCAGACGCATCACTCACACACAAAAAGGCCAAAATGAGGGTAAGTTTTATATTACTGTACTTTAGACTGTCAAATAACTTAATACATGGAGCAAAAAACCCCAGACCAAAAAACAATGTACATTCTTTAGGCAATTCATTTGGTTTGTATTTACTATACATTCGCTTGTGTTTCAAACAGCAACGACAAGAATGTTCCAGTGCAGAAGTTGGAAAACGGGGCAGGGAGAAAACCTCGGTCTACAAACATCCGCGTTGACACCGCACTGCCCTCCAGTCTCATCCCTTAAACTGCTGCAGAGCAGGCAGAGAAAAGTCTTGGGAGGGCTGGGCAAGACTCGTATATAAAAGGGGCCCCTTATCTAAACGCCGCCGAGGCCAGAGTCCTAGTCAGGTAGCTTGCAGGAAGTTACAAAACAAGGGTTTCCCCTCCCCCCCCCACTACAAAAAGCAAACCTGGTCTAGAAAATTGTGTTGGCTCGCTCGGCTAGTAATTTACAAATCGTACAGGCGGGCGGGGAAGATGGAGGGAAAGAGGACACGGTCGCTGCTTACAAAAGGTGACAGTGGAGGCTTAAAGCAAAAACAGCCATGGAAAGGTTTGTGGCAATCTTGTTCCAGTCATTCTGTGCAGGGGAATGAAAATACCTTGAAGCTTTGCCTGGAGCTCGTAAATCATGTATTTACAGTGGATATATAATACACGTTGGCCCTTTGCCTTAGTAAATATACAACCCCGTTGCTCCCCTACTAATCGTTTACAAAGTGTTGTTTTTAAGGGTGTTAATTGCTCGAGGTGCGTGCAGATGAAGATTTGTTGCTGCTGCTTCCGGAGGCGAGTCCCGTCTCCAGCACCGTCTCCACCATCAAGCGAGCATCCTCCTCACCCGGACCAAGTCTTGCACGGGCTGTGGAACTGGCCGCCGGCCCCAGAAGCCTTCCGGGCGAGGGGCGACCGGCCGGCCTAGGAGTGCTGGGACATCTCGTTCACCAAGCCGCGCAGCTGCCTCACCACCGTCTCGATGAGCTTCTGCTTATCGCGATCGTTCTTCCTGAACTGCGCAAAGATGTTGTTCTTTTTGACGTCTTTCATGCTGAAAGGAGAACAAGGGTCAGCAACCAATGCAAGAATTTAAAATAACGGGCTGGCAGAAAGAGCCCCGCTCCACGACTGTACTGTCATTTAAGTAAGTTCACCCCAAATGACTAGGACTGAAGGCTGCAACCCACTGCGCGCCTGGCAATCGCGCTCTTAGCAACAAGCCGTTCTAGCCCGTTTTCCTTCTACAATTTTCCTCTCGGGTTAGTGGAAAACATTGTAGGTATAAGCGCAGCACATCCAGGTCCGCAACAAGTCCGAACAGCTGAAATAAAAAAGTACTGGCTGTGAAGGGGCGCATCCCCCCCCCATAATCAGACGACATTTAAATATGGATGGCTACTATTCGAAGTACAAATCATATCTGAAAACCCGTTCAACACACAGTGAGTGGGGCTTGCTTCCGAATCCGAACCCTTCCAAAATTTACTCTTGTTTGAAACGCAAATTGTGCGTTGCACTTCAACACATGGAAATAGCCTGCGTTTTATTGCGCAAAAACATGAGGGAACTGTAACTCCTGCAGGCAATTTCCTAAAGATCAACGGTCAAGATATTATTTCAACAAGCTTGATTTTCATTCTAGTTTCTTCCCAAAGAAAAGAACACAAAACTAGCTTCTTTTCTCGGTAACTTGGAAACGAAACTCTGGATAGTTTTAACAAACGAATCCAACTAATCATTGACAATGCCGATAGATGTCAGGGGGGAAAAAGCAGGAGCATACATACCCTCGGTGCACTCTGCAAAAGAGTCGGGCGTTGCAAGTGGAAGAAAAGAAAACGGAACAAGACGTTAGAGCGCATATTTTAAAGCAGGGCTAAAGCTTGATAATTCCGAGATCGAGGTGAATCTATCGAGGCTACTGCCTCAAACTGTCTGCATTTACTTTTGTAAGAGCTGCGTCGCGCCTCCTACACCTTCTTGTCACATGCAACTGTGTCTCTACTTGTGGAAGCGCCCGCCTTCGTCCAGAAAAGTTTTCCAGAGAACGGGATCCTATTCCCTAAGCATTTTTATTCAGAAGTGAGCAAACCCAGCTTACTCCCAGGTTAAACGTGCGTAGGATCACTGCCTTAAGTGCTTAGAAACGGACAACTCAGAGGGCTCAGAGCGGGAAGGGCTAGGCGGTGGAGGCAGCTCCTACGTGGCTTTAGGGTTCACCTCTGACCAAAGCAGACTCGCTTGGGGGTCACGTTACTCGATCACAAATGGAACTGGAAGAAGTCCTTCTCAAATTAACGTTAACGACTTTCTTGAGTAACAAAACATGCTGTAAACAGAGGAAATGTGGGAAATAATAATTCTCAATTGTGTAATTGAATAACATGGAGATTTTTTTAATTGACTCGTAAGATTACGTTTTTGAGATCAAGAGGCACGCCGCTGCAGTCTTACTACACTGTGAAAGCTCATTTCTGCCGAAGTTATTATAAGGCTGCGATCCTGGCGCCATTTTATTTGGGGTTTTCAATAAAAGCAATGGGGCTTGACTTTCAAGGCAACGTGCTATGATGCAGATAACCTTACAGAGGCCGGGATGAAAGTGAAAAGGGAGGCTGTCCGGTTTGCAAACGAGCTAGACGAGTACGTTAAAGCACAACACAATTGGGTGGCACCGCCTAAAACCCCGTCTACAAGTTTTACTCGGAGAAGCAGCTCATCATGTGGAACGTCCCGGAACGTCGGAAAGCGGTTCTCTCCTCCCAACACCCCTCAACAGCAGTTGCTGAAGCGGCCTGGAGGACTTCTGGGCTGGTGACAGACTCACTTCTCCAGGAGGGCCAGGGCGATGCTTGGACTGACGCGCAGGTACTTGGAGCTGGGCTGCCCGTAGTCGGCTAGGTAAGTCGACCAATCCCACACCATGAACAGATCCAGAAGCTGGAGTCAAAAGAGGGACAAGAGGAAGGAAGGTTAACCGACTCCTACCAGGCCTTCTCTTAGAGAAGCTCTGCAGTGAAATCTCGCTGCTGCAATCCAGCCATCCAGGCACTGCCTCGCCAACGTTCCTCCTATCACTTGGAGAACATGTTCTGGAGAACTCAGGCAGCGCAGCTTTGGAGACCGAAGGGAAAAAGAGAAAGCAACGGAAAAGGATCAAACGCAGATTCACCGAGAAACATGTTTTGAGAAAAGCCTCCTGAAATAAACAACTCGGTTGCTTTAAGTAGTTTTTAAAGTTTTCAGCATGTTATTCCAGCCTTGATATTCATATATTAAAAAAACCCACCGAGACTGATTAAAAAATAGAATTGTAATGTAAGTTAAGTGTTAAAAGTACTTGATTTTTGCAGCGCTTTCCACGTTGTTCATTAAGAACCATCATTTCGCAGGACTCCATGTCCTGTCCTGTGAAATGTTTTGAAAACGTCATTCCCTACCTACCTACCTACCACTCAACTTTCTCTCACCCTCACTCACTCCTCCCCTTTCAGTCAAGTTCCAAAGAGCTCGATCCACATACAGAAAGATACAGTAATCTAATCAAAGTGCTGCACGTGGCACTTCTTGCTTATTGCAACAGAATTTACTTCCAAGTAAAATTTAAGATTCGAGTAAAAATGCAAGAGACAACTAGATTCTCATGGTTCCTGCTCAGCATGATATGCCTTTATTGCTTTTGCCAATAGTCCGATTGTCCAAAATTACTACCTACATCCCACTAGTCTTTATGGAAAGATAGTCTTCTTGGCTAACGTACTTTGTCCTATATTGCTATGACTGCGACACATCCAAATCTTGCTGTGTTCTCTTGACTATATTTCTTTTAACTTGACTTGAGAACAGCCTGCTGAAATGTTAATAGTGTGTGAGAGTATTTAGTTTTGCCTTTAAAATTTATTTTTGTAGCCTTGTTATTCATACAATTATTTTTTTTTAAAGGCTTTGGGTATAAATTGAATTAATTCCAAGTGGCTTGGATTGTGAGTTTAAAAAAATCCTTGCTGTTTTCTGCTCCCAAAGATCTCAGATACACAAATATAAAGTATGCACACAAACAGAAGCGCAAAGCGAACCAGAGCAAGCGGGGGCTGGGCTGGGGTGTCATCCTTCCTTCCCACCCCCAAGAGCGAGTGCCCGCGGAATCCCCCTGCTGCTTCGCACGTCTTTTCTCCCAGCTCATCGTCTCCAGCCGGAGCTGCTGTCAAACCCGAAGTAATCTTTTAAAAGCCAGTGTGAGTCTCGCAGGGAAGCAGCGGCCCCCGCCTCCAATTGGAAGCCCTAATCCCCTCTAAACCAGTTAAACCCAAACTTCCGATCCGCGTTTGCATTGTTTCAAGCTGCCAATCCCTTAACTTGCTACTTCGGCGCGGATCATATTCCTCCATCCTGGCAGTTCTAAGGAGCAGGTTGTTTTGACTTCTGGAAAGCCAAGGAGGGGGCGGGGGGAGGAGAAGCGCCTTTCCCCGCATTTATTTATCTATCAATTAAGAGGGCTCAATTTGTGATTTCCTTTTCGCCTTAACCCGACACTGGGACGATACTTGGGTAAAGGGGGGGGGAGGGAGGGACGCTGCCGCCTCAGGGACATTTTGACACCTTCAGCAAGATTTAAGAAGCTCCGGTCTGCCGCTTCACAGGGGCGATTGGATTTTCCAGCGCCCTCCCACGTAGAGCCTAGCCTGAGTCGCGGTCCTCCGCCGCGGACCCAGAAGCCAGGTCCCCTAGGCAGCAGCGCCAATAGGGTTAGGAAGGATCCAGGTGGCAGGCAGCAGCAGGATCTTTCAGAGCTGCCTCATTAACATCCTCGACAGTCGCTGGATCTGGTGCCTTCCCTTTAAGTCTAAACCCAGGCCAGGTCCAGCACGGGGGTTCTCTTTTGAAGGAGGAAGAGATGGAAAAGGCTCCTGAACCTATTCGGAGTGCTAACATTTCTCTTGCTAAAAATGAAGAGGACCCAAAGAAAGGGAGTCCCCACCACATACCAGGGATGAAGAAGGGCTTCAGACCAGAAGGGGCTGTTTCCAGAGCCGTGGTCTCTCTTTTCTCTAGAAATCAAGCACTCTTTTAGGTCAAGATCCCAGATGCAATGGGAATGGCTTTCCCTCTCTCTCCTGAAGCAGGAAACCAATGGCCTTTTTAAAAGGCCGTTTCCGCCCCAAGTGTCTCCTCACGTCCCCATTTTCAGAAGATGGTAGAGAAAGAGCTCAGACCCGCTTTTCTATTTGAGCCCTATGTGCAGGGCAATGCAGTGGAAGAGAAACCAAAAGGTACTTTCTCACCCACGTAGGCTTTACATTTATGTCACAGATCAAAATGGAAAAGGAACAGTCAATTTCACAATACATGTAAAAAATGCCACCAGGCCTCACATTTATGTTGGTTAGATGGTACATTCACTCTCAAACTGAATCTCTTTCACTTTCAATTCTGCATTTAACAGCATTCACAAGTGATGCCTTACAAATTTAAAAGGCTGTTGTTAGGGATTAGTTATTTCTGCAAACACACCAAAACAGGCACCACCTGCATTGCACCAACAGCAAAGAAATCAAGAAAAATGTTCCACACACAGCTGGAAGGAAGACAAGATGCAGTTCAACTGGCAAGACAGATCAATGGGCAAACACAGTAGGCAGGACTAGATCACTAGTCCCCAAGCCTGCCACACACCCTCTCAGTGGCCTGTCTCATACACTACAGACAACAAGATGGGAACCTGGGAGCTGAAATTAGCCATTGCAGACTCTGAATCATTATTCTACCACCCTGTCATCTTCTAATCTGAAGGCTACATACACAGGATCACTTGAGTTGATTAACCTGGAATAACTCTCACTCTATAATAGTTTTATAGTTTTAACTGGGAAGCGAGTTGTACCAAAATTAATAGTATTACTTCCAAGTCTGCCATCGCCACCACCACATCCCCAGAGGCAACCTGCACAGCACTGAGTCACTTTCTGCTTGCTAAAAGTGAGCGGTAAGTGGAGTACCCGTCTCCTTACCTAGCTCCTGGCACAGTTTCTTCAAACGCGGAAGTGGTCCCTTTAAATCAGACTGGTAGTCATGCACTGTACCGCTAAAAATATTTCTGAAAGTTCTATTGTTTTCAGACTAAAATGGAATTGAAATTATCAAGAACCTCGCCCCCCCCCCACTAACACTATACTTTAAATCTTTAATTTTGCACCAAGAGAAGCAGAATGCAGCAGGCTGTATACATGATGCACACTAGCACATGTACAGTACTTGCTTATTCTGCATAATTCATTCTGCTTGCACTAGACACAGAGAAGGGCAAGGAGCTATGCAGGGCACTGAAGCTCTGCTCCCCTCTGTTCCCAACATCTGGAAGACCTGCTTCCCACACAGTTCTGAGTCACAAGGGTCTAGAATTAGACTCTAGATTAATCCTGCTTTAAGCACACATATACGACCCCCCCCCCAAAAGAAACTTTAAATTGACAGGACACAGAGTTCTGCCCCCACTGCCAACTACTTCATTTATGCAGAATACTGCAATACACATAGCCCTGACAATGGAGAGCATGCACATTGAGAAGCAAAAGCATTTACAGAAATGGCAAGTAGGTGCCACTTTGTTCCAAGTATTATACATTTTGTATATGAATTGGAACAACTTTCAGCACAAGCAGACGCATGCCAGACCAGTTCTAGCCTGCCTGAGGGTCGGCAGAGAGTATAAGGAAAGGCAAAGGGCAAAGTGTCATTTGCTAGCCTTCCCCCTATTCCACACTCAGCTGAATGGCTACACAGCAGTCTCATTAATTCTAGAAAGTTTCTTTTTCTGAACGCTACAGTTCTCTGCAGCTTTACAATGCTGCATGGAACCAACACATACACCAAACGACATAAGCCATCCAATTATAACTTCCCTCTCCCCTCCTGAGTGCAGGTTCAGGGGTTACGTTAGGACAGCCCTCTTAGAAGGATGGAGCAGATAGAACAGTGAACTGTAGGGACAGCAAGACTGCTGCTCTGCGCTATTATATACTTATCTTTTGTCCCACTCACAGCTGCAGTTGTGAGCTTGGTCCATTGCTATGTGTAATGGACTTTGACAGATATACTGTATACTGTGGGTGGGCAAGAGCCACCTGGTGTGCAAGTCTTTTGCACTGTCTCCTGGTCATTTGTAGACAATTTGGCACTTATCACCGCTAAGTGACTTTTTGTGGCTATGTCCAGGTTATGGCAGGATCTGGCAGATATTCATTCATCTCACCTTGGCTAAAGCTCAAAAAAGGAAAATGAAAGAATTGTGTCAAATTACGTTTATTGTTCTATAGGGCAAGAATTCGCTGCACTTTCAAGCATGCCAGCGAATGCCCTGGATGGATGCTATATTAAAAAAAAAGCTATGAATTTTGCCTGGTTAAATTTAGGATTACAAAAAGGAAAAACCCAAAGCGGTTAGTATGTTATGTATCCGAATGAATTATGTCTGTGCATTTGCAGATCAAGAGTGGTCAAAAACCTGCTGTAGTATTTGTTTTGTAGACCTCTTGTCTCTGAGAATAAGAAAAAATTGATGGCATCTATTTTAGACAGATTTTTTCATGCTACTAAAAACTGATCACATGCTATAGGATAAGGATTTTAACAGTGCAATCCTCTGCATGTCTACTCAGAAGTAAACCACACTGAGTTCAGTGGGACTTACTCTCAGGTTTTATCAGAAATAAAACTACCTGGCTAACAGCAGCAAAATGATTCTCCTTTTTAAAGATCTTATCAGCAAAGATGATGGAAACTCTTATTTACCTATAACTGGACACGTCTTTCAAAGAGTGAAAAATATGTCAGGTTACATACTACTGAAGGGCAAGCTATTGTCAATGCAAAGAGAAAAATGAGGTCAACCCAGTATAAACACGAGTGTTATACACAGACAGGCATACTATATATTTTAGTAATTCTGCAATTACTAAATAGAAATGATGTAATGGCTGTAGTCTTTCATGATTTGGCTTGATACACAGTATGACTCAAAACTCATTAGAAATCATACAGTAAACATGTTCATTTCCACATAAGAACAGATGAGGGACATAATCCTAGGGGATCTAAATCCGGTAATTAATATAAAGGTGGAACAGGAAAAGAATTTAAGGGCAAGTCCAATCATAAGGCAGTTACATCTGCCAATATATACACTAGCTAAGACAATTACAATTGTTTAGAGGAGCAGCTTTAAACTTTTCCATAGTTGCTTCTAAAATTGTAGTACACAATTATTGTTGGCACTAACACAAGTGCTAAAGTTAGCAATTCTTGCACTACATTTCTCCATTTTTATTCTCCCACAGTAGCAAGTGCTATTGTTGGTTCAGGGGCAGCGTGGCAAGTTATAGCATTTCATTTCAGTATTAAGCAAACAGCTGGTGGAACAACAGTCTCTCCTCCTTAAGTACAAAGCATACTACACACAACTTCCAACTGATAGCTACATATGCAGTATAAAACACTTTCAAAGATGGCAAAAGATGCTGCAGCAATTTCTTCAAAATACTCACAAGGAGTGTTCTGTACTAGTAACTAGTACTAGTAAAGAAGGCAAATTCTTTTGAGGAAAACAGTATCTTAGGATGGTTGATAAGATGCATCATCATAAATAAATATATTTCTATAAGTTTCCTAGCATTTCAGGATTTATTGTATCTAACTAAACAAAAAACCAAAATCAAAACAAGAGGGCAACTAAGATTGCAGTAAATACACAGGTTATGAATATGATATAAATCCTGAGGCATTGTTCTAGACTTCCCCAGATTTTAGGAGGCCTTTTCACACAGGCACTTTAAATGCCATTATTTAAAATGGTAGTAAAATTACTGTCACCATTCACCTTTTGCAGCTAAACAAGGAAGGAACACATATTTTATAAACCGACTATAAGCTTATATGAGCTAATTAAAAGTATACAATCAATTCTATTTGGATCTAAAGGATCTAAAATGGCAACTGTGTTATACACTGTAGATAAAAGACATCCAACAAGGGGCTAAATCAGTGGTTCCCAAACTGTGTACCGGGGCTAACTCACAGGGCTGTCGCGGGATGTCCATGGTGGCCTCTTCTTACCGGCTCTCCTGGGCACCGCCATCTTGAATCACGTGAAATCTTACATGATTCAAGATGGTGGCAACCATGAGAGCCAGGCAATGGTGCTGCCGCGACAGTGGTGTGAAAGAAGGGTGTCGTGACTGCGGTAAGTTTGGGAACTGCTGGGCTAGATCTACACTTAACCACTGCTAGGCATTCTTTGATCACAAAGGAGACCCTGTGATCTTCCGCCCTTTACTGTAGATTTAGTAGTCTGAAAACGTAATGAAGAAAAGGTTTGCTGGATTTCGGGATCTCTAAAATTCATTCAGAAAACACACATACTTATGGCGCAATCCTCACTAACTTAACTTTAGAGCCTGGGCTGGGAGGGGGTGAGGATATCGGCAGCACACTCCGTCGATATCTTAAGCCCCTTCCCAGCTCAGGTCAGCCTTATACTGCTTCCCCGAATGTACGCTACGCCAGGTCTGGACCTGGCGTACATCTGAGGAGGCCCATAGGCCCCGGGCTCGTTTATACCTGGGGAAGGGGATGAATGTCCCCTTCTCCCAAAGTTCGACCCAGCAGCCCCAGGGCAGTCCACAATGGGCTTAGGATACAGCGGCCGACCCTTTAGGATTTGGCTGTTAAAATTATGTTTCAGGCCTGGAGAGATAACTTGATGGAGAAAATTGACAAGTTTCCTTGTGTTGCTGTACCTTTGATTCTCTGGGAGAGGAATACTTTGGCAGCAGCTGGATTATTTGCTAACAGTTCAAACTGTGACAAATGACACTGCTGATGGAACTCAAAAGTTGCTATAACGGCACATTTTTAAGCAAGGAAATCAATATCTTCTTTCACTAAAGAGGCTTGGTTATTACTTGGAGAAAGGATTGACCTCGTACGTATTTTGTAATATCTGAAAATCCTTCACCAGTCTTATACCGCAGAGTTCCACACTGTGTACAATGGGGGATGACAGAATCAGCTTTAAACATTTTAAGGCTGCAATCCTATACACATTTATGTGGGACTAAACTGCATTAAACTCAGTGGGGCACACTTCTGAGTAGACATTGTAAGGCTAGTTGTACCTCCCCAGAACCTTAAGATGGCCAATTTGTTTTCCCCAAGTTTAAATCAAATGTGGTTTAGACAACACAATTTCCACTCCTTTAGAAGATTAAAAATGCACCTCTCAAATTTAAAGGACTGAACATGTTCGCAGGGGAACCAATTCATGGTCCAAACATGGGGGAGGGAAAATTTGACATGAAACCATTATTTCAATATTGTCACTGTTATTTACATACACAGAAAACATTCGAGCGGATTTTAAGCTTACTAGTAAGTGGAACATCAAAATATCATCTGCATAAAGTAGAAGTAGTGCACAACGGAGGCAGGGGAGAAACCCGAAGTTCGTGTAAGCCACCTACTATAGTATTCATATTTTAAAAAAATAGAAAGAGCAAGAATGCACCCCTAACAAAAGTAGTAAGTGGAATCTTTTGGCTATAATCCTACTACCAGTGTAAAAAGCCTCAATCAAAACCAGGTTTGATATCGTATCAGTGCTGTAGCTTATACCACAGACTTCCTCTGGAAATTCTATCAAAGGCAGCAGATAAGGTCTACAATTGCCAAGCATAATAAATAACCACTGTTCAACATATCTATGCAATAATGGCCATTAAATAATGGGCATCTTTTCTGAAACCTGTCAGCTTCACATTTTCTAGTTTGAGCAGCGAAAACTTTGTTTGCATCTTAAAATCTTCCCCAGGAACTGTAGGGCTACATATGTTTTCAATAATACGTTTGATTTCATCAAGGGCACATGTGGTCAGTTACATGTACCCACCACATCAAATGATTTGGTTGTGAAATCAGTATAATAAATAGTGTCATTTGTAATAAAGGAGTTTTTAAATATGGTCTTCCCAGATATGAACAATCTCAAATGAGAAAGAGGCTCATTATTTTCTTGGATGTATCATTAACCAGTTTTCAAAACCTTACTAAATTTCTTCTTTTCAAACAGCCTGCTCTCTTCTATCCATAACTTTTAAAAGACACTGTATAGGAATTTGTAACTCTGATGCTACAAAATGTTAAAATGTGAACAAAATACGTGCTACTGGGTCCACTGCATCACGTGCAATGCTGCTATTTCTTTACTGAACACACACACACACACACACACACACACACACACACACACACACACACACACACACACACAGTTTTCCCAAAAATAAGACACACACAGTTTTCCCAAAAATAAGACACTGCCTTATATTAATTTTGGCTCCAAAAATGCAGTAGGTCTTATTTTCAGGAAGGTCTTATTTTCCAAACCTGTGGTGTGACCCCCCCCCCGGCACTTACCTTGACCGATATTAAAGCTTCATTCTTTCCCGAGGGTGCAAGGCCTGCACGGCCTGTACTCGAATTCTCCACCATGGAGACGACATGCTAGAGCAGGGGTGGGGAACCAATTTGCGATGGCGGGCCATTTTCCCATGGGGAAAATGTCCCATGGGGAAAATGTCCCGCGGGCCGTGTGCCCCTCCATCGCAAATGTGTACCCCAGTGCGCGCGCCGGGTGGAGCACCCACCCACCCCTCTCTACCTCCCCCCCCGCTCTCCTTATTTGTTTCAGGCGGCCGGTAGGCCGGCCAATTTCTCCCCCCCCGCGCACGAATTTACCTACCTCCCACCCACCGCTCCCACCGCTCGCACCCACCCACCCACTCGGTAAGCGCCCACCCCCATCGCTCTCACCTTCTCTTCTCTTCTCTTCAGCTTCTCTTCTCTTCAGCCGGCGGCAGCGGCCACGCACACTCACCTCACCCGGCTCTATTCAAACCTTCCCGGCTGTTAGAGACATGCGCATAACAGCCGGGTTGAGAAGGAGTCACGCGACCCCTTTTCAACCCGGCTGTTATGCGCATGTCTCTAACAGCCGGGAAGGTTTGAATAGAGCCGGGTGAGGTGAGCGGAGCCTCCGGTCCGAGCCCCCACAGGCCGGACCAAATGGAATCTGGTCCAGGCTCGCGCGGACCGGATCGCTGCAGGGGCCGGATCCGGCCCACCGGTTCCCCACCCTTGTGCTAGAGAGACTCTGCGAGGTTGCAGCCTACTTGCAGAGGGGTACCCAGCCGATTTGGGGTGTGGGGCCGGGTCCTCGCCGCCCCCCCCATAAAACTAATTAGCATAATTTATGCTAATTAGTTTTTCCCCGCTTTTTTCACCGATTTTCGGCGATTTTAAGCCTAAAACTGGGGTTTTTAGTAAGTATGTCTGCTTTTACCGGCACTTTAGTGATATTGGACGCTCCCTCGACGATTAATAGCCTTCTCCCGGGCCCGCAGCTTCTCCGTGCACCCGGCCCGGGTCTCTGTACAATTTTCGTAGTTTGCGCATGCGCAAACCCACGGAGTCTCCAGGGACGTTCTGGGCATGCGCAAACTGCTCCCTGGAGCGTCCCTGGAGACTCCGTGGGTTTGCGCATGCGCAAACTACGAAGATTGTACAGAGACCCGGGCCGGGTGCACGGAGAAGCTGCGGGCCCGGGAGAAGGTTATTAATCGTCGAGGGAGCGTCCAATATCACTAAAGTGCTGGTAAAAGCAGACATACTTACTAAAACCCCCAGTTTTAGGCTTAAAATCGCCGAAAATCGGCGAAAAAAGCGGGAAAAATTCAAATTTTCCCGCTCTTCCCCAGAGCCTCCCGCCCCCCCAGGAGCCTCTGCGCCCTTGCGCCCTGGGGCCCACCGCCCCAGGGCCCCCCATCTGGGGACGCCTATGCCTACTTGCAGGGTAGCAGGGGGTGCCAGGGGTGGTCGCGTCTGGCTGATGATCCTAGCTAGGTCTTACTTTCAGGGACAACTTGTATTGACGAGTGCCAGCAAAAATCATGCAAAAATGATGGTAGGTCTTATTTTCAGGGTAGGTCTTATTTTAGGGGAAACAGGGTATACATATACATACACATTATATTATACACACACACACACACACACACACACACACACACACACACACACACACACACACACACACACACACCCTATACCGTAGTTTTCTTTTGCTTGCTTTTTTTAAAAATTGCTCATCTCCAACATATAAATGCTTGGGAATCAATCTGTTGTATTCACTACCCAGTAATGAGTTAACTCCTGCTATTTGAAGCCTCAAGGAGCTAAGGCTGAACCCTGCAGCCAGACCAGTATCCAAAGACAAAAGAGTATGTGGGAAGGCATTTGTGTGAGGAATTCCTGTAGCTGACCCCATGTTACTTGCCCCACTATTTGAACCTAATTCACATCTTTAAAAACACCAGTCAGCGGTTTTGCTGCAGGATAGAAAGGACGTTTGTCGCTTACTTTGAATAACCTTTGTGAATTAGGGTTTTCCTTCCTGTCACTAGATTCTTTTAAGCTCAGTCTGAAGAATGTAGATATGGGACAGCAATCTGGTTCAGACAATCCATTGTCTATCATTGTCAATGAAATACGGACAAGAGCTTCAACTATTTTATCGGACGTGGGTGATTTTGTACTGAATATTGATTTTGCATCAAACGAAAAACATAGCAATGGGTTATGATGAAGCAGCGCGCAGTTATATGTAAACACCAGGAGACGTTGGGGTCTCAATGATTTAATCTTTCAGGTGCATTCAAATACAAAAGCTGCATATGGTCCCATATGAATGCTTTCTAGTTGGGAGGACAGCTTCCCCCAGAGAATCACTTCAAAAAAGAACCAAGGCAAAAAGGCAAGTGTGCTGGGATTTTAAATTATCTAACTCCAAAATACACAACTAAATAGTACAAAATAATGTTGTATACGCCAAGAAGAGCATCTTCAGATTAATTCCAGTTAGCAAATCTGAACTGTGTATATGACCATTTATTACAAGGGAAGCAAAACTACTTTTGTTACTTTATAGTTTTTTTTAAGTATGAATGAAAGCCCACATACTGAAAAAGGAGGTCATTTTTCCCACTGAGTTGAGTATTAGTTATTCATATTTACATTACTTTCTTTGAACCAAAAACCTGTACCATATGCTAAACAGTTTATTATTAACCTGTAATCAAACAGCTACTTCTAGTCCTGATTGCATGTGTAATTACCTTTTGTCAAATACAATTTGCCTGATAAACATGTCAGAACACTTGCTGCTTAGTCTGTTTCAACAGGTAAATGCTGCCTTTCTACAGCCTTGGGGCATAATTAACAGAGGAAAAAGGGCTGTTATAAAAACACACAGAAGCTGATTCACTGAGGCAGGAGTTCACAGCATGCAACCTGCCAAGGCCTATTTCATGGCCTGCCATGCCTGCCTGAGTATTTATTGAGTTCCAGCCTGCTGTGACAGGACAACGGTGGAAAGCTCTGATAGAACGAGACAACGTTTGAATGTGGGGTTCCTCATGAACTTCAGGAAGGGACAGGACAAGGCCTATAATGGCGACCTGAAACAGCAGATCTGCAAGCCCTCTGCAAAAGTATGGCATGCATATGTTCAAGTGGACCATATGCAACGATAGCAGAAAAGGAGACATAGCAGAATGGAAGGGAGTAGAAAATTTGTGACCCTAACACTCCATTCTTGCTTTTACATTAGATCACACCCAGTAATCTATAATCCAGTGATGTAGACTTGAGTCTATTGACTCGGACTTGACTTGGCAATTGTAAAAGACTCAAAAGACACGACTCGAGACTTGGAGCCTTTTACGACAAGTCGATTTTTTTTTCAGGTTTAAACCCATTTTCTCCATTAGATAGGGACTCGGGACTTGGGGGCAAAGACTTGGGACTTGACTCGGGACTTGGAGTCAAGAGACTTGATTCACATCCCTGCTAGATTCACACTGCCCATAAGCATGTTTTAAAACAGTGGAAACTCCATCTTATTATTGCTTAAACTACTTTAATTGTGAATATGAAACGGGGGCTAAAGTGTGTTAAGGGATAGCTAGTTCACTCCAAGTGGTCTTGAACACATGTATTTAGAAGCAAGCATCATTGTGGTCCAAAGCACACTAGTTTGAAATAATTTCTATTGAAATTTTAAAGTAAATGCTTTTACGATAAGCATGCTGTTTTCTTTGGCAGATAACTGGGATCATCCGAACTGAGAAGATTTTGGCTGCAGCCCAACAAAGCTTGTAAAGGGTATAGTCCTGCACTATGGGGTGTGCGAAAAGAAATCCCTACCTGACCTCTGGATAACCCAAACAGGAGATTAGCCCATTTCCAAGCAAAGTAAGTTGTCACACTGTTAGGCCAATTGCTTCTATTGACATTTTGCATAAACATCTTACACAGGGTGATCAGAAAGGACTGTTATGCCATTAACGTTTTTCCCCTTCTTTCTTTTTCCCCCTTCTTTTTTTTTTAATACCTAAGCTTTACAGAATAAAGACTTTTCTGAATTAGGGATAACAAAAGGGTCAAAAGGTCACAAACATTCTTTTAAGTAGGTACAAATCTAGAAAGTTTAGATTCATTGGAAAGTGCAAATTAGAACTTTTTAGTACAAAACTCTGTGCATATCCTAGTTTGTTGAAAGAACCCATCAATTTAGCTTACTCTAACTTGGATGACATAAATACTTGTGTCAAAAAACTTTAGGCCACTGAAGATTGCATTTTTATTATTTACCTTCAAATATTCAAAATGGTTCACATCCTAAAATTTTTTCAGTTGCTTACCAACCCTAACATTATTAACATATAATAATCTTCATGAAATACTACCCTAAACACAGATGTTAAATATATACATATACAGCAAAGAGGCAATACTACCAACACCCCAAACAAATCCATATCACATGCACATCATACATAGTGCAATGAATGTGTACTACACACAATACATTTTATAATCTTGCTACTTTTATTTTGATCACAGATTGAAACAATCTCTTTTTAACCAGATGAAATTCTTCTGCTGGGACTGCAGATTGCAGCTAATTGGTAGATTCTTTGAAATTCGGACATAATGGATTGTGTCCTTTTTAATTTAACAAAACCCTAAAGGCTGGCCAATATTCCTATAAAGTAACCTCTACTAAGCATGTGTCATTGTGAACTACGCTGAGGTATTTTCAGCGTGTCTTCATGTGCAAGATTTTTTAAAACAAATAGTTATGAATTTCAAAGGTTCAATTTTAAAGCTTTGTTGCACACAGAACTTGATAGAGAATGTACATAAGATTATCTGTCTGAAACACTACACATGTTAAGTGCATCCAAAAACTCAGTTAATGCAAGAAAAAACTTTCAGCCAGCACTGAAAACAATGATATTTTCAACAGCATTAAAACTACCTAACAGACTTTTTGTATAAATATTTTCAATTAAGCCAAGTGATGGTAGCAGTTATAGTGCAAGACTAAAAAAAACAGGGTTCAAAATCCCCACCTTGCTATGAAGCTCACTGGGTGAACTGCTAACTAGTCACTATCTGCCAGCCTAATCCACTTCACGGGGTGGTTGAGAAGAAAACAGGCTGAGAAAAACTGATGTTTGTCACCATGAGATTCTTGGAGGAAGAAATTTAAGAAATGTATAAAAAAATATTTTAAAAACTGTTTTGCACCATAAAGCGGGCTAAATAATAAGATGAACTTTCCATCTTCCCACAAAAAGCAGTGCTACCTTATATAAAAACATTTTGACAACAGAGTAAAAATTGCTCAATACTGTGCTAAAAGTAATAGTCTGAAGTGACCCTATCATTACAAACACCAGTCCAGGGAGGAAAGAGACGTATTTTTGTCGAAGTCCAGCACTGTTTAGATATGGAAATCTCTATGGAAATTCCAGAGTTCCCTAGTAACACTGAGAAGCTCTTCCTATATATAGAAGCAACCAAAATATACAACATTATTTACTGCTGTGGGGGAAAACATAGTAAAATATGTTTTATACGTCATCTCATCTTTGATAATAGTAAAATATATTGCAGCAGGGGATATATTTTCAAATTATTAGCTCATCAGACTTTGCAGTTCTGCTTGTTAGTGTCGATAAGAGCCTCATATTAAATTCCCACCATGGAATATTTATCAATATTAGCACAAACATATTAACATGGCGCATTTTTAGCAGGTTGCATTAAAGTTGAACATTTTAAAAATCAATTTAGATGTTGTGCATTAAAGGTTGCATGTTGTGCATGCATTAAAGGTTGTTAACAAAAAAAAAGTCCATTTTCTTTTAAGTTCCCTACATCTGTTTCCAATTGACATCCCTAAGTGAAGATATTAGCTGTCACTATAATGGGGATATAATCTCTCACACATTTGTAAGTGTATATAAATATGTAAACTCAGGGGTTATGACAGCTGAACCACAGGGAATTGTTGTTTTGCTCTGAAAAAGCCAAAAGTTATTTGGGTTCATATTAGTCTTTCACAACCTAAATTCTCTCAAAAGGGCAGAATGCTTTCCTTAAATCTAGACCTTGAAGTAAATTCCAACTTCTCTCTGTTCTTGTGACATTCCTGAATAAACCCAAATATTTTGCTAATTCCTTAAGACTTCAACTAGAACAACAAGAAAATATTTGGATGCCACAACTTTTGTTAATCCCATTAATGCTTTGAGAAGTCAAGCATTACACATTTTCTGAGGAAGACTCCTAAATTGCAGTGAGGATGACGAGAGTAAGTGAAGCAGGCACCCCATTATATTACAGCAATCTTGGATATAGACACAAATATTTTTTTCCTTAATTGTAGGGCCTCCCTTTTCATCATTAAAGGATAGGCTGGACCAGTAGCAACAGAACTGTCTTTTTGAGTTTACAGCCTGAAAAGGAGTTGTCTGGCAGACATTCAGTCTCCAAAAGGGCAAGGGGTTCTGGCCAAGTTGTTCCTGCATAGTCCGTTAGCCTGTACATGAAGTTCTTTTAGACAAAGTGACAAACGATGTCAGAAGTAAAACTTGGGTGGCTTAGAAAATGTACATCATGCTCTTTTTAAGTTATTCACCATGTTAGGTGAATAACTTGTGATGCAATGTTCAAAGAGTTTGTAGGCAATACACCAGGTATTTATTCTCTGTTAGAAGAGTTATGTATGCAATAATCCATACATTGGGGGTTTTTGGGGAGGGGGAGCTGCAAGGATTCTGCAAAAAAGAATTATATTTTTATTTAATTTTTCTTAATCAACTGTGCTTTAACAACCCTTTTGTTGTTCAACTGAGAAGTGTATTTGTCAAGTTTTTTAAAATGGGGTTTAAACATTTTATGATTTAAAAAGTTTAAAATTCAGTCTTCATTGGGAATGTTAACAGGGTATGTTTTCTCCACTATAATTTTTTAGTAGATAAGTTATTAATATTTCTGCCTGGACTTCAAATCTGTTTCATGCTGGCATACACAGCAGCATAGGAATAGTAAATTCTATTTTCTAAATTAAACACTTTACTACAGAGAAGCATGCACTTCCAATCTTACATTTACACAATCCATACAATGCTTTATTTCTACACACACCTCAAATGTTAATTCAGTGTTCTGGAACAGAACTGAAAATTCCATTATTTCAATCTGACCCATTTATCTTTCTTATAAACACTGTCAAATTTGTATGCAACGTTTTATAGCCTAAAATTCCTGTTCATTGTACTTACCAATTTCTTTTTAAAAAGGGAATAGGATGCTGAAATATTACAATAAGTAAGTTAAAAAAAGGGATGTCCTTAAAAGCTGTATAATTTTTTCTTGGTAAAAATTTGTGCCCTCTTCCTCCATACTGAAAAAAAATCTTTGTAGCAGCACCATCCCTTGAGCAACCAGGACAGTCAGACATACAAAGCGAGGATTTTAAGCTTGAAGATTTGAAAGAAAAAGCAAGCAAACAAAAAAGCACAAAGACAATGGGGGAAGGCAAAACAAAACCGTTAACCCAGAGCCATAATTTTCATGCCTAGTTCACCCAACTAATATTTTGGACATTTCTCCATGCAATTATTTAATATATCCTAATTTTGAATAGCTTTAAATATATAATGATCCCATAGGAGTAAAAATATCACTAGTGTATTATTTTCTTTGCAAGCTTGAGTCAACTTCTCCATAAACCTACAGAAACTGTTTGTAGCAGAGCCACTTCTAAGTTATATACACACTGATCTGCATGACATATCGCCCACTAAAATTCAAACACGAGCACCACACTGCCAAATATTCTGTAAATGTTCGTAAAGCCAAAATGAAACTGAATGTCTCAGTGTGACATCGTAAGATTTGTCATTTTATTCTGTTAAGTCACACTCAATTATGGTTTTACTATATAACCAAATTGGGTGCTAGTGCTTGTGATACAGTTACTTGGAACAAGCTAAAAAATCTCATACAATTTCAGAATACTGTGTAGAAAACTGTCTTTTCCACTGGATTTTCAATTGGTGTCATGAGGTTTTAGGAAACTGAAATGATAGTAATATGGTAGACTGTTTCAAAACACTTTTTAAATCTCAAATAAACCGCTGGAGACTATAATGTTTTAAAATGAGGAGGCTCCCACAATGTATTGAATTTTTCAGTCTCTGTCAAAACTATTTGATTTCAGGCTTGGAAACAGAATTAAAAACTATTGTGACTGGTAATAATGCTTCTAACAGCCCAATCCTGTCTAGGAGCGCCGCAGCATGCAAAAGCATGACGTGCCGGATTCTATGCAGGATCGGAACAGCGCCGGAGCAGTTGGAGGCCTCTTCGGGGGGAAAAGGGATGTTCATCCCTTTCCTCCGGGTAATGCCCCAGCTGCCTCATGTGTCTTCTCAGATGTGCGTTAGCAAAATGGCTAGCGCAAATCTGAGGAGCCTGTGTAGGTCTTGCAGGGCTGGAACAGGGGATAGGATTTGGCAGAGCGCAGCACCGAAGATCCCTCCCCCCTCCTGGGCCCGGTGGGCCAATCACCCCTCCCGCTCTACCCCATTCCGTCCTTCCCATACACCCCACCGCCTAGCACAGGACTTACCTGTGTCCGCCGGTGGCGTCCTCTGTCCGGCGGAGAGTGAGTGGCGCCAGCCTCACCGCTGGTGTCACTTACTCTCCGAGTGTTGAAAATATGCCTTATGGCACATTTGCAACACCCAGAAGCTGCAGAGTGGCCGGCAGAGCCTGACAGGGTTGTGCTGTAAATTATTGAATGTCAAGAGTTCATATCAATAAGAGCAGTTCACAAAATGGAATGTTCTTTCCAGATCATCCTCCCATTATAACATCTCTCCTCCCCATATTTTCACCTAAATGGTATTCCTTAGGTTAAAAGACAATGTGCATATTAATTTTTATCTACTGATCAAGACTTGGCAGTGAATTGTACACCAATATCTCCTTTTTCAAACATGTGAAGCAATTAGCTACAAATGATCATACCAATGAACACTGGAGAGAAATAAACCGTCTCAGAATTGTTATTAAAATTGTTAAAATAACTGGTACGACACTCCTGTGACTGTGGCTTCTGCATTATCATTGTTTGCTGTGTAGTCTGAAATTTTACTTTTCAGGATGAACTGTTCATATTACTTTTTCACATTTATTTTGCCCTTAAGTATTTACTACATGGCTGGCATTCAGTAAGTTCCAGCTGATCCTCTCTCAGACATCATGATCATGGGCTGAATGATATGCCAAAGTTTGGCAGCTAGATGATTTGGCATATGGTAGCATTCCCCTACAACCCATAGAACACATAGGTAGCATTTTCAAATGGTAGCTAGAAAGAGGCCTTTCACTAAGCTTCCAGCTCAAGATCCAGGAGCATCCAAGGCGGTAAAAACCTTAGGGACAAAGAGGGCGCAACTATAAGGGGAGCTTCAATCTTCCCCAGGTGACAGGTCACAGGATTCTCCAATGAACACAACTTCTACCTTGTTAGAATTTATGTTAGTTCTTGGATATCCAGTTTCCCACTGTATTCAGAAACTGGGTAAGCACTGTGACCACAGGAGATGGCTTGGATAAAGAAAAAACTGCAGCATACATCATCATACAAGCTCATCCAACTGCCTTATTCAACACAACAGGGTACAGGATGGATCCCCACTGGACAACATATAGAAGGCACATGGAAGCTGCCTATGGGAAAAGAAGCAGAACCACTCAAGAGCAAAGTCACGACCACTACATTTCACTAATATGTTCTGGTGGACAAAATCCATTTTCAACATATTCAGCATTTCATAGTAACAGCTATAATTTGAATATCTGTCTCCTAGCACGCCAATATTAAATATGCAATAATTATCTAATCCTTAATTAACTACAGATATCTGTATTCACTACCTACTCTACATAGCACTCTCTCAATCCAGGTAAATTGCATTCTCATTTAGACAGGTAGCTGCTTATTTTAGATGTTACCCCTTTCTTTGAGATTAAAAAAAAAAATGATAGTCAAACTTGTCACTTAAACTCAGATTGTTAACTTCAATTACTTTGGCACGTCTTCTTGTCTTGTCACTGTGCCAAAAAGAGAATTTCACCATTCAAGTCTGCCGTGATTTAAGAAAAGAGAAAAAAAAAGTATGACCCACATTTACTCTCACAGTCACTTTGAAATATCATCCATTCCTAGCAAGTAATCCTCTGGTAGATTCTTGTGTTCCTTAAAACCATATTATTCTAACCCTTTATTGATGGACTACATCCATTATCACTTGGAAGCAGTGTTAATCCCTCAGTAATTAACACCTTCATTAAAGTAATTTGAACTCAAAAGAAGTTTAAGGTGTATTATTGGCTTAGTTAAATTAAGCTTAGTGGGAATAATTTTTACGTCATTTGAACTTTCAACTTCTTTCAGCTGAGTATTTCTAATTTGGCACACTATTCTCCCTTGATGCGTTTGAACGTGGATCTAACTACACATGAACAAGTCTCATTAACTGTAAACTCAAAATGCTCTTTCAAGTCTTATGGCAAGCTGCTTTCTAGAACAAAAAAAAAAAGAGCAATGAGATGCACAACAGCAAGAATTCAAAAGCAGATGCTGGTTTTCTAGAGAAGGGAAATGGAACTCTGCTCAGAGACCACAAGCTTCTGAATACCAGTTGCTGGGAAGCAACAATGGAAGAAAGCCTACACGCCCACCTCAGGTCTTTCCAAAAACATTTAGTTGGTCACTGTGGGGAAACAGGATACTGGACTCAATGGACCTTTGGTCTGATCCAGCAGAGTCCTTCTTATATTCTTACGGGGTTGATCCGATCTGTTTGGACTTTAGTGAAGTGTGCAATACAGCATCACATGAGAAGTTACTATTCAAACTGGAGAACAGACGTATCTAACACAGAGGCCCTAATGATGGAAGGTTGGCCACCCCTTAGGCCAGACTGCAAAGGATACCATCTGGAATGCAGTTGTTCATGGAAGACTGAACATTTATATATGAAAAAACCCATGGGGGGGGGGGGTTGAGAAAGCCTGCCTATGTAAACCGCCTTGGATTAAAGTCAAATGCAATGACCAAGAAAGGCAGTATATAAATATTGTATTATTATTATAATTATTATTATTATTATAAATGCCAGTGGGATGTTTTAAGAAGTTTACTGGTTATATGGTAAGTGAAACTTCAGACTGTAGTTAGCGAAATGTAAGTCAAAACAATCAACATGGAAGGTATTAGTAATTACTTTTGGCTAGCCTCTGTTATGGGCAGAAGTAAGTCTATAGTGCTGGAGATAAGGGTAACATCGGCTACAGGAGCAGCAGAAAGTGAGCTGCAGAAAGTGACGTAACATTCTATGGGCAGGAGTGTTCTATGATGCAGTTGCCAGCCTGTTAATCATCTGTGGCAGTTTAACAGACAACGTAACAGTTCTTTACCTGAACTTCTGAAGTGCTGGACATGTGTTGCTGAGCTCTCTTAGCAGTTAGTTATTTTGTAGTACTCTCAAACCAAGAGAAACCACATTTACAGTTTCAAAGCTGTTAGAACCTCTGGTCCAAAACCAGAACCTGAAGAAAACGCTGAATTTTTACCTCAGCCTCAGTTTTCTTAATCCTTATGCATGTGCACATCATTCTCTCTTAGTAGCAAGCAGCCTGGTTACAAAACCATTTTCTTTACAAAAAGAGCTTTGCTTTTACCCATGTAGCTGCACTCTGTTTACCAACCACTCCAACATATAGCATAGGAGAGCATCCTGCGAACCACCTAATACGCATGCACAATTGCCTTGTATACCTGAACTTATTGTTCCAGCTCCAGTTCAATATACCTCATCCCACCTCCTTCCCAGCCATAAGCCACTTTTTATGACTAGGAGAGTCTAAAAAGCAATTTGGTGGCCTAGCTGGGGGATGGAGAAAATGGAATTCACAAAATGCAGATAGGGGTGCGAGATTGCACATGCCAAGGCTTCAATGCAGGAATGAGTTCCATGTGAACAGTCTTTCCTTGCCATTACAATGTCTGATAATGAATCAGAGCCCGCACGTAACTGTGTCATCATCATGTGTGCCACTCCGCCTATACTTAAAGTAGTTCTGCCCATGAAGAACTTGCTCACCTCTTCAAACCAATGACTGCTAATCTTAAACTACTGGTATGTATGCTGTATCTGCTATGGATTGCTATGGACTGCTATGGATCACAGCTAGCTTTGAGTACAGCATTTGAATGGCCAAGAAAACAATCAAAACGATTAACCATTTAATGATTTATTTTGCTATGTAAACTGCTTTGTGAACTACTTTTTGTTGAAAGGCAGTATGTAAGTATTCTCAATAATAATTATTAGTTGTCCAAAAAGAGAGGAAAAGAGACAGATTTTCAGCAAATGCAACGTAGGCAGCTTTGGTCCAAACAACTTTTAAAAATGGGAGTTTTTCAATAAAAAGATTAAAAAAAGACAACCATTTGAGTAACAAACTATTCCTTTAATTCTCTTTGCAGTTGGAATCCCATGAGATGTTTCTTCTAGAGATAATGGGCACAAAAATAGACTTAGATATTCAATCTTTAAATTAATCAGTTTATTTGTGGAGCAAAATGTTTTCCTCACCAGCTGAACTGCCAAATTGGAGGCTGGATAAACGTCTTGTTTTTTGTAAAATTAAATTGTTTCTTTGAAAGTGAGTCCATATTTGTCAATTTCTCTTTTTCGTTCTAACTACAGGGGAAAAAAACTTTAACCAATTTCAAAATACTTATATTTCAGATAAATTGAATAATTTCTTCAATACTTACAGCCCAATCCTGTCTAGAAGGCAACAACGGTGCACCTAAGGCAGCCACTACATCCTAAGCAGAATTGGGCCCACACCAGTGGAGCTGGAGTGCTCCTCAGGGGAAAGGGACATTTGTCGGCAAAATAACTGGTGCAAACCCGAGGAGCTGGTGTAAGGTCCGGGACAAGGGATAGGATTCGGCAGCGTATGGTGCCAATGATCCCTCCCCTGGCTGGCCAATTGCCCCCTCCTTTCCAACCCGGTCCACCCTCCCCACGCCCCCCCCCACTGCCCAGGGCAGAACCTACCTGTGTCCACCAGCGGTTGCTGCGTCGCCGGGCAAAGTTAGCAGCTCCGGCCTCTCCACCAGTGCCGCTTACTCCCCGGGTGTCAAAAAATGCCTTATGGCACTATGACACCCAGCGCTGGCGGAGCCATTGCTCTGCTGGCAGAATTATACTGTAGATTGAGCTGTTAATCTTCACCATCATAATTTGTCAACTTCTAGCTTATATTTGTATTCAGCATTAGAATGAAGCCTTGGGAGACATCATAAGGGAGTACATTAGTACAGTATATACATTTTCTTACCCCTAACAATCAATAAGAGTCAGGAGCAGATTCTACAAAGTCACTACAGCTTTTACAGCGCAATCCTATCCAACTTACACCACCGGTGTAACCACTGGTGCAGCGAGAACGGGAGGCCCCAGTACGGAAATGGGATTCAAATCCTCTCCAAAGAGGGATTCAAAAGGGATTTAAATCTCCCCTCCCATCCAAAGCCTCCTGCTCTGCCCTCCTCCGCTGGTTACACCGGTGGTGTGAGTTGGATAGGATTGCGCTGTGTCTCCCTTAATTATCTGGAGAGGACAAGCATACTTTGGATGCAAATCAGTTAGTGAGCAAATGAGGAATATCATCATCATAGCTAGGGCCAGCCCATTTATGAGGCAGACTGAGGTTACCTTAGGGAGCAGGGTGGCATGGACTGTCCACCTCCATTTGCCCACTTGCATCCACTGCTCCTCTTCCTTCCATTCTCTGCATTAGAAAAGGAAGAGGGGTGTGGAGTGGAAGCATGGGAGAGAGGTTCTAGCCGACCACTATCTTCTTCTCCACCCTTCCTCTTCCACGTCCCTCTTCCAATCAAAGGTGTAGGAGGGGCAGAACCCAGGAAAGGAAGGTAGCATTTGGCATGCCATATCAGGTGCCAAGAAATCTTGGGTCAGCCCTGATCACGGCTGTTTTTCAGGACCTCTAGCATTTAATATGATAAAGTGGATAACAGGTGCTTGATGCCTTACAACAAAATGTATTTAATTAACCAGATGACTCTAGAAGGGTATGAAACTCAGTGAAAAAAAGCATCTTCTTGGCATGCAGAAAGTCCCAGGTTCAATCCCCAGCATCTCCAGGTGGAGCAGAGAAAAAATTCCATTTGAAACCTTGGAGAGCCACCACCAATCAGCATTGACAATGTTGAGCCAGATGAACTAATGGTTTTGACTATAAGGCAGCTTCCTAAGCTCCTATGGTACCAGTCAGAAAGAGCAGGTGAGGTTTACTGGCAGGGCAGCTACAGATATTTTTGAAGAAAAAAATGGAACTATTCTTGGTATTGGCTATTAATATTTGGATTTGCATTAGCAGCAACTTAATTTACATTTGTTTTCAAAATGCACCTCTTTGTGAATTTGTCCAACTTTTCCTCTTAAATTGCTTTGCTGATCCAGAAGTTTAACCCCTCCCCCTATTTTTAACCTCAGGCTAGTTCAGGATGTTGTTAGCTCTCTCTTCTGTTGCTTCTATAGGAAAGAGGCTATGAAAATCTCCCAATGCCTCTTTCCTATAGAAGCAACAGAAGAGAAAGCTATATTGCCTGAGAATGCTGGCTTCAGTGTCTTTGTAACAGCCATTATACCAGCTCCTCCCTTCTCACATCCATCTGTAGACTCACAACTACCAGCACTGACAGCAATTCCTGTGTATTTCAGGCTTCTCAATCAAAAGGTTGCCAATCAACTGACCCTCACTCCAGGCAAAGCTACTCACACGCGCCTTTGCCAGTTCCGTAGCAATCAAGGAACCAGGGTTTGAAAAACACACATATCTAAATGGTCTCATTGGTTAGCAATTTAAGCACATTTCACACATGAACTTCCATGAGAATGTGTCTAAAACTGGAATGACATCTTTGCTACAGTAATACTGTGAACAATTCTATTCTATAGAATTTGCAGTAATACTGCAAACAGAACTAGAATACTGCAAATAGAAATAGAATTTGCAGTATTACTGCAAATAATTCTATTTCTGCTTCTCCCATTGGTAGTTCTGATCCATCTACAGAGGAAAAGTTAAATCATTAATAAAACAAAGGAAATGTGGCAAAGGAGCATATTTCTCAGGAGTCTTTAAAGGCAGCTCTTTATGCTTTTTGAATGCTTGCTCCAAGTTCTGGTGACTGAGGACCATTTCCAGTCCATAGAAATACCACATAGACTGTTGCACATTTTGTGCTGTGCACTTGTGTGCGGATTTTACATAAAGGCTACATGCTATTTCCTACATAAGAGCTTTCCATATAGGAATTTTTATCACACCGAACAGCCCTGAACACTTCTTCAAAGTGCCAAAGCTTTAGCTAGCTGTTCAGTGTGCTATATTAAATTATTGGTGGCAAAAAGTACCAGTGTACACTGCCCTGTTCCTGCTAACCTTGGACACTGTCATGAAATCACACAGAGGGAGTAAGCTCTTGTTGAGATAACTGGCTTCCATTAGTAAGCATGTGATTGGCAGGATGATAAAGTCTTTTCCCTCACAGGTCAGTTACTTTTTAAAAAGAGGGCAATCCTGCTGATCCATCTTTTAGCTACAGTCTCTCACTGAGTCCCAATTCTCTTGCCTTTTAGCTTTGATATGGTTCAAGCTTTCCCCCTTGTATCAGCCCCTACCTGTCATCAGCTCCTCTGTACCGAACTGCAAATATCAGGAGTTTGACCTCGGGGCACAGTCCGGGTGGGCAGGTAAAACCTGACCACTGGACCTACTTCCTTATCTTTCATATCCTGCAATTCATGAAACAGTATCGAATTCAAACTAAAAAACAGAAGCATGACCTCTTATAAGAACTTTCTGAAAAAGGCTCTGTTGCCTTTCTAAGTATTCTTGAAAAGAACTGTCATCTGCCCTATTAAGAAAGAAATGGATCATAAATAAAGAAGGGGGGAGTGCTAAATCCTTACTAAAAGCAAAATGTCACTCTTTATAAGGATTTACATCACTGGGATAAGCAAGGCTGGGAAGAAAAGTGATTCAAGTTTATGTTCAATAGGTATGCAATGTAAATTGTGGAGAATGGATTTATTTTACATCCAAAAGCAAAATAAAGCATGTGTTGAATTAATTGTATGAAATTAGCTATCACTTTAATGTACTACCTAGAATGTACTACCTTTGACAATACATAATAGTGCACCCAACACTCTCATCAGTGGATACTTAAATATGAAATATTTTCAATGTTTTAAGTGACACATAACCTTCCTAAGTTTCCTCGTATGCAAGGAAGTTAGCATTTGGTGATCTACCTCATAGGGCAGTTGTGTGAATGACCTAGGGCAATATTGTAAAATAATTGACAGTTAGCTCTATAAATGATTAATGACAAGAACAGAAGTTCCATCACATGATGGAATGCAAAATATGCTTCTCAAATACAGACTGCTACTTTTTTAGCATGCGCCTTCCTGCCACCCCTCCTAGGATCCGAGTATAAACATTCTCAAGCATTATTTCTGTCTTTTAAAAAAAGTTAAAGGAAAGACTATATATGCTAAGAATTTCTTTTAAAGCTGGTATCGCTAAAGGAGATTTTCAAAATCACATCAAAATCATTTGAATTCTGTCTTATTCACATAACACCACCTAAAAATATGGGCTGATCTTCTACTCATGACTATATGAGCATACAATAGAACATTATATTCTTTCAAATTTACAGCAGTGTAAATACATTAGGAATCAACCACAGATATTCATTATTGAACAGACTAGGACTTTAATATTTCTTTATTCATTAAAAATAATTCATACCCCACCTTTCCCTTGCCAAAGCGGCTTACAAAGCGTTCATAAAATACAAATACCATAATAAAATAATAAAACTCTCAGGCCAGTGCTGGAGCCGATGTTATAGGCTGCCTCTGGCCGACCTGGATATCTCTTCTTCCCTATTAATATGCAACCTATTGCTCATAAGAAAAACTTTACATTTGAAATAATGGGATCTTCACTACCTAAGATGTTCTTTAATAACTGAATTGGTAAGAAAATACTGATCTGAAGTCCATCAAGAATCTGCCAAGGTTCTCTCTGCATGCTGAGAAGCCACACTGTTGAAAGTGCCAGAGACTTTAGCAAATCTGAAGCAGTATAACATTTGATGACATTATTGTTACCAAAACAAGACAGTTTTACCCGGATTTGTACTAGGAAAGCGCAGGAATGTAAGACCTGACCATAAGAATTATCTTGCTGGATTAGACTAAAGGTTCATAAGGTTCATTTAGTTTAGTGCTCTATTTTAAACAGTAACTAGCCAGATGCCTCTGGAAGCTTACAAAGAAAACATGAAGTTTAGCCATCTCTGGGTTTGTCCCCAGTGTCTGTCTGGTATTCACCACTTCTGAACTTGGAGATTCTATCATGGTTATGAGCTGTTGATGAACCACTCCCTCCACAAATTTGTTGTATCCTTTTCTTTTTTCAAAGCCAAACATTAATTATAAGTATCTTCCCTTTAGCCCTCTTTTCTCTACATGAATACACAAAACCTCTTTAAGCTTTCCTCATAGGGAAGATACTCCAGTATTTTGGTCATTGTAGTTGCTTTTTCTGCACCTTTTATACCATTCTTGATGAGGTGTGTTCCAAACCATACAGTATTCTAAAATGTGGCTGAATCACGGATATTTGCAAGTTGAGGCATGCACATGCATGTCTGTGTACACACACACACAGGAAATTTTCCCTATAGCATAATAGTGGTAGATTGCTGAAGTTTAGGGCTAGATAGCAGTCTACCATCATAGTACAATTACCCTATAGTGCTGGCTGCTGCGGTTCAGGAATAGCGAATAGGAAAGCACCATCTAGCCCTGAATCTGCATGGTGTAGTAGTGCAAAGCATAATGGTTGAAAGACATGGCTGCAAATCAGGACTTCCCCCATCTTGCCTCTGTCATGAACACAAATTGCATAATCTTATGCAGGTTTACTCAGGAGTTTTACTGTGTTTGGTGGGGCTTACTTCCAGGTGGTAGAACTGTAGCCTAGGTTGCCCTAAGTAAGCTACTCCCTTCTTAGCCTCAGTTCTCCAGCTGCAGTATGGGGATAATATTTATTTACCTCACAAGGTTGTTGTAAGGATTACATCACGATAATACATGTGAAGCGTTTTGCACACTCAAAAAGCAATATATAAATGCTTATTATTATTATTATTATTATTATTATTATTATTATTATTATTATTATTACTACTACTACTACTACTACTACTACTTTAAGCTGTTAGTTAGCAGTTCTTCCCCCTTTATACTTAAAGGATCCTGCTGGGTGGGAGAAAGACTAATTAGAATCAGCAGAAGTGTTTTTCCTCTGACCTTATTAAATCCCCCCAGGACTCTTATCTTCAAAGGGGTCAGAGTACTTAAAAGCTTATTGCATCCTTAGCTGGGGGTGAAGATGGGAATTAGGGTTGGGGGATGTGTGGCCTTAATTGCCCCTTCCAGGACACTGTAAGCTGTTAGGCTGGAGCAGGTCAAAACTAACCCCCCCCCCTATTTTTAACTGACACTCAACTGCCTTCAACATTCTAGATTCTTAGATAGCCAATCCTTATCAGGCTACTTTTTTTTCCTTTTCTTTTAAATTTACTATTTTTTTCTGCATAGGTGTGAGGTCCCAAATATGACAAACCCCTACCTTGTCTGTGAGTGGCCTCATTTCACTGCCCTAATGATGGGCACAAGACTACCAAGCTTGCTATTAGCATATATAAGTTGCAAGCCTTCAAGGAATCACAGAGGAGGATAAATTACTAAATCTCTGTGTGTCCGAGCCCCCCACACTACCCTGCCCCTGAGCTCCGGAGCTAGATGAGTAGTCCCCTGCTCACTTTACCCTTGAACCTCAGAAGTCTAGTGCTAAACTGCGATTATTCTATAGTGTCAATTGCAGAGCAGGCAGTTGCTCATCTAGTCCTGAACCTCAGTGGTACAGCATGGGAAAGGAGTATTTTTGCCTCTACAACCGCCATATGGGAGATTTCATCAGAAATATTTAGAAATATTTTTAGTTTCAAATTTGTCCAATCCATTTGCTGAGGAAGACCTTGGAATATTACAATTCAGATTCTGAAAATTGCAAAAAACTTAATAAACGTAATAACTCAATTACAAGCTAAGCCTGTTCCTCTGTGGCAGTTAGATGTTGTACAGACTGGACATAGCAAAAGTGTCTGACATTGCTGGAGAAAAATGTAGTAGCTATAGAGAAAAATGCTTCACAACGTTGCAATTGAGAAAGGGATTAGAAATAATATCCCATTCAACCAATACTGAAGTAGAGCTAGAAATTATTGTTTCAGATGAAACTTTGAATGTAATAACATAGCTGATATATTTATCTTTTTTTAAAAAAGCATCAAGAGATGAGCTTGACAGAATGGTAGATTTAACTTTCTGTAGCTGGTATCTTCTACAATGCCAATGTAACCCACCAAAGTGGGCAGAATCAGTTTAATAACTCACGTACTGCAGACTGAGCACTTCATTTATGGTAAAAGTAGTAAGTATTATTTGGTTGGGATCCACCAAGGCTATTCCAATCCCACTCCCCACTGCAGCACCTCAACCTCCTTCTCCAAGTTACTCCTACGGGCCTGGGGACTCTCCGGAGCAGCGTAAAATACAACTGGGGAAAATCAAGAACTGTTTAAATGTTCAGATTAATGTCTAAAGGCATACAGAACTACTTGGATCCCAGCTTACAAATTAAAGGTTTGGAATAGGTTAAAATGTGTTTGTTGTTTTCGGAAGCCAGTCTAAAACGAAGACTGAATCTGGAGGCTATTTCAATCTCCCAAAGGAAACCTGCAAGTCTTCTGAATAGACAGCAAGAGCTGTCATTTGCCAATAAAATCTGGCTACCTATCCTGAAAAGAGCATATTTGCAGCCTAGGAGGAATAGAGCAGAGGTTGATGATTCCGTTGTCAGTTAACGGTTGCCATGGCTTTTACTGGTATATGCTAGCAAGAGCTCCATGTTCTCAGTGTCATCCAGCAGTGTTATGCTGAATTACCTTGACAAGGTCCCTCGTGTGGGATGAAACGTTGGTAGGAGAAATAAAGATTTCTCAAATAATAAACATGGCTAGAAAACCCATAATGCCTGCTTCGTTATAAAATGTGACAGTTAATGGGAACGAAAAACATCTTACTTGTCTGAGGTCGATGAATGCTAACTGCAAGGTTTCTCCTTGGAATCCAGGTACAGGCTCAGAACTGGCAAACACTACAAAGTAAGAAAGCAATAACAAGATTTTATTTTAGTCAAAAGTCCAAAATTATTTTATTATATTAAGAACATTTATATACCGCTTTCAGGAGTACGATATTGCCATTTTAAGAGAGTGACATCGTTGTCCTTGTTGGAAGAGCAGCCGGAGGGGCCCCTCCTGCATGTTCTGCCACTAGTGGAGGCTCAGCTCATGGCAACGGGGGAGGTTCTTCTCCATGGTGGCACTCTATATGCAGAATTTATTGTGGGTGATCAGACTGGCTCCCTCTCTGCTTATATTCCAATGCAGGCTAAAAAGCCATCTTTTTCTTTTGGCTTGGGGGGGGGTTAATTAAGTTTCTTGTTGCTTTGTTTATGGGTTTGGATTGGGTTTAATTTAGTTTTTAATGCCTTTGTTATAATGTTGGTTTGCAAAATGTTCTAAGTTGCCTTGAGTGTCTCCCTTTTGGGAGGGGAAAGGCAGCGTAGACATATTTTTACACATATATATAAACTGGGCCAGTGTGTTCCCTGACTGAGTATACCATTCTGTTTTCTGAATAAGATGTTTTATTTTTGCACCTTTAAAACACTTTTAGCTATGGAGCAGTTTAGTTTAGCTAGTACAGTACTAAGCATTTTTAATGAGGATCATGCCTTTCTTTTAAAACATTTTCAAACATAGAAGGTTAAACTCACAGAACTGTGAATGGAATACCCCTCATGCAATGAGACTCTCACTCCTCCCCATTGCAGCTCCCATAAATCTATTCTTGAGAATCTTCTCTGGACCCTCCAGAACAGGGTGGGAAGAGATGCAGGGGGCTGCAATGGGAGGAGGAAAATTGACAGAATAGGGAGATTTACCTTCAGCGAAAGTGCCTTTCTGCTCAAACAAGACATATTTGAATCAACCCAGATAAGAGTGTTTTAAAGAGTCTGATTTGCATAATTCTTCCAACAGAACAATCAATTCTTATTCTTGGAATGACCATGAAAAGTAGCTACGTAATAAAAACTGACTTAGAAAAAAAACTGACTTAGAAAAAAAAACATGGGAGTCAAATCCAATGCTAGCATGATAGTCCAACTAGCTGTTGCAGTTGCTGGTAAAACATGGTGAGTAACAAGGTGACTAGATTATGAGCCATTTCTGTAACACTTTAGGTGTTTAACATTCATATTCTTATATTTAAGAACATATTTATATAAGATTTTATACACAAACACAGTGGGACCCCAGTACCCGGTGGGTGTTCCATTCCGGATCCCCCCACGCGGATGCCGAGGTCTGCGCTAGGAAGGTTGTTAAAAGAAAAAAGCTCCCAAATCCCCATTTTTACCTTTGTGCAAGTAAGCCATGCAGTTTCCAAGCCTCTGCAGGGCTTTTTCAAGCTGAACGATCCATTTCCAGGTTGCGCAAAGGCTCTTCTCTCCTCCCAGGCTTGCCCCAGAATGTATCCTGGGGCAAGGCTGGGAGGAGAGAGGAGCCTTCATGCAACCCAGAAGTAGGTCACTGAAAAATGACCCTGCAGAGGCTTCTTAAAAAAACCCTTCAGAGGCTTGGCAACTGCGTGGTTTACCGCGCAAAGGTAAAAACGGGGATTGGGGGGCTTTTTCCTTATTTTAAAAACTTTCCTAACGTGGACCCTGCAGATCCCAGATCCAAGGATAGAGAGAATCCACTTTACATACACATACACATATGTGTGTATGTACAGGACGTGCAGACACATGCACAGTATGTTTATATATATAAAACAAATAAATGATATTTTTAGGGGTAGAATAACTCTCCCTATTTACCGCAGCACGGTGTCTTCTCTACTGGCTCTTGCTGGTGTTCTGTATCTTTTCAGATTGTGAGCCCTTTGGGGACAGGGAGCCATTTAGTCATTTGATTTTCTCTGTAAATCACTTTGTGCACTTTTTAAAAAGCAGTATATAAATATTCTGAATAATATTAATGATGTAGTTTGATGATGCACTATGCAATACAAAAGGCAAACCAAATCTGGTTGTACCAGTGCAATACTACAAGTCATGTTTTTACACCGATGCTGGAAAACACTCAGGACAATTCTTCCATGCAGAACCATCATCATCTAACAATTCAGAGTGGTGTAGATGCACTATGCAACAACGCCATCGCATAACAGGTGGAGTATCATCACACAGTATTAGCAAGTGCCAGTAATCTCCACAGTCCACTCCCCCCCGCATCACAGTTCTGATCTGAATCATAGCCCACAGCTGCTATTGTCAACGTAAAAAAAGAAAGACAAAATGACATGTTCAACACCACATCTAGTTTTGAGTAAGCTTTTTAATATTTATTTATTAATTCAATGTATACACTTCTTTTCTCCCAAATGGGCACCCAAAGCAGAACGGTTGTATTTTAGTGTATGTTGTGCATCACTTTGGCACTCCTTTTTAAGATTATAAGAAGAGCCTTGCTGGATCAAGCAAAGGGCTTATCTAGTCAAGGTTCCTGTATCTCACAGTGGCCCACCAGATGACTCTGGGAGCACACAAGATAACAAGAAACCTGTATCCTGTGCCACTCCCTTGCATCTGGCATTCAGAGATAGGCTACCTCTAAAACCCAGAGGTTGCATACAGTCATCATGGACTTGTAACTTATGATGGATGTTCTCCATAAATCTGTCCAATCCCATTTTATAAGCATTTAGGCCAGGTGCCATCCTGTGGGATTGAGTTCCATAGATTACTTTTGACTATACAAATGAAGTTAAACAGTGGGAAATTAATAGAAATTAAGGATTCAGGAATCTTTCTGCATCACACAAGAGAGCTCATGAAACTGAGCATTACATCCAGGTATGTTGGCTGCACTGTTCCCTCTAAGCTGCATAGTCGCTCAGCTGAAATTGGAGTCCCATGCAGCTTCTGTCAAGGCGCTCCGGAGCTCAGCGATGACAATGATGCCATCAACAAGCACTCCAAAGCTTCTCCTGAGCAGCACAGACACCATGCAGTCCTTATAAAATTTACAAGGAACATTGGTTGGATGACTGATGAACAAGTATCCAGTCGGAAGATACTGGCATTTTTAGTTATTTGCACAATAGAAACATCGCTATTGCAGCTATTTAACCCAAAATATCAAAGATAAAAGCCAAAAGAGGGTGATAAGCAAGGACATAAACCACAGCCAGCATGGTGATTCCTGGAATGTATGTACCCATACAGAGTTTATGAAAAATATCAAACAAAGCAGATTCAGCACATTCTAGGATTTTTCTGTATGACATGCCAGTTAAGTGCGTTTGAATTGAATTCTTCAGGAAATATACTTGGTCGACAAGATTAGAATGTCATCTCTTCATCTTGTTTGAAAAAGAAAATGTCAACTATTTTTAATCCCTTAGCAATGAATCAGTCACATTTGTACAGGCATAGTTTTGTAAGCGAACCCTTGCCTTCACATGCACAAAGTCATCTGAATCAAACAATGACATTTACCTCGAAGAAAAGGTTTTGTCTGGTCAAACTTAAAGCAATATAAAAAGAAGCTAGTGGTAGAGTTAGGTTACTTTAGGCCCTCTTATCCCCAAGCTTTACCACCACTTTCCCCCCTGGTATAATCATTCTGAAAGTATGTTCACGGAGGCAACTGCTATATATAAATAATTAGGCATACATTTCTCTTGCTCTGCTTGACCAGAAGTGGTCAAGGAAGGAAAAAGGCTTGCTTATCAAAATAGAAGTCTTATAAAATGGTAAGCAAGACATTATAAAGTGGGATATCAAGAAATCTAAAACAAATTTCCCAGCAAAATTAAAATCAGAGAAATTCTAGACTGTAGGCTAAATGTAGGCTCTTACAGCGCAATCCTATCCAACTTACACCCACCGGTATAACCAGCGGTGCAGTGAGAACGGAAGGCCCCAGAACAGAAAGGGAATTCAATGCCGTCGGATATGCAGATTGTCATTAATCGATCCCGTCGTTAACTGAGGGACACCAGTATGAGAAATTCTGAATGACATATGGAAAGAAGTGTTTAATCTTCCACCCAGTCTCCGTATTTAGTCATTCTAATATTTCAACTGTGTTGAGTATCAGCACACCCTCTACTAAAGAAAAGTGATTCTCTTTAATCTTGCATGTACCAGGTAGTACGGGTAATGATGCCATGTAGAAAAGAGAAGCCAGGATAAAAATAGATTTCTTACATCGCAGGTCTCCAGACGCTGGCAGCCACAAACGGGAAAAAATATACTTAAAATCCGAGGTTTGCAAGTCCTAACGTTTCGTTCCATAAGCCTGGAACTCTTTAACCTTAGCAGAGCAATCACACCTTCTCATACTTACATTCACACTGTATGACGTCCAAATTAAACTGCTGAATGGCTCCCATGCTTATTTGTTTTAAGTCACTATCCAAAAGCATTTGCCTCAGGGAGGTTGACAGATGCTGGCAAGCTGACATACAAGCAGTCTGTGCCACTTTTCCCTATTAAAAGAGGTAACAAATTATAAAAATAAGCAAGTACACTGTCAAAATAGGTCATTTTCTCTAACATTTACTAAGTTCAAGACAGACAGGGAATGCATCAAGTTCTTATCACCATCTATTAAAAAGTCAATTATTTTATAGATCAGCAACTTCCTTTAGATACAGAGGCCAATGCTCAAGTATTTTCAGAAAGCATAAATGGACAAGGTAATATATATTTGCAAACATGGTGCAAACACACAACTGAAATCAATGTATCACACACATGGAGCATCACAGAGCAGAAGACAACTTTACAGAAAATGCAAAACTTTTATGGGTTTTCATTAACCTGAACTTTCTGGAATGTTACCGATTTCCTGCTTCAACTATCTGGCACTTTCATTTGTATCTGTGTACTTCCCCCATATATCTGGGAGAACACTGTAAAAGGTTTTAAGAGTCATATGCAGCCCTCTGCTGTTCAAAATCTACATAAATGTCTTCAGTGGATATACAGTATATTGTCACTACAGTGCATACAGCATAATTCACAATACTTGCCATTGCCAGTGGTTAAGCAAAAGCAAGTGTCAGACCTAATTAGGAACATGCTAACACAATCTTCTACATATTTCTAGGGAAATCAAGTCTCATTAATTTTAAGAACCTATTTCTGATTAAGTGAATTGAGATCACAGCCTAAGTTATCAATTCAAATTCAATTTGAAGAAATACATAAAGAATATGCCAACTGTTGCCGAATTATATTTGTCTAGCACATCAGACTGCCCTTCATTTGTGAAGCTACAACAATTTAGAAAATAGAATCCATTGCTTTAAAAACTTTAGCTAGTTCAGAAGCATAAATACTACATTTTAAGCTGTTTTATTTAAATTTGAATTGACATCAGTCAATGTACCGTATATAGTACATTCTGTAATATACAAAATATTAAGATTCAGAAGCAGAAAAATGACAATGCCTAACAAAAGATAATTGTGGCTGCAATCCTATACATGCTTACCTGGGAGTAAGTGCCACTGAACTCAATGGTACTTACTTCTGAGTAGACATGCCTAGGCTTGTGCTGTAAGATTCCTTGACTCGCTCACATGGTTTATGATATTCATGACATATGAAAACACTGAATTTGGTAGTAGTTCTTGTAAGTATCACATGCAGTTCTTACACGTGTTCAGCTATTGCTAAAACCCAAAAGCATAAAACAGAAACCATTGCGAAAATGATCCCTACCATTTCTCAATTGAATTTAAAAGTAAAAAAAAAGTTATAGGGTACGTCTTGTTCATATTTCTAGACATTTAGTCAACTTCAACACATCTACTAATAGGTACCCTTTGGAAGAGATCCAGAAACATTTTTTTTAAACTACATATTGACAGGATCACACCAACTGTCAACAAACAAATATAAGAAATAAAAATATGGTCACTCAGCATGCTTAAAACATCTCCCAAGCTCAGTGGCAATTACATTGGGAGGTCTGCAATTCTATTCCCCAAACAGAACAATATCAATATGAATGGAAAAGAGAAGCAAAGAGGAGAGATGGGAGGAATCAATGAACCTAAGTTAATTACGATGCAGCAGATCCAAGATACTTAATGGAAGTGTCATTTTGATTTAACAGAACTGCCTTTTGGTTTAATGTAATGTTCCATCAAATCAGCTCCATGTCTCTCTCTCCCCCCCCCCCCTTTTTGGCTACTGTAATGCAATAGGAAGCAGATGAATAATTTTATGGGTAGCTGATAACATCCAATTGCATCCTATATGTATACTGTGGATCATATTGCTACACAATATTCCATTTCACACCAAACTAAATAGTTAAAATTGGTATATAAAAATAGTACTGGAGCACAAGGTAATGATTACAATACATGATATGAAAGAGATCTTCTATGGGTTTTTTAGTTGAGTTTCATACAAATAAATTAAATGCTTTATTATAAAATGACAGACAAATGCCAACACCCTAAAAATTAAAAGAATTGCTTTCAACTATGCACTTGGACTACAGGCTTATTGCTCTCATGTCACGGTCAAACAAAAGCAGAAGAGGGAAGAGAAACTTGTTACAGATATTTGAAGTCACTGGATTTTCATCTCTGAGCAAGATAAAAAAGCAAGTACCGGTAAATGTTTGAGCTTTAACTTTAAGTCAGGTACCTAGAATTATTTTTACTAGTCAGTTTACCAAACACTTTTTTTTTTAGGAAGTACTTTGCAAAATACAGGTCTTCCAAGTTGAAAATGTACAAGCCTGACAACAGAAAAATTGTTTTATTATATTAAACAATTATTATTGTTTATTTATTAATTCTCATTCATCAATCAAGCTCTTGTGTCTAGATTTCACTATTCCGTTTGTGGCACCATGCCATTGCTTTTAACTTCTTTTGAACACATGTTTTATAAGGGAAACTTACAAACTCACAAACATTAGCAATTCAGTTGTGAATGAAAATTGTTCAGTTGAGTCATCTACTGTATAATAAGCATTCTATTACTGATGTTACATCAATTAAGTAGTGTATCTTTAACTAGGGGGCAAACATTTTAATTTTAATGTTTACAGTATCCCCCACAGTTACGAACATATTTGTCTTTATCCCTCATGTTAACCTACACTAAGCATATTTATACTTCACCATTGCAGAACTCAAGAAAGAAATATTTACTTCTATTTTTTTAAAAAAAGCACAACACCTGCTAGAAGTTAAAGGCACCTACATCTAACCCATCCCTAACATTTGCTGAAATACAAGTTTGTAAAAAGAGAAAACCCTTAGACAAACTTCTTATATTTCAAAGGAGCCCGTAAAAGAGAATCTGCTGACATGTTAAATCCTTTCTGTAGTATCCAAAAGCTTTTCTCTTAAGAACAATTGCTGCAAAGAGACATTTGGCTCCTAGCAAATTCCCAAAGGGTCAGCCATATGCATCCTTCCATGGCACCTTCACGGTGCTGCTTTCTAGACCCATGCTAGCTGTCTCAAAAGCAGCTTTCATCATTCAGTAGGGTGTCAGTCAATATGATTTATGGACTGCATTCAACAAAGTCAAAGCATATAGAATGAGAAATATGACTACAATCTGCTAATTTGTTTTGTATTGAGCCACTTAAGAGTCAAAGACCTGATGTCAGACTGAGACCAGCAACACAATTAACCAGCCGGTGACAGATTCATCCATCCTCCCTACCAGGCTGTGCCAATCAAGGACAGCATGAGACGGCATTTGGAAGAATCAGTAAGAAACCCCTTTCTCTAAGTAATCTACGTGGGCTTTTGATTGACAGTTTTTGAATATAGCTTGCAGAGTGCCACCACCCTTTATCCAATAGCTCCTCGCTGCAAGCTGTGAAATAAGGCTTTTACTGCCAATCACAGGAACAATAAAACACAATCCACAATCCCCCAAGCAAACAGGGAACAACAAAACTTCTGTTGTATCTGAAAAAGTCTAGCTTCATAATTAAGCTTAACAATATTAATGGCATTAAGTAGAAGCTTTTTTCAATGTATTAAATCTAAAAGACAATTCAGATACATATATTTTAGTATGTGTTGGTTAACTCAGGTATTCTTGCAAATGCCAAGAATTATGACTCAGTCTGATAAGCAGCAGGACTAAATTTCAAATTCTCATAAAAATACATGCAACATCTTATAAGTGTGCTTGATGACAAAACAATCAAAACAGATTCATTAAAAAAGTACGCTGAAAATATCTGCAATATTTTCTTACAGGTCTTCTCTTTTACAGAAGTTGTTAATTAAGTCTGTCAGGAGTTGAAGAATTTGTTTGCCAGGCAATAAAGAAAGCACACCACAGTCAGTTGTGCTTCCACACTTTTAGAGTTATGGAGCAGGTTGTGATCTTAATACAACCATTGATTTCCATGAGAATGGTTTATGAATATGCATTATAAATATAAACAAACTTGCAAAGGCTTTGTTAAAGACCCTTTCATCCTGTCAAAACCTCATTTTGCCAACTACATTTTGTACATCAGTGGTTCTCAATGTGGTGGGTCACGCCCCTTAAGGGGCGGGGACAGCATGGCGGCAATCCCAGGGATCGCGCCACAGAAAGTTTTTTAACGCGCGTTTCAGACTTACCGGGGGTCCTGGAGCCCTCCGGAGGGTTCGGGGAGGCCTGCACTACCCTCCGCAGGCTCCTCTAAGCTTCAGATCGCCGCTCTGCGGCGATTTACAACCACTTCCGGTTTTCATGAAAACCGGATGTGGTCGTAAATCGCCACTGAGCGGCGATCTGAAGCTTGGAAGGTTCACGGAAGGCTCCAGGACCCCCGGTAAATCCAAAACACACATTTAAAAACTTTTTCGCGATGGCAGTGATCCCCGGGATCGCTGCCGCCGCTGGCCCTGCTGCCCCCACAAGCACTCAAAGTTCTCCCCACCTCGCAGGGAGAATTTTGAGAAATGCTGTTGTACATTGTACTTGAGGAGAAAATTATACATCCCAAGTGTTTCAGAATAATCAAAATCTAAGAGCTGTTCTGGACCACATAAGAATAGGCCTATTCAGGATGTGAGAACTGCAATTCAGTCGTTCACATTCATTCTGTTGCTGCTGCCCTACAAAATGTCAGAGCATCTGTGGGATGTTTATTTCTGAAAAACTCTAAGTTGAAAGCAAATAATAAATCCTTAGAGTCAGTACACACCAAATGGTCCACAAGAGCTGTTTACAGCTCTGAGATAAGAGCAACTGGTTCTTCACAAATCAAACTGGTTTTTGCTTCTAGTTGCAAAAATGAATAAGGTCATATAGATTTCTACTGCAATATTGAGAAAATAATCTAATTTCTTTTTCTCATCAAAAGAGTAGATAATCTAACAATATTCCCATAGCCCTGGTATTGAAATGTACTGTGATGTGCATCAGCAAAAGTTGCTTTTTGAGGAATCAGATGTGCATCCATTTGCCGTGGTGAATGAACTGAAATCATATACTGTATTGTCCCGAGTATAAGACGCACCTGATTATAAGACGCACCCTTAAAGTTTGGTGCTATTAAAAAAATTTAATTAAATCACTGGCATTAAATTGCAACAGCCTGATTATAAGACGCACCCCTAGTTCAAAAACTTAAATTAGGAGAAAAAAGTGAGTCTTATACTCAGACCAATATGGTATTTGGGTTGGTGAAGTCTATGGAATATAAAGATATAAGGAATTATAGACTTTGTTAGTGGGATTAGACGGCATCCTTTTTGGTAAAGTGTATTCAGTAAGTAAATCCTTGAAGACAGCTACAGATACTCTTAAGTAAGTTTACCAACAAGCCTCCACATGATGGTATCAGTCCACTGAAGGAGTCAATTCATTGTGCAACTGTTAACAAGGTTGTTCGTGGTAAAGAGAAAAAAGTGAGATCTTTCTGCTGCTACTACCACACACAGTCCCCATCTCATCTCAGTTGTGTAGCTTAAACTAACACTAATATGGCTGGACAGTGGATGAGATTAAGCTTGGTGTTTTCTTTTATTTCGTCCTTTTGATAGTTCTGTGTTCTGTTTTACAGATGCACCTAAACGTTCGAAGTATAAAGTTTGGTGCCAAAGTGAATCTTCCACTTGTTCTCTGCAAGAAGCATACAACATACACTGCTTTCCCTCCTACATACTGAAAATTCAACAGTCAAAACCTAGAAGCTAGAAAATAACTACCAATTAAAAAAATTGGAAGCAATCATTTCCAGGCATCTATTACCACAAATCATATTTTATTTGATTTCTTCCAATCAATCTATTCGTATTATGGCAATACTGTAAAATATCAGTGGCTGCTCCAGCTACAGGGCTTCAACTTATAGCTCACATATAAATATGCTTATTTTTAAATTAAAAAAAACCAACTCATTGTAGCTTCTGTGACATGTTTTGATGGTGAATGTGTGTTAAAATACTTCAAACAGTGCAGTTTTATTGGGTGCATAGTGCAGATATGTAATGGTGTGAATTAGCAAAAAAAGTGTTATAAAGAAGCAATTGAAAAATACTGGCTGTCGTTGGGCGGCCATTTTTGCACTGTTTTGCTCCATGAAGTCTGACTTCTTGCATACCAGCTTTTGACTGGCCTTCTCTTTTGTATTATCCATCCTTTTATTAGCTTTATATCCCTTGTGACTCTGCAAGAATGTCTTAAAATGATTTTCTTTGTCTCTTAACCATTTGCTGGCTTATGGCTTTGAGTATGCTGGATGCCATGATAGAAAAGGGTGGTGGAGGCGGATGTTTTTTTATTTAATCCTTTCAATTTTGTCTATTTAGCATAAATTACATATAAAACCAACATGACCATTGCAGGTTTTTTCCGCATATTGTTCTTTTTCTGTTGTACAATATTATATGAAACACTTATCAAGTGGGAAAAATCTGGGATATGGGCAAATGGGTAGAACACAATTCTGTGGGTAGAACACAATTTTGCATCAATCTTTAAAAAAGTTTTCAAACAACTTTAAATGTACAATAACTAGCAAATCTGTTTTAAAAGTGGCAATTATTCATTATAATGCAAATATTTGTGTTGGGCCAAAGTAAACTGCTTAAAATAAGTTGGTGACCTGAAAATAATTGGGGCATGAATCTTTTAAAGTAATCAATCATCTTTTTCTAAGAAATACATTTGGGTGCAGACATTCTCCTAACTTCAAAAAGTATGTTTTTGAAAGAGGCTAAGAAACTTTCACTAGCTCTTTATTCTCAGCCACTATCTGGCCATTTTAACCTTATTTCGTATGCACATCCCATAGTTGCATTCTGACACCTGACCTCACATCCAAGAGGTCTTATGGTCTCCTTTGAATGATCTCATTTCAGATGCAATGCATGCCCTATCATGTTTCTATGAGCCTTTAAAAGGTTCCTTCTGCCTTGATGTCCAAAAGACCAAGGTTAGTCTTCAACTTGGATTCTGCATGCAACTACACAACTTAGTAGTGAGTCAGATCAAACCAAATAGAGGGCTTTTAAATAAGTCACTCAGTATCAAAGCAATAAGCCTGCAGGCAGTTCATAGTTTTAAGTTTTCCATGTGCATGCTTTTTCTTGAGCTTGCATCTACTTACCGACATAGCTGCATGGTCATTGTTGTTATTCTGAGAAGGAAACCAGTAAGGCAATCAAAACAAAAAAAGTATAAGTGTACTGTCAACATCAAATTGCATTTTGGTGGTAGTTGGAGGAGGGAAACCTCTTGAGGAAATAAGCTAACGTTTGCTAAAAAGTTCAGTTTCCAGAAGATATGAATGGTGCAAAAATTGAAATGAATTTGATCTGTCTTGATAACATAAGGAGGCCGCTCTAGTTAAGTAAAATGATTCTCATTTGCAGTTGTAAAATTTACATATTAAAAAAAAATAACTGATATTCTGAAATACTGCAAAATACAAAACACAATGCTGATGTGAGAGTAAGGGGAGTAATGTATTCCACAAACCGAATTTCTCAGCAGATATCTGAAAAGAATTTGGATCATATGCAATGAGCATGATCACTTCAAAGTTCTATAAAAAGAACCCAACTTGCGGCATGAGCTCTTTCACTCATGAGTTTAGGCTCCCCTTCCAGCAACAGCCCATTTGCAACCCCAAACTCTCCAAAGATTGGGGCCCTTTGAAGTCATACCTTGAGGCATGAGGTGTCACCACCAGAGGTGTCCCCTACTCTATGCACACATGGAAGCATTTTCTACTCAGGAGAATTGGATCACAGCCGTTAACATTACCAGTTTTTTATTTAACTATTATGTTTATAAAATACAGGTGTCCCCCACTTAACGATAGGGATACGTTCCCCGAATCGCATCATTAAGCGGGCCCGTCGTTAAGTGGACCTTTCCCTACCTTTTGAAGTTTGAGGGCCTCTGAGGGCCTCAGAATGGCCTACACAGAGGCCTCCGTAAGGCACTTCCAGTTTGCTCCAAAAACTGGAAGTGCATTACAGAGGCCTCTGTGGGCCATTCTGAGGCCCTCAGTGGCCTGCAGAGGCCAGGAGAGGCCCATGATCAGGAACAGGCCTCCAAAGAGGCCTCAAACGTCAAAAAGGTAGGGAAAGTAACCAACGACATTCCGCCTGTCATATATTCGGGGGGTCATTAAGCAGAACGTCATTAAGCGGGAGACACCTATATGCTTAAGGAATAGTTTGTGACTATTCAAAAACAGGAAGGATTTTTTTATATATCACACCTATTATCAACAAAGTAATAAAAATACTGGTTTTGAATGTAAGCTATTGCCTTCTCTCCCTCTCGTTTAAAAAAATATATTGTACTGTGCTGTACAATCAAGTGACAAAACAGACAAATGAAATGCAAAACAAATTTTTAGGGAAACGAAGAAATATGTCTATGAATCAGAGGGCACCACAGTAGTCATGAGTAGAAACATTCAATCATAAGGATACTTGTCTTTACAAGTGCCAGCGTAACACAGCTTTATAGTTGGTAGTAAAAATATTTTATAGTTAACACATTACATGTGTATACATATTCCTGAAGTGGCTAAGACACAAAATAAGTCTAAGTGACATCATACAACTGCACCAATAGCTATCTAAACGTGCACCGGCAAGTGTAAAAAGGATATAAATCTCACACTGGGCCCAATCCTATCCAACTTTCCAGCACTGATGCAGCCATGCCAATGGGATGTGAGTTGCATCCTACGGTGAGGGGGCAGTCACGGAGACCTCCTCAAGGTTAGGGAACGTTTGTTCCCTTACCTCGGGGCTTCATCAGTGCTGGAAAGTTGGATAGGATTGGGCCCACTCTATATTAGTTCTATCATTAAAAATTATCGGGGTATTGTGATCACGGTCTGTTAAAAGATCTGTTAACAGACCGTGGTCACAATACCCGGATAATTTTAATGATAGAACGGATCATGCCGGCCATGAATGTTTTAGAGTTTATCTATAATTGTTTCCTCCATATCTGTGTGATTATCTTAGATACTTTCACACCTGAAGTGAAAAGCTACCTATTTTTAACATATAGAGAGGATGGTTGAAAATGGGAAAAAAGACTCCCACCTGGAAATTCCTGTCCAATCACTTCAAGGCACTTCTTGGTTCAGGATGCAATTCTATGTTTCCAGTACATTGACTGGGGGTATTAGGATTTGGTAAAAGTCTAACACGCAGTGAATATATCTTAAGATACACCTCTGTCAGCAGCCCAAGGCTGGTCTAAAATGCAGATGCGCTGGTGGACTGTTATCAGCAGAGTCTCAAAAATGGCACCATAAAATGGGTAGAGCAGACATGCCAAATCCTATATTACCCCAGACACTGTTCCCAGCCCCAAATATTATGCAGACTTCGGGGGGGGGGGGGAATATGTAAAAAAAAATCCCACTGAACCCAACAAAGAGCCAAAATATACTGCATCCCCCCACCTCCGCTCTACTAGGATGGAGTGTACAGACTAATCCTGCAGTCAGTGAGCGCATACACACACTAACAAATAAACCACCTATAAGGAAGCCATTTACTCAGGTATTAGGGCACGAGGCTATATCTTTCTGGCCCCATATCATGTACACTTAGAGCATATGGGGGAACCCTTTGGTGATGGTAACTGGGACACTGTGCACATTCGTCATAACAGGCTGCATTCATGCCAAATATTGGGAAGAACAGACAGCCAACACTTATTTTCCCAGAACTCTTATATGCATTCTACCTCAAGGCACCACGTATAAGAACCCAATAGATTCTATTGCACTACCCTAATTGGGAATACAAAGACAATGCATGCCACATGGATGGGGGGTTGGAAGGGGAGAACCATGCCTCAAAATATGTTTGCAGCAAATGTTTCCCATGCCTTCACTCCGGTATTGTCAACTGTGTGAAAACTGTATTGGTTAAACCTTCCTCTCTCAACAACTAACAGCAGTGTCACCCACATAGGAAACACAATAACAACATTAATATGGCACTTTGAGTGTGCAAAGCACTTCATATGTATCATTCTTGGTAGCCATGAATCCCCACATGCTATGCTGCTATCTGCCGATGCAACCATTCAAGATGAAGGAGCAAAAGGACTGGCAATCCTATTCCTGTGTCTTTCTTTCAGAACCCATTGATCTACGATGTTCAACAAAAGCTTCCTCGATGCGTCACAGTTGTTTCCTTACAAGTAAAATTCAATCCCTAGTTTAGGTAGTCTCAGGATAAGGTTTTGAATGAATGCGAGCGGGGCCAGGGAATTCTTGGCTACCAGAGCTCAGTATCAACAACTTCTCTGCCCACCGAGGTTCCAGCAAGAAAAGGGGGGTAGGCTTCTCAGAATGCACAAGTGGAATAGTTACTGCAGCCATGATGAATGAAGCAGTTGATGGAGTGAGAAGGGGGAAGGACAATAAGGCCCAAGTTTTGGACATTAAGAAGGAGAACATTCAGAAGCAGACAAGGTGGCAGGACGTATGGCTCAGTTGGTAGAGCGTTCGTCTCACAAACGCCTGAAGATCTGCAGGACAGCAGTTCAAGACGGCCAGAAGTCTCTCGGAGAGCTGCTGGCACGCTGAGCTGATAAGCTGCAGAGCCTCTGTGGGGGAGTGGAGCTGCAAGCTACAGCACTTGGGTGGCAGTCAAGGTTGCCTGTGTCAGCTGAAGCGTGCTGAGGCGAACGTTAGAGAGAGAGAGAGAGAGAGAGAGAGAGGGAGAGAGAGAGAGAGAGAGAGAGAGAGAGAGCTGAACTGTGAAAGTAACATCTTGAATGAAGGGTTCTATGAAAGATTAGAATGTTACTATATTGTAAAAACCCTTTGGGGTTTAGAACAGCCTGCCCATGTATACCGCCTTGAATAAAGTCGGAGGAGAAATCCAATGACCAGAAAGGCGGTATATAAATACTGTATATTATTATTATTATTATTATTATTATTTAAGGCAAGCAGGCAGATTGCTATTTATGTTCTATTTATGCCAAGGTCCCCACAACTGCTCTGTCCTAGCAAAGTCTGGTACTGGTTGTGTTTCAATACATATCAGTGCACCCATGAGAAAGTACTACCTCGCAGAAAACTCTTGGTGCAGGCATGGCCTTGGTGAACTAAAATAGGATCAAATCTAGAAAAGGGGTAATCAACCTTTGGAGACCCAGGTACCCCCTATCATGGTCCAATTTTCTGAAGTACCCCCTACTAATTAACTGCTAATTAATTGAATTAATCAATTAATTAGGTAATTAGTTGTTTTTAAAAATTACTAAAACAATTTTAAATGTGAAAAATGTCATTTAACTCTGTGTGTGTGTGTGTGTGTGTGTGTGTGTGTGTGTGTGTGTGTGTGTGTGTGTGTGTGTGTGTGTGTGTGAGTGAGAGACAGACAGACAGACAGACATGCACATGCAAGGATCTCTTTTTTTCTCCAAGTCACACTTCCCAAAATCAGCCCTTCCCTCCCCCACCCCACCAAAGTACATTTTCCAAAGTACAAAAATAAGCCCAAAACCAAAATCAGAGAGATAGAAGGGCTCTGAAAATAATTACAACTTAAAATCCATGTTAATTAACACTTAATTAGCTGTTGATGGAGCAGATAAGGGGCAGGGCTTGGCGTACCCCCAGCAAGAGGTCTGCGTACCCCTAGGGGTACCCGTACCACAGGTTGAGAACCTCTGATCTAGAACATAGCACTGGCAAATGTGACAAGATGAGAGACACGGAGGAAATTCAACGTGTACTGTATGCTTTGTGTCATAGTGCAGCGTAAGTATTTGTAACGAACCTCAAGGATTTCCTAGCTCAAACCTTTCAATGCAGTTGTGCCTAGATTTAGTACATGTACTTTCACAGAAAATAACTTTGTACCAGAAGGGACTGGATCACAGAGATGAGACATGATTTTTACTCTTGAAACACGCTTATAGATTGGGTATAATGTGTTCAATGAAACACACGTCTAAATGATTAATTGAACATTTTCTTAATGAACAACCCACCAGACCAACACTCAGAACATAAAAATAGACAATGATCATATATTTGAAGCAAACCTGACCTGATCTCAAAACGTGTGTGTGTGTGTGTGTGTGTGCGCGCGCGCGCGCGCGCACACACGCACAAGATGTTTTTAAAAAATAGAACTCAAACTAAGAGCTTGAGGGAGAAGTTTCACATGATCCACAAGAATTACAGCAATTTCACACCATGCTTCCTGAAGGCTGTGTTAACATATCTTCCTGGCATAGCAAGACAACATTTCACGTTCAACATTTCTAGCTTTAAGTAGTAAACGTTCATTTAAAAAAAATCTTTACAAGACTTGCCATGCTGTACATCAGTTACTTTGTATGTAAAATGTTTTGCATATGTCAAGCCTTATTTTACCATTCCCCTCAACAAACAGACAAAACATGCCCACTTGATTTCCTGTGTCAGAAGAAAGTGCTGTTCAGTCTGGTCTGGCGGACCATTATTAAAGCAGCATACAATACTGGGAAAGCGAAGCCACTGAAGTTGCCCTTCCCAGATGGCTAACCCACACAACCAGAGGAACTTGGGAGAGCAAGAGTGCTTTCAACAGACTGACGATACCCTACAACTATTACCTCCAACTGATCTGAAAGTGGCCAACATAACCTTGCACCTCTGCACTTGACTAGGAGCTGCTGTGGACTGCTTTGTCTATTGCCTGGCGATGATATAATGCAACCGTTTCATAACTATAATTAAGAAACTAGAAAAGAGCCAAGAACTCACAAGTTTCACCCTACCCTGGGCACAAATTTGTTCCTCCCTTGTCTTTGTTAAATTGTGGTATAATATTATGCTAGCCCTGGCACTAACTATGGCTAATGTTAAAACCATAGTTAATTTTCTAACCACTGATGAATTGGAAATTGGTTTACAAATGCTGGTTAACGTTAACCCTGGTTAGTGTGACTACAAATGAAACACTACAACACTGCTAGAACTAACAAGGGAAGAGAATGAGAATTTATATGGGAGAAACGAAAGAGCAGAGCGTATGAGTGCCTAGCCTGCACCTGCTCTTTTCACCATGGATAAAAAGATCAGTGTTTGCACTGGACCCCTATATGGTCATTTCAACACTGTACAACATTACAATCCAGGCAAGTCTGAAAAGGGCTTTTTTTCTACCCCATCATATATGTCAAAGTATCCTTACACTCCATGCACAATTACAGATATTCTATAATTACTGATATTTCGTATACTTACAGGCAAGTGAGTAAAAACCTGAAAGGTGCTTCTTAAGAAGTTAATAAGATCCATTAAATAGCCACTGGCTCTTCCATCTGGTTCAGTCATTGTCCAGTCATAGTCAGCAAGTTGGATAAATTCATCAATCTTTTGGTTAAGTTTGGTATAGATCTCCCCCTCAGCAGCATGTCTTGCATCCTGGAAAAAGATATATGTCATGCTTAATCTGTAGTTGAATTCCTGGAAGCATGTTACAATAACATATCAGTTGTGGGCCAAAATAACACACATCACTAATAGCTATTTTTAATCCAAATTATAAAATGTAATTTTTTGTAAAGTCACCATCAGCAAGCAAATCTTTGTTGTCAAGGGACTAGCTGTATGCTTTTGGGTCTTGTATTTGGAGTGCAAGTTATGAATTATGAGATAACCGTAGCCTAAAAATTCTCTAACTGAATATTTAAATTTACAAGTTACAAAAACATGTCAAGTGAATCAAACATGTAAAATATTATTTCCTTTTATTACCCCATCATATATTGGGGTAATAAACTTAACTTAGCAATAATTTGTCTGCCACACTGTAGTTTTGGAAGCACACTTATTTTTATTGCTGTTGATTATTGATAAGAGCACTGTTTACTGATGAAGTGTTAGAATACTTCCTTATCTAATTGATACAATCCTAATGAGCCAAGGACTAAAGAGGGATTCTCTAATAGTTTAATAAGACAAAGGCAAGCAAATAAGGCTACAGGCTGCAATCCTATCCATACTTACTTGGATGTAAGCCCTATTGACTATAACTATAATGAGACTTACTTCTGAGTAGACATGCATAGGACTGGGCTGGCAGTCTAACTATTTTGTTTTAAGAAGCGAGGGAACAATACTATTAAAAAATCAAACAGCAAAAAAGGGAATTCTCAGAAATTTTCTAACATACGAAGACTGATAATTTGCCTCCAAGAGTTGTAGTTAATAGAGCATATTGAACCACAGGATGGCTAGACAGAAGAATTTTTTTTTTCAGATTTCCATAAAAAGGTACCTCCGGGTTAATAAAAAAAGGATTTTCTATCACAAGTGAAGCATGTGCATTGGTGTGATTCTCTGGGGTAAAAATAACAAGTTTAAATAATATTGAGTGCAGGAGGAAGAAAGAATCTACAAAGGGTATGCCCTTATAACCTGGCTGTCTTTGTTAGCAGTTAATTTTGGAATTTTTTTCCAGGCGCTTAGATACCACAAATGACAGTCACAGCATGAGGCCACAGATAATTAGATAATGTGTGTGTATAGTTCAATATGAAAGATCTCATTAATGCTACTGTTTAAACTCAGAATGAAAAAAAGTTAAGGCAAAGTACAGAAAATGATTGTTGCTTATTATTAGAATCAAGATACCTGCACACATAGGTAAAAATAAATTGATGTACTTTTTATTTAATGAAGAAAAAACATTGCTCCTAAGGGTTTAAACTATAGCAATTGTTTGTTCCATTTACACATTTATTTTGCTAGAAACCATCTAGTATAATCTGTTTTATACTTAATAGAAAACCTTTAAGGCTAATCAACACCGTGCGAATTCCGGCACTCCCGGGCGCGGATCAGTGTGGCTTCACTTTTAACCGATTACAATGGAACGCGGGAAAGCGGCACACTACCGAGTTCGTGCTCGGTCGTGGACCATGTTTATGTCTGGCCGTGTGGGCGGGACATAGAGCAACGCGTTCACCAATGAGAGAAGGGGGGGCTTTCAGCAAATCACAGTACACATGTGCTACCAATCAGGAGGGACACGCAGGGACACTACGAAGGGAACATATCTGGTGGAGCCAGAGCAGCGTCTCGGGGCTGGGCGTCGTGTCCCCTACGCACGCAACCCCCCGAACGCAACCGGATTTGGTGTAGATCAGCCTTCATAGTATACAGTTGGACCTTTTTATCCAGTTTTTTTATCCATGGATTTGACTCAACACGGATGGCAAAACTGTGGGAGTCCAACCATACTACATTACCACTTTTTTTAGTGTTGTTGGGGGCCTGCCAGCCACTTCCAGCCTCCAGAGCATGTCCAAACTGCTGAAAAATGCAGCCGGGAGTCTCTGGTGCCATTTACAGGTTGCTTCCAGTAGTGGCTTTTGTTTTTTCAGTCAGTTTAAACAAATTCAGGAGGAGAGAAATGGCGAAGATGCTGGAAAAAAGGTAATGTGGCACTACTCCCGACCCCCCTCCCCGGATTTCATATAACACTGATTTTCTTAATCACTGTGGTTCCAGGAACAGAACCCCAGCGGATAAAAAGGTCCGACTGTACAAATAAAAGTGATAATGAGCCTTATTTCTCCAATAATCAACAAAATAAATTAGAAAAATGATTAAAACATTGTTTGTGTTTATGAAAGCGGCTTCGACCGCTTGTGCTGCAGCTGTTCCTGCCGCTTGTTCGAAGCCGTGCTTTTGTGCTTGGCGCCATGGCCGGCCACAGCACACAACGGCTCCAGGCAGAAATCCTTGCGCCAAGCGAGCAAAAAGTGTTGGATTCTAACACACTCTCAGAGTACGAAAAATAATTGGAGCTATTATAAATTTTCTTGACTTGTGTGTGCTCTTCCTCGTTCTAAAATTAATGTTCAATATTGTACTATCATGGAACTAAGATGCCTAACTTTTCCAAGTGTCTTATTACAGCTAACGCATAAAACAAAGTTGCCCCTTCTGATGACATCATCCAGCTCTTCTCTGGACAGACAGTTAATCCTTTCACTACAAACATGGCTACAAAGAATTCGGGGTGTATGTGGGACCCTACAAGGAACTGGAGGAAATTTCTACAGTGTTTTGCCAGAAGCAAAGGCACCTTTCCTCCGAATGGGGAAAAAATAGTCCTAATGTTAAAATTGGGAAGTGGTTCATTTCAAACTACCTCAAGCAGTTCTAAGCAGAAACGTGTTCTACTGCAGCAAAAGTATGCAAAAAGAAATTATAGCTCTATGTACACAGACTAGGACGCCATCACCAGTCCCACCTAAGCTCTGACACATGCACTTCTATTGAACAGGCAGAGATCACTACGAGTCTAGATTACTTTTTATATTTACCCCTTCTAACTGGAGTAGTGGTTCTCTCACATTTTGCAGGGAGAGAGCAATCGTCCCTATTTGTTCCAGCATAGTATGTTTTTCACTGACTGATTGATGGTGTGTCATTTTGTTTAATAGTGAATGTGAATCCCTTTGTGGTAGGGAACCATTTATTTTCTCCATGTAATGTATGGAAACCACTTTACAAACTATTTTTTGCTGAAAAGCAGTACAGTATGTCGATGTTCTTAAGAAATAAGAACACATAAAATGGTTTACATGTACAGACTAAAATTGCAATATGTACAGTGGACTAGATATCTCTTCAAGAAAATTGGAGATATCAAGGGAACGTTTTGTGCAAAGATGGGCATGAGAAAGGACAAAAAGGCAGGGACCTAACAGAAGCAGAAGACATTAAGAAGAGCTGGCAAGAATACACAGAAGAACTATACAAGAAAGATCTTAATGTTCCTGATGACCACGCTGGTGTGGTCACTGACCCAGAGCCGGACATCCTAGAGAGTGAAGTCAGGTGGGCTTAGGAAGCATTACTAACAACAAAGCTAGCGGAGATGATATTATCCCAGCTGAGCTACTTAAAATCCTAAATGATGTTGCTGTGAAAGTGCTGCACTCAATATGCCATCAAATTTGGAAAACTCAGCAGTGGCCAAAGGATTGGAAAAGGTCAGTTTACGTTCCAATTCCAAAGAAGGGCAATGCCAAAGAGTGTTCAAACTACCACACAATTGCACTCATTTCACATGCTAGCAAGGTTATGCTCAAAATCTTACAAGCTAGGCTTCAGCAGTACGTAAACCGAGAACTACCGGAAGTACAAGCTGGGTTTCGAAGAGGCAGAGGAACTAGAGATCAAATTGCCAACATGCGCTGGATCATGGAGAAAGCACGAGAGTTCCAAAAAAACACCTATTTCTGCTTCATTGACTACGCAAAAGCCTTTGTTTGTGTGGATCACAACAAACTGTGGCAAATTCTTAAACAGATGGGGGTACCAGACCACCTTACCTGTCTCCTGAGAAACTTGTATGTGGGTCAAGAAGCAACAGTTCGAACCGGCCATGGAACAACCGATTGGTTCAAAATTGGGGAGTATGGCAAGACTGTATATTGTCACCCAGCTTATTTAACTTATATGCAGAGTACATTATGAGAAACGCAGGGCTGAATGAATCGCAAGCCGGAATCAAGATTGCCGGGAGAAATATCAACAACCTCAGATATGCAGACGATACCACCCTAATGGCAGAAAGTGAAGAAGAACCAAAGAGCCTCTTGATGAGAGTGAAAGAGGGGAGTGCAAAAGTTGGCTTGAAACTCAACATTAATAAAACTAAGATCATGGCATCTGGTCCCATCAATTCCTGGCAAATAGAAGGGGCAGAAATGGAAGCAGTAACAGATTTTACTTTTTTGGGCTCCAAGATCACTGCAGACGGAGACAGCAGCCATGAAACTAAAAGACGCTTACTCCTTGGAAGGAAAGCTATGGCAAACTTAGACAGCATAATAAAAAGCAGAGATATCACCATGCCAACAAAAGTTCGCATAGTCAGGGCGATGGTGTTCCCAGTAGCAATGTATGGTTGCGAGAGTTGGACCATAAGGAAGGCTGAGTGCCGAAGAATAGATGCTTTCGAACTGTGGTGCTGGAGAAGACTCCTGAGAGTCCCTTGGACTGATAGGAGATCAAATCAGTCAATCCTAAATGAAATCAACCCTGACTGTTCCCTGGAAGGACAGGTACTGAGGCTGAAGCTCAAATATTTTGGCCACCTAATGCGAAGAGAGGACTCTCTGGAGAAGACTCTGATGCTGGGAAAGATTGAAGGCAAAAGGAGAAGGGGAAGGCAAAGGATGAGATGGTTAGACAGCATCACCGATGCAACGAACATGAAAATGAGCGAACTCAGGAAGATAGTGGAGGACAGGAAGGCCTGGCGGGATATGGTTCATGGGATCACGAAGGGTTGGAACAAAAACACAGTGGCATTTAATGCAATTCATAAATATAATCCTAGAATGCTATTTTCTCAGCTGCCAAGGTGATAGCAAAGGATTGACTTGGAAAAATCTTCATGAGAAAATGGACAAGCATGTATTCTATCATACATCATTGCCACAACCATGAGGGCACTAGTGTTTCAGCCTGCATTGAAGAAGCAGCTCTGTGAGAGCTGAGCGGTTGCGTTGTGCCCCACCCTAGGTTTCATGCTAGTATAGTATTGCCTGCAACATCTAGTTCCTGCTCTTGGTGAGCCTCATAAACGGGCAGCCCAATCCTGTGTAAGGATAACCTGCCGGCCTAAAGGGCCGGCCGCGGTATCCTTTGGCCATCCCGGGACAGCCCTGGACCACCACGGGGGAAGGGGATGCTTGTCCCCTTCCCTGGGTGCAAGGCGGCCGAGGCCGTTTGGGCCTACTCGAATGTACGGCGTACTTCTGAGCCAGGGGGGTTGATGTTGAACCGGGTCGGGAAAGGGTTTGGGATAAAAGGGTTTGGGATATCGGCAGAGCTCACTGCCAATATTCCCTCCCTCTCCGGCCAATGGCCACCCCGGTCTGCCCCGTTCCGCCCCTGCACTGGCCAGTGCAGGCCTTACCTTCTCCGGCAGGCACAAGGACGGTCTGCCGGGGGAGAGAGAGTTGTCAGCCTCTGCACCAGCAGCGCTTACTCTCTGGATGCCGTAAACACGCTTTACAACGCGCTTACGACAACCAGCACTGGCGAAGCGTGCACTTCACCAGCACTTGTTTACCCAGGATTGTGCAGTTAGTCCTCAAGTGCCAGACCAGGGCCACAGAAAGCTCCTGAACATACTATAATTAGGCAGCACAAACTTAAACATGTTTATCCAGAAGTCCCACTGTGTTCAGTGAGGAAAACTCCCAGATAAGTGTGCTTAGCGACATAAATTTCAACATCATCAACTCTACTCAACACAAGAAATTTTGAAAGATAAATTATCTCATGGGACCTGTTTTGCAGCTAATTCCAGATTTTCTGCAACCAAGACATCTTAGATTTACATACATTTCTGGAAAACGCAAAACCATGTAGAAAACTGAGCAGTCATTTTAGTTGGGTGTTTGGCAAACGTTTTATCCTTCAGCGTAATCTATATTATCTAGTTATGGGCATCAAGGTCACATTACAGCACTCAAGGACTCGCATATAAGGAAAACTGCCATCTAATACCTATTCAGACTTGTTCCTCACCTTTGCCATCTATCCTAGTTAATGGATATACAGGAACACTTGGATACAGGATATATAGGAACACTAAATACTTGGAACATCTCTATGTCCTTCTTTAACCTTGATGCCAGAGATGAATATTGGAATTCAATAGGCTTCACATTTAGTTACAAAATGTAAGTCCTGCAAACAAAACTACTCTCAATAAGAATAATCCTGTTTTAGTTAGTCTGTGAAATCCTGTCAGGTTTGGGTGTATACACAATAAGGTAATTACTTGGAATTCAATGTACTTGTACAACAATTATAGAATTGGCTAAAGCCTCTTTCTTCAACGTGTCACAAAACATTTCACATTTGTAAAAACAAAGGTATGAACTATGAATCCACATATTATGTTTTATATAGTCATTCCACAACTATCTTTATCCAAAATATTCAAATAAAGATATTGTTGCCTCTTGAAGTATTATAGCCAGGAAATAAGGACTGTAAAAAACAGTTCCATGATCCCAGAGGTGCAATAAAACATAGGATTACATAGCAAACTGCTTTTGAAACAGAGGGGAATTTAAAAAGCAGCATGTGATATGGTATCGGCTGGGGAAGAAGGTCAGCTATTCCAATAAAAAACAAATATTTCTTTAGGCTAGCACAAGCCTCGCATGTGACCAACACTGCAATTCTATGTGCACATACTTGGAAGTAAACAGGGCCATCCAGAGGAATTTTATCAGGGGGTACAAAGTTTCTTTTGGGCCCCTTCCCTACTTATGAATTTGGCTACTGGGCCCCCTTTTTTGCTCCAGGGCCCCCTTTTTGACCCATTTAACCCCCCTCTCAGAGGCCCTGGAAGTACCACAGAACACAAGGGACTAGGTAAATGTAGATAGGATTTGGCTTCCTGCAGTTCTTCAAATTCCAGCCTATAGTTTTTCAATTTGTAGATATTTCTGCCATTGTATTTTTGCCTTGAATAACTTAATTTTGCTTCTGTGTAAAATATGCAGACATATAAAAGAGGTTTTAATTTAAATGCAAATATTTCTCTGGAAACTGAAGAATGGACACTGTCTTTTAAGTCACAAAGAGAAAGGTGTTTAGGCAAAGCCCCCTTCTCTTGAGAACATTTGCTAATTAATTTTTTTAATGTCTCCAGGGTGCTAAGGAGGGAAGCACTGTATATCGAAACACTCCAATCCCCACCCAAACAGAGATGTTTATACCAGAAGGAAGCCTTTCTGCAAACAAGGGATCAGAGAATGCATCTTAGCCCATTGACCCTCCAATGCCCTGTGTTTGTGGCTTTAAAACAGTAGTGCAGATCTAAAGGGGGAAATTGATAAGGTTGTCTATGTAAGAAATGCGATATTATTATTATTATTATTATTATTATTATTATTATTATTATTATATTTATACACCATTACTATTTTTCAAAAGTTCCAAGTGATTTGTTGGTATGTAAACCAAAGTGTTGGTTTACATATCAGCAAAAATAAAGAAATTATGAGCAACGCTTTAAGAAATGCCTCTTAGCCCAGTTGGCATATGATGCCAGGTCACAGATAATAATCCCAGTCACAGATTACTGGTTTAAAAGGCTACAGTCCAGCAACATTAAAAAAATTAAGGCTAACTTTCTTTCATACATGTTTCACTTTACAACACCATGCCTTTGGTAATAAAGCATTATTAGTTAATCACCAACATGTATCATCAGGTTTGAAAAATGTGTAGGTGTCGGGCACAAACGTATTAATGTTAATGAGATTATGCCCAGATTAAATTAAACCCAAATTCTGAAAGCGATGACATGAGTCATAATAATGGACTCATCTTGTATCTAGGTTCACTTAATCTACTGTTTCACATGCAAAAAATATAGAGTAAGTGCAGCCGTAAACTACAAGTTCAACTGAAACAGCATTAGTTACAAGGAAGAAGAGTCTCTATTACCCCCAATTCTAGATACATTGTGGAATTTGCGATTTCCATCTTCAGCTCTTCAGTGTGTCAACAAGGAGAGGAATGGTTATTAGTTATACAGTAAGTTGATGTAATAGTTGCGGGCTGCAATATAGAGGGGCGCTTATGAACCAGTCACACACAAATTACGTAGAGAATTTATCTCTTGTCAGTTGCCGCATGGATCCTCAGAATGGCTTTTAAAACATCTGACTTTAATCATTGTGGAAGGCCAGACTTGTTAAAAAACTTAAGGGAGCTTAAAATTCAGTTTCAAGATTCTTTAGGGGGAGCCACTGGGACGCTAATGCTCAAAAAAGGTGTGCATGTACCCTTTTGAATCACAGCTCTAACATTCAAATTCTGTTCCTCCTTATGACCATCCTCTATATAAGTCCCTGCCTATTCTCATTTTGAAGGCTCAGATTAAGGTTATCTCAGCAGGTAACCTGCTGATTTAGACCAAAGATCCATTTCATCTAGCAATCTATCTGCAGCAGTAAACACCCAATGCTCATTAGTAGCCCATAAACAAGGTCTCACTGAGATTGCCATGTGCTGGGGGCAGAAAGCAAGGGGATGGTCATCCCAAGAATATGTCAGCTCCAGATTTAGATATCATGGTTAAAATCTGTGGGAGAGACCCATTTTTTACTATACGTTTAATAAACAAAAAGCGGCCATCACGACTTCCTCAATATTCTAAACACCAATTATCTAAGGCCTGTGAGAGCACAACAGTACTAGCTGCACCGCCTAATGAAGTTTTGATTGAAAGCCTCTCCATGCCACCCCAAATTTCAAAGGAGTTTCTAGACATGACCCTGGTATTATACACTGAAAGCAGTTCCCAATGCTAAAGGTGCTTAGAGAAATATAGGATCAGTAAGAACTTCAAGTCTCTTACCAAAACCAGTAGTAAGGAATGCATGTAACACATAGCATATTCACTTAAATAATCAGAAAAATACATACACTTTTTAATCAAAGTGTTGGTTTCTTTTTACATGTTTTGAGACTTGTCCCCCTTCAAGCCTAAATAGCATTTCACACCATGTTTATTTGATTAACTGATTCATTCATAACTACACAGGACCAAAGCATAAGGTATCTGGAAAAATGGGGCTCCTTAGATGAGGACTTTAATATTATAAAATGGACACCTCACGTACCTTAAATGTTGAAAGACCATAAAGTCTTGCAGTGTGAACAGTCTCCTGGGAAATATTTGTAATATTCGTTATAAAGTCTTCAAGATATTTACATGCTTGTTCCAAATGTGTCGTGTTTATGATAATTTGCACCAACTTTTAAAAAAAGACAAACAATTCTGGTAACATTCATTTCCAATGAATTTTGATTTAATTGCAGTACAATACAGATGACTATTTTAAAAGGCAGATTATTAATAAGTAACAAATAATAAGCATTATATACTACTTTAGATTGGGTTTCTCAACATGATTTACATAATTATATGAAACAGTCAGTTTAAAAATAACACAGAATAGAGTAAAAATGGCAAAATAGGGCAATGGGAAAACTACAAGCCAGATAAAGATGCCATAAAAAAAATGTAACACACTAGAAAGTCTGGGCAAATAAAAGGGTTTTCACATGAGAGGGAAAGGATGTCAGATTCACAGCCCAGTCCTAACCAACTTTCTAGTTCTGATGCAGGCCTGAGGTAAGAGAACAAACTTGAAGGGGCTGTGACTGCCCCCCCCCCCACTGTGCATCAGTGCTGGAAAGTTGGTTAAGATTGGATAAGTTGTCTGCCTTCAGGGAACTCTTTCCATATTGACTTGTCTACCATAGAACCTGTGTATCTGCTACAGAATAACCGCATATTGCAGATGATACTGCATCCTACAACACTTTTCACAGTCCATATCAGCTTCTGGTGACTGACTGACCAGTTAAGGCGGAAGCACACCGGCAGCTGCGTTCTGCGCGTGCTGCGCAAGAAACGCAGCCAAAGTTGAGAATTCTCCAGGGGAAGCGTCAAACGCAAACAGACCTCTCTGCGGCTTTTAATAAAGTTTTTTTTTTTTTTTACTTTTAAGGGGCTTTTTAGGCATGTGTGTGCTTTGCAGTTATATGGCACATTTTTGAGAAATTAGCAGTGAGCACAATGCAGCACAACAACCCCCAGAAAGCTCAGTTGCAGTCTGCCTAAGCACTATCAACTGCCTCATTTTCTATCCATGCTAAAAAAAGTCAAGCAATGCAGCCTTATTTTGGGGAAGGAAGATCCTACCAGCAGATTGGGAACAGATCTTACTTTTAAGGGGCTTTTAAGGCATGTGTGTGCTTTGCAGGTACTTAACTTGTCTAAGGGGCACAGGCAGCTTCTTCGGGTCAATCGCAGCATGTTTTCGTTCCGTTCTCGTTCCGGAGCTGCCATTTGAATGGGCGGAACTGTCTAGGACTCTCCGTCTCGTTGGTCCTAGACAGAGTCCTAGAGAGTCCCACCCATCCAAGATGGCGGCACCGGATGTTCCGGTCCGGAACAAGAAAATGCTGCCTGCACCCCGGAAAAATGCTGCTGCACCCCACAGACACAAGGTAAGTACCCGCAAAGCACACACACCCCTGGGGGGCGCACACGAGGCTGCTGCCACCCTGGGAAGCAGCAGAGGGCGGCGGCAGCAGCCTGAGAAATTGGAAAAAACCCCGGAAAAAACGGAACCCTGAAGAGGCCTACGCCCCCAGCCTCCTGGGCCCCTCCGGCAACGCCACTGTGCGGCTCCCTGCGGCTCTCGGCGTTCAGTGAGACTTGCCTCCGGCCGGAAAGAACACAGACACAGCCGGCTGTAACAGGCTGCGCGCACGCAGAACGCGGCCGGTGTGCTTCAGCCTTTAGGTCTTGACACCACTCTATGAGACCTCAGTGCGCTCAAAAAACACCCCAAACTCCCAGATGGCTGCACACTGCAGGCTAAGTTTAGCAACAACTTCTAGGAAAGTTTGTTTATTCTTACTGATCTTTTGAGAAACCACAGGGTTCCTCGGAAAAAGGTTTTTTAAAAATCAGCAAATTAGACAGTAGTACACATTAGTGTCCTGTATCTCTACACTTACCTCTGTCAAGCCTATGTGAGGCTTTTTGATGAGGTTCTGTAAACAACTGCTTAAAGTTCTAGTCAGCAGCAAGTTTGTAGATTTTCTAAGCATATCATCTATTTCTGTTGAACTGAAAAACAAAGTTTAAGATACAGAAGACAGAATAATTATTCAGGCTTTGGCTCCTCCCCCTCCTTTCAAGACTACTTCTGAACTAATATTTGTCTTCAGCTGTGTACTGGTATAAAGAATTACACATCTGCCTATAACGTACATTTAGCAAACTCTAGAAGTTCATCAGAATACAGTCGCCCCTTGTCTTACTTGAGGGTTATGTTCCAGAGTCAGCATGTAAAGCTAAAATCGTGTAGACTCAAAATTGCCTTGAAAATCCCTTACATCTAGAAAACACGTACTGTCTCCTTAAAAATTACAAGATAGGCAGCACAATCCTAGTGAAGCCCCAGGCGCCGGAACGAGCATTCCGGCGCTGGGTGACTCGCGAATGTGCCATAAAGCATGTTCGCGACAACTCGTGAGCAGGGAAAGCCGGCGCAGAGGCTGGACCGGGTAAGTCAGGATCCAGCGGGGGTGGTGGTGGTTCGCCGGGCCAGGGAGGGGGGGCCATTGGCCCAGCCGGCCCGGGAGGGGGCGGGGGATGGCCTTGGCCATATCCCAGACACCGCCGGGCGACTGGGCCATTACACAGCCTCCTCCTACTTCCGCCAGCAATTTTGCTGGCAGAAATCCGAGGAGGCCGATTGGCCCAGGTGGATTTTACACTCGGGAAAGGAGATGAGCGTCCCCTTCCCCGAGTAGACCTTCGCCCCAGCGGCAGCGTAGCTGCCGGGGAACAGGATCCGGCGGGTGGCCATGGGCCGCCTGCAGGATCTTTACGTAGGATTGCGCTCACAGGCAAGGACTGAGGGAACAGCAGCTCCATTCTCCAATCTCAAGCTCACTCTCAGGCATATATTTAACAAGCGAAATGGTGGGCAGAATCGCCTGCACTATTTAAACTGCCGTTTCTCTCTGGGTGGTTGTTTGCTTTTTCTGTGGTTTGCCAACTGTGTGAAGTTGAATTCGTGCAAGTCCACTGGGCCTAGAATGAGGGGCGACTTACTGCATATTTTCATTGTAAAACATTACCACATACAACTCATCCTGAATGGAACATCTTTAAAGATACATGCCTTAACATTTAAAAACTACTTCTGCATGCCTTTTAAGATAAACTGACAATGGGGTTGTGTCATCTAAGATAGACAAAATAGCAGTTTGAAAGAGACAAACCTAATACATTTTTAAAACAGAAGGTATACCTCTAAATTCTAGTATGAGTTAATTCATGAAGTTTACTTTTCATTACGGCACAGTACTTTTTAACAACATAATATTAAACATTAGGTCAGGGTGAATAATTTTTATTTGACACATCCTTTAATTTTTTGGAAAAACACTCCTTTCATATGTAATGTAACATTCAACACAATATTTTCAAAGAAACTTCAGAGGACCAGCCCTAGTCCTAAGGTCCCTTTAAGACATCTACTGCTATGCTGGAGCTTAACTAGTTTGCTTGCCAAACATCAAAAGCACAATAGCCATAGAAAAACAATCTAACACACAGTCAATCCCACAGGGACTGGCCACCCACAATCATAGTGATGCTCACCAATACCCTTAACATTTGTCATGCAAACAAGGTACCTATTCACACATGACAATCACAGGAATGCCAAGACATAATCATGGCATTCAGTGGATAGCCCCTTCAACACATGGGCTGCCATGGGCAGGATGGTGTAGTGGTTTGGGAGTCAGACGTAGACCTGGAAGATCCAGGTTCAAATCCCCGCTCAGCCACGAAGCTTCCTGGGTGACCTTGGGCCAGTCGCTATCTCTCAGCCCCACCTACCTCACAGGGTTGTTGTGAGGAAAAAAAAAGTTGGGGAGGAAATATGTACACCACTCTGAGCTCCTTGGAGGAAGGGTGGTACAAAAATGTGAAAATAAAATAAATAAACAGCACTTCCCATCATAGCAAAACTATAGTCTAATGCAGTGGATCTTAAAGTTCTCCCTGCAAGGCGGGGAGAACTTTGAGTAGTTGCAGGGGCGGCGATCCCTGGGATTGGTGCTGGGAAACAAAGCAGATTCTTCAACTTACCAGGGGTCCTAGAGCCCTCCAGAGGCCGGGGGGTCCTGGAGCCCCCCCAAAACCCTCCGGAGGGCTTCAGGCCCCCTGGTAAGTGCAAAAATCACCTTTTAAAAATTTCCCCTTGGTGGTGGCAATCCCTGGGATCGTCGCAGCCATGCTGTCCCCGCCCCTTAAGGTGGCAGGGACAGCATCCAGTTCTTCTGGTGGGTTGTGAACCACCAGTTTGTGAACCGCTGGTCTGGTGGTTAAGAGGACAGCATATAGAATCCATACCAAATAGGCTTCCCAGAAGGCAGTTTCAAGTCTCACTGGGGAGGCAAAGCTTCCACAAACATAATATTTAGAATACGGACCAAATGTTTGCAATTCTGTGTGCACACCTATGGAAGGGGAACAAGCTTTTTCCAAGGAAAGAGGGAAGGAAGTGCCATAACAAGAAAGTTGCACACACTACAACAGAATGTTTGGATGCTGCCTGGGAGTTTGGTAGGAAAGAGCAAAGCAATAGGAAACCGAGTGCCACTCTTGGGGAAGATACCAAGGTGATCGTGACACTTTGTCATGATCCTAATCTTTGTAGAGCTCCCAGGAGCCTAGCACATGACATACACCCCTTTAGTCCTTCAGTACCCCAGTCATATAGTCCAGAACTAAAACGGTCCCTATTTGGAACCAAGGCCCAGTCATACAGCATGAATTCCACCATACAAGTGAACCCAGGTTTGATCTCCAACTAAGCAGCCACGTCGCTAGAGCGTGGCAACTGGGGAGGACCGCCAGGGGATGACACACGCGCAGAAAGGTGACGCGCGCACCCACGCATGTCACCTCCGCTGCGTGCGTCGCCCTCCGGAGGCTCCGAGGCCGGGAGAAGGCCTCGGAGCGTCCTCTTCGGTCGGCGATCCAGGGCCTTCTGACGAAGGCCCAATGCGTCAATACGTGAAGTTTTACCTTTTTGCGCATGCGCAGAACGTTTGAGGGCAAAATGCCCTCAGAAAACGTGCGCATGTGCGACTTCACGTATTGACGCATTGGGCCTTCGTCAGAAGGCCCTGGATCACCGATTGAAGAGGATGTCGTCAGCCGGCAGCAGTGGGGGAGGGGGGTAAGACTTCCGCACTGCCGAAAATTTGCAGGGGGTCATTAGGGTGACGCACGCGCCCTCGATTTAGGGCGGCGTGTGCCCTAGTGACGCCACTCCAACAGTGGTTTTCACAGGGGAAAAGGACTGAAGAGAGCCACATATATACAACACTTAGACAGTTGGGTGTAATAGTCATGGTCAAACACGTGTTTATTCGTGTGCTCATTATTCCAGGGACATGAGGACCGAGTGATGTAGCCCTCGTCTGCACATTTTGATATATAAAAGACCGAAGAGTTGCTTCCTTTGCTGGGCATATATACTGGTGTGCCATGACTGGTTCCCACGTCCTACTCCTGTCCTCCAAACATGGGGGAAGGAAGTCAGCCTGGACCATTAAAAAAAAAACAGCACAAAAGGCAGGACACAGTTTGAACTAAAGCTAGCTACTCCTTCAAATCTCTGCCACCTCATCCACATCTCTACTCATTTTTTTTCCTGTTACGTCATCATACATCATAAATGCTGCAGCATAGCACTTATGCTGACAACATATCAGTGGTACAATGACTTCACAACACTGTAATAACTTCACTATACTGGCATAACTTGAAGTTATACTGAAATCAGAGATTTTATCCTGCCACAGTCTGTTTCAACCATGAAAAGGACTGCAGCACAAGGCATGTAACACCCAGCAAAAGTCAGTAGTACATCAGAGTTTGTAATATCTGAGAATGACATTGCTCAACAATATTCTGGTAATGAACAAGCGACCATGCTTACTATTATGTTCCCTTAATCTTTAGCTGGAGTTTGTTGTGTGGATTTCTGCTTTTTGGAGTCAAGGTGATAAGGGCTAGATTACTGGACTTAAAATATGGGAAATGAATTATTTATGTAGGCACACTGATACAAGAAATAAAATCACTCTTTCAATCCCTTTCTGGGCAACCAAATAGAAGATTGTTCAGCTAATGAGAAAGACAGAACTTCAGTCAAGCTAAAGCTTTAACAATTTGACAAAATCTAATAAACATATGTATTTGCATAATTTGAACTATGTTTGTTAATAGTGTAATTGGGAAAAAGTACTCTTCATGGTTAATTAGTTCCATGCAGTTATAGCAACCAAGAGGTTTTATTAGTTCAGTATGTGTGAAGGGAGAGTAATTTACAATTGTCAACAGCGCACAGCTTGATGACAAACTGGAGATAGCTTCCAGATTTCAGAGAGCAAAATGAAGCTACACATTTTATCCAATCAAAAGCAATGAATGCTTTTAAGACTGGTTAAAATTAAAACCTCTTTCTTTGCATATATTATAATGTTTTCTTTGCATTGAACATTGCCCATCCTTTAGACACTGAATTCCTCACTATTTCTAAAGCCATTAAAAATAAAAATACTGAAAAGGTTAAAAAAAGAAATACAATGCTGAATAGAGAGGTGTTAGAACAGAACTTGTTTCAGTGCTGAATAAAAGACAACTAGCAATATATTCAAGAGAAAAAAACTTTCTACAACTAGAAGCAAGAGAAAGATCAAATGTGTACTATTATTTCTTTAAAAATAATGGAAAGTGAACACTAATGAAAAGCAAATTAGAGAGTCAGAACAAGTATAAGGACAAAAAAGCAGAGCCGCTATGATCATGTAAATCCTGGGGCTGAATGCACAATCCCATGATGGAGGAAGCAGTTCATACGAAATCAGCACCAATGATCCCAAATGCTCCCAGGAGCAATTGTTTAGGGGCTACAAGGTAGCCAAATCAGCCTTAAGTTGCACAGTGAGACACATATACGGGTTTAGATGCCATGTAATAAAGACTTGTCCTTTACCCGTTCTCCAATACCGCTGACGGATCTCCTTTCAGGCAGCCATAACAGGCATAAAAACACGTAAAATCCAAGGTTTTTGCAGACCCCAACGTTTCGCTCCAACCTCGGAGCCTCTTCTGGGGGAAATGAAATCACGAAGATTGCGATGTTGTTGTCTTGGGTTGACCTCTCTCTGTATTGGGTTGGGTTGACCAGAGAGAGGTCAACCCAAGACAACAACATCGCAATCTTCGTGATTTCGTTTCCCCCAGAAGAGGCTCCGAGGTCGAAGCGAAACGTTGGGGTCTGCAAAAACCTTGGATTTTACGTGTTTTTATGCCTGTGATGGCTGCCTGAAAGGAGATCCGTCAGCGGTATTGGAGAACGGGTAAAGGACAAGTCTTTCTTTTATTACATGGCATCTAAACCCGTATATGTGTCTCACTGTGCAGTAATTTCGGGCCATGAAAGTTACAGAAACAGCCTTAAGTTGTAAATTTTTTTAATTTGGCAGTATCATAATTAGAGGTGCAAATCTGTTTAAGAACAAATGGAAAATTCAACCAAATGGAGCCCATCTGGTCTATTTTTCATTCATTTTTGGACAAAATGTAGAGAGATCCCAAATGGAAGGTATGATATTCATGATTCCCATTCATTTATGGAATTGGGGGAATTCTCTTGTGGCACAGCAGAGTGCTAGGTTTTCACTTTCAGTCATCTATTTAAAATGAAAAAATGAAGTTGCAAGCTCCTCTTGAGTAGGCTTACCATCTTCCCGGAAATGACCAGGATTGTCCCGGCGACGCCCCCTTCGTCCCCCCGTCCCCCCCAAGCTGTCTCTTTGTCCTGGCCCCGGCCCGCCGGCTGCATCGCGGCGGGCCAGAGCTCTTCCGAGACTGTGCTGCCAGCTGCAGTGCGACTCTGTTTTGATCTCTAGTCTCACGCGCCTATTTGCGCGACACTGGGAGCTCTCCGGAACGGCCCGAGTTCACTCGGGCCGTTCCGGAGAGCTCCCAGCGTCGCGCAAATACACGACGAGACTGGGAGCTCTCCGGAACAGCCCGAGTTCACTCCCCCAGTCCCAGCCGAGCCACGCCCCCAGTCCCAGCCGAGCGCCGGGCGTATCGGAGATGGCTACTCTTGAGAGCCCTAGCCACTACTTGCAGCAGCCATGTTTTTCCTCCCCACAACAACGTCTCAAATGTTGCATTGGTCTGAGAAAGAACAGGGTGGAGAAAAACATGGTGCCCCCCACCAGCAGCAGCAATGTTTTTTTCTTCCACACTGTCCCCAGACTGATGCCTCAACCATAGAACTTGGTGGGGGGAGAGGGAAGAGAGAAGAAACTTGTCATCTGGTGACAGAAAGACCTCTGCTGTTCCTTTTCAATTACTGTATAATGGTTTAAAAGAAGCCTGTCATAATGTTGTGCAGCTACCTGATAAGGTTACTCATTCCCCCCCCCAAAAAAAATGAGGCAGAAAAATGGTCACTGAACAAATGGCAGTAACAATGAACCAACACTGAAATGAGCCAAATTTCAAATGAAAACGAATGGAGCAATATTGCAAAAAAAAATTCTTATACATGCATGATGATTAGGATGTACAGCACTTTGCTCCTCAGCATATTCACAGTTCATTCTTATCCCTATTTGAAACACAGCTAGTGCAATCATTCTATGGTTATACAGTATATGCACAATGTTTTTGTAAATGCTTACCTGCGATGAAGTGACTCAGAAAACTTAAGGCTTGCATAAATGAATTCTTTAACCTGGATATATATCTGAGGCACTGATTGAGACATTGGAAGTTTCTTTGGAAAACACTGCTGTGGAAACAAGACATTATATGCGATGTTATACAAAATTTCAAACCAATTCAATCTAAGCAGCTCAGAAAAAAAAACAGGGTTTCATGCTAGACTGTATTTGGTTATCACTTGCCCATCTGTGATCCATTGGCAAGATTCTCTTCTGCAGAGCAGAGATAGGCAGTCCATACCTGAAATCTGATGTGCAATGATTTTCAGAACAACCTGTTTGTCATACTAAACACGCTACAGGATTTCAAATTTGCCAATAGCTAGAATTATAACTATTGGCATCCTGTCAAATGAGGAGACAGCCACATATTCTGAGTTGTAGAAATGGACAAAAGAGAATGAGCATGAAATAGGTTTTTTGTTTTGCTTTACTAATTCTCTCAGGTACTTTCCAGTTTTGTGACTGAAATATTGAATATTGTTTGATTAATGCCCAGGATTGAGCTCCAAGAGCTAGAGGTGGGATGCTATTGTTAAATTGTCAGTGTAACACAGTAAATGGTGATGGTGGAGGAAATTCAGACTCAAAAGGGGATGGGCTGAAGAAGAATGAACACCTGCATGATTCTGCAGTCCATACCCAATGTTTGCATTATGTCTGCACCAGCCCCAAATAGTGCCTATGGAGGGAACATGCTGAAAACAGCATATAGACAATCCTAGTATATGAGAGTGAAACATATAGAACCTGATATAGTTGGTTAATTTGCTACCATGCAGATTATTATAAATAAGGATACATTTTAAGAATCATGATTTCTTCCTAGTTTTGAATACTATGACAAAACATTTTACCTATTTGACAGTTAGATTGTTTACCTACAACCAACTCAGTCACTACATTCTGAGACCAACTTTAGTGCAACTTGCTTATAAACTAGAAAATTATGACTTGCAAAAAAAAAAGAGAGAGAGAGAGCTTCAACTCAATCTTTCCTATTCATTTCAATTTTTACTCTTTGTTGGTTTCAAAAGCTGTGTATAGTATGTGTTCTCTTACCTTATCAAGTTCTGGATCTTGAAAGGGAAATTTGCTAATCACTATTTTGTATTCCTCTTCATTTGATACGGGTATTGGGCTGTAATTATCTGCTTCAAAAATATCCCTGTGTAATTCAATTAGGAAAATTAGGAAGAAATACTGAAGTGTACTGAACATATAACGATGTGTCAGTTTGGACAATAATTTTCAGGTCACTCTGGCCCATCATAGAAAAGAACAAAGGTGTGTCTGTCTTCCTTTTGCTTCTAAATTTAGCCTATACATGTAAAATCCAATACATCTAGGCTTCACATCACATGGCCAATTCCCTCCAGAGAATCAACCACTATAGTAGAACCTAGATGAATTCCACCAAGATGGGGATGGAACACCTGCTGGGCCAGAAGGGCAGGTGAACCCTTGCTCTGCTCCACACACTAGATAAGAATTTTGAACTGATTGGTTCTAAACTGGCCCATCCTAACCAAACGTTCAGCATTTTTACTGTACATGCCATTATTTTCAACAGAAGTGTTAAAGCATATGGTGAGCTCTGGTGTCACAAAATGCTCACCAACATTTTAATGGCTATTACACAGTGCCTAAGGACAGAAAGAGCTGAAAATTGCTGGCAACAAGGGCTTCAGAGAAGCAATGAGGCAGCATTATCTCACCAGTGTTCTGAAACAAATGAAACCCATGTGCAAGTCTTCAAAGAGCTCTGTGTTTTTGCTTACTTCATGTTAGACAGACTGCTCCTGCTAGCTATGGAGATATGCAAGACATCGTGCGAGGCACTGTAGTCATCACGCCTTCGGGAAGTCTTGCTCCATTCTCACCCCCACCTTCTAAGGTTTGATCAGGCATTTCACACACTTTACAACTGACGCTATAAGGGCTAGGACCTTGTTTGGATTTACCGTAAGTTGAATTCCCCAGGATGCTGAGTTCGCTGACCAGCACCAAATCATAGAATAATATGAAATTCCAGCATACATAGAGGTACAGGGTATTTGTCCAACGCTTTAACCTGACATGACATCACCTGCTTCCAATCCAGCTATGATACTACGATTGTCATAAGTTCTTGAGATTCTCTAAAATACTGCCATTTCACGATATAAATTAGTGTCTCAGACTGGCAACTGAAATATTCAAATATATACCGTATTTATTGGCATATAAGATGCACTTTTTTGTCTAAATTTGTGACCCAAAATAGTAGGGTGCGTCTTATACGCCAATACTAAAAAATCCCTTCCCCCCCCCCCCCGCCCATTTTAAAGCATTTTTGGTCTTACCGGGTTTTTTTCGGAGCCGGAGAGCTCCCTTGTGCTTTCTTCCCTGACTAATCTATCCGATCTACAGCTGTTTGTCAGGTTTAATTTATGCACGTGCATGAGTTGAGCTTCTCAGCAGCCAGCAGAGGACGCTGTGCTCAGTTCAGTTCAGCTGAGCTGCAGAGGGCCTAGTCTTCCCAGCTCTCCTGGATGCTGAATGAATGCAGCTTGGGTGAGCTTCTGAACTGGGCCTAGTTGGGAGGCTTTGGAAACTGTGCATAGGTTAGGTGGGGTGGGGTGGGGTGAGGTGGGGTAGGGGAAAAGAGTTGAGTCTGGGGTTTTTGTATTTGGGATTTATGTTGTTTAAGAGTTGGTAAGAGTTGAGTCTGGGGTGGTAAGGTGATAAGAGTTGAGTCTGGGTTTTTTTTGTACTTTTATGTTTTTTACTTTGGAAACTGCAGGGGTGGGATGGGGGAAAGAGTTGAGTCTGGGGGTTTTGTATTTGGGAGTTATGTTGTTTACTTTGGAAACAGTGCATGGGTGGGTTGGGGAAAAAGAGTTGAGTCTGGGCGTTTTTTGTACTTGGGATTTATGTTCTGGTGCATTTTGTTCATGTGTCTTAATGCTGTGTGTTTTAAAAGAGATCCTGGTATTTTTGTGCAATTTATGTAAATTAGCTAATTAAGCAGCCAAGCGGTAAGTGGCCAAGTGGCCCAAAAATGCTTTAAATGTTTTTTTCTTGAAACCCAGGGCCAAGAGGAAGGTGTGTCTTATACGCCGGTGCGTATTATATGCTGATAAATACAGTAACTACTAAAAAAAGTAATCAAAGTTGGTTGATATTACTTTGAAACAGATTCTTCTCATTTTACAATACTAACCTGAACAATACAGCCCATTTCTTAAGCAGTGTTTCATTGTACTGATCTCTTATTTCAAATAAAAGATCAAAGAGTCTGTTCACAGGAAAACCATAACCCTAAGAGAACAATAAAAGAAATAATATTTATGGTGTTATCACTGTAACTGAACATGCAATGTTTTAAGACTGGAGGTCTACGGCCAACATTATGGCTAGTAAAAATTATTTATTTTACAAATGTATATCCTATCTTTCCTGTCCCTATAGGAAATCCCAGGCATCTTATTACAAAATAAAAGCTAAAAAAACCAAAGCACAACATAAAAGCATTAACAACAAAATGGAATTAAAAGCCACCAGGAAGAGAAAAATCAGTAAAAGTTCTGGTGGAACAACTGTCCTTCAGAACAGCAGCACAGAAGAGACAGTCTTAACCTCAGCCAGGAGCTTGTTCCATAGACGAAGAGCCACAACATAACAGGCCCTGTTGCAAGTCATTGCCAACCATATCTCCAAAGATAGCAGCAACCACAACAGCACTTCCTTTGATAATCTCGTGATCCAACACACACAATCCTTTTCCCAATCAAAAACAGAAGAATCTCTCCTCCCCCATCCAATATCGCTACCTCAATAACATGCTACCCCTATTCTGTTTCTCATTCTTCATCCTTGCCAACTTCTCACTAGTCTGCCCCAGTCCATATATCGACAGTGACACTCGGGAGCCAAGGGGCAGGTGATTCTCTCCTATGAAGAGAACCCTTCTCTCCTATGAAGTGCCCTGTGAACATTTACAGTACATCAAATTCTCCAAATGCTAATGAATCTTTACTTAATAAAAGATAAAATAAATCGAACACCTCTGCAATTTTTTCTTACAAATGGACTCAAACAGTTTTGATCTTATTCAATGTATTGGCAAAAGATTGTGAAATTGCATAGCAAACTTGATCTCTTATTTTTATTATTCTGTATACAGTGGAAAGTGAAAACAGTGGAAAGTGAAAAGAGAGTTACCTTTATCTTGCAAACTTTCTTTGAAGTTATTGCCTTTAGTTCAATAGCTTCATAATTTACTTTTAACAATAAAACCAGCAGTTTATTATATTATTTGTTGGAGGAACAAAAGTCAAGATGCAAAGTGCGTGACATTGGACCATTTCACACTTGGCAATGACCCTGGATTTGGATTTGCCATTTAGAGTACACTCAACAGAAAGCTGTAGTCAGTCACTCCCCCTATTAACATACTTGTATCATACATGCTATTGCAAACACACATTTCCAGCCTTCACAGGCACACACTTCAAATACTGTATGAAGTGTTACATTCTTAATAATTTCCTAATTTTACTTTTGAGACATACCTTTAAACCCATCGAAATAAGCAGAGCAACAGAAGAGTTGCAAGTGGACACTTAAGGGGCAAATCCAAAACCAGAAATGTTAAATTCAATTGCTACAACACCACTAACCTGCAAAGTATCAGCAAACACAACAATCAGATTCTTCAGCTCCAAAACTAGATCAGGGTCAGTGCAATAGGACTGAAAGTTAAAAAAAAGTCATAGATTTTGCTTAGAACATTGATTTTAACAAATAGTAAACACCTATTTTTAGTTTCAGTGATTACACCCAGCTGGTGGTTTCTCCCTGATCAGCAACTAGTTTTCCCAGCAGACTAAAGTTTAGTGGAAGGCCAAGATGAAGGTGGTCTAGCCTGTGGTCCTCTGATAAGACTAGCTCATTTTCTCTTATCCCTATGTGAGTAGCTTGTGGGGGGAGGGGAGCAAGAAGAGAAGAGACTAGAGATTAAGACCATCACACTAAGAAGCAAAACTACACATGCTTTTACCACCTTCAGCCGGAGCTACATTGCACGCGTTCGCGTTCCGTATGCGTCTTGGTGTCCCGCCCCACCCCCAGATCAAACAACAGGCTCTGATTGGCAGAATGAAACACAAACACAGCCAAAGTTGAGCTGGCTCGACTTTGGCTGCGTTTGCGTTTCGTTCAGCCAATCAGAGCCCATTGTTTGACCTGGGGGCAGGACACCAGACGCATACAGAACGCGAACGCGTGCAATGTAGCTCCGGCTTTACTTTCATTTCCCAACTGTACATATAGAAGAGCTGCATGCAATGGAGATCTCTTACTCATGTATTGTTCTGTCTCAATCTCTCCACTAGTAAAAGAGAAAATGGGTAGAGGGGGTGTGTGGGTAAGAGCGAAATCACATATGCACTCCAAGTTCCTAAACCCTGGTTGCCATAATGGATCTGAGCTAGGCCAGAGGCTAGCGTTCTTTAGTGCACCAGAAGCAACACTGTGCATATGTACAATTATGCACAAATATCTACAAAATGCAACAGCAGAAAGACAACTGGAATGTGTTCTCTCATACAGGTATATAATTTAACCACAACAAGTAAAATGTCATGCTTCCAAAAGACATATGTTGCCACAATAAAATTCCGTTCTAGCTGTTTCATTCACTTTCATGAAGATATCCAGTTAGGCAAATGTAAGCAACACTCATTATAGTGATTAATAATCTGTCAGTCAAGTATAGCCAATATTAAATTCCTAACACTGTCCCAGCTCCAAGCACTTTGATATGGAACTACTGCAGTGTAGACATGATGCCTTGGAAATACCAAAGAGCAGCTCTAAGGGTTTTGCTGGTTAAGTTTATTTTGGAAACAGGGTTTTGGGAAGGATAATTGGGAATTTCCTGGTGCTGCTTTCAGCGCTAAACTAATTCAATCTGATCTAATGAAGAGGCCAGTTGAAACTAATTAGGGTGGATTGCAATAACAACAGCAGATTAACTCTGCATATTCTAAAATGGGACTAAGAACAGTGTGGAAGACCCAGGGAGTTGTAAATCAGTGGAGGATTATGCAGATAGCCGGTGGCTGTGGCTCACAGTCTGATACTGCTGGGACAAACAAAAGCTTGGCAGGCTGTCCCCCAAATCTGAGCAATTTTTAATTACAAAAAACTCACCATGATAGTAGACCTATATTTTTTCCCCACTTTGACATTATCCTGCCTCTAAACACACACAAAATATTTGTAAATAAATGAACTTAAGATTTCTTCACAATACTTGCTCACTTACTGAATGAGTTCTAAGGACAGCAATAATCTTTGAAAGTGCCATGTTCCAAAGTTCATCAGTGTAAGCTCTTGTTATCAGTCCTTGGGTTACATGTAAAATGTGATCTTCAACTACAAAAAAACTGCACGCACGCACGCACACACACACACACACACACAAAGAGTTAACAGTGGAATATTGGTCTTTCTCAGGAAACAGATGCAACAAATAGCAAAGACATTCTTCCCATACTGACTTAAAGTGGCAACAAAGCTGAACTAGTTGAGGTCCACAGAATATTGCAACTTTCTTCACGTATGGTTTTTCTGCTAGCTAGAGGAACTACACAAACCAATTCCTGAGGAAAATCAGTCATCCTCTGATTATAGCAATTTATCTACTACTCTCTAGGAGAAAATGGTGTAAAAATAAATAAATACCCAGAATCGAATTTTTCCTATCCAATCCTACAGTGCAACAATGTGTGTGCTGTACTTCGAAAACAGATTTATTTATTTATTTTTCACATTTTTATACCGCCCTTCCTCCAAGGAGCTCAGAGTGGTGTACATATTTTCTCCCTTCCGTTTTGTCTTCACAACAACCCTGTGAGGTAGGTGGGGCTGAGAGATAGTGACTGGCCCAAGGTCACCCAGGAAGCTTCGTGGCTGAGCGGGGATTTGAACCTGGATCTTCCAGATCGAAGTCCGACTCCCAAAACACTACACCATCCTGGTCCTATTGTTCGTTAATAACTCCATCCGTTATTGTTAACGGAAGATAAATACAGACTGCATAGTCAAACAGTCAACTACAGTTTATTACATTTCAGTTGACCTGCAGATCTGAAGAGACCTGGAAGTCACTGGGTATTGTGTTACGGATTGTCCAAGCTTCCAAGAGGGGCAACTGTTTCTGAATAATTTTAGGCCTGTACTTTGCTATCAAAACTGCTGTATGCAAGTTTTCACTTTCTTTGCAATAGTATTCCTGGTGATCTTGTTTTCTACCTGGTTTACTTTTATTACAAACATTTTACAGTAGGTGTCTTTTGCACAGGTACAGCATGGGTTTTCCACTATATTACAGTGGAAGTCAGACAGGGAAGAGAATACAGTAATAATAACAGCTCCGTGTGCGCATGTGCTGGAGGCTCCACTTTGTGGGTAAACACAGAGGTTACTTTCAAGACATCTTTAGGCACTAGGGTTGGGAAGGGGAACAACAAGCTGATTACTGTCGTCGTCCCCATTATTTTTTTTTGCAACATTTCAAGATGCCCTTAATATGGCAGCAATAAAACGATGAGGGCACAAATAACATTCTTGCAAATTGACACTGCATGAGTTCAACAGTGGAATACTACAATGAGGAAAAAAACCTTCCGTAACAATATACAGTGGGCCCTCACCATCCGCGGTTTAGCCATCCACAGCTTCAGTATCCATGGATGACCGCGGATGCCGGGTCCACTTTAAAAAAAGGTATTTTTAAGTGGTTTTTTACCTTTGCATGGCAAACTTCTCCATTTAAAGGGCTGCAGGGCTGGAAATAGCATTCCAGAAGACACTTCTAGGTCATGCAACCCCTTCCCCCTTGGCCGTGGTTTGCCCCAGAGTGTATCACATGATGCATTCTGGGGCGAGTCAGGGTCAAGGGAGAGAGTTATGCGATCTGGAAGTGGCTTCCAGAGTGCTATTTCCAGTCCTGCAAATGGAGCGGTTTGCCGCGCAAAGGTAATGGATCGCTTTTTTTTAACCTTTTAAAAACTTTTTTTAAGACTGACGACGGGATTAAAAGCCATGACAAATAAAATCTACCATTAAAAACAAGAAAAAGCTCAGTTTTTAAAACTTTATAGATTAAAATCTAAATCTGCAACGTTTCGATCCTGTGTATAATGATCTTCCTCAGGCAAAAAGCATAACAAAATGCTAGATGGTCTTGGTTTCTCTCTCTCTCAGTTGCAGGTTAAAAAAGACGTGCATCTGCTGATCAGCTGGAGCTCATCAGCACGGAAGTAATCAGTTCCAGTTTAGCGCTGGATGAAAATATCGCAGTCCCAGAGTACTTAGCTGTCCTTATTTACCAACAATGAGAACTGATTTTAAAGTTTAATCTGTGGATTTTAATTATCCGCAGATTTGCCTTATCCATGAGGAGGTTTGTAACCGAATCCCCACGGATAAGGAGGGCCGACTGTACCATTTAGGAGCATAATAGATACCCATATTCTGGAACTTACCCTACAATTTGACTGAAGTATCTTCTATAGCCTTCCACTGTTTCATGCTTTAAGAAAAACAAATATTTAACAGTGAAGTTAATTATATATTTATGCAAAATTTCAAGATCAGCAAATTAATTTTTTTAAAATAAACTGTGTACCATGTTTGACTGTGGCTGTAATACTAGTCTTGCCTGTTTCCTCCTCTGCTTTCTATAGTAGTTTTCAAATGTCTCTGCATCATCCTAAGGGAAAAGATACACAGAGGTAGAAAACATTAACTTTGTTTAAAACACACAAAACTTGTTTATGTGCAGATATTTTACTCCCATAACAGTACATTTTGCATTTATTGAAAAAGATACACACAGACACAAGCAGAACCTCTGTTTCCGTGGGGCAGCAGGAGGAAAAGACCTACTTACTCAATACAGAGCCTGAACTTATAGTTTTATAAGTCAGAACTAAACTGAAGCTGAAACAAATGTATTTTTAAAAAATTCAAAAAGAAGTTAGACCTCCTACTGTGAAATTCAGAGAGAGACTGACTTAAAACTAAACTGATTGGCAAATGGGCTAGAATCGTGAGAGCTGAAAAAACTCTGTTACTTGATTTCTCCTTTTGACTCATTAAAAATGTTTCAAGTTTATCTCTACAAGGTAAGGACCAACTATGCTAAGTTAAGGATAGTGCTACACAGATAAGGCAGTCTTGGTTTTCTCAGTTAATGCTGTTGAGTACTACGATGAAATGCAAAATGCAACAGAAGTCAGCCTGGGAAAAACAGGGATCCCCACTGGTGATGCTGTACAAGTGCCAGTACACCCCTCAGGGCAGTCTGGAATATACAGCTCCATCCTCAACACCAGGGTTTCTCAAAGTTCTCCCCACAAGCAAGGGAGAACTTTTGAGACTTTGCGGGGATGGGTACAGCGGCGGTGGCGCTCCCGAGGATCGCGCTGCCGCTGGGGGAAAAATGATCTTGTTTAACTTACTGGGGCCCCCGACAGCCCTCCAGAGGGTGAGGGGAGGCCCACAGATGGGGTCACGGGCCTCCCCATACCCTCCAGAGGGCTGCCAGGACCCCCGGTAAGTTAAACAAGATCACTTTTCCCCCAGCGGCAGCGTGATCCCCAGGAGCGCTGCCGCTGTCATGCGGTCCCCACCCCTTAAGGTGTTAGGGGACAGCTTCCGTTTCTCCTGGTGGGTCACAACCCACCAGTTTGAGAACTGCTGCTCTACACACATCCTGCCAGTCGATGATGAGCATTTCACTAGCATGACCAGCACTTAACTATAACTAGCACTAAACACTTGCATGTTTAATTATTCTACAAACAGAAGCATTTAGTGCCTACTATGATGTACATGGGTGATTGGATCACAATACTGATTTTCTTTTTAGTCAATGTAATTTGTTTTTGTTTTTAAAGCTAGCCTTTGCAAGGCTGCCACAGGTAACTCAAATTTGGTTTGACAAATACAAATGCCCTCTCTTTGCCAAGATTCCTGATTTGAAGATGAAATAGCTTCTACAGTATTTTAATTGTGGAATTATGTACTCCAAGGGTCAAATCCTAACTTTTTGGGGAGCACTGCATCATTGTCAAAAGCTCCTTCTGGGAAAAGAAGAATTGCTGCACTACTGCAAGGACCCCTTGTGTAAGTGCAACACTCCAACCAGCAACATACAAGGTTAGGATATAACAATGTTTTCTAAATAACTACAAAGTGCTATATTCAAACATATATAGCGGATTCAGAACACTTTCAATAATCTTTCTTAAGAACTGTGACTTCATACTGAAAGCCAAAGAAATGTCACGATTCTCATACAAGATATGTTACAGCAACTGATGCAATTAAAAGGAAAAGAAATCTAGGCAGTATTCAATTACTCCTTTTTTCAGAAGTACAGTACATTCTTTTCAATTGTCTTTTTTTAGAATAGTGAAATGGCACTAGCCGGTGCCACTTCAATAAACATGACAATTATCTAAGAAAGTTTTGATTATATTTTTCATCATGATTCATTTAGAGAGAACCATCTGTCCACTTAAAACCACAAAATTGACTCATATATATATACTAAAGGCAGCCTATTTGCATGCAAGCAGAATCTAAAATAACTAAACTGCTCAAGTTCACTCTGTTGAGTTAGCATACTTATTTAGGTTTACTGTAGCTCAACATAAAAAAGTATATTGAGTACTATGGTAAGAAAATGCAAACAAAAAATTTAATACACATGGATGATTCTCTCATAATGCAGAATTACACTATTGATTAAAAAATGTAGAATTAAAATTGATCAACAATCCAAGCTCTAGAAGGCTAACCTGATGGTTTACATTATTAGACCAAATAGCAATACTGCTTTCTTTTAGTATAACAGATTCAGCACATGGAAAGCCCAATCCTGTGTAAAGATCCGCGGCCAGCCCATAGGGCTGGCCACAGGATCTTAAGCTCTTCCTGGGCCGCTTCAGTGTGGCCCGGATTCTCCTCGGGGGAAGGGGATGTTCATCCCCTTCCCCTGGTGTAGGGCTGAAATGCCCCGATGGGCCTCCTCGGATGTCCGCCAGCTCTCGAGCCGGCGGATATCCGAGGCAGCGGTGTAAGGGCCACCAAGCCCAGTAATGGGGACGGGGATATTGCAGCAGACATCCCCACCCCCTACTGGGCAGGCTCGGCCAATGGCCACCCTCCCTCGCCGCCTGGACCACCCTCCCCCCGCCGTTGCTCCCACCTGAGCAATCCTTAACTTCCTCTGGTGGGAGCATGTCTGGTCCGCGACAGAGTGAGGCCTGCCGGTATGCGTACTGGCGGACCTTACTCACTGGGTGCCAAAACCACGCTTTACAGTGTGTTTATGGCACTCTTCACCTGCGGAGCACACACTCCGCAGGCAGGACTTTGCACAGGATTGCACCGTAACATATGCAAGTGGTAACATTTGCTGCCTGTTCACATTCGACAGGCTGCAACTACAACTTTTTGTGACAAAAAAGTTGCCTCAAATGAGGTCTGAAATAACACAAACACAGAATGCCATATGACATGACAATGACATCATGCAGACATTCCATACAGAGAGAGTGAACAAAAGATGGCAATTCTAGTGAAGAGGGCTAGAGGGGAGGCAGCCTATATTACCTGACCATTGGTTCCACGAGTTATCAGGGCTAGGAAAGAAGATAAACGAATCCTTAAGCCAAATGGCTTAGGGATACATGGATGTGATGCAGACATGATCCTTAATCATGGTTTAAAGACTGGGAGCCAGTCACTGGATTCCTTGCCCCTCCATATTTGCACGCAAATCCTCACCCCTTTCCTTTGTCCCCCTTAATTGTTGAGGAGATTGCCAAAGGAATCTGAAAAACAGAGAGAACGTATTCCTGCTCCCCAATCTTGGAGATGACCTACTGCTGAGCAAACATAGAAGGGGTCACCTGTCTCTCACACACACCCCATTGTGCTTTCAAACCAGCTTCTTTCTGCACAACATTGTGCTATCCTTACATGCTCTACTTCTTCAAGCTGAGTCATTACAGGACTGGTGCTCCTACCAAAACCGTTGCTGAAGATGCTGTGAGCGGCTTTCCATTTGGGAAAATATAGCAGCAAGGTCTCACTGAGCCTCTTGGTCTCCCTTTAGCAGGCTTATTTATCTGGATTTTTAGCAATTCTTATCTACAAAGGTATTTTAATTCTTAGAAAATTAGTGGGCGATGGGAAGGGGCGGGGGGGAACAACCTTAATGAATCCATTTATAAATGAAGCCTCATGCCACTAGTAGTCTTCACCATAAGGTAATCATGATCTTGGTCTGCCTAATTAGTATGTACCACAGAACTGATTGCTACTCATTTCCATCCAGTGAAGAGTTTCTGCTGAGCACATACCAATAGTCGTGTGGTCTTACTCAACATACAATTCTATCTTCTGAAACCTGCTCTTGAGTTTCCAATTTACGGTGGCAGAACTGGCACTGCAACAATCACATTTGTGAATTGACTTACACAGTTTTAGGGCATTATCCAGCAAAAGTTACAAACTTTTAAATTCCTATTTGTTCAATGGGGAAAGTTTAAAAACAATCTTCACTGTTACAACTGGACTTTTAAACTCTGATGGGATTGTGCTCTTGCTCTTCTTTATGAACAGAGTACTCTATCTAAAACATCATAATCCACCTTTATTGGCATAGTCAAACAGTCAACAACAACAAAACAACAAGATAATTGCTCCAAACAACAACAACACAACAACTTAAAAGCCTTGGGGCAATTATTATGTTGTGGATTGCTGACCAAACTTTCAATAAGCTTCCATTACATGCATTTGGGTAAAACATTTACAGTAAAGTAAAGGGTGTATTTTATAATCAAGTGCTGGTTTGTAAACCACTCAGGGATAACTGGACTATACTAGTATTAAAGAATCTTAATAGTGGCTGGCAAACACGCAGCAACGCTTAAGATCATTCTTACAATGTAGGCGATTTCTATTAAGGTGGATAAGACTTCAAATGAGAGAGAAATGCAAAAAGAAAAAAGAAAAAAAATACTCTATACGTACCAGAACTGAATAAATATGCAAGCATCTATAAACAGGAGAAAAATCTACCAGATCATGAGCTGTCAAAACCTATAGGAAGAGGGAAGAAAAGTCATTATAACATTTCCCTATAAACCAAACTATAGTATTAAAACTCAGATAAGTAAACTGGATAGAAGTCTATCCTAGAAGTCTTACTCTAAACTGGATAGAGTAAACTGGGTCCCCTATGAGAGAGAAAAGTGGGATAAAAATCCAATTAAAAATAATAGAAAGCCATTATTCTGGGCCTGAGGTACCAACCATGCTCAGTTATTCTGTTATGATGGTAACTGTACAGGTGTACTTACAATCTGACAAGAATCTACTGATTATGCCTTACAGAAGATCAGGGAATGTGATGAAAGGTGGTAAATATGGCTATCACTACCGATAAGTTTGATAAATCTAATTTTCTAAAATTTAAAGTCCTTTGAGTAAGGCCACCACATTAAGGCCAGATAAATGAATATTCAGGCTGCTTTAATGAGGAAAAAGGGATAATAGTGGTAGTCAAATGCACTCTGAAAGCACAAGAATGAAATACAGTTGGCCCTTCATATCCGCAAGGGGGTCTGTTCCTGGAACCCCTATGGATGTGAAAATCCGCAGATACTCAAGTCCGTGGTCAGGTAGTGGTGGTGGCGCCACTGTACCTTACTGAAGAGCTGCGCGGGCCCGCCACCCACTCCTTCCCTCTGGCATCACGTTGTAATAGTGTAAAATGTCTGTAAGAAGAAAAAACTCAACCAAAAGCGACTTCCGGGCCTGCATAGCTCTTCAATAAGGTACAGTGGCACCGCCCCCGCCTTCAGATTAGCCTACTCCAGTGGGATCCCTTCTTCCGCAGATGGCAAATCCACGGATAAGGAGGGAACCCACTGTAAAACATCTGACATTTATTTCTAAGTTTCCATGAGTCCCTAGAAAAGTGAACTGATCTTCAAAAGTGTGTGCAACCAGGAATGTATTTTGACTATTATTTTCATGAGTAAGAATAGCCAAAGGAACTATTCATTACTACCACATCAAGCCAACAAATACCTGAATGATGTTTCTCAAGCATTTTTCTGCTGTTTTATCAGGGGATACAAATCATGGCTATGTTCCAAAGAACAATTCTGTGAGCCCAAGGAAAAGCTGCATCAGTTTTCCCTGAAGGGCAGTTTCCTCCCCGCACTCCATTCCACAGGAGATCTACCCTACGGAGTCCTACTCAAAGATTGTGCCCTATGTGTGAGAGGGACAACTAAAGGATTAAAAATAAAGGATAATTATTTGAGACTGAAATACCTCATCTTCATGTTCTTCCTCTTCTTCATGAGTTTGTTTTGAAACAATTTCCTCCCTTGGTTCTGGAATTCCATCATTACTTATGTACATATTCTTCCCATAGTTTAGATTGTTCTGCTTCTGCTGGGCAGTATTAAAGGTTTTCTGCTGCTGTGCCTTAGCAAGAGATACATCGAATAGAAAAAGATCACTCAAGTTTCATCTACATATAGTCACAAGTAAAACAAACATAAGCCATAGCTAAGGCAGCAGAAGACAGGCACATATTTCTAGCTGGATCCAGCAACATCACCCAAGACCACAGTTTTTAGTATTGTGGATGTATAAAAGTAAATAACCTGAGGACAGAACTAGACATTACTGTGGAAGATCTATGTCTCCAAAATGTACTGAAACAACTATAACGCACAAGTGAGAACAGAGTCCAAGCACAGGGCGGGAAAGGAAATTTGCCCTGGGCCTTGAAATCGGGGAGTGGCTGACCTGGGCTTCAAGCCATTGCCATGAGATCATGCTTGAAGACATATATGCTAGTTAATTTCCCTGTATCTATAGAGGTCCAGATCTTGTAAGATTTGATGAGATTTGCTGGAGACCAAATCAGAAGCCGCATTAGAATGAAATGGGCAACACTGAGCTCCTGATTCAGGCCCTGCCATAGAACGAAGCGCAGCATACACACTTCCCCTCCCCTTACGCTCCCTTCCCCTCCCCTTACTCTCACTTAAGACTACATGTCCCAGAGGGTGGTACTCTGCTTCTCAAACTCTACACGTACCAGCGTTGCTTAGTTTCTGCTGCTATTTCCTATACATAGGCAGGAGTAGCCAACAGAGTCTGTTATTGGGGGGGGGGGGGGGAAGTGCCATAATAAATCAGGGACATTAAAATCCCAGTGACAGCTAGTGATGCTTATAGGCCCCAGAATATATGCAAGTAACACAAGCTGGATCTCTGGTCTTCGGAGTGCATAGAAGAACTGACAATCAAACCTAGAGACGGGAAGAGAGCCTCTCCTTGTCTAAAAGATATTTGTCACTCATATCATATGTAGTTAACTGTCACTCATATGTAGATAAATATGCATACATGTCATACTGCTATAGATACAAAATCAGGCAGTCAAAATTGTAAGAAGCTTAAACTAAGGGAACTTAAAGAAGCCAAAAGACAACAAACCAGCACCTGGTTTATCAAGGGGCAAGGACACTTCGGGAAGGGGGTCCCCATGTTAGAGGCTTGTATTGGGCCCCAGAGAAATAATGCTAAACCCTTCCTTCTCCCACAGCTTCTCTCTTCCCCACTCCTGACTTCACCCAAGTCATTTTCCCCTTCAACTGACCTCTTGGAGACCAACTGGGAGAAAGCAGCTAGAGGGAAGGGCTGTAAGGGGAGGGGGAGAGTGAAAGGCAGGTGAAGGTTTCAGTAACCCTCCCCCCAACAACTTATCTGCTTGAAATCATTGTGGCTCTCCCCCCCCGCCCCTACAGTCATCAGTCTAACCCACATTGGAAGACAGAGTCTGCTATAGTCTGGTCTAGTTCCACTCCGAAAAAGGAAAGGCAAAACAGAGATATGGAGAACCACACTTTATTTTGCATAGCAACCAATTGTTTTGCAATTTATCATAACTTAAATTTCATATATTAATTAGGCTTTTACATGGGAGAGGCGTCTGCGCTCCCATTCACGCAACATCACACAATACAGGTACTCCACGTGGCTCTTACTCTTGGAATTCCTCTCTCAAAAAAAAAAAAATGGTGGAGGAAAGGTTGCACAAATCAGGAATCCATGTGAAACAACTAAGGATACTACATGTGCAGGGCGGGGCAGGGCATCCTCCCACACATAGAATCACTCATCCATCATCTGAAAGGGTATGGAGCCTAAATTCTGATTTTGACTAGCTGTGTTACACCAAACTGAGTTACAAAATCATATTTAAGAAGAACATGCTTAGTCTCAGCAAACGTACCTGTTTCATTGCTGTTTCGCCAATTTTATCTGAATGCTTCCGAATACTCTCTAGGAAATCCTTAAGATCCGACATGGAAATTTCTTTAATTTCCTCACGAAGTTTTGGAAGGTTTTCAATCATTATCTGACAAAACCGATATTGACTAACTCTGGGAAAGTATATTTTTTCTAGTTGTTCCATAGTTTTTAAAGCAGAATAATATCTGACAAGAGAAAAAAAATCTCACAATTGTTAATTGTTTTAAACAAACAAAATCCTTCAATTAATTTGAGTGTAAACCAAGCAAATGTAGCACAGTCTAAAGGAGATTCTGAATGTTCCAGTGCAAATAAGAATAGGGGCTCAAAGGGCAAACTGGGGTAAGGGACTTGAAGACCTCACTTCAAGTTGAGGGAGGTGGCGAGACAAAGAGGATGAAGGTAAGAATGAACCCCTAAATCCAACCTCTCTTCACCCCACAGGTCAAATTTTCTTTAAACCGACTTCTACAAAAGCTTCAAATGCTGGGAGGTGGGAAACCTCTCTATTCTAGGCACTGAGTGAACCCCATTCTTTCATCAACACACATGCTGCTAGGCTTAGGAGAGCAGCTTTCTGGGGAATCTTCAAGTGCTACCTGATGTACCACTAAGTCAAGGGATGGAAGCAGAGGGACACAGTGTGCTGGAAGCAATGTCCATTTCACCTATTTTATTATATATTTGCAGTTAACTCTGTCCAATGGGAAAATGAGGGATGTTCTACATTACTGGTTAGCTGGGCCCAGGAAGGGGGAGGGAACAACAGTGGTAGCTCCGCCGAAATCCTATCCCCCTTCCTGGGCCTGGCCAACATTACATGGCCCACTCGAATGTGTGCCAGATATTATTTTGCTCGAGTAGACCCATCGGGGCAGCTGTGGCTCTACAAGGGCTAAGGGACGAACGTCCCCTCCCCCTAGCTAAACAGGATTGGGCTGCCTGGCTGTAATCCTATGCACGCTTTCCTGGAAGTGGGATTTACTTCTGAGTAACCTTGCATAGGATTGTGCAGTAATGTACCTATTTGGGAACTCAACAGCATATAACTTAAAAGACTGACAGCTTCTTTTTATTTAAAGAAGCAAGATTGGATTGGCCAGGAAAGCTGTACCGACATAGTAAAATTAATTCCCCACTTTTATTCTATACTTTTAATTAATAGTACAGACAAAAGATCAGCATTCGTGTAATCTGAAGACTACACGAAAAGAAAAATTTCCAATGCCAAAAAAAAGGAAAATCATCAAAAAGCCAAAACAAAAGGAAAATCATCAAAAAGTAAAACATTAAGAGGCACCAAAATTAGCATTTGAAGAAGTTTGCCTTCATAACATATCCAAGTGGCCTCTTGCCAAATCCACTCATATTAGTTTGAATTTATGTTTATGCACAGGTATAATTGATAGGTTCAAGCATGAACTTTATTGCGTATACCTAAACAAGAGTTAAAATTATAGTAATTGCATTAAATTCTCAACAGGTTAACAGGCAATAATGATATACCAACAAAAAACCCAACAACACATAGGGATCATAACTTCCTTTCTCCCCCCAAGTATGTATTTGTTTCAAATGTGCTTTGAAAGATTAAACTATTTCTTAGTGAGCTGGGAAGACTGCATCATTTGTATGACAACCAGTTATTAGAGGCTTCTTTGGAAATGCTAAAGCAAATAAAAATTCTAAATACCATTTAACAGAAAAGTTTCAATTGCATTTCAAGCTGTTTAAAATAAAGCTTAATTTCTCAGGTCAAATCATTAAATCCCTGAAACAGCTTTATTTTTCTCATAACATCTGTTCCTTTGTAATGACACACATGAAACAAAGACATGGAAAGAATACAATAAGACCAGACAAAGTTTCATTATGTCTTGACCATTCCCATCAGTAATTATAGAAGACAAGTGGATGAGCCCATTCATTAGAAAAGTTATACATCGGTTAAAAAGGAATTTACTTACCTTTTGACATTCATCTGCTCTTTCAGCTTGCTGTACATTTCAAGTACTGTATAAATGAAAATATCAACATTCATAAATCCTAGTATAAACATTTAACACATGCCAGTGTACATAGTCTAACAGTGCAATTCTATCCAACTTATACCACCGGTGTAACCAGCGGGGGAGGGCAGGGCGAGAGGCTTTGGAGGGGAGATTTAAATCCCCTTTGAAGGGGATTTGAATCCCCTTTCCATTCTGGGGCCTCCCATTCTCGCTGCACCGCTGGTTACATCGATGGTGTAAGTTGGATAGAACTGCGCTGATAGTCTATGCGATACATTCTTCTTTCAGGTAGGTTTTACAATGAGAGGACAACAGGAAAAGTAGAAAACAGCAAGCTTTGACCTACCTCAACTTAACAGCTTAACTGAGAAGATGGTGACAATATTTAAAAGACACCTTGAAAAGTTCCATGGCTTTCCTAAGCACTGTTAAGGCAAAGTAGGGCAACACCTTCATTGGAATCAATCAAAACAGTGTGTTTGCAGTAGCTCAGGTTCTTCAGGATTCCTTATCAGGCTGTTCAGCAAAACAACAAGGGAAGGGGAGACTTAGAAGACGGGCATGATAAAAAACACTCAAATCAGCAGTTTGTAATACAGTCTTGAGATGAAGCGCAAAAGATTTTATGCAGACTTAGTTCGATTTGGCTTCCACTACAATCAAACAAGGATGGCTAGTGATCCGCTTTTTGAAAATAAAGAATCTACCTGGATCTGTCTCCAGCACTAATTAAAACACAGAGGCAAGCAGCAGAAAAGGAATGTGGCAGTCTTTATATTAGAGCAAAACTAGTGACAAATTTAAAGTGGTACACTGGGCAAAGACTCAACACAAGCCAAATTGGACAGTGTCACCTAGCAGTTGGAAAGCATATAAACACCCCAAAAGTTAAGTCCCAGTAGCTTCCAGTGCAAACTGAAACCTGCCTTGCACACAGAAGCGTCGTCTGATATGGTGCGGTGGTGCGGCGGGCCCCAGGGCGTAGGGGCGGAAAGGCTCCGGGGGGGCGAGCCTCCTTAAGTTTCGGGGTGGTTTTTTTTTGCTTTTTTCCGTTTTTTTTTAAAGGTTTTTAGGTTTTTTTTAGCGGTAGCAGGACTTCTAATCGTTTATGTATGCTTTGCGCCAACTTATCTTGTTCATAGGACCCTCCCGCGACGATCTGCAGGGGCAACGAGCTCTTCCGGGGGCACAGATCTTTCCTCTGCTCCGGGCGCGAACTCTGTAAAGCGCCCAGCACGATGTTTCCAATCGACGGTCTGCGCATGCGTGAACTCTGCAAAGCGCTGTTGGGCGCTTTACAGAGTTCGCGCCAGGGGCGGCAGAGCAGAGGAGCTATCAGCGCCCCCGGAAGAGATAGTCGCCCCTGCAGATCGTCGCGGGAGGGTCCTATAGACAAGATAAGTTGGCGCAAAGCATACATAAACGATTAGAAGCCCCGCTACCACTAAAAAACCCCTAAAAACCTTTAAAAAACGGAAGCAAAAAAAACCCCGAAACTTAGTATGCAAATTAATTCTGCTAATTAGTTTGGGGGCGTCGGGGTTTTCCGCACCAAAAGCAGGGGCGCCTAGCGACGCCACTGCTTGCACGTAGTAGAGACTAATTTAAGCATGCATAAAATCTCCTACACTCCATGTCAAGACTGTTGCAACTGCAGACTTTGGAATTTTCCATCATGCTCAACACTTGTCTCTCTCCTCTTGTTGTTTTGCTTAACATCCAGCCTGAAGACGAATTCTGAAAAACACAAAAGCATACTCAACACTTTGTGATGTTTTAGTTGTGCCTAATAAAGGTACTATCCCACTTTGGTCCATTAGGGGAAAAAATAGCCAGCACAGCTACCTGAAACTTTTCTATATATCGTTAGATAGAATAATGTTTAGTAAGCCAACAGTACCACCTACTGTAGTCTTTGCAAGTTACATGACACACACAACCCAAAAGGTCAGGGTGCTGAGGGCAAGAGTCTTCAAGTGGCGTTGTGCGCATGTGCGAAAACGCCACTGAGGGCCTAGTCAGAAGAGGCCGAGCCGCTGGCCGAAGAGGACGCATCAAGACCCTCTCCCGGCTCATACCAGGTGGCCTCAGGGGGTGACGTGGAGCCGGCGGTGGCCTTGGAGGGTGACATGGAGCCTACAGAGGCCTCGGAGGGCAACACAGGAGCCTTGGAGGGTGACGCGGCAGCAGCGGGGGTGACGCGGCCCTTGGCGCGTCACCCTCTCCGGCACATCACACACACACCCGCCACACCCTAGCGATGCCACTGCACACAATGCTTCAGTAGCAAACTAAAATAACCAGAAATGCTTAGTGGGAAAACAAAGAAAGGCAGAGATTTGTAGTTTCCCTAGGACACTGCTAATTTCAGCAATGAGTAAATTAAGATTAAAATGACATTCAACTGTATGATGAAGTTATTTTTCCATTATCGTCACTATTTTCATACATGGCCTATTAACGAATATACAAACGGGAGTAGCCAAAATGCAACTCAGTACAAAAATCCAAATTAATGATCCTTCCTTTTAAAAATATCACAATTGTCAGATAAATTTTATGTTAATTCTGTTTAAAAGGTGCACATTTTACTAGTTATGTACCCTACGTTGCTGTTACTCACCTGGAAGACACAGCTGAAGCTTTTCAACCACTGTTGTAATATTCCTCTGCTGAAGTCTACACTGGATGATTTCCTCTGTTTGAGCTATCACCTTGGACATTTTCAAACATATCACAGAATTAAATTATGTACACATTTAGTTTCCTATGAATACTCATTAAATATATAGGAAGTACTATTTTCTCACCTCTTTTCCAGCATCTTGAAGCCTTCGGTTAGTATCAGTAACTTGGACCTTAAAAATAATTTCACCTTTGTTAGACAAATATGCATATATTGCCCCGATGCAACTGTTCACCCTTGTAATCAGATCATGCTTCATGAGAAACTTAGAACAAAGACGTGCAAATCCAAATTAACTCTACAGCTTGAACTTGAACTTTTGATCACCAAGGTTTTTTTTGTTAACTTCAATTAGTTATGACAGTTCTTTCTAACAGATTCTGTGGCAAACTTCTCAAATTTACTTGGGATTTTTGAACTTTGTTTGTTTCTGTAGGTCTGTCAAACAATTCAAATCATTGACCCAATTGACCACTGGTCCCTTTTTGATAACCTCAATAAGCTCTATGTGCCATTCATTGTCTGCAAGAAATGGTGATTGCATTTTATGGTAATTAAACATTCATACTTTTCTGAATGCAAACGCTGGGTGGTTGATTAACATCAAACGTGGAAATCTCCAAGCCACAGCAACATTTTAATGCTGCAGGTGCAGGCCGAGCTCGACCTCAGACTTTCCCACATATTAAGTGACTCATTAGGTCATCATAATAAGGGAGCACATTCTACTTTATTAAAAAACTCATTAATTTCTGAACAAAGATGCTCAATGACCTCATTGATGCTGTATTTGGTCTCTTGTTATCTGAATATCCTTTATATAATGCTGTTCTAATCATAACCTCTGGTGAACTATGCTCATTCTGTCTGGTGTGCATATTTTTCTTGCAAAAGTGTAAAGAGAGCTAAAAGGGACTAGTTCCACAATTTACTTCTGAGGAAACCTTGCAACAACTTTCTAAAGAATCCCAACAATCCCAATTACTTTCTGAGGAAGGAGAGAAACATTTGTTGGGAGGGAAAGAACAAGTCCAAATTAAAATCAGGCACTTATAAAAACAATCAAAACTTGTTAAAGTGTTTAGATGCACCATACTTCACAGCCTGCTGTACAATTACTACATTGTTATTTAAAATTAATATCAGTTCTCAGCCCTGCAAACTGCAATACTTATGCCAATCAAAATGTTCTGATGAGGAGTTTCCCACAACAAAAATGTGCCAATATTTTACTTTAAAAAATGATGTGCAGGTAGCCAGCAGAAATAAATCCTTTCACTTGTTTGCAATAATTGTAAACCTAACAATAGCACCTTACCTTTAGTTTTTCTGCATCAGCCCTTACTTTAAGAAGTTCTGTAATGGCATCCACAAAACCTTGATGATGAAAATTGCACATTTTTTCAATCTCCCTGTCATGGTTGCGTATACAACCGTCCAGTTTTTCCATAAACTTTTGGTGAGCATTTGGCTGGTCATCGTACACAGACCTGTTAAAGATATACAACAATAAAATGTAAATAGCAATCAATATGCATCAATTAATATGCATTGAGAATTTTACTGTATCAAAGAGTTCAATTTTAAAAACTCATTCTCTGACCATCTTTAGATAAAAGGATTTCCTAGATCCCACCTAATTAATGTTCATTAAATATAAAAAGAGTACAATCATTCATATTCCTATCAAAAGTGCACTGCATTGCATTTTTTATTCTATGCAAATACAATACTGCTCGAAAATGCCTTGTACAATGAGCCCTCTAGTGGAGAATAATTGCAACAAACAGTTCAAGTTCTGAATTGATGGCAAAATGTTAAGATTTTCAAAAATGAACATCTTCACTAAATTCTAGCACTTCTCCTCCTCCAGAGAAAATTAGCTACGCAAATCGGAGTGAAGTCAAACTGCCATACTAAAAAATCAATACCAATTCCAGCAGAGATACACACAATTATTCAATAGTCTATCAAAATCAGATCCAGCATTTTTCTCTTTCATTATCCTCACTGCTTTACTCCAGGTAGGTTTCATTCTGGTTATGTACCTGTAAGCCCCAGAGAGCAAATTCCACTTCAAAAAATCTTCTCAAACTGCCCTGGATCAATCCAATCATAAGAGGGACTGTTTTCTCTCAGGCTGCCACTCATTTCAGCAACAACAACTGGCTCAGAGAGCTTGGCTTTTGTAATTCTTGTCTCTGGTGTGTGTGTGTGTGTGTGCGCGCGCACATACCCAAGTTTATAAATGGCATTGACTCTGCTGCAAGGAATGGGGGATGAGGAAGCAATAAGTGAGGTCTGGAAAAACACTCTCACTCAAGTCAATATGGCTGTTGGCAGAGGAAATGAAGCGTAGAGAGAATATAGGGAAATTGAAACATGCAAAGGACCAAAAGGCATCATTTCAGAATGAGCCAACTTTGACATATTTAAGTACAGAAAATTCAAAGAAAGCTATAAGGCTTGAAGGCGCAAAATAATTGCAGCAATGGAATAAAACTGTGTGTCCAAAACAGCATGCCACGACCAGTGACCAAAGTGGATTACATATTTTGCAAAAATATACACAACGTTCTGCTAGTACTCCATACCCGCCTACTTTCATCACTGGCAGGACTTGAACTTAGTTACATCCTGGCTAGAAAGCAGGCCACCTTAAAATATGTCATTTACTGAAACAATGGAAAATACCTTCAAATTATAGCAAATGTCCCCTATAAGAGGTGTGGTCTGGTAGTTGAGCTGCCGCCTGACTGAAGAAAGCTAAGACGCGACCAGCTTGGTTGTGCCCTGGATGGGAGACAACCAGAAGCAGCCGTCAAGCTGAAATAACCTGTGTTAACCCTCTGTGTGAGAGAGGAGTCACTGTCAAGCAAGCTCGGAAGGCATGTGCTGTGCAGCCACAGAGATAACCACACCATTGAAGGGAAACATATGGAGAATGGAAAGGGTTCTATGCAAATAGAACATTGTAAAAACCCCTACGGGGGGGGGGGGTAGAAAAGCCTGCCTAACCTTGAATAAAGTCTGAGGAGAAATCCGACAAGAAAAGTAGTATATAAATACAGATTATTATTTATTTATTATCATCATCATTATTATTATTTCTAATTGAATGCATCCAGTTTTTAGACTTCTCTTTCTGCAACAACTATTCTCAAGTCATCTGCCATCCCCTAGTTTCCTCTAATCCAGGGGTTCTCAACTACTGGTACTAGTACCACCAGTGGTACTTCCGCTGACTGATGGTGGTACTCAGATTGCCAGAACACCAGAACTCCGCTCCAACATGGTGCTTTTGGTGGCGCACTTTCACTCCCAAGAGGCTCCTGCCTTTGACCAAGCCTCAGGAACGCTGAGAAGTGCCCTCCCACCTGCCCAGAGACTCCTACTTGCATTTTCTGGCCTCCGAAAAACCTGGAAGTTACTGGTGATGATGTCATTGCCAGCCACTTCCAGTGGTACGCAGGAGGAGAGTACCGCCGGAGGTGGTACTCGGCTAGGAAGGAGTTGAGAACCCCTGCTCTAATTTTATCCCAACCCTATGTGGACACTCAACATTTCAACACTCCCTCCCTCTCCCTCCCTAAACATTTCAACACTCCCTCCCTCTCCCTCCCTAATGTCTTTTTGCAAGTCATATTTTTAGAGAAATGCATATTTCCTGAACTCTCTATTCCTCCAATCCTTACAAGAATGCCTGCATACGTTTTCCTCTCTCCAACTACCTTATTCCACATAATGGAAAATACCTTCCATTATGTGGAAGAGCTTCTGGAATATGCTATTTATTTACAGTATTTTTATCCTGCCTTTCTCCCCGAAGGGACCCTTCTTCTGCTATCAGCTGTCCAGTATTAAACCTCCACCTCTCTCTTCAGTTTCTGGGCGATTCATTCAAGAACTCCTTATTCATAAAACTAAACTTTGTTATCAAGACTGTTGGTTTACTGAATATAACATTGTTCCATGTGGCACAATCTAGGCAAAGTTGGGCATTTCGGAGTCACGTGGATTTCAACAGGAATGTGCTCAACCACTGAAATCAATGGGACTACAAAGTGCTTACTTTTAGCTGGATAGTACCTTACCTGTATTGAATCCTTATGTTACAAAGTGTAAAAAAAACCAAAAAAACAACAACACCTGGCATCAGATCCTTGAGATGTGGGTTCATTGATGCTACTCATTTAAAAACAAAAGACAAAACAAGGCTTGACACTGTCAAAGTGCACTTCTTACAAGCAATATGCTTAACAGTGTTAATATTTGGATAAAATGGTAAGTGATGGATTAGCAATTCTATTCAATGTAAATGTATTTTGTAGATATGCATAGAGAGAAACAATTGTGTCAGTGCAGCCAAGGCATAAGTTGTTAGCCAGAGACTAACAATTTAAAAGGCCAGCGGGAGGCGCAGTGGGTTAAACCGCTGAACCATGAGCTGTCGATCGAAAGGTCGGCAGTTCAAATCCGCGACGGGGTGAGCTCTCGTTGCTTGGCCAGCTCCTGCCAACCTAGCAGTTCCAAAGCATGTCAATGCAAGTAGATAAATAGGTACCGCTTGCGGGAAGGTAAACAGCGCTCCGTGTTCCAGCCGCATGCTACGCGCTGCAGCAAGGAGAGTCATGCCGGCCACATGACCATGTCTTCGGACAACGCTGGCTCTTCGGCTTTGAAATGGGGATGAGCACCACACCCTAGAGTCGGACACGACTGGACTTAATTGTCAGGGGTCACCTTTACCTTTTTAACAATTTAAAGCAAAGCCAGGAAGTACTTAGAACATAGTACTGAACAAGTTATTTCCTGAATACAGTTAACTGAATTAGTATTTGATTATACTTGTTTGTGTACTAACGTATGCCTGAAATTCACAACACTTTTTTTTCAATATAGACAAAATATTTCCTCTTCTCCAATGCACAGCAAACGTATTTTTACCACTGAGCGTGCAAAACAGGGCCAACACAGAAAACGATAATTCCTGTTCCTGGTAATAATATAAATTCAGTACATACAACAAAGTAAACTGACAGGAGATGCAAGACAGACAAAAGCAGATACTTCTTCACATAAACATCAGAGTAATTAATGGAATTCACTACCAACAATTGTAGCAATTATCGCTAGCCTTGATGGTTTTAAATGGGGATTGAACAAATACACAGAGCGTAAGTCAGACAGACTACATGCTACCTCCTGTTCAGAGGACATATAGTATACCTCTGTATACCAATTTCTGGGAAGCAATAGCAGATGAAGTTTACATGTTCCCCTTCTTCTGGGGTTCCCAGAAGAATCTAGTTGGCCACTATGGAAAACGAGATACTGGACAAGATGGACCTTTGGTCTTATCCTGAAGGGGTCCTTCTTATGAAGCTAGCTGCTAGCACAAAATAAAGTCATCAACAGGAATCTTTCTATACTACACGGGGAAATAGCACCACCTAGTGGATTTACAATAAAATATGTCTTCATGAGTTGTGAAACAGGTTTAAGACCAACTTTGCCTATCACTACGTAGAACAAAATATTTTTATATCCTGTCTTCAAACTGTGATAATTTCAGAGTTACCATTAAACATTCTTTCATACTAGTAGACACATTAATGGATACAGATGAACATTATAAGTGGTTTTCTTTACTGACTGAGGAAATGAGCAATTTTTAAGCAATACTACCACAACTTCTCGTTATTCAGAAGCAGCAGTTTTCATTGCCACTTAGACTGGCTTATTTGAAATGCATCTGGTTTATCTTAGTGCTATTGACAAGGCAACAATTTATAACTATTAAATAAAATTAACATTAATATATAAATAGCATGTACTGCTTTTCAAAAGCAGCGTAACCTGAACACATATTAGTGTTCAAGTTACACAGAGTAACTAGTCCCCTTTTCATATTTCACTGTGCCCTTTGACAACTTGCGTATTTCCAACTTTCATATATATAAATTCAGAAAAAAACATGATTGGCAATTAGCTCCCATCCTCCACCAGGTCTAAAGTTAGTGTGTATTGCGCTGTCACTCTATTGTTTAAGTTGGTATGGCCATTGAGTTTCTAAATGTTAATGGGGAGATGGTGCCTCACACAATTGTCCCCATCACAGAAGATGGAGCCTGCCTGTTTCGGCCCCTCTCCTATCTCATATATGACACTCACCTCATGGCTAGGGAGGTGCGTGAGCACTAATCCTTGAGGCACGTGGTGGACAACTGGGAGGAGTTCTCTATCGTTCATGGTTCATTCGATGGAACCATGACTTTTAGTAAATGCAGGGTGTTGTCTTACATGGGTAGTTGTGCTACATTTAATTGGTTCATTGCAATCAAAGGCAAGTTTATTGGAGACAAAATGGATTTAAAGTACTTACATCCCGTACCAAAGCACAGGCATCATGCTAGCTAGTACAGTATATTACAAGTTTATATACTGTATATTACAGTATATTACATGACAAGTAAAATCTTAATACAGAATAAAATCTTAATACAGTACTGTACTGTACTTAACTGTGGATAAATCAACTTGCAAACGGAAGGCATTTATTGTCCAAGAAAAATTAAATGCTCTGGATCAGTTAAAGAATAGAAAACAGCAAACTCAGACGGCCAGAGATCTTGGTGTTAACGAGTCTACTCTAAGAGGATGGAAAAAAGAAAAGCTGCGTGGTCTACCTTGAATTTTAGAAGAGGGTACCAGCCCTCAGAGAGAAAAAAACTAACAGCCCAATCCTATCCCCCTCTGACACAGCAGGGCTGAATAGCCCATGCTGCAGCCAGCAGAGGAAGGAGGAGGGGCCAGAGGTCTCCTTGGGTAAGAGGACATTCGTCACAGCACAGGTCATCCCACCGGCACTGCTTACTTGCAGGGTGTTGTGAACATGCTTTATGGCACGTTTGCAGCACACACCCTGGGCCAGTGCAGAGGCCTCTGCGCTGGCCTATCTTGTGGGTAGGACTGTGTCCTAAGCAGGGCCATTCAGAGGAATTTTATCGGGGGTACAAAGTTTCTTTTGGGCCCCTTCCCTACGTATGAATTTGGCTCCTGGGCCCCCCCCCGTTCTGCTCCTGGGCCCCCTTTTTTGCCCTTGGCCTGGGTACAAATTATCCCCTTAACCTCCCCCCCTCTCAGAGGTCCTGGTCCTAAGTTTGCTAAAGAAGAAAACCTAATATTAACCTAATATTAACCTCGCAATAACACGACCCTGTGTTCTACGTGATTGCATTTTTTGGACCCCACATCATGTTATGGCGGGGTTTTACTGTACTTGTGGATCTCCATTTCTTATTTCTTCTGAGGCCCTAATCCTAAACAGGAAGGCGGTTTGGCTGAAAGATCAGCACGACTTGGAAACCACGTTTTCCTGGTAGGTGGCCAGCAACAGAATCTAACTGTGTAGCAGTACAACTGATCAAAAAGAGCTTAACAAGAAGGTGCAAACATATACACAATACAGTACACTCAAGTTTTCAGAAAATGAGATTTTTTAAAAATAAGACTCTACAGTGTCACAACAATTTCAGTGTTATACAATATGTTGAATTTTATTCAAGCACTTAATGCAATACATATAACAAAGTAGCATAATATTTTATATCTAATTGGAGTTCTCTGTTTTAGTATTATGTTTCCTTTTTTATCATCTTCATAAGCAAGCCGTGAACACCAGAGGGCATTCTTCTTTCACACAAGGTGCTGCTTATTGGATAAAATGAAAGCATCACCATAAAGCCTAGTAAAATGAGCCTAGGGCTTACCATGATCCGCGTGTCTCAGAAAAAACACACTTTGCAGTATCTTCACATGCTTACTTTTCATTATTAGAGCATTTCATTTTTGGCTCAAGAAACCTCTCACCAAAAATGCTGAGTTTATCCTATAGAGCCGATACGGGAGACACAGCTGAATTCTGCTGATGTATGCACATGACTACAACATAAAGGGATGGCATGCCAGATACTCTCAATTCTATCTGGCTTCTAAGGATTCCCTTCCAGGCATTATTATTTCGTACCACCCCTGCCTTTGATCACACCAGCCTCTTACCCACAGGATATGCCAAACAAGATGGGATGAACAGGAACTATCATGAAACAGCCTCCCCATAAAGAAGCTTGGTATTAGGATCTGCAGAGCATCTTCTGTTTTGTTAGCCATATTAACAGCCAAAGCAGAGACCACATCAGATCACAAAGTTCTGATAATTTCCAGAGGGGTAACTATGTTAGTCTGTTGTAGCAAAAAACCTCAAAAATAGCCATGTGGCACCTTAGCCAACAAGACGAACATATGCTTTCATGGGAGGAGTTTGTAGTCCACAAACGTTTGTGCTACACCCCTGATGGCAAACCTGTGACACGCGAGATCATTTTGGGCGACATGCCAGTATTTCCCCCAGGGCCCCGACGCACCTTACATTTTTGCAAACGTTTTACAGGCTTGTCTTGAACATTTAGGGCAGAGATTTTTGGCAGACCTCTTTTATTATCTAGTAAAACTCAGCAACAAAAAAGTCACTAATTGATGTTAAATAAAATGCAATGGGTTCTAAAGTTGTTTTCATTTCAGTTCAGTTCAATTTATTTTATAGTAGCTTTATGTGTTCTTTTACAAAGGACTTGCTTCGGAGGGAATGTTGCTGCTGTTGAGGTAACTGCATAGGGGAAGGGGAAAAAGGCTTTTTTTAGTCCCCCCCCCTTTTTTTAATTGCCTCGGCAGGAGAACAGAGACTTCTCTTCGTCTCCATTCCATCTCTGCTTGCTAAAAGCCAATGGGATAAAATTTTATATGCATGCCTAAGAAAAATATACATATCACTATACATGCACAAAGGAAAAAACAAGATACAGTGGGCCCTCCTTATCCACGGGTTCAGCACCTGCAGATTTGACTGAACATGGGTGCCAACCCGCACTGGAGGACCTCACATGACCTCCCAGATGCGACCGAAACTGCTTTCTGTATTCCCCATGGGTACTGAGGGCCCACTGTATATGCCTGCATATGGGAAAGTATGCAAAGGTGTATTTCTGACATTGTTCACCAGCCAATTTAGAATTACCGTATTTTACGCTCCATAGGACGCATCGGTCCATAGGACGCATGCATCCTATGGAGAATAAAATAGAGAAAAAAAGGTTTCGCGAAAACCGGAAATGGCCGAAAATCGCTGTTTTCGGCCGAACTGAAGATCGGGGAGGCCTGCAGAGGCTCGCGCAGGCCTCCCCGATGCCCCCACAGGCCTCCCCGAAGCGCCCCCAAGCCCAGGCTTCGCACCATATGACACACGCTTTCCCCCCTATGTTGGGGGGGAAGTGCGTCTTATAGTGCGTAAAATACGGTATTATATGCAGTGTAACAAAGTACCATGAGGTACAATTAAACTTCAGTTATGCATATATTAAACAAATGCATCATCGTAGACTGAGCAAATAATGAAAAATTTGGTTAGAATAGTTGGGGCAGCAACCCCAAAAACCCACAGGATGGGGAAAACACCTTCTGGTTTTTGAGAAGCACTAGAATAATGTTGCTTTTTGTTGTTGTTCAGTCGTTAAGTCGTGTCCGACCCTTCGTGATCCCATGAACCATATCCCGCCAGGCCTTCCTGTCCTCCACTATCTTCCTGAGTTTGCTCACTTTCATGTTCGTTGCATCGGTGATGCTGTCTAACCATCTCTGCCTTCCCCTTCTCCTTTTGCCTTCAATCTTTCCCAGCATCAGAGTCTTCTCCAGAGAGTGAAGACTCTTCGCATTAGGTGGCCAAAATATTTGAGCTTCAGCCTCAGTACCTGTCCTTCCAGGGAACAGTCAGGGTTGATTTCCTTTAGGATTGACTGATTTGATCTCCTAGCAGTCCAGGAGACTATCAGGAGTCTTCTCCAGCACCACAGTTCAGAAGCATCTATTCTTCGGCGCTCAGCCTTCCTTATGGTCCAACTCTCGCAACCATACATTGCTACTGGGAACACCATCGCCCTGACTATACGAACTTTTGTTGCCATGGTGATATCTCTGCTTTTTATTATTCTATCTAAGTTTGCCATAGCTTTCCTTCCAAGGAGTAAGCGTCTTTTAATTTCATGGCTGCTGTACATTTTCATAAAATAATCTTATGGAATTGCCTGAAGTGGTAGGCAATTACAGCATAACATTAACTTTTTTCAAACTAAGGAAAAAAATTACAGGAATTAAATCTTCTACAGATCTTCAGGACTTTTCAAAATTAACAGCACAATCCTGCATAAACTGGCGCCAGCAGAGCAAACGCTCTGATGGCGCTGGGTGTCGCAAATGTGCCTTACAGCACATTTGTGGCACCCAGGGAGTAAGCAGCACTGGCGCTGACACCGGTGCAGCTCATTCCAGCCACAGCCACAGACCGCACTGCTGGACACAGGCAAGTCCTGCACTGGGCGGCAGGAGGGCATGGAGAGGGCAAGCTGAGGTGGCAGGGGAAAGGGTGATTGGCCAGACAGGCGATATCGGCGATATCATAACCCCCTTACCGGGCCGGCTTTACATGGCCTCTTTGGCCATCCGAGGAGGCCCATAGGGACCGATCCTGACCATGAATTAGACATGCAAGGTAAAGAATTCAATCATGTCAATCGTCTAATTGAACCCATTCTTTAATGCGCTCGTGTAATGCACCAAATTATTGCAGTCATTTCTCAGGAAACCTTGTCACCGTTTCCTCGCCAACAACCTACACATATATATCTACCACTAATCAAAACCTTCTAATGTTAATTTTTCCTGTATTCCATGTTGTTTTTGAATACACACCCTTAAAATCTTTATAAAATAATGTCCAGGTGTTTCCTGTAATTCAAACAAAAGATTTAACATGCGGATAGTCTTAATTCCTAAACAGACTTTCTACTTGTAGACGTTATCTATGAAACCAATTCTTCCATTCCTGTTTAGAAATAGGTCACTATTTTATTTAGAAGACTACAGCATGCCAAAAGAATGCAGAATTTAAGCAAATGTCAAATGGGGGGCTGGAGGAGAATTTATTAATCTTAGTTCTGCCTTTATACTTGACTTGTCACATTTTCCTGTATGGGCAGTTTCTGTGAATTGTTCTCACTAATAGTATCCTGTTTCTATGAGCAGGAAAGGGCTGAGTACAGTTTGTTAGCTAACATTACTTCCTATAACCAGGGTCAATATTGTGTAGTAGTGACACTACAGCAGTTATTGTTCAGTCTGGATAGGCAATGCATCACACTGATGGTTGTTAATGGACATCCTTTGTAGTGAAACGGCAACTGATAATCAGTAAACCCAGATTTGCAAAGGACTTCCTCCTTCCTGTTTTTACACTGCTGAGCAAGGAGATGCCTCTTCCTGCTAAGCTTTTGTGGTATTTGCTGATTTATACAATAAGACTTTTTTTCTTTTGTAACAAGGCACCAGTTTTTCCATTTTTATAACAAAATATGCATATTGAAAACCACATTCTGCTTGTGAGGATCTTCATATGCAGCTGCACCATCAAAGCAGATGAATTACTCAGCTATGAAGATACAAATGTACCATAATCATTCCTAAGCCTCCCTCCCCCCCACACACACACACTTTTATTCTAGCCCCTGTTAATGATACACCACCAAAATTCGTTCTAACAACATTGTACTTATATCCGATTTATTCTCATGGTCCTAAGAAGAGATTCCTCTCAAATCTTGATAGCTCAAAAAAACCCACCTGAATCTGATAAAGGAATTTATGGAAGAGTAGTAGACTCCTTGGCACAGGCTCAGCTCCTCTACTTGTTGCATCTGTGAAAAATGCTCCTATGTGATCCCCCCCCCCATTTTTTGACACTTCTAACTCCCCAGAAGCTCCTGTGCTGGCTTAGTAGCCAAATAAAGCTATTCAGACATATTTTTGTCAGAACCTGCCTTTTGTTTGAAATCTCATTATCAACCAGCCTTGTGCTTTAATGGATTCGAATCATTCTTCCCTTTCTCCAATCAGGAAACACTATGACATCATCAAACCTACGTTACTTAAGGTCAAGCACAGGGATCATCATGTGTGTTTCTGCCAGGTCTGCTATGAAATCTAGTGATGGTTTGCGGAAGGCACGCCTACTTACTCTCCAGTAAGTGCAGGGACCAGGATTCTTGAGACACCTAGCAATAGCGACTGTATTTCTAGCTAAACGCATTGAGGAATTACTTTTATTTTGTTTGTGTTTGCTACTCCCTCCAAGCTACCTGCAAACTTTACCATTTCACTAGGTGTTGGGGGCTTGTGTGCTTTTGCTTCCTGAGAAGCATCTCAACTCCATCTGCTGAGCATTACTGCATCAATTTATCAAGCTTTTGATTTGTGCACATCCAGCCAAGTTCAGGTATTTTATCAGCCTGCTTGTACTTTTATCTACCCCCTTTTGTTTAGTTCCTTCTATGTTGGACTTCTAATAAACTAGTAACATTTTGAGTCTTGCCTCCCTACTCCATGCTCACGGGTAATTCAATGGGTTGTCACATCTCTTCATTCTTACAGACACTACTGTGGTTTTGATTTTTAATAAGAATCCCTGGGGTTCAGTGCTCTCCTGGGCAGGTTTCCCCCCCCCCAAAAAAACAGCTTCCCCTTCCTGGTCTCTCTAACATGGGGTGGTAACAGCTGATTTAAACTACCTATCCAGTAAAGGGAAAGCAGAGAGCAGGAAGAGGGACATGTGTGTTAACCACCTTGCACTATTCCCCTTGGTTAGCCCATCTTCTCTCCCACGACCTTCCCTAACACTTGTGTACACTAACACAGAGTGTGAAGCATCTCTTACTGTACTCACTTGTTGGTTAAATGGGCAGGGCAGGAAACATACTCTTTCTGCTAGCAAAAAAACAACAACAACCCCACACATCTTAAGTTACTGCCAGTTAATATTTACCAAGTCTTAAAATCAACTTTAATAACTGTGGGAATTAACTAACAGCAGCACAGATCAAGGTTTGGTCATAATTTGATGAAGTCCTAGCAAGACAACAAGCTACTCAAATAACATGCACAGCATGTTTAGGCAGGATAGTCCCAAGCCCTTTGTGGGCAGAGGATCAACCACACATTTGAACTTGCTGTACATGATCTCCAAAGCTATTAGTTCCAGTTTAAATGTAGGTGAAATGTCCATGTCAGTTATGTCCATGTCAGTCAAGTCAGTGTGTGTGCACACGCACGCACGATTGCCACTAACTAATAACCAAAATAATAAAAAGGTAAAGGTATCCCCTGACAATTAAGTCCAGTCGTGTCCGACTCTAGGGTGTGGTGCTCATCTCCATTTCAAAGCCGAAGAGCCAGCGTTGTCCGAAGACGCCTCTGTGATCATGTGGCCGGCATGACTCTCCTTGCCGCAGTGCGTAGCATGCAGCTGGAACACGGAGCGCTGTTTACCTTCCTGCAAGCGGTACCTATTTATCTACTCGCATTGACATGCTTTGGAACTGCTAGGTTGGCAGGAGCTGGCCAAGCAACGAGCGCTCACCCCGTCGCGGGAATTGCGGGAATCGAACTGCCGACCTTCCGATCGACAGCTTATGGTTCAGCGGTTTAACCCGCTGCGCCACCCGCTGGCCATAAACCAAAATAATAGAATCATACATTCTTAAAAACCAACAGCTTCAAAAATATTTTCATGAGGCTTTAGCATGCTAAAGAAACCAAGAAACAGACATTGCATAAATTAGAGATAAACGTCACCTTAAATCAGATTCCTACTTGACAAAGGACGTGGAACCCAAGCATATACTATCTTTCACAGCAGGAGCAGCTTCATGGTTTCCAGTACCAGCATGGGGGATATCTTGTTCCACTGTTCTACTGCCAAAAGATTGTACCACCTCCAAGGCAGAGGAAAAGCTCCTATACAACCCCTACACAAAGCAGAAACAACACACTAGGAGTTTTGGGGGCTGGGAATAGAGAACAACCAACCCACAGCACAGCACCTTAAGCGTGCAGAAGTAGTCCCGTCCTACAAGGAACAAAACAAACTGAACTTGTGCTGGATAAAGGGGGTATCAGGTATTTAGAGTGGGGCACAGCTGGAAAGCTACATACCCCCATCTGAACAGGCGCTTCTTTATGGTGCTAACTATTAAGCCAGTTCTGAGCAAATCCAGCATAATTTACGAAGCACACTCCATCAACAACCAATAAAACATAGTTCCTACCAAAACATAGTAGCAAATGGTTTACCAGATACTGTAAGGCAGTGGTTCCCAAACTGGGAGGCGCGGCTCCCAGGGGAGCCGTGGATACCAGTCAGGTGAGCCGCAGAGTGCCATGGAATCCTCTTAGTAAACAATGCAGTGCCAATTGGCAGGCATCATCAACATAACGTAATGGGAGCCTCGACCAATGGTCGCCAGTGGTCAAGGGAGCCGCAGGTCGAAAAAGTTTGGGAAACACTGAAGGGATGATGAAAGCAGACCAGAGATGCTGTAAGCGATGGGGAAAAACAATGGGGAAAGGCAGACAAGCAATGACATTGTCAATGCCACATTGCTTGGCTGCACTGAAAAACTAGCATGGTGTACACTCACCTAGACTTCTGTTCAGAAAAAATTAGCATCACATTAAAAACAAAAAACCAGCAACAATATCCCGCCTTCAATCATTGCCTCTTTCCTAGACATTGACCAGGCCCTTCCTCCCCCCCCCCCGCCTCACAGCGATGACAGAAACACCAAGCAAAGAAGAATTATGTCTTTAATATCGTGTTTTGGTTTATTTGCCCTCTTTTAATCCCCCACACCATTTTTCCCCTTTAATATGAGCCACTTGGGGACAGGACTATTACTAATACATAGGGGAAAAATATACTCCAAACCATCTTGGGTTCCTCCCAATGGGGAGGGAAAAGGTGAGATATAAATATTTTAAATAAATAAATCTCTTCCCCAGAACCAAAGATGGTGACTATAGCATATTTCTCTAATTCACTTACCCAAATATCACCAATAAGAGCATAAGAAAAGTCCCGCCGAATCAGATTAAAGTCTAGTTCATCTGGTTCAAAATCCTGTTTCCCAGGTGGCCCACCAGTTGCCTCTGCAAAGCCCACAAGCAGGAGAGAAAGGTTTACTTCTCTCCCACCATTGTTTCCCTGCAACTGGCATTCAGAGGCATAATGCTGCAATGCATAGGTAGCATGTAGCACATAGCCATCCTGATTAGTAATCACTGATAGACCTGACCTCTGTGAATTTGTCCAATCCCCTTTTAAAGTCATCCAAGCCAGCCACCATCACCACCTCGAGGCAATGAATTTCACAGCCCAATTATGTGCTTGTGTGAAGAGCACCTCTTTTTGAGTGTCCCAAGACTCTCACAAATCAGTTTCACTGGATGACCCCTAATTTTAATATTGTGAGCAAGGGAGAAAAACCTCCCTCCCTCCCTCCATCATGCATAAACTTTACGTCTCAATCATGTTCCCCTTAATCACCTTTTTTCCCCAAAACTAAAAAGTCCTAAATACTGCACTCTTTCCTCAAAGGACGTTTCTTCAGTCATCTGAACAATTCGGTTGCCCTCTTCTGCACCTTCTCCAGCTCTACAATGACCTTCTTGAGGCGTGGTGACCAGAACTATGTACAGTATTCCAAATGCAGCCATGCCATAGATTTGTATGGAGCATTATAAGGTTAGCAGTCTCAGGACTAGCTTAGCCATGATCGCAGACAGAAATGCTGGGGGGGGGGGGAGAAGAAGCATCGCCGGGGGGGTAGTGGGTCCCCAGGTGATATGCAGGGGCCAACAAAGCAGGCGGCGGCAACCACACCGTTTCAGCAGCGGGAACAGCGGGCAGTGGAGACTGTGCTGGGTTTGGCCCACCTTCCCACCCTGCATCTGTGATGGGGTTTGCGGCCATGGCAACGTTGCTTCCGGTGGTGACGTCACAGGGGGGCCGCATCGTGACGCCACTGGTGGGTGGGTGGGTGGGTGGGTGTGAGAGAGAGAGAAATGAGGAGTGTCCTTCCAGCTCACAGCCCACTACACCGCTTCAACTGGCTCTCTAATCTGCTTCCCGCTCACTGAGGGCAGTGGCAGTCCACCACTTCCTCCAGCAGGGGAAAAGCTGCCGCTGCTGCTCCACCCTCTTCCTCACCTACCCAGCTGCTCAGGATGCCCTGCAGGGTCCTATTTATTCCAACTAAGACTGCACAGAGGAAGAGGAAGGAGGTGGTGTTGGAGCTGAAGGTAAGCAGGTAGGGTCTGCTCGTCCTCACACACCCGGCTGCTGATCAACCTGGCTGATCACCCACCTGGCTTTCACTGACCAACACAACCCCAAGATCTCTTTCCTGATTTGTCATCATAGCTCAAGCCCCATCAGTGTATTAACATAAACACATTTCCCCCCTCTAAGGTGCACCTCTTTTCACTTATTGACATCAAACCTCATTTGCCATTTGGCATCCCATTCACCCAGTTTGGAAAGGTCATGTTGGAGCCCTTCACTCTGCTTTAGTTTTCACTGATCACCCAAACTTCACAAATGTTATGTATGTATGTATTTGGTTTCTTTTTTAAAAAGGTGCTTCTTTGAAGTTACATTGTGAAACCGAAAATTACAGCACATTAAGTGAGCCATTACCACATAATTTGCATACAGTAGTATTGCAAGAATGCACACAAGCTTTTGACCAGATCATCTTCTCACAAACATGTGTACATTCAATGTTTTCTTACCAAGCATTATCTTACATTCCCTCCTTTACCAAAAACCTAGTTTCAGTTTAGACCAAGTTCCAAATACCTTCTTACTCTAAAAAGTAGACAGTGCTAAATGATTTTACACCAGATTTTAAATTTATATTATGAAAGCAAATATACAACTTTATGAAAAACTGACAAAACAGATGCAACCTTAAACACCCAATATGTAGAACTTGAATGTGTTTCAGGAAGTTTGGGGTTATGGTATGAAGGAGACAACAGCTTTCATAACTATTCTAATGGAGAAGTACAGAAGTCAACAAATCTCAGGTGCTTGTTAGAAATAAGATGGAGGGGCATGGGAGGGGGGGGGAGAGACAAGGCCCTGAAAGGGGCTGTCAAAAAATCCTAAACTTTACTAAAGCTCCTAAAAGCCAAGCTTAGAGGGGTGGCACACCCACGGCACATGTGCCACGCCAAACATTTGGAAGTAGCATGTGCCGCCCTTCCTGCCCAATATACACTGGTGGAAACTACCTGGAGCCAAGCCGTGCCAAACTCTGAAGAAAGGCAGCTCCAGAAGGAATGGCTGCACCCATTGGCTGCGTGGGGCATTCTGGCTGCTCCGAGATCCTGCACGAGCCAAATTTCAAAAGGACGCAATGCAACACAGAAGCATGGAGTGGCCTGAGAAGGCTCAAAATGCGGGCGTGGGCATGGGCACAGGCGCGAAGAGAGGGCACAGCACAGGAACACAGCAGTGGGAACGCAGTGATGGAACAAAACAGCACGAGAAGCCTGACAAGAATTGCTGCCCCTCTGTCTGGCACGTCCTTCTTTCTCTCTCTTTTTCGTCCCTCTCTCTCTCTCAATCCTAGCTTTCCAGGTCTGTGGCACTAGGAGAGGAAGAGAAGGAGGGGGGAAAGGAGCAGAAAGAAAAGCAGGAGAGTGAGAGGGGGTGGTGGAAATACACAGGAAAGGGAGGGGGAAAGGAATAAAAACAGCAACTGCCCTGCGCATTCGATTCCTTTGCCACCGTAAACATGTGGGGGGGGGGAAGGGTGTGTGTGTGCAGGGAGAGAGAGAGAAAAGTGTGGCTGGTTCCATGAAGATGGGAAACTTCTGCTTTTGATACCCTGCTTTTGATAGTAAGTGGACTTTGGGGGGGGGGGAGAAGGTTGGGTGGGATTGAACGAAACAAACTTCTGAGTCACCTGTGGAAAAAAAGAGATACTTATAGTCCGACTCCTTAGATCATCAGAGAAGGCCCTTTTGCGGGTACCGTCGCCCAGGGAGGTGCGAGGGGTGGTGGCCAGAAATAGGGCCTTCTCAGTAGTGGCACCAACCTTATGGAATTCCCTCCCTTTTGACTTACAACTGCTCCCTCCTTGGAGACTTTCCGGGGAAGCCTGAAAACTTTCTTGTTCAAAGAAGCCTTCCGAGCCCTGGCCTTTTTTAACATCTAGCAGTTATAGGTGTTGTGCTGCTGTTCTTGTACTCTTGCCTTTTAAAATGTAATAATGGTCTTTTATTGTTTTTAGATTGTGTTAATTAAAAACTCAAACTGTTTTATTGCTTTTAAAGGTGGTTGTTTTTTGTAATTGTGCTTTCCTGTTTTTGTAAGCCGCCTTGAGTCCCTTTGGGAAGAAAGGCGGGATAAAAAAATTGTAAATACTTTTGTCTTTTGTGTGTGTGTTGGGGGGAATTGAGAAGGAAAGAAGGCAGGCTGGGCAGGTCTCTGTGCCCCACTCCACCTCCTGCTTTTTGCGCTGTCACTGTGCTTTAAATATTTTTATTACCTTAGAAATACAGTACTTATTTATTTTAGGGGCACGCTCAAAATTTAAAAGTGACACATGGCCTGCCGCAGGTTGGCCACCACTAGACCCATAAAGTACCTGAAAGCTAAGCTTAGGCCCACATAGCTCAAGGTTTTATCTTTCCCTTTATCTTAGGTACAGTAGTTCATTATACACAGTTGGTAAATGGTCAACTTAACATATACTGTACACACAAATATGGTGACAATCCTGGCTTTCCCTTTGTTTGTTTTTTCTTATTTTGAGACACATCTTACACTTCAGAAGTTTCTGTGATGTCTCAGGATCCTAAAAGCTGCTGACTCTGGTATTGAGAATATTTGCAAGATAGTGAGCTGAGGATAGTGCTGATTCCGTCTGACTTTTTTTTTTAATGCCTGCAATTTCATTCTGTCCTTGTACAGTATATTTCTCTTTAAGATCTCATTCAATTCCTTCCCAATTTCAACATCATCAGCACTAAAAGTGGTATTCCCCTGCATTTTGTGCGAGGCTATGGAAATTAACTTCAGGATAGAAAATGTTCCACATTAAGCCCAATATTGAGAACACTGGCTGGGATAGTGCCATCTATTTTTTCATGATTTTATTCACAAAACCTCTATTTCTTTTGTCACCTTCATAGCAACTTCTGGTGATATTTCATGCATGTAACCAGGACTTGCATTTCTTTGTTACACTTTGCAAGTATGCCTGTTTTACCCTCAAGTACAGGAGCTTCGTTAAAATGACCCCAAACAGAGTCTCTTTTACAACCTGTTGCCATTATAGGTTCGTCTCTTCTAGTGAGGGGTACGTTATGGTATACCTCAAAATAATGGAGACCACATTCAAAAGACTTCAAGACTCAAGATATTCCACTCATAGCCTTTCACTTTTGTTTTTATTGCCTGCCCTTCTTCTCCTTGTCCACCTCCAAAAATTCTCTGTTACACTTCTTGAAAGTGTGGACTTGAGAGAGAAGTAAGGGTTTCACTTTGTCTACACAAAGTTGCAGAGGGACAATAGGTAGGGTTGCCACACTAAAGGAATCAGCATCACTCAAGGAGTCTATTGAAAGCAAACCTGGAGATTTGAATAGAACTTCCAAGAACTTCCAACATTCTATCATGCTGGAAGGAAAAAAAAGGCCCAGTACTAAGTCTGAAAATAGAAATATAGATTTTTTTTTAGGAATATAGATTTTTATTGATGTACATTTCTCACTACTTATGTGTTTTACAGCTCGAAACATGAAAAACCGTAACATTGCGGAGTTCTCTCTTGTTTATTAGCTAATACATGTAGGTATCTTTCTAACTTGTCTTCTCATACAATTATTACTCACTGCTATTGATCTTTTGCTGATTTTGAAGTTCTATATGTTTTCACATAATTGATGGCGTGGTTTCCTGGTCTGAAAATAGGGCTCATGAGGTTTGTTATTTCTCATCACCATATATTGCTGTTAACAAGCATGCTACCTATGAATTCATCCGGCCACATATGGCACCACACGTCTAGTTTGAGAACTACAAATTTTTCGGACAGTATCTTCTAGCCCGAGTACTGGGTAAGAAAGATTAACCTAAATCTATACAGAAGCCTATTGTTGTTGTTCAGTCGTTAAGTTGTGTCCAACCCTTCGTGATCCCATGAACCATATCCCGCCAGGCCTTCCTGTCCTCCACTATCTTCCTGAGTTCGCTCATTTTCATGTTCAAACTCAGGAAGATAGTGGAGATCCCCCTAAAATTGAGACCCCCCCAATTCAGAACCATTGGAAACTGCTTACAACAATAAAATTTAAAAATACAGTTACATTTTTTAAAATCCACATTTTAAATTATTGATTTTTATCCACTCTGCTGCCATGACCTCCTCCTGTAGTAGCCCTGGTCCTTTTTGAATTCATTGCCATTACCAAAAGTTAGGGCAGGTCAGAATGTAGATTCGCTGCCTCCTCATCTGTCTTCCCCCAAGAACAATAGCTCATGGCCAGTCTGCCTACAGAGGTTGGCACCTGCCAGTCGGTTGGTCATCCCAACCTACTTGACCAAGTCAGGGGGATACATATACCCAAGTCCCCATAACATTATCAACCCTATCAACCAGGGATGCTTCAGGTTATGTCTCAGTCTGCCATTGAGCTACTGTTTTGCAAAAGGGACTCTGGCTCCCCAGAGGAGTGAAGAGATCAGAGTCTTGGAACAGACAGAGCTTGGAAGAGCAGAGCAAAAACACTCAACTATTTACATCAGGGCTTTACAGAGATACCTTGACTTTCATCCACTTGGCTTTTGTCACTTTGCTCTTTCAACTGTTTTCAATAATTTTATTTAAATAATTTATACCCCGCCTTTCTCCCTTTCTCTCCTCTTCCATCCGATTTCGTCCAACCTTCCATGACCTTCACTGATGTTCTTATGTTTATTTTTTCTTTTATTTCTTTTTGTTTAGGTTTAGCATGCATTCACATATATAGTTATGTTTTTTGCCGGCTAAAATAAATTTGCACGGTAAATAAGGCTATGCTTTGACATTCAGAGCGGATTCAGACAGCTTGCGGAAGCGGACGAAGACGAGCGAGCTCGAGAGGCTGGCCACCGACCTGCCTGTCTGTAGGAGTGTCTCCCTGCAAATAGTCCCTCCTTTTGTCCCGCCTTCTTGGAAGAAACCTCCACGGTGATTGGCTAACACTCCTCCCCCTCTCTTCGGATTGGTGGCTCCAGTAGCGTCGCTGTGCGTTCCCCTGAAAACATGGCCCAGGGGATGTTCGAGCATGCCGGCAGTCGGGAGACCGCTCGCTTCCGCTGTGTTAACCAGACACCCAAGCACGCCTCGGCTAAGATCCGGGACGAGCCGAGATTTGTGCGGTCTGAAGCGGCCTTCATCCTTTTTTTTTCCATCCATGCTCTGGTCCCTAACACGTAGAAAGAGCAAGATATGCCTGTATGTGATTGCCCTGAACAATTTTTTAGAGAGGAAAGGAGGGACATGCATCTTTTACATAAATAATAAAATAAATGTTGGGGTTTTTTGCTTGTGTTTCAACCTCATTTTTTATAAAGCAACCCGCCCTGCCCCGTCACTGTTTTGTATCTCCCGATTTGAATCCTGCCTGTTTTTCCCCCATTGTCTTTTCCCATCCATTGTTGTGTTCTTCCAGTCCTTTTAATAAACTCCTTTTATTTTTTACTGATTACCTGCTTGGCCCCAGTTCATTACGATAGAGCACACTGTCATCCTTACCAAGACTGTTCAACTTCTGCTACAGTTTTTGCTTTACATGGGACTCCTCGAATTTGAGGTGGTTCCTTGCTAACCTACTTTCCCACAGTGATATCTTCCTGCCTGACTTCCTAGCCCTGGGTGGCAGCAATGGAATACTACCAGTTCCAGACTAACAGCGCAATCCTGTGTGAAATTGCACCGGGGGAGCGCATGCTATCAATGTGCTAGGTGTCGCGAAAGTGCCGTAAAGCACTTTCATAGCACCTGGAGAGTAAGGGCCGCCAGCACAGAGCATGGCAGCCCTCTCTCCCTCAGCAGACCTTTTCCGCGCCCGCCGCGCAAGGTCAGATCGTCCCCTTCCCTTGAGGTGCAGTCTGGGACCTGGATAGGATACGGCGTCCGGCCCCTTAGGCCAGCCGCCATCTCTTATACAGGATTGGGCTGCAACTCTAGTCTGACCAGTAAGAGGGAGTGGGAAAGGCAGAAAGGCTGTTGCTAACCTCTAGGCTCTGTGCCCATCTTGCTATCCTCCTTCTCTTACCACAATGAGATTCTTGTCCTCATTGTAAGCACAAGATTAAAGACTAGGCGCAGGTGGAAAAACCTTCTCTCTTGCTCAACATTTCTTTAATGCTACAATTAAAAATGTATCAATGTTATTTTTACAAGCCATCATTAAGAAGTATGCCACTATCTGTAGAGTAATGCACTTTACCGCAAAATACAATGATTCAGTTTTTTAAACTAGCATGCATGTTTTGAAACGAGCATCTTATTGCATGAGTGGTGTCAGGGTTGGGCACGGCAAGAGGTCATGCCCATCAAGAGGCCCACCTAGTTGGGCTGCACCCTGAATCCTCAATACTTGTGTCAGCAGAACCAACTCAGCATACCATCATGAGCAAGCAGGGTTTACCATGTGGGATCCAGTGCAGGGCTTTGCCCCAGAGCTCCCAGCAATCTGGAGTTAGCGCTGACACAAAATACTCCTATAGCATTAGAGCCAGATTCCACAGTATGGATGGAATACAAGACCAAAGGCAGTCACGTAAACTGAATTTTAGGACGCAATCCAAACCTACTTAGGCCGCCATTTATTTATATAAAAAATTATATCCCGCCTTTTCCTATGCCAAAAGGCAAATGCCCAGGGCGGCTTACAACAAAGATTAAAATACATAATTTAAAATAATACATAAAATTTAAATACATAGCCATACATAAATTTAAAAACAATAAAATCCACCGGGGGGGGCGACAGTATAGAACAGAGAAGCAGCATGGCAGAGCATCTTGAGACACAGGAGGCAGACCACAACCCATCACCCAAACGCTAGACGAAACAAAAATGTTTTGAGCCCTCGCCGAAAAGTCATGAGGGAGGGGGTGGTTCTCAGATCCCCTGGCAGGGAGTTCCACAGTTGTGGCGCCACAGCAGAGAAGGCTCGCCCACGTGTTGCCACTCCCCTAACTTGCGATAGAGGTGGCACCCGCAGGAGAGCCCCCTCAAATGACCTAAGAGAGCGGGCTGGAATGTATGGGAGAAGGTGGTCCTTCAGATATCCTGGACCCAAAACCGTGAAGGGCTTTAAAGGTCATTACCAGCACCTTGAATTGGGCCCGGAAACAAATGGGCAGCCAGTGCAGCCGCTGAAGCAGCGGCTCAACAGAGTCAAACCGCCTAGCTCCGGATTGCGCCCTTAGTAACCTATCTTAGGCTTCACGCACTTACCAGGGAGTGTGTCCCATTTAACTCAGTGGAACTTACTTCTCAATAGACATGCATACGATTGTGCTATTAATCTGCAAAACCCCGTTAGAATTAAAATTGCCTTGTTCACACTATTTAGCCCAAATTCATATACACTGTTTACTCTAGGGCTGGAAGTACCTTAAATTATTTATTTGGGGTGCCTTTGGTCAGAAAAGGCAGGATATAAATCCATTAAGAAACTAGATTTTTATTAATAATGCAGTAGCAAATATTCATTTGAGACATTTACCGTATTGGTCTGAGTATAAGACTCACTTTTTTCTCCTAATTTAAGTTTTTAAACTAGGGGTGCGTCTTATAATCAGGCTGTTTCAATTTAATGCCAGTGATTTAATTAATTTTTTTTTAATAGCACCAAATTTTAAGGGTGCGTCTTATAATCAGGTGCGTCTTATACTCGGGACAATACGGTATATCCTTCCTTTCCTTTGCCAAGGCAAATGCCCAAGACAGCTTACAAGTTTCATTAAAAAATGTTTTTATTTAGTGTTTTATTCTGTAAGCTCCAAATTAATAAAAACAGTTGGGATTGATCTTGCCAACACCTTATCTCAGCAAGGGCTCCCCTCCCACACACACACAGGAAAAAGAAAAGAACACACACATTCTCATTCTCATTCTCTCACTCACACACACCCTTAATACATATTGGTGGAAAATAACAGGTGCAACATTATTCTGCATGTAGTGTTTTTTCCCCCAACAAGTGCAGAATTCAGAAACATCTGTTTTAAAAAGGACATACATGGATTTATACAGGTATTAAAATGCAGCCCTAGTTAAAACAGGATTATAACTTTGTTATGAAGTAAATCCATGTTCAAGTAAAATAGTCATTATTATACCGAATGCTGTTATGTCTTAGCAAGCTGTAATTCATTATGGATTAAAAATTCAGTATTACAATGACAAGGGTTTGTGAATTGCCCAATGCACTGTTACATTTGTTAACATCAGCACAACACTGGAATTGCTAAAAGTTGATTTCTCATCATATTGGATAAGAATCTCTTCCACAGAAGAGTCAATGCAAAGGTGGTTGTATTAAGGAGCTTTATATAGTGAACCTCGGCCTAACGGATGCAGTTGGGCAGTCTTCTATAAGAGATAACTACGCAGTCCACACATTTCCCTCTTGCAGAAGGTAACTGGAAATCCTTAAATACGTTTGAACATCGTAGTCAGTGCATCTACACATCTTGCACACAACCCAGCAGAAACCTTGTCTGCACTAAGCCTGCTAAAAGCAATTGGTACTCTTAATTAACATGGTAAGGTAAAGGTAAAGGTGACCCCTGACAATGAAGTCCAGTCGTGTCCGACTCTAGGGTGTGGTGCTCATCCCCATTTCAAAGCCGAAGAGCCAGCGTTGTCGGAAGACGCCTCTGTGGTCATGTGGCTGGCATGACTCTCCTTGCCGCAGGGCGTAGCATGCGGCTGGAACACGGAGCGCAGTTTACCTTCCCGCAAGCGGTACCTATTTATCTATTCGCATTAACATGCTTTGGAACAGCTAGGTTGGCAGGAGCTGGCCAAGCAACGAGAGCTCACCCCGTCGCGGATTTGAACTGCCGACCTTTCGATCGATCAGCTCATGGTTCAGCGGTTTAACCCACTGCGCCACCCGCTGGCGTTTTAATTAACATGGTAAAAAGGTAAAGGTATCCCCTGACAATTAAGTCCTGTCGTGTCCGACTCTAGCGTGTGGTGCTCATCTCCATTTCAAAGCCGAAGAGCCAGCGTTGTCCGAAGACACCTACGTGGTCATGTGGCCGGCATGACTCTCCTTGCCGCAGCGTGTAGCATGCAGCTGGAACACGAAGCGCTGTTTATCTTCCCGCAAGCGGTACCTATTTATCTACTCGCATGCAGTACATGGAGACATGCAGACATGCTTTGGAACTGCTAGGTTGGCAGGAGCTGGACAAGCAACGAGAGCTCACCCCGTCGCGGGAATCGAACTGCCGGCCTTTTGATCGACAGCTTATGGTTCAGCAGTTTAACCCGCTGCGCCACCCGCTGGCCTTTTAATTAACATAGTAGTCCAATACAAATAGTACAAAAGTTACAATTTGTATCACTAGCATCAGTACTTGCTAGTGAAAATCTCTAGGATACGAGTAGAGAACTCAACTCAAATCTTTCTAAATGGTTGTCAAGGAAAACACAAAAGAGGGAGAATCTTGTGAAATATCTGAGGCAAATAGTTTGCTTCACAGTTTTAAATAACCGCAATTTTGTATAGAGTGAATGTGCTCATTTCATAATGCATTTCCCCTCTGTAGGGCCTGATAGTTTGTTTAGGATTTTTACTACATTGTGTGCCAGAATGTAGCCAGAATAAAGACATAATCAAGAGAAGAAACTCATGGTCCACCTGTATAACGGTCTACCCTGAGCAAGTAAAACCTTGAAATTGTTTCAGCTTTACTATTTCCTGTCGTAATGTGGAGTTTGTAAACCCCGCCTAATACTGCAGTCAAATAAGCATTTTGAATGGGATGTTGACTTCCATATGAATATTAACTTCCATCATGTCGCCAGATAGCGGTGTGAACGTACAGCTATAACATCTATGTTAGGAAACATCCACCACCACCAAACATGCCACTGAACTGTCATGGAAAACTATTCCATGGTACAAAGAAGAAAGGTGCACCATGGGAGAATGCAGAGGGCAAGAGAATCACTATTCCAGTCACCAAAGAGCCATATCTGTAGCAATACATGTCCACTTGATAGTGTTGCAATAGAATAGTCAGTATTCAGTAATTAGAATGGAAGACTTGCTCCACTTGCTATGCACAATATACCACTACACACCAATACACACTAGTCTATAAAACATATCTTTAGGATCAACATACTATAGTTTAAAAAGCCCTGTTTCCAAATACAATTGGCAGATGCTCCACTTTCAAAAGGGATCATCCTTCCGGGAAGCTGACTTACAAGTCCAGTGAGTTCATAAGTAGTCAGTCAGACACACCCACTAGATGTGACAGGTCCTAAAATACAAATATCCTCATCATCCCCAATACCACTGCTGATTACACAAATGCAATACCACACTCCTTTCCATAGCTCTCACAGTTATTTCACACGATATGGAAATTAGTATATAATAGAATTAAGCCTTTCAAAACGTCCAGGAAAAGGACATTTTGGGCCTACAAAAACCCCTTTTGAGAAAACTGCCCACTCACATACAAAAGGCTGATACTGGTTGCAAAAGAACTTCAGCACAAAAGCTGGAGATGCGGGTGTTTGTATAGCTCTTCTATTACATCTACTACAGTATTTCATCCTGGCATTCCTGCTCTCTGGCAGATTTTCTAAAAAAGCAACCACCCTCTTCATCCAATAGTCACTTATCTCCAAAGCAAGGCAAATAATATAACCCAAGGGGAGGAGAATCCCAATTCACTACTTTCAGAAAATATGGAATTGGTATTCTTAACCTCTTGATTCCTCCAAGTCACCTGCCTTCAGGTAGGCTGTCAAATGTCACCAGTTTCCCTTTGATAAGGTCGGAGATGTTGCAAAGTGCAGAGGTGAATGAACTGTCAGAACAGGTAAAATACGTAGTACACTCCACCAGTGATAGGAACATGACAAAGGAGGAGGAGGCGACGACAACGAGGAAGGGCCGCCGCCGCCACCGTTGCCCAAAAGACAATGGGAAGGGTAAAGAATGAATCTTCCCAAGAGGAGTTCAAGGCTTGGGGGGAACCCCATTCCTCTCGGCTTAGCCTCGCCCTAGAGACTGCTCCCCTCAGTTCAATATGCGTGCGTGTGCCTTGGGAGGAGCTGTCACTGCTGCTGCTGCTGCTGCTGCAGTTCCTCCTCCTCCTCCTCCTTCTGTCCTGCTCCAGAGCCAGATAAAAAGCATGCACGGGCCAGTCCATTATCTCCCCTAGCCCCGAGGTGGTCTCCCGCCTCCTCCGCCCGCTCACCTCAAGGTGGGTCCCACACAGGCCGTATCCGTGCTCTCAATCTCTTGCAGGATCCGCTCATGCTCGGGCAAGCTCTCCGCCATCTTGGATGGGAGAGAAGCGGGCGACGGGACGCGCAGAGCGAGAGAGAGAAAAGGAGGAAGGGAAGCGGGAGGAGGGAGGCGCGCAGCGGAGTGGGCGGGTCAAAGAGGCGGAGCAAGTCACAGTGGAATGGAAGACGGCGAATAAGCGAGCGGGCAGGTGCTGTCAATCTTCAGAGATCCTGCCTCTTCCAGGGCTCTGTTGGCTGCGGGAGATTCTGAGCGGGGAAGAATCCCCTCGCGTTGGTAGCAGAACGAACAGCTACTAGCAAGCAATAGCAGCAACCCTGCTTTACGGTGGGTCAGGAGAAGGAGGGGGGGGGAGAGGAACAGTGAGCACTGAGGGGGTGCTGCCCGATCCTAGATATGCAGTATTATATTTTGAAATACGTCCCAGTGAGCTGAATAGGATTTACTCCCAATAAGGGTTCATCCGTCATTGTGAAGAGTTGTTTACGTTTAAACCCAATAATGGGTTTAGGGGTGCCTCGCTTTGCATAAGGTCACTGCACGGACCTTAGCGCTCATTAAACTCCCTCCCTTTCCCTCAACCTCTGCCCTACGCATGTTTATTCGGAAGTAAATATCGGTAGTTCAGCTGGATTTGTCCCCAGGCGTGCATGGGGATTGCAACCTTTCAGCTCCGACCTATGCAGTTACGTGTATAAAAGCCCATTGAAATAAATGGGTTTAGGTCCGCTTAACTCTGCGCAGGAGCAGTCTGCACATGTCAAAACTGAGAGGTGCCGGCCGGGGTTCAAGCCTTTCTGGAAGTCTGAGCTGCAGATCTAAAAGTTTTGCTTTCCAGATGTGTGTGGATAGAGAGCTAGAGACGGTAATGGAAAGACACTCCGCAGACTCCCAATGTTTCTCTCTTTGCAGGGTGAGGATAATATTAAGGGGAGAAGAGGAGGGTGGCGTGTGGCGGAATCAATGAGCACTAAGGTCAATCCTGTAGTAGAAACGTTTTGAAGTGCGCCTTCACACCTTCCAGGGCTGGATGCTGGCAGTGAAAACAGGTTCTCAGGTTAAGCCCTGGAGTGAACTCTGTCTCAAAATAAGAACTGAGCATAAAAACGCTGCGCCTCACCCTCCAGACCTGTTTTTAGCACCAAGGCGAGACCTTCGCACGTGTTGGCTGCTAGGTGAAGTGATACTGAGTGGCATTTAGGCTACGTGGCAAGCTGTTTCCATAGGCGTTCCATTGCCTTATCAAACATTGTATTATCGAACTTCTTGGAGCATGTGTAGCTGCCTAAAATGCCTATTGATTAATCACTGGGGCAGGGCGTATTACGTAAATATTTAGGGTATGGTAGTGACAGATGACACAGCTCAGTCTGTCAAGACAATAGAGATGAATATAAATGACACAATACAGTAGCAATTACACAATGATGGCTTATGGTCAAACACTATAGACTTTTCACATCAAACACAATACTTTTCAACAGACACAGTTCACACATATAAATGAAATATTTACAGTGCAATCCTATCCATATAGTCATAGAAGTAAGTCCCATTGTGTTCAATGGGTTCCTACAATGCAATCCTACAGCACAATCCTATATATGTTTACTTGGAAGTAAATCACATTATGTTCAATGGAGCATATTCCGAGGAAAATGTTTTAGGATTGCAGTCCTACTCATGTGAATGCATGTGTGAATCTGCCTGAAAGAGGTAACATAATAGTAGTCCTTAAAGCACCTTAAAGCATATGCAAAATACCTTTCCCCACCTCTGACAGGCTTCCAGGTCAGCTTGAGCCTCCGCTCTGATCAGCAGAGGGGGACATTATAAAAGAGAGGAGGTGAATGGGAAATAAAAGCTGAGGTAGCAGTCCCAAAAGACATTGAATTTGCATCTTTTCCAAAATGCGTCAGCATCAGCATCAGGAGGAGCTGTAGCTGATACAGCCTTTCATGCAGAAAATCCCCCAGGCTCAATCCACTGCATTTCCAGGTAGGGCAAATAAAAAATCCTGTCTGAAATGATGGAAAGCCACTGTCCGCATATAAGATAGCTTCCTATATTCTTGCGTAAAATAATGTTTGTTACTCAAGCACCATAATGCAGTGACTCTCGTCAATCACCTCATTGGACTTTACCTCTCCAAAACCAATTGCTGCATTTCTTGGTTGACAGAATCTTATTACTTTCCTGATGAACCAGCACATATGGCACTCCTGTGTAGCTCCCATCAAGGCTGGTTTTGATGCAAGGAAGCAGGGCAGCTAGGGCATGGTCAAGACCATTTAAAAAAAAAAAGGCTTCTTGAAGAACAAGCATGCCAGCTCAATGTAATGGCAGGAAGCCAGTGGGGTGAGGATGCAGGGCAGCTGAGGCATGAGACCGTTTGACACGGCTAGAATTCCTTGTGAGGAAGCTGCTTGAACTTGTGACTTACAGCAGTCAGGCTGTAATGTGCCCTCTTTGAGTGGAGCCCACACCCACAGAAGGCTTGTGCGAAAATATATTCTGTAGGCCCCAGGTTCCCTCTGCTTGGCTGGCTGCACTGTGCATGCATGTAGTTTAGATCTGTTTTCAAAGAAGTGCAACTTTGATCTCAGAAAAGGATTGCCCAATCCAACGTAAATCTCCACGTGGCGATGCAGCCTGGGAAGGGGGGTTGGATATGGCGCACGCCAGTCCACCCCCTGCCCCCGTTGCTGCCCCGTTCCGCCTTCCCCCAGCCCCATTCAACCCCCTCCCTGCCCTCCCCCCACCCCTATACTGGACATACCTGCTTCAGTGGGCCTCCTGATGACCACCGGCTCCAGCCGGTTCCAGCCTTCCTGCTGGCACACCTGGGCCTTGCACTCTTTACACCGCATTTGTGACATCAGACGCGCACTGGCATAATGCACATTCCACCGGCACAGGTCCTCATTAGGATTGGGCCATAAATAATCTTTCTTTCCTAACTGTTAGAAGGAATTTTTATTCCAGATGTTTTTGTATTATACAGGTAGTCCCCTACTTAAGAACATCCAACTTACAGATGTCCCAACTTAAGGACAGCCATATCACGCTTTCACACAGACTCACGGTACAATCCAGTCGTAACTTCGGCCGGCGGAACGAGCATTCCACCGGCCGAAGACGACGTAAACGACAAAGAGCCAGCAGGCTGTCAAGATTGCTTCACCTGACGAGGTCCATAGAATTGGACAAAACGTAGTGGTTCCTATGTGGTGTGTGCTTTCCTGTAAACTTTTTTATAGCTATTTTAAATGTTTTTAATCTTGTTTTTTAAAACATGTGTTTTTAAACTTTTTTCTGGTTTTAAATCAGTTTTAAAGGATCGTAGATATTTTTTTGGAATTTTATGACACATGGCTTTTATTCCTGGTTTTAAACCTAAGAATTTGTAGATAATGTATTTATAGAAATAAATATTGCTGTACTGTTTTTCTGTACTTAAAGAGATGGGGGTACCAGACCACCTTACCTGTCTCCTGAGAAACCTGTATGCAGGTCAAGATGCAACAGTTCGAACCGGCCATGGAACAACCGATTGATTCAAAATTGGGAAGGGAGTACGGCAAGGCTGTATATTGTCACCCTGCTTATTTAACTTATACGCAGAGTACATTATGAGAAATGCAGGGCTGAATGAATCACAAACCGGAATCAAGATTGCCGGGAGAAATATCAACAACCTCAGATATGCAGACGATACCACCCTAATGGCAGAAAGTGAAGAAGAACTAAAGAGTCTCTTGATAAGAGTGAAAGAGGAGAGTGCAAAAGTTGGCTTGAAACTCAGCATTAATAAAACTAAGATCATGGCATCTGGTCTCATCAATTCCTGACAAATAGAAGGGGCAGAAATGGAAGCAGTAACAGATTTTACTTTTTTGGGTTCCAAGATCAAAATTAAAAGACGCTTACTCCTTGGAAGGAAAGCTATGGCAAACTTAAACAGCATAATAAAAAGCAGAGATATCACCATGCCAACAAAAGTTCGTATAGTCAGGGCGATGGTGTTCCCAGTAGCAATGTATGGTTGCGAGAGTTGGACCATAAGGAAGGCTGAGCGCCGAAGAATAGATGCTTTTGAACTGTGGTGCTGGAGGAGACTCCTGAAAGTCCCTTGGACTGCTAGGAGATCAAATCAGTCAATCCTAAATGAAATCAACCCTGACTGTACCCTGGAAGGTACTGGTACTGAGGCTGAAACTCAAATATTTTGGCCACCTAATGCGAAGAGAGGACTCTCTGGAGAAGACTCTGATGCTGGGAAAGATTGAAGGCAAAAGGAGAAGGGGAAGGCAAAGGCAGAGATGGTTAGACAGCATCACCGATGCAACAAACATGAAAATGAGCAAACTCAGGAAGATAGTGGAGGATAGGAAGGCCTGGCGGGATATGGTTCATGGGATCACGAAGGGTCGGACACGACTTAACGACTGAACAACAACAACAACAACTGTTTTTCAGCCACCATAGAAAGTTGTTTACATTGCATAAATAAAATTTCAACTTGAGTACAGGCCTCTGGAACCTAACCTATATTTCAGTAGAAGACTACCTGCATTGTACTTCTATGTTGACCTTCCAAAGAGCCCAGGTGTGTTTGTCCCTTCCATTATCTATCCTCCCTCTGTGAGGTAAGTTCAACTGAGAAAGAGCAACCTGGTGAGCCTTGTGGCTGATTTGGCCCTGTATCTCCCTTCCTTAAATCCAGTGCCCTGACTGTGATCATGTCCACTACACTGGCTTCTGTTTCTCTTCAAAAACTATTGTAACTGCAGGTCACCCAGCAGCCTTTTCTCAACAGGTAATTTTACCTCAGAAAGATTTTATATAGCTAATTTTTCTATTTGAAGAACCCTTTATTTAAAATGGTGTTTATAGCATTTCTTTTGCTGAAAAAGGGGCTTTTACTATACAAAAAGGGTTATATTTATTTTGAGGGGGGTGTCTCAAAGAAATGGGCCCGACTTGTCCTACCAAAACCCAAATTCCTTCAGCAACCCGAGTCCTTAACCAGGGGAGGGAGGGAATCAGGGGCTGCGTTTGTTTTTCAGCTTCTAGCACTAAGAGCGCTTGAGAGCCTTTTTTCGCCTTGTAGAGCCAAGCGGTCGCTTTTTTTTCCTCTCCTTCCAGCCGGCTCACCAAGCTAGAAGTTTCAACTCCAAGCTAGAAAAAATGGCGGCCTCCTGCACCAATAGGAAGGCTGCTTGGCTGCAAAGGAGCTTGGGAGATGTAGTACGAGGGATGAGGAAATAACGATGGCAGCCTCATGCACCAATAGGAAGGTGTGAGATGTAGTGGGAGGTCCGAGGAGCAACAGCAGCCATTCTGATTTTGATCATTTCCGTTCATTTTGGGAGCCCCTGGTAGCAGCAATATCAAGCATGCTAGGAACGTCACTTCCTGCTATTTCCAAGTTGAAAAACAAACGCAGCCAGGTTGAAGTGTGCAGAGAGGGAAGAAAGCCAAAGAAATGGATTCCATTCTTGCAGAAGCACACTAAAAGGGAGGTAATAGCCTTTTCTTAATTTTACAATAATGTTCTGCCCGGGCACAAGTTTATATGAATATAAAAATTCTTCACCTTATTTATCTTAAAGGATGGTACATGCACATCAGGGCAAATTAAGTTGACCAAAACCTGTAACTTCAAAATGAAGAGGCATCCTTCCACTAGTATAATTAACCTTGTAAACTGATTCTCACAGTACTACCATGCTATTTTAAAATACTATGTCAGATACTAAAAATAAAGTTGAACATGATATCTTGTAATTTAATATATGACGATTCTGACAATTCTGTATTTCACAGAATAGCCTTTAACCATAGGCATTTGCACCTTTAATCAAAGCTATATCTCTATGAACATGAAATGCCAGAAAACCCAACCCTTCCATCACCTGTTTCTCAATTGTAATATTATCATAGACGCCAAAGAGGGACATAAGAGTGATCAGTTCACATAATCAAACCATAAGTGTGCCATCAGCAAAACTGCCTTCAGAATAGACACCCCCAAATAACTCCACCTAATGTAAGAAACAGGACAGCCTCATATGAAGAACAGTACCTTCACATCCTAAACCAAAATGAATTTCTTGGAGCTAATAAGCGTCATTAAAATCAAAGTGTAAGTTTAAATACAGGGTGTCAGTCTGTAATGGATCAGCCAGGTCTACTTCCACTGAAGTCAGAAAGAACATGGGAATAGCTCGGGGGGGTGTGCAGTCAAAACAACAACCAACAACCATAGACTACAACAACATATGCATAAGTATAAGCAATATAGCACTTACCCTAAAGTGATTCCTAGAGGCAACTCCAAGTACTTAATCTCACCAAGGACAGTTTCATATATGTTGTCTTTGTTTTCTTCCACATAAAATCCTACTGCACTTGCACTGGGTTTGGTGGCCATGGTCAAATATTAAACTGTTCCAGCACTATGATGAGAGGACTTCTCTTATTATGGTGATCTGAATGAAAGATTCTCTTGCCAGCAAAGTTAGTGACGAGAAAACAAACGTTGGCTTGACATTGGGAAACCTGAAGACTTTCTGTCCACAAGTAGCTACGCAGCTGTTGTTTCCCTGCCTGCTCTAGTGACTTTTTGCTTATGACCCCGGATTCAGTTGCCTTCTTGAAGCCATGTATAACTGTTTATTTTTAGTATAAAATCATGTACAACTATTTATTTTTAGTATAACTGGGAATTCATCAGTTAACATGGGCAGCCCAATCCTAACCACCACCGGCACAGTGGGGCCAAATGGTCCACGCTGCATCCAGCGGGGGAGGGGCCAGATGTCTTCTCAGGGTAAGGGAACATTCATCCTCTTACACCAGGTAAAGCCCCAGTGTCCCCAATGTGTCTCCTCAGATCCACACCAGCTATTCAGCTGGCATAAGTCTCAGAGGCCCATGTAGGGACAGAAGGCCCGGAAAGGGGTAAAGGATTCAGTGTGCGCCACTGCCGCTGATCCCGCCCCCTCTCGGGCCCGATCCACCCCCGCCCTCCCCCTGTCCTGTTAAGCCCCCGTAATACCCACCCCCCACCCTCCCCTGCCCCTGTACTGCTCCAGGTGGCCCTTACTTGCTCCAGCACATGCTGAGGTCTTCACTGGCGCAGGCGGAATGACACAGGCCATCCTGCTGGTGCAGCCTACTCGCGAGGGTGTCGCAAACGTGCTTTACAGCACGTTCGCAACACCCTAGGCTGGCGCAGCAGTTGTTGCGCAGCGCTGGCATAGCAGCTGGGCAGGATTGCGCCCTGAATTTTTGAAATACATTTATTCATACATAATGCTAAAATATACCTATGGGATAAGGTGGAGCAGAGGTTGATTTAGTGATTAAGCTCTTAGCTTCTACACCAAGTTTTGAATTCTCCCTGCCAAATAGGATACTCAAGTCATATTTTCCATGCTCAGCTTTTTCCTGTTGCCTTGAAAAATGTTCACACAAACCAAGGAAACAGATTACATTGTTGGAAGTGCTGCTGAATGTACAAAGATCAACATGCATTGCTCTGGTACCTTTCATCGTCATCTGAGAGATGAATCTTGGTTACAATGATATTCAAAAAGTGCCATTTTTGGTTTTAGGATTCTGATGCCATTTATGCTTTAAGTAAAGCATGCTTATTTGTTACATAGCTCCCCACCCTGCAATCTTTCTAATTTCCAGTTCTTGTTTTAATAGTAGACTACAGGCAACAGTAAGGGGCATATTTAAAAAACAACAACACATTGTTTTGTAAAATGAGATATTATATTCTTTGAGAAATAAAAACCCTAAAGCTGTAATCCTAACACTTACTAGGGAATAAACCCCATTGAAACAGTAGGACTGACTTCAGAGTAAACATGCAAAAGACTTCGTTGTAAAAGAAAGTGAGGAAAATATTCTGTTTCCATTTATTGAATTTCACACCAACTTGTAAATATTTCTTTAGGTTTAACTGCAGCTTATCCTTTATTTTAAAAATGATTGGCAGATTTTTGGCAGATTTTGGCAGATTTTTAGAGATATTGAAGACAGTGTAACTTGCAATTATGTATATAATTAATGTATTTAGGAGTGTTATTAGTTGCTTTCCTACATATGTACCAAAACAAAATTTGTACCAAAAATCTATAAAACAAAACCACCCCAGAAACAAACAGCAGCATAATAAGCAAATAGCATTTTAAAAAAAAATCCCAAACTTAAAATAATACAGGAGCAGAAAAAACAAAACAATCAATCAGTTGAAAATCATATTAAAAATAAGGTTTGACCTGCCTGGAACTGAAAGGTCATCAATTAAGGTGACTCATGGATCTGTTTGATGATGCTGTTTCAGAGAAAAGGCTTCCATGTAACGGCCTAGCCGCCCGGTGGGGACCGGGATATGGCAGAAGCCATCCCACGCCCCCTCCCAGGCCGGCTAGGCCAATGGGTCCCCTCCCTCACCCGCCAAAACGCCCCCGCACCCGCCAGATCCCAGCTTACCTTGTCCGGCGGCCACAGGGGCGCTCCGGCGATGGAGCAAGGGAGGCCAGCCTCTGCACTGGCCTTCCTTGCTCCTGAGTCATCGCGAACGTGCTTTACGGCACGTTCGCAATGTCTCCCGTCACCGGAGCGCTCACTCCGGCTCCGACAGCTTCATCTGGATTGCGCTGTCAGGCTGTACTCCTATACTTGTACACTTACTTGGGAGTAAGCTCTACTGAATTCATTACAACAGATTTCCAAAGAAACATGCATAGGATTGGGCTGTAAAACTTTCACAGATTAGTTTACAATTAAATCCTGAAGCCCTCCAAATTATATGACTGACCTCATAGGATAGGCTAAGAAGAATGTTTTTATAAGTAGGAGAACTGAATCAATGGGCCTCACATTTATGCCGCACAGGGATTGTGCTGATCCTTCCTAGCCAAAATGGGTAGTAGACCACATAGACTAGCAGGATTAGAGTAAGTGGTATGGTCCAACTCCATGAATTATACCGCTAAACATTCCTGCAACTAGGTGCCTCTTGTTTTAGGTAACTTTCCCCCACCGCCATGCTACTGTCACTGGGGGAGCTGCCATCTGATTCTGAACACAGCCTAAGAGATGACACATATTTCAATGGAATACAACAAAGGTTTTGAAAATCTTTGCTGCAAATTCTTAATTCAATTATGTGCACAATTATGTGCTGGTGGCAAGCTACATTAGCAAATTTGAGTTTAAATAATCAAAGCCTAGACTACTTTTGTCCAGATAGAATGACCTCTGAAATTATTAACTAAGACGACATGCTTGTGACTGAGCTAGCCAGCCACTGGATGTCACACAAACACAGATGAAAGGATACTTTGACACTAGCCATTACAATCCTGAGACTACTCTATACGTAAATGACAGATTAGGTATTAACTTGAAGCTGATTGGGAACACCTAACAAAATTCAATGATTATAAAATTATTAACTCTGACAAAATAATTAATAACTAAGGGCATGATCCAGCCCTTACATACAGGACCAGGAAACACAGGTGAGTAGCTTTGCCTTGGCCCTTTTCCAGTCACAGCCTACAGGGAAAGAGGCATCTTATGCTGCGGGAGAGGTCTTACTGGGGGCTTAGGGGGGCTGAGCCAGGGTCAGATGCACCGGCATGTAGCATGCAGTAGTGGAACCCAGGAGGACATTGCACAGCCAATCTGTCTGACCCATACATAGTCTCTTGAAAGGCTCTGGTATGTGGTTTGCTCATCATCATGAATGCCCAATAAAACCTTCAACCATTCTTGTATGAGGTGCCTGCCATCTCTTGGCATGTGGTGGCCCCACAACACTCCCACACCCTGGATGTGCTCTTTGGTATGGGGTGGGTCCTGCAACTCCCCCTGACTCGGAGTGTAGTGCAAGTAGGAGTAGCCTGTATACTGAGGTTAGCTGCAGAGCAGGTTTCCTGGCACCCTACAAAGAGGAACAGACGGCTACTCATTGTCATACCATGACCAGTTAGTTGTACAGGTGCAACCCCAGCACAGCAGTGACTTGGCATCTTCACAGATATCCAGCTCTGTTGGGGATGGGACCAAAGTTCAATGGCAAAGCACATATTTTGCATGCAGAAGATCCCAGGTTCACTCCTTGGCATCTCCAGGTAGGACTGGGAAAGTCCCCTGTTTGAGAGCTCATACAGTCAGTGCAGACAATGCTGAACAAGATGAAACAATGGTCTAACTCTGATATGACAGCTTCATATATCCATTTGTGTGCCAACGCTGCATACTCAGCTGTGGAGTAATTTTTAGACCAAGGTGCATTATGATACACATGGACTCAACAGATTCAAGTATTCTGTAGGACCTACAGTGTAGGTTAATGCCTTGTGATTATCTCCTGCTTTAACAACTTTGCAATCTCAGCAAATGTTAACAGCTTTATCCTGGGAGAAAAATATATTAACAGCTGAAAAACATACATCGGTGGTTTGGTGGAGAAAAGGAAGAAAGTTTAACCAGACCCCCAATCTCCATCTTGAACATTAGAGTGATGAGATTTTGTGTTCTAAAAGGGGGTCACAGGGTTTAAAAGGGGGCACACCCAAGCAATCCTGATTCTTGAACTAGGCTTGGGAATTGTGCCTGTAACACCTGTTTACACATGCAATCCCCCACCCAGTTAGGAATATATGTGCAGAACCCAGCTTCTCTCTGTGTGTAGCCCCAAACAGGATTGGTACAAATGTCATTAAGATACCAAACTGGCTCCAACAATCATTTTCCACCTGTTATCAGCATTCTATTTCTCTTCTTATTTTCACAGAAATTTCAAATAGTTTGGTGTTGCAACACACAGACATTTACACGATAGTATCAGGTTTCCTAAGTCTTGGAGAATTCAGGGTTTTAGTAGCAGAGTAAAAGCGGAACACCCTTCTCCTATGTTAAAAACAGCTTAACGCAAAACTACCCAGGCTAGCTTGCTGTCAGTAAAAGAAACACACGAAGGCAGAGGCTTGTATAGTTATAAAAAGAAAGTTTACTCATGGTTCAGTTTCATTTGTACAGCATCTGGTTAGGACCAGAGTTACTCTAACTTAGGGACAGCATGCCCCTAGAGCTGGCACGCTCTGCATGGTAGTTTGCAGGCAAGATGGGCCCCGGGCTATGGAGAGCCTAGGCAAAGGAGTCAGGAGAGAAGAGAGAGCACGAGGCTAGGAAGAGGAAGTAGGAAAAGGTCAGGGGCTACGACCCTTCCAGGGCACAGAGAGGACCAGGTGAAAGGTCTTTCAGGTGACCAGAGAACAAAGGCATTGCTCCGGCAGGGGCGGGGCTGTACGTTTCGCTCCGTCCTAGTCCCTTTACCGAGCGAGCAGGAGGTGGCCCCGCCCCCTCACTGTCGGAGCCATTCCCGTGCGGAGAAAGCAGCAGGCAGGGTCTACCGGAGCGACGCCTCTGCCAGATAACACACTGCCCCCCAATGTCCACCAGACGAACGCTGCCCAATTTCCAACACTAAGTTGTTGGGAAAATTTATGAAGAGTGCATACAGCTTCAGTTATTACAATGTACAGCAGAGGTTCCCAACCTGTGGTATGCATACCACTAATGGTACACAGTCCACAGGCTGATGGTATGTGGGCTGCTGGGCCATGCAGCAGTATCATTCTAGATACTACATCAAGCTGTCTCTCAATGGCTGTGTCAATACACATTTTGTACATCGTTCATTTTGTACATCAGAGGTTCCCAACCTTTTTCATCATAGGTTCCCAACATTGGAGCCCAAAAAGTGGCGGCTCAAGCTCTGCAAAGCCAGCTGAGCTCAAGCACGCAGACTCTAAGCACAGGGAATGCCCCCCCTGCCCTCCCCTTACTTTACCATTGTTTTCTTTGCTCCGGTGCAGCCGTGAACCCGGAAGTAAGTGCTGATAACATCATCAACACTTACAGTGATACGCAAAGGTCTGGAGGCATGCCGAGGTGGTATGCCAAAGAAAAAGGTTGGGAACCTCTGATGTACAAAATGTACGATGTACAAAACGCGTATTGACACAGCCATTGAGAGACAGCTTGATGTAGTATCTAGAATGATAGGCACGTACTCTGGCAACCTGGGTTCAAATCTGCCAGAAGATACACTTCGTATACCGGTAACTGATAAAATGGGCTCTAGCCCACAAAAGCTCATGCTACAATAAATTTGTTACTGCCCAATCCTATCCTCCACCATTGGCGCCAACGCAGCTGCAGTGGTGGAGTGTGCACTGCATCCAGTAGTGGGGGGGGGGGTGAGCAGGAGGCCTGTCAGAGATAAGTAAAAATACTTGGCCTAATATGGGTCTCCTTGGACCAATAGCAGCTATATAGCTGGTGTACGTCCAAGGAGAGAAAGGGGACGGATGCGCAGAAAAATGGGTGGTAGGACCTGGTATGCGCATTTGTCTGGTATGTGCCAAGATCCTCCCCCTTCAGCTCACTCCCCACCACCTGCCCTCCCCTCTTTCCACCTCAGAACACCCCTGAACCTCCCCCCCCCAGCTCCACTGTCCTTATCACTCCCTGTGTAGAGCATCCCAGAGTCACTGCTGCACACACCGTTCCTCTTGCCGTTTACAGTGGCGGCCCGGCTTTCACACAGCAATGACGGACCTTGTGCTGCCAGAATGTTAGCTCTGGCAATGCAAGCTATGTCTTTAAAATGCCTTAAGACTCATTGTTTTTGCTTGCTACATGATTACCCCTCTGGAAACTGTACAGGTGGCTTCTGTAGGAGATGTATATTAGATCTCATGGGCTCATCAGTGCCAATGGACTGTTAAAAAGCAGTGAAAGGGAAAATGATGTTCTCCCTTTAGTTAAATAGCATTTTAATTGCTATTGCGATTGCCGTGTGGAATACAACTGTGTGAGGGTCATGGGCACTATTGACTATAGTTTGTGATGTACTCATCAGTGATAGCAACACAAAACTGTCCTCTTCCAGGGTGTTATTTGGTGAAATAATTTTCTTTCTTTCTTTCTTTCTTTGAAATCTTGATATTGAAGGTTTATTCAGACATGTTTCAAGCCAGAAATTTGTTTCTGGAAAAGGTATGCTAAAATAGCACTTTAAACAGTATCTACAGCTGACAAAACTGTATTTCAAACAACCTCTTCCAACAGGCAGACTAAAAACACAATCCAATTGTTTACTCAGAAGTAAGCCCAGCTAATTTGAATGGGACTCACTCCCTAGTGTGAGTGTGCACAGATTTACAGCCTAACAGTACAGTCCTATGCATACAGTATGTCCTTATAAATCCCATTGAGTGCAGGTAAGTATGTTTAGGATTGCAGCGTAAACAAATTTGCTAGGGAGTAAGCCCAGTGGGCCAGCGGGTGGCGCAGCGGGTTAAACCGCTGAACCATAAGCTGTCGATCGAAAGGTCAGCAGTTCGATTCCCGCGACTGGGTGAGCGCTTGTTGCTTGGCCAGCTCCTGCCAACCTAGCAGTTCCAAAGCATGTTAATGCGAGTAGATAAATAGGTACCGCTTGCGGGAAGGTAAACAGCACTCCGTGTTCCAGCTGCATGCTACGCGCTGCGGCAAGGAGAGTCATGCCGGCCACATGATCACGGAGGCGTCTTCGGACAACGCTGGCTCTTCGGCTTTGAAATGGAGATGAGCACCACACCCTAGAGTCGGACACGACTGGTCTTAATTGTCAGGGGATACCTTTACCTTAAGCCCAGTGGGACAAGCCAGCGGGTGGCGCAGTGGGTTAAACCACTGAACCATGAGCTGTCAATCGAAAGTTCGGCAGTTCAAATCCGTGCGACGGCTCCTGCCAACCTAGCAGTTCGAAAGCAAGAAATTGCAAGTAGATTAATAGGTACCACGTCAGCGGGACAGTAACAGCGTTCCATGCGCCTCGGTGTTGAGTCATGCCGGCCACATGACCATGGAAACGTCCTTGGACAGCGCTGGCTCTTTGGCTTTGAAATGGAGATGAACACCGCTCCCTAGAGTCGGACACGACTGGACTTAATTGTCAAGGGATACCTTTACCTTTACCCTAAGCCCAGTGGGACACGGTGGGACTGTCACTCACCAGACTTTACCTGAGCATCACAGGGACTCACTTCTAAGTAAACCTGCATAGGAATACTGTGCAAACAAAGCTGTAAACACAATTCTATCAGACCACAGCATGAAAACTCAGGGAGAGCCACTGTGTGATTCCTCACTTGTTGATCTTCCTCCACATAGCTAGACTGCTTCCTAGATGGTCCCACAGTGGGAACCCAGTAAGCCGTAAGAGACATTCAAGTCTAGTGAACCTCTCCAGTCACTGCTAGAATACTGTATTTCCATTGTTTTCACAGAGATATAAGAGAAAGATAACCTGTTTTGGTTTTTACCACCCTGAATAGTTTGGTGTCATCTGCACACTTGGCCACCTCATTGTTTAGCCCAGATCATTTATGAACACATTAAAAAGTACCAGTCCCAATACAGATCCTTGGAGGATCCAATTTCCCTCCCCATGGAGAATGCCCCATTTATTCCTTCTCTCGGCTTCTTCTTCTTTAGCCAGTTACCAATTCACGAAAGGGTTATATATTGCCTCCCCTCTCCTGTTCCTGGAAGAGCATCATTAGCAATACTGGTGGATGTCCACACTTGGAATTGCAATTGTTAAATGAGCAAACAAGCTTTTTGCATGTTTCTCAATTACTTACTTATGCGGTGCCAGTCAACATATGGAGCAATTTAAAGTAAATTCTGCATACAGTCTAGTACAATCCACTACAATAATCAAGCAGGTGTTGATCAGACAAAAGAGACTTTCAAGATAAGGTAAAATTGTGTCAGGCAATTGTGCTACCCATTACCTATTAACATTGTTTATTAGCAGCTCTTGAGTATTCAATTGGCAGGGTGCTAAGGAGATTTCTAGAAGAAGACGAGTCAACAATGTTTTTGCATAAAATGTCTTCTCCTCTCAGTGTTGTTCAGATTTCACACATTTCAGAAAGGCTTTCTGAAGGAAAAACATATCCGGATGCCAAAGTTAGTAGGGGCTGTTTCACACATTATACAGATGTTTGCATTGCTGATTTTTCCAAACCACAGGTATGCTCAGTCTACATGGCAGGCTTTAGTTCATCTGTATTTCTCCTTATTACAGACAATATAGTTTCTTTCTCAGTTGAGTTGATTCATTGTTATTGTGTAACCATGGAGATATATCAATACAAAGTAAATATTCTGGTGGAATAGAAATGGTTGATTTTGATCGTCAGCAGTATTTCAAGAAGTTGAATGATGTTCATCGCCTAATGTCAAAAGAGTTTAATGAAGATTGTGTTTCCCCTTCAGATTAATTTATGGCTTTGTGAAAAATGCTAGTTTGATAGCCCTTGAGATACTAGGTTTTACTGGTTGACAGTGAAAATGAATCCTAGTATGAATGATTGTGAGAGGAAATCTCTCCAGTTGTTTCACAAGGACTGTTCTTTTTTTGGGGGGGGGAGTCTTTTCATGCTAATATTTTGAAAACAAAAATCCAAAAGAATGTGTATGGAAAGCAAACATTATATTTGAAAAAGTTGTAGTTGTCTTACTAGTTTACATCTTCAGAGTTGGAGTACACTTTACTAAACTCATCATTGGCCCTAGACTTTGAACCAGCATATTCCATGAAATAAATCACAAATTCACATAAGTGGTAAGGCAAACAGCAAACTGAAGCATGCTGGCTCCCTCAGTTACAGATGCCTGACTTAACGGCTGTCCAAGTTACGGGTGGCTGTGTTGGTGCTTTTGCGCAGTTGCAGTAGTCCTTTGTGGTGCTTTCATGCAGGCATGATAGCGCTGGGCCGGCAAGAGCAAACTGTTTTGAGGTACACATATTCTGACTTCTGGAAAGACCTCTGGAACGGAACCGGGACGAATGTTGGGGACTTACCTATGTTGTTCTTTTTAAACAGGGGTCCATATTTCTATTCCTCTGCATCTATCTGTGAATGTGTGCAAACTGTTTAGTTTGTCCATAGTTGTGAGGTATTCAGGATCAAATAGCACATTACAGTACTCCTCCCATATCCGCTAGGGATATGTTCCAGGCCCATCCGTGGATTCTTGAAACCGTGGATAGGAGCGAACACCCCCTCCATGGTTTCCTGAGGGGCCCCCGCCCTGCCTCCCCTGCAGGCTGGTGTGCGCGCTCCCCCCAGCTCTTTTTTCTTTCAGCAAGCTTTGTTTCTTCCTTAAAACAAACAGAGAAGCAGTCTCCATTGCAGGCAAGTAGAACAAGACTAAGTCCTAGAGAGGCTCTGCAAGGTTTCTGTTAACCTTGCAGAGTCTCTCTAGGACTTAGTCTTGTTCTACTTGCCTGCAATAAGCAGCCAGAGGCTGCTTCTCCTGTTTGTTTAAGGAAGAAACGAAGCTTACTGGAAAAAAGTAAAAGCCTGGGGGGGGGGTCCCCCCATGATCTGTGGATAACTGAAACCGTGGATAATGAATCCATGGATATTGGGGCCCACCTGTACTTTAAACATGTAGGTTAAGCCTTCCAATTAAAATCAGTTTTGCTTTCAAACCAGGAGGAACCAGTAGGCCTCAATGAGAACTTTCTTTGGGGGTAAGTAGCATTTTCAGTGAGGCCCAGTGCAGATTAGGACAGCAACAGAAGAAAATATAAAGAAAATACATACCCATTCCTGATCCAGATTTGGAGAGAGGACAATACACTCTTTTTGTTTAAAAATCAAGCACAGAAAGCTCAAACCACATATTGAAAAAAATGTGTAGTTTGACCCTGAATATCTGGGACAAACTACTCATGACACTGTTGGCCTGATCCTATTAGGGCAGTGATGGCGAACCTATGAGTATGACACGCGTGTCAAAGGTGACACACGTGTCAAAGGTGACACGCCACGATGTTTTGGGTGACACACCAGTGTTCACCAACACCTGACAACAACTACAGGATCTCAGTATCCGTGGAGGCTGCGGGTACGGTGGACCCTTTAAAAAACATTTTAAAAAGTCAGAAAAAACCTTCCCTACCACCATGTTTGCAGGGCAGTCTTCTGCGCTCTCGCGCTCTGGTTTGCCCCAGAATGCATCGCGATGGGCAAGCCAGGGCAAAGGGGGACTGTCTCGTGACCCAGAAGTGGCTTCCAAGAGCGCAGAAGACTGCCCTGCAGGCCTGCAAACAGCATGGTTTTGCCGTGCAACGGTAGGGAAGGCTTTTTCTGACTTATTTTTACTTTTTAAATTATTTTTAAGGGTCCCCCATATTCGCGGGCTTCATTCATGTGAACAAGAAGAATTGTTTCTCTTTTGTTCGGGGGGGGGGGAGTGACACACCAGCAGAGTCAAGTTCTGAATTTTTGACACACCAAGCCCAAAAGGTTCGCCACCACTGTATTAGGGCCTCTTGCTGCTAGAATGAGCGTAAGGTGTTTTCTGCCTGTTACAAAATGCAACATGCTGGAGCACATGGCCAAGGAAAGCCAAGCAAAGGTGTCACCCCTCTCCGCAGGCTGCCAGTGACACACCCCCTCCCTGTGACAACTCGTGGCGCACCCTTCTTTGGCAGCTCCACCTCCAAGCCGAAGCCAAGTCACATCTTTGCAAAGACGTGACTCGGCTTCAACTCAGAGCTGGCGCCACCAAGCACATCACTCACCTGTCTTTGCTTCTCTTTGCTGTTTTCCCTCTGCGTCTCACTGAACCGGAAGTAATTTGCTGTGACGTAATGATGTAAGTAAGTGATCCAGGTAAGTGATGCCACTGCTGTCAGTTGTATGCTTCTTTACCTCAGTGATTTGTTTAAAGCTATGATCAAGATTTGGAATAGTGTGGGGCAGATGGGCTGCTTTACCCTGGCTCTACCATTTGTCTGCTCAAAATCATATGCCAACAAGCTGATTTTCGACAACTGTGGATAAAGATACAGGGTGGGACGAATGTCCCCTTGCCCCAAGGTGAGCCCGGGCCCTGCCGGTGCAGCCCACAATGGGCCTAGGATGCAGCCTTTAGGCCGGCTGCCACATCTTAGGCAGGATTGGGCTGCCCAAGAGATAGAAAATCCTTACTAACAGCCCAATCCTAGCCAACTTTCCAGTGCTGATGCAGCTGCAATGGAGCCCCAAGGTAATGGACAAACATTCCATTACCTTGAGGAGGCCTCGGTGACTATGACTCCCCCCCCCCCACAGGATGCAGTGCACGCCCTATTCACATGGCTGCGTTGGTGCTGGAAAGTTGGTTAGGATTGGGCTATTAAGCATGCAACGTAATTCATTTGGGTCAGTTCAGAAGGCTGAGAAGCTGGTGTGTGGTCATTTCAGAAAGATGTGCAAATTTTGAGTCATACATCAGTTTTCTGACTGATTAAGAGTTTGGTATAATTTAGAAATCATCTCTTTCATCAACAGAAACTGGTTCTATAACAAGCATTCCCTCAAGCCTATTCAGTATTTCTGGGTGTTTAAATATTGAATTATTCCTTTCTAAAATAGGTACTGGAGTTAAATAGCACTTTAAACACTTGGTTGTGTCCTTAGTGTTTGGAGGAGATTAAGTTCAGAGTTCATTGTGTTGTCTGTCATTTTCAAGATTAGATAGTTTAGTTAGGCTCCTACTGGCAGTGTAAAAGTCTCTGTATTTATTGACTGTCTGGAATTATTATCAAAGCTTCTAAACCTCATCGACACCTTGTAAACAAAAATCCCATTATTTTAGTAGGCCTGATAAGATTTACATGGGGCTTATGTTTGTGTTATGATTGATTAAGCTGTTAAAGATGTTAGAAAGGTAGATGCCAGTATAATGAATGATTGCAAATTTAATAAGCAACTTACAACAGAATCCTATTTACTTAGATGTAAGCTCTACTGTGTTCAGTGGAGCTTCCTCCCAGAAAATCATATATAGGGTTGCAGCCTTAAAATCATTGTTGTTTAAATCTGATTACAGTGTGAATATAAATCCTACTTTGGCTAGAACTAGGCTTAGCAGATTTTCCAGGACCCCGAGAGGGGCAGAAGTGACATCACAGGGGCGGGTCAAGGAACCGTGATGTCACTTCCACCTGAAGTGACTCACAGGGGGCGTGTCCAGGGGGACATGTCCAGCCGGCTCAATATTAAATAATAATTAAATAAATAAGTAATGAAATTGCATTAAATAAATACTTAACCTTTTTCCTCGTGCCTCTGAGCACGTGCAGCGTGCCGCCGCTGCCCCCCGCTGCACGCCTGGTCGTCTGTGCGCACACACCTGCCACCTGGTCCTCTGCGCCGCAGCTCTCTCCGGCTGCGCGCCAGTCTCCTCTTCGTCCAGGACTGCCCCCGCTGCAGCGCTAATATGCTGCGTTTGTCTTCTTCCTCTTCGTCTTCATTTTAAAATGTGTCCTCTTCTTCCTCTTCGTTCCAGCCTAACGCAGCTGCGTAAGGCTGGAAGCACTACAAAAATGTCCGAGTTCACTCAGAAGTTTTCCAAGATCTTCCAGCTTTGTCTCACACCCACGCAAGGCTAGAAGCACTCCGAAAACGTCCGAGTTAACTCAAATGTTTTCCGAGACCTTCCAACCTCATGCGCACCCGCGAGAGGCTGGAAGGTCTCGAAAAATGCCGAGTGAACTTGGACATTTTTGGAGTGCTTCCAGCCTTGCGTAGGCACGCAAAGCTGGAACAAAGAGGAAGAAGACCAAGACAAAGATGTATTAGGCCGCCGCCGATGGGTTGAGAACCCCTGCTTTAAAAAAATACCGTTTTGGGAAGTGCACATCGAATTTTTCTTCTGCATCCTATTCACATAAACAGTGCATGACAAACTCAGGCAGCCCAATCCTAACTAAATTCCTGCGCGGCAATGCAGTGACGCCGATGCAGGCTACACTGCATCCCATGGAGGAATTTAGCATGCTGGAGACCTTCTCGGGGTAAGGGAACATTTGTTTACCCCATGGTAAGCCCCAGCAGCAGCAATGGGTCAACTCGGACCTGCGCCAGCGATATTGCTGGCTTTGTCCGCATTGATCCGTGTTGGTGGATCAGGTCCAGTAAGGGGGAATAGGGTATGGTGCGTGCCAACACCCATTGAGCCCACTGCTCTCCCAGGCCCAATCCGTCCATACCCCCGCCCCCTTGCTGCATCCCACAGGGGAATTCTGCATGCCAGAGGCCTCCTCAAGGTAAGAGAACATTTGCCCCGATGGATCTACTCAGATCTGTACAAGCTATTTTTCTGGTGCAAGACTGAGTGGACCAGGGTCAGGGGATCAAGGCCGGGAAAGGGGAGAGTTGCTGCCACTGATGCCACCCCTTCCTGGCCTCAACACAACCCCATCCCTAACTTTAAACTCCATCTTGTTCGTCTCCATCCCCTCCCTGTTCTGACCATGCAGACTTACTGGCGCCGCGGCTTCTCCGGTGGCTGTTCTCATGCAAGTGCCGTCACTCACCACTTGTGGTGGTGGTAAGGCTGCGCTCTACGGCACGTCACATTTTTCAACAGCTGTAAAGTGCGCTGCATCACTGACCTCGCATTCCAGAGCTGCAGAGGCCCAATAGGATTGGGCTGTGAAAAACCTTTCCTAAGACCTTGGAGAGCAGCTGTTGGTGAAAATAGACAATACCAGGCTAGATGGATTGTACATTGGTATAAAGCAGAATAATATCCTATGATCCTTTGAAGCGTCTCTAACACAGTGTTGGCTGGCTATACCCTAGTATTTGGTCCTAGTGGCACATCCTGGCCAATATGTAATATGCTTCCTACTGACTGATATAAATGTATACATAAGAGAATATCAAGTTGACATAAGAAGAGCCCTGCTGGATCAGGCCAAAGGCCCATCTAGTCCAGCTTCCTGTACCTCACAGTGACCCACAAGATGCCTCACGGAGCACACAAGACCACAAGATACCTATATCCTTTGAACATCTTATGAACATCAGCAAATAAGAGAAAAAGGAGGAAACATACAGTAGCCCCCCCCCCATGGATACCGGAGACCCGCAGATAGGGGGGAATGCTATCCCTGCGGTCCCCCCACAGGGGCCCCATGCCCATTATCTTTTTTTCTTTATAGAGCTGGCGTCAAGCTCCTGAGTTTCTTACTAAACCAAAATGCTATAAGCAGCATGCAGCATAAGCAGGAAGCTTCCTGCTTAACAGAGCCTCTCTAGCATGCAGGCTGCTTGCCTGCTTCGTTGCTATAAGCAACATGCTGCTTATAGCATTTTGATTAAGTAAGAAACGCAGGGGTTTGGCACCAGCTCTATAAAGATAAAGAAAAGTAATGGGCCAACCATGGATAAGTGGATACACAGATAGCAGATCCGCGGATACTGAGACCCCTGTAGTATGGACCATAAAATGTATGCTTTAGATCAGGGCTGTCAAACATACGGCCCATGGGCTGGATGCAGCTCGCAGAGCCTTTTTAGGTGGCGTGCACAATTTTTGGCTTTTGCTCCTGCACGCGCGCCCACACACCCCATGCTAATTACTTCCATTTCTGTGGCTTCAAATGGCTTCTTTTCCTTGCTTTACACACCATTGCGACATGCAGGCAGCTTCCTGCACGCTAGAGGGAGACTGGGAGAATGTTCACAGGAAGAAGGAAGCTCCTGCTTCCTATGAACTTTCTCCCAGTCTCCTCTCTGTAGCGTGCAATGTCACATTGGTTGAAAGCAAAAAAAAAAGAAGCCCTTTTCAGCTACAGAAACAAAGGCAATTGGTGCGCAACACCGGCCCTCTGCAGTTGCCATAAATCTGATGTGGTCCCTGGGATTAAATGAGTTTGACACCCCTGCTTGACAGCGCAATCCACTGTAAAGATCCGTGGGTGGCCCTAAGGCCGCCCACTGAATCCTATCCCCATTCAGGGCTGATCATGATCAGCCTGGAAGTCTCCTTGCGGGAAGGGGGCATTCATCCCCTTCCCCCGGTCCGGTGTAGCATGGGGAGGCTCCAATGGGCCTCCTCGGATTTCCGCCAGCTATTGAGCTGGCGTAAGTCCAAGGAGGCCTTGTAATGGCCGTGCCAGCCTGGGAATGGGATGAGGATATGGCAGCTGCCACCCCTGCCCCTCCCGGGCCAGCTCAGCCAACAGCCACCCTCCCTCGCCACCCACCTCGTCCCTGCACCTACTAGTGGAAGACTTACCTTCCCCAGCAGCTGCAGGGTCCAGAGGGCACCAGAGTGAGGCCTGCCAGCCTGCACGCCAGCAAGCCTTACTCCAAAGTAGTCGCATACATGTTTTACAGCACGTTTGCAACACTATCAAATGGCGGAGTGCATGCACTCCACCGTTCGATACTTACAGAGGAATGTGCTCACAGATGCAGAAAGTTCCAGGTTCAGGGACCAGCAGCTCTAATTAACAGCATCTCAGGGAATAGGCTTAGGAAAAATGTCCGCCTGAGCTCATGGAGAACTGCTGCTTCTCAAAGAACCGAACACTCACCTAGCTGGATCAGTGGTCTACCTCACTGTAAGGCAGCCTCTCATGTGTTCAAACACATTTTGCTAGAACTCCCAGAAATATGTTGTGAGATGAAGGGCAATAAATGTAGATGAAGTTCTGCCAGCTGCCATAATGGTTTCTCAGGAGCTCTTTTCCAGTCCCTCCTGATTTCACCACAGTTGATGAAATAGAAGATAAATCCACACAGAAACTTTGGATACATATTGATTGTAAATATAAAGAAATTTCAGCATGCAGAACTCTTGGTTCCCACCTTTAGATACATCCCTTTTTGTCAAGACATTTGATTGTCTTTAAATGCCATGGCATTATTTACGTAGTAGTATTCCCTGCTATAACATGCTCTTAAACAATGTGTAGCTTTCAGTGTAAAAGTCTGTTTAATGGGATTGTAACCATACTGCATCATTAAGAGCACTTCAGTTACATTTACTTTTTTAGTGCCTGGATTTATTGCAACACAGTTAAAATCCCTGTTTGGAAGGGGGAAAAAATAATGCTACTTCCATTTATAAAGAAGTCTTTCCTTGCGAGAGATTAGAACTGGAATGATTTGAGATAAAATCAAAGAATTCCATCTTTTTAATTAGTCTGTTAAAGGCAGGAGCCCCTAATACAAATATTTAACTCTGCAGTTGTACACCAACGCTAAGGTCATCAAGGAGAAATTTATAGGCAGCTCTAAAGCCACTTGACAATGATTTTCTTGGGTTATGACTTCTCAAATTGCTGTTTATTGCCAATAGCACTACATTTGGACATAAATAAGGTTCATAGGATTAGGACACTGTCCATGTTAAAATGTTTAATCTTCACTTTACATGAGTTATGGTAATGGAAGGCTTTTCTTTTTGTTCAGGTAGTGGTTTCAAGCAAGGTTAGCTATTTTTACACACATTAATGAATCACTAGTTAAACAACCTTTTTGATTAGAAGCCAGATTTGTCTTGTTACCTGGTGGTTTATGTTGGGGGGAAAAGTCAGTTCTTTGTTGAAAGATGTTGGGGGAAATCCAAATTGGCTAATTATGTAGTGGCAAAGACATGCTTGATCAGTGCTGATTAAAGTATTTTAAACATTGGTCAAAATAGCAGGCAAAAACAAGCACTTCTTTACTGCTGGTCAAGCCATTCAAATGTAGGATAATACTAATACGGTAATGCCTGGATCTTGCTATATTTCCTTGTGTAAATGCCTCACCCATTTCATAGGATCTAGCAAATCAAATGCCACAATAAGAGCATGCTAGCCGAGTCTGATATCACTGTCCAAATAAAACCCTCAACATTCAGGAGCTTATATGGAGGAAGACATATTAACAAAGCACAAACTGAATTAATAAAGTTTCTCACAATTTTAAAAGCAGATTATTACTGCCAGCAGCAAACAACACAATTAAGTGCGCAGCATAGAAACTCTTAAGTATATAAGCATTTGCCTGGCTAGGTCAAACCAAAGAGTCTACCACAGTCTGAATCCAGTTGGTATCTTTTGCAGGTCTATGGTATATGGACCAGTTTATACTGTCATGTTTCTTCATATGTGTAGGTACATGAGCATGACCATTGAGGAAGGGCTAGTATACCATAGACCTGCAAAAGATACCAACTGGATTCATACTGTGGTAGACTCTTGGTTTGACCTAGCAAGGCAAATGGGAACCAGTAGCCATTTCCATGACCATGGCTACACTTTTTCTAGGTAAATACACTGAGACTGATGGCTGCACTGCAAAATGGAATTGCACCCTAACCTAACAAGATCACTAATGTGATCACTCTTCCATTATTCTGTCGTTGCTATTATTTATATGGCACCATTACATGCATGGCTCTTTACATTAAGTGAAAAAGACAGGTCCCTGCTCTGAGGGAGTTGTGGTCTTGATATTGACACATGGAAGACGGGGGGGGGGGGGGAGCATATGTGATACTTTCAGTTACATATACTTAGCTCAGTTACAGCAGGGAATCGAACCAAGACCTGGTGCCAGAGACTGCAGAAAAGGTGGGTTTTTAGAAGTGACTTGAAGACAGTGAGTGAGGAAGCATCCCACAGATTTTACAGGAGGCAGTTCCAAGCATAAAAGGCAGCAAAGGAGAAAGGAAGGAGCCAATGGAAGGAGCAGAAGATTTGAGGATGGAAGTGTTGGAAAAGGGCACAGTTAGGGGAGTAGTGGGATACAAGGGCTGAGAGGTAGGGAAGGTGAGACCATGGAGGGCTTTGAACGTAAGGAAAAGAACCTTGGGTGGGATAGCGACAGAGTGCTAGACAATGTGCTAGACAGAGTGCTAGACAGAACTGAGAAGACTAAAATGAACCAATAGAAGAGACCAGAAAGGAAGGGTTTGCAGTAATTAAAGTGAGAGATGACCTAGGCGTGAACGACAGTTTTGCTGAACAAGCAGAAAGGAGGAAGGACCAGAGTCTAGCAATATTGTGAAAGGAGAAGTAACATGATTTGGCAACAGACTTAATATGGGGAACAGAGGAGTCAAAGGTGAAGCCAAGACTATGTGCCAATTCCACAGGGTGGTTGATGATATTGTCAATGAATATCAAGCATGTATGGGGAGAGGAATGTTTGGGGAAACAATAAGCATTTCAGTCTTGAACAAATTGAACTTGAAACGACAGTGAAGCATCCAGGCAGAAATGTCAGGCAAACAGTTGGGGGTGCAAGATTGGATGAAGGGAGAAAGTTCTGGAATTGAGAGGTAGAGCTGGATGTCATCATCAGTGGTATTATTGAAAGTCATGGGAGTTGGTGAGGACATGTAGAGAAGACAGCACATACAGAGAGGACAGCAAAGGACCAAGAACAGAGCCCAGAGGTACCCTGATAGAGTGGGGGAAGGAGGAGGAGCAGTTTTCCCCCTGTGGAAACACAGAATGAACCATTCGGCAGGGAAGACGGGAACCATTTGATGATAGATTCATTGAGACTGAAGTCAAGAAGGGAGTCAAGCAAGTTGCAACAGGGACTGATCAAGTGTATATCAAAGATGCAAAGTGGTGGGAATGGAGAATGAGAACAGGATCTGTTGCATACCTAAAGTGGTACTTGGTGCAGTCCCTGTTTTGGAGAATACAGAGTATCTTATGACTTCTATTTCTTTCGATTACTTTTTTAACCATTGGCACAACATAAAGACACAGATCAGATACCTGTGACAAGAGTGCAGCAAAGAATGAAGACTACAGTTAGTGTCTCTTACAAAACTTTCCCTCACAAATACACAAGCTGCAAAATGTTGAGTATGTTATTTTTACATGACAACTAAAGAGTGGAATATATTAAACAATTGTGAATTTTTGTCCAGTGAATTGATACCTACTATGTGACTATTGGCAATTAATGATATTGTCAATGAAGAGGTCAAAGTGACTGATTTCCCTTCTTCTAGAACAGGGTTATGCCAAATACTGGCAATCAAGAGAGATTCAAACTGTGAGTAAATGGGAGGGAAAACTGTATTTTGTAAAAATGGCAGAATTAACAGCTTGTGTAAGAACTGAAGGGTGCAGATACAACAAATCATTTTCAAAACACTGAATGTTCTTTATTGTGCGGTGGCTGTGAAGAAGGCCAATTCCATGTTCGGGATTATTAAAAAAAAGGGATTGAGAATAAAACGGCCAATATCATTATGCCTTTGTACAAATCGATGGTAAGGCCGCATCTGGGGTATTGTGTCCATTTCTGGTCACCACACCTCAAAAAGGATATAGTTGAATTGGAAAAGGTGCAGAAAAGAGCGACCAGAATGATTTGTGGGCTGGAGCACCTCCTTTATGAGGAAAGGCTACAGCATTTAGGGCTTTTCAGTCTAGAAAAAAGGCGCCTGAGGGGGGACATGATTGAGACGTATAAAATTATGCATGGGATGGAGAGAGTGGATAGAGGGAAATTCTTCTCCCTCTCGCACAACACCAGAACCAGGGGACATGCACTAAAATTGAGTGGAGGGAGAGTTAGAACGGATAAAAGAAAATATTTCTTTACCCAGCGTGTAATTCATCTGTGGAAGTCCTTGCCATAGGATGTGGTGATGGCACCTGGCCTAGATGCCTTTAAAAGGGGTTTGGACAGATTCATGGAGGAAAAGACCATCACAGGTTACAAGCCATAAGCAACCTCCTGGTTTTAGAAGTAAGTTTTCTCTGTGCCAGGCGCAGGGGAGTGGCAGCAGGAAACAGGTTATCTTGTTGGCTGTGTGCTCCCTGAGGCATCTGGTGGGGCCACTGTGTGATACAGGAAGCTGGACTAGATGGGCCTTTGGCCTGATCCAGCGGGGCTCTTCTTATGTTCTTATGTTCTTATTATACACTTGGAAAAACAAGGTGTTTACTTTGGATGATGCTTCTCAATTATTTTATTTGAATGGAATATTGTTCATTCTGTTCTTTTTATAACATAAATTTTATAAGTAGTAAAGTTAAACGCAGTTAAAAAAATTGATCTTAGTAGCACATGAGTGTAAGTTTTGTTTCAGAGTAGCATCAGCAAAAGGCAGGTCTTTGCCACAAGGAACTTACAATCTAAAGCTAGACATCCTCTAAAGCTAGAGGACAAACAACAGAAGGAAGAAGAAGAAAAGTTTAAAAAAAAGATGAAAACAAGTAAATGCAGTTGCGAACTACATACAGTTCGCATGTATGTAGTGTTCACTTAGATGACGATTAAGATAGGCAAGAAGAACTGAATTTGAACCTGAGTTTTGAAAAAAAACCTGAGAGACAAGTGAAATGATTTGGCTGTTCTTGGTGGAAACTCCTGGAAGTGGTGTCGGAAGAGGGGGCGGGTGGTGGTGGTCTACCCCGGGTGAAAAGCGGGGGGGGAACAAATCTGCTGCAGTGGCGGCATGTTGGCGGCAAGGGAAAAGTGAGCGAAGGGTGGGAGCGTTCTTGCGGGCGGGCGATGGTGGGTAAGAATAAACCCTCTGCCCATCCAACCCCAGTTACCTGTATATGGCAGTGGCAACATTACTGGGGGCGAGGCAGGTGACATCACTTCCAGCCACAGAAGTGATATTTTGGTGCCGCCCCCCTCACGCAGTTGCTATGCCACTGATTCCTGATGTAAGGGGCATCAAGGGAGAAGACAACAGGGGATGGTAGAGTTGAGGTAAAGGTCATGGACAAGAATATATCTTCATATGACAGTAGAGAGAGAAAGGACCAAAGCAATGAACAGCTTGAAAGGTAAGGGGGGAAAGGGTGTGCTGTATTCAAGAGGGGGTGAGAGCCTGATCAAGTCCAATGATCCTGACTGAAGTTCTACAGACTATAAGACTGAGTGAGGGCATGCAAAACCTGGTGAACACAGGATGAAATAGTGTTGAACCTCCAGAAATCAGCCTCAGTTTCCAAGTGTCTAGTACTGAAAGCAATCCTTGAGATCAGAATAGCCTGAATAGGGTCTCCAGAAATTTCCAACATTACGGGCGCAATCCTATGTAAGGATCTGGCCGGTGGCCCAAGGCCGCCCGCCGGATCCTGAGCCTGAGGTTGCCCACCAAGCAGCGGGCCAGAGTTCTACTCGGGGAAGGGGACACTCGTCCCCTTCCCTGGGTGTAAACCGGGACCGGCCCGATAGGCCTCCTCAGATTTCCGCCAGCTAAATAGCTGGTGGAAGTCGGAAGAGGCCGTGTAATGCCATCCCCCACCCCCTCCTGGGCCGGCTAGTCCAATGGCCCCCCTCCCTCGCCCGCTGGACCACCCACGCAGCCGCCGGCAGGAGAGCCTACCTTCCTCCGGCGGCCGCTTGACTGGTCCGGCGACAGAGTGAGGAAGGCCGGCCTTGCACCAATCTCCCTTACTCGCGAGTTGTCACAAAGTGCTTTATGGCACGTTTGCGACGACTAAGAACGGCGGAGCACTCGCTCTGCCATTCTTGAGATCCCCAGGATTGTGCTATACATCATGTTGAGGGAAAAAATATCCAGGAAAAGCTTCAGTCAGAGTTGGCAACCCTAGGATGGAAGCAGAGATCAAAATTGTTTTAGAGATGCTAACAAAAAGGGTGAAATAATTCTGTGGTTTAAATAAAACAACAACAAAATAAAGCAGACTTTTCATGTGAAGAACGAACAGAACATTGAGGAGTCAGAAGAGGAACTACAACACAACAATTACCGGGACAACTTTCTTAAACCCACAATACAGAAGTAATTCTATGGCTTGCCAGGAGTTGTGGCACAAGAAAAAAAAAGTGTTAAGTTGCCTGGGACAGCCACACACAAAGTGCGTCTCAGCTTTAATAGATACGAAGGCCACATTTACCAAACTGTGAAAGGAAGCACTTTGTGGATAGACCTTCAAACTGTGTGGTTTCTATCATACTTGATGTTTGACAATAAACCATAATCTCTGTATGACTTCTCTCTGAGGCCTTCAGGAAGAACTTATTGTAATCGGCTATTGTTATTTATTTACCTATCTATCACTTGTTTCTCCCAAATTTGCACCTCAACACCCTACCTTCTCAAAAGGCATGCAGTGGAAGACTTCTTCGAAAGCACCCCCATGTCAAAAGTCTTTGCGTGGGGAAGTCGCAGAGGAGTAGTTCTCCCCGCTCCCACACTATCTATGTTTCAGGCTATATGTGATTGTTCCTTAGCAAACAACACCGGTATGTCTGGCTAACTTACCGGTTACAGACACTATTGCTATAATAAAGTAATGAAATGGGCCTATATATTAGGACCCTGATCCCCATCATCACCCCTGAGCAAGAGGGTTAAGCCAAGCACACAAACATTACTAGGAACACCCAATGGCCTGTGGGATAGGATCTTTTTCAAGAGGGGGAAGCCTGTAACCCTACATCCATGCAGGAGAGTATCTTGCATCTGTAGTGGTCCCCACCCTGTGGGACTCTGTGCCCTATGAAGTATAGCAGGCATTCTCTGTGGATTTCCCAACATCAGTTAAAGAACTGCCTCTTTCAACATGCCTTCTCTCCAGCCTATTATAAGTGCAACCTGGTATTTGGTTTTGCTTCTGTCTCCCCCTGCTCTGAATTTCTTTTGAACTTTCCACTGATTGTTTTGGTTTTTAATTATTATTTTAATGTGTGTGTTTTTCACTTTGTTTGTATGCCACACTGAGTCTGAGGGGAAAAGTGGGGCATACCTTTTCAAAATAAATGTATAAATAGCAGAAGACAATGGAAAGAACAGAGCCTGGCCCCAAGTAACAGATGAATGGGTCAATCTGATAACTAGCAACAGAAGAGAGAGAGAGAGAGAGAGAGAGAGAGAGAGAGAGAGAGAGAGAGAGAGAATGCTTGCATGCGTATGGGTAGCGATAGATGCACCCCTCAGAGCACATGCTGCAATAGCTTCCATCTTGATCACAGCCTCCCTTAGGGAGCACATCCCCCAGACACTGCCAGGCAGGTGCTGCTGCCAGCCAAAACACATTCCCTCTACCACGAAGGAAAGATTCTCTAGTAGTACAAGGTAGCAGCTGGGGCCGATATTGTGTCATGGTCCTGCAAGGCTCCCCGGGTGCTCTCAATAATGAAGGGGTGGTCAGTGGCATGATTGGGCAGCCCCAGGATCTCTCTGGTCAACCATACAGGTTGGCCTTGTGAGAATGAGTGTTTTGAGGGATCCTGTGTTGCTGGTGTGTGCCCTCTGCCTGCCCTGTGAGGGCACTGGACTCTTCCTATCAGACGTCCAGGAGAGGCTGGTACTAACTGTGGTGGTATGTTGGCTAAGAGAGAGGACAGGTAACACTCTGTTTTGACAGAAAGAAAGGGTGCCTTGCCTGCCCCTTGCATCTGGCACTGCTGCAGTGACCCTTTGGGGATGTTGACCCATTCTGGCCTATCTTTAGGATCACAGGACCAGTAGAGGGGCAATCTTGTCAGTCTCAATCCCTTCAAGAAGATGTCGTGTCTTTCCGGCATTTAGTTTCCCATGTACCTTATTCCAATAAAAACTTAATGGCAATCAGCTGTGACTGCATAACCCACGGGAGTCTGAAAGAAAAGGAGGTGACAGGTTAAAGAAAGGAGACATATAGGGTTGAGTAGGTTGAAGGGGGGGGGGTAAGGAATGGTGGTGATCAGCCAGGAGAAGGGGGTAGTGGAAGGTGGGAACCCAATTTTAGAGTGCCATCAAGACCCCTGCAGGAGCACTACCTGGAATGGAAAAATAGGTTGCCCCCATTCCATGGAGCCACTGACAGGTAACCAAATTGCCAATGACAACTCCAACTCACTCAGCCTGGTCATAAACAACACATGCCAAAGCCCCTTGCCCTTCTGACATGTGGCAGCCATGTGCCAACTGGCTGTGGCTGCTAGCAAAGCTATCATCATGCCATCAACAAAGGTAGGCCCTTCCCTACCAATCCCTCTCAACAACACAACATAGTGGGGGCTCAGACCCCATGAGAAAGTGTGTTCAGGGGCTCAGGGACAATGTCAACCACCAGGAAGAGCATATTTGATGCCAGTGTAAGATTGTGCAGTGCAGGATGATGCAGACAGTTGCGATCCACAGTGATAATGCCACTTGCAGCCATCCCATTCCTAAACACATGTACTGGTAGTTATCTGAACCTCATATGGCCCACTCCACACAGTTTTTGCATGTACACTTGTTGTATACCTACTGGGTGTAACCATATGCCTGTTGATATGGCCAGTGGCGTAGGAATACGTGATCCGGTCCCCCTCCCCAGGCGGCAAGCAGGGGGACGACAAATCAGCCACAGAGGCAGCATGGCGGCAGCAAGGGAAAAGCACCACAAAACGGCGTGAAAAAGGTGTGCTAAGGCGGGAGCATCCTTGCGGGCGGTGGTGAGTAAGAATGCACAGACACTAATCTAAAAGTGACCCTGGAAAGACTTCACCTTCTCCCGCCCTGACATACTCGTTTTCTACATCCAAGGAGATTTTTTATGGAAGGGGTGCCTTCAAAACCACAAGCCCCAGTGTGCATCCTGAGGTCACAGGGTTCCATGAAAAGACTGCACCACCTGCTTGTGTCACCTTCTGAACGGAATCACCCAGAGCTGAAAAAGAAGGACCCGAATAGTGAACAAATGTGTAAAGGCCATAAGGACTTGTAATAGGCTCAAGCAACTGTATGGAATAGTAGTGCTGTTCTCTTTAAAGGGAGAGTGGAGACAAAAGAAAACAACCCAACCAACCCAGAGTCAGCAGGGAGGGAGAGATGGGCCCCTCATTTGAAGAAGAAGTATTGCTCCACTACACAACCGAAAGGGTTTCCTGTGGCTGGCAATATAAGCTAGCATCTGGCAATGTAAGCCTGTGATAGGAAGTGAGAACTTCTCTGATAGAATGAAAAGAAAACAGAAGCAACCACAACCGTAGAAGAGCAGCTTTCTAAACCTTCCTATATGGTCTACTATTTCTCCCTCTGCTGTTGGACACACACGTTGTACTTACTTGACACATGCTTGAGTCAAAGGCAGTCTGCTGCTCTTCTGGGTTTTCTCCAATAAACCCCAAATAACCAGACTCAATCAGAGTGCTTCTATTTTTGATAGAACCAGAAGTGGTGGTGAGGCTATTCAAAGCGAAACTCAAATTTCTTTTTAAACCCTATAGTTTTTTGGTTTATATAGTAAAATCAGGCAAACCATATTGCTTTCCTTTTTTTAAAAAAGGGTGATAAATGTAAAAACAAGAAGTGAAACAAGGCAGATATACCTGCAGTTCGACCGACCAACCACCCTCTTGCTTCAGGGCTAGCTTTGCAGCATACGTACCAACAGAAATAGTTCTGTCCTGTTTAGATAGACTTTGTTTTGCTACATGGCTGCATATGCAGTGAAGTGATATCAGGCCCAGAGGGTCCACTCCTTTGATGAGTTAAACACACAAAGGCCCACATTTTGATGCAATCTGATCACATATTTAAGTCCTAGGCAAACTGCAACTGTGAGGAAGTGATAAAGAGAACTTCCTGCACAAAACTGGCTGAGATAACACTTTCCATGGGCTGGGGGGGAAAAAGAGAGAGAGAGAAATTGCCACAGAACTAAAAAGGAACTTGTTCTGCTTTTAATAAATGACCTTTTCTTTTTCACGTGGCTATTGCAAAAGCCAGGGACTGGGAGCACAACTTGCTAGCATTCAATAAACACTAAACTCTGCTGTACAGTACTCTCACGTTTTCTAAGCAACCCTTTGAGAGACTGTGTTTCATTTTTATGCTGGACTTAGGTGTTGGGCGTAAAAAGATTCCAACCCTTAATTTCAGGAAGTTAGTTGCAATTAATGGTTCCGTTTGTATTGAAACAGAACGCAGCATAGCAAAACAAAGCTGTGCTAGAGATTTTTAATGGCGCAATCCTGTCTAGCCTAAGACCAGCGAAGCAACTGCTCCGCTGGTCTAGGGTGTCGCAAATATGCTGTAAGGCACGTTTGAGGCACCATCCTGGCGAGTAGGTAGTACCAGCACTGAGGCCAGCACCACTCTACTCACTGTAGATGAAGTGGAAGGCAAGTTCCACGCCAGGTGGCGGAGGGGTGTGGGGAGGGTGGAATGGGGCGTTCCGGGAGGGGGGGGATTGGTCAGCCAGGCCCGGGAAGGGGGAGGGATCAGCGGTGGCGGCTATGCAGAAATCCTATCCCTCTTCCCAGGTCTGGCCGCCGTTGCACAGGCCTCTAGCTGGCACACATCCAAGTAGCCCCATCGGGGCGGCTGGGGCTTTACCCAGGGGGTAAGGGAGCAAACATTCCCTTCCCCCGAGGTGACTTCTCGGCTGTCATTCTCGTGCCCCGGATGCAGCAGAGGCTGCACTAACCTTGTTGCATTGCAGGGCACAGGGTTAGACAGGATTGGGTTGTTAGTGAGAGTAGATTATCCACAACTAGTGTGTAAAACTACAAGGCTTAAACACCCATTTCCGCCCAGCCCACAGGTGTACACATGTAACTCCTGTTGCATATATACACCCTTGGGTAAAAATGTTAAACGTTGCTTAGTTTTGTAGCTTCTTCTTGGCAGGAAAGATATGGCAGGCATGACTTGGTCCACAACAAGTTGTATCTTGATTCTCAGATTCTGTTAAAGTTTTCCTTTTCTTTTCCCACCTTTCCCTTTTCTTTCCTCTCTCTTCTGAGAAACAAATTAGAAATTGAATATAACTGTTTAGGTACAACACTTAGCCCCAGAACATGCATGTAGTGACAGAACTCTTCCTAGAATGTAGAAAATCACGCATGCGCAAAGTGCCTTCCTTCATGACTGGGGCCAGTTCTACAGCTCTACCGACTTTATCATGAACTAGTGGACCTCCTTTGGGAGGGAATTACATGAAATAGTGGGTTGTAGAAAGAGCATGTTAGAATTTAGTAGATCATAGGTGAATCCTGGGAGAATCAGGTGTTTGTTGGTTTTTCAGACCCCATTACAGTACTTGTTTCCTGACAGATGAAAGCTTTCTAGTTAGATAACTTGCCTGTTGGCAGCCTTAACTGAGAAATAAATACGGTACTGTACATTGGTTAAGATTTATATTTTTCTTCTATCACGTGACAATTTACTAACTCTTTTAATTTTGAGTGTTGTTTTATTCTTAAGCTCTTATCCAATTTTGGTTGGGCTAACAAAATATATTTTATTTACTGCTTTTCCTGTTATGGAACCATTTTGCTTGCAGAGAAATCATCACGACACTATAATAAGATTACTACTAAATCAGTTCCAACTTTGTTTTACAAGCACAGGAAATGATGAGTTAATTCACAGGTCTCACACACACACACACACACACACACACACTGGTGGTTACTCACTTGGATTACAATGAAAGCATTACAAAAAACAGCATGAGTGGAAGGAAGGTGACAAGAGGGAGGTAGTTTGGAACTGAAGGTGTTTACCATCTGATTAATAGATTTCAGCTTTGACTGTGTATCATGAACCCAATAGCACAGATTGAGTGCTGCATTTGAATACCCAGAGTAGATAGCATGGTGAAAGGTGCCCAGGAACAGCCTGTATTGTGAAAGACATGGAAGTATGGAAGATAAAGGCATTCAGAGGTTGTAGCATGAATACAATTGAACAGCTTGGTGGTGGTGGTGGTGGTGGTGGTGGTGGTGGTGGCGGCGGCAATCCTTGTAATGGCTTTGAGCACTCTGTCTTAAATTTGAATGACTTATTCTTCAGCTGCAAAAACAACTTTGGTTAGCAGACATGAAGGACTACCTTCAAATGCAGGTTTGTGGACAGCAAAGTGCTGCCCACACAAGACCTTTCTGCAAATCCAGTGCTGAGTTATTGCTACAGAAATATAAATATTAGAGCTGCAGAGAGAACCTTTTACAGTCATTGATAAGAGTGGTTTTAGGATAAGGAAGTTCACAATAGGCCTCTCCTTATGCCTTTGCTGATGGGCAGCACAATCCACCGTAAGGATCCGGCCGGCGGCCCAAGGCCACCCGCCAAATCCTGTGCACGGGCTGCCTGGTGTGCGCTGGGCTGGAGATCTACTCAGGGAAGGGGACGCTCCTCCCCTTCACTGGGTGTAACTCCAGGCCAGCCCGATCGGCCTCCTCAGATTTAGTAGGCCAAAGTAGAGGAGGCCGTGTAACGGTGTGGCTGGCCTGGCGGGGATGGGGATATGGCCGATGCCATTCCCTGCCCCCTCCCGGGCCAGCTAGGCCAATGGCCCCCCTGCCTCACCCAGCCAGACCGCCCACGCAGTCGGCGACGGAGCACTTACCTTCCGCCGCCGTCCGCGTCTTGGTCCGGCACCGGTGTGAGGGAGGCTAGCCTCCCTTACTCCCGAGGCGTCGCAAACATGCTTTACAGCACGTTTGCGATGTCATCCGGCAACGGAACGCTCGTTTCTTCACCAGGTTCTTCGCCAGGATTGCACCCTTAGACTGTTACCTTTGTCACATATAGCCGTAAGTGGCAGACCAAAGTTGCTTTACCTATATAGGACATAGGCTGAGTCTGTGGCATTTCCAGTTAAAGGATGTAAGGGAGCTAGGCAGGCTGAAAAGGGGGAAAAAAAAACTTTGGAGAGCCTCTATCAGTCAGTGTATGTATATAGACAATGCTGGGCTAGGTAGAATAGTAGTCTGGCTTAAGTAAGGAAGCCGCCTTATTTCATACCACAGAAATCCAGTAACGGTCAGCCAGAACTGAACCCAAGTTGCCAGAGGCCCTGGGCAAAATCTGCACTGGGTCCAATGGTGCCACTGCCATCTGCCCGCCCCTTGATGGTGTATTGGATGAATAATAATAATAATAATAATAATAATAATAATAATAATAATAATAATAATATTTTTATCCCACTTTTCTCTCCCATAGGGGGCACAAAGCGGCTTACAAAAGATCCTCAGTTCATAGTGGATACAAAAGTCATAAAATCACAATTAAAACAACTATTATACCCCCTCAACCCCTAAAACATTAACACAATCTTAAAAATGGGTGGTACCATTGCCACCAGTACTGAAGATTTGGAGGTGTTTGGTCAGGTGGGCCCTCTAATGAGAGTGGACTCTCAGCCAGTGCCTGATCCCTGGTGCTGCCACTATCAGGTCACCCATTCACACATGCAAGTACGTACTGGTTGCTACAGTCATAAGCACTAATCAGTCCAAAGTTCTGTGGTAACTGATCTGAGGAATGTCAGTGAGGGACTGAAGCTGCTTGCAAGTGCAAAATGGGTGCCTCTGAGTAAATGTGCATAGGATTGCATTGTTAAGTCTGTGTCTAAATGGGTGGGGCATACATTTTTGTACCTTCCTTCCTTGAGTTGGAATGGAACCCGCTCCAGTTCATCTGTGCAACAGAGAAACTGAATGCTAAGTGGCGTCACTAGGGTGCGCGCGGCCCCAGGGCGGGGGCGCGTGGCGCGCGTCACCCTAATGACACACACACACACAGCCCCCAAATGAGATTTCGGCGCAGCCGCTAGGCCGCACCGCGGGTTTTGGGGGGGCGACTCGACAGGACGCTGCCCCGGGTGCCCCCGACTCTGCCCCCCCACCACTCAGACCTGTGCCGTTGCAGCCGGAGTCGGCTCCGGGGACATCTTCCCCAGCCAGCTGTCCTGGCCTTCTGACGAGGCCCACTGCGTCAATACGTAATTTATGCGCAGAACGTTTCTAAGGGCAAAGGGCTGCCCTTTTCCCTCAGAAACGGTCTGCGTATGTGCGAAAAACGTAATAAATTACGTTTTGACGCAGTGGGCCTTCGTGAGAAGGCCCTGGAGCGCTGGCCCGGGAGGACGCTCCGAGGCCTTCTCCCGGCCTCGGAGCCTCCGGAGGACGACGCACGCAGCGGAGGTGACACCCGTGGGTGCGCGTCACCCTTCTGCGCGCGTCACCCCCCGGCGGCCCGCCCCCCACGCTCTAGCAACGCGGGTGCTCCCCCATATTTCTGTGAATAGTAATTTCCACAAAAGGAAGGTTCCTACCTTTCACGGCATGCTAAGCCCTAGGTCAGGAAAGTATGCCCTAACCTGGAAAAGCCGCAGCTACAGACTGGACTTGTTAGCACTGTAGAATCTTAACATACTTACTGTAAGAACATAAGAAGAGCCTTGCTGGATCAGGCCAAAGGCCCATCTAGTCCAGCTTCCTGTATCTCGCAGTGGCCCCACCAGATGCCTCAGGGAGCACACAAGACACCAAGATACCATTCTGTTCCCACTCCCTTGTACCTGGCATCTTCCATAGCATGAAAATGATCCCACAACAAAACACGGAAGGAGGAGAAAATCCATCATAATTATTCAGGTATAAAAATAGCTGTTACAAAACTGTCGGCTTGCACAGACCCTCTTTCGACTCTCTTAAGAAGTGAGCTTTTATTTGCCCATTAGTCTTTCCTCTCAAAATTCTACAGCCTGTGAAATGAAACTAATAATGGAGGCCACAATTGACTTGCATATCCTTTCAAAAGCAGAACCACCACCATCCTGCACTCAGGCATGCAAAACTCATGAGAACCGTTCAGAGTGTACTGGGCATAGCTTTTGTTGCTCTTCTTTGCTGAGCCATCTTGGAATGTTCTGCTCCATAACCGTTCGAAGTACCACTTCTTTTTGAAACGGAGGTAGACATCAGGTGCTGTGTAGAGGAATTTCTGTTCTTCGCCTTGAATTATGTCCTTGACTTCCCCCACTGTCTCATATTCATCAGAGAACCAGAATAAATCAGCCACCCTTCTTGAGCACCGCATTAGCTTGGTCAACAGTGCAGTAGTCCCTCAACAGTGCAATAGACCATCCTTAATGAGACACACTAATGGGCTTACTTGAAGGTTTAAAAAAAATGTTATCTCTGCCCAGGAGTTGTTTTGCAGATCCAGTGACTGGAGTCATTTTTAACTGTTTTTAACCAGGCTTCACAGCTGCAGAGAGATATGTAAAGAATAGCATTTCAAACAAAGGCTTAAGAGAAAGAGACATTTATAACATGGGGTGGGATGTTTGCCAGGGTTATTCTTTCCAGGTACAATATTGGTGCCTGTGGATGAGCTTTGGCAATTCAGAAGTTTCTGGTGACATCAGTTTGAGATTAGAACAATTGAAAAATCCATTAACCTTGTTCAGTTTCATCAGTTCTTAAGCCCTAGTAGTCCATTTTAATACACACACTCTCTCTCTCCCCCTCCCTCCCTCCCTACACACAATGTTTGGGCTTGACTGGCCCACCTAATCATTCAGTGAGTAACCAGTCAGTGAGCAAGTTAGCGCTGAAGGTACTACTTCCACAGTAACTGAAAGCTGAAATTCGGTGCATATCATATGTAGTCCGTCCTGATTGCTTGAAATAGTGGAACACTGGGCATTTTTACTTTTCTCCTTCAAAGTTTAGGACATGAAACTTACCCTCTAAATAGCTAGCAGTACAACACAAAGCAAATTCCTGCAATGGAAGAATATGGGCATACTGGCCTGCGGGAGTGCCAAACCTGTTTCAGATTGTACAACAATAGCCAAAAATGTACATATGTTTGTAGAATGAAAGCTGCATTCTCTAGTATTAGGGCTGGAACCTTAAATTGATACATCGGTTAGATTAATTGATTAAAAATATTTTTGATCAGTTAAAAAGGCACCCTCAATTAATTAGACACCATTTGTTTTTTAAAAGTTAATTATTTTATAAGTACTTATAAAAACAAAAGACACCATCTTAGAAAAGGCATTTCCTATTCATTCTCACGCAAGAAGAAATGCCTCTTGGAAGATGTAAACTACTGCCTTTGCTATACACAAATGTTTGCAGAAGTACTATAATCAAATTCATTACAACTAATTTGATAAATCAATTAATATTTCTTTAATTGAATGACAGCCCCAACTAAAATGAGTCCAGAGAATGCTTATACATTAAAAATATGTAATAGTATTTAACATGCTGTTCCTTGGTGGAAAAAGGAAGTCAGTAACATTTTTACTGAATCAACTTCTTTAGCAGAAAGTGTAATTTTGTTAATGGAAGCAAAGTGACTTAACGTGAAACCTATTTAATAAATACGATGATGATAAAGGTTTATCATCAAAAATATATTATCTTGAAGGATGACTAGGAGTAAAAATATAGATACAGTATTGATGATCAAAATCAAGAGATCTCATAGATGCTTAGGAAGTAACCACCATAAATGAATGCTTAGGAAGTTATAATCACCATCAATGGGTTGCAATGTTTTACTTCTGGGAATCTTAAGGGAAGCAAACTAGGCAGGGGTTGCAACTCAATAGTTACAGCATAAGAGTTGCATGCTGAAAGTCCCAGTTTCAGTTCTCTGCAGCTTGCCTTAAAAAGTAGGAGGCAGATCTCTGCCTGATCTTGGATAGCTACTGCAGAGAGTCAGCATTGGACTAGAGGACTCATAGTCTGATAATTCAGTGTATAAGGCAGCTTCATGGGTGTCCAGGTGGCAGTTGTAAAGAACTGAAGAATACTTAAAGACATAGGCATTAAAAAGCTAGGTAATCCGATGGGTTTTTCAGGTTCCTGTAATTGGTGGCTGCATGCCCAGTACGGTAATTAAGGCTACAATCCTGTGCACACTTACCTGAGAGTAATGCTCCCAGGTAAGACTGACTTACGAGGAGTAAACATGCATAGGATTGTGCTGTAAATGTCCACACTAAATATGTGAGCTCATAAAAAGAAAAGGGAAACAAATGTACTTGATAAATCAACATTTACCAGTGTCATTTACCTGAGGTGGCCTCCTCAGGTGATACAGTCTGGGGCTTTTAAAGTTCTGCACATTGTCAGCTATATGCTGTTAGCATGTAGAGAGGCACACTTTCAGTTTTCTGCCTTAGAATCAAAATGTATTCCCGCTGTAGATTAGTTATATTTGTCTGTTAGTGAAATGCAAGTTCTTAAGGATTCAGAGATTCCACAGGAGTGTTTAGAATGGTCTGTTTAGAACAATCCACTGTGGAGTCTAATGGATCCAACTGAATTCTAGAACTTATTCTGGAGCATTTACCTACTAGCATAATTCACTCTTCTGTCAATGCTGTAGATCACTGGAATGCAGAAATGATTCAATTTACAATTTACTCTATTGATCCTAAGCATCCCTCCTATAGATTCAAGGCAGGATTTGTTTACTTCCTTTAAAATATTTATGCCCAGTGGCATCGGAATGGGGGGTGCAGTCCACCCCGGGCAACAAGGAGCTCCACCAGCCTAAGGTTACACAGGATTGTGCAGCCAGGATGGTGTAGTGGTTTGGGAGTCGGACTTAGACCTGGAGGATCCAGGTTCAAATCCCCGCTCAGCCAAGAAGCTTCCTGGGCCAGTCACTATCTCTCAGCCCCACCTACCTCACAGGGTTGTTGTGAGGACAAAAAGGAGGGGAGGAAATATGTACACCACTCTGAGCTCCTTGGAGGAAGGGCAGTATAAAAATGTGAAAAATAAATAAAAAATAAATATGTACTTACATTAGGACTCCAATCCTCAGAACACTTACTAGGAGGAAGGCCTATTGAGCACAATGGGACTTTCTTCAAAGTGAACTTTTCATTTTTAATGTGTCTGCCACTTTTCTATATCATTGTAAACGTGTAGTGTAAGGCTGCAAGTCCTAGTCGCACATACTGAAGAATGAGCTCTACTGAACTCAGTGGGATTTACTTCTCAGTAAACATGCATAGGGTCAAGCTGTATAGTGAATGTTCTGTGCCTCGTACTGTATATGGCTGAGTTGTGCTGAAGTGATGTGATCTGCCAAGAATACTGCGAAAGCAACCAAGATCAGGTTCAAGCAAAAATAATACCTCCCATCACAACTCAAGCTTATGCATGTCCACTAAAGTATGTTCCATTGGGTTCAATTATTATTAACAGTATTTCAACGTATTTCAACAGTATTTCAATGGGACTTACTCCCAGGAAAGTGTGTGTGTGTGTGTATATATATACACACTTGTGCAGCACTATGTGATAAACAGTAGTTGAAACAGTAAGAAAAAAAGGTTGCCTTTATGCTTTTGAGAGGAATGCAATTGATTTCAGGGGAAATAAGTGAGTAAAAGAGGAGAGGTAGACTGTCCTTGCATTTCCAAAGAGGCTAAAGTTCAGGTTTGGCTTGAATGATTGCAATTCATTCTGATTAGATAACTGTAAAAATGTCCTAGACTGTCTCAGTGTACACATATTTGGTATTTCTAGCCAAGCTTCTATCCAGGACTGTTTTCTCTAGTATCACGCAACTGACTCATTGATTATCCAGGACATAGCAAGCTTGCCAGGTTAAGAAGAGTTCTATGGTAAATCATTCATTCTCCTTTAGTTACTTGTGTTTACTGAACTTTTGGTGCCCACAATTCAATTGTGGGAGAGATGTTTGAGGTTTTTTGGGAGGGGATTCTAATAACATAATTTACAACAAGCTGTACCAAAGATTCAGCAAAGATCAGGAATATAAATAATAAAATGAGGCAGAGAAAGAGGAAAACATGTTTAACAGTACAATCTTACAGTCGCATCACTATGGGGGTGCAACTGGTGCGGGCACAACTGGTGCACCAGATGCAACACTCTGTGGGGGGGGCGCGACACGAGAGGCCCATGGAGCTCTGTGCTCGCTGGATGTGCCTGCCCACCCTTGGCTCTGGTCTGGCCACAAATAGCGGCACTCTGAAAGTAATTGGCGGTGACGCACAGCCAACCTACTTCCAGGGGTGCCGTGCTCCACACTGAACACCCAGCACCAGCAACCCCACGCCACGGCTGCAATCTTATGCATGTCTGCTCAGAAGTAAGCACCATTTATTTTAAGAGAACTTACTTGCAGGTAAGGTTTTACAGGATTGTAGCCTTAATATTATGCTTTAGGTATAAACAGATAAGTCTACTAATTCCTGGCAAATAGAAAGGGCAGAAATGGAAGCAGTAACAGATTTTACGTTTTTGGGTTCCAAGATCACTGCAGACGGAGACAGCAGCCATGAAATTAAAAGACGCTTACTCCTTGGAAGGAAAGCTATGGCAAATTTAGACAGCATAATAAAAAGCAGAGATATCACCATGCAAACAAAAGTTTGCATAGTCAGGGCGATGGTGTTCCCAGTAGCAATGTATGGTTGCGAAAGTTGGACCATAAGGAAGGCTGAGCGCCAAAGAATAGATGCTTTCGAACTGTGGTGCTGGAGAAGACTCCTGAGAGTCCCTTGGACTGCTAGGAGATCAAATCAGTCCATCCTAAATGAAATCAACCCTGACTGTTCCCTGGAAGGACAGGTACTGAGGCTGAAGCTCAAATATTTTGGCCACCTATTGCGAAGAGAGGAGTCTCTGGAGAAGACGCTGATGCTGGGAAAGATTGAAGGCAAAAGGAGAAGGGGAAGGCAAAGGATGAGATGGTTAGACAGCATCACCGATGCAACTAACATGAAAATGAGCGAACTCAGGAAGATAGTGGAGGACAGGAAGGCCTGGCGGGATATGGTTCATGGGATCACGAAGGGTCGGACACGACTTAACGACTGAACAACAACAACAACTACTAATTCTATTAGCATTTTTCAGATAGTCATGATCTATCAATATGGAAATGCAGCTGAACTAAGAATAAAGGAGGATCAAATTTCCACATAAGGCTGCAATCTCATGCAAAAACCCAGTGAGACTTATGGCCCAATCCTATGGGCCACTTACAAAAGCAGCTCTATTGATCCACTATCGTAAATGGCCCCTGCAATAGTGAAAATGTCATGCCACCATTGTACACAATAGAACCACTGGTGGAAATGGCCAGAGGCTCCATGCACCTGACCAGACTCAACCAGATGCTCTGACAGCCCAGGTACGTTGGCAGAGGGGGGGTCGTGGGTGGTCCAGGGACAGTTCAGGGTGGGAAGGGGAGGGCAGGGGGCAGAATGGAGGGACAAAAGTACACACCGGATCCTATCCCCAATTTTCCAAACCACCCTCTTCCTCCTCTGACTTTTGCCAGCAAAATAACTGGCATGGGTCTGAGGTGACCAATGGGTGATTAGGCAGCCTACGGGAGGTTGTTTGATCACATACACACCATAGCCAGCAGCGCGGCTGCATGGCATTATACTGTATAGCGGGGGGTAGAATTGGGCACTTAATCTTGAATAAGGATGCATAGGATGCCAGCCCATCCAGGACATGAACAATGTAGGTCACAGCAGAGGCAGGAGAGAGTAGCAGACACAGGGTGCTCTTGCAAAGTAGCTCACAATATATGGGACATCACACAAACAACACACCACACTAATCAGCCAATCAATCCATTAAGAACATACCTGTTTTATGGTTGTATGCTTCCTATGAACCAGCATGAAAATACTTGACCATCTACTTCTTCTTACAATCCAGCTGATATGCAATAATTATTAATAATTTGCATACATTTATGCAGAAACAACTCGAAACAGGATTTGGACAGATCTTTTAAAAAAATTAAGAGGTCCAATTTTTCTACAACTCAATTAAAAAAGTTCCCTCAAGTTAACACACGAATCACAAAGCCATTATTTCTGAAATGATCCCACTGCAATGTACACATTTCCTTTTTGTGTAAGCATCAGTTGCCACAACAGACAACTGCAGTCTATTACAAGCTGAGCAACCATCCCTCATTCTATATCCAAAACAATAGTAGGTTATTAGAACCAACTAAAATTTGCACAATAATGAATTCTCAAGTTCCCCAGATCAGAGATGCTGGATGTTAAGCAGAAAAGAAAGAAGGAAGGGAGAGGGAGCGAAAGAGAAGTCCCTGACTCAACAATCTGCATCTTATTTTAGACAGAGACACTAAAAAAATGAGATGGTAGGTAAAAGAAGGGCTTAAAAACTAAGTGTAGGAAGAAATGGTGTGTGATCCTTCACTCTACAATGCATGGACAGAGACGTTTTGATAACAGTATAAATGGGCCATTAATCAGTTCTCTGTCTGGGTGTGGCAAAGCCATATCAAATGAAGCATTAACCTACTAATCTTGAAAACTATGACAAACACTGGCTAATTGACCAGCATAAGCCACGTTGAGTCAAATATTTAGTTTTGCATTAAATCCGTATCCAACATTAGAGGCTTTCCTCTTGATTAAAACAGCTAGAATGCGGTTTTTCTGCTCCATTTCCCACACCTAATTAATGCCCAGCATTGACTCATTTTCTAATAACATTACAAATGTATCAGCAAACATGCATAAAGAGGAACCAAACTAGGCCTGTATGATTAATTCATATTTCTCCATTTGCAAGGGGTGCTAATATGCTATAAGTGAGGCTATTTGCAGACACTTGCCTGAGCTGTAAACAGTTAAGTCCCCTGATTGCTTAGATAAACAGTCATCTACATCTGGAGATAAGAACTACCAAGAATACACTGTAGGGAATTTAATTTTAGACTCATTAGGAGGTAAAAGGCGATCTGCTGCTACATTTGCAGGTAGTATTGGCAAAGCAATTATATCAGCATCATGCAATATATCCTTTGCTAGTAGGCAAAATGTTAATGTTAAAAGGGAGTATTATCATGGAAAGTGTGCAACGTATCTCTGAAGAGGAAAATGAATGGTTGTGCCAACAGTAGTTGGTTTATTTTGCTTGAGCGGGTGTTTTTGGCAAATTTATTCATGACTGGGAAACAGCCAAACCTAAGCCTGTATAAGCTGTAAACTATGAACATATTTTGATGGGAACAGAGTGGAGAGAGACTATATCAAAAACAAAAAATAAAATAAAGCACCTGAACTTTCAAAATTGAGCAAACCACATTTATATAGCACTTCCAAGCGTTCACAGCTTTAAATACCTTTTTGCCCTAATCCTATCCTTGCACCAATGCAGCCACGCCATGGAGACACATGCTGCATCCTATTGGGGGGGGCAGAGCAATTAGGAGGCCTCCTCAAAGTCCCTTTTTTGTTGTTGTTCAGTCGTTAAGTCTTGTCCGACCCTTCGTGATCCCATGAACCATATCCCGCCAGGCCTTCCTGTCCTCCACTATCTTCCTGAGTTCGCTCATTTTCATGTTAGTTGCATCGGTGATGCTGTCTAACCATCTCATCCTTTGCCTTCCCCTTCTCCTTTTACCTAATCTTTCCCAGCATCAGAGTCTTCTCCAGAGAGTCCTCTCTTCGCATTAGGTGGCCAAAATATTTGAGTCTTGGGTCAATATTATACGTCTTGGGTATTATACGTCTTGGGTGGCCCTGCACGGCATAGCTCATGGCTTCATTGAGTTACGCAAGCCCCTTCACCACGACAAGGCAATGATCTATGAAGGGGCAAAGTCCCCTTACCTCCAGGTAATCCCCCTGTTGCCCCGAGTCTACTCAGATCTGTGCCAGTTCTTTGGATGGTGCAAATCTACATGGACCCCAAGGTGGCGTGGCAAGGCCAGGCGCAGGCCATATTGGTGGCTCTTTGCTGCCCCGATCGCTGACCCAATCCTCCCCCTCTCCAGCCCTTTACTCCCCCTCCCTGCCCCCAGGACTAAAATTTGGCACTTACTGGTGCCAAGGGAACCAGATAAGCCACTATCACACAGCCAGCACTACTTGCCATTTGCGGCAGCAGCCCAGTAGCACACGACCGCGCATTGCATTTTCTGACACCACAAACCACGCTATGCTGCCAGAACATGAGGATTGGGATAGGATTGGGCAATATCTCAGTAATGCTAACAGCAACCCTGTATGGCAGGTTAGTTTTATTATCTCATATTGCAGATGGGTTCGGGAGGCTTAGAATAATAGTTGGTTGTTCTCCTGAGGTCACCTAATGAGTACAAAGCAATGGCAAGATTTCAACCAGAGGTTTCCTGGTTTATATACCTCAATCTCTAAGCCGCTATGCTATGCTTGCTTATGAAGCTAAAAATAAAACACATTTTCCCCTCAAGACTGCTGAGGTGAAAATCCCTAATTTGTATGTGTTCACCTGCCTTGGACGTTTCTACCACCACACTGAGGCTTCTGTGAGGGGGCTGCTTAGTCATTTGAAGATCATACCCATGTTTGCCCTATTGTGGTGGTGTTTAGTGTTTGAGCACCTTTTGCTTCCCCAGCTGGCTGGTAAATCAAGGACTAACATTTGAGCTTAGTTCATTAGACTGATTTCTAGGAGCGGGAAATTCAAGTGACTCAGGTGAATTTGAAACTGTTGGAGAAAGGCAGCATTCGTCTGCTGGATACTGGGGGGAACACTGGGGGGGGAGGTATGTTGTCTGGTCACCTGAAAGACCTTTTGCCTTGACCTCTCTGTGTGCAAAGGAAGGGGCGTGGCCCCTGACCTATTTCCTCCTTCTTCATGCTCTCTCTCACTCTCTTCTTCTCCTGACTCCAATGAGGTAAGATGTGCCAGGCTTGGGCTCTGCTGCCAGTGGCCATCTTACAGCACACCCCATGCAGGGGGCCCCAGCTATAGGGGGGGCTTCGTCCTAAGTTAGAACTGAACCTCTGATCTTAATCAGATGCTGTATATATGAACTGAAACCGTGAGTAAACTTTCTCTTCTGCAACTTCACTCAGCCTCAGAAGCGTCGCTCCGGTAGGGGCGGGGCTGTAAGTATCGCTGCGGTTACAGTCGCTTTACCGAGCGAGGAGGAGGCAGCCCCGCCCCCGCACTGTCCGAGCCAGTCCCCTGCGGAGAAAGTAGCAGGCAAGAGACCCTGCCTGCTGCTTTCTCCGTAGGCGAATGGCTCGGACAGTGAGGGGGCGGGGCTGCCTCCTCCTCGCTCGGTAAAGCGACTGTAACCGCAGCGATACTTACAGCCCCGCCCCTACCGGAGCGACGCCTCTGCTCAGCCTATGCCTCGTGTGTTTATCTAGCTAAGTATAAGCAGTCTGCCTTGGGTGTAAGGGGGAACTCAGATAACCTCAATAGGTTATTCCAATAGTAACAAGATATGCAACAACTATCAACCAAGTGACAAAAAATACTACCCTTAGAAAAGATTAAAGAAACAGGAGCAAGTTCCCATGCAAATCAACACTGACGCGTCATATCTGCCATGCATGTTACAGTTTGTTGCTGTGAAAAATGAGCACAAGCTAAAAAAAGGTGGTTACTGCAGCCAGGTGGACCTTGGAGGGTGTGGAATATGGCTTAGAAGTGAAATTGTGCCACCATTCTTAAGTGAGGAACTAATGGAACATGTCGACAACCCAAGTGAAGATGATGATGACAATTATGTGGAAATTCAGACGAGATTCAGTTAATATGTCAAATGATGATGGTAGTGACTAAGAATATGCATCAATGAGCAAATTGGCTTTGCACGTTGTTGCGATGACTGGGCTCCCCTTGCTCCATTCTTCTACTCATAAGTTTCTCTTAAGGAAGGCCTGAGATTTAGGTTCAACAGTAAAGAGGCTTCCCTGAGACACTTGAAGTCAGTGTGATTGCAGAAAAACCATGTGGTCATGCAGACAGGTTGTTTTGTGTATTCTTTATCTTCTCCATCTGGGTCCACCAAAAACAATAACCCTAGCCAAGCCACCTGCTGGAATTGGCATGCATATTTACAGTCACAACATATACATTTGAAATAGCAACTATATTAATTACAAACATTTTGCTAATATGAAGGGCACAATTTATGGAAATGGGCTGCCAAGTGCAAAAGGGTTGGGGAACCACTGCTTTAGGTTAAACTTGAGTATGAGAAAACACAATTCACGTTTTTATCACACTCCTAAATGAGGAAACCTGTTCTCCTGTGTTTACACTTGGTATTCACCATTAGTCAGGCGATTATCCTAATGTGCTAGAAAAATATAGTAACAAGGCACAGCTGCTTCAGCCAGAATTGTATTTTAGTGAACGTTAAGGACTTAATGAGTGCAGGTAATTGACCCAGCAAAGCTTAAAAAAAACCCACTCTACCTTCAGTTAAACAATCAACAATCTGTACTTCTATATCACCATCTCACCCCTGCCAGTACCTGCTATCAGATCTATTTATGGGCAACCGTTGTCTAAGAAACCACTTCCTCCAGGCTTCTAAACCAGCACTCAGAATCCATTTTGAAATCATTTGTTCAATTAATTTGGTGTAATTTGCAAATAATGGAATGCAGACTCTGCAAGGAACTAAGGAAAAATAAGATCTCCATTCACAAGGTGGTTAACATAACTATTTAATTGTTAATGACTGGTGCTTCCTGGGGCAATTGACAAATCATCTTAATCATTTTGGCTAGAGTGCTTTCAGATAGAGTTTGCAATGTTGCAAATCATAAGAGAAAGCAAGGTTGTTTCAGTTTAATCAGGAAAGATAGCAACCATACTGGGCAGCTGGAGACAATAAATTGCCAAAATCATTAATGGTGTAATCAATAAACCAGCTTAAAGAGGATGACATTATTTTGTTCTTATCTCCTGCTGAAAAGCTTGATTAGGAATTGAGAAATATCATTGGCTCCCGCTGATAATGTCATCTGTATTGAACTTGAGAACTTCTACACTGTTGAACAGAAATAAAGTACTGCTGGGAAACATGATGAGTCTACATTTCCAGTGAAAGTGTTTACATGTAGTCAATTTGCAAATCATTTACCACAGACAATAGTTTCACAGGCAACAAGAGAATCACTGTTAATAATGATTATTAACATTTTAAAATAAATAATTAATATTTCTATTAAAAATAATAAAAAATACGCTTACCTGGTCGCTGGTCGGTGGTCGCTGCTGCTGTTGCTGCTGGGGCCGTGGCAAGCAGGCTGGGGCCGCGGCAAGCAGGCACCGGGAGAAGCACAGCCTGCTCGCCTGCGTTGCGCGAGCCCTGGAGCTCACGCAACACGGGCAAGAAGCAGGCTGTGCTTCTCCCGGTGCCGCTGGTCTCGCAGCGGCACCGGGAGAAGCACAGCCTGCTCGCCCGCGTTGCGCGAGCCCAGGAGGTTCGCGCAACACGGGCAAGAAGCAGGCTGTGCTTCTCCCGGTGCCGCTGGTCTCGCAGCGGCACCAGGAGAAGCACAGCCTGCTCGCCCGCGTTGCGCGAGCCCTGGAGCTCGCGCAACACGGGCAAGAAGCAGGCTGTGCTTCTCCCGGTGCCGCTGCGAGACCAGCGGCACGGAGAGAAGCACAGCCTGCTTGCCCACGTTGTGCGAGCCTGCTAGAGGCTCGCGCTGGCCGGGCAAGCAGGCTGTGCTTCTCCGGTCTCCCAGCGGCACCGCATGGAGCCGCTGGGAGACCGGAGAAGCACTGCCTGCTTGCCCGGCCAGCGCGAGCCTCCAGCAGGCTCGCGCAACACGGGCAAGCACTGTGCTTCTCCCGGTGCCGCTGACGACCGGGAGAAGCACCTGCTCGCCGCGCCGCCATCTTCTTCTTTTTTTTTTTTTTTAAACTTACCGGGCAGCATCTTGGGTCACGAAATCTCGCGTGATCCAAGATGTCGGCACCCAATTTGGGCGCCGACATCTTGGATCACGCGAGATTTCGTGACCCAAGATGCTGCCCGGTAAGTTTAAAATTTAAAAAAAAGATGGCGGCGCCCATTCGTCCCCCGGGACACGACCGGGAATTGGGTCCGATTTCCGGGACTGTCCCGGCGAAACCGGGACGAATGGTAAGCCTAACTATATCCTTTTTGAGATGTGGCGACCAGAACTGGACGCAATATTCCAGATGCTCCAGATGCCTAGTGCAGGCTGGCTGGAGACCACACTGGCAGGGAAAGGCGAGTAAAGAAATTTTTTTACTTACCTCTCCAACTGCTCTATGGTCCGCTGGGCCTACTAAGACCTACAGAATGCCAGCTCTGTTACAACGTAGATTTATTAGACTGAGGCCTCATAATTACCCCTGCTAACTGGGCAAGAGGCACTTTTTAAATTGGTGCTCCTCTTATATTTAGCAGGGGGAGAGTAACTGCCCCCCTCTCACCCCAGCACAGTGTCTTTTCTGGTGGCTGTTTGTTGGTGGTGTTCTGCATCTTTTTTAGATTGTGAGCCCTTTCGGGACAGGGAGCCATTTAATCATTTGATTTTGTCTGTAAACCGCTTTGTGAATTTTTTTGTTGAAAAGCGGTATATAAATACTGTTAATAATAATAATAATAATAATAATAATAATAATAATAATAATAATAATAATAATAATAATGGAGGGATGGGAATTGGTGGGTGCTGCTGTTGCCGAGATCCACCCCCGTCCCGACTCCGATCAAGCCTGATCCCCACCCTGATCCCCACAGCCTGATCCCCACCCTGATCCACCCCACCACTACCACCATGTCAACAGCAGACAGCCAGTTTACATGGTGCCACACTGCTTGCACACGGCCTTCCAGCCTTTGCACCACCAGCAGCATTTTACAGAATGACAGAGAGGCAGTCACACCAATGGCAAGAATAGGATTGGTCCTCAGCTGCATTGCTGCATTACATGCCTTCAGACAATATTACATATTACATGCCTTCAGATATTTTATGGTGCTGATCGTTCGAGCAGTCTCAAAGCTTTTTACCAGAAATGGACAGGCCACGCTCAATTCTTCTGAGTTAGGCCAATTTATGTTCTGTGAAGAAACAATTGCTGAATCAATCTTTAGCACAGAGTTACGCTAGTACTACACTAGTATACTATACTAGTACAGAGTTATAAAGAGCTGGTTTGACCCAAAACGTCTTTTTGAAGCAAATGCTGGTACTGAATTAAATAATTTGAACCACTGCTGTCCTGTTGGGAAATAATAAGGCAGCTTCCCACATGCCTGTTGCCTCCTGCCTATCACAGCCTATTGCCTGTGAATATCACTCTCTCCTCTTCTGTCCTACCCCTCCCCATCACCAAAATCCATGCCTGGCAGTTGGGTCTGGCTGAACTGTTAGACAGTGTTTACAGTCTTCAAAAGTGGGTGTTGTTTAAGGAGTCAAAGTACACTATCCAGCAAAATCAATATCCTATTAGGCTAGAAAGAGTTCTGACTATCAAAGGCCAGCGAACCTAATGGCTAAAAATATAAGTACCTGACCCAGAAGATTAATCACACACTGCCATGCTGAAATTGGTGCAATTCTTCCAATCATTAACGTTCTGCTTGCAAAAAATGTGCTTTTCATGTTTGTTTTCTTGCTAAATGATAACCGTTTTCAAGTTGAATCTCCTGATAAAATGAGTTTAAAAACAAGATGAGAACCATGCTGTAAAGGTCATCCATGTGGATCCTACCTGATGATTCTATGTGCCCCCAAAGGAAGCCAGTCAGGGGGTTCGGAGAGACAACTGGACCTCAAAAAGTATGAGAGGAGTTGGTGTGATTGAGCTCAACAAGAGGTTTTTTTTTAAAGAATACAGAATAGGGTATTGAGATCCTACAGACTTTTCAGAAATGTATCCCTGGTTTCTTTCCAGTTGAGACTATTCCCAGCTGTGGATCTGTAAAGATATTGCAGCTTTGGGAAACAGTAAGTCTATGTATACACAGATATATACCCATTTGGGACTGTAGTGCCATGCTGTTGGTCTGCCACCCAACAAATTAACACCTGTCAATGGTGTTTAGTTGGTCAACCACCTCCCTTGGAGGTTTTTTTTTTTTTTTTTTTTTTTTGCAATGGTAACAACTACTGTGTATTCCCAGGGAGCTCAGTGCCATGGTCAAAGGCATTTGTGTAACACAGGTGATAGATAAGGCATTCAAGACTAAAGCACACCTTAATTCCAAGCAAACATTGGAAAATTAAAGCTAGTCTGAGCTGATGGTAACCTGGTAAACCTTTAAAACAAAAGGAACAAGGTCTATACAGTGATTTCATTAATTGGATTGTAGACTTTTCTGGCCTTGCCGAAAAGATCAAGTTATGACCACCAAGGCCAGAGGAGTCTTGTAAGGTGGAGAACGGATGGTGGAAAACAAGGCAGCAAAAGGGAAATGTTCAATAAGATGCAGATGGGTAAAAATGTCAGCAAACTGATTAATAGAAATATAATCTGTCTACTATTATATTCGTGGTTATTATCATGAAACACGTTGTAGGGAAAGAGCTCAGGGTGGTATACATGGTTTTCTGTCCTCACCATAATCATGCAAGATAGGATTAAGCCAAAAGAGAATGACTGGTCTAAAGTCACCCAGTTGGGTCTAATCCAATTTACTGACCACTACATCACACTCGCTCTCAGGTATCCCATTGTATTATCTTCACAATAACCCTGGCTGAAGGATAACAATAGTAAACCCACCATTGAGGCACCAAGGATTTCCTGTGCAGCAGCCTAATAATACTGATGAGCCAATGTGGTGTGTAGACAGAGGATGGTAGAGCATCCCAGCAAAGCATCTTTTCCAAGGTCTATTTGCTGGTGTCTCTCTTGCATCTTTTTTGATATTGTGAACTCATTGGGGACAAAGAATTAACCCTTGTTAATACTGCCTGACTTTTGGAAACCCTCTCCGTGCGCACTTGACTTTGTTTTTAATTAATGTTACCATTAAATGAGACATTTAAATAAATTATTTACAGTCGTGACTCAGAATAGCTCTTCCCACGGGGCTATGGAAGTCTCATCTCCAGAGACTCCTTTATCTTGAGATTAAATACGCCTATATGAAACAGAGATCTATCCAAACCAAAGACCTCAGAGAGCCTCTCAGGGTCTCTCAGCCATGAGTCCAGCTACACTACTGTGTGAATGTCCCTCAGGCAACACAGAGGCATAATTTGCCTGGGTTCATATGGCTTAGAGACGCCATGATAGACAGACCTTTCGCATTCCTTAACATCACCCCTCAAGCAAGCTTCCGAAGGAGACCAGCTGCGAGGCCCTGCAACAACCACACACAGAGAAATCCAACAGGTGAGGTTTAAATCGGAACTGCTGTCTCTGAAAAGGTGTTCAGGGGCTGGTGGAGTTTAGGTAAGGAAGATGGGAGGTGTGTCTCGATTCATGAGAGGAGCAAGGCGTGTGGCAAGAAGATTTTTCTCAACAACAACACACCATCTCTCTTTGTCGCTGCTCCGCTCTCCACGCTCTCTTCTTCATGCTTTCTCACTCTCTTCCTATCCTGACTCCAAGGTGGATGGACGTGTGCCATGTGGGCTCTGACCCAGGCGGCCATCTTCCAGCACACTACCATGCAGGAGACCCCAGCTGTAGGGGGGCTTCGTCTTAAGTTAGAACTGAACCTCTGGTCTTAATCAGATGCTGTATATATGAGCTGAACAGTGAGTAAGCTTCTTCTTTTTGCAACTTAACTCAGCATATGCCTCATGTGTTTATTTAGCTAATAGCAGTCTGCTTGGGTGTAAGAGGGAACAAACACTGCTAAGAATTTCCTAGATAACCTCCCAAACAGAGGTATCTCCCAACACAGGCGAGGCCCCCTGATGTACTGCTTATAAGCACCATCATCACCGCCTTCACTGATTGAAAGACAACGGAATTCATCAGCATCTACACCGACTGAGGAGGAATTGCTGTTCCAGGCTGACAAAGAGCGCGTGTCTCCCTGAACAGGCCACTGGCGTGAAGCGGAAACTCGATCTTAATTGCTCCGCTAAGGAGGAGAATCGAATTCAGCAGTCGTTACGAAGCCTGGAAGACTGACCCAGAAGCCACTTTGGAAGTGAATACGACTCATTTTCAAGGAGAAGCTATACAGCTCAGCTGACGCGTGCACTTAAACCCTGGTACAAAATCTGTGAGAATGCATTGACATGACAAAGCAAAAGAGAAGGACTATTAAGTTCCATTTACTTCAATGGGAAAAGCAAATAGGTGTTTCAGGCTCTCCCTTTGAAATTAATGGAGCTAAAAAGCTCTTCACTTCAGCTATTCGTACATGTATTCAGAATGCATGTAAAAATGGGGAGGAGCTTTCACAATGAATTAGTTGGCAGTCATGACAGTTGATGTCTTTCTTCGGACTGGGAGTGTCCCGTCCCCCCCCCCCCTGAAATTAATTGGCTGTGAATTTGGCTTGTTTGTTGGGAAACAGTATCCACTGATATTGTTAAAGTTACCCGTGTTAAAGTCACCCGTGCTTTCATATGTCTGTAATCATGAAAAGCTTGTTAGGAGAAATGGTTTGGTCTTTAAAGTCCTATTTTCTCTTGTATTGGATCAACCACCTGATATGCAGAAGTTCAACAGGTGACATCTGTTCCATGGGAAAAAGCTACAACTGTTGAATTTCTGCCAGTCGAAGGAAGGAGCCCTCCTGAGAGAACCTGGTCCTGGAATATTCTAGCTCAACAACTCCAATCTCTGCATGTCTGACCACCTAGATTGAAGTTCATGAGATGGCCACTGGCTCCATAGTCAAGATTATTGACAGACTGATGCTTGTTAGAAATCCTGATAGATAGAAGGACTCTCCTGTGCCCGGAATTGCTAGTAGAAAACATGGCTTTTCCCTGGGCTTGCAAGCAATCTGAACTGCAGCTCTCCCTTTCTAAACTCTTTCCCATACCATGCATAGCCTACCATACCTACAGTATCATCTCAGGAACCACCTTTTTCCACTTTTGAAAATGGAGGGTGAGCATTCATTTGAACAAATATGGTACAAGTACAAAGAGTTCTTGGGCTGAGCAGCTTTTAAAAAGATTTTTTTGTAGGTTTTCACGACGCGACCATATCCTCAAATTAAAAATCCGCATGTTGCCGGGAAACTCCGTCGTTATAGATCAATTTATTTCAAAAAATAAATTTCACAGATGTTAAAACATACTTTTGACGTTTCGCACATATAACACTCGTGGCACTATAGGGGGTTTCTATAGGGGATTTCTGATGATGCCACGAGTGTTACGTGTGCGAAACGTCAAAAGTATGTTTTAACATCTGTGAAATTTATTTTTTGAAATAAATTGATCTATAACGACAGAGTTTCCCGGCAACATGCGGAGCTTTTAAAAACTTTTTTAAAAGAGTGAGGATTCCGTCCCATTCCCTGTAACTCTGAAAGATCATTGTGACTGCAATTCTATCCACACTTACCTGGGGGGAGTAAGCCCCATTGACTACAATGGAACTTGCCTCTCAGTAGACATGCATAGAATTTTGCTGTAAGACTGAGATGACCCCATCACAGAATAGCATGCATGCATTCTCCCTCCCTTTGGGTTTCTTATTGGTCCTGGAGAACAAGCAATAGCTTCCTTATTTACATCCTGCCTTTCAGGCAAAATCCCTTAGTGCAAGTTACAAACATTATCACCAACAGGCTGGAAGGGATAAAGTGCATTGCAGCATTAGGAAACCACACCCCTTCCTAGTCCTGGGGGAGTGATAATCCAACACATTTTCCATCAGAACTTTTCAAATGTTCGGTTCCTGTTGGATTCTGTGTGTCTGACTCAATGAGGAGCTTGCCTTTTCCTAACTTCTATCAGTATGGAAAAGAATGAGAACAACATGCACCTCATCTTGGCGATTCCTGGGGTCAGTAACTCCACCTGCTTCTGACTTGCACAAGGAGGAAATACTTGGGAGACGATTAGCAGCAATCCGGTGTCTTAAGGAGGGCCTCAGTCTAGTTTTGTTTCACAAACAAGTTTATTCAAAAATATTAAAATATCAGAATTTTATTTGTTTAAACAACAAATCTAGACATGTACATCATATAAACAGTAGGAGATACAAAAGCACACTGACTGAGTGAAGGGAAACAGGCTGGCAGTTTAGAATCCAAGAGCCTTGAGTGTGACTGTGAGGAATAGGTACACATTGCAATCCCATGCGTGCCTACTCAGAAGTAAGACCCATTGAGTTCAGTGGAACTTACTCCCAAGTAAGTGTGTATAGGATTGCAGCGCCTCAGTTCCCTTGTAAGGGCATCTCTATCTTATGCTTGCAACGGGATAGCCATCTTGTGCTTGTTTGAACCATCAAGAGCAGCCACCATTTTTCCAGCAGAGTTACTGTGCCTTGGAAACTATATGATAGGCAGAAAATCAACAAGTAAAATCTTTTCCCTTGTCATGAACCAGGTGTGATGATGCACAAAGCATCATCCATTGAATTGTTGCCTAGCTAGCTGAAGAAGTGGGGGGGGGGGGAAAGAATGGGGAAACTTTAAAGTTATCAGCAAGTGAGGAATACATTCCAAACTGGACAAACTCAAATGGGTGGGTCTGAATCAAATACTATTACTATATAGTATTTATATAGCTCTTTCAAAGTGCTTCACATACATTGCATTGGTGTAACCCTTACAACAACCCTGTAAGGTAGTCAGTATTGCTATCTCCATATCACAGATGTGGAGTTGGGCCAGAAAAGAAAAGAGTGGCTTGCCTAAGGCACCTTGTGAATCCATGGTTGAGGCAGGATTGGGAGAGGAGACGTCCTGATTCATAGCTTAGCCTCGTGCAGTGTAATCCTATAACATTTACTCAGGTGTAAATCCAACTGAGTTCAATAGGGCTTACTACCAAGTATGTGTGTAGAGGATTACAGCTGGAGCAGTACAATCTTATGTGCATTCAAGTAAGTCCCAGTATGTTCAATGAGGCATACTCCCAGGGAAGTTGCAAAGGCTTACAGCCTCAGCCACTATGCCGCACTGGTTTGCAAAGAAATGCTGCTTTTACCAAAGAAAAAGAGTGAAAGTTGTGCTGGTTATTTGAAAAACGTCTACTGTATTTGGCTTTTCCATGAAAACCTGTCCCCAAATAGTTAATGATACATTTGCAAAACTAAAATTAGGATTTGGGGAAGAAGGCTCTGCAGATAGGGAACTTCTGTAAACGTTGGTTTTTAAATTTGCAATCTGCAGTAGCCTTAAGCAGAATGATTCTCAGAACATTTACCAAGAACTAAGTTCCACTGATTTCTGTAGGACATACTCCTTAGCAAAAGTGCAATGATTTGAAACCATACAGCAAACACAGGGTCTTCTGTGGAGTCAGCCTATTGGCCCATCTTGCTTAGTACTGTCTATTGACTGGTAGAGGCTCACCAGGGTTTCAGACTGGGGGTCCTGTCCAGCACTACCTAGATTTGCAAGGGATTGAACCTGGAACCCTCTGCATGCAAAACATGTGCTCTACTACTAAGCTACTATCCATTCTTCTCCTCTGTGCATATTTACAGAGAAAATAGTCCCACTGAATACAGTGAGACACACTCAAGTAAGTAGGTCTAGGATTGCATTCCTAGTGTGATTGCTCTGGAGTAGGGCTTAAGTTTAGCTAAGGTTTTACAGAGACTAATCCTAGGTTCTGTGAAGTAATAAGAGTGCATCTGAACATGTGAAAGGTGTATTTCCCTCATTATTAAGAGCAGGGGTGGCCAACCTTTCAACAGGAATATTCCTGGACCTTTAATGGATGTATAGGTAAGGGCATTTCAGCAGGTGCAGCTGTTTTAGCAGCACCATCAGCAACTGCAGCTGCCAAGATTCTGGCTTCTACACAACTCTTAAGAACGCAGGGGCCCTAATAGTGGAAGGTTGGCCACCTCTGCCCTACATTCATCACCTCAAAAGCAGGCACTCTGAGGCTTTGGCATGAGGAAGAATGTCTTCACTGTAGGAGTCATTGGGCACTGGAGCAGTCTGCCTTGTGCAGTTGAGAGCTCTCCCTCAGTGGAGGTTTTCAAGCAGAGGCTGGATGGCCATCTGTCAGGGATGCTACACTGGTTGGACTAGATGACCTCCAAGATCCCTTTGACTCTAACATGCTATGATTCTTCTATTCATGCAGAAGAATAAGAGAGTTCAGTTTTGAGGTGGTAGAACAAACTATATCACTTCTGATTGCAGGTAGGGGAGAAATCAGATTGTTTAAACACCCAACACCCCACAAGCAGAAAACTAGGGAGTGAGCTGCATTTATGCATTTTCCTTTTCTGTAATAGGCAGGGAGTTTTCCCCGTTGGAAAGTGTTCAAAACTGACATCCCCCATCTGCAGCCAGTGGTACACAGTCCATTCTACTTCATTTTGCTTCAAGTGAAGACCAGACCTTACTGCTGAGAAATCTGAAGCTCCCTGAGATAAGCAGAGAAAGCTTGAGGGGATCATACAAACATATGCAGAAAGGCAGTAGCTGCAGGCTGCTTTTCTGTCTCTGTCCCTTATTTGCCTTTATTTTGTCTCTCCTTTGTCCTTAGGAATCAGAAGTGGAGGAGAAGGGACAATCAACTACTAGGAGAGATAAGAAGTGATAAACCACAGAGAAAGAGGGCCTGAAGCTTATGTTTCTGTCTGTGTTTGCCTACAGTCCCGTCCCCCCCCCAGCTTTCTGGGCCTGTCTCCAAAGGTGTTTCAGAATTCCCAGCTGTCACAGCCTGGCTTACAAGTGGCTACTTTTAATGTCATGAATGTAACCAGTGGTTACACATACAGGTTGCCCATACATACAGAAATATGAACACACATACATATATGTTCCCACACATGCAGAAATAAGGGCATGGCTTACAGATAGCCTTTGGCCCCAACTCACATACATATCTTTAAAAAACGAAAATAAAAAGAAATTAACTGCCTTAAAATAAATGGTCTGCATATCACATAGTTAAAAAACATGATAGTTTCTGTTTGCACAAAAGGAGCAGTCTACTTCTGAACCATCTAGCGGTTGCTGAGATTCCTGCAAAGAATGCTGGACTAGGTGAATTTTGGTCTGATCCTCTTAAACTACAGCACATAATTGTTGAACACAAATTAACTATGCCTTACTGTTAAGATATCCAGAAAATACTGTACATTCTTGCCTTGCGAATTTAAAGTGAATCAGTAGACTGCAAAGATTCTGTACAAACAAAGCACAGACCATTCAAGACTGAAGTCAGCCTGTACAAAACGTGATTGGAGTAGGTGAAAATCGTCCTTCCCCCACTATTTTCCCCATTATTTAATAACTCTTTATATATAGTGTCCACATATCACATATGTACAATATACATGGTTTTCAGTAGATGAGGAAAAGTGGTCTTGAGGGGCCTACATCCCATTGTCATGAAAACTGCTCCCATGACCCCATGGAAAACAAGTGTTTCAGTTTTGCATTCCACTACCTGTGCGAAATTTTTGCAAAAGGTTCCATCCCAGAAATGAAATTTCCCTTGAGAATTCATAGGTCCATCTTGATTTAATTTATTTTTCCCCTTAGCTGGCTCAGGATCATCATGCCCAAAGTCAGACATCCATGGAGAAGGATGTAGTAGTACATTCCTGGTAGGATCTCAAACTGATCCATCTACAGATATCTCAACTAAACTGGGCTCCTTGATTTAAAGAAAAGTTCTGCCCCAATGGATTGTCTAAACAAAATCACTGACTGTTAGAGTTACAAAATATGTTGCTCCCCCCCCCAAGACTGAAGGATAAATCTTTCCTATTGTAGCAGAATCACTTTTGTCAAATTAACTCCTCTTAAAGTGCAAGTGGAGGATAGGTCCATTCTCAAGGGAGCCACTACTGATGGGGACCATTGAAATAGCCCTTGTCACCTTCAATGTCCACCTCTTGATCTGAATCATCTGAGATGTCGGAGTCCAGCTCTTCCTGGGATGCTGGTGAGGAGGTGTACTGTGACCTGTCTGGAGAAGCCTCCTTATCCTGCTTGGGGCTCAGACAGTTGTCTTGTCTGGGGTCCTGATGATTGTCTCCATTGCCAGTTTCTTCTTTTTTGCTGGCCTGAGGGTTCTCCTGAAAAAAAAAAGTTCAAAGTAGTATAATAAAACAAAGAAGATTTATAATGGAAGTTACAATCATGAGAGGAAGGTGCTGGAATCAGAGAGAAAGTCATTGAGCTCTGAACATCCATGAAGTTCTGCATAAGGTTCAGCATCCCCTTCACACCAGCCCATGTTATGGTCATCGCACCATCACTTTTAAAGGAAATGGCAGGACCAGAGTCAGAATCTGCTGCCATCACATCCATCACCCTGACGACCCATTCTGGTCAGGTACTTCATCCATCTAGCCTAGGACTGACTTTGTAGTCTCTGTCCCATTATCTTGTGGGGTCTCACAGCGCAATCCATTGTAACTTTGCACCGGTGTAACAGTAGGTGCACCAGTGTAACAGCAGATGTACCGGTGTAAGTGCACTTACACCGGTGCATCTACTGTTACACCGGTGCAAAGTTACACAGAATTGCGCTGCCAGGCAGAGGTCTTTACCAGCCCTTTTTTGGCCAATGGAGAATTCTTGTTCCACCAATTTTAAGTTGTCCACTTGCTCAGTAGTAACAAAAATCACTACTAATAAATTAGGTAGGATTTTTAAAATCTGTACAAATGTTTTGTACCTCTCACTTGCCTACCTAATAGCTTACATACAAGATGACAGGAACAAGGGACTGTCAAAGAAGCACAATAGATAAGATGTGCTGGGTAATCTATAAATTAGTTGAGCTGAACATTTTTGATAGTTTTGCGTCATGGAAATCAACTGGCATAAATGGGCTTAAAGCCAAAACACTGCACCTTAACTACTCTGTGGATCTCAGCCATCCTCATGAGTGCACAAAGGCTGTATCTAGATTGTGATGTTCTTTAAAATATTCATCTCGCATATCCATGGCAGCTAACATAGCCCTCAAATCACAATTGGACCCCACTGTAAATAATTAATTACAATTACTCTTTCGAAACAAAACAATTGATTATTTTATTAGGTTATCTTCAATCAATTGTAGCTCAAGAAGATTAATAGAACAATTCTATGTATGCCTACTCAGAAGTAAGTCTCATTGAATTTAATGGGACTTACTCCCAGGTAAGCCTGTATAGAATTGCAGCCTTAGAAATGGTGTTGCATGTCATTTGCCAATAAATTTCAACTGAAAAAAACAACTGTCCCAACCAAGTATGAATGGTTTATTCATGTCTGGAACATGGCCTATAAGATCAAACTGATGAATGTAAGTTTGTCCCTTTGGGACAAAGTAAGTCCCTTTGGGGAGAAAGGCGGGATAGAAATATTGTAAATAAATAAATGTAAATAAATAATAATCACAGTAAGAAAAGGAAGAGCATTTGGTTATCAATTTATTCAGAACTGGAACATGGAACAGAAAATTTTACCCCTTTAGTGTAATAATATAAATATTGTTTTTATGCTATGCAATCTCTTCATTATATGGTTTTGATGAGGACAACGTCTGCTTGCCGATAGCATTTTTTACATAGTTCTGGAATAATCAATGTTTTTGTTTAACTAATAAAAAACCCAATTCCAATGTGAAAGTAGGACTATCATCTTATTTTTAAACCTCTCGATAGTGTGACGTTTAATTGATTGGTTGATAAATTAATTAGCAGTGCAATTGTAAAAGTTTATTTGAAAGTAAGTTTCACACGTGAGACACTTGCATGGTAGGAAGTGCCACTGAATGCAATGCTTCATACCAAGTAACTATGAGTTGGATCTGACTGTTAATCTGCTTAAATCTGTACTAGTCCTGTCCAACTAGTCTTGAAGGAAAACATCACTTTAATAGATTAAAAGGGGGACAGATGTGTTGCAAAATGAGAGGCAGCAGAAGCTCCCCCTAGAATCATAACTTCTTATTCACAGCAGGCACAGAATTTAAGGAAAGGATGAAAACTTACAGTCCAATCCTATTGGGCTGCCCTGCTGCTGCTGGTACAACTAGCGTTCCGTCAGCGCTGGCTGCTATAAGATGCTCTGATAGTACATGTGTGCTCCGGAAGTACAATCTGCCGGAGCAGGTAAGCCAGCAGGGGAGGCAGGAGTGGTGGAGGGCAGGATGGGGGCGAGGAACAGGGGGAGAGAAGGCTGTGGGAGGGGGTGATCCAGTGGAGGGTTACAGAAAGGAAAGGGAATTTAAATCCCCTTTCCTTTCAGAAGCCTCCCGCTCCACCAACACCACCCCGCCAGATACACGTGAAAAAAAAAGTTGATTAATAAGCGAGTTAAAAGTTCAACAAGTTAAAACACAAAAATACAGTATTTATTGAACTTTTAACTCGCTTATTAATCAACTTGTTTTTTCTCGTGTTAAAAGTTTTAATTCTTTCAACTTTTATCCTACTTGTTTATACATAAAGATACATTTTTTAGATTTTACATGGCTTTCAAACCCGTGACAACCCAGTCTTTGTATAGAATAGCAGGCCATGGAAGCTTTAGATCATTTTTACAGATTTATTTATTAATAAAGCAACATTTCTCAAAACTAGTCTTTCCTAAATGGTTTTAGACAATCAGCTTTCAAGTCTTTATTTATTAAGAGCTTTCACAGAGAAAACTTCAGTCTCTTCTTCTCTTACTACTTCTCTTCTGCCACATACAGTATGTGACGGTCTGGTCACTATTAATGCTCAAGATAGGTGGTTGTACAGTACTGTGAGTAAGCATTCTGGTCAATGTCGGTTTGAGTTTGAACTGCAAACCAGGAATGAAGCAAGAGCCACTTTTAGGTTTTCTTGGCAACTCCTGGGTCTGATCCGCTTCGATCAACAGGCAAGTCCTTTCTCTGGGGGATTGCAAGATAATGCACAGGACTCTGAAATGGGCTTCAGATATGAGCAGAAGCATAATCTCCCCCTACCTGCTTTAGACGTCGCCACTTTGCCCTTCGATTTTGAAACCATGTTTTAACCTAAATGATTTGAGAGAGAGAGAGAAACATATTAAGGGGAGAGAAATCCAAAGCAACAGATTGATCACTCCTATGCATATTTACAGACATGAGTCCCTCTGTGATCAACAGGGCCGACTCCAGAGAAAGAACACCAGATTATATAGCTTTAGGTTGCAAACCTATGCTTATCTCTCTGCAAGTAAGCACCACTGAACACAATGGGACTTACTTCTGAGTAAACATGCATAGGCTGTACTGCACATGCTTTCTTCTCGGTTCACAGGAGTCACTCAAACTCAAAGGATCTTTCTTTGGCTCATTCTTTCCTAGTGACCCTGTTTTAAAGAAGAAGCTTACTTCGAATTTACTTCTAATCTGAACCATCAAAATACAGTAGTTTCCAAAGCCTGACCTACTTCTGTCAAGGATGTGGTGTGGCTATTGACCCCCTGGGTGCATTTGCACCATTCTAGCAAGGGATCTAACAAACTGGTTGGTAGAGGAGGCAATGGAGTTAATCCAAAGCCTATCCGCAGGTAAAGCATACTCTTTCCCTAAAGCGCACACACATGACACATGTGCAGGTCCCAAGACTTTATCTCAGCAGAAGGAGAAGGCAGAGGCAGTGCTCAGAAAAACAGACTGAATTAACCCCTGTCCTGGGTCGTTTACATTCCTGAGTAAAAATGTAATCAATCCAGACAACTAAAGGTGCAAAGATGGAGGGCGAGGGTCACCCCCTAGTCAAGTGGCTGCGTTTTGGGGACCACTTATTTGGGAAGGAAGCGCCACTGAGGCGAAGCACTTTGCTACTCCGCTGGGGAGGCGCCTAGGACTGGGCTGGGGCTGCTCCCCTCCCCTGGCCGGAGCAGCAGTTGGACAAGGGGGGGACACAAGCCGCCCAGGACAGCTCGGCTCTCACCTGCCTCTCGCTGAGCTGCAGCATCTTGGCCAGGCGCTTCCTCTCCGGCGGGGAGAGGTACTTCTGCGTCTCGAATTTCTTCTCCAGCTCGATGGTCTGGTCGTTGGAAAAGCGCACCTGGCCCCCTTTCCTCTTGTGCAGCGGCCTCTGCATGAAAGGGCTCCAGAGCAGCGGCTTCCCTGCGAGAGACGTGGTGGATCGTTAGAGGAGGGAGGTCCGCAGCAGAGCTCCGCGCTGGCGGCTAGAGGCGAAACTTTCCATTCCCAGTCACGCTACCACTGTCGCTACACACACACTACCCTGTTTAGTTCGGCGCAACTACCTTCGCTTGGCTTAGCCCCGGTGTAGTGGCAGCCGCAGAGATAAGAAATATATATGGGGGGGAAGTGAGGCGCGGCACGGGGCGAGCTACTTGTGGGACCCCCTTGCTTGCCCCTCCTCTGGTGCTCCGTATGGTAGAAGGTCAGGTGCCTTTCCTCCATGAATACTCAACGTTGCACCCACCACCCTGGTATTTGGTGTTATTTGATCTGGACAGCGGCTCCGTCCATGTTCTCCACGGGGGTTAGAAATCGAATGCATGTTCTCGCCCGAGCAGCGTTTACACGTGCTGCAGGCCTGCAGCCATCACATCCCGATTTCAGAAAAGCGGATTGGCCTTCCCAACTCCGTTGTTATGCCAATAGGTCAGGGCCTGAGTCCCTCAATCAAAGGACAAGGCCTGTCTTTCTCTATCAGGGCTGGACCCATATGGTAGTCGGGAACTATCCTAGGGGGCCCGGCCAAGTCTTATCGTCAACACACACAGGAAGGAACTGAGACTAAAAACCAGGAATATGTGGTGCGGAGCGAATTTCGTGTGACACACACCCCTGGAAGGCAACCTGCCTGAGCTCACACTGCCACGCTGTGCCAGTTGATCCCAAACAACCCCCCACCTCCGCCTGCTGCGCGTGTGTCCTATTCACATCAAATCCGCCCATTAAATAATTCTGAGTTAATTAATCCCAGTGAGTCGAATTAAATTGGTCGAGATTCAATAAATCTGCACAATAGTGAAACATCAGTATAGGTGGGGTGGTGCCTTTTGAAAGAAGTGAAAAAAATAGCTGGTGGCATGCGATTCCAACCCCGCAAGCGCCATTAGAAGGAAAGGACACCGCTGATATTCTCCTTTTCATGCCCTTTGCTCTGACAGTAAAACGCTTGAATCAAAAGAGCTTTTTCTAGCTAAAAAGGGCCCTCGATTGAACTGACGCCTGCGCGCCCCTTTGGGCTGCTTGGGGAAGGCACCGCTCAGCCCTAGGAGGCCGGGCGGGTCCCTGCACATTATTAGGGGGTCAACAATCCGCGGGCGTCAGGGGGGGAGTCCCCTCCCCGCTGCTGGAGGCGACGGACTGGGACTCCTGGCTGGCAGGCAAGCAAGTGCCTTGCGACTTCACCTTCGGCGGCCTCCTCTATTTGTAACCAGCCGAGCAGAGGGCAGTTAAGTGACTCCGCAATGGGCTATGGCAACATTTCCGTCAATGTGTTTCCTGTTGGTCTCTCAAAAGAAGAAGAAGAAAAGAGGCTTCCTCCCTCCTGCTCTTTCTCACTGCATTAACCCGAGGAAACCACCGCGGTGAAGGCAAACGCGAATCCCCTGCACAGAGCAGCCGAAGCGCAGCGCACTTCGCGCAGAGGAGCGGCCGGCCCGGCAAGGCACGCAGCCAGCGCAAAGACAGCAGAAGAGCAGCCCGCGGCCTCAGCCAGCCCCAGAGGGCCACCGAACCCAGCATTCGTTCTGCCTGCGACAAAGGGTAGCACTAGCTCGGGTCCTCCACTCCGCCTCCGGGAGACCCACAGGACAGGCCTAGTCTCTGGGATTCAAATGAAAGTGCTGTCCTCTAACGCCCGTGGCAAACAGCAGCCCTTCAACGAATAGGGCGAAACTCGTGGCCAGCCTCCCAGTTGACGGCCAGAAAGTCCAGACGTGTCTATTTCATTATTTACCCCACCCCTCCTCTAACGAGCTCGGGGTGGCGACCGTGGCTCTTCCCCTTCCATCCTCACCACGCCACATGAGATAGAGAGGGACAGGGACTGGCCAGTGAGCTTCCTGCTCATGAGGGGATTGCAGCCGCCTTTCCCCGCTCCTAGGCTTCGTGTCTACAAGCTGAAGAATCCGTGCATGATGCCCTTGAGGGAGGAAGGACTTTCTTTCCTCAGCCTCCTGCCCGCGGCGGCGCGTCAGTTTCTTGGGGGACTTTGAAGAAGGGAGACAAATCTATCTCACCCACCCCACAGAAGGGAGACTTGCAAGAAGGGAGACAAATCTCACCCACCCCAATTTTTTTTCATCTGATCAACCTATATCTTACACGCACACGCACACGCACACACCACACTGCACAATCCTATGCACCTCTACTCAGAAGAATGTCCCACTGTGTTCAGTGGGGCTTGTTCCCAGGAAAGTGTGCACAGGATTACAGCCTTAATTATCTTTTTTTCCTACACTAAAGAAGGCTTATAAAAGCTTCTCAGGCTAGCCTCGATGGACCTCGCACCTTCTTCAAAGTGTGTGGCTCTGAAGGGCGGACACGGAGGTTTTCCAGACACTCAAAGCACAATGCACAAACTCTAATCCGAACATTATTTTACTCCCCAGCCTAGTAAATGATGCGAGTAAATTCACACATTTATTTACTGTGTGTGTGTGTGTGTGATCGCGCTGCCTGGGACGGGCCTTTTCACTCCATGGAAAGTGTTCCATTTATACTTATGACTCTATACTGTACATAAAAATGCATTGTATTTTCACGAAAGAACATGGAATAGCTGCAGACAGCCAGGGCACTCCCCAATGTTCTCAAAACACTTGGCATGCAAATCCATTTATTTGGAATAAGACCCATGGGGGAAAAATGGACCTCATCTCCAGGGTGTTTGGCTTTAAATGGATTTGGGATTTTTGTTTGGGTTGGGTGGTTCTTTAAGTTTCCTGAACCCATAACAAGAATTTAAAACCGATATGGGTTGGAAGCATCTACTTCCGGTTTAAAACCGGTCCACTCCTGCCTCTCTGCTGTTTGCTCAACCGCTTTAAGTGCCTAGATGCGCAACAGGAGCAAGAGGCGAGTCTGATGTCAAAGGGACGTTCTTATCCAAAGCCCGTTAGAGGAAGATAAGTTATCCTGAAACTTCTGGAATGTCCAACGTTAATTTTCTGTTCTTCAGTAGGACTTCCCTCCACCTAAATTGGGATGTCAGAATGCAAATCGATCCTAAGCACATGCACTTGGAAGTAAAACTCAGTACTGTAATTTCAGGGGAACTGGAACCTACTTCCAAGTTAACTGACAACACAATTCTATGCATGTCTACTCAGAAGTAAGTCCCATTGTGTTCAATGGGGCTTACTTCCAGGAAAGTGTGCACAGGATTGTAGCCTTTTCAGAAAAGTCAGAAAACAGTGGAATTTATTTCGAAATAATGGGTTGAAGACCCATCATACATTGAATCATCAAAATAAATCGCACGTTCGATTAATCAAAGCTTCCATATGGCAAAAATAAAGCCTAGATCAGGATTTGTTAAGGTCTAAACTTGACTGGATGCAAAGTGGTTTAAGTAACAACAGTATAGCTTCAAGTGGTTTGTGGAATGCACTCAGTTGACAGTAGTCTCAATTAAATTCCAGATGTCTCCCCTATGGGTGGAGAAAGCGGGATAGAAATTTTATTATTATTATATTATATTATATTATATTATTAAATAATAATTTCGATCCTAAAGGTATTTACTGAACAATAGGAATTATTACAATGGACTTTACCTCCACAGTCCAGCCTAAAATAAAACAACAGCAGGAAATATACTAACTAGACAGAGGAAGCACAAAACAGAGGTTTCGGTTGTGATGCCAAACAACCTTACTTGCAAGGTTGAAAATGGAAATGTGTGGATTTGTTTTGTTGTTCATAGCAACCCACAACTAACTAGAACCCGCATCCCTAATTCTAAAGGCATTGAACAATTCCTAATTCTAAGGGCATATGAACAATACTTGGAAGTATATAGCTAATAAAAATAATATGAACAATTAAAAATAACGCTCATGGAAGCAATCAGAGTCTGGTTGAAGGATTTAGAGAAAGAGAAAGCAGTCTGGAATTTTGGATGCAATTATTCCTTTCATGTGTGCATATGGCAGCCATGAAAAGCTATGGGCAAGTTACTAGCTCTTAAGGTCAGTTTCCCCACCTATGTAAAGAGAATGAGAACTGCCCCACCCGTTTTCCAGTATTGTTTTAGTGCCTGACAATAATAGCACATATTGTTCTATTGCACATTTTAAAAAATGGGGTCTAAGACATTCAAACCTTGCCTTGCTGAATTAGAAAAAAAAAAAAACCACCGGGATCATTGTTTTGTCTCCAACAATGTTTATTTTGTCTCCAACAATGGCCAGGGAGGGTGATGCTTCTGGGAAGCTCAGCAGGACCTAGATGCCCTTGCCCTTTCTTCTCCTCAGTCTCGGATTGTTAGACTGCCTTTGAACATGGAAGCTTTATTGCGTCTGTCCTCACTACAACCCTGCAAGGTCGGCCACCATTCCTCCGACAGAGACAGACTCTATGCATGTTTACTCTGAAGTAAATCCCTGTGGCTTCAAGAAAGGTACGCAGAGGTGGATTTGCATATGATTGCAGCCTGATGTTTGTAATCTAGCTGCAGTCTTGAGAGAATACTTGGAATATGCCAGCGGGGCTTGACTGCACTGCACAGCAGTTTGAAAACCAGAAACTGGAAGTAAGATGTGTGAAGTTGTTAATAATTTCCTGGTAACGAAAAAAAGTTCGAACGGGTTCAGAATAAGATTGCGGTGGTGGGCACACTTCTTTGGGGGTAAGCCCCATTGAACACCACGGGACTTACTTCCAAGTAACCTGCACAGGATCAGGCTACGACGGCTGCCCGCGGTGCGATGCCACAACAAGGATGCAGCTCTCCCGAGTTTCAAAGGGTCCTTCTCCCTCCAGGCATTTGTGTTTTGACTGAAGTCTTTGAAAACGCAACAACTTTGTTATTCAAGATTTCGTTTGCGTCAGGCTTTAGTAATTCTGATGAAAACAGCCTGCTTCTTCTTCTTTTTTTTTTAAGGAAGCAAAAAGTTATTTTAGCTGTCATAAAGTCCCATCCCACACAGAGGAAATGAACAATATCAGAAAAACGGATCCGGGCTATCAGAAGCCGAGTGTTTCCTGAATTTGTCTGTATTGAGGATGTCGATAAAATAATCAGCAATGTGCACGACTCCCGGGGAAGAGCCTGGTCCGGGCGGCCAGGAAAACACTTAACAGCTTCTGAAACCAGATTTACTCCTATCAAGAGCTCAAGATATCCTGTATGAACGGAAAGGGTCAGCCAACCTCTCAGACAGCACAAACTAAAGCCAATCCTGCAATCTTAAACGCTGCGGGGGGAGGGGGCAGAACAGCGGGACCTCACCAGCCTCAGTTTTACCCTAATTGTCAATGGGGTAATGACTTTCCCTCCCCCTTGTTTTTCCCCCTCCTACTTTAAAACAATCGAGAAAGACAATCGAGAGATGTTAATCTCTCTTGGCTCCGAAGTGACTCCGGTTTTGTGCCAACTTCGGCAAGACCTTAAGCCAAAACTGTTATCCACCACAAACCACCCAAAACTCAAGGCTCAAGCTCATTTATCTGAAAATAAGTCCCCCCTGGACTTTCATGAATCTGCTTTTCTTTCCTGTTTAAGAATCGGCGCTCTCCACCCGGCCCACACAACACTTGTTCTCGCATTAATCCCAGCAAATGAGTCCATAGCAAAGACCCTTTAGTCTGCAATTCTACGCATGCATGCACATCTGTGATTTAGGCCTCTCGACCACAGTAGGACTTACTTGCGAGTAAACATACCTAGGCAAGTCCTGCCAGAAGGCGCTGCGATGTGAAACGCACACGTACCAGGAGTAATTCAGTGACTTACTTCCAAGTACACGTGTCCTGTGTAGGCAGGATCAGCATGATGGAACCAATACAGATCTATCGCGCACGGCGCACGTGTCGTGTGTGCATGTAATTTACGGCTCTATTCATGGACTCAGTTCGCTACTCCGATTCTTGGAGGTACAATATCGATATTATATATACAGCATTTTCTCAGATTCGAAAGGAGTAGCACAACTAGCAATGCTCAAAACGCAGGAGGGCCGCCCGGCGCCCCCTCACCTTTTGCAACGGCCCGCTTAACTGGCACTGCTGCAAGGGAGGCACGATTTAGCTAAAGTTGGAGGGGGTCAAGGCAGGGGCGGGGATTTGGGGTTTCATGAATGGCCCCCCCCACCTTTCCCCGTAATTGGAGAATGGAGAGCAGTATTTAGCCCGGCCGCAGCAAAGGCAACACAGGGCCCAATTCTATCCAAACTTCCAGCACTGATGCAGTCGTGCCAATGGGGCGTGCGCTGCATCCTGTAGCGGGGGAGCAGTCAGGGAGGCCTCGGGGGTTGCACTGCGGCTGCATCGGCACTAGAATGGTGGATAGGATTTGGTCCATAGAGCCCCTTAAAGCCCCGCGGTCTGACTGCGGCACAGACTCCCGCGGCCACAGTCCAGCAGCTCCTCTGACCGAGGCGGCTCTCTTCGTCCACCAGCCTTCCTGCCACAGTCAGTCTGTCTGTTCGAGCCACACAAGACGGACCATTTTCAGCGGCCTCAAGAAGGCAGCGCAAGAAACGGGTCTCGGCCGCTGGGGTGTGGGGAATCCCAGGCACTTCGAAGGCCTAGACACAGGAACCCGCCCTTCCTTGAACCTACGAAGACAGACCCTGAACCCCGCCACTGTGCCCTGTCATCCCTGCAGCGTATGAGCCCAAAGCACACGGCGACACTGGCTCGTCCTGCGTGCTGGATGTGACCCCTCCTCCTGGCACGTTTCTTCAGCCCTGTTATTACAAAATAGCTGACCTGGTACGTGTACAAATAAAACACACATTTCAAATTCTGGAGCACAAGTCCTTCATCTGCAATCAACCAGTGTGATTTCAGAGGTCACGGCGAGTGGGGTTGAAGAGCTGCGCGTGGGGTTCGGCGCTTGCTTCTGAGTGCTGGGAAAGTGATTCGAGACGGCGCTCAGCTGATTGGGGAGTACAGCCCCGTTTCTTCCCCCGGGATAGGTGCTCTGGCTTGAACGGCCGCAGTCTCTCAGCCCGCAGGCTGCCCTCCCGCACCCAGCCACCCACCCACGCTGTGCCCTCGTGATCCGATCCGGCGGCGCTGCTTACCCAGGGGGTCGTGACGGATGAGGGCGTGCGTGTAATCCCCGACGGCGCGAGGAAACGGGTAGAGAGGGGCCCCGGCTGCCGTGCCATAGGGGCCCGCTCCATAGGAGGCAGCGGCCAAGTGATGCGAGAAGGCCGGGTGGATCGGGGTCGGCTCGTAGATGGGGGTCCGGTAGGAGGCCACCAGGCTGGTGAAGGAGGAGTTGGGCGATGGCAGGGTGGGCGGCGGCGCTGGGGCCTGCACAGGGCCCCCCCTGGCCAAGATGTCCTCGATGTAGAAGGGCGTGGGGTGCACCGGTTGCAGCAGCGGGGTGGGGGCGTACAGGGGGGGCACGGCGCCCGGGCCGGGGGGTTGGTACTGCATGGCTGGACTGGCGTGGCCTGGGACTTCTTCTTCCACCAGCGCTGCTTCACTGGGCGCTGCGAGGGTCGTTTGGGCAGCAGGTTTCAATCTGGTGGTGCCGCTGGGCGGAGCCGCTTCCTGACAGACCTGCGGCTATCCAATGAGCCCTGCGGGCAAAAGGCGAGACCACGCCCACCAACCAAGCCCCTCCTCCTCCGACCCCGCAGTGCCAATCCACATGATGGAACGACTGGGAGACGAATCCACAAGGAGACCGCGTGAAGGGTTAATCTCCCCCGCAATGTTCTATGTGGAGCAGGCAGAAATGCAACCGGTACGTTTCTCCCCTCATGGAATAATAAAGGGAACAATGCACTTGAATGAATTCCGCCTGTTTCAGACACGGGGCACAGCTAGATCTGAAAACGAAAGAAAAGGCGTGACACAAAGGGTGACACTTTGCTGAATCTGCCCTCAAAACCTGATGGACTTAATGATGATACTGACGTGAAATCGCTACCCAGAACAAGGCGCCTCTGAACATGTGTAGACTGTATTTGCTGTCACCAGTGAATGACGATAGATTGAGTCAAGGCTCCAAGGGCAAAAGGTGGGACTTTCTCGTTGACTTGAGCCCGGCACCTCTTTTTACTTGAGCACAGCCTCAGAATCTTATTTTAATGGACGCAGCCCAGAGGCACTTGAAGGCTCAAAGAGACCAAGTGCACACGAAGCACAACCTGCCCCCCACCTGCGTGTATTTTTGACTCTATTTCTAGCCTGCATGCGGCAGTCTGCTAATAGTTGTAGTAGTTGTTGCTGTAGTAATAACATTGCTATCCTGCCTTTCTCCAAGAAGTTCAGAGCTGCATACAAGATTCTCCGCATCACCCTTTTTCCCACCCTCACAACAGCCCTGTGTGAAGTAATTTAGGTTCTAACAACTACACACATCTCTCTCCCTCCCTTCTACTCGCTCTAGGACCGACTCAGGAAGTGAGCCAGTCATTTGGAAGTAAGTCTCATTGAATTCAGCGGGGTTTACTCCCAAGTAAGTATACCTAGAAGAACTTCAGTCTTAGCTCCTGCTTTAGGAGAGGGATCCTTCGTTACTGACTTGGAGTTAGCCAGTAATGTTCACTGTTCAGTAGCAATACAAAAGAAAAGGTGATTAGCCTAGGGGAGCAGGAAAGGCACTCTGCATATGCGCAGAGACTGCTTTCCCCCTTAAGGCATTGCAGCCAACATCTGGGACAAGTTTAGATCGCTGCGTCGCACCCGTGTGGATAAATTTAAATCGATGACTTTTTCGGGATGTCGGGTTATTCAGCCACTTTCTGTAGCCACGGCCCCACGGGTTATCCAGCCACTTATCCAGCCACTTTCTCCGCCTTGTAATGCTTCTTCTCTCGGTCCCAGATACAGTATCTACAGGTTTAGACTGATTACTCTAAGGGAGTGGGGATGGGGAAAGACACTCTGCATACACTCAGAGACATTCTCGCCTTTCCTCGTTTTTCACAACGAATTCCGGCTGGTTGCGGGGCGGAGTTCTGGTTTTGAACCTGGTCAGTGCTAGCTCTCTCCTTGTGTGTCTGACTGCGGAAGAACCCCACCACTCTTTCGTGCATTCACTCACTCAGACTCAGTCACTCTCCAGCGTCGCATTGTCAACGTGACTGATGATGATGCGATAGATCTTGATTGACTGGGGACAGCCAGCCAGCCCCGCCCCCGCCAGAGCTGCCGCTATGTGTGCAGGAAAAGCTGTTGATGTCTTTAACGCGGCGCGTTCATCTTCGCCACCTCCGACAGCCCTTTTATCAGGATCCCTGACCGGGCGCTAACTTAGCCCGTTGACAGCCCTCCATCTCCCCACCCCCACCGCCTTTTGGGTGGGCGTCAGACTCATAAGAACATAAGAACATAAGAAGAGCCCTGCTGGATCAGGCCAAAAGCCCATCTAGTCCAGCTTCCTGTGTCACACAGTGGCCCCACCAGATGCCTCAGGGAGCACACGAGACAACAAGATACCTGTGTCCAGTCGCCACTCCCTTGCACCTGGCACAGAGAAAACCCACTTCTAAAAACTCGCCGGACGTGCTTCCTGTCCATGTGCTGCCAGTCTAAAAAGGGCATGAGCAAAGGGGGGGGGGGAGATGGCTTGGTGTAGCAGAAGAAAGGGGAGCCACTAGGTGCCAGACAAAACTAATTGGATCAAGGGGGGCATTTCAGGGACCCCAACCACCCTCTGTCCTCAAGGGTGGATTCCCGTAGGACTTATTTCAAAGAAGAGCTCCAAAGATTCTCCAGCCACTCCTTCCCTGCCCTGCCCTGCCCCACAGCCCATCCCAAACACATGAACTTGCGGCGGAAGTACTGTATACGTCTACAGATGTCAACAGCACCACCAGCCCGACCCCACGCGCACTTAGGAGTAAATAAAGCAAGCCCCAACACTGAACTCAATGAGACTTACTTCCAAGGAAACAACCTGGCCAGGACCTGGGCTACGTGGGACCCGATCCCGTGCACTTCTGTTTGGAAGTAAGTCCGTCCTAGTAAATTCAGTGGGAGAGGGAGACACATCGCGGTCCTACTACGATGTGTCTGGTCTGGTCAGTTCCAGTTTGCCGCTCCCAGAATTTCAGAAATGCCAGACCAACTTCATTCACAGAAATGAAGGAGTTTTTTTTTTCTTGAAGCCCCGAAGATTTGTTCCTGCGTGAAACCATTTTCTCATCCTCTCGACTCCTTTTTAAAGCACCTTTTTCTCTACTTGGAAACTCCGTCCCATTGAGGGCGGCATGTTCTTGGAGCGAACTTTCTGCAGGAAAAGAAGTTCTTTTAAAGAACCACAAGGCCCCCTGGAAATCCAACTGAGTGAGGAAAGAGTGAGGACAATTTCCCCTTTTTACTTTTTCACTCACACACTCACACTCACACACACGAATTCAAAAAGTGAGAACATCCGAAAACAGCCGATTGCTAAGAAACGCCAGCTGCTACTCCGTTTGTATCTATTTTTTTGTTACTAAATATTCCCCGCAGCTTAAATCGGCAAGGGACCTCACAAGAAAGAACGCAGGGAATTAAAGCGAGGAAGTGTTGAGAGAATTGAAGTATAATTTAATACACACACCAGTCCTAAACATATTTACTCCGAAATATGTACTCCCATCGATTTAATGGAATTTTCATTCCAGCGAGCCTTAATAACTCATAAGAGGGTGCTTAGAACGGAGCCCGCTGCCAAAACCCACTCCCTGGCGTTTGCTGGTGTCATAAATATCAGGTATACATGATGGAGGTATAACTGAAGCCTATACATTTGATTACTTTTTTGGCTGCATTTCTGTCCCTGAAGGTAGCGCTTGGTGGGGTTTTTTGCCTCCCCCCTCCAAGGGAATTAGGTAATATTTTCATCTGGAAGCGTTGGATTTGCAGTTTGATTTTCTTAATACTCGTGCAATAAAAGGCTGCCCCCGCTGCCCCTTTGCAATAACGACGTGGACGATAGGAACGAATCAAAATATCAGTCCTCCTCCTCCTCCCTCAATATTTTTACAAGCTACCCAGTCAAAAGTGGAGAAAAAGATTGAAGGAGACCAAGACCCACTTTGCTGGGAGTAGGAACCAACTAAACAGGGGAAGAGATTATTCTTTGCTGACTTTTATACAAGCAATAGGCCTTGTTAAAAGGAAGTTTCAATAGCTAAGTTATTGCATTCCAGGGCTGCTGCATAATCCCCAACAAGGGGGAAAAACCCAGCACTTAATTCTTTTTTGTTCCATTCCAACCACCCCTTTTCCGATCTAATCGCACTTTTCTAGAGGTTGAAAACTATTAACTCCAAGTTACCCTCCACGAAATGTCGCATTTATGGAGCTACATAATTTTTAATATCACTCTCGTCCGTTTTATAGGCGATTGTATTCTTTTTATAGTCATTCGGGGCTCCAAACAACCCGGACTTGTTCTGCCCTCCGAAGCTGTCCCCGTCAGTTTTTTCACACAGTCAGAACTCATAAAACTGAACAGTTGTGACTTTTTAATGCAAAAGGGCTTGAAGTTTCAATATTTCCACTCTGCTGGATACTCAAACCAATAAAAATACATGAGATTCTAATTATTTTCTGGATAAAATCAAACTTCCTCCTATTTTTTTTCCTTCTCCCCCCCCCTTTTTTTTTTAGTACGGGGAGCACATATGTTTGGGGCTGTCGTTGCAAAGGTCATCTGCAGCTTCTAACACAAGCGGAGGAGAATACGACAGAATCGGGCAAGAATCGAAACCGTGACAGCGGCGAATGTCGAGCAATCAAACATCCGGTGGGAGGCGATGGCCCCCTTTCGGTGGGGGGAGCAACTGATACAGACGTTACAACATGGGAGTCCAAGACACGAGTTCGGAATCCTGGGGCGTTTTACCCCTTTCCCCTTTAAAAAAAAAATAGTGTTTTATTAATGTGGATCGCATTTGTCCTCCGGTGCAATTCAGTTACTGAAGTATAATCACAGCGGGATTGAATATTAGACAGGCTGAAAAGGAGCGATTCGGACTCGGAAACAGCCAGGCATGCAGATATACTCACGGATAAAACAGACCGTTCATCCTGGCCAGCCTATTGTTTCATTTGAAAAGGTGATCTGGTGGTGGTGGTGGTGTAGACTTCTATGGCAGAGGTGCAACAAGTACACGAACGAACACAGTACACACACACCCTCACGCGCACGCACCCAGGCACAGACCGCCGCCCCCCACTCCTTCCTTCTATAACAGAGGTTCTCAACCTGTGGTACTGGTGGTACCCCTAGGGCAAGGGTGGGGAACCTATTTGCGGTCGAGGTCCATTTTCCCATGGGGAAAATTTGTTGCGGGCCGGTCGTTAGGCCGTCCAAAATTTTTAACCCCCACCGCAAATTTGGTGCGCCCCCACAGATTGCCCCCCCATCGCTCTCACCTTCCAGGCTCCGCACTCACCTCCGCGCCTCCACCTTCTGAAATTGGCGGCTCTGTACATGCGCAGAACACCGCTGAGGCCAAGAGATTGCCCTCTCTTGGCCTTAGCGGCGTTCTGCGCATGTACAGAACAGCCGCTTTCAGAAGGAGGACAAAAGAAAATATTTCTTTACCCAGCGTGTAATTCATCTGTGGAACTCCTTGCCACAGGATGTGGTGATGGCATCTGGCCTAGATGCCTTTAAAAGGGGTTTGGACAGATTCATGGAGGAAAAGACCATCACAGGTTACAAGCCATAAGCAACCTCCTGGTTTTAGAAGTGGGTTTTCTCTGTGCCAGGTGCAAGGGAGTGGCGACTGGACACAGGTATCTTGTTGTCTTGTGTGCTCCCTGAGGCATCTGGTGGGGCCACTGTGTGACACAGGAAGCTGGACTAGATGGGCTTTTGGCCTGATCCAGCAGGGCTCTTCTTATGTTCTTATGTAAGGAGGAGGCGCCGAGGGCTCCGCGCGCGTCACCTCGGTGCCTCCACCTTCTGAAATAGGCGGTTCTGAATCTCACGGTTCTGAATTGCCAATTTCAGAAGGTGGAGGGGCAGCAGTGACACGTGCCGAGCCCTCGGCGCCTCCTCCTTCTGAAAGCGGCTGTTCTGTACATGCGCAGAACGCCGCTGAGGCCAAAAGATTGCCCTCTCTTGGCCTTAGCGGCGTTCTGCGCATGTACAGAACTGCCGATTTCAGAAGGTGGAGGCGCCGAGGTGAGCGGAGCCACCGCTCTGGTCTCGCGCGGGCTGGACCTGATGGACTCTGGTCCGGTCTCGCATGTGTCGGACCAGATCGCCTCACGGGCCAGAAATGGCCTGTGGGCCGGAGGTTCCCCACCTCTGCCCTAGGGGTACATGGACCTCTTGCTGGGGGTACACCAAGTCCTGCCCTTTATCTGTCCCATCAGCAGCTAATTAAGTGTTAAGTAACATGGATTTTAAATTTTAATTATTTTTTGTCTGATTTTGGTTTTGGGCTTATTTGTGTACTTTGGAAAATGTACTTTGGTGGGGTGGGGGAGGGAGGAGCTGATTTTGGGAAGTGTGACTTGGAGAAAAAAGAGATCCTTGCATCTCTCTTACTCACTCACAGACAGACAGAGTTAAATAAGACATTTTTTAACATTTAAATTTGTTTTAGTACTTTGTTATTTAACAATTAATTACCTAATTAATTAATTGATTAGTCCAATTAATTAGCAGGGGGTACTTCAGAAAATTGGACCGTGATAGGGGGTTCCCGGGCCTCCAAAGGTTGAGAACCCCTATTCTATAACATTAAAATGTGTTACGGGGATCCCTCCCTCATAGTCTGACTTCGCTTAAGAGAAGTTGTCATTTTATATGTTGGAATCTTGAATACTTTCCTAGTACCGGACATATTGAACAACTGCAAACTTATGGGAGATCATGAAAATTCTGTGGTTGTTTTTTTTTAAAGAGCCTTCGGTTTGATCCACTTTAGCCGTATAGTAGACACAGGGGGTAAAAGTATATTCATAAATGCTGAATAAAATTACTCAGGATCCCACTTATTGATTAGGTCAAGCCATTGACATTGCTAGAATCATAGAGTGTTACAACCTAATGCTGACTAATTAGGTTACAACCTAATGCTGACTGACCCTATCTAATAATGGGGGAGATGATTCAGAACAGAAACTGCGGCCTAAGGACCTGTCTGTTCAACTCATGGAGCCCTTTCTGCAGAATTGCGCTATACACTCCACAACAAAATGTTCTCCTAGTTTTGCAGGAAGGGGGTCTCTAATGGAATGCTCAGTATTCTCACAAAACTACAACTCCCAGAGTCCCTCGGAAGTGACCCTTAGTAAAGCTGATTTGAAACTGGTCCCTAGGTGTTTTGTAGAAGATGTGCCTTCAGTGGCCACTACCACTCAAAGAAGAGACCCTGGAATCACCAACAACCATCCACTGTGTTAGCGTTGTAACCAAAAATATTAGCAGGAGATAATTCAGAAGGGACTGACATCAAATCTAAACAAACACTTGTACAGGTTGGCTAAATGCTAAACTGAGCTTCCCAGGACTTGGTCCAAGAATCTTTCAATGCCAGGGCTCAACTAAAGGAAGTTAGAAACACAGAAAGAACTAATACTTACAGTACAATCCTATGCATGTCTACTCATAAATAAGTTCCATTGTGTCCAAGGAAAGTGTACTTTACTCCCAGGAAAGTGTATATAGCAGTGTTTCTCAAAGTGCCTGCAGGGGAGGGGCCAGAGGCAGTGGCGATTCCAGGGATTGCTGCGGTGAAAAAAGTTTTAAAATGCTATTTTTGGACTTAACAGGGGTCCTGGAGACCTCCAGAGAGTTCAGGGAGGCCTGCGCTACCCTCCGCAGCCCCCCCCCCGAGCTTCAGATCGACGCTCCAGGGCATCATCATCATCATCATTTATTAATGCGGTCAAAGACCAACAAGAACAGAATACAAGAAGATTAAAAACAGAAACAAACATTATCAGAGCTAAAATTTAACAAATGAGGACAAATAAAGCAAGAAATAGAGAAACAGAGAATAATATTAATACTTGTCCTCAGTGTCAACAATACCTGTGCGAATTTTGCAAGCAGCTGCCAAGAAGCTTGCGCTCCAAATTGTGAACCGAGAATTAGTTCCCAAAAGAAGTTTATTAGTCATCATAACATCAGGCAAGTCCGGGAATTCCCTAGTCAGGGGAGAAATAAAATTGGAGCGGATACCCTGATAGAATGAACAGTGGAACAAGACATGTTCAGTTGTTTCTACATCACCTGAGCCACAAGGGCATACCCTTTCAGAAATAGGGATCCTCCCATAGCGACCCTCGACAATTGCCAAAGGGAGCGCTCTCCACCTAGCTAGGAAAAAAGCCCTCCTATGCCTCGGGAACTCAAGTATTGTAAGATAGGTGGCTGGCGCAACTATATATCTAACATCCTCTGCAGCAAGAAAAGTTGGGGTTCTACCGATGTCCCCCTGCCGCTCATTATCTAATAGCCTCTGCCTTATAGTCATTCTTGCATGGTCATGATCCATTGCCAAAATGGCTTCGGGAGAAAACCCCAAGTGCCTCAGCTTTGTATACATAGCTTTAAGCCAGGACGATTGAAAGTTGTCATGCAAAATCAGAGATGTAAAGCTCTAGACATTGGAGTTTAGATTAAGCTAGATGTTAATAGAGGCAAGGGAAACCCTAGCCTCCACTTTTATCAAACCAGCGTCCAGACGCAAGCTTGCATTCGAAACGTAGCTGGCCACTTGAAATATGGATCTAAGGAACTTAGATTAAACACGTTCCAGAGAGGCAAAACTGGAGGAAGGAGGTCCCAAAGTTGTTCCATATAACAGTTGGGACAAGATTTTGGCTTGATATAATTTAATAGCTGCTGGAATATAAAGGCCACCTTTGGTGTAGAAAAACTTGGTTACTGCTCGGGCAGATCTCTGCCCTGCCTCGGCCACAGATTCATGATGGGCAATTCTGGCACCAGATGCTTGCAGCACTACCCCCAGATATTTGTATGCGGGCACCTGTTCTAGCCTATGGCTGTTAATACTCCAAGCCCTAATCTTGGGTCTCTTACCAAAGGATAAAACTTTAGTTTTCTGGTAGTTAATTACCAACTGGTTCTCTTCGCAGAAAAGACTGAATTTCTTTTAAAGCCCTTCTCAATCCCACAGGGGTTCTCGATAGAATAACAGTATCGTCAGCATATAATAGCACAGGTATCTTACGATTGGCTAATGTCGGAGGATGAAAATCAGAATTATTCAGATACTCTGGTAGGCTATTTATGTAGATGTTAAATAAAAGGGGCGCCAAAACACAACCCTGTTTTACCCCCTTGCATGTTGGAATTAAATTTGAGAGGTGCCCATTTTTAGAGCATCTCACCTTAAGGGAAGTATTGGAATACAGAGTGCTTATCAAAAATAACAATCTGCGGTCTATAGAAGTGCCCTCTAGCTTCTCCCAGAGTTTAGTTCTGGAGATTGAGTCAAAGGCAGATTTTAGATCGATAAATGCCACATGCAGGGAGCCAGATTTAACAGCAGCATATTTTTCGATAAGATGTTGCATGATCAGAATATAACCTATTGTAGACCTACCTTCTCTAAATCCACCTTGTTCCTCAGCAAGTAGATTTTCCTGTTCAACCCAGCATTTGAGTTTATCTAACAAATGGCCTGCATACAGTTTGCTAATTATACTTAGCAAACTTATCGGCCTATAATTAGCTGGATCTTCCCTCCTACCTTTCTTAAAAAACGGGACTATAACCGCCTGCCCCCACTCCTTTGGTATACATCCCGTTGAATCGATGTTCGTAAAGAGGGAGGCTAAAAGTGGGGCCCACCAGTCAACATTATTTTTTATTAGCTCTGGAGGGATGCTATCAATACCAGGAGCTTTGCCATTTTTAAGTTGGTTAATTAAAGATGTCACCTCTTCTATTGAAACTGGGGGCCATTGAGGTAGGTCATCTGGCTTTTGCACAGGCCCTTTGTATGATGGGTCTGAATATAACTTTTGAAAATAAATTTCCCAGGTGCTTGCCGAAATAAGAGAATCTAGAGGGGAAGAATCTTCGAAGGAGTAATTGGATATCATTTTCCAAAAGTGGACTGAGTTTTTCTCCTTAGCTGCTTGAATTAATTGCTCCCATTGGACCATTACATCTGCCTTCTTCTTCTTAGCCACTATGTTCTTATATCTTTTTTTAAGTTGTAAAATATGTTGGCGAGAGGCCAGAGTATCGGCACCAGGATCTGATCTATATAATTGATAAGCGGAGTTAAGCTCCTGTTTGGCTTTAACACAATCTCCATCAAACCACCTTTTAGAATACCTGCGTGTTTGGCTAACTTGTGGGCAAGTATCCTGTACCAGTAAAGATTTCAGTCCCTGAGTAATTTGCTCGTAGGGAGACAAGAAATCATTGTCCCCGTCATTATTCATAATGGCCCTTTGAGAAGCTACAATACTCTCACCCGCCAAGAATGTTTTTGCCTTTAGTTCTAGCCGGGGAGTTCACCTAACACGGCAACCCTCCCGTTTTGAGGGCTTAATATGTAATCTAGGGAAATTTTTGAGATAAACTTGTTGTGATGGCAACTCCGTCCGCAAAAGGAGAGGTAAGTGGTCGCTATCTAAGTCAGGAAGTACATGCAGGCTTCTAACCCAGGGGAATAGATTGTCACTAACCAAAAGGTAATCGATGGTACTACACCTAGCTCCTGCCATGAAAGTAAATTCCCCTAGATAGTCCCCGACTAAAGCAGAGATATCACCATGCCAACAAAAGTTCGCATAGTCAGGGCGATGGTGTTCCCAGTAGCAATGTATGGTTGCGAGAGTTGGACCGTAAGGAAGGCTGAGCGCCGAAGAATAGATGCTTTTGAACTGTGGTGCTGGAGAAGACTCCTGAGAGTCCCTTGGACTGCTAGGAGATCAAATCAGTCAATCCTAAATGAAATCAACCCTGACTGTTCCCTGGAAGGACAGATACTAAGGCTGAAACTCAAATATTTTGGCCACCTAATGCGAAGAGAGGACTCTCTGGAGAAGATTCTGATGCTGGGAAAAATTGAAGGCAAAAGGAGAAGGGGAAGGCAAAGGATGAGATGGTTAGACAGCATCACCGATGCAACGAACATGAAAATGAACGAACTCAGGAAGATAGTGGAGGACAGGAAGGCCTGGCGGGATATGGTTCATGGGATCACGAAGGGTCGGACATGACTTAACGACTGAACAACAACAATAGCTCCATTCAAGATATGGAAGTTAAGTCTATTGGCCATAGCAACCAGACAGGAGCCAGCATAATTTGCCTTACTGTCCTTTAAAAGACGCGGAAAATGAGGATGACTATAATCAGTGCCCTGTTTCGCAATAAGCCCTTCGATCTTCCCATTCAGAGGAGGGGCTTGGGAACCAATTCGGGCATTAAAATCACCTCCCAAAAATACCATATCAACTGGATTATCAAGGGTTAGATCTTCAATGTATTGTTCTAAATCAGCCCAGGTCCTAGTTATATGGGCCTTTACTTGTTGAGGAGAAATATAAACATTGACTACTAGAACTGTCACAGCACCTGACTCAATGCAAACAGCCATAGCCCTCTGGTCCAGAGAACGTAACTCTTTACATCTTGCATTCAGGGAAGTGGAAACCAGAATACCCAAACCCCCCTTCAGCCTCCCCGGTCCTACCCCAACAGTAGCCCCCTTACTAAAGGAATTAAAACCATCTATCCTGAGTTCATTGGCTGTCCAAGTCTCCTGGAGCAAGATTATATCATAGTTCCGATCAAAAAAGGAATAGTCCTGGCTTTTGCAGCGAGTCCAACCTGCAATGTTCCAGGAGGCAAGTTCAAACAATTTCCCTGTGCCTGGCTCAGGTTTATTATTGCACAGTCAGACTGGGCCCGTATTTCCTTGCTGTTGCATTGGGCTACAGTCACCAGTTATCGCACATAGTCCAGGGTCATCCGAAGGGACAATCACATTAGAATTCAGGATCCTTTTTTTAATGGTGACAGTTGGTTCCAATGGGGGTTGTTTCCCCTCACAAAAAGGGAGGCCTACATACTTTGGGGTCTCCGTCGATGCATTATGGACACGGGTTCTAGAAGTGCCCTGCAGGTCAATAGCAGTAGTTGACTGCTTATCTTTTAAGGAGTAAACTAGAGTTTCCAATCTCTTGATCATGATGTCTTGTTCATCAAGTGGCAAACATCCAAACGAGGACAAAAGTCTAGCATTCATTTCATCTTCTGTGAGGCCTGAATCAAGGTCAATCATATCCAGATGTAAATTGGAGTTTGGTAAAACTGGCTTGTCCAAAGTAACAGGAAGTTTAGAAGTTTTTACTTTAGTCAATTCCATAGGCACAGGTAGATCTAATGGTGCAGTTTGGTCTAATATATTCCGCAAAGTTGCAGTTTTCCGAGGGATCTCAACTAAAGTCGGATCTGGTGTCCACATCAAATCTTCAGTAGCCTCCTTGGCTACCATATCTTTCCTCTTTACACTTCAAGAAACCAGCTTCTGTACAGAGGGATCTCGGAAATGCCGTTGAAACCTAATCCCAAAGCCCATTAACTCAGTGGCTTGCGCAAAGAGCTGCCTTGGGATACTATTTGTGCGGAAGTGGAGTAAAAACGTTCTTGACTTCTTGCACTAGGCAGCCTTTCCAGCTTTAACAGGTCTATAGCGGCAGGAGCCATCTTAAGAAGAAATGCTAAATGCTGTCTGGCCCTCCATTTGGTAGACCAATCAATATGTCTCCCCCAAAAAGGAGAAACAGTGATGACTATGCTCTTTGGATCATAGATTAAAGTAGCAGGAATACTCCCATGAGCTGTGTAGATATTATTGCCAGTTGACTGCTGGTCAGATGTAACCCTTCTAGTTACAGATTCAGTCTCTCTAGTGCACTGGTTCTTAACCGGGGTTCGATCGAACCCCAGGGGTTCAGTGAGTCAGTCTCGAGGGTTCGGCGCGCCGCCCTAATTACCCCCCGTGCCGCCCGACGAGGATGTCTCCGGAGCCGGCAGCAGCGGAGCCTCCGCTGCCACCGGCTCCGGAGCTGGGCAGGAGAAGGCCTCGGAGCGTCTGCCCTCGGCGGAGCTCCAAGGCCTTCTGAGGGAAGCCCCATGCGCGACGTCTTATTTATAAGCTTTAGTGCATGCGCAGTACGTTTCTGAGGGCAAATTTGCCCTCAGAAACGTACTGCGCATGCGCTAAAGCTTATAAATAAGACGTTGCGCATGGGGCTTCCCTCAGAAGGCCTTGGAGCTCTGCCAAGGGCGGACGCTCCGAGGCCTCCTCTAAGGCGTCGCTGGAGTGCGACGGGAAGGGCGGACCCCGCCTGCGCGCGACACGTGTCACCCATTGCGCGTGTTGCCCCCAGGCGGTCCGCCCTTCCCGTCGCACTCCAGCGACGCCTCGGAGGAGGCCTCGGAGCGTCCGCCCTCGGCAATTAGATAGCAATTAGTTTTCTGCATTCTGTATAATCTCCTTTATGAGGTATGTAATGAGTAAGAAAACTGAAGGTTTATTGAGTGACAGGCTTTTTCTCTGAGTGGCTGCAGGGGTGTGACATGACATGAGAGTGGCACTTGCCAAGGTAAAGCCACGGATTTCTAAACTGGTCTCTGAAAGGCAACAGCAGAAGTCACACTGATTTGCAGTGAGTAAATATTCATTATTATGTTTTTGTTTTTGTGTGAAAATCATTTTCCAGGAACCTAATGGTTTTGTTCATTTTGTGCACCTATAAAAATATACCTATGTATATATACCTAAAAATATATACCTATGTTTTGAATTTGAAAAAATCATATTTTTCAAATTAAGAAGGGTTCAGTGAATGCGCATATGAAACTGGTGGGGTTCAGTACCTCCAACAAGGTTAAGAACCACTGCTCTAGTGTATACAGTTGGGTTCTGTAATTTCTCTGGCTGGGTACTTTTGTCCTTCTCCTGAAGCAGTCCTATTATACGCTCTAACTGCGTGAATATTTTTTGTAGAGTCGCGGCCACCAAGAATGTCTGTTGTACTAGGCAATCAGTATCCTTATTCCCCTCAAGGTTGTTGTCATCTCTCAGGTGGAATATACCATTAGCCTTTTGAATTTCCTTGGGGGAGAGCAGACACTCAATCTCCTCGAAAGCAGCCTCTAAACTGTTCTGCGTCTTTAATGATGTTTTTAATGGCGCAAAAAAATCGTCGAGCCTGGACTGTTTAGATACTGGAGACAGTTTCTCGCCCTCCTCGCCCTCCACTGAGTGAGTCCTTTTGCGTCCCATATTAATTTTATCTCATTAATTGTCAGTTCAGTAGCTTTCAATTTTCGTTTGTCTACTGCTAAAGCTTCTTATAATAATAGCCAACCGCAAGGCACTATCTCTGTTATCTCTGTCATTCTTAAAACAAGGTCATCCCAGTTCCTTCAGCTTGTGCGAGTATCTTTGGAGCAGCACTTAAAAGTCCAAGAGCTGTTAAAGCCCACAAAAAACCTTAAAACTGTAGCTGACTTAAAGCTCAAATAAAACTACAGGCTTTGCTGCCCGCATTCCACTTGGAGTTAAAATGGCTACACGGCGTTTTCTTCAGCTATGCCTCAATTAGTAAAGTCTAGCTGCAGGCACAGCTGTCCTATCAACTGTAGCCGAACTTCTAGAATTTGTTGTTAATATGAGAACAGCTAAAGCTTCATAGTCAGATAAAGAATTCAAAGAATTCAAAACAATTTGGACTTATTTCAAAGCTTCCAACCTTGAAAATCAGCGGAGCTACTGTATCGTCCGTCTGCTGCGGCCAGAGCCGGAACTGGAACTCACGCTCCAGGGCGATTTACAACCACTTCCAGTTTTTGATCCGCAACGATCCAGGGCACCTGGTAAGTCCAAAAATTGCATTTTAAAACTTATTTCATGGCGGCAATCCCCAGAATCGCTGCTGCCACTGCCATGCAGTCCCCTGCCCCTTAAGGGGGCAGTTTTTGGTTCCAATAGTGGGTCACAACCCACCACTTTGAGAACCACTGGTGTATAGGATTGCAGCTTAAATTTATTTATTAATTAATGAGAGGTGTTTCGACTGAATTCTGTCTCAAAGGAATAACTTCTGGCCTGAACAAACTGCTAATCCAGTGTCACTGTACAGTTACAGATAAAGCCACAGAACATGCCTGGTGCCCCTTGATCTATATGTCGTCCTTGTCACGGGTTCTCCTGACTGTAGATCCTTCTAGCGTAAATCAGTGGTGTGCAAATGGTTCCATGGTGTATCTTGAGAAAGGCTCTGCCATCATTAAAAGCGCAATCCTGGAACTCTGGCCGGTGATGGAACGAGTGTTCCGTCGCCGGAAGCCGTTGCGAACGTGCCATAAAGCACATTTGTGTCGACTCGGGAGTAAGGGAGGCTGGCGCAAGGCCAGCCACCCTCACTCCGGTGTAGGATCTCCACGCAGCAGTGGAGGAGCCAGACCATTTGGCACCCGGGGCGGACCCCCTTACGCCCAACCCCCTCCTTTTGGACACCCCTTTTTTGGGTTTTTTCCCCTTTTTGGGTTTTTTTCCGCTTTTGGGGGGTTTTTTGGTTTATTTTTTACTTTCGTGGGCAGCTACCCCCCCCGCTGCATCCCCAGGGCAGCAGCTGCCTCGTGTGCATGTTTCTGGTGGTTTGTGGTGCTTTTGGGGTACTTAGCTTGTCTCGGCCGGGGCAGCATTCTTCCAGATCGGCGGCATCCATCTTGAATGGGCGGGACTCTCTATCTGTCTCGTTGGTCTCTAGCTGGTCAGTCCTCCAGAGCCCTAGAGGACTGACGGACCAGCGAGACGGAGAGAGATTCCTAGAGAGTCCCGCCAATTCAAGATGGATGCCACCGATCCGGAAAAATGCTGCCCCAGCCGAGACAAGCTAAGTACCCCAAAAGCACCACACACCACCAGAAACACGCACACGAGGCAGCTGCCGCCCTGGGGATGCAGCCCGGGGGTGGGGCAGCTGCCCACGAAAGTAAAAAATAAACAGGGAAAAACCCAAAAAAAGCAAAAAAAAACCAGAGCACCCCCAGCCTCTGCGCCCCACCCCCGCCTCAGTGCCCCCGCCCTAGTCCCCCCACCCCCCACTCTGCGACGCTACTGCCATGCAGACGACGGCAGAAGGTAAGTGCTCCGTTGCCGGCCGCGTGGGCGGTCCGGCCGGGCAAGGGAGTGGAGTCGTTGGCATAGCAAGCCCGGGAGGGGGTGGGGAATGGCGTCAGCCATATCCCTGTCCCTGCTGGGCTGGCTACGCCGTTACACGGCCTCCTCTACTTCCACCAGCTATTTAGCTGGTGGAAATCCGAGGAAGCCGATAGGGCCAGCCTGGGTTTACACTCGGGGAAGGGGATTCGCGCCCCTTCCCCGAGTAGACCTCTGGCCTGGTGCACACCGGGCAGCCTGTGCATAGGATCCGGCGGGCGTCCCTGGGTAGGGGCGTTGACAAGGAGAAGCGCGCGGGGCGGGGTGCCCGGGGGTGACGCGTGTCCCCCTGGCACTTACATTTTTCGCTGGAGCTGGGCCCGTCCGCCCGCCCTCATGTCCGTTTGGGTCCAAAATGAGCCGAAAACAGCGCGGGGGGGAGCTCCGCACCTGCGCGTGACGTCACGCGCGGGGGGGAGCCACATCCTTAAAGGTGACGCGCGCGCCCCGCTCGGGGTGATGCGCGTCTTTGTGACGCGACTGGCCCTGGGCCACCGGCCGGATCCTTAGTTAGGATTGTGCTGTAACACAGAGGGAAGTTAAACTCTCTGCTCCACTTCAGAACAGAGAACAGAACAGAACAGATGTGGTTAAATGGAGCCAATCAATTATTCTCCTGATCCTTCTTGCTTTTTCTGGAAATATCCTCCACTGCTCCTTCTAGCTTGCTGTTTCCCAACTCTTTTCTTCCCTTCTGCCCACATCCTGTGTCTTGGTGGCCTCATCACTTATGTCTGTAGTGGCTAAACCCAACTATGCCCTACAGCCCAATCCTGCACATATTTGCTTGGAAATAAAACTCATTGTGGTCATTGAGGGTTTACTGATCAGTGTTCACAAGGTTGAAGTGCTAATATCTTTTTTAAAAGGAAAAGCATGATTTCTATGTCTGGGAAGTATAAACACGCACATGAGCTCAGGTGGTGCACACAGTTCCTTCCCTCAGGGATTTGAACCTGGATCTTCCAGGTCTAAGTCCAACACCCAAACTGCGTCATCATCCTGGCTCTGGATCCTGGATATCCTCATGCAGCTGTTAGAAGGAGACAGCCTTGAATAAGCCATACTCCCTCTGTATCAGTTTTCCAATATGGAAAATGGGGGAAATAGTTCCCTACATCCTAGAACTGTAGTAAGAACAAAAGAGATCAAGAGAATGTTGTCATCTGTTTCAATTGTTTAAAGCCAATGCCATGGGCTGTTCTGGATAAGAGATATTCCCTTGAAAAAGATTTTTCAAAATACATCTGGAATATATATTACAGAAATATATCAGTTCTGGTAGCTTCTGTTTTCTTTTTTTATAGTGTTGTCATGTACCATACAGTTGGCCATAAATCTAAATAAGTAATACCAATATGAGGGACTAATGGCTTTCCATGACCTTACAGATGAGGGTGGGCTAAATATAAAACAATTACATCTGGTCCAGCTGAGGAACAACATCAATTAGCAATTGTTCAAGATTGTGTATTTTCACAGATTGTTTGATGTCAATTTACCCTCCCCGATAACGTTAGCTGCAGCAGAGACTGATGTCAAAAGGAAAATTCTTATCTCTGCTCTTAGACTGCTATCCTGTCCAGAGACTGTCTCCCCGCCTCTCCAGAGCAAACAGTCCACCTGACTGGGGTGGTGCCATCTCACCTTGTTGACTTTCTCCTCTAATTGCTAGTTTATCGGTGTTGCTCTTTAAACACCCCAATCTACCTTGAATTAAAAGCTGAATAAACTAATGCACAGGTGCAAACTCATGTGCACCTCCCCACCCACCCCGAACAGGATTAAATAATTGGACACTTTTAAAAAGAATAAATAGGTCAGCCTCTCCATGCAGCACTTTGGTCAGGTCTTACATCACATCTATTTCAGCAGAGCATGCAAAGTGCCGATTTGAAAACCAGACATTCCGATATTATTCTCTTTTCCTTCTCCCATTTCTTTGCAACTATCAGAAAAACAATGTTTAAACACACAAGATGGTCTTTTTTTTACATATCTACTTGCTTTCTGTACCAAATATTGCAACATGAAGTTGTTGCTTGAGTTCTTACTGATTGCTACATTAGCATCCAGCGTGTACTAAATGCATTTGTGTAATGCACTCAGTAAGAAACTGTGAGCGTTTCTCGGGCATGCGGAATAATGCACAGCTTTCTGTACAAATTGCTGGTTAAACAGCTACTGCCCACCAGTGCAGTAGCCATATAACCCAACAGATAGAATCTTGGCCATGGATCATGGAGACCCCAGCATTCACATTCAAATGCAGTCAGTCATACAGTGCAGTGAGGGGGCCATTTACCCTCCTTCAGCCTCTGGGGTGGCTCCATGCCTGTACACTGGAAATTACACTGTACACTGATCTGCTATCATCGTTATTACAATAAGAGCATGTTAGCACATGTCTGGAGCAATAGATCTAAACAAACAGAAACTGCTCCTTGTTTAGCCACAGAGTGCATAGGCTGTCCACTTGTTGTGGCAAATCAGGCTGCCCTTTGGCCATAATTGCTTTCACTATTTTAGTTTCTTAAACTATAGTAATTGTTTTGCTTGTAGTGAAGTTGTGTCTTTGCTTCCTTGGGGACACTACTGACCTCTTGTGGTGGGTGACGCTTTGAAGGCAAAACCAAGCAGCTGTCAATTTGGCAGTGCCGGAAGACAGAGTTCCAGAGGCCCTGCAAAGGTTTTTCTTCTTGGGGTGTGCATGCACAAGTCAGTCTGTCAGCAGGAGCAGCTGAAACAAAGAGTGTATACTTTGCTTCTTGTCCACTTTAGGCACCATTTTTTGGCAAAGTTGGAAAGTCATTTCCTCCCCCTTCTTTTATGGCTCAATCCGCTGTAACTTTGCGCCTGCGGAGCGCGTGCTCACTCTGCAGGCGCCAGGTGCCATAAATGCGCCATCAAGCCAGAAAGCATTACTTTGCCTCCCAACTGACACTGGTGCAGGCAGTGGCGTCGCCAGATGTGGGGCCCTGGGGCGGTGGGCCCCAGGGCGCAAGGTCGCAGAGGCTCCTGGGGGGGCGGGAGGCTCTGGGGGAGAGCGGGAAAAAATTGAATTTTTCCCACTTTTTTTCGCCGATTTTCGGCGATTTTAAGCCTAGAACTGGGGTTTTTAGTAAGTATGTATGCTTTTACCGGCACTTTTGTGATATTGGACGCTCCCTCGACGATTTTAAGCCTTCTCCCGGGCGCGCAGCTTCTCCGTGCACCCAGCCCGGGTCTCTGTACAATCTTCGTAGTTTGCGCATGCGCAAACCCACGGAGTCTCCAGGGACGTTCTGGGCATGCGCAAACTACTCCCTGGAGCGTCCCTGGAGATGCCGTGGGTTTGCGCATGCGCAAACTACGAAGATTGTACAGAGTCCCGGGCCAGGTGCATGGAGAAGCTGCGCGCCCGGGAGAAGGCTATTAATCGTCGAGGGAGCATTCAATATCACAAAAGTGCCGGTAAAAGCATACATACTTACTAAAAACCCCAGTTCTAGGCTTAAAATCGCCGAAAATCGGCAAAAAAAAGCGGGAAAAAACAATTAGCATAAATTATGCTAATTAGTTTTATGGGGGGAGCGCCGAGGACCCGGCCCCACATGCCAAATCGGCTGGGTGCCCCTCTGGGTGCAGGTATGATTTGCACCGGCGGTCAGTGCAGGGGCTGGGGCAGGGCAGGCTGGGTCGCGAGGGAGGGTGGTAGCTGGCCCGGGCCGGGAGGAGATGGGGATATTGGTGGTGAGCTCCGCCAATATCCCCAGTCCTCTTCTGGCTTGGGCCGCACTTACCCCGCCGCCCCAGAAATGTACATTGGCTCAAGGGCCAATGTACATCCGAGGAGACCCACTGAGCAGCCTGGGAAGGGCTCAGGATCAGCTGCCCATAACATATCTTAATTCAACATGTCAGTTAATTTCCCACAGCTATGGCAGGCATGTGAAACCTGGCTTCTTCCCATTGGCCTCGCGCATCACAGTGGTTCCAGTGCAGCTTCAAAGTGCTTCTGTATACCCTGCGCCTACAATTCAGATGCATAATTGGGTCGAATGAAGTAGATTTGAAACATTGTCTCCAGTCTTTTTAGCAAGACAGAAACATATGAAAGGAAAAGGAATAGTAGCACCGGTAGTACTTTTTTCCACCTTATGCTTACAAAGGAATTGACCAGGGGAGTTATTACTCTACCAAAGCCACACCAATAAAGTTACCACTGTTGATATACTACTAGTTATAATCAGGTGCATTACTCATGGACTCTCCTTTATTACCTAGAGAAGTAGAACACCACCGGTGGCAATTTGTTGTGTACATAATGTTTTTCTCTGTCTGCTAGTGATATGGTCATATGGGGTCATTCTGTCATGAACCATTATAGCAACTACCAGAGGGGAAGCAGTGTTAATATGTTGCAGCAAAAACAACAAAAGAGTCTTGTAGCACCTTAAAGACTAACCAATCTATTTCAGCATAAGGTTTTGTGGACTACAGTAGTCCACAAATTAAATTGGTTAGTCTTTAAGGTGCTACAAGATTCATTGTTGCTTATGAGCCACCGTAGTTATGACTACTGCAAGTCCATACCCTATATATACTGTTTATATATTCCAGACAGGACTTAAACCACTGTAACAATACGAGGCCCTGAAGAGTACTCCATTTTTCCTAAGAATAACAGATTGAGTCAGATTAAAGAGCTTGATCTGAACCTTGGGTAAGATAATGAGGGCATAACTAACATGGCCAATCAGCAGATCATTCAAATGAATTGATTCAGTCTCCTCTGGCGTCCTTGTCCCCAGCTAAAAGCTTCATTGAAATTTGTAGAGGGCACCCATTATCTCACTGTCTGTTTTTGTTATCTGGCCCCTGTGACAGAAGTGGGGGAGAGGATGAGAAAGATTCTGGTTCTTTAGCTGAAATTAGTGCAAAGCACTAACAAATTTGAGACATTAGAGGCAGGATAATTGACAATCCAGCTACAGTGAAGTACTTGGATTTAAATCAAAGAGACTATATTCCAGGTTAAATGCTGTAAGACAGAATGAGACTGTTCAACTTGATCACATGGTGAATAAAAATATTTGTTAATAATCTAGAACAGTGAAGACAAAACGTTTCTCAGGCTGAGGAATGAAAACTTGAGTGATGGTTATAGAGGGCCAAACAAGCGTCTAGTGCAGTGGTTCCCAAACCTTTTAGCACTGGGACCTCCTTTTGTAGAATGACAATCTGTCGGAACCTCCCCCCAAGACCTAGGGCAGGAAGTGATGTCAGTAAACAGGAAGTGATATCATTGTTCTTAATAAATTACACTGTTTAATAAACCACACTTTAAAAAATAAATTTCATTTTTAAAGTTGTACTCATAAGCAGTCCCATTTGGGGATGAGGAGTGAGCTAATAACTGAGATGCTAAAAGGCAAGCAGAAAGTAACACAAGTTGTGCAAACAAGTTGAGCATCAGACATCTTGGGGGTGGTAATCCAGCCAACATCCCGTGATCCCCCCAAAATCGCTTTGTGACCCCCTTGGGGGTCATGACCCCAGGTTGGGAACCACTGGTCTAGCTAATAAAAGGAAGCATTTTCCAGGTCCTCTTATTAACTCAAAGATATGTACCGGTCAGGAAAACCTCAGAACATACACTGGTCTAGTGTTTCCTCAGATCACCTGGTCTGGCTTGGCTGCCTAGTAGCAAACCTCTCTGGCAATCATCTGGGTGGTGCTACAGTGCAGCATAGATAAGACCAGTACCTCACTTTGCCTGAGAGCTGCTCTAATGGCTCAAGGTGTCTAGCAACTGGGCCAGGCTGCTGGAGACCTTGATTTGATGTCCTCTCTGGCACCACATACTGACAAATTTCCAGCCTCGGTCCACCCCAAAGAATGATGCATGGTCACTTTTTTTCTGGTCTTTCTTATCTGCCTTTCTTGACTTTGTGGGTAGGGTTCAAAGACTATATACTGTGTTCCTGGGATTCCAGGTTTACTGTACAGTCAACCTGATGATGGGTCCCCACACACAACTTCCCCCATCCCCAAATGTCACAGTCCTTGCTTTCCTGCATTCTTGTTGTTCTGTTCCTGCAAACAAACTAGATGTGATTTTTATCTTACAGCAAAGGATAATAAACAGAAATGAGACACGTTTTTAATCTCAGCTTATCAAAAGCTTAATATCAGCAATATTGTTTTGCTTGGGAAAGTTTCCATCGACATTATCATTTGCAATTTTCTGTTCCCAACAAAACAGTCAATCAGAGCAGTCTCATGATATAAAAACAGTCAGTGTTTAACATACAGGAGATATAAAATGGAACCAATGATATTTCTAAAGGTTTAGCCAGCCCAGTAAACCAAGCCTTTCATTTTCACAAGCATCAGATTCATTTTATAAGAGGCACTACTAGTCCAGTGTGTATACTGAGATTCTACAAAAATATATTAGATTGAAAAATGATCCCGCAAGCAAAACACATCCGTCAAAAAATTTCCCTCAGATAAATGTATAATTTCTTTCCCTTGTTCATTTTGCACAGTAGAGTAATATGGCAAACTCTTTTTATTTGAAGAAAAGGACCGTCTCTCAAGAAGTAAAAAAGGCTCAGCCATCTCTCAAACATGAGCTTTAATAGGAACTACATAAAACCTGCAAGATCAAGGTCAGCCAGAAAAGCTCAGAGACCATTAAATGTAATGAAAACAGCTATCGCTTTTCCGCATTTCCACTGTTACTTCAGTTTTATACATGTTTTTCACAGGCACAACCATTTATGGCAGCAGCCTTTATAAAGTCAGTTTAATTATCCTTATCAAATTACAGATAATAAATTTCATTGTCCTACATTGTAGGGCCTACAATGAAAATCAATTGTCAACATAAGCTATGGATTACATCTAATAAAATGGGCCTCTGTAAATCTACAATTAATAAGATTGGCTTCCACATTAACTAACAGATGTAATCACATCTCTTTTTGTGTGTTCAACCCATCTCTGCAGCACCCATCTTGCTGATTCAATGATGCCCTTCAACAAATAAATACAAAAATACTTGCTTAACACTTGCAACAATTAGGATAATTGAATATACTGTTATATTTGAAACATGTTTAAAATTAGTGTACTGTACTCTATTTTAATTCAACTGTGGGTTGTATCCAAAGAGAGTTAGTTATGACTAGGCACCACTGAAATTGAGACAAGTTAGTTGTGTGCAATTCAAATCCCATTAATTTCAATGGGACTTAGGGCCCAATCCTTATGGCCTGCTGTGTCGCCAGAACTCACGTTCCAGTGGTGTAGTATGCTTTATGGCTGTTGCAAAAGGAGACATGCTATCCAGTGCAGCCTGGCTGCCACCATGAGCAGCAAGTGGCCACGTCCACGTGCCTGCAGCTCCCAACAAGCTCTGGCACTGGACCGCCAGTAAGTTAGCATGGGGGTGGAAGGGAAGCAGGGGTGGGTGGGTGGAATGGGGCTGGGAGGAAGGAACAAGGAGGATATTGGGGAGAGGAGGGGATGAATTGAGCCCAGGAAGGGTGTGGTATCAGCAGCAGCGGTGCTGCATATTGGTGTCACTATGACGTGCGTCACCCTGGGGCTGGGATGACGTGCATCGCGCCCTGCTCCGCCATCACGCGTCACCTACCTCCATCCGCGCGCCTTCGGCCTTGCCCTCAACTCATTGTGTGCATGCATGGATTTTCCGTGCACGTGCACTCCGTCGCTGAGGGCAAGAGCCTGCCCAGTTGCCCTCAGCTACGGGTCCACCATTTTGGTGCATGCGCAGACCGCCGCTGAGGGTACGAGGCTGCCCGGTTGCCCTCAGCGGCGGTCTGCGCATGAGCCAAAATGGCGGACCCGCAGCTGAGGGCAACCGGGCAGGCTCTTGCCCTCAGCGACGGAGTGCACGTGCACGGAAAATCCACGCATGCGCACAACAAACTGCTGGCTGAGTCAGGTGCAAGGGAGTGGCGACTGGACACAGGTATCTTGTTGTCTCGTGTGCTCCCTGAGGCATCTGGTGGGGCCACTGTGTGACACAGGAAGCTGGACTAGATGGGCTTTTGGCCTGATCCAGCAGGGCTCTTCTTATGTTCTTATGTTCTTATGTTCTTATGTTAAGAGGCCGCGGCGGGGGTGCGCACATCACCCTTTACGCGCGTCGCCCCCCGGCGGGCCACCCCGCCAGCCACGCTACAGTGATGCCGCACGTATCCTGGCCTCGATCCACTGACCCAGGTCCACCTGGACTTGTGCCAGCAAATTAGCTGGTGCAGGTCTGAGTAGATCCATTAGGACAGCAGAGGCTTGCCCCGGGGCAAGGGAATAAATGTTCCTTTACCTCAAGGAAGCCTCTGGGGCCCAAAGGTTCCCCCCCCCACGGGATGCAGCGCACACATGCACACACGCACACATGTTGCTGCAGCTGCATTGGCACAAGGGGAGTTACATTGGGCTGCCCATCATTACTAACTTTCTTTGGTTATAACCCAGTTGTCTGGACTCTAGAAAGAAGCGATAAATTGAAATTATTTTTTACCTGCCCTTTTGGATGAAATTAGTGCTAAGCTTTCAGCCCTCAAATATATGTAGTTTATTCTATAGTCACAGGATATATGTATGCAGGGAGAGTTTTTTTAATAGGTCACTTCCTTTCACTTGACAGTGGTTATACTTTAATGCTTAATGGAACAAGCTGTGTGAAGGTATCATTCAGAGCTGCGTGTATGCTATGATTCTGCAGGATCAAATGTGGTTATTTGATTTTCATGAGAATGTCAGCTTTCTTTTTTTTAAGTTTCTAGTCCTTATGATGATTTATTTAAAAGTATATGGGCCATGCCCATGCTTGCTGAACTGTTATATACCAGAGAGGTAGCACAAGATGACTTACTGCGCTTTCAGTGCTCTACTGCCTCAGGATTAGCAAAGCCAGATAAATTGTTGAAATTAATTATAATTACAAAATTGTTTTTAAAAGGTGAAATTCTTATTTGTGTAATTGGCATAATTTATCCCAGTTGTAAGATGATTGGGGTTCCCCCCCCCAACATGTGAATTTTAATTAATTACCTTGGTGCAGAATTTTATTTTATTTTATTTAACTAGAGAGTATAATACAGCCCTGATTACAGTTAACATGTCAGGTGGTCATTTGCTGGATTTCAGTTGCTACTATGAAAGTTTAAAGGTAAAGGTATCCCTTGACAATTAAGTCCAGTCGTGTCCGACTCTAGGGTGTGGTGCTCATCTCCATTTCAAAGCCGAAGAACCAGCGTTGCCCGAAGACGCCTCCGTGGTTGGAGCGCTGTTTACCTTCCCGCAAGCGGTACCTATTTATCTATTTGCATTGACAAGCTTTGGAACTGCCAGGTTGGCAGGAGCTGGCCAAGCAACGAGAGCTCACCCCATCACGGATTCGAACTGCCGACCATTTGGTCGACAGCTTATGGTTCAGCGGTTTAACCCGCTGCGCCACCCACTTGATATAAAAAGATAAACATTAAGAAATGTGTAAGGTTCTATCAGAAGTTAAACTAGGGACAACGAGAGGTTCAGAAAAGCAGAGCCACAACACTCAGCCTAGAACTTCCAGACTGTAGCTAGAAGAGAGTCAGAAGAGGTCTGAAATCAGAGCTGGCTGAAGGGATGGAGCTAAAGATGAGCTGAAAACCTAACCAAGCAACAAGGAGTTCATTAAGACCAGAGTTTGGACAGGGCTGGCAGCAGAGGTCAGCATCTTTGGGCAGCTGCCCAGAGTCCAGGCAGGGCCACCTCACATGGGTGTGCAGGTTGTGCAGGCACAAGGGTGCCACATCCAAGGGAGCACCATTCCCTGCTGGATGGAATCCTCCCATCCTCTGCCTGTTGTCCCCTCTGCCCTCACACTGCCACTAGGATGAGCTGGGCAGGCACATCAACCATTTGGCACACCAGCCTCAGCACAGAGTCACTAGGGGGCAGTCGTTGGGACTGAGGAAGGCTGATGACGCTGGCTGTTTCACAGGACCCTCATTCCAGCCGACACTGCCACAAGGGAGAGGGAACACATGGGTATAAGCAATACTGGCAAGTGCAAGGTAGACACCTGTGGAGCCTGATGTTTGTGTGCCACGCAGTCTTGTCATTCTCCTGGTATGCCTCTTAGAGTGCAAAAGTTTGTGTTATTGAAAAATACTGCAATATACTAACCTAAAGAAAATTGAGGAAGGGGCCCCTTTTTCTAATTCACACAAAGGCACCATATGGGCTAGGGGTGCCCCTAAAGGCTATCCAAAGGGCCCATTGTCATTCCCTGAGACCCCCATAGGCTATCTGTGATGGTGGTAGAGTCTTCTCTTGGGACCTACCAGGAATGACAGGGCCCACATGGAAGGTAGTTTTGCCGAGGGCCTCTTGCAACATGGCACCAGCCCTGTTTGTGTTTAGGCTGCAGTCAGAGGTGGCCCCAATTGGCTGAAGGGCAAAGACTTTTTCATCAAAGCAAGGAGAAGAAATGCAACTATATTGCATTAGCCTAGAGACAAATTATAGACAACTGCATCCACCTTGTTCATTTGTTTCAGTTCTCCAAACTAATATTTACCTCAAATTCAAACCAGCAGTCAAAGAGGAAGAAGAGAGCCTGTAGAGCAAGTTATGTGATCATCCCAGCTGCCTCAATTCTCTTTGGAATATAGCCAGACAAGTCTTGAGACTGTTTTTACCATGCCCAGCCTTGGAAACTAGAATCCTGTCTAGCTGTTCATTTTCCCTCCTCTGCTTCTTCCCCTCTGCAAAAGGAAACACAAGAGGCTCCTCATGTTGCTGAGAGAAGACAGGCCCACTAAGAGTCCATTTCCTGTTCACTGTTGAGCTAACCATTGTGGGAGAAATGTTGCCTGGCAGCAGTCCAGAGAATGACCAGGCAGCCTGAACAATTCCACAGGCCACTCAGACTCCTCTCCCGCGCTGCTAGCGTTTGAACCATAGACCACTGGCATCGCTCTAGGGGGAACGGCGCTCTAAGTTCCGCTGCGCTCCAACCCACAGTTACATGCCCGTAGGAGGCAGCCCCACCCCCTTGCCTTCAGAGCCTTTCAGGACAGCGATAGCAAGGAGCAGGGAGTCCTGCACGTTGCTATCGCTGCCTTGAAAGGCTCCGAAGGCAAGGCCGCCTCATACGGCATGTAAAGGCGGAAGCACACCGGCTGCGTTCTGCGTGCGGTGCGTGCTGCGCAGGAAATGCAGCCAAAGTTGAAAATTCTCCAGGGGAAGCATCAAACGCAAACGGACCTCTCTGCGGCTCCGGGCAGCTCTCGGCGTTCAGTGGGACTTGCCTCCGGCCGGAAAAAACGCAGACACAGCCGGGTGTAACGGGCTGCACACACGCAGAACGCGGCCGGTGTGCTTCAGCCTTAATGGTGGGTCGGAGCGCAGCGGAACTTAGAGCTCCGCATCACCTAGAGCAACACCACTGCCATAGACAAAATGTACCAAACTGTGGTGTATGAACTATCAGCTGCCGGTCTGCAGAGTAGCTCCTGTGTGGTTTTCAGCTTCTTAAGAGATCAGAGTCATGAAGTGTCCTGTAGCTCACTGTAGGACTTGGATGTGTACCAAGCCTCACGAGAAATGCAGTCAGAGTTGATTTTATATATATTTAATTCATTGGTCCCTGGGACATTGGACCAAAAACGTGCTGGTCCATCACAGCAGATTCTTTGAGAAGCACCGATGTCAGCAACGTTGATGTTGAGAAATAACTGCAAATGCTGCAATTGTGTTGAGCCAACTAATGAATTAGGCTCGGACATTGACCATTACAGCATTGACTTCATAGGAAGTTCTGCAGCCAGAACCACCAAAATGGCACCTTATCTCTTAGCCAACACCATCAAATTCAGTTGCTATGCAAAAGTGATGTAATTGGCCATTTTTTTTAGAATTTTGCTACTTCTCGTTTCTAATATATCAAGCAACAGAGGTTTGTGTACATCAAAGTCACCCTTTGTAATTCTATTGATAACTTTTCTAGACAGGGGCTATTCCCTTACATTAAAATACTTGTGAATTACCAGAGTTGAGTTTAGTTTAGTGCATGAAAATAAAACCTAAAAAGCTGCCTTCTTATACCAAGTACTACCATTGTTCAAACTCTATCAGTATCCTAGGCAGGGACTTTCAGGCCAGGGTCTTTCGTAGCCTTACCTGGAGCCACCAGCAACTTCCTGCATGCAAAGCACGTACTCTACTATCAAGCTACAGCCCCTTTTCTTGTACAGTATTTGAAATTAGACGCTTGAAGCTTTTAGCATTTCTTCCTTGACATTTCATATGCAATTTTAGAATAGAACTATATAATACAAATGCATAACACTATGTGGCCATATCTCCAATAATGCATTTAGTGCTGATTTGTTACAGTGCACTTTGCCCTGTGTGATTGACAGCCATTTTAGCCAATCAGCATCCATTTCCTGCATATTAGATTAACCATGTCTTCTAGTGCTGTTTTGCACAGCCCTCAACTTTTAACACCAAAACCATGGTAGGTATGCTGCCACAAGAGGGAGTGTTTGTACACGCAAATAGAGGGAAGTTGAGCCTCCCTTCCTCAGCCCTCCTCCTGTTTGCCCAAAGGACCAGGATTCCCAAAGCACAGAAGCTTGATGCTTATATAGCAGGGGTGGCCAAACTTGCTTAATGCAAGAGCCACATATGATAAACTTCAGATGTTTGAGAGCCGTAAGAGATGTTTGAGAGCCACAATATTTAAGAAGCACATGAACATTGAACTTGTTTTAATCCAGTGGACTCTCAGTTTATACCTGGTAAATAATCATAAAGCTTGGACATTTCTTATTTATCCTTTTATATTAATTGTGATGCAAAAAGGAGCTCAGCCAGCATATTTCCAAGAGCCGCATATTATATGTCGAAGAGTCACATGTGGCTCAGGAGCCACAGTTTGGCCACCCCTGCTATATAGGAGCAATCTGGGAAGCCAGCTAACCAGGCTAACTGCAACTCCTCTCCATCCACACTTGCCCCTGGCTTCTCAGGCCTAGTACCTACTCATCAAGGATGGGGGAGATCATACATTGCTTGCCTAGTTTGTTCAGAGCATAAAGTTAAAACAAGAGTATTTAAAATGAATAAACACAAAAAGGATGAGGTAAAAGACAAACAGGCACTAGCAATTGGAAAAACCAAGTCTTTGTGTTAGAGGCAAGATGAAAAACAAACATCTAACCTGATTTAGACATAAGCTGTATCATGTCATAATAAAGTACTCATTTAGTTGCAATTTCCTTGTTCACCACCAGGGGAAGTCTGAAGGGGATGAGGTGCAGCAGACAGGTAATTCTTGTCAGTGCTCAAATGGAGACAAACGCCAGATTCAGACTAGTCCACTCCTTTTAAGGATTCCCTCTGAAACGGGTTCACATTGTTCTAAATGGCTAACCCAAAGGCAGGAAACCCCTTAGACCTTCCCTTGGCCAGGCTCAGGTGCATAAACTTGACTAATGGCCTGACAGGTGCCAAACTTAGCAGGTGGGCTAGCTAGGATCTATTATTCTCCTGATGCCAGACAAAAAAAAAGGCAATACACAAAATAGACACGGACCATACAACCAACCTTACTGGCAAAGAACTCTTAAATCTACATAGAGGGTTCCCCTTAAGGAAGGGAAAGGGGAACAAAAAGGGAGTTCACCATAGGCTGAGTATCCAGTGGTCTGGCCCTAGTAAGACACATTCTTGACCTCTCCAGCATCTAGCAATAGCTCCAAGACCCAAGTTGCTTGACGGCAATGGAAATAATGTTTGACTAGGACTTGTTACAGTGGAGTGTCTGCCAGGGAAATGTTGCTACTCTCTCAACTAGAGAGATTTCAGCAGCCTCCAAAATAAACAGCAGGATGCATCAGGGTGTTCTTAAGGTTCATCCTGAACAGTGCCAGAAAGCAACATCAAGGTCACCAACATGAAGAGGCAGCAGGAAAGGGGGAAACTGAGGGCAAGGGAGGTCGAGCTAAAACTGGAAGATGAAAATAATGCAAAGCGGGTGCACTAGTACTAGCTGGCTGTCCCTACCCATGGAGAGACCAGGAACAAAGGTGCTGCGTCAGATGAGCAACAGGAGTAATGATAGTCCTGGGTGTGTGGGTGGGGGATGTGCTGTGCTTCCTCTCCCCCTTTATGAATTGTATCTCCAAGTTCCTGCACTACTACCAATATTACTCTGGTGTAAAACGTTGATGTTGAGGATTTTTACTCTTTACACTGGACCTTATTCATATTTGACTCTACAATGTACAGTCTACATAGTAACTGGAACATCTCTCTTCCATTGCTCGGCCTTTTGACTTTGTACTTACACATTATCATCTTTCCCCTCCTCCCAGTTTTGTCTGTACCTAAACATACTATTTTTACATCTGCCAACTGAAGATAGTACTTCATGTAGCTCTAGCCAACAAAGGTTATGTCACAAAAGGCTGTTAGCATTTAAGGTGTCATGAGTTTGTTTTTATATCTTCAAAAGAGGTTTTGACTTAGACTTACATAATATATACAGAATATGGAAGACATCGTTTAATTTACTACAAATAAGCCACATGTTTTGACATGTTCAGGAGACCTCTGCCATTGCGCCAAATATTTTTGTTAGTTTCTCTTTACTGGCAAAGGGTGCTGGAGTTCATGATGCTAGAGTTTAGATTTAAGCTCTTTATTTAAGAAAACTATTGCACTAAGTTCCAAATTAAAACAAGTTATACTGTATAAAAAACTAGGCAGGTATTTTACAGGTTCTTTACAGGTTACCTGTGACACTAAGATACTACAGCACCACATACAGAGCACAAGCTGAAAACACAAGCTAAAAACACATGCAACATTTGAGATACGTGGAAGCAGAAAAAAATGGCATATTCTTAGTTCAGGGTTCTTAATGGCATTTTGGACTTTGAAAGAGGTTGGTCTGCTGTATCCTCTTCCTTGGCTTTTTCTGAGAAGTTTGCAGATGTGTTCTCTTTATTCTTTTTGACACTCCTTTTATGCTGCAAAGTTAGAGAGTTGAGTTAATAATTTGCCTTCATGCATAGTATTGGAGAAACTCAGCAGCAATTCCATTTTCTGAACAGGCCATACTACTGTACACAATTCACCAATTGGCAACCCACCCACCCCCAAACACACCCCACAAACACACAGATGCGTGATCCGGATCCAGCCAGAATCTTTCAATTTACAAATGTTTCTGCATCAGTAGTTCTAGCAGTCTATTGTCTATATTGGCTGATCTTTAGAAATATTGTTCCGCCACAATTTTAGACAGACATGAGATGACCTACCAACGTAAAGTGATGGAATTAAGGCTGGCTCAGCACATACAGCAGAATGAAGCGATGAGGGCAAAGTATACCAGTTGTGTATTATGTTGCCAACTCAATAAATACCCTATTTAAGGATTAGAAACTTTGCCTATGGATTTTTGCAAAGAATCCTGCTGAGATTCTAGCTTTCTTTTTTTGGGGGGGGGGGAGGCGGGGGAAGTGTGATGTTTGAAAGCCAGGTTCATATTACTGACACTTTTATTTTTGACAATAACTACCACCAAACATTTTCATTGCTCTAACTCTTCTTTAAAAGGTGGCATTTCTAGTCTTCTGCATTACACTGATGTACATTCCTGGTCATAAGTAATCCTGTGAGAACAGTTTGTTAGTTTTGCAGTTCTACACAAAGGACTGTAAGACGTACCTGGAAGAAGGGTACACCATCACTTGTCTGGATACACATACTAGTCTCTAGGTAGGATTTTTCACTGAACAGGCTATCATTGTTCTCTATCATCTCCATGATCTCTTCATCCTCCAAAGAATCCTGGGAACATAGGTTACCGGCAGATATCAGTGAAGGCACTGAAGAATCACATCTACATGTTAAATGTTCATCTACTAGAGCAGGGGTGTCAAACATATGGCCCCTAGAGTCTTTTTAGGTGGCCCGTGCAATTGTCGATGCTTGCCCCCCCCCCCCCCCCGCACACCTTCATTTCTGTATTTTCACATGGCATCATTTCCTTGCTTTACAGTGGGATTTCCAAACTACGGCCCGTGGGCTGAATCCAGCCCATGCGCTGGTTTTATTTGGCCTGCAGCAGGCCAGCCAGTGTGGCCTGCGGTGGCCTCCAGCTCCACCTGCCGGCTCCCCGCGCCTACTGTGAAAGCTGTGGGAGGCTGCGGCAGCTGGCAAGTGGCTCCCCACTGGCTTCTGTGACCGGCAAGCAGTTGTGGGAGGTTGCAGTGACCGGCAAGCAGCTCTCCACCAGCAGCCATGGCCGGTGATGCGACCGGGGGGGGGGCGCGGGGTGGTGGGCCAGACAGGCCTGTCAATCATGCCCATCCGGCCCATGGCCGGAAAACTTTGAAGATACCGATTACACCAATGTGATGTGCAGGCACCTGCCTGCACACTAGAGGGAGACTGGGAGAACGTTCACAGGAAGCTCCTGCTTCCTGTGAACATTCTCCCAGTCTCCTCTCTGTAGCATGCAGGCTGGTCACATTGGTTGAAAGCAAGAAAAAGAAGCCATTTTCAGCTACAGAAACTAAAGTGGTGCAGGTGTGTGTGCAGGTGCATGGGGGCATATATGCACACACATACTGTGTGTGTGTGTGTGTGTGTGTGTGTGTGTGTGTGTGTGTGTGTGTGTGTGTGTGTGTGTGTGTGTGTGTGTGAGATAAGGAAGGAAGAAACTGAGAGTGCGATTTTAATGGGGGGGAAAGAACAGTGAGTGAGGGGAAGGGACAGACAGTGAGTGAGTGAGATGAAATGAGTTGACACCCTTGTATTACAGTATTATAGGAACAGCCCTCATTACAGTTCACAGTTTTAGATACATCAATTTCTGCTTGTGTATTTTGCTGTACCTTTGGGACAGGGAATCATCTTCCCATTCCTGATGTTATGGAAACCACTTTGAGAATGTTTTTATTAAGTAGTATATGAAAAAGAAACCATTAAGAAACCATCACCACTACACGTCCCTGACATTAAGCAACACAAGTCTGTTCTTCATCTTTAAATTCCACACATACCTGATCTGAGACCTCTGCAGTCCTCCTTATAGCAGCCTTCATCGAAGCTGCAAGTTCTACCTGCTTTTGCCTTAGTTTTTCAAGTAAGAGATCACGGGGTTCTGTTTTCATAAGTGTCACTGGATAATGGTAATCTTTCCTTTGTGGGGTGGTTCCTTGAAAGTGAGATTTTAAGTTTAGATATCACTTCAGCCATTTCTCTTTAGAAGTAGAAAACTCAGTTTTTATGAAAAGGTGTGCAGTTTTTATCGTTTGCATGGTTCATTCATCTCTCAATCCCCACCCCACCCCACATACCTGTTCGGATATCCGCTTTAAGTTCCTTTCTCAGGAAGCCATTAACTCGAGTTGAGCCAGCCTCAGATACTTCAAGGAGTGCCTCATTCTGTTTTGAAAGCACATTCCTATCATCCTGCATCTGGTCAAGAAGCCTCTTCTGAATAACCTCTTCAGCATCTTTTTGAGTATGAATATGGTCCATGACTTTAGCAGCTGATGCACTGCAATTGTCATTGAGATTCTGAAAGCAAGATGGAACTCTTAAGAAACCAGAACTACAGTACTGGTAAACTTTACATAAGAACATAAGAGCCCTGCTGGATCAGGCCAAAAGCCCATCTAGTCCAGCTTCCTGTATCACACAGTGGCCCCACCAGATGCCTCAGGGAGCACAAGACAACAAGATACTTGTATCCTGTCACCACTCCCTTGCACCTGGCACAAAGAAAACCTGTTTCCCGTTGACACTCCCTTGCACCTGGCACAGAGAAAACCCACTTCTAAAACCAGGAGGTTGCTTATGGCTTGTAACCTGTGATGGTCTTTTCCTCCATGAATCTGTCCAAACCCCTTTTAAAGGCATCTAGGCCAGGTGTCATCACCACATCCTGTGGCAAGGAGTTTCACAGATGAATTACACGCTGGGTAAAGAAATATTTTCTTTTATCTGTTCTAACTCTCCCTCCACTCAATTTTAGTGCATGTCCCCTGGTTCTGGTGTTGTGCGAGAGGGAGAAGAGTTTACCTCTATCCACTCTCTCCATCCCATGCATAATTTTATACGTCTCAATCATGTCCCCCCTCAGGCGCCTTTTTTCTAGGCTGAAAAGCCCCAGATGCTGTAGCCTTTCCTCATAAGGGAGGTGCTCCAGCCCACCAATCATTCTGGTCGCTCTTTTCTGCACCTTTTCCAATTCAACTATATCCTTTTTGAGGTGTGGTGACCAGAACTGGGCACAATACTCCAGATGTGGCTTTACCATCGATTTGTACAAGGGCATAATTATATTGGCCGTTTTATTCTCAATCCCTTTTTTAATGATCCCGAGCATGGAATTGGCCTTCTTCACAGCCGCCGCACACTGGGTCGACACTTTCATCGACCTGTCCACCAGCACCCCAAGATCTCTCTCTTCATCCGTCACAGACAACTCGGAACCCATTAGCAGATATGTGAAATTTTGGTTTCTTGCCCCAATGTGCATCACCTTGCACTTACTGCCATTTTGCTGCCCATTCTTCCAGTTCTCCCAGTTTGGAGAGATCCTTCTGGAGCTCTTCACAATCCCTGCTGGTCTTCACCACACGGAAAAGTTTAGTGTCATCTGCAAACTTGGCCACCTCACTGCCTATCACCGACTCCAGGTCATTTATGAATAAGTTGAAAAGCACCAGTCCCAAGACCGATCCTTGGGGCACACTGCTTTTCACCTCTCGCCATTGTGAAAATTGCCCATTGACCCCCACTCGCTGTTTTCTAGTCTTCAACCAGTTCCTAATCCACAAGAGGACCTGCCCTCTTATTCCCTGACTGTGGAGTTTTCTCAGGAGCCTTTCATGAGGGACTGTGTCAAACGCCTTCTGAAAACCCAGATATATAATATCCACGGGTTCGCTCGCATCCACATGCCTGTTGACCTTTTCAAAAAATTCTAACAGGTTTGTGAGGCAAGACTTCTCCTTGCAGAAGCCATGCTGACTCTCCCTCAGCAGAGCTTGTTCTTCTATACATTTTAAGATTTTATCCTTAATGAGACTTTCCACCATCTTCCCTGGAACAGAGGTTAAGCTGACCAGCCTGTAGTTTCCCAGGTCCCCCCTCCTTCCTTTTTTAAAGATTGGTGTGACATTAGCTATCCTCCAATCCTCTGGCACAGTGGCCGTTGCATATTTTGGTCAAGAGGTCAGCAACTTCATTCTTGAGTTCCTTCAGAACTCTTGGGTGGATGCCATCCAGGCCTGGTGATTTATTGATCTTTATTTTGTCAATTAAGTCTGAGACGTCTTCTCTTTTAACCTCTATTTGACTTAATTCTTTAGTCAGGGGAGACCGTTCCGGCAGCGGTATTTGCCCGAGGTCTTCTGCCGTGAAGACAGATGCAAAGAACTCATTTACCGTATTTCTTCCATTCTAAGGCGCCATCAATTCTAAGGCGCACCTTTAATTTTGCTACCACCAGCAGGGGAATTTTTTTCCCCAAGGATTTATGTGTAAATTGTACCCCCAAAACGCCACCTTCTTACTTATTACCAGGGCTTGTGGGGGCTTCGGGGAGGCCTGCGCGACCCTCTGCAGGCCTCCCTGATCTTCAGTTTGGCAAAAAATGGCTATTTTCGGGCACTTCCGGTTTTCGCGAAAACCGGAAATGGCCGAAAACAGCTGTTTTTCGCCAAACTGAAGATCAGGGAGGCCTGCAGAGGGTCGCGCAGGCCTCCCCGAAGCCCCCACCAGTCCCAGTAAGTAAGAAGGTGACGTTTGGGGGGGTGCAATTTAAATTCATCGATTCTAAGATGCACCCCCTTTTTTAATTGGTAAATTTAGAAAAAACGTGCGTCTTAGAATCAAAGAAATACGGTAATTTCTCTGCCGTCTCCAAGTCCCCTTTTATCACTCCTTTCTCTCCCTCACCATCCAGTGGACCAACCGTTTCCCTGGCAGGTTTCCTGCTTCTAACATATTTGAAGAAGCTTTTATTCCCTTTTATGTTGCCTGCCATACGTTCCTCAAAGTCTTGCTTGGCCTCCCGTATCATCTTTTTACATTTCTTTTGCCACAGTTTGTGCTCCTGTTTATTTTCCTCATTAGTGCAAGACTTCCATTTACAGAAGGAAGCTTCCTTGCCTTTTATAGCCTCTCTAACTGTGCTTGTTAGCCATGCCGGAACCCTCCTGGACTTGGTCGAGCCCTTCCTCCTTTGTGGGATGCACTCCCGCTGGGCCTCTATGACTGTTGTTTTAAACAGCCTCCATGCACTCTGGAGCGATTGGACTCTTTTTACCTTCCCTTTCAGCTTTTTTTTTTAACTAGTCTCCTCATTTTGGGGAAGTCTGCCCTTCAGAAGTCAAGGGTTTTCGTGTCAGATTTGCTCGGCACTCTCCCTCCGACATGCATGGCGAAACAGATCGCAGCATGGTCACTGTTGCCCAACGGTTCGGTAACATTTACCTCCCTGACCAGGTCTTGAGTGCCACACAATATCAAATCCAGAGTCACCTGTCCTCTGGTCGGTTCCGTGACAAGCTGCTCTAAGGCACAGTCATTTAACATATCCAGAAATCCAGTCTCTCTTTCATGACCTGAGCATGAATTGACCCAGTCGATGTGAGGATAATTGAAGTCCCCCATGACTACAACCCTGTCTCTCGTTGACACCTCCCTGATTTGCTTCCTCATTTCAAGATCCCCTTCAGGTTTTTGATCTGGAGGACGGTAGCATGCCCCTACTATTACATCACTCTTTGAGCCTGGTAATCTAACCCACAGTGATTCTACGGAGGAGTCAGAGCCCCCCTCCAGCTCTACTCTGGTGGATTCTACCCCCTCTTTGACATAGATGGCCACCCCACCTCCAACACGCCCCTCTCTGTCCCTCCTATAGAGTTTATATCCTGGAATTGCAGTATCCCACTGGTTCTCCACATTCCACCAGGTTTCTGTTATACCTACTATGTCAATGTTTTCCCTAGCCACCAAACATTCCAGTTCTCCCATCTTTGCCCGTAGACTTCGGGCATTTGCATAAAAGCACTTATATACCTGGTCCCCCAAGAAGGGCTGCATGTTTGCACCTTTATTCCTGCAGCCTTCTGTCCTGCTAGACTGGCTGTCATGTCCCATCACGCTACTACTCCCAATTCTTACTCTGTTATTACTTGACTGTCCCCATCCTCTGCACCCTCATTCCCTAGGGATGAGGAGTCCCGAACCGGATGCCCCTCGGCTCCTGTCGGTTTTCCCCCAGGAGTCAGTTTAAAAGCTGCTCTGCCACCTTCTTAATGTTATGTGCCAGCAGTCTGGTTCCGTTTTGGTTCAAGTGAAGCCCGTCCCTCTTGTACATAAAACTTTGTTTTATGTAGATTGATACAAATCATATGAACAAGATCTTTCTAGCCATGATAAGCCAATTATCTTTTATAGATTGTGTATTTAATTTCGATCTAAGGCTGTTATGACCGGCAGTTAAACTTATTGAAGAGGGTAAAACGGGTAACAAGGTCATATTCACGGCTAAAACCGCGATCCAGCTGACTAAAACAATGACGATTTAATCTAGGTTTGACAGCAGCCAGTCCCAGACAAAACAGAGATTATTAAAAGTCAGTACTGATAGAGAAAAGCCCGACGTTTCGTGTCTTAAACCAGACACGTCCTCTGGGGCAGTCCAAAGCGAATTCTAACATCTGCCAATTCGCTTTGGACTGCCCCAGAGGATGTGTCTGGTTTAAGACACGAAACGTCGGGCTTTTCTCTATCAGTACTGACTTTTAATAATCTCTGTTTTGTCTGGGACTGGCTGCTGTCAAACCTAGATTAAATCGTCATTGTTTTAGTCAGCTGGATCGCGGTTTTAGCCGTGAATATGACCTTGTTACCCGTTTTACCCTCTTCGATAAGATTATGTATTGTTTGTTGTCATTAGTGAGTGAACCAACATACATTTAATTGGTCCCTTCTTCCATATTTCTCTCTCACACTCACACATATATATGTATATATGTATACTGTACAGTGGGATTGTCACTGTCAATCAAGTAATTTAGGCAACTTAACACATGCTTGTTACAGACCAATCTTGTCTACCTATAAAAAATGTTTTGAGGAAGGCATCTTGTCACCAGTATACAAGGCCCAACCTTATACCTTGCAGATCCTTTGCAGATGTTCCTTCTTGCTTTTCAGGAAGGATCTTTGTTGATCAGCAATGCAAACTGTCTTCCTTTTTACAATTTCATCCCAGTTTTTTGTTTCCTGGCGCACACTTTTCAAGCCACTGCCCAGGTGCTCACAATGACTAGCTGAATCTGAGAGTAGCTTGACATTTTCATTGTTGGATTGCCGGATCTCTTGGGAAAAGTCATCCAGGGGCAGAGTCAATAGGCTGCTCTGGGAAGTTGCAGAACTGACAAGGCCAGTAGTTTGACTGTAACAATAGATTAACAGATGACATGATGCTTAAAACCATATGGTAGGGTTAGGTCCATTATCGGACTATTTTCTACAACATACAATTATCTCCCCAACACCAGAATACCACCAGTTTAAGCCACTGTTATAGATATCACTTGGTATAGTGTTTGAGTACTGTATTCCAAACACTTTACATACTATGTTGCAATCCTTTCAACAATTCTGTAAGGTAGGAAAGTATTATTCCCATATTGTGGAATGAGGTTGAAAGAAAGTGGCAAGAGGAGCCCTGCTGGATCAGGCCAAAGGCCCATCTAGTCCAGCTTCCTGTATCACACAGTGGCCCCACCAGATGCCTCAGGGAGCACACAAGACAACAAGATACCCATGTCCAGTCGCTACTCCCTTGCACCTGGCACAGAGAAAACCTACTCCTACAACCAGGAGGTTGCTTTTCCCCATCATGGCTTGTAAGCTGTGATTGACTTTTCCTCCATAAATCTGTCCAATCCCCTTTTAAAGACATCCAAGGCATTTTAAATTAATGGCAAAGGCAAGATTCAAAACAAGGACTTCCTGATTTGTAGCTCAGTCATAGTCATGCCTCTACACCAGCTCATAACATTTTGATACAGTGACTAGTGATCTTTGGAGAGTCCTGCATGGCAAAACCAGAAACTCAAACATACCATGAAGCTGAAGATCAAAATCACCCAACTTAGAGAAGTCAGCAGCTGTTTTTTAAATTGAAGTTCTATATGAAGGAGAACACAGAAGAACTATACAAGAAAGATCTTAATGTTCCCGATGACCACGCTGGTATGGCCACTGACCCAGAGCCGGACATCCTAGAGAGTAAAGGCAAGTGGGCCTTAGGTAGCATTACTAACAACAAAGCTAGTGGAGATGATAATATCCCAGCTGAGCTACTTAAAATCCTAAATGATGATGCTGTGAAAGTGCTGCACTCAATATGCCAACAAATTTGGAAAACTCAGCAGTGGCCAAAGGATTGGAAAAGGTCAGTTTACGTTCCAATTCCAAAGAAGGGCAGTGCCAAAGAGTGTTCAAACTATCGCACAATTGCACTCATTTCACATGCTAGCAAGGTTATGCTCAAAATCCTAAAAGCTAGGCTTCAGCAGTACGTGAACCGAGAACTACCGGAAGTACAAGCTGGGTTTCGAAGAGGCAAAGGAACTAGAGATCAAATTGCCAACATGCGCTGGATCATGGAGAAAGTACAAGAGTTTCAAAAAAACATCTACTTCTGCTTCATTGACTACACAAAAGCCTTTGATTGTGTGGATCACAACAAACGGTGGCAAATTCTTAAAGAGATGGGGGTACCAGACCACCTTACCTGTCTCCTGAGAAACCTGTATGCGGGTCACGAAGCAACAGTTCGAACCGGCCATGGAACAACCGATTGGTTCAAAATTGGGAAGGGAGTACGGCAAGGCTGTATATTGTCACCCTGCTTATTTAACTTATATGCAGAGTACATTATGAGAAATGCAGGGCTGAATGAATTGCAAGCCGGAATCAAGATTGCCGGGAGAAATATCAACAACCTCAGATATGCAGACGATACCAACCTAATGGCAGAAAGTGAAGAAGAACTAAAGAGCCTCTTGATGAGAGTGACAGAGGAGAGTGCAAAAGTTGGCTTGAAACTCAACAATAAAACTAAGATCATGGCATCTGGTCCCATCAATTCCTGGCAAATAGAAGGGGCAGAAATGGAAGCAGTAATCATTGCAGACGGAGACCGCAGCCATGAAATTAAAAGATGCTTACTCCTTGGAAGGAAAGCTATGGCAAACTTGAGAGTATCTCTGTGCACCCTTTTATTTAGCGGTTTATTGACCAGAGACCTTGAATTACCTGGGTTTAAACATGTGACAAAGCAGTGAATAAGGTGCCAAGTACCATGTTGAATTGTTTATGTGCTAGCAGCTCAGACCTGGGTCTAAGCTAGAGGGACAATGGCTTAAAATAGATGACCTTCTGTGTCTATAGCCACCGCATTGGATCAGACTTCACCCCTCCCAAAACAACAACAACAACAACAACAACAACAACAACTTTACACTGTCATCATCAGCCCAATCCTATCCTTCTCCCCCACTGGTGCAGGACAGAATTGCTGAATACTTGCAGTACTAGCAACAGTTATTTATGAGTAACTAAATATTTTTAAGTTTGCAGAAAGTCACACCTACCAGAAGCAAAATACACACACAGGTCAGGTGACTAGCTGTTGCATTCAATTACATTTGGACTTTCAGAATCAGATTTCTAAATTTAGAAGATACTGAATTCTTGTCTGAGAAGTCTTCAGTTTACGGAACAGGAAGAGAAGCCTGTAGTTCATTTCAACAGCCTTTCAAAAATATTGAAGAGATTGGCAATTTCAAGAGATTCTTACACAGTTATGTTTTCTTGTACAGCAACAATATTCTTCTTCAAACCGCCACCTTTCTCTTGGAATCCACAGAGATTCTGCTGGGTTTCTTGGTCTAAGATGCTCAGCTGGCTTTGCAGAGAAGCAATGAGTTGGGATGTACCCTAGTAAAAATGTAGACAATCATCACTAATCCTAGACTACGTAAAATGTTAAAAGCTGTGATCTTGAAGTATGACTAGACATTCCACAATCAAATTTACTCCCAGGTGCATTTGGTGTTTCTGGTGAATGGGATGCCTTCATCCTACCGGGAAGCCTCCCTGGTTGTATGCATTATGGAATTGCCTCTGCTTAATCAGCTCGTGTAGCTCCACCATAACAATCTCTAACATTTACATCCACCACAAAGGCTTAACTGAGATGTGTATTGACAAAGACCGTATGACTGACATCTGCTCCCGGTAGAACAAGTCAGGATGAAAACACTGACACCCTGCTGGGTTGTGCCGAAATGTATCCATTGGTCAAGACCAGTCTAGGTAGCTCACGTTAGAACTTTATTTCGTTTTTCATTTTGCTGCTTCTAATCTCAAGTGCCTGTTTTTGTCTATGTTAACTTTCCCCATATTTAAACCATGCCTGTTTTTGCAAGGAACCTACTTACATGTTCCAGATAAGGAGCCTGACCCAGTTGCTTCACTGCTCTAACAGACTGCTCACTTGCTAAACAGTTTTTGTTTTCATGTGCAGGAGTTGGAGAATCCCACTGGCTCCCCTTTCACACCAAGCTTTAGTTCGGGGATGCCCAAGTTAAAAGGAGCACTCCACTCACCCGGCTGGAGGGAAGCCTTGAGAGGAAGCCTTTACCAAAATTCCTCTCTGATGGCAGCAAAGCTTCTCTCTGAGGCATGCTGGAACACAGTGTCTGCTCTGCCTCAGTCACTCCCCTTGAGGAAGCTGAGAGTGATTGGAGAACGTTGAGCACACATATTGTAGTACGAGTCTTATATTCTTCCCCATAACCACAGTGTTACCCTGCAAGGATTTTGCTATCCTACCTTATGTATGTTACAACCACTGGCGTCGACAGGGGGAAGCGGGGGGGGGCGGGCCGCCGGGGGGCGTCGCGCGTACAGGGGTGACACGCGATTCCCCCCACTTACGTTTTTGAAGCGAAGGTGGGCCCGCCCGCCCTCCCCTGTGTCCGTTTGGCTCCAAAATGAGCCGAAAACGGAGCGGGGAGGGCGCTCTGCTCCTGCGCGTGACATCACGCGCGGGGGCGGAGCCTTCCCCTTAAGGGCGACGCGCGCCCCCGCTCTGGGGTGACGCGCGTCGTCGCGACGCTGCTGGTTACAACTTTAGCTACACCTCTGGTTTCCATTCAACCAGAACTAGCTTGTGTGGGCTATTTAGTACGGAAGGGTAGGACATTGTGCTCCAGTCTTGCATATTTCAGCATTCAAATGAAAACTAGGCAGCAACTTGGCTTTTTCCACCTCTACAGAACACAAAAGTGTGTTGCAAAATGAGAAAAATACCTTTTTATGAGCCAGCTTTGCCAACTCCACCTCTTTCTCCAAGGCCTCACAGTCATGTTCAAGCTGCACCAGCATTTGGGAACTTTCTTCTTGTAGCTTACTCAAAGCAAGGGAATGATCTTGGAAAAAGGTACTAATTTCCTTTTTATGGCCTTCCATCTTTAAATCAGAAAAAAAGTCAGATATACATTGATTACTGACTTTTAAAAATTATCCTATCCTGGTAATTTTATTTCATTGCTAGATATCCATCAGTCTTGAAGCCACGACATTATTTCATTGCTAGATATCCATCAGTCTTGAAGTCACGACACAGCAATATTTTGCTACCTTTTGTAAAAATCTGAAGTCGAAGAGTGAAACTTGATTGTATCTACTAGAGTACATTAATCAAGGCATATGAAGGAAGCTGATAAAGTTACCTTTTCAGTCAGGGATGAATATTTCTTTAAATTATCCTGGAACTGAGAATTTATGTTCAGCACAAGTGTCACCAAAGGCGACAGATTACTTAGTGCTCTGTCCAGTCCAGATGTATGCTCATCCTAGCACCAAGAATAGATACAGGAATCAGACAAAGCACTTCTCACATTTAAGAAAACATTCAGATTCAGTCAGAAAGTGAATGCTATGGTAAAAGTAAACATTACATATCAAGTCAAGCAATAGTTTCTCATTGCACAAAAACTAGTGCCAAAGTAGATATGTTCTTAATTGCATCCTTTAGTCCTGCACGTTTACATTTTAAGAAGCCAAATAGCTGAAGGAGGGAGGAATAACGGAAACATGGATCGGGATCACAGGAACATTAACCTTTTGCCCTTGCCACAGCCCCAATCCAGATTGGGGCCTTATGCCCATTTACGATTAAATGCGTGCACAAACACCCAACCGAAGCAGGCAGAGCCAAAAATGATGTGATTAACAACATGTCTATATCTGGCCATTAGTGAGCCCTATCTACTCAACGATTTAGAGAATTAGCACTGTACCTCCAAAAATTAAATGAAAGTATTAATCCCGATGTCCGGGTCTGGATCTACCTGGCCTGTGGTACTTGGACGGAAGGATGGTGGATCCAGCGCACCCGAGGTCATGGAACTGTGATTCCCACCTAGGGAGTCTGATCCAGGTCTTTCCCTCAAAGGAGGCTGGTTCCAGAGGAGGGCAAGAGAAGAGGCTGAGGGTGGTGGCTGGCCCTATAGCCTTACTCCAGAGGGCTCACCCAACCCAAAGAAGCCAACCCAGCCACCGCAGGAAGCGGGTGACCGTCTCCGCAGTCGCTTTCTGAGGCAGATTGCAGGGCCAGGGCAGAACAAGGAAGAGGACCTGGATTTGGGCCCGAGAAAGGAGAGAGCTATAGCAAAGGTCCCCAAGCTCTGCGCCCCTCTGGGGCTCCAAAGGGGCGGCGCCTCATGATGCCTACACCTGTATTGAAATCCTCTTGTGCAGTCTATGGATTATGAAGATGAATTTTGCAGGATGCACATTAGTAGTTGGTAGCTGGTGGCTCTGGCCAACTCTTGCTAAGACTGCCAGTCTGCCCAGTGAGCCTGGAACTTTCTTTCTTTCTTTTGCACAGCTGTGAGGCCCGGTAATTCATTTGAACAATTGCGACAAGCCCCCTATTTATTGTCCCCAATTATAACATCAATATTATTTTCTAACAGCCTCCACTATTTTTACCTCAGGCCACTATGGCAAGTAACTGGAAAACAGAGAGAGATAGCTAGAATCAATCTAGTTGTCAGTCACTGGTTTTTACCAGTCACATTTTTAAAGATTGAGTGGCTCCCCAGCACTTATCTTTTGCGCAGAGTACATTTGTCAGTTACATTCCATATAATAACTTTAAAACGTCAAGGAAACAGGAAATTTTAACAAAGCAAATTTTTAGGGTAGTGTAGTCATTTTGCTATTGAGTACTGTATCACCACCATCTAAACTTACTATCAGTTTCTGAAGGTCATCTTTATTTTCAGATGTCAGAGACTCCTGCTTCAGTATCTTTTCCGAAGCTAGAGCAACTTCAGAGGAAACCATCTCCTTTACAGAACTGAATGCTACATCTATAGTTTCTGCAGTAATTGCAAAGGCTGAAGAGCTGGCTGTCAGAAGGTCACCTGACAATGAAAACATTTCAGTTAAAAAGATGGATAACAGTTTTAACTTGGCCACTTCTCACCATGAGATAAGATTCTTATTAATGGATTTCATGAACAAAACTCATTAATTACTGGTACTAGACTGGTTTGTGTTTTTTTTGGGGGGGGAAGGGCCTTTTTTATTGCAACACTAGAAAGCTGAACTGAAACACTTACCAACTGAAAAGCTGTAATAGTCTAGCATCTGTTGCTGTTTCAAACTGTGCTCATTTACAGAGTTATGCATTTCACTGAAGAGAGCATTCATGTGGTCTGCAAATGTCTTTTGGGCTTCTGCATTGTGCTGATCAACTGCTTTTTTGCGATCTAGTTTTGCATGGAGACCCGACACATCCTTGGTAGTTTCTTCAACTGTACTAAGCAGCTAAGACAGAAAGATATTGTCAGTCTTCACTATCACCTTGATTGCAAATCGAAACAGATCAAAACTGCTAGCATGTCTTACAAAGCTGTGTTCAAATTGCACATCAGTGTATTCCAGAAATTAATGGTTTCAAGTTGTACCAGACACAGGTGCCAAGTTATCAGCAATACCAGGAAACCATTTTTCTAATCAAGCTCTGTGCTGCCTTTTTTCTTGCAACCGGGAGTCTGCAGCCTCGCAAACCAAACAGCCCTTGAAGCAGGAAGGTTCACTATGGCTCCTAGACTGGAAGTAGAAGCAATTGTGTTGCAATTTGAAGCAGCAGTGAACAGAGGGCCTTTCGATCAATATTCACAACAAGCCCTTAATTGTGGGAGGGAGTCAGCAGTATTGCTGGGCTCTGGGAACAGAAGTAGCAGGGTGCTCTGGAGTTTTAATAGCTTGTTGGTGAGCATGGGGCTCTGTCCATTTCATAGCAGTTTTGAACGTTAAGTCCAAGATAAGCCTAAACCACCTACAGCTGGACATTGTGCTAAAACATGCTCCTTAAACAAAAAAGCCCCCCCCCCCCATCTCTGCATAAGCTAGAAAATTATGGGAGAAAAGCTCGAGTTATGTTGGTTGACTGGCCAACTGGTGGGCACGGTTTGTTGTTGTTGTTCAGTCGTTAAGTCGTGTCCGACCCTTCGTGATCCCATGAACCATATCCCGCCAGGCCTTCCTGTCCTCCACTATCTTCCTGAGTTCGCTCATTGTCATGTTCGTTGCATCGGTGATGCTGTCTAACCATCTCATCCTTTGCCTTCCCCTTCTCCTTTTGCCTTCAATTTTTCCCAGCATCAGAGTCTTCTCCAGAGAGTCCTCTCTTCGCATTAGGTGGCCAAAATATTTGAGTTTCAGCCTTAGTATCTGTCCTTCCAGGGAACAGTCAGGGTTGATTTCATTTAGGATTGACTGATTTGATCTCCTAGCAGTCCAAGGGACTCTCAGGAGTCTTCTCCAGCACCACAGTTCAAAAGCATCTATTCTTCGGCGCTCAGCCTTCCTTATGGTCCAACTCTCGCAACCATACATTGCTACTGGGAACACCATCGCCCTGACTATGCGAACTTTTGTTGGCATGGTGATATCTCTGCTTTTTATTATGCTGTCTAAGTTTGCCATAGCTTTCCATGTGCACGGTTACACTACCACATTTTTCCTTTCTCTTTTCCCATCTGACGGTGGCCAGTCACAGTGTGTGATGCTACTGTGTGGTTCCACATCTTCTTTACTTCCAAACCAGATGAAAGGAGAGAAGAGTGTGGCATGGCAACAGCATACACTCAATTTTGAAAGGGATGGAAAGGGGGCAAAGCAGAGAGGTGCCATGGCAGAACAGGTGGGTTGGGTGCTAAACTGAGAGGGACCATTAGAAATGGGGAGACAGTTTCTTGGATTTACAGCATCAACTGTAAATTGTGCAGGCCTGAGTCTCAAAACATGGTGACAGCAGCACTAGTGCAACCCACATGAGGCAAGATTGTGACCCATTTCTGGGTTCTGACCCTCCTTTTAAGATCTCTGCACTAGTGCAAAAGCACCTTCGGTTCGGTTCCAAACCATGGATTAATACCCACTTCAAATTTTAGTAGTTTACATGTCAAAGTAGGTTCAACAGTGCAGGTTAGAGTCACAGACTTATTGTAAACATAATAACTATGCAAGTGCTGGGGGAAAAAAACTAGGAGAATGAACTGTATAACCTGGGTGGCAGTGTCATGGAGCTTTTCTTCTGTAGTCTCCAAAGCTGATGACACATACTCTTCTTCAACAAGAAGAACCTTCGTTGTTTCTAGATGTTTATGAGTGTCTTCCAGCTCTTTTTGCCTGACCTCTAGGTCAGTTTTGCACTGCTCAAGCTCGCTTTTGTTAACTGTGAATAACTCAGTGACCTGTATTAAGAGGAATCCAAAAAGACACAGACACTTGTCTGAAGTGATATTAAGATCCATTAGAGCAACATTATGAAGTCAAGTTTTCATATTGCAGGATGAGACAAGTTACTAGAAAAGACAGATACATTACAGTGACACTTGTTTGTTCTAAATCGTTATAGGACTGCCCTGTTTGATAGTAAATGCCATATACACACTCCTTTACATTTTCAGAAATATTTTGTATATAGTTATCTGGGACAAGCCTCAGCAATATCTTTTTAACAAACTTTACACATCTGCAATGGTAGAGTACTTTGGGGACAAAGGCCACATAAGGCAATATTCGTGCAATTACTGTAGTACATTCAGATTAAAAACCAACCCTTAACACACACATTAACACCTACATTCTCTGTGGAAGGGGCAGTTAAAAGATAGTGGGAGCAGAACTACAGGTATTCTAACCCTAACTTGTTTGTTCAACAGAACTCTCCCTGTGGGAGAAAAGCATACTCCTGCATATAAGATGTGCAAGAGAAAAGCAGAGAAGGCACACCCTTGTAAACAACCCCCCCCTTCACCAAACTGCAAAGAACAACTGCCCCTCCTCCATGTTCTCCAGGGTGTATCCAAAAATGTAAATCCTGACTAAGCACCAGTCACAATATGGGCACCTACGCCATGAATGGGAAGGGAATTGAGCAAATCATTTGGTAGAGGTTAGAGACTGACCAAGGCAGTAGATGAGCCACTGGCTCTGGCAGCAGGAAAATCCCCCAAAGCCCTCAGGAAACCCATAGGATCCATCAGCCTTCTGGGGCAGACCATACAATCAGGTCTTTTACCTCAATGGAGCTGAGGAACTACCATTAGCCTACACCCTACCAGGAGTGATCTGTTCAAGATCTAGAGGCATGTTGTTGATCCCCTCCACCACCAGATCACTATCTCCCTACACTGAAAACCAGATTCAAACCAGGCATGTGTGTGGGGGCCACAATCTGCTGGGACAGACCCATGGTTGCCATAGGAGCCATTAAGTCCTGAGGTGTACCTATACTAGGGGCCTCATGGCATGGATGTTGAAATCCCCCAGCACAACTAGCTGAGGGCATTCCAACACCAACACCAAGATCAACCCAGATAGCTCAGGAAGGGAGTATGCTGGGCAACAAGGTGGATAGATTGTGAGCCCTTTTGGGACAGGGAGTCATTTGATTACCATATTCACCCGAGTATACGACACACTTTCCCCCCTTAAATTAACTTTTTAAACTAGGAGTGCGTCGTATACTCGCAGTCTTGCAATTGGGCTGGTGCACGGCTCTGGGGAAAGGCTTCCAGCGGGAGCTGCGACAGGAGGGAGAAACAGCAGCCAATGCTGCCCACTGTCACGGCTCGCGCCCAGCCTCCCCCTTCCCTTGAGGAGAAAAGCGGGCGCAGGAGAAAGGGAGGGAAGGCAGAAAACACACGCTAGACTAGGAGGTTGCTGCCGGGACTCAAGCGCGTGTGCGCGCGGAACAAAAGGGGTTGAGGAACGTGCCGTTCATTGGGTGTCTCTTCCCCCCTAAGAAAGTGAGGAGCTGCAGCCCTTCCGATCTGGGGCACCACAAGGCAAATAAAAGCGGTGTGATTCACACAGGTCAGCCTAGGGTTAGAATGACCTCTTCGCTGCCAGTTTGCGTCCTGCAGGAGCCTCAGCCAACGCAAAGTGCTGCTTTCGGCAGCGAACTTAGCTTCCTCTTTTCCTGTAGCCTGCCAAAGTGGGAGGAGAGACACGGCAGGAGTGGAAGAGAAGGAGTAGAAGACAAGGTTTTCCCTTTTACCTTCGAGGTATTCTGCATTGCTGGTTTCTTTTTAGCCAGTCCCTCCCTACAACTCCTCCTTCCTGCTGTTTTCTCCTTCCAGCCAGCGAGAAAACAGCAGGAACTGCCCCTGGCCGAGCGCCTTCCTTCCTCCCTTTAGTCAAGCAGAGAGAAGCTGCATTCCCTCCCCACGTTCTGTGCAACTCATCCAACATCACAGCGCAGAGATCACAGAGGGGACAGACAGCGCTCTCTCTCTCGCTCTCTCTGACCACTGGTGAGGAGAATGTTATTTTAAAATGATAAATCCTTTCTCTCCTCTCCTAAATACAAAAGAGGGAAGGCGCAGGATTCTCCTTCTTCTGCCACCCGTGCCTCGCCCGAAAAAGACAAGCCACACAGGCGCGCACAAGGCAAAACCTCTTCAAAGGCATGTACACTCAGGTGCGCGCGCGCACACGCGCACAGAACCAAGGCAGGCTGGGACTGGAAGGGCCACTGTCCCTTTAAAGACGCTGCCTGCTTCTTCCGCGCTCTTGCTTTGCACACACAGCTGAGTTGCAAGAAGCACTTCCCCCCCCAAAAAAGGGGGGGACAGACGACGACGAAAAGAAATCCTTTGCAAAAGCTGAGCCGGGCTCTTTTTGCCAGTGTGTGGGGATTGTACTAAGTAGCAGAAGAAGCCAGGGGAGCGGAGGAGGAGAACAGAACTCCACATTGTTGCTTCTTTCCCTGCCTCTGCCCCGCTCCCGGGCAAGCGTTTGTCTTCCATTCCAAGCACACACTCTCCCGGGCAAGCATGTGCGCATGCAGCAAAGCTGTGGTCTCCAGACACTGTACAATCCCCCTGTTTGTCTGTCTGACTCACACTGCTGCGCCTCCCTTCCCTTCGCTGACCCCTGGAATCGCAGCTGCAGCCCCTTCTCCTTCCCCCTCTTTTCTTGTGCAAAACCGACTCTCTCCAGATTCTTGTAAGTACTGTACTGTACAAAGTAAATGTGTAAAGGAATGGGCTGTTAGTGCGTTTGGCTAAAGAGGCAATGTGATACCTTTTTCATGCAATGACCCCAATAAATAAATAAATAAATAAAATAAAGTATGAGGCTGTGGACCCACCACCGACAAAAATTTATGAGTTAAAGGGCAAAGGTTTGTATGCAAATATATATCTCTCAGCCCCACCTACCTCACAGGGTTGTTGTGAGGACAAAAAGGAGGGGAGGAAATATGTACACCACTCTGAGCTCCTTGGAGGAAGAGCAGTATAAAAATGCGAAAAATAAATAAAAAATAAATAAATATAAAAACTGCACAAATAAAGCCATTAAAAATCAATTTACATAAAAATTCATTTTTTAAAAAAAATAGCACCAAACTTTAAGGGTGCGTCTTACAATCAGGAGTGTCTTATACTCGGGTGAATACGGTATTTGATTTTGTCTGTAAACCACTTTGTGAACTTTTTGTTGAAAAGCGGTATATAAATACTAATAATACTAATAGTACACCAGCAGAATCCCTGTCCTGTTTTGCCCATTTAACACCACACCCAGACATTCAAACCTGGCATACTGCTGGACAGGGTTACTAGCAAGGGAGATGGATTCACGGTAGACCAACACGACGACTCCTCCCCATCGCTGCAGCCGTGGCTGCCAGAGCACAGAGAAATCTGGTGGGTATAACTGGGAGGGGGGAAACTCCACCCCCATCATCCAGTCAGGTTTCCGTGATACATGCCAAGTCAGCACCCTCAGCCAGGATCAAATCCTGGATAAGGCTGGTTTTGTTACTTACTGACCTGGCATTTAGCAACGGCAGCTTCAGGCTGTCAGGGCTGCTGCCAGAGCCACCAGAGCCACCTCGAAAAGCCTGAAAGAGAGACGGTTTGCCTCTTACTGACTCTTTCTCCTGCAATGGCCGGCCCAACCTCCAACTTACAAGCTAACCTGCACCTAACATTTACACATAAACACCTGGACACTTTTTAAAAGGAGGGGAAGAGTAGGTACACCTTATACACATAGCCTGAAGGTAATTTTATACAGTATTTTTAATAATTTTGTGCCCCAGCATGCCTTGTGCTATGCTAGCCAGCTGCTGGAAAAAAATCATTTTTTTTAAATCATAGCGCCCCAAAATGTCTGGATTTCGGATGTCTGGATAAGGGGTAATCAACCTGTATTATCTGTGCTTCCTCTCTGCTTCATATGAATGCAGTCTTCGTTCATATTAAAGTGAACAATGACGTCAGAATGCTTCATTCCAGTTAGGAGTCGTGGGTTATTTGCTATTTTAGCTTCAAAGATGCAAACATCTCATGGGGAAATTAATGTTTTGAAATGCTCAAATGCAATCTAAGTGACTAAAGCACACTGCCTCTTTTGGTCTGCCAATGCTGTGCAAGACGGCACATGCTGAAAAATGGTGGTTAGATAGGAACAAGTCATTCTTAAAGCAACAAGTCACTTGTGAAGTCTAAATCTTCCTTGAAATGACAAATAAAAGACACCCCTTGAACCCTTCCGAAAAGTACCCCAGAAGACCAAGAATAATTGACCAATCTCACTTACTTTTTTCCGCTCTTCCTCCGTGGCCCGAATTTTCTCAGTAAGTTCTGCAATTTGTTCCTCCTGAACTGTCAGCTTCCCATGAAGAGCACTAAAGTCACAGATTGTGAACATTGAACAAATTAACACTATCCTTCCAAAACTAAACTTTTGGTAGAACAGGGCAAGATGGCTATATCTATCCATATTGGACAAGAAGTTCTACTCCCTTTTGAATCTTCAAACTTTATCATATTGCAAGTTATTGATACATTTTTCTGCTTAAAATATGTAGAATGGATAGACCATTTGCTCTGAAGTGAAAGGAATTTCACAACTGCAGGTGATCTACAACTCAATTTTTAATCTAGGATTTTTAATCCTAGGGATTAAAATACATCCGCAGTTTCCCTTACTCTACAGAAAGAGAAACTGTGGATGCCACCCATAAACTGGAGAGGTTTTCCCCCCCTCCAGCTTGAACAATGCATAATTAGAGAGTGCATTATTACCATACAAAAAATGCCATATTGTCCTTAACTTACTAAGACTTACAGAAAGTACTCACTCATAGTTCTCCAGGGACATGTAAACTCCATTTTTCTCTCGTGCAGCAGTGAGATCCCGCTTTAAGCGTTCAATCTCTTCTGTATATTCCTGTTAAAATATCAGCATAGCAGCAGAATGCATCATCTAGTGTGACTGTTCTCTGCAAACCCCACAATCTACCGAGTCAGACACCCTGTGTTGCAACTAATTTACACTGATATGAGCTACAATGCAGCAGGCAAGATTCAAAAGACATACTAAACCTTAATGAGTGCCCGTTTTGTGAGCTTCTGGTTCACTTCAGGTTTATTCAAGATATTCTTCGCTCTATGGGCATATTCAAGGGTACTCAAAGTTTCCTGTTGTACAAGAGACAGAAAAGTTATTAAGTGTTTATCATCAGCAATATCAGAAGGATAAAACATCCAATATAAAAAAACCAAGCACATCACAACTATCGGCCACTTTCTTGTTCTTTTTCTTAGAAAAACCACAGTATACATCTATATCAAAATTATGGTTTTATTTCCAAAAAAGGTTTCCATGGAGTACTAAACGTTTCTTGTATTTGTCTCCCATCTGGACTATCTGTCAGTTTTATGAACTGAGCCTTAACAATAATTTGCAAAGTATGCATTTGTATAGTGGTACTGAAACAGAAATTTCAATAGCACCCCTTTTAAACACATTCACCCACCCAAGACTCAGAAATTCAGGCTTTCCCTTCTGTATAGAGAAACAGATCCTATCACCCTGCCCTGTAATGCATTCTGCCAATTTACTTGGTCATACTCTCACTAGCATGTAGGGCCACCTTTGAGTAAAGTAGTCTTAGGCTGCAATCCTATACATGCTTAAATAAGAGTAAATCTCACTGAAATAGACAAATTGGGAAGAACCAAAGGACAGCAACACTTTGCAGATATAAACTGAGACAACTTATATGACTCCTCTTCCAATCTACAAGTTTAATTTTTGCTAAGCAATTAGATCTAAGTTTAACTGATAAAGTAGGTAGTAGGACATTTTCTTTGGTCAAGATCTTTGATTAATTGTCGTACTTTACATTGGATGATATACAGTACAGGTCTGGAACTGCATTGATGGAAATAGCATGTAACGTAAGAGGAGTGGTTATGTTATGGTTTACGTATTGGTCTTTTGGTAATTTTTCTCTTTTACTTTTCTAATAAAAACCTTTCAGCCAGGCTTAGAAAATTGCAAGGTGGCTATGAGTTTGCAGTATCCTTCAATCTGTTCCCTGCAGCTAACACTCATTATTACTCTGCCAAATGTTTACACTCGAATTCTTCCCAATTACTAGAATAAGTTTTAAATTTGACACTTCATTTATCTTGAAGTAGTTTTAAGGCAAGCACTTTACCTCAAGATTTACAGATGCTGGAGAAACTGTAGCAATTATAGATGTTTTTGTACGTCCTCCAAGAGAGTCCTGTAGGATTCTAGTGAGCTTAGATTCCCTATATGGAATATGTGGGGTTCTTTCAACAAGTGCAGTAATAACCCTTCCCAAGGTTAACAGAGACTGGTTGATATTTCCAGCTTCACGAGCCCGTTTGTCCACTGCTCCAGAACGACCTATGTTTTCACTTCCAGCAAGATCAACCTAGAAACAACACCTTGCCAAGTCAACGTTTGTTGTAGTTATAGTTAGAAAATAAAAGCTTGCTTAATAAACCAGAAAAAAGGTGAAATGTGGTCTACTTTTGACAAAGTGTCAATGCAACTTCTCCGATGTTGCACCATACATTTTAAATAGGTAAGGTAACAGATCGCCTCAGTTGGGTTCAACACAGAGGCACAGATCTATGCTGGCCATAGCAATAATATCTTCCCCTCTTATTTGTTATCCCCATGCCTAATCTACTACCTATTTGTGCAATACCAAGTATGAATACTCACCAAATTTAGCTTCCCAATTTTAACAAGCTCTTCTCCATCGATCGTTGTTTCTTTCATGTGTAATGTGACAGAGAATACCGAATGGGATCGACTGCAAATGAAGTTAAGTTTCAGATAAGGATTCCAAGGACCATTAAAACAAAAACGAGATAACTAACCCAGAAGTCAAAAGTTAATTTTGCAGAAATTTCTTTAATTTTATGTAGAATCCCAGGTTTTTAGTTCTGTACTACACATTCAAAAGAGAGTCCAATGGCAGGGAAAATTCCAGTAAAACCTCTAAAAGTGCTTTAGGTTAATATGACTCCCATGAACAGAGAAGACATGGACAACTAATGACAAGGGCTGACAAGCATGACAGTTTGACAATGGATCAGTTCATACGCATTTCTGATATGCCAAACCATGGGTCCCCCAGTCTTTTAGTGGCCAGAACCACATCAGTCTTCACTCAGTCTTATGGTGGGCTGGAGCAGGTCCAGTGGAACCTTGGATTACAAGTAACTCGGTCTGCAAGTGTTTTGCAAGATGAGCAAAAAGTTAAGAAATATTGCCTTGATACACAAGCAAGGTCTTGCAATACGAGCACTCACAGCAATCTTGCCGTTGCCAGCTTTCGCCTCTCACTCCCTGTAGCTCCCTGCTGCTGCCTTTGGGGAGGCCGCTGGATCAAACAGCCCGTCGCCTCCCTTCGTGTCAAAGCACCTGCCCTCAGTCAATTCCTGCTGTGCGCCGGCAGGCTCCCTGCTGCTGCCTTAGGGGAGGCTGCCAGATCAAGCTGCCCGTCGCCTCCCTTCACACCAAAGCACCTGCCCTCGGTCAACACCCCCCTCCCCGAGTGAGGCAGCATCGGCGAGAAAAGGAAAGGAAATCAGAAGCTTGAGCGCCTTTCCACTGTGCTTGCACCCCGCACCGCCGCCAGCTCTTCCCAACCCTTTCCATTCTCATGGAGAAAGAGTGCTCACGCATGCTCCCTCCCAAGCCGTGGGTGATTCTCGTGCGTGCACCCCATTGAGCAGGCTGGTGGGGGTAGTGCCTTGCGTGCACCAAGTAGCCGTTTGGCCGGCCAGTGGAAAAGAGAAAGGTGATTGCTCACCACCTGTATCTTAAGGGCTCCCCTCTCCCCGCAGTTGAGGTACCATGGCAAAGAGGGGCCATGAAAAGGCGGCTTTGAAAGGGGGCGGTGATGGCTGTTGCTGCTGCCGCCAGGCACCTGCCTCCAGCCCCCTTTCCCTCCTCCGCCTCAGACGACAGGAGCTTTGAATTTAAAGAAAGAGAAAGCCAAACACCAACACCGGCAAGCCTCTCAAAACTCCCCCAAACTGACCAGCATTTACAGGGACTAGCACAAACTGACCAGCTCTTTCAGTTTTCCAAACCCAAAATAGCCCCCAAAATGGACAGAAATGCTAGTCAGATGAAGGTTACTGTAATTTGTTTTATTTTTCAGTACAGTACAGTGCTTTATACTGTGCTGTATACTGTGCTGCATTTTGTATTACTGTGATCATTCTTATATGATTAAATGGTTGTGGAATGAATAATCTGAGTTTCTATTATTTCATATGGGGAAATTCGCTTTGATATAAGAGGGCTTTGGATTACAAGCATGTTTCTGGAACGAATTATGCTTGTAATCCAAGGTTCCACTGTATAGGAAATATGTACATTGCCACGAATATTCACAATGGGAGTGTCCGGGGACGGGCGAACCGCGACCCTCGGGAGCACGCCTAGCTGTCGAGCAGACAGGCTCCCGGGCGGCGCGAGACTCGCCCGTCCCCGGCTCCCCGAGCAGCGGCGAATCGCTGGGCTCTCGGGAAAGTCGGGCTGACGGCTGACAGCGGCGCGGCGGGGGAGTCCCCGCGGCCCGGCGACCGTCCGGCCGAGCGCAACCCCAGCTGCGACTCAGGCACTGAGGAGCGGGGCATGACAGAGGCCAGCAACACCCTCGCCGCTCTCCCCGGCGACGGGGGGGGGCAAAGCAACAACGGGTGGGGGTCGGGAAGCCACCCGCACCCCAAACCACCACCTCATCGCAGCAGGCACTGACCGGAAGGGGCCGGAACGATCCTCCTAGGGGACGAAGCCCAACGACGGCGTGGACAGCCGGGCCCCAAGACTGACAGCCAGCCCAACCAACCCGGGGCTGAGGAAGGCCGGCCAGACCCACGGACACTGGTGGGATTGGCTAAGGGGACGGGGGCGGGATCAAAGGGGCGGGACCAAGCCCAGGGAGGGGTATATAAGGAGACTGACAAGGCCTGTGAGGAGGACGGCTAGCTAGCGGAAGGCTGGAGGATCGGAGCGACAGCCTCAGGGAATCCGCTCTAGCCAGGCAAGGGAAGTAGTTGCAGTAACCCCTTTCTCCCTTGGCCAGTTCTGAGGCCAGATTAACTGACTCCTCGGGACCTGGCTTGCTCCACATCCCTCTCTCCGGGCTGGAGGTCAACCCTGTCACCCTCGAGCACGAGGGGGCTGACTGGGCGTTGGACACTCCCCTCCCGGGGTCCCCGGTAGGCACCCCCTCACAGGGAGAAAAATATTTGCAGTTGTGGGACTGCTTGATCTCTCTCTCTTTCAGCTGGGCTCTCAGCAAGTTGCTTCACCCAGCAGGAGGAAGATGATGTATGGTGGGGGGGGGGGGAGTCGGGGCAGAAGAGAAACATGGAAGCACACGTAATTATAATGCCAGTGAGCTCAGTGGGTTGATCAGAATGAGTTGGCAGGCCAGATGTGGCCTGCAGACCATTGTTTGTGGACCACTGCTATAGTCTGGTGTATTTGAAACAAGCCTTGCGCTCATGCGCTCGGTCCTCCTTCTCACACATGCTCAGAGCCAATTAGTTACTTCCCAGTTCAAGTCAATCATAATTGCTCTTACATCCGAACCACAGGAAACATTACAAGCTAACTAACTCAATAAACATTTGAAATCTTACATCAGAACTCTAGCAAACCAAGGACATCCTGATCTAGGACAACAAGAGGTTGCTTTTGGTTGTCTAAGCAAAGATATGGTGCTATGAGAGCAAAAGTGAGTACTGCGTTTTAGTTCTGCAGTTGCCAAGATCCACGCATCTCCCATGCACAATAATAATTTGTAAGCTTACTTACAATAGTAAGCTTTGTTATTTTTTATGGACACTTGTAAGCCGCCTTGGGCATTTGACTTGGCAAGGGAAAGCCGCGATCTAAAATGTTAAAATAAATAGCTTCTCTAAAGCTCATTCAGTCTCTTGTTCTTACTGCAAGTAGGATTGAAGGCACTATTTTGTGCTGGTGGCTCTGATGCCCCCTGCTGGTTGTCCAAGTCATATGCAAGTCTTCAAATATGCAGTGTTTTCTGTAGCCAAGCTTGATATTTTAATATTATCCCATTATTTCCATAACACAGTCCTTAAAACAGCTAACAAACATTTAACATATAATTCAAAATATAAAATAGAACTAAATACTTTAAAAAATAGCAAGATTAAGTAGATGTAGCCAGAAGAATCACCACAACACGACCAATCTTCTGAAACCCGTCCAAATAAGACAGATATGACTTGGAGCCAAAGAAAAAAAAGGGGGGGGGAAGAAGAGTTGCCAGTTCTGGAGAAGCTTTGTCACACCCTAGCTATCAACACAGAAATCCCCATCTCTGGTAACCACCTGCCTAACCTCTAAAGACAGAGCAACTAGATCACGGCCTTCAACAAATTTTAACAAAGACCATGCCCCCAAGATTAAATCAGTCATTTCTTACAGATTTTGAGGTGCTGAACACAAATATGAGAATGAAAATGCAAAATTGGCTACGGTTTGTGAGAGATCTGCAATAGATAGTTCCATAGACATGTACTAGTAAATGCCCGACGGAACTTACAACACCTATGTATGCAATGCGGATTGCTTCTCCTAAACTAGAGCGAATAGACAGATTTTATTGTCATTTTTGTTTTCAGCACATCGAAATTTGTAAAGATTAGCTCTTTCCATTTCAGGGCCAATTTCATGTTGTCCAGTGTTATTAACTCAGCAACAGTGGCATAAGAACATAAGAAGAGCCCTGCTGGATCAGGCCAAAAGCCCATCTAGTCCAGCTTCCTGTGTCACACAGTGGCCCCACCAGATGCCTCAGGGAGCACACAAGACAACAAGATACCTGTGTCCAGTCGCCACTCCCTTGCACCTGGCACAGAGAAAACCCACTTCTAAAACCAGGAGGTTGCTTATGGCTTGTAACCTGTGATGGTCTTTTCCTCCATGAATCTGTCCAAACCCCTTTTAAAGGCATCTAGGCCAGATGCCATCACCACATCCTGTGGCAAGGAGTTCCACAGATGAATTACACACTGGGTAAAGAAATATTTTCTTTTGTCTGTTCTAACTCTCCCTCCACTCAATTTTAGTGCATGTCCCCTGGTTCTGGTGTTGTGCGAGAGGGAGAAGAATTTCCCTCTATCCACTCTCTCCATCCCATGCATAATTTTATACGTCTCAATCATGTCCCCCCTCAGGCGCCTTTTTTCTAGGCTGAAAAGCCCCAGACGCTGTAGCCTTTCCTCATAAGGGAGGTGCTCCAGCCCACCAATCATTCTGGTCGCTCTTTTCTGCACCTTTTCCAATTCAACTATATCCTTTTTGAGGTGTGGTGACCAGAACTGGACACTGGACACAGAACTGGCATTTCTATACCCCCCATGGGGGGGCTGCCGACGTGACACTCCCACGTTTCATACGGGGTGTGACGTCACTTTTGCTGCGCTTGTGCCGAGTTGCGGCGGTGGCGCGAAAACACCCCCCTGGCGTTTTCATGGCCTTTTCTGGGACGTATGGAGCCAGGGAGGGTTGATCCTACCACCCTCCCAGGCTCCATGCAGCCTAAAAAAGGCCACGAAAACGCCAGGGGGTACTTTCGCGCCAGTGCCACAATTTGGCGACGGTGCAGCAGAAGTGCACCCCCCGCCGCTCGACATACAAGCCACCCTGGGGACCCACAGCCCCCCCACCCCCCTAATGACGCCTCTGCTCAGCAAACGTACATATGGGAGAAGGCAGTTCTTCCATTTTTTGGCTAGGCATAAGCCTCTTAAATATTTTCCTATAGTTAAACAGTTCCAAACGTTCTGAATTACACAGCATTGTGCTTACTAAAATTATTTAGCACCAACAAAACATAAAAAAGACATAAGTACAGTATCTCCAGAGTAATGTATAGGAACTTCATATTCTTGCTGTATAGTACAGAATTTGAAAAACAATAGCAGATCCTGCATTTTATGCATATTTAAAGGCAAACATCTGTTTTAGATGGGATGCATTTTCTAGTTATTTATGGTAGCATGAAAGACTAAGGCACCTCTTATGATGAAGGAAAGTTTCTTACCTAGAATATTGATTCAGAAAAGTAGCTGCAGTGGTCCTTTTTGCTGCTCCCCTTTCCAAGATTTGATAAACTTCATCCTTATTATGTACAGTTATTTCTTCCAAACCCTTAATTATCACACCTCTCTGTCAAAACAAGATTTTAGGTACTTACATACCATAGTATCCCAATTCAAAATCCCAATGCTCTCAAGAAGCTAAGTCAGATTTTTACCTTGTTGCGTGGGTCGTCAAACATTTGCAACCTTTCCCCAACATCTGGAGATGGATTTAAGAGGTCAAAGAGCTCCTCATTGTAAATTTCCAACAAAGATACTTTTACAGAAAATTCTGTGCCACTTTCTGCAAGCTTTTCAAATATCTGATGCAGTGTACGGGGAATTATACCAGCTAGTGGATCCTATACAGGAAGAAAACACACAATATACTAGTAGTAATTGACACTCTTTAAAGTCTAGGAATTTAACTTTAAAATGCTAACACGTCAAAAGTAAGCATGGTCATTATGAGTGTCCTTAATAAAAGCCATTGAATACTGTTCTAATGCTAGAGGCACTGAAACACATTAATACTGTAATCCTCTCTACCTATACTCAGAACTAAGGTCTGTTAAGTTAAATAGGACTCATGGAGTCCTGCTTAGCCCAGTGCTGGCAGAGCAAGTGCTGCAGGTAAGTCTGGCGCCAGGCAGTGGGAAGGCAGGCCGGGGTGGTGGGGGAAGGGGCAATTGGCCGGCAAGGCCAGAGATATCGGCAGCGCGCTCTGTTGATATCCTAACCCCTGTCCCGGCCGGTCTTACACCAGCCCCTCGGATGTGCACCAGCAAAATAGCTGGCGCACATCTGAGGTGGCCCATTGAGGCCGCTGGGGCTAACACTGGGGGAAGGGAACAAATGTTTCTGCGACTGTGTGTGGGGTTTGGGTGTTTTACGTCCCTATCTGGGATGAGTGAGGGGATTTGGCGGCTCCTCGCTTGAGTCTCAATTAGGGTCTTTTGTGTTGACTATTGCGTTTGGTTTTGCTGTTTGATATAGATTGCACCTGTAGTCTCAATTTATGGTTACAGGTCTACTCGTGTGTCATGTTTATAGGTGCTGTATAGCTTTAAATGCACGTTTCATTACCTGCTTGCTTATACCTTTAATTTGTCAGGCATGTCATTAGGTGGGCTACAGGCTGCTTCTAATCTCCCTGACTATGGGCTTATTATTTAGCCTGATTAGCTAGTTAGAGGTGCTGTTGAGTGTATAATGGATGTCACCAATTTCCTCTCTTGATTGTGGGCTAATTACCAGAAGTGGATCATGTAGTCTCTCTCCTCCTCTTATGCAGCACATACCAGTGTTGGGTAACATCCTCCCTCTGCTGCATGAGGGCTCGCTTGATAATGCTTGATGAAATTCAAGCGAAACGTAGCATTGTAGATTTTGATTTTAATGATAAATGCTGGTTACTTTGTGTTTTTAAACGTGTAACTGTTGTTGTGTAACATTTTAAACCTTTACAATACAGTGGGTTTTTTTTACGTTTTGGCCATTTCAGCCTATTTTATTATTTTACATCAGTTTTGTGCATCTGTCATGGCCTTTTATCCATTAATTTCTGGACATTCAAAAATGTTCCCTTCCCCCGAGTTGTGCCCCAGCTTCGCCGGCCCAATCCCACACAGGATCCAGCGCAGTGGCGGATCCTATGCTGAATTGGGCTGTCTGTCCCTAGCAAGCGGGTTTAGGATTCCAATTCCTCATCCTTTTCTTAGAATTAATAAAACATCATTTTACCTCTTCCCATGTATACTCTTCATTAGGCGATCTCTCCCCTTCCATAGTGAAGGTTTTTCCTGTACCAGTCTGACCATAACTGTGCAAAGAAATTTGGGCCATTAGCTTCAGAAATGCATTTTAAAAAGTTAGAAGAAAAATTAAATATGACACTTACGCAAACACAGTACAATTATAACCCAGAAGTACTTCATTTAAAATGGGGCACACAACACTCCGGTACACTTCGATTTGTTTGGCTTGAGCTCCAAAAACCTGTTGTGTTAGATACAAAATATCACTATTACACTTTATAGTAGTCATGAAACGGGGATACTCCTGCTTGCCACAGGGTCAGAAGATTGCCTAGTGTGCCAGCTACTGACATTCATTTCCCAGGCTGTGTGGGCACATGCATGGCAATCATACATCTGCTCTTCCTCCAAAAATTGTGTTGGAAGAACCCACTATTCAGCAAGGGAGGGGAAAATATTTCTGCGTTCCAAAAGAAAACATGCTGTAAAAGGATAGTCTGATGGTAAGACGCCTGTTTTCTGCAAACCTGTCTTGAACTAAAATGGCATCATTTATATACCCGAGGCTGATCAGATTAATAACCATTGCCTGGAAAGAGAGGCCACTCCTACCAGCTTCTTAATCTTTCTCAGCCTCAGTACAAAAGGCTGATAGCAAATTTTGCTAGTTGGCTAGTTTTTTATACTTATTTGCAAAGTTACCATAATGTTTAGAGGTCTAACTCCACGTTTTCGCAGTAGTTCTACCATGCTACAAACTGGAGCTGCTCCCAGAATTTGAGAACTGAAGCTCACACCATTCAGACAAACTGGACCTAACCCCACAACAGTGAAAGATTCTGAGTAGGCTTCACTTGAAAGACTCCTTGCTACTCAAGTTGTTCAGTACAATCATACTTTTACTTTGTATATTTATCTGGCTTTTCCTGGGTCCCTGAAAAATCTTACAGCTACTTCAGTTGATTGTATACCACACTTCCTGTCAACTGTCAAAACTGATGGTAACTAAGCATTCTAGCACGTCTAAAATTAGTAATTATTACCATATCAAATGTGTAAGTCTTCCTTGATGTCTTATCAGTCAGCCCTCCTGTGCGAACCACAACTTCTTTCCTTGCATGCTCACACTCCACTACAGCATAGGAATTTGCTTTGCGCTCAGACGTATTGAAAGGCCTTAGAAAACACAAGAGTTTATCTCAAATTTCAGTCACAATGTACTGTATACTAAAGCTTAAAGATAAAAGCCAACGTAGGACTGATGTCAATAGAAGCTGGATGTACTCTTTGCTCTGATATCAGCAAGTCTCAAACTTAATTGATATGTGGCAGCATTATCCACTTTTAACACTGAAATATGAACTCAAAAACATACACAGGTTTCTATAAGCACATTAAAATTGGGTTTATCTGAACTAGAAAACTCTTTATAACTAAGCCAACGGCTAGAAGAGTGGTGAAATCTTTGATTTAACTACCTATTAAACCATCAATTATTTTTCTAAACACAAACACCACCACCATTATCATCCAAAAAAACAAGCAAGCTATGGGTCTAAAATTTAAGACATCCTGTACACTTACTATCCGATAAAGCTCTTGAGTAATCTGAAGTTGTCAAGCACAGCGTATAAACTAACTTCAGAAACACATACAAACCAATGGAACCAAGCAACAATTCTCAATCTATGACATTACAAAGTAGGGTATTTGTTGTACATGTTCTTTGGCAGTATAACCAAAAAGCACAGTCATATGCCAGTCTAAAAAGGGCATAACAATGCACGGAAAGTCTCTTGGGCGCTGCCTCAGAGGACGAGATCGCCTACTATCCAAGCATAGCTCTCTTCTCTGCTGGCGACTTCCAGAAGAAGCGCTTACCTGCACCTCACCACCACCTGGATGTTCTTGCCTTTCTCATCCTTCTTAGCGCCGCCACCGCCCTGGGAACTCATCGTCAGGCAGCCACAGACAAGCCCAGAAAAAAAGAAGGGCCGTAAGACGAACGGAACGAATTTGCGGACGGAGGGAGGTGGCCGGTCGGGTTCCGCTTCCTTTTAACGGCCGCGACAGTCGCTACAGGCTGGCTCCACGGGAATGACTGATACCCCGCCCGAAGTACAACCTCGACTGTCCTCAATAGAAGGCTGCTCAGCCCCGAGGGAAAGCGCTTCAGACTAGAGCACCTCCTACAGCCCCCCCCCCCCTTCTCAGACAAAACTCTCTGCAGGAGCCCGCTCAAAACCGCGATGCCACCACTCGCGACAACTTTGAACAGCGCGCTCCGTTGCGCCTCAGCCAATCAGCGCGATGCGAGGCAGCATGAGACTTTTTTTGCCGTAAACGAGGAGCGCCTTTGGTATGCGTCATAACTTGGCGACACAAACTTGTGAGTAACAAAAGCGCCAGACTGATCCTTCCGTTGTTTTGAACAGGGAGCTTTCGAATGCTTATGACGTTATACTTTTTCTTGCTGGCGGGCGAGGTTAAAAAAAATGACAGCAACTCAGAGGAATCTTTAGCGTACCTGTGATTTATAGCGGGCCGTGCAGTGTCTCTCTGACTGTGGCACAGACTCCCGCGGCCACAGCCCAGCTCAGCTCCTGTGACCGCGGCGTGTCTCCCCTTTCTCCGGCTACCCCGCATAGGATTACCCCGCATAGGATCAAGAGCAGATCTTATTTCATGTGGGATCCCCTCCCCCAAGTTTTAAACGATGATGCTGTTAAAGTGCTGCACTCAATATGCCAACAAAAAGGTCAGTTTACGTTCCATTTCCAAAGAAAGGCAATGCCAAAGAGTGCTCAAGCTACCGTACAATTGCACTCATTTCACATGCTAGCAAAGTTATGCTCAAAATCCTACAAGCTAGGCTTCAGCAGTACGTGAACAGAGAACTACCGGAAGTACAAGCTGGGTTTCTAAGAGGCAGAGGAACTAGAGATCAAATTGCCAACATGCGCTGGATCATGGAGAAAGCACGAGAGTTCCAAAAAAGACACCTACTTCTGCTTCATTGACTATGCAAAAGCCTTTGATTGTGTGGATCACAACAAACTGTGGCAAATTCTTAAAGAGATGGGGGTACCAGACCACCTTACCTGTCTCCTGAGAAACCTGTATGCGGGTCAAGAAGCAACAGTTCGAACCGGTCGTGGAACAACCGATTGGTTCAAAATTGGGAAGGGAGTACAGCAAGGCTGTATATTGTCACCCTGCTTATTTAACTTATATGCAGAGTACATCATGAGAAATGCAGGGCTGAATGAATCGCAAGCCGGAATCAAGATTGCCCGGAGAAATATTAACAACCTCAGATATGCAGACAATAAAAAGGTAAAGGTATCCCCTGACAATTAAGTCCAGTCGTGTCCGACTCTAGGGTGTGGTGCTCATCTCCATTTCAAAGCCGAAGAGCCAGCGTTGTCCGAAGACGCCTCCGTGGTCATGTGGCCGGCATGACTCTCCTTGCCGCAGCGCGTAGCATGCGGCTGGAACACGGAGCGCTGTTTACCTTCCCGCAAGCGGTACCTATTTATCTACTCGCATTGACATGCTTTGGAACTGCTAGGTTGGCAGGAGCTGGCCAAGCAATGAGCGCTCACCCCGTCGCGGGAATCGAACTGCCGACCATTTGATCGACAGCTTATGGTTCAGCGGTTTAACCCGCTGCGCCACCCGCTGGCCTATGCAGACAATACCTAATGGCAAAATTAAGAACTAAAAAGCTTCTTGATGAGGGTGAAAGAGGAGAGTGCAAAAGCTGGCTTGAAACTCAACATTAATAAAACTAAGATCATGACATCTGTCCCCGTCAATTCCTGGCAAATAGAAGGGGTAGAAATGGAAGCAGTAACGGATTTTACTTTTGGGGGTTCCAAGATCACTGCAGACGGAGACTGCAGCCATGAAATTAAAAGACGCTCACTTCTTGGGAGGTAAACCTAGACAGCATAATAAAAAGCAGAGATATCACCCTGCCAACAAAAGTCCATATAGTCAAAGCGATGGTGTTCCCAGTAGCAATGTAGGGTTGAGAGAGTTGGACCATAAGGAAGGCTGAGCACCGAAGAATAGATGCTTTCGAATTGTGGTGCTGGAGAAGACTCCTGAGAGTCCCTTGGACTGCTAGGAGATCAAATCAGTCAATCCTAAATGAAATCAACCCTGACTGTTTCCTGGAAGGACAGGTACTGAGGCTGAAGCTCAAATACTTTGGCCACCTAATGCGAAGAGAGGACTCATTGGAAAAGACTCTGATGCTGGGAAAGATCGAAGGCAAAAGGAGAAGGGGAAGGCAGATGATGAGATGGATAGATAGTATCCCTGATGCAATGAACATGAATTTGAGCAAACCCGGGGAGGCAGTGGAGGATAGGAAGGCCTGGTGTGATATGGTTCATGGGGTCATAAAGGGTTGGACACATCTTAACGACTGAACAACAACAAAGTTTTAAACATGTAAAATTTGTATTTCAAATATACGATTGAGTGTATTATGTTATTATCCCCATAGTGTAGGTTGGGGGATGGACTGCGACTGAGAATGACTCGCAGTCGCAAGATGATCCCCATCATGTAAGTAACTTATTATAGCCTTCTCGGGACGCCGTAGCCACCCTTTTGTATAACTATTAGAATTGTTCAATAGTATTTAAAAATGCTGCGGTTGACTTTAAAGCGCAGTTCTATGCAAATTTACACAGACGCCTCACTATGTTCAGCGGGACTTCACTTAGTCCCAGGAAAATGTCTACAGTATAGGATTGCTTGTAGCCTTAACTCTCTCCCGCGGTACCGGCCACTTTCTGTGCAAAAGGACATCGTTTCACATGTAGAAGTGACTGATCTAAGTCTGCTGCTGAGAACCTTCAGTAGAGCCTTTTTGAAGACTTTACAAACCACAGGGTTTAGGGTCTCGAAAGCTGGTTGCCCACTACTTCTTGGTGTTTTGGGTTAGTCGGTTCTAACAGAAGCATTGCCCTAGTTTGGCATGTGCAATTCTTTAACAATGGATGGCTAACAAGGTGTATGGTGTTACTCTCTAGACTTCCCATGTCTATGCTCAGGAAGTTGCAAGTCTCTCGCTTGCCTGTAGATGTCATAAGCATAGGCTGCATATGATTTTCAGCCGGCAGATTGTTGATGATCACAGCACAGCAACATGGGAGTTGTAGTTGTCCCTTGCCCGTTTCATTGGAGTCTCATTCAGCCAGCCAGTCTGACAAAGGATCGATAAAAAGGCAATCAGATTGGCCCTGATCTAATTTACAGTATTCTTGCGTCATATTGCTAGTGTCGTGATCCCTGGGGTGTGTCTGAAGGTGTTGGTATCTAGAAGAGGAGGGGATATGTAATTTTACTGCTCAAGGTGGTTTATTCCCGCTGACGTCACAGAGTGACGCTGCCCGTATCCCCTCCCTCGCCTTTTTGCTGTGAGCCTATAACCCCTCTTGTATAGAGCTAGTGATTTATTTGCCTGGACTGGTCCGGACTGTAATTGCCATTCGGCTCGTGAAAGGGCAATCTCTGGATCATATGTGTAAAGGCGTTTGACGTCCCTGGTGGAGGAACATAAAGTTTCCGTGGTGATTGAAATGATACAATTAATTTTTTCATGTTACTCTAACGGGCATCGCTGGTCCGACGTGTTGCTCAAGCAAACATCCTGGTTGCATTTTTGCCAGGGAGGCTTGCTGCCGCCGCCGCCGCCCTTTTTGCCCCCCCCCCCACCTGCTTGCTGCATTTGCCCTCAGGAGGCTTGCCGCCGCGCCACCTATTTTCTCCCCTTAAGTGAGGCTCATCTTCTCCCCTTGACCGCCGCCACTCGTTTTCACCCTCCCCGGCTTGAGCGGCGAAGCGAAGACGAGCTGTGCGGCAAGCCGTGAGTGTGTGTTTACGAGCGGCGGCAGCAGGGAGAAGACGAGCGAGAAGAGCCCTTCTTGCTTGCTCATCTTCTCTCTGCTGCCGCTAATTTTACCGCGGGCGGGGAGCTTGCTGGCGTGTTACCCAAAATGACCTCGCGTGTCACCTGTGACACGCGTGTCACAGGTTCGCCATATAGACCATCGAAAACAATAGGGGGTGATGCAGCACCCATTTATCGCTTGCAGTGGCAGTAGGCAGCCTGGCTTACAGAGAACGGTGAAATAGTAGGCACTTGTCCACCAATACTCTTGCCCTCAATTGACCGAGCCCGCCACAGATCGGATTATTCTTCCGGAACTCGAGAACAGAGAGCTTGAGTGGCAGCTGGATCCTAACACAGTTTAATCAAAAGTAAGTCCAATGGCTGTTAATAGGACTTTCTTCTAGGTAAGGGTGTGTGCACGGCGGTGTGTTCCGTTTCAGACAGTTCCTCCTCCTCATCATCATCATACATGCTGATCGATCCTATGCATGCCCCCCCCCCTCTCGAGTTCAGTGAATTACTCACTACTAGTAAGCGTGCACAGGGCCGTTGGCCTCATGCCAGACTAGAAGCTTTCCCGCAAACACGGAACAGATACACGCGCGCACGGCAGGAAAGAGCAGCAGACCTCTGGCGGCCTTTGCTCCTCTCCCGCAGCAAGAGGTTCTTCTCGAGCGCCCCTCTAGGGAGACATCGGGCGCCTCCCGCCGCGCAGTTACCAGCAGGCTGCAGCAGCGCCCCGCTTCCCCCGAGCAGGTTCCTGCCCGCGGCGGCGCCACTCGGCTCTTCTGGTTCAGGTAGTAACGCGGCTCTTCCAGGCCCTGACGGAGAGGCTGCCGCTGCTCCGCCATTGAGAAGTGAGGGCAGAGAAAATGGCGCCTCCGCCGGTCAGAGGGCTGAGGGGCAGCCTCGGCTGAGGGAGGGGCGGCGAGAGGTAGGCCGGGCTCTGGCACCGGTGGCAGCAGGCAGGGCCGGGATATGCGGCAGCGGCTTCCCCGGGTTATTATTCTCCTCAGCAGGACTGCGCTACTCTCCCGTACCCTCCGGTCTCTTCCTCCTCCGGTTTTGCAGCGACAGCAACAGCGGCTCTTCCTCTCTGGGTATAGTTACGGTGCCAGTCGCCACGCGGTGTGTGGGTGCCCAAAATTGGGGGGGGGGGGTGTTGTGTGTTGGGCGGTTCGTTGGCGTGTGTATGTGCGTGCCCTTCTCTTGTGTAAGACGATTACAGTACGAGGAGACAGGCTTGTAAGGATCCCCCTCTCCACCCCCACCCCGTTGTGTAACAGGCAACAAATGTGGTGATTGAGTTGAGCTTTATGTGGCAACTGGTGAATCAGCGTTGATGTGTGTGTGTGCTGCTGTGGAAGAAGGGAAGGCGAAACACTGAAATGTTGTGTTATTGTTGGCCGTTTTCTAAATAAAAAGGAGTTGGGGGGGGTAGGGTGGCAACGGCCTCTTCCCGTCCTTTCTAATGCACGAGATGGCTCTCCGCAGACAGAATGAGTGGGATACTACTAGGGAAGGCTCTGCATATCGTTGTGAATAGCCCACATAAACTGAATAACTTGGAGAGATACAGGTAGGAGTAAGCAAGTAACGACATATTTACGCCAGCTGCTTAGCTAGATATCCCTTTCCAGCTTCTGACAGTGTATTTTCCTGGGAGTCATATTTATGGGAGGAAGTTAACGTCACATTAGTCTTTCACCAGGTTTACAAAGAAGTAATTACATACTATTTTGCAGAATGATTGGGAAGTGAGTTTTCCTTTACATCGTAATAACGTTTTAATATATACGATTTAGGGCCCAATCCTACCCAACTTTCCAGCACTGATGCAGCCATGCCAATGGTGGGGCATGCGCTGCACTCTGTGGTGGTGGTAGTCGTGGAGGCCTCCTCAAAGTAAGGAAACGCTTGTTCCCTTACCTCAGGGCTGCATTAGTGCTGGAACGTTGGTTAGGATTGGGCCGCAAGTTTCTCTCTCTCTCTCTCTCCTTTTTTTTTTTTTTTTTAAAGTCTGGTCTAAACGTACAAAATATACTGTGGCATTCATTGTGCGCTGTTTTTCAGACAGCGGTTATATTTTGGCATATTATATACATATATTATTGTGAGTGACTTGCTATGTTTTTCCCTTGGATGAAGTGTGACGATTTTCTATGAGTTGGCAAAATAATGAGTTGTTTACCCAGACGGTTGATGGGAATATTTTCACAGGACATAACAAGTTCATCAGACAGTGGTTGTCTTTGTAGAAGACTACCTTCTAATCCTTATGTGTCATATAGGCTTAAATGTACAATTCAAGCAACTTTTTCTTAAAAAGAAAAACGATTAGAAACAGATTAGTCCAACGTTATGTGTATGAAGATATGCTCTGAAAATTTTTCAAAGTACAGGCCTGTAATTACAAGGGAGATGAAGGGAAGGAATAGCTTCTCTTTGCACCTTTTCAGAATGGTGGGTTTGACTCTTCAGCAAATGTGTTTTCTTTATTGATTTCTGGTGTGTACATAGAACTTGGATTATGTTGCAATGAAACCCAGGCCTATATTCGGCATTTCTCGGCCTATACTCAATTGGTATGCGAATATAAATGAAGCAACAATTGGTGCAAGCAGTTTTAGAATAAGAGAAAACATGAAGCTTGAGATGGGTTGGTTGGTATTTGTTCCATACTCCAAAATGGAATAAGAGGGTAAGAGACAAAACAGAAATGAGGCCATACAAAAGAGTGCAAGGCTTTGAAAATGGGGTGGTGGTGCTTCTGCTTGATGTATTCAAAAGATAGGAGGGAATTTAAGGTTGCAGTCTATGCACACACTGTCCTATGTGAGCTAGGGGGTTACTTTGAAGTAAATGTACATAAGATCAGAGTGTGCAAGCTTCAATGAGTGTCATGTAGGCTTAAAACTTTGCTTCTGTTGGAGAATAGCAAGCATTCCCAGGTTACAAGAACATGAAATAGTCAAAATGTATTATGCATAAGGAAACACTAGAGGTAAACGAACAGCCCAATCCTGTGTAAAGACATGCGGCCAGCCCTTTAGGCTGGCCGCTGTATCCTAAGCCCATGGCGGGCTGCCCCAGGACTGCTAGGCCATACCTCAGGAGGAGGTTCATCCCCTTCCCTAGGTGGTAAGCGAACCCGGGGCCTTTGGGCCTCCTCGGATGTACACCAGGCGTACATTTTGGGAGGCGGTGTAATGCCAGCACGAGCCGGGAAGGGGCTTGGGATATTGCCACCGATATCCCCGCCCCCTTCTAGCCCAGGCTGGCCAATGGCCCCCCATGCTGCCCCGGCCCACCCTCCACCGACCAGTGCGGGACTTATCTGTGCTGGCCTGAGTCAGGTAAGTTACGCGGGAGTGAGCGGTGCTGGCCTCTGTGACTGTGCCGTTTACTCCTGAGTTGTCACTTTTGCAATGCTTTAGAGCAGTGGAGTGCCATAAGAGTTTAATTGTATGCAGAGTTAATGCCCTTTAATTTCTTGGGAACAGCACTTGGGAATGTTAGAAACAACACTTTCTAACATTTGCCTTTAAATTGCTGCTCATTGTCTTTCACTGTAGTTTGTTGGAATATTCTGGGCCTCACTGATAATGGCAAGCCTCTGTTCATTTGAATGTGAAAATGCATAGATGGGGTGAGTTGGAGGAAAATAAGACGAATGCCACTACTTAACCTCTAACTAGAGAGAAGGACCTGAAAAGCATCATATTAAGCTGGGAGAGAGATCAGAGAAAGATCTGAAACAGAGTAGTACTCTTCTATTTTTTTTTAAACGAAATGTAAGTTTATTTTGTATGAATGGTGGAGTTATTAAGAACATGACTGTGCTTTCAAAGAGCTTACTCAAACAAATAAAAATTTAAAAATCATGAAAATGATTTGGCAACAACACCTAGTCCTGTTTCTAGCCTTCATTATTCTTTGCTCTCTGGGTGTGTTTGTTTATATAAATTTGTTAAATGCATTTGTTAAATGCATGAACAATATTGGGGTGGTGTACAAAAATGAAAGAACAAAATGAACTTATTCTTATACTTATCCCTTGAAAAGTTATTGGAGGCTATAGTTTTGGGGGCTATAGTTTATCAAAGCATGTTCTTATAGTGTTTGTTTTGGTGTCATATAGAATGGGAAAAAAATGCTTCATCTCTCCCTCTTTTCCCTCCCTATTTCTTTTCCTCTGGAGCTTCTTATCTGATAATTGTCAAAGTAATAAGTAGTTATATTATTTCTGGATTGTTATTTGTGATTTTTTTTTTTTTTTGCATGTGTGAACAAGCAAGTGCAAGGTTCCTTGATTCCTTATGTGGAACTACAAAATGGGGCTCCCCCCTCCCCGTGTCACCTATTTGTTATGCATCCAGATGCAATCAATCTTAGAAATTGTGGAAGATGCTTTATTTTAAGATCTAATCCATGGGTGGGGAACCTCCGGCCCACAAGGCCATCGGGTCCGGCCCCCGGAGAGATTGCCGGGAGGCCACCCAACCGGCCCCCGGAGGCTCCGCCAGGTCCGTGTGGAGCCTCCGGAGGCCGGGAGAGGGCCTCCGCATGTCCTCCCGGACTGCCGGCTCGGCCCGTTCTGACCAGGCCCTCGTCGGCAATTTCGCACATGTGTACAAGGCCGATGAGGGCAAGCTGCGTTGTACGCATATGCGAAATCGCCGACAAGGGCCTGGTCAGAACGGGCTGAGCCGGCGAGCGAGGAGGATGTGCGGGGGCCCTCTCCCAGCCTCCGGAGGCTTCGGACTGTGAGCGCGGAGCCTCCGGAGGCCGATGGGGGGCGGCTCCCCCCAAATTAATTAAAATGACGACTGGCCTTACGGCCGGCCCGCAAACAAATTTTAAATATTTAAAACGGCCCTCGGTGGGGAAAAGGTTCCCCGCCCCTGATCTAATCATTAATACTCAAAATGGCCCTCTGGGAACTGGACATTAATATTTGCATATTGAATGGGACCTTCACAGTTGCTGCTCTCATCTTATGACAGATTAATAATTATCCTTTCCAAGATTTCCATTGTGATAGTAGTAGCTAGTGGTGTGCTTAAATGTTCGTAAAGTTGAAAGTTTGTAGAACTATTGCTCCCCTATTTCATAGATACCAGCTAGTTTTGTGCTTTGATGGATGAATAAGCTAAGCATGCCAAAGTGCAGAGGCGTCACTAGGGTTTGCATCAGCGAGAGCTCATCGTGTCACCAACTAGGGTTAGTGTCTCCCGGTGCGGTAACTCATGATGTCACCCTCATTAACTTTATTTTAATATATTACAGTACAGGTCACCCAACAAATCAGTAACCAACAACAAAAAGTCGCCAACTTGATGACACTCACACAGCTGAATAAGAGTTCTAGTATTAGCTCTGATACATAGAAATGAGAGCTGACTCATATTAACACCTTAATGGTTCCATCCTTAATGGTTCCATGCTTAATGGTTCCATGCTGTCATAACACCTCATTGGCTCTTGGAATAATCAGTCTTATTGGTCAGTTTTGAGTTAAGGAAATCCACTTGTTACTTTGGCAGTTGTCTTTTCTTTTTCCGGTTATTTAGCCATAATAGAATACAGATAATTCAAAACGGGTTGTTTCATTGCATTCCAATGATATATAACATGATGGTATTACAGGTATTCATAAATTCAAGGTTTCCACAATTTGGCCACTAGTGGTGTCTTTCCCCCCCCTCCAAGGGTGTCACCTGGTCTGCACCCCCCTAGTGACGCAACTGCCAAAGTATGATCTGAACTTGTGGTGGCTCATTGTCTGTTCCCCAGTTACTGCTTCAGTGTCTTGGTCTGTTTTGGATTTTATACAGGTGCCCCTCCCATTCCATAATACCATCACATTGTGTCTGCTTGGGCTTAAACTGTATTCTGCAGTTGTGGACCATTATAGGCTGGACATTGATGATCTCAGATTAGGATAGTATCTTACTGAAAAACATGTGCAGAGTTAGGCTTACCAGATTTTCCCGGCTGTAAACCGGGACACCCCCCCCCACAATTTAATTAATTAATTAATTAATTAAAATTTAAATCTTATTTTTATTAAAATAAAATTTATTTTTACTCAATTAATTATTTGACTTGCTTGTCCTGTCCCGCCGCCACCATTCTACCGCCGCCGCCGCCATTCTGTCGTCATCTTCGCCTGCAGCCACCACCATAATCATCGTCACCCCCGTCATTGTCTTCTGCAGTAGCAGCCGCCGCCGCCATCTTTTTGCCATCTTCTTGCCACCTTCTTACTCCTGAAGCCTGGCCGGCTGCATCTGAGCCGGCCAGGACTCCTGCCCCCCAAAGAAGCTGCCGCTGCCACCGCTTTGAAAATTTTAAAAGTACCATCTTTTTCTCTTGGTGGCCATCTTGGATATTGCAAAATCTTGTGAGAGCCAAGATGGCGGCACCAAAATCTCGTAAGGGCACATGAGGCAGTGCCCTTACGAGATTTGGGCGCCGCCATCTTGGATCTCGTGAGTTTTTGTGATATCCAAGACGGCCACCGACAGGAAAAAAGGTACTTTTTAATTTTCAAAGTGGTGGCGGCAGAGGCTTCATCTGGGCCCAGAAAGCCCGGGACGGATCAGGACCGGATCCCGGGACTGGGATGGACGGTAAGCCTACAGAGTTCTAATTAAGATTTTTCTCCCTATAAGAAACTTGTCCTGGAGTTAGGAAGCAAGAGTTATTACCATTGGTTCTTTCATATTTATAAAATATTTAGTAGTGGAAATTGATAACTTCCAGCAACAAGAAAGAATATAGACATTCTTTTTAATTAAATGAAGTGGAGAAAAACTGAAAAATCAGACTTCAACTGGTATTTTTGAGTAGTCTTCTGTATATAAGATGTTTATCTTTTAAAATATATTTTCTGAGTGGTAACAAACCTCAACTTACTGCATTTGTTGATAAATGTCCTGTTTGGTAAGTAGCTGGAGCCCTGCCAATTACACAGTTAGAGCTGCCACAGGGGGCACTTCTAAGGGCTAAAATTCATTTTACCGGTACATTAAATGTGTAGTTTGGCCCTGTGTTCATGGGTGTGCATTTTGAGTTGAACTACAGGGGAGAACTGTTTGGCTTAGGACCACAAAGCACAGAGAAGGGGGGTATTTAGCCTTTTCCTGCCACACTGTGTAATTGACAAAAGTCATACTTTTGAAGCTGCTGTTGGCTCTGGTATGGAAGCTTCTATTCTTATGATGGCAGAGACAATGAAAATTATTCTAATACGAGAAAGCATATGTTTTTTACAAAGATGGAAAAGGAAAAACTTAGGCTGTAAATCATAGCAAGAGGGAGAGAGAGTTTAATACAAGTACCCCAGAATAACAACCCTTGAGGCTGCAACCTCTGCTTTTCTTTCAAATTTGGGGTACATCCAAGAGTGAAGAGATATGAAAACTAGTTAAGATCTGACAGCATTAGGAATTCCTGACATCTCTATTTCATCCCTGATAAGGGATTTGGTGAACATTTGTGGTTATTGTATCTGGTAGATAGAGTTCATAATTCCACAGAGAAACTTTGTGACCTTGGAATGACACAAGGCAGTTAGTAGGGAAGGAGCTGAATCATCTTGGAGTTCCTGTTTGTGTTGATAAGAGATGACAATCTCTGAATCTGCATTGCGCAAATCATCACTATATGTTCTGCAGTAGATTAAACCATCCAGTTCTTGCAAACATCTGTGTCACCCGTTTTGTATTCCTTCACAAAGTAATTTCCAGGAAACCTTGTGCAGTATTAATATCTGCTTTTCCATTGTTGCATTATCGATTGTAGGAAAGATTTTCAAACTTTATTCTCATGCATGTTTCCTGGTGTCTGTACAGTCTCTTCTTACATCACAATGCCATTTGTGGGCTTTTTCCTACAGCCATGCCAATCTCTGACCAGCAGCCTTAGTTATACTTAACATTTATCCCATTAAACTCTCAGCCCTTCCATGAGAGTGACTCCCTTTGTTATGGCATGGCCGCTAGAATCACCAGATAGAATGCCAGTGTGGCTGAACTGCATACACCACTTGTAATGCTACTTATTGCAAGTAATTGTGAACTTCTTTTGTTTAAAAGTGGTATATAAATATTCGTCACAATAACAATGTTTGTAATTTAGATTTTTATTTTAGTTATGTTATAAACTGTTTGAGGTGCATAAGTAATGGAAATGTTTCTTACCTGAGTGCTCTTCTAAATCTAGAAGCCTTTAGGAACTGCATTAAAATGTATGTTTCTCTTTTAGATATAGTCATGCCTATAACTCTTCCTCACATGGTTGTTTTTAGAAAAGAATTAATTGCAAGGGCCACCTGTGTCATAAAATGTTATGTGGGAAGCAGCTTTCAACTTCCATCCCTAGAGTGTGCCTCATCATAAACATTTCCTGTGTAACTTCGCTAACTAATTCACAGTTGGCTAATAGTACTATTATTGAGAGGCCCCAGGAAGTGTAAATATACTCTCTTTGAAGTTTCTTTGCTCTGAAGAGTACTCTTTGATAACGGGACCTGATTCTACCCAAACAGACTTAGGGCACAATCCTGTGTAATGCTTGCACCGGTGTAACAGTAGATCCCCTGGTCTAAGAGCACTTATGCCAGTGTAACTTGCCGTACGCCGAGGGACACCGGCGTAACCCCTCTTGGACGCCTCACATGTGTAGTTAGGACGCGGAATGGGCACCGGCACAACTCTGCCAGTGCAGGGGGCATTCCAGGGGCGTCTGAATGCCCCCAGAATGCCCCCTGCGCCGGTGGAGTTGCTTCGGTGTCCGTTATGCTTCTGAACTGCGCATGTGAGGCGTCCAAGAGGGGTTATGCTGGTGTCCGTCCTGTGTCCGTCGGCATATGGCAAGTTACACTGGCATAAGTGCTCTTACACCGGGGGATCTACTGTTACACCAATGCAAGAGTTACACAGGATTGCGGCATTACAGTACAGTAGCTGATACAAGCCAGTTACCAGAGATGTTTGTAAGGATTACCACAGTGAATATCAGAATTTGTTTCTCTGCATAAGAGGTTTTTAGAAATGGAAGGAATTCCATTAACAACTCCAAGTCACAACTCAGGAAGGGTTCTATTTTAACTGAGCCGAAAATTAGTTGATCTTATTGTCCGGGTTTTTCCAGACAAGTGTTTTAAGTTGCTATAAATATAAAATTACTCAAAGCAGCTGTATGTTTGTACAGTATTTGCTCACAAAGGAGTTATTAGATGCCATCCTTACAAGTGTATGTGCTTGCTGCTTGTTTTCTTAAATTAGGTTGAACATTATGTCTGAATAGCAGTACATAGGTTCTCAGTCCAGGAAGGTTACTTGGTTCACTCAACCTAGTTTTGAATGTGTGACATGATTTATCCGTGGTTGACTTCTCTCTTGGTGGCACTTTACAGCTCTTATTATTATTATTATTTTATCATTTTTCACATTTTTATACCGCCCTTCCTCCAAGGAGCTCAGAGTGGTGTACATATTTCCTCCCCTCCTTTTTGTCCTCACAACAACCCTGTGAGGTAGGTGGGGCTGAGAGATAGTGACTGGCCCAAGGTCACCCAGGAAGCTTCATGACTGAGCAGGGATTTGAACCTGGATCTTCCAGGTCTAAGTCCGACTCCCAAACCACTACACCATCCTGGCTTCCTCCCCATGCATGATGTTTGTATAGTTATCCTGTTTACTGAGGCAGGACTGAAGCATGAGTCCTTATAAAGGGAAACTCACTCCTGTTGCTCTGTATAAAGTTTGAATACATTGCACTAAGTTCACTTGTTTTAACATCTGTTTCCTTAAATAGCTGCTTTGGAGGTCAAATTACCATTGGGCAACTTGCAGCAGGAAAAGGATGGGAGAAGAAAGAGTTAACCTCTCCTTTTCTACAGTCCTGACTGGGATCTCTCTCCTGCCCCCCTCCCATAGTTGTTTTAGAGCAGGGGTGGCCAACCTTTCAACATGAATGCTCCTGGACCTTTAATGGTTGTATAGATGAGGGCATTTCAGCAAGTGCAGCTGCTTTAGCAGCACCATCAGCATTTGCAGCTACCAAGATTCTGGCTTCTATACAACTCTTTAAGAATTCAGAGGCCCTAATGGTGAAAGATTGGCCACCCCTGTTTTGGAGAGAGAGAGTTCCTTTGTTGAGAACTTCTGTATAGCTCATATTTGCATGTGCATCTGATTTGATCCTAATGCCTGGTAGAATTCCACTACAAACTACTTTTATATATAGTACTTGTTCAGACAACACTTGAGCCTTACATATTAGCTCAATTACTATTTCTTTCTTTGAAAACTATTTCTGGTTTGTTGGGAAGCATGACATTCCATCCTGCTAGTTGAACCATGTAACCATCTGGGATGGGATGGTTCTGTTTAACTGCTTATTCCAAATGTTGAAAATAATGAATCACTGTGTTTCAGGCCAGCAACAAATTTTCCTCCTGATATTTTTCTCTTTTGTAACTTGACTAACTTGTCTGCATGTACAAATGCAGCTTTTTGTGGACTCCTTTGTGAGTTCCATAGGTTGCTGGGGGAGACTTGCCACAGGGAGATGGAGTAGAAGTAGATGCTCTTTTGGTCACTTTCTAGCTTCATGATTAAGTATGGTAAAAATAATAACACTGACTTGGAAACAATGAGTTTTGAGAACAGAACTCAACTTATTAACATGTTCATGTTAACATGGAACACAAAATGAATATTCAACTTACAGTGCAATCCTACGTAAGGATCCGGCGGCCAGGCTGCCACTGGGCCAGAGATCTATTCAGGGAAGGGGACGCTCATTCCCTTCCCCGAGTGTAAATACCGGCCAGCCCGACCGGCCTCCTCGAATTTCCGCAAGTGAAATCGCTGGTGGAAGTAGGAGGAGGCTGTGTAACGGCCCAGCTGCCTGGCGGGGACCGGGACATGGCCAAGGCCATCCTCTGCCCCCTCCTGGGCCGGCTGGGCCAATGGCCCCCCTCCCTTGCCCAGCGAAACACCCTCCTAGCCCGCTGGATCCTGACTTACCTGGTCCAGCGGCTGCAGGGGCTCTCCATCGACAGAGCAGGGGAGGCGGCCTCTGCGCTGGCCTTCCTTGCTCTTGAGTTGTCGCGAATGTGCTTTACGGCACGTTAGCGACGACCTCCGGCGACAGAACGCTTGTTCTGTTGCCGCCCCTTCCGGTAGGATTGCACTGTAAATCAGGTTAAAATAAAGCTAGATAAATTTAGGTAAATAAAGCTGAAGAAATAAATGTTCATTATTGAGGGATTGGGAGATTAGTTGCAATGAATTTGATGTTGCACTCAAAAAGCTCCGTCTTTAATGGGTTGTGCAGTGAGGTGAGCTCTGCTTGCACCATGGGGCTTTTGCAGCTCCCTGGAAAGAAAACCCGACTATGTTTGAATTTTGAGTCAGAGGAACTATAGAAATGGTCTCTGATTGCAGCAAGAGGAGCATCTGCCAGAAAAACAAAGCTGGTGCACTGACTTAATTGGAGTCCTTTGGCTGGTGAGCATAGTCTTTGGTAGTGTTAGATACTAATTCAGCCTGATCTGATGTAGAGTTACCATATGTACACTGAAGCCTATTCTTTGTGTGTATGTCTTAGGCAGGCTTACCGTATCGCCGACCGGGACGTTCCTTTTTGCCCTTAAGGGAGGTGGGGGGAGGGGCGGAGCGACGCTCCGGCTTCTATCGCCCCTCCCCCCGCCTCCCTTAAGGGCAAAAAGGAACGTCCCGGTTGGCGATATGGTAAGCCTGGTCTTAGGTATGTCTTACTCTGCATGGAATGAAGCTGCTAATTTACTTTCTAAGTACCTTGAAGTAAATAAATCTAAGGACCTCATTCTATATAAATCCTAGGCCAAATATAAATTTAAAATTGCTACCGTTCTAAATGATAAGGATTCCATACTTTAACAGCTGCACGATGCGTACAAATTCAATAGGTACAACTTTCTTGTATCTCCGTGCTGGGAAAATCTGCACATTCTGAATTTATTTTGACAATTCTTAGACCTTCCTTAAGCAGGTAGTTCCCAGGGCAGTGTACACTTCACTTAACAATCAGATAAATGCAACAGAATATTAACAACCCTATAAAACTGTCTTCCTGTTGCACAACTGTTTAGACACAAAGCCTCTGCCACAAAAAAGTGGAACCTGATAATCTTGAAAACCTATTCATATGTCCTACTGAAGCGGAAGTGTGGATGAGACATGCTTTTGCTGTAAAATGAAAAAAGGGGGGGGGACCTCACAGATTTTGTTTGCACTGAGCTTGGTGAACTCAAGGAGTTATATGCTTTCCCTACTTTTTTGTAGTATTTGAACCAACACTAAAACTCAGGATTCTAAAACAGAGCAGAAAGAACTTGTACGTTAATGGCTACTGTTCTGCATGTACACAGTACTTGTTTTCAGAGGCATTTTTGACTACAGTTAAATATGGTAGAGATTTCTGTGGCTGAGTTTGTCAGTACTTTTTCCTTGTTAGAAGAGTCTTACCAAGATTTACTTCTTAGAGAAAGCAATTTATAGTTAGTTTCATTTCCTCTTACTAGATATTGATATATAGTCAATGACTCCCAAGCTCTGAATTTAGTTCAATCAAATTATATAAACTCTTTAAATGACAAATGACATGAGTGATGTTTGCAGCTTCAGGTGATGTCTAAAATCTATAACTGGGGGCAGGGAGGAGGAGGAGGAGTATGCTAGATGTATTCCAAGTACAGTGAATATCTGTTGTTGTATCACTCTGAATAATAGTATAAAAAATGGGACTTGAAATAATCACAGTCTCGTAATTTTAATAGACCTGCTGAAATTAATGAAAGTGTTATACCGATGAGTCTCATCACTGGAAAAAGACAAATTGTCATTGGCTGGTGTTTCTCAACTGTCACTATTTAGGAAGGATGTCATAATCTCAACCCTCTTTCTCACTCTCTGCCTTTAAGAGTCTCTTACAAGAGCAGCAAGGGAATGTGTGCAGGAGGGATAGACCAATCGCAATGTTAGGGAATGGAGTTAGGGAATGGAGTTGGGTCTAATTGCATACTTGTATAAACCAGTAGTGAATGTTTATGAAATTCTTCAAAACTCTGAATGCTGTCTTCATTATAGAAGAGGTGAGAAGTTAATGCCACCCTAATTTCCACTTGATTTTCACTGGACGCATGGCTTCTGAGGATATCCACTCTGATTTTGTCAGTGCAGGAATCTCTGACATTGTAGCAATCTGCTCTACAGGCGTTTTTACTTTGTTTTCATTTAGGAATGAGATTTGATGGTTGAAAGGTAAATGTCATAAGAGTGGCAGAACTTCATAATGTTGGCATTCAGTGACCATTAAGCCAAAGGCAGTGCTAGATACACTGCCTGTTAGCTGTGCTTTGGTTAGGCATATTTAAATACATATTTATATAGCAACTAGAAGGACAGCATTCTGGCTGCTGTCTGTGTGAGAAGCTGGTCTTTCTTGTCTTATTGGACTCTTTCCCACTTTATCACCTGCTTCCAGCCCAATTTCTGCTTCAATATTTATGACATTTGTATACCACTTACACAAAACTCAGTGTAATGGTTTACATTACTATACATAAAATATGAAAATGCAGTAATAAAAACTTGTGGGGGGAGGGGAGAAAAACAAACACACACATGACTTACAGCACAATCCTAACCAACTTTCCAGCGCCGGTGCAGCCGCAACGCAGCTCCGAGGTAAGGGAACAAATGTTGTCTCACCTTGAAGAGGCCTCCATGACTGCCCCTGCACTGCAAAATGCAGAGTGCGCCCTGTTGGCACAGCTACGCCGGAGCTGGAAAATTGGTTAGGATTGCACTGTTACTATAGTAACAACTACTGGCCATCCTGTTCATCTGAACTGTCAAAGACCATGTTAAATAGCTGGGTTTTGTAATCCCACCAGACTGCCATCAGGGACACACAATTCCTGACCTCCTTTGAGAGGTCATTTCAAAACCTCAAGGTAAGAGTACTGAAAGCCCTGCACGCAGCTGCTGCTGATTTCATTTCCAGTAACGAGGAAATATGGAGCAGGGCTTGATCTGATTACCTCAACCAGCATGGGGGTTCATACCCCCTTAGGGACTGCCTCTCCCTGTATGTTCAACTCAGACAGCTGTTTAAATGTGAGCACCAGCACCAAGAACTGAAGCAGGAAGCTCATAGGCAGCCAGTGGCTCGTAACTGTGTTCTTACCATCTCAATTTATTTGGAGAAAAAATGTGGCTTTCTGTACTAGCCCAGGTTTTGAACCCTCACCAGGGGCAGCCCTGTGTAGAATAGTTGTTAGTTGATCCTCAAGGTTATGAAAGCATAGATTAGTGTAGTTGGATCTCTCTTTTCGAAAGTGACAGAGACTGAGCAACAAATCAGCTAGCAAAAGCTCTGCCACTTCTATGTACGTACTTAGACACAAGGCATGGTCTAGGGGTGCATCCAAATCTACTCTGATAGGGTGAGCACCACCTCCATTAAAACAGGTGTAACTCCTTCCTCCAGAGCCTTGGGATTACCTACCTGCATTATCTCTTGTCTTGTCTGGATTCAACTAGTTTGACCTCATCTGCTCATCACAGTTTCCTGACACTGGATCATAACTGAGGCAGCTGCTCCTGGACTGAGTGTCATCAGCATATTGATATTATACAGTACAGAGTTTTGGAAATATCTCCCAGTGGCTTTGCATAGAATAGATGTTAAACCGCATTGGTGAGGGCCTTCTGCCTGTGGAACACCACTAGTCAGTTTCCATGGTACTTGGCTAGCCTCCACAATGTTTTGAATGTGGCCAGATGAAAGAAAGAAAGAAAGAAAGAAAGAAAGAAAGAAAGAAAGAAAGAAAGAAAGAAAGAACGATTTAAATAGTATTCCAGCCCAGACACCCCAATAGATTTCCAAGCCAGTGGAAAATAATGGTATAATCTCTGTGTTAAAAGCTACATAGAAGTCCAGCAGAATTATCAGGGAAGTATTTCCCTGCTGGACTCCAAACACAGATCATCTGCTGCTACAGGTCTTACAGCTGGAACCCTAATTTTTTAAAAAAAGGTTATAGAAAGATATTTCATACAAGAATGGCCAGAGTTGCTCAGCTATCACACATACAATTAACTTTCCTAAAAAGATGAGATTGTTGGATGAATCAACCTTAGGGGTGTGTGTGTGTGTAAGGAGAGACTGGACCCTCTGTCCTGCATTTATTACCTTAATGAAAGGCCAACAAAATTAACTTCTGCTGGACATAACCAGCCCTGGTGGGCGTAGATTCAACATGCATGTGGTAGTCTTCCCACTGTGAGTATTCTGGCCATTTCTCAAGGGAAACAGTACTGAACTCATCCAAGTAAGTGCAACAAATGGCTGCTTCTCACACTTTAGCATACATACCATATTAACAGTGCAATCCGCCTTAACTTTGCGCCTATGGAGTGCGTGCTCCGCAGGCGTCAGATGCTGTAAACATGCCGTAAAGTGCGTTTTTGGCATCCGGGGAGTAAGGGCTGCTGGCACAGAGGCTGGCAGCTCTTACTCCACCTCCCGGACGACCCTGCAGCCGCGGGTGCAGGTAAGATTTACACCGGTCGGTGCAAGGGAGGGTGGGCCGGGCGGTGAGGGAGCCCGGGCGGTGATATTGGCGGCAAGCTCCACCGATATCCCCAGCCCTCTTCCGGCCTGGGCCGCCCTTACCCTGCCACGGCCGAGAACCGCCGTACATCCAAGGAGGGGGCAGCCCTACACCGGGGGAAGGGGATGAATGTCCCCTTCTCCCGAGGAGTCCCTGGGCTGTGCTGGAGTGGCCCCAGAAGGGCTCAGTATTCTGCAGCTGGCCCTATGGGCCAGCCACGCATCCTTATGCAGGATTGGGCTGTAAGTGTGGTGTCCAAGTTGAATTAGACTTAAGCAATTTTATCAGCAAAAATTGCAGAAGTTGATCTACTGAGCTATATATGGCTCCAGTGGCTCTCTTCAGGGCCCAGAACAACTTAGTAAGACACAATTCTCCTGGTACAGTGGTGGTAGAAAAAGGAATATTTGTAGTATCACAGCATCTTAGGGCTGCATCCCTAGTGCATTATATTTCCTCAAACTTCTCAGTAAACCAAGGAGCTGACATTCTATGAGGCTAGAGAAGAGGATGCTGGGGAGTGACTCCATCTGTTACCCCATTATAGCCACATGTTCCAGAAATTGGCCACGATCTAAATACAGTATTGTTGTTGCTAACATTTGTTTTATTAGAGTACTGTATTCAGACATTCTAGAGCAGAGGTTCTCAACCTGTGGTACAGGTACCCCTAGGGGTATGCGGACCTCTTGCTGGGGGTACGCCAAGCCCTGCCCCTTATCTGCCCCATCAGCAGCTAATTAAGTGTTAACATGGATTTTAAATTCTAATTATTTTCGGAGCCCTTCCACCTCTCTGATTTTGGTTTTGGGCTTATTTTTGTACTTTGGAAAATGTACTTTGGCGGGGTGGGGAGGGAGGAGCTGATTTTGACAAGTGTGACTTGGGAAAAAAAAGATCTGTCTGTCTGTCTGTCTGTCTGTCTGTCTGTCTGTCTGTCACACACACACACACACACAGTTAAATAAGGCATTTTTTCACATTTAAAATTGTTTTGGTACTTTTTAATTTAACGATTAATTACCTAACTAATTGATTGATCAGCAGATAATTAGCAGGGGGGTACTTCAGAAAATTGGACCGTGATAGGGGGTACCCGGGCCTCCAAAGGTTGAGAACCCCTGTTCTAGAGGCCTCATAGTTTCTGGGGCAGACCATTCTAACTGGTTCTCTGACTTTGTGGAGGTGGTTAACTATATAACCACGTGCCTTGATCTGGCCATGATAAAGGCCTTATAGCAATGTATTCAATTACCAGATCACCAGGATTCTGTTTACAGATTAACAGTAAGTCCTTTATATGATGTTTTACTTGTGTTGGGACCCAAAGCAATCTGGAACAGGCCAAAGATTACCATGGAAGCTCTGAAGCCATGAACTGTGCCTGCTGCACAAATATTAAACCTCCAGCACAAATATTAAAGTTGTCCAGTGCTACAAATCTGGTAGTCTTCAACACCAGTTCTAAGAGAACTTCTGACAGCTCAGCTAGGCAGTTGGTACACTGAGATTCCCAGCCTGTCCCCTGGATCCCAACACATGACACATACAATTAAGGCTGAGCTGTACTGGATACCTGTTCAAGGGAAAACCATCATAGTGAATAATAGCAACACCACATCCCTGATCTCTGTAACATGTCCTTCGTTGGCTATATTTTCTGGTGCTTGTGTTAATCTTGGTACTATATCTGGTTTCTAACTTAGTTCCTAATTGGCTTACTCCTAATCATTTGTGTTCCTTGATGCAGTCTTTGTTATTGCAGATCTCCAACTCTATAAGAGCCTTCCCAAATTTCTTATTCTTATTGCAATTGATCATAATTTTAGTTCTCTGTTGCTTGATATCATTGAACTGTTAATTTTTTCCTGTTAGTTCTGCCTTACTTCTTTTTGACTTTTTACTCATGCTTTAAAACATAAGTCAGCACAGGTAATCTATACCTGGTTTAAGTAATACTATGTATTATACTTGAGATTGTACAGGTTGGCATAAAATGCTACTGTAGAATATTTTAGGGGTGATGACATTTATTTACTGTAAATGGCCAGTATAAGATTGATTGGAGAATACAAGTTAATTACATTTTTCTGCCTTACTTACCTAATTTGTAGACATTTTTAATGTTTTAAAAAATGCACCCCTGTTCTAGATGGGTGATCTCTTCTTCACAGTTGTGTCTCTCTGTGGAATCCAAAGGTCCTCTTGGAGACTTTGAAGTTGGATCCAAAGAGCTATGTAGGTACCTAAGTTCTTGGGCATGTCCAGTAGAATCTTGGACCTCTTCCTTTTGAGTGGCAGCTTCCTGTGCCATATTACAAACTGCTTTTCACTCTTTCCTCGGTTTCAAAAGAGGTTTGCCATGCCCATGCATGATGTAGTAGGGGATGGGGAGGTGGACTGCTGTACAAGAAATGCAAGTCAAAAGGTCTGTTGGGCATGCCAAACTAATCAAGCAGTTCTTTGGATCCAACTTCTTGTATGGAATTGGGGCACTATAGTACTGTATATGCAGATTAACAGGTATCTTTCACCTTGACAAACACAGTTATTAGCCAATTTTGGCTGTGGAATTGCAGAATATACTGTTAAATATTGACTTGAATTTGAGATTTTTGAGTTTAGCCTAGAAACAGAAAGCCGTGGAAAGGTAAAACTGGTGAAGAAACAGCAGCAGATACCAGAAAATTGGATTGTTGTGTTCCTGTTGGCTAATATTTTTTAATACAATACACAAAATATTATTCTCCTTTTTTGAGTCCTTTTGACAGTAGCAATTATGATAGAATAGTTGTGTGTGTTTTAAAAAATCTCTGATTTATTTAGAAACATTATTATGTGATACTGTTCTGCTCCAAATAGCTATTACTGTGTATTTTGTGTTCATTTGTACTCAGCACAAGTTCTTTAACCTAGTGGTGTATTTGCCAGGAAGTGGGCACTAGGAACAAATCATTTAGCACTTTGCATAATAAAGTACAAGACACTTAGTTGAAAGAGGCTAGAATGGTCTAGACTAGATTGAGAAGGAAAGTGTACTTAATGTGTTTTTGGCAGCAGTCCTATACATGCTTACCTGGGAGCAATTCCCGTTGAACTCAACGTCCTTCTTCTGATTAGACATGTGTAGGATTGCACTGTTTAATTGACATGTTGAAGAAGGCATGCCGTTTCTCTTGGAAACAATATGTGTATACAGTGGGCCCTCCTTATTCGCGAATTGTGGATTTGACTTTCTGCGGATGGCTTTAAATCTTTGTCTCCACCATGATACCAGTCTGGATTGGGCCTCCTGACTGGAACTTGCCTCATGTTAATTAACAGCCAAGGGAGGGGATACAAATCAGGGCTGTAGGAGGGGCAGCGGGTTAAAGATGTGCCCCCCCACTGCTGTTCTGATCTGGATCAGCACTCCTTCCTCACCCTGCCCCCCCATAGCTGCTAAAGAAAAGCTCATCCCATCAGATTCAGTGATGCATTATGAAACATGTAGTTTAGCCCAAAGTCTTCCTGAACTTTTTCCTGTGCAGAGCACTATGGGTATTTTTTTTATTCTTCTGTATTGATTGGTGGCTGGATAGGAATAGGGTGTGGCTAGAACAAATACGGGAAACTTTTACTTCCAGTAATATTTTGTGATTTCTGAAGATTGCTACAACTCTCAAATAGCTGCCTTATGCAGAATGAGACTGTTGGTCCATCTCGGTCTGTATTGTCAACACAGGCCTGGCAGTGGCTCTAGGGTTTAGACAAGTATTTTTCTCTGTCCTACCTGGACATGCCAGGGATTGAACCTGGGACCTTCTACATGCAAAGCAGATGCTCTATTTCAGATTCTACAGCCCTTCCCTGATTAAAGAACTGGTATTTGAGAGTCTTCAAATGTATTGATGTCTCCAGTTTTTCTCTTGGATTATTTGCATGGGGGTATGAGTTTAATGTTTACTCTTTTCTTTAAGGCTTCAGCAAAAGATGCATAACACAATGAATAATCCTGCTATCAGGAAAATAGCAAATGATATCATCAAATCACCTGAGGATAAACGGGAGTATCGTGGACTAGAACTGACAAATGGCATCAAGGCAATGCTTGTTAGTGATCCCACCACAGACAAATCTTCAGCTGCGCTTGATGTACACATAGGTATTTAATCAACCATTTCATGTTGGGTTACCTTGGTTTTGCATTGTAAACTAACTCAAAATCACTTTCAAAAATATACACAAACTTTGCTTTACTGGATTTAGACTGCTATCCTATACATACCGTATTGCCCCGAGTATAGGACGCTCCTGATTATAAGCCACACCCTTAAAGTTTGGTGCTATTTTTTAAAAAAATACATTTTAAACTTTTTTTCACTTAACGAAAATATACACATTAGTAAAACAGTACAGCTTTAGTACAGTTAAAGGCATAGGCACCCTGTCCCTTACTGAATCTGGGCATCTTAGTATAAGTAACCTTTTCAGATCCAAAGGGGGAAAGAGTGCCTACCTTTAACCTTTGGAATTTGGGCAGGTGCAGCTTGTTGCACCCTTCCATGATGATGAGCTGCACCTGCCCAGATTTCAATGGTTAACAGCACAATCCTATGCATGTCTACTCAGAAGTAAGTCCCATTGCATTCAATGGGGCTTACTCCCAGGAAAGTGTGCATAGGATTGCAGCCTAAAGGTAGGCACTCTGTCCCCCTTTGGATATGGTAAGCCTACGCAGGAGCTCTTGCTCTCAACTTTCAAACTGCACTCTCAACTTTCAAACTGCAGGATGAATAAATATCTTAGTTTCCACAGAGTCCTGGGGCTGGAACTTAAGGGTTAATTCTTTCAAATGCTTCCTGAGGCTAGAGCCTGTTAGAGAGATCCTGACCATTTAGCAAGTGATTAAGAGCTGAAAACGCAGCCCTTTGCAGTTTAAAAAAAGAAAAAGCTTTTTACCTTTGAAAGAGACTTGGAGAGGCTTGAAAAACTCTGCAGAAAACTCTAGGCAACGCTAGACTTTGATTGTAGGCCGCACCCCTACTTTAAAGACTTGCCTTAGGGCAGCGGTTCTCAAATAGTGGGGCGCGCCCCCCAGGGGGGGCGCGAGGCTCCGTAAAGGGGGGCTCGTGTGATGCTGTGTTAGTGTGTGCTTTGCGCCACTTACCTTGATTGTAGGAGCCTCCAGCGACGATCTACTTCAACGACGATCTCTTCCGGGGAGCAGATCGTTCCTCTGCTCCCCGGCGCGAACTCTGTAACTCGCCTAGGAGCGCTTTGCAGAGTTCACGCATGCGCAAGATGACGATGTTGCCAATCGTCGTCTTGCGCATGCGTGATTCACAGCGTGAACTCTGCAGAGCGCTCCTAGGCGCGTTACAGAGTTCGCGCCGGGGAGCAGAGGAACGATCTGCTCCCCGGAAGAGATCGTCGTTGAAGTAGATCGTCGCTGGAGGCTCCTACAATCAAGATAAGTGGCGCAAAGCATACACTGTCTACACAAGCATACACTATTTTCTGTCATGCCCCCCATGCGGGAGATATTTACAGTCGCGCGGGGGGGCGCGAAATTTTTTCTTCTTCCTAGGGGGGGCATGACAGAAAATAATTGAGGAGCACTGCCTTAGGGCAAAAAAGTGAGTCTTATACTCAGGTCAATACGGTACTTACCTCGGAGTAAGTCCCGTTGCAATTGATGGGACTTAATCTGAGTAGATATGCATAGGATTGTGCTATTAGGCTGTTTAATTAGAAGTCCCATTAACATTACTGGGACATTTGCATAAAGGTCATGTTAGAATCAAGTTGTTAGAAGTCAAGTATGCATTACTAGGCCTGTGACTGAAGACCAAGTCATGTTAAAAAGTAAGGACTGGAGCCTGGATAACTGAGTGCAGGCCTGCAACCTCAGGGTTTTAATGTTTTTCCTTTCATTCACTCTGAGTAGATAATTCTGTTTGAAAGTATTACAATTACTTGATTTTTATGTGTGCGATGTTCAGACAGGTGTGCCTCTGTAATTAGATTTCTCATAAAAGTAGTATAAATTACATGTTTGAAACAGCCATAACATTAAAGAGTACCAGGGAAATGTCTTTGTGTATTCCCTGCCCTTAAGCTTATGTTTTCTTTGTTTCTCGGATAACATATACAAAAAAAGTGTACTGCTAGGAACAGGCAAATTGTTTGTTCAGGTAATGTCAGATAAAAAAATTAGGGATGTCTAACTTGTTTGCTACTTTTGCAGTAGTCAACTAATAGTCCAGAAGGAGATGTATTTGCAGGCTGCATCACCATCCACATTAGAAGATGCTTATAATTCCTGTCTGAATGTTCCCTACATCGGTACTCAGATTTGTTAATGTGCGGATCCTATTTTATCGTCTGTCTCTGGAGAAATTTGGAGTAGTTACGCAAACGTCCTATCTCCAATGTCTTGCTAATACGGTATCCTTATAGCACAGGTTTACATCAAAGAATAGTATGAAACAGCTGTTTACCAGCAGGTGCCTTCCAGCATAGCTTATCTGCGAAGGCAAATGGAGCTATGTAACTTACTAAACATTGGCAGGTCACAGTTAACCAGTATAATTTCTTATTGAGCTAAAGGAAAGAGTTACAAGATGTTGCAAATCCCAGGTTGATTTGATTGCTGCACCACTGCCTTTAAAGTAAATATGTGTGTTGAGTCTTCCATACTAGGAAGTCTTCCATACTTCCATACATACATACATACATTTTACCTCGTTTCACTAATTGTGTACAAATAAAATCTTGGTTTAAAGAAAAAAAAACTTTTGTATATTATAGGGTAACATTGCATTTCTTTTCTCCTAAGGATCATTGTCTGACCCCCCTAACATTGCTGGATTAAGCCACTTTTGTGAGCATATGTTGTTCTTGGGAACTAAGAAGTACCCAAAAGAAAATGAATACAGCCAGTTTCTCAGTGAACATGCAGGAAGTTCAAACGCTTTTACAAGTGGAGAGCACACCAACTATTATTTTGATGTGTCACATGAACATTTGGAAGGTGCCCTGGACAGGTAAGCATATCTGTTAACCAATTAAATATTTTTATTTGACTATTGTCAAGCTCAACAACATGGGAGCCCTACCCAATGTGACATTGCTACGTAATTCCTTCTGCTTGTTCACATTACGGTAATAAAAATGAACAGTGCTCAGAAGTCTTACTGTTTTCAGTGGGACTTACTCCCAGGTAAGCATGCATAGAATTGCAGTGTAAATGACTGAAATAAAACTTTTAGCACTATAGCTATAATAGCATTAAATTGAAATAACTATTAATGAAATGAGTCCTGCAGTACCACATAGAAATATGTGTTGATTGAGAACAGGCTCCTCAGTAATATCATAGCGTTGGAAAGAACCTACAATATCATGAAGTCCAACCCCCTGGCAATGCAGGCTGTCCCCATCTTGTTGTTGTTCAGTCGTTAAGTCGTGTCCGACCCTTTTGGGACCCTTTTGATCCCATGAACCACATCCCGCCAGGCCTTCCAGTCCTCCACTATCTTCCTGAGTTCCCTCATTTTCATGTTTGTTGCATCGGTGATGCTGTCTAACCATCTCATCCTTTGCCTTCCCCTTCTCCTTTTGCCTTCAATCTTTCCCAGCATCAGAGTCTTCTCCAGAGACTCCTCTCTTCGCATTAGGTGGCCAAAATATTTGAGCTTCAGCCTCAGTACGTGTCCTTCCAGGGAACAGTCAGGGTTGATTTCATTTAGGATTGACTGATTTGATCTCCTAGCAGTCCAAGGGACTCTCAGGAGTCTTCTCCAGCACCACAGTTCGAAAGCATCTATTCTTCGGCGTTCAGCCTTCCTTATGGTCCAACTCTCGCAACCATACATTGCTACTGGGAACACCATCGCCCTGACTATACGAACATTTGTTGGCATGGTGATATCTCTGCTTTTTATTATGCTGTCTAAATTTGCCATAGCTTTTCTTCCAAGGAGTTAAGCGTCTTTTAATTTCATGGCTGCTGTCTCCATCTGCAGTGAACTTGGAGCCCAGAAAAGTAAAATCTGTTACTGCTTCCATTTCTGCCCCTTCTATTTGTCAGGAATTGATGGGACCAGATGCCTTGATCTTAGTTTTATTAATGTTGAGTTTCAAGCCAACTTTTGCACTCTCCTCTTTCACCCTCATCAAGAGGCTCTTTAGTTCTTCTTCACTTTCTGCCATTAGGGTAGTATCGTCTGCATATCTGAGGTTGATATTTCTCCCGGCAATCTTGATTCCGGCTTGCGATTCATTCAGCCCTGCATTTCTCATAATGTACTCTGCATATAAGTTAAATAAGCAGGGTGACAATATACAGCCTTGCCGTACTCCCTTCCCAATTTTGAACCAATCGGTTGTTCCATGGCCGGTTCGAACTGTTGCTTCTTGACCCGCATACAGGTTTCTCAGGAGACAGGTAAGGTGGTCTGGTACCCCCATCTCTTTAAGAATTTGCCACCGTTTGTTGTGATCCACACAATCAAAGGCTTTTGCGTAGTTAATGAAGCAGAAGTAGGTGTTTTTTTGGAACTCTCGTGCTTTCTCCATGATCCAGCGCATGTTGGCAATTTGATCCCTAGTTCCTCTGCCTCTTCGAAACCCAGCTTGTATGTCCGGTAGTTCTCGGTCCACGTACTGCTGAAGCCTAGCTTGTAGGATTTTGAGCATAACCTTGCTAGCATGTGAAATGAGTGCAATTGTGTGGTAGTTTGAACACTCTTTGGCACTGCACTTCTTTGGAATTGGAACGTAAACTGACCTTTTCCAATCCTTTGGCCACTGCTGAGTTTTCCAAATTCGTTGGCATATTGAGTGCAGCACTTTCACAGCATCATCATTTAGGATTTTAAGTAGCTCAGCTGGGATATTATCATCTCTGCTAGCTTTGTTGTTAGGTAGCATTACTAAGGCCCACTTGACTTCACTCTCTAGGATGTCCGGCTCTGGGTCAGTGACCACACCAGCATGGTCATCAGGAACATTAAGATCTTTCTTGTATAGTTCTTCTGTGTATTCTTGCCATCTCTTCTTAATCTCTTCTGCTTCTGTTAGGTCTCTGCCTTTTTTTCCCTTTATCATGCCCATCTTTGCACAAAATGTTCCGTTTATCTCCAATTTTCTTGAAGAGATCTCTAGTCCTCCCCATTCTGTTGTTTTCCTCGATTTCCTTGCATTGTTCATTTAAGAAGGCCTTCTTATCTCTCCTTGCTATTCTCTGGAAATCTGTCCCCATCTACAACATCCCCAATATGTGGCTACCTAGCCTCTGCTTACAAACCTCCAACAATGAAGAGTATATCACCTTCCAAGGCATACTGTTCATATCATCTGTTCATATCCAGACTGTTCATATCCAGTGCCCAACAGTTCATATCATCAGGAAGTTCTTCCTAATGTTTAATCAATATTATTATTAACAGTATTTATATACCACTTTTCAACAAAAGTTCACAAAGTGGTTTACAGACAAAAATCAAATGATTAAATGGTTCCCTGTCCCCAAAGGGCTCACAATCTAAAAAAGATGCAGAACACCACCAGCAAACAGCCACCAGAAAGACACTGTGCTAGCTGGAAGATCCAGGTTCAAATCCCCGCTCAGCCACGAAGCTTCCTGGGTGACCTTGGGCCAGTCACTATCTCTCAGCCCCACCTACCTCACAGGGTTGTTGTGAGGACAAAAAGGAGGGGAGGAAATATGTACACCACTCTGAGCTCCTTGGAGGAAGGGCAGTAAAAAAATGTGAAAAATAAATATAAGAGGAGGACCAATTGAAAAAGTGCCTCTTGCCCAGTTAGCAGGGGTTTAATATCTCCCTTGTTATAATTTAAATGCATTTGTCCTGGTCCTACTCTCCAGACCAACACAGATCTGCCAACATGGTGGATGTTTAAAGAATTTGTGCTTAATATTTCACTGTTACCTTGCTTGCATGGTTATGAAAATATTACATAGGGACCCCAGCTGCACTTGGTGCACTTGGACTCACTCTCCAAAGAGTCTTTTTATATTGCATTTAGTGAAAGTGAGGTATATTCAGGCTAAACGTATGCTTTTAACATTTGTTTATCCACTCAGTGTATTGATTTGGAAATGCTTCTTTTTTGTAGATTTGCTCAGTTTTTCCTGTGTCCTCTGTTTGATGAAAGCTGCAAAGACAGAGAAGTGAATGCTGTTGATTCCGAACATGAGAAGAATTTAATGAATGATGCCTGGAGACTGTTTCAACTGGAGAAAGCCACTGGAAATCCTAATCACCCCTTCAGTAAATTTGGGACAGGTGTGTAAGAACATAATTTCCCCTTCAATTAAATATGTTCTGTTTTGGACTGGAACTTTTTGTTTATCTTAAATAAAATCCCGCTTTTCCCCTCTAAGAAAGGTGTTCAGGATGGCTGACAATGATTAAAACCGTGTTAAAAACAAAACAAAAAAATAGCAATGCTCAAATTTATCAAAGAAGAATCAGAGAAAGCAGACCAGAATAGGAAAGTCTTCAGGCACCACAAAGAAGGGGCCAATCACTATGTAGGACGGAGGGAATTCTGCATCTGTGGGTGCCACCACAGAAAGGCCCTTCTTTGCATCACTGCCAATCAAGCCTAAAACAGTGGCAGACCCACAGGAGGGCTCTTCCTGTTGATGTTAAGGGTTGATGTTACCTTGTACGGGGGAGGCAGTCCTTCAGGTACACCAGACCTAAGCAATATTCCCCCTAAGCGGTCCATGCTGCTTCAGGGACCCCGTTGCTGGCTGCATGGCAGCTTGGCAGTGTTTCCGTGTGCACGGTGCTGATGTCATACGTCAATGCTGGACTTTGGGGGGTGCTGAGCTGCACGGAGCTCAGCTTAGCTGGGTTTTGAGCTGTGCATCTTAAAGGGAGCAGTGGTCTTTAGCCATATAGGGCTTTGAAGGTAATTGACAATTTGATTTGCTGGAAACCGACTGGCAACAAGTGCAGTAGGAAAAGGTGTGACCTGATAGTTAAATCCCTGGCCTAACACCATATGTGCAGCTGCACTGTGCACTAACTAGTTTTCAGAGGGTCATCAAGGATAGCTCCACATAGAGCACGTTACGCTAGTCCAGTGTTGAAGTCACCAATATGTGGATCACTGTGGTCAGGTCTGACTTCATCAGATATGCGTGCAGTTGGCAGATCAGCCTAATCTGTGCAAAGGCTGCCATGACCACCCTCACCATTTGATGGTCCAGAAGGACCTCTAAACTGTGAATCTGCTCCTCCAGAAGAAGTACAACTCTGTCCAAAACCAGTTGACAGGCCAATACCTGAGTTGCAGGTCTCTGGATCATAGGAAGCTGCCTTTATACAGCAAGTCCTCACTTAACGTTGTTTCGTTCACTGTCGTTTCATTGTAGCATTGGTCAGTGGTTCTCTTTCTTCTGTCCTCCACGTCGGACCCGCGACCCACTTCATTGGCCTTGCCATGCTCCATTGTGGGGCGTGGGAAGGCCACCGAAGTAGGTTGCAGGCCTGCACGACCCAGAAGTGGCTTCCGGTAGTGCTCTAGAATGCTTTGATTTACACCGCAGTATGAAAGCACTCAGTGAGCCAGCCACTTGAGAGAGTGCCATTGAGCCTGCCACTTGTTGTTGTTGATAAATCCTTGGTTTAACCCTGTTGCAATGAGTGCTAAACGTGCACTGTGCACCCCTGGTGTCTGGCCACAAAAAAAAACAGAGAAAAAGTGTGACGTTGCAAACAAAACTAGAAATTTGATGATGGACAGCAAGGTGTGGATATTGGAAGAGCTCTTGGTAAAGCTTGTGCTCAAAGTGCGACTCCTTTGGCTGCTTCCAAATTAACTCTGAATATAAGCAGCATTGTGGAAAATATGGAAAGACTTTTAAATATCTGGATGGAGGACATGCATACAAATGAAAGCTTTAAGCTTTTTTCAAGATCTAAAGAAAAAGCAGGGTTCTAGTGCTAAAAGTGAAACCTTCGTGACAAGTCATGGTTGGTTTGAGTGTTTTAAGAAACGTTCAAAACTGCGTAACATACAAATAACCGGTGAGTCTGCAAGTGCCGACAAAGAAGCCGCAGCTGATTACCCAGCTTTACTGAAAAAAATTATTGATGGAGGATACACACCGCAGCAAATTTTTAACGTAGATTAGACAGGTCTTTTTTAGAAATGAATACCAAATGACCTTTCTAAAGAAGAAAAAACTGTAGCAGGATTCAAGGCTGCCAAAGATCGTATGACTCTGCTGTTTGGTGGTAATGCTTCAGGAGATCTGACGCTCAAGCCATTGGCTGTTCATCATTCTGAGACGCCAAGAGCTATGAAAGGCTACTCTAAACTTCATCTTCCTGTTTGGCGGTAAAATAGAAAGGGGTGGATCACCAGAATAGTGTTCCAGGAATGGTTTACTTTGTGTTTCTACCCAGACATCAAAGAATATTGTCAGGCTAAGAACCTTGAAATAAAGCTTTGCTTCTTCTGCACAGTGCTCAAGGTTACCCATCTAACATGGATGACCTCACAGATAATGTTCAAGTAACTTTTCTACCTCCAAACACAACTGATTCAACCTATGGACCAGGGTGTTATAGCATCATTCAAAGCCTACTATTTACAGCACACCTTTAAGCAAATGATTAAGTTCTTAGATGGTGAAGCTAAACCCAGTGTAAGGGAATTTTGGCGTGCTTACCATATCATGAATGATATTAACAATTTGGCAGAGGCATGTCAGGAAGTGAAAACACAATGAATCTTGCCTGGTGTAAAATCTATCCAGAATGCATTGCAGACTTTGAGCAGCCATTACAAAAAGTTCATCAGGAGATTGTTGGGCTGGCACACCAGGTTGGATTTAATAACATAAATGTAGTGGAGTCACTTGAATCACATGGTGAAGAATAATCTGAGGACCTCATAGAGATGGAACGACAATGTGCTGAAGAGGAGGAAGATGAAGGAACTGAGGATGCAGAACCACCACGAATCTTAACAACTAAAGATTTGTCTGAGGCTTTCCAGTTGTTAAATAGAGCTATGACCGTTTGCACCGAAAAAGATCCACAAAGAGAGAGATGTTCAGAAGCAAACAGGATAATGATGAGTGGGTACAACTGCTACAGGGAATTATACAAACAGAAAAACAACATGCACGACAACAAACCTTGGACATGTTTTTTAAAACCCCAGCTAATCAAGAAGTTGGAGCAGTTGCAGCACCAGCAGCACCACCTTAAAAAACGGTAAAATTGATTTCGTTCTACATTTTATTTTGCAATTTCCAAGAACCTATTGACAACTTTAAATGAGGACTTGCAGGCCAGTAGTCTATCAAGGTCAGTATTGTTAACACAGAATGATGATAATTCTCCAGGGTTTCAGACAGGAATCTTTCTCTGCCCTACTGGGAGATGCCAGGATTGAAACTGGGACCGTTTGCGAACAAAGCATGTGCTCTATTGCTGAGTCACGGCCTTCCCAAAAACTTTCCAACAGCATCTCTGTTTCGTTCAGATTTAATTTGGGATTTAATTTTAGCTATTTGTAATGCCTGCAGCTTCCCTGGCATTAGTGGAATGAAGATATAGAGCTGGGTGTCATCCGCATATTGGTGACACCAATATGGAGTTAGAAGTTGGGCTGGACCTGAGTCCATAGGGCTTGCCTGGGGCACTCTAGGCTCTACTCCCCTTTTTCTGCTCCCCACGTCTCTCCCTCTCTGAATGTTCTTCCCCTCCAGCCTTCTCCATCCTCCTTTTATCTCTTCCCCATGTCCGCTTTTCTCTTCCCTCTGCTAATGCACTACACCAGTGGTTCTCAAAGTTCTCTATGCAAGGCAGAGAGAACTTTGAGTTTTTGCAGGGGCGGGGACAGCGGCGGTGGCGATTCTGGGGATCTCCACCACCGCTGGGGAAAATACTTTTTACACTTACCAGGGGTCCTGCAGCCATCTGGAGGGTTCGGGGAGGCCCACGCCCCCTTCTGCTGAACTCCCTGCGCTGTAGATTGCCGCTCTGCAGTGATTATGACCACATCCAGTTTTCGGATGAAAAACAAGTGGTCACAGCGATCTACAGCACAGGGAGGCCCGCAGAAGTGGGCGTGGGCATCCCCAAACCCTCCAGCAGACTGCAGGAGTCCCGGTAAGTGTAAAAAGTACTTTCTTCATGGCAGTGGTGATTATCGCCGCTGTTGCTACCGTGCTGTCCCCACCCGTTAAGGTGGCAGGGGACAGCATCTGGTTCTCCTGGTGGGTCGCAACCCACCAGTTTGAGAACCAATGCACTACACCATTCTTTATCCTTGTACTCTCACTGTACCCGTCTCTCAGGTCCTGTGATAATTCCTCCCAGGTTTACCCTTCCCTTTAATCTCTTGCACCCCACTGTTTGCCTCCGCTCTCCCTTCTCCATCTTCTCCACCTGTATGCTCCCCTTCCTTTTGAACCACCTGCTCTGCCACTAACACCGCAGTCAACGAGACTCAGTGGTGGTGGTGCTAGCCTGTTCCCACAATACCTTGCTGCTTGGCCATGATGTCACTGGGCCATATACCCAGCCCCATCCTGCTGTTGCTGCTCACAATGTCCCAGAGCGCCACAGATCACAAGATGACTGTAGTGATTGATGGGGCACTATCTTCATGATGTGATTGGTATATCTTTGTTTTGTACATCTCCACATTATGCTTGCACTTGGGTTATGCAGACAGTCTTTTAAGGATGTATAGAACTCTAGTTTTCAGTTTTTCTGATTCTAAGCGACCTTGGCTGAGTCACAGATGTCTTGCTGAAATCTTGAAAAGGGGCAATAGAATAAACCTTTTGCATTAAACAGAAGTTTAAACTTCTGAAAGGGACATAAGTAGGAGCAGCATGCAAATTGCCCATAATTTACAAATCGGTATTTCCAGTTCCCACACTGTGGTCTGGCTGAAAAAATAAGGACATCAGCCTTCCTTGAGATGGCAGGGGTTAACACTTATTTATTTTTCATATTTTTATACCACCCTTCTTCTAAGGAGCTCAGGGTGGTTCCAGGTACATAGTTCCTTCCTTCCTTTTGTTCTCACACAACAACCATGTGAGGCAGGTTAGGCTGAGAGATCGTGACTGGCCCAAGGTCACCCAAGAAGCTTCATGGCTGAGGTCTTCCAGGTCTAAGTCCAACTCCAAAAGTGAGTGCCCGTCCCTTCCAACTTATTGTGAGTCAAGTGCCTTTTATTTTGCATTGTAGGAAACAAATTCACTTTGGAAACTAGACCAAACCAAGAAGGAATAGATGTAAGACAAGAGCTATTGAAGTTTCATTCCACATATTATTCATCAAATTTAATGGCTGTCTGTGTTCTAGGACGAGGTAAGAATGCCAAACTGTTTATGGAAGCTCCTTGAAATTACGGTAGTTTCTCTTTTCAACATCTGTCTAAAATAGCATTGGGATTTATTCTGTAGGGAATTAAATGAAGGAACTTACATATTTCAAAGATTAAAATGTTTGATCTACTAATGTTGAAGTTGTGAAAGTGGTAACCACAAAGGTATAACAAGGGCAGAGCCTGAGGGGCACCTGCCCGGGACCCTACACCAAGGGGGGGACACACAATTTTTTCCCTGCGGACACCTGGGACCCACTTCAAAAACATTTTAAAAAGTAAAGAAAAAAGCCCCCAATAGCTTCCCCTACCGTTGCGCAGCAAAACCACTGCATTTGGAGTGTTCTCCAGGCAGTCTTCTGAGGTCCTGCTGCCTCTGTGGGTCATGCAGAGCCCCCTCTGCCCAGGCCAGGCTCGCCCTAGAATGCTTTGGAACTCGCATTGGGGTGCTGCATACTTCCTTGCCCCGGGTGCTTTTTTGTCTAGTTACACCTCTGGGTAATTAATTAATTAATTAAATAATTAATGCCTTCGTGAATGCCTTCATCTAAAACACTTTAAAATATAAAGGCAATTCAAAGCCAAAATTCAAAGTTTTCTTGCACATGCATAGAGCATTTTCAATGTTCCCCTTCTGGCAGCACCCCCTGCACCCTTCAAGAAGCCTCCCCCCCCCCCAAAAAAGGTTACAGAACCCTCTGGAATGATTCTTCATTAGAGTGATTGTTGCCAAAAGAGAAACTGGCCAGTTTTCTGCATCTGCCTCCTGGTGCACGTGTGAAAGTGCTTTGCGCGTACACAATCTTCTCCAGATGCCACCAAAATGTTGTCTGTTTATGACTGTGACATATGAACTTTTCCTGATAATTTTATTACCTTCAGCAATGTAGTGTGTGCATTATTGATTGGTTATTATGCATATTTTCATTGTTTAACATCAAGCTTATACATGCATACAATATATTGAAGTTATAACAGAAAAACAATGTACTATTTAAAGTTAAAGAAAAATGCATCAGATTAAATGTAACTTTTGGGATATAGTTGAGATGTTGGTTGGTTAGCACAGATTTTTTTAATAGATTATTTTGAGCATTATACTTAGCATTAAAAAATTGTCACAATTTTTGGAACCCTATGCATTCATGTGCACATTTCCTAATTTTACTGAAACGTTAGTATGTGGAATTGAGTGCAGGATTCCAGATGATAGACAAGTTCAGATGTAATACAGAGCCATGCTTTAGGGATCCTTCCCTTCTCCTATTTCTTTACCGTGGTTCATGGTTCAGTTTGATTATAGCATATCCTGGTTAATGGCACTCTGAAACTCCCAGTTCAGCAAAACTGGGACTTGTGGAGGATTTCATGTAAGGTCTTTCTCCTGTAAGGTCTTTCAAGACAGAAAGGTCTTTCTCCTGGGTCCATCTAGCCTAGTATTGTCTATGCTGACTGGCAGTGGATCTCAAGCAGTAGCGTAGCTGATGTCGCGCCAGCCGCCCCCTTGTGACATAGACATCACTCACCCCGCCCCTGAGTGACGTCAGCCGGAGCCAAACATCCCTCACGGGTTGGGCGGGAGGGAGGGGCCAAAACAAATGCAGTGTGGAGGCGGCAGGAGCCTTCTGCAGGCTCCTCCAAGCCGTTCCGCCGCCCAGATCGCCCGCACCGCTGGTTTGATGCCCCCCACCTGCTGCTAGGGGGCGGTCCTCCCCCTGCCCCATCCCATCCTACCCCTCTGATCACAAGGATTCCAGGCGGGGATGTATCCTAGCCCTGCCTGGAGATGCTAGGGATTAAACCTGGGACCTTCTGCCTGTAGAACATGAATTCTCCCACTGAGCTATGGCTGCTCCTCAGTGTGTGGGAGGGGTAGGATGGAGAAAGGGATATGCAACCCTTTCCCAAACACTAAACTACGATTCTGCTTTGGGTTTATAACTACCAGCTCTACCATTTATGCCTGTGAACATGATATTGGATAAGATGGGTTTAATGGTCTTCATAGGCAGGGATATATACAGTCAGGAGGCTTGTCGTAAAAGTGGAAACTTGGTGTTTGCAGATTACTGCTGAGCAGGGCCTTGGTGCTCAGCAATGTCATGCACACTCCAGTCTCCCAATTCTTCGTCCTCATCACACTCTGCTTCATTCTCAATGTTACATGTATGCAGTGTAAATGGTGCACAGAATTTGATTATTGGAAAGTGTGTAAAGTACGTTCCGTTTTTTGAATGTGGTCTGCCTTAAGACCCTTCTTATTAGTATTTTCTAAAAGGAACTGTTGAGGGAAAACCTTGAGAGAGCCTTTTGACCCATGAGTACCTTTTTTTGTCTCTATTTTTATATACTGTATATACACATATATAGAATCTCTAGATGACCTAACCAGTTTGGTAGTGAAGCTGTTTTCTGAAGTAGAGAACAAAAATGTTCCATTACCAGAATTCCCTGAACATCCTTTCCAGGAAGAACATCTCCGGGTAAGTTTTGAAATTCTCTATAACATCACCTTTGTTTAGAAATGGAGGCTTAAAATGTTTTGGATTTAATTTATGTTCATATCTTTGACAAATATATCTTAATTTAAAACAAGGTCAGAATTAAAGCAATACATTGGAGGATATAATTAGTAATGTGACCAGACAACTTGAGGTGTGTTTTTGTAATTACCGGTAATATGGGTGGAGGTTATTATGTACAGGTGTAACCAGTCACTTCCAGATGTTAGTAATGTTCTGACAGGAAATGCACTTATAATAATAATGCTATTATGATCTATGCATGAAATAGTTTTGCAGGCAAGGACTGGCATCTGGTATATGTGGGATGTGGGTGCAAAACTCCTGTGTAAGACAAAACGCTGGATAACATTTAAAACTGGTTTGTTTTGCTTTGTTTTCACAGCAACTTTACAAAGTGGTGCCTGTAAAAGACATTAGAAATCTTTATGTCACATTTCCAATACCAGACCTTCAGAAGTATTATAAATCAAACCCTGGTCATTATCTCGGTCATCTTATTGGGCATGAAGGTCCAGGAAGCCTCTTGTCAGAACTCAAAGCTAAAGGTAAGATTTGCAGTGAGGTAACATTGCAGTGGGTTAAACCGCTGAACCATGAGCTGTCGATCGAAAGGTCGGCAGTTCGAATCCGCGACGGGGTGAGCTCTCGTTGCTTGGCCAGCTCCTGCCAACCTAGCAGTTCCAAAGCATGTTAATGCGAGTAGATAAATAGGTACCACTTGCGGGAAGGTAAACAGCGCTCTGTGTTCCAGCCGCATGCTATGCACTGCGGCAAGGAGAGTCATGCTGGCCACATGACCACGGAGGTGTCTTCGGACAACGCTGGCTCTTCGGCTTTGAAATGGAAATGAGCACCACACCCTAGAGTCGGACACGACTGGACTTAATTGTCAGGGGTCACCTTTACCTTTACCTAACATTGAAGCACTAAACATATTATGAAGTCTTGAGACAAATTCCTCTCTGTATCTGAGTTCCTGAAAAGCAGAGGTCAACAGCAGCAAGCATTCCAATTGAAATTTAGATTTTTGTTTTTAATCGCTCAGTATAATACGGAGTGTGTGCAGGATTATCAGTGGCTCAGTCTGAAACAATCATAAGATATCCCATCTGTGGTTTCCGCAGTTTTGCTTTTAGAATTGGCATGTCGCTTGTAAGAACATAACATAAGAACAAAAGAAGAGCCCTGCTGGATCAGGCCAAAGGCCCATCTAGTCCAGCTTCCTGTATTACACAGTGACCCCACCAGATGCCTCAGAATTTCCCACCAGAAGAATTTCCCTCTATCCATTCTCTCCATCCCATGCATAATTTTATACGTCTCAATCATGTCCCCCCTCAGGCGCCTTTTTTCTAGACTGAAAAGCCCCAGACGCTGTAGCCTTTCCTCAGAAGGGAGGTGCTCCAGCCCACGAATTATTCTGGTCGCTCTTTTCTGCACCTTTTCCAATTCAACTATATCCTTTTTGAGGTGTGGTGACCAGAACTAGACACAATACTCCAGATGTGGCCTTACCATCGATTTGTACAACGGCATAATAATATTGGCCGTTTTATTCTCAATCCCTTTTTTAATGATCCCGAGCATGGAATTGGCCTCCTTCACAGCCGCCGCACACTGGATCGACACTTTCATCGACCTGTCCACCAGTACCTCCAAGATCTCTCTCTCGATCCGTCACAGACCTCTCAGAACCCATTAGCGTATATGTGAAATTTTGGTTTCTTGCCCCAATGTGCATCACTTTGCACTTACTTACATTGAAGCACATCTGCCATTTTGCTGCCCATTCTCCCAGTTTGGAGAGAGCCTTCTGGAGCTCTTCACAATCCCTGCTGGTCTTCACCACCCAGAAAATTTTAATGTCATCCACAAACTTGGCCATCTCGCTGCTTATCCCCAATTCCAGGTCATGAACAAGATCCGCATATATCGCTTTTTCTTCATTGCACAGTGACAGTGAGTGATGATCTAGTTTCCAAGTTGGAAGTTCACAAACTTTGACAGTACACCATGTATTCACTTAATTTAAATGTAATGCCAAACCACTATAGTTTGGTGATCAGCAGCACCCCTGCAGGCTCCGTCCTCCATTTCCTGGTTTTTGCAAAGTGTGGCTTGCCATGACTTCTGGCTTGGCACACTGGTTGGTGTCTCTCCTTCCAGCCATGGTTTACAAATTGGTTTCATATTATGATTTGGAGGCTGAAGTGTTAAACTTTTTTCCAATTAGAACCTTCTTGTGACCCAACAAAACATTTTTCCATCATAAGTATCTGCAGAGTTCGTGCTGAGAAATACTTTCCAATTTGACTTCCGGGGTCTCATTTAATCTGCAAATTTTGCAAGAAATCTCCAACCTCATACCTTTGCAGATGGCCACACTTAATGGTAGCTCTTAATAAAAAAAATTAATGAACACTTCCTCTCTGTTTTGAAGAATCCTATCCTATCCCCACAAGTAAAATGTGTCTTTGAAAGTTGACTTCAGGCATCTTTGTATCTAGCCAGCCCAGAAGTATACAAATGCAGATTTAGCTAAGAATTGGGAAAGAACTCCTGTTAACTTCAAGTCCCATACTTTTTTTTTTTGTAGAAGAGATGGCATTGCAAGTCTTATTGTAAAGCCTGGTTGGTTTGCTGCCTTTTGCTTCTGACTAGCAACCAGGGAAGAAAGCCAGTTTATTTCCTGTAGTTTCTGTCAAAAGAGAGAAGAAAAATGGCCAAACAGTATTGCATGGAAGAAACTGTCATGGCATTATTGCAAAGGCCATCTGAATCTGAATGATACAAGGTGGTGTGTTATGGGATCACTTAGACCTCATACTCTATTCCTGTGGTGTTATGTACCTTACAGTATGGGTGGTTGTTGCTGTTGTATTACTGATAAATAACTTACGTGCAACAACAGTCAGCCCGTGTTATCCACAGGGGTCCCGCTCTGGACCTCCCACAAATAGTGTGGAACCGCGATGCTGGAGACTCGTTTTAAAAATGTTGTAAAAAAGCTGCTTTGGGTTCCCCTATGGGGGAGAAAGGTGGGATAGAAATTCAAATAATAATAATAAAATAAAAATAACTAAGAAAATGGCCTTCCCTACCCAAAGAAACCCTCCCAGGCCGGCTACACCAATGACCCTCTCCCTCGCCTGCCGAAACGCCCCCACACTGCCGAATCTGTACCTACCTTCTTCGATGGCCGCCCAGGCGTTCCGGAGACGGAGCAAGGGAGGCCGGCCTCCCTTGCTCCCAAGTAGTCGCGAACGTGCTTTACGGCACGTTCACGACTGCTTCCGGCGATGGAACACTCATTCCGTCACCGGCGCGTTGGTCAGGATTGCGCCCAGAGAGGGTATAGTGGTTTGCGCCCAGAGAATTGCGCCCAGAGGAAGGGTATAGTGGTTTGGAAGTTGGACTTATACCAGGAAGATCTAGATTCAAATTCCCGCTCAACCATGAAGCTTCCTGGGTGACCTTGGGCCAGTCACTATCAGTCTCACCTACCTCACAGGGTTGTTATGAGAACAAAAAGAGGGAAGGAACAGTGTATGCCACCCTGAGCTCCTTGGAAGAAGGACGGTATAAAAATGAAAAATAAATAAAAGAAGAAAACAAAAAAACCATTTTGCTTTTGTTAAGTCTTGTTTCTTTCCTTCGCAGGCTGGGTAAATACACTGGTTGGAGGACAAAAAGAAGGTGCTAGAGGTTTCATGTTTTTCATCATTAATGTTGACCTTACTGAAGAAGGACTTTGTAAGTGAATCTCTTATTTTATGCAGTTGTTTTAGGGTTTAGAACACAATCTAAATGGGCAGTCTTTGCAAGAGTAAGAAATCTATGGAAAATTTCAATATTAAATTAACTGTCAGGCATAAATGTATCTGCTTCAGAGTATCTTGTATACTTACCTTGAATACTTCTTAGTCATAAGACTAGGCCTCTTTCATTTCCTGCTGTCTGACACTGCTTGTTTTTTTTTTTTTAATTCTATGGTTATGTGTGTGTATATATATCATGCTTCTGATGAAGTGGAGTATAGTCTACAAAACCTTATGCTACAATAAATTTGATAGTCTTTAAGTTGCCGCTTGTTTAGCCTTTGTCAAAAGACTGTCACTTTGAGTAGAAGGATTAAACCAGATCTGACAAGGAGATCTGTGATTTAAAATCTCATGTGATTTAAAAACAAAAACACACACACCACAATAATTAGCAGCCTCACCTAGCTGCTTTGAGAATTGGGGATGTTGTGATCAAGGAGAGGGTGTTTAACTGGTTTAGTATATCCATCCACTCACTATGAAGGTAATAGGGCAGGGCATAGGGTGGGGAATTTAGATTCAGAAAACACCCTCTCCCAGAACTTCACTCTTCCAGTCCTTAAGTGGCCTGGTGGGGCTGCTAATTAGTCAAAGAAAAACAAGGTGGGAGAGGCTAATCACAGATCTCTCACGTCATAGTTTTGCCTTGTGAAAATACAATATGTCGTAAATTTGCATTTTCCCAAATTGTCTATGTATGCAATCTCATATCTCTTTCTCTTTTTTTTTATAAGTACATGTGGAAGATATTATTTTGCACATGTTTCAATACATACAAAAGCTGCGAACAGAAGGACCCCAAGAGTGGGTTTTTCAAGAATGCAAGGTATCAGTTTGCATGATTATGATTTTCGTTCAAGCTCTTTATAGATATCTGCACTGGATTTTCTTAAATTTTTCTTCTTTGCATTAAAAACACTTACTAAAAGCTGATACTTCCAATAAGAGTTATCACCAATAAAATTTGCTTTTTATATTTTATGAACAGATCCATAAATATCTCAAGTGAACCATGGGCAGCCCAATCCAGTGTAACGGTAGAGCAGCAGAGCGCGTGCTCCACCACTCGATGCCGTTGCAAATGTGCCATAAAGCGCGCTTGCGACGACTTGAGAGTAAGGGCTGCCTGGGCAAAGGCCTGCAACCCTTACTCTACCACCCTCCTGAACCTGTGGCCACCAGTGAAGGTAAACCCTGCACCAGCCGGTGCAGCGGCAAGGGAGAGTGGCCATTGGGCAAACCAGATGGGGAGAGGGTGGGATATCGGCAGTGCGTTCCACCGATATTCTAGGCCCTTTCCTGGCCCAGTTCAGCCTTATTCCCCCGGCTCGAATGTACGCCAGCTCCAGAGCTGGCATACATCCAAGGAGGCCCATAGGGCCCCAGCCGACTTTCACCCGGGGAAGGGGACAAACGTCCCCTTCTCCCGAGGTGCTCCTGGGGCAGCCTGGGAATGGGCTAGGTCAGGGGTTCTCAACCTGTGGTACGTGTACCCCTAGGGGTACGTGAACCGACAGGCGGGGGTACGTGGCTTGCTGTGTCCTATCAGCTGCAATCAGCTGTGAGTCGGCATCGGCTTTTAGTTTTTTAAATTTAAACTCCCGACTCACAGCTGACTTACAGCTGATAAGGCACAGACTCGCAAGACTCCCATATAAAAAAAAATCTGCCCAATCTCTATATAAACCCCTTTCTAGCATTTACATCCAAGTTAGGGTAAGTTCTCTGATTAAATAGTCCCTAATTTATTACTAAAAAGAGAAACTTGATTGACAGTGAACATAAGAGATTCTTGTGCAACAAAACCAGCCCTTCTCTCCCCCTAGACTGTGTTCCCAAATGGAATGCAAATCAAGTGCTTTCCTACTGGCTAGTTCAATTTATATGCTGGGTTTTAGAATACATTGTTTCTTCCATTTAAAGAAGGCAGCTCTTATGGCAGATTGAGCTGGTTCTCTGCCTTCTTAAGGAAGCTAAGAAGGAATTGCCTTGGTTTGTGTTTGACCTGTGGTGATATTCTCTTTTTTTTTAAAAAGGGTGACAAAAATTGAAAAAAAGGTGGCTAACAGTGTAAGCTGAGTAATTTTAATGATTAAATTTTACATTTTAATAATTAATTAAATAAATAATGCTAATTAATTTGGCACAGGGGGTACTTCAAAAAAAATTGACCGTGCCAGGGGGTACAATTGGTGAAAAAGGTTGAGAACCTCTAGGCTAGGATGTGGCAGCCGGCCATTTTGGCAGGCCGCCACATCTTACACAGGATTGCACTGTTAAACACAGTAGTTTAGTAAATTTATTATACATTTATTCTGAATCATATTAATAGTACCTAGTGCCAATGCCTCCCTCCTTTTCCCTGATCTGCCCCTATGCCAGGACCAAAATTGGTGAACTCCACTGCCACTATGAGAACAATGCTAGGCAGAGAGAAGCCATCCACCAAATCCTTTCTCATAGTTACGTGGAGACTGTAACTCTGTAAGCAGTATTGTGTAGCTCGAGGTCAGGGGAGGATTAGGGCAATTTTCTGACCAAGTTCAACCCACCACAGGTAGGTAAAGTGTTGAAGCATAATGAAAGTGTATTAAAAATTACAAGAGAGGTTGGTCTTGGATAATACAAGGAGGAAAGAATAAAACAGGCAGGCTTAGGAAATAAATAGCTTGAGCATTGGCAGTGCCCAAGTGACCAGGATTTGAGCAAAAATATGAACAGGTCGTTAAAGCCAAAAGGAAAAGTACCGTAATTCTTTAACATGTCTAAATCTCACTGTTCCCTAACTGCACTTACTCCAAGTTCAGTTTGAGGAGACCATCACACCACTAGTCTGCAAGAAGTGGGTGGGGATTGATCCTGCTACAGATTTGATATCTGAAGGTGCCAAACCAGAATACCCCCAGGCATCTTTGGGCTTGATCTTGATCTTAAGAAACATAGGATGGATTATGTCGCTGGTTCATCTGGTTGGATTGTTTACAGCTACTTGGACATCCCTACATACCCTTTGACCTGATCAGGTGGACTTGGATGATCAGTTGGCTGGCACATGCCAGTCACAGCAGGTGGACTGGCTAAGACCATAGTCCTTGTCTGGATCCAGCGAATCTATCGAACGGTCTGTCTGATTGACATATGAATGGCCCGTTATTATATGTTAACATACCCATATATAGAAGAATTATAATTGGAATCTGTTCAAGAAACATTGTGTTCTAGTACACTAGAATGCAGTCCTATGCATGGCTGGTCAAACGTTAGTCTCATTATGTTCAGTATGACTTATTCCTAAATGTGTATAGAATTGCAGCCTAAGTATGGTTTCAGGCTCTTAATAATCCTATTTTGATTGCAAAGAACATAATGGTAATTAAAGCTGACTCAGGGAATTGTATCCCACTTTTATTCTGCAAGATTTGTAACTTGGAGCTATTGCCCTTTGTTTTTCTGTTGTGGAAAATTTGTTGTTTGACAGCATTCACTAAACTGTGTTGCATTTATTCAATGTATTGCTTTCTAAAGCTAAGTATAAATCAACATCCAAGCTGCATTTCCCCTTATTTAAAAATATTAGTTCAACACTTTACACTATGAAGCATAGTATTGCCATATCTTTATTTTCTTTCTGTTTCTAGGACCTAAATGCTGTAGCCTTCAGATTTAAAGATAAGGAAAGGCCCCGAGGTTACACATCAAAACTTGCAGGGATGCTGCATGTAAGCTTTTAATTTTGGAAGAATTATGCTATAAGATCTGGTATACATTAGACTGCATTAATACTGGAATATTTGTTACACTTCTGGAACTTAAATGTGGCATCAATGACGTGAGGAAACGCATTAAAATGTCCCGGAACGAAGGATTCAAGGGTAAAAAAGCCATGTGAAAGGTTTTTATCCAAGCCACAAAACGTATTAAAAACAATTTAAAATTACAGGTTTTCAAGTTCCTCCACGTTGTTAAAACAGCTAGCTGTAAAATTAAAATCATTTCCATACGAAGGCTGATGAGACCGACGTTTCGTCCTAAATCATAGGACATTTACTTAGGTCAGAAACGACAAACGTGAGAGCGGTGTCATCACGTTTGTCGTTTCTGACCTAAGTAAATGTCCTATGATTTAGGACGAAACGTCAGTCTCATCAGCCTTCGTATGGAAATGATTTTAATTTTACAGCTAGCTGTTTTAACAACGTGGAAGAACTTGAAAACCTGTAATTTTAAATTGTTTTTAATACGTTTTGTGGCTTGGATAAAAACCTTTCATATGGCTTTTTTACCCTTGAATCCTTCGTTCCGGAATGCTGTCTCTGGCTATGAAAGCTTTCACACAGCATTAAAATGTCTTTGCCCTTCACTTTACACTTGCAGTGGGCAAGTAAAATAACAGTATGTACTTCATCTAAGATTGACCATGTAGTTCAGAAATTGTTTAGTCAAACATTGATATGCCACATGATTGCATTGTAAAAAATACTGTTGGTAGTATTGCCATGTCTGGTCTAGAATCCAGAATTATCCTAGATATGGCTGAAGAATTTACACGGTTTCATGTTTTCAGGCATAGTTGTTTACCTGAATATTGAATATTACATGTTTACCTGAATATTGATTAATCAGTGTAGTTCTTAAAATACATTATACTGTACAGTGGACCCTTTCCATCTGTGGATTTGGGATCCGTGGATTTGTCTCACCGCAGCTCCCGCACCCGTGGGGGTCCATGTGTTAAACGCTACAGAAAGGAAAAAAGAGGGAAAAACTTTTTGAAACCTTTTTTTAAAGCCTCTGCAGGGCTTCTGGAAGCTTAACGACCCACTTCCAGGTTGCACGAAGGCTCTTCACCACCACCCCCAGCCCCAGCCTTGTCCCAGAATGCATTCTGGGACAAGGCTGGGAGGAGAGAAGAAGAGCCTTTTTTGCGACCCGGAAGTGGGTCGTTAAGCTTCCAGAAGCCTTGCAGAGGCTTCAAAACAGCACGGTTTGCTTAAAAAGGTTTTAAAAACTGTGTTTTTTCCCCTTTTCCTTTCTATAGCATTTTGAATATGGACCCCAGTATCTGTAGATCCTCGCTATCCATGGGGGGGGGGAGAATCCGGATCCCCACGGATAGTGCCAACTGTACTTGGGCCTTTTTCCCTCCATAATCTTATTTATTATCTATTTAGTGTCTTCATTATCTAAACATCTGGGGGGGGGGAACCTTACAATGATTTGATTATTAAGGTCCCATGTAGGCGTGATGGCATCTCCAAATTAAAACAACAGCAACATATTTTGAGAAAGTAGTTAAGAATCCTATTCAAAGCCCTGAAACGGGGTTTCTTGAAATAATACTAAGCGGACATTTTTATTCTAAGTGCTTATTTCTGTACACTGCAAAAATATCCTCCAGGGGTCAGCATTCACTGCTTTTTTACTCTGTACATTAATGTCATTTGTGTTCTTAAAAGGGATGACCGTGGTTCTGAACTGTTATGGCATACAATGTACAGCACCTAAATGACAGTGATCCCTTTGTATAATCTTAGTACCTGCATTTTGTGTGTAATATTATGCAGTATGGTTTTGCCTTTTTTGGGTTTAGACTGAAAACATTACTTTTTCATTTATTTTAGTACTACCCTATAGAAGAAGTTCTTGCTGCTGAATATTTACTTGAAGAATTTAGGCCTGATTTGATAGAAATGGTATTGGATAAACTGAGACCTGAAAATGTCCGGTAAGCTGTAGAGAGGAATTGGTTTTATATTCAACTTTACTAGCTAATCATCTTAGAGAATGTGCCATCATTATGTTTAGGTAGCTGATATGACATTTGTTTAAGTTGCCATTGGGATCAGTAAGGCAATGTGGTAAATGAATGTTACAACTAAAATGATTTGGTATGGGTTTATCATTAAACCTTGATGCATTTTTATTAAAGTTTTAGATCATCAAAGTTTGACTGATTTCGTACTAGAGTGCAGACAGCCAACCAAGACTACAGTTTGACAAGATTGGAAATGAGCTGTATGCTCGCTCTTCCCTCTCAGTTTTTGTTTAATATTAACTATAGTTTGTTATGATGACAGAATTGGTCTGGTTAGTGCTTGATCTCCAAACAAGAACAGGAAAACATGGTGTTTTTCCAAAGTGGTGTAAGCTCTGCTCTGTTCATAGAGGGCGCCTGTGCTAAATTTTTGGTTTCCCACTACAGACCCTATTCCTGTGCCCCAGTCCCTTCCCCCTTCTGGAGTGTCCCTTGATATAGTCGTCTTATTATGGTAAATATCTATCTTAGATTATAAAAATAATAATAATAATGATGAACAGCTGTCTTTATTTCTTGGTCCTAGTAGCCCTCAGTGTAAAGTTGAAATTTGCACCTAGCAAATTTATCAAACTAGAGTTGCAGTCCTGTACACCCTTGTCTGGGAGTAAGGCCCACTGAATTCAATGGAACTTTACTGAATAGACATGCATAGAATTACGCTGTAAGTCTTCATGACGTAAGAAGAGCCCTGCTGGATCAAGCCAAAGGCCCATCTAGTCCAGCTTCCTGCATTTGAAAGTGTTGACCCAGTGTGCGGCGGGTGTGAAGGCCAGTTCCATGCTTGGGATCATTAAAAAAGGGATTGAAAATAAAACGGCCAATATTATTATGCCGTTCTACAAATCGATGGTAAGGCTGCATCTGGAGTATCTGGTCGCCGCATCTCAAAAAGGATATAGTGGAACTGAAAAGGTGCAGAAGAGAGCAACCAAAATGATTAGTGGGCTGGGGCATTTCCCTTATGAGGAAAGGCTACAGCGTTTGGGGCTCTTCAGTCTAGAAAAAAGGCAGCTGAGGGGGGACATGATTCAGACGTATAAAATTAAGCATGGGATGGAGAGAGTGGATAGAGAGAAGTTCTTCTCCCTGTCACACAACACTAGAACTAGGGGACATCCACTCAAATTGAGTGAAGGGAGGATTAAAACAGACAAAAGAAAATATTTCTTTACCCAGCGTGTAATTGGTTTGTGGAACTCCTTGTCACAGGATGTGGTGATGACACCTGGCCTGGATGCCTTTAAAAGGGGATTGGACAGATTTATGGAGGAAATGTCCATCACAGCTTACAAGCCATGATGGGGATAAGCAACCTCCTGGTTGTAGGAGTAGGTTTTCTTTGTGCCAGGTGCAAGGGAGTGGCGACTGGATACAGGTATCTTGTTGTCTTGTGTGCTCCCTGAGGCATCTGGTGGGGCCACTGTGTGATACAGGAAGCTGAACTAGATGGGCCTTTGGCCTGATCCAGCAGGGCTCTTCTTATGTTATCCCATAGTGGCCCACCAGACCAGAGGGACTAGAGTGGCTTTTGCCATGAAGAAAGCCGTGGATTGCAGTGAACATGTGGTTGCAAATCCCACATGGGTTGAAACTCGCAGATATGACAGATGGATGTGTTTTCCCATGGAATAGCTGCACATTTGTACTGGGCCTTGGATAGTCAGTGTCAAAAAACTCTCAAACAAAATCCATGTGAGTTTTGTTATTGTGTAGTTATTCCATGGGAAATGCTCATTTCCATGTGGGTTTTTGGACGTTTAGTCTGGGTCCTTAGTTGGTCCAAATGGAAGGTTTTGCTCTATCTTGACGTTTGGCTTTTTTCCCAAATAGAACCAGTGGCGTCGCGACGACGCGCGACACCCCTGAGTGGGGGCGCGCGTCACCCTTAAGGGGAAGGCTCCGCCCCCGCGCGTGACGTCACGCACAGGAGCGGAGCGCCCTCCCCGCTCCGTTTTCGGCTCATTTTGGAGCCAAACGGAGGCGAGGGAGGGCGGGCGGGCCCACCTGCACCGCAAAATTGTAAGTAAGGGGCATCGCGCGTCACCCCTATACGTGCGACGCCCCCCGGCGGCCCGCCCCCCCCCCCCCGCTTCCCCCCGTCGACGCCAGTGAATAGAACAACCCAGTCACCTACAGGCTTTGGTAAATATAATGTTCATTTTAGCCCCACATTTCATGTATTGATAGACCTCATGCCTTTTTGTACAAAATTGCTTTTTTTCTAAAGCAATGGTTCTATGGAGCTTATGCTAGAAACACTTAGATGGGCAGTGTTCTCTCAATGCCAGCAACAGAACTGTTGCCATAGAAACAAATTTCAAAAGGAAATAAAGCTTCCCTTGTACTATTGTCTTGTGCTTGTATTCATACATAATGTGAAAGAAGGCTATGTGGGGTGCATCATATAGCATGGAATCTTCCATCTTGAGATATTTGGCAGCCAAGAACAAGGTTGAAAAGAAAAATTGCTAGTTATTTTTGTCTCTGACTCAGCCCTATCCATTGTTGTTAAGGTTTTGTCTGTACTAAATGTTTTCTGAATTCAACTGACCTGTAGTATTCTCATTAACTACCAGTTGGTTCTGAGAATAGGGTTAATAGTAAATGTTTTCCCTCGCATATAATTGACTGTGGATATGCTAATTACTTCTGCTATTTTATGTTTTTCTTTTTTGTTTGTTTTACTGAAAAGATCAAAAGCAGCTCCTAAAGGAATGAAAACTAAATAAATGTGCTTTAAAATTAAACTTAATTAAAATTTAAATATCTGTTTTAAGTAAAACTGGTTGGAAACATCATAGCACAACCGTCAAAGCCTGTATTTTTTTTAATCCAAGATGACTTTTTTATGGCCGAAACGTTTTTTCCCAAATGTATGTTCAGAAATTCTTAAAAATGGATTCAGGAGCAACTTGAGTGTATTATGTATACCCCTAACTCCTGGGAAGATAATTCAGAAATAATAATAAATACGTAATTCAGTCAGTCATAAGAATTTTTACAGTAGGTCTAACTCCCTTAGAAGTTACCCCTTTAACAAACCAGTAGATCAAGCAATAGCAGTTCTTTAAATAGTAGCTGACCATTTCTTGTTTTGGTCATCCACTCCTCTTTCCCTTCCCCCTAGGCATGCTACGGGTACCTGCATTTGAATGCGCTCTCTTCTGTGTGAAACATGTTCCTGCTGGAGCCATAATGTTTCTCAATGTTTTCTCCTAGTGAGATAAATGCGTCCAAGCAGTGTGGCTGTTACACATGCATTCTGTCTCTCTGTTGGAGGGAAGAGACAGAAAGCATTCAGAAGCCGTAGCACTGCACAACTGAGAAATAATGGAATTAGGCTTGTTTTGCATTTAATAGCCAAAAAAGTATCTATATTTATAGGACTTGTACCAGTGTCTGAAAATGTTTAGCAGAAGCATAAGTTGGATAGAAGTTCTTAAAGAAGAGCCCTTCTTCAGGCCAAGGGCCCATCAATTCCAGTTTCCTGTATCTCACAGTGGCCCACCAGATGCCTCTAGGAGCACACAACAAGATACAGTACATGTATCCTGTTGCTGCTCCCTTGCCTCTGGCATTCAGAGATAGGCTATCTCTAAAACCTGGAGGCTGCATACAGTCGTCATAAATTGTAACCTGTGATGGACTTTTCCTGTATAAATCTGTCATAGGCCTGGTGCCATCACCACATCCTGTTCAACTGATACATTATGCCCTGGGTAAAGAAATGTTTCCTTTTTTCTGTTCCGACACACCCGCCAGTCAATTTAGTGGATGTCCCCTGGTTCTGGTGTTGTGTGAGAGGGAAAATACGGTAACTTCTCTCTATCCACTCTATCCATCCCATGCATAGTTTTATATGTCTCAATCATATCTCCCCTCTGTCGCCTTCTTTCTAGACTGAAGAGCCTTAAACATTGTAACCGTTCCTCTTAAGGGATGTGCTTCAGCCCACTAATCATTTTGGTCGCTCTCTTCTGCAGCTTTTCTTAATTCCACTGTATCCTTTTTCAGATGTGGTGACTAGAAATGAACACAATACTCCAGATGTAGCTTTACTGTCAATTTCTACAATGGCATAATATTGGCTGTTTTATTCTCAAATCCTTTTTTTATGATTCTGAGCATGGAATTGGCCTTCACAGCTGCTGCACACTGCGTCAACACTTTCATAGAGCTGTCCTACGCCACCCCAAGATCTCCGTTCTGATCCGTCACAGCCAGCTCAGAACACATTAACATTAATGTGAATTTATGATTTATACATTGTTAGTAACAGGAGTTCTTGACTACCTGTACACATTAGCTGTATTGGGCCTCTTGATTTTGAAATATCAGATAGCAAGACTTCGCTGAAACCTAGTAGTAAAAATAAAATGACTACTATATTATAAAGTGTCTTAATACTGAATTTTTGTTCTATTCTGTCGAAACCGTTTCTTAATCCTTAGTACATTTTGCAGTTGGAAGTAGAGAGCAGAATTTATGATAGCTGGATTATTAGTATGAGAAATAATGTGATGAGCGAGGCAGGCAGAATCTTTGTATGGCCTTTTTCGTTCAGTTGACTACTGTACTACTTGGGTGAGATCTGTGGCCAAAGCATGCTATCTGCATGAACACTTCAGAAGTTTTTTGTTAGTAACTATGTTGTAACAAAAGTATAAGGGCAAGCCACTTCCAATTCTGGCCAAATATGTTTGCTCTAAAATTTAGAGTTTTCATTTTTCTGTTTTTAATGTACCGTATATATTTGCATATAAGGCGATCTTGCATATAAGATGAAGGGCAGGTTTTGAGCCAAAAATCCTGATATTTGCTATGATCCTTTGATAAGTCGAGGGTAAAACTTAAGGATTTGTGGAATTCTTTGAATTAGATAATTTGGTCTGATTTTTCCTGATGCCTGGAGGAGGGTGTGTGGAGGAAGAGGGGAGACTGGAAAGGGACTGTAGGCTCAGAGGGAGCAGCTTTGCTACTCAGTCTCATCACAGCCACTGTATTTTAAAGATCCATGCTGCCTCGGGGGGGGGGGCTGCCATTTGAAAAGATTACCTGGGAGCTGCATTTTAAAGATCCTCCCTCCCTTTTGCTCACGCGCACACACACATGCACAAACTTCTCCCTTAAAAAAATATCTCCGTGCCACAAGAGCCAGAAAGACCCCCCCACACACACACACTCTTTTACCTATGTTGTGTTTCAACTGATGCCTGTGTCTTGCTTTTACAAAACATCGTCTTCTATGCTTTAACTACGGTAGCTCAGAAGCAAACAAGCCGATTGGATGATAGAGAAGCACAGCCCAACTAACCGGAAGCAGGGACTGGAACTGCTTCCTGTTTATTGCTGAGCCTCTCTACCATCCAGTTGGCTTGTCTGCTTCTGAACTACCATAATTAACAGCGTTTTTTACGTGGACCCCGCAGATACAGGACCTGCAGTAAGTGAAATCCACGGATCCCGAATCCGCAGATAGAAAGAGTCCACTGTATTTGTATATCTGTTTGGAAGAAGTCTTGATTACTTATTATGTTTTGGTTTTATTTTTAGAGTTGCAATAGTTTCTAAGGCTTTTGAAGGAAAAACCGATAGAACAGAACAATGGTATGGAACGCAATACAAGCAAGAAGCCATTTCTGATGAAGTTGTTAAGGTATGCTAAGAAAATTGGTAGTGTCTCATACTTGAAATCATTCCTGAATACTTAACCTTTATTTTTGCACAACTGCAAAGGGAGAGGGTTTCTTAATGTATTTATTTGCAACAACTGTTAATGAATATTAAGTGTATTGCCTAGGTGGAAGTTATTGGGTTATATTCTGGGTTTTATGAGGAGCAATCCTCACTGATCTCATAATCTTGGGGCCCCTCAGAATTCCGCTCCAGTGGGTCTCCAGATCAGGACAATTGGCGGGGGCACAGTGAGAAGGGGGCAAGGAAATTTGCTTCCATACATATCCTTCCTTGCATGCCTCTTAAGATACAGTTCATTCTCGCTTTTGTTATCAATAAAAATGTTGTAGATTCTGCTGAAATAAGCAGGAACTCTGACCCACTATGTTGCAGTGGGTTCACCATACTAATGTTTAGAAGTCCATGCTAAATATGTTAAGAGAGGGTCTGATAATGTTCATTACAGATTACCTTATTTTGTCTAACTGGGATATGAAACGGTACTTTTTATTGAAAAATAAGATTGTTGTGGGCAAAATGATAGGAAACCTCTCTGGATCTGATACACTCTGGTGTAAAGAATTGACTAGTGAAAATATTGACAATCAAAATACCACAATTCAGTTTATTTGAACATTGATTTTAAATGTTTGTGTATATTTACTCGCTCTCTCCTGCGGGTGCCACCTCTATCGCAAGTTAGGAGAGTGGCAACACGTGGGTGAGCCTTCTCTGCTGTGGTGCCACAACTGTGGAACTTCCTGCCAGGGGATCTGAGAACTACCCCCTCCCTCATGACTTTTCGGCGGGGGCTCAGAACGTTTCTGTTTCAACTTGCGTTTGGGTGATGGGTTTTGTCTTGCGTTTTGGTGGTTGTCTGCCTCCAGTGCCTCAGTATGTTCTGCCTTGTTGTTTTTCTGCTTCACATTATTACCCACCAGTGGATTTAATTGTTTAATTTATTATATGTACAGTTTTTAAATTATGTATTTTAACTGTTGTAAGCCCCCTTGGGCATTTGCCTCGGCATAGGAAAAGGTGGGGTATAAATTTTAATAAATTTTTATTTTTATTTTTTATTTTTCATATTTTTATACCACCCTTCCTCCAAGGAGCTCAGAGTGGTGTACATATTTCCTCCCCTCCTTTTTGTCCTCACAACAACCCTGTGAGGTACGTGGGGCTGAGAGATAGTGACTGGCCCAAGGTCACCCAGGAAGCTTCGTGGCTGAGCTGGGATTTGAACCTGGATCTTCCAGGTCTAAGTCCGACTCCCAAACCACTACACTATCCTAATACTAATTATTAGTATATTATTATACTAAATAATAAATAAATAATAAACAACTATAAGCATGTAAACTGACCTGTATTCTGCCCAAGCTATGCTATAATTTTTGTATAACATGGTGAAAAGACAAAAACCCCTAAGTGTTCCATGATCTGAAAATAATTGCACACATCCAGTGCATTAGTAATGGTAATTTTATATGAGAGAGAGAGAGAGAGAGAGAGAGAGACAGACTCAGACTTTTTATTGATTTATTTATTCAAGGTACATGTCCCTAGTAATGCATAATTGCAATCTTTTTTAAAAAAAAAAACCTGCCTACTGGATGGATTAAAAATATTCTTTTTGCTTACACCATTGATATAGAAATGGGAAGATGCTGACCTTAATGGCAAATTCAAGCTTCCAATGAAGAATGAATTTATTCCTACTAACTTTGAAATTGTATCATTAGAGAAGGATGCACCACAGTACCCTACTCTAATTAAGGTAAGTACATGTCTTCTGTACTGTATTTAATAATAGTGTAATTTCTGAGTTTCATTATTTTCTGAAGTGCATATGAAAGGTTTAAAGCTATCTAGTCAAGCCTTTTATTAACGTTCTGTTTTATAACACTACTTGGACAATATACCGTATTTTTCGCTCCATAGGACGCATTGGACCATAGGACGTATGCTATGGAGGAAAAAATAGGGGAAAAAGGTTTTTTTTTAACTAAAAATAAAAACGATAAAAAATGTAAGCAAAATACACTTACCGGGGCTTCAGGGAGGCCTTCAGAGGCTCCTGCAGGCCTTCCCAATCTTCATTTTGTTAAAAAAAACGGCCATTTTCGGCCACTTCCTGTTTTGATGAAAACCGGAAGTGGCCGAAAATGGCCGTTTTTTGATGAAATGAAGATCGGGAAGGCCTGCAGAGGCTCGTGCAGGCCTCCCCAATCTTCATTTCGGCAAAAAACAGCCATTTTCGGCCACTTCCGGTTTTCGACAAAACAGGAAGTGGCCGAAAATGGCCGTTTTTTTGACGAAATGAAGATCGGGAAGGCCTGCACGAGCCTCTGCAGGCCTCCCTGAAGCCCCGGTAAGTATTTTTTCTTTACTTTTTTATTATTCGCTCCATAAGACGCAGGCTTTTTTCCCCCTATTGTTTGGGGGGGGAAGTGCATCTTATGGAGCGAAAAATACGGTAAATTGTAAAAATGAATGACTTGGATTCAAAAATGCCTTTCCACTAACAGAAAGTCTCTTTTGCTCATGAAAAGGTTGTTTCTGACCTAGTGGAAGAGCATTGTGTGAGAAAGATTACTCTAGATCTGGAGAAATTACCCTAGATCTGGATAAATTATCTGCACAAGCTCTTTCACGAGGCTCTCTTGCTCAGTGAAATTGACATGTTACGGAAAGTCGGGTTCTTTTTACACCCCAGTGGATAAAGCTGAACTGGTAGCAAAGACCACAATGGTAACTTGAATGCATCAAACGGTTTATTGATTTATAGGAGAGATAGCAAGGCACATGTTATGGAGCATATTAAGACACTAAATGAATGAAATTGAACAAAGCAAACAACACAAAATCATCAACATAATAAATGTAAGTCATAACGAAATAGTACTGTTTGGCAGAAGCCCACCTACAGTAAACTCCTCCTGCCCTGTACTTAAAGCCAAAAGTGTGCTAGATTTAGTTTTAGGCTGCAGTCCCAAGCACATCCCCTAGAAAACCAAGCCCATGGAATACAATGAGATTTGTCCCTGTACGGGACTGTGTTAGAATTTTCATAATTTAAGTCAGTAAACCCAGTAAGCCATCCCTGCTATGTTTCCTACATTATAGGAAAATCAAGTTTGTAGCTACCACATTTACTTGAATCTCTCAAGGATAATTGGTAAAATGTAGAAAGATTCTTTAGAAAAAAGATTATTAATCCATAAAAATAACCCAAAAAGTTCGTCCTCAAGTTTGGTGAAAACACTGGTTCTTTGAGGAAAGGAGAATCAGTTATGGCAAATGTGGGAAAAGGAAACTCTAAGAATAAAATAAATCCCTAAAGGATTTCTTAAAGTAAAATAAATTAAACGTTAAACATTCTGCGCAGGCGCGAAAAAGCTAATAAAAGACGCGTTGCCGCATTAGGCCTCGTCAGAAGGCCGCGGACCTCCGCCCGGGGCGGACACTCCGAGGCCTTCTCCTGGAGTGGAGGTGACGGGTGCGCGCGTCACCCTTTGCGCGTGTTACCCACCGGCGGTCCGTCCCCCCGCCACGCTCCAGTGACGCGTATGGCCTGCGGTACCACAGGTTGGGAACACCTAGTCTAGTACAGCACCTGATACATTGCAAGAAGTCTTCCATGAGCACTTGTATACAAACATGAATGCATTTTCTCTTTCTGCTTGTAGTTCTTTGACTCCAAGTGTGAAATTATCCATTTTGGTATGACTCACAGCTGAATCCTGTGTAACTCTTGCACCGGTGTAACAGTAGATCCACCGGTGTAAGTGCACTTACACCAGTGTAACTTGCCGTATGTCAACTGACACAGGACAGACACCAGCGTAACCCCCCTCGGACGCCGCACATGCATAATTCAGACATGGGATGGCCGCTACTGCAACTCCGCTGACGCAGGGGGCATTCTGGGGGCGTTTGGACACCCCCGGAATGCCCCCTACACCAGTGGAGTTGCACTGGCGTCCGTCGGGCATCCGCGGGGGGGTTACACCAGTGTCTGTCCTGCATCCATCGGCATATGGCAAGTTACACTGGCATAAGTGCGCTTACACCGGTGGATCTGCTGTTACACCAGTGCAAGAGATACACAGGATTGGGCTGTAACTCCTGTTCATTGTTCGCAGTTTGGCACTTTATATATAATTTAAAACAGAAAAGCTGACATTTTAAGTAGCGTTTTAGGTAGTAATGTTAAGTAGCGATGGAGGTGAAGTTCAATAAATCCCTGTTCCCCACCTCCTCCAATGTGAGCACACAGGTACATTACAGGGAATCAGAGATCCACGTGTGCGCGTGCACACATACGGTACAATTTTAATTTAATACTTTTAACCCTGTCTTTTCCCCGCTGCCGTGGGTACCCAAGGTGGCTTAATGTAAAATAAATTATAAAACAATTACAGTATTTTAAAACAGTGCTGCAGTAAAACAACAAAAAGCCAGAGGCAGCAGTGCAAAAGCTATAAAAGTATCAGCAGTAGATAAACATATACAATATAGGAACATAAAATTGTAGCAGCACAGAATACAAGCATCAATAAATGATGAAATAGAAGATAGCCATCAAAAGTGGCAATAAAAGCCGACAAAACTTTAAAAACCAAATACACAATACAAAAAGTCCTCACCACAGTTCAGCACTACATAAATGCTAATCTGAATACTGCACATACATAACCTTCTGTGTCCCCACCCATCCTCCTCCTCGCATTCTCTGTACCATGAGATTGAGTGCTAGGTGGGGATATAGAAAGTGCGCACTGACCTTCCTCTCCCTGTAATGCCCCCCTTGTGTTGTCTGTCTGCATGCCTATTACACTAAGGGGGGAGGGGATGGGAAACGGAGCTCTGTTGACCTGTGTGGGGCATTTGTATAGGCCAGGCATTCCCAACCTATGGTATGGGTACGCGGGCCGCAGGCTGGGAGTACACGAGACGCTGTCCCTTAGCTGCTGCTGCGAACAGCAGCTGATAAGAGACAGCTGATTTTTTCCGGGTTACGGTGCAGGCGGGCAGTTCATCCTGCCCATGCCACAACCTTGAAAAGAAGGCTATAGCCCTGCCAAGTCGGCAGGGCTGTAGCCTTTCCCTCTGGGTTGCGGTGCGAGCGGGAGGACCCGCTCACCCATACCGCAACCGAAAAAGAAGGCTACAGGCCTTCACTGTCCCCTGCAGTACAGGCCTGCATCCTACCTTTTCTCAGCGGCGCCATCTTGGATCTTGCGAAATCTCACAAGATCCAAGATGGTGGTGTCCAAATCTTGTGAGGGCACATGAGGTTGCCCCCTTCACTGTCCCTGCCATACAGGGGACATTGAAGGCCTGTAGAAACTCCAGTTCTTTGACCTTCTTAACTAATCCTGTTCATATGAGAGGCAATCAGCTGCATAGCTCCTGCTGAAATGTAGCGTTGTTGGGTTCTTTTTGCTGCTCCTGTTAATTTCAGTAACATAACATAAGAAGAGCCCTGCTGGATCAGGCCAAAGGCCCATCTAGTCCAGCTTCCTGTATCACACAGTGGCCCCTCCAGATGCCTCAGGGGGCACACAGCCAACAAGATAACCTGTTTCCTGCTGCCACTCCCCTGCACCTGGCACAGAGAAAACCCACTTCTAAAACCAGGAGGTTGCTTATGGCTTGTAATCTGTGATGGTCTTCTCCTCCATGAATCTGTCCAAACCCCTTTTAAAGGCATCTAGGCCAGGTGCCATCACCACATCCTGTGGCAAGGAGTTCCACAGATGAATTACACGCTGGGTAAAGAAATATTTTCTTTTGTCTGTTCTAACTCTCTCTCCACTCAATTTAGTGCATGTCCCCTGGTTCTGGTGTTGTGTGAGAGGGAGAAGAATTTCCCTCTATCCACTCTCTCCATCCCATGCATAATTTTATACGTCTCAATCATGTCCCCCCCTCAGGCGCCTTTTTTCTAGACTGAAAAGCCCCAAACGCTGTAGCCTTTCCTCATAAGGGAGGTGCTCCAGCCCACGAATTATTCTGGTCGCTCTTTTCTGCACCTTTTCCAATTCAACTATATCAGGGGTGCACAACTTGGAAGTAGGTGGGGGCCGAAATGAACAGGCCAAACTTCTCCGGGGCCACACGGGGGCGTGTCCAGGAACCGTGATGTCACTTCCTCAGGAAGTGACATCACAGGGGGCGTGTCCATGGGCCGGAAAATATCACGAAAAGCAACATATTTTTAAAAATTCTCTTTTTTATTTTTTAAAACCATATCAACTCACGTTATAAAAAGCAGCACATTACAAAAATCACAACAAGCCTGACTCCTTTGCGAGCAAACCCTCCCTCTCCACCTGTCAAATTTTAAAAAGCACAAATCACTATGCAAGCCAGAAATTTGATTCAAACTCAAAGCACAGTACAGTTACAAAAAGCAGCACATTACAAAAATCACAACACCCCCAAAAAGCACTTTCCCATGTAAAAAAACATGTATAAAACTCACCAAGTCCCTCTCTCAACTCCCCCCACCCCCAAAAAGCACATTTCCCACGTAAAAAACATGTATAAAACTCACCAAGAAAGCCCAGAGTGGCGCAGCAGGATTGCCCTGCTCCATCGCTTTGGAGAAAGGCCCCCACCGCGAGGGGAGGGGGAGAACGGGAGGGGGAGAGGGGAGCCACTCACAGCTGCTGCCTGCCGCTGAAGAGCCCCCACAGGCAACCCCACTCACAGTTTGCCGTGGTTCTCTTCGCTCGCCTCTCTTCATGCCTGCCTCAACTCAAAGCAGCCTCTCGCTCTCTAAAAGCAGCGGGTGCAGTTTCCAGCTGTGTGTTGCGCTGTGTGTTGCCGGTTTCCTTCCTCCCTTTGCCCTCCTGTTCTCCTTTTGCCTGTAATTTGGGACATGCAGTCCCGAGTATTATGGTCTGCGGCTGGGCACTGAGACATCAGGCCCCACTTCCTCTTCAAAGCATCGGAGAGTTTTCCAAGCTGCTCATGATGGCTTTGAGGTCTTGTTTCTGCTGCTGCTGCAAGGCCCCAGGTGCGGGAAAATCCTCTGTGCCCAGACGCGGCTCATTCCGCTGCGCACGCTGCTTATTCGGCTCCTGTCGTTTAGCCAGGAGCCGAATGAGCAGCGTGCGTAGCGGAATTTGCCGCGTCTGGGGCACGGAGGATTTCCCGTGGCCCGCAAAGAACTTGGGGATCCCAGAGAGCGCCTGCTCTCTGGGACCCCCGATTTCTTCGCGGGCCATGGGAAATCGCCAGGCGGGTCGCATGCGGCCCACGGGCCGTATGTTGTGCACCCCTGAACTATATCCTTTTTGAGGTGTGGTGACCAGAACTGGTCACAATACTTTGTACAAAGGCATAATGATATTGGCCGTTTTATTCTCAATCCCTTTTTGAATGATCCTGAGCATGGAATTGGCCTTCTTCACAGCCGCCGCACACTGGGTCGACACTTTCATCGACCTGTCCACCAGCACCCCAAGATCTCTCTCTTGATCTGTCACAGACAACTCAGAACCCATTAGCGTATATGTGAAATTTTGGTTTCTTGCATCACTTTGCACTTACTTACATTGAGGCACATCTGCCATTTTGCTGCCCATTCTCCCAGTTTGGAGAGATCCTTCTGTAGATCCTTCAGTAGAGCTTGCTCAGGAGAACTCCATGTGAATTGGAACCTTGATCTCTCTGATTTTGTGTTGGTCTTATTATTAAAGGATATGTTTTGGTTGTGGATAGACTTGATAATTTAGCACTCAGATGCATTATATTTGTAGCCAGATTCTGTGCTCCTCCTTTTTCTGTTGATCCTTCCAAAGCTTTTGCTGTAGCTCTGGGGAGGGAAATTTCTGCCCATCTCTTATGCATGCCCCACACACCCATCTAGCAAAACACCCCATTTTTTTTAATAATTTAAATTTAAAAAATTAAAATTATTAATTAATTACATAATCCAATTAATTAGCTAATTAAGTACAGGGGTACTTGGACTGTGCTGGACCGTGACAGGGAGTACAAATGGCGACAAAGGTTGGGAACCCCTGTGCTCATTCTCGACTGGATTGAGCACCATATACAGTATAGAAAGAATATAAAAGTGAACAAAACATACTTTTGCAAGAAAATGTGGTTATTTTCTTAAATACAGGACACTGCTATGTGCAAACTATGGTTCAAGCAAGATGACAAATTTTTCCTACCCAAAGCTTGTCTCAACTTTGAATTTTTCAGGTATGCAACTATTTTTGTCTTCAAAATTTATCATATTGAATGTAAATTAAATTTGTTTTATATCATTTGAGCAGAGTTTGTGACTTTCATTTTGGTATAACCATACACATTCCTTTTAAATCTAGAGCTTTCATTTCACATTATTTTTGCCTTCAGCCAGCAATATGCATAAATCACAGTGGAGTTGTTGTGCATGTATTTGGTTGAAAGGCACACTCCAGGAGCTGTTGAGAGGAAGCAGAAGATTGGATTCGGTTCTTCCCATTACTTTTCTGAACAGATTATTGGCAATATACCTGGATAGCACTTTTAGCATAGGGAATATCCACTTACAGATGGATATGTGTAAACCTAGTTCTGTATACATATGACAATAATTGGATCAAATACATTTTTATGCATGCACAGTACTTAACATATCAAATGGCTGTTTGCACCCTTCTCTGTCATTACTGCTTGGGATTTTTCCGTCCGTGAAGGCTGCTAGCTTTCAGCTTCTTCAGTGTACCTGTCCCTTTAGCTCTAGGATTTTGATGAGTGCGTGCCTTGCCATTGGATGAAACCACTCCATCCCGATAGCTTAGGACACTGGTTCTTAACCGGGGTTCGATCGAACCCCAGGGGTTCGGTGAGTCAGTCTCGAGGGTTCGGCGGAGTAGTCCTCCACCGAACCCGCGAGACTGACTCCCGAGGGCGCGCGCGTCTTATTTATAAGCTTTAGCGCATGCGCAGAAAGTTTGAGGGTAAATTTGCCCTCAGAAACGTACTGCGCATGCGCTAAAGCTTATAAATAAGACGTCGCGCATGGGGCTTCCCTCAGAAGGCCTTGGAGCTCCGCCGAGGGTGGATGCTCCGAGGCCTCCTCCTGCCCGAGACAGAGGATGTCTCCGGAGCCGGCGGCAGCGGAGGCTCCGCTGCTGCCGGCTCCGGAGACATCCTCGTCGGGCGGCACGGGGGTCATTAGGGCTTCCTTCAGAAGGCCTTTGAGCTCCGCCGAGGGCGGACGTTCCGAGGCGTCGTTGGAGTGCGACGGGAAGGGCGGACCCCGCCTGTGCGTGACGCGCGTCGCCCCCAGGCGGTCCGCCCTTTCCGTCGCACTCCAGCGACGCCTCGGAGGAGGCCTCGGAGCGTCCGCCCTCGGCAATTAGATAGCAATTAGTTCTGCATTCTGTATAATCTCCTTTATGAGGTCTGTAATGAGTAAGAAAACTGAAGGTTTATTGAGTGACAGGCTTTTTCTCTGAGTGGCTGCAGGGGTGTGTTGTGTGTGCGGGGGTGAAGTAACCTTCCCGCCGCTCTCTAGCCACTCCTCATTGGCTGCAGGTGATAACGCCACATCGATTGGCGTGGCCTATCTGTGCTGCAGGGAATTTGGTGCGCCCAGTAGTCTATTTCTTTCTTTCTTAATATTTATTTAATTTAATCCCTTCATACTATGTCGAGCAAAAAAAGAAAGTGGTTGGATGAATATGTACAATATGGATTTAATGGTTTTGTTCTTTAATGGTTTTGTTCATTTTGTGCACCTATAAAAATATACCTATGTATATATACCTAAAAATATATACGTATGTTTTGAATTTGAAAAAATCATATTTTATTTTTCAAATTAAGAAGGGTTCAGTGAATGCGCATATGAAACTGGTGGGGTTCAGTACCTCCAACAAGGTTAAGAACCACTGTTTTAAGATAATGCTTCAACAAAACATTGCCATGGAAATTCCAAGACATTAAGGCCATGTCGAAATCATTTTCAGCTGTTGAGATGAACATGAGCATAAAATAAGTAACTTGCAGCACAATCCGACTTAACTTTTGTGCCTGTTTAACCAGCGGCCTTGTGAGAACGGGAGGCCCCAGAACAGAAAAGGGATTCAAATCCACTCCAAAAGAGGAATTCAAAGGGGATTTGAATCCCTTTTCCGTTCTGGGGCCTCCCGTTCTCGCTAGGCCGATGGTTAAATAGGCACAAAAGTTAAGTCTGATTGCGCTGGTAGCTGTGTATGTTTAATACCCAATGTTGCCTAAATAGCAAATTTTATATTAGTCTATGTCAGGTTCTCAAGGTCCCAGTGTGACATACCACCTCCCGTGATGCAGATCTCTCGATGTACCACTGGAAATAACTTGTGATGACGTAATCGTCAGTTACTTCCAGGTTGGAGACCTCAGTGTGAGTCTGCATACGCCAGTAAGACTCTGGGCCAGAAGGTTTTTCTAAGCGCATGAAACCCTACTGGTGTTTGTTAGATTCGCGCCAAGGTCTCCATAATGCGAGGTGGGTGTCCACGGGTGCCACACGTACCATCAACACCCAGCCTCACGTACCATCAGTGGTACACGTACCAGCCGGTTGAAAAACCTTGGTCTACGTGATTTTTCTAAAATTGAAATAGAAGCAAAATACTGTTCAGGTTTTGTAAGCAACTTTGGTGTTGTAACACGTTTTAATGTGCTCATATTTGAAGTAGTGTGTGTGGGGAATTATGGTTAAGTAACTTGAAATGGTGATTCCTGTATTTAAGGAATATACAGTACATGGTTTCAAAACTTTTCATAGTTGAAAAATTTTCAGAGAGCAAGGTAACCAGTGGCGTTTTAACGCCTTCCGGCGCCCGGGGGGGCGGGGCTGGAGCGCCCCGTCACGCCAGAGCGCGGCTGCCACCCCCGGAAGCGGCCCGTCACCGGCTTCCGGAGACGCTTTGCTCCGAATACGGGAAGCCCTCCTCCTTGCGACCGTCCAGTTCGGCGGTCGAGGGCTTTGTGAGCGGGCCGAACGCATCGCCGGCTTTTATTTGGGTTTTCTACACATGCGCAGAACCTTTCTGAGGGCAAACGGGCTGCCCGCTTGCCCTCAGAAAGGTTCTGCGCATGTGCAGAAAGCCCAAATAAAAGCTGACGACGCGTTCGGCCCGCTCACAAAGCCCTCGACTGCCGAACTGGGCGGTCGCAAGGAGGGCTTGTCCCAGCTTCGGAGCGGAGCCTCCGGAAGCCGGTGACGCGCCGAGTGGGCGCGCTGCTTCCCGGGGGCTCGGCAGCCGGGCTCCGGTGACGTGCCTTCCGGAAGAACCGTGCCCACTCCGCGCCTGGGGCGCAGCACACCAGCGCCCCCGGCGTAAGAACGCCACTGAAGGTCACACCCTTGTTTTGGGGTGTTTGGTTTATTGCTTTTAAGTTCATGTTCCACAACAGTAGGAAGGATTGTGCAGATTACAAGAAGTTACAAGTTGGAATTGGGACAGATTGGTAGAGGAAAGACAAATGGTCCTTGCCTGAGGAAAGGGATTATGTGAGGGTTTTGAGAGCGTTTTTGTATTTTTTAAATGTTGGTTCCTGTCAATGAAGACACAACGGAAAACATACTCTGTGCCATTCTTACTATAACAAAATGCATTTTTCCCCAACGTAAGGATTAATTTAAGTAATCAAATTCAGTCGTCCTATGTGGGTTTGGAAAACACAGATTCTTGTAACCCAGGGGGATAGGAAAACCTGTTGAGAGAGGGTTAGTGGTTACAGCTTTAGTGTTTTAAATGTAATTTTTAATCAATTTTTATTAGTTTAATTAACTGTTTTTTACTGTTTAAAAAGTAATCATCTATTTGTATTTTTTGTATTTTATTTTTGTTGTAAGCCGCCTTGGGTCCCTTTGGGGAGAAAGGCGGGATAGAAATATTGTAAATAAATAAATAATAGTGGTCACAGCCTTAACCTGAGCTATTTGCATTATTAGGTTGCTTCTTGAGGGTTTTGAGGGAGCTGGATGGAAAAGGAAATAAGTAAACTAGCACGTAGGGGCCACCTTAATCCAACAATTAACACATGGCAGGACCCAAGAGGCCACTGTGTACGCAGTGTACAGATACTGTTCCAACATCCGGAAGGCAGCCAGTTGATGTGGCAATCCCAAGACAATATGGTGCTGCCCCGTGGCACATCCCCTCTACAATGACAGCCAGGCCCCACCTGGATCCTCCATATGGTTTGGGTACATACCATGGATCTGAAAGTAAGAACTAAGTCAGTTGCTTTGTTCAGATTATATCAAGGGCCTGCCGTTGCTTGCTATACAGATAGATATACATCTATCATGGCTGTGACAACACTGGAATTCCACACATGGATTCCCATGATGGCTGGATGTGGATGCCACTGGCAATGTATGTTGTGTCTCCAGGATCCTTTTGGAGCACCCCGGCACAGACTTCTTGTCCTTACCATACAGGAGGCATGAGAGGATTATGCCCAGTGTCAAAAGTAGCGCATAATATAGGTCGTCTTCCTCGGCTTAATTAATACAGAACCGTAACTGATGTTGAAGCTGTGAAGAGAGAAGATGCTTGATTTTAACAACACCTAGTCAGTTTGTACAAATTAGAATCAAGGGTAGACTTGCAGCCATGATCATGAGGCTAATAGGTGAGACACCACAAAGTATCAGCCCAGGGCTGAATGGGCCAAAGGAAAAGCCTTGACAGCCAAAGATGTTCTCTACCCTGGTATAGGTTGTTGGTCAGTATGATTCTAGTTCTTTTATTTTATCCAGGAGCTCCAGATGAATTATAGCCCAATCCTATCATCGGGCTGTGCTGTCAAAACTCACATTCGGCAGCGCAGCCCGACTTACAGCATCACAAAATGCAACGCTCTATAGCGCATGACTAGGCCACTGCTGGAAATTGCAAATGGTGCTGGCTGTGCAGCAGCAGCCTCCCTGGACCCCCAGCACCAGTAAGTCAGCGGTGGGGGCAGACTGTGAGCAGGAAAGGGCTGGGGGTATTTCTGGGTGGGGAGGGGAAGGAACTAGGGGCGGGGAGGAGGCATGAGGGTGTGGATCTGGCAGCAAAGGAGCACACCAGATCTTATCCCCTCTTTTTAAAATGCCCCCCTTTCTCTCTTTGGACATATGCCACTAAAATGGGTGACATATGTCCGAGGAGACCATGGGCAATCAGGTATCCTACCAGAAGGTAATTGCAAAATTCACTTACCTCCTGCTGGCTGTCCAATCACCCCCAACCTCCCAGGATGCAGCACGTGCCTCTTTGGCGCAGCTGCATTGGCACTAGTGGCGGGGGATAGGATTGGGCTGTTAGTAAGTTAAAGTGGATCAGTTTCCAGAAGATGATTTCTAAAGATGTGTAGGTGAAAACTATTTCATTGCCAGTTTAGGCAGATGAAAACACTAAGATAAGAGGTAAATGTAACAATATTGCACCATTGCCTAGTGGGGAAAAACACACAATTAGTTTAAAATCATAACTTCAAGGGGCGACTTTGTTTCAACCTTATTTTTACAGCATTCTGATTTTTCTTCAAACTAAAAAGAGATGCATGGTTTTTAGAATGGTGATAATTTTTCTGGAATATGCTGAATCTTTGATTTTTATTTGATTTACTGATGATAGAAATTTGGTTTCATGTACTATTCTGTAACAATTGATGAAAGATCCATAATCTTATAGCTTCCAAATTCCTATAATCTATATAGCTTTTAATCTAATCTTGATCTGATTTTTCAGTCTTTATATGCTAGAATTAAGTAGTATTGTTGAAACATGGCTTGAGTCTTTGAGTTGTCTTTACCTTCTTACATCTGTTCAAGCTACTGTGCCTTTTTGGGAATACTGTAGGTATATTGGGGGGGGGGGTCTGTTGCATGCTATAGCTACATGAAACCTGGTGTGTTTGTGCTCTGGGTAGAAAAAGAGCAGTGAATTGGTAACAAAACTAAGCCTACTACTACGGTATTTTCTGACTGTGCAACCAGCAGATTATGTTCTGAGGTTTCATCCTTGTTGCAAGGCAATTCCAGTGGAAGACTGAACTACCATTTGGTAGTTCAGATCATTCTTCTATGTGGTAATTTTTTTAACTAATTGTTTATATTTTAATAAGCATTATTACCTTGCCCAGACTGAATGAAGTAGGTGAAAAATTACGTAATGCCAAGCAGTAACATTAATATATATGCCTGTCTCACTCTGGAGTATTTAATCTATTTTTTCCCTTTAACTGTATGTGTGGTGTTTTTTACTGTCTTGATATACCTGTAACAGGAAGTACCAAAATGTTTGTTGATTGTGTCCTTAAGATCCAAGATGGAGGACCCAGTACAATTGGGGAGTAATGGCATCCAATATTTTACTTTCAATGTTTTCTTCCAGCCCATTTGCTTACGTGGATCCTTTGCATTGTAACATGGCCTATTTGTACCTTGAGCTACTCAAAGACTCCCTCAACGAGTATGCATATGCAGCAGAACTAGCTGACTTGAACTATGATCTCCAAAATACCATCTATGGGATGTATGTAAGTACTCAAAATGAAGGAGGATCCTAAAAGCCTTGACTTTGCTTCCGCTAACAACAAAAACAAGTTCATTTTCTGGAAGCATTTTTTAAATGGCTTTTCCCATTGACGGTCTCATTTTTTAGTTCCTATTAAAAAATCTTGATTTCTAACTATATTTTCTCATAATTTGAATTTTAAGTTGGATCTTTTTTGAGTCTTCAATCACATTTTCATCCATATTCAGCAAAATTTGCACTTCATTTTCTGTCATTTATCAAATTAGTTGCAACATTTCTTATTTTAAAAAAAAACACCCAAACAGCCCTAATTGGAGTTGAGATTCTGCTCCATTCTGTCAGATTTTGAATCAAACTTTCTAATTAAGAAATAAATCCTATGTTTTCAGTGTTTCGTTCCCAGGAATATTGGTTATGAGGCTGCATATACATACTCTTCAGTCATGTTTCTTCATCCGTTACCATGTCGCTGCTTGAGGTATCAAAGCATCCTTCCTTTTTTTTTCTTTTTGTTAGTCGCTACCTTTATGCTGACCCTCTTCATTGCAACATGACATACCTGTTAATCAGGTTATTGAAGGATGATTTAAAAGAGTATACATATGCAGCACGCCTCTCAGGTTTGGTCTATGCCATTGCATCAGGAATGAATGCAATACTTGTAAGTAAGATGGAAAACAAACAGGAAGAAATGAGATGGCTTGAGAGTTAAGTGCAGTTTGGAGAAATGTTGGCGTCTTCATTTCTAAGCAAAGTGGCTATTAGTTTTGTGTTCTCTTGCATCTTTGTCATAATTGGAAACACTCATGCAGTTTTATAACCATTAGTGAATGGTTTGGCTGTGATGGTATGTTTTTTGTGACTATGTAGTGTTCTAAAACTGCATCTCTAACTTACATTTCTCACTTTTTATGTAGTAATTACAAAAGAGTAACCATGTTTAAAAATAAACATTTAGTTTAGGCTATCATTTAGATTCTTTAAATTTACTAAAGACCAGAAGTGTCCTGTGGCATTTTAAGATTAACACATTTATTGGGGCATGAGCTTTTGTAGGCTGAATCTTGATATATAATTTACTAAATACTTCTAACTTCATTATTGGCTGTGGTAAGATTGCATCAATAGACTGTGAGGTAATGATTATAGTAAATTGTCCTTTCTGGGGGGGAAATGATTAAAATATTGATGTCTAATGCATGGATACTTCTTTCTTAGACTTTCTATACTAGATATAAAATATAACATGTAATTCTAGTTAAAATCCCAACAGTCTTTCAAGAGAGTATTCCTTGATCTTGGAAAACTTGATGCTTCTAAAAAGCTTGATGGTGTATGTAATGTACAATTGCCTGAAGATTTCTATGCAAAGATTGCCTAAGAATACAAGCTCTACTTTAATATACAGTCAGTCCTTGTTATCCACTAGGGTTAGGTTCCTGAAAAACCTAGTGGATAACGAATTAGCAAATACTGAATCATTGAGCCTATGGGAAAAATGGGGTTAGGTTCCAGGGGACCCTCTTCGCCATACACTATATGAACATTGTGAACCTGAATGTTACATTGAAGTCTATGGGCTGGGTTGCAGCATTGCATTATTGTAAGCTACTGTGAGAGCTCTGTTGTTAATGCTCCTAACACCAGAGTTTAGCATCACATCTGAATACACTCATAGCCTGTAGCAGCGAAACCAAGAAACAGTGCAACCTCTCTGCAATGTTGTTTTTTTTACTTTCTCTCTCAAATAATGATACTGTAAAGCAGGATTAGTTTAGTGTTAAAGTTGTATAAAAGTATTTAAAACACTAGTATAGTATGAGTGCTTATGGTGTATATTTTATTTAGTTGAACCCAGAAAACGGTAGTGGGATTTTGTAGTCCTCTGCCATATAAACAAGATTTATTTTCCAGTGTAAATTTACTTCCATAATTCTGTTTTATTGCTTACTCTCTTAGACATTTAAATCCTGAGAGAAAATAAAGCACTTAGGCTGCAATCCTATGCTAACTTTCCTGGGAGTAAGCCCCATTGAACATAATGGGACTTACTGCTGAGTAGACATGCATAGGATTGTGCTGTGATACTGTGCATTAGCTTCCACACAACAGGGAACAAAACTTAAGACTTCTTTTAAAATGAAGAGACTGTTTCCCAGTGTTAAGAAGCTGCTCTTCACTGCTCTGAAGTTATAGAAAGATAAAAATAGAAAGGACTATTTAAAGATGTGTATTCCTGAGTGGTTTCCATAATGCTGCTGTAATCTGTGATCAATATTGCTAAACCATAAAGGAAATGTTTGGTGGTTCTTGCTGTAGCTACCAAATACTAATATATAAAAAGGATTTGAAATTAGCATGAAGCATGTTGTTTTCAGATACTATTATATTAAACGTTGCTACAAATCTAATTGTGTATTTGCTGTGTCAGAAGTATGCAAACACATTCTGCATCCTCTTCCTGTAGCTGTCTGTAAAAGGTTACAACGACAAGCAGCATATCCTCCTGAAAAAGATTATTGAGAAAATGGCCACCTTTGAGATTGATGAAAAAAGATTTGAAATTATCAAGGAAGCGGTAAGCCATTTGAAACTTTATTTTGATCCTTGTAAAGCAAACAGCACAGACACCCTACCCTATCAAGGTAGGGAAAACACCATACGTGTATATCCCTTTCTTTCACAGGGCTGGCTTTGATGCAAGGCTCCTATGGACAATTGCCAATGGCCAGTACCACCAGAGGAGGGTCAGTGTTGATGCCTACCTTGATCTCCTGGGAAGGATTGGATCCAGCCAACAACCAATGTCTGGCAGATGGGTTAATGGCAGATGGATCTGGAAGATGGGTTAACAGTCTTCCCCTTACTATGGCAGACATGGTTTCTTTCATTCTTGGCAGGCTAGCAGCACACGAGAAGCATGCTTATTAAATATAATCTATTGCACTGTTTCTCAAAGTTCTCCATGCAAGGCAGGGAGAACTTTGCTTGCAGGGGCGGGGGACAGCGATGGTGATGATTCTGGGGATTGCCACCACCAGGGGAAAAATGTCCAAAAATGGGGTTTTCGTACTTACTGGGGCCTCTGGGGGGTGTTACGGAGAAGCCTACAGACCCCTCCACAGGCGTCGCCAAGTTTCAGATCATCGCTCTGTGATGATTTACTACCACTTCTGGTTTTCGTGAAAACACCATACATGAAATGTGAATACGAGGATCTGGTTTTTGCAAAAACACTACAGCCCTCCACCCCACCCCCTGGAGACCCCAGTAAGTACAAAAACCCCCATTTCAGACATTTTCCCCCTGGCGGCAGTGATCCCCAGGATCGCCACCGCCATGCTTTCCCCGCCCCTTAAGGGGGCAGGGGAAGCAGCCGGTTCTCCTGGTGGGTCGCGACAAACGGTGGAGAAACGCTGCCCTATTAGAAAATATTTCTATACCTCTGTTAAAAATAAAATACAAGATAATGGCAAAGATTTCATATCTCTGTAGGACATTGAACTTGGAGTGGTTGTCAAACTGACTTTGAATAACAGCCTAGGGCAGAGGTTCCCAAACTGGGACGTCGTGACACCCCAGCTGGGAACAAAGGGTTGCTACACCCTTAAGGGGCGTGGCAACCCGCGGTGACGTCGACGGCACGTCCAGGATCGTGCCACCGCTGTGGACAAAAAGGTCCGTTTTGCCTTCATTGGTGGCAGTGGAGGTCCTCTGGGGGGGAGCCTGCGGGACCCTCCACAGGCCTCCCCAAGCATCAGAGCGGCCCTCCGACGCAATCGCGACCCACTTCCGGTTTCACATCAAAACCAGAAGTGGGTTGTGATCGTGTCGGAGGGCCGCTCCGATGCTTGGGGAGGCCTGTGGAGAGTCTCACAGGCCCCCCCCCAGAGGACCTCCACTGATCCTGGAGGTCCTCTGTCGCAACCCCTGGGAAGGTCCCGCTGCCACTTAGGGCAGCAAAGGGCCTTTCCAGGAGTTAGAGAATCACTGGCCTAGGGCATGCAGCAGGGCTTTAAGTGAGAGATTCCCTGAAATTTTCATAACTACACTTCAGGAATTGGGTAGGGACTGCAGAATTGCACATTTACTCCCCCTAGCCTTTCCCCCCACCACAGGTAAGTTCCTCCTACTCTAACCATTCTAGTATTGACCACAATGAAGTGTTACATCAGCACCAACATTAACCATACTAACCAGGGTTCCCTCTTAATTATGATTCGCTAATATGTTTCAAACCCTGATTTCAGATATTGTTTAAGAGAGAATCCTGGTTATGTTAATCATAGTTAACGTTGTTGTTGTTAATGTGACATTCAGTGGACTGGTTCAAACATCACACAGAGATATGGTTTATCTTAACTGTGGTTTGCTTAATAAGCCAGGATTGACACAATAGTCTTTCACCAAATCCTGGCTTGATCCGTCTCATTTTTGTTTGTCTCAACTCTGCTCCCCCCCCCCCAATATCTATCCTCCCATGAAGTTCCCAGACAAAATCCCAAGCTCCTCATTGTTTTCTGACTGTTGGCAAAGCATGGCCTTGTTCTGTGTTCTTGCCATTGGTTGGGAGAAGAAAGGGGGGATTGTAAACCAGTTACTAACTGCTTTGCACATTTCGGCCTGTTCTCGACACAGCTGAGTGACAAGTACAAAGCATAGTTCTACTAGATATTTTTGTAGGTTTTCACGACGCGACCATATCCTCGCATTAAAAATCCGCATGTTGCCGGGAAACTCCATCATTATAGATTTTTTGTATATATATTTTGTAATAAATTTATCTATAACGACGGAGTTTCCCGGCAACATGCGGATTTTTAATTCATAGTTCTACTCCCCTTCCAAGATAAATTAACTATTTCTTGCTCAGTCCCTGCAATGAACACATTGAAAGTGTTCCAATTTTAGTGTTAGAAGAAAAACTTTCTGGAGTTATTTAAAAAAACTTTGGGTAACATCCAAAGTTGCATGGTTTGGAGGAAAGGGCTCCAGAAGAAGACGTACTCTGGATGGTACCCATTATTTACAAGTCATACACTCTTTATTACTTTTGAATATTTTTGGTTTGAAAGAATAAGAGTTGGGATGAGATGCCTTTGATCCCTTCTTATTAGATTGAATTTGTTTGTTCGGTGAGGATAGACAGCTAAGCAGCAAAACTGCCAGCTCACACATTTCAAAGGGAGGAGATGTGTGTGAGCAGAGCTGTTGCTATGCAGGCAAAGAGGACAGAGACTGTTTGGCTAGAGCACCATCTAAAGTGGCTTCCCTTTAGAGTGGCTCTGTTTTGCTTCAGATCTGGACTGGCAACTCTGTAGACACCAGTGTTGTGAGGGCAGAGTCACGGAAATAAGCCAAGCGTCTTGTCTGGACATAATGCAATAACCACAGTTAAAGTAAATTTTGATTAACAAACCAACTTCAAACCATGAGTTCAAATCGTGATTTTATCTTGGTTTGTTTGCTCAACATAAACCACAGTTAGTAAACCATCCCAATTCAGAAGACAGGACAAACCATAGTTACATAAACAATGGCTCCATGTGACATCTGAACTAACCGGTTATGATTCAGGACAGTAGTGAAATAGAAGGGGGATTCACGTGTAGTGGCAAGGGCAAAGGTGTGTAGTCCTATACCCTGGTCCTAGTCTCTTACTTGTGGTTAGAAGGTTATGTCTGCACTGACGCCAGGGAAGACTGTCTCTGCCCCAGGCTCAAATTTTTTCTGCTGACCGTTCCTGTTTGTGTATGTGAGAGAGGGTTTTTTTGTGCATATTTTAACGAAATGCTTAGGATTTTTAAGACAGGCTAAAATCCAAGACAACACAAATGTGATTATCACCCTTACAGCGCAATCCTGTGTAAGGATCTGGTGGCCGTGCTGCCGCAGGGCCGGAGTTCTACTCAGGGAAGGGGACGCTCGTCCCCTTCCCCGGGTGTAAATTCAGGCCGACCCGATTGGCCTCCTCGGATTTCCACCAGCTAAATAGCTGGCAGAAGTAGAGGCGGCGGCCGTGTAACGGCCTAGCCGGCCTGGCGGGGACAGGGATATGGCCGAGACCATCCCCATCCCTTCCCGGGCCGGCTACACCAATGGCCCCTCGCCCGCTGAACTGCCCCCGTGCCCGCTGGATCCTTACCTGCCTTCTCCGGCAGCTGCTCGGGCATTCCGGCGACGGAGCAAGGGAGGCCAGCCTCTGCGTCGGCCTCCCTTGCTCCAGGAGTAGTTGCAAATGTGCTTTACGGCACGTTTGCGACTGTTGCCAGCGACGGAACACTCGTTCCATCACCACCAGAAGTTCCAGGATTGCTCTGTGAATCATTTATTTGAATGTTGAACTGAAGAATTTAAGATAATGAAGTATATTATAAAGTTTTATTTTGTAACTATTGTATGATGTTTTAAACTTGGTAGTACATGCGATCACTTAACAACTTTCGAGCTGAACAACCACACCAGCACGCTATGTATTACCTCCGACTATTAATGACAGAAGTTGCCTGGACCAAAGATGAATTAAAAGAAGCTTTAGATGGTAAGTTTTGCCAATTTTAAGTTGTATCTTTGTTCCATCTAATGTCATGTTGATTGGAAAATTTTATTCTCTGTTCTCTTTGCTTCTGAATATAGGAAACCCTTACCAATAATCAAGGCCATAAGTTGCAAAGGGAAGATAAAAATAGCCAAGCTTTAAATGCTTGAAACTGATGATACTCTATTAAAGAATGAAAATAGAATTCCCAGTTAAAATCTAAATTGTAAACGGTAGTAGATAATAAAAATTTTGGGCATGGTCTGGTTTTTCTCTTCCTTTGTGGTGAGGGGGAGAGCACAGACTGTACATGTGTGGAAGGGAAGAAGCTGGGATGGAGGGGTTGGCTAGGGTTAGAAAGGGAAAGGTGGGGAAAAAAAGGATTTTCTGTGCTGGAAATTCTCCTCCCTCCCTATTGCTTCTCCACTTCACTGTCATTGACCCAAGAATTCAGTTTGCACACAGTGGCGTCACTAGGGCGCACGCTGCCCTGAAACGAGGGCGTGCGCGTCACCCTAATGACCCCCACACACACACAGCCCAAAAAAATTGAGGTCCTACCTCTGTTGCAGCCGGCTTGGACGACATACTCCCAAGCCGGCTGTCCTGGGCCTTCTGACGAGGCCCAATGCGTCAAAACGTGCACTTTTATGTTTTTCGCGCATGCGCACAACGTTTCTGAGGGCAAGGGCTGCCCTTTTTCCCTCAGAAACATTGTGCGCATGCGTGAAAAACGTTATAAAAGACGTATCGCCGCATTGGGCCTTCGTCAGAAGGCCCTGGAGCGCCGGCCGGGGAGGTCGCTCCGAGGCCTTCTCCCAGCCTCGGAGTCTCCAGAGGGCGACACGTGCGGGTACGCACGTCACCCTCTGGCGGTCTGCCCCAGCCGCCACGCTCTAGCAACGTGGGTGCACTCCACTACTAATCCATACACATAGGGAAAAAGGTTCTTGCAAGGACCCTTCCAGTATTCCACCTCCATCCCCTGGCTTCTCATCCTCCACACCTTCTACCTCTATGTGGAGGTGAGGAGATGCAGAATCTGGATAATGCCTGTGATTTTTTTTTTGTTAAGATTGGTCACTCTGATCCACTCTAGTTGTGCTTTAAGAAGTTTTCATGTATGACTGGTTGTACCAGCTACATAGTAGAATGCACATTGCATTAAAAATAACGTAAGGAAGATAGATGGCATTCTCGCTCAGTGTTGTGCTTTGTACTGCGCAGCTGGGTGTGTCTGGAGCCAAAGGGGCGACCCTACTGTACATAATTGTCAAATATAATAATTTTTAAATATCAAAATGATCACCAACCTTTAAAACTGCCACTTGGGAATAATTGCAGTCAAGATGATTGAGGTGCCTTATAAGAATATGTTATCACATGTTTTTTTATGTGGTGAATGGTTTAAACTTTATCTTTAGCCATCACCTGAATGACTGTTACTATTTTTGAGTGTTTGTGTGTTTAGCGTGATTGTAGTACAGTGGAGGTTCTTTTCATATTGGAATCTGGGTCATACAACATGTGAATTCTAAGCAAGGCAAACTATGCAGCGAGTAGAGCAATTTAGATCTGGAAATGTTCCCAAACATGAATAATTGTGAAGAGAGAACCTGTTTCCTTTTAGCGCTAATTATAATTTTCCTTTTCCTCAAAAAAATGATGCGTTATATTTGCAGATAATGTAGGATTTTTCCCCCTAAAAGGGAAAACACATATGATTGATTTAAAGTGTCTAAATATCTGTTTGTAGATGTCACTCTTCCCCGCCTCAAGGCCTTTATATCTCAGCTGTTGTCACGGTTACACATTGAAGCTCTTCTCCATGGCAATATAACAAAACAGGTTGGTTTGATATGCTTTTCGATAGAGGCAGATTCATATTGATAACAATTTAAAATCGAGTTTGTTTTGGGAAGTTTGTTTATTATTAATAAATAATAATAATCATAATATCTGTATTTATATACTGCCTTTCTTGTTGTCAGATTTCTCCTCAGACTTCGTGTAAATCATACACTCTGGTTTGTTTTATAAGCTAACAGTGCAATTCTATACATGTCTACTCTGAAGTAAGCCCCACTGATTTCAATGAGGCCTACTCCCATGTAGGGGTGTGTAGGATTGCAGCCTGGGAGTATGTTCCTTAGGCTTAAATTACTTACAGCGCAATCTTCTCTAGACAGGACCAGCAGAACTATTGTTCTGCCAATGTCGGGTGTTGCTAACGTGCCGTAAGACACGCTTTTGACACCCGGAGAGTGGCACCGGCACTGAGGCTGGTGCCGCTCCCTCTCCACTGGACGCAGGCTGCTGCCACCGTACACAGGTAAGGACTCCACCAGCCAGTGGGGTGGGACATGGGGAGGGCGGAATGAGAGGAGGGATTGGGTGGCCAGGCCTGGGAAACGGAAGGGATCCTCAGAGGCGTGCTCTACCGAATGCTATCCTCCTCCGGGCCTGGCCAGTATTACACAGGCCTCCCAGATTTGCCGGCGCACATCTGAGGAGATCCATTGGGGCGGCTGGACTGTTACTCGGGATAAAGGGACAAACATTCCTTTACCTCAAGAAGGCCTGTGCCGGTGCTGGCCCAATCCTGGATAGGATCTGGCGCAGCGTGCTTTTGTACACTGTGGCGGTCCTAGATCGGATTGGACTGCCCAGTTTCTAAATTACTTGAGACCCTCTTACCTGAAGTAAGTTCCATTGAACTCAGGTGGAGCTTCTTAGTCAGCATGCATAGGATCGTGCTGTAAGTCGTTTGCATAAGCTTTCCTATGAGTGAGTGTTTCTGAAGGTCCTTTTACCTGTTTCTTTGTCCACTATTGGTGTATTAATATCTGTATCTGGAAGAGAGTGAAAAACGTGTTTCCTACATTGTATAATATGCATTGGAAGTGAAATCCATGTAAGGTAACATAGTCAGGAAGTGAACATGGATATCGGTTTTCTGATGCAATACAGAAATGGTGAAACCACCTATGTTGCATCCTATGATGCTTTATCATACTATAGATCAGAGGTTCTCATAGTGATGGGTCGCAACCCCAGCGGCTCTCAAAGTGGTGGGTTGCGACCCACCACTAGAACCAGATGTTGTCCCCTGCCACCTTAAGCGGCGGGGTCAGTATGACGGTGGTGATCCCGGGGATCGCCGCCACCGCGAAAAGTGTCAGTGTCCATTTTACACTCACTGGGGGTCCTGCCAGCTTCCGGGGTTACAGGGAGGCCTGTGGACCCCTCTGCAGGGCTCCCTGAGCTTTAGGCTTCCTGAGCTTTAGATCACCACTCTGCGGCAATCCAAAGCTCAGGGAGGACCGTGGAGGGGTCCACAGGCCTCCCCAAACCCCTGGAAGCCAGCAGACCCCCCGGAGAGTGTAAAATGGACACTCTTCTCCCCCCCCCCCCGGCGGCACCGCTATCCCCGGGATTGCTGCTGCCACTGTCCCCACCCTCACACTCAACGTTCTCCCTGTCTTGCGGGGAGAACTTTGAGAACCACTGCTCTAACCACTGCTCTAGATTATGTTTTTGCCTTGTGATCGTTTTTTGCCTTTTACAGTCACCTTTTGTTACTGAAAAAAATCTATAAGTTGCATCCTAGCACAATCCTGTGCATGTTTGTTCAGAAGTAAGTCCCACTGTGTTGAGTTGCAGTAACAAAACAGCTGTAATAATAATGTATGCTAGATCACATACAAGTTCACAAACTAATGTACAGTATATGATTTGAACAAAGGGTAAGAATTCAGAATACAGTAGTTAAGAGTGAAGTCAGTGTCTGGAGTGAAATGTGTTTGACCTGGAAATAATATACACGTTGACTTTCATTTTACAGTATAAAAGATTTGCTGGTAATGGGCATGCTACAGCTTTGTCAGAGATTTCAATATCAACTTGGCAAGACTATTTTAATGCAGCAAAAATAACAGTAATCTCGATAGTATGCCAGGATTTGTTTGCTTTCATTCCAATCTGAAGTTAGACTTCTTGTTGTTCAGTCGTTTAAGTCGTGTCCGACCCTTCGTGATCCCATGAACCATATCCCGCCAGGCCTTCCTGTCCACCACTATCTTCCTGAGTTCGCTCATTTTCATGTTCGTTGCATCGGGTGATGCTGTCTAACCATCTCATCCTTTGCCTTCCCCTTCTCCTTTTGCCTTCAATCTTTCCCAGCATCAGAGTCTTCTCCAGAGAGTCCTCTCTTCGCATTAGGTGGCCAAAATATTTGAGCTTCAGCCTCAGTACCTGTCCTTCCAGGGAACAGTCAGGGTTGATTTCATTTAGGATTGACTGATTTGATCTCCTAGCAGTCTCAGGAGTTTTCTCCAGCACCACAGTTCGAAAGCATCTATTCTTCGGCGCTCAGCCTTCCTTATGGTCCAACTCTCGCAACCATACATTACATTTCTTTTGAGATGGAAGTATACAATTTGAATACAACTTTATGGGGTTTTGTTTTCTCTTTTTAAAGGTTTCTCACTAAATAACTTCAGATATGTTGTGGATGTGTTACTCATTATTGTCAGCTTTTAGTTGATGAATTAATTCTCATAGTGTGTTTGATATCCAGTCCCAAAAATAAAGATTTGCTCCCTGAAGGTATTGAAAGAATGTTATCACATTGAGACACAGAAGACATTTTGTTGTTTATGCAGACATATAGAATTATTACACTATTTGCATTGCACGGTGGAGGAAGGCTAAATAACTTAGGCTTTAACCGTGCATTTAAAAGTAGAAAATGGAATGAGTAGAACAGAGGAAATGTTTGGTTTTCCCATGTTTCTAGTGACCTGTAAACAGTATATAGAACATCATGAGAAGTGGGAGTAACTTAGAGCCTCTATCCCTTGATAGTTGAACACTAGGTGCAAGCTGGAGAGGTGGAGAAGGAGTGACTTAGCAATTTTCACTAAATGAAGATATGGGGAGTTGAAAAGACTCTTTAATCTCAAGATGTAAGTGGAGAGATTCAAAAGGAATATTTTTGAATTGAAATTTTGCCTAATGAGTCTGCAGCAGAAATTTGCCTATTGGCAAATGCACAAGAAAAACATTTGCAGCTTTTCTGGCACCAACAGGTCTGAAAGAGCTCCAGCATCCTTTATCCTAACTGTAGTTGCATAGGAATTGAGCCAAACTGTCTCTCTAGGAAGGCTTGGGCATTGGTGAACATTCGCAGGCCTCTGGCTCACATCGTTTTGACTGCCAACTGTGAGGAGTCATTCTGTGAATCCGCAGGATGTGCTTCTCAGTTCCTCCAGCTACGTGCACTTTTAGGTAGAATAAATTTTTTGAAGTAATTATAGCTTTATTGTGGTGTTAACGTTCTAGTTCTCCCAATTGTAACGCTAGGGAAATCATAGCTTATAGACATTAAGGAACTGAGTGAATGTGTGTGTATATTTTTAAGATTCTCCAGTTTTTTAAAGCATAGAGAACTCTGTCTCTCAGCTTTGTACCCTGCACAGCAGTCGCATGCATTATCTCAATTTCCCTGTTATTATTCTTAATACTTGCAACTAATCTGTTGCAATTCATCATATCCTTTCAGTGCTTATTTTGCTACTTCTTTAATACCTGCTATCTTTCTGTGCTCTACCAAGTAGAGCATTGTCCAGGGATGAATACAATCTGCAATGATTTTCTTCTCTTCTAGGCTGCATTGGGAATTATGCAGATGGTTGAAGACACTCTCATTGAGCATGCTCATACAAAGCCTCTCCTCCCCAGTCAGCTAGTGAGATACAGAGAAGTACAGCTACCTGACAGTAAGTTGTTCTTCTGGATATATGCTGCTATCGATCTCCTAATTTTAAGCTGAAACTCATGGTGCATAAAATCTGAAACAACTCAAAGTATTTTTGTCGTATCCTCTCTTTGTTTTTAGAAACTGACTTGGTTTCAGTTTTGTATTGCAAGTCCTTTGGCCCAATTGTATTGATAGGAAGTGCTGGCGGAACGTATGTTCCACTGGTGCGGGCTGCCACAGAAGTGCCATCAAGTGCTTTGTGGCAGCACCAGCACAGAGATCCGGCGCACCAGTGGGAAGGCTGGAGCCTTCCCACGCTCACCACCAGGACAGGGGGTTTAAATGAGGCAGGTAAGCCTGGGACGGGCAGAGGGTGGACGGAATGGAGCAACAATGGGCGGGGGGGCGGATCAGGCCCGGGGGGGGCAGCACTGACATGCTGAATCCAGAGGCCCTTCCCGGGCCTGCGTCGCCTGCATGGATCAATGCAGACCTGTGCCAGTGATATCACTGGCACAGATCCACATTGACCCATTGCAGCTGCTGGGGTTTACCCTGGGGCAAGGGGACAAATGTCCCCTTACCCCGAGGAGACCTCCAGCAGCCAAAAATCTCCTGCAGGATGTAGCATAGCCCGCACCAGCTCTACTCCATTGCCACGTGGGGATTTACGTTGCATTGGGCTGTAAATTGGCAAAATAATCTTGTGATATGAATTTCTACAATATGAATTTCTTGGAATACAACATTGGAGGAAATGGCTCTGCCTCATTGAAAGCAATGTAGTATAATGATGCAAATGGACTTTCTTAATTTGACTTTAAAATATATATCTAGAATTTATTCATGGCACACAAAGAATTATGCAGTGCAAAATAGGAAACCTGAGGGCAATGTCTAGAGCAGGGGTGGCCAAACTCCGGCTCCTGAGCCACATACGGCTCTTTGACATATAATGTGCGGCTCTCGGAAATATGTTAGCTGAGCTCCTTTTTGCATCACAATTAATATAAAAAGTAAATAGGAAATTTTTAAGCTTTATAATTTCTTGGGTATAAACCAAGAATCCACTGGATTAAAACATAAGTTTAATGTTCATGGTGCGTAGATATAGTTAAGAATTTAAATGCTTCATAAATATTGTGGCTCTCAAACATCTCTCTTGCGGCTCTCAAACCTCTGAAGTTTGCCGCATGTGGCTCTTACATTAAGCAAATTTAGCCACCCCTGGCATACAGATTCGGCTTGGCATATTGCATAGCATCTGGGACTAGTTACTAATTTGTAATCTGGAACTGTTGTTTATCCTAACAATTGTTGGCATTGTTGGGGGGGGGGTATTTATGTAGCTGATCAACTGACATTCCTGGCAATTGAGGTCCTATGTTCACGGAATACTAAGTGGCTTGGTCAGCCTTACTCCACAGAATTGCCTGCGTATCCAACCAGTTTTAATTCTTGAATGTGCATTGAGTAGACAGCATTTGAACTGAATGAGGCATGTAGTCTGTTTGCAATAGGCAAAGTGGAGTAACTTATTTCAAAATGATCTTCTGCATAACTCTTCTGTTTCATAGGAGGCTGGTTCGTCTATCAACAGAGGAATGAAGTTCATAACAATTGTGGCATAGAAATATATTATCAAACAGATATGCAAAGCACTTCAGAGAACATGTTTTTGGAGCTCTTCTGTCAAATTATCTCAGAACCTTGCTTCAATACTCTGCGCACTAAGGAGCAACTAGGTGACCTTTCACTTATCTCTTACATGACCTAAGAATATCGTGAAAAGCATAAAAGTACTTGCTTCTGCTTTTCACAGAGAACCCACTCATCTGTGGGTTAATGCTACAGTTAAAGGGCAGATGACCAGTAATGAGCTGCTGCCCAGTTGTCTGTGTCTAACTGCTTGCTATCACTCAGCATTGTAGTTTGGATTTCTTTCATGTGTACTTTCACAGAAAGTATACTTCATATTGAGTGATTTCAATGCAATAGTAATAACATTTATATAATACGTTTGAGAGTGTAAAGTAATACAAGAGACAGAGAAGCTGGAAGGCACCGATTTGCACCTAAAATAAGATATGCATTCAGGTAGGGAAAGATTTGTACAGCCAGTCTTTTACCATTTGGAGGTAGGTTTTTTTCTGCTGTTGCATGGTAGAAACCAGGTTATTTGAAGAGTGCCTCTATGACTGACTTTGCTGCTGGTGTGCTTTGGACAGCCCTCATCAACGTAGTGTAGCAGCTGTGGAAACCCATTGCTTGGTCAGAGTCCATCACAAACATTGACAGTCACAGTTGCTCATATTAGTCACCATTTCAGAGAGATACAAGAGAACTATAGAAGTGATATACAGTCGAGCCTTTTTCCCCGCAGAACATCCATTTGCAGAATTGTCTCAACGTGGATGGCTACCCCAGAAATAAAAAAGTGACTGGGGGCCAGGCACAGTGTTAACACCTTATTTTTAGCAGTGCGCCAGTCCGCCGCCCGCTCCTGGACTCCCACGTGGCTTCCAAGTACTTCAAACGACTGTAAAGAGTAAAAGAAACCCGATTTACAGTGACTTCCAGTTTTGCGTCGCAATCTGAAGTCGCTGTGAATCGTTTTTTTTAATTTTCAAACAGCTGTTTGAAGTACTTGGAAGCCACGTGGGAGTTCAGGAGTGGGCGGTGTGCTGCTAAAATAAGGTGCTGCGATACCACCTGGCCCCCGCCTCACCTGCCACGCAGCTGATTTTGTTTAAGGCGGGTTTTTTTATCCAACTGTATAGGTTTTTAAGGTATGGAACGTTTTCTTCATGGTACAGAGTTTGAAATCCCCCAGTAAATCTTCATGAGAGCTAAAATATGTGATGAAGTCTGGTGGTTATTATCTTAGTTCATTTGACTTACTGTTAAAAGCCAGAATTCAGTGAAAGAAATACAACTCCTTTTCTTCCTATTTTTAACAATTAAATTGGTGAGAGACTAGTGTCCTAACAGGTTGAATTTATTTTCTCAAGGTTACATAGTGTTCAGTGGTCCACGGCGCGCTAATGGTATCCAAGGACTGCGATTTATCATCCAGTCAGAAAAGCCTCCACACTACTTGGAGAGCAGAGTTGAAGCTTTTTTAAAAACTATGGAGAAGTGCGTAGAGGACATGTCGGAGGAAGCTTTCCAGAAACACATCCAGGCTTTAGCAATCCGTCGCCTTGACAAACCAAAGAAACTGTCTGCTGAGTGTGCCAAATACTGGGGAGAAATCATTTCCCAGCAGTATAACTTTGACAGAGGTAAGGAATGTTGAAAAAACCTTCGAAACTGAACATGTCAAATTTCTGGATGAAAGCCTAACCAAAGTAACAATTCAGAGTACCTAACGTGGCCACCGTGTGTTATTAAGTAATACTATTCACTTATGTAGTGTGTGTACGGGACTAATTAGAAACAAAGTCAGAATATTGGAATATGACATGGAAAGTTAGACCACACCCTGTGCCTGAAATATGCCCAGCATGGATTCCTATAACCCATTATCATTTCTGATGTAATCGTGCTATAATGTATAATTTCTGATATACTGTAATGTAATCTGCTGTGTAATCTGTAAATGAATCAGTTTACGTTACGTGAATCAGTTACGTGAATCAGTTTACGTTCCAATTCCAAAGAAGGGCAGTGCCAAAGAGTGTTCAAACTACCGTACAATTGCACTCATTTCACATGCTAGCAAGGTTATGCTCAAAATCCTACAAGCTAGGCTTCAGCAGTACGTGGACCGAGAACTACCGGACGTACAAGCTGGGTTTCGAAGAGGCAGAGGAACTAGAGATCAAATTGCCAACATGCGGTGGATCATGGAGAAAGCACGAGAGTTCCAAAAAAACACCTACTTCTGCTTCATTGACTCCGCAAAAGCCTTTGATTGTGTGGATCACAACAAACTGTGGCAAATTCTTAAAGAGATGGGGGTACCAGACCACCTTACCTGTCTCCTGAGAAACCTGTATGCGGGTCAAGAAGCAACAGTTCGAACCGGCCATGGAACAACTGATTGGTTCAAAATTGGGAAGGGAGTACGGCAAGGCTGTATATTGTCACCCTGCTTATTTAACTTATATGCAGAGTACATTATGAGAAATGCAGGGCTGAATGAATCACAAGCCGGAATCAAGATTGCCGGGAGAAATATCAACAACCTCAGATATGCAGACGATACCACCCTAATGGCAGAAAGTGAAGAAGAACTAAGGAGCCTCTTGATGAGAGTGAAAGAGGAGAGTGCAAAAGTTGGCTTGAAACTCAACATTAATAAAACTAAGATCATGGCATCAGGTCCCATCAATTCCTGGCAAATAGAAGGGGCAGAAATGGAAGCAGTAACAGATTTTACTTTTCTGGGTTCCAAGATCACTGCAGACGGAGACAGCAGCCATGAAATTAAAAGACGCTTACTCCTTGGAAGGAAAGCTATGGCAAACTTAGACAGCATAATAAAAAGCAGAGATATCACCATGCCAACAAAAGTTCGTATAGTCAGGGCGATGGTGTTCCCAGTAGCAATGTATGGTTGCGAGAGTTGGACCATAAGGAAGGCTGAGCGCCGAAGAATAGATGCTTTTGAACTGTGGTGCTGGAGAAGACTCCTGAGAGTCCCTTGGACTGCTAGGAGATCAAATCAATCAATTCTAAATGAAATCAAGCCTGACTGTTCCCTGGAAGGACAGGTACTAAGGCTGAAACTCAAATATTTTGGCCACCTAATGCGAAGAGAGGACTCTCTGGAGAAGACTCTGATGCTGGGAAAGATTGAAGGCAAAAGGAGAAGGGGAAGGCCAAGAATGAGATGGTTAGACAGCATCACCGATGCAACAAACATGAAAATGAGCGAGCTCAGGAAGATAGTGGAGGACAGGAAGGCCTGGCGGGATATGGTTCATGGGATCACGAAGGGTCGGACACGACTTAACGACTGAACAACAACAACAATCTGCTGTGATGTTTACCTGTGGGGGGGGGGAGCAAAAAGGCTCAGCACTCTGGAAATCCCAGTACTTTCATTCTATCTAGCCAAAGAAAAAGAGGCTTGATGTTGATACAACACTCCTGATCCCTGTGTCGATATAACACTCCTGATCCTTAACTATAGTTAAGGATCAAGAGCGTTAAATGGTTAAGTGACAAATGCACTGGTACTTCCAGCTAGCAATATCTTCCATAGCAAATGTATACTGTGATATTATGATAAACAAGTATGATTTGCAGACTTTAATTATAAATATTGTTGTACAGATAACATTGAAGTGGCATATCTCAAAACTCTAACGAAGGATGATATAATGCACTTTTACAAGGTAAGTAGATGACAGTATTTCCAATTTATTCATTAACAAATGTTTGAAGGTTTTTGTGTGAACTGTTAAGGCAGTATATGTATCACTTTCAAATAAAGAGGATAATTATTGATCTGGTTACCTAAGTAGATTTTAGAGATAGACCAAATATAGAATTCTTAGTTCAAGTACTTGCCTAGCTGCTAGCATATTAATGGAACAAATGAGCGCATTCTTCAGTTCCCACTTTTATTCCAAATTCTTTGTTCAAGTTTAAAAAAAATTCCCTGATTTGCTTCTCAGTCACCTGAAGGAGTTGTTTCTTCAGTTGGCATTTTAAGCAAGTTTGGTTAGGGGGAATTAGTTAAGCCATAACGTTTCCTGACACTGTCAGCATAATACAACAAAAGAAGGATTTTTCTGGTTTTATCCACATAAGCAGAACCTCTTTATGGAAGCAATCGTAAATGTCCACTGTGGGTTTGAATGAAAATGACACCACTTTCCAAATGTTCTTCAGAATTGTGGGGAAGAAACCCAACCCCTTTCTCTGTGCTTTATCCACATTATGCAAGGCTTAAAGTGAAAGCTCTGGAGACTTACTTAAGTATAGCAGCCACCATTGTTGTTGAAGTTCTGGGTTCTGACTCATGAATCCAGGGGCAAACACAAGGGTGACCCCAGTGCCGCCAAGCAACCTACCGAGTGGGTAAGGGCAAGGGACAGGGACAGGAGCCTCTGATCCCATTGCCACCACCTCCACGGGCCTCCAAGCCTAGCCAGCCTTGAATCCTACCAGGACACACCCTAAACAATCAGTCCTCTATGGAAGAGGGGTAACTCTCAGAAGACTAGTTTGTGGCTCAAGAACTCGAGCAATGTTCTTAATTATATTTTAGATTTCTGAGTATCTCAGTTTGTTTGGTGGATGGTATCACCTGCTTGGGTCAGTCATGTTTACTCAGGGCTAGCATACTTCTTCATGCTGTGACATTTGCATTGAAAATTTAGTTGGTCTTTGCCCAATCAATGGACCTACTTTTTTTTCTGTAGGAGATGCTGGCAGTAGATGCCCAAAGAAGACATAAAGTATCGGTACATGTACTAGCAAGAGAAATGGATTCTTGTGAGTATTGAGTGTATTTGTTGTCTTTCAAATAATCTTTGTTGAATTCAGTACAGTAAAGCAGATTGTAGGGAAGAGGAAACCTATTGTGTCCTGCATAACTCTGTTTTGGAAGAATTTTTATGACCTCTAGTGGACAGGGGAAAGTACATTCACTTACATGAGTACTGGAGAATTTACAAGGTTATAAGGATTGGAACTTTGTAGAATTCCAGGCAATGTGAAAAATTAGTCTAGCATTTCAGTATGTATTTGAATGATCTGTTTAGAATGTGTGTATGTAATGAGGTATGTTGACAGATTTAATCTTCTTTTAAAAAACAAAAGGTCCTGTTGTCGGAGAATTTCCATGCCAAAATGATGTAAATCTGGCACCAGCACCACCACTGCCACAGGTAAAAAGTTGGCTTTTCATAACCATATGAAAGAACATGGAGTGCCTCATGTACTATCCAACATGGTTATTACACACTAAGGGTCATAATTACCTCTGAGAGGGAAGTCTGAATTTCAAAACAAATCCAGTTTGTATTCTACATTTTTAGGCTGTGTTTGTTTTTCTAATGGCAAATAGGAGGAAGTGCCCTTTCTAGCATGCTTGTAGGCGGGTCATTTTAAAAACGACAAAATGGTTGTCGACATTTTAAAAACGACAAAATTACTTTAGTTCAGGGTGCTTTTGCATATTTGTTTACAAGAGCTGGATGGAAATCTGAAGATGATGAAGTGTTGCTGCAAGCCACCTTAGCTTTTTTGAATGAATCCTGTAGACAAGGCTCTGTTGAAAAGATGCTCTTATTTCCTGGTCCCTCTTACTACATCTCTCAAGCTTCTTTGCAGCCAAACAGCCTTTCTATTGGTGTATCAGTCCACCATCTTGTCTAGCTTCGAGCTCACTCGCAGTTCAAACTGCTAGCTTGGCGAGCGTGCTAGAAGCTAAAAAAAGCGGCCTGAGCGTGCTGGAGGGAGGAAAAAAAAAACAGCTCTCCAGCGCTCCTAGTGCTAGAAGGTGAAAAACAAACACAGCCTTAGTTGACCACCTTATTTATAAACAAACCAATAAGGATAGCCATCCATACAGCGCAACCCAAACACCCCCGAGTGATCACACCCCTACAGAGGAAGTGAAGACTAATTGCTGTGTTGGCAAATATAGGTGCTGCTCCCTAGTGGCAATTATGTGAGAGCAACAACATGTGTGTTTCAGTCTCCAGACTGAAGCAAATTGCCACCAGGAAACCAGTTGCTTCTGGGACTGCTCCGGCTCCTACCCTTGAGCCAGTTTTAACCAATGCCTGAACCAGTCCTTGGATATTGAGGAAAAAATTGACTGTATGGCGACAATAGAGATGCTGTGTGCTGACATAAGTATGCGTTTCAGGTTTTCCTGAGATGAATATCATCAGGCTCTTGCCATAATTCAGCAACCACCTTTAGATTCGAAACTCTGCTTTCAAACCCATTTTGGTCCTTATTCCACATTATCCCTAAACCCTTGATGCTTATCAATTCATGTATTATTGTTTAGTTCCTTGGTTACAGAAGTACTATGCTGCCTACCTGCCTTGGAAGTCTTCTCGTTTTAGATATGTGGGGGACTTGCCAGCCATTACTGAGCAATGAGACAAAGATAACCTTATTTCCCATGTTCTGGGGCTACAGTCCACTCAAATTAAGCTCAAGTACTCATGACCTAGTAGTAGCTTTCCAGTGTGCCATGTGGGAGTTTTTAGCAACATGGATCCCTCTTGTGAATTAAGTGATATAATGTTTGCCTTGGAATGACTTGCTATTGTGTTCCCAAGATCAAACTATCGTCACATTTAACTTTCGTTTAGCTTTGAAGGAAAGCATATTATAGCAATTTTCATTTGTCTGACTTCAAAGGAAAGCCTTGTATCAATAAGATTTCCAGGTTTGGATCAAAATCCTAGGTTTCTGGAATGTCTTTTGCAACCAAATCTAGGACTGAGTCGCCCTTCAGTTTATAATTTAAAACTGAATTTACCACATTGTGTACATACCCATGTGCATGTATTTGAATCTCAAAGTCTCTCTTTTTCCCCCCAACATGCTTATTTGCAGCCGGATGTGATTCAAAATATGACGGAATTCAAGCGCAGTCTGCCACTCTTTCCCCTGGTGAAACCACATATCAACTTCATGGCTGCAAAACTGTGAAGAATCTCGTTGGGTGAAGAACTGGAAGTGGATCTAGTCTAGTGTGACTTCAGTGGGTTTTCATAATGAGCAAACATCTTAAACTGTTACTAGGACAAACAGTCTCGTCCATTATGAGAGTCCCTGATTCCTTCTAGGTTCGTTCAGCATTAATGGTGTGATAAGGATACAGCAAATTAGGCAAATAGGCTGTAGTCATGCGTCATGTTTATTGTAGAGCCACTCTTGGAAACCAAAATCAGGTGGTGTATTTGAAGGCCTGTATAGGTATGGCATATTTTACAATTGTGTGGCCCTTTTATTGTATGCATAATGGAAAATGAAGAAGTTTTCAGAACTGGTGTTACTTTAAATGCCTGTATTTTTCTTTTGAAAGGTTGTTATGATAAATCCCATGGGAAATTTATTTCCTTGAATGTGGTGGAACAAAACATTATTAAAAGGCAGATGTTGACATTTTAAAGGAAGAGCATTGAATGATACCTTTTTAAAAAACATTAATTCTCAGAACAACCATTTAGGTTCTGTGTAGATCAGTGGAAACAAGAACATTTGACAACAAATGTATTTGACAGAAGAAGAGTTGCTAGGTATATTGACATAGTTTTAATCTTTCTACACATTTGAAGACATTTTCTATTCAGACTAGTAAAATGCTGGAAACACTTGGGTAGCCATCTCTACCTTCCCAAGAATGTTAGCTTGACTGTTTATAACCCTTTACTTTTCTCAGGGTTACTCTGATGTTTCCTTTGAATAAATACAATTGTTTTATTTGAGGTGTATTCTTCTAATTGTTAATGTACTGTTTTAGATATCCTATCAGACTTGTCCTGTTTTGGTTAGTGTACAACTTGTCAAAAGATCGTCAACAGATATTTAAACTGTGGGCGCATGTAGCCGATGTGGTAGGTTAAGGTTTGTGCAGCCTGATTCTGTATATGTTTACTCAATAAGTCCCACTTTGTTCAGAGGGACTTTGTCCCAGGTAAGTGTGCGTAGGACTGGAGCTTTTGTCTTTTGATACTCAAACATACAGCTCAACGTATGCCTGGATCCCTCAAACGCACTTTTTAAACATCTGTGACTGGGTGACACTGCTTATATGATGACAATCATAGCATCTATGTAGGTCTCACAAAGCATTTACTATTGTTTAAAATGCTAAATGTAAGCTTTCAAGCTCCACAGAATTCTTCTTCTGGCTTAAATGCTTAGAGTAGGAAGAGAGAATAATTTAATGTTGCACTATTAGGCTAACGTTTACTTAGACATGTCAGCAATTAAACATCAACCACTTCAAGTTGGACTTGCCCAAGGTAGAATTCTGTGTGCTTAAAAGCTTGCTTCCAGCATTTTAAATAGCCTTTAATGTTTATCCTTCACATGTTCATCTTGTATCATTTTTATTTGGTACTTCAGGCATTTTTAAATGTAATAATAGCACAACATTACCCAGTTCAGACAACACAAAAACCTTGTGCCAAATGATTCCTAGTAATACAGCACAAATGGGAAATATTTGTATGTAAAATAAAAGGGCAAAAAATGTGAGACAATTATAACAGATGCTGGTATTTATGGTTTTGTGTTGTTTTTAGTCTTCAGCCTATTAATTTTAGGAGGATTTTTGCCACTAAAAGCACAGAGCGCCCAGATACTCAAAATGGGTTTAATCTGATTTTGGAGTGAAAAGGCATTAACATTCCTCAAATTAGCACGCTTTTTAGTTATACTTGTGTTTTCAGGTTCTTTTTACAGATTCAAAAGTGCTAAATGTTTAAACATGAGGACCTGACATAACATTAGAGATACCTATACAGATACAAATTCAGTGACCTCTGTATCATATAGCTAGCTGTAATGTGTGCTGGACTTGACAAATACAAAGGGTTGACCTTCAGTGACACAAAATATACCCAAGAGGTTATGTCCTAGTTATCTCTTGCACACTGCTCTTGCTCTATGTAAATAAAAGGTGGGATATGTTTTTCAGTCTTAACAGTCTTAACTTAGGGTCAGGTGTAGGGCGAGAATCTTAAAGGTCCCAATGGATTTCTAGCCTCATCTTTGTTTTCAAAGAGAAACTGTGCCTCTTACTTTAGAAATCTGACCTGCGAAGCACTAGTCTTATTAAGAGCCGGTTACATATTTTGCAGGATCAGGCTGGAAACTGTGTGCTTTGACCATCCCACCCACCCTGTTTAAGTTTAATCCCAATTTACATTGATTGTTTTGTTGATGTTCAAAATAAAATTATATACATCTACATGATAATGGATAGTAAGGAGAGGCTGTTTACATCAAAGTAGGAAATGAACAATTAACTTGGATACATCAAATTAATTTGCCTTCTATACCTTGTAAATATGCAGTATTGTGTCATTGCTGTATTTCATCTTGTTAAGACTGAAAAACATATCCCATCTTTTATTTACATAGAGCAAGAGCAGTGAGTTTAAAGAGATAACTAGGACATAACCTCTTGGGTATGTTTTGTGTCACAGAAGGTCAGCCCTTTGTATTTGTCAAGTCCAGCACACATTACAGCTAGCTATATGATACGGAGGTCATTGAATTTGTTTTGTTGCATAGAAAGGTCTCTTTTCAGCATGCTATGAATATTGTATTTTTTCACTTCATAACATGCTGAAAATTGATCTGATCTGACCTGACCCAGATGGTGAACATTAAATGACTGTTTCACCATGTGGCATCATGTTGAACTCATCACGTACTCTGTACTTAGAATGAGTTGAAAATGCTCATGATCCTAGTAATATGCCTGTGGATGATGGTTTGTGTTGTAGCAACAATATGTATAAGTGTCACCAGATCCATGGCAATATTCATTTTGTGTCCACCCTGAGTGCTGGTGACCTTTTCCCTGGGAGGAAAAGGTCACCAGCAGATATTATACTTGATTCCCCACAATAGAATCTTAGCTTGAGCAAGTGTCACCTGTGTCCCAAGAATGGAGCCATTGAACGTGGTCTCTCTTCTCTTCCTCCTTTTCCTGTGGTAGGAAAACTTCATGTTGAAAATGCTGGAAGAGTGGACTTGACATGTGCTGCTTTACATTGCTGTTACCAGCTGCTAACAAAAAATGTTAGCTTTTCTACATTCACAAACAAAGTTCCCTCATAGTTCTCTCAACTACACTTTCCCATACATGTGTTGGCTATTTTTTTCACCATTTCATGTTTTTGTGTAATGTTTTCTTTGGCCTTTTGGTTAAAATTACTTGTGTAACTATTTTTAAAGAGAAAATTGAAATGTAAACCACACACTATATTTTGAAATGTATAAACATAGATAATGGCCAAGATATTGACATTTCTACACTTTTGTGTAGAAGATTGGTTTATGGAATAGAGGATAATTCCTCGTGTAACAAAGTATATTAACAAAAATTGAATTTATTTTGTAACTTATGCAATGATATAAATCCCTCCCACAACTTTGGATATAACTGAGAGTCAGTTCAACTGATTACATACTGCTAAGTGATTTCAAGATTGCTGACCCTTAAAACTTGTGCTAGGTTATACCATAGGCAGAGTGTGACAATGGCACAGCATGTGCAACACATTTTCAGATTGAGTCGGACGTTCTGAGCTGATGAGTACAGAACCATTGGCCATGCCAGAGAGGCCTGTACATGCATGCAAAATGCTTCTGCATACATTTAGTGAGGGTTGCTGATCTCTTCCAGCAGGCAGCTCCTTGTGTCCAGTGGAACGTTACACCACAAGGGTCTTAGGTGGGTGGGGGGAACTCTTTGGAAAGGGCTCATAGGGTTGCCAATGGACAGCAGAAGCTGAAGTGTGTGTGTGTGTGTGTGTGTGTGTGTGTGTGTGTGTGTGTTACCGACCCTAGACCTTGGCCTATATTTATTGACTTTATATTTACTTATAGGAATGGCCAAGGCAGCTAGCAAAATATATCCAATATCTGAAAACATAAATAAAAGTTACAATAAACCTTATTAAAAAATATCATGAAATCAGCATGTCCACATGCTATGGACACCCTGAGTCTATAGCAACATTATAGTTCTTAAGTGTTCTCCAGCATTTTATAGTTTGAGTTTGGTAGAACAATGCAGTTTGATAACTCAGGCATATGTGGATTCTCTCTAGTAAATCCAACGCTGCAGTGTCGACAAGCAATAACAGACTACCTAGACTACACTGTAATTGTTTTTAGTGCTTGTTAACAAAATTTATGTAACAAACCATAAATTATGACTAGATGACTGTAATTTTTGCAAGTGCTCTTTTGAGCAGTTGATGTGGAATTGGGTGCATGTTGACACAGTATGGCAGAGTGTTTGTCATACTCTTGACAATAAACATTCTGAATATAACCTCTGGAGTTTTTAAATTGTTTTGTTTTTAACTTGTCAGATACTGTACTTATAGTAATGCATTTGTCAACAGCTTACTTGACTGGCCTCAAGGTGTCACGTTAAGAATAGTGATTGTAGTATTCAATGATGCTAAAATGTTTAACTTCTTACCTTAGGGTTTCTAAACATCCTTTTTTGAAACACCAAAGTATGGCTGGTTTAAATAACCAGGAATGAGTAATAGCTACACTAGTGAAAATAATGTTTGAAGCTTTTCAAAACATTTGCCTTTTGAAACTGCAGTACTTTGAGAAATGAATAACTTTATTAAGTTAGAAGGGATCTGTTCTCCAGTCTTCTCTCAGTTTGGTTTTTGTAAACCTTCGACTGGTATCCCACTGTGATCTTCTCTACGAAGCCTTGCTTTGAGTTCCATCTTATGTGCACATCAAATTGGTCACCATGAGAAAATGGGCCTTTCTTGTTGCAGTTCTGCTCATCTGCTATTTTTAGTGGCTATTTAATTTTATTTGTGTTATGATCTATATTATGCGTTTGTACACTGCTTTTGAGTATATTTATTGATAAAGCACTGTATACGTATATATAAAAAATAAATAAATAGCAGGATCTCTTTGATTTAAACAAATAACAACCTCATCCTAAATGTGTCTGTTTATGACCCCTGTTGATTTCAACAGAACCTACTTCCAAGTTTAGGATTGTATCTTAAACTCAGGCCTCTGAAGGTTTTATTGATTAGGCTCTCTACCCAATCTGATCAATAGATGCAAAGTTGATGAAGCAAAAACAGACTGAAATCAATGGGACCTATTTCCTAGTAAGTATGCTTAGGATTGTAGCGTTACTTGGAAAGAAATCTCAACTGACAGCGCAATCCGACTTAACTTTTGTGCCGGAGGGGATTTGAATCCCTTTTCCGTTCTGGGGCCTCCCGTTCTCGCTGCGCCGCTGGTTACACTAGCACAAAAGTTAATACGGATTGCGCTGTTAGTTTGCTTAGATTTGTTTCCATTCAAGTATAGCCTAATCCAGAATATATTTACATTTGTTCAAGATTAAGACGTTAAACTACAGTTCTAACCACGGCTACTTGGAAATTAGCTCCTTTGAAACCTGTCAGTCTGTTTAAATCCAGGTGATCCAGTTTAACTGGTTTGTGGATTGGCTATGAGAAAATTACATTCTGCGTCACTAGGAGAACTTATTCCACATGCCTCGGTCCACGTGAGCTTCACAGAGGCATAGTTAATGGTTTACCAACTTTACATGACGTTGGCTGTAGTAATGTTTGCTCTAAATATAATGAGGGTGCTAGTTCAAGCAAGGGGGGTGGCAACTTGGGCTGGGTTTGAGGCTTGCACTGCTTTGGATGAGATCAGTCATGTAGCCGGTTGGACATTAGTGCACATGTTCACCAAGCACTACAGGTGGCTGTGTTTGCTTCTGCTGATCCCGTATTTGGGAGGCATGTTTTGCAGAGCTTTCTACCACAATGAGGACTTGGTCTAACCACATGCCCATACTGTTTATAGTGGTTGCACTGCTTTGTCATATCCTGAAGTATATTGAATACCCACTTGCCTTTCCTTGGAGAAAGCAAGATTTTTTTTCTACACTTACCTGCAAATTCCTGTTGTTGAGAAAGCAGGAGGGTATCTTCCCACAGCTTCATGGGGTTGGAGGAATTATCCAATCCTTCTGCATGATAAACTATTTGTGAGGAGATGGATAGGATCCCTCTATTACGATCCTTTTTGTCACTATCACCATTTTTCTGTTTGTTAGTGTTTGGAGTTCTGTTCCACTTTGGTTGCATTCTATTGTATTGGTTTGGGATTCTCCCATCTCTGCCAGTTAGGACTGAGGAAAATGGGAATCCCTCTCAAGGAGGAGCCAGTCGGCAGCAGGCCTTGCCTCCTGAATTGGGGAGAGAATAACCGAAAGGATCTTGAATGTCTTCCTGCTTTCTCACGAACAATGTTTTAATACATTGTACATTTAATTGTGGAACTTTGTAAGCCACCTTGAGCATTTGCTTCGGCATGGGAAAGGCAGCATATGTATATTTTTAAATAACAGGAATTTACAGATAAATGTAGAAAAAAAAATTCCTATTTTCTGAATCTAGAGAATTCTTACTTTGCCTATAATGACAAACCCATTGATGTGTGTATGCACATTGTAGCAAATGTTCTCCTTGTAAGTCTGTAGTAAGCACAGTGTAACAGTGAATTGCCATATTCCTTGGTTTCAGACCCCCAATACCCTGGCTGTATGGAATCTATTAATAACCATTCCTAATTATTCCCTTGGACAGGAAGGTAGTGACTAAAGGTACAATGCAACTGGAAGTTTCCCAATTGGAAGCTGTGATTAATTGTAAGAGGATTGCACCAGAACACTTCCAGTTGGACTGTGCCCTAAGATATTAATCTACCACTCTCAAGACTTTGACCTGGACTGGCTTGATGAATTCAAATTATGACGCTGATCTGTGGAGACTCTTTGTTAACTAGCACAGCGTACAAGCAGATGTATTGGTGGCTATTCGATAACAAGCCGGAAATAATGTTCCAATTTGCAAGCCTGTATGTCCCTTCTGTCCAGTTACTTTTAATGATTAACCTAAGCTATTTAGAGCCTCCTCGACCCCCTCAGAGAATAGGTCCCTCGAACTTGATTAGTAGTTTCAACTTTCCTATATAGTTACTGCAACAGGCGTTTCAGTGGCCAGAATTAATTTAGATGTCTCTGGCTGGTTCCTAAGATGTGAAGAGAACCCCAGTTGTATAGCATCATTATTCTAAAGTTGGCTCAGAGCGCAGATATAATGTTAATGGATTTTATTCTGCATGGGCAAGTGCAATTCTAGGCTTAAATGGTCCATCCAAATCAGAGTGATATACAGTAATGCTTTTTAAAATTTTATGGTTAGTCCCTGCTACAGGCTAGTGCCTGTGTGCCTAGTGCCAAGAAGGATGTAACACAAGAGATCCATGATGGGCTCTCCTAATGTTTTCTTTTTCTGTGGCAGGGTGAACTGATATTTACCAGAGCTCTGGAGAAAAGGTTGCTTAACCTATTCTCCACATTGTTTCCCCCAAGGGGTGGCCACGATGCAACTAGATCAGGCACTGGCTGAGGGGCCCGTCCCACCAGACAAAATGAGTCAGTACTGGTGGTAGCAAGAGCACCCAATATGCCATTGTGGAGCAGACTGAAGGTGGGGGGGGGACAGAACAAGTGCAGGGCTTTAACCCAGGGCCTCCAGCAACCTGGTGCTGGCATTATCTGTCCACTTTATTAGACCCACAAAGACAGCAAAAAAGATGGACTACCTGACACTTCTGCACTGTGGCTTTAATATTTGAGGGATGAATTAGATTATGGAAAATGGTGCGGAGAGGTTACATAACCCCTCCATCAGGGCTGTTGCTCCCGTCAAAATCTTAACCTTCCCTCTGATGGCTGCTTTAAAGAGTGAGTGAGTGTGTGTGTGTGTGTGTGTGTGTGTGTGTGTGTGTGTGTGTGTGTTAGAAATTTGGAAGGAGGCCAGCTTCATTTTGGGACTGTTAGGAGTACTGGTGTGGCCAGTTGAAGCTGGTGCTTTTGTAAGCATGTAATTTCATAAAAAGAAACCCCTGCTATCCATTATGACATTTTGGGCAAAGCTTCTTGTTCTGCCCATTTGGGGATGGAGGGTGGGGGTGGTACATCTGGTGGAATAGGAATGTTTGGAATGAGCCCAGAATTTGCAAGGTCTACTTTCTTTCTGTCCAAGCCACCACTCTTCTCTGCACTTGATCTTTCCCTCTGCCCCCCTCTTCCTTTTTGAATCCCAGGAAAGAGAGAAGTGGCAGAGGCAGTGGCATCGCTGGGCAAGGGAGGCACTTGGTGCATCCCCTAAGGTGCTGAAAAGTCCTGGGTCAGCCCTGGATGTCATCCTTTTCAGGAACATTTCGGTTGTATGGGACACTTGACTGCAACAATGAATGGCAATGCTGGGAGCTATCCCCAGGCTTACACATGGGTCTCATTGAATCCCAGCAGGGAGCTCATGAGTGGTTTTGTGGTTGTGGTTAGACTATCTTAATGCTGGAATATAATTGTATCCAAATGTTCCCACTTGATGAATTTCCCAGTGGTGTCGGGCAGAGTAGAAGCATGGCCCTTTCTGCTCTTTCTTTCCCCCTAGCTGACAGCTTACTGGATCCTGCTTTATTTTTATTTCCCCTTTCAAATTGCACTGTGCAGATCCTTGGAGTCTATCAAAGGGCCCATCTTAAAGATACAAAAACGTGCAAGACACAGCCCTCTAGGTCCTGGCAGATGGGGTGGGAGAAAGGAGGTTGGCAGTGGAACAACTCCCTTGGCAGAGGGGGTTGCTCCCACACCACTACACAAGGGCTATGGGCACAGAGGTGGTCTTAAGAATTGGCAGAGGCCTTGGGTCCTCAGTAGCTATCCAACAGTGCTGACCCCTGATGCCCACTCCATCACTGCATCAACATGATTGGATTGAAATAATTTGACTAGGTGCCCTTGATTGTAACAAGCCCCTTTGAGTGGTTGTACTTGTTTTTACCCCACTGATATGGAGAATGGCTGGGCAAATAAAGGTCATTGTCAAAGGTCAAACCAGGTGTGAAGTCGCTGTGTATTTGCCCTTCCATTTTTGTGTCTTGAACAGCAGCCACCGGGAGGGGAATCTGAATTGGAACCATGTACAGTAAATCCCCGCTTACTGTCATTACGTTACACATTGTTTCACTTTGTCATTTTTGCCGCTACTTCCAGGTCCCGCTGGCCTGGCTACCACTTCTGTATTTTTTTTTTTTTTTGTGCGCCAGAATGCCTTGCAGAGCCTCCACAAGGCATTAACAATGCTATGCATGGTATACAGAGGCTAGCTAGCCCACAGTTCCTGGTGAAGCTGTGGGGCTTGGACATTGTGTCCCACTGCTCCTCTCCCTGAGAGTGCTCACCCTGTGGAAGCAAGGACCCAAATGAAGCAGAGCAGAGTTGGGGGGGCATTTGCAACCCAGCATGGCTAAAACTGGTTTCTTTATATGTCGTTTCACTAAGTTGCAGTTTCCAAGAATCTATCGACAACAAGTGAGGACTTTCTGTACAGGGGATAGGAAATTAAACCTATCCTCTCACACTGTAGTTCTGACCAGCCACACCCACACACGTTGCTATTTGTCTGAAGAGGGAAGCTGTGTCCATAGCAGCTTCCTTTCTGGGGCACCTAGCTTGTGAGATGATTTTCACAAGAATTACAGCATGAAGGAAAGGATTAAATTCTCTACACATGTACTCTGGTCCTACTCTGGAGGAACATCTCCCCCACATTGCTATTTAAAAAAAAACCACAGTGCAAGAATGGTAGAGCATTGATGTTTGTTGGGTCTAATTGACCTTAAAAGTGACAACTGCAACATTCATATCCTACATCTCTAAAGGAGTGGGCATCAGGGGTCAGCACTGTTGGATAGCTACTGAGGACCCAAGGCTTCTGCCAATTCTTAAGACCACCCCTGTGCCTATAGCCCTTGTGTAGTGGTGTGGGAGCAACACCCTCTGCCAAGGGAGTTGTTCCATTGCCAACCTCCTTTCTCCCACCCCATCTGCCAAGGTAGGCCTCACCACAAACCTAGGGGGCCACCTAGGTAGGAGGGTCCACGTTGTGAAGTGGTACAGTCCCAGAAAGACTGTGCCATTGCTTTTTCTGAATCGGTAGATGAGCTCTTACTTTTATCTCCATCAGTGCCCTCACTGGTTTTGCATTTTCCCTTCTCTAGCAGACTCAGTGGAACTCTGCAGTTCTTGGCTACATTTTCGCTGCAGAGCCTTCCACCATCTTGAGGTTTGCCATCCTGTAATACAGTACTAAACCAACAGCTGTTTGCTGTTAATTAAAAAAGAAAAGACAACCCAGTGTGTAGTAGATGAAAAACTATGTACATTTGAGTTAATGGAGCAGCTACTGTGTTCATTTCTTCCTTTATGAGCAAGTAATGAACTTGAATCACTGCAAGAAGCCTGCTGTCCTATTCAGTGGTTTGACAGCTGTCACTGATTTAACATGATGCTAATTTAATGGGAGCTGCTTCCCTTCTTTACTGATGATTATTCTTGGTACATCTCTTGCCTCGACAGACATTCCTGTATAATAAGAACAATATAATTCACATGACTTATAACTTAGAGCCGATTTCAGTTGTGAAATTGCTTTGTGTATGCTGTTGTATGCATCTTTCTAAGAACCCTATAATATACTATTATTCCAATATGGGGGGGGGGTTGAGCCACAGAAAATTGTTCTCTTGCATAAGGCCACTTAGTGAGTTCATGGCTAAAATGAGAGAGATCCATATTTAGCACACCTTGTTTTGAGCCTGCCTGTTATAAGCAGCAGGTAGGCAGTGAACATGACCTTTATGTCAAAGGCCAGAAATCGGTTTAAGCACATGATGGTGGATTTCATACTCTTGGTACTTGATATTGAGTGCCAAAATAGGCAAACAACTGGCTTGGGTTTGCAGTGTAACCTCTGGCAAGGGGGGGTGGTGGCTTATCATTTATAGTTACTGGCTATTTAAGAGTCCAGAAAGAGGCTTCAAGGTTACATAGATGTGATCAAGGAATCTCAAAATATTTTCAGAAAGCTTCTAGGCTTCCGGGCATAGCTTTCAAACATGTAGCTCCTATCTGCACTTTGAAGTGGTATATCTCTTGGAGGGTTGTATCACTTTTTCTGAACCAGCTCTTCGCTAGAACTTTCTTCCCGTTATATTCAAGAAATTGAACTAGCACTCTAGACTGCTGTTGAAACTTGCTCTTGCCATTTTTGCTTGTCTCACGGTCACCTCTCCATTTATTATTTGAACTTCCACATGGAACTGAGTGCTCTGAGCATGCCAGTTTCATGGCATTTTCCAGTGCACCCAGCCAGTCTGGTTTTCTGCACTTGACATGACATTTTTCTAGAAAGCTGTCAATGTCTCAGAGTTTCATAGCCTCAACTATGACTGTATAACACGTTTAAGATTAGCGGGCAAGCAGAAATATTGGGCTACAGCTGCATTCTCTAGCAATGAGGAAGCAGGCCAGCAATTCAGGTTTAATATGGACTATCAACAATGATGTTGTACTAAACACTGGAGAAACAAACTTGGGTACAACAAACTTATCCAGGAGTAGAAGTGGCTGGTCTTCACAACTGGAAGCAAGCATAATGGCAGCAGGGGACCTGTGATGAAACCTAGAGAAGCAAGCACACCAACACTCAAATTATAAGCAGTGACATAGTAAGAACATAAGAAGAGCCCTGCTGGATCAGGCCAAAGGCCCATCTAGTCCAGCTTCCTGTATCACACAGTGGTCCCACCAGATGCCTCAGTGAGCACAAGACAACAAGATACTTGTATCCTGTTGCCACTCCCTTGCACCTGGCACAAATAAAACCTACTCCTACAACCAGGAGGTTGCTTATCCCCATCATGGCTTGTAAGCTATGATGGACTTTTCCTCCATAAATCTGTCCAATTCCCTTTTAAAGGCATGCAGGCCAGGTGCCATCACCATCTACTGTGGCAAGGAGTTCCACAAACTAATTACACGCTGGGTAAAGAAATATTTTCTTTTGTCTGTTTTAATACTCCCTCCACTCAATTTGAGTAGATGTCCCCTAGTTCTAGTGTTGTGTGAGAGGGAAAAGAACTTCTCTCTATCCACTCTCTCCATCCCATGCATAATTTTATACATCTCAATCATGTCTCCCCTCAACCGCCTTTTTTCTAGACTGAAGAGCCCCAAACGCTGTAGTCTTTCCTACTAAGGGAGGTGCCCCAGCCCACTAATCATTTTGGTCACTCTCTTCTGCACCTTTTCCAGTTCCACTATATCCTTTTTGAGATGCGGCGACCAGAACTGGACGCAATACTCCAGATGTGGTCTTACCATCGATTTGTACAATGGCATAATAATATTGGCCGTTTTATTCTCAATCCCTTTTTGAATGATCCCAAGCATGGAATTGGCCTTCTTCACAGCTGGCGCACGCTGGGTCGACACTTTCATCGACCTGTCCACCAGTACCCCAAGATCTCTCTTGTACCCCAAGATCCCAGGCCATCACTGTGGTGAACACTCATAAGGCTGCTAATGGGTTTGACGGTCTTTAGAAGCAACCTTCCAGCACCCTGTGCTTGTAGTCAAGGGCATCTAAGTTGCAACACGAGAATACATTTCTATGGCTTATCTTGCCCACCAGCCAGCATGAAATGTTTTGACAGATGCTGGTGCATGCTCGTTTGGCCACACCTGTCTTCTGAACATTTTCCACTTCACTTTGTTGTTTGCTACAGCTGTAACAGAATTAATTTCCTTCCACTGATCATGTAAGCTTGAGATTGGGGAAAGAACTGTAAAATGCTATCCGTTTGGCCTTATATCCAGGCACGATGACACAGGCGTAGACAAGCCAATTGTAACCTCAGTCCTAATACAAATATTTCTAATCAGGGTGCTTCTCCCCTTCTTGATCACAGAACAGCCCTGCCTCTTGTCCAGGAAAACACTTACTCTAGTACTAGCATTCTGTAATGTGATTTGGAAACTGAAATGGATAAAACAGAGAGAAAACATAATCGATCCCTTCTTACGCTGCAAGTCACGTTTGCACCCTATAGAAAATAAGAGGATTTACGATTGATCCAAACCTACAGGAATAAAAACATTTCAATTCTAATGTCGGAGTTTTAAAAGCTCTTCTGTTCCTGGCAATAACTTGTACAAGTAAATATATGCCTGTTAAGCCTTGAAGGGGGCAAAACAACTGGGCAGGAAGGGAGAGTTGGAGCTGAGAATTGATGGAAACTTAAATCATCCCTCCTTTCCTGTCTTGTTCATCCTCCAAGCGCTGGTGGGTTTTTGGGTTCTTTTTAGAGAAACAAAGTTGGCCTGGGTTGTTGTGTAACATCTAATTTGACCTTGTGTACGGCGGAAAAGCACTTCTAAAAACAAAAATATTTGCACTCTAACACACTCTCTGAATCAGGAGTGGCTACTTCCTATGCCTATAACTCATAATTCATCTTTCCCTGTCTGTCCCTCTCTCCCCCTCCCTCCATCAAGTCTCTTGGTTTTCTTCACCTTGGCTTAGAGCAGACAACAGGCCACCAGTCCTATGAATCTGTTTTGGTGCATCCTGTTAAAGTTATGCTAACTTTTGCCAAATGATCAAAACAATGTAGGTTGGTTCCACTTGTTAAAATTCCATGTGCAAATATGCATTAACAATTAGCTTGGTGATAGTGAAGACTGTTACAGATACAGACCCATGTACCTTGGCACCTAGCATATTTGACACCCGGGGCAGACTGCTCCCACCACCCTTGGCCACTCGCTGCCACGGGTAGACCTGGCCTCTGCATTGAGATCCCCTGGTGTCTCCAGGGCTAGTGGCTGTTTGAAGTGACAGGTAGGACTTGGCCTCCACCTCGAGATACTCCTGGGTGAGGCCAGGTCTATCTGATATTCAAAACGGTAGACATGCAACACAGGCACCCCCTTATTTCTGGCACCAAGGGCAGACTGTCCCCCGCCCCACCCTTGGTACGCCACTGCCTTGGCAACTGAGCACAGCATGCCTCTGATGCCGTTTGGTTGTGCCTCTCAAGGACACAATCAAGTGTCAAAGGACACACTACTGCAGTCATATCAACTACTGCAGCTTTCGTTCTAGGGCTGCACTTCTTTGCTAACATAAAATAATCCTTTCATGTTGATGCCAGATCCTTGCATCCAAACTAGTTGCCTTTAGGCATACATGGCTTTTCCAGCCCCATAAAGATTCCGTCTAAGAAGAGTTAGGGTTAGAATATAGATAAATAAAAATTAGATAACATTCCCAGGATGGACCATATATGACTTTTGTAGGCTGATCAACATAGTCTTGCGAATAAGTGATAGATCATAGCAGTGATACTAGATGCAGGAGACTTTCTAGACTAGCGTTCTTGCACAAAACCTTTTTTCGAAATGCAGACTTTTAGGCCAATCTCTTCATTGTGCAAACAATGCACATTTATGCTCAGAATCCTTCTCTGTGTGCTTCTGTAACAAGATCACATTTTCTGACTGCTTCCAAGCACAATATTTGATACCTGATAAAGTGTAATATATCCCACTTATAAGCACAGTCAGTGCTATTGTGATTGGTGGCTGGAATGTGGTTGGACAGGAAAGAGAGGCACTTATTGAATTTGTGTGTACGAGATTGCATTAGCATTTGTACCCAGGCCGAACTTGCTGTGAATGTTTAAGTTCTTTTCACCTTTAAATTCATTAGATGCTGTACAAATGCTGAAGTAAAGTGTTAGGAATGATTACACACACTGATTACTGCAGGAAAACCAGTGTTACACTAGTATTTCCCATACTAAGCGTGCATGAAGTGTGGACAGCAGGCACCCATCTAGAAGCCCCATGTTGGTTAAGGTTCCCAGACCCATGTATGGACGTTTGAAGATGAGCAAACGTGTATGATGTTTACACTGTTTGTTCCAATTATAATGCAGAAATCAGCCTTTATTTTAGCATGCACACACCCCTCCTCACCCCCACTCCCATTTTTGAAGGCTTTGCAAATGCGAGCATTGTTTCCAACTGCTACGCCCTTTCTCTGCTGGGATCTTTGCAGCCCTAAAGGCAAACTGGAAAGCATCTTTCTTCTTCTCAGAACATTCCCATCATAAACAATCACTAAATATGCTGCTGCCTGTGATCCGCTTTACGGCGGTAGTCTGAAACCTAACCCACCGTGTATTAGCAAGGTATGCCTGTATATTGCTATAGATACTCTTCTACCCTTACAGTCCAGAGGCGTCGCTAAGGGTGGCCCGGGGGGATGGTGTGCTCCCGGGTAACAGCTGTGGTCTCCTTGCGAGGAGGAGCCATGGCGGGATGTTTGTGTTCTGCGGCTGGGGGGTTTTAAGCCGGAGGAGTACATTTGCAGCCACAGAGCATAAATGCGCCGAAATCGGTGCGTTCCCACCCACCCCCTGCGTCCTGGAAGGCTTCAAATGAAGATTTCCGGGAGTGCACCGGGCGGGGCAATGATGTGAAATGCGTCACATCATTTGATGGGCCAGGCTAGCTACATTACTGTTATAGTCTTAATTCTATATTCTATCTAGAATAAGAAGCCTGAGCATGTGAACAAAATGTGTAATCCTCTCCCCATTATGGTTTATTAACCTCCAGCAAAGGCTATATGTTCCAGGATTATTGCTTCCCTTTCACCATGAAGTTAAATTTTTGCCATTAGTGGAACCAACATGAATTCACCTCTGATGTTTTGGTCATTCCAAATACAGTAAGTTCTCACTTAAAGTCGTTTTGTTTCAAAGTTTATGGGAAAACGCCATAGGAACATTTATGTTTATCAATTAGTCTATGGTAAAACTGGTTTCATTATAAGTTATTTTGCTTATAGTTGCAGTTTCCAAGAAGAACCTATTGACAACTTTAAGTGAGGACTTGCTGTACAGAACTGGAATTTAATCTTTAAGTTATGCAAGCAGCTATATGCCAAAGCAGGAACACTAAAAAAAAATTCAACTGTTTCAGCAAAACAAATGCAACAATTAACAGAACTCTAGCAAATTGTTTCTCTAAAAGTCCAATTTAGTACCTATATGAAGCCTATCATATTTTTGCTAAGTCATATTTTGACAAATCATGGATTGCAAAATTATTATTTGCATAGTAATCAACAGCAAAAGAGACTCAAAAGTGAAAATAGGAGGGTCAATCAAGTTTCTGTACTGCATTCTCTCTTTTGAGAAGTACAGTACACTTGTTTAGATTTTATAAATACAGTGGGACCTCGCTATCCATGGGGATCCGTTCCGGACCCCCCTGCGCACGTGGATAGTGAGGATTCGCAGATATCGGGGTCCGCCAAAAAACCCTGTAAAAAAGAAAACCCAAAATTGCCGTTTTTACCTTTAAGAAGTCAATCCACTGTATTTTCAAGGCTCCATGAGGCTTCTGTAACCTTCCTGACCCACTTCCACGTTGCGCAGAGGCTCTTTCCCCCTCCCAGTCTTGTCCCATTCTGGATTGCGATTTCGTTGGTGCAAGTCCAAGAAAGGGGGTGGGGAGGCTGCTGCCAGAGGGGATAGGATCTGACACGCGTCATCACCACCGGATTCACCCATTCCTCCCCGTCCCCACTCAGTTCCACCCCTCCCTCACCCCCTTGCTTATCTGCTCTGGCGGAATGTGCGTTCCACCAGTGGGGCAGCCCAATAGGATTAGGCTGCCCGACAAACAGCAACAGATTGACAGATGTGAGAAAATGGAGAACTGAACAGTCACTTTTCCCAATGAAATAAAATAGTAAGTGGAATCCAGAAGGAATAAATTGGTTAGATTTAGAGACAATTTTGAATAAGTACATGTAAGTTGACTAACAGTGCAATCCTATGCATATCTACCCATAAGTTATATTGAATTAAATGGTACTTACTTCCAGGTAAGTGTGTATAAGATTATAGCCTAAATATATTTTCGTACAAGTGGAATATTTTTCTGGGCAGCAAAATAAAGTGAGTTGAATTCAATGCAGATGATAGAAATAGCAGAAGTAGCATACTGAAGTTAATCCAATATACTGTATATCTTGACTATAATCAACTGGATTGAAGATAATCCAATCCAGTTATTTATTTATTTAAAAAATGTATTTCCCGCCTTATTCTATGCCGAGGCAAATGCCCAAATTATTGCTATTGTTCTCAATGTTAAATTAGGCACTGTATATACAGTAGTTCAATATCCAATATCCCATTCACACAAATAAAGACATTAAAAATGTAACCTATTTTCTATATTTGAGATTTGTTCACTGGACACCATACACCAGAAGAATGTAAAACAAATTTATTCACCCTAATCCAATATGCAATCATAAATTGCACTACTAAAAACATTTCAACAGCACCAAGGTAATGTTGTCTTGCTTTTGAATTTAAAATTCCACATTCTTCACAGTACATTTGTAGTCCTATGATATACAACAGTTTCAGCAATTTTCAAATACATTTTAGCATAGAACAAATTTCAAACCAACCAATTTGCACTGTTAGATTCTATAAGATACCAAATTTAAAAACCAGCAGGTAATAAAGGGCTGGTGTATATACAGTAAAGACCACTGAAAAGGCTTCTCATTGCAATGATAATTTCTGCAAGAAATGACTTATAGTGTGAAAACCCACATTATAGAAAGCCAGCAACTTGGAGGATACTAGGGTGGGAGTAGGAGGGTTGTATACCTATGAAAAGTTCAATTCCCAATCTTATAATTTTTCCCCTATACTAAAACACCCTAAAGCATCCTCTTATGCTTTAGACTTTTCCACAGTAACCAGTGTTGAAATACTAGTTGGTTATTATATACACTTTTTATACACTTCTAACATTACATTTCAATATGTAAAGTAGTGCTTACTAGGGAAAATTACCATACTATTTATTTAGCATACATTATTGCAATCAAATATGAAGCCCACTTTTTCATTTGCTTCATTTCTGGTGGAAAAAAAAATACTACTACTTACCAGTACTCAAGAATGAATGCTTTCTCCATGCATTAGATATACTGTTTGAACAACATAATTTTTGAGGGTTTAAGAGACACTCAATGGTTCTTTCATTCTTCCTGCCTGAACAAATAACACCTGTACACTCAGAATGACTGTCGCTTATTATGTAATTATGGTTCAACTGTCATACAGAATTCAACATCAATATGCTAAAGAAATTAAGTGCAACTTAAATATCTCCCTTATAAACCTCAATCCTGACATGTACCAGAAAATCCATCTCCTTGATTGAAATAAGACTTGTGCATTTGTGTGCACAGAATTAGAAACAATGCTCCTAAGTATACTTGCATAGAGGCGTCTCTGAAAACAACAGGACATACTTTCAAACAGATGCAATTAAGCTATGAGTGCCAGACAGGTCATTAACAAAACATTTTATGCCTGGAAAACTTTACTGCTAGCAAAATAGGCTTTACTTGTGCAATCAGTACTCTTAAGCATTGTATCTAAACATTTATACTTTCTTATAGATATGTCTGCACGTTACCAGTATGAATTTCGAATGCTTCCTTCTGGTTTTGCTTTAACTAACAATTCCACAACTTGACTGTGAATTCACAGCACACTGGCTCTAAGCAACAGGTCTAATAGTAATATTGCAACTCATTACAAGCAGACTGCAATTCGGTTTTTCAATTTCACAGGCAGCAAACAGTCAAATTAAATAGTATCACTTGCATTACGACAACAGAGCCAAGAGAAAGCAATTTGATGAAAATACTTCAAATGAAAAGAAAAAAAGTTATTTGCTGGCATTCCAAGTGTATCAAAACTAGGCATGGCCACTTTCTTTTTAGCAATCTGGGATGTAAAGGAGCTACCAGTAATTTGAGTGGATTTCAAACTTCTAGTTCTAATTGTTTCCTCTATAAATGAGGGAACCCTTAGTAACCAACATTCCAGGGTTTCACTTGGCAATAAACTATCAAAATCATATTAGTAAAAGTCTCTCTATAATATTGGCCCATGTCACAAAGTACTGTGCATTTACTGCAAGAAGCATACAAAAGATATTTAAATAGAATCTGCACTTACTTTTATTAACTTCACAACTGTTTGGCTTCTGGTTCAAAGGTGGCAACATTTGCCCATAAAAAATGATTCAGATGCCTTCCACCACAAACAAAATGCATCAATGAAAACAAATCACATTCTTAGGCTCCGCAGCTAAGGTTTCATCCTGCCATAAGAAAGTCCTTTATTATTCTATGTGGGGGGAAACAACAACCACAACCAACAACCATCAGCATATTCTCCAATCTCTGCTCTGGTAGCCAAACAATAGAACGATGCTGAATGTAGTAGATGAGATTGCAAGAGTCAGACAGAGACAGTCAATTAAGCGCCTTCCTCCTCAGGATAGTCTAATATTTTCCGATGAGCTTGTCGCAAATATTGCTGCTGTTTGAAATAAACTTTGAAAGCTCCTTTTATAGCAACGAAAGCAATTCCGCCCTGAAATAAAAACAAACAATTATTCCATTACATAAGTCCTTAAGTTTTCACGACTAGGCCAAATGACTGAGTTTAAAACTTCCATTGTGCCAGGAAAATCTGTCGTTTAATAAATATTCAACAGTCAATACATTACATATTAAAGTTCTTGACATTTTGCCCCCAATATTAGAGGTGGTATTAGAAAAACAGTAAAATTTTATAAACAACTAAAATGTAAACAGTTCATGCTCTTCCATTTCTTCATACTACTATCAAAAGCTGTCTTTAACTGTCTTTTAAACTGCCAGAGGATTACCCAGATGTATTCCATTCTAATCTAACAAGATGATGGAAAGCATCTACAGCCAATTGGAGACATTGAATCCTTCTGCAGTCTAATATTATAGCAGTTTCATATAGATTACCCATACTAGGAGATGGGCAGGGGAAGAATGATCCTGCTAATTTTACTGGACCTCTTAATAGCTTTTGATACCATCAGCCAACATACCCTTCTGCACTGGCTATCCAAGCAGAGACTAGGGCACTCATTCAATGGACATTTTATTTAGTATTGATGCAATTAGCCTCACTTCAAAATAAAATTGTGGTGTGTGTTGGTGGCTTTCACCTCAGACACTTTCTGAGCTTTGAATGAAAAACAGGTAGTTGCCAACCAGGCTCACCATAAGCACAAGAGTCACGTGGCAATAGTCAAAATAGCCACCTAATAATTGAGTCCATAGGCTGTCTCCAGATTTACAATTACATGAAATTTTCATCCAACAATAGCTTTACCAGTTAACACTCATGCATATTTCATGACTGCAAACCAGTCTCCCCACTCCTCCATAACGCTGCTAGGGTACCTCATCAGCATCAAGGAATGCAGTGCAGAGCTGCAGGGGAGGGAGGAATACACAGAAGCCACAAAAGAAACCACAAGAAGAGCTACCCCTAGTTTACATCCAAAGCATCTTAGCAATACTTAACCAAACTTTTAGAATTATAAAAAAGAAAGTTACAGGAGCACAAGTGAACTGCCTAACAGAGACTTGAGCTACAAATCAAGCAATTTAAGTTATTCCTCCACCATGAGCTCATTAAGTGGCCTGAGGCAAAACCACTCTCACAGCCATAGCCTCCCACTCCCACCTATCCAGCTACAATATGGAGATAATGCTACCTTACCTTACAGAGTGGGTGCAACAATTACTAAGGGAAGTGTGTGCGGGAGAGAAGTGTTTTGAAGTGCTAAATACATGAGATTAGTACTTTTAATATTTACCCTGAAATAAAATCTATAATTCTGAATGCTCAGAAGACATATAATATTACACAATCTTACCAAAATTGTTCTTTGAAGGTTAGAGTTAACACTGCTGAACATCAACTTGCCAACTATTGTAGCAATAGTGGGAAAGACAAGAGCTCCACATAAAATACGAGTTGCAGAGACGTGATCTGCCAGAGGGTTGGCCTCAGCTGGAATACGAGGAACAGGACATCCAATCCCTAAAGAAAAATGCCATCACTAACTGCGAAATTAGAGTGCACTAAACCTAAATTTAACTTTTCAGTTCCAATTAACTTTTCAATTTAACAGTATGATTGCATTCATATTCAGAAAATCTCCCTCCTGCAACAGATATCATGAACATAATTTATGGCAATATACTTCTAGTTTCACACACTAACAAGTGTTGTTCATATTTTAATGATTTTATTCTTTACATTGTAGTACTTCTGACAAACCACTATGAGATACAAACCCTCTTTATTAGAGTTTGCTCAAACCAGGTTGGACAGGATCTTTTCAGCTGGCAACAGGTATAGAGAGAAGAGTCTACATTTCACAGACTGAAAGCTGTCCTACCATCCTGTCTCAAAGAAACAGTAACCAAGCCAAAACATTCTGCCTGGAGCGCAATGGTATTACCTGGAAATATGCTGTTCAGTATCTGTAGTTTGTTAGAATATTTGCGCCACAATCTAAGCACATAGTCTTCCCAGCGAATCATCTTTCCCAATATAAGGATAACTGGGATGGTGGGAAGTCCAATTAAAAGGAATAAAGGATCTGCTCTTTCCATGACATCAAGCCCTTCTTTATGACCCACAACCTGACAAACAGAAAATACCACATTATATTAAGTATGAAGATGTGTAACAAATGCAATAGATTGTCTCAAAAACTTTAAGTACAGTGGGACCTCAGTATCCACGGGGGTTCCGTTCCGGATCCCCCCCCCCGTGGATACCGAAAATCTGTGGATTTAAAAGCTGTTTAAAGGAGAAAAAAAAAACCCAAATCGCTGTTTTTATCTTTGCACAGCTTCTTCAAGCTGAACAACCCAGATGCATTCTGGGGGGGAGCCTGGGAGAAGAGCGAAGCCTTCGTGCAACCTGGAACTGGGTCGTTCAGCTTGAAGAAGCACTGCGGAGACTTGGAAAATGCTGCGCAAAGGTAAAACCAACGATTTGAGGGCTTTTTTCTCCTTTAAACAGCATTTTTTTCTCCTTTCAACAACGTTTGGAACATGGACCCCACAGATCCAGGATCCACGGTGAGATAAATCTGCGGATCCTGGATCCGCGGAGAGGATTCACTGTACTATAAAATATTTTAATTTCAACTACTATTGATGTGGCACATCCTGTCAATAAGGCTCCATGATTAAACTCATTTTAAAGAAATCTAGGTAAAATAGTACTTACAATTAGAACAGCATCTGTTAAAAATTGCTGCTGCTCTAATTCAGATATATCTATACTGATGTAAAATAATTAACACTTAGTGCTTGGGTTTGTCAGGCAGAGAAGTTTTTGCCTTAAAATATCTTGATTTAGTAGTATCTATTTTAGTGCCAAGTTGTTAGCACAAATAAAAGGAACCTTTTATTTGCAGACCACAACAACAGATGGATTGGTTTTACGTGCCACAGCTAAGGCACAATCCAATCACGTACTTATGCGCTCTTCCGTAGAGGGCTCCTAAAGTCGCTTACATAAAAATCAATGAATGGGAAACCATTACAACAGAAAAAGGTTTGTGGGGAAGGTTTATGCCTCACTTGCTTCTTCTCTTCTTCCTCACAGGGCTGTTGTTGGTTCTATGACCAGTTGTGATGAATAACCTGTTTCTTACCCTATTTTTCTTTATTTTCGGACACTTTTAACTTCCTAGACGCCCCTGTGAAGCTCAGTATCTAAAAATTGCTGAGGCATCATCTTGCAGTCAGCCTTTATCCTTTGTTTGAAAAATGCCATTCCAAGATGGCCATGTGCTAGGTGTGGATTCAGGCTTTTTTTACTGTTTGGGATGGCAAGCCTTTTCTAGGATTGGTATATGCTTAACGATTGGGTAGCCAACTAGGTCAAGGGGGTGAAGTGACCCAGGAGGGTTCCACCCCTCCCATCCAAGTACCTTGATGACATCATCATTTCTCATCCCACAGGAAGTAGGCGTTTTCTACCAACCTCCTGAGTGACCCGTTTATTGGGAGCTCAGAGTTCACTCCAGCCATTACAAACTTCCCCCCAAGTTAATTCCGACATGGACCTATGAGGGGGCAGTGGGCTGAGCGATGAAGTAGCATCCCAGCTCCATTTGCTGGGCATTAATGGTGAGTGTGTCCATTTGCTGAAAACTTTTCTTTATGCTTTCCAGCCAAGCTCAAGCATTTTCCACCCACATGCTTGTATATTTACTATCCACTTTTATCCCATAGTGTTTTATTCTCTTTTTTATTTAGACTTTTAACTAGTTACATGTTACCCTATGTCTGCCTTGTCCCTGCTCATGGGTAATTCCGTGGACTGTCACAATGCTTTGCCCTGTGCTTTTGATTTTTAATAAGAGCCCCTGGGGTTCCATGCTCCACTGGGAGGTGTTTTTTTTTCTCAGATGGCCCTCTTCTGCCTGGTCTTTATAACCTGAGATGATGGCAGCAGATACAATCTACCAAGGTTTTTCCCTGTTCAGCTGCTGGTCCAGTAAAGGGAAAGCAGGAAGGGGTGTGTGCATGCTAACCACTAGGCCAGGGGTGTCAAACTCATTTCATACAGAGGGTCAAATAGCATTCATAGTGCCTGCTAAGGGCCGGAAGTGACATCATTAAGAAGGAAGCGAAATCGTTAAGCAGATGATGGCCAATAATAAGCTCTTTGTTCTCACACAGGAATTCATTAGTTGCAAATGTCCTGAGATAAAATTTGCAAATCTTGATAATATTTTCAAGATATAGCCCAATAATCATGTTGAGAGAGCCCAATTATCACATGGGCTGCCCTTTCAGCAGCACCGCTTCTGCCAAGGCATCACCTCGCAGCTCAGGCCCATGTGATAATTGGCCTCTCCCAGGTCCTCGGCAGCGTCTCCCTCTCTCATCCTTCTTGGTCTGCCCCTTCTCCCATAGCGTTTCTTGACTTCTGGGGTCTCCTTCCGTCTCTCCCTCCCAGAGCCTCAGCAGAAGCAGCACTACTGAACAGGTGGCATTTGGAGAGCCCAATCATCACGTGGGTCAGATAAACAGCTTTTGTAGGTCGGATCCGGCCCGCGGGCCTTATATTTGACACCCCTGTACTAGGCGCTACTTGTCCCCAGAGGCCCTTTCCCTGACACCTGTTCCTGGCAATCGTAACCACCACTCATCTTGTACTACTCAATAGTAGTGTCTATGGGCCCAAATGGCTCACAGAACATCGCAGAGCAGAGCTGGAGATAATCCTACTCCCTTGCAGAAAGCCCAAGTGCCATTGCACCTAGACAATTGTGCTGGTGCAAGAATAGCTTCCAGCCTCTCTGACACAGACATCACACTTCCAGATCTTCTGAGTAGGCAAATCAATTCAACAACTCACAAAATTGAGGAGTTATTTATGCCTCTCCTGCGATAGCACAATCATATTCAAATGGTCCTGTCTGTTCTCTAGCAAAGGCTCCTATATTCCTGCTTATAACTAGTCAGTTCACCAGCACAGAAAAGGATTTTGTAATTGAATCTTAGCAATCCATTTTAACAACAGATACAAAGGACCTATCTGAAACCAATCTGTGACAAAAAGCAGAACAAGTATTTTTAAAAGGCTACTTTCATTTAGTTTCTCTCACACATTCAAAAGCATCTTGACATGAGTTTCAGAGAATGTTAAAATCAAACACATATTCAATATCAAGAGAATATACCGGTAGACAAATACTAGTTTCTTGTTTGAATACATGTATACAGTCTTATACAGGTAGCTACAAAAATCAGTGTTTGACATATTTGCTCCACAAAATGACATTTCTAGGTAAATACAAATCATGAATAAAACTGATTTTTCTTTTGCAAAAAATTAAATCTACATTTGTGCCAATGAGTAATTGCCACCCATAACTGAAAACTGCTAGAACAGCAGTAGTGCATTAGACACGTCTATGCAACTGTTGGAAGTTCGTGTTAATGGCTATGTAAAAAGTGAGCCAAAGGAGGAGACTGAAACGGATGCACCTGGATCCTGAGCGCAGAAGAAGTCAGATTTCCTTACCTCACATCCTCCCTCCTAGCACTCTCCGGACCAGGAGAGAAGAAAAATAAAAGCCAGATGGAAGGATTGCTTTATTCACTGAAGCTTCACAGAAAGTCCATAAGCAGGCTGAGGGCTTGATCCAAGCTCTAACCCTCTTTTCTCACTAGGTATTACCGTATTTATTACATTTCTATCCCATCCTCCCTCTTAAGAGCTCAGGGCAGTGCACATGAGGATTATTCCATTTTATCACTGCCATAACTACAGGCAGCTCTTGATTTACGTGGGGGTTACGTTCCTGGAAAATGGCGCATATATCAAAAACACGTAAACGAAAACGGCTTTTTCCATAAGAAATAACAGGATTGGTATGAGTTAAGGAAAAGGTCAGCAAGCACTCACGTTGACAACTGGCAATTACGGAGGGAGGCTGCTGGGAGTGGGATAGCGAGGCTGCTGATGTTGATGGCTCAGATAGTTCATTGTCTCGGGGTGTTTTTGAGAAGCAAGATAACAGTGTTGTTCGTGCAGTTCATTTTTTCCCCTCCAAAATCTCTCAGTAATGCTGCATAGCCAAGCGCACATTTCTGCTCACTTTGGAGCTACATTTGATGTTTGATCGTCCTAGTCTAAGATAGCCAAAGCACTCTCAATTCAACTGAATGCTTCTGTCAACAGCTTAGCTGTCAGAGTTCGCACAACATCAACTTCCTCTTTGCTCTCCGCCTTGTCACGTTCCTTCTGCTTCTCAAGCTCAAACAAATCTTGGGGCAAAAGCTCTTCTTTCTGAGAGTCTAATAACTCCTGCACATCTTCTAATTCCACCTCATCAGGACCCACTTTCTTAGTCAAATGTTTTCTCTGGTCATAGATACGTCAGTTTCAACATCGAAGCCTTATGTGCTAGATACGAGCAAAGTTTTCTTCAAACGCCATTCATAAATGAACAACTAACTGCCTCCCATGCCTCACCATCAAGCATGATAGAGTCTCTAATGTTAAACAATTTCCAGAACTCTTTAACAATAATTTTCCCATCGTCAGCAGCCTTCACTACAGCATCAAAGGTTTTCTTGAGGTAATAAGCCTTAAACATGCTAATCACACCCTGATCCATTGGCTGGATGAGAGAGGTGGTGTTGGGGGGGGAAGATGGATATTTTGAATCTTGAATGGAGCTGGAATGTCAGGGGGCATCGTCTACCACGAGCAAGATTTTAAAGGACAGATTCTCCCGTCGCAATAATGGCGCAATTCATCTTTGAGCTTAGATATGAGATAGTCGCAGAAAATACAACTGGTAACCCATTGCTTACGGTTTGTGAAGAAATGAACCGGTAAAAGATTTTTCACATACCCTTTGAGAGCACGGGGGTTTGCAGAGTGACGGACAAGTGTTGGTTTCAACTTGTAGTCTCCTTTGGCATTACCCTTGAACAGTAAAGTGTAGCTATTCTTAGAGGCCTTGAAGCTGGGTGCTGTTTTCTCCCACCAAGAAATATGTTTGTGCTGGCATTCTTTTCCTCGTCCATGTTGAAAATCTGCTTTGCAGAGTAGCCTCCCTTCTCAATGATAGTCTTCAGAGCTGCTCAGCAGCTATGGCACTGGCAGATGCAGCCTCCCCACTCACATTTATGTTGTGGTAGCCATATCTTTGCCAAAAGTTAGCAGACCAGCTGGAGCTTGCTGTGAAAGGCATCACGGGGCCTTCTTCTCTTTCAGTTCTTCTTCCAAGATTTCTCCTGGGTCAGGAACATGCTGACTGGTACGCTGTACTCATTTTGATCCTCTAGTCTAGCCACATGCTCGGCATTTGCTCCATGCGCTCAATTATGGAGCTCCTAGCATAAGAGGTCTTCTTCGCTCTCGTAGCTGTCTGATTGAGCACTTTTCTTTATCTTGCCTGCACTGTCCCGAATGGTACAAACAGTGCTCTCACGTAAGCCAAGTACGCGGCCAACATCCAAGACACGGTCCTCTCTCCGGAGCCAGCTAATCAAGTCTAGCTTAACATCCTTTGCAATGGATTTTTGTGCCTTCTTCACTCAATGCAGATGGACACTTTCTAGACATGGTCTCGCAGTGTAAAGCATGCCAAAAATCCCACGTCTCCCTTGCTGGCCAAACAAGCAGAAGCATGGGAAGCTTAACAGTGATATTTCAAAAATGAGCCCACTAAAATGGCACTTCTGGTTTTAATTTGTAAATTGCGCTATTTCAAAAACGTGCAAATTAAGACTGTCTAAATTGAGAGCTACCAGTATGCTGTGAGGGAGGTTAGGCTGAGAGAATGGTTATCCAAAGTGAGTTTCATGGCACAAATGTGACTTGAACCTATATCCCCAATGCCCACAATTGACACAAGCTATTACCTTTACCTAATCCTTAACTATTTGAAAGATTCTTACAAGGAATTTCCTATGCACTACTATGATCTACCATCTGAGCTACTGAATGGTCTATCTCAGAGGTTCTCAATCTGTGGGGGTATACAGGCCACAGGTTGGGGGTACGCGAGATGCTCCCCCGCATACACCCTCCCCAAATTTCCCCCCGAAAGGTAAAAAAAGCACTTTCCCCCCACCTTTCGGGGGGTGCACTTTTGGGGAGGGGGTATGTGGGCTTGCCCCCAAAGGTTGAGGAACCCTGGTCTATCTAAATCAGAGGTTCCCAACATTCTTCGGTGGTGTACCACCTCTTTGGCCTCTGACACAGCCGCATACCACTGGAAGTAGGTGTCGATGTCATCAACACTTACTTCCTGGTTTGCGAGCGCACCGGAGACCAGAAACACACAGGTAAGGAGCAAGGGCAGGGAGGAGGGCCCTTCCCCGCTCGGAAAGCCTGTGTGCTTGAGCTCTGCCAGCTCAGCAGAGCTCAAGCTGCTGCTTTTTGGCCTCTGGCATGGAGCGGGTGGCATGGTGGCCTCCACCTTGGCCGCTGGCCACCCGCATACCACCAGCCTATGGTACACGAACCACAGGTTGGGAACCTCTGGTCTAAATTGAGTGAGGTACTCTCTGTCCATCTAAGCTATCTCACAGCTTAGTGGGATAATATTACATGTGTCTCCCCTGAGGAAGAGTGAGTGATAAACATGCATTTCAGTACTTTGAATTCCACAGACAAAAACTAGTCAGAAAACTGATATTATTGACAGACCAGGTTTAGCACAGCAGCTAAGAGAATCAGGAAGGCTCTGGATACTATCTCACCTCTGCCATGAATTCACTAGGTAGCTTTAGACAAGTTACTCCATCTCAGCCTCAGCTCCAGTGGCGTCGCTGGAGGTGGGACGGAACGCTAGGTTCCGCACCGTGCTGCCCCTCCGTTACTCACCGGCATGAGGCGGACCCACCCCCTCGCCTTCAGAGCCATTCAGTGCGGCGAAGGCAATGCGCAGGAGACTCCCTGCGCGTTGCCTTCACCCCACTGAATGGCTCCGAAGGCGAGGGGGAGGGGCCGCCTCGTGCCAGTGAGTAACGGAGGGTCGGCGCGGTGCAGAACCTAGTGTGCCACCCCACCTCCAGCAACGCCACTGCTCAGCTCCTCATCTGCAATTGAGGATAATAATACTTACCCATCCTATATGATTGATGCAATCTGTACCAGAAGATAATGTATGTGAAGCACTTTGAACACTTTAAAGTGCTATATAATAACAGTTTAATATTTAGCATTCAGTTTAAGATTGCACATCGAGCTGTTCTTTAGAGGGAGACATCATCTGTATTTTGGTGCAGCATGCTAAATGACTTAGGGCCACAGTAACGCAGCCATCCCAGATGTCAGATTGTGTTTAAGTCTGAGCAAGAACACAGTCATAATGTAATATAAATTATATGTAAGATGCAGGCAAAATTTCAAACCACTTTTTAAAGAGTGGAATGCTTAAAGGAATGTTTGAAGGAACATTTAATGGACCATCCAAGATACATTTCTGAATAGTATCTGCCATTTAAGACTCTGAGGCAAGAACATGAAAACAGATGTGAGGACAAACAATAGGGCAAGCTATGAATCATGCCCTGCCCGTGGCTCATGGCTGATCACGGCAAGAAATGTGTTGAATTACATGGACCTTTGGTCCAAATCCAAGAACCACAACACTTGTGTTATTAAAAATGTGATTCAAGCTACAGTGTGTCAAAATGCCACTTGAACAGTAAATATCATCATATTTTTTACTTGCACTGGCTGACCTAAAGTAGTTATAGCAAGCACCTGACAAACTGGTTGACTTTCTAAAAATTTTGTTGGACATAATACAATAAAAGTGCCCTTTGACAGAGGCACGTCATAGAAGATAATGAACTATTTGGTTATAGCAACATAATAGTACTTACAGCACTACCAGGCGGTCAGCTAGACAAGGATAGAGGAACTGTCCAAAGCTAAGGGTAGATTGATCCCCCACAGATTAATACCAAAAGTTATTACTGTCCAGTCAGCAGACACTCTCTTGAACCTAGAGAGCACAGGTATGCAGATCTGTTCTACATCTATATGTCTACCTGGGCTTGTACCAGAATCTTTCCAATCCAGGCAGTTGTCCAGGCCCCAAACACTGAAGAAGGGTAAACCAGAGCTGGTAGCCCAGTTTGGCAGCTGCAAAGGGCTCTACTTGCCAAGGATGAGATAAAGAATATGAGCCATACCAGACAAGAGGAACTGACATCATTTCTACCCTCTGCTGGGAATGCACTTCTCAGCTAGTAAAAAGGCAAAAACGAGATGGAATCATAGTGGGAGAGATCAACTATTATAGCAAAGGATGAATGGTGAGAAGAGGAAAATAAAATTTTCAGATCATAGGCAAAAGATACATGAGAAGAATTAAGCAGTAATTTGTCTCATTCAAACAGTAAATTACTTTCTGCACAGCTTCCCTCCAGCTGGAATGAAACTATGCAAAGACAAATGACATGGGCAGGCATGTATGTACAGGTGAACCTTTTCAGGATATTCATCGGTGTGTAAAGTGATAACCTCAAGAAAAAATATGTATGACAAACTGGATTTGTGAATCTATATAAGCTCATGTGTGCATGAAGGAAAGAGAGGAAGGGAAGAGAGAAAAACACATTGCTAAAGTGAAAAAACCAAAAACTAGAGCCAGGCTTAGTCGACTGACTTTCCAAATCCTATTTCTGAATTCTCTTCCTTACAAAAAAAAAAAAAAGTTTCTTCAGCAAAGCTCTAGTAGTTTCCAGCTTGAACACAATAAGTTAACATTTAGAAAGTTTTATCTGAACCTGCATCACTGTTACAGCTCCATAAGTGACAGCTGTCCAGTAGATAGAGCCCACCATTATTCCAGCAGCAGCAAACGGACAGGCTTTTGATATAAGGCGATCTGCTAAGTCCAAGACATAAAAAACTGGACCTATAACAAAGGAGAAAAAAGATTTTTGACATGGAGGACATGAACTCAAAACAAACACAGCTGTAATATTGTAGCAGTTCTGACATAAAATTATGTAGAAATTTAACAATGAGGTAGTGTCAGTGGGGTGGCTGACAGGCTGAAATTATGCATCGCTATTTCACTGCTGCTCAATTTAATAATCAGTTATTAATAATAATAATGCTAAAATGTTTTTTTTCTGCAAAGTTACTGTAATGTGCAAGGCTGGCAGAGTTCCATATGCACTTAGGCATTTTTGTACCAACTTGATGATTTCACAAGTGCTTCATCCTGAAGTTGCAAAATATCTGCAGAAGACGGGCATGGAGTTTAACATCTTGTTCATCATAGCCAATGCTCCTGGGCACTCCGAATCTCTTCAGTCTGCGCATCTTAACGTTGAAGTAATATTCCTTCCAAACACCATCTCCTTCATCCAGCCACTCGGCCAGGGGGTGATAGGTACCTTCAAAGCTCTTTATATGTGCCATACCTTCATGTGAATTAGGGCTGCTATGGATGAGGATGTGAGCAATGGCTGGAAGGATTACAGCATTCTTGACTGCATCACCAACATCAAGGAGGCTATGGATGAAGTGAAATTGCAAACTGGGAACACCTGTTGGAAAAATCTTTGGTCAGAGGCTGTAGATAACTTCATAGACTCCCTCAAAGTAGATAAGTAAGTTTTGAGAACTGTAGACATGGCTTTCCAGGCTGGAGGTGAAGGGTTCAACGGATGTGGATGACAGCGATGTTGAGGAGTTATTGGATTCTGATGGTGATGAACTGTCACAGGCGAACTTAAAAGAGCTTGTTAAAAGTATGGAGGATGAACTAGAGGAGGAAGAGGAGATGGAGCAGGCACTGTGGGGCATCCATAAGTTTGCTGAAGTTTTTAAACTCTTGAAGGAGTTGACTGACAAAATGCAAGAATACGATCCTTTGATGGACAGAAGCCTACGAATCACACGTGAAGTCAACAGGAGCTTCTTTCCTCTAAGGGAGATGTTTTCTGAACTGCAGAGGAAGAGGAAGCAATTCTCCATAACAATGTTCTTCAGTAAAGCCCCTTCAAAACCAAGAACTCCTTTGCCAAGTTCGAAGTGAAAGTGCTCCTCAGAAACTCCAGTTTCATCCCCTCCTCCTACGAGGGCTGCCTTGTTTTTGGCAGAACTCCTTCTACTACTCCTCAGCCTGTATGCCCTCAGGTCCCTCTCTCTCCTGCTGCTGCCTCCAACATTGATCCTGATGACCCTCCAGCTCTTGTGTGGTCAGATGGCGAAGGAGAGGCCTAATCAATAAGCCTTAAATATGCCAGACAGTGCCAGGCATCATCATCTGACTTCATCATTGTGCTGTATGGTAGGGCGACTCATCATCACTGTGTTTAAATAAGCTCTTTTTCATAAAAGCATTCTTTATATACGGTACTATTATATGTACTTTTGATATTCTCTACATTTTTTGTGTAAGTAAGCTATTTGTACACATGTTTCGCCTTGTTTAAGGCTTTGCAGTGTTGCGATTCTCCACTGGCTATAGGCTATACACATTATAGAAACTGCTATCTAACTTGCATGGTTTCAGACTTTCACAGCGGATCCAAGAACGGAACCCCTGCATACTCGAGAGCATTACTGTATATTTGCCTAGACAAAGGAATGTATTTCAATGGAGTTCACTTCCATGCAGGTGTTCCTAATATCGTTTTAAAATTCAAATCCAGTGTTAAACATCTTAAATTTTGTTTTAAATCATGCTAAATGAAATCCTTATATATGTTTACCATAATGCACAAATGCAGCAGCTGGTCTCGTTTGGTTGTTTGAGCCATTTCATTTGTGTTACAAACCCAATAGGCTAGTTCACATGTTCGTATGGGCAGGGAACCAATACACATGATAAAGAAGCAGAAGCACTTCCACCCCATCATATTTATTTGGTAACACATAACGTGGATGATACATGCATTGATTCGAATCACATGTGCAAAGATCTGGTATACACAATCCTTCCACCTCAAAAAAGTGGGAGAAGATTGTATGAATCTGGCCTGTTTATGCAGATTGTGTATTCTGCATTGCACTGAAGACAGGCAAGTCCATATGGTATTAACATACTGGCTGTCATGTTGGGGTGTATTTTTGGTCTGTTATGCTGGTTTGTCTAATAAACATTCTCTATCCAATGTTAATTGTTCTGGAAATGTATGTTAAGTGCTAAAGAAACAGCAAAATACAACCAACATAATATACCCAGAGGCATTCCTACGGTGGGGATGGTACTGTAAGTTGCGCCCTATCCTAATCCCCGTTTACAAGCAGGCATGAGGCGGCCCCGCCCCCTCGCCGAGAATTCGGCCTACGGCGAGGCCGCCTCGTGCCGGCTTTTAAACGGGGACTAGGACAGGGCGCAACTTACAGTACCGCCCCCACCGTAGGAACGCCTCTGAATATACCTATTCTTTCCACCCTCCTGGAATTGTCATAGATGACACATGAAATACTGGAAAAAGTTATTTTCTTTGAACTGAAATGCATATCTTACCTGGTTTTGGAAATACTATTAAGTATTCTGCATTGCACTGAGGACAGGCAACTCGAGCAGTGCTGTTCCCTCTCTGTTTTTCATCTACCCAGCGCTGTAGACAAGACTGGTGAACCCACTTTGTAGAGCCTCTGCACCTGCATGGTCTCACCCACTCTGCTGTTCTGTCATCTTCATCAGTGGCAAAACACACCCAGCAACTCCTGTAAGTTGAGCAAAAATCACATATCAGAAAGTCACATCTGCCAATACAAAAAGGAGTAAAATATTTCTACCAATTTTTATTGATAAGGTCAATTTTAGAAAAGACAGTTCTTCTTAAAGCTGCATTCCCAAGTCACCAAATGCACCAAAATTCAATATAATACACTTTTAGTATTAAACAGTGGAAATGTGCACTTAATCCTCAAATTATGCTCCTTAGAAAATTTTGGGTTAGATCTCAATTAACATTTCTAGCAGGACAGCACTTCCACTCACACAAGAGGGGAGGATTTTTGAGGCTTTCCCTCCCTCCCCACAATCTCAATCCCTCCCACTGCCCCTATATTTTGCTGTTGCTTTATTCCAATTGACACCTTGTCACTCCATGGTTCCTGGGAGCCACTGATCATCCTCAGCCCATGTCAGGCTGTTTTGGTTTTTTCTTTTTTTCTTTTCTGGGGCCAAGCCTGCATTTTTGCATTATTCTTGCCTGAAGCATTCTACTTAAAAACTATAGCGTGAACTTAAAACACTAAATTGCTTAGTAATTTTAAAGTCACTGATTTTTCTGGACATTTACATCTCAATAACTTAGTAGTAATCACTTGTGTTATTTGACAAACTTCATGAACATACAAGCCCCCCATACATTTCGAGAATGAAATAGTGGTGTACACATTCAAACTTAAGCTCATTTGGGCTATCACTTTCAGGTACATTCCAAAAAGATTACCTATCATTCTGGCATCCAGTTTACAAATATAGTCCTTGAGATGCCTACCAGAATTAATGGAACTTCTTTATAATAGTTTAATATGAAGCTAACACCTTGATTATAGGCAGTAAATGGCTTTTGGTACTTCTATAAGAACTACTAAGCAGCAAGTGTCTGCTTCTTCACACAGAAAGAGTAAAAGCAGGAAAACCTTGCTCCATTCACAAAACCGAAGCTTAAATTCAAATTTCCAAGAGGTATCTGTCTTCTTCCAATTCTGAACATAAAATGCATTTTCCAAGAGAGTTTAGTTCATTTTCCAATTTGAAGTGAAAAATGAGCTTGGTATTCCAATCAGGCCAACTCCACAGAGGAATGGAACAAAATTCTACCTCATTCACTCAATATCTTTCACCTTTACAATCTCTTGGTCCAAAGAACTATAGCCAACTGATTCTTTTTTTTTTAAATCAAGAATAGAATGAGATGGATTCAGGATAACACAATATATACACGCACAAGAAAAACAACAACTGGCACAATGAGTAAGATTTCTTACTCCAATGAAATTTGTACAGGAAAAATTCCAGGTGAGTTGTGTCCAACTGCATAAAAATAGGTTAATGCTTATTTACACAATTAAGTAATTTAATTCATTTTATATTTGTAGTCAAAATGGACTGATTGTGTTAAGTATCTAGAACAGGAGTGTCACACATTAGGCCCACAGGCTAGATACGGTCTGTGGAAGTTCGTTACCTGTTCTGTGCAAGCTCTTCATGATGTAACTGCGGAGCTCTGTACAGCCAAAGTTCGGAGTCCTCCAAGGCTGTTCTGGGGTTTCGTGAAACTTTGGAACCCAAGATCTTGAGGAAACTTGCAAGATCTGGGGCACCAAAGAGGGCAGCCTCCAGATCGTAGCATAGGAAGGAGGGCTAGGAGGCATAAAAGAGAGAGGAGAGGTGGGTGCAGGAGGAGGATGAAAAGGAGAGACCCCGAAAAAGAGACACATTTTGAAAACAGAGGAGGGAAATGCACATAGCAGAAGAGGAGGAGTGATCCAACAGGGATGAAGGGAGAAGGGTAGGAAAGGAGAATGTGCTGGATTGGGAATAGTAGTGCTTGTCTGCAGCTGTGAGTTAGAGTCAGGTGCTACCAACAGCTTTTTCTGAGTTTAAATTCTTGCCAAGCAAGACGTACTCCAGCAACACATACAGCTTCATAATAGTTTTATAAAATTAAAGAGTAAGAACAACAGGAAGTGAATTAATTACCTCCATCTCACTCACAACAGTTTCAGGTCTCGCAGGCAACTTCACCAAATTCTCTTAGAAAAGTCAGCCTACCAAACATTTACATATGAGATATATTTATTTCATTCTTTGTTCTCATTATAAGGTCAACAGAATTATTAGACAAACAAGGAAAATTACAACGCAGAGAGAAAATAGCCACCAATGCCACATCTATTAAAGTATCATTTGCTGCAGAGAAGAAAGCTTGAGGTAGCTAGAGAGTCTTTGAAACCAAAAATGACCTCACACTGGTAAATGTAAAAATGAGCAGAAGGTGTTCAACTCTTTAATCCAGAAGGAAGAATTTATGACATCTTCCAGAGCTTGCTCAACTTACAATAAGTTTGATGATGATTTCAGAAGAACTGTTATGTAGGGCAAAACTGAAAAAGTGGGCCACTCAAATGAAGCTGTGGAATATCTTGAGCCTGGTATCCTGACATCTAGCGAGGTCTAAAGTTCATTGGAAGAATAAACTGACAATAGTAAAGGTAAAGGTGACCCCTGACAATTAAGTCCAGTCGTGTCCGACTCTAGGGTGTGGTGCTCATCCCCATTTCAAAGCCAAAGAGCCAGTGTTGTCTGAAGACGCCTCCGTGGTCATGTGGCCGGCATGACTCTCCTTGCCGCAGCGCGTAGCATGCAGCTGGAACACGAAGCGCTGTTTACCTTCCCGCAAGCGGTACCTATTTATCTACTCACATTAACATGCTTTGGAACTGCTAGGTTGGCAGGAGCTGGCCAAGCAACGAGAGCTCACCCTGTCACGGATTCGAACTGCCGACCTTTCGATTGACAGCTCATGGTTCAGCGGTTTAACCCACTGCGCAATGCTGCAATACAATACAATGCTGCAAAACAGCACTCTTGAGTTAGTAATTAAATTCTGCACTTTGAAGCTCAGAACATGACTTACATAATATTAGGCTAATAGTAAAAACAAATACAACGTATTTGTTATACACTTAGTATACGTATTTGTTATTTAGGCAACATTCTTGCAGAGCCCCTTGCACAAGCAGAATGCTCCTTCAGTTCCTATGGGGAGTGCCCAACAGTAAAAGAGCAAGTTGGGATGCTACCCATAAAAAGCTACTGAATTTTTGGAATTCATTTCCTGCAATAGATCAGCATATGTAGTACTGTATAGTACTTTAGACAATGTTCATCTAATTTCTTGCTCAAGTATATTTTAAACAATAGATGGCCTACAAAAAGAATCACATGATATCCTTTATATTCTTAAGTCTTTAGCAAGTTATGAATAATGAATAGCAAATCTCTTGTTTTCTGTCATCAGCTTTATCTTGCTATTGACAGTAGCTACAGCAGAAAGAGCTAAATAAAACTACTGACACAAGAATCTTGGTTCTTGCCAGATTTTCCATTTTCTTCTATTGAATAAAACATTACCTTGATCCCAGTACAGAATCAGGTCACTAGTCAGACAGCAACCTAAAATAGAAATGACTGGCTAGGTCAAACAAAGCGCAGACTCTGAAAACTCAACCCTCTCTCCTTACTAGCTCTGTACAATCAAATCAAGGAGTACAAATGCAGTATGTTCTTTCTGGCCTGAAATCTAACAAGCTTATTATTTCAGTGCTGAAAATATGACTTTTTAAGTTTATGTAAGATTCATTACAAGGATTCCTATCACAAGTTGTTTTAAAGTAAAATAAATATTTTAGTACTAGCACAAATTTTATTCTGCTCCCAGTCCAGACTGAAAATCATCCATGTACAAAACCAAGGACTGGGACGATTTGAAGGCAGAGCTCTTTCACTCCTATTCTGTTGCACATGGAGTGTCCCATTTTTTTTATTTATGGTATGTCCCTAGCTGCAACTTCAAAATCTTCTTCCTCCAAACCAAAGCTGTTTCAAGTATTGAAAGATGACCTTCCCCATCTGTGTATTTGTGTGCCAGGACGTAGCTTGCTCTCTGCCAGAGTACCAGCTGCTACTTCGTGCCTCAAGTTTTAGTTGAGAGGGTTTTGTGTTGCTTTCGCTTTTTTAAGGCCCCGAGACACTTCTAGGAATCAAAGTGTCCAAGATTGTGTGGCAAATTTCAGCTGTTATGGAAGTACCTTAAAAATGTTGATAATCCTCAGTGAGGTCAAAACACCTAGGACAGTGTTTCCCAAACTTTTTTGACCCGCGGGTCCCTTGACCATTGGCAACCCATTACATTATGTTGATGCCTGCCAATTGGCATTGCACTGTTTTCCGAGAGGATTCCATGGCACTCTGCGGTTCCCCAGGCTGGTTTCAGCAGCTCCCCTGGGAACTACACCTCCCAGTTTGGGAACCACTGACGTAGGAGATATATTTGAAGGTAATATTTGTAAAATATGAACAATTAATATATTAATTAACAAAATTAGTAAAAGGGTAATATATTATATAGATATCTTAACAGAAATTAACAAAAGGGATTTTATATATACCGTATTGGTCTGAGTATAAGACTCACTTTTTTCTCCTAATTTAAGTTTTTAAACTAGGGGTGCGTCTTATAATCAGGCTGTTGCAATTTAATGCCAGTGATTTAATTAAATTTTTTAATAGCACCAAACTTTAAGGGTGCGTCTTATAATCAGGTGCGTCTTATACTCGGGACAATACGGTATATAATATATATATATATATCCCTTTTGTTAATTTCTGTTAAGATATCTATATTAATATATTGTTAATTGTTCCTTCAAAGAAACTAGGAGAATTTCAGCAGTAGCAGCATCTCAATTTTATATGAACAGTGATGGAGGAACAGATATTTACTACATTAACCTTTTCCATAGAGCATCTAATTACCATTTTAACCTTAAATATTGTCTTATCGCATATAGTATTGTACTCAACAGAAAATATGCTACATTTTTTTCAAATACACAACTCTGTTCTAATTTCTTTATATCTTCTGCAAGATTATACAGTAGTACTGACCCTATTTGCACTCATGCTACTGCCAACTATACATCATTGTTTTAACTAGAAACACATTAGGTCTGTAGAGGGGAGAGAAGAGAAGGGTAGAAGGCAGCTGTTCTCAAACTGTGGGTCACGAAATTGACAAGGAAAATGTATGGAGCCCTATGGAAAGCAAAACTGAGCCACACATTCTCATCTACACATGAGTAGGAAACCGTGCCTCAGTTCTTAGCAAAGGCCAGGCAAAGGGGAATGCAAGGCCACTAGAATGGTCCCAATCCAATGAACATTGAGCTCAACGAACGCTCCAGAAGGCAGTCCCACCACCTCCATAGTAAAAAGGATTAAAACAGAGGCTTGAGCAGCTGGTAAAGTGAAACTTTGTTTTTTAGTCCCGTAAAGCTAGGTGTGTCCCAATAGAGCGTTGTTTTAACTAAAAAGTGGGTCCTGGTGCTAAAACGTTTGGGAACCACTGGTATAAGGAAATCTGATACTTACTTAAATCTTGCAACCATTACTTCATTTTGAATTGAAATTAAAAAGAGTTCACAGTCACTACTTTTCAAATTTTCTCCAAATTAATACAATATAGTTCTTAGGGGGTAAGTCTCAACAGTAGTCACTTTTTTGTAGCTGAGGAAAGAACTTGTTCTAAACCAAAACAAGGCTATTACTGGATATATTTCACAAAACGAGTATCCTGATATTCCAAACTAATTACTGAAGGGTATATTTAATTATAGTCTAATAATGCATACATGCCCTTAAGGGAATTGAAAAAGGCCTTATGTATATAAAGCCGTGGTTCTATTTAAAGACTCTACAAAGCCTCCTTATCAAATAGCACCACTAGGATAGAATTTTGTGCCTTGTCATTCTCTGCCTCTAACTCAACCTTGCTAATCAGTGAGGCTTCTCCATCTGCATACATTACAGTGCTTCTCATCTTGTTGGTATTTCCAAAGGGAAAAAAAGGTGGGGAAAAAAGTCCTTTTAAATATCAAAATAATTCTGCTTCTGGGAAGCAGATCTCTTTCTCTTTCGCTGTGGGGACAAAGAATCCTAACACTACTAGTTGTAAGGTTTATGCATTGATAAAGCTTAAACTGTTTATTTTCTTCTTCTGTGAACCGCAATTAATTCCTGAGATTGCAAAACTGATACTCAGCCATTAAGCCCTGTGTGGTCACATACGTTTAAAAATATTTTTTTAATTAAGAACTGAAGAAATACAGCCAGATTATTCTTTTAATGAGGGATACATATGTGTCGTAGTACTTTTTAAGCACATATAAAAGAGAGCTCTTACAAGAAACCAGAATAAAAGTATATAATACTAGTTTATATGCACGACTTCTGCTTAAAAATATACTATCATACTGGGCAGTGTGTATGTGAACATTTATACATTTTCATTTACTATCCTACAATAATCTTACAAGTAGTATCACACACACACACACACACACACACACACACACACACACACACACACACACACACACACACACCCAAAGAATTAATTAATTATTTCCAAATTTAGGACTACTATATATATCACTACATTCTTACAAGAGCAATTACAACGTTGCCCCTTATTTGCCATTATGTAATAATGTTATAAATATTGGAGGGAAGCTGGTACAATTTCCTTATTTACTAAATTAATCATACTCATTCTCTCTTCACTGGGAACAGTTAAAACAATGAATTGCTTCTGTCAAAAATGCTAACAGTTTAATTTAATTTATGTTAAAAGAAATGGGAATCTGTAGCTCTCAGGGTTTTCATTCTAGGAAGGTTTTTTATTAAAAAAAACAAATGTAAGAACTTTTAATACTCTGTGGTAATCAATATTCTGTGGTAAACAATCAAGCTTCCTCAGCTGAAAAATAGATCTCAAAAATATAAGGAAAATCAATATACAGTGGACCCATCTGCGGGGATTCTGTTCTCGGAACCCCCGTGAATGAGAAAATCACGGATGCTCAGGTCTGCGGTCAGGGGGTGTTGGGGGACGGCACCACAGTACCTTTTTGAAGAGCCACACAGGCCCACCGTCTGCTTCTTCCCTCTGGCACCGCATTCTAAGCTTCTAAAAGGCCTGTTCAAAGAAAAAAAACACAACCAGAAGTCACTTCCGGTCATGTTTTTAAAAAAAATTTACAGGCCTTTAAAAAGCTTAGAATGCGGTGCCAGAAGGAAGAAGCGGGTGGTAGGCCCACACAGCTCTTCAAAAAGGTACTGTGGCGCCGACCCTGCCCCCAGTGGCATCCCTCCCTCCGCGGTTGACCATCCGCAGATAGTCAAATCTGCAGATGGCCAATCCACGGATAAGGAGGGCCCACTGTACATATCTGTATACTGCATGCAGATGGATCATGGGAAAGGGGACCTGAATCACATTTAGGACATGAATGCTTTCTCAGTGGTTGTATCTTGAAACTCCCCGCCAACGGAGGCCATGTTTCCTCTCTATTGGCCTTTTGCCATGTTTCCTCTCTATTGCCATAGTTCCTTTCTATTAGTCTTTTGCCATCATCTTTCGTTCTAGACAGGCCTTTGTTTCACAGGACTTTAGTTTTTCCAGCTGTAGATTATTTTAAAATTGATTTGTTGAAAGGTTTGTCTGTGATTTCTTTCTCCCATTTTCAATGGCAGTAAATAGTATATTATATATTAATAAATAAAATATCTGTAGCTATGTAAACCCGAGAAGCTTAAAAATAACACAAAGCCAGTATTATCTAGTCTAGTGCATACTGTGCTGCACCTGGGACAGCTGGCTCTATTCACACTCGACTTCACTGAACACCTTGTTACCTTGTTAGAAACATATTTGAATTACTTTCACAATTTGTGAAATAAATTTAGTAACTTAATATGATTATTGGAAAGGCTGTCTCCAAGTTGTTTGCAAGCAATACAATTTGAGTCAGTCCCAGTTCATTAAAGCTCAAGCTTCAAAATTTACGTACAGTAAGCATCAACCAAAAAGTAAAATAGTTACCACAAGTCGTAGTTACTGTAAGGTTTGGTAGTTTGATTTCTACATTAACAGGGTATAATCACTCTCATCTTTAGTGTAAGTTTAAAGAAAATTTTAGTTAGCAGGTGATACGATAGACCAAAAGCATAAGATTTGGTTCTGGTTCAAGTCATCATCACATGCTAGCTAAATTTTTCCTTAAGTAATATATTTATTTCAGCTTTCAAAGTATACTAGGTTCTTCAAAGAGAGGCAATGAGCCTTGCAATCTGTCATTGAACGCCAGGGCAGGAACAGATTGAACAAGACTGCCAGGGTGAAACTATGAAACATGGTACAAAAAATCCTTTATGTACAGTATATGACTCTGTATTTCCTTCTCTCTTCTTGAGGAACAAGCAAATTGATCATGCAACCACTGAGCAATAGCAGAGCACGACAGTCATACACACACCAGGAAATTCAGTACACGTCCGAAAGAATGCACAGATACAAATCCAAAGCCTGCTATACAAACAAAGATGCTATATACACAATTTATTTATTTATTTATTTTTCACATTTTTATACCACCCTTCCTCCAAGGAGCTTAGAGTGGTGTACATATTTCCTCCCCTCCTTTTTGTCCTCACAACAACCCTGTGAGGTAGGTGGGGCTGAGAGATAGTGACTGGCCCAAGGTCACCCAGGAAGCTTCGTGGCTGAGTGGGGATTTGAACCTGGATCTTCCAGGTCTAAGTCCGACTCCCAAACCACTACACCATCCCGGCTCTAGAATAGAAATTGGCCTCACTTATTTTCAGGCACTTCACACAGGATATACAGGGGGGCCGCCATATTCTCGGAGGATACGTTCCAGCCCCGTGGAAACCGTGGAAAGGGGAGAACGCCCCCTCAGCGGTTTTCTGAGCCCCCCGCGGGCGGGCGCACCCCCCGCAGGTGCACGCAACCCCCGCAACCTCCACAACCCCCACAGGCACTTATTTTTACTGAAGAAACCTCCGTTTTTTTCTTGAAAAGGACCAGGATGAGCAGCCTCTTTGCAGGCCTCTTCAGCAAGACTTAGGTGCTAGAGCACTGGTTCTTAACCGGGGTTCGATTGAACCCCAGGGGTTCGGTGAGTCAGTCTCGAGGGTTCGGCGGAGTAGTCCTCCGCCGAACCCGTGAGACTGACTCCCGAGGGCGCGCGCGCGCCGCCCTAATGACCCCCGTGCTGCCCAGGATGTCTCCGGAGACGGCAGCAGCGGAGCCTCCGCTGCCGCCGGCTCCGGAGCTGGGCAGGAGAAGGCCTCGGAGCATCCGCCCTCGGCGGACGCTCCAAGGCCTTCTGAGGGAAGCCCCATGCACGACGTCTTATTTATAAGCTTTAGCGCATGCGCAGAACGTTTGAGGGCAAATTTGCCCTCAGAAACGTACTGCGCATGCGCTAAAGCTTATAAATAAGACGTCGCGCATGGGGCTTCCCTCAGAAGGCCTTGGAGCTCCGCCGAGGGCGGACGCTCCGAGGCCTCCTCCGAGGCGAGGCGTCGCTGGAGTACGAGGGGAAGGGCGGGACCGCCTGCAGGGACCGCAGGAAAGTTTGGCAGTAAACTGAAGGTTTATTGAGTGACAGGCTTTTTCTCTGAGTGGCTGCAGGGGTGTGTTGTGTGTGCGGGGGGTGAAGTAACCTTCAAATGACATGAAAATGACATGAGAGTGGCACTTGCCAAGGTAAAGCCGCACATTTCTAAACTGGTCTCTGAAAGGCAACAGCAGAAGTCACACTGATTTGCAGTGAGTAAATATTCATTATTATGTTTTTGTTTTTGTGTGAAAATCATGTTTTATATTTGTTCTTAATGGTTTTGTTCTTTAATGGTTTTGTTCATTTTGTGCGCCTATAAAAATATACCTATGTATATATACCTAAAATATATACCTATGACATGTTTTGAATTTGAAAAAATCATATTTTATTTTTCAAATTAAGAAGGGTTCAGTGAATGCGCATATGAAACTGGTGGGGTTCAGTACCTCCAACAAGGTTAAGAACCACTGTGCTAGAGAGTCTCAGCAAGGTTGCAGAGACTCTCTAGCACCTAAGTCTTGTTGGTGAGGCCTGCAAGGAGGCTGCTCATCCTGATCCTTTTCTGAGGTTTCCCTGAAACTGAGGTTTCTTTGCTAAAAGTAAGTGCCGGGGGGGGGGGTCATGCAGAGGGGCCATCCACTATCCGTGGATAACTGAATCAGCGGATAGCGTTTATGCCCGCCCTGTATACCGCAGGCAGGTTTTCACCCATTAATCAGTTGCCATGTCCAATTACAGATACCATATATTCTTGTCAGGACCAAGCAAAAGAGCCATGGTGTACAGTCTCAGGAAGACTACTTACAAGGAGCAGCACACTGAATTACTCAAAAATGAGAGAATTCCACTGTCAAACCAAAACTCTCTCATTCACTGCAGGTCAAAGTGTACAGACCTGGTACGTACAGTCCGGTACGTGTACAGTCCGTAAATTATGTACAGTCCTATTATATGTACAGTCCTGGGCTCCCATTTGGTTCACACACACACACACACACACACACACTCTGCAAAATGCAAGCGAAACCAGAGCCTTGCAGGAGAGCAGCCAGCAGGAGCACTTAGCAGCCGCAGCAGTAACCTGGGACATGAGGCGGTGGGGGGAGGGGGCAGAGCAGCTTGATGGGCTGAGCGAGCAAGATGAGATGAGACGAAACACAACCCCCCCCCGCAGTCGTCGCTCTTCCCGCCCTTTCCAAGAAGCAGCCTGACTCACACATGCACAGAGCTCTGCCTCCAAACAGTTTTCTCTTGCAGAAGGGGCAAGCCCTGAGTGGAGGGAGGGAGTCGCGCGACCTAGAGAAGAGGCTTCCGGAGCGCAATTTCCCTCTGCAGCAAGTGAAGCAAGATGATTCTAGCCTTTAAAACGGAACAGTTTCAGAGATAAGTTAAGCAAGATTATAACTTTAGGGGACCTCCGTTGTATATGCGGATTGTCATTAAGCGATCCTGTCATTAAGCGGGGGGTGGGAAGACCTGTATAAGATGCCAGTTTAGTTTTGATCTAGAAAGTCACGAATAGTAAACTACAGTACCACTTTCCCCCACGATGTTAGGTCCACCATCCTCCAGGCAACACACCTGTCTCTCTTCGTTGCTATGAACTTTGATTTAGAAATTCAACCATTAACAAAAATTCTGTTCCTCTACTTTCTGCAAACCTCACATTCTGCTTTTAGCCTAATTGCCACAGTATTTTTCCAATGGAAAAAAATCTTCTCATTTATTTTACAATATAAGCCACTTTTCACTGAAAAGCAGTATATAACCTTAACAACATGGGAAATATATTCTAAAATCAGAGGATGTACCGTAAATTGATTCAGAAGCACGCACAGCATAACAAACAGTATCAGATACCAACACCATTTACATTCCCAACTCAAACCAGAAGGGCAGCAGCTCAGTGGTAAAGTGCAAGCTTTCCAGGCAGAAGATCTCAGGTTCATTTCCCAAGCCCTCTAGTGAAAATGATCTCAGGAAGCATGGATGGAAAAGACCACTACCCAAGTTCTTGGACAGTCATTATCAGTTGGGAGTACAGGCTGATTATCCCTTATCCGGACATCCGAAATCCAGACTATTCCGAAATCCAGACATTTTGGGGACTATGATTTAAAAAAACCCACCTTTTTCCAGCACCTGGCAAGGCATGCTAGGGCACAACATTATTTAAAACATTGTATAAAATTAACTTCAGGCTATGTGTGTAAGGTGTATATGAGACATAAATAAATTTCATGTTTAGACGTAAGTCCCATCCCCAAGATATTTCATTATATTTAATGCAAATATTCCAAAATCCAGACAAATCCGAAATCCAGACAACTTCCCGTTCCAAGCAGTCCGGATAAGGGATACTCAACCTGTATTATTATTATTTAATGAATTTCCCTTGCCAAAGCAAATGTCCAAGGTGGCTTACAACATGCTCACAAAACACAACACAATAACAAAATGATAAAACTCTCAGGGCAGTGCTGGACTCCATGGAAGTCAGGGTTATATGCTAATGCTCCCTCTGGCCTGGGTACCTCTTCTTCCTTCATCTCCTTAGGGGAACTTGAAATCTCAAGCCAACCCTGGGAAGGTGGAGTGGAACCAAGAACCCTCTCAGTAAAAACAGCAGCAATAAAAGCTGCAATAAAAACAATCAAACAACAACGTCTTCCTGCAGAGGAAATGCAACCCCATTCAGAACAGGCATTGTGGATTTCTGGACCAAGAGAACCTCTGTTTCATCCAGGTTTAATTTCAGTCTGTTAACCCACATCCAGTTCCCAATCATCCCCAGGCAGTGCTAAAAAACCAAAACAGCCTCCCCAGTATTAGGAGAAAAGGAGAGATAGAGTGGGTATCATCAGCATACTGATGGCATCCTGCTCCAAACCTCCAGATTACCTCTCTCAGAGGTTTCATATAGAAGTTAAACAGCATGGAGGATAAAACAGATCCCTACAGCACCCCACACACCAATAGCCAAGATGCCAAAAAAGCATCCCCCAGCACCACTTTCTGGAACCTCTCAGTCAGGAAGGAGCGGAATCACTGCAAAACAGTGCCCCTAACCCCCAACCAAGCCATTCGCCCCAGAAAAACACAATAGCCAACAATGCTGAAAGCTGCTGAGAGGTCTATCAGGACCAACAGGGACACACTCCCCCAGCCCAGTCCCCGGTGCAGCTCATCAACCAACGGTGAGCAAGGCATTCTCCATTCTGAAGCCTGGCCGGAATTCCGAAGCCAGATTGAAAGGGAACCAGATAATCTGTTTCATCCAGCCCCCTCCAGAGCTGAGATGCCACCACCCACTCAATCACCTTGCCCAGAAAAGGGAGGTTTGAATCTGACTGGAAATTGTTCAACATAGAGTATTAACTACCCCCCCCCCCCCGGGCAGATCTAATAAGCCAAGTTGGGCAAGGACCAAGTGAGCAGATAGACAGCCTTGCACTCTAAGGATTCTGTCCACTTCCTCAGGCAATACAGACTGAAAATAATCCATAAAAACAGAACCAATCAATGTGGATTATTATGAAAATAATCCATAAAAACAGAACCAATAAAAAAACTCCAGTCAATGTGGAGTCCAAGTCATGGTGGATGGAGCAATTTTATCTGCAAAGTGACTAGCAAGCATGTTACAGTGAGCAACCATACACTCCTCTTGCAGCCCTGAAGGGGCCAGGTGGAGCAGGCTTCACACCACATGGAAAAGCTCAGCTGGACAGCTCTCTGAAGACATGGAGTCTTCTTTGCTACCATCACCACCACCACCACGGAGTAGGCTCTAATATGAGTTCTAATCCGTGTTTGGTCAGACTCATCGTGAACTTTCCTCCACTGTCGCTCCAAGGATCTGCCAAGTCATTTCACTGCCTGAAGATCCTCAGTAAACCAATGAGCCACCTTAGTTCTATGACATGGCCAACGGGAACACTCAGGAGCAATCTGATCCACCAAGCTAGCCATTTCCTATTCCAGAGGTCGACCAGAGCTTCAGATAAGTCTCCGATCCTGATAGCAGGAAAATCCCCCAGAGCCCTCAGGAATCTATCAGCTTCCATACAATTAGGACCCCCGCTCTTGAGGAGGTAAGGAGCTGCAAAAAACCTAAACCATGGGTGTCAAACCCGTTTCATACAGCAGGCCGAATAGCATTCATGGCACCTGCTGAGGGCCAGAAGTGACATCAGTAAGCAGGAAGTGACAAAATTAAGCAGAAGGGACCAAAAATCACTAGTAGGAACTCATTATTAGCGACAAATGACAGAAGAGAAATGTGCAAATCTTGATCATATTTTCAAGATATGGAAGAACTCAATCATCATGTGGGCCACCCTTTCAGTCATGCCGCCTCTGCTGAAGAATCACTTCACAGCTCAGCAACTGAGAGGTGCTCTGTGAAGCGATACCTCGGCAGAAGCAGCACTGCTGAAAGGGCGGTCAGCGTGATAATTGGGCTCTCTCAGTGCCTCGGCAGTTGTCACCCTCCCAAAGCCTCAGCAGAAGTGGCGCTACTGAAAGGGGGAGAGCCCAATTATTATGTGGACTGGATAAAGAGCTTCTGTGAGCCATATCTGGCCCATGGGTCTTATGTTTGACACCTCTGGCCTAAACCCTACCAGAACGTGTTCTTTTAGTGACAAAGGATTATCTTTAATCTCCCCTACACCAAGATCAGCATCCACTTGCCCAGCACTAAATACCGTATTGTCCCGAGTATAGGACGCTCCTGATTATAAGTCGCAGCCTTAAAGTTTGGTGCTATTTTTTAAAGAATACATTTTTAACTTTTTTTAACTTAAATATACACATTAGTAGAACAGTACAGCTTTAGTACAGTTAAAGGCATAGGCACCCTGTCCCTTATTGAATCTGGGCACTCTAGTATTAGTAGCCTTCCCAGATCCAAAGGGGGACAGAGTGCCTACCTTTTAACCTTTGGAATTTGGGCAGGTGTAGCTTGTTGCACCCTTCCATGATGATGAGCTGCACCTGTCCAAATTTCAATGAACAGCACAATCCTATGCATATCTACTCAGAAGTAAGTCCCATTGCATTCAATGGGGCTTACTCCCAGGAAAGTGTGCATAGGATTGCAGCCTAAAGGTAGGCACTCTGTCCCCCTTTGGATATGGTAAGCCTACGCAGGAGCTCTTGCTCTCAACTTTCAAACTGTACTCTCAACTTTTAAACTGCAAGATCAATAAATATCTTAGTTTCCACAGAGTCCTGGAGTTGAAACTTAAGGGTTAATTTTTTCAAATGCTTCCAGAGGCTGCTGAGAGATAATGATCTCTCATGGTATTCAGCCATTTAGCAAGTGATTAAGAACTGCAAGGAAAGGCTTGAAAACACAGTGCTTTGCAGTTTAAAAAGAGAGAGAAAAAAAAAGCCCCGTTGGAGAGGCTTGGTTTGAAAGCGCTTTGCATAAAACACTAGGCAGAAAAGCTAGGCTTTGATTGTAGGGCGCACCCCCTACTTTAAAGACTTGCCTTAGGGCAGCGGTGGGGAACCTCTGGCCCCAGGGCCGGATCAGACCCCCGAGGCCATCCGGTCCAGCCCCCGGAGAGATTGCCAGGAGGCTGCCCAACCGGCCTCTGGAGGCTCCGCCGGGTCCGCGTGTCACCTCCGGAGGTCAGGAGAGGGCCTTTGCATGTCCTCCCTGGCCACCGCCTCGACCCCTTCACACCAGGCCGTTGGCCATTTCGCACATGCGTACCACGCCGATGAGGGCAAGCTCTTGCCCTCTTGCCCTCATCAGCATGGTATGCCGGAGGTGACGCGCGGACCCAGCGGCAGCTTCGGACGGTGAGCGCGGAGGCCGATGGGGGGTGGGGGCAAAAATTAATTAAATAAATAAAAATGGTGCCTGGCCTTACGGCCGGCCCTCAAGCAAATTTCTAATATTTAAAACGGCCCTCGCCAGGGAAAAGGTTCCCCGCCCCTGCCTTAGGGGATAAAAGTGAGTCTTATACTCGGGTAAATACGGTACTAAGGCTAATACATGCCCTGCCACATGAGTCAGGTTGCCATGGCAGCCATGAAATCCTAAGCTGCTCCACTTCCAGGGGACCCAGCACAGACAATGAAGTCCCCAACAGTACCAGTCAGGGGCACTCCAAGATCACCCTGGTAAGTTCAGGCAAGGAGACTATTGTGTAGCAAGGCGGGCAGTATACCAACAGAATCCCTATCCTGTCTCACCCACTCAGCACGACACAAAGGCATGCAAACTAGAAAACAGCTGAACTGGGTCCCCAGTTCAGGGAATTACATCACAATAGACTATCGCGACTCCACCCCTGATGCTGTGGGTGCTGGTGCTGCACCAGGAAGGCCAGCGGACAATACTGGGAAAGCCTAAACCCGCCCACCTCACCCAACCAGGTCTCCGTGATGCATTCCAGATCAACATCCTCTTCAGAATCAAATCCTGAATTGGGCAGGTCTTATTAATTTACTGACCTGGCATTTAAAGAAGCAGCTTCAGGTTAGAGGGGTCACTATCAGAATCACCAGTGGTTCTGGGGATGAGCGAAGGGACAGAAAGAGGAATAAGTCTGTCCATGACAAACCCTCTTTTCCCTGGAATAGCTGACAACAACCCACACCACCACATCTCCCATGGCCTGTCACCCTTCCAATAGCAGCACTGCCACTCCCATCACATTGTCCTGGCAGTGCCCCCTCAAAACCACACACAACACATACACAAACCACCCACATCCTAACCCCAAACCAATAATCATCCCTAACTACCCCACTAATTTCCTCAATTAAACCACTGCTATTGTCACCTCCATTCCACCCCACAGAGCACTCAAAGCACTGTTCCCACTAAGCTGCGTGGTTCAAAGCCAAGTTCCATCAGCTCAGAGCTCCACAACCTGGAATTTCAGTGATGATTTGTGATGTCATTGCCGAGTGTTTGGAGACACCACACAGCAAGAAAGGGGTTCGTGCAGCAGTGCAGACCCCTTACAGCGAACATAGAACCTAAGGAAAATGAAGAGAGGGAAAATGGCAAGGAAACCAGTCTGCCAAGAGGCCCTAGCTATAGGGGCATCCGGGGGGGGGGGGTTGAGCTGGTGCGGGTGCATTGGGTGACACCAGGGATGCTGTGCCCCGCCCAGGCTCAGTGGTCTTCTTTGGCCGTTCCAACTCGCTTCTTTGTGTTCTCACAAGCTTTGCTCGCAAGAACACAAAGAAGCGATTCGGAGAGGCCTAAAATGGCCAACGAAGGGTGTTATTCTTCCCTGTAGCCTGCAGGGAGGGGGCAACACCCCCTTGGCTCGCTTGTCTTCTGCGGCTCCAATTCCGAGCCAAATCTAAGTTGGATCTTCACGAAGAAGCGACAACTCGGCTTCAGCTCAGAGGCGGAACCGCCAAGGACAGCCTGCAGGTTGCAGGGAGGGGTAACACCCGCTTGGCTATGCCACCAAGCCGAAGACGCGACTCAGCTTCAGCTCGGAGGCAGAGCCACCAAGCACTTGACTCGCATGTCTTCGATCGCCTCTCTTCTGCCAAACCAGAAGTAATTCGCAGCGACGTGATGACGTCACCACGATTACTTCTGGTTCGGTGATTTGTCCTGTGTCCCATGCCGCACTTACCTTGGTGTCACCTCTGCCTAGCTCTCCCCACACCAATGAATTTAAAATTAAACTTCTTTCTACACCAAGAGTTGTATGCAGGGTTATACTTGGGATAATCACCAGTGGTGATTTGGGATAGTCCTACCACTAGCAGAGTTCCATCAACGTTGAGTAAAAGCTACAGGCAGAAAGAGTTTGTGGAACAGAGCAAGTATCTGTAGTGTCCCACAGTACAATTTTCCTTAATATATGTTTACTAACACCATTATGTATTGGGATTATGAGTTGTTTTCATTAGAGAGTGCAGCCAATGTTGTACAAGTTCTTGTGCAAGGTATTCCCTGTGCCAACAGACTTTGGATTTCTTAATTCTTTTTCTCATGCAAGCATCTTGTGCTAACTATAAAATGATTCTCCCGTGAATTCAAGAGTCTTTCGGCAATTGCTTCTCCAAAATTTCATCTATCCTTTTCTTTCTACAGCTCTTAAACATATGTGATCTTATTCTTCAGGAGTTTTGCAGTATGATCTAGTGCAAGGGTTCTCAACCCCCTGACCCGATCTGTCACTTACCAAGCCATGATGTTCCTGCGTACCACTGAAACTGGCAATGATGTCATCACTTCTGGGTTGGAGGCCTTGGCGTGAACCTGCAAACGCCAGTAAGAGGCTGCGGGCAGGAGGGCTTTTCCCAGCACATGAAACCTGCACACTGGAGTTCTGCTCACTGAGCCAAGCCTCCTACCTGCATTTGCAGACTTGTGCAGAGGCCTCCATAACATGAGGTGGGTGTTCGCGGGTGCCATGCATACCACTGACACTCACCTCATGTGCCACCAATTGAGAACCTATGACCTAGTATGATCTGAAACTGTTCAGACAAACCTATGCATTTCCATAGTCTTGCAATTTATACTTGAAAGACTATACGTCTTTCTAGGTGGTTCAAAGAGGGTGAACTCAAAAGTTTTGTTTACAAAAAAATCCATCAAGTGGTGGAATAAAGAGAGATCTTTATGCTGCCTCTCTCATTTTGTGGATCCAAGCCAGCATCAACACCCCAAAGTAGAATTAAATGTCACATAAAGGTTCTGCTGCTGCAATACCATACATGTGCTTTCCCCTGATTTCTTAATACTGTACTGTACAATTCATACAAGCTGCATCAACTCTCGCCCAAATATTAGCATCCGTGTTCTAAAAATAAAAATATCAGCTCCCAAGAAATATAGAATAACTGCAGTATTACTGGAATGCAATTATAATAAAATTGCAATTCCTCAAATTACGCGTTTAACCATTTTGAATGAGGCTACTCCAATCTAGTTGGGAACAAGAGCTTCCATGATTACCTTCTGCAATCCTGAACATACTTACTAGACAGTAAGGACCACTGAATTCAATGGGACTTCTGAGTAAACATACAGAGGATTGCACTGTAAGTGAAGAAAATGTAGAGCAACCCACAGATCAGCATTTTCACCTTCATCACAATAATCCTTTTTCAGATTGTCTAACATCCATATGCTACTTTAGTACCTCTCTCGTGCTTTCTCCAGGATTTTATCACTGCTGCAACTACAGTAAAAGGTAAAGGTGACCCCTGACAATTAAGTCCAGTCGTGTCAGACTCTAGGGTGTGGTGCTCATCCCCATTTCAAAGCCGAAGAGCCAGCGTTGTCTGAAGATGCCTCCATGGTCATGTGGCCGGCATGATTCTCCTTGCTGCAGCACATAGCATCTCCTGACCTAAATGCTCTTGTACACCATTTTACATGACGGGCAGCCCAGTCCTGCTCTAAAGATCTGCCAGGCGGCCGAGGCCGCCCGCCGAATCCTGATCTCCGCCGTGGGCAGCCTGCAGCAGGCAGTCCGCAGCGGAAAGTAACTCCGCAGCGGAGTGTAACTGCAGCTGGGGCAGATAGGCCTCCTCAGATTTCCGCTAGCTATTTTGCTGGCGGACGTCAGAGGACGCCGTGAAACGGCTCAGCCGATCAGCGGGGGTCATGATTCGGCCAAGGCCGATCCCCGCCCCCTCCCTGATCAGCTCGGCCTATCGGCTCCCCCCGTTTGCTCCCGGACCGCCCCCCCACTGGATCCTGACCTGGTTTGGGCGGCGGGCAGGAACGCGTTCCGCCATCCTAATTTAGAGCAGGATTGCGCGGTGAGAAGCAAAGAAGCCAGAACACCAAAAATCCTGTTTCCCTGCACCACAAAATTAAAGGCTTTTGAAAACAGGGCCAGGAGGATGTGACACTTTCCATGTTGAATGATGTAACCTTTGCTTGCCTTCTTGAAGATGCATACACGAGGTAAGTACTGTACATTAAATATTACCATGGTCAGCATGGTTGAAGCATCTTCAATTCTGGTTAAGCACTACTTTTTGTTTAATAGCATTTCCAAGAACTGTGAACGTGTGTGTGTGTGGGGGGGGGGGGTGTTAAACAAGAGTAATATCTTTACTGCCAAATACCAAATGCAGCATTATGATTTCTGTGTCTTGTAATTATATGATAACATAAATCCGATTCTATTAGAATGTATTTGATAGCAATGGATGCTATGTGGGGAGCGAGTTATATTTGTGCTTAAGATGTCATAATTCTCACAAAGCTCCTGAAAGGGACACAGCAGCCAGTTCAACCTCATCGCCGAGAGCCCCGTATTTCGTTCTGATCCCCGTTTCCGCGTATACAACGACCTCTAGTTCCCACACTTACTTTTGTCCCACCTGTGCGGCTGTCCACATATGCAGGCGGGCCACCCCTCGTATAGCGCGCTTTCTCTTCAGTCTCCTCCACTCCATCTGGACTCTCGCTTTCTCCAAAGCGCCCAAACGGGACGCTCCAGGCCACCCTTACCAACCACCTTTTAGAGACTCGCTCTTTTTCGTACCTGTCCATATTCTGTGTCATCACCAAGTCCGTCCTCTCCGTCATCCTCTCCGGGCACGGTGAGCCCGGTGGCTCGGCTATGACAGGCGCCAGGAGCCGGCCTGGTAAACAAGTCCACAAGGAGAAAAACGCTCCAAGAGGCTTCAGATAGTTCGTTTGCGGCAGCGGCGGCGACCGATGACACGGAGCGAAGAGGCCACTTGACGGGGCGAACTAGGCCAACCCTGCTAGGCAGAAGGGGGGAGGGGAAACAACAGGGCCGCGGCCTCCGAGCGATGAGCGAGAAACTGCGCACGCGCGGACTCTTACCTCACAGAGGATCCCCTACTGCGCCAAGGTTTCCTTCTCACCCGCTCTAAGCGAAATACTGCAGAGGGCGCCCAAGGCACCATGGGAGATGTAGTTCCTCCTCCTTTCTACCCCTGACTAGATTTAAATCCCCCACCCACCCCCATCCCTTCCTTCTGCTAACGGCGCTCCAGTTACGGTTGTTTCTATCCTACCCTACCCGCAGCTGTGTGTGGGGTTTTGCCTTCGGTTGGGGACGCGGCGAGATGGCTACGCTCGCTGCGGGAAAGGTCAGCTCCTTGCCACTATCATCGTCTGTGGGGGGGCGTTTCTCCGCCTTTTCTTGTCACCGACCTTCCCCCTTCGTCGGGGAGGGGAGAGAGGACAGTGCTCCACAGTTGCGTGTGATATTACTGTGTGTCCTCTGAGGCTCTGCATATTAATTTACCCACGGAGGGAAATATTCTTCAATTAAATCACCTCGGTGGAAGTCTTTAGTTCTTTGAGTGCCCTCTTTCTTGCTATCTTCCCCAATTGTAGGTGTTCCTGTTGAATTCAGCTGCTGACGCTATTTCTTTCCCCCCTATTGTAAACCCCCCCCCCTCAATTTGCAAGTAACACGTTTTCTTCCGCGTCCTCTCCTTTTCCCCGTGTCCACGTCAAAAAAGTTCTTGGAAAGGAAGGGTAAGAAGGTCTTTGACCTGCGAATTCTTGACAGGGCTAACTTGAGAATTATGTTGTATCCTCCCCGTGCACTGTAATGCATGGTCCTTTGCGCACACAAAGATGCTGTAGTTGTCTTTTGGAAAGAGAAAAGTAAAAAGCCTAGTTTAAGGGGGGAGCGAGGAACAATGGAACACTGTAGAAAATGGGAGTTAATATGTCTGCTTACAAGGGTCTTCTAATTTTCTCTTTCTCCTGGAAGCTGTGGCTGTGTAAAACTGAACGTTGACTGTGGCCCTGTGTCGTCATCCCCCCCCCTCATTTTTGGAGCAATAGGAAGTTTCAGTGGTGGTCTCTTATAGGGTCATCATCCCTCTTGTGAGGGGTGTGTGAGGGAGGGAGTGTACTGTCTTCCAGTTAGCTGAATGGAAATTGGATTTTTCCTGTTCAGGTTATGTATGGATGCTGCTTATTAAAAGCATGATATATCTGATCTGCAGCAAAGAAAACCAATACCAATCAATGTGGGCCTGCTTTCTGAAAAGTTCTAGGAATGAGCTTGAAGAATGCTGTCACCATTTTCTTCCTTATATGCTCTCACTCGCACACCCATCCACAACAAAACTCTTTGTTTTGCTTAAATATATCAACAAGCATATAATAATAATAATAATAATCAGTATTATTGAACAAAGTACAGTATATGGATTGGATACGAGATAACTGAAACAAATTGCAATTTGTTTCAGCTAGGAGTAACAGAAGTAGAGTATGAGATGCTTCCTATAGTTATAGCTCATTCCCCACTGATCTGCTATATATCACATTTCATTAAGATGTTGGCTTGGCATACATTTAAATATTTATGCGTAGAGGAAAGGACATCTTTCATATTTAAAGAGGGTGTTTACAATAATGTTTTCCTTTCAGTGGTCCTGTGATTTTTTTTTCTCCTCCTGTGTCTGAATGAAGGCTATAATTTGGTTGTACTCTTGAACCTAATGCTTGGTTATGACTCTACACTCAGTATAATTTAGAACTAGAGATACATGATTACTTTTACTTTTTAGGTGTGAAAATTTATTTTTAATGGTTGATACCTTCAGAACTGGCATTTTCATTTCTGTAAATGCAAGCAATTTCATTTCTGTAAATAAGCCTGCCACCTAATGTTTGGTAGTGTTTTGTTCTTCAGATTGGAAATAGAAAAAAATACTTAATGAGTATTGTATGAAAGGGCTGAAGTCTCAACTGTTTCTCAGTGAGAAATTTCTCATTTCTGTTTTAATTTATTTTTGTGTAACAGCTCTTATTAAACATGTTGAGAAACTACTAGGAAAAATATAGCAGAGTAATAACCATGGTATTAATATTAATAATTTGTACAGCACTTTAGCAAATGGGGAACATGAGAATTTTTATGGGTCTCATTATTTCCCTGTGCAGATTGGAGTAACTTTGGAAGTCATATGAGTAATGAAAGTATGCCATTATGCCATTATAGAATGAAATATAATTTTCTGATACAATAGCTTTGTATGGTAGTTTGTGGAATTAAAAGCTTGTTGCTGACTTTTTCCTGCTTCAAGCACGGGATTTAAAGTTCCTTCCAACTCTGTGATTCACAGCGCAATCCTGTGTAAAAAAAAAAGCGCCGGGGGAGAGCGCACTCCCCTGGCATTGGGTGTCATAAACGTGCTGTAAAGCATGCTCATGTCACCCGGAGAGTAAGTGCTGCTGGCACAGAAGCCGGAGGCCCTATCTCCCTTGGTACATGGTCCCTGCGCCCGCCAGACCAGGTAAGCCCTGCACTGACCGATGCAGGGGCGGGGAGAGTGCGGACCGGGTGGCGAGGGAGGGCAGCCATTGACCAAACTAGGCAGGGGGAGGGCGGGGATATCGGCGGCAAGCTCATATCCCAAGCCCTCTCCCGGCCCAGTGCGGCCTTAAGGCCGACCCACACTGCACGTGTTCTAGCGTGGAGGCATGCGAGCATAGGTGCCTGGATGCCCGCCTCCAACCACTGACCTCGTCTACACAACTGTCTTCCTGCAAATAGTCCCTCCTGATTGTCCTGCCTTCTAATCGCTGATTGGCTGAAACATAAGCCAATTATGTTTGGCGCTCCAATTGGCTGAAACCCCCTCTCATCCCATTGGTGGTAAAACTAGCTCTGCGTCCTGCCCCCTAACTCTGCGTCCCTGCCCCCTCAAAATCTTGAGCGGGGTCATTTGAGATCGCGCCGGAACTCGGGAGAGTGCAGGCCGCAGGTCTCCCACATTCAGATGCGAACTCTCAAAATGGAGGCCAAACAGCTGGGGGAGCTCCGCACGCGTCTGGGACGTGCCGGAACTCGTGCGGTGTGGGTCGGGCTTTACACGCCGGGCTTGAATGTACGCTAGCTCCAGAGCTGGCGTACACTCGAGTAGACTCACAGGGCCTCAGGCTGCTTGCACCCGATCGTCCCCTTTCCCCTTCGATCGTCCCCTTCCCTCGCAGCTCAGAACCGGGATAGGATGAGGCGACTGGCCTACAGGATTGGACTGCCTGTTACTATAATTTGTTTCCATACCAACTGATGCAAAAAACGTATGTATGTATTTTCTGCATGTGAACTAATATACTTAGGGTTGCCAGGTTACAACCTTATGAAGCACATTTTTTTATTTAAAAGAATTTATGCCCTGCCTTTCCCTTGCCAAAGCAAATGCCTAAGGCGGTTTACAAAATGTCACACAGCTCAATAACAAAATAATAAAACTCTCAGGGCAGCGCTGGATTCCGTGGGAGCCCATGTTATAGGCTCCCTCTAGCCTGGGTACCTCTTCTTCTTTCCTCCCCTCACAGCATGCATCCGACCTGTTTGAATGCACTTATTAACAGTAGTATCACCAGAAAAAAATAGGGGGGAGGGGTAACAGACAAAAGTGCATTTCTAAAGGAATGAAATTTTTTTCCACATGGTAGATTTCTGAAAGAAAAACAATGGTATATCTCACATCAGTGCAGAAGCAGCCCTGTCTACCTATAATGGGGGCAAATGCTGAGTCTTGTTTTACTGCAGATTAAGAAGGAGGTAGATGGAAGGATGGAAAGAGGAATGGATACAAACACCTGCTAAATCTCTTGATCAGTTCATGCAAAGGTAAAGGCTTGTTCTCAAGCTTGCAAGCCAGTCATTCCTACTATTGTTTTAGTTCCAAAATAGGAATAATTAAGAACATAAGAAGAGCCTTGCTGGATCAGGCCAAAGGCCCATCTAGTCCAGCTTCCTGTATCTCACAGTGACCCCACCAGATGCCTCAGGGAGCACACAGACAACAAGATACGTGTTTCCTGCTGTCACTCACTTGCACCTGGCACAGAAAAAACCTACTTCTAAAACCAGGAGGTTGCTTATGACTTGTAACCTGTGATGGTCTTTTCCTCCATGAATGTATCCAAACCCCTTTTAAAGGCATCTAGGCCAGGTGCCATTACCACATCCTGTGGCAAGGAGTTCCACAGATGAATTACATGCTGGGTGAAGAAATATTTTCTTTTGTCTGTTCTAACTCTCCCTCCACTCAATTTTAGTACGTGTCCCCTGGTTCTGGTGTTGTGCGAGAGGGAGAAGAATTTCCCTCTATCCACTCTCTTCATCCCATGCATAATTTTATACATCTCAATAATGTCTCCCCTCAGGCGCCTTTTTCTAGACTGAAAAACCCCTTATGAGGAAAGGGTGGTGGTGCTCCAGCCTACTAATCATTTTGGTCGCTCTTTTCTGCACCTTTTCCAGTTCCACTATATCCTTTTTGAGGTGTGGTGACCAGAACTAGACACAATACTCCAGTTGTGGCATCGATTTGTACAAAGGCATAATTATATTGGCCTTTTTATTCTCAATCCCTTTTTTAATGATTCCAAGCATGGAGTTGGCCTTTTTCACAGCTGCTGCACACTGAGTCGACACTTTCATCAACCTGTCCACCAGCACCCCAAGATCTCTCTCCTGATCTGTCACAGACAGCTCAGAACCCATTAGAGTGTATGTGAAATGTTGGTTTCTTGCCCCAATGTGCATCACTTTGCACTTACTTACATTGAAGCGCATCTGCCATTTTGCTGCCCATTCTCCCAGTTTGGAGAGATCCTTCTGGAGCTCTTCACAATCCCTGCTGGTCTTCACCACCTGGAAAAGTTTAGTGTAATCCGCAAACTTGGCCACCTCGCTGCTTATTCCCAACTCCAGGTCATTTATGAACAAGTTGAAAACCACTGGTTCCTTGGGGCACACCGCTTTTCACCTCTTGCCATTGTGAAAAATGCCCATTGACTCCCACTTGCTGTTTCCTAGTCTTCAACCAGTTCCTAATCCATAAGAGGACCTGCCCTCTATTCCCTGACTGAAGTTTTCTCAGGAGCCTTTCATGAGGGACTGTGTCAAACGCCTTCTGAAAATCCAGATATATAATATCCATGGGTTTACTCGCATCCACTTGCCTGTTGACCTTTTCAAAAAATTCTAACAGGTTTGTGAGGCAAGACTTCCCCTTGCAGAAGCCATGCTGACTCTCCCTCAGCAAGCCTGTTCTTCTATGTGTTTTAAGATTTTATCCTTAATGAGACTTTCCACCATCTTCCCTGGAACAGATGTTAGGCTGACCGGCCTGTAGTTTCCCAGGTCCCCCCTCCTTCCTTTCTTAAAGATTGGCATGACATTGGCTATCCTCCAATCCTCTGGCACAGTGACCGTTTTAAGGGACAAGTTGCATATTTTGGTCAAGAGGTCAGCAACTTCATTCTTGAGTTCCTTCAGAACTCTTGGGTGGATGCCATCCAGACCCGGTGATTTATTGATCTTTAATTTGTCAATTAAGTCTGAAACGTCTTCTCTTTTAACCTCTATTTGCCTTACAGCGCAATCCAACTTAACTTTTGTGCCGGTTTAACCAGCGGTGCAGCGAGAACGGGAGGCCCCAGAACAGAAAAGGGATTCAAATCCCCTTTGAATTCCTCTTTAAGAGGGGATTTGAATCCCTTTTCTGTTCTGGGGCCTCCCGTTCTCGCTGCGCCGCTGGTTAAACCGGCACAAAAGTTACGTCGGATTGCGCTGTTAATTATTTTGTCAGGACAGGCCGTTCAGGCAACGGTATTTGCTTGAGGTCTTCTGCCATGAAGACAGATGCAAAGAACTTGTTTAATTTCTCTGCAGTTTCCAAGTCCCCTTTTATCACCCCTTTCTTCTCTTTACCATCCAGCGGACCAACCGTTTCCCTGGCAGGTTTCCTGCTTCTAACATATTTGAAGAAGCTTTTATTATTCCCTTTTATGTTTCTGGCCATACGTTCCTCAAAGTCTTTCTTGGCCTCCCATATCATCTTTTTCAAGAGGTTCTTTAGTGTTTTTTTTATTTTTAAACTTCATATTATTAACAAATGCTTTTCCCCTGTGAACTAGAGGAAGGCTTAGCAGAAAGTACATTTTTCAGTGATATTACATGAAACTAAATAACTTTTTCATTTTTCAATCAGACAGATATTTTGTTGACATATTTTGTCTATCTTGAAATGTGCAAACCTCATATATACCAGAATTGCATTTGCAAATGCATGCTTCTAGTATCTTCTGATCCTGATTCCTCATTAGTGACTGCTTCTTGGGCAGCGCAATCCTGCCTATCCGGTGGGCGGCCCAGGCTGCCCGCTGGATCCTATCCCCGTTCTGGGCTCAGCCCAAAGGTCTACTTGGGGAAAGGGGACATTCATCCCCTTCCCCCGGTATAACGCGGGGAGGCCCCAATGGACCTCCTCGGATTTCCGTCAGCTATTCAGCTGGTGCAAGTCCGAGGAGGCCGTGTAATGGCAGAGCCGGCCCAGGAACAGGACGGAGATGTAGGGTCCACCATTCCCACCCCCCTGGGCTGGCTCGGCCAATGGCCCCCCTCCCTCACCGCCTGGACCGCCCCCGCCAGTGCTACACTTACATTCTCCGGCAGCCGCAGGGACGATTCGATGGCAGAGTGAGGGCGGCCGGCCTCAGTGCCGGCCGACCTTACTTGAAAGTCATCACGAACATGCTTTACGGCACATTCGTGACGGCTTGGAACGGCAGAGAGCTTGCTCTGCCGTTCCAAAGTTCCAGTGGATTGCGCCCTCAATAAGATGAGGGAACCAACATGTTCAAGTTCCTATATGCATATCTATTCTCCTTGTACTGAAAAAAGCCATTCCACTTTTTATTGTAATAATTCAGTTAAATGTATTGGGAATGCTACAAGCATAAATGTTATATCATGCCACCTTCCGTCTCTTTCCCATTATTAGAATCCAAGACACACTATTCAGAACATGTCTAATCTGTCTGTGATAGTCTCTTACTCTCTGGTATATGTATTGACCCAAATAGTTTTCAAACATTTTCAATTATGATTGATGGTCTTATAATAATAACTTTAACACAAATATTTTGACCAGGCAAATATAACCTATGTTTTCTACAATTACGGTAAGAATATAGTTATAGTTGCAATACTTTGTGCTTGTTGCATTTCCCAATCTGAAGTGTTCTGAGACCATACTTTCAAAGTTGCTTACCGTAGATGAAAGATAAGTCTAACAATAGCTATAATAGATTATACCGCCTCTGCAAGTGGAGAGTCTAGCTTTGCTTAGCAGATGCTAGAGACCACTTGAATATAGCTGCCTTGTAAGCTTCAATCTTGGAGCATATGGTTTGTCTGCTCCGTCAGGGACAAAACACAGAACTGAAAGAGAGACCTTTGTCTACTCAATCAAGGCAAGGGGTGGGGTTCTTATGTTCAGTCCTTTTTCATTTAAAGAATTAATTAGTTCTCCTAAGTGCTCACTTTGCGTCCGTAAGATTTTAATTTAGATATTAGTCAAATAGGCAGAGAAACCAACCTTTAGCGTTGCGAGTGACCCATGCGTTAAGACTAAATAGACCCATTGATACTTGTTCTAAAGCTACTTGCTAGACATTTTCCCCTTCCTGAAAAGCAAACGAATGGCTCCGAGCCGTACGCATCTCGAGCTGCCACGGTTTCCCCTGTTAAAACGTGTGCCGGTATGTCGCTTTGAACGGTGTTTTCCCAGCCTGCCTGTGCTCAAGAAAAGACTTCAATCCCCACAATTCTTTGGCGCACATGCGCCTTCTGCTTACAGTTGTCAAAGTGCTCTTGCCAGAGCAATCTCTATTTGTCATATACCAAACCCGAAAGAAGGAAATAGACATACTGTCCCTATTGATCTGTAAATACAGAGTACTCAAAAGGTAACTGTTCTCAGCTGTTGACTGCGTGGGTTACTGCATGCAAACGAAGTATTATTGTTTTGGGGATATTCGGTTTCCTGTACTGTACTTTAGACTGGCACAAAGACATACACCGGGGGGAAATGGGGGGGGGGAGGGTCAAGAGGCGCCGTATATTAGCCCCGTACTATTTAGCTGTCTAATTTTTCAAAGTAACCTCCAATTTTGTTCGTTCAGTCTGCCTGCATTCCCTGACGGGTAGACCTTGACCTTGACAGGAGGGGTGGGATTTGTAGTGAAATACTATGGATAAGAAATTATGTGAATACTGTAAGACAGAGTATTAGGTAGTGTCTCAGGATAAAGTTCACAAATTTATCTTAAAACAACTGCTGTGGGGCCCGCTGACTTGGCAGTACAGTTAATCTACTATATTGGAAAAATAGTTTTCACATTGGTACTGACCATTGTTTGTCTAAACATTTACCTAAATGGGTTGTTAGAGAGCAGTAATACCTGGTAGTTCCTCTTCGTCTGAAATCCTTTTTATTTGTTTGTCTACGCTTCCCGTTGTGATGACTTTCCATCAGCTGCATTTGAGTGCAGCTGATGGAAAACTACACAAAGCTTGTAATATAATGGCTTGCTGCAGTGCTGCTTTAAACAGCTTTCAAAGGTTTCTCTGCGCCCCTTACAGCAATAGCAGAGCTGCGTACCACAGATGCGCCACTTTACTCCCTTTGCGATAAGGAATTTAGCTTCATACCCTGTATGCACTCTCCCGAAGCCATTATTTTCATTCAGATCGTATGCGTAGATCAGCAATGGAGATGGAGTAAATAAACTAGTAAACTTTATTGCTGGATATTATATTACGCTAGGATTAACGCTGTTGAGCCCATTTTTTTTTTGTTCCACTTGATTAACTGATTTTGTGAAAAGGGACCTTAAATGTTGGGAATCTTCTCTCAAGCTAGTAGGTGTGAGAGAGGAAGTTACCATCTTTCATAATCCTCAACGTTCTTCTCAAAGCAGCAGTTGTTTTGACATATTGGCTACTTTGTTACTGCAGTTATAGCAAAGTAAGGGCAAATGATTTTTGGGGGGTGACATTGGTTTTTGAAGGTTGCGACGTTATTTGGAAATGGCCTATTAAGATAGGCATTGTTTGACTTGTGATACTGTTTAGTGTCCTACCGGGACGGTTGTCTTCGTTTCGCCTGTTTAACCGCATGTACGTTTTGGTGAACACTTTTCTTTTTTAAGAAACCCCCCCCCCCCCAACAACAACAACCTATCGTCCTATTTTTGTCTTCAATCTAGCGATTATCTTGTTAGTTTGATTTTAATCTCATGTGGAAAAATAAACTGCAGGTTGCTTGCTTACTGGGTAATTTAAAAACGTTTGACTAGTTTTACCAGTTTTATGCGGAATTAAAAGTTCCCTGCTCTTAGACCAGATTTTGTTCTTGAATAGTAAATGTGTCAAGGATGCAAAATAAATAAATGGGAAGCAAAAGGAGAAAACCTAAGACTATTAAAACAAGCGAAATTGCGCACCCAACATGTAGGAGGGGGTAGAGAAAAGGAAAAGACGGTGTGATTTAGACTGTTTCGTTTGTTCTAGGCTTCAAAGCGTGATTCTAAACTGGTTTAAATTATTTGACTGGACCTGTTTGTTGATTAAGCAAAACATGCATCCGGCTCCTTTAAATGTCTATTCATAGGAAAGGGGGTGGGGAAGAGTAAAGGCTGCTGTCTTTTTAACCTTGCTGAAGGACGCAGCAGTATTTATTGACGTATGCAAATAACAGTGGAGGAGGAGGAGGGTGTACGGAAAAACAGGAACCAGAATCAGTTTCTCATTGCAGGGCGAGAGCTGTGAGTTCCGGTGTAAGAGAAAGAGACGTGGCGAAACTGCTGTATATCTCTGCCCTATAACATCTTTTCTTTACAGTGAGGGGAACCAAGACATCGAAAAGGGTGAAGCGTCTTCAAATGTATTTTTAGAGGTGGTGTGGAGCGATCACACTGATTCAAACAGCTTACGGAGGGGGGGGGAGGGAATGGGGATTACGTATTTGCCTTGCAACTTGCGGCGGCATTACACTAGTCGTGGAATTCTAGAGAGCAGCAGAAGGCTAAAGCAGCCCTATGAACATTAACAGTCTGTCCTTGTGGGGTTTTTTCTTCCTTTCTTTCAGCTGCGCAAACCATGCAGGATGATTTACTGATGGACAAAAGCAAAGCCCAGCCCCAGCAGCAGCGGCAACAGCAGCAAGATCCAAACGCAGCAGAAGCCTCTTCTACACCCATCACGTCAGAGACACCCAAACCGGAGGACAGCAGCCCAGTTACTAGCATTGGCTCAGCAGCTCCTGCCCAAAATAGCAAGGAAAAGATGCAGATGGAGTCCCCCATCTTGCCGGGCTTGAGTTTCCACCAGCCTCAGCAGGAACCTACAGCCAGTACCTCCTTGTCTCCCTCCTTCGGAAGCACCTGGTCCACTGGGACCACAAATACAGTGGATGATAGCTTTTTCCAAGGGATTACCCCAGTCAATGGGACAATGCTTTTCCAGAATTTCCCTCACCATGTCAACCCTGTTTTTGGAGGCACTTTCTCCCCCCAGATTGGCCTAGCTCAGACTCAGCACCACCAACAGCAGCAGCAGCAGCAGCAAGCCCAGCAGCAGCAAAGGAGATCTCCAGTCAGCCCCAATCAGGCACCTTTTGCCCAGAGAAATGCTGCTTATAGCCATCAACCCATCATGACCAGCAAACCTTCCTCCTCCTCAGCCTCCACCTCTTCCCCTTCCAGCTGGAATAACCATCAAAATGCAGCCTGGAGTACACCTTCCAATCCTTGGGGTGGTCTGCAAGCTGGCAGGGACCCTCGAAGGGCCGTAGGTGTGGGAGTTGGGGTAGGAGTGGGAGTTGGAGTGCCATCCCCACTCAATCCCATTTCACCCCTTAAAAAGCCTTTCTCCAGCAATGTCATTGCCCCACCGAAGTTTCCACGGGCTGCTCCTCTAACCCCCAAATCCTGGATGGAAGACAATGCCTTCAGGACGGATAATGGCAACAATTTGTTGCCTTTTCAGGTAATATCTTTTCATAAAGTATGAAGGGGGTGGGCGGGCAGATTTCTCAGTATTTGTCTTATAGTCCAATTCTAAGTCAAACCAAGTGCTAATTTGCCATTTTAGCTCATTCCTGAATTAACAATAGTCTGGAATAATTCGAGTCACTCTTAGCAAGTGCATGTTTGCATATGTCAAATATTGCAAGTACTAATGTGTGATTGTGTTTTTAGACTTATTTTTGTGCCCCTTTAAAATTTGGTTTTTAAAGGACAGAAATATTTGCTGCCGGGTGCCACCCTTTCCAATTCTCCCCATTGTTTGTATGTGTTATATATTTTTTTTTAAAAATTAATATAGTATTAATATGGGAGCATTACAGATCCATTAAAATACAGTAAGTAGTTCCAAACCTTAGACTGAATAAGTGACTTAAAACCAAGAATATTTGAGGAAGCTTATTTAATTGCCTTCTCTGTATTAAAGGGCTAAAGAACCTTTTTCTGTCTAAAGGTCTCCCTTATTAATGCTGAGAAATGAGGTTCAGCAGGATTGTGTTTGCGAAATCAGGCACATGAATGCAAATAACTTGCTGAAATTGCTAAAGTGTATTCATGATTTGATAGGTATTGTGTTCAGGGTGTGGGTTTGAATACATTCAGGAGTTTGGGTGTGTGTTGACTTGAGTATCAGTTGCTTTCAGTAAGGAAATTTCTAAGGGTAACAACAAGATTAAGAAATGCAGAGATGGTATTTATTGTGTGGAGTGGAATACATGTTTTAATTCTGTTTCATATGTTGGAGGAAAGAGACAATAGGACACGACCTTCACGGCCATATTGCAATAGAGCCTATTTACTAGCAACATAAGTCCTGAAATATTTAAAGCAGCAGTGTCCTTCATTGGTTTTGTTATTTAAGATGTCAAGGCAGATCGGTTGCAACAACTGAAACTAGGGAAAATAGAAGCTTTGAAATTTTAATGTAGAATGTAACTTGCCCTTTACCTTGTATCCTATACCAGATTGTTAAAGTAAAAAATCTTTCCTTGGTTCCTACAAGTTACCACTTTCAAATGGTACATAAATTAGGCTTTTCTTTTGAAGTATGATTAAATTATGTATGTCATCTGGTTTTAATGGAGCATTATCTGGACAAGTTGCAAACAGTATTATTTTCATGATACAGTCAAAAATATAAATTACAATAAGATTAAAAGAGTATTAGGGTTGGTTTAAAATAGATTTTAGCCTACGCAGCTAAATATTATTCAGGATGCTTCTTCACATTCAAACAAGAAACTCTGTGTTTAGACTTCATTTTGCTGCTTCATTCTGTTTAAAGGGAGACTTGCTAATTTCCTATTGGCTCTCTAATGTTGAAGGAGGAGCAGGCTTTATCTGCCAGCCTGTTTCTGAAGCCATAAAAGCCAAGGAGGTGGGTGGATGTCAGAGAGACTGACTTCTCATGAGCCATTCCATCTCTGCTGATTGTGCTTCATTATTGCATTCCATTAAGTGTAATGGATAATGGGATGACTTTAGCAATATTGTATATAGGTTACCATATTGGTATGTGGGAGCATAGGTGCCACATATCGAAAGGATCCTCCCTTTCCCCGTTGAACCAATATGTTAATGAAAATGATGTTATGGGTAATGTTCTTTGCAGTATTAGTAACCGAAAATTTAATATTGACGCATTTTGTACTTCAAGTATTATTGAAAGGTGAAAGAGACTTCTATATCACAGACAATTTAGACTTAAAATAGATCCTTTTGTTCAGGAAATGTGTCTAGTTGGGCCAGCCTAGTGAAGAAATATGAATTTAAACAGGAGTTGTCTTGCTAAAGTAAAAGAAAATCAAAGCAGTGTTTTGTGGTGATGAAAATGTGGCCATCAACTGCTACATGATTTTGGAATCTTTCCATCATGCAGGATGCTACATTACGGTTTTATGGCATGAGAATATCATCTATAAAATCAAGCATAAAATTAATTCTATGCTATTTGCCAGAGATAATTTGTTAAGATTAGAATATGAATCAACAGATGCAGTAATATTAAAATGGCTAAAACTAATGATTTAATCGTTAAACTTTTATGCAGAAATAGAGAACTAATTTCATTCATCAGAGGTAGTATCCTTACAGGGAGGAAATTGAAATTGTGTTAAAATGATTCCGTTGGCGCAGTTGTCGGTCTTACTTCAGAATAACAAAATCTGAATTAAATATTTCAGAATATTAAGCTATATTCTGATGACGTAGTTCACATTGACAATTAATGTCACTTCGTCTAACTTTCCATAGCTGTTGGCCCCACACTGGTGGTGTGTGTGTGTGTGTGTGTGTGTGTGTGTATGTAAAGATACATTGTGTACAAGTACTGCTAAATCAGGAAAATAATTGTGCCAACTCATTTAATAGATGCCTATTAAAGGACATTACTGTGTGGTGGTTTTAAACACATTTAAATAATAGAAGCTACTATAATTAGATATTGAAAGCTTTTGTATTTAAATTTGCATTTAAAATGGCTCCTATGAATTTTATTGTAAAAAGGTTTCCATAATGGTCTGCTGTATATAGTTTTAAAAATAACAAGTAGGTGCTATATAGTGAACAAAATACCCTTACTGTAGCATATGAAACTTTCTTTCTATTCAATGCTAAGTTAGAAAATTGAGTTTTCAGTTGAAAATGTAGGACTTATGCTCGTGAATGGATGCCAGTTCATTAGCACTGCTACCACTGGATGTGAATCCCCTTGGGTGTGAAAACAAGAAGACTCCGTTGTGACACTCTAGTATTAGTTTTGAAGCTGGAAAGAAATAGGACAATATTGCATACCGTAGGACCTTGAGGCAGCTTTGGTTCTCAGGTTGCTACTGGTGGTCTTACTGCTTTTTAAAAAACAGCTTCAGCATACTTTGCTTGCAAATGGTGAGGGAATGCTACTATTAAGACGTTCTATTTCCAAGACCATTCATATAGGTAATGGAGAGTCGTCTAAGTTGTCTGGGTTGTGGGCGGGTCAGTGTTAAAGGTTGTTTAGGCATTGAACTTGCTTCTTGGAATTCAATTTAAAATAGATCTTGCAGCAGTATGGTTGCTGTGGCAAAGAGCCAGAAGTAAAGTGAAGCCCTGGGTACGGACTGAGAAACAAGGAGCCACTGCTGTCACTAGTGTGGGTGTTTCAAGCTGTATGCACTGGCATAATTACACATCACTACCTCATAACCATTCAAAGTTCATGGGTAGTTATTTATTATGAGATACTATAAATTGGTTAACCTCTAGCTTCTCCATCATTTCAAATGATAAGGTTATTGCACCCTGCTGTTCTGTGATTTGTGATCATGACTTTAATGAGGAAAATCTGCTCAGATGAGGTCACTGTTGTTGTCTTGTCCCATTATATTATTTGTATACAACTCATCTGTGTCGTTTCCACTGCATTTTTTTTTTGCTGAAGTGTTTTCTTCTCGGCTGCGGGCCATCCTAAATCTTATTTTTAAAATCAGCATTAAACTGATTCCTGATGACACTGTTTAATTACATTTTACTCACATTGTAGTTTAATAGAATGTTAGAGAATTCATTTCTTTGTCAGTTTATGCAACCAGAAATGTTTCATATTGGTGGTTGTGCCCAGTATAACACCTGAGATTTTTTCCTCTAGCCTTCAGGAACAGAATAATTGTTTTGTGTGAACAGACTGAGGTCCACTAAGTATAGCATTGTGTTTTCAAAAGTAGCCAGAGATGCCTGTCTAGTCTCTCACAGAAGCAGGGCATGAAGGTTGTTCCTTTGTTTGATCATAGCGTCTGGTATCCAGAGGTATGCTGCTGTTATAAATGGTTGTTTGTTTAGCTGTTGTCACGGATTACTTTTGAGAATTTGTGTCCCCTCCCCCCCCTTTAAAGCTATCTAACATAGTAGCTATCACCACAACTTATGGTATTGAATTTCTGTTTGGGTGATCCTGAGATGAAAAAAGAAATTGGGGAGGCAGCTGAAGTTCAAAATATTGTCATATAATAGATGACCTCGACTACTGTATCATTGTCTGGGTTAATGTATGCTGGGTCACAACAAAGAGACAAAGGGCGCAATCCTAACCTACTTAGGCCGCCGTTGTAACCAGCAGCCCAGCGAAAATGGGAGGCCCCAGAACGGAAAGGGGATTCAAATCCCCATTTGAATTCCCCTTTTGGAGAGGATTTGAATCCCCTTTCCGTTCTGGGGCCTCGCGTTTTCGCTGGGCCGCTGGTTACAACGGTGGCCTAAGATTTGGATTGCGCCCAAAATGTCTAAATATAATGAATTACTGTGCTTTGGAACAGTTGGTTATGGAAACTAGGCTACCCTGGACTTAATCCTAAGTGGTACCCAGGATCTGGTTGGTGCGAGTTGTATGTATAATTGAACCCATTAGAAACAGTAGGTAGGATCCAGACATGGTACTCATGGAATCTACACTCATAGAAATGGGGGTGAGGAAGTTGACTTTCATGAGCTCTATGCTCTGGATACTATCTAGTAATCTCAGTGCAGTTAGATTCAACATACAGTACCTGTATATGTAAAATGGATCCCCCAAGAATCTGTAGTTGGACCAGTGCTGCTGTTTATTCATAAGTGATCTGGAGCAGAGAGTGAGAAGTGAGGTAACACAGCTTGCAGATGATGCCAATTTATTCAGAATAGTGAAAGACCAAATTCTAAGGATGTTTCCGAATAATGTACAGCAAAAGGCAAATGAGGTTCAGTTTAGGTAACGGCCAAGCTAGACATTTGGCTACTAAATGCATTGTTAAGAGGCATGCTTGAAAGTAGAAATGCTTCTTATGAAGCATAAAAAAATAATTGTCCCCTACCCTAGTAGCTATTCACTGCAGCTACTCTTGAGGATGTCTGATTTTTTTTCAGCAGGAAAATGGCACAAGAGGCAAGCATTAACACCTCCCCCATATGCCACAGTCCTGACTGGGTCACATTCCTGTCCCCAGCTGTCTTTTGTTGAAATAAGGGGCACTTCTTCTTTTAAGCATGCCTCTTAATAGGTTTAGCCTAATGTTTAATTTGGCCCCAAGTGTAGAGCAATGCTTAATGACAGAGTCAACTTTAAATGAATGCTAATAGGGTATGAAATGGCAGTTGGCTAACCAGGAAAGAGATCTTAAAGTCATGGTGAAAATGGGTGGTGCCAACAGAGGAGAAGAAGCATTCCATGCTGGATGTTATCTGGACATGGATTCAGAATAAGATGATTGGTACTACCTTTTGTATAAACATTTTAATTTTAAACATTAAATCGTTTCTTTTGGTATTAAAACTTTTAATGCAGCTCACAGGTAGTTGTTGATAGATTTAAATGTTTATTTCTTCCAGAAACTCATAATAGAAATTACAGCAAACAGTGAGAGAGTAAGAAGTACAAATCAATTAAAGCTTAGAGAATAAAACTGTTCTTACTTGGCACCTAAAAGATGACAAGAGTAGATACCATGTAAGTGTCCTTAAGGACACAAATTCATGAAAGTTGAAATTAGTTGAGATCTTGATAGGTCCTACTCCAAATGCCCCTATCAAGATCTCAACTAATGGATGGGTTCAGATGATTTCAGGTACCCTGGATCCAAGCCACATAGAGTTATAGGTGAAAATAATATCTGGTAAAAGCATGGTCCCACATCCCTATATTTGCCAGATAACTGGGAATGTAGGGACAAGGAAGCACTTGCAGGGGAAGATTGGTTGGCAGATGGAAGGGTAATAACTGCTCCTGCATTCACATCATTCCCTGCAAATGTCGCTAAGCTGTTGTACTCTGCAGTCTGGTTCACTTCTGATTTGGGAGCCCAACTGTAGAAAAAACCCTCTTTAAAACGGTGTAGGGTGTATAGAATTTGGACTACCTCATTATCCTGATGCCATATTTATGAATGTTAAATAGAAGTGGTCCCAAAACAGATGGTTGGAGGAACTCCACTGTTTGCTTCCCTCTTTTTTTTTAAATAAAAAATTGCTTACAGTGGGAATTTAAAACCAGAGATTATCTGTATTTTTTCCTCATAAAATATATTGTGTAGCTCTGATACTTCCTGCATAGATCTCCTGCCAGCTTTATTATTTTTAGCCTCATGTTTTGGCATCTTAATTATGCTGTATGTTAACTCATACACATTTCATATTTAAGTAACTTTAAACTTATTAATTTAAATGTGCAATATCTTCTGAGTATAGATTATAGATTTCAAAATGATCAGTCATGTTAGGGTTTTTTAGAAAGCTTTGATTATAGGACATAGGTCACCTTAGCTGTCTGCGATATGTTCCAAATGTACTTTTGCTTCCACAGACATCAGTCTTTTAATAGTCGGCCATATCCATTTTCATTCCTTCAATGCTTGAGGTTTTGCAAAAAAACAACGTATGGTATAGAAGTGTGGAGAGTAGCAGGCAAAGATGTATGAACGATGCTAAAAATTCCTATGTCTTTGCCCTTTACATTATCTCTTTGATAATTGGGATTAGAACTGCATAGTCCCATATAAATAGCATTTCACTTTCATTTGCTTCCAGTGATCATTGGGGAAGCATCTGTGCTCCTGCTAAACTTCTCCCAGGTGATACCCTAAACAGAGGCTGTTGAAGGCCTTAGCCTACATTGCAAGCACCCTCAAACCTTAAAGTGCATTGACCAGGGATGCTAACTGATACTGGAGTGTCACGTACAACTTGAATTGGGATGGAATGTATCGGGAGCATGGAATCGTGCTTACTGCCTCATAGGACTGTCAAGAAGAACAATCCACTACCTTTAATTTTGAATGTAGTTGATTAAAAAATGTTGCTGTCAATGCTGTGGGAAGAAGCTGGCCTGAAATTGCTGGAAGGGATGGGACTTGTAAAGGTAAGGGGATGATAACAGATTCACATTTTAATTGCAACTTATCATATGACAACGTACTTGTACAGAAATGTGTCCGCTACTGTGATCAGAGTTTTCCTGTCATGTAAGCACTTTCCAATGAATGACTCCTCACTGGGTCTTTCTATAATCTCTGAAGGCTATAAGTACAGTAAACCTGTGTGTGCGTGCATGCGCGCGCACACATATGCACAGTTTTTAAATGTGCTGGGTACTATGAACTGCTTCTAGCCAGTGGTATTATGTTGTTGTAGAAGCCTGTAGGAAAGCCTCCCTGGAACTATGGCTGTGATTTCCATTTGATCTAATACTTCATATTGTACAGATTTCTGTGAAAGTGCAGTAAATACCGTAATTAAAATGATTCTACCTCTTATGAAAAGTGCCACCTGTTCCTCTCTAGTCAAATGTTCAGGTGACACTTTGTCTGTACTGCTATGGGAGAGGCGTCGTTAGGGGAGGGCGGTGGGCCCCAAGGCGACAGGGTGCCGGCAGGGGGGTGTACTTGCCTCCGGATCCATCGCCCCCTACGTCGCTTGTTGTCTTTGGCCCATCATCTTCGGCCGCAAGATGGGCCCGCCCACCTGCCCTGGCTCCATTTGGCTCCAAAATGCAGCTGAAAAGCCGGGTGTGTGTTTTTGTGCCGCAGCTGCACTGCAGCCACATTTCGGAAATGGGGCACGAAAATGACATCACTCCCCCAGGGGGAGGGGATTGTGGCGTCATTTGGGGGGTGTTTCATAGCACAGAAACACCACTGTGCTATGGTATTGTTCAAAAGACTGTGGTGTATTGCCATAGATGAAAGGATTTAATTTCAGGTTAAATGCTCATGGATCTTTGAATTTTGTTTCTAGTATCAGCTCCTACGTTTACCTAGATAAAGAAGACTCTGACATAAGCGCATCTATGTCAGTGGCACCCAAAGGGTCAGTGACCTTTGCACAAGTCCACTGACACTGGAACAAGTCAGCTAATGTCATTGGAGGCACTGAAAGCAGAAAGGATAGTTGAGAAAATGGGGCGGTGCTGTCAGGAATACTTGCAGCCCACTGTATTTTCAGGCCCTTTGGTAGTGCTGAATAAATGTTAAGTACTTTTAATTTCTAGAGTTCATATTCTGTTTCATTGATTTAAGAGGTAAAAATAGTTTTTTTCCTGCTTCTGTACACAATGCAATCAACGTTTTTATAAACCTTTGAGTTTCTAATGGATGTAATTGTTGAGAGTGAGCATTGATTTCTATATTGCCCCAGAATAGATGCTAAAGCATCAAAAAGCCATTAAATGTGCAAGGTGAATACCGGTATATTCTGCTGCACTTCTTTCAAACTTGAATATAAAGTTTCTATTTCCTAGATTTAGTTGCTGCTAACTGATGTATATTCAGTTAATACAGTAGTTAAATTCAGTTGAGTTAGGTAGTCATATGTTGAATGACTTGGAAAAGAGTACAGCCTGGCTATGTGCCAGTTGCCATTGTTGGAAAGAATATACATGGAAATACACTCAAATGCGATTAATTTGATTCAGATCAACTGTTTGGTAATCATTTCTATAGCTTTTTTGAAGGGTACTAACTATGTTGGATGGCCAGCGGGTGGCGCAGCGGGTTAAACCGCTGAACCTTAAGCTGTCGATCGAAAGGTCGGCAGTTCGATTCCCGCGATGGGGTGAGCGCTCGTTGCTTGGCCAGTGCCTGCCAACCTAGCAGTTCCAAAGCATGTCAATGCGAGTAGATAAATAGGTACCGCTTGCGGGAAGGTAAACAGCGCTCCGTGTTCCAGCTGCATGCTGCGCGCTGCGGCAAGGAGAGTCATGCCGGCCACATGACCACGGAGGCGTCTTCGGACAACGCTGGCTCTTCGGCTTTGAAATGGAGATGAGCACCACACCCTAGAGTCGGACACGACTGGACTTAATTGTCAGGGGATACCTTTACCTTTTTAACTATGTTGGACAACGCTGGCTCTTCGGCTTTGAAATGGGGATGAGCACCACACCCTAGAGTCGGACACGACTGGACTTAATTGTCAGGGGTCACCTTTACCTTTACCTAACTATGTTGCATCTCTCATCCTTGCATCAGCTGATGAGGTCAAGTTACAGAAATAGTGATAAGCTAGAGGCAAGAGAGCCTTGTGGTTGAGCAGAGATTTGAGCATGCTTCTCTCATGGGTCACTCAACATTTGTCTACTATGCTTTAATGTTCCTCAAATTCTGCAGAAAATTTAGTATGGATGACAAATACAAAATTAAAATTCAGTGTGGTGTTCCAAGAATTGTTTAACTTTTAAAAGTACAAATGATCAAACCAGGGTTTGTCATACACCATATTTTCTTCACTGTTGAAGGGATTCAGGCTGATCCCTAATTCATTACTTGTATTTACATAAACCTAAAATTGGCATAAAGTTGCAGATATTTGGATTATAAAACTTCATAGGAAAATTGAGTTTAAAACGTGTCCTTGAAAACTCAAGAACTCTTAAATTCTATTAATTGATAGCAGTGAATGTGATCTTTAAAATTATAACTTCAACTGAGTCAGCATAGATTAAAATATGCCTCATCTCTATACTACTATAAGACTTGGTATAACTTTTTATCACAGGAATGTTTCTTGCAAAATTTTTATTTATTTATTTATTTATTTATTTATTTATTTATTTATTTATTTATTTATTTATTTATTTTATTGTAAAGCATTTGTGTCCTGCCTTTCCCAATCCAATGGAAAGCTCAATGCAGCTCACAGCAATTAAACTCAAACAACCAATAACAAAAACCCAATTAAAATAAAACACCATCAATCCCAAACTAATGGAAAAACAGAGCAACTATCACCAGCAAGGAAAAACACAAACCCACAGAGCAGAGATAAATCAATTGAAGGCAGACTGGAATGGCCTCCTCAAGTAAAGACGAATTAGTTAGCTTTCCTGCCCAGTCCCTTTATTGCCACTTTTATAAGCCAGGATGGACGAGGGTCAGGAGTTCACATAGATGACTGCATCCAGGGATGTGTCTCTAAGGATCCTGTCCACATCCTTGGACTGAATAAGGTGAAAAAAATCCACAATTGCAGGATGAGTAGATGCAGTAAAGACATCCACACACACTGACAAATGTGCATCCAGATCATGATGAATGTAAGTGATTTTTATCCACAAAGTGCCTTGCAAATTGGTAACAGTGGACTATTATTGAGGAATCTCTCACCTCCTTCAGGGGCCCAGATGTAATAAGTCCCAAACTACAGTACTTGAAAACGCTCTGCTGGCTGGCTCTGTATGGACATGATGGTGAAAAGAGAGGTAAAACTCTTTTGCTCCTGTCTGCTGCAGAGTGATTCTTAAATAGAATAATATTGCCCATGTCTGACTAATCAGAGTTTTCCTCATTCTAGCCATCTGCCCTGTTTCCATCACCCTCAGCTCCCCAGAAAACTAGAGAGTTGATTTGGCTCCACAAGAGGCCAGAGGGCATTCAGGAGTGATTGTGTTGAGAGCCCTGGCCACCTTCCTAATCAAACAGGAGGCCACCTCAGCAAAACTGCTTGCCCAAGTAGCAAGACCCCCCCCCCCCGGGTCATCAGAAATCAATTAGATTCCAAAAGCCTCTGGGGCAGACCTTCCTAACTGACTTGCAGAGGTCAGAAACCATGGTAAGTCAAACTCTACCTGGTATTTTTAAGTGTTAATTATGCTTAATAAGTAGGCTTACCATTCGTCCCGGTTTCGCCGGGACAGTCCCGGAAATCGGACCCGATTCCCGGTCGTGTCCCGGGGGATGAATGGGCGCCACCATCTTTTTTCTAAATTTTAAACTTACCGGGCAGCATCTTGGGTCACGAAATCTCGCGTGATCCAAGATGTCGGCGCCCAAATCTCGTGAGGGCATGATGCCCTCACGAGATTTGGGCGCCGACATCTTGGATCACGTGAGATTTCGTGACCCAAGATGCCGGGAAGTTTGAAATTAAAAAAAAAAAAAAAAAGATGGCGGCGCGGTGAGCGGGTGCTTCTCCCGGTCGTCAGCGGCACCGGGAGAAGCACAGTGCTTGCCCGTGTTGCGCGAGCCTGCTGGAGGCTCGCGCTGGCCGGGCAAGCAGGCTGTGCTTCTCCGGTCTCCCAGCGGCACCGCATGGAGCCGCTGGGAGACCGGAGAAGCACAGCCTGCTTGCCTGGCCAGCGCGAGCCTCTAGCAGGCTCGCACAACGCGGGCAAGCAGGCTGTGCTTCTCTCCGTGCCGCTGGTCTCGCAGCGGCACCGGGAGAAGCACAGCCTGCTTCTTGCCCGTGTTGCGCGAACCTCCTGGAGGCTCGCGCAACGCGGGCGAGCAGGCTGTGCTTCTCCCGGTGCCGCTGGTCTCGCGCAACGGTGCCGCTGGGCTCGCGCAACGCAGGCGAGCAGGCTGTGCTTCTCCCGGTGCGGCTGCGAGACCAGCGGCACCGGGAGAAGCACAGCCTGCTTCTTGCCCATGTTGCGCGAGCTCCAGGGCTCGCGCAATGCAGGCGAGCAGGCTGTGCTTCTCCCGGTGCGGCTGCGAGACCAGCGGCACCGGGAGAAGCACAGCCTGCTTCTTGCCCGTGTTGCATGGAGCCGCTGGGAGGCACAGCCTGCTTCTCAACCTCGGGCCGACCACCGACCAGTGACCAGCGACCAGGTAAGCGTATTTTTTAAATATATATTTTTAATAGAAATTTATTTAAAAATTTCGGGTGCACTACGCGTGGCAAGAGGGGGCGCTTCGCGCCCCCTTTACTTTATTAATTAATTATTTTTAAAAAACCGTCTGCGCTTCGCGCCCCCTTCGATAATTTATTCATTAAAAGGATTTCTTATGTGAATTTCTGCTTTATTGTGACATTTATGCTTGTTTTTTCTGCCTTTTCGTTGTGGTTTACGATTGGTTGTGGTTCTTTGGCCTTGCTTTTTCGTTGCTGGTTTAGATTGCTTTTTCGTGGTGGATGGTAGTTGGGGGTTGGTTTTAGCTGTTTCTGATTGCTTTTTCGTTGTGGTTTACGATTGGTTGTGGTTCTTTGGCCTTGCTTTTTCGTTGCTTTGACATTAATTAATTATTTACCTCGGGGGGGGTATGGGGGGGTGTCCCGGTTTGAAGTTTGAAAAATATGGTAAGCCTATTAATAAGCAACGTGTGTGTGTGTGGGGGGGGTGGGGGGGTGGGGAGAGACATAGACCATACCGGCTGATACCTCAGGAAGGGGGTGACACCAAAATGACTTTCTATTCTATTAAATACTATATTTGAAAACCAATTTTCTACCACTGGTGTGTTTTTGCACCACTAGTAACAAATTATGGCAGCAGGCTCCTACTTCCAGAAAACATGTCTACCAAACATGACAGAGTATGCAGAGAATTCCTACAAGGGAAATAACTTTACCTATTGCAATGGTCTTTCCCACTGCAGCTACTTGAGATCTTTTCTAGCTAGGCTTACCATTGTCCCGGAATCGAGCCTGGCTTCGGCCTAGACCAGGCCCGAGCAGCTCCCAAGGATGCACTGCGGCTGCCCAATGGGCTTCCGGCTTCGGTCGCATTGTCGACCGGAAGTTCTGGATGCCGGAAGCCCATTGGGCAGCCGCAGTGCATCCTTGGGAGCTGCTTGGGCCCGGTCTAGGCCGAAGCCAGGCTCAATTCCGGGACAATGGAAGCCTATTTCTAGCCTCCCTTTCCAAAGCCTTCTTTGTTATCTTGACTCTCAAACCTACCTTCTTCTGAAGGAACCCAACATTTTACCTCAACTCTAGGGAAATTATAACCCTAAAACCGCCAACCTGCATTCCCCCCCCCCCAATTTCTCCCCTGTTTAACAGATGCCGTAATCTGTTGTTGGATAAGGAAGGAGCATAGGTGCTAGGATTGAGAAGGCTTTGTTTTTTTTGCCAAGAGTCTTGATTTTTGGGAATTTCAGTAAGGCTTCCGTTCCTTCTGTGTGCTGGAGTCTAGCTAGTTAGTGACCGGTTTGGTGGCTGCTCGATGTTATTGCTCCCTCCCGTTAATATATGGCAAATATGATTTACGAGTAACATTAGTACCAAAAACATTGCTAAGGATTCTGGTATGGTCTGGTATGGGAAGAGGTCTGTGGAGGGGCGGTTGATGCCATGAGTCCTTGCCCCGGGTGACGCCAACCCTAGTGGCACTCTGGGTGAGTGCTATGCTTCTGTACACATTAAATTACATTATAAATCATGTTTTCTGAGATGCCAGTCTCTGGATGATCTTTGTTTAATTTTTAAAATTCCTGCCTTTATAACAAATATTTTGAGTGTATATGTATCAGTTAATAAATGTCCTACTCTAGCTACAGGTTTATGGTACCCATTAATTGGATTGTTTTATAACTATGCTCTCTCACTGATGCACATAGCACATGTGAGCACAACCTTGTCACAGTTTTCTCTGTCCTTCGTATACTTGAGGGTATTTTTCCAGACTTTCTATTAACATGTGCAATGTAACTTCTGCGCTGGGAACTTATGGATCTGTTATAGTAATAATGTGCTTCAGGTGTACTTGGAAGATCACAGAAGCTGTAGCACCGGGTACTGCTTCACATACCGTATTTATTGGCGTATAAGATGCACTTTTTTGTCTAAATTTGTGACCCAAAATAGTAGGGTGCGTCATATACGCCAATAATAAAAAATCCCTCCCCCCCCGCCCGTTTTAAAGCATTTTGGGGCTTACCGGGTTTTTTTCCGGAGCCGGAGAGCTCCCTTGTGCTTTCTTCCCTGACTAATCTATCCGATCTACAGCTGTTTGTCAGGTTTAATTTATGCACGTGCATGAGTTGAGCTTCTCAGCAGCCAGCAGAGGGCGCTGTGCTCCTCAGTTCAGTTCAGCTGAGCTGCAGAGGGCGTGGTCTTCCCAGCTCTCCTCAATGCTGAATGAATGCAGCATGGGTAAGCTTCTGAACTGGGCCTAGTTGGGAGGCTTTGGAAACTGTGCATGGGTGGGGTGGGGTGGGGTGGGGGAAAAGAGTTGAGTCTGCGGGTTTTTGTACTTGGGATTTATGTTCTGGTGCATTTTGTTCATGTGTCTTATTGCTGTGTGTTTTAAAAGAGATCCTGGTATTTTTGTGCAATTTATGTAAATTAGCTAATTAAGCAGCCAAGCAGTAAGTGGCCAAGTGGCCCAAAAATGCTTTAAATGTTTTTTTTCTTGAAACCCATGGCCAAAAGGTAGGTGCGTCTTATACGCCAGTATATCATTTTGCCTACTTGAGTTGGAAAAATCCTCTCTCCGTTTTACTGATTCACATAGCACTACATTTTCATTTAGCAAAATGCATATATATATATATATATATATATATATATATAGTATTTGCACAGTTGTTGCATGCAACTACTGTATATTCATGCTTTATACACAGTTTTTCCCTACATCTGTACATATTAAAATATCATGACTGATGCAGCCCTTTGATCTTACTCTTTCTACTCACATGTTTCACCTTGCATGGAAACAGGGATGCAAGGACAGAGGCGTACAAATATATGGGGTTCAGGTGTGCAGCGCCCCAGGCGCGAGCGGGCACGCTACCTCCGAGGGGCGCCCGCTCGCGCCTCTTGTTCTTAGAAAAAAGTGCAGCCGAGCGGCTCCCGAGCAGACTGCCGCAGCTGCGTGCTCCTCCTCGTCCTCTCCCTCCTCCCGGCAGCCTGCAGATCAGCTGGCTGGCGCTAAAGTCAGCTTGCTCATGTCGGAGGTAGACCGCGGCCCTCCCCTCCGACATAAACAGCGCCAGCCAGCTGATCTACCTCTAGCCTGGCTGCCCGCGCGCCCGCTGCTTTCCCCTCGTCGTTCCTCGATCCATCCCTCGTCTCCCTGAGCCCCTCCCTCCAGGGCAGCTCGGCCTAAAGCCGAGCCGACTTCAGCGCCAGCCAGCTGATCTGCTGGCTGCGCGCTCGCTCCTTCAAGCCGGTGACGCTCTGCTTGGGGGAGGCGGTAGCCGGGCTCTGGCGCGAGGGGGGCGCTCCAGCCCCCGCCCCCCCCGGCGCCGGAGTGGCTTAAAACGCCACTGTGCAAGGACAACTCTTTTTTAATATATATTTAATTTTATTAGTAAACTACTAAACAAAACAAAACAATACAACATACAAAAGATTACAGCAAGCGCGAAGCAGTACAGGTGGGCCCCCATATCCACTGATTCGCTATCCACGGTTTCAGTTATCCACGGATTGTGGGGACCCCCCCAGGCTTTTCCCAGTAAGCTTCATTTCTTCCTTAAAGAAACAGGAGAAGCAGCCTCTGGCTGCTTATTGCAGGCAAGTAGAACAAGACTAAGTCCTAGAGAGGCTCTGTAAGGTTAACAGAAACCTTGCAGAGCCTCTCTAGGACTTAGTCTCATTCTACTTGCCAGCAATGGAGGCTGCTTCTCTGTTTGTTTTAAGGAAGAAACAAAGCTTGCTGAAAGAAAAATAAGAGCTGGGGGGGCAAGCATGCCTGCCTGCAGGGGAGGCAGGGTGGGGGGGGCCCTCAGGAAACCATGGAGGGGGTGTTCGCTCTTATCCACGGTTTCAAGTATCCACGGAGGGGCCTGGAACATATCCCCAGCGGATATGGGGGCCCACCTGTAAATCTTACTTGTATACTATTATATATTTTCTACTTATAATATCTATCTAAGCCTATATCTCTAATATACTACTCATTAAGTCCACATTTCATCACTTCTTCTCTCACTCTCTCAAAGAATCTATAAGTGGTATCCAATTATTCACAAAAATTATTTTTCCTTTATCGTCTAAAAATCTTAATTCCCGCTTCAAATATTTTAATATATAAAGCCACCCCATTTTTCTCCAAATTTATTAAAATAAAAATCTTCCAATTTTTTCTGTCTAAAAAAATTCTATATCCCCTTTTATATAAGATTCTTGAAAACAAATCACATCTTATGTCTTTTAAGTAATAAAACATTCTTTTTCTTTTATTCACAAAAGGGTTAACTAACTTTTCCTTTACCATATAATAATTTCCACTTCAAATATTTTAAATTAAGTCACCCCATTTTTCTTCTTCAAATTTGTTAAGGGGAAAAAAAACCTCATTTTCATTCGAAAGCTTTCATGGCCAGCAGATATAGTTAGTGAAACAGGTAGTACGGGTAACGCAGCCATATCCATGTAAAAAACACAGCAATCCGACCGAAGCTTTAAAACAATGACAATTTTATCTGGGTTTAACGATGTATTCCCGGACAAACAGAAATTATTAAAAACCATGGCTGGACAAGTGAGCCCAACGTTTCGTGTCCTAATCTGGACACATCTTCTGGGGCAATCCAAAAAGGAATGAAAGATGTTACTGTTCTCGGTGTCTCGCTTCGTTGCTTTTATATACAAAGCATGTTATATATGTTATGTTTTATATACAAAGATGTTACTGTTCTTTTATATACAAAGCAACGAAGCGAGACGCCGAGAACAGTAACATCTTTCATTTCTTTTTGGATTGCCCCAGAAGATGTGTCCAGATTAGGACACGAAACGTTGGGCCCACTTGTCCAGCCGTGGTTTTTAATAATTTCTGTTTGTCCGGGAATACATCGTTAAACCCAGATAAAATCGTCATTGTTTTAAAGCTTCGGTCGGATTGCTGTGTTTTTTACATGGATATGGCTGCGTTACCCGTACTACCTGTTTCACTTAAAAAAAACCCTCGTTTTTCTAAATCAAAAATTTCCTATCACTCTTTATATAAGTTTCTTAAACAAGTCATATCATTTGTTTCTTTAAATAAGACAATTTTCTTTTTATATAACGTTAACTCCAGTAATATTGCCCACAAAAAATTATAATCCCTTTTTAATTTTGACAGTTTGCCATTACACCTTCTATCCCTCTTCCTCTTCTTCTTCATCCTTAAATCTTTCCCGAGAGTCCCTTGCTTTTTGAATTGTATCCACTTTATGATTTTTTCCATGGGATTATTCATGTCTTCTAAGTTCCTCCCCCGAAAGGCAATCTTCTTTTTCTTCAGCACCTCCACAAAGAATATATAACTCTCCTTTTTCTGTATAATCCTTAACGAAATGTCTTTTAGGAAAGTATTCTGCTTCTCTATCTCAAGTCTTCGTTTAACTCTTGGTACTTCCTCTGCTACAATCTCTTTCTCGTCTTTCTCTTTATCATTATCTTTCTCTTTATCTTCCTGTACTTCCATCATAGCCTTAATTCCTTGCAGTTCGTCCTTTTCCTTCACCACTTTACCTATTTTATACATTCCTTGTTTCAGTTCTACTTTCATGATCTGAAGTTCTTCCTGCAAAATTCCCATTTTTGCATCAAATCTCTTTTCCCATTTTTTAAAACAATACTCCAATTGTGTTGGCATGTTGCAAATTTTTCACCAGGTGCCAATCTGTCCTTCTCTTAAAAAAAAGAGGTAAAATAAAAAAACTTCTGCAGTCGTCGACGTGAAACAGAAAGATTAATTGCCAAAGTCCATGAACTCTGACACAGAAGGGCTCATGTTCTTTTAGGTATTGCAAGAATGTCAACAATATGTAGAAGGGAAAAACACACACAAATCCCAAACAATTTTTTCTTGCCGGAACAGTCTATTTAAAAAAATTCATATCTTTCCTTTTCCTTCTCTTACTGCTTTAATCTTCTGTAAGTACAGAAAAAAATAGATAAAACTTTCCACTTTAGAACTTTCTCGTACACTTCATCTTTTCGCAACATATTTTTTACGTTAGCTCTTATGTCGGCTAATTTCTTCAGTTCATAAATCGTTTCTACGCCTCTTGCCTAAGTAAAGCAAAGCATGTGGGAGGTGGCTTGGCTTATGGTTCATCTGTGGCTTGAGCTCGTTGTTATCCTTCTTCCTCGCCGACCGACCCAAAACTTCAGAACCTTTGCCTTGAAGTGTCAGAATGGGGGTGATTCAAAGAAATATGGTTTATCTCTTCGTACTCCCTTTCAATCCAGGGGTAGAGTAATTAAGTCCATCAGATGTACTCCATCGATATGGAATGATCGGCAGAGTTGTCACCCTGCCATGCCCTCCCAGCCTACATCTGTACATATTAAAATATCATGACTGATGCAGCCCTTTGATCTTACTCTCACATGTTTCACCTTGGATGGAAACAGGGATGCAAGGACAACTCTTGTGAGTCCAAAAATGGAAATGGTCTCAAGGATTTGTATAGATATTCATACTTATTTACTATTTACTAGATTCTGCATACCATATTATTGGAAGTAAACAAGTACAGAAGTAACATGATAGAAGATGAGCAATTTCCTCACTTCAGCACCTGCTGTTGCGCACCATCTTTCTGAAGGGTGTATATATGACACGAGATTATATTAAGTAGAGCAAATATCTTTCGTTTCTCTGCTATTGCCTAAGGAAACTTTGGTCACCAATTTGTTTACTGACTTATGAGCAATAGAATGTAGTAGAACCTGGTTTGAGGCCTTTAATGTAAACATACCTGTTTGCATTCTTGACTGAGAGAGGGGTGTTTTTTTCCTGTAAGGTCAGGATGGTAGAAATTTCTTGTGGTTTTTTTTTTTCTCTACAAGAATAGCCAACTTGTTCAAATAAGGCATGGTACATCAGTGCAGTGAAGGTAGTGGACTTAGATGGAGAAATGTACATGGAAGATGGGATTAAATCCATGTATAAGGAAGGACATGGAATTTCTTATGTACTACATCCCCAAGATGCCAAGGGAAAGGTCACAGTTCCTCTGTGTGCTTTTTAATGAATACTTCTCATGAGGGAGGAGTGTGCTGATTACTTGAGGTTGATCCAAAATTGGCTCATCTGGGAGTGTGTGTTTTCGTGGAGTGCTTCATCTGAAATGGAAGCAATGGTATGTTGTTACCATGTTAGTTTAGCAGTGTGCTAGTTGTCCTGCAGCATTGAAGGTGATAACTGAAACTGTAGTGATCACCAAGGCCTTCATGTTTAAAAAAGAGATTGGATAAAGTCATGGAGGATAGGTCTATCAATAGTTATTAACCATGATAGCTAAATGGAACCTCTGCATACAGATTGTGATCTACCTCTGAGCTGGAGGCAAATGGGGAGAGCCATCATTTTCATTATGGCATTTAGTTCATTATTATTTGTGGGTTTTTTTAATGCAAAGTTCCTGAAGTGACAGTTGGCAAGTAAATGCAATATGAATGAAAATATTATTGCTTTGAATGGAAAACTTCTGAAGCAGTATACATTAAAAATATATTCCCTTTTGTGTATTCATGTACAGTATATAGATCCTTGAAAGGCAACTACAGTAAATGGATAATCACCTTGGGGTGATAATGGCATGGGGCAGGGATTCTTTGAAAATGTTTGTGTATTTTAGATAGACATACAAGCAACTTACTCTGCCTCTTCCATCTTAATATTATATCATGTGTAGCTGAAGCAGTGAAAACGGTGACTTAAAACCTTTGCTGTGTAGCCTGACAAGTGGGTCAGAGCCACTCAGTCTTGATTTCTACAAGGGAGAGAAATTGAGGGCGCAATCCTGACGATCGTGCCGGCAACGGAACAAGCGTTCCATCACGGGCAGCAGTTGCAAATGTGCTGGAAAGCACGTTTGTGACTACTCTGGAGCAAGGGAGGCCGGCGCAGAGGCCAGCCTCCCTTACTCCCGTCACCGGAGCGCCCGTGTGTCCGCCGGATGAGGTGAGTCAGGATCCGGTGGGCGTGGGGGCGGTTTGGCTGGCGAGGGAGGCGGGTCATTGGCCTAGCCAGCCCTGGAGGGGGCGGGGGAGGACCTCTGCATATCCACGTCCCCGCCGGAACGGCTAGGCTGTTACACAGCCTCCTCTACTTCCGTCGGCGGAAATCTGAGGAGGCCGATCGGGCTGGCCTGGATTTACACCCGGGGAAGGGGATGAGCATCCCCTTCCCTGAGTAGACCTCTGGCCCGGCAGCAGAACGGCCACTGGGGCTCAGGATCCGGCGGGCGACCGTGAGCCGCCCGCCGGATCCTTGCGCTGGATTGTGCTGTGAATTGTAAACTTGGAAACCCTGCTCAAATATAATCTCCACTACAAAATCACTAGGCAGCCTTGAGTAAGTCTCTGTCTTTCTCCCCATTTCACCCTTCCTCTGCAGTATGGGGATAAAACAGACCTGACTTACAGGCTGCTTAAGGTTACTGAGATAATATGTGAAGCACTCTTGGTGCAGGGGATAGAATTGGTGTTGGACCAGGATTCAAATCCTCATTAAGTCATTGATCTCATTTGGTTACAGTGGGCTAGCGTCGTCACTAGGGTGCGCGCGTCACCCTAGTGACCCCCCCGTTCCCCCCCTCAAAAAAATTTGCGCCGCGGAAGGACCTACCCCCCGCTGCTGCCGGCTCCAAATATCCGCGCCGGCCGGCTGTCCGAGGCCCAATGCGTTAATGCGTGATTTATTAAGTTTTCGCGCATGTGCACAACGAGAAATGTTCTGCACATGCGCTAAAAACATAATAAATCACATATCGCCGCATTGGGCCTCGTCAGAAGGCCCCAGACGGGGCAGACGCTCCGAGGCCTTCTTGTGGCCTCGGAGCCTCCGGAGGGCGACGCGCGCAGCGGAGGTGATGCGCGTGGTGCGTGCGTCACCCCCGGCGGTCTGCCCCGCCATGCTAAAGTGACGCCAATGGGGCTAGTTGCACATTCTCAGCCAAGTCTAACTCCTAGAGTTGTTCTCATAATTAAATTTGACAAGTGCATGTTCTTTTGAGCTATGTGAAAGAAGTCTGAGATGATGGTGATCATTATCATAAATGTCAGTACCATTTCAAGCACTTAAGAAAAAATGCACATCTTCTGCGCTTCCATGACCCCTTTCTTCCTGTGTTCAGAAGCTCTTGTATAGTACTGGTGGACTGTCTCTGGATAATGTGGAAACACAATGTCCAGTTCAAAGTTTTCTCTCTGCACTGATGTAATACAACCAATTGTGGCATTTTGTCTAGGCAAGCCAACACGCAATCTAATCCTAAATATTTCGAAAGCTGAGCATCACTTGGTAGAATTGTGCTATTAGGCTATTGTCAAATGCATCTGGTAATAAATTCCTCTAAGATCAATAGAATTTCAAGTATATGAGTTTAGGGTCATCATGCCAGTCAGACCGCTCATCAAATAATTTGTTTACAGGTCAGTAAACCTGGCCTAGTTTTAATTTTTTGTGGCAAAATAATTCAAAAATATCACTCTGAAAATATTTTAGAAATGAATTGGTAAATAGACTATTTGGATTTGCATTTAACTAGTATTCTAAATACTGTACTTTTAAAGGCTCATAGGCATGGATTAATTATTGCGTCTATGTCCAGTGCATACTAGCTCTGAGAAATCAGCTGGATGAACTTGGCAAGGATTTTCAAGAGGCCACTGTATACTGCTTGCTCTTCTGTTGTGCTTCATTACTTTTATCTGCTCTCGTTTGCACAATGTTGCTGTGCCCAAGGGTTTTGTGTCAGTACAATTTACTTATTTTGCAAGCAACCAGTGAAGAACCTTTCCTTGGGTGCAAATGATTATAATTTTGGGGAACATCTTCCTGGGTCAAGCTGATATCCCCCTTCCCTCAGTTACTGCACTCTTCAATTGTGTTTACCAAGACCCTTGAAATGTAAGATTTCATCTTGATTGAAGATCCGTTTTGGTAGAACATTTACCTTCTAGCAACCATAATGTGAAAAGCAAAATTAAGGGTTCCTATTCTGCTATTATTCATGATCATAGGCTTTAATAGTCTGCATGGCCTGTTTTAGCGATATGGTGTAGCTGTCAGGTACTTCACAGTAATTTGGGCACCAATACTTAACCTTATACATAATTAGGACAATTGCAGTGCGCTGCATTAGCTTTTGCTCTCTGCAGCTTGTATTTTAATGTGTCCTTGATTTCTTGGGTAATCTGTGGGAATATGTGGAAATTTTTGCCTTGGGTATGGGGTTGGGGGTATGGGGTTGAGGGTATGGGGTTGGATTTGGCGATGTTCTGGTACCTTCCAAATGCATAATTAGTGATAAGAATACTGTTAAGGAGTTTCTTCCAATACTGATCATGGCACTGTGAACTAGTCACTTATTCATAGAAGCCTGTTGTAACATTCATATTTACTATAGTAAGTTGCATTTAAGGAGACAAGCTATGTCTGATTCTACTGTATTATTTGTTTGATCTCTCAAGATTTTCTGAACTTCTGACCAATTTGAGGTTTATGTATTTTGTGCATTTTATAGTAATGTGGTGCGTGGAGTAAATGTTGCAAAGTGTTTGCATTATTTAGTGATGTAACAGTTTTCGTTTTTTTTCCCCCCTAGGACCGGAATCGGCCCTATGATACTTTTAACTTGCACTCTTTGGAAAACTCATTAATGGATATGATAAGGACTGATCATGAGCCTCTTAAAGGTAAACACTACCCTCCCAGTGGCCCACCAATGAGTTTCGCTGATATAATGTGGAGGAATCATTTTACAGGTTAGGAATATTCAATGTTCATACTTGCTTTAAAAGACAAAGAGCTTTTTGCTGTTCTAACGTCTAAGTGTTAATACATTTGGGGGGGGGGGGCTTTCAAAAAAGTTGCTAAATGTATACTGTTAACCTTTGGCTTTGTAATTTCAATTAACCAAGGTGAAAAGTAAGTACTGTATACAGTGTGGTTATTAATAAGGTGTTCAATAATTTCTGTGAATGTCCCTTTTTTCCTGTGTTAAAAATTTAGGCTTTTCATTTTTCATTTAGAGAAACATATAAAATTGAGAATCCATCTATTTTATCCTGAGAATCCATCTATTTTATCCTGATTTGAAATGGTAATTCGTAGGTTTTTAATATTTTGAAATGATTAAATATTTACTCAGAATTATCATTTTTCCTATGCAGATGCAAGATGTAAGACTCTAATGGTTGGAATTTGGGGGGGGAGGGAGAAGGATTACATCCTTTAAAAATGATTTGCTTGGTGGATGTTATAAAATATTGATGATCTTTTCAGCAGAGCAGACTGTTCTTTCAGCTTCAGCAATAAAGATAGCACTCATCAGAAACCATATGACTGAGTGATTTTGGCAGCGTTTAGTTAAATAATTCATACTAATGTCTACTGCCCTATCGCTCTCAAATTTTTAGTTAAATATGTGGTATAGCCCTCAGGAATTATTAATTTTAAGGACAGGGCAATGAAATTGGTTTCAACAAATGTTCAATAAACATATTTTTGAATTAACCATCATAATTGGTTATCAACATTGTGGATCAAAGACAGGGCTTATCTGGCAGACTAAACCCCTGCTAACTGGGCAAGAGGCACTTTTTCAATTGGTGCTCCTCTTATATTTAGCAGGGGGAGAGTAACTGCCCCCTTTCACCCCAGCACAATGTCTTTTCTGGTGGCTGTTGCTGGTGTTCTTTTGCGCCGTTTTTAGATTGTGAGCCCTTTAGGGACAGAGAGCCATTTAATCACTTAATTTTGTCTGTAAACCGCTCTGTGAACATTTTGTTGAAAAGCAGTATATAAATACTGTTTTAATAATAATAAATATTGTATATTTCAAGTTTCAAAATGCTCTTGACAAAGTCCCTCTTCAAAGAAAATTTTGAGTAAATTTAGCAGTCATGGGATAAGTGGATGGGTCCTTTTCCTGGACTGGTAACTGGTTAAAGATCAGGAAGCAGATAATAGGAATAAATTGACTATTTGTACAAAGGAGGTAAGAAGTGGGGCCCCCCTTTATTGGAACACATTTTTAATTTGTTCGTAGGTGATGGGTAGTTCAAGGATGAGGAGTGAGTGGCCATGTTTTGTGGATGTCACCATATTATTCAGGGTGGTGAATACTAAAACATATTGTGAAGAGCTCCAAAGAGATCTCTCCACACTAGGTGAATAAGTAACACAGTGGCAAATTCGGTTCAGTTTATTTATTTAAAGGTAAAGTGGTGCACATTGGGCCAATAAATTAACTTCACATGTACACTGAATGAGGTCTGAGCTGGTGTTGGTTTGAGCTGGTGTTGGTTATCTAGAAAAGTGACCTTGAGGGTTATAGTGGACAGCTCAGTTAAAATGTTGACCTAGTGTGCAGGAGCTGTGAAAAGGTTAAATTCCATGCTAGGAATCATTGGGAAAAGGAGTGAAGCTAAAACTAGGAATATTATGCCCTTTTTAAAATCTGTAGTGCAGTTACACCTGAAATATTACGTTACAGTTTCAATCGTCACATCTGTCAAAGAATATTGTAGAGCTGGAGAAATTGCAGAAATTGGTAAGTGAAATCAGGGGCCTGATAGGCATCTCCCCTTTGAGGAAAACCTATATTTTAGGGATTTTTAGTTTAGAAACAAGACAACTAAGGTAGGTGTGTGTGTGTGTGTGTGTGTGTGTGTGTGTGTGTGTGTGTGTGTGTGTGTGTGTGTGTGTGTCATGAGAGAAGTTTATAAAAAGATGGATAATTTTGAGAGAGCAGTTTTTCTCCCTTCTAACATTTGAACTCAGGGCCATTCAATGAAAAGGATTGGCAGAAGAATCGGGACAGACAAAAGGAAGTGCTTCATATGACATAACTGAGATTTGTTGCCTTGGGATGTGGTGATTTTTTTTCACATTTTTATACCACCCCTCCTCCAAGGAGCTCAGAGTGGTGTACATATTTCCTCCCCTCCTTTTTGTCCTCACAACAACCCTGTGAGGTAGGTGGGGCTGAGAGATAGTGACTGGCCCAAGGTCACCCAGGAAGCTTCGTGGCTGAGCAGGGATTTGAACCTGGATCTTCCAGGTCTAAGGCCGACTCCCAAACCACTACACCATCCTGCTCATCTACTACACCATCCTGCTCATCCTGTGGTGATGGTTACTAAGCTTAGAGAGCTTCAAAAGGGGATTAGATTTGTGGAGGGCAAGTCTACAATGATTACTAGTCATGATGACTGTATGCTGCCTCCAGTTTCAGAAACAGGATGATAGACTTGACTTTTTTTTGTTTTGTTTGATCTAGCAGGACAGTGGTGTCTTTAGCCCACCCCACCCTACCCGGGGTCAGGTGATCTCATGCCACGTGGTGCATCCCCCGTTGTCACGCCATGCCCCCGCAGTCGCACCGCCCCTCCTCTCTTCTGGACAGGCTCCATTTGGAGCCTGATGGAAGCGGGGGATGTTGGGAGGGCCTGCCGCGGGAGATGCTGGGAGATGCTGCCGCGGCCACTCTTCGCAAGGAAGTTCCTGTCAACGTCTGAGCCTCTCTAGCTCTGAGGTTGCCGGCTCTACAGGCTGTTGCTTATAGCGTTTGGTTTAAACAAGACCCACGCTTGCTTGGTGCCAGCAAGATCAACTTAAATAAATTAATGGGTGTGGGAGCACGCGGAGTACAGCGTTTGTATTTTCCTTTTGTAGAAAAAACAAATGGTGGCTGGAGTAACTTGCAATATAAAAAGCATTTCAAAACAAGAAGGAATTTGGGCAGGTGCAGCTTGTTGCACCCTTCGATTATGAGCTGCACCTGCCCAAATTCCTTCTTTTTACAATGGTTAAAGGTGTAGGCACCCTGTCCCCCTTTGGATATGGTAAGCCTAGTGAGAAGGACTCTCCTACCCGGCCAGAGCCTGCTACCTGCGTTTTCTGGCTTCTGAAAACCTGAAATGTAATCGCCAGTCACTTCCGATGGTACTCAGGAGGAGAGTGGTGCCGGAGGTGGTACTTGGCCTGGGAGGGGTTGAGAACCCCTATGGTTTTTTTTTCATTTTCTGATCTTGTAAACTATGGGACCTGGTTGCTGACATAAAAGGCTCAATGCATGAACTGTGAATGGAAAGGGTTCCTTTCTATGATGTGGTGACCTATGTATCAGTTGTACTGCTTCAGTTTACTGTGGGATCTCGATGATTGATGTGGGCACTTGCATAGCTACAATGGGGGGCAAATGCCCCAGGTGACAGCTGCGGTCTCCTCACGAGGAGACTACGACTGTTTGTTCCCCCCCAGCCCCATTGTAGCTATGCACGTGCCCACATCGAACGTTTGTAATGTGCATGTGAAACTTGGACACTTTTTCTGTGTGTTCATGTCATGATGGATGTGGTATGTCAGTTTATTTAAGAATAAATCAGCTCTACTTTTGCACCATTCTTTTTGAATAACCCTGCATAATTGAGAAGAACCTTAAGGCCCCCTCCCATTCATTCTGATGCTTAACTACTCATTTTCTCCTCAATGTGCAGCAAATATGGCGTGTGCTACACTTGCTGTTCAGTGAATGGCGAACAGTATATTACTGGGAACGAAAAACAATTTTGACATGAGATGGAGCACTCCTACAAATGATTTACCCTGTAGCCAACTATAATCCACGTCAGATATAATGCACATCAGAGCCAGTTTATGAAAACTTTGGTAGTGGTGAATGTTAAAAAGCTGCCAGTGCAACTGGTGAACAATGTATTCATAACAAGAAAATGTTATGCTTTCACTTGTAATTGCTAATGTCACTGCCATGTATTGTGTTTCAAAGGAAAGAGCTTGTTTTTCCCCAAAAAAATGTGTTTGTGTTTTTCCAGTTACAAAGTGTAAAAACAAATTAAAAAAAAAACTTTAGCCACAAAGGGAGAAGTACAAGTATATTCTGAAGTAACCATCTTCTTGCAGTAGAAGGTTTTCAATAACAACGTTGGTTACTAATATCAATTAAAATACAAAGTCTATTTTAAAACATAATTCCATAATGACAAGTGCTGGTTAGCTAGACTTGTTACCAAAGCATTTTTAGTCACAAAAGATAAGAAAGGAAACCAAGTGTCAAATAGCATATCTGGCTTCACTTGACCCTTATTAGACTGTGTGCAATCCACTGGAACTATGGAAGAGCCGTAAAGCAACTGCCGTTCCAAGCCGTCGCAAACGTGCCGTAAAGCATGTTTGCGACGACTTTAGAGTAAGGGCGGCTGGCGCAGAGGCTGGCTGCCCGCCACCGCCAGATCGTCCCTGCGGCCGCCGGAGAAGGTAAGTGATCCCCCAGCAGGCGCGGGGCGGTCCAGGCGGTGAGGGTGACCGGCCCTTGGGGGGTCAGGGATAGCGGCTGCCATATCCCCGTCCCCTTCTCAGGTCGGGTCGGCCTTTACATGGCCTCCTTGGACTTGCGCCAGCTAAATAGCTGGCGGAAATCCGAGGAGGCCCATTAGGGCCTCCCTGCGTTACACTGGGGGAAGGGGATGAATGTCCCCTTCCCCCGGGTAGATTGACTACTGTCATATTGCTACATTTTGTAATTACTTGGCTTAGATTAGAACACAAACCTGTTCAGCTTGTAATGACTGGCTATATTACAAACTGCAGCATTTTTCCTTGTAGCAAACCTCCTTGTAGGTTAAATTCCAAGTTACTAGATCTCCACAAGCAGGATTTTCATCTCTTCCTTCTGTCTTATTTCTCCATGACTGACAAGACTGATATTCTCACTACAGGCTGAAGAAAAAAAACAAATAAGGAACTTTCACTCTTTTCTGTTCATTTAACCTTCTCATTAGACCAGGGTGGTCCAACCTTTTGTACCTCAAGGTCCGCATGTGGACTTTGACACGGAACCCGGGGGCCGCACAATGAACAATTAATAATTAATTAATAATAATGACCACTGCATATGCAGAGCTGTAAGACCCACACTGGAATTTATTTTTTTTAAGATTAGAGTACTAATTGAAGGGGGGGAAAGCATTGTGGGCCTGTGATCTCTGCAGAGATCACAGGCAGCTCCTGCTCCTACCACAGCCCAAGCAGAAATGCCGATCCTTTGGGGTGGCTCATCTCTTTTCCCCTTTTCTCCCTCCCAGAAACCCTCCCAGAGACCAGTGCTTATGAATGCTTAGAAAGGGCACGCGCACGCACATGCGCACATGCACGCACGCACACAAGACTAGAAAGGAGGGAGATCACTTTGCAAGGTGAACTCTGCGAGGGGTGCTTGCTGTTAACCTTTGCTTAGCTTTGCGGACTTTTTGAAGAGCCGCCCTGCACTCTTTGATCCTTTCTGCAGCAAACAAAGCCCCTTTGGTCACAGAAAAGCAAAATCCCCTGTTCTTTTCTCTCCCCCCTTCCCCTTTCTTGCAAACATCTGTTCAGGAGAAAACATTTTTAAACCTGGCACCAACCTGGATCTGCAGGAGCAGATCCTCAGCAGCAGCAACCACAACTACAATGCACTAAAAAGGAGAGGGGGAGAGCAGATTGGGCTGGCTGCCTCGGCAGAGGTCGGCGCTGAGTACCTTTGCTGGGGGGAGGGAGGGAGGGGGAGGAAGAAGCCTCTGGGGGCCGCAGGAGAAGCCCCCGGGGGCCGCATGCGGCCCGCAGGCCGTGTGTTGGACCACCATGCATTAGAGTCTCCCCTGGCATTTCTTCCTCAGTTTTACTAGGGGCCAAAGATCCAGCTTCTGGGTCAAGCAATTACATGGGAAAAGGGCTTTCCTTTCTCCTGCTTTTAACTCTTAGAAAGCATACACGTGTTGTATTTTTCTTTTTAAAAGGATAAAATTTTACAAAGTACATCTTCACATCAACTAAAAATAATTGAGAAACAATATTTCACAGACTCTTAGAGAAGAGTTGTATGTCCTCTATCAGGTAGACAAATGACAAATTTAAGGCATTTATATATGATTCTCCATGTCTCTGTACTGGGGTGAAATTACATCTTCCAAATTTCAGCTTAAAAGCTGCTGTTGTGTTGACCAAAGGATAAACAAAGTGCAAACCCAAAATGTACAAAAGAGTAAGAAAATTTACCAGATAACCTGTGGCATGAACTACATTTTACCAAACTAAAGTTCTGTATGTGTGTGGTCAGCACACTCAGTGCCCAAGGCCAACTGCTTTGCAAGCACATGCCCAAAAATTATTTAATGTTAAGTTACTAGACTTTGCTAAAACTCCCTTGAATTTCTATAAACTACATGAATGGACCACTGGACTAAGCCTTTTGTTGGTTGAATGACCCAACTAGAGCAGGGGTTCTCAACCTTTGGAGTTGAGGTGATAGGTACCCCCTATCACGGTCCAATTTTCTGAAGTACCCCCTGCTAATTAACTGCTAATTAATTGGATTAATCAATTTAGGTGATTAATCGTTAAAGTACTAAAACCATTTTAAATGTGAAAAAATGTCTTATTTAAACTCTGTGTGTGTGTGTGTGTGTGTGTGTGTGTGTGTGTGTGTGTGTGTGTGTGTGTGTGTGTGTGTGTGTGTGTGTGTGTGTGTGTGTGTGTGTGTGTGTGTGTGTGTGTGTGTGTGTGTGTGTGTGAGAGAGAGAGAGAGACACACACACATGCATGCAAGTATCTCTTTTTTCTCCAAGTTGCACTTCCCAAAATCAGCTCCTCCCTCCCTCATCCCACCAAAGTACATTTTCCAAAGTACAAAAATAAAAATAATTAAAACTTAAAATCCATGTTAATTAACACTTAATTAGCTGCTAATGGGGCAGATAAGGGACAGGACTTGGCGTACCCCCTGCAAGAGGTCCACGTACCTCTAGGGGTACCCGTACCACAGGTTGAGAACCCCTGAACTAGAGGATAAAATGTATTATCTTGATTTTCCTGCAAATATTTTGTTCCCTCACCCCAACCATCTAGATCTAAAACCCTCTCTTGTTATTATTAAGAATAATTATATACAGTTTTTCAAGGAAAAAAGTTCACAGGTTGTATTTTTGGGTGGAAAATGTTGAATTTCCAAGTTTCTTTCCACCACAGCTGGGGCTGGGAATAATATTTTGCCGCAGGGGCAATACAATGTGCATGCGTGCGTACTATCAGCACACATGTGCCAATAGCAGGAAATGGAAAAGAATTCTTGAAAAGCATACCTTTTTTCTCTGAGTGCTCCCTGAGAGAGCTCATAATTGCCAAACCAATTCCAAATCATGCCACTGGGAACTTGTTCATTACTAGTTTAGCCAGCTAGTATCTGCTTTCTTGTTTCCTGTTTCACAAGGGCAAAGTAAGCGTGCCTTGCTTGGACCCGCTGCCCGGTGTGCATACACTAACAATCCTCTTACTTAAAACTGTGTGTGTGTCCTATCTGTAAAGGGACTGGTTACTTTGAATAGAAAGAAAAGGAGAAGTGTGCTTGGTTTCTATGGAGAGAAGAGAGGTTAGAATGATGCTAATGTAGAATATAACACATAGCAGGGAGCAGTAGTGGGCAGGATGTGTATTGGTCTTGTCTACCCATGATGCTGGCTTCCCAGCACAAGAAGAAACATGGTGCCACTTTTGACCCACTTCTTGTGTGTGTTTCTAACGGCTCTTTCAGAATTTGTTGTTTTGGTGGATTATAACTGAAGGCTTTCCCAGATGGTTGCCATAAATTTCTGATTGCCCCATGTGTCCATATGTGCTTAACATGTTGATATTACATGTTTTTCACACTAGATTTTATCTAAAAAATGTGGGGATGATCAACTGTTGCTCCCAGAAGTAGTCACATATTCTCTAGTAGTTCCATCTTCAGGATCTTAATAGTGCACAATACATTGAAAACATATATCCAAGAAACCTATAAGATTGAGACTTCCAGATAGGACTTTAGAATCTAGATTTGAAGTAGCTTCATCTGAACTGCTTTTACCTGAACCCATATTGGCAGTTATTTCTGGGATTCTTCACCAGGTATTGCAGATAAAAGGAATGCTTTTATGTCTCTGATACTGCTTGAAGCAGCAAATGCAGAACATAGTGCCTTGTGTCTGTTCTGTTTGCCTAGATTCTGGTTTGCAGCATTGCTACTCACATTAAAATTACAGTATAGTAAATGAGAGAGTGTGGAAAATGAGTAAAGTGTACTTGAACTCACATGTGATGTCGTTATAATTAGAAACAAGAAGCCTTTCAACCATAAGGAATACCCACATAGCTTGTCAATATTTTATTACTCTCCTGCTGAGAGCTTTTCTTGCGTAATACCAGGGTATCACTCCAATAACAGTAATGAAAACATACTGAGCTGCAGCAGGTTGGTGCTGCTCCTGTTTTTTCACATTTTTAAAAACAAATTACTAGAGATGTCACTGAGATTCCTATCTTTTGGCTTGGAAATCTAAGTCTTGGTGTCAAACTACTCACTGCAGGAAGTGCGTACTTAGTGCTTTCATGTTTGCTTTTTTAACAGTAAATAGCCACATGACCACGGAGGCATCTTCGGACAACGCTGGCTCTTCGGCTTTGAAATGGGGATGAGCACCACACCCTAGAGTCGGACACGACTGGACTTAATTGTCAGGGGTCACCTTTACCTTTACCTTTTGGCAGCTGGATCAGGGCTCCTACAGACTGGTCCTTGAGTGGGAGGACGGGACTGCAACCCTATCTCCACTACAGTCCCAGTTTGGATTGCCCCATTATCACAGCTGCTCTCTGTTAAGGGGAAAAGTATCATTGCTGCAATGGGAGACTTGTTCCCTTGACAAATAAGAGCAGTGGAAGCCCTAATCTGGATCAGGATGGTAGTGGGGTTAAGTTTAAAAATTTCCTTCTGTGCGAAGCACATTTTTCCTGTAACACATAGTTTGGTTCTCAGGAGCTTGTAATATTCATCTTCAAATACAAAGTGAGCATTCTGACCTTTGAATTCTTCCTAGTTTGAATGTTAATCTAAACTGGAGAATGATTAATAATTCCATTCTTCCCCTTCTCTCCCCCCCCCCCACATAGCTAGCCCATAATTGTCTAATCTAAATCATCTTTCCTCCTTACTTTACCTGACTACTGCTGCTGATCTAGCTGGTGTCAAACAAAAAGAAAAGGGCCTCCTTGCCCCTGGCATGCTGCTATGTAGTATGCTGGTTGCAAGTAGACCTGAAGAGAGCCTTCCAAGGGCTATATTGGGAATTTTTTGTTATGGAAAATTCTGGTGAACCTTCACATCACTTCAGTTACTCATATAATTATTTTGGTCAGTAATGTTGCTGCTGCTGCAAACCTGTTTAAGCAGGTGCTTGTTTTGTAGTCCAGCTGTGACCTAAAATACTAGTTTTCCTTGTTGCGTGTGGAGTTTTCTACATTTATTGAGAACCAAGCAGCTGAAGCATACTGTGGTAAAGATGCGGTTAACAAGTGAAAGAAATTCAGTCCCTGTAGGAATGCACAAATTCTCTAACCTAAATCCAGTCAACTGAGGTCACGTGTCTGGAATTACACAGTTGATTGCTAACCCTTTTTGGCTCAGTGCCGCTGGGACTGCTGCTGGAGAAACAAAAACTAAAAAGGGCACTGTGCACTTCAATATAATATTTATGTCATGCGTTTTTGAAGTCCCTCTGCTTATACTGTAATTTCATTTATGAAAAATGAATGGTCTCTTATGACACTTTTATGTTTTGGATATGTTGTTTTTAAATAGTTTTTGAGGACTTTATTTGTGTTTATGTAGCCTGCCTGTTGGAGTTTGAGATCCATCCAGTCTTAGTATATCATTTAAAAATCTGTTCCCATAATTGTTCTACTTAAATATAATTTTTGAGAACAGTAGGCCATCCCCTCAACTATATTTTAAAGTTTTGCCATTCTAGTCCATGACTATACACACTTGTTTCATGTACAGCGCAATCCTATCCAATTTACACCACTGGTGTAACCAGCGGGGGAGGACAGGGTGGGAGGCTTAGGAGGGGAGGGGAGATTTAAATGCCCCTTGAATCCCCCTTTGGAGGGGATTTGAATCCCCTTTCCGTTGTGGGGCCTCCCGTTCTCGCTGCACTGCTGGTTACATGGGTGGTGTAAGTTGGATAGGATTGTGCTAGAAGTAACTGTGGGCTACAGAGAGTTTTTGAATCACTGCTGTACTGATTGAGCCTTTATATTGTATATAATAGTTGCATCATAGGTTTTCTAGAGAATTTTTAGAATTGAGATTCCGTTGTGTGCAGTTGGCTAATATTTAGAGTATTCTTTCAGATTAGACTAATACAGAAGACAACGTAACTGTTGGTTTGAAGAATTTAAGGTTGTGCTCTAGGTTAGTCTGCTAAAATAGTTAAGAACAATTAATTATGGGCAGGAGATGTGGTCTGAAGGTTGAACTATCTCCTTGCCTGAAAAAGCTAAGCAGGATCAGTTGCTTCGATGGGAGACTGAGGCCACTGTCTGTGCAGAGGAGTTTGGCCCTCAGTGATGCAGTGTGAGTGTTGAGGAGTCAGCTGGCAAAAAAAAGAGATAATATCCTTGAGAAGCCCTCTGAAGCTTGGTTTGCAGCTGCCTGCGAAAGCTTGGGAAGTGTAAGAGCCAGCAGCCAGAATGATGACTGTACTGTGAAGGGAAACACTTAGAGAAATGGAGTTTCTATGAGATTGTCTCATCATGGAATAATACTTGTACTGTAAAAATCTCATTGAAAAATGGATTTATGTTCAGCCTGCCTATATAAACCGCCTTGAGTCTATTGAGAGAGGGGGTGTATAAATATCATGATAAACTGCAACAATGGGGATTGTTTTATCCCATTATGCTCTGCGGCCTTGAATTGAAGAACACACTTTAACTTTAGGTGATTTTTTTCTCTTTATACTTTTAATATTTAGACAACTGGAACGCACCTTTGTATTGGTTTTTACTCTAGTTGTCTTAATGTGCAAATTCAGAGTTAAAATTGAACCATTTTTGAGTTTATTTTGTTAATTTTCTGATATTTGCTGTCTTTGAGTTTTCATGTGACTGGAAAAGATTGGAAAAAGTTCTTGGGTACAGTTACAATAAGACACAGAATGCAGTCTGATTTTTATATGGTCTTGATAAACTTTTTAAACTGTAATAGTGATTATTAATTCTGTAGCTAACTTTTCTAGTCAAAAGGTACTTCCTTTGTAATTCCTTCCCTGAAGAAGCTTAAGATAGGAATGAGCTTACCGTAATATAATTTCTATATTATGTTTCTAAGGCTGCAATTCAGTGCATAGTAAGTAAGCCTCATTGAACATAATAGGACTTGAGGTAAACATGCATAGTTTGGTAGGAAAATGTATGTCTTTTTGTACAATTTGTCATTTTTGCTTCTATGGGAAGGTAGCTGTCAAGAGCAACTTAAAAATAGAAGGTCAAGGGCAGGTGACAAAATGTCACACAGGCAGCACCTGGCACAGTGAGTGAACCATACTCGCGCGCGCACACTCTCAAAAACCCTACCAGATGTCACTTGATTCTATTTTTGTATCTGGTTAAATAGCACAATTCCAGCTTTGGCAAAGCAGTGGAGGAAAGATTAAATATGCATTTAGAACTGCGGCATGCCCATTTATTCACATACCTATCCATAAAGCAATTTAGATAGTTGGGTAACCTCTTATTGTTGGTATACCATATGGGATTCTTATGTGGATAGATCTAAAGTTTAGATAGAAGCATCATCTGAATCCTAACTCAACTAGTCAGCCGTCTCCCACTGGAAGATTGCTCTAACAGCCCCTGTGTTGCTGGCAGTGTTTTTTTGTTTTTTTTAAATACATGTAACATGTGCACAGGAGGGAAAAACAATTGTGTGCAGGGATCCTGTGTAGTGGCCAGTGGTACAGCTGTAACATTTGGTGGGCAAAGGAAGATGGAGGTGAGGGTGAAAGGTGCAAAAAGGATTTGTTTTAGTGCCTGAAACCAAAAAGGGAATTCAAACTAGGGCCTAGCTAAACTCACTGACACCTTAATCTAGATAGGGCAGTGGTTCCTAAACTAGGGGTCGCGACCCAAATGAAGGCCTCACGGGTGTTCTTGAGGGTCACGGGAAGGTCTGTTTTATCATTATCATCATCAACATGTACCACATCCATGGTTCATTAGACTGGGTGAAAAACTGTATTTAGGGTCATGGTCAAAAAAGTTTGAGACACGGAGATAGGGGAACTGTATGGGTAACATTCACACCGTATGGAGCCCTGGGGGAAAGCAGTTAGAAGGAAGAGAAATAAAGAATTCTTAGAGGGGGGGAAATGGGGGAAGAAGGGACATTGGGAGATTGATGGGCTTTTCAGGGGGGGCTGGGAGATGGAAGTGGAGGTTTTGGGGTGCAGGGGAAAAGAGGGGATAATAGTGGAAAGGGGACTAGAGAGAGGTTCCTAAGGTTCAGGCCACCATGAAAGGCTGTGGCAGGGAAACGGTTCTGTAGCCTGAACTGAAGGGTCACAGGCAAGGGGTGAACCTAGACAGGCTGTGAAAGCACTTCTGCTTGCGGTGGGGAAGCTAGTCTCTTCCACCAAATAAGCACTCTTAACGGATACCCCAAGTCTCCAAAAAGGGATTTGTAAGCATTGCCAACTCATAGAGTACTTGTGAATCAGTTAAGGGGGTTTGTTTGGGAAGGAGATCTGAGACTAATCTCGGGTCTCCACTAAAAATGGTTAAAGACGGGACTCTGACCACACATGTGCACCAGACTTGCAGGGAGAGAAGAAAGCAACAAACGCTAAGAGTGCAGTCAATGTGACTAACACGAGACAACAGGGAAGACAGCAGGGACTTGGTTGGTCTTTGAGGCTGCATGGAGAACCAATTTTTACTTATCCTTTCCTTCTGTGAGGCTTGGGAGCATTGTGTTGCAGAGGCGGCAGCAGCAAGGGTGCTGACTACGTGAAGCTTCCCGATTCAAAGAGGGGTCTCTCAGACAGACAGAAGGCTATGAAGCAAACCCAAGCAGGCCCTGAAGGCAGTAGCCTTTAAAGGAGAAGGGCAAGGGAGCCAAGCTGCCTTTCTTGGACGGAAGGGGCACTTAGCAAGATAGGAAATAATAGTACTTGGCACTTAGCATTAGAGGGGGCTCTATTGCATGCCAACAGAAGTGAGGGGAGCTGCAGCAAGAAGCAGAGCTTACTCAGCTGCAGCACCGCAGTTACAGAACTACCTCCCTTACAAATTACATGCCCTCTCTGATGACAGCTAAAAAGTTATTTCAGATAGAGTTTGTGTAGTAGTGGGAGGAGATTGTGTGCTTAATGGTTTTATGTTCGCTCTTATTGTCACCCATAATGGCTAATTTTATTGCTGTTTTAGCTGCTTTTTATGTTCTGTGCTGTTATGCTCTTATGGTAGATTTTATATGCATTACTGATACTTATGGAATCTTGTGCTGTAATTTTTTTCTTTTTGGTTCTTTGCGGTTTGTTTTTGTGCTTTATAAATTATATATGCTGATGTTTTTATGCTTTGGTTTTAATTTTGTGAGATTATTGTAGATTGTGATTTTATGTAGACAGCCTTGGGTGCCCACGTTAGTGGAGAAAGGCAGAGTAGAAATACATTAAATGTAGTGTACCTCAGAGTGTTTCACGTCCATGTTATTATGTCAAATATTGACAACCCTTTAGTAAGGTAGTATTGTGGTATTATCACCATCTTGTAGATGGAGGATGGGCTGGGAGAAAGTGACTACCTAAGGGTACCTGTTGATTTCATGGTAGCAGAGATTTCTCCCCCAAGTATTCTACAGGACACTAATAGTTTTTTTTGCCGGCATGATCAGCACCCAGTTAAGAAGGCAATGAGCATTTCTGAGTTTCTCCTTCTCTGTTATTTTTTTCCCCTCTCCATCTGGGAGAAGAAGCTGCTGGGATTTCTCCCCAGCAGTTTTTGTCTTGCAGAGCTGGTAAACTGGGTTGGAGGAAGAAACAAACCTTTTCCTTCCTGGAGCTCAACATTTTACTCAAAGGGTCTGTTATACAGTACTGTGTTTTATTTGTTTATCTAACATTTATCTCATCAATGTTGAGAATCTAGAAAGTGCTAATCTTTCCTATTTATTAATTCTTTGTTTTATTTTTTAATGCATACTGTGTTTTTATGTAGAGCAGGCAAAGCTAAAGATGGTATAAACTTTCCCAATTAGTTTCAGTGTTCCCATATATTATTTTCATTTAGTTGCAAAATCTGGTATTGAAAAATAGCCTAATGAACTTAATGCATTATACTAAAATATTGTTTCATTTTTCAGGTCGTATGGGTATAAATTTCCATCATCCAGCAACAGATAACATTATGGCTCTCAACAGTAAGTTCACATTTATATTCTTACAATGTATTTTTAATCACTTATTTAGATCTAATCTGCTCTTACACATTTATGCTTCAGGTTTGGGGAGAAGAAAGTGAGAATGGGTCAAATGTGCCTGGGTGAATCTAATCAGTCTCTTTCCAACTGCTATTTTGTTAGTATAAACTAAAAACATACTGAAATCCTCCATGTGTACTTTGGTTTTTTGCACAATGATTTTTGATACATATTTAAAGAACAAAATGGCTTCAGTTACTGTGCTTATGATAAAATCAATTTTATTACACTAGAGAGAGTGCTAATATTTAAACGATTCTCTTTTTAATGTCTTGGGCTGCAGTCCTATATACACTTACCTGGGAGTAAATCCCACTGTACTCTGAAACATGCATAGGCCTGTGCTGTTGAATTCATATCCTGAGAGTTACTCATTTCCACATGAGGAAAGACTTACCTTTGCTTGTCTTAGTTATTTTACAATGTTAAGTATAAGGCATAGAATCATGGAGAGCCTTAAAATATTGTTAAAATATGTTGTTTAGCTGTCAGACTTTTTCAGGGTAACATGGTTGCAGGTTTTACTGGTATTTTTCAGGAAGTACTGAAAATGCAGTATAGTTTCTCACAGTGCCCTCCCTCCCTCATCAAGGGCATAGCCAACCTTCATTATTAGGTGGGACTTCAAATACATGAATGTGTAGCCAGTGTCTTCCTCACAATCAACATAAATGTACATTGTGGGCTATGTAATTGGGGCAGGTGGTGCAAATTTGGGATACTTGAAGCCCTGGCCTGAATAAATGCCTAGCTAAGTGTAATGTATGCAGAATTGCTTGAGTGAGCAGAACTGTGCAGGTTGCATTGATGGAATTTGCAGTACTTCTGCAGGAAGCACCAACTCCTATAGATTTTTTTAAAACTACAGTTATTCTTGTCCTTTAAAGAAGCTCTCATTCTTTAAATTAAAAAGCTTAATTTAAACTTGCCCCACCTTGGTTACAGTCCTCCTATCCCTGAGTGATGGGAACTTGCGGGCAGCCTTCTGCAGGTTAGTTTTGCTTTGGAGGAAAGGAGCACCAGGGACTGATAAGGGCGTTGGCAGCTGCCATTTAGTTTAAATATGTAGGCAGGAATTGCAGGGTGGTGCAATTACATACAACCAATGCTATTGCCAAAGCAATATCGGTTCCGCTCCCGTTCTCTCCTAATTTAACCCAGCTCTCGGCCAAAACATTCTTTTATTCACAAGCATTAACTATGTCTTTTCTATTGTGCTTTCTATAACTGTTAAGTTGTGTTTGTTTTTATCTAAAGTAGACCCTGTTCATGATGGATATTGATTTTTTCTAAGTTAATGGATAGTATTTTATGAGTTTGTATTGTAGTATCTAGAAGTATGCAGTCCAGTTCTGCTAAAATTCTGGCTTCTTAAAGTAAATACAGGTTGACCCACTGGGGTTGTTTTTAGTTGTTTGTTTTAATTGTTTTTAATTACTTGTTTAATTTTTAATGTATATGTATTTTAACTAAATAATAATAAAACCCACTTCTTAAACCAGGAGGTTGCTTATGGCTTGTAACCTGTGATGGTCTTTTCCTCCATGAATCTGTCCAAACCCCTTTTAAAGGCATCTAGGCCAGGTGCCATCACCACATCCTGTGGCAAGGAGTTCCACAGATGAATTATACGCTGGCTGAAGAAATATTTTCTTTTCTGTTCTAACTCTCCCTCCGCTCAATTTTAGTGCATGTCCACTGGTTCTGGTGTTGTGTGAGAGGGAGAAGAATTTCTCTCTCTCCATCCCATGCATAATTTTATACGTCTCAATCATGTTAGGTGCCTTTTTTCTAGACTGAAAAGCCCCGAACGCTGTAGCCTTTCCTCATAAGGGAGGTGCTCCAGCCCACTAATCATTCTGGTCGATCTTTTCTGCACCTTTTCCAGTTCCACTATATCCTTGAGGTGTGGTGACCAGAACTAGACACAATACTCCAGTTGTGGCATCGATTTGTACAAGGGCATAATGATATTGGCCGTTTTATTTTCAATCCCTTTTTTAATGATCCCGAGCATGGAATTGGCCTTCTTCACAGCCGCTGCACACTAGGTCGACACTTTCTTCGACCTGTCCACCAGTACCCCAAGATCTCTCTTCTGATCCGTCACAGATAGCTCAGAACCCATGAGCGTGTATGTGAAGTTTTGATTTCTTGCCCCAATGTGCATCACTTTACACTTACTTACACTGAAGCGCATCTGCCATTTTACTGCCCATTGTCCCAGTTTGGAGAGATCCTTCTGGAGCTCTTCACAATCCCTGCTGGTCTTCACCACCCGGAGAAGTTTAGTGTCATCCACAAACTTGGCCACCTCATTGCTTATCCCCAACTCCATGTCATTTATGAACATGTTGAAAAGCACTGGTCCCAAGACCGATCCTTGTGGCACACCACTTTTCACCTCTCACCATTGTGAAAATTTCCTGTTGACTCCCATTTGCTGTTTCCTGGTCTTCAATCAGTTCCTAATCCATAAGAGGACCTGGTTTGGTAGAATCTGGAATATAGCTATGGAAGGATTGTGCACTGATAAATGTATGGAAAATTTGAGTCTGGATTCTGCAACAACATTGTTCTCCCTCCTGTAGTTGGCAAAATGTATTTTAAGAATTATGGGATTTATAATGAAAGATTGGATTAGTTTTATGGATATGATTAAATGTATGTTAGTGATATGATAAAAATCCTTAACTATATTGGAAGAAAAAAAGTAAGTTCTGCTCAGTTCAATGGAACTTACTTCCTCGACAGAGCCTGATTCTACACTGCATATGATAAGTCTATAAGTCGAGTAGTCAGTACTTTATTTGCTGACAAGGCAGACCTCTGCGTTTATTTAATTTATGCCCCCGCCTTTCTCCCGGTAAGGGCACCCAAGGCAGCTTACAGATTTAAAATCATAATAAAACAATAACATTAAAAAAACTTCAAAAAATAAGAACAGACACCACAGAATGTTAAACAATTAAAATTACATTCACTTAAAAAGCCAATCCATCACGTCAGCCATCGAACACTATCTAGAACAGAGAGGTCCTAAGGCCCCGCCAAAAGGTCTCCAAAGAGAGAGCAGTTCTTAATTCCAAGGGTAAGGAATTTCACAGTCAGGACACCACCACTGAGACAGTCCTATTCCTCGCCACCATCCTCTTCACCTCCATCAATGGTGGCACAGTTAAAAGCCCCCCCCCCGATGACCTCGGAGGATGGTGTCGGATTATATGGAAGGAGGCAGTCCCTCAAATGCCCTAGTTCTGAGCCATAAAGTCAAAACTAGCACCTTGAATTGTGCCCAGAAACGAAGCAGCAGCCAGTGTAGCTGCCAAAGCAGCCTGACTGAGTCAAACCTACGAGCCCCTGCATCCACATGGGCAGCCGCATTCTGTACTAATTGCAGTTTACGAACAGTCTTCAAAGATAGTCCATCGTAGAGTGCGCTACAGAAATCTAATCAAGTTCAAATTCTAAAACCTTTATTAGCATTTCTTACACATAACATTACACATCATAATATCACCATATAAATACCTTGAACCCCAATCAAACCTACTGCACCCCAGCCTGACCATTTGACTCTCTGACATTCCCTCTCTCCACCTCCAGGATTTGGTTTGGATATTCAATTGCATGCTGCTGCAAAGCCTTGGTACACCTAAGCAAAACAAAAGGCCCACTGGAAGGTTTTTCCTTTTGGATAACTGGGTTTGCCATATTTTTACATTTTTTTTCTAGATTTGGGAATTTAATATTCACTTAAGCTCTCTTCTAAATTTGAACTATCAGTGATTTTAAGGACACTCATCATAGTATCACTTCCAGTTGAAAGAATCCTCTTTTGAGAGGACCCTAAACATGGCAAATAGTAGGTTGGGCAGAAATGGGAAAAATAAATAAAAATAACTTTTCCATCCGTACTTCTGGGTAATTTTTAATGAAAGTCATAGAAAGAAAAGGAGAGTAAAAAGGCTCCTTAAGCAAATCAAAGCGGCCGATATTCAAAATGCGGCATGGTGTACCAACAGCACATGGGGCTTTCCTGCTTCTCCCTCCAGCAGCAGCCCTCTGTGTTCCCTGAAAAACGCCTTCTGAAGTTCAGGGACTATTTGTAGCCATATCCCATCAGGGAAGAGAGACTGTTGTTGAGATGAAATATCTGTGTGTATGCGTAGAAATACTTTTGTGCCCACATGCAAGCATCCTTGGAATCCAGCCATTGTCTTTAATTAAAAATCACCAAAATATTTCAAAGTTATAGCCCGTAAATAATTACAAGGATTATGAAAAAGGGGTAGTATCTTCATGGCATGTTTACATTGGTTGCCTGCCAGTTTGGAATTAACTCTTCTGCAGAAGGCATATTGGGAGACTATGAGCCAGCCTAATCAGTATGCATTCAAAAAGATAAACAAATGTTGGCTAATTTTGTTTCTAGTGTAGCTAGGAGTTAGACTCTGGAGGAAAGTTTTTCAACAAATACCAAACATGTTGTACAAAGCACTGGGTTAACTTCCTTTTGGAAGTTAAAGCCACAATATCCCTTACGAACAGGATTAGTGTTAGACATTGAGCCAGTTGTGTATTTTGCCATGAAAATGGCTTGAAAACCAGTTTCTTGCACCTATTCTGATCTTATTTTAGTAGATAATGGGGGAATAGAGTGAAAAGGATTTCTATTTGATAATATTTAATTGGATAAGATTTAATTTCTAATTAGTATTTGTATCATCAAGCATTTGTTTTGCATATTTTTTTCCCTTTTCCTCTCTTTCATGGCAACTTTTTTACTGTGATATTTTTCTTTGTTAGCCTTTCTATATCTGTTCCAGCAAAACCTCACTTATAAATCTCATATTTCTGGATCCTTTATGTTGTGGACATGCTTTATGACCTTATATAACTATTTGTCTCATTGTTCCAGTTAATCCTGGCATAGAGGTTATTGTGGTAGAAACGAGAATATCCAGAAGTGCGGTAGAAATCTTAGTTTTTATTTTTAATAGCATGATTGTTTCAGACTTTATTAATCTTTTATTAACCATTAATCTTTTATTAAAAGATACTAAACGCACACGCATTGGAGTAGCTTAATTCCTTTGCTATTTTACACAATTCAGCACTATGCACACAAGAACCCTTTTTGGAAAGGTAATGGCCCAGTTCAAATGCAGTGTTAAATCATGGTTTAGTATTATGAGTATGCACCATGTTGCACATAAGAAGTGCGCACTCTCCTTTTTATTACTCCTTTGCATGCAATTAGTTGGTCTTCTGCTCCTGTTCTCCCCCCCCCCCCCATTGCTGCCACTTCCTTACTATTTCTGCTTATGATTCTTCAAAACTGGCTGAACTTCTCCATGCCCACCCTGTTTTGAAGAAGCACCTGGTGATGGAGGAGGTGATCCTTTTCCTGAAAATGATTGGGAACAGGATTGCAGTGGCTTCACTGTTGCAAGTCTCAGCAGTTGCAGTGGAGGAGATAAGCCTGCTCCCACCCCCAATCGTCCTCTTTCTCACACTCCAGCTAGAATGAGTAAGAAGAAGATAGTGGAGCAGGTACAAGTTGTTCCCCCTAATTGGTTTTCCGAACTCACTTTGCCAAAACCCACTTCTTGGATGGGCTGGCCCTGTATACAAACCACTTGACAGAAAAGGAAAGAGGGGGTGCTAGAGTCCAAGGCTTGCCACAGCATGTCCTTGTAATGCTATACTGTCATTTAATTTTGCCTGAACTGGGCTTAGTTCAGGCATAGTTTAGAGATGCAGAAATGAGCCCTGTCCTCTCATTCTCCCTCTCCTTGCGTGCTACCTTTTTCCTTGGTTGAGTCAACTAGTGTTGATTGTTTATAGCCATACTAGCAAACTATGATATGTGCATGCCCTCTAAACTAGGATTGCAAACCAGCTTCAATCTCTAGTTTGTCTGGATATACTGTAATGGCAACATTTGTTGTCTGATCAAACAAGGAACTTACTAGTAGAAGAAGCATGATGAAGGGAATGTGGCCTTTTCCAAGCCAGCTTCATGAAGCGGGTGGTGGTGGTGGTGAGTGATTGTCCTAACATTTAAGAGTGTTAGTGGAGAGTGAAAATATCTACCTGTTAAGAAGGCAAATTCTGTGCTAGGAGTCATTAGGGAAGGGATTAAGAAGAGCATTGCTAATATTATAACACCCCGACACACATCTGTGGTGTGGTCACATCTGGAATACTGTTTACACTTCTGGTTGTCATACCTCAAAGATTTTCTAGAGCAAGAAAAGGTGAGAAGAGGGCAACTGAAATAATCAGAGGACTGAAGCACCTTCCTTATGAGGAATGCCTATGACGTTCTAAGCCTGTGATGTTCCAAGCTTTTTAGCTTGGAAAGGAGACAACTAAGGGGGAATGTGATTGGAATTTGCATGGCATTACATGGGCAGGACGTCTGGCTCAATTGGTAGAGCGACAGTCTCGTATATGCCTGAAGATCTGAAGGAAGGCAGTTCGAGACGGCCGGAAGTGTCTGTGTCTGTCGGAGAGCTGCCAGCACACCGAGCTGATAAGTTGCAGAGTCTCTGTGGGGGAGTTGAACTGCAGCTGCACTTAAGTTGAGAGTCAAGGTTGCCCTGTCAGCTGAAGCGTGGTGAGGCGAACGCCAGAAAGAGAGAGCTGGACTGTGAAAGAAACATCTTGAATAAAGGGTTCTGTGAAAGATTAGAATGTTATTGTATTGTAAAAACCCCTTGGGGTTTAGAAAGCCTTCCCATGTAAACCACCTTTGAATTAAAGTCGGAGGAGAAATCCGATGACCAAAGAAACGGCGGTATATAAATATTGGTTTATTTATTATTATGGCGTGCACAGAGTGGGGAGAAAAAATTATTTCCCTCTCTCATAATAATACTAGAACTAGGGCTTATCCAGTTAAACTGTTGGTGGGACATCTAAGGTGGAAAAAGGAGGTACTTTTTCACACAGTGCAGAATTAGGCTATACTAGAATTTGTTGAAGCAAGATGTGGTGATGGCCACTAGCTTGGATGACTTTAAAACGGGATTAGAGAAATTCAGGAAGGACAGGTTTATCAATGTCTGCTAGTCACAAAGGCTGTGCACTACCTCTGGATTCAGCGGCAGCATGCCATAGTGGTAGGGAAGTAATGGCTGGCAAGATATATGCCTTTCCTCCTTGTAGACTTTCTAAGAGACAGTTGGTGGGTCAGTGTGAGTAATCAAATACTGGACCAGATTGGCCGTTGGCATGATCCAGTAAGCTTTTTTGTTGTTGTTCTTGGCTGTTCTAAAGAGGCCTTGATTTTGAGATTTTTCTTCTTTGTTATTGAATCTCAAATGAATTCTCTGCCTAGGTTCATTCTTTATTCAACTCCTTATGTTCTATTAGTGCAACATATATTCTCATACAACCACTTCATACAATCGCTGCCACTTACCCCACTTCTGCCACTGCTGCTACAGTCTTTGGCCCAAACCAAACATGCAGAAACTCACATGGCAATGACTAATGAGCATTTTCCATGGAATAAGCGCACATTAGGAAGCAGTACTCACAGGGCTTTCCTTATCCTATGTTTTTTGTGTCATGGAATATCCAAGAATCTCTTTCCCACTCGTCCCCCTCTTAATCCGTGAGTTTGCAGCCTTCTGCATGGGTTTTTAAAGTATGGTCACAAAACCAATGTGGATCTCACTATCTGTAAGTTTGGTAGGTGAGACAGTATCCTAGACTCTCCTCCTGGAGAGCCCCTCCTTGCCACTGATCCTCCTCTTTGTTTTCCGCTTTAAAGAGCAGTCATATTTCCTCCCTTGCTTGTGGTGAGTAGGAGATACAGCAGCAAAAGTGGCTTTTGCTTGATCTCTTGTCCTATCAGCATTTGGTAGGGGAGAGGAAGAGGAGGAAAGCCAACAGCACTTTGATCCTCTTCCTGCTGGGAAGGGTGCCCTCTGTTTACATTATCTTGTATATGTCTACTCAGAAGCAAGTTCCATTGTGTTCAATGGGACTTACTCCCAAGAAATTGCATAGGATTGCAGCTCAAATTGCGGGGGAAGTTCCCAATTTGTCTTGCAAGCTACCACTTCTCCGCTTGTATCTCCCCCTCCATGGTGAGTTTCCAACACAGAGAGACCATCTTCCAAAGCATGGCTAAAGACTCAGGTTTGTGTGTTGATCCTGCTCATGGGAGCAGCAACCTGTGGTTGGGGTGGGGGGCTGTCAGAAGTGCTGGGCTCCTCTGCCACATGTGTGTACATAAGCTTCATTGGACAAAATGGCTCCGTCTGAACCTCCACCAAACAAAAGGCAACTTCCACCTCCTTCCCCCTACATAAAATTAAGGGGACAGAGAGAGGTGGGAGGTGGATGTAGAGGCAGGAAAGGCACCTCTGACATAATCCTATCCATGCCTACCCAGATTTATGTCCCATTGTGTTGTCCCTATCCAGTCACCTACTCAGATGTAAGTCCCAGGAAAGCATGCATAGGATGGCAGCACAGGCAGAGAGAGTGAGGAAGCGATGACCGCACCTTTCCTACCTCTCTTCTTCAGTTACTCCTAGCTGCCCCTCCTCTCATCTCCCCCCTCCCCCGTGCCTACACAATAGCATGAGGCTCATGGGGCACCACAGCAAGTGATGGCTGGTCACAGTTGGGTAACAGACTCTTCTGCCAGAAATAGCATTTCTGTGATACAATTGATGCCTCGATATACAGGGCCTATTAGGCTGCAGTTAGCAAATGGATATGAATTTTCATTTTCTAAATGGTACATTGTTGCTTCTATATACTACAGTAATCCCTGTATTTGTTGTGTTCTGTGTGTGTGTGTGTCCCCCCCTTTCTGCATAATGATATGAGCAAGAGAAAATGGGTGCGCTGGGGGAGACCGTCAGACGAGCTCTGATATTTATTGAGCTACACATGAGTTTAAACAGGTAGAACTTTATGTGGTTTAGCCAAACAAATATCCCGTAAAGAAAGTAGCATAATGGCTATTTAACCAATCAACAGATAAATGGACAATCTCTTTTTCCTCATCCTTTGCAGTCCCTTGCACTGCATCCCACACTCTTCCTTAGGATATCCTGACCTTCAGGAGCAATTTCTCAGGGGTGCAGTGGGGAGAAGGGAGCAGGGAAGATTGCTTACATGAGGTCCATAACTCAGTTTTAATTATGTTTGCGAAAATAGTTGGCTTGACTGAACTGGCATTTTAAAACTGTTTTGAATGTTGGTTATTGAAATTAGGCTTTCAATATTATTCTCACTGATGTCATTCAGTCAAAAATGATGAAAAGATAAGTTCTGATTGGTGATGTTTTATTAAATCTTATTGTTCATCTTGAAATACTAATTTGACATGAATGTGAAACCCTGACTTCAGATATGAAATCCTATAGACTGTGCTGCATTTGATGCTTGCCCTTTAGAAACTCTGTTCAAGTTGCCTTTTGTTAACATAAACTGTTTTTATCCATTTCAAAGTATGGATATATTGCGGTGATTGAAGGGGGAATTCATTATTTTGGAGAACATTAATGTTACCAATGGGAACATTGTGCCACAATCCAATAGAGTTAAGCACAGTTAAACCTTTTGGGTTGCATTTAAAGGTTTCCTTCCTCCAGCCCAAGGACTCCCTCTTCCAGGGAAGGAGAACCTCTGTATGCAGCCCATGAGCATAATGGATATAACTGTACATAATTTTGTTGGATTGTGATCACAGTGAATAACATTTGGTGAATAAGCACATACTAAATTTATTGCTGTTGTGATAAAAATATTGTAAGGTGCGATAGGACCTCAAACAGTGTTGGGTTGTAAGTACAGTATATACCGTACTCAATGACACTGTAACATAGCTTCATTTCTGATGGCAAAGACATAGTGTGAATGCTAACCTATTAAAATATGAACTCCTTTAGTTTTAATTAATATGCTGTCTTGGTTGTGGTGCTATTCCTAGATTATCTGAGGCATTTCTGTAGCCAACAAGCCTTTTGAAAGTAAAAAACCAACAACCAAAAACCAAAAAAAAAAGTATTGGGTAATTTTGATTGCTGCCTTCTCTTTGGTGAACCAATGATTCACATTTGTTTGTTTCATTTGCTATTCCAGTGTTGGAGCAGCTTGCTTTAATGAAGATAAACGTGTTTTAGAGCATTGTTTTATCACGTTAGCAGCCTTTTTGACTACAAATGGTGAATTATTGGAATGTTCAGTGTTATCTGAGATTAACGTGTAGCCACTTATTTTTTTTAAAGTTGAATTGAATGATTTTCAGTCAAGTGGGTGGATCAGCTGAACTCTGCTAATCTTGGATAAACTGTAGTGAAATCATTTGTATATTCAGTCACTTAAGTACCAAACTACAGGAGCACAGAAATGTGTGCTCCAGAGCTGAACTTCCAGTACAAAGTTGCCTCTCTTGCTTTAAAAATAGCTGTGTGGGGTGGCAATTCCGGTTGGGGAATGGAAAGTTCATTCTCTTCCCCCCCCCCTTCCTCCCCTCCTGTTTTAAACCTGAAAATCAGCTTGTTCAAGTGAGGACTTATATCTGAAATGGTGATTTAACTTCCTGAACAAATTGCTAATGGGTGTGTGGGAACCCCATGGGGATAGCGTTCCCCCCTATCCGTGGGTGCCCGGTACCCATGGGGGGGCAGGAACCTTTCCCCCATGGCTACTGGAGCCCTACTATAGCATGTCAGGGAACTTGTTATCCAGCTAGTGCTTCAAAAGCTTGGGTTTTGTAACTAGCTCAAATATTCTTGTTCTAGATCTGTTTGAATTTCATTCTCCAAAAGCTTTGTGTTGCAGAAAATCATAAGCACCACATCTACATTTATGCCAATATCCACTGTATTTTTCTGTATTTACATGCAGCCAGGAGCTATGGGCGGAGACGAGGTAAAAACGTCTTTTATGTGTTTATCAAATATGGATGCGGGAGCAAACCAATTAGGGTTGTGTAGTGCTGATAATGTTCTTGGAACAACCGGAATGACATCCCCTTCCTTCTACAGTGGCACTAGCACTGATTGTGCTTCAGTGTAGTGATATTCATATAATGGAGAGGGAAAGTGGGGATAACTGGTTTGTTGCTCAAAAAACAATCTAGGACTGGACAGGGTAGCTTGTGCTATTTAACTTGGGGTAACAAATTATTCTTGAAATGGCAGTATGATGTGTGAAAATGGCTAAACTTGCAGAATTCCTTTTTATTTTTAAAGCACAACATGAATCCTCATGTGAAGAATCATCTAGCATGTTATACTTAAAGAAAAAAATAACTTTTAAAAGAAAAGCTGAACAGTTCCAAAATTGTTCATGTTAAGAGGTAGTGAAAGTGTTCATCTTCGTGTTCCCTATTCAAGAGCTGCTTGCAATACTCCACATATATGTACATATGTCTCTTGCATCAATGCTGGCTGTTTCTGAGGGATTTATTCTCCGCTTCAACTGAGTAAAACTGTTAAATATAATGCTGTTTCTATCCAGATGAGAGACTGTGGTAGAACACGCATGATTGCTATGTCCTGTGGCATTGATCTCTGATCCAATCTCTGAATTACTGAAAAGCTGTTGTTTGTACACAGCCTTAATGTTTTTAAACCTTGATGCAGTATAGATTTCTAACCGCTGTGATTGATTTATCACGTATGACGAGAATTCCCTTATAATTCTGATTATGACCTGAAATGTTGAATGACTATTTCCAATCACTAGAACTGAAGTCAGGCAGCCCCTGTGCTGGTGCTGTCACAGGATGATTGCTTTTCTGGGATGCAGTGTGTTTTATTATGGTTGCTGGAATACCCCTTCTAGGTTAAACCTGTTTTAAACGAAACTTGATCTTTCTCATTTTTATATTGGGGGGATCCTTGTTGCTTTTGAAATTGTGTTTGGAATTGGCAGATCTTGAACCTTGGTTGTGGTTTTAAAACTGCAGTTTAAAAATTAAATAAAGAGGTTGTTGCCTTATGTTTAAGGGTGCAGGGAATTAATAACAGATTGGGGAAGGAGAGCACAATTTCTTTGCTTGTACCAAATCTATTAACCATGTTTAAGGGTATCCCAGGTTATATCAGCACTGATTCTTGTACTTGATTTCTGTCAAAATTATTTCCATTCACTGAGGGGCAGGTAAAAAAATGACTTACAAAACAGCACACAATCATCTGCCTCCAAAATATACATATTACAGGCATTGTGTGAAACACAATGCCTAGGCAAAGTATAGAATAGAATGCCTATAGAATGCCTAGGCAAAGTATGAAAGACACTTATTTCGTTCTGACCTTACATACTTAGGGATTCTATAGAATGCCTAGGCCTTTCTCTGGCAAAGTATGAAATTGAAACCTGTGACCTTTCTCTTTGGCAAAGTGACCTTTCTGATCAAGATGTCTCCATATGAGACTCTGGATGCAGAATAAAGATCGGGTTAAACACATCAAATCTATCTCAAGAAGTGTTAGAAAACATACACCAGCTCAAGCATCCACAACTCCTACATCTATACCAACTCGTACATCTATACCAGTTGAAGTATCTGTAGGTCAAACATCTACATCAAAAGACTTCATATGTTGTGTGTGTTCCAAAGCTACAAGTGGAACTCATCAGTGTCAAAACTGTGAGCGTTATATCTATGTCATCTGTGGCTGTGATTCTACTGAAGAGGGATACAGTGCTCATGTTTTGTGCTCAGTGTGTTTTAACAAGAAAAATGTTTTCGCTAATCGACAAGAAGCCAAATGTACTCTTGAACTACAAGCAATTAAAAATAAGAAAATATCCGGCAATAAGTTCCTGTCAGCTGACCGCGGTGTTCAGATTTCCATTCCTGAGTGTGACAAAGAATGTGGAGATGCTTGCAGTATTTTGGCTGTCGTCATGGATGTCCAGGGTAATGTCCATCTGTTGGGCACAACACAAGGGGGTTAAAACAGCTTTATGCCAGATCACAGTTCTCTGTGTGCAAGAAGCCTTTGACATTGGAAGACATCCTGATGGATAAATAAATCTCACACAGGTCAGATGCAACACAGCAATCCATGGGAACTGGGCAAGGATTTGATGTGTGTCTGTAAGACAAGCTAAGAAATGTTGTTGTGTTAAGAAAAATGTTCTATGCAATTCAAAATGTCATTCAAGTTCAGACTGCTGCAATAAATAGAAGACTAAATATCAAAATATTTTTATTTAGTTTAGGTTTCAGATACCAACTTGTTAATACCAGTTTGTTAATAACATTTCCTCAAATTTCTCTTCCATTATAATATTTTAAATTTGATTTGACAGGTTTAATTTCATACTTTGCCAAAGAAAGGGTAGGCATTCCTTTGTGTGTAGGTGTGTGTGTTTGTCCCTCTTTTTTTTCTCTTTGTCTTTTTTGTTTAACTTATTATTGTTGATTTTCCTTTTTATCTTGTAGACAATTGTTATGATTTTGTGTATTGGTTATGTTATGCACTAAATGAAAATAAAGTTTAAAAACATTCTATAGAATATCTAGACATTATTTTTCAAAATTCATATTTTGGCAAGAAAGGGTAGGCACTATAGAATACTTAGGTATTCTATATTTCTCAAAATTCTCTCCTTTCTGTTATGTATTTTTAATTAATTTGAGTTTCACAGGTTTCAATTTCATACTTTGCCAAAGAACAAAAGAAGTTCTGAATTAAAAATCCGCATATTGCCGGGTAAACTCCGTCGTTTATGAAACTTTTTATTAAATAAACAAGATGTTAAAACAAACTTTACGTTTCACCTTTACGTAATTTGGAGATTTGGTCACATCGTGATAACCTACGAACGTATTAACAAAGATGCGTCTTTCATACTTTGCCTAGGCATTCTGTAGAACGCCTGAGTTTCACACAATGCTTGTAAAACTAGCAGTAGGGAAAATGTTAGCACTTGGGACCTTCCTCACACAGCAGGTAAAGCTAAAAGGAAAATAGGAAATCAATTCCTTGGTGAATCAAAATTGCTAACAAAAGTATTAGCATAGACTCTGTCAAGCTTCTTTTCCAACTTGAACAAGGACATTTTTTCTTGACTGTCTGGGTTCTAATAGTTTGCTTTTACCTCTCTTTCTCTGAGTCTCAAGCTAGTGGATCCTTGACTTTCTCTGCCATTTCTAATTGGGTTTAGAAGTTGGCAGCGTTGGATTCGGATAAGAGGGAAACTATTAGAACTGAGCCACTTTCTCTTCACTACTCTTACATTTTCAGTGGCTCTTCACCTTCCTGCAAGTGTATTATATTGCTTACTCTTTTCTGCCCCTTGTCTGAAAATTAACACATTGCGTTTTTAATAGAGTTGTGAAGATAGTCCCAACACCACTGTAAAGGGAATTACAGAAACTGGCAAGCTCTGTACGCAAAACACAAAACGAACCTAAGTCAGCATACTATACATACACTGAAAATAGGTTATGTACAGTATATATAAAATCTAATATGCACCAACATGCTGATCAAGGTTGATGGCATTCTGTATAGCTCAGAAGCCATGCCAGGGTTTATCCTGCGTCTTAATTCTCCCACAATTGTTCCTGCCTAAATGGGATGGATGTGGCATCTCTTTATTTTCACCGGGCCGCAAGCCTAATTGACTGCAGTGTGGCTAACATTGGTCAAGTGCATGGAACAGTACTGACCCTATAGCTCTCATGTGCCTGGTGCTTACCTGCAGAAAATTCCAGTTCAAACAAAACTTTATTCTGCATTCTGGTGATGACTGCTAGTTCAAGACAGACTCTGCTTGTGTTTACGGATGTTTAGAAATGTGTAAATGTGCTACTGTAATTGCAGTTGTAATGGGGAGTAGGGGGCATGTATGTTGCTTGATGTTTAGTTCTCTGTTTTATCACTTTGGTGACATTTTTCAGTACATCAGTTTTGAATTAATGGTTTTATTAAGTGTGATCCCTTCCCTCATTGGTATTTTTATTTGCCATGATGTGTGTGTATTCACTGTTGAGGATCAAATTTCATTTTTTGATCTCTTTTGTCACAATACAATAGGTGCAGGCTTCTTGTATAATGTTGTGACCAGAGGAATAGTTTGATTAAATGTGGGTAGTGTTCTAAACCAGTTTTATACATGCATAAAAATCTTTTTATATTGTGAGCCCTTTTGAGACAAGGGAGCTATTTGGTTATTTGATTTTCTCTTTAAAATGCTTATTGAACTCTTTTTGTGAAAAGTGATATGCATTATTAATTATTATTAATATTTATATATGTACATAAGTGATTTGGTGTGTATCCTTGGCTTTCTTCGTTTTATATTTGACTGTTGGCCCTTTGTCACTGAAGCTTATCAGGCAGCACAAGAGGGCTGTGGTCAGAGGGGAACTCTGAAGCTCTCCTGCACCTGTATGGCCCTTTGAATCCTAGTAATACATCTATCCTTAAAATATATATTACTGATACTTATGTAAGTGCATCAAATAAAAAAGACTCGTCCCTACCCTAAGGGGCTTAGTCTAGATATTGACATAAGGGTGCTAATGGAGGGAAAGGTAAGGGAGATGGGTGGAAACAAAGGTAAATGGGGAAGCATATGCAGTTGTTTCAGATGCACATGCTTAAGCTTAGTTACTGCAGGGAACGAGGACCACAGTGTGATGCCAAAGACTTCATGAAACAGATGTGTTTAAGTAGGCTTACCAGATCGTCAACCGGGACGGAGCGTTCTCCCCTTAAGGGGGTGGGGCGTGGGGGCCATAACGCGTTGCGTTATGGCCCCCCCATACCATGCCCCCTTAAGGGGAGAATGCTCTGTCCCGGTCGACGATCTGGTAAGCCTATGTTTAAGGGATGATATGAAAGAAGCAAGCAAGGAGGCATCTTGTAGGTGTTCTGGGAGGCAGTTCTAAGTCTAAAAGATGGCAAGGATGGGATTGTTTGAGAGAACAGGAGACCTTTTTGGACAGTTGAGGGTGGTGGAGCTAGAGCAGCAAATGTGAGCAGGAATGCAGAGAGATATGGGGTCTGAGATGTAGAGAAGGAGAAGGCCAGTGAGGGTTTTGAAGGCGAGAACATGGATTTTGTGTTCAATTTGAATTTTTTTAATGAACTTCAATTTTAGGTGATCCATTAGGGGCTGTCTATTTTACTGTTTTAATGTTTTATGTTTTTAATGTTTTAATTTATATCTGCATTGTTTTTAATGTTGTTGAGCCGCCTTGAGTGCCCTGAATGTAGAAGAAAGGCAGGGTACAAATTAAATAAAGCTGGGGACAGGAAGTCGGTTAAACATAATAAGGAAGGGTGTGACATGATCAGTGCCACAGGCGAGATTGATGACCTTGGCAGCAGAGTGCTGGGCGGAGGTGAGGGGACTCTGAGGAGGTGTAAGACACAGCCAGGGTGTGAACAGGAGATTTTACTGATGGGGTAGAAAGGAAGAACCAAATTCTTGTAATATTGCAACAGGAGAAAATTGTGTGAGTGAAACATCCATTTTTTTACAAAAAGACTTGGAGCATAACTTAACATTTAATTTTCCTCCAATTTTAATCACCATTCCCCCTCCATTTTCCCCACTCATAATTTCCATCTCTATGCACTCATTCTTCTTTATTTTTTATACCAGTGCATGTGTGCAGAAATCAGTAAGATTTGTCATTAAAACTCAATCAACTGCCAGAAAATAAGGTTACAGAAACAAGATTATGCAGCCTTTCCATAGGACTGAAATAAATTCCATAAAATACCATAGTTTTAAAGTTTTATGTATTTCCCTCCCCCAAGGTCCTACTTGCCATCTTACAAGTGAACTATTAATGTAATTGAGCATTATCCTAAGTGAAAGTGATCAGGCAGCTGGTTTGAGTAATCACTGGGTTTGAAACATTTTTCTTCCAGGTTTAGGAAGCAAATGTTGAGAGAACTTCCCAAGTTTGACAGAAGACTTTGGGAAATATTTAACTTACTTGGGGCCTTACCAGATGTGTGGTTTACTCATTTGAATAGTGCAGCAGTCACCAAACCAGGCAAATGAAAGTGCTCCAGCAAATACTTGCACTGTGGAGAAATAGCTCTTGTACGTAAACTGCTAAGTTAGGTGTTTGCCCTCAGCTAGTACAGCTGTTAAACACGTTGGATGGAGGTTTGTTGATGATTTGCTGGTGTCATAGACACCTGTTGGGGTAGTGATGCTATCATCTTTTGAATGCCCTGCCAATTTCACACTGGTTTCCCCTCTTTCCCCCCCCCCCCCCCCACTTTGGAAGCTGTATATTTGCTACCTTCAGCATAAAAGCAAAACAGCCTCTTGGCAACTGAACTAACTGCCCCTTCCATTACATGAGGAATGAAAAATTAGTCTGGGCAGTCACAAAGAACAGTCCCGTGTTGTCGTCTTCCCCCTTCCCCCCGTTGCCACTATGGAATGGCTTCCCATGGGAGGCTTGTCTGGCTCTCTGCTGGTTCTTTGTTGGGTAGTAAAATATATACTTTTTCAAGTGGGCTTTTAAAGAATTATGCTAGACTACTGCTGTTTTAGAGGCCAGCGGGTGGCGCAGTGGGTTAAACCGCTGAACCATGAGCTGTCAATCGAAAGGTCGGCAGTTCGAATCCACGACGGGGTGAGCTCTCGTTGCTTGGCCAGCTCCTGCCAACCTAGCAGTTCCAAAGCATGTTAATGCGAGTAGATAAATAGGTACCGCTTGCGGGAAGGTAAACAGCGCTCCGTGTTCCAGCCGCATGCTACGCTCTGCGGCAAGGAGAGTCATGCTGGCCACATGACCACGGAGGCGTCTTCGGACAACGCTGGATCTTCGGCTTTGAAATGGGGATGAGCACCACACCCTAGAGTTGGACATGACTGGACTTAATTGTCAGGGGTCACCTTTACCTTACTGCTGTTTTAATTGTTGGAAGAAATGTTTGTGTGTGTTTAAAAAAAATGTTTCATGCTTAGATTTTTTTAAAGCCTTTTGTACTAGTGTTCATGATTTACACTGTTAGTCATGGTATGTGTGTGTGTGTGTGTGTGTTTTTTAAATAGTAAGACAAGATCTAAATGTCTGAAATAAATACTGGATATGACTAATAGTAAAGTACCAAGAGAAAGCAAGGTTACCACTTTGGGCAGGAACCTTCTATCTAAGAAGACCTACAGAATTGAGGCTTTCCCTGAACTCTTGTAACACTTTAAAGTTGACATGTGCCTTTTTGTTTGTTTTTAGAATGCAGTCGACATGTGCCTTTTTGTTTTTTTTAGAACGCAGTCTTTGGTGGCCCATGTAAACTTTTCCTAAGCAGCACTGACATATGAGCAGAGAATGAGGAAGCTAATTCCTGATGAAAACATTTTTGGTCATGAGCTTGGAGTAAATTCAAAACCAGAATTGTTGGTGGCTTGTATTAATTAAGAGGCACTTATGTCTCTATTTAACTTCTCAAGTTCTGGGGAAGAAAATATGATGTGGCCAACAGTAGGTAAAGGCAAATGCCTCAGACCAAGGGGACAGAATCCCCCCCCCCCAAGTATTAAGAGAAGGCTCTTTCAGCATAGTCCACCCTGCCAAAGCTCCCTCTTCAGGTTGCTAAATTTATTATTTATTGCACTGAATAACTACTGTGGTGATTTGTGGTGATGCCTGGACCACACAAGGAGTCTAGTTGATTGAAGATGAGTTTAATCTTCTGTATTGGATTTTTTATATTTTCTAAATTTAATATTCTCCTTTTTGAGGTAGCAAATATTTAATAGTTTCTAGAAACCGAAGAACCTATGCATTGTGCAAAGCAAATTAGACTGGACATTCTGCCTGCCTGAAGTCTTACAATCTAATCAATATTGCACGGCATGAAAATTGTCACACATAACTGGGAGGGGGTCTTAGAGGTGGATTTTGTGATTTGCCCTCATTCAGTAAGCTAAAGTTTATGTTGCTTCATTCCAATTCTTTGTTTTAAAGTTTTCTCAGACTTTTAAGTTATGTGAATTCTCCTGATTGCTTACTGAGTAGATATAAGGTGTGTTTGGTGTTTTCATAAGCTGGTATTCACTCTTCCCACCCCTTCTTGCATATGGGCACATATGCAAACAAGTAATTACTAATCACATGCTTTTTAGTACATGTCATCAGAAATGATAATTTTGAACTGCATGATGGTTGAGTACAGGTAGATTTGCAAGTTATTCCAAGGGACTTACATAATTAACTGGCCCTCATAGCCATTCATTTAGTGCGAGTGACAGTGTCTTCTGAATGAGTCATTTGAGAGACGCATCCTGTGATACTTTGTGCAGATAGGCAATGTGAATTGTCCGGTAAAGCGTTTTTAATTTACAAGGCTGAATCTATGTATCTTGTCTCCAGATACATGGCATCTGAATAGCAGTTGAAAGGATTGCTATTGAAAGTGATAGCAATTGAAAGGATGGATTCTTAAAAAAAAAAAACCTTGAACCATGGCATCTCAAACACTCTTGGGTTATTAACTGGATATATCATTATAGAAAAGTAAAATACTCAGATTTCTAAGTCACTACAAAATCTGTTGCAGGTCGGTCTTCACTCTTTCCTTTTGAAGATGGCTTCTTAGATGACAGTCATGGTGACCAGTCTTTATCATCGGGTCTCAGCTCTCCAACTCGCTGTCAGAATGGTGAAAGAGTGGAACGCTATTCTAGAAAGGTGTTTGTTGGAGGTCTGCCTCCTGACATAGATGAAGGTATTGTGAAATAGTGATGTGTACACTAATGGAAGGAGGGAATATGTTCGCTTTTAAAAACAGCTGACAGTTAAGGCTCAACAAAATGTCAAGTTGATCTAGTCTTTAATTTGCAAGACCCGAGCTGACAGCGTCTGCCCAGAGAAGTAAGCTCTAATATTCATGCTAATGAGTTTGTATTAATCAAATAACACTTCTACATGAAAACATCTGAAAATAGTAAGTGGTGTGTAAAGCAAACTGGCTAACAAATGATACATATTCTAGCAAATACAGAATACAGGAATGTCTTTTTTGGACTCCTAACCTTTCCTATCCCTTGAGACTCAGGGCACAATAGGGTATTCAATACCTCAATGAAGTAACAGCCTGTATTTTATAAGGCTTGGGAAAAATCACAGTGGCAGGGTAGAGCTGGCTGGTGGTGAGTCAGGAGAGGCCGCAGGCGGGTGCACCACTTCCCCCAGCTTGGAGAAGTCTGTTACCTGGTCTCATGGGTGGACTGGCCCTGAGAACTTTAATTCTGGCCACCAAAAGTGAGCTCCAAAAGAGAAACTGAGCAGTGTTTACTAAAGAGATTCAGACACAAATCTGAAAAGCAAAAGCATCTAGAGGGAAGACTTTTACCTAGAGACTCACATTTTTCACTAAATTGAATAAATAAGCGGGCATTTTCAGGAGGTATAGGTGATTGTATCTGAATTTAAGTGAGGACTCGGGGTTCAAGGTGCTTAGGACTTTGTGGGCTAGGAGCTATCCTTTTCAATTACGTGTGGAAGACAATAGTCAATACTGATGCTGGGTGTCCCTGGTGGGTTAATACATTCAGAATCAGCTAAAGCTTCAAAGAATGGCAGCCCTATGTAAAGTCCCATATAGTACTCCTTACGTTTTGTTAAGCAGAAATAATTTTCAAAACAAGCAATTTTAAATGTTCTTTGTTGATCCTCTCTTCCTATTACCCTAGTTATTGCAAAGGTGTCTGCTAAGCATGGTCCCCTCCCTTTTTTTGCGCAAAGCCCTTGGAATGATACAAGGCTTAAAACCTATTTTCAACATTGTGGTTTTCAACTAGCCACAGTATTGGATTGGTTCTTAAGCCTAGTTTTCACTGAGTGGTAAATGTGTGTAGGGTGTTCCACTTCAATGGCAGGTAGAGCCTCACATGATCGGATGCTTCTTTAAACAAAACAATTCTTTGCCTCTCTGACTTTGTGTATGGAATGTTTTTGTATGTGGAAGCAATCAGTTATGTGAGCCCCTTCCTGAAATCTGAAGAGGTGCAGCCTATACACAGACAGTGAGAACTAGGCTTTCGCAATTCAGTCAGTATGACTCCATACTTGGGAAAAGAGTGACCCATTTTTTTCTGAAGGGATGAATTGGTCATAATTTGCAGGTCTAAATAATTAAGCCCAAAATCTTCTGTTGTAGCAAAACATTATGGTAGAAATGAATTTGGATTAAATGAACTACGTATATAAACAGGGCCAAAACCTCTTAAGATCATACCACCTATTTCATGAGTTGTATCCTGTGGAGTACAGCTCTATCAGAAACTTCCTCTATGCATGGAAGGAGATTTGCTGTTCTGCAAGCAACTCTTGTGCCAGTGTGTGCCTTCTGTTGGTGGAAGGAGCTTCTGGTGATGGAGTTGTGACTCTGCGGTAAGTTTGGATACAGTCCCATATGTGTATTTACCTAGAGAAGGCCACACCAGTACCCTTTTTCTTCTTTTTATGGGAAAGAGACACACAAGAAGAAAACTAGGCACTTAGGAAGAGAAAATGAGAAATATGGGCATATAGAGTAAAGGGAAAAGACTGGTGAAGTGATGTTGCAGGTGGGAGTAAAAAAGGATCCTTAATCTGGAAAGATTGAGCATTACTGGCATTGTTAATATATAAAAACTTGGGCAGGTTCTGAAGGAAGAATGTTTGTTTGTGTTTGCCATATTACTTTAGGTTTTCTAAGGGTCCTTTAATTTTTCTTGTAGATGAAATCACTGCCAGCTTTCGTAGGTTTGGACCTCTTGTAGTGGACTGGCCTCACAAAGCTGAAAGCAAATCATATTTTCCACCTAAAGGTAATGAAAATATAAACCTGTGTGTGTGTGAGAGAGAGAGAGAGAGAGAGAGAGAGAGAGAGAGAAGACAAATGTGTACTTTTTTTTAAACGCCTAAAGCATTTTTCAGTTAAGATGCTACTGGATGTAGGATAGAGATGGAACACCATGGAAAGAAGAATGTTCTTTTATCAGTATGTTTTTCAGCAACGAATTTAGAATCTCAAGATGCACAAGGTTTTGTTTGTGAATAGTTTTTTCTCTTCTCTTGTCCTAAATAAATATTTTGCTCTGACTTCATTTTTAGTTTTTGGAATATTTGTAAACTGTGATGTTGTGACATACTACTTGTAATACTACTTTTATGCTAGTACAGTATATTCAGGGGAATAATTCATGGATGTCCAGTGGTATTTAGTTGAGTATTTAATTTGTGTACACCAATTTTAAGTTGTATAAATGCTAATGTAAACAGGACTTCATATCGCAACCATACTAGATGAACATATGTTCATTAAAATTAACTAGCATTATTCCCTCTAGCAAAATGTCAGGCTGCATTTTGGTCTCTGAGCATGCATGCTCCTCTTCCCTGAGAAGTTGCTTAACGAGAGGGGAGGAAGTCTGACCTGCATTGTTTCTTCTATCTCTTGGTCATGCTGAGCTTCCAGTGCATATATGGGGTTATTCAAAAAGGATGGTGCAAAAGTAAAACGGATTTATTCTTAAATGAACTGACATACCACAACTGTCATGACATGAAGACAGAAAAACTGATGATCGATGTGGGAACTTGTGTAGCTACAATGGGGCAGAGGGGAGCAAACAGCCGCGGTCTCCTCCCGAGGAGACCACGACTGTCACCCGAGGCATTTGCTCCCCCCTTGCCCCATTGTAGCTATGCAAGTGCCCACATCGATCATTTGTAATCTGCTTGTGAAACTTGGACAGTTTTTCTGTCTTCATGTCATGATGGTTGTGGTATGTTAGTTCATTTAAGAATAAATCAGCTTTACTTTTACACCATCCTTTCTGAATAACCCTGCATATCCCTTAAAGCAGGGGTGGTCAACCTTTCAACATGAATGCTCCTGGCCCTTTAATGGCTGTATAGGTGAGGGCATTTCAGCAGGTGCAGCAGCTTTAGCAGCACCATCAGCAATTGTGACTGCCAAGATTCTGGCTTCTACAGGACTCACAGAGGCCCTAATCAGTGGCGTTGCTTTAGGTGGGGCGGAGCTCTAAGTTCCGCCCTGCTCTGAACCCTTCCTTACTCCCCGGCACGAGACTCCCTGCACGTGGTCTTTGCCGGCCTGAATGGCTCTGACAGCGAGGGGGCGGGGCCACCTTGTGCTGGGGAGTAAGGAAGAGTTCAGAGCGGGGCGGAACGTAGAGCTCCGCCCCACCTAGAGCGACGTCACTGGCCCTAATGGTGTAAGGTTGGCCACCCCTGCATTAAAGTATGATGTGTTAGGTTGGAAATGGGGCATACCCTTGAGAGTGAACTTGGGAACAAATACTTTTGACAGTTTCTGTAGAACATCAAGTGTCTAGCAGCCATATTCAGATCGAAATCAGCAAAATTTTATAACCTACCCATTTAATGAACCAAGCTAATAGCAAGTGCAGCTACTATAATAGTAGTATTTGTCTGAGAGCCTACTGAGCAATAACACATAAAAGTGTGTAGATTGTTTATATCACTCTAATTTTTCATGTTTACCTAAAATACTTTTTAGAATGATTCAAGTGAGGGGGCTTTGTGGTACAGTAGACTCTATACTATAGAGCATTTCTAAATTTAGCAAAGAATGCTGCTGTGGATATTCAACATGCTAGTATATTCAGGGGTATGTATATTCAGGGAAGAATGAAGTCCTTAAAGAATTCAGTTTCCCTAAGTCAGTGATGGCGAACCATTTGGGCTTGGTGTGTCAAATTTTTTGAAAATGCCTAACTTGATTCGGCTGGTGTGTCAAACCCCCCCCCCCAAACTTTTAATAGTACTTTGACTATTGCTACTTTTAATAGTAATTTTGAATTGAACTGAACTGAAAACAACTATAGAACACATTGCATTTTATTTAACATCAGTTAGTGACTTTTTGTTGCTGAGTTTCACTAGATAATAATTTGAAAGAGGTCTGCCAAAATCCCTGCCCTAAATGTTCAAGACAAGCCTGTAAAACGTTTGCGAAAATGTAAGATGTGTCATGACCCTGGGGGAAATGCTGGCGTGTCACCCAAAATGACCTCGCGTGTCACCTGTGACACGCGTGTCACAGGTTCGCCATCACTGCCCTAAGTAGTGCTTGCAGGAGCCTACTTTGTTTTATATTTTAAGTGGAGGTCTGAGGTAAAACCAGTCTCTGCTTTACCAGGTGATTCCTTGTTCTCTGGGTTTGCTGTTGCTTTAATGAATGCACAATTGTCAGTGATCACAAAAGGCCTCAATTATTAGTCAGAAGTGTTCTACATTTGGGCAGGCTAAACCAGCACTTTGTCATGGTCGTAAAAAAAATGTTCTTGAGTGAGATCTATTTTAGCAGAAAACAGGGGAACAGTCTTTCCCTATTTTTATCGTTGTTCTAATATGGGAAACAGCTTTCAAAGCCATTGCCAGTTGTCCTGAACGTCTGTCTAAAAGTGCTAAACACCACTCAGTCACAACTGTTCCAGATTACGTATAACTGACTCCTAAGCAATCTGTAAGGGTTTTTAGCATAAACCCTGCAGCATGGTTATCCTCATATCTGTTGGGCAGGTAAACGTGGACTAGGTACTTAATTGATAAATAACAGTCGTAGTTTTATATGTTGGCACAAGAATATGCACACATTGGTACAGGTACCAGCATTTAACTTTCTGGAAACTGCATTGGTCATATTGTGTCTAGCTCTTTCTGAGCACTTCTTCTTTTCTCTTTCACCTTGTCAGGTTGTTTTGAAAACATAACCTTTTTAGTATTTCTTGAGAAACTCCTCTGTCAAACTGAAAGCAGCAACATGAACAGTGCTGATGAACAGTTAATTTTCTTGTGACTTCGTTGAATATTTTAAAAAAATTACCTCCACTATATGGCAGTAATTGTGCAGCACATGATTGTCACTCCTATTTTCTATAACAGGGTCATTCCATGTGAAATCAACCAATGCATGAAACCTTGATGTCATGGATTTTGTTCATTTTTGGTACATTTGTACCTTATCATGAGATGTTTAAAAATTATTTTTTTCAGATTTTTTTTGTCCATCCGTTTTTGAGATATTGAATTTTCAAAATTGCCTAAAAATGCCAAAATTCACTTCTCACATACCTTCAAATGCCATTTACAAGATAACGATGAACGCTACAGAAATGGGGCAGGTGTCAGTTTAGAGCTTATGAATAGGGCTTTCATTTGATATACAACATAACACAATTGTAAATTTTCAAGAAATTCAAAAATATTCAAATAATATTTTGAATTTTTGGAAAATTGTATTTTTTTCTAAAAAATCACACTTAAAGGTATATGTCTTGTAGCCAATCAGTCAAAATTTCAAGATGGTGTCTCAATGGTATCATACAAAAATTAAATTTTTTTGTTGGCAGCGACAAGGAATTAAACCCCTCAAGTCCATTTTTCTACAGTTTACATTGATAAAATTATGTGGTAGTTAGGAAAACTACCTCCACTACTTCCACATTATGTGGTAGTTAGGTAATTATGATTGCAATTAGGAAAAGAGAAGCCTTGTCAGATGGAAAACAATATATTTGAAAAGGAAATTCCTCCTGAGAATTATGAGATTCCTGGTCTTAGTCATATTAAGGAGTCTATTTGGTCCCTGATACAGCTTTAAGCCACTTAAATGCCTCTTTGACCTCCCTTGGTGAGTCTCTGGTGTGCAAGAAGAAAGTATTAAATAGTGCAAAGAAAAGTAGCTAAGTATCTAAAGTGCAAAGAAAAGATGGGGAAGATTAAAGGACCTACAAAGAATTATTATTCTTTACTTCTGAAGATGATTTAGATGAGGAAGAATGTCACTGCGCTGATTCAGAAATTATTCAGCAACTAAAGGAAAATTTTAAAACTACGAACAGAAGTAAAAAGCTCATGATTCTGATAGTTTTACCAAAAAGCTGGTCCTGTAAAAGAATAGAAAGTAAATTCATTCTCTATAAATCTATATCTATAAGTCCTGTTATAAATTTTTTGATTCATTTCAGTTTACCACGTAATTTTATCAATGTAAACTGTAGAAAAATGGACTTGAGGGGTTTAATTCCTTGTCACTGCCAACAAGAAAATTTAATTTTTGTATGATACCATTGAGATACCATCTTGAAATTTTGACTGATTGGCTACAAGACATATACCTTTAAGTGTGATTTTTTTAAAAAAATTGATTTTCCAAAAATTCAACATTAATATTATTTGAATATTTTTGAATTTCTTGAAAGTTTACAATTGTGTCATGTTGTTGTATATCAAATGAAAGCCCTATTCATAAGTCCCATGTCTGTGGCTTTCATCTTTAACTTGTAAGTGGCGTTTGAAGGTATGGTGACAAGTGAATTTTGGCATTTTTAGGCAATTTTGAAAATTCAATATCTCAAACGGATGGACAAAAAAATCTGAAAAAAAATAATTTTTAAACATCTGATGGTAAGGTACAGATGTACCAAAAATGAACAAAATCCATGACATCAAGTTCCAAAATGGATTTTTCATTGGTTAATTTGACATGGAATGACACAACAGTGTTCTGTTTGTGCAAATTGCTTCACATCTGTTCAAATATTAGTGTTGTCATTTTTCCCTCATATGAAGAGGGCCTTCTGTGCTTCGATGGCAGATGTACATCTGGCAAGTACAGCTTTTCGTATTGGCTGCAGTACCATGATGAGAAGTTGCACCTGCTAAGCACCTATGTGCCGCCATCAGTTAAATTGAGAATTAAGAATCATAGCAAGATCTGTTTGTCATCTTTAGCCTGCGTAACTCTGTTTTCCTTCAGTTTTCAGTAGGTATCATTAGGAAAGTCTTTGGTTGTGACTATTGCTGGGAAATATTGTTGTGCACCTCTGCTCAATTGCCTAATATTTTTCATGGGCACATGTATGTACATCTTCATTTGTCTGTGTCCTCCTGGGACTTCTTTTTTAGCATTAGTACTCCACTAATTAGGCCAGTGGGTGGCGCAGTGGGTTAAACTGCTGAACCATGAGCTGATCGATCGAAAGGTCGGCAGTTCGAATCCGCGATGGGGTGAGCTCTCGTTGCTTGGCCAGCTCCTGCCAACCTAGCAGTTCCAAAGCATGTTAATGTGAGTAGATAAATAGGTACTGCTTGCAGGAAGGTAAACAGTGCTCCGTGTTCCAGCTGCATGCTATGCGCTGCGGCAAGGAGAGTCATGCTGGCCACATGACTACGGAGGCGTCTTTGGACAACGCTGGCTCTTCGGCTTTGAAATGGGGATGAGCACCACACCCTAGAGTCGGACACAACTGGACTTAATTGTCAGGGGTCACCTTTACCTTACTCCACTAATTATGATTCCAGGTTAGTCATTAAAAGAATGCCTCCTGGCAATTCTACTGTGGAAAAAAAATAGAATAGTTGACATCATTGGAAGTCCCAGTCCTGTGGGGGGGGGGGGATATATATATTTGAAAGATATATATATATGTGTGTGTGTGTGTGTGTGTGTGTGTGTGTGTGTGTGTGTGTGTGTATATAATATATATATAACACACACACAATTATATATATCTTTCAAATCTTTCCTTTGTGAGTGATGCCTGGCCAGAATCAGCTGGAACTGAACTGGGTCCCACAGTATCACCCAACCAGATTAGGTAACTTACATTAGGTTTGTGGCTTCCCCTATCAACGTTTTGGAAAAATATCTGTCTGTCTTATTTTCCAGTTGCAGTTAGCATTTACCATTTGCTCAAATGTACCGTGTAAATAAATGCCAGCCTGGCTAGTACTGTAAGGGTATGAGAAGCAGAAGGAACAGAAGCCTTAAACCTTTTTGTTGTTGTTGTTCAGTCGTTAAGTCGTGTCCGACCCTTCGTGATCCCATGAACCACATCCCGCCAGGCCTTCCTGTCCTCCACTATCTCCCTGAGTTCACTCATTTTCATGTTTGTTGCATCGGTGATGCTGTCTAACCATCTCATCCTTTGCCTTCCCCTTCTCCTTTTGCCTTCAATCTTTCCCAGCATCAGAGTCTTCTCCAGAGAGTCCTCTCTTCGCATTAGGTGGCCAAAATATTTGAGCTTCAGCCTCAGTACCTGTCCTTCCAGGGAACAGTCGGGGGTGATTTCATTTAGGATTGACTGATTTGATCTCCTAGCAGTCCAAGGGACTCTCAGGAGTCTTCTCCAGCACCACAGTTCAAAAGCATCTATTCTTCGGCGCTCAGCCTTCCTTATGGTCCAACTCTCGCAACCATACATTGCTACTGGGAACACCATCGCCCTGACTATGCGAACTTTTGTTGGCATGGTGATATTTCTGCTTTTTATTATGCTGTCCAAGTTTGCCATAGCTTTCCTTCCAAGGAGTAAGCGTCTTTTAATTTCATGGCTGCTGTCTCCGTCTGCAGTGATCTTCGAGCCCAAAAACGTAAAATATGTTACTGCTTCCATTTCTGCCCCTTCTATTTCCCAGGAATTGATGGGACCAGATGCCGTGATCTTAGTTTTATTAATGTTGAGTTTCAAGCCAACTTTTGCATTCTCCTATTTCACCCTCATCAAGAGGCTCTTTAGTTCTTCTTCACTTTCTGCCATTAGGGTGGTATCGTCGGCATATCTGAGGTTGTTGATATTTCTCCCGGCAATCTTGATTCCGGCTTGCGATTCATTCAGCCCTGCATTTCTCATAATGTACTCTGCATATAAGTTAAATAAGCAGGGTGACAATATACAGCCTTGCCGTACTCCCTTCCCAATTTTGAACCAATCGGTTGTTCCATGGCTGGTTCGAACTGTTGCTTCTTGACCCGCATACAGGTTTCTCAGGAGACAGGTAAGGTGGTCTGGTACCCCCGTCTCTTTAAGAATTTGCCACCGTTTGTTGTGATCTACACAATCAAAGGCTTTTGCGGAGTCAATGAAGCAGAAGTAGGTGGTTTTTTTTGGAACTCTCGTGCTTTCTCCATGATCCAGCGCATGTTGGCAATTTGATCTCTAGTTCCTCTGCCTCTTCGAAACCCAGCTTGTATGTCCGGTAGTTCTCGATCCACGTACTGCTGAAGCCTAGCTTGTAGGATTTTGAGCATAACCTTGCTAGCATGTGAAATGAGTGCAATTGTGCGATAGTTTGAACACTCTTTGGCACTGCCCTTCTTTGGAATTGGAACGTAAACTGACCTTTTCCAATCCTTTGGCCACTGCTGAGTTTTCCAAATTTGTTGGCATATTGAGTGCAGCACAGCACACGTGATGTCACCGCCAAAACTTCCGGGTTGCCAGGTTTTCACTTTAACGCAAACAGCCAGCCAACCGAGCCTCTGCTCAACAGTTTTCAGCTGCTCCAGGCTTCATCACGGGTGCTTCTAAGTTTCTGCAACCATACAGCCAAGATCTGTGGCTTAAATTCCTTTTGCTGCAGAAGAATTCCACTTTAAACTTCTGCCTGTCTCTCTGCTTTTCCTTTTCTCCTTTGTCCATGTTTCACGTTTCTGTTCTTCTCATCTTTGCAAGGTCTCCAGGAATCTTCCAGTGAAAAGACACGCGCACGCGCGCGCACACGCACGCACACGCAAAAAGAACGTCTTGTAGATTGCTTCTTTCACAGATGCACTCACAAATGCCATGAACCTTTTCCTTTTTTTAAAGGTGGGGAGAGATCAGGGGTAGCAAGCCTCAACTTTGCAAAGGAGTGCTTGGAAAATTGATGCGCTGACAGTTTAATTGTATACGCCTGGCTTTCAGTAAAGTACAGCAGAGGGAAAGGAGGAGGGGAAAACAAGAAGGAAAGAGGGGATGGACTCTTAACTGTGTTTCTGATTGCTGATAGAGTAGCAAAGGCATGTGAAATGTAGCCATGCTACAATATGAAATATGGTCCTACTCACCAGTTTTATTAAAATTATGTTGCTTGTTACACAAAGCCAGTGAGGCTCTGCTAGTGCATGCTATTACAAACTAAGTTCAGATGGAATCAAACTGTAGAATTAGAACATCCTTTGTTAAGGATTGGTTCATCATATTTCATGTGTAAGGGCAATACTTATGAAGTAATAGCATACAACTTTGCAATCTTTCCAATGAGAATTTAGGGCAGTGGTTCCCAAACTGTGAGCAGTGGCTCCCTGAGGAGCCGTGGAAACCAGCCAGGGGAGCTGCAGAGGACACGCTGCGCTGTGCCTGGGCTATGAGAAAAAGGCCTCCTTGTGGGTCTCACAGTCAACTCTAAAATACACAGAGTGATGCCACCGTCGTCTTTCTTTAGGGCCCTTCACAAGCTCAGTAGCCAGGGAGGGCATGAGCGCTTTTCACTCCAGCGAATAAGCGCTTTTCATTCGCTGGAGGCTTAAGCGTCAAAGTACAGGAGGAAGGAGACAGGCCATCCAAAGAGACACTGCCAATCTTCTCAAGAACCCTAGCAAGAGAGAGGCTGCTGTCGGGTTGGGGAAATCCGCTTTCCAAGGGCCTGCTTCTCCTCCCATGAGATTGCGGTGCAGAACTAAAAGTGGTCATATGTGTTCTAGTAAAACAGAAGGTGGGAGAGCCTGATTCATACACGGGCACTCATTTAACAGCATACATGTCTCCCCTCAGCAAGCACCCCAGCTGATACAAGCACTAGGAGAGCCTAATTCACACACTCAACACTTGCACATTTGAATTTACATTCAACATTTGCATATTTTCTCCTCTGTCATTTGCAGCTAATGAGTTCCTAGGTGAGAACTAAGTACATATTTCTGGTCACTTCCTGCTTAGTGACATCACTTCCTGCTTAATGACGTAACTTCCAGCCCTCAGTAACATAATGGGGAGCTGCGACCAACAGCCAGCAGGTCAAGGGAGCCATGGATAGACAAGGTTTGGAAACTACTGATTTAGAGGAAAGCCATTATTATCTTCAATGCTTATGTCAACTCACTGTTGACTAAAGATGTGTCACAGGCACCGCAAGAACACACACACTAGTCTTACGGATATCACTAGATATAACTTTACTTCCTGTTGAATGATGAATACTTCCTGTTGAATGATGTAACTAAGCAACATATATTTTGTTCATGGCACAGGAGCTAATGTACAAAGGGGTACACGTGTTGTCCAGCAGCCAAAATACACACACTGGAGAGGAGACAGACCTGCTAATTCTCCTTTTGCATTTACTGTAGACATGATTTCAAGCTGTACTATTTCAGTGATGTTAAATGAAAGATGTACATTTCTTCAGCATTTGACATTTATCACATTTGTCATAAATGTGATAAATGCATCATTATAATCTACTATTTCAGCATGTCTTCATACACTTGGAGAGTACCTCATGAATTTTCAGGATGGGAAAATGTTTCTTTTCAGAAATTATTCAGTGACAGTATACTCTATGGTATCAGCCATGTCATATTTCAATAATAGGACTAATCTGTACATGAATATGCAGGACAGAAGACGGTTCCTTGCATTGTAGCAATGCAAATGATAACCAGTGAAAACTTTGCTGTTTAATGTGGAGATGATTATGTGTTCAAATTTCTTTGTAACATCTGAATGTTTATTTCCAACAACTTCACAAAATATCACAGCCTTCATGTTGACGTCCAAATCCTATAGTAGAAGAAAACCCAACACTCTGTCATTGCTGAAGTTTGGGGTTGGTATCTAAATGGTCAGGTGTACCGGCAAAAAAAAAAAAAATGGCTGGTATGGCTCCAGTTCCTGAATAACTTGTGAAAATGATAGGGTGTAACTGAATAACAGGGTATTTAAACATTTACTGTGAATGCAAATAAAATGGATTCTCTTCAATGGCTTGTAGTAGCTGCCAAGTTGGTGGATGTGACAGTGCCTGACAGTGGTAAATGAAGATAGGGATTGTGATGAATATGTTGACTGAGCTGTTTTGCCTGGAAGAAGTGGTGGCCAGCAGCTAATTACTGTTGGGACATTACCAAATTGAAAAACAAAAACTTGAAAAGAAATTATATTTAACTGTTAATTAGTCATTTTGAAACACACATTTGAGGATGTTCCCATTCTTGGATAGTATCTGTTTTGGGACATGCTAATCTATAATGTCTGCATAGAGAACACTTTTTTTCAGAAGTTTCTGTTGTAAATTTGTCCAGGTTCACTGCTTCCCCCCCCCTTTTTTTTTTTGGATTTCCTAGACTGACAGCGCAATCCTGCGTAGAATTCACCGGCCACCAGCACTGCTTACTCCGCAAGTGCCGCAAACGTCCCTTATGCCACGTTTACAACACCCAACAGCGTAAGGTTATGCTGGATTGGGCTGCCTGTCAGGATAGAATTGTATTTGCATGATAAAAACATGAGATACGAATTAAAATTAGCGAAATAATGGAATGGGGTGACAGAATGGGATTGGAAATATGGTACATTCTTTCATTAAACAGTAAGCAAGATCTAGTTTTGTCTGGAATAAGGAACAGTCTCTGCAAATGCCAGTGTCCATTGAATCTCAAGCACAATTCCCAGTGTGATATGCTACATGTGACTGAACAGGGAGAACAGCCAGAACTGCTGAAGTCTAGCAGTTTTACTGCAGTTTTGAGACACTTCAATTCAATTACTGTACACATTGCTTCAGGCAGTAATCAGTTGCGGCATCTTCTCTCAAGAACACTAGGTCCCAATGACAATCTGAGATAATTTGTTTTATTTTGTATTGCACCAATCCAAGTCCTTGCCCTAAAAAATCTTTGAAAGAGCATGGTTATAAATAGTTTCTGGTTTAGCATTTTGAGTGAAATTGTGCAGTGTCGCCACAACACAATGAGTTAGCAATGAGAGAGCTGCTGCAGAGACTCCCATCTGCTGATGTGCAACTAAACTCTTCAGACTTACAAATTGTGAAACTCAGATCTTCTAAGGGGGTAGGGTGGGGGAAAAGAGCAAAAAGGGGACTCTGTCACTAACATTAGGCAACCAATATGCATTGATTGACTTGTCTGTCTGTCTCTCTCTCTCTCTCTCTCTCTCTGGAGTGCCAGATATGCTGGTTTCACTGCCTAAAATAGTGGTCATGAATAAAATAGGTTGCATCTCAAAGTTCTGTTTTTAAAGTAATTCGTGGTTGTTTAAATTGGTAAAATAAATTTTGAAGACTGTGCCCCTCGGTATAAATCAGCTTCCAGAACCCAGTGTTAATTATGTATGCGCTGAATGTGTCTTTATTCCCATAACTTTCCACTGTATATTATTTTTGCACCAAATATGAGATTCTAAGTAGCACGTTTTTTTCCAAATTTAGCAACTCAAAAAAGGGTTTTAGAATTGAGGGCGTGCAAAACGAACCCCCAAAACGCCTTCGTCTTACTTACCGGGGCTTCAGGGAGGCCTGCGCGACCCTCTGCAGGCCTCTCCGATCTTCAGTTCGGCAAAAAAACAGCGGTTTTTGGGCATTTCCTTCAGGGAGGCCTGCACGACCCTCTGCAGGCCTCTCCGATCTTCAGTTCGGCAAAAAAACAGCGGTTTTTGGGCATTTCCTGTTTTCTTGAAAACCGGAAATGCCCAAAACCCGCCCTTTTTTTTTTTTGCCAAACTGAAGATCGGAGAGGCCTGCAGAGGGTCACGCAGGCCTCCCTGAAGTCCCCCCCCAAGCCCCGGTAAGAAATCATCAGAAGCTATCGTCGGCATCAGAGCAGGGCAGTAGATTTTTTTCCCTGCTGGTGGTAGTAAAATTAAAGGTGTGCCTTAGAATCGATGGTGCCTTTAGAATCGAAGAAATACGGATAATTTAATTTATATATTAAGGAAATGCATAATTTCTTGTGAGACTTGGGCTCTGTCATCTTGGATCTTGCGAGATTTCGCGAGATCGAAGATGGCGGCGCCGGGGAAAAATTAAAATTTGTGGAAGCGATGCGGCAGAAGACCCAGAAAACTGGGACTGACCCAGTTCCTGGCCCGGCTGACCGGGACCAGGCTCTGGAAACTGGGGCAGTCCTGGTATTTCCAGGACAGATGATAAGCTTTACCAATGTGTCTCCTTGAGTACAAAATAGGCAGACTTTTGATGTTTGTCAGAATTTATATACTAAATACAGAGCAATAAAAACTTAATCTGAATTTATCAACAGAGTTGATGCAAGAGAAGTAGCCAGCTGTAGAATAGCTTGATCTGATATGGAAAAATTGGATCATTATAGGTGACTAACGTTTTAAGAATTTCTCAATCGTTCTTGTTGAGAATGGAGAAATAGATCTCAAAATTTGTCTTACACATTTTATTTGAATGTTAAAATACAGAATATTTTATCTTTCTGCTCCCAGCAGCATTATGTTTGCTGTTCATGTTTCCTCCTTTACAGCGTAACTTCTATTCTTCATAGCATCAGGAGCATTTCTGTATTTATGCTGGAGAGATGGATGCTGCATGTATTAATTTAAGGCTTGAATACAAAGAGGTCCAGAAGTAATCGGAAGAAATGTCTGTTCTGTGAACATTTTTCTGTGGTTTCTGGCAAAAGGGTACTGCAGTGGAACCGAGCTACAAAACTTTTATTTTTTCCTTCATCTGAAATTGTTTGTGCATAATTTTCTTGTTTAAGTGAATCAGCTAGCTCTGCAGTACATTGCTATTCTTGTCTGGAGAAATTCAGCTTCACAGCCTAATGCATAATATCGCTCTTCTGCAGTAGCTAAAGTAAGATTAGTCTCTGTTTTGCAGTTTCTTTAGCACTAAAGCCTTTGATGTTTTTTTTGTTTTTGTTTTTTGGAAAGGCAGTCATAGCACAGCAACATTTTAAGTGAAAGTCTGCAGATTTTTAAGCACCTCTGAGTTTCCTTTTAAAAATCAGCTTTTGGGGGCAGTAATAAAATTGTACTTCTAAATCCAAAGATGAAATGAAGTCACAGCATAGTCTTATAAGATTATAAAATATGCCTGACTCTTGAGCAATGACTGTATTTAGATCAGAGGTTCCCAACCTTTACTTGAAAGGAAGGGAACCGGTAAGTGCTTGCAGGGGGTGGCAACCTGGCAGGAGGGCAAGATGGTGGCGACAGTACTTCCGAGGTGCCGCCACCGAAAGAAAAAAGGGGTTTTCAACTCATTCATCTGCGTTGGTGACAAGAACCCCAGTTTTGTAGTGTCCCCAGTTGCTCTAGCAGATGGGTAAGTTTCCGCTGGCCTGGGGGTTCACGGTTTTGGTTGGGAACCACTGGTTTAAATGTTACAGAATGTGTGTGCGTGCGTGTATTTGTCTAAAGTATTGTGGTTAGAGTTACCAGCCTTCCAGGACTGACCTGGGGTCTCCAGGAATCTGCATCAATCTCTTTTAATAGGGCCTCTTTGGTTAAACTACATTGCATCATGGGGGGGGGGGTGTCCAAGAATAGCAACCCTAATTGTGCGAATTTGTATTTATTGACTTCATTCCTGATTGTAATTTCCTTGTTTTCCAAGGTTATGCCTTTCTACTGTTCCAAGAAGAAAGCTCAGTGCAAGCACTAATAGATGCCTGTCTGGAAGAAGATGGGAAACTTTATCTATGTGTATCAAGTCCCACTATCAAGGACAAACCGGTAAGTAAACCAAACGTACTGTCTTCTAATATCTGAAAACCAAACATGTTTGTAAGCAATTCACTCTTTAGTGTCCTGTTACTTGGACTGTTGGGCAGGCATACTGCTATATGGCATGTATGAACCGGGGGTGGTGGTGGTGAAAGATATCAATGAGAGTCGAAATAATTCAGTATTCAAACTGGCGTTTCCTGTACTATTCTATAATGAATATGAGCTCCAGTGCACGCTGGTGCCCTAAATGGCATGGTGCCCTAAATGGCAAAGGACTTGTTGGGGTGGGGGGTTGTCCACTAGAAACTATTTACCTACTTACTCACTTTGTTCTGAACCAATGTCACTTACTTGCTAACAGTTATGATAAGCCTTTACTCTTTATTGTATTTGTAGAAAAGTTTTTTCAAGCACTGTTGGGGCATATGTTAGGGATGTTTAGATAAGCGAAAGAGCTACATAAGGCCCTCTAGGGCTGCAGATAAATGTACATAATTGAAGCAGTCAAGCTGCTATAGAACTGCACTCGCCCTGTTTTCAGATGGAGAAGCGTTTTCAGCAGAATCAGCTGCCCACAGCACTGATTGGCTGGCAGTTGTGAAATCATGTTGCATCTTTTCTAAGAGAAAAATGTCTTTAAAAAAATTAAGGGGCATAACTGGAGGAAGCAGAGCCGCAGCAGAAAAACCCTCACCTGCTTCTGTTTACTACTACATATGTTTGTTTGTAAGTAACTTTACTGGGACAGGGAACTATCTTCTTTCCTGTTGCTATGCAAATTGCTCAATGATATTGTCTGCCATATAGTTGACCAGCTACTACTCTCAGCTCACAAAAGGTGAACAGATCAGCAGCTTCTCCCACCTGACGTAACCTCCTTTAGTTTTGAGAGTGCATGGGCACTGGACTGTAGGCAGGTTATGTGGCTTCCAGAGGCTAACCCCAAGCCTTCTGAAACATCCTGGAAAATGCCCAGGTCTATACAGTGCTGCTTACTCATCCCTGTCACTTATCCCATTCTGTGGTGAACCCCTTCTGCCTAGATTTAAGCAAGTCTTTTTGCTTACAAGATGAGTAAATGTGTTGGTTGGTAGGCATGGTCTCAGCCCAAGAGGTAAATGGATACCATGCTGGTCCATAGAGATGTTTCGCTAGTTGAGCTGTCACATTGTGAGAATGGGACATATTTGAAAGGCTAATAGCCCATTTGGCAATGCTGGTGTGGGTGTTTCAATTTCCCTTGAACCTACAAAATGGCCTGACCAACATTGCCTGCTCTGGCAGCAACTCTTTTCACCTGAGAGATGAAGCAGAGATGGAGGTAAGTCAGATACTCAGGTCCTTATGCATTGCTGTTGCTTTTATTGTTGTTCTTAACAAATGAAAAACTTCTGCTTTTGTAAAGGGAACTCTAGCAACATTCCATCTTCATTGGTTGGATATGATGCAGAATTATACAGTATTACAAACATCTAATTATTCCCCCCCTTTGACTTCTGTTGCTTCTCAAAAGGCAGTTTAAAATAAAACTTGCTTTTTTATTTTATTTTTCAGGTGCAAATTCGACCTTGGAACTTAAGTGACAGTGACTTTGTAATGGATGGTTCTCAACCTTTAGACCCCAGAAAAACTATTTTTGTTGGAGGAGTTCCACGACCCCTCCGAGCTGGTGAGTGAAAATATTTTTAAAGGCTGTTGAATAATAGCAAGACGTTTGGTACAATAATAGTGTCTCTAGCAGTTTATTTTCTTTAAAAAACATTCTAAATTAGTCAGTGTGGTGTTTCTAGCTTCTTTGAATTTTTTATTTATATGTATTTCTGTTTTTAAGTACAGTGGACCATCACTTGACGGTGGTAATCCATTCCAGAGACTTGCATTGTGAAAACATTGTAATGTGAATCCAATAACCAAAATCCATTGTTTTTTGATAATTCATTCCAAGACCTCAATTTCTGCCACAGAACTGAACTATTTTCCTCTCTTAAAAGTGATTAAAAGATAACCTGCTGTGCTTGTTAGGGACCATTGTTATGTTAAAAACGCTCCTCCTGGCTTGCAGGCTTTCACTCCAGCTCAATCCTTCCCTCAATACACATACAGCCAGGATGCTGCTACCAGGCTGAGATGCTAAGGAGCCTACTGTGCTCCTTAGGGACCATTGTCACATTTTAAAAGTGCCCCTACAAGGGTGAGATGCTACTTCAAAGACAGTCTTCTGTCTCTCCTTCCCTCAAACACAGAGGCACGATGTTAAACACACTGGTAGGAGCTGCTTGAAAGGTTTCCATTTCCTTCCCCCTTGACATTCAAAACCCCAAACCCACACAGCCACAATGTTGACAAGAGCTGTAAACGCTCCTTCAAACCCTTGCGTTTGCCATTGAGTCCACTCCTTCCCTCAAACACACAGAGCCACGATGTTAAATATGCTGCTGTAGCTCTGTGAACAATCTCAGTCTCTCTATGGGTGTGAGCAGCTTATTCGCAGCTTATGTGAATGACCATATTATAATGTTCTCTTACAGTTGAATTAGCAATGATTATGGACCGTTTGTATGGAGGAGTTTGCTATGCTGGCATTGATACAGACCCAGAGCTGAAGTACCCCAAAGGTGCTGGTAGAGTGGCTTTCTCCAATCAACAGAGCTATATTGCTGCTATTAGCGCACGCTTTGTCCAGCTCCAACACAATGACATTGATAAACGGGTAAGTCAACCTCACACGATGGATTCATATTACTGACAAATTACAACGGGGTTGAAGATAACTGAACATGTGAAACTGCCATGCAGAGCCAGACCGTTGTCCCCTTAACCTCTAGCCTAGCATTGTCCCCTTTGACTGGTAACAGCCCTCTAGTCCAGGGATTCTCAACCCCTTCCCAGCTGAGTACCACCTCCAGCGCCACTCTCCTGCTGCGTACCACCAGAAGTGACTGGTGATGACATTGCCAGTTACTTCTGGGTTTTTTGAGGCCAGGAAACGCAGGTTGGAGGCTCTGGGTGGGTGGGAAGGCCCTTCTCAGCGTTCCTGAGAGGCTCAGCCAAAGGCAGGAGTCTCTCGGGAGTGAAAACGTGCCGCCGAAAGCGGTGCATCGGAGTGGGGTTTCAGTGGTCCAGAAGTTCAAGTACCACCAGCAGTCAGCTGAAGTACCACTGGTGGTACTAGTACCACTGGTTGAGAACCCCTGCTCTAGTCCCTCAAAGTGTGACCCTCCCCAGTCCTCCTGACTTTAACTGGAGATTCCAGCAGTTGAACCTGAAGTATATGCACTGCAGCTGAACTATGGGCCTTCCCCATGTATTTGTGCATATTCTTTTTTCTTTTCTTTTTTTTTTTTTGGAAATTGACGTCTTCCTTGATAGCCAAATGATAGTGAAAGTTAGATTTTAAAATTTTAGCTTTAAAACCATTCTGTCTCTTAAGAATTTGCAGAAATCATAGTTATGTTTCAAGATGAAGACTTAGTATTTCCTTGTCACTTTTCTCATTTGAAAGTTTCCCTTTTATGGAACACATTTCCAAATATTTTTATTGAGCTGTAGCTGAAAGATAAGCTAAATGTTGGTCAGGGTGGTGTGGTTAAATGAAGGAAGGAGGAGGAAAGAGCAATTATTCAAATGCATCCAAGGTCAAAGCACTGATTCCCTTTGAAATTTGTTTTCTTTTGTAGTTGTATAGTGTTGATTCCCCTCACTGCAAAATGTTGCTGCTAATGACTCTAGTGTGAATTCCTATTTTTGCCTACGGCACCCTTATTAGAATACAAATTCAAATTTAACAACTTTCTAAAACTATGCAACATTTTGCACAAGTCAAACATGATAGGTTTCTTTGTCCTGTTCTATCTTGGTTAGTGCTATTTTTCTACAGGAGTTAACAAATTCCCCAGGCTTTGCTCGATTTTTTTTTTTTAAATACCTGGCATTAAAAAATATGAATAGGAAAATTCTTAATTAGTTGACATGCCATGTCAAAGTAGTTAGGATTCTGAGTTTATGCTTGTTAACCAAATAACAAACAATTGCCTTCTCAGTGAAGGAGGGAAGCATTTCTATTCTTGATCTATAGAAAATAAATCTATTCCCAATTTCCATTGTAGTATTCTTTTTACAGCAGTTCAGGCGTTTCCTCAAAAATATTGTTGATTCCTTTCTTAATGCTCCCCAGAATGCAGTTTCCTTTTTCACAATTACTACACATTGCTTGGTTTCATCAGAAGTGTGGTTACAGGAAACACTCTCCCTTATACAGTTTGGAGGACAGTGAATAGGATGGGGGGGGGTAACAAAGTGTAAGACGAATTTATTTAAGTGAGGGTTGCTGACTGACAGCAATATTATGTGAATGTGGAGAAATCCAAGACCAGGCGCATCAGATGGTGTGTCGATTATTGCCGGAGCCTTGTACTGTCGATGACCTACAGCAGGGGCCTCCAAACCCCGTCCCACGGGCCAGATCTGGCGCACCAGAAACGGAGTCTGGGCACTGCGCGGCAGTGGTGGAGCCTTACTGTTCCGCCAGGTAGCTGCCTATCTTTGTATCCAATCGCAGATACACCGGGCAGCCTAGCCAGGTATCCTTAGGATTGGGCTGTCAATGTAGTAGTATTTAAGAGCATAACATTTATCATTAGTGCAGCCCTTCTCAAACTGTGGGTTGTGGTCCGATGGGTCGCCAGTTGGGCCCTCCAAATCGTAGCCCTCTGGATGCAATTGGAGGTCGCTCCCGAGCTGCGCCGTGCCTCCGCAGGCCTCAGAAGTGACTTCCAGTTTACGTCCGAGTTTGCGGAAGTCACTTCTGAAGGCCTTCTGAGACCTGCGGAGGCCCTCCAGAGGCCCACTGTGGGAGAATGAGGTGGGTTGTGGCACCCTCCACCAAGGAGCAGGTGGGGGAAGTTTGAGAACTGCTGCATTAGTGCATAATCTGACCAAAGTTGAGCACTTTTACTTCCATTAATTCTAATCAGAGGTATTTAAACATGTGTTTAACTCTTCTTTTGAAATCAGTGAGACACATAAATGTTTAACTTGACTGGATTGTGTCCTTACAGTTTTGTAACTTTATCATGTGTGATAGATAAGACTTTATATGAAGTACAGACAGTATTTGACTAGAATAGTCAGTATTAATTCTGAGTCATGCGGCTGTCTGAAAAGCTGAGCTCAGAATATAATTACCTTTACCCTATCTCTGTAGACTTATTTTGGTGATAGCATCTAATATTTTAAGCAAGAAAAATAGGACAGTAAGATGAGGGCTTTTTTTAAATAGCATTTCAGTGGTGATGACACGTTGGCATATTAATGCGAAGAGTGTTTAATTGCCTGGTGCTTTATAAAGTCTTGCAGCTCCAAATTTAGGTCACTGGCATTATCTGGTGCAGTAAAGTTGATCCTTATGTAAAGAAGGTTCTGAACATCAACTGTGGTAATAGGAGTCACCTTAATATGTTGTTGGCTCAAAAAAAAAGGATCAAAAGCAGGTCTTGAGATGATTTGGCTTCCATGCTCTCGTTGGGAGAAGGCTCACATATCGCAAAATGAACATGGTAGCCTCACTATGACTGTGTGCTGACTGACATTCTAATGTCTTCCACTCTTTCCCTGCCCCCTTTCTCACCGGGCTTCCCTCCTACTTGATATCATTTTCTCTAAACACAATAGGAGACCTGTAGCTGGGAAATGCTAGATTGGCTCTTAGATGATTGATTCAGCCTAGAATTAGTAACAAGCAACTTGGTATGGAGAGAACCTAGAACATTGCTGCATCGTTTCGAAGAAAGGGCTATTACTTAATAAATCCGTGACACACGGAACATCTTGTTCCCTGATTTGCCTGACAATAAGAGCATATTAATTATTCCCTTATAATTGTATCAATCTGTTCTTTACCACCTACATTTGCTATTAAAACCTACTCCATTCTTCTAAAGCAGGAATCTTTCAGCATTATGGCTCCTGTACCTTTAACTGTTTATACTAAGGCTTACATTGCAATATAACTGTATTGTTCATTTGAGGGAATTTGGGCAGATAGATTTCTAACCCCCTGCAGCACGTTGATGTGATAAGCTGTACCAGCCAAAATTGAAGCTTCTGTACAGCTTTTAAAAGGTACAGGGGCCCTAGTGTTTACAGTTTGGCCATCCCCATCTTTAAAGCTTCTGAAAACTAAGGACTTTCTGCCATTGACTGGAATTTGGCATATTGATATGGTGTTTGGGTTTCTCCTTGTATCGGGACGTACAATACTAATTCAAATAAACGTCTTTGCTTCCTGAATTAATGGTGCATGTTTCCTTTTTATAGGTGGAAGTTAAGCCATATGTGCTTGATGATCAGATGTGTGATGAATGCCAGGGCACTCGCTGTGGTGGAAAATTTGCTCCGTTCTTCTGTGCCAATGTTACCTGCTTGCAGTATTATTGTGAATACTGTTGGGCAAGCATTCACTCTCGTGCTGGACGAGAGTTCCACAAACCACTCGTGAAGGAGGGAGGTGATCGACCACGCCACGTTCCATTCCGTTGGAGCTGAAGTTTGGGTCTAAATCCAGCAGCAAGTACTGGAGCTGATGAAATTGAAGGAAGAAGAGAGTGCTGCCTCAGGGCTTTAGTGTTCTGGAAATCTGTGCATTCATCCTTGACTTTAATGAAGAGATGGGTCTTTTTAATTATGATTATTATTATTATTTACAGTCACATTACTGAACTCTGTGTCCAGTATAATACAAGCCTAGCAGAGTGTAACTGTACTGATTTTGCACTTTGATTCACACAAACATCTGCTTGGTACCTTAATTTCTTACACAAGACTTGTCACGTGTGACGATAAGTAGACTGCCATTCTCATTGGCCTCCACTAGGGTGATGTGTATGTGATGAAGATTTTTTAAATTATAATTTTATTTTAAAACTGGAGCATGCACTTATTTTCAGAAACATAGACTTGCCCCTAGCAGATGATTTACCAAAGGTAACACTCACAAGTAGGTGGCAGATGTAGCAAAAACTTTAGATGGATGTTCAGCAATCATTAGTTTGTGTCACTTAAAGTAGGAATAACCCTAAAAAGTCTTTAATTGCTCTCCATTTTGTTGGTAAGGATGATACCTCATAAGCTGGATCACACTTTCTCCACCTCCTCCACCCCCCGTTTTTTTGTTTTGCTGAGGGTTTCCTATTTGGTTAGGCCTTTTAGTGTTACATAAATGTATGCTGCAATAGCTTTTGCTGCTATTAAGGTGGTATTACTCATACCACAATACTCTATTCAAGCTAGGGTATCAATTAAGAAGATGATTATGTGATTTAAAATAGTGATGGCTGCTGAAAGGAGATCAGTATAGTGTTCAGAAAGCTTCCAAGGAAGGTCAATAGTTTTGACTGCATGTTTACTTAATCAGGTTGCTGCATGCAATAAATTTTTTTATATATGTCTGATATAAAAATCTGCCCACAATGCACCAATTAAGAATCTATATAGGCTACAAAGTACTCTGTAAAAAAAAATCATTAAAACACACAGACACACACAGATTACTGACTGGAGGAAGGCATGCCTCAGTAAATGTAAATGCTTCTGAAATTAGGATGTGCCCATCGCAGTATGACCTATTATCACAACAAATATTTTTTAAAAACTAAATGTAGAATATCCTTAAAACAAATTTGTGAATGATAGACGAAGTACTTTGCGGTGCTCTGTTATATTGTGCAATTTATTTTATATAGTTAAGTGATTATGTCTAGTACTGTGATCAAACGTTAACTGTTTAAGCCTCTGTCTAACATTCACACACTTCTGACAGTTTAACAACAAATGAAGAACACACACACATATACGCGCGCACACACACACACACACACACACACACACACACACACATATACACACACACAAACCATTGAGCTCTTAGTTCCAATCTTTGTCATAAACGCTTGCACCATTTATGTAGCTGCAGCCCTTGTCCAGAAAACCAAAGAGCTCATAACAGTATATGTACACTACCAATTTAGATAGTAGGCTGATAAACTAGGCACATTTTATGAAAGGTGTAGGAACAGTGGTGCTAAAGAAATGTCTGCATACAGAAGTTAACTTGCAAGATGTCAACACTCTGGGTGTGACATTAAATTCTTGAACCCTGGATGTATCCTGTGAAGCTTGAACACATTTTGAAATCTACTATAATGGTGGACATTTTTTTAGCATGTACTATGGGGCTGCAAGACTAACATGTAAACACACATTGGTGTGCTATCTACGAGAATGTGAGAATGTGTACACTATTTTTTTCTTGGTTTGTTTGTTTGTTTGTCCCCCCACCCCCCGTGTTTGCAGTTCTGGGGACAATCTGACTGGATATGACACCGCATAGTAGATTTAAATGTTCTGGGTTTTGTGTGTTGTGATGGCCTTGTTAATGTCTAACTTTGTAAGTTTTCTTTTAATGTTTAGTTGCATTTATTGGCTCTGAAAGAAACTTTCTGTGTTTAAAAAAATAGTTTTTTACTGGTTTAAAAAAATCATTCTTCTGATCCCTTTCACGGTTTCTTCTGGGCATTTTTGTGATATTGCTTTATCCAGCCCAGGTGTCTCTTTTTTTCCTTCCTGTTTTGGGTTTTTTCATCTATAACAGATTTGTTATGCACTACTTTTTGTATCTAAACACTTTTCAATAGTTGGCAGATTATTCTTTTTTAAAGAAAAAGGCATGCTTTCTGACTGACATGATCTTTTGCAATACCTCAATTTTGAAATATAGGAAAGAAAATATTTTCTAAGTAAGTTTATTCAGAAAAATATATATTAATTTAATTCTGCGAGAAAATGATTTAACAGATGGGTAACTTTATTTTTTTCATGCTTATTTGCGTTTTCAAAAATGAAGAAGTTAGAGCTTTATAACTGTATTATTGAAGATCATAGCTAACCTACAGAAGTCTACCTAATTATGTGAAACTATACTTTTTGAAGAAACTTCCCTCTTTCATGTACAAACATCGCCTAAAAAAAAAAAAGAGGGCAAGAGAGAAAAATGCTGGAAGTTATATAAGTAATAAGACTAAAATGAATACAGCAAGGAAAGGTGTAAAACAAAAACTCCATTTGGTGCTGGAAGTTGTGAATAGAAGGTGAAAAAATATTTTTCCCTTTATTTGTATATTTATAATCAAGCAATTATGCACGACTGACCAGAATTGTGAGAGTTCTTCTGTTTGTATTTTTTTAAAGATAATTTTTTAGTTTATTAAATTATAACATGGTCCCTTTTTGTTTTGTAAATGAATGTGCCCCCTAAGTTGTTAATATGTTATATTATTATAAGAGGGTCCTTCAAGAAAAGAAGTTATTTTTTAAACTAAGGTATTCTGAACTGCAACTTGACTAAGACGCCCCTGGGTACAACAGGTCCTCTTGTGGCCTTCTCTTGATGCGAGACTTGAACTAGTCTATTTTTTTTGAAGGCAACTTAACCTCGACTATTTGTTGTTATGTGCAATACTGTTTGTACTGTTTGTATAAAAAAAAGAAAAAAGAAAAGAAAAAAGGCATAAATCTTTATTGCAGATTTATTTTCATTGCAAACTTTAGACATTGTGATTCACTAAGATCATTTTTCTACTGTCAAATATGTACCTTTTCTTCATGCTGGTATTTTTTCAATAGTAATGTAGCCTTTGTACTGAGACAAATTTTCATTGTTATTTTTAGAAAGATTTTTTGCTAAGAGAAATTTAAACATTGACATATTTTTCATTTTTATTTCAGATTTTCTTTAAGGAGTGCTTTCTCAACCATTAATATAGTTGTTTCTGGGAGAGACTTTCATATCTGGTCAATGTCATTAATATTATTTTGTATTTTTACTTGGAATAAATTAATTTTATGATATTAATTCTTTAAAAGTTTATTTTTTTCATTTTCAGTTATTTTTGAAGCTAAAACCTTTGTAATATTGTTACTAAAGTGTCTAGTTTTTTGAAATGCAAAGCTTTATGTATTAACTCGCTGATGTGGTTTACAATGGTGTGAAAATGGTTGGATATGTAAAATGATTGAAAAACTGTAATGAATAATTGGGCAATAAAATTACAGAATGAAGCAGGAAAATGATGTGATATTTTTGAAAAGCCTTTTTTTCCTTTTGTCAAGATGATTTAGGAAGATATAGGGATGTCACAGTACAAATTTGCTGTCTATTTATACAGCACTAATGCTGATGAACACTATTGCTGTGCTAGTGAACTCCAATCTATAAAAATAACAGGATTTACAACCTTACCTGTTTAGCATAATACTAACTTGCTCCCTTTCCCCCCATAATCATAGGCATACTCAGCACCTCTGCTGCATAGTGGGGTCCAAGCGGCAGAAAAATAAATGGAGACTACACAGCATTAACACTTGATCAATTCCCCCTCTCTTCCACCACCCCCACTCTACTCTTTACAGTCTCTTTAAAATCTCTCCCAAGATGCTTCAGTGTGATCTGCCATTATTTTATTTATTAAGCTCGCTTCATGCTGCATTTCCATGCACTTCTCTAAGTGGTAGCCCAGAACAAATGAAGGAAGTTGTATAGTATCTACATAATGTTACAGTGCAATTACCATACAGTGTAATTTACTGCATAGTTAGTGCTAAATAATGCATGTGTAGCAACCCTTATTACTATACTTAAGCACTTTTTTTCAAGCTGCTTGTATATTTCTCCCTTTCTTTGTGTTGGCCCTTTTTCATCACAGGTGTAGCATCTGCTGCTGCTATCATAACTGCTTCACTTTATGTAGTTCATCTTCACCTTTACTTGTCTGTTTCCCTATCCTTTTGCTGCTATTCTGGCAGAACTCATGTGCCGAAGCTAGAGATTATCCACCCTTTAAGATCCTGCAAACCAAACTGGTGTTACATAAACTGTACAATGACCTTCCCTAGATGTGTTAGCTTGTTGGTTTAGATCAAAACCATTTTGATTCTCAAGCTGATTTTCTACTGAAGAGAGGCAATTTACAGATCTCTTGTGGAAATGTCTACTCTAGAGTTGGCCCATTGTATCCCCTTCTGTAAGTAATGTAAAGACAAAATCAAATTTAGACTCTAATTAGGTACTACTGGTTGGGATGTACACAAATTGTGAAAGTATAATAGAAGTGAAGGGGAAATCTCTGGAATTTCTGCAAAGTGGTACAAAGTATGTGTTTAGATTTCTGCCTACACACTTGCCTTTTAGAATGGCAAGGGCTAAAAGAAAATTGTATTACAAATATGCAGTTAGCAAATTAACTTTGCTGATTTCACTGTCTTTGTTAGAGTAGAACAAAATATATATAGTTCTTTATTGGGGCAATCCCTGATGTTAATATTTCAGTATTGTGACATCTCTACCTGCAAGGTATGAGTGAAAGATTAGTCACAGATTTGTAAAACAGAAAAAAGTCTTTTGTTAAACCAAGCTTGTGTGTAGTTGCTTTTTACACCAGTTTGTATGATGTCAGCTTAACCTTTTTTTAACCAGAAATTGTTTCTTCTCAATCTCTGCTGCTGTTGTGTTTGTCTTACCACAAAGTATTTTATATTCATGCTGGCAATTCGTTCTATAACCCAAATGGGTAGCAGATCAGGAGCTATGTTATGTCATTCTGCACATTTTAAATTTACCTAATAACATTTAGCAACAAATAGATATCCAGGGTGCTAATACGAGATAATCATTTCTGCTATCTTTTTTTCTGGATGTAGTTCTGTTGGGGTATAAAGTATTCGGTATTTGTAATTCTGCTGTCAAAAAAATGGACAACTTTTAGTGTTCACAGCTAAGATCTCTGTAATTGTTTTTTCAACTAATTTTAAATGTACCATAGCTTTTACTACATGTTCTCTTAGACTGGTTTTGCTAGTAAACCTGAAAGGCTTTTACCTTCTTTTTTTTTTTTTTTGGCTTGGACTAATGCTTTGTATGGAACTGCAGTACTGTGACTAAACATGGAGCTCAATGCTGCTATTGCTTACAACTGCTTCAACTTTGTAGTTTGGACTTTTTCTGTAATAACTTATTAAACCTAGTTGTATGAAGTACTGACACTTGTCATCCTTTCTGCATATGTGAAAGAAAGCAATGGGAAAAGTGCTATTGGGATACAGGCTTGAGTGTGGGGGTTTTTTTGCTTGTTTTTTTTTAATCTATGACAACCCCCCCCCCCCCACACACACATTACACTTTAACACTGTGATCAAATTCTGTGCTTGGCTCTTATTTGCACTGTAGTATGGGCAGAGGCATCACTGGAGCTTGTGTCACCTGGTGCGAGAGCGCAGCGTGTCACCCCCCATGATGAACACCAGAGGTGAACAGGGAGAAACAAGGTTGGGCTGAGCTGGGTTCTACAAAAGATACCCATCAGGCAGGACTACGTATTTCTACAGATTACTCCTGGTCAGTGGTGTCACTCCATTCACTTTATTTTAATATATAACAGTACAGGTCACCCAACAAATCCGTAACCAACTCGGCTCTCAGAACAATCAGTCTCATTGGTCTGTTTTGAGCTAAGGAAATCCACTTTTTGTTACATAAGGCAGTTTTATTTTTCCAGGTATTTGACCATGACTTTTGATAGAATACAGATAATTCAAAACTGCATGCAATTACACATCAAATGATATATAACATGTAAAAAGGACAAATAATCTCAGTGGGATTAAAAGTCATAAAACATGTAATTAAAATATTAAAACGTAAACACAAGTGTATTCAAAATGCAATAAAACTTTAAAAAGCACAGCATGATGTTTCATTCATTCAGCCATGAATATCATCAGATGCAAGAGCCTAAAAAATGGCAGCAAGGTGGTAACAGTGTGTACTATGTAGCCAATATTTAAGGGGAACCAAAACAGATCTGCTATGATGAAAGCAATTATCTCCAGAAGCCAGCAATTATCCCTAGGGGGCAATTAACCACTGGTAACTTATCCTGCCAGAGCCAGCGGGTGGCGCAGTGGGTTAAACAGCTGAACCATGAGCTGTCGATTGAAAGGTCGGCAGTTCGAATCCGCGACGGGGTGAGCTCTTGTTGCTTGGCCAGCTCCTGCCAACCTAGCAGTTCCAAAGCATGTTAATGTGAGTAGATAAATAGGTACCGCTTGCGGGAAGGTAAACAGCACTCCGTGTTACAGCCACATGCTATGCGCTGCGGCAAGGAGAGTCATGCTGGCCACATGACCACAGAGGCGTCTTCGGACAACGCTGGCTCTTCGGCTTTGAAATGGGGATGAGCACCACACCCTAGAGTCGGACATGACGACTTAATTGTCAGGGGTCACCTTTACCTTTACTTATCCTACCAACACTCACAGGCAGGATAAGTTACCTGTGGATAAGTTATCAATGGTTAATTGCCCCCTAGGGATAATTGCTGGCTTCTGGAGATAATTGCTTTCATCATAGCAGATGTGTTTGGGTTCCCCTTAAATACTGGCTACCTAGTAAGCACTGTTAGCACCTTGCTGCCATTTTTTAGGCTCTTGCATCTGATGATATTCATGGCTGAATGAATGAAACATCATGCTGTGCTTTTTAAAGTTTTATTGCATTTTGAATACACTTGTGTTTAAGTTTTAATATTTTAATTACATGTTTTATGTCTTTTAATCCCAGTGAGGTGATTTGTCCTTTTTACATTTTTGCTGGTCATACGTTTTTGTGCTGTTTTGATATATAACATGATATTATTCATAAAGACAAAGTGTTCACAATTTTGGCCACTAGTGATGTCAACCCCCCCCCAAGGTGTCACCTGGTGTGGTCTGTACCCCCCCTAGGGACGCCACTGTTGAGGAGCATCAACTTCAAGTTTCAGGCCATATTGCTCCAATCCCTCCAGACTGAGATTGAACACCAGGATGTCTTCATATGCATAAGCAATGCCTCAGCAAGGCCTAGCAGAACAGACAGGGACCAGGTTTATGTCTCTTTGCAAGGAAGTGAGCAGTTCTTCCACTGAGCAGACAAATTTCCTCAGTCCATCAGAGTAGAATACATCCCAGGGGAAGCTAACTTATCAGCTGACTGGCTCAACAGGCAAGCTCTGGACCAGTTGGAATGGAGCCTGAACAAGCAAGTGTTCTGAAGGCACATTGGACACTTCACCTTCAGGCATCAATTCAGAAGATTCTTCAAAGGCAGTGTGCCCCAATCATCCAGCATCAATGCCATGGTCTCCAGGATCCCTTTATTCCTTCCCCCTTTCATCTAATCCCATGGTTATTTAAAAAAATGAGGGAGGAAGGGTTGGAGGTGGTCCTCACTGGGCCTCATTGGCCCAAGTGTCCATGGTTCTCCCTCGCGGGGAGAACTTTTGAGAAACGCTGGTTTAGAAAATTAGAAAAGATGGTTGCTCATTTTAAGAAACAATCCTGGTTGGGGACAAAGACTTCATCATCCACCATTTCTTAGTGGATCAGGGAGGGCATCCTGGCAGCTTAATAAAGCCCAATGGAAAGTAGCCCCATCAGGTATTGGGGCACACCCACTGAGGGGGGGAAGTGGATTCTGTAGCCTACAGGAGCTGCCCTACCCTAATCCATTTGTAGGGTGGCAGCCTTTAGTTCAGTGCACACTTTTATGAAGCACTACAGGTTGATGCATCATCATCATCATAATATATTTATATACCACTTTTCAACAGAAGTAGTTCACAAAGTGGTTTACATAGTAAATAAATCAATAAATTATTATTTATTGATTTACTCCTTCTCAGCTGACACCAGCTTCAGCAGGAGCGTGCTCCAGAAGGTGGTGCAGGGATATGCTGTGTAATTCCCACCCTTATGGAGGCACTGCTTGGATATAGTCCATATTCAAAGGCTGAGCCACCCTGGAACCACTGGAGAATGGGGAAAATTTGGTCTTACCTGTGAATTCCCCTTCTCAGTATTTCCAGGGTGTGTCTGTCTACCCACCCTAGCAGAGTTGAAGCCTTGGGTATTGGAAGGGCCCCCTACCTTGGTCATAGGCTTAAGCAGTATGAGTCCTGGGGATTTCCTCAGTTTGTATATCGGTTTTGCAGGATCTTCTGAATCTGCTGCCTGTTCCTGTTGCTGCAAGAGGGGCTCCAGATGCTCAGTTCAGTCTGGGAATTAAGGGAGGGCCCTTCCCCTTGGTGTCCTTCAGATCATATCACCTTGTGTGCTACCAAAAGGAGAAGATTCCTGTATGCAAAATGTGAACCATCCTGGAACCAGTGAGAAGTAGAATTTGCAGGTAAGACCATGTTTCTTCAACAAGAGTTGTCTGCAAAAGGGCAGGGGAATTTTCACCTATTTCCCCCTTCCTGCTGCAGGCCCACATACCATGTGCCACCTCAATCTGGAGTGTTCCCCAAACCTCATAGACTAATTTGGGTTGAAGCTCAGGGGGCTATAAAGGGATGAGGTATTGGCAAAAAACACCCATTCCATGAATGAATGAAAGTTCTTCTGTTTGTGGAATGACACCTCTTAGGATATAACTCCTAACATGGTGAAGTGTATAGAAACATGAGACTACCTAGGTCTACCATTTATGTAGAGATGGTTCAGTAACATGCTATCCCATCAACAATAGTATTTCTGAAATGCAATAAAATAGTAGCCTCGATCCACCTATGTGCCAGGGTTGTGGATAAAGTCCCAAGTCTTTGCCCCCAAGTCGTTGGTTGTGAGTCCCTATCTATTAATGGGGAAAATGGGTTTAAACCTGAATAAAATTTGACTTGTCGTAAAATGCTCCAAGTCTTGAGTCGAGTCTTTCGAGTCTTTTACAATTGCCGAGTCAAGTCCGAGTCAAATTATTGACGCGACTTGAGTCCGAGTCAATAGCCGCAAGTCTACATCTCTGCTGGTTTAGAAAATTTAAAACACCTATGTGCATGGGTGTTATAGTTTTGTGAATGCCTGTCCTTCAGTCAAGAAGGTCAACTTGCTGTCAGCATCAGTTTGCCTGTTTGGGAAGGGGTGTGTGCTAGATTCAGTGTCAACAAACATGCTCAGGGGTGTGTCCACAGTTTTCAGTCCAGTGAGTGAGTGACAGGGACAATGCATGTCCCTAAAATTATGCATGGGATGGAGAGAGTGGATAGAGGGAAATTCTTCTCCCTCTCGCACAACACCAGAACCAGGGGACATGCACTAAAATTGAGTGGAGGGAGAGTTAGAACAGACAAAAGAAAATATTTCTTTACCCAGCGTGTAATTCATCTGTGGAACTCCTTGCCACAGGATGTGGTGATGGCACCTGGCCTAGATGCCTTTAAAAGGGGTTTGGACAGATTCATGGAGGAAAAGACCATCACAGGTTACAAGCCATAAGCAACCTCCTGGTTTTAGAAGTAAGTTTTCTCTGTGCCAGGTGCAGGGGAGTGGCAGCAGGAAACAGGTTATCTTGTTGGCTGTGTGCTCCCTGAGGCATCTGGCGGGGCCACTGTGTGATACAGGAAGCAAGACTAGATGGGCTTTTGGCCTGATCCAGCAGGGCTCTTCTTATGTTCATGTGGTCCTCAAAGATGAATATACATGTTTCCAATCCAGAAGGGATGTGTAGCTTCTGTATGTACATTGTCTTTCACTGGATCAAGCTAATTGTATATAAAGAAAAATCTGACCCCTCTACAAATGGAGTAATTTTGATATGCCTTTTTATTTTCAGGTTAAACTACGGTAGATTTTGTTAACAAAGTGACTCTCCTATTAAGATTGTTGATTGGGAGAAGAATGGACATAATAGGAAGGTGCCTGTTTCATTTATTCAGAATACACATCCGGCACACCTGCCAGGTTGCAGACTGAAACCAGTTTGGGCTGGTTGGGAGAGGAGAGAACAGGAATTTAGATAAGCAATGAATATGGCATAATCTGTGCATCTGCTTCTATACCTATGTGATGTTTTCAGGCTACGTACACTCCATCACATAATGCCTTCTGGGCCTATACTTGTAAATTTGATTATTACAAAGATACCATATAGGCCACCCATCAGACTGGAAACGTGTGTGCAGAGTGATTTTTGTGACACTCCATGTAGCCTGCTATCAGATATAATCAGCCATATCTTATTGAGGTAACATTTCTAGGATACAAGATGCACAGCCACCCTCGGGGCCTATAAACACAAGTACTCACAGTCTCTTACAGATGTGTACTCCATTGTAATTTCATGCAAAGCAGAGGGGAGCAAATGCATGTGAATTCACAACAGCATATATGTACCAGATGGCACGTGCTTTTGTAGGGGAAATAGACTATTTTGTTTAACGGCAACTTTATAGACAACAGTATACACAAAGCAAGTAAATACAGAAATGTTATCCATAAGAGTTTTACCCATTGTGTTTTAACGTCTCCATGGTAGTTGATTTTATTTTCCAACAAAAAAGAGCAAGCAAAAATATTGTGAAGGGGAACTTTTCAATGGATTTCCTGGGTGTATAATAAAATAGAGAGACAGTTTGTTCAATTTCATTGTGAACTGCAGACCTTTGCGGGCTTGATGCTTCATTTATTGGAATGAAACGGATAGCAAATTTTGAGAGAATACAATGGCTTTGGATGAGTATGAACAGCTGCTCATCCAGGAAGTATGCAACAGCCCTCACTGACAACTTTTCCATATAAATGTATGCCCATTAAGTTCTCACTGCTGATAGCCTGGAGACTTACACTGACACTAATGTGTTCCTCTAAATTCTTAATCTGGTTTATCATAGTATATGAGCTGTAATTTTTCTATCAATTCTATCTCTCCCCCCCTTTTTTGGGGGGAAGCTAAACTCCTATGGAGACATTAAAACATGCTAAGCCTGTTGTTTGGCATTTTTGTACAAACTTGCTTTCACTATGCTGTTTCTGTAATACTACCACTAAACAAAATAAGATTTCATGGGAAATAACCTAAATTGTCATTGTTTGAAACTAAAAGCTTTATTTTTGTAAACTCACATGCATTTGAGTAGTTAAGATGGAGTATTGAGAATAGTTTCGAGCCCAAACACGTAAACAATCAGCATGCAAAAAGCAGTTGTGTGTTCGTACCTGTAAAGGCATCTTTACCCTGCTCCTCAAATGCAGGAAATACTGCAAAGTTTTTATTCGAAGGTCAGTTTGGTACATAACACTAGGTGCAAATGAACTGTGTTGCAGGATAAATGAGCTAAGTTGATGTGTGACAAGTGGGTTACAGACAGCCGAAATATGCATTAATTTGGACCATAAATGTTGAATTAATATGTACAGTATATTCCATCCCTAACCAAAGTTCAAGGTGGGCAACGGGAATTGGTTGTTAGTTTACACTCGTGCTTATGCTTACAAAGGTTTCACTGAAAATTGTATAGAAGTTGTCTGTCTCCTTCTTTGAAATCTGCAGCAAATACATTGACAGAATTTACATAAAGCGTGGGAACAATACTATTAGAACAACTAGTGTTCGGGGGGGGGGGAGGCACAGAGCAGGGCTTTGCCCCAGGAGCTCTCATAACCTGATGCTAAAACTGCAAAGAACTATATCTACCGTCTCTATGTTCCTTCACTATGGGACAGTTCAGCATTCTCATACCGTGTTTTCCCGAAAATAAGCCCCAGTTAAGATAGTCAGCCAGATGGACGCATTTAGTACATCCGTTGCAGAGGCGTAGCTTGGGGGGTGCACTAAAGAAGGCGCACTCCCCCGGTGACCCCCCCTATGGCACTTACTTTGACCGATTAAAGCTTCCTTGCGGGCCTCTCTAGCACTTAGTCTCTATGGTGGAGGAGTCGAGTGCAGGCCTTGCAGAGCTTTGCACCCTCGGGAAAGAATGAAGCTTTAATCGGTCAATGTAATCGGTTGGGCACACCCCCTGAAAATAAGACATCCCCTGAAAATAAGCCCTACTGCATTTTTTGGAGCAAAAATTAATATAAGACCCAGTCTTATTTTCAAGGATACATGGTACTCACACCTAAGTAGTTGGTGCATAATTTACAGCAAGTGAAAAACACTGAAATCAAGATACAGTTCATGCCTAAACCTGACTGAATAGGCACTTCAGCACAGTGGTAACCCATACCCCCACGCTGCCTTGGCGCGCAACCACCTTCTTCTGCACCACTTCTGTTTCAAATGAACACAAGTGGTGCATGCTAGGAAACAGAAGCTGCAAAGAGACTGCATGCTGCTCTTCTGGTAAGTAAAGGGAGGGAAGGGAAGAGAAAGGGGGCAGTCTGAGGCGTGTCTCCCTGCCCACCTGGTACTTTGTAAGCCCTGAGTGGGCAGGGAGCAATTTGGAGCTGTAGCAGCTTTTTTTCTTCTTTCTTTCTCCAGCATCTCTGTTCCAAAATGGCAGCATAGATGCTTGCTTGCTCTCTACCTTCCAAGGTAGAAGCATGTAGGAGATGATGCCTCCTGAAGGGCTAAACTTAAGTTTTGAGAGCGAGCCTTTCCTGAGAAGTTTTTCTCCACAGAGTCCTGGCCTTCTCTTTCAGCCTGACAAAAACAGGCATTATCTAGTTTGTCATCCTCACAGGTTGATGTGTACAGTTATTTCTTAGTAGATAGCAGTAGATTGAAGACCTGTGAGATAAGGTAAGGGCCCTTTACATTGCTCTATATATGTTTATATCATCATATAATACCACAAGAGTGACTGAGGTGATGTATCATTTGAATTTCAATATTACATTTTATGGAATTTATAGGGTCTTCTGCAACCAAGTGGACAGTGCTTTGCTTACTGTCCAGCTCTGTTGCAACTGACAGTAGTGATGGAGCTCCTGCGTAGAAGGGAGGGCCTAGCTGCTGTCTGTCCTCTGGCTCGTGGAGGAGTCACTCTGGTGTACAACAGCATTAAGTACACTTATGCCCACAGAATTCCATTGAGTTACAGCCGCTTAATTCTGTGTTAGATTGTGACTACTGCCTTTGCCTTAGCTTTCTGGTGGCCTTGCTGATGTGAGAGGGCCATGATTGGTTGTAGTCGTTATTCCCTGGACAGGGTACAGAGCTAGCTGGGCTGCGTTATCTAATTACAAGGATAGCTACAGATATTATAGAAAACATTGCAGTAGGGCAAAGACTCCAGTTCAGTTGAGAGTTCTGAAGCAAATATTCAGCAGTTGCCATTTTCCCCTTTGGTAACAGATTTTGCACCTGTAGAATGTCTGTCTTCCTTCAAGTTCATGAAGGAAGAGTACTGACTCTCTTGGAATGGTCATCCACTTAGGAGGGCAACTCCTATGGTCAAAGTCCTGGCATCTCTCTGGCGATGGTACCATCCAAATTGATGAATACACAATATACGGGCGGCCAAGCAAGACTTTGAGGAACGTATGGCAGGCAACATAAAAGGGAATAATAAAAGCTTCTTCAAATATGTTAGAAGCAGGAAACCTGCCAGGGAAACGGTTGGTCCGCTGGATGGTGAGGGAGAGAAAGGGGTGATAAAAGGGGACCTGGAGACTGCAGAGAAATTAAATGAGTTCTTTGCGTCTGTCTTCACGGCAGAAGACCTCGGGCAAATACGGCTGCCGGAACGGTCTCCCCTGACTAAAGAATTAAGTCAAATAGAGGTTAAAAGAGAAGACGTCTCAGACTTAATTGACAAAATAAAGATCAATAAATCACCAGGCCCGGATGGCATCCACCCAAGAGTTCTGAAGGAACTCAAGAATGAAGTTGCTGACCTCTTGACCAAAATATGCAACTTGTCCCTTAAAACGGCCACTGTGCCAGAGGATTGGAGGATAGCTAATGTCACGCCAATCTTTAAAAAAGGAAGGAGGGGGGACCCGGGAAACTACAGGCTGGTCAGCTTAACCTCTGTTCCAGGGAAGATGGTGGAAAGTCTCATTAAGGATAAAATCTTAAAATACATAGAAGAACAAGCTCTGCTGAGGGAGAGTCAGCATGGCTTCTGCAAGGGGAAGGCTTGCCTCACAAACCTGTTAGAATTTTTTGAAAAGGTCAACAGGCATGTGGATGCGAGCGAACCCATGGATATTATATATCTGGATTTTCAGAAGGCGTTTGACACGGTCCCTCATGAAAGGCTCCTGAGAAAACTCCACAGTCAGGGAATAAGAGGGCAGGTCCTCTTGTGGATTAGGAACTGGTTGAAGACCAGGAAACAGCGAGTGGGAGTCAATGGGCAATTTTCACAATGGCGAGAGGTGAAAAGCGGTGTGCCCCAAGGATCGGTCTTGGGACCGGTGCTTTTCAACTTATTCATAAATGACCTGGAGTTGGGGATAGGCAGTGAGGTGGCCAAGTTTGCAGATGACACTAAACTTTTCCGGGTGGTGAAGACCAGCAGGGATTGTGAAGAGCTCCAGAAGGATCTCTCCAAACTGGGAGAATGGGCAGCAAAATGGCAGATGCGCTTCAATGTAAGTAAGTGCAAAGTGATGCACATTGGGGCAAGAAACCAAAATTTCACATATCCGCTAATGGGTTCTGAGTTGTCTGTGACGGATCAAGAGAGAGATCTTGGGGTGCTGGTGGACAGGTCGATGAAAGTGTCGACCCAGTGTGCGGCGGCTGTGAAGAAGGCCAATTCCATGCTCGGGATCATTAAAAAAGGGATTGAGAATAAAACGGCCAATATCATTATGCCTTTGTACAAATTGATGGTAAGGCCACATCTGGAGTATTGTGTCCAGTTCTGGTCACCACACCTCAAAAAGGATATAGTTGAATTGGAAAAGGTGCAGAAAAGAGCGACCAGAATGATTCGTGGGCTGGAGCACCTCCCTTATGAGGAAAGGCTACAGCGTCTGGGGCTTTTCAGCCTAGAAAAAAGGCGCCTGAGGGGGGACATGATTGAGACTTATAAAATTATGCATGGGATGGAGAGAGTGGATAGAGGGAAATTCTTCTCCCTCTCGCACAACACCAGAACCAGGGGACATGCACTAAAATTGAGTGGAGGGAGAGTTAGAACAGACAAAAGAAAATATTTCTTTACCCAGCGTGTAATTCATCTGTGGAACTCCTTGCCACAGGATGTGGTGATGGCACCTGGCCTAGATGCCTTTAAAAGGGGTTTGGACAGATTCATGGAGGAAAAGACCATCACAGGTTACAAGCCATAAGCAACCTCCTGGTTTTAGAAGTGGGTTTTCTCTGTGCCAGGTGCAAGGGAGTGGCGACTGGACACAGGTATCTTGTTGTCTTGTGTGCTCCCTGAGGCATCTGGTGGGGCCACTGTGTGACAAAGGAAGCTGGACTAGATGGGCTTTTGGCCTGATCCAGCAGGGCTCTTCTTATGTTCTTATGTTTAATGCCTGTATCCATAAAGGCCATCTCTCTTGTTTCTGAAAATGGCAGCGTGATTGATAAAGATTATCTCCATGTCATCAGTTTTACTTCCACTAATATATATATATATATATATATATATATATATATATATATATATATATATATATATATATATATATATTTCTGTTCTAAACACTCAGATTCCAGGAAGACACTCTGCTTATTTAACTCTTCAGATTGCCTCTGGCTGCACTACAGTGAATTCAGACTGCTTTAGTAAACTTAATTAATGGCTTAGTGTTTTCAGCATTAACTCTCAGTAATAATCTTTCTGTCTGCCTCCTGCCAATGGCACTATCTACCACTGCAGTGGAAGAATAATTGAAGAGGAAAAACGGAATTCCTACCTGGGAATATCCTCTTCTGGGAAGAGGAAAGGGTCATTTTGACTCGTGGGTATGCCCCTCCTCCATCTTGAGGCAGAGTCGGATTGAAGATCTGGACTCCTCCCAGTGGGAGGGCATCCCGTTCCCAGTCTGAATCTGAAGAGCTGTGAGAAAGTACACCCTCTCCAACAATAATACACCCAGTGGCGTGTCTGAGAGGAGTCACGTAGTGAGACACAAAAGGTAAACACACAGAAAACAATAGGGACGAACAACCCCTGGAGTGACCCAACCGTATTGTGGAACTACAGGTATTCAACAGTGCATCCCGCCTGGAAGTGTAAACGTAGATGTCCCCGAGCCGCCCCCTGGAAAGCGGTGGGCCGAATGACCCTTTCCTCTTCCCAGAAGAGGATATTCCCAGGTAGGAATTCCGTTTTTCTCTGGAAGGAGGAAAGGGTCATTCTGACACGTGGGACATAAAAGAGCAGTAACAGCTAGGGTGGGCCAGGATCAGCGGCTCGGAATTCAAGCCACTACCCTCTGGAGCACCCGCCTACCAAAGCGTGTGCCCGTAGCATTAGCCATGTCCACCCGATAATGTCTAATAAACGTGTGCGGGGAGGACCAAGTGGCAGCCCTACAAATGTCTGCCATGAGAGTCGGCCCTGTCAAAGGCCGCGGAGGCAGCCGCCCCCCCTGATAGAGTGTGCAGTCAGACCCTCCGGTGGATCGAGCCCAGAGGATCGATAGGCCATGGCGATAGCCTGCCTTAGCCATCTAGACAGGGAAGCGGAGGACGCCTTCGCTCCTTTTCTGTGTCCCTGGAATAATACGAATAAGGAGTCCGTAGAGCGAAACTCCTTTGTCCTATCTGTATAATAACGCAGGGCCCTGCGTACGTCAAGGGAGTGCCACTGTTTTTCTTTAGGGTGAGAAGGGTTTTGGCAAAAGGCTGGTAACACGATTTCCTGAGTCCGATGGAAGACCGAGTTCACCTTCGGAACAAAGGCCGGATCCGGTTTAAGGATCAACCTATCCTTGTGGAATACACATAACCCCGAGTTGACCGATAGTGCCCCCAACTCGGAGACTCGCCTAGCCGAAGTGATCGCCACGAGAAACAGAGTTTTTAACTGAGTTCCAACAGAGGAACCTTAGCCAGGGGCTCAAAGGGACTGGAAGTGAGAGCCACCAAGACCAGGTTGAGGTCCCAATTAGGAGTTCTGTGTATGGCGGGCGGGTTAGATAAGGCCACTCCCCGTAGGAACCGCTTAATGTGAGGATGGGTGGATACCTTCTGCCCCCTGTCTGCCCCTAGAGTAGAATTGAGGGCCGCCACCTGTCTGCGGAGAGTATTAGTACTAAGACCCTTCTCCAATCCATCTTGTAAGAACTCCAATATATTTTTGACCTTGGGATTAGTGGGCACAATGTCCTTACTCTGACACCACCCCACAAAGGACTTCCATGTGGAACCATACGATCTATTTGTGGACCCCTTTCTGGAGGCTAGAAGCGTGTTTAGAACCCTCTCAGAATAGCCATGGGATCTTAGCGCCCGCCGCTCAACCTCCATGCTGTCAAGTGGAACATGAGAGGTTGAGGGTGAAGGATCGGGCCCTGATGCAGCAGATCGCTCCTGTGACGTAGCTCCCAGGCCTCTGCCATGGACATGTTTATCAGCTCGGGGTACCATGGCCTTCTTGGCCACCTTGGTGCCACCAGGACCACCTCTGCCTGAAGCCTCTTGATTCTCTGGATCGAGGAAGAGGGCATTCCTGACACTGTGGGTTGTCCCTCCCACTTAGAAGGCAGGATCGGCTTGGCTGAAATTGTCCCCTCCCCGTGGGAGGGGCCTCCCAGAACCCAGTCCGATCCTGCCTTCCTAGAGACAGGTCGCAGGCTTTTCTGGCTCTACACTTCAATAGGAAATTAATCGTTTATTTTCCAGTTTCTCTTTTACCTTTCCTTTTTTCCTAGTCTTCTCTCCTTTTTCTCCGTGTTTTTTCTCCTTTCTCCTCGCTGTTTTTTGCTCTTTCCCCTCCTCTCACCCTTTCCCGCCTTTTCCTGTCAGGCTGGGAGAACTGGGTGAATCGCCTCAGCGCTTCAGAGCTCGGCCTCGCCGCACCGGGAGGCCGTAGCCCGCGCTTTTCGTTGGCGTCCTCGGGCGCTTGTGCAGGAGGGAGGAACCTCGCGCTGAGGCGCTAAGGCGGCGGCCGAGCCGGCGTCGCCCTTCGTCTCCCGCTGAGCGGCAGCTGACGCGGAGGTAGAGCGGACCTCTAGGAGGCCGTTTCTACGCGCGCATACAGCTTGCTTTTCGCCCCCGATCTCCGAGCGGCTGCGGCCCGGAGATTTTTCTCCTTCACTCGGTTGGCCTTAGCCCCGAGGCGGCGCGCTGTGGGGGAGCGCATTGATCTCCCCGTCGTTTGGATCATCTGGTAAGAGCGTTCTTTGCTGATTTCGACGGGGGGATCCTTTGGACAATGACTGAGGTAGCCCAGGCGACTGCCCCCGGGGGGGATGAGTCTCTCGCATCGGGGGAGGGGCCCTCCAACCAACCGCAACCCCTGGACGCTGCCATTCAAGCCCAAATCGCGCGGGCTGTCCAGGAGGCAGTCCAGGGAGCTTTGAAACCTGTTTCAAGGGCTATGCCTAGGTCCTCCCAGCGCCACAAGCGCAGGAGGTCCCCTAGTCCCCTCTCTTTACTGTCTTCAGCCTCCTCAGCTGAGGAAACACTGTTACCCAAACGTCCACGCAGGGTTTCCAGGGGCAAAGTTGTGAGGGGCTCCAAGACTAAGGCAATGAGGAAACGCAGGAGACATGTTGTTATTGAACTGTCTCCTTCTCCTTCTTCAGAGGACTATTCTTCTCCTGACTCCAGTAAGGAGGAGGGGGAACTGTCGGGGGAGGACGACAATGTTTCGCAGGAATCCAAACTTGATCGCCTTTTCCCTCACGAACTCTTCCCCAGAATGTTGAGCAAAGTGGTGACATCTTTGAACCTGGCCCCACCCCCCAACTTTGAGGCCCTGCCTGAACAAGCTCGCTCGTCATCCAGAGTTCTTTTCCCTCAGGGACCAATCAAACCTGAAACGGTCCCTCTGCCTGAGGCTTTCCAGAGGGTGCTCGATACGGAGTGGGGTACCCCTACTGCAACCAGACACCCCTCTCGCCTCGTTAGCAAGTTCTATTCCTTCTCTGATTCTGTGATGGCGTCCTTTAAGTTTCCGGTGGTGGACGCGCCGGTGGCGGCCCTGGCCACTGCCTCTGTGATCCCCTCAGAAGGTGAGGGGGGGCCTCGCGACCCCTGTGATAAGAGGGTGGAGGCGGCCCTGAAGAGGAATTTTGACGCCTCCTCAGTGGCGGCACGTGCTTCGACAGTAAATTCCATCTTCGCACGTGCCTCCTTTTTATGGGCTGAGGACCTCGCTGCCACTGAGCATGGCCTGTCCAAAACGGCCAAGAATACGCTTAAAAAGATTTCTCTTGCTGCGGCCTTTTCGGCCGACGCTTCTTTGGACGCCCTTCAAATGGAGGCCAGGGCCCTAGCTTCCAATGTTGTGGCTCGCCGCAACATTTGGCTTCGGCAGTGGTCTGTGGATCCAGGTTCGCAGGTCAGACTGGCAGGTATCCCTTTCCAGGGTACGAAACTGTTTGGCTCCGCTTTGGATAATATCCTTGTGGAAAACAAGGACAAGCGGAAAGTCTTACCCTCGGTTTCTAAGGAACCGCCGAAAAGTAAGAACCAATTTTTTCGTCCCTCCAGGACTGACCAGCGTAACAGGGACTCTCATAGACAACGTAGCAGGTGGAACAAGTCTCGTGTGTTCCCCAAAAGCAAGCCCCAAGCTTCCTCCTCGAATGCCCACGCCAAAGCACATAAGGAACAGCGAGCCACATGACTCTTCTCCAGAGACGTCCTCCGCCGCTGTCGGTGGCCGTCTCCTGCTCTTCGCCCATCGCTGGAAGGAAATTTCCAGCGATGCGTGGATTCAGGAGACGGTCTCCAAGGGATATGCTCTGGAGTTTCTCCGCAGGCCTCGTCCCCGGTTTCTGAAGGTGGCAAGGTCAAAGGACCCTATCAGGCATCAGAACATGCTGAACTCTATCCGTCATCTCCTAGAGATAGGGGCGATAGAACCGGTCCCCCCATTCCAGAGGGGGAGGGGGGTCTACTCCATCCTCTTTCTAGTTCCAAAAAAGAATGGGGATCTCAGACCCATCCTGGATCTGAAATCCCTGAACAGGTCTCTCCGGAAACGACGCTTCAGGATGGAAACGTGGAGATCAATCGTGGCAGCCCTGGACAAGGGCGACTTCTTAACATCTATCGATCTCCAAGAGGCGTATCTCCACGTCCCCATTCTTCCGCGTCATCGGGCCTTCCTTCGCTTCTGCTATGGAGGGAACCACCTCCAGTTCCGAGCTCTGCCGTTCGGGGTCACGGCAGCCCCCCGAGTTTTTACGAAACTCCTAATAGCACCAGTCTCATTCCTGCGCCAGAAGGGAATCTACGTGTATCCTTATCTGGACGACATCTTAGTCAACTCTCCGTCTCGGTCCCAGGCTCTGTCGGACCTCTCGGTCACAACGGACCTCCTACAATCACTGGGGTTTGTGATAAACTGGGCCAAGAGCTCCCGAACCCCCTCGCAGTGCATAGAACACCTGGGGCTGATTATGGACACGGCACAATTCAGCGTGTCACTGTCCCGGGACAGACAAGCCACTCTCTGCTCTATGGTGAACAGGGTCAGGGGTTCTCAGACTGCGGACATCATGTTTCTGGCATCGCTCCTGGGGGTCCTAGTGTCTTGCCAGGACGTGGTTGCCTGGGCACGCCTCCACATGCGCCCGCTCCAGCGTTTCCTCATGCCCTACCAATCTCAGATAGAACAGCAGTGTCACGAGCAGGTTCTGGTTCCGGATTCGATCAAGGACTCCCTTTCGTGGTGGGTGACGGGAGGTCGCCCGGCTCAGGACATGTCTTTATTGCATCCCCAGCGGACCGTGCTCACGTCCGATGCGAGTCTGTGGGGTTGGGGGGCGCACATCTTGGGGCAGTTTGCGCAGGGGACGTGGTCCCAGGTGGAGGTTCAGTACAGTATGAACAGATTGGAGTTACGGGCCGTGAGGTTGGCCCTAGTGTTTTTCCGCCAGCAGGTGCTGAACACCCATGTCCTCATCCGCACCGACAACACCTCGGCGAAGGCCTACATAAATCGCCAGGGCGGAACCCGATCCTCCAGATTGCACAAGGAGGCTGTGCTATTACTCTCCTGGGCGGAACAGAACCTGGCGTCGATCCGGGCCGAACATCTGGCAGGGGTAAGGAATGTGACGGCGGATTGGCTAAGCCGGCAGACCCTCCGGGAGGAGGAGTGGCAGCTGCATCCGGAAGTCTTCCTAATGGTAACACAGCGCTTCGGGCATCCAGTTATGGATCTCTTCGCCGCAAAGGTAAACTCTCAACTGCCCAGGTTTTACTCAAGGCAGCTAGAAGGCGGAGCAGAGGGGATGGACGCGTTACAGTGCCAATGGCCTCCGGGTCTCCTGTATGCTTTTCCCCCAATTCCTCTCCTACCCCGGGTTCTTCGCAGGATTCGGGAGGGGTTATCTGTGGTGATTTTGATCGCGCCCTCCTGGCCCAGGAGACCTTGGTTCCCCGATCTGATCAATCTGTCCGTCGAACCTCCCTGGCCCCTTCCCGCACGGGAAGATCTCCTTCGTCAGGGTCCCCTCCTGCATCCACGTCCCACTCTTTACAGACTCACGGCCTGGAAGTTGAAAGGTCGGCCCTAACCGGGCATGGTTACTCTTCAAGGGTGGTTTCCACACTTTTGGCTTCTCGCAGAGTGTCCACTAGTCGAGCTTACTGTGTGACCTGGAGGAGGTTTGTGGAGTGGTGTAAACAGGGGAGGGTGTCTCCCACAAAGCCTAAGATTAAGCACATCCTTGAGTTTCTTCAGGATGGTCTGGAGTTGGGGCTCGCAACTAATACCTTGCGGAGGCAGGTGGCGGCGCTTCAGGGCATTCTGGGTGCATCCCTTCGCATAAATATCTCATCCCACCCACACGTCAAACGTTTTTTGAGGGGGGTGTCTCTACTCAATCCGCCACCTGTACATAGATGTCCCTCCTGGGATCTGAATACGGTACTTTCGGCATTACCTCACCTTCCTTTTGAACCTATGGCGACTGCCCCGCTGAGGGAACTCACGTATAAGACCCTGTTTTTGGTGGCGGTTACCAGCGCCAGGAGGGTCTCTGAGCTGGGGGCACTTTCCACAGACCCTACTCTCTGTATCTTCCACAGGGACAAGGTTGTGCTCAGGCTGGACCCCAAATTTGTGCCCAAAGTCAATTCGTTGTTCCATCGTACCCAGGAGCTGTGCTTACCTTCATTCTGTCCTAATCCTAAGCATCCCAAGGAAAAATTATGGCACACCCTGAATGTTCGGAGGGCGCTTCGTTTTTATATCGAACGTACTAAGGGTTTCCGTAAATCCTCGGCCCTCTTTCTCTATTTCGAAGGCCCTCGGATGGGCTCTAGGGCATCCTCGGTTGCCATTTCCTCATGGCTGAAGGCATCTATCGCTTCCGCCTACAGGATGGTTGGAAAGCATCCCCCTCTGGGTATCACGGCACATTCCGTTAGGGGAGCTGCTACTTCGGCAGCGTATGAAGGTTTTGTCTCGCTGGAAGACATTTGCAAGGCGGCCACCTGGTCTTCTACACATACCTTTTTTAAACACTATAAGGTCGACCGTATGGCTTCTGCTGAGGCCTCCTTTGGTAGGAGGGTTCTCCAGAAAGTTTTGCCACAATGATCTCACGCCCTTCGCTGCCCGCCCTGGTTTTACGGCTCTGGTAAATCCCACAGTCAGGAATGCCCTCTTCCTCGATCCAGAGAAACGGAATTCTTACCTTGTGAATCTCCTGTTCTGGGATGAGGAAGAGGGCATTCCGTCCCGCCTCTTCACAGCTTGGGGATTGGGGCCGGTGTCAGTTCTCCCTTTCTATGGGCGGAGGTGCGCATCTTCTGAGGTTCCTCTTCTCCTGGGCTAGAATGAGGTTCTTTTCATGTCTGTTCTCTTTTATCTGTGTTTTTCCCGTTGCCTATCTGTTTTTGGCCACGTTTAACACGGTTTTGTTTCCAGTTTTACCTGTTTTACACTCACTTTGAGCGCCCTTCGGCGCGCGTTTTCTTGGGAGAGGTGTCTCTTCAGCTCTTCAGTCTGGACTGGGTTCTGGGAGGCCCCTCCCACGGGGAGGAGACAATTTCAGCCAAGCCGATCCTGCCTTCTAAGTGGGAGGGACAACCCACAGTGTCAGGAATGCCCTCTTCCTCATCCCAGAACAGGAGATTCACAAGGTAAGAATTCCGTTTCTTCCGAGAACCGCCGGCAGAAGTGCCACCGGCGTAAAGAAGACCCCTCGGCCACGGGCACTGCAGGGCGTCTACTCCCACTGCCCCCGTCTCCGGGCCCCGTGAGAAAAACCGGGGAATCTGGGCGTTGGCCCCCGTGGCAAACAGGTCCACTCTTGGGACCCCGAACCTTTTTGTGATTAGCTCGAACACCTGTGGGTGGAGTTGCCACTCCGCCTCCTGCAGAGTGCGTCTGCTCAGCCAGTCGGCCGAGACATTGTTCACTCCCACCAGATGTTCCGCTCTGAGAGATGCCATGTTGCACTCTGCCCAGTGCGCTAGGCGGCTTGCTTCCTTGGCCAGCCGCGAAGACCTCGTCCCCCCTTGACGGTTGACATAGGCCTTCGCGGTGGTGTTGTCCGTCTTGATCATTATATGGCGTCCCTGTATCTGGCTGCTGAATTCCAAGAGAGCCAGATGGATGGCCCTGAGCTCTAGGAGGTTTATGCTGAGTTGAGATTCCCTTCGAGACTAGGACCCTTGTGCCATGGAGTGTTCCATAACGGCTCCCCACCCCAGGAGGCTGGCATCTGTGGTTACTACCGTGCGTTCTGGTTGGAGAACGCTGACCCCCCGCGACAGTTGGTTGCGGTCGCACCACCAAGCTAGACTTTTCTGTACCCTGCCTGGAAGAACCAGCATCCTGTGGGTTCGCCGTTCTATCAGGCCTTGATAAGGGAGAAGAAAACTCTGTAGGGGCCGCATGTGGGCCCGTGCCCAATCCACCACATCCTGACAGGACACCATCAGGCCCTGCAAGGATGCCAAGAACATCACGTCCAGGCGTCTGGATCTCCGGGCCGTGTTGAGTGCAGAGAGCAGGGCTTTTTGGCGGGCTGGGGATAGTGATACCCTGAAGGACGATGTGTTTAGAAGGAGTCCCAGGTGTTCCAGTTCTTGGGTGGGAGTCAGGCAACTTTTCTGTATGTTGATTACGAATCCTAGACTCTGCAGACAAGTCATGGTCTCCTGCAGGCTCTGAAGAGTCTGTATCCTGGATGGGGCCTTTATCAGAATGTCGTCTAAATATGGGTATATCGATATGCCTTTCTGACGGAGCCAAGCTATCGGGGCGATTAACGTCTTCGAAAACACTCGAGGGCTTGAAGAGAGGCCGAAGGGAAGAGCACAATACTGGAGATGAAGGTCGCCATAGCAGAATCGGAGAAATCTGCGATGGGCTGGAAGGATGGGGATGTGAAGATATGCCTCGGAGAGGTCCATCGACACCATGAATTCCCCCTGACTGAGGGCTGCCGCAATTGATTTCAAATCCAGTATGGCCCTCCATGAGCCATATGGTTCCTTTGGCACCAGGAACAGCGTCAAATAGACACCCGTTCCTCTCTGGTGGCGTGGAACATGTTCCACTGCCCTGATGTTGATCAGGTGTTGGATGGCCTTCAACTTTAACTCGTGCTTCTTCCAATCGTTTGAGAAAGGGACAGGCCAAAATTGATCCCTGGGAAGTTTGCTGAACTCCAGTGAATACCCCTTGGAGACTGTGTTTAGGACCCAAGCATCAGCGGATACCTCCCTCCACCGCTCTGCGAAGAGTAGGAGACGTCCACCAATACCTGCGGAGCAGGTGTCGAGCCTGGCGTCATGCCCTTCTATGATCTTTCTGGTGTTTAGGGGCATTGGAGTAGTGTCCACCCTGTGTGCGTCCCCTGGGGAACACTCTACTCTTATTCCACTTTCCCTTGTTGCGCCCTCCATCATGAGGACGGTAGTTGGAACGAAAGGGCTGCTGATACGGGGCCTTTGGTTTAGCGGATTCTTTCTTATTTGATGGTAGGACCTTTTGTTTATCCTTATTTTCGACCAGCATTGGCTCCAGGGCCTGGCCAAACAGCTTGCCTCCCTGAAAGGGGATGCCCACTAGTCTGGTCTGAGAAGTGGAGTCACAGTCCCACTGCCTTAGCCAGATGTTCCGTCTGGCCACGACCGTGGACGCAATGGCTCTAGCGCTGAACTGAAGCGAGTCCAGCGACGCGTCTGCAGAAAACGCTGAGGCTAGAGCTATTTTCTTTAGACAACTCTAAAGTTGGAGAGATTTGGTTCAGAGGCCGCGAGGTCCTCAGCCCAGGAGAAAACAGCTCTGGACATTATAGAATTTGCCGTGGCTGCTCTGAGGGTGTGTGAGGATGCTTCAAAGGACCTTTTGAGGGAGGCCTCTACACGTTTGTCGCACGGATCCTTTGGGCCACCCTCACCCTGGGACGGAATGACGGCGGCCGAGGACAGAGCGACAATGGGAGCATCCACCGCTGGGTTCTTAAGGGTTGCCATAGTTTGATCCAGGAGAGTGTACAGTTTGTTCACCAGTTTAGAGGAATGCTTTGGGTGTATGGGAGTCGCCCATTCTGCCTCTACAATGCGCTGAAAGGCGTCAGGGAAGGGCACTACAGCTGGCTTGGAAGGACCCTGGGGCAGTAACTTTGAGGTGGAGGGTACCGGTGTTGAGGAATCCTGCGAAGGATCCTTTGGGGGCTGCAATTCAAGGGTTTGGACTGCTTTCCCCAGAACCCTAGAGAAGAGTTCTGCCGGGAACAGCCTACTGGGCTGCTGCTCCTGCTGAGCCTCGACATCCTCCCCCGAAAGCTCACCCTCCTCCTGGTCAGAACCCTGGGATGAGGAGCCCGAGGTAGCCATAGAGGAGCTGGGCAACAGAGAGTCTCTTGTTCTTTTCTTATAAGAAGACTTCTTTGAAGGGTGAGACCTATGAGACCTGTGGGCTTTCTTTTTGTGGCGTTTGCGAGGCAGCACATAGTCCTCTGAAGCTCTGCTGGCTGAGAACTCTGCAGCGCTGGGAGACCTATGGCGCTTGCTAGAGGTACAGCAGGTATCCTGCTTTTTTGCCTTACTCCCGCTTGTTGATGCAGAAGGCTTAAGAGCCCCAGCCTGAATCAGTTGCAGGATCCTGGCCTCGGTGGCTGGGTCCAATGCTCCAGCAACCTTAGGCCTTTCCCCCGCTTTTTCACCCTCGGATCCCGCCCCAGACGCCATCTTGCAATAAGGGCACTCTTTTGGCGGGAAAACACACTCCAGAAATGAAAGCGAAACTAGCTGAGGCCACAGAAGAAAATGGAGCTCACCCTCCTCCTAGAGTAAGTGATGATCAGCCGGCCAGTCCACAAACGGTGACCTACAGGCAACCCTTGGTTCTCTCCCAGTGAGGCGAAGGTAAAGCCGTGAGTGACTATCGCAGCGCTGCTGCCAGCTGGCACGCAAGCGTCTGTGTTGTCTCAGGTTGAAAATCCTTCAAACCGGCCCGGCTTTGAGGGGAGGGGAAAGGAAGCTGTGAGACGCGGTCCCTGCTGCGTACTGGCCTGCGGGCTATGGAGGAGTCCAAGCACGGGGGGAATCCACGGAGGGGAGAGGAAGCCCCCGAGGAAGGGGAAGAGCCTACAACAGAGAAGAAACCTGCCCCCACGGAAGAGAAAAACAGCCCCCGAAGAAGGGGAAACGTGCGTCTCAGGTGGCAGCAAACTCGAGCCTCCGTGTTTTCCTGGCATCACGCCGAGAATTGAGGGCGCTCAGCTGCGCAACTGGGCGGTCGCCGCTAGTTGCGCTCCAGGCTGCCCCCGCAGCTACCCCAAACACTCTGCCCCCGTAGTTCCGGTAGGTCCGAGGGTTGGGAAGGAGAGGACGAAGGGGGAGACAGGAGAAGAAGTAGGAATGGAAGAAAAGGAGGAAAAAAGCTGAGCTCTGAGGAGCTCGCAAAGTACCGACTTGTCTTCAAGAGAGGCAGAGTCAAGACTGGGAACGGGATGCCCTCCCACTGGGAGGAGTCCAGATCTTCAATCCGACTCTGCCTCAAGATGGAGGAGGGGCATACCCAAGAGTCAGAATGACCCTTTCCTCCTTCCAGAGAAAAGCTCCTTTAAGCTCATTCAAATACCTGCCCATATGAGATGTAAAATTCCCTGTCACCTGTGATATTAGCAGAGAGAATTTCAAATACTAATAATCACTTACAGCATAATTTTGTCCATCCTGTGGCCTCGTTCAAGGTGCAAATCGCTGGAAGAGTGAAAACCTTGAGTTCTGTTGCCACTATTGTTACATGTTCAATATTTTATTTCTATTTGTTTCCTTTTACAAGTGCAGGAGACACACAGCTAAACATGTGTACTTGGTGTTAGGTGCCTGCCGGCACAGCAAAGGGAAGGCCAGTACTATGGCTCTTTTACAAGACTGATGGCAAGAGGACGCAGATCTAAAGACGACCACACTTTTCATTGAACCATGTGATCCTCCTTCTCCTCCTTTACTCAATCTATGGAGTCAACACTCCAAATCTGAATGGAGACCTACCATATTTATTCCTTAAACATAAATGGAGTTTTCATGCCTCCAATGTAGATGAACCGTTCCAGCTATAAATCCTGTTGAAATAGCATATTGGGTGTCTTGTGACCATAGCCACCTCCCTGGACTCCAGAGTTTTTGTAAAGCCAAGGAAAGTTTTGTAAAACCAAGGAAAAATTTCACACCTTCAATGGTCCTCACCAACCCCATGACGACACACCAATCTAGGAATGATATAATTGCCTTCCAACTAGTTACCGCACCCTCAACTGGGTGGGCAAACAGGGCAGAACCTAGGAGGGGTCCTCCACCAGCAACACAGGATTCCCTGTTTTTCACCCCACCTAAGAATCCCATAGGGCAAAAACCCCTGTACAAACTCCAAGCACTAGAGCTTTGTGTTGTTTACTTCCCCATCTGTTGCTTGCTATCTTGCCTTGCTGCCGGTTTTGGAGTAATAACCCACTGGTGCTGCATCAACACACCCCATTGGCCAACATCTGAGAACTACTGTGCCAGCCAGCACTCAGGATTAGTTACATCCTGCAACCACTTTCCTTTCCAGCCTTCTCTCCTATCTCCCCAAGATGCTGAGCCAGCACAGCCTTTTGGGCCACTTGTCTCTCTCCCTCTCTCAGTGCCCTACCCACCTGTTCTTCTCAAGACAGACAGCTTTCCTGGCTACCTTCCAGGCTGTGGCCTTATTACATGTTAGGGGCTTATTTCATAGACCTCTTTCTACCTTTGAGACCCCTCTTCGCCAGAATCTTGCAGCCAACTGTTTGCCACTGTGACCCCTTGCAACTCAACGTTCCCAAGCTTTGCAGAAACAGATTAGGTGACCTTGGGTTTTTGTATTAAGATGAATGTTAACCAGGGATGTGGATCAAGTCTTGAGTCAAGTCCCAAGTCTTTGCCCCCAAGTTCGGAGTCTTTGGTTGCGAGTCCCTATCTATTTAATGGGGGAAACGGGGTTTAACCTGAATAAAATTCGACTTGTTGTAAAAGGCTCCAAGTCTCGAGTCGAGTCTTTTACAATTGCCGAGTCAAGTCAATACATCACTGGTGTTAACCCACACAAGGTTATTTGAATCCTTCTGGATTCAACCCACACAAGGTTATTAACCCACACAAGGTTATTTGAATGGAGGGGATTTGAATCCCCTTTCTGTTCTGGGGCCTCCCGTTTTCGCTGGGCTGCTGGTTACAACAGCGGCCTAAGTAGGTTTGGATTGCGCCCTAAGATGCATTTTATATTCATCATAAATGTCAAAACATCAAAATAAAGCACACATTCCAATAAAAGCCAGACATAATTTATCCAAAGTGCAATTTATACCAACCATTCATGCTTCACTTTGCATAATCAGCAAGAATTTCTTCATCATAAATTTCCTTAAGACTCTGTGCTAGCCTACGAGGACAGGATGAATACTATGATCAGACATGAAAATCCTCTGCTGGGCAGCGAAGCATTCATGTAACAGGTTCAATTTGTGCCATTGCGTGCTTTTCCTTGAAGTGCAGTAAAAGAACTAGATCATGCAAACTCTGAACTGTTCACTGTCACAGAACCAGCTGTGTTTCCTCCAGTGAAATATTAATTAGTGGAATATTTTCTTCTCCAGTCTCATGCAGCTGTAGTGTTTATGACTACAGATGAAAAAGAACTACATGAGAACATACAACAGGCTGTTTAATGCCAACTTGGCTTTTTATTTTTTACTTTTCACGGAATGCTAGTTTAATGGTACAATTGGTAGTATATCCATCTACCGAAATCTGACACATGTTGATACATGTTGGAGTGCTGCAAAACAATCTTGCTCCATAAGCCAACATTTTTTTCTTTAAAAAAATCAAGCGATTACTTTACATAGTTGAGGTCTCGTGGCTATTCAAGCTTTGATGCTGACGTGCACAGCAAGCCCAAAACCTTAGATATGACATCTATACATATATCCTATGTACGTTTTCAGACAGCTTATGCAAGGTTGCCTTTAATATATTTAGAAAATTGTGTACACATCTGGTACATACATGCACATCTATGCACAGACCCATGTCACTACTGACTCCCTTTTATAAGACACTTTAATGTACAACTATTGTTATTTTTACTCTGTTATTAAAGCCTTCTAAAACTTCTATTACATGATTTCAGTTCATATGCTCCATTTTCTCTAATGCAGTGTAGGCATTTCTAAGCAGATGTATTCATATCTAGATTCCTAAATAAAGCATTTTCCTCCTCCCATTTAAGCGATTAATGCACTAGTGCATAAGAGACAACTTTCCCAGCATGAGTTCTCAATGTAATAAGATCTACTTCTCAAAAAGCTCTGTTTATATATTTGCTCTTTTAGTTACAAAAAAATATAGGATTGAAACCAACTGCATACATTTGATCTCTGAACTGCGCTATATTGTAGCTGTACATATATATACACATACATAGACACACACACTATACATATACACACGTATAAATTTAAAAATGGCATCCTCTAAACAGGAGGATGGCCTAATGGCCTAAAGTGAGCCATTATTGGTAATTCCTATTAAAAAGTCAACTGCTCTCAAAATGATGTCAGGAGACTGAAGAGCACCACATACTTAAATATATAAAGGTGGGAACTAAGTTAATTTAATTCCCCAGTATTATTCCAAGATGGCAGGCTTTGCCACTGTTATGTCAATGTATATTCCGAAGTGATCTGAACCAAACATTATTCTAACTTATATTCTTACTAAACTGTACCATTAAAGCAAGCTAGCTATAAAAGAAAGATATACAACCAGTTAAGTGAAGTACTCAAACGAAGTATACAAATTACTAGAGGTTCAGAAAAGGGGGACTGACCATCTTATGTCAAAAGAGAAGTAACACTTATTCACATGTGCAAAACCTGTTAGGTTTATTTTTCTATCAAATAAGAATCTGTAGCTATTCTGGGAATTCAAAACTACCTCACAGTAAGTTTACATGTAAAGGTTTTGTACAATGCAAGTATTTAAGACTTAACTACCCCAAAGTAGAGTAGGTGGCTCTATTAAAAATGCCAGCCTTTTCTCCAATTCTTGTATTCAATAAGTGTATTTACATGTTGTTCTAGAAGTCTACTATAAATGTTTTGAAATTTGCTGAATATCAGCTGACAATATGAGCTAACAGCCATTATATTAAGTATAGTTATTTGAGTGAGTGCATAAACTTTTCAAGACTATATTCAGAGTCATACTGTTCTTGATCCCAAAGTTCACCGAGATTTTCAAGAACTGACTTCATAGTTGCTTTTCCAGAGGCAGAAGTGGTAGCATCCAATTTTTCAGTCTTTCCATCCTTCAAGGAATCATTTTTTTTGGGGGGGGGGGTTTGAGGAGAGAAGAAAACAGATTAAATTTGATTTATTTTAAAAGTCAGGAAGTACATGAACACATTAAAAACAAGGAATTTAGGACTGTTTTTAAATAGTACAAAGGTGGCTTTGCACATTACAAGATAAGATGATGAGCAAATACTTAATGGAAGGTTTGGATTAGAAAGAGAGAAAAGACTACAGTCCCATTAAAATCTAATCTAACACAGATTGTTCAAAAGCAGCCAGTGTGTAGCATTAGGTGCTCATCTTCAGATAAGAAATGAACTATTCTTTACCTTGTCAAGAGTGAAGAGGTCAAGAAGCTGATCGGTCCCCATACTTTGTAGACTAGTATTCTCTTGACTAATCACAGTATTTGCAATATTCATTTTGAACTTCTGCAGACCCATTATTTTTTCTTCCAAGGTTCCTCTTGTTATCAAGCGATAAACATTAACAACCCGTTTCTGCAAGACACAGTTCATGTTTATAAGCATCTAAGCACTACACACAAGCCTCATGAGAACATACTACATGGCAAGAGGAAGCATAGGAGCTGATGTATATTAAACACATTTAAACATACACTGACAGCCCAAATCCTACTGGACTCCCCGCATAGCGATGCAGCAGCGCCAATGTGCCATCTGCTGTATCCTTCGGGGGACTTTCGGCATGTTGAGGCTTCCTTGGGGAAGGAAACATTTCTTCCCTTCCCGCAGGGTAAGTCCCTGCTGCTGCCATGGGTCAACTCGGACCTGCCTTAAGTCCACATTGACTGATGAAGGCAGATCAGTCCTGGGAAGGGGGTTAGGATTCGGCGGGTGCCACCAAACCCATCCCCTTCCCAGGCCCAATCAGCTCTCCTTCTTGCCCCCATTGCCTCCCCATTCTGAATGTTAAGGAAAGGCCTCTGATGTACTGGAAACATCTCCCTTTTCAAAGAAAAACACAATACAAATGATCACAAGATTAAAAAAAAACCAAGATTGAAATAAAATGTAAAACTCTTTTTGTTAGCTAGATAGTAATCAATTTTGGTATTGTTCAAGTGGTTTTAATTGTTCCTGGATCAGCAGCTATTGGTGTTTTACCTGCCCAATACGATGTGCTCGATCCATTGCCTGCAGGTCTTTCATTGGATTCCAGTCATGTTCTACAAATACCACTGTGTCAGCTCCAGTTAAATTCAGCCCCAATCCACCAACGTGAGTGGTAAGCAAGAGGACATCTATGGACGGGTCATTGTTAAACCTGTGCATGAAAAGCAGATATTTACAGACCACAGCTTTATTGCTAATAGTTTCCATAAATTTTGGCATGAATGACAAAGTGTTTCTGGCATCCTCAGCCCCTTTTTAGGGCTGGTGGGGGGCCAGGAAGAAAATCAACTTAGGACAGCTGCCAGAGTGAGCCAGTCCTCCCTGCCAGCTTCAAGCTAGGATTGTGGCTGGCATGCCAGTCCCCAAGATGGACTGCCAAGTGAGCTCTTAGCTTCCAAGGCTCCTTAGAAGGTGTCACCCTCTGGGATCATGCAGGGAACCCATCCCCACTTACGCTCCGACTATGGTTCCAGCTGGATGCCCAAAAGTCAGTTCTCCTCTTCTCTTCTGTGTTACAACACACACACACACACACACACACACACACACACACAGTTCGCTATAAGGCAGGCAAAAAACCCTGCTCCCAGTAAGGGACCCCAGTAAAATTCTTTCTTAACCCTGTGAACTGGTGATAGACTCCAGGTCTATAACCAATGAAAAACTATCTTACAATAATATACTGTACAATAATATATTGTACATTACAAGACAGAAGGGAGGCCAGGCATGAAGGTACTGGTCAATGTTTGAATAAGGCTCTAACTTACAGCCCAGAAATTCTCACTCTGGCCAGCCTTTTAGGCTCCATCCCCAGGCCACCCAGTGCAAAGCCAAACTGGTTCACTAGTAAGCCTTGCATACAGCAGTGTGAAAGATCCATGGACCAAGCTGCACATTAGAGCAGCCAGTTGCACCACCACTTGACCTCCTAATGCATGTCAACCCTTTTACCTACTCTCTTCTCTCTCTCCCATGCTAGAACAAGTGGGCACTACTGCTGAGGCAGGAAACCAGACTGGTCATATAATAAGCAAGCACCAACTCAAATCATCTGCTCTCTTGAAAATGTGTTCTCAAGAAACTGTAAGGGTACTTGCAAGGCACTGGTGCGGCCAGAAGGGACAACAAGGTATCCTGAAGGCCCAGTAGCCAATTAATCAGCACAACTAAATTTGTATTATTTAAAACAGTAAGGAACTTTTTTGGCAAGGAAGAAAGCTTGTAGGGCTCTGCCCCACTGCATAAGCATAGACCACCACATTCACTAGCATGGTAAAAACTGTTTGATAAAATCCAGCTCTAGGCATACTTCGTTGTTGCTAGCTGTACTTGTTAACTTTCACTTTCATAACCTCATTCACTAGCAACCTAAAAACAATTAAAATCAACAATTAACTTTTTGGAAACCCTTTCCAAATGAGGCTAAAAGAAGGTGAGCACTAATTTGAAATTAAAAAAGGACCTTGCCTTCTACACAATTCCCTCTTAAAGCTGTGTACAGTGGGGGGCCCTGTATCTGCGACTTCAGCATCTGCGGATTTGTCTCAAAGTGGATGCTTCGCAGATACAGGGGTCAAATTAAAAATGTTTAAAAAAGAAAAAAGGTTAAAAAGCACTTTCCGTTCTTTTTTGCTACGGACTGCTGAATTTTCTTGCTTGTACAAGGTGAATCGTACTCCAGAAGCCTCTTCCAGGTCGCATGATTCCCCTCTCCCAGAATGCATTACATTCTCCACTCTACTCTGCATTACAAAGCATTCTGAGGCGAACTTAGAAGAGGGGAATCGTGCGACCCAGAAGAAGCTTCCGGAGAACAATTTCACCTTGTACAAGCAAGAAAATGCAGCGGTCTGCAGTGAAAAGCTATTTTTTAACCTTTTTTTCTCTTTTATAAACATGTTTAGGTTGGCTTCAGTATCTGCGATAGCGAACTTCTCTATCCGCTTATTTCAGTCTCTGCGGGGGTTCCAGGAACGGAACCCCCACTGATACTGAGGGCCCACTGTACCTGTACTGCATAAAGTTAATACCAAGGCCAGAAGCCAAGTTCTATTGCCCGTGGCTACATTCTCTGCTTCCAGAACTGTGGCACGCACAGAGATCTGCTCGTTCTATCTAAAAATACAGAGCATGTTATATAACCATCTTACAGTAGATGCTGACATTTAGCTGTCACATATACACAAATTAAACACAAGATCCCATGGCTTTTTGCAGAACAGTAAGTAATCCAAATGCAAAAATTCCTCTGCTTTACAGCAGCGATCTAAGGACAGAACTTACCGTGAAACAATGGAATGTCTCTGCCCAGCAGGTATGCTGCCATCTAATCGCAGATAGGTAACGGATGGCAAATGAGGCTTGAGAAGGTCATTTTCTACTATATCCAGCATGCTCTTGAGTTGGCAGAAGATAAGTATCCTGTGCTGGGCAACAATGGTTTCGGTCCCATTTTCTGGTGAACCGCCATTTCCCAAGCCACAATCTAGAAGCAACTTAAAAGACACAAAATAGAGCATTTTGTTAACCATTTGAACTTACCCTGTTTCCCTGAAAATAAGACCTCCCCCGAAAGTAAGACCTAACTAGGATCGTCAGTCAGACAGATGTGACCACCCCGGCACACACACACCCCGGCACTTACTTTGACCGATTTAAGCTTCATTCTTTCCCGAGGGTGCAAGGCTCTGCAAGGCCTGCACTTGAATCCTCCACCATGGAGATGGCGTGCTAGAGAGGCCAGCAAGGAGGCTGCAACCTTGCAGAGTCTCTCTAACACGTCGTCTCCATGGTGGAGGACTCAAGTGCAGGCCTTGCAGAGCTTTGCACCCTCGGGAAAGAATGAAGCTTAAATCGGTCAAAGTAAGTGGTTGGGAAAACCACAGGTTGGGAAAATAAGACCTCCCTGAAAAGAAGACCTACTGCATTTTTGGAGCCAAAATTAATATAAAGACACTGTCTTATTTTTGGGGAAACACGGTAGTAGGCAAATAGTCCAATCAATAATACTAGACTGATTTCATCCACAACACTAAAACATGAACAAGATAAAACTATACTTTGTATCAATTAAAAAAAAGATTCTTAAACCATTTGAAGTTCATGTTTTCTATCATAAGGTAAGAGTGCTACACCTAATCAATTATACTTTTTATTTTTTCAAAGTATTGTGGGTGAAACCTACTCAACATTTTTAAAGCTTATACTGAAACAGACTACACTGTTTCTACAGTGTATCCTGTGTATTACTACACTGGTATCCAGTAGAGCAAGAAATGAATTTGTTTTTCATAGAAGACTATCATCCAAGATTGCAACAGAACAAGAACTCCATTTGTGCACTTGTGTTAATAAATTGTTATAGGATTTATATATTACATAAACAAAAAACATCTTACAAACATGTAAGAACTGTATACTGTGTTTACTTGAGTACAGTACTGGTATTTTGCGATGGCTGAGTACTTAGTATTTTTAGACATTAATTTATTTACGAATTAGCATCATTTTTTAAATATGATAAATTTTAGCATAATTTTTAAATAAATAAATGAATAAATAAATAAATAATGTTTTTTTTCCTCCTTTCCCTTTCTTTGTTCCATACTTTATGGAGATTATAGGAAAAGGGGAAAAAAGGAAAGGAATGTACTGCTGGTTACTCTAGACAGGCAGTCCAGGCTTTGCCTACCTGTTTTAAAGCAGAGAGTTTAGGTGCATGCTGAATGTCGTGAAGGGAAGAATTTTCAGCTGCAAGTTTCTCTGTGATTCTTTTGTGTTCTGGATGATGAGCAGTTAAAACTAATGCCGGATGGTTGCACAGTTTTCTTAGATACTGTAATGCCTTAAAAATAAAACCAAAGAAAAGATTAAGCTATACAGCAAGTTACAATATATTCACATGTGGCAGAATACAGTGTACTTACAGAGATTTTGGTGTGAAAATCTTACCAGAAAAAAGGAGATGGATGTTATGCTTATTCTTAATCACTGCCTGTCAGTCGCACTCTGAAAGACTGAATGTGTATCTGGTCCACAGTTTATGAGAAGTTTTTGGAACAGAAAAATTTGTCCATGGAGTTATTATCCTGCCCCAAACTCCAACAGTCTGCCCCATGCAACTTGAACAAACGTTATTTGCCACATGTGAATAATCTGTTTCCCAGTTCACCCTAAGTTGTTTTGGCCTATACTACTAACAGCGCAATCCTATCCAACTTATGCCACTATTGTAACCAGCGGCGCAGCGAGAACGGGAGGCCCCAGAACTGGAAAAGGGATTCAAATCCCCTTTGAACTCCCCTTTTGGAGGGGATTTGAATCCCCTTTCCGTTTTGGGGCCTCCCATTACAATGGTGGCATAAATTGGATAGGATTGCGCCCTAAAATCTGTTTAGTCCAATTGGTTCTGGTGCAGCACTCTAGTAAACTCTGTCTCTCTGTTCTAAGCTGAACATTATATTAAGGATAAAAATAATCACACCTGTGTGTGCTCACTATCTCATTTTAATAGCCAAACTAAATCTGTTTCTGGCACTTTCACCATTGAACAATTTGATAGGAAATGTTTTATAATATACCTGAAACCAGCAGTATTGATTTAAGATATTTATATCCCACCTCTGCATGTGCTCAAAGTAGTTCACATAAATCTAAAATTATATTGTAAAATACCACCAAAATCAATACCCGACTGCACAGAAATAGCAGCACAGACTTGTTCCTTATTCTTGCTTCTCATTTAACACAACACACATAAGGGAGAAGACCAACTTTAATTAAAATCTATACACAATGCATAGTGTTTCCTTGAAAATTATAAAGTATTGTTTAATAAAAATAAGTGTAAATGCAATAGAACTTCAACCCATTTTGCTTTGCTTCAATTTAACAGCTGTATTTAAGCAAGCAACCACCACTATCATTCAGTACCTGATCACACTTCAACTGCAATGATTATAGAAAAGCTACTGGTCTTTTAAATGTTTATTAATAAAACATAAAAACATGATGAAATTTCAACCTGGAATACATGTCCTGTGGCTTTCAGCTTTGGCTTATCAGTCTCTTCAGTTACCGAAGCTGCTGAAACAGTTTCTTCCACATCACATTTGGCACGAGACTTGGCAAAATCTTCATAAAGCTGAACCTATATAATGAAGGAATAATTCCTAGACTATGATTTACTTCAGAATGGTCTCAAGGGGTAATCTCCGTTTTGTCAAAGCAGATGCCTACTCCCATGTTAACCTGGGCAATCAAGGACCACTTCTGTATGCTTCTCATACATGTGTGTGCACAACTGAGATTAAGTCACTCCTTTTTCACTGTGCAAGGAAATATGACTGCCAGCACAATCCTATGCATGTCTACTCAGACACAAGTCCCATTGTGTTCAATGGGGTTTATTCCCAGGAAAGGGTGCATAGGATTGCAACCTGCAACTCATTTATTTGCAGCATTGTGCAAAGGCCAACACAGCTATGATGGTCAAGGGGAATAAGAAGTTGTTGCTCCACACCAGGACAGTCTGCACTGTCACCTAACTGCCATTCACATCACACTACTGCTGGATTTTTCAATTTTTAAGATTTAAATGCCAAACTAGCAACTGTGAAGGACAAGCCATATTGCTGTAGAAGCAGATCTATGAGTTGTTAACAGTGTGAAGCCAACATTAAACTGCTATTGTGAATGCATCAGAAGGTAACAGGTTAATGACTGTTCACCATGGTAAGATTTAAATGCTTTTCTAACAGTCCAAGACCCAACAAGGGTCAAGTCAGAGAAGTTACAGGCTATTTCATAAGTCAGCATGCTATGCTTTTACCTTCAATGCAAAAATCAACAATAGATTTTCCAAGAAGGACACTCTAAAATACTCAAAATGGGAATTTTATTCTAAGTCTAGGATTCTGAGAAGATTCTCAGCTGGCTCTTTTGTTGCCTATTAATGTCAATGTAACAGCAAGCCAGCATTAGAACAAGAATTCTGCCCCTTTGAACTTGCCTGGAGAGGACTGAGAGTACAGTAATAGTCTTGAATAATTTTTGGTGGAAGATCTTGTAGCACATCTTCTTTCATTCTTCTCAACAAAAATGGAAGGACTTGCCTATGCAATGCTTCCATTGCAAGAACACCTGCAAATAACCACAAGAGAAACTACATATCTATCACTAAAATGAACAAGAGTCATCAGATATCACACACTGGCATATCAACAGCAAGATACTTGATGTTTCCAACAGCAACACTGCTTTTGAAAGAAGGACGACCTTGCTCTTACCTGCCTCCTGTTCTCGACTAGAACTTCGAGCATCTCTACTTGCTAATATAGGCTTGCCATAACGAGCAGCAAACTGACGTTCAGTACCCAAAAATCCTGGCATAAGGAAGTCAAATAGTGACCACAATTCTAAGACGTTGTTCTAAACATAGGAGAAATATTAGTTAGAAAATCTCTAATTAAACGCGCGCACGCACACACACACACGCTAGACCAGGTCTGATGAGTTTATCATATGGTGGGGAGTGGGATCATAGCTGCCTGTGCCATCCACTACAAGTGCTTCTCCCACCTCCAAGCCTGATGAGCGTCCATGAATTGACACCTTGTTTGCCGTGTGCATAGGCTCAAACACTGTAATCTATACCTCATATAAAAACTGGAAACTGATTTGGGCCTAAACATCCTAAACATACCCCAGAAAAGCTAAACAAAGTAAGTGGGTTTTCAGATAACAACAGAACATAAAACGGGGAGGCTTGAGCTTACCTGTGAACTCCCTTCTCGGTGGTTCTAGGCTGGGTGGTCAGTGTTGGCCTCTGGGAAGCACCTCCCTCCCAGATGCCAATACTGACCCAGCCCTGGAACCACTGGAGAAAGAAGCAGCATAGTGAACTTCCCAGAGGCGCAAGTTCTACAAGGAGGGGGGGGGGGCTGAACAGGAAAGGCTCTCCTGCATGTCCCCACTGCTCTTAAGCCGAACAACTGGGGGACAGGCACAACAGATACACAGATGCGCATGATGGGTTGTTGCAACTCGCCTTCCCCTCCATATGCAACTCATAAGCTAGTCAGGACCAACCAGTGTTTTTGTTGTTGTTATATTCTATTGCTTCTTCTACTGCTTTTCAACAGAGATCAGGATTACCTGAATTGGTGTCCCAGAGAGTATTATCCTATAATTGGCAGCCAACTGCTTTATTGCTTTTGACAGTTTTGTTTTTCCATTTTTGATGACATGGCCTTCATCAAGAATACAGTAGTTAAATTTAATATTTCTAGGAAAGAAAACAAAACCAATCAATTTTCGAACGGAAACTTTCATGGCCAGCCACAATTTTTATGGACAAGGGGAATACGGGTACAGAAGCCATGTAAAACACACACAAAGTCCAAATGGAATAAAAAACAAAAATCGATCCTGCTTATGTTCTTCAAATTTCTTTAACAGCGCCGGCAGGCAGAAAATCATTAAAAATCCACAGCACAACCTTAGGGTTCATTAAAAATCCACAGCACAACCTTAGAAACCCTAAGGTTGTGCTGTGGATTTTTAATGATTTTCTGCCTGCCAGCGCTGTCAAAGAAATTTGAAGAACGTAAGCAGGATCGATTTTTGTTTTTTATTCCAGTTGCACTCTGTGTGTGTTTTACATGGCTTCTGTACCCGTATTCCCCTTGTCCATAACAACCAATCAACTTTAATGGCTTTAAAACAAATGATATATTAAACAAGAAGGAAGAACAGTTCTTACCTGAAGAAATCAATGTCATTTCTCACAACGTCATAGGAAGCTACGATTAGGTTGTGTCTTTTTACATTATGTTGCAACCTTAAGAGGAAAAGGTATAAACGAATTCAGTCTTTAGATATTGAATGAAAAATCTCTGTAAAGAACAGCTTTGTTATTTTTTTAGCTGAAGACTAATTTCAGTATTTTCACATATCTCAACAGAAGGAGATGCAATTTCAAGGGAAGTCTTAAAAACAGGATTCTATGGCAAATTGCTTACCTTGCCCTTTCTGTGGGAGGACCAGTGTAGTGCAAAGGATTGAGATACTCTTTGGAACAAAACTTGCCCACTTCATCCACCCAATGGCCTGTAAGTGTGGGAGGGCACACCACTAAAGATGGGAGTGGAATACTATCAGACGCCTTAGTTCTTTCATATTCCTGGGCCCTTTAGAGAACAAAAAACAGAGATATAATCTCTTTCACACTGGAAAAAGTGCTGAAGTAGAATATACAGTTGTTGTTGGTCAAAGTTACCTGAGATAGTGATCTCCTGCAAGGATACAAATGGACTGCAAGGTTTTTCCTAAGCCCATATCATCACAGAGGATACCATGAAGTTTGTATTTGTTAAGAAATGCCAGCCAATTCACACCTTCCTGAAGTTGAGAAAAGAAAAACACTTTCCTAAGAGCAAGGGAACAAGAGTGGAGTGGAGGCTTCTCTTCTAAGTGTACTACAAGTAAAAGCTTAGTCCTTTGCTCCCAGTCACAATTCTGTCTTAACAGTAACCCTACTTTCAGAGAGATATTTCATCAGAAAAGTCTCTCAATAGCTTTATAAAATCATGATTAGAAGCAGTGGATAGAAGACTTGAAGTCCTTTCATAACGTGATTTTTCAGGTTACATGACGCATACCTTAGCAATGGTCACAGTAAAGCTATCAGAACTTCCTTTAAAGAAAAAAAAACTTGCCTGTTGATATTTCCTTTAAAGAAAAAAAAAACTTGCCTGTTGATATTTCCTGAGTTCTGCTTTAATGGGTACTGGAATTTTATAATTTTCTAGTTTTTTCCCATCCAATAATTGTTCCAGAAAATGGCGCTCCTTGGCTTTAATTTTGATCAAGTCTTCAGACATGTTTGGTGGATCTGGAATGCCAGCCTGAAACACAAAAAAAAGTTCCTTGCATATTTACTTTGGGAAGCAAGCAAAATCTACAATTTCTTAGCAGATTTGTTTTAACTCACCTGTATTACGTTGTCCCAGATTCTACTACTGTACATACTATGTTAAAAGGTTCACTTTTTCCAAATCAAAACTTGGTTCTTGGCTGTTGCGAGTTTCTTTGCCAGAAACATGCTATTAGGCTAATTGAGACATTAGGCTTCTGCAGTTTTTTAAGATTCTGTAGGCAAAGAGTTGCATTTGCCTACTTTCAAATCTTAATGAAAAAGCAAGTACATGAGATGATCCCTAAGCACTGCAGATGCTAGGTTGTTTAGGGTTTCATAGATTAATACCCAAACTTTAAATTATACCAGGAAGCTAATAGTTAGACTATAAAAGGTTCTGAAGAACAGGCCCTATTCCTATCAGATGACAGAAGGAAAAGGATACCGTAACAGTCTACTCCAACATTACGGTACCAAATATTTGACCACATTAAACCACCTTCCACAAAATACGTATCGTTCAAGGATGTCACATTGAAGAAAAAGGATGACACTCAACTCTCCCAAGAAAAGGCTCAGATATAGTTTCTCATTAATAATTCAGACGTTTCATTTATTAATGAAGAACCTTGTTTATAGACTATACAGTGAAAATTTAATGTATTACTTGATACTGATACCATCATCTAACTTTACACCCTTCCTTGCTATATTCACTATGCCTCATCAAATAAATACTACTCATTTGATATGCTTCTTATGTTCAAGTCAAGTTTAAGTTTTGGACATAAGAATCTTATTTTGAGCAGTCTGGAAAAATTACATATTGGTCACTTTTGCCAACTTGCTCTCAACCCAAAAGCTCAGATTTTTTTTTATTGCTGCAATGCAACATTGCTCCAAGGCTTACAGTGATCCTTAATCATTCAGTAAAGATCAGACAATTTTAATGAAGGGTATTGTTTGAAAAATAAGGGTAGTGAAACACATGAAGCAAACAGTGCCTGATGAGCGTCAGTCATTATATACCAAGGATGGCCAACCTTTCAACATGAATGTACCTGGACCTTTAATGGATGTTTAGGTGAGAGCATTTCAGCAGGTGCAGCTGCTTTAGCAGCACCATCAGCACTTGCAGCTGCCAAGATTCTGTCTTTTACACAACTCTTAAGGACACAGAGGCGCTAATGGCAGATGGTTGGCCACCCCTGCTATATACATTGAGACTGTCCTGTTAACTGGGCAAAGAAGCACTGGTTCTCATATTTAGCAGGGAGAGAGCACCTATTTCTATTCACTCCAGCATAGTATCCCTCCCAATGCTGTTGCCTTCTCTTGCATCTTTTTTAGACTGAGAGTAAGAAATCACCTTTTATTTGATATGAAAACAACTTTGAGAACTTTTTCTTGAAAAGCAGTATAAATATTCATTGGTAATTACCTCATCAATACTACTACTAATAATAATCTGTTCATGGCCACTGTGAACAAGCAGCATGAATAAGAGGCGGCTATAAATCTGATACAGGCCAGTTCTCTCCTTTCTTAAAACTAGTACACCTTCTAGTGACTTCAACTAGAATTGCATTTGTAAAGATAACATCTGTAGTAAAGATTTGTTGAAAGTATTCAGGGTGCCTCAGTTCAAACTTATTCTATCTTTCTGGGCCATTTCCCTAGCCCGACAACCACCATCTTGGAGTTGTAAGCGCCAGGGGTCCTTGCATACAACTGTGTGCAGTACGCTGCTATGTATAGACCTATAGATCAAGGCAAAGACATGCTAAAGAAATTCTAGCGGAATGTTTTCCCCACTTCCCCTCACCCCCACACTCTTACCTGGATACAATCTAAGTCAAGCTCCCACTGAGGGTGCAATCCCGCCCAAAATTAAAACGGCAGAGTGAGCGCTCTGCCATTCCAAGGGAATGGCGCCGTGCCTGGGGATAGGATCCAGCGGGTGGCCTGGGCTGCCCACTGGATACTTAGGCAGGATTGGGCTGTGAATCCAGTACTAGACAACTACTTTGGTCAAATGAAGGTCATGCGGGTCTAAGGTAGAGGGGACAGGCATTGGCCCAAAGGACAGAAACTAAGAATACCCTTCTTCCAGTTGCTGCTTGTAGAGTTTCTGCTCATGTATTTCTCTCTCTTGCCCTGAGACCATGAGCAAACGTGCTTCTGAGACGAAGAGAACATCCACCCTCCCACACATTAATGGCTGCTCAACTTTCTGCATAGCAGATTACTCAAATCTTCATAAGCAAGAGTCTTACAATTTGAGAATCCAGGAAACGCAGAAAACAGAATATGCACATTTTGAACCCAAACCGACTTACCTCAAGAGGCATTAACCTAATTAGCGTTGCAAAGCACTGAGTGGCCATGAAACGCACACAGTCTGTCTGATCACTCATTCTGCCCAGAACTGGGACCACAAGGAGGACTATATAGGGGATGATTCCAACATCTAGTTGTTCCATTACAGCTGGATTCAGAATTAAGGAACTTCTTTCTTACCGGTTTTGAAGTCATTTCTACTCCAACAACAATTCTGGCTTACTTTCGGATTTATATCATCAAGTCTTATTTCTTAACATTATCTCATTAAGAGGATCTTATACCCAAGGTGCATCTAAACAAGACTCATTAAATTATTGCAAGAAATTTACAATTTACAGGAGCTGAGTGCCTTAGGCTGACACTCAATAAAAAATGAATAATGCAGTGCATGTCTATTCAGAAGGAAGTTCCATTAAGTTCAATGGAATTTCCTCCGCCCCAAAAAGTGTTCATAGGATCATACGCTGAGGCTGAAATCCTATCTTACCTCGGAGTAGGTCCCACTGAACTCCATTGGGCTAGCTTCCAAATAGGCATGACCAGGATTGGGCCAACCAATCGATTCTGCATGAATTTGCAATTTGGATAAAAAGCAATAGTTCTGAAGCAAACACACACATTTTTTAAAATAGATGTAGAAGGCCTCTCAAGACAAGGCATTCCCTCTTGTGCGAGAGAGAAATAGATGCCTCTTAAGATGGTGCTTGGTATCTTATGTTTTTTTATAATTACACGTATTAAAAATAAAGTTTTTAGTTTGCTGCCCAGTTAACCATGGGCACCTTCTAATCTTAAAAAGAAGTAATTCACATTAAACTTTGCAGCCCTGCTTCTTACGCACTGTCAGTGTCATTAAGCAAGGAGCCATGTCGGAGATGGGCTACAGCACAGTTATTGCAAAACTTGAAACAAAACATTTTAGAGACATGAATACTAAGTTTAATTTTGGTACAAAAATGTATTACTACTCAATAGTATAAATAAATACTAGGTTGTTTTGGAGTAGTTATCTGAACTCTTTTTAAACATAGCAGGAACACTAGAATTCCTTTCAGTACAACAAAGCTTTTTAAAACTTAACTCCTAATAGGTTAGTTGAAACTAGCTGATCTTTAGTTGGATATGAAGTGTTACAACAAACACTCTTTCTCATGGTGATAACATAGCTCAGACTTTAAATTCACTGTTTCTGCAAGAAGCAAATTATTGCTTATTATTAATTTTTTTAATTACGTGTTTTTAATTATTTTAATGTACATGTTTATTTTAATGTTGTAAGCCGCCTTGAGTGCCCTTGCTGGGAGAAAGGCGGGATACAAATTCTTTAAATAAATACATAAATAAATACTTGTCACATAACATATTGCAAATATAACAGGGCATACAATTATTCAGACAGTGGTTGGAATTCAAAAAGGTCACATGGACTTCTACTTGCATACTAAGATATTTCAATCCCTTTAGGTGCTCCTAAAGGTCAAAGGTTTGCCTCCAGCACAGCACAATCTTGGCCAATTGGATTAACTAGGACTATTATAAAAATTATCTGATGAAAGCAGTGGGCAAAGTCATAGTATTAAGGTTAGCCAACTATGCAGGAATGTGCATCCTTCTCAGAGCAAACTATTTTCAACACTTTGCAACAGAAGGTTAGTAGATTATACAGTCTACTACAGCTAGTAGACATAGCAGACCAGAGTTTCTCAACCTGGGGTACGCGGGCCACAGGCTGGGGGTACGCAAGATGCTTTTTCACGTACCCCCGCGTACCCCCTAAGGGTGCGCGAACAAGAGAAAAAGTGCTTTTTCGGCCATGCGGTGCGGCTGAGCGGGTCCTCCAACTCGCGCCGCAAGCCGAAGAGAGAGGCTTCAGCTCTGCCAGGCTGATCCAAGATCGCGGCATGAGATTTGGGAGCCACGATCTTGGATCTCACGAGACTTCGGGAGATCCAACATGGCGGTTGCAAGCTAAGGTAAGGTAGAGCTACCGGGGACAATTTCGGCCATGCAGCACGGCCGAGCGGGTCCTCCAGCTCGCGCTGCAAGCTGGAAAAGGTAAGGGACAGCAATGGGGGATGATTCCGTCCATGCAGTGATTCTGAGCAGGCTTGGAAGCGCCGCACGGACGGAAAAAAAGCACTCTTTAATCTTTTTTTTGGGGGGGTGCACTTTTGGGGAGGGGGTACGCAGGACTTGGGGGAATAGGGTGTGTTTGGGGGCTAGAACAGGGGTTATGTGGGAGGGAAAAGGTTGAGAGACGCTGTAGTAGACTATGTAGCAGTCTTTCCATCAGAAAGCTAATAGACATACAGTTTCCCCTCGTTATCCGCAGGGATCTGTTCCATGGATTCCATGGGTAATGAAACCCGCAAGCAGGGGGGATTCCAAAAAATGAAGTGCCCTTCAGAGGCCCATGGGAGCCCTTCTGAAAAGCGGGAAGGTTGTGTGCAGCCTCCACGTACCTCAGAAGACCTCACTGGAGGCTTCTGAAGGGTACTTCCGGTTTCTCTGAAAAACCAGAAGTGTCTGTTTCCCGTGGGTTTGAAACCTGCAGTTAGTCAAACCTGCAGGTTCAGAATCTGCGGCAAAAAAGGGGACCACTGTACTAGTAGAGACATAGTAGACTATGTTCCTCTGGAAGTCAGAGAACACATACTCTCATCTAAAGTTGTTGGGCTAGAGAGTGAGGTTTCTAAAATATTTCTCAATGTAGAATCATAGCATGACCCAATGTGCACACAGAATTCTGGGCAGTAACAGTGCAACGGACTAGAGCTGGAACAGTTTCTACCCTTATCATATAAAGTTTCCTTTATGTTACCAAGCCTGGAATCACAGTGATCACACATATCATGCTAGTTAGAAGCAAAGAACTCTGCTCTGATAAGTCTCTGGTGAAGTATTTAACTTTTTTTGGTTTACCCCTAGGGTAGATAACGCTTATGAAGTTTTCCTGCTATTCCTACAGTTGGAAAATATTTGGTAGTTAAGATAAGGTAAAATTACTCATGCATTAAATCAGGAAAGGATACAAGCAAGAGCTTCAATTGCACCCTCTTGTTTTGTACTGTCATCTATTGCTCCCAGCCAAGGAAGAACCCTTTCCAAAAAAATGTGCATGGTTTCTATGGTGGCTATTTTGCTTGTTACACCTACACAACGAGCAGCCATATGTCTTACTGCAGTGTTGGGATGTTGAAGGCACATACAAAGATAAGGTAAGTGCTGTATCAGCTGTAACAAGAAATAATATTTCAGTTGTTGTAGACATACCAAACACTATTTAAAAGAGGCTATTCAATTTCTTCAAAAATAACTATTAACCCACATAACATCAGAATTTTTATTACACCATCTCACACACTCACATGTCTCTATCTTTATCAAGAAATGCATTCTTAACAACAAGAAAGATAGCGTATATTTTATAATAAGAAACCAAATTAAAACCTTATTTTGCATAATTGTTGCTCTCAGCAGTTGAACGTTTTGGTTCTTATTTCTAAAGGCATCGCCATAGTTCCCTAAGGAACATCCTTCCTAGCTCATCTGGTAAAATCTAGCCAGTATTAAGCAGCTCTCATTCCACTGAAAGCCACTTTTCAAACATGGCAGCAGAAAGTAATATTTGCAGCTTTTACATCACATGGCACTGGTCAGAGCTGTGTGACCACTCGATGTTCTGTTTAAAAACCAACTAAAAATATCACTCATTTCAACCCAAGGATACTTATAATATTTTGCAACAGCTTGACTTGCAGACTAATTATAGACATTTCCCCTATTTTAGAAATGTGAAAAGTACTAAATCATCATTATCTGGAATGAAAACATCAATGTCTCTTATTTTTAAATTCCACATCAGTTGTGTTTGAATATAATTTCTAAACAGACTAAATACCAAAGGATGAAGCTGAACATCCATCGAAGCTGCTGTCGTTTCAAAAACTTGAAGAGAGTTCACCAAATCCTGGGCTGCGCTATCTCCCTTTTCCAAGAGCAACTTTCGATCTATTAGAAAAAAATTCTCTTATCAAAGAACATTAAATTTCAACTTGTAGAATAAGTCATATCTGAAGAATTATACGTACCAAAGTTGTTTATATCAATACTATTCCTTAAAGAGCCAACCATAGCATCCCAGAGATGTGGCAAACCAACTGCCATTTCACCACCAAAATGTTTAGCAATAGTAGACAAAGCAAATTCTGCTCCTCTTCTTTGCACAATGTAGGGCTTCTGAGACTAGAATTAAATAGGAGGATTAATAAAAATTTAAGGAGCAAGTTATAAAGCAAAATGAAGAAGTTCATTTCTATCTTAATACCCCCTTAACAACGGATCGCTTAGCGACGATCCGCATATACGACGGAGGTCCGTCATTCCAAAATAAGTCTTGACAGCCCGATCATCAGCTGTTCCGTCTACCAGCCTGCCCTGTTCAACACCCTCCCTATCTCCCTTCAGCCCCGTGCTAGCTTACCTTGGCCGGCGGATCTTTGGCTACCTGTCGGTGGGCGGAAGGCCACTTCAGCCGCCCCACCAGTGGCCTACAGCGTGTGCTGGTGGAGGCTGCTTTGCAATTGCCATAAAGCAGCCTCCACCGGCATTTGGCCATGGGGAATAGGATTGGTCCAGAAGTATGCTCAGTGGCTCCAGGGTGCCATGGAATGTTGAGATGTTAGTGGGGGCAAAATCCAACAGTAGAACACTGAAGGAGAGGAATGCTCAGCTAGGAGGCAATTGGCCCACTTGAGTCAGCTGGACGTTAGGTGAGATGTAATATTTTGATGCAGGTCCCATTTACGATAACACAACTCAACACACATTTTGGTGCCTTAAAAGTTAAACCTATTCTTGGGTATATTTGGGACACTGGTACCAAAAAATGACATCAGTTTTGCCCTATCAGCTCTAGTTTTGGAGATACGGCATAGCTAGATCTCATAGAGTGGTGATTTACGACCATTTCGGTGTTCTTCCGAAACCTGGAAGCGGTTGTAAATCACCACGCCACAGCAATCTAAAGGTTGGGGAGGCCCGCAAAAGGGTCCGCAGACCGCCCAGGACCCTCTGGAGGCCCTGGTAAGTATGAAAACCCCTTTTTCACACATTCCCCTCCCCCAGTGATCCCCAGGATTGCCACAGCCGCCATGCTTTCCCCACCACCTTAAGGCACCAGGGGAAGCATCCGGCTCTCTTGGTGGGTTGCGACCCACCAGTTTGAGAACCACTGCTCTAGAGCAAGACAATCCTATTCAAACTCTTGCATATCAATTTGATAATAGAAAACAAACTCTTGGCCCAACACACAGAAGACTAGCAAGGATGTCTTCAATTAAAGCAAAAGCAGCAAAGTTTCAGGACAGTAATTGCCAGCAATTAGCCGGCATCTCTAGTAATCAGTAAAGATCTATCACACCACCACTTCAAACGTCTCCCTGCAAAGAATTATAACCTGAAGAGTTATAAACAATTGGTTGTAGCTACTCACTAATTGCAAGACTTACTTGTTCATATTAAATTTATAGACAGGGGTGGCCAACCTTCCAACATGAATGTTTCTGGCCCTTTAATGGTTGCATAAGTGAGGGCATTTCAGCAGGTGCAGCTGCTTTACCAGCACCATCAGCAATTGCAGGCAGCTGCCAAGATTCTGTCTTCTACACAACTCTTAAGAACACTTAAGGACAGGATTACAGGAAAAGAACAACTCTTAAGGCCCTAATGGTGGAAGGTTGGCCACCACTGTTACAGACAGAACTAATCAAATTTTAGTTTGACAGACCTTTGTTCATCTACAGAACTAAATCAAATTTTCACAAAAATCAAAGGCACAGAAAATAGCTCTTGTTTTACACTGTGAACAGATCCCCACAAACCAGAGACAGATCTTTCACATTTAAAAACAAAGCTCATTAACACATTCAACTCATAGACATCAATATATTATGTACAGTATATAATGTGAACTAGACTTCCAGATTAAAAAGGAACCAGGAATAGGGTTCAGAAAAGTGCTGCCAACAGCATCACCTCCTGAATTCAATCCTCTCAAATTGATCCTGTATATGGAAGGAACCAACACAAAGATAGTAACTGTCAACAGTGAAGTACTGAAAAAGGTATCAGTCCACAGCAAGCCTGGGTGGCCAATAGATAAATCAGTCTCAGTCTCTCTCTAGTTGTGAGCCTTTTTTACTCCCATAATGCAATATTTGTTTTTTATAAGCAAAACCATCAGACTATACATCCCTATAATGGACTTCTACACAATTCTATTTGTAAAACTTGAAAATTAAATAGGTTTATACCCACTTCATCAAGCTCTGTGGTTATGCTTCCACTACTGCTTGTAGGCAAATCTCCAACTGGGTTTCTGGGGTTTTTTGGTGTTGGACCTCGCCGGCTTGTGATGGCAAATGCAGCTTTTTGATGCCTATATAATGTGATTATACCACTATGTTTGGTGACTGTATGATGCATCCCATCTCTTTCAGAATTGGAACCTACAACAAACAAAAGGTGGTAAAACATATTGAAAACTATGCAGCAATTGTGCTATGTTTCCCCAGCTGGTTCTGTTTTCATGTCAGCAATGGGAGGCTTGGAAAAGAATAGAAAGGATGGAAGAGAAGTAGACAGATTAAAGTATCAATTCTCCAATACATGTGGAAACTGAAATACAGAAAGAAATAAAATTACAGCAGATCACTAGAACCATCAGTACATGATTTTACAACAGAGACATTTGTGGGAAGGCAAGTTAGCCAGATGCAAATTATTCCTACAGAGAAAGGAAGTAGTAGTAACTGGAAAAAGGGTCTATTTGGAAATTAATGTCTGCCCCCCCCCCCCAGACTGTCCCCAGAAGAGGGACTTTGGCTCGTATACGCACTTGCTACCATACATGTTACTGTGGGGAACTGAAGCAAGGTTTTCTGATTCTGTGATTATTTGAGCATTGGATTTCCCTGACACTTTAAAGGAGGCTTTAATCTACCACAGAGGAAACCTTGGGTTTAAATGAGATCTCCCAATTTGATTATATCTTCTGTCTGCAGTCAATAAAGGAGAAAAGAATGCGTGTAAGCCTAAGATCCACTCCTGATCTTTCTAGAGGAAGAATTGTGGGAAGAAAGTCAACCTGCTGCACAGGACTTCATGCATGTGATCAAAACCAGGGGCATCCCCAAAATCTTCAAAGCATGTTTCCATTCCTGTAAGACGTTTTAAGCACCAACATCTGAATATAATGAAGTAGTTTCTCAATTTAAAATGGTTATCAATAAAAAGATGACACTCTTTAAAAATGTCTTAAGCATATATATATATATATATATATATATATATATCAATCAGTGACTAGCTGGCAGTACCCAACGGATTTATACAAAACATTTCTCCAGTATTCTCCTATTCAAATGATCCAAGGATTCTCTAAATTTCAGATATAGCACTCAAAAAGCATCCATGAAGGATTACTGGGCAATTTTGAATTTCAGTCCCAGCTGGAAATAATTACATCAAAAAATGTTGGTCACAGGTTATTCAAACAACAAATTCCCCAGACTCCTTTTTAGGCAGCCACTTCTGTAGAGGTCTCCCTTGAACTGTTTTGCTGTTAACTAACTTGGTAAGTCATCTAACCCTGCTTCAGGCTCCAGAGGTTGCACAGGAAGCAAAGATTGAAGCCATCACAAGCTGTCAGTCTTCAGGATCGATAATATACTGTGAAGCATGCACAGCTTCCAAGCGCAGGGACTGGATGGACACTGCCACCGCTGATGAGCTGGGAGGCTGTACGATGACCAATATCATCATCGGCTGTCACCAAGTCCCCCAGCCCCCCATGGCAAACTGTGCTGCTGACAGTGAACAGATGTGTGAGGGAGTTTGGGCCTGGTATTTGACTCCAAAAGCCTCCAAAACAGCATGTGCAGGAGAGAGAAGAGGGACACAGAGGGATGGAGGAAAGAATGAGGGGGTGAGAGAGAGAGAGAGAATATGGGATGAAAGAAACAGGGCAAGGAAGAAGGAAGTGGAGACAGGAGGATTGTGGAGAGGAGACGGACAAGGGGTAAAGCTGGAGAGATAAAGAAAGGAGGAGAGGTTGTAGAAGGGAGGAAGGAGACAGAGACGGAAAAAAGGTGAGACCTATGAAGGACATGGAAAAGGACAGGCGACCCTGCAAGGACAATGCCCCAAATCAGAAGTGGGTGAATCCCAAAGATGGCGGGTGTCTTAGGGTAGTCATTCCACTGCTAGGGTTAATCAATCCTCCCGTTCTTGGGGACATGCACACCAGCCAAAGCTTTCAATGGAATGGCCAACCAACCCCTTTCTTGTGCAGCTGTGGCAGGTCCAGGGTAGGCCTCAGTGGAGACTGGCACCAGAGGCACCCTTGGATCCAGGTGAGACTATGCCATCTCATGGGCCTCTGGTACTCACGGAGACTCTACCTGGCAGCATCAGGACATCCACGTGAGCTCCAAGGCAATGGGGCAAGATTGGCGGGTGAGGAACTGAGAGATGTCTAAATCCTACCAAGGAGAAGTAACCTGAGGTGGCAGCCAGGGACACCCTTTGGCAATAATGAGTGAGTTCCAAACCACTCAGTGCCTTATTCATTGTGCAAGGGGCCTGGGACAGGGCCTTCTCAAATTCCTTTGATGTAGAGCTTCATCTGTGAGAGGAAGAGGTGGAACTGACACATACCTTTTGAGTTTTCATGGCAGTTCTGAGGCTGTGCAGGACATGATGCTAAAGGAGTAAGATGTGGGTCCACACAAAGCGAGTTGCACAGATTTTTTATAATCTTTGAATTGGGACACGGAGATCTTGTTGTACACTGTCGAAGCAACTTAGCTAAGCACAAAGCTGCATGATTTTGCACCAGCATATTCTCTTCCTTCTTCACAGCCTCCATCAGTGGTTTTATTACAGGGTTTAATTTTTCTGGAAGTTGTTCCAGGTTCACAACAGCACAAGCAGTAAAAGTGTGCACTCTCAGCTGCAATGTTTGCCATTCCTGGTTTGTTTCTGTCACTGTCATTAGGACTTGTTGTCGCTTGCTTTCCAATTGCTGTAAAACTTTCGGATTTGAATTAAGTGAGGATGTGACTTCATTGAATACTGTAGTGACCTAAGAAAAACCAAAATTCAAACCGAGGTCAACTTGTGTGCTTCTACCAAAAGACAAATTGCTCAGACAACTACAAGCAAGAGAAAAGTTAAAGCATTTAAAAAATAAAGTACTAGAACTGGTACCCAGTAAAGATTACACAGTTGATTCTGAACTCTCATCTTCGGAAGTGATTGAGGGAGCCAAGAACATAGGCAAGTTCAAAATAAGACTACTTATTGAATACACAAAGCCAGTAAGTTAGACACTCAGTATACCCATCTGAGGTGTTCTAAATAAAGTGCCAGAGGTGAGAAAGTGGACAGTAACAAATGGAGATTGTGCATGGTACACTACACCGCATTTTCTGAAGCACTCACATCTATTCACTGTTCCACGCATAGAGTTTCATCACTGTGAATTGAAACTAACTCCAGCACTGAATTGGAAGGGAACCTCTTCCTAAAGACTGGAACCTCTTTCCACAGTATTCCAAGTAGTGATATATACAGTACACTCAGCGACAGTACAGATTTGAAACAGTATGTATCAAAGAAAGCAAGCATATGAACTCAAAAGTACCGCATTGTTCCGAGTATAGGCCGCACTCCCCCCTAATGTAAGTCTTTAAACTAGGGGTGCGGCCTACAATCGGGATGTTGCAAAACAAAACAAAAATACCAGTACGGGGGCCCCGCGAAACCCCCCCCCCCCGGCACTTACTTTTAGCACTGGAAGTTTCCTTTTTCTTCCAAAAGGTATGCGATGACCAGGCCTCATTGCAGGCCCGTCCACGGAGACTAGGTGCCTAGAGAGTCTCTGCAGCCTTACTACGCACCTAGTCTCTGTGGACAGTCCTACAAGAAAGCTGCATGAGGCCTGGTCATTGCATACCTTTGGAAGAAAAGGGAAGCTTCCAACACTAAAAGTGCCTGGGGGGGGGTTGTGGGCGATGAAGAAGGGGGCTGAGGGGAGGTTGTTAATAGGGTGAGTAGTGGGCACTGTGTGAGGGAGAGGTAGGCTGAGAGAATGAGGTGGCTAAGAAGGTAAGGAAGGGCCATGTAAAGGAGAGGGGGCTAAGAGGGTGAAGGGGCTGAGCGTTGAGGATGAGGTTGGTTTTTTTTTTGTACGGGGGCTAACTTAAAATACCAGTATGGCTGATCAAAAGTCAGCTTAATTTCTATTAAGTTATTAAGGGAATTAACTGAAATGTTATATATGATCTGTAGTTACAATTTGTTATGCACTGGTGTGGCATTAAGAACACTAAAATGAGCTGACTGAGAGCAAGAGAGTCTTTGAATATGCAATAATGTCAACGATTACTAGCTATATACAAGTAACAGAGGGTAAACAAAATGTAAATACATTTAAGGAAAACTGGTCTCCTTTGGTAAAATTTTCTGATGAATAAGCCTCCTACATCCTTTGATATAAATGTTTCCTTAAATACGCTATAAGGAAGTGGGTCCCTAGTTCAGAACTTTACATACAGTAAATGTTTATATATAGTTTCTATGCTATTTTATTGCAAGTCATTTGATATAACTAAGTATTGATATAACAAAGTATTAAAGAAAGTACTGGTTAAAAAGAAATTGGTGAATTGAGGTCCAGACTACACCCTTTGTACAGCTGCACAGGTTTACTTTCTCACTTCTCATGCTTCACCATAAAATTAGAGTCTAGCTCTTTTATTGATTCACTCACCAATTCGTTAGCTTGATCTATTGTAAACACACTGCAGTTTACTCTGCTGCCAATGTCAATGTTTGCATCAGTGAATGAGGAGATGAGTTGTTTACATTCATTCTGCATTCGTGTGAAGGGAACAGCAATTTCATCATAATAAAGATGCTCAGAAAGGACTCCAAGTAAGCGTGACTGCACAGCAAGAGCCACAGCTTTATTTTCCTGAAAAAAAATATGATGCTTAGTCATTTGTAGGTCATTTTTATACATTTATTTTTGTACAGAGTTATTTTTATACATTAAAAGCCAAACTGCCCATTATGTAGAGTGCATCATTAAAAGGTATGCGTAAGCCTGGCAACATCTCTTAAGCAAAAAGCAACCACAGGAGCCTGTGATCAAAATTGGAATTTTGAAATCACCACCCCTCCTGAAGTGGCTATTTGCAAGGGGGAGGTTTTTGGTGGGAAAATGGCACCAAGGAGGTTAACCCACCCTCAGTCCTGATCTGGACTGGAGCCTTCTGTGACTGCTTTCTGGTTAAAAAGAGATGTTGCCAATCTTAAGCAAAACGTTTAAGGACACATACCGGTAATGTGTAGTTTGGATCCAAATGTAGGCTACCTTCAGTTTTAAGGATGAAACTGACATCACAAAAACGCTGACACATTTCCAAAGGATACAACTGACCTCTATAGTAATTCAAAATATTTCTGGCTCAAATAAATTTTTAGAAAATAAAGTATTTCACACATTTACATGAAAAACAAAAGAAAGTAACACTAGGAATCCAAAGATTGATTCATTTGAGCTACCGGTACTAAGGCCACCTCCACCCTCAGCAGCTTTTGCTATAGCATGCAGATTCACTTTTCCAACAACAGTCAATTCTACTAGGTGTATGACTTAAGTACCTTTTGTCAGCTACATCTTTCCAATTTAAAAATAATTAGCTTCTTACATTGTCAGGTGTTGACAGCATAAAGAAAGTTTTCATGTTACAAAATTACTACTTTTCATTTATCTAATGGAGACAAAAATGGTTTTACTTTGAAAACCATGAATTTTTATTACAGTAAGTGTCCTACCTTCTGCAAAGCAGCCCACTCACAGATTACTAATGCAACAGTAAACCTCTGCAAAGCCGATTTGGAATTCAAGTGGAAAAGCAATAGCTGGGCTAGTGATTCAGCTGGCTTTATTTCTTGAGAAATAGCATTCACACTTTGATCACAAATACAGCAGCAAAGTGCTCCAAGCAATCTGGAACGAAAACCAACAATCCATTTTACATTTGTTACATGTCGAGTAACAATGTTCTGTACATTCTAACTTCAGCTGGGCTGTTAAGTGTCTTTCCTAAAAACTCATATTGCTTTTTAAAAATTTTGTTTAAGGTTTTCAATAAACTGACTTAGCTGCCATCATCCGGGCTCTCATAACAACATAATCTCTGGTTGCTGAATCTTCAGAAATGCTTTCTGCACCAGCAATGTACTCTTGTATCACTTCCTTAGTCTGGGTTTGACCTTGCCGCACCTTGCTGCCTGCTTTTTCCTATGAATAAGATATGAAATAATTTGCTTTCAGTACACAATACTCTTTTTATATGTGGTACAGATATTAGGAATACTACATCAGTCCTACAGTAGAATACAAGTCCTTCCCTTATCAATTTCATCATGTAAGCATCATGTCCCCAACTCATGTAGAATTTAGATAATTTTTAAAAAGAGAGATTTTCATAGCTACAGTCTCTACGTCAATACACGCTTCTTTCTCTTCTTACCCCAATTTAAGTCTTCAAATGATGATGTGTTCCAGAGTTCTTACTGCATGGTTACTTTTGCTACAAGGTGTGAGCATCAGTTACAAGGCACATAAGGTCTCAACATACAGAGTTCAGTTTGTGCAAACACTGTTCTGAGAAAATGAGGTAGTATACAGATTTGCTGTTCCACTTTCCAACTATAACAGAGTTTTATCCTCCTGTTGGATGCATTTATGGTACACTTCCAATGACAAAGGGCAAACCCTTTCTCTTTAACGAGTCTGGACGCCTTTGACTGTCTTGTTTTGAGGATCTTAAAGCATGTAATACTCCACCCTGTTTCACTGTGCGCCGGTGATAAGAACTGGGCTTATTTTTGTCTTAAACACCTTTATAAGGCTAATTGTTTCTTGACTGAGGCAGATGCACTAGGATGAGGCTGGAGAATTCTGATTTACTTAATTTCAACCTGCATCATCCATTTAATAAAGTTCCAAAAAAAAAAATGAAGACAAAAAAGCAAGTCATATTGTGCTGAACAGTGTAAAGTCAATAGAGAGCATGTGTATATATAATAAATTACTACATCACAAAACAGTCAATGAAAGCTATGCAAACCATCCAAGCCCTTTAGAGATAAGCAAAACCCTCCCAATCTCAAAGTGTGCTCAAATAAATTTGCAATGTATATAGACAGATAGTAGCAAACAACTGCTTTTCATTAACAAGGAAGAAATTCTGTTCAAGGCAGTTCATTTCAACACCACAGTTGTAGGAAACTGTATGGTGGAGTGTAGATAAAGTGTAACAGTATCGAACAGTACAGTAACCAGAAGCCTAAATAGATACTAAGAGGGTTAACAATAAGCTTGGAAGCTTTGAAACTGGTTCACCTACTGAGTTAACTTTAAATACTATTTGGCCACATGGTATTTAATATCTCTGACAAACAATGTTATAATAATAATATTCCTACATGAAAGTACCAAAATTTTACATAGACCAGTGCTGGGTTTTTAAGCACTAGCACAGGGATTCTCAACCCCAGCAGCACAAAGTACCATTTCCTGGGTGGCCGCCGCACCGTGTACCACCGAAAGTAAATGCCGATGATATCATCGGCACTTCAGGGTTTTCACCGCTCAGGAGGGCTTGTACGGTAAGCTACAGGTGCAAGGACAGGTGGGAGGGTATTTTCCAGCCCTGGAAACCCGTGCACTCGAGCCCTGCAGAGCTTGAGCCGCCAGTTCCAGGGCTCTGGCATGGGGTGGGCACCCTGACGGCCGCCATCTTGGAGATCAGGGACCCATGTACCACCAGACGGCAGTACACGTGCCACTAGTGGCACGCATACCACCGGTTGAGAACCCCTGCACTAGCACCTTTCAAAGGAAATCCGAACAAACAAGTCATATCAGAGCATTTATGGCTCTGAACATTTGGCGCAAAACTGTGACCCTGAATCTCTTGTGTAGAGGCTGTTCACCCTTTTTCAGGTGCTACAGGCATTCTATTCTATCTGGCAAGCCATGGTCAAAATGGTATTTCGTTTCCCCAAATCACGTAAAACTCTTTTCTGACCTTCGATCTGGCTTTCACTTCTAGCAACATATTCAAATCGATAGGCAAATGAGAAGGCTGCATCATTAAGCAGAGCCAGGCTCCCATCCATGGACATGCAGCAGCTACCACATATTGTAGAGATGCCTTGCTTAACAATTCCAGCCACACCTACAAAGGAAAAATCATTTATACACCATTTAAAGATCTTCAATATTCATGACAAATGCCACTATTAATTCCTTTAAAATGATGCCATACACAAAGTACTGTACTCTCATAATTCTCACCTACAAGTTGTACAGAACAGTATTTGACAGATCATAATACAAGTAAAATTAAATTACAATTAGTCCACACTTACACACAGGGCACTACAAAACAAAAATGGTTCGCAAACAGATTTATAAATAGGGCATGAAAAAATTAACTTACAAAGTGACACATACCTTATGAATTCGTTCCAAAATTTCTTGATTACTTTCTAAAATACAGAACTGAAAGATGTGTCTTAACATGTCTTGCAAAATGGGAGTAAGCCAAGCTGCAGAGCTCTAGAAACAAACAAAAAATCCAATAAGCCAGGAAATTATATACAAAGACTGGATTGATCGGGATTATGTTGCCAGGAAAGGCAACATACAGGACTATAGTAAGTATAGATATTTGCCTATTGACAAGATATTCGTTTCAATTTGCTTTTAATTGTGCTTTTTAATTTTGATAGTTGTAGTATTTTGTTCACAATGGATTTATTTCAAAGAAAAGCAGTAGAAAAAAATAAAATACAAGTCTTCAGTATCAGTACATAAAATTCTCTTTTGTTCCCATTCATCTGGAATGACTAGCTCTTACCTGATCTTGTGTCAACAGTAGAGTGAACAGGGTTTCCAATGCTGCTTTTCGAACAGACGATATTGTATGGTGTAGAAATGGCCACACACGTGGTACCAGAACTGTGAGGGATTGCTCAATACTGAAGTGGGGTAGATGAAGAAAGAGCAAGAAAAGAAGTCAAACTCTAAAGCGTGAAGCTGAATACAAGGTGAAGGCGAAAGCCTATTACTTACATATTCACACTAAGAAGCAAAATGCATACTCCATATCAGGATATTGATACCTAACAGCCAACCCTTAACATTTCCAGCCTCTGTCACTTTGTAGTATCCTTATGGCTCAATCTTAATGGGCCCAGGCGACAGTATAAAACTCGTGTTCTACAGGCGCTGACTACTGTAAAGCAGGTAGCGCCAGCTGTAATAGGCAATTTGGCAGCATGCTGAATAGTAAACTGTCGGGAAGGCTGGAGTCTTCCCACCCGTGCCAGCAGATCCCCAGCCACCTGTCAAGGTAAGGTAAGGTGGCGGGAGATGGCGTAACGGGGTGGGGCTGAAACTGGGCAGGGAGGGGGGTGTAACGGGGCAGAGGCTGCGGGAGGGGGTGGATCCGGCAGCGATGGCATGTGCTGGATCCTACCCCCCTACTCTGCAGCCTCCCCGCCCCCCTTTTCTCCTCAGGCTCGCATTACTGAAATCGCTAGCACAGGTCTGAGGAGACCCATTGCAGAGTGGGAGGAATACAGAGGTGTAAAGGGAGCAAAATTCCCTTTTGCCTCCAAAGCCTCCCGAACCTCCCCCCCCCCCCGGACACAGCACACCTGTTTTTGGCATGGCTGAATCACCGGGGGGGGGGGGGGGAATAGGATTGGGCTGTTAACCTTCTCCTTTAACCACTTGTAGGACTCCAAACAGTTTCTAAGTTTAATTCAAATTGCAAAAAAACCTGTTAAAATGTATTCCAAGATAATACATCATGATTTCTCATCATCTCGACAAAAAACGCTGAATTAGGGTACATTCTGAGAAGCAGAACTACTCTATTGACTTGGCTATTGATTACCTGCATTTGCGGACCTGAGAATATGTCAGAAGGGATGAAAGAAGGGTCATGATACTGTTTGTGGAAGCCGTCAAGTCATCCAATTCCAAGAGTGCATCCCACAATATATTTAAAATAAAGGGTACCTAAAATATATAAGTTCCAGAATGGTAGCTATATTAATCTGCTATAACAAACACAACAAAAAGCCTTGTGGCACATTTAACCCTAGTCTTCTATTCTGGGATAGTTTGCTATCCCAGAGGCATCTCTTTTGGAAAAACTTTCAAGTCAGAGTGCAAGTGCAACTTTGTCACCACTACATTGTTACACAATATCCAAAGTATAGCTAAATACAATTTATTTTCTGTGAATAAAAATACATTACAAAGGAGAAATGTATCCCAAACACAACTGACATTCACAAATGGGGTACATTTGTAAGCAGTTGGGATATAAAATCCCCCCAAACTTGTTTTCTATGTCTTTTGCAAACTAAAGTAACCCTGAAGTCTCAGATAACGTTTTCATAACTTTTGAGCATGAGTCAACCCGTGTTGGGCAAGAATTTAGTACCAAACCCGGAGTAAGATCTAAATGTTTAACAAAGGAAAAGGCAGAGCGTCCATGGCAGAAAGATGAGAGTTATCAGGAGAAAAAAGTGCTCTCAAGCAGGCAATCATTTCAGCAAGAAACAAACTTGAAAAGACTAGCAGAAATGTAACTGGTGTTTGCCACTTAGTGAACAAGGCTGCATAAACGTTATGCAGAGATAGTATATCTAAAATATAGCACTCTTTCATTTCATATAATCATTTTCAACGTTCACAAAGCGGTTTACATGGCAAATAAAGAGAAAGAGAAATTCTTGTAATTTAAACAATATTTGTTGTTGTAAAAGGAACAGACTCTCTCATTTGTGGATCTAGATTTATTTAACTTTTCACATTAAGGTTAGACTACTGCAATGCACTCTGTGGGGCTACACTTCCCACAGTATTTGGAAACTTCAACCAGTCCAGAATGCGGCAGCAAGTGCTGTTCTTGGGGCCCATACTTGGAAGCATGAGACTCCAGTACTCTTCCACCTGCACTGGTTATTAGTACATTTCCAGGCTCAATTCAAGGTCTTGGTTATTACCTTTAAAGCCCTTAATGGTTTGGGAACAGTATATTTGAAGGACCAATTTTTCCCACATGAATCTGCCTGCCGTCTCCTGCTGTCATGGGAAACCCTGCTTCGTGCCTCCTGACCTTCTGAGGTATGGATGGCCAGGACACAGCCCGCCTGGATGGAATCCTCAGGCGATAGAACTCTCTGCTCCTCTGCGCTGGGCTTTCAATACCTGGTAAAACTTTTGTTTGTTCGTTTCATCAAGCATTTCAGCAGAGTTAATTTTCCCCATTGGGTTATCTCAACTTTCGTTTCATGGTACAGTTCAGTCCCTAATTTTATTGAAAAATTCTACTGAAATACAAATCTATTCCAGAACACAAACTGTGTCAGTTAACTCTGTACAGAAGATTAGGGTTTAAAAGACTAACCGATTTATTTCACCATAAGCTTTTGTGGACTAGTCCACTTTATCAGATGCATGAAGTGCTACTCTCAGTTAGCAGATTTTTTATTTCTTTTTACATATAAATACATATCATATTCCTTTGTATGTATATACACACTGTGCAAATATGCACATGTATGTATATGGATTCCTGAAGAAAACTGACCATTTCAAGCATCTGATAAAATGGACTTTAGTTCATGAATGCTTATGTTGAAATAAATTGATCAGTCTTTAAGGTACAACAAGGCCTTAAACAAATAAAAAACCCAGAGAGATAAGGTACACAAGGCAAGTTAGTTCACCGAAACATGGATTGGGGGGGGGGGGGGTGATTAAAAGCATCAGTTTTCCTACTCACTTCCTGGGGCTGAAGGCGGACAAGACTTTCTACTACGGGCACTAAAGATGCTGCAGCAACAGCTCTGACATCATCATCCAGATCTTGCAGACCTTCAGTTATTGCCGGCAAAACTTTAGGCAATAAAGTATCAATTAAGTCCTACAAAAGCAAGAACTGTTAAGAATTAAGATCAAAGTATACAGCAGACTTGTTCAGTCGTTAAGTCATGTCCGACCCTTTGTGATCCCATGAACCATATCCCGCCAGGCCTTCCTGTCCTCCACTATCTTCCTGAGTTCGCTCATTGTCATGTTCGTTGCATCGGTGATGCTGTCTAACCATCTCATCCTTGGCCTTCCCCTTCTCCTTTTGCCTTCAATCTTTCCCAGCATCAGAGTCTTCTCCAGAGAGTCAGACTGTACACCTACAGCTACAGCAGACTGTACACCTATAATCAGGCCTATGCCCTGTTCTCTTTAGGAACTTTAACAACTACAATTTCATTCTGTAGCTCTCATGGCCCGCTATAGTCCAACAGTGTTTCAAGTATACGGGTTCAGACGCCATGTGGTTAAAAAGCTTGTATTTTAAATATATCCACCTCCGTGAGCGGGTTTCCTTGCAGGCAGCCGCTTTACGGAACAAAAACACAAATAAAATCCAAGTCACTGTCCCAACGTTTCGTTCTGTCCTCAGAACATCTTCCTGGGGAAAAAATCCAAAGATTCTGGTGATCACCAGAATCTTTGGATTTTTTCCCCAGGAAGATGTTCTGAGGACAGAACGAAACGTTGGGACAGTGACTTGGATTTTATTTGTGTTTTTGTTCCGTAAAGCGGCTGCCTGCAAGGAAACCCGCTCACGGAGGTGGATATATTTAAAATACAAGCTTTTTAACCACATGGCGTCTGAACCCGTATACTTGAAACACTGTTGGACTTTAACAACTACAGTCGGACCTTTTTATCCACGGTTCTATCATCCATGGATTTGACTCAACACGGATGGCAAAACTGTGGAAGAGGGAGTCCAACCGCACTACATTACCTCTTTTTTCAGCATCGTCAGGGGGCCTGCCAGCCACTTCCGCATGTCCAAACTGCTGAAAAATGCAGCCAGGAGTCTCTGCCGTCATTTACAGGTTGCTTCCTGTAGTGGTTTTTGTTTTTTCAGTCGGTTTAAACCAACTCAGGAGGAGGGAAGCAGCGAAGATGCTGGAAAAAAGGTAATGTGGTACCGCTCCCGACCTTCCCCCGGGAATTCATATAACAGATTTACTTATCCACTGTGGTTCCAGGAACAGAACCCCAGCGGATAAAAAGGTCCGACCGTATTATGGTTAAACAAAATATGACAAGCAGCCCAATCCTGCCTAACTTTACGCCCTGTGACGCAGCGAAGTTGGTGCAGTCAACGCTGCATCCAGGGTGCAAAGCGGTGGGCTGGAGGTCACCTTGAGGGAAGGGAACATTTGTTCCCTTACCCCGGGTAAAGCCTCAGCCTCCCGAATGGGTCTCCTCAGATCCATGCCAGCTATTTAGCTGACCTAAGTCTGGGAAGCACGTCTGGGAGGCAGGATAAGGCGTACACTGCCGCTGATAACCACCCCCTCCCAGGCCCAATCCACTTCCCCCAACCCCAAAATGTCCCCGGAACGCCCTTCCCCCCGCCCCTGCGTGTCCCAGCTATGGTTTACCTGCGCCGCACATGGGGCCAGTGCAACTGCCTTTTGGCAGCTTTTGCAACAGTCCTGGGCTGGCACAGTTGTCCTACACCAGCCTAGCGGCCAGATAGGATTGCACCCTAAATCTCATTCTCCTAGAACAATTCCCATGGCTGTCTGCAAATCTTCTGTTTTTTCCTTCTAAGCCAAAACAAACCCTTCCTTCCAGGGGGTGCTCATCAGATGCAACTGTCCCTGCAATTGGCCCTGCCTGCATGGCTGAAATAGTCACATACATGCCGTAAAGCACTTTTGTGGCACCTTGGGTTAAGTGGCACAAGCGCAGAGGCCGGCACCGCTCACACAAAGAAGGCCAGATCCCGTGCCATCGGACACAAGTAAGTCCTGCACCAGGCGGACATGGGGTGGGCTGGCGGGGCCAGGCCAGGGAGGGGGGAGGGGATATCAGCTCTGCACTGCGCTGATATCCCAACCCCCTTCCTGGGCCTGGCCAGCCTTACACAGCCTCCCTGGTTGTGCACCAGCGAAATAGCTGGCGCGCATCTGAGAAGGCCCATTGAGGCCGTCGGGGCTTACACTGGGGGAAGGGGATGAATGCAGGATTCAGTGGCCGACCATTTAGGGCAGCCGGTACATCTTGTGCAGTATTGGGCTGCCCGTCACGTACCACCACATATAAGCTGCTTCCCTGACTTCAGGGAACCATGAAATAAGCAACACCACCTTGAAGACTCTTAAAGCCAATTACCTGACGAACTGCCAAAGCGTACTTTATCCCTAGGAGGCCACCATGCCTCACTTCCCACTGTTCCTGTGTAAGTAACTTTAGCAGGATAGTCACAGTTTTATGAACTCCACTCTCATTCATATGTTTCAGCACTACTCCCAATGTCTGAGCACAAGTTTCTCGTACTGGTGCCACAACCTAAGATTTAAGGAGAAGAAAAAGCAACCGACAGTATAAAGGCATTTTTTAAAATCAAGTCTAAAATGCAAAGTGACTAAGCTTTCAAGGTGGCACTTACTTCATCTGAAACAAAATCACCAAATCTGTCTAATGCAAACACACAAAGAAGTCTGATAGCCAAGTCTTCCAGCCAGTCTTGGTGCTGTTGAGTCATCTGTTTAAACAGCAAGTATTAAATAGGTAAAACGTTGAAATACTATACTCTCAGCATTTTGCCTTTTATAGGCTGTCATAAAAGTACATACATGTCACTGACATGTGGAATAAGTGCAAAGTTATTCTGGTAAGTTAACGTTATATATTTTGTGCCACTAGTAGTCTAACAGCAACATTCAGCACTTAACATTGCCCTAGGACAGTTACAGAAAACCAGCTGTGGAACAGCATGAAGGATTTGTCTAAAAAAGATGGTTGAATGTTTGTAAGCTAAATGCAAGAGATACAAAGACGAGTTACCCAACCCTACTGATGTGACCACATGCAAATCTTTAAAAATGTAAAAAAGATGCTTATAAACAGATTATAAGTACATTCTATAAAACTACACACTAACACAATTCCACCCATGAGCAATGCTACTTCACCAGAGAGTTGGGCTGGTCTGTACATGCAACAAAATGAAATGATAGAATAGACTACACCAGGGGTTCTCAACCTGTGGTACGCGTACCCCTACACGAGAGCAGACAACCCGCTCGTGCTGCAACCCAGGGAAAACGGCAACAGCCCTCCCACGTACCCCCCAAAAGTATTTTTCCCCTGCCTGCGGTGCGGCCGAGGGGATCCAAGATCACGGCTCCCAAATCTCACGCTGCGATCTTGGATCTCGCAAGATCCAACATGGCAGCAGCCATGAGAAAAGGTAGGGAGAATTTTCCGGCCTGCGGCGCGGCCGAGCGGGTTCTCCCGCTTGCGCCGCAAGCTGGAGGGAAAGGCTACAGCCCTGCTGATTCGGCAGGGCTGTAGCCTTTCCCTCCAGCGTGAGCGAGAGAACTCGCTCGGCCGCGCAGCAGGCCAGAAATAAAAAACTTTTGGGGTGGGGGTACGTGAGACTTTGGGGGATCTGGGAGTACGCCAACCTTTGGGGGCCCGCACAGGGGTACACAGGCCCCCAAAGGTTGAGAACCCCTGGACTATACTACTTCAAAATGCAGGTGGGGGTTGAAAGTGCCTTCACATAAGACCCTGTGCAAATAAAGAATAGTATATTTAGGAAGAAGATATTGGCCCTAGACCTCTGGCTGCTGTCCTAGTTTCTATTTGCAGGAAGAACTTTTATGCATTAGAAATACAATTTCCCCTGCAGTCTAAGTGGTACATTCCATCCTATCACCTCAGCTGCTTTGATAGAAAAAAGTGACTAGTTCTAAATTTTATAAACACCACCCTCATCTCAAAAGTTTTGAAAAGCAATGATAACGCTTAGAATCTCTATCAGGTAAGTTAGAGAAGACTCCTGTTTGGAACCCTGGAGAGCAACTGTTCCCATCTGAGTAAACAATACCAGCCTAGATGGACTAATGGTCTGCTTCATACATTCAAAACTTGCAGTGAGATGGACATGGTGCATATAGCTATTCTACCTTCCTTCATAAAAGGCAGCATGAACATGCACCTATTTTGACCACTGGAAACATTTCATTCTTTCATTAAAGAAAAGCAGTACAATTGAATGCACAAATGCTAACCATGCATTATCTAGGTTTGCATATTAAGCTTGCCTACCTCTTCTACAGTGCTGTCTCCTATTTTACCTCCACTTCTACCATGAGCTTTAAGTACTTCTCTCAATCCAACACCTGCACCATGCCGAATCTAAAAAGTTGCAAGAGCAAAACAGATTGAAACTCTAGAGAATGGAAGACACAATACAAGACGAAAATTTATATGTAAATAGAGGCAACTGGAAATATAGCAGACAAAACAATTTAAAATGTTTGAACATGCTGTGCATTGCTGATAGATGCATAATTTAGGAGTAACAATAGAAGTAGTCTACAAAACTGCTACATCAGTAGCCATGTTCAAGGGTACAATCCTATACATGCTTACCTAGAAGTAAGACCCATTTTAAAACAGTGGGACTTACGAGTACATGATTGCACTATAAGTTGTTCAATAAATATGTTAACAACATATGACAGTCTCTACTGAGGCTACTTTTTATGATTTTAGGATTTGTATTTATTAATCTTTTTCAAGCTGTTTTGGGTCCCGTCTCCCTCATGGAGGGAAAAAGCAGGATATAAATCCAATAAACAAACAAACAAACAATACTTGAGCCATTTGGAAACCAGGAACCAAAGCACTAGTACTTTCAGTAAGTGCTGTTTTGGATAGCGATCCAAAACATACCTCATTTGTGTTTATGCGATTCCAAAGAAAGGGTCATTACTTCTAGAAAGGCAAATATCCTACTAGGCTACCACAATATATTGGATAACAGTTGACTAGAATATTTATGTCTTTAAGATTAATACATAATTATTTTTCTAATCTTCACTGGAATATTTTCTTGCATCCTGATCACAGCCACACACATCAACACTAGAGCAGATGTCACAGCCAAATCATAGTTTAGCCTTTGGAAACATGGTGTAGACTTCCATGCTGCCTCCTCCCCCCACACCAATGTTCTCCTCCACTGTCTGGTTCAGGGAAACCATCCATTTGTCATAATGTCTGATGTGGGTATTGCTCAGGAGGGAGCCTGCAAGCCAGCAGCACATGTCCAATGGTCAAGCCATGCTTTGGTTGTGATACTGAATTCCTTTCAAACCAATATTATCGAAGACAAGAAAAGTTTACCTCCCACGATGGGTTAAAGAGATCATTGCACACCTCTTCACAAAAACTTTCCAAAGGCCATTCATTGTTCTAAAAGTAAAAATTAATGTGGCTGAAAACAATTAAACGATCAAACCCACACACCAAGATTCTCAATTACACATAGTTAAACTGGACCTTCATCTGGATTTAAATTATGAAATACTAAGGGAATGCTATGTACTATTAAAGAATATTAAATTGTTAGTTTTCCTACAGCAAAAAGGTACAGCATTTACTAATCTTCACATTTTTAAATGTTAAAAAAATTCAGGCAATTTATCTATGGAAGATTTATGGCATGAACTTCCATGATTCTAGCTTGCCCCTCTCTCAAATTCACCCTCTTCACTCCATTAAACACTGCTGGGGTTTTTTTGCATTTGTTTTTGCTGACATTTCTCCTTTGTTACACTCTCTTTGGCATCTATTTCCTTACCAGATTCAGCTTTATTACATTTTGTTTTAAAATGTCAAGGAAAAAAAGGGGAGGGAGAAACACATAAGTCTGTGGTTCTCCAATGCTAATTCTCATAGTATTAAACCATGTGTTAGAAGTATATTATACTTCTGCTTCCTTACTAATATTTAAACTGGGTTTGAAAGATTCTCTCTTCTCCTAAGCCTTTGAGCGCTAATCTCTGCTTCTTCATCTCCTTTCCTAAAGATCTTTTCTTTAAGAGCTCTGTGGGAAGGGTCTGTTTTAAATTTAATTTCTGTACAGTGCCTTATTTTAAGGTGCTTTAGAAATATTCGTATGAACTGAAAATTTATCTAAAAGATTTGTATCCCATCTTTCCCTCAAGATTTATTTATTTTTATTTATTTACAATATTTCTATCCCGCCTTTCTCCCCAAAGGGACCCAAGGCGGCTTACACAAAAATAAAATACAAAAATACAAAAATACAAAAAATACAAATAGATACAGTAATTACTTTTTAAACAGCAAAAAAAGTTAATAAAAACATCTAAAAATTGATTAAAAAATTACATTTAAAACAAGATCATAAAAACAGCAGCACCCCACCCATATTTATTAAGATGGCAGACAATAAGGACAGTTAATAAAACAGTAAGACATCAATACAAAATAAGACAATGCCAAAAGTTAAAATACAGCAGCACACCTGAAATAGGCATAAAAATAAATATAAAATGCAAATACAACAGCAGAGATAAAAATCCAGACACCAATATAATCAAGAGGGAAAAGCAAGACAAAAAAGGATAGTTTAGAGGCCTTGCTGAATGACCAGCAGGGAGGGCATAATTCTTAATTCTAATGGGAGGGAGTTCCATAACAATGGAGCCACTGTGGACAAGGCCCTGTTTCTCCTCCACCATCAACTTGGCTTCTGCCAGTGGCACACATACAATCGGGTCCCCTCAACTGACCTCAGGGGATGGGCTGATTCATATGAGAAGAAATGGTTCCTCAAATACCTTGGTCCCAAGCCATATAGGTAGGCTTACCAGATCTCTAACCGGGATAGAGCGCTAGACCTTTAGGAAAAGGAATGTGGACAGGTGTAGCTTGTTAAACCTTACAGCACAATCCTAGGCATGTCTACTCAGAAGCAAGCCCCACTGTGTTCAATGGGGCTTGCTTCTGAGTAGACATGCCTAGGATTGTGCCCTAGGATGTAACAAGCTACACCTGCCCATATTCCTTCTCCTAAAGGTCTAGCACTCTGTCCTGGTTGGAGATCTGGTACGCCTACATATAGGGCCTTAAAAGGTCAAAACCAGCACCTTGAATTGTGCCCAGAAACCAATTGGCAGCTAGTGTAGTCGCAGGAGCAGCATCTGGACGGAGTCAAACCGTCAAGCTCCCGAGATCACATGGGCTGCCACATTCTGCAATAGTTTCTTGAGAATTATGCATAATTGTAAGAAAGTTACAATTTTATGCAACAGAAGCATTCCAGGCATAAAGAGCTCTGAAACACAAGAGTTCTCCAGGGCTCCTTGACTTGGGATCCTTGGTTTACCAGTGCTCCTTGCAGCTAAGATACTGCTGTTGCCAAATTCTAGGCACTGGAAGAGGGTACAGGCACCAAGAGAAAGAAGGATGGAGGGAACAGAGACCTTTGCAATAGCTGCTGTTCCACTGCCAGGTAAGTAGGCCATCAAAAGGAAGTGAGGGATGGCTGGATGACACTCATGATGGTGCCTGGCAAACCCTAATATAAGGTAATTCAAGCCCAGGCTCACAGCTGGAATGGTCTGAGCTTGTCTTACACATTGGGGTGAGGCATTTCAAACTATGAAAGAGTTTGTAGTACAAACTCTTTCAATTTTAATGGTGTTTTCATCACTGTGTTGAATACTACAGATTTCAATGGGAGAGAGTTCAGCAGGTGTTTAATTATCTCAGTGAATTAACTGGGCTTAACATAATTTGGTTGGGTTGTGCTGTTAATTTAATTTGCTAAAAGAGCATATTGTACCTCTTCTGGTATATTATCTACCAATAGTTTGGAGTCAGTTGCAGGTTGGTTGATGATAACGTTTGTGATTTTTCTTCTCTTTTCTTCTGGCTCCCCATCAGTGCTGTCATTGCTGAAAAGGAACACCAAAACGTATTCATGTTGGGAAAATGTCACACAATTTAACAGAATATTTATTTTTCACACAATCTACTGTACATATTTATATTCTAAATGGGAATAAAGCTAACATGCTGGTCGTGAAAGAACATGTGTTAGCTACCAGATTACAGGATGTTGGGTTTATTATGAAGAAACAGCAGGCTGTATCATAACCTTCTCTTCCGCAAGTTGCAGGACCAATCATTGCCAATCTCTCCATAATCCCAGAGTCCTGGCTCTCTCAGAATCCTGCTCTGGGAATCTCCCAACCCTTCAGAATGGTATTTCAGGGGGAAGAGAGAGTTACTGAGTTAAGAGAAGGAGTGGGGAAGTTTGCTTCCATGTACATCCCTTAGGGTACAACTCCATGCCAGTGAAATATAAAAGTCTATAGAAATATGTACAGCGCGCGCGCACACACACACAAAGAATACTGGAAATATTATTGGTATTATAAATTATTCTGCTCTAATGGCTCCTAAAAAAATATGAATGGGCAGCATACAGACTACATCCAGAAGATATCCGTTTGCACTAGTATACTGAAAGGACATTTTCAGCAACCACGATGAGAAAACAGTACTTGATGCACTTGCATACTCAGATAACGTTAAGTCTTAATGCAAATCCCAGTGGTGTGAAAAATTCACATTCAATGAGATCTACTACATATTCGAAAAATAATTTTCTATTACACCTAACTAGGATAGTACCTCTTCTCATTTGTTTCTACTGCATCTCTTGATCTCTGCTTCGCAAACAGCTTGGCCATTCTTTTGGCTTTATTCTTTTGTCTGCTACTCATACCAGCTCGAAATTCTGAATCAATCAACTCAGCAGCTTGAAGAGTCTGAAAAGATTAAAAGATTTGGTGCTATTGTGATCCAGAGAACCACAGGTGGTGTTCTGTCATACAATGAGGCTTCCTGCCGCTGCCTCCTCACTGCGATCTTTTTGTTCCACCCCTTCCTGAAAAGTCACACAATAGTCAAGGGACCTTCCAGAAGAGAGTGGGATGTGGCATGGGTGTGTGCGTGCTACAGCTAAAGAGGGGGGAAATCAAGGACTCCAGCCTCTTCAGACAAGCAAAAGTACCTTCTGCTTGTGCCATGGGCTGTCTGGATCCCATCCCATGTCTGGAATTTAAGTTAGTAAAAACTCGCTATATCATTTTCAACTTGGAGTCAGAGCAGTGATTTTTATAACAAGATTATTGCGACACATTACATATTTTCATAACTAGGACATGCACAGTTTTTAAGGCTCAATGCTTTACAATGGCAGAAGCACAGACAAAGCAAACCCTCTTAATGTGTTTGTAGCCAAACAGTCTGCCGTTTTACCTACAGGTTGTTTGTGCACAAGAAACGATGAAGCAGGAGTATAGTCCAAATCTTCATCATTGAACAGGTCTTCTGTATTCATTCCAATTGCAGCTCCCATATCAAGGCCAAGTTTCTTTTGCAGCAATTTCCTCTGTCGTGCTATCCTCTCTTTGGGATCAATTTCACCTTTTAAAATTGAATAATTCAAGTTTTTAAAACCACATTTATCCTTTGCTAAAATCAAAGCACTGAACACATTTTAAATCCAAGTCGCATTTTAAATCTGTCAGGTAAGAAATTGATTTGGAATAGAAAAGTTAGAGAAATTTACATCATTTAGATAAGTTGGACTCTTTTCTGTAAAGCATTTGCTGCACATTTGAGGAGCTAGACACTGAGGATTTTCTTGGCTTTCAACATCATGTCCGATGAACTATAAATAGATATGTCATCAGGAGGAGAAGCTTGGAGACCAAAGTTAAGAACAGCAGAATTGCTTGAGAGTTATGCATATGCACAGCTTTGGAGTACACGCAAAGAATACAGTTCACAGAACACAGTTGTTCGTGTGGAAAGATAATGGTAAATGTGGTTAAACATACTGTATATGACATGAAAGTTCAAGCTAATTATTCATTTAGGTGTATAACACAAAGAAAAGAAAAACACCACCTCTAATTACAAACAGCTACAAAAATTGGAAGACTACGAAGTGGTAGTTTAATTATTCAAGATTTTAAAAAAAGATGTCAAAAATACAAGATGAAAAACATATTGCTTAAAGAATCTGCAACACAGTTAGTTGAGAATATGAAAGAAACATGTACCTGATGTGTCATCTTGGACCTCAAATTCTGCACCAGCAGACCCAAGAAGAGAAGCACCATTTTTTAAAAGTCTGCAGATATCAAATCTGTCAAAACGCAACCGATCAGAGACAGGTAACTCTTCCACTGGACTTTCGCAGCCACCTTCTAGATAAAAGGTTAACAAAAAACTTAACTAGAATGAGATTGGTATTAAACTGAATAAAATATCTCAAAAAGTTGTTTGCCATTTAAAAGTCTTACTTTGGAGGAAATAAGTTGAAGCATTACACATCTAAGCATAGTGAAAAAAGGGTAAGAGCCAAATTATGTACTTTAGCACAAATAGGATGGAAAGAAACCCGCTGTTTATTGGTTTTTTGTTAATAACCAAATACTACTACAATGCAAAGGATGTTGCATAACAGTGTTGGAAAAATAGTTGCACAGAAAGTATGCTACACAGTAATTCTATATACAGTAGTTCTTTTTGAAGCACCTTGTTTTGGTCGTGGAGTTGGATTCCATTCCGGTACATTTTTCACTATTGCTTCCACAGCTTGCCCAGCTGCAATCCGGGTATCCCAATTCGTACTCCTCAAGTGTATCAATACCTGTAGGAAGTTCAATTATACATTGGTTATGTTCCACATCTTAAAGCAGCTGACATTTTATTCAGTAGCTATCTAACACTCTGGATAATACCAATTATCTTATAAAGTATGATGAGTTAAAAACTTGTAGCTGAAAAATGGGAACACAAGGGCACAGGTTACCTTTATAAAATGTACTGCATGCAGCCTGAAGCATCCCCAGTAACCTGCCAAGATTAAATAATTTAGGGCAGGGGTTCTCAACCAGTGGTACTAGGTACCACCAGTGGTACTTCGGCCAACTGCTAGTGGTACATGGACTGCCAGACCACCAGAACCCAGCTCCGATGTGGTGCTTTCGGAGGAGCATTTTCGCTTCCGAGAGGCTCCTGCCTTTGGCCTAGCCTCTCAAGAACTCTGAGAAGGGCCCTTCGACCTGCCCAGAGCCTCCTACTTGCATTTTCTGGCCTCCAAAAACCTGAAAACTCAGAAGATACTGGTGATGATGTCATCGCCAGTCACTTCCAGTGGTACACAGCAAGATAGTGGCGCCAGAGGTGGTACTCTACCGTGAAAGGGTTGAGAATCCCTGATTTAGGGTAACAATGTAATTAAGCAGTGTTTCAATAGTGTTTTTTTTAAATGCTGATTCTTGAACTTCAAGATTGTTGGGGGGTTTTTAAGTTTCAGGGGTTTGTTACTCACAGAGGACCTGACATTACAAACCTAATGCTTTAATAGCAATTTTTATACAAGAGCTCAGCAGCATAAGGTTCTCTGCATCTCAGCTTAATAGCCCTGCTAAAACCATCTGTTTCTACAAAACACGCAATATTCAGACGTACATTTCTTAGAGAACAGAGGCAATAGTGGCATGGAAGATGAACAACTCAAAAGAACAAAAAGATGGGAACACTACCAAGCTGTGTAGCTAACATGATAAAGAAACCTTTTCAAAGCAAGGGAAATTTTTATACATCTTCAAACTGCTTAAAACAACCTTCAAGCTACAGCTCACCAAAACAGTCAGAACACAGAACTGCCTTTTGTACTTTGGGTGCCTCTTTACTGTTGTTCTTGATCCCCTGTTATTAAGCTAAACAACATGTCTTGCAGTAAGTCCACAAATGTGTCCTGCCCACACATACTTTTGCCAACCATTTGTAGTACAAGAATGCCGCAAAGGAGACCAGTGAGGTGGTCTGATTCAATGAAACAGAATCCTGATTCTTGCTTCTGGTTTCTCAAATCAGATGAAATATCAAAATATGGTTTGCCTCAAAATAACAAAGGATGAAGGAATCACCACGCGCAAGGTGGCGAGGAACCACATGAACCTGATGCTCACTCAGGCTTGTTCACGCAATTTAAACCATGGCACAACACCAGAACCACTTCACTATGTCTCACAAGAATTTACAGTGCAATCCTATCCAGCTCCCCTACTGGTACACAATGGGAGGCTTTGGAAAGGGGGATTTAAATCCCCTTTACAACACCCTTTAAAAGGGGATTTAAAACCCCTTTAAAACCCCTTTCCCTTCCAAAGCCTCTTGTTCTGCCCTCCCCCACTGACTGCACCAGTGGGGGAGCTGGATAGGATTGCGCTGCCCGGCAGTCAGCCACTCTGTTGATTTCAAAAGTATACATACCCAAGTGTTTTGGGATTGGTATCATGGTGAGTAGCCCCTATGCCCTTGATGGCGAACCTATGACACGCATGTCACAGGTGACACACGAGGTCATTTTGGGTGACACGCCAGCATTTCCCCCAGGGCCCTGACACACCTTACATTTTCACAAAAGTTTTACAGGCTTTTCTTGAACATTCAGAGCAGGGATTTTGGCAGACCTCTTTCAAATTACTAAAAGTAAGCAACAAAAAAATCACTAATTGGTGTTAAGTAAAATGCAATGTGTTCTATAGTTGTTTTCAGTTCAGTTCAATTCAAAATTACTATTAAACATAGCAATAATCAAAGTACTATTAAAAGTTCGGGTGTGTGTGTGTGTGTGAGAGAGAGAGACAGACAGACAGAGACAGAGACCAGAGTCAAGTTAGGCATTTTAAAAAATGTTGACACACCAAGCCCAAATGGTTCGCCATCACTGCCCTATGCAGATAATCAAGATACAGATTCACAACCCAATCCTGTGTAACTCTTGCACTGGTGTAACAGCAGATCCACTAGTGTAAGTGCACTTATGCCAGTGTAACTTGCCATATGCCAACGGATGCAGTACGGACCCCTTGGACGCACGCATGTGCAGTTCAGACACAGGACAGACACCAGCGCAACTCAGCCAGCGCAGGGGGAATTCTGGGGGTGTCCGAACATCCCCGGAATGCCCCCTGCGCTGACGGAGTTGCAGCAGTGCCCATCCCACGTCTGAACTGCGTCTGCGCAGTATTGGGCTGTCAGGGATTATTCAAGTGGCACTCTTAAGTCAGAAACACCATCACGAAGCATAGGATGTTGTAGAGTAGAAATTCACTTTGGAGTCACTTTAGTGATCAGAAATAGCTCCAAGATTACATTACTTGATTGAATACTCAACAAAATGCTTACCTTAACCAAGAGATTGTTTAGTTCATGTGGATGAAGTTTCACAACCTCCCCAAGTTGTTGTGCAGCTGCTTTCCTAGTTACTGGTGTTGTACCAGTGTCCAGTAAGATAAAGAGACGATCAAGCCTAGTATGGATGACAAAATTAAGATACGTGAATATTTAACTAACAGTTTAATCCTGACTCTACACAGTTTGAGGCCACTTATAATAACATTCAAAATATCACAAGACTAGCTAATGGCTACTGCTCTGCCTTGCTCGTTAAAATGCCTTGCACTGACTATAATTAATATGGGGTTCAATTCCTTGGGAAACTACTATGAAACTGATCAATGACGGGTTCAATTGTTTCTCTAATGCTGTAATGGAGAAGGCGCATGATCATCCAGTTCTTCAATATTCAGGTTGACTTGCAATACGGCATGTCATCTTGTTTTTTTTGTCAAATATACTTTGAAGAAAAACAGTTATCCTACCTTTATTCTTAACAGTGTAAAATGAAATATGCAAAAATCCAAAATCTGTACAAAACCAGCCACCCAGTATATTACTGCACAGAGCAAGCTGTTTTCTTCAAGTTTGTTGCAATTCCATTTTTTTGTATGAAGTAAAAATACCACAAGGCCAAGACATAGTCGTTTTTTTTAAATTCATATGGTGACAACCAATCTATTTACTAGGCCAGAGCCAAGTTAAATCCAATTAAAGTAGAATGCTTTTTAAACATTTAGTTAAAATATAGGTAAAGGTGACCCCTGAGTCAGCACAATCCTAAGCATATTTATTCAGACATAACTCCCATCAAGTTCAATGGGGCTTACTCTCTAGTACCCTGATGGTGAACCTGTGACACGCGAGGTCATTTTGGGTGACACGCCAGCATTTCCCCCAGGGCCCCGACACCTTACATTTTTGCAAAAGTTTTACAGGCTTGTCTTGAACATTTAGGGCAGAGATTTTGGGCAGACCTCTATTATCTAGTAAAACTCAGCAACAAAAAAGTCACTAATTGATGTTAAATAAAATGCAATGTGTTCTATAGTTGTTTTCAGTTCAATTCAAAATTACTATTAAAAGTAGCAATAGTCAAAGTACTATTAAATGTGTGTGTGTGTGTGGGGGGGGGGAACGACGGCACCACACCAGCAAAGTCAAGTTAGGCATTTTCAAAAATTTTGACACACCAAGCCCAAATGGTTCGCCATCACTGCTCTAGTAGGTGCATTTAGGAGTGCAGCTTTAGTTGATGTGAACATGGTATATTTCATACTTCCTACAGGGCGTAAAGTTTCGCCTCTGCTTCAACCAGCAGCTAAAGCCATTCATGAGTTAGAACTCCAGTTTGATACCTGAACTACATTATTGCCCCAGCCTCACTTCAATTCCAGTTTCCTCATGTCATACATCATTGAGGCTGCAGGATTTTCCCAGCAGAATTAATAGAGTCATAGGGGGCAATGCTTGCAGTGCATGATTCCATGGCTCTTCCTGCACCCCAAACTCATTGTACTCACCAACACCATCCCATCTCGTTTTTGTTTTCACCTCCTACACATTTCTGGCATCACCACAATTTCAGGGTTTCATTAATAGGGGGCACAGAATTAACTGTGGGCAAGGCACAGAATGGGCAGCTAGAAGTGATACAATACTGCACTGATTGCAGCCAAAGTAATGATGGGAGACAACAGGTCTTCAAACCAGTGAATTTGGAGATTCCACAATACCAAATCTTTATTGCAGCAAGAGTTCAATAATTCATTGTTATTTATAATAGTATGTGTTTGGGGGAGGGTCCTTGATTTTTCTCGTCAGAAAGTGATCCTTGTAGCAACATCACTCAAAATACATAGCGCTCAGTACCAACATACTGATGGTAGCATGTGTCCATTCATCTAAGGGAAGATACGTCAGTTTTAGGTAAAGGAATACCCAAACCCACCAATGACTTGTAGCTTTAATCACCTTTCAGGAATACCCCATATTGGTGAACGCTTCCTATACCCACTATAGCTCTACATGGGGGAGGGACTGACTTCAAACCTGCATGATTTGTGTTTGTTTTTTTAATTAATTCCCCCCCCAGCCCACCAACATATTTTAAGTTTATAAAACCAAGGGTGTGCTCCCAGATATTTGAAAAGTTTAGGTATACCTAACCTGTGTTAAGTGATTGCACATACATGCTCTTGTTAATACTAAAGAATCGTCCTACGGTGATCTATCAGAACTTGGCCAGCGGTACACCAGCAAACTGCAGACCAACCTGGTGTGTCCATGAATACCTCACCCTAAAATCAGAACTCAGGGTGAAGCGTGCCTTGAGTCATCACACAAACTAGAAGTGGAATCATTATGCTTTGGTTATTCAATTTTCTCTGCAGTGGAATCACTGTGCTTGGGTTATTCAATTTTCTCTTCAATTTTGGTTATTTTTTGGTGTCGCCCAAAGTCTACTCCTGATCCTTTCCTGCACACAATCCTAGGGACCATGTTTAATCTGAGAAGCCCACGTGTCATATGGAAAAAGACAGAAGAACTCTAGTTTTCTTGTAACACCAATAAACACATGTAGCATGCTGCAGATCTCCACTGTTCTGAGCGATCCCTGCATGCTTAAGGCTTGTCAAGAGCTTCTACGGAGGTGAGGATGTCACTGTTGCACGCTTCTGAGACGTGGCCAGCCGACAGCTTGCTGGCCGCTCATGAGCCCCCCCCATTAGTGACAGCTGAAATCTGGTAAAAGGTAAAGGTATCCCTTGACAATTAAGTCCAGTCGTGTCCAACTCTAGGGTGCGGTGCTCATCTCCGTTTCAAAGCCGAAGAGCCAGCACTGTCCAAAGACGTTTCCATGGTCATGTGGCCGGCGTGACTCAACACCAAGGCACATGGAACGCTGTTACCGTCCCACTGACGCAGTACCTATTAATCTACTTGCAATTTCTTGCTTTCGAACTGCTAAGTTGGCAGGAGCCGTTGCACGGATTCGAACTGCCGACCTTTCGATCGACAGCTCATGGTTCAGTGGTTTAACCCACTGCGCCACCCACCAGCCCTCAAAAGGAGCTATAAGTGGAGGGAACAAGAACGCAAGAAAGGGGGAGAGATGGGAAGCCACCCAGAAGGACAGAGCAGGCTCTGAATGGGGATGAAGCCAGAAGAAGGAAGGAGAAATAGACAAAGGTTGAAGCTAGTCAGAATCAGTTGAAGGCAAGCAAAAGGAAAAAGGCAGTGACTGGGAGGAAGAGGATAGGGGGCCGGAAAATTATAGAGAAGACAGACAAGGGAGGTAGGGGGAGTGGAGACAGTCACCCACTCATTCCGAGACCCCTCAAAGGACCAGACCCGCTTGGGGTGTACACTTCTCAGAAGCAGGCTCCAGGCAGAAAGATTGGGGAGCACCCTTCAATTGGCAGGACAAGTGCATAAAGACAAGTTAAATAACCTACTTCTTTGTGTTCCGTTTCCCTGTTGATACTCTGTTTAAGTTGCATTAAATTCATATAGACTGCATCCTGTGCAAAATCTGCACAGATTTTGTTGCCTGTGTCTAACAACGTACTGTACTTCCCACAACCCAAAGACAGGGACTTGTCTTCTTGAGACAAGGGTGTGGGTGAGGCCTGTAGTACAATATGATAGATAACTGAAAATTTATTTAATAAGTGAGAACTTAAGAAAATGAAAAAGTTAATGACAAAGTTAAGCACAATTTAAGTAATATAATTAGTGAATGTATGACAATAGTGCAAAAAGTCCATCCCTTTTGAAACACATCAATTAATCAATTTGCCAATTCTATTTTGTCACACAATATTTACTAGATAGCTACCAGACAAAATACATAACTATTTAATCACATGTGGGTACAAAATATTTCTTGCTCCACAGTTAGACATTTCCTTTACCCAGCATATCCTTTATCCATTTTATGGGTCTTGGTATTTCCTCTTTTATTGCAACATAGTTCCTTCCAGCTGAAAACTAAATGCATAAAAGCTAGCAGTGCAATCTCTTTCCTGAAACTATCAAATTTTCTAAATGTTTTAACTGGACCAACAGGCAGAAGGTAAAATTCATTACCTCCTCTCAATTCTCAATCAGTATACACTGACTGATGCTGCCTCCTTGACCAATGAAACAATGACCCACCTTTGTGTAGTGAGTTTACATGGTCTTGTTCCTTCCCTTTTGTGTGTGTGTGGGGTGGTGGTGGCGGTGGTGAATGACTCATATCTGAGACAAGAGTGAGCTGTGACAAAGACAACTCAGCTATCCATTACAGTTGGGGAGGGGCACAAACTATGTCTTAATTGTAAGAGGCTCACTATAATGAAGTTTGAGAAATACTGCCCTAAAATATGGATGGAGGATATACTTCCTAGCTGTTTCAGAAGAATTACTCATTCTACAACGAAGCATAAACAAGAATAGAAGTTGAATTCCCTCTCCACCTACTTCCATTAGTATTTGATATTAGCTAATTGTGGCCTATGTTTTCTAAACATTTTGTTTGACTAAATTTCCATTCAAGGAAATTATTTTTCAAATATTTCTCTCTCTGTTAGGAAGAACAGGGAAGAGACACGCAGAAAAAGACAGGAAGAATAAATATGATCATTTTCCACATCAATTTAATTTAGCAGAAGGTTCTTCAGTGTAAAAACACTAACAATAGGGCTTTCCCTTCTGCAACCTCATATATCAATTCTGAATGGGCTCAGCTAAAGTGATTTTTAGATCAGAATATTTCCAAACTCATTCTGAAGTTTGGGCCACACTGCACTACTGATGGTGTCTGGAGCACAGTGGGGCTAGGGGACCTTCCCACAAAACTTACAATAAAGTTTTACAATTAGGAGGACTTTAATGATAGCCTCCACTATGTCCAATACTTGAACTCCTTAATAAGAACTCACTTCCCAGGATTCCTGGTGTCTGAGACTGCTGCAGCAGTGTTCTCAGGTAAAATGGATGTCCTGGCATCATTCCTCCCCATGCTGCTACCAGCTAAGTCTGAGTTGGAAAAGGAAAGGTGATGACAGGCTGATGCTGGGGTTCCCATTATGACCAAGAATGCTGCTTTGTCAGCAGGAGAATGCTAACTCCCATCAGGAACTCATGACTGGCTGCACATTGTTGAGAGATGATCCTGTGACAAAGCCAGGTTTACCCCTTCATTAAATATAAAATGGCCATCACGTGAAGAGTTTGAGGGGGGGGAAGTGGTATTGGTGTATTGATTTTATGGATAATTCTGGCCATGAAAGCCTGAGTATGTACATCCTACCTTTATTCAGAATAATTCTGACTCATCCCAGAATAAGAATTCAACATAAAGGTGTTTAACTTTGCAATGACATGCAATTTAACCCTAGGTAAAGGTGACCCCTGACAATTAAGTCCAGTCGTGTCCGACTCTAGGGTGTGGTGCTCATCCCCATTTCAAACCCAAAGAGCCAGCGTTGTCCGAAGATGCCTCTGTGGTCACGTGGCCAGCGTGACTCTCCTTGCCGCAGCGTGTAGCATGCAGCTGGAACACGGAGCGCTGTTTACCTTCCCGCAAGCGGTACCTATTTATCTACTCGCATTAATATGCTTTGGAACTGCTAGGTTGGCAGGAGCTGGCCAAGCAACGAGAGCTCACCCCGTCGCAGGTTTGAACTGCCGACCTTTCGATCAACAGCTCATGGTTCAGCGGTTTAACCCACTGCGCCACCCGCTGGCCTGTAATTTAACCCTGTTGTTCAGTCGTTAAGTCGTGTCCGACCCTTTGTGATCCCATGAACCATATCCCACCAGGCCTTCCTGTCCTCCACTATCTTCCTGAGTTCGCTCATTTTCATGTTTGTTGCATCGGTGATGCTGTCTAACCATCTCATCCGTTGCCTTCCCCTTCTCCTTTTGCCTTCAATCTTTCCCAGCATCAGAGTCTTCTCCAGAGAGTCCTCTCTACGCATTAGGTGGCCAAAATATATGAGCTTCAGCCTCAGTACCTGTCCTTCCAGGGAACAGTCAGGGTTGATTTCATTTAGGATTGACTGATTTGATCTCCTAGCAAGTTCGTATAGTCAGGGCGATGGTGTTCCCAGTAGCAATGTATGGTTGCGAGAGTTGGACCATAAGGAAGGCTGAGCGCCGAAGAATAGATACTTTCGAACTGTGGTGCTGGAGAAGACTCCTGAGAGTCTCCCTATCCATGCCCAATTTTATTTATCTGTAGTCACAAACGTGAGAGGTGTGTGCGTATTATTCTTACAAGACAAAATAGTACAAACAAGTTTCATATCAAATAGTCTTATCAATGAAATAAAGTCTACCGCTAGTTTATAACAAAGGTAACTGCCAACTTTTATAATGCCTACATACAATTAATGCTTGCCAGGAGCACTGAGAATCCCAACCAAGTTATTTCTTTTTAACCATCTCACTACATGTATTATTATTATTATTATTATCATCAACAACAGTATTTATATACCGCTTTTCAACAAAATGTTCACAAAGCGGTTTACAGACAAAATTAAATGATTAAATGGCTCTCTGTCCCAAAAGGGCTCACAATCTAAAAAAAATATTTAAGCAATAATTACTATTTTCCCAGCATCTGGGATCACGCATTTAAACACCACTGGATTTTTGAAATATGACCTAATACTGTAGGAATCATTCACAGGAGCCAATGCAATGCAGTGGTTATAGAACAAGACTTGGTTCCAATCTTGAACACAGGCATAGACTTGTCGGGTTATCTTGGGTGTTACTACCTCTTAGTTTCATTTCTCCATCTGTATAAAATGAAATAGCCAGCGGGTGGCGCAGTGGGTTAAACCGCTGAACCATGAGCTGATCGATCGAAAGGTCGGCAGTTCGAAATCGCGACGGGGTGAGCTCTCGTTGCTTGGCCAGCTCCTGCCAACCTAGCAGTTCCAAAGCATGTTAATGTGAGTAGATATAGGTAGTACTTGCGGGAAGGTAAACAGTGCTCCGTGTTCCAGCCGCACGCTACACGCTACGGCAAGGAGAGTCATGCTGGCCACATGACCACGGAGGCGTCTTTGGACAACGCTGGCTCTTCGGTTTTGAAATGGGGATGAGCACCACACCCTAGAGTCGGACACGACTGGACTTAATTGTCAGGGGTTACCTTTACCTATAAAATGAAATACTGTACTACTCATGACCTAACTTCACAGAGCTGTTCCAAGGAGAAAAAATTGTAACGTCAATCAATGCGTCTGCACTAAACTGTCACACTATAACATGCTTAACAAAAGGAGGTATATTGAAATACATAATACCTTAACTGGAAGAAAATATTGTTCTATTTCACTATAAATTACCATAAGTGCTCAACATATATTGGTTATTTCAGTGTTTGATAATAAACTTTCCAGCACTGTCAGATGTTGGTTCATAACAGATAAACTTTAGTGCAACAAATGTAACAGTCCCTCAACCTTTCAAAAATGTCCTACTTGGTGATGAGTGGTAGTTGAAGGGAAAATATTCCCTACTCAGATACAATACTGTATAGCCACTTAGTGCATGGCTTTAAAACGTTAAGAGTATTACAGTTAACTCAGAGTTATATTCTTATTTTGGAAATACAGTAATGATCTTGGCACATTCCTCTCCAATCCATCTATAAAATCAAACCTTTTTTACTTTCTGGAACCTTACTTTTGAAGGTGTCTTATGTCAGTCACATCTCATCCAGTACTGTCTACTTCAAACAGAAGTGGGCTTCTAAAACCCCAGGTCATTCCCAACCTTGCTACCAGGGATCCTTTAAAGAAAGATGCTATCGACTAAACCAGAGACCTTTTGCATGTAAAGGACATGCTCTACCACTGATTTACAGCCCTCCTCAAATTATTATGATAAATTCTGTCATGAACTCCATCATAACAATTATGCAACAGACAAACTGATACTTTTGCAACAGAAAAGAACCAATGACAAAAGTTCACTTAAGTTTAGTTAATAAGACAATATAGATGAGGATAGACTTTAAATTCACAGAACGCATCCAGAAATAGAAGTTTTTCAGTAAGTCAATAAGGTGGTACAGCAGTGCTGATTAACAGAAGAGAAACTACTGGTAAATCAAAGAACATTCCTAAGACAGAAAGTTCTGACTTCCACAGCTATTTTATAAACTTCTTGTGATCCACTGGCTCAGTTCAGATGTCATAAGAACATAAGAAGAGCCCTGCTGGATCAGGCCAAAAGCCCATCTAGTCCAGCTTCCTGTGTCACACAGTGGCCCCACCAGATGCCTCAGGGAGCACACAAGACAACAAGATACCTGTGTCCAGTCGCCACTCCCTTGCACCTGGCACAGAGAAAACCCACTTCTAAAACCAGGAGGTTGCTTATGGCTTGTAACCTGTGATGGTCTTTTCCTCCATGAATCTGTCCAAACCCCTTTTAAAGGCATCTAGGCCAGATGCCATCACCACATCCTGTGGCAAGGAGTTCCTTGGTTGGTCATGCAAAACCATGGGTTAGAATGACAATTATGACCCTCAGGACCACATGCTCCCACCTCACCTTCAAATGCAGGGGAGGGAAATTTTCAACTTCTGTTTGTAGTTTAGAACAAGACAAGATTTTTTGTTATGCTCAAATCCTGATGTTTAAAACCATGAGATCTTCCTCCCCTTGCATGTGGAAGGGAGCAAACACGCACAAGGCTCACAATCTAGACTATCCAGGGGTTCACAACCAGTGGTGCTAGTACCACCAGTGGTACTTCAATCAACTGCTGGTGGTACTCGGACTGCCGGACCCCCGCTCCAACGCGACACTTTTGGCGGTGCATTTTCGCTCCCGAGAGGCTCCTGCCTTTGGCTGAGCCTCTCGGGAACACTGAGAAGATACTGTAGTTGTCTGCCAGGCACCAAGCTTACCCCCCCCCAAAAGAATTAGTATATTACAAATTTTGTCAAACAGAGAGCAAGTTGGACATCATGTTAAAGTTCCACTTTGAAACAATTCTAAATTCTACTTCTTAGCTTACACCTAGTAGCACAGCTACTGTAAAGAACATTCTGTAAAGAACACTGACAGCCAACGATTAGGAAAAATCCCCATTCATAAATTGATAGTCAGGTAGACTACAAAATATGTAAGTAAACAAGTGAGCAGCATGTACTGAAATGTCTGAATAGCTGAGAGAGGATTGCACAGCAAACCATTTAGTACAGAAGTGCAGTATAATTATAAGACATTCCAGTTCAGTTCAACACACCAGTTTAAGCATGAGCATAGAAAGGCAAGGGGCAGAGTGATGCCAAGTGTTTCTTTATTAAACTGGAAGTCTTTGTGTACACTTTATATTGGACATGCATACACATACAATCAGGCAAAACCTTGACTGCCTTAAGGACTTCTCATTCATTTATGTGGAGCTAAAATGTGACTCCAAAAATTAAAGAATGAGAAATACCTCTGGCTCAGCAAATTTTAGGTGGTCATTCAATCTCTTACTGACCAAGATTACCCTGAAGAGCAGAAAAGGCGGGGGGCGGACTGGCCATTTCTACACATGGGCCCACTTACGCTTGCTTAGGGCGAAGCAAGTCCCTAACTTAGGGATAGAAGGCCCAGTACCTTTCGCTTCCACTTTTCCGTACTTCTGCGGGCGAAAGGGATGCTTGCCTCCCCAAGACTCAAATGTGCAGCCTCCCCAAGACTCAAATGTGCAGCCTCCCCACCGCCGCCCCACGAGGCCTATCTCACTCAGGAGAAAGCTAGGTGTAGCAGAGGAAGCCTGCCAACACAACGACGACGAACAACTTATGGGAATAGACTCCTGTAAGCCGCCTGTCCCTCAGCCCGCATCCCCACCACCTCACACTGACCTGGAGACGGCCATGGCGAGTGAGAGACGGAACTAAGGCCTGGCCGGGAAGGGAGAGAGCTGCCACGGTTCTGGCAGGAAGGAGGGGGCAGGGCCCTGGCCCGGGCCCCCGGGAAGCACACCGCGGCCTACAAACGGGATGGCGGCTAAACGCGGTTGCAGCCGGCGGCAGCTCGAGCTCCCCTCCGCCCTTCGGGCGCCTGTGCGAGCGGCGGCGACAAGAAATAGTGGCCTCGCGGATTAAACTCTCTATTCCTTCATCACCAGGGAGAAGCCCGATGCCTGGCTTTATATGAGCAGCCATCTTGTATTTATTCCCTTCCTCCATGGAAGCCGCTTCCTGATTGGCATGAACGCTAGACCGCAGCCAATAGCGCGCATCCTTTGATGAGAAGCGCGAGGGAGGGGACTAACAGGGGCTAAATAGGAGCCTGCTATTGAGTTCGCCGAGCCAAGGCTGAGGAGGCGGCGTCGGCAACTACTGTGGAGGAGGGCAGCGCCATTCTCCCAAGTAGGGAGAGGGGGGGACACTCGGTAGCTGTACCCGCCCACAAGGAGAAAAGTATCCGTTTCCCCCTCGCTCTCACGCGTTTATGCACTTAGTTTATAAAACAAACCGGATTGGGTTAACTCAAAAGAGAAATCATTCCATGGACTGCCCCCGCAAAAAATGATGCAATGGAATGAACCTTCATTTGTGGCTGGGGACAGTAGTCAAAGAATAGGACTCGCTACGCATTGATCCCGCTAGTGGGACTACGAAGCCCAGTATTCATTGCGCCAGGAACATACCGAGTGGTCGTATTTGTCTTTACAGAAATACATGTAGAATGAAAGACGGGGGTGTCTGTAGTTCTGTCTTGGGGATAGTCCTGTGAGGCCGGCATCATCGGGATGCTGACATGTTAAAAAAAAAAAAAAAACATCCTTTGTCTTATTTCTTCCATTTTGAAATCTTAAATTCAGAGGGCGAGATTGAGATAACTATTCACCTTGGTAGAAGTTTGATTGAACAAAGTTCAGTTGCACTACAGAGCATCTAATCTCTAAAAAGAACAGTGAAACTGAACGACTAAAATCATGATTTTGTCTGTAAACCACTTTGTGACTTTTGTTGAAAAGCGGTATATTAATAATAATAATAATAATATGTTAGTCAGAGTCTTACAAGAAAAATTCTATACTAAATTCTATACTACTTTCCCTAAACAGATTCAATTCAGGACACTAGCCATGAATTTCTTATGTTAGAGCCAAAGCCGAGTTTGCCAACTATGACTGAAGCTATTCCTGGACAGTTTTTACCAACAAGATACAATCTTAAATTCCTAGAGGCCCTTTTGAAATCGCCAGGATTGCTCAGGTGTCACTAGAGATTGATTCAAATTCTTAACACCTGCACTTGCTAAACATGCAGCACAAACCATTTACTCAGAAGTAAATCACTCTATATCCAACTGAGTTTATACCAAGTATGCATAGGACTGCAACCTCCAAAAGTAAAGCCTAGACTACTAGAGGCATCCCTACATCCTCTCTGAGCAACTTCGACAGGCCAAGTAAACCAAAACACCATAAAACTACTCATGTTTATACAGTAGACAGGAAGTATGGCAAGTAGGGCTGCAACCCTGTGCATGCAGCTTACTGGGAATAAGTTCCATTGAACTCAGTGAGAGCCAAGTCAAGTACCACAGGCTGTGGTTGCACAGAACACATTTTTATTTACCTGTAAAATATTGAAAATAGTCAAGTCACTAAAAAACATGAACAATATTTGGTCCTGTAGTACTTCAGGATAGCTATCCATCTCTATTCAACAGCACTCTTATATAGCCCTTCTATATTCAAAGCAAAGGGGGACAAAGCCTGCCTCCTATATTATACTTACAGCCAAACCTCATGAAAATTTACTTAGGAGCAAGTCCTATTGTGTTCAATGGTGTTTACTCTGCAAAGTGCATCCTTATTGACTCAGCTTTCTGTAAGGGAGTCTAGACTTGCTTCACTACTCTTCTTTCCCTACTCACTCTTCACTACTCTTTCCCACACATTCAATGTCACTTCTTGTTCAACTATTGAGCCTCCACAGGGGAAAAGGCAGGGTATAAATGCAAAAAATAAAATAAAAATAATCATAGAGGTTGTACATGTACTCAGAAATTCTTCCCCCCTCCCATTCACAGTAACAACCATTAATATTTTGGTTGCTATGACACAGCCAAGGTATATCATACCAAGAAACCAGTGGTTGGAAAAAGCTAATGTTAGTTTAATTGCCTACACACTTTTCAAAATCTGAACATGGATACAATTTTGAGTTTTTGAAAGAAATATAAACTAGATTACAGTTTAACACAAAAAATTCCACTGTTAGCAAGGTATCTTCAGTAAAAGAGCCTTTAAACATCTCCTCATGCCCTTAAATATCAGTCCTGCCAAACTAAAGGCTAGCAACACAAATGCCCATCACTCCTGCCTCAACAACATACCAACCCTATAGCCTCTCCCCCCATACAAAGATTAGGAGAAGCAATTTATAGGCGAACATGAATTCGCCCAACCATCTTTTCCACCAATCATTGACCTTGTTTTGCAGGTCCTGTTGTGACTTGCTGCATTTGGAAATCAGTCTTTTCCAGGGGGCCAGCTGTTCGTGTTGAACACACAAACATAGTAGAAGCTACTTGAAGCCATTTTGTTGCCATAATAATTCCTGTTACCATTTCCATGTTCCCTTGCAATCATCTTAAACTTTTTTTTTACTTGTGAAACAGTGTGTGTGATCATTCTTTATTTCCCAGGGGAAGATGTTAACATGCAGGTTCAAGATTTATTAGCCCCATATTTTGTGAACCTAGTAGTGTAATCTTGTATAAAAGGTAAAGGTGACCCCTGACAATTAAGTCCAGTCGTGTCCGACTCTAGGGTGTGGTACTCATCCCCATTTCAAAGCCGAAGAGCCAGCGTTGTCCGAAGACGCCTTCGTGGTCATGTCGCTGGCATGACTCTCCTTGCTGCAGCACGTAGCATGCGGCTGGAACACGGAGCGCTGTTTACCTTCCCGCAAGCGGTACCTATTTATCTACTCGCATTAATATGCTTTGGAACTGCTAGGTTGGCAGGAGCTGGCCAAGCAACGAGAGCTCACCCCGTCGCGGATTCTAACTGCCGACCTTTCGATCGACAGCTCATGGTTCAGCTGTTTAACCCACTGCGCCACCCTATAATCTTGTATAGGGACTGACAAACTGGGAGGTGGAACTACAGTGAGTGGTGGGCTGATAAGTGCTGGGAGAGCAGGCTGGTTATTATAGAGAAGGATCCTTAGGAAGAGGAAGGGGTATGGTCATACATACACATACACAATGGAGACCTATGCCTGCATTTGCACTTAGAACTCCCCCGCCTGGAGTGACTGTAGGAATGCCTCTTCTTGGATTCATGACTCATTTTGTGTTTACAGCAGGACCTACAACTCTCTGCTGAAGTACTGGGAGAACTGGGATTGGTCACCCTGAAATTGTTGCACTACCAACTCTTTTATCCACTGAAGGAGTTTCACTCTGGCTGAGCCTCTCCTGAGGTTTGGGAGGTGGGAACCTGGATTGACTGTGCTCTTATTTGTCCCCTCTAATACCAGCTCATTAGTAGCATCCATTCCTTCAGTCAACTTGTGCTGAATATCAGCACAAACCCTTTCTCTGCTGTCCAAATTGGGAGGGGGGGATGCTTTTTTATTTTGTGTAATTTAATTTTAATTTATCTTTCACACTAGGAGAGGCAGAAGAAAAAGGTGAGGCAGAGGGGGGTGTACCTGGGTTGGGATCCTTCTGAAGTTCAGTTATAGTAAGCCATAGGTAAGAATCTCTCCTTTTGGGGACAAAGGAGGGAAATTTACCTGGGTCGCATTTGGTGGAGCTTCAAGGCACCCTGGCTTTATCTGAGAGATCTGATCTACTGATAAGCAGCTACACAGGTTTCGTGGATAGGGGTTGGAGAGAGAAGGTAATCATGTGTCTCTTCAGTCCCAAGGTAGCTGGCCAGGCTGATTTCCCATCTGCTCTGGATAGCAGGAAGCATCTTACTGCTCTCTAGCCTCCTTGGGTCTCAGGGGGAGGCAGAGGAACAAGGGCTTTGCTGCTGGCTGCCATGGCCTGACCCATGGGGGCAAGCTCTGCCCCTTGAACACCTTGCTTTTTAACTTCTTCCCCCATGTCCCCAACCCATGTTCCTTGCTTGGGAGAAAGGGTGGAAGGAGAAAAATGTACACACACACAAAGGAAAAAAAATATAATCAATACAGAGCTCCAGAAAAACCCTGCCACATGAGGCAGTGTTAATTCTTTGGAGAGGAGGGTAGACCTTTGTCCTTGAGAGGGCATGTTAATCTTGAAAACCCTGCCTGCTACTCCAGGAGGGGATGCTAACCCAAAGGTTTCAGAATGCCTCTGGAAGTGTGGTCTTCTGCAGGATCTGCGTCTGGCCCGACTGGACCAGCTGCCTCGCTCTGACCAGCCAGCCCAACCGGATTCAGCTAGCTGCCCAGGGCTGAGCCAGGATTCCCTGGGCAGAGCCAGGCTTAAGAGGGAGGTCAGAGAGGAACTGGTGCTGCTGGCTCTAGCCTAAGAACATCTAGGCAACTGTGCATCCTGGATCCCAATAAATGTAGCAGGCCTGTGTTCTCTCTCCCTGCCTGCCTTGGGGCCAAGACAACCCTCGCCTGGGTGCTATTTCTCCCCAACGGGCCAGGGATGCCCCTACCTTTGGGGGCCTCTGTTCCAGGAGTCGTGCAGTATCAGCTGGCCCTGCTGAGCATGGACTCAGCACCTCAACCATTGACCCGGGTAGACAACCCAATGAAGATGCACCAGAGCCCTGCCTTGCAACAAGGCTTCTTGTTGTTCTTCTACATCCTTCTTTCGTTTGTCTACCTGACCCCCACCTCCAAGTGAAGGCAACTACGGCGGCAGAGGTCCTTCTTGTCTGATTCTCCTTTGTAAAGAAGCCTGAATAAAGGTACCTCTAATTTCAGCAACAGCTCTAGTATGTCTGTTCCTAACCCCTTTGATGCCCCTTTACCACCCTGGGGACCGGCTGCGCCACCCCAGGATGCAACAGGAAGACACAAGAGAAAGTGCTTTTTTTTACTTATGCTTTGCACATTCAGGGCTGTTCCAGGTTTTCATGAACAGAGGGCACTACTCTATAGGAAAAAAAGATGAAAACTATGTGTTGATTGCCATGTGTGATCATTGTGTACTTAGTACATACTATGCACAATTTGTGACCTGCCAAGTTAAATGCAGCCCTCTGGCCATGTAGTATAGGCTGACAGACAGTTCACCACCACCTTTTTCTCGCATCAAGGGTGCCAGCAAAAATAGATTTACTGAGCCCCTGGTGGACTCTGGACTGCTGTTCACTGTTGAAGGACTGTATTCAGCTGAGATGTGTGTTTCCACACAGATGAAGTGCTTTACTTTCCCCACAGAAGTGAGTGCCATTCACTTAGAAAGAGTACCGGTAGAGAGGGGGGAGAAATACCAATGAGGGGGGAGAAAACTTGCCCCTGGTGAATCCAGGTTGTGCCTCTCTCAGTATTGTCCCAGATTGTTGTGTGCTGCCTTATAGAATTCCATGTAAACCACTAAGGGGATTTTTTTTTCCTGACTCGTAGATTTCAATGTCAGTGTTATCACCATGATGCCATGCCATTACTGGTGAGTGCTGACAGTGCTGCTACAGTTGTTGGGGGTTCGTGGGTGGGTTTGCACCCCTCTAGGTCTTTTTTTGCCCCAGTTCCTCTTTTCTCCATCTTGTGCTGGACTAGTAAAGGATCCCCAGCCACATTAGGTCAGTGTAACTGGGACACTGGGCTAAATTAGAGTATAAAATTGCCTGACCCATCAGAAAGTCCTGCAAAATAAGGAATAAAGTAAAGGGAAACTTCTGATGAGATCATAGAAGTAGAATATGAATATGAAACAAAATTCTCAAGTTCATAGTTTTCATTTTGAAATAATTACTGCTTTCATACTTTCAAAACAGGAAATATTAACAAACCCAAATTGCTACAATCATATGAATTAATGAATTAATCAAATTACTATAACTATTTATTTGATATTTATATTTACCAGAGATTTTCTCTTCCTTTCAAATCCTACCCTAATTCATAGTGAAAGTCTGTTGAAAGTGGTCTTTACATTCTTTTATTACAAGCTTTGTAACATGAAATAATTATATACATTTCCAAATGGGGGAGAACAGTTTCTATTGTGCCTTATGCTATGGCCTTCCAATTTCACTAAAAGCAGCCATTATTTTTGTTTCACATACATTTAACACTTATCTTCACATACACAACAAATGTACACACGACTTAAAAGTAAAAAAAAACCCAAACATTTGTAGAAACTAAACTTATCACAGGTATCGGTTTTGTAATTTTTGAAAGGTATGCTTCTCCAGTTGGTGAAAAGTTTTGGTCCACACAAAAAGGAATATGGGTAAAACATGCATGCAAATACTTATTTGATTCATTTCCAAACACAGTATTCTCTTGGAGTTAAATTGTAATGTGCTCCATCTTCCTCTTCCTCTTCCGCTGCACAGTCTAAAGGCAAACCATAATTGTAATCAATTGTTACAACTTGCAATTTCTTCCCTTGACCCATCTCTCTTGGAACTTCACACTGAGGTCCCCTTCTGTAGTCTGCTGAAACTGAGCTAATTTTCTGGTGTGTAGATGAAGGGTGACGGACTGAGTGTGAGGGATACGGTACAAATCTAGTTTTCCCTCCTCTATTAGTTTCGTCTGAAGGACGGATTCTCCTGTAATCTTCAGGACAGTTAGGCCTATAACATAAAAACAAATATGAATTGAAAACATTTTAAACTGAGCAGAGATGGATTATTAATTACAGAGAGACAGATGAATACTAAAAAGGTTGCATTTAAAAGGAATTATGGATAGTTCCCTGAAACACTGTAAATAGAAAAACTGTAATGTAAAGTTGTTTACATTACTCCTCCTAATATTTTATTTATTTATTTATTTTTCACATTTTTATACCGCCCTTCCTCCAAGGAGCTCAGAGTGGTGTACATATTTCCTCCCCTCCTTTTTGTCCTCACAACAACCCTGTGAGGTAGGTGGGGCTGAGAGATAGTGACTGGCCCAACGTCACCCAGGAAGCTTCGTGGCTGAGCGGGGATTTGAACCTGGACCTTCCAGGTCTGCATGTCAAATTAAAACTTGTAAAAGTGCCTTTCTCAAAATTGTGTTTATTGTAGTGTGTGCAAGATGGCATCACTGAGAAAGGTCGTCTTCATCAACAGATGAAGCATCTACTCTACTTACAACACTAAGAAAGGTCGTCTTCATCAACAGATGAAGCATCTACTCTACTTACAACACATTTTAGCATAAAAATATTATCAATGCAGATCCCAATGCATGGAGGGACTCTGATGCACACTAAGGCTCATTCTCCACTGGAGAAGGACTGTCTTTGCTCTGTACTATAAAATGGAAGTGTTCTATGCATACAATGAGACAATCGCTGTATGCACAATATTTTTCACGACAAAAGAGCAGAAAACTTTATGCATGCTATGCTCCTGGTGTACCATCAGTCTCTTTGCAGAATTTTGTTGCCACCGATACCGCACCCTTCCTGGCCTCTCGACACATCACCCCCTTCCCCTGTTCCTCTCAGGGGAACAGCGGCCATTCGGTAGCGGCCGAATCCAAATCCCCTTCCCGGACCTGATCCCATGGCCTGGGTCCATGCAGACCTGTGCCAGTGATTTCACTGGCGTGGGTCCAAGTAGACCCCTCCGCACTGTGGAGGCTTACCTCCGGGTAAGGAAATGAGAGGAGGTGTTTCCTTTACCAAGAGGAGACCTCCAGAACTGCCCTCCCCTGCAGGTTTTAGCACAAGCCGTTTTGACACGCCTGCATTGGTGGTGGTGGTGGTGGTGGTGGGAAGCATAGGATTGGGCTGTGAATATCATATATTCTGATAACATTGACAAGGTGTTTGCAAAGCTGCCAAAACTTCTGAGACTTAGAAATACAATACATAGTATACAAAAGTAAAGGTGCAGGCAACGTATGCCTCTCTGGAAGCTGTTTTTCCTTTTCTTTCTCCTCACAGTACAGTTGGTGTTTCTCCGGGGGGGGGGGGGGGGATGGGACAGTTCAGCTTAAACCAGAAAATGAAGCCATGGTTATGTTAGTTGTAGACATATCCCTTAACGACAGTCAAGGGTCAGGGTGGAGTAGAGGGGAGACTGAGCATGTGATTCAATGGCCTGTGCTTAATCTCTTAGCTAGAAGGGAGTCAAGTATTACATGTTCACCACTCCTTATAGAAAACTATATTGCCAAGCTAACTTCCCCAAGAATACGCAAATTAAGTTTGCTTCAAAGGATGCATCTTGTCTCTTGGAGATTTCGTCCAAAAAACAAAATAGGAGGGGTATGTATTGGTTATAATGCGTATATTATCTATTGTCTGCTGTTTAATCTATATTAGTTATTTATTTAATGAATTTATATCCTGCCTTTCTCCCGACAGGGCAACCAATGCAGCTAAACAGAAATAAAACAATGTTAAGATAATACAAAATACAATAAAAATAAGAACAAAAAAATTAAAAACAAATATCAATGCTGATTACATTTGATTACAATTAAGATTACATTTGATTTAAAATTATTTATATGCATTTATATTAATATTTAGGAGGGAATCAACACATTCATAAATGTCATGAGAACTTTACCTGCAATTTCTATTATAATCATCTTGATCCATGCCATAATCTCTGTGAAGTAAGGGGGACTCTGGGAATTGCTCATGAGAAGGAAAAGGCTGATCTCTGAAAGGAGCAAAACAAATAAACCAGACATTAAAAAAAAAACAAGGTGTAAAAATACATTGAATAATTACCATATTTCCTAAAATATTTAAGTGTATGAGAATGATACAGCCTAAATTTTATTGACTTTCCAAAACTATATGGCATCTAAAGAAAAACACCAGTGAGGGGGTTGGATGCTTTCCAGTATATTGCACAGAGTACCATATGTATAATTATCTGCCTGTTGGCATAAGTTGTGGGTGTGTCCTTGGTGCAACAAGCTCCTGGTTCTCAGGAATGAGTTCATTCCCTCGAAGCTGGACTAAATGGCCTTTGGCCTTATAGAGCAGAGCTTATTTTACATATCTACTTGCCATTTGTTTATCATCAACAAACAATTATTTGCACCATTCTTCAGTTATATCAATTACTAATAATTAGTGCTATCAAAGAGAGGAAAATGATTAAGGTAGGCATTTGGTCTGAGCCAGTAAGACAATTATTCTCACCTTTCTAAGTACTCTTCATATGGCACATCATTGTGAAGTGAATGGTCATTAAAAGGTCTCATTCTTTGTTCAGGTCCCCTATTTAGAAAATCATTTGACTGCATCTCCTCACTGAAATCATCATAAGACTGATGGTCATGAAATGGCCTGCATCTTGGTCCACCATCTCTATGATCAAAATGTTCAACTGGCATCTGTCTTCGTAAATCATTGTAATGCTGGTGGTCAATTAAAGGCATCATCCTTTGTCCATGCCCCCTGTTGAAAAACTCATCGTCATCTACTGGTGGTTGCATATCGTCATAAAAATGTCTCATTCTTGGTCCAGGTCCCTTGTTGAGAAAAGGTGGATCTTTTAATTGCATATGCGGTCGAAATTCATCATTACATTGTGGGTCGTAAAATGGTCTTCGTTTTGGTCCGCAGCCCCTATTAAGCTCCATGTCTGTCAGCCTATCATGGTAAGGTGGGATTTCAGGAAAATGTCTTTGCCTTTGTCCATAGTCCCTGTTAACACAGTCTCCTGCTGGTGCATTTCCTAGGAAGTTTTCAGAAAACTGGCGATCATGGAAAGGTCTCGGTCCTGATCCCCTGGTAGCAAAGTCTAAATCGCTCAGATGCATTTCTTCTTGGCAGACATCATAAAACTGATCATCAGGAAATGGCCTTTGTCTCATTTGAAGTGGCAGCAAATCATCTTGAAACTGGTGATCATTATATGCTTTTCGTCGTTGCCCAGGACCCTTGTTAATAAAATCAAATTCTCTCAACTGGATCTGACCTGGTATATCACAATGGGGGTGACCATCTTGATAAACTCTTAATCTTTTTCCAGGCCTGTTAAAAAAATAAAAATAAAACAATCTCTTTAAGAAGAAGTGTCAGGATTAGCTAGTAATACAAAGCATTAAGAAGCAAAAGTAAAACAGTAGAATTATTTTAGAGATTAGCGGAGCAATCCTGCCTGACTATCCAGCGGATAGCCCTGGATCACCTGCCGGCAGAGGCGTATCAGCAGCGAGTGCTGCCTGGAGCACTTGCTGCTGCGCCGCCCTGAAGGGGCGGTGCCCCGGGGGGTGGGGGTGGCGTCGCTCCGGGGGCGGGGAGCGACCCGACTTACGCGGGCGCTCCGAGGCCTTCTCCCCCGGCCTCGGAGCCGGAGAAAGCCCCGGAGCGTCCACCACAACCGGTGGCCAGGGCTTTCTGAAGGCGGCCGACTGTTGCGCCGCGCTATTTATCCTTGTTTTGCACATGCGCAGAACGTTTTAAGAGGAGGCCATGTAACGGCCGTGCTGGACAGAACGGGGACGGGGATATGGCGGACACCATCCCTGCCCCCTCCTGGGCAGGCTCGACCAATGGCCTCCCTCCCTCGCTGCCCAGACCGCCCCCACTGGGGGATTACTTACCTCCTCTGGTGACCGCAGGGGCGATCCAGTGGTGGAGCGAGAGTGGCCGGCCTCTGTGCCGGCTGCCCTTACTCCTGAGTCGTCGTGAATGTGCTTTATGGCACGTTCACGATGGCTTCCGGTGGCGGAGCGCTTGCTTTGCTGCCGATTCCTGAACAGGATTACGCTGTAAATTTACCTTAATGAAAATCCCCTCACCCTTTAGGGTGGAAAAAACCAGCAATAAGTATTTATTCATTGTTCATGTTGGCACGTCAGCTTTAGTCATGTTGTAGTCATGTTGGCATAGTCATGTTGGCACGTGAGCAGAATAAAACAGCCAATATCATTCTGCCCTTGTACAAATCGATGGTAAGGCCACATCTGGAGTATTGTGTCCAGTTCTGGTCACCACACCTCAAAAAGGATATAGTTGAATTGGAAAAGGTGCAGAAAAGAGCGACCAGAATGATTCGTGGGCTGGAGCACCTCCCTTATGAGGAAAGGCTACAGCGTCTGGGGCTTTTCAGCCTAGAAAAAAGGCGCCTGAGGGGGGACATGATTGAGACTTATATTTCTTTACCCAGCGTGTAATTCATCTGTGGAACTCCTTGCCACAGGATGTGGTGATGGCATCTGGCCTAGATGCCTTTAAAAGGGGTTTGGACAGATTCATGGAGGAAAAGACCATCACAGGTTACAAGCCATAAGCAACCTCCTGGTTTTAGAAATGGGTTTTCTCTGTGCCAGGTGCAAGGGAGTGGCGACTGGACACAGGTATCTTGTTGTCTTGTGTGCTCCCTGAGCCATCTGGTGGGGCCGCTGTGTGACACAGGAAGCTGGACTAGATGGGCTTTTGGCCTGATCCAGCAGGGCTCTTCTTATGTTCTTATGTTCTTTAATCATAGAAGAAATTCTTAGGTAGAATGAATGAACGTGACTTCTAAATAGTGACAGTATGTTAAAAAAAATTTCCATTCCATTTAAAACCTAAGAACTGAAAATGGAATCAACTACACAACTATAATCATTCTAACAAATATTTTCCTTTCTACAACACACAGCTGAACAAAAAATAATTTACGTCAATTACCTAGGAAATTCTTCATTTGGGAATCTATCAACATGTCCAGCCATATCATTTGGTGGTGGCATAATATCTCCATCGCTATCCCACATATTCATTCCCAGATTGCTAGAAAATGTAAGAACAGGATAAAACAAATGTTCTTTGCTGACATTACTGTTGATACAAAAGACAAAGCAATGTGACAATGCTAATTTTAATCAAGAAAGAAAAGACTTCCCAACTATATTTATGGGCTTCTTTTGCACCTTATTCATGAATAAATATTTGGATACTTTCAGAGACTTGAAGAGCCTTGGTTGGGCTTTTAGAAGTGAACAACAGGTGTGCTCAGTTAGCATTCATGGCACCCAAATTCCAAACTAAGACTTACTTATCTCTGTGCTGATCAGTTATCAGTTTTTCAAAAAGAGAAACCTGTACTACATAGTGTATAGTACATTCACAGATAGTGAACAATTTAAAACCAAAAGCAAATTACTTGTTATATGTACCACATCAAAAGTGAAAAAATAAGCACTGAACTTGTACAAAACCTGAAATAACAGAAATAGAACATATTTGACAAATTAAAAAAAAATAGCTCTTTTCTTACCTTCTCATTGGTTGGGTTTTGAGATCTGTCAGATATATATTACCATCCATATGGTGGCCACGAGCCTCCCCAAAAACTAAACAGATTTTGAGAACATTAGTCTATGTGAAATGTAGCTTTGTAAAGTGGGAATGGGTGGGTGTGCCTGCTGATGGAGGCTTCAAATATACCACAACACTCTAGAAGCAGGCTTTTCATTTTTTTTTCTAATCTAACATTACACCTCATAAGAGAGGTGTCCCAGCCCACTAAGCATTTTGGTCACTCTCTTCTGCACCTTTTCCAGTTCCACGATATCCTTTTTGAGATGTGGCAACCAGAACTGTATGCAATACTCCAGATGTGGCCTTACCACTGATTTATACAATGGCATTATAATAATGGCTGTTTTATTCTCAATCCCTTTTTTAATGATCCCAAGCATGGAATTGGCCATCTTCACAACTGCCCCACACTGGGTCAACAAGGCTGGGAAGGAAAAGCCTCAGTATATGTGTGATATTCTGCAGGTGGCACTTTAGATCCCTGCTAATGCAGTTGCTACAAAATTGTAGTATGTGTAGAACCCTGGATGATGTTCAAGTGGCTCAGATACCTTGGATTGCTGTTTCTGGATCCCAACCTTCAACATCAATAAGGTATCTAAAAGAAAAAATACACAAGTGTAAGATCACCAAATCAGAACATATCACAGTTCTGAGAATAATTATTTGACCTTTGATGTAAAACTTACCTACATATTAGGTAGCCTGTTCTATTAATTCCATTAGTACAATGTACTCCGATGAGTTTTCCTTTTTAAAAAGTAAAATGAACATTCAATAACGTGAATATAAAATCAGCGTTAGTGAGTAAAAAGTCAATGAACAGAAAAGGTTTTGAAAAATACACTTGCTGTTTCCAAAATGGTATGTCTCTGAAACAGACTAGTCCCATAAAGAGAAACATGTATTCATCAGAACGGTAGCATCACTATGGGAGTGCGACTGGCGCAGGCCGCACCAGGCGCGCCATTGTGGGGGTGCACCATGGCCACGCGAGGGGCGACTGGAGCTCTGTGCTCAGCACTGTCCCCTTGGTACCATGTCTGGGTTGCTGCGCTTTGCACCTGCACACCAAGCACTATCAACCCCAGCTCTGCTGCTGCATCAGAAGGTTGCCTGTCCTCTACTGCACTTGATGCAATCAAGCCCCATCAAAGTTGACAAGACTAATCACCTGTTAGACATAAGTCTCAGGTTGGATTCTCCCTCTTTTTCTACTTAACTGGTGACTGATGCTGTCAGAGATCATAAGTTCAGGTCTGGATGCAAGGTTTCCTTTCCCTATCCCGCACAGCAGCTGTTTCTTACCCTGACAGTGGAACGTATCCAGAATACATAAAATCCTAAAGCTGTTTATTTCCATATAATGACTTGGATTTGAAGAATTGCATGAATGGTTCTGTATGTACAAGAAGAGGCTGGATTTGCATTTCTTGAATAACAGCTGCACACACAAATGCTGCACGGCAAACCTCTTCTGAAACTGAGGGGTCTTTGAAAAGCCATTTGTGAAACAGCATGGGAGCCTGCCATTAATTAATTAATTTTTTTAAAATCACACTACGTGTATCCGATCCCTTGAGCTTGTCTAAAGTAGATATTTGGATCCTAGTCCATGGCTATGATCCAAAGAGACCCTTTAGACACATGACAGCCTCTATGCACAGTATGGTGTTTTTTGGTGTGTGTTTTTTGTTTGTTTTTTTGCCCCAAGGAACAGTTCTTGCTCTAATCCTCCCAAACCTCTCCAATCACACAACTGTAATTATAGCTGTAAAGAAAGCACTTCAAGAATTTTGTAAAAAAAATAATTTCTATTATAAGAGTGGTGGTGCATGAATTCTGATTAGCAACGTTTGAGAACCCCAAATCCATAATAACAATACTAATTGCAATTCTGAAATCATACATTTATATGTAAATAACATTTCTGCTGTGAACAAAATTAAAGATGTTGCTAATTACCATTCTCTGCATTCTCCCACAGGAACTTTCTGACCCATTTTTTGAATTGTAGAATTGTAGGATTATCTGGGACTTCAAGTCCAACAGTATAAAGTTTCTTATACTCCATACTTTTAGGTAAATCCTAACAATGAGAAGGTAAACAAAATTGTAGCAAACATTAGTTATTAAATTATTCCATATCTGTATAATTATTACAATATTATATTAATTAGATTACAAATAATTATAACGTTTGAAATTATTTTATTATATTTTAAAAATTATATTTTAAACACAAGCTCAAAATAAAGTTTATTTTTGGTAGCAACCAAAAGTGCAAGATTATGTCAGGTCATAGGAAACTGCCTTATGCTGGATCAGACCATTGGTCTACCTAGGTCAGCACAGTCAAGACAGACTTGGCAGTGACTTTCCCAAGTTTCAGAGAGGAATTTTTCTCCATCTTACCCAGAAATGCCAGGGATTGAACCTGAGACCTTGTGCATGCAAAACAGATGCTCTCACTGAGCCACAATCATTCCCCAGACAAGTCATTCTTCCAAAGGTTATAATGCCAATCAACACGTTTGCTAGTACAGATTGATCACTGAACACTGAAACTGAATGTTAAGTGTTGTTATTGTTCCTAAGTAAGGATAATGACACACGAGACTGACCAAGGAAACATCTTTAATCCTTTACTAATCTGTGGACCAGGTTCCAAAGAGCTGGATTTCAAGAGCACCCAAGGGCTTGGGTAAGCCCACTGGAATGTTTTAAAACTTTTTTCTTTAAACAGCAGCCTTTTATTCAATATCAAAAGCTGTTTTTGACAGTCCCCTCAGTTTCAGGCATGGTTTGTCATAGGGAGGGACTCCTAACTCAGAAACTCAAGTTCAAATTCCCATTTGGCATACAAAAACAGTTGCATATTTCTTTGGATCCTGGTCATAGTAATTCTATTTAAAATGCCTACATTTGAGAACAATCACTTTGAAAGCAACAACAGCACTGCACAGTTGACTAGTAGAGACCATTCATTCTTGTTCATATTTAAAAATAATTACATATTTCTAATTGGTGTTCCAGACATGGTAAAAATGCAAGCAACTACACTTACCAAGTTCAAGAATTAGGAATGCATAGATCAGTTGATGCAACACACTGTCTATCAGTGGACTGACTCCTGCAGTTGTAGCAGTCCCTCCCCACCTCTTGCACTTTCTAGCCTTCATTTTGAATTCTGCACTTTTTCTGTGCCTCCCACACAAGCACAGCATACACATAGCACTGTTGATAAGGTTCTTAACCTTGCTCCTCAAAAATGGAAAAGCAACAAACATAGAAGTTCTGGTTCTTTTTAATCATGGTCATTTTGGACAATTGACATTAACATGGCTAATAATTATCTAGTTCCAAAGCTTGGAGTGCTATGGTGCTATTAAGTTCACTTACAGACTCACAAACTAATGTCAGTTGAGGATCTGATTCCTGCTTTTTTCAATATTCAACATGTTGAGAATTTAGCTGGGCATCGGCACTTCATCATGCATTGGTATAAAGGAGGAGCTAATCAAGCTCTTGCACTGCTAAAGACTGTACATCACTTGGAGACGGTGATTAACAAACCATGGTTCGTTTTGTTTCAGAGAGCAGCTTGAAGCCCTCCTCCATTGCTCTTTTGTCCTCACTTCTGACAGAGCACTCTGACACTAACATCCATCCCAGTGTGCTTAACCTACAGCACTAGAGTTAAATCTCTTTCATATCCTTGTTTGTGAACCATTGTTAAACTACTGCTCCCAGCTTCAGACAAGCCACAGATAAAACAAACTAGGACATCAGTTCTCAAAGTGGTGGGTTGCGAAATGGATGCTGTCCCCTGCCACCTTAAGGGGTGGGGACAGCATGGCAGCGGCAATCCTGGGGATCACCGCTGGGGAAAAAGTTAAAAAAATTTAAACACTTACCGGAAAACCGGTAAGTGGTCGTAATCGCCATTCCGCGGCGATCTACAGCTCAGGGAGGTCTGCAGAGTGGGCCACTGGCCTCCCCAACTCCTCTGGAGGCCTGCCGGGACCCCCGGTAAGTTTTTATAGTATTTTTAAAAGCATTTTTCCCCTGGTGGTGGCGATCGCCGCTGCCACTGTCCCCACCCCCACAAATACTCAAAGTTCTCCCTGCCTTGCAGGGAGAACTTTGAGAAACACTGAGCTAGGATGTTGACAGCACATGAGCTGAAGAAGTAAGGGGATGGAAGAAGAGGGAGCACGCAGGTTCAGGGGATTTTAAGAAAACAAACCATGGTTTGTCTGTTTGACGAAACTAGTCCTTAATTTCTTTCTAGATTAGCAGTAAAAAGCACAGATAATATGTAATTATTTCTGCAAATATTCATTTGTTATACCTTAACATCATAGTATCTTGTTGTGTAGGTTAAATCAATTATCAAGCCAAGCTCCACATTTAAAGCTTTCACTGCAGCAATCAGATCTTTTGGTGTAAACTTCTGATTTGGAGTTAGTCGCTGGTTGATTGCCTATGATAAGGAGAAAATGCATCATGTAGGGGAAATTATTGCCATATAAATTGAACCTGCAGATCGGTTCCTACAACACAATGCTTAGACAAACTTAAAAAGAAAACAGTTTATTTTAAGATGTTATACTACAGCATATAAGAAACATATAATAAAGCAAGAGTCATGAACTGGCATCCAACACCCAGGGCAGTGGGATGGCCCTAGTTGCATGTTTTAACTTTGGTCAAGGCAAGGCAGACTTGAAGTGCCTTTTTCCTTATTGCCTCTAATTTTCTGCCCCTACCTGTCTTGTTATGAGTAAGCCTGAATACGAGGTAGCATGCTAATTTCCCCAAAGCAGCTATACATTTCCAATCACACCTAGAGCATCGGATCACCTTTTAAGATACGGAGAAACCCTGTGCAAGTCCAAAAAAAGGCCACTGGGTTCCATATCAGAGCAACGGGCTCAAACCAATGATTTTCCCTACCAAATCCATTGATTTAATTTGCCCTGCCCTTGCCATGGACAAGAACAGTACTCAAATTCTCTTGTTAAGGGGAAAAAACAACTATTCCAGCCTTAACAAAATTATCTCCTGAAGGTCAGCAAGTCCAACATTCAGGAACTGGGAGTAAATAAGGGGCTTGACCTGAGACCTAATTAAAAAAAATATAGGAAGTTGGAGCAAGCCTTGAGACTATATTATATTTTGTGATTAACATACATCTTTGGAAATAAGATGTTATACATACCCCTTTCAAGGGTACTTTGAAAGCAATGAATCGAGTTCCTGGTATAGGATGTCCAACTGGTGACACATTCCGCCATCTGTCAACAAAAGCAAAGTATGCTTGCATTTATTCTTTCATGTTTAGAAAGATAAACACAGTATTGCATTATTATATTAAAGTCTACTGGGGACTGAATCCAAATGGGTGGGAAGGGGGACTTGGATTCCACCCTCTCTGAACAGACAGGCACTGTCAAAACTAACAGCACAACTGCTTCAGTGCAGTGCTGCACACGTAGTTCAAGTTTATCAAGCTCAAGAAACACTTGGTGTGTCTTTTGTGAACTTGGTTCCTAATGTAGTAAAAGGTGCTTCACCCGTTGCATTTGAGACACCTGGAAGTATCTGAGAGCCTGCGACACGCTGCTGATGAGCTAGAGCCTTGGTGAGAGAGAGAAATTCTGTCAGCTGCACTCTGAGTGGGAGACTGAGAGCGCAATCCATACTAACTCTCGAACGGCAGAGCGCGCACTCCCTCGCCAACAGGCGCCCTCCCTTGTCACCCGCCCCGCCCCCACCGGCGGGAGACTTACCTTCCCCGGTGGCCACAGGGTCTGGAGGGTGGCGGAGTGAGGTCTGCCGGCCTGTGCGCCAGCGGGCCTTACTCCAAGTAGTCGCAAACGTGCTTTACAGCACGTTTGCGATACTTCAGAAATTTACAGAGGATTGCGCTGCCCGTCAATGCCCTGAAATCTAGGGCATGATCATATCAACGTTAAGCACTTGTTTTGATTTCAACAGGAGAGGGTTAAGCAGGCATTTTACTTTCCTAATGAAATTAATGGAAAAATGCTTAAATTTGGCTAGACTGTGCCTTTAATTTGTTCTATTATTCAGAACAAATGGTTTTATCCAAAGAAAGTCAGCCATGATGACCAAGTCCAATTCAATTTAAGTGGGACTTAGTGATGACTAACTTTATTTCAGTATGACCCCAAATAATTTGGTTATTGCAATTATAGTATGATTTTCTATTTCTTTAGTCTTTTATGCAAACCAAGCTAATGAAAATAAAGGTGTTCCAATACTGGAATGCTGGCACCAAATGTGTGCTTGTGGTGTTTGGGAACAAAAGGATGCAGATGTTTCTTGCTAAACATCTACAGTACAATTAACATGTTAGACATCTACAATTAACATGTTACTACCTACTTGTCATTGTGCACAGGTTTTTGAATTAATAATACATCATGCATTTTTGTAGCAGATACTTATACTGTACATAACGTAAATGTTTTTCCATATAAGAAGAAATACCATCTTCTGAAGCTTAAGCTCTTAGAGGTCATCAGGAACTTTCTGTAGAAGATGATGATGACTTGTATCCTCAGTTTTGCAGAGCTCTGATTCACCATCAGAGGCTTCTTCCATTACTGGAAGAAAGAGCTTCTGATAATGGAACAGTGATGCGCGAAACCTTAGGATATAACCCCATATGCTCTTTAAACATGCAGACAGCTATGTCATTTCATTAGAAAAAATTCCAACAGGTGTTTATATTTTCAAATGGAGAATGGCCATTGTTTCATTTCTCAGCATACTTTGGTATAACCTGCACAGGTCTTTAAGGAACCTTCTAAAACCCCATCTTAAGACTGTACTGTATCGCAGACAGAATATCCACCATGCTCTACACCAGCAACATTTCATCTTTTTTTTTAAACATCTAGTCTACAGAAGAATTCTAAGAAATTAAGAAGCTAACTCAGTGCTTTGCAATTTTGGGGTAACCATGATACTGTTCCTAAATATACACAATATAATACTGTATAGAATGACATACAATAGACATTTTGAGATGTTGGTGGTGTATTACAACTCTACTATCACACGCACACTCATCTGTGCGTAGAGCAAACCATAAAAGCCCTGGAAATCCAGAGACATAACTGGGAACTAGAAATTCACATGGTCCCGTGCCCAAGTAACCACCCCCAATGGTCAGAACAATCACAGAAGCTCTCAGTCAAACTTGCATCCAGTTGTGGCAAGAATGAGACATTGCAGGCTTGCACATACTAAGCCAGTCATAGAAGCAATGTTTTCTTCTGCATCAAGGCTTTAGGTAGGTTGAAGATGATGGACTCCATTGCCCACAGCTGATCTTTGCAAACTGAAGCAGTGACGAGAGCAACTACCGGTAACTCCACGAAATTAATTGTCCGTGTGCCAGTGAGTTGAACGGAACATACCACCAAGGAATAATGAACGTATTGCCTATATTGCTTCCTTTGTTAATACCCATCAACTCCACACTCTCAGTCACACCCAGGAAAGCTCAATCACAGGATTATAGAATGTTTTGAATGGAGAAGAGCTATTAATGTGATTAAATAATAGCAAAACTGGATTCAGTTTTTTCACACATCTATAAACTGTCAGCTTTCAGGCAATGAGGGAACCAAGTGTGTCAATATCTGTTTAACCGATTCAAAATATATGGTTTACATAGGGTTGTGGTGTGTTAATGTTGGTACTAAATACATGAAAACTACTGCTACTGTCAAGGAAGATCAATATCAACATTCTGTTTATGATCAAATAACATACTACTATCCTTAGCTTGTTGCTTGGCCAGCTCCTGCCAACCTAGCAGTTCTAAAGCATGTCAATGTGAGTAGATAAATAGGTACCACTTGCGGGAAGGTAAACAGCGCTCCATGTTCCAGCTGCATGCTGCGGCAAGGAGAGTCATGCCGGCCACATGACCACGGAGGCGTCTTCGGACAACGCTGGCTCTTCGGCTTTGAAATGGAGATGAGCACCACACCCTAGAGTCGGACACGACTGGACTTAATTGTCAGGGGATACCTTTACCTTTTTATCCTTAGCTACAGGACATTTCAATGTATAAAAGGCTCGCCTTTATAACTCAATTCCCGATCCAAATAGTTCATTCAGAAGATTACTATGATCAACAGTATCAAAAGCTGCTGAGAAATGCAGGAAAATCAACAGGGTCACGCCATGCCATCCATTTCCTGGCATAGGTTATAACTAGGTGACCAACCCCCAAAGCACGTGACTGAAATGGGCTTAGTGCAGTGGCTAAGAGACTGAGCTGCAAATCAAGACATCCTTAGTTCACACCTTCTCTCTGTCATGAATTCTTACTAGGTGGCCTTAGGCAAGCCACTCCCTCTCAACCTCAGACAAAATATGGGAATAATGTTTCCTTACATTGCAGCAGAGGTTCCCAAACTTTTTGACAGGTCGTGTTTGCTGGGGGTGGTGACGACAGCGTCTCCGGGATTGTTCTGGCACTGCCGCAGCAGCACAAAATAAGGTGTTTTTTTTACTTCCAGGGGGTCGGGCCAGGCCTCTGGGTGGTGCAGGGAGCCTGCGGACCCCTCTGCAGGCCTCTCTGTGCCTCAGAACTGCTCCCTCACATCCTGGAAGCGCCAGCGCTGTCACCGCAGGTCCCTTAAGGAGTGTAGAGACCCATTGTTCCCAGCTGGGACATTGGGACACCCCATTTTTTGAATCTCTGCACGACAGGGTTGTTGTAAGGATGACATGAAATATTGAAGCATTTTGCATACTCAAAAGGCGCTATACAAATGCTTATTATTGGTGTTCTGCAAACTCATATCTGGTAGTAAAAATGGGACCACTGTTAACATGGATGGTCCCAGGCAGCTGCTGGTAATGTTTGAAAGAAGCAATTGTGGGCAGGGTCAGCAACATGATTCATCTGCTTTATTGTTAATGGTATGAGACATAACTATGGCATCAACCTCACCTATTATCACTTTTTATGAACCTTACTGGGGGCACCAGTAATAGTAGCCATACTACAGTGGTTCCCATGCTGGTGCCAGAAACACACATATGCGGGTCTCTTGCGTAATCCTAACATATGGTTAAAAGTACACCACAACCACAGGACCCATTGATACAGTTTTCAGAGCACGATCCTACGTAACTAAGGAATATGGTGGAGCAAGTGCTCCGCCGTTGATCTCTCCCCCTTGAACCAGTGGTATGCGTACCACTAGTGGTACTAGTTCTCAACCGGTGGTATGCGTACCACTAGTGGTACGCGGACCGCCGTTTGGTGGTACGAGGGTTCCTGGCCGCCAGGGCACCTGCCCCACCCCAGAGCCCTGGAACTGGAGGCTCGAGCTCTGCAGAGCTCAAGCATGCAGCTTTCCAGGTCCGGAAAAGGCTCTCCCACCCACCCTTGTTCCCATAGGTTACCTTACCTGCCCTCCGGAGAGGCAAAAACCCAGAAGTACCGATGATGTCATCGGCACTTACTTCTGGTGGTACGCAGTGCGGCAGCTGCCCAGGAGGTGGTACGCTGTGCTGCTGGGGTTGAGAACCCCTGCCCTAGACTTTCTACTGCTAAAGCAGAAACATCCAGCATAGCTGGGGAAAGGACGAGTAATGGCAACAGTATGAGGTCCAGTGCCACAGCGATCAGGAATGCATTTGTGGATGTAACAAGTCACACAAGTGGTGGTGCTCAGAAGCTGAGAAAATGAGAGGAAAAAGAGGAAACATACCCAAAAGAGAAAACACACTGCTTTTATTGCTAAACTATCTTTCTGCTTGCAGGGCTCTTGTATTCCACAGCACTTGGATAGTAAATAAACAATTGGGCTAAGGTCTCATAGAGCAATCTAGGATCCTTGCCAGCAGACCTTTGCCTCACCCACTTCTGGCCATACTCAGATCTAAAGAAGCAATTAACAGGGCCCACCAATACTTTGTAACCTGATCATAACAAAGAAGCTACAAATCACGTTTGTCTGACCTTACTGTTCATAAGCTGCAACTGTCCACATGCTTCTCTGTGCAATGTAGAAACAGAGCAGTTTTACTGCAGACGTTTTGAGGATGTTTTTACTTTTACAGAAAATGGGGGCAAATTTGAAAAGGAACAAATCCAGACACCACTCTACTGAGATGCATTCTCCTTGCACGTGGCTGGACATCCATGAGGCTATGTGAAGCAGTTGCCTCAAGCAGGAGCTGGGGGCTGCCTGCCTGCTCATTCACGTCTGCTTCTTCTCTTCCCATTCCTTATATTGAAAAAGAGGGAGGATGGAACAGAAGAGAAAGTGTGAAGGGTAGATACTCTCCTCCCCACCTCCTATTTGCTCTGCCCCCCTTCTTATTCCAATCCAGGGAGTGGGAGGAGCAGAGGCTGCCACATCACCAGGTAAAGGGAGGCAGCATTTGGTGTGCTGCTTCAGGCACTGGGAGGCTTTGGGCTAGAAAGACCTGTTCTTGCATATAGTGTGTGGCCATGTCACATTTTCTGCTTGTTGCACGATTGATGGTTCATAATGTAACTGAAGAAAACACTCAGCAATAATCATTAACTGGTCACTTGTCTGAAGGAATAGAGTACTCCGTCCTTTTTTGTAAAACGAAATTGGATTCTCAGCTACAATCTATTACCTTCCTAACATGGGAAGACTGCACACATTCTGCAGGTACACCACAGATTTTTGTACTGTGCAAATTCAGCACTATAGAAAAATATTCTTTTAAAAAGTTTGTCCTTCTAGACATCAAAATGAACTTAAAATGTGTATGAAATAACTGGTCAATCTTAGAAGAGCAGAGGTAGGTTCAGTGTGCTCTCATCAGGAGAAAGGTGGGGTAAAAATTCATTAAATAAAGCTACAACTAGTCCAAAATGCAGCTGCTAGAAAGTTAGCAAGGGTGTGACAGATAGGTGAAATTATGCTATCCTGTGTCAGCGGCATTGTTTACCAGTCTGTTTCTAAGCACAATTCAAAGTGCTGGTGTTGACCTACAAAATTGTAACTGACTGTGGAACCCAGGTTATCCCAAGAACTGACTTTGTCCATATGTAACTGTGTTAAGATCTGCATCATAGGACGCAATCCTGTGTAACTCTTACACCGGTGTAACAGTAGATCCCCTGGTGTAAGAGCACTTATGCCAGTGTAACTTTGCTGTACGCCGATATAACCCCTCTCGGACACCTCACACGCGCAGTTCAGACACAACAGACACTGGCACAACTCCACTGGCGCAGGGGGCATTCTGGGGGCATCTGAATGCCCCCTGCGCTGGCGGAGTTGCGCCGGTGTCTGTTCCATGTCTGAACACTGGTGCAAGAGTTACACAGGATTGGGCTGATAATCCCTGCTTTCTGCTGTAACTGAAGTGCATTCCACAAGTACTAGGATGAATCTCCAGTTGTGGAATTCTCTCCCTGAAGATGTCTGTCTTCAGGTTGAAGATTATAATATTCTATCAGCAGCACTCACTTTAAAGGTACAGCAAGTCCTCATTTAACATCGTAGATAGGTTCCTGGAAACCAGACATTAAGTGAAACAACGTATAATGAACCAAATTTCACCGGTGGGCTCAGTGATGCTCCAGGAAAGCTCTGGCTGGCTCATTGCAAAGCTGCTCCTGGGTTGCGTGGGACCACAACCCACTTCCTTGGCTTTGTTCTCACCTCAGAATGCTTTGCAGAAGCTACCTGCAAGGCATTCTGGGGTGCAAATAGGACCAGGAAGTAGGTTGCTAGTCTGGCGCGACCCAGAAGCAGCTACAACCGTGGAGGACAATGTTAAAACAAAAGATAGTAAAACGACGGTAATCGAGGACTTGCTGTAATGTCATATTTAGTTCAAATGTATCTCATTAGGTGGATAGCAAACCTTTTTACATTTCCAGTTTTCCTCCCTCTAACATTTAAATCTTTATTCCGACCCCCAATACCCACAAACTATCTGCTTGCAAATATCTGGCATATACAATATATCACATTCTTCAGCAGAATGTTTCCATGACTCACTCACTAGCTGCTGGTGATATGCCCAATCTAAAGCACAGCTACTTTAGAGTGCTGGAGGCAGCAGCAAATCAGACAATGTAGATGTGGCCAAAAAAAAAAACAACTAGTGGCATCATGTACTCATTTGGAAATGCACATTCCTTCACACAGAATGCTAGTTATCTGTGACAAAAAATCAAATAGATAAGTAGCACACATTCTCTTTAATTTGATAGAAGTTAATGTGGGTTTAAGTCTTCGCTCTCAAAATGAATTGCCTACAAAAAACACACTCATCAAAAAGACTGATAATGCCAATTGGTGAAACAAAGAGACACAGAAGAAACTGAAATGAAATATTTTATTGGATGAGCTTGCCAGAAATACAAATTAAGTGTAGTCTGGAGTCTAAAAGCTTTCTTCAGGCTAATTCAAAGTGTTGAGTCTACTCCAAGGTCCAGACAAAATCATATGCAAGAATTAAAAAAATAGCCAAAATATATTTGCTGTCCCCAGTGCCACACTATTTAAATATCAGTTTTATTTTTAACAATGTTTCACTGAACAGAGTATTTCTTCTCTCCAGTACTAGGGTTAACACCACCTGCTTTTAAACATCTTTTTTTAACAAAGCAAGTTAGATTTCAGCATTCTTAAGCAAGGTTCTTGCTCTTCATTACTTTTGTCTCACTATCTTGCTCCAACCTAGCTTGATAGCTGGAATCACAATGAAAATAAAGGGGAAATCATTTCAAAAATCTTAATAGTTTCAATAGGAAAAGTCTTAAGAATGGCTATCACCCAAACCATAGTTTGTGTTAACCATAGTTTATAATACAAACTATGGTTGGAGCTTCCAAACACGCAACAAGAAGTTTAGAGCAGCTTGTTTGATTTCATTTCCCTCTCAGCACTTCTTAAGCTTAGGGCTCTCTCTGACCCTGGGGGTGTATCTTTTTTTAACCCCAGAGGTATGTTTATTGTAAACATGTAAAAGGTAAGAATAACACTGGTCCAAAACATATCCAACATTGGTCAAATTTCTATCCCAGTGTCAATGAAAAAAATGCATGTGGAGTGGAAAAACTTCCCCAGCTATATTTTCAATGATCTTTGTTTGGTGGTGGGGCACCCCAAAGTGACCCTGAGATCTGTCAATTGTCCTACTAGCATTGATTAACCACATGAGACAGTTCACATTTCTAAACCAGTAATCTGCATTTCTAAGCCTCAGAAGATCTTCCCAAATACCTAATCAGTGTTTTTAGCACCTTTGAAGGCTGAAATGCATGTTTTCAAATGTCAGGAAGCTTGCCAGCTTTGTAAAAAGAGAAAATCTATTTTTTTTTAATAAAGGAGGAAGAGCTTATCTGCAGAAAGAAAAAGTCCTAGAAGCTCAAGCTATGTGTATTTCTATGGGGTCAATTTCACAACAGGAAGAGTTCAGCAAAATAATATTGCTGAAAAGGTTAGTTTTTTTGGTGCTTATTTCAGGATTAACAAACTGTGTACAAACTTACACAGACTTGTATCCAAGTTGCAATAGTACCTAGTAGCTTAAAGTGTGCAATCGTGAATGCGTGCCTAAGTTGTGTACAAAACAGGTGAAATTTTATTTTACACTTGTTTTCCATAAAAAAAGTCTTCTCAAGGTCAAGCCATTATCTCAAAGACAGGATTGAGGATTTGGGTTATTTTTCCCTGATTTTATATTGAAAATCATATTAAGGTAGTAAAAATATCTCAGAAACAGACAATGTCTGTGTTTTCACGAAGTTACTTGAGGGTTTTACTCCCAACTCCATGTTGTTAATTATGGTTTATCAATTCAGACATAATGCCAAACCATATTTTCTGATTCCACTTTGTCAGCTGGTTGAAAAGTATGGAGATAATCCATGCTTTTCAGATACAATGCTAAAAGAAAGTTAAACTTGTTTAATCATGGTTTGACAAGATGTCTTAAATGAGCCTGTTTTATTTTACATACAGGTATGATCAAAAGTCCAACAGCATGGTAAAACTTTCTGTTTGATTAAATGAAATATTCTATATATACTGCTTTTCTGTCAATGCAATCAACTGTCTACAATTTAAAACAATGGCTTACAAAGTAATTGACGTGATACAAACTGGAACACACACATATCAACGGTTACATAAAGTTTCTACTTGATGAGGCTTTCATACTGCAAGTGTAGGGCTTTTCCCCTATTCACACAGAATCAAAACAGGGAAAATACCTTCACATGTGGCACATGTGTGGACTGGAGTAACTGGCTTTGTCTATGCTGAAAGCAATAGATGAGACAGAATGCTATCATATTTTTATTTTTCAAAATAAAAAATAACCCCACCAACTTTACAAAATACTATAGTTACATAGACATCAACATTTGAACTTAATTAAAATAGAAGTGATAATTTGTCAGTTTGCCAAACACAGATCTATCAATTCAAATAAGATATTACATTTTTCTGAAGAACAATGTAAGTAATTTCAGAGATAAGAATAAACATAATTCAAATACTGAAACTCCACAAGCAATAGGTATCTTGGCAGATGGATAAAGAAAGTTAGAGATCAAACACGGTACTCTGAACAGATATTTAACAACAGATATATATGCCTGTTTCAATTCTTCCTGGCTTAAAATAAGATTTTTTAAAAATAATTTTATAATTAAAATGTGTCCATCTTAAAGTATTTAATATCTACATCATAACTGAAATTAAAATGGTGTTAAGATCTGTACAGAAATATGTGCTTTATGTTCATCTATAATGTTACTTATGTAAATTAAGAGTACAGGTGTCCCCTTGTATCTGTGGGGGATAGGTTCTTGCTCTCACGGTTAGCTGAAACTATGGAAACGAGCGAACCCTCTCCCTGCGGCCATTACGTTTGTTAGTGTTTGTAGCAGTGGTGCCAAACAAGCGTGCGTCTTGCTTTAAGAAGATGCTATAAGCAGCATGCAAAGGCATAAGCAGCCAAAGGCATGTTTACGACACCCAGCACCGGCGGAGGCGTCACATCTTTGCGCAGAATTGCGCTGTGACTTATGTATAAAAATCATAACACGTTTTGTATTTTTTTTAAGTATAGCTCCTTACAGTAAGAAAGAAGAAATTCCCTCTGCTTATAGCACAGAAGCAGGCAAGCAGCCTGAATGCTAGAGAGGCTCAGCCCAAACGCTAACAGGATGAAGTAGGAAGTTAACATTCAGGTTCAATCTCTCTAGCATTCAGGCTGCTTGTCTGCTTCTGTGCTATAAACAGCATGCAGCTTATTGTTTTGTTAAAGCAAGACACATGCTTGCTTGGCGCCACCACTACAAACACTAACAACGGTAATGGGTGAGGGGGTCCATGGAGAACTGTGGATAAGTGGATCCATGATACTGGGGGCACCTGTACTTAAAGTCTTGACAAGTTTCCAGTGCCTTGAATCCCAAGATCCCATTGTGCAAGCAGAACACACTTTTGCACTGTCAATTACTTCCATACTGCCCAAAAAGTATATAGAGGATCAGCCCTCAGAAAGTAGTTTTTTGCAGGCTGTTGGCGGTGGTGGCGGCTGGAGAGGAATTGCTTAACAGTCCCACCCCACCACGTGAGCAGAAAAGTTTTCCATTCATGTAGCAGAATGTCTGGATCTAAAGTACCACTTGGAGGAAATAAGACATTCTGATACAGTTGGGCAGAACTAAGATCAGGACGACATATGTTGTCATAAGAGGAAAAAGGATAATTCAGGACTAATTATAAAAATAGAGACTAATTATAAAAATAGAAACTAATCAATCTCATTTAAGCTAAAACTTGAAACTCTGTTACATAAATATGCAAAACAAAGAGTAGTTCAATTGTCCCTTAAACCTGTCCCTCAGTTAAAAACTGTGAGGATGGATATGCAATTTCTCAGAATTTAGAACTATCCTCCTTAAAATGATCCTGTAAAGGTTACTAGTTGAAGTAATCTAAAATGCAAAAAGGAAAGCAAATATGATGTTATTCGAGACAACACTGATCTACCTGAAAATCTATCAGAACTGTGATTATGTCAACACCTGCATTATATGAACAACTATTTCATTAAACAGTTTTATATAAAAGTAATTTTTATAGGCTGAGTATGATTCTAGGCAGGATCGGGTCAGCACCGGTGGAGCTGGAGCACATCTTGGGAGAAAGGGACATTTGTCCCTTTCCCCCAGAGAGAGCCCCAGTGGCCCCAATGGGCCTCCTCGGATGTGCGCTGGCCAAATGGCCAGCACAAATCCAAAGAGCTGGTGTAAGGTCGGCCGGGCCTGGGGGATAGGATTTGGCGGAGTGCTCCACCAATAATCCCTCCCCTCCCAGGTGGGCCAATCACCCTCTTCCGTGCCAACTATGTCTGCCCTCCCCCCGCCCCTCTGATGACCAGCAGGGGCTTGTCTGCTTAGCGCGGCAGACAGGCCGGATGTCTACTCACCGGGTGTTGAAAACATGCCAAAGGCATGTTTACGACACCCAGCACCGGCGGAGGCATGTGTATAAAAATCATAACACGTTTTGTATTTTTTAAAAGTATAGCTCCTTACAGTAAGAAAGAAGAAATTCCCTCTGCATAGTATTTTCAATTTCTACTCCTTTACGTTGGCTTATCCATTTCCAGTCCCTGTAGAAGCTACTTGTCCTTACTTTTGAAATTCATGATTTTCACGAAATTTCATGATTTCAATTCTTCATCCCACCAGCTCTCCATTCTCATATCCCTATACATCCCTGCCGAAGACTTTTGCTCTTCTAGCTCCACCACAATCAGCCATCTGAAGGTGATCTATTCCATCAAATAACTTTTGCTGATTCTCCTTTGCTGCCTCTTATGCACAAAACATCCTACCAGAATTCCTCATTCCGGTCAACTCTCATTTCCTTTAAATCCTCTCTCAAAACCCACTATTTCCTTTGGCTCACACCCTAGTCACCATATTTTCCCATAACTAAATAAGTGTGCACATAACTACTTATTCTTCTCCAGTCTCCCACATATCCGCTTCCTTTTCCTTCCTCTGTAGTTCCTTGTGTCTCTTTAGATTCTCTATTTTATATGCCATGAACATTGGTGACGTTATATAAATAAAATGAATTGCAGTTAAAAATTTTTTTGCTTAAAACATTCACAAACTTTACTGTTCAATTACATATGCACATGTGACATTTACTCATTTTAGCCGAGTATGTTTTCCTATTAAAGAAAATATTTACCAATCTGAATTGTCAAAGATTTTATTAGATTACCAATATATGCTTTAACACAGACATACCAATATACACTTTAAGACAGACATGCCAACGCTGTGGGCCCAATCTTACCCAAGTTTCCAGTGCCAATGGGGCGTACGCTGCATCCTGCAGTGGGGGGCCGGTCACGAAGGCCTCCTCAAGGTGAATGTTTGTTTCTTACCTTGGGGCTGCATTGCAGCTGTGTCAGTGCTGGAAACTTGGATAAGATTGGGCCCTTTGTGTTATTTACACCATTTATATTTTTAAAACTGTAATTAGACAATGCATAATAAACTTACTATGAACACTGCAATTTTTCTACCTCTATCATATGGTAGACCTGCCATGCTCCTAAGCATAACAGGAAGATATGGCTGTTTTTGCCATACTTTTATACTTTCCTTATTAAGTTCATATTTAAACCCTATATGTCTTAGGACCAGCCTATGTGAAATACTTCCTATTTCCATAGTGACCGTGCTCACTGGACCTGCCTCAGAGGTGCTGCTGCCTTTAGATGGTAACTGAAGGTAGGACCTTCTTCGTAGTGGCATCCATTTTGTAGAATACTATTCCCAAAAGCCTTCTATTAATACTTTAGTAGCATGAGGACAATTTTACTCATCCACTTCCAATGGACAATTTTATTCCTGCTGTTTCTGTTTTGTGTTTTTAATTTTGTTTTAAAGTTAAACACTGAACTTAAATTTTGTTGACTTGGAAATTTCTGCTGAAAGACCAGATAGAAATCTTTAAACTAATAATGTTGACCATAGTAATATGAGTTTAATGAAAAACGCAATTCTCATTTTTATAACATTTTTAGCAATTTTATTTTTGCCCCAACAGTGTTCATTTCAGTTCAATACTAAATGATACAACCTCAAATTATATAAATACTTTAAGATACCAGCTGTTTTTGTTCAAGTTGTATCCCAAGATGATAATTAGCTCTGTCTATGGGAAATCAGCTCACTGTGAAAAGAGCTGTGCGGCAATAACAACCTTGTCCTCCTGACCTGCTCTGCTCCTAGATTTGGTCTGCGTGATTGGTGCTTCTAGGAGGGCTAGTTCTTTCCCCCACCACCAAGGACAAGACAATAAGAACTTGAATAGTCATCACGTATATGTTGAGGGAATCTGTTCCTTCATTCCAGGGTGAAAAACCCACATGCAGAAGCCTGTCCCTGCTAAGATTGTAAGCAACTTTATTCAAGATATTTGTAAAGCCATCTTAAAGATCAAAATTGTGGAAAGGCAAGACATAAATCTGTTAAACAGGGCTCACTTCTATGTTTTTTTACTGGCAAGTCAGTCAGAAGATCACAAAATAGGTACTAACTTTTTTCCTCAATGTTCTTTTTAGTGACTGTCCAGATCACATGAATGTCACATCACAAGAAAATGTCCCTGCAAACCTGCTTTTTGAAACACAGGAAGTCAGACTACTGGTTCATCCATGTCAGAATTGTTGAAGCTGACTGACAGCGACTCTCCAAGGTTCCAGGCATTAATTCTTCTCTGCCCTACTTGGGAGATACTGGGGATTGAAACTGGGACGCTCTGCATGCAAAGCAGATACTCTTTCACCAAGCTATAGTCCCTTCCCCAAGAAAGAAAGGAGATGGAAATACCAAGATGGAGAACTTTGTCACACTAAGATCTATCTATCCAAAACGTCCTACTTGAAGTATTTTCCCTGCAAGAGGATCAAGTTGCCAAGGAGCAAACAGACTGTCATATAGAGCCTGCGTATACAGTATCCTTTTTACCTCCAAGTGATATTTGCACATATATACTGTGAATGCACAGAAAATCCTGGAAGAAAGAAATAGACCAAAGGAGATTTCCTCAGCAGCCAGCTGCTACCACAAAATTAAGTCAGCAGGATGTACAGTTGGAGTTTACATGATCATCTCCAACACACATTGAGCTTGGCATAGACGGTCTTTAAGAGGCATCTGAAAACGTACCCATACCAATTCAATGCACAATAGCGAGACATGCAACACCCTGACATCACACACTACTGAACAGGAACTTGGCACTGTCCAAGGCTTTTCAGTTGAGAACTGTATGGGGGGCAGGGGTTGTGCAACTACACCCAGAGAAAAATCAAGATTAAAAAAACCTAAAATGGCTGGGCAACCACAGTTTTAATCAAATTGACTGACCAGTAACATTTTAATGTAACAGATCATGCATATCAGTTATATAACCCACTGTAGAACTTCTTGTAAATCTAGATGTGTATTCTAGCCTAACATTCATTCCACTGTATTCTAGCCTAACATTCCAAGTGCCTACTGCAATTAAAGCTAATCTTCATATTATTTTATTTGGTACCAATCCTTTTTATTTTAAGTTGAGTTACTACCCTCGATGCTAATATTCCAGTTCACCTCTTCTGCTCTTTGTGCTACTGAGCTGACCCATTTCAATTTATATATGTTGTAATCATCAATTCAAAATATATTCTCAAAACTTTATGACTAAAGGTCAAGTCATGCAAAATTTTAGCAGTTTACTATTACCTTTTTAAGTTTAATAATTTAAATCAAAGTAAATAAAACACACAGCATAGGCTATGTTGCTAATTTAGTATCAGGTTATGAATCAAAGGCAAGAATGGAGAACGGCAAACTGAAAAGTCTGTGCAACAGAGAACTTTGTTTTGGAACAGCTACAAGAATTTATTTAGAAACAGGTTTTCAAAATCTAATCTTGTATTTATTGTCTGTGAATCTCTTTTGTTATCAGCACGAGATACGGTACTGCTTAACAATACTACGCTATATTCTAAAATCACTTCCTAACTATAAAACAGTTTTACATTTCAAGATAAAAATCAGACAAATCTGTACATTTTAAAGACACTTTTCAGATGAAAATTTGTGCTGTATTTTAGGTAGTTTTGGGGTATTTAGGCATGTCACAGAAGCAACTCTCATGACATGACATGTTGTTTTGAAGAAACCTTAGCTTCAACCTATAATGTAACATAACTAGTTCCAACCTATTTTCATTTTGAACACATCTGATAACAGGAGGAGGGAACATGGGCCATCTGCTGGTGGAGTAGCATTCATAAACAGAGTGGGATAAAATACTCACCCGGGAGATGGTAAGCAGTGTCTTCCCTGTGCTGTTACAAATACTTACCTTATCTTACACCATGGGAAAAGATGGTGCTGAAGCGAGAGAGAAAAGGAGGGGCTGTGAGAGCCCCCTTCCTTTCTCCAAATATGGGATACTTACCCATCAGGGATAGTATTCTTCTTTACCATGCTGAAAGCAGGAGCAGACAAGAACACGAGGCAGCAGAGAAAATGGGCAGCACTGCAGCAAATGAGAGAGAACCGCGCAGTTAACACGGTGCCAATCTCTTTCTCCAACTCTCACAGGCCTGTCCCTAAGGGCCAAACTAGATGTTATGGAAGGAAACCCGTTTGTCTAAACCCATGTCTGCTCCAATCACACATAAAGCAGGGGCTGGAATGCCTGACTTTAGTTGCAAAAAAAAGGTACACTTTTGAGAAGAACCAAGCCCTTCCTGCAGTCTCACCTCACAGAAGTTCTTCTCAGTCAAGCTTACTTCTAATATCAGAGCTCAGCTGAGGGGAGAACTGCAGAAAGGTGAGCTGCAGGATGGAGGAAGCCCTTTCCCTCTAGCCACATGTCTTTTTGTTCTAAGAATCAGGGCCCAAATATATATTTGTATTAGGGCAGTGAGGCAGACCAAGGTTTAAACAAATGGGTGAATCTGTCCCCATCACGTCTAGTTTGGTCTTAGCCAGACACGGGGTTAGGTTAGGAAGTGCTGGCGACAGCAGTTGGGACGCATCAACATGAATGGGTTCCCTATAGGTTTGAAGGTAATTAAACAGCTGGGCGGCTGGTGATCAAATTAGCTGTTGCAAAGAGAACAGCTCAATCCCACCCGCCCCTGAAACAGCAGGAAGGAAAAGCACCCCTCCTCCATCTGACTTCAAGACGCAACAGAAGAGAATGAGGGTCTTTCTGGCAGCTTGGAGCAAGAGGTACCCGCCAACTCTTCACTGAAAGGCCGACTCCTGCTTCCTCGAAGGCCTACGGCCCAACTCTTCGAGCGCAAAAAACATGCGACGCAATGGACTTCACAGAAGTCCCGACTCCTCTACGGAGAACACTGAGGTGAAGAGCCTCATCATCACCCGCGATGGCGCCCGGCCGCCATAGGCAAAGAGGGAGGGGGCGTGTAACGGTCTACTTCCCCCCCCCCCGAATTTCTCGGGCCAAGAAGCTACCGAGCCACGGCTTGAGAAACCACCAAGGGACACCTCGAAAGGGCCACGGGCGGCTAGTAGCGTGGGAAGCTCGTACCGTCCGACTTTCTTCCCAGAGAAAAGCGACTAAAACCAGCGACAGGGGACCCTTCCCGATAGTCTTTGCACTGCGCTTGCTCGGTAACTGGGTAGTTTCGCGAGATGAGGGGATTACCGCGCATGCCCAGCTGCTACAGGAGCACGTGACAAAACCCGTCACGCCCATCCTCTCGTTTTGTTGTTCAGCAGGGGGGAGGTGAGGTCAGGGTTCGTATAGTCAGGAAGTCGTTTCTGCGCAGGTTCTCTGGAAAAAGGTTTTGTTCTCTTGGCGCCCGCTGTGAGGGTGGAGGAGGAGGAGGAGGAGGAAGAGCGAAGTGTCTGTGCGCATGGCAACCTTTGGCAACCTACTGGCAAAACGGAAGACGAGGGGGTGGTGTAGTCGGCGAGATGGAAGTTGAATTGAATGGAATTCAATTCATGGTTAGAAGAAACCTAGGAAGATTCTTCGCTCTTTGCTAGTTCGCGGGGGGATGTCTGTGATCCCATGAAGGCTACTGGCAATTCCGACTTTCAGGACAGGCAAAAAGAAGGGGGAGAAAGGAATTCGATTGGCCCCATTCCTGAGGGAAAGGGCCTGTGGATATTGGGGTGGGCTCAACCAACCGTATTCGGTTTAAGTGGAACTATAATACGGTTCAAAATGCGAACTAGCCGACTGAGAAGTCCTAGAAGAGACGAAGAGTGGGGCGAGCAGGCCAGTCAAGGGAAAGCAGAGCGAGCGAGCAAAAATAGTTTTAAAATGTACTTGTCTTTGAGAGAAGATGCTCGCAGTAATACTAGGAGGTTGCTCTGTGTCAGGTTACTTTTGGTGTCTACCCGGGGGCCCCAACAATCATTATGGCACTTCCAATATTTAAGGCTAGGTATCAGTGGTGTCGCCAGGCGCCCCCTGATGGGGGGCTGCCCCCCCGACACCCCCCAATAAAACTAAAAAACTTTAGGTTTCAGTTTCGAAACCTATTTTTGACAGTTTTTTTGGGGGGGGGTTAAATGTTCTGGCGATTTTAATTGTTAAAAGGGCATTTTAAGGTGTATGTTTGCTTTGCCGGTACGTAGCTTGAATATGGGGCGTTCCAGCAACGATCATCTTCCTGCGCCCGGGCACAGCTTCTCCCTGCGCCTGGGTACGGACTCCGTAAAGCCCCCAGCAGCGCTTTCTGGAGTTTGCGCATGCGCAGACCCACGGAGTTTCCAGGGACGTTCTGGGCATGCGCAAACTCCGGAAAGCGCTGCTGGGGGCGGTACGGAGTGGGAAAAGTGGGAAAAGCAAAAAAAAAATGCAAATTGAAGGAGGCCTGTGCCCCCCCCCCAGAGCCTCAGTGCCCCTACACCCTGGGGCCCACCGCCCCATATCAGGCGACGCTACTGCTAGGTTGGTATAGAAGTTCAAAATGCCAAAGCTAAGTAACACCAAGGCACCTGAAATAAGGAACATGATTTCTCAGTGTCGCTGGGCCCTCCTCCTTCCCCGGGGCACATTCCCCTGGATGGAAAACATCTAGGCCAGGGATTCAAAAAGGCCGTAGCTGGCTGAAAACTGTCCGAGGCAGCTTTGTTACTCAAAACATTTCAGCATTTTTTTCAATTCAACACAAAAGATCAGAGGGCTCTCCTTTACCACCCCTTGGGTTTTGTCACCTAGGTCCCCACAGGGTTGCTGACTCCCCCATTCTATCAACCTCTGCTCAGGTTTGGGTAGAGGCCTGTCATTGGACTGGAATGTGGCCTTCGAGGTTACTGCAGCAACCACGCTGTGTGCCTACAGATCTCATTGGGATCAGGAGTCTCGGAAGATTTCATGTCACTCTAAGGGTGCCCATGGACTTGCCTCCAGCACCCAATGGGGTTTTGGTGGGCCAACTCCCTTGAACCCCTAATCCCTCCCATACAGTTGAGTTTCTTCTCCTCTTATCTTCCCAGGCCCTTCTGTACCTAGTTCCCTGATGGTGAACCTATGACACGCGTGTCACTGGTGACACGCGAGGTCATTTTGGGTGACACGCCAGTATTTCCGCCTGGGCCCCTGACACACCTTACATTTTTGCAAAAGTTTTACAGGCTTGTCTTGAACATTCAGGGCAGAGATTTTTGGCAGACCTCTTTTATTATCTAGTAAAACTCAGCAACAAAAAAGTCATTAATAAAATGCAATGTGTTCTATAGTTGTTTTTCAGTTCAGTTCAATTCAAAATTACTGTTAAAAGTAACAATAGTCAAAGTACTATTAAAAGTGTGTGTGTGTGTGTGTGTGGGGAAACGACACACCAGCAGAGTCAAGTTAGGCATTTTCAAAAGTTTTGACACACCAAGCCCAAATGGTTCGCCATCACTGACCTAGTTCCTCTGTTTTTTTCCTCCTACCAACTTTTCTCTTTCCTTTCTCCTCTCTTGCTGGTCTTTCCTCCTTGTATCTCATCTTGTTCCTCTTCCTTCTCTTCCCCCCCCCCCCATGAACCCTTTCTGGCTGCTCATATGGGCTGATACCAGGCCTTTATGTTCCAGCTGACAGCTAGCAGCTAGGAGTAAGCAACAATTGATGATGTTATTCACTGTTGTGATCCTCTGGTGATCGGCAGCACTACTCCAGCATGACTGGGTGCTGTGTTAAGCCACACTCCATAACAAAAAAAAGTAATGTATACATCTCCACATTCTAAGGGCGACGTAGTTACCCTGTATGTATTTTGCATGCAAATGTCTATACAGTTGGACCTTAGTATCTGCAGGGTTTCCGTTCCAGACACCCCTGCGGATACTGAAATCCGCGTAAAGCGAAATAGCTAGTGGAGCCAAGGGGTTCAGCACCACAAGGTGTTTCCCATTACAGTATCTGAGACCTCCACAACTGGTCAGAGTCATGTTTAGCATGAGTCAAGTTTCTACAAGAGTTAAATAAAACAGACGTAAAGCATATCCATTGTCAAGATCTGTGTGACTTGTTTGTTATCTGACAAATTATGCTTTAACCTAAATGACTTCTCTGGTCTAATTTATCATTCTATCATATTTTCTGTCCATATTTTTCACATCTCTATAGTCATTTTCTGCCTATCACAGGCATACCCTTTTCCTTAATCTGACACCAATTTTTTGTCAAAGAGAAACCAAAGGACATCATTATATACAGACATATACAGACAAAATGAAGTCTATATACAGACAAAAGGAGGTAGTGTTGTGATGGAAGAGAGGAGAGTGCTAAGATACAAGAGAAAATGTGTAGAAAAATGGATTCATTATTTTACACATTCTGGGATTAAACACTCAGGTCGATATACTTTTTATAACAACAACAAAAAGAGAAATGTTTCCTATCCATGTAACTTTCAGTGTATCTTTGAAGAGAATTGTTTACAAAAAAAAATATCAGGTGTTTGGAACTGAAATAGAACCACAGGAATTATTTCAATAAAGCAGCGTTTCTCAAATCCTACAGGGAAGCCCCTGTAAGTCTTTGCGGGGGTGGGGTGATGTTGGAGGCAGTGCTCCAGGCTGCATCGGTGCTGGAAAGTTGGATAGGATTGGGCACTTAGTGTCTGGACCTAAGAAGTGCATTTATTACAGCAGCGGTTCTCAAACTGCTGTAGGAGAACCAGAAGCAGCCGCTAGCCCCTTAAGGGGTATGGCAACCGCGATCACAGCAGCAGACCCGGGATCGTGCCACACTGCCAGTGGCAAAAGGGCCTGATCTATGAAGGGTTAGTCACTCCTAGACCATTTATATATTCGTTTTACGGCATAATCCTGTGTAACTTCTGAAAACCTGAAGTGGGTCACAATTGCTGCGGAGACCCAGTCAGCAGCGCGGGGAGGCCCACAGAGGGGACGGTGGGCCCCTTTTGCCACTGGTGGCGGCAAAAAGCCGCTTTTGCCACTGGTGGGCGGTGTGATCCTGGGAGTGCTGGCGCGATCCTGGGCCTGCTGCTGTGGCCGTGCTTGCCACGCCCCTTAAGGGGCTGGCGGCTGCTTCCGGTTCTCCTGGTGGGCCATAACCCACCAGTTTGAGAACCGCTGCTGTAATAAATGCACTTGTTAGGTTCAGACACTAAGGGCCCAATCCTATCCAACTTTCCAGCGCCGATGCAGCTGCAATGCAGCCCCAAGGTAAGTGATCAAACATTCCCTTGCCTTGAGGAGGCCTCCATGACTCCCCACCACCACAGGATGCTGCTCATGCCCCATTGGCAAGGCTGCATCGGCGCTGGAAAGTTGGATAGGATTGGGCCCTAAGAAGGCTTCTGTAACTTTCAGGGTGGGATCCTGTATATACACTTACCTGGGAATAAGTCCCATTGAATTCAGTAGCATTTACTTTTGAGTAGAGATGTACAGGATTGTACTGTGAGAATTCTATGTAAGAGAATTCTATAGATATTTCACAAGGTGTAGTTTATTCCATCATAATGCATCCTAGGCTAGAATGCACACCTGGTAGAATTTTATCTTTGATGCAACCCTAACTTTCATTGATATTTGAATGTTTGACAATGTCTACCTGCAGGTTTTGTGTATACTATAGAAATATTCTAAAGTTCTTTGATTAAATAGCTCACCTCTGGTGTAGTCAACAGAGGTCCTATTGTCCCCATGGAGAATTGTTTAGCAGAACTTCAGGCAAACAGGAGTCTTGCTTTTTTTGGGGGGAGGGGTACTGTTTTGTTTAAAGCTAAAATGGTAAACTAGAAATACAGTGAGCTTGCATGTGTCTCAGGAAGCCTATCGTTGACAATATATAATTACTGTATGTGATAATAATGTGTATGGTTTATTATATATATTTATATATGTACACATATATACAGTATACATATACTGTATTGTATATAATGGATTTTTTAAAGTAGTATGTCAAGATGCTGAAATTGATTTGAAAGATTAGAATTTTGTAGTGCCTGCAGTTAATGCACTTCTTCAGATAACAGAGCTAGTGGGCTCCAGTTCTCAGATATGCATGTAGTTCTTCAAAAGTATGTAATTTCATATCTTAATTTTTTTTACAAAACAGTGTATTTTACAGGTGGTGATTTGAAACATGTTCTTATTACCCAGAAAGAGGTTCAGGAAACAACACAAGTTCTTTATACAAAGGAAAGGCTAGGAAAAAAAGGTACATTAATACATTTTACCTTCTAGTATTGCATACCATTTACTGAATCTGAAAACACTTTTATTTTTCTCTAAAAGTAATGTTTTCTCAGTTGTTCTCCTAGAAGGTGACTCTTTAAAGGAAAACATTTTCTTCTAGTCAGTTTCACCTTTTAGGTACTTAAAATTACCACTGTTTGTATTATATGTGTAATTTTATGGGAACTTTTAAATTTATTTATTTATTTTTGATAAATCCATAACTTACACTCAAAAGCTATGCAGTCAGACAGCCAGCAGAAGGGTGGGGGCTATCCAGTGTTTTGCACTGAGTGTCTCATGTATGACTATCTGCCTCTTGGGCACAAGTCATGGGTGTGTGCTCGGTGCAAAGAGCTCCAGGCTCTCAGGGAACGGGTTCGCTCCCTTGAAGCCACGGTTGCTGACCTGGAGAAGCAGAGACAGGTAGAGAGGAACCAGGGTGAGACTTCTAGGGACGTGGAGGCATCGTCCTACCCTCAGTTGGCCAGCGCCTCAGCTGCCAGGAAAGGGAGTCTCCGGGCTGGAGGACATTGCTCTGGAAAAGAGGGAAACAATCCCACAGTGGGGACCCCTTCTTCAGGTGATGGGCCCGTATCCAGTCGCACTATGGATACTCCTCTGGGGAGGGGGGGAAGGGGGCTTCTTGTTGTGGGTGACTCTATAGTCAGGAACATAGAAAGGGGGGTCTGTGACGGATGTGAGGACCGCACGGTGACTTGCCTACCTGGTGCGAAGGTTGCGGACATCACCTCTCGTCTAGATAGGCTGGTAGAGAGTGCTGGGGAGGAGGTAGCGGTTGTGGTGCATGTTGGCACCAACGACGTGGGGAAATGTAGCCGGGCGGTCCTGGAGGCCAAATTTAGGTTGCTAGGTAGGAAGCTCAAATCCAGGACCCCAAAGGTAGCGTTCTCAGAAGTGCTACCTGTTCCACGCGCAGGGCCAGCTAGGCAGGCGGAGCTCAGGGGTCTCAATGCGTGGATGAGACACTGGTGTCAGGAAGGAGGGGTTTAAGTTTGTTAGGCACTGGGGAACGTTTTGGGACAAGCCGGGCCTGTACAAGAGGGACGGGCTTCACTTGAACCAAAACGGAACCAGACTGCTGGCGCGTAACATTAAGAAGGTGGCAGAGCAGCTTTTAAACTGACTCCTGGGGGAAAGCCGACAGGAGCCGAGGGGCATCCGGTTCGGGACTCCTCATCCCTCGGGAATGAGGGTGCAGAGGATGGGGAACAGTCAAGTAATAACAGAGTAAGAATTGGGAGTGGTAGCGTGATGGGACATGACAGCCAGTCTAGCAAGACAGAAGGCTGCAGGAATAAAGGGGCAAACATGCAGCCCTTCTTGGGGGACCAGGTATATAAGTGCTTTTATGCAATTGCCCGAAGTCATCGGGCAAAGATGGGAGAACTGGAATGTTTGGTGGCTAAGGAAAACATTGACATAGTAGGTATAACAGAAACCTGGTGGAATGCGGAGAACCAGTGGGATACTGCAATTCCAGGATATAAACTCTATAGGAGGGACAGAGAGGGGCGTGTTGGAGGTGGGGTGGCCATCTATGTCAAAGAGGGGGTAGAATCCACCAGAGTAGAGCTGGAGGGGGGCTCTGACTCCTCCGTAGAATCACTGTGGGTTAGATTACCAGGCTCAAAGAGTGATGTAATAGTAGGGGCATGCTACCGTCCTCCAGATCAAAAACCTGAAGGGGATCTTGAAATGAGGAAGCAAATCAGGGAGGTGTCAACGAGAGACAGGGTTGTAGTCATGGGGGACTTCAATTATCCTCACATCGACTGGGTCAATTCATGCTCAGGTCATGAAAGAAAGACTGGATTTCTGGATATGTTAAATGACTGTGCCTTAGAGCAGCTTGTCACGGAACCGACCAGAGGACAGGTGACTCTGGACTTGATATAGTGTGGCACTCAAGATCTGGTCAGGGAGGTAAATGTTACCGAACCGTTGGGGAACAGTGACCATGCTGCGATCTGTTTCGCCATGCATGTCGGAGGGAGAGTGCCGAGCAAATCTGACACGAAAACCCTTGACTTCCGAAGGGCAGACTTCCCCAAAATGAGAAGACTAGTTAAGAAAAAGCTGAAAGGGAAGGTAAAAAGAGTCCAATCGCTCCAGAGTGCATGGAGGCTGTTTAAAACAACAGTCATAGAGGCCCAGCGGGAGTGTATCCCACAAAGGAGGAAGGGCTCGACCAAGTCCAGGAGGATGCCGGCATGGCTAACAAGCACAGTTAAGGAGGCTATAAAAGGCAAGGAAGCTTCCTTCCGTAAATGGAAGTCTAGCCCTAATGAGGAAAATAAACAGGAGCACAAACTGTGGCAAAAGAAATGTAAAAAGATGATACGGGGGGCCAAGAAAGACTTTGAGGAACGTATGGCAGGCAACATAAAAGGGAATAATAAAAGCTTCTTCAAATATGTTAGAAGCAGGAAACCTGCCAGGGAAACGGTGGGTCCGCTGGATGGTGAGGGAGAGAAAGGGGTGATAAAAGGGGACCTGGAGACTGCAGAGAAATTAAATGAGTTCTTTGCATCTGTCTTCACGGCAGAAGACCTCGGGCAAATACCGCTGCCAGAACGGTCTTCCCTGACTAAAGAATTAAGTCAAATAGAGGTTAAAAGAGAAGACGTCTCAGACTTAATTGACAAAATAAAGATCAATAAATCACCAGGCCCGGATGGCATCCACCCAAGAGTTCTGAAGGAACTCAAGAATGAAGTTGCTGACCTCTTGACCCAAATATGCAACTTGTCCCTTAAAACAGCCACTGTGCCAGAGGATTGGAGGATAGCTAATGTCACGCCAATCTTTAAAAAAGGAAGGAGGGGAGACCCGGGAAACTACAGGCCGGTCAGCCTAACATCTGTTCCAGGGAAGATGGTGGAAAGTCTCATTAAGGATAAAATCTTAAAATACATAGAAGAACAAGCTCTGCTGAGGGAGAGTCAGCATGGCTTCTGCAAGGGGAAGTCTTGCCTCACAAACCTGTTAGAATTTTTTGAAAAGGTCAACAGGCATGTGGATGCGAGCGAACCCGTGGATATTATATATCTGGATTTTCAGAAGGCGTTTGACACGGTCCCTCATGAAAGGCTCCTGAGAAAACTCCACAGTCAGGGAATAAGAGGGCAGGTCCTCTTGTGGATTAGGAACTGGTTGAAGACCAGGAAACAGCGAGTGGGAGTCAATGGGCAATTTTCACAATGGCGAGAGGTGAAAAGCGGTGTGCCCCAAGGATCGGTCTTGGGACCGGTGCTTTTCAACATATTCATAAATGACCTGGAGTTGGGGATAGGCAGTGAGGTGGCCAAGTTTGCGGATGACACTAAACTTTTCCGGGTGGTAAAGACCAGCAGGGATTGTGAAGAGTTCCAGAAGGATCTCTCCAAACTGGGAGAATGGGCAGCAAAATGGCAGATGCGCTTCAATGTAAGTAAGTGCAAAGTGATGCACATTGGGGCAAGAAACCAAAATTTCACATATACACTAATGGGTTCTGAGTTGTCTGTGACGGATGAAGAGAGAGATCTTGGGGTGCTGGTGGAAAGGTCGATGAAAGTGTCGACCCAGTGTGCGGCGGCTGTGAAGAAGGCCAATTCCATGCTCGGGATCATTAAAAAGGGGATTGAGAATAAAACGGCCAATATCATTATGCCTTTGTACAAATCGATGGTAAGGCCACATCTGGAGTATTGTGTCCAGTTCTGGTCACCATACCTCAAAAAGGATATAGTTGAATTGGAAAAGGTGCAGAAAAGAGCGACCAGAATGATTTGTGGGCTGGAGCACCTCCCTTACGAGGAAAGGCTACAGCGTCTGGGGCTTTTCAGCCTAGAAAAAAGGCGCCTGAGGGGGGACATGATTGAGACTTATAAAATTATGCATGGGATGGCGAGAGTGGATAGAGGGAAATTCTTCTCCCTCTCGCACAACACCAGAACTAGGGGACACGCACTAAAATTGAGTGGAGGGAGAGTTAGAACAGACAAAAGAAAATATTTCTTTACCCAGCGTGTGATTCATCTGTGAAACTCCTTGCCACAGGATGTGGTGATGGCACCTGGCCTAGATGCCTTTAAAAGGGGTTTGGACAAATTCATGGAGGAAAAGACCATCACAGGTTACAAGCCATAAGCAACCTCCTGGTTTTTTTAGAAGTGGGTTTTCTCTGTGCCAGGTGCAAGGGAGTGGCGACTGGACACAGGTATCTTGTTGTCTCGTGTGCTCCCTGAGGCATCTGGTGGGGCCACTGTGTGACACAGGAAGCTGGACTAGATGGGCTTTTGGCCTGATCCAGCAGGGCTCTTCTTATGTTCTTATGTTCTTATGTTCTTATTTTTCACATTTTTATACCGCCCTTCCTCCAAGGAGCTCAGAGTGGTGTACATATTTCCTCCCCTCCTTTTGTCCTCACAACAACCCTGTGAGGTAGGTGGGGCTGAGAGATAGTGACTGGCCCAAGGTCACCCAGGAAGCTTCGTGGCTGAGCGGGGATTTGAACCTGGATCTTCCAGGTCTAAGTCTGACTCCCAAACCACTACACCATCCTAAATATAAACCGCTTTGAATTTATTAAGAAAAGTAGAAGAAAATGTCTAAAATAAAATTACAAATTTTGTGATTCCAGAAATCAACCTAGGCATTTGGGGAGCGGGCTGTGTTGGGGCCTGTTGTGATGGCATTGGCGTGGCATGAATATACTCATGATGGCACTGCACCCCATGCCTCTTTCTCCTCTTCCACTGTGGTATCCTTGCTGGCTGCTACCGCCATACCAGCTGCCGTGTTGGCTGGTGGCTGGCTCCTACCCTTGCAGTGTGCTCCATGCGTCCTGGGCTGAGGGAAGGAAGACATGGTCAGTCCCTGCAGCAGCATGGCCCCTTGGCTGGTACCCAGTGTCGCCCTGGAAGCCCATGGGCCTGCCCCATGTTCACTGTCAGTGGCAGAAGTACTGTGCTGTGATGCGCTCCCAGATGACCATGCCCTTAGCGTTTTGCTCTGCCGAGTCATGTTGTTGAGCGTGGCGCACATGACAAACACCTTGGTTGCCTTATCAGATGTTCTCACCAGATGCCCCCCAACGATAAGTCCAGACACCTGAAGTGCAACTTTAGCATCCCAAAACCATGCTGTACAACCATGTGCGTTTGCTGGTGCACCATGGTGTACCCGCCCATGGGCCCTGGGGTCTGAGCCACTTTAGGTGTCATGAAGTAGGGCCACAGGGGGCAGCCATGGTCATCTAGAAGGTGGATACAGCCAGTTGTCACCCACATGCTGATGCAGCCCTCCCAGTCCCCACCCTTGGCCCGTTTCCTACCTAGGAGCCAGCTGTCCCCGTCTGGCCATGAGGGTACACAGTTAAGTAATCCTATAATACAGTAATACAGTTAAGTAACCCTATACAACTGTTTAGAAGGGCTGGTAGATTGTTATGCAACTTTGAAACAGTAGATATTTAACAATGTAGAAACATGATTTTATTCTCTAACATTTACTTGAATTTTTCCCCCTTGGGTAACTTTACATACAGCAGACTGCAGACAACATGTATGGTGATAGAATACAAACTGAAGCCTTAGATAACAATTCAGAGGAAGGTATTTCAATGTTTATATTCCTTACTAAGTTGGATCTTACCATTACTGATGTTTAATTGCATTTTGATGTATGAGGCGTAGGGCCCAGTCCTATCCAACTCTCCAGTGCTGATACATTCGTGCCAATGGGGCGTGCGCTGCATCCTGTGGTGGTAGGGCATAATGTCTGTTCCCTTATCTCGGAGCTGCATTGTGGCTGCATCGGTGCTGGAAAGTTGGATAGGATTGGGCCCTTAAATGAATATGCTGTGTGTGCATATAGATAGATTATTGTTGTTGGCACTCCTAGAAGAAAGTTTGAAATATAAATGTACAGGCTTCCCCCGTATCCGCAGATTCACTTATCTGCGGTTCTCCGCCCCCACGCACCCATTACTTACCTGTCTTCCTTTTCAGTAGTGCCAAGCACTCATGTCTCTTCCTTTGCAGCCTGTTACAGAACGCTAGAGGAGGAATGTTAGAAGCAGTCAGCCAGAACGCTAGAGGAAGACTAAGAGAACGCTAACAGGAAGCCTGCTTCCTGTTAACGTTCTCTTAGTCTCCCTCCTCTAACATTCTGGCCGCTTCCTGTTAGCCTGCTTCCTGTTAGCGTTCTTTTAGTCTTCCTCCTCTAGCATTCCGTCTAACAGCTTCTCGCGTTCCTCCTCTAGTGTTCTGTAACAGGCTGCAAAGGAAGAGACATGAAGTTGCAAAATAAATCATGTAAAGAGAAGTTTGTGCTCGTGGAACTCTGCTTTGCACATTTTTACCTATTTCCCCTTCCCACCTCAGCCCCCTATACTTCAAAAAATATAGAGGTATTCTGTTGCAAAATGCATTTTTAAAAAGTTTGTTTTGTTTTAATACTTGCAGGGACTGACATAGAAAAAGAGAGCAGTTTAACTGAAACATTATGGGATAGAGTAAGAGGAAAGTTGAAAGCTGTTAAGGTAACAAAATAGTTTGTACTCAGTTGTAATTCAGCATTTCATGACCCGATCCTACCAGTCTTGTCCGCTGGCGCAAAAGTGCCATAAAGCGCTTTGCAACAGCATTAGTATTAGTAGTGCCAGTGGGAAGGCCAGAGCCTTCCTGTTGGGCTTGGTGGCCAGAGCGACGCTTGCCGGAGCAGGTAAGTCCACTGCCGGGCAGCGCAGGGGCAAAGAGGGGGCGGAACAGGGCAGGGGTGATGACAGAGGCAGAGATATGCGGATTGGCACTGGGAGGGGGTGAGATCAGTGGCACCAGCATGCACCGTATCCTATTTCCCTTCCTGGGCCTACATGGAGGAACATACATGGATACATGTGGACTTGCGCCAGTGATGTCGCTGGCGCAGGCCTGAGTTGATCTGTTGTACCTGCTGGGGATTACCCTGGGGCAAAGGAACAAATGTCACCCCAAGGAGACCTCCAGCATGCAAAACTCCCTTGTGGGATGCAGCAGAAGCTGTACCGGCGCCACTGCATTGCCACGTGGGAGTTTAAGTAGGAGTGGGCTTTAAATGAAATATGCAACATGCTGTATTTGTGTTTATAGGTGGAATTTTCAAATACTCTAAGAGAGTCAACGTCTTTCCCACACAGATTGGAGCACCTCAGAAAGAAGACATCGAATACAAGATATGGAAAGCCTGTAAGTGATCTCAGTTTTTTCTTTCTCATTTTTAAGAAGAAAAGGGAGTTTACTAAGATATGCTTTGTTTTAGGCTGCACAAGAAGAAAAATCTTCAGACAAACATCGATGTGATACTAAAGAATACCAAAGCAATCTTGGCACAAGCACTGAGGTAATAAACCATTTATAAACATTGCTATTAAGAGCATTTGACTAAACCCGTTATCTACAATCTGGTATAAGTAATCTCTAATATGAGTGTGTTATTGTAAAATGTTTAATTTTGATTATATTGCCTGTAATACAGAAACAAAATTTAGATGTTCCTGGCCACTGTCATCATTGGTGAAATGTTGTCTTTGGTATATCCTACTTATGTATGCAAATGTAGATTTTGTCTAGACCTTTGTCACTAATGTATGAGTTACATAGGAAACAAAAACAGGTTCCTGGCTCTTCATAGGACTTGCAGTAGGGAAAATGAATAAAAAAGAGAGAGATGAGTGGAGTGGTAGAGGTCAAGGAGGAATGAACTAAATACAATTTTCACTTAGTGAAAGCAAGAGGAAATGGACAGTCACATAAGATAGGAGAAGACCTATTACTAACAGACCAATCCGCAGCCATTTACTACAGCAGATCAGAGTTCTGCTGTTGTAAAATGGCTACCGATTGAGAGCACAGCACTCCATCGGTGACCATTTTGATAGCACTACTGTAAGAGGCCTCAGTACTTTCCGTCTATCGGCGGACCGCCCTGGACCCGCCAGAGTGGGTAAGGCAGCGGTGAGGGGCAGGGAGGGGGAAGGAAGGCTGTGGGAGGGGATGGATCCGGTGGCAATGGCGCATGCCAGGTCCTATCACTTCTTTTTTGAGCCTCCTTGCCCCCTTTCTGTACTCGGACTTGCTGTTCCAGCTGGCGCAGGTTCAAGGAGACCCATTACGGAGCGGGAGGTTTACGAAGGGGTAAAGAGATTTAAATTCCCTTACCCTTCCAAAGCCTCCCAATCTGCCCCCCTGATTCAGTGCAATTGTTTTTGGCGTGGCTGCACCAGTGGGGGGACGGACGGATAGGATTGGGCTGTTAGGGTGGTAACTGGAGAATTGAGAATTATGAGCACCAAAATTTTAGGAAATGGGGAAAGAAGGGTGGGGGGAGGGCAAAGCCATAGAGAACAGTCTATTACAACCCAATCCTATCGAAGGAGCCCGCTAGCGGAACTCATGTTCTGCTGGCGTAACCTCCTTTATGGCCATCACAAACATGACTAGGCCAGTGCATGTGGGCTGGCCACCACCGCAAGCGGCCAGCTTTGCATGCCAACGGATGCCGGATGCCTGTTGGAAGAGGTAAGCCAGTGTGGGGGGCTGGCAGGAGGTGGGGGGGTGAACTGGGGAGGGGAAGGGTGGAATGGTGGAGGGGGTGGGCGGATGGGGTGGTGACAGAGGCAGGGAGGAGGGCAGATCGGGCCCAGGAGGGGGGCGGGTTTGGCGGCGGCAGCAGCACACGCTGAATCCTGACCCCATTCCCAGGTCTGATCCACCTTCACTGATCAATGTGGACTTGCCCCAGCGATTGAGCTGGCACAGGTCCAAGTTGACCAATAGCGGCTGCTGGAGCTTACCCCAGGGCAAGGAAACAAATGTTCCCTTACCCTGAGCAGGCCTCCAGCAGCCAAAACTCCCCCGTGGGATGCAGCGGAAGCTGTGCTAGTGCCGCTGCATTGCTGCATGGGAAGTTAGGTAGGATTGGGCTGCTAAAATGTTACTTACGAAGGAAAGCTTGAGATAATAAAATTGAAACAATCAAACTGGGAAATGACCTGAGTTCTAAAACTTGACCTGAGTTCTAAAACTTGAGAACTGATTCAAGTTTTAGCTGAGGGAAATAGGGAGGAAGGGGTGGAGTTTTGCAACGTACAAGTAAATGTTACGTGACTTGTATGTTGCAACAAGTTACAAAAACTTATGGGTTGGTGATAAATTTAATATGATGAGCAAAGAAAAGGAAGGAACCAAAGCTAAAGTCAAGGTTCAGTGCCAGGGTGAATGATGCTGTTAGTGGAAGTATGGATTAATCAAGGAAATGAATAGGAGGGAAAGGAAGACCACCCAACGATTAGTAGTACTGATTGATAATTACTCAGCTGTTTTTCAATCTTAGAATCAAATCACATTAGATGAGGGCTTTAAATTTTTTACGTCAACTTTTGAAGAACAACCACAACTGAAAGAAACGGGTCAAGATATTGACCAGGTATTGTTATCTTCTTGTTATAAACATCGCCTTCTTCCTGTTGCATTATGTTGGAGTGGCAGAGCTCTCTGCATTTGAATGTACTTAGTTACTGTACAGCAAGTCCTCACAGCGCAATCCTATCCAACTTACACCACCGGTGTAGCCAGCAGTGCAGCGAGAACAGGAGGCCCCAGAACGGAAAGGGGATTCAAATCCTCTTTGAATCCCCCTTTGGAGGGGATCTGAATCCCCTTTCCATTCTGGGGCCTCCCGTTCTCGCTGCACCGCTGGTTACACCGGTGGTGTAAGTTGGATAGGATTGCACTGTTAGTCATTTCGTTAAAGTTGTTGAGAAAAAAACCAATTCTTGGCTGGGGCCACTGTCTGTGTGGAGTTTGAACATTCTCCCCATTCCTGCATGGGTTTTCTCTGACCTGGAAAGTTCACATTTATTTCAATGTTTAGTATTACAAGTGTTTGGGGTCTTTATTTAAAAGTTTGGTGATGTTTTTGTGACCAGTAATATGCTGTAAACTCTTGTTTCGGTATATCAGCCTGCGGTAAAATTGATTTCATAATAAGTTGTTTTGCTTAAAGTTGCAGTTTCTAAGAACCTATCTACAACTTTAAGTAAGGATTTGCTGAACTTTTATTTCCTCGTCTATAGTTAAAGCATACTTATGAAATTTGAAAAGTTATAATCTGTAAGCCAGAAGGAATGTACAAATATAAAACAGCCAAATATTCTTTAATGAGCTTTTTCTTTTCTTTGCTCATCCAGCTTATAGTTTCAAAATACTTTGTGCCATTCATAAGTTTTGTCCAGTTTTCTTTGACCATAATCAGAAGAAGCATTTTACATATGAGGCTCTAAGCAGAAGAGCAGCTTGCATCATAGGAGATCACTTCAAAGGAAGCTCTGTGCGTGTAGTGTCCTTGCTCATGCATAAAATACTTATTTGAAGCACATCCATCATGTCTGGAAGAACTGTACATATTGACAGTAATACTACATCAGGGGTGGCCAACCTTCCACCATTAGGGCCTCTGCGTTCTTAAGAGTTGTGTAGAAGACAGAATCTTGGCAGCTGCAATTGCTGATGGTGCTGCTAAAGCAGCTGCACCTGCTGAAATGCCCTCACCTATCCAACCATTAAAGGGCCAGGGGCATTCATGTTGAAAGGTTGGCCACCCCTGTACTAGATAGTTATTCTGTAGTTGCAACCATTGGAAAAGGAGAACCCATGTTTCTTTTCAGAACATTTACTCCAACTTTGCTTTATCTTATGGTAGAATTACATGCTAGACCAGTTTGGATGATGTGACCAAACCAGTCCTATCCACATGTGATTGTGTGTGGACAAACATGGAGTTCCCAATCAGTTGCCTGCCCTTACAGTCACCATGAAGTGGAAACAAAATAAAAATAAAAATAGGGTGATACTGTGATTCTCTGCACTTCTGCAGTGAACAACATTTTGGAAATAGTTGTTACTTTTTCAGTTAGCTCCATATGCTGAAGGGGGCTTTGTCCCTTCATGCAAACAACAACAAACCCCCCAACCCCTCCCCAATCTCAATTAATATTACACTGATTTTCTTCCTCATTACTAAACAACAGAAATCAATACATGACAGTCTTCAAAATTTCTGTATCTTGAACGAGCAAGTTCCTCTGCTTGACCACTTAAAAGAAATGTTGCTGCCAGAATTACTTGAAGTAAAACCTCCTGAGTATGATTCCAGTAACAAGGAGAAGAAAAAACAATGGGAGCAACTTTTTGTGCCAAGCACTTCGCCAGGTATGGTGTTTCAAAATAACAGTGATTTTGCCTTGATTACACTGTGCAAATTTTGTACAGTAGCTCTGTACTGCCTGTTAGTAGGTGATGGAAATTGTACCAGTATAAGTGAGAGTCAGTCTTGAGATTCAGTACTGCTGTTTTATACAGTATAAAGCTAAGAATGATCCCTGAAGTGTGTTTAATACCATCATAGTGATTTCAAAATCTACTGCTGAATTCTGGGGTTTTCTGGGATTCAGCAGCAACAGGGATCATCTAGGAGAAAGAACGAGACTTTGTCAATCAGACTGTTTGGCCCAACTCTCTTCTGGCCCTTTTTCTCTCCAGCAGTAGCCAGCCACTCTACTTGGAATGTGAGAGACTCATCCATCAGCCTGTTCTGACAGTTATTCACCCAGATTTTTCTGGATTGATTCTCTTTCTGTTTTATTTTCCATTCCTTTCCTCCCTAATGTGTCATATCCTTATCTTTAGTTAGACTTACCATCGTCCCGGAATCGAGTCTGGCTTTGGCCTAGTCTGGGCCCGAGCAGCTCCCAAGGATGCACTGCATCTGTCCAATGGGCTTCCGGCTTCCAGAACTTCCAGTCGATGATGTGACCAAAGCTGGAACCCCATTGGGCAGCCTCAGTGCATCCTTGGGAGCTGCTCAGGCCCGGTCTAGGCCGAAGCCAAGCCTATCTTTAGTCATAAGCTTGATGGGCAGGGCTCATGTTATTTCTAATTTTTGTTCATCAGCAATTTTATAAATGCTTTATGAACGTTATAAGTGCTTTATAAATAGAATAGTATCATCAGTATCAGCTAGTAGCGTCAGAGCCAGACTGCAGCCATTTTGAAAAGCAGCCTCCAGATTCCATTTTAAGTTGCCACTTTCACGCCTGGGTTGTGGCTTGGCAGCTTATCTAAGATACTTTGCTAACTGTTACAATGTCAAGAGGGAACTTAGGGTGATATTGATGCTTTAGTGCAGGGGTGCACAACTTGGAAGTAGGTAGGGGCCAAAATGAATAGACTAAACTTCTTCGGGGCCGCACAGGGGGCGTGTCAAGGAACTGTGATGTCACTTCCTCAAGAAGTGATATCACAGGGTGTGTGTCCATGAGCCGGAAAATATCCGGAAAAGCAACATATTAATAAATAAAGATATTTACAGAATTAAACATTCGAATTTGCCCTCCTGCCACGAATCCGAGCCTCCTCCTCACACGGGGCAGCAACAGAGCCAACAGGACAAGCCCCAAAAACTCCGCGCCCATTGGCACACAAGAGGAGACGCGGCTCTTCCAGCTCCTGGCCGCAGTGGCGTTCCTGCGGTAGGGGCTCGACAGTAAGTTACGCCACGACCGACTACCGCGTTCGCACCACGGCCGACTACCGCGTTCCCTGGTAGAAGATGGGTGCATTCCTAACTGAATGGGAATGCCCTCACGCCGGCTCGAGGTAGGGTCGACCGTTGCAAACGTTTTTTTCCCTCCGCGTGAGGCTGCCCGTTCCCCAGTTCGGCCCTACCTTAGCAAGAGATAGGACGTGACCGTTGGGGCTACGAGCCCAGACGCAGTATTTTCCTTCGATTTTCTCTTCATTTCGTCCTCCCTCCTCCTTTAGCTAGAGGTTGAGATTAGTTGAAGTGTTCTGGTGATTGGAGGGGGAGGGAGACCGGCTAGACTTCTGGGCGACCGTGTTTGCGGGAGAAGTCAGAGCGATCTGCTTTCGTTTTTAGCCAGCAGCGCCCGTATTAGCAGCAGACGGCAGTAACACACTGATCTGGGCATGTGATTACTGTTTTTTCTCAAGAGTTTGTCAGTGACTCACTGCTGCGCCTACCTGCACCCTCTCGCAGCGGCAGCGGAAGGCTTAGGAAGGACCGGTGATCCTCCTCTGAAGTGGGGTGGCTGTTAGCGTGAGAACAATAGCAGGGAACAGCCAAGACTCCACAGATCTCCCGAAGAGCCATTAAGCACTTCTTCGAGGAGATTAGCTGATACTAAGTCGCATTTGCATAGATACAATGTCGTATTTGCATAGTAAAGCAGTAAGAGCAGGCAATATGTCTTTGGTAGAAGGAAAAGGTGCCTCAGACTCGGATGGAGGGGAGGGAACCTCCAGAGAGTCGCAGTTCATTTTAAATGCGGTGGCACAAGAGCAGATGATGGGCTGGATTAAATCAGCCGTAAGAGAGGTGATGGCAACAGAGACTTTACAACAAAATGAGGTCCCTGTGTCTGGTCAAGAAAGAGGGCGGCAGTTATCTAGATCTCAGAGATCAAAGCGATCAAGATGTAGAAGCCCCTCCCACTCACCTTCCCCACCATCTTCCTCTTCGCAATCCTCATTCAGGAGATTTTCTTCTCCTGGTCAAGCTTCCTTACCTCCAAAAGAATTTAAGACTAACAACCCAATTGACAGATTGGGTAACTTGGGGAAAATTAAACCTAGAAATAAAAAAAGAACAACAGGGGAGTTTTCCTCTTCAGAGGATCCTTCTTCGAAGGAAGAGGGAGAGCTTTCAGGAGAACTTTCAGGGGAAGAGCAGGGAGAAACGCAGAGTAAAATGAACAGATTGTTTCCATCTGAGCTCTTTACAAGACTTTTGGCTAAGGTTGTTAGAGATTTAAATTTGGATTCGGTTAGAGAAAAGGAAAAACAGGATGCTGACACTAATTTACAGTCTGTGAAGTCGCTTTTTCCACAGAGACCTAGTAAACCTGACGAAATTCCCTTTCCAGAGCCGTTTAGGAGGATAATGATGGCTGAGTGGGCGTCTCCTTTCCTGAGCAGACGAACACCAAAGACAGTGAGCAGGTTGTATTCTCTGCCACAGGAAATGTTAGATACACTTAAAGTCCCGGTCGTGGATTCTCCGGTCGCTGTGTTAGCCACACAAGCAGTAGTGCCCTCTGAGGGGGAGACTGGTCCCAGGGATGCTTGTGATCGAAGAGTGGAGGCAGCTCTAAAGCGCAGTTTTGAGGCTGCATCATACTCACTAAGAGCGGCGGCCACAAATTCTTTAATGTCAAGGGCAATTGTGTACTGGTTGGATCAGTTGTCCAAGGTTAGTCTACCTAGGGAGGTAAAAAACACATTAAAGAAAATTTCATTGGCAGCAGCCTTTTCGGCTGACGCATCATTGGACTCATTGCAATTTGCTTCGAGATCAATGGTGCACAGCGTAATCGCCAGGAGAAACATTTGGTTACGGTCCTGGCAGGTGGATGCTGGATCTCAGGCACGACTAGTAGGAGCTCCTTCTGCAGGTTTGAAACTGTTTGGAGAGATCCTTGACCCAGTGTTAGTGGAAAACAAGGATAAAAGGAAGGTTTTGCCTACACTGACAAAGGAAGGATCGAAAGGAGGGTACCAGCATTCCTTTCGAGGTTTTAAGAGTAAATACAGACCAAAGGAACAATCTGGATACAAGCCAAAATGGTCAAAATTCAAGGGCTCCTTTAAGGGTAGAAATTTTGGAGGACCAACAAATAACACACAAGGAAAAGCCAATACTAAGCCCAGATCAGCATGACTCCATAATAGCTCCATCCGGACCCCCGATCGGGGCCCGTCTCCTTCACTTCACGCATCTCTGGAAGGAGATGACCATAGATGCGTGGGTGAAGGAGACGGTAACTTTAGGATATGCGATAGAGTTCGCCAAAAAACCGAGAGACCATTTTGTGGGAGTACCACGTTACAAGGCGAAAGAGAAACACCAGGCAATGTTGCAAGCGATAGATCACCTTTTAGAAATAGGAGCTATAGAGAGGGTATCAGACTTGCAGAGAGGCCAAGGGGTGTATTCTGTGCTTTTTCTAGTAAAGAAAAAATCAGGAGCGTACAGAGCTGTACTGAACCTAAAGTGGTTAAACCTTCTGGTGGTAAAGAAAAAATTCAAAATGGAGACAGCAGGTCCATTTTGCAGACAATCCAGGAAGGAGATTTTATGACATCTCTAGACTTATCAGAGGCGTATCGCCACATATCCATAAGGAAAGGGCACAGAAAATACCTAAGGTTTTCTTACAATCGAGCGCACTTCGAATATGTCGCACTTCCCTTCGGATTGGTTTCATCTCCGAGAACTTTTTCGAAAGTAATGATAACAATAATAGCGTTATTAAGGACAAGGGGTGAGTGTGCTTACCCGTACTTGGACGACATATTGATAAGGGCGTCGTCCAGAGAGCAGGCAGTGAATCACACCCAGGAGACAATTCAATGCTTAGAAAAACACGGGTTTGTCATCAACAAGGAAAAGAGCATGTTGACCCCGGATCAGACAATCGAGCATTTAGGCATGTGGATAGATTCAGTAGGTTACAAAGTGACTCTATCACAGACAAGAAGGCAAAAATTAGTGGAAATGTTAACATTACTTGCAGGATCAGACGAGATGGACGTGATGACCATGGCAAAAATCATAGGCATGCTAGTGTCTTGTCAGGATTTAGTAAGTTGGGCCAGGTATCACACGAGGCTGTTTCAGAGGGCCTTAAAACCATATCTGAAGTTGGTAGAAAGACGGATACACAAGGTGATCAAAGTACCAAGATACCTAGGGCCAGAGATGAGATGGTGGTTAGCTCCAGATCGGTTGAATTGCGGTGTGCACCTAGCTGTGCCTACCAGGGTGGTGGTGACAACGGATGCCAGCCTGATAGGATGGGGAGCACATACAGAGGGAGCATTCACTCAGGGAGAGTGGACGCCTCAGGAGTCAAGAGAGCACATAAATGTGCTGGAGCTAAGGGCAGTGAGGTTAGCCTTACTCAACTTCAACAGGACAGTACAGGGGAATCATGTGCTGATCAGAACAGACAATGTGACCACAAAAGCATACATAAACAGACAGGGAGGCACAAGGTCAAAATCATTGATAATGGAATCAGATCTTCTTTTCAGATGGGCGGAGATCAATTAGCAGTCCATAAAAGCAGAGTATGTGGCAGGAAATCTAAACGACGAGGCGGATTGGCTCAGTCGACGCAGAGTAAAGGAATCGGAATGGCAATTGCAACCAGACATTTTTGCACAGGTGACACGCAGATTCGGAAAACCTGTAATAGATCTGTTTGCGAGCAAGCTAAATGCATAAACAAAAAGATTTATATCACGGGGAGTGGAGGAAGGAGCGGAGAGCATGGATGCTTTTCACATACCGTGGCCACAGGGGCTTCTGTATGCCTTCCCTCCTGTTCCACTCATTCAGAAGGTGGTAAACAGAATCAGAAAGCTGGGGGCAGTAGTCATTCTGATAACTCCGGATTGGCCAAGGAGACCGTGGTACCCCGACCTAGTGAGAATGTCAGTACAGGTGACCTGGAAACTACCATACATGGTGGATATGCTACGACAGGGCCCAATTCTGCACCCAACACCTCAAACCTTGCATCTGAAAACTTGGAAATTGAGGAGCGAGCCCTTAGATCGTTAGGTTACTCAGATTCGGTGGTAAATACGATTCTGGCTTCTCGTAAGGAGTCAACTAGAAGGATGTATGCAGCGGCTTGGAGAGTGTTTGCACAGTGGTGTGCTGGCAAGCAGGTGCAGGCACGAAATCAAGGGATGGTAGATATCCTTATGTTTTTGCAGGAGGGATTAGATAAGGGTCTTAGTGGCAGTACGTTAAGAAGGCAGGTTGCGGCTATTCAGGGCATTCTAGGAGCAGATGGACAGAGACAATACTCTACGCATCCTCATATTAATAGATTCCTGAGGGGTGTAAATTATCTGAGGCCACCTCCAATACATAGATTTCCAACATGGGATCTAAACACTGTGTGGCATTGGTAAAGGAGCCTTTTGAGCCAATGGCCACAATTCCTCTTAAGGTACTGTCGGTTAAGACCATTTTCCTGATAGCAATTACATCGGCTAGGCGAGTCTCTGAGTTAGGCGCGTTATCCATCAATCCAAACCTATGTATTTTTCACAGAGATAAAGTGGTTCTGAGGACAGATCCAGCCTTTATTCCAAAGGTTAACACGCTATTCCACAGGCAGCAGGAATTAGTGTTACCAAATTTTTGCCCTAATCCAACGCATGCTAGGGAGAAAGAATGGCATACGCTGGATGTGAGGAGAGCTTTGCGTTTTTATATGGAAAGAACAAAAGAGATACGCAAGACTGAGGCACTTTTTGTTGCCATACAGGGCAGAAAAAAGGGGCAGAAGGTGGCAAAACAGATGGCTGAAGGAATGCATAGTAATGGCATATAAAGCGAGGGGACAGGAAGCTCCTCATGGGATTCAGGCACATTCAACCAGAGGAGCGGCAGCAACAGCTGCATTTGATGGGGTAGTTTCATTGCCAGATATCTGCAGGGCTGCCAGTTGGTCATCTACCCATTCTTTCATAAAGCATTATAAAGTAGACTTGGCATCGTCGGCTGAGGCTAGATTTGGCAGAAGAGTATTGCAGCACGTGCTGGGTCACACTTAGGTGCGGACGCAGCGTGATCCCACCCTGTGGCTAAGGTGTACTGCTGTGATACATCCCATTCAGTTAGGAATGCACCCTTCTTCTACCAGGGAAAAACAGAGTTTACTTACCAGAGAGCTCCTGTTCCTGGTAGAAGATGGGTGCATTCCACCCACCACTCATATCGCTCAGCGTCCTGCTTTTCAAAACAGAAATAAAGGGGGATTGCAGGTGGATAGTGAGGGATGTCTTTACTAACATGTCTTTAAAAAAAAAAGTAAGGTGAGAAAGAACTGAGGTTCTGGAAGGATAACACCTTTAGAGAGAAAAGAGGCGAGTTTTCCAGCTGTGGTATCTGAACTGGGGAACGGGCAGCCTCACGCGGAGGAAAAAAAAGTTTGCAACGGTCGACCCTACCTCGAGCTGGCGCGAGGGCATTCCCATTCAGTTAGGAATGCACCCATCTTCTACCAGGAACAGGAGTTCTCCGGTAAGTAAACTCTGTTTTTCACGAACCGGAGCGAGGAGGCCCCGCCCCCTCGCCATCGGAGCCATTCCGTGCAGCGAAGCAGAACGGGCAGGGTCTCCAGCTGATCGGCGGCCTGTCAGCGGAGCCTGTCAGCGGAGAGAAAGCAACGTGCAGGAGAGTCCCTGCGCGTTGCTTTCTCTCCGCTGATGGGCTCCTATGACGAGGGGGCGGGACGCCTCGTTCCTGAGAGTAACGGTGGGGCGGAAAGCTGCAGAACGTAGCTTTCTGACCCACCTCCAGCGACGCCAGTGCCAGAAGGCAAGTCATTTTGAGAGGAGCTGGCCCAGAAGTTAAAAGGAAGAAACCTGAAGAAACTCCAGGACGAGTAACTTCTCCGTCAGGTTCTCCCAAACGTAGGTGGTGTAATCCTGTCAGCGCTGCATCTGATCAATGGTAAGGAAGGTGTATGAGTGTGTGGGATGAATTAGGTCCTAGGGAATTTATGTATTGCTACCTCTTGCTGTAATCAATAAAACTTACTCTAATTGGATTTCATTGACCAGTCCATTGGTATATTCAGTCTGGCATTTTTGTTTTGCAGATTTAGAAATGAAGCCAAAATATAGTTCACATCTTATTTAGGATAGTTCTTTGTTAAAATGGGTAAGTTAATGCTAGAAGTTTACAGAAGTTTTAAACCTCATTGGGAGCCTATGTCAGTTTGAACAGTTCTGGAGGAGAGCTATAGGTGAGAAAAAATAAACATGCAAAAGAAAGAGAATTCTTGTCTGAAAATTCACTGAGTTTGGAATATGGAATGCAGCAGTATGTGAAGGGCAACTATTTAGAAAATGGCAACAAAATTCCACCATGCATTTGAGTCTCCTGTTTGTACTTTCATGGGTCAAGTCTACATATTTGGGTCTGGTCTACATAGAAAACAAGTAAAAGTGCATATCTCAGAATTTATATGTATTTACATTATCCTAAAATTAATTATTCATAATGAATAATGATTATTCTTAGTTGTACACAGCTGTAAGCTGCCAAACAATATGTTGCCACGGCACTTAGAAGAGGAAGGATTTTACACTCCACGAAAGCCTTATGTTTCTAGGAATACATACAACAAAATGGAAAACCGTCTTCTTCAGCAAAAAGGGGTAACTGTACTGTTTAGTTTTTTTTAGCTGCTGACTAGATAATACATTAGTAGATTAATTAACTTAATAGATTTGCTCAATTTTATTTGTGTTTCTGAATCATTTTTATCAAGGGAAAAAACTGGTTTGAAGAAAGTGGGGAAATAATTTCGTTGCCTTCTCCAATCAAACAATCAAGTTATTGCAGGGTGTCTTTTCCTGATAACATCAGCCCACAATTAAGGACGGTGTATAGAAAGGTTTGTTTGCATTTTTATTAAAGCAACAGGTTAGCTATGGCTTCCCCTACCATAGGTGGGGATTGTTCATTAGGAAATACTTAATAACCTTCCTAGAATTATGGTATATGAGTATGAAGACTGACAGTATATTTTAGATGTAGCCATTATTTCATTGTGTTTTATTTATTTATTTCTGTATTTGTTGGGGGGGACCGTCTGCTGCCCTGGGAATTGTATATGTGCTATCAAACTGGAAATAGTATATTTGAACATATATTATCATTAATATATATAATTTCATTAGGTTATTACAGTAGAAATATTGCATTATTAGAAATATTGCAATGTACTTTCCCTAGTGATTTTTGGCCATTAAATTGATAGGGATCTCCACACATGTGGGGTCAAACAAGATCAACATTCCTGAGCAATTACCAAAGTGCTAAACAGCAAAGTCACCTTTGATTCAGAGAAGGGGTCAGTTTATCATGCCATATAGATAAAGATATCTATGCTTAGGTGTAAAACTCAGCTTAACGTTTTGTAGGTGTAATAATAACTAACACTATGAAGCTATGTATATTTTGTGCAGTAACTTTATAATTGTAGGACTGCTTATGAATTTAGCCTAAAGTCTGGTAATTAAGGCTGGAGTCAGAAATGGTTTTTAGGGCCCAATCCTGTCCTTTCGTCCCACACCCCTGCTGGTGCTGAAAAGGAATGTGCTGTATCCAGCGGGGGGGGGGGGGTATCGGAAGGCTTTGGAGGGGAAAGGTGATTTAAAACCCTTTATCCCTCCATAACAGTGGCGTTCCTTGGGGGGGGCGGTGGTGCGGACCGCCCCAGGGTGGGGGGCGACAACACCTCCATTTTGACGGCTGCTGCAGCAGCAGCATTTCCGCTTGTCAGCTGAAGCTGGAGCTTGTCAGCTGGCGTGCAGGGGATGCGCTTCAGTTTGCCTTTTCAGATGTTACTGAATCAGATGACCAGTTTTAAGTTTTATTTCTCCAAAGTAGTGTTTTTAGCTTTCCTTTTTCCCAGAGCCCTTTTTCCATGTTCCTAACCAGTACTTTGGTTCCTGTTTCATGGGTTCACCTTTAAACTTACCACATAACACCTAACTTAACGGAAACTAACAAGAAATTTTTCCTCAGGCAACATTTCACAGCACAATACAGTATATATAACATAGTTACAAAATGGTGGAAACAGGTACATTTCCTACATACACACTCAAATGTACACATTATGTATACAGTATAGTTTGGCCCTTGCTATCCTTGGGGATCTGTTCCGGTCCCCCTTCCCCCCCGGTGGATAGCAAGGATCCGAAGCTACTGAGGTCCATTAAAAATGCTGTTAAAACAGGGGGCAAAAGGTAAAAACCACGTGTTTTTTACCTTTTAGAAACAAACCATGCTGTTTCGAAGCCTCTGCGGGGCTTCTGGAAGCTTAACGACCCACTTCTGGGTCATATGAAGGCTCTTCCCCCCCCCTCCCAGCCTTGCCCCAGGATGCATTCTGGGACAAGGCTAGGAGGGGGAAGAAGAGCCTTCGCGTGACTCAGAAGTAGGTTGTTAAGCTTCCAGAAGCCCCGCAGATACTTCAAAACGGCATGGTTTGCTTTTAAAAGGTAAAAAAACCCACGTATTTTCTTCTTTTTTTCTTTTAACAGCGTTTTTAAAGTGGACCCCTGTGGGTCCGGGATCCGTGGTGATACAAATTCACGGGTCCTGAATCCGTGGATAGAAAGGGTCCACTGTACATTATTCTTATCCTTGTATCATCTCTAGTGAAACAGCTTTTGCAGATTTTTGAATCAATTCAAAACCCTTTTTCCAGAGGTGAAAATAAGGCAGTTCTTTCAATTATGCAAAACCTGTTACTACAGTTCAAGATTACTTATTCTAAGTGAAAGTTTGTTTGTCACAGGCAATGCAACCTGAGCTGGAAAATTGCATCATAACTGTGCCAGGGGACCAGAGTGAAATTTATCAACTAGATCTTAACGTATCAAGTATTGTGTTCAGCCATCATTCTCTTTTCAATTGTGAACAAGTGTTAGCTGCAAAGTTGCTTGGTCTTTATGAATGCTTTCAGAAAAGGCAGCAGCAAAATGTTACTCACTTGCTATCTGAAAAAGTAAGAAAATACTTTTTTCCTGTTTCAGTTAAAGCGTTGAAATATTTGGTGATAAAATATAATTTGAGATTTTCATGACCAGCAATGATTCTCGATTGCCTAGGATTTTAATGGATAAAAAGCCAAAAACATGAGCACTAAGACAATTCAATGTAGCAGAACTGTATTGATCAAAATAATTAACCCACACGGTAAAAAAAATCGAAGTAAAAAACAAGTTTAAAATTAAAACCATACTCTAAAAATTGCGATGTTTCGCTCAAATTGTAACGAGTATTCTCAGGTATTTGAGTGAGTACTCGAGTATTCGAGTGAGTCGGACGGATGTTCCCAATTTCCTCCATGCCCACCTGATTAATTACTTGGGTGCAAATGCAAGGCTGTTCTTTGCTTTATGTAGTGTGCTTGCTTACCAGACTGGGTAACAACTTCCCGCTTGAGGGGGCTGCTTGAGAATGCTCGTTACAGTTTGAGTGGAACGTCACAATTTTTGGTTTTAATTTTAAACTTGTTTTATACTTCGATTTTTTAACGTGTGGGTGTTTTGATCAGTACAGTTCTGCTACGTTGAATTGTCTCAGTGTTCGTGTTTTTATATTATTCCATATCTGCAATTTTTTGCCATGGCTTTTTACCCGTTAAATCCTAGACAATCGAGAATATTTGGTGATAGTTTGTATGATTTCTGAATTTCAAAACAGAGTTGGAGCTATATAGCATCTGATTTTCACATGATTTGTCATGTAGTCAGCAGTAGCTTGTGCTGCCCAAACCAAGCTTATATCCTATCTCAATTAGTGTTCCACTTTCACATTATTTGGAACTGACCTTAGCATGATGGCCCATTTTAGATAAAGGAGTGACAAGTGAAGCTCCTCCTCTCTGCTAAGGCCTGAAGTTGCCATAGGACCTGGTGGGAAGGACGACACATAGTCAGGTCAGGAGGCCCCTTGGGCCCATGGCCCACCTGGCATGCTCACCAGGGGATCTGTGTAGGCACCTGGGGATTATCCATGCATACAAGGTGGTGGGGCTTGTACAGCAGCTTGGCCGATCCCTAGCTGTGGGGATGCGGCCTGTGCCAGCAGGCTGGAGGAGGCTGAGGAAGTCTCCCACCCTGCCTCTCGTCCTGCTAGATGCCAGCTTCATCAGTGTGCCTGTGGTATGCAGCACAGAATAAGCTGGGCACAGATCTGGACATGGCCTCCTGATAGCCACCCAGTGGTCCACCACACCTGTCAATATATCCAGGCTCCGGTCCTGGATCAGTGGCTGTCAGAAGGCCATGCCCATTGTCCTTCTCCTATTGCTGTGGTGAGGTAGAGGTTCCAGTTGGTTGAAGGTCTGCCAACAGCTCTTAGCCATGACAGCTATATGAGACCTCCATTGTCAGAAACTGGGCATCATTCAATACCAAATGTAGGGGACAAATGTTACAGAAATGCTGTTGCTTTTATGCCCTGCTTGTAAACTTCCCATGAACATCCGGTTGGCAACTGTTAGAAGCAGAATACTGTGTACAGCAATACCTTGACTTTCATCCACTTGACTTTCATCGCTTTGCTCTTTCAGCTGTTTTCTGTTATAACCACATTTCAAATTTAGTCCATATGCTTTCCTCTTTTGTCTGAGTTCATCCAACCTTCCACGACGTTCGTTGACATTCTTGTTTATTTTTCTTTTCTTTCTCTTTATTTAAGTTTTGCACACATTCACATGTGTTATATAGTTGTTTATGTTTTTTGCCAGCCAAAATAAATTTGCAAACTAAATAAGGCTATGCTTTGACATCTGACTTTCATCCATGCTCTGGTCCAGGGGTAGTCAAACTTACTCAATGTAAGAGCCACATACAGTAAACATAAGATGTTTGAGAGCCGCATGTTATGAACAAATATTTATTTGTCTTAGTAAATATCTTGTCACAACATGGAGGTAAATATGTAAACCAATAAAATTAGATTTAAATCAGATACCACCTTACGTCTTCTAATGTTTTTATGATACAAACATAAAACAGACAAATTCCACAACACTAAAAAGCCTGCTTAAAAAAGACCTTGTTTCAGAAATCCTTGCAAATTCCACAACACGTTAACAAAGCCTACTTGAAAACACCTTTAAAAACCTAAATAAATTGCTCTTTTAAACCACCCAGCTTGCTTTCATAACCGTGCTTGAAAAAACATGCTTGAAACAGAAGCAGTTTACCTCCTCAAGTAGACATGCCAGAAAGTTTGCCAAAAACATTGTAGTACATACCAGAGACTTTCTGCCACCTACTGGTGGAATGTATAGTAAATGCCAATACAAAACAGTAGAGATCGGAAATAAGAGGATACCAGAAACCCTCTACAAGTCGCTACAGCAGCCAGGAACAACAGAGGGAGCCGGAAAACGCAGCTAAAACAGGTGTCAATTGGTTATCACACAAGAAGATTCGCACCTCGAGAAGACGTGTTGGGGTTTTCATGCCCCAGTTTTTGCGAGCAGCAAAATAAAGTCAAAGAGCTACATGCGGCTTGCAAGCCGTGGTTTGGCCACCCTTGCTCTGGTCCCTAACCAGACGAAAGTGCAAGGTATTGCTGTACTGGATGGATGGACTTTTGACTGATCTAGCAGGGCTTTCTTCGTACATTATTTTCTGGAAATACCATGTTAGGAGGCAAAACATGGGAATAGACAGATGATCACACTTGCTGAGTCGTTCTGTAGCAAGTCGTCTATGACTTTCTACAGTTTTCTATACAAGTAACACCTTCTGAAGAAGCCAGCAGTAAGGCTGGCGAAACGTAAAGGATTAAACTTTTAAATGGTTTTTAACTGTTTAAATTGTTTTAATATTTAAACCGATCTGAGAACCTGGAATATGGGAATTTTAAATTCTATGTCTCACTGATGTCAGTAGGCCTACAGCAAAGTGATATCTTTGCATTTCTGTGAACTGATTAAACATATCATATGTTTTTATTGATATGAATTGGTAAAACATATGAGTTCTGTACATAATCGAAACTTTGAGAGGCGTGCTCATGCAACAGCTCTTGTGCAAGCCCTTATCCCCTCTCCCCACAGCAGCCCCTCTCGGCCACTCCTCAAGGTCAAGGTCCCTCAGCAACATCATGGCATAAAGGAGCTGCAGGTGGAAGGGGAAACTATGGAAACCAAGTGGAGCAGAAGTGCCTCTGCCTATTTCCTCCCTTTGCAGTTAGTCCAACACTACGTTCCATGCCATTGTAGAGAGTCCCCCAGCATTTAGAATAATCTTTTCAAAGATTGCAGGAGGCTTTTATCGGGAGAAGGGAGTGGGGAAGATAGCTTGTGTGACCACTCGTCTGGATGCCACTCAGTTATTTTTAATTTCATTTTTTCAAAGTTCGTTCTGACTATGAAATTTTTTCATTTTAAAATAGCCATTTTTTTCAGAATGAAATATGGAATTAGAATTACTAATATTAATTTGCTAAGAAAAACAAATATTCTGAAACATTTATTTTTATTACAGCTTAAAGCATTGATAAGTGCCACAAAATGTGCAGAAAGTAATTTAGAAACTAGTCAGCTGAGCACAAAAACTTTAGAGGATTACAGATCACAAATAAGGTAATTATTTAAATGTAAAAGACTGAACATGCTGCAAGTACATTCTGCTTTCATCAGAGTTAATGTCTCGTGTTTTATGAATTCTACTCAGTTTGCATATATAATAAAATTTGCATCGCCTCCTAGGCATCAGTTACCATTATTGGATGTTAAGGAATTATAGTAAGGTAGGTGTGTGTGTATGTGTGTGTGTGTGTAATGGAAATGTTGTCATGATGAAAACTCATTCTGCAAACTCATTCAGAAAGAGTGGTTGGTATCAGTAGGTATCTTAGCTAATGTTAACATAGTAACAACCAGTTCCATGTCTGTTTCTTCAACTACTCTATTTAAGCAATTAACGGCCCAATCCTAAGGAACGCACTTTTTGGCAGTTGCAAAAGGCAATCTGGAAGTGTGCATAGCCGTGTGCTTCTGGACCACTGCCAGAGAGGCCATGGAGGCCTCGCACATGGTGGCAGGAAGATGGTGGGGTGTGTGGAATGGGGGGAGGGCCAAGGGCAAATCAGAGGCAAGAGGAGGTGGCACCCAACACAGGCGACTTGTGCCAGATGCTATCCCCTTTAGTGCCAGGTGACACGCCCTCTTTGTCTCCTTGGATGTGCGCCAGCTAAAGAGCTGGCTAAAGATCTAAAGCAAAATTCTATGCAAAATCTTATTTACAGCAAATTCCTACATATGCTTACTCAGAAGTAAGCTCCATTGAGTTCAGGGACTTACACCCAGATACGTATGTAAAGGATTTGCAGTCTTAATCGGTTTATTTTCTTTTGTGTTTTAAAAAGAAATACTAAAGTGTTGCATGACATAGAACTTCAAAGAGATAATTCTTTAATACAAAACTTGCTGAAGGTATGGAAACGAATAAAATCTTTACGTAGACAGCAAGGATTTATCAGTACAACTGTAAAGCTGCAGTTTCAAAAGTAAGTGCATAAAATCTTTCATACTATTTGGTAACTACTTTTTAATTCCTTATAGAAATTGTTATTGTGACAACAGTTACAAACATTTGAAATTACTATAGAAAATGTAATAGATTAATTGTAAGGAACAGTGGTTTTACATATACTAATCAGTGTTGAAATTATTTAAAATGAATAGATGAAAAGAGTGGATTTATAAAAGAACCAAAGTACATGATTCATTAAATATGCTCTTGTTTTTTCTTGTATAAACAGGAATCACAGAGGGCCTGATTCAGATTGGGACTATGGCATATGAGAGGGAGATTTAAATCTGTGTGCCAGTTGTGCTCTTATTCTGGATTGGAACCCTCCCCCAACACTATTTGCCCTAGGAGGAAGCTCCCATTGGTTCCAGGATAGGATCAAACTATGGTGAACAGTCCTGCTGTTCACATGCACAGCAAGCAGGATAAAACTCTTTCTGCATGCTGTGATCCTTATACATGTGTAAATAATATGATTTTGTATTCAGGGCTTATTTCCACACAGTCAGCACCCCCTTTCACGCTCCTTGCAGATTGGAATCACAGCATGCAAAAACAACTCTCATACTGCAGGCTGCCTGTGTGAAAAGGTTATAGTCTATAATTATGTAGGTAAGGAGCAATTCAACATATCCAGCACAATTTTAGCCAGGAAGCCCTGATACGGAACTAGTTTTAAGCTGCAGGTGTTGTGAACTCAAACATGAAATAAACATTAAAAAACATAATTTGGTATATGTGAATCATGGCCTCCTCATGTCCTAGCGATATACAGTGAATCTTCTCTATCCTCGGATTTGTCTCACCGTGGATCCTGGGCCCACGGGGGTCCACTTTAAAAATGTTCTAAAAGTGAAAAAAGCCCCCAAATCGCTGTTTCTACCATTGTGCAGGCAAATCACGTGGTTTCCAAGGCTCTTAAGGACTTTTTCAAGCTGAAAACCCCACTTCCGAGTTGCGCGAAGGCTCCTCTCTTCTTCTAGGCTCACCCCAGAATGCATTCTGGGACAAGGCTGGGAAGAGAGAGGAGCCTTTGCACAACTCGGAAGTGGGTATTTCAGCTTGAAAAAGTCCTAAGAGCCTTAAAAACAGTGCGGTTTGCCCGCACGAAGGTAGGAGTGGCGATTTGGGGGCTTTTTTCACTTTTAGAATGTGGACCCCGGTATCCGCGGATCTTCAGTATCCGTGGGGTGGTGATGGTCCGGAATGGAACCCCTGTGGATACCGAGGTCTGACTGTATGTATTTTTGAAATATATGCTTTATATTGCACAATTGTGTTGAACATTTTCTTAACATTGTATATACCGTATTTCTTCGAGTCTAAGGCGCCATCAATTCTAAGGCGCACCTTAATTTCAGGAACACCAGCAGAAAAAAAAAACAAAAAACCAAGACGCACCTCTTTCCTTCAATTTGTCTGCTCAGCACCAACTCTCCCCAGCTTGCCTGCCGCTCCATTTCGCCAATCCGATTATTACCGTGCCATTTTGCCCCCTCTGCTCAGCGGCGAGCTCTCTCTTCCTGAACCTGAGAGCTCGCCCCAGCATGCCCCATGCGCTGCAGCTGACGATCACCTTGCTGCCTTTGAGCAGTGCCTTTGCAGTCTGCCAGAAAATTCAATTTCTTTACTTATCTGGGCTTTGATTTTCACCGTTTTTCGCCAAACTGAAGATCGGGGAGGTCTACAGAGGATCGTGCAGGCCTCCCTGAAGCTCCCCCAAGCCCCGGTAAGTAATAAGATGGCATTTTGGGGTGCTTTTTGGAGACCTTCGATTCTAAGACGCACCCCATTTTTTGAAATGCTTAATTGGGAAAAAAACATGCGTCTTAGAATCGAAGAAATACAGTAATTTCAAGTTTATACTACATGTGAGGCTCAGTTGTATGGTTTCCTCTTCCCCTTCATGGTTTGTTTTTTTTAAATGCAAACTGGCATTGAAGGCTGCAATGAAAAGGCAGAAAGAGCAGCGTATGAGAGGGTAAGGAAAGAATTAAGCAGTTCTGTCATTCTTTTCACACTTGATCACAGCTAATGCACAGGTGCATTAAAACAAAAAGCTATGATTGCCTCCATATCAGAACCATTGCCCTCTGGCAATATAGGGAAGAATCACACAACTGAGCCTGTGTAGAAGCTTCATAGTTTCCTTTTCACTTTTCAATAAGGTTGGCAAAGAACTCTACACTAGGTGAATCAGCCAAAATATCAGAAGAAGCTGATAAAGCAATAAGACAGGAAAGAGGTGATATTGATCCATCAAACAATCTTTCAGCAAGCTGGAAAAAACAGGTTTTTAAATATTTCTGAATAGTAAAAATTTTTGCCACAGTAAAATAAATGAGATCAGTACTGCAGTACATGAAGCTTTACTAAGAACAAGGGGAGAAGCCTCTGCCCTGAAGAGCTTACAATCTAGATATTGATATAAGGGGAACAATAGAGGAAGGGGAGGGAAATGAAGACCCTGGTAAGCAGGGGAAGAATATGTGAATGTTTTACAGCACAATCCTACCCAGCTCCTTCACCTGTGCAGCCAGCGGGGGAGGGCAGGGCAGGAGGCTTTGGAGGGGAGGCGGGATTTAAATCCCCTTTGAATCCCCTTTGGAGGGGGTTTGAATCCCCTTTCCATTCCGGGTCCTCCCGTTCTGCCCTCCCCTGCCTGCTGCACTGGCGGAGGAGCTAGGTAGGATTGCGCTGTCACAGAACCTTGACATTTTATTTACAATTTACTAAAAAAAAAAAAGAAGAAGGGGTGAGATGGGAATGGATATTAATTGTCTGATGTCTACAGAATCTAGTGCTATGAATACTATATTCTCAGTGTAAATTTAGAGTGAGAAAATATCCAATTTAATTATGTTTCATTCTAAGCATATATGGAATTAATCATTCATGTGGAGGTGCTCTGTGGCAACGAGGTTTTTCCATTAATGGAAGGATAGTTGCGCTCGCTAAGGACCTGTTCCACTGGTGGAAAGACCCCTTGCATGAGTGCAGCTCTTCTTCCATGAACAGAAGAAACTTATTACCACAAAGTGCCTCCATGCAAATGGATACAACCCAGGGTTTATAACTAATATGATTGCAGACATTGTGATATGTTTGAAATGTTTCAGGTACAGTGCAAATAATAATACTGATTTCTAGGGATGCTTGGATTCTCATGCCTTTCTAAGCTCAACAGACCACGAAGAGATAAACAAACCTCTTTTCATACCACATCTGACCTTCATGACAGAAATAACAGCAGCAAACATGTGTCCCCTGTGAGTTGCAGGTTTTCTTCCATACTTTTGCAAAGCATCTGTTGTTACATTGTATTTCTTGATTAAGGCGGGATTATAAAAAGTTAATTAACTGGATTAATTAACTGGATCTTGTAATATTTAGGCAATGAGGTAAATAATACTGAAAGAGTTAAACATTTGATTTAGATATACTGCATGCATATTCAGAACATTTAATTCAATACATTAGAAACATTTAAAATGTACATTTAAAATGTTTGCTGTACTGTAGCCTAATCTAGATATGCTTCATTTTACTGATGAAACTTACCTCTGGTAGCTCTAGAAACATTGAAAGTTTCATCAAATATTTACTTTGATCTATTTGGTCTGTATGTTTAGAGATGAACAAAAGCGAAGAGAAAAAATCCAAATGGAGAAGTACTTGATTAAAATATATTACAACAATAAATTGGTCTCCTGTACTTCAGAAGCTCCTCTTCAGTATGATTTTAAAGTAATATTCCAGCAAGTGTTTAGAATTCAAGTATTAAACTGGCCTGAATCTATCCGATTAGAGGTATGACCGTTAAGATGACATGTGTGGCTCAGCACAGCAATGGACCATCATTGAAGCCTAATTCTGTACTCTTTACAAAGCATTAATTTGGTTGAGAACTCATTTGTAACTCCATGGTAATCCTGTTATCTTTTATGTGCTGTCATTTATACTAAGGTTCACTTCGTGTCATGCATTATGAAATTAGTGTGCATGCCATGAGTATGTGGCATGAACTTGCAGTGTGCCCCATAATGTGTGAGAGGGTAACAAGTGTTTCATGTTGTATGCATCATCTGTACTTGCTCATAGGTAGCTGAGCCCAATTGTGCCTCCCTTGCAGCATGTTCATGTATGTGTGTGTGGCGTATATTCAGAAAGTATGCAGTGTACACACTAATTTTATAATGTGTGAATTTTATTAAAAAATGTATAGTTACATCACTTGTCCTGTTAGTACAATATTATCCTGTACTAATGGGTTACTCATATACAGAAATCCAGCTGTTTGTTTTTAAATGCATTTACATCCCACTCTTCCTCCAAGGAACTCAGGACAATGCACATTGTCCTTCTCCCTTTTTATCTTCACAACAACTCTGTGTGGAAAGTCAGGCTGAGAGATGTTGGTCATCCCAAGGTCATTCGGAAAGCTTTATGAGTGGTGAATTGAATCCAGGTCTCCTAGATTAACCTTTGGTGGTTTTTGCATATAATATTGAGAATTCATTGCATATTCTTCTCTTGCTGTGGATAACTGGTTTGGAGAATTTTCCTTTGAGCTTCCTTTTTTAACAAAGCACAATTTTATTTAATTTTAGGTTTTTCAATCAAGTAAAAAGACAACTTTGTTGACCAAAGTGTACTTACCTCTTCCTAATAGCTTTTTATTGAAAAGCAAAGACGTTTTGGATGAGGCAGAATTTAGTTGTGAACAGCAAGTTAAGCCTTCAGATGGGGCAGTGGGAAGCAGTAAGTTAACCATAACATGTTCAGTGTATAGACAAAAGAGTAACTGCTGCCTTTATTTCTAATAGGTAGCACCCACAGTTTATGCTTGTGCAACTCTCTACTGAAGCCCATGAGGCCCCTGAAAAGCTGCTGCTGAGGGTCAGGAGTCTTAGAAGTGTCATGGGATGCAATGTGTGTGTGTGTGTGGGGGGGGGTGGCTGCAGAAGGAGGAGGAATAAAATGAAGCTGCAAGGGGAACTGTGGGTATAGTAAACAGTTGATGCTAGGCTACCCAAAAATTTTACCCCACACTTCCATAAAATGGGTTGCATCATATTTGAGCTTGTGTGACAATGCTAGTGAAAGGGATCTTTCCTGTTCTCTCCTGCCCACCACATTTCAAAATACATGGACCTGCTACTGTTGCCATTGGTTTGGCCCTAACATTATAGTTCTGAAGATTTTCATTGATACAGCAGTGGTCAGTGTGCTTCACACTGAGCACTTGTTTGCTAGCGCAAGAAATCCTCAGATCAGGCCATGAATCATACTTATGGCTATTATCAACACCAGCCAAAAGAAGTAGGGAATTCAAGACTTTAACCATAGTCTTGATTAAGCGCCCTGTGTGGGTGGGTGGGTGGGTGGAGCTTTAACCATTCTGGCATTGGCTGGCAATGAACAAGCTACATAGCATTTCAAATGTAATTTCAGACTACTGTTATAAAAAATGTTTATTTCAGTTGTGTTTGTGTTACAGATGTGCTGTTTTTTCTTGATGAAAATAAAACAGAAGAACTTTGCCTTCTGACGTCAGGAAAACTACTGTATTCCTTAGTTTGGGCAACTGATGACAGAGGCATTTCTTTAGCACCCACAGTTCAGCCTGCACACTTTGCCTGCAACAAGTAATAAAGTTCATGTTAGATATCACTGTTAGTTATTTGCTAAATAGAATTTCATGTTTGGATTTTGAGGTAATATCGGTAATTTAATTTCTGGTTTTGTCAAAGTCTTCTGTATATGTGGAGGCCACAATTTGCTGTTTTCTATAGTTGCTTGACTCTTTGCTTAGCTTTACTTCAATCATGTTTTGAGGTAAGGCTGAAGCTGATGATTTCTTTAAATGTTTATCAAGTTGATTACGGTAACTCAAATTTTGGTGGGGTAAGTTTGGACATTGTAATGAGACTCTTTTCCCCTTTCATACTAAGTGTGCGTTTGTTTGGGTTTTTAGTGTGCCAAGGAATGTAGATGCAGGAAAAGGAACTGGAGTTTGGTGGCATTCAGACATGCAGAAACTTATCGCTTGGGCTAAAGAAGTCAACATTGATCCAAATGACCCTAACTACTCAGATTTGATTGAGTTAATTATGGTAATAATAAAGTTTCAGTAACTAGCAATTAAGTCTGCTTTTAGGAGAAACTGTGTATCAGAAACTAAATAACTGTACTATCTACTGAAAAAGCTGACTTTAGGACTATCAGGTACAAGTGGAGATCAAAAACAACAGAGGGCCCACTCCTATAGGCCTGCTGCTCTGCCAGGACTCACATTCCAGCAGTGCAGCTTGCTTGAAAGCAGTAGCAAAAGGAGACCTGCAATTCTGTGCAGCTGGGCTGCTGCCGCAAGTGACAAGTGGCCGGGCACCAGTGGCCTGCAAAGAAGCCCTGGTGCTGGCAAGTTGGGGCAGGTGGTGGATAGAATGGGGTGGGGAGGGGGAGGAACAGGGCAGAGACTGGGGCAGGGAGGGATGTGTGTCGAGACTGGGAAGAGGGCGGTATTGGCAGCAGCAGTGCTGCCAGTATCTTATCCCCCTTCCCAGCCTTGATCCGCCTTCCCTGGTCCCCTCGGACTTGCACCAGCAAAATTACTGGCGCAGGTCTGAGTAGACCCATTGCAGAATTGGAGGTTTACCCTCAGGCAAGGGAACAAATGTTCCCTTACCCAGAGAATACCTCTGGGATTCCAAACCACCCCCCACCCCCGCAAGCCTAAGGTGTCGCAAAAGTGCTGTAAAGCACTTTTTCAGCTCCTCTGGGGTAAGCAGTGCCTGCATGGAGGCTGGCACTGCTTACTCCGCCACCTACCTGGACCTGCACCAGCCGGCCCAGGTAAGGCCTGTGCCAGTTGTCGCAGGGGCATGGGGAGGGCAGGCTGGGGTGACAAGGGAGGGGGCCATTGGCTGGCCCGGCCTGGGAGGGGACGGGGATATCAGCACTGGGTTGTGCCAATATCCAAAGCCCCTTCTCCTGTAGCATACACAATATGAATAACAATAGAGGACAAATTTATTTGAAAAATCAGACCAAGGTCTTTGTAGTCCAGGAATTTATTTTCAGCAGATGCCTCTTTATTTTCATTACCAAATCTGACTCAAAGAATATATAAATATACTAACAGCCCAATTCTGCGTAAGACATGGACGCTGCATCCTAGTCGGGATGCGGGCCGCACTGGTGCAGCCTGGGCTTACCTCAGGGGAAGGTAACGGGTCTCCTCGGATGCGCACCAGCTCTTCAGCTTGAGAAGGCAAAATTACCTGCTGAAGTGACAAGGAGAAAACTCTTCCTGAACTAACAGCGCAATCCTATCCAACTTACACCACCAGTGTATCCAGCGGTGCAGTGAGAACGGGAGGCCCCAGAATGGAAAGGAGATTCAAATCCCCTCCAAAGGGGGATTCAAAGAGGATTTAAATCTCCCTTCCTCTCCAAAGCCTCCCGCCCTGCCCTCCCCTTCTGGTTTCACCGATGGTGTAAATTGGATAGGATTGCATTGTAAGAGTGGTTTTCAAGTGAACCCTGACAGTGGAAAAAGGACTTGCTTACCAAATTCCCCTTCAAAAGTTTTTATAGAGTTTTTGCATCAGTCCTACCATTTTAGCACAAAATATATGGGGGAAAAACCCTAAGAATATGAAAATGAGAAATATTTTAGTTGCATCTTATATGTGAACTCACTTAGTTTTCTCATCTATGTAGTTTGATGTCATATATGTGTCAGCAATAACTGACGTGGTGCAGAGTTTGCTGTTTGACTGATGTAAGGTTCTGACATTACATTCTTGTGTATGTATTATGAAGTGCAGGGCTGAATACAAAACCGCTGAAGACATAAGCCTTTATCATATCAAAACTGTTTTGAAAAGGTCAGATGTGTATCTGACCTTTTGGACATGCAAAAATGTGTATGTCCAACTCTTCCTCAAATGGTGGTATACAGTATTCTCATCTGTAACGTGTAAGTCCAGGAAGATAATACAGGTACACCCTTTTCCCCACGAAATAGCCATCCACGGACTTGTCTCAACGCAGATGGCTACCCCAGAAATAAAGGATTGACTGGGAGCCGGGTGCGACCTTATTTTAGCAGCATGCTGGCCCGTCGCCCGCTCTTGGACTCCCGAGCCAGCTTCCAAGTACTTGAAACGGCTGTAAAAATTTTTTTTTTAAAAAAAGATTCACAGCGACTTCTGGTTTCTCATTGCAAAAAATGTGCATTGTGCATTGAATCGGGGGTTTGTTTGTTTGTTACTCCTTACTGCAGTTTCAAGTACTTGGAAACCGTGCAGGCGTCCAGGAGTGGGCGGTGGACCAGCACGCTGCTAAAATAAGGTATTGTGATGCCGCCTGGTCCCCGCCTCCCCCTCCCCCATAGCAGATTTCATTTAAGGTGCTGTTTTGTACCTGCTGGAGGTTCGGGAATTGAACCTCTGTGAATACAAAGGGCCGACTGTATTTTAAAAGTGCACGAAACAGTGAAATGTTTTAAGGATTAAAAAAGCATTTAATAATGCAATCTTATGCTTGTCTACTGAGAAGTAAGTCCCATTTATTTCAGTGGGACTTGCTCCCAAGTAAGTGTGTATAGGATTGCTGCTTTATTTGTTGTAATTAACATAAATATTCCAACTTAACATTTTCGTTCTCTAATAGTATGCAAAATCCCAGGAGCAAAGTGATTCAAAATACTTTCGTCTTGAACAGCTGCAAGAAGAATTTAACTTCGTTACTGAGGAAGAGATTAAAAATTGTAAACGTTTCCAGCTGTTGCAGCTGAGAAGCTTAGGACAGTTAGGTTTCTACCGTTTTCAACAAATTCCTCTCTATGACAGAGAGATACCAGACGCAGTCTTCCAGGTATGTCAGGCTCACAACAAATGCTGACCTACAATCTTGCACGATGCCGTAATTCTACTTCCTTTTAATTGTGCTTTTGGCACTATGTGCATACAATGGAAATCATTTTACTATGAAGTAATGGCTATATGCTTTATTTATTCTAATATCCATACTCAAGTTGAACAATATTATCAAAGTACTGTACTCTGATGATTGGGACTTTTAGCATACATTCTTTCCATGCTCTGATGGTAAGTTATGTACTGCCACAAGTATACACTTGGAATGATTTATACTTATGCGTGCACATGAGAATGACAAATGTGCTGAGAACTTCAGAGTAGTCTGTCATTCAATGTCTGGCTTGTGAGTCGTAGGCACGTATTTAAATCCTTTTCATATTGGAATATTTGCTAGCTATGAGAATATACAAGATCACAGGCACCTTTTGATTTATGAGGGGGTTGCATAAATTAAAACAACTTTTCCCCTAACCCACACCATTTATATTGGTTCCTATGGGAAAAGTAATCAAACACTTAGGCTGACAACTGGTGGTTTCTGTTTGCCCAAGATGGTGTAGGGGAAGGTTGAGGAGGGAGGCTACTGATGTTGATAGCTGAGACACCCCCACAGGAAGCTGCCAGCATGTTACTGAGTTGTTTGTTAGCAGCTAATTTAATTGCTACTTAATTGCATTTTAAAGCTGGCAAATGTCAGAAAACGTCTTTGTATCTTTGCAAGGAAATGATTGACTGTTGTTTTTAAAAATTGCAAATTGTGCTATTTCATAAACATGTAAATCAAGAACACATAGTTGCCACATAAATCAAGAGGTGCCTGTACTTCTGTTGGTTAAAAATTTAGGTATTTTGCCTTTATGTTTCTAGTATATTTTCTAGCTTCTAGTGAATAATTGCTTTTGATATTCAAATGCATATTCTGCAAGTACGGTATGCCCTTAAAAAGAAAGATTATATATACAGGCTTCCCCTGCCTTATGAGGGTAATTTGTTCCTGAAAAACCCCTTGTAGGGTAAATTCTTGTTTGAGATTAGATTTGAACTGGAGATTTCCTGTATAACTCTAACAGCCCAATCCTACACAGGATTGGGCTGTCTTGTGGAAGCGTTTGCAATAGTGGAACAGGGTTCCAGTGTTACCAAATGGCCACCGATAGTGCGCGGTGCGCTCTGTCAGCAGCCATTTTGGGAGTGCTGCCACAAGAGGGGGCAATACTGGGTGGGGAGGGGGAGTAACGGGGCGGGGAAACTGCGGGAAGGGGTGAATCCAGCAGCAATGGTGCTTGCCGGGTCCTATCCCCTCCATTTGAAAGTTCTCTGCCCCTTTATTCTCCTCAGACTTGCACCAGCTACAGGGAAAAACCTAGGGCAAACCCCTGCACCAAACCCCCATAACACTCTCTATTTGCTCCTGATGGTGCTTTGGATGCTGTCACTGGTACTGAGGGATTCAAGGGTTAGCCTGACCAACAGGCCCTTGGCCAGTGCCCATTCTGGCAGATCTCTGATGTGACCCGTCTCCATATCTAATGAAAAAGCGGAAAGAATAATTGTAGCAACATAAGTACTGTTCTTCTGTCTCGCTGTAAAGATTAATGCTTAATTTATGAAAATAACCTAGTTTTTATTTCAGGAACATGGAAGCCAATTAGAGAAGGACATATGGATGACTGATGTGGATCCTATTTCTGCACAAAGGAATTGTTCTGCCAATTTTATTAGGAAGGTATGACACTTTTCATAAATTTAATGTTAGAAAATGAATGGCTGCACAACTATTATCAATATTAGTATCTCATGTGTTCATTTTCAGTAAAATGCTCAAGGCAGCTAACAATATGTATATAAATTCATTGGGGCAGACCCAAGTTTTCAACTAATGGGTCTGCTGTCATCTTGCAGCATAGCCTTCCTACCATATACTACCTGCTCCTTTTGACTTTGAGGATTGAGATAAAAGCTTTGCCCAGAGGTGTAAGTTGCTTTGAGCCATGTCTATACTACAAAATGTTCTTTGACCAAATGTTCCACTAATGTGTGGTGGTTCATATGGTCATTGTGTTTAATGCTTTAAGAAAAACAATGGTATGAAGAAATGTTGTCTATGTAGCTAAATCCATAATGATTTACTTTAAAGTTGCATTTATTAAAATAGATCATTCTTTTACAGATGAGAGAATTAGTTATGAAACGAATCATGACTGTTAGGCACAAATTTAATCTATCGGATATTGTGAATGATTATGAAGAAATTATATCTATGAGGTACGTAATTACAACCTAAATTCTGGGGCTTTTTCTTTAAGTTGAAGTGAATTTGTTAAAGCACACAAGATAATCTTTAGGAAGTTATTGCTTAGTAGTCTACCATATCAACATTGAAGAATGTTTACATTGGTCGTCAAAGCTATGTTTGCATAATCCTAGAAAAAATTACAAAACACACGATTACGTTTTACACTATTTAAATCTAATCTAAGCAACTTCATTTTTTTTTAGCCAATTGAGTAGTGTAATTTTCAAGCTGGGTGAACGCAGAAGACATTTGAAACCACAAAGGAAAGAGAGACGGAAGGTTTCAGCTCAGGCTGTCTCTGATGGAGATGTTAAACTTCTTGTCAGAATATTGAGAGCATATAATATTCCTGCAAGGAAGGCAACAGCAACTAAGTATGTGATTGTAGCGAATTATAGATTGTAAAGGGCAAGATTTACTATGTCTGCTGCATGTGCAACAGGCAGGAAGATGTTTATAGATTTTATAGTCTAGTTCAGTGGTTCTCAAAATTCTCCCTGCAAGACGGGGAGAATTCTGAGTGTTTGCGGGGGTGGGGCCAGTGGTGACGACGCCACTGGGAAACACCCCCCCCCCCGAACATCTTTTTCCCACTTACCGGGGCTTCAGGGAGGCCTGCGCAACCCTCCACAGGCCTCCTCAATCTTCAGATTGACGAAAAACAGCAATTTTTGAGCACTTCCGATTTCTGTGAAAACCAGAAGTCAAAACCCACCGTTTTCCGGTGATCTGAAGAGCTGAGAGGCCTGCAGAGGGTCGCTCAGGCTTTCCCGAAGCCCCAAGACCTGGTACGTAAAAAAGTGTTTTCAGGCACTTTTTCGGCTGTGGCGATCCCCGCCACCGTCACTGCCATGCTGTCCCCGCCCCTTAAGGAGGCAGGGGACAGTTTGTGGTTTCAAAGGTGGCTCGTGACCCACCACTTTGAGAACCACTGGTCTAGTTATCCATGCTTTTCAATATGACGTTTCCTTTAAAGATATTACCGGTACTTAGCTTTAAAAATGAGGAAACAAATGTAACTGCCACAAATATTTAGGTAAATCTGCTGCATCGCCACATTCTGTGGCTCCTGGAGGTTACTGAGCATGCTTAGTCTGCAGTAGGCTGTTTTGGATTTTTTTATATTTCCTTTGGAGTGAGTTCCACTGGACTCAGTGGGGCTATTCCAGATAAACATGCCTTAGATCAAACTATTAGGTTGCAGAGAGTTGGTGGAAGTGTTGCCTTACCACTCACTTTTTCTCTTCTAACTCCCTCCCTTGTCTGGTCTTTCAAGCCTATTTTCCACATTTTTCTGAGAGTAAGTCCCAATGGACTCCATGGTACTTTCTTCAGAGTAAACATACCCTGGATTACACACTTAGGTTGCAGCTCCCACTCACTCACTGTATTTACTGTACAATCTTCTTGCTCTTTTATTGTCTGTCAGTCTCTCTGTCTTTCTTTTTCAGTGTCCTGCCTTCATACAGTCAGTTTTTCAATACACTTCAGATCCATTGGGCTATTCGCATTGAAGGGAAAAAACTTTTTTTTGCCTTGCCCTGATCCATTTCTGACCAGGAAATGAATGACTGTTCTACTACAGAATGCAGCCTATCTAGGAGTCTGGACTCTCTCAACCACAGACTCCCAGGAAGCAAAGTGATGATGTCGTCATCATCAAGGAACTGGGGTGTTTAAAACATACATGCCCTTATCTTCATGAGGGAAATGTTGAAGAGTATGACTTCGTAATCAGGACAAATACAATGATAATACTATGTTCACTAACATTACTGCCTTTGAATTCTGGGTCTTGGAATTGTGCAGAATGGGCCCCCAACAACCTGGCATTGGCAGTTAGTGGAGGAGAGCCTTCAGCAATTGAGGGATTGCCCTGACAGTGATCCTTGGTATGATCTGGGGGTGGGGATTGGGACCTTGAGGTATGAGTCATGGGCAGGTATCAGCAGAGCCTTCTCTGCCAATATTCTGACCACCATTTTGCCCTCAGCATGCCCCTTTGGGTCTGCTCAGACTTGTGCCAGCAAAATAGCTGATGCAGGTCTGAGTAGACCCAGGCAGGCGCAGAGTAGGGGAAGTAAAAAAAATCTTTTACTTGCCTCTCTGCCCCTGTATGATCTCCAACTACTTGCAGTATGCAGTGGAGCCTCTGCTGGTGGTACTGCATCTTGCAGGCAGCGTTTAGTTAGGATTGGGTCCTTAGTTACCTAACGTATACAGGCAAGAAAGAAACTAAAATTAGAATAATCCAAAGGTTAGGTTTTTCCCAGAATTGGGCTCCAAAACTCATTGACGTCTCAGCTAAATCAGTACATTTGGAGGGGTATAATGTATACCGCAACTCTCAGGACTGTAGTTTAATTTATGTAGCTAAAAATGTTTATGTGTACATTTAAATAGAAATTGTGGTACATGTTAATGAGAGAATCTGCCTGAAAAATGTATGCCATTCTTGTTTAACATCTCAAGGCTTGTTCATTCATCATCCATGAATTGCATGTCTCGAGGTAGACATTTGTTGTCAGGAAAGTCAGCCTATTCAGTTGATCCTCTAACTGAGGTAACTATGAAATCACAATTTTTATGCTCTGTTCTAAATTATATTTCCTAATCACTTATATTAGTTGCATATAAATTTAAGAGTAATGTAAGTGCTCAGGCTTTTGTGATCGGTATGTTTCTGTATACAGTTAAAACTATTTGGGTTCTCAGACCACTCTTTGCATCCTCATTACCAGTTAGTCCAATGAACTATAGTTGGTTGGCTTGTCTGACCCTGGCGTAAATATTTAGTTAAATATCTCCCAGTAGGGTGGAATAAAGCACTGTAATATATGGAATGTTTGATGCGATACAAAAAGTATTGTCAATTCCCTGCAAATCATTTGGTTTGATTCCCTTGCTATGATGTTTCCTGACAAGCACCAGAAAGAAATTAAAGATTTCGTTCTCTAAGTATCACTTAGTATGTATCTCTTAGTACAAGTGGGAAGAGAAAAACACTGTTTGGACAGAAGAAGAAATAGACTGCATTGTAGTGTGTAACTTTTAATGCCCCCATAGGGCTTTACATTATATGTGTAACTATTTTTAAAGAACTTCTTTACTTTAGATAGGTAATGTGATCACTTTTGGTGAAATCTGTCTACTTTCTATAACAGTGGTAAATACCTTTTAAAAAATATTTTTGTAGATTGTCACGACGTGACCAGATTATCGAATTAAAAATTCGCATGTTGCCAGGAAACTCCGTCGTATTCAAAAACAATTTATTTTAATAAATAAACTTTACAGATGTTAAAACATATCTTGACCAGAGGCAATCAATAACAGCTGATCAAAACGCTGAGAAAGCCGCAGCTTGCAAGCACTGATTTATAGGTTCCGAGATAGGTTTGATCAGCTGTTAATGATTGCCTCCTGTTAGACAGGAAAGGGGTTTACATCCGGGTATGACTCCTTCATGGATCATTGCCTTGTCGTGGCGAAGGGGCTTGCGTAACTCAATGAAGCCATGAGCTATGCCGTGCAGGGACACCCAAGACGGACAGGTCGTAGCAGAGAGTTCTGACTAAAAGTGATCCACTGGAGAAGGAAATGGCAACCCACTCCAGTAACCTTGCCAAGAAAATCCCATGAACAGTACCAAAAGGCTAAAAGATATGACGCCGGAAGATGAGCCCCTCAGGTCGGAAGGTGTCCAATATGCTACTGAGGAAGAGCGGAGGACCATTCCAAGTAGACCCAGAAAGAGTGAAGCGGCTGGGCCAAAGCCAATAGGACGTCCAGCTGTGGATGTGTCTGAGGTTGAAAGGAAAATCCAATGCTGCAAGGAGCAATACTGCTTAGGAACATGGAATGTGAGGTCTATGAATCAAGGCAAGCTGGATGTGGTCAAAAATGAGATGATAAGATTGAACATTGACATCTTGGGAATCAGCGAACTAAAATGGACGGGCATGGGCGAATTTAAGTCAGGTGACCATCATATCTACTACTGTGGGCATGAATCCCTTAGAAGAAATGGAGTAGCCCTCATAGTCAATAAAAGAGTGGGAAAGGCAGTACTGGGGTGCAACCTCAAAAACGACAGAATGATTTCAGTTCGAATCCAAGGCAAACCATTCAACATTACAGTAATCCCAAGTGTATGCCCCAACCACTGATGCCGAAGAAGATGAAGTTGACCGGTTCTATGAAGACCTACAATACCTTCTAGAACTAGCACCCAAAAAAGATGTCCTTTACATCATAGGAGACTGGAATGCTAAAGTAGGAAATCAAGAAATAAACGGAACAACAGGCAAGTTTGGCCTTGGAGCGCAAAATGAAGCAGGGCAAAGGCTAACGGAGTTCTGTCAAGAGAACAGGCTGGTCATAGCAAACACTCTTTTCCAACAACACAAGAGGCGACTCTACACATGGACATCACCAGATGGTCAATACCGAAACCAGATAGATTATGTGCTTTGCAGCCAAAGATGGAGAAGCTCTATACAATCAGTAAAAACAAGACCTGGAGCTGACTGTGGCTCAGATCATGAGCTTCTTATTGCAAAATTCAGACTTAAACTGAAGAATGTAGGGAACACCACTAGACCAGTCAGATATGACCTAAACCATATCCCTTATGAGTATACAGTGGAGGTGAAGAATAGATTTAGGGCATTAGACCTGGTAGACAGAGTGCCTGAAGAACTATGGACGGAAGTTCGTAACATTGTACAGGAGGCAGCAACTAAAACCATCCCAAAGAAAAAGAAATGCAAGAAAGCAAAGTGGCTGTCAGATGAGGCTTTACAAATAGCTGTGGAAAGAAGGAATGCAAAAAGCAAAGGTGAAAGGGAAAGATATAAACAACTGAATGCAGAGTTCCAGAGAATAGCAAGGAGAGATAAGAAGGCCTTCTTAAATGAACAATGCAAGGAAATCGAGGAAAACAACAGAATGGGGAGGACTAGAGATCTCTTCAAGAAAATTGGAGATATCAAGGGAACGTTTTGTGCAAAGATGGGCATGATAAAGGACAAAAAAGGCAAGGACCTAGCAGAAGCAGAAGAGATTAAGAAGAGATGGCAAGAATACACAGAAGAACTATACAAGAAAGATCTTAATGTTCCTGATGACCACGCTGGTGTGGTCACTGACCCAGAGCCGGACATCCTAGAGAGTGAAGTCAAGTGGGCCTTAGGTAGCATCACTAACAACAAAGCTAGTGGAGATGATAATATCCCAGCTGAGCTACTTAAAATCCTAAATGATGATGCTGTGAAAGTGCTGCACTCAATATGCCAACAAATTTGGAAAACTCAGCAGTGGCCAAAGGATTGGAAAAGGTCAGTTTACGTTCCAATTCCAAAGAAGGGCAGTGCCAAAGAGTGTTCAAACTATCGCACAATTGCACTCATTTCACATGCTAGCAAGGTTATGCTCAAAATCTTACAAGCTAGGCTTCAGCAGTACGTGGACCGAGAACTACCGGACGTACAAGCTGGGTTTCGAAGAGGCAGTGGAACTAGAGATCAAATTGCCAACATGCGCTGGATCATGGAGAAAGCACGAGAGTTTCAAAAAAACACCTACTTCTGCTTCATTGACTACGCAAAAGCCTTTGATTGTGTGGATCACAACAAACTGTGGCAAATTCTTAAAGAGATGGGGGTACCAGACCACCTTACCTGTCTCCTGAGAAACCTGTATGCGGGTCAAGAAGCAACAGTTCGGACCGGCCATGGAACAACCGATTGGTTCAAAATTGGGAAGGGAGTACGGCAAGGCTGTATATTGTCACCCTGCTTATTTAACTTATATGCAGAGTACATTATGAGAAATGCAGGGCTGAATGAATCACAAACCGGAATCAAGATTGCCGGGAGAAATATCAACAACCTCAGATATGCAGATGATACCACCCTAATGGCAGAAAGTGAAGAAGAACTAAAGAGCCTCTTGATGAGGGTGAAAGAGGAGAGTGCAAAAGTTGGCTTGAAACTCAACATTAATAAAACTAAGATCATGGCATCGGGTCCCATCAATTCCTGGCAAATAGAAGGGGCAGAAATGGAAGCAGTAACAGATTTTACTTTTCTGGGTTCCAAGATCACTGCAGACGGAGACAGCAGCCATGAAATTAAAAGACGCTTACTCCTTGGAAGGAAAGCTATGGCAAACTTAGATAGCATAATAAAAAGCAGAGATATCACCATGCCAACAAAAGTTCGTATAGTCAGGGCGATGGTGTTCCCAGTAGCAATGTATGGTTGCGAGAGTTGGACCATAAGGAAGGCTGAGCGCCGAAGAATAGATGCTTTCGAACTGTGGTGCTGGAGAAGACTCCTGAGAGTCCCTTGGACTGCTAGGAGATCAAATCAGTCAATTCTAAATGAAATCAAGCCTGACTGTTCCCTGGAAGGACAGGTACTAAGGCTGAAACTCAAATATTTTGGCCACCTAATGCGAAGAGAGGACTCTCTGGAGAAGACTCTGATGCTGGGAAAGATTGAAGGCAAAAGGAGAAGGGGAAGGCCAAGGATGAGATGGTTAGACAGCATCACCGATGCAACGAACATGACAATGAGCGAACTCAGGAAGATAGTGGAGGACAGGAAGGCCTGGCGGGATATGGTTCATGGGATCACGAAGGGTCGGACACGACTTAACGACTGAACAACAACAACAACATGACTCCCTGGTCTTTAAAGTTGTCTCAAATGGTTTTATGGGGGATATCTGAAGATGCCACGAGTGTACGTGTGCGAATAACATGTGTAAAGTTTATTTATTGAAATAAATTGTTTTTGAATATGACGGAGTTTCCCGGCAACATGTGAATTTTTAATTCAATAACCTTTTTAAAACATTGAAAATGAGACAAACGGCCCAATCCTAACTGGGCCAGGCACTGGCACAATGTGTCCACAGGGGCTTGCCCCAGGACAAGGGAACAAATGTTCCCTTACTCCGAGGCCTCTGGAGGCCGAAACTCTCCCGCAAAATGCAGCGGAGGTCGCGCCAGCACCACTGCATCAGTGTGCGGGAGTTACAGTGAATTAGACTAAAAATACTGTATATTTGCATTCCAGCATATAATGCTCATATTTATTTTAGGTAGCTGTTCACCCTTTTGTAGAAGTCTCTTTCCAGAACACAGTTTATCACACTAGCACTGCTAATGGCTCTCATCCATGTTGGAATGAAGAACTTCAGGTTGATTTCATGTAAGTTTCCATTCTCTTGCTGTTAATAAAAATGTATGATATCCTTAAGCCATTCAGTGACAATTTCCAAGATTTTTATGGCCAACTAGGCAGCTACCTCAGGCACAGACCTCATAGGACAGTGATGGCGAACCTTTTGGGCTCGGTGTGTCAAAAATTCAGAACTTTACTCTGCTGGTGTGTCACCCCCCCCCCCCGAACAAGAAACAATTCTTCTTGTTCATGTGAACGAAGCCCACGAATATGGGGGACCCTTTAAAAATCATTTTAAACAGTAAAAATAAGTCAGAAAAAGCCTTCCCTACTGTTGTGCGGCAAAACTACGCTGTTTGCAGGCCTGCAGGGCAGTCTTCTGCACTCCTGGAAGCCACTTCTCGGTCACGCAACAGCCCCCCTTTGCCCTGGTTCACCCATTGTGATGCATCCTGGGGCAAGCCAGGGCGCGGGAGTGCAGAAGACTGCCCTGCAGGCCTGCAAACAGCACGATTTTGCCATATGGTGGTAGGGAAGGTTTTTTATGACTTTGTAAAATGTTTTTTAAAGGGTCCGCCATATCCGCTGCCTCCATGGATACTGAGATCCTGTAGTTGTCAAGTGTTGGTGAACGCTGGTGTGTCACCCAAAACATCGTAGCGTGTCACCTTTGACACGTGTGTCATAGGTTCACCATCACTGTCATAGGGGCATAGTCAGTGGCGTAGCTACGCCCTGCAGGGGCCCCCGCACCCCTGTGATGTCACTCGGGGCGGGGCATCACTCGCCCCACCCCCCGAGTGACATCACATGGCGCAAAAAACGTTCCTGGTGGGCAGGGCGCCCACCTTCCACGAGTGTTCTGAGGCTTCTGTGGCCTTATTCGTCACCGTCACCAATTTTTCCCGCCGATCCGGGGGTTTTGCCGCCCCCCTAGCCGTGCACCCAGGGGCGGTCTGCCCCCCTAGCTATGCCTCTGGACACAATACTGACCTTTGAGGGGCAGAGTTTTATACAGATTCGTTTTTCGTAAAATAGCCTGGCACCAGCCCTACCTCTCAGTGCAAGGCCCAGATAGGATTGAGCCATAAGTAAAGTTATTGTGAAAATGTCATTTGCTTTCTGTTGTCAAATTATGAGTACCTTTAAAAGAGACGATAGCATGGTTTTTATTTGACTTAATTAAACTCTTTATTTCTTGCAGCTCTCCCGGGCATGATTATACCTTTTCAGGACTATCTAAAATAAAAGACAACATATATATTAATATTTTTGATGAATTTGGAATTGAAAAGCATGAGGTAAATTGCAGGTGACAAGTATAAGGTTGTTTTTAAAACTGGATTAAAGCATATTTTTATGAAGGTATCCGATCTTAATGGAAGCTCCCAACTCCATTTATCCAACTATTAGATATTTGTCTTTTATTTCTATTTTGAATTTGTTGGAATTCTGTTGAGAATAAGAAAATTATATTTTTCTCATTTTTAATGGGATTATTCTGCTTCCTCTGTTGATTGGAGGATTTGATATTAAACTGGGAAAGCAAATGGTAGCCCAGTTCTCTAATTTTATTGTATTCAAATATAAAAAAATTACAATCTAATATCAAGTCTGCATTTCTTTTAGAGTTACTTAACACTATAGATATAGTGTGACTTTTTAATTGGGGGGAGAGGATGAATTTTATTTTTAAAAGTATAGTGTCAAAAGTAAAGCTGTATTCATTTCTATTTTAAATAAATTGTAGCTAGAAAAACACTTTGGGTATGGAATTTCTTCATATCTATTCAGGAATAGGAATGCTTCAGATTGATTTTGTGTAGTCATAGCAATAACTGAAAATATATGTATATATACACACAATAGTATTAAGTTTTGCTCAGCAATATTTCCACAACTGGTGAAAATACATGCACACACACACACCCCTTAGTGTTTACAAAAGATAAACACTAAGTATGTATTTCACTAGGATATCTGTCCGAAAGGCTGCAGTGGTCACTCCTATGTAAGAAAGAATTGGCTTGGATCAGTCATGTTTCCTTTCTCCACTCTCCTTGAACAATCAAAGGTAATGAATAAGAGCAGCAGTTCCCAAACTTCCGTGTAGAGCTTGCGCTGTTGTAAGTCATTGCAGGGGGCCCCGACAACTCCAGATCGCGATCTGGAAAACCAGAAGTGAATCGCAATCTAGAGCCATTTTGAGGCACAGGGAGGCCTGCGGAGGTGGTGCCAGCGCAATCCTAGAAGCGCTGTTGCCGCCACAGGTTGCCACTCCCCTTAAGGCAGAGGTTCTCTAAGTGTGAGGCGGGACTCCCAAGTGCGTCATCAAAAGCATTAATCTTTTAATTAACACATATTCTTGCTTGCAAGAGAGAGAGAGAGCAAAAACAAAGACCCGGGATTCCCTCTTCACATCGGGTCACTCAGAGTTAATTTCAAAACACTTCAGGTTTGTAGGCAGTTTCCACGTCTTGTTTTTAACCACAGCGTGAGCGAAGCCCTTGCTTATCTTATGTTAAAGAACAATTAACAACTCTATTGATAAGCTGAGTACCGGTACTTTGGAGCTGGAACTGCAAAGACAGCATCTCGTTTCTCTCCAAATCCTGAGACATTGCAGGTTTGCAAGTAAAGTATTTTCTTTCTGTTGAATGTTTTTAATAAAGGAAACACAAAACAAATGCAAGAACTGCAATTGAAAATGGTGCAGAGCAGGTTCTGCTTTACATACAGTCTTTGATTTCTATGTTTAGTTTGGTTGTTTAATTATTAGGATTTCTCTCCTTCTTCCTTTCTGACCCACCTCTAAGTTAGTTCCCCACTCTATTTGCTGGGACACCCCCCCCCTGGAAACTGCCAGGCAGTATAAGAATCTGTTTTTCATCTTGCAAAGATGCTACCAAAAGGAGCTAGCTTTCTCTCTCTTTCTCTCTTGTGCAACTGGGGCTTCCCTCCCATGCTTTGATGTTTCTCTTGCCATGAATAGGACTAACACTGAAAAGATCAGTGCCCTCTACCCAGGCCTGCCAATGGAGGGAGGGCAGCATCCCAACCCCACCCTGCGCACTCCTGGCTTAGCTGCTGCTCAGCATAAGCATGGAAAATCCACTTTAGGGCTTGTTTTGGGAATATACACATACATATACACATACATATAAGAAAAGGTGCCTCTGAGCATGTAAAGAGTGCCTGTTTCTTCCATGCACTGTAATGGGGAGTCACAACTAACGGCGAGGGAGGTCAAGGGAGCCGTGAGTCAAAAATATTTGGGAACCACTGCCTTAAGGGAGTAGCGACCCATTGTTCCCAGCTGGGACATCGCGATGCCCCAATTTGGGAACCTCTGAATAAGAAGAACCATGCTTTTAAAAATTTGTGTAATCTATATAGCCCCAGGTGCCTACCCTGTATTTTTCGGGGTATAACATGCACCTGCGTATAACACGCACCTTAATTTTAAGAGGGAATTTTGAGTAAAAAACTTAAATATAAAACAAATGAGGTCATCCAGTGGGTTAGATGTTGTGTGAAAACACTCTTTCCCTTGCAGGTTCCCTGACAGCAGATAAAAAGCCCGTTTGTCCAGAATGATGCAATGCTATAACATACGAGGACAGGAACGTCCTCTGTAGAAACTGTGTACCAGAAACTGCCTTTGTAGTCAACGATCCCCTCCTGGACTCAGGGGGTGTCCCATGTTTATAAGGTTTCAGCGGGGGGGGCAGCAGTAGAAAATCTGGATTTTCAAGGTCTATAGCTCAGGAATCTGAGGCAAGTGAACTGAGGAGAGAGGGGGTGGGAGGCGAGAGGCTGTATAAACAAGGAGGCTTTCTTGCCTTGAAAAGGCGCCTGAGTTTCCCACGTTTCCTTTCACTCATCAGATGGAGGATAAGGACGACAGATGGAGGACGCAGCTACAAGCTCGTTGCGCGTTGCTGAACGCGGCTCAAAGCTCTCCGTAAAAGTACGAGTTCAATCAGCGCTTGTTGCTGCTGCTGTCGCTCTTTGTCCTGCGGGCTGGCTGCATCGCAGCCCGCTGGGACTACCCCTGCTGACCACTCTGCAAATGGAGGACGCGGCTACAAACGCACTGCACAGTCGCTGAACATGGCTCGAAGCTCTCCAGAAAGGTCCAAGTTCACTCGGACGTTCCGGAGAGCTTGTAGCTGCGTTCAGCGATTGTGCAGCGAGCTTGTAGCCACGTCCTCCATCTGTCGTCCTCCATTTGCAGAGTGGTCAGCAGGGGCAGTCCCGGCAGGCTGCGATGCAGCCGGCCTGTGGGACGAAGAGTGGTGGTGGCGGCAGCAGCAACAACAAGCGCCGCGGAAAAGGTAAAAAAAAAAAACACTTCTCGACAAAAATATAGGCCTCACCACTTTGAGGCCTATATTTGGGGGGGGGGAGTGTGTGTTATACGCCGATAAATACGGTAGTTGCTTATAATAAATTCGTACCACTGTCCAATTTCGAGGCTCTTTCATTATTATGTACATTTATTTTCATGAGCCTAATAATGAATGTGTTCACAGATCTGTGGTACATTTCAAGTAAATTTGCCTCCAGTTTTGCTTGGATATACGTGGAGCAAGACATATGTACCTCCTAAAGAAGAATGCTATGGTCAGAACTTGAAAGAATATACTTTTTTAACCATTTTTGCCACTATTGAACCTCAGCTAACTTCCATTGAAAATGATTTTCAATCAGATAAGGTTAGTATTTATACTTATCAGTGATAAGTTTGGGGGGGTTGCCTGGACACACAGCTGCTCCTGGATTCCCAGGTGGCAGCTGTGGCCAGGGGGGCCTTTGCCCAGATTTGGCTGGTGCACCTGCTGTGACTATACCTGGATTGCACAGACCTGGCCACGGTGATCCATGCCCTGGTGACCTCAAGGTTAGATTATTGTAACACACTACATGGGGCTGCCCTTGAAGATAGTTCAGAAACTGCAGTTGGTGCAGAATGCGGCAGCCTGTATGATCACCAGAAGTAAGCAGTTCGACTCTGTTGACCTGCTGCTCCAGCGACTGCACTGGCTGCCAATTCGTTTCTGGGCCCAATTCAAAGTGCTGGTTTTGAGCTTTAAATACTATACGGCTCGGGGCCAGGGTATTTGAGAGACTGTCTACTTCCATACAATATGGCCCTCCTCCTCAGGTCATCGAAGACCCTTCTAAAAGTGCCGTCGCTTTTGGAGGTTGGAGCGGTGGTGGTAAGAAATAGGGCCTTCTCAGTAGTGGCACTGACCTTATGGAATTCCCTCCCTCTAAACTTATGAATTGCTCCCTCCTTAGAGCCGAAGCGTTCTGGCGGGGCCTGAAGACATTTCCTTTTAAACAAGCCCTCTGAGTTACTGCCCAGCCTGACTATTTTAGCGGTCCAGCCCTTTCTTCTTATTGCTGTTTTTGTGCCTCTGTCTGTGTTTTTTAGATTGTATTACTGTTTTAGGAGTTTTTATATTATATATTACCATAACTGTTTTTATGATTTGTATTTATTCTTGTATTTTTATGATTTGTATTTATTGTTGTAAGCCTCTTTGGGTCGTCCACCCTCCCATGGGGGGAAAAGCAGAATATAAATTCAATAATATTTGATTATGTGAATATCAATAATAATAATAATAATGTTATATTTTATGAGCTTTGTTAATACTGAAAAGTAGGATAATTTCTAAAAGAATATTTCCATCCATATTTGGCTAAAGTTATCACAGGGTTTTTTAAAAGCATCATCTCAGTTCTAAGTATGTTTTTAGCTTACAGGTCATGAAGATGAAATGCTTTTGCAAAGAGCATGCATTTTTAAGAAAACATGCAAGGCACTGTTTCCAAAGAGGAGGATAATAACTTCGGTGTTTAACAGTGAAGGAAGAAATATATTAGTAACAAAGTATATTACCTCTTTAAACCCACCACAGTTATTACTAGATATGTATTCTGATGATCCTTATTCAACTTCTGTAAGTATGGAATGTTTATCATAAAGTTAAAACATTCTGAGTTGCTGAACAATTTATTTGACACACTTGAAGTATTTTTCTTATTGTTGTCAGGCCCTCTGGTTGGCTAACTACAGAAATTTCTGTCATAAAACATAAAATAAAATAAGTTAACTATTATATTTTTATAATTTGAATATGTTAATAACTAACAAGGTTCTGTAGCTTTCATAGTCCACTACAATACAAATCGTTTCCAAGTTTACAGGATTAAGAGCCATGTATGCGTAAAATTTTTTTGTTTAAAAACATTCAGAACATTGGTACGTAAAACACTTTAAAAACAATAAAAACAAGTACTAAAAACTTTAACACAAAGTTTTGTCCACACACTGTGGACTTCCTCAGGTGCAGCAACACAGTTGCAGAGATGTTAGATACTTGGCGAACCTGTCAGACCAAGTATCTAACATCTCTGCAACTGTGTTGCTGCACCTGAGGAGGTTAAACAGTGTGTGGACGAAACGTTGTGTTTATGTTTTTAGTACTGTTTTTAAAGTGTTTTTAAGTACCAAAGTTCTGAACGTTTTTAAACAATTTTTTTACGCATACATAACTCTTAATCCTGTAAACTTGGAAACGATTTGTAATGTTAATAATTACATATACTGTATAATCATGTCAGTTGATAATATGCATTCTTGGAAAATATACACTCCTGGGTTTGTTTGTTTGCTTTTGTAGGATCTTATATCTCGATTTGTGTCTTTAATTCCTTGTATATCTGACACTGTGGATGAAAATGATGATATTGATGTTTGGATGACATCAGAGGTAATATTCAGTTTAAACTGAGATAAAATATCACTTTTTGATGGTTTTATTTTGAAGTCCCTAATGTTTGAAAGATATTATGTTTTGAAGTGTAAAAATTCAAATTGTGTTTCCTTACAATACTCAACCCAAAGGTCATAATTTCCACTAATTTCCCTCTTCTGCTCCAGCCCTTTGTGCCCTATGATGACTGTCAAAGGGGGGAGGGAATGCGACAAAGTTATGCAGTGGGAACAAGGAGGTGGAAAAGCCCATTGTGAGTGTAGAGTTCTGCTTGTGCTTCTCTAGATCATGACACCTGTTGATCGTGGAGAGGCACTTTGTTATGAACTAGATAACAATAAATATTGTACCATGGAACAATTTAGTTTGAACCAGGAAAAAGAAAGATAATCCCTTCGGTGACATGAAACTCAGGATCTGGTGCAAGACATAAGTGTCATGTTGCTTGGAAACAGTGACCATAGTTAGTAAGAAATTGCCTGGAAAATCCAACACAGTTATAGTAAATATCAGAAAGGAAATTTCTAAAATAAAAATGAGAGGACTATTTAAAACAAATCTTCACAATAGAGTTAAGAGGATCCAGTCCATCAGGAAGTGTGGGGGTTATTTAAAAACAAAACAAACAAGACATACAGATAAAGACAACTACATAATGTACACCACTGACTAGAACAAAGAAGCCCAGATAGGGCCTACAGTATCATTGTACCGGTAAAAGAAATACATTTGCCTTGTAAGAGGCCTGGGGTGGTGGTGGTTTATTTATGTATTTTTTGTTGCTATTTGGAGATACAGAATAGGGCAAATACCTTGAATAATCTGTGGCTGCCTGAGGAGCCTTGCTCATTTCTGAATTTCTTTGTAGTATTCTGACTAGTATAGTTTTTTGTAGAGATTAAAAATACACTGCTTTAAAAATATATATCATCTTCTATTTCTCATAGCATTGCATCGGTTTGGGTGCTGGCAATAAAGAAGAACATGCAGTGCTTCTATGTAACTATCTTCTGTATATTGGGAAGAAAGCATGGGTGCTGTTAGGAACATCTGTGTTAGACGTAAGTGTAGCAAAGTAGTTAAATCCTTGTTTGTGTCATTCCCCACAAAAATGTAAACTATATAATGTGTAGAACAGAATAAAATACATATCCATCACCATGGCAAGAGCCACATACAGGTTAATGTCAAATAGCTCTAATGTTTGTTGACTCTTTGTTTAAGTACCTTTGTAAATTATATCAAGGAATAATTTTTTGTTTTTGGATAGCAGGTGGTTACATCTTTCACATTAGATAAATCCTGTGTGATCCTTACAGCCCAATCTAATACTGATCCAGTGCAGCAACAGTGGTGCAACATCAATGGAATGACCGCCGTATTCAAAGCCTGTCCAGCACAAGGGGGGGGGGAGGAGCAACACCAGAGCCCAGTCTAGTAACACCGCCAACTTCCATAGAAAACTTAACACATCCCCAGCATCCATGGCGTGGTGATTAGATGTCAATGCAGCGTCAGCCCAAGATGTAAGGAGCCAATGATCACATCTACCCAGCCCCAATGCACTGCCAGAAAATGTACGGCCAGAGAAGCACTGCCAGCATGAACCAAGCAGCAGGGGGCAGGGGCAGGTCTAATGAGTGGCCACTGCTGGGAAGATGCCCCCCCCCCGTGGCCCCTAGGAACAACTACTGCAGCAACAGTCACCACTGCCAATCATGGGGAAATGCCCCAATAACACACAAACACATGACACAAGGGACAGACAGCACCCCCACTGCCTACAGGAGTTACTGTAGTGTAAGCAGCAAAGGGGCAAAAGCAGGGAACTGCTAGGAATCCCAGCACCTAGGGATCAGGTCTCCTTATGCCACTCACACAAACACAAGCAAAGAAATGCCTGTTGTTGTTGTTTACCACAGCAGAGTGAAGGATTGAAGATAGCTCCTATGGAAGAGGGTAGCCATGTAAACACATAGGTCCAGTCGCGTCGCGACGATGCGCGTCACCCCAGAGCGGGGGTGCGCGTCACCCTTAAGGGGGAGGCTCCGCCCCCGCGCGTGATGTCACGCGCAGGAGCAGAGCGCCCTCCCCGCTCCGTTTTCGGCTCATTTTGGAGCCAAACGGACACAGGGGAGGCCGGGCGGGCCCACCTCCAGCTCTAAACTGTAAGTGGGGGGTGATCGCGCGTCACCCCTATACGCGCGATGCCCCCCGGCGGCCCGCCCCCCGCTTCCCCCCGTCGACGCCAGTGCATAGGTCCCTATGGCAAAGATTTGAGCTCCCCAACTGGAAGGAACTCTTGTACAGGGGAGGGATGAGGACCATTCTCAAGAGGAGCTTCAACAGTACTCACATAAAACAGCATGCTGGTAGCAGTGTGGAAGCCTGCTGAGACAAGACTGAGCCCCACCAAAAGGCTTGCCTCAGCAAGGCATTCACCTTTTGAATCTGAAAAAGACATGTATAAATGAGGCTGCCAACCATCTTATTCCAGCTGGACTCCTGTCAGTTTGCAAGTTATCTGACAGACACCAAAGTAGCAATTGTCAGTGAGGCCTGCCTATACCAGTGAATTCACTGTCTGTCATGGAGTTTGCAAAGCCACAGGAACAAGTCTGGAACAAGTAGGTCAGCAGATTCAAAGAGCAGTAGGTGGGCTTGCACTGGTCACTGCAGATAGGCAGGCTGTAGGCTTTCCTTGCAGTCTGCATGGTGTCTTCGCCTGTTGGACAGCTGCCTGTGAAGAGTAAGAAGAAACATAGAAAGATAACAAGGAATAGACAGCAGCATCTGTAACACGTGTTCTCTGGATCAAGATACATACTCTTAGTGTTTGTGGGGGAAGGTGCCACTAGGGTGTACATGCAGCAGTTTCCTATTGGGAGCGGGAGCACGGTGGCAGAGAGCATTACAGTATTTATTTATTTTTTAAAATTCTACCCTGCCTTTCCCTTGCCAAGGCAAATGTCCAAGGTGGCTTACAAAATAGTCATAAACACATAAGATATATAAACATACAATATATAAAACACTTAAAACATACAATATATACAGTACAGTGGAACCTTGGATTGCGAGCATAATTGGTTCCAGAAATGTGCTTGTAATCCAAAGTACTCGTATATCAAAGCAAATTTTCCCATAAGAAATAATGGAAACTCAGATGATTCGTTATTCTGCAAGAGATATTTGTGTGTGTCTGCATTATTTCCTGGGCTCAGCTAATTAAGAAGCTGCCCTGCCTGCAAACTGTAGCTAACTTTGCAACTGTCTGATATGCAAAACCTGAGCCTTGTTCTGCAGAGTAGTCTTTGCTAGAGGCAGATGGGGGAGAGAGAAACAGCTTGCTAATGAGGTCTGCAAGACTGAAGTTGCAAAGCAAAGTCTGAGCTGCTATTCTGCCCAAATGGAGCCTCTAGCAGAGGGATAACAGAGTGTTAATGAGCAGTTAATGAGGGCAGTTTGTTGCCCAGGAGACGCTATTGTTACTCTGCAAACACACAGAGAGAGACCTTGGAGAACACAATGTACTCGTATTGCAAGACATTGCTCGTTTATCAAGTCAAAATTTAGAAAACAATTTTGCTCGTCTTGCAAAGCACTTGCAAACCAAGTTACTCGCAATCCAAGGTTTCACTGTATTTAAAAAAACAATTGGAATTCTGCAGAATCAGTTTAGCAAATGATTCTGTTTTACACCAGGAGTGAAACAATATACTGTAATAGTATTTGAGGAAAAGGCAGCAGGAGCAGCAAATAATATCCAATATGCAGTTACAGGAGGCCAACTCAAAAAAATTAATTAATCCCCCTCCCCGATCAGCTGGGCCTATGGCCGGCCTCTGTTTCTGGCCGAACCCCCCCCCCCCGCCCGCTGGATCCTTACCTGCGTCTGGCGACGGGCTGGCGAGTCCTTCGTCAGCGGAGCAGGGGAGGCCAGCCTTACGTCGGCCTTCCCTGCTCGAAAGTAGATGCAAACATGCCTTATGGCACGTTTGTAACATCTTCGGCCAGTGGAACGCTTGTTCCGCCGGCTGAATTTACAATAGGATTAGGCTGTATATGTTGGATAGTTTGTTTTTCAGCCCCACAATCACAGTTCGGTAAGATGATTCCTCCCTTACTGAAAGTCAAGACCACTAGGCCAGTTCTTATATGGATAAGATATGTAGGATGATTGCTATCAAAAAGAACATCAAACTGCTAACTAATCAGTGAAGTTTTATCTGCATGCTAGAAAATACAGGTGTGCCCCCATATCCACGGATTCGCTATCCACAGTTTCAGTTATCCACAGATTGTGGGGACCCCCCCCCCAGGCTTTTACTTTTTTCCCAGTAAGCTTCATTTCTTCCTTAAACAAACAGGAGAAGACTAAGTCCTAGAGACTTAGCAGAGTCCTAGAGACTGTTAACAAAAACCTTGCAGAGCCTCTCTAGGACTTAGTCTCATTCTACTTGCCTGCAATGGAGGCTGCTTCTCTGTTTGTTTTAAGGAAGAAACAAAGCTTGCTGAAAGAAAAATAAGAGCTGGGGGGGGTGCCCGCCTGCCCGCAGGGGAGGCAGGGCGGGGGGCCCCTCAGGAAACCATGGAGGGGGTGTTCACTCTTATCCACGTTTTCAAGTATACACGGAGAGGCCTGGAACATATCCCCAGCGGATATGGGGGGAGTACTGTATAATAAATAAATATAAGATACAGTTTCTCTTGTATTTGAGAAGTGAATAAAAACAGGTGGCATCTGCTTTTACAAATATAGGGGAAAGTGGCTTATGTAGCAACGCAAGAAAATGGAGAGTATTTTCTGTGGAATCCACTAAGTGGCCAGTGCTATAAGCAGTTTGATGCATTTTGCCCTCTACAGAGTGTTGATTGCTTAATCAGTTGGGAAAACGTAAGTATTTATAATTAAGTACAGTCAGTTCTCGTTATCAGCTAGGGTTAGGTTCCTCATCAACCTAGTGGATAACAAATTATATGCGGATAACAAATCATTGAGCCTATGGGGAAAATGGGGTTAGGTTCCAGGGGACCCTCTTCACCATACTCTATGTCATGGTGGTCCAACGCGTGGCCCGTGGGCTGCATGCGGCCCCCAAAGGCCTCTGCTGCGGCCCCCGGCTGCTCTTGGAGCTCCCCTCCCCCGCAGTCACCCACGAGCCAACCGCCTTTTCGATCTTCAGGGGAGCGTGGGCGGGGCATGCTAGACAGCAGGGCGGGGCATGCATCGGTCATTATTATTAATTAATTAATTTAATTTATTGTGCGGCCCCCGGGTTTCATGTCGAAGTTCGCATGCGGCCCTCGAGGTACGAAACGTTGGACCACCCTGCTCTGTGTGAACACTCGCCGCTTACACATATGTTCACATTGCCGCTTACTTCCAGTGGCACTTCCAGTGCAGTGGCCACAGTGGCGTTGCTAAGGGAGGGCCAGGGTGATGCTGTGCCCCTGGATGACAACCGCAGTCTCTTTACAAGGAGGAGCCACGGTGGAATTTTCGTGCTCTGCAGCTGCTTTTTTTGCAGGCAGAGTAGCCATGGACCATAAATGAGCCGAAAACGGTGCATTTTTGCCCCCCCGCCCCCCCCTGAGTTCTGGTAGGCTTGAAATGAAGCTCTCCGGGAGTGCAGGGGGCAGGGTGATGACACGAAATGTGTCATTGGCCCCCCCCATCGGGGGTGGGCTAACTACGCAACTGTGCAACCATGTAAATGGTCCACCATGCCGAGTATGTTGAGAACTGCTGGCCTAAGACATTGTAAGGAAACAAAAAAAGAAAATGGCAGTGGTTTTTGGCAGATATCTACTTATTTAAAACACACACATGCCAACTAGTGCTGTGGACAAAAGAGAGTAACTGCAAATTTTATATTTTGTAAAGTTGGGGGAGCAATCATTATTGTCTCTTCTTCATCCCAGAAGCCCTGAGATAATCTCATCTGCAGCCTGAGACCAGCATCTCACATCTAGTGAAGCGAGACTAGCATCTAGTGACTCAACATGAGTCTGCTTAACTTCCCCTGTAGCCCATCTGAAGATTGGTATAAACTGCAGATTTTTATGGCTATTACACCATGCCCAGATTACCCCCCCCCCCTTTTCCCTTAGCTCTGAGGCTGATGAAGAGAAGTTGAAAGTTTGGAGAAGTTGAAAGCTTGCTCAAGATTTTGTTTCATTTTGGTTGCTTCAGGGTTTTGTTTGCGGCTTCTGAATTTCCTTTCCTGTGATTCTGAGGGAACTTGTAAATATTTTGGTTCCTAATAAACATTTACTTCTCTGTGTTGCCAGATTAGGAAGTATTTTAGAATATTTTCTGTTCTCAGATGACTTTCTTTAGATTGATTACATATTTTGCATTAATATTTTTATAGGTCTGGTTCAACGTACAGCAAAACAACTCACCAATGTGTGTCAGTTTTGATATTTCAAAGGAAAGCTTTTGGAAACAGTTGCTTCCATACAATTTTCAGCAGGCAAAAACACAGACTGTACAGGTAACTAACTTTTCAGACTGTTCTAATTCACCATGGGAAGGAGGATATATAGTTGGGGTTTCAAACAGAGGTCTTTTTTGAGCTCTATCTGGAGATGCAAGGATTGAACCTAGGACCATCTGCATGCAGAGTCTGTGCTCTGCCATGGGAGTTATGGTTCCTCCCTGTAATGTGCTTTATGTGGGCTGCCTTTGAAAACAGATTGGAAACTTCAGCTGGTGTAGAATGGAGAGGTCTGCCTGCTCAGGTGTAGATCGGCTCTTCAGATGTCATTTATTTTGAGATAGCTTCTTTGCCTGTCAATTCATTTTCAGCCATGGCCAGCCCAGAGTTTGTTTAGTTTTGTTTAAAGAGACCATGCAAGGAAGAAGTGAGGAGAATGGGTAAAAAGTTAGATCGTTACCTTCAGTGCAGTTTTTCTGGGGGTGGTGGCAGCAGCATTTGCATCAGCACTAGCTTTTCTCCATACAACCTCTCCAATTGTTCATCACAGTTCAAAGCACAAGGCGCACAGCGAATTGCTGTCAGCGATATTCATGAATCTTCATTCTGTAGCCATGTTATGAAAATCAATATGTTATCTGGGAAAAGAACTGTAATTTTCCAGCAGCAAAGTACTCGGTTGTAAAAAGAAGCACCTAAGAAGTGCAAGCATACTGGTGCTCACGCTACCTAAATCCCCCACCATGCTACTGTCCTCCTGCTCTGTATATTTTTTTGCTGATTTCCCACCCCCACAGCAACCACCACATCACATCCCACACTATTCCTGAGCGCCTCCAATCTTCAGGAGTGGCTTTTGGTGGACTCGGGGAGGTTACTTAGGAAGGAGAAGGCAGCACAAGTGCCACTGCTGCTCTTGCACTATGCGTAAGATTTAAGTATTGGAAAAATGTGATGGTCTCAGAATACCTATCCCAATTCCGTTTAGTATGTACAGTATATGTATATTGCAGTGTTGTACATTACCCTTGTACTCTGTTTCAGCCAGAAGAACTATATTATACCCCTACTAATGAAAGTTTAGTAGAAGAGCTACAGAACAGGTAACACCTTTGAATAACAAAGACACTTCAGCATTTAGGGCTCCGTTGTATGTAATCTTTCTAACACCATGTTATTAATCCTTCTTGTTGAACTTGAATAATAAAAGATTTCTAGAAGCCCATCTGTCGACTATAGTTCTGAGGGAAGGGGGTGAACTTGACTTCTTATCCCACTTATTTTCCTCTGTTACATTGGCCATTGTGCTCAAAAGGGAAAACTGTTAGATATTTTACATTCATCCTCTCTTCTTTGTTGCTTTAATTCCTCCTCTAGCTAGACCTTCCCAGTCAAATTGACCTTTCACTTTCCTTGGAGAATATTGTGTTGCTGAGTAGTACTTCGGCTGTTCATGAACATTCCATGTCATTACATTAGTTTAGAGGTTTTATCACTATTAGCATAAAACAATATAAAATAATATAGATCAGGGGTTCTCAACCTGTGGTATGCGTACCCGAGGGATACGCAGACCACAGGCTGGGGGTACGCGAGATGCTGTCCGTTATCAGCTGCTGTGATCAGCAGCTGACGATGGGCAGCATTAGCCATTTTTCCTGGGTTTGCTCGCGAGCTCCGCAACCCAGGAAAAATGACTACAGCGCTCTCTATGTCCCTCGTAGCTCCCCCTACCTGGTCTCCTGGCTGCCACCATCTTTAATCTCACGGAATCTCGCAAGATCCAAGATAGCGGCGCCCAAATCTCGTGAGGGCCTCATGTGCCCTCACGAGATTTGGGTGCCACCATCTTGGATCTCGCGAGATTTCACGAGATTTAAGATGGCAGCGGCTGGGAGACCAGGTAGGGGGAGCTACAGGGGACATCGGGCCGTTTTTTCCGGGTTCTGGCATGGGCGGGTGGGTCCTCCCGCCTGTGCCGCAACCCAGAGGGAAAAGCAACAGCCCTGCTGATTCGGCAGGGCTGTCGCTTTTCCCTCCAGGTTGCAGTGTGGGCGGGAGGACCCACCAGCCCGCGTCGCAACCCGGGAAAATACATTTTAAGAGGGTACTTGGGGGAAATGGGTGTTCGCAGGGGTTTACGTCTGGGGGTACGCGGGGGACAGGAGGCCCACGTGGGGGGTACGCAGGCCTCCAGATGTTGAGAACCCCTGATATAGATTATTCATTATTTTTTGAAAAAAGCAGGATTGAAAAGACATTAAGAAATAAAATTATGGAATGGCGACCCCAACAGCCAACTCGGTGGCATCGGCAGTGTACAAGTGTCTTACGACAAATTCTTCCAAAGCTAGAGCTTAGAACTGGAAGCACCACTACAGAAAAAGAAGAAACTTATATGGAGCCTATTCTAGAACATTATTGGGTTAGTGTTTATGCTACATTATTGTTGCTGAAATGCACGTCCCCTTTCTTGGGGACACTCCCAAGTGGCACTCTAGGAGGACACTCTAGACGTGGCACTCCAGAAGAATCGAGTGGCACTCGAAGAGACTCAACCCAGCCACACCAGATTACAGCTTTGGCTTGCAGGGCCCCCTGTGATTGGGTACTAGCTGGTCTCCATTGATTGGTTGCTTTCGGGTGGAGGAGGAGCGGTGGAGAGAGCGCGGGGGAAGGACTTGCAAGGGAGGGAAGCAAGACAGACAGAATGGAAAGAATGGACGCCCTGAATCTGCAGAATCTGTTAGGAACCTGAGGCTTCCCCCCCCACGCTGTTTACTGTCTTTCTTCTTTTAAACTGTATTTTACTGTGGTGTGAGTACTCTATTCCGATTGGGTAGAGAATTCCTGAAATCTGGCCCCTGATTGGTTGACGCGTTTGCTCCGCGTCCCGCCTCTCAGACCAAAATACTGCCTCTGATTGGCTGCATGTTGGCTAAACCGGCAAAAGTCGCCTCAGAGTCCACTTGACCCAGGACGACACGCGACTAGCCAGCGGGTAAACGCCATTGCACGTAAATAGCACCACACTGGACGCTCATGGACTCGGCTGGATGCGCCGAGCCATGTCCGGTGTAGATCAGCCTTTAATCTACTCCTGCTAAATATAAGAGGACACCACTTCAAATAGACACCTTTACTTCAACTGAGGCTGCATTTGGGGGGCAAGGTTCTCTGAAAAGATGGCTACCAGGGTACAGTATTTGAATGAGTAGGTATGGTTAGATTTGTTCTCTCAATAGAATGTGCTGTTTTGACTATCCCATTGTTGAATGATTGCTTGTCTACCAGAGGAGCAAATCTTACCTTGTGAATTTCTGTTCTTGTAGACTGGCAGTTATTCTACCTACACTGTGTAGTGACACAAATCCTGTCACCTCAACCGTGATTCTGGTTTCACAGTTGAACAGAATGCATTCCCATCCTTTAAAACACAGTATTGCAGGTAACAGGATAGTTGGAGATTAACTATTTTTTAACCTTTCCCAACCTGGGGTGCTAAAGAGAGGCCTCACTTATGAGTATATGACTTTAGCCTAGGAAGCAGGACTTGACCCAATATTGAATGGTCTACTTATGAGAATATATATATATATACCAAGTAAGAACCCCCCTTTTTCACAGCATTCATTAATACATCCTTTCAATAGGACCCCATGTTTTCATTGAAACAGCAGCTGAAACATGAAAATACATTTCTGATAAGTGAGTTAAGGTAATTAATAATAATAATAATAATAAATATGCAGTATTTATATACTGCCTTCCTTGGTAATTGGATTTCTCCTCTGACTTTAATCCAAGGCGGTTTACATGGGCAGATTTTCTTAAAAAACAAAAACAAAAAAAACCCATTTTTTTTTTACAATCATATATAAGTGTTCAATCTTTCATGAACAACTGGATTCCAGATGGTATCCTTTGCAGTCTGGCCTCTCCCTGGCCATCACCTCCCACACTCGACCGACGCAGCTGGCAGCTCTTATCTCTCCACACAGAGGCTTTTTTCACAGCTTTTTGTCAGCAGTGTGTCTCGAACTGGCCGTTCACCGATCTTCAGGCTTACGAGGCGGCAACTCTACCAACTGAGCCAGACCTCCTGCCCAACTGAGCCAGACCTCCTGCCTGGTTACTGGTTACAGTAGCTGTAACTTTATTTTGGCCTTCAGTACTACTATGAATACATTTGTATTCCTTGCTTTTTCACAAAGTCGGTTCTTTCAAAACTTAGTTAGAATTCTATTTTTGTAGGTTACAGGATTTCCTATCCAGATGCCATATCTAAATCTACAGTCAATAACTGAGGCTGTTTATCAGACAGGAATTCATTCTTCAGAGGTTCCTAATACAGAATTTGCTCTTGCTGTGTATCTTCATCCTTACCCGAACAACATATTATCTGTCTGGATCTACTTGGCATCTTTGATCCATCTTCAGTAAGTAGTAAAAATACATAAACCTTCTTCTGTAATCAGGCAATCATTACTACCATAAGATGTTAGCTGATTGTGAAGATATCTAAATTTTCACTCATGTATTATAAGAAAGAAATCTTGTATGAATATCTTGAGATTCATATTGTTTTTCCAGAAATTGTTTCTTAAACATTCCTGATATGTTACCTTACATGCAAAATATGTTACTTGCTTGTGAATATATTGAGCATCACTATAAAGAATAATTCAAATGTATTTTGTTTAGATCCTGCCATAGTAAACTTTGTTAAACTATTAATAGATTGTAACAATTTTTAGAAAATACATACTTTGCAAGTATATATTTCTGTATTGTAAGATTAATTCATTTAAAACTAAGTTTAAAATGTTTGTTTTATATGACTGATTCATTTCAGTTAGTCATTATGGGCGCAATCCTGACAAGGATCTAGCCGGCGGCCCAGGGCCCGGTGCACACTGGGCCGGAGGTCTACTCGGGGAATCCCCTTCCCTGGGTGTAAATCCAGGCCGGCCCGATCAGCCTCCTCAGATTTCTGCCAGCTAAATAACTGCCAAAATTAAATGAGGTCGTGTAACGGCCTCATTTTGTTCCGTGTTCCGTTGCTGGACAGTTTTCCAGGATTGCGCTGTAAAACTAGTTATTCATTAGAAATTTGTGGTGTCAAATCACGATGATGAGTGTTTACTTTTTTACCCTTACATACATACAGACAATACAAGGAAAGCAGGATAAAATATATTTGAAGTCTAAAATCTTGAAAGGCTTTTCTACATCTTAAGGCAGAGGTTCCCAACCTGTGGTACGTGGATTGCTAGTGGTATGTGGACCACAGGCTGGTGGTACGCAGGCTGCTGGTGGCCAAGATACCACCGGCAAATCAGCCACACGGCGCTGCGTCGGAGCCCAAAAAGCGGCACCTCGAGCACTGCAAGGCAGCTCAAGTGTGCGGGCTCTAAGCACAGGGGGTGGCCCTCCCACCCTCCCCTGTGTCTTACCTTGCTTTTCTTTCCTTTTCCAAGCTCCGGTGCGACCGCAAACCCAAAAGTGCCAATGATGTCACCGGCACTTTCTTCCAGTGGTACACGGCTGGCCTGCAGAGGTGTCGTAGGGGGGGCAAGAGGACGGTGGGTCGCTGGGTGTGGCGGGGGGGGTGCAATTGCCGCCGGATTCGATGGCAATTCGACAGTACTGCCAAAAAAAGCACACACACCCCAGCAATTTTTCAGCTGCTTTTAGACTGTTTGCGGTGACAGAATTCGCCCCCTTGACTCGCCCGCCCCGCAAACAGCCTAAAAGTGGCCGAAAAACTACCGGGGTGCTTTTTTCAACGGCGGTGCCAAATCTGCCATGGGGGCATTGTTTGTGACATCATGCCCCAGGGGGTGGGGCGTCATGGAAGCGGGCCCCCATAGGGGGTGTAGCTACGTCTCTGCCGGTCTGAGGTCCACGTAGGTGGTACGTGGGCCGAAAAGTTTGGGAAATGCTGTCTTAAGGGAATGTAAGTGTAGCTCAGTAGTAGAGCATATGCTTCTGCATGCAGAAGTTTTAATCCCCAGCATTTCTAGGTAGAGCAGAGAAAAATTCCCATCTGAAACCCTGGAGAGCCACTGCCAGTCAGTGGTGACAATATCGGAATGCCCCCTGCACCGGCGGAGATGCAGCAGCATCCGTCCTGCATCCAAACTGTGCATGCGAGGTGTCCGAAGGAGGTTACGCCAATGTCTGTCCTGCGTCCATCGGCAAGTTACACTGGCATAAGTGCACTTACAATGGTGGATCTACTATTACACCGGTGCAAGAGTTACACAGGATTGAGCTGCCAGTAGAACAAAAATTGTAAAGACCCTTATTGGGTCTAGATAGGCTTACCAGATCGCTGACCCGATCTGTGTAGCCGCGGCGATCTGGCCCCCTCCTGCGCCCCGCCCCTTAAGGGCAAGAGGCTCCGTCCCGGTCGGCGATCTGGTAAGCCTAGGTCGAGACAGCCTGCCTATGTAAACCACCTTGAGTAACATCTGAAGGAGCAATCTGAGGATAAGAAAGGCAGTACATAAATACAGAAATAATAATGACCCTGTGAAGAGAACAACTCTGTGTGTGAAGAGTGTCCTGTCACTTCCAGTTTCCTGAAAAAGTCTAAAAGCATGACAGCTTGCTCACACAAAGTGGGCTAGCGTTGTGGTTTTGTGAGCTTGATGATAGGTCTATGTCACTTTCAGAGGATCATCCAAAGAGATGGCCAGTGTCAGGGTCTCCACACTTCCAGTTTTCTGGGGCCAACACAAATAGCAACCAACCAACCAATGAGAAATTTCAAAAGATTTTGGACTGGTTCCTTGCCAAATAGTAGCTATATAGACTACAAGACGGTATTTAGCATGAGAACAGCTGAGGAGGACCTTACACCTGAACCAAAGGCCCTTGAAACTGTAGTAAAAGGACACTGGTGAGCAGTGCAAGGCACCTGCTGCTCACTTATTGAAATGTTTTCTCTTTCTCCTTGGCCTAGATATCTTTGCATTTAAGAGGTGGTCTGGCAAACCACATTCACTCTGGGACAGGGCATGGTCTGATGGAACGTTATACAGCCACCTTGGTGAAGCCAAGCAGGTCTAGATCTAGTCAGTGCCTTGATGGGTACATGTATGAGAGTACATGTATACCACTTTGAGTTTCATGATAGAAGAAATGGGGGCTGTAAATGTAATAGTTTTTTTAAAAATCATATCAGTCCTTAAGACGACGACGACGACGACAGGCATGTCTGCAGCTACCAACAGAGGGCATGACAATCCTTCTATTCCTACAGCTAGTTGCTAAGATCATGTTCAGTGTGTAGCATTTCTAAGGCTGGCTGCACTCAGAATATTCTAGTAATTCAGCCTGGCCCAGGAAAAGAGCAGCTCCATAGGGTTGGGAAGGCTTGCATGAAGTTCACAGAATACTCAGGTTGGTAGGACTAATTCTCACATCAAGAAGATGTATAATTTCAGATAAAATGTTTGCAGTGGGGGGGGGAACATTCTGAGAACATTTTGATCTCAGATTTTTTTCACAATCTCATATTTACTCCCACACGTTCAGTTCTAAGGCCTTCCTGGCTGTGAGTGATACTGTAATAGTAGAAGAAAAATTTTAAAAAGTAAAAATAAACTTCAGCCTGAAACAGCACCATCTCTCATGTTGTTTTTCTCCTAGTAATTTTTCTTCAAAGTGCAACTCATACAGAACAGTTTGCACAGGTTGAGTAAATATCTAAAGTCCTGAAACTCCAAAAACTGTTTTGTTTGACCTATTAAACAGGGTTTTAAAAATGTTAATTTTCAACTGGGGGATGTAGTTACAAGCATAGTTGAAACTACTGAGTTACTTCACAGTAATTGAAGTACAGTGAACCCTTGATTTCAGACTTCAGAAATAATGGATGTTGTCTGATTCATTAAAAACAAGGAATATATGCTTTGCAAATGTACATGTACATTGTCATAAATGCATTCAAATTTAATTACTTTTGGCATTAATGGATACCCCTACCCCCATTAATCAAGTAACTTGAGGGTTCACTGTACTTCAGTTCTGAACTTAGTTTATGATAATATTAGTGATAGCATATGTAGTATACATCAACCAGGGAATTGCTTCATGCTGGGAGTTTCCTTTCCACCATTCTGTGCTTAGCAGTGACTCGGACTGTGCACCATGTGTATGATTATATATGGATTTTGTTAAATAAAAAGGAAGAAAATATTTCCTGTTTTTCTGAGAATATGGGCATGTGATGAATCCCCTGAGTTTACCCATGCTTTCGCCTATTTTTCTGTATTTTGGATAGTTTTTATCGCCCCAGCAGTTTCTATGCTATTCAGCTGCTGGGATATATTTTACAGGCAGTCTTTGTCCTTTATTTGACAAATGCCCTCGGCAATGTGCTAGATGATGTATATTTGGTTCCTCTTCCTGTCTGAGGGGCTGGCCCCCTGCTGAGATTGGAATGCACTTAGCAATTGGGTAGCAAACCTGCCATCTTTCGTGGTCAAAGGGACCACTGGAGTGGTCCAAGACTGGAGTGACCAGGTAGTTCCAGTCTTCCACTCAAGCACTCCGATGACATCATTACAGCCAAGTTATAAATGTCCAAGCCCACAGGGAAGGGGGGGGGTTATTTACCAGTCACCTGAGTGATGTTAGAAGCTCACAGAGGAGCACCCACTTGCCAACACCCAAATGAAAAGGACTGGGGCCTTCCTTGCCCCAGTCTGGCTGGCATAAATCAGTTAGGCTGGCATAAATCAGTAAAAGTTAGGCTGGCATAAATCAGTAAGAACCACCCTTCTGGATCAGGCCAAGGGCCCATCTAGTCCAGCTTTCTGTATCTCACAGTGGCCCACCATATGCCTCGGAGAGCACTCAAGCCAACATGATACCTTGTGTTCTGTTGCCACTCGCTTGCATCTGGCATTCAGAGATAGGCTACCTCTAAAACCCGGAGGTTGCATATAGTCATCATGGTTGGTTACCTGTGATGGACTTGTCCTCCATAAGTCCATCCAATCCTCTTTCAAAGACACCTAGGCCTGGTGCCATCACCACATCCTGTAGCAAGGAGTTCCACAGGTTAATTACACGCTGGGTAAAGAAATATTTCCTTTTCTTTCAGTTTATGGTTGGCTAATGGTGATTTGGTGTTCACAACCTTGTATACAAACATTTCCTGTCTCTCTTCCTCTCTTTTGCAGAAGAAGAGGATGTCTCAGTAGTGAAGTATAAGAGGATTGACTTTTGTTATAGACCCTTTTTAAAATGTACTATTTCCTGCTTCATTTCCTGCCTTTTTTGTTTGTACTTCTGCATCCGATTGTGATACCAAGTCTGCTACGATAAGTAGTAGAGGCACTGCCATTATGAATTCAATTTGCTTCATTAATCAAGCCTGTACACGCGCACGCGCACACACACACCACACACAAATAAAGCTGGAAAAGATTACTCAAAACTAGTTTTATTTTTAAGAAGAGTGCATGGCACTCATCCAGATTCCTTTGTTGTGGATATTTTTCTCTCATGACTTATGAAACACACATTTTAATTCCTGCAACAGGAACTTCAAGTAGTGTGTAGATTCATTGGTGGTTGACCACGTCTGTTTTTTAAAAAAACAAACTGCAACTGGTTCACAGTGCATATTCCATTTTCAGTATAAATGTTAAATGTCAAACTCAAAAGGCTAAATAATAAATTATAAAAAACAAAACAGCAACAAAAACCCAATAGTGTATAGTGTATCCTTTAACAGTATTATCCTTTTTAACAGTTAAAGTCTAATGACTTACCGTAAATACAAATAAAATACCCCATTACATGTAGGCTTTACTGTTTTAACTAGACAGATTACCGTCCCCGCTAATTCCAGTGTTAATTATTAGCTACTGCTTGAGTGTAAAAGGCCTACAAGAGACTCCTCTGATGTATTAGTAACTATACCGCTGCCTCGCACAGGAGGATAAAAGTGAAGCCAATATAAGAACTTTAGAAGCAACCTGCTGTTATTTCAAGTCATGGATTGCCACAAGACTGTACATTCAAAGTATTATTGAGGTAGTCAAACAATGAAGTGTTTTACATTTCGTATTGAAAACTGAGATGAATATCTTTCCCTTTCAGATTACATTCTCCAGTCCTGTATCCCCAAATATAAAATGAAACATCAGGAATTACACCTTAGAGCAAGATGCACACACCCCTCTCCCGTTTATCTAACCTTATGTGTGTTTTTTCCTCTCAAAGAAGATGTGTAAAGAGCTAAAATGGGTTAGGAAAGAAAACGAAAATATTTTCCAGCATACAAGATGTTTCCAAAATGTTTCCTTCCTTTTCTCAAGAGTCCCCATTTCAGTCAAAAAGACAACCCTGAAAATATATAGTATAAAAAAAAATTACCAATACAGAGGATTGCTTCTCCTCTAACTTAAAGAATATTTTCTTGCAGCATGTCCAGCTTTAGAAGAACTGTTGTAGATCAAAACAGAGGCATGTGTTCCTCAAAATGCCACGTCTTCTTCCCTGGAAAAAGTCTATGTTATTAATACAACTTTTATATTTCTGTTTTCCACCCCATTCCCCATACCTACGCTTGCTATTATTTTGAAACGTTTAGGCATCCCCAGGCCACAGAATTCACTCTCGGTCTATTAGTCCATGGATTCCTTCTCAAGTCTACATCAAATAGGCAAATAATGTCTTAAATTTGTACTTTGGAGAAGAGTCTCCTAAAAACATTCTTTGCCACCTGTTCACCTTCCCTACTCAAGGGTTTCTGCTTTGGGTAGGAGTTGATGGTATGAATTTAAACAAACCACTAGAAACTATTACAATGCGGATAGCTATGTAATTAGCACCACTAGTGTGACTGTCTGGTTCACACCATAATAAATATTTTTGATTCACTTCTAATGTGAAAGTAGATCCTGTTGACAGACTTTTAGAAATAGAAAACTTAGCTGTCCTCATATAACCTGGATACTTCCATTTTTCCTTCCTACCCACTCTGCCATTGTCATGCACACACTCATGATTCATGTAAGCATTTGAATGGTACCTTTTGGGTGCCCCCCTCAAGGAACTGGGAATTCATACAATGAAAAATTAGAACTATTTGGACTTTGATTGCATAAACTAGGAGAAATCACAAAATACTCCATCAGCTACAGTACAACATTGGCTCCACTTTAAGAAAACAAAAGCACATTATTCTTCCCTGTCTCATTCGAAAGCACACTTTTGGATGAAGGGAGTAGTCTGGATGAGTATATGGACTCCCTTTGGTATTTGCTACTGTAGTTACCCTGAGCAAAAGAGAACCCAAGCTAACTACTTAAATGGTGTACACCAGTATCACAGTAGTTTCTGATCTTTCCCTGAGTTAGTATGACAATTTACCTTTAAATGGTTTCAACAAAGAAAAGAGTATACTGAAGTACAAAACATATAAAGATGTTAACCGAAGGACATAACACAAAGCTTCATCCACTAGCATGATTTGAGAACTGAGCTGTGGATTTGCACCAAGAGTTCTCTCTTCTCTCCCACATGGATTTCCATCTTTTGGGAAAGCATGGCACTTGGTGGACTTCAATGTCTTCTTCAATACTGAACGGAGGTGTTGAGAAGCTGCCGTTTCTCCAAAGCCATGCTGCATCTTTCCTCACCACGAGAAGACAAGCTTTAAGTCAGTGCAGCTGTCTCTCAACATCTGCTTTAAGGGCAGGTTTTTGAGGTGAACACCTTGAACTTGTGTGTGCCAGCCAGAAGTATTTCTGCCATCATTCTCAGATAAACGTTTCTGCTACGTTCTCATATTTGCCATTTCTGTGATGGAGCAACCATTCGAGGAAAACAAAATTCCAACCATTTCCCTTCTATTAAGAGGGCTACCTTATTACTGCCCTGCCCTCCTCATTATTTGACACTAACAGCATATAGGGTTGTGCTGAATGTGTAGTTATCACCTCTCAAAGCAGGGAGTAATACAAGGGTAACGGCCAGCAAGCTGGTAGCTTCGGTTGTAGGAAACACTTAAGCATGGCTTCATTTCTATAGGTACAGCTAGTGACACTCCAGCAGCAGTCTGTATAGGACCTCGAGCCTGAACACCACCTTGTAAACCAGGTGGGCAAGTCTGCAGTGGATAAGAGGACGCGTGACTCGATGACACAATCTGTTGACAGTTTTGTTGAGGCGTTGTTTGAGGATACTGTAGCGGAGTTTGATGTACTTGAACATACTGAGGTATGTGCTGCTGTAGATGTACCTGCTGCGGAGGTTGAGTTGCTTGAAATAAACCGTGTTGCGTAGCCTGAGAACCATGTTGTCCTTTTTGCTTGTTGGCTTCTTTTACATCATTATCATGGGCACTAGAAAATAAAATTAAACCTTTATTTTATTCTGTTTTATGGAGGCTGGGATCCAACCCCCTCCCCACAGCCCTGTCCCAATGTGCAAGTGGGAAAGCACGTGCAGGTGTGCATGAAAGCAGCCCCTTGCACCTATTATGGCATCACTATGGATGCTCTCCCTACCTTGAGGGATGGCGGCTGCAGTGGCTGCTAGAAAGAAGAGTTGAAAAGCACCCATTTGTGAGCAGACCACCATTGATGGCACTCTGGATCCCAGTAACAGTTTCATTAGCAACAGATTATGGTAGTATCAGTGTTCTGTCTCACCTACATTACATCACCTTAAAGCAAGCTATTTTAACAAGCAATTCACGCTTTGTAAAACAATCTTACATATTTCTTGTAAATGAGATTGTGAGGATGAAGCAAAGAGAAAGATTTCATTTTGGAAGGAATGACACTTTATTTCAAAGGTTTAAAAAGGTAACCACATAAATATTCGCATTTAACATTGTGGATGTGTTTTGGTACGAACAACCACCAAAACTCAATTGATTAAGAAAAAAATCTTTAAGGAAGAAAAAAAGATCTAAGCACAGTTTAGTGTATGTTCATACATTTTTTGATGTAAAGCATGTCAAGTCAGGAGATCTGTGATGTGCTGTCTGTTCAGGATGGGTAATGCACTCCCCTTGAAAGAACATGTTTGCAGCTTGGGAGTGCTCTTGAACCCAGCTCTGCTCCTGGGATGGACAGGTGACAGCTGTGACCAGGCATGCCCTTAACTAGCTTCAGCTGGTGTGCCAGCTGTCCCCACTCCTGGCTCAGTTAGACATGGTGACAGTTACTAATGCATGGGTAATATCTTGGTTGGAATACTGTAATGCATACTACATGGGACTGCCCTTGAAGATCTTCAGTTGGTACAAAATGCAGCCACCAGTTTGATGATTGGTGCTAGGGGTTGTGATTATGTCACATTGGGTAGGAGTTGAGGGTATGTACATTGTGCAGTATATGGTTCAATGTACCACATACGCAGACTTCTTGTACATTTCTGGGCACAATTCTAAGTGGTGGTCTTCACTTCTAAAGTCCTAATGGCCTATGAGTCCTGAGACTTTCAGGGTCATTTTTTCCTATATCAGGGCTGGTCCCCAATGGCTTGGTGGTTGAGTCTCCATTTCCAAGCCAGCCCACGCCTGCAGTGGCTGGGCAGCACCATGTCAACAAGGGGCCAGTGTCTATGTGTCAGTGCCAAATGCGGTTGCCACTGCCACTGCCTCCTCTCTCAGCCTGTTTGTCTCTTCTTCTCCCTGCTTCCCTTTCTGGAGTCCTGGACTCTTGATGCAGCGACTCCTGGTCCTGTACCAATCAGTCCCTCTGAATGTGGACGGAGAGACTCTGCCCATGAACTCTTGCTGGGAGCAGGCCGACTGATGTGTGCTGCTCTGTGTGCACATCCTTCAGCAATATAATGATCTTGTTGTCCCCTGAACATATGAGGGTAGAGAGCAGCTGCCTGAGTGAAACAGGCAGACTGGGACAACTGAGACAAGAGCGGTTGCAGGTGGACAGAACTTGTATGGCATGAATAAAGACACATAGAAGTGAACCAACATGCTTCCCTTGCAATATCCCTTCCCCTAACTTTCCAGTAGATGTTGCCTGCTTTCCAGCTTAAAATGGGAGTGTGTGCTGCTTCATGGGGTGCAGCTGCAAGACAGCAACAAGAAAAGGGCAGCTGGAGACTGAGCCAGGTTTGGGGAGGAAGGGGCAACCCATGAGAAAGTGGGAGGAAGACGCTGTAGCCTTCAGGGCTCAGTCCTTTGCTAGCCCACCCCAATTCATTTGGATTTGCCTTTCTCTCCTGTTGGCTGCTCCCTGCAAATCCCAAGCATCTACTCTTCACTATCTTCTTCCCTGTACATTCAAACAAAGCAAAGTCAATGCTACAATCCTATGTGCATTTACCAGAGTGTAAGCCCAGTGATCTCAGTGGGACTTACTTCTGGGTAAACTGCATAAGATCAGGCAACATGCCTACCCACATAAAGGAATCAACAGAATAGGTATATTTTGTATTCTTCAGAAAAAAACTGGTATTGTTCTTTGACTCTCCTTTCACCTATCAATCATACACCATGCAGCCAGGGAATCGAGGGGTCTGGAGACAGAGCTATTTGAAAAAATGTTTGTATAGTGTAATGTTGTGCTAGTTTTATTGTTAGCATAGCATATGTTTTTTTAAAAAAAATCTTACATCTTGGCAAATGCTGTAACCTCTACACATTTGCTTAGTTCAGGTGGAAACCGTCAGGTTCTTGCTGAAATCAACTAAACACTCAACTAAGTATGTTCTTACTTGCTTTTCCCTCGTGAGGTTAATGTTAAAAAATGTTAAATGAATAATCAGAAAGCCATCGCTTTTCTGTATATTAACTAGTTAATCACGTCTGAAAATCAAGTGACAGAATTTTGAATTCTGTATTCAGTTCTGAAACTGGTAGTGCCATGTAGCCAGAACTTAGACCAGAAAGACCTGGGTTCAGTCAACCATGAAGCAACATCAATTACCAGCTCTCAGCATAACCTACCATTTAATTTGGTCTGTAAACCGCTTTGTGAACTTTTTGTTGAAAAGCGGTATATAAATACTGTTGTTGTTGTTGTTGTTATTATTATTATTATTATTAATAATAATACCTCAAAGGACTGTTGGGAGGAAAAAGGGAGGGGCAGACTCATGTAAACCATCCTTGAAGGGTGGGATAAAAATGAAATAGGCAGAATCCCTGGATCTTTAGGAGCCTGTATTGCCCTAGCTGCTAGCAATCCGACACTAGTTGGGGGCCACTATCTTGTCTGCCTCAGACAGCAAAACATCTTGGGCTAGCCCTGTCCCATATCCATCTGTCTTTTGAGGTCATCTCGGGAGTTCTTATTGTGAGTGCCATTGCCGCTGGAAGTGCAATTGGTGGTTGCTTGTGACAGATTGGTAGACAGCTTGTGACAGCCTTCTCTGTTGTGGCACCCAGCCCATAAGATCAGGACTGACCCTTCTGTGCTGTACTCTGCTTGACTTTAAAAACTTTTCTTTTTCAACAAAAAGTTGACTTACAGCACAATGCTATGCATGTTTACTTAGAAGTCCTGCTTTGGTCAATAGGGCTTACTCATGAGAAAGTGTATAGGCTTGCAAACTTGGGCCGCAATCCTATACAAACGTACCTGAGAGTAAGTCCCATTGAACACAGTGGGGTCACTTCCAAGTAGGCATGCATGAAACTGCGCTATTGCTCTATTTTATTTATTTAAATGGTTAGTTTTATTTGGGTGTGTCTGGCAGCCCATCTGTTTATTGTGGTTGCAAGATTTTTTCTTTTGTAGTTTAGTTGTTGGTTTGCTTGCTTTAGGTTACATTGTTTTTAATTGATGTAAGCTGTCTTAGGTTTCCCATTGAGAAAGATGAGGTATAACAATAATACATATTTTAAAACAAACAAACAAACAAAATGTCTAGAGAAGATTAAAGTCTGAGATCCTATTAATTTTCAGTGGGGATTTAAATATGCTTAACTTCCTCTAGATTAAGGCTGCAGTGCACTTTTATTTCCAAACATGATTTATAGAAATTAGTGGGCTAGACAGGCAAGCAAACAAGCTTCAGATCAGGATGGTGGACATGTACATGTTACACTGAAACAGATGTCTTTAAATCTGCTGACAACTTAATCAAATACTATGCATTTAATCCATTTTTTCATCATCTAATGTGCATCAACAAAGCACAGGAGTAGAAAGCCTAGCAGCACAAGCCTATGCAAGTCTACTCAGAAATAACCCCACTGCGTTCAGGGGGACATACTCCCAGGTTGTGTGTGTATAGGATTGTAGCTCAAGTCTTGTGTATTTGAAGAACATATGACACAGTAGCCATATTAAAGGAATCCAAACTATCTCATGCACAATGGGGAGGAGGGACCACGAGAGCCTTATAGTTATACCGGCTTATTTATTCTCACAATAACAAACCTTGCTTTGCTGTTATGTCTGTACTGGGTTACTGAAAAACAGACAGGCAGCGTTCATGTCACCATTACTATGAGCTGACTTCCCCCCTACAGTTTGCATGAGGAGCAAAGATCTAGCATGGCTTAAATACACACAGAATCAATTCAAAAACCATTATAAAGACTTACACCAATAATCGTTCAATGCACGGCACCAGGAAATCCCAGGAGTAAGCCGAAAGACGGTGGAGTCGTGCAGGCCACGTGGGAGAAAGACGCAAGATAATCCTTGAAGAAGCCACACATGCAGCAGCCACTAACGAAGGGGCATAATTTAAAAATGCATGATCTGGAGAGACATCGGAGGATCACCGTTAAGTCAAACACAGGATTAGCTGTGTAACTAACTAATCATGGAGTCTTTAGAACAAAGCAATGAAAACGCACCTTGCAGCGATACTTCCAAAAAGTAGTCGGCATACTTTGCCATATACAACTTGGTCTTTTCCAAGCAAACCATTGGCCATCCATCATGGAGATCCGATTCATGAACAGCAATTGAGAGATAATAGTCAATGAAGTGAGCCGCCGTTGGGAGGCAGAGGTTCCACTGGAAGGTTTCCAACAACAGCAGCTCCATGTGCAGCAAGTTCTGTTTTGTTAATATTAGGTTCATGTTAGTCATGCAGCCCAAGCTGTTTAGCTGTTCCAGTTTAGGCACACTGTCTTCCTTTTCTTCAAATTTACCTTGAGGGAAATGAGAAGGTGAAACGCCGTTACAATGTTTAATACATGGCAAAACAATTAGGTAGGTTATGGCTACTCATACAGTGGTCATAATTGTAAGAAACAATGTTCAAAGTGAAGGTGGTGGTTTTTTTCCCCCCTCAATGAGTAGGTTTTGTTAATTGCCATCCATTTGCAATGCAAAAAAGGTTATGACAGGAATTCAGATGTTGGCCACAACAAGAGGGTCAAGAAGCTGCAATCTTTCAAAGTTTTAGATTTTCCACCCTCTGCAAGCACCATAGGCCATGCAAGCAATTGTGAAATGTATCAGTCAAAACCTTTAAGGATAACCACAAGAATTGTTGGGAGCAATTCTTGCCACAGCAAGTGATCAGATATTGACATAGGCAATATGGATGGAAAGGCAATATGGATGGAAATACACATTTACCAAAGACACTGGCCAGATATAGATGTCATAGAAAGCCAGACAAGATCAATTAAGTCTAGCTGAATTATGGCTTCCGAGCATGGCTTGTTGGGGAAAACTCTGGTTAGGACAAACCAGAATTGGCCAATTTGCTTGCTATGGCTAATCCTGGCTTGTTTCAAACCACAACAGGAAGTAGAATGAGGGAAGGGCTGTGGCTCAGTACAAGCACATGCTTTATAGGCAGAAGGTATTCGGTTCAATCTCTGGCATATCCAGGTAAGGCAGAGAACAAAAAAATCCTGTCCGAAACCCTCGAGAGCCCCTGCCAATGAGGGTTAACAATACTGAACTAGATGGCCAGATGGTCTGATAGTGTAACACAGTTTCTTATGAAGGATTCCTCTCCTTGCACATGAAGGGAAGGGAATAATGCCCATTTCTGAGTCTAGCAGATGCTGCATAGAGTCATGGTTTAATCCCTGCTTTCTGTCAGTATGTCTGAACCTGGCCACTGAGTAAAAACAAGCAGAAGTAGCTTTAGGTAGCAGCAATGTATTTATAGGAAATATTTCTTGGTACCAAACCTAACTTGTAAGGAAGACTGGGCTGTGCAAAATATTGTCCAAAGAAGTTGTGAACTTCAATCTCTCAGAGAGGTCATTATGATTCAGGGGTTATAGAACTTGGGTCCAATGGGTCAAAACTGGACCTCAAGATGACTGGAGTTAAGGTGTGCTCAAGAAGCCAGGAACGAGACCATTCAGGCACACGATTTGCTTGCTCAATTGAGTCAGTAACTTCAATCGGCTAAGCTTGTTGCGTTACACTTACTCGCTAAAAGCAAGCAGGAAAGAGCAACCACATGTAGCTGCTGGATAGATATGTCGTAACGGTCCATAAAAAGGTCTAACAGGTAAACAGCAAGATGTCGGGCCGCAGGACAGAGTCTGAAGCGATTGCTCACAATGGCAATCAGGTCTGCAAAATATCTTCTTAGATTTAACTGAGGAGACTGGCCTTTGTAGGAGGGTAGCTTCAGCTCCTAAATAGAGAATAAGAGGCATTTTAAAAACACAGCCACAACTATAGGTGCACTTATACGGATATTTACTTGAAATTACTGTAAAGTATAGCAGTTTACCCCCTCTGCTTTAGAGATTCTTCTCCCTCTCGCACAACACCAGAACCAGGGGACATGCACTAAAATTGAGTGGAGGGAGAGTTAGAACTGACAAAAGAAAATATTTCTTTACCCAGCGTGTAATTCATCTGTGGAACTCCTTGCCACAGGATGTGGTGATGGCACCTGGCCTAGATGCCTTTAAAAGGGGTTTGGACAGATTCATGGAGGAAAAGACCATCACAGGTTACAAGCCATAAGCAACCTCCTGGCTTTAGAAGTAGGTTTTCTCTGTGCCAGGTGCAGGGGAGTGGCAACAGGAAACAGGTTATCTTGTTGTCTTGTGCTCCCTGAGGCATCTGGTGGGGCCACTGTGCGATACAGGAAGCTGGACTAGATGGGCCTTTGGCCTGATCCAGCAGGGCTCTTCTTATGTTCTTATGTAGATAAGAACTGTGTCGCACAAAAGTTGAAGATGTACAAAATATAGGCTTACCAGATCGTCGACCGGGATGGAGCATTCTCCCCTTAAGGGGGCGGGGCGTGGGGGGCCATAATGCGTCGCGTTATGGCCCCCCAAGCCCCGCCCCCTTAAGGGCAGGCTTACCATATCGCCGACCGGGACGTTCCTTTTTGCCCTTAAGGGAGGCGGGGGGAGGGGCGATAGAAGCCGGAGCGACGCTCCGGCTTCTATCGCCCCTCCCCCCGCCTCCCTTAAGGGCAAAAAGGAACGTCCCGGTCGGCGATATGGTAAGCCTGCCCTTAAGGGGAGAACGCTCCGTCCCGGTCGACGATCTGGTAAGCCTAACAAAATACATGATACTTTCAATGGGTTGAGTCTTACCTTTGTGACATGGTTGCTGCTTCTGTATGATCAGGCACACGATGCACTGGTAACATCTGAAACAGGGAGGAACTGAGTGGGGTGGGGCAATGATGTGATTGCTTCCAATGCCAGTGACACACTTCCCTGCGGTCTGGATAGGCTGGTGTGGAAAGTAAGCACACCGCCTGCCTGCCCATTTCACTCGCTCTCCCAGTTTCAGTCTGGTACGACATGGGACTGAACTATATAGAAAAGGCAACCATGTGAGAAAATAATGTCAGCATTGGCTCTGAAATGTTTTATCTTGCCAGATCCAAAACTTTAATTAATTAATCCTGTGGAACGGCAGTTTGGCTAGGTAAGTATAGCTGGTACTGTCTTAGAGAATGAACTCTAAAAAGGGAAACATCTGGGAAGTTGTGTTCCAGGATCGAAGTCTACAACTCAGCTGCAGGGGGAAAAAATCAGTTCAGATGTTGACTTTGTACAGTTTGAAATATTGTAAGAGAAGTCACAGCCTGATCATCACCAGTAGTATGTTGCCATGGAATAACTTTGAATTTCAAAACGCATGAGCAGGAGCATGTGCAAACAAGCTGATTTTGTTATTTTTCTGTCAGCGGCACCACTAAGGGCTCAAATACAGGCTGAGTATCCCTTATCCGGACTGCTTGGGATGGGAAATTGTCTGGATTTCGGATTTGTCTGGATTTTGGAATATTTGCATAAACATAATGAGATAACTTGGGGATGAGACCCAAGTTAACACCGTATACACATAGCCTGAAGGTAATTTTATACAATAGTTTTCATAATGTTGTGCCCCAGCATGCCTTGTGCTATGCTAGCCAGATGCTGGAAAAAGGTTTTTTTTTTTTTTTTTTTTTAAAGTCATAGCCACAAAAATGTTTGGATTTCGGAATAGTCTGGATTTCGGATGTCCAGATAAGGGGTAACCAACCTGTACTGAAAATGTGATGTGGCAGATCTATTCTCTGTTCTCCTGATAACTTTAAAAAACAAAATGGAAATGCCACAGGGGGGGGGGGGAACAACACAAATTGGGTCAGGGCAGTAGTGCGGGGGTGGGTGTTAGCCCTTCTTCTCACATCATTTCCCCCAACTGAAATCACACACAGCCTGTCGGGAGCTAGCACCATTTCCCTAAGTGACAATCCAGTCTAAGTATGAGGATGCTAATGGCGAGAGGCTTACTCAGCTGTCACCATTTTGCCAGCGCTCTGCTGCACGTATTGAAGGCAGGCTTTACCTAGGATGTGTAGTGAAAGTGCCAGCCTGGTTGGTGTTGCTGACAAAAACAAAGTCACCTCACTGAAATCCCTGGGACTCCCTGCTGAGTTTAGCTCTCACTGATCATTGACACAAGTCAGAGTTAATTCCCGAGGTGCCCTGCCCCTCTGGTTCCAGGAGAGGGCTAGACAGGGAGGTTGTAGTCAGAAGCTGGTTCTTTTTGTTTATTTTTGAGCTTTGCCTCTGAACTCAAGTATACAATTTGGCTGTTTGTGTATTCAAACCAAAGAAAAGCAGGGTTGAAACAAAAAGGGGAGGTAGAAGACAATCTGCCTAATCCTTTCAACTGAAGAGAGAGCACAAATGCCTCCCGCCTCTTTAAGACTTCTCTAGCCAGCACTACCAAAGAATGGCCTGTGTGTGCTCCGTGCAGAAAAAGGACCTGAGGTGGCACCTGAAATCCCACCCTCCATTTTATGTGTCTGCACATCAAGTCACACACACTCCAGCCCCCTCCCACAGCCACTACCTTGCCTACCTGGCCACCCAGGCCTGTTTTGAAAAGGAGGCTAGGTGGGCAAGGACGGAGGCAGCAGAGGGATTCCGGAGTGCCCCATTTCCCTTGCCATCACTCTGCTGCCTTCTTCCTCACCCAACCTAGTTTGAAGATGCGGCCAGTCAGAGAAGAAGGCAGAGGAGCAATCGGAATAGGACTATAGCAGCCTCCTGCTTTTCCCTCTAGGTTCTAGCATCACCACCATGATGGCTTGCTTGTGGGCGGCAGTGGTGCCAGAGGAGGAGGCAAGTTGGTGCTGCTGCTCCAATCCTCCTCTCACTCACGCTCAGCAAGCAAGAAGAAGATTGGAGTGCACAGTGAAGTGGCTGGGTGGGTGGGGGACAGGTGCAGAGCTTAGGGCACCTCCACCAATTCACTGTCTCCCGCAGCCCACCAGTCAAAGCAGCTGCCTCGCAGGGCCAGATCTCTCGCAGAGACCAGAGCCAGTAGAAAGAAGACAGCAGATTTTAAGAGGTTTTCACTGCTGCTCTTCTCTACCCCTAGACAACTCAGTGCGAAGGTCTGCCAGCTAACAAATGAAGGGGTACTGCTTGTGCAGGTGAGTTTAGCGCTATTCTGCCTGACTAGCTGCCATTTCAGCAGTGATTGCCCCTTGGTTGACAGGCGATAACAGAATACCTCAAGTGTAGTAAATAAAGTTCCTAAGAGACTACACGAAAGCGCACTGAACTAGGAATCAACATTGTCAGTCAGAAATTCAGGGGGCATATGCTATTATGTCACCAGCCTAGGAAGTTTATTTTCTTTTTGTTATTACATTTATATCTGGTCTTTTTCCAATAGAATACAAGATGGTGTACCTGGGGTTCCCAGGATGCCTCCCATCTGGGCACTGATCAGATCAAGGTTGCTTAATGTCAACAAGGCTGCTGCATCATGGGCCTTCAATCAAACCATAGGCAGGGGCTGACACAAGACCACCTGACACCTGAGGTAGCATGCCAAATGCTGCCCTGTTACCCAATGATACGCCAGCCTCTGCTCCTCCCACTCTCCTCTGTTCTAGCTCAGCACTCTCCTCCCCTTCACATTTCCTCTTCTCTGTTTCCCTCTTCCTTTTCCAATCTAGGGAGTGGAAGGAGGAAGAGGAGGAGCAGTGGAGGTAAGTACTGGTAGGCTGACAGAGATGGGTGCCCCCACCAATCTGCTACCCGAGGTGACCACTTCAATTGGCCTCATGGATGGGCTTGCTCTGAACATAGAGCACTGGATGTTGCTAACTGTAATATGCCACATGTTATCTACATGTAGCCATCATGTCCAAACAAGAAAATTTGGGGCAACACACAAAACTTATGTTAGAAGTCACTGGACGGACATAAAGTGCCTTTAGAACCTGTAATGTTTGTCTTCATCGAGTTAAATTATTCTCTGCAAAGGATAACCAGTTAAACATCATTGCTAAACATCAAGCAAGGTTCTAGGAATACACTTGAAATAGACATACACACAGCCAACAACAATTGGCTTCAGAAATGAAGCAAGATCATTGATTTTATGGCCAAGCCAACAGCATACTTGCATGCCAGAGAATGAAAACAAGACAATGAGAAAGAAAAGAAGTGCTTAATCTGTCTTTAAGGAGATAAAATATACAGACAAAATTTTACTTCACATTTTTCAAAGTTACCCTACTATGCATCCAACACAAACATCCAAGTCCCAGCTTAAATTGCCTACTTGTGAAATAGTTGCCACCAGTCCCATGTAGTTTTCCAAATCATTTTTACAACAGTCCCCAACTAACAGATTTGGAAGTTATATATAAAGTGTACATTGGCCCAGGTACCCAAAACTTTGAAGTCCATACCTAGGGATTTTTAAAAATTTCTTTTATAGCTCCCCTGAAGTCTCCATCAGTTGTGCTAACTAAGGATATTAACATCCAGAAGTCAGAGTCAATAAAAACCTTTATTAGGACCAATCAAAACGACACGAAGTATTGAGCAAAGAAGTCTTTGAGTTCTCTAAAACTCTTTATCAGGCTAGATGTCAAGCAAAGCAAAACAGGGATAGGAAGAAAGATGGGCAGTATGTCAAAAGTCTCAAATCATGTCCAAATCCCCCCACCCCCAGCCGCTTTGCTCAACATTCTTAGCTCACTTAGACCCTGGATTTTGAATTTATTCAACTGAGCCAACATGACCACATATGATTTTAAGGTGTGAAGTTTAGTTGTAAAGTCTAGCATTCTATCAATGTGTGTTTGTTTTTTCAAGAAAGCAGTTTCAGGTAAGACACTTTGGTATGCAAGAAGTATCTGAATTTACTTTGTTATTCAGTCCCTTTAGATAGCTTTTGTTCTTTCTGGTTAAGTGTTTACCGTGTTAGCAAGTGCTTTTGGTGATCTGACTGAGAACAGTCAACAAGATCTCCGAAATCTCATGGATTTAAAAAATAAATAAATAAAATAGGTAGGCTAATTCACCCAAGGTAGGACAGAAGGAAAGTCTGTAGTTAATGTAACCAAGAAGTAATATCTCCCCCCCCCCAATAATGGCATGGATTCAGTTTACAGCAAGAATGATTTAAAAGTAGAATAGATCCAAGTAACATTTCATGACTGTAATAAGATTTTTATAGGATACATCTCACCAAAGTATCTTTACGTTGGGATCAAGAAGCCCATTTAAAATGGGCAAGAAAGGACAAGGCAGGGAATGCAAATACCCAATTAGAGTCCAATCCACAAAACCCTTGTGCTTAAAACAGCTTACACTGGTTTTGCTTCAGTAAGATTGCCACCCCAATTGTCAATAGGATTGGATGGGGTTATGTAAATTCAGCTAATTGTCCATCAAAGTATACATTCTGTAGGTGGGTAATTCAATACCTTGGAGTGAAAATATTTTATAAATGGCAAATTGTTAATATTTTGTACAAGCTAATTTTTGCAGTGGATTAAGAGAGACATAATTAGTCCCAAAGATTTATTGCAAGTATTTTTTTCTCTTTCCTCCATACACAAAATGTTATTTTGCTGCATGTGCTCATGAATCAATGCACTTTCAACATTTTCTTTTTAAAATCTCCGCTCCCTAAAGATATCACACTCCTGCAGAAGACAGGTGTCCTTCATACAGATTCAAGCTTTAAAGGCTGCAACAATCCTCAGGATACTTACATCAAAGTAAGTTCTTCTGAATTCAGTAGGCTTTGCTTGCGAGTAAACATTTAGGATCAGGCCAAAAGCTGAACATTTGCCTTTCTCAAAATTAAATTAGCCAAAGCCACAAAATGCATTCAAATCACTTTCAGATATTCACCAATAGCATTCCTCCTAGGCCAAAATCCTTCATGGTTAAGTTAACAATCATCTGAAGTTTGAAGCAGCAGTAATTGTTAGGAAAGCACTGGTATGACCAGGGGCAACTACAGATAATATGATTAAGGAACTGATGGCAAGCGTTTACACAGTGAACAGAATTCAATTGGTATGTTGATATAAACTGACAATTCCAGTAGGAGTTGCCACTATTCTTCTGGCAGGGCTTATGTGCCTTTCAGCACAATACTATACATATCTATTCAGAAGTAAGTCCCATTGTGTTCAATGGGGCTTACTCCCAAGAAAGTGAGTATAGGATTGCAACCTTTTAACAGGGAGAGAAATTCAATCAGTGTAGTTGGCCTCACTAGTGAACCATGTTGATGCACCAGCTGTACCTGTTGAATGCCTAATCATCACAGAGCTGTTAGAAACACAGGAGTTTCTACCAGTTATTGGTAGCCAAAAGTGGGTAACATTATGAAAGCAGGAAAAGCAAACAAAATCAAGTGTATGCTCCACAAACAAACACAGTATTCCAGAACCTCCCTAGTCACTTGTACTGAAAAACTTCCCTGAAAAACTGGCACAATCTGGCCATATATGCAACCTCTGGCCAAGCAAAAACTGTTTTCACACTGATCTTTTGAATAAGACTGCTGCATTTTTATTGTAGTCTGCCTCTAGGGAAGGAGACAAAGAGACCTAAGTGGGGCCGGCAAAGTTTATGACTAGGATCTATAGCACCAGCCAGCTGTCTAATGTCCCTTTAACAACTACAGCCCAGCCTCTCCCCCAGTTGTTCCTGTGGCACAGCAACCCACTATCACATTTTAATCATTCTTTATGCACGTCAGCCACGTTCCCATGAAACTGTGCTGAATAATAGCCCTGTTAAGCAGTCTAGGGCTTCCATGTAGCTCAGCAGGCTCTAGGGCAAGTCTTTAGAAGCTGCTCTGGAGGAATGCCCTTTGACACAGGAGGGCTCCAAAGTAAAGATTACATAGTAGATCAAGACCTGTTTGAGCAACTTGGGGGAAGACAGAGTCTCTTTTCTCACAAACTCCAAATGGTACAGCTAATCTAAACTGGTTATTAAAAGTTACTCCTGGAGCAGGAGTTCCATCTGAATGTTCTTTGAGACAAAGATGATGAAACAATTCTGATCAGGTAGGGTGCAAGAGGTGTGAATAAGCTCTTAAGAACATAAGAAGAGCCCTGCTGGATCAGGCCAAAAGCCCATCTAGTCCAGCTTCCTGTATCACACAGTGGCCCCACCAGATGCCTCAGGGAACACAAGACAACATGATCTTTAGAGATCATGTGACATATTCATCTCCCCTTATTTCACAGGTGCTGGAAAGCACTTTATATAAAACAGTTGATTCCACTACCCTTATTTCCCTCAGAAAGACACATTTTAGTCTCCTTTTGCAGAAGCAACTAATCCAGTTTCAAATGTCTCCCAACAGGGAGGCTTGGATTTGTGAGATATGAGTTCAAGTCCCAACTCTGCCACAGATACACTGTGCAGCTTTGGGCATGTCACTCATGCAGCCTGAATGTTTACTTCAGCTCCAATACAGAGAAAGAAGCAGCCTGATCCAGACAAACAGCACAATCCTATGCATGTCCACTCAGAACAAGTAAGTCCCATTGCATTCAATGGGGCTTACTTTCAGAAAAGTGTGTATAGGATTGTAGCCAGAGTTAGGCATACCTAGGCACGTTAAAATTCACAGATTTTGGTGCATCCAATGCTACATAGCATTGTAATGTTAGTTGCACTTAACTTGTTCCACAAAAACCAGCAGGGCAATTTACCTTCGAGCAACCTCATGAACTTGACTAATTTCAATGGGATTTAAGCACAGCTAACTTTCACTATATGGGGATCCTAGAAACAAGTTTCAAGGAGATTTTCTTCCTAGTAAGTAGACCCAAGGTGGCAGCCTCTTTCTCAGTTTTCCTTCCTGTAAACAGGATTGTCGCAAGAAAGGCTATGGAAGGAGTCTGGCAATTAGGCACGTTAGAAGACAGCAAGGTGTTACAAGGCACAGTCTATCTGCAAACTATAAAGACAAGAACAGTAATTCGCTTGTGTTTTGATGTGCCCAATGCAAAGGGGGGGAGTTCAGGCAGCTGTTTCCTCCCTCCAGAAGGCCAACACTCAAACTGTCACTCAAACCCCAGGCAAGCTGGACTACCCAAAGCCCCGATCTGCCCTCTCCAGCAACAGCTTCAGCTCCACGAACTAAGCGGAAAAGTCCTTGGCGGTGGTACTCCCTGATGGTGACCTGGGCCGAGTTACCTTGTACCGCAGTGCTTGGTGAATGTCGGCAGCCAGCTGTCCTTTCCACCACTGCCCCTCTAGCTCCATGGGACGGGGTGAGGCGGCAGGGAATCAGTAGGGGGCGGCGGCGGCGGCAGCAGCAGCACCGAAGCCTGCAGAGGAAGAACGGAAGCAGGAGTCGCTCAGAACAGCTCATCGCCCTGTTTAAACCTATTCAATTTTTAGGACGCGGCGGAGGGACGCAGCAGTTTTCTCTTGGCGGCGGCGGCCGCTCGCCCTCAATTACAAGCAATCAGTCATTCCTCCCTTCCGTGGCTTGCACCAACTGCACTCTCAGATCCCACCTCTCCAGGGAGAGAGGCCTCTGGAGCTGAACTTGGGGCCACACAGCTGATACCACTCACTGCATGTAAAGAAGGCGGGGTGGGGGGCGAGAGAGGAGGAGGGGAGCAAGATACGAGACAGTTGAGGAGCGCAATCTTGCTGAGAGACTGTGCTATGCCGCTATCGATCTCACGGCGGATTCCCCCGGAGGGACTAGAGGAGCTGGAGATTCATTGAAGAGCCCTTCCTTCCAGCCCCGAGGATCACACAGAGACCGGCCGGAGAACGGCTTCTTGACAAGGGCGCCCCGATCCACCCCAGACAGGAGCGCAACAGCAGCGGGAGAGTGAGCGAGGCTCGCCTCCCACCCGCCGTCCCGCGGCAACTACCTGCCAACTTCTCCTCCTCCTCCTCCTCCTCCTCTTTGCAGCAACAGGAAAAGAAAATGAGGCGAGGGGGGAGAACTCTGGCGGCTGCTTCAGCAGCCGAACAAGCCACACAACAAAGGGCTTGACACGCTTCCTCTGTCTGGGGTTGCCTCCGGACAAGAACTTCTTCTCCAGCTCCGCTCAACGCTTCTTTCACTTACCCGAAGTTTGCAGCCCCCCTTCCAATTCACAGCCCCCTGGCCAGGAGAGCCGCTCGGGACATCTCCGCGGGCATCTCAGTCAAGCAGGAGGAGGGTAGCATCCTGCGGGAGCTCAACTCTGCCATCATCACCATCAGGCTGAGCAGCTCCCTTCGCCCATTGTTAAAGGGCTAAGCAGGCGAGTCTGTATACAAAGACAGGGAGCCAGACACATGCGGCCGCGCCTCTGCCAATCTACTCTCGCCTTACAACTCCGCTCAAGCCGTGCTCTCCAATCAGTGCACAGCATCCAGAAGGGCACCCACTTCGTTACCCTGCTACTCGCCATATGCGAGGAAGTTTTGGGCCAATTGAATTGCCGTAGCAGCTCAGACTTAAAAAAAGAAAGGAGGAAAAAAAAGAAGAGGAGGAGGAAAGGGGAGGTCACGTGGCTCGGCTTCGTGCAAGTGGCTTTAGGTGTGCTCGGCTGAAGGTGCCTCTGGGTGGCTCTTTGTATTGTGATGTTTCTTTTTTTGTCTTGAGGAGGGATTTTCAAATGACGAGTATCCATAAATAAAGATTGTGTGTGTGTATTTAGAGAAGCATTGCAAGCAGTTATATTGGCTTTATTTTCTTGAGTTTGCGCGTTAAGTAATTCTATGACTTGGACTTGGGGTATGTATTTTGTACAAATTATGCATTATCTCGTCACTCGTGGCCTTGCCTTTTATACGCTAGCCATTGTGACCCACCAAGTCAAGCCCTTTTTCTCAGTAAAATTTCGTGGCAACTCGTTCTTTTTGCCTTTGTTTTTGTTCTAAAGAGGTGTCTTTTTGTGTGTGGAGGAGGTGTAAGGTGGTTAGTTCTTTTTCCAAAAGAGGAAATAAAATCGTTTAAATGAATGCATTCTTTCTAAATAACTTTTTTGATTTGTAGGGTATTAACTTCATCCAGTGTATCTCTAATTGTTCTCTAGAACTCATCAGCATAACACTGTGTGACTGAATGCAAAACATGTGTAACTTACAATATTTAATTAAAGACTTGAAACTGGTATGGATTACATAATGGTATGTAGACATAGCTGCTGTTGTACATGGTTTTGAGCTGCACTAAGGATATTTAGAGAGGGTGGCGCAGCGGGTTAAACCGTGGAACCATAAGCTGTTGATCGAAAGGTCAGCAGTTCGATTCCCGTGACGGGGTGAGCGCTCGGTGCTTGGCCAGCTCCTGCCAACCTAGCAGTTCCAAAGCATGTCAATGCGAGTAGATAAATATAGGCTTACCATATCGCCGACCGGGATGCTCCGTTTTGCCCTTAAGGGGCAGGGAGGGGGGAGGGGAACGAGAGCGCGCCCTGGCGCGCTCTCGTTCCCCTCGCCCCGCCCCTTAAGGGCAAAACGGAGCGTCCCGGTCGGCGATATGGTAAGCCTAGATAAATAGGTACCGCTTGCCGGAAGGTAAACAGCACTCTGTGTTCCAGCTGCATGCTACGTGCTGCGGCAAGGAGAGTCACGCCGGCCACATGACCGCAGAGGCATCTTCGGACAACGCTGGCTCTTCGGCTTTGAAATGGAGATGAGCACCACACCTTAGAGTCTGACACGACTGGACTTAATTGTCAGGGGATACCTTTACCTAAGGATATTTAGAGCCCAATCCTATGCATGTCTACTCAGAAGTAAGTTCCATTATAGTCAATGGGGCTTACTCCCAAGTAAGTGTGGATAGGATTGCAGCCTCAGACTACAAGTCTATCAGCGCAATCCTGTGTAACTTTGCACCGATGTAACAGTAGATGCACTGGTGTAAGTGCACTTAATTGCACTTATACTGGTGCAAGGTTACACAAGATTGTGCTGTATGTGTGCTAAACTGGAAATATACCCAACTGAACTTGATATAGCTTCCTCTTGAGTTAGGATTAGCCTGCCCATGTGGTGAAGAATATGAATTCTATGCAAGCTGCCATAGATGCAGTCCTATGCAGACTTGCAGTCCTATGCAGACTTGCTTGTAAGTAAAAGGTAAAGGTAAAAAAGGTAAAGGTATCCCCTGACAATTAAGTCCAGTCGTGTCCGACTCTAGGGTGTGGTGCTCATCTCCATTTCAAAGCCGAAGAGCCAGCATTTTTTCCGAAGACGCCTCCGTGGTCATGTGGCCGGCATGACTCTCCTTGCCACAGCGCGTAGCATGCAGCTGGAACACGGAGTGCTGTTTACCTTCCCGCAAGCGGTACCTATTTATCTACTTGCATTAACATGCTTTGGAACTGCTAGGTTGGCAGGAGCTGGCCAAGCAACGAGAGCTCACCCCGTCGCGGGAATCGAACTGCCGACTTTCGATCGACAGCTTATGGTTCAGCAGTTTAACCCGCTGCGCCACCCGCTGGCCTTGTACCCCTGAATAAAGTGGGACTTCTGAGTAAGACTGCCCAGAAGTGAGCTGCACATCTGATTATTTCTGAAATGATGCAGGCAGGTGGATTCCTCACGCATTGCTTCCTACAGAAGCTTGTGAAGGAGACAGCCTTGGGCTAGAGCAGTTGTAGATTCTCATTCAACAGACATTAGCTCTAATAATAGAACTTGCACTAGAAGAATGCAGTCATTTGATCTACGTTGTCGCTCTGGTAACAGAACGTTTTGGACACATGTTTTTTCCATACGTGTTACTAGTGAGACCTGTTTGTACAGGATCAGCCCAAGTCCTCTTGCATTCCCAGTGGCTGCACCATACTATCCAAAAGGTGAGTGAATCCTAGCAACCTCTATGAGCTACAATGCAGTGATGGTGCCATGCAAATAATCCTGAAAGTATAGAATTAAGTGGCAACTAGATTGATGAAAATGAGCAAATCCCCCTTCTGAGCTCATTGCAAGTTAAGCACTGGATAAGGGTGGCCAATATAGCTGTGCAGCTGGATTCATTTTGACTAGGCCTTTTAAGAGCTTAAGCTTATTGCTCAGCAAAAGAATCTTTTAAAATTTCTGGCCTCTCCCCAGTAAGTCTGGTAGTTAAGGTTATTCAAACGGTCTCCAATGGGGGAAAAAGTCCCAACATTTGTTTCACAGTCTTCCAAATCGCTAGTATGATTTTGAAGGAGAAACAGCTAATAAACACCTTGGTACAAAGCTAGACTGGCAGAGATAACAGATAGAAGTCACAATAAGGTTTTGGCTAATGCCTTTTAGTGACTTCCCGAGGATGCATTACACGCTCTTACTTGCATTGCAGAGGAAGAAGTCACAATAAGGTTTTGGCTAATGCCTTTTAGTGACTTCCCGAGGATGCATTACACGCTCTTACTTGCATTGCAGAGGAAGTGACAATCTCCTGAGGATTCATAAGCACTGTAGATAATTAGTGATCTGAGTCTTTTAGAAATTCTATGGCAACAAAGTGCCTAGAAAGACTTCAGGAAAGATCATTGATAGGATAGTGATGCCTCTTATAATGCTGTGGATATGTTCCTGGAAATCAGTGTGCTGTGTGAAATAGTGCTATAGAAAGTAATTGTGACACTGTAAATGCTTTTGCAGTACAGTACTGTACTTGCCAGTGCATTGGGTTGGAGCCATCTGCGTAATGGACCTCTGCTGCCATCACTCCTGTTCCATGGCAGTTGTGGAAGATGAGGGGAAGAGCTACCTACACCCAGGAGAATAAGCCAGGTTGTGACTCCAGGCTTCTTGGTGAAGAAGGCATCTAGGGCAGTGGTTCCCAACCTTTTTAGCACCGGGACCCCCTTTTGTAGAATGACAATCTGTCGGGACCCCCTTAAGACCTAGGGCTGGAAGTGATGTCAGTAAGTAGGAAGTGATGTCATTGTTTTTAAAAGTTACACTTTAATAAATCAGTTGGACTCATAAGCAGCCCCATTGGGGAGGGGAGTGAGTGAGCTAATATTAACAGAGATGCTTAAGGGCAAGCAGAAAGTAACACAAGGTGAGCAAACAAGCCCCAAGAGAGCATCAGACACTTCTTTCTCTGCAGTGGGGGGGGGGGAGGAGTGAGCTGCCATCTTGGGTGTGGCCATCCAGCTGACATCCCGTGACCCCCCAGAAATTGCTTTGTGACAGGAAATTGTCCTGACCCCCAGATTGGGAACCACTGATCTAGGGGTTAAACTGTCTTGCCCGCTGTTTCCTCTCCCGAAGGGTTTCATAGTAGCAAGCAATTGGAGTATATACTGCTCTCATTGGCATAGCGCTAGGTAGAATACACAGCTTCCATTGGCTGAAGGCACAGTGCAGACAGCTATACTTTTCCATATCAAACTTTTGAACAGTTTTATGACTTTTTAACTTTTTTTCTTTTTTATAATGCTGTAAGAATTGGTGGCGCAGTGGGTTAAACCGCTGAACCATGAGCTGTCGTTCGAAAGGTCGGCAGTTTGAATCCGCTACGGGGTGAGCTCTCGTTGCTTGGCCAGCTCCTGCCAACCTAGCAGTTCCGAAGCATGTTAATGCGAGTAGATAAATAGGTACTGCTTGCGGGAAGGCAAACAGCGCTCCGTGTTCCAGCTGCATGCTACGCGCTGCGGCAAGGAGAGTCATGCCGGCCACATGACCTTGGAGACGTCTTCGGACAACGCTGGCTCTTCGGCTTTGAAATGGGGATGAGCACCACACCCTAGAGTCGGACTGGATTTAATTGTCAGGGGTCACCTTAAGAATTACACATGGGGCGAAGAGTGCTACAGGCAGCCATCAGTATAATAGGAAGCAGTGTTAATGTAGTGATGCCTCTCAAATGGTTTTTGCTCACAGGGAGAAGACAGGATTTCTCAAAGTTGTTCTAGTGTAGGGGTTCTCAACCTTTGGTATGGGTACCCCTAGGGGTACGTGGACCTCTTCCTGGAGGTATGCCAAGCCCTGCCCCTTATCTGCCCCATCAGCAGCTAATTAAGTGTTAATATGGATTTTAAATTGTAATTATTTTCAGAGCCCTTCTGTCTCTCTGATTTTGGTTTTGGGCTTATTTTTGTACTTTGGAAAATGTACTTTGGTGGGTGGGGGAGGGAGGAGCTGATTTTGGGAAGTGTGACTTGGAGAAAAAAAAGATCCGTGTGTGTGTGTGTGTGTGTGTGTGTGTGTGTGTGTGTGTGTCTCCCCCACACACAGTTAAAAGACATTTTTTCGCATTTAAAATGGTTTTAGTACTTTAACGATTAATTACCTAATAATTGATAAATCCAATTAATTAGCAGGGGGTACTTCAGAAAATTGGACTGTGATGGGGGTACCCTTGTTCTAGTGGGTTCAAAACCTTGTATAACTGGAGTAAACATGCAGCACAACCTTGTTCATGGCTACTCAGAAGTAGTTTCCTTTGAGCTCAATGAGATTTACACTCTGGTAAATGTGTCTAGAATTGTAGCCTAAATTGGAATCCACAGATAGGACCACCCCAAAGGCAGGTTGAAGCCAAATTAGTACAAGCTATAAGAGTTGGAAAGGAAGAAGGGGTGGTGGTCTTGGGGCATGATCCAAGGGGACACAATGCAGCCACCTTGCTGAAGCTAAGCTAATAGCTTAGATGGGAGACTGTTGGAGAACCCAGGTACACCACCTTGAATTCCATGATGGAAGAAAGGTGGGGTATATAAGTGTAATGAATAAGTATGGCTTGGAGCTTCTTAGATTTGCTTCTTTGAGAACTTTATTTAGAAAAGGGAAAATACAAAAAGACAACAACTCATTATTATTATTATTATTATTATTATTTAAAGAATTTATATGCCGCCTTTCTCCCGGCAAGGGCACTCAAGGCGGTTTACAACATTAAAATAACATATACATTAAAATAATTAACATTTTAAAACAATTAAAACAATTAAAACAAACAACCCCAGTGGGTCACCTCTATTTACAGTTGTTAAAAGCCATTTGTTCAAAGTTAAAAATTAAAAGTCAGCCCACTATGTCAGACATCAAATGCTAGTCTAAATAAAAATGTCTTAAGGCCCCGCCGAAAGGTCTCTAAAGAGGGAGCCGTTCTTAATTCCAGGGGGAGGGAATTCCATAATTGGGGCACCACAGCCGAGAAGGCCCTGTTCCGCGCCGCCATTCCCTTCACCTCCGTCAATGGCGGCACGGTTAACAGGGCCCCCCCTTATATGTATATATATGCATTACACACAACCATATTGTGCTGACCATAGTTATGAACTCATTTGAGCTCCCAATCATACATCAGACAAACAATGGCATAGGACTTGCTTGTTTGCTTTCTTGTCCCATCTGCTCGGCAGTCCTAAGTTTATTCCCCTCTCCATGGTGCAGCAATCTCTTGAGGCAGAACAACATCCATAACTCTGATTTGTGGATTCATATACTGTATAATGGCAAACCATTGCAAATTGTGGTTTTGCAAACTAGTTTTAGACTATGGTTTGACTATCCTTGGTTTGTTGTTTTTCACAAACCATGATTTGTGAGCTGATATACTGGTACCTGTAAGTTCAGATGTTAAAACAAACAAAAAAAAAACCTGGTTTTACATCTACTTCCTATGCAAATAAAATGCAGCTAAGTTTTCAATCTTGGCTGAAGTATGCTGCAAGTTTGGGAACATTAGTAATTGCATTCTATTTGATGTACATCTTGGGTTTGTCTGCTGTACGTAGATTCCATACCTGAAACCTATACACACTTATTTTAGATGGTGTTTGCATTACTATGATTGGTGATTTAACAGGAACTTCGTTTCATTCTTATTGAACTTGGCTCTGTGTTGCCCAGATGTGGAAGGAGGTCATTCTGCCCTCACTTTGTGGGATGCTAAAGATTTTTTCCCCTTCACAATATCTCAAGATTAGTACATGTTGAGGGTAGAAAGATAAAGGAAAATGCTTCAAGAGATGGCTTCCCTCTTATAAAAATTGCAGAAGATAAAAGCTTTAGTACTTCAACAGTCTATTGTAAAAGTTTTTGCAGACCTTGAGAATGCTATGTGAATTTTGTAAAAAGGAAAAAAAAGTATTGTGATGTCTTCTAACAGTTACAATGCTTGTTTAACTGTATTGCCAATGCAGACAGAACATGATATGCCCTAGTAAGTTTTCTAAAAAAATTTTTGGCAAACTGATCCAGTGTATTTAAATGGAATTCTGAATCAAAACAGAATTGGCGAATGCCCAGTATAAACAGTATACTGGGAACCTTGGAAGAAGAGTGGAATGGATGCAACTCATAATAATCTTATCTGCTGCTCTTTCTATAGATATCTGCTCTGAGGGCAGAAACATGTTTTTCATGGACAAATGTAAATCTGCCTAAGGCTCGCAACTTTTTTGTTTGCAAAACTTTGGAGCCAGTGAGAATCGCTAGATGTTGGGGGAGAGAGTTCCTGACCTCTGCAGCCAGCAAACCAGGTGCCAGTGGTTACTGTACACCTGTCTTTCTGCATTCCTGTACCCCCATACCATGAGATAGTATTAGACTGGGCAGATTAGCTCTATTCAAATCAAATAGATTTATTTATTTTAGGCATTCTGCCAAAAAGAAAAAGTGCCCAAGGCTGCTTTTAGGTCCTGGGCAAATGATATAACCCAGACTCCCACTTGTAGGAACTGACAGTCAGTCCTGCCTTTCCAGCCTGCATGTCTAAAGCTTGCATCATCTGGATTGCGTTGCTGAACCATTATGCAAGCATCCCTAGCATGGAGTGTGGTATAGTGGACAGGGGGTGCTGGACTTGAGCCACTGACATGCAGGCTGGATACAGGCAACAGTTAAAGAGTTGAAAGTTTATTGAGAGAGAGGCATTGTTTCTCATGAAGTACACACTGGTTTCTTTTATCCTGGTGGTGCCTCAGATCAGACAGATTATTTTGAAATCACACAAGTGGGATAGGTGTTCACATCACATCTTTCAAATCACCTTCCATATTCCGGGTGGAAAGCTATCGATGGTTTCTAATTTCAAATGTATTGGCTCAGCCATATGAAGATCACGGGTAGTTTTGGGCCAGTCTTTCCTGGCCTAAAGTACTTCACAAGGTTGATTGTGAGGGTAAAATGGCAGGGTGCGGGAAGAATTATGTATGCTCCTCTGAACTCCTTGGGGGAAACCTATATTACAAATGTGTTGAAATAAAAGTGTGTACTTGTTCAGTCTTCCTGCTTAACACGGTAGTCACGATTGAATGGGAGGGATACATTGATGTGTGCAATGGGTCAGGTTAATGCTTGATGTTCTGTTTGGGGAGCAGGTTTTGCACTAGAAGAATGTTGTCTCTTCTAGTCTTCTAAGTATGCTGACTAACATGGTTCCTTTTTAATGGATGTTTATGTGGAAGAGGGTCCCATTGTGTTCAGTAGGGTTTATTCCTTAGTAAGCATGTTTAGGAATCAATTGCAATGTCAGTAAATAAACCTGTACTACTGCTGGCACAGAAAACTACTAAAGTCATGGTGCAACACCACCTTGTAAGGACATCCTGGTCTCTAAGAAGTTGGCCTTCATTTTGAAGTCTCCATGCATGTGTATGTTACAAAAAACCCTGTAGGAATACTTGACCATACCTTCATAGATCTCTGGACTGAAACCCCTTCAACCTGCTGTTTGATGGAGAGGCTAGACAACTGGTGGAAACTGTCAGTGCATGCAGACCATAATGTCCCAAGAATGTCCTCTAATGTGAAATAGTCTTGGGCAGGACGTATTTAGCACTGAATCTGTGGGATGGTACCATGATTTAAATCTGGCAGAAGCCAGTGATCCTCAGGAAGGTTACACAGGAAATGCTATGTTGGTATCTTATATTAGCAAGGATGTTGGCTATGACATTTTTAGTATTTGGCACATGCCTGATTTTTGAGCAAACTCCGGGAGACAGTGGAGGACAGGAAGACCTGGCGTGATATGGTTCATGGGGTCACGAAGGGTCGGACACGATTTAACGACTGAACAACAACATGCCTGAGAAGGAAGGCAGTATTGCATTATGAGCCAAGACATTGGTTTCTTTGTATGTGTTTGTTCTAGTGGAAGAGGTGATGGTGAATCTAATGTTGCATGTAAACATGGCCAAATTGTGTGAACAGTTGCAAGGTAGTTGCAAATATCAAACAGGCATGTCTGACACATGTGCAATCAATGGCTGTATGAATATGCACAAGAATCATAGCTTTGAAAGCCCCCTTCCAGCTCTATCTAATCCAACCCTCTATTTGAAGCAGGAAAATCCTTGGAGCATCTCTTCCTCCCCCCCCCCCCAAAAAAAAAAACCACCCTGTTGAGCCTCTGCCTAAAGACTGACAATGGAACAAATTAGTGCTGGAGCTGGCAAACTGCCCTTACCATTAAGAATTTCTTCCTGATATCCAACCGACATTTCTCCTCCTGCAAGTTAAGCCCAGGAAACCAGGAGTATCCTAAGTACGGGATACTGTATAATACTTTGTCTGCTTGGAAAACATGATATCCCTTCAGTAGACCTATACTTTACGGAAGGCATGCGGCCACTATGCCACAACTTGGGAACAAGTACACTTTAAAAACAAACTACTACTCTGTTTAGATTAAGATCTAAAAATAATCATGGTTGGAGGAGACTCATGATACTTGTCATTGTCAGTCCTTAACAGTGAAATAAATTACAGTATACTAAATCTTTTCCTCTCCTCATAGGTAGACTATAAAACTGTATTGTATTGTAGATGTATTAAATGTATTATTTAACCTGTCCATTTAATCAGGGCCTCAGGAATTTTATCAGGGGGTACAAAGTTTGTTTTGGGCCGTTTCCCAAAGGGTGAGGCAAGCAACAGGAGCAGGCGCAACGGGGGCAAAATGGGGTTGAGGGTGGGCAGATCGGACCAGGAAGGGGATGGGATTGGCAGCCTTAATTAATTACATTAAATAAATAAGAGGATCAGAGATGAGATAAAGCACATTTGATTTGAACATCTTTGTTTATGCTAAGAATTCACAATACAGATAAACTTGCTATTTAAGATAAACTTACTACCCAAGCCAACCTAGCCTTTGTTAGTGTTTGCAGCCAGTGAGATACCACATCGTCAAAAGGAAACAGCTGGAGAAGGTGGGTTCTATGCAAATAGAACACTTATTGTAAAAATCCCTACAGGGGTTTAGAAAAGCCTGCTTGTGTAAACCGCCTTGAACCGAGGAGAAATCTGACTACATAGAAAGGCAGTATATAAATACATATATTATTATTATTAGCCCCGCCTTGCATTGCAACTTGTTACACAATTTTTTCAAATGTTTGGGGCCTGCCGTGCCACCAGAATGCCAGAAACCCCAGCGGGCAAGAGACAGAGTTCATGCCCCTCCCTCAAAGCTTGGCAGCAGGCCCGCCTCATGTACTGGGCAACTAATGCTGTCAGAAACCCCAGCAGCCACAGGGACAGAGCTCATGCCCCTCCCTCAAAGCGTGCAGGCCCCCATCGTAGTGCTGCACTGCTTTGCCTTGTGTAGGGCTACCATATTTCCCCCACCTCCAACTGGGACCCCCCTAGTTAATTAATTAAATTAAATTAAATAATTAAAATTAAACATAAAATTAATAAAAAAATATTTCTAAAACTAAAGGGGGCGTGAAGTGCGTGAGAATTTTTTATTAAATTTTTTCATAAACAAATAAATTAACTTACCCCATCCATCGTCGCCGTCCGCGCTGCTCCTCGTCCTCGCACTGCTCCACGCGTCCTCGTCGTCTGCACAGCCTGCGCACCGCACGGAGCCAGCGGGAGCGGGCGAACCACAGCCTGCTGCCCGTGCCTGCCGGAGGCTTGCGTGGCACGGGCAAGCAGGCTGTGCAGCCCGGTCTCCCACCGGCACCGCACAGAGCCGGTGGGAGACCGGGTGAACGACAGCCTGCTGCCTGGGCCGTGCGAGCCTGCCGGAGACTCGCGCGGCACAGGCAGCAGGCTGTCGTTCGCCCGCTCCCTCGCCAGCTCTGTGCCAGTGCGAGAGCGGTTGGATGACACCTGCTCGCTGCCGCCACCGCCATCTTCTTTTTGAAAAACTTACCCGGGCGCCGCCATCATCTTGGATCACGAAATCTCGCGTGGTCCAAGATGTCAGCGCCCAAATCTCATGAGGGCATCATGTCCTCATGAGATTTGGGTGCCGACATCTTGGATCTTGCAAGATTTCGCGATCCAAGATGATGCCGGCGCCTGGGTAAGTTTTTCAAAAAGAAGATGGCGGCGGCGGCGGCGCTGCAATTCGCCCCGGAAAACTGGACCGGGACTTTCCTGAAAATTTTGGCCGTTTTCCGGGACTGTCCCGGTTTTTTCAGGATGTGTGGCAGCCCTAGCCTTGTGGGACTTGGAGGCCAGGACCCTGTCATCGGAGCCAGTGAGAGCTGCTTTCAGCAGGGATCAATTTTTTTTTTTGCTACAGAGTGAGTGCACAGGGAGGGGGGGGGCGCACCTCCCACAGATAGGAACATTTCCAGGCCCCTCCGGGGGGCCGTTTTGGACATTTTACAAATGCTCAGGTACAAATTATCCCTTTATTCCCCCCCCCCCCATCATGGGCCCTGCATTTAATGTATAATGTGTGCAAGCTTTTCAGTGATGAGAGCTATACACTGAGAATATTTATTAAGTTTAATAGATAAATATAGAATATTTATCTATTAAGCCAAATGTGTACTTGATTTCTTTTGTACAGGTGGAAGTGTTGGTTTGTCAATCTTAATTTGAGTTTATTTTCAGTTATACACAATTTGCAATGTCTTATTTAGTGTGTTCTATACAGGTGTCTTAAAAAAATTGTGCACATTTTAATAAGCCCTAATTCATACATCATTGTAGAAAACCTGCAACATTCAAACACCTAAGGGAAGCAAGTGAGGAGATGTGCGGAACCATCCCAGCACACACGTTGGTGGATTTCTGTAGATCCCCAACAGCCCAATCCTGCCTAAGGATCTGCCGGGCGGCTGAGGCTGCTCGCCGGATCCCGTACTCTGCTGTGAGCAGTCTTCCGCCAGGCGGAAAGTCTCCTCTGGGAAGGGGACGCTCGTCCCCTTCCGAGTGTAAAGGGCGCTGGGGCCAATCGGCCTCCTCAGAATTCCGCCAGCTATTTTGCTGGTGGAAGTTGGAGGAGGCTGTGTAACGGCTCAGCTGTGCAGCGGGGGACAGGATTCAGCTGAAGACGTCCCCCTCCTGGAGTGGCTTGGCCTATGGCCACCCTCCATTTGCCACCGATCCGCCCACCCACCCGCTGGATCCTTACCTGGGTCTGGCGGCGGTCCTCCGTGTGCTCGGGCGGCAGAGCAGGGGAGGCTGGCCTTGCACCGGCCTTTCCTGCTCGAGTCATCAAAAAAGTGCCTTATGGCATTTTTATGACAGCTTCGGCCGGCGGTCCGCTGGCAGCCCCAGCACTAGAATTGCGCTGTATTAATCAACAATGTCAGTGGTGTATAGACTCCAACAGGGAGCATTTTGAGCACATGGTCTAATTTATTAACTAACTAGGTCAAGCAACTGCTTCTGTGTACTCTTTAACCCCACAACAACCTTGTAAGGTAGGTTAGATAGAGAATTGACTGACCCAAGATCATCCAGCAAGCTTTTTGGCTGAGGTGGGATTTGGGTCTCCCCAGTCTTAAATCAACATTTCTAACCATTACATACCACACTGGTAGGTACACTTATATTTCACAGTGATGAATAAAATGAAGAGGTTAGTATTTTTATGTAATATCAGAGGAGCTACTGTAAGAAAATTAAGCAATATACTTGGCATACACCATGGTATAGTTCAAGCAGATTGCAAAGCTGGTAGATATCTAGAGTAAATTCAGACATCCAGAGCTGGATGTATATTAGGTTCCATCCATGCATTCAGTCACTCTGGAGTGATGCTTTGATGGTGTCAAATGCCTTTCCATTCAGCTATTGTCTACAGAGCCTTCTGTGCAGGCCCTATAACGGAGGAAACTGCAATCCTGTGCATAGCTGCAAGTGTAAGTTGCACTGATGTGAACAAATGCACAACTCTACAGCCTTGATAATCTCAGCTGGTCAACAGGTACCTAGCGCAAGACAAGCTAGTTCTGAACAGAGATTTATAGGAGAGAATCCACTCTGAATATCAGCTTTGAATGGAAGTGCAACAACTAACTACATCTAAAAACTAAAGTATTTTCTCACCTCTAGAGGGACCACCAGGATCAAAGATAAGGAATGCTGGCTAGCTTGGAGACAGACCTAGTAGGCTGTTTCACACTGTTATGTTCTCAGATGTTGTGGAGCCTTCATTTTTCAGAGTTCACCAGAAAAACTGCTTAGGCTTAAAATTAGAGTTGTCTGCAGACGCGCCTTCTAGTTAGCTGATTAAAATAAGTATTGCAGTATGTGGTGTTTGTTTGTTTTTTTAAGCAAAGGATTGAAATACTGGTAGTGGTTTCTGTTCACTAAATAATTCAGAAAATAATTTCTTTAGAGAAATAATTTGACCTATGCTGCCTGAATCATGGAAAGAGCATCAGCGGAATACTACAAGCAGTAACTGGTTCAAGAAGATCACTCTGATGAAAATCAGACACATTTTATAACTGGTTTGTTCAAAGTGTGCTGATTGTGTCACACTTGTAGTCTAATTTAACATTGTTTTAGCCGAGGCAATGAGAAATAATGTTAAGGTGGAAAGGAAATACCACTCCCTTCCATACACTGTATATTGCATGCTTCAGGGCAAATCTTGTTCTTCCGCAGATATGTTAGGACCAGGGGTAACACGACTCCAAACACTGTCTGAAGCCATCTTGGGTCCTCCACCTCTGCACTACAAAAAAATCCAAAATCCTTACGGTGCTCCTTGGTGGCATGTTGGGAGGCGGTGGCAGACTTGGGGTGAAAGACACCCTGAATCCACTGCCCCCTCAGACCCCTTTGCAATCTCTCACTGATGCAACCTGCATCAGCTGGCCTCATTAATGGGCCGCCCCTGGTTAGGACTGCACTTCTAAGCAAACTTACAGCGCAATCCGACTTAACTTTTGTGCCAATTTAACCAGCGGCGTAGCGAGAACAGGAGGCCCCAGAACGGAAAAGGGATTCAAATCCCCTCCAAAAGAGGAATTCAAAGGGGATTTGAATCCCTTTTCCGTTCTGGGGCCTTCCGTTCTCGCTGCGCCACTGGTTAAACTGGCACAAAAGTTAAGTCGGATTGCTCTGTTAGTTGGCAGTAAAGTCCATTGAACACAGCAGAACTTAAGTCAACATGCATAGGACTGGCCAATAAGAGTACATATACTGTATTTGATTTCCCCTATCTCATTGACAGCACAATCCTATGTAACTCTTACACCAGTGTAACAGTAGATCCACTGGGGTAAGAGCGCTTATGCCAGTGTAACTTGCCGTACACCAATGGATGCAGGACGGACACTGGCGTAACCCCCCCCCCCCATAGACAACTCACATACACAGTTCAGACTTGGAACGGACACTGGCACAACTCCGCCAGCGCAGGGGGCATTTGGACACCCCTGGAATGCCCCCTGTGCCAGCAGAGTTGCGCTGCCATCCGTCCTGCGTCCTAACTGTGCATGCACGGCGTCTGAGAGGGGTTACGCTGGTGTCCGTTCTGCATCCATCGGCGTACGACAAGTTACACTGGCATAAGTGCACTTACGCTGGTGGATCATCTACTGATACACCGGTGCAAGAGTTACACGGGATTGTGCCGTGACTCTACTAAGCCTCTATGTATGTGAAATAACCACATATTCTTCATCTATTTACCTTGTCGCTACTCTCCTGCCTTTCTTATTTATTCCTAGATTGTGAGTCTCTTGGGCAGGGACCTGCCCTCTTTCCTCTTGTAAAGCATCACACACACTGATGGGGCTATATCAGGGGTGGCCAACCTTCCACCATTAGGGCCTCTGTGTTCTTAAGCGTTGTGTAGAAGTCAGAATCTTGGTAGCTGCAAGTGCTGATGGTGCTGCTAAAGCAGCTGCACCTGCAGAAGTGCCCTCTCCTAGACAACCACTAAAGGGCCAGGAGCAGTCATGTTGAAAGGTTGGCCACCCCTGGGCTATATAAATAACAAATTCCCAAACCTTCCTCCTTGGTTGCCAACTTGCTTCTTTTGAGCGTATACATTTCTCTTTTGGCTTCCTAAGCACCATTATTGTTAAGAATAACCTGCCCCAAAGCTAAGAAGCCTTGCAGCCTAGCACCTTCAAGTGTCACTGAATTCCTCTGCAAACTTTGCAGCTCATTTGTAAATGGGTTAAAATGGCTTGGCTCTTGCAAGGCACTGAGCTCTCTAGTTGTTCAGGCTGAGTGAAGTTTCTTATTGATTAATTTGGTTATTGAGTTATTTCTTTTGCTTGGGGGGGGAATCGAATCAGGATTTTCCACTTTGAAAGGATGTTGTTGTTGTTAAGTCGTGTCCAACTCTTCATGATCCCATGAACCATATCCCGCCAGGCCTTCCTGTCCTCCATGGCTGGTATGTAAATATATGTTCCATTTCTCCATGGAAGGAGTCTGTTACTTTTAAAGCCAGACACAGGAGGTCTGCTAGAGCTTCACAGGAGCTGTGCAGTGCTCAGTCTGTGGCTTGCAGGGACTGTTCCAATTAACTTTTTTTAACGTAACCGTGACCTATGCAGTGTTAGGGTCTTTTGGTTGCTGTACTGTAGTTGTTATGAGAGGGAGGATTCAGCTCCTTTCCCTTTGCTAATATGCTCCTTGTTTTTGTGTGCCACTTGAAGATCAGTCCAGGCCTGTGCAATCTTTCCTCTTTCTTATCTGAAGTTGTTTGCCACATTCCTTGTGCTTCAAGCAATGATTAAATAGTTTCTCCATATTCCTAGCGAGGTGCGGAAGTTTTTATACACTGACCTTCTATTTAAAACACATTTACATAAGCTCTGCTGAAGTCAACAGAACTTCTATCTCTGTGTGCCTGTGTCTTACTAACTTGAATCAATGGATCTTAAGTGCTTAACTATGATGTTTTAAAGGCTGGAACCCTACGCACATTTCCTTGGGAGTAACTGATCATTTAACTCGATGAGACTGGCTTCTGAATAACCATGTATAGGTTCAAATTGTACGTTTGATTGATTTCAGTGGAATTAAATCATGATTTAAATGCATTTAACTTTCTCTGGCTTGTGTCCAGAGTATTAAAGTTGTCAGTACACTTATGGAAAGCAAAGCTAGCTGAACTTCTGAAAATTGCAGTAGGCTACTGCCGGGGATCATGCCAGGAGAAGACAGGTTGAGTGATCATCAGGGTCCCTTTTTATTGGGGCAGCAGCTGAATGGGGGAAATCTGGTAATTTCTATCTGCTGCTGCCGCCGCCGCCATCCCAGGCCACAGAGACCAGGGAGAAGGGGGCAGTCGGGGACCCCCCCCAGGAGACCACTGAACCCCTGGCATTTCTTATTAGAAATCAAAAATCACAGTGCATCTGTGAAGAGTGATCAGATGTGACAACCCACTGAATTGCCTGTGAACATGGACTAGGCAGGCAAGAGTTAAAACATAAGTAGTGTATTAAAATTCTGAAGAAAAGGGATCAAACCAAATGGGAAAGGGGTGGGAGGTACAAACAGGTGGATGGAAAATGCCTGAACCTTTCTGGATGCACACATGGGGAAAAATGTGATCAAATGGATACAGTGATGAGTAACTCCCAGCAGATGGAGCTGAAATGCTACTCAAGAGCAAAGTACACAGACCCCCTCCCCCCCCATATCTCAAGTCACTGAACCAGTGAAGTTTGCAAGCTGGCTTGGAGTGGAAACAAAAAATTAATTCCCTGACACGTCTAACTAGGATTACAACATTGCTCATTCACATGCACACAGGTCTGGTCCTAGTCATGCAGATACAGACTCAAATTGGGGGAATTATGGTAGCAATATTTCTAGAGCAAGAGGCCAAATTCAGAAGTGTCTGACAGTTTTGGGATTGTTGATGAGGATAGTGGCGCAAACAACCTCAAAGTACCTCTAATTAGGCTACCAGTAACCACGAGACTGAGCTTTTCAAGGAAGACAGAGTTTATTAAGAAATAGAGAGAACAAAGAAAGGCATGTTTACTTTCAGTACTTTCCTTAGGAGATCAGTTATGGAGCTTTAAATGGTTGCGAGTGAAAGAAATACTTGTACCCTTTTGGACAGGCATGAGCTAAATAAAGGAAGAAAGGCGCAAAACTGAGAGGTTGCTGCTTACCTGAGTTTCCTCCACAGCCAGCCAGCAAAACAGACAATTAGCAGGAGGCTTCAAAACACACACAAGAGAATGGAGCCTTTAGAAGGGAGGGAGAGTGGCAGGTTACAGGATAAAAGGGGGAGAAGAAATTACTGATCCTACAGTCTAATCCTGTGTACGTATCCGGCGGGCAGCCCAGGCCGCCCGCCAGATCCTATCCCCGTTCCCCAAGATCTCCTCGGGGGGATGTTTGTCCCCTTCCCCCCGGTGTAGCTGGCAGAAGTCGGAGGAGGCCGTGTAATGGTGGATTTGATTTAACCGCAATTTGATATCATATAGTTACCTGATTGGGGGAGTGGAACTCACCTGGTCACTCCGTTCCACCCCTTTACCATAGGCAGGTTTGGTTGCCCAATTGGTGAAGGTGAGCTACTCCAGCCACGGAAGAATGATTTGAGTCCACAAATGCGCACGGCTGGCTGATATTGGCTTTCAACAAAGGACATGGCTGAAGAAGGATTTTCCAGCGGCTCTTAGACTGTACAGGAGCTTCTGGGGAGTTAGAAGTGTCTGAAAATAAGGGGAAACAGGGCATTTATCACAATTCCCTCATCATGAGTAATGTTGCTAGGAATTGGGAGGATAGCCTAACTTTCTAGCTTCCTGATTCTAAATGTATTTACTCAGAAGTAAGTCCCACATTGAGTCTGAAGGCTGATCTACACGACAGCGTCACGGCTCCGCCGTCGCCTCTGCCTGGCGCCTCCGCGCTGGAAGCGGGGGAGTGTCTTCAAGCCTGTTGCCCCTCATGTTGTCCCGCCTTCCTAAGAAAGCGCAGTTGTGATTGGTTAAACTCTTCCCCCCCTCCTGTGATTGGTAGGCTGCAGCAGCTCCACGAGCCACCTCCAAGCTCTGCCGTACGCCCCCTAAAAAATAGAGCACTCGACTTGGAGTACGCGGCAGTGGGGCGGAGGTCCGGCGGCTCCGCCGGATTACAAAAACGCTCTGCGACGCTGTCGTGTAGATCAGCCTTAAGGCACTTCTACTTGTATGCACAGGATTGCAATTTAAGGGGAACAATGAGAATGAAATGTTTGCCATTCAACTATAATCAAGTACTGTTTTGGTTGCTAGTCAGCCATTCCTTTTGTTAGGTAGATGATTGTTTCCTCAATGGTGAGCTAATAGCTGGGAGATAGTTGGTGATTTCTCTTGAGTATTTGCCATCATCATGTGAAGAAAGGGCGGTTTTGCTGTTTGAGACTGTCAAGGTCAGGAGCAGAGCAGGAGATGAGTTTGCTGAAAAAAGTGAGCTGCTGTAGTGTAAAGGCTGATCTACACGACAGCGTTGCGGCTCCGCCGTCGCCTCTGCCTGGCGCCTCCGCGCTGGAAGCGGGGGGAGTGTCTTCAAGCCTGTTACCCCTCATGTTGTCCCGCCTTCCTAAGAAAGCGCAGTTGTGATTGGTTAAACTCTTCCCCCCCCTCTCTGTGATTGGTAGGCTGCAGCAGCTCCGCGAGCCACCTCCAAGCTCTGCCGTACGCCCCCTAAAAAATAGAGCACTCGACTTGGAGTACGCGGCAGTGGGGCGGAGGTCCGGCGGCTCCGCCGGATTACAAAAACGCTCCGCGACGCTGACGTGTAGATCAGCCTTAAGAGAGCAGCGGCAGATGTTTACCCCTTTCCTTTATTTACAGGGTTCTCAAGTGAAGCTGCTGAACCAATTTTCAACAGTTACCAAAGTTGTCTTCATAGCATTTTCTTTCTTTTGACACTTTCAGCCAAGTCAGTGGTGTTTGTTTTTTAAATGTGACAGTAGTTGCATGTTTTCTTTTGTTGAAGAATTAATTAGTGCTTATATCATGAGAATATTAGAAGAACCTGGCTGGAGCAGACCGAAGGTCATCTAGCCCAAATTCTGTTTCCCATAGTGGCCAACCTGAATATGCCACCTCAGAAGCAAGAGATGTAGGCACATCCCTCTCTCACCATTGCTTTCCTGCATCCAGTACTGGGTGATACTGCTTCTGAATCTGGATGTAGCATGTAGCCATTGATAGACTTGCCCTCCTTAGACCAATGTAAGGTCCTTATTGTTCAGTCGTTAAGTCGTGTCCGACCCTTCGTGATCCCATGAACCATATCCCGCCAGGCCTTCCTGTCCTCCACTATCTTCCTGAGTTCGCTCATTTTCATGTTCGTTGCATCGGTGATGCTGTCTAACCATCTCATTGGTCTAATCTCCTTTTAAAGCCATCATGTCATCCTATGGCAGTGAATCCCAAAAATTAATTGTTGGCTGTGTGAAGAAAGACTTCCCTTTGTCTTTTCTAAACCTCCCATCGCTCAGATGCATTTTTAGTACATTGATAAGCAACCCTTTCTCCAGGGAGCTCATGGTGGTGTGCATGGCCCTTTGCTCTCCTTTTTTTAAACATTCTCACAACAACCCTGTGAGGTTTAGGCTGTGAGATAGTGACTGGCCTATGTTTACACAGTAAGTTTCATAGTTGAATGAGGATTTGAACCCAGGTCCTTCCAGTCCAAGTCCAACACTCTAACCACTACACTATGCAGGCTCACGTTAGAAGACTCCTGGTTTTAGCTGCATATTTTGCAAACTGAAAAATTTAAAAGTATCAAAAAATGTATTGAGTTGCCAAACAACAGATACATGTAGCTAGGTCATTATCTTATGTCCCATCAAAAAACGATTTCAAATTTTCATGGCCAGCAATGATTAATGAATGTTCTGTAATAAACAGGTGAACGGCCATGGCAAAAAACACTAGATAGATAATACGGTAATTTTAGAAAACAGGTATCTGGTCACAAACATGGAAACTTGTATTGACAAAATATTAAACATTTAAAAGAACATGAGCACAAACATTTAAAATTAAACATGAACACAAACAGCCACACGTTTGAAAACACCCAGTACCAAAAGTTTTAAAATTAAAACCAAAATCTAAAATGCAACGTTTCGCTCGAATTTTGTCGAGCATTCTCAAGCAAAACCCCCTATGTAGCGGGAAGATGTTACCAAAAGGCAATGAAGCCTCAATACATAAAGGCAGGAGCAGCCTCGTAATCAACCTAGGTGATTGCCCCAGGTGTATGAGGTGGAAATGGAAGGCATCCATCTACAGAAAGCTAACCACAGGTGAGCGCCAGCGGCAGGTATCCCATCTCCAGCCACCGTTAACTCGCAGTTGAGCGTTCTACAACATAACAAACACACTACCAGCAGCAGAAATGGAAGATCTTTGCACAAAACACATAAGGCAGGGCAAAAGCCACAACATCCATCTGTCTGCATCGGATGCAATCTATCACCACTGGGGCTATACAAACAATGCAGCACACAGCCCCAGACGCACGAAGCGCAACAGTATCGGAGTGACTAGTTAGTGCAGCCGTCAACTCAGCAGGGGATAGAACTCCCATCATTCTTACAACATGGCTGAAGAGCAGCAACAGGGCCAAACAGGTCTCATTGGGGAAGGAATTTCACAGCTTGGAATTGCCATTGAAAAGTCCCTCTCCTCCATATCCCTCTGCTGTACCTCAGATGGCAGGCGAATGTGGAGATGGACCTCGAATGGTGATCTCTGTGATCATCAGGTAGGTACACATAATGCAAATTCACATTTATTTGTGGTGCATGATCTGCTTCTTTGGAAGGGCAAGGAACCAAAGGGTTAGAACATAAGAAGAACCTTGCTGGATCAGGCCAAAGGCCCATCTAGTCCAGCTTCCTGTATCTCACAGTGGCCCCACCAGATGCCTCCAAGAGCACACAGCTAACAAGATAACCTGTTTCCTGTTGTCACTCCCTTGCGGAGAAAACCTACTGCTAAAGCCAGGAGGTTGCTTATAGCTTGTAACCTGTGATGGTCTTTTCCTCCATGAATCTATCCAAACCCCATGCACCTGGCACAGAGAAAACATGAGCTGCATGAGCTATGCAGAACAGGAAGCTGCATTTCTGACCACTGGAAGACCTCCATCTTCCAAGATTTGCCTACAAGTTTACAAGCCTATCTTTTAGCCATAAGAGTTAGGAAGTTACTTTTGCCCCCTTTCAACTAAAAGTGGTGATTCTCAGAATGCTGAGTTACCCATATACCAAATTATATGCTTATTTATATCCCACCTTTCTTCCATTATGGAGCTCAAGACAGCATAGATGGGGTTACCAGGTGGCAGGGGTGGCTACACAGGTGGGGGCTGAGGAGGCATGAGCCAGGGTCCCATACTCATGCCAAGGCCCATATCCATACATACCTGGATAACCAAATCCCAGACAGGAAGGTCCACAGCTATTGCTGCTCCCCATAGGTGTGCTCCCCACCTGCTGCTGCAGTTGCTTCCCACCATCACCTGGTCAGCCAGCTAGGCCCAAGTGCCCAATGGGGAGCCTTATAAATTATAAGCAGACAGTGAGGAGTGGGAGTGTCCTGCTTTGCACTGCCACCTGTAAGTATAATGGGGCAGTGAATTGTCACCAGTCCACTGCCTGGTTAACTTTCCCAGGCAGGTACCACTGATGGTGCTCATCAGGAAAGCTAATTGGGAATTGGGCAGTGGGCAAGAAATAATTCTCCTTTGCTGCCACCATTCAGCTGCAAATGGCAACATGTCAGAAGGAGGACTTGCATCCATCCAGGCACCTGGTGGGGGGATAGCTGGTACATGCATGCACTCTCCAACACATGGGGTGTGTGTGCATCATTCAGAGGTCCTCGCAGGGCTTTTGCCCCAGCCTTCCTCCAAAAGCTAGCCTTGCCACTTGGTGGTCTCCCATCCAGACCGACTTAGACCTGACTTGCTTACCTTCAGCAACGTGGCTTTCAGCGCAATCCTACCCAGCTCCTCCATTGGTGCAGCAGTGGTGGAGAGCAGAACAGGAGGCTTTGGAAGGGACAGAGGATTTAAATCTCCTTTACATTCTCCATTGAAGGAGATTTAAATCCCCGCCCTCCCAAAGCCTCCCGTTCTCCCTCCACCACTGCTGCACCAGTGGAGGAGCTTGGTAGGACTGCACTGTTTATAACATGCCCTTGTATTGCGAGCCTTGTGTGTATTGGTGTACCACTGCTTTCCTTTTCAGGGCAAAGAGCAGTAGGGGAGGGCAATCCAGATAAGGGTCGCAGAATCCCCTTTCCCCACTGTCCCAATCTGGATCAGGTCCCCTCATAGCTGCTATTAAACAAACATGCAGGACCAACTGTTGTGATTAAAATCGCATCTAATCCAGCCCTTATCCTGCCCCTTGAAATTGCTCAGGTGAACCTCTTTAAGTTTTCAGGAATTCATATATTAAAATTAGAATCTTCAGGTTTATTATGCAACTTTGGGTGGGATGATGGTAATTGTTGAAAGATAACCTCAATATAATGCTAATTAGCTGTCAGATTCTAAAGAGACCCAGATTAATAATCTACAGAAGTTGCCTACAGTAGTAAACCATCACACTGGAGTGACCTAGTGCAACATGGGATTCCAAAGTAAAATGTTCATGCAATCGTATCTCGGAGATTAAAGAGCAAATGAGGAGTTTCCTGGAAATAGGGCATCACTTCTAAAGCAAAACAGAAAGATTGTGATTCAAGAGAGCTACAAAGAAGAACCTCCATAATTCCTTCTCACTTCTCACACATCAACACTTACAAACCAGTTTTAGAAACTTGCTTATAGCTAATTGAATTTGTAAAATGACTCCAAAGTTATTATCATGCCAGGCCTGTACGTAGTAAGGGGTGTGGAACAAGGAGCTGTAATTGTCTGCAGGACATAGTTACATGCACAGCTTTGCAGCCCAATCTTAAGATTTGCTACACCAGCATCTACAGTATGTACTTTTGGGTGTTCCCACAGCTACGCCATTGCAAGTGAACGAAACGTAACATTTTGTAATCACGTACCTTGGCACCAATAGACAGGACCTGAGGTGCAGAGGAAAAATAATTGTTTAAGAAATGTTTACCACTAATATGGAAATACAGGTGGGCCCCCATATCCGCTGGGGATATGTTCCAGGCCCCTCTGTGGATACTTGAAACTGTGGATAACAGCGAACACCCCCTCCATGGTTTCCTGAGGACCCCCCCACCCTGCCTCCCCTGCAGGCAGGCATGCTTGCCCCCCCAGCTCTTATTTTTCTTTCAGCAAGCTTTGTTTCTTCCTTAAAACAAACAGAGAAGCAGCCTCCATTGCAGGCAAGTAGAATGAGACTAAGTCCTAGAGAGGCTCTGCAAGGTTTCTGTTAACCTTGCAGAGTCTCTCTAGTACTTAGTCTCATTCTACTTGCCTGTAATAAGCAGCCAGAGCTGCTTCTCCTGTTTCTTTAAGGAAGAAACGAAGCTTACTGGGAAAAAAGTAAAAGCCTGGAGGGGCTCCCCACGATTCGTGGATAACTGAAACCGTGCATAGCGAATCAGTGGATATGGGGGCCCACCTGTATGCCATAGTTCAGTAAAATAAATGCATAAATGGTAAGCTTGTGCTAAGAAACTAGGAGAAACTTCTTTCCCTCCTGGAAAGCAGAGAAATGCTCCTGGCATGTGTGTTTTGAAAAACAGGAATAGTGTATTTCTAGAATGGTATAATATTTGCCATAGAAACACCAACTGTATTGTGAGGAGGCAGAGAAGAAGAAAGATGTTATGGCTTTATGTTTTTATCATTGTACAATCGGCCTGCATTATCTGCAGGGTTCCATTCCGGCCCCCACGCAGATACTGCAAAACCACGGATGCTGGGGACCCCTTTTAAAAATGTTTTTAAAAATAAAAATAAGTAAGAAAATGGCCTTCCCTACCTTTTGCGCAGCAAAATTGCTCCATTTGCAGGGCTGCAGGGCAGTCTTCTTCGTTCCAGGAAACCACTTCTGGGTCGTGTGGGAAGTGACTTCTTGGAAGAGATGGGGAATCGAGTCAAATGACTCGACTCGCAAGTGTGACTGAGTCACTTTTTTCCCTGATTCGTACTCAGACTCGTGACCCACTGACTCGCACTTGACTTGCACTCGTGGGGGTAACGACTTGCCATTTCCAAGTCATTTTCCTTTAACAGCCGGCATCAACACAGGCAGGCAGGCAGGCGCAGTGGAGACCTCTGAGGAGGAGGGCGACAGGGAGGGAGGGTTTTCAAGCAAGCAAGCTTGAAAAGCAGGGAAAGCAAGCCTGGCTCGGAGTTTTTCCCCTCTTTTTTTGCCGTCTGTTCGCCATTGGTCACAACTCCAAGCGCGAGGGGTGGAGAGAGGGGTGAGAGAAGGTGAAGCTGCCGCAGTGGTTCCTCCTCATTGGTCACAACTCTGAGCCCAAGGGATGCTCGGCTCAGCAAGGGGAGGGGGCAGGGCGGGAATACTAAATGGTTTGAATGTAAACATGAGTACGCTTGTTTATCCCAAACCAGATGGGTGATGACAAGACTGAGAGGTGAGGGGAAGGGCATAGGGGGAGCCACGTGCGTGCTTTCGAAGCCTCAGAGGTCCCCACACCCCCACCCCATTTTCAGGGAAAAAAGCCATTTCCCTCGACTCGACTCGAGGGTTTTGGCCTTACTCGCACTCGCACTCGACTCGCACTCATGCAAAAATGACTTGTACTTGCCCAAATATTTTGGTACTGACTCGCACTCAGACTCACACTTGTGCAAAAATGACTCGCACTCACGACCTAGTGACTTAGATACAACCCTGCTTCTTGGAGCACAAAAGACTGCCCTTGCAACCCTGCAAATGGTGCGATTTTTGCGGCATGAAGGTAGGGGCCATTTTCTTTTACTTTTTAAAACGTTTTTAAAAGGGGTCCCCTGGTATCCGTGACCTCTGCGGATAGTGAAATCCGCAGAAGCCGGACCTGCAAATGACATGGGCTGACTGTATTTGTAATCTTCACAATGGCCCAGGCGTGTAAATAGCACCACACTGGACGCACGCGGATTCGGAGGGACGTGCCAAGCCGAGACGTGTCCGGTGTGGATCTGGCTTTAGACTTACTCTGCAAGCAAATACACACAAATACAAATATACGTACAAATATATTTATACAAAAATAACAAAAGAGAAAGAGGGATGTGAAAACAAATGGCATCTAATATCTTATTGTAGTACTTGTGTTCAGCAATATATTCTGCAACACAATTTTGTTTCCATCCTCTTTAGTCTTGAGTTTACTATCTGTATAGTTGCATCTATAGAAAATTATTACACATTGATCTAAAGACAGCTCAGTATCATAGCACAAGTTAATATGCCTTTACTACAGTATTAGTTAAATGATGTCTTTGGTATTTTCAGAGGTCCAGGTTCTATCCAGTTTCCAGTGGAGTTCATTGCATTGCATAATGGCAAAGTCAACTTGCTTCCCAAGGTTACATGGTAAGTGGTTCTACTGGAATTAGAGCCCAAGTTTTCTGCACACTCATCAATTACCCTATTCAACACTAGCTTCCTTCTACTCATGCACAACCAATTCATTTTTGAAAAATTGCTGTTCCATATTGGAGACTGTACAGTTGAGTGTGTATATAGATATTATGCAAAAAAGAACATGTTATAAAATGGAAGCTAGGCAATTTGTTTACAGTTGAAGGCTAGTGTTTGTCATCATAATGGCAATGCAGTGACTCATCTCATAACTTGGAAAGCCAACTTGGCTATTACCTTCATCTTTATGCGCATTTTGACTCCTCCCTTATGTGTTATGCATATAACATCACATTTTCCCGAACGGCTCCAAATGGACACTTTTTCCTGCTCAGCCATTCATTGCCTCATGTATCATTCCACGTCTGTAGCATCTTTGCTCAGTACATCTGGAGTATTGTGTCCAGTTCTGGTCACCACACCTCAAAAAGGATATAGTTGAATTGGAAAAGGTGCAGAAAAGAGCGACCAGAATGATTCGTGGGCTGGAGCACCTCCCTTATGAGGAAAGGCTACAGCGTTTGGGGCTTTTCAGTCTAGAAAAAAGGCGCCTGAAGGGGGACATGATTGAGACGTATAAAATTATGCATGGGATGGAGAGAGTGGATAGAGGGAAATTCTTCTCCCTCTCGCACAACACCAGAACCAGGGGACATGCACTAAAATTGAGTGGAGGGAGAGTTAGAACGGACAAAAGAAAATATTTCTTTACCCAGCATGTAATTCATCTGTGGAACTCCTTGCCACAGGATGTGGTGATGGCAGCTGGCCTAGGGCTTTGGACAGATTCATGGAGGAAAGGACCATCACAGGTTACAAGCCATAAGCAACCTCCTGGTTTTAGAAATAGGTTTTCTCTGTGCCAGGTGCAGGGGAGTGACAGCAGGAAACAGGTTATCTTGTTGGCTGTATGCTCCCTGAGGCATCTGGTGGGGCCACTGTGTGATAGAGGAAGCTGGACTAGATGGGCCTTTGGCCTGATCCAGCAGGGCTCTTCTTATGTTCTAACCTGATCCTCAGTTGGCAGCCAGCAAGCATTCTGAGCTGTACATAACATGCATCACCCTTTATTGGTCACTATGTCTCAGAGGTAGGTAGTGAATGCTTAATTTGGTGATTCTTAGTCTTGTCCACCAGAGCTGGTTCAGGACCTTCTGGTACCTAAGTCAATGTGCCTGTTACCTGGTGGTGCACCAACCACCACTGTTCCTCTTCTTGCTCCCTAGATTTGAAAAGCAAGGGAGGAATGTACATAAGAACATAAGAAGAGCCCTGCTGGATCAGGCCAAAGGCCCATCTAGTCCAGCTTCCTGTATCATACAGTGGCCCCACCAGATGCCTCAGAGAGCACAAGACAACAAGATACTTGTATCCTGTCGCCACTCCCTTGCACCTGGCACAAAGAAAACCTACTCCTACAACCAGGAGGTTGCTTATCCCCATCATGGCTTGTAAGCTGTGATGGACTTTTCTTCCATAAATCTGTCCAATCCCCTTTTAAAGGCATCCAGGCCAGGTGCCATCACCACCTCCTGTGGCAAGGTGTTCCACAAACCAATTACACGCTGGGTAAAGAAATATTTTCTTTTGTCTGTTTTTAATACTCCCTCCACTCAATTTGAGTGGATGTCCCCTAGTTCTAGTGTTGTGTGAGAGGGAAAAGAACTTCTCTCTATCCACTCTCTCCATCCCATGCATAATTTTATACTTCTCAATCATATTCCCCCCTCAACCACCTTTTTTCTAGACTGAAGAGCCCCAAACGCTGTAGCCTTTCCTCATAAGGGAGATGCCCCAGCCCATTAATCATTCTGGTCGCTCTCTTCTGCACCTTTTCCAGTTCCACTATATCCTTTTTGAGATGCGGCAACCAGAACTGGACGCAATACTCCAGATGCGGCCTTACCATCGATTTGTACAACGGCGTGATAATATTGGCCGTTTTATTCTCAATCCCTTTTTTAATGATCCCAAGCATGGAATTGGCCTTCTTCACAGCCGCCGTACACTGGGTCGACGCTTTCATCGACCTGTCCACCAGTACCCCAAGATCTCTCTCTTGATCCGTCACGGACAGCTCAGAACTGATGAGCGTGTATGTGAAGTTTTGATTTCTTGCCCCAATGTGCATCACTTTACACTTACAGTACTTACATTGAAGCGCATCTGCCATTTTGCTGTCCATTCTCCCAGTTTGGAGAGATCCTTCTGGAGTTTATTTTCCTCATTAGGGCAAGACTTCCATTTACGGAAGGAAGCTTCTTTGCCTTTTATAGCCTCTTTAACTGTGCTTGTCAGCCATGACTTGCCTACCTGGTGCGAAGGTTGCAGACATCACGTCTCGTCTAGATAGGCTGGTAGAGAGTGCTGGGGAGGAGGTAGCGGTCGTGGTTCATGTCGGCACCAACGACGTGGGGAAATGTAGCCGGGCTGTCCTGGAAGCAAAATTTAGGCTGCTAGGTAGAAAGCTCAAATCCAGGACACCAAAGGTAGCGTTCTCGGAAGTGCTACCTGTTCCACGCACAGGGCCAGCTAGGCAGGCAGAGCTCAGGGGTCTCAATGCGTGGATGAGACACTGGTGTCAGGAGGAGGGGTTTAGGTTTGTTAGGCACTGGGGAACGTTTTGGGACAAGCCGGGCCTGTACAAGAGGGACGGGCTTCACTTGAACCAAAACGGAACCAGACCGCTGGCACGTAACATTAAGAAGGTGGCAGAGCAGCTTTTAAACTGACCCCTGGGGGAAAGCTCCTCCCTCTTGTCTTAACAGCCTCAGAGAGGCCTGAATGAAAAAGCCAGCTTGAAACTAGAGATTCAGACATGAGAGAGAAGCAATGTGATTGGATTGGACAACTAGAAGAAAACCAGGATTAATTAGTCAGTGACTTAGCCTAGGCCACACATAAATCGTTACTTAATGTAATGCAACCAAGTCTTTACATGCATTCCCCCCTTTCTTTTTTTCTCAGAGAGGCCAAGCCCCATTTGCCCCTATGGAGGAACCTCCACTGATTGCGTCCCAACAGCACCTAGGATTGTACTCCAATGCAGAAGTAAGTCCTATTGAGGTCAATGGAATTTTCTCCCAGGTAGATGAGTATAGGATTGCAGCTTTGGTTAAGCCTTAACAAGATGGCTGTACTGTAATCTGGCAGTTAGTTCTGTAAGAAATCTCACTGCTATGCATCCAAGAGTAATATGTCTAGTTCTGATGATCTTTGCTGGCCTCCATTACACAACTATCTTTTCATCTCTTAAGAAATTAATGACAGCAAAATGTTTCTAGTTACAAAGATGAAGTTTTCCTACCCTCCAACTATTGTTGTATTGTAGCTGAAAATGACAGCTCAGAGCAACAGTCTAGGACCTCCTGGTTTTAATTTCAAGATTATATATTTTTCCTCATAAAATTGTTACATTAAAAATACCCCAACAAAGCTAATTAAAATGATTTTTAAAAAATGAGAGCGGATGCCAAACAGTACAATGAAACATAAAGATCAGAACAGCACCTAAAAAGCCCCAAGGGAGAAAGATCTAAAATAACAGCCCCTTACAGGCTGATTAATGTGCTTGGAAGAAAACTCAGAAAATAACTTTATAGCCTGTTTTGAAATTACATCCACATAGAAGTAACTGATCTGCTGTCATTAAGCAGAAAATCTTAAAAGCCTAGGGGCACAATTAACAAGCACAGGGGCACCTGCTGTCTCAAATATCTCTTTTGAAAACGAGTAGGGTGGACTGCTAACTTTTGTCAAGGGAATAGTAATGGGATTCTAAGGTTTCTCTCCTATAGGACCCTGGTTCAAATTTAGTCAGGTGGGTGAGATGTTGGACTACCTATGTCATCTATACTGTAACATGGAAATAACAAATGATGGAGCATTAACTCTTTGAGCCAGGGCTGCTCTTTGAAGGAGGTCATGTCTCTTCTGATTCAAAAGGATGAACACTGTCTCTGTGAAGTGGGCCCTATCAATCCACAACCCTTATCCACTTACAGTGCAATCCTATGCACGGTTATTTGGCAGTGAGTCCCACTGAACTTACTTCTGAGTAGACAGGCACAGGATCACACTGTTAGTGACATAGATTACATTCCTATGCACATGTTTCTAGGAGTAAGCTCCATTGAACACAGTGGGACTTACTTCTGAGTAGATGCATTAGATTGTGCTGTTGTTCTTCATAAATAATTGTTGACTCCACATGTTGCAGAATTCCTGGAAACCAAGGGATATCTGTTTGATTTGCTTTTCACATCTGGCTTTTGAACCTTTAGCTCTTAATATCGACCTTTTGTGTAACACTTGATGAGTGTGCAAAACACTTCACATATTATCTTGATGCAATCCTTATAACCCTGTAAATTAAGTACAGGTGGGCCCCCATATCCACTGATTCGCTATCTGCGGTTTCAGTTATCCACAGATCGTGGGGACCCCCCCAGGCTTTTACTTTTTTCCCAGTAAGCTTCGTTTCTTCCTTAAAGAAACAGGAGAAGCAGCCTCTGGCTGCTTATTACAGGCAAGTAGAATGAGACTAAGTACTAGAGAGGCTCTGCAAGGTTAACAGTAACCTTGCAGAGCCTCTCTAGGACTTAGTTTCGTTCTACTTGCCTGCAATGGAGGCTGCTTCTCTGTTTGTTTTAAGGAAGAAACAAAGCTTGCTGAAAGAAAAATAAGAGCTGGGGGGGGGGCAAGCATGCCTGCCTGCAGGGGAGGCAGGGTGGGGGTGCCCTCAGGAAACCATGGAGGGGGTGTTCGCTCTTATCCACGGTTTCAAGTATCCATGGAAGGGCCTGGAACATATCCCCAGCGGATATGGGGGCCCACCTGTACTATTATCCCCATTTTGCAGTTGTGGCTGAGAGGGAGGAACTTGCCTAAGGCTAAATCCACCTGGTGAGTTTGTGGCAGAAGGGAGATGTGAACCAGGGAAGCTGCTTGTGTGAACTGGTGCTACTACATGAGCAATAGAATTGCTGCAATCTGTGTGATTACAGTGATCCTTTTTGAAGGTGCTGCTGTGAGTGCACAAATTGCAGTCGCTACATAGGCCCCATATGGAGATAGGGACTTAAACAATCAACATAACCAGAGACTGTCTGCTTGATAGTCAACCTGCTTGTGGACCCACACATTCGCACAGATAGTTGCAAGACTGATAATCCAAACCAGATTCTCGGTCCACAATTAAAAAAATCAATTGGTGGGACACATGCTACTTCAACATGAACACCTCAACATGGCTATCCATGATCACATCCCTGTATGTGTTCCAATGACTAACCCAGGGTTTTCCTTTCTTGGTGGCAGCAAATACTTTTCTGGGAATGTTTGTTCTGCATCTTGTCTCACCAAAGAGGAACTTGACAGCTCATGGAAGGTCAAGTGTAAGGGCTGTGTGCCTTGCCCTCCCCTCCATTTCCACATGGTAGGCCGTGGAGCCCCACCAGATCATCACAGCATCAGAAGTTAGAATTAAGTGAGAAAACTATAGAGCTCTGATATGAATATTCTTTTGTGCATTGTAACCATTCCTGAAACATCCAGCCTACCATACTTGGCATTTTTCTTATTGAGAGTATGTTACAGAAAGAAGCTCCCAACACATACAACCCCCCCCCCCCCGGAGCTTTACATTTACACCCAGAACAAGATGAAGTTGTGTTCTAAGATGATAAACTACCTTTCACTGAAAATTACTGTGAGAAAAATATATGTCTGCACTCAATATGAATTCTTTGCATAGGGCTCAAGGTTAGTTTTCCAGGCTAGGCTATTATTTGATCTTAAAATATACATTCCACTCAGATTCCTTTCCTGTCTCCTGGGCTGCAATCCTATACACGCTTTCCTGGGAGTAAGTCTCACTGAGCACAATGAGACTTACTTCTGAGTAGACATGCATAGAAATACACTGTTAGAATCTGTACCCCCATGCCCATCTGGGTGGCAATATCAACAATGCTAATAAGATTTCTAAATTTTCCTTTTTGTGATTTAGCCTCTGTTATTTCTGAAACTGTCCATTGTTAGAGAGATAAAAATTTAACAGAGATAGTTCTTTATTCCATGGGGGTTTATGACATAATTCTACTTTAAATAGCTTCTTCCTTTGACATGAGAAGGGATTAATATGACTGGGGTCCTCGGCGTTTGTCTCCCTGACTGACCAGTTCCTATGAGTACATGTTGGCCATCTTCTGCCCAGATGTAACACTTCAAAGAATTAGCAGCTACATAGCACTATAGAGTGTTCAAAGCACTTCAGACATATCTCAGTAGACCTTACTGACCTGCCTTACAAGGTTACAGTAGCATTATTATACTGCATATGGTTTGAGGCTTGCCTAAGGCTTTCCAGGAAGTTCATTGCCAAAGCAAGATTAAAGGTTAGTTTTTTCCAGCTCACAACCCTTACTCTTCCATCCATTAATTCCAAGTCATTCTTTTCTCCTTTTAATGTCACTACATCTTCCTCCAGCTGTTGTGGGAAAAGACACTCCCTCAGTTGCCTAGTTTGGAAGCTGGTCTGTGAAGCCTTGTGAGTAAACTTGGATGATTTGATTCCCAAAATACAGCACGTAGCCTTTGTCTGTGCACTCTTCAATAAACACGCGAGTCAGGTATACCTGGTAATAAGCCCTAATTAATACAATGAGAATAAAAAGTCACAGTTGAGTGGTTCTGAGAATGAAAAACATGTGGTGTAACTCAGAGCCATCTCTCATCATGGTGGGGCAATTGACTACATTACAAATGTAATTGGTTTAACCATCTTGGCCTTTTTCTGAAAACATCTGGGACCTGTAGCTGAAAAATACAGTTTCCCCAAGTTCCTGAGGAGAATCCATCAATCTGTTTAAGGTTGTGGCATGCAAAAGCATGCTTAGTGCGAAGCCTCTTCATTCTCTCCTGAGAGGTGATCAATATTAGCTTTCAAAGACTGCACAAAAAGAGATATTCCAATAGGCGCAGCCGCGCAGGCAATTGTTTAACACAGGTCTCAACATGTTTCACTAGAATGTCTTCCTTGAGGCCCTGCAAATATCAGCAAATAAAAATATAATCAAAATGAGAACTCGATCCAATAAAAAATATAAACACTCAAAGATATAACAAATTACAACATAAAGACAGCATAATGTAAAATATAACTAATCAGTAACCTCAGTACAGTAATATGACACAAAATCACCTTTTTCAAAAGAGACATAAAACATCAAGTTAATAAGCTATTTATCCAATCACCTTGCACACTCTTGAGCAACTGCATGTGTATATACTGCTAAAAAGACAAATAATTCTAGACTGTAGTCTCTCAATGTGTCCAGAATAATCAAAATCAGAGTGTTTTTGCTTTTATCATGACTAATCAACTTGTTGTGTAATGGCCATTATGAAAGATTACCCTTAAAAAACAAAGCCACTAACTGTGTAATTTAATGCCTGTCTACTCAGAAGTAAGTCCCATTGTGTTCAGTGGGCTTGCTCCCAAGGAAGTGTGTATAGGATTGCAGCCTAACTGCTTAAAAGATTCCTTGGGATAAAGTGAAGTACAGTGAACTCTCGATTTAATGGACCTTGATTTAACAGACTTTGGAAACAATGGACATTTTCTGCTTCATTATAGTCAAATACAGTATGTTTTGCACATGTGTGTGTCCACTGATGTCAGTGCGTTCAAATGTAGTGGACATTTGGCACTAATGGACACCCCCCCCCCCCGATTAGTCCGTTAAATCAAAGATTCACCGTACAGAGGAATTTCATTATACAGCAAACAAGAATCTTCACTACTGGAATTAAAAGCTGAATTCGAACAGCAGAAGAAAACTCAATAGAAATGTACTGAAGTTGCTACAGTAGATTACTATGGTGATACTGCTATACAACCAGCATGTTCAAATGTGACATTTTCCAATCATTTCCTAATTTCATCAGACAGTTAAAAATAGTACTTGATCTAGAATCTTCATTTGTATAAACTCCTATGTTATCTGTTATGTATTCTGGAGGGAAGAACTACTAAATAAAGTGAGTGGTCAGAAGGTATTTTGAAATGGTACAACTGAATATTTGCCAATAGTGTGTAGTTCCTTGTTTGTTTAATAAAGTGTAAAAATCTTATCTCAAGGGGAAAATGACTTTCACATCTCAGGAACTCATAGGGTTGTATCCACAGAATGTTAGTCATGACAAAAAGCTCAATCCTGTGCTGGACTGGGCTGCCGGCCATAGCGCTTTGTTACAGTAGAACTGTTCCGCTGTCGGAAAATGGCTGCTGACGGAGTGCAGAATGCTCCATTGGCAGCCATTTTGGGAGCACTGCTGTAAGAGGCTTCAGTGCTCCCGGGACGTTGCTGGACCTCATTGCACCCTCTAGAGCAGGTAAGACAGCAGCGGGGCGGGGTGAAACAGGGCGGGGAGGGGGAAGGAATGGGAGGGGTGGATCTGGCAGCAATGGCGTGCACTGAATCCTATCCTCCTTTTTGCAGCCTCCCCACCCCCTTTCTCTTCTTGAACTTGTGCTAGCTAAAGTACTGGCGCAGGTCCGAGAAGACCCACTGCGGAGTGGGATGTTTATGGAGGGGTAAGGGGATTTAAATCCCTTTTCCCCTCTGAAGTCTCCCGATTCCCCCTGCCGGATATAGCACGCACCTTTTTGACAAGTGTCAGGGTCAAGAGAGGGGGATGCCAGCGACTGCACGCTGATCTGCACACTGGTTAGTAGCGCCTAGTGGTTAGCATGCTCACTCCCTTCTTATTCCCTTCTCTTCCCTGTTTGGACACGCAGTTTACTGGGGAAAAGTCTTGGTAGATTGAAATTGCTGCCACCAGCCTAGGAGTTCAGGCTAGCCAGAGTGTCTCCCTGGGCAGAACCCCCTTCTAGAACAATAATGAACCTCAGGGGTCTCTATTAAAGTCACTCTCACAGTAGCGCCTGCAGAGTGAGGAGATGTAACAATCCACTGACTTTCCCAGAACCAGGCAAACTCAGAGTTTGGTGAGGCCCTGGCTTTCAGTATATCGCTTGACTGCATTGCTTTTTTGCGTGTTTCTGCTACCGTTCCTTTAATTACGCATTTCTTCTTTGCAATCAGACCAATTCTTTGTCCATTTTAGGGTTTTTATTTTTTCACTGAGGTGCAATTACACTAATAAAAAAGAAAGATAAGGAACAAGGACTTGATCTGGATGCAAAGATGAAATGAGTAATTAGAACGTCAGCAGCTGGGGAGGAATGAGAAATGACTCTACACCTGGGGTGGCCAACCTTCCACCATTAAGGCAGCTGTGTTCTTAAGCGTTGTGTAGAAGACAGAATCTTGACAGCTGCAAGTGCTAATGGTGCTGCTAAAGCAGCTGCACCTGCTGAAATGCCCCCAACTACCATATTTTTCGCTCCATAGGACGCATCGCACCATAGGACGCATGCATCCTATGGAGCTAAAAATACGGAAAAAAAGGGTTTCACTTACCGGGGCTTCTGGCCTCTTTTGGGGGCTTTGGGGAGGCCTGCGTGACCCTCTGCAGGCCTCCCCGATCTTCGTTTCGGTGCTAAATGGCCATTTTCGGCCATTTCTGGAAAACCGGAAATGGCCAAAATGGCCATTTAGCGCCGAAACGAAGATCAGGGAGGCCTGCAGAGGGTCGCGCAGGCCTCCCCGAAGCCCCGGTAAGTATTTTTTTACTTTTGTTTTTAATATTTGCTCCATAAGACACACACTTCCCCCCCCCCTATTTTTTTTGGGGGGGAAGTGCGTCTTATGGAGCGAAAAATACGGTATACAACCATTAAAGGGCCAGGAGCATTCATGTTGAAAGGTTGGCCACCCCTGGTCTACACATTACACAGGGGGAGGTGATAAGCTGAGATGGTAGAATTCTGGACTTCAAGCTGCACGTTTGAGGTAATATTTTAGAATGTTTTTCATGCACCCCCCCCCCCCCCGCATTTAGTAAATAAGTACATTGGGGAAAAGGTTTTGCACATACCTCTTTTTAATTTCCTTGTTTAATATATGCAGGATTTTTTTTATTTTTGCAGGGAGGAGGATTTCAAAATAATACTCTTGTTGCGGTGGAATAGCCCAGAATTCTACACCTCAGCTCACCATCTCACTCTGCTTAATGTGTAGACTGGGTCTAACTAAATAGTCAGTTTCAGTAATATAATGACAGGGAAAGGAAGGAGCCACTTAAGCCACACTAAATGTAGAGATCTTTGCTGATTGAAAGCTAGAATACAAGACACACTTTCTTCTTAGTTATTTCAATTGTGATTGCAAAACAGAAGACAATACAAACCAAGTGTACAAAATACATCAAATATAGACATTATATGTCATTTTTGCACATGTTGATTTGTAGGGTTTCTTATTTTGCAATCATAATTAAAATAAAAATTAAAAAGAATGATCTCTTAAGAAAAGAATAAGAAACAAACTAGCATACAAATGATATGTGGAGAAAGTTCAAACCAAAATTATACCTTTTATGAACTCAGTTAGATTACACAACCCAACATACATTTTGGTGCCTTAAACATTAGATGTATTCTTGTGTATGTTTGGGGTGCTGATTCCAAAAATGGCATCAGTTTTGCCCTGTTAGCTCTAGTTTTGGAGATATGGCATAGCCATCTTATGTTGATTCAAGCAGCTTCCTCATGAGGAAGCCATGGTGTCGGCTTCCTCACGAGGGAGCTGTTTGAATCGGCAGATAAGGTGGCTATCCCGTATCCAAAACTAGAGCTGACAGGGCAAAACTGATGTCATTTTTTGAATCAGCGCCCCAAATACACACAAGAATAGGTCTAACTTCTGAAGCACCAGAATTTTTTTTTTTTTTGGTTGGTTGGTTGGGCTGTGTTTATTTGTCTTCTAGGTATGGAGACAAACGCATAACACACAACTGGTCATTAAACTGCACTAGTTGTTGGATTCAAGTTCACTGAAAACATTTTGGTTGTCTGCAGCTAATAGCCATCAATTTGTGTAAAAAACTACATCTATAGCCCAATCCTATGGGGCTAGTGCTATCTGGAGGAGACCTCCATGACTGCCCCCCGCTCCCCGCAGGATGCAGCATGTGCTCTGGTGGCACGGCTGTATTGGTGGTGGTGGTGGAATTTTGATAGGATTGGGCTGTTCATGTCTATATTTTGTGTTGTTTATGTACTTCTTTCACATGTTGGTTGGTACTGTTTTCTATTTTGCAATAAAAAGTAAAAGTAGTAATAAAAAACCCCTTGAATCCAATACTTTTTTATTGAGCGGAAACTATAACTTTGAACACTTATTACTTAGGTGATTTCCCCATATCATTTTGTACTTATCAATTTAATTTGCTCTTTTATTCTGTGATCAGTTAATTTGAAATACCGTATTCTTTTCTCATTTCTTACAGGCTTATATGCAGCCATGGCCCAAGCCAATTTGTCAACCCAAATGGTGGCAGATTCCACCACCCACCTACCCCAAATTCTGCCACGCATTCCCTGCTAGTGTGCATGCTATTATCACTTCCAGGCACCAGCACCCTACCTACACCACTGCACACATCCCCATGCCAGCATCACACAATTCTCATTATCGACTTCCTTCACCACTTCCTCCTCGGTTGCTATGATTTCTTTTAAAGTGCCAGACTGTGAGGATCCTCGAAGCAGAATCTCTCCACTTCCAGCACTGTTTCCACCTGACCACTTTAGAAGAAGCAGGAAGGGTGAAAGCAGTGGCCCTTTTTCCCCTAAGTACTCAGAAGAGTCCTTGGGGAAAGGACTGCAGTAACAGAGCTGGAGGAGGAGTCTATCCCCCTCATCCTTGGTTGACGTGGATGCCATTGGCTCACAAAATATATCCTTATTTGTTCCCTGACATATGTGCTACGTGATTCCATGTCTGTCAGCGCAATCCTGTGTAAGGATCCAGCCGGTGGCCCAGGGCCGCCCTCCGGATTCTGTGCACCAGCGGCTGTTTTGCCGCCGGGCCGGAGGTCTACTTGGAGAAGGGACGCTCGTTCCCTTCCCCGGGTGTAACTGCAGGCTGGCCCGACCGGCCTCCTCAGATTTCCGCCAGCGAAATAGCTGGTGGAAGTCGGAGGAGGACGTGTAACGGCCTAGCTGCCTGGCGGGGACTGGGATATGGCCGAGGCCACCCCGCGCCCCCTCCCAGGCCGGCTAGGCCAATGGCCCCCCTCCCTTGCCCGGCGAACTGCCCCCGCCGGATCCTGGCTTACCTGGTCCGGCGGCCGCTGGGGCGCTCCAGTGCCGGAGCAAGGGAGGCTGGCCTCTGCGCTGGCCTTCCCTGCTCTTGAGTCTCCGCGAATGTGCTTTTCGGCATGTTTGCGATGTCTTCTGGCGATGTAACTCTCGTTTTGTTGCCGGCACCCCCTGCAGGATTGCGCCGTGTATCAGTTTCCCTGCTGTGGAAGTTAGGCCAACTGGACTGTAATTCTTGTTCTTTGAGTAAGATTGATAAGAAGATATTATTTTCAGTCTGTATTAAGTGCAATTTTGTTATTTTAAATCTGAAGTTTAGGCACCTTGACATCTTGACAACTTTATAACCAGTTATGAGTATGATCTTAAACAGGATAGCCAAGATATTTATTCACCTGGTTTTCTTTTGACATTACATTGATTCTTAAACTCTGATCTATTTCAAGTTTTCATGCTATCTTTTACTCTTTGATATGAAGTATGCCGATTTATAAACTGCTTTCCCCTCTTACATTGGTTTACCCATGCATATCCCAGAAATGAACTATATATAGCATGGTCTTAGCAGTCTATTTTCTGTTTCCATCAGTTGTTACTTTCAAAGGATTGCATACGAAAGATTAACATCACCATCATAGTACTATGGAGATAAACCAAATAGGTAGGTTGATAATATCAGACCAACTTCCTTTAGTGAAAGAGAATGTAAACGTTTCAAGTTTCTGGGACAACACTTGAAGAAAAGAAAACAGAGCTGTCACCTGATTAAAAGAACACTTGATTGATTGATCAAATAAATGAACTCTGCATAATTTGCATATCACTAAAATAATATATATTTTAAAAAGCACACTTTCTTTGTATTTAGGTGGTGCATGTATATATTGCAGCAGAAACAATCTCAGATGAGGCATTACTTCCTAAGTGAGAGTGCAGGGTGAATCGGTCTTCTCAGATGGGGCCTGCCATCTGCAATTTTTATAAACATTTATATTAAAATAATTAAAATGTGTTCCTTTATTAATCAAGGATGTCTTTTTAATCAATGTAAAACGTTGTTAACTGTTTAATCAATTGATTAATCAGTTTAAATTTGTAGCCCCATAAACATCTTGGTGAAGTCTGAAAGATACTTTTTCTCTGCAGTGAAAATTGGGCTGTCTACACTCTCTGCTGATAATGTTCTATATAGTGTTTTTGCATCTTTTTTCCTAAATATGATTTTGATTAAAATGTAAATAAGAAGTTACACAGTGTAATTAAATGAGGAAACCCTATATGGAAGATGTTTTGTAAAATAATTGATTGTATTTGCAATAAAAAGAACAATAACATTCTTAACAATACATTTGTAACACCCACAAGATAATCCTCAGTAAACTAACTACTTCTTTTGCTTTTGTCCTTTATCGTTATCTTTGGTAAAAATGGGTAAAGAATGGAGTAAAAGGGCCATCCGTCCATCCTTACTTTGAATGTCTGCTTATGAATGAAGCAGAGATTTTAATCATTGGACTTGTATTTGGCTCCTCATACTATATGGTAACATACTTTTGAAAACAGAAGAGTGGCAAAAGCTGTTGTTGATAAGGCATAAGTGTGTGTTGTAGATAGGAAGAAGAAAAAAATTCACTGTGTCACCACAAGCTCTTGGACTGGTCTAGTGTAGCTCTTTAGATGTAGGCCACGGATTAGTGAAACAAAATGAAAACTATGTAGCATGGATATTTTCATGATCCGACATATTGTAAAAAGGTAGAGATTAATGGGTTAAAAGATCATGCAATTTTTTTTAATATCAAACAATTATGAGGAATTCCAGTTTAAAATATATAAAAATATAAAAACACAGAAGATCCACATAAAATATCAATATCAGTCCCAACGTTTCATCCAGACTCTGGACATTTTCAAGGGAACACAGGTACGCAACGTTTTTCTCTAGCAGCCAATTTCATACTGCACAGCATACCTGTGTTCCCTTGACAATGTCCAGAGTCTGGATGAAACGTTGGGACTGATATTGATATTTTATGTGGATCTTCTGTGTTTTTATATTTTTATATATTTTAAACTGGAATTCCTCATAATTGCTTGATATTAAATTTTTTTTGCATGATCTTTTAACCCATTAATCTCTACCTTTTTACAAAATGAAAACTCATGATTATAAGTAAAACAAATAGAAAGAATAGACATTTGGCATTTGAGCTGTTGATAACTTTTTTCTCCCAGCCTATGATGTCAGCAAGCAACTCTGACATAATAGAGAGGTAGGTTGATACGACAGACTCAGAGCTACTTCAGAGAAGATTTCTTTCATGAATATCACTTTCGTGGTAGAAAAGTATGATCACCTGCCTTTCTGTGGGTTCACATAGTGAAACAGATGCATGTGCAAAGTTCACATATACTGTAGTAAGCTTGAGCAATGCTTGTCATTCGCTACCCTTACATAGCTTCTAAGTTCTACAATGCAGCGTAGCCAGTACCAGGTTGCCAAAGGCCCTGGGTAGGGCCAGCTCATACTATAGGGCTGCCTCAGCAGCCCAATAGTGCTACCCTCCAAACTGCTGCTGCCACTACCCCCAAAGCCACACACCCCTTACCATGTATATATTGCACACACCCCTTCCTCTGTGCAGGCTCTTTAAACAAAGCAGGAAATGCAGAGTGCACTGGGAACTATCTAAGTGCGCACCACATTTCCTGCTTTCTTTAAAGAGTCCACATGGAAGAAAGAGCAAGGTAAGTGGGCAGGATCGCTGTATTCCAGTCCTCAGAACACTGCGATCTGCCCACTTGCCTTTTCACCTTATTCCTTACGCAACCAGGCTCTTTAAACAATGTGTGGTGTTGCTTGCCGTGCTCTTTCCTCTGTGTGGGCTCTTTAAATGAAGCAGGAAATGCAGAGCACACTGGGAACGATCCCAGAACATTTTGCATGTCCTGCTATGTTTAAAGAGCATGTGGAGGACGGGGCAGGTAAGGAGGCTGGCTTTGTCAGTGGTGGACTGGAGGGAGGCAGCGGTCATCTGTTCACCACTCCCCCTCCCAATCTGCTGTCTCATGTCAGAATCATGGATGGGCTGGCTGCGGTGCTGCAGCAAATGAGGGGACTAGTAAAAAGGAAGCTGAAAGGGAAAGTCAAAAGGGACAAATCCTTTCAGAGTACATAGAGATTACTTAAAACCATAATAACTTAACGGAACCTCATCTAGGCTGTGTACTGCTAACCTGATAACTGGTCAAAGAGGCACCTTTTAAATTGGTGTCCTCTTATATTTAGCAGCAGAAGAGCAACTGCCCCTCTTCCCCTCAGCATGGTGTCTTTTCCAGTGGCTGTTGCTGGTGTCTCTGCTGCGTTCTTTTTTGGTTGGGGACAGGGAACTGTTTCTTGATTGATTTTGCTATGTAAACCACTTTGCGAACTACTGTTTGTTGAAAAGTAGTATATACTGAACATATGTATGTATAAATAAATAGAAAGCACCACCAGATCCAGGAGTATGCCAGCATGGCTTATGAATGGCGTCAAGTACTGGCGTCGCTGGGGGTGGGGCGGAAAGCTAAGTTCTGCAGCTTTCTGCCCCACTGTTACTCTCCGGTAAGAGGCGCCCCGCCCCCTCATCATACGAGCCCGTCAGCAGAGAGAAAGCAACGCGCAGAAGAGTCCCTGTGCGTTGCTTTCTCTCCGATGACGGGCTCGTATGATGAGGGGGCGGGGCGCCTCTTACCGGAGAGTAACGGTGGGGCGGAAAGCTGCAGAATTTAGCTTTCCGCCCCACCTCCAGCGACGCCAGTGGCGTCAAGGAAGTTATAAAAGGCAAGGAGGCTTCTTTCAGAAAATGGAGGTCTTGTCCAAATGAGGAGAAAAAAATGGAATACAAAATCTGGCACATGAAATGTAAGCTGACAACAAGGGATGTGAAAAAAATGAGTGCATTGCTAACAACATCAAAGAAAACAATTAAAACCTTCTTTAAATACATCCAAAGCAGGAAACTTTCCAGGGAGGTGGTTGGACCATTAGATAACAAGGGAATAAAAGGGAAAGTTAAAGAGGATCTAAATACTGCAGAGAAGCAGTTCTTCGCATCTATCTTTGCTACAAAAGATGTAGGGCAGATAATCATGCGCCAGATCCTAACCCTGTTCCCTCCCCTCTCCCTTACTGAGGAACAACTGGGAACACTAGTTATGCTGTGGGTTTTCCTTGTGGTCTGCATGACTAGCCACGTGGAGGGTCCAGTGTCCTCTTCCCCTGTTGGCCAGCTGCATGTGAGGAGCCAACAGAAACACAGCACACAGGAAGACATAGATAGCGCCATCAGCCACACATGGTCATTGGAATGCATACTCAGTAGTTGAGTGGTGCCATCTGGGTACACATGCAGCAATGCCCTGTGTTTGGGGTGAAAGCATAATGCCTGAGAGAGTATTAGCTTTCCCTTCCCTGATAGAGACTGTAGTGGAACTCTGTGAGAAATGACTGTTCTTCCCCATGTGGCAATGGTGCAGTCCTGAAAAACAAAGAGATTCCAGATGACTGTTTGGCCAGCAGTGGCCATTTGTTGGGGTATAGTTGGCCCACATCTTACTTGCAATTGCCTTGTGGGAATTCAAGTACAGTAAAAGCAATCAGCAATTCTAGCTGCCATTTTAGTCAATGAGTGTGTGAGATCTGAGTATCAGTCTCAGTTCCCATGTGCCTCTCACATCTCGCCATACTGAGTGTGATTCAAGTGTGTAAAGATACAGTACAATTTACAGAATTTTTCATACAACATGGCCCTTAAACGCAAGCCAACTACTTCATCTGGTGATCAACCAAAGAAGTGGTGATCTGTTCCAACGCTGGAGGAAAAACTGGCTGTGTTGGACTTATTAAGAGGTCGGTATGTCGGTCTCCAATGTGGCACGTAAATATGGCCGCAATGAATCCATGCCATCAAGATTAGTGAGAGAGGAATTCATCAAGCTGTGGCATCAAATGCCCCAATGTCTGCTAAGGTAACAAGACAAGTGTGTGATGACACATTAATGAAAACTGAAAAGATATTAAACATAACTGGAAGACATGAACCATAAACTTGTGCCTGTTGATGGTAACACATTGCGAGAAAAGGCTCTTAAGGCTGTGACAGACCGCACCCCGAGGCGAGCGAGCGAGAGAGGCTGGCCGCTCTCCTTCGTGCTCTGAGCTTGTCTGTAGGAGTGTGTCTTCCTGCAAATAGTCCCTCCTTTTGTCCCGCCTTCTTGGAAGAAACCTCCACGGTGATTGGCTAACACTCCTCCCACTCTCATCTGATTGGTGGCTGCAGTAGCTCCGCTAAGCAGCCCCCTCAAACATGGGCCAGGAACATTTTCGATCGTGCCGGAAATCGGAGATCGTATCTCCTCCGCTCGCTTCCGCTATGGTAACCAGACACCTCAGCACAGCTTGACAAAGCTCCTCGGGCGTCCGGGACGCGCCAAAATTCGTGCGGTCTGCAGCAGCCTTTAGCCTCTCTATGCTCTGCTCAAACTCCCTGCCAAAGAGAGACAGTCTTCTAATGAGAAGGAACTCAAGGCCAGCTCAGGCTGGCTTAACAGTTTTAAGAACTGCTTCAACCTCAAAAACATGTTGACTACTGGTGAAGGTGCTGATCGGCTGATGAAGAGACAACAAAAGCCTGCCTCAAACAGTTTAAGGAAGTCATAGAAGGGCTATATTCTGGAACAAGTTTTTAACGCTGATGTGATGGGGGTGTTTTGGAAAAAAATGCCAAGCTGCATTACATTTTGAGAGAAAGCAAGAGAAAGCAAGACAAGCCCCTGGCTTCAAAGGAGATAAAGACCATGTGACTGTGTTGTTCTGTGGCAATGAGGCTGGGCATTTAATAAAGCTAGGCTTGCCCTACAGGGGCTGCAAATGCCTGTGCTCTAAAGGGCAAGAACAAAAATTTCCTGCCTGTGTTCTAGCAGTCAAACAAAAAAGGGGATAGGATTGGGGCCTTAATTTTGGAATATGATACCTCTAGGGAACAAAGCCTCAAAGTCACACCAGACTTAGACCTGGAAGATCCAGGTTCAAATCCCCGCTCAGCCACGAAGCTTCCTGGGTGACCTTGGGCCAGTCACTATCTCTCAGCCCCACCTACCTCACAGGGTTGTTGTGAGGACAAAAAGGAGGGGAGGAAATATGTACACCACTCTGAGCTCCTTGGAGGAAGGGCGGTATAAAAATGTGAAAAATAAATAAATAAAATATTACAGACAACTTGAGACCATACCAAGAAATGTTTTAGCAGCTCAAGAGACGACAGCAACAGTTGCTGATCATCACCACGTTTATCAAGAAAATACAAACAGCTGCAGATGAACCTACACAATCAACTTCTCAAGCTGAACCAGAGCCAACCACTTTGTCTACAACTTGCCCTCCATCACCCAAGCCTGGCCCATCATCATTATGGACGATTTGAGGGATAATTGAAGGGTAAGTTTGAGTGTATGCAATTTTGGCTTTACGCATTGACCTTGGAACATAACATTTGTGCGTAAGATGCGGGCTGACTGTATTTGGTATTCACCAAGGGTGAGCAGACGTTTACTGCTATTAGCTGTTGATATAGGAAGGGATGGTTAGGCAACACAATTTATAGAAAAGACACATTTGACAATACTGAAAGGTCAGTCGGGGGGGGAGTTATGAGACAGATATGCAGCATTAATACATTCCCTCCCCTTTGTTGCTTACTTGTGAGGTATGCATTGATGTGCATACTGCCTTGGGTCCCTTCAGGGAGAAAGGCGGGATAGAAATATTGTAAATAAAATAAAATAAATTGTCCTTGCTCTCCTTTAGAGGTAGAAGTTCCAGTTGTTTGTGTGTGGAGTCCTCTCGGAGAACTCTGGAATGGAATAATTCTGCGAAAACAAGTGTTAATAAAGTATCTTGCCATGCATGCTGTGAGGGGCAGTAGGTTGTGGAAAGTGTGTGCGCGTGCAAAGTGTGTGTGCAAAGTGCCCTTTTTCTATTTCCATCACCACAGTTCTCGTGTGGAGTTTGATCTAAGCGTGCACATCAGGAAGCCAGGAATGTATAGCTCCATGCTGCACGTCATCTGAACTCTGGTCTCCCTGGCAGGGGTTTTAGCACAGGGATCGAAGTGCTGTGATTGGTAGCAAAGTGTAGCCCGTATCCTATGCTCTGCCATAGGAAAGTGTGTAGGGCAGGTGGGATAGCGGGAGTTGAGATTTATTAGTGCTTTTTCCTTCCTCATTTTCCTATGGCTTTTTAAATTCCTACTCCAACTCTGACATTGGTGTTGTATATTGCTGACATTTGGGGCGTGACTGTTGTCTGGAAGGGGCTTAGGATATAGTGTGTTGATTTCTCCTTGTCCCCCATGTCCCTCCCACATCTCTGTTCTGTTTGGGGGGTTATTTCAGTGATAATTGCATCAGAGGTACGTTGGCACAGCATTGTGCCGCTGTCCGTGGCACATCGGATAGCTGAACTGGGGCTATGACCGGGGGGGGGGGGGGGGAAACGACACTGTCATTGTGCTGGTGTCCAAGGGCATATGCCATATTCTATGCTGCTTAGACTGAAGTTTCAGAAATAGAGGATTGTTCCTTAGATTTCTGATCTTTAGCTGTATGTACAATAACATTAGAAAAACTATACAACTTGAATTGAAATTGACCCACTGTTTGCACTAAATATATAGATCAGTGGTTTCCAAATGCATGGGGACCATTTCAGACTTATAATACAGTATATCTTTCAGGCCAGTACAATTTTTACAAAAATAGTGTGTAAACTACCCTCTGAAAGAAAAACATAATTTAACACAAATAACGCATCATGTAAGCTTTAAAAATGTTTAGTATAATTTAATTTAAACAGTTCTACTCTCTGCATGAACCCCTTTGAAGAGCCTCCGAAACCAGTTTACATTGTTTAGGAAACACTGGTGTGTTGATTATTGAGTCTTAAATACATGGCTGAAAATTTGACACCCTAGCTCCCCCCCCCTCCAGCTGCCTCTTAGTGGGGTCCATTGGATGCTACCACTGCAATTGCTACTACTGAGTATTCAGGGATCTGCCAGACTGCCTGGCCTCTGATGGGGGGTGGCCTCAGTTTAAATAACTCAAAAATAATTCAGTTTTAATGGAGAAATCCAATATTTTAATTTGAAAATCTGATCTTTGAACCCACCTTATTGGAATGTAAGGAAGATTTTGAATGTTAGATGTTTCTATTTTAATTGTACAATTTTGAGTGAAACGCAGTAAGTCAGATCTATTTTCTGATTTGTACACTTACTTACATTGTCTCTTAAACCATCCCTTATGCCTCAGACTCTTTTCCTCTTAGCTTCCTCCCTTCTACCTCTTTCTTTGTTTTAAAATTTGTACATTGTTTAGCTGTTTGCTGTACAGTACTTCATTTTACTTCAGCAAGGCAATGAGCTCAGACAAACGTTTGGATGGTAAAGGTTATCTAGATTTCTAGCAACTTATAGCTATAAGAACTGAACTGTTAAGAATGGTGATGCATTCCTTAGTGATATTTCTGTTCCATGTAAATGCATATGAATATCATAGTGGGATAATATTATATACAAAGTACAGTATGTATCTGCATTGACTGCTTCATGGATCCAGAGTTTAAAACAACTGTAATCTAATCTACTTGTGGTCCTTCAATAGTGCCATTGAAAATTACTGGGGCAACCCTCCTCCCCTTCCTGTTTATTGTGTTAAAGAGAGCTGCTTTGTTTTCTAGCTATATACTTGATTATAAGCTGGTTGAGGCCCTGACCATTTTTCTCCCTTTGCATTCGTGTATTTGTATGTGAAGGATTAGAATGCCATTGAGTAAAATAAATGAATATTAATTCAAGGAGGGCTGTTTTATGAGCAAGAGACAAAAACAGGCCCTATTTTTCTTTTGCACACAACAGGACTGCAATACAGTATTATCTACATTGAAACATGAGCACTGGAGAGACGAGTATGTTGCTCATATCAGGAGGTGGTGCGGTTCTCAGACAATGGCCATGCGTGGCTGATTGATGAGCAAGGGGAAGGTGGTGATGTCATCATTATCCATTGACTGAGGGAGGACATGATGATTCTCTCTGTTTGCTTCTTCAGGGCTTCTGGTTGTGTGTGTGTGCCTAGCTGACAAGGAGAGAGTGCACAAGGTCGTTTCACTAGCAACCCGTGAGAGGGCTTGGGTATGGGTGCCTCTCGGCTGGGTCGTCTAGTAGTGTACTGTATCAGTTTAGTTAGCCACCCCCATAATCTCTCTCTCTCTTTCACACACACTCACACAAGGGGAGGAGGAAGAGGAGGGACTCGGTAGTGGCGGCGGCTGCCTTCACTAGCTTGGCAGAAAATCTGCGCAGCAGCAGCCGCTGCCAAAGTAGCATTCATAGTGCGGGAAGGGGAGGAAGTCGCAGCGTCTCGGCAGCTTGTGTCGGAAGAAAGCGGGAGCAACGGCCGTGGGCTCGCCAACTGTGCCCCCCAAACTTCTCTGGGCCTCCGTCCTCTCCGTCCCATGTGCAGCACATATCCCTCCGCCACAGTCACCCCACCCCTCCTTCCATTGCTGAGCTCGTCAATTCCCGCAGTCCCCGGATGGAAAGTGTAATGGCCGCCAATAGTGACTCTTCGGACTATGGAGACGGGCGAGGTAACCTAGGCGCGCAGCCCTGTGCCTGACGGGTTGGGGATCGGCGGGGATGAGTCCCTGTGTGCCCAAAAAGGGGGGAGGAGGGGGACCGGCTCCCACGTAGGTGGCCTCGCCACCGGCTTAGTCAAGGGGCTCCTTCTAGCAGGACGGGCGAATCCCGGCAGTTGGACAGGAACCCGCCCTCTTGTTGGGCTGAGGTGTTAAATAGTCCCTGCTCTCCCCGCCCGCGGTGCGCTCCCCAAAGTTCGTGTCTCGCCTTTTGGCCTGCTTCAGGGAAAGGGGAGGAGGTTTGTTGAGGGGCTAAAGGTTTTTTTTGTCGCGTTTCCGGCTACACCATTCGGCTGGCTGGACTCAACAGTCCGTGTATCCTTCCGCCTTCCTGAGGGGAGAAGGAGAGAGTCTCTGTTTGGCAGCGCCCCCTCCCCAGCATCTCGGGCTCACTGGGGCGCACCCAGGAACCTCCACCATGGGGTGGGGGCGAGGGTGTTGACTGAATGGCCACTAGTCTCCTTAGCAGGACCTCGTGGGCTGTTGGACTGTTTGGGGCAAAAGTAGCAGGTTGATGCCACTCATGAGAGCTCAGATGCTACCTGGCATTGTTCTTTGCTAGGAACAACCACGTTCTGGTGCCACCTAGGAAACTCATCTTAAGATGCTCTGCCCACCCTGGATCATGATCTGTGATCTTTACTTAAAATATAGCTCTCTAGTTAGTATATTATTATTAGATGTCTTGAGATAGCAAGACTTATCTCAAGTAGGCCATGGAGTTGACTTTGGACAAGGTCTTGCCATTTTCAGCCTTGACTGATGTCTAAGACGAATATGACAATGATTTCCTTTACTGGATTGTTAATTGAGATTAATCTGGAAAGTCATGTAAAACACTTTACACACTCAAGTGGTGCCTATAGTAGTGTGTGGTGTTGACCGCCATTTTGTTTTGCTCTTGGGTGTAGCTTTTCACCAAGAAGTCTTGCAATAATTATTATATTTTGCTCAAGGCAGAGTAAAAAAAAAAAACTGTCATCATCTTGGATGCTGACATTAATGATGATTGCCACAGGACTGAAGTTAAGTATTATTATGTCGTGCAGCTTGAAGCAGGCAATTGCAGAAATAACTCAAGGAAGCCATTGTTTGTGAAAAATCCTTAATGCTGTTTAAGGATGCTCTTATGACCAAGGAAATGTGCTCGTTATTTTGTTCAGATTCCTATCTTATTGAGTTACAAGTGAATTACTGAGATGTAAGATATTCTGTATAGATAATTTATAATAAGATGGAGACCTGATACTTTATATTACTACAACTCCAGAAAGGTCTGCATTCATCAGTTCAAATGTGCTTCTATATGCTTGAGTAGCAACTCCCATTGGTTAAAAGTGCAAGGTTTGGTCCTAAAATATGAAAGATACTATCAAAACTTACAACATTACACGCTGATACATTTTACAACAATTGTAAAGATATAAATGGCACAGTACTGTGCTACATCTGGAACACATAGGATATGGGATATTTTGTATTGTAAGTTGATCAGTGGATTGGCTACAACGTTTACATGAATTGATTACATTTTGGGCAGACTTTCTAACTAAAGAAGGGCAGGAATAGTTGCAAATTTGTGCATTGGGTTTGTTTTTCAAATCCAAATTATATTCCAGTAACTAGACCAACCTTTATGAGGGCATGTCAAGATGTTGAGGACTGGTGTACTGTTTTTGTGTTTTTTTTATCTTTGCAACTGAGATGTGCGACTTGTGCAAATCCTACACTGGTCTGCAGATGGCAGGTACCTGCATCTAACAAACTTTTCTCTGTGACACTTCCCATGTTTCTAGTTATGTAGTATGGCACCCATCCAGGAGGTCAAGTAACTGCTATCTGGAATATTTTAAGCTTAAGTTAATTTTACTCATAAATCAATCCCCCCAAACCCCTAGAAATGTTTTGACTGTGTTTGCAAGATCATATTCAACATGATATACAACATGTGTGCTACACAGTTTTGAAGTAGGTCTCACTAAGTTCAATAGGATTGACTGACTTACAGCGCAATCCGACTTAACTTTTTTGCCAGTTTAACCAGCGGCACAGTGAGAACGGGAGGCCCCAGAATGGAAAAGGGATTCAAATCCCCTTTGAATTCCTCTTTTGGAGGGGATTTGAATCCCTTTTCCGTTCTGGGACCTCCCATTCCCGCTGCGCCGCTAGTTAAACCGGCACAAAAGTTAAATTGGATTGTGCTGTTACTGTACTTCTCCAGTTAGTAAGTTTAGGATTTCAGGGCATAGGTTCATTTTATGTCTTGTGAATGAATTTTTAAAACTATTTTTATAATATTTTGGGGAACTGCTAGGTGACTAGTTAATATCTGTCTACTTGATGTGTAAAAGGAAATAAGAGAGCAAAGATGTGTAAAAGGAAATAAGAGAGCAAATGTGTGCATTAGTTAGTCAGCAAAATTAGGGATTGTATCTTAAGGATTTAAGATTCCTAAGTTCCATTGCAATTCATGAGTCTTCAGTTAGTCACAACTACATTGTCTCATTTATTTCAATAGTGCTTAGTAATGACTGGCTAACTTAGGATACAACCCATTGTTTCTGTACCAAATTCTATACTTGCTAAATATGCAAGTTGGAAAAATTTAGAACAAAAGTGTGTGTGTGTGTGTGTGTGTGTGTGTGTGTGTGTTTAAACCTGGCAGCTGTCCTATCCAGTTAGTTCAGTTGTTTAGAATTCCTGTTGTAAACACTGCAATTATTTTCATTGGCACATTTTGCTATAAAACAGAACTAGGAACATATTGCAAAGTCTTAGGCACCAGCACCATTTTTGTTTTTTTAGGAGGCAACATTAAATGCTTCAGGGCCAGTTATGTGCAGAGCTACAAAACTTGCAAATTGTTTAGATGTCTAGAAAAATCTTTAGAATCCTAAAGAGCTAGGTTCCTTGGATTGTTTTCAGCCACATTATAAAATGATGCCTTCCAAGTAAAATATCAGTTTAGCTCTACAGTTGGACCTTTTTATCCTCGGTTTTTTTATCCACGGATTTGACTCAACACAGATGGCAAAACTGTGGAAGAGGGAGTCCAACCACACTACATTACTTCTTTTTTTCAGCATTGTCGGGGGCCTGTTAGCCACTTCCAGCCTCCTGCACGTGTCCATACCGCTGAAAAATGCAGCTAGGAGTCTCTGGTGCCATTTACAGGTTGCTTCCAGTAATGGCTTTGTTTTTTTCAGTCAGTTTAAAACTGACTGAGGGAGGAGGGAATCGGGGAAGATGCTGGAAAAAGGTAATGTGGCACCGCTTCCCGACCCACCCACCCCGGGATTTCATATAACACAGATTATCTTATCCACTGTGGTACCAGGAACAGAACCCCAGCGGATAAAAAGGAACGACTGTACTTTCATCTAGATTAGACATGGTCTGCTCTCAAGTGGTAGTGAACTCTAGAACTCTGAACTGTTTTATAAATTTTTGTGATGAGTTAATTTTTTTCCACAGATCTTTTTTGTACACCTATCTCTTGAATGCAACCTTTCTTGAGCCTTGATTTGATGTCATTCATCTGTTGGGAAAGAAAAACATTGAAGAATGGAATTGTAGTCTTTCCTTGGAGAGTAAGTTTTATGATTTTTTTTTTGTTAAAGTTAAAACTATGAAATTCAGTGTGGAAGAGATTTGCTTAAAAATTGGTACTTTAATTGAAGTGCTATTAGTACAGGCTCAGGCTTGTAAATGACAACTTGACTGGCTGCCTGTGATGAGTAGAAATTTCCTTCTGGTGAGCTGATGCTGAAACTATAATTGCTTCTTGGGTTATTTCCTTCTAACCCACAGACACATGTTGACAGGCTAGTAAACTGGCCTCCTCACTGTCAACTTTCAGAGAAACATATATTGATTAAGTGACCTTTATTAGGTCTTTAGTTATCTCATTAGTAGTCCTTTTGCCTTGCTTTACTGTGTGTTAATGGATTATTTGTGTGTGTGTGTGTGTGTGTGTGTGTAACTTTATTTTTAATGTCAGCCACCCTCATTGTAGAAAAGGAGAGTGTAATAAACTAGACCTTGTTGTGGGTTTATTTGCAAGGCTAATATATTATTTGTCATACTATTTAATTTTACTTTGATTGTATAGCTTGTCCTTACTGTAATGATTGTCCATTTTGTTTTGTTTTATTATTTTAACCAAGCACAAATTCCCCGTACTGTCTCTATTTGAGAACCAACAAGTTGTTGTTCTGAAGATTTGACAGGGGACCATCAACTAGTGTTGTGTGTTGGAATCACTGGTTCCCTTTTGTCTTCATAGCTTTAGTAATAAGTGATACTGCTTTAGTGAAGCATTATAGGTACCCTAGTGGTATCCAGAAAAATAAATGCCAATAAAATATCACTGTTTAGTGTATCTTTCTATGAATTTCCCCTAGGGAAATACTGGGTTTGTCATACTGGGTTTGGACTTAGGGAAAAGATGTATAAGAGAAAACGTTTAGCTCTGATACTATCTTAGCCCCACATACTTCTAAATTTCCTACCTTCTACTTTCTGTGTGTGTTGGCTGCAATATGCAAGAGTTTACCCTTCAGAACATGAAGCAAGGTTTGTTTGTTCGTTGCATTGCATGGTTCAATGACTTTTAAAACTTGCTTAATTGTGATTATTTGGTATGTTGGTGGTTAGAAATTTTAATTTATAGGTAAGGTCATTTGCATCTGCATTGTCATAATATAATCTCTACACATCTCAAGGTGTGTATGCCAATAAACCTCTGATTTTTATAAAAGCAGATACTTTTTCTTTCTATAGAATTATTTGTATTGGAATTTCTGTTGTGGTAGCAACAGCCTGTTTTGAGCAATCACTCATGTCCAAAAGAGATGTATAGACTAGTCACAGCAAGGCATTCTTATCAGCTGGGAGGATGAAGGCTAGAAACATTGGTTGTTGTGGTGAGCCTTCAAACCTGACTGGGTGGAAGGGCTGTAGTGAGTGCTGGGTTTGGTGATTGGAGCAGTAACATTTTGCTACAACCACTCTTGAGAGAGGCCAGCCAATGGAAATCGCTGATGTGTGAGAAGAAGTTATATAATGGTATCTAGGAGATATAATGGTATTTAGAAGATACAAGGAGCTCCACTGACTGCTGTTATGAAACTTTCAGCTATAAGAGCTCAGCACAGAGAACTCTGAGCTTAATGTCTGGAGTAAATTTGAAGTAACCAGAGTTGGTGGGAAATACGAGTTGGACTGAAAGCTTGAGTCACTGCATTTTTTTTTTAAATTCAAGTTATGGTAGTGTACAGGCTGTCAGTATGAAGTCTTAAAATGTGAGCCTGTATCTCTCTCTTTAAATTGTTTAAGCATTAATTTTCTGATTTATTTATTTTTTTAAATTTCAGATACACTAAGTTGGGAAAATCCTAAAAATATTTCAACACAAGTCCCTTAACGAACAAAGAACGCATTAACAATATATTAGAGAATTTTTAAAAATGCCATCTGAACAGGAACAATCCTTTTGCATTAAAAAGACAAGCTTATTGGACAATAGTGTGTCAAATCGAATATGTGCCCCTGTATTGAATACTGCTGTTGGAAAGTCTCCATCTCAACCTGCAATTTCAGATATTCTTTCCTATGGACTAAAAAATGTGAAAATAGAGTTGCCCCAGATAAACATCCCAAATGAAGTTATATTTAAACATGAAATTGACAGATACATGAAATTATTTCAGTGTAAAGAGAAACCTACAAGAACACCTTCCAGTCGAGAAGATGTGAATGGAAGCTATTTGAACTGTTCTGAGATCGATACTCCACATAATAAAGCAGAACTACACTATGAAGAGGGATTGAAAACATCTGCAAAAATTCTGAATTTTAGCTGTACAAAATGCAGAAACAACATTAGGTACAGTCCAAATGATCTACAGAAACATTTTCAGCTGTTACACCATGGAGAGTTGCCATCTTACCCTTGTGAAATGTGTAATTTTTCTGCTAATGACTTTCAGTCATTTAACCAACATCGTCGAACACATCGTAGCACGTTAGTAAAATGTGAAATCTGTAATGATGATCATAGATACACTTTGTTGGACTTGACAAAACATTTCACATCTATGCATTGTATAAATGGTCATTTTCAGTGTGAAAGATGTAGGTTTTCTACCCAGGATGTAGGCACATTTGTTCAGCATATTCATAGGCACAACGAAATACAATATAAATGTGATAAATGTAATCATGTCAGTTTTTCAAAAGAGGAGTTTCAAAAGCATGTTGTTTCACACAGTGGCACATTTCCCTTCAGTTGTCAGTATTGTAACTACATGGCATCACGGAAAAACTACCTTTTAAAACATATTATTACCTTGCACAGAGATCATCTCTATGTAAAGGACAAAATGGATGCAAATAACAATGAAAAAAAACTGAAGACTTCAGCAGGGCTAAAACTTATTTTGAAAAGGTACAAAACAGGTGCATCAAGGAAGGCATTATGGAAACGCAAAAGAATTACCAGTGGTAATGGCGAAATTGGAGAAGAGGATGGACGCGTTCCCAATATTATGAAGATTCAGCCCAAATATGAAGAACTAGACCAGTCAGCAAAAAAGCAACACTTAAATGAAGACCCCACTTCTTTAAATGATAAGCATGTCCACAGTGAAGCAAAATCTTCTACAACAGTACAGTATACTAGAACCGAAGATGGACTGGGTTCTGGATTGGGATTGTTGCAAAAAGCTGTTCATGGCCCTACAGTTTTGATGGTTAAAAACAATAAAATATCTGTTCCTGCAAATTATAGTGCTAAGTTTATGGGTTTCAAAGTGGTGGATGGAAAACAGCATATAGTAATAAAGCTGTTGCCTACGGATAAACAGAATTTGCCCGCTGGAACTAAAGTTGATGGGGTTAAAGATGGTTCCACTGAATGTCTGCAACAGATGTCTGACAACTTCAATTTACCCTTGAGTTCTGGACCTCATGAAACTACTCAACAAATGTCTAGAAATAATTCTGTTCCATTAACATCATCTCCGCCATCATTTTTGAATCAATATTCAGGAAAAATAAAGCAAGAAAATAAGAGTTATTGTAGCTGGAATACATCTCGAACTGTTGCATCTCCTGCTGCCATGGTGGGAAAATGTGCAACTCGTCTCTCAGTGAAACCAGATTCTTCTGCTCTTCCTTATGATTTGGTGACAAATGCTGGAACTAGGGGTACTGTTGCATGGAGGAATTGTATACCTCAAGATCATCCTCAGGTATTATCTTCTGCTGGTTCACATATGCTTCATTATGACCCCATGAAAAAACCTTTTCCTTCAGAATTCAAAGTACTGAATGGTGAAGTGAACAACAGCAGTACACACGATAGTGTTTATTGTCCATCAACGGATTGCTCCAATCAAGCATCATTGCCTTTCCATAATTATTCCCTAATGTCTAGCAAAACTATTCCTCTCCAAAGCAGCCTTGTAGGGGAAACCACAGCTTGTTTTTCACAATCAGCATTAAATCTTGAAAAAAGGTCTTCATTGCCTCACCTTTATGGCTATGTGAATACTAAAAATGCTCCGGTAGTTCCAACCAACCAACCTAATTATGCCATTGAGAGACAGTGTTGTACAGAAAATCATCATGGCAACCGATATTTGAATACTAAAGTGAATCAGATGTTGAAACATGTTGAGAACTATAAGCAAGAAAATTTATCAGTTATGCCTAAAATAACATCAGTTTTCTCACTCCAAAGTAAGCAAGCATCCAACTATTTGTCACCTGAAGTAAATCAGTCATTACAAGATGTGTTACAACCTCAGCCACAAAGGTACATAAAAACTGACTGTAATCAGTCATTTCCAAATAATCAAACAGACAGTAAAATGTTTGCACACTTCAAGGACCCAACAGTTTTGTGTAGATTGACTCCTTCCCCTGCTAAATTCAAGAGAGAGCTGAATGTGAACTGCAGTACAACAAATGAAAGTATATATTTTAGGACTGAAAAACAGACCCCAATGACATCTCTTAGAGCAGAGGAAAGAAATTCAGTTTCACGAACAACAGGTATTGGTGCATTACTTAAAGCTCAAACTGATACAATTATAACACAGCAGTTGGCAAAAGACAAGATGCACTACAGTATTCAAGCTGCCAATGCTATCCGTCCAACTCTTCCAGAGCAGAAGAAACCAGTGCTACTTCAGTCAGCTCCACCGCGATTTTTTTTACCTTTGCGCCTTGCTCATCAACAAGGATTACAAGTTATTTCAGGAAAGCCTGCTCCAAAAATGAGTTTAACAGAAGCTCAAACAACAAGAGGTGTAGCTACATCTTTACTTTTAAACAAAGGACCTGGCATGATTTTAACATTTGGTAGTGGTTCACTTGGAACAATTGCAAATGTCACTGAAAATAATTCTCAGGTTTTAGAGAAATGTGCATCTAAAGAGCATGGTAAAGAAGCAATATCTGCATCTGAGATGGAATTGAAAATGGACAATGCTAAAAGTGTAAGAAATTCTTTTAGTGGTAGTGAATGCAGCAAGACAGTAAGTGCTTCATCCATTAGTATGCCACAAAAGGAACAGCTTAGCATTACAAATTCAGAAAGCAGAATTTCTTCTGTGAAAATACTTGCTGGATATCAAGACAGTAAGGTTGGCTCTTTGGAGTCAAACAAACAGCAGGAGATGGGACAAGAACAACCTGTTTATGCACTTTTGCCTGATGGCAGACAAGCAGTTTTTCTGAAATGTATGTCACCAAACAAGTCTCTAGTACAGAACCATAATGTTTTTCAAGGTACTACTTACAGTCAAAATTCTGAACCAAAGAAACCTGGAGCAATGCAACAAAAGCTTTTTTTGAAAATTAAGACCTTTCCTGCTGCTGCTAACTGTCAACCAGTTAGCAATGTTGTGTCGTCTTTACCGTTCAATAGTATGCATTCCCTTAATAGTCCTGCACTAGAACAGAAAAAGACAGCTCTTTCTTCTAGTGATGCCTTATTCTTACCAGGTAAATTGATGCCAGCAAATGCCTGTTTGGCAAGTGATAAGTCAAAGGATCCCTTTATTTCTGTAGAATCTGTACATTCCTCAAAACATTTGAAGACACGGTCACACAAAATCTCATCTGATTTGGCTCAAACAGTGACGGTTAACAAAGGGAGCAGTTTTGGAAGTCAAATGTCAACACCAACTACAACTAACAAAATTTCAAGAACTAAGCGTCATTCAAAGCCAACTGGTGCTAAATTTTTTGATGCTACAGTTTCACAGAAGAACAAGAATTTGAAACAGAGAACTAAGGATGATCTTCAGGAACCTCCTAGAAAGAAAATGTTACATCGAAAGTGTAAACAGAAAAATCAGATGGATGCCAGTGAATTGGAATCCTTGATTCAGGCCCCTTGTAGACCGAAAGTGTCAAAAGACACTGTGAGGATTCTCAAGTTACTTCCTTTTAATTCCAAACAGCTTGTCAAATGCCCCCGGAGAAATCAGCCAGTTGTAGTACTAAACCATCCTGATGCAGATGTTCCAGAAGTTGTAAATGTTATGAAGACTATTGCTAAATTTAAAGGACATGTGCTAAAGGTCTCTTTGTCAAAGAGGACTATTGATGCTCTTTTGGAACCAGCATATTATAACAACAGTTTGTACATAATTACTAATGATCTCTCTCGAAGGAAACGCAGAATGCTAAAACCTGTTAGTCCTGTAAAAGAAAGATTTGTTTTGAAATTAACACTGAAGAAGACTAGCAAAAACAATTATCAGATTGTGAAAACTACCTCTGATAATACGCTGAAAACTAAATTTAGTTGCTGGTTTTGTGGAAGGATATTTGACAATCAGGACAACTGGGTGGGGCACGGACAGCGTCATCTAATGGAAGCCACTCGGGACTGGAATTCACTAGGGTAATTTATTTTAGTTAGTGAAGAAGGCAAAATGAAATTCGTCCGATAGCAGAATATTTTTGGATGTCAGCATCATGCTAATTGCATTTTTTAAAAAACAAGGAAGAACAAGTTTTGTGGTAGCACCGAAAATGAACCTGTATGAATTCAAATAGTTGGAATTGCAGTTTAAATTGCATTTTGTTACTACTATCATGTCATATATTTTTATTTAGAGAATGAATTTCAGGGCTTTTTGTTCTGTGTATATATTTACAAATCAAAAGTGTGTACATATTTTTGTACTTCAGTTATTTGCTATAAAATCTTGCACAGGAATTGTATTTTTTTCAGCTCTGTGCATGCACTACTAAAAAATTTTTCAGCTACACACAGCTATTGCCGTATTTTTCCTTGATCTTAAAAATATCTTTTTTTTCTTTTCCAGGGATTAAACACTGTTGTTAGCAAGTGCCTAAAAGATGTGAAGCAGTTTACTTTGTGTCAACTGTAAAACCCTAGGTCCACGTAGGACTGGGTTTTCTAACAGTTTCTTTTAAACAAAGCCATATGTGAATGCTTTAAGCTATATTTGCTATGCACATGACACTTGTACTACTTCTGTGCAGTTTGTCTACTTTCTTAGTGAAGTATTTTTCATATAAATCAATAAACGTGTTGTGTTTAAGCCTGAGGATGAAATCAGTTGGAAGTATTCACAATTTGTACAGTGTAATGATGAACGTTCCTTATTCCAAGTGGATGTTTTTCATCTCTTATTAAAGTTGATATAATTTATGTTAAAAGTCTGATTGAAAAAAATTGCTACCGGATCTATCTTAAGGGCAGTATGTGGTTGTGGTGGCAGTCCTGCTAGATATCATATTCAAACTTTAAGTATTTTTTGACTGGATATTATTATTTCTTTTTATCAGGAGTGTTTCAATCTGGAATTTCTAATTATTAACATTGATGCTTCAAGTTTCATAAAACTTACATGGAGCACGGCATTATACAGAAAAAAATTCCATGGACATCTTTCTGATTGATACAAAGCATATTGTCAGTGCATTTCATTATAGCTTTGGAACTAATTTTCTTGATACTAACAATGCAGCACTGGCTGTTGTGTTGTAGTGATGTGGGGTCAGATTCTTTCTCATACTGTTCAGGCTTTTATTTATATTAGTTCAGAATCCACTATTTACACTGTTGCTCTTTTGGGGGTCATGGCCCATGGTCTGCAAAAACTTCATGTTTTTTTTTCCCTGTGAACCATGGGAATACACCTTTATTGGCCTGTTCAGATATTACTGTTGAGGATAAATTTTAAACTGGTAACTGTCTTGGGTGCTCTCTTGCATATCATAAGTCCCTCTCATAACAAGCAAGTAGCATTTGATTTTGATCCAAGCTATACTGCATTTATTTGAACATTCTGTTTTCCTGATCCCAGAAAGAAACAGGTTTTTGGCCATGGTGTTAGGTATGTGGGACACTTAAATAAATCATGAGACCGGATGAGACATTACTTCCCCCCACCCCATGAGGGAACATAACAGAATACATGTTCCCAAAATTCTTACCACGTTGAAAGCTTATCCCTGGTAAAACAAGCCTGAACAAGCACTATACATTATCAACCTGTGTATTGATAAATAATATACAGTACACATAAAAGTAATTTATGTGAATGAGGAAAGCGACAATTGGATTTTTGGCAGTATTTATGTACTTAGGTTGTATATTGGTCTTCTGTAAAAAGAAAATTAGGCTTATTTGATGATAGCAGAAAAAAAGTGTAATGAGTAATAACATGGTCTCAAATCTGTAATAACGTTTTTCCAGTGTTTAAACACTTCTGAAGTATCTCAGGAAAATGACATGCTTTTAAACAAATGCATTTCAGAATTACCTCTAAGAATTCCCCTGCATATGTTTTGGTGTTAATACATTTGTTGTATAGATATATTGCTCTGTAATTGTATTGACTAATTTAAAACAATAAGTAAAGCACAGATCCTTATTGTAAATTTAAATAATTAGTTTGATGATAGAAAATTTATAGTTAACTTTTGAAAAAATCTTGGTCTTCAGTTACTTGAGCTGGTTTCTTCAGTTATGTAACAGGTTAAATATTCTTATAAATGGCTACAAAATAAGTTTACCAAAAGAGGTTTAAAATGATACATCTATTTCCATGTGTGGACATTCCAAATTTTATATTCCTAACACTTTTTGTATTTATAAAAAAAACATAAATAAACGAGGCTTACCATGAATTTGATTCAGAGTTCAAACTGACGCAATACGAAAATGAAATGTAGAAAGGCTGTTGTTGCCTGGCTTTTTAATATGTTTTCTACAAAGGTTCAGCCATGTGGTTTGACCTGTAGAGCAGCCAGGAATAGTGTGTGTGTCATGTGGCTTCTGTTCTCTGCTACGGCACAGCTACTCTTAATGCTGCATCAGTGAGTGTATGTAAGATGACTGTACATTTTTTGCCATATTTTTTGTAATATTGCTATTAAATTGTAATCCTTTGTCACAGTTAACAAGATTCTTGGTATGAATTTTCTAAAGATGCTGGTAAAATGATAGTTAGCATAATTCAGAAATGTGTGGATGCAATGAAATGCTTTTCAAGACTGGAAAAATGCCAGTGCCTAAAAAACTTGCTGATGCATCTAGGAATTAAAAATAATTTCCATAGGTCTGGAGTAGTAGTAGTTCAGATACGTGGTTGGCTTACTGTTTCTTTCAACATAGTGGCAAGAATGAGAACTTAGGCAGCTTGATTAATTTGAATATGTAAGTATGGACACAGTAGATACACTGTTGAAGATTTGGGCTGCAATCCTACCACTTTCACTCACTTGAAAGTAAGCCTCATTTAGTAAAGGTGACCCCTGACAATTAAGTCCAGTCGTGTCCGACTCTATGGTGTGGTGCTCATCCCCATTTCAAAGCCGAAGAGCCAGCGTTGTCCGAAGACGCCTCCGTGGTCATGTGGCCGGCATGACTCTCCTTGCCGCAGCGCGTAGCATGTGGCTGGAACACGGAGTGCTGTTTACCTTCCCACAAGTGGTACCTATTTATCTACTCGCATTAACATGCTTTACTTCTGGGTAAATGTGTGTAGGATCGCACTGTTGGAGCGTAACTATCTAATTAGAGGGAGGCCAACCCCTTTCTTTTGCACCCTTAAAACAAACCTAAACTACTGACTTTGCTGTTCATCATCCTAGACTGCATTAATTTACTATGAATGCCAACTAGAATGTTACAATCCTCCGTAATGTTAGCCTGGTGGAGTGTGCATTCCGCCAGTCTAAGGTGTCGTGAAAGTGCTTTATGGCACTTTCATGGCACCGGGAGAGTAAGTGGTACTGGTGCGGAGGCCGGTGCCGTTTACTAGGCTGTCCCCCTGACTCCATGCCGCCTGATGCAGGTAAGCCCTGTGGTGGGAGGGCAGGCAGGGGTGGTGGGGGAGGGGGCCATTGGCCGGCCAGGCCTGAGAGGGGGCGGGGACATTGGCGCTGGGCTGCTCTGATATTCCAAGCCCCTTCCTGGGCCGGCCTTACATGGCCCCCCTGGTTGTGCGCTAGCTAAAGAGCTGGCATGCATCCAAGGAGGCCCATTGGGGCATCTGGGGCTTACGCTGAGGTGAACCCTGGCTGTGCTGGCGCAGGCTGCATCCTACCTAGGATGCAGCGACCAGCCATTTTGGCCAGCTGCCACATCTTAGGCAGGATTGGGCTGCCAATATGGTCATGTTGGCTAGCAAGAAAAAAAACAACTAAACACTTTCTCATCTTACATGTTACTGAATTTGGTATCTGGCAGGCCAACTAGTGGTAACATGTAGAATGTGCAAGAAGGTGCACTTCCATTTCAGTGAACTATAAATAGGTTGACGATTTTGGGAAGAAAAAAAATCCCCAAATATCCTGTAGGCTCAGCACTACTAACTGTAATTTGGTGCTCTGAATAATTCTGAAATATAATTGTTAGTTTTGTAGCAGCTGATCATATGGAAAACATGTGATTTGCCTGGGATATTTGATTTCTGTTTGATTGGGGTTCTGCATTATGCAGTTATCTCTTGTTAGCATGACATGGAAAAAATTGTGAATACTCTGAGTATATAGACTAGTAACATACACATGTGATTTTGAAAACATACATTTGTCATCTTCTGGGATTAAGTAGTCTTTGTCATCAGAGCTTTGACGAAGACAGTGGAGGTGGGTGGGAAGAATGAAGGTAAGATAATTGGCTAAGGATAAGGTGACTTTTTATACAGTATTTGGAAAATTAAAGCAAAGTCTTATCACTGGTGCTTGTGAACACCTCTCTTTAATTTCTGCAGTTTATACCAACAAGCTAAGGAATGAATTAATCTGTTGCAAAAGTTATAGCAAAAACTCTGTAAACTCATATAGCTGCTCTGTCTGGGCTGCACTGCTTGATTTTTAAGGATGTTTTTTCACTACTGGAAGTTCAACCAATAGTTTTGTCTGTCTCAAATTCTGTTTTCTTTGGTGATGGATGAAAATCTTACTTTATAAACAGTTAATGCTAGAATAGGCTTGTTTATGACTCTTGGGCTAAATAGTTTACAATCTAAGATTACAAAGTCCAAATCCAAACACCTTGTCTCCGAGTTGCAAATTCACAGATACATTTGTAGACTGTCACGACGTGCCCAAACACCTTGCTTTAATTCTGATACTGTGTGTCCACAGGTGGAAAATTGTAAGCTGAGGAATTTGCTTTCTATAATATCCATTTCTTAAAGTAGAGCTATGCAACAGTTCCATTGTTAAAAGAATTTGAGAGGTAGTTTAGATGTACGTACTTTGAATGTGAAAGAGCTACAAGAAGATACTCTGGAACACAATTGTACCTTTATACACTATACATAGTAGTAATTTTTATATTATGCACATGTTCATCTAAAAAAAGTAACAATGGATCCAACAAAGCTGATGTCAGTGCAAATACATTAGCTTACAACTAAAATCCAGACTTTTTTGGGATTTCTGCCTCCAAAAACAAAATCCGGCGTTGAGCTTGCTGCATGAAATGGCTCGTTTTGGCATATAGAGAAACTAATCATTAGGTTAAGCCAGGCATTAGCACTGATGAGCTTAACTCTTATTCCAAAAATAGCAGCTGTTGGTTTGTTGGTCTGGATTGGGACCATGGTGGGAAGCCTTTACTCTGCTTTGGTGTTATCCTGATCTGGCTCAATGCCCTCTCTGCCTGTTGTTTGATAAGAGAATAACTGAGTTCCCATTGTCATTAATGGAAGTCCCCCCCCATGAGATTGCCTTGGAACACCCCCCCCCCCAATCTGGATTGGGACTGTGGTGGACCAAAAGGTTATGGTTCCATCCCTTCAGCTGTAGTCCTAATTCAGACTGGATCCCCCTGTGGCTGCTATTTCTGAAAGAAAAGTTGTTGGTGCTAAGAATGGGCTTAACATATAGTTTGGCCCACAGGCATCCTTAGTTTGATAATTTTACTAAGGATTTTTTAAAGCTAGAACAGCAAGCTGTAGTAGGTAGGTCTTATACATTTACCTATATGTTGTTGGGTACTTCTGCTTTAAGTCTGGAATGTCTTTCAGAAAAAGTGTACTTCAAGTACACAACAGCTTAGGAATTAGCGTCATAACTGAAGTCACAAACAGTTTGTTCTAAGATGGGAGTAACTATCAAATTAATCTTTCAGTTCGCTTACAAAATTGTGTGGACTTATCAAAGTACAGTTCTTGTTGTAAAGCTTTTGGAGAAATTTCTTCTAATTTGTAGCTTCACATTCTTGTTCAAATGCTTGCACTTAAAATCTTGCAAGATACGGGTAGATGATTTTCCTCATTGGATTCTCGGTGCTGTTATGACACTCTAGTAATATGTTTTAGTTTGGTAGAGTCTTTTGTGTTGTTCTGACTGTCAATGAGAACAATAGAATGTCGTTGATGATTTTCTATTATTTCAGCCACACTGTTGAAGCGCTGGATAAAGAAAACAGAGTTCAAGTTGGCTTACTTGGCATAGATGCAAAAACAATTTCTTATGATTCAATAAATACTGTACTCCAAATTTTAAACATTTTCCCCTATATTTGCATAATAAGGAAAATAGTTCAGTGTTAGTTATTCTTCATTTGTACATTTTTGTATAAACCTTTTTACAGCTTTGTGTATGGACTTGCATCAGAAGATTAATTTTCCCTAACTAGTAACAAATTGTCACTGATGTATGTGCTAATCCTTCTTCAAGCTTGGCCACATTTTTTTAAAAGTTATTTTACTAAGTTACTTCAGACGGAGGGATCAAAAGTTTGGATGTGGGGGGGGGGAACACACCCCTACTTATTCCATAATGTATTTTCTATCTGCTTTACTCTTGAGCAAACCCTAATGAACTCAATGGTCAACATACATAGGAATGTCTGCATGCTACTTCTGTATGTGCAAGAATATCTTTCTTGAGGGAGAATATCCAAACATTTTATCCTTCATCTGAAGCGAGACAGTTCAGCAACAGATAAATCACTTAGGATTGCTTATCATGTAACATTACACTCGGATGTTAGGGGAAGCAACTACCAAATACATTGACTATGCAGCCTCTGTTCCTTTTTATGGGATTTGCTTAGCCCATTTAATCTCCAGTGAAAGAAATGGACCTTGGATAGCAGTGGCACTTGCTTACATACACAATTTAATTGTTTGTGTCGATTGTGTTGGACAACCTTTCTGAGGCACAGGGAGGCCTGCAGAGGGGTCCGCAGGCTCCCCGCACCCTCAGGGGGACCAGCACACGCCTCTCAGGGAGGTTTTAAAAAGTGCGGAGGTGGTGTCGGTGGCACAAAGAAGCGCCTTTTAAAACACTTTTTTCCGCAGCGGTGGTGCGATGGAGCCCCCTTTACTCGAGGGCCCCTAGGCGTGCCCGATGGAAAAGATGGCCCTGCCCCCACGTGATCCGTGGATAAGTGAATCTGCGGATACGGAGTTCCCCCTGTACTAGTCGGACCTTTCAGTATTATATTAAAACAATCTACTGTATCAATATACTGTACCACATACTCTTAAGGTTGATCACTACAGGTTGGATGCAAAGAATTAGAATAGCTACTGTTGACCTACAAACACTTGTGAAAATTATAATAGTGATATTATAAGCCATTCTCATTTTTTCTGCTTCTGCAGACATAACATCATGCTTGGCGTTAGTTTTGCTTTTCTTGCAAATAAAGTGAAGTGTAAAACAACACCGCTCCTCTGAGTGCAAGTCCCCTTCCATGTGCAGGGGACTTACTGATCCAATCCTATGGCTAAACATTCAAAGCCCCAAGGCATATGTGAAGCAAATGTCCATAACTGGGAATTGGGTGATTCTATCTTCTCTGCAACCTATTCAATTATTATTTTTTTCAAACTGCTTTCCCCCTTAGGTTTGCACAACATCTCTATATTCAGATAAATCATGTGGTTTGATGTGGATTAAATTTTGCCTTGCTGTCTTTAAGGATGACTACAGTAAAAGCTCCCAATGGGAGTTCTTTAATGAAGGATGGATAGAGCGCTTGATTGTTAAAGAGGAGAGCAAACTGCATCCACGTTTTAATTGGGTCTCGCTTGGATTGAAATTGCCTAATTTTCTCTTTATCCATGTGTTAGAAAAGTAATGATTAAGAGTTATTTTGTATGAGATCTTTTATAAATCATCACACCCATATGCAGTATAACTAAAATTCTCATTTAAGATATAAAACAAACAAACGATCACCCACCTCTTCACCACTTTTTTCTCTGCCCAGAGCATACTGTCTTGTTGATTTAATAAATCGGATTGGGATGTTATATACTTTGTTGTTATACAATACAACTAGTGTATATGGTTGCTTTGAATCTTGTCCAGAACTCTTTCTTACTAGGAAAGAGCCATCCTAAACCATGAAAGAAAATGCAATAATGAATTAATTATATAGCACATTAATTTTCTTAGGCTGCAATCTTATACACACCTGGGAGTAAGCCCCATTGAATACAAGGGACTTACTTCTGAGTAGACATGCCTAGGCTTGCACTGTTAATTCTTTTCTGATATCGTAACATTGAAAGATTCTGAATATTATGCAAAACAGCTCTCCCAAATATCAGATTGGAAAATTTGGTTTCCTAAACTCCTGTTGCTGCCTGCCCTCTTTGAAAACCTCTGTTTTGCATTAAACACAAACTTAATTGTTCATTTTGAAAACAGTTGTTAGATGGAAGACCCACTACTATAAGCATGCAAAATATTGCATTAGCCTCTTGGACAGTCTCATTGGCTGATTTCTGATCTAGGAAAAGAATCAATATTCTTCATGGCAGGATTTAGAACAAGATGGCATTTTCAAAGTAAACATTGTAGAATGAATGAACCGTATTTACAGGTTTAAAAGCCATGCTTTTAAACATTGTTCCTATACAGTACCAGTGCCAGGTTGCTGGGGTCCCTGGTGCAAAGCCCAGTACTGGTCTTCCCCCCCCCCCCCCCATAGTCACCCATGTCCACACTATGATGGCATCCTGGGTGCTACTATTGCCTCTGGTCCTGAGGGGGAAGTGATCGTCCTTGCCATGTGAATCCTCTGATGGGCATGGGTCCTTAGCCCGATCTGGCCAACCCCTGTTGTTGCCCCTCCATCCCTGATAGCATTGGGTCCTATCACTGCAAATTATACTGAGCGGTCAGCGGTCTGGTAAGATGGGTCAGTGCCTGACATGGCTAACCTCTGACACCACCCCTGCTTCTGAGAACAGTGTTTTATTTAAGTGGTGAATCATCACCAGGTGGTAGATAGCCTCCTGCTTACAAAGAACTGCTTATCTCCTTTATGTGCTTCCTAAGTGTGGTGTTGTAATAATCCACCAATTTCATCTTATTTGGGGCTCATCTGTCTTTTATCTGTTCCAAGAATTGCATCAAGATAATGAATGTGAAGCACTTCGTGTGTTAAAACAACACTATGCTGTTATTTCTACAATGAGCATCAATTAACCTTTTTACCTTGTTTGATTTGTGTAACAAATCCTCAGCTGTTTTTCTATCACTGGAAGCCATATACCATGCTTTACCATGCACACCAGGATCCTATAAAAAAGTAGGGTGTTAATGGGTTTGCTTAAGGCAACATAACAGAGATCTTCATGTCTTAAAATTAATTTAAATTTAGCAACACAAAAGTGCAAGAATGACATGCACACATAAATCCTGAACCATTTGACTTTGTATTTTTTAAGATAAGCATGATGTAACTGTAGAGTTCTTGACAAACACCTTGTGTTTCCTCGCAATACGGCTACTAGCTGACTAGGTTTCCAACAAACCCTACTGCTATACCATAAATAAGAAATAGCTGCAAATTTAATTCCTTATTAAGAAAAGAATTATATAGGTACTTGATTATTTAACTTTAAAAAGACTTACTTTTTTTGGTTATAATGAAATGCAGTTTTAATAGAATAGTCCAAGAATTTATAGGAGCAGGAGCCCATTGAGTGCTTGATCAGAAGTAGGTGAGACAACCCATTTCTGCCCCTCCCCTTCGTGTTGTTGTAAAAGTAAGCTTGTACCTGCTCTAACATATTAGAACCAGCCTCAATGTTGTTGCGTGAAGTACCTAAGGTGCGGCTTGTAGGAGGTTCTGGAGATCCTAAAGAAGAGACAGTATAACATGTAAACTTTTCTCCATGTAGAAATCATTCTGCATTGTAATAATGAGACAGGACTATTTGTAAGACGTAAAAGTACTTTAGGCCAGGGGTTCTCAACCCCTTCCCAGCTGAGTACCACCTCTTGCGCCACTCTCCTGCTGCGTACCACCGCTCTCCTGCTGCGTACCACCAGAAGTGACGTGATGACATCATCGTCAGTTACTTCCAGGTTTTCAGGATTTTGGAGGCGTGAAAATGCAGATAGGAGGCTCTAGGTGGGAGGGCGGGCCCTTCTCAGCATTCTCGAGAGGCTCGGCCAAAGGTAGGAGCCTCTCAGGAGTGAAAATGTGCCACTGAAAGTGCCTTATCGGAGCAGGGTTCCAGAGGTTCAGTGGTCTGAGTACCACCAGCAGTCGGCCAAAGTACCACTGGTTGAGAACCCCTGCTTTAGGCTATTACTTTTGCTATGGGTTAGTTTGCTTAGGACTGACCACTTGCTGCCACCTCACTGGCATGAAAGGATTTTTTAATTCGTGCTGTAACAATCGGAGGCAACACCCTGATTAAAGTGCTTGGATATGAAACCGACCCTTTCTTTAGTGAAATGAAAGAGGACTTACTTAGCAAGTTTGGTGGCTTTTGAGGCAAGGGCCTGAAAGAAATGGTTAGAGTTTAAAGAGGTGCAGGAAAGCATTAGATACTTTCATGATATCTGAGATACTGCATTTATTTTGCCAGCGACAGTCTGCAATTTTTTTAATACCAAAAAGGTGGCAATGAAGTCATCAATGGTATATATGGGAGGGAAGACGTGATTTCAACAAGCTCTCCTCCAGCTGCAGCCCCCATGTCACACCCCATGCTGTTGCTGAGGGGCCCACAACCCTCCTGAGTAACTTTGGAGGTGAGTGGAGCTCCACAGCCCCATTCTACAAGTAGAACATCACTTGCCATGTTTAGGATCCAACCCATTATGGTTAGATTTCTGACTGTCTTAGCTGGTGATGCCCTTTAATCTGCTGGAAACAGCATTTTGCGCTACTTTGCTGGCTATCTTTCTTCTAATAGTCAAGATGATAATTCTTTCTAAAGGAATCAGTGTGTGCATTGAAAATACGTACATGCTGGGTTGTTTTTTGTTTTTTAAAAAACACACTAGATATTCTTACTCCTTTGGCAGCCTGTTTTTTTTTAACCATTTGTTGACCTGCATCAAAGCTTGGAATTGGAAGCTGAAGACCAGGATTGATATGAGTGTATAGTTTCACTGGTTCAATGTAAGTGTAAAGTGATGCACATTGGGGCAAGAAATCAAAACTTCACATATACGCTAATGCAGTGGTTTCCAAACTTTTGAGCACTGGGACTCACTTTTTAAAATGACACTTTATCTGGACCCACCTAGCTTTACAAGACTTTAAAAAAAAGTGATCTAGAAAGAAATATTTATTTATTTGCAAAAAAACTCCATTTCTCATAATGAGGCAGCCCTTATAGCATTAAGGCTTGATGGGCTTAGTTATGTGACCTAGGTTATGTCACCTGCCCCCACTACCTGTCATTGACTTGGAAAAACACACACCAGAAAAAAAAGATGTTTATCTCCCTATATTTACACCAGTTTTCAAACTGCAGAAGCTCAGCTCCTTGCAGGGCAATTACCAGCGATGTGATTTTGAATAGCCCCAGGATTTTAGGCAATTAGTTATCTGATCTTTTCATTACCTGTGTTTTCATTGGAGGGTTTGCAGTACCCACCAGAAATGAGGTCGCAACCCACCAAATGGGTCCCGACCCACAGTTTTGAGAAACAATGCGCTAATGGGTTCTGAGCTGTCTGTGACGGATCAGGAGAGAGAGATCGGGGTGCTGGTGGACAGGTTGATGAAAGTGTTGACCCAGTGTGCAGCGACTGGGAAGAAGACCAATTCCATGCTTGGGATAAATAAAAAAGGGATTGAGAATAAAACGGCCAATATTATTATGCCATTGTACAAATTGATGGTAAGGCCACATCTGGAGTATTGATCCAGTTCTGGTCACCGCATCTCAAAAAGGATATAGTGGAACTGGAAAATGTGCAAAAGAGAGTGACCAAAATGATTAGTGGGCTGGGGCATCTCCCTTCTGAGGAAAGGCTACAGTGTTTGGGGCTCTTCAGTCTAGAAAAAAGGCGCCTGAGGGGGGACATGATTGAGACGTATAAATTTATGCATGGGATGGAGGGAGTGGATAGACAGAAGTACTTTTCCCTCCCACACAACACTAGAACTAAGGGACATCCACTAAATTGAGTGGAGGGAGTATTAAAACAGACAAAAGAAAATATGTATATACCCAGCATGTAATTAGTTTGTGGAACTCCTTGCCACAGGATGTGGTGATGGCACCTGGCCTAGATGTCTTTAAATAGGGATTGTACAGATTTATGGAGGAAAAATCCATCACAGCTTACAAGCCATGATGGGGATAAGTAACAACCTGGCCTTAGTAATAGGCCATCTCTTAATGCCAGATGCAAGGGAGTGGCAAACAGGATACAGGTATCTTGTTGTCTTGTGTGCTCCCTGAGGCATCTGGTGGGGCCACTGTGAGATACAGGAAGCTGGACTAGATGGGCCTTTGGCCTGATCCAGCAGGGCTCTTCTTATGTTCCTGTACAAACAACAATCCTCATAGGAACAATACACTACCATTTAGAGAGCATTAGATTTGCAAACACCTGCAGTTGTGTGTACACATACTACATCAGTTATGGGCCTAGTAGGAGAATGCAGTCGCTTACTGTGAACAGAACTATCCATGCTGGGGCTACATAAAATTGGAATAGGAGTTCTGCTTGTCCTGAATAGAGTGGTTGGATCTGGCAGATGGCTACAAAAGTTTTATGGATAAATACTCAGGGTAGCAAGAGTAATGGACAGATTATTTTAGAATTAAAAATGTTTACCAGGTTATTTGGTTGTTTATTTGGCTCATAGATTAAAAACAGTTCCAACGTTTCGCTAGGATGTATCCCTAGCATCTTCAGGGTAAAAAACAAACAAGCAGCAACGTGTGAGGCAGCCGTAGTCCTACTACAGGACATATTATTGTTTGCCTGGAAAGAGTACTAAAGATAACCAAAGTATGAAGCACCTTAGAACTACAATTGACATCTGGCTACACAGGTCTTTGGTGCTGAAACCGTAGCCATGTGTTGAGCTCTCAGTACCCCCCCACTCCATCTTTGGCAACATCTAACGGTACTCATCCCAAGATGTTGGGTTGTATGGTTTCCCATTACAAAGCCACTCTTGTGAAGCAGAGATGGACAAATGCAGAACGTTGGGATGTGACAAGGTAAGCATGTTCTATGAGAACTCTCAAACTGTCAACCTATTGATGAAAGGGAGGGAGCTAAATGTGTGGTTGCTATTTCTGGTAGCAATTATACGTTAAGTGAGATGTCAAGTCTCAACCCTTAGTGTTGATGCTGTATGAATGGGGGCTGATAGCAGAGCCTGGAGCTGGAGCACCTTTGCCTTGGCATAAAGTCTGTCTTAGTAAGGCCAGTCTTAACTTCCTCCTGCCCTTGTAGTATTTCTGTCCCTTTGGAGCCCTGTCTTCTAGACTCTGGAAATTATTGCCTGCAGCAATAAGGACATTTGAAAAGCAAATAAGCAATGTTTACTTTTGGACACTAGATGGTAAGGGTGGAAGAGGGATATCATGGCTGGAACCCCGGCGACGTTCAGCTGGAATAGGTTTATCTGTGTTTGGAAAAAGAGAGCTTTGGTTAGTTAAAGGATAGAAATGAATATGAGTTGTGGAGTTTGTGGAACTGGCCTAACCCATAAAAGTAAAGACGTTACTTGGGGACTGGACCTCCCACTTTCTGCTGTGTTGCAGTTGCAGCAGCTGAAGATTCAGCCACAGCTTTAGACTCTTGGTGCTTTTGTTTGTTGCTATGTGCATTTTCCCCTCTCTAGGAACAATACTTTATGAATGAATTTGATAGACTAGCAAATGAATTTGATAGACTATTGTAATATGAGGTATAATTTGGATATGGTAGCAAAATTGGACCATCCAAAACTATTTGAAGTGCACACCGTGAAGTGATATCCTAACACCTAGTATTGGGGAAGGATCCTCTACAAAATCAAGACTGTGATCAAACAAAATTTTGCCTGATTACAAGAGATCTGTCCAGGGTTGCTATGTTTACAGCTTTTGGTAACCTGGATTAAATTGTTTTTAATCGCATTTTGGCTTTGGTATATTTGAATTTTTTAACATAGCTCTAATACCCATAAATCCTGTGTTTTCTAAAAAACCAAGACTACTTCTTGATTATTGCAGCACTTTAAAGAACTGTTGCCCATCATTAATAAGCCAAGTTAAGATGATGAGAAATGCTCAAACAGTAGTAATAGTTTACCGTCAGTACTTAGATGATCTCTGTCAGGGAGGCTTGGTTTCTACAAAGACACAGAAGGGAAGTCAATAAGTCTCGACGCAAGTTGTTTCAATTTTTAACCATCTCTCTCTTGCTTTACTAGACCTGTTCAAGTGAAACTGTGTGCTAAAGTTGTCTGTCTGGCTCCCCACATAGTCCCAGGGCATGACCTGAAGGCACATGATAACAGCCACCTTATTAGAAGCATAGCTAGATCTGGTCAGTTCCTGGATGGGAAACAGGTCTGGCTGTTTGCTATGCGCATGCGTGAACTCTGTAACGCTACAGCTTACAGAGTTCGCGCTAGCAGAGGCGGCAGCAGAGGAGCGATCTGCGCCCCTGAAGAGATCGGAGGAGATCGTCGCTGGAGGCCCCTATAAACACAAGATAAGTGGCGCAAAGCAAACATATACACCTAGAAGCCCCGTTACCCCTAAAAAACCTTTTAAAAAAGCCAAAAAAACCCAGAAAAAAGCAAAAAAAGAAAACGAAAGTAATTAGCATAATTATGTTAATTAGTAATTATGCTAATTACTTTGGGGGCGTCGAGGGGTGGGTGGGCCCCACCCTGTTCTGGGGCTAGCTACGCCACTGGTCTGGGAACCCCATGTACACTGCCTTGAGTTTCATGATGAAGAAAGGTGGGACGTAATGGCCCAGTGATTAGTTGGTATTAATTTCTGGTCCAAAATGAAGCTGAAAACTTGTTTTCCAGGAGGAGATGAGATAACTGTAAAGGGATTCCTTTTTGCATTTATTGCCGTGAAATTAAAACAAATGTTATGGGTAACATCCAGTCCTTCTGCAGAGTGGGGCATTGTCATTTGGAGCTCCCTCTCTGAACAGAGCAAGAACCCCATTTCTTTGAAATATTTATTAAAGCCCACTCAGATTTGCTCCCCTTCTCCTATGTTATGGAAACAGGCAGTCTTGTAATTGAAAATTTACAGATTCACAGATACTTATTTTAAAGAAACCTGTATGCAAATAAGATAGCACTCCCATGATATATTTTAGATTAATCTCATACATGAGATGCAAAACAATAAGTATATTCTTGGTACTTAGTTCATCTATGAAATGAAGCATCAAACGTCTTTTTAATTAGATGCAAAGAGAGGTTACAGTTCATGAGTAAATTGAATCTGCCTCTGGGCAGTCCAATCCTATTGAGCTGCCCTACTGGCGGAACTAGTGTTCCACCAGTGTAAACTGCCTTATGGCAATCGCAAGAAACACTGACAGCGTATGAAGTCGTGCGCTGCTGGAGCGCCAGTGGGGAGGCTGGAGCATCTATCTTCCCATGTGCTGGTGGACTTGCTGACTCAGGTAGGATGGCAGGGAGGGTGGGGAGGGGGCTGGGTGGAATGAAGTGGTGATGGGGGTGGGGAGGAGGGCAGATTGGGTTTGGGAAGGGGGCGGGTTCAGTGGTAGCAACGTCCACCAAATCCAAGCCCCCATCCCTGATCCGGGCTCACGTGGACTGGTGGAAGTGATTTTGCTGGTGCAGGTTCGAGTAGGCCTGGCCGGGCCTTGGGAGACTTACCCCTGGGTAAAGGAACATTTGTTCCCTTACCCAGAAGAGACCTCTGGGACTGCCCCCCCCCCGGCAGAATGCAGCGCAAGCCGTTTTGCCGTGGCTACACCGGTGTGTGTGTGTGAGTGAGAGAGAGAGAGAGAGAGAGAGAGAGAGAGAGAGGGGACAGGCTAGGATTAGGCCCTTAAAAACCCACTTCCTCCCAGCTCATAAGTGTACGCATTTAACTCCAGATGCACCCTTGATACACCCTTTTAACTCCAGATGCACCCAGATACACCCTTGGGTAAAAATGGTTTTTAAATTATGAAATGTGTCATCTTATAAAACAAAATCAACTTACTGATGGTAATGCTGGAATAGGTAGACTTCTCCTGCAGTTGAGGAAATAAAATGTTATTGGAAGGAATCCTAAACTGATGGAGGTGGAAATGATGACATAGAGCAGGAGGCTACAGTGAGGGGAGGGACACCTTGCGTGAAGGACCTTTAGATCCAAGCCTTTGTGCCTTGTCTAACAAAGTGGTACAAACTATATAGCTGGATAGATTAGAAAAGGTTAGGGCTGGGATCCCAAACATTTTGCAATAAGTTCTGTATGCAAAAGCTGTTTGCGATATGGCCATGGGGTCCATTGTTTACAAAGGAAAAAAAAATACTACCAGGTACACCCAAGGTCTTGGACATGCTGAAAATTGGTGTTTAGATTCTGGCCTTTTATCTCTTGGAGCAACATGGAATGGGTTAAAGAGAAGTCTGTTTATCAGAATAACCTGGCAGCTGTTCAAAAGGAAACTGCGCAGTAGTGTTTCAGACAGCATTTCGTTAAGCAAAACCACTCAGAGTAAAGTTCAAACGTCAAAACTGAATTCTCTTGAGGTGGATATAGTTCATTGAAAAACTCTGAACCAGCACCTCTTGCAGGCAGTTTCCCTTTGTCTCAGGGTCACAGAGTTAAGAAGGTAGTTCTAATTAGAGCCATGCTCCATTATTTGGATATGCTTGAGGACATAGGTTTGGATCTCAAGAAATGTGAGTAGAGTTCTGTTCATGCAATGAGGCTTCCCCCCTTCCCCTCTGCAACTGCCTGTGCCCCTAAAAAGCCACTTCTGGAGGGATCCTCTGTAACAGCATGGAATGTGCCATGGGATGGGGAGTGCAGCAGGAGGGAGGAATCAGTGGAAATGGGGCTGGGAGGGTGTTGAGTGAACAAATGTGCTTTCCGGTCCTGCAAGAGAACCTCTGGCTCCTAGCCAAAGGCTTGTTAAATTAGGCATTAAAGTTGGCAGTATGTTTGTGGGCATGTATATGGTGCTATAAAGGTGTGGGGCTTTTCTGTTGTGGAAGGCATTCCACATGCTGTGGCCATTTACGGGCAACAGTTCTCCCTAGCAGCTTAGGCTAATACAATCTCTGTAAACTGCTCTCCTCATCAGAGCATGAAGAGGGATGACTAGGTAGCTAATTCCCAAGGCTCCATTATATGTTAGTATGACTAGGGCTGCAGTCCTACTGTCTATATACTTTCCTGGGAGTAAGCCCCATTGAACACAGCGTGACTTACTTCTGAGTAGACATGCATTGGATTGTGCTGTAAGACATATAACCTGGGATGGGCTGGCTGTACAATATACTGTAATTGTGGACGCAGTTGGAGCTTGTGGCAAAATCTGCCCCAACTACTGCAGTCATCAGGGGCAGAAGGCAGATGTCCCTGAGTTCATCCCTTATTTGCTTCCATATAACTGAATGGCTGCACATGGAAACAATTTTGCAGTGAGGTCAAAAGTATCTCACCAGTCCCATCAAGTGGCCTGGTCTCCACCAAGAAGTACTCCATGGTGGAAGTATGCACTGTGCCCGTTGCACCTCCATCCTCCAAGGCTCCCCGCAATATACCAGTCTTCTCTTCCCATATGCCCTGCCCATCATAAGGGTTAGCAGTTTACTAGTGTTAATTTTTGGTAATCGTTTCTATAATGCACACGACAGGTTCTGCTTCACTGTTTCTAGTAAACCGAGGGCTTAAAGATCTCAACACATGGGGCAGTTCTAAAGGAAGGCAAAGGTTGGCATTGTTGTCACTTACGTAAACCTTGGCAGTGGAGAAGGAATTGCGACAGAAGGAACACTGAAAGGAACACTGAATTCGACAGAAGGAATCCTGAATTCCTGAGAACCATTGCTGTTGTGATCTAAATATTCAAACACAGCATTTAGTTAGCCACACCAAAAAGACTTGGTTCAGAAAGTAAGGTAAGTTGCATTCAAAACCTTACACAAGAAGAAATTAACAAATGGTTCTGGGTTGCATTGCGGAGATCCAAACATAAGGTGACTAACAGCCCAATCCTGCCTAAGGATCCGGCGGGTGGCCAAGGCCACCTGCCGGATCCTGAGCTTCGCCGTGGGCAGGCTGCCGTGCGGCAGGAGGTCTACTCGGGGAAGGGGACAATCGTCCCCTTCCCCGAGTGTAAAACTGGGACCTCCTCTGATTTCCCCCAGCTATCTTGCTGGCGGAAGTCGGGGAGGCCGTGTAACGGCTCAGCTGCCCAGCAGGTATGGTATTGAAAGTTACGAAGAGGTCCAGCAGAACCAACACATTACCCTTGTCTGGCTCCTACCATAGATAATCCATAAAGGCAACAAATGCTGTTTTGGTTCCGGGGTGGAAGCCAGATTAAAAAACCAGGGTGGAAGCCAGATTAAAAAATGGGAAAGATGGTCAGTTTCCTCCTGGAATTTCTGGACTGGGTCACCACTATATGTGTGAGCACCTTGCCCAAGAATGTAAGATTGGTAATTCCCCATTACATTGGGATTAAGGGAGATATCATTCCCTCTCTATCATTCTTCTCCACCCACTTGGCCAGCCCATCTCTGGCAGTTTTTATTAGCCGGACTGGGCAAGGGTCAGGCAGTTCACATTTCCAAGGATCACTGTCCCCATATGCAGGCTGAACAAGCTGAAAAGGAATCCATAACCACAAGACAAGCAAGGTATCTCTTTTGGACCTGCCCATGTGGAGTCCACGTCATGATAAATGTGAGCGATTTTATCTGCAAAATGCTTTGCAAATTGGTCACAGTGAGCAACTGAGGTGTCTCCCACTCAGCCTTGTGATTCAAGATGAAATGGGTCCTGCGCCGCCTGGAACAGATCCACTAGTCTGGCTCTCTGTGTACACAATGGTGACAACGAAGCAAGCCACAAGGAGTAGGCCTGAAACTGGACTCTAGCCCATGTTCAGTGCAACTTGGCATGACTTTCCTCCACCATTGCTCTAGTTGTCTACTCAACTGCTTCATCACCTACAACTCCAGGATAAATTAAGGAGCCGTCCTGACCCTGTCGGAAAGAGCACACTCTGGAGTGATGATGTTGACAGCCCTGCCCTTTACCTCATCCCAGAAGCCAACCAGGGCCTCAGCAAGAAAATAGTAACAGGCAAAATCCCAGAGATCCATCAAGAATTCATTCAGATCCATAAGGTTCTGAGGATAGACCATCCTAATAGGTCCTCCACCCATACAGAGGTTAGGAGCCCTGATCCTCTACCTCAGGGGTTCCCAAGTTTTGGAGGCACGTGTACCCCTACGCGGGCCTCCAGTTTCCCCATGTACCCCCAGACATTCTGCCCCCACACACCCCCTTGAACCCCCACATACCCCCCTTAAAATGTATTTTTCCCGGGTTGCGATGCGGGCGGGCAGGTCTTCCTGGCCGTGCCACAACCTGGAGGGAAAGGCTACAGCCCTGCCAGTTCTACAAGGCTGTAGCCTTTCCCTCCGGGTTGTGGCACGACTGGGAGGACCCGCCTGCGCAGCAACCCCGGAAAAACAGCTACAGCCCTCCTGATGTCCCCCGAAGCTCTCCCTACCTGTTCTCCTGGCCGCCGCCATCTTGGATCTTGCAAATCTCGTGAGATCCAAGATGGCAGCGCCCAAATCTCATGAGTGCTTCATGTGCCCTCATGAGATTTGGGTGCTGCCATCTTGGATCTCGTGAGATTTTGCAAGATCCAAGATGGCGGTGGCCGGGAGAACAGGTAGGCAGAGCTACAGGGGGACATCGGGAGGGCTGTAGCCCATTTTCCCAGATTGCGGCGCGGGTCCTCCCACTCGCGCAGCAACCTGGGAAAAACGGTTCCGCTGCCTGTCATCAGCTGCTGACTGCAGCAGCTGATAATGGGCAGCGTCTCGCATACCCCCTGCCTGCGGTCCAAGTACCCCTGGGGGTACGCGTACCACAGGTCGGGAACGCCTGCTCTACCTACATGGGGAATTTTTATTAATTAGAGAACTGGACAGTTTGGAATTCAGTGTGGAATGTTGCCACCCTGAAGCGTTGCTTGACAGTTTCTAATCATAACACTCCGAAGACCCCTTGATTGTGACCTTAGTCGAGAATATACTTACTGTCATCAGCTTGCTTTTGAAAGCCATCCTCCTGAAATCAAAATGTGTTTGTCAGAATATGGCAGCCATGCAGAGCCATGGGGAAGTAGTAGCCTATGCTAAAAATGCGCCTCTGACAATTTTAGCATGAAGCCTCAAGAACACATTCAGGAGGATACATAGCTCTAATGAATCCATTGCACATTTGTGGAATGTGGCAGCTAAACCACAAAGCAACCCCCCCGAAGTAGACGTTCTAGTGTAACCTAACAAGAAATGTGTACAGTAAAGCCAAAACCTATACTAAACCACAAAGAAAAATATACTCAGTGAACTGATTCTGATAGTCAATCTGACAGTAAATGTGAGAAATTTACTCAGGCTTTCACAGTCCATACTTAACACGTTGTCTCAGTATGGTCCTATCCCTCAGAAATGCATGTACCTGCCACTCCATGAATGATATCATGTGTGAGCTGCCTGTATGATTTATCCAGTTTTCAAAACATTTCTACCTGTTTTGTGAAGGACTGTGCAAATAATTCTAATTGTAGTACTTTTGTACCAGCCCAGTGAGTACTGTTCATTGTTTTTGCCTCCTCTGCAAACTTGTAAATGGCTATTTTCAATAGTGGGGAGGCAATACCTGGGGAGGCTCCTGCTGGCTCAGCACAAGTAGTGACAGCTCCTCCTTCTTCCAATGATTGAGCCTTTGCTGCCCAGAGGCTGCTTCACTAGCAGTGACCTCATTTTATTCACCTCCTCTTTCCTTCATACCTCTCCTTTCCCTTCTCTTATAACAGTCCTGGGGGTTCAGAGCAAGACCACTCAACCATTTTTGAATCTGGTGCCCCCTTTGATGCCAAGACAGGGAGGGCGACACCGCTGAGCCACAGAAAGCTGCAGGGATTATTGCGGCAGTGTGAGGAAGTGTTGCGAGTCATTGGGGCTCTTGAGTAGGGAGGTCTATGGTTGCGAGAGTTGGACCATAAGGAAGGCTGAGCGCCGAAGAATAGATGCTTTTGAACTGTGGTGCTGGAGAAGACTCCTGAGAGTCCCTTGGACTGCTAGGAGATCAAATCAGTCAATCCTAAATGAAATCAACCCTGACTGTTCCCTGGAAGGACAGGTACTGAGGCTGAAGCTCAAATATTTTGGCCACCTAATGCGAAGAGAGGACTCTCTGGAGAAGACTCTGATGCTGGGAAAGATTGAAGGCAAAAGGAGAAGGGGAAGGCAAAGGATGAGATGGTTAGACAGCATCACCGATGCAACGAACATGAAAATGAGCAAACTCAGGAAGATAGTGGAGGATAGGAAGGCCTGGCGGGATATGGTTCATGGGATCACAAAGGGTCGGACACGACTTAACGACTGAACAACAACAATCTTTAGTGCTCCCTGAGGCATCTGGTGGGCCACTGTGAGATACAGGAAGCTGAAGTAGATGGGTCCTAGGCCTGATCCAGTAGGGTTCTTGCGTTCCTATGAGAGGTGCTCACCTAAGTCACTCATAAAAAGCTGTGCAGGATCAGAACAAACCTTCATCTAGTCTACCATCCTGCTTCCCACAGCGGCCACCCAAATGCCTCCAGGAAGATCACAAGCAGGACATGAAGGTTTTATCTGCCCCTCCCCAGCCACTAGAATTCAGGAGCAGACCGAACTTCTGACCCTGGCTGTTCCATTCAGCTCACACATCAAAAAATAATTGATAGCCATTGCCTCCCTGTCTAATCCTCTTTTAAAGTCACCTAAGCTACTGCTGTCACCACAACTTGTGGCAGCAAATTCTAAAAATTGTTTGTCTGTCCATTTATCTGTAAATTGGAAGGAGTAAAGCAAATCTCCCTGTAGCAATATTTAAACACAGTAGCGTAGCTGGTGTTTTTCCAAGGGGCCGTGGGTGGGATGACATGTCTTCGCCCCGCCCCCCGCCACCAGATGGAGTGGGACTGGAGCCAAAATGTTCCATTCCATTCCGGTGGTGGTGGGGGGTAGGCGAAGATGTGTCATCCCCGCCCACGGTCCCCTTGGAAAAACGCCAGCTACGCATTCCCCATGAAGAGTCTTGCTAGCGCAAAATGCTTCCGATTGTTTTTACTGAAGACTTCTTCACAACTTGAGATAATCCATCTTGTTTGCTGTCCTTTAAGTGAAAGCAATTAACTACCTTTCAACCTAGGAACACCCCCCCCCCCCCCCAAGGTTAGTTGACTACTTACTACTTTTAGAGGAGGACGGTTTCTTGGGACAGGGAAAATGTTTCTGGAAAACAAAATGTTTCAATCACCAACTTTCTCCTGTAATCAAAATGGAAATGATCTACACATGCAAGATTGTTACAATTTCAGTATAGTCAGAAAGTTTGCAGGGAGTACTTTTATCAGGCTGAATTATGCATTGGTAAAGGGAAGATGTAGGGGTTGCTGGGTTTTCTGCAAAGCAGACAGTTCTAACTTTTTATTGCATGTCAGAGCATATCCGGATAGTGTTCCTGTGCTACTGAAACGAGAACTTTCAGAACCTCTGACACCCAGAGGTACAGTATGCGTTAAAAGCTCGTGCTGGTTCATGTGTCTGACAAAGACCAGAGCGAAATCAAAACAGATTGTGACGTTTCGGGGGCTAAATTCCCTGCAGCAAATAGTCTTAAGGTAAAAATGGCCTTTTCCCATGATACTTCTTATGCTCCTGACTGTATTTGCAGCTCTCAGCTGAGGAGCAAGGGAAGCTGTTGTCTGGGATGGACTGTGAAATTCCAGTTCCCATCCTACACTATGCTGTTTCCACAGGTCCATGAAGCCTATCAGTTGTTCAGCTTTGTGTGTTTGTTGCACTTGCATCCCATGCTTCCTCAAATGAGTTTAGGAGAATCTTACATGGTCCATGCCCCACATCTTATGACAAACTTGTGAAGTCGTTTAGCTTTTGAGGCAGTGACTAGCCCAAGGTCACCCAGTGGGGAATGAGTGGGGATTTGAACCTGGGTGTCCCCCATCCAAATTGAAGGCACTATTTACAATGCCACACGAATCCTCAAAAGGAGCCTCATTTTGTGGCATACTTGTTACCCAATTACACAGAAGTAAAGCTTGGTCATAATTCTTTTCATAACCAACCTGGACATGTCTGGCTTAGGCAAGTCTTTCACTGTGGTGTGGACTTCAGAGTGTCTTCCTGGTCTCTGGACAGGCTTTGGAGGAAGTGGCTTGGAAATCCTTTTGGAGAAAAATATCAATAATTTATTCACAGGCTACAGGCAGGATCTAAAGGTACAATGTAGTGTTGTGCACATGGGCTTTTCCTTTCCCCTTCTCACTGTAGCCCTTGTGCCCCCTAAAAGCAGCTCAAGATTGGGGGATCCTCTGGGCAGGATTCAAAGAGATTTAAAGGGCTGCACTCAGAAACAACTTGGTAACACCTTCCTGTGTGAATGGCAGTACTTTCTGCTAATGCAACAGATTGCTTAGATCCTGGCTATATTTGCAAGATGTGGTAACAAAGGTATGAAACAAAGTTGGCTCTGTCCACTATGAAAAATCAAACTTTGTAGAAATAATTGACATTGATCGCTTTGTAGATACTCACTTTTAAGAGGCAATGTATTTAAGAAATTAATGTATTATATAATGAAGGCAACAAGTATAATCCAGAAAACAGTGAGCACCTACTGGAATACAGGCACCTCTCGAATTACATGGGGATTATGTCCTTGGAAATAAGTGTGTATATTAAAAATGCATAGATTAAACATATTTTTGCCATAGGAACCAATGTAAATGGTATAGGTTAGGGGAAAAATAATCAAGCACTCATGCTGACAACTGGTGACTTTTGCTTGCCCAAGATGATGTAGCGGGAAGGTTAAGGAAGGAGGCTACTACTGGGAGAGGGAGTGGCTACTGATGTTGATGGCTGAGAAAGCAATGATGGAAACAAAGATACAAACGTAAAGTAAGGAAACTGAGAAAGTGGTAAGCGGCAGCTCTGTGAACACATTTTCTTTCTCTATTTTGTATCTTCTGGCTTTAGAAGAAGCCCCACTTCCCCCACAGGAAGCTGCCAGCATTTAACGGGTTGCTCATTAGCAGCTAATTTAGTTGCTAATTAATTGTATTTCAAAGCTGGCAAATGTGACAAAATGTCTTTGTAGCTTCTGGAGTGGCTTTGCAAAGAAATGATTGACTGCATTATTGAAAAAATTGTGCACATAAATTAGAGTTCCGGTATTTGAAAATCGTGCCATTTCAAAAACATGTAAATCAAGACCGTGTAAATTGAGACGTGCCTGTAATTGAAATCTGCGGAGTTTAAATTTGTACATTTAAATTTCATTTATTTCAAAGAGTTTAAGAAGTTTTAGATTGTTTGTCTCCCTCCCTCTTCTGGGGGGGGGGAGAGAACATCTCCATTTACATGTCAAGCAGTCCAGAGACATTGTTCATCTTTTGTAAATTTGGATTTCTGGGTAGACTTCTCACTAGTACTCCATATACTCTACCGAAAGCCAAGAAGGATGTTGTGAGAGGTTTGCAGTGTACTTCTATGATATTTCCCCTGTCTTTCTTGTCCCATTGGCTAACAGTGCAATCCTATATATGCCCTATTCTGAAATCCTATTTATTTCAGTGGGTCTAAGTCCTAGTACTAGTGAATTTACAGCCCAATCCTACTTAAAGATTGGGCGGCCGGCTGAGGCCGTCCACCCGATCCAGTGCTCTGCTGCAGGCTGCCTGCAGCAGGCAGCCCGCAGCGGAAAGTCTACTCGAGGAAGGGGATGATCGTCCCCTTCCTCGAGTGTAACGGCTGGCTCCCCGAGTGTAATGGCTGTTTTGCTGGTGGAAGTCAGGAGGCCGTGTAATGGCCCAGCCGCCCTCCGGAAACCGGGATATGGCGGGCATCATGTCCCCGCCCCCTCCCGGAGCGGCTGGGCCTATGGCCGCCCTCCCGCTACCGCTTGAAACGCCCCGCCACCTGCCGGATCCAACCTTACCTGGGTCCGCCGGCTGTTCCAGTCCTCGGCTGGCAGAGCAGGGCAGGCCGGCCTTGCGCCGGCCTGCCCTGCTCTAAAGTAGTCCACAAACATGCTTTTTGGCATGTTTGCGACTACTTTGGGTTATTCCGGGTGGCGGATCGCTAGGTCCACCACCCGCAAGGTAAGTAGGATTGAGCTCTTAATGATTTAATGGGCCTTACAGGATATAGGGTATATGGGTATAGATGCCATGTACATATTCTATCAAAGCCAGAATAAGATTAAAAAATTTCCAGACACTGAAACGCAGATTTTAAAAAACAAGTTCAAAAAACTGCGACCAGGAAAAATACATTTAAAATCCAAGGCTGAAGATGGTGCAAAAACCGATGTTTCGTCTTATTCCTGACATTTTCTAGGTAGTGACAGCTTGGCTGTTAGGATGACACTGAAAACCAACCGACAGAATGGAACTTTAAAGGAAAGCACCAGGCAGAATTCTACAGCAATCTTAAAGGAACATCAGGAAGATTCATAAGGCAAAACACATCCTATAAACTTGCAGGATATAGGGTATGGGTAGAGATGCAATATACATATTTTATCAAAGCCAGAATAAGATTAAAAAATTTCCAGACACTGAAACGCAGATTTTAAAAAACAAGTTCAAAAAACTGCGAACAGGAAAAATACATTTAAAATCCAAGGCTGAAGGTGGTGCAAGAACTGACATTTCATTCCAAACTAGGAACTTTTTCCAGATGCAATCACAAGGATTGTAAAATGGTAAGTCAGCAGCGCAAAAACATCAAGTTTAAAAGCTGAAAAAAGTGCAGGAAAACCAAGAGCTGAATAGAAATGGAACTGGGAGCTAATTGGAAGCGGAACTCAAACCGAAAGCAGCTGACGAGTTGACCGAGGATGACCTCCGTTGTTGATTGTTTTCTTTTATTTCTGTATCTGTCAAACGGGCCTTATGAATAATAGAAAACCATATTCCATTAATAAATGAAAGATCTTGCTGTCTGTTAAACAGGTCTCCTGCGTGTCTTTTGCTTATTTCCACCGCTTCCAAATTCCGGAGTGTTCTGGTGTTGCTGTCATTTATCAGACATTTCGTGCTTTCAAACAAAATCGTATGTCCTGTGCTTAAAGCATGTTCAGCAATCGAAGATAGCTCAGAATGTTTCAAACGGACAGATCTCTCATGCTCCGATATCCTCGTATTTATAGATCTTTTGGTCATACCGATGTAACAACGACCACAGGAGCATGGCACACTGTAAATTCTGGAGTTCATTAAGGGAGGTCTCTTATCTTTAGGATTATTAAAAAGTTGTTCCAATTTTACCGTAGGATTAAAGATTGTCTTAACATTACACTGTTCCAAGATACGGGAAATCTTGTCAGTGACTCCTTTGATAAATGATAACATAATCCATTTTTTCTCCTCATTGGATACTTCATTGGTAACTGTTGTATCCAGAATGTTGGTGCCCTCTCTCCTTGCTTTAATTTTACTACTTTGTTGCAGCCAACACTTGTTTATCTGAGTTGAGGAATAACCATTGGCTCTTAAAGAATTATAGACAATTTGTCTTTCTTGTTCTAAGGAGCCCTCATCACATACATTGATGGCACGATAAACAAGAGAGTTAATCAGTGAGTTTTTTTGAGAGGGGTGGTGATTGGAGCTCTGATGTAAATATCTCCCCGTGTGTATAGGCTTCCTGTACACTGAATGACCACAGGACTGATCTTCCTTTTTTGTAACTAGAACATCCAGGAATGGTAATAAATTATTGCTTCCTCGTTCCATGGTACATTGGATCTCTGGACACTGATTATTCAGATGACTCAAAAACTTAAATAGTTCCAGTTCTCCATGTTGCCAGATGCAAAAAACATCATCAACATATCTTAACCAAACATGTGGTTTAAGTTTGGCTGATTTTAATGCTTGCTGTTCAAAGAATTCCATGTACAGGTTTGCTACTACAGGACTTAGGGGGTTGCCCATTGCCACTCCATCCTTTTGTTCTCTAAAAACTCCATTCCATAAGAAATAGGTGGATGTTAAGCAATGATGGAATAGGGGAATCATTTCCCTAGGGATAGTGAGATCCTCAATTAGTCTCATGACCTCTTTTAAGGGCTGTCACTACCTAGAAAATGTCTTGGGAATAAGACGAAACATCGGTTTTTGCACCATCTTCAGCCTTGGATTTTAAATGTATTTTTCCTGGTCACAGTTTTTTGAACTTGTTTTTAAAAATCTGTGTTTCAGTGTCTGGAAATTGCGAAATCTTGCGAAATCTTGTGTCTTGCGAAATCTCTCAAGATCCAATATGTTGGCGCCCAAATCTCATGAGGGCATCATGCCCTCACAAGATTTGGGCGCCCACATCTTGGCTCTCGCGAGATTTCGCGAGTCAAGATGCCGGTGCCCGGGTAAGTAACTATTTTTAAAATGGCGGCGGCGACCCAGTAATCCGGGATGGTGCCATACCTCCTGGGATGCCAGGATCCGACCCCGAAATCCAGGAGTGTCCCGGTCATTCCGGGACATATGGTAAGTCTACTAATAGACTCATATTCCACGAGAGCTAGCAGCAAGCGAGAGCCAGCAGCACAGCAGCAACGGGCGACGATGGGGTAAGTACATTTAATTAATTATTTTACTGTAAAATAAATAAATAATTAAAGGGGCGGCAAATTAAAGGTTTCGCGCTCCCTTGTATTTGTAAATATGTTTTATTTATTTATTTATTTCATGGCCTAAATAAATAAATAATTAAAAATGCCCGAACTTTGCGCCCCCTTGGTATTTTCAGATTTGTTTTATTTATTTATCTTGTAGATAAATAGGTACCGCTTGCGGGAAGGTAAACAGCGCTCCGTGTTCCAGCTGCATGCTACGCGCTGCGGCAAGGAGAGTCATGCCGGCCACATGACCACGGAGGCGTCTTCGGACAACGCTGGCTCTTCGGCTTTGAAATGGGGATGAGCACCACACCCTAGAGTCAGACATGACTGGACTCAATTGTCAGGGGATACCTTTTTTTATTTAATTATTTAATTGGATGTTGTCCCGGGTCATGGGCGGGAAAATATGGTAAGCCTAGGGTATCACTATGACTTTAAAATATGTCAATAGCTTGGTTTTACTTTACCACATGGGTGGGGAACGTCCACCCCCCGAGCCGTTTACGGCCCCCCAAGCAATTTGATCCGGCCCCCGGAGAGATAGCTGCGAGCCCATTTGGTCAGGCCCCTTAGCAGTGAGGGAGAGACCACAACAAACGCCGCTTGAGCTCATCAACGGGAAATTGGAGCCCAGCGTCTGTCCCTCGGCTCTTATCAGCGAGGGCTCTGGGTTGCTTGCCTCGTGCAGGGGGTGGGTCTGGACCACTGCCTGAGCTGCGATGCGACTGCATTCCATTTAGCAGGGAACGGTGCTAAAGATTGGGGCTACAGCTCCTGCTTCCGGTGGCTATGGATCCTTCTACCCTGCAGGTTTGTCAGAGGTGCTTCAGGTTGTCCCACTCCCTCTTCCCCGGGGATGCATTTTCTCCTTTCTCTGATGGTTTTTGCTTTCCTTCTGCGCCTTCCCACCTTTGGGAAGAGTTCCAAAACAACGCAGTTGGGGCTAGAGACTTGTTCGCTACCAACAGGCTGCTCCTCCCTCGCTCTTAACATTTTTTGCTGTAAGGCAGATTGCTCTGAGCATTATTGCAAGCACAGTCTCTTAGAAAGGTGGCGAAAGGCTCTGGGCTTCTCAGCCTGTGTTATTTGCATAAGCAAAGAGATCACAGTGGTCCTTCTTTCCCTGGGGCCCTTATCTTATCTGCTTTCAATTCGGGAACAGAATAGGGCTTTATTATGCGAAAACTTTCATGGCCAGCAACAATAAACATAGTATTGGGTTTTACAGGTTTAAAAGCCATGTATACAAAAATATATATGTCGTTTTAAGATCCTATGATTAGGAATGATTAAAATATTTAAAAACTCAGTCAGCCCACATATAAAAATACAAAAGTCTTTTGGAGACTTTTGTATTTTTATATGTGGGCTGACTGAGTTTAATATTTTAATCATTCCTACTCATAGGATCTTAAAACGACATATATATTTTTGTATACATGGCTTTTAAACCTGTAAAACCCTCTGTGAATAGGGCTTTCTTTCTGGTTGATTCAGGGCAGCTCTTCACGTTCCAACTGCTGTGGAAAACCCCAGTGTTTCTGCAGTGAATGTATAAATAAATAATTAAATAAATAATTTCGGCCAGCAACACACAAAAAGGAATGGCCCTCGAACAATGTTGTAAAAATTAAAATGGCCCTCGGCTGAAAAAAGGTTCCCCACCCCTGCTTTACCATATGGATAGCTAGGAACAGAACGCCTCAATCCATATTGATAATGGTGATAGTTAATAATCTAATCTAACATTTTAAAAAAGTGTTTAGAGATCGTCCTATATGGATACCCCCAGTTAAGAATCCCTGGATTAGGGTATATAATTTCAGGGTGCATCTCCCATATTCCTGAAGGCCATGGAATCATATCTCAGTCACTCACAGTACTGGTATGTTGTACTTCCCACTTAATGTTCCATAAACCATAGAACTGGTGTGTCTTAAGCACCTAGATTAGATAGACATTCCTTGAAAAGAAAATGGGCTGTGAAAACATTTTCACCATATAACACATTTTGTCTTGGTTTTCATAGTAATTAATTACCTGGGTAATGTGGGTGATGCTATTTCCTGATGGGGGAAAAAATGTGCCGTTAATTATTTAGTATTTGAACATTATGTTTTGGATAATTGTATTTCTTGGAGAATATTTCCCTGCTATCTATGTTCAGCAAATCTATCCTATCAAAATACAGGATATGATGGGACAGCCAGGTATGAATTAATGCTGAACCCAAACATCTCTATCATGTCGAATTTCAAAAGAGAGTTCAAAAGAGAGAGAGAGAGAGAGAGAGAGAGACAAGAGAGTCAAATCAGTTGCATTTTTCTTTTGCTAAATTCTTCTGAAATATCTTTCTGCAACCTTCTTGTAAGATGACCACACAGAACAGCAGCTTGAGCTTTCTTGTTAATAGCCTTTAACATATTTTAAAACAATTATTGTACATAAATCATTCTGATGTTCATAGGTTTTGATGGAGCTATCTTTCCCAAGGGAAATAGCACCTGTTGAGATACTGCTGTTGAAAAGGAATCCAACAACCACACTGGTCCCCTTAAAACTCCACCAGCAGTGAAGGGCAAACCTCCAAGATATATGGATGCATGGACTTACGTCTTCCTCAGGAATTTCATACACATCTGAAAAAAAATATTCTGCAGTTAGAGATATAAAATTCACACCCACACACAAAATTTGTTACAGGAGTAATAAAAAGAAGGCATATCAAAATGAGGTTTGGTTTTAAAAAATTAACATTTGACACTCATCGATTATTTTAAAAAGTGGGGAAGTGGTTAAAATTAGTGGTTAGGGTTAGGGTAACCCTTTTTTTTAGAAGAGGAATTATTAATGGAATTCATGTAAACCGTGCAGGGAAGAAGTGATTTACGGTACTTTGTTGAGCTTAAACCTGTTTCCCATCAAACCAGTTCCTGAATTAACGTTTTTCCCCAGCTCACAGTTCAGATGTTTGGTAGCCCCCATGTGAATGTGTGCAGGAGTGCACAAGACCATTCAGCGCCACCACCAGAGACTCACTGGCAGTGAGTTCAGGATGGATAAAAAAAGGAAAATACATCTTTATGCAAATCCATAATTAATTTATGGAATTCACTGTTACAACATTTGCTGATGACCATTAACTTAAATGGCTTTCAACAATTCATAGGTTACCGTCATTGTGTGAAACTCGGGTATTGTGTAGAATGTCTACAGAATGCATAAAACGTCTAGACAAGGTATAAAATATAATCATCTGTACACATTTCTTAGATATTCTGCAGATTACCAAATTCTGTTCCCGTCAGTGGGAGAAGGTGGCTCTGGCAGTAATGGCGCGCGCCGGATCCTCTCCTCTCCTTGTGGAGGCTACCCATCCCTTTCTTCTCCTCAGACTTGTGCCAGCTAAGGAGCTGGAGCAGGTCTGAGGAGACCCATTGGCAGCTGAGGGGCTTACAGAGGGTTAAGTGGAAATAATTCTCCTTTTCCCTCCTGAGCCTCCTGATTCACCACCCCTTCCTTGCTGAATACAGCGCACACCTTTTTGGTGTGATTGCATCGGGGGGGGGGGGGGGAAGGATAGAAGTGAAAGTAATGTTGGTTTCTCTTAAATACTAGCAAGACAAATACCTATAGGAATAACACAGAACAGCTTTTGAATACATTCGGTCCAGCTGTGATGGCCTTGGTGGATCCATGCGCTTTCCCCCATGGACTTTCCTGAGCTGTTCAAACTTTGGACAGGTTCTGTCTTGCACATTGCACTGTTGTTGCTAAGATTCTGTTCACTACTAGTTGGAAGTGGTTAGAAAAATCCCAGCATAGCTAATGGTTCAAATTTACCCTTACCAGCTTTACAGTATATTAACTTCACATTTCAGAGGAAAGGATGAGAGGCATAGACCTATTATGGTTAATACCCACCAGGGGGTGCTGTTTTATTTAAAAGCAATATTGAAACAAGAGCGCACAATATTACGGAAACCAGACTGGAACATGCATAGAAAAAAAGCTACGCACTCTGATGTGATTTGTTTACACTGTGTAGACTTAATGAAGCTTGTTGTTCATACCAGACAAAGTGGTGACTTATCTCTGTTGGCAACAACAAAGATTCAGGGATGGTTTATGAGCCAAAATTGGCCCTGGGCATGCAGTAAATGTAACATGCTTTGCAACTAGCCAAGCAGCAAAGTGTTTATCTGAATGTCCCATCAAGAGGCCCAAATGATTTTCAGTTAGCGATTTGAACATAAGAACAGAAGTAGAGCCCTGCTGGATCAGGCCAAAGGCCCATCTAGTCCAGCTTCCTGTATCACACAGTGGCCCCACCAGATGCCTCAGGGAGCACAAGACAACAAGATAACCTGTTTCCTGTTGCCACTCCCCTGCACCTGGCACAGAGAAAACCTACTTCTAAAACCAGGAGGTTGCTTATGGCTTGTAACCTGTGATGGTCTTTTCCTCCATGAATCTGTCCAAACCCCTTTTAAAGGCATCTAGGCCAGGTGCCATCACCACATCCTATGGCAAGGAGTTCCACAGATGAATTACATGCTGGGTAAAGAAATATTTTCTTTTATCCGTTCTAACTCTCCCTCCACTCAATCTTCTCTGTATCGTTCCAATTTTAGTATATGTGCTGCCGAAGCGAGCACATGATTTGATCAATCATGGGCTGAAAAGATGCTTACTTTGAGCAGATGACGCTTCCTTTTACCACGTCACGCCTTTGGTTTATGTAGCTCCATGTTGCCTATGCTGCCTGGCACTAGTTCTCCAGGGTTTCAGGCACAGGTCGCTCCCATCCCTTTCTGAAGATGCCAGGAACTGAACCTGGGATGTTGTGCATGCAAAGAATATACTCTACTACTGAGCCGCCATGGCTCCTCCCCAACTTTGTTGCATGGCAAGGTGCATGATGTGCTGAATGTGCTGTGCACTTTTGGGAATGACTTTTAGCCATGTGAATAATCTTTCAGATGTCTGCATTCCCCCCCACCCCCCACTGCATAGCGACAGTACGAGTCACTAGGCTGTGGGCTCCATATAGGAATGGATTCTCTTCTGTAGAGCTCCAAAACATGGTAGATGCCACCATGCTTTTGACAAGCTGCTAAAATCTCCAGGGACTGCTCCTGAGCTCACATTTGAACAGGCCCAGGTGTGTAACATCATATAATCTCTTTTTGTAGAGATGAGTAGCAGACGGGGATCTTGCAAATAACCATCTCAGCAAAGAGGATTAAACCATGTAAACAAAACTGCAAAATATACAGAAGGTTGTTTACATCCATCCATCCCTTGGCATATACAACTACAGCTCCAACCATGCAGCCATAAAACGTATATGACATGCAATAAAAATCAGCTACCCTAAAATGTATTTTGTTGTTTTCCTATAGGCTCTGATCCAAAGGCGTCTCTCTGCTAGTGGAAAGCTTTTGTGAGCACAGTTGGTTATTTCCAGCTTAGCAGAAAAGGAGTGCATGAGAGAAGTGACCCCACAACCAGAGCGGTTCCTCCATTTGCACAACTGCTTGCATAAGACTTTGCATAAGGTCTTTTTAAGCTCCCCTAGAGTTTATATGCAACAGCCTGTATCTTTCTTATTCACCATGTTTCTTGGAATATAATGCAACCTCCAATATATTGAGTCACTGCACTTGTGCAAGAGTTCACAAAACAGCACTCAGTCATTTTCTCCTGCTCACAGTTCTTTGGATCCAAGCCATTGTGAATATGCAGAGCATTTGTAGAAATGCCCTCAAGTGTGCACAGTGTTTACCTTTCCCCCTTTTCCCCCTGTAGCAGCAAAGATACTGATTTTATTCATTTGAATTGTCTGGAATTAATCAGAACTCATTTCTTAAGGTCTTCATCAATGCATCATATTTCTGCAGTATTTTCACTACATCAATACCAATTCTTCATACCTAGCATGGAAGATGACTCAGGAACAGGAGGCAACACTGAAGAGCTGGGAGGATCAAGTTTGGATGTGGGCTTGATAGATCTGTTCACCACTGGAGCTTAATGTGACAAAATAAACATACAGGTGTCACACTCATGCAAACTGAATATGGTGGGATGAGATGTTTGCTGTAGCCAAAAAAATGACCAGTTTCCCTTTGTATTTTTGCTGCATGAGAAATGCCAGTGTGCAAGGACCCCTATTCAGAAAACCCACGAAGGGTAAGGTGCTGTCTGAAGCAGAATCCAGCGCCTTGTGCAGATTCCCAAGAATATTATTAAAAACAACAAATAATCTAGTCCTCATGGTTTTAGGGAAAGTTTGAAAATATGCAAGAAGTATCTCTTTAAAAATCTAAGATGAGGCATTTGCTTACTCCCATTCCTTTTCACCTGCTTACTCACATTCCTTTTTACCCATAGCCTTTTTCACCTGTCCCTACATTTTATCACCAAACAGTAAAACACCTTTCCTTTCGCCTTCACTAGTGTTGGTACCAGCACACTGGGGACCCTGGGGCAACCCCCCCCCCCACTGGGCACCTCCTGCATTGGGAACTACCACTGCCACTGGTTCTGAAAGCCCAAGGAAAACCCAGGGGTTGGCCTGGCCAAGCAGGTCCTCTAACGGACCTGGACTCTCAGTGAGTGCCCATTGGATAAAACATTCCAAATGCTTACGCTTTACAGGCTGGGGAGAGCTTTCATCTGTAGGTTCAATATAATTATCTTCTTCATCATCTACAGGTACAACATAATCCGCCTGAGGGAAACGCAAAGATGAATTAAAAGAGAGTCCTATTTTTCATGTATAATATATGGCATGATCAAACCAAAGATAAGCATTCCCCCCACCCTTGATTTCAATGCAGAGATTTCAGCATGTCCTTAATTTTTTCCTTTGACACAAATGAAACTGAAAAGAGTCTACCTTTGGCTGGATCATGCCTGTGTCTAATAAATGCATCCTTAGTGATACTGTCAATTAATGCCTGTGGTAGGTCATTAGAAAGTAATCTTTTTATAGGGATGACACCTCTTTGCTGAAAGTATCTGTTCTACAACCCCATGAAGAACAGATTCTCTACCCTTCTCTGTATGTTCTGTTTTATATCTGTTAGTATTTATTTTATTTACTTCAGCTGGATGGTTTAAATTCTGCTTAATTTTTAAGAATTCTATAAAAGCATCAATCAATCAATCAATCAATCAATCAATCAATCAATCATTAACAGCAGATTAAAAACCACAGACTTTATGCTTTGTTCCAAGACCTGTTCTTTGTTCCAAGAAGCCTTCTGAGCCCTTGCCTTTTTTAACATCTCACTGGTACAGGTGGGCGTGCTGCTGTTTTTATGCTCCTGTTGTGACTGTCGCCATGATCTTTTTAATCGATTTTTAGATATTGTTTTTATTAATTGTCATTAATTGTTTTTACTGTTTTAAAATGTGATTATTTTTATACTGTATTTTTTTTTCTGTTGTAAGCCACCTTGGGTCCCTTCGGGGAGAAAGGCAGGATAAAAATACTGTAAATAAGTAAATAAAATAAATATCCATAGCATATAGACTCAGAAGCATGCCCATTCAGTAACGCTTTACGATGCCTCTGAAAGACTTCCAGGGTAGATCTGTGGCAGATACGAATAGGCAATTGATGCCAAAAGGTTAGACCACCACAGAAGAAAGGCACTACCCCAAGTCCCTGTGTCACCTCACATATACCTCTCATAGGGACTATGTACAAAGCGACTGTCTCAGATTTTAAGGGAGCTGTGCCATTGTTATGTGTGTATTCAGATCATGTCTCAAAGTAGCAATTGTAACATGCTGTATGTGGAGCTGCCCTTAAAAAATGCTGGTGGGTTCAGAAAATGGCAGCTCAGCTTTTATCTGAAATGGACGGCTAAATGCATACAATACTGGTTCTTGCTGAGCACCACTGGCTGGCTACCAGTTTGTTTCTTGGCCAGATTCAAGATGCTTGCTTTGACCTTTTAAAACCCTTAAATGGCCTGAATCTGGGATACTTAAGGGGACACTTTATCCCATTTATACCCCAATTCCAACGACCTGAGATAAAGTGACAAAACATTGTTTTGGATGCTATCCCATTTATGGTGAACTTAGATGGTCATGATCACTTGAGAACTGCGTCCTCTCACGTGAACCTGCCCAAACACCAATATTGGTGTCAGAGGCCCTGCTCTGTGCTCTTCTGCTGTCTGCGGTATGGTGGGTGGACACAAGAGATGGGGTCTGCTCTGTCATGGCACCAAGGCTTTGAAACTTCCACCTAAGGAAGGTCCACCTTGTTCCATATTTACTTGACTTCTAGCAGGCAGGGAAAACCCTTATTTCAATAGCTGTCTAGCTCTGTCTATTGAAGCGTTTGAAATGCTGTGCTGCATTGTATTGTCTATTTGCTTTACCTTGCAGTTTTTTAAATGCTGAATTGTTTTCATTTCTAAATTATTAGCTATCATGATGTTCTTAGCAGGGCAAATGACTGGAAACAAATGATAAAGTGGCCCAAAGGAAATAAGAGCAACCTCTCGTAATGTCTGATTTGTGAGATCTATAACAATGTGGACCAGACTACCATTTGGAAGTATAGTGTTCGTTCCTGGGGCTGACATGACTGACCTTTGTATCGAATGAGTAGTCTGATTTATCTGCAATAGTTACCTCCTCATCAGTGCACTCCTTCGGTTTAGGTGGTATTTTTGGCCTTGGAAAAGCAGATGGTATTGGCAGAGTGTGCAGCTTATTTGGTTTAGATAACAATTGGGTTGGCAGGGTTGGCAGTGGCTTGGCAATGGGCCGAGACGGTTGCTGGTGATGTTGATCATCTGTAAACGAGGGAGAAAGTCCAAAAAAAAAAAAAGATCTTTAGTTTTTGAATGGTTGCCTGCAACCATTTTCATATTTAAGCAGCCATATTTATTTGCAGCACAATCCTATGCATGTTTACTCAGAAGTCCCATTGAGTTAAATGGGGCATACTTCTAAGCAAGTGCATATAGAATTGCAACCTTACAACCAAATCCTATCTGCATTGCATGGTGGCAGATCCCAAGGTCCACTGGCGGACCATGCAGTCTGCTGTTGTGGCAACCTCTCTGTGGCCTGCAGAGTGTTGCAGTCAGTACAAGACATGGCAGGTCTTGCGCCGTCAGCAGCGCACAGCAGACTGGCTACTGGCATGGTTTTGCTGGCAGTGGGGGCAGATCAGGCTGGGATGAAGGTGGATCTTGGAGGCTCTGGCAGCCACCAAATCCCATACTCCCATCCTTGGCCTGACATGCTCCCTGCTACTCTTGAAATCTACGCCAGCAAAATAGCTGGTGTAGATCTGAGGAGTCGAATAGGGAACCAGGCAGAGGCTGGAGAGGTAAGTAAAATTTTCTTTACTAGCCAACCTGGTCTCCTGTTGGCGTACAGGATTCAGCGGATGCTGCATCAGTGGCATTGCACCCTGTGCACCAACGGAAGATAGGATTGGAGGGTTAGCATCCTTATAGAATGAGTGTAATTTCAAATGTAACACTGATGCAGAAGGAAAAGGAAGTGCATTGTCCTTCTTGTTTCTCTACATTTTCTATGTCATTTGTATGAAGCTATTCATTTCAGTAGTTGCTTAAAACATCAGTCATCACAAAAAAAAGATAAACAGCACATTATCTATCCATCATCAAAATCTTTACAAAGTCCTAAAACAAATAGTATCCACGTGAGACACTGCACCTATCTGCACCAGATTAGATCCACAGCCTGATCCTGTGTATGCTCCGCTGGCGTTGGGTACCATAAACATGCCATAAAGCACACCCGGAGAGTAAGTGGCGCTGATGTGGAGGCCTGTGCCGCTCCATCCCCCAGCGACCCGGACCTGTGCCGGACAACCCAGGTAAGACCTGCGCCACTCGGTTTAGGGGCGGGGATGAGCAGGCCAGGGCGGTGAGGGAGGGGGGCCATTGGCCAGCCTGGGCTGGGAGAGGGCGGGGATATCAGTGGTGCACTCCACCAATATCCTAAGCCCCTTCCCAGCCAGTTTCGGCCTTACACGGCCTCCCCGGATATACATCAGCTTCAGAGCTGGCATACATCCGAGGAGACCTATTGGCCCTGGACTTGCCTATACCTGGGGAAGGGGACAAATGTCCCCCTTCTCTCGAGGTGCTCCCAGGCTGCCCCGGGGCAGCCTGGGAACGGCATAGGGTACAGCAGCCGGCCCTGTAGGCCGGCCGTGTATCCTTTCACAGGATTGCGCTGTCAGCTTTTTTTTTTGCGGCTGCCACATAAAAAGCTATTTTGAATAATACGTATTTATCTTGATCTGACAATAAACAACACATTTTGTCAAAGTCAGTTCTACTTGAAACCTACGTATGGCTTTTTCTTACAGTGATTTAGGATGGTTTTTGCTTTTATTGTTATGCTTTGTATTTTAGCTTGTATATTTTATGATTATTATTGTACTTAAGCAGTATAATACATATTGTATAACAGATAAGCATGTGTTGATTTACTGGAATCTTCATGTGCCTCTCTTCTATATAGGCTGATGACATTATTTGAAAACTGAATTCTGGAAATACCTTCCTAACAGCCCAATCCTGTGTAGGCTGCGCAACCGCCACATCTTATCGAGTTCCTGGGCTGCCCCAGGGCAGCCTGGGGACAACTCGGGAGAAGGGGACGATCGTCCTCTTCCCCCTGTGTAAGCGGCGGGAGGCCCTGGGCCTCCTCGAATGTACATGAGCTTTGGAGCTCGCGTACATTTATGCCGGCCGTGTCTGTGTACCTGGGGTCTGGAGGGAGCTTTGGATACCAGGGATCTCGGCCCTAGGTATCCTCGCCCCCTCCAGGCCCCGGGTGGCATATGGCCACCCTCCCTTGCTGCCCAGTCTGCCCTCCCCCTGCCCCGACCAGCATAGAACTTACCCGGTCCAGGGAGCGCAGGGCCAGGGAGACGACGGGGCGAGCAGTGCAGGCCACAGTGCCGACACTGCTTGCTCTCCGGGTGTCGCGCAAGTGCTTTACAGCACTTGTGCGACACCCTGCCCCGGGGCAGCATGTACACAGGATCGCGCCGTCGGATAATGAAATATTAAGCCATCAAAATCTGATACCTAGGAAAGATTGATTTTAACAAAACAATGCCACTGAGAGAATCCACAGTTCTGAATGTATTTTAAATTTAAGGGGAAATTTTAATTTTTTTAGAATTGCTAAATCTGTTACTCTTTAAGGTGCTACTAGAGTCATGACAGTCTAAATTCTGTTATAATTTAACACCAATTTTTCCCTCTTAGAGAAATAATCAAAATGTATTTAAGAAGCAACAATAGACCTATTTGCGTCATTGAAACAAGGGGCCATACCATCATCGTACAGTAACACTGACAGTTTATAATTAGAGACTGAAACAATTTAGTGGCCCTTGCATATCTTCTGTTAATGCTCTTCACACAGAAGCAGAACAAAAAGGGACCATTTTTGGTCATCCCCAATTGATTCATATTGTAAGGTATTTTCCTAGTCAAATGGCTGTTCAGGCCCACAATTTAATATTTGAATACAGGGGCTCTTAGTTCGTAACATGAACTTTATTAAGCACATTTTCTCTTACTAAAAACAAGATAAAATATTACAGCAAAAGAGAAAACACGTCATTTTAAAAAAATCAAAATTAATGACTGTTTAATAAAAAATAACTTTTTGTAATAAAGTATTATGAAACACTTGTGGTCTGGTAGGTTTTAGGAACTTTAAATCCATACCACCAATCCTAACAAAAGCCGCTGACAACTGACTTACAATTTCTACATCTCCTCTGTCTAGAAGATATGCAAGCAGTCTTTCCTAATTAAGCTGTCCTAAGCTGTCCTAAGAACATACATAAGCAAACACTGCGTAAATACTAAGAGAATTTTCTCTTGGTATAAAACTCTGACCTAAAATGATGCCTCTTTATTCACTTGTGCTAAAACCTTCTGTTAATAGCCTGAGAATTGATCCATAAGAATTGATCCACAACCCATGGGGAGGGGAGGCGCTGATTCCCCACTTGGGGGTCACTGTCAGTGTCAAATAACATGCCTACACGATTCTGTCTCTTGAGATAGGCTTATTAGTTTCCCATTCATCTTGAAAATTCCTCCAGTACCAACGATCAATGATGTCAGTGATATCACTGATGTCTTTTCAATCACATACTAAACAAGAACTGTAATGTCATCTGCATGTCCTAAAATTGGTTCATCCTGTTCAAGTGCAGTTCTGAAAAGTAGGCCATTGGGCAAAGCCACCATATAAATGCCATCCGTTGCCTTCAAAACCCCATATCAGTTATAGCCTTGAAGTCACGGATTTGAACAAGTGTGTGGAATGACTTACGATGATTACCTATGTATTCCCCTGTGGGATACGAGAATGCTGAGGGAATCTTCTTTTTCTGCTCACTTGGAGGGGGCTCATAGCTGTTGTCATCTTCGTTGGGAACCACGTAATCAGAGTGGTCATCAGGATTTTCATAATCACTATCCTCCTAGAAACAGAACATTCATTTTCTTAACAGGACTTACTACACTTTGAAGCTCAGTAGTTCCATATTAATAACACACCAGAGTATGTGAGTAGTTATCCCGAAGTTCCATGATTCTCTGAATGGACGGCAATAGAAATAATGGCCAAATAGGGCAATTGCCCTATTTGGCCATTAATCTATTGCGGTCCATTCAGAGAATCATGGAACCCAATAGGCCAGCGGGTGGCGCAGTGGGTTAAACCGCTGAACCATGAGCTGTCGATCGAAAGGTCGGCAGTTCAAATCCGTGACGGGGTGAGCTCTCGTTGCTTGGCCAGCTCCTGCCAACCTAGCAGTTCCAAAGCATGTTAATGTGAGTAGATAAATAGGTACCACTTGTGGGAAGGTAAACAGCGCTCCGTGTTCCAGCCGCATGCTACGCGCTGTGGCAAGGAGAGTCATGCCGGCCACATGACCACGGAGGCGTCTTCAGACAACGCTGGCTCTTCAGCTTTGAAACGGGGATGAGCACCACACCCTAGAGTCGGACACGACTGGACTTAATGGTTAGGGGTCACCTTTACCTAAATCACCCAATACTAATTCAAACACAATCAGTGACTAATTCAAACACACCAGCTTGTGCCAGACACTCAGGCACTTTACTCTGAGGGCCCATGTGCTCACGTATGAGTTCTCCTTCCCTATGTAGCTTGGGGGTGGAGGAGGGAAAGAAGATGGAAACAGCTTCCCTCTCCACCCCCTTGTAGCTTTTCTCTAGTGGACCACTTACCTCCATCATGGTCCAATCTTATTGCAGCAGTCTGATGCCGGAACTAGTGTTCTGGCAGCAGAATCTGGCAGCTTTCTGGCCATCGCAAATGGTGACCCAGAAGCGCGCATAGCTATGTGCTTCTGGACCGCCGTTGGAGAGGCCGCTGAGGCCCAGTACGTGACCGTGGGAAGAGGAATGCAAGTTGACGATGGTGAGTTAGTGGGGAGAGCAGAACGTGGTGGAACAGGGGGACGGCGGGAGGCATGTCAGAGGCAGGAGTGGGTGGCACCCGGCATGGTCAACTTGCACCAAATACTCCACCCACCAGAGCAAGCCACCACGCCCCCTTTGTCTCCTCAGACTTGCGCCAGCAAAAGAGCTTGTACAGGCCAAGGAGACCCATTGGCAATTGGGAAGCTTACAGGGAGGTACCTCTCCCAAGCCTCCTGATCAGCCCCCCCCCCATAGCATGTACACAGCTTGTTTGGGTGTGACTGCACGCTATGGCAGGGAAAACCATAGGATTGGGCTGTCAGTAGCATGTGTAATTGGGTGGGTGGGCCATCCAATTGTCTGGAGTGTGAGGGGGTGAGTTTGTGTGAGTAGTTCATCCTCTTCTGTCCCGTCCCCGTCCCCCCAACAGAATAGCAACCTGACTGGCTCGGTCACAAAGGAGGCATGACCAGTGCAAGACTTGCGCTTCAGGAATTAAGGGTTAGGGTGTGAGCTCTTGGGCCTGCAGGCAGTGCTGACCCCACTGACCTCTGAACACAGTTTTATTTGGGACAGTTCACACATTCACCTAAGAAGTTTGAGTGTGGCATATATGAACCACACCTGCTATATATGTGGCATATATGAACCACACCTATAGGATCCCCTGCTAACTTTAAAACAAAATATGCTTTAGTCACAATCTAGGAAACTTGTCTGTGACAAACATGTGACAAAACTTTTTTTTCTTCAACCTCTCTCTGTAATAGCAAATGGTCAGTGCTGCTCTTTGAACCCTCCCCTCTCCCCGAGTTTGAGAACCAGCCTGTGATAGAGAAAATTCTGAGCGCGCGTGCGCGCGTGTTTCAGGAAAACAAACAAAATAATTCAAACCAAGGTCCAATAACCTTATTACTGGTAGCATCTCAACTGGTTTAAAGCCATATAGAATTTCAGTGGTACCTGGAGAGGTAGAGTGGGGTGCCCCATTGTGGAGGGGAAAGTCGGGGTAAAAAAAATCATTTAAATAAATAAATAGCAGGTGCCACTGAGCAGTGACCAATGGGAAAGGGGCTCCTATATCTTACCAACAGCCACCAGAGAATAGTGTTGGAGGCAGGAGGCCGGTATTGTGGAGGTGTGTTGGTACTGATTAGCAGCACTGGTAGAGCCAATGGCATTGGTGGTCCATGCCGGCTGCTGTACAGTGGTGACCTTGCCGCCCCCAGTTGCATGATGCCCATAGTTGGTGTGTGTGTGTGTGTGTGGGGGGGGTTGGCTTGGGGCTACTTCTCAGCAGTGGCAGCCACTTACTATGGTGGAATTCTTGTTTCTTCCTTGTCTCTCTACCTTACCATCATTTCCCCCTCCCTGCACTGCATACTGAGCTAGAATTGTTGTTCTTGTGTGTCATTCTGACATTCTGAGTGTCTTCTGCTTCCTGACCACCAGAAAGAATCTGAGAGGGTGACTTCCAGTGTAGGTTGAAAATTAAACTTTTTAACTTTAGGAGAGACAAGCTTAATCAGTATTCATTCTGAACGTAATCCTCCTCAATGGTATCACCTTTCCCTCAGTTTGGAAGACAGCTAACAATTGTGAGTTAATGGGTAATGGGTTAATGGGTAATGTTCTTTAGAGATTCCAAATGATAGGATCCGGATCTTAGCTTTCTGAACATCTCAGCATGTTAAGCTAGGTTGTGTTTGGAATGACATGAAAAGCCTCATTAAATATATCTAAAATGTCAGGCAACAGCAGATCTTTTAATAGAATAACATATTAAAATTATAGTAAAATACAGTAAAATTCTGATAATCGGGCATTGCCAGGATCTAGCTGGTGCCAAATGTTAGTCCATTTGCTGGACTAACAAGAGATACGTACCTTAAATGTATAAATTTAGTCACATAATTGAAACAGCTGGAGAAAACACAGGCATTGTCCAGCGTTGCACAATGCCAGTGGCAGACCGATCTGGTCCTGACCAGATTCACATGGTTCAACTGCTTCCCCTGCTGCTTCACAGTTTGTTGTTTGTGGAAGTTCAGTCACGGCTATGTTCGTTTTGATGCTGGACTCTCTGGATTGCCACAGTATTGGATGCCGGATTGTCGGAATTTTACTGTATGAAGCATACTGTAATTCTTGCAGCAGAGTACAATTTATGACAGGTACTGTACTGGTAACTGGCTATCCCTGGGACAGATCTGGCCCTGAAGGATACTATCTGGTCCTTCAGTTGCCAGCCCAGAAAGAAAAAGGATGTGTGACGAATGTGGAGATTGTGGTTGGAGAACTTGCCAGTTGTTCACCTGCAATGGCAAGACCTTGGCCTGCTATTTTCCACTCCTTCCTCAATGTGGCCTGTCAGGAAAACTAACTGCAGACCACCAATCTATGGCACTGAATGCACCATGGTCAGCTAAATGATAAATAAAGGTGTACAAATACAAGGCATTTATGAACTCTCTGCATACTTGTGTGAGATCTGCAGTGAAACGACGTTAAACCACCATAAGGTTCAGAGCTGGCCCAGCCATGAGGTTTGGCGAAGCAGCTACTCTAAGCAATGGGCTGGGAGATACAACAAGTTGAAAGGCATACCTGCTGCCCACCCAGCTGCTTCATCATGCGCTCCAATCTTATTCTCGTTCACTGAATGACTGAAACAAGATAACTCATCCTTCACCTGTTTCTCTGCAGTTGCTTCTTCAAAACAGGTCAGGTAGGGAATTCTGGGAGTGGAAAAGGATTTCCTCTTGCCTGACTAGTTTGGAAGAAGTGGGTGAGCAAGGAAGAAGGCATTGGAACTATGGTAAGGGGAATGGTGCACCTTGGGATCATTCTGTTGCTACCTCCTTGCCTGCCTGTCCTCCACCCAGAGACGAAACAACGGTGGAGCGTGTGGTTCACTCAAATCAGGCGCTCAGCAGCGGAGCACGTGGAGCAGAAGCTCCAGGCGCTCGGGCGGGCGGGGCAGTCACAGACGTGAAGCGCCGCGTTGTGTCGGCCCTCCCGCCCTCCCTGGAGCCCATTACGCTCCGAAATGAGCGGAAAATGGGCGGGGGGCGCGTCGACATGACGCGACGCAGGCCCCGCCCCCACGCGCCAGGCGCCGGGAGGGTGCCCGACATTTTGGCTCCACCTCAAAACAGGCTGGGCGGGCAAGGTGGCAGGTTGGAGTGCATGCACATTGATGTGCTGCATAAAAAAGGGAGGGGAAAGAAATTTTGGGGACTGCCTCGGGTGCCATTTCACCTTGGCCCATGCTAGAGAAGACTTGATTCCTAGAATTTCCATGGTGGAGATGGGATTTGCAACTCTGATCTCAGTGCCAATTTCTTATGTTCTGACTGCAAGATCGCTGCTGAGACCACTCCTATAGCCATATCAAGGATTACTCAATGCAGTACAGACAAAAATATTGTGATGTACTGTACTTGAAATGCACTTTCACTTTTCAAAAGGATGATCAGAAGTCTGATTGTATAATGGCTGCCTGTAAAAATGTAAGCTAAAGTAGATAATTTAGAATAAGAAACTCACTATATTGAACTATATAGTCATTTAGCTGTAATATTGGGTGTGTGATTAATTGACTTACAAAATCATCTGGCCACTCTTCTTCTTCATCTTCTTCATGTGCTAAAGCAAATACAAGAGTTAGTTTCTTAGCTCAAATCCTTGAAAAATATACATGTTAGCAAGACCTCAAAGACTTTTTTTAAAGAAAAACCTCCACCTTCAAGACACTGCAATTCCTTTTTGAAAGTCTTATTCTATTTGTTAATAATATAGCTTAAAACAGGGGTTCTCAATGTACTTGGCATGGCATACCACCTACCACATACACCTACACCTATCACAGTTTGTAATGAGAGGGGCATATGTGCCTGAGGATACTGGCTTATAACTATTTCATACCACCTATCTATTGTTAATGTTTTATGGGGGTGGATTTTTTTCTCTTTCACTCCTTTTGTTGGCCAATCATAAACTGTCACATGCTGCGTGACTCTCCAACCAGAACTCTGGATCAGACACTGGCGTCACTGCAGGGGGGGCGGAGCTCCAAGTTCCGCCGGGCTCTGAACCTCCACTACATGACGTGAGAAGGTGGCCTCGCCTTTGGAGCCATTCCGGCCGACGAAAGCACTTGCTTTCGTCGGCCGGAATGGCTCCAAAGGCGAGGGGGCGGGGCCGCCTTCTCCCGTCGTGTAGTGGAGGGTCAGAGCCCGGCGGAACCTGGAGCTCCGCCCCCCCTGCAGTGACGCCAGTGGGATCAGACATGGGTTACCTCTTCTCACACCACCAGGGTTGCCAGTTTCAGGAAGGAAAGGCAGGCTGGGATGTGTACTGACAGCATCCTCATTCAGGGAATTGGGCAAAAAGTCAGCCCTGCACCACCATTTGATACAAAGCAATTCCCGGAATTGCTACATTCCCTCACTGTAGGCAGCTGCCCAAGAGGGATGCCATTAGGTTCTCCCATCTGGCCTTGAGCCTGAATGCGTGACATAGTCTTTGGATTAGAGGCAAACTAATGGGAGCCAGGATGGTGTAGTGGTTTGGGAGTCGGACTTAGACCTGGAAGATCCAGGTTCAAATCCCCGCTCAGCCATGAAGCTTCCTGGGTGACCTTGGGCCAGTCACTATCTCTCAGCCCCACCTACCTCACAGGGTTGTTGTTAGGACCAAAAGGAGGGGAGGAAATATGTACACCACTCTGAGCTCCTTGGAGGAAGGGTAGTATAAAAATGTGAAAAATAAAATAAAATAAACTGATTCCTGGCTTGTTTATTCAGATTCAGAAGCATGTCCCAAAGAGTTCAACGGAGCTTATTCCTAAGTAACTGTGCGTAGGATAGTAGCCTTAGTAGCCCACTTGCCTGCCACCATTCATCACCTACCTATCTATCTGATCGTTGAAACAGCTGTGCTTGCCAGGTGTGGCTGCCTTGATTTCCTGTCTGTGTTTGCACAAGTAACATCCTGGGCAGGAAGCCAAGACAATGTATCACTAGTATGAGTCACAGGCAGAGACTCCCTCTCGGCAGGGATCCATGTTCTTGAAGGAAACCAACCTCTCATATGACAAATGGGAACTAAAGCCAAGAGGCAGCATCTTGCACAATGTCACCCAGCATGTCCAAGGCTGATTGGCGTCAAGGGCATCCAGACTGGCTCTTTTTCTTAAACCACAGCCTATGATGGCCAAGTATAGTACTGGTTCTCCCCAAGGACTTCATAAACACCACTCTGAAATTAACTTCTAAGTGTTAGCTAGCAAAGGGAGGCTGCGTTCTGTGGTTTGCCTTTTCACTTCTGATTTCTTTATGGTAGAGTAGTATTAGTGTTACCTACAAGACACTTACGATCAACTCTGCAAAGGAAGGGACTCATATGGCTCATTCTGCATTCACTGACGTAGGTTCAAACATCAACCTAGTTGCAGAATCAGCCAAGACAGGGTCTCCCTGGCTAGGTAGGGGTGACCTGACCTTTGGCTGGGTTATGGAGCCACTCATGGAAAAGAGTCTCCCACACAGCTAGACAGGGATGACCCTGACTATGAGGCTGCCCAGGACACCTCCACCATGTCTCCTTCTGCTCCCTGGATTTGAAAAGGAAGAGGGAAACAGATCAGAAGAGAACGTGTGGAGGAGAGGACTATAGTGGACGAAAGAGTCAGTGACTCTCTAGCTTAGCACTTTTCTATCCTCCACACTTCCTCTTCTGCTCCCTTCCTCTCTTCAGTGGTGTTGCTCTAGGTGGGGCGGAACGCTAAGTTCCACAGTGCGCTGACCCTTTGTTACTCACCGGCATGAGGCGGCCCCACCCCCTCGCCATTCAGTGGGGCGAAGGCAACACGCAGGAAACAGCGCTCCACCCCACCTAGAGCGACACCACTGCCTCTCTTGCTTTTCAACTCTAGGGAGCAGAAGGAGAAGTGGTGGCGGAGGTCCCCAAGCAGCCTCATAGTCAGGCCATCCCTGCCTAGCCGTGTGGGAGACTCTTTTCCATGAGTGGCTCCATAACCCAATTATGTGAATAGGGACAATTGCTTGGGCCTACCCCCTTAAAAGGAAGACCCCCCCCCATGACTGCCCTCACCTTTATTGCTATAGAGATCTACAGAAGGGGAGCATACCGCTCTGCTTCATAAACCACAGTTAGCATTATGTCTGCACCAGCCCTAGGATTCAAAAAAGCCCCTTAAAGGTTTCACACATTCATACCTGGAACATAGTCCACTGGTGGTACGCTTGGTGGTGGTTTACTTGTTAGCCTGTAAACGATATAAGCATTATATGTAGAGTCTGAACCACTGAATAGCTGCTTAGCACCAAACAGCTAGCAAAAGAAACACAAAAACAACAAAAAAAAAGCTGATGGCAAAAAGACATTTGAAGTTAATAAGAAAGCCAAAGACGTTTTAGTAAGAGGAACATAAAAATGCAAAAACAAATCTGTGGTTTCTGAATGAAGTTTTAAAAACAGCATGTCTTTCTGCATGAGAAGACAGACTGTTATGGGTTTAAGACGTGTCGATAGCTTGTTAGTTGTAAAGCTGTATAATGTAAAATTTAGAATGCTTCATAGTATGTGACCCTGACTGTTTTAATCTGATCTAAATCTGAAGTTTTTGATTTGCATGCATCCCAAGTTTTCTGCCTGTTCTGAATCAGAATCAGAGCCTTCATCTCTAATACCAAATTCCAACTTCATTGTTTGAAAAGGAGTTATTTTATTTTCTACATAGTTCAAAGATAAATCACAAATATACAGGGAAAAAAACTAGTAGCCACAGTGTTCCCTTCACCTTCAGTTGTCCTGTTTTTTTTTAAATTTAGGTTTTCAACAGAAACACATTTTCTGTTTATGTTAATAGGGTGGGGTGATGATGTGCTGCTGCTCTGTCTATTATTCGTGTTGCAGAAAGAGTCAAGAGTCAATGGTTTTCTTTTATGTTATCTCTGTCACATTCTTAGGAGCACAATGGCCAATTGTATTCATGAGTTGATGCAGCCAAAGATAGCCGAAATTTGGCTTTTCAGGTTGTAAACTACTATCACAATGTGTCTTTATGAAAGTGCCTTTTCAGCATCATTAATATACAAACATTTTAGCACAGGTGAAAATGCACCAAAGACCTCGTAGAGGTTGCACCAAGGATCTCACTGAAAACCTTCTCTCTCATGTCAGGGCTCTGCAGCTTTACCAGACAGACATTGGAGAGCCCCTTATATTGGCCTCATTATGAATTCTTAAGATGCACCACTACCACACGTTATATGGCCAGAAGCTCACAAGGAACAATGGAGGAAAATTATGATTGTGCCTACAGGAGACTGTCATGTCTCCTCCAGGATCACACAGACGTGTTCGAAAGTGGAATCTGAAGCCATAGCCAGGAATGAGACAATGGTACTACTAGGTCTATGCTTGATGAGACCATTATTCTGGTACATTAACATACAACAAATGAGTTGCCAGGGATTTTATCCCCGGTGTCTTCTGAAATGCTAAGACAATTTTCTTTTAGGCAGCAGTTCTTAGTTGGAAGGAAGTCACAGGAATTTGATCATCACATTTGAGAGCGGAATGGACTTTCTTCCTGTCTCAAGTTGGCTGATGGAGTTGGCCTTAATGTAGTCTATAGTACAGCTTTTTGTGGGTTTAACAAAACATTTTCCACTTTCTACAGGCACATCTGGCATAGCACATCTTGGCTCTTTCTTTTAATGAGTGAATACTTGAAGAAATGGTCAATGAATGACCATCTTTAACTGAAACGTTATCAGGATGATAGATGAATTTTGAATGTTATACTGATCATAGATCTTATTTTCCAGATGGGCTGATTGGCTGAGAATATTTGAGTAAGGGCAATCTTTAGCATTAAAGGGGATAGTGTCACTTCATAAGATACCTGTGAATGATACAAGCCTTTGATACAGTTACATGCCGCATGAAATTCTGGACAAGCAGGAACTTCCTGTAATGTGTTCCCATATCAGATGCATGCTTAAATTTTTTTTTTAAACACTCCATGTTATGTTTTCAGCATGCATTATACAACTGCATGCTAAAACAATATACTGTATGAGATTATTCTTAGAGGAGATGGATATTCCGATTCTCTCCATCCATGCCTGCATTGGGGTAAAGAGGAAAATTTTAAGGAGATGATCTAGCATGGGTGAGAATCTCCTCCCTATGAAGTGAATGGATGAAAGGGAGAGGAAAGATTCTACATGCGGTTTTGTACACCCTGTCTATATCCCTTGCAGAAAACACAAACATCATAACATTGAAAGCAAGCAACGGAATTCCATGCTGAACAACCAGGGCTTGTGCAATTCTTAAGTGTCATACCGATCCCAAGTATTTTTTCCAGTTTTGCATATTAAGGCCACTTGCTCATTTTGGAACCTAAATATCAACAGGAGAAAAGAAAAGAATGTTTCTCAAGTGGTTTTGTCAGCATATGCTCTGCCTATAATGATCGTTTGTACAAATGGAATTAAACCGCAAATGCACATTGCTGATATTTGTGCAGTATCTATTTTATTTATTTATTTATAGAATTTATACCCCACCTTTCTCACACAAGGGCAACCAAGGCGGCATCTAATGAGCATCCAGGAGCATCATTTGCACATGAATATACCTAAGGCATCCATATGTGCCCATTGGGAAGGGCCATTATTTCCTCTGCAGTAGCTCCCAGAGTAGAATCACCCAACTGTTTTTGTTTTGTTTTGTTAATTAAAGAGAGATTTGTCAGGTCAGTGTGGGGAATTTCTGCTAGAGAAGCCAAGGAAAAAGCCCCCTCCCTGCCCCCCACCTGGCACATGTGGCTCTCTTGGCTATATGCACTTGACCCTTCTAGGTTGCAGCCAATGGGATGACCCAGTTTCAGATCATTCATTCTTACGTAACTAGTCTGAGGACCACAGCCATAGAACTTTTACAAGCTTGGTGATAAAGAACTGTGTTGCTGACCGACCAGAAAAAAAAATCGGTCCCACCTGCTATTTTGCCTTTTACAGCAACTCGATCTGCAGAAATTAGAGGATGATGCTTTTCATGACATGGAGGCAAGCATTATCACTTGCTAATATCTTCAGATCAATATGCTGTTAAAGGCACAGGAAACTGTAAAAAATAAAAAAGTTGGCAACCTTAATAGCGAAGCTCCACAATAGCTAAGAAACAGGCAATGGGGTGCATCCACAATCATACTCGCACAACATGTGAGTGCAAGGGATCTCCCCCCCTCCCCACTACAGTCCACTGAAGTACACGCTCCTGCATCCAGTATCCAGGGGGTTCCCTTGCAGCCCCCAGCAGCATATCCCATGTCATTCCAAAGGATCCCCTGACAAGAGTGGTTTTACAGGGGGAGTCTGCGGACTGCAGTGGGGAGAAGATCCCTTATACTCACATTGCTGCATGTGCATAACTGTGGATGCAACCTAACAAGTTGGGAAAGCAAAAATCTTTTACATTTTCTGTTGTGCAAAGGTATATGATTCTATGTCTACATGAGAGAATACACCTAGCCATCACCTAGATAAAGTAAAGGTGATCCCTGACAATTAAGTCCAGTCGTGTCCGACTCTAGGGTGTGGTGCTCAACCCCGTTTCAAAGCTGAAGAGCCAGCGTTGTCCGAAAACGCCTCTGTGGTCATGTGGCCGGCATGACTCTCCTTGCCGCAGCGCGTAGCATGCGGCTGGAACACGGAGCGCTGTTTACCTTCCCGCAAGCGGTACCTATTCATCTACTCACATTAACATGCTTTGGAACTGCTAGGTTGGCAGGAGCTGGCCAAGCAACGAGAGCTCACCCTGTCGCGGATTCGAACTGCTGACCTTTCGATCGACAGCTCATGGTTCAGCGGTTTAACCCACTGAGCCACCCGCCTAGCCATCACTTAATGGCCTATAATTATCAAAAGCTTTCTAGATATAGATCATCCATGATGAACTTCAAGTTCCCTTTTTTTTTGTTCAGTTCCGTTACAATTTATTACCCCCTTTCAGTGCTGTTTCCCCTTTCTTTGTCTGTTTCCATTCATTTCTTTGAGGCTCTCCGCATGCTTCAGCATCAATGCGCAGTCAGCATGCCCAATGCCACACTCTTCACTGCAGACTTTTTCACACTGCCTGAAACAGGATGAATGGACGGGTCAACAAATGACCCAGTTCTAGAATTCAAAAGCAGCCCTGTCTCTTCCATAACATTTCCTCTCCTTTTTAAAAAGGAAGTCACGTACTTGTCAAAGGCTTGCTTGGTCATGCTTGGTCTTGCAAAGTCTCCTGCTCACATTCTGATTCTGCAAATTACTTAAGCAGCTGCTGATGGCCGAGCATGTGAGTCTACCCACACAACGCTACTCAGAGCAAGTGCTTCTTGAATCAGAGTCCTGCTGACTGAAATGGCCGCTGGTTCCAGACCCTGAGAAACCTCTCCATTACACACGCAGCTTTTCTTGTCACTTTAATACTGCGAAAGGAGAAGTGGCCCCTTAAGCACTTGCTCCTTTGCATGCAACTATGAGAACTGGGAAGCCATCTCACACAACGGCTACTCACTGACTATGCCTACTACTGTTTTGCATGATTTCTTTCTTTTAAGTGGATGTAAGCTCTCCTTTGTGGTTTACAAACTGATCTGCTGTTACTTAGCCAGCACATGAATCAATAACCTACTCAAAGCTCGCTCATCAAGGCAGCTACAAATATACAGAACAGAGCAAAGGTCTAACAATGCCCAGACTTGTTGTTGTTCAGTCGTTAAGTCGTGTCCGACCCTTCGTGATCCCATGAACCATATCCCGCCAGGCCTTCCTATCCTCCACTATCTTCCTGAGTTCGCTCATTTTCATGTTCGTTGTATCGGTGATGATGTCTAACCATCTCATCCTTTGCCTTCCCCTTCTCCTTTTGCCTTCAATTTTTCCCAGCATCAGAGTCTTCTCCAGAGAGTCCTCTCTTCGCATTAGGTGGCCAAAATATTTGAGTTTCAGCCTTAGTACCTGTCCTTCCAGGGAACAGTCAGGGTTGATTTCATTTAGGATTGACTGATTTGATCTCCAAGCAGTCCAAGGGACTCTCAGGAGTCTTCTCCAGCACCACAGTTCAAAAGCATCTATTCTTCGGCGCTCGGCCTTCCTTATGGTCCAACTCTCGCAACCATACATTGCTACTGGTAACACCATCGCCCTGACTATACGAACTTTTGTTGGTATGGTGATATCTCTGCTTTTTATTATGCTATCTAAATTTGCCATAGCTTTCCTTCCAAGGAGTAAGCGTCTTTTAATTTCATGGCTGTTGTCTCCGTCTGCAGTGATCTTGGAACCCAGAAAAGTAAAATCTGTTACTGCTTCCATTTCTGCCCCTTCTTTTTGCCAGGAATTGATGGGACCCAATGCCATGATCTTAGTTTTATTAATGTTGAGTTTCAAGCCAACTTTTGCACTCTCCTCTTTCACCCTCATCAAGAGGCTCTTTAGTTCTTCTTCACTTTCTGCCATTAGGGTGGTATCGTCTGCATATCTGAGGTTGTTGATGTTTCTCCCGGCAATCTTGATTCCGGCTTGCGATTCATTCAGCCCTGCATTTCTCATAATGTACTTACTCTGCATATAAGTTAAATAAGCAGGGTGACAATATACAGCCTTGCCGCGCTCCCTTCCCAATTTTGAACCAATCGGTTGTTCCATGGCCGGTTCGAACTGTTGCTTCTTGACCCACATACAGGTTTCTCAGGAGACAGGTAAGGTGGTCTGGTACCCCCATCTCTTTAAGAATTTGCCACAGTTTGTTGTGATCCACACAATCAAAGGCTTTTGCGTAGTCAATGAAGCAGAAGTAGGTGTTTTTTTGGAACTCTCGTGCTTTCTCCATGATCCAGCGCATGTTGGCAATTTGATCTCTAGTTCCTCTGCCTCTTCGAAATCCAGCTTGTACTTCCGGTAGTTCTCGGTCCATGTACTGCTGAAGCCTAGCTTGTAGGATTTTGAGCATAACCTTGCTAGCATGTGAAGTGAGTGCAATTGTGCGATAGTTTGAACACTCTTTGGCACTGCCCTTCTTTGGAATTGGAACGTAAACTGGTCTTTTCCAGTCCTTTGGCCACTGCTTAGTTTTCCAAATTTGTTGGCATATTGAGTGCAGAACTTTCACAGCATCATCATTTAGCATTTTAAGTAGCTCAGCTGGGATATTATCATCTCCGCTAGCTTTGTTGTTAGTAATGCTACCTAAGGCCCACTTGACTTCACTCTCTAGGATGTCCGGCTCTGGGTCAGTGACCACACCAGCGTGGTCATCAGGAACATTCAGATCTTTCTTGTATAGCTCTTCTGTGTATTCTTGCCATCTCTTCTTAATCTCTTCTGCTTCTGTTAGGTCCTTGCCTTTTTTGTCCTTTATCATGCCCATCTTTGCACAAAACGTTCCCTTGATATCTCCAATTTTCTTGAAGAGATCTCTAGTCCTCCCCATTCTGTTGTTTTCCTCGATTTCCTTGCATTGTTCATTTAAGAAGGCCTTCTTATCTCTTCTTGCTATTCTCTGGAAATCTGCATTCAGTTGTTTATATCTTTCCCTTTCACCCTTGCTTTTTGCATTCCTTCTTTCCACAGCTATTTGTAAAGCCTCATCTGACAGCCACTTTGCCTTCTTGCATTTCTTTTTCTTTGGGATGGTTTTCGTTGCTGCCTCCTGTACAATGTTACGAACTTCCGTCCATAGTTCTTCAGGCACTCTGTCTACCAGGTCTAATGCCCTAAATCTATTCTTCACCTGCACTGTATACTCATAAAGGATATGGTTTAGGTCATATCTGACTGGTCTAGTGGTGTTCCCTACATTCTTCAGTTTAAGTCTGAATTTTGCAATAAGAAGCTCATAATCTGAGCCACAGTCAGCTCCAGGTCTTGTTTTTACTGATTGTATAGAGCTTCTCCATCTTTGGCTGCAAAGCACATAATCTATCTGGTTTCGGTATTGACCATCTGGTGATGTCCATGTGTAGAGTCGCCTCTTGTGTTGTTGGAAAAGAGTGTTTGCTATGACCAGCGTGTTCTCTTGACAGAACTCCGTTAGCCTTTGCCCTGCTTCATTTTGCGCTCCAAGGCCAAACTTGCCTGTTGTTCCGTTTATTTCTTGATTCCCTACTTTAGCATTCCAGTCTCCTATGATGTAAAGGACATCTTTTTTGGGTGCTAGTTCTAGAAGGTGTTGTAGGTCTTCATAGAACCGGTCAACTTCATCTTCTTCGGCATCAGTGGTTGGGGCATACACTTGGATTACTGTAATGTTGAATGGTTTGCCTTGGATTCGAACTGAAATCATTCTGTCGTTTTTGAGGTTGCACCCCAGTACTGCCTTTCCCACTCTTTTATTGACTATGAGGGCTACTCCATTTCTTCTAAGGGATTCATGCCCACAGTAGTAGATATGATGGTCACCTGACTTAAATTCGCCCATGCCCGTCCATTTTAGTTCGCTGATTCCCAAGATGTCAATGTTCAATCTTATCATCTCATTTTTGACCACATCCAGCTTGCCTTGATTCATAGACCTCACATTCCATGTTCCTAAGCAGTATTGCTCCTTGCAGCATTGGATTTTCCTTTCAACCTCAGACACATCCACAGCTGGACGTCCTATTGGCTTTGGCCCAACCACTTCATTCTTTCTGGGTCTACTTGGAATAGTCCTCCGCTCTTCCTCAGTAGCATATTGGACACCTTTCCGACCTGAGGGTCTCATCTTCCGGCGTCATATCTTTTAGCCTTTTGGTACTGTTCATGGGATTTTCTTGGCAAGGTTACTGGAGTAGGTTGCCATTTCCTTCTCCAGTGGATCACTTTTAGTCAGAACTCTCTGCTACGACCTGTCCATCTTGGGTGTCCCTGCACGGCATAGCTCATGGCTTCATTGAGTTACGCAAGCCCCTTCGCCACGACAAGGCAATGATCCATGAAGGAGATGCCCAGACTAGCTACCGGTAAATAGAATGTTCCCATGACCAGGGAGTTGGAATACCTCTCTGCATCAGATGCTAGGGCCAAACAATGGGGGAAACCATTACTTTCATGTGCTCCTTGAGAGCATCTGACTAGATAGAAACAGAAGGCTGGACTTGATCTGATCCAGGAAGGCAGTTCTTATCAAAAGCCTTCCCACCCGCCACATATTTTTCAGTGCCATTTGAGCCAAGGAGTGGCCTAAGCGTGTAATGGGTCAGGAATGGAATTTGGCTTACCAAAGGAAGGTAATAATTACAGGAGTGATGCATGAGTTAATAAGAAAGGATTCTGGTTCCAGGGTGCTTTTCTGCAGGCAGCTATATTTAGACAACTGTTTCAAGGATAAATAGAGTTACACACACAAACACATGGGGGGGGGGAGAAGGAAGGTTCTTTCTGAATAGTCACTGCAAGCTTTCTGAAACAGAGAAAGCAACTATTTTTGTTTTGTTAATCATGCCTGTTGCAATAGGAGCTGAGCTGAGTTCTTCCTTCTACAGTTAACAGTTCAAATGCAGGTTTGTTGAAATGGGCTGTTGTTAAGAGAACAATACCCAGAAATGGGGACAAAAATGGAACTCCAGAGAGAAAGTGCTTGGATATTTTAGAATTGGTAATTAAAATTAATCGACTGCAGATTACCGTATTTTCCCGAGTATAAGACGCACCTGACTATAAGACGCACCCTTAAAGTTTATTTATTTAAAAAAAATTATATCCCGCCTTATCCTATGCAGAGGCAAATGCCCAAGGCGGCTTACAACAAAAATTAAAAAACAGTTTAAAATACAGAAAAGTTTAAAACCAATACATTAATTTAAAAACAATAAAATCCACGGGGGGGGGGACACACAATATGGAGCACAAAAGCAGCATGGCAGAGCATCTTGAGACACAGGAGGCAGACCACAACCCATCACCCAAACGCTAGACGAAACAAAAACGTTTTGAGCCCTCGCCGAAAAGTCATGAGGGAGGGGGTAGTTCTCAGATCCCCTGGCAGGGAGTTCCACAGTTGTGGTGCAACAGCAGAGAAGGCTCGCCCATGTGTTGCCACTCCCCTAACTTGCGATAGAGGTGGTACATGCAGGAGAGCCCCCTCAGATGACCTAAGAGAGCGGGCCGGAATGTATGGGAGTTTGGTGCTATTAAAATTTTTTAATTAAATCACTGGCATTATTGCAACAGCCTGATTATAAGACGCACCCCTAGTTTAAAAACTTAAATTAGGAGAAAAAAGTGAGTCTTATACTCAGACCAATACGGTATTTAATGGAATTCATTGCAAGGTGGGCAGGACAGTTGTTATCATTACCTGTGAAATGCTCCTCCTTGTAAAGGGCACTGTGTGCACAGAGGGAGGGCATGTATATCTCAGGGAAGTGCATAGAAACACACTACTTGGTGTCCCTGTTAGAAGAGGCCAGGCCAATCACTGTCAGAAGGAAGGAGTTGGTTTTGCCTTCATGCCGTGTTACCCCCAATACAGTGTTTTTTTCCCCTCCATGGGAGTGAATAGCATGTCACTCATTTATATGGGAGACACTAGGGTTACACATGGGGACACCACTGGAGTAGGGACTAAGTAGGGACCTGCCTCTGATGAATCTAGTGTTGGAAGCGAGAGCTGGGTTGTGTCCTATTTCAGTGATGTCTCAGAATGCAGACTCTTTACTTTGTACCACAGACCTCACTGAGAGCCACTGAAAACTGAGTCATCCACATCAAACACCTAGGTTCTGTTTTTTGGTGTCAGTGTGAGGATGAGCAAACCTTGGGTATTGTCTTTCACATTTGTAAGAGTTAAAGGCCTGTCAGAGAAGGGATGATTCTAGTCCTTTTTGTCATTCCACTTACCACACACAGCAACTTCTGAAGAAGAGAATTGTAACTTTGACAATGTTCAATAAGGCTGTTAATCAATGCTAACCAAATGCCTGTAATTATGATGATCACAGTACATGTGTGGGTGGGTCTATACATTGAATCAGACTTCACAGGAGGGGCCGTAGCTCTGTGGTAGAGGTATAGACTGAGGATATGCTTTGTATGCAGAGGTCTCAAGTTCAATCCCTAGTCTCTCCAACTATAGCTCGGAAAGGTCCCTGCCTGACAACCGGGAAAACCACTACCAGTCTGTGTTGACAATGCTGAGCTATATGGACCAATGGTCTGACTCAGTATAAGGAAGCATCTTATGTACTTGTTGGTGAAGGGTGGGCACCAGGATTGGCCCAAGACCTCCTGGAACCTGAGACGGCATGCCAAATGCTGCCCTTCCTTACCTGAGGAAGTGCCAGTCTCTATTTCTCCCACTTTCTTTGAAAAGGAGTAGAAGGCAGAGAAGAAGAGAAAGTGTGGAGGAGAGGAGACGCTCTAGCCCACTACTCTCCTCTCCACTACACTTCCAGAAGTGGAGGTAAGTGGGCAGATGAAAGTGGATGTCCCCTGCCAATTTGCAGCCTGAGGCAACCGTTTCAATTGGCCTCATGGATGGGCCAGCCCTGTTGGGCACCCACTGTTAAGGTTTTGGGAAAGTTCTTCCTCCACCCCAATAATTTCCTTCAGTGCACTGTTTTACTTTTTAACCATAGGAATGAATACCAGCCATTCACTGTGGGAGACTGTGTAGAATTATAACTAGAGTGGGGGCTATGACTAAACCTGGGCACCTGGTCCCAGCCACTGCAAATCAAATCTCCTAGCTATGTAGCCCCACATCTTAACCTTAACCATCTTAACCCACATTTTGGGTCTTGTGTATAAAAATTATTATTAACAAGAAACTCATCACAAAACACGACGACGTTAGATCAAGATGCTTTAGTATAAGGTTTCTGGTATCTGAGGTCTCTATTATATACCATTTAGTGTATCAAAATGTATTATTGAAATCAGATAACAAAAAAAAGGTAAGACATTCACAGCGCAATCCGACTTAACTTTGTGCCGGTGTAACCAGTGGTGCAGCGAGAACGGGAGGCCCCAGAATGGAAAATTCAAATCCCCTCCAAAAGAGGAATTCAAAGGGGATTTGAATCCCTTTTCCGTTCTGGGGCCTCCCGTTCTCACTGTGTCGCTGCTTGAACAGGCACAAAAGTTAAGTTTTGTGATCCATATAAATGTCCCAAGTGCATAACTTACTTTTTGAACTTGCTCATTATTCCACTGTCATTTTTCTTGATATCATGTACTATCTTCTGAAGTTGCCTGTAGGAAAGAAAACAGTAAAAGCTATCGTCAAAGTGATGCTAGTAATAAAGCAAACTCAGTGCAGATGGCAACAGACATAGCTGGACAATTCAAATGTCTTCCATTTTTCCATTACATGTTCCTTGGCCCACACTTTTTTTCACTCTCGTCCTTTTTCCAGATTAATTTATTTCTCTTAAAAACCACTGGTAAATGCCACATCCGATAGTAAAACTTCATCAAGTTTCTGGCAGTTATGCAATTGAAACTTAGCACCCAAGGTGCAATTGTATAAAATCTGTCATTGGTCAGATGACAATTTCAATCATTTTATTAAGATTTTAGAAATGAGACTCAGAGCGCAATCCTCCATAAGTATTGAGCGGTGGAGCAAGTGCTCCGCCCCTCGAAGCCGTTGCAAATGTGCTGCAAAGCACACTTGCAACAACTTTAGAGTAAGGGCCGCCGGTGCAGAGGCCGGCAGCCCTTACTCCACCACCAGATCAACCGAACTGCTGCCAGGGAAGGTAAGTCTCCCGTTGGCGGGTGCAAGGGCGGGCTGGGCAGCGAGAGAGGGTGGCGGGCGGCCGAGCCAGCCCGGGAGGGAGCGGGGATGGAGGCTGCCGCATCCCTGTCCCACTCCCTGGTTTGGTGGCCATTACACAGCCGCTGTAGACGTACGCCAGCTCCCAAGCTGGCGGAAATCCGAGGAGGCCCATTGGGGCCTCCCAGCGCTACACGGGGGAAGGGGACGAATGTTCCTTTCCCCTGAGGAGACCTCCTGGCTGCTCCAGATTGGCCCGGAATACGCATAGGATCCAGCGGGCGGCCCTGGGGCCACCCGCAGATCTTTAGGCAGGATTACGCAATTACTCTTTTCCTTTTATGGGAATCTTGGGCAGTTTCTAGTCTATAAGTGTTTTTTAAATAGTTACTTTAATAGACTTGTTGTTGTTCAGTCGTTAAGTCGTGTCCGACCCTTCGTGATCCCATGAACCATATCCCGCCAGGCCTTCCTATCCTCCACTATCTTCCTGAGTTCGCTCATTTTCATGTTCGTTGCATCGGTGATGCTGTCTAACCATCTCATCCTTGGCCTTCCCCTTCTCCTTTTGCCTTCAGTCTTTCCCAGCATCAGAGTCTTCTCCAGAGAGTCCTCTCTTCGCATTAGGTGGCCAAAATATTTGAGTTTCAGCCTTAGTACCTGTCCTTCCAGGGAACAGTCAGGGTTGACTTCATTTAGGATTGACTGATTTGATCTCCTAGCAGTCCAAGGGACTCTCAGGAGTCTTCTCCAGCACCACAGTTCAAAAGCATCTATTCTTCGGCGCTCAGCCTTCCTTATGGTCCAGCTCTCGCAACCATACATTGCTACTGGGAACACCATCGCCCTGACTATACGAACTTTTGTTGGTATGGTGATATCTTTGCTTTTTATTATGCTATCTAAATTTGCCATAGCTTTCCTTCCAAGGAGTAAGCGTCTTTTAATTTCATGGCTGCTGTCTCCGTCTGCAGTGATCTTGGAACCCAAAAAAGTAAAATCTGTTACTGCTTCCATTTCTGCCCCTTCTATTTGCCAGGAATTGATGGGACCAGATGCCATGATCTTAGTTTTATTAATGTTGAGTTTCAAGCCAACTTTTGCACTCTCCTCTTTCACTCTCATCAAGAGGCTCTTTAGTTCTTCTTCACTTTCTGCCATTAGAGTGGTATCGTCTGCATATCTGAGGTTGTTGATGTTTCTCCCGGCAATCTTGATTCCGGCTTGCGATTCATTCAGCCCTGCATTTCTCATAATGTACTCTGCATATAAGTTAAATAGGCAGGGTGACAATATACAGCCTTGCCGTACTCCCTTCCCAATTTTGAACCAATCAGTTGTTCCATGGCCGGTTCGAACTGTTGCTTCTTGACCCGCATACAGGTTTCTCAGGAGACAGGTAAGGTGGTCTGGTATCCCCATCTCTTTAAGAACTTGCCACAGTTTGTTGTGATCCACACAATCAAAGGCTTTTGCGTAGTCAATGAAGCAGAAGTAGGTGTTTTTTTGGAACTCTCGTGCTTTCTCCATGATCCAGCGCATGTTGGCAATTTGATCTCTAGTTCCTCTGCCTCTTCGAAACCCAGCTTGTACATCCGGTAGTTCTCGGTCCACGTACTGCTGAAGCCTAGCTTGTAGAATTTTGAGCATAACCTTGCTAGCATGTGAAATGAGTGCAATTGTGCGATAGTTTGAACACTCTTTGGCACTGCCCTTCTTTGGAATTGGAACGTAAACTGACCTTTTCCAATCCTTTGGCCACTGCTGAGTTTTCCAAATTTGTTGGCATATTGAGTGCAGCACTTTCACAGCATCATCATTTAGGATTTTAAGTAGCTCAGCTGGGATATTATCATCTCCGCTAGCTTTGTTGTTAGTAATGCTATCTAAGGCCCACTTGACTTCGCTCTCTAGGATGTCCGGCTCTGGGTCAGTGACCACACCAGCGTGGTCATCAGGAACATTCAGATCTTTCTTGTATAGTTCTTCTGTGTATTCTTGCCATCTCTTCTTAATCTCTTCTGCTTCTGTCAGGTCTCTGCCTTTTTTATCCTTTATCATGCCCATCTTTGCACAAAATGTTCCCTTGATATCTCCAATTTTCTTGAAGAGATCTCTAGTCCTCCCCATTCTGTTGTTTTCCTCGATTTCCTTGCATTGTTCATTTAAGAAGGCCTTCTTATCTCTCCTTGCTATTCTCTGGAAATCTGCATTCAGTTGTTTATATCTTTCCCTTTCACCTTTGCTTTTCGCATTCCTTCTTTCCACAGCTATTTGTAATAGACTACATAGACTACAAGCTACAATTAAGTTCACTTGGTAAATTAGTCAACAAAAGCTTTTCCTGAGTAGTGGGGCCAGACCCAGTTTTAATTGGCAGGCCCATGATTAAAGCATATTTGATTTTTTGTGTGGTTATTTGGTTCTGGTGTGTTATTGTAATGAAAATGAAAATATTAAAAGATGGCTGTTTCTTGTAGTGAGTGGTAGCTTTTGCAGTACATCCCCCCCCCCCCCGTATCTGCAGGGGATAGGTTCCTGACCCCTCTGCAGATACTGGAATACACGGATAGGGGAACGCTATCCCTGCAGTCCTCCGCGGCCCCCCTGCCACACTCCCCGCACCCAGTACCTTCATTAAGTGTCCAGCGCTGGTGCAAAGCCAGCATGTCTCTTCCTTTAGGCAAAAGATGAGCCGGCTCCTTGCACAGCGCGAAGCCAGCGAATCTCTTCCTTTAGGCAAACGATGAGCCGGCTCCTTGCACAGAGCAGGCAAACAGCCTGCATGCTAGAGAGGCTCCCAACATTAAACAGGAAACATTAAACGTTAATGTTGGGAGCTTCTCTAGCATGCAGTCTGCTTGTCTGCTCTGTGCAAGGAGCCGGCTCATCGTTTGTCTAAAGGAAGAGATGCGCTGGCTTCGTGCCAGTGCTGGATGCTTAATGAAGGTATTGGGCATGGGGGGGCATAGGGGGGCTCCCCGCTATCCGCAGATAAATGAATCCGTGGATACACCACCACCCCTGTATTCACAGTATTACATTTTAAAGTAGCTTACATTTTCTTCACTGTTCAAAGGCACCTCTGTTAAGGTTTTATGCCACCAATATGCAAACTGTGATCGATAAAATGCCAATATATTTAAATTTAACTGATTAATCAGTGAAAATGAATATTTTTCATCAGCTAAAGTATATTTGATTGGTGGACACAGAGAACTTTTTCAAACCCTGAACTGTTCTGCAAAAGCAAACACAATTGTGAATGCTATTTATGGCCCAGTCCTATGGGCTGTTTATAATTATGATAGCGGATCTTGCTATCCGCTGACATAAAAGCTGCAGTGGTGTTCTGTTATAAAAGGCACACCACTGTTATGCACTTCAGGGCCTCTGGCACAGACAGCTGGAGGCTCTGTGTGCACACCAGAGACTGATGGATGCAGCCCTGGAGCAGGTAAGGTAGTAGAGGGGGGTAGTTTGGGGGGGTAGATGGGCTGAACCAAGGGGCAGTTTAAGTGCAGGAGGGGATGCATCTTAGTGGCAATCATGCATGCTGGATCCTATTCCCCTTTCCCAGCCCAGACCTGCCTCCTTCCTGTCCTCCGACTCAGACCAGCAAAATAGCTGGTGTAGGTCTGTGGAGACCCACTGACGACTAGGCAGACTAACGGGAGGTAAATAATTTTTTTTTTACTTATCTCTCACAGGCCATCTGATGGCCCCCACCATTGCACGCAGCACATGCTCTGTTGGTGTAGCTGCATGGCACAAGACGGTGGGGGGCAGGACTGGGCTCTTAATATACCGCTTTCTTGGGCAAGATTGCCAGAGAAACAAGGATCCAGGCAGTGTCCATAGACAGACAATTAAGGGCTGAAATATCAGCCATTATTCCCATTACTGGAAATAGAATGAGTATGAGCGTACAGTTTCGTTTAATAGTTGTGGTCAAGGTATGCTGTACGCCTGGTGCAAGAAATACGGTAGTTAGCCCATGGAATCTCATGATCTGAATACCAGTTCTCTTAAATCTCATATTTGCTCAACTCTTTATTCCACTGGTGACCTTTCTTTAGTGGTATTCTCTCCTTCGATGTGTGCCTAATTACAAAAATATTTGTAGTTGTCGTGTGTATCTCTTTATATCATAATAAAGCACTAAAAGCAGTTTACAGCAATAAAAATACAATATAACAATTGCAGAAATAACACTTTTTAGCAAATGCATCAACAGTGCAGACTTGGAATTAAATCTAATATAGCAATTAATATAAGATCCATTTAAAACAGCAGTAGGCTTACCTGTTAAATAGTGAAATAAAAATGTGAAAAACTTCTAATTGAACGTACTTCTGAGTAAATTTGGTTATTTTTTATTGAAATACTTAGGATCAACACTGCAAGCATATCCCACCCTGTTCTGTTCTGTGCCTCCATGACATTCTCACCCAGATAGACAAGAACATTCGGTTGAGAATGTTGTCTCTGCCAAACCACTGCTCTGCTGACTCACAAATTAGAGACAGATTAACAAACAAATTACACCCAAATGGCAGCCCCATCCAGTTATATATTGTCTCACTGTGCAGGATAGAAGCTGGGAGCCAGGTTGATAGGTCAAAATGTGTATTGTCTGACCCCTCCCCACCCCAAAATATCAGAGACAAGAGAAACGTTGCAGGTGGGGGCGAGGGTGGGAGGGAGAGGGGAACCATCTGAGAATGGACTGTGCTTAGAGAAAGGTTGGCAACTTTTGAAATGGCAACCCTGTTGTTACATCTTTAATAGCCATCTGACCTGCTCCAATGTGCAAGTGGTCTTGCTTATCTTCATGCCATGAAAAGCATCTAGTTCTGTACATCAATCTTTTGTTGAAGGCACAAGAGCTGGTTTTGTCCTGGCCAGTGGGCAATTCTAGTTTTTTTAGCTCCAGCTAAGGTCCTGGAAACCGAAGTTAATCCTAGAGTTTCCACTCCACCCAGAGTGGTAGATCTCTCTCAGCTTTGGCCTCTACCACATTATTGAAGAAAAAAGCAGAAGACAGGCCAATAACATTTCAGTGGAGCTGGGCTCCATGCAGTTGATGAAGAATAAATACTATTCAGCTGGTATTTATTTTGGTTGGTATGTCTTTTAGTTTTCTATAAACAAGTATGCAGGTGAAACATGAAGTTTTTTTTTTTTAGAGAGAGGATTATAGTTATAGTTGCTAAACAATGAATGAGCTGGCAAGTTCCAGCAAATTCTATAACTACATGGAAAGTTAGAAATGCCTAAATAATTGTTCCTTGTGTTATTGCCCTTTATTTCAAGGATAAAGATAAGCCAAAGGGTAATTCTTTAATCAGAATGTGTTTGTTCTAAATTCAGTTCAATCAGGAGCAAACTTATGTCCAATCACAAACAACAATAGGAAACAGAACCATAATTTTTAGTAAGCTTCTTGACCCTAATTATCTAAATCAAGCACAGTCACCTTGTTGCCAATGACCTCAGTTTCCAAAACGTACAAAGTCTCTCCTAACTCCATCTTGTTTCCTTAGCTGACACTTGTGAGAGTCATCCAGGACTTTGCCCTAGAGCGAGTGAGGCACGGCTGCCTCTAATCAAGATCATGCTAATAAAGATCTATCGGTTGGATTGGAAGGTTGTAGCACTGCGAGTCACTTTCCACGAAGCAGGGCTTGCAAATTTGGGCTCCCCACCTTGGCCTAATCTCATCTGCAAGCACAAGTCTCACTGCACATAATACATTAACGGCCCAGTCCTAACTGCTCTAGCTGATGCTCTAGCGCAGGGGTGGGGAACCGGCGGCCCACGGGCCGCATCCGGCCCCAGGAGCGATCCGGTCCGGCCCGCGCGAGACCGGACCCGAATCAATCAGGTCCGGCCTGCGCGAGCAGACCGGAGGCTCCGCCAGCCCCCCTGCGCGCTCACCTCGGCGCGACTCCTTTCGAATCTGGCTGCTTCTCCGTGCAGAAGCAGCTGGATTCGAAAGGAGACGCGCCGAGGGGAGAGTGCGCAGTGTGCTCACCTCGCGCGACTCCTTTGGAACCCGGCTGCAGCTGCCGCCGCCTGAAAAAGGTAAGGAGAGGGGGGGAGGTAAAAGCAGGGGGGGCGGTGGGTGGGTGTGCGCCCCCCCCGGCGCGCGCGCAGGGGTAACTTTTTCCGATGGAGGGGCACACGGCCCACGGGACATTTTCCCCATGGGAAAATGGCCCTCCATCGGAAATAGGTTCCCCACCCCTGCTCTAGCGCCTCTTCCGCTGGTACTGACTGCCGTAAAGCAGTCAGCACCAGTCGTAAAAGGTGCTCCGGTGGCACGCTACTCAGCATGCTGCAGGGGCTGTTGGTGGAAAGGCCGGAGCCTTCCTGCGGGTGGGCAGAATGGGGCAGGGAGGGGGAGGAACGGGGGAATTTCTGGGCGTGGAGGGGGGGTGGGCAGGAGGTTGAACAAAGGATCCTGGTGGCACCAGCATATGCTGGATCCTAACCCTGTTCCCTCTCCCCGGATTTGCTGGCGCAGATCCAAGGAGACCCATTGGGGCAGTGGAGGCTTGCCCTGGGGTAAGGGAACAAAAGTTCCCTTAATTCAAGGAGGTCTCCAGACGACCTCCCCCACAGGAGGGGAGGTCCATTGGCGTGGTTGCATTGGCTGGGGGGGGTTTAGCGAGGATTGGGCTGTAATTCTCTCCTTCTCTCCCATTGGGTCATCTCTGGCGGAGGAAACTCAGCCTACCTGGCAGCCTGTCTCACACTCTCTCCCTCTTTCCCTCCTTCACTCAACCTGTGTCTGTCTAAATGGAGCTATTCACAAGTATTCTTTCATCCATAACCACTTGCCGTAAATCTCTGTGCAGCTGCTCTTACAGGTAAGATGCCTTTTCCTTGTTTTTCTATATCTCTGTCTTGTGGTTACTGTTAGCCTAATTCGAGACACTTAGAAGCTGTTCCAGGTAATGATCCCAAAACAGCCATACACTGCATTTGCACCTCTCTAGTTATAAAATTCCCTAATTGAGTTTAATTCTGGGCTGGACAGACCCGGACCCAAGACTGTGTGTGTGTACATATGTAGTGGTAGATACGTGTGCGTGTGTATGAGAGCAGTGTTGGCAACACCCCCAGTTCAGCAAGAGAGGCAGCACCATTCAAGTGCAACATTGATCAACAGTCAGCATAATTTTTGGCAGTGTCAATCATCTGTTTGAAGCAGTGGTGGAACTACGACACCCCCCCCCGCGTCGGAAGTAACGTCGCCGCCAGCACTGGTTTTAGAGCACCGAGGCGCAAGGTGGGCGGGAGGGCCAAACCCCTCGCGGCGGCTGCCGTTCGCACCGACAAAACGGCCCGTTTCGCTGTGCCGCCATTACACCCCCCACCCGCCTGCCGCCTGGGGCCCACAGCTGCCGCCCCCTGCTGCTAAGGGTCCCCTGCCCCCAGCCCCCTCCACTACTGGTTTGAAGCAATTGTGTGATCAGGTGACTGAATTCTGCTCCCTTTTCCTTAACAGAGGATCACTAATATCAAAGATCACAGCAGTGACCATGTAATAGGCATGAACAGGGAGAAATTGAAGAGGTGAAGCTTTTTACCAGCATGAAAATGCTGTGATGGAGAAAACAGCACCTGCTGCATTTCTACTTGTCAGGCAGCAGTTAGAGATAAAGAACATCTGTCCATCTGTCCCGCCTGAACACCACAGTGTGAAAATATGCTCTCTACATATTAACTAGGCATGGTTAGACTTCTGTGGACTGAGAAGGTCCCAGTTTGGCTGGCAGCCTTTACCAGAGGTATCGTTTTATGAAACTCTGTGATTCCACAGGTTACCCAATTCTACACTTTAGTGGATTTGTGATAAAATTAGAGGAAGGTGCTGCACTGATTTCGTACAGTACCTGAAGAATTGCAGGAGAGGCAGTCTTACCGCTCTGCTGGTAATAAAAGTCCCATTCTTTTCAGTGCAGCTTGTGCCACTACATGCTGGGTGGGACTGCAAATAAGCAATGCAGTTGCAAATATTGACTATGGCGTGGCTCACATTATCTGGGACATACAGCAAATTATGGCCCTAGTATGACAATGTACTACTACTGTATTTTAGGGAGGGGCCGTAGCTTGGTGACCGAGTACACGCTTTGTATGCAGAAGGCCCCAGGTTCAATCCCAGGCATATCCAGGGAAGGAGGAGAAAGGCCTCTGTCGGAAACCCTGGAGAGCTACTCTCACTCAGTGTCAACAGCATTGGGCCAGATAGCCCAATGGTCTGACTCAGTATGATGTTTCAAGACTGTCATGTTGCTTTCTGATTTAGGAAGGGAAAAGAATAAACTACAGATTAAAACACACACATACCCAGCAGTCAATTAGAAATCCACTGATTCAGCTTTTCTCAATCTGTGCGTTTGAGAACTGAAGTGGGTTGTGACCTGATTTCTGGTGGGTCCCACAGAGCCTCCAATGATGAGTGATGGAAGATCAGACAACTAATTGCCTCAAACCCCGAGGTTATTCAAAAATCATATAGCTGCTAATTGCCCTGCAAAGAGCTGAGCTCCTGCAGTTTGCAAGCTTGTGCAAATATAGGGAGATAAATGTTTGAGCGTCTTTTTTATGGTGTTTCCCCCCCCCCCAAGTCTGTCAATGACAGGTAGTGGGGGCTGGTGAAGGCTGGTTCACATAACTAAGCCCCTCAAGCCTTGAGGCTATTCATTAGGGCTGCCTCATTACGAGAAATGGATTGAGTTTTTTTCAAATAAATAAATAAAACATTACCTGTAAATAAATAAATATTTCTTTCTAGATCACCTTTTTTTAAAGTCTCGTAAAGCTAAGTGGGTCCTGATAGAGTGTCATTTTAAAAAGTGGGTCCTGGTGCTAAAACGTTTGAGAACCACTGCACTGATTCATAAAAAGCATAATACTGTACACTACTTTAAAAGCCAAATCTGAAGTCCTGATTCTCTCTTAGAGAGAACGTTGTATGTTACAGCTGCCCTGTCAAAGCTGCTTGAAATTGCTCCATGTGGCAGATGGTACCATGTGGAGTGCAGGTCATGTGCAGCGGCTCACCACATTGATATGCATATATCACTGGAAACTTTCTTTTGCGGTGGAACGGTGAAATGCTCAATCCACATGGTGAGCTTCGGCTCACATGGAGTGATTTAGTGGTCTTCAAATAGTTGCCAAAACTCATAACGGGCATGAAGATCACATCTGCCTTATAAGGATGTGAACACAAGCACGACAAGGCTAGTCCACATGAACGAAAGAGTTCAACATGTGCTAGCCTACACCCACTCGAACACCTGACATCCAGACACTTGTCGGCTAGTGCATGCTCTTCATTCTGCATGTGAGATTTTCCCCTAGAAATGTTAACAGGGCATTTGCTGTTCCCAGAGACTCTTCTATGCTTTGCATTGTGCTCAGCAATGCTAAAGCAGGCACATAAATGACTGTTATAAAGATGTGTCCTAAATCTTGGAAACAGTTCCTTCTTCATGGAGCTGAGCGCTTCTTGCAACCTAGGGCAGTTTTGGAACACTAGTTTTTAACATGCCTCATTAATGAAGGCCTTGTCATATTTTTCAGACTGTGATTTTTACCTTCCTGCTGTAATTTTATTAGCTTATATATAATCAGATTTAATAATCACACTCTCTGAATAGATATCACACTCCTGGCCCAATCCTGTTGTGGCATTACACTACCAGAATGAGCGTTCTGGAGCCATAATGTGCTTTCTGGCTGCCACAAACGTAACATGCCAGAGCGCACAGCCTGGCTGCCGTCGCAAGCAACAAGCAGCCTTGTCCATGCACCAGCAAACTGGGGGTGCCCGCCAGCACTGGTAAGTGGGTGCCGGGGGTTGGAGGGAGGGCGGAGGGGTGGAATCGGGCAGGGAGGGGAGGGGCGGAATGGGGAGGAACAGGGGCGGGGAGGAGGGTGGATCAGGCCCAGGAAGGAGGCAGGTTCAGCAGCAGCAGCAGTGTCCTCTGAATCCTAACCCCCCTCCTGGGCCTGATCTCCCTTCACGGGTCCACTCAGAGATCCGAGTAGACCCATCGGGCTGGCAGGGGCCTTCCCTGGGGCAAGGGAACAAATGTTCTCTTGGGCCAAGAAGGCCCCTGGAGGCCAAAACTCCCCTGCAGAATGCTGCGGACACCACACTGGTGCTGCTGCATTGCCATGTGGGGAGTTAGGATTGGGCTGTCCTTCAAGGAAGTTTTTAATAATTAAGATAATACTGCTGAATAGGTTCTCAAATTTTCATGGCTGGACAACACATACACAGTTAAAATATCCGGGTTTAAGGACCATGGTCGTACATTAAAAACATCCATATTCCAACGTTCTTCACTTAACCTGGGGAAAGCCTCCGTCGCCACCATGGGACTCCTCGCCTGCTATTTAGCAGGTATAAGTCTGAGGAGTATAATGGCAGTGGTAAGGGAAATGGATGGGGTTAGGATATTGGCGCATGCGAATGCCGCCAATACCACCACCTACCTCCGCCCCATCAGGAACACCTCTGTTCCTCCCCCTCCCCGCCACCATCACACCTACCTTTGTGAGTCTGGTGGCAGGCATTGGTGGTGAGTCTTCCTGCATTGCTGCTGGTTGCGGCAGCACACTCAAAATGGCTGCCAGCAGCACGTTATACGCGCCACCATAAGCTATTTTACAACAGCGGAACTCTGTTCCGCTGTCGTAAAGCCCTGTGTGTGCTAGCTCAATCCTAGATAGAATTGGGGCAAAAATCACCTTGAAGGAGGAGTTCAGTAGAAAACAAATGCAAAGAAGAACAAATTCAAAAGACTGCAGTCATGGAAACATGGTTTTTTAGATAAGTTTTTTTTAAGTGTACATTTAGCATAATAAACAGGAGCTGCCACACCAGGGGTAAAAGGACTCAATAGTCCTAGGTTAAATATTTTATTGAATATACGCTTGAGTATTATCCCCCAAATGCAGGACAATGAAAGCTCCTTTTAAATGACATGTTTCAAGAGGCTGCATGGGTTATTATTTTCAACAACCCAATATATACTTCACATACTTATAAGTGAGAGAACCCTTGCCCATGTATGTATAAGGGAATGAATGAGTTAAAAAACACATCTGTCAGTTTAATCCGTAGCTGAATGAATGGAAAGTTTTACTGGCAACTACCAATTTTAACTAGATTCTTTGAATCTGACTTTCTACTGTAGCAGGAAATGAAAAATATTAACAATGGCTGCTTCCTTGTAACAACAATGTCCTGATGCAGGTGAGGACCATGCAGGCTCATGGAAATACGTCTCCACACATGTATCACTAGCCGGATCACAAACTGGTGTAAATCAGATACTATTTCTTGTGTGCTTCTGAACATGAATTTCATCTGCACGGCATTATTTTCAACTGGATTTACATCCAAGTTTGCATCCTTATCCACATTCTGATGCAACAAACCTCATGGAACTACATGCGACTGGAGCTGGATCACTGATCAATCCATTAAAAGTTTGACTAATCAACCAAATTCTTGAATGAGTTGGTAGCTCTATTTAAAGATGAAATACAGGTATCCCCCGCTTAATGACGGGGATAAGTTCTGGAAAACCTGTCATATAGCGAAACTGTCATTAAGCAAGTCCTCAATGTAACACAGTGGAGTTGTAATAGGGAATTAATGGAAAACACAGTGTACATTATGAGTGTAACACAAAGCACAACAAGATTTCTACCTGTCAATGGAGGTAGAAATACACACACAAACACAGAGAGTTAAAGATGACTTTTTTTGCATTTAAAATACAGTACTGTAGCTTTAATTCTTTGTTTACACTTTTGGAACCTCCGTCATATATGCAGATCATCATTAAGCGATCCGTCATTAAGGGGAGGACACCTGTACCAAAGATGCTCAAAAAAACAAAAAACCAGATTACAGGAGAATATCATCCATGAACAGAACTGCATTCATAAGAACCACACCTTTGGACTGAAGTTTTTATTCTTTTGTACACTGCCTTGTTCAGATTTTATCTTAAAAAGTACCAGTATATACACATACAGCAGTGGCGTCGCTCCAGTAGGGGCGGGGCCGTAAGTATCGCTCCGTCGTAGTCCCTTTACCGAGCGAGCAGGAGGCGGCCCCGCCCCCTCACTGTCGGAGCCATTCCCCTGCGGAGAAAGCAGCAGGCAGGGTCTCTTGCCTGCTGCTTTCTCTGCAGGGGAATGGCTCCGACAGTGAGGGGACGGGGCTGCCTCCTGCTCCCTCGGTAAAGGGACTACGACGGAGCGATACTTACGGCCCCGCCCCTACCGGAGCGACGCCACTGACATACAGTACTTTATTTAAGAAATAATATAATAAATAAGAAGTGCTTGATTTGTGAAGCAATCAGCTAAGCTCAGGTAGCCTGCTACTATTTGGAATTAAAGTCAGCATGGCTTTTTATTTACTTTTTTCTATACTAAATGCAACAGAAATGATCTCACCAGCATCACATACTGTGTGTTTGTTGCTGTTGTTCTTGTGGGAGGGAATCCATAGAAGGTGTTATAGTTAAATTTTGCTTTACAGCGCAATCCTATGCAAGACAACTCAGAAGTCCCATTGTGTTCAATGGGGCTTACTCCCAGGAGAGTGTGTATAGGATAGTAGCCTCAGGCCCCAATACGATCCTTTCCCTCTACTGATGCAGCCACACTGTCGGTGCGCACGCTGCATTTTGCATTGCATTGCATCCCCAGAGGTGTCCTCTGGGTAAGGAAACATTTGTTCCCTTATCCAGGGGTAAGCCTCTAGCACTGCAACAGGTCTACTCAGATGTTCGACAGCAATTTTGCTGACCAAGTGAACCTGGGAGGCCTGGAAGGGGGATAGGATATCGGTGGCACAGCTGCTGCCAATACCACCCCATCTCCTCCCCGTTCCCCTCCCCACCCAGTCCCCACCCAGTTCCGCACCCTCCTCACCTCCTTTTTGCCCCCTGTGCTAACTTACTGGTGCCAGAGCTGTGGAGGGACTGCTGGCAGGCCACTGCTGCTTGCTCCTTGCGGTGACAACCCAGCTGCTCCTGATGGCATGGCATGTTTACGACTGCCATAAAGCGCCTTATGCCACCGGAATACTAGTCCCAGCACTGTAAGGTCAGCCTAAGATTGGGCTGCCTGAGAAGGTGAATTACATGGAAAGATGAAACCATCGTTCCAGCCATCACTTCATACTGCCTATGCTCACCTTAATTTGGGCAGTTCCTTGCTATCTTCCTTCTGTGCATGTGCTTATGTGCTCTCATGCTCTCTTTGTTTATGCAATCATGCCTTACCATATTTACCAGGAAGCATGTGTCATTCATTTCAGTAGGACAAGCTTCTAAGTATGTAGGCATAAAGTCATACAGTACTTTGAAAGGTCACCCAAATAATTTCTTTTTCACATGAGTAATTCTTTTCAAGTAAAAGGGATAAAGCATGTTATTAAGTTAGACAAGTGCTCGTTTATATAATGAGCTGGCTAGAAGGGAGGCAGAAGACTGTGACCTGTACAACGGATCTTCCTTATCCTATCTATGGGCTATCTTTAGCTTTGCTCATGAAAATGAAGGAAAAATAGCAGAGTGTCTAGAAGAGCATATTGAGCAAGACCCGGTTAGGTTTGTGTTTTAAGTGAAATGTGCGCACTCTTAGAAGTTGTCCTCCTCGTACAATGACTGTCATTATTTTACACTCTACCAGGCAGTGTAGCCAGTTTTCCCACACATATCTCAGGAAGTACTAGCAGTAATAGCAATAGTGTGTAGGTGGTACATGGGAATATGTCTATCTGTCCTGAGCAACAATGCTAACTTTATGAATGTATGGATTCAGTAGGCACTAGGTCGACTAAAATTCCATGTCAAAGTGATGCAGGAAGACACAGAGTTGTATAAAAAAAATAGTTCTATGCACTCCTTAGGGTTGTGTTGGGTTTTTGTTTGTTTGGCAGGATATAAATTCTGCAAATGATGTGGGGGGAGCATTAAGATAGAGTGATGGGGAAGGTGTATTGCCTCTCTGCCTGTGTCACGCCACTGTTAGAGAGGTACAGAGCCCTATTAGAAAAATGTGGCAACCCCCAATATCCTCTTTCTTGTTCCTGGCCTCTCACATTCCCACCTTAGCACTTTTAGCTATGTTGTTGTTTATTTGTTCAGTCGCTTCCGACTCTTTGTGACTTCATGGACCAGCCCATGCCAAAGCTTCCTGTCGGCCGTCGCCACCCCCTTTTAGTTATATTGCTCCCTAGATCTGAAACAGCCATGTTTCCACGACTCATTTAGTGATTTCTTTGAGGTGCCTCCTAAACCTAATTTCTTTTGTAAAGCTTCTTCTTTGCCTGGTGTGCTGAGCGTCACCAGTTTGTGTCTTCTCCCTGCTCTTCAGGACTCTTGTCATGCTCTGCCAGCCAGCTCCCCTTATTTTTCTCCTGTCTTGATGATCTCTTATGTTCTGTGGTCTATCGTTCTGTGGTCTATATGTTCTGTGGTCTATCTATATGTTCGAGTGATGGTGCGTAGGGCTTCATGTATCCCAGCAAGAGTTAAAAAGCAGACGCACGAGTGACTGGCGTATGCGCTATTTGTGCTCAGGGTGATGCATGAATGGAGAATTTATGCTTCTTTCGTGACTGAGATGAACAGATTGTCCCTGGACATGGAATTTGGCTTTTCTGCATGGGTGAGAGGCTAAAGTTCCCCATTTACATGTTATCCTGGAAGTGCAACAATTAGATGTATAAATCCTTTACGCCTCTGCTTTTCAGCACTTCCTATAACATTATGTGGGAAGCTACCCTGGCTCTTTACTGCATATTACTACCTGTAAAGGTACTGGCAATATCTGGGCATATATATACAACACAATAGTCAATCTAGCCTCCTGCCTTCAAAAATATATGAATGTCTGACCGACAGCAAGAAGTCACTCTTAGCTTCATCTTATTTATTTGTTTTCTTTTAGTATTTCTATTCAGCCTCATTGCAAAGAGTTGCTGCCTCTTGTCACCAACCAGCAATCGGAAACCACAGGTTTGTCTTTCAAATAGAGATCCAAGAATTGCTACAAAAGTTGTTGAAGAATCTTGTGCCCTAGTTCTGTGCATCTGATTCCTGCAAGCTACACAGCACCTGTGAATGGCCCAGATTTGTACCCTGGAAGCCTGCAAGGAAGATTGCGGAAACAGCAGCCCAACACAGGTGGCGCTGCCCACACGGAGGAAGAAGGCGCATAACTTTATGCCACTTGGCAGTGTTTCCTATGTGGCAACAGTCAAACAAAGTATCGAAAATGATTCTGAGTACATGCTGACATGAAGAGGTGTCAATTTTGTTTTGTTTTTCCTTCCACGTTGGGTTCCTATGCCTTTAACATGCCTAAACCGGGCAGACATTCAATAGGTAAAGCACTTTCCAGCTGTGGGGGAACGCTTCTGCTCTTACATTTTTGCCTTTCACCGAAAGGCGCAGGAGCCTGTCCAGGCAAAGCGGCAGCTGCTATTTCCAGCCACACAGAACTCCTGCCTTTCCTGACTTGAGAAGAATTCTGTACAGCTTGAAAGCTAACAATCACTTTGGATCCTTATCTTTACTTCAGACTGCGAGCAAGTTGACCCCTCCTCCTGCTTCTCTCCCCAGGTTTTCATCGTGCACCACAGCAGGAAAGAAAGAACCTCTGAGTCACAGGCTCGGAGTAAAAGGGGAAAAGAAAGCGCCTACTACCAACCTGAGTTTCTGCCCTGCTGGCACCGTGATTTTATTGAATTTGTCCATTCTGCTGCCTCCACGTCAGATGGGCATCTGCAGCTCCCTCGTTTCCTCGAGGGGAAGGCGAACAGCTGCCCTGAGAGAGGACGGATTCGGCTCAGGATTTCCCCCTTCCAGCTCAGATTTGTGCGCGCCTAGCCGCCGGGGAGCGAGTCCTCCTCGTGTGTTTTTAGGAGAAGCAAAACTTGCCCGAGCGCATCGTCGGGTTTCATGTTTCGAGTGCGTCATGTGACAGAGCCCGCTTGGCTGGTCATAGGGTGTTTGTACGAACTTGAAGAAGAAGATCCACACCTTTTGGGCGTGTAATCAACCCGCCTGTCTGGGGCTGAAATCCTGCATTCCCTTGGTTGCTTCACGTGCCTCTGGCGTTTCATCCGAAGGCAATGACGGCAGGCCAACTTCCTGCCCTTCTCCTCGCTGCCTGGAGGTGTGGCTGCCACTTTGGTGCCTGGGATGGGAGCGCCGGCCTGGGAGGCATTTTGCTGAGGCTCTGCTGAAAAAAGGGTCTGATTGATCTGTTGCTGCAGGGTGATGATGATGATGATGATGATGCAAACATTTGTTTTATGTCCTTCACGTTCAGAAGACATAGACCCCTCTCTGAACACACCAGGTGCTGGGGACAGAAAGCAGCGGGAGGGCTATCGCCCCCCCCCCAGGCCCCCCAGGCCATACTTAGAAGCTTCCCAGAGGAACCTGGCGGGGCGCTGGTCTTGAGGGAAGCGACGTTGCTCTGATCCGACAGTGCTGCTGCTCTCAAGTTCCTGCCAAAAGTGGGCCCGATCCAAGCAAGGCTAAGCAACTTGAAGTATCGCGGATCCACGGATGTGCATGTGCACATCCTGCTTTCCATATCCATCCAGTGCTGACCCAAGACCTCCCAGCAGCTGAGACGGTGTGCCAAATGCTGCCTCCCTTTACCTGGTGGTGTGCCAGCCCACCACCAGATATGCTGTAGCCCACCCACCCCCTCTCCCCCCTCTCCTCCACACTCCCTCTTCCACTCTGCCCCCCCCTCTTCTTTTTCCAATTCAGGGACTGGCTGGAAAAGGAGGAGCAGTGGAGATGAGTGGGTTGACGAATGCCCCCCCATCTGCTGCTTTAGGTGGCCTCATAGGTGGGCCAGCCCTGTGTTCATCGCAGAGCCCTCTGTAACTCTTGGTTTTGTTGCAGCTATACTTAGCCAGTATAGTTCTTGCACTGTGCAGTCACAGTATTGTAAGTCTCTTTGCATTTACATTTTCCCTCAATGTTTCCACGAAGGCGCCCATGAACCTCATGACAGGCGAAGCCTCAAGGGCTCTGGAATCAGGCTGCCTGGTGTCAAGCAACTGCAGAAAATAATTTCATATGAATAAATGGGGGTTTTAGTGTGTAAACCCATTTGGCGTGACCTCCATTTGCAGGGAAAGTCAGATAGAAGGTGAATTAGCACCAAGTTTTAGCAGGCACATGTTGACTTGGACAGAGCAGGGGAGATAAAGAGAGTGTGCAAAATGAGAGTAAAACACCAGCTATTGTGCAGTGCTACACTTGGTTCCTCTTTCATGAACAACAGCAGTTTTTGTAGTTAAGGAACTAGAACACGAAGGGATTGCATGAGGAGGCACATATGATGCAGGGCAACAGGGCAAACAGCACTGTCCAATCATGGCAACAGGAGCACTGGATCACGTGACGGACAGCTGGTATGAAATCTCTTCCATCAGAGGGATGATGTTGGAACTTGGAAGTGCTTCCGTTTAGCTGGAAATGCTAAAGAAGGCTCCGTTATTACATTCTATATGAAAAGATTTCTTGCTACTTTCTAGTTTTGTATGGAATGCTGCAGAAAAGAGCTAGTCTTTCACCCAGAATACTTGTCAGATGGACCAGGCAGAGAGGGGTGGGAGGAGGGAGGAAGCTAGTCTCGGGATTCACAAATGAATGGTAGGAATTGTTTTCTTTCACATTTAAAGCAACTGCTGACCAACCCCTTGTAAGCTGGTGTGGTCTCGTGATCCCAGTGTCTGAGTGTAACTGGGGAGTCCCAAATTCAAATTCCTGCGCTTAGTCATGAAAACGTAGGCCAGCCACTCTCTCTTAAGGCTGAACTACATTACACGCGTCGCGGAGCTTTTGACATCATATCGGAAGCAAGCGGAGCCGCTGCGACCTCCGCACTGCCGGTGCGTACCTCAAGCTGGAATCCTACTTTTGAGGGGGCGTGTTCGCAGAGCTGGGGGGCAGTTCGCAGAGCTACTGCAGCCTACCAATCGTAGGAGAGGGGGGAGAGTGGCTGCATGCCAGTCAGAACTACCTCCAATCACCTTCTTAAAAAGGCGGGACAACAGGAGGGACAACAGGCGGGAAGACACTTCCCCGCTCCAAACGCGTAGGCAGAGGCAGAGACGGCGGCAGAGCCTCTGTGTGTAATGTAGTTCAGCCCTTAGGCTGACAGACTCCGCCTTGCAGGGGTTCTTGTGTGGGTAAAAGGGCTGTGAGCAGCACACACGGTGCCTTGAGCTCCATGGAGGAAGGATGGGCTATCAATCCATAAAATGCACTTCCAGATTGTCATTTTTACAATCCCTGCAAATGAACCAAATGGTGGTTGGCAGGAACGATGGAACGTGGACAGAAAGGTGCTGCCGATGTCGGTCTGCAGAATAGCTGAGCGCCACAGAAGTATGGCAAAGGGGTTGACTTTATTTTATAGTCAAGGAGCTATAATTCCCAACCTCATTCATCCTTATGAAAAACCCTGACAGGAAGGTGCGAGAGGACAAGAAGAAACGGGTACAGAGTTGTGGTAATCTATCATCATCCTTGTGCTTTTGAGTTCCAGAAGAACATAACAGCTGACAAAAATACACCAAGCACTGTAATATACTATCTTCATGTTGTAGGTCACTTATTATCATGTTACAGATAGATGGCAACTTGTCCAGAGGTCTTTGCTGAACAATTAATTATTGATTTTATTTAAAAAATACCCGAATCCAGGTATTTAAGGTCAAGTGCAGAGGTACTTCCTAAAGAGTTCATGTATAAAAGTATACCCCCTGAGTGGTTCCCCCCGTTTACCCCCCCATACCCCCTCTGGGTTGTGGCACGAGCAGGAGGACCCGCCTGCCTGTGCTGCAACCTGGAAAAGAAGGCTACAGCCCTGCCAATTCAGCAGGGCTGTAGTCTTTCCCTCCAGGTTCCCGCTCACGCCGCAACCCCAAAAAGAAGGTTAATGCTGCCCCTTATCAGCTGCTGATCGCAGCAGCTGATAACAGGCAGCGTCTCACGCACCCCCGGCAGAGACGCGGCTGCGCCCCCACGTGGGAGGGGCCGCCGATGCTATGCTCCATGTGACTGCAGGCGTGACGTCATGAAGCACCAACCACGGCCCCCCCAGCACCAATTTCCAGGCCATTTCAGAGCCGTTTGGAACCAGGGAGGGCGGGAGGGCCCAACCTCCGCACAGCGAAACCGGCGGAGACGACGACAGGCTAACGGCAGGCAAGTCTTGTGCCCTGGGGCCCACCGTACCACTGCACCAACCCCCGCAACGCTTCTGACCCCCGGTCTGCGGTCCGTGTACCCCTAGGGGTACGCATACCACAGGTTGGGAACGCCTGCTCTAGAGCAACTGGACACAGCCAACGATGGAGGCAAGGTGGCGGGGGAGGTGGGAAGGCATAGAAGAGGGCAGAATGGGGGTGGGGGTGGGCGAAATGATGTGGTGACGGGGCAGAAGAGGGAAGAACAGGGCTGCGATGGGCGGATCGGATTGGGGATGGGGTGGGCTTGGCAGCAGTGTTTCCTGGACCTGATCCTGCAGCACAGGTCCACACAGACCTGCACCCAGGGCCCATCAAAGGGGGGGGTAAAGGGGGTAAATTTTACCCAGGCCCAGGGTCAAAAAGGGGGCCCAGGAGCCAAAGAAGGGGCCCCAGAAATTTCCTGGGATCTCAGCTGGCCTAATGGAGAGTGAAAAACGGTGGCTGGGCCAGGTCTACTGGGTGGGTAGACCTGGGCATTGCATCGGGAAGCCAAGCCTGGTAGACCTGGACTCAGAAGACATTTCTGGCTATTGCTCCCCTCCCTCCCTCTACCCTGTTTTGTCCCCTCACTCTTTGAGAAGGGTCCCCAAATAAACTTTGTACCCCCTGATAAAATGCCTCTCAGAGGCCCTGCCTGCACCAGCTATTTAACTGGCACAGGTTGGAGTAGACCCCCCATGCCATGGGGGCTTACCCCTAGATAAGGGGATGATTGTTCTCTTATTTATTTATTTATTTATTTAAGGAAGTTGTAGCCCGCCTTTCTCCCGAGGACACTCAAGGCGGCTTACAACATATTAAAATACATAAACACATTAAAACAATAATTAAACACATTAAAATAATTAATTAAAACACTTAAGATTAAAAATAAACAACCCCAGTGGGTCACCAGCATTTACATATATTAAAACCATTTGTTAAAAGGTCAGCCCACCATGTCCTGAATAAAAACGTCTTAAGGCCCCTCTGAAAGGTCTCTAAAGAGGGAGTTGTTCTTAATTCCAAGGGGAGGGAATTCCACAATTGGGGCGCCACCGCCGAGAAGGCCCTACTCCGCGCCGCCATCCCCCTCACTTCCGCCAATGGCGGCACGGTCAACAGGGCCCCCCTGATGACCTCAGAGTACGGGTCGGATTATAAGGAAGGAGGCGGTCCCTCAAATACCCTGGACCCGAGCCGTTAAGGGCTTTAAAAGTCAAAACTAGCTCTTTGAATTGTGCCTGGAAACGAACCGGTAGCCAGTGTAGCCGCCGAAGCAACGGTCCGACTGAGTCAAACCGACAAGCCCCAGCAACCACCCGGGCCGCCGCTTTCTGCACTAGTTATCCAGAGGAGACCTTTGCAACTGCCCCCCACCCGCACAGGATGCAATGGTAGCATTTTAACGACTTGCATCGGTGGTGGTGGAGAATAGGATTGGGCTCTAAGTATGGTTTAATGGGGGGGGGGAGGAGTAGATCCTAGTTCAGTAGTTGAGCACTGGTCAATTTCTAGTGAACCATCTGGTAATTGTTGGGATTCTTGCAAATAATATCAGACTAGTCAGACTGTTATCCTGTCCAGCAAACAAGCAAGAGAGCATACTCAACATCTCTTAATTAAATTAGATTAAAACACAAGGTTATGAAGGCAGATCAGCCACCCTTTGTCTTCTAAGTGAAGGTGTTTGTGCCTTTTGGCATGCATCTCATCCCCTGTCAAATGAACAGGGCCACTAATTGTCCTTAAAATAGTCACACAGCATGAAGAAGAGCAAGTGACTGAGCCAGAAACACAGGTGCATCTGAAGAAGCATAATCACAGTCTTCATTTTCAAATGGTCTTTTTTTGTATCCACTAGCGGGATATGTTTGAAAATCATTGTTCTGATTGTTCCCATTGATGACAATCATGACACCAGATCCCATTTTGCTTCTCCAAATTCCGTTTTGGTGGCATCATACTTTGTTTCACCCCTTGTACAGTGAATGCTCATGGGGAATGGTAGTGGGGGAGTTGGGGAGTGACTCATGGGGAGTTCAATTTTTAAAAGAGAGAGAGAGAGAGAGAGAGAGAGAGAGAGAGAGAGAGAGAGAGAGAGAGAGAGAGAGGCCAGACTGTGAAGGAAATCACCTGGAATGAGCACTCTATGCAAGATTAAAACATCGGTTTAGATAGCCTGCCTATGTAAAACCACCTTGAATTAAAGTCGGAGGAAAAATCCGATGACCAGAGATTGGCAGTATATACTGTAAATACTGTGGCAGCTACCACTTAGGGATCCTAGGAATCCACTGAGTGAGATCTACCACTGCGAATCTCAAAAGGAGTTCATTACATTCTGTGTTTTATGACTTTGATAGGGTTTCTCTTTCATCTTGCTTTTGGAAAGTCCCTTTCAAAGTGAACACTGTTGAAGTAAAAACTGGGAGGATTTCAATTTCCTATGTGTACTATTTTAACTGCTTCAACTGTTGCTCTGCAAATGAACAGAAACAAGCAGGACAGGGGGATTTCTTTTCAGTTGCAATCTCTTAACTGCGAAGTCCATTAGTAGAGGTGTTTGAAAATGGTTTTATTTTTTCATAGATTTCAGTGTTTAACCAAAATGGAATAGCAAAAAGCGGTGTTTCGCAGATTTTTAAGCAGAAAGCGGTGTTATGTTTTTATTTCGTTATCACCATTTTCAAACACCTCTTGTTGTTGTTCAGTCGTTAAGTCGTGTCCGACCCTTCGTGATCCCATGAACCATATCCCGCCAGGCCTTCCTGTCCTCCACTATCTTCCCAAGTTCGCTCATTTTCATGTTCGTTGCATGCTGTCTAACCATCTCATCCTTTGCCTTCCCCTTCTCCTTTTGCCTTCAATCTTTCCCAGCATTAGAGTCTTCTCCAGAGAGTCCTCTCTTCACATTAGGTGGCCAAAATATTTGAGCTTCAGCCTCAGTACCTGTCCTTCCAGGGAACAGTCAGGGTTGATTTCCTTTAGGATTGACTGATTTGATCTCCTAGGAGTCCAAGGGACTCTCAGGAGTCTTCTCCAGCACCACAGTTCGAAAGCATCTATCCGTTAGTAATTCTGAAATATTTTGGGCTTCAGCTGGGCTATAACAGAGTATTGTGTTCAAACTCTACAATCCTCAAGTCACTAACGCTGGCATGATCTCAGTTTGAAAGACCACAACTCCAGCTCACAACATGCAGTCAAAGAAAGGCAGGCTGTACATTCAATGAAATATGAAAGAACGTCAGGTAGTGGAGTTCCATTTCTCGTCTATGAGGTAAAAGACACTGACCAGAATAGCACATTCTCATGCCGGATCTGTCTTTCATGATTCATTTAGCAACTGCTCAAGCAACAACCATTTCTCTTGAGACCAAGTCTCTTTATGAAGGTACAATGAACACTTCTGCTTTTAATATTTTTTAATTATCTTTTCTTTACAATCAACATGGGAGTTTTGCTTTGCATCGCTGGGAGGCTTCAGTTTTGCCCTGCCTTTTAATGTAGAGCAGGGCTGACCTACTGATGAGGCCAACTGAATTGCTTGCTTCAAGCAGTGAGTTGGGAGGAGTGACAAGCGGACCAGGGGTGCCCTGTAGCCTGTGTTTGTCTGCTGCTGTCCTCTGGCCTGCCGCTCACCAAGCCAGTTCTCTGATTGCTGAGCGTGAGCAGGAAGAGGATTGGGGCAAGCTGCGGCCCACCTCTTCCTCCAGCAACCCTGGAGGGGAAGGAAAAAAAAAAAGCTGCCGCTGCCGCCTCCTCATTCGCCTCATCCGCTCGGCTGCAAAAGCAGCTGACTGGGCAAGGAGAGGCAGAGCACAACTCCCAGTATGCTCTGCACTTCCTGTTTATTTTAAACAGGGCTGTGCAGAGTAACAGGTGGTGATAGAGCAGAAGGTAAGGGTACTGGCACCCTTACCTCCCCTTACCAACCTCACTGCTTTCCTAAAGGCCCTAGCCTAGATCCTTGATCCAGTACCCTGTGTATCTGGGGGCTTGTTACAGTGCAATCATAGTCATGTTTACTCAGAAGCAATTCCCACTATGTTCAGTGAGGCTTGCTTCCTATCCTAGTACGCATGTTTAGGATTGTAGCGTTCATATTGCAGGCTGTTGCTGGTTCTACCTCTATATGAGGAAGGGAGCCTAGGAGTCTCCTTGTGTTGTTTTTGGGTAAACAGTTTCTAGGAGCCTTCTCTGGTCACTATACCAAGCAGGCAGACACCTGTCTGGTTTCCTTTTAGAACAAACTGGTAATTTCTTTGAATAAGAAGAAAATAAACACAACAGTGTTTTGTAAAGAGTGTGTGGCACAGAGTGCCAAATATACATGTCCGTCCGGGTCCACAGGGGCTGCTACCCTACTGGCCTGAGGTGGTACACAGGGAAAACAACAATGTCAATGCAGGAACTGCGTCCCAGACAGCTGCAGAGATGCTGCGGCAGGAAGCAATGAGTGATCTGGGACAACTTTGGAACGATCCAGGCCTATTCGTGAGGAGCAACAGTTCTTCTTCCTGCTCCTCCCCAGTCACTGGGATAAATAAACTAGGAGACAGGACGGAGAATCATTAAGACAGGAAGGGTGGGAAAACTGGGCACAGCTGGGAGTGGGGAGGTATTTATTTAATGTGCAGATGGTATAGGCTCTGGCTCTGTGGTATGCCTAAAGAATGGTGGCTCTATGATGCCGCCTTGCAAAGAACATGTAGATGCTTTAACAGCATCCACATGTTCTTTACAAAGCGGCATCATAGAGCTCCTTGTAAGGAACCTGTTGTACTATAATGGAGAGAGAGAGAGAGAGAGAGAGAGAGAGAGAGAGAGAGAGAGAGAGAGAGAGAGAGAGAGAGAGCTCAGAATGTGAGCCGTTTTGCTATCTCTGCAAATTGCAACTAACGAGGAGAGGTGGCGGGTGAGGAGAAGGGCAGAGAGAAGAGCTGGCAGAGAACGGATGGAGGGATTCTGAACGAGTGAGGATGAGAGGGCTGGGGATTGTGCTGTCACTGCTAGGGCAGGGGGGCAGCATTTTAATTTAATTTTAATGATCAATTTTAATTTTAATGGTTCAAATTTATTTATTTATTTTATTTATCTACAGTATTTTTATCCCGCCTTTCTCCCCGAAGGAACCCAAGGCGGCTTACAACAAAAAAAAAGAAAATACAATACAAAAAATAAAATACAAAAAATAATCACATTTTAAAACAGTAAAAAACAATTAATGAAAATTAATAAAAACAATATCTAAAAATCGATTTAAAAGATCTAAAAATCGATTAAAAAGTTTATTTTATATACATGGCTATGTTGCCCGTGATACCCAAGTCCTTGTTCATGATTAAAAAGATCATAGCACAATTAAAACAGGAGCATAAAAACAGCAGCACCCCCACCTGTACCAGCGAGATGTTACATTTGGTAAGACTATATATAGAGATTTCATGAAGAGCAACATGTTTTTTGCCAGGTAGGTAAGGCGAAAATGAAACAGGTTGCATCTACCTCTTTTTGTGTATGATATCAATGAATGATTTTGTGTATGAAAATCATGAACAGAAAAGAGGTACAAAAGGCAAAACGAGATGGGAAGGCAGAAGACTGGTGGCTGTGCTCTCCTTCAATCACCTGTAGTGTGCTGGAGGTGGGATTTTGACAGCAAAACTAGCATGTGGGCGAGAGGTGCTACAACCTTCATCATCATCCACAGCTAATCTTCCCACCATCTGTTTTCCTAGGTACTTTGTTCCTAGTTCAGCTCACTGGAGCACTGAGTAGAGCCCATAGAAAAGTGAGGTTGGGGGTCATATTGTAAGTCACAGGAGCAGGAGGAGGAAGTTTAGCACCCCTCACCCATGGATTCCCCTTCTTAAAATGGGACCCCCCACATATACTGTATGTGACCCACATTTAATCTTTTATCTAATTTCGTCCTCACAATCATTGCCTTGGCACCTTCAGAGATAAGACAGTTGCTACAGGAGATTTTTTTTTCCTTTCCTCAAAAAACAAACAAAAACAAATGACAACAACAGCATGGGAGCAGGCAAAGATATGCAATGAAGTTCATGAAGAAGAGGCAGCCTTCAGAGAAATTAGCTTTCCACTTTTTTCCTTGAGCCGGAAACCAGAATAAATGAATAACAACTGCACAATGATTGTGCTGGAAGGAAAACAATAGTTTTCAGAGACCGAGGGAGAGAGAAGAGACACAGCAGCCTTCACCATTTTATAACTCATGGGTGCTGCTATTAGTTGTTTAAATTATGGCACACACAATATTCCATCATGTGTTTTTTACCAAGCAACATGGATAAAGAAATATAGGAACGTTTCTATATTTTTTTTCCTTAGGAATGGAATGCTAAGCTGAAAATTTGTTCTTAGAAAATGGCTTACCACAGAATGGAATTTTTTCCATCATTGGTGCAACCTCTAACAGCATGGAATATGAGTGATTACAAATTTCCATTATTGGGATACTATAACAGATCATGGCAGAGAAATTGGGTTTATTTTCTTGCATAATACTCTGTCACGTCAATATTTTGAGTTTCTTCCGTTTCTGTATGTACTTATGCTAGCTTTTCTTTTCTTTTTTTAAGTGATGGGTAACAGAGATTGAAATGTGCCTTTTCCTAAAAGTTAGCTGCTGGATGAAGGCTATATGGAAGGCATAAAATATGAATTTCAGGAAAGTAGAATAGCCTTTATGCTAAGGCTGCAATCCAGTATGCATTTATTGGAAAGTAAATCCAATTGAATACAGTGAGATATACTTTTGAGTAAACATGCATAGGAGTGCATTGTTGTTGTGCTAATTACTAATTACTCATTAGTAATTCTGATTAAACAGCAATATTTCCAAAGAAATGGAATTCATTAGAGGATGCTATGAACAATAAAGAGAATGGGAAAAACAGATGGGGGGAAAATGCATGCCATTTGGAATCATAGGCATATTTCCTTTTTGCTGAAATAGAAGAAATAACTGCAACACTAGTTTTGGGCTGTGGTGGACTAGTTTAAAAGGGGCTTTAAAAGAACACTGGTATGCTGAATAGTAAACTCCCAGCCCAATCCTATCCAACTTACACCACCGGTGTAACTAGCGGTGAAGCGAGAATGGGAAGCCCCAGAACGGAAAGGGGATTCAAATCCCCTCCAAAGGGGATTCAAAGAGGATTTGAATCCCCTTTCCATTCTGGAGCCTCCCATTCTCGCTGCACCGCTGGTTACACCGGTGGTGTAAATTGGACAGGATTGCGCTGTCAAAATTGTTTAAGACAGGAGAGAAAATGAAGAGAACTTTACAAATTCTTGATTTTGGTTGTGTAAAGCGATTAACAGCCCAATCTTATGCTTCAGAAACGGTTCTTCACTTGCAGTCATATTAGAGAGAAAATAGAAGTTTTCTGTTTGATGATGACTTGGTTCCTTAATGGCTCAAGGTGGCTCAAGGGGCCCCTCGGTGAAACCTCATAATCTTTTACAATAATAAAAAAAACTCTTTTCGAATAAACAGCATTGTTAAAAACAATAGAAAACAACAGAAACGGGCTTCTCCACAGGAAAATGTTCACTTATATCACTGTCCCTGCAACTTCCTGGGCTGTTCTGCCAAGCGGAAAGATTAAAACCCACATGACTGGTTTTATTGCCTGACTATGGATGTGTGTCCTCCTCTTTCACTGTCATTGAGAGGAAGAGGAGTAGTAGGTTGGTTCTCTTCTCCGTTCCTGTGTAAAGTGTAACATGGGACAAACATATGGAGACGTTGGTATTCTGCTCCTTGGATAGGAGCTGTGGCCCCACATTTTGCAATCACGTAAATATGCACAAATAACTTCAGTTTCAAATGGCTTTAGAGCAATTGGCTTGAGAGTGTCAAGGCATCTGTTTTCTTACAGTTTCCTGTTAACTGAGCAACCACATACAGAGCTTGGCTAAAATGAGGATATAAATGCACAGTTCTTCATGCCTGAGTGAAGCAAAAAGCTTCTTACTTTTGAGGTCCAGGTGCAACACTTTCTAGTTAACAAGGCAGAGTGTTGGAAAGGAGGGCACTGACTTGTAAGGGGGACAGCAGCAATAATAGTTCATCTTGGTACTGTATTTTATTTTGCATAAGGCTATGTAGTTCAGCCAGACATGGCAGATCAATGACCCTGCTAAACTGAGAATATGTATGCAGAATGAATCATATTGCAATATAGTGCAAAATATTGCAGCATTTCTAAATTTAACATTGCAGTTTCCTTCTCGGAGACATTAGATTTCCCGAACTTGGATTTTTGTTGTTTAGGTGCAAAAACTGTGGCTCTGTGCCATGCAGCATTTTGGAAAAATAACTGAATGCATATGCTATCATTAATGTGAGCTGAATGGAGAATGTGAAGAAACAGCAGCTTGTATGCACATTCACCTGATATCATGGATGATGTGCTTAGCATAAGAAGAGCATAAGCTAGGATATTGCTAATGTGCACAGTCTCCAAATGGTGTTGGAAAATGTGCACCCCCTTGCCATAATAAGCAAGGTATTTAATACTTTGCCTTGTTACTGTATAGCATCTTGAATGTGTACATTCAGTTTGCCAGTGTGAGACATACTCACATCTTCCTCTTGGAGCTTGTGCATATTGTCTGGACGTTATACAAAATTCAATGTTTCTTGCTGCGACTATGTGCACCAATGGCTGGTATGTGGACATATCTATCTATCTATCTATCTATCTATCTATCTATCTATCTATCTATCTATCTATCTATCTATCTATCTATCTATCTATCTATCTATCTATCATCTTCTTGTCAACATGCAAGAGTTCACTGGTGATCCTAGTGCATATCAGGATTTTATGTATGTATTTAAGAACTTTTTATCCCATCCCCCTGCTCCAATAGGGCCTTCCAAGGCATCTCAATACAATAACTATGATGATGATTTATATTCTGCCCTATCCCATGGGCTCAGAGCAGCTTACAATGTTTTTCTACATGATAGTAGACCTGTATTTATTAATATAATTTCTTGATCTATATTATTTTTGACTAGCCTTGAATATTACTAGTCTTCCTATTGGGCTGGTAGAGCTGCTTTTGTTGAGAAACTGTAAATGCACAAACTAAAACATGAGGAGGGATGTGTTCTTAAATATGCTAATCTGAGGGTGATAATTATCATCACTATGTCTGCAGGTCCACAAGCAGTGACGAGCTTAGGTGCTGTAGAACATTAAGCCAGAACAAGGATCATGAATACAAATATCAAATAACATCAGAAGATTCTGATGTTAAATAATATGTGCAGCATTTTAAATTATGCATATAAGATTTGAAGCATCAATATTCATCCTTTCATAATCTTTCTAGACATAACTTGCATCTTACTTAATGAGCCCAGCTAGGGAGGCTGGAATTTACTACTTTGCAAGCTGTAGAAAAACCTGGCATGAAGTTTGTAGATAATTGACTGGTTTGTGTCTGTAATTTAGAAATCAATCTACAGGAGGAGATATAATTATAGTGTAATGTCTACTGTATGTTGAAGATGTAGGCAGTTCTGGGCTTGCAAATCAGATGTTTTCAAAGATATGCTATTCTGCACTGTTCTCTACTTACTCACAACTAATGTTAGGCACTTGGGAGTCTAGAGGGTCTTTGGATGTACATTTCCTGATCACCAAATATTTGGAGAGCATTTTCCAAGTTACAGACTGATAATCTGTGACTTCACGTCTGATTCACATGAACATTTTAGGCTCATTTTTATGTAGTGCTGAGACATAGTGAGATGCATTGAAACACTCACACAGCCAAGTGAGCATGTGATTTGCTGAGCTGAAAAAAGTGCCTACCCCATGGTAACAGGCTGCTATCATACGCACACTTACTTGGGACTAGGACCCACTGATTCTGTTGGTACTCATTTCAGAGTAAACATGCATAAGTATAAGCTGCATAAGTATACTTATCCTACTGAATTTCCAAATACAGCATTAGAACAATAATGTTAACTTTATGGTGTCAATTCTGAACTGTAAAGTTGCTGCTATTACCCTGAAGTCACTTTCCATGCCTTGCAACTTTCATAAAAGGCTGTACTGTATTTACAAACAAGCAGAATGAAGTAGAAACAAGGTGATGGGATGGACTTTGCCATTTCAGGCTATGGGTGTTGGGGGGGGGGTCACAGTTTTAAATGCCCCCTTCAGTAAAAATCACCATGCACATAGAAAACAGTCACAGCAGAGAGAGAGAGAGGGGGGGGATTGTCCTAGAACCATTCTTCCTGATGTGCTACTTTTCTGTTTTCATCATGATATCCTTTCCATGGAGGAGCTCATCCCTCCCCTCCAAGAGCCCCTGGCCCTAAGGGTTTGGGAATCAGCCTCTGATGGGCATGGACCCCTCACTCAATGCATCACCTGGTTGATCTCTAACCCCACCCCATGTGAAGATCTGTCCATAGAGCAACTTTGCATATTCAAAGATATAAGAACAGGAAGTGCAACTGCCCTGCATTTCCTGCGTTTTGTTTTTCCATAATGTTCCAAGTGGAACTTTGATGTGTGGTATGAATGCATGAGCTGTCCCCACATTAGGAATCCATTCGTCTAATTGTGCAGCTGAGAGGGTGATGTGATGTTCTGTTTCAAATGTTACAATCAAAACAAACATGAGGTTGAATGTGTGTCTGCTTCTTTGTCTCTCATTTTTTTAACCCCACAAACCCTTTTCTTTCATCAGATGTTTGAGCCACACTGCATTCAGTTTGAGCCACACTGTTTGAGCCACACTGCATTCACACTGCTCTCAGAACAATCAGTCTCATTAGTCGGTTCTGAGTTAAGGAAATCCACTCAAACAGCCCAATCCTATGTAAGGATATGTGGCCGGCTCATAGGCTTGGCAGCAGTTTCCTTCGCCCTTCCTGGGCCACTCTGGCATGGCCCGGGGACTCATTAGGAGAAAAGGATGTTTGTCCCCTTCCCCTGGGGTAGGACTGCCTGGCCCCAATGGGCCTCCTCGAATGTACGTCGGCTCTTGAACCGACATACATCCGGGGCGGATGGGTAAGGGTGATCCAGGCCGGGAGAGGGCTTGGGATATCGGCAGAGTTCGCCGCTTATATCTCTACCCCCACCCGGCCTGGTCAATGGCCGCCCTCCCTTGCCGCCCGCCCCTCCCCCGTCCCTGCACTGACTGGTGCAACTCTTACCTGCACCGGCAGCTGCAGGGTCCTCGGTGAGGTGGAGTAAGGGTTGCTGGCATCCGCGGCGTCCAGCATCTTACTCTCCGGGTGCCGTAAACTCACTTACGACACCCACCACCTGCGGAGTGTGTGCTCCGCATGCGGTTTTCTGCACAGGATTGCGCAGTATGTTACTTAAGGCAGTTGTGTTTTCATTTTCTGGTTATTCGGCCATAACATTTGATAGAATACAGTTAATTCAACACAACGTGTTTCATTACATTCAGCTCTAAATTACATTTCCAATGATATATAATATTATGGTATTATTCACAACTACAAATTTTCCAAAAGCTTTCCACAATTTTGGCCACTAGTGGTGCCATCCCCCTGATGGTGTCACTCAGTGCAGTCCTTGCTAATCACACTCTTATATGGGTTTACTGAATTCCTCTGTAACCAGTCAGCTTGGCTCTATTGGCTTAATTGTAGCTTCCTACTAAGGGTCAATTGAAGACTAACCATGGTTTGAATCTAGCCACCATGTTCCAAGGTGTGTCCTCTTTAGTTATGACATATAACCTTATTCTCCTTCTGTTGTCCTCTGCAGCTATGCTCCTCCCATGCCTTTTCTTTAGTCTTGCCCATTCTGCAGACCCCATCTTGCCACTGTTTTGGCTGACCCACTTCCATGTTGTAAAGATGATGACAAAAGTATTTCCATTTGGCTCAGAGAAAAGCAACTGACAAGTGAGTTGACAATAGGCCTGTTGGCCTACAAATGTAGCTTCAGTCAGTCTCAAAATGTCTTCAGATCTGACAGCGAGACATTGAGAGTTAATGGTAGGAGTAGCGGATCAGATACATCGGCCTTTAGGAAAAAATGCTACAGTCCTGAGTCTCTTTACATCCTTAGTGCATTTTTTGACATTCTCTCATTTCTTCAGTTAATAATTAAAATTGTCCCAGAAGAACGCTAACTTGTTTTTCTGTTGTTGAAGTGACCTTATCAGAATGAATGTAACACTGCTTGTTAAAAACAAGACTTTGGGTGATTGTGAAGAGAGTTTTCAGAAGTCATCAATAATTTCAAATATAGAGATTTACATTAGTGTGCCATCATGGTTGGTAAATAGTACGTTTGTCTCTCTTTTATCTTATATCCTATAAATCAATGAAGTAACACCCTTTTCTTTCTTTGTTGAGGTAACTCAAAAGACAGGCTACAAAACATGAAATGGATCTTGTATAAAGACTGGAGCCTCAGACAAAAATATGAGAGAAATGTTTCCACTACCCAAGTGATAAATTATGGATTTAGTTATTTCATACAATTTCCAGCATCCAATGCTGCCTCTTTGCTGTACATAGTGGACTGCATGTGGAGACCCAATACAGTGATCAGCAATTTACTGTGACCATATTGGGACTTCTTCTGATATGGTGGGTTTTCTTCCATATGAAGGGTCACTTCATATGTTATAATTTGGAAAGAGCTTCTATATAGGAAATAACGCACAACCTGCATGTAGACCATCACATGATAGAATTACATGCTGTTAAACCATGGCCAATCACAACATCCCGACCAATATTAACTCTCAACGCACACATAAGAAAAGGCACAGGACATGTAGAATGTGCATGCATTTCGTGTATCCTTTCCCCTTTCCCCCTGCTAATCGTATCCCTGCTAATCGTATCCTTTCCCTCTGCTAATGCAGTGGCACCAAAATGTAGGCTTACCATATTTTTCAAACTTCAAACCGGGACACCCCCCCCATACCCCCCGAGGTAATTAATTAATTAATTAATTAATGTGAAAGCAACGAAAAAGCAAGGCCAAAGAACCACAACCAATCGTAAACAAAAAAGCAATCCTAAACCGCACAAACGAAGCCCAAAGTACCATCCACAACGAAAAAGCCACTCTAAAGCACAACGAAAAGCAATCCTAAACAGGCCAAACGAAGCCCAAAGTACCATCCAGAACGGAAAATCCACTCTAAAGCACAACGAAAAGCAATCCTAAACAGGCCAAACGAAGCCCAAAGTACCATCCAGAATGAAAAATCCACTCTAAAGCACAACGAAAAGCAATCCTAAGCAGCCCAAACGAAGCCCAAAGTACCATCCCCAACGAAAAAGCCATTCTCAAGCACAACGAAAAAGCATTAAAAACACCATAAAACTCATAATAAAGCATTAATCCAAATAAGAAACCCTTTTAATGATTAAAATATAAAAGAAAGGGTTAGCGTGGCCGGAATTTTTCGGAATAAATAATCAATTTAAAATAATTAATGAATTAAGTAAAGGGGGCGCGAAGCGCCCCCTCCTGCCGCGCGAAGCTTGGCCGAAATTTTTTAAATAAATAATCAATTTAAAATAATTAATGAATTAAGTAAAGGGGGTGCGAAGCGCCCCCTCCTGCCGCGCATAGCGCGGTCGAAATTTTTAAATAAATAATTAATATTTCTATTAAAAATATATAATTTAAAAATAAGCTTACCTGGTCGCTGCTGGTCACTGGTCCGTGGTCGCTGCTGCTGCTGCTGGGGCCGCGGCAAGCAGGCTGGGGCCGCGGCAAGGCAAAGCAAGGCAAGAAGCAGGCTGTGCTTCTCCCGGTGCCGCTGCGAGACCAGCGGCACCGGGAGAAGCACAGCCTGCTTCTTGCCTTGTGTTCTCCCTGCGCAACGCAGGCGAGCAGGCTGTGCTTCTCCCGGTGCCGCTGCGAGACCAGCGGCACCGGGAGAAGCACAGCCTGCTCACCTGCGTTGCGCAGCCCTGGAGAACACAAGGTAAGAAGCAGGCTGTGCTTCTCCCGGTGCCGCTGGTCTCGCAGCGGCACCTGGAGAAGCACAGCCTGCTTTTTACCCGTGTTGCGCGAGCTACAGGGCTCGCGCAACGCGGGCGATCAGGCTGTGCTTCTCCCGGTGCCGCTGGTCTCGCAGCGGGAGAAGCACAGTGCTTGCCCGCGTTGCGCGAGCCTGCTGGAGGCTCGCGCTGGCCGGGCAAGCAGGCTGTGCTTCTCCGGTCTCCCAGCGGCTCCATGAGATTTCGTGACCCAAGATGCTGCCCGGTAAGTTTGAAATTTAAAAAAAAAGATGGCGGCGCCCATTCATCCCCCGGGACCCGACCGGGAATCGGGTCCGATTTCCGGGACTGTCCCGGCGAAACCGGGACGAATGGTAAACCTACCAAAATGGCTACCGCTGCATCCTGCAGGGGAGGGCAGTCACGTAGGTCTCCTCTGGGTAAGGGAACATTTGGAGGGGTCTACTTGGGCCTGCGCTAGCAAAATTTCTGGCGCAGGTCTGCATGGACTCATGCTGTGGGATCAGGTCCAGGAAGGAGGTTACGATTCGGCTGTTGCTGCTGCAGAACCTGCCCCCCTTCCTGGAGCCGATTCACCTGCCTCGCTTCACCCTGCCTGGCCTCCCCTGCCAGCCTTCCTTCATCTGCAGGCCCACAATGATCCACCGGCATGCAAGAGGGTGCTCCACCGGCATTCCTGCAGCACACGACTTCATGTGCTACCAGAGTACCCTTTACGACTGCCATAAGGCAGAATGCGTGTTCCACCAGCGTACAGCCCCAATAGGATTGGGCTGTTACATGTGACTTGGCCCTAACAGTCTAATCTGCCTGTTGATCCTTATCTACCCAACTCCAGTCTGCCTTGACATGTCATCTACCACTAGCTCATGGCTTGCTAAGGCCTGACAATATCTGCAGCAAAACAATTGTCCATTTCATGAAGAAAGGAAAAAAGGCAAGACTTACGGCTGGTCCATTATACTGAATCTGTTCCTCTCATATTCTGATAAGTTCTGAAAGGAGAAAAAAAGCATTGCTGAAGAAAACCACCAAATCAAGTCTGGAGTTAATCGAAATGGAGTTTCATTTTAGCCGATTCACAGTTTACTTACAATGCAGAGAGAAACAGTAATATTCTTTTAATGTCAGTTTGAGTTTATACTATGGCACAGAATGATTAGATCCAAGTTAATTATTAACTCTTTATTACTAACACTCCTGGTGATTTTTGTGGAGAACACAGGAATGCAGTGTGTGAAATGCACGAGTTAATGAATTATTAGAATACAGTAAGTGGAAAATAAGAAGTGTTTTTGGTGTGTCTACTATCTAGCCCCCCCTTCCCATGCACAGCTGCATTTCCTGAGGAGTTTTGTAATCCTCGAGAATTTTGGGGAAAGGACAGTTGGATGGTAAAGATCAAGGTAGCTAAGAAATAATGCACATTCAGAGAGTAGTCCAAGAATGGCTTCATTTTCCTATGATCTGTTATTTAGGATTTGTGCTGATTGACCCCATAGATTGTACTTTGGATCCTGCCGCAATATCATCTCATCTAGCACTATGACTATACAACTGAGGACCTGCTCACACATGCATGGCCATTGCTTGATGGCTACACCACTGAGTGGTGATTTACTTAATGGTTTTTGCACCTGGAAGCAAATTGCTTGTGCACGCGAGCCATTATGGGAGACAATTTGGTTGAGAAGCAGGTACTGTACTGTATTTGTGGCGCAATCCTGTGTACAAATACGCCAGTGGAGTGACAGCTCTGCCAGCGCCTGGTGTCATAAATATGTCGTAAGCCACGTTTTTTTTACACCCGGTGAGTAAGCAGCGCCAGCAGAGAGGCCACCACTGGCGGACACAGGTAGGTCCTGCACCGGTCGGGGCAGTGGCGTGGAGAGGATGGACTGGGGTGGAATGGGAAGGGCAGAGATAGGGGAGGGTTCATTGGCAGCTTGCTCCACCAAATCCTATCCCCCATCCTGGGCCTGCCTGGCCTTACACCGGCACCTTGGATTTACCTCCTGGAGAGGTAGAGGAGCGCTTCAGCTCCGCCAGCATGGGCCCAATTCTGCCTAGGATGCAGTGGTCGCCTTAGGTGCACCGCCACTGCATTCTAGACAGGATTGGGATGTCCCTTTTTAAGACAAATGCTAAATAAATGTCATTAATGGAATGTATATATAACCTCAGTTAAAATTCAGTGGCTTGGATCCTAACTTCTGTAAGCAGAATGCTGCTCCATGTAAGGGGGCTTTCCATGCCTCTCTCCACTGCAGCTCCCGATGCCCCTACCCCTTTCCCACTGCATACTGCAGCCCCCTTCCCGATGCTATTCAATAGGTCCTTGCCCATAGTCATGACTGGCTGTTGCTCCTCGTCTTCAGCTCTAAACTTTCACTAAATCTAATAGATGTCCTAGTTTTTAGTTTTAACAGTATTTTTTTTCCTATTATACAAGACGACAACTTTGTATTATTGTTATTACTCATAGAAATAACACTTATTTTCACACAGATGTAATTGTATAGTTTGCATGTCCTCTTTATGCTTTTCAAACTGTAGATAACAATGTTCAGTAATGAAACTCTCATCATATTTTTGGTTCCAGTGTAATACAAACTGAGAGCATTGTTTTACAAAATTAGCAACTATTTGTCTCCTTGTATAGTGGGACTATATTTGTCAGTGTTACCATTTCGCCTGCATTCTAAATGCAAAAAGAGCAGTGGGCCTCAACGCCGGACTGAAAAAACACCATTGTATTGCAGAAAGCATGAAAGTCAATAGGATTTTAAGGAAGAGCCTTTTTAAGAATACTTCTTTTTCTTAGGGAGGCATTTTCTTAAGATACTTTTGATTGATTAAGGGCACAATCCTACCCAGCCACTACGCCGGCATAGGAAAACTGCGCTGACCTAGGACTGTTGCAAAATCTGCCAAAAGGCACTTGCGCTGGTCCCAGGCTGGTGCAGAGGCCTATGCCGGCCCCTGTGGGCTGTATCTGGACGGCATGTGGCGCAAGTAAGCTGTGGCTAGGTCACATGATGCAGGGTTGGGGGAGGGTGTTCTGGGGGCGTTTCAGGGCAGGGGGGGTGGCGGGTGGACCAGGCCAGGGAAGGGGTGGAATTGGCGGTGGCAGTGCGCATCATATCCTATTCCTCTCCCAGTTCCGTTTCTCCCAACACAGGCCTTCTGCACTTACGCCAGCTAAATAGCTGTTGTAGATCCAAGGAGACCCATTCAGGAGGCTGGGGCTTTACCCAGGGTAAGGGAACAAACATTCCCTTCCCCCAAGGTGACCTCCAGCCTGCCTCGTTGCACCCTGGATGCAGTGTTGGATGCACTGGCCTCGCTGCAGCATCACAGGGCGTAAAGTTAGGCAGGATTGTGCTGTAAACGTATTCTGCAACAACAATTCAAGAGCTGTTAGTGTGTTGCAACCACAAACAACCAGGAGTTTTGAAGCATTTAAAAGAGTAACAGATACACAGTGCAATCCGGTTTAACCTTGCACCGGTGTAACAGCAGATGCTTCGGTGTAAGTGCACTTACACTGGCATAAGTGCACTCACACCGGTGCATCTACCATTACACCGGTGCAAGGTTACACAGGATTGCGTTGTTATTGTTTGCAAAGTTTTGTGGCGCACGAACCATCAGATGCATGAAGTGTTATCCTCATTTGCCAGATGCACATGAGTGTAGAGAACAAAACTTGTAACCTGTGGTGCTAGAAGGACATGAAACGGAAGAGGTGTACAGCCCAATCCTACACTTGAGATATGCCAGCACATGTCCACATACGCCAGTGCAACAATGGCGCTACTGGTACTGGCCATAACACTGTCTTTCTAACAGCCCAATCCTACCCCCCCCCCCCGCCGATGCAGCCATGCCACTGGTAAAGGTAAAGGTATCCCCTGACAATTAAGTCCAGTCGTGTCCGACTCTAGGGTGTGGTGCTCATCTCCATTTCAAAGCCGAAGAGCCAGCGTTGTCCGAAGACGCCTCCGTGGTCATGTGGCCGGCATGACTCTCCTTGCCGCAGCGCGTAGCATGCAGCTGGAACACGGAGCGCTGTTTACCTTCCTGCAAGTGGTACCTATTTATCTACTCGCATTGACATGCTTTGGAACTGCTAGGTTGGCAGGAGCTGGCCAAGCAATGAGCGCTCACCCTGTCGCGGGAATCGAACTGCCGACCTTTCGATCGATAGCTTATGGTTCAGCGGTTTAACCCGCTGCGCCACCCGCTGGCCTTTACAACAGTCACATGCCACTGGAACATGCACTATATCCTGCGGGGGCAGTCCCAGTGGCCTCCTCTTGCAATTTTGCTGGCGGAAGTTTGAGTGGACCTGGGAAGGCAGATCAAGGGTGGTAAGGGGGATAGGATATCGGCGGCATTGCCCCCTTCCCGGTCTTGATACCTCTCTACCCACCCGATCCAGTCTCCGTCCTGTTCCTCCCCACCCCATTACGCCTACCCACCCCCCCGTGTTGACTTACTGGTGCTGCTGTGGCTTATCCTGGGACTGCAGCAGCCCAGCTGCATGGAGCACCACTTCGCCTTTTGTGACTGTTGTAAATCACACTGCACTGCTGGAACACGAATTCTGGCAGCACAGGGGTCCCATAGGGTTGGGCCTTAACTTTGTTAATTTAAATGCATGCAGTGAGGGAGAAATCCTTGGTCTTGATCAAGGTGATATGTACATGACATACTTCTGATGACAATATTTCTCCAGGGGGGGGGGCGCACTGGCATTACCCAGCACGAGAGTCTGTTCTTTCTCTAGTGCCTTAGTTTCAACTGTAAAGTCATCTTTAATTTATAAACGGTGAAGCTTTGATTTTTATTTTCCTGTTTCTTGTATTCTTTTAGTTTACAAAATGTAAAATTACAACTTTTTTTTTTTAAAGATAGACTCCAACCTGCAGATTAATTCTAACTGAGCAATTTCACATCGTCCTGGGAGCCTGAGACATTCTTCTACTGGATTCTTGATGTTGCCATTTTTTTAGGTCCTGGCTGGGATGTTTTTGTGCTGTTGTCAGCAAAACAAGGATGAAGGCAATTTTGTTTTGTTTTTTGCTTTGCTCCATAAGCGACGACGAGACAGCTTTTGGGCTGAGCTTAACACCAAAGCCCACCCAGAAGCCGCTGGACTCCATCCCCTGACCCATCCAAAGACTGTTCTGTCTCAAGCTCTGCCACCAAATCTGTGCTGGGACGGATTCACCACCACTCTCTCCCTCAAAAATCAGAAGTTTTGATTTTAAAAATCGGCAGCCCTCCTCTTCTTGCTCGCACGGAGAGGATTGCAGAATCCATTCCAGATGCTGTAATTTGATCCAGAATTTTGCTGCCACTGCTGAATCTTTTCAGGGAGGAACCAAAATGTTCTGCCCATTCTTAACAGAAATACAAGAAATGACACGTGCAGAATCTTCGCAAAACGACATTTCGATAGACTGTTTTCCAGTTCAAGCATATCTCTGCTTCACATTAAGATTCTTATCTGCATTAGGAAAATATGGCGTTTCAGACACAAGACAACCATCTATATTTAATACTAACCCTATAATTACACTGTAACACAAAACAGACACCCAATTTCACACACAGTATACCATAATTAGGGGATGCCACAGCAGGTCTGGGTATCAGCAAATTCCTACGGAACATTAAAAAAAAAATCTAGTCATCCTATCACTGATGTAGTTTTTGTAAGCTTAGGAAATTCATTGTGATGAATCAAAGCGTAGAATACTCAACTCCATTATTCATATACTGTAGTTTCCATCTATTTAAAATGTGACCACTCAGATAAGAGATAGAGGAAGGAACTACCAACTTCTTTTGGGAGAATTCCTGTGCCATTAAAAGCTGCATGATAAGCAGCAGGGCCTCTGAGAGTGAGAGGAATTTTATCAGGGGGTACAAAGTTTCTTTTGGGCCCCTTCTCAAAGGGAGGGGGCAAAACAGGGTGGGGGGAGGGCAGCAATAGCCAGAAAAGTCTCAGGAGCAGGATGCAGCGCCCAGGTCTTCCTGCTTGGTAGACCTGGCCTCCTGGTTGGCCCAGCCTCCGTCTTTCACTCTCCATGAGGCCAGTTGAGATCCCAGGAAATTTCTGGAGCCCCTCCTTTGGCTCCTGGGCCCCCTTTTTGAGCCTGGGTCTGGGTACAATTTACCCCCTTTACCGACCTCTCATCATGGGCTCTAATAAGTAGAAATGCAACAGGTTTCACCTATTTCACCTTGTCCTGCAGTTGTTAAAGGTGCAGGAATCAGAAAGAGCTGGCAACTCTGTTGAATCGCTATATTACTACATAGAATAGGAGTAACTATTAGATTCATATCTCAAATTCAAGTGATATTCCAATTATTAGCATATGCCAATTTTTTAATCACCAAGAATTGGCTGCACCATAGCTGGATATTTTGCTTTCTGGAATCTGAGTTCTTAAAGTAATCGAATTAGAGTTCTTAAATACTGGAAGATTTGAGTTAAATGTGTAAAATGTTGTGGTAATTTTAGAGGGATTTTGGATTTGTTTAATGAGCAGTTAAGCATTTTAGTGCTCAATTAGCTATTAGAGAGTCTTATTGGTAGTTCTGCACATTGGACTACATATGTTTGGAACTCAATTTATTAAAAAAAGCAAGTAGTTAGTAGTTAAGTAATCAAGTGCTAGTAATCAAGTAGTTAAGTGCTATATAATAGTAATATCTTCCTTGCTTTCAACCCATTGCATTAATATACTACTTCTTCTGAGACTTTCGGCGCAATCCTGTGCAAAGTCCTGCCTGCGGAGTGCGCACTCCGCAGGTAGAGGGTGCTGTAAACACGCCGTAAAGCATGTTTTCAGCACCCAGCGAGTAAGGCCCCCTGGCGCACACACCGGCAGGCCCCACTCCACTGCGGACTGGACCTGCTCGCACCGGAGGAAGGTAAGGGTTGCTCTGGTGGGAGCAGGGGCAGGGGGAGGGCGGTACGGGTGGTGAAGGAGGACAGCCGTTGGCCAAGCCAGCCTGGGAGGGGGCGGGGATGTCGGCTGCGATATCCCCATTCTCATTCCTGGGCTCAGCAGCCCTTACACCGCCATCTCGGATATCCACTGGCTCTTGAGCCTGCGGACATCTGAAGAGGCCCATCAGGGCCTTTCAGCCCTACAGGTGTGTCCCATTCCTCTGAGGGGATCCCGTGCCATATGCCAGAGTGGCCCGGGAAGAGCATAGGATCCTGCAGCCACAGATTTGTATACAGGATTGGGCTGCCCGTGTACATCCTCCACCAGGCTGGCTCTTCAATCTTATTTGTCCACACATGTCTGCAGATATAACCGTCAAATTGTGTAGGGAACAGATATCTTCGTTCTGTTTGGGGACTGTGGTGGAATTCCCACATATGTGAGTAAAAATGTGTGCGTATGAATGGTGCAACATGCATGTCTATGTTTGCATGTTGCACAAGTGCACCTGATCCTGAGGAGCGGAATATTAGTACAGTATTGCATGTTTTATATTCAGCAAACAGTTTTTCACATCTTTATTCATCTAATGGCTGACTTCAGCATTGGCGCTCCAATATGGAGGCCAAGTGAAAACACTTTCTCATGGAGGTGCTCCATATGGCAAGCGTAATGGTTAAGGTCACATTGTCTCTGTGTGCCCCAAATATATGCATGATCTGTACCCAAGAGCCACACATTCCAGGCAATAGCTGGCATGGAGATGCTTCAGGTATTTTAGAAGAATGTGTTAAGCAAGAGGCTTTTTTAAACATTAGGCCCACCACATAGCATGTTGGTATGGTAAGTGCTTTTGGCAGCCTCTGGGTGGGAGTGTCTAAAACTTAAATCAGCCATAAGACCAATCATACTTAATAATTAAAAAGAAAAAAAGTTGCTTTTTGCTCTTCAGGAAGTAGACTGCGTACCTTCCTTATTATAATAAAAAAAACACTTCTGCCTTCAACATCTGTTTAACACACAGTAACTTCCTAAAGCAAAACAGCTCAGTGGAGACAGTAAAGGAATGGGCAAAGTTTCCCCACCCCTACTTCTGTTTCCCCACCCCTACTTCTCTGTCTATGGGCAACAGTAAAGGGGTCATCATATGTGCAAACAGACAAAGCCCGTTTCCACCTCTCTAGGAAAGGTGTGGCTTTACCCAAGTCTGCAATGGCACTAAGCTTTTCACTTGTCAGAACAGCTCCTAATATTGCAAGTTTGCACATATCATATGTAGATTTTTAAACTTTTATTTCATAAAAAGATAAAGGATATGAATGTGACAGGTTCATGGACTGCCAAAATATGCTAACTAGTCTTGCTGGAAAAGTACCTCTCTTAAGAGGTTGTTTCAGGTCTGGGTGCCCAGCTGAAAAAATCCTCTTCCACCCACCATACATCCACTGGCGTCACTGGAGCGTGGCGGGGGGGGCGGGCCGCCTGGGGGTGACGCGCGCCCCCTGCCCCAGGGTGACGCGCGTCCTAGTGACGCTACTGCATACTGCTACTGCTGGGGGACCCAAAGAAGGACCTGCAGCATGAAGCCTTGAACAGGCTCTTCTGGGGTGTATATGGTGTATAACAACTTTATGGTGTATATAACATTTTATATGGTGTATATGGGTATAGCTGAAGGTTGAAGTAGAGAGAGAATTTGGACTTCTTAAAAACAATGAAGTAATGAAAATTCTGACATCTAGTGGCTTTTATAAAAAGCGCATTCAAGACCAGGTTTCTCTAAACAAGCTGTAAGCCTGGCTTCTCCTTAAGTTGAGATATTTTACAATAAAAGTGTACTGAGTGTGGAAAAAGAACCCTGCATTTTGTGTATTCTCATCTTTATCTTTGCTGTGAGGCAAGAATGCTTACTTTTAACACTTTTAAATGTTATTTCAAATAAAGGAATGTTATAAACTTTTTGAAATGCTACTCCATAAAAAAACCCACAACACAATTATTTAGATCTTGTGCAACTGGGTCCAAAAATTTGGTCAAGACATAAAACATGTCTTATGTTTTCTGCAAAATGAAACCAGTTGCAAGTTTGGATCATGCCAGACACAAACCTTTAATGAGACATATTCTGCACAAAGACTAATGAGAGAAGAGCCCGGAATCTACGTCTTTCATGATATAGTATGGTGACCTGAAGGACTTAAACACACATACATTTTTGGCTTGAAATTTTGTGCTATTCTGAAACAACATTTCCATACTGGGAACTTCCTAACACTAAAAGCTGCATTTTTTAAAATCTAGATGCTGCAACATCTTGGGGAAAATGGGGAAAATTGTTGTTGGGGAAAATGGATAAAATTGGGGAAAATGGATAAAAATCTTCAGAATGTGAATGATACTCAAGTCACTGGGTAGCTTAGCTATGGCAACTCTGTACCTGTACTGCAGATCCTTGCTCATTTTGTGCTTCTCAGTCCAGGCCAGCCCAAGACCTTCCAGTTACTGAGAGTCTACAGTAAGTCCTCGCTTACCATCGTTTCACTAACCGTTGTTTTGCTCTAACGTCGTCTCTGTGGCTGCAGCTACTTCTGGGTCGTGCCGGGCTTGTGACCCACTTCCTGGTTCTATTTGTGCCCCAGAATGCCTTGCAGGTAGCTTCTGCAAGGCATTCTGAGCCGAGAACAAAGCCAAGGAACCCAGAACGGCTCTGCAGCATGCAGTGAGCCCTCTAGAGCCCCCCGGAGCATCACTGAACCCGCCGGCGAAAATTGGTTCATTATACGTTGTTTCAATTAATGTCACAGTTTCCAGAAACCTTGCTATGACGTTAATTGAGGACTTCCTGTACCAAATACTGCAGTGCACCAGGGATGTGGTGCACCAGTGACTACTGCTGCTGCTTACCCAGTGGTGAACCAGCGACTACCGCTGCTGCTTCCCACACCTTGGATTCAAAAAGAAAGAGGGGGATGAAGCAGAAGAGAGGAGAGTGGTGGACTAGAGCAGGGGTTCTCAGCCTGTGGTACGGGTACCCCTTGGCGTACGTGGACCTCTTGCTGGGGGTACGCCAAGCCCTGCCCCTTATCTGCCCCATCAGCAGTTAATTAAGTGTTAATTAACATGGATTTTAAATTATTTTCGGAGCCCTTCTGTCTCTCTGATTTTAGTTTTGGGCTTATTTTTGTACTTTGGAAAATGTACTTTGGTGGGGTGGGGGAGGGAGGAGCTGATTTTGGAAAGTGTGACTCTCTCTCTCTCTCTCTCTCTCTCTCTCTCTCTCTCTCTCTCTCACACACACACACACACACACACACGAGTTAAATAAGACATTTTTTCACATTTAAAATTATTTTAGTACTTATTTAATGATTAATTACCTAATTAATTATTTGAGTAATCTAATTAATTAGCAGTTAATTAGCAGGGTGTACTTCAGAAAATTGGACCGTGATAGGGGGTACCCGGGCCTCCAAAGGTTGAGAACCCCTGGACTAGAGCATCTCGCTGTCTAGCCCCCCCCCCCATTCTCCACAATTTCCCTCTTACTTTTTGAATCTGGGGGGAGAGGAGGTGTGGTGGGCACAGGTGGGCCATGACAGGGGATCCTGCCAGCTTGCTGCCTGAAGCAACTGCCTCAAGCAATCCAATGGAAAGAAGGGGGGAAGTATTTATGCTTTTATCATTGTATTTGTATACTCGAATTGTCGTGAGCTGTCTTGGGCTGCCTTGGGGGCCTCTTTGCAGGCCAAGAGGTGGGATAAAAAAAAATATCCTACATAAATATGTTTCTGTCAAATGTACACTCTGCCACAGCATAATGATTTAGCGTCATATGTTCTAAGCTCTATATTTGTATGCAGAAACTGTTGGAAGTATGGCTGTGCCAAAATAAATCTAAGATAAGGAACATACATACATTTCTGTTTGTGCATAGCTACAGATTTGTGTCTACATAAAACAGAGGCATCTGTGGTGTTGCAGAAAAGAAAGGAGTGAATGTTTACCAGGAAAGCAACTGTGAATGGCAGAAGTCCAGAATTAGTATTACATGTTCACACCCTAGAGTGTGATAAAGAATGAGAATCCAACGAGCAGCTTACATAAATGTGATCTAGAGCACTTTGTTCACCTTGGTAACACATTGAGTGAGTATATCACTGTTCTTATCATTTTAGTACTGATGGAAGGCTCAGACTACATGTGGTGGCTACAGATTTCTCTGTTTAAACCTGGACTTGACCCAAATGGCTCCAAAATGAGCTTTTAGATCCACTTTTATGAAAGAAAAGTTCTGGGGTCAAGGCTGCTAAGCCTTGCCCCCACCCACTGCTTATCTCCCTACAGCAGAGGTGTAGGAACAGGGGGCGGCGGGCGGTGGGCCCCCGGGCGGCATGCAGGGTGGGGACTCACCAGTAACGGTGGATACAAAATGGTTGTGATGACTATGAAATGGTGGCGTTGGTGGGGAAAACAGCATCGGCAGTGGTGAATAAGGCAGAAAAACGGCAGCGGAAGCGGCAGAACAGGCCATAAATGACATCAGAAGCCATCTACCATCTCAGAGTGGCGTTTGGTTGTACCCCCTCCCGCCCACCCGAGCCCCGATGGACCTTTTTGGCTGGTTGACGTAACTCAGGGGCTGGTCGAGTGACGTCAGCTCCGTTGGTGATGTCACAGGGGGGTCGGCATCGCTACACCACTGCCCCACAGCCCCTTCTTCTTGGTGCTTGTCTCCCAGCTAAATGGCTCAGTATCTGAGCCCAGGCTAAGGGTAAAGTGGACAGGAGACAGACTGTGGAGAAATAACCTATGGGCAGCAGAGGACTTAGCACCCCTCACCCACACATCGCATTTGCTCTTAAAATTAGATCTTCAGGGGCTACTACTTCATCATATACAGTATGATTTTGAGTTTTTGACCAATGGGTCTTGCACATGTTGAGCTGAGGTTGAATGAAATGATTGGCCAAGGCTATGCAACGAACATAGGCTATTGGATCCAGGTTGCCTTCCTGCAGCTCTATGGCCCAGACCAAATGTGTGGCTATTCCATGGGAAAACATCTGTGAGTTTTAATCCACATGGGATTTGCAGCCACTTGTTCACTGCAATCCAGGGCTTTCTTTGTGGCAAAAGCCACACTAGTCTCTCTCTCTCTCATGCTGCCAATCATCCTTTAGCGGACTCCGGGCCCAATCCTTTCCAAGTTTCCAGCACCGATGCAGCCATGCCAATGGGGTGTACACTGCATCCTCTGGTGGTGGGTTACTCATGGAAGCCTCCTCAAGTAAGGGAATGTTTGTTCCCTTACCTCAGGGCTACATTGCAGGTGCATCAGCACTGGAAAGTTGGATAGGATTGGGCCATCATTTTGTCTGTGCAGTGGGTTAAACCGCTGAACCATAAGCTGTCAATCGAAAGGTCGGCAGTTCGATTCCCGCGACGGGGTGAGCACTCGTTGCTTGGCCAGCTCCTGCCAACCTAGCAGTTCCAAAGCATGTTAATGCGAGTAGATAAATAGGTACCGCTTGCGGGAAGGTAAACAGCACTCCGTGTTCCAGCCGCATGCTACGTGCTGCGGCAAGGAGAGTCATGCCGGCCACATGACCACGGAGGCGTCTTTGGACAACGCTGGCTCTTCGGCTTTGAAATGGGGATGAGCACCACACCCTAGAGTCGGACACGACTGGACTTAATTGTCAGGGGTCACCTTTACCTTTATCCCAGCAGCACTTGCCAGCTGAAAGCGGTGGGGGAGCTTCCCCCTGAGGGTTTGCTCTTCTGAGGGCAGTAAACATCCTGCTCTTGCCAGTGATCGCGGGATTCACGTGCTATTCATTTTCTGTGTTAACTTCTGAGTAGGCATGGATAGGATTGTGTCAGAGGTGCCTTTCCCTGCCTGAAAGATGGTCTCTCTGTAAAGGGAACTGAGTGGTGCTTGATGGAAGGAAGCCCCATGTTTAATGGAGGCACTTTCAGCAAAGAGACCCACGCAAGGAGAAGCAGTAGTTTGTGAGATGAATTGCAAGCCTCCTTCCCTGTGACTTGGGCTATGCACACTTTCTTGGGAGTAAGCACCATTGAATACAATGGGAATTACTCATAAATATCTCATAGATAAGGAAACTCTCTTGGGCTTTGCATTCAAATGTGCATCTCCACTTGAGTTTTTGCACATTTCACTTGGGCCTACAATACTGGACCATACCCAATGACTGCAACACCATGTGACAAATTTGCATGTGAAACAGCCATTTCAGAATGAAGATCACAAACAGAACTTTCAAATCACCTTACATCAGCTCAATAGTTTTGCAATGGAGGCAGTTCAGGCATTCATCTCTGAGTCACTGGGTGACAAGACAGAGTGTGATGATGAGTATGTTCTGAAATCAGGTCCAAAACAGTGCTCATCATTCATAGGCTTACCAGATCGTCGACCGGGACGGAGCGATCTACCCTTAAGGGGCGGGGTGCGGGGCCCCCCAGAACGCGTCGCGTTCTGCCCCCCCATGCCCCGCCCCTTAAGGGTAGATCGCTCCGTCCCGGTCAACGATCTGGTAAGCCTAATCATTCATGATACCAGTGGTCGTTACAGTATCACAACATACAAGAAGTTAATCTTGCCACAAAGCTTGTAAACTGAGAGATTGACCTGATGCTTACACAACTTAATGTCTATGGGAGTTTTGAGTGGCATGGCGGAGAATTGTGTGCTTGATCCTGTGATAAGACTGTAGTAGAGAATATTCAGGTTGCTCTCATCCCTAAGGTTCATAAGAATAATCATAAATAAGAATAAAATATTGCTCCATGCTCAAAGGTTATCAAAAAATGTAATAACACAAACATAAAAAAGAGATTCAAACTATCCTCAAAGCTTAAAATCACAGCATGTTAAAAACTTACAGATGCCCTCTGTCCCTAAGATCATCTAGACATATATTGGCACAGCTTCTAGTACAGTTAGAGCACAATCCTGGAAATGCATCCGCCGACGGAACGAGTGTTCTGTTGCCGGAAGCCGTTGCGAATGTGCCGTAAAGTACGTTCGCGATGACTCGGGAGTAAGGGAGGCCGGCGCAAGGCTCAGTCTGGTGCCGGATTTCCACGTGGATGGTGGTGGAAGGTAAAAGTTCCGCCACCGGCCGCATGGGTGGTCCGGCTGGGCGACAGAGGGGACCCATTGGCCTAGCCGGCCCAGGAGGGGGCGGGGGATGGTGTCGGCCATATCCCCGTCCCCGCTTGGCCGGCTATGCCGTTACACGGCCTCCTCTACTTCCGCCAGCTATTTAGCTGGTGGAAATCTGGGGAGGCCGATAGGGCTGGCCCTGGTTTACACCCGGGGAAGGGGATGAGCATCCCCTTCCCTGAGTAGACCTCCAGCCCAGTGGCAGAACGGCAACCGGGGCTCAGGATCTGGCGGGCGGATCTCGGCCACTGGCTGGATCCTCAATCAGGATTGCGCTGCCCATCAGGACCAAGTCAAAGTGTGAATTCAGAGATGTAACTCCCTCCTGAAATACTGATACCAATCCACCGAAGATGAAATTCTGGTATTTATGACATGGGCTTCCTGATCCTGACAGAGCTAGGTGCACCCCCCCCCCCAATTTATTTTTATTTATTTATCCCTTTATAAATAATTTATTTATTTTATAAATAAAATTTATTTATTTATTTATTTATTTGGAAAAAAAAAACACTTCTGGATGGCCACTAAGGTGGTAGAATTTGCATATGACCAGTACACTAGTTGCTTGGAACTGGGCAGCTGCTAGATAATCTAGTAGTAGTTTACGGCTGTTGCTACTGGAATACTTAGAAGTCACTAATATACTGTATTGTCGTGTGAAATCACCCTTTGGTCCCCTTTACAATTAGTGTGTGTCAAAATGTTGGTGTCTGACAGAAGCTACCATTACAGTTTGCACTAAATGTCTTGTGAAACTACTTTTAGCTGCAATGATGCAAATAGTGACTAGAAGTTATTCATTAAATGCGACAAAGCTGTGCCAGTGCAACAGAATTTGTTCTCTTCAACATGTCTTAGTAGTACTTTACTTATGTAGTTTGGGCTTTGAGACATTCTTAGTATCACTTTAGAAAGTTCCTGGGTGATGAAATGTTACAAATAACTGTGCTGTACTGAATTGGTAGACTGGAGGACCCAGTTAATTCTGGGCTTTCTCCTAAACCAGGGTGGCCAACCTTTCAACATGAATGCTCCTGGACCTTGAATGGTTGTATAGGTGAGGACATTTCAGCAGGTGCATCTGCTTTAGCAGCACCATCAGCACTTGCAGTTGCCAAGATTCTGTCTTCTACACAACTCTTAAGAACACAAAAGTCCTAATGGTGGAAGATTGGCCACCCCTTAACGGTGCTCTAGTAGTCTAAATAATAAACAGCTCATTGTCATTGACAATTATATTCAAAATTCCTTTACCAGGCCAGGGGAAATCTTGATTTGATTAGGAAGAAATACTGTTTGCTGGCCAAAAAGTATAGTGAATGAAACAATCCTTTAAAAATAGCTCATAGGAGGGAATATAAAGTCCTACTGTATAAAAAGAAGGCAGAATATCAGAAGGGTCCCTGACGTGAACTGGAGAGGGCTGCTTTAGATAGAAATTCCTCTCATTTTTGCTAGCAGGTAGCAGGTGGTTTTCATGAAACTAAATTAAACATTGATGCTCACATCACAAATGCTACTTTTTGTCCCTATGTAACCCCAACCCCACCAAATTTGTTTTCTTTCTCAGTGTTGTTTCTTTTATTTTCATTTGGAGGTCCAGTTATTATTCAGGAGAGAACTTTTTGATTATGCAGCCATCAGGAAATAGAAGTGTATATTCCAGACAAAGTTTTAAAAACTGACATGTAACATGTTGGGCCTCTATCCTGTCAAAGTTATTTACAGCTATTAGTAAAATGGGGTTTTTCGTCTAGGATGGAATGTCAGCCTGCTGATCGATCCTAAGCATGTTTACTCAGAAGCAAGTTCCACTTATTTCAGTTTTGCTTTCTACTATGTAAGTATCCATGGGGTTGTAGCCTTAGTTATCCTAGTATTCAAGAAAAGTGTTAAAAGGGACACAACAATTAATGCAGCAAATTTTATACTAAATGCCTTTTTGGAAAACTAGCATTTGGGGCAGAGGGAAATTCTGTTGAAGCTAAACAAATTAGTGAGAAAATATCATGTAACAATTGACCAGTGCTTTGTATTACATGTCTCAAATGTCTGGTCAAGAAAAACAACACCACCTTTTTGCCACCTTTGCTCATTAGTGTTCAGCATTTGATTGTGTTTGTAAGTACCAGTAGCTGTGTAAGTAGCTGTGAAGAAAAATGGATAGATTAAACATGGATGCTGGGCTACTTTGGTTTCCATCTGTAGGAAAATTTAAAGGTTCAGTCAGGATTATTAGAATTCTGCATGTCAGCCATTCACTGTAAACAATAGTTTGTACAATTTGTATATTAGTAATGGGACTACAGGTTTAAATGCTGATCAATACTACCCTCCCAGCTCTGTACACTACTCTTAGTCTTACATGTAGATGATATTGATATGGTCCTTTCACAGTCTTGGTTGGATAAGAGATCCTGGCTCAGATGAACCACTGTACTCTAAAACAGGGGTGGCCAACCTTTCACCATTAGGGCATTTGTATTCTTAAAAGCGCAATCCTAACCAACTTGCCAGTGCCGGTGCAGCCGCAATGCAGCCATGTGGTAAGGGAACAAATGTTCCCTCACCTTGAAGAGGCCTCCATGACTGCCCCTGTACTGCAAAATGCAGTGTGTGCCCTGTTGGCACAGCTACATGGGCTCTAGAAAGTTGGTTAGGATCAGTGGCGTTCTCCGGTAGGGGCCCGACTGTAAGTCGCGCCCTGTCCTACTACCACGTTCACGAACTGGAGTGAGGAGGCCCCGCCCCCTCTCCCTCGGAGCCATTCCGCGCAGCAAAGCCGAACGGGCATGCCGTTCGGTCGGGCCCCTACCGGAGGAATGCCACTGGTTAGGATTGTGCTGTAAGAGTTGTAGAAGACAGAATCTTGGCAGCTGCAATTGCTGATGGTGCTACTAAAGCAGCTGCACCTGCTGAAATGCCCTCACCTACACAACCATTAAAGGGCCAGGAGCACCACCCCTGCTCTAAAACAAAGATAGAGTACTTTCAAAATGGAGGGCAGAAAGATCAGAAGACAAATAGTGGTCAGCTTGCAAATGATGCCTTCTTCTGTCTTGGAAGGACATTATCATGGTTTGGAGACTGTAGGTTTTTGCATTTGTGGAGCTGGAGAAGAGGAAGGTTTCCTTCACTGTCTTTTGCATTTCCCTTTACCAGCGGCGTAACTACCTCATTCAGCGCCTGGCTCGAGGAGGGGTTTGAGCGCCCAAACGGATGTTTTGCGCCGCCCGCCTGCCCCCGCCCCCCAGAGGCGTCCAGTTCCCCCTACTCTGCTAACTGCTAAGAGAGTCATTGTCGTCGTGATCAACGGCTGTTCTGAGCTGTGCTTTCTCAAACAAGACGCGACTGCAGACAAAGCGATCCAGGTGCTCGAGGAGTGGAGTGGACTATTTCGCTCCCTCCCCTTCACACACGCAGCCTGATGGCTCTGCTGTGCGTGCGGAGTAAGCCCGCTCATTAAGGAGCTGACAATACCAACATTCAATTCGTGGGGCGGAGTTCGCTCCTTATCTGCATTCAAAGCCCACATTTATTCGCAAAGCGCTGCAGCACAGAACCCGAGCAAGCGTCTGAAAACCACGAGTCTTCCAGAAACACTCGCAAACTCTCTCGGGCTCCCCGCCCGCATCTCTCTCGTGGCACTTTCAAACTTGGGTTTGTTTGTACCAAAGAGCAAAGGCTGCAAGCCCCAAACACAGCCTGCAAGCAAGCCCGAACCCCAGACCCGCAGTATGCGCCTGTCCATAAACTTCTTCAGAACAGCAGCAGGCAGCAGCTGAGAGCTGCGCTGCCTGTCAGCTGCTGAGAGCCTGGCGGGCGCTGCGGGGCGGGCGGTGCAGCGGTGCCCGGTTCCGGTGAGCCACGCGCCGCTGCTCCCGGTTCGGTGGGGCGCCTGGTTCACTTGAACCACGCGCTCCACCGTCCTTATGCTGTTGCCCTTTACATAAGATGGCAAGGGTTGATCTGCTGACTCCATTCTTGTCAAAAAGGGTGCTTCTTCCAAAGCATTTCATCAAATGGAGAGTTTCAAAGAGCAGTTTCATGGAAAGCATTATTTGCATTAAGCCACATCTAGAAACTGAGCAAATTTTATTCAGAATGTTCTATAGCTTTTATATTCTATAGCTTATGATCTCCAAATCATAAGAATATTTTATGTTTGCTCTCTGGCAGAGAAAAACCATCTAACACAAGGGGCCTTGCTGTTAAATAAATGCTACAAGCGTTTGCAAACTTGATTTGTATTGACTTTGTTTAACTGTGATGGGTTGTTGTTTTGCTATATTAGTTTTTTTTTACAGTGCCCTATGATTAATAGCAATGTAACAGAACGGAACTGGCTGCTGCTATGAGAAGTTTAACTTTCAACTCCAGGAGTAGCTGGAGAAGCAGAGGTGCTTCCCTGTTAACATCCCAAAGCAGGTCATTATGCGATGATGCTTTCGGAGACTCAGCTGCGCAGGGCAAATATTTGAACACGCAGGATGTACAAGGATTTCAGGGCCGGAAGAGCTAGCAAATGAAAACTGCGGTCAATCACTTCTGTATCCTAATGAGCTCCTGCTGGCCCAGGGCCTGGGAACTGTGAAGAAGTACTCCCTGCTGACACAGCTTGCCAAAGCAGCTGTTTTTCTTTACTGTTCTGCATCTGGATGAAAATAATAAGAAAGCTAGTGTGGGAAATAGCTAAGTGGGGAGGCAAAACACAAAAACACCCTTCTGTAAATGAGGGTGAGAATTGCTTCCCCTACCAAAAGTAGCATCAGACCATGTGTGGGAAGTGTGCGGAGTGACAGGAAATTCTTTACAACCAAAATCTGTTAGGCGGGGGACTATTTCAGTTGTAGTTCCACAACGGGCTTAACGTAGATACTTAATACATGATAGTCTTCTCAACAAGCACATCCTGGAATGAATCGGACTGTCCTCCAACCTCATCATCTATATTTATTGTGGTTTTTGGTTCAGTAAGTCATCCTTTTCCTCTGGGCTGCTTGGATGTAGTTGCTCCCATGGCAAGAAACTGGGAGTACCTACACAAGGGAGTACCTACACAAGGGAGTACCTACACTGGGGAGGGTCTCCTGGCAATGAATGTTAGAGTGCTCTACAATAAAACGGACAAAAAGAACCTTGTGGACCTAAATGATTGATAAGTAAAGATGATGGATCTCTCTCTCTCCCTTGAAACAACTAAATGAAACATTCATCATTCAACTGGACTTTGGTTCCTAAAAGGATGAAATCAATCACAAAACATTATATGTAGATATGTGACTGACAAAAGGGAGAGAGAGAGAGAGAGAGAGAAACAGACTTTATATTATTTAATCATTTCAGCTTCCACCTTGAACTGTCACACAATTTCAAACAGTGGAAAATACAAATGTTTTTCTGATGAAGGTGAGGCCAACATTTTTAGTGAATGAATGATTTTAAGCCTATCTCTTTATGGTCAGTCATGACTCTACATATATGCAAACATACACAAGAGTCAGGAGCAAGGGGAGAAGAAAAACTGTTTTCCAAAGTGAAGTTAAAAAATGAATGAGCACATACTGAAAGGAGAAATGCCATATACAAGTCAATCAACGGAAGTAAACACATTCACTTACAAAGCACAAGAAACTCATTGATATAGACAGATCCAGGCGCACCCATTCCTGGCAGCTAGTGCTCATTTTGCACGACACGACATGTGAGATAATCACTGGGTCAATGTTTGGCAGTGAGTTCAGTAGACCGAGGGTCAAACTAGACAAGACACATTATTATATTTCTGTCTCTTTAAACTTAAAAAATAACTATCTGCTGAATCTGAATTGGAGCTGTGGCATTTTAGAAGGGGGCTTAACCGTTCCCTCCTGTGTTTCCCCATGAAAACAGTCCACTGACTGCTATTTGCCCTGGAAGGAAGAAACTGGGCGTACAGTAAGTCCTCACTTAAAGTCGTTTCATGTAATGTCATTTCATTTTAAAGTCGATGAGAAAATGCCATAGGAACGTTTATGCTTATCAGTTAGCCTATGGTGAACAGAGGTGATAGGGTGCCTGAGCACCAGGGGGGTGCACTTACCCGGCAGCGACAGCGAAAATGGCGGTGGTGGTAGTGAAAACGTGTGTTTTCGGCCCGGTGGTGGGTCAGGGACTGTCCCGCCTGCCAGCCTGGGTACTGGGGGATGTTTTTTCGCGCCAAAAAACCTGGAAGTGGCCCGATTGGGCCGAAGGGGCAGTGCTGGGGGGGGTCACATGGGGGTGTCACGTGACCACCCCCTGGGGGCAGTCTGGCTACACCACTGATGGTAAACATGGTTTCATTATAAGTCATTTTGCTTAAAGTTGCAGTTTCCAAGAAGAACCTATCGACAACTTTAAGTGAGGACTTACTGTAGCAGCGTCCCTCAAAGGACAAATACCTTCGGGGGGGGGATTTTTGTGGGGAAAATGTTGTAGAGGGAAAATGTTCACCTTCCTCTCCCCACACCATTATAGTTTGCATTTCCCCCTCCAAAAGTAGGTGTGTGTGCATGCGCGCACACATGCGCATATGCGTGGTGAAACTGGTATTTGAACTTGAAACATAGAATTGTGTCCTGAAGAGATGTATCTGATTTAATTCTGATGTTGCAATGTTCAACAGAGTTTTCACTGACAAACAGAAGAATGAATAAACAAGTCACACCAGCCTGATCCAATATTCTGTTGCACAGGGATAGCAGAGCACAAGACTGGGTGCTAGTGTCCTACTGCCAACTCCAAGAGAGAACGTTTCATCCCGTTTCACAATTGCATGCTGATCTCGCCCGCTTGTGCTGGGGCAGCAGCAGCAGCAGCAGGCACCACGAGCATCCTACATAGTGCAGTAAGGTGGGGAGGGCATAGAAAGGGATGCAAAGTAATTGATACAGGGATCCTGAGTGGAGGTGGGCGGGGAAGCATATACAGTATATATACAGTGCTCTTCCTAGCACTGACTCAGCTTTGGGCCAGCAAAATCCCATAGCGAGGGAGGTTAATGATTATCTGAATGACTCTGTTCAACTTGCCTTGCTTGCAATATACAGTAATGGTATTTTGCTGAAGCAGGTATTTTGCTCCAAGTGACACTTTAAGCTACCAAATAACTAGCCATTAGTTTCGAAGAAGATGTGTACCAAATATATTGTGCATTTGTTTCTTTCAGGCTGCTGGAGAATGTGTGCGTTTCTCCAGTGTGTAATGTTCCCTTGGTCTCTCTTTCCCTCGAAAACAGTAGCTGCTATTGAAATTTTTACAACTGCTTATATGCATATAATGTAAGCAGTGCATTAATTTCCAAGAAAGATTGTGCCTATTCAATTTCAGTGGCTGTGTTAAAAAAGCTTAAGTAACAGTTTTATTAGGATATTTGTCAGTGGGGATCCAATCTTCTTTAAGCAACAAGAATCAAAACACAGTGTTAACTGGGGGATTTCAATCAATTTTAATTAAAGCAATTTTGCTACCAAACTACTTAATGGCTTACTAAATATTACTAAGCACTACTTGCCAGAACAGCTTTTGTTTTTCATTAGTGGCTTCTTGCCACCAGCAATGATCTCATCTCTTCAGATATAGGGTTCCATTTCCTTAGAGCTTAACTATGAATGTCAGCTTTTCTTGTGCAATTAAATTGCTAACTCTCAGAAGAGCAATAAAAAGCCATACTTTCTCTGCTGGTGCAACTTCTCAAATCAGGAAGTAGAAAAACCAATTTCTTAAATGAGCTGCAAATGAGCAGAGAGGGAAGTTGCAGGGAAATTACGTTAATGCAGATTTACTGTTCTTTTTTTCTTTATCTTCCATGCTTTTAAAAAATTCTAACAGAAAAAAGCAGAATTGCTGTTCTCACAGATGCATGCAAAAACTACACTGCAAAATTCATAAAAATAACATGTAGGCTTCTGCTTTTCAGAGGGCTGTCACTTGTGACGGCCACGAAATAACTCTGGAGCAACCTGGTACAACAATGAAGTTTACCAACTGATCTTTCTGTCTGATGACATACATAGTGATTAGGTTTAATGGCCAGTCAGATTGATATTCCATGGTTTGTTTCAGATCCCTTCTACCAATATGTCATGTGCCCCGGCTGAAAATGGGTACTTTTCCATCTCCTGCCGCTTCATTACAGAAAGCAGCAGGAGAAGGGCCTTTATTCCTGATTGGAGATGGAACAGTAGGCAGAGGAGGACCCCATGCCAACACTGTTCACTCACCAATGCAGATGGCAGCTGTGTGGTCCAAGCAGGGACCGTGTCAGGCTGCCGTCTGGCTCAGTCTTCTTCTTCATGCTATGATGCCATCTGGCTTCCCTGGAGCATTTGTGAAGTTAACAAGGGGAACAGCACCGTCTGGAAGCACCCTAAGACAATCAAGCACAATTAAAAAGCCACTTTTAAACAATGAACTTAAAATGCACATACGCAGCAGCATTGAGTCGTTCTCATTATTGCTGTTCCTGAAGGGGAACAAAACTATTTTGAAATTCTGGAAAAAAAAAAAAATGCAAATTCCAGCAGAAATCTTTAAGGCCATTGCTTGACAAAGCTAGTAGACCAGAAAGGCTTCCTGTGCAGGAACCAAAGTGTAAAGTACAGAGCAATGCAACCTTTCGATTAAAGACTGGAATGCAGAGCTTTTAATTAGAACCCTCATTCTAGAATAACAGGTGCAGTGCTTATCTTCTATTGGCCTGGATCCAAAGCACTGCAACTGGAAGGAGAAAATATATTAGTGCAGTTCTGTGAATTCTTGCAGAAGGGTTATACTGTAGCATTGCACTGCAGGTTCTATTGAAACATGGATGGTGAACCAGGAACATAGAGGTTTATACTATATAAACTCCAGCAGGTCATAAAAACAGTTTTTTGAGTCAGACCTATTGGTCCAGCTAGCTAGTTCACTATTATTTGGACTGACTGGTGGCAGTACTTCATGTTTCAGATGGGTTTTTTTCCCACCTCTCCCTTGACATTGCAGGGATTGAACGTGGGAACTTCTGTATGAAAACGTATGCGCTCTATCACTATGACATCACTGAGCTTTTTCCCCTGGGCCAGGAAAAAGGACTTGAAAAGAGCATATGCAAAGTATTGCACCTAGCTGGTGTAAATGGAATAATGTTTCTGAACTTTGGGTCACTGCAGCCCCTGCTAACAGGGCAAAAAGGCACTTTTCAAGTGGTGCTCCTCTTATATTTAGCAGGGGTAGAGTAACTGTCCCTCTTCGCCCCAGCGCAACATCTTTCCTGCATCTTTTTAGATTGTGAGCCCTTTTGGGACAGAGAACTTTTTAACAAATGGTTATATATGTAAATGCTGGTGACTCATTGGGGTTGTTTTTAATCTCAAGTGTTTTTAATTATTTTAAAGTGTTTAATTGTTTTAAAGTTGTTTATATGTATTTTAATATGTTGTAAGCCGCCTTGAGTGCCTTCGGGAGAAAGGCGGGCTACAAATTCTTTAAAAATAAATAAATAAAATAAATATTTATCTAAATCTAAACCATTTTCTCAGAAATGGCTTTGTGATTTTTTTGGGGGGGGTGTTGAAAAGTGGTATATAAATATTCTAATAATATTAATAATAAGCTTGGAACTGCACCCATATTATGAAAATATCTGTGAATATCCTAGATCCTTGGGAAGGACCTGATATCAGGTCAAATCCAACCACCAACACCTGGCGGGTTGTACACAACAACAACAATAAATGTGATTTTCTCTTGCCAAGTCAGAAACAATCCTTTCCATGAGTGGAATGGCACCTTTGGATCCAAACCGTTGTATGTCTGTAAGAAACAGGTTATGCTAAGAGACCAAGTGCATGTTTTGCATGAAGGAAGCACCAGGCTTAACTCATGATATCCTCCAAGTAAAACAATTATAACATGCTCATCTTCGGGTTAAGAGTAACTTCTGCCTTTTAATAAGCCACTAAGAAATCATGAAGTCTGTACAACAGGCACATGTGTCAGTAGTTTAACCTTTATTTTCAGGGAACCCCTTTCTACATTGATTTGTCTGCTGAGAGTTTTTTAAGGGAGGAATCCTCGGTGGTATGTTCTGCCAAATCCTATCTCCTGTCCCAGGCCTGGCCGGTGTTACACCGGCTCCTTGGATTTGCACCGGCCATTTTGCCGGCGCACATCCGAGGAGACCAATAGGTACAGCTAGGGCACTACCCGGGGGAAAGGGACAAATGTCCCTTTCCCCCGAGATGTGCTCCAGCTGCAACTGTGCTGGCCCGGATCCTGTCGAACCTAGAATTTCTTGGAGATTGGGCATAGCTTGGTGGTAGAGCAGATGCTTTGCATACAGAAGGTCCCATGTCCAGTCTCTGGCATTTCCAGGTGGGGCTGGGAAAAGATCCTGAAGAGCTGTCATTAAACAGAGTAGACCATACTGCTCTAGATGACCAAGTCTGACTTGCTTGAAGGCAACTTCATATGTTCAACCAATTTGTGTCAGGCACTGGCTAGACCAGGTTGACTTCACTATATGGTCCTGCATGAATTAAGGCTCAGAACAAACATGCAAAAAACCCATGTGGAAATCAGCATTTCCCATGGATGCAGTGCACATTTGGATGCAAAATCCACACAAATCCCCTTGTCTGTGAGGTTTTTTCCCCCATGGAATAAGCCAAACACCTTTTCAGTTCTTAATCTGTGAGTTCAGAGTCTTGAACAGAGCTGTGTAGGCAGAAAGAGGCAAAGAGGCGGCAACCGTGGCACCTGCAGCACCTTTTCCCCTCCTCCCTCCAGCATCACTCTTAGTGAGTGGGAAGAGGAGTGAAGCACTGATGAGAGGGGCTCTGTCAGCAGTGGGCTGCAGGAGGGGGTCTCTGCAGTTCACTGCCTCCTCCAAGATGCCTCTCCATGTGATGCATTCAATGACACAATCCTATCCACAATCCGAAGCAAGTCCCATGTGTTCACTGGAGCGTACTCCCTGGAAAGTGTGTATAATGGTGTAATCACCAGTGGGCTGGCCATGGGTGTAGCAGCAGGGCACAAATGAGAGTGAGGTGGGAAAGGAGGATGCTGACAGGCAAAGAATATTTAATCTCTCTCTTTTAACATTTGTTACATAAAAAAATATCTTTGAGATTGAAATCTCTTTGTCAGCTTTTCTGAGTGCAGGTGCGAAGGGGTGTGGAGTGTGGGGTGGCTGCATGGGTGACCGTCCCCATGTGCCTGCTTTGGAACACAAATCCTGGGGCCACTTGCTTGGCAGCCAGCCCCAAGGAGTGGCCATGGGCTTGCTCCAGTGTGGACGGGTCAGCCCTTGGTGCACGCTGGAACAGCACACAAGTACAGTAAACCAAAGGCACGTGAATCCTGCTTTCACTTGCAGAAGGGCAAACCCTTAGGGGGAAATTCCCACCCTGTTCAGCTGGCACGTGCTGCTGGGATACTGTACATGCAGACACAGGAAGTCTGCCAAAGGTTGATTGGCACTTTGGCAGCACTGGAGAAGGGGACTAGTATGGCTTTTTCAATGAATAAACTCACAGATTGGAGTGAAAATGTGGTCTCAAATGCCACGTGAGCTGAATCTCATCATGGATGCGTTCACAGATGTAATTTCCCATGGACAAACTGCATATCTAGGCTGGGCCTAAGAATGTGCCCTTAGAACAGGGGTTCTCGACCGGTGGTATGCATACCACCAGTGGTACTTTGGGGTACCTCTGGTGGTACCCGAACCGCCGCTCCCCCATCCTGAACCATGCCGGGACACCCAAAACCCTGCAAAAACGCTGCACTTTTGGTGCCGTGTTTTCGCTTCTGAGGCTCCTGCCTTTGGCCGAGCCTCTCGGAAGTGAAGAAAACAGCCCACTCAGAGTCTCTTACTGGCCTTTGGCAGCCTCCTGCGTGGCGTCCATTAGCCTCCTGTGCCAAATATCGGGCTGATAACCCGGCAATAAGTGGCGATGATGTCATCACTACTTACTTCTGGTGGTACTCGGCACAGCGGCAGCCATGTAGGTGGTACGCTGTGCCAAGTACGTTAAGAACCCCTGCCCTAGAACACACCCAATGCTGTCCTGTAACTGTACATCCCTAAGATCAGTCAAGCTATCTTTCAGAGTCAAATTGCTTAATATTACTCATCTTCTTGCTGATGAACTCTACAACACATTTTCAAAACCACTGGTGTACAGAAATCAATATCATAGAATTAAAACAAACTATTCTGATGTGTATCTGCACTTCTTTTTTTAACTAGGTTGACAGCTTTGCTTAGATAAAAGGTAATGAGAGTGGTAAAATGCACAACACTATGTGAGGTTTTGGCAGTTTATATTGATGCCTTGGATCCTACTCAGTATTTATTCAATATCTGTTTTATTTCCTTGCTCTCCTTGTAGCATATGCCCCTGAGCTGGGAAATGTTCACTCTCGAGTGCTTAGCAAAGACAAACTACAAATTAGGTCTGATTTTTTGATGCTGACTAGCCTAAGATGGGACCACAGCATTTGCCTTCCCCTCTACACAGTACCTGTGGCTCAGCAAGCCACAAAGACCCCCTGTTGTCACCCACCATTCTCGTTTAGCTTCCTGCTGTCACTTGTACCATTTGTCAAAACCTCAAACCAAAAGGGAAAAAGTAGTAGTGCGTGGTGAGAATAAGAGTCATCAAATCAAGCAAGAGGCCTGTCTGTCTGTCCATTGCTGCTTTCAGGAACCATTAAGGCTGGTTCGCTAATGAGGTACTGTTGAGTATCTGTCTCGGGCAGCAAGTAGGCAGGAAGTGGCAGATTGATAGGGCGTGTGAGGCGGTGTCTTATGTTATGCCACTGCCTCGGCTGGCTTCTCTAACCCATCTGCCCGCTTCGCCTCCCCAACCCAGCCTTGTGCTAGGGGCATGTCAGTCACCATCCTTGCTCCTCTTTCTCTTGCAATGGAAGTTAGGGCTTCTTAGATTGACCCATGGAACAATATTTAGGACAAATAAATGACTTCTCAATAGCCAGTCTAGACTTGGAAGCAGGGCCGGCTGCAGCTATTTAGCAGCCTGAGGCTGCTGCCACCCTTTCAAAGCCCGTGCACCACTTACCTAGTTCTGTCCGCTGCACATGCTCTTTAAATGAAACAGGAAATGTGGAATTCACAGTGATCACTCCCAGAATGCTCTGCAATTCCTGATTCGTTTAAAGAGCCCACGTGGAGGGAAGGTGCAGCTACTTTTGCTATTACTATTAAAATTGCTACTTTTAATAGTAATTTTGAACTGAACTCAACTATAGAACACATTGCATTTTATTTAACATCCATTAGTGACTTTTTTTGTTGCTGAGTTTTACTAGAGAATAATTTGAAAGAGGTCTGCCAAAATCCCTGTCCTAAATGTTCAAGACAAGTCTGTAAAACGTGTGAAAATGTAAGGTGTGTTGGGGCCCTGGGGGAAACGCTGGCGTGTCACCCAAAATGACCTCGTGTCACCTGTGACACGCGTGTCATAGGTTCGCCATCACAGACCTAGTTCTTTAAACAACGTGTGGTATTGTTTTGTGGGCCTGGTGGAGGGGAGCAAGGTGAGAAGGCAGGGGGCCAAATTAGGGTGAGACTTCTAGGGACGTGGAGGCATCGTCCTACCCTCAGTTGGCCAGCACTTCAGCTGCCAGGGAAGGGAGTCTCAGGGCTGGAGGACATTGCTCTGGAAAAGAGGGAAACAATCCCACAGTGGGGACCCCTTCTTCAGGTGATGGGCCCGTATCCAGTCGCACTATGGATACTCCTCTGGGGAGAGGGGGAAGGGGGCTTCTTGTTGTGGGTGACTCTATAGTCAGGAACATAGAAAGGGGGGTCTGTGACGGATGTGAGGACCGCACGGTGACTTGCCTACCTGGTGCGAAGGTTGCGGACATCACCTCTCGTCTAGATAGGCTGGTAGAGAGTGCTGGGGAGGAGGTAGCGGTTGTGGTGCATGTTGGCACCAACGACGTGGGGAAATGTAGCCGGGCGGTCCTGGAGGCCAAATTTAGGTTGCTAGGTAGGAAGCTCAAATCCAGGACCCCAAAGGTGGCGTTCTCAGAAGTGCTACCTGTTCCACGCGCAGGGACAGCTAGGCAGGCGGAGCTCAGGGGTCTCAATGCGTGGATGAGACACTGGTGTGAGGAGGAGGGGTTTAAGTTTGTTAGGCACTGGGGAACGTTTTGGGACAAGCCGGGCCTGTACAAGAGGGACGGGCTTCACTTGAACCAAAACGGAACCAGACTGCTGGCGCGTAACATTAAGAAGGTGGCAGAGCAGCTTTTAAACTGACTCCTGGGGGAAAGCCGACAGGAGCCGAGGGGCATCCGGTTCGGGACTCCTCATTCCTCGGGAATGAGGGTGCAGAGGATGGGGAACAATCAAGTAATAACAGAATAAGAATTGGGAGTGGTAGCGTGATGGGACATGACAGCCAGTCTAGCAAAACAGAAGGCTGCAGGAATAAAGGGGCAAACATGCAGCCCTTCTTGGGGGACCAGGTATATAAGTGCTTTTATGCAAATGCCCGAAGTCTACGGGCAAAGATGGGAGAACTGGAATGTTTGGTGGCTAGGGAAAACATTGACATAGTAGGTATAACAGAAACCTGGTGGAATGCGGAGAACCAGTGGGATACTGCAATTCCAGGATATAAACTCTATAGGAGGGACAGAGAGGGGCGTGTTGGAGGTGGGGTGGCCATCTATGTCAAAGAGGGGGTAGAATCCACCAGAGTAGAGCTGGAGGGGGGCTCTGACTCCTCCGTAGAATCACTGTGGGTTAGATTACCAGGCTCCAAGAGTGATGTAATAGTAGGGGCATGCTACCGTCCTCCAGATCAAAAACCTGAAGGGGACCTTGAAATAAGGAAGCAAATCAGGGAGGTGTCAACGAGAGACAGGGTTGTAGTCATGGGGGACTTCAATTATCCTCACATCGACTGGGTCAATTCATGCTCAGGTCATGAAAGAGAGACTGGATTTCTGGATATGTTAAATGACTGTGCCTTAGAGCAGCTTGTCACGGAACCGACCAGAGGACAGGTGACTCTGGACTTGATATTGTGTGGCACTCAAGATCTGGTCAGGGAGGTAAATGTTACCGAACCGTTGGGGAACAGTGACCATGCTGCGATCTGTTTCGCCATGCATGTCGGAGGGAGAGTGCCGAGCAAATCTGACACGAAAACCCTTGACTTCCGAAGGGCAGACTTCCCCAAAATGAGAAGACTAGTTAAGAAAAAGCTGAAAGGGAAGGTAAAAGGAGTCCAATCGCTCCAGAGTGCATGGAGGCTGTTTAAAACAACAGTCGTAGAGGCCCAGCGGGAGTGTATCCCACAAAGGAGGAAGGGCTCGACCAAGTCCAGGAGGATGCCGGCATGGCTAACAAGCACAGTTAAGGAGGCTATAAAAGGCAAGGAAGCTTCCTTCCGTAAATGGAAGTCTTGCCCTAATGAGGAAAATAAACAGGAGCACAAACTGTGGCAAAAGAAATGTAAAAAGATGATACGGGAGGCCAAGAAAGACTTTGAGGAACGTATGGCAGGCAACATAAAAGGGAATAATAAAAGCTTCTTCAAATATGTTAGAAGCAGGAAACCTGCCAGGGAAACGGTGGGTCCGCTGGATGGTGAGGGAGAGAAAGGGGTGATAAAAGGGGACTTGGAGACTGCAGAGAAATTAAATGAGTTCTTTGCATCTGTCTTCACGGCAGAAGACCTCGGGCAAATACCGCTGCCGGAACGGTCTCCCCTGACTAAAGAATTAAGTCAAATAGAGGTTAAAAGAGAAGACGTCTCAGACTTAATTGACAAAATAAAGATCAATAAATCACCAGGCCCGGATGGCATCCACCCAAGAGTTCTGAAGGAACTCAAGAATGAAGTTGCTGACCTCTTGACCAAAATATGCAACTTGTCCCTTAAAACGGCCACTGTGCCAGAGGATTGGAGGATAGCTAATGTCACGCCAATCTTTAAAAAAGGAAGGAGGGGGGACCCGGGGAACTACAGGCCGGTCAGCCTAACATCTGTTCCAGGGAAGATGGTGGAAAGTCTCATTAAGGATAAAATCTTAAAATACATAGAAGAACAAGCTCTGCTGAGGGAGAGTCAGCATGGCTTCTGCAAGGGGAAGTCTTGCCTCACAAACCTGTTAGAATTTTTTGAAAAGGTCAACAGGCATGTGGATGCGAGCGAACCCGTGGATATTATATATCTGGATTTTCAGAAGGCGTTTGACACGGTCCCTCATGAAAGGCTCCTGAGAAAACTCCACAGTCAGGGAATAAGAGGGCAGGTCCTCTTGTGGATTAGGAACTGGTTGAAGACCAGGAAACAGCGAGTGGGAGTCAATGGGCAATTTTCACAATGGCGAGAGGTGAAAAGCGGTGTGCCCCAAGGATCGGTCTTGGGACCGGTGCTTTTCAACTTATTCATAAATGACCTGGACTTGGGGATAGGCAGTGAGGTGGCCAAGTTTGCGGATGACACTAATTTTCCGGGTGGTAAAGACCAGCAGGGATTGTGAAGAGCTCCAGAAGGATCTCTCCAAACTGGGAGAATGGGCAGCAAAATGGCAGATGCGCTTCAATGTAAGTAAGTGCAAAGTGATGCACATTGGGGCAAGAAACCAAAATTTCACATATACGCTAATGGGTTCTGAGTTGTCTGTGACGGATCAAGAGAGAGATCTTGGGGTCCTGGTGGACAGGTCGATGAAAGTGTCGACCCAGTGTGCGGCGGCTGTGAAGAAGGCCAATTCCATGCTCGGGATCATTAAAAAGGGGATTGAGAATAAAACGGCCAATATCATTATGCCTTTGTACAAATCGATGGTAAGGCCACATCTGGAGTATTGTGTCCAGTTCTGGTCACCATACCTCAAAAAGGATATAGCTGAATTGGAAAAGGTGCAGAAAAGAGCGACCAGAATGATTAGTGGGCTGGAGCACCTCCCTTACGAGGAAAGGCTACAGCGTCTGGGGCTTTTCAGCCTAGAAAAAAGGCGCCTGAGGGGGGACATGATTGAGACTTATAAAATTATGCATGGGATGGAGAGAGTGGATAGAGGGAAATTCTTCTCCCTCTCGCACAACACCAGAACCAGGGGACACGCACTAAAATTGAGTGGAGGGAGAGTTAGAACAGACAAAAGAAAATATTTCTTTACCCAGCGTGTGATTCATCTGTGGAACTCCTTGCCACAGGATGTGGTGATGGCACCTGGCCTAGATGCCTTTAAAAGGGGTTTGGACAAATTCATGGAGGAAAAGACCATCACAGGTTACAAGCCATAAGCAACCTCCTGGTTTTAGAAGTGGGTTTTCTCTGTGCCAGGTGCAAGGGAGTGGCGACTGGACACAGGTATCTTGTTGTCTCGTGTGCTCCCTGAGGCATCTGGTGGGGCCACTGTGTGACACAGGAAGCTGGACTAGATGGGCTTTTGGCCTGATCCAGCAGGGCTCTTCTTATGTTCTTATGTTCTTATGCTGCACTCCAAGGATCAGGACTCCGCAATCTCACTTCTTTCTCTGTGCACTCCTTACCTGGCTCCTTCCTCTGCACTGGAGCTTTCATTAAAGCTTTGATTAGGGTCCCTGGAGAAGAAGGGACAGGTAAGGAGGCTTCTTGTCAGCAGAGGACTGGAGGTAGGTGGTGGTGGGCATCTGTTCACGGCTCCCCTCCAAAACTGCTGCCCAATGCAAATGTCATTGTTCATGTCATGGATGGGCCACCAGCCCTGCTTATAAGTGTAGAAGATTGTACGTATCAGTTATTATGAATTGTATTAGAGGACTGCAATGAACAAACAGTTTCAGCTGCTGCTTGCATGCACTGGATTGGGAGAACTTTTGGAATTATTTTTTAATTGGTATCTCTCTCTCCATGATAATTAACACATTCTCTCTCTCTCTCTCTCTCTCTCTCTCTCTCTCTCTCTCTCTCTCTCTCTCTCTCTGTGTGTGTGTGTGTGTGTGTGTGTGTGTGTAAACCAAACACAACCAGATTTGAGACAAGAATACATAATAAATTCTGAGGAGGGCTAGCAGATCAGATCCGTTCTTCTGTTGCTTTGAATTTGTTTGTAATGGGAGCAAACTCCATGGGTTTTAAAATATGGAATGACTGATAAATATTTTAATAACCTTCTCGGAATCACTCAGAGGAATGCTTGCTAGTTTTTCATTACTTGGCAGAGGATGCTGACAATGGACAGATTGCTGGAGTTCTGGAGTTGCCAATTCCTCCCCAAGAGGGGACTGCTGTTCCTTTAAGACCTCCCTGGGAAAAAGAAACTTCCCTCTCTGAAGTGGCTCCTGAAATGAATCTCTTAAAGCAATAGCAGTCTTCCTTTCTCATAGAGGGCAACTCAAAAAGACTGGTGATTTCCCCTTAAGTTAAGGTCTATTGTATATTGACACTAATCGATCATTAGGCTTCTTGCAAGTTTCTGGCTTTTGTGTTTATGCTTCTCTGTTTGTTTGGCTTCATTCTTATGCATAGCAGATGGTGTAATTTAGAAGAAGACAGGATGGAGTCATTTTGCTGAGGGAAAATCCTGAGTCTTTAGTCAGTACATCTCTCAATGTGGCACAGGGAGCAGACTTCCCCTTTTCCTTTTAGCCATGCTAGGTAAGCATTTTAATTTAATTCAAAAGGCTCAGATTAGCTTTGCATGGCTGTATGCATATGTAAAACCATCAGCCTTAATGACACAAGTACTGTATTTGGAATAAGAGTGGTGGTTATAATGAGCTTAACTGGCTGCTATGGCTCCTGCTGTAGAGTCTTCTAGGCCCATGGATTGTTCATATGGTAAAGAAGTTATCTAGTATTACAGCGCGGGCAATTTTCCTCAGGGGCCACATGAGAAACTGGAACTGTTGTGGAGTTCCCTGGAGTTGTGTTGTGGTCCCCTCCACAGCGCCCGCACGTGTCTTCCTTGCAACAGACACTAAAAACAGCAGCATGCTGCTTATAGCACAGATTCTGAGTGCTAGAGGCTCCTTCCTGTTCTTCAGCTGAGCCTCTCTAGCACTCAGCACCTGTGCTATAAGCAGCATGCTGCTGCTTATAGCATCTGTTGTAAGGAAGACAGGGAATAGCAAATGAAGGTAAAAGAATGGCCAGGAGTGTGCAGGGGGGCATTATTTTACCTTAATTAGCTGCTTTGTGTCTTCCTTTTAAACTCATGCAGGCTGGTCAGGGACAGCCAAAGGACCGGATGTGGCCCTGGGGCCGTACAATGCCCAGGGCTGTGGTATTATGTTCAGTGAACAGCACATCTGTATTTGCTTTTGATGGGTAGAACATTTTAATTCTTTTTTTTTAAGAAGTCACTGCATTCATTTAAAGCTATAGGAATTTTATATAGTAACTGGGAACTTGTTTGCATGGGGAGGGGAAGAGCTAAATAGAACTTAGGAAAGAGATTTATGTCCTATTTGCACTCCAGTATACATACAGAGTGCCTGTGTGTCCACGTTTTTCCATTTACTTTAGTGGAGGCAAAAGCTTTACCTGACATGTTGTTATGTTCACTGAAGGAGTGAAACATATGCACCTGCCTTCTGCTAAGACCACTGAATCCATCTAGGAAAGTATTCTCTACCTACAGTACGTTGACTCTCTTTCAGACAAGTCCTCTCCAGGCTTTCCCTGTTTAACGTGGAGATGCTAGGGGTTGAACCTGGAACCTTTCTCTTTTTAACTTGGAGATGCTAGGGCAGGGGTGGCCAACCTTCCACCATTAGGGCCTCTGCGTTCTTAAGAGTTGCGTCGAAGACAGAATCTTGGCAGCTGCAAGTGCTGATGGTGCTGCTAAAGCAGCTACACCTGCTGAAATTGCCCTCACCTATACAACCATTAAAGGTCCAGGAACATTCAATAGTGTTCAGTGCACTTTCTGGGATGGGTGGGCTTTGCCCTCCAGGAACCTGGCATTGGCACTGCTCATGTTGCAGCTGGGATACTGAGTCTGAGAGGAGAGGCTTGCCTCAAGCTGTCTACTGAGTTCATAAAGCAGGTGAGATTCAAGTAAGTGAACCACTGGGAATATAAGTTCATGTTCGTAAATATTGAGAAATCTACAGAGTTTTTCCATTGTTCAACAGAAATGTCACGAGCCCTCCCGGCGCCCGGACCAAGGGGGCGGGGCCTGTGACGTCGACGCACCCAACGCGGCTCCGCACACGCCCCCCCTGCCGGTTTCCTGGTCATTTTGGAGCCGATCGAGCTCCAGGGAAGGTGGGGGGGCCCAAACAAGTACGACCGACGAAGGAGATCACGGTAAGGGCGACGAGCGCGCTGCACCTGCACCCGGAGCAGCTGCTCCACGTGCTCCACGCAAGTTCCGCCTCTGTTGTTGACTATGGTTCTAAAAAACCTATAATGCTAGAAACTGTGACACTCCCAGTTTGGGAACCACTGCCCTAGACCCTTCTTTGACCATTGGCGACCATTGGCTGCAGATCCCCATTTCATTAATTTGATGCCTGCCAATTGGCATTGCACTGTTTTCCGAGAGGATTCCGTGGCACTCCACGGCTCCTATGACTAGTTTGGGAGCCGCGCCTCCCAGTTTACAGCTGCGCTTCCCAGTTTGGAAACCACTGGCTTAAAGCGTTCTGCAAAGGCACTTACAAGCGCCCACAATATATCACCTCCAAGATTACCATACTCTCCTCCCCCTCGAAAGTTTACATTTTATTTGAAAATTTATGTGTAGGCTTTAAGAACAGGGGCTAGACATCAAAGGATATTCCTTTAATCCATATTTAATGCAAGTTTGACATTTTAGTAAGTAAGCAAGACAGACATTTTAAATGTTGGTTGGGTTGTTTTGTGACAAGAACATTTCCACTATGTGAATGCTGACAAACTTACAGCTTCTGCAGAGGAACAAACAATATGTGTTCGAGCCATTTTGTAGCAGCAATACTAAATTTTGGGCAAGAGTGAAAATTCCTGTCATATTTTACTGCTATGATATATTAGAACTTCAGTCTACCGATTTTTTTATTTGGCTTTTGAGTTTAGAACAGGGGTTCTCAACCTGTGGTACGAGTACTCCTAGGGGTACACGGACCAATGGCAGGGGGTACGCCAGATCCTGCTCCTTATCAGCATCAATCAGTAGTTAATTACTTGTTAATTAGAACTTAAATGTAATCCCCCCTGTCTGTCTGTCTCTCTCTCTCTCTGTCTCACACACACAGCGTTAAGTAAGATATTTTTTCACATTAAAATTGTTTTAGTACTTTTTATTTAATGATTAATTAGCTAATTAATTGATTGATTAGTCCAATTAATTAGCAATTAGTTAGCAGGGGGGTACTTTAGAAAATTGGACCGTGATAGGGGGTACCCGGGACTCCAAAGTTTGAGAGCCCCTGGTTTAGAATACTGTATTGGAACTGAATCATGACACCAGTCCTAGGCCATATAGAGGAATGGCAACCAACTGACTACAGAGTGAATCTGTAATCCTATCACCACTTCCCTCAGAGTAAGCCCCACTGGATATGGTGAAACTTACTTCAAAGACTGCACATGATTGCGCTGCATAGGCTAAACTAGACAATGGCTGCAGATCGTGGCACAGATATGCTTTTCAGAAAAGGGGCAAGAATAAGAAGTGGCAAAATAATACCTACCAGTACATTTCAGATTTATTTGGTAGCATCTCTCCCTAGGAAACCCTGAGAAGTTCTATGAGGGGGACTAGATATCTCTCAGATACAATTCATAGGGTCAAACTGCATGTCACAAGGAATGTGGGGGACATGAAATGACACAAAACTGCAGCTGGGATAACAGGGGACTTGAGCTGTTAGCCTCTATCACTATTTACATCTACTATTTCAATTGAAAACCTATGTGAGTTAAGAAAATCTAGCGACATCAATCATGCAACTTTAAAATTTCATACTCAACTACTTGGCTGATGCCAGTCCCACTGCAGCCAAAGGTGTGAGGGATCTCCCGGGGGGGGGCAGGTGGTCCCTGGAAGACCATGGGCTCCAACTGTCTGTCCAGGTAGGTCCACACTGTGGTGCTGACCCTGTTGCCAGTTCTAGGATTTAATATTTTTTTCTTTGCCCCTATTACTTGGTCTATTGTAATTTGGTACCAGTTTACTCACAGACATTAACAGTTGCCTAGAGACAATAACCTGTCTTCTATCTTGGTTTTTTTCCCTTCATAATGAGCATATGTGTACTTTGTGCTGAGTGTTTACAGACTCCTTTGGAGGAGTACTGTATAGTATGTGCATTGCTCTTTTATTGCTTAGTTTGTTTAATAGGCTATTCTGAAAGAATGCAAATGTATTCAGCTATCAACATTTCTTTTTTTAAAAAAATATGGAACGCTTAGCTATCAACATTTCTTATCTCAGACTTTAAAAAAGTGTCTCTGTGCTCCATTTGCTCGAAATGCTGAGTCACCTTTCATTGCCTTTGCGTGTTGTTCTTGTCAACTAATTCTCTCTTTAAAAAAAGGTTCATGGAAGTGTCACCTGTTACTGGTTCCTTTTTTATGTCTGAAAGTCTTTACAATTCTTTGTGTAATGAATGGATAATAATGCTTCAAGGTAAAGCCTAGAAAATATTTAAAATAAAGCATAATACTGAGATGATTATTAGCTATTCCTCAACATACTCTCTAGTCTAAGCATACATCGAAACTACTTTGGGTTACGTATTTGAGTAAGTGCAAATAGTCATATTCTAAAGGGATACTGCAATTCTTTCTTCATCTGCGGTAGACGCCATACCTAAAAATTACATTAACTAGGCCACAGTTGTCATTGGTAACATCTAGTAGGTATTAATAATGTAGCTTCCTACTCCGCTTAAAGTGCTATCAATGTTGAAGACCTTCAGAAAAGAAATACTGAAGCAACATTTTGACAGCTATAATAAAGTATTAGGCTCACATTGGACAGGAAGACATGGAGTTTCTTCTGCTTTGTGTATTCCCCTCTTGAAACTGCAAATGCAGAAGAAAACAAAAGTGTACTTTCCCCCTTTACATGATTTATGTTTTAGCAACAGCATATAGATCTTGACGTATGATAGTGTGCATTGGTATACACATACTTCTTACTAAACCAGTGCAAACTTGTTGCTGCTGAAATCTGAGCTCCAAATAACAAATGTTGGTTAGTTATCATATACAGTACAGACCTAAACCCGCCATAATGATCCTTGTCAATTGTTTTAAATAATATATATTATAAGTAATATATCCTAGGGCTGCTTCAGATGTGATGAATGTTTGATTTTGAACTTCTCTGCAGAAATAAGTGAGCTCATGAGCTGTGTATGTTGGCGTATGTGTCGGTCTATACTAGTGTCTATGTTTTGCAGAGTGTACATACATTAGGAAGCTGTGATGGTCTATTTTGCAGAATGGACATGTAGATGATCTAAATACTAGAATAGTCCATGACAATTCGTCCATTCATGGTCGCTATTCATCACAGCACATAGTGTCTTTTCCAGTGGCTGTCGAGCACTACAGGACTGGAAACCATATTTTCATTCGCGATCTAAACTGTTTTGTGAACACTTTTGTAGAAAAAATAGATATCAATGTTTTTATTAATAATAATGACCAGTGCACTTTACTATGGGAAGTAATAGCATTAAAGCTAAAATAATAATAATAATAAAAAAATCCAGCCCCCCCCCCCCCCGACAGGTTACTCATTGTCTAGGTAACTGTCTAGCTATGAGTAAGCTGTTACCAAATGACAAGTCTGCAATCCTATGCACACTTACCTGGGAGTAAGCCCCATTTAACACAATGGGACTTACTTCTGAATAGATATGTGTAGGTTTGTGCTCTGAACCAAGTAAGAGGGGTGGGAAGAAAAGACTAGCAGCCCAATCCTATTTAACCCCCCCCCCCGCCAATGCAGCTGTACCACTGGAGCACTCATTGCATCCTGTGGGGGAGGCAGTCCCAGAGTTCTCCTCCAGGTAAAGGAACATTTGTTCCCTTGTTGTTGTTGTTGTTCAGTCGTTAAGTCATGTCCGACCCTTCGTGATCCCATGAACCATATCCCGCCAGGCCTTCCTGTCCTCCACTATCTTCCCGAGTTCGCTCATTTTCATGTTTGTTGCATCGGTGATGCTGTCTAACCATCTCATCCTTGGCCTTCCCCTTCTCCTTTTGACTTCAATCTTTCCCAGCATCAGAGTCTTCTCCAGAGAGTCCTCTCTTCGCATTAGGTGGCCAAAATATTTGAGTTTCAGCCTTAGTAGCTGTCCTTCCAGGACAGTTCCCTTTGTTCCCTTGCCTGGGGGTAAACCTCTACTGCCATGATGGATCTATTTGGATCTGTGCCAGAAATTTTGCTGGCACAAGTCCGAGTGGACCCGGGAAGGTAGATCAAGGCCAAGAAAGGGAATGGGATATCTGTGGTGCTGTCGATACCACCCCCTTCCCAGCCTCGATAAGACAATGCTCTCACCCCCCACCCTGTGTTGACTTACTAGTGCCAGGGCTGTTTGGGAGGCTGTTGGCGCACAGCTGTGCACTACTTATGGTTATGGCGGCCTCACAGCAGAATCGCAAGTCACACTTTGTGACCACTGCAAAGCATGCTGCACTTCCAGAACACAAGTTCCCATGGTGCAGCAGGTCTATAGGATTGAGCCATAAACCCTAGAACTGGTAGGAGGGGCAGCACCAGAGGGTGGGCCTATCTGGGTATGCGCTGGGGACCCATGGCCTGAAAAAAAGATTCTCAGTGTATGGGTTTCTTTGGGTTGTGCATATCATGCTTTTCTTGAAGACAGCTTTTAAACGTGAAAGCATCCTTTCCAGATCACTTTGATGTGAATTTTATCCCTTTGACTACCAATCTACTAGCAGTCTGAGAAACCTCTTGTGAAACCTCATTGGAATACCGAATTGCAAACTGCTACGCAAGACAATATGTTATAGTTCTTAGGATCAAGAAGGATGAGGAATATTGAAAGAAACATTCTGCATGCCAATTATAATATTATATTGTATATTTTTTGGATCCTGGCCAAATTAGCAGAAGGTGCTTTGGTCGGCTTTATGGCATGCTGGAAGACTGCATAATGTTTATTGTCAGGGTGGAATAGTACATACTGTTGAATAGTTCTGACACATTTTCAATTAACATGCAGTCTTTTTGACATATGATCAGCAACTAAACCACCCCTTAGCAATAGTTTACATGTTTGTTTTGTGACTGAGCTCTCTTCCTTCAGTAATGAATGTTTACTGCAGCGTTTCAGAGATGTATGTACTTGGAGAAATATGAAACCCATTGTACTCTCCCCAATTGGCATTTAAACCCTTTGAATTGACTCAGCTGTTTCCCAGTTTGGGCAATACTTTTCAAATCAGGACTGTTGCTATTCTAGATAAAATAATACCAAATGTTATGGTGGATATTCTGCACTTATTATATTTAAAGCAAAATATAGGCTTGTGTAAACATTTACCTCACATAATTGGTTTCTTTGTCGTGTTTTGGATACATTTTTTTCATAAGGGGGTGACATCCCTAGGAGGCTCGAGGGCAAATCAGTCTGCTTTGCCCCTCCTTAACAGTTTGTATCAGACTTGTGGGTCCGGTGCCTGAAATGGTACCCAAATTTTCCACCTCCCCTTTTTTAAAGCACGCATATGCCCCAAGAGCCTTACCAACACTGTCTCTGCCTCCTTCCTCTTCCCCTTCCTGGTTGCATCTTCAAAACAGGCAGGTATGGGAGGATCCTGGGAGTGGAAGAAGATTTGCCACTTCCAGCATCCTGGTTTAAAGAAGTAGCTGAGTGGTGGAGGAGAGAGGTGGCGGTAAGGTCCTGCGATCCTGATTTGTCTCCTTGAGAAGCGCGAATGAAAGAGGACTGCAGTAGCCCCCTACCAACTCCTTGAGTGCTGCTGCTGTAATCATAGCAGTGACACTAGAGTAGGGGGCCACTGTCACCCAAATCTTTTTTTTTTTTTTTGCACTGTGATGTTGAAACGCAGGGTGCTCCAAAGAGCGGGGGCCAGTGTGGTCACCCACCCAGTTTGCCCTACTGAAGGGACAACTTTGATGGGTGATGAGGGAGATTGGTAAGAATAGCACATAGCAGCAAGGAGTCATGGAGATGTGCAGAACACGCAAATGCTACTGTGAGGCAAAGCACATGTCTCAGTGATCAAGCACATGTCTGACTTGTGACAACTCAATTGCTACAAGACAGATCCCTCTAACTGGAAGCTTTGAACACACACCCTTGCTTTCACTAGTGTTTCAAGGACAGCAACCTGGTCTTAGACTGGGGGATAAGTGAATCCTTTCCCCCACCATGGAGAGAAAATAATACGCACACTAGGCTCCACCACCATTACCACATCTATTTCCACACAATCTGCTCCTTGCCACCTGATTTTAACTCCTTCTCAATTCTTTTAGGAGAGTTTAGGTGTTTAGAGAAATATGTTCAATTAAACTTTGTATACACCAGCTGATTATTATTTTTTCTGCTTTCACAATTCTTCCTACAAGGAGGAGAAAGAGGATTGTAAAAAGACTCAGGACTAATAATGGGGTGAAAGATTCACTCCACTGAGTGCAAGACTGGCCTTCTAATGAGGCAGATTGAAACAGTCGCCTCAGGCAACTGGCAGTGAGGAGCAGCAGGTGCTACCCATGTAGTCCCACTCCCTCTCCATAGTGTAACACATAGTGTGCCACAGTTTCCTTAGCTTTCAGCACTTTCCCACATTAAAGCAACAGTTCTCCAGAACTATGAGAGCTTGAGTCATGCTTCTAAAAATAAAACCTTCAGGAAGTCAAATTCTGTACAGGCTTCATGAGCATGAACTTGAAAAGTACATGCATGCAACTAGTTTCTCTGTATGTCTCTACTGTGTGATTGAATTTATTTCCTTTGAAGTTATAGGGAAGGTTTTGATTTGGCTTAGGAGAATGCCTACAAGATCTAGGCACTAAATGTAAAATGAAAAGAAGACATAGGCTTATAATCTAAATAAGGCGAGATGCATAAGGGAAGGGATACAGGGTGGGAGGAGGGAGGGAAGGCTTTAAAAACATCTTAAATTGCAAAACACACTTCTTAGCACGCTGTCACCATTGAAGACAGAGGCACTTTCCGAGTAAACATAGGGTCGCACTGCACATTGTAATTTGTGCTAATTATAATGATATTCGTAGTTCTTTTTAGTTTAGCAGTAGTTCTAGGTTGGTAAGCACATTATCATGCGCATACTTAATTTCTTAGGAACAGCACAATTCCACCAAAAGATAAATGTTTCATGGATTTGCTTTCATTTGGTCATCTTTGTTGAGTATATTACACGGTGTTGGAAAGAAAGAGCCCCCCCCAAGCCCTACACCAGGGTAGCAAACACCTTTACTTGTACTCATTCTACAACTTTAACGTTTTCCTTTTGTCATCCAAGTACCATCACCATCTGAGACTATATGCTGATGTTATTTGCCACTAATATTGTGCAATGTGTTATTGTGCATGTAAAGACCAAACTACACATGATGTTGAATATGTAATATGACCTGGTATTTTTTGTTTTTGTTTTGTAAATAGCAAAGGGTTTTTTTTTTTTGAAACATTGTGACATCACTGTTGTGGGTAGGGGGGCTTTAGCACTCTACCAATGGAAGTCTTCCCCCCAGTAAAAATAACTGTGGGGGTACAATCAGGGGGTAAAATCAATGTGTGTGGGGCACATTTAGGATTGCAACTGCATCAGAAGCCTCTCTTAACCCCCACTGTGGTTTTGTGTTACTTTGTGATCCCCACACATTATTTACAAAATAGAACAAAAAAACACTAGGTCACACTAGGCATTCAGCATAATGTGCAGTTTGACCTTAAGTTTTACACTTTCACTAAAAGGGAGTTTATCCTTTTTGTTACATTATTTAACAAATTATTAAAATAACTTACCAAAAATTGAGTTCCATCTATGTTTAATTTTTCCACTATCCTGGCACAGTCATGCATCCCATACTAGGATAAAGAAAGAAAAGAAGATAATAGATTTGGTATATATTACATGTATGCTATTTAAACCTTTAGATGGTTTTAAGGCTACCTACTGCCTAATGAATTTCTATACATTGGATGGTATCCTAAGTATAGTCATGACTAATTTTCTTACGGTCCAATCCTATGAGAGTCTTACGCTGCTGGAATAAGTGTTCCGGCGGCGTAAGGCCCTTTGTCTGTCACAAGCGGCTGGGTCCTCGTGCCAGTAGCTGGAGAATGCCCGCTGACACTAGTAAGTCAGCGCAGGGGGTGGGAGGGAGGTGGGAAGGGGGAGGAACAGGGCAGGGAGGAGGGTGGATTGGTGGCAGCTATCCCCCTTCCCGGGCTCAATCCCCTGACCTGGGTCCACATGAACTTGTGCCAGAGAGATAGCTAGCGCAGCTCTGAGTAGACCCAGTAGGCTGATGTGGGCTTACCCTGGGATAAGAGAACAAATGTTCCCTTACCCTGAGAAGGCCCCCAGGACCTGAAACTTCCCCATGGGAGACAGTGTGCACCCTATAGGCGCAGCTTCATCGCTGTGCAGAGAATTGCATTGGATTGGGCTGTTTGTCATGACTAACTAAATGTAGGATGTCCACCATTGTAGTTTTAGAAACATTTGCACTTTTAATCTGAATCTGGTAACATGTAGAAAGATACCATGCACACAGTGACTTGGCAAATCAGGCTGGGAAAGACAATTGTTTTCCAGTCCAGAGTTTATTTAATTTAATTTACTTCTGTCCTGCTTTTCACTGGATAGTCCAGGTGGCTAACAAGCATAAAAGCATAAGAAAAATGTACAATAAAAAACATTTACAAATTAAGAAAATAATCAGAAACTGACAAATACATAATTGCAGTAGACACAAGAACTGTGGAATAGCTTCCTAACCCAAATGCTTGGTGGAACAGGTGCACTTTGAATGCCTTTTTAAAAGCAAAGAGAGATTGGGCCTCCTCAACAACCTGAGGCAGGGAGTTCCACACACCGGGAACTGTCATGGAGAAGGCTCTGTCATGCATGCATATCACTTGAGCCTCCAGTGTTGGTCACAATGCTGAGCTTACCCTTAAGATCTTATCAGATGAGTAGATTCATATGGGAGAAAGTTTGAAAGAGAGATTGCTGTTCTTGGTGTGTACATAATCTCATCTCAACTCTAGTAGCAAGTTTTGTAGGCTTTTGTATTATTTAAAAACCTGTTTGAACAGAGACAATCATGGGGCAAAAGAATACATGTATGCTGTGCACCATTGGAACAATGCGTCTTTCTAACCACCTTTTCAACTATCTTAGGCACTAATATTTGTCTCCACTCATACATAACTGGTTTCTGGTTTCCTTTATCGATATTTCTGCTCTCCAAACTTTACTTAGAGAAACTTTACTTAAGACTTAGGGATGTGGAGTATCAGAATCTCAATTCCTTAACTGTAGTATCTTGTTCACCGCGCTACTTTCACATTCCAATGCCGTGTGCCCAGTTCATACCTGGCTTTTTTAACGGACCCTAGCGAACGTCAGGCGATGACATGTGCCAGGTTTAACGTCGTTACTCCCTCACAGGTTTCTTTCAGCAGATTTTCTAAAATACCTTATATTGGTCACATCACTCCCTGTGATGGGAGTTCTATTTTACTGCACTTTGCAAAATTCCTCACGACACGATGTAGGTTTTTAGATCCTATTTTGATAAGTATATCAAAATATCAAGTATATATATCAAGTATATTTTGATAAGTATATCAGGTTGTGCGGACGAGGTGAAATTGGTTTACCTATTAAATGAGGGGGCCCCTGAGACCATTTGTCAGGTGGCTAAATTTCTTTGTTTGGTTGGGAAGAAGGAATAAAAGTGGCTGCTTTACCTTCCCTGGTGGCTTTGGAGGTCCTCCAAGGGGTGTGGGGAGTCTGCAGGCCCCTCTGCAGGCCTCCCCAAGCATCGGAGCAGCCCTCTGATGCGATCGTGACCCACTTCCGGTTTTATGCTACTCATGGGAAGGTCCCGCTGCTACTTAGGGCAGCGGAGGCTCTTCCCAGGAGTTTGGGAACCACTGCTGTAGTGGGAAGAGAAAAAGGACCTCAGTGCTTACTATCTTGCCCAGTTGTTGCATGTTGTCCTATAGGGTGGATGCATAGGGTTGATGCGTAGTAAAGTATCTGTGCAAGGCCAGTGGGTGGTGCAGCGGGTTAAACCGCTGAACCATAAGCTGTCGATCGAAAGGTCGGCAGTTCGATTCCCATGACTGGGTGAGCGCTCGTTGCTTGGCCAGCTCCTGCCAACCTAGCAGTTCCAAAGCATGTCAATGAGAGTAGATAAATAGGTACTGCTTGCGGGAAGGTAAACAGCGCTCCGTGTTCCAGCTCCATGCTACGCGCTGTGGCAAGGAGAGTCATGCCGGCCACATGACCACGGAGGCGTCTTCGGACAACGCTGGCTCTTGGGCTTTGAAATGGAGATGAGCACCACACCCTAGAGTCGGACACGACTGGACTTAATTGTCAGGGGATACCTTTACCTTTTTTAAGTATCTGTGCAGCGTCCCTGTGCTTTGAGGTGACTTTGTGTCTACTCTACTGTGCAAGGAACAAACAGCTGTGTAATGATGGAAGAAGACGGGCCTGACTGTCTACCAAAGTAATCCACAAGTCTTGTTGCTCCGAATCAGGTTTGCCCAAAACCACAGCCTAGGGCCTAGGCCATAAATAGCACCTGTGCTGTTGGCTGTCAACCATGACTTAACCACAGGAGAGTTTGATTAGGATAAATTTGCATTAGGATAGAAATCTCACTTTCCTTGTTTTCCCAGAGTCCTGCATGCCTGGTTTTCCACATTTGTCAAATTACCATAGGATGATTTGGCACTCTCCATCAGCAACTCCTATTATTTCTGTCTGGCATTTTTGTTTTGCATGATACATGAAAAGAGGAAGTTAGCGGTAATGAAAACTTCAGTTGTGAAGACATTCAATAAATTGAAGAAAAGCAAGGTCAAAGATAAATATGCCAGCATCACTGGTGTAGATTAGGTTTTGACAGGGATGACCTTGCATTTTACTGCCACTTTACCACATACAGCCTGTTTTGATTGTGATAAAGCTATTTTTGCCTCATTTTTATGTTGATTAGTTAGGAATTATCTGCTTGTTAGGCGACGTGTTAGAATGCATATGCAGCACGTCACCCTGAAGACAAAATTGAAGGATAACGCCAAATGTTTGTGTGCTGGCAACTGGGATGATATAATTTCTAGCTATGTAAATAAACCTGGAATAAATGAAGCTGGGTAGCGAAGTGGCCATTGTGTCAGCAGGGAAGTCCCTGCTCCAGCTTCACCTCAGCCATGAGCCCACTAGGTGACTTCAGCACATGTTGCAAAATCCTTTCCGGCTTGCCATTCAGGGATAATGAATGTGCATGGGGAGAAGCTCTGTTCTTCACAGCTGTATGCCAGTCAGATGCTAAAGAATGCATGAAGATTGGGCTGTATCCTGTCACTAAGAGATCCTCCCATGTGCATTCATTATTCCGTAATGAATATCTGAGCAGAACTCCACTGTTCCTATTACCAGGAACAGGCCCTGTTTTCTTTTACCTGCTCCTAACAAAGAACAGTTCCTGTTGTGTCCCTCCTTCTTTGCCTCTTGGAAAGATTTTGGAGATGGCTTTTTGAAAACTGCATTCTTGTATGTAGAGTTGCACACAAATGCTCTCTCTCTCTCTCTCCCTCTCTCCTCTCTCTCTCTCTCTCTCTCTCCTCTCTCCTCTCTCTCTCTCTCTCTCTCCTCTCTCTCTCTCTCCTCTCTCTCTCTCTCTCTCTCTCTCCTCTCTCCTCTCTCTCTCTCCTCTCTCCTCTCTCTCTCTCTCCTCTCCTCTCTCTCTCTCTCTCTCTCTCTCTCTCTCTCTCTCTCTCTCCTCTCTCCTCTCTCTCTCTCTCTCTCTCTCTCTCTCTCTCTCTCTCTCTCTCTCTCTCTCTCTCTCATATCCAGATACTAAATGTTGCTGAATGCGTGTGAGCTGCTGCAATACTATAGAAAGAATGTGTACTATAAAAAGCAAAGAAGGTTGTGAGGTTGAACATTCTTAAAAAAAATGAAACTGATGCTGGCTGTGGTCAGTTTATTAGCATCCCCTTACTTCAGGAAGCTAAACAGGACAGGCTGCTGCAAAAAACACAGGTATAAGCAGCAAAAGATTTTTGCAGTCAGGCTGCTCACATGTTAACCTGTACCTGCATACAACTGTGTACTTGGGAAAAATAATTTGTATTGTGCACCAGAGTCCAGTTATTCATACCTTCCATTCAGTGGCGATACAATCTGTATACAGTGTACATGGATTGTTGATCCTAGGTAACATTATTCATGTGCAAGAAGTATGTACCTGTGTACAGATCACGGTTGTGGATCAAGTCTCTGACTCCACAAGTCTCGAGTCAAGTCCCAAGTCTTTGTTCCCAAGTCCCCATTTAATGGGGAAAATGGGTTTAAACCTGAATAAAAGTGGACTTGTTTGTAAAATTGTAAACGGCTCCACGTCTTGAGTTTACAATCGCTGAGTCAAGTCCGAGTCAAGTCATTGACTTGACGGCGACTCGAGTCCGACTTGAGTCTGAGTCAATAGACTCAAGTCTACATCACTGGTACAGACAGCTCTGCCTGGGTACGGACGTTCTGTACTTGGGTATACAAGATGACATGTTACTGTGTAAGGGACAGGGAGGACAGCACACTAAAGCAGTGAGCCTTGGTGTGATAATAACAGGGGTGTATAAACAAGAGCATTCCTATTTTCAGCAGTGACACGTTGGAGGGAATACCTTAGACAAGCTGCTGTTTGTTTTGCTCCTTCATTCTATAATGTGGGTATTTTAGTGGCCTGCCTTACAGGGTTGTTATAAGGATTGCTAAAGTACTGCACGGGAAGCACTTTGGAAGAAAAATATGCTATATAAATACTAGGTGAAGACAATGGTATTGAATTTCAGCCCAATATGTGTTACTTAAGAATACTGTTTATTACATTTCAGGAAGGCCATGAGCACAATATTGTGTGGAATGTGGGAAGAATGGGACACTTGGGGGGGGCAGACTATTATTGAAATACTCGGTGTAAGAATAACTATCAAAACAAACCAGAATCTAGATAATGAGTACAATAATATAGCAAGCCCAGCTGCTGTACAACCTCCATTTGTTTCCCCGGTTCTTGAAATAGATCAGTTCAGCTGCATGGACCAGCACGTGCCCCAGTGAAGTGAAGGCACACAGTGGCTGTGGATTGCAGCTACTGTGTGAAATAAGTAATCAAGAAATGGGATCCATCGGAAGGCTGACTACATTCTGGGCAGGATATGCCTTCCAAAAATCTAAAAACAAATAAACAAAAAAGATGGCAATTCAAACTTTTGCGAAGCATTTGTCTTTCTAGAGCTAGGGCCAAGCCCTCCTGATACCCGAGGCAGCATGCCACATGCTCTCCCCCCATCTCAGAGACGTCGTGGCACTGGGGGCAGTTGGGGTGGTGGGCCCCAGGGTGCGTGCCTTCTCCGGTATCCGCAGCCGTTCTCGCGTCTTCTTCGCAGCGACAACGGTTGCGTGTTTTGTCCCTCCCACCCTCCCTGGTGCCGTTTGGCTCCAAAAACGAGCAAAAAAGCGCCGGGGGGAGGGCTTTTCCGTGCTGCAGAGGTGCGCTACGCCGACGTCACTCGCCCCAGGGGGTGGGGTGGCGGCCCCCACCCCACGGGAGTCTACGTTCGCCTCTGCCCCATCTGATAATGCGCCAGCCTCTGCTCCTCCCACTCTGCAATGTTCTAGCTCAGCACTCCCCTTCCCTCCATATTTTATCGTCCTTTCTGTCCTCCCCTTCCTTTTCTAATCCAGGGGGTGGAAAGAGAAGGAGGAGCAATGGAGGAAAGTAGGCAGATGGAGATGGGTGATTCCCCCCCCCCCCAATTTGCTTCCTGAGGCAATTGCATCTGTTGGCTTCATGGATGGGCCAGTCCTGTCCAGAGCTATCACTTGAGGACCTTAAAGGTCAATACCATAGAATTAACAGTTGAGTTAAAGCTGGGAATTGACAGAGAAACGGCCCAATCCTAACCAACAGTCCAGTGCCAATGCAGCTGTGCCAACGGGGCATGTGCATGTTCAGTAGTCCATAACCCCCACTACTGAATTCAGCACACGCCCCGTTGGCACAGCTGCATTGGCACTGGAATGTTGGTTAGGATTGGGCCGTTATTCTGCCAATTCCCAGCTTTAACTCAACAGTTAATTCTATGGTATTGACCTTTAAGGTCCTCAAGTGATAGCTCTGGACAGGGCTATGAAATCTGGTCTCTCTAGTCTACTGCCTCTGTATGTGTGCGTGTGCATGCACGTGTGTACTTTTCATTTAGACTTTTTACTTCAGAAGGTTGTACTGTGCTGGGAAATGTAAATGTAGGCAATGTCACTTTCTTCCTTTCCCTGAAGTTTGTGTACAATTTCCTGCTCAATATTTTTATGCAAGTTCATGTTTTATAGGTTAAACATCTGGGCCCCGGGATCCCAGTTCCAAACACAGACAGCATACTGTCCAATATTTCACAGATATAAATAGGGACAAATTGTAACATCCCAGGGAATACATCCATGAGGGCAACTGAAGCAGTTGCCTCAGGCAGCAGGTTAGAGGGGTGCCCTCCTCTGTCCTCTCCACTTACCTCCACCATGAGAAGCAGAGGCTGGTGCATCACCTGGTAAACAGGGGCAGGAGGTCTTGGGCCAGCCCTGTAACAGGGGCATAGCTAGCGGCGGGGGCGCCTTGACACCCCCCCAGCGGAGGCCTTGACACCCCCTGGGACATCACAAGTCCCACCCCTGTAATGTCCCAATTTTCCTGCCAAGGACCACTTCACAAACCCCATCCTCTCTACTCTTACACATTGTTCAAAGTTCTTTGCCTGCTAAATGCAGAATACATTTTTATGCAATAAACTGTTCACTGATTAAGTTAGAGCTGAAGCGTTCATGGCTAGGTATAAAGATGGTACATTCTTTTGGTTAAAGAAACACACCAGAAAACATAATTGTCCTACAATATATTCTCAATAGTTCACTTGGCAACTGCAGTGCGGGAAATGGCTGGCTGCACATTGTCTTAATGTTCATGAGCATGCATTTACGTTCATGTACTCTTGAGACAAGATGCAACAATGCATGCATTTGCAGATTTACAGTGCAATCCTTTCTGGCTGTGCCAGCCGCTCCGCTGCTCCAGGGTGTTGGAAATGTGCCATAAGGCACGTTTCCGGCACCTGGAGAATAAGCAGTGCCGGTGCCGAGACTGGCACCACTCATTCTCCATGGGAGAGAGGCTGCCGCCAGCGGATAGATAAGGCTGCGCCAGGTGGCGTGGGGGCATGGGGAGGGTGGAACAGGGTGGAACAGGAGAGGGTAATTGGTCATCCAGGCCCAAGAGGAGGGAGGGATCCTCTGCAGCATGCTCCACCGAATCCTATCCCCCGTCCCAGGCCTGGCCGGCGTTACATGGGCCTCCTGGATTTGCGCTGGCCATTTTGCCGGCACAAATCCGAGGAGAACCATTGGGGCGGCTGCGCCATTACTCCGGGTAATGGGACAAATGTCCCTTTACCCCCTGGGGAGGCCTCCACCTGCGCTGGTCTGATCCTGGATAGGATCTGGCACAGTGTGCTTTTGCACGCTGCAGCAGTTCTAGTTAGGATCGGGTTGCCCATGTCTAACTTAAGTTTAGTTATGTTACAGCCCACCCTTTGTTTTGTCTTCCCCTTGTTTGGCCCTTCCCCACCCCGTTCTACCTCCCCACCCATCCCGCCTCCCCTGCTGTCTTACCGGAACACTTGTTCCACCAGTGCTACGAGCTCATCGAATTGGGCTGCTAAACTTAAATTTAACTTGGGCTAAGATTTAATTAACTGGTTAGGGAGCTGAATGCTGAAGAATGACAACTCTAGGGAACTCAGATGGCATAACATTCCTAAAAATGGAGAAATGAGGACAGAGATTTTACAGGAATGGCTATCAGAAAACAGGGGAAGTTGAAGTGTATGAAATGGTAGCTTTTAGAAAGACATGATGGGACGTGTGGAGAAGGAAATAGAGGACTGAATGCAGAGGAACTTAATTAGGTGAGGGTAAAGGTAGAGTTCCCTGTACATGCAGATGTGCACTCTCAACCCAGAATTTGTTTTTACTAATAGTACTGGGGTGGGGCATAAAATGGTCTGAAACCACAGCAGGAAGGTTGGGGCGGGGGGGGGGGGGCTGAGCTCTCGGACCCTGCTGCTGTTTGTAGCCTGATTGTGCCCTCCCATGCTATTCATAATTTAAGAAAAGCTTCTATACAATAAAAGTGTTTTAAAAAACTATAAGTAGCACATGGCGGGGAGGAGGGGCACAACCAGGTTAGAAAATGCAACCGGGTCTAAGTGCTCGTGCCCTTACCACCTACCATGGTTTCAGGCTGTTTCACATTCCCCCCCTCCCCACCCACACACTATTTGTTAAAGAAATAATAATTTGAGTTGAAAGCACACATTTGCATACCCTGCCATGTATGCACTCTACCCTAAAGGAGAAGGGGAATAGGAAGTGAAGAGGTGAAGGACCTTTCAGCAATATGGATTTTTCTGTGCATCTAAAGAACATTTGGTTTTCATTTCCACATTTCCCCTTTAAGGCATCAGCACTGTTTTGAGGGGAGGGCAGCATATCTCATTATCCAAGCAGAGTGCTATATTTTGTATCTGGCAGAATGCAATATTGTTTATTTACTCATTGCTCCTGCCTGATAGTTCATTAAGGATGATTGAAATGGCAGTGACTAATATAGCTGAGTGTCATGGGCAACTATTAGTCTCATACGTAATTAGTGCTGAATATCACAACTCCTCCCCTCCACCTGCTTAAGTTTGATCTGTATATTTATTGCTCAAAGTTTATTTACCGCTGGATCATTCTAGGTAAGCGGTTATGAAAAGAACTTGGGAGCTTGTGCACTGCTTTACAACTTTTGCATGAGGCCAATTAGTACAAAAAATGGTGTATAGTAAGCAAATGTATCTCTGTCCTGCCTCCACCATAAAAGGTGGGGGGTAAGGGTACCTATTTTACCTACATCTATTACAGAACTAGTGAGTAAGGTCAGGCGCTAGGATTAACGGTCTTTTAGATTTTGGATATTTGTTTTTTTACACAAGAAGGTCTCTTTCTCTCATATACTGTATGCATACGTGACAGATGTCTATTTCAAAGGACACACCAAGCAGAACATAATTCTGTCATTTGCTATAAAATTAGAAATTAAAATGTCAGTTCTGATGTTCTCAGGAAAACAAACAGTGGAAGTCTAGCGTCTACTTTAAAAGTATGTTGAAGAGAACATTATTTAACATAACAGCATATCCATGAAGAAACGTTTAAAATACAGAATGTACTTATGTGATTTGGCACAAATAAATATGATATTACAGGCTTGAAAAAGCCATGGGCATGCCATGGACAATGAAATAATAAGTGAAACTTAAGTATTATAAATGACTGTAATGTGTTCATGATTATTAGGAAACCGGGAGTAGATTTCTATTTGCTGAGGAACCAAAATAGTGAGAAGGTGCTAAAAAGATTGAAGTCTACAGACTGTAAAATATATTTGATATCATGATCAGTCTTTCGTCTGAGTTTCTGTCATAGCAAACTGTTTCAGGCATCATTTCAATTAAAATAACTGCTGAGAACCCAAGACCTGGAGAAATGAACTGTCAATAGGAATGTTAGCGTTTTGATATTCATAGTAGCGGAAGACTGAAAGGTGGCTGCTGCCCAAGCAAATCCAACCAAGTGCCCCACTGGGATAACAGCCAACATGACAACTCGGTTGATTAATAAAATGTGTTTTATTGGCGCTTCATGCCAGCAGAGCAGTTTGATTACCTGATTGCATCTAATAACTTGCCTTTGATTACTTCCTAGAGCGGCAAGGTTAAACAAACAATTTACTGCTTGGACTTTGGACAGTCCATCCACTAGAATTTTATATTAGCTCCATACCTGTCTCAGGAGATCTGCAACTTGGATAGCCGTCCAATTCTCACATTCTTCTCGAAAGGGTAGTTTTGTGGCCATGCTGGGCCCCAACCGAGTATGATTTGATCTGCTTCTGGTAATGCTAAACTGTTTGCTTCACATCACTGAGTGATTCTGGAAGTCATTAGAGGAAGTTCCCTTTGCAACTTTTTTTTTCCCCTGTGGTCATCATTGCTTAAAGTTACATGGCCCTTTGCAGTAACTTTGAAGCTGTTAGTATTAGTGCAGTCAGCATTAGTGTTAATTCTGAATGGCATTCAGAGACAGACATTCTGTTTGTAAATTGAGTTCCTTACCTTTCTCGGGTTGCCATTCCTGGAAGGCAAACAAACCCATCTCACTATTACGTTCAAATCAAAGATCAGATGGATGCCACAACCAACAGCAAGTCAATCATATCGGTGACGTTCCACAAGTATAACTTGCCTCTGTAGTTGTTATTAATAGTATGTCACTAATAATAAATACACTGCAATGTGTTTAGACAAATACTGATGGGATTGTTTTTTGTATACAGGAGAACTTGAACTGGATTTCTTTCTTTTTTTTTGTTAAGCTATTTACATCTTAAAATGTATATTGCGTGGTATTGCTCGATGCCCTCCATACATCCTACATGTATCTATATGTTACAGTGAATGTATGAAATCTTGGGACAGTCAATAGTAATATTACAAATAGTAATATTACAAGAAGTAATATTTCCACTCTATTTTGCAGTAGTTTGACCTCAATTAGAATACTTCATCCAGTTGTGGGTACCATGTTTTAAGAAGGACATTGATGAGTTGGAACAGGTTCAGAAGAGGGCATCAAAGATAGTGAGGGGTCTGGAAACCAAGTCCTATGAAGAATGGTTAAAAGCATTTGGTATGTTTAGACAGGAGGAGAGAAGAGTAAGGGAAGATATGATAGCCATCTTCAAGTATCTGAAGGGCTGTCACGTGGAAGAAGAGAGAAGTTACTCTCTGTGACTCCTGAGGATCAAACTTGAACCAATGAGTTGAAACTACAAGGAAATAGAGTTAGGCTAGACATGAGGAAGAATTTCCTAACTGTTAGATTTAGGAACAGTTTGCCTTGTGCAATTGTGGGCTCTTCCTCAATGGAGATTTCCAAGCAGAGGCTGGAAGGCCACTGATCAGGGATGCTGTAGCAATTACCTGCACTTAGCAGGGGGATTGGATTAGATAACCTCCGTGTCTCCGTTCCAACTCATACATTCTATGAGTATGACTCACTCAAATGTTGACAATCTCATATAAATGTTGTGAATGTCCAGAAATACATGATACATTGGTAAAAGCTGATAGTCGCCTAAACAAGATTGTCAGTGTTTACTGGTATATGTGCGAAAAGTAGGAAAATACATACCTATTTCCGAAATTCTCAACGTTCATCTGAAATTGTTGGCATTCACCAGTGAATGTCAATACTCCTCAGCTGCTAAAAACGTTCTGCTCCAAACGCTACCTTTTTGAGAGCCGAGATTGACTTCTCCTAGTAATTCTCTTTAGATGTGGCTCTAGAGTTTTGGAACACACTCAATGTTGAGAAGCCCATTAGTGTTCTGGAAACAAGTAGAAATATTTATATTCCACCAGGCCTTTGGCAACTAAGTGAAAGTGGAGTTTCACTGTTGCTTTTGATGTTTTTGTTTTATTATTTTATTTGTAGCATATTTTAAATAATTATCTTGTAAACTGTTGAGAACATTTGTGTTAAAAGGTGATATAAAAATCCTGCAAATAAATAAATAAATACATTAAAGTAAATCTCAATTAGAGATTTATAAATAGCCAGGATGGTGCAGTGGTTCGGGAGTTGGACTTACTTGGAAGATCCAGGTTCAAATTCCTGCTCAGTCACAAAGCTTCCTGGTTGACCTTGGGCCAGTCACTATCTCTCAACTTAACCTGCCTCACAGGGTTGTTGTGAGGACAAAAGGAGGGAAGGAACTACAGTATGTACACTCCCCTGAGGAAGGGCAGTATAAAAATAGGAAAAATAAATTTCAGACATTTATATGCCTATGCGGAAGAGAGGACCTCTGAAATTATTTCATGGTTAATGGGAGTGAGGAGAGGCAGAATTGTTCTCAGAGAAATTGTGTCCTCCAAGGCAAATTCTTCCTTGCAATTTGAAGCGTGGGTGGGATTGGGCTATGAGAATATGTGGTCTGAGCGAGCCACCATCCACACCTGTTAGGTAGAGCTCTCAGTGCCACCAAAATACCTCCTGGCACCTGAGATGGACTGCCCTCTATTACCTGGGGATGTCTCAGTCTCCAGTCTTCTCACACATCTGATGTTTGAGGTCACCACTCCCATCCCTTCCACACTTCCCTTCTGTCCCCCCTCTTTTCCTTTTCCAATCCAGGGAGTGGGAAAAGGAAGAGAAACAGAAGAAGCATGTGGGCAGATGGATGGCCTCCCACCAATCTGCTGCCCGAAAAGACTACCTCAATGGGCTTCATGGACATGGGCCAGCCCTGGGAGTTCTTCGTTATTCAAAAAAACTCTCCAAAACAAAACATTAATGTGGCACAGAGTAACTCAGCATCTGCCAACTCCTGTTCTTGCACAAATGCTGGCACTGCACTCACACTGGTGATCACACCACTCTGTTGTTTACTATAATTTATGCCATGCTACTAGCGTACAATGCCTTTTACCAAGTTACATAAAACCAGTAAATCCTATATTTCATGTTTTACACAAGTACAGAAACCTTCTCTCCTAAAGAACAATCAGCAACAAGCTCATTGCATTTTTTAAAAAAGAGACAACAGAGCCTTACCCTTCCAAAAGAAAGCTGGAGCAATGAAGTTAGCAGTTAGTATAACAGAAATCGGCTTGTTTTTTTTTAATGGGAGTCCTGAGTCACTGTGACAAAGCAAATGTAAAAAGTTTCCATAAAGACTAGAGTGCGAGGATATTCTCTTCCACATCCTGCTCTCCTTCTTCCTGTGCAATGTTTTTTTTTCTGTGCTAATATATTTTAAGGATGAAAACTTTACGTAATTACTGTAAAGTCTGCTCTTCATCTTCCATTTCTGTTTTGTAGTTTCTGTGTTCAGAGGGATCAGTGCTAGTATATTAATGAAAATCAACGGTTTCAAACTCTTGTTGCACTCCGAGGAAGCAAATTCTGCACTCTTGTTTACATGGATTGACTACTGTATTCGTTAAAGCGATTTCTCACTGTATCCATAAAAGCAGCAGTTAATTGGAAAATATACTGTTAACTTGCTAAACTGTAGCAACTTGCTCCCATGAGTCTTATTTAACATATGAAATATATAGCAGCATTTAGAATCAATATCAATGTTACAAAAGTAGCACTATCAAGGCACCACTTTTCTCTGAATTAAACATGCATATATTATCATAACAAACCCAATACCCGAACGAACGAACACACACACACACACACACACACACACACACACACACACACACACACACACACACACACACAGAGGGATCAAAGATATGTAATGCATATGCGGAATAAAAAAAGCGACTTACCACATACAGATGAGTTCTCTCCAGTTATAAGACTGGTGCCAAGAGTTTGAAGTCCAGCGTAGTTTGTTATATCTATTATGCCTCAGAAGACTAACTCTCACATGTGTTCAGAGAACGATTGACAGGCATGCTGTGTCCAGTGGGAGGGAAAAAGAAGCCTTACAATCATACTACAGAGAGTGAGTTGTACAACGTTTCCTGAGAAATTCCTACAAATCCTCATTATAATCTCGTGCCAAGATTTACCAGTCACTGTCGTCTACACAGGTCTAGAATCCTGTCTTCACACTCCATCATCTGTGATGCTAATTAAGGCTGCAATCTATAAACCTTTTCCTGGGAGTAAGTCCCATTGAACACAATGGGACTTTCTTCTGAGTGGACACACAAGGATTTGTGCTGTAAGAACATTAATTTACATTTCTTTAGGCCCAATCCTATCCCCTGCCAGCCCAGACCATGCAGCGCTGCCAATGGAACGTGTGCTGCATGCTATGGGGGGGACGATGACGACCAGATGGCCCAGGAGCAGTCAGTAAAAATCTTTTATAAATTCAGCTGGCATAAGTCCGAGGAGACTCCTGGGGGTGGGTCCGGGCTGGGAAGGGCATGTGCAGCTGCTGCTGAGATCCTCCCCTTCCCACCCACGAATTGGCCCGCCCCTGCCCCGATCTGCCCCCGATCCTCCCCCGAACCACTCCCACCACTGACTTACCAGCGATGATGGGAGGTGGAGGAGTTTCAGTGGCTGCTGTCGCCCATGCGTGGTCTCTGGCCGTTTGTCCTGATGGCTGCAGCCTGCTGAACAGTGGAGTGGCTTTCCCGCTGTTGATCCGGAACTTATGTTGATGGATGGCAAGCTCCAACAGTGTAAGGTCTGGATAGGATTGGACTGTTTACCTTGCATGCTACATTTTAGACTGGGTTTATGTTGGAACTGAAAACTGGTCAGTAGAAGGAGAGAGAATGTAGTGCTTTCCAGTACTAAATAGGGTATTTAAAGAAGCAAAATAGGTGTGTGGAATGGGGCCATAGCTTGGTCATAAAACACATGCTTTGCATGCAGAAGGCCCCTAATTCAATCCCTAACATCTCCAGGTAGGGCAGGAAAAAGACCCCTAGCCTGAAGAGCTGCTACCAGTCAGCAGAGACAATACTGAGTTTGATGGACCAAGTTGTGCACAAGAGTCTCATTTAGTATAAGGCAGCTTCATGTAACACCCAGTACAGAGTCTACAGTACAGTGCACATGGCACTGTACGCCACACACTGGCGTCGCTGGAGGTGGGGCGGAAAGCTAAGTTCTGCAGCTTTCCGCCCCACCTTTACTCTCCGGTACAAGGCACCCCGTCCCCTCGTCATAGGAGCCCGTCAGAGGAGAGAAAGCAACGTGCAGGAGAGTCCCTGCACGTTGCTTTCTCTCCGCTGACGGGCTCTTACGACGAGGGGGCAGGGCGCCTCGTACCGGAGAGTAACGGTGGGGCGGAAAGCTGCAAAACATAGCTTTCCGCCCCACCTCAAGCGACACCAGTGGGTGGATGGGGGGCAGTCATTAATCTCAGGCCATCTTTGGGCCACTGTTGGGCTCTGCCCATTAATTAATTAATAGTAATAATAATAAGAAGAATATTTATATACTGTACCACTTTTTTCCCAACAAAATAGTTTGCAAAGCAATTTACAGAGCAAATCAAATAACTACTGATTTACTGCTGATGTTCCTTTACTGTTGGACCCCGCCACACTGGATGGGGCTCTGCCCTGGTACCAGATCTCCCCCTTTTTCAAGAGTTGGCACAGTCTTGTGACATCACCAGGACCTGCCTGACCTTTCAGGTTTTTAGATGGCCGTGCAGCCCTAAGCAGAGTTCAGTTCGCCCTTGGTGCAAGGCAGTTACATAACAGGAAACCTCCTGTATCCCCTTCAGGTCCTTATTCAACCACCAGGCAAGAGGAAGGGATGACAATATGGGAGACAAGCCCAGTTTCAGTTCTCTCATTCCCAGTCATGGTCTGACATGCTGCTATGCATGCACACTGAAGGAGAGAGAAGGGAAATGGGGCTCTGTTGAGTTCGATGCCTTCGATGCACAGGGCAACAATACCTAAAGTGCGGACAGATAATGCACTTAGTTTTCTAAACTGTTTAGTTGCTAGTGATATTTCCAAACAAAATACTTTCTCAACCATTTATAATTCTTCATTTTATAGGCAACTCTTTCTTTGTCAACTTTTTGGTATATTCATTGGGTATTAAGATTTTACTTTGAGTTGCTCTACCATAAATTATGGTTTTAATGAGTGTAGTAACAGCAATGTTTGTCACAGTCATTATCCATGCATCAAGGATTCCGTTTGATGCCTCACTGTTAACAATTGATGATGAAATGTTTGATTGTGATGTCTTTTGTGTGTATTTCCGTGTATTAATGGGACAATTTTTTTTTGAATTACATTTGTTTGAACAGGTGAGCAAAGGCTTAGTATAAGAGATATTGAACTGCAGTTATATCTTGGGCTTTTAGCATCCCTGCTGTGTATGTGGCTTTTGGCAATATTGGACATCAAAACACCACTCAAAATGCATTTTCATTTTTGCTCACAAATATTTTCAGAGTGAACATTATACTTTCAAAGGTGCTGAAATGGTCCTGGTGGAGAAACAAGGTAGGTTTTTTTTTTGAGGAAGTTTCTTTGTTGTAAAATCTCTTACGGCATAATCCTCACTAAACATGCACCGGTGGAGTGACGGCTCTGCCGGCGTTGGGTGTTGTAACTGTGCTGTAAGGTACGTTTTCAACACCCAGAGAGTAGGCCCCGCTGACTCCTAGGCAGGACGAGGTGAGGTGAAGGTGGATGGAGCTCTGGATTCCTTTCCTAAATTATGGTGTAATTGGGCCAGCACTTCTGTTGCTTGTGGGACTGGAGGTTTAGATTTGAGCTCTTTACTTCGAGTCCCCACTGATACAAGCCACAGTAGTTTTCTTACTGTAAAGCATGAATAATACAGTATGACACAAAGTTTCCTGCTACATATTTATAATATCTACTATTGCTAAAAATGTTACAGTGGATTAGCGTCCTATAAGAGTGTACACTTCTCCATTCTATTTGTTTGGCTGGCTGGCTTTGGAGTTTATGATGAGCAAAAGCCATTTTACAGATGAGCAGAAGCTACCTGTGATCTCTTGGTGGGCTATACTAGTTCAGATTGAAGGTGGGGGAATCAAATGTTTGAATGCTCTCCCACTTAAAAAGAAGAAAGTAAAATCATTATACTTATAGAACTAGTATGCCAAGGAAAATGTTAGCCTAGCCCTAGGGAAATGTCTAGCCTTCTCCTTCACATGCTAATTTGAAAGTCATTATGAAGTAGTTCATGAAATTATCAATCCCACTCCTCCAATCAGAAGTGGTACAACAGATGGTGTAGTGGTTTGGTAGTCGGACTTAGACTTGGAAGATCCAGGTTCAAATCCCCGCTCAGCCACGAAGCTTCTTGGGTGACCTTGGGCCAGTCACTATCTCTCAGCCCCACCTACCTCACAGGGTTGTTGTGAGGACCAAAAGGAGGGGAGGAAATATGTACACCACTCTGAGCTCCTTGGAGGAAGAGCGGTATAAAAATGTGATAAATAAATAAATATATGGTGTGGACCTTTTTGTTTTAACGCAGCTTAGTAGTGCAGCTGGACTCACACCAGTGGGGCAGTAGGTCCCCACCCCACCGCCACAGGAATGGCCCTGATCCAGAGCCAAACGGATTGGGGTCATTCCGGTGGCGGGGCAATGACGCGTCACCCCACCTACCGCCCCACTGGCACAGGTCTGGCTACACTACTGACTCAGCTGTGCTGGAGAAGCTTGTTAGATGCTAAAATTGTAGCTAGAAACATTTTGTGGTTGCTCAAAGGCACAACCTTTGCTGGTGATATTGATTCAGTCGGAAAATGCTTGCTTGGTTAGAAAGGAGCTTTTGGCTTAAGACTTTATTTAAAGATGATGTGTAGCTCTTGATTATAAACCACATGGAATCCAACTCTGTGTTTTGATTGATTAAGTAGCACTTCGGAAGCAGGGAATTGGGATTAAAGGGAGTCTGATTGCAGTTGCTCCATGTGCGTTTTCATGCTTCAGCAACTCAGGTTCAAAAGGCTGTGTCAACAGTGTGCTAGAAATAATACCTTAATCCTCACCAAGCTTTTTACAAGAACAGTAAAAATGTCCTGTGAATCTAATAAAATATCATTACTGCAGTATACTGACCAATATTACAAGGATGTTTGCAGCAGTCTTTCCTCTTTGACAGGTTCAATTGTCATATTTGTTCCCTTACGTTCTGTATAATAATGCGCTAGATAATAATCACTGAATAACTAGCCAGAGAACATTTGGGAAAATCAATGTTAAGGGATTTTGTATTGTTTTACAAAAACCAATAACACTGAAACTGGGTAATATTGATATTTATTCTTATCTCTTTTAACTCTCTCTTTTGTTGTTGAGCCAATACTTTAATGACTCCGAGAAAGATTTATATTTCAGAATGATTAGTCCCTACTGTTCTGAAACACCAGTCCTATGATACAACCTTTTCAATACAGAAATGAAAGAATGAAAGTTTTCTTAGGGAGCATATCCACCTGTTTGTGATTAGCAACCAACAAATGCTAACTGAACCTTTTTCAGAAGAGGGCAGTATTGTACCTATTTGATTTTATGATGGTTGGTGTCAAAATAAATCTTGGGGCTGTGGCTAGCTCAATGAAAATGTTGACCCAGCATGCAGTCACTGTGAAGAAGGTGGGTTTCTATGCTATGGGTCCTTAAGGAAAGAGATTGAAAAGAAAACTGCTGATGTTATAATACCCTTACACAAATCTGTGGTGCAGCCACATTTGGAATACTGTGTACAGTTTTGTCACCACATCTCAATAAGAGCATAGTAGAGCTGGACAAAGTGCAGACAAGGGCAGACAAAATGATCAGGGGGCGGCTGCATCACCTTCCTTACGTGTTTAGAAAAAATGGTGACTGACAGTACAATCCATGCATGTCTACTCAGAAATAAGCCCCATTGAATTCAATGGGACTCACTCCCATGTAAATGTGTATAGGATTGCAACCTAAGGAGAGGCGCATGATTGACTCTCATAAAATTATAGATTAGAAGGTAGTGTACTGAGAAAATAGAGAGAAAGTTTCCCGTTATTTCTTCTTTAGGAAAAGTTTCCTCCATTTCTGACAACAGTAGGACCATAGAACCTTTAAAGAAACTGATTGGCAGGGGATTTAGGATGAATGAGAAGAAGTACTATGGGCCCTACTTATCCACAGTTTAGCCATCCACAGATTTGACTATCCGCGGATGGCCATCCGCAGAGGAGGGATTCCCACAAAAGGCAGGGGGAGGCGCCGCAGTACCTGATTGAGCAACCGCGCCAGCCCGTCGCCTGCTTCTTGCCTTTTGAGCCACTTCCTAAATCTGCAAAGAGCCTGTGGATGTGGTGATGGCCACTAGCTTGGATGGCTTTAAAAGAGGAATGAACAGTTCATGGAGGGCAGATCTATCAATGTGGCTACTAATCACGATTCCACCCTGACTTTCTCCCTTTCAGGAACTCAAGGGGGCATACACACTGTCAATTAAAAAAATATTAATACAGAACTACAGTAACACAGCAGTCATTATAACAGGATGAAAGAGAAATAAAAATGCCAAAAGAGCTCAGAAAGGTTGTGCAAAGAGTCAGGTCTTCAACCTTTGGTGAAATATTGGTAGAGAGGGAGGCAGCCACATAGTACAAAGGAGGGAATTCTACATTGGGGGGGGGGTCACCGATGAGAAGGTGAGGAGGTCATGTGTCACCATCAACAGAGCCTCCGAGGGCAGCAGGATGTGCAAGAAAGCTCCTTCCTTGTTCCCAGTGCATGGATCAATTCATATTGAGGAAGGTGATCCTTCAGGTATCTTTACCCCAAGCTTTAAAGATTAATAAACAGTACCTGGAATCATGCCCATGCTGGTACCAAGAACAGAGGCTGACAAGTGACAGCCAATTGCATTTTGCAACGTTGCATGTATCAGCTTTCACACTGTGAGTGTGGTATACTAGACCAGAGTGTCAAATATAAGGCCCGTGGACGGGATATGGCCTGTGGAAGTTCTTTATCTGGCCCACGTGATAATTGGGCTCTCCCAGCTCAGCCCTTTCAGAAGCGCTGCTTCTGCCAAGGCTCTGGGAGGGAGAGATGGAAGGAGATCTCAGAAGGCAAAGAATGCTATGAGGAAGAGGCAGGCCATGAGTGGTGTGAGAGGGACACGTTGCTGAGGCATTGGGAAAGTCAAACTATTGCATAGGCTGCCCTTTCAGCAGCGCCGCTTCTGAAAGGCGGACCTTTGCAGACCACATCTCAGCTGCTGAGCTGTGCAGTGATGCCTTGGCAGAACTGGCACTGCTGAAAGGGTGGCCTGTGTGATAATTGGGCTGTTCCATATCTTGAAAAGGGCTGTGGTGGCTTAGTGGTTAAGACCGGAACTGCAGACCGGAAGGTCGGTAGGACAGCAGTTTGAGACCTGAGTGCCATGTAACGGAGTGAGCTCCCATCTCCTTTCCCAGCTCCTGCCACTCTAGCAGTTGGAAAACAAGAAATTGCAAGTAGATAAATAGGTACTGCTGTGGTGGGAAGGTAACAGCGTTCTGTTAGTCATGCCAGCCAACTGACAACGGAAGCATCTTCAGACAGCGCTGGCTCTTCGGCCTTAGAAACGGAGATGAGCACCATACCCTAGAGTCGGACACGACTAGCTTTCGATCAGGGGATACCTTTACCTTTACCTATATCTTGAAAATATGATCAAGATTTGCACATTTTCTCTTGAGTCATTTGCAGCTAATGTGTTCCTACATGAGAAACAAAGTGTTGATTTCTGGCCATCATCTGCTTAATGACATCACGTCCTGCTTATTTTGTCCCACTGTATGAAACAAGTTTGACACCCCTTTCTAGAGAAAACTGTTCTCATCATATGTAATTTGATTGTGATATGACCATGCGAGCTTGTTGTACCATAATATCTGTACAAACAGTAGTTACTGGGGTGGTGGTGGTTTCCACAGATCTGCTATCTGCAAATCCGCTTATCTACGGTTGGCCAGGCTCCACTCCCTCCTGTGCCCATTGCCTTTCTTTATCTGCCTTCTAACATTAAACAGGAAGCAATTCTCTTCCTGCTTCCTGTTTAATGTTAGGAGCCTCTCTAGCATGCAGACTGCTTGCCTGCTTCTTCGCGATAAGCAGCTGCTTTTAGCGTTTTATATAAGAAAGAAAAGCATGGACTTGGCGCCAGCTCTTTACAGATAAAGAAAGGTAATCTGGGGTGGGGCTTGCTGCGAGAGGAGTTTGCCTTATCCACGGTTTTCATGTATCCGCGGAGGGCCTGGAATGTATCCCCTGCAGAGACGGAGGATTCTTGTACTGCACAATAAGTTTTAGTGTTGACATGGCCTCTACACTGGAATTGCACTGTTGCCTTCAGTGTGATATTGCATTTTTTTGACCACATAATAGTGCCAGTTAAAGAAGCACCGTGGGAAGTTCATTTGTCCACTTCTGTATTGTATTGACCTTCAGCCATTTCATGAAGATACTTTGATGGTCCTTCAACAATTGTTAGTTGTCCCCCCGATTGGTGAGCCTTTTGTTGAGGCTATATGGGCTTTGCTGTTGATTTTCCTCCTGTCTGCTCTCCTTTCTTATGGTATTGCTTAACAATTTCTACTTTTTATTTTGTTGAATTTTATTGTATTTTTATTGCTTTTTTATGCCACCATGAGAGCCATTTGGTGGTAAATGGCTAATACATTTTAATATAAAGAAATATGAATTATTCAGATTACAGCAGTGAAGCGACAGTGCTTTCCCTGGCACGCTGCAAGTGCCTGTTCATTCATTCAGTTTTTTATTTGGGAAATGATTCAGATAATTAGAGGGAGGACATGGCTGGGTTGGGGCCTTTCAAACAGGCAGAAGATCATGAATGTGCACCCTATGAATGTTTAGTCAGACAGATATAGTTCTCCATGCTCAACAGTTTAAAATTGGTGCTAGTCCTAAAAATAGAAGCCCTTAGCAAGTGCTCTGGTACCCAAAGCACTTGTCTTTATCAAAGGTTTGGATTATTTAAGATAGTAATTTTTGTCTGCTTCTTTCCATGTTGTCCTGAGACCCACAGCCCAATCATATTCTGGATTGGGCTATTGGGGGGAGGGATTTATGACAGCGGAAGAGGCCACACAAAATGGCTGCCACAAGAGACAACAGCGCTCCCCCTCTGTCGGTGGACCCCATTGCAGCCACTGGAGCAGTGGTGGGCCCGGGGAGGTGGTGAAACTGGGTGGGGAAGTATTGAAATTGAGTCTGGAGGGGGAGGAATGGGCAGGGAAGCTGCAGATGGAGGGAATCTGGTGGTGATGGCATGCACTGGATCCTATCCTCTCCATCAGGAGCCTCCCCACCCCCTTCTTTCCTTGAATTTGCACCAACTAAAGAGCTGACAGGTCCGAGGAGAACCATTGTGGAGCAAGAAGCTTACGGACGGGTAAGGGGATTTAAAGCTTCTTTCTCCTCTGAAGCCTCCTGGGGCTCTACCACCCATCCCTGTTGCCACCCCATTCTGCCCTCTCTCCACCCTGTTCAACCCCCTCCCTGCCTTTCCCCTCCCCTGCACTGGACATCTACTCTGGTAGGCCTCCGAACAACCACCGGTGCCAGTGGGAAGGCTCCAGACTTCCCGCCGGCATGCCTGGGCATTGCACTGTCACAAAGTGCTTTACGGTGCGTTTATGACAGTGTGTGTCAGTGGAACTCGTGTTCTGCCGGTGCAGCCCCTTGTTACGATTGGGCCGTAAGTCCCACTGAATTTCGTGGGGCTGACTTCAGAGTAAACCCTGGATCAAGTTATTAGGCTGCAAGGGATCAGTTTAACCCCCCCCCCCTGTGTGTGTGTGTGTGTGTGTGTGTGTGTGTGTGTGTGTGTGTGTCCTTTTTTTGCCAAGCTTATTGTAAGGCTGCAGCTCTCATTCACTGTGTTGCCAGTTTTATCTCTGCTTTTTTTTGCTTCTCTGTCTAACCTCCTCCTTTTCCTCCTCTTTTGTATTTGAAACACTTGGATTTCACAATTCACTGTGAAAATAAATGTCCTTCACTTGCCTGGCCTCACCTGGCTCTTAGCAGGAAATGCCTGTGCTGAACTGTGTTTAACCTCTCTAGGAATCCTCTCTGTACCTCCTTAACCCATACATTCTCCAGGCAGAATGATTTTTGGGTGTGTCCCCCATTAGTGGTTATTTTTTTTAGAATGTTTTGAATCTCTAAGAAATAGTCAACATACAGGTACTTCCCTGTTGCCTGTAGGTTGTCCCATTTTCGTTACAGACCTAGAGCTCAATATGATAGGAAAAATTATGGTAATGAGAGCTGTAAAATATCATCATAAAAGATAGTGTGTACGGCCTATGCTGTTGACGTTTGCTTTCATCAGAAAGTCAGGAATGGTAGAAGGATAAAGCAACAAAATTCCTTTCTCGGAATTTAAGTTTCTTATAGCCCAATCCTGTCTAGCAGGACGCAGTGTCACAAATAAGGCGCCCACCGCATCCGACACAGGACTGGGCCTGTGCTGACACCGCCAGAGGCCTCCTCGGGGTAAAGGGATGTTTGTCCCCTTACCCTGAGTAGAGCCCCAGTCGCCCCAATGGATCTACTCCAGATGCCGGTTCCAGGAGTCGACCAGCCCCGGGCAAAGAGTTGAATCCCCCTGGGATCAGGCCAGGTGGCATATCCAATGTCATGTTAGGGCACAAGAGGGACATCAATGAGTGTGAAGGTGTTGGCATGTCCGTAGTTCGCCTGGTCGATTGTTATCTGGGAGAGTCACCAGCCCAGGAGGGCTAGCCATGTCTCTGAGGTCCCCCCTTGACACACGTCTCTCCCCCCCGATGCTGGGGCTCAGGGTGGGGAAGACGTGACAATTGGGCACTAGCTGAGGGCCCAGCACTTCTTGCAGACCTACCTGGCCATCCCCTGGAAGCCCCATGCCCATCCAAAGTGGCAGTGGCATGAAGAAGAGCTCTCCTAGGCAGTAGGCAGAGGGGGTGTGTGTCCTCCTTTGTGCTGCCTCTATAGTGGCCGCTGCCTCACCCCCATTATCTGGTAAGTGTCTCAGAAGCTTATTGGCTAACGGGGAGGGGTGGAAGCTGCAGCTCCAGTGGTGTGCTTTGAAAATCCCCAGATGCCCTGCCCCCAAAGCAGTGTGGAGGCCCAGGGCACGTGGAGTTTTCAAATCACAGCTGAGAAGAAGGAGCACAGAGAGAACTTTCCTCAGTCTGGTCCCAGTTTCTGGGCAGATGAGGGAGGGGTTCCCCCCCCCCCCCAGGTCTGTGCCTGAGAGCCCCTGGTGCCAAGTCCAGCTTTGCAGCTTTATGTTCACTACATTAGTAGGAAAGCAGAGCACACCACACAGACAGAGGTGAAGGGTTCCTGGATTTTGATAGTTAGCTGCTGATGGTTAATTTAAATGTTATATGCCAATGGTGACTTCTGTTCTCTCTTTCCCTGTGCGTGGGTGATGTGAAAGGCCATTGCAACATTGCATGGCAATGAGTTCCATAAGACCATCACATATAATCTGAAGAAACACCTTCTTTAAACATTTGTTTTAAAGCTACTACAAATCAATTTCAATGGATGATCAAATATCTAGGGTTTTGATACAGAGAAAAACAATCTCTCTCTCTCTCTCTGCACTTACTAGCCATTCGAGTTTGGAGAAGTTACTTGAGAATTAGCCATAATATCTAAATGGAACCTCAAAGCACAGAAGTAATATATCTTTTCATACCAGATTCTGGGAATAAAAGACCCTAATCTAATCTGGAAAGGGAGTTCTTATGTTCCTAGAATTGATTTATTCCTTAATGTGGTGAGGCTCAGTGCAAAAAACATTGGGAATCCCCAAACTAGAGGATTTGCCCAGCCAAACATCTACACCATTTGATCATGTACATGAGGCTTTAGTGTGCTTTTTGTAATTCCTGAAGAATAAACAGAATGAAAGAGCTGTGATAATATCTAGCAAATCTGTGCATACTATGAATATATATTGTAAAAGTACTGTACAAGATTTTTTTAAAAGACTGTGGGTGCAATCCTGTGTAAGGATCTGGCCGGCGGATCCTCTCTCTCTCTCTCTCTCTCTCTCTCTCTCTCTCTCTCTCTCTCTCTCTCTCTCTCTCTGTATTTATTTGTTTTGCTTTAATAACCTAAACAAGATAACCCAGGGCTGCCCGCTGGATTCCATGCTGCCGGGTGCCCGCCATGCGGCGGGCTAGAGGTCTAATTGGGAAAGGGGACGTTCGTCCCCTTCCCCGAGTGTAAACCGGGGCCAGCCCGATGGGCCTCCTTGGATTTATGCCAGCTAAATAGCTGGCGGAAGTTGGAGGAGGCCATGCAATGGCCTAGCCACCCGGTGGGGACGGGGATATAGCGGGCGCCATCCCCCGCCCCCTCCTGGACCGGCTACGCCAATGGCCCCTCCCTCACCCACCAGACCACCCACGCTGCTGCCGGGGGAGCGCTTACCTCCCTCCGGCGGCCTTGTGCCGGCCTCCCTTACTCCCGAGTAGTCGCAAACGTGGTTTACAGCACATTTGTGACAGTTTCGAACGGCGAAAGATCCCCAGGATTGCGCTATGTATCATATTATTTGTAACTGGTAGCGTCAGTACCAGGTTCTAGGGTGTGTGTGTGTGTGTGTGTGTGTGTGTGTGTGTGTGTGTGTGTGTGTGTCTTGGGTCAAAGCCCTGTCCTGCCTCCTTGTCTGCTACCATGGCGTCCCTTGTCCACCCCTATTGCTGCCACTGTAACAGCCAGATGGGTCGTCTAATGTGTGGGCCCTTCACCATCACCATTGCTCTAATAACTGGGATTGCACACACTCATGTTGCTGGTAGTAGTTTAGTGGTGTTTATTAACATCAGCAGGTAATGTAATGCGAATTAAGAACATCTGATTGTTCTAACCTATGTTGAAGAGGGTTTATTATGTGTTACAGCCACATCCTTCATCTTCTGCTGTTTCTTTTTTTTCTCATTTTCTATCCCTCTCTTTCCACAAACTATAATAGTCATTGAACAATTCAAGAAACAGCACCAAAGAGTTTAATGCCGATTTTGTGTGAACCAGAAGGGGGAGCTCATGTGCTTAGTCTGTGCTTGTTCTCAAAATAAAAGCAATAATTTATTTCATTTTCTGTGACCAAGTTATTTAAAGGTTGGAGCAATTTCACCCACCAGGTGATAGCAGGGAACACATTTGTGTGTTCCTGGGTGATAGTAAATTAAATCATTTTTTTTAAAAAGGTACTAGAAATGATACTTGGGACTATATGGAACTATAGTATATATGGTATATACGCCTACATGTGCCATTATAGTCAATTGGTTTGAATTCTGTTTGCCATCTTATACCACTAATTTAGCATTTGTAGAGTTAAATAGTTGTGAAACTTTGCTAAAACGGATTTTGATGTGTTTTGATGGTATATGGTGACATTTGGAGGTGATCCTGGCCCTGGCTCTGCTCTTAGAGAGGCAAATTGCTGTTATGGCCATACTAATTATCACTATACATATCGAAGAACAAAATACATATGTCTTTCGTAAGAACATGACAAGAGCCCTGCTGGATCAGGCAAAAGGCCCATCTAGTCCAGCTTCCTGCATCTCACAGTGGCCCCACCAGATGCCTCAAGGAGCACACAAGACAACAAGATACCTGTATCCTGTCACCACTCCCTTGCATCTGACATTCAGAGACAGCCTATTACTAAAACCAGGAGGTTGCTTATCCCCATCATGGCTTGTAACCTAACCTGTGATAGACTTTTCCTCCATAAATCTGTCCAATTCCCTTTTAAAGGCATCCAGGCCAGGTGCCATCACCACATCCTGTGGCAAGGAGTTCCACAGATTAATTACATGTTGGGTAAAGAAATATTTTATTTTTGTCTGCAAGGGTATATCTGAGAAAAAAACCCAGAAACTATTCCGTTCATACACTCACAGCGCAATCCTGTCCTGGGCTGGCCCAAGCATGCAGCAGCACTGGTGCAGCCTCTGCTGCATGCTATGGGCTGGCTAGGCAGAGATGGAGGCTTTTTTTTAACTTGCTTTGTTGCTGTCTGGTCCTCAGTGGGCCTACTTGGATCTGTGCCAGCCACCTCCTTGGTTGATGTAAATCCGAGTGGGTTCAAGGCGGAATGTTGAGGTCGGACTGGGGGCATTGGATATCGATGCTGTCACTGCTGCTAATATCCACCCACAGGCTGCCTTTGACATGCCCATGGCTGGTCCCAACCCTCACCCCAATTCTCCCCTGGAACGACCCCTCTGCCAACCTACCTGCTCTGATGGGGTTGGTACTCCACTGGTGTGTACATTGGGCTGCCCGCTGTTTGAGCTGGCAGCCCTGGCCTGTGCGCCGTCATAGTGGCTGCCATACCAGCAGCCCAGACCTTTTGCTGACAGAGCACTAGTTCCGTCAATGCAAGGCCCAGATAGGATTGGGCCGTCAGATTGGAGACTGTGAAACAACTGAGCTTTTGAGTATTTTAAAAGGACATGTGCCAAATGTTACTTATATGCGCCCTTCAGATTTGATGAAAGGTGCGTGTATTTTGTACTTGACTACCTTCACCTAGATTACAAAATATGAGAGAAAAACAGAAAAAAACCTGAGACAATTTCGTGAAAGATCGGTGGGTCTTATCTAGAATGGCTAGAAAATATTTCTGCTAGCCCATGATTTTTAAAGCAGATAGAACTTATCAGCAATGTGCTCTGAGGGTCCTATGCCACGGTGACTTTTTAAACTTGAGTATAGGATTGCACTGTACTGCACTGCTCCTGGTCAAAGACATGGAAGAAGATTGGATAGCATAGTGTCCTGAATGAATTAATATTTTTTTAACCCTCTCATTTTGCTTTTTGGGGTTCCCTTCAGATGCCTAGTAAAATCTATAACCACCACTGAGTAAATGTGATGTGTTTATAGGGTTCTCACTCACTGCAAACATTGGCATGTACCCTGGAAAACATCTGTAAATCTTTAGCATGCCTTCTTCCATCTTGTGGAACCATAGCTTCACCTGCTCTTCAGAAGGCTTTAAAATACCTTTACTGAAGTCACAACTGAAGAGAAGCACTTCAAACTGTTCCCATGGCAAAAATATGTGCCAGGAGTTGTCTCTGTTAGGCAGAAACATGTTAAGTCCCAGTACAAGCTGGGTTAGGAGCCCTCCATCAGGAGGGCATTCACAGTGCAATCCTATCCAGCTTTTACCACCGGTGTAACCAGCGGTGCAGGCGAGGACGGGAGGCCCCAGAATGGAAAGGGGATTCAAATCCCCTCCAAAGGGGGATTCAAAGGGGATTTAAATCTCCCCTCCAAAGCCTCCCACCCTGCCCTCCCTCGCTGGTTACACCGGTGGTGTAAATTGGATAGGATTGCGCTGTCATTCTATGTGTGTACTTTCTCTTGCTTCAAAGGGAGTTGCTGACTCTATGGAAGAATGCACAAACTGCAATTAAGGATGTCATTTGACATCATATGAGCAATGCAGAGTAATTTATCACAGTTTTGCCAAAAGTAATCATGATGTCTGAAATCTGCCTTTTTCCAGACAACGCAAATATGCATTATTTCCAAGAAATGCTCCGTGCCCTCTTTCATACCCACTCTGTGTTTTGTCAGACTGGGTGAGGGTTTGTTTGTTTTCTATTGACAGAAATGGGGATCTACCACTGGCATTTCTGGATGTCTATATTTGTTATGGATATTTGACAAAGATTTCTTCACCTTTGTTTTAATCTATACAACGTTTAGAACCTTTACCTGATGCACTGCATTTACCTGAATTGGTGGAGGGAACCATAACTTTGGTCTATGGAATCACCATCTATATCTATTCTTTGTGCAATATTTCTCTCTCTCCATAACTTCAAAGAAACTGTACCACCTGCAGAGCTAGGGACCACAGACAGACAAAGATCTGAGGGCATTTAACCCTGATAACTCGTATGACAATGCATGCACTACTAAAGGTTAACCACCAGATGGGCACAGAAGGATGCGCACAAAGCAAACATAATTAAGAGTGGCAGAGGATAATTTAGCATTGCTCTTACTCATCTCTGAAAATATGCTATAGGACAATTAATAGTCCTAATGCCCTTCGATTGCCAGAGGTGATAGTTGACACAGTTCTGTCTCATAAAACATCTGCACAATATATAATAGATTGGTCAATTATTTCAAATCTTCCTTTAGTGATAAAGTAATTATAATGACAACACATACTTATTTGGCATATAATCATTAGTATTGTAATATCATGTCAAATGACTCAAGGTGACTTACACAGGACATTGATAGAGACTTTGTTGTGTCCTCTGATGCTTCATTTATGTCTGTGGAGGGAGCTGGTATAATCACGCATGCAAAGAATGTCCATATTGATTGGTTTCCACCATTGCAGTGAAGTCCCACCCTGTGCAGCATGACCAAAAACACCCACCAAATTGCTGTTCCTCCTGCCCATATGTATGTGGGTGGACTGAAAGAAAAGACCCAACCTGGTTTTCCATTTACAAGAGCTTCCCTGTCTGATTGCATGGAGGCAATTTTTGTTCCCTGACTTTGGTGACTGTTTCCAAACCTGGTGCAATGGTTCATGCTTAAATTAAGACCTATTGATGCCAGTGAGAGACTTAGGGCCAAACGAGAGATGCGATGAGGGAGATCCGTCATCTGGAACTCCTGAATGTTGCAAACTTCAAAGCAGCTATATGACCCTGCCAATGTGATCAGGCAAATGGCATCAAGAAGGGGGTGTTTAATCCTTTCATCCTGTAATATTTCCCCAATCTAAATCACTTCCAAAGCTGCTTTTAACTTCTTGACAGAGGGTCACTTTTCCTTGACCAACGATCTAGAGATTCCCCCCACACACGCACATGTATTAGATCAATCTTGATGTAGTAATGAAGAATTTCACAGCTAGTATCTAAGGGTACCTGGTCTCCTACAGTATGTTAATTAATGCCGCAATTCTATCCCCCACCATTGGCATTGATGCAGCCACGCCATGGAGGTGTGTGCTCCACCACAACCAATGGTGTGTGTGTGGGGGCGGGGCAATCAGGAGACCTCCTTGAGGTAAGGAAACTTTTGCTCTATAGCTGGTGTAAGTCCAAAGAAAGTAAGGCTGCAGTAAGTCCAAAGAAAGTAAGGCTGGGCTGCAATGAGGAGGATAGGAGCTAGCATGCACATTTGCCACTGAGATTTCTCCCCTCTGGCCCGCTCCCCACCTCCTGCTCTCCCCTGATCTGCCCAGAAACTCCCCCTGATCTCCTCCTCCCCATCCATGAAACGTCACCCATGCCAACTTACCAAAACTGGCCCAGTCTGGCGGCCACAGCAGCATGACTACGATACTGCCACTACTTTGCAGTGATGGCTTGTACTGACCTGGTGGCGGTGTGGTCTGCTCAGTGTCACTGGGCCTTTTATGACAGTGGGACACTGTCCTGCTGTCAGAAGAGCATAGGATTGGGCTGTTAGTCATGGTAGGAGATCAGGCATCCCCAGTTGGTAGCTCAGTGGCTGAGCACATGTTTTGCATGCAGACTATACCAGATTTAAGTCCAGATAGGGCAGGAAACGTCTCCTGTCTGAGTGAGACCCTAAAGAGCTGCCGCAAATCAGTGGCAACAGTACGGAGCTACATGACCTAATGATCTGACTCAGTATAAGGCAGCTTCCTATGTATGTTTTATTTAGTAAACACATGCCCTGATCCTATCCCCCACCAGCCTACGCAATGCAATGGCGCCAACGGAGTATGCACTGTATCCTATGGTGGAGGGGGTGACCAGACGGCCTGAGAGAGGTAAGTAAAAATATTTTTTACTTACCTCCACTTAAGCTGCCTAGCTGCCAATTGGTCTCTTTGGACCTACACCAGCTATCTAGCGGGTATAAGTCCAAGGAGGCCCAGGAGGCATGTTGGGCAGGGTAAAAGGGGATAGGATCCTGACGTGCATGACTGCCGCTGAGATCCACCCTGTCTCACCCTTGAACCACCCCCTGCCTGCCCTGCTCCTTGCTCTGATCCTCCCCCAAACTGCCCATGATGCACCCTTGCTGCCACCTTCCCTGCTCTGGTACAGTCTGAGTGAGCCATAGGTACATGTGCGGGGCCAGAGCGCCTTTTACAATGCCGCTGACTGCTTTATGGCAGTCAGCGCCAATGGAAGAGGTGCTAGGACGTTGGCTGGTAAGTATAGGATTGGATTTTGAGACTATTCACCAACTTTAAGTTACTGAAGAGGGATTTGGGGGTCAAAAATTGGACAAAGAGGAATTTTAACTCGGTTTTAACATTCGGTGGTACCAAGTTGATTCTGCTATGAGCATGAAATGTGTTCATACATAATAATATTACTGAGTATAGTATTTACAAACAAAATTCATGCTCATAGCATGAAATAGCTCACAAATGCTTTTTAAAATCAATGTATATATAGATTTATTACTAAATCTATATATTGATTTTTTTTAAAAAAAGCATTTGTGAGCTGCAGTGATGAAGCAACCTGGCGACAAAACATCAAGTTAAAGTAGAAGCAAACTGGCAAGTTTAGCGTCTGTGCAAGGAGAGGGTAAGTACTAGCATTTTATTAATTGATTAACTGAGGTTTAAACAAGGGCACAACAAGGAAGGGTATCTCAATAACAAAGCATGTATAGGTGTTTATAGGCCAATGCCAGAAGCCTGTGAGCTAAGATAGAGGGGCTGGAGTGTTTGGTTGCAAAGGACAACCTTTAGATACATGCAAATGGCATGCCACTGCTGGGCAATATGCAGCCACCAAGAGAACCAGTTGCCAGGTCTGCGTCCCTGTCGCCACAGATCCAGCCCGCACCAACCCAAGTAAGTCAGCAGAGGGGGTCTGTTGTGGGCAGGGAGGGGGGAGTTTGGGGTGGGGACAGGGGATGGCAGGGCACTTTGGGGGAGGGTGGACCCCAGTGACAGCAGGGATCGTATCCCTGATTTCCCAGCCCGCATTGCCCCCCTTTCTCTCCTTGGACTTACGCCAGCTACATAGTTGGTGTAGTCCGAAGAGACCCATAGGTCATCAGAAGGCTTACAGAGGAGTAAATAAAAATCATCCCCCATAGCATGCACGCTCCATTGGCACAGCTGCATGCTATATCATGGTGGGGAGATAGGACTGGTCCACTGGTCTCTGTCCTACTCCATCCCTTCTCAGTCCTTGTCCTTTAATCTCCACCTCTGCTCTCCTAACTCCTGTTTCCAACCTTTCTCACCTCCCCCGGCTTCCTCCCTTTGACAGTCTTTCACTTTCTCCATCTTCCGCTACTCCTCTGCTCCTTCTTCCATCTCCGCTCTTGCTTCAATCTCACTTTCCCATCTCTTTCCTTTTGCCATTGGCTCCTCCTCCCCTTTTGCTCCTTTCTCCTGCCTTTTAAACCCCAGCACCACTCTCTCCCCCAGCCTCCATCAGCTGTGTGTGGTGGCACTGGTGCCAATCAGATGTGCTGCGGCACTAGTAGGAGCATGGGGATGAGTCGCCTCGCCACTTGCCTCACCACTCCTAGCCTCAGCACAGCGGTGGCCTCTACAGAGGTCTACCAGTGGCTACTAGTCATGATTGCTATGTGCTGTCTCCAGGTTCATCAGTAGTACTGTATATTATGCCTTTGGAGCTCCGAGCAAGGGTGGAAGAGCAGTGCCCCCTTCTCTCCTGCTGGTGAGCTTCCAGAAGTAACCAGTGAACCACTGTGGGAAACAGGATGCTGGACTAGATGGACCTTTGATTGCCCAGAAGGGCTTTACTTCTGTTCTTTTTTTTGTGTGCGTATGGGTAGTACCGGTATATACTCATTTTTTGGGGAGGAAAGACATGCACACTTCTGTCTAAGTGTGCACTCCCAGGTGCAAGGGAGTGGCAACAGGATACAGGTATCTTGTTGTCTTGTGTGCTCTCAGAGGCATCTGGTGGGGCCACTGTGAGATACAGGAAGCTGGACTAGATGGGCCTTTGGCCTGATGCAGCAGGGCTCTTCATATGTTCTTATGATGGACATTATCTTTCTTTGGATCCTAGTCTAAAGCTGCAATCCTAGACACATATTCCTGGAAAATAAGCACCACTGAACACACTGGGACAGGTTATCTTGTTGGCTGTGTACGCCCTGAGGCATCTGATGGGGCCACTGTGAGATACAGGAAGCTGGGCTAGATGGGCCTTTGGCCTGATCCAGCAGGGCTCTTCGTATGTTCTTAATCTGCACCACTAGGGGAGGAAGTTTGTTTCCCTTTTAGTGTTTGAGAACTTCACATTGAATTCCTGCTTCTGTCAGCTGAGATTTTCAAGGGCAGTTTATTTGTATGTCCCATGATATTTCAGGCAAGAGCAAATGAAAAGAACTATAATGAATTATTAGTGTATCTATACTGGTGCAATGAAAAACCTGTGGTTAGACATCGCTGAACCAAATTGCCTCTAAATTATAAAACAGCAAGGACTTTTTTGGGTTTGAATTATTTGAAAGCAGAATGCCAGCTGATAACTACAATAGTCAAAACAAATAGGGTTGTCTGTTATAAATAACTGCTGTTCTCAAAGCAAGTCCGTGATGGACATTAATAACAATTTAACCCAAGAAGAATATGTGAAATTCTAAGCAAGGGAATCTATCAGAAGGCAACAGTAAACACAAATTTTCAGTGACAGCGGGTTTTTGAGGCACAACTACACCTTTCAGAGAGTCAAGCCTCCCCCTCACCTGTGGTGCCTGTTTAAAGATAAATATTTATTTATTTACTCATTTTGTGTCTCGCTTTTCTCCCCAAAGGGCACCCAAAGTGGCTTACGGGACCATAAAAGCATGTTTAAAACTATAAATTTCAATATAAATATGAAAACATCCTTAAACATCAATGTCCTTAAATACAAATATCCTGTCAATTAAAGTTAATTGATTTATTTAGGGCCCAATCCTAACCACACTATACCAGTGGAAAGCATGTTCTGCTGGCATAGTATGATTTCCAGCTGTCGCAAATGTGACTGTGCCGGAAAGCATGGCTTGGCCCCTGCTGGAAGCCGTGAGCAGCCGGGTCCATGCAGCAAACACTCGCTACCTCAGGTAAGGCTGCGCTGGGGCCAGGAAAGAGGCAGGGAGAGGGTGGAGTGGGGAGGGGGTTGGGTGGAATGGGGTGGTGACGGGGGTGGATCAGGCCTGGGAAGTGACCCAATCCACTAGTGGTGCCTGCCTAATCCTGACCCCATTCCCGAGGCAACACTGACTTGCACCAGTGATATCACTGGCACAGGTCCAAGTAGACACATTGGGCTGGCATGGGCCTTCCCCAAGGCAAGGGAACAAATGTTCCCTTACCCCAAGGAGGCCTCAACATGCCAAAACTCCCCCCCCCGTGGGATACAGCGGATGCCACATTGGTGCCGCTGTATTGCTGCGCAGGGAGTTATCATATGGTGGATTGGGCTGACAGTGTCCGAGTCTTGTTTAGTTAGGCTTACCATATCGCCGACCCGGACGCTCCGTTTTGCCCTTAAGGGGCGGTGCAGTGCGGGGGGAGGGGAACGAGATTGCACCCGGGCGCGCTCTCATTCCCCTCCCCCCACCCCGCCCCTTAAGGGCAAAACGGAGCGTCCCGGTCGGCGATATGGTAAGCCTATGTTTAGTCATCTCAGTGCTTTTGCATCAATTGACCAAACCAGGTTTTTTTTTTGCAGTTGGGAGTCTTTGGGAGGTTTGCTTCTTACTATGTTATTGGGTGGAAGATTGCCAGCGCTTTCTCTCTTATATGTCGATATGTAAAAAGGGGAGAAACTTGCTAAAAAGCCTGAAAATTCAGGGGAAGGAAGGATCCCTGAGGGGGCTAGACTGTTGCTGCTGCTGCTGCTGCTGCTCTCTCTCTCTCTTCATAGCTATGGTCCTGGCTTTCAGATTCATCTGGCTAGAAGTGACATGTTGGAATGGGTGGAACTAGGGCTGATGCAGCAAAGCCAGTTTCATGTTTTTCTAGGGGTGGCATTAACAGCTGAGACGGAAGTGTCTTTCTCCCACCTTCCTTTTTCTTGCTGTCTCTCTAGTGTGTGGTTTTGCTCACTTGCTTCTGGGATGAAACATCTGGAGGGGGTTGCTTTGGCAAGCAGCTTTCAACAGCACACCTGCTTTCTCCTCTTGACACAGTGTGGTCTCGATCGTCGTGTACATTGCTCTTTGGGGGCTGGTTGGTGATGGTTCTGACTTTGGAGAAAGGTTGTGCAAGGTGACCTTAAGATCCTTTCCATTTTGATATACTAGCCTTATGTTGCAATACGTCCATAGAATTCTAGGGTTGTTGCTGTTATTTGCCACTGATTTGTTTTTAGGTGGTCTGGTTAGGGTTGATTTGGTTGATTGCACATAGCTTCCAGTGCCATACAGTAGGTGGAAAGGCAATTAATTTGCAAAATTTAATTTGCTAAGCACACTTACTAGAAGGTCATTCTCATTGAACTGAATTGAATTTAGTTTCGAGTATACCTTCTTAGGATCTCACTGTACACCTTGTGTTCCCCCGTGTTATGCTGTCCTGTTTTCATTGGGTTGTTTTTCTTTTATCTTTATTTTTTTATACTTTCCCCATAGTTTGTGATGGTGTAAATAGCTTGGTTTTGTGGCCTTCTCATCCATGAAAAGGATTTATATTATGAACACATTTGAAACCAGTTGGGAAATGTAGATGAACTCAGACAGAGATAGCAGGCAGAGTAGCCCCCTTTACATACCGGATATTCTGTGTGACGATGGCAATGGTGACTTGGGGATCTAAAAATATTCAGCTGGAGAAATTAAGCACCCTCTCATAATGACACAGTTCCGACATGCCATGTTTCTTTGCAAAGCAGGTATGTGAATTCCTCCCTTCGATAGATCAAATGGCTGAAAATATGACGTTTTCTTAGAATGAAATGAAGACGGTTAAAGCTAGCTAACCGCTCATTTTCTGAGAACTCAGCTAGTAGCTGTTGTGTCCTTTTTCATGTTACCAGTATCTTATTGAGTCTTTGGTTCATATTTACGGGATACAAGCGGCAGTTAATTGATTTTGAACCTTCACTTGGGAGGAAAAACCTCTCGCATCTCATCTTACAGTTGAACACCTGTTTGGTTTTCTCTAAGCAAGGAAGAAGATGCATGTAGCTCTTTCAGCTTAGCTGCTTCTAGCTTCTACTGTCTACTTTGAACGTAGAGAGTGCAAAGTAAAATAACAGCCTAACAATTTTGCCTAGTAGTAAAATGAACCCTACACTTGCTGTATTTATAGCAACACCAGCTAGAGGAGAGGGAATAAATAATAACCCAACATGGATTAGATACTGAGTTTTAAGGATGAAGACATAGAAAATACACAGCGACAGGCATTTCTTTACTTTTTAAACTTACATTTATTTTGCTTTTTAAACTTACAACTGTAACTGCAGCACAGTTTTTGTTCCCTGTGCTGTCAGATGGAGATTTTATATACAGATGGCATCTCTGTAGAACCTTGCTTGGGTTTTCATTTCCACCACAGAGAAGGAAGATGGCATGAAAGATTTGGGACAACACTAGAGAGAAATTAACCCTGTGTCAAAATAGCTAATGTCTTTATATACCCAGAAGAGCTGACTGGTTTTTAAAAAGGTATGCCAACACCAAGTGTGGTTCTAAAGTGCCTAGGGAGGCCCTCTATTCATGCACTGAAAATATGGGGGGGGGGGCCTGCAAAGCAAGCATTTTCGGTATCTGGGATTTCATCTGGAGAGTCTTCAGAAGTATCGAGACACCAACAACTTTTTCAGCATACAGATGAAGTGCTAGGAAAAAAACGACCCTTGCTAAATTTCTACCTGTGGGACACTTGTTAGAGGCACAGGAGCCCTGGCAAAAGAAGTGGCATTGTGGCAACCCTAAAAGATACCCTTAATGGGTGAAAATACCCAACATAAATCCTCAGATAGGTTTTTGTATTTTGCAGAAACATTAATTTGAGGTTTGTCAGGTTACGGAGCTCATTGAAGCAGGTAGAATGTGCTTGAAAATGTGTCGATTTAAGGTGAAGGCTTCTGAATATCTTCAGCAGTATGTGTGCTCATGTCTAGCACCAGCTCACATCTGTGGCCATAATCATTTAATGTTGCAGGATAATGCACTGTTTCTTTAACGGCATGCTGCCTGAATTAAACCTCTGTGTACACTTTATCATAATTTATGGTAGAAGCTGCTAGAAGACATTGTCTCCAGAAATAGATACATATGGTGTACTTTGCAGGGAGAGCGTTTGCTGATGCAGCAATTAATGTCCAATACCTCTGATCAGAGCTATAAGTCATGCAGGTCCTTTGTGTGTACCTAGTGGAATCCGTATCCTTAGAGTCTGATGCAACAGTAATATTTTGTGGCAGCCTCAGGCTGCCAACTTAACAATGACAGCAACTACAACTAATTAACACTTTACCCAGACAGAGTTGGATTGTGAACAGAAGTTTCAAGCTGTAACGAATGCAGAATCATTCCCTGGTGGTAATCAGAACAGATGCCTGAAGTGATAGTAAAAAAAAACACAGAAAGAAACTTTAGAATACATCTTAGTTATCAGTCTTATACCTTGGTTATATTTATTTGTTTACATGTATGACTTTGTGATATGCAGAGTGATTTCCGTAAAATACTTATATAACACATGCACAGTCCTTCTATTTTAAATTTGTTCCACTGAGATTTTATCCAAAAGACATAGAGAACTACTAGTGGTTTGATACTTCTAAATGTATAGATGGGTAGAGAGCCAGCATAAGTGGCAGATGGAATGCTCAGCTGTAAATAAATAAAAAAAACTAGATCTCAAACCAACTGGAAGTCTCAAAAGAGAAATAAATAACTGAAGGGCTATAAAAATGACAATGATGATGTTCTGAGAGATTGGAAAATGCAGAATTCCTTGACAAGACAAGACAAACCTATAACGTACTTTGAGAAGGGTAGCCGTGTCAGTCTGCTTCAGCAAAACCAGCATTGGCTTGAATGGAAGCTTACCCCTGCATTCCCAAAGTCTTGTTTCATGAACGGAAGGAGCATGGTGCTTATGTAAGGTAGCATTCCATGAGTGGAATACTATTTCTGTGTGAGCGCTGTTAGGTTTGCATCCAAGTCAAAGAGTCTTGTAGCATTTTGCAGACTACCTGTTTTTTGGTAGCATTTCCTTTTGTGAACTAGAGCCCACTTCATCAGCTGCATGAAGTGTATTCCCAGACGTGTGTGTGTGTGTGTGTGTGTGTGTGTGTGTGTGTGTGTGTGTATAGACAGACACACAGATGCTCCCACATATACATGGATATAAAGAACAAACATTGGCAACAGTGGGGCCAAATGGTCATGAAATAAGTACAGTGAAATATCATTTTGACCAGTCCCCTCCCCCCCACATAAGCTGCTATTTAGGAAAAAAAAAGACCAATACAGGTGGGCCCCCATATCCATGGATTCGCTATCCACTGTTTCAGTTATCCACGGATCGCGGGGACCCCCCTAGGCTTTTACTTTTTTCCCAGTAAGCTTCGTTTCTTCCTTAAACAAACAGGAGCAGCAGCCTCTGGCTGCTTATTGCAGGCAAGTAGAACAAGACTAAGACCTAGAGAGGCTCTGCAAGGTTAACAGAAACCCAGTAGATATGGGGGGAGTACTGTGGTGTGTTTGCTATAACATGTAGTTTTGGCCCTCAGAAACCAGTAGAATATTTCATTCTCCCCAAACTCTCTGCTGCTGGCCTGAAATGTATCATTTGTCAACAACAGAACTTCAGATGTAGACTTTAGTATGCAACTGCTAAGCGAGGACGTTCATGATGCTGATTCCACCATCTAAGCTTGAAGTGAGGTCATGGTTTCCTTTCTAACTAACTACAGGTGTGTCTCAACATACATAGCAAAGCTAGGAAGATTGTGTCATCACAACTTACTGCTGTCGTGACTGGTCACTGTACTTATTTCATGTATGTTAAATTTACATAGAATTATTACATACTGTATTTCATGGCACTTTGAGCCCACTGTTGGTGTGTGATATAGACACCTGCTGACTAAAGATAACACTTCATGCCGGACTGGGCCTAGTCCCTCTGTATGGCTATCTTAACCAGTGCTAATCACCCAAATCTCCAAACCAATGCAGAAATATTTTATTTCTCTATAGTTCTCCTTACTATATTTGAATACTCTCTCACCTCTACATTATACACTTTTTTTCCCCAAGCAAATTGCTTTATGAATGTTGTAAGGAAGGCTGAGACACACACTGTACTGCAAACAGTTTTGTGGCCAATGTGGTTTTATACTTCTAATCATGGGCAGTGAAGAGTAACATATTGCATATGGTGCTGTGACTCAGATAACGGGAAGCTTTGTGGAAACCGCGTCGCTTGGGGTTGGTACTTTGCCAGCCACTATGCTATGCAACTGGTTGTATGCCCATTGTAAGTGGTCATAAACGGAGGCTGTTTTTAAACATTTGAATGGAATATTTGTGTGATCTTTCAGCAAGTAAATGCAACTGGGAATATGGTGGGCCATCTCTTTTCACTTTTCTGTGCCTGAATGTATGAAATGTGTCCACTGCACAAGATTGTCCAGAATAAAGTGCATGATATACAAAGTGTGACACATAGATAGATGTTCCTTTAGGTTGAAGAAAGCAGGTCTAGGCTAATGTGAAATGTGTGTGTTTCTCCATCCCTATCTCTACCTTTGTATATATATATATATATATATATATTTCCAGAACTAGTTCAAGTATATGCTGATTCGACACTTGTGGTTTGAGAATAAAGGACTTATTGAAGCATGAGACTTTTCAGGTGAGTTTATCTGGTGTAAGGTGGTGGTTCTTGGATTGTGAATGAACTGGTGGTGTTCAGCAAAGTGCTATGCAAAATGTGTCAGTGTATAATATAATTGCAGCAAATTCATGTTACTAAACCCACATTTGTTGAGAACACAAATGTGGGGCAGAGTGGGCATGTTTAGGGGAAAATTGGACAGAGGGAGGGATGCTTAGCCCCTCCAGTAGTCGCTGACCTCCCAGCAAATGCCACCAAACCCTCACTTGTTTCCCCCAGCCGGGCTGGCTTCCAGTTTTGGAACCTGGCTTGGGGAAAATGATTAAAAAACAGCCTATGCATTTGTGGGATTTGCAGGGGAAAATTTAACAGGAGAAAGGGTGAGCAACATTTGCATGTTTTTCTTATTACTTTTAATTTCACCCTTGGTGACTGTGCATATATTTAAACAATATGTTGCATAAATAATATGTTTAAAAGAGGCACTTCAGGACATCATATTAAATCTAAGAAACAGTCTTCATGGAAATATGATCAATGGTAGATGTTTCAGTGAGAAAAGTGTTTTGACTGATTACAGTGAATTAGCCATTGACCTGATTAATGCCTCAGTCCAGTGTTGGAAGTGGTTGAGTGAATGAAAGAAGTATACAGTAGTTGTTTTATTTCCCTGTACTGACAGATAGTCTTATCCCAAAAATCAGCTGTAATGGTAATACCAAAGGTTTCTGAAGTTACTCAACCATGTTCTCAGGTAGTTCAATTGGAGGTGACAAACGTTTTACCTTTTTCTGCTTTTGGAGTCCAGACGTTGCAAGAGTTGTTTGAATCGCAAGGAGCCTGAAAAGCAACTTAGATGTCTACTTCATGTAACTTTCTGTTTGTGGCTTTGCAAACAAGATCGAGCAAAATGACATCACTGAATGGTGACATCACAAACTGTCTGTTGACTGGGCGGACAGACTGAATGAAAGCTAATGTTCTCCAGAGTAAAGCTTGCATTTAAAACAAATAGCAAGTGAAATCGTACATTGTGCCATGAATAAGATCACAACCACAGAGTTGATTCCCAAGAGAAAAAAGCAGAAAGGAATGCAACTTCCAGCTCCTTTAAAGAGCTGTAAAATACAGTTCAATGACATAATCATTTTCATTGTGGAGAGGAAAATGGGAATGACCAGGAGAAAGTTCTTGATGGATCTAGCAAGAAGAAAAGGCTTCAGGGTAGAAAATGAGCTAAGGTATGAAAAAAAAATCACCATTCATTACATTTTTTGTATGCAGAAATGGAGCCTAACAACTTTCTCTTAGAAGTCTAGGATGCAAAGACAGATCATCTAAACTCTGGAAAAGGTGGAGGATGATAACAAAGGAATGAGGTGTAATTTGTATAACATCGGTGTTAGAATAAGTGTGCTGTTTAGCAATATTTGTTTGTGTGAAATTTCTGTTGGCATCCTATTTACATTTTTAATATTATGTCTATATATCTCCAAAAATATGAATATTCAATATTCAAATACTGTACTGTGTTTTAGTTAAGTGAAGAACATATGCTTAGGCTAAATATTCTTGTCTTCTGCAACCAAGTGTAGCAGTCACGGTTACGATTACCTTTAAAGAATCTAATGAATTTCTCAGCCTCATGGATATTCAGATGAGTTTTGCAGTATCACTGGTTTCAGTGCCACAGTCTGAAGTTCCATAGGTGCTTTAAAGTGCGAATGGAGCTTCTGTGGGAGTGAGCTGGCCTAGTTCCTTTAGTGGATGCACTTATGGGGTTGCCCCTTTCTTCAGAGTGAATGAGGAGATTCTGAGAGCATCCACCTCTCTCACAAGAACCAGGGGTCTTTCAATTAAACTGATTGGCAGGAGATTAGCAGCGCAATCCTGTGAAACTTTGCACCGGTGTAACAGTAGATGCAGTTCCAAAGCATGTTAATGTGAGTATATAAATAGGTACCGCTTGCGGGAAGGTAAACAGCGCTCCATGTTCCAGCTGCATGCTACGCGCTGCGGCAAGGAGAGTCATGCCGGCCACATGACCACGGAGGTGTCAGACAACGTTGGCTCTTCGGCTTTGAAACGGGGATGAGCACCACACCCTAGAGTCGGACACGACTGGACTTAATTGTCAGGGGTCACCTTTACCTTTACCTAACAGTAGATGTACCGATGTAACATTAGATGCACCAGTGTAAGTGCACTTACACCGGCATAAGTGCACTTACACCGGTGCATCTCTACTGTTACACCGGTGCAAAGTTACACAGGATTGTGCTGTTAGAATGGACCAAAGGAAGAATTCACTACTGTAAGATGTGGTGATGGTCACTGGGTTAGGTGGCTTGAAAAGGGGATGAGACAAATTAATGGAGGACAAATTTATCAATAGCTACCAGTCATGATGTCAATATGCTGCCTCCAAGTTCAGAGGCAATGTGCTTCTGTACACCAGTTGCAGGGGAGAAAGGGTGGGAGAGGGATGTGCTTTCACTGCCGACTCACGGGCTCCCCAGAAACAACTAGTGGGCCATTATGGGAAATGGGATACTGGACTAGGTGGGCCTTTGGCCTGATTTGGCATTTTCTTTTGGGGCATCAATGTATGCTTCAGTGCTTCTATGCATGCAAGAAGCCCACTGGATTGGATATATGAGACCCTTTTTACATACGTGGAAGCCACTGTGTGCTCACCATTTTCCTGAAGACTGGTTAATTGAAACAAATTTGTCATTGCTTGAAAAGTAAAATAAAAGATGTTTGAGGAAAATATTGCTCTGCATAATAGATTGTTCCTGCAAATAAACCTTCTTAATTTGGAGAGTCTCACTGAGAAAGTGTTGAAGGCACAGAGAGACATCTTAATATAGCAATGCTGAGTGTTAGATGTTACAGGTGTTGTAGTTTAATATGGCATGAGGGCTGCTGCTGCTGCTGCTAGACCGACATGCAGCTGTAGCACCAGAAGAGGAGAGAGACAAAGAAGGGGAAAGAGCATTTTTGGGGTGGGCCAGATTTATCCCACAGGTTTCTGAAAAAGAAATCATGTATATTTCACATTACTGCTCTCATTCTAAACGTATATTTTTTAATCGTGTCTGACTAATTTTTATGTAGTTAATTCTCAAGTAAGTATGATTAGGGGTTGCAGTCTTATTTTAATTTCCAGTTTTTGATTCAACATTGGGCAGGTGAGGGGGTGACCTACCTGTTGAGGGGTGTGTGCTTGTCTCCTTTGTCTCCTCGAGCACTGCCTCTGTTCACTGGGGGGAACATTCACATTCCTCACTTTGTGTCCCTTCTGCTTTCTGAACTATTTGTTGTTGTTCAGTCGTTAAGTCGTGTCTGACCCTTCGTGACCCCATGAACAATATCCCGCCAGGCCTTCCTGTCCTCCACTATCTTCCTGAGTTCGCTCCTTTTCATGTTCGCGGCATCGGTGATGCTGTCTAACCATCTCATCCTTTGCCTTCCCCTTCTCCTTTTGCCTTCAATCTTTCCCAGCATCAGAGTCTTCTCCAGAGAGTCCTCTCTTCGCATTAGGTGGCCAAAATATTTGAGCTTCAGCCTCAGTACCTGTCCTTCCAGCCAAGGGACTCTCAGGAGTCTTCTCCAGCACCACAGTTCGAAAGCATCTATTCTTCGGCGCTCAGCCTTCCTTATGGTCCAACTCTCGCAACTATACATTGCTACTGGGAACACCATTGCCCTGACTATGCGAACTTTTGTTGGCATGGTGATATCTCTGCTTTTTATTATGCTATCTAAATTTGCCATAGCTTTCCTTCCAAGGAGTAAGCGTCTTTTAATTTCATGGCTGCTGTCTCCGTCTGCAGTGATCTTGGAACCCAATAGCCCATTGTATAATGATTGATTGCTGAGTGTTTATTTTGGTCAGGATCTTGCTTTCTGTTTACCTGCCTTGTGTCTATATATGTATGTATTTTTTGAGAGCTATGACTTTTTTCCCCATGTTCTATAAAGTTCTATAAAGTTCTATAAAGTTCAGCCAGCTTCGCATACAGGCAAAGTTGTGAGCATAAAGGCCTCCTGACCAATATTCCCAATAATTAGTGGCCTCATTTTTTACTGGTCTGCCAAACCTCTGAAAGGCAAAGTCAGATGTGAAAAAATGTCCTATACATACAATACAGTACTTTCTGAAACGACATGGATAAAATCAGAACGGTCTTGGTTTTCACTCTAATGGAGCTCAGTGGAATGAGAGGGAGAAATCCTCTGACTGTTTTTAATCTAAATACTGCTGCAATATATGTGGGTGTCTGTTGGTGACACAACAATGATTGGAGGGAGCAGGGTAAATGTGGAGGAAAGATGTCTTGCTGAGATGTTTCATGCTTTCAATGAAGGCATGGGATGTGTTGCTTTGTTTGTCAGGCATCTGTTTCGGATTCACCGCAACAATACCCAGGACTACTTAACTGTCGATTCTTTTAACTGTCAACAATATCTGTGGAAATTCTATCTTTCTTACATTTTCTGCCAAGAATATGGTGCAGCTGTAAAAGTATCAGAGGAAACTGGGGCACAGATAGTGAAACTGCTGTTGTGAGTGCAGAAATGGCAAAGTTCCCAGATCTTCAGCTTTATACAAATACATTAAATATGTACATTTTATATAAAGGGATATAAACCACAGGAAGCAGAAGTTAAACATCTCTAACTGAATTTTTTTGAGACAACAAGATAGAGCACAGCAGTGTAATTAAAGGGGAACCTAGCAGTGTGTTGATAACAAAAATTATGTGAATTAATCTGATCACTCAGATGTGGCACTAGGAGATTCCCCTTTTGCAATATGTGTGACTAGTGAAATTACTAAACTGATATTAAAGATGCATTAATTTTAGTACATTGAGCAGTCAAAAAAACCCATTATCTTTGTTATCCCCTGCTGGGGCTGAATGCTGGCTATGTCTTGGAAACTCTTATGGCATCATTGGTTTATGCAAATATATATTTCAAAGTGCTGGTTATGACCTGAACACAATCCTATGCATGTCTACTCAGAAGTAAGTCCCACTATGTTCAATGGGGCTTACTCCCAGGAAAGTTAGGTAGGATTGCAGCCATAAAGCCCTTAATGGTTCAAAACCTAAACATTTGAAGACTTATTTCTCTCCATTCAAATCTGCCCATCCTACAAGATCATCCAGAGAGACTCTGTTGTGGGTGCTGTTGCCACTGGAAATATGGTTGGCCATGATGAAACTTGACAGGGCCTTCTCTGTGATGGCACTTAGCCTGTGAAATCCCTTTCTGGTTGAGGTCAGGTCTGGCTCCTCCCTGCTGATGTTCCAGAAGGATGTAAAAGCCTTCCACTGTTTTAGTTCTCTGCTTTGTAAATGTTTGACTTGGATCTTGTCTGTTGTGGTGGCTAATCAGGCTTTGATATTAACATTGATATGGTTGTTGATGATTTTAGTTTTAATATTATGTTTATTGGCTTTTGTGGTTTTTTTTTTTAATAATGATTGTAAGCCGCCTTGAGTTTTCTTATTACATTAACAGCTCAATACTATCCGGATTTAAATCCTCTTTTGGTTCTGAAGCCTCCCGATCTGCACCCCACACGCTGCATACAACACACTCATTTTTGGCGTGGCTGCACCAGCGGGGGCGGGGAAAGTAAGAAAGGATTGGGCCGTAAGAATGGTGGGATATTTTGTATAGATAATAAAACATTCAAGCCTGGCAGATTCTGTAAATCAGAGGTTGCTTTAAAAGGGAAGGAGACTTAAAAGAGCAGGAGGAGCAGAATTAAAAAAAAAGGGCACATACAAAGGGAGAAATGCCATTATATAAAGGATATGGAGAGACATTGAATCGCTCATATTTTCTGTGCTGATGGTTCAGTTTTCTTGCAGTTTTCTCAAAAAGGAAGTGCGACAGGGCCAATATTCTGAGCAGTATTTCTCCATGCAGACTGCACTGCTCATGCTGCTCTTAAAATTCCCCAACTCAATCTAGGCCCCATGAAGAAATGCTCCAATCTTCCATGTTTTCTCTTAGAGGGGAATAAGTGTGTTGTATAGAGCAGGATTGTACAAGTGCGTATTCTACCGTCTTAGATCCTGGGGTCCACGTTCCAGGCTCATAAGTTTATTCTTTTGGCTCAATCCTATTGGCGCCACGCGCCACTGGAACAAGTGCGTTAGGCATTTTCTGGCTGTCGCAAAAGGTGACATGTCAGAGCGTGCGACCTGACTGCCACTGCCACAAGCGTCCAGTTCTGCGAACCAGTGGATGCCAGATGCCAGCTGGCCCTGGTGAGTACTTGCAGGGGAGCAAGAAGGAGCAGGGGGGTGGGTGGAACAGGGTGGCAATGGCGGCGGGGAGGAGGGTGGATTGGGACCGGGAAGGGGTCATGCTGAAATCTAACCTGTGCTAGCGATATTGCTGGCACAGATCTGAGTAGACCCAGCGGGCTGACACAGGCTTACTCTGAGGCAAGGGAACAAATGTTCCCTTACACCAAGGAGGCATGTGGGGGCAAAAACACCCTGCGGGATTCAGTGGGCACCATGTTGGTGCCACTGCACCACTGCACAGAGAGTTACGAAGGATTGGGCTGTTTGTCATATGCCAGTTCTTACCGGTATGTAGAAAACCCTGCCTCCTTCATGACCATCCTGATTAGGCCTGAAATTTCCAGCAAGTCTGAGAGTTTGGCTCCTTTTGCTTAGTCAAGCTGTCTAAGGGCCAAATTACCAAGATGCAAAAGATCTGTGATAGAATATTCTAGCATTTTTGTTTTACTTAAAAGCTGTTGCTTTTCAGAGTCATTACACTATTCCATCTTGCTTATATGGCAACCTATGGATCTCTCCAGCCCATATAATCCTGAGCAGTACAACTTTCTGTTAGCTTACCACATACAATAACAATGTCAAGTGTTCTTTGCTGTTTGCACATCACATTAGATTTTAGCATGGCAAAAAAATCATTGCTTGAGCAACTGCAGTTAGGGTTTATCTATGAAATCTTGCCAGCGGCCAGCATTTGGGGGTGGGTGGGTTACAGATTTCCTCCATGCCAAATGCAATTCTCTGGGTAAGGACTTCTGTGCTATCCCATTTGTGTTGTATTTAAAAACAGCTTTGGTCAGTGTCTTAAATTACCCAGTCAGTTTTATGTGGACTTAAACTAGAATATCAATTTTGCAAGAGACTGGTATATTGAAGATCAAGGACGTGGGCGTCAGACACAATGCATAATTAATAAGGATTTATTTCATGTGCATATTTTCAATTGCCGTGTGTAAAGACCTTAATCCAAGTACAGAAGGTTTATTGGAAAATATTAGCAGTGGCATTGCTTTAAAGGGTTTAATTCAACAAATTCGTAAGTATTATGAAGCTCTCGGTCACTGAACAGTCACGCTCTTTATTCTCCAGGCTGTCAGGTAGTATTAAGGAGGCTCTTCATTACAATAGCATGTGGGCAAGCCAAGTGGTTTCCATGCTTCAGGCAGTGGTGTGAAAGAATATATGTCTTAAGGATTTTAATTGATGCTGAGCCAGAATGTCAGAAAATGCTGCAAACACAATTTGAAAATGTCTTTGAAGGCATTGTGGTATCAAATTATCTTTTATTTCCATGATATGTACAACAGTTTTCCAGTTTCCCACTTTGAACTTTTACTGAAGAGTGAGGTAAACTTTTGACTTCGTTTGTTTTTCCAGTGATTCTGTCACCCACATTGTGGCTGAGAATAATTCTTGGACTGATATCTTGAAATGGCTTCAAGTACACAAGGTGACTGACAGTTCAAGATTCAGACTTCTTGACATCTCATGGTTGACCGCCTGCATGGAAGCTGGAAGGCCAGTGGAGTCAGAACAACGTCACTTCCTTGTAAGTCAAATATATACAATGTAAAATCAATAGGTGAAGGGGCATAGCTCAGTGGCAGGTAGGTCACATGCTTTTATACTCAGCAAGTCGTGGGCTCAATCCCTGGCATCTCAAGGTAAGGCTGGGAAAGACCACCCATCTGAAGCCCTGGAGAATGACTGCCAGTCAGTACAAACCAATGGTTCTTAACCATTTTTGGGGTCACAAACCTCTTAGAGCAGGGGTGTCAAACTCATTTCATATAGTGGGCTGAACAGCATTCATGGCAGGCACGTGCCAAGGGCCGGGAGTGACATCATTAAGCAGGAAGTGATGTCACTAAGCAAAAGATGGCCAGAAATAGGCATTTTGTTCTCACATAGAAACTCATTAGCTGCAAATGGCAGAAGAGAAAATGTGCAAATCTTGATCATATTTTCAAGATATAGGATAATGGCCAATTATCATGCGGGTTGTCCTTTCAGCAGCACTGCTTCTGCTGCAGCGTCACTTTGAAGCTAAGCAGAAACGGAGTGGCTAAAAGGGCGGCCGACATGATAATTGGGCTCTCCCAGCACTTCAGCAGCTTCTCCCTCTTGGTCTGCCCCTTCCCCCATAGCATTCCTTGCTGTCTGAGGACTCCTTCCATCTCTCCCTCCCAGAGTCTTGACAAAAGAGCCTCTGAAGGAGCAGGTTCGCAACTTTGGGGTGCTCCTGGATTCCCAGATGGCGGCTGTGGTCGGGGGGGGGCATTTGCCCAGCTTCGGCTGGTGCGCCAACTGTGAGTGTACTTGGATCGTGCAGACCTGGCCACAGTGACCCATGCCCTAGTGACATCTAGATTAGTTTACTGTAATGCGCTCTACATGGAGCTGCCTTTGAAGACTGTTCAGAAACTGCAGCTAGTGCAGAATGCAACTGCCCATGTGGTTGCTGGGGCTTGTTGATTCGTCTCAGTCGGGCCATTGCTTCGGCGGCTACACTGGCTGCCGGTTCGTTTCCGGGCACAATTCAAAGTGTTAGTTTTGATTTTTAAAGCCCTTTCTGGCTTGGGACCTGGGTAATTGAGGGACCGCCTCCTTCCTTATAATCTGACCCGTCCTCTGAGGTCATCAGGGGGGCCCCTGTTAACCATGCCGCCATTGACGGAGGTGAGGGGGATGGCGGCAAGAAATAGGGCCTTCTTGGCTGTGGCACCCCAATTATGGAATTCCCTCCCCCTGGAATTAAGAACGGCTCCTTCTTTAGATATCTTTCAGTGGAGCCTCAAGATATTTTTATTTAGGTTGGTGTTTGATGGCCCACATGGTGGGCTGGCTTTCTTAATCAATGTAATTGTAAGGTTGACCCAGTGGTGTTTGTTTTTAATTATTTTAATTTCCTTGTTTTTAAATTTTATTGTATTTGTATATTTTAATATGTTTTAATTGTAAGCTGCCTTGATTGCCCTGTCAGGAGAAAGGCAGGGTAAAAATTCTTTAAATAATAAATAAAAAAATAAAGAAGTGGTTCTGTTGAAAGGGACGCACTGGGAGAGTCCAGTTATCATGGGGGGCAGATAAAAAGATTCTGGGGGCCACATCCAGACCTTATGTTTGACATCCCTGCCTTAAAGACTCTGAAAAAAGTTGTCCCCCCCCCCCCGAAAAATGCACATATACACAACATTTTGTATATGATTAATTTTATTACACTGGAAATGTATTTCCTTCACATAGAAAAGATATAAAAACAATCTTTACAAAGAATTATGTGCCTATCACTCTTGTTTTTTTAATGCAAAATTTAATGGCCACTTTCTGAAAAAAAAAATTGAAATAAATCCAAATTGTGCAAATAAATAAAACAAACAAGTAAACTCTGCTCAAAATTAATTTCAATAAGAAGGCTGCTGTTGTTTGACTTGAATAAGAAGTTGACATTGATGGCAACGTGCATGTCATCTTTGACATTCAATTGATATTGTCTTTTCATTTTGATGACAAGAACTGCTGAAAACTCTCACAAAGGTATGTAGTAGCAAATGGAATCAGAGCTCCCAATAGATCGTTTTTCCAGGTTTGGGTAGACGTGTCAAGGAACAACAGAATTCTCCAAGTCTATTTGAGTTGAATTCATGTTGCATTATTCCCCCCCCCCCCGCAAATTATTTTTTATTTTATTATAATATATTACATAAAAACAAACAGTACAGAAAAAAAGAAGAAGAAAGAAAGAAAAACAAAGCACAGAATAACAGAAAAGATCCGGATTTGCCTCTAACATTTATACTTATTCATTCTTATAATTACTTATATCCTGCCTAATTGCAGAACAAACTATTCTTATATCCATAAATAGGCTTACCATCCATCCCGGAAATACTGGGACAGTCCCAGTTTCCGGAGCCTGGTCCTGGCCAGCCGGACCCGGATCTGGGTCTGTCCCTGTTTTCCGGGTCTGTCCCTCCCGCTGCCGCTGCTTCCATGACTCTCCTAGGGGTTCCGACAGTTCTCCTGAGTGCCACTATCTTGGATCTTGTGAGATTTTGTGAGATCCAAGATGGTGGCGCCCATTTCTCACAAGATTTGGGCGCCGCCATCTTGGATCTCATGAGATTTCACAAGATCTAAGATGGCAGTGCCCAGGAGAACTGTCGGAATCCCTAGAAAAGTCGTGGAAGCGGCAGCGGCAGTGGTGGCAATCGACCCGCGTGAGAAGTCCTGGCTGGTCCGACAGCTGGCCAGCCAGGAATCAGATGAAAATAAAAGTGGAGGTGGCGCGGTGGCAGCAGCAGGAGCAGGAAGGAGGAAGCAAGGAAAAATGGCAGGAAAAATAATTAAATAATTGAAAACCTCCAGGGCTTCCCCAACATAGCCTGTTTGGCAACAGAGCCAAGGCTACCTTTGCTCCTTCTCTTCATCCAAGGGTCTTTCATGCCAGTTCCTCACTGGGGCTTTAGCAGTCCTCCACAGACCTGCTCCTAGGCTGTAACTCTCTGCCTCTCCCTCTGTCCTTCCGATTCCCTCTCAGAGTCACAGATCACATCAGGGGCAGTTGAAAAGTGTACAGTATTCTCATTACAAACATAATGTGACAGAAAAAGAATTATCTTCACAAAGACAGTTTTCAAAGTAACAAGAAGGAAATCAAAGGGGGAAAAAAATCATTTTTTTGCACCCAGTTTATGGACCCCCTGAACTGAAGCCCATCCATGGACCCAAGGTTAAGAACCCATATAGGCAATACTGACAGAGATGGACCAATTGTCTGAATTGGTAGGAGATAGTTTTCTACATTCCAGACTTGTTGGGCAATATGGAAATTTCAAGCAGCTTTCATAAGTAGCAAAGTGTTAGGCCAGGCCAGGTGCTTGGTTTAAACTGATTTCATTAAAGTAACATTGACTTTTAATTCAAGTACAATTAGTATTGGGCCATGTGGGTCACAGTCCAAATCAGCTTACTTATATGACATCTTGCCAAAATGTGCCTCTGGGATGACTCGAGAACTATGAAATAGTGACCTGGTGGGCCCCTGACTAAAGCTGGTACATGTGTGATCTTCCCTGTCTGTGACAACTATGGTTTTCTTGCCACCCTGCTGTACCAACCAGTGGCAATGTATGTGCCCCTGCCATATGATGAGCTCCTGCAGGGCCAGCTTTTGTTGGTGATGCTGCAAATATTGCTTTTTGTAGCTGCAGTGACATGCTGAAAGTCGATCCAAGCTGACTTCTGGTATAATGCATGTGGCTGCATTGCCGTGGGTGAAGACAGCATGAATTGACTGGAAACTCAGGCTGAGAGCGTAATACACATTGACTCTCAGTTACTCCAGAATAATGTGGAAAGATTACTGCTTGGGGCCTATTGAATAACCACCTTATGTTTTTAAGGAATGAGTGCAACCAGACAGCAGAAAATCAGTACACAACAAGGTCCATGTTCTGGAATGGGGAATCTAATGCAGAGATGACAGTTTTTAGCACCTTTAGGGTTTGCATGTCATGTACATCCCTGGTGTTGAACATGATAACTGATGCAGAGACTTGAGGATCTTTGTTTCAACATAAAACATGTAGTAAGGGTAGGCTTACCATAGTCCCGGTATCTGCTGGGATAGTCTCGGTTTCGGGGACGCACCCTGGCCGGTGTCCTGGCTGTTCCTGGCAAAGCGTTCCTGGCTGTTCCTGTCCCAGCGTTCCTGGCAAAGAAAAAAAAAGCAAAAAAATTAAAAATAAATAAAAATAAAAATCGTTGTGTGCCTGAGCGAGGAGTCCTGGCTGAAGGGAGCTGCAGGGCAGGACTCCTCACGCGCCTGTGTGAAGCTTGCGCAGGCGCACGACATGCCTTTTTCATTTTTTTGGCTGGGAGAGCGTCCCTAGTCAGGCAGGTCCAGACTAGGGATGAAGAAGCCACACTGGCAGGGGCAGTCCCGGCGGCCGCGAGCAGCCTGCCGGGATGAAGATGGCAAGCAGTGGTGACCAAACAGCAGCGGCAGCAAAGGGTAAGTGGCCAAGCACTTAAAAGAAAAGAAACCCGCCGCTTTGCGGTGAAAATATTAAAATAATTTGAAAATTCTGGCCTTAGATAGCTTTCTACAAGTCAGCTAGTTAGCATCCATCTCAAATGAACTTTGTACAATCAGGACACATATCAAAGCAATAATATGGAATTAAATTAATGGAATAAAACCACTGAAATAGTATAGAGGGGAGAAAAGACCTTACTTTCATCAAGTTTAAATCAGCCCATTACGTTTTGCTACCAGAATGGTCTTTGTGCAGATTTTCTGCTGCCTGTAGGAATAAGAAAGAGTTGATATAAAGGTTAATTGGATTTTAAGAGTTTTCAAATTAATTTTGTTGTAATTTTAATTGGAGCAACATGAAATAGACATTTGTTTTACTATGATCAGCTAATTTTAGACAAGGGTCAATGATAAAATAATGGACTCTAGTAAGGTGTGGACTCAAGCTAGTGAGATGATACAAGTCCAGGCTAGCCAAGGAGGTAAGGCAAAACTACAGTGGACTGGTGCTAGAATTATGCAGAACAAATGGCAGAGTTTAGGCACCATTTGTCAACAGCAGAACTGTGAATCTTAAACATTGACTTCAAGCACCAAAACATCCTAGGCTGCCTGCTATGAAGGCTGGAAGTATGACACTTTGAACATAGAAAATTGAAGGCTAAGCATAAAGGATCTGGACCACTCACCAGCCACAGCACCCTCCTTTGCAGGTTCCGGCAAGAGAGGTAGTTTCTTGCTTCCCGTTAAAAAAATGTTGGTAATAGCATTTCTTAAGATGGCCCATTCAATTGTCAATGAATTGAAATGTATTTGTCCTGCCACAAATCATAACAAACCTGACATAAAACAAGATTATGTAAAATGGGCAAGATAAAACTGAAGCAGAGTCATAATCGCACAACCCGCCCCCCCCCACAAAAATTGATCCAAAATACAATTGAGAACAGGGGAATCCATAACATTTTGACTTGATTTCAGCAAGACTAATGAAAATCTGACTACTTTTTAGATAACCTCTCAGTTATCTGAAAAAAGAGAATCAATTTTCTGCAAATTAGACATAAACTCCCACCCCTATGACTTTCTCTTTACAGGGGACACACATACACACACAAATGTGGTAAATCCATAATTTCTCTTGTTCTACAAGTACAAGCCCAGAGGCAGCAGAAAATCTGCACAAAGATTCATATAGAATGTTACCGAATCGTCTGTCTAAAATAGTACATAGCATTTACTGACATCTCAGGAGACAATAAGCTTTCCACATTGTTTAAGGTAAATCATGTTTAACCAGGAATTAATCCTAACTGAAGCCATAGATTATGAATCACCAGTGGCGTTGCCAGCCCTCCCGGGACCTGGGGGTTGGCCGAGCGCCTCCCAGAAGTAACGTGACGTCATCACGCATGTCACGTGACGCGCACGCTCCACCCCTTTTTTAAATACATCATGTGGCAAACACATTCCGTTGGAGCTCGGCAGCTGGAGGAGGCCGCAGCCGGAGGGCAAGTTGGCTGCCGGGTGGGAGATGGATCAACTCGTGGAAGTCGCCTGTGCTTGCCCGGCTGCCAGAGCTCGAGTTTGGGGAGCCGGGCTGGACGGTGGCGGTGCACGAGGGTCGGAAGAGGACGGAGGTCAGAGGAGGACGGAGGTCGGAGGAGGGAGCTACAGTAAGGAAGCATGCGGCGCCCTTTCACTGCGGAAATACTCCCCAAAATGCATGCGCACGAAAGCTCCTTACCGTAGCTCCCTCCTCCGACCTCCCTCCTCCTCCGACCCTTGTGCACCGTCCGGCCCGGTTCCCCAAGCTCAAGGTCCGGTGGCCGGGCAAGCACAGGCGACTTCCACGAGTTGATCCATCTCTCATCCGGCCGCCGACTTGCCCTCCGGCTGCGGCCTCCTCCAGCTGACGAGCTCCGACGGAAGGGGAAGGACGGCTTCGTGCGCACGCGCACGAAAGCCGCCCTCAGTGGCGAGAATCACACTGAATACAGTGGAACCTCAGTATCCACGGGCGGTCTGTTCCTGAAACCCCTGTGGATACTGAAATCCGTGGATAGTGAAGTCCGCTATCCAATGTGTAAAACGCTTATGTAGTCCAATGTAAAACGCTTAAAAAAAAGTTAAGAAGAGCTTTCCTTACCTTTTCACCTGCAAACTGTTTCATTTTCAGGCCTTTTGAAGGGGAAATCACACTCTGGAAGTCTCTTCCATCTCATTCCCAGGCTCACCCCTGAATGCATTGTTGGACGAGCCTGAGAAAGGGAGGGGGAAGTCGCGCTACCCAGAAGAGGTTTCCAGAATGTGATTTCCCCTTCTAAAGGCCTGAAAATGAAGCAGTTTGTCAGCAAAAAGGTATGGAAAGTTCTTTTAAACTTTTTTTCTTTTTAAAAGCATTTTACAATGGCCCTATCCGTGAGCATCCGTGGCGAGTCAAATCTGTGGATGCTCAAATCGCGGATACCAGTGATGTAGACTTGTCTATTGACTTGGACTCAAGTCACTCAGAGTAATATAACCACTCAGAGTAATGACTTGACTCAGACTTCACTCAGCGATTGTAAAAGACTCGAAAGACTCAACTCAAAACTTGGAGCCTTTTACAAGTTGAATTTTATTCAGGTTTAAACCGTTTTTCCCAGTAAATAGATAGGGACTCGCAACTCGCAACCAGAAACTCAGGACTTGGGGGCAAAGACTTGGGACTTGACTTGAGACTTGGACCCAGAGACTTGGGACTTGACTTAAGACTCGGAGTCAGAGACTTGATCCACATCCTTGGCGGATACAGAAGGCCCACTGTATGCACTTTCTTCAGATTGCTCTAGCATTACATTAATGCTAAATTTTAATCATCATTTTTAAATGACAATTAAAATTTAGCATTAAATTGTTGAAACTAGTTGAAGCTAGGAGTCAGAACTTCACCAGGCTGAGATAGCTTCAAATAGTTCCAATTCAACACTATTTTCTTTGGAATCTTTTTGGTGGGCATTGTGTTTCTGGCAGCTCATTTAGCTGTAATATGATGTCTGCAGTTTAAAAATCACTGCTAAAGTATAACTCACCGATTATATTATTATCAAGTCTGAATAATTTTGTCACAACCTACTGAACCCCTTTGGGCTATTCACCAGGGCATGCACACATGCACACAATTTCCTTCCCATCAAAACACACAGTGAAAATTGCCAGAAAACTGTGCTTAGCAACACTATTATAAATTATCTTAATACTAGTACCATTGAATAAGTAAATGAATTTCTAGTCTCTACTGGATCATATATAATGTCCATACGCAATAATATTAGCATAAGAGCTTATCTAGTGTAGCAAAAAGTCTTTTGTCCCATATGTTACTGTCATGTCTCTGTTATAGAAATGGAAGAAAGAGTCTCACTGTATACCTGGGTGCCCCCATTCCCCCCCCCCACCATGTGTCAGTTCAGAACTACTCCATCTCGAACGACTGTCAATGGTCTTTTAGACTGAGTTGTTGAGTGAATCACATTTTTTGTGAAAAAGTACTAAGTGCTTACAGCATCAAGAATGATTTTGTTGCACACTCTTCCTTCCATGAGGAAACCATTTATGAGCCATTTGTGTTTTTGACTAGCTGATTCCCTTGCCAGACTACTGGAATTCAGTTGAACCTTTCACATGTTGCAAAATCAGCTCAACATGAAAGCTGTGCTTGGGTATTGGGAATGAGAACCACTCCATTTCTACATGAGATCCACTCTATTGAAGTACTAGCCTTGATGAGGACTATTGGCATGAAGAACATTTGCCTCCAGTCAGAACATATGTTGCAGTGAACCCTGCCAGACTCTTCCGTCTTCCTGGTGCTTCATGGCCAATGCTTTATGTCAGGGTCAAACAAGATGTGACGGGGGCTAGCATGCTTTTGTTTTTTTCCCCAGTAAATAGCAGCCAGATTGTCCCATGTCTCATGGATTGTAGCTTTCTGGTAATAGCAGCCAGATTGTCCCATGTCTTGTGGACTGGGGTTCAGCAGCATCACTAGGGCACGTGCGTCACCCTAGTGACCCCTACCTCCTATATCTATCCTTGGTGCGGCCTGGGGACGCTGCCCCGGGTGCCCCCCCCCGCACTTGCCCCCCTCCGCACCTTTTGTTTGTTGCAGCCGGCTCGGGGATGTCTTCCCCAGCTGGCTGTCCTGGGCCTTCTGACGAGGCCCACTGCGTCACAACGTAATCTATACCTTTTTCGCGCATGCGCAGACCGTTCCTGAGGGAAAAGGGCTGCCCATGCACGAAAAAGGTATAAATTACGTTGTGACGCAGTGGGCCTCGTCAGAAGGCCCACGAGCGCCGGCCCGAGAGGACGCTCCGAGGCCTTCTTCCGGCCTCGGAGCCTCCGGAGGGCGTCGCGCGTAGCGGAGGGTGACACGCGTCGCGCGTCACCCTTCTGCGCGCATCACCCTCCCGGCGGCCCGCCCCCCCGCCGCTCTCCAGCGACATCGCTGCTGGGGTTTGTAGCGTGGGGAGAGATTTTTTTTAACCCCCCCCTGCTTCCATGTCCTCATCTGCAGGGATGTGGATCAAGTCTCTGACTCCAAGACTCGAGTCAAGTCCCAAGGCTCTGGGTCCAAGTCTCGAGTCAAGTCCCAAGTCTTTGCCACCAAGTCCCCTGTCTTTGGTTGTGAGTTGTGAGTCCCTATCTATTTAATGGGGAAAATGGGCTTAAACCTGAATGGAATTCGCCTTGTCGTAAAAGGCTCCAAGTCTCAAGTCGAGTGTTTCGAGTCTTTTACAATTGCCGAGTCAAGTCCGAATCAAGTCACTGACGCGACTTGAGTCCGAGTCAATAGATTCAAGTCTACATCACTGCTCATCTGTATTGGCTCCTCCGTGGCTTCTATTTACCCTGGAGAAAAAAATTCTAACTGGCATCAATGGGATCATTTATTCAGCACAACTATCAGCTGCAGGGGATGGGGAGATGTGGATTGGGACTGTGGATTGGGACAGTCTGTGGCCTGACCTAGCTCCTATTTACTATTCTTACTTGCTGGTAGATCAGGCCATTTGTCTTTAATTGTTTGCAGGATGGAGATAAAAGCGGTGCATATATTCTGGAGACTATTTCACGTGTTAGTTTTGGTAATTGTATTTGTTTTTGGATTGGATGCGTCTTTGGTATTTGTTTAGTATGGTTTTTTTTTATGCCATTAAAGGTTTTGATTGATTGATATTCTGGAGAAGCAGCCACTCAGTAATCAGGGTTGAATCCTGAGGTTTTGAGGAGATTGAAAACCAGATTATTAAACTGCTCCCCTTTCCCCCCCTCTCTGTCTAGGTGAGTGAAAAGCGTTCTGCTCCATTATACATGCCTCCAATAGATACTTCAGCTCTTTCTACAGAAGCGGTCTCCCAATATGCATGCCAAAGGAGGACAACGTTAAGAAATTACAACTCAAAATTCACAGTAAGAGAGTTAATTACAGTATATTTCAAACCTAGATAGTTACACTAACCTATAGACACTCTCTGATAGAGGTCACAGTCCAAAAATATTGTAACATAGCCAGGAAGCAGCAACATCTAATGGTAAACTAAAATGAATATACTGTCATCATATGCATGATTTCTCAGAAGTCCCACTACGTTCAGTGGGACTTGCTCGCAGATATTCTGGTGCATAGAATTTTGGCACAATTCTTGTTAATTCATATATTTTAAACATCACGAAATTGTAGGTGGCTGTGTTGGTCCCTTCGAGGAAACATCTACTATTCAAACAGTGCAATCCTGCCAGTGTGATCCGCCGAGTGGCCCTGGCGGCCTGCTGGATCCTGAGCTCTGCTGCGGGTAGGCACCCCGTGGCGGAAAGTCTACTCGGGGAAGGGGACACTCATCCCCTTTCCTGGGTGTAACCGGCGCTGGGGCCGATCGACCTCCTTGGAATTCCGCTGGCGGAAGTCGGATGAGGCCTGGTCATGGCTCAGCCAATTGGCAGGGGATGGGATATGGCCAAAGCCATCCCCCATCCCCTCCCCAATCGGCTGGGCCTATGGCCGGCCTCCGTTCCCGGCCGAACTGCCCCTCCCATCCGCTGGGTCTGGCAGCGGGCTGGCGAGTCCTCCGTCAGCAGAGCAGGGGAGGCTGGCCTTGTGCCGGCCTTCCCTGCTCAAAAGTAGACGCAAATGAGACGGAACGCTCGTTCCACCGGCCGAATTTACATTAGGATTGGGATGAAAGTGAAATAATACCTTATTAACAGAAACCCAAGGGTATTATTAACAGCAAACCCTTCTTCCACAGTGCGCTGTCAGGATGTCCCTGGCAGCCTCTTCTTCCCAACTCTCCTAAGCGCCGCCATCTTGGGATCACATGAAATCTCTTGAGTTCTCACCCGATCCAAGATGGTGGTGCCCAGGAAATCTGGGAAGAAGAGGTTGCCTGGGACATCCTGCGGTGGCCCTGTGAGTTTGCCTGAGGGCACTATGGTGCACAGTTTTGGAACTACTGGGCTAGATAGTAAGCAAAAGTGGGGAGGGAGGTGTGGACATGTATGAAGTTTCCCAACAGTCTGCATCTTGTAAAAGCAAAAGATGGAGTCTGCATGAAAACCTCCTAAACATAATCTTTTGCTTTTATAAGATACAGACTACAACATGTTCCCAGTCCCCTTCCTTTGCTTCCCACTAGACTGATGAAGAATCTTATAGGATTTTAAATCTTGCTATTTGATACCTTTTGGTTGACCCTAATAAAGGTACAGTATTACCTTTCTTTGGATTGTACATGTTACTTTAGAATGAACGAATGGTTCATACTTTAGAATGAACATGCGAGCAGCCTATGGTGTGATCCCACCATAGGTAAGGCCCATTACATGCACCTTTCCTCTGTGGGGAAGACTGTGCTGATCATATGGGACAGACTCATGCTATTGGCCTTTTCCACCTGATTGTATGATCCATAAACTATCTGCAGAGATATGTGCAAGATGGATCACACCAGGGGCGTGGATTACCATACCGTTGGGTATGTACGTATGTGTGAAAGGCACCAACTGTATATGGCTTGGCTTCTCTGTCAGACAAAACTTATTTGTAAATTACATGAGAAATTGCTGTAGGAACTTAATTTGTGACTCTTGATGTCTGTGGGCAATCAAATAAATTGTCAGTGTACAGTAGTCATGTGAGTGCTTCAGTGTGTGCCTAGTTAAAACTCAACCTGCATTTTCAGTGCCACCAATATATTGTGCATCTGCTTTCCTAAGCTTTACTGCGGTTAGTAAACTATGTAGCTTTGAGATGAGTTTTGAGATGTAACTGAAGCAATCATATGGCTTGTTTCGGTGCCTGGTCAGTTGCAATGTGGTTCTAGAAACCCAGCTCTTGGGGTGTATGAATTGGAAGCTTGAATCTGCAATCAGAAAGATCAAAATCTAGTTGTACAGATGTCAACCTGTTATTGACTTTAAAGGGGCTATCATTTTAGCCTTTTCTTTTGGAAAAATTATTTGATACAACACTATTGTGATTTTTGTGTGTGTGCCTCTTCATCACAATTCAGACTCTTATAGGTGTGTGTGTGTGTGTGTGTGCGCGCGCTCTCCTAAATATTGCAGTGAACAGAAACGCATTGCAAAATATACGGAATTTTGTGTGCATATCTCATCTTAGTCGCAGGCCACTATTTTTTAAAAAAACAAACAAACCCTAGCATCTGTAATATTGGAATAATAATACCGGCCAGCTTTTTATAGGGTTGTGGTAAGAAGGATTACTGAAAATTATACAAAGACTTTTGAGCACTTCCTTTTCTGACCATGCTTTCCTAGCAATACCAGTATCTGGAAATTGGTCTTGCAAATAGATACCGGCATGATGTTTCCCTTTCTATATTCTGTCTGGTCAGTGTGAGCATCCTTTAGGCCTTTAGGATTGATTCATTCTACCAAAATGAGGAGCAGATTGGCCGTGATGGGCCACAGATGACAACCGAGTCCTTTTGGATGTCCAGTTCCATTTTCCTGAGTCTCTCAACATTCAGAGGGTGTTCAAGCTGCTTTATTGCCTTTCTCAGTTATGAAATTTCCTCCACGATTGTTGGCTGATTTTTCATAATTATTTCAGTGATGTCTAAATGTTAAGATACATTGCTGTGTTTTGGCTGCTTAAAAGTTAATTTTCTTAATTTTTTTCTTGTTAAATACCGGTAGACATCTCAAAAACAAAGGCATTATTGTACAGTATTCTTGCATGCTTAACAGTCTACATCATGCTCTTTTGTCATGTGCTGCAACAAAAAGAACAGCTCTTCTTCTTTTGGTGGTTTTGAGCTCATAAGAACATAAGAAGAGCCCTGCTGGATCAGGCCAAAAGCCCATCTAGTCCAGCTTCCTGTATCACACAGTGGCCCCACCAGATGCCTCAGGGAGCACACAGCCTGTTTCCTGCTGCCACTCCCCTGCACCTGGCACAGAGAAAACTTACTTCTAAAACCAGGAGGTTGCTTATGGCTTGTAACCTGTGATGGTCCAAACCCCTTTTAAAAGCATCTAGGCCAGGTTCCATCACTACATCCTGTGGCAAGGAGTTCCACAGATTAATTACACGCCGAATCACACGCTGAATTACACGCTGAATCATCATACTCATTTACAGGGCTTACTAATGCTCTGTGAAGGCAAGCAACTGCTTGCCGATATACAGGCATTCTCAGCCTGTTCCATAATTCACTATCCTTAGTAATGAGTTAAATGGGTCATGAGAAGAGGAGCAGGTGACAACAGGTCTATGAAAAAAAGCCGTCGCCTTTTTGAAGTCGGGGAGCGTGAAAGGCTTTCTAACCTTTATCAAAAGGGTCCAGTCAGGGATCCTGAATGATTCAACAGCAGAAGATCTAAGGGTGACTTGCATTTTTTTTGGGGGGGGGAGTCTTTTTGCAGTGACTACATGCTGTGATTTGTGTAAGATGGTCCTTTTTCAATATGTCAAGCAACACAACCTCTTTGTTTGAATCGTACCATTGGTGACTGCAAAAAAAAACACCCAAATCCTTTTGAGTGGGTAATTTGGTGGCATGAATCCATGCTTAGAGGGGAAAACATGGAGCTCCAGTACCATGGTCACAGACTGGCGTCCTGCACACACTGCAGAATAATCAAGGGTCAAACCACACGTTACTTCAAGCATGTGCTTAAAAAAATAGTGGCCAGATTGAACCCCTGACCTTGGTGCTGGGGGGGGGGGGGGAGAGGAGGGAGGTTTTAACATTGTACCATCATTACAGTTCCAGTTCAGATCACACACACAAAGGGGAAAAAAGCTCTCATTGGCACCAATATTCCCCCTAAGTCAGTGTTTCCCAAACGTTTTCGACCTGCGGCTCCCTTGACCATTGGCGACCATTGGCTGCGGCTCTGATGCCATATTACATTGATGCCTGCCAATTGGCATTACACTGTTATCCGAGAGGATTCTGTGGCACTCTGTGGCTCCCCTGGCTGGTTTCTGTGGTTCCCTTGGGAGCCTAGTTTGGGAACCACTGCCCTAAGGGGTCCACGCCACTGCATGGACCCGTTCTCCAGCTGTAAGGCAGCTCAGCAGTGTTTCCGGATGCACAGTGATTATGTTGTATGTCATCGCTGGACTTCTGGGAACGCCGAATTCCAAACTATGCGGAACTCAGCTTGGCTTGTTTTGGGCTGTGTGGCCATGTGACCGCACAGCTTAAACAACAATGGGCACCAAGGAGAGCTCTTTTTCTTTGCAAATAATGCATTTGTGGGTGCCTCAATCCAGAGTGGCTTGCAAATGCTTAAAGTGCGGTTTGACCCTGAAGACAACCTCTAAGTAGCTAATTTTGACCTTCTACTTACTATAGGCATCCCCCATTATCCACAGGGATAGGTTCCCACTTTCACCATGGTTACTGGAACTGCTGATAGTAGTGAACCCTACTCAAATCCCCCCCCTCGTCTCGCTCATGATTCACTTCTTCGATCGCAAACACTATGCAAAAGGCAGCTTTTTTCCTTTGCTACAGAATGCTGAGGAAACGAAAGCAGACATTGAAAACACTAGACTTAGAGCTGCAGCTAGACTAATGCTACAGCAGGTGAAAGAGAGAACTAACTGCTTGGAGGAAGGGCAGTATAAAAACGTGAAAAATAAATAATAATAAATTTAAATTTTTAACATCAGGTGACACATTTTTGTTTACTCCATTATGACTGCTGACAAGTCACATTTTGACCCTCTTTAGTTCTTGCTTTTTGATAGGCTCACCTACCTGCTTAATCTGATATCTAAATTTGCCCAATACACCAGAGCCAAATTCTGATAGTTTCATGGAGAAGCTCTTCAAGGTCTCTCAAACATCAAGAGTTCATAATGGGCCCACTGTTTAGCATAGGATCTGATTAAAATGAACTGCCTGAAAATTCCATTCATGTTTGTTCAGAGTTTTGTATCATAGATATTATAAACCACAGTGTTGCAAAGGAGATCTCTGGGAAGCATGTCGAGTCAATTGTGGTCTGAAATGCTCACAACTGCAATCTACTTATTTCACAATACAGTTCAGCTGGCTCTCAAAATCTATCATTCTAAAGGTCGCTAAAATTAAACTTGGAAAGGCTGAAGAATGGCAGTTGCAAACATTTGATGACTAGACCACATAGGGTCATTCTACAGTACTTCTATAAATCTCTCTCTCTCTCTCTCTCTCTCTCTCTCTCTCTCTCTGTGTGTGTGTGTGTGTGTGTGTGTGTGTGTGTGTGTGTTTGGCTATCTTTGATGCTTTTTTTTTGGCTGCAATGTTGTTATATGCCAGTAAAATAGCTTGCTTTCTGCAGGCATAGATATGTTTCTGATTGCCTCTGGAAATCTTGTGAGCTCTCAATCAGAAGGCTGTGAAAATCTGAGAAGGGGAAAGTCCCCTCCTCCCATTTATGGTAGACAGTCGAAATCCTTGTGAGTAGATTCTAACAGCTCCATCCTATGCACTTCTATGCAGAATTAAGTTGCATTGAGGTCAATGGGGCTTATTCCCAGTAAAGTATGTATAGGATTGCAGCCTAAGAACATTAGAAAAGCCCTGCTAGATCAGGTATAGCATCCATCTAGTCCAGCATCCTATTTCACAGAGTGGCCCACCAGTTGCCTCAAGGGTCCCAATCGTATCCCCCACCAGCAGTGTTGATGCAGCCATGCCAAAAAGGTGCACACTGCATCCAGCAGGGGGACCACTCAAGGGAGAATGGGAGGTAATGAATTTTTTTTTAAACTTACCTCTGTGTAAGCTCTGGGGAATCCTATGTGTCTCCTCGGACATACACTACCTCTTTTGGTGGCGTATATCCAAGGAAAGAGGCAGGGAGGTTTGTAATGGAGGTGATGATCCAGCATGTATGATTGCTGCCAGATCCACCCCCTCCTGCCTCCATCCCCAGTTCCACCCCCTCCCCATCCATTTGCACCCCCAGTCTTTCCACTCCCTTTTCCTGCCCACCTCCTGTCTCCACTGTTGACTTTCCAGGTCCGGCAGGCAGTGCGGGGTCTGGCAGCAGAACTCGCAGAATGGCCGCCAATAGAAATGCTGTGCACGCCATTAGTGGCCATTTTATGACAGTGGAAGACTCTTAAAGCCCCCCCCCCCCGACAGCCCAATCCTAGATTGATAAAGCCCCCCCCCCCGACAGCCCAATCCTAGATTTGATTGGGCTGTAGGAAACCCACAAGCTGGAGAGAAAGGCATATCTTTCTTCCACTCTTGCTCCTCTGCAAATGGTACTCAGAGGCATCCTGCTGCTGAATCTTGAGGTAGAGCATAGCCATCATGACTGTCCTCCATGACTTTGTTCAATCCCCTTTGAAAGCCATCCAAGTTTGTAGTTATCTTGTGAGTAATTATGTACTGTGTGAAGTGCTTCCTTTTCTCCCTCTGCAATCTCCCACCAGTTTCACCAAATGATCCCTCGTTCTAGTATTGTGAGAGAGGGACAACATCTTCTCTCTATCTACTTTCTCCACACTATGCATACTTTTATGTCTCAATCATGTCCAACCTTAATTCCATTTTTTTTTTGCAGCAACCCCCTCCCCAAATGTAGTCAGCCTTTCCTTGAAAGGAAAGGAAAATCCTTTCTGGTTGCTAGGCTGGCATATGACCTCTGTGCCAGCCCAGGCCCATCGCAAAAGCTGCCATAAGGCAGTTGTACCTGCCCCAGGCCTGTGCAGAGGCCTGCGCTGGCCTCTGTGGACCAGATTTCAATGGCTTGTGGCACAGGTAAGCGACGTGCAGGCTGGGTGGGGGAGACATTCCGGGGGCTTTACAGGGGTGTTTCGGGGCGGAGGGTGGATTAGGTCTGGGAGGGGGCGGGATCGGCAGTAACGGCATACACCATATCCTGCCCCCCTCAGACCTGTTTCACTCAGCATGGGCAGCCTTGATTTGTGCCGCCGAAATAGCAGGTGCAGATTTGAGGAAGCCCGTTGTGGGGACTGGGACTTTACCAGGGGTAAGGGAACAAAAGTTCCCTTACCCTGAGGAGACTTCCAATCCGTCGTCCTACTCTGCTCAGGATGCAGCATTTCCAGCGCCGGCATAGCTGAGTGTAGGATAGGATTGGGCTGTCTGTGTATCTAGAAATGATAAGCCAGAACGTTTGCACCCTCGTCTCTTAGGGATGCTTTGACCCAAACTGGATGCTGCTCATCTCTTGCCAGCTTTTCCCCAGGGGTCTGTTTAAAAGGAAGTTCATCCAGAGGAACTGGAGAAATTGACACAAAACAAATATAGGGTTGAGGAGCAGATATGCTGAAAAATGATCAGTAAATTGCAGTAGGCATACTGAAACTCTTGTGGTGAAGATGGAATTGTACTTATCATGAAGATATTCACTATACCACTATTTTTAAATTTTAGATCTTGTGTCATGCTGTTTTTATTGAGGGCTGTGCTATGGCTGTAATTCATACACGCAGAAAAAAGATGTTCCAAAAGATTATTTTCTGTGCAAATATGGAGCTACAACGAGGCATCAATATAATTTACTTATACAAGCTGTGGGCACCCAACCATTAAATGACGCATTGTCTCTGGCTGAATGCCATGTTGCTTGCAAATGAGGTCCAAACTGTCTTGAATTATGTGTTGGTGATAGCATCTTGTTATAACCACTTTATTTTAAGATATAAATATATTGCCTTTTCTTTCCCTTTGTAACTCAGTGATAGCTTTTTCTTAGTCTTCCTATTTTTAGCGTCAGAACTGCAATCTGTGTTGGGCTGTACAGTCTTTGATAAATACAGGGATTTTTCACTTACAGGTGACCTGTGGGACTCTGAAACCCCATTTTTGAGCTCTCTCGTAGAAGAGGAACTCCTTTATAAGGCAATTAAAGGTGACATTTTCCATGCTGTCAACTGAAGCAAGAAAACAGGTGTTTTGTTAGCACGGCAGCCGCTCATATAATGAGGCTTAAGCAGTATTCCTTTCTTACAGCTCATGGCTTTTGGTGACTACTTTTAGGTGATTAAACTTCTGGTGGTTTACATCCTGAACTTTAGTCAATGTATGCTTTACAACTGACATTTGAATTGGGTTTTTTAAAATAACAATAACATGCCTGTTTATTGTTATTTAAAAAAAACCCAATTCAAATGTCAGTTTGACATGCCTGTTTAGTTAGCGGGTGGCGCAGTGGGTTAAACCGCTGAACCATGAGCTGTCGATCGAAAGGTCGGCAGTTCAAATCCGCGACGGGGTGAGCTCTCATTGCTTGGCCAGCTCCTGCCAACCTAGCAGTTCCAAAGCATGTTAATGCGAATAGATAAATAGGTACCGCTTGCGGGAAGGTAAACAGCGCTCCGTGTTCCAGCTGCATGCTACGCGCTGCGGCAAGGAGAGTCATGCCAGCCACATGACCACGGAGGCGTCTTCAGACAACGCTGGCTCTTCGGCTTTGAAATGGGGATGAGCACCACACCCTAGAGTCGGACACGACTGGACTTAATTGTCAGGGGTCACCTTTACCTTTTACCCACTTTTGTAGAATGACAATCTGTTGGGACCCCCCAAGACCTAGGGCCGGAAGTGATGTCAGTAAGCAGGAAGATATGTCATTATCGGGCCAGTATCGTTTACAGCTGGATCAGGTTTTTTAAATTTTGGTTTTGCATGTGCTCTTTGGCAGAGAGTGTTCCTTTTTTAAAAGGCATCTTAACTGACTTTTCTTATTGTTCAGGATATATTATTTTCATTAAGAAAATTCAATCTATTGGGCTCTCATCGGACCTTTTAGGTTCTGTCACTTTGACCTCTACTATTAAGATCTCACTGAACAGACTCATTGACATCGAGAGACAGGAAGTTTTTGCTGCAGCGGCTAAAACCTGCTCGCCTTTATACCTGCAGCATCCATGTATTTTCTGCAAAAGCCCTAGGTACCTTTTTGTGATTGATAATCCTCAGGCAAGGTGTGCATTCTCTCTGGCCAGATGTAACGCCCTGCCCTCCAGCTTAATGGAATATAGATTCGATCGATCCTCCAAGGCACAGGGACGTTGCTTATGTAATCAGGTAGATATAGAATCCCTAGCGCATGTGCTTTTATTGGCCTAGATGCCTTTAGTTTGGACAGATTCATGGAGGAAAAGACCATCACAGGTTACAAGCCATAAGCAACCTCCTGGTTTTAGAAGTGGGTTTTCTCTGTGCCAGGTGCAAGGGAGTGACAACAGGAAACAGGTTATCTTGTTGTCTTGTGCTTATCTTGTTGTCTTGTGCTCCCTGAGGCATCTGGTGGGGCCACTGTGTGATACAGGAAGCTGGACTAGATGGGCTTTTGGCCTGATCCAGCAGGGCTCTTCTTATGTTCTTATGTACTTGGTACAATGACCTCAGGCTAAACATCCTCAACTCTCTGTTGGTAAATTTGCAAGGGAAGTCTGATTCTGATATCGTCCTGATTTTACTTTCCTCTACCAACAAATGGACCATCAACCAGTTAGCTAATTTTTTTCATCTAACTATAGAATGTAGAGTGGCCAATATTATGGAACCCAGGTAAGTCATGCTTTTGTATTTTGCTGGTTTATTGTGTTATGTATTATTATTACTTTATGTTTTGTTATGTTATGCCAATAAAGGTTTATTCAATTGAATTGAAAAAAGACATGCCATTGTTTTTAATTACACTGTTTAATAAATCACACTGTTAAAATTTTTGTTGTACTCATAAGCAGCGCCATTTGTGGGAGGGTGAGCTAATATTAAACAGAGATGCTAAAAGGCAAGCAGAAAGTAACACAAGGTGAGCAAACAACCCCCAAGAGAGCATCAGACACTTCTTTCTCTGCAGTGTGTATGGGGGTGGGGGAGGAGTGACCCGCCATCTTGGGAGTGGCCATCCAGCCAACATCCCACAACCCTCCAGAAACTGCTTCGCAACCCCCTTGGGGGTCCCAACCCCCAGGTTGGGAACCACTGCCTTAAATAAATGAAACTCACAGTGCAATTCTGTGCAAATTTCCGTGGCCAGCCGCAGAATCCTGAGCCCATTCCTGGGCTGCACCGGCACAGCCCAGGAACACACCTTCCTGAGTGTAGGGCTGTCCTGGGCCTATGGAACTCCTCAAATGTACACCAGCTCTGAAGCTGGCGTGCATCTGAGGCAGTGGAGTAAGGCCGAACCTCTGCGCTGGTGGCCCTTACTCCTGAGTTATCGCAAACGCTTTACGGCACATTTGCGATACTTTAGAGCAGTGGAGCGCTCTCTCCGCTGCTCTAAAGTTAGGGAGGATTGAGCTGCCCATTTGCAATCCTTGATTCAACAGAAATTTGTGCATCTCCCTGTGGGACTATGGATTAATCAATGTCCAAGCCTGTGAAATTGTATCACCAATTTTTTTTCCTGGAGATAGTTTAATACCTTGCATTGCTTCAGCAATGAAACATCAATACAGTCACGGATTATACTATAATGGCAAATGATTTGTCTTGCGTTACGGCACCAAAAGCTTGTTGCATTCCTGTCTCCTTCCACAAGGCACAGTTCAAGCTTGTGGTGTGATTTTTATGTGGTAAAATAAACATTGTCATTCTCCCTTTCCCCCCCAAGAGGTTTGGTTAGCTTAGCATATTAATACTGAGCTGCAATAAAACCCAGAAGGACATTTTTCTTAAAGACAAATATAATTTAATTCTGAGAGGAGAAGCTAGTTAAGTTAGAAGCAAAGGGTAGCACAATCTTGAGGCTCATTACAAATGCTGTTGAATTGTACTGGCCTCAGGCCATTACTCATGATAATAAGAAAGTACATGTTTGAATATAGGCAGAATACCTGTTGTCTTGCTGTACCTGGGGAGGATGGTGGAGGTTTTTGTTTTTTCTTTTCTATTTCATTCTTTTACAAAACAGAGTCAGCTGCATAACTGACTTTGGTAAACAGATAAATTATTTTTAACGTAGTTTAAATCAGACAACATGGCACCTTCACTTTGCTTTACTTTACAATTGAATTTGGGTTCTTCCAGGATGAAATATATCGAAGTGGATATATCTTCTAAACAACATATTCTTTGTACTGCTCCTAAGTCTTTAGGGAGAAGAAATTCACAAATTGGTGTGTCAAAACAGTGGAGTTGAAATATGTTCTCTGTGAACTTTAGTAATATGTAGAGATTGCTTGTTCTGAGCACGGGCGGCCTGCAACGTTTTTAGGGCACCATCCACCACAAATATCTCCCACATGAAGTGAATGAGAAAGTCCTGAGGTATATTTCTGTTCAAATTTCATTCTTTCTGAGGTATTTTGTTCAGAAGTTCAAAGTAGGCTGTAGCCTTAGTGTACATGGTTTGAAATTATCTGTCCAGAAGCAGATAATTCTATTTAATGTTTCTCTGCTCTTATTTCTTCAGTGATCGTACAATGCTGCAAACATCCATACATGAAGTTAAAAGAGCAATAATAAAAAAGAGAGATACTATTCAGTGGGCCCAATCCTATCCAACTTTCCAGCACTAATGCAGCCATGCCAACGGGGTGTGTGCTGCATCCTGCGATGGGAGGGGGAAGTCACAGAGGCCTCCTCAAGGTAAGGGAATGCAGTTTAAGAGCGCGGCTCCGCCCCCGCGCCGTTTTCGGCTCATTTCAGAGCCAAACGGACGCGAGGGCGGGCGGGCGGGTCCACCTCCAGCAGCAAAATGTAAGTGCCGGGGGGACGCACATCACCCATGTGCGCGCGTCATCCCTGGGTGGCCCGCCCCGCGCGCTTCTCCCTGTCAACGCCCCTGAGGGAATGTTTGTTACCTCAGAGCTGCATTGCTGCTGCATCGGCACTGGAATGTTAGATAGGATTGGGCCCAGTGTTGTCTGTTCTCTTGGTCCACTTGGTATTTTGCAACTCCTCACAAGGCTGGTTCCACCAGCAGCATCTTCAGAAGTTATTCCTGTCACCTTCCCTCTAAATTGCATATTTAATGTTTCATCAGCTGTTGTTATTACCGTTTTTATCTACTGCTGTTTTTGTTTGTTATATATTGGTTTTTTAAAAGGTTTTAACCTCTTTTATTGGTTTAAATATTGATTGCTAGCCACCTTGAGGCATTGGTGAGAAGGCCGGATATAAACTCCTAAATAAATAAAGTAATTCATTGCCCATTTTTGATTGCATTTTTTTAAGGTAGTGAGAAAGATAAACCGAGAAAGGGAGATAAAAAGGGAGTGAGACTGATAGGCAGGCAGGCACACAGACACAGTGTTGCCTGACAACCTTTTGATTTTTTTTTTTTTTAATGCTTGAGGCATGATACATGTATGTGGTTCTGGGTGGTTGCCAAGAGAGTCAACTTTGAAACTGGATTGATGGCAAGAGACCTCCGATCCCACAGAGCTAGAGGAAGGTCACACTTTTTATTTGTCGGAACACTCCCTCCCTCCTACACGCACGCACACACACACACACACACACACGCACGCACGCACGCACGCACGCACGCACCCTGCTCTGTCAAGTTGGCTTGGAGGAAGCCTCCCCTGACTCTTGTACCTTGGAACATTTAATGGGTGACTGTAACTTGCTTGTATAGCATGTTTGACCCTGTGAGCAAAAGCCACATCTTGGGACTTTCCTGACGTGGCATAAACAAAAGTCATTCATGACACAAAAGAAGGGCCTCCAACCCTAGCTGTCCTCACCAAATTCAATCAAGGAGTCCCTGCTAATGAAGCAGTTGGCCTCCAGAGTTTGTCAAGAGTTCTTTGTTGCACCCTTGGTAAGGTGCTAAACAGTAGAAGCACTCACTTAGGGCTAGGGATGAGCAATCAAGGGCCACCATGGCACAAAAGGAGGTCCCTTGATGAACTCACAAAAGATCCCATAGGATTCTATGAGAAGAAAAGGTATAGACAGATGGGTCACCATAACATTGTGTCTTTCATCCTTTACTAATTTGTCTGACTTGTTGGTTTGACCCTCCAGTGCTGCATAAAGCACCCTCATTCCAGCTACCAATACTGCGCCAGGACTGGCTACCGGCTGCTCCACTTTTCCTTTCCGACATCCTCACCTTTCTAGCATTCTATCCCTGTGATTTATAGTCCCCATAAGGCGCTGACCATTTGGTTGCTGTGAGACGGCATGATGGCGATTTCTGGCATTCAGCTATTATATCATAACATCATTACTGATTTTTGGTTCAACTGTGCTCCGTGCTGGGACTCCTCGGATTTACACCTACTGTTTAGCAGGCGTAAATCTAAGGTGTGTAATAGTGACGATAAGGGAGTCAGACAGGATAGGATATTGGCACATGGTCTATTTTTTTTCTCTCCCCCAGCTCTCCCTTCCTTCCTGCTACTGTGAACCTCGTAGTTTTTCAGCCCCAGTTCCTCCTGGGTAACCCTCCTAATTTCCCTCCATTTTTTTCCCTCCTCCATGCTTGCTCCATCACACTCCCCTTTCCCTTTTAAGGATTTCCCTTCTGTCTTTTATAGCAACCGATAAGGTTTAGGGCTTAGCCATATGAATGTCCAAGTGATATTAAATTGCTTTTTATTTCCCTTTCTTGCCTTTGTAAATTATCCCCACAGTAAAGGTTTGTCTGTTGCAGCTTCACCCTCAAGTCCCTCATCTTTTGCCACTGGACCATTGAGCTGTGCCATTGGCCACTGCACAGGGTCCCAGCACATGAAATAGATGCACCCCACGGGTGCATGTTAATGTGTGTTCTGAAAAGTACACCTGGTAACAACAGGTACTGGGTAGCGCCCACAGTTTCCCTTCCTCTGGAGCAAGATTACTAGGTGGAAATAGAAGTATCTGGGCACTGGATTTCAGTTTCTTGTTTTCTTTGGGCACAGGGAATTTAATCATGTTGCTAAAGAAAGTACGGAGAACCAGCTTTGCTGAATCATAACACTTTTTGGAGAAGTAAAAAGACTGCTTAGAATATCACAGATATTGACAGGCAGTTTAGATGTAATTGTAGGCAGGTGTAATTGTAGATGTACTGTAATTGTAGCAGCCTAGTAAATTGTTTCCCTTCATGCTGCAGTCTTTTCTAGAACAAGGATGGGTGTGTTATGGTCCTGGAGCTAGGGAACGTTGAAGACTTGTAAACAGCTATTTGTCTGGTTTCCTATGGCAGGTAAGAATAATCTTCAGGCACGGAAACTCTACAATAGCTTAAACATTTTGGCCTACAGAAAACTAATATCGCTACATGTGGGCCAGCAGGCTGGCATATTTTTTGCATGGACTAGTGACTTTGGACATACCTGCAAGATTGGTCTGTTGCTTCTAATGGCTTGCATTTGTTGTCCTCCTCTTACGATGCGATGCCCCAATTTTCTTCTCTGCAGTCGCAAATCATGCAAATGACATCCATGCAATTTTATTTAATTACCTAATCTATTTTGATAGCGGAAATTGCCTTTCTTTTCCCTGCTGAATTAGTTTAAGGCAAACAGAGTTCTGCTATGTTGCTTTTCATACTGATATAGAAGATGTTTGCCTTTTTTTAGTAGGAAATGTGGATGCAAGGGCCAATGTCAGGGGTCACCCAGGATGGTCTCTGGCCTGGGAGTCCAAACCCATCAGAAGGCTCACCCAGATGACCCTTGAATACCTAATAGCAGTTTCCTTCCTTCCTGTGATGATTGACACCACTGCTGCCTTCATCCAGCATCCCCATCTACAACTGGGAGCATCCACCAGACACCTCTCTGTCACTGCAGGGCCTCTGAGGGATATTCCCATTTACAGAGGGGGGGGGGTGCCAGGAGAAGGTAGCAGCACTGCTAGTCACAGTCCTGCATGCTGTTGCTTTCTCCTGCCTGCTCCATAGGCTAGTGGACTTTCTCCAAAAGGCCCCTCTGATGGAGTGGGTGGGTGGGGAGCATCAGTAGCAGCAGTTCCTCTTTCCCCCATGCTCTCCATCTGCAAATGCCACCTGTTGCCCACTGCTGATACCTCTCCCAATTGCTGGTAAGCTTGATGGACATGCCAAGGGTGTGTGGAAGGGATGCACCATCAGTGGTCCAATTACCATCGGGGCCCCAGTGCAGGACTTTGCCTCAGACTCCCCACAAACTGGCACCAGTGCCGTGTAGTTGTTGGCAGTGGGATACAGGAAGTAAAAACTCTAGTATAGCTATGGGTTTGTGATTACCAGCCAAATCCTATCCCCCCGCCATGTTATAGCATGCAGCTGCACCAACGAAGGCTGTGTTGCATGCTGGGAGTGGGGGGGAGGCAATCAGACAGTCAGCAGGAGGTAAAAAAAAACTCTCTGCAGGCTGCCCAGTCACCTGTGGGTCTCCTCAGACCTATGACAGCCATTTTGCTGCCTTAAGTCTGAGGAGAGCCAGGGGGCATTGCAGGGAGGGGTTTCAAGGATAGACTCCTGGAGCAAGTTGCTGCTACCAGAACCACCCCTCCCTCCCCAACATGCCCCTCATTTCCTCCCTGACATGCCTCATTACTCCCCTCCCTGCCCTACCTCCACCTTACTGGTGCTGACGGAGTCTCTCAGAGCTGCTGCTGCATGCGCCGTGCTGCTCACCATTTGCACATAGCAGCTTGGGATTTGCACTGCCATAAAGTGTACTGCCGAAACTCTACTTCCAGCAGCACAAGACCTCAGTAGGATTGGGACCTGCAAATATTAGTTGATAGAACTGATTTCTTAAATGCCAAATGTGGGCTGATCAAACTGCTCTTACATGCTAGAATGCTAGCTGATCAGCTCTTTTTGCAGCTCTTCATATTGAGCTAAGACTTCAGCAGGCCTGTTGATAGTGCTCAGTTGATGGTTACCTGGGGTCCAGGCTGTTGTTAAACAAATCACTGGATGATTATGCAGGAAGCACAGTGATGCTTCTCTGATAGGTGTCATTCTTACTTCTTCATGTAGTAGATCTGGGCAGAGGAACTGAGGTATGAGAGGTGTAAGATGATTTCTTCCCTCATTCCTCTTCTGGGTAGTCAGTATGAGGAGAGCAGATTCTAAGTGAGACAGAGATTAGGATTTGATCTATGAGAGACAGAGGCTGGATTGGAAGCAAATGGAGAGACCCAACCTAGGGCCAAGGCACCTTTTGGGGTACAGAGCTGCCAGATAAGGATGAAACCTATTGTTTGCAGGAGTGCCACCTGTATATGTACTCAACCTGTACAAGTTAACCCTACCTAGGATTGGGCTGTACTGCAGAAGGGTTTACAACAGTGGAAGCAAATTCCACTGTTGTAAAATGGCTGCCGATGGAGTGTGGAGTGCTCCATCAGTGGCCATTTTGCACACGCTGTTGCAAGAGGCAGCAACGCCGCAACCCTGCTGCCTGACCCCACTGTGCCTACTGGACCAGGAAAGGTAGCATTGGGGAAGTGGGCAGGAAGTGGCAGGGAGGGATGAAACTGGGTGGGGGAGGAATGGAGCATGGGGAAGCAGCCAGAGGGGGTGGATCCGGCAGCAGTGGCATGCGTTGGATCCTATCCCCTTCGTTGAGAAGCTCCCCACCAGTGGCGTTGCTTGACCGGGGTGGCAGCAAGTATTTCTGCAAGACTCCATTACACCGGAGTCAGCACCCCCTCTCCCTCGCCATCAGAGCCATTCCAGCTGCAATGGGGGAGTGTCCCGTGCATTGCCGTCGCTGCTGGAATGGCACTGACAGTGAGTGGGAGGGGCCACTTACTCCAGTGTAAAGGAGTCTTGCAGAACTACTTGCCGCCTCCCCAGTCTAGCTATGCCACTGCTCTCCATCCTTCTCCTTGGACTTGTGCAAGCTAAAGAGTTGGCACAGGTCCAAAGAGTCCCATTGTGGAGCAGGAGGCTTACAGATGGCTAAGGGGAAATAATTCCCCTTTCCCCTTCCAAGCCCTTCCAAGCCTCCCTATCCCCCCCCCCCCCGCTGGATAAAATATGAGCCTTTTTGGTGTGGCTGCATTGGTGGTGGTGGGGGGAAGTGGATAGGATTGGGCTCTAAATAAAGCAACTATTAAAAAGACCTCCAGTGATTCCTACTCCCAAGGAAGCCCAAACCCAGGTAACACTACACTCCTGGGACTTTTCATTGCTCAGGGAAGTGGGGTGCAAGCAAGTAACAGTATCATATACAGAGGAGGTTTCCTAAGAAACATCGTATTAAACATTTGATAAATCGGAGCTGCTGCTCACAGTATTTATTTGTTTTCCTTGAATAGTCAAGTTAGAATACAGCACAGTGAACAGAGATAGAGAGAATGAAGTAGAAATTATTTTTTAATCTTGGGCAAATGCATCAAAACATGCCAAAATGTGCCTTCTAGGAAAGGCAGCTCTATAATTTATTTCAGCATTTGCAGGCAATGTTTTGTTTAGGGAAGAATACATACTCAATGTTAGTCTAACTGTTTATTTAAAAATTTCTTAATGAGCTCTGGGTAGTCAGAGAAAACATTGAGTAATGAAAACACCATTTTAAACAAAGGCTCTTTCCGCTGACTGTCAACAATATTTGACTAGACATGGCATTTTAGTTTCCTTCTCAATTGAAGGCAGTTACACATTTTTCCTCCAGATCTGTCCACCCACTAGTGGAAATGAGGATCCTACTTCAAATAGCAATGGCATCATGTTTTAGATCATTTACCGGTATCTTGATAGAGTCTGCGAGCTCCACTGGAATGAATGACTGTTCTTTTTCTATAAAGGAGGGCTGTGCCTTTTATTCTTTAAGGCAGAAATCAACATCTCTTGTAAGAACTTCTGATGTTGTGGTGCCCTTTTGGCACATTGCTAATGCAGGAGGGGAAAAAAAAAACCTTCCCTCTCTAAAACCAGTTGGTGGGTTATTTATTTATTTATTTGATTTTTACCTTCAAGGAACCCTTTACATAACAACTGCTCTGCTAGGGCTCAAACATGGAATCCATAACGTGACCTTGTGTTTTGATGTTGTTCTTTTGCAAATAGTGCACTGAGGGGGGGGGCATTAAACCATAGTTGGATAGGGGGCTGTAGGACTTTGTCCCCCTCATGCTTCTGATCTCTATCATGTCCACCAACCTCTAAACAATCCAGATCAAAATTGTGACTTCTAATAACAGTTCCCAAGATAGAAAACCAAAATTGGCCGCTAGGCCATATAGCCAGTTGTTAATCCTGATGCACGGAGAAAACAAAACTATCAGCAAAAAAATTTCTTCTCTCAATGCCTTGTGTGAAGGTGGGGGAAGGGGATGAAGACGACAGAGGGGAAACAAAGGGCCCAATCCTATCCGACTTTCCAGCGCCGATGCAGCCACAATGCAGCCCTGAGCTCAGTGAACAAATGTTCCCTTATCTTGAGGTGGCCTCCGTGACTGCTCCCCCGTTGCAGGATGCAGGATGTTGGCACGGCTGCATCACCCATGAAAAGTTGGATAGGATTAGTCCAAAGTCACTTAAGGCCCAATCCTATCCTCAAAATACCCCAGTGTATATCTTTGCGTATGCTGGCACAATGACAGCCCTGACAGTGTAGAAGGCTGACTGCCGATCTTAACCCCCCCTTCAGACAACAGACATGTCCCTGATGCCAGAAATACACTCTGCCACTCTGGTATACACTCTGGTAGGAGTAACCTCATTGGGAACAATGGGAAGAAAGAAACAGCAGAAAATTGCATTTCCTACCGCCTCCTTGCCTTGCCCAGAGATGACGGGTGTGCGCCCGGCGCCGGGAGTGCGGGGGTGCGGGGGTGGGGCCTGCGCGTGTGACGTCAACGCGCCCCCCCACCCATGTACTGCTCATTTCGGAGCCGAACGGGCTCCAGGGAGGGAGGGCGGGCCGATCCGGCGCTTCGGTGAGTTCCCCCGATCGCGCCCTCCCACCCCGAGCGCCTGGAGCTCCTGCTCCACGTGCTCCACCGACGTTCTGCCGCTGGCCTGCCCACTTTCCTACAATGGAACATAGGATACAGACTATGTTTGGCAGCTAATCACAGCACACCAACTCCCATGCTAAAGCCCCTGCCAGGGAGACTACAGCTCAAATGAGAAGACATGCAGCATGGCATGGGGCTATACTTCTTTAGTCTCTTAAAGGGGAACTTGGTGATGGAAACGATGGTGAAAGGGCACTTGGTGCACAAAGGGAGCCCTTTTCACAAACAACTTCTTGTCCTTCATAACATGTATGGCAAGATATTTTGTTAACTCTTGTCCTCTCAGAATTCTGATTGCAAGTATTCTGTCTCGGGATTCCTCCACGCACAAACACCTCCACCTCCACCAATGTCAGGTTGATAATGAGTTGATATCAGGATGTTGCTCCATGGATAACAGGCTGTTTCTCTGTTTCCATGGACACTGGGGGTTTTGCTGGGAAGGGCTGTGCCAGAATTATTTTGCCAGGATAGGCTTGGTCTTTGGCCTTTGTTGGTATCACTGCACTGTTGGGGTGGCATTGCCAGCATCCGTGCTCCATCAGTGCCGTGTCCAAATAGGACTGGGTCATCATTTGCTCAGGGGAAAGTAGCCATTGCCAGAGCAAATGGGAAGATAATGGAGCCTGTGAAGGATGACTCAGTAGTAATGGTAGCAGCTGGTAAACCTGTGGCGCCAAGAACATCTAACAAGGTGAAACAAGAGTGACTGTGGTTGAGACATTTTCCAACCACATCTGCATTGGCTTCTGGAGAAGGGTACCTGCTTCTTTTGACTAGTGGCTAATACAGGCAGAGGGGGGCTTTATATGTGCACCCTCATTGATAGAGTAAGATGTGAATCTGTTTTCCAAAAAAGATGTTGTAATAGTACTGTACATCCTTGAAGAAGACCCTGTAAGTGGCTGAAGTTCAGCATGTACAGGTTTAAAGATATACACACAGCTACGTTTAAAAAAAAAAGAGGTACTTGGGTCTCTAGATGTAGTAAACCAACTTTATTCTGGGTTGACTGATAATACAAAGAACCAGAGGGAAGCAAATGAGGCATCCCAAAACATAATGTAGTCCTTGAGTGAAACATCTGCCACAGTTTTCTGTGATGGAAGGTGAGACAGGTGTTGAATGAGCAGGGGAGAACAGATTACTCCTAAGTATGTGAAAAAGACAGAAACAAGCTTTACTTTAAAATTTCATTTTATTTTCAAGGTGTTCTGGAATCTGGATTTAGTCTTTATACTGTATTGCCGAAATCATATTTTACCATTCAAAGTAAACAATGGGGGTGGGATGGAGAAATAAAATATTGGAAACACTGGAAATAGAAACATGGGAAATAGATCACACCATAATAAAGTATTGTACACATTAATGCAGCATTTGCCACTTGAACATTTCAGTATGTTATCTAAATTTGCCAGATGTCACAGTTTGCCCTAGACATTTTGGGATTGTTTTCCCCATTGGGTCTAACATTCTTGTCATGTTTTATCTAATAGCATCTGACAAGGCTATTGCTATCTAGGTTGGTTGTTTTACAATGGAAGCAAGAAGACGCAAAATAGAGCTTTATATAGAAGAGAGGTCTCTTCTATAGAGCCATTGTTCTCAATGTCCAGTGAACATAATGAGGGAAGTATTTGACATTTGCGACCTTTCCTTACATTTTTGTGACTCAAGTTAGGTTTCCCAATTAGTTTAAGAGTGTAAAAAACAGAATCATCTCAGCAAAAGATAACAAATTTACTGGATTGAGATAGCACATGGGCAACGCAATCCTATGTAAGTATTTGGTGGGTGGCCCAGGGCCACCCATCGGATCCTATGTCCATTCTGGGCCGCTCTGTAACGGCCCAGGTGTAAACCAGGGAAGGCCTAATGGGCCTCCTCAGATTTCCGCCAGGTATTTAGCTGGCAGAAGTCGGAGGAGGCTGTGTAACGGCTGAGCCGGTCTGGTGGGAGATGGGGATATGGCGACTGCCACCCCGCCGGGCTGGCTCAGCCAATAGCCCCCCTCCCTCGCCGCCTGGACCGCCCATGTGGCTGCTGGGGGATCTCTTACCCTCCTCTGGCAGCCGCATGGACATCCCGGCAGTGGAGTGAGGCCAGGCGCCCTTACTCCCAAGTCATCATGAACAGGCACGTACAAGCACGTTTGCGATGACTTCCGGCGGCGGAGTGCTCTCTCCGCTGCCATTTTTTTTTGCGTAGGATTGTGCTGTGCACTGGGTCAAAAGGCTCTTCCTCTGATGGAAGGAAATACTGTACTTCCTCGGGAGGAACCCATTTCCATTGGAGAAAGGGAACACCTAGACTGGACCTGTTCTCTTGTCAATGGAGAACAATATTTCTATATGAAGCCCTGTTTTGAGTCGTCTTTCTGTATTTGTAGAACTCAAGATAGCATTCAGTTTGTCAGATGTTTCTTGACAAAAGGTAACAAGAATTTAAGAACTAATGTGGGGGATGGGAAGCACAAGCTCAATATGTTTAGAGCAAAAGGTGGCATCTGGCAAATGTAGCTAACATACTGAATTGTTCAAGAGGCAAATGTTGCTTTAGGAAGAGTCTGTCCTGCACCCACTCATTCACCCATGCAAATACCCCCCCCCCCGGGGTCAGGCTTACTTTTGGAGTCTGTTCCTGCCACAGCCTGTTTGTTTCAAAGAAACAAAGATGTCATGCCGTGACATGCTTGACAAAGTGGATTTGGGCAGATTTCTCAGAATTGCAGTAGCTATTTCACTTTATCAGGCCCTGGAGATTTGCCCAAATTGGTGATTGTACGTCAGCAATCTCTCTACAGGTCAAAAGCCATACAGCAGTTCACTGAAAGGTCCTTTAACAGGCATACCCATGAGCGAAATGTCACAGTAGGTTAGCTGTTGTTTTATATTTTCCATGCTATGAAGAAGCCTGTGTCCAGTTTGCTAGTTTTAAACTTTCTTGGTAGTATATGGAATGCATCACTTTTTACTAATTTATCTCTCCCTTTCTCTACTGTACCTCTTCCTTCCAAGGATGCCTTTGAAGTACTGGCTGAAAACTATGAGTTTGGAGAAAATGAAGGGCCTTGTCTTGCGTTTAGAAGGGCAGCTTCTGTGCTGAAATTTCTTCCATTTACTATAGTTAGACTGAAGGATGTTGAAGGGCTGCCTTGGATGGGAGAACAAGTCAAAGGTGTCATTGAGGTAAGTGGTTGACAGTGACCAAAATATTCAGAAAAAAAATACTATAATAATAAAATGAAACAAATAGTAATACAACACTGAAGCTAAAGATAGTATGTTTATAAATATATTCTTGCTGGTTAGTTATCCTGTAGATTAATCTTAACAAAATCTTTTCCAGCAATTAAAAAAAAAGTACTGTATTGTTTTAAATTTTAGTAATAGGCTATCTCTTAATGCCAGATGCAAGGGAGTGGCGACAGGAAACAGGTATCTTGTTGTCTTGTGTGCTCCCTGAGGCATCTGGTGGGGGCCACTGTGAGATAAAGGAAGCTGGACTAGATGGGCCTTTGGCCTGATTCAGCAGGGCTCTTCTTATGTTCTTACGTTCTTGTGCAAATGCATGTATCTTGTATTTACAGGATATCCTAGAAGATGGGGAGAGTCCGAGAGTGAGAGCTGTGCTGAACAGTGAGCATTACAGAACATTTAAAGTAAGTATCTTTAGCTCTCACTGAAGCTTGTTGCAGTTGTCCAAAACTTGGTATGATGTGTTGCATTGTCCTGTACTCATTGTGCACAGCCCTGGTCACAGAAATAAAACATGATGATGATCATGATGAAGAGGATTTATATACTGGTTTTCAACACAAAAATTTACCAAGCAGTATACATAGCATATGTATACATATACAGGGCAGGACGTCTGGCTCAGTTGGTAGAGTGGCCGTCTCATATATGCCTGAAGATCTGAAGGACGGCAGTTCAAGACGGCCAGAAGTGCCTGTGTCTGTCAGAGAGCTGCCGGTATGCCGAGCTGTTAAGCTTGCAGAGCCTCTGTGGGGGAGTGGAACTGCAGCTGCACTTGATCAGAGTCAAGGTTGCCCTGTCAGCTGAAGTGTGGTGAGGCGAACGCCAGGGAGAGAGAGAGAGAGAGAGAGAGAGAGAGAGAGAGAGGCAGGCGGACGTTCCTACGGTGGGGATGGTACTGTAAGTTGCGCCCAGTCCTAGTCCCCGTTTACAAGCTGGCACAAGGAGGCCCCACCCCTCGCCGTCAGAGCCATTCCCTGCGGAGAAGGCAGCGGGCAGGAGACTCCCTGCCTGTTGTCTTCTCCGCAGGGAATGGCTCCGATGGTGAGGGGGCGGGGCTGCCTCGTGCCAGCTTGTAAACGGGGACTAGGACTGGGCGCAACTTACAGTACCGTCCCCACCGTAGGAACGCCTCTGGAGAGAGAGAGAGAGAGAGAGAGAGAGAGAGAGAGAGAGAGAGAGAGAGAGAGAGAAGGACTATGAAAGAAACATCTAGAACGAAGGGTTCTACAAAAGATTAGAACATTATTGCATCGTAAAAACCCCTTGGGGTTTAGAAAGCCTGCCCTTGTAAACCACCTTTGAATTAAAGTCAGAGGAGAAATCCGATGACCAAAGAAAAGGCGGTATATAAATACTGGTTTATTATTATTATTATTATTATTAGCAAAATAAATAAGTGATTTTCTGTTTCAAAAGGGCTCGCAATCTAAAATGATGATGAAGAAACACCAACAATCAGCCAGTAGGAAAGATGCTATGTGGAGCTGAATAGGGACAATTGTTCTCCCCAAACTAAATATATCCTGCCTTTCCTCTTAAAATATAGGGCATTCAAGGCGGCTTACATTAAAAAACTGTTAAAACAACAATACAGTACAAAGCAATTCAAACAATTCAATAAAATGATAAAACAGCAGTACAAAATAAAACGAAGTAGCGGAATGGCAATAGCATGACAGCATGTCTACAATTATGAGACACCAAACACTTAAGAAATATAAAATACAAACAGGAGAAACAAAAAATCCAAACCTCAACCATACTCAAGAGGGAAAAGCCAAAAAAAAAAAAAAGAAATGTTTTAAGGCCTCGCTGGAAAGCTAGCATGGAGGGCATAGTTCTTAATTCTATTGTGGGGGGGGGGGGAATTTCCATAACAGTGGCACTGCCACAGAGAAGGCCCTGCTCCTCATCTTCTCCAGCCTGGCTTCCCCCAGGAGAGGCACATGCAGCAGGGTCCCTCAGATGACGTCTGCAACTGTAGATGGATAGTCCAATGTCAACTCCTCCTCCTGGAATGGCCGGTCCAACCCCCACCATACGTATCTCCCATATCTACTGCTACAACCTGCTACTCTTTCAACGGCAGCACCAGCCCTCCCTTCCAATCCCTCCCCACGTAAAACAAACATCACTCCCTCCAGCGAGGACCAGCACCCTCTACCAAAACAACACAACCCCATTTGGAATAAGAAGAAAATGAAAACTTACACAGCACAACCCACCTATACAGCGGGAAACCTATAGCCCAGACTGAAAAAAATTCCAACAGCCACCCCCCTCCCAACCCCACCACACACAGTCACCCACAGGAAAAAGATAATAAGAACCTTCACAATTCCCCTAGTACCAAATCCCATCCCTCTCTCACTGGGATTCCGAAATGGTCCAGGGGGAAGACCCCTAGCCACCCACCCACTGACTCCCGGTACTAACTGCTGGTCTTCTGCTGCTGCAGCTCCTGCTTGTTCTGCCTTCCTCCCAGCACAAGGCAGAGGGTGATGGTGACAAAGCCCTCCACTGATGCCCATCAGCTGGGGGAGGCAACCACTGGCTTACATGGCAGCAGACCAGCCTGGGCAAATACCCATATCCTGAAGATAAGTCCAAAGAAGTGGGCTCCTCATTGGGCTGGAGATGGTCCTGCTGTCACTGCTACTCTGCTGCTCCCCTCCCCCCCCCAAGAAGCGGAGGGTGAATGACAAGGTCCTCCACTGATGTCCCACTGCTGGGGAGGCACATGTTGCCTGCAACGAGTCACGTGGTGGTGCTGGCTCCTCCACTGCTACTGCTTTCCCCAGTTGGCTGAGAACCCTACTATTTCAGATGGATTGGATGAGAAAATGGGTATCAGCTCTCTCAGCTGAACCAAACGGGCAGCTGTTGAAATGAGGAAGCTTCTTGTGTATATATTGCTCCTTCCAAAAGAAATTACAAGGTGGAACTATATAGACTGGAAATGAGAAATCAAGTATTAAATGTTAATTTAAATATGTGTTACATTGAATGTCAAAAATATTATGCATGTTGACATTTTTTACAAGAATGGTGACCATCAGGAATGTCTAAAAATAGATATAAAATTCCCCACCTTTGGATAAATGTTGACAATCCCATGAATTGAACATTATCTGGGTGTTTCTCAGACTTCTTGTACATCCACAGAATGGGATTGTCAATATTCACATGTAAATGCCAATGTTAACTGAATTTCAGACATTCACTGTAACATATACAATCATTCTGAAACAGACTGGGAAGAAATGAAAGAATGAATATTTGCAAGAAATTCATTATAATCTTAAATGTCCTTGTTGTTCATCAGCCCTACAATTCCTTCATATAGATACATCAGATAAATCAACTAAGGGCCTCATAGCTCCTTAAAGGCCAAGCAATTTATTTCAGCATAAGCTTTAATAGATTACAGTCAATTTCATTGGATGTATGAAGTGTCATCCTTAGTTGGCAGACATCCACATACCCACACTGAGGAGACCCAATCACCCCTCTCCCGTGAATACAGCGTGCACTCCATTGGCATAAGAACATAAGAACATAAGAAGAGCCCTGCTGGATCAGGCCAAAAGCCCATCTAGTCCAGCTTCCTGTATCACACAGTGGCCCCACCAGATGCCTCAGGGAGCACAAGACAACAAGATAACCTGTTTCCCTTTGACACTCCCTTGCACCTGGCACAGAGAAAACCCACTTCTAAAACCAGGAGGTTGCTTATGGCTTGTAACCTGTGATGGTCTTTTCCTCCATGAATCTGTCCAAACCCCTTTTAAAGGCATCTAGGCCAGGTGCCATCACCACATCCTGTGGCAAGGAGTTCCACAGATGAATTACACGCTGGGTAAAGAAATATTTTCTTTTGTCTGTTCTAACTCTCCCTCCACTCAATTTTGTTCTAACTCTCCCTCCACTCCCTCCACTCAATTTCACTCAATGGGTGGATGCCATCCGGGCCTGGTGATTTATTGATCTTTATTTTGTCAATTAAGTCTGAGACGTCTTCTCTTTTAACCTCTATTTGACTTAATTCTTTAGTCAGGGGAGACCGTTCTGGCAGCGGTATTTGCCCAAGGTCTTCTGCCGTGAAGACAGATGCAAAGAACTCATTTAATTTCTCTGCAGTCTCCAAGTCCCCTTTTATCACCCCTTTCTCTCCCTCACCATCCAGCGGACCAACCGTTTCCCTGGCAGGTTTCCTGCTTCTAACATATTTGAAGAAGCTTTTATTATTCCCTTTTATGTTGCCTGCCATACGTTCCTCAAAGTCTTGCTTGGCCTCCCGTATCATCTTTGGCCTCCCGTATCTTCTTTGGCGTGGTTGCATTGGCGGGGAGGGATTTGGGTAAGATTGGGTTGTTGGTGAGGAATGTCAGAAAAGACTGCTCTTCCCCCCCCCCAATATCTTCTTCTGGACCATCATTGCTGCTGTCAAATTACCTTCCATCCCTTTTTCCTTCTTCCCATAAGTGGTGCTAGAGAGGAGAAGAAGGGGGTGGGGCAGCTGCCTCCAACAACTAGCTCCTGGATCCCTGGAGTGCTTCCCCCACCCCATCTATCTTTCTGTCTCAGTCATCAGAGGCGTCGCTCTGGTAGGGGCGGTACCGTAAGTTGCGCCCCGTCCTAGTCCCGTTTACCAAGCCAGCAGGAGGCAGCCCCGTCCCCTCACAGTCGGAGCCATTTCCGTGTGGAGAAAGCAATGGGCAGGGAGTCTCTTGCCTGTTGCTTTCTCCGCACGGAATGGCTCCGATGGCGAGGGGGCGGGGCCGCCTCCTGCCGACTTGGTAAACGGGACTAGGACGGGGCGCAACTTACGGTACCACCCCTACTGGAGCGACGCCTCTGTCAGTCATCAGTTGAAATAGAAAAAGTAGTTCCCCCATAAGCTTGCTTCTGTTTCTGTTTAGGATGTGAGCACTAATGTGAAATACACCATTATTCCCCCCCCCAGCAATCAAGTATGTGGGGCAACGTTTATCCCCCCAAAGTGCCTCACCAACACAACCACCAGCTCCCCCCCCCCCCTTCTCTCTTTTCATGAGATCACTTGACACTGCAAGCCTCAGTCTGGAGAGTCTGGCCCTATTGCCTAGAAATAGCCTTGTGCACTCTCCTAGTTTTCTAAACTATGTTTGGAAGCAGTAAGACAGTGTGTGGAGCTGTTGCTAAGCAACAATCCAGTATCGCTTCATATTCTCTTCCTCTCCTGTACCAAGAAGTGTGGTCTATTTTTGCCTCAGTCCCGGTTCAGGCAGTGGTAGCAGTGTAGGAGGGAAAGTGACATTGGGAGCTGGCAACTGGAGAACATGAGCTCATGGTCCACCTGTGATCTGCCCGTACCTATTGGATAGTAAATCAGATGTTCTTCATGTTTTGGTCGTATCAGCATAATGTGCTGTGGACTTTCAATATTGTTGTGAACCTTTCCTGAAAATTATATCGGTGTGAATCTTTCCTGAAAACATAGTGTATACCCTTTTTTAAATGTAGTCTTACTAGATACTTATTTTTGGTACATTAATTGCAAACATGATACATCAGCCTTCTGAATTCTTGTCTTCTAAAACTGTCAGGTTTAGAAAGATGACTAGCAGCCCAATCCTATTCCTGCCCCCCCTGCCGATGTAGTGGCATGGAAATGCTACCGCTGCATCCTGCGGGGCGGGGCAGGGCGGGGCGGGGGCAGTTGCAGAGGTCTCCTCTGGGAAAGGGAACAATTGTTCCCTTACCCGGGTGTAAACCTCTGCAGCGCAGGAGGGTCTACTCAGACAGGTGCTAGTGCAATCACTGGTGAAGGTTTGCGTGGACCCATGTTGTGGGATTGGGTCTAGGAAGAGGGTTAGGATTCGGCAGCTGCCACTGCCACTGAACCTGCCCCCTTCCCGGACCCGATCCACCCATCCCCCACCCCATCGCCTCCCGATTTCGCCCTCCCCTTCCCCTGCTTGAGTGCAGTTCGACCTCTGTGGAGAGGAAGATTTACAAGCCTTAAGGGTCCTGGGGGCATTCCGGACAGACCTCTTGCCCTAGACTCTAGGGCCCCCCACAATGGGGCTGGTCGCACATAGGAAAACTTGCATATCCATGGCAAGAAGTGCAAGTTCCACATGCCCTATGTGCAGAGGAGATGCGTAAGTTCCTCTGATCCCTTCACACATTTCTGAAGGTGCAAAAAGTAGAACACAAGTCATTTGGATTCCTCCTGAATTAGAAATAAGTTTAGTGGAGTCATTTGGGACTGATTTCCAAGTAAAATTGTTTAGACTGAGGTGTTAAGTGCATGTGAAGTGACTTGTGGAAAGACTACCATCAGTGAAACTAATTTTACTGGAAGGTTTTTTAAAGAACCAAATCTTTAGATGCCAAAAAGTTTAACTTTGTTTCTGTTACTGCCATTGATAGTACATACTTGGGGAAAAAAAACCTTTATGCAAGACCTAATAAAACTTCTGTGGAGTCGTCTGATCCCATTAAAAGACTGCGATGCAAACAAAGTACTGCAAAAATTATTAGATAAGAATCTAAATAATTTTTTGAAAGATGAGATTACAAAATATAATCACACTTCCTCACAACAGCAAGCTTCCTACAAAGGCTAGGTAATTTCACTTGAAAATGCAGAGTAATATGTATTTTAAATTGTCCAGGATTTTCACCCTTTTCTTTTCTTTATCGTAATTGCTTCAAAAAAAAAATAATCTCATTAAAAAGTAAAGATAAAATTAGCATGGCCTGGATTCAAAGGCTGGGGATTCACTAGAAAGGGACAATTATAACTGGGCTCTACACTCAGTTCTCAAATCCTATGAATGGGAATGAACTTTCAGGGAGACTCAGCTTTGTTAAAAAACTTATAAATAATATGGACACCGTTCATCTGGGAGATCAATTCATGTCTGAAACTGTTTGCTTCATTGTTCCTATAACTGTATTCATATAACAAGCTCCTTCTGCTTAAACCTAAAAATATTATTGGTACAGCTGATGAAGATTTTTTTCCCATAGAAGTCCCATTGAACTGTGTGGGATTTGGGCAAGAATATATAAGTGCAATTTCCATTCATTTCGGAAAGGCTTGTGTATGAAGCTATTATTGGCCGACCTAGGTCCTAGGTCATTATTGCGGTAGTGGCTCTCCACGGTTTCAAGTGGGGATTCTCACAGTCCTATTGAAAGATGCCAGGGATTGGACCTGGGATCTTTGGCATGCAAAACATGTGTTCTACCTCTATGCTATGTCCCCTCTCCACAGGAGAAATTCCAAGGGAATTGCACCCATATCTCTTATAGTGACGAACAGTGTTCCCGGTAAGGTACACGGCCACACAGCTCAGAGCTCTGTTGAATGGAAACATTATTGCTGAACACTGGAAGACATTGCCACACTGCCACACAGCACCTGTGCCACACTACCACACAGCACCTGTGCCACACTGCCACACACCACTACATAGCACAGCACAGCACTGCCACAGCACAGTGAAACTGACTCCTTAGGGGGAATATAGGTGATGAACTCTATTGTGTCTGGAATGATGCAGGATATGAGGTTGTGGAAAGTAAGACAATATACCAACATGGTTTTGTCATGTTCTGAATTTATGAACATCATCTTGTATGTGGAAGTTCTTTCTGAGAATCCTGAAATGTGAATAACAGGGACCTGCTTCACATTTTACATGGCAGTCTGGGTACATCAGTATCCCACACTTGAGGACTCATGATGCTGATCTGTGATTGATTGCACTTCCTTGGCTCACTGGAACATGTGTCTCTCCCTGCCAGAGTTTGTGTTTCCATGGCAACTGGTTAAGGAAATACCGTATTGGTCTGAGTATAAGACTCACTTTTTTCTCCTAATTTAAGTTTTTAAACTAGGGGTGCGTCTTATAATCAGGCTGTTGCAATAATGCCAGTGATTTAATTAAATTTTTTTAATAGCACCAAACTTTAAGCGTGCGTCTTATAATCAGGTGCGTCTTATACTCGGGACAATACGGTAGCTGAAAGGAAGATGCTGGGGCTGCATATTTTGGCACAGTGGATGGGCTGGGATAGTCACTTCCTCCCAGTGTTTTTAGGAACCTCTTCTCCCAGTTCTCTAATAAAGGTGACCACTCTGGGTGGATGATAGATGCAATAGTCTGTAAATGAAATGTATATGTTGCTGGACTATACAGTAGATGAGAGATCAAATGCTCCACCACACAAAGTACTTGTGTATAATGGAAAAGGCTAATCTGGAACATTCTACCAGACATGCTAGTTTTGTACATGTAGGGAGTATTTTATGTGGAAAATCATTCAACGTTTGATTGCTCACTTGCAGTCTGCAACGATCAACCCAGCTATAGATACATAACCTACGGCTTCTACTCAACTATATTAGCTGGTGACGCAATGCACTCTTGCACCGAGTGATGCAAACCTTAGTAACACCTCTGATTAGCACTTAATCATTGCCATCTTTAAAGTTATTACCACCTATTTTTGGGGAGGGGGTAATGATTACAATCTGTCTTCAGTAAGCATGCCTTATATCAGCAGAATATACATCTCATTTTAGAGCAGGAATGAAATGCTGAACGGTAAAGTGAAGTCTAGTGAATTTTATATATGAATATATTTTGGAAATGTGCATCTTTCTGCATGCCATCCTCTGCTCAATATTTCAGCTAGTCTAACAAGTAAACTCCTGAATGAAGAGCCTTTATCATTTGCTCTGGCCACCTTGATTAAATATGGCTGATGGTTACAGGGAATTTAGTAGCACAGAAGAAATGTAATGCTGAAAAGGTGGTCACTGCACCAGTTGAACAGCGCAATCCGGTGTAACCAGCGTTGCAGCGAGAACGGGAGGCTCTAGAACAGAAAGGGGATTCAAATCCCCTCCAAAGGGGAATTAAAAGGAGATTTAAATTTCCCCTCCCCTCCAAAGCCTCCCGCCCTGCCCTCCCCCGCTGGTTACACCGGTGGTGTAAGTTGGATAGGATTGTGCTGGAAGTTACTTTGTAACAGTGAAAATTGTTTCTCATAGAATGTGTGCTAGGAATATGTGTAGGTAGGATTGGGCTGTAAGATACTTAATTATCTTTATATTGATAAAACCATAGCTGAAGTGAACTCAGTGGTAATCAATAGCAATGCAGAAGGGACAGTGGGGTTAACATTCCTTCCTTTGTGCTAACGTACCAAATTTCTACTCTCTGTAGCTCTTTACTTCTGTTTTTGGAGTGGGACTGAAGACAGCCGAAAGATGGTATAGGATGGGTTTGCGGACACTGGAAGAAGTAAAATGTGACAAGAACCTGAAACTGACAAGAATGCAGAGTTCAGGTAAACATTTTAGTCACATCAAACCTAGACTGTTTAAAGTCTTGAAAATGACACTAATTACAAACACGAGTTCACTGATGAGCATTCGGATATGATTTGTTCAATGTATGCCTTACATATTTATTGACTAATCATAGAATGTGCTGTGAAGTTGAATATTTTCATTCCGGAATTTAAAAAAGTAAAATATATTTTATTATATTATAATGAACTTTTAATAAAAGTTTTCCATAAAATATTGCAAAGCAAATCATCCTAGGTAAATAAGATGTATTATTTTTAGAAAAAAAAACATTTTCCAATTTGTTATAACTTTGAAAATTAAATGTTCAATATTATATTGAAATGAAATGTATTTGGAATGTGAAAGACTCTCTTCTTGGAATAAGTGCTACCAGACTTGTTGCAAGCTATAAAATAACTGCACAAGCATGTTTGCATAAAATGGGTGTTTTAATTTATGACTGGATCAAATCCTATTTCTTTCATAGTTCAGTGTTCAGAGAGAATGTTATTGTTTTTTTTTAAGATCAGCTTTCTTTCTTTCTGAAACCATATTGAGATGCTCATTTCATTTCTGCACCAAAACCACACAACCCTCTCCAAGTTTAACCTTGAATTGGGAAAATATGGATGTAGATGTATTTATGCTAAAGGTGTAGCCTCTGGGGTTTTACAATATGTCTGGTTGGGTTTTCAGGAAGAATTTTAAATGAAACGGCATACTCGATCTGTTAGGCCATCTCAGTAGGTTACTCTCTCCCTTTAGATAAGATGCATTCCCATGCTTTGTTGATGGAGCTTTCTCTTTCCTAGTCTCTTGACTATGCAGCAGCCATTTTTCAGCAAGTGATTTTTTTTCTGTAATACAACTATTAAGTGAATGTCTCTCTAATTTCAAATCTTTTGAAATTTGTTGTTGTTGTTGTTCAGTCGTTAAGTCGTGTCCGACCCTTCGTGATCCCATGAACCATATCCCGCCAGGCCTTCCTATCCTCCACTATCTTCCTGAGTTCGCTCATTTTCATGTTTGTTGCATCGGTGATGCTGTCTAACCATCTCATCCTTTGCCTTCCCCTTCTCCTTTTGCCTTCAATTTTTCCCAGCATCAGTGTCTTCTCCAGAGAGTCCTCTCTTCGCATTAGGTGTCCAAAATATTTGAGTTTCAGCCTTAGTACCTGTCCTTCCAGGGAACAGTCAGGGTTGATTTCATTTAGGATTGACTGATTTGATCTCCTAGCAGTCCAAGGGACTCTCAGGAGTCTTTTTGAAATTATTGTTGTCTAATCATGTAGGAAACATCTTAACATTCATTTGCAGATGCAGCAGGGAATAGAAGCCTTCCCATGGGCTTCTCCACTGGGTCTCAGAAGGGAGTAAAAGGGGATCACACTTATCTCACTGTCCTAACCCCCATCCTTCTATCAATCCCTTGGTTGAATGCCAAGAGATTGCTGGGCTTCCTCCTTCACTTTCAGCATTATTTCATGTTTATTAACCTCTTTGTATTTTGTCTCTCTTTCTCCTTTCTGAGCCATTCTTTCTCTAGCAGCCCAATCCTATCCATTCTCTCACCCGTCGATGCAGCCATGCCACTGGAGCGGGCACTACATCCTGTGTGTGTGTGTGTTTGTGTGTGTGTGTGTGTGTGTGTGTGCGCGCGCGCTGCTGGTGTTGCGTGGCTTTCCGGCTGCTGTTCTGACAGCAGTGTTGTGCAGACTGGCAGAGAGGCTGCCTCATCAGTGGACCTTGCTGTATGCTGGTATACCATGAGGATAGAGTTCGGCCGTCAAGCACTGTGCTCTTTTCTGGTGTTCTTGCTACCAGAAAATCACTGGAACAAGGTGTTGTGAGAATGCAAGTTTGGGTCTCTTGGCCATAGTGGTCGGGCCTCTTCCTTCCCCCCTCCATTCCTGCTCCTCTCCTTCTCTTCCCCCCACCCTGAGACTTAGAATAGATATATTTAGGTCCACTTTTTTCCTAATCAAAGAACCCTGAAAATGACTTCATTTTTCCACAAAATTTATTCAAAATGTCAGAAAACCCCAAGTAGTTGTAGATTGGTCAGTTTTAGTTAAACAGTGTGAGTGGAACTTTATAAAAACGTATTTATTAGCCTTAATACATTTCTATAGTATTTTATTATCACCATTCCAATTCTGTGAGGAAGGTAATTTTTAATCCCATGTGGATGGCCAACAGTTGACCTAGATCACTCAATTACTTCATACCTCATTTAGAACTCAAACTTAGGTCTTTTAGAGTCAAGTCTGCTATGTTGTCCTCTAGACATTGTTCATTATACCAAATTTTTCATATAAAATTGCTTTTTAGGTTTACTACACTATGAAGACCTTGTTAGCTGTGTGTCTAAGGAAGAAGCAGATTCAACTAGCCAGATAGTGAGAGATACTGTGCAGAAATTTTTCCCCAGTGCTTTAGTAACTTTGACTGGTGGCTTCAGAAGGTAAGTACTGTATAACAAATCATAGACCTTGTTGCAATATTTGACGCGTGGGAAATCAGTCGTAGAAGAGAATGCTATGATCCCCCCGTATTAATTTTAATAATATTTTAAAACTCTTGGAATGCTGTAGTTTTGCTTGCATCAGCAAAAGTAAGTAGTAGACATGTATACGTAATCATGTATATGTAATATACATGATTTTCACATACAAGATGGTACATCAATAGATTTTCCACATCCCTCTCAATCTGAATTTGATGCTAATGCTATATAGAGCAATACATTGTTTGTCTGCATGTCTGTTCTCAAGAAAATATATTTGCTTGTGATGGCATAGCCACTTATGGAAAAAACAAACAGAAAATATATAACTATGCTGTGCAGAGTGAATAGTTGTTAAACACATTCAAGGCCATGTTCCTCTCTTAATTTGAAATATAATGCTCTTAGTATGCTAAGAGGAACGAAACTTGGGTTTGCCACTAAATGGATACCCAATTTTGACCCCTTGAAAAGTGTACCTGTATGAAACTCTGTTTTCAAACACCTGTTTGTTGCTGCCATACTGTACATTATGCAGCAACAAACCTGGATTTGCCACTAAGTGCACGCTGCACACACGCAGCGCAATCCTCTGCTGGCCTCCGCTGGCGGTACTGCGCTCCGCTCTGTTGCAAATGTGCTGTAAAGCATGTTGCGACGGTGTGGTGGCCGGTCCTGTTGGTGTGGCCAGTGCCGGCAGGCCTCCGCCAGCAAAGGAGAAGTGCCCGCTGGAGGCAGGTGAGCTCCGAGCCGGGCAGCAGGGAGGTGGCGGGGAGGGAGACGGGGAGGGGGCATTTTGGGGTGGAGAGGAGGGTGGATCAGACCCGGGAGGGGGCCATGCTTGATGGAGGAGGTCTCCGCTGAATCCTATCCCCTGTCCTGGCTTAAAAGCCCGACATGGGGCTGCTCAGAGCTGTGCCGGCCATTTAGCTGGCGCGCCCCTGAGTAGCCCCATAGGTAGGCTTACCAGATCTCCAACCGGGACAGAGTGCTAGACCTTTAGGAGAAGGGATGTGGGCAGGTGTAGCTTGTTAAATCTTAGAACACAATCCTAGGCATGTCTACTCAGAAGCAAGCCCCATTGTGTTCAGTGGGGCTTGATTCCGAGTAGACATGCCTAGGATTGTGCTCTTAAGGTTTAACAAGCTACACCTGCCCACATTCCTTCTCCTAAAGGTCTAGTACTCTGTCCCGGTTGGAGATCTGGTAAGCCTACCCATAGGGGCTGCTTGGGCTTCACACAGGGGAAGGGGAATATTGTCCCTTTCCCTCGAGGTGACCTCCAGCCCCACGCTGGATACAGTGGAGACTGCCCCGGCACCTCTGGGTTGGGTTGACAATCTTCCACAGTGCTGCTGCTCTGATCTGCTTCATTTCCAGTGCCTGTCAGCTGCTTTAAAGGAAAATTGAAAACGCTGAGAGGAATGTAATCTCTGTTTTGGCTTTCTAGATCTAGAATAATTAGGGCTAGCATCTAATGTTGCATCATTTCAACTCTCATGTCTGTTTCCAAAACAAGACAAGTTGAGGGAAGCATCTCTGTAGGCTAGAATGGATTCTCTCTGAGACAGAAATGGCTGTTGTTGCAATGTTGTATTTTTTTATTTTAGACATGTGCGTGACTCCTAGGATTGCTTCTCTATTTTTCAAGTTTTTCCATATTGGTTTCTTGACAACAATGGAATACTGGAATTACTTATTGATCAGAGAAGCTCAAAAATATCACACTTCAGGACAATTGACCCGAGGTCAAGGTGGTTCATTTGAGTCATTACAGTAACTCAAGTATATGAATCATTGTTTGCTAGTTGTATTAGAAAGCGGGGACCTTATGAGTTTTTGGCAAGTCTGTTCTCTTATCTGTACAATGAAATAGTGATTACAATTTGTTTCTTGGTTACGTACTTTTTCGAAGTACATTATTATAAGGGAAACATACATTACTCATCCCAAGGTTCTTACAGTTCGTTTAGGTACATCATCAACAAAATGTGACAGCACAAGCTAAGAAAGTTTTCAGCAATCTGCTCAGTTCATATGTTGCACTTGTTTGTCTCATTAAATATGACTTGAGATGTATTTTGATTTGCAAGGAATTGAGATGCAAGTGTTTGTCACACATGCATATTAAGGATTGTCTGGTGCTGATAGTGATCTGTGTTCATGGCAAAACAGACGGTAGCTACAGCAAAGATTTAACATTTGCCACAATCAATACTGTATCATGATGAGCCAGGATGGTGTAGTGGTTTGGGAGTTGGACTTAGACCTGGAAGATCCAGGTTCAAATCCCCGCTCAGCCACAAAGCTTCTTGGGTGACCTTGGGCCAGTCACTATCTCTCAGCCCCACCTACCTCACAGGGTTGTTGTGAGGAGAAAAGGAGGGGAGGAAATATGTACACCACTCTGAGCTCCTTGGAGGAAGGGCGGTATAAAAATGTGAAAAATAAATAAAAATAAAATAAATAAAATAAAATCATGCCAAAGGGGCTAGCGTTAGCCTATGCGATCTGTAAAGAAGGGGAATGCGTAAGAAGTCAGGCAGAATCCACCATCTCCTCTGTCTATTAACCCCCTCACATGTGAGGGGATTCTAAAATACATCCCCTTTTAATCACTGGTAAGGAAATTATTTTTTAATGGTAATGGGGGAGGGGTTCCTGCAAAAATCTCCCCCTTTTCTCCCCCCTTTTCTTTTACTAATCACCCACTATCACCAGATACTAAAAACCTTTCCCCTGGTAAGACATAGGTATGGGAGGGATCATGCAACCCAATACTAAACTAAACCAACAAAACAAGCTTTATTTATTAACAGATTGCTTTATTTGCATATTTATATGCTTATTATTTTTTGTATTTATATACCACCTTTCCTATCCTCAGATTGCTCTTTGGATGTTACTCAGGCTTGTCTAGATCCGATAAGGATATTTACAATATTGTTATATATATATACATAAGCCTACAATTCCAGGTGGTTCTTCCACGGTGTAGTCATCTTTTGCTTAGCTTCCGAACACAAGCCTTGAGCTCTCCACAGGACGCCACAAATCATGCTGAACAGGGGAACTTTTTTCTAGTTGTTATTGCTCTGTCACTGACATGCTCTCCGCATTCCAGTCCGTACTCTCACCACAGCACACAACAGCGACGCCTCTCTGCCACCGAGGATCGTAACAGCTTATCAGTAAATATCAGTGAGTTCCGGTCTGTCCCCTTCCAACACAAATGGGCTGCTCCTGCTTAGTTTCTGGCAGTCTTCAGGCAGTTCAACCTCAGGACCACAACTCCTGCCCATACCTCCAGCATAAGCTATAAGCTTGTAAAAGTACGCTTATATATGCTCAGCAGCGTAGATGCCATTGGGCAGGGGGGCCACCGCCCCAGGCAGCACTTGCAGTCTGTTCAAGAAGAGTGACCACGATGGTGTTTCCCAGCGTGAGGTGGTCCCTCCCACACTTCCTTCCTTCTGTTGGCTCACCTTTTCAGAAGCGAGGGGGCAGCGCTACATGTGGGGGTGGTGCTACATGGGGGCAGTGAGATGTCATCCAGCCCTGGGTGGTGGGGGAGGGGAGCAACACCAAAACCTTAAAAACAGGCTCAAGAATTACTAGACCCCATGACTAATTCAATTCCCTAAGTAATTTGGACAGCCAATGATCCCTTTCTGTTTTCACCAGGGTCACACCCACACACTGTAGGGCTTTTTTGAAAAACAGGTGGCTCCACACTTCAGGCAGGCCTACGTTTCTGGAAGCTCCTTCCTGAAGTCTTCCCTCAGGTAGCCAGCTTCTGCTTCTTCATTCAGAAGTGGTTTCTGGGAAGGCTTCTCAACCATCCACCCACAAACCTCCAAAGTTATGCCACTTTTGAGTAGCTGGTATACATTACCGTACACCATACTGTACTGTACTGTACTGTACAAAACTCGGCTTGTCTCACCCTCAGCACAACCTGTCAGCAGCATTGTCCACACAATGTATTCATTTTCTGACAGATTCCACCAGCTGAGCCTTAAGCTTTAATATTGAGGTTCTGTTTCCCTGACAATGTTACCTGTGGATTCTCTTTCTTCACAGGCCATATGAATTGGCTTTGTGTCTTGTAGAAGTCAATAATGTTAGAGGTTGGCTTCTTCTCTCAATACAAAGTTCTTACATTACCAGCTTCTATTTCTCTCATGACAAAAGGAGACGGACTTCAGGTGATAAGACAACACTTTGGGCCAAATCCTATCCAAATTTCTGGTGCTGATGCAGCCATGCCAATGGAGCATGCGCTGCATCCTGTGATGGGGGAGCAATCATGGAGGCCTCCTCAAGGTAAGAGAACATTTGTTCACATACCTTGGGGCTGCATTGTGGATGCATCGGCACTGGAAAGTTGGATAGGATTGGGCCCTTAGTTTATTTTTATTTATTTTTCACATTTTTATACTGCCCTTCCAATAAGGAGCTCAGGGTGGTGTACATAGTTGCGCCCCTCCTTTTATCCTCACAACAACCCTGTGAAGTAGGTGAGGCTGAGAGATAATGACTGGCTCAAGGTCACCTAGAAAGCTTCATGGCTGAGCAGGGATTTGAACCTGGATCTTCCAGGCCCAAGTCCAACTCTAAAACCACTAGACCAGTGATTCTCAAAGTTCTCCCCACAAGGTGGGGAGAACTTTGAGTAGTTGTGGGGGTGGAGACAGCGGTGGCAGCGATCCTGGGGATCACCAGCGGTGCCAGGAAATGTCGGCGGTGCCAGGAAACAAAGGTGATTTCTGCACTTACTGGGGGTCCTGCAGCCCTCTGGAGGGTTCAGGGAGGCCTGCGCTACCGTCCGCAGGCCCCCCTGAGCTTCAGATGACCACTTTCGTTTTTTTCTCTGGTGGTTATAAATTTCTGTGGAGCGGCGTTCTGAAGCTCGGGGAGGCCTGCAGAGGTTAGCGCAGGCCTCCACGAACCCTCCTAAGGGCTCCAGGACCCCCAGTAAGCACACAAATTGCCTTTTAAAACTTATCTTTCCCAGCAGCGATCCCAGGGGGCAGGGGACAGTTTTTGGTTCAAATGGTGGGTCGTGAACCAGTGCACTACACTATCCTAGACCCGTCCCCAGAGAGAAACAGAGATTTGGCAGGCGTTTGACACAGATTTTTATATCCTTTCAGTGAGTCAGCGTTCAGGTCAAATTGCTCTGTTTGGAAGCAATTAAAGTTGTTCACCACAGGCAATTTCTAACAGAAGGTGTGAGTTCTATTTTCTTATATTTCTACATTCAAATCAAGTTGATTGTCATGGACTTGAGATCGCATGCAGGGTTATATGTATTCAAGGTCATGTCAGCAGCAAGTCAGCTCTTATTGAAACAAAGGAAATATGGCAAGATGAAATTTAATCCATGTGCAGGTTGTCTATATATAGCAAATGGTACCAAAACAGACTTGCATCCAAGTCTTCTTTCTTAAACGGCTCTTCATGAATTATGGTTTTAGGCAGAAACTTATAGTAAACAGTTTCAGAGTTAATCGATGTGTTTAGAAATCAAGTAAAGGAAAGCTCTCCTGGAACTGTATCACTTCAGAAACTGCAGGTGGGGTATTTCCAGTTTCTGTGCTATGACATATAAAAGAATTCCTTGGATATAGAAAGCTAGGCTAGTACCCTTATCTCAGAACTTGGGAGCATTATACCACATGGCATGATTGAATGTGCAGTTCATTTCTTAGGCTCTTGCATAGAAGACTAACAGAACAAACCTAAACATGTCTACACAGAAATAAATCCCATTCAGTTCAATGGGACTTACTCCCAAGTATAGAATAGGAGTTGTATAGGATTGCAGCCTATGATCAGGCTGTGCTGCCGGATCTAGTGTTCTGGCAGCACAGCCCAACCTACGGTGTTGCAAAACACCATGCCATATAACACGCAACCGGGCCGCTGCTGGAAATGACAGGCGGTGCCAGCTGCGCGGAAGCAGCCTGCCTGGAGTCTCTGGTGCCAGTAAGTCAGTGGTGGGGGCTGGTTGTGGGGTAGGGGGAGCGGGTAGGGGTAGGGGGAGCGGGTGGGAGGACTGGGGACATAACTGGGTGGGGAGGGGGGAGAAACCAGGGCAGGGAGAAGGCAAGAAGGGGTGGACCAGCTTCAGTGGTGCACACTGGATCTTATCCCCTCCGTTTTAAACCTCCCTGCCCCTTTTCTCTCCTCGGACATACACCACCAAAATAGATGGCATATGTCTGAGGAGACCCATAGGCGGCCCCAGGGCTTACATGGAGGTAAGTAAAGATAATTTTTTACTTTACCTCCCATTTGCCCTCGGGTCGTCCCCCTGCCATTGGGTACAACATGGCCCCCCCTTTTTTGCATGGCTGCATCGGTGCTGGTTGTGGGGGATAGGATTTGGGCATAAGTTTATGAAATCCTATGGTCACTTACTTGGAAGTAAATCAGTGGGATTTGCTTCTGAATAAACAGGTCTAGGATTGGGCTTGTATATGTATGGTGGAAGGAAAAACACAACTTACAGCCCAATCCTATCCACTCCCCCTGTCGACATGGCAATGCCAAAATGGCGAACCCTGCATCCTATGGTGAGGGGGGGGCAGTCCGAGAGGTCTCCTCTGGGTAAGGGAGTTCCCTTACCTGGGGGTAAGCCTCTGCAACGCGGATGGGTCTACTCAGACCTGCGACAGCTAAATAGCTGGCGCAGGTCTTCATGGACCCATGCTGCAGGATCGGGTCTGGAAAGGGGGATAAGATATCGGTGGCACCGGTGCTGCCGATCCCGTCCCCTCCCGGCCCCATTTACCCCCTTCCTGCCCCTGTTCTGCCTTCCCCCGCCCCACTCCGTTGTCCTGCCACCCCTTCCGCCTTCCCTGACATCTTACCTCCTCCAGTCAGCGGGAGAGCCGGCAACAACGTGGGCGGGAGGGTGCTTACCTTCCTGCCTTGCACTGCAGGCAGCGCGTCGAGTGGCGCACTCGACGGCAGTCAGCGTCAGCACAAGAAGAGGAATGAGGACGCATGGTAAGTGTTGGATTGGACTCTTAATTTCAAACGTTCCTCTTGTACTCTGTGATTTGTGCCTTTTAGCTTTTGTATTGCTGGTGCACCAGATTGGGAGATGTTGAAAAACACCTTTCAGCAATCACACTCATATCTGCAGAGCACAAAGTCTTGTGTAAATTTAGAACAGCTGTGACAAAAGTCTAAATATATCTCCTCCTTTCCCACCCACACGGTCTATGGGAATGCATTTTATTGTTTACTTAGTAAGGCTGTTGACTGAACACCATATGAAGCATATAAGAAAATATGTTGCAAGAGCGATCTTAAGAATTAGATAGAACATGAAGTCGTAAATTATCAATTTTGACCATTGCATATTATGCAGTGCTGCGATATGATGTATCTCTCTCTAAAAGGGAGAGAAGAATCCCAGGCTGACCAAAGAGAATAGTGTCTACTGTTCCTTCCCTTCCTGCTCCCTGCTTTCCCTTTCCTGAATGCACAGCTGAATGGGGAAAACTTGGGAGTTTGCAACCATATCAGGCTACAGACACCAGTCAGAGGGGGTCTGTCTGGGAATAAACACCTCCCAAGAGAGCTCTGAACCGCTGGGGTTCTTATGAAAAATCAAACCCACAGTAGCATTTGCAGGGTGAAGAGATGTGACAATCCACTGAGTTACCTGTGAACATGAATTAGGCAGACAAAGGTCAAAAGGTAACTATCTTATTAAAAGTCTAAACAAAAGGGGAATTGAATTGATATAGAGAAACAAAAGGGGAATATGAATGAATATTTTTGCAAGGGGTGCTGAAACTGCTGAAAAGGGAAGACAAATCTGTATACTGTTGGAAATGTTGACAAAATATTTTTAGTAGTTTCAACCTGCCTCTTTCTAAAACACAAGAAAGGCTATTATGAGTGGCATGTTGAGCACAAGAAAAGTGGAATTGCGATCACAATGCCTTTGTTAATTAGAGCATCTTCAAGGGCTAAGACAATCTAAGGGCAGATGGGTGTAATAATGAAACTTCTAGCAGTGAGGATCGGTCTTGGGACCGGTGCTTTTCAACTTATTCATAAATGACCTGGAGTTGGGGATAAGCAGCGAGGTGGCCAAGTTTGCGGATGACACTAAACTGTTCCGGGTGGTGAAGACCAGCAGGGATTGTGAAGAGCTCCAGAAGGATCTCTCCAAACTGGGAGAATGGGCAGCAAAATGGCAGATGCGCTTCAATGTAAGTAAGTGCAAAGTGATGCACATTGGGGCAAGAAACCAAAATTTCACATATACGCTAATGGGTTCTGAGTTGTCTGTGACAGATCAAGAGAGAGAACTTGGGGTGCTGGTGGACAGGTCGATGAAAGTGTCGACCCAGTGTGCGACGGCTGTGAAGAAGGCCAATTCCATGCTCGGGATCATTAAAAAAGGGATTGAGAATAAAACGGCCAATATCATTTTGCCTTTGTACAAATCGATGGTAAGGGCAGGCCACATCTGGAGTATTGTGTCCAGTTCTGGTCACCATACCTCAAAAAGGATATAGTTGAATTGGAAAAGGTGCAGAAAAGACCGACCAGAATGATTGGTGGGCTGGAGCACCTCCCTTATGGGGATAGGCTACAGCGTTTGGGGCTTTTCAGTCTAGAAAAAAGGCGCCTGAGGGGGGACATGATTGAGACGTATAAAATTATGCATGGGATGGAGAGAGTGGATAGAGGGAAATTCTTCTCCCTCTCGCACAACACCAGAACCAGTGGACATGCACAAAAATTGAGTGGAGGGAGAGTTAGAACAGATAAAGGAAAATATTTCTTTACCCAGCGTGTAATTCATCTGTGGAACTCCTTGCCACAGGATGTGGTGATGGCACCTGGCCTAGATGCCTTTAAAAGGGATTTGGATAGATTCATGGAGGAAAAGACCATCACAGGTTACAAGCCATAAGCAACCTCCTGGTTTTAGAAATAGGTTTTCTCTGTGCCAGGTGCAGGGGAGTGGCAGCAGGAAACAGGTTATCTTGTTGGCTGTGTGTTCCCTGAGGCATCTGGTGGGGCCACTGTGTGATACAGGAAGCTGGACTAGATGGGCCTTTGGCCTGATCCAGCAGGGCTTTTCTTATGTTCTTATGTTCTTATGTTTAATGATAGTACTGTATTTTTAAAAAATCTATTTCTTATTGGTTGGCCTGTATTATTCATTCTGTACCTCATGTACTTATAACTGAGGATTTGATGCTGGATCTCACTCCTTGGCTCACCATAGAGTCCTGAGGCATGATTGAGCATCTCTCTTAGGGTTGAGCTACATGTTCCTAACCACCACATTGTGCAGCACATAGTACAGACTGCAACACATGAGAGATTGCAGGAATGGATGCTCCCTCCACATAAAAAGAATTCCTTGCTAAGAAAAACTACGGAAGGATCTATGCTGGAGAAAGCTCTCTAGATGGGTGATGTATGTTAGGCTGAGACTTGGGAGACCTGGGTCCAAATCCCAGCACAACCATAGAAATCACTGGGTAGCCTTGGGCAAACACTACCTTTAGAACTAACATACTGCATAGGGTTGTGCAGCATATACCACTGTATATATAGGGTTGTGCAGCATATACCACTCTCCTGCCCTCAAAACCACCAGACCGGGCTCCACAGCTGTTCTGGCTGCCGAAGAAGCTGCTGGAGCCGGGAAAGGTGCCACCACGGCCACTACTCCCAAGTAGACCGTGGGCGGCACCTGGGGGCGCCCCCCCAGCCCCACGAAAACTACGCAACTGCTGATGGGTTCTAAGCTGTCTGTGATGAATCAAGAGAGAAATCTTGGGATGATGGTAGACAGCGCGATGAAAGTGTTGATACAAGTGTGTAGAGGCTGTGAAGAAGGCTAATTCCATGCTTGGGATCATTAAAAAAGGATTGAGAATAAAATGGCCAATATCATTATGCCATTGTGTGTATCCAGAGGCATAGAAGAAGCTAGACTAGATGGGCCCTTGGCCTGACCCAGCAGGGCTCTTCTTGTAAACCCTCATTTTTTACTGGTGGTACATTTCTCAGTCTTTGAACAGTATGAAAGATTTCCCCTTTATTTCAGGGGGCATTTGGGATTCAGCAAAGCCTGACAGGTCCTGAAAGTTGGAGGAGTAGAGTTTGTCATATGTCAGCGTGGTTGAAATCTGTACTTCAGAGTTGCAGTGATACTTCATGGTGAGGTTTGCTCTCAATCCAACCAAGAAGCTGAGGTTCCTTACAGTACATGCATGTTAGCATTGTAAAATATTTTGGCACTTGACTGTACCTTAGATGCTATCATTACTTTCTGGCTTTCTAGTCCAAATCATTAGTTGTAATAAGAGAGAACTTGTACCCCGATGCTCAAGTCCAAATTACAGTAATTTCTGCTTATTTCTTCACTGTGCCGTTCTAGGAAAGACGATGGTTTTTATCAAGCTGTTATTTCTCATTTTTGTGGAAGGAAATTTGCTTTAAGGGAGCTTTGCCGTAATTTTGCTCGGTGAACATTTGTGCCGATCAAATGGTTTGCACATTCTCCAACTTCAACAAATCCTAGAGGGATTCAGCAGTTCTGTCAAGGGCAGAGGCTGAGAAGAGACTTTGGACACGTTCCATGCCCTCAGTTCTGCCTCTGGTTCTGCCACTCCACTGCAGAACAGTCTTCTCCCTGTGGGCTCTCTGTCATATAACCCACTGAAAATAGTTTCAGTCTACAGAACTCTTTTCTGATGCATTTAGCAGGAGTCACTGCACCAGTGTTTCTTCAAAAGCTACAGAAATGAGTGATATATTATATCGCTAGGTATAAGATCAGCATAAGGCTAACCTTGAATGAAGGCTTCAAGGGAGGCACATGTGTGCTGGACTTTGTTCAAATCAAGGGTTATGTGTGCTCATGCAATGCTTCTAATTCACCCAAGCCATGTGCACATGAACTCAGGTTGGTCTCCTGCCTGCCTGCAGGGCAAACAGTTTTGTTTTTAATCGTTTTCCAGTAATCTTTTCTCATTTTCTAAATAACACACACCAAGAAAAAGGGCAGCAGGAGGAAAGGAAAGAGTCACAAAAGAAAGGTACAAGAGGTGCAGCTTCAATTTCCTATATGGATTAGGGGGGTTGGGTGCATGGATGGGGGAACCCTTCAGTGATCATACACACATGTCTGTAAAAGTGGCCCAGGTCTCATTGTAGGTGTCCATATGAGTTTATATCAGGGGGTCTGAACCAGTGGTACTTGTACCACCAGTGGTACTTCAGCCAATTGCTGATGATATTCGGACCTCCAGAACCCTGCTCCGACGTGGTGCTTTTGGTACCACGTTTTCGCTTCCAAGAGGCTCCTGCCTTTGGCTGAGCCTCTCAGGAATGCTGAGAAGGGCCCTCCCACCTGCCCAGAGCCTCCTACCTGCATTTTCTGGCCACTGAAAACCTGGAAGTAGCTGACGATGATGTCATTGCCAGTTACTTCTGGAAGTACGCAGCAGGAGAATGGCGCTGGAGGTGGTACTCACCCGGGAGGAGGTTGAGAACCCCTGGTTTATATCATTGATCTAATACAAACACTACTGGGCCATATGTCCCCATGTAAAATGCATGGGCATGAGCTACCCACCTATATTCTGCTTTCAGTGTCACAGTGATGTGCTATTCTAGGAGCAGATGATGATCTCAGGCAGGTGTGCCTAAAGGTACCTGGAGTGCAGGTTTTTGTGGAAAAAAATAATCCTGTCTCAGAATTCCTGTACTACCTGACTTTTCTGGAAGTACAGCTCAAGGATGATGATATTTTTTTGATGCACTAAGTGGTAAACAATGTATTTATCATGCGTATTTATGCTAGTTTTGAAATATCCTAGTAAGGTTGTCCCAAGTACTATCCACACCTTCACTGTGAGTTGAACACAGTGCGCATGTTCCGTAGCCTAGATCAGCTACAAATGATCAGGCAGTGGGAGCTGTGTACGGCAGCTATATATTAGCCCCTAGTATGACCTGAGGGCACATGATGCAGCTTTCTTGCTGAAGTTAAACAAGAATGGACCTGGTCAGTGTCTGGATGGGAAACCGCCTGGGGATTCCGTGTTTACTACCTTGTACTACATGACGTAGAAATTATGCTGCCCTATATCTCCTCTTCAAGGACTCTTATTCCTCTGTTTCTTGGGGAGGGGTGCAGGTGAGAGAAGGGGATTTAAGCACTGATTCTGCTGGGAATCTGGCAGTATCATCAGAGCTAAGCACCTGCTCCCTTCTGTCATCTATGGGGGGAAAAGAGAAGAGAGTAGAAGGAGGGCTGAGCTCTAGTCATGGCTGGAAACCCTACTGGGTCAGACTTATTCCATTTCTCTTCCCATTGTGAGAGAGGAAAAAGGAAATGGGGCTGATCTGCATCCAGTTTTCCTTTGAATATTTCATTGCATTCTAACTAATCTTAAAGTGAAGATTTGGTCAGTCTGTAGTTTGTACAAAATTCAGTTAACTTCATCCTGGAAAGGCACTCCATGGTATACTGGAGTGACCACAATCCCTTGCATAGAAATGTAAATCACTGGTCTTCTGTCATTTTCTTCATCATGAGAAAGCTGATAGATTGTTACTACTTCGTAGTAATCCTCAAATACTCTACAAGGAGTAGCTGCTGATTAACTTGATTCTTCTAAGCTAGCCTCACGCTAGCTGGTAATTATCTCAGCTGTATAACTGCCCATCTACATGACCTCCTGTGGAGTCTCAAAGGATATCAGTGATGATGATATGCAAACAAGGATCACAAAGTAATAACAGGAAAGGGATTAAAGTAAAGGAAGGGAGAGTACAAAATAAAAAAGGGGGGGGGAGATCTGCTTGTTGTGAGAAGTACATGCGAATGCATTTGTCTCCATACTGCATAAGAGCAGGCTGTCAGATGGATACCCATGGGAGCCAATGAAGTTATCACCTTTGATTCTTTCTATAATTTTCCCTTAAGGTCACACATCATCATTTTTCCTACACAAGGGCCATCCACTTGACAACTCCGGGCTTCTAAATTATACGGACATATTTTTAGAAAGCCTGCCATTGCATAAAACCCAAATGTTAATGGCATTGCGAAGTCAAATTAAATTTTAATGGCCCCAGTTTAATTTTTCTTTTAGCCTGTTCACATCCTTTAAATAGCATTTAATGTGATTCAGTCAACTTTAATACCGGCAGCTGACCTGAATAGCCTTGTCAATTAGCTTTTTTAGGTGAAGCAAATCTGATACGTTTTAAATAAATAAGGATAGTTTTTATTATTGGTTAAATGCCAATGTTCATGGCTCATTTAATATATTTATTACAAAGCAATGTCAAAAGAAAAGCACTTCTGTGTAGTGTGGATATCCTTGTTTAAGTAAATGGGTAGAAAAAAATCACATATTGCTATTGAGTAATGTAAAGGAAACAGGCTGTTAAATAATATTAAAGGAAAATGACTTGCTACATTAAAACCACTTGATGCATTTGAATAGGAAATAACAAGCTAACCATGCAGAGTACAGTACTATGATTAGCTTCTTTCCTGATACCTTGCATATGGTGTAATCTCAAAACAAGGTTAGAAACTTCCCCTGTGGTCCCTAAATCCATTTATTCTATGTTCATGTAATACGATTTAATTGAATATTTTCATGGCCAATTTAAGCACTTTTAAGACTTATAGGCTTATAAATAATGGAATTACGGTGATACTTTTAGAGAGTGGCTGTATCCCTTTGGTGTGTTCAGTACCATCTTTGATGTGTCCACAATAATGTTGTTTCAGCTTTATTTTCATTTTCCAATGACAGGCGCTCTCAACTGTCTCTACAAAGTGGAGACCCCTACTGAGATAAAACCTTCACTGTACTTGCAGTTGGGGATAGGGAAAGAAATATAAGCTTGAATATCAAGCAGGAGAAACAGCAAACCTATTCTGAACTGGGGTTTTCATCGTCCCCACCCATGTAAAGGCCAGTGGGTGGCGCAGTGAGTTAAACCGCTGAACCATGAGCTGTCGATCGAAAGGTCAGCAGTTCGAATCCGCGACGGGGTGAGCTCTCGTTGCTTGGTCAGCTCCTGCCAATCTAGCAGTTCCAAAGCATGTTAATGTGCTCCGTGTTCCAGCTGCATGCTACGCGTTGCGGCAAGGAGAGTCATGCCGGCCACATGACCACGGAGGCGTCTTCGGACAACACTGGCTCTTTGGCTTTGAAATGGGGATGAGCACCACACCCTAGAGTCGGACATGACTGGACTTTATTGTCAGGGGTCACCTTTACCTTTACCTTACACCCATGTAAGCATGTTGAAAAGGGAACAATTTGGTACATAAAGGCTTAACTCTCTGTCATGTTTGCATATCTGTGCTATTGTCATCTGATTCTATTTCACTTCCACTAAGGCTACTTCCTGCCTTACAGGCATCTTTGCCATTTGGTCCTTTCTTCTCTCTGCTTACAGCATATTATAAATATATTTGATGACTACATTATGCTGTTACACCATTTTATCAGATTTCAGAACCTTTATTGGCATATAAACACCATTTTATCTATTTGGGATGTTTTGGGTATGGTATGAATCCTGCCTCAGTACAAATGGCTAGGCTACAGTACTGTATATGTCACTCCAGGTAGCGCTCTTTGTTATAATAATATCGTAGAATAATTTGATAATAATTTAATTTTAATAATTATTAAATTGTTTATATACAATTTTTAAACTGGAACGTTCTGAAGAGCAGTTAGTTTGCATAGCAAAATAAATGAAAATGTATCTTCAAACTATTCACAGCCTTAAAAAAAAGACAAATGAGAGACAACAGCAGACAACCGCTGGAAAAGATGCTCTGCTGGGATGAATAGGGACAGCTGCTGAAACGCCCCCCCCCTCAAACTTTGCCACCCTATTCAAAGACTATGACAGCGCAATCCTAACCAACTTTCCAGTGCCGGTGTAGCTGTGCCAACAGGGTACACACTGCATTTTGCAGTGCAGGGGCAGTCATGGAGGCCTCTTCAATGTGAGGGAACATTTGTTTCCTTACCTTGGGACTACATTGAGGTTGCGCTGGCGTTGGAAAGTTGGTTAGGATTGCGCTGTGAATTGGGGTGTGTGCGCGCAGATGTGGGAAGTTCTTGCCCCACATACTGGTGGTGGTGATTGCCCTCCCCAGTGCTGATGGGTTCCATTTGTTCCTTTTTATTGACTCACAAGTTGCCAGAGTGAGGGCAGCAGGAAGCATTTTCATTCAGGCTTTTGCTTTACTCTGCAAAGTTCCCTCTCAAGTAGAAAACGTTTCTGCTCAGCCTCACTAAGAATCCAGTCAAAATTCATTGATGGATTCTCATCATGAGGTGGCAAGGTTCTGGATATGTGCAAACCTATGTGTTTCTATGGGAAGGGAAGCCAAGGACTTAGACCTGGAAGATCCAGGTTCAAATCCCTGCTCAGCCACGAAGCTTCCTGGGTGACCTTGGGCCAGTCACTATCTCTCAGCCCCACCTACCTCACAGGGTTGTTGTGAGGACAAAAAGGAGGGGAGGAAATGTACACCACTCTGAGCTCCTTGGAGGAAGGGCGGTATAAAAAAAAAGGGGGGAAAAATCTTTGTTAGGGGAAGACAAGAAACCTATCAGCCATGCTCATTTTATTTAAGACATACATCCTCTCCAATGTTCCGCTCTTCTGCACTTGCTGAAACTCACTTACCCTCAGGCGCTATTAGAATGTATAATGTATTACAATGGTAGTTTGATGGTTCTGCAACCATAGTACATGCCAACTGCATTAAAATGGAGTTATCAATGTGATTTCAGATGCTAATTCCTATTTCAAATACTGATGCTGGACTTCTGCTCTTTATGTGTTCTGATCATTAATGACCGGGCACCATCAAGGCAGATGTTGTGAGAATTTCATAATATATATACACACACACACACACACACACACACACACACACACACACACACACACACACACACACACACACACACAGAGGCGTCACCCCAAGGCGGGGTGGCACGCATCACCCTAGTGACGCCCCCGAGTATGCCCCCCTATATAAGTGCGTTTTTTGGGGGGGCGACCCGGCTGCACCCTGCCCCGGGTGCCCCCCGCCCCTTTGCGTCGCCCTCCGGACGCTCCGAGGCCGGCCCGGCCGGCGCTCCAGGGCCTTCTGAAAGAAGGCCCAATGCATCAATACGGGTACTTTTACTTGTTTCGTGCATGCGCAGACCGGTTTCCTCTCTGCGCATGCGCGAAAACAGTAAAATATCCGTATTGATGCACTGGGCCTTCAGAAGGCCCTGGAGCGCCGGCCGGGCCGGACGCTCTGAGGCCGGGCTGGACGCTCTGAGGCCGGCTCCCGGGCCGGCCTCGGAGCGTCTGGAGGGCGATGGAGGTGACGTGCGGGTGTGTGTGTGTGCGCGTCACCCTGTAGCGGCCCGCTCCCGTCGCCTCACGGGAGCGATGCCACTGTATAGATAGATAGATAGATAGATAGTAGCGGCCATAATCATTTGGTTTTTCTAACAACTTGAAGAAGGGATGATTGGTCCAGTGTTTTGTTAAAACTTCCTTTTACGTACTTGTAACCTCAGCTGAGTTATTCTGTGTAGGAAACATACTGTAGGAAATGACTGCAGGCCTCCAAAATGAATACCAACTTCCATGGTGACCTGGAGTGGAAGGGTGGGGTGGACTCCAGATCGCTGTGCTCCACATCTCTCTGCCCATTTGGCTGCTTTCCTAAGCAGCTGGATAGGTGGGAAGAGCAAAGCGGTGGCAGTGGTGCCTTTTTTTAACCCAGTGGTGCTGGAGGAAGAGGTGAGCTGCTGCTGCTGCTGCTGCTGCTGCTGGCCTGATCCTCTTTGCACTTGCTCTCAGTGATTGGAAAGAGTATTGGCGTACCCATTGAAGTGACTCTGTCAGTGATGGACCAAAGGAGGGGGCAGCGGGCATATGCAGGGAGTGTGGCAGGGTACCCTTCATCAGTTTGCCACTCCCCCCAACATCTCACTCAAAGCAAGCCTTCCAATTGGTCTCATCAGTAGGCTGGCCCTGGTCCTACATATTTAAACTGCTAAGCAGTCATTCCATTTCTCAAGGAAACCTGGGGACTATAGTGTAACACCTCATCAAGTCCTATTTCTCAAGACTTCAGGGGGAAAGCCATGCCAATTAAACAGGCTTAAAATGCATATTTTTGGTGGGGTAAATACCTACAGATGGCTCGTGCAACTGTGAAAATGGCTGCTCCAGTGGAAGACTAAAATCAGACTCTTTTAATCAAAAGCACTAGGAAGCAGGCATCTCTTCTTTGTTTCTAATCTTATTCATTTATACCCTCATCTTTAAAGAGCAATGTTTATTCCTTCCCTTGAGCAATGCAAGTAAAAGCTTGACAAGTCCTTGCCATCCTACGGCAGTTTTGTTTCTCTTCAATATGATGTATAAATACATTTTTTCTTCAGTGTCAATATTTTGTTTCTGTAGGTCTGTGGAGCTTTACCAGGAAAATATCCTATTGTGTGGAAGGAATTCACTTTCCAAGCACCCAGCCTTGAGTTCAGGGTAGTGAAGAGTAGGTTTAATAGCCTCAGGGGTCAGATTGCCACTTTTGCTGCCATGTCAGGTTCAGACTTCCGCATTCAAGAGAAAACATGAATTTCAGAATTCAGTCATCTGCATTCTGTGGAGATACTCACTGAGAATCTGTTAAAGTAGGGTGTGTGTGTGTGTGTGTGTGTGTGTGTGTGTGTGTGTGTGTGTGTGTGTGTGTGTGTGCGCGCACGCTTTGGACATTACAAATCAGTGATGCCAGCTATCTGTGTAATGGCTTCTGCATTCAACTGTGCAGCTTTCCTTTGCAAGATCCCTTTCTGGACATTACAAAACAAGCTGTCTCAGTTGACTGTGGAAGAAACTGATAGTCTGAAACAGCTGCCGACATAGAGCAAGAATGAAATTTGCAGAGAAGTCTTAGGAATGCTTCTGTGAACATAGGAAGCAGTGGTGGCCCAGCAGTGGTGGCCCAGTTCAGAGGCTGACTGAACGCGTCTCATCTCAAGTGGTGGGCTGCCAGCAGATGCCTTGCACCCCACGCCTGCCCAATGCCTGCCTCAGCCCGCTGCCTGGTTGCCGCCCCCTCTCAGAGACTTGACCTGATCCTGTAGCAGCTCTGATGCCTCTTCTTGTAAAGCGACCAGGGAGAAAACGCTAGGTGCACAGACATTCTGCTTCCAGGGTTCTCCTAGCTTGAAGCACTTTATGAAAAGCAGAGGCTGAGTGGGAGCAGGAGGACAAAGACGGCAATGTGGTGGCTGGTGGGCATAGGGTGGCATCATTCAAGGGGCGGGATTCAGGTGGCAAATCAGTTGGATCTCCCCAATCGGAAGATGTCTTCTACTAAGTCAGACCATTGCTCTCTGGAGCTCAGTGTTGCCTATGCTGAATGTCAGTGGCTGTTCAGGGTTTTAGACGTGGGTCTTTCCCAGCCCCACCTGGTGAAGTCAGGGTTCGAAACGGAGACCTTCTGCACCCAGAGCATGTGCTCTGCCACTGAGGTATGGCCGTTCTTCTTTCTGGGTAGCCAGTTTGCCCGTGGCTCCATGTGGAGGGATTTAATTCTGACCACTGAGAGCAACAACAATTTAAAGTAAATATGATCAAGTTGATGCGGCGAGAAAATAACAAACATATTCAGTTAAAAGATTGAACAGCAGTTCCTTATCCAACTTATGAGACATTTTTTTATTATTATAGACAAGATTCAAAATATTTGGCCAGCTACTTTGCTGGCGCAAGTCCAAATGGACCCAGGTAGGCAGATCAAGGCCAGGAAGGAGGATAGGACATTGGCGGTGCCTCTGTCGCCAATACTTCCCATTCCTAGCCTCGATTTGCCCCCTCCCCACCCCATCACCTCCTTGTTCTTCCCCCCACTCAGCCTCTGCTTTTCATAAAGTGCTTCAAGCTAGGAGAACCCTGGAAGCAGAATGTCCTCCCCTAAGGAGGCCTCAATACGCCGAAACTCCTCCGCAGGATACAGTGGATGCCGCGTTGGTGACGCTGCATCACCTTGCGGGGAGTTGGGTAGGATTGGGCTGTAAAGCAAGCAACAGCAGCAACAAACCAAAACTCCAACACCCCAAAAACTATACAAACCCCACACCAGAGACGACGGGCGCCCTACTGGCGCCAGGGCGCATGGGGCGGGGCCTGCGTCACGTGACGTCGACGTGCCCTCGCATCACGTCGACGCGCCCCCCGCCCGTTTTTCGCTCATTTCGGAGCCGAACCGGCTCCAGGGAGGGTGGGAGGGCCCAGACAACGCGGCGCTTCCAACTGGTGAGTTCCCCCAGCGCGCCCACCGTGACTTCCCCGAGCGCGCCGCCCACGAGCGGCTGGAGCTCCTGCTCCATGCGCTCCACTGTAGTTCCGCCACTGCCCCACACCATGACAAGATGCAAGAACAAAACCAAAGAGGGGCACTCCCACCCATAATACTTGTAAATGATGAAGTTCCACTGCCCCATCCATTTAATCTGCTCTTTTCCTAAGGGTGCCCACAGTCTGGCACTCTGGTGAAATCTCCAGCCCAGCCCTCTAATATCCTGTGGACTCTGAAGTTAGTAGAAATGTTCTGCTACCTGAAAGGCCAAAGCAATTACATGGCCTAGCAGCAGGAGGTTGCTTTTAAGCATTGAAAAAAGATGTCTGAAATGTCATCTATCATTATTTAAAATTTTATTATAATTGGGGAGTCCTTTTACAGCCCAATCCTATGCAAGATTGGGCTGTTCTACGCAGCACTTTGATACAGCAGAAGAGACTTCCGTCGTTGCAAAATGGCTGCTAACAAAGCACAGAACGCAGTCCGTCGCTGGAGCTGCCTACACCTGCCAGAGCAGGTAAGGCAGCACAAGGGCAGGGAATGCGCAAAATGGGGTGGGGGGGGAGGAACAGGGGGCATGGAATCTGTGGGAGGGGTGGATTCAGTGGCAGTGGTGCGCACTAGATCCTATCCCCTCTTTTTACAGCCTCCCTTTCTCTCCTCGGATTTGCATCAACAACATCACTAGCACAGGTCTGAGGAGATCCATTGTGGAGCGGGAGGCTTACAGGGGGGCTAAAGGGGATTTAAATCCCCTTTCCCTTCTCCCAATCTTTCAGGTAGCAGTCTCCCAATCTCCCCCCCTCCCTCCACTGGATATAGCACGGTTCATTTTCAGCACAGTTCCACCAGCAGGGGGTGGGGGGAGAAGGGTAGGAAAGAATTGGGCTTTTAAAATGTCAGTTTTTAAAAGTAAGGGCAATGTTACTGAGAGCTCAGTTCTATCCAACTTTCTAGGGCTGATGCAGCTGTACCAACAGGGCATTCACTACATCCTGCAGTGTGTGTGTGTGTGTGTGTGTGTGTGTGTGTGTGTGTGTGTGTGTGTGCGGGCGGGCGGGCGGGCGGGCGGGCAATCACAGTGGCCTCTTCAAGGTAAGTGAACATTTGTTCCCTTACATTGGGGCTGCATTGGAGCTGGAAAGTTGGATAGGATTTGGCCCTGAATCCCTCTAGTAGCACAGAAAATCTTGCCTTTCATAGTTGCCCATTTCTGGAAACCTACAAAAACACTTGGTGGACCATGTCAAATTTCTGGTGACTATTAAAAAAAAACCTCTTTTAATGATGGAAAAAAGTTTTGATGGCTTAACTTTCCAAAAATGAACCCCTTTCATGTCTCATTGACTTCACCAGATGTGTAAACAGCTGTGTACTCATCGTTGTATTCCTGCGCCAATTCATGAGGGAAAAAAGAATGCAATTCCTATTTAATGTTAAAGGACCATCCAACCGGTGTGATTTTCTTCATTTGGGTGAATTTAAGTAATCCATTTTTCACTTCAGAGCATTTTAATGGAAAAGCTGTCATGTTGACATAACTTCTACTACAATTGAGCTGGAAGCCAACAGCAACCGTTCCTCTTCTGGATGGCTGGCTCTGTGGGCTAGTCCACTGCAGCTGAACATGAGATTTTGCATTTTGGACATTTTTGAAATAACGCTAATTTTATTAGCTGCAAATATGCATGTGGCTGGCTCGGAACACTAAAGGTTTTTATGTTCATTCCAAAGGGGTAGGTGGCACAACAAGCACACATTCAGAACTACTCTCTCCATTAAAATGAATCAGATGGCCCAGCTACACAGGAGTTCTCGAGGTGATCAGAGCATGAACAGAGCTATGGACTGGCAGCATTATCTTCTGAAAGATTCAAAGCAACGGTTTTGATTTGTGTCCTGCTAAACTAGACGTGCATTCAAAAAGAGCTTGTTGGAAGTTTCAGTGGTAAATATGACAATGAGAGAATTCATTTAAAACCATCAAAGGAGATGGAGAGAGTTGGAACTGAATTCACATTTCAGCCAGTCGACCAGAATGCATTAGCCCAGCAAACATTGCTGTCATTATGTAATTTGTTACTTCTATTAGAGCTTCACTAAAGAAAAATGCCTTCCTCTTACTTCCTCCCAAATAAAATATAATAGCTCAAACTTATTAGTTTATATATATTAATGAGATTCTGAGTAAGGAGAATAGAAATATAATTCCAAAACAAGCAACTCTCTTTTGGATAATAAAAATCTGAACTAGTAAATGGAAATTGCCTTGTTTCAAATTCTCCTTTCCCAGTTGTAAAAAAAAAAAAAAGTGCAACAAATAGCTTCATAAAATCAGATTTTTCGAATACAGAGCTTTCATAATTAATAACCTCAAACACCGTCCACTTATTTCAGTAAATAATTTTTATGCAGCTGACCTTTCTCTTTTCCACTGCTACATTATTAATGAAACTGAAGCAATCACTAGGTTGTTGTTTGAGCAAATCTGTCCGTGGCTTAGGTTTCCCACCACTAATGCATTTTATAATTTAGTAAGTCTGGTAATTTATATGCGAACAGGGAAATTTACACATTCAGAATCTCTCATCTTTTAGAGAAACTAGTTGTTAAAGTAAGGGGCTTGCCGCCGGTGAAACTTTTTGAAAGCTAAACACTTTTGGAATGGAAGATCTCTGTCCCTGAACCCACCTGCAGAAATAAAGCAGCAATTCATTTATTTCTATACAAGTCCTTGAATTTCAGCAGTAGATGTGCATTCATGCAATATATAGACTGGTAAGGAAGCTATCTATGTTTATAGCACATGTTTTCTCGCAGATCACTTGTATAAGTAGAAATGTGGTGTTTTAAGATTATAGCATACTGGCACCACCTGCCCATTTTGGGCCTGGGTACCACAGTCAAGAAGATCATGGGCCCCCATGTGCCATAGGAGCTTGCAGACATACTACTGGGAAATCTCAACAAAAATCTGACCCCTCAGATCACAAGGAAATGTGTTTCTTTGCTCTTTAAAACCACCTGCAAAATTCTGCTAAAGCTATTGTATTAAAACAGGATAAAATTTAAGAAAGATCTAAATGCCTGAAAATGAAATTGTATGCAATAGTATTCAATACACATGGAGGGAGGAAAAAAGTATTCACACCAGTCATTATAAATATATGATGAAGCTGCCTTACTCTGAGTCAGACCATCTAGCCTGGTAACTCTAATTGGAAACAGCTGTGATTGTAAAGGTACAGGTCTTTCATCTCCTAGGCAGAGGCTGCAGTAGGGTTTGAACTAGTAACCACAGCACTAGAGAGCCGGAAGGGATTGGCCAGACACAACTGAGGCTGCTCTAATTGCACGGCTAAGTACAGTACTTGGTCTGAGACTGTGGCTTTGTCAGTAATTTTTAAAAGCCATATCCTCTCTTGGAGAGACGGTAATATTCCAGTGTTACTTTGTTTGTGTGTAGGTTTCTAAGTATCAAAAAGTCATAACTCTGGATTATCCAATTTACTTTATAATGCTGTGCAGGGCATTGCACCAGTTAGAAAATCTGCTGTATAGTATGATAAAATGTGCTGAGAGTTATTTTGTCTTGCTCTATAGTCAAACCCAGATAAAACGTTTTGACTAAAGTATTGCCAACATTTCAGCTGAGTGCAGCTGATCCCAAATCTGCATCAATATTCACTTGGGTATCTGTCTTTTTTTTTTTTTTAACAAGAAGAAGAATCCCCCCCTTCAGCATTGATTGGCACTCACAAAAATTTATGCATGCAGGAAGTTGCCATGATGTCATTTGAAATGCTTGATTGGAAAGGAATGCAATTTGCAAGATCTGCCAAGACAGCAAAAGGAAAACCCGAGCCATGTATTTTATGACTTCATATAAAACAGTGACAGATTGGTATGTTACATTTCATAAGCTTTAAAAACTTGAAATTCTATGGATGGCTTCCAGGTATGGTTGTATTACTGTATTTACATGAACCTGAGCCTGGGTTGCCAGTGAGTCAAAGCTTAAGCACAGTGTTGGTTCTAGATAGTAAAATATTGGATTGATTCCAGTGACAGAAATCACCTACTCTAGAGCTTTCAGTACTACAACTTTATCTTGAACCTAAGCCAAAGCCGGAGCTATCTTCAGCATGAAGCTATAGTAAAAGTGAAAGCCTGCAACATTGATCTGCCTAAATATCCACACTTCTGTCAACAATCTGCTTACTCAGGAACAGTTTCATTAACTTTAATAAGACTACTTTTAGGTCAATAGGTGCTGGCTTGCAGCTGAAGAATCTTTGATCATATTTGCATGCCATGGTGAGTGTGATAACCTCTTTCCTTTTTCAGTGTTTGCGCTATAAAAACTGTGGTTTTAATATGTCTCCCAACACATTATTAGCAATTATCTTATGCTGTGGGTCAACTAACAGAATGGGGTCATTTTAAAGTTAAATCCAAAATAAGGTCTCCTTAATACAGAATTTGTTTTTTGATGGTAAATTGCTATAAAAATGGAAAGATTTTTTTATGCTTCATAAAAAATGGAGGAAACTCCGTCAATGGAGGAAACTCTTTCTCTACATATATGATGCTTTATAAATAATAATAAACATCCAATTTATAGGTTTTCAATTTGTAAAAACGGAATGGAAAGAAATAGCTGGCATGCAGCAAAATTCTGCACATGTTTACTTGGGAGTAAGTCCAATTAAATTATTTGGGGCTTGCTCTCAAATAAGTGTGTAGAGCGATGTAGCCTTATGGCCCAATCCTATACTTGCTTTGCGCTGGCAGCACCTTAAAGTGCTTTGCTACAGCGTTAAAGTTAGCAGTGCTGGCTGGAAGGAGCCTTCCCACTGGTGCTGGACCGACACCGACTGGAGCAGGTAAGTTCCCTTCTGGACAGCATGGGTGCGGGGGGAGGGCAGGGGGGAGGGTAGCACCGGTGCATGCTATATCCTACCCCCTTTCCAAGCCTGATCTGGCGACATGGTTCAACATGGACTTGTGCCAAGTGTATAGCTTGCACAGGTCTGAGTTGACCCATGGTGCCAGCTGGGGCTTTCCCCAGGGCAAAGGGTGTCCCCTTACATCGAGGAGACATCCCACCTGCTAAATTCCCCCACGGGATACAGTGTAGTCCGTGCTGCCGCCGCTGCATTGCCATGAGGGAATTTAGTTAGGATTGGGATGCCCATCTCTATTTTGTCCAGCTTTTCTGTGAAATATTAAAATAGTAACTCTGTTTTGTTCTAGTCTCATACTAGATCTCAGAGCTGCCAGGTCTATTGAGTTCCACCTGACCTGTGATTGGTCAGGTATCAGTGAGGTCATGGACACATGCCCATGGATGTCTTGGTGTTAGTCACTTTTATAAGATGTATTGTATGAGCCTAAAGGCAGCCCTCTCACAATGGCCTCATTTTTTAAAAATGGGATTCATACAGATTTTATTTTCAAAGTTTTATCTGAGCATCCTTCAAAAAAAGAAAAGAAAAAAAAGAGAGAGATGAAAAGACATGGGCAGAGTCGGGAAAAAAAGAGTGGACCATCTGTCAAGGTATCATCTAGTAAATTGTTATGCCACTGTTCATTGTAAAAGTTTCAGTCAGCTAAATGAACATTCATATGCATAGGATATTACACTAAGCCAAGTACTGACCTAGATGCGATGTGGGTGATTGATGATACATCCAGGAGGTAGTCTGGAGTAACTGGGCTGGATCCAAAGAGCCGTAAGCAAAAGGAAAATAACTGCTGGTGCTGTTCCACAAATGCTTTTACAAGATTTTATGCAGTGCTATAATAGAAGGCTTTAGAGCAGTTCTCATGGTTCTACAAACTCTTTTGGAAACAGAAGAAAATATATTTGGACTTAATGTCACTTTTCTTGCACAATGCTGTAGTCACTACAGTGCAAGGTACAAGACAAATCCTTCTGTGGGCAGTGGACACTTTCCATGTTCAAAAAGGCACGTTTGGACCCCACTTTCTCAAAGTGGATGGTGAGATGGACCTCACCATCTCAAAGTGAGGGTCTTTCTGGTGGTGGCACCTTGGATGTGAACTTTCCTTCCTGGGCTAATTCACCTGGCTCTCTAAGTACTGTCTTTTAAGTACCAGATGAATTATGTTCTGCTAACCTGAACTTTTAATACTGTGAGACATTTACTCCTGCTGTAACAGTTTTATTGATTTTTGGCTGCTGGTTTTTTTATTTTTTTTATTTTTCACCACTTCATTTTTGTGTTTATATTGTTCATTTTCATTTTTATAAGCCACCTTGAGTACTATTTTAGGAGAAAGGCAGAGTATAACATTCCTAAGTAAATAAGTACACCAACTAGTATCTGCTTGTATCTTAACTACTCAATCAAACTAGTATCCTACAGATTCAGTATATGTGTTCTACACAATTAAAATACAGAAAGTCCCTGATTTACATAAGGGTTCTGTTCTGGGGCAACTTTTTCATAAGCCAAGTTTTACATAAGTTGGAATACCTGACCCTCCCTCAGTTCACCACTCTTTGAACAAAGCAGGAAATGCGGAACACACTGGGAGTACTCTCCGCATTCCCTGCTTTGTTTAAAGAGTGGTGAGTGCAGGAAGGGGCAGATATGTCATCCTTGGGCTCCTGAGGCTCGTGCCATCACTGGTCGCAGCCTGGCAAGCTGCAGAGACTAGCAGAGACTTTTAAAACCTGCAGCCCAGTACATGTGCTCCCTGAACTCTCCTCCCCCCAGGCCCCAGCTTCCGCGTCTCCATTCTATGGCACAGAGGCTCTAATTGTCAAGTTGCTGAGTCACTTGGGTTGTCCCCACACAGCTCCCGTGGTTTGTAGCTGTGTCTGCAAGCGCTGAAGAGCTCGGAATGGGGCTAGCCAGGTTGGAGTCCCCCTTGCCAGGCAGAGACCTCCTACTTTGTTTAAAGAATGGCGAGTAAACCTTACATAACCTTGAGTGTATGTAAGTCAAGGCTTACATAACTCAGGGACCTCCTGCACACTTGTTGAGAAAGAGTCTTATAGATTGTCTCCATTGAAGCCAACAATTGAGATGTTCCCAGGAGACTGGTGAGGTACCGTACTTGCAAGCATGCAAATATCTTTCCCTTTCCTAGGCACAGGGGAGGATAAATCGGAGGGAGAGAGCAACTGGCACCAGGTAAAACGTTAAGATAGAATTGTGTTGTAAGTTGTGACAAATAGTATTTGAAGAAGTAAAAACCTTGACAAGAAGTGCTTTGTGGGGAGGGGCTTTGTGGGGAAGGGAGGGGTAGATGTTCTACCACTGTCGTTCAGTGGTAGAACATCTGCTTTGCTTGCAGAAAGTCCCAACTTCAGTTTCTGGCATTGTCAGGTAGGGCAGAGAAATGGACGAATCCTATCTGAACAATATACTGACAGATCTCACAGGCTGCCATCGCTGCAGCCACGCCCAACAATCTGTGGCTCGCTGCCCATGGTGCAGCAGCTGGTAGGACCTACGCCTGCAGCAACAGGCTGCAGACCAGCCATCAGTTCAGGTACAATGGCAGCAGGGGCGGGTTGGGGCAGGGATCAAGTGAGGCTGGGGGTGGGTCGGGGGCAAATCTCGGCAGCAGTGGCATCTACGGATTCTATGCCCTTGTCCCAGGCCCAACATGCCCCCTTTGGCCTTGCAGATTTGTGCCAGCAAAATAGCTGGTGTCGATCTGAGTAGGCCCATTGGGGATCAGGGAGCAGTGGAGGGTATAAGTAAACAATTTCTCTACTTCTCTCTCCCAGCTGGCCCATAGCATGCAGTGGATACTGTGTCGGCACCACTGCATGCTACGGATTGGCAGAGGATAGATTGGGGCAAAAGGTTCCTGTCTGTAACCTTGGAGAGTTGCTGTCAGTATCAACAACACTGAGTCAGATAAACCCATGGTCTAAGTCAGAAGAAAGCAGTTAGGAGCATGATGGGGGTGGGATTTCCAGGTGTACATAGCATTCTACAAGCATAATGGTTTTCAGTGCTTATAGAAAAAGGTTATAGTGCCGTTGTGCAAAGATGTTGGGTTAGTACTACTGATCCACGCAAGTGTGCGGTATATAAGGGCCAAAACACATGTTATTTTTAACATTAGCAAAACTGCAGTGGAGATGGGGGGGGGGCTTTAACACTTTGCCTTCATTGTGGTTCTGATCTGAATCACATGCCCCCATGCACATTATTTTAATCAGAAATCAACTTCCACTTACTCCAAATAGACCTCCAGCCAGGCCCTTCCCTGGCTAGGATACAGCATGGGCCATGCAGCCCATGCTGCATGGGCCACACCGGAGAGAGGGGGAGGGTTAGGATTGGGCTGTTAATTATGGAATAAAAACATTAAACCAAAATAAATGGCAAAAGTACATGCATTTCAGAAAAAAAGATACATGTGGAAAGACATACACATAGTCATAGAGCTAGAAAAAAACCTACTTTTATGCCATCCTCTTTCACAGGATTTGCAAAGACAAACAAGTTGGCTTAAAAGTTAGAGAAATGATGGATGAACCCAGGTGTTGCCATGGGAGACCCTCTAGGCAGGAAGCCAGGGCCTATGAAGAGCATGCAAGTGATGGCATCAACAAGTAGCCCACCTGTAGGATTCTGGCTTGAAACCAATGGCTCATACAAAAAGGGGTCTCGCTTTTTCAAGGAAGATCATTATAATGTGAAAGTAACTTCAAGTAAGAGCAAAGATGCACACTTGATTGCTCTTCTGAATAAAGCAATTTGTCTCTGGTGAAATAAGCAGAGTCTTGTTGCCAGCACCTCTCTCTCTCTCTCTCTCTTTCTCTCTCTCTCTCTCTCTCTCTCTCTCTCTCTCTCTCTCTCACACACACACACACACACACACACACACACACACACACACGTCTACCACTACATGTGCAAATACACAGTCTTGGGTCCCTGGGTGTGCCTGGCCCAGAAGTACAACAAAATTTGGGAGGGGGATTTACTGTATAGTTATGAGGCCGGATTGCAGTGAATTGCTGTTGTGGGGCTGTTAACTGAATAGCAGAGCAAATGACTTCAGCACCTCTGATTAGGCTAACAGTAACCACGAGACAGAGTTTTCTGAAAGAATATAGGTTTTATTAAGAGACTTATGCTGCAATCCTATGCATACTGTCCTGGGAGCAAGCCCCATTGAAGACAATAGGACTTACTTGTGAGTAGGCAAGCATAGGATTGTGCTGATAGAAAAACAAGAAAAACTAAAGGCAATGTTTTCTTGTAAGACCAAGTTTTAGGTGGTGGTGGTGATAGGATACTTGTAAATAGTTGGACAGGCATGGATTAAACAGAAAGGGGAGGGGGAGAGAAAGAGAGAGAATTGAGCTGCAAGCTGGGCTGAGTTTCCTCTGCCAGAGGCAACCTAACGGGAGAGAAGGAAAGGATTAGTGGGAGGCTTAAAATTGGGAATGGAGAATGGAGGTTCCAGGGAGGAATTGTTGCTATTAAGGGTTAGGGAAAGAGGAGAGGAGAAATTATCTACTGTATTCTTAAGCCCGACCCACACCGCACGAATTCCGGTGCGTCACAGACGCGCTAGGCGTTTTGCTGAGCTGTGCGGAGGTGTCTGATTACCATTGTGGAGGCGAGCTGATGCTATCTCCCAATTTCCGGTGCGTACATAAAGTCCTTTGCCCAAGTTTTGAGGGGGTTGCTTTGCGGAGCTACTGCAGCCAACCAATCGGATGAGAGGGTGGGATGAAAGGGGCTGTCAATCAATCGGAACTCACTCGAGTCTCTGATTTCTCATGGATCCATTTCTCCTTCTCACAAAAGTTAGCAAGATGAATTCTATTCTCGGCACAAATTGTTATGTTAGTTTTCTCTCCTTCCAGCCCCCCTCTCTCTTTTCTCGTGTATCGGACCGCATTTGTGCTTAACCAATCACCACTGCGCTTTCTAAGAAGGTGGGACAACAGGAGGGACAACAGGCGGGAAGACACTCCTTCTGACCAGCTCTGTGCGCAGAGGCAGAGGCCTCCGCGCCAGAGCTTGTGCAGTGTGGGTCGGGCTCTAACCTGCTGGGTAGACTGGGGTATGATGTCCTGAGGTCAGGCTGTGTGGTCAGATCCCAGAGAGAAAGAAAAAAATGCAACCAAAAAGGTGCCTCTGGCTGTGCAGGGAAAGTAGCTGCTCCTGAGGTAAGGGCAGCTACCGAGGGTCTCCATGTGGGAAAAACCTCACAATAATGGATTGAATGGAAGTCTCTCTTGGAGGGCCAGACTACAAAACCAGACTGTGTGAATGCCTTCAGTGGGAAAGAAAATGCCAAAATTCTGCTCCCAAAGCAGGGGCAGTTATAGTGTATTCAGAAGTACATCCCACTGAGTTCAATAGGAATTACTCCCAGGCAAGTACGCATAAGGGATTGCAGCCTAAATGTTCCTGATCACATTGGTCCTAGAAGTTAAAACCACCCAGTTCGGTTTTTTAAATTACTTTTCCCCCCTTTCAATTTAGAAAACTATCTAGTGCTGCATACGTAGGAACGTCCCCCCAATACAAAGAAACCAAATGACTTCCTTGTTTTTGGGTGGCCCCATTTCCCGTACAAACTGATGGCACTTGACCACATAAGTTCACTGTAAGTATAGGTGGTGATCATTTGGTTGGATCATTCATTTTCTTCTCCGGTGTAGGGAAACTTTGGCATTTCATGAAATCTATTTGAGTCAGTTGAATGAAAGACTAAGCAGACGGATATGTAATGCTGAGCTAGCAGAATCCAGGAAGTTAAGTAGGATTTAATGATGCACAAGCCTTGGGATAGCTCTATTTTACTGGGGTGATTTTTCACTCTGGTGGAGCATCTCTTTAATCAGATGGCACCTGTTTGTTCAGAACTGACATCAATGGATGGTCTTTCAGTTACAGTATTGTTGTCCACTGTACAAACTACTGTTCCATACCTCTTTACGCTCCAGGCACAGAAAACTAACTCTGAATTGTCTGTTTCTTCTGTGATAGTCCCAAGCCGATAACTCCCCCCCCCCCGTACATAAAGAATGCAGGTTTGAGTCTATAATGAATTATTGTAGACACAGCCTTTGTGATGTCTTGTCTCCCATGTTTTGGTGTACCATGCTATCATGATTCTCTGTAGCTTCTGACCATACATCATGATGAATCATAAAATGAAATCTTGCCTCTGGCTTTGTCATCAATCTTGCATCTTCGTCCCCAGTTGGCAGATGAAGGAATAAGGATCATGAAGCAAATGCTCAGGTGAGCTTGATACAGAGCTTATATGATCAAATGCCTGGGATTTCATCTTCCCTGCTCTCTCTCTCCTTCTGCTTTCCATTTTCTTAACAAACAGAAAGTGCACTGTAGAAGTCAAACCTGGAGAAGAATGGTAACTTTTTGCAGTTTTCTCTGCTTTGTGTTCCCCCCACCATATTTGGGGGGGGGGAGGATTGTTAACTTTGGTTCAGCTGGCTTTGCAGTCCAATGAGCCTTGACTTTCGCACTTTAAAAATATTTCAATGGCCATTTCACTGACAGTGTGAGTCTAAATACAGTACTCTCATGAAAATGTGGAGCTGACAGGCATGCACATCTGACCTGCAATGTCCACACTTCACCTGGCGCTTCAGCAAATGCTGCCTGCTGTTGGATCGTGACGTTTTGTTCCAGCTGTGCAACATTCTTCCAGTGGTGTTGTCGCCGGATTTGTTTTACTCACGAGGAGTATACTTTCCCCTTTTTCTTTCTAGGGGCTTTTCATTTGATGTAGCTGTCAGATCTTCATCCCTATCATTTCCTCTTTCTAACTGTGTGTCAGATCCTTTCGTGTAGGTGTTCTGTCTGTCTCTTATTATCGGTAACCAGATGCGGTTAGCAAATGACAGGTCCTGTTGGCGGTTCACCAAGCCTCCTGGTCCTTTTTTACTTATTTCAAGAGCCTCAAGATGTCTCAATACTTTGTAGTTGTCTTCCTTCTGTAAGCATCTAGCTTCTTCAAACCGAATGACATGTCCCTCTTTTATTGCATGTTCAGCGATCGCGGATTGTTGCGGATGGTTTAATCTCCACGATCTCTCATGTTCTGCTATTCTAGTTTTTATATGTCTGTACGTCATACCAATATAACTTTTATTGCATTCGCATGGTATGGAATAAATACCAGGATTAGAAAGGGCCTGTCGTTTATCCTTGGGGTTCCCGATTATTTGTTGTATTTTAATAGTGGGTTTAAAGATTGTTCTTATGTTTCCCCGTTGTAGTACCCTTGCAATTTTATCCGTGGTTTCTTTGATGAACGGTAGGCAGATCCATGTTTTATCTTCTGTGTTGGATTTATCACTTTCACTGTTTTTCCTTTCTGTTCCTACTCTACATGCTGTGATCTGTTTATATTGCTTTGTCCAACATTTATTGAATTGATTTATTGAGTACCCATTCGCTTGTAGTGAATCCCCTAGAATTCTTTTTTCTCTTTCAAGTGAGTCTTCATCACATACTTTGATGGATCTGTATACTAATGAATTAATCAGGGAGTTTTTTTGTGCTGGATGATGGTTGGACCCATAGTTTAAATATCTCCCCGTGTGAGTGGGCTTTCTATATACAGAGTGCCCTATAGTCAGATCTTTCTTACGGGACACGAGTACATCCAGAAATGGCAGGGACCCATTATTCTCCAATTCTACAGTGAAACGTATTTCTCTGTATTGATTGTTCAGATGTTTCAGGAATATTTCTAGTTCTTTATCACCATGTGTCCATACGCAGAAAACATCGTCTACGTAACGGACCCAGAAATCTGGTTTTAATGGTGCAGTGTCTAATGCTTGTTTTTCAAACATCTCCATAAATAGGTTTGCCACTAATGGGCTGAGGGGGTTCCCCATGGCTACCCCCTCTTTCTAGAAAGAAAAAGGGGAAAGTATACTCCTCATGAGTAAAACAAATCCGGCGACAACACCACTGGAAGAATGTTGCACAGCTGCTGCTGATTAGACACTTCAACAGCGTGTAAGCCTGACACCAGCTGCAACGGTCACTTTCGCTTTGATTAATCACTCCCTTCTCGTGACTCACAGATACCTATATAAACAGGGAGTCAGCAAACGACAACACCATCAGAATCTATTCGATTTTGCCCCAGGAAGAGGTTCCGAGATCGGAATGAAACGTAGGGCTAACAACCTTGGATTTTAGTGATTTTTGTGTGCCTGCTGGCTGCCGTTTAGGAGACCTGTCTGGCACTGGAGATATTAAAATACAAGTCTTTTAACACATGGCGTCTTATCCCGTAGACATGCAACACTGTACAGTAATCTCGGGCCATGAAAGCTTTCAAACAAAATTGTGCGATAGTTTGAACACTCTTTGGCACTGCCCTTCTTTGGAATTGGAACGTAAACTGACCCTTTCCAATCCTTTGGCCACTGCTGAGTTTTCCAAATTTGTTGGCATATTGAGTGCAGCACTTTCACAGCATCATCATTTAGGATTTTAGGTAGCTCAGCTGGGATATTATCATCTCCACTAGCTTTGTTGTTAGTAATGCTAGCTAAGGCCCACTTGACTTCACTCTCTAGGATGTCCGGCTCTGGGTCTGTGACCACACCAGCGTGGTCATCAGGAACATTAAGATCTTTCTTGTATAGTTCTTCTGTGTATTCTTGCCATCTCTTCTTAATCTCTTCTGCTTCTGTTAGGTCTCTGCCTTTTTTGTCCTTTATCATGCCCATCTTTGCACAAAACGTTCCCTTGATATCTCCAATTTTCTTGAAGAGATCTCTAGTCCTCCCCATTCTGTTGTTTTCTTCGATTTCCTTGCATTGTTCGTTTAAGAAGGCCTTCTTATCTCTTCTTGCTATTCTCTGGAAATCTGCATTCAGTTGTTTATATCTTTCCCTTTCACCTTTGCTTTTTGCATTCCTTCTTTCCACAGCTATTTGTAAAGCCTCATCTGACAGCCACTTTGCTTTCTTGCATTTCTTTTTCTTTGGGATGGTTTTAGTTGCTGCCTCCTGTACAATGTTACGAACTTCCGTCCATGGTTCTTCAGGCACTCTGTCTACCAGGTCTAATGCCCTAAATCTATTCTTCACCTCCACTGTATACTCATAAGGGATATGAAAAAAATAGTCTTATTCATTGAACTGCTCAGATGGTAGTGAAAATACCATCAGTTGTTACAGAAACAGTTTTCCTAACAGTAGGAATAATGGTACAGTTCCAAGCTACAACCAGTTAGTAAATTAGTTGAAACATAAAATAATAAATCAGCAGTTAACTACTTTCCTGACTTGAACAAGTTCCTGAGCTGAGCATGTGGCAACACTTTTTACTAATCACAATTCATTGAATAGGTTTTTTTTTTTTGTAGGAAACCTATTCCGACCTAAGCAAAGTTGGCTAGAGTTTGAACATTATATTTTGTACAGTCTCTCTATGTGAGATTCTGAATAATCTAGTTATGTGTTTCGGGCTGAGATTATTTTGACTAATTATTGTTCTCTTTGTAAAAATATGAAGAAAGATAAAACACAACCAGCCAAACAATAGCATTTGAGGAGAGGAAGGTTTCTCTTTCATGGTGCCAATTGCGTATCCAGATAACCCTGATCTTTTTACCAGTCTAGCTTAATACCTATAAATCTCATTGCAGATGCTCAAGATATATAACCTGAACAAAGAGCAACTAAATAATATTTTCGGTCATCCTCTGCAGAATTTTACTGGCAATGATCTAGCAATAGTTATGTGCATATGAGAGTTCAGCATGCATGCACAAATCCTTGTGTGTAGGAGGTTCAGTGGTCTCTGATGAGTTTTGATTTGAGATCCCCTTAAGGCAGAAGAACTGAGAAGGAAGTCAGAATAGAGGGTGTTCCAATGGTAGGAGAAGGCATAGAAGAGAGAGATGGAACAGCTAATCCTGGCTAGTATGGGGGAGGTTGGTGCTAATAGAACATGGGAAGGCTCTTGTATCATTTCTGCACATGTTCCAAGATGGGTTGTTGTGGGACTTGGGTTGTGTCATCTGCGTTTCATAACATTACAGTAAGATAATAATAGGTGATGGACAGTTATGGGCACCTGCACTTTTGCACAGTGATTCAAAGTGTTTCAAGTGGGCCAGTTTAAGTAACTGAGAAGGACTGATATGGGCTGTACAATGTAAATGTTTGGGGATAGGGTCTGTAGGTGAGTGGTAGAGCACCTGCTTTGCATGCAGAAGGTCACAGGTTCAATCCTTGGTATTTCCAGGGAGGGCAAGACTCCTGTCTGAAACCTTGGAGAGACACTGCCAGTTTGTGTAGACCAGGGGTGTCAAACGCGTTTCATACAGTGGGCCAAATAGCATTCATGGCGCCTGCTGAGGACAGGAAGTGACATCATTAAGCAGTTGATGACCAGAAATAAGTACCGGTACTTTTTTCTCACTTAGGAACTCATTAGCTGCAAATGACAGAAGAGAAAATACGCAAATCTAGATATTTTCAAGATATGGGAAATTCCAATTATCGCGTGGGCCGCCCTTTCAGCAGCAGCTTCTGCGATGCATCACTTCGTAGTTCAGCAGCTGATGGTGGTGCTGGGAGAGCCCAATTAACATGCAGGCTGAAGAGCTTCAGCAGGCTGTATCCGGCCCACAGGCCTTATGTTTTATATCACTGGTGTTGACAATACTGAACTAGATGAATGAATGGTTGGAAAAGTATAAGGCAGCTTCCAATAAGGTAGCTTCCAATGTAGCCTATATTTTAGGAGCAAAAATACTTCACACATGTGTATCTCTTATATCCTACTGCCTGTATTACAGCGCAATCCTATTCACTCCCCCCACCGGTGTAACCAGCAGGGGAGTGAAGGGTGGGAGGCTTTGGAGGGGAGGAGGGATTTAAATCCCCTTTGAATCCCCCTTTGGAGGGGATTTGAATCCCCTTTCTGTTCTGGGGCCTCCCATTCTCACTGCACCACTGGCTGCACCGGTGGGGGAAGTTGGATAGGATTGCACTGTACATTTCTATTACCTGTATCACACCCATCACTAATCAATCAATTTAAGGAGACTCTCTTTTGTCATCTTCAGATAAGCATGTTATTTTACAGTTAGCAAAATACTTTTATGTTGTTATTTTGAGACGGAAAATTATAATCTCTAGTATTTTTAGTGAGTTTATTTAATTAAACCCATAGTGCCTTTTTTAATTAGGGGTTGGTTATTTGCTGGAAAATTTCCATTTTTCCCCTTTAACTGATTGATTGTCTTGGTTGCTGTCAGTGGATACATCACTGGATGGTATTGTATATGTCTATGTTTATGCCTAATAAAGGTTAATGAATGAATTTAGGGAGACTTTGTGTAGTTATGTTTTTTTCCAGATTTATTTGGTTATAGTTCTCTAGTCTATATATCTTTAAATGTAAATCCTCCAAGTACAATGTAAAGAATCCAAGCTATTTTAAGAGTAATGTACACCATCGTGTTTTAGTACAGTTGAAGAAAAATAATAGCATCTGGTACATCTGCAATAGTAGCATAACATTTTATGATATGCTGTTCCCATATTTTAGTCTCTATATGGACTGCCTTCTGATCAGTAAACTCATAAAATATTTTGATATTGCAGGATGTGATCCAGTGTAGTTCATGAATAGCTTTAGATGCATCTGAAATGCTGTTTTTAGAATCAAACATTTTAAATAGCACACACAATCTACCCATCATTTCAACATTTCCATCCTAAGTATTCCATCCAACAGAAATCTATAAGCAATTTAAGACTTTTAAGTGGAATGTATTGTATACCATATTGAATATTTATGCTGGCTGAACCTCTGCATAGTGCTAACTATGCATAGTAAATAATACTAAGGATAAAGCTGCCAAAGGTTTGGGGATACAACATAAGTTGGGGTAGATAGATGGATTGGTAGAGGCTCAGGCAAATTGTATTACAGGTTGATTACCCCTTATCCAGACATCCGAAATCCAGACTATTCTGAAATCCAGACATTTGGGGGGCTATGACTTTTTGTAAAAAAAAAAACAAAAAAACTTTTTTCCAGCACCTGGCTGGCATAGCACAAGGCATGCTGGGGCACAAAATTATTAAAGCTATTGTATAAAATTACCTGTAGGCTATGTGTATAAGGTGTATATGAGACATCAATGAATTTTGTGTTTACACTTGGGTCCCATCCCCAAGATATCTCATATTTATGCAAATATTCCAAATTCTAGACAAATCCGAAATCCAGACAACTTCCCGTCCCAAGCAGTCTGGATAAGGGATAACCTGTACCTGCCCAGGTGAGGGTGAGCAGGTGCAGGCGCAAGCACAGTGCTACCTATATGCCCTTGAAACATATATTTATGTTCAGTGCCAGCACTGGATTGCTGGGGGCCATGGAACAAAACCCTGCTCATGCCCTGATGGCAGATAGGATGTGGACCCTCAGCTAACATCTGATGCGATCCATTCTTGTAGTAGTAAATTTTAAAGTGAAAGAGCTTAGCCCAAAACTATATTTCATTGAGACGCTGGCAAAAATAAATAAATAAATGCATCTACTTTAACAGCGCAATCCTGTCTAACCCTGTGGTCTGCACCTTAGGGAAAAGGAACGTTTGTTCCCTTCCCCCGGAGTAAGCCCCAGTTGCCCGAATGGGTCTTCTCAGATATGCAACAGCTATTTTGCTGGCACAAATCTGGGAGGCCCATGTAAAGGCAGCCAGGCCCAGGAAAGGGGATAGGATTCAGCAGAGCACGTCACCGCTGATCCCTGCCCCAGCCCAGGCCCGGCTGACCAATCCCACCCAACCCTGGAATGCCTCGTTTTGCCCTCCCCATGCCCCTCCGCAGCCCGGCAGATAATGTACCTGCTCTGGTGGGCACCGCTCCGGATCTAGGGTACATAGAGCAGTGCAGTGCTCCACCGGTCTAAACTGTAGACAGAATTGGGCTGCAAGTTTCTTTATTAGAGGTTTTTTTCTACCACCAATTATTTCTGCTTTGAAAACTTAGTATATTTCAATTGAAGACCTACCTCCTTTCATCCCAAACTCTTGGAGTGGGTTGCAATAGTTTTAAAACAACTATATATGTAAAAAATGGAAATATGGGATATAAAGATACCCCAGATAAATATCAAAAGGTATATTAGCGTGCTAGCCAATGTACGATTACTTTGAAGGAAGGTCGGCTATGTTTGGTAGGACTTGCTCCCAGCTAAATTTGCATAAGATTGTCGCCCGAATGTAACATGAGTTCAGTACTGTCTCTCAGCCACCCCTTGTGAAAGATGATGGACTAGACATTAACATATGCCCCTAGGCAAGTTTCCTTCCTGCTGAGCCTGATGCTCCTTCTCCTCTAAGGTCCTTTGAAAAATGTTTCACAGGCAGCACCTGAGATCTCCTGCTGCTGATGTTATTGCTCTTGCTGTAAATAAGGAGCATCCTGGAGGTCCGCTCAGCCCCAGCCCGCCTTGACTACGCCTCTGTTTGTACTTTTGTTCTTCTTTCCTAGCTGGAACACTCCTTTTTTATTAGTCAAAATTGAACTTGTAGTATGCAATCTGCGACAATATCTTCTTTTTTTATCAAAAGGAATGGTTATAATTCCAGGCTATCTAGCAGCCTCCCAGCAGGGCAGAGGTCTTAATGCCGTAAGGAGAAGCATTTAAGGTTAGTGGACCTTTCCAAAGTGCCATGAATTTAGACCAGGGATACTGCATTTGACTTTACTTTTCTGTTTATGGTTTCTTGTCGCATATCTGGTTAATGTAAGCATTTAATCTTACAGGCATGTGATCTGCTGTTAGTACTTTCTCTGGCACTTTGAGGGGTTGGAGGGTTACAACAAGCTGATAGTTTACCTAGAGGCAAGAGCAGAAATGGCAGTCCAGTGTTTCTCCCTGTAAGCACTTGAACTCTATATGAGCATGAAAATTACTGAATGGTTTGTAAGGGTTTGACAGATTGTCATCCTCCACAAGAAAGCATGCTGGAGTCTTTCCATTAGTGAACTTTTTTGTATACGCTAGGAAAAAAAATAATGCTCACTCAGATTTCAGCAAAATGTAGCAGGAGTCCCTTTTATTCTTTTGAGCTGCATCAAAACAGGGAATTACTCAAGTTTCCCCCCCCCTCTAATTCTCATAAACATGCCTCTAGAAAATGACTTTATACATGACAATGGTATGTACACTCCTGAACCCCTGGCACAGATAATAAAATACATAGTATTTATATAGTGTATCAAGAGTTCAGAGTGTTCCATGTGCATTGTGTACCATTCAGGCAGAGTGAAAAAAACATGACATGCATTCTCCTCTTAAACACAACCCATCCTTCACACTCCCCGCTTCCGTTCTCTCTGCCTAGGACAGTGATGGTGAACCATTTGGGCTTGGTGTGTCAAAATTTTTGAAAATGACTCTGCTGGTGTGTGTCCCCCCCCCCAACTTTTAATAGTACTTTGACTATTGCTACTTTTAATAGTAATTTTGAATTGAACTAAACTGAAATCAACTATAGAACCCATTGCATTTTATTTAACATCAGTTGGTGACTTTTTTGTTGCTGAATTTTACTAGATAATAATTTGAAAGAGGTCTGCCAAAACCCCTGCCCTAAATGTTCAAGACAAGCTTGTAAAATGTTTGTGAAAATGTAAGGTGTGTCGGGGCCCTGGTGGAAACGCTGGCATGTCACCCAAAATGACCTCGCGTGCCACATCACGGGCCTAGGAGGTCTTTTTTTCACCATGAGATAGCTTCTTTTTCTCTGGAGACTCCGAGAGTGAATGTGATACTGGTGCACTGGCATGATGCTCTTGCGTGATGCGTTCATCGAAACTGATGGGTATTCAGGCTGTTGATGGCCTGCAGATCGACATGGTTGCATCCAGGCATTCCCTCTCATTGCTTCATTGGTCAAGTTTAGAGATTATCTCAAGTAGACAGAGTGGGAAAGGAGATTTTGGAGCAGCTGGCGGCATTGTTCTCTCACTGCAGCTGAGTCGTTGTGGCAAAGGTATTCTGAATCACTGAGGAATAGTGGTGATGATAGTAGTTGCAGGGTTATCAGAGAGCCCAACTTTATTTCAAAAATAAGGGACACTAGGAGTGGCTTGTCTGCTCTTTTGAGATCAGTGTGGTGGTTAGAATACCAAACTAGAATGAGGAATCCCCAAATTTCTGAAATCCCTGTTTGGCTATGAAGCCCACTGGGTGACTTTGGACTGGTCACTCTCTTTCAACCTAACCAACTTCACAGGCTTGTTGTGATGACAAAACAGGTGGGGTGGGGAAGAACCATTTATGTTGCTCTGAACTCACTGAAGGAGGGGCAAGATAAAAAATGAAATAATTAAATACTAAAACATCTGCACCTACAGCTATACTGGAATGGTTACAGGGTGAACCATATTTGGTTAACGAGAAATAAGATGGTTCAGTCACCAAAATAATTTCCCATGTAATTAATTATTATATGAGCAGTTATACTTTGCAGCACAATTCTGTGCATGTCTATTCAGAAGTAAATCCCAATGTGTTCAGTAGGGCTTACTCCCAGGAAGGTATGTATAGGATTGCAGCCCTGGTTGATGTCCAAAGAACTCCACATATCTAACTAAAGGAACCCCCCCCCCCCGTGTCTACCTGTTCACATGTGCACAGAAATATTCCCCATTTTTCCTTCTTACTCTGCAGGTAGCCTTTCTTGGGATGGTCTTTTAACCCTTAAGTACATCTTTTTGAGCTGCGTGGTAAACAAAAGTAGGAAGTTGGTGGGGGGACGGGACTGAAAAGCCCTGGTTCATGTATAGGTCATGAATGGCCCTTTGGATTCCTGTCTCTGCCTGCAATGCAGGTTGTTACTCCAACCTGCAAGCCACCTGCAGATTTGAACTGGCTACAGACACGGTGATCTGAAATAAATGATACTAGTTTTATTCACAATACGGTGATGCTTAGAACCAAAGAACAACTCCTTTAGTAAAGGCAGGTTTAGCAACTCTGGCTGCAGGAGGGTCACCTTGGTAAAAAGTTTAATCACAGCTGGGCAATTTGACAGGCCACTGAAATACCTTTTTTTGATGACATAACAGAGTAAGTTGTATTTGCTTGACATATGCAGAATGGTGACATTGATATTTACCCCATGCTGCTATTTCTCCTCCAGTTTCATTTTACAGCCCCAAACTGAAAATAGCTGACAAATTATAGACAAATAGCTGACAAAAATACAAGATCTTTAAATAACCAGTGTAGATCAGCAATTAATCCCCTGAAAACGTTTTGTGTATGTTTCACCATTTTCAGATGTCTGATTGCATGGTGACCTTTTATATTCATCTCAGTATACTGAACCTACTAAAATCACAACCCCTCCTAAAGAATATAAATATTCTTATATAAGAATGAACCAACTTCCTTGATGTCATCCATGTTGCATCTACCATTGGCCCTACATCAAAGCATTGAACTATCTAGTCAAGGAAACCTGGAATGAGAAAATGATTGCCCCATAGCCACATGCCCACTTTGCAGATGGCATCTTCAGGCAGGACAGTGAAAAATTCCTGTCTGGAACCCTGGAATGTTGACAGTACTGTGCTGGATGCAGAGACAGTGGCTGGAGGGGGGCGGTGGGGCGGTGGCCCCCCAGGTGGCATGCAGGGGGGTGAGAAAACGAGCAGCGGGGGCAGTAATCATGCCATTTCATTGGCGGGAGGAGCAGGCGGCAGCGACAGAGAGGGCTATTGGTTTGGCCCACCCTTCCGCCCTGTGCCTCTGAATCCATGTTGAGCGGCGGTGACGTCACTTCCGGCGGTGACGTCACCGGGGGGCTGCATAGCTACACCTCTAGCTAGATGGGCCAATGATATGACTCACTGTCAGCCAGCTTCCTATGATGTGAAAAATCTTGGGACCAGTAGTGTTGGTGCAATCCACACGATAGAGAAAGTAGTGTCAATACTGGTAATAATAGTGTCAATGCTGAAGATAATTCCATTCTGCATTGTTTCTCATTTGATGAGTCTGTTTCCGTAGATTTTAACTTTCAGTGCAGTAAAAGCAAAACACGAATGCAGATGCCTTCTTTAGCACACATCCTTCCTCTGTGTTCCTGTTACATCATAGAACAAGCTGCTCCACACTGTAACCAGAGCAATAATTTCTAAGGCTCTCAAACAGTTGTGCCCTGCAAGTGTACTGAGGACCTGATTTGCAAAGAAATGTATGATGGTATGTGAGAGATGCTAAACCTATCACTGACGTGAGCTACATTGCTCATGAATGACAGCCCTGGCACTTTCAAGTTCAGTTAATTCATGCTGCAATAGAGGCATATTAGTCACTGCTCTTCATTAAGACTGCCTAGCTCAGAGCATTTCATATTGCCTTAAACCTTGTTCAATCCTTCCGGCATTATTTGAGGATGTGTCAGTTTAAGAATGCAGTCTCTTAATCCTCTCAACCAAAATGTAGTATATGGGTTGCCCCATTTACTGTAACATGAATTGATCTCCCATCTTTTTCACTTACAATGAAAAGACTTCTGGTTTTGTTCTTTGCCTCCCATCAGCTTTGGACAATGAAATACATGGAGTGCTGAAACTACAAGGTTCTTTCACTGAGATCAGAGTCTGGCTAGAGATGTGGGACGAATTATATAGAATGGTTTAGACTGAATTTCGAAAGAGAGGCCATATAACCATAGCATAGGAGGGCTGACCCTGAGTTGACAACAGGCCCCAGTCTGAGGTGAACAGTCTGTACGGAAGAGGCTGGAAGAATGGGAAAGCAAGGAAACAGTAGCAAAAAGACTGAGAGAGAAGCAGCCAGGGAGACTCATGCAGCTGTCAGGAAATAAGAAGCCCTCTATTGAGTCAAACTGATCATCCTTCTAACTCAATATTGTCAACTCTGACTAGAGCAGCTCTCCAGACTCCCACACAAGGGTCTTTCCTAATGTCCTGTACAGTGTTGTCATCAGGCCTGTAGCTTTATATATTTGTAGAGAAAGTCTTCCTAGTCTGCTCAGCCTCCTGCTGTATGTTAACCTTGTTGACTTTCAAGTTAAATACCTTTGTTTATATTTAAAGAAGAGCTCTCAAGGGGTAATTTTTCTCCTCATATGTATTGGTTATTTGTCTCTATCAAAATTTACATGAACCAAACTTGAGCGAAGTCAAGAGAAGATGAATGAACTGGAAGGCAAGATAAATTCTGCAATTTTTTTTTTAAAGAACTGGTTGCATCTTATAAATAGAAGGAACCGATTAAACAGTGCTTATTCCCAATATTTAACACCCATGTCCTCCATATTAGGCATAGGCAAATATAAATCACAAGGTGAGGCATCTTGAAGATTATTTACACGGTTGAATGTGTTCATTCTGCACATCCAATCCCCATGACATACATAGGTTTCATTCAAAATTAATCTCACATAGTTGATGGGAAGGATTGTGGAACGAATGTGGGGCTTGTGGTCTGAATGATCCTACGTGTCTCATTTGTATGGTAATCCACCAGAAAAAAGGGTGACTATTTTTTAGAATAAGTCATATTGCCTGTTTCACGGTTTAAAATTAAGAGCTGCGGAAGGTGCTGTGTGGCTGTACCCCTGTTGACAGAATGTAGGTGACTCTAGGAAATAGACTTTTCACAGGACAGTGCGTGGTTTTCAGCCTCCTTTCCATGCCATTTACATTCCTGTGTTCCACTAGCTCAGTCTTCCCAGTGGAGTAGCAAGCATGGAGTGGGCTGCCCCAGGTGCCGCTTGCGGGAGGGGATGACAATCTTGCTGCCTGCATCTTCAGCTTGCAATGTGTTTCTGTGAGGGGGGCTGGGATGGCTGAGGAGTGGCAAGCAGGGCTCCATTTCAGCGCCAACCTACTTCTGGGTTGCCAGGCTCCATGCCTCCGCATTGTGTGCCATGGACACTAGGGACACCGTTGAGTTTTCCACATCTTCCCATCAGCTAACTTAGCTGGGTTCTAGTGCCTGACACTCTGTTTTCAACTGACTTTTACCAATGCTGTCTGGAATTTGTGGGAATAGGAAGAAGGACAACTGTGGATTCATCCACACAGCACTATTACCAGAAGCAGCCCAAGACAACTTGGCCCCTGAGGTGGTGCACTAAATGCAGCCCCCTTTATCTCAGCTGCCACCACTTCTCTCACTCCCTGGATTCAAAAACAAAGAGTGGAATGGAGTGGAAAAGTGTGGATGAGAGGAGGCTGGTAGGCTAGAGCATCACTGAGAGCCCAATCCTATCCTCCCCCCCCCCGCTGGTACAGACATGCCAAAAGGGGGGGTGTTGTATCTAGTGGGGGGGAGATCAAGAGACTTCAGAGGGGAAAGGTGATTTAAATTGCCTTGCCCCTCCATAAGCCTCCCACTCCACAGTGGCTCTCCTCAGACCAGCTCTGTAGCTGGCGCAAGTCCGAGGAGAGAGAGGGGGCAGGGAGGCTGCTGAGAGAGGGGATAGGATCCGGCGCATGTTGTCGTGCCAAAATGGCTGCTGCATGGAGCACTCCGCACACTGTCAGCAGCCATTTTGCAACAGTAGAACTCTGTTCTGCTCTCTCAAAGCGCTCTGGCCGGAAGCCCAATTCTGCGCAGGGTTGGGCTGTGCTCCATCAGTCTCCTCTCGTTCACAGTTCCTCTTCTGGTCCATTCCGTTCTTCCTTTTCCGCTTCAGGGAGCAGGAGGAGCAGCAGCAGTGGAGGAAGATGAAGTGCCCCCTGCCAATCTGCTGCTTGAGGCAGCGGCCTGAGGTGGCCTCATGGACAGGTCAGCCCCGACCATGGCGGTGTGTCAATTTCCCGTATTTCATCTTTGTTCCCTTGGGCAGTAGCAAGGGGAGATCTGTTCTTGTCTACTGATAGGCATACAAATACGCGTTCTTAACGTGTTTTCAGTCCATTGAGAGATGTTCTGTTAGAGCTATTGTTGGAGCTGAAAAGAAGAGGCCTTCATTATTACTATATTATAAAGAGGAAGAAATATGTGAAGTACAGGCATTTCATGTTTGTCATAAAGAAAGAGAATGAAATTACCTGCAGCCCAACACTGTTTTTTGTAATTAAAATGTCCATCAACATTTAAACCAGAACGTTAGACAGTGACAAGTCTGCCAAGCCCATCAGAGGTTACTGCCTCAGATTAACACAACACGTCTAGATCTGTATCTGTATCTTGATTATGATTTCCTTCAGAGGAGACAAATGCCTTCTTTCCTAGGATTAACAAAAAAAAGGCAAGATCAGAAGTTACCCAAAATGATCTGTGTTATCTAGAATGGATAAGAGAGGAAATACATCAAGCACTTTAAAATATTGCTAAACAAAGAACAATGACAGACCTCATAAAGGAAATGGAAGATTTCATTTTTGATTATGTTTTAAGAAACGTCACTATCATTTTATCCTGCATGCTCCTTTTTGTAATGCGGAGGGGGGGGGGAACGCCTTTGAAATTCAAACCTGATTCTCAGCAGAAGCAGTAAGTTTTGTTTTGTTTTTAATTTTGTCTCACCTGTTCGTTACTGACAGGGGCAAGAAAACTGGACATGATGTAGACTTTTTGATAACTCTACCAGGAGGATCATGGCAGGATGGAGAACTGCTACACCAAGTGATTGACTCCTGGAAAAAGCAGGTAGAACAAATCTGCCCTGTGTTCGGCACTCTTAAAATGCAACTTGATGAATGTATGTAGATATTGAATGCTTTATTTGCTCCGATCAACACCCAGAAGTTATTTTTCAATCACACTTATTGGCTTGTGTTAATTTGTAAGGGGGGGCTAGATTGGGGGGGTAATTGCATTCTGCTGTTCTTGCTATTCCCTGGCCACAGTTGCTTAATTGCTATCTTGCTTGCCAGAACAACTGGAGGGATTCGCCTCTACAAGTTGATATATGGTTATTCCTGCTCCAAAGTTTATTTTCTAAGCAAAATCCAATTGTGTAACACCAGGTCTGTGACTCTAGTTGCAGTGACTTCACTAAAGTGCCTGAGGACACTGAGTGGAAACTGCTTGTAGTCTAAAAATCAGCTATAGTCAAAAATACAGTGGGTTCTTTCTATCCGTGGATCCAGGATCTGCAGATTTGTCTCACCGCAGATCCTGGACCCGCAGGGTCCACTTAATGGTTTAAAAGAAGAAGAAAAAAAGCCTTTCAATCTGTTTTATTCTTTACCACACAACCACCACTTGCTTAAATATAATTTTTAAACATTTATATCCAACATTTTCCCCTCCTGCACACGCATGAACATAGGCTCACACACTAGACCTACACATATAGACACACACACATAAGACATATACTTGTCCCAGCCCTATTTTATTCTATGTTTCATTCCTGATGAAATGAAAAAGGATAGGATTTCTAGATTGGTGAAAAAGTGTGGCAACCTTTTCATTTTGGGCAAGTGTTTCCTGAAACCTTTTCTATGTTTGTTCATTTTTGTCTCCAAACCTCTTTTGAAGTACTATTTATTTGAAATAATATGATTTGAATTGGTTTCTTTAACTCTTTAGGGTGGACCACTGGCGTTGCTCGAGGTGGGGCGGAACGGTATGTTCCGCACTGTGCTAACCTCTGTTTACTCCCCGGCACGAGGTGGCCCTGCCCCCTTGCCGTCGGAGCCATTCAGTGCGGCAAAGACAACTCACAGTAGACTCTCTACGCGTTGTCTTCACTGCACTGAATGGCTCCGACGGCGAGGGGGCGGGACTGCCTCGTTACGGGGAGTAAACGAAGGTTAGCACAGTGCGGAACTTACCGTTCCGCCCCACCTTGAGCGACGCCAGTGGGGTGTACACCAAGTTCATTCAAAAGTTCCAGGCCCTCTTTAACACTACAGGCTTTGTCATCCTTGTGATCAATTTCCCTGAAAGAGGTACCTTACAGACCAATCCTACCTAAACTCCTGTGCAGTGATGCAGCCGTGCTGGTGCGGGCTGTACTGCATCCTGCAGGGGAGATTTGCATGCTGGAGGTCTCCTCGGGGTAAGGGGACATTTGCCCCCTTTCCCCGCGGTAAACCCCAGCAGTGGCAATGGGTCAAAGCAGACCTGCACCAGTGATATCATTGGTGCAAGTCCGCGTTGACCTGTGCAGGAGGATCGGTCCCAGGAAGAGGGTTTGGATATGACATACACCGACGCTGTCGATCCTGCCCCCTTCCAAGTCCAGTCCGTCCTCCCCCTGCACCCTTTGCCACCCTCCCCTGCCCCATTGAGCCCCCTCCCTGCCCTCCCCCTCCCTCTCCGCTGCGATCCACCCCCTGCATGGACTTATCTGGTCCAGTGGGCATCCCTGCAGCCACTGGCACAGTGGGAAGTCTTTGGCCTTCCCGCAGGCACTTCTGGAACTAATGCTATCAGAAAGCACTTGATGGCGCTTTTGCAACAGTGCAAGCTAACAGAATACACGTTCTGCTGGCCCAAGGGACGTGAATAGGATTGTGCCACCACCCAGGCTGCAATCCTGTACACACTTCCCTGGGAGTAAATCCCACTGAACACAACGGGACTTACTGTACTTCTGAGTTGAAATGAATAGGATTGCAAAATTAATGATACCGGTATTTGAATTCCTTGTATCTTATGGTCTGAGTCACAGTTTAAAGTGCTTGTCATTTTTGGAGTGGGCTAAGGGGAGAAACTCAAAGACGGTCACCTCAGCATTTTTCAGCTGCAAACAACCTTCTCTCCTTGCCTTTTGTACCACTGCATTTCTCAATGGAGTGCTCATAAATTTTATATTATGTCTCCTGGATGGCTTACTGATGAGACTCCACGTCTGTTAGCTACGCTGTATGCATCATGAATAGCCAAGAGTGGGATCTCCTCTATATCCATTATTTCTCCTAACCAGAAGTGAATGAATATCAATAAGTCTTCATTCCCAGATCCCTCTGGGTATCCCTTTTAAGCAAAGGTTGCCTTGCTTGTTGTAAGATTCAAGCTGCTCCAGCCTGTTGGCTTCCACTTTACTGAGACTTATCACATTTCACTCAACCTGAATATTCATCTGAAGAGCTGAATCTGCCATTTTCGCTGTCTTCCTTATTTTATCTTCACATTCTCTAATTTGAATCTGTAACAGCTCCACCTATTTGTGCTAATTCAGCTTGCAGTTCTCTTTTGTAACTTTTAAGGCAGTCACTGAGGGCTGCTATATCTCTTCTTAGCAGAGTTAGGAGTGCAATCCTGCATAAGGATCCGGCCGGTGGCCCAGGGCCACCGGTCGGATCCTGTGTATTGGTGGGGGTCTGCTCAGGAAAGGTCCGGAGATCTGCTCAGGGAAGGGGACGTTCATCCCCTTCCCCGGGTGTAAATACCGGCCGGCCCGACCGGCCTCCTCAGATCTCCGGCAGCTTCCGGTGGATTGCGCTGCCCATTCCTTCTCTCTGCTTGAGTCGGAGGAGGTCGTGTAAAGGCCAGCTGCCTGCCGGGGATTGGGATATGGCCGAGGCCATACCCTGCTGCCTCCCGATCTGGCTGGGCCAATGTCCCCCTCCCTCACCCGGCGAAACGCGCCCGCCGGATCCCTGCTTACCTGGTCTGGCGGCTGCAGGAGTGCTCTGTCGACGGAGCAAGAGAGGCCGGCCTCTGCGCCAGCCTTCCCTGCTCCAGAGTAGTTGCAAATGTGCTTTACGGCACATTTGCAACTACTTCTGGCACCGGGGCACTTGCTCCGGCAGCTTCCGGTGGATTGCGCTGCCTGTTCCTTCTCTCTGCTCTCATTTGAGTCTGCTCTCTCTCTCCCCCCCCCCAGTTTTTGTGTTCTGAGACAGTACTGAGATTTCTAAAGTTTCATTACATATTGAATATTTCTTTTGTTTTATAACTTCTGAGATTTGCTGAATCCAGCTGTTTGTCTTAGCCCAAGCTGCCTATTTAGGGAGAGGAGGAGCAGAGTTCAGAGCTCAACTTTCCATGATGTCAATCAGGGCTGGCCTAGCCATGAAGCAGATGATGTGGTTTGCATTGAGTGGTAGGGAGTGGGAGAAATAACCGATTCAGAGTGCCCTTCACGTCAAGTCTGCCACTGTCTCTCTCTAGCCCCCCCCCCGAGTGGATGGTTGGTGCTACCCTGACCCTCTTCCTGCTTGCTAAACGCAAGTGGAAAGCAGATCATAACTTCCTTACCTTGCTCCTTCCTCATGTGGTGCAGGATTTCCTGTGATATTTAAAGCGACTGCATGAGGAAGGATTGAGATGGGGGGTACGGAAGTGCCCCTTCCTCACAGTTTTAAATTTAAAGGGATCATGCAAGGAAAAAGAACTTCCCTGTTCCCTCACCTCAATTCTTCCCTGCACACTCCTGTTTTTAGTCCACACTTCCTGTTCTTAGAAAAGAAGCACACAAGGAAGGAGTGAGGTGAGGAGGTAAGGGACTTTGTTTGGAGGGCTGTGCATGCAATGGGTCATGAGGCGGCATCAGGCAACATCTGGTTGGGCCATCCCTGTGTTTGATGATATCACTCGATATCACATCTCTTGGAGACCATTTTTGACACCTTTTGCATGGAGTTTGCAGAGCAATAAAAGCCAGTCTGGAACAAGTAGGTCAGCAAACCTACAGAGGGACTGCTAGGATCACACTGGTCACTGATGCCAGGCAGGCCTGCGGGCTTCTCTTGTGGTCTGCATGACTGTCCATGGGGAGGGTACAGTGTCCTCTTCCCCTGTTGATCAGCTGTCTGTGGAGAGCAAAGAGAATCACAAAGAGCATTGTAAGACATAGAAGCATCAGATATGGTCTCTGGATCAAAATGCATACTCAGTGTTTGTGAGGGAGACTGGTGCTACCTGGGTACAGATGTAATGGTGCCCTGGTTGGGGGTGAGGTCATGGGGCCTCAGAGCATTACCTTTCCATCCTCTGATGCAGCGGTTCTCAAACTGGTGGGTCGCAACCCACCAGGAGAACTGGATGCTGTCCCCTGCCACCTTAAGGGGCGGGGACAGCATGACAGTGGTGGCGGCGCGCCAAGGGATCACACCGCTGGGGGGAAAATGTTCTTTTTTTACTTACTGGGGGGGTCCTGGCGGCCCTCTGGAGGGTGTGGGGAGGCCCGTAGTCCCCTCTGCAGCCCCCCCACACTGTAGATCTCCACTCTGTGGCGATTGTAACCACTTTGGGTTTTCAGACGACAACACTGATATAATATCCTCGCAGCAAACCACCTCAAGATCTTAGAACAAGATTTGTGAAGATTGGAACCTGGACTGAAATATTAGGAAAGCAGAATGCAGAATTAATCTTACAACTGAGAATATTTACCGTATATACTCTCATACAAGATGAGAAATTTATGCCTAAAATAGACCCTGAAAAGTCTGGGTCATTTTATCCCCGGGTCAGTGATCAAAGCCAAGCTAATCCCTGACAATCAGATGTTCCGAGCAAAGCCCTGAGGCTATACAAAAAACAGGTGCTAATTGCTCTGAGCTGAGCTCAGTTTACAAGAGACAGTAGTTGCTAATTCCTTTGCAAAGAGCTGTGCTGACCTGATCTGCTAGAGTTTGTAAGAGAGCTCATTGCTTTGCAAAAAAGTGATCTGCTACAGTTTGCAAGAGAGTTCATTACTTTGCAAAAAGGTGATCTGCTAGAGCAGGCGTTCTCAATCTGTAGATTTGAGTACCCCTAGGGGTACGCGGACCAACGGCAGGGGGTATGCTAGAGCCTGCCCCTTATCAACATCAATCAGTATTTAATTACTTGTTTATAGAACTTAAATGCAACCCCCCCTGTCTGTCTGTCTGTCTGTCTGTCTGTCTGTCTGTCTGTCACACACACACACACACACACACACACACACACACACACACACACACACACACACGAGTTAAGTAAGACATTTTTCACATTTAAAATTGTTTTAGTACTTTTTATGTAATGATTAATTAGCTAATTAATTAATTTATTAATCCAATTAATTAGCAGAGGGTACTTCAGAAAATTGGACTGTGATAGGGGATACCCGGGCCTCCAAAGGTTGAGAACCCCTGTGCTAGAGTTTGCAAGAGAGCTCATTGCTTTGCAAAAAGGTAATCTGCTAGAGTTTGCAAGAGAGCTCATTGCTATGCAAAAAGGTTATACTTTGCAAAGAGCTCAGTTCCTGCAGGGAGGGAGCCTATTGCATATTATATTTTCATATATAATATAAAATACTCCTTCACCTTTTTTCCTGTTTGGAGAAGAGCTCAATTTTGTGCTGCTTCAGAACAAGGTAAAATGGCTTTTTTTTAAACCCACCCCCAACTTTTGTTGCTGTTTCAGTACTGGTAAGTTGTTTGAGCTTTTTTCCAGGATCTAACCCCACAAATCCTTAAGTTTTACCCTCGTCTTATCAAAGGGTCACAGCAAATTTCAGGATTTTTGGCTCAAAATTTGCCCTGGTCTTATCAGTGAGATCGTCTTATATGCGAGTATATACGGTAAGTCAAGCCTTTCTCTGATTCATAACCTGGGTTCCCCACGGTTTACAATGTGTCAGCGTGCTGTGGCTGCCCCACTGCCGCTTGTGTTACCTGACCTCAATGCTTTTGTCAGTTCTTATAACTCCTTTCTAAGCATCAGGACTGAAGACATTGGCTGTCAACCAAATCAAAATGCAAAAAACAAAGAGAAGAATTATACTCCTCCTGGCTTTTCTAAAAAATACCTTTGATTTCTATACAAATGGAAAGCACTTTCATACTTGTGACAGCAAGCCTCTCTCTGAATTCACCCCTTTCCTGCTTTTGTGCAGCCACTTCAAAGCATAAAATGCATCAAAGAATGTCACTAAGGTCGCAATGTTGACTTCCTTTCAGCTGTGTTATGGAGAAAGAATTTTGCAGCATTTAACTTGTAAACTATGAATACACCGAACCCTCTTCTATAAGTTTGGTATTTTGGAAGGCTTCCTTTTTCTCACTTGAAAGTTTAACATTGCCAAATCCTCCTAAAAGTTGTTGAAAACTAATGGAATAAGTCAACACAATGATGCTGTTTGATGTGGCGTCATCAGGGATAAGTGAATCTAGGAACAGAGACGGAAAACGTATCCTCTCAACTTAAAAGGGGAAACAATAAAACAGAAAAGCTGCGCTGCAGTCGATAGATTATCTTTTATAATAATGCTTTTAAACATGCTTCATGGGCCTTATAAAATGACTTCTCTGTGGGCTGCAGCTTGGAATGCTGTAGGATAGTCATTAGTATACATTGATACGCTTTATACCAAACTTATGTAACCTGTATTTGGAGTAATATTTCAGTGTGCAGATGAGAGGATAGTGCAGGGAAGGCCATGTCATTGGGAATTTAGTGACTTGGTATAAAATCAGAGTACATCTCCTCTGCAGTGAGTCTTGGAGTGTGAGAAATACATATCTTTGATAAAGTGAAATACAGTAACATATGAAAAGAATCTTCTAAAAAGTTTGGATTGTACTATTGGTGCTGAATTTAGGGGATTATTGAGAGTATTGTGGTTCCATCAGACAAAAAATTGGTTGTCCATTTTAACATGGAGCAGGTTATCATCAGATCCACTTCATTTTATTTGTTGTTTGCTTATTATATTACTTACAGCGCAATCCTATCCAACTTACACCACTGGTGTAACCAGCAGTGCAGCGAGAACGGGAGGTCCCAGAGCGGAAAGTGGATTCAAATCCCCTTTTGGAGGGGATTTGAATCTCCTTTCCATTCTGGGGCCTCCCATTCTCACTGCACCACCAGAAGCGTCGCTCCGGTAGGGGCGGGGCTGTAAGTATCGCTGCGGTCATAGTCTCTTTACCGAGCGAGGAGGAGGCAGCCCCGCCCCCTCACTGTCCGAGCCAGTCCCCTACGGAGAAACCGGCAGGGAAGAGACCCTGCCTGCTGCTTTCTCCGTAGGGGACTGGCTCGGACAGTGAGGGGGCGGGGCTGCCTCCTCCTCGCTCGGTAAAGAGACTATGACCGCAGCGATACTTACAGCCCCGCCCCTACCGGAGCGACGCCTCTGTGCACCGCTGTTTACACTGGTGGTGTAAGTTGGATAAAATTGCGCTGTGAGTTATATAAGTGATTTATATCCTTTCTTCCTGGTAAAATGAGCCCAGGATGGCTAACACCATGTGCAAAGGTGGGAAAAAATGGTATGCAGGAACCCGCATTGGCTTCAGCAAGTTCGTAATACTCGGAGGAAGGAGGAGAGAGAGAGAGAGAGAGAGAGAGAGAGAGAGAGAGAGAGGCTGGAATGGATAGGGGACTGCAGGGTGTTACCATCCTGGGTGCCAGTTGGCATGGCGATTCTTGGAGGGAGGCTGGAGTGGGGGTGATGTTGCAGCACCAGAGGGTTAATGCTCCACACTCAGCAAGACAGCAACAAATGTGGACCAAGGACCAAAGAACGAGGAGCAAAGAACATGAGGCCCTGAAACCAACGTTATTTTTTAAATAAGATTTTGCCCCATAGAATCCTATGGGATTCTTAGGTTGGGTGACTCAATCATAGGGCTCTAAAGTTCTAAGGTTCTAAAGCACATTTGCGACAACTTGGCAGTAAGGGCTGCTGGCACAACCAGCGGCCTTCACTCCGCCGCCCTCCAGACCCCGTGGCCGCCGACGGAGGTAAGTCCTGAACCAGTCGATCCAGGACTTACCAGAACTTACTTACCAGGTAAGTCTTGCACCAAGACTTACAGTGTACAGGGGTGGGGGGAGGGCGGGCATGGCAGCCATGGGGGTGACCGTTGGTGAGCCCGGGCTGGGAGGGGCGGATCCCATGCCTGTTCCCATCCCGGGTTGGCCTTGCATTTCATAATATAGTCATTTGATCATTGCATTACACCCGGAAAGTGCCATACATTTTAAAAGGACTTAATAATAATAATACCTAACATTTGACTAAAAATGTGTCTATTGACTGCTATTGACACTGATCACTAAATATAGCCTCCATGTTCAGATGCAATGTGCTCTCAGTATGGGTTTTGTGGTCAAACAACAGGGGGTGGCCATTACCTTTGTGCCCTTCTTTTGGCCAGACACTTTTAGAGATGGAACTTTGGGAAAGGTCCTGGAATCCAGCAAGGCAATTCTTATGTTCAGTGTACGGTATTTCAGGGCATGGAGCTGTACATGGGGAAGGAGGCAGTGAAATCTGATCACCTCATTGTTCTACTTGGTACTGTGTAACACAGTCATGTGTGCTGCTATACAATTACACCCAGCCTAGTTTTCCAGGATCTATTCCTTGAAGGCAACATTGATCTGCTTTTTTCTGTTGTGTGCTTGCTCTGAACTGAAATATAAAGAATAATATCAAAAGTAATAGCCAATGAAAGTCGATACAGTTTCCCATCTGGATAACCACTTTGATTTTGTAAGCATAGGCCTTGGGCACCTGGCTCAATATTTTGACTCATACTGGAGATCTATAGGCTTTTAGCTATTGTCCTCAAAGTGTTCTGAAAATAACTTCAGTAGGATTTGCACCCATAGGGTTCTTTGAGAGCTCTGAACTTCGACCCTGTAGGCCCCTTCATTTCAAAACTGTTGTACAATCATCTACATTTCTGCTACATATGAAAATGTAGTAGCTGTGTTGGTCCATTAGAAAAAAAAATGAAATCAGGTAACACCTTTCATGTCATTTTAGTTGGTCCTAATAAAGACATTACCAGTTTATGTCTTTGCATACATATGAATGAATGAATGAATGAATAATGGTGTAATATTACCAGCGCTGCATGTAATCTGAAGTTGTTGTTGTTGTTGATGATGATGATGATGATTGATAATAATAATAATAAATAATAATAATAAATAAAACACTATACCCATGCACTCCACGTTCTGCATCAAGGGATGTTTGAAATTCATCAGTCTTGTGAATCATGCAAATTAGATAAATTTGTATAATTCTCACTTTTGCATATTTCACCATTTAAAAACAAAACAAAACTATTTGCCTATTTAGTCTGCTTTGGCTATTTAGAAGGTGGACAGCTATGCAGGTCACTGAACTAAAACTGAGATTTTGAAAATACTGAACCCATACAGGAATTGAATCCCACCATTAATGCGGGCAGTGGATTTGTTGAAATCTCAGAATTCAGAAGGGTGGATGAATAATGATCAGAGGCAAAGCTTCAAACACTAATTAGAAAAAATGTTTAATAACCAACCCAAGGACTCCAAACTAGTTTTGAAATAGTGTTTTCCTCTTCACGTTTCAAGGAACTCTGTTTACAAAGGAAAGGATAATCAAATTGCTGTGTCTCAAACTTTGATAGATTCAGAACCCAATCCTATCCTTCCTCCCACTAATGCAGCCGTTCCAAAAAATGAGTGTGCTGTATTGAGCGAGGGTGTTGGTGGCTTGTGGATCGGGAGGCTTCAGAGGGGAGCAGAAATTATTTTCCCTTACACCTCCGTAAGCTTCCTGCTCCTCAGTGGGCCTCCTTGGACCTGCACAAGCCCTGTAGCTGGCGCAAGTCCAAGGGGAAGGAAGGGGCAGGAAGGCTCAAAAAAGAGGGGATGGAATCTGGCACACACCATTGTCACCAGATCCACCCCCTCCTGCCGCCACCCCACCCCTCGTTCCTTCCCCCTCCCCACCCAGTTTCACACCTGCTGCTGCCTTACCTGGTCGGGCAGGCATGGTGAGAACTGGCAATGGATGTGGAGCGCTGCCGCCTCTTGTGGCAGCACTTCCGTTGCAGGAGCACTATGTGCTCCGTCGGCCACCATTTTCCGAGAGTGGAAGACTCTTCCGCTGTCATAAATCCCTCCCCCCTGAAACTCACTGGAGAACTTAGAGGTAAGTTCTAACCTCTGAACCTCACTGGAGTCAGTAAGTGGAGAAGAAAGGGCTTCATACCTTGAGTATGATCAAGCTATACCCTGAGCAAGATCAGTTTGGTACCAAATCAGAAAAAGTATCTAATGACCAAAGTTGATTTCTGTTGCTAAGTTAATTACTGGTTATCTGTTCACTGGGTCACTTGTGATTAACTGGAACAACATTCTGTCCAACTCTTACCATTCACTTCACTCGTCTGACAGTTAATTAACTGCCGTTTGATTCCGAGGCTCCCCCCCCTTTTATGTTATGATGCCGGGCTGGTAACATCTCGCCCCAATCATAGAGGGGCCGCTTGAAATTTGAGCGAAACGTTGCATTACTAGTGTGGTTTTAAACTTTTAAACCTGTCTTTACCTTGGCTTATAAAAAGTTTATTACTACTTTTATTGCTGCCATGGCTTTTTTTTTTTTTACCCTGTAAATGTGAACCTATCAAAAATGGCTTCATATCTATCTGACTGATTCAAAAATTCGGTGATAGCAAAATACATCTCTCTTTTGGTCATCTTAATAGTATTGTTACCACTGCAGATACTATTTTTTCCCCCTACCACCTCTTTAAAAAAAAAAAAAAAAAAGGATACCAGCACAATCATTTCCTGGGAAATTTGAGTCGTGGTGGTCACTGAAAAAGAACACTTAAATGACAGTTTAAATTTTGCACATTAGATGGACCCTAAAATTATGCAGTTTGTAATTTTTCCAGGCTAATAATTTTCTCCTGTTCCTGTTGCTAGAACAGTAGTTTCCTGCTACGTGAAACAATTACAGTCTCACACATGCTGACTGATTTAGCAGCTGTCTAAAGATGGAAACATTTGTGCTTGTCAAGCTATGCTAGAAGGAGATTCTAGGTCAGATCCTCAGCTGGTCTAAATTGGCACAGCTTCCCTGGGAGTCTATGGAATACTGCCATTTTACTCGTGTTGACGCCCTGCTATGCTCCGCGATGTTACTGATGATATACAATACTTCACTAGATTTTTAAAACGGGAAGAAAAACCTAGTGGGTGAGGACTTACACAGTATGGCTAGGATGTTTATTGTCCTGCTGGGACACCCAAAACCTCGCAAATCCATCCAGAGCCTATTACTAGCCTCCTGTGCAGTGTCTGGTGGTCTCCTGCGCTGCAAACCGGGCCGAAAACCCAGAAGTAAGCAGCAATGATGTCATCGCCACTTACTTCCGGTGGTACTTGGCACAGCGGCGGCCATGTAGGTGGTACGCCGTGCTGAGTACGTTGAGAAACCCTGCTTTAGATGCTAAATTATACAGTTAAGAAGAAGCTGGATGAGGGAAAAGAGCTGCTGAAACATCTTACTGCATTACAAATACACACACTTCAACTTACAGCTCAATCCTATCCAACTTACACCACTGGTGTAACCAGTGGGGGAAGGCAGGGTTGGAGGCTTTGGAGGGGAGATTTAAATCCCCTTTGAATCCCCCTTTGGAAGGGATTTGAATCCCCTTTCCGTTCTGGGGCCTCCCATTCTCGCTGCACCGCTGGTTACACTGGTGGTGTAAGTTGGATAGGATTGCTCTGTTAAAGAAGGACTTGCAGTCCACTGACCTGCTCCAGCTCCTTGCAGCAACTCAATTTCTGTTGCCTGTCTTTAAATAGGCCTACCGATAGTTTCTGTGTCTTGCCCAAGATCTTGTGAGATCTCAGTATTACATTTCTGAAACCTTGCAAGATTTTATAACCAATGCTTCTTCCTTCCAAATGGCACCACAAATCTCCCCCCCCCATGCCCCACCACAGGTGACATCACAGGTTTATCTCTTAACCAGACCAATGCTCATTACGCCTGTAGTAACAGCCCATAGTGTCACTTCTCCTGACACACAGTGGCTGCTGTTCCTGCTACTTTACATATACTGTACTTGACATTAATTCTCATGTATTTGCATGGCCACTATAGATATGGTGGCCATTTTTGCAGCTGCTAATGTGTGTATATACATTGCATCAGTTAAAAAGCATGATGGCAGGGGCAAAGAAGGTCACACAGTCAGAACAACAGTAGTGGCCACTGGCCAAGTGCAGAGGCAATGTGTATTGATGTGGGGAGGGGGGGGCAGCAGTATGGCTGCTAAACATATTTCTAGCATGGCAGAGTATCTCAGTCTGTCTCTGGGAAGATGTGTGCTGTGACAAAGTAAGTGGAGAAGTGAGAATTTAAATGCAGAAATCAAGGAGAGATTAGAGCCAGAAAACCAAATCAAAATATGAGCAAGCAAGGCCCTGAGCAAATACAGAAAGAAGGGATTGGCAAAGGTTTCTCAGAAGATAAATCAAATACTGCAAGTATGTCCAAGTCTTATGGTTATATTGTTGGGAATGAGAAGCAGATGATACTTGTTTGGGAAGAAACCGAGGACCAAATCAGAGGATGCCACATCAAACTACCATCTGAGCTCATGAACACTTCCTGGATGCTCTTCAGACCTTGATGTTACTTCTACCAGTGGAGGATGAGTAACACTAGCAGACCTGACTGAGGACTTAACAATGTCTGAATCACTGGCGTCGCTGGAGGTGGGGCGGAAAGCTAAGTTCTGCAGCTTTCCGCCCTACCGTTACTCTCTGGTACGAGGCGCCCCACCCCCTCGTCATAGGAGCCCGTCAGCGGAGAGAAAGCAACGCGCAGGAGAGTCCCTACCATTGCTTTCTCTCCGCTGATGGGCTCCTACGACGAGGGGGCAGGGCGCCTCGTACCGGAAAGTAATGGTGGGGCAGAAAGCTGCAGAACGTAGCTTTCCGCCCCACCTCCAGCGACGCCAGTGGTCTGAATGATGTTACTATGCTCTGTCTCTTTGAACTCTTCAACCCTGCGGGAGCCTGAAAACTCTCCTCCCAAGTTGAAGATCATTTCAATTATTTACAACCCAATCCTATGAGCCCATAGCATTGGCAGAGCAAGCATTCTGCCAGTGCTACCTACCTTATGCAGTTGTAAAAGCACTTCCGGCAGCGTGCGACTTAGCGCACTGTCGGAGCACCGGCAGGAAGTCCAGAGCCTTCCCACATGTTGGGGGATCGTTGGGCACTTGCTAAGGCAGGTGAAATAGCGGGGGAAGTGGGATGGGGTAGGGGTAGGCAGAATGGTGGCAGAGGAGGGCAGAATGAGGTAGTGGTTGAGGTGGTGGAGGCCGGAATGGGGAAGTGACAGGGGCGAGGAAAGAGTGGATTGGGGCCAGGAAGGGGGTGGGTTCAGTGGCAGTGGCAGCTGTTGAATCCTAGCCCCCTTCCCAGATCCAATCCTGAGGAGCGGGTCCACACAGAACTGCACCAACAAATTTTCTAGTGCAGGTCTGAGTAGACCCCTCTGCACTGTGGAGTCTTATCCCCAGATAAGGGAACAAATGTTTCCTTTCCCAGAGGAGACCTCCGCAACTGTCCCCATGGGATGCAGTGGTAGCCATTTTTGTGTCACTGCATTGACGGGGGGAGATAGATAGGATTGGGCTATTAAGCTAGTATTGACATGAATTTGCAGATACTGTAATTGGTTTGTATGAGGCAAGTCTCTTTTTTTAATGCTAAAAAGGGGGTTCTGTCTTGACTAGAGTCCAGGAATACTTTCCTATAAATGTTGAGCACCACAACAAACCCTTATGGCAAGACATTCTGCCCTCCTCCATGAGAACCTTCAGCTCAGCTAAAAACGAAAGCCAATGTGGTAATTTTATACAAAAGCAGAAATACTGAAAAAAGATGCTTGCAGAATTGGCATGGAGTGCTGTTCACGTTCTGTAACCTACACTATTCAGATTAGGACCTCTTCAGTTTTCACAGCTAACTGCCTTCGCTAAAAGGCACTTTTCGTAACCTAGAGAAATGCTGTTTCAGCTGCTTTATGTGAAACAAGGGTATTGTCCGGTGCCTCATCAAATTAGGTTAATCAGAAACATTGTCCCGATGGATATATCCTAGGCCTTGATTACTATTTAAAAGTGGCATTCTGACTTTGCGTCAGGTTTCAATTGCTTGCTGAAGTCAGCACCTGTGTGACTGTTGCTTAATTCCAGTGTTTTGAGAAGAAAAACATTGATATGGCTATTTGCAGCTTAGTAGGCTTTACATGTTCTTCCTACTTACTTTTTCAAATTGCTAAGCCGCTTAATGATGGGGAGGCAATAAAGAATAACTTAGAGGTGTTTAGTCCTGAAATGCCCTTCTCATCACATTTTGCTACCCAGCACCATCTGCAAAATCTGAAACTGTATCCACTTGAGTTTATATGATTCAATCAGCATGGGAAAAAGAACGTTTCAGCGCTGAGCTTTATTACTGACTTGTTTAATAGGCCTGTAATTACCTGAAGAAAACCAAAGGGAGTAAAGTGTTTTCTGGAAGGATCCAAACCACAAAATTAGAAGTGGAGAGTCCTATAACGAATGAATCATCTCCCGTTTGTCTTTCTGCAAAATGGCAATAGTAGCCATTCTCAAAAGCAGTTAAAAATGAAGGAGAAAACAAACAAACCACAAAGCCCCAAACCAACAATATTCAGATGCTGCCCCTAGAGGCATGAGAAGAATGCAGTGTGTAGCAGAAATCAGATTCACAAAATGAAATTGTAAGGCAAGACATGTCCAACCAAAACTCATTACAACTGATGGGAAAATATGAGTAGCAAATATAACAGAGTATAGATTCTACTTGAAATCTTTGCGTACTTAACATAAATTGCATATCACTACTGGGTTATTCCATGTGAAATCTACCAATGCATGAAACCTTAATGTCATGGATTTTGTTAATTTTTGGTACATTTGTACCTTACCACGAGATGTTTAAAAATTATTTTTTTTTCAGATTTTTTTGTCCATCCGTTTTTGAGATATTGAACTTTCAAAATTGTCTAAAAATGCCAAAATTCACTTGTCACTTCAAATGCCATTTACAAGAAAACTATGAAAGCTACAGACACGGGACAGGTCTTGTATATCTTGTAGCCAATCAGTCAAAATTTCAAGTTGGTATCTCAATGGTATCGTACAAAAATTAATTTTTCCTGTTTGCAGTGACAAGGAATTAAACCCCTCAAGTCCATTTTTCTACAATTTACATTGATAAAATTATGTGGTGAACTGAAATGAAACCAAAAAAATTATAATTAATTTTAATTATATATAGTACATACATATAACAATATAAAAATTATATTGTTGTGAAGCTGCTTTATTAGTCTTTATTAAGTTTAATTCATTAACTGTTTGATAATTACATGATTTGAAATATGGAGGAGAATTAGTGATCAAAAAACTGTTGCAACCTTTTTTTTTTTTTTTAAAGGGGGCACTGGGTAAGTAAAGACTTGAAGAAAGTAACTAAATAGTGAAATCAAACCATACATGAAAGTATGCTCTTCATGCAGATTGCAGTTAGGAAAAGAAAAGCCTTGTCAGATGGAAAACAATATACCCCGTATTGTCCCGAGTATAAGACACACCTGATTATAAGACAGACCCTTAAAGTTTGGTGCTATTAATTTTTTTTTAACTAAATCACTGACATTAAATTTATGCCTGTGATTTAATGAACAGTGCAATCCTGTGCATGTCTACTCAGAAGCAAGTCCCACTGTTCTCAATGGAGCTTACTCTCAGGAAAGTGTGCACAGGATTGCAGCCTAAACCATTCATTGCCTGCTGAGTCTGGGGGAGGGGTGGCTGCAAACCCAATGCTGGCTAGGCCCAGCATCACCATTTTTGCAACAGCCTGATTATAAGACACACCCTTAGTTAAAAAACTTAAATTAGGGGGAAAAGTGAGTCTTATACTCAGGCCAATACGGTACTTGAAAAGGAACTTCCTCCTGAGAATTATGAAATTACTGGTCCTAGTCATATTAAGGAGTCTGAGTATTTGGACCCTGATACAGCTTTAACAGCGCAATCTTATCCGACTTACATGACCAGTGTAACCAGCGGTGCAGTGAGAACGGGAGGCCCCAGAATGGAAAGGGAATTCAAATCCCCTCCAAAGGGGGATTTAAAAGGGATTTGAATCCCCTTTCTGTTCTGGGGCCTCCCATTTTCGCTGCACCGCTGGTTACACCGGTGGTGTAAGTTGGATAGGATTGCGCTGTGTGCCACTTAAATACCTCTTTGACCTCCGTTGGTGAGTCTCTGGTGTGTAAGAAGAAAGTATTAAATAGGTGTAAGACATATTGCAAAGAAAAGATGGGGAAGATTAAAAGGACCTACAAAGAGTTATTTTTTTTACTTCTGAAAATGATTTAGATGAAGAAGAATGTCACTGTGCTGATTCAGAAATTTCCTCATTCAGGAAATTTTTAAAATTATTCAGCAACTAAAGGAAAATTTTAAAACTACGAACAGAAGTAAAAAGCTCATGATTTTGATAGTTTTACCAAAAAAACTGGTCCTGTAAAAGAATAGAAAGTGAATTCATTCTCTATAAAAACCCTGTTATAAATGTTTGGATTCATTTCAGGTTATGACTTAATTCATGTGTTTACCACATAATTTTATTTACATAATTTATAATAATAAATGGATTTGAGGGGTTTAATTCCTTGTCACTGCCAACAAGAAAATTTAATTTTTGTATGATACCATTGAGATACCATCTTGAAATTTTGAAATTTTGACTGATTGGCTACAAGATATATACCTTTAAGTGTGATTTTTTTGAAAATTTAAAAAAAATCCCATTTTTCCAAAAATTCAAAATAAATATTATTTGAATATTTTTGAATTTCTTGAAAATTTACAATTGTGTCACGTTTGTAAATTGTGTACAATTGTGTACAATGGCCTGTACAGTGCTTGATGCTCACTCATGCAACAGAGAATTTTGTATTTAGCCAAGTTTGGCCCATCCATGATGCTATTATTAAGGCATTTGCTTCAGGCAGCAAATTGGGAGGGGTGCACACCTGCATCTGCCCACTTGACGCCACTGCTCCTCCTCTTCCCCCCCCCCTGCCTGTATTGGTAAAGGAAGAGGGGGACAGAATGTAAGAGAGTGTGTGGAAGAGAGGAGCGTGGTGGGCTAGAGTGTCATGCTGCAGAGACTGGGAGGAGCAGAGGCTGGTGCATCACCAGGTAAGGCAGGGCAACATTTGTCACACTGCCTCAAGCAGCAGGAGGTCTTAGGCTGGCTCTGTCTTTAGCCTTCACTGATGTTCCATTATCAACCGACTGACATTAGAATGGTTGAATCATTGTTTGTAATCTTTCTGGGATGCTGACATTGAACCTGGAAGCTGTTGATCAGGAACACTTTCTAGATTGTAAGGGCATTTTCATAATTGCATTACTAAAACCTACTACCCAACAAAGTACAATTGAATACAGGAGTTTAAGTTTCAGTAATTTTTGGCATTCCTTCAGGTCTTATCTACTTTTCCTCTCAGGGTTTTTAAAGGGCAAATTACCATATTTTTCGCTCCATAAGACACACTACCCCCCCCAAATAGGGGGAAATATCTGTGCGTCTTATGGACCGAATGTTGTAAAAAATCGGGTTAAAAATGTCTTGCTTTAACTACCGGTACTAATTTTAACGGCGCTTGGCCGCTTACCACGTTGTCGTAGCACCTCCGATCTTCGTCCTGCGTTGCCGGGACTGCCCCCAGTCTTCAGCTCCAAGACGTGAGCCTCCTAGGTGCTAGACACAACCAGGGAGCCCTGCACAAACATCGCAGCAACTGCGATGTTTGCGCAGAGCCTGCAGTCACGTTCAGTGCCTGTGCGAAGTTCCCTGATGCTGGACGCGACTTCAAAGCCCTCCGGAAACATCTAAGTTCCTCCGATGTTTCTGGAGAGCTTTGAAGTCGCGTCCAGCGTCAGGGAACTTTGCGCAGGCGCCGAACGCAACTGGGAGCTCTGCGCAAACATCGTAGTTGCTGCGATGTTTGCGCAGAGGTTCCTGGTCGCAGCCAGCACCTGGGAACTTCGCGCAGGCGCTAAACGCGACTGCAGGCTCTGCGCAAACATTGCAGTAGCTGCGATGTTTGCACAGGGCTTCCTGGTCACGTCCAGCGACTAGGAGGCTCGCATCTTGGAGCTGAAGACCGGGGGCAGTCCCGGCAAAGCAGGACGAAGATCGGAGGTGCTACGACAATGCGGCAAGCAGCCAAGCGCCATTAAAATTAGTACCGGTAGTTAAAGCAAGACATTTTTAACCCGATTTTTTTGCTCCAAAAAACATGTGCATCTTAAGGTCCGGTGCGTGTTATGGAGTGAAAAATACATTACTGGTTTTCCTGAGGAAGGATCAATGTGGCTAGATGTCATCCTGTTCCAGTAACATCGGAGGAACCATTCGATTCTGGCCCCTACCAATATTTCCTAGAAGTAGCTATGCTTTTGTGAAAAGGCACTGTGTTATTTGCTTGACTCAGTTTCTCATAACATACGTTATTGGTGTGGTGTGGTATCCAGTTAAGGGCTCCCGCACCACTATGATTCTTCAGTTCATGTTGCTAGTCCTCCAGTTCTGGCCCCTGTACCACTGTAGTATTTTTGCTGTAACAGTGATATGTTGATTGATTGATTGATTGATTAATGCCATTAACTGTGGATTATGTGCTCTTCCTAGGGATTGCTCTTATACCATGATCTTATTGAATCAACATTCAACAAGACAAAGCTTCCAAGCAGAAACGTTGATGCTTTAGATTATTTTCAAAAATGCTTTGCAATTTTAAAGTTGCACACAGAAAGAGTGGGCCATGACAGCTCCATTCTATCAGATTACTCTGCTGAGGAAGAAGTGAAAGACTGGAAAGCAATCCGCATTGATCTGGTTGTAAGCCCCTTTGAACAACACGCATTCGCCCTGTTAGGGTGGAGTGGATCTAGGGTAAGTAACCTCAGGTCCACACCTTGGAATGATAATGTACCCAGCTTTACTATTCAGCAGGAATGATAATTTACCCAGCGTTACAATTCAGCAGGGATTTGAACCCAAGTCTCCTCCGTCTAGGTTCTACAATCTGTCTACCACATTACAGTGGTTCTTAGACTGGGAGAGCAGATAGTACTAGATTACCCAGTGTGTTCTCTTTGTTGTTTAAAATATTCATACTCTGTAGCAAAGCAACACAAATGTTAGTAAGAATAAATTATGCAACTATGGTCCACTGGAATTTTGTAGAATTTGAAATGTTTTAAAAAGATTATGTGAGGAAGGGCCTGTGGGAACCAGGCAAAAGATATTTTCGCTCTTCATTTCCTGAGGTTGTGACCAGTGACGTTCCTACACCCCACATGGGGGGCCCCCACCGACGTGACACCCCCATGTGACACCAAGAGCCACGCCCTCTGGGGATGTGACATCATTTTCGTGTGCCACCGCCAAAATTCGGACTTGAATCACACCCCCTGCACCGTTTTCTAAGGCTTTTCAGAGCCAAACGGCTCCAGGGTGGGCAGGAGGGTGCAAAAAGGACCCAGGAACGATGACTGGCTGCACGCAATCAACAGGAGCGGCGGCGGAGGGGGTGACCAGGCGACGCATCCCAGAGGCAAGGACCCTCCCCCGCTGCCACGTGCGCCTGCCACCTTCGGGCTCACCGACTCCCAACCCCACCCTAACGACGCCACTGGGTTGTGACTAAACTCTGCTAAGTATTTTCAAACTCTTGTGTACAACTATGAGAAGCTGGAATCCCGTTTTACTGAGAAGCTCCTTTTGTGGTGCACTGGGAGATCAGGCGGAGAGCAGCACCCTACACAGCCTCAACCTGGACACAAGTGGGTGTGGTCCCTCCCTGCATTCCCGTTGGATGAATGGGGACTGCTGGCTGATCAATGCAGGAAGGTGGGGGAAAGTGGACCCAAAGGAGAATGTTGTCCCTCTGGTCTGCTTTGGGCTATAAATTAAGGACCTATCCTGCTTGCTAGCTAATTTTGCTCCAACCAGTATACTTTTTGAAGTGAAAACTGAGTTTTGTGATAAAGCTTTTAAGAAACCAATTTCCTTGCCCTTTAAAAAATGCATTTCTATTTTCTAAGACCCCTTAATGAAAGTATCAAGACGGTAAACCTTCAGTGTGTCAATCCCCCCCCCCGACCCCCGGTAAAAAACATTCTAGCCCAGAAATGATGTTGCAGTTGCACAGTGTGTGGCAGGAAGAGGATCTGCCCTGTTAATGCTCCTTTCCAGATGGAACAGGCAGTGGAAATTAAGCCTGAATACATCACTATATGAAGTATGTTCCTTTTTCAATGGCTTTTAAAATGCCTTTAGGCAGGTACCGGCAAGCACTTTGCAAACTCCTTTGCTCACTGAAAAAGTGCAAGCACCTCAGCTTTTTTGACTCAGACAAATTGTGCGAGTAACAAGCAAATGGAGTCCAGTATGTGTTTAAATTAAACCACCTCTTCTTATGAAACTATAACAATTGGCAAGGCAGTTAGTATCAGACAAAGCTAATGTGATGTAGTATTGCATGTCAAAAAACAGTCCCTCTGGGTAAGCATCCATTATGGAACTCACATGAACTGCAGGCTGCATCTATTATAGGGAAGAGGGTAATGTATGATTGCAATTTCATATTTCTTAATGTTATCTGTACAGTAATGGGGACCTGACAGACTTCCTTGTAAATAGTAACTCTGCTTTCTCATTATTTTAACTCCAGCTTTAACTCTGATCGACTTACTCTGGCATTTTCTAAGCGGCTGAAATGCAGTTCTGTTGCACATGCCAGTTTCAAGGCAGGGTGGTGTGTTTCAACACAGTCTCTGGGAAATCAGATGTGTGGAGGATTTTCTGCAATTAAAACACAATTTATTCTTAATGTGAAATTAAAAGCACAATTTATTTTGCGTTTAATTTCGGATTAAAAATCTGAAATAAAAACACAATTTCTTTTTAAAGGGCACCGTTTTAACATGTTTGAATGTCTGTATTCATGTTATAATAACATTGAGACTTTTCTGTATATGCAGCAATTTGAACGTGACCTGCGGAGGTTTGCCACCCATGAAAAGAAAATGATGTTGGATAATCACGCTTTATATGATAGAACTAAGGTATTACCTTTTTCCCCAATGTCATTATTGGTTCAGCTTCCTTTAGGTTGAGTGTTTGCTTTTGCTTCTCAATCACATCAAACAATAAAATCCAGCTCTTGTCTTTAAGCAAAATGTAACTTCTCTAGCAGCTGCAAATAGGCTTCTTATTGTTATGTTAATTAGAGGTTGGTTAACGACTACCTTGAAATACTTCAGAAGAGCAGTACTGTGCAACAGTGTACCATAAAATATACTGTTTACTTACACATGAAGGCTCACACAGACTCTGTCTTGGCTTGCTGTATATCGCAGTTCTGTGGCCTGCTTCTAATTCTAAAACACGTCTGACTTCTGTTGGGAAGTTCATTGAGAAACAATGTTAGTGTTTTGCTGCCACTGCAAGGAATGCCTTTTATAAGGAGGTCAGCTGCATGCAGGTTCAAGCAGGGTTCAGGTCTTGGATCTGAATCCACGTACAAAACCGTTTGGAGATTTGGATGCTTCCCTTGTGCATGGCCCCCCTCTTCTTTCTGATCTCAGCTCCTTTTCTTTGATCTTTATGCTGCCACCAATGTCAGCTTCTTCCAGAGCTGGAAGTATAAGTATGCATGTTCGCTTTAGTGACCACTAACATGGCAGTGTGCTTGATGGCACAGAAGTCATGACAAAGAATGTTGGGAGATCCAAGAAGGGGTGATGCCCCCTGCCCCAAGCTCAGAGTTTGATCCTGATGGAGGGGGAGAGTAGTCAGATCAGAAGAACCAGCCCTGGACCCTATCCCAGGCCTTCATCTCACCCTGGACCCTGGGCCTGAGACTAAGCCCATCAGGCAGAGACCCAAGGGCCTGCACACCTAGAGTCTGAATTCCTCTGGAACTGGCATCCCTAACATCTAGAAATCAATGCTCCCCTAAGCCTGCAGCTTGGCTCTGGCAATGGGCCAAGAGGACTTGCAAAGGAGGAGTGCAAGAATCCAGTCCAGGAGGCTGTCCCTTTAAGTCCTCTCTACTCTCCAGGTGGAGAGGCAAAGCTCAGGTGACGGGGGGGGGGGGGGGAGGAAGGTGCCCAGACTTAGAAGTATTTAAGACCTCACTCTGCCTTTGGCTCATGTTGGAGAAAGTTGCTCACTCAGAGCTCTCCAAAGTGCTGCAACCCTCGCTAAGCTCACCTCTCCTTGCCTTGCAGGGATTTACTTAGGGCAGTGGGTTGCAATGTGTGAGTTGTGACCCCTGGGGGCTTGTGAGCAGCTTGGAAGGGGTTTACAAAGCTCTGAAGAACTAGGTTAAATCCCTGGAAACTCCAGGTAGAACCCCTGTCTGAACCCCCAGAAAGTTTCTGCCAAAAAGTCTAGGCAATACTGAACTACATGTACCAGTTGTCTTACTCCAGGGGTTCTCATAGTGTCGGTCACAACTAGCCATAATATAGACTCTGGGTTGTGTAAATTTATATATTATTTTTTGGGGGGTTACAGTAACATAAGATTGAGAACTCCTGGCTTAGAGGACAGTTCAGAGCAGTAGGTGTGTAAGGCTATGTGAAATTGGAGAGAGAATGGTTATGGTAGGCTAGGGAAGTAAGCACAGACAACCCCTGAGACCCAATTCTTCCGCTCATTCGAAGATTAATCGTATGATAGTGTGGGAAGTTTGGAACAGGACGAACATCAAAGGTTGGCCAAGTCAGACTGGCTGAGGGCCCACAGGTCCTCAGGGGCCCTCTTGGCCAATCCCTGAATCCCCCAGCAGATCGCTGAGATGGCAGCAGCTTGAGTTGGTGAACTGAGAAACTCCCACAGTCATTCTTTCTCTCACCACTGTTTCCCAGGCTGCGGCACGGGCGGGAGGATGAACCTGCCTGCCCCACAGGCCGGGAAACAGCGGTACGGGATCCGTGCTTTCACGGAGCCCACGCTGCTGACCAAGAAGTGATATCACGTGATGTCACTTCCAGGGCACAGCAAGTTCCCGCGGCGCCTGGGCACCACCGGAGCTTGTTATGCTCCTGCTTCCTTTACTTTCCTGGCCACCTGGAAGTTGAGCAGCAATCTCTGGCCTCTTTAGCCTCAGTGCCCCAGTGCCAGTGAGAGAGGAGCACCCAAACCACTCCCTTTCTACCTTCCCAGTCTGGGGATGTAAAAATGGGGGCAGTTCGGCCACTGCTCTCTTTGTGCTACTGGGGCACTAACTAAGCAGCTACCAGACAGCCTATTCTTCTGTCAGTTCCGTGGTAGAAAAAAGAGCATCCACAATGCTCTGCAGGGGGGCAGCAGTGTGCATGTGTGCACCATGGGGGAGCCCTTAACAAGACTTTGGCAGTGGGCCCTCTAGAAACTGGTGCCCACATTGACGTTGAGACCACTTTGTGATTTATTCATAAAACTGAGCTGAAAGTACCCACTGCTTTTTATGAACATTTTCTGCAGTATCCCAAAGAATTCCCACCCTTCAATGATTTTGGAGTAATTGCTTTGAAAATATGCAAAAAAGGAGACTTTGCCCCTGAAACAGGTTTTTGGATAATAGCTTTTGAATATAAACTAATGCCCCTAGAGAAGACCCCCCCTTTCTCATCTTTCTGGTTTCTTTAATCCCATAAGGAATGAATGAACTTCAGTTGTCCTTGAAAACAAGGGCTTAGCTGAGGCCAGCTTAATTACCTGCACCTCATCCAAGGAAGGAGGATGCACTTTCATGATTATAGATAGGTCAAGGCCCAGAGAATAGTCTGGAGGCCTGTAACACAGTTACACCACTGAAAGTGGGTCTGGATAGGAGGCCACCTGGGTACCATAAGTCTGCTGCTCTGAGGAAAAAGCAGGGTGAAAGTCTAATAATAATGATAAGAGGTCACAGTCCATTCACAAGTTTAAAGGGCCTTCCAAGAGGTACTCCAACTGGAGGAGGCTCACAGTCTCAGAGGATATAAGAATGTACGAAGTATCTTGCAGGATCAAGCTAAGATCCATGTAAGCTCGATTCATCTGGAAGCATAGGAGTAGGGCATAAAGCCATTTAATCATTTAATTTGGTCTGTAAACTGCTTTGTGAACTTTTGTTGAAAAGCTGTATATAAATACTGTTAATAATAATAATAATAATAATAATAATAAAGGTGATGAGTGACTTAACAAAGAAAAGTGGAGAGAGAACAATGTTCTCAAGGCTTTGTGTGGAAATGGTTTTCATCTGCTCCCGCCAGATTGTCTAAAACATTTCCCCCCTCAGTGCAAAATTGCACAGTCTGTTTTTATGCATCTGTATAGGGAGGTTGATTCATTCACTGCTACTATCCAATGCCACTAGCCAACAGCGTAACAATGGTGGAGCACGTGGTTCGGCTGAACCAGGCGCTGCCTGCTGCGGGGGCGCCGGACGGACTCGAGTCCGACTCGAGAGACCGTCCGGCGCCCCTGCAGCAGGCAGCGCTCCACCATCGTTATGCCACACACACTCACTTGCCTCACTTTCTTGACTTGAACTTCCTGTGCGGGGAAAAGGAGTCTGACTCTCGAGGGCAGGCAGGGAATTGAAGGAGGGGGCACACAGTCTCATGTCATTTCCGATGCGCCTGGTCTGCCGGCTGCCGCGCTGCCGGCTGCCGGCGCTTGAACTCAATGCGGGAATCAATGGAGGTAAGCTGGCTGGGTCCGCGCTGGGGGGGGTGCCCGGTGCAGGGTCCCGCCGGGTCACCCACCCCCGGAGCGCGGCGCCCCCACCCCCGGAGTGTATTTAATGTCTAGGGGCGCCAATCCCTCCCCCTGAACCGGGCGCAAATTTAGTACGTTACGCTGCTGCCACTAGCTGCAGAACTGTGCTAGGCACACCGGTGCACAGAAATCCCTATCCAGAGAGAAGGGATGAAGAAAGATATGGGAACCTGAACAGGAACTTAAGCTCATTAATAGAGCATGCGCTTTGGTTTCTTGAGTTTAAAAGGATCTTGGGTGATCGGGCTGGGGAAGATCTCTGCTCAAGACCTTGGAGAGTCACCATAGTTTTCAGTAGACAGCTTTGGGCTTTATGGACCAAAGGCCTGACTCTGCATAAGAGGGCTCCTATGTGCATAAGTAGGCTTACCAGATCTCCAACCGGGACAGAGTACTAGACCTTTAGGAGAAGGAATGTGGGCAGGTGTAGCTTGTTAAACCTTGGAGCACAATCCTACGCATGTCTACTCAGAGGTAGAACACTGAACATAATGGGGCTCGCTTCTGAGTAGACATGCCTAGGATTGTGCTCCAAGGTTTAACAAGCTACACCTGCCCACATTCCTTCTACTAAAGGTCTAGTACTCTGTCCCGGTTGGAGATCTGGTAAGCCTACGCATAAGGGCTCCTATGCATAAGGAGCATAAAGGCTCCTGCATAAGTGCTTCTATGTGCAATCTCAAATTGCTCCTAGGGCAAGTACAGTACTCCCCCCATATCCGCTGGGGATATGTTCCAGGCCCCTCCGTGGATACTTGAAACCGTGGATAAGAGCGAACACCCCCTCCATGGTTTCCTGAGGGCCCCCTGCCCTGCCTCCCCTGTGGGCAGGCGTGCGCGCGCCCCCGCTCTTATTTTTCTTTCAGCAAGCTTTGTTTCTTTCTTAAAACAAACAGAGAAGCAGCCTCCATTGCAGGCAAGTAGAATGAGACTAAGTTCTAGAGAGGCTCTGCAAGGTTTCTGTTAACCTTGCAGAACCTCTCTAGGACTTAGTCTTGTTCTACTTGCCTGCAATAAGCAGCCAGAGGCTGCTTCTCCTGTTTGTTTGTTTGTTTGTTTGTTTGTTTGTTTGTTTAAGGAAGAAATGAAGCTTACTGGGAAAAAAGTGAAAGCCTGGAGGGTCCCCACAATCCGTGGATAACTGAAACCGTGGATAGCGAATCCGTGGATATGGGGGCCCACCTGTATGTATAAGTGAACTGGACATTTAGGAAGAAAAGAGTTTGCTACAACACATGGATACTGTTTGTTGTAACAGAACAGCAGCTTTCTTTGGGATCACTGCTCTTCAACTTTCTTGTTGGCATCATTCAAAAACTGCATTTTCATGGGTATTTCAGTGGTGTGGGAAAAGAGGTTATATGAGTGGTCCTAGGTCTTGAAACCTGGCAGATCACCATAGAATTAGATTAGAATAGAATCCCAGTAGGTTGTGTTGGTGCCACTTTCGTCTCACAATGTGTCTTTAAAAGTCATTCTGTATACCTATTAAGGTGCACCTGAAGAGCTTGAAGTTTGCATTGTCACACATTGCTTCCAATGTGATGCATAACTGAGAATCCCAAGCCGATACAGTATGTCCAGGGCATGCCTTGTACGAGAGCCCTAGATATGCAAACTTAATTCCAAAGGAGCACTGACAGGAAAAAGCAATATTAAAACATCAGTTATGAATAAATTTCATACCTTGTGCAGATGGGAACAAAAATGAATAGCTATTGCCTCTGGGGAATTGTTTTAGTGTTACACTGTGAAATTATTTCATGTCCTTGTTTTTCTCTCCATGACTATGCATATACATGCAGTGCGGATCACTTTTAGAATGACACAACTATACTGTGAAATCATGTACAATTATAAAACAAATACATGATTTGACAGTGTAATGTTTTGATTTGAGAGGGCATGTAAGAGGAAAAGGGTAGTGAAGGGAAGAATCTTAGAACTCTCCTTTGTGTTAAAACATCTGAAGCAGGATTTTTAAATATATCACAGAATTATATGGTTGAAAGGGAATTGAATTTTCTGGTCCAGTTCTCTGAAGTGAGGTTGGATTCTTCTTTCCTAAGTAATAGAGGTTGAAAAATACTCTTAAGTCATCGCAGGTCGGATGTGGAACAGATGCCGGTGCAACTCCGCCGGCGCAGGGGGTATTTCAGGGGCGTTGGAATGCCCCCAGAATGTCTCCTATGCCGGAAGAGTTGCGCCGGTTTCCATTTGACATCCAAACTGCACATGTGAGGCGTCCAAGGGGGTTACGCCGGTGTCCACCCTGCGTTCATCATCGTACGGCAAGTTACACTGGCATAAGTGCTCTTACACCGGGGGATCTACTGCTACACCGGTGCAAGAGTTACACAGGATTGCACCCAGAATCATGTAGCACACTGGCGTCACTAGGGCATGGTGGGGGGGGCAGGCTGCTGTCACCCCCCAAGACCTAAATGGATTACAGTCCACGTCATCTTGATGGAAGAAGATGTGGAGAAGAATATGCCATTAATTCATCCACATGTGGTTAGGCTCAGTAACATTGCTGGCCTGTCCCGGGGGGGGGGGATGACTCATTTCACGTCATCACCCCTACCCCCTGCACTCCCGGAAGGCTTCATTTCAAGCATTCCAACCCAGGGTGGGTGGGAAGGCCAGAAAAACGTGCTGTTCCGGTGTGATAATGCTCCATAGCTGCAGCTGCAAAAAAGCAGCCACGGAGCACAAAACTCCCACCTCAGCTCCTCCTTGTGATGAGACTGCAGATATCACCCAGGGGCATTGCATCCCCCCCCCCCCGGCCCTGCTATGCATCTGCTTAGACTTAGTTACAATAAAGGAGGGGCACATACTAACCATGTGCAATAATGATCTCACAAGGTGGTGATGATGGTCTGGGGGTTCCAGGAAAACCCAATCATTGTCTGTGCTAATACTATGACAGTGATGTCATGTATAGCCAGATCATACAGGGTCAGTCATTGTATATCTTATCTACAAGGCAAGAGTCAGGGTATAAATCTCCTAAATAAATAAATAGTATATAAACCCTATTTATATACTATTTATTTATGTAGGTGGCTGTGGAGAAGGGAAGGGAACACATCCAGGAGAGAACATCTTCTTGAGACCTTCTCTATATTGAGCCATCACTGAGTCAGTGATAGACTCAGGGCCCAATCCAATCCTCTCCAACCACCCCCACCCCCCGCCGATGCAGCCACACCGAAAACAGTCGCACTGTATCTGGATACGAAGGGGGCAGATCAGGAGGCTTCAGAGGGGAAACGGGAAAGGGGAAAACAAAAATGTTTCTCTCCACACCAGGCATCGTTTTATAAGTTTCAATCAAGTCCTCCCTTAATTGCTTTTTTTCCAAGCTAAAAAGCCCCAAACATCATAATCTTTCCTCTTAAGTGCTCCAGACCTCTGTTCATTTTGGTTGCCATGTTTTGCACCTTTTCCAGCTCTACAATATTGTTGTTGAATTGAGAAGATCAGAAGTGTACACAGTATTCCAAATGTGGCCAGACAATAGATGTGTGTAGTGGCATTGTAATATTAGCAGTCTTATAGTGCAATCCTATACAGTTGAACTCAGAAGCAAGTCCCACTATGTTCAATAGGGCTTCCTCCCAGATAAGTATGTATAGGATTGCAGCCTCAGTTCCTTCCTTAATGACCCCTAGCATGGAATTTGCCTTCTTCACAGCTGCCACTGTCCATGCCACAATTCTGTTCTGACTCAGGACCCTCTCCACTTATTTAGTGAGCAACGGGTTCAAACCATCTGGGCCAATGATGCATTTAACAGGCTGTCTAGTTTGGCTCTTAGAGTGAATTCACATATAATGAGATCTTTGCTGCCTGGAAGGGCAAGTTCAATATTTCTGAAATACTGGTGAGGGATCTGGTTCTCCTTATAACCACCAGACCTTGCTTCTTGAGAGAGAGAGAGAGAGAGAGAGAGAGAGAGAGAGAGAGAGAGAGAGAGAGAGAGGGAGGGAGGGAGGGAGGGAGGGAGGGAGGGAGGGAGGGGTGGTAGGAAAAACAATCAGAAGAGCCAGTCATGCCCTTTGTTCTCTGTGGTACTACCTATGTAGATGAATAATGAGGTCCGTGAGCTATCGGTCGCCCTGCTGCTATTTCATCATCTCGCTCTGGTTCTACTCCTGGAATTGTTCTCTTTTTTCACCATGACAGCCTGACTTGAACAGGCAGCGTCTTGAAATCATCCTTGACACTCACAAGTCCTTGGAGGGATCCCAAACCTTCATTGGCTGTGCATGTTTCCAGAATTCAGGCAGTATCGTCCTTCTCAATATTCCCTTCTTAGGAAGGTGGCAATATGTGAATGCGTTCTTCAAAAGGGAAACTGCTTGAAAAATCTCAGCTGCACAATGTTTATACCACTCTTTATCGATTTGATAAATAAGGGCATGTATTGTCTATATGTTTGTATATTTTTATTTCTGTAATGAGATTATACCCCACCTTTTCAGTTGAAAACTGCACAAGGTTCGTGTCTTTACGATAAAATCAAACATAACAACATTTAGAAATTAAAAACACAAACAGCAGGCAATAAAGTAGCAGCGATAAAACAGGTTGAGTATCCCTTATCCAGACTGCTTGGGATGGGAAGTTGTCTGGATTTCAGATTTGTCTGGATTTTGGAATATTTGCATAAATATAATGATATATCTTGGGGATGGGACCCAAGTCTAAATACAAAATTCATTGATGTCTTATATACACCTTATACCAGTGGTGGCCAACCTTTTTATGACATGTGCCACTTTTAGTTTTTTTGTATCTTGGGCGTGCCACAAAAATAAATAAATAAAGTAAATAAATAAATAATAAATACCCGTGTTTTTATTTTATTAAATAGCCATGTTTAAATGAAAACAGAATCACCTTCAGTTACTTAAAGTTTATTGTTATATCATTCTTAGAGTACGTAACAATGAACCATAAATGAGCCAGGATGGTGTAGTAGTCTAATGCAAGTACACACACACACACACACTCTCTCTCTCTCTCTTTCTCTCTCTCCTCATGTGCTTCTGTAGTTTGCCCACACACACACTCTCTCTCTCACTCTCTCCTCATGTGCTTCTGTAGTTTGCCCTCTCTCTCTCTTTCCTCATGTGCTTCTGTAGTTTACCCTCTCTCTCTCTCCTCATGTGCTTCTGTAGTTTGCGCGCACACACACACACACACACACACTCACTCTCCTCCTCTCCTCATGTGCTTCTGTAGTTTGCCCTCTCTCTCTCCTCATGTGCTTCTGTAGTTTGCCCACACCCACACCCACACACACACACACACACACACACACACACTTTCTCTCTCTCCTCATATGCTTCTGTAGTTTGCCCACACACACACACACACACTCTCTCTCTCTCTCTTGGTAGTCACCCCAGAAGACTCTGTGGTGTGTAGTAGATGGCTGTGGAATACAATTTGTCTCTTTAATCCTCATGTGCTTCTGTAGTTTGCCCTCCCACACACACACACACACACACACACACACACACACACACACACAATCTCACTCTCTCTCTACTTAAAATTAAAGTAAATTGCAAACCACGACAAAAAGCCTGGGTCAAACAGCAAGCCTCAAGCAACAAACAACAACAAATTTTAAAAGGGATGGACTGCAGTAATTTGCAGAGACTCCCCACCAGACCCCTCCCCCCTCTTTTAAATTAGAATACCTTTGCAGAGGTAGACTGCCTGATTCCTGGGTCAACTGATTACGTGCACGGCTCAATAATATGAGTAGTAAATAATTAGCCTCCTGGATGGAGAAGAGCAATTGCAAGCACGTGAAGTAAATTGCAAACCATGCCAAAAACCCTGGGTCAAACTCAAACAGCAAGCCTCAAGCAACAAACAACAACAAATTTTTAAAAGGGATGGACTGCAGTAATTTGCAGAGACTCCCCACCAGACCCCCTCCCCCCTCTTTTAAATTAGAATACCTTTGCGACGGAGAGGCTCCCTAGGGGCGTGAAGAAGAGCAATCGCAAGCTGAAGAGGAGATTCCTGGGTCAACGGATTCCTGGGTGGAACTTGCAAGCTTCCTCAGATAAAACAATTAGCTTCCTGGCGAAGAACAATTAGCCTCCATCGAAGAACAATCCAGCAAGCGCAAGCTGAGGAGCCAGCTTCCTCGCTGCCTTCGTTCGCGCCTCTTTTGCCTCCCACTGCTAACGGCTCGCGCGCTCCTTCGGCTCTTGGCTGAAAGCCAGGAGAAAACAGCTGATTGGCGCTGCTGAAAGCGCCACCTGCAGGCTCCTGGCGTTAGGCCAGGAGCCGAATGAGCATGCGAGTGAGCAGATCGGCACTGGAGAAACACTAAGAGCAGGCACGGAGGAGCTTGGGGATCCAGAGAGCGCCCGCGACCGCGTGCCACCCGACGGACCTTCCCGTGCCACTCTGTGGCACGCGTGCCGCGGGTTGGCCACCTCTGCCTTATACACATATTTTTAATAATTTTGTGCCCCAACAATCCTTGCGCTATGCCAGCCAGGTGATGGAAAATATATATATATTTCAGATGAATTTCGAATGTCCGGATAAGGGGTAATCAACCTATAAAAGGTGGCAGTGAGGCAGTCCCCCTCCCCTCCCCCCTCCAAAGCTAGTTGAAATAGAAATGTTTTTAAGCCTCATCGGAACCGCTCCACAGAGGAGGCTGATAGTAGATCTTCTGGAAGTGTCTTCATATGTGTGGCTAAAAACAGAACAATGTTTACCATGTGGGCACTGCTCATGACAATGCCTATATAGTCACTCGTATTGCTTGGATAACAGTTATCTGTAGGCTGTAGTGTGGTTGTGAGTTGTAGTGTTCTCACACTCTTCCAGCTAGGCACTGGCGTAGCTGGAGGTGGGGCGAAAAGCTAAGTTCTACAGCTTTCCGTCCCACCGTTACTCTCCGGTATGAGACGCCCCGCCCCCTCGTCGTAGCAGCCCGTCAGCGGAGAGAAAGCAACACGCAGGGGAGTCCCTGCGTGTTGCTTTCTCTCCGCTGACGGGCTGCTACGATGAGGGGGCGGGGCGCCTCGTACTGGAGAGTAACGGTGGGGCAGAAAGCTGCAGAACTTAGCTTTCTGCCCCACCTCCAGCGATGCCAGTGCAGCTAGGGAAAGGTTGGAGCATAGTACTAGTGGTCCATTGTGAACCTGGATCCTATAGGCATCTGGTTCCTTTTGCGGCTTAAGGAGCCATCTTGTGGCAGGGATCCAAAGAAGCTTCTTTCTGATGCATCACTTAGGGATAAGTAAGGCTACATTTTCCCCATATTTCAAGAATGGGTTTCAGGCAGCATGGGGGCTACATCTGGAAGTCTGGGATGCCCCACCATACACCATAGTTCTGCAGGTGACTTTTTTTGGTCCTGGCCTGTGTGTACGCTGCTTACCTAATTGTCAATAATATACTGGGCAGGTTTTCAAAGGCAGTTGAGAACTTTAATTTCATATTTGTTTTTATTACCAAGACATTCTGGAAGTGGCTTTACACGCCAAAGTTAGAGAGGGGCTTTTACTGGTTCTTCACAAAACTGGATGCTAGTCTAGCCCAAGTTTGGCAGATGCTGTGCTAAAATTATGTGGTGATAACGGAGAGGCAGTCAGTCTTGAGAGAACATCTTGATGAATTAAACATGGTACAGCTGCAGTGTTTGCTTTAGATGTCTGCAGTAATGACTGGATTTAACCATAAAGTAAACATAAAGATTCCAAGTGCATAATATTGATCTCCAGTGCGATTGGTGTTGTTCACATAGTCATTACTACAATTGAACACTGAGTCATTGTAAGCAGATGTACATTCTTTTAGTTGCTAAGTGCTTCCCCTGCTTTATCTTTTTGGGCAGAAGAGCAATTATGCATTCGACTCTGGGAATTTGTTCTTCTCTGCACCTGGCCTGCTTTTTAGAAATCAACTATTAAAATGATCTCCGCTTTTCCTCCACAATAAAAAAATGACCATGCATTGCTGTACCCATTCCTATACAATTTCAGTCATTGGAGACTAATAATTCAGAGGTTTTTATATGTGTAAAATATAACACCTTTACATGTGTAAAATGTGCACATGTGACCTAGATGTAAGTCTACTTAAAGCTGAAACTAGTTTCATGTCAACAATATCCTTAGAAGCTGTGCTCCTGCTTTAAAAAAGAATCTATAAATACGCGACTATAAGTCATATCAGTGAAAGTTCGAAACTGGCCCAGAAGTAACTTCTGGAGGCCTTCCAAGGTCCATGGAGGCCATCCCAGGCCTGGCACAATGTGGGAGCAGCTGCAGGAGGTGAGTCGCGACCCGGAGGTGGCCTCTGGTTGCATCCATTTGGCTCCAATTTGGAGCCAGATGGAGGCAGGGGTGGGTAAGTGGGCCCACCTAGCGACCCACCTCAGCATCGGGCTGCAACCCACCAAGTGGATTGTGACCCATAGTTTGAGAACCCCTGCAATAGAGGTTTGACCTTTTGGAAAAAGCTGTTTGATGGAGAAGGGAGAGCGGTCTGAATGTTTTCCTTCTCAAACAGCCAATGAGTGGGATTCATGTCGGCTTTGTATATAGGTCTACACATGCACAGCCCTGGCAAACGGGGCAAGGAATTGTATGCATGATACCTATTTCTGTGCACAATTGTGTATCCACGTAGGAATCACTATAGACAAGCCTGCTTCTGCATGACTGTAAGTGCTATACACTGGGGTAATGGATTTTGCACGTTACATGCACTCTATTACAAACACTTTATAGGAAAATTGTGACTCTTACCACAGGTGTATTTATTCGTTTAACATTTGAAAGTTTTAACAAAAAGAATGCCATGACAGTCTGGAGAATGCAATGTCTCCCATGTTCTTATGCAGCCATTCTCCTCTATCTGCCATGTTGCCTATAAGGGCGCATTGTGCTGTATGTGCCTGTATCTGTGTGCTAAGTCAGGAGCAGAGTGAAACAGGGATTTTTTTTTCAGCCATATAGGGATCTTTTCACATGTGAGTGCTGCATACTTGCATAGGGAAGGATCATGCCCATCATATTTATATTTCAATATAACATCACTGCGGTGGGCATAAATGCATTTCAGGAAAGAAGAGTAAAGTAATGGGCTTACAGATGTTTTTGTTATTATGGGTCCCATGATCTCAAGCAATTTGCAAACACTTGTTTTAACATCAACATGATAAATCTGTTTTATTTAATGCTCTCACTTTGGTGACTTTTCATAGATTAGCTATAATTTTAAAAAAATCCTTTCTTTATAGAAATATATGCAGCTATATTATTTCTGATTCAGAAACTAGTTCAATGATAAAATGAAACCAGGGTATCTAATTCTGGTTCGTATTGGCTTCAAAATGTATTCATGCTTAGAATGATTAGAATAAATTCCATTGCATATTTTAATACCGTTCTTCATGATTTTTCTCAAGGGCTCAGAGTCAACGGCTTATGCTTGGAAAACTCCTTGTTCAATCAGAGTTTGTTATAATGTCATTTCAAAGAGTGATGGATGGAAAACCAACTTATTTGTAGCTGGATTAGGGATAGATTAGGTCTTTAAAACAGGCGCTGTAATATGAATATTTCTACAGCAAAATACCAGTTAAATGTGAAATTTACATTCTTTATATAATATAATGCCCAAGGCATATGAAACTGTTTACCCCTGGAGATTGTTATTCTATTGAAGAGAAAGTACATAAATATTTCGTGTCCAATGCAGTGCAATTTTTTTCCTTTTCCATACAACATTAATTCTATACTAATGTCTTCCCTTGGTGTTATCACCTATGCCTTTCAGATGTTATCTTTCATAACATCCCTTGTCCGGGACTCGGAGCGAGCCCCGTACTTACCCGGAACGCTGTACGGGAACCAGGCAACAGCAGCAACCGCGGCGTCTTGCCGCAGTCAACAGGAGGTCTCCCAAGCAGCGCGATGCCCTCCGAGGCAGAGACAGCGGGGGAGATGCCAGACTTGCAGGCTCCGACCCCGCACCTGGACGGGGGCCATCGCCACCCCGTGGAACAGGGCGCCCTTGACCCAGCCAAGCAACCCTTGCCCCCAGGGACTGGCAGGGAGCCACCGAGGGGCAGCGGACCCGTAGCCCAGCTGGCCAATGCAGGCCCCGGTCGTGGCTCCCAGCAGATGCCGGCATCAAGAAAGGAATCCAGGACGATACCGATCCTGAAGAGAGACTCACCCCTGCCTGTCAGGCAGACGTGGTGGGATTGGGTCAGACCCTGGGGAGGCGGGACCAGGGAGGGGTATATAAGGGATGCCTGGCCAAGGATGAGTCAGTTGCGAGCAGGTTGGCTGGAGAATAGGAGTGACAGCCAGGCAAGCCTCCTGCAACTGGCTCCAGGAGGAGAAATTGGGTGTGGCAACCCCCTCCCCTGGGGTCCCTCTGATGCCTTTTCAAAGGCATCCTGATACGACCCTGCAGGCTCAGCCTAGAGGTCTCCCCAGAGTCTGACGCCCCCCAAGACTCGGGGTTGGCCCTTGACACCCCGCTGCCGGGGTCCCCGATCCAGACTCCCTTACAACCCTGTTAGAAGGGGTGACTCAACACTTGCAGTTGCCCCTGAGCCTCTTTCCCCTATTATATTCACCAAGCTGTTCTCTATGTCTGGAAGCCGTCTCTACTCTTCCAAAATCTTCTGCTAATTTCTTCAGCTGCTGGCTTTCTATAAATCTTGTTTCCTCCCATTCCTTTTGGTAAAAGCCACGAGTAATCCAAATATACATTTAGCAGCGCAATCCTATGCATGCCTTCTCAGACATAAGTCCCATTCTGTTCAATGGGGCTTACTCTCAGGTAAGTGTGTATAGGATTGCAGCTGGGCAGCCCAATCCTATTCTCCCTAAGGTGTATGCTCTTCATCGTGGGCAGCCACATGGCCCACACTGAATCCTACCCGGGGGAGGTCTAATCAGGGTAAGCGGGCATTTGCCCTCTTCCCCAGGTAAACCCCCAGCCTCCACAATGGGGTTACTTGGGTCTCCACCAGCCCTTTAGCTGGCGGAGAATCAAGCAGCCCTGTGTTGGCTGCAAGGGCCTGGGTGGGAGGATAGGATATGACGTCGGACGCTGGTCTCACCCCCTCCCAGGCCTGAATGAATGTTTCCTTACCCAGGGGAGACCATTTTGGCATTGCTGCATCAGTGGGGGAAGGATAGGATTGGGCTGTCAGTCATGGAGTTCTCTTGTTGCTCTCAGTCAGTTACAGGTTGGCAGTGCTAAATATATTTGTTGCTTGAAATGGTTTACTATTTTAAAAGGCATAAAACAAATAGTTCAAGTGAAGAGAAAGCTTTCTAGCTATGGGTGGTGTTTCTAAAGCAAGCAATGTCAGGGCTAGAGGTGGGATGAGACTAGAGGAAAGTGCCATAAGAATTGTGAATCAAATGGCAGATCTAAGCAGTAGCCAGGACCAGTATAAATGCTATGTGGACTCAATCAAAATGCCCCCCCCCTCTCAGTTTCATGGACAGCTGAACAAAATAACTTGATCCATCTTACAATCTCTTGCAAATGTATAATCTGTGTTGTGTCTTCGACTTCTCCAGATAAAGAAAATGAGTAATCAAGGAAGAAGCCAGTTCTTATGTCCAATATTTTAACTGACGAACCAGTCTTATTTACAGATGCTTTGTGGACCTTAATATTTTTGTTATGGATTATTTGAGCAGGGTAATTACATATTTTTGCCTTGTATTGCTGTTTGTAAGAATATGCTTTTGAGCTTATGTCTAATTCATCATCATCAAGGTTTCTAATAACACCAAGGGAAGACAGCAGTATAGAACTAATGTTGTATGCAAAAGGACAATTCATATTGCCCTCCCCAGTGAAGTTTTCCCCCATGGTTGTCGGTCATCATAGTAGGATCCTGCTTTTTGTGCTTTTGCATAGGATTATTCATTCTTGAGTGCTTTAAGAAAGATGCTGCCAAGTCTTGCAGACTCATGGGAATGGGGTAAGCGTAATTGAAATCGATAGAGAACAAGAAAATAATCACTTCAAAGTGCTATTTTGGGACTTGTAAAAACTTGAATGTCAATAAGAGGTGCATCCAGTTATTTGTGCTGTGCCGTTCATTTGGTTAACATTGAATCACTCCGTCAATCCAAACTAATTTCTGATTGACCCATCTTTTGGAAAAAAGGAGGAGTCAAAAGTGCAGGAGTTGAACATATATCCTCTGATTAATCCTGAACTCTCTTAGGCTTTCCTGTACAAGTGTACAGCATTGTCTGCTTGCTTACCAACTCCCCAAATCTCTCCGTCTGTAGGCTTAAGATTGATCTGTTTGGGCAGGTATTCTTGTCTTTGCCGGTGCAGTAAACTGTTCACCCTCTTTTAGTCCTGACTGCTATTATGTAGAGCTGGATTCCCTGGGCCCTGTACAATATATAGTGTGTGGACATTGCAAGCAATATGCAAGTGGATATGACCTCTCTCTTAGGGTATGAGCTCTTTCCAGAACAAAATCTAATAAACTTTTTTAGATGCCTGGATGTAATCATCGAATTTAGAATATTGTATTGTTCATTTGTATCATTATTACTACTGTCACCTAAATGCTGAACAATTTTTATGTGAACACTTGGTTTGTGAGCCTATTTTTTCAACACTATTTTTCAGAAGGCTCATTTGCCAAGGACAGTTCATCCAAAAGCCATGTGGTACATGAAAAAAAAAACCTGCTATAACATTTATTGTTCACACTTAATTAGTTTTTCATTGTTTTAGGTTACAATCCTAAGTACACTTGCTGGCGAATAAGTCCAACTGATTTTTATTGGACTTCTGCATAAATGAATTTACGATTGTGCTTAGAACAGCAGTTTTCAACTGCTGTGCCATGGCTTATTGGTGTGCCGTAAATGGTCCGCAGGTGTGCTGTGGAAGGTTTTTTTTTGGGGGGGGGGTTTGTTGTTGTCATTTATTAGTAGGTATATTTATTAGCGCAACCGCTGAACCATAAGCTGTCGACCGAAAGGTCGGCAGTTCGATTCCCGCGATGGGGTGAGCGTTCGTTGCTTGGCCAGCTCCTGCCAACCTGGCAGTTCCAAAGCATGTCAGTGTGAGTAGATTAATAGGTATTGCTTGCGGGAAGGTAAACAGCGCTCCGTGTTCCAGCTGCATGCTACGCACTGCGGCAAGGAGAGTCATGCCGGCCACATGACCACGGAGGTGTCTTCGGACAACGCTGGCTCTTTGGCTTTGAAATGGAGATGAGCACCACACCCTAGAGTCGGACACGACTGGACTTAATTGTCAGGGGATACCTTTACCTTTTTTATATTTATTAGTAGGTATATTAGTACCAGTATTCTGTTACCTTTCCTACACTACAGCGCAAACCTGTGTAACCTTGCACCGGTGTAACAGTAGATGCACTGGTGTAACAGCAGATGCACTGGTGTAAGTGCACTTACACTGGCATAAGTGCATCTACTTACACTTACATAGGTGCATCTACTGTTACACCAGTGCAAGGTTACACAGGATTGCGCTGCTAGAAAAATAACACATGTATGTTTTGACCCATTTGGCGTCTTTGCCTCACTGTGTTTTTTCCAAGCCCAAGTGAAACTCTGGGTGACTCAGCAGCGCCCAGCTTCCCATCCAAACAGGGAGAGGCAGGACTATTCCTAACCAAAGTCAGGAAATGCATGAGTGAAAGCCAAGCAGACCAATCAAAAACCCAAACGAGGCACAGTGGCTTTTTGGAAGCAGTTAGTTACATTGGGAAACTGGACAAAAATCTTGTCGATTTAATTACAAAGTTTGTCCCTGTTGAGTAAAAACACTGAAAAGTATTTTCTACACTGATGAGTATTTCCTGTCACTTGATGTATCTTCCTTGTACTGGGTGAGAGATCTGTTTGTGTTAAGTATGTGTGAGTCAGCAGAATTAACTGTTGCAGAAGAAGAGCTGACAGAAATCAGGAATAATAGAAGACTGAAGCACTCATCAATACAATGATTAAAATTTTAGTTCTTGAACTTTAAACACAATCATAATACTAATTTTTAAATGATAAAATATGTCCTTAAAAAACTGATGGTGTGCCTTGAAAAATTTAGCACCTTGTCAGCGTGCTGTGAGATGAAAAAGGTTGAAAACCACTGGCTTACAACCCAATCCTATCCTCAACTGGTGTAGGCTCTTCAGCATGGGCCAGTGGCCCACATTGAATCCTATCTGGGGAAGCCCCTGGCTGAAGGTCTACTCCGGGTAAGTGGGCATTTGCCCACCACAATAGGGCTGCCCAGTTCTCTGCCAGCTCTTTAGCTAGCAGAGAATCAAGCAGCCCAGTGTTGGGACTCGTAGCCTGGGAGGGAGGATAGGATACGGCGTCCGACATGGATGCCGGTCCAACCCCCTTCCAGGTCCGATCCGCCCACCCTCGCCCCAATATGCTCCCTCCCCTCACTCCCCCAGCCCCCTCAGAGCAGCCTTACCTGCTCCGGCACGTGTGGGGCCTGGATTCAGTGCTGGCAGGCAGCGCAGTCAATAGGGCGCGCGTCACCCTGGGGCTGGGCACACGCGTCACCCACGCCCGCCCTAGGGTGACATCGCGCATCACCCTAGTGACCCCTTGGGCACCCCCTACAAAATTTGCCGCACCGCAAGGACTCTTGCCGAGCGTCCTCTTCCTCCGGCAGTCCGAGGCCTTCTGAGAAGGCCCAGTGCGTCAATACGCGGACTTTTAGCTTTTTCGCGCATGCGCAGAACATTTCTGAGGGCAAGGGCTGCCCGTTTGCCCTCAGAAACGGTCTGCGCAGGACCGAAAAACCTAATACATTTTGCGTTGACGCATTGGGCCTTCTAGGCCCCGGACCGCTGGACGGGCCGGACGCTCTGAGGCCTTCTCCCGGCCTTGGAGAGCCTCCGGAGGGTGACGCGCGCAGCGGCGGTGACATGCATGGGTGCGCGTGTCACCCCTTCTGTGCGCGTCTGCGCGCGTCACCCCCGGCGGCCCGCCCCCCACCATGTCCTGTCGACATTAATGCTGGCAGGTCAGTGCAGGCCTTCCTACCAGTACTTATGGCATGTTTGCAGCATCTGGTGCCGATGCTGAGACCTCAGCGCCAGCAACCGTGGGGGATAGGATCGCACCATTAGAGGAACAAAGTTAACGTGATTGTAAATATTTGGCCTTTCCATTTTGATAATCAGATTAAATAACACACAACTTTCTAGTGGGCAAAAAATTGTGACATTGCACTCATGTGAATTGATGCTAGAAAGTTGCATGGTCCCTTTCACTCATAAATTATTTGGGATATCTCAATTTTGTGAATTTAGCACACAAAATTCTTAGATAGCTTTTTCCCGTCCATACAACAAAGCAGCAATCCATTTCTATTCAGTTCAGTGTCCTGGAAGATGTTTTGCAACCTATTTGGACATTTCTGGGTAAGGCTTGCCCTGTAGAGCTATCTGGAATTGGAACAGTCTGCTTTGCACAGTAGTGGACTCTCCCTCATGGGAAGTTTTCAAGCAAAGGCTGGGTGACTCTCTCAGGGATGGTCAAATTTTTCAATGGATTTTAACCAGATTTAGTTGGAAAGTATGGCAAATGCTACAGGCATTCCTCAGCACACTCAGGATTCCTAAGCAACTTTCTTAGGTCCACTGTGGTGAAAGCCCATAAAAAGAATTCTGTGCTCAGACCAGAGGTCCATCTCATTTCCAACAGGTGCCGACCAGATGCACCCAGGGAGTCCACAAAAATGACATAGTGGCATCAGCCCGTCCCTGGTGTGTGTTCCAGGATTTCATATTCTAGGGGATACTCTTAATATAGAGTTTCCATATTCTATCTCCCAAGAATTTGTCTAATCTTTTTTTAAAGACTTCTAAGATAGTGGCCCTCATTGTATCGATGTGGTGTCCTTATACTCTATCCTTTATATCATATGAGAAAAAGACATTAGCTTTTCAGTATTCTTGCTGGTGGAAGCTTTTATTCTGAACTGCTGCAGCTCCTGCATGACCACCTCACGAGAGCCCAGCTCATTGGGCTAGTTGTCCTCTTCTCCATTAGCCTGTACTCCTGCTTTGTGAACTTCAAAATGCCACCCACCCCTCAGCTGTTTCACAGTTTAGGTGATAATTTAGTGTTTCTGGGCTCATTTAGTCCAGCCTTGGAGGCCGGCCTCATTTGTTTCCTGGATTCAAATTACTGGAAGTGGTAATTAACGTGTGCAGAGTCTATCACATCCAGTTTGTCTCCTAAGCCTCCTTGTGACATAACATTGTATATGCGAAGTTGTGCACATCCGGGATAGAAATTCAATTAACAATAACAATAATAATCCATGGGAATTTGGCTGTTAATCATGAGGAAATGTCTCCACATGAATTTGGGAATGTGTCCATATTTCCACATTGGAATGAATGGTTATGAACGAATCAGAAGCTCAGATAAAATACATCCAAATATACAGATGGACTAGTGTTGATGTTAGAAGCTATGCCAACACTTTTCATGGAACTACAGAAGTCAAATAGGCTCGGTTAAGAGTGGCTCTCATTATCAGGCACTTCATCTACATGAAACTAAGCTTCTTTGCAGGCTAGAAAATCCATGGTAGCAATTTTCAGCAGTGAGTTGATCATGATAGTTGTAGCTTGAGGAATGTGTAGTCTGGATATTGACTTTCAGACAAATGCCTGATGGTTTATGGCTTGAGAAATATTTGTAACTTTGGAGGTGACAAAACATGAGTAACAAATTGCATGATTCAATAATATATAGAATCTCAAAAGAAAAATATGTTACAATGAAAGAGACAAGAGGGCAGTTTTACTGCTATCTGTGAAAGTTTTCATCTGACTTTTGCTAATGTAGTTGAAAAGTCTCTTTCTCCCCTCTGGATTTTCCCTTCATCTCAGCTGTGAGGTTTTAGAATGGCACAGGTAGGCTCAGAGCTGGGTCTGAAACAGTGATAAATGAAAAAGGACCCAGATTGAACTTTGGAAGGATTGTTTTGTTCCTTTTGCTTTTGTGGGTTTGCAAAAAATTGCTTTCAGTTAATGCCACATATTTCAGGTAATAACTGTAGGTCTGTCAGGCAAAAATGCTGTGAATTGCAGTTAAAGTTTCTAGGATTGGGTGCATAAAGTGGTCCTGATAAAGAAAGTAAGTACCGGGGCCCACTTGACTTTCTAGGACCTTGTGTGCACTGTAGTATATCAGGCTAATGACAGTTGTCAAATATTCTCTTGTGCCTGCTATATGATCACAACTTTGCGGTGTCCCTTTTTTATTTTTTACTTAAGAAGGTATGCTTACTTGTATATTTCTGGGCAAATTTTGGAACCTTCAACACAATCCCTTTGTTGGGGAAAACCACCCCTGTTGCTTCATGTCTGTGATTGTGTGTGTATACACACACAAACTATGCAGACACTCTCTGTGTGTGCGTGCGTGCACATGTGTGCATGTGTGCGTTGCTTTGTTCTTGAGGGTAAGAACCTTGGCAGAAGACGTATTTTTGTGAAGTTTGCAGCCAGTCTGCCATTGAAGACAGGAAAGAGGTTAATTGCACCCCAGTTGGTGTGTTCAAGATCAGAGAGGAATGAGGTCAACCTTTTTGTGCTTCAGGGCTCAGTGTTTGGCGCATCAGAAGTGCTGCACTTATCCCCCCCCCCCCCCAGATAGACTGAGATTAGCTGGTACCCTTTTAGGGGCCAGGTAGGAATGTTTTTCTTCTCACCTGGTTGGCATTTGGTGGGAATTTTTTTTTGGGGGGGGGGCTATTCCAGACTGTTCCTGAAGTGTGGTGTTAGATTAGCCAGGTTGGTCACTTCTGGCAAGTATAGTGCGGGACTGGGGGCCGAATCCTATCCAACTTTCCAGCACCAATGCAGCCCCAAGGTAAGGGAACAAACATTCCTTTACTTTGAGGAGGCTTCCATGAAACCCCCCCCTCCTTTGCAGGAAGGATGCATTCAATGCTGGAAAGTTGAATAGGATTGGGCCCTGAGTGTAAGAGTAGGGATCTGGTGTGCACCCTAAGGTATGCAAGAGCCAGAGGCAAAGTCAGTACTGATCTCAAGAGGCTACCTAGCCCGAGGATGCTGACTGGTGACCCCTTGAGTCTAAGTTGCAAAGTGCATCCTAAAGGGCTGTCTGGCTTGGGATGGACTGAGCAACTTGGCTGTCTTGACCCCCTTTCCAGGGATTGGTTGGGATAACCTGGAGTTGGCGAGAGCTGTTCTCTGGTTGGAGCCAGGGTGCTAACACCCAAAGGAGAGTTGCACTGTTGCATCTGTCTCCTTCAGGATAGGTGCTGGCATGAAAGGGGGCAGAGTTTAATAGTTAAGGCCCATTGCAAGATTCACTTTGAATTGGTTTCTGTAATCAATAAAATGGCCCAGTCCATACCAACCAACTGTGCTGGTCTCGTGTCATTTGCGGGTGGTGCTAGAGCAATGACAAAGGCCAAACTCAACTTCATGAATGGGGACTTTCCTCATGTGCAGCCTGAAAGATTCCTTCTTGGCTGACTTGTCTCCAGGGAGGCAAACCAAGGGTGAAGTTATTTGGGTGGAAGCAATGTGTTTTTTCCCTCCTGCGTGTCAGCTAGTGGGCCCGGAGGTTGGCTGCACTACAGGTTCTGCAGTCATTCAGGTTGGCAGTCCATGGAGGGTCAATCTCTGTAATGAGGGTCAGGGTGTGTTTCCATAAGCCTGACTCCTGTCTCCAGCAATCCCTACGATGGAACTTCAATGGGTCCAGCCTTGGGGGGTCAGCTAGAGGTAATTGAGGGTTCCTCTAGCCAGGCAGTGCACCAGGGTCCATACCTGCAGGGGTTCCTGGGGAAGGTGGCAGCAGCTGCAAGAAAGGGGGGCCCTTATCCTGTGCCCAGGGTGTAGTGGACCCTAGTCCAGTCTCCTATGGCAGCGGTCCCCAACCTTTTTGGCACTAGGGACCGGTTTCGTGGAAGACAATTTTTCCACGGACTGGTGTTTGGGGGGGGGATGAAAGTACTACTGGCTGGCAAATCACCTAGCTTGAGAAAAGGTCCACAACTGTTTGCTGTTGCTGCTGCTGCAGGAGGCAGCGCGAGAGAGCCCCAAGCAAGCAAGTGTCCTCGGTCCAAAGCCTGGTCTTCTCGTGCAGCCCAGAACAGTTGGGCAGGGCCAGGGGATTGCAGCGTGACGATGCTGCACCTTTGTGCTTTTTTTGTCCCTCCCCCCGAAGTCCGACGAACTTGCCTCAACATGCTTCACCGCCGTGCCATTTTGCCCCCTCTGCTCAGCGGCGAGCTCTCGTGAGTCATTCAGCCTGACCTGCTCTCTTCCTGATCTCGCCCCAGTATGCTCCGCGCTCCACCGATGATCGGGAAGGCACTCTGCTTCTGAGCGCCTTTCCGATCGTCAGCGAGGGCGGGCGGGGCATGCTGGGGAGAGTTCGTTGGCTGAAGTGCCTGCCCAGCACTCCAGCTGACAATCGGAAAGGTGCTTGGCTCCTGCGGGCCTTTCCGATTGTCAGCTGGAGCGCGGGCCAGGCACTAACGAACTCTCTCCAGCATGCCCTGCCCACCCTCGCTGACGATCGGAAAGGCCCTCAGAAGCCAAGTGCCTTCCCAATTGTCGGTGGAGCATGAAGCATGAAGTGGCGAGCTCAGGAAGAGAGCAGGTCAGGCTGAATGACTCACGAGAGCTCGCCGCTGAGCAGAGGGGGCAAAATGGTGCGACGGTGGCTGTTTTGGCGGCGAAAACCTACGGACTGCAAATCGTGTGCGGCGGACTTGGGAGTACTCCAAAGCTTTGCAACCCGGTGCCTGGCAAGCCACGGACCGGTACCGGGCCATGGCCTGGGGGTTGGGGACCCCTGTCCTATGGTGTTAGGGCATTGCTCCAGGGCCTGGCATCCTCATCCCCTTCTCCTAGGGCTGACGTCGTGAACATCTAAGAATGTACTAACTTTGCAAGGTTTGGATCTGGATGTGAGAGGCTTGGGCTGGGAATAGCCTTACTGCCCTGCCCTCCACCTCTCTCCTTCAGAATCCATTCCTGCTACTTCTTTCTGCCACTTGCTGCATTTGAAATGGCAACAGTTAACATAGTTAAGAAGGCCAATGGGTGAAGCAGAGAGCAGCACCCAAAAAAGGCTGAAGGGGCAACCATCGTGTTTATGATTTGCATTGGTCCAATTTCAGTCTTGCTGATAACTGTGCACCACTCTAAACTTTAACTCATGATGCTGAATTGTTAATAGTATTGGGTTAAAGTAAACCTGCTGCTTACTTGGGAGATGAGGCAGACATTAGACAACAAAGCCTTTTGCCTCTTTCCTCCCACCCTGCATCCATCTTCTGCTCCTCAGATTGCTGTACATTGTGCAACAACAGGAGGAGGTGAGGGATGGAAGTTGGGACCAGGCTTTGCCTGGGAGAAGCCATTGCTGCCTCACCTGCCAATTTAAGAACAGATTTAAAGGCAAAGAGGGAATCTTCAGGATGTTATCTTGTGCTAGTGGAGATAAACCCAGCTCTGGGCCATTAATTTATTTTATTTGGCACATTTACAGTATATTCCAACTTTCCACTCAACCTTGGGCTCACAGTGTGGCAACAGATTACAACCTTCCCTTTTTATTTCTTTCTGAAAAAAATTGCTTGGTGAAGATAATTTAATAGCTTGTACAATTTAAATCCAGACTTCTCTTATATATCAATTGTTTTGGAAAAACTGCATTCATAATAAGAAGAAAATGAGTGAAAAACAAATTATCAGTTAAGAGTGTCTGGAAATTTGATCTTGCTGCACTAACAAAGATTCATTGATTAAAACATTAAATAAGACTGTTCACTTCACGCTTCAGGTATCTTATTGATCACTGACGCTGAATGAGAAATACAGTGTTGCAATTCATAGACAGAAGTCATTGGGAAAACAGTCATTTTGCATTAAGTATAGTTAATGATCATGTTAGCAACCATAAATGTAATATTTATATTGATTGAAATAATTACTTGGTTGAGATAAGGGGAGAACTCCTGCAGACAGTTTTTAAAATTGTTGATGCTGAATACAAATGCTTAAAGAAGAGTTAAGACTGCATATACCAAATAAAGTTTAGAAGTTTTTCTCTGTTTTATCAGATTATGATGGTGAGATTTCTACATTTTCCTGACAATACTAAGACAGGTGGCATCTCCTAATCTTGTAATTAAGTTTCCTGCCCTGGCTTATACAGATTTTTTTTTTTTATCCACACAGAAAACCTTTCTGGATGCTGCAAGTGAAGAAGACATTTTTGCTCACCTTGGCTTGGATTACATTGAACCATGGGAGAGAAATGCATAGAGAGACTTGCCAAGGAGTGTTTAAGAATTGACAGCAATCCACCTGCCCTTGGGGTGTTTTTACTACCCCAGAGATATGTGTATGCAAGATATAATGAGAAGTTGTTCTTGTTAAAATGTGAAATTTAGTTGTGATGCAACTTTGCTCTTTTAGGGCCCAATCACCAGCACCTTGTTCTATACCAGAGGTGGCCAAACTTGCTTAATGTAAGAGCCACATACAATAAACTTCAGGTGTTTGAGAATCGTAAGACAGAGAGATGCTTGAGAGCCGCAATATTTAAGAAGCATTTAAATTCTTAAATATATGTACTCACCATGGACATTAAACTCATTTTTAATCCAGTGGACTCTCAGTTTATATCTGGTAAATAATTATAAAGCTTGAAAATTTCTAATTTGCCTTTTATATTAATTGTGATGCAAAAAGGAACTCGGCCAATATATTTCCAAGAGTTGCACATTATACGTCAAAGAGCCACATGTGGCTCAGGAGCCACAGTTTGGCCACCCCTGTTCTATACCATATCCAAAATTTAGCCAGATATCATGTACAGTTTAATTCGTGTGAGTAAAAATATACTGGGGGTAGAATTTTCACCCCAGTGATACTGACAATTAATCATGGGAGAAAAACAACCCTGGGGTTTTCTGAAGGGGGGGGTTGCACTCAAAGTGACCTCAGAGGTACTAATCATCAGTGATTAACCACATGAGACAGCCTGCATTTCAAGAGACCTGATCTGCATTTCTAAGCCTCAGGTTTTGCCAACACATAAAAATCTTCTAAGAAGAACTGAAGGGGCCAAATTCTTTTTACCAGCTTTGCAAACTAGCAGTCAGCTTTACAAGTAGATAAATCTACATTTCAAATAAAAGAATGGCACAGAATACCTCTAACACAGCCATTGCTTAAGGCAAACAAGAGCTTTTTCAGGAGATATTGCTCTGTGCAGTCCAGTGGGACCAAATTACAGTTTCACAGCAGGGGGCTTCTTTGCATGAGAATAGACTTTAAAAAGTGAATGGTTGGTGTGTGTTTCAAAATTAGTTATTATGAAGCTTTATTTATTGGATGGCAATAATAGTAGCTTTAAAAATGTTTGTTGCTTTGTGTTATATGATTTGTGTACATGTAGAGTCTGCCTAATTTGTACAGGAGACAATTGAAATTTTATTTTACATCTATTTTCTGTACAAAGGTCTTCTCAAGGTCAATCCCTTAACAAAAATCCCTAATGTTGACTCTGGGGTGACTTTCCAACCCCGTTTATATATAAAAACTTTAGGATTAAACATCCTAAGCTAGTTGCAGTTTTTCTTTTCAAAGGATAGATTAAGGGTTTAAAACGCTCTTTTATTACAGGCTGGATTTTCATAATAATAAATGCATATTCATTATTTAGGAAGATAAATATTAAATATACATAGATATTCACTGTAGGTGTAGGTTTCCTCTGAATAGTTAAAGTGAGATGATTGATTTAAAGCCCAGTCCTATACATGTTTACTCAGAAGCATTCAGTATGGGCTTACTCTCAGGTAAGTGTGTATAGAATTGTAGCCTGCCGGCTTAATCCTACATAACTTTAGGTCGGCAGACTGTTGCTACGCTGACCTTAGGCGTTGCGAAAGTGCCGGAAAGCACTTTTGCAGCACAGAGTGAGTAAGTGGCACTGGCACAAAGGCTGGCACCGCTTACTATGCCGTCCCCCAGGACCTGTGCTGCCAGACACAGGTACGTCCTGTGCTGGTCGGCAGGAGGGCGTGGGGAGGGAAGGCCAGGGTGGCAAGGGACGGGGCTATTGGCCAGGCCAGCCTGGGAGGGGGACAGGGATATCAGCGGCACCCCCCACCATATCCCTGTCCCCTTCCCAGGCTGGGCAGGCCTTACACGGCGTCCCCAGACATGCACCAGCTAAAGAGCTGGTGCGCATCCGACAAGGCCCATTGGGGCCTCCCTGGCTTACACCGGGGGAAGGGGACGATCCCTAACCCTTCCCTTGAAGGTGAGTCCCGGCCACGCCGGCATGGGCTGCAGCCTGCCTAGGATGCAGAGGCTGGCATTTTTGGCCAACCGCGTCATCTTAGGCAGGATTGGGCTGTTTATGTAACTTCTTACAAATTTTATATTTGAAAATTGAGATGTAAATAATATTTCTATTGTTTTGCTTCACGTTATTGGAGTAACATTGAAATAAATGAAGTGGAGTAATAGTCACACAATGGAATCAAGCCTATGACACATGGAGTCAATTAAATACTGTGGATTTGATTTCTACAACATTTAAAGTGCTCTGAACAAGTTTTTTAATCCCACAAAGTTTTTCTTGCAATTATAGATAAGATGGTAGACCTGTTAAAATATGCAGAGACTTCTGGGATTCATCTTCTTGGTCCTAATTTCATATAACATTCTCAAGTTACTACGGAATAATTCATTTGAGAAGCAAAAATGATTCACAGTAACAAACTTATCATGGCATAGCAGAAAGACTGCCTGAACCAGAACCACCAATAATTCTGGGAGTCTTTCCGAACACACTTTGCAACTGTTTTATCATAGGGTCAGTGACTGAAAGTGGCTTTATTCTGAACCAGGGCTATGCTTCATTAGCTTCAGCTAATAAGACCCAAATCTTGCTGGCCGATTTCATGCCTAATGTAGACCTCCATTCTTGCTGCTGCACTCACAGCCTCGATTGTCCGTGGCTTTCATTTTTCTTTCATATGCCCTTGTACACAATGTAGTAAGCATCTTGTGAAGCTGGCGTATACTGAGTCAGACCACTGGCCCATCTAATTCAGTCTTACCTACACTGACTGGCAGCAGCTCTCTAGGGGTCTTTCCCAACCTACCTGGATATGCCAGAGATGGAATGTGATACCTTCTGTATGCCACACAAATGCTCTATCACTCAGCTACGGACCCTCCTCACTGAGCAGGATTGAGGAGCAAGTATAACAGGCAGCAATTGTCCCTTCTCTGAATCCGTCTGATCAACCAACAACTCCACACAGATCAGCAAAAGGTTGTGGCATAGTATTACTTTTAGGATTGGCACAGGTGAATTTTCTCAGAAGTATAATTAGGTTTTATGAATGTGTCTTCCTCTTTGAATCATTTTTAATAAGCTGCCTTACAGGAGGGGGGGGTGTCCCCTGAGATCAAAAAGTTGGGATTGCTAAACAAACAAACATCGCTATACTGGTCCAATGAATTTTATCACTGTGATTTAAATACACAGAACTGGGGCTATGAAGAATGAATGGTTGTGTTTAACATTCTGCCAAAAGCTTTTGTCTGTGTATTCTGCTGGATCAAAGCCTTCAATATTGGCATGCAATTATGCGGTGATGCTAAGTGGCTTTAATAATGGGGCCAGGTATCAAAAAGTTGATGTTCAATACCGGTATCAGCACTTAGATGTAGGTAATGTGAGTAGCTGCAGTAATAGCAGTTACAGAGGCTGTAGGTAACATTTCTATCCCTTAATACTTTTACCCTGAACAAAGGCATTTATTCCTCAAAAATGTGAGGTTACATAATGATTATGCACGTGTCACCATAAAATCATGGGCAATTGAGCTCAGTGGGACTTGGCAAGCAGCTTCTCTCTAGGTGCAGATTTCCTTAATGCTTAAGAGGCTACTTTCCAGTGGTTGCACAGCAGGATTAAAAGATATTGAGGGATCATGCCCATCAAATTATCCCTGTTATTAACAATCCACATTTAAATATCAATATTCTACGGCAACACTAGACATAAAAGGTTCCACAACTGCACAAGAAAGGCAATAATGGAAGGATGATTTGAAGTGTGGCTCTGAAAGGTAATTAAAATCTGGAACTTTTCTAAGAACCTGCTCCAGAGAAGTAGTGCTGTGTTAGTAAACATGACTGTCAAAAAACCCCTTCCAGTACATATTTCATTATGCCAACATTTGACTCCAATTTATTAAAAAAGATAGATAACACACTGTGTACTTCTGTGAAGTGTGACCTCATTTTAATGAATAAACAATTCCAAAGACCTTTCATAAGAATGAAAAACTTGGCACAGTTATAATATGTCAGGTATAAAGCAAGCTCTGTCCTGCAGCATTCACTTATGAGGAGAAGAGCCAATTAGTTTAATGGACCTGTTTGGGAAATCAAAGGTCTGTTGGAAGTGAAGGACAGCTGTGATAAAACAGATCATTTATTGCACAAACAAAGCAACTAGCCGTGGTTTGTGGACACACAACTGGTATTATTCAAACTCCCCTGAATTATTCAGCTCCAAGTAACATACCAGTTCAACTATGGCAGCATCTCAAACCAAGTTTGAGCAGTCTATGCTGCTGTAGTGTCCCATTTTGTACTTGGGACTGGAACGTAATTAAGTCCTGTTAGTTTAATTAGAGTTGAGTATCAAAATGCCATTTTTGATTGCAAAAAATCTATCCATAATTCATTTATGTAAATGTAATTTAAGCTAAAATTCAGAAAACTATTTACTCATGAGAAGTTTGATGGAGTTTTTCATCTGTGAATTGTCTTAGGTTTCCAACCTCAGGCTGCTAAATGGCTAGACTGGTTGGAAAACTCATGAACCCGGAATATAAAAATAAGCTACATTTTTGCCAATATATCAATAAGAAATGATGCGTTAGGTGTTGTTGTTTTCCTTTGTTAAGTTTTACATTATATGTGATCATTTTGATTTCACGTTACATGAAGAGTAAATTTGTAAAGTTCTAACAACAGAAGGAATCATTCTATTATGATTGGCATGACAATATTTTGGGTAGCTTTCATTGGAAAACTAATTAAAAGGATCAGAATTTTAGAAGTGTGAGTGCTTCTAGTAGCTGCAGTGCACTCTACTAGAGCCCAAGCACACACACCCCCCCCCCGCAAATCACACGAGACAAGGTGATATTTGGTATAAAGCAGGGCTGCTTTATTATTTCCATGATGACTCTCCCTTTAGTGTGGGCTCCTACCCTGAGGAAGGCAGATGCAAGTGTTCACTTCCCCTTTGGGCGTTAGCACCCTGACTCCGAACAGAGCATGGCTCATCATGCCAAACTCTGGTTTTCACCACCAACCCCTGGAAAAGGGGGTCAAGGCAACCAACTTACCCAGCTCATCCCAAGCCCATGGATTTATCAATTCAGGCCTTAAGACAGAGGCGAATATAGGGCGGAGCAAGTGGAGCACGAAAAAGAGAAAAAGGCTGCCCTTTTCCCTCAGTAACAGTCTGAGCATGCGCAAAAAGAACGGTATAAATACCGTTCTTGCGCGGGCCTTCCTTAGAAGGCCCCGGGCAGCCGGCCGGGGAAGACGTCCCCGAGCCTGCTCTCCCAATTGAGGGGGGGAGGAGGGGGGTGCCGGGTCGCCCCTCCGGAGCACGCCGCCGTGGCCGACAGGCCGCGGCGATAGGGGCGGCAACCCCCTTGCTCCGGGCGCCAACAGAGGCAGCGACGCCTCTGCCTTAAGAGTCTCTAGCCAGTACCCCTGAGCCAGACAGCCTCTTGAGATTGGTACTGGCTTCTCCTTGGCCCTTCATACCTTAGGATGCACACCAGATCCCTATTCGTACTCCCAGTCCCGCACTATACCTGCCAGAAGTGACCAAACTGGCTAATATAGCACCTCACCAAAGGAGACAGTCTGGGGTACGCAACCACAAAGGGCCAATCAGGCAAAGAGCAAAAAATTCCTACCCAACCCCCGAGAGCAGCCAGCTAATCTCAGACTATCCCTAGGGTGGGTGGGATGGGTTCCGGGCCTCCTCCCTCTGATGCCCAGTCCAGGGCTCCTTGTTCGGGGCAGCTCACTGCCAGTCCAGAGCTCGCCCTGGCACAACCGCCTGTGTCGGCCACTTGATTCCATTTGAAGTTGGTGGCCGGTGCCAGCGGCCCCACCACTTCCAGTCCTGGCCCCTCCTGGAAGCTCCTTTGGAGTGCGCCGCTGGCAGCCGCAGGGCCCAACCAGCCTGCATGTGCTGGTGAGTTGGCCTCCACCCGTGGCCGCTCCTGGCCCTCTTCGGCTTGGCCATCCTGATGCCCCTCACCCCTGCAAAGGTGGGGGCAGCCCTGCGAACCCCCCATGGCTCACCATAGGGCAACAGACCCAAATCACTTTACGTCATTATGTATATGGTACCTGGCTCAACTACAGCCAAAACAATGCTTGTAATTAGTTCTATTGATCTATATTATTGATCACATTTGGATTAGGAAATGTAACGGTCCATAGGAGCTAAGTACAGTTAGTTAAACGCAGCAAGTAAAAATAAAGGCTCATTGAGACATCAATGCTACAACTAAGTAATAACATTACAAATTAGTAGTATGTAAAAACAGTTCACAGTTTACTGTGCTGAGCATTTTTACATGCAGTCAGTTTACTGGCAAGTGCATAAAGCAGTTTACATCAAATTCTCCAAACACAACATATGCCAGATTTGGATTTGGATTTTGCCTATCACTGTTTAACATCCATATTGACAATAATCTTCCTACCATGTTTTTCAAGGGTTTTTAAGCATCGATGGGTATGTGTTTGTCTTGTAAGGGGTTAGGGCTGGCCCAATAGCCTCCCAGTGTCTGAGGTGGCGCATCAAATGTCACCTCTTGTTAACTGTGACATGCCAGCCACTGCTGCACCTCCCATTCCCTGGATTTGAAAAGGAAGAGGCAAAGGGAAGTGTGGAGGAGTGTGGGAAAGGAGTGAACAGGAACTGTGGAAGAGAACCCCCAAACAAAACAAAACCCACCAGCTTCTTCCAGTAGGAAGCACACTAACATTGCACATGTTTGCATGCATGTTTAAGCAGGGAGGAATGTGAGCGAGGAAACTTAGTGTAATCCTATACATGTCTACTCAGAGGTAAGTCCCATTGTATTCAATGGGGCATGCTCACAGGATCGTGTGTATAGGATTGCAGCCGTACATGCTGATTTTGGTTCCATGTTAATACTTAATTTGAGTAAGTGGGAATGCTATGTGTGGGGAAAACACACTAACAGCACAATCCTGTGGAAAGATGTGTGGTCGGCCTAAAGGGACGGCCGCTGCATCCTAAGCCAATTCTGGGCTGCCCCAGGGCTACTAGGCTGCACCTCTTCATCCCCTTCTCCGGGTGTAAGCAAGCCCGGGGCCTATGGGCCTCCTTGGATGCACACCAGCTCCAGAGCAGACGTACATCCAGAGAGGCAGTATAAGGCCAGCGCGGCCTGGGAAAGGGCTCAGGATATTGCCAACGATCTCCCCGCCCCCTCCCAGCCCAGGCTGGCTAATGGCCCACTCCCTTGCTGCCCCAGCCCGCCCTCCCGTTGACTGACGCAGCCCTTACCTATGTGTAAGGTATTTTTCAATTATTTAATTATTTCCCCTGCCATTTTCGCCCCTTTTCATTGTGTTTCCCCGCCATTTTTGCTTGCCTTTTGCCTGCCGCTGCCTCTGCTGCCGTGTTTTCATCCTGGCTGGCCAGTTGCTTGGGCCAGCCAGGACTCCTCACGCACGGGTTGACTACCCCTCCAGCCGCCGCTTCCACAACTCTTCTGGACTCCGCCTGGCTGCATCACGGCAGGCCGTGAATCTTCTGAGCCTAGCTGGCTGCGTTTGGGCCGGCCCAGGCTCCTCGCTCGCCTGTGTGAGGCTCGCGCAGGTGCACGCTATTTTATTTTTTTGCTGGGAGAGCTCTCCCAGGCATTGTGCACCTGTGTGAGCCTTGCACAGGTGCGCAAGGATCCTGGGCCAGCCTGAACGCAGCTGGCCAAGCTCAGAAGAGTCGCAGCCCACCGTGATGCAGCAGGGTGGCTGGGGGCAACCGAAAAAACTGGGACAGACCCGGTTTCCAGGCCCGCTGGCCAGAATGGACCCCCGGAAACCAGGACTGTCCCAGTTTTTCCGGAACGGATGGTAAGCCTAAGCCTAAGGAAGGTTATACAAATATGGAATTCTGGATATGAAATACTGATGTTCTAGTATTAAAATACTGTACAGTTAAAAGAATAGGGAAGTTCATCAAAAGGGCAAGATCGAAATCAGTACACCTATTCTGTGTCCAAGTACCATTAAAACCAGAAACAGACATAGCATTTACTTTATAAGTGACAATTTAGTGCTGTGCTGTCAGCTGCTATTGTAGGTATGTGAGTACAGGCTGCAGAAACAAATTAGTGGCACAGTTCACTGTAAGGCGGTGCTAGGAGAGAAGAATGGTCTGTATACCTTCCTGCTGGAGCAGCTTCCGGAACAGTACAGGAATATTGTTGACAATATGACCAGCAAACCTACCAAAATCAGAGCATCCCTGGGTTTTTCAGTTTTTCAAATGTTGCTTGTCTTATATATTTCACAGAAGGGAGAGCAACGGTGCCTGTTCACCCCAGGATTTTTCCATGGCTGTTTGCTGTTGTCTCTCTTGCATCTTTCACTTAGATCTTTTATTCTACTTTGTTACATAGGCCATAGCAGAACATACATATATATTATTAATATATGTTAATAATGATTAATACTAAAATAGTAATGATTAATAAAAGGGATAATGAAGAAATATGTCATTTTATTACAAATAGTGGGGTGAATGTGACTCTTATCCATGCTCCTTGGAACAGAAGTTGGATTGCATTAGCAAACTTGTAGATTTCAGGAAGATGCTAAAAAGTGCTGGGGCTACTAAAAATATCTTAGCTCAACACAAAATTTCAGTTTCCTTCAAACACATTAGCATTTGTGACTGATAATGCAAATGTGAATTATGTCACGGTACACTCAATGTACCATCTGCTCCAAGAAAGAAAAACAGCTGTTGGTAAATGTAAGTTGCAGAGTTGACGTGGTATGCAGTATGTTCCAAATACTGTATGGAATAAATCAGTTGGATGTTGACGATATATTGTGTTAAAATTATTCATCTACTGCTTTAAGTTTGCAAAAAAGGAAATGCTCAGCTGAAAGCATTTTTGAGATAGCAGAGGAAATTGCAATGCAACATCCTGACCAGATGGCTTTTTCTCAAGCCAGTCATTGACAGGCTACTGAATCTGCAGCAATATCCCCATATGCTTTTGGAATTAATTGCAAGGTGAGTTAAGTGGCCGCAACAGGGTCCAGTTGGTGAACCCAAGTCAGACTTTTAGAGCTGAAACTGAGAGTTGAGCTCTGGGAGCCAAAGTAGGTGCTGAGTTGGCTGAACAAGGCTGGGTGCAGAAATGCAAGGTCAAAACTAAAATGCATAGCCTAGGTGAGTCCAGAAATGACTGAAGCTTGCAAATCAGCCCGCAAGATCCTTACATTGCCAGGTTCAGCTTAATAATCAGAAAACTGGTGAAACTATAGTAGAATTACTTGGATGTTTTTGGTGCCTATAAGTGATGTTTTTGAGTGTTTCTGGCTTTATTGTTATCCAATTTGGGTTTTCCTCAGGAACAAGCAGTATGATCTAAATAATAATAATAATAATAATAATAATAATAATAATAATAATAATAATAATAATAATATACAGTATTTATATACCGCCTTTCTGGTCATTGGATTTCTCCTCCGACTTTATTCAAGGCGGTGTAAATGGGCAGGGTGTTCTAACCCCCAAAGGGGTTTTACAATATATAATAATGTTCTAATCTTTCATAGAACCCTTCATTCGAGATGTTACTTTCACAGTCCAGCTCTCTCTCTCTCTCTGACGTTCGCCTCAGCATGCTTCTTCAGCTGACACAGGCAACCTTGACTGCCACTCAAGTGCTGTAGCTTGCAGCTCCACTCCCCCACAGAGGCTCTGCAGCTTATCAGCTCGGCGTGCCAGCAGCTCTCCGACAGACTTCCGGCCATCTTGAACTGCTGTCCTGCAGATCTTCAGGCATTTGTAAGACGAACGCTCTACCAACTGAGCCAGACGTGAAACGAAATGTATCTAAGAAACTTGATGAACACAGGAAGCTACAGCGAGGTGGTCAGTGCAAAGAGATGCTTGGATTGAAACAATTCTAATGAGAGTGTAAACCTACAGTGAAAGATACTAAATCTACCATGGATGTCTGGCTAGGTCCAGCCTATGGAGCATTGATATACAATAAAAGCTGGGCTGGAACTGCTCCAAATTCTGGCTCTCATAGAGTGCAACTACATGTAATAGATGTGACACGGGGATACCATAAAAAGTGGCATCTCAGCACTGAAGTCTTGCTCTCTCTTCCAGAACATTTCTTCAGTCTTTGCTTTGGGAGCATCTCTCTCCAAGAAGCCAGTGACTTCCACCTGGTTGGGCCCCAAGACATTGCACTGGCTGTCAGGCACTGTCAATCAGTACCTCTGCTCCATTCCTTTGCTGGAGAGTGGGAGGCAACTCTGAGTGGTGTGAGTGTGGGAGTGTGTCCACTGACTTCTCATCCCAAGGAGGCAAGCCCTCACTCTTGGCAATTGCCTCAGTACTTCTTCACTAGCTCTGCTGTTATCAGAGCATAGGCGGCAGCCTTCTGTGGAACAACGATTTCAGGATACAGGGCAGCAACGCTCCCCCTAGTGTGCCGCCATGGACCAGTGGTCTCACTAGGGCTCATTTGAAGGCCAGTCCTGTAGCTCCCTTTAATATCCTTATATTTCTGGCTGCCTTTTATTTCTAGCTTCCAGAGGCAGCATGGTGTGCATATACACACACGCACACCATACTGGTAGCGCTCTCTCTCTCTCTCTCTCTCTCTCTCTCTCTCTCTCTCTGTCTCTCTCTCTCTCTCTCTCTCTCTCTCTCTCTCTCTCTTGAGGCAAAAAGCCCTCAAAACGGGTCTGCGCATACGCGAAAATCCGGGAAATACCCGGATTGACGCGCTACATGGGCCTTCTTTCAAAAGGCCCTGGAGCGCCGACGAGGTCGGACGCTCTGAGGCCGGCTCCCAGACCGGCCTCGGAGCGTCCGGAGGGCGACGCGCGTCACAGAGGTGACGTGCATGGGGTGCGCGTGTCACCCCGGGGCGACCCGCCTCCCTTGCCTCGCGGCAGTGACGCCAGTGGGCCTGTTCACAATGGTGCTTCTTCTTCTTTAACACTGCTTTTGATTGGCTCCAGCAAATCTCACAAGATGTGGTACATGGATACAAGAAAATAAGTTTCTATAAATAACCTCAAGCATGATCTACAATTTAGCTTCATTTTTTTCCATTTGGCAATAGGACTGAAGCTTAGGCTGGGCCCCTAGATCCCTGGGTGCTGGTAAAGTCTTCCCTTCCCCTACATGCTTGGTTGGACCTTGCTTCTGTTCAAAGAAAAAGGCAAAGTTCAAATTTTCACTGGTGTGCACCAGCCCTTGAACTCACATGGAGCAGCTGCTGGCTAACTATGATCATTTTTCTGTTGAAATGGAAATGATCCCAAAATCATATTTGCAGAATGACTTTAGCGACATTATTTCTGAGCTATGGTTTTATTTAAAGAAAGAAAATCCTGAATAGCTGATTGTCTTACTATGCTGAAAAAAAATGTCTCTTCCATTGGAACCATGTAATGGCTTCTTATTGCAAAATTCAGGCTTAAATTGAAGAATGTAGGGAACACCACTAGACCAGTCAGATATGACCTAAAACATATCCCTTATATGATTACATGATACTAAATCATATCCCTTATATGATACAGTGGAGGTGAACAATAGATTTAGGGCATTAGACCTGGTAGACAGAGTGCCTGAAGAACTAAGGATGGAGGTTCGTAACATTGTACAGGAGGCAGCAACTAAAACCATCCCAAAGAAAAAGAAATGCAAGAAAGCAAAGTGGCTGTCAGATGAGGCTTTACAAATAGCTGTGGAAAGAAGGAATGCGAAAAGCAAGAGTGAAAGGGAAAGATATAAACAACTGAATGCAGATTTCAGAGAATAGCAAGGAGAGATAAGAAGGCCTTCTTAAATGATCAATGCAAAGAAATCAAGGAAAACAACAGAACGGGGAGGACTAGAGATCTCCAAGAAAATTGGAGATATCAAGGGAACGTTTTGTGCAAAGATGGGCATGATAAAGGACAAAAAAGGCAGGAACCTAACAGAAGCAGAAGAGATTAAGAAGAGATGGCAAGAATACACAGAAGAACTATACAAGAAAGGTCTTAATGTTCCTGATGACCACGCTGGTGTGGTCACAGACCCAGAGCCGGACATCCTAGAGAGTGAAGTCAAGTGGGCCTTAGGTAGCATTACTAACAACAAAGCTAGCGGAGATATTATCCTAGCTGAGCTACTTAAAATCCTAAATGATGATGCTGTTAAAGTGCTGCACTCAATATGCCAACAAATTTGGAAAACTCAGCAGTGGCCAAAGGATTGGAAAAGGTCAGTTTACGTTCCAATTCCAAAGAAGGGCAATGCCAAAGAGTGTTCAAACTACCGCACAATTGCACTCATTTCACATGCTAGCAAGGTTATGCTCAAAATCCTACAAGCTAGGCTTCAGCAGTACGTGAACCGAGAACTACCGGAAGTAAAAGCTGGGTTTCGAAGAGGCAGAGGAACTAGAGATCAAATTGCCAATATGCAGCAGAGGCGAAACAAGGGTGGAGGGAAGGCAAGTAGTTTTGCAAGACTCCGTTACACTGGAGTCAGCGTCCCCTCCCCCTTGCTGTTGGAGCCATTCTGGCAGCAAAGGCAACACGCAGGACACTCCCCTGTTGCTGCTGGAATGGCTCCAACAGCAAGGGGGAGGGGCCGCTGACTCCAGTGTAACGGAGTCTTGCAAAACTACTTGCCTTCGTTCCACCCTTGTTTCGCCTCTGCCAATATGTGCTGGATCATGGAGAAAGCACAAGAGTTCCAAAAAACACACACCTACTTCTGCTTCATTGACTACGCAAAAGTCTTTGATTGTGTGGATCACAACAAACTGTGGCAAATTCTTAAAGAGATGGGGGTACCAGACCACCTTACCTGTCTCCTGAGAAACCTGTATGCAGGTCAAGAAGCAACAGTTCGAACCGGCCATGGAACAACCGATTGGTTCAAAATTGGGAAGGGAGTATGGCAAGGCTGTATATTATCACCCTGCTTATTTAACTTATATGCAGAGTACATTATGAGAAATGCAGGGCTGAATGAATCGCAAGCCGGAATCAAGATTGCCGGGAGAAATATCAACAACCTCAGATATGCAGACGATACCACCCTAATGGCAGAAAGTGAAGAAGAACTAAAGAGCCTCTTGATGAGAGTGAAAGAGGAGAGTGCAAAAGTTGGCTTGAAACTCAACATTAATAAAACTAAGATCATGGCATCTGGTCCCATCAATTCCTGGCAAATAGAAGGGGCAGAAATGGAAGCAGTAACAGATTTTACTTTTTGGGGTTCCAAGATCACTGCAGATGGAGACAGCAGCTATGAAATTAAAAGACGCTTACTCTTTGGAAGGAAAGCTATGGCAAATTTAGATAGCATAATAAAAAGCAGAGATATCACCATGCCAACAAAAGTTCATATAGTCAGGGCGATGGTGTTCCCAGTAGCAATGTATGGTTGCGAGAGTTGGACCATAAGGAAGGCTGAGCGCCGAAGAATAGATGCTTTCGAACTGTGGTGCTGGAGAAGACTCCTGCCTGAGAGTCCCTTGGACTGCTAGGAGATCAAATCAGTCAATCCTAAATGAAATCAACCCTGACTGTTCCCTGGAAGGACAGGTACTGAGGCTGAAGCTCAAATATTTTGGCCACCTAATGCGAAGAGAGGACTCTCTGGAGAAGACTCTGATGCTGGAAAAATTGAAGGCAAAAGGAGAAGGGGAAGGCAAAGGATGAGATGGTTAGACAGCATCACCGATGCAACGAACATGAAAATGAGCAAACTCAGGAAGATAGTGGAGGATAGGAAGGCCTGGCGGGATATGGTTCATGGGATCACGAAGAGTCGGACACGACTTAACGACTGAACAACAACAACAATTTCACAAGGGATCGGGTTGTGCTTATTATAGAAAAACTGCCATTCAAACACATTCAGCAATATTTACTTTTACTTTCCTTTCCTTCACAGTGATTGGATATTCAGAAATATGCCATGTAACTGTAACAGTGAAAAATTAAGATGCAACATTCCGACAATATCCCCAAAAGCATGTAATAAGTTGACAATGACAGTACTAGCCAAATTGTCAAAAGCTCAGAGGCGCTTGTATTGTTGTTGCAGACACTGTGGCTCAATGGTTTGGTCTCATCCCAGTTTGTGCATTTAGGTTTATGGGTTCTGATCGAATATTCCTCCTTGCTAAGGGTTCTAAGGTAATTGATATCAAAAAGCGTAGAGGAAAACGTGCTTTGCATGCACCTAATCTGAAAATTAGTCCCTAATGGATCCAGAAAAGGGTCTTTGGGGGGACAGTTTGGTGGAAAAACCCATTCTGAGACTTTGGATAGCAGCCTGCAGATAGTACTGGGTTAGCTAGACCAAAGGCACCTTTAGATGTTCATATGGTGTTCGCGTCCAGTGTTTTTAGTTAAAAAAAAAACACATAGTCACTGAAAGGATAAGAGCCTCTAGCCATCATTCTCTTTTTTTTTCAATTTCATATTTTTCATATTTTAACTGGATGAAGACTAGCAATGTTCAGGTTGTGTGACACTAATAAGAATGGTTGGAGTGACAAGGTTTTCTTCCTTCTCAAAATTAGATGCAAAATATTGCAATCCATCTAGTAGCAGTGATCAGATGAACAATGTGGTATCACGGATAATGCCTCAGGGAAAGAAGCTGCTCAAGAAAGATACAGCAGAGTATCAGCATCCACGTAGGAAGATGTACAATTTCAGCAAATTAGGCCTCTGAGTGCCAGCATATAGATTAGGGAAAATGCTGGGCCTAGAAAGGAACCCTCCAGGGACTATCAGAGCTAAGCTTAATGCTCAGCAAACAGAAGGAAAATAGCCCAAGGTCACAAAGCTGACCATTCTGCTTCCGATTAAACAAGCCCGATGTAACATCACTGGCAAGCAATAGCTTAAAAAGCTGTTCAGTGTAGAGCTTTGTCTTCAAAATCATCAGTGATCCGCAGTAAAGGAAGAACGTGGAGTCTTCTCCAAGGGCATTTTTTAATATACAGTGGGCCCTTGCCATCCGCGGATTGGCCATCCACAGATTTGAATTTACACGGATGACCATCCGTGGAGGGAGGGTTCCCGCTGGGGGTAGTGCCATTTTACCTTTTTTGAAGTGCTGCACAAGCCTGCTGCCCGCTGCCTGCTTCGTCCAGCGCTGCATGGCAAGCTCCTAAAAAGCCTGTTAAAAAGGGAAAAAACACAACCGGAAGCAACTTCCGCTTGTACGCAAAACTGGAAGTCACTTCTGATCGCATTTTTTTTCCATTTAAAAAAGGCAGGCGGCAGGGCAAGGGGGTGGTGGTGAACAACCACCTTTTGTTAAAAGGGAGGGAGGGCTGGCACCCTCAGGTAAGCAGATCTTTTTTTAATAAAACGCGTGGTGTGATGTCACCCCTGGAAGTGATGTCACACCCACGGCACTTCTGGGGGTGACATTTTGAATTCCACCCCCAGGTACCACAGTGACCACTGATACAATCTACACCACTGATACACCACTGATACAATCTTCTGAGATCAAAGAAGTTCGAACAAACAAGGTTAGGAAAAAGGCAATTGACAAGATGTCAAGTAAGCAGGCATACAATATCATTGCCCTGCTGGAATGAAATTTAACTCTATGTAAATCTAAAATAGAAGGGAAAAAAAGGAGATAGCACTGTGTCTTTTTGTTTATTAGGTAGCAGCCAATTTTGTAAGCCTCCAGAGAACTATGGAACTTGTTCTGTGTGCCCAGTAGTACTGGGGTGGTGGTGGTTAGTGCTTCTTGTGTTTTCATACCAGAGGGCAGTTTTTTGAAACTGAAAGAACTTACAAAAGCAGCTTGTAACACTGCAAGTCTTCTTTTGTTGGGGAGTGGTGCTCTGCTAATCAAAGAAAACAGTTCAGAAATCCTTACTGGGCATGCCCAAGTGTTTGAACATATCTAAAAGTAGTTCTTTGGTTCTTGGCCAATACAATTAAGTTATTGTCATAGAACATAGTCCTCTGCATATGTTCAAGGCTCTGTGGGTGGTCTCTCCTCTGAAACCGAATGTTGATTTCCTTTTATCACTTCTTCAGAATGAGACGTGGCTTTTGCTTAGAAATTGTCTTATTTCATGGATGGCTTTAACCTCTTTCAGACCTTCTAAAGTTCATTGACTAACAACACAATCCTCAGGGCTGGCCCATCCATGAGGCCAACTGAAGCGGCCGTCTCAGGCAGCAGATTGGTGGAGGCGCCCATCCCTGTCCACCTACCTGCTTCCAATGCTCCTTTTCCTTCCACTCCCTAGCTGGAAAAAGAGAGGACAGAAAGGAAGATGAAGAACAGGAGACAGCTGAAATAGGACATTGGAGAGCGGAAGGAGCAGAGGCTGACACATCATCAGGTATGCTACCTCAGGCATAATGAGATCTAGGACTGGCCCTAACAATCCTATGCGTGTCAATGCAGAAGTAAGCTCCATTGAGTTCAATGGGACTTACTCCCAAGTAAGTGTGTATATGATCGCCTAAGACTGAAATCCTACGCACAAACTTACCTCTTTTTAAAGGCTTTTTTCAGCAGACCTTCACAGATCTGGGACCCGTGGTGTAACAAATTCACGGATCCCGAACCCATGAATAAAAAGGGTCCACTGTAGTTTAGACGTAAGCATCTGACAGTTGCTCTGGAAAGATTTTTTATCTGGTGCAGGGAACAGTTCATTGCAACAGTGCTGTAATATGGAGCAGGTTCACTCTAAATTTTGAAAAATCTCTTACAAGTCTTGTCTGACAGCCCTTAGGATAAAAGGCAAGGATGCTTCAGAAAGCAGGCAAGGAAATGGAATTTGAGAAGCAAGACAGAACTGGAGAGAGGAGAAGTAATAGAATGTAGGAAGAGCTCCCCTCTCCTGGGAGACTGCAGAGGTGCTGGCAGTTGACAGACCGAGATAAGCACATGACTAATATGCCTGAGGGCACTAGAACCAAAAAAGTAAAAAAAAAAAAAGCTCAAGGAACATCACTCTGAAAAAGAGTACAGTATTTTGGTGAGAGAGAGAGAGAGAGAAAGAGAGAGAGAGAGAGAGAGAGAGAGAGAGAGAGAGAGAGAGAGAGAGAGAGAGGGTTCCCAGAAAGTTAAACAAAGCTATATATATAAGAGGAGACATATAAATGAACTGAGGGCGCAATCTGATCCTACTTATGCCACCGTTGTAACCAGTGGCGCAGCGAGAACGGGAGGTCCCAGAACGGAAAGGGGATTCAAATCCCCTTTGAATTCCCCTTTTGGAGGGGATTTGAATCCCCTTTCCGTTCTGGGGCCGCCCATTCTCACTGCGCTGGTGGTTACAACGGTGGCATAAGTAGGATCGGATTGCGCTGTGAAAGGCGCATCAGTTTTAACAGTCAAAGCTGTCATTTCCTAAGCTGTAAAGAACTGTGAAGGAAAAGAGGTGATGCTCTCAGGCCAGGACAGGTTTCCATAGCACCATAAGCCTAGTTGGCTTCCTAGGACTGCCACCTGCACTAGTTTGTACACACTGAGGGCAACACAAAATGTTACTTGTAATGTGTGTTTTGATGGTTTCTTTTTGTCCCCCCCCCCTAAATTACTGTGGGAAAGCAAAACCATGGCAGGAAATAGAGGGGCTATAATACACTGCCCCCCTCCCCATGGTTCCAATCAGAATTGCATCACTGTGCTGTTTCAGAAAGGAAACAAAAGCTTTTTCCTTCTGGAAATAGTATGGGACCCTGCCTGCTGCTTTCTCCGCACGGGAATGGCTCCGACAGTGAGGGGGCGGGGCCGCCTCCTGCTGGCTCGGTAAACGGGACTAGGACAGAGTGAAACTTACAGCCCCGCCCCTACTGGAGCGACGCCTTTGAATAAATGCTACTCATTTTCATATCTTCTGCTGTTAGCATGTCTTCATACTACAGTATTTTGCATTAGTTGCATTCTGGGCTTGATGTTTGTTAAGCAATAAAATGGCATGTGTGGACTTTTCATGCAACTCATTTAACTTAAAATTAGTTTCATTTCTGATCTGATTAAGGTTTTTTTTTTAACGCTTCTTGCAAAACTGATATTCTCAACTAGAAACCACCTTTTGGAGTATTATTCTCAAAGGTGTTCTGTGAGGAAGAAAATGGATAGGTGATCTTTCCATATAAAGGTTCCATTAGCAACTATGGACTAAGGAGGGTCCATATACCAAACAGGCTTCCAGGTATGTGAAACATTCTTTCATAGCCTCTTAACTGAATGATTACAGAGTGCACATAATGGAGAGTAATGATCCTTTATTCTACAGGAAGTGATGCCCTTGATGGATTTATGTGTAGTGTTCTCACACTCTGGCTGCACCTCTTTTGTGCTTTTGGTGAGTGATGCTCAATAAAAGCTTCCAATTGTATTTAAAATGCAAGGTATAGTTAGTATCATTTTGAGAGCACTTCTATGCTTGCAGAGATTGCTTGATTTGAAGGCTGAGATGTATGTTCATGGGGTTTGTTTTTCTCATTGAAAGTGGCATGGGGGACGTTTGTTCTGCAAAAGAGGATGAAACAATAGGTTCTCCTCCCCCCCCCCTTGACAAAATCCTTGCTAAGAGAAAGGGAGGGACCATACTCTGCTTTGTTGAGGACTGCCTTCTTTAAAGTGTCTGCAACAGCCATTTCAAGAAAGGAGATTGCAGCTCAACACAGAACATGGGCCACCCCACTGGCTTCCTTGCTAAGAGAGAGACATGGTTGTGCTCTACATAGCATAGCAACAACTGCCACTTTAAAAAAGGCCAAGATTTTTGCCACTGCTTGAGTTTCCCCTTGAAAAGATCTCCAAAATTGGGGAAACGGGGGTGGGGGGTCAGACAGGATGAACTGTAGCAAAAAGAAAGCTCCATTTCAGCACCACCTTTTGGATTTAAACTTGCTTTGCAGTAGGATCAAAATGCAGTGGCTTAGTGGTTAAGACGTTGAACTGCAGACCGGAAGGTCGGTAGGACAGCAGTTCAGGACCTGAGTGTCACAGCTCCTGCCAACCTAGCAGTTTGAAAGCCGCTGCGACGGGAAGGTAACAGCATTCCGTTAGTCATGCCGGCCACACGACCACGGAAGCGTCTTAAGACAGTGCTGACTCTTTGGCCAGAAACGGGAATGAGCACCCGCACCATAGAGTCAGACGCGACTGGCTTTCGAGCAGGGGCTACCTTCAAAATGGGTCCAAACATTTCACCAATAATGCAATCAATGTAGTCAGCATTTCTATGACACAAACTCCTTGATTTTGATGGAGCCTCCTGGGGGAGGAGCAGAGGAGCAGAATCTATTTCTACCCCCTCCCCTTTGTTCTTTTTTTAGTAAAATGAAAAGAATAGGCTGCCTGGCACTGACATGCAATTAGCTGAGGTGAAAAATGTTAAGTAACGCATTTTAGAGAAATGAATAGGTTCAGGAATTTTCCCTCCAGCTGTGCGTAATCCCTGAACAGAGAATCACAGCACTACCCTATTGCAGTCAGCGTGTCTGTAAAACACATAAGCATTATGCCATTATACTGTAATAGCTGGGTTCTCAGGGCTGGATTGCTAGATTATGAAAACCTTCGTCTCAACGCACCTTTCTGTGGAATTATCGGCTGTGAAAGCCTGTTCAGCGAGGAAGCACTTGTTGCCTCCATCTTTTCACTTGGGTTGGGTTTTTTCCCCCCAACCACCCCTTTCTGTAGTGTACCTAGATACCTTCTTCCATGAAAACACATGATGCAATGTATTTCAAGGAGACCTATCATGAGGCTGAAGGCCTGAAGATGGAAATCCTATCAGAACAGGATGATATGGACATATGGACAGGCATGCTGAATGCTTCCAAATATTGAAGAGAACCTCATATTTGCAGATAGGGGAGAACAACTGTTCATTCTGTCCTTCCAGGTCAGAACAAGAAGTAATGATTATTATGAATGAGAGGTTAAGGATTATACTTACAGAATGAGATGGTGTGGGATTCCTCCTTTACTATAAAAGCAACTTACAGAATGAGATGGCGTGGGATTCAAATATTAGCCATGGACTCTTTTACTATAAGAGCAATTTAGGCCAGATGCCGCATCTTAGGCAGGATTGGGCTGCCAATCAGATACACTACATAATGAGTAGTTAGGTGATGATGAGTGGGTGGGACAGGGCAGAGAGGGACATGTACCAGAGGAAAATGTGTTCAAAGTAAAAAGTTTTCTGTCTTCTGCCTCTATTCTACACTCCTTTATAGTTAACCTTGTTATAGTGCATCATCTGAGAGTAATATTTTTAAAGTCTCATTACTGCCCAGTGTATTAGCAAGTAGTCACAACACAGCTTAATGAGAGAGAGAGAGAGAGAGAGAGAGAGAGAGAGAGAGAGAGAGAGAGAGCGAGCCTCCAGCTCAGTTGACTGATCACTTGGCAGCAGAGGTTATTTTAATAGATGCATCACTTTCAGCTAAGCTTTCACCATCTGTTCTGGCTCCTAACTATAAATGCAAAAGGAACATAATTCACCAGTGTACCATAAAAGAGGGAAATATAATTGATTAAATGATCGCTCTGTGTATGTGTGCTTTGGTTGTTTGGTATAGCTATTTTCTTTCCTTTTCCAAAAAAATTGACACATATTTGCAATGCTTCTTTTTAAAGTATGAGTTAGGAATTTAGGTGGTTGAAATTACTTTGCTATGTTAGAGAGAAACTACTAGGCATCCCTTAGTAAAGGCAGGTTTAATCTCTCTCTCTTTTAGCACCATAACATATACTGGTAATAGAGTACAGTACTGTACTATAATTTTTCCCCCAGCATTTCTAGTTTGCTGACTCTCAGTGGTGGTGATTGTTTCTAATCCACTTTGTTTCCCTATTCACAATGATGGAAAAAATACAGAAAAAATTACAGAAAAAATGCAGAAAAAATATTGCCTCCTCAATATATTTCATCCAGATAACAGTTTATTTTGCTGTATGGTCTCAGTCTTCTTCCAGGAGCTGCACAACACTCCAGTTGTGTCACGTCATGTCTTTTGGCTCTTGGTGTAATGTCTTCCTTCCTTTTGACAGGTAATTTAGAAAGCTTGCTGCATACAACTGCCTTGAAACTGACTCCATGAGGTGTGAAGGGAAAGTGTGAGATGATGCAGTTGGACCAAAACAATGTTTAGTTTTTCCACTGTCTGTGAACTATTGAATAAATATTTGTTACTATTTTCATAAGGAATCCATGCACAATGGGGGTGGCGAAGCAATCTGCCTATTGCAGACTAATGGCGCAATCCTGCCTAACAGTAGGCTGGTGGAGTACATGCTCCACCAGCCTGAGTCGCAAACATGCCATAAAGCATGTTTCTGGCTCCTGTAGAGTAAGCGGTGCAGGCATTGCTTACTTCACCAGTGTCCCGGACCTGCGCCGGCCGAAGCAGGTAGGTCCCATGCTGGTCAGCTCAGGGGCATGGGAAGGGCAGGCAGAGGCGGCGAGCCAGGGGGCCATTGGCTGGCCCAGGTTGGAAGGGGGTGGGGATATCAGTGCTGCGACGAGATGCAATCCCTCCCGCAGCCGCCGCTCCACCCGCCCTCTCCAAGAAGCAGCCTGACTCACACGCACACATGCACAGAGCTCTGCCTCCGAACGGTTATCTCTTGCAGAAGGGGCGAGCCCTGAGTGGAGGGGGGGAGTCATGCAACCCAGAGAAGAGGCTTCCAGATTGCCATTTCCCTCTGCAGCAAGTGAAGCAAGATGATTCCAGCCCTGAAAACGGAGCAGTTTCAGAGATACGTTAAAGCAAGATTTTTAAAAAACTTTTAAAAACATTTTTCATCAAGTTGCCATTGGACTCGCTTAACGACGACCCCGTGTAACGACGGAGATTACGGAACATATCCCCGTTGTTAACCGGGGAACACCTGTATTTGATCAATATAATTCATTTTCTTGCAATTCTGTAATTTTCTTGTAATTCAGTAACAGCAGCCAATGTATTTTAAGACCTGACTTAATGCTCAGATGCACACTCATAACTTTGTATGAGCAAACTGCTATGTTCATTGATAAAAAAAAACTCTGTGTGTATATCCCCACTGTGTGTGTAGAACATTTCCTGAGGTTGAAGGAAACGTGGTGACCTTTCCTTGTGCACAAAAACCTCTTCATGAGCATCAAACCTTCCACATATATACAGTGCATATATTTGTATATACAGTATATACTGGTGTCGTGCTGTGGCTGAGACTGAGCTATGAATCAGAACTTCCCCAATTGGAACCTTAGCTCTGCAATGAACTCACTTCATCGCCTCTTCTTAATCACTCGTCACCACTCCTTCTCTGCCCCAGGTGCAATATGGGGATTATAATACTTACCTTACAGACAGCATTCCCTCTAAGGGATGCACACCACTTTCACAGGTGCACGATGTCACAATGCTGACTCCGGATGTTCAGCGATGATGTCATCATGTCATGGCTAATGCTCCCCCCACGACAGCTCCAATCCAGATCAGCTTCCTCCTTGTGGTAGCTAAACAAGAAAAAAAAACAGCATATCAACCTTAATAATAGGGTTCGTGTGACATGTGGCTTGTCCCTCAAATTGATCCCTCTTGCCATTGAGGTGACGAATGAGCACTTTGGGTGAGATGTAATGGCTGCTCTACCACCGTTGTGCCACGAATTTCGGCACTGGGCTGGTGGCATCTTCAAATTCAGGGTGTCACAGGGTGTCCCCACCACGATGCTGATTTATTTCACAGCACAGGGCAGAGATATTGTAGTGGTGGTGGGGACAACAAGAAACAGTCCATCTATGAAAATGATAAAGGCACCACACTGTACGTCTGTTTAACTATTATCAGTATCCTTTTGCAATAAGATTACAGCCAACAGGCAACATGGCAGGGCAGATTTTCTCTAGTTACTAAGCATCAAAGAACCCTGAAGCTACATTGCTGCAAGCCATGCTGTGCATTATCACAGCTGCATCTGCCTACAAGGTTGGGGTGCCAGACTATGTTTTCAAAACTTGATTGCCAAAGCATCTCTTGACTTGAACAATGTGCTTAAGATCGCTTGTGTAAGCCATTTTGTCTACATAATTTGTTTAGAACAAACTATTTTCTTTATGAACACACTGGCCACAATCCAGCACAGATGTGCTTTAGCCTACTGAAATCATGATGGTGGACACATTATTGGATACAAAGGAAGGGTTGACATAAGGACAGCCTTGCTCAGGCATGCCATAGGTTCATCTGTATACTGTGCCTGAATGTGGAGTTTCGCTATTCTGCCTGATAACACTGATGGACATGTCCTCCATGAGTTTGCCTGCACCTATTGATTGAGACTTATATACCAGTGGACATCATCACGTCTAATAAAACTGAATAATTTTATAAGCCTCAAACCTTCCCCCCCCCTTTATAAACTAAACTTTATAAACTTCTCCCTCTCGCACAACAGCAGAACCAGGGGACATGCACTAAAATTGAGTGGAGGGAGAGTTAGAGCGGACAAAAGAAAATATTTCTTTACCCAGCATGTAATTCATCTGTGGAACTCCTTGCCACAGGATGTGGTGATGGCACCTGGCCTAGATGCCTTTAAAAGGGGTTTGGACAGAGTCATGGAGGAAAAGACCATCACAGGTTACAAGCCATAAGTAACATCCTGGCTTTAGAAGTAGGTTTTCTCTGTGCCAGGTGCAAGGGAGTGAAGGGATCTTGTTGGCTGTGTGCTGTCGGAGGCACCTGGTGGGGCACTGTGAGATACAGGAAGCTGGACTAGATGGGACTTTGGCCTGATCCAGCAAGGCTCTTCTTATGTTCTAAACCCCCACCACACACAAAGGCTGTATCTTTTTCTAATAGAAAAGGTGCTGTCTCCACTATTTTTCGGCACTTTTCCCTGCTCTAATATAGCTTCTTTGAGATGGCATAATCGAAACTGTGCATATTCAAGTTACAAACATAAATGACTCACGATACATATCTGAACCTTCCTCTATTGGCTGCAATGGAGCCCAACTGGTTCTCTGTTCATTTACTAATGTTACGTATTCATAGACCACAAAAGTTCCTGAAGTGAAATTAAGAATACAGAAAGAAACAAGAAAAATGCAAAACTGAAATAAAAATACACTACTACTGACAGAAAAGCAAGAACAATGGAAGAAAAGTCTATGGTATGGTGGTACGCGGATTACAGGCTGGTGGCACACGGGCTGCTGGCAGCCAAGATGGCAGCCACCAGCCGCACAGCGATGCAACTGAGCCTGAAAAGTGGCGCTTTAAGCTCTGCTGAACCGGCAGAGCTTGAGCGCGTGGGCTGCAAGCGCTGGGGATAGCCATCCTGCCCTCCCCTGCGTCTTACCTTGACTTTTCTGCCCTTCTTGGAGCTCCGGTCAGCCGTGAGCCTGGAAGAAAGTGCTCATGACATCACTGGCACTTTCTTCTTGTGGTATGTGGCCGGCCGGAGGCCCACGTAGGTGGTACACTGGCCTCCGAAGGTTGGGAAACGCTGGTCTAGGGCTCTACCTTTTCTGAACGACAGTGTTCTGCATTCTTTGTCATGTAAACTCATGACTACAACAACCAGCCTCACCGTGCCAGCTGTTTTATAACTTGTATTTTGCGGTAGGACTTAACTCACAAACTCCTTAGAGATAAAGGTCGGAAATTGCAAAGGTATAAAGACAGATGTGCCCAGTCAAACTGGTGACACAGCACTGCTAGCCACTGAGTATGATGCTATACGAATTATAATTTTATACTAATTAACTGTGTATGTCCCCCCCCCGTAAATCATATACTGACCCCCATGGGGCTGACCTCAAACATTTGTACACATGACAAAAGGTTAATTGTTTCAAGAAAGACACAGGAAAGGGCACTTCTATGGCTCCTAATATAAAAGAAGAAAGCAATGAATGCCTTCTATGAAAATTCATCTGCTTCATGCTGGATATGCCAAATATTAATATTTTTTAATATAAAAGAGGAGTTTATAATTTTGCGATAATATAAGCTGGAGTTTGCATCTGATCAAATAACAGACATGCAAAATGACATGAATCTGCTGATTCAATCAAAATAATGGCATTCCTGCAATAACTGCAATGGTAAGGTGAATCTCACCCCCCAGGTAACTGGGGGAAAATGCTGCAGGCTCATAGCAGTTGTAGGGAAAGGGAGATATTTGTTTTGAGGCTGTAAGAGAGGGGGAAAGTGTTTGACCCCTCCTCCCCTTGCATTGGGCCTGATTCCAAATCAGCGCCCCTGTGACTTCTTTTACAAGAAAAAATATTACATTGAAAGGTCCTGTCATGGAACTCCCAATGTAATGTGCAGTTTGGCCCTAAGGGTCCTGGACAAACTTTGAATTGCACAAAGACTCCCATTTATTTCATTTGTACTTGCATAAGAGTACTTCTATGTGGATAGTTCCATAGGGCATTTAGGGCTCAATCCTACTGAGCCAAAAAGCATATTACGGCAGCGCAGCAGAGGCCTGGGCTAGCGGGACATGCTTCAGCCTAGTCAAGCCAGTGTGGGGGCGGAACGGGGCGGGGAAGGGGTGTAACGGGGCAGGGTGGATCAGGCTTGGGAGGGGGCAGAATTGGTGGTAGTGGTATATGCTGAATCCTATCTCTGTTCCCTGGCATTTTTCCTTACACAGGATCCCGGATTTGCACTAGCAATAGCTGGCACAGATCCACAGATCCGTTGCGGTAGCTGGGGTTTTACCTGGGGTAAGGGAAGAAAACTTCCTTTCCCCTGAGATGACCTCCCAGCTCCCACTTTCTGCACAGGATCCAGCATTGCCTGCACCCGCTTTGCTAGATCGCAGGGCAGAACGTTAGGTAAGGGAAAAAAAAACTTAAACTGTTTTGAAGCCTCAAAAAAGCAAAAAAAATAGGGCAACTTTTCCAGTGCATTAATTTCAAAGACATTTCAGACCTCCGATTCACTGCCTGTCTTTTTCTTTTGGTAAATGAAGGTTAACTTATTTGAGACAGCTGCTCTGAAATCTTTATCTTGGCATATGGGAAAAAATAAACTATTGTCAGAAATGAAAGGTTAATATAAATGTTGCTAGTGGGGAAAAAAATGCTTGACCTTGGTAAATGTGAAAAACTCAGCCGACTTCAGCAGTGCTTCTGATTGTATGTGACTTGGCTCATAGATGACCAGGATGCTTGATTCCACCAGTGACAAATCAGTGTGGGAAAAATACCCATGGCAGATTAACATAATTATGTCCACAGAAACTGACAAAATGCATATGACTGTAACACACGGTTCTGGATTTGCCTAACAGCAAGTAACTTGTCAAAATTATTTTTCCTCACTTAGGCTGGAGGGAAATTAAAATCTGTTGGGGGAAAAAAAAAAGAAAATGCATGAAAATGAGAAATCTGTGAAGACATGTTCAATAGACTCCAGTATTTATATCTCATTATGTTAATCTAGATACACTTTAGCTTTGATCGAATGCTGATGATGCTGTTTTTGTGATTAAGGGAGAAAAGAAAGACGATATCCAATATCTGAAAAACCTTTTCTCTGAAATGTTGCACACTTTTCTCCTAAGAGAATGCACACTATTGCATTCAATGTGACCAAAAACAAGGGCATGCTAGCTTTTGTGAATCTCTCTTAAGTCTAATTTGTTTCAGGGGTAGCACATATACTATATGTGCATACTTAAATGTCTCTGGCGGAAATCAGTGGGATTTGCAAGTGCATACATTCGTTCAATCATGTGCAACACAATTAAGCAGTAATAAAAGTAAAGTCTTGTCGATATTTTTAATATCATACTTGAGAAAATGGAACCTCACCCAAAATATAAGCCTATTATGTAGCAGCAAGAGATAAGACTGACATCAGCCTGCTGAAGAAACCATTCTCAAAGGGGAGAGGCCAACAAGACCACTATTATTGTTTACCCAGTCCAGCAACACAAGTGTCAGGAACTATCGGTTCAAAGTTGTGATCCAAATGAACCTCCCCTTGGTTTGGTTTACATGGGTAAGGGATTCAAGATTGTTTGCAGTCCCTCCCCTTCTTCCTTGCCTCAGGTAACTCTCTCGTAGCTGCTTGCAATAAACTCTGGCCAACTCTTACACTATTGAACTAATCTAATGTAATGAAGCATTGTTTATTTGGGTCCCTATTAAATGGTTGGAATCCAAGGTAATGTACAGCACACACCTAGGTATGCCTACTCAGAAGTAAGTCCAATTGTGTTCAATGGGGCTTGCTCCCAGGAATGCACACATAGGATTGCATTGCAGCCTAAAAAAGCTTCTAGTTACAATCATTTTCACACCACAATCCTAACCAACTTTCCAGTGCCGGTGCAGCTGCAATGCAGCCCCAAGGTAAGGGAACAAATGTCCCCTCACCTTGAAGAGGCCTCCACGACTGCCCCTGCACTGCAAAATGCAACATGCACCCAGTTGGCATGGCTACATCAGCGCTGGAAGGTTGGTTAGGATTGCACTGTCAATCACGTACAACTCATTTCACTCTTAGATTAACCCCTTATCTAGCTAAACCAAATGAATGGATTTAAATCAGGATTATTCAAGGGTTGACAGTTGTGTGATATCACCACTCCATGCCCCATCTCTGAAATCTCAGGCTTTTGGATGCCTCTGACCTGGCAAACCTATAAAGTAGTGACTGTTCCTGTCAAAACAGTATTCTTGCTGAATCTTTAGCGTTTGCTGGTGGGGTTGGCAGAGAGCAGGAATAATGAATTGGCTATCTGACAAGCCTTCAGTGCTTGGCAAACAAACAGCGGCCACACAAGTCATGTTCTTGCTCTTTATAAACAGGCCTAACTAGGAAAGTATTACCTTGCCAGATGCCCATGGTTTACCTACTGTTGGAACCATTTGTGTGAAAGGCAGTAAATGTAAGTATCGAGGACATATTGCTTCAGTGGAGGATGCTGTGTTTTGATCGCTGGCAGTACAAGTAAGCTCAGGCTGGAGAGGAGCCTTTAAAAAAAGTGCCACAAGCACTATAAATAATAAAATGACTTGGGCTTTTTACAGGATGAGATAGATGTCATTTCTCCAGAAATCAGGAGCAGGAACAAGAATTATTACAGAAAAGATCGCTGCACAAAAATATATGAATAAATATCATCCTTAGCATGAGTGTGCAAAGTGCTTCACATGTATTGTCTTCTTGCCGTTGTTCTTACAACAGCCCTGGACAGTAAATGTCATCATCTGCAAATTGAAGCTGGGGCTGAGAAAACGAATGGCTTGGCTAAGACTTCCTACTCTACTGAGCTCATGGCAGAGGTGAGATGTGAACTGGGCAGTTCTTGATTTACAACTCCATTTCTTCGCTACTGCACTAGCTAGGATAGTTCTACTAATAGAAATGTCGGACATTTCTTTGGGTGTGCTTCGGTGTCAGCCTTTTATGAACATTTTGTTTGAGAACCAGTGAGGTTAAGCAAGGGCCCCGGGTATGCTTGTGATACCTAAAGGCTAAAGCAAGCTTAGATTGTCCCAGGCTAGATTCCAGGCCTGCCCTAAGAAGGCTGGTTATGCCTCCCTCTGACAAAGCGCTAAGCTTTGCAGCGCAGGGGGCAGTGGAGGTTTTCACCTCAAGGTTTCAGAGCTTTTAACTAAGAGCCCAGTGTGAGGAAAATATCAATCACCTTGTATGGCCTGTCAGCCATTTTAGGACCTGCTAGCCCTGGCTGTCAGCCATCTTAGTCAGGCTCTTTCCCATAAGAAGAGAGCTGTTCCCATGAGAAGATGAGCTCAAACCAATGACAGATGCCCATTTCCCACTGGTGTTATCAGGATGAAGTAATAGGAGGTGCAATCTTAAGGTGATTGGCGCCAGCTTTGCCAATTGACTACACCTGCTTGTTACGGGATGGGAACATAGAGGATAGTCACATGAGAACTGACTTTTGTTATGAGAAGCAGCCACACTTGATTGCATTAGCAAGTAAATAGCTAGCCTATATAACTTGTGTATCTCACCTGACTCGTTGCTCTCAGACCATGGTACAAACGCTGGCAGGCTGCGTTGGCTGTTTGAGCCTCCTGGAAATGCTTCTGTAAATGGTTTATGCTTTGAACTCTGAACACAAAGTTCTTTATAATATGCTCGCTTGGAGCCTAGCATATTCCTTCCTTGGGATTCCAAAAGAACATCCTTGAGCCCACAGCTAGGGGCTAACACACACCCATTTGCTTGATAATTAGAATAACGGCATAAAAATGAAGTATGTGCATCCACTGGATGACAGGAAAACATATTTCTATACCATTACAGAATGTGGGGCAAGTGAAGGGAAGGGGTATAGAATACTGGGAGAGGGCAGGAGGATGAAAAGACAGCTGGCAGAGCTGAAGAAAGCAAAGTAAGTAAGAAGGAAGCAGTCAGACAGGGTGTCAGAATGAAATTGGAAGAATGGACACAGGGCATCAAAAACTAGCAGACAGAGAGGAACTGTCTGTTAGAGACAGATTACTATCCAACTAGCAAAGATGCATAATGTGCCTGTTGTCACGTAATCAGAAGTGATTGGGGTTGACCTCATTTGTAGCTTTGTTTTCTCATGGCTGTTTTTATTAATTAAGTCAACGTCGGTCTCAATCCATATTATAAAGAGTGGTTTTCAAGCACCTGTCAGTCTAAAGATTGATTGCCAATCTTGTCAGTCTGTCAGTCTGTCTGTCAAGCACCTGTCAGTCTAAAGATTGATTGCCTCTCCTCCTTAGAAACTGAGTACCATGTGCATTATACAGCTGACGGAGAAGAAGTAGAATCCCAGTAGGAACCCCTGCATAGCTGTACATGTAGGAGAAAAATATCAAGCCTCAGATTTGAAGATGGCCATGTGAAAGTTATCAGAATTGTAAATCAGATCAGAGGTACTGTATATACTCACATATAAGACGATCCCACTGATAAGACGAGGGCACATTTTGAGCCAAAAATCCTGGAATTTGCTATGACCCTTTGATAAGACGAGGGTAAAAAGGACTTGTGGGGTCTGATGCTGGAAAAGCTCAAATGACTTTACCAGTAGGCTTGCCATCCATCCCAGAAAACCCGGGCCAGGCCCGGTGAAGCCCTTGCTGCCACCACCACTTTAAAAAGGTTTGTAATTTTAAAACTTACCTTTTTTCCTATCGGTGGCCATCTTGGATTTCGTGAAATCTCCGATGGTGGCGCCCAAATCACGTGAGGGCATGAGGCAGTACTGTACTGCATAAGAACATAAGAAGAGCCCTGCTGGATCAGGCCAAAAGCCCATCTAGTCCAGCTTCCTGTGTCACACAGTGGCCCCACCAGATGCCTCAGGGAGCACACAAGACAACAAGATACCTGTGTCCAGTCGCCACTCCCTTGCACCTGGCACAGAGAAAACCCACTTCTAAAACCAGGAGGTTGCTTATGGCTTGTAAGGAGGTTGCTTATGGCTTGTTGCTTATGCCTTAGCCATACTGCTTCATGTGCCCTTACGAGATTTGGGTGTCGTCATCTTGGATCTCATGAGATTTTGTGAGATCCAAGATGGCCGCCGACAGGAAAAAAGCTACTTTTAAAATTTTCAAAGCGGCAGCGGAGACTTCTTCAGGGGGCAGGAGTCCTGGCCGGCTCAGATGCCCGGCCAGGCTCCTGGAGGAGTCACACCAGAGGCAAGAAGGTGGCTGCTGCTGCTGCTGCTGCTGCTTCTGAAGTGCCCACTTGAATTGAAACCCAAGTACCTCTTTCTGGAGGGAGCTATCCTTCTCACTACTGAAACTCCTTGGAAACTCTGCTTTCTGCCTGGACCTCTCTGGTCCTGCTATCTGCCTGGAAGATTTCACTTGGAAGTCTACTCAGCAAATTAAGGATACCTTGTCCTTTGGACACTCTTCTTTTCTTTCCTTTCTCTCACATACTGTACTGTCAAATGTGCAGGATGACCTGATGACTTCTTCTCCATCTTTTCCTCTTCCTTTGGATCTATTTTTAATGAGTTATTTTTAATGAGGCGACGATGATGATGGCGGCAGAATGGCGGCGGTGGGACAGGACAGGCAAGTCAAATAATTAATTGAGTAATAAATAAATTATTAATTAAAAATTGTCAAACTTTTCTAACTTGATCCAGAAAAGAAATACATATGCAAGGGCATGTGTGCAAAAGACCCTTTCAGCCCAATCCTATCCTTTCCCCTTGCCGATGCAGTCCCTTGATTTTAATGACATTTTTGAAATGATTGGGCTTGGGATGGTGACCTTAGCCATCTTGACAGAGAAACTTACAGTATTTCAGATGGCAAGTTAGATTCGAAAATGAATATATAGGCAAACCTCTTTTTGTCTTGCATTCCTTGCCTCAATTTACATTTTATAGCTATCTTTAAGGACAATTATGAAGCTAATGAGACATTCACTGCGCAATGACTAAAGCAACAAAAACGCAGTAACTATTTATTAACATAACAATAAATATTGTTTAGCCCCAAAGTACCTATACTAAATAACATTAAAGCATAGTTTTGGCATGGAAAATTAAATAAAATATCAGCCAAGAGCCCTAAAACATGAGAAAGTCAACCCGACTGTCTCCTAAACTGCATTCCTGCTACAGTTACAGTCTTAATGAAGGCAATTGTTAGCAGAAGTACCCAATTCATTGATCTGACCAGTAAAACTGTGTTATTCAGGAAACCAGAACTGCAGTTGAGGGCCAAAAGAGACAAGTATTTATTTTCTTATACTGTCTAAGAATGTCTACCTCACCTTTCCACCTCCTAAGAGGCCCACAAAGCAGGTTACAGCAATTAAAAGGCACATAAATACAATATTAAAATCATTAAAACATGAACATAAGATAAGCCTAGCTCCAAAGACAATGGGCAGCCCAATCCGGTCTAGGGCCGCCACAGCATGCAAATGCACGCTGCACTGGATTGTAGGCAGGATAGGGCCAGTACCGACGGAGCTGGAGCACACCTCAGGAGAAAGGAATATTAGTCTCCCCCAGGGAGAGCCCCAGCAGCCCCAATGGGCCTCCTCGGATGTGCGCTGGCAAAATGGCCGGCACAAATCCAAGGAGCTGGTGTAAGGCCGGCCAGGCCCAGAACGGGGGATAGGATTTGGCGGAGCATACTGCCGATTATCTCCCCTGACCTGGCTGGCCAATCCCATCATCCCCCGGAACGCCCCATTCCGCCCTTCCCCTGCCCCTCCGCCGACTGGCGGGGACTTACCTGCTCAGTGCAGCAGATAGGCTGGATGTAGGGCAGGTAGGCTGGTGCCGGCCTCGGCACCAGCAGGGCCTACTCACTGGATGTTGAAAACATGCCTTACGGCACTTTTACAACACCCAGCACTGGCGGAACCGTTGCTCCGCCAGCACGTCTATGCGCTGGATTGCACCCTAAGTAACTGAAATTTAGGGTCGATTTAAATTAAAAGAACATAAAAGATGCTATATATGTAATCACACTACTTTTTCTTTTTAAAAATAGTGAGTTAGTGTGACGTTTGGATTGGAACCATGGTAAACGGAGTTTAATCTTTCCATCTCATTCTGTTTTCCCAGTGAACTCTGCCTCTCTCCAAAGTTATTTGTACCATGTTTTCCTTTCCAGGGCAAAGAGCACCTTCAGAGGGAGGTGTCTCCCTGATCTACCCAGTTTCCCCAAGCCCCATCAATATTTCAAGTATTTTTGAAAGCAAAATTTGGCACATCTTGCATAGAATTGTGGGTAGGACTCCGGCCTTAATTGGTTATGAAATTATTCTTAATTGTTTTGAATTAATGGGAGTATAGATATATTAATAGCTATTATTAGGCATAGGAAATATATATAAGAAAATCCCGAGCACATTATCAGGGAGCATCAGTGTATCCTAGAAGGTGCTACACATCCACAGTGACCATCAGGAGTCACTCGCTGCTAAATATGGTGTTCCCAGCAGCTGAACAGGCATCCCATTATTAGATAGCATTGGTGTAGGCCTCTTGGGGAGAAGCTGCACATATGCTGGGGTTCGCCCACTGTTGTTTGGTGCTGTCAATGGCAGATGTGGTGCAAGCTATCTGTATTGTTCTGCTGGCTTATAAATCCTGCTTCTATCTTAACTGGATAAAAATAAATCCAGTTTCCTTCATCCATTGGCATGTTCATTGTCTCCATATCCCAAAAGAACCAGGGCCTCTGGCAATACTCACGCTAAGTTCAGGAATCCCAAACTTATGCATGAAGGTGCATGTACACTCCAAGTATTATCCTCCTTTTCATTATCTGTGTAATAGTATTCTCAGTAGCAGAGTCAGAGATGGGGCGGTAGACCCCTGGGTAGCAGACGGGGGGGGGGGGAAGCGCGCCACTGCGGCATTTGAAAAACGGCCACATGGCTTGCCTGATTGGCCCACCCACCCGGGCTCCCAGGACTTGTATTCAACTGAAAAAAAGCCAGGGGGCGCGTTTCTCTCTGTGACGCAGCGGGGGCGGGGCTTGTGCCTGTATGTGCGGGGGGGGGGGCACCAGAGAAGCTAGCTACACCTCTGAGTATTCTTAATAATACTGTGAGGCAGCCAAATCCAACTCCTCGCACTGCAATGCAGCGGCACCAATGGGGCATCCGCCACATCTGATGGGTGAGTTTCAGCCTCTGTAGGACTCCGTGGGGCAAAGGAATATGCCTAGATGGACTCAAATTTGGTCCTTTGCCCTGGGGTAATCCCCTGCTGAGCTGGTGGGTCTACTTGGACCTGCGCCAGCGATATCGCTAGTGCAAGTCTTCATGGACCCATGAAGGCGGATTGTCCCGTGAAGGCGGACTGAACCCGTCCCTTCCTGATTCACCCTCCTCCCTGCCCCTGTCGCTGCCCTTTTCTGCTCACTCCGGCCCATTAAGGGGGATAGGATAATGGTGGTGATGCTGCCGTTGACACTGCCCCCTTCCTGGCCTTGATCTGTCCCCTCCTCCCCTACCTCTCCCCTTCCCGTTCCTCCCACCCCCTCCCCCACTGCCTTTGGATTTACCTTGCTGCTTCTGGCAGTGGTTCTCCTGCACTGGTGCCAACTGTGGCAGCGCTTGCAAAATGGCCACAAGTGGCATGCTGCATGTGCCACCGCCAACCACCATTTTCCATGTGACAGCCCAATCCTGGATGGACTGGGCCGTAATTCTTCTTTTTTCCACAGTCCAGTCATATGATTGGCAGCTGTGTCTTGAAGCCGCGTAGTCCATTGGTTAATTATGTGCTGCCTGTGAGAAATGAAATTTCTCTTTGGTTACGTAAGTATGCTGCTCTTTTAATTCTGTTGGGTGCCCTTGAGTTCTCTCGTGTATGACAGCGTAAAAAGCCATTCCTTGTTCATATTTCACAGTCTTGATTATATCTGTTTAATCATGTTGATTAAACAGATGTAACGGCAAGGCTGATGAACCTGTTCTTGTTTTCAGTGCTATAAAGTCCATGCAACAAATGGCCTTCCATTGGAGTCCCTTAAATGGGAGCATTTTCCATCAGCCATTTCATTAGGAACATTCTATCTATCTGAGGAAACATTTGAGAGGCTCACTAACGACAGGTGATATTATCCGGCTCCTTTCAGAAAGTCTTTATTCTAATGGCAGACCATGAAATGGAAGAAATAGCTAACATTGAGACATGCCTCAGAGTTAAGTGTTACCAACTTATTAATTTTGAAAACAGACCAATATGCTTCTGAACTGAGAAAATTATGGCTCTGAAAATGACAGATGTGATAGAAAACTATTGGCTCCAACTTTCAGCAATGCAGTCTGTGGGTTATGTGGTGTCAGTGAAGCTTTTATCCCCTGCCAGCAATGCCCTTTGGCAATTTACAAGAGCCAGACAGGTCGACACCCCTTGCATAAGAAAAGGAACAAAGAGCAACGCAGACCTTTAGTACAGGTCTTTATGGTAGTACAGAACCTGACAGAAACCACTGACTGCATCATTTATCTCCCTGCACAATCTATTCCAGACCATACTCCAACCACACCCCTTCTGAACTTACTAGATGGTCACCATTTTTGGCAGTCAAGAATCTTTAACAGGCATTCCTGCCTAGCTTCTATGCCCCAACCCCCCAGTTGCTGATTCTGAACCACATTCCTATTCCTCATGATGTAATTTCAAGCCCCTGCCTCACTCTTATACATGGGGCACTGTCTGTCCACATACCTTAAGATTCAAGACAATGAGTTTGGGCTACAAATAGGCCACCTCCTTTCAGAGTAGGCTTCCACCTTGGCTCCACACTGCAGATCATCATCTCATGGCAATCCTAGCTTTTCACTGCCAACCCCTATAAGAAGTCAAGGAAGCTCAGAGAGTTGCATCACCCCCTCAAGCTAATCAGCCTTTGAGGTTGATTTTGCATTCATTGATCAGTTAGGTCCCACCCAACATCTCTGAGCTAAGCAGCCTCTAGTGGGATCCCTTTGACCAATCAACTTGCTACAGGGAGTACACCAAATCTCTTGTTGTTAAATTTAGTCCCGTTGAGTCCTTAGAGGTACGCCAGAAAGTAAATAGTTAAAAAAAATGGCTTCCCCAAATTCTCTGAATTTTTTTTTTGTGGAAAGTAGACAGATGAAACTATGTTTTAAAACAATTTTCAGAGTTCTAGGGTCACCCCACTGACCCCCCCAGAGGAGCAAAGATCACTGTTTTTAGGGAAAATGAGGCCCCGGAATTGGGGGCAGGGCACCCCCTCCTCACTGAAATTAAAAATGAAACTCTGGCTTTGTTTTCATGGCCAGGGCCCTGGCTTTTGAATCCACCTTGTTTGGAGCACCTCAGGTGCAGGGGAGCAGCTGTACACAGCTGTACAAATGCGCAACATTAGGCGTACCTCAAAGGACTCAACGGGACTTAATGGGTGGCAGAATTGGCCTAGCCCTATATAGACCTGCACTCACAACTAAAGCTGCAGGATTTGAAGGGTCATAAAAAAAAAACCCTTGAAGGAAGGGACTTGAAACTTGAGGTACACTTAGGTGAGACATCCCCCTAAACACCCCTAAAGCCCTGGAGCTGTGTGTTAAACACAACTATGTTTGTTTGAGCATTTTCGTGCTGAACTCACCACAAAATCTGCGTATTCCAAGAATTTAAAGGGTCATAAAAAAAACCCTTGAAGGAAGGGACTTGAAACTTGAGGTACACTTAGGTGAGACATCCCCCTAAACACCCCTAAAGCCCTGGAGCTGTGTGTTAAACACAACTATGTGTTTGCTTGAAATCTTGTGTTGTCAGGTCCATGCTTTACATAGGAATGAATGGACGAATTGTGTTACCCTTAAGTCCCGTTGAGTCCCAAAAGCACCGCCTGTGCTCCAGGTTCATGGTACACCTGGGAATTTTTCTGCAGGCGGTTTTTTTCTACATGGGGGTCCCTTACACATGTGGATCACACTGACATTTGGGAATTCTGGGAAAATCATACCGCGGGACCAAATGGGTTTTAACCTCCCTCCCACACTGAACCTGCCATGTGTGTGGGGGGGCTAACCTAGCATAGTTTTCCCACGCCCCATCTGCCAACAATGAAGTCATGCAAGCTCTGCTATAGATTGCCTAAACACAAATCTGAGGCCATAAATAATAAATGAATTTCATCACCCCTGTGTTAACTTGGCTGTGAATAAATAATGGCAGACTAGGCAGTACCCTTGCTAACTGAGCAAAGAGGCACCTTTTAAAGTGATGTCCTCTTATATTTAACAGGGGTGAGAGCTACTGTCCTTCATCCCAACATGGTAACTTTTCCAGTGGCTGTTGCTGGTGTCTCTTTGTCACTTTCTTGACTGTGAGCCCTTGGGGGCAGGGAACAATTTATTGATTTATTTTGTGATCTAAACTGTTAGGAGCTACTTTTTGTTGAAAAGCAGTATAATAATAGGCAGTAAATATTTATTGATTTATTTTGTTATGTAATTGACTTTGGCGAACAAACACCTCCTGACTACAGACCTAAATTGATACTTGGCCAACTAACTCCCATTTGGGAGCAAAAAAAAGGGCCTTTCTACATTGCCCCTCAAATACTCCTTAAGAGCTGCGATGGACCGCAGTTTGGAACCACTGCTCTTCTTAAGTGCACCACATGCCCCCAACCCCTTTGATCAATATTTGAATGTCTCAACTTGATGACTGCAGTTCCTCCATTCATGAAGATGTCTTTCTGAGCCAAGACTCACCCTGACACTTACTGGACCAGGTGCATCCAGGCGCATACTGGACCTAAATACCCCAACCCCTCAAAAACCATGAGTGTTGTTACTTTGTTCATCGCCTGCAAAGCAGTTCTTTTAAAGGTCATCAAAAGACTCAGTGATAGCTAGAAACATCTCAGGGGTGGATAGGCACTATGATCAGGCATTCGTGGATGCTCCTTTACCTCCCCAACATATACTGACTCTAAAGTCCCCCATGGTTTCCTGGATCTCCCCAACTATACAGCTGCCAAAAATGTGGACAGTGTGCTTACTTCTTTGCCTAACCCCCCTAGTGAACCAGAAAATGCATCAACTGTTCAGGGAGGGATGGGCCTGCTGTCATCCATCCTGCACTTTACCTTCACTTCCCAGAATTCTGCAACCTTACATTTGTAGCTTGCCCAGGTGTTGGGTGCTAGTGATACTTCAATGGTCCTGTGTGTCTCTTCGATCCAAGGCTTCACAGCACCTCAGGCATAGCTTCTGGATCCACAGGGTGAAGTGTGCCAGCTCCTGGAAGCACACTTCCTGAAAATGAGACAGAGCATTGGCAATGCCATTCTGCAACCCAAGCAAATGCCTGGCCACAACCAAGGTTTATTGTACAGGAACTGAATAACAAACACTTTACTTGGGGAGATTTGGATGTTTGCTTGTTGATAACAAATAAAACTGTTTGGTTATCCCATCAAAAATGGTATTCCTAAACTCACGTTCCCAGACGTCCACTGCCACTATTATTGGAAACAAATCCAAAAAAATAAAAATAAATGTTGTCGGATGTCTATTCATCCTTGGCCTGTGGCCACGTTTTGGCATATCTCCATTCTGTGCCTGTGTGTCTGAGTCATTCCAGAATCATCCTGAATTTCTCAAAAGCTGCCCAGGGAATCCATGCAGCCCATTGGGAGTGCCCTGTTCACAAAACACTGTGTGTTAGAGACACCCAGGAGTTATCATCAGGATGAACCCACAACAGCTGGGAAATTACCATACTTGGCGGCAGTGTGCCATCTTTTGGATCTGGTACAAAAGGCACCACAGTTGCCGGGCTGCATGCTCCTGGGCCTTAGACTGAGAGCCACCACTTCCTATCAAATTATGATTGCTGCATGTATTTTTTTTAAAGATGACCACCCAGCTGTGCTATTTTCTGCCTAAACTACGTAATTTAGTGCTAAGAACCAACATACAACATCTCTAAATTCATGCACAAGGACCATTTGGGTAGCTAGAGGGCACTTTATGTAATTTACTTATGTGTTTGTCTGAGCACTTTTAAAAATAGAAATCAATTTTTAAATGATCGTTTCATGAATAACCGCAAAGGGAAAATGTTGCTTTTTTTGGGGGGGGGGAATCATAGGTATGATGAGTAGCACCTATATGTGCATAGGGTAGGTTGGGTGCTTGCTTATAATTGCTTATAATTGTTGTGTTGATTCATCCACCATCACTTCTAGCTAGTTAATGTTCTACTAGAGCAATTATGACAATGTAATTCCTCTTGGTTTCCTGCCAGTTCAATAATTTAGCAATTCCAGTGGTCAATTGAAAGTTGCATTTCTTCCCAAAGCTTCAATTACAAAAGTGCCTGCTTATTTGTGGGAGCGATTTAGACTTTTAAGAAGAATGTACTGCTATAAATGAATACTTAGCTGTTGTCACTGTTCTACAGAGTGGAAGGGAAAGTGGCATGGTCAGGCCTGGGAAAGCCGCATCCCTCCATGATAATTAAGCCGCTCTGATTTATAACTCTTGGCCACAAACTGTAGGGATGGTATCAGCCTAGAAGAGAGGCTGGCCCATCGGGAAGAGAATGGGGTGAAGGAGAGAGGGTGATCAAAGTGGTAGAGCATGGGAGTGAAAAAGCAAAACTGAAAAAGAGGAGAGGTAGAGTAGGAAGAAGAATTAGAAGGGAAAGGAGGAGAAGATTTTGGAGGGGAGAGAAGAGCCCCCCTGGAAAAAGGGACACACAGTCCAGTCTCTCTACCCTACAAGGAGCTGGACAGGTGAGGGAGCGGGGCATAGACTCATGGCTGCACCGGATTCTGGGGCTCAGTTGCAGCAGAGACTGGGAGCCCAATCCTATCCAACTTTCCGATGCAGCTGCAATGCAGCCCCAAGGTAAGGAAACAAACATTCCCTTTCCTTGAAGAGGCCTCCATGCCTGTCCCCCCACCGCAGGATGCAGCACACACTCCAGTAGCGTCACTAGGACGTGCGTCACCCTGGGGCAGGGGGCGCGCGTCACCCTAGTGACGCTACGATATCGGCACGGGGGGGCGACCCGGCTCCCCCCCGCGTCGCCCTCCGGACGCTCCGAGGCCGGCCCGGGAGCCGGCCTCGTAGCGTCCGACCCCGTCAGCGCTCCAGGGCCTTCTGAAAGAAGGCCCAGGCAGCGCGTCCATCCGGGTATTTCTCGGATTTTCGCGCATGCGCAGACCCGTTTTGAGGGCTTTTTGTCCGAAGGGTGTCGCGCATCATGGAGGTGGCGCATGCGGGGTGCGTGCGTCACCCCGTGGCGCACGTCACCTGGGGGCGCCCCGCCCCCGCCACGCTCCAGCGATGCCCCTGACACACCGTGTTAGCACAGCTGCATCAGCGCCGGAAAGTTGGATATGATTGGGTCCTGGGTTAGGTACTATGGTATCCTTGCTGCAGGTCATTCCCATGGATGAAGAGTGAAAGGAGGGCAAAGGAGAGCAGCAGGGATCACTGGGTGTCACCAAGGACAGGTATTTCCCTAAAAACCTGGGCAAGGGCTACAGCCTCCAAAGAGGAGAGGGATGACACAGCCTGCAAGGTGAAGGGCTTTTTGTACTGACCCCTGTTTCTGTTCAATAGTCCCATTGTGTTCAATAGCCAAGAGGCTGGCTACGCTTGACTGTCACCAGGTAGGGTGGCTGGGTACCGAGCTATCTAATAGTTGCGATGGGGAGGTGGGACTTTTGGCTATACAGCAGGTTGATAGCCCTCTTCCACTGCCTGCCCACACACATGTGACCATATGAGCAGCTATTTCCACTTGGCTTCATCTTCTGCCCTGTCTGCCCACAGGATTGGTATTCTGTTCCTGGATTTGGATGGTATGCATCTTCTCCCTTTGTATGAGATCTGGAAATGAGGGGAGAGTCACCCATGCTCCACGCTGGCAGCTTCTGTAGCATGCGTGATGCGCCCCAAAGGCATCAAGAAACAACAGCTACAATGCTTCTTAAAACGTGATATCTGCTTACAAGGAAAATGAGTCCAGCACCAACCAAGTAATTTTGCCTGATTAGAAAAGTGATATCCGTGTTGATCCTGCTTCACATTCCCAACATCAGTAGGATTCCTGTCACACTATGCATGCCATTTATCTCATAAAACTTCTCAGTTGCACTTTACCTTTCCATCTCCAGTCAGCTGCAGACGCTATATACCATGTGATTGTTATGACAAGCTGAGACATATCAGAGTCATGCATTAACTATTTTTCCATGCTAGCGAACCTCTATAAACACCCCTGTGCAAAGAGGAAGAGGACTTAGCCCAATACAGAGAATGAGATTTTTTTAAAATCATGTTTTATATCTGCCCAAATGAGCAAACACCTTGATATTGACAAAGAGATTCTTCTTCCACCCACGAGGAGCTGTTTCATTCCAAACCTCTGATTACACAGAACTACAACCCACATTGTCTTGCTACATCAGGAGTTCTCAACTAGTGGTACTAGTACCACCAGTGGTACTTTGGCCAACTACTGGTGGTACTCAGACCGCCAGAACCCCACTCCGACGCTGCACTTTTTGTGGCATGTTTTCACTCCTGAGAGGCTCTTGCCTTTGGCCGAGCCTCTCAGGAACACTGAGAAGGGCCCTCCAAGAGTCTCCTACCTGCATTTTATTTATTGATTTATTTATTTTTCACATTTTTATACCACCCTTCCTCCAAGGAGCTCAGAGTGGTGTACATATTTCCTCCCCTCCTTTTTGTCCTCACAACAACCCTGTGAGGTAGGTGGGGCTGAGAGATAGTGACTGGCCCAAGGTCACCCAGGAAGCTTCGTGGCTGAGCGGGGATTTGAACCTGGATCTTCCAGGTCTAAGTCCGACTCCCAAACCACTACACCATCCTGGCATTCAAAAACCTGAAAACCCATAAGTAACTGGCGATTATGTCATCGCCAGTCACTTCCGGTGGTCCGCAGCAGGAGAGTGACACCGGAGGTGGTACTTGGCCAGGAAGAGGTTGAGAACCCCTGTGCTACATGGATATACTGTACAAAAGTAGGGAGGTGACTGAAGTAGGGAACTCATCAGACCATGAGTTCATCTAGCTCTGTATAGTCTACCCTGATTAGCAGAGTCTCTCCAGGGTTTCAGACAGGGGTCTATATGCACAAACTCACATAAAATAGTTCTTTCCATAAAGGGTAAAATGCTTGAATTTATGGGTCTGTGGCATATAATTTTACTGATGCTTCGGGTAGAGACCTGTATGTGAAGAGGCCTGTACTAGATTGAGCTTCCCCCCATGAAACATTGGTCTCTTGCCATTTTATTTACAAGAGATCTAGTGGGGTTTAAAAGGAGCCTTTTTCAACAGGCATTGTGGCTGTGGTTGTCACTGGCAAGACTAATCAGGCCTTGAGTCTCAGAGGCAAGGATGGAGGCTGAAGGTCAAGCCCATAGAAGACAGCATGCACGTGGAGCACCATGGATTTGTACTGGTTGCTCAGACTGAGGAGGAAGGTCTGAGGCCTGAGCAAGGATTGACCTGTAGGGTTGACTGACAATGTATCAGGTAGGCTGGGACTGCAGCCTCAATACCACCTTGCATCACAAAGCTTAGAGCCCAGTCCTATCCCCGGCCACGCTATAGCATGCAGCCATGTCAAAAAGGCACGCACATGCTATAGTGGGAGTGGCGACCTGAAAGCCACTCTCACCATAGCATGTAATAGCATGTCGAAAAATGTAAGTAAACATTTCTACTTACCTCCATGTAAGTCCTTAGGCCACCTATGGGTCTCCTTGGACACACGCCACCTATTTTGGTGGCATGTGTCAAAGGAGGGAAAAGGGGTGGGGTGGTTTTTAGAAAGAGGGGAGAAGTCCTGGTGTGTGTGATTGCCACCAGATCCACCCTCTCCCTCCCCCTCCTCACCTCTGTTACTCCTCCAACGCCCTGTTCCTCCCCCACCCCACTCATGGCCCACTCCTGCGGTTGACTTACCAGCACCATGGGATGTGACATCGTAAGTTGGGTTGTGCTGTTGGAACATGAGTTCTGGCAGCACAGCCCGATGGTAGGATTGGACCATTAGTGTGCCAGGCTTGCAGCAGAGGCAAAATGCCAGTGGTGCAGAAGGCAAAGTGCTGGATTCCCTGACTGCCAGGAGTCCTGGTTTGAGACAGCCCAGCCCCTGTGAGACTTACAACCATCTATATACTATAAGGGTTAATCACTTTTAGAAGGGTCAGATAAGCTGTGAGATAGTTCAGGCAGACATTTGAAAATGGGGCATTTTTCTAGGATGTCAAATCCTTTGTATAATTAAGGGATACTTTATACAATCAGCATAATGACGGGGTAACGTTTTCCTGGACTATTCTGTTCAGGCTGTAGGTGGGGATATTGCAGTTTTGAAAAAGCAGTAGAACCTCCCTGCATGTTAGGAAAAGCACTAGGCTGAACCTTTCTCTCTTGATCAGCACTGATTCTTTCGATGTGGAAAATATACCTTTGTGTGCTTCTGGACAGCATTAAATATCTTTGCTGCCTAGCATTAAAAATGTGATTCACCACCTGCAAGTTGACGTAGTATCACCTCGGGAGTTGGGAATTACCACCTTGTTCATTCCTCATTCTGCAGCATGTGTAGACCATGGTTTGCAGACCTGGCAGTATAATACGTAGGGAGTTTCCCTTTTTATTTTAAACACAGCAGTTTGAATAACAAGAAGCTGCTGGCCTTACAAGTACGTTAAGGGAATTTTAAAACCCACTCCCCTGGGAGTTCTCCATAGTCAGGGCAGTAAACAATCTAAAAAAGTCAGTGAAGGAGGAACAAAAATCTTTGGTCTATAAAAACCTTCTTTGGTCTGTAATTCATTCATTCACTGTGTGACTTATACTGGATCTGATATCTACACACATCACCCACTCCCCCAAGACTGCCAATTTAGCTGTAATCCACTAAATTCAACTCAAGAAATTCTTTTTTTTTTAAGTACTTGCCATTCTGGAGGCCACAGAGGACCATAGTCAGTAGATGACATGTATAGTAATGGGGGTGAAACCTGTGAAGGAATCATTCTTCCAAAAAATGAAAACTTTCATATTTTGAAGCATTAAAAGTCTTTGTCCCAACTCTTTTCTCATGTTCCATAGCTTTGATATTCTATAGCATTTTGACAGGTTGAAACATATCAAAACATGGTTTTGCCTTTCTTTCTCTGCATCACTGAAAAAGCTTTAAAGGGAAGGAAAAGGGAAGGAAAATTTAAAGACGTGGAATTGGAGAGAGGTGTCGACAGTTTTGTAAGTTCATAGGGTATTAGATAAATTGCTCCAAAGTAAATGTTTTTAGAACTGGGGTGCAAAGCTGCAGCCTCCCCAAAACATACTCTAGCATCACATCATCCCATTATAATCACCAAGAACATATCTGGAATGCTAGAACACAAGTAAGGATACACAGTACTTATGCATAATCAATGGGGGCACATACAGCTGGATGTAGGCATTTTAGGTCAGTTCTAATCTTTTTATCGATGTTTGGCCATTTGGTGCATGCTGGAATATTTGGTAAGAAATGTGTGGTGAAAAAATAGGCATACAGAACTTTTCAATAAGCACCCTTGTAATCATTTGCATGTCTCCTTTGCACGCAGAAAGCACAATATACAAGTGATAACTTCTAAGATGAAACATAGCGTTTATTCTCAGTTGCCAAGATTCTGTCTTCTACACAACTCTTAAGAACACAGTTGGTGGAAGGTTGGCCACCCCTGTCCTAGACAAATGCTGTGTGGATTCACTGTCTGGAGAGACAAAGGATGTTTGTCCTGTAGACATTGGCATGTGCTCACCTATCAGGCAGCCAAGTTTGCCAGGCTAGGTAAAGGGATGGGATTACACATTCCTCCAAATAGCGAACCCCCTGACAGCAGCAAACCTAGGTTTTTTAAGGGCATACACAGAGCTATTCTTGCTTCTGGTCCATTCATTTGATGTGTTGTATCCTTGCATTAATGACAGCACTCACCCACCCTTCAAAGAAGCATAGGAATCAGACCCCCTCCTTTTTCCTCTCAGGCAATGTAAGTAGCTAAGGCTAGACAGTATCCAGTTATCTTGTGTCAGGAACTTTATTTTATTTTCAGCTTACCTTTGAAGCTTTGTGCTCTCTTTTGCCAACCTGCCAACCTCCTGCTTATTCTGTTTTAATTTTGATAAGCCGTTTTATCCATAGAGACTCCCTCCCCATTTTTTTATTTTGTGTTTTTATTCACTCCTTTCATACGTTTCTTTTTATTGTTCTTGATTACCTGCCTTGTTTCAGTTCATAAGAAAGTGTCTCGCTTCCCCAAACTGCTCGGTCTTTGCTACTTGTTGTTTTGATTTATAGGCAAGTGGAGATCCCCCCCAGATTATGGGAACCCCTTTACTGATCAGGAAATGAAGTTTTCAGGTTGACCTCTCTGTCTGGCTTTTTCCCTGCCTTGGTAGTTACAGTAGAGACCTATTGAAATTGCCAAAAACTAGTGGGAGAGGCAAGGGGCAGGCAGGAGAGCTGTTGCCAACCCCCACTGGCGTCGCTGCAGGGGGGGCAGAGCTCTAAGTTCCGCCACGGCTCCGACCCTCTGTTACACCGGAGCACGAAGCGGCCCCGCCCCCTCGCCTTCGGAACCATTCAAGGGGGTGAAAGCATTCAAGGCGGTGAACTTAGAGCTCCGCCCCCCCTGCAGCAACGCCAGTGCCAACCCCTAGGTACATGCTCTCTTTCACCACAATATATTATGGTTATTTTTCTTTTTATTAATCATATCTATACTAAGCAAGGGTAGTAGATGGGATAAAAGGCCTTGCATGGAGACCCACAATGCAAACGAACCTTTCTACAGTACTTTGGCAAGGTTAATCTCAGACAATATTATGGCACGTTCTGAACCATTGTTTTATGATACCAAATTCTTCTTGCCTCTGGAACGCGTGAGCTTAGCTCAAAGGAATTTTACTGCTTGAGTCTTGGTCTTTCAGATGTTGGCCTGAACGAGAAGTTGTTTGACCATGGCTGTAGCTTCCCAGAATATCTTTTCTATTGTGACAAACAGTACATATCAATGATTTTTACTTGGTGAGACAGGAATTCTCAAATGTGCTTCTACAGGCTAGTACAGTATTTAGATAGGAAACGTACAGTTGGCATGCCTTCTGCCACTGGCACTCAGATTTATGCTGGCACTCAAAGGTTAAGCAGACACACAAGATGAACTGGCCTTCTTTCAGAGGTTATGGCTGGGTAATAGGAAAAGGCTTGATCACATGGCAAATACAGAATTAAAAAACACTCCCCATGTTTTGATTTTCAGAGGTGAAAATCATCAGCCACAAAGATTTCCCTTTGCTTTAATTTTTCATGCCTGGACAAGTTGGCTAAGATCAGGGGATTGCTACACAATTAGATTATATGAACTGGTGCATCCCAAATGGAAAGACATAATGTATATCACCACTTACTATGAAAAAAGGTGAATTATGTTATGAATTATCTGGAATTTTAGTTAACCTCATCACGTTGAGAGTCAACTTCATTAATTCTTTTGCTTTTGCTACATTTCCTATTTGCAGTGCACTTTGGTAGAATGTCTTATAATAAATAGGTTTATTACATGTTTGGTAAATTACTGTACTTCACTTTAATTTTCTTTGATGCCAGTTTTTATATGGAAGATTAAAAATTGGTAATCTTGTTTGGTTTTGGTGTTCTTTTAATTATCTCCCTGTTTTTCTTTCTGCTCTGTTCATGTTACCTTCTTGTGCATCATCAAAACAAAACCAATAATCAGACTACCAAATAGTTGAAGATTACACACTGGTGGTTTATTTTTTAATCTATCTATTTATTTCTGTATTTATATACTGCTTTTCGTATCCTCACATTGCTCTTCGGATGTTACTCGGCAGTTTACATCGGCAGGCTTGTCTAGATCCAATAAGGATCTTTACAATATTGTTCTCTATATATAGAACCCTACAATTCCAGAGGGTTTCTTCCACAGTATAGTAATCTTCACTAGGTACCGAACACAAGCCTTGAGCTCTCCCCAGGACACCACAGATCATGCTGAGCAGGGGAACTTTTTTCCAGTTGTTATCGCTCTGTCACTGACATTCTCTGCATTCCAGTCCGTACTCTCACCACGGCACACAACAGTGACGCCTCTCTGTCACCGAGGGCCGTAACAGGGTCGTAACAGCTTAGTAGAAAAGTAGGTTCCCATCCTTTTGACTGAGGAGTTCCAATATAGAAATCCTACCTCTGTTCAGGATCCACCTGTTGGGACTTGACACCTATATTGTTCCTCCCCACATCCTTATGCCATTATGGCCCCAGTTCCTGCAAACGGTAATGTTATAAATCAGACATTGGTCCTGTTGCTCAGTAGTTAGAGCACATATTTGCATGCAGATGGTTCCAAGTTCAATCCCATAGCTGGTGGTAGGGCAGAGAAGGAGTCATGTCTGAAACCCTGGAGAACTGCTACCAGTCATTGATGACAATACTGAGCTAGATGGACCAATGGTCTGAATTCATTTAAGGCAGCTTCCTATGTTCCTTAACCCAGTCTTTGCTCTGTGAAACCATTATAGGTCAGATCAGCCAGCTGAATGTGTGAAATGGATTAATTGAAAAACATTATCTTTATCCTGATTTTACTTGATACAAAAGTTCTGACTAATCTGCAAGCTATGGGTTGAACATCTCATCTCAACAAAGTTAAGTCTAGAACAGGGGTTCTCAACCCTGTGGTACTAGTACCACCAGTGGTACTTTGACCAACTACTTTGATACTCGGACTGCTGGACCACTAGAACTCCGCTCCAATGCGGCGCTTTGGGCGGCGCATTTTCGCTTCCGAGAGGCTCCTGCCATTGGCTGAGCCTCTCGGGAACGCTGAGAAGGGCCCTCCCACTTGCCCAGAGCCACCTACCTGTGTTTTCTGGCCTCTGAAAACCCAGAAGTAACGTGACGATATCATCGCCAGTCACTTCCGGTGGTATGTAGCCAGAGAGTAGCGCCGGAGGTGGTACTCGGCCGGGAAGGGGTTGAGAACACCTGGTCTAGAATTTTGGGTCTGTCCATTCTATTGTTTACCCATAAGTCTTTATGTGGCAAACAGTGTTCTTATCTACTTGAATGTGCTACATTCCTTCTGGATGGTGGTTCTCAAACTTTATGGTCTCCTGATCCCTTTCCACTCCCAACAATAGTATCTGGAAGCCCCAGGGCTCTGAGGAGCACACATAGAGAAACACTGAGCTTGGGCATTCTTGACTAGCTCATAACATTTACCTGTGTCCAAAAATACTCCCCAGCTACTGCTAGAAACAATGTTATATAAGTCTCCTAAAACCAAAAATTACTCTGGCTGTGATACAAAATCCAGTGAGCCAGTGGCGGTCTCCCCTGGGAACAGTATCCTGTTAAGAGGTGCTTCTTTGCCCCGTTGGCAGTGATTAACAACAAGTGGCAAGTCTTTTATATTTCATAGAGGAATAGCAACCTACCCTATTCAATCTCGTATGGCATCCCTCCCAGTAGTTGTAGTTGGTGTCTCCCTTTTATTGCTTTTAAATTGCGAGCCACTTTGGGGCAGGAAACTATATCCTCATTTCTTTTGCTATATAAAGCATATAAACTCAAAACATATAAACTGCTTTGAGAACTTTTTTTTTGTTGAAAAACAGCATACAATTCTAAATGTGAGTATGCTAATAAAAATTAAGTGATTATGAGCCCAATTCTATCCTCCCCACTCCCTGCTGGTGCAGCCATGCCCAAAAAGAGCACACTGTATCCAATGGCGGGGGAGTGGGGTGGGTGGATTAGGAGGCTTCAGAGGGGAAAGGGGATTTAAATTCCCTCACACCTCTGTAAGCCTCCCACTCCACAATGGGTTTCTTTCGTCCTGCACCAGCTCTTTAGCTGGCACAAATCTGAGGAGAGAAAGGGGTGGGGAGGGGATAGGATCCCATGTAGGAGATAGGATCCGACATGTGCCATCACTGCTGGCTCCACCCCCTGCCGCAGCCTCCCCACCCCATTCCACCCCTCGTCACCCACTTTCTCTCCCTGCCCTCGTTTCACCCTCCCCCACCTCTCCCGCCACCCCCAACATCTAACTTGCCTCAGTGGGTGGCCAGCAATCCAGCAACATGTGCAGTAAGGCTCCAGCATTCCTGCTGGCACTCCAGAAACACACTGCTTTGCATGCTGCCGGAAGCGCTTTTCTGGCAGAATGTTTATTCTACCAGAGCTACAAGCCCATAGAATTGGGCTATATGAGTATATGGCTTCCATGTGAACATAGTACACCTCTGTGCTACATATCCTCACATAAGGCTGTTTTCCCCTGCCATTCCAGTAGTACAGCCAGTGGACAGAGTCAAGGCCCTATTTGGCTCCTAGTTTTCAGCAGCTTTCATAAAATCAAGAGTGCAACATTCAAGGTCTTTGCTGTGTTACAGAGACTAAGCAACTGTATGCCTGAGCAGAATGAGAAGAAATATAGAATGAGAAAACACTCCTGTGTTATGGCTTGATGTCTAGATATTTCAAAAACTGCAACTGTTGTGGCCAGGAATATATCAGCCAGCACTTAGGGTGGATACGCTTCCTTGCATCTTGGTTTGGCCCTTCTGGGGGCAGGGCTTCAGGCGCCACGTAGAACACTGCCCAGGCCCCAGCCCCGCCCGCCGGCCCAGTCAGAAGCGGCCCACCGAGCTGAGAGGAGGATGGCCAGGCGGGATGTGGTCACGAGTCGCAACTGCTGGCAGCGGGGGGAGAAGGGGCAGGCAGTGGGCCCCCCTGTGTCACTTCCCCGCCCACCCACGCCAACAACAGGAGCCTCGGCAGCAGCGCTGCGAGGCTCGCCGCCGCTGCCAAGGTGGGGGTGCGGGTCCGGTGTGATTTTGATGCCCCCTGGGCTTGCTTCCCGGGGACGGACCATCCCCCGACCCCCATTACTACACCTCTGGCTGCTCATGATGGCTGTAATGGTTGCTTATCCCATGCAGTGGCCCAATCACATAGGCTTGCACATTCTTGGCAAACTGGCATGGAGACTGTGCATGCCTGGATTGGTCCATGCAATAAGTGTCTTCCAGCTGTGAGAGCCTTTACATGGGAATGATGCTATGCAGAATGTGTTTTTTTTTTTTCCTGGCAGCCAACATGGTGGCAAGTAGCACATCTAGATTTCACTTAAAATGAAAAGTTTCAATTTCTTTGGCCCAATGCTATTGGGCAATTATGATGACAGATCTTGTAATCAGCGACCATAGGCGTGGCAGCAGTGCAGTAAGTGTTGCACTACTATCATGCACATTGAAGCCACTGATGCAAATGGGTAGAAGCTCCACTCACCCACCATAGATAGACCCAGCCCATGTCAGAGTAGGTAAGATGCCAGCAGGGGCTAATTGTGGGCAGTTTGGGGGAGGTTCAGGGCAGGGAGTGGGGGAGGAGAGGGGCAGTTTAGGGTGGAAAGGGGTGGATCCCAGCAGCAGCAGCATAGGCTGGGATGCTATTCCCCTTTCCCCATGCCCCCTGCCCCTCCTTGGGCTTACACCAGCAAAATAGCTGGTGTAGGTTCAAGGAAACCTATTGACAGCCAGGCAACCTATGCAGAGGTAAGTAAAACATTTTTATTTGCCTCTCACAGGCCATTGCATGCAGTGCACACTTAAGCAGTGCGGCTGCTTCTCTAAAAATGGTGGGAGATTGGATTGGGCTCTCAGTGTTGTAGTCTTTCCCCCTTCTCTGGCTTTATAACGAACTAATTTTGGAGTCAACAAGACTGGAAAACTTGTACAAAAAGAACTTGTTCTGTGAGGTTGAGCCTTGATAACTTATATGTGCTTATAAAATAATCCTATCATCCTTGAGTTGCCAGGAGTTGAGGATACAGTGAAAAAGCCTTGTGTTCATTTTCCCCTCTTTTGAAAAATGAAAATTTTACAGTTGTTAGAATCCTTCTCCCCTCAAAGATATAATGACATGTTTTCCTCTTATCTGTCCTTAAGACATTAAATCTTTTATATGAATTGCTTGACAGTTTTTTTGAAGGATAACCTTTTCAACATCATAAAATAAATGGAGGTGGTGAAGGATTTAGATTCTGAATGCTCTACCAGTGCACTAATAATTTGATGAGCACCTCTATCATTTTTCTAAAATGGCACTCGATTAAATCTTACTCTTCCAGCAAATTCCTTTGAAAAGGCTCACCTTTCAGAGCTGATACCACTAAACAGCCTTGAAACGTAGTTGCGATTGTTGAAATGTCCTCCATTGGAGGCTCCATTTTCTTAGTGCTGTAGCTGGCGTATTTTGTATCTCTGTTATTGGACACGTCTTATTTAAAATATGTTTAGAACGGCATTGTGAGGTTTCTCTTACCACAGTTCACTGTAGCGCCTTGGAAAACTTCAGCACTTTGGGGCTGTTCCCCCCCCCCAGGCATTCATGTCAGCAGCACGAAGCCATGATGTGATAGGAAATTGCTTCCAGCCCCTCTAAAATTGCTTGCTTGGCTTGAATTAATCTTAATCGAATTTCTGTCTGAGATGTTTAAAAACCTTACAGAATCTCATCGTTGGAGCACAGCTCTGCTAATTTGATTCCATATAAAACATTCTAAAAAGTGACGAGAGCTTTTGTGGCACAGCAGGTCTTCTGTTGCTGATAATGTTGCAGCGCAGGTGGCAGAGCCCCGCTGTAAATTCAGGTGACATACCTTTGTATTGATAATGAATGTCCACCCAGCAGCTGTGGCTGCAGATTCATTGTCTTCGTACCCAACAGCACAACTTGGTATCTGAGGGTCCAACAACACACAGAACGCTCAAGAAAGATCCTTTGGGGAAGGTGAAGTGTGCTGTATATGTTGTACATGCTCCAGTTAGGAAACAAACTTCTAAATTCCTGCCTTCTTCGGTGTGACATTTTTAATCTTTGCTGCAGAAAGGAAAGAAAAAAGAACATGGCAAGATTGGAATGAGATCACCAAATGACTGAAAAATAGCATTGAACTTGTATTACTTAAACCGACATGAACTGTTGAGTTCCTTTTCAAATAGGAAATTTTGTAATAATACTACTGTGTGCAATCAGTATTTCAAAAATAGCTAAACTACATTTTAAGCAAATTGTACCAATTTTGTGTGATATCCATAGTGAGTTTGTAATAATGGCTGCCTTTAAAGTCCAGCTTCCTATTTCTGCATTTTCTGATCCATTAACAACTAGTAATTTGGATTCATGCAAAATTAGTGTCCGCACTGATACAGGTTATTTCAAAATCAGACCAAAGACATTTATTATTATTATTATTATTATTATTATTATTATTATTATTATTATTATTATTCAAAACATCATAGAATTCAGTCAGATAGACAAAAGGAGTCATTGACTGATGCTAAATAGTGGATACAGGTTTTGACCTGAAACCTAAATATCAACTAGGTATCAATGCAATATGTAAGATGTATTGATGGATGATGTATTGTAAGATGGAAAAAAGCACAATTTTTTGCAATTCCAATGGTGTTACTTCAGTACATTGTAGCTGCTTAAAATAATTCCCATTTTTTTGAGATTGTTCCAAGTGCCCTGATGACAATGAGGACCACCTTTGTATGTTTTGTCCATAGCCATGTGATTTCAATAGCCAGATCTTGATATTTTGTCATTTTTTTCCAGTTCTTTTCCGTCGACTCTGGCATCTCCCGGAATTGCAATATCAATTATCCAAATATTTCTGTTTTCTACTATTGTTATATCAGGCATGTTATGTTCAAGGTGTCTATCCGTTTGGATTCTAAAATCCCACAGGATCTTAACTTACTCATTCTGTACCATCTTCTGGACCTGATTCTTAAGTTCCAAGCAATTTTTGAGACTGGCAAGTTATACTTTTTACATAATGACCAATGGAGTAGTTTTTCAGCTCTGTCATGTCTAATTTTGGAATCTGTTTGCACAATCTTACTACACTCACATATCAGGTGAGACACAGTTTCATCTTTTTCTTGGCACACAGCACAATCCTATCCAACTTACATCACTGGTGTAATCCTATCCAACTTACACCACTGGTTTAGCCCAGCGGTGCAGCGAGAACGGGAGGCCCCAGAACGGAAAGGGGATTCAAATCCTCTCCAAAGGGGGATTCAAAGGGGATTTGAATCCCCTTTCCGTTCTGGGGCCTCCCGTTCTCGCTGCACCGCTGGGTTACACCGGTGGTGTAAGTTGGATAGGATTGCGCTGACAGTCGACATAAGATTTTCACAGACGCTCTGGATTTTAGTCTTTATGACACTTGTTTGGAGTGCCTGTCCTTGTGCGGCGAAAATCAGCCCTTCAGTTTCTTTCCTAATAGTACCCAGTTTCAGTCATGCCCATCAAGTTTTTATCACATTTTCCTTCTATGATGATGATGATGTTTGTTCACATAGTCAGACAGGTGTTATTGACTGGTTTGTTTTATCCAGACCGAGTCCTTCCCGAGGACCTGGGATGCCTGACTTTTGTCATGTCTTTGATGTTATAAGTATCATCGCAAAATGTAAGCTGTTCCCACTAAAGCTGGTTGTAGTAGTAGTAGTAGTAGTAGTAGTAGTAGTAGTAGTAGTAGTTGTTGTTGTTGTTGTGTGTGTGTGTGGTTGTTGTGTGTGTGTGTGTGTGTGTGTGTGTGTGTGTGTGTGTTGTTTGTTGTTTTGTTTTACTACTTCATCACAGCCTATGCTGGGCTTGGTTATAGTCTGCAATTTGAGATCTAGCCAAGATCCTGGGAGTCACAGAGATATCTCCGTAGGATTCTTGCTGTTCCAAACGACTTTGTTTTCTAGAGCTGAGCTGGTCTAAGTTGCTCAAGGCCAAGAATGTTGAGGTGTTTCTTCAGTCTTCTAAGCACTGCTCCAAAGGCTCCAATGATAATTGGCACAATATTGACCTTCTTCTCCCAGAGATGCGCACAAGTTCTACTCTCAGGTCTTGATATTTTGTAATCTTCTCATGTTCTTTATCTTCAAATTCTATTGTCACCTGGAATTGCAATATCAGTGATCCAAACTTGATTTTTCTTTTGTCAGCTATCGTTGCTTCAGGTGTATTGTGTTCTATGTTTACCTGTCAGTAATCTGAAATCCCAAAGGATCTTTGCTTAGTTGTTCTCAGTGATTTTATCAGGTTTATGATCCCAGGAATTTTGGTGTTAAGGTCATTGTATTTGCTTTGATATTATTTGTTGCAAGTGCCTGTTCCTGTGAGGCTAGGATTAGACCTTCTATTTCTTTGTTCAAGTGTCCATTCTGCAGCCATTTCAATTTTTTTTATCAATTTTATTTATCAATTTTATTATCAATGTCTTTCAAATATTGCCCATGAAGTTGTTTTCCTCAGCCTTTTTGTAGTCATCTTTCTGTCACTTTCAATAGGTCACCTTTAGAGACTTCGACCAGAAGTTCTTCTTTACTCTTCTTGATGTAATAATTCACTGCTCCTTTTTCTTCCTCAACTGTTTGTTTAGCTTGTAAAACTCTTCCACCTGATTTTCTTGGTAGGCAAAATCTATCAATATCACTTCTAGGAAGTAGGGAGTGATGTGTTGTCATTATCTTCCATGTCTTTCAGCTGATTGTTTCCAATGCTGCCTGTGTCCAATCAATAATGCCAGCAGTATAGCGTAGAAGTGGGGCAGCCCAGCTAATTGTGTTACCACCATTTAACTTTGTTTGTAAAATCTTTTTAACTCATCAGTATTATTGTAGTAGTAGTAGTAGTAGTAGTAGTAGTAGTAGTAGTAGTAGTAGTAGTAGTAGTAGTAGTAGTAGTAGTAGTAGTAGTAGTAAAACAAATAAATCTTTCTTGACTTGCATTTTTTAAAATTTCTCTAGAATATGTGTGTAGCTGTGATGAAGAAGGTTTACAAAATCACATCACAACATGCCACTATCTAATATTAAACTGATAGAGATGTGCATACTCAGGTTGCAGTCCTATACAATTTACTTGGGAGTAAATCTCATTGAACTCACAGGGCAATCCTGTGTAAAAATCTGGAGTGATGGCTCTGCTGACACCAGGTGTTATAAATATGCCGTAAGGCATGTTTTTGACGCCCGACGAGTAAGTGGCACTGGCAGAGAGGCTGGCGCTGCTCACTCTCCGCCAAACTGCAACCACTGCCGGCAAACAGAGGTAAGTCCTGTGCCAGGCGTGGGTGTGTGTGAGAAGGGCAGAACACGGTGGAAAGGGTGGGGGTGATTGGTCAGCCCAGGGCAGGGGGGATCATTGGCGGCGCACTCTAACGAATCCTATTCCCCATCCCTGACCTGGCCGGTGTTACACAGGCTCCTCGGATTTGCGTGGGCCATTTTGCCAGCACACATCTGAGGAGACCCATAGAGGCCACTGGGGAATTACCCAGGGGAAAGGGACAGATGTCCATTTCTTCTGAGGTGTGCTCCAGCTGTGCTGGCGCTGGCCCGATCCTGTGCTTTTGCATGCTGTCTAGGTGGCCCTAGACAGGATTGGGCTGTCAATTACTTAATGGGTCTTATTTCTGAGTAGGCATCATGGAATTGTGTTATCAGTTCCATGATGGCTCAGATGCTGTCAAGATGCCATATGACTCAGTCATCTTGGGAGGGGGTGCTGCCGCTGTCTCTGAAGCAGGCGGTGGTGCGTCCCCTCCTGAAAAAACCCTCCCTGGATCCCACTATTCTGAACAACTTCCGGCCAGTCTCAAATATCCCGTTTCTGGGCAAGGTGATCGAGCGGGTAGTGGCGTCTCAGCTCCAGAGAGTCTTGGAGGAAGCTGATTATCTGGATCCATTCCAGTCTGGCTTCAGGCAGGGGTTCGGGACAGAGACGGCCTTGGTCGCCTTGGTGGATGACCTGCGCCGGGGACTGGACGGGGGAGTGCGTCCCTGTTGGTCCTGCTGGACCTCTCGGCGGCTTTTGACACCATTGACCATGGTGTCCTCCTGGGTCGTTTGGCTGGGTTGGGGCTTGGAGGCACCGTTCTGAGGTGGTTCCGCTCCTTCCTGGCTGATAGATCCCAGAAGGTGGTGCTGGGGGATGCTTGTTCGGCACCCTTGCCCTTGAGGTGTGGGGTGCCACAAGGGTCAATTCTATCCCCCATGCTGTTTAACATCTATATGAAGCCGCTGGGAGAGGTCATCCGGGGGTTTGGGGTAGGCTGTCATCAGTATGCGGATGACACCCAGCTCTTTCTCTCCTTTCCACCTGACTCCAAGGGGGCGGTCGATGTCCTGAATCATTGTCTGGAGGCAGTTGGGAGCTGGATGGGGGCGAACAAGCTGAAATTAAATCCTGATAAGACAGAGGTTCTTCTGGTCCAGAAGTCTACGACTCAGGTACTGGATCATCGTCCTGCTCTGAATGGGGTTGTACTCCCTCTGAAGGAGCAGGTCCGCAGCTTGGGGGTTCTCCTGGATGCGCAGCTGCTCCTGGATTCCCAGGTAGCGGCTGTGGCCAGGGGGGCTTTTGCCCAGCTTCGGCTGGTGCGCCAGCTGCGACCGTACTTGGATTGTGCAGACCTGGCCACAGTGACCCATGCCCTAGTGACATCTAGACTAGATTACTGTAATGCGCTCTACGTGGGGCTGCCTTTGAAGACTGTTCGGAAACTGCAACTAGTGCAGAATGCGGCGGCCCGGGTGGTTGCCGGGGCTTGTCGGTTCGACTCAGTCGGACCGTTGCTTCGGCGGCTACACTGGCTACCGGTTCGTTTCCGGGCACAATTCAAAGTGCTAGTTTTGACTTTTAAAGCCCTTAACGGCTCGGGTCCAGGGTATTTGAGGGACCGCCTCCTTCCCTACAATCCGACCCGTACTCTGAGGTCATCAGGGGGGGCCCTGTTGACCGTGCCGCCATTGGCGGAAGTGAGGGGGATGGCGGCGCGGAGTAGGGCCTTCTCGGCGGTGGCGCCCCAATTGTGGAATTCCCTCCCCTTGGAACTAAGAACGACTCCCTCTTTAGAGGCTTTTCGGCGGGGCCTTAAGACGTTTTTATTCAGGACTGCTTTTAATGTCTGACACGGTGGGCTGACTTTTTAACAAATGGTTATATATGTAAATGCTGGTGACCCATTGGGGTTGTTTTTAATCTCAAGTGTTTTTAATTATTTTAATGTGTTTAATTGTTTTAAAGTTGTTTATGTATTTTAATATGTTGTAAGCCGCCTTGAGTGCCTTCGGGAGAAAGGCGGGCTACAAATTCTTTAAATAAATAAATAAATAAATCTTCTCCCCATCATCCTTGTCACTTGCCTTTTTGGTATTTCACAATAAGCAATGTATGTCTCATCTGATTATGGCGGCCATTGTCTACATAACAGCTTCATTTAAACCTGCCACCTTCTACAATACTATACCACAAGTTCTGTTGTTATATTGTTGTTCTACATCCCCCCCCCCCCGTTTTGCTAGGGCAGGCATTTTTATTTATATAATGAATGAAGGTATCTCACTGCAGCTGCCTTGCGAGAAGGAAAACATTGGCAGTCCCATTGAAGTCACCCCCCTATTGGACTTAACAGATAAGGTTTGCCTCGTAGTGCATATGGTCACCTCTGCAAAGAAGTAGATTTTGTACTGAAATTTTCAAACAGTGAGAAGGGTTGAAGTACCTGGAAGCAACAGTGATTACTATTCAAAGGGCGACATTTGTGACTTACACATTCATTTGGTGAAGCAGTTCTTTGATAGCTGTAATATCTAATCTCGAGTCAAAGCTGCATAATAGAAAAAAGCACTGCATTTTTCTTTGCTTGCTTCCCAGTGTTTGTCATTTATCAGATGTTAATATGACACAGTATAAGGAGCATAATGCATCCAGAGAAGCCATGAATGAGGTGATGGTTTTAGACACATTCAGTCCACTGTGAACTCTAAATGATACTTGGTGAGCTAAAACCAGGCACTTCTCCCTGCCCTCTATGAATTGTGTAATGTCAGCCTCTTCACTCCTTAACTGAAATATTGCATGATTTATAGAATTCTTGGGTTTGACGGAAATTGGAAGTAATTCAACTGAACCCTCTTCTCTGAAGTTCAACAGCCCACATCCAGTTCATGCTCTGTAAGATCCAGTCTACATGATACACTTTCCATAAATTATGTATCTTTCCATTTACACATGTTGTGTTTGTAGTTCATATCATGTGTGGGTTGAATGGATTAACGGCTGTGTTCCACTTCAGGCATCCTCCTGAGAATGTCCATGATATATTTCTGTGATTTAGTTCTTGCATGGCCCCAATATAATTTAGATGGGTTGAACATGGACCCCTGATTGGATTGAAGCCATTATTTCATCAGAGCAGTGTGTATAAACACCAGAGTATTCAGCCTTGTGGAGACTTTCTAGGCATTTGGTTCTCTATGGCACTTTACCTCAGAGGACTGGCATGAAATGTTTTTTAGCTGCTTCAGCAGCGGTACCATCAACAGTAGCCATCACTTTGGACATCTCACCGTGTTGCTCTATAATTTTATGAACAAATCACTTCGCCAATGCAACATGATGCACAGTTGCGTCATGGAATAGCTCTCTAATACAAAGAAGGAAAAAAACATGCAAACAAATATCAATGCTGAAGAAAAAAATCATGTCATAAAATGCGACATCTACATAGAAAACACACAGGGCAACAATTCACCTTTTCTACCACATATTCTTCAAATATACATGGTAAGTGTAACATCTAGATTAGATCTAACTACAAAAGGTAAGGAGGAACCAAAGTATACAAGGATGAGGGTGTCTCTAGTACAGGGGTGGCCAACCTTTCAACATGAATGCTCCTGGACCTTTAATGGTTGTATAGGTGAGGGCATTTCAGCAGGTGCAGCTGCTTTAGCAGCACCATCAGCACTTGCAGCTGCCAAGGTTCTGTCTTCGACACAACGTTTACGAGCACAGAGACTCTAATGGTGGGAGGTTGGCCACCCCTGCTCTAGTTGTTGTTGTTCAGTCGTTAAGTCGTGTCCAACCCTTCATGATCCCATGAACCATATCCCGCCAGGCCTTCCTGTCCTCCACTATCTTCCTGAGTTCGCTCATGTTCATGTTCGTTGCATCGGTGATGCTGTCTAACCATCTCATCCTTTGCCTTCCCCTTCTCCTTTTGCCTTCTATCTTTCCCAGCATCAGAGTCTTCTCCAGAGAGTCCTCTCTTCGCATTAGGTGGCCCAAATAGTTGAGTTTCAGCCTCAGTACCTGTCCTTCCAGGGAACAGAATGGTTAAAATAAGCAAGACAGTCTATGTGTTATAGACAAACACTCACTCACTCACTCACTCACACACACACACACACACACACACACACACACACACACACACACACACACACACACACACACACACACACACACAAATTGTTATCCCAGACAGGTGCACCTATTGCTCTTATTGGAATTACTCATTTTGAGAGGTTTCTCAACCTAAATTTATCTTGAAAGATACAGTTAATACAGGATACAAATAATACAGGAACCAATAAATGAAGACCTACTCAGAGCACCATGGTATCCCTGACTTTAACTTTTAAACCATTTTGAAATAACCTTCCTGGCATGGTTGGAGCTGTAAGTCAGTGGAAGAGCTCCCACTTGGCATGCAAAGGGTCCCAGGTTCAATTCACGGTATCTCCACTAAGGTCTGAAACCTTGGAGAGCCACTACCAATCAATGTAGATTAGACTATCATTAACAAGATAACCAATGACTCTGGAGAAAGAAGCTTCCTCCAGGTGTGTGTGTGTGTGGGGGGGGGCTCATCACATGGGTAGGCTTTACACAGGGAGGCCAACTGTACTGGGTGTCTGGGTCCAGGAGCTTCTCCTAGCTGGGTCCTTTTGGACTAGCTCAAAGATGGCATCATTCCCTTAGGTGTGGCGCTAGGGGAACTTTCGTGAGCCAAAACCTTTTGGCCTACATAGCTCAGGGATTATATAACTTCTGAAAGGATGGGCAGTTTCTTTCACTGAGTTCCTTTCAGGTTAACTGAAAACACTGCACAGCTTCTTAACCGAGGCTGTGGGGCTATTCCACACGTGTCCCTTTAGGACTTATCTGGGAGTTTCATGGCTCCGAGGCTGGGAAGCCGCTTCTTCAAAACGTATCGATCCTTCACTTTGGTTGCCTGCTTTTTGAACAAAGAGTTGAATCTTGTTTGAAGGGGAACTTTCATTGTGGAAAATCAAAACTGACATATTCAGTGTATCCCCCAAGGGATGTGATTGGAGAATGACAAATGAGTTTCATTGGCAAGATGTTCAGGGAGAACTGCGAAAACACAAAATGGTTGTGCATGTACCAGGGCAGGTACAATGGCAGGGCAATTAATGTCACATTAATAGTAATGTCATTTTGCCATATTAATTCCATACAAGGTCAGCATAACTGAAAAGAATGGCATAACTGAAAGCAAAGGGTCCCATTGGATGATTTTGCAAAAGTGCCTGTCAGAGAGAAACGCAGCTCTGGATGTCTGTTTTCAGAGACGAAACGTTTCATTTAATGTTGTGTCGCAGAAACCAGCAAAATCTTTATTTAATTATGACTTACACACACAGTGCTATGTAACGTTCTGGGCAGGGTGGTTCCTTGTAACACACACTTGACTCCGAGGATGGACAGTTATCTACTTAAGCAGAAGAAGACACCCCTGAGACAAGCTTTGAGACACAAGTGCTTCGACAAGTTGCAGGACAGAGTGCAGTTATTCTCTGTAGGGTGGGGGTATCAGGTTGGCCAGGTTCAGCACTGGCCGAAGGACCACATCCATCAAAGAACCCACCTAGTCAGGCCAACCCCTGCATCCTCAGTACTGGGGGCACTGAAGGGGGTTGAGGGTTACCATTGGTGGGGAGATACATTCAGAACCAGGGCTCCTAGCAACACACAGCGCTAGGGTATCAATTTTGATAATTTGCACCTGCATCTTTACATTGAGGATGATTTGTACCCCTTGATTCTGCCTTCTAAGGCGGCCCCTCTTTAATCAACTCTCTGGGCCCTACGGATCATGCATCTATGCTTGTAGATTTTGCCTGTCTGTGTTGCTTTATGTTTGTTTCCATGAATCTTGGACCAGTGGAGGCCAGTGAGGAAGTTTGCTAGATGATTCCCTCAGCAGCCACTGCATGATGATCAAATGGGGAATTATGACTAGCATTTCTGTCCATGCTGTTGCATCCTGGGAGGCAGCACTGAAGGCAGGGAGTGCTGCAGTTATCATGCAGATAGACAATAACTGACTGGATAGCAGGGATGTGGATCAAGTCTCTGACTCCAAGTCTCGAGTCAAGTCCCAAGTCTCTGGGTCCAAGTCTCGAGTCAAGTCCCAAGTCTTTGCCCCCAAGTCCTGAGTCTTTGGTTGTGAGTTGTGAGTCCCTATCTATTTAATGGGGGAAATGGGTTTAAACCTGAATAAAATTCGACTTGTCGTAAAAGACTCCAAGTCTTGAGTCGAGTCTTTCGAATCCTTTACAATTGCCGAGTCAAGTCATTGATGCGACTTGAGTCTGACTCGAGTCCGAGTCAATAGACTCAAGTCTACATCGCTGCTGGATAGTTGTGCCACTCATGCCAGAGAGACTATCCAGTCAGCAACTATGTACTTATGTAGTGATGGTTATAACATCTCCACTGCTGTCTCCTGGTGCAGAAAGGGTATGGACAAGAATTCCCCTCCTCTTCAATCAGCATGCAACAGCCACTGGTATGGTCACCTCTGCCTCTAATCAGTCCCACTTACTATAATTCTGACAGTCTAGTAATCCAGAACTAGGATCTCTGAATAGGAAACAGGAATGTGTACATTTATGGACTCTAAGGAAAGCCAGCCAGATGAAGGTATGAATTCTGCTTACTGTTAGCCAGAGACTCAATTCAAAAACATTTTGGAGGATAAGACGGAGTGTCTGGCTACAAACTGGCAGGTGTGTTCTACTGAGTAAAAATGTAGATACCCATTAACACTGACGAAATGTGGCTTTGTGGATTAAATCCATGCAGTGGCAGCTTGTTCATTTTCCCATACAGGTCCATGAAAAGATCACAAAAAAACAGTGAGAGCTTTGCAAAGAAATGATCCATGAATGGGGTCTCTGATGTATTGTGCATAAACATGATTTGTTTAATTGTAAGCTTGTAAATCTGTTATTTTCCAGCAGCTGCATTGCATTAGATTCTTCACCAAATATAGCTGGTGCAAGTTTCTCTTTGAAATGATATCCTTTTGTTGTTAAGTGCTCTGTGGGGAATGCCCTTAATTTTGATGAGTTCATTATATAATGTTACATTCCTTTGTAGAACATATTATAGAGTCAGCAATGCCGTTGAACAGTTATGTGAATTGCTACATACAGTACATGTAGACCCTGTTGCTAATATATTAGGGGGGCTGTCACCCAATTACAAGATTTTTCATTGATTGATCATAAATAATGTAAATGAATGTGCATGTTACAAAAACTGCAACATGGATTCAGTTTTTCAAATGTTGAGCAAAATGTAAGATAGCTTCAGGTTCCAAAGACAAAAGCTGCAACACACATACATAAAAGAAAAGGCCATTTTGAATAACCTTTTTCTAATCGGGATCAAGAAAAATGTAATAAGCTTTCCAGCCCAACTGATTAACTCTTGCTCCATCAGTTGCAGCACAATCATAAGTATGTCTAATCAGAAATAAATCCCATTCAGTTCAATTGGACTCACTCCCAGGTAAGTTTGCATAGGATTTCAATCTTCAATTAAAATGCTAGCTGATTAATCTAACAATTAAACATGACTTTCAGTCCTGTTAAAGTGCTATAGTAAATAATGGTTATATTCTATAAGTAAAGTTCTGTGTTCTGATCTGGATTGGAACAGTGGAGCAGGTGCAGGGGAGCTTTAAATCTTTGCACCTGTGCTATTTTCCTGCCATAAGTCCCATTTCCCAAAGAGTCCCTTTGTGTTCCCTCCCCCCAAAATACTATTTATAAAGTCAATCTTATTTAGTTGTACCTAGCAGGTCGAACAAGACATGTCTTTAATCACAGTATTGGCTCCGGCATGCTTGCTTTTTCATTAGTTAATAGCTTGTGTGGGTCCCCAGGTCTCGATTGGGACCATGGTGGGGATCTTGAGTCGCTTTAGCCCTACCCCTGGTCCAAATCTGGATTGGAACCCTCACATGTGCTCTTTGCCCTGACTCCAAAGGGAGCTTTATTCCCCAGGGTGAATAGAATACACAGGAGAGGCTTGATCTAGATTGGGATCTGTTCCGGACCCTAGCTGTGGGCTCGGGGATGTTCCTTTGAGCAGAGGCGTCACTCCGGTAGGGGCGGGGCCGTAAGTTTCGCTCTGTCCTAGTCCCATTTACTGAGCGAGCAGGAGGCGGCCCCGCCCCCTCACTGTCGGAGCCATTCCCGTGCGGAGAAAGCAGCAGGCAACCCTGCTGCTTTCTCCGCACTGGAATGGCTCCGACAGTGAGGGGGCGGGGCCGCTTCCTGCTCGCTCGGTAAACGGGACTAGGACAGAGTGAAACTTATGGCCCCGCCCCTACCGGAGCAACGCCTCTGCCTTTGAGTTCCAAAGAAGCAAACACGTGAGGCTCCAAGCAGGCATGTAAAGAGCTTTATTTCTAAGGTTCAGAGCATAAAGCACTTACATAGGCATTTTCAAACAGCACCTCGGACACCTAGGTCCAAGAGGCAACCAGGCTAAGCTATAGCATGACTTATATAGGTTCAGCAAAACTTTGACAGTTGGCAACAATACAACAAGTATAGCTACTTCCCATAACAATTGACACTGCTTCCCATAACAAGGATCAATCAGTTGGCATATGCAACATATTCCCATCATTAAGGAAGACGTTTCTATTAGGACACCTTGATCTTTGTGTGTACCACAGCTCATCTCTCACTTGTGTGCAGGTTTCTTAACCAGTCTGAGTTGCACTGTTCTGAGAGTGAGAGGTTGCATAAAGAGCACACAACTGGAATGTGAATGTACTTTGCGATGAAATGGTGTAGAAGTCTGGGCTCAGTACTGAAACACCTTGCAATTTTCAGAAGGAAATGAGGCCACAGCCATACACTTGGAGAGTCCAAAATGTTGGTAATATCCTTTATACAAAATTATACTGGAGTACAAAGATCTGAGAAGCCTGGTTAAGAGACAGTAAAGAGCACAGGGATCAGCTGCATCATTCAATCAGACCATTCAACAGTCCTGTGTACATCCCTCAGTCTCTGCTTACTGCCTTTTCAGGAATGAATGAGGGCTTATGATGATTATGATTGTTTAGAGTTGTATTTGAAATTACTGTTAAGTCATCCTGGAGAAATAATTTGGCCTTAACAGAGCAGCACAAAGCTATGTTTTCTTATTAGTAATCCCCTGCTGTGCTTGGTAGCAGTGACAAAGTAATTTCACACTTTGCTAACATAAGAAATATCAGAAAAACAATGGCCAAGGCAATGCATCATGAAGCCTTGATGCCTGGAGGAGTCGATTGTTCCCATATTTGACCTACTCTCTTGCAGAGCTATATGACAGTAATAAGGCTGCCCAGCTACTTTAAGCATGTCTATAATCTGCTTGAATTCCATTGTGTCACAACCATAAAGCTAAGAAAAACACTAGAGTGACATGCAATCCTCACTCCCAGTTCTCATTTGAAAGTAATGATTTGACACAGATAAAAGAAGATGTTCTATCTCTGCATATTTGCTGGGAAGACAGTGTTTGCCTGGAATTGGTTGCCACCCTGATGAGCTGCCAACCAAATTTCATAAGACAGGAATGGGGATCCTTTGGCAAATGTGCTGTCGGGCCAGCTGTCCTCCAGAATCAGAATTCCCCAAGAGAAAAATTTCACATTTAAGTTTGCTATTGGGGAACAGGTAATCTTTTTTTATTAGTCTTTGGCAATCCTGTGAAAATGTATGTAAACATCTATACTTTGAAGAGCGCCTTGGGGTTTGGTACTTTCTGATTAGACCTTAGAATGTGAAAAGTGCAGTCAGCACAACTGCACAGGCAATTCAAGAATCGGCTTGGGGTGGGAATATTTTACGGGTAGTGTGATCTGAGCCAGTGTCAGAAGAAGAGGTGCCGAGGCCAGGAAGGGCCTATAACACCGGCTCCTATGGAGTCCAGAACTGATCTGAGAATTTTATTTTATTATTGTTTTGCATTTTATGAATATTTTGTAAGATTTTATTTTCATTATTTTGTAAGATTTTATTTTTGTAACTTTTGATAATCCTCCTCCTCCTCCTCCATGTTGTCAGTAATAATATAGTGACATTTTAGAAATACTTGGCATTGGTTTTCTACTGAGCCTTCAATGCATGCAATACTTTTCCAGAGAGAGAGAGAGAGAGAGAGAGAGAGAGAGAGAGAGAGAGAGAGAGAGAGAGAGAGGCTGGAGCTCAGTAGTAGCATAGCATCAGAAAAATATATTGGGAGACATAGAGTGGGCAAAGTGCATTTCAGGGGAGGGGTTTTTATCCCACATGTCAGATCTCTGAAAAAGAAATAATATATTTCCCAATATTGCTCTCATCAGAAACATGCTTTCTCTGAAGTGAGTCCTACTGATTTCCATGGAGTTAAGTTTCAAGAAAGCATTATTAGGATTGCAGCCTTACTTTAGTTTCCAGTTTATGATTCAGCACGGGGGGGGGGGTGGATGGTGGCGATGGGTTTGGCCCTCCCGCCCGCCCTGTGACTCTGTGTCATGGAAAAGTGTCGTCGTCACTTCCGGTGCCGGGGGGGGGGCAGTCGTAGCTCCGCCTCTGGAGAGAGGACTGATCCAGTCATCTCTTCCCTCCCCTCTACCTTTCCAAAGCGGAGAGCACTGGCCATGTATTTTGCAGGGCAGTTCCTCACATGCCCCAGCATGTCCATAGCCTGCTGTGCTCAGTAGATCCTCAAGATTTGCACCTATGACTTCCATTGCTAGTTTGCAAGTTACACCCCAACTTCAGGGTTCAGTCCAAGTAATCAAATCCACAACATCTAGCCTGAACTTTTGACACTAAAGCCTGTTGATCCGGAGTTTGCGTTCTGACTATATAATTTACTTCAGTGCAGCCTGATACTATTACACTTCTGAGTTTCTGATTTTAAAACCGCTCTGTAAGACACTCTAGCAGATCTTACAATATGTATTCCCTTAAAGCTTTCCATGACCCTTTCCCACCTTCTCAGTCAGCAAAGAGAAAAAAATCCCTTAAGAGAAAGCAGTCGTCATCTGCCTGCTATGCTTTCTGTCTCCTACAATTTTTCATCTCAAGAAGCTTTCAGCAAAAACGATTTTGTGCAAAAAAAAAAAAAAAGTGTCTTCTATATAAACCACATGACTGTATTTTGCCCCAGAGGTAAAGATAATACTTCGGTATTTCATGTCCAGTGGTGGGCACCATAAAACTGAGATTCTGATGGCACTCTAAATTTTATTTTTGTACCTTACACTGTTCTGTCCCAAATGTAAGATAGTCAGATCTAAAAATTCCTCCCACTACACACACTCTTCTTTTCAGAGTCTAAGCAGTGGGACACCATTAACTTGTGCATTTAAGTGACTAGGCTTTGCTGCAATAAATACAGGCGCAGGAGACTTGATTTTTTCCCATTTGCTGTTTCTGTATTTAATGTGGGATAGGCTAGCTGTGGCATTTTGTCTTGTCTAGTGCTGCATTTAGAGTTAACATTCACTTCCTCCCACAAACCCGGTAGCGTTCCCTCCAGAATTTCATGTGGACATTTCTCACCTCAACCACCGCTCCACCCATGCAGTACAAACACAAGAAGAGCCTACAATTCCAGATTAAAGGTTTGCCTAGTCCAGCATCCTGTAGCACAGTGTGGCCAACTGGCATGGTACTGGGAACAGAACCCCTACACTTGGTGAAGGAGGCAGGTGAATCTGAGGAGACAGATGCAGGGAGGTAATTGACCCAACTCAGATACTGGAAACCCTGACATCAGAAGCCCCTCGGAAAGGGGTACCCTTGTAGTTAGATTCAGCATCCCTAAGTTCTTTGTGACCAGAGGGGATACAGCTCTATCCTCCTCTTCTGAATCCAAAGACTCACCTGAGAATCATGCAAGGGAACCAACCCCCTCTGCTGTAGTCCAGAGCTGCAGAACCAGGTGAGGTCCCTTTAAACACCAGCAGGCTTGACTTCCTTCCCTCACATGGGAAGGAATAGAGCCAGCCAGCTCCTTGCATTTCTGCTCCATACAGTCTCACTTGCTGTGTCTGGCCTGGCTATGGTGCTGACTGCTTGGATGTTTTGTCTTCCTTCTCTTGTTGGAAGCCCAACACCAGGGACTACACTCGTGTCGTGATCCAGAATCCCTGTGCTACTGGCTTGCCTGTGATGATACCTGGAACAAAAGGCCAATCAGGTGCTTCTATCAGCCCAATCCTATCAAACTTCTCCCCCATCGCTGATGCAGCTGTGCTACTGGAGTGTACGCTGCATCCTGCAGGGGGCGGTCCTAAAGGTCTCCCCCAGGTAAGGGAACATTTGTTCTCTTACCCAGGAATGGCGTCACTATGCACGCGACACCCTGGAGCAGGGGTGCGCGTGATGCCCCCCGCCATCCCAACCCCCCGCGCGTCACCTACCTTGAGTCCGGGCATCTTCGGCCTTGCCCTTGGCTCGTTGTGCGCAGGCGTGGATTTTCCGCGCACGTGCAGACCTCCGCTGAGGGTACGAGGCTGCCCGGTTGCCCTCAGTGGCGGTCTGCGCATGCGCAAACATGGCGGACCCGCAGCTGAGGGCAACCAGGCAGGCTCTTGCCCTCAGCGACGGTCCACGCATGCGCACAACAAACTGGAGGCTGAAGAGGCTGCGGCGGGGGTGCGCACATCACCCTTTGTGCGTGTCGCCCCCCCCGGTGGCCCGCCCCGACCGCCACGCTACAGTGACGCACATGTCTCCACTACCCAATTGGGTCTACTCAGACCTGTGCCAATGATTTAGCGGGCACAAGTCCGAGCGGACCTAAGAAGGTGGGTCAAAGCTGGGAAGGGAGAAAGGATCTTGGCAGCACCGCTGTTGCCGATACTGCCCCCCTCCGGGTCTCGATCAGCCCTCCTCTCCACCTTGTTCTGCCCACTCTCCGCCCCCTTCTGCCCACCCTACCTCCCGCTCACCCCCCGTGCTGATTTACGCATGCTTAGGCTCCTGGGAAGGCCACTGGTGCGTGACTGAAATTGCTCACTGCTTGCAGCGGGGGCCCGGCTGCGCAAAATAGCATGTCACCATTTGCAACAGCTGTACAATATACTGCACTGCTGAAATGCTAATTCTGGCAGCCTAGCCTGCCCATAAGATTGGGCTGTAAGAAAGTCATAAGCAGGTTATGAAGGCCAGTCAATAGCCACTAACCATCGATGTTTCTTGAAGAAACATCTCCTACTCCTATTAAAAAAAAGCTGTTGAGGAAGCACCTTCAGCTAGGTCAAGAAACATCTGCTGACCATCCCTCTGAGCAATCCAGTTAAAGAAAAGAGAGTAGTCTCATTACTTGATACATCACAGATACCTTTCCCATAATATTTTGTAGCTTTCTTGCCATGGACGAGGGAGCATGGTTGTTTAGCAGCAGCAATAGTATGACAGATGTGGAGTGGGGCTGACTAAGAGGTGCTTCTCTCCCCACCTCCCTCCTCCCCTCCCTCTGAAAGCAAGTCAGGCTATTAGGCATGAAATTCACAAAACTGCATCATATGGAAGTTTTAATATCGCCAGAAAAAAAAGGTACTGACTTATTATATACTGACATCACTTTTTCAGTTCCAGAGAACTGCTAACCCAGCAGCGCTTATTTACTTGTCTTTTAAAATTGCCCTTATTGTTTGTCACATCCTAGTTGATTGGGCCGTGGCACATGTACATCGCGTCCTGCTGCTAGGAAGGAAGTCTTTGTAGCTATTAATGTTCTGGTAAAACTGCCACAGCTGGATTGAAAATCATAGTCTTCTGCTTCATCCATATCCTAACCCCATCTGTAGCAAGGCTCTCTATGCTATCTGCCAGACTGTCATACATACTGTCAGTTGCCATTTATTACACCAGCTACCTCAAGTAACCTTTCCATATATATGCAGCAACACGCTGAGATGCTGTGGACCCTGGCAACCTGGAAGTGGTCTGATGGCAACACGATGACATCACACATCATCACATCACTGCCAAACGACTACTGGATTGCTGGGATTTCCGAGTGATTTGGGCCAAGGGTAGGTGGGCCGTTCCAGCAGCACTCGCTGTGCTCTGGGTCTCATTGGCAGCCCCACGGTGGGGGCCGAAGACTTGGGTAGCGCTTCTGTTGCCCCCTGACTGAGGCCTCATTCGCCTCTGGCCTGCCTGAGCTCGCATGAGAGCCAGGCGACCTGGAAGTCATTGGCGAGCACCTGCAGCCCCAGAAGCCTTGCGGACCACTTCGAAGTGTCTCGCAGACCACCTGTGGTGGTCCATGGACCACAGGTTGGGAACCCCTGGTTTAGATCTTCCTATCACTTCAGTGGCTCCTGCAATACCTCAGCATCCTGAAGAGATTGCTGAGTCATTCAGATGCAGTAGTCATGTTTGCCCTATTGTTTGTTGTTTGTCCCTCTTCTTCTCCAATTGACCAGTAAACGAAGAACTTGGCTTTGCACCAGCTCATTGTACTGTGAAGCCCACCTAACTCCCAACAGCAGGAAATTCAAGGGGATCAAGTGACACCCCAGCAGCCAGTCTCACAGGTAAAACTTGGCTAATGCACACATGTTCATTCTAAACAGTGGGGTCATGCAGCTCCCTTTGCAAATTTGTCTGGTCTTTCATCAACTGTGTTGGATGCAGTGTTGGGGATCATCCAATGGCCTGTATGGGTATGGGTGTAAGAACCATGTTTCTGGACTAGTATGAGGTTAGGGAAAGTAGAGGGCAGGGAAAGTAGCTACTAATGGCCCAATCCTATGGGCCTTCTGCATCACGAGAACTCATGTTTACGCATAATGCAACCCACCATTCTGCACAGCCAGGCCACTGCCACAAGCAGCAAGTGGCCGTAGCTGCGTGTCAGCAGCCTGCAGAGAATCCCTGGTGCTGATAGGTTGGCATGGGATGTGGTGGTGGGCAGGAAGTGGATGAATAGGGAGGGGAGAGGGAGGAGCAGGGTGGAGATCAGGGCAGGGAGGGGGTGTGTCTTGAGGCTGGGAATGGGGCGGTATCTGTGGCAGCAGCTCCACCGATCTCCTACCCCCCTTTCCTGGCCTCAATCCACTTTCCCAGGTGTACTTGGACTTGTGTCAGCAAAATCTCTGGTGCAGGTCTGAGTAGACTCATTGTGGAAGCAGAGGCTTACCCCCGGGCAAGGGAACAAATTTTCCCTTACCTGGAGGAGACCTCCAGAACTGCCACCCCGCAGGATGCAGCGTGTGCTCCGGTGCTGGGGTTTAGATAGGATTGGACTGCAAGCCACATTAGTGTTTTTCATTTTCAGCTTGCCTCTTAAACTCTGGATCATATTTTGCTCCACCCATCCCCCTAAACCTTCCGTTGCCTTCTGTAATTCCTCAAACGTCTTATTTTTAAAATGTTTTTCTTTATCTCTTTGCTCTGGTGTTCTTCATCCTCTTAATAAAAGAAAACTATTTTTATTGTTACTATTATAACCGTTTGGCAGAGGCGTTAACTGCCTCTGTTGGCGCCCGAAGCAAGGGGGGTTGGCGCCCGCCCCTATAATAAAATATCGCCGCGGCCGACAGGCCGCAGCACGCTCCGGAGGGGGGCGGCGCACTCCGGAGGGGGGGCGGCGTGCTCCGGGGGGCGGCGCGCTCCGGGGGGGCACCTACCCCCCCTCAATCGGGAGAGCCGGCTCGGGGACGTCTTCCCCGGCCGGCTGCCCGGGGCCTTCTAAGGAAGGCCCGCTGCGAGAACGGTATTTATACCGTTCTTTTTGCGCATGCTCAGACTGTTACTGAGGGGAGCCTTTTCCCCTCAGTAACAGTCTGAGCATGCGCAAAAAGAACGGTATAAATACCGTTCTCGCAGCGGGCCTTCCTTAGAAGGCCCCGGGCAGCCGGCCGGGGAAGACGTCCCCGAGCCGGCTCTCCCGATTGAGGGGGCTGGTCAGACTTGAGTCTCCGAGTCCGACTCGAGTCTCCAAGTCCGACTCGAGTCTCCGAGTCCGACTCGGAGACTCGATTCCGAGTCCGACTCGCCCTTCGGGCGATGTAAACAAAGAACAAAGAACAAAGAACGTATGAAAACAAAGAACAAAATTGCAGTTCAACCCTAGTCTTGGTTGATCTGCTATATGGCAGCTATGTGGCCGAACAGCAATTTTTCATTCCTTATATATATTTTTTGTGCTGTTGTAGAAAGATATCAAGTGAGTCATGACCTACCTGGGGATAAAGCCTGGGCTTCTGGCTACTGTCTAAAGTGTTCTGACAGCTGAGCTATGAGTCCCACTAGATTTTAATGCCAAGTCAACCATTGTGTGGAAATTTCCTTTTCTAATTTCACAGTGGGGATTTATTACGAAGTCTGGGCAGCTAGAGGGCCATTCTTACCAGTGGGCATGCCATACTGATGAGCCCCAGGACTGCAGGGCTCTGATCCTGTCATATTCCACCCCAAGTATGGAAGAAGCGAAGCACATTGGTTTCCAATTGAGGAAGACTGAGTGCAAGTTATGTGATAAGCCTTGGATAAGGGGGAATGTACGGTATGTACTATTCTGCATTACTTTTAAAGTTGCAACCTGGTACTAAGGGTTTGAAATATTGAGGTGAGTTAAGGGCAGGATGATATGGTCTAATGAACAAGCAGGAGTGTGTATTTGATTCAGAAAGAATTGAATTTCAAAATGAATCACCTTGCTTCGGAGCCCCTTGGAGAGAGCCCTAAATGAGGTAAGGTAGAGACTTACTGCAGCACTTCAAATCGAATCAAAAGCATCCAAAGCAGCTCGGGATGGATGGCTGCTTCATTTGGCTTTTCTCGCCCTTCTTTTCTTTGTCTGTCTGGACTTTGGAGGCTTTTCTCCCATATATGGAAGGGGACTCCCAAGCCATTTTGGAGAGGCGTGGGAGCCAGGCAGCAGCATCACTAGGGCGTGCGCGGCCCCAGGGCGGGGGTGCGTGCGTCACCCTAATGACCCCCCGACACATAGCCCCTAAATGAAGTTTTGGCACGGCCACTAGGCCGCGTCGCGATTTTGGGGGAGCGACCCGACGGGACCTTTCCTGTGCCTCCGTTGCAGCCGGCTCCGGGGGCGTCTTCCCCGGCCGGCTGTCCTGGGCCTTCTGACGAGGCCCACTGCGTCAAAATGTAATTTATAAAGTTTTTCGTGCATGCGTAGAACATCTTCTGAGGGCCAAGGGCTGCCCTTTTCCCCCAGAAATAGTCTGCGCATGCGCGAAAAACGTTATAAATTACGTTTTGACACAGTGGGCCTTCGTCAGAAGGCCCTGAGCGCTGTCCCGGGAGGACGCTCCGAGGCCTTCTCTCGGCCTCGGAGCCTCCGGAGGGCGACGCGCGCAGAGGAGGTGACGCGCGTGGGTGCGTGCGTCACCCTTCTGTGCGCGTCTCCCCCTGGTGGTCCGCCCCCCACCACGCTCTAGCGGCGTGACTGCAGACAAGGGACAATCTGATGGACACCTCTGAGCTATCAGCAGGGCAGCTGAACTGATGTTTCCTTTTCTTCCCTTTTCAATCAGTATGATTCCTGGGTGGGAGCTATGAAAATGTGAAAAATTATCAGTCTTAGGTTAATTGCTTGCTCTGCCTTATGTGAGTTCTCTCTTAGAATGAATGGTTTCAGGGAGTTTTGGTGTGTTTGTTAAATCAATAAAATTCTTCCCATGCCATTGTTCCATAATTATGCATACCTTCCCATCAAATAACACTTTGTGTTGTGTGTGTGTGTGTGTGTGTGTGTGTGTGTGTGTGTGTGTGTGTGTGTGTGTATTATTCATGTATATGTTTCTCTGTTAGTTTATTCCCGGAACCCATAGGATCAAACCTGGGATCATGATGACTATATACAGCCTCCAGGTTTTAGAGTTGACCTATCTCTGAATGCAGGATGCAAGGGAGCGGCAATAGGATACAGGTATCGTGTGTGCTCCCACAGGCATCTGCTGGGCCACTGTGAGCTACAGGTAGCTGGAACAGATGAGCCCTTGGCCTGATCCACAGGGCTCTTCTTCTTATGTTCTTATATATTCTCAAAAAGATCCCTTCAGGCATGGGCTGTATGGCTAAAATTCCAAGGTTTTAGGGGAGGAAAGGGGGCACATGGCTGCATTCTTAACAGTCTATGAAAGTCCCCATATAAGATTCTCTTTTCTGTGCTATTATTATAATTTTATTTTATTATTAAAATTATGTGCTGCCTTTCTCCTTCCAGGGACTGACTTCTGTGATTTCATTACAGAGTCCCTGCTGTTGCCATTCATTGATAATGTCTTCCCTTCAGAGGTATTGTGAGGGTGTCATCAGCAATTGTTGGGTGTTGGCAGAATGACATCAATGCTGTAGAGAGCTTTCAGTATTGCTACATTATTTCTTCTTCCTACTGGGGCTGTAGCTCCAGTATAGTGGGAAATATATATAGTGGGAAAGAGCTCTGTCTTGAACCCTGGAATGCTGTGAGGTGGACCAATGGCCTGAGTCAGTAGAAGACAGCTTCTAAGTATGTTTTGGCTGGAGTTGCAAAGGAATGAAGCTATATTACACTGGCAAAATGCTAGTGCAGCTGTGGCGTAGTGGTGGCCACTGAGGTTGTGGGACCATAAGATCAGTTTGTAAGAGCCCCCTTCCTCCAGCTGATCTGCATTAGCCCAAAGGGTTCCCTCAAGAATTAGTGTATTGGACATTTTTGGACATTGTCCTTTTGAAATAGTTGGAATGTGTAAGATTTTATTAAGCATAATGTATTGATTTATGAAATGTATTCAGCATCATAGGTGTCGCTAGGGGGAGTGCAGGGGGTCCATACTGGGTGACATCCATTGAGGAGATGACACCACGGTGCACAAGCCCACTGCAGCCTGCTGTACTGCCTTCAGCCATTCTGAGCCTCTTCCTGTTCTCGCAAGCTATGTTCGCGAGGTCAGGAAAAAGCAATTTGTCTGGGCTCGGAGTCTGACTCAGCTGTTCTCGCTTGTGGCTGCTCCGAGTCAGAGCGGCTGAAGAAGCAAATTAGCCAAGCTTGGAGCAGCCAAAGAAGTGACTCCTCTGCTCCAAGCCTGGCCAACCCACTTCTTTGGGTCCCGGAAATAATTGGTGGTGATGTGGTGACGTCATCATGTCACCGCCAATTACTTCGAGGTCACTGAGCCATGGATGGTGGCAGCCGCACTGGATGCCAGTGGGTAAGCTACGCCGCTGTTCAGCATCTGCATTTGTGAAATCAGATTGTAAACCAACAGGTTATGAACTATGCATGACTATAATTTAAAATTTAAAAAACCTGGAATAAATTGTCCGAGTTCGGCGGCCTCCTCGGATGCCGGGAAATCCCTGCCGACGTCCGGGCAGGCCCCCGGACCCGAACGACGACCCCGCCCCCTCGAGGGACTGGGTTCGGCGGCCTCCTCAGACGCCAGGAAATCCCTGCCGACGTCTGGGCAGGCCCCTGGACCCGAACGACGACCCCGCCCCCTCGAGGGACTGGGTTCGGCGGCCTCCTCGGATGCCGGGAAATCCCTGCCGGCATCCGGGCAGGCCCCCGGACCCGAACGACGACCCCGCCCCCTTGAGGGACTGGAGGCCCCGTCGAGGGGGCCGGGAAACACGCCCGGAGGACCCGGAACAAGCCAGGCTGGCCCGGGGGAAGGATCGCCACCCCCCCAGACCCCAGGAAACACACAGGGATTACTTACCTGAAAGTGCAGACTCGCAACGGCCACAGATCCGCCGGGAACGGCCGGCTCCTCTCGCCACGCCCCCTGAAAGAGAAGAAGAAGCTAGTTGGACAAGGCAGGAGTCACTCGCGACCAGGCGAGCCCGCCCCGGCCGACTTAGACCCCGCGGCAGCCGGAGGTATACAGCAAACAGCAACAGCTGTGAACTACGAGACGAAAGCACGGAGAAGCAACCTCATTGGACTCGCGGTGTCTCTGGAGGCTTGGCCTCCAAACCCCCATCCCTATTTAAACCCCCTCAGGCCGATGATGATGAGGCTGCTAGGCAGAGCGTGCCAGAGCCTCAGACCACTCAGTGGTGAAAAAATAAGCAATTGGCTACAGTGCGATTGGGAGGAGAGGTGCTCACAGGTGCCAGGAACCTACACCCTCCTATACTCTCTGAGGCCTTCCCCCCCTTCCCCCTTTTTTCCTGTTGCTTGTTCCAACAGCACCCACAGGATCCAGACGCGCTGGACTCCTCAGACTCAACCAGCGGAAGCTCAGACGACGACGAAGCCTTCCTCACCCCTCCTTTCGCCTCCCCGGTCCGAGGTAACTTACATAAATATAGGGAACAATTAGCTCCTCTAGAATCACTATTGGCACTGATGTTATATTGCAAGGATTTTCAAATGCCAAGGGAGCTGAGTAACATTGACATTTAAATGTGATACAACTTGACAAGATTTATGGATTTTCTTCATGGATAGTAGACTTATTAGTTATAATAATGCTTGAAGTCAAATAGAGGAACTACTTTTTTGATGTACCAAGAAATCAGACAATATCTGAGAGACTGTTGATACCTCAAATAACTTAAAGGACTTCTGTCTACATAATATGGCATTCTTAGGGAAAATGATCCAAAAGATCAAAAGCATAAAGGCATATGTGAAGGGGATTCTACGTTAGGTTGTCATGAACTCATAGTGTACACACACACACACACAGAAGGAAGGGCAGAGACTCTTATGCTGACTTTGTGCACATGTGGTAGAATTGTAATCAGGACGCTTTCTACTGAACAAATATGGTTACAAAGATTAATATTATTTATTCGTTTTGGGTTGTGACACAGTGACTAACAGCCAAATCCTAACTAAATTCCCCCATGCCAATGCAGTGGCGCCAGTGTGGGCTACACTGCATCCCACGTGGAAATTTTGCAGGCTGGAAGTCTCCTCGGGGTAAAGGAACATTGATCCCCTTGCTCTAGGGTAAGCCCTAGCTGGTGCAACAGGTCAACTCATTGGTGGTGACCCGTGGTAATGGCATTCCTGCCCTGATGGTGCCAGCTGTTGGAACACTGGAAGCCAATTCAGCCCCCCCCCCCATGTCACTTCTGGCTAGGCTAGCGCATCCAGGTATTGAGGGTGAGGGGCAGAAGGGGGAGGAGCTAGGCAAGCAGGTGCAATGTGTGTTAGGGCATAAAAGCCAGCTGCCAGCCAATGATGTCACTGGCTGAGAATTGGGGAGCCAAAGGCCCAACTGAGGCAGGAAGCACTGGCAGCCAGGGATTGGTGTCCAGCGAGGTAGAACAGCCCAGCTGGGAGGAGGATGATTAGGGTGGCCTTCTTACCCCCTCCCCTCCCTCAGACTAAGAGGCATTGTAGCCTTGCCTGGAAGGTTTCTCCCTGCTTACCTTATGGCACAGGGTACAACATGCCAGTCCCCCACCCCATGGCGCTTCCCAGGCAGTTAGGAGTGCAGGGGTCACCTCTGCCCCTCTTGGACAACACAGGGGTCATTTGTACCCTGGGAACCTCTTTGTTCATAGGAAAGAAATGGTCATAGTAATTCCTTATTCTTTTGAAATAACATATTCCAACCAGTCAGTGACAAAATCATAAAAGAGGCCAGGTGCTAGAACCACTAACTTTTGCATTTTCACAAAAGTGCTTCTGGGGTAGAAAATTATCCCAGAAAAAGAGTGAGGATTACACAAGGATGCGTAGACATCTCATTACAATATCACTCTGTGCAATGAATAATGTTTGTTTTACCCATAGTAGTTAGTGTTAATATAAATATGCAAAAGATAAACTATATAAATATGTTTTACAAAAATATACTACACGGGTTGTTTCGCCCCCCAGAAATATATAGGGAAAAGATATGCAAAGATATGCATTATCTTTATATTTTTCACTGAATGATGTTTGTATCGCCTGAGTTTCCTGTACCAGTGGCAGTGCCGAATCAAAATGACTAATCTACATGTCAATGCAATTTAGCTGATAATGGTCAATAGCCTGAAACAAAAGGCGACACAGCTCAATTTATGACGAATGTATCTTTCTGAACTGAATTTCTCCATATCTACCAACTTATTGCTCATAATCAAAGAGACAAGACAAATCATATATTCAATTGCAGGGGAAAAAATTGCTAGAACGCAAAGGGGGGGGGATATCTTTCAGCTATTTTATCCAATGAATCCTATCCTATTGCATTCCCAGTGAGAACAATTAAAAGTAGCAGTTGATGAACTAAATGTGAACTTTGTTATCTGAGATGTTAAGAAGCGTGTCTAACAGGCTTTTCACAGAATATTCTCAACTGCTCTTAATAAAGCTGAATATCTGATATGGTTAACTCTTACATTTCAGACAGTAGTTTTGTATAAATGAGACTATTTGGCGTAAATAAGAGGATTCAGAAGTTATTCAAAGATGACTGGGAGAATCCTGAAATTCTACCTTGTCCAAACCCTTTTTCGACAAGAAGATCTTGCTTTTTAAGAGAAGAAAAATTCTTTGGAGGAACATGGCACAGTTTTGTCGGGATCAGCATTTTGCCTCCAACGATAAACCGGCAGATGTTCCAAGGAAGTCAAAAGCAGGACATGATGGAAATAGATTCCATGAACTCTATATTCTGTCTCCATCTGTGGGATGTGGTGTTGGCATTTGGACATGGGAGCTATCAATCTATGTTCTCACTGCAAGCCAAGCTATATTTTACATTCAGATGAATGCAAGAGAACCCAGATGGCCAACTTCATTGCTGAATGACCAGACAGTTTTCAACTTAGAAGTGATGGGGAGTGGGCAGTGCTTAACCCCTTCACTAGCCACCACTTTTCCACTATAAGGAGGTGGATCTGGAGGGGCGGGACTAGAGGGGGTGGATCTTGGCAACAGAGGTGCATGCTGGATCCTATCCCCCATTGTTCATCCCACCCCATCTTTTCCTCTCAGACATAGGCCAGCAAAATAGCTCATGTGGGTCCAAGGAGAACTAAAGGAGGACTTTCCAAGGGGTACGTTTTTAAATTACCTCTCATTGACGTTCTAGTCACCCTCCCTCCCAACATACGGTAGCATTCAGCATGCACTCTATTGGCACAGCTGCATGCTATCTATAGCATGGTGGAGGATAGGATTGGGATGAAAACACTGCTCTGAGCTCCTTGTAGGGTCCAATCTTATTGGGCCCAATCTTATTATCTACCCCCCCACCCGCTGATGTAGCTGCATCAAGTGGGGGTGACCTGAGGGCAAATGAGTGGTAAGTATAAAAAAATTATACTTACCTCCCAGTAAGCTCTGGAGCCGCCTATGGGTCTCCTTGGACATTGCCACTTCGTTTGATAGTGTATGTCTGAGGAGAGGAAAGCGGTGGGGAGCTTCAAAGAGGAGACAGGATCCTGTGCCTGTCATTGCTGCCGGATTTTATTTTATTTATTTACAGTATTTTTATCCCGCCTTTCTCCCCAAAGGGACCCAGAGTGGCTTACAACAACAACAACAACAACAACAAAAGAAAATGCAATACAAAAAATACAATAAAAAGTAATCACATTTTAAAACAGTAAAAAACAATTAATGAAAATTAATAAAAACAGTTATCTAAAAATCGATTAAAAAGATCATTACTACAATTAAAACAAGAGCATAAAAACAGCAGCACCCCCACCTGTACCAGCGAGATGTTAAAAAAGGCAAGGGATCAGAAGGCTTCTTGGAACAAGAAGGTTTTTAGGCCTCGCCGGAAAGTGTCCAAGGAGGGAGCAGTTCGTAAGTCAAAGGGGAGGGTTGGTGCCACTACTGAGAAGGCCCTGTTTCTGGCTGCCGTCCCTTGCGCCTCCCTGGGCGACGGCACCCGCAAAAGGGCCTTCTCTGATGATCTAAGGAGACGAGCCAGACTATATAGAAGTAGGCGGTCTCTCAAATATCCTGGCCCCAAGCCGTATGGGACTTTAAAGGTAAAAACCAGCACTTTGAATTGGGCCCGGAAATGAATCGGCAGCCAGTGCAGCTGTCGGAGGAGCGGCCCGACAGAGTTGGGCTGCCTACCTCCAGTGACCACACGGGCCGCCGCATTCTGCAATAATTGCAGTTTCCGAACCGTCTTCAAGAGCAGCCCCATGTAGAGCGTGTTACAATAATCTACTCGCGATGTCACCGTGGCATAGATCACCGTGGTCAGGTCTGCACGATCCAAGTACAGTCGCAGCTGGCACACCAGCCGAAGCTGGGCAAAGACCCCCTTGGCCACAGCTGCCACCTGGGAATCCAGGAGCAGCTGCGGATTCAGGCAGACCCCCAAGCTGCGGACCTGCTCCTTCAGAGGGAGTGCAACCCCCTTCAGAGCAGGACGATACTCTAGTACCTGCATCGTGGATTTCCGGACCAGGAGAACCTCTGTCTTGTCTGGGTTAAGTTTCAGCTTATTAGACCTCATCCAGGTCCCCATTGCCTCCAGGCAGCGCTCCAGAACCTCACGAACCACCCTGGAATCAGGTGGATAGGAGAGATGGAGCTGGGTGTCATCAGCATATTGATAGCACCCCACTCCAAATCCCCGGATGACCTCTCCCAGTGGTTTCATGTAGATGTTAAATAGCATGGGGGGACAAGATGGAACCCTGTGGCATCCCACACCTCAAGGGCCAGGATGCCGAACAGGCGTCCCCCAGCACCACCATCTGGGACCTATCTGCCAAGTAGGAGTGGAACCACTGCAGAACGTTGCCCCCAACCCCCAGCTCGGCCAGTCGGCCCAGAAGGACACCATGGTCGATGGTGTCGAAAGCTGCTGAGAGGTCCAGCAGAACCAACAGGGACACACTCCCCCTGTCCAGTCCTCGGCTTAGATCATCCACCAAGGCGACCAAGGCCATTTCCGTCCCAAAGCCTGGCCTGAAACCAGATTGAAAGAGATCTAGATAATCTGCTTCATCCAGGACCCTCTGGAGTGGAGACGCCACCACCCGCTCAATTACCTTGCCCAAGAACGGGAGATTTGAAACTGGCCGGTAGTTGTCCATTATTGTGGAATCAAGGGAGGGCTTCTTCAGAAGGGGTCGAACCACCGCCCACCTCAAAGCGAGTGGCAGCACCCCCTCCATCAAAGAAGAGTTGACCACCCTCCCCGTCCACTCGGCCAGCCCCTCCCGGGCAGATCTAATTAGCCAAGCCGGGCAAGGGTCAAGCAGGCAGGCAGTCGGCCTCACACTCCAGAGGAGCCTGTCCACATCCTCAGGCTGTACAAGCTGAAAAGAATCCCACAACACTGAACCAGCAGGTGCCAAGGGGACATCCTCAGATATTGTCAATGAGGCATCCAAGTCATGGCAATTCCAATCGATTTTATCTGTGAAATGTTTAGCAAACATGTCACATCGGGCCACCGTGTGTTCCTCCTGATCTGTTGGAGGGGCTTGATGGAGTAGGCCTCGCACCACACGGTACAGCTCCCCTGGACGATTGCCTGCAGATGCAATGGTAGCAGAGAAGAAGTTTCTCTTCGCTGCTACCACTGCCACGGAGTAGGCTCTATAATGGACCCTACTCCGTGTCCGGTCGGACTCGGCACGAGTTTTCTGCCACCGTCGCTCAAGACATCTACCCCGTCGCTTCATCATTTGCAGCTCCTCAGTAAACCAAGGAGCCGCTGTGAGTCTGCGGCGTGGCAAAGGTCGCTCAGGAGCGATCTCATCCACCGCCCTGGCCATTTCCCCATTCCAGAGGTCAACCAGGGCCTCAGACGAGTCACCAGTCTTGGCAGTGGGAAAGCCCCCAAGAGCCCTCAGGAAACCTTCTGGATCCATTAGCCTCCGGGGGCGGACCATAGAGTGCCCCCCCCGCCTTTGCGGAGGAAGGAAGCTGCAACAAGCCTAAACCTTACCAGAAAATGATCTGTCCATGACAATGGAGTGATCTTAATCTCCTCCACTTCCACATCACCGCCCCCTTGCTCAGCTGTAAACACCAGGTCCAGTACATGTCCCGCCTCATGTGTCGGGGCCAAGATCTTCTGGGACAGGCCCATGGATGTCATGGCGGCCATGAAGTCCTGAGTCACACCAACCCTGGGGGCCTCAGCATGAACATTGAAGTCCCCCAGCACTAATAGGCGGGGGGGACTCCAACGCCACCGCCGAGATCACCCTTGTCAGCTCAGGCAGGGAAACTGTTGGGCAGCAAGGCGCTGCTAATAAGCTGAAACTAAACCCGGTACACCAACAGAATCCCAATCCTGTCTGGCCCTCTCAACACAACATGGAGACATTCAAACCCAGTGAACTGCTGAATGGGGCACCTGGTAAGGGAGATAGATTCACGATAGACCATCCCATCCCGCCACTTCCCTACCCACCCAACCCCACCACTGCCTTACCTGGTCTGGCGGGTGTGGCAGGGTCCAGTGGTGAGGCTGCAGCACTGCCACTTCTTGCAGCAGCACCTGCAGAATGGCCACCAATGGAGCGCTGTGTGCTCCACCAGCAGCCATTTTACAACAGCAGTAGTCACTTCCACTGTCACAATGGGCTCCACATAACAGCCCAGTCAACCATAAGGTTGGTACCTACAGTGAGCCCTTGATTTAGTAGACTAATGAGGTAAAGACTGTCAGTTAATCCTGGAAGTCCGTAAAATTCAAATGCAGTTATGGCCATGCACATGACACATGCCAGCGCATGCGCAAAACATATATGACTAGTTTTTAAAGAAGCAGACTATCTATTACAGCAAGTCCTCACTTAAAGTTGTTTTGTTATAAGTCGTTTCATTTTAAAGTTGAGAAAAAAAATTTGATTCCCAGCCGGGGCCTCTGACTATGTGGAGTTTCAACATTCTCCCCATGTCGGCATTGGTTTTCTCCAGCCCAGAAAGCTCACATTTATTTCAATGTTTTATATTAGAACTGTTTGGGGTGTTTATTTAGAAGTTTGGTGATGTTTTTGTGACCAAAAATATGCCGTAAACTCTTGCTTACATATGTCAATTAGCATATGATAAAATTGGTTTTGTTATAAGTCATTTCCCTTAAAGTTGTGTGACACCTGGGCACTATGGGAGCCTAAGATGGGCTGCTGTTTGTTTCATATCCTACCTTTTTCTTTCACACATGCATCATAGGAAGGACTCAACATGATTAATTCCCCTCTATTGTGTAATTAGTTCACCTTTAAGCCATCAAAATACTCCATGAGTATGAAAAACATCCTTCCAACTCCCTAAAGGATATATGAACTACCCAGAGAATAGAGTGTTGAGTACATGGAGCTCAGTAGCGTATCCTTCGACAAATTTTCTGAAAAGGGCACAGTTGTGGATATAAAGAATCATGGAAGATAGTTGGAATTCCTCCTACATCGAGTGGTTTTGCACTTGTTCTGGGCAGCCAGCATGAACCTATTCATCATCATAGGAAAAGAATGACACTTTGTCCAAATACTTTGTATAACTAGCGAGAAATTTCTCTTTGGCTTGATTGAGTTTGTCATGAAGGATTTCTCCCATGTTGTAAAATGGGTTCTTCATATTGTTTCCCTCCTCCCAGCCCCCCCCCATACTTTTGTATGGTTCACTGATGCTGCCAAATCCTCGTATACATAGAACAGTCTTCACTTCAGTGTTATAGTCAGAATGAATGCATCTCTAAAAATCCTATTCATGTTCTCCCATTGCATGTCCATTGGTTGCTCCTGAATAATCTATCCTATTTTTATGCACTAAGCAACGAGCATTGTTTGCAAGACATGCTTGAAATACGCAGTAGTACTGCCATCAAGTCAATGTTCTCACACTATTTTGTTCCTTATATAAATTACATTCATCCTTTTTTTTGCTATTCTATCATATCTCTGTATTCTAATACATGTTTGTAAGACATTGCATGCTTATCAAATTTACTGTTGGAGTCAACAGAAAAGCAACAACTCATGCTTTAGTCAAATACATGGAATCACTGGGACTACTTGAAAATAAATGATACTTTTATCTTTGGAGCACTTTTTTCTGCACTACATTTTGGGAGAAACTTGTGAATACAGTTAGTGAGAATTATAAGGCAGGAATTTGGACGTTTAATTCAATTGGATTGGGCCCGGGAGGGGGGGGGCAGGATCAGCAGTGCCAGCGCATGCCATATCCAAACCCCTTCCTGGGCCTGATCCACCTGCATGGACCAACGCAGACTTGTGCCAGTGATATCACTGGCACAGGTCCATGTTGACCCATTGCGACTGTTGGGGCTTACCCAGGGGCAAGGGGACAAATGTCCAGCAGCTAAAAATCCCCCGTGGGATGCAGTGCTGTCTGTGCTGGTGCTGCTGCATCGCCACACAAGGATTTCCGCTGGATTGGGCTGTCAGTCCACATCTCCTCTTTCCCATCCCTTCCTCCAAAATAAGCCACACCCCAAACCATATCCACACAGATAGGAGGCAATCTATGGGGGAGGGGGAGCTTATCAAGGGCCTCCTGAAACTGGAGCTGGCACAGAGAAGCAAGCAGCATTGTCTTCTAGTTGGTGATCCATGCTTTGAAGGCTTCTGAAACACCACAGCTGCAATCTTAGGCACACTTTTTGGGGAGCAAACTGCTCTGGATTCAAAGGGACTTCCTTCCAAGTAAACTTGCATAGGATGTTGTAGCTGACCATTGATTGTGAAATGATTGGAATTCTGAGACTTCTTGGCTCTGAGAAAGGAAATGGAAGAGAAGGAGAGAAGAAAAGGCGTTTCATGTGAGGGAGTAGTCTACGTTCTGTGGCAACATGGCTGCTTGCCGTTCATTTCCTCGTATTCCACAGGTGGCAAGCTTCTTTTTTTGGAAAGATGCGTAAATGTTGGGCAAATCCGTATTCAACTATTAAATCATCATGCGATTTATTACTCGATTGATTGTCATTTTGTACTTGAGCAGATTTGGACTCCAAATTCAAAATCGTTTCCCCTCTCCAGCTTATTCATTTTTAACTTGTGCTTCCAGGTGCTGTCTACCAAGTGAGCCAAGCAGTTGAACTGATTAGATAATTAGTTGTGAAAAAAACCCTGTCCAATTAAGTCAGATAATTTTTGTGCTCTCATCATGATTTCATTATGTGATTGTGTTCATTATTAACAAAACATTCATTACACAGTTTCAGACAAGCATTTTTTTCAACTGTTCACTGCTCTCTCTTTTTTAACTGTTCCATATGATGCCAGTTTGATTGCTTACTTCATCTTGGGCTACATAGTCTTCCGGTCTCTGAAAATCTGGTGGAAACATTCTTGGTAGAATACTTTTGCCTTGCCTTTCAGTTATCCCAAATTTATTTTCCCTCCTTCTCCAAAGGAAGGCAGGGCAGTGTATGGACATGGAAGGTGGCATTGAACCAGGGACGTGCAGTGCCTCCGTCGCAGGGGAGGCAAGCCCGCCCCTTCCTACTCTACCAAAAATCACACCACACCACATCACTTTGAAGTGAGCTCGCTCACTGCCTGCTACTTGAGTGCAGTGGGCGGTGTGTGAGCGCACCTCAAAGGTCAGCTGCGGCAATTTTCGGTAGAGTAGGAAGGGGCAGGGTTGCTTCACCAATCACCCCCCATACCGCACGTTCCTACATTGAACCCTTTGATCCCTATGATTGCCAGTCTTGATCGGACTCCACCACAGCTGCAGTTTTTTTGACCTGGAATAAAGTTCTCACTGATGTCAATGGGAGATTTTCTCCCATGTTAAATAGCAGCTGCAGGTGGACCTGATCTGTATTGGACCATGGCTGAAAATAGCTAAAGTCTACCTCCCAGTGTCATGGTCCTGATCTGAATTGGAGCGCTGTATAGTCGCTATTTATAATTGAAAATTACGCATGTAAACCCCAATTGTGTGTTAGTTGTATCACTAGTTTTTTTCCTGAGTAAGAATTAAAACCCAAGTTTCTCTGATCTAGACCCAAGACCGGTTTGAACAATATATCTGCTGCCCCCTTTACATCATCGGTACTCAAAGTGGTGGGTTGCGACCAACCACTGGAACTGGATGCTGTCCCCTGCCACTTTAAGGGGCGGAGACAGCATGGTGGCAGTGGCGATCCCAGGGATCATCACTGTGGCAAAAAAGTGCAGGGAGACCTGTGAATCCCTCTGTGGGCCTCCCCGAGCTTCTGAAAACCGGAAGTGGTTGTAAATTGCCGCGGAGCGGTGATCTAAAGCTTGGGGAAGCCCACGGAGGGGTACGCAGGCCTCCCCGTGACCCTGGAAGCCATCCAGACCCCCAGTAAGTGTAAAAATGACACGTTTCCCTCTGGTAGCAGCGAGATCACTGTTGCCACGGTCCCCATCCCCACAAAGTTCTCCCTGCCTTGTGGGGAGAACTTTGAGAACCACTGCTCAACATCAATTGGGGAAGGAGCAGGTCTTTGCATGTCTGCACATGTCTACCCCATCTGGCATGCCACTCTGCTGCCACATAACCACATGTCATCCAAACCATTCCTGCTTTTTAGTTTTAGTGTAGACAGGCTGGAAGCTCTCTGAGAGTGCACCAGGATGCTTTTGTAGTACTTCAGCACAGAGTGATCTGAAATTCTTCATTTCCTCATGGGATAATTTACTACATCTTTTCCAGTATAGTACTGTATTCTTATCTTCCAAGTAGACGCTTGCTTCATCACCAAGTAAAATCCACTTGCCTGCAAACATCTCAATATATCCTGGGAGTGTAGATAATATACAAGTACAATACTGTTAAAAATAACAACAACCAGGTTCCCACACTCTATAAAGTCCATAGACCAGTGGTTCTCTAACTGGGGCGTCGCGACGCCCCAGCCGGGAACAAAGGGTTGCTATGCCCTTAAGGGGCATGGCAACCCGTGGTGACGTTGACGGCGGGCCCGGGATCGCGCCGCCGCCGCCACCACCATGCCCGGGATCGTCCTTGTTACCTTCATTGGTGGGCAGTGGGTGTCCGGCGGGGGTTGTGGGGAGCCTGCGGACCACTCCGCAGGCCTCCCCAAGTGTCAGAGCTCCGACGCGATTGCAACCCACTTCCGGTTTTACGCGAAACCGGAAGTGAGTTGCGATCGCGTCGGAGCGCTGCTCCAACGCTTGGGGAGGCCTGCGGAGGCGTCCGCAGGCTCCCCACAACCCCCGCCGGACACCCACTGCCCACCAATGAAGGTAACAAGGGCGATCCCGGGCGCGGCAGTGGCAGCGGCAGCGTGATCCCGGGCGTGTCATCGCAACCCCTGGGAAGGCCCCGCTGCTACTTAGAACAGTGGAGGGCCTTCCCAGGAGTTAGGGAACCTCTGCCATAGACCATAGTCCATATAAAGTCCAGGACTCTCCAAATCCTGCAGACCCTCCTCCACCACAGTAATGCTCAGCATAGTTAGCTTAGCACCTGAAGTGGCACCCAAATTCCACTGCTTTTCTGTTGTGTGTGTGTGTGTGCGTGCGTGCGTGTGTGTGTGTTTTGACATGTTCCAACGTATGTTCCACATGTTCCAACGTATGTTCCAACATATCCACCTCCACACTCCTTCTCCTCCCCACAGCATATTCAAAACTGGCCAGGTGGGGAGGTGCAAGGGGTTTGCACTCACAAGAACCTCCTGGCATGATCAATGAAGTTTATTTTATTTTTTTATTTACGGTATTTTTACCCCGCCTTTCTCCCCAAAGGGACCCAAGGCGGCTTACAACAAAAATACAGTGCAGTACAATACAAAAAATAGTTACATTTTAAAACAGTAAAAACAATTAATGAAAATTAATAACAACGGTATCTAAAAATCAGTTAAAGGAGATTACAATTAAGAACAAGTACATAAAAACAAGTTGTGGAGGAGGAGGCAGAGGGAGAGATGAGGATTTACTTCCTAGTCACTGGAGAGGAACCAGGAACAGGATTGCAGATGCCACCCGTACCTACTCCTCCAGCTCCACTGCTACATTCTTGGCAACAGCACAGGAGAAGGTGATTTCCCCATCCCTTTCTCACTCGCTTGATGAGTGAGAAGAGGATAGGGCAGCAGCTAGGTAAAGCCAAGTGGCAGGCCAGGGGAGGTGGCAGGTGGGCGCTGGCTGCTGGGCACACCTTACCAGTTTGCCACCTCCCCCAGCTTGCCACTTGAAGCACATACTTCAGCCTGCTTGATAGGTGGGCCTCTCCTGGTCATGCATAAGAAACACCATATAGGTCTCCGGGTTATTGCACGGATTATTAGAAATGGTTGATGCTAAGGTGCTTTTTTCTGTTGAATCGGAATGTCCAACCTCACAAAGGAAAGCTACTATGCATGAGCAATTAAGCTTCATCCAAAATTTGATTTGTGCCTCCATTGCCATGTTTTGGAGAGAGCATCTCCTCCAAACTGTATATCAGAAAACCTCCTATGATGTATAACCAGTCTCAAAAGATCAAAGAAGAACAGAGTTTTACCTTTAATGACAAGCATGAATACCCCAGAGCAGTGTTTCTCAAACTGTGGGTCGGGACCCACTTGGTGGGTTGGGACCCGATTTCTGGTGGGTCCCAGGGGATGGAAAGATCAGATAAGTAATTGCATCAAGCCCTGCTGAGGCTATTGAAAAACCAGATATCTGCTAATTGCCCTTCAAAGAACTGAGCTCCTGCAGTTTGCAAGATAGCTGCAAATTACCCTGCAAACAGCTTGAGGTTATTCATTAGGGCTGCCTCATTATGAGAAATGGATTGAGTTTTTTGCAAATAAATAAATAAAATGTAAATAAATATATTTCTTTCTAGATCACCTTTTTTTAAGTCTTGCAAAGCTAGGTGGGTCCCGATAGAGTGTCATTTTAAAAAGTGGGTCCCGGTGCTAAAATGTTTGAGAACCACTGCCCCAGAGCTTATCAAAATTGCTTTGAACTTTGCTTCTTGTTTGTTTTTGCAAGACAGCTATTCAGTTCTACAAGCAGGTGAGCTTTTAAATACTATTTCTATAACTAACAATCTGCTTTTTCTCACAAATTGGTGATTACCATTATTAACTGTACATAACAATTTCTTACCTTACCTTTCAAATCCTCTGCAGGCTCTCATTTAAAATTTGTTTCAAAGTTAACAGCCTATTATTTCCCACTTCTGGAAGACATTATGTGCTACAATGCTCATTAGTCAAAAGGGGGAGAATAAAGAAAATTATTTTCCTTTTCCCTGCAAATGACCAAACAACTGTATTGTCCATGTGAAGAAAACCAGTGTTAGCCTTTATTTTAGGTATCTGGTTTATCAGTTTCTATTTTCAAACTTTCCAGTGGAAAACATCTGCCAGAGAATATTATAAAGGTGCTTAATGACCTGTTGACTTTTAAAGAGAGACAAAAGACATGTGTGTTCTTCAAACATTGTTACTCTTTCTGGATTACTGCTTCTGTAATGCAAATGAGGTCTCCTTTTAAAGCCATGACTGATGCTTTTATTTATATACACTCCAGGTTCCCACTGCCATTGTTGTAGTAAGGAGAAGGGTTCTTTAGCTAATCAGTAGTCTGTGAGCTGAGATTTTTCATTTTGTCTGCCTTATCTGTAGAATTTTGATCACTGAATTCAGGCCCCACGTGGTCCTTAGCCCAATTCTGATGTGCACCTGGGATGATGCAAAAGGGGAGGGGAGAGAGAGAGAGAGAGAGAGAGAGAGAGAGAGATGTGGACATGGAAGCAGCTGGAGAATTGAGCACGATTGTACTGAAGTTCACAAGTTTTGTTGGGTTCCGGGTTCTTGGGTTCTCTAGTTTACACTATGAACTCTTGCCTTGAAACAGACATGCTGTAATCTAGAAATAGATGTTCCCAAGGTCTATGGTATGTTCACCTAGCAGTTTATCAGGTCTTTTATTTTCTGCTGCTTTTGCAACAAACCCTGAATGGATTTCCCTTTCCATTTGTTACCAAGCATGAGGTGAAGCCAGTCAAGCCAAGAAAAAAAACACAACACCCAATATTTATGCCACCTTGATTGCATGGAAATGATGACACATACTGTACTTAAACCATCTTTTAAATGATGACACATACTCTCTTAAACCATCTGTACTATTAAACCTTAACAATGGAATAATCACTCATCTGTGGTTCTGGTTTCTTTCCAGCTGGTTTTGATCACATAGTATGTCCAGCAACTTTTGGTGGTTTCTTAATACCAATTACAGTAGGGCCCCTGTATCCATGGGGGAAACGTCCCAGCCCCCCCCCTGGATACATAAAAACCACAGATAGGGGCAAACGCCCCCTCTGCGGTTTTCTGGGAGGCCTTCCCCCGTGTGTGCGGGGGCCCAACCGCTATCCATGGATAAGTGAATCCGCGGATAGCGGGGCCCCCCTGTACTCAAAAGAATGGCTTCATTTTACTTTGAATATACACAGGTGAATTTGGAATATAGGGAGGTGTGATCATGGCAGTCACCTCCTCTTCTCCCGGGGGGGGGAGCTCTGTTTTGAAGGGGTTGTGAGCCTGTGAGGGACATGTTTGGGAGCAAAGAGAAGGTGGAAGACAGGCAGTAATGCTTCTCCATCGCCTAATGGGGCAGAGTTAATAAACAACAACAAAACAAGATCACAATGGCACCCTGACAGGTTTCCTCATCTTCAAATCCAACAAATTCAATGGCGGGTGGTGGTGGTGGCAGAGGCGTAGCCAGGCGCCCCTGCTACTGTGGCGGAATAGCCCGCTGCCCCATTATGCAAATTAAATAATTAATTTGCATAATGAGTTTCGGGTTTTTTAAAAGGTTTTTTTAAAGGTTTTTAATGCTAACGGGGCTTCTAAAAGGGTATGTGTGCTTTGCGCAAACTTATCTGTAGTTCTAGGACCCTCCAGCGACGATCAGGGGCGCAGATCGTCCCTCTGCAGCTCTACTCCCCGGCATGAACTCTGCAAAGCGCCCAGGAGCGCGCTGCGAAGTTAACGCATGCGCAGAGCGACGATTGGAAACATCGTCGCTCTGCGCATGCGTTAACTCTGCAGCGCGCTCCTGGACGCTTTGCAGAGTTCATGCCGGGGAGTAGAGCTGCAGAGGGACGATCTGCGCCCCTGATCGTCGCTGGAGGGTCCTAGAACTACAGATAAGTTTGCGCAAAGCACACATACCCTTTTAGAAGCCCCGTTAGCATTAAAAACCTTTAAAAAAACCTTTTAAAAAACCCAAAAAAGGGAAAAAAAACAAAAGTTAAGGAGGCTCCCGCCCCCCACGGAGCCTTTCCGCCCCAATGCCCTGGGGCCCACCGCACCACCGCCCCATATCAGACGACGCCTCTGGGTGGTGGTATAGCAGAGGGCCCAGTCCAGTTGGTGTTGGAGGAGGAGAGCTGGACTTCCAATGGCAGGTCCACCCAATTGGGGGCACTCTTCTTCTGTGGGCTCAGCTCCTGGCACTGGGCACCACCCAGCTAGGGCACCACTCAGAGAAATAACCCCAGCCAGCATATTCCTCCTTTCTTGCACTGGTGTGCTGGGCCCTTCTGCCCTTCACCTGGCCTGAGTTCTCCTTTCCTCTCCTAGAGCTCCCCTTCTGGTGCTCAGTGCACCCCCACCCCCAGCTGTCAGCATTCCATCTTTTGCCTCCAGCACCTCCTGTTCTTGCTCCTTGTCCATGTCTTCCTTGACCATGTCTCCTTCCCTGGACCATGGGTGAAAATCTGCATCCCTGCTTCATCTCCTTTCTCTCCGTTTCCCTCACCCTCGATCTCTGATCCAGCTCCTTTTATGGGCTGGTACCAATAACTCAGCCCCTCCGATAGCTAGTAGGTGGAGCCTCACTGTCCCACCCTTCTGGTTGTACAATCTGGCTGGTTGGTGCTTGGCTGCATCTCACCACTCCCACATGATCGGCCAGGGAGCAAAGCAAGGCTCACAATTGTTCCTTGCTTGGAATTTTAACGATAAATACATCCCATGCTTTGGGTGCAGTACATTGAGACCTCATGCTCATTGATGAACAAGGAGTGTGTTGTGATTGTAGGCTGTACATGTCCATGTGATCACATGAATTTTGTAGGGTCTGTGGAGCTCTGAAGGAGGTGTGAGCTCCCTTCCTAGTCTTATCTCTCATTATTCCCCACCTCTCTTGCCTTCTCTGTTGTCTGTTTCAGATTGCAATCTCTGTGGGGATATGGATGTGCTTATTTTGTGCTTACAAAAATCTATAATAAATGACAAACTCTGTTTAAAGAATACAAACAATAAATAGAAATACACTGGAATATATTCCTGATAACAAAATATGCCTGCATAGTGTCATTTGTGAATGGCACTCCTGTGAATAAATCACCGGTATTTTCTTGAAGACTATAAGTGCCCATAATCCTTGCCATTGTGTATTATTAAAAACAATGCCACACACTTATATTTTATATTTGGGGATTGTCCCAGAGTACAGCATGTCTACGCTTACCATTCATCCCGGAAAAACCAGGACGGTCCTGGAAATGGCCCTCCGTTCATGGAATCATCCCAGAACGGTTCTGGGCTGGTTGGTAAGCTCCGCCTCCTCCTCAATTTTTAAGAACTTACCTGGGCGCTGGCATCTTGACTTGCGAAATCTCGTGAGAGCCAAGAGCTGCCAGCGCCAGGTAAGTACCTTTAGTAATGGTGGCGGCGGCAAGCAGCGAGCGGGTGATTAGGCAAACGAGAGCCTGCCCCGGCCTTGCCAGCCTTTGGGAGGCTCCCACGGCCTGGGTAGTCTCTCTTCTGATCGCCCGCTGTGTCATCGGCTTGGAGCCGGCAAGACACCAGGCTAACAAGAGACTGCCCGGGCTGCGCAAGCCTCCGGGAGGAACTGGGATCAGCAAACCAAGCTATTTTCTTGAAAATAGAATTAAAAATTAATTCTGAGGCTTAATTCTGAGTCCAGTTTGGATATATCACACTCCCACTGAAATCACCAGGAGTGCAAGGCAGTTTTAATCCTTCCTCACATAACCCCTATGAGTCTCCAACTCTCTGTGCACCCACACAGATCCCTTTCACCAGCTGCTATTGTGGCAAATGCAGCACAATCTTTGTCAGTCACTCTTGCTCCAGTGGTGACGGTGGCAGCTCTCTGTCTGTCTGTCTGTCTGTCTGTCTGTCTGTCTGTCTGTCTGTCTGTCTGTCTTCCTGACACAGCGCAATCCGACTTAACTTTTGTGCCGGTTTAACCAGCAGCGCAGCGAGAACGGGAGGCTCCAGAACGGAAAAGGGATTCAAATCCCCTTTGAATTCCTCTTTTGGAGGGGATTTGAATCCCTTTTCCGTTCTGGGGCCTCCCGTTCTCACTGCACCGCTGGTTAAACCGGCACAAAAGTTAAGTCAGATTGCACAGAATACTACTACTGCAATAACACTAGTATCTTGGCTGCTGCTGTCACAGTATTCCAAGCACAAGAGCAGAATGGAGGTAGAGGAGAAAGGTGAGTGGAAGAGAGAGAGAGAGGCCTCCCTCTCTGCTGCCATTTGTGTAGCCACAGCTGCAACCAAATGAGTGGGGGAAGGAGAGGGGGGGGGGACTGCATCTCCAATTTGGATCCAAGCCAGAGAAGAACTGCTGGTGGCATGGTCTGGTTTGGAATGCTGATGTGCTTTACAAGCACATCAAATTCACATTCTAAACTAGTCTGGAATACCGATGTACTTTATGAGCACCCTACATTCACATTCTGAACTGATTTGGAATATCAATCTGTTTTTGACCCACCCACCAAATTCACCTTCTGAACTGAATCATTATCAAGTTCAGTAACATCAGTACAAACCTCAGATGTACCTGGGAGCTGGTATAGTACACAAGCTTTGGGCTCTCTTCTATTTTGCCCCTCCCTTTTCTTTCCCTTCCTAGTTATTATCTCCTACTCCTCTTATCAGATCCATTAACTGATCACTTGGCAATATTGCCCATTGTTAGAGCTACCAAACACACCATAACTGATGTAGTTTTGTCAGACTCACACAACCATGTTTGACACAGCAATCATGGTGGAATTGCATGTGCTAAATGGAGAGTGGGGATTGCACTGGCTCTGATATAGACACTGAAGTTTGAGTGCTGCCATATTCCTATGAAGAAGCACAATTTCTAAGGGAAGGGGGCATTAAATAAGAGAGAGAGAGAGAGAGAGAGAGAGAGATGTGGAAGTTTTGCACTATAAATGGTTTGGAAATGCTCCAAATCTTTAAACATTTGATTGTATTAATGCAGCTGTGTATGTATTTGTGTTCTTAATAACACATTTTTAAACTGTCAAGTTAAAGCTCAGTGAAAATGTTAAAGAAGTTTGTCTCTGGGATGTTCTTGATAATGCCACTTGGATGATATATTACAACAATCTATTATCACGACAACTGTTCTCTGATAGTGTACAATATTAGAACAATAAATCATTATTATACATCCCTAGAATGATGTGTTTTGTAAGGTGCTTTTGTTTAAAGTATATGCGTGTGTGTATATATATGAGTGAAAGCAAAATTAATCAGAGCCCAGATGTTAGATTAAATAAGAAAAACCTTATTAACTGGATGGAAGACTTCAATAGCTTGAAAAATGTATTAGGGTTCCAGAGGCGCCGTTGGAGGGGGGCGGTACTATAAGTTCTGCACCATTCTAATCACCGTTTACTCCCCGGTACGAGGTGGCCCCATCCACTTGCCATTGGAGCCAGTCCGTGTGACGAAGGCAACGGGCAGGATACTCCCTGTTTGCTGCACCGAATGGCTCTGACAGCGAGGAGGTGGGGCCACCTTGTTCCCTTGGGAGTAAACAGGGATTAGAATGGTGTGGAATTTATAGTACCGCCTCCCCCTCCAGCAATGCCTCTGTGGTTCACTGTCCCAGAAGGGCTCATAATCTAAAAACATGCAGAAGAAACATAAGCAAACAGCCACCTGTTAAGAAAATTTTTATGTAAGGATAAGAATTTCCTGTTCTGTGTGAGGAGAATCCCCTGTTCATAAAGGGAAATGAGATGTCACCTTACTCATGTGTAAACTTTGGCACTGTTGGTGCTAACTTGGTGGGAGCCCTCAGACACAAGCCCTGTTGATAGCACTAGCTACCCCCTTGGTCTGCCTATAAGCTCGACAGGACACAGAAGGAGAGTTCCCCTTTATGCTGCCATTGCAGCCGTAGTCCAAGTGAGAAGTCTCATCTGCTGCTACTATTTTGGCTGCTTCCCCCCCCCCCCCCCGCCTCCGCATCACCTGGTAGGCATCATGTGGTTTACTGAGTAATTGGGTGGGGAACAGCTGCCACAATGGGCTATTCATTTTAAAATTTCCAGATGCTTCGACCCCCAACACTATATCAGAGGGAGGCATCTGAGAATTTTAAGATGGCTATTGCCAGGAAGGACGATGGATTGTTGTGGATTCTGCTTCCTTCCCCATCGCCCAATAAGCCATGGGGTGCTTACTGATCTATGGCAGGGAGAGTGGATGGAACCAACACAGCCGATAGGCAGGGTCATGATCAATACAAAAGTTAATACATTTCATGGTGCATTGTGCAAAGACCTTGTATTGTCTTTCTCAGCTGTTTTGTCCTGACCTGTCTAGTTACTGGCTTACCGCCTAAGCATTACTCAGATATTATATGTAGAGTGTATTGGGCACTTAGGAAAAGCAGTGTTATTCAGTGTTATATTCAGTGTTATTATTATTACTTCTAATGAGCATTTTAATTTTTTTATCAGGTATCCACTTTATAAATGCAGCTTTGTACTTCACTTGGCATCAGTATTACTGGTTAGCTAATACAATCGCACAGCGATCACTGCTGCAATCTTGAAATTCAATTGTTAGAATTATAATTTTTTCCCCCATCAACAAAAGCCTGAACCAGATGAGATGGTGGGCGATCTCCAGTTGGATCTCCTGCAGGTTTCTTCAAGTTTAAAGTAACTGCAAGGGCAGAGGAGTTGAACTGGAATGGGGAGTAGTTTAATGTATTACCTGCCTTATACAGCGTCAGTACATTGGACTATCTAGGTTAGTATTGTGGACACTGACTAGCAGGATCTCAGATAGGGGTCTCCCCAAGCCCACCTTAGGGCTTAGTATCCCTCAGTCTTAGGGATTGAACCCAGGATCTTCTGCATGCAAAGCAAATGCCCACCTATAGCCCACTTGCATGAAACCACTGAGAATCTTTCTGAAGAGGGGAATCACATGACTTTAGAGCTCCAAGCCCATTCCTATGTCTGATATAATGTTTGCAAATCTTCTGTATTTCCTCAGTCTGAGCAGCCTGTTGCTGAGAGTGGCTAGCAAATCAGCATTCTATATGGTGAGGCAGACAGATTGCATGTCAGTCTGCTGGTCCAAAGCATTGGCTTACCCTTGGGTCTGGACTCTTGACATATGGAGACAAACATGACATGTTTATGTTCAACGGTGGTGAGGGATGGTACAGTTCCTGCAGAGAGTCTGAGTTGGTGAGATGTTTGTAATTTTAGAAGAAGTTTGCTTGGTGCCAATCAGAATTGTTTCTCTCAATCACTGGCTTCATTAAGGAATGCTTTACCATGACAAGGCTGGGCAGTCTGACTTTTTCTTGATTTACTTAAATGGTGTTTACAACAGTGAAGCTATCACTGGAAGGAAAAATCAGTACAATAAGCAGATTAAGTCCACGCTTTATTAACTGTGCCAGAGCTGTAGAATCATTTCTCATTTTTAACGTCCCTCCTATTCAAGTCCTTGATTGTAGATGACTGCGGAAGCTGATCATTCATAACAATGTGATGGACTGTTCTTTGCCCCCCCCCCCAAAGAAGAAAAACTTGTTACTTGTTATCACTTCTCATTTCAAACAAATGTGATTTCAGTTCTCCAGAGGTGCACTAAAGATGCTTTAATCATTAGTCACACCATCCTAGTTCAGGCCTGCACTGATCCAATTATCACCAAGTTTGAACAAGGTTCTATTATTACCAGTTAGGGGCTGTGATTGTAGACAGGCTAAGCACACCCTTGCTATCTTCATTGCACAGCCAGTGGAAAGCTGTGTGTTGCCACAATGTTGACACTAAAATAGTTTCGCTTACAACTATAAATTCCAGTCATGAGTCCTTAGTGAGGGTGTATCTTCCTAACTGCCTGCTCAGTAGCCTGAAAGTGAGCCTACACTTCTCCTTTAATAAGCTGTACTGACATTTTATATGATTTGTTTCTGTCAGTCTAATGTGTGAAATCTCACCACCCTCCCATCCTTTCCCTTACACAGAGTTCAGACTTTTTGGGAAAAAAATATCAAAACTGACCACCAATTTGCTGCCTAGCATGGCACATCCCAGGCAATGGAATATTAATTGCCAGTGCTTTTCTTTTCTAAAAACAGAAAAGATTCCAATGGCTCCTAAATGACCAATGTCTTTATTTTAGCATCAGCTTTTGTATGAAAAGAATCTTTGACGTTAGATGCATAAAGTGGGTTGTGAAGGCATTGGTGTTAGGCAAGGAAACATTGTTTTGTTGATCAATCATGCTAGTTTCATTTTATTGGTTCAGGAATGGCATCTCTGCTTTGAAGCTGTGTTTCTTTATTCTTTAATCTCACTTTGAAGATCAGATTTTATCCCCCATTACGCCCATGTGTATGACATACCAGCATGTTCACCGTCCAATTCCTGCATCTGATGACACAGGCCAGTGATTTTCAACTACTGTGGGGTGGCACATTGGTGTGCTGCGAATGACCCACAGGTGTGATGTGGACGTATGGGGGAGGGTAATTTATTAGTAGGGCCATTGGGGCATGTGAGCTCCCGGCTGGCAGTGTGGTGTCAATTGTCAAAAAACTAGTGGTGTGCCTTGACAATTTTAGCACGTTGTCAGTGTGCCACAAGATGAAAAAGGCAGAAAATTGCTGAAATAGGCACTTGCTTACATAGGAAGTTGCCTTGAACTGAGTCAGACATACCAGCATGTTGACCTATTGTCAACACTGGCTCTTTAGGGTTCCAGAGTGGAAGCTGTCCCTGTCCTACCTGGAGATGCCAGGGATTGGCCCCAGGATCTTCTGCATGCAATTGTGTGATCTACCATTCAAAGCAAGTGATCTACCATTCACCGACAGCCCTTCCCCTCATCCTATGGGCCTGCTGCATCATCAGAACTTGTGTCCCAGAGGTGCAGCGCGCTTTATGGCAGTCACAAAACATAATGTGCCATAGAGTGTAGCCTGGCTGCTGCCGCAAATGGTGAATGGCAGCAACCAGGTGATAGCGGCCTTCACGGAAGCCCCAGCACCAGTAAGTTGGCATGGAGGGGAGGATGGTGGGCACAAGGGGCTGGGGACCAGGGAGGAACATGGATTTACCAAGGCCAAGAAAGAGGCAGATATCAATGGCAGCTGCTCTGCTGATATCCTGTCCCCCTTCCCATCCTTGATCTGGGTTCACTCAGACTTGCGCCAGCAAAATCGCTGGCACAGGCAATAGTAGACCTATCAGGGCAGCTGAGGCTTACCCCACAGAGACCTCTGTGCCTCCCCCAACCCCGCAGGATGCTGCACATGCTCCAGTGCCATTTCTGCATTGGCAGGGATGGATTTAAATAGGATTGGAAAAGGTTGAAAATGGCTGAAATAGGCACTTGCTTACATAGGAAGCTGCCTTGCATGGAGTCAGACCATAGTATTGTCAACACTGGCTCTTTAAAAATCCCCTGGCATAATAAATATCTTCATCTGTAAGGATCACATACTTCCTTCTTATCTTAGATATAACAGAATAACACAGCTATTCTACTGGAAGGTCTGCGAACAGTTGACAATAATTAATGTTGCCCCAAAAGGAGGCACATGTTGGTAATGAAAGCACTTGCAGTTTATTGAGCCACACTCCTACAAGAAGCTGATCCATACTTGAAGAAAGTGAGAGCAGAATAAGATCAGATACAGAGGGCCAGTCTGAGTTCTGAGCTTTCTTTAGTAGCTGCAGACTTAGGAACCCATTGATACATACCAGTGGGTTTCGACATGCCTAACTCTGCATGGGTTCAAGCTGCAAGGTGACCCAAAACCTAGACAGCAAATCAGTCAATGGCAAGGGTCTACAAACATTGGCTTGATTTACTAGCCAGCTATTATTTGTGGTAGCCACTCTCCTTCTTGGCGTTAAGTCTTCTGACATGCTCAGAGGGCTTGCGATATTAGTGGGGTCTCCTGTAATTAGTTCTGGCAGATGGATGAAGCTGAGGAAGCAGGAGAATACGGACTTTCAAGAAATACCTGCTCAAAATGAAATTTGATTCAGTCACTGCAACAGCTAATAACGTTTACACATAGTCATTAGAGACTTGTTGGTGTCTAAAACAACAATCCCCCCCTTTTTATACGCCCTAAATATGCTCAGCCTTCACTGATGAGACATGGTGAGGATCTGAAAGTTCTTAAAGTCTCATACCCTGTTCAGAAGATCATTTTTCCTTCTCACACTTAATGCAGCTATTAAAAGAGTGTAAAAAAAAATCTTAAGAATGCACTGACCTTTGGCCAGGGCACAGACTTCGTATTGATCATGGTGTTGGGTGTAATTATACCTCAATGAAATCAACTCTGTGATGAAATTTTGATATATATTTGCTTTTATATCATTCTGAGTTTTAACTACAATAGAAACTGCATTGACAAGCAATCCTACTGCTCTGTACACAAGATATTAGATTTATAGCCCAATTCTTCCCAAGGGCTTGGGACATCATGCATTTCATTGAAACTGGCACTTAGCATTATCAACAATGTATTTTCCATGGTGCAGAGAAGCAGCTTATTTGCAAATCTATGGAAATGAGAGCTTGAAAAGCCTACTAGGTCAGCATCTTCTCACCAGCTTTGGGGGGATTTTCATTTATGCTTAACCTGAGGCGCATGCGCGCGCGCGCGTGTGTGTGTGTGCGCGCGCACACACACACACACACACACACACACACACACACACACACACACATTCAGCATATGTACAAAGATGCATATCATTAACTCCAGCCCTCTAGGTTTAGCCACTGCTTTGGATAGATATAACTAAGAAATGTTAAGTATACTAATTGGTCTGGATGTAACTTACACAGTTTGAAAGGTAAGATTAACAATGGAGGTATCAGACTTTCAGTATTAGTAGAAGGGCTTGGCCAGTTTTGGCTGCAGTGGGTGTGTCTGGGCTTTGGGAGGTTGCACAGAGCCGGCAACATCCCATTCGCGCCGTGGCTTTACCATCATGGAGCAGCTCCAGCTTTTAGGCCCTCGTATCGGCCTGCAGAGCTTTAGATCAGACTGGAGATAAGCTCCGGTATCGCCGCCAGCCACCTGATCAGTGCGATTGGAGCGCTAATAAAGATCCCAGGAGCAGCGCCGGACATTGTGGGATGGTTAGAACATCGTGGGACATTCACCAAATAAGGGGGTTGATTTCAGGGTTTACACCCCTTGGCCCTATATCCTTTTGGGTTAATCAAGAACATGGGGAGCACACACTTAAGGGCCGGGTCTTGAATAACCTAGCTTTGGGGGTTCTAATGCCGAAAAGGGTAAAAAAAAAGCTGGGGGTAAGACCCTAAAATGCCCCCTCCCCAACCATTGTGCACATCCTCCTCTCAGGTTCCAGCGAACTTTGTGCCCTCATGGCATGCAGAGATGCTTTGGAGAAAGAACGGGCTGAGCATGAGGCGGGTTGGGGCAATAGGGATAGCAGTTCCTCCAGCCTGCTGCGGGCAAACATAGGATGCAGTGTGGGCCAAGTGGCCCCTCTGCCTGGCGCCTGGGTAGGATTGGGCTGTTAATGTTGTAATCTGCCTTGAGGCTTTATTTTAACATGAAAAGTAGCTTAAACAATTTAGGAATAAGTAAATAATATTCAGGCCAGCGGGTGGCACAGTGGGTTAAACCGCTGAACCATGAGCTGTCGATCGAAAGGTTGTCAGTTCGAATCTGCAACGAGGTGAGCTCTCGTTGCTTAGCCAGCTCCTGCCAACCTAGCAGTTCCAAAGCATGTTAATGCGAGTAGATAAATAGGTACCGCTTGTGGGAAGGTAAACAGCGCTCCGTGTTCCAGCTGCATGCTACGCACAGCGGCAAGGAGAGTCATGCCGGCCACATGACCACGGAGGCGTCTTCGGACAACGCTGGCTCTTCAGCTTTGAAATGGGGATGAGCACCACACCCTAGAGTCAGACACGACTAGACTTGATTGTCAGGGGTCACCTTTACACCTTTACCTAAATAATATTCAGTTATGTCTTTTACCCATTTCAGAATATACTTTCAAAATGTCATCATCACTGGGCATCATCAATGCATATGAGAGATACTTGCTTCATAAGCCCTCTTTTCTCTGTACCTGCTTTCCAGCCAGTTGTTTTTACTCTTCCTTATATAGAATAAATCAATAAGCAGTTTGCCAGCATTTTTAAAACTTTGCAAACTTGGAAGTTCAATGGAAGTGCAATTAGGCAATGTCTTATGGCCACAACGAAGTCCATAATGGCACTGTTACTTTCACATGAAAGTGTTGAATGCTGGCATTCCAAACCATTGCTGTTCAGCACTTCTGTTAAGTGGCACATGGCCTCCCACATTATACATTAACATTCAGGGCACATTATAATTAACTTGGAGGGAAGATCACTTTTGCACAGACGTATTGGGAGCTGGGAACTTTCCGTATTCTAATTTTAGCCCCTGATAGTAAAAAGCAATTTAAGGGACCCTGAAAAGCTCTGCTTTGGGTCTTTCAGCTCATTACCAGTATTTGAGAGAAGCAGATGAGTTCTTACTGAGGAACAAGAGAATTTTCAGTTTCCTTCTTGATGGTCTCAGCAGCAAAATAGAAGTTGCATCATACAGACATATTTAAACAACATCAAAGATTTTTTTTACTATCCACTCTGATTTCTGCCTATAGATAGATAGATAGATAGATAGATAGATAGATAGATAGATAGATAGATAGATAGATAGATAGATAGATAGATAGATAGATATTTTACAGGTATGTGATATTTTAAAATTGTGGTCTTAGCTAACTGACATTGCCATTGCTGTCAGCGGATTAGAGCTGGAGCTGAAAGCATTGATTAATCAGTCGACAGAATTAATCAGTGAATTACTTAGTGACCAAATAAAACTAGCAATTTAAGTTGGGTTCAAACCTGAGTTTTCCCTTGTGAAAAATGTTTAGTGTGTATTGGAAATGAATTTGTGGGAAATGCTATTGAATTAGCTTGCAGAAATTTTACTTGAATCTCAAATCCAATATAATTTATAACTGAGAATTGTATGTACTGTATATAAGAAAAAAATATTGGTTTGGGATAAAATGATGATTAATTTCAATAACCTGTTGATACACTTTCTTTTCTCAACAATATTATCCTCTAGACATTAAACAATTCCTTAATGTCAAACGCCAAAAATGAAATTTATGGTGCAATCCTACCTGTCACCTGGGCCAGTGCAGTGCCTGCTGGGCTGGCCTGGAGCCATCCGAAGCCTGCCGTAAAGCAGTTACACCAGCCCCAGTCCAGTGCAGAGACCTGTACTGGTCCCAGCATGCTGGATGCAAGTGGCATGCAGTCCAGCGAAGGTGAGTCCCGTGCCGGTGCCACTCGACGCCAGGGCAGGACGAGGTGGTACAAGGGGGAGTTGGAGGTGGGGGGTGTAACAGAGCAGGGGATGGGTGGACCAGGCCTGGGAGGAGAGTGGGATCAGCGATGCTGGTATGTGCCGAATTCTATTCCCCTTCCTGGAACGTTTCCCCCTACATGGGCCTCCTGGATTTGCGCCACCAAAATAGCAGGTGCAGATCTGAGGAGACCCATAGCGGGGGCTGGGGCTGTACCCAGGGTAAGGGAGCGAATGTTCCCTTCTCCCGAGGTGACCGCCTACCTCCCAGTTTCTGCCCAGGATGCAGCGTGCCTGCAACGGCCTCGCTGCATCACTTGGCAGAATATTAGGTTGGATTGGGCTGTTAAAACGTTTTACACTGGCAAAAGTTGAAAATTTAAACTTTGCCAATGTCAAATACATACAAAAAATAGTTTCAGCTCCAGCATGGATAGCATTGATGTGCACACTCTCCATCTGTCTCTTGAATGATATGTTGTGTCCAATAACTTGGGAGCCACAGGGTCACGTTTTGTTGCTTAAGAAGTCAAACTGGTAAAGGCTTTGAGATGAACTAACCTAGAATCAATATCAGAGCATTGTGGAATACAAGCTTGGATCAAGGAATGAATTCATCACAGTTACCACATGGGTTAATGATTTCAAGATGCTTTCCTAATGCCTCATGTCATGATTTATGTATAAGAAATTACCGTATTTATTGGCGTATAAGACACACTTTTTTGTCTAAATTTGTGACCCAAAATAGTAGGGTGCGTCTTATACGCCAATACTAAAAAATCCCTCCCCCTCCTTCCCGTTTTAAAGCATTTTTGGGCTTACCGCGTTTTTTTCCGGAGCCGGAGAGCTCCCTTGTGCTTTCTTCCCTGACTAATCTATCCGATCTACAGCTGTTTGTCAGGTTTAATTTATGCACGTGCATGAGTTGAGCTTCTCAGCAGCCAGCAGAGGGCGCTGTGCTCAGTTCAGTTCAGCTGAGCTGCAGAGGATGTGGTCTTCCCAGCTCCTCGGATGCTGAATGAATGTAGCTTGGGTAAGCTTCTGAACTGGGCCTAGTTGGGAGGCTTTGGAAACTGTGCATGGGTGGGTTGGGGGAAAAAGAGTTTAGTCTGGGGGCTTTTTGTACTTGGGGTAAATGTTTTTTACTTTGGAAACTGTGCATGGGTGGGTTGGGGGAAAAAGAGTTGAGTCTGGGGTTTTTTTTGTACATGGGATTTATGTTCTGGTGCATTTTGTTCATGTGTCTTATTGCTGTGTGTTTTAAAAGAGATCCTGGTATTTTTGTGCAATTTATGTAAATTAGCTAATTAAGCAGCCAAGCAGTAAGTGGCCATGTGGCCCAAAAATGCTTTAAATCTTTTTTCTTGAAACCCAGGGCCAAAAGGAAGGTGCGTCTTATACGCAGGTGCGTTTTATACGCCGATAAATACGGGTACTATGTTTGATATATATTTTCAAAATATCCCTAGAATGGAAGGGATGTAATAGTTAGGTAAATGTGACCCCTGACAATTAAGTCCAGTTGTGTCCGACTCTAGGGTGTGGTGCTCATCCCCATTTCAAAGCCGAAGAGCCAGCGTTGTCCGAAGACGCCTCCGTGGTCATGTGGCCGGCATGACTCTCCTTGCCGCAGCGCGTAGCATGCAGCTGGAACATGGAGCGCTGTTTACCTTCCCGCAAGCGGTACCTATTTATCTACTCGCATTAACATGCTTTGGAACTGCTAGGTTGGCAGGAGCTGGCCAAGCAACGAGAGCTCACCCCGTTGCGGATTCGAACTGCCGACCTTTCAATCGACAGCTCATGGTTCAGCGGTTTAACCCACTGTGCTACCCGCTGGCCTTATGTAATAGTTACACCTATCTAATTAAGATCTGGTAATTCACCAGATTCATCAGACTGAGAAAAGTTTGAATTTACTAAGGCTAAAATCGTATGCACACTTACATGGGATTAAGCCCCATAGAACAGTGATTCTCAAAGTTCATAAGGCAGGGAGAACTCTGAGTGTTGGCAGTGGTGGGGACAACGGTGGCGGTGATGCTGGGGATCGCCACTGGGAAAAATGTACTTTTAACACTTACAGGGGGTCCTGCACCCCTCCAGAGGGTTCCCCCCTCTGAAGACCTCCCTGAGCTGTAGATCACCGCCCCTGTCTCTGCCCTTCCCCTGCCGGCTCTTATGACCACTTCCAGTTTTCAGACCGACGATCTGAAGCCGGTACGGCGATCTGAAGCTTGTGTATTCCATTTTCCCAAACATTTGTCCAAACGTGCATGCCCACCGCCATGTACACAGAAAAAAAAGTTAATATCTCCCTCTGATTTCTAAAATTAACAAAATTTTAACAATTCAAACACTTAGGCACAAAGTGATCACACTATCTATGTTTTGGCTATAAATGTATTAAAATGTCACACTAAAGGAGGCTGAGATAAGGATTGCCATAATAAATTGTTCTTAGGAGCATTCCATAAGGAGTTTAGAGCTGACTTGCATTTTCACATTACTAAATGGCCTGTGATTTGGATAGTAGGCGACAGTGTATTTGATAGGATCAGGAGCTAGCAATCTGATCTATGTAATGAAGTGAGACCTGAATAAAATGCAGTATATTACTCATTGTGGAGACTTGCTCTTCCAAGCAAGACCATCTGCCATTGGTATAAAGGATTCTTTATGGAAGGCTCTTATCAGCACACACATCTACACTTCAACAAAATTGGATAATGCACTTCTGCTTTGAAATGTCCTTACTCAAAAAGGTTATTTATTCAAAGCCTGGATCTCAACTTTATAAATTATCCATTTGAGTTTATTTTCTTCTTCTTTTTAAAGCTAGTTGTCATATTTCTATTTTTGCCTTTATTTTCAGCTTGACAGTATCATCTTTCATATGAAAGAAGTTTATGGGAAATGCTGGGCAAAGTATAGACAAAAATAGCAGAAAAAACAGGGATGGGGGGACAAATTAACTCTGCCGATCAATGGCCTAGCTAACTTTTTTCAACGCATATTAGAGACTCTAACATTCTGCTGGTGAACAGAGACAAAAGGAAGGGCAAGAAGTTCGACGAAAGTCTAAACTAGAGTGTGGAAACTGTATATTGTGAAAGACATTGTGACAAAAGGGATTAATCCACTAACCTTGTACCTGCAGCAGGTTGTCTAGTTAAAATATTAAAATAGTTTAAAAAAAACAAAATGATAGTTATCAATCCAAATAGCCTAGCTTTCAAAGGCATTTGAAAAAGCCTCAATTTCTCTTAAAAAACCAAAATAGCAACAATTACTAGTAGCGTATTACACTACTAGCATCAGTAATTGCAGAAGGTTTGAAACAGAGGCAAATTACGGCCCAATCCGCCAATCCTCTGGCAGTGGCAGAACAAGCATTCCACCAACAGTGATTGACTAACAGCAGTCACAAAAGGACATCCGACTGTGTGAAGCTGTGGGGAACTCACACGGCAATGGCTTGGGACCGGGCTGCCGACCCAGGGAAGTCGGTGGGAGAGGCAGGATGCGGCGGGGAGAGGGCGGAATGGGGTGGGGATGGGGGGGCAGGGAGGAGTGCTGATTGGGTCCAGGAAGGGGGCAGATTCGGTTGCAGTGGCAGCTGCAGAATCCAAACCCCTTTCCTGGACCTGATCTCGTGGTCCAGGTCCACACAGACCCGTGCCAGCAACTCCCCTTTTCTTCCCTTACCCAGAGGAGATATGTCCTCCCCTGCAGGATGCAGTGCAAACCATTTTGGCATGGCTGCATCAGCGGGGGGGGGGGGGAGCATAGGATTGAGCTGTTAAAGTAATAAATGGTTTAATAGAAAATCAGACCATTTGAAGATGATCCACTGCCCAACTCAAAGACCCGCCACCGCACACCTCCCAAGAACTGCACAGAAGGTGGCAAACCTGCCCCCAACTTCATGTTGCTACTTCCTGATGTGGTCCCATCACACAAATCATGCTTTCCCAGCATGTCCCGCACTTCCTGTTTTGTTTAAAAGGGACTGTGCAAAGAAGGGGCAATGTGAGGAGGGTGGGGGCTGGATCACTGCCTTTGATCAGCTTCCAGTTCACTTTTAGAGAGCAGAAGTGGATCAGAATTGTTCCGTCCACAGTGCCCTGGAGGAAGGCAGCACAGAGGCGTCCCTAAGTGGGGGGTGGGGGACCAGGGCCCTAGGGCGAAGGGTGCTGAGGCTGGGGGTGTGGGGCGCAGGCCTCCTTAGGTTTCGTTTTAGGTTTCGTGTTTTCATCATTTTTTAAACCATTTTTTACTATTTCGTGGGCAGCTGCCGCCCCCCGCTGCTTCCCAGGGTGGCAGCTGCATCGTGTGCCCCCCCCAGGGTGTGTTTGTGTGCTTTTGGGTACTTAACTGGCTTTTTCGGGGCGCAGGGCAGGCAGCATTTTTCATTTCGGCTGTTCCGGCGTCCATCTTGAATATGCGGGACTCTCTAGGACTAGTATTGTTGATCGCACACCCTCTCTAGGGTGAACGACTCATTGGTCTCGCTGGTCAGTCCTCCAGAGCCCTAGAGAGGCCTGGAGGACCGATGGACCAGCGAGCCTGGAGAAAGAGTCCTAGAGAGTCCTACCCATTCAAGATGGATGCCGGAGCAGCCAAAATGAAAAATGCTGCCTGCCCTGCGGAGAGTTAAGTACCCGAAAGCACACACACACACCCTGAGGGGCGAACACGAGGCAGCTGCCACCCTGGGGAGAGAGGCAGCTGCACTATTAGAGAGGCAAAGGCAGGGATGCTCACATAGTCACCATTTCTTTCTTCTGTCGCCCAGGCAGGCACCAATGAATTCTCTTATGAATGCCTCATCATGTGTGCTGCTGGAAATGGAGGCAGGAGGTACAAAGTGAACAAGGAGGCTTCCAAACTGATTTTTGCACACCCCCCAAACATTTTTTGGAAGACATCCTGAGCCAGTTTGCAGCTCCTCACAACCCACTTCTCAGTCACATCATGCGCGGACTGGTTGTGGTTCAAGGTAAGCTGCCCCCACCCTGTACCACTTTTACAGAATTCTACGCAAACTGGAAGTGAGCAACTGAAGGCACTGACATTTGATTTCAAAGCATAGATTGGTGTAGCCTGATTTAAAAAGTAAGGAGTTACTTTTGCGGCAATGAATAAATGGTATGATGACAAATAAATAAGAAGGCTTTAGGAAATGGGATCAAGTCGAAGGGAAAAACTGGGATCAACAAATGAAAGAATGAAGGAGAACGCCAAACTGTTTTCACAAAGTGTGTGTGTGAAGATACCAATGGGACGATGATTCAAAATGCTCCCCTCTTTGAAAAAATTATTCAGTAATCCCACCCCATTCTTTTTACAGTCAAACACATGGCAATTCATGCCAACTTGTGAGTGCCCTTAATGGGAGAATGGTGGTGTATAAATTGATTAAATAAATAATCCACAAGAATAACTTTACTTGCATTTGCTCATACTATCCTTTTTTATATTCTTAGAGTAATTTTCCTGAATGTATTACATGAGATATTGATGTTGGAAAATTATAAATCATAGTAAGGACAGATGCTTTAAAAATATGCTTTTCATCATTAAGAAAAATTCTTTGTCATTGGAAAATGAAAGATGATAAATATCACTATCCATATTTTAATTCAGTGCATTGAAGTCAGTCAACGGTTTTCTTCATTCTCAAGGGAAAGAAGTTGCGGCACTTGAGTTAAGATTCAGGAACTGCAGCAAATGGCAACCCAAGATAACTTTTTGACCATTACCTCCAAATGGACTCTATGTGCCACATAAGCTTAACCCACATCCTGAATGTGTCCATTATACAATGCTGTGCTGCTTAAAGCAATTAACCCACTTCTTTTGTACTCTGTACTATTGATCTAGCTCCTTAGAGATCGTTTTTCCATTCCTTAGAGTTTTACCATTCATTATAGTGTGTGAATTCATAGTCGTTAGCAACTGTAGCAAAGAGCCCTTTGCCTTAAGTGAGCCAACAACAAACAAAGTGGTAAGATGTGTTATTGAGCAGCTGAAGCAAAAGGTGAGGAGATACTTTCTTTTTAAACTTTGCCCCGCACAAAGTGCAGCTCCCCTGTTTTGGTGGTGGTTTGGGTGAAACTGTTAAAAATTGTTGCCTCATTCAGAATGATTTGGCCTCATGACCTCATCACAAAGATCCAATCAGCGGGCAACCCAATTCTACGCAACTCCCTGTGCAGTGATACAGCCATGCCAACAGGGTACTTGTTGTATCCAACAAGGGAGTTTCAGGACCCAGAGGTCTCCTCTGGGTAAGGAAACATTTGTTCCCTTGCTTGGGGGTAAGCTCTTGCTGCCTGAATGGGTCTACTCGGACCTGCACCAGCAATTAGCTGGTGCAAGTCTGAGTAGACCCGATGTCAAAGGAAAGGGAGGGGGCTCTCAGCGTCTGCAGGCTGATCCAGGGAAGTAGTTCCTGGTGGTTACCGCGCTCACACCCTTTCTGCTCCCCTCTCTCCCTATTTGGACACACAGCTGAATGGGGGAAAGCCTTGGTAGAATGTACCTGCTGCCACCAGTCCAGGCAATCAGGCCAGATGGAAGGGGTGGGGTATCTGGGCAAAACCAACCTCCCAGGAAAATACTGAACCTAGGGGGTTCAGATCAAAATCAATCTCACAGTAGTGCCTGCAGAGTGAGGAGACATGACAATCCACTTTTCTTCCCTATGAGAGACCAGTCAGACCCAGCGTTGAAATACAAATAGTGTATTAAAAAACCAAAAAGGGATAAACAAAATGGGCACAGAAGGTGAATAAAGAAGAGATAATCTTGGCAAAAAGTCAGAAAGAGGTTTTCCAAAAGGTGCAATAATAATTGGCACCAGCAGATGGAGTGGAGGTACTGCGGGACCTCGCATATTGCGCATTAAGGCCGAGGCACACCGCATGAATTCCGGCGCGTCCCAGACGCCCGAGAAGCTTTGCCGAGCTGTGCAGAGGTGTCTAGTTACCATTGCGGAAGCGAGAGGAGCAGATGCGATCTCCCGATTTCTGGCACGAGCCAACATGATTTTGCCCATGTATGAGGGGGCTGCTTCGCGGAACTACTGCACTCAGCCAATCAGATGAGAGGGCGGGATGAAAGGGATTGTCAATCAATCGGAACTCACTTGAGTCTCCGATTTATCTTGGATCCATTTTTCCTTCTCACAAAAGTTAGCAAGATGAATTCTATTCCCGGCACAAACTGTTTTGTAAGTTTTCTCTCCTTCCTGCCCCCCTCTCTCTCTTCCCTCATGTATCGGACCGCACTTGTGCTTAACCAATCACCGCTGCGCTTTCTAAGAAGGCGGGACAACAGGAGGGACTATTCACTGGAAGACACTCCTACAGACGAGTTCATCGCGCGGAGGCGAGAGGCCAGGCACCTACGCTCGCTCGCCTCCGCAGCTGAGCTCGCGGTGTGCGGCTGAGCTCGCCTCCGCGGCTGAGCTCATGCGGTGTGTGTCGGCCTTTAAACTGGAACAGTTGCAAGTTGCAGACTGGAGTCTTTGTACGCATGCTGGAATGACTGCAAACAAGCAAAAATAACACAAGCCCTTATGATTGCTAGCTAGACTTATTCACTGTCTCAATTACCTGAAGGATGGGACCTCCAGCCCTTTTCATTCACTTCACTGTGAGTGGGTCTCTTCTACCAGGAGCTCCCTGTGTGAGCTTTGGGCAGCTGGAATGAAGAACCACTCCTCCCTTCAGGCTTGGAAGTTTTATCATTTAGCTATAATGATGTCATCGGTCTACGTGATTGGAAGAGGGAGCCCAGCTGGGTGCCTCCCCACTCCCAGGAGGAGAATTGGCAGGATGGAATATGAGCCTGCTCATTCTTCAGCAAACTCATTTCTGACTCAAACGGAAGAGAGAGGTTTTTCCCCCCCTCATGGCTTATGGCAGTGGTTCTCAAGGTTCTCCCCACAAGGCAGGGAGAACTTTGAGTCTTTGTGGGGGGTTGGGGACAGTGGCAGCAGCAGTTGAGCTGCTGTTGGGGGGGGAATGTCCGTTTTACACTCACCGGGGGTCCTGATGTCTCCTGGGGGTGCGGGGAGGCCGGCAGACCCCTCCTCAGGCCTCCCTGAGCTTTCGTGAAAACCGGAAGTGGTTGTAAATTGCCACAAGCCTCCCTGCACCCTCCAGAAGATATCAGAACCCTTGGTGAGTGTAAAAATGGAAACTTTTTTGCAGCTGCAATCCCCAGGATCTTAAGGTGGCTGGGGACTGCATCTGGTTCCAGTGGTGGGTCGCAACAGAGGTGTAGCTAGGCCACCCCCTGGGGGAGGCGACAGGCCGGTTGACCCCCCCTGATGTCATAGCCCCCCCAGCGAAGCCCCATCCCTGGCCAATGATATCATCAATGACGTTGCAGCCCTGAGTGGCCAAAAATACACCCAGGGGGGCAGGCAGGAGGGCGGGGACAACTCTCCTGCCCTCTGGAAGCTTCTGCAGCAGTGCTGTGAGGCTCGCCACTGCTGCAGAGGCCCTTGTAGCACTGCAAAAATGGCACAAAGACACCCGCCATCACCACCAAAAGTGCCTGCATGCACCCCTATGAACCCCCCGCCCCCAGCAATGCCTCTGGACCGTCGCTGGAATATGTAAAATCTAAATCAAACATGTGTAAATTGAGAGGTGGGTGTAATGGTTCTCTCCCCATAGTTGTACTAGTTCTCCAAATAATAAAACATGCTTTTTTAAGGCTATCATCTAAGTATTCATACCACAAAATTCCATTTAACTTAGTGCAACTTACTTCTTTTGGTAAACATTTTTAAAAGAGGGCCTTAAATAATTTTTCTAAACTAAAATGTCGACATGCTACCATATTATAGGGGGGAAACTTATTTAACTAAAATGTCGTAAATAATAAAACCTGCCATATTTTAGAAGTTGCAAAACCAGCTACAATTATTTTGCTTTCTTACAGAGTTTTCTCCTAAGGGGTCAACTTTGTTACAGTAGCAATCCCATATCCTTAATATGTAGTTCTCTGAGTTTCCCCATTAGATTTTTCTACTGAGTCAGCAAAGTATTCCTTGCATTCTGCTGCTGATGCTGTTTGTTTATATAAACACTGAAATAACTCAAAAATATTCTGTGCTTTTACTAAAATTAGTCTTCTCTGTATAAACAAAACGTAGGCACAATTCTCATTTGGAAAACATCAATGTCTGGAATGAATATTTACATAAAGTAAAATAGGCTATGATGGGTGTTGATAGATGGTACTGAAACCTTAGTGACCTAGAAAAAAATGCATAAGAAATTAAATCCAGTTTCTAAAAGCACGGAATAAATTTCCCAGTGGCGATTATTAAACAGGAGAGAGCCTCATTACAGCACACAAATCTGGAAAACAGCTTGTTGGACTAGTACATGTCTCAGTGCTACTAACCTGATCCAGAATGTCATGTTAATGTCACTCTATGCCAGAAAGAGCCATGATTGTCAGATTAACTATTGTGGCATCTTTATAAAGCTTAAGCTATTGTATATCTAGAGATGTACAGAGTTGTGTGACATAGAGAATGGGTAGGTCTAGACATCTTGAAGGCATTTTGGCCACCATGGAATGATCTATCTCAGGGGTTCACAACCTCTTCCCAGCCGAGTACCACCTCCGGCGCCACTCTCCTGCTGAGTACCACCGGAAGTGATTGGCAATGACATCAACACCAGTTACTTTTAGGTTTTGGAGGCCAGAAAATGCAGGTAGGAGGCTCTAGGCAGGTGGGAGTGTCCCTCTCAACGCCAAAGGCAGGAGCCTCTTGGGAATGAAAACGTGGTGCTGACAGTGCTGCGTCAGGGCAGGGTTGCAGCAATCCGGTGGTCCGCGTACCACCAGCAGTTGGCCAAAGTACCACTGGTGGTACGAGTACCACTGGTTGAGAAATCTTAATGCAAATGTCCACACTTGATTTCTGGTGGTAGCGGTTAAATCTCATAGATCTAGCCAGACGACCTTTCCCAATACCTCCTCCATTGTTGCACTGGGTCTTCATGGACATGCTTACTAACGGATGGTCGGTCCTGTCAAACTGACAGTTCTGATCTTACTTTCTTTTTTACAGGGTTGAAGCCAAGGTTCCACCCACCCCTCCAACTGGTGCTGCCATGTGCAGCTCGCTGTTGCATGCAAGAATCTATGGGCAATGCTTATGTAAAACATATAAAACTTATATGGGGAAGGAGGTGTGGCCTGCAGGTTTGAGCCAGTGCCCTGCCTGAAGAAGCTAAGCAGGGCCAACTTCAATTCTCACTTGGATGGGAGACGGCAGCTACTGACGTACCACGCAAAGACACTGAGAAGGCACCGTGAGAGGGTGGAATGAGGAGGAGTCAGCTAGAGAGATAACATCTTGACAACCGTCCGAGGGTGAACTGTGGTGAACTGTGAAGCTTGGAAGTGCAGAGCACAAGCCAGAAGGAGGGCTGGCTGCACTTGGAAGGGAAATATCTTGAGTATGGAAAGTTCTATAATTGTAAAGACCCTTATCGGGTCTAGGATAGCCTGCCTACGTAAGCCGCCTTGAATAAATCTGATGATAAGAAAGGTGGTATATAAATACAGAAAATAAATAAATAAATAAATCTTATATAAAATGCACACAGTATGTGCTGCTTCTTTGCTAGCATACAGGTATTCACATGTCCAAATTTTATAATGAAGGATTGAACGTTCACCATTTAAGTATCCTTGCCATTCAAACTGTCTGCATAATGTAAATAGGCATTATTTTATTTAGAATATCTCTTCCTCATCTCCATGAGCTGCAGTCCAAATCCAAATTGAGCCCCCCCCCCGGCTGCTTTTAGAAAAAGAAATAGATATTGAGAATCCCAGTTGCAGAACGTCCATAGTTTGACCATGTGGAGGGTCAGGAATACCCCAGGGATCCTCCCTCACTTGTTCTACTGGGGAGAGGGATCTGCAACCCCAGCTGGACCATTAGCAGCATTACCGATGCAATGAACATGAAAATGAGCGAACTCAGGAAGATAGTGGAGGACAGGAAGGCCTGGCAGGATATGGTTCATGGGATCACGAAGGGTCAGACACGACTTAACGACTGAACAACAACAACAAGAGAGGGTTCCTCTGTGTATGGACTCAGAACTTGTATTGAGGGGAGAGGGCTCACAACCCCACAATAGGTTCTCCACTGGAAGGGTTAGCTTCTCTAGGATCTCTGCCCCCTTTTCATCAAGCCAGCAGGGACTTCTGAGTCTTGCATCTTCCTTCCGCTCAACATGCACCAGGCATGAGTTTTTTTTAAGGGCTAGCAGTTCAATTGCACAAGCTCAGTTGGGGCTGGGGCTGATCAATTGACTTGCTCTGTTGGATGGGCTGATCAGCATCACCTGTCCTGTTGAAGTTGGGCTCTTTCATGGAACATTCCTGTTGTCCTGGCAATGGGGCATCACTCTGGAAATTCTGTGTTGTGTCTGCTCATTGGGCAGCTCTGGCAACGTTTTGGAAGTGAGGAAGTCCAGCTCTTGGCATTGTGACTGATCAGGTAGGCCAGGGAAATCACAGTCTCAGCAGGTATACCCAGGCAGGTTTCATTCCAGTGGTAGGACATTTCATAATAAGAACATAAGAACATAAGAAGAGCCCTGCTGGATCAGGCCAAAAGCCCATCTAGTCCAGCTTCCTGTGTCACACAGTGGCCCCACCAGATGCCTCAGGGAGCAAGACAGCCACTGAGAATGTGTCTCTACATCCCCTATTCCATTGTTTACCAAACTTTTTCAACGTGTGGCTCCCTTGACCACTGGCGGCCATTGGCCGCGGCTCCCCATTACATTATGTTGATGCCTGCCAATTGGCATTGCACTATTTTCCAAGAGGATTCCGTGGCACTCCGTGGCTCCCTTGGGAGCCACGGCTCCCAGTTTGGGAACCACTGCCCTATTCTATTGTAAAAATTAGGTCCACAGAGTATTCCAACCCAGCCCTGTCCTGTGCATTGGCTGTTGTGTCATTATTGTCTTTGCAATTCAAGCCTGTCATCATATCCCATTGAAATGGGACAGAGTCAACTCTGCCCCCCACTTGATTCTAAATATCCCTGCATGGCTTTTTACTACACGCTCTTTGCATTGGGCAGCCATGCCCACATTTCCATATTTCATAGTCCCTTTGCGGACCCTTGAATCACACTGGGGCTCCAGTGCTGAAGCAGTGGTGCTAATGGCTACATTGTTGTTGCTGGTGGTGGGAGACAAATCCCAGTGTCAAAGCAAAGGGACAAAGTGTTCCCTTGTGCCTGTACTTGGAGTCCAAGTCTATGTTTTTCTATAGCTCAGTGAAATTTGTACAAATCCACCAATTATTTACTTGATTGTATTAAGCCCCGTGAGATCACTGAGTAATAGAAAGCTAATTTGTCTAGAAAATGTATTGAAAAATATTTTAACATTTGTCATAAATGATTTGACAAATATTGCCAGCATGTGTCAGGCTGTGATGAATATATGTATTGCTAGAATTTCTCGGTGGAATCATTTCAGAGTGTCTCGGTGACAGAGGTCGATACTGGAAAATCAATGTTTTTCTATAGTCAACACGCAGGCTCTACTGGATTTCCCAAGTACTTAGACATGAGTAACAGGAGGGTTTCAACCATGCCTGAACTGCAAACATGCTCTGCAATTTATACTGTACTCTTTTCACTTATGTACAAGAAATATACTAATGGGAAAAGGAGGAAATATTGCATTGCATGCTGGGAAGCCTGTACACAAGGGTGTATGAGGCTGCCTTATGCTGATTCAGACAATTGGTCTATCATGCTCAGTATTGTGTACATTTGCTGGCAGTGGCTCTGTAGGGTTTCAGCCAGGGGTCTTTCCAGTGATGTAGACTTCAGTCTATTGACTCGGACTTGAGTTGGACTCAAGTCGCATCAATGACTTGACTCGGACTTGACTCAGCGATTGTAAAAGACTCGAAAGACTTGACTCAAGACTTGGAGTCTTTTATGACAAGTCGAATTTTATTAAGGCTTAAACCTTTTTTCCCCATTAAATAGATAGGGACTCGCAACTTGCAACCAAAGACTCAGGACTTGGGGGCAAAGATTTGGGACTTGACTCGAGACTTGGACCCAGAGACTTGATACACATCCCTGGGTCTTTCCCTGCTCTACCTGCCAAATAAATTAATTTGGTTAATATTCACATCCATGAATACACTATACGTATATGTGTCCTACGTGCATACATCAGTTTTTCCATACGTGTTGACGTGCCTCAGTAAAATAGATACCTTTATTATTGTATTTTATGTCTATATTTGTTTTAAAATATTGTCTGCCCTTAAAGAGGCTGATATTTTAGACTCTTCCTTTCCTGTGTAGTCCATATTTTAGTCCTGAACAATTCCCTTATTTTGCTGGATTACGGTACTTTCTCATTAATCGCTTCAGAGCTGTCACTGAAGGCATTCTGCTGCCACAATTTAATTTGGCTTTCTGCCGACTGTTGCAGGGACTTCAGCTTTCTGCTGTTTGTTTCACAGTTAAACTCAGAACTGACAAACTTCGCACTCTGCCATTTCTTCCTGAAGCTTATCTTGTTCCAGTTCACCACTGGTACTGACAATTGCTTGTGTTTTAGCAGGATGGTACCTGGTCTGCACCTCAGCACCTCTGTTTGAAATTACTCCAGTACAGAGGCATCGTCAGGGAGGGGGTCTTGGGGCGATGGGCCCCAGGATGGCAGGATCGGGTCTTAGGTGGCAGGCGGGTGTCACGGCGGACGGGCGAATCGTCCCATTCGTTGGGGCGAGCGAGGAGCGTCGGCGGCGTGTGTGGCCCTCCCTCCCACCCTGTGCCTCAGAACGGTGCATAACAGCTGCAGCCGTGATGTTACTTCCGGCGCTGGGGGGGGGGCGGTCGTAGAATCGCCACTGCTCCAGTACATTGTGAATATATCCCTGCTCTCACAAGTACTTCCAGAAACTAATTGCCTGTGAACATTCACTTAGCCCCTTGCAAGTTGACATGCCACAGATGTGACATCCACCTATCCTGCTAACCTCTGGACATTAACATGAGGAAAATAAGCTCTTGCAAAGCTATATGTTAGCCACTCCTAAGCCCCACACCTGAGTTGCACTACCCAAGTATACATGCCTGGCAGCAGTTATGAAAGTGATCTAGATGAATGAATCTGGCCACACCCATTTCTGGTTTGGTAATATCCCACAACTGCCTTTCCTCTCCAGCCTTCTTTCTCTCTGTCCAGTGGCATAGCTGGTGTTTTTCCAAGGGGGGCATGGGTGGGACAACACGTCTTCGCCCACCCCCACCCCCGGAATGGAACGGAACCTTTTGGCTCCGGTCCCGTTCCATTCCGGTGGTGGGGCAGGCCTTGCCCACTGCCCCCTTGGAAAAACTTCAGCTACGCTACTGTCTCTGTCACCTTGTGTGCTACCACAGCTGCTGAGCCAGTGCAGGCTGGTCAGCTAACTTTTGGGGGCTGCTTCTTTCTCTAACTGCACAATCCTGTGCAGATCTACTAAAAAAAAAAAATAAAGTTAAAAATCAATGTAATTTTCAAAAACGAAGGGGGTGCGAAGCACGTCAGGATTTTTATTTAATTATTTATTTATTCACTTAAATAATTAATTACATTTACTTACCCCGTTGTCGCTGTCGTGCTGCTGATCCGGCAGTGCTGCTCCTCGTGAGTCGTGGTGTTCCTCGTCGTGCTGCTGATCCAGAGAGAGACTGCCTGGGCCGCGGGAGCCGGAGGCTCTCGTGGCCCGGGCAGTCTCTCGTTCACCCGCTGTCTCGCTGGCTCCAAGCCGGAGGCCCGTGCGGCCTGGGCAGTCTCTCGTTCACCCAATGTCTCGCTGGCTCCAAGCTGGTGAGAGAGCGAGCGATCAGGAGAGAGACTGCCCGGGCTACATGATGCCCTCACGAGATTTGGAAGCCGACATCTTGGATCTCGGCACCGGGTAAGTTTCTTTAGTAATGGCGGCGACGACAAGGAGGCTTGCCAATCGGCCCGGAATCATTCCGGGACTTTTCTGTAAACCGAGGCCAGTTTCCGGGACTGTCCCAGTTTTTCCAGGACGAATGGTAAGTCTAGGTATATGCCATCCTCCTGGTTTTAGTAGTAGGCTATCTCTTAATGCCAGATGCAAGGGAGTGGCAACAGGATACAGGTATCTTGTTGACTTCTGTGCTCCCTGAGACATCTGGTGGGCAGGGCCTCTGAGAGGGGATTTAAGGGGGTAATTTGTACCCAGGCCCAGGGCAAGAAATGGGTCATAAAGGGGGCCCTGGAGCAAAAAAGGGGGCCCAGGAGCCAAATTCATATGTAGGGAAGGGGCCCAAAAGAAAGTTTGTACCCCCTGATAAAATTCTTCTGAATGGCCCTGCTGGTGGGCCACTGTGAGATACAAGAAGCTAGACTAGATGGGCATTTGCCCTGATCCAGCAGGGCTCTTCTTATGTTCCCTTTACTTTCTCCAGTTATCTCCCTAATTATCTTCTGCTTATCTCCCTAATCATGTGGAGATCCCCCACATAATCAGTGAGATTTAGGAGCAAACCAAGAGAAGCAAAGGAAATGGTCAGGATGTTCACATGCCATGAGCGTGCACATCAGTTAATGTGTGGAGCTGGTTCAGGTGTTAAAATATCATCCAAACCAGCCTTCTGAGATGTTTACTACTACAGGACAAATGTAGAGCCCTGGTTGACAACTAGACAATTGGAAGGTCATTTGAGGAGTGAAAAATGACTGATGAACCAAAGTTCCACCTCATCCCTCTTGAAAGAAGATTGTTGACCTGCCCCATGGCTGAAAGCACTGCTTTCTACCCATGTATTCTCTTGCCTCTGGGATGACAATGGTAGCTTTTGATACATTCAAATTCTAGATGTAGGATTTGAACCCAACATTTCTCTTTCACCTGTGGAAAGCATCTTCAGGGGTTGCAAGACGTTAGCATCCTCTGCTCAGTGTTCCCCTGAAGATGTTTTCCACAAGTGAAAGTGAAATGTTGGGTTCAAAGTCCGTGGCTCAAGAACTCGAGAAATGTTGTTAATCATATTTTAGATTCCCCCAGCCACGAAAGTCTTAGTGTGTTCGTATTTCTCATTTTCCTCCACAAACCACCACTTTTAAGCACAACAGTTGCTTTCCTTTGATCATCACAATGTCACACCAAGTCAGGAAGAGCACTCAGTGGCGTTCCCAGCCCTCCCGGCGCCTGGGGGGGCGGGGTTGGTGCGCCCCCCCAAGCAGCCGGACTCGGGGCTGAGCGCCCACTCGGTGCTTCCCCGGCCTCCGGAGGAGCCTCCGGAGACCGAGGAGAAGCCCTCCTCAAAGCGACCGCCTAGTTCGGCAGTCGAGGGCTTTCTGAGAGGGCCGAACGAACTAGGCGGTCGCTTTGAGGAGGGCTTCTCCCCGGTCTCCGGAGGCTCCTCCGGAGGCCGGGGAAGCGCCGAGTGGACGCGCTGCTTCAGAGGGGCACGCCAGCCGGGCTCCGGTGCCGCGCCGCTCTGCGCAGCCCCGAGCCTGGCTGCCGCACCCCCGCGCCCACAGCAGACCACACCTGCTCCCCCCATATTAGAACGCCTCTGAGAGCACTGTGAGGATGGAATTCTTTGTTTTCAAGTTTTAGTGCTAACCTCATTTCTAGGTGTTATGAAAATGCTACTCAGTTTTGTCTTTTTTGTACATCATGTGGAATTGAATTTTTCCCCCAGAAATGTATCATGAGGTTACTTCACACTAGGTCCAGGATGTATTATTGTTATTTTGCACCCCAAAATTGCAATCACAACTTCAGCCAAACTAGTTACTGAAATAAATGTTACTTCATACACTAGACTAGAAATATTTTATTTATTATATTCATGTTGTACTTTCAATGCCCAGGAGCTATTAATAACGTTTTTTAGGAGTAAAGGAGGCACAGTTATATATATATATATATATATATATATATATATATATATATATATATATATATATATATATATATATATATATATAAAGTTAAAGTTTGCTTTGCGTTTGTTTGCGAATTTACTTCTTACTTCTGACCAGGACGTATTATTTATGAGTGAGCTCTAAGCCTGGAAATATATATATATATTACTCATATATATGTATATAGCATATATATATATACTCATAAATAATACGTCCTGGTCAGAAGTAAGAAGTAAATTCACAAACAAACGCAAAGCAAACTTTAACTTATTCTTTTCTTTCAAGCTATAATTTTAAAATTATATATATTTACAATATATTTTATCTCTATTATAAAACACTCTACGCATGAATTCACACAGGTATGGATTGATTGCTTTTTCTGAGAAGGAGAAAAGCAATGGGTAGCATCAAGAGCAATGCTACTGTTCATGGAAGTGCATTTGGTGAACACAAGCTCCCTGCCTCTCTTTGGGCCCTTTGCATGAGCAAAATGCCCCTCCTGGTTTCAGAGGGAAAATTTCCATGACTGTAAATGTTACTCTGAATGCCACTCAATGTGTCCGTTTTGAATGCCCTTATTGCTTCTCCAGCCTTCCCTCTCCCTCCTCTATTGTTTGCGTTTCTTTTAGGTTGTGAGCCCTTTCAGAACGCAACCTGTTTTTTTCACTCTGTGTAAAATGTCATGTGCCCAAAAGGCATAATAAAGGTCTTGTTGTGCAGTGGCGTAGGAATGGGGGGCCAGGGGTGGTCTGTCCCCAGGCAGCATGTGTGTGTGTGTGTGTGTGTGTGCGCGCGCGCGCACAAGCCGCCGCTTTGGCAGCAATTTGGCAGCAGGGTGGCAGCGGAAAGAAGGAGCCTTTTCAGGCACCGTGGGGGGGGAAGGAGTTGCCCTCCCACCCGCCCGGGCCCCTAGTAGCCTTTTTCCGGTGAAAAAACGCTGGAGTGTGTGTGTGTTTTCGCTGGAAAAGCCACGGGAGGGATGGGGCTTGTGACATCACTAGCGAGGGCAGGGCTTGTGACATCACAGGGATGCCCCCCCGCAGAGGCTAGCTATGCCATAAAATTAAAGTTGCCTATTGCATTTGTGGTTAGGTAACTTACAGCCCAATCCTGTCCTCCCCTGGCATAGGCTCCTGCTGGTGCTGCATCCTCTCTGGGTGTTGAAATGTGCATTATGGTACATTTGCGACACCCAGCGCTGGTGCTGAGGCCCAGTGCCGGGACTCTTGAGAGGATAGGATTGAGCTGTAAGAGCCTAACCCTATCCCCTGCCACTCCATAGCATGCAGCTGCGCTGATGGAGCACATGCTACATGCTATGATGGGGGGGCAGGGCTGCTGAGAGCTGGCATTGTGCTCAGGGCAAGATGCCTGATTGGGGCCCCCTTCCTACATTTTCCTACAAACCAGATGTTACTACATTTTTTAAAAACAAGTTTTTAATTGACAATTTTAACTTCGCATGAGCAATACTGAAACAAAATGAAAACATTTATCAGAATGGGAAAATTACTTTGTTTATTAAAACAACATTGTTTACAAATCTAAGTGAAAAGCTGACAGCTGTTAGAGCTACTCTTAACAAACTACAGTCTCCAGAATGCACTAGGGTAATAGAAGTGCATTGAAAGTGGATTAAAGCTATAGTGGAAATGCAGCCCTGGATAGGCTGAGATTGAGGTACACAAATTTAGTTTGTAGTAAGTTTGTTTTGTACTATATAGTTTGTTTTGTCATGGACTGGGCCCCCTGGAAGCCCAGGCCCCGGGGATTCCCCCCCCCCATCAGGTCTGGCAGGTGTGTGTGATCAGATGGCCAGCAAGAGCTAAGTAAAAGACTTTTCTACTTACCTCCCAGTAGGCCACCTGATTGCCTATGAGTCTCCCTGTAGATCTACACCAGATATTTTGCTGGTGTAAGTCTGAGGAGGGGAAGGGGATGGGGCAGATTAGAAAAATCAGGTATAGGGGCCAGTGTGCACTTTTGCTGCTGACATCCACCCCTTCCAGCCTGCCCTCCCCCTCCCTGCTCCAAACCTCCCTCCAGACTGCCCATGAGCCGCCCCCTCTGCCACCTTACCTGGGCCAGCAGAGTGTCCAGGTGGTTCTGGTGTGCATGCAGATCCCCTGGCTGTTTCTGCCTGTGGTTCCATCATGTGCAATGGTGGCACAATGTTTGTGCTGTTGCAGGGCCACTTATAACAGCGGATCAATAGATAAGGGCCGTAAGCCTTAAAGATGATGAGTAATGATGTCATTCCACAAATCGGATACCATGCAAAGATTATGTTAACAATTTATAGAGACAACAAATAAATGCACCTACCTCTCTTCATGGGAGGAGGTGCAGGCACATGGTGTTCTACAGTGTTGGCACCAGGATGTGGTTGGCCCTTGTGTAAGACCAATTTTAGCCCCCTGGCACTTGCGCGCGCGCGCGCACACACGCACACGCACACGCACACGCACACACACACACACACACACACTCCACCTCCTCCACAGAGCAATCGTGGAGGACAGCAATTCTCAGTGCTCCAGCAGCACAAAAGGACCACCAAGGTGGCTCACTACAGCTTAAAAATACAACATCCAATAAAAATAAGTTAATAAAATCAGTTAAAACAGAATGGCAAGCAGTGGTAAAAGGCAACAATGCAGTGAGGGGGAAAAAAGGCTGCAATAGTTCTGACAGAAGAAAGCAGTTTTCACTGCTTCTTTAAAAATGGGGCGTGTCAGGGCAGCTGAGCCTCCCAGAGAGGGAATTCCACAGTTGTGGAGCCAGCTGCCTGTTCCATGTCTCCACCAACCAAGCCTCAGTTGGGGAAGGAACAAGAAACTGGGCCTTCCATGACAATTGCAGTGTGCAGATAGATTCATCTGGAAGGTATGATAGCTAATGTCAAGCAGATAGATCAGGCCTGTATAGCTTGTGTCCCATCCTACTGAACATAGTCCACAAGCCATGTGAGATTGGTCACCATGGTCTCAGAAATATTCCTGGTGTTGCTTCCAGCACAGAACAGCAAAAAACAAGAGGGAGGGGATGTCAATTACTTAGGTGGCTGCAAGGCATGGCTGGTGGTCTGCGATCAGCTTGGTAGGCTGCAAGCTGTGCAGAGCTGAGATGATGAGTGTTACTGAAAGACAGGAAGACAGGGCTGAGATCTTTTTGCTACAGTAATTCTGTGATGGAATGAGCTACATTTAAGCAATTACTCCTTATAGAAGAGAACATCTCTCACAAACACAAGTGAGTCATTTTTCCTTTGGAAAACTGAATGTATGAGTCTAATAAGAGTTAAGCCTTTGTGGCCACCATAGCATTAGGCTTGCTTACGCTCCTTGATTTCAGTGCGCCTGTGGGTTTTTCCACAGCCTTTTTTTAGTTCAAAATTGGTATAATATAAACTCTTGGGAATGAATGGTATTTATGGAAAATGAGAAAAAGTGGCAAGATTGAAGGAAATTGCTCAGCATATTATATATATATATATATATATACACATACACACAGAGAGAGAGAGAGAGAGAGAGAGAGAGAGAGAGCAGAATATAGTACTGTATATCATGAACAAGCTTACAGAAACAAAGGGAATGTATGTTCCAAACTTGGCTTCACAGAGACGAAGTTTCAAATTTGCAGGCCACTTGGTAAGAACACACCTGACGTTTATAGAACTAGAGGATTCATAGTTGAGTTTGGCAGTGGACTGGAGCTGTTCTGCATTTTTGTCATGGCACAGGGGAGTTGGTTCCTCGGATAATATGGGTCCAACTGATGAAGCAGTTTAAGCATGAAGAATGAGGCCTTGAATGGGATGCAATATTCCACAGAGTGTCAGCAGAGAGACGGTCGGTGTCTGGTCCAAAAACAATTGTCGCATTGCAAATGTCAGCAATTTCACTCAAAATAATTGAAATAATCAAGCCTGGGGGTTCTGAATCTGTGAACTTCCCATGTATGACAAATCGTGATAGCTGATTTCAAATCCAGGAAGACAGGAAATAATTCTTTTCCCGACATAAATAGAAGAAAAAACGGCTCTTTAGAATGGTAGATAATGGCAAAAACGGACTCCCCTGAGAAATATGATGCAGTTGCTTTTAGGTTGCTTTAGTTTTCAGAGCTTTAGGTTTTGATTGTAAATACAATTATTTCTCAGTGTCCAAGCCCATGTATAATTGTAATGTTGTCTTCTTATACTCATAGGCATTTATGTCCTTGAATTAAATATAAAATCCTAAAAATGTTAGAAGAATCTGTCCATGTCAGTATAGGAATGGGACTTACTTCTAGGTAAACATGCAAAAGATTGCACTGTTAATTGGATCTTTAGTCCACCTCAACCTGTGAGTTCAGGTCAGGTTACGACACTCTAGAAATTAGGGCCATGATCCAGTCCTTTTGTGGGGTTGTTGGAGAGTGGAGTTTCAACCTCATGCTAGCTTAACCAGGGGATCACTGCTGGTCAATCCTACCACCAGCCCCGCGCCAGTGCAGCTGCGCCGAAAAGGCGTGTGCTGTATCCAGAGGGGGAGGGGCGGAGCAGGTGGCTTAAAAAGTTATTTAAATCCACTTTCCCCTCTGTAAGCCTCCCACTCTGCAATGGGTCTCCTCAGACCTGCACCGGTGATTTAGCTGGTGAAAATCTGAGGAGAGAAAGGGGGTGAGAGGCTGCGGATAAGGAGGATAGGATCTGGTGCATCCCGTCACTGCCGGATCCACCCCTCCCACAGCCTCCTCACCCTCCATTCCTCCCCCCTTCTTACCCAGTTTTGCCCCTGCCCCGTTCCACCCTCCCCCACCCCACCGGCGGGCAGCCAGCATGGCTCTAGTCTTCCCAGTGGTGCTCCAGCAGCACATACTTCTGGAGGGTGCTTTATGATGGCCTTTGACTGCCTTAGACTGCTTTATGACTGCTTTATGACTAGAACACTGGTTCTGCCAGCAAGGCAGCCTGATAGGATTGGACTGTGCATCACTAAGCCACCTCCTAGGAGTAGAACAGAAACTTTACTGCTTTCATTTCAGGAAATAAGGCCAGATCTGCACAACTTAAGCCCATTGTCAGGACAAACTGGGTCTCCTGTAGCTCTGGAGCCCCTTGAATTGGATAGTGAGCCTCTGCAGAGAGAAGAGTGAAAGTGCACAATTTCCTCAGGGCCTCGAGCAGTCCTAGGCCCAGATGGACCAGGAACCAGAGAGATTCCTCAGATAAGCTGTACTTGTAACTACCAATCTAATCCTATTTATTACCAGCCTAACCCTATTCTGAACTGGCCCAGAGCATACAGTGGGGCTGATATAGCCTCTGCTGCATGCTATGGGCTGCCCGGCGATCAGGTAGCAGTGGAGAGGTAAGTAAACCCCTTTTCTTTAACTACCTTGGTAGCATGTTGAGCCTGGGCCAGGGGCATCAGATATTGGTGCCACTGCCGATATCTGCCCCCAGCCCTCCCTTGACATGCCCCTGGCGGGTCCCAATCCCCACCTTGATCTTCCCCCAGAACACCCTCTCTGCCAACTCACCTGCTCTGGCAGGATCTCCCGAGGTTGTTGGCGCATGCCCGGTGCCGCCAGCCCTTTGTTCTGGTGGCCCCAGCCTGCATGCAGTCACAGCGACTGCTGTATCAGTGGCCCAGGCCTTGGAGTACAAGTTAAGAACATAAGAAGAGCCCTGTTGGATCAGGCCAAAATCTCATCTAGTCCAGCTTCCTGTATCACACAGTGGCCCCACCAGATGCCTCAGGGAGCACAAGACAACAAGATACCTGTATCCTGTCGCCACTCCCTTGCATCTGGCACAAAGAAAACCTACTCCTACAACCAGGAGGTTGCTTATCCCCATCATGGCTTTTAAGCTGTGATGGACTTTTCCTCCATAAATCTGTCCAATCCCCTTTTAAAGGCATCCAGGCCAGGTGCCATCACCACATCCTGTGGCAAGGAGTTCCACAAACCAATTACACTCTGGGTAAAGAAATATTTTCTTTTGTCTGTTTTAATACCCCCTCCACTCAATTTGAGTGGATGTCCCCTAGTTCTAGTGTTGTGTGACAGGGAAAAGAACTTTTCTCTATCCACTCTCTCCATCCCATGCATAATTTTATATGTCTCAATCATGTCCCCCATCAACCGCCTTTTTTCTAGACTGAAAAGCCCCAAACGCTGTAGCCTTTCCTCATAAGGGAGATGCCCCAGCCCACTAATCATTCTGGGTGCTCTCCTCTGCACCTTTTCCAGTTCCACTATATCCTTTTTGAGTTGCGGCGACCAGAACTGGACACAATACTCCAGATGTGGCCTTACCATCGATTTGTACAACAGCATAATAATATTGGCCGTTTTATTCTCAATCCCTTTTTTTAATGATCCCAAGCATGGAATTGGCCTTCTTCACAGCCGCCGCACACTGGGTCGACACTTTCACCAACCTGTCCACCAGCACCCCAAGATCTCTCTCCTGATCCATCACAGACAGCTCAGAACCCATTAGCGTGTATGTGAAGTTTTGATTTCTTGCCCCAATGTGCATCACTTACATTGAAGCGAATTTGCCATTTTGCTGCCCATTCTCCCAGTTTGGAGAGATCCTTCTGGAGCTCTTCACAATCCCTGCTGGTCTTCACCACCCGGAAAAGTTTAGTGTCATCTGCAAACTTGGCCACCTCGCTGCTTATCCCCAACTCCAGGTCATTTATGAATAAGTTGAAAAGCACCTGTCCCAAGACCGATCCTTAGGGCACACCGCTTTTCACCTCTCGCCATTGTGAAAATTGCCCATTGATACCCACTCTCTGTTTCCTAGTCTTCAACCAGTTCCTAATCCATAGGAAGACCTGCCCCCTTATTCCCTGACTATGGAGTTTTTTCAGGAGCCTTTGATGAGGGACCGTGTCAAACGCCTTCTGAAAATCCACGTATATAATATCCACGGGTTCTCCCGCATCCACATGCCTGTTGACTTTTTCAAAGAATTCTAAAAGGTTTGTGAGGCAAGACTTACTCTTGCAGAAGCCACGCTGAGTCTCCCTCAGCAAAGCTTGTTCTTCTATATGTTTTCCGATTTTATCCTTGATGAGGCTTTCCACCATCTTCCCTGGAACAGATGTTAGGCTGACCGGCCTGTAGTTTCCCGGGTCCCCTCTCCTTCCTTTTTTAAAGATTGGTGTGGCATTAGCTATCCTCCAATCCTCTGGCACAGTGGCTGTTTTAAGGGACAAGTTGCATATTTTTGTCAAGATATCAGCAACTTCATTTTTGAGTTCCTTAAGCACTCTTGGGTGAATGCCATCAGGGCCCGGTGACTTATTGATCTTTAATTTGTCAATTAAGTCTAAGATGTCTTCTCTTTTAACCTCTATTTGACTTAATTCTTTAGTCAGGAGTGGCCGTTCGGGCAGCGGTATCTGCTCGAGGTCTTCTGCCATGAAGACAGATGCAAAGAACTCATTTAATTTCTCTGCAACCTCCAAGTCCCCTTTTATCACCCCTTTCTCTCCCTCACCATCCAGCGGACCCACCGTTTCCCTGGCAGGTTTCCTGCTTCTAACATATTTGAAGAAGCTTTTATTATTCCCTTTTATGTTGCCTGCCATACGCTCCTCAAAGTCTTTCTTGGCCTCCCATATCATTTGTTTTGCCATTGTTTGTGTTCCTGTTTATTTTCCTCATTCGGGCAAGACTTCCATTTACGGAAGGAAGCTTCCTTGCCTTTTACATGCCCTCTTTAACTGTGCTTGTTAGCCATGCCGGCACCCTCTTGGACTTAGTCGAGCCCTTCCTCCTTTGTGGGATACACTCACGCTTGGGCCTCTTTTACTGTTGTTTTAAACAGCCTCCATGCACTCTGGAGAGATTGGACTCTTTTTACCTTCACTTTCAGCTTCTTTCTAACTAGTCTCCTCATATTAGGGAAATCCGCCTTTCGGAAGTCAAGGGTTTTTTTTTGTCAGATTTGCTTGGCACTCTCCCCCCGACATGCATGGTGAAACAGATCGCAGCATGGTCACTGTTCCCCAAAGGCTCTGTAACATTTACCTCCCTGACCAGGTCCTGAGTACCACACAATATCAAATCCAGAGTCGCCTGTCCTCTGTTGGCTCTGTGACTAGCTGCTTTAAGGCACAATCATTTAGCATATCCAAAAATCCAGTCTCTCTTTCATGACCAGAGCTTGAATTGACCCAGTCGATATGAGGATAATTGATCACATGATCACAACCCTGTCTCTCACTGACATCTCTCTGATTTGTTTCCTCATCTCGAGGTCCCCTTCAGGTTTTTGATCTGGGGTACGATAACATACCCCCACTATTACATTGCTCCTTGAGCCTGGTAATTTAACCCACAGTGATTCTATGGTAGAGTTGGACACCCCCCCCCTTCAATCTCTACTCTGCTGGATTCTACCCCTTCTTTGACATAGATGGCCGCCCCACCTCCAACACGTCCCTCCCTCTCTGTCCTTCCTATAGAGTTTGTAACCTGGGATTGCGGTATCCCACTGGTTCTCCACATTCCACCAGATTTCCATTATGTCCACTATGTCAGTGTTTTCCCTAGCCACCAAACATTCCAGTTCTCCCATCTTTGCTTGGCGACATCTGGCATTCGCATAAAAGCACTTGTATGTCAGATTCCCTGAGAAGGGTTGTTTGTTTGCTTTTTCCCCCCTGCAGCCTCTCTTCTTGATGGACTGGCTGTCTTGTCCCATCCCATTTCCACTCCCAATTTCTACTCTGTCGTAACCTTGCTGTTCCTGAACCTCTCCACCCTCATTCCCTAGGAGTCCCGAACCGGATGCCCCTCGGCTCCTGTCGGCTTTCCCCCAGGGGTCAGTTTAAAAGCTGTTCTGCCACCTTCTTAATGTTACGTGCCAGCAGTCTGGTTCTGTTTTGGTTCAAGTGAAGCCCGTCCCTCTTGTACAGGCCCGGCTTGTCCCAAAACGTTCCCCAGTGCCTAACAAACCTAAACCCCTCCTCTTGACACCAGTGTCTCATCCACGCATTGAGACCCCTGAGCTCTGCCTGCCTAGCTGGCCCTGTGCGTGGAACAGGTAGCACTTCTGAGAACGCTACCTTTGGAGTCCTGGATTTGAGCTTTCTACCTAGCAGCCTAAATGTTGTTTCCAGGACAGCCCGGCTGCGTTTCCCCACGTCGTTGGTGCCGACATGCACCACAACCGCTACCTCCTCCCCAGCACTCTCTACCAGTCTATCTAGACGAGACGTGATGTACGCAACCTTCGCACCAGGCAGGCAAGTCACTATGCGGTCCTCACATCCATCACAGACCCCCCTCTCTATGTTCCTGACTATAGAATCACCCACTTCAAGAAGGACCCTTCCCCCTTTCCCCAGAGGAGTATCCGTAGTGCGACTGGATATGGGCCCACCATCTAAAGAAGGGGTCCCCACTAAGGGATAGTGTCCCACATCTCCAGAATGACGTCCTCCAGCCCTGAGACTTCCTTCCCTGGCAACGGAGGAGCTGCCCAACTGAGAGTGGGAAGATGCCTCCATGGTCATGTGGCCAGCATGACTCAACACCGAGGCTCATGGAACGCTGTTACCGTCTCACTGACGCGGTACCTATTAATCTACTTGCAATTTCTTGCTTTCGAACTGCTAGGTTGGCAGGCACCATCGCACGGATTCGAACTGCCGACCTTTCGATCGACAGCTCATGGTTCAGTGGTTTAACCCACTGCGCCACCCGCTGGCTCGCCTTATCCTATGCCGAAGGCAAATGCCCAAGGCGGCTTACAACAAAAATTAAAATGCATAATTTAAAATAATACATAAAATAAGTTTAAACAATACATAACTAAATTTAAAAACAATAAAATCCACTGGAGGGGGCGACAGTATGGAGCACAAAAGCAGCATGGCAGAGCATCTTGAGACACAGGAGGCAGACCACAACTCATCACCCAAACGCTAGACGAAACAAAAACGTTTTGAGCCCTCTATCTGTTGTCTTTTCCTCTATCTATCCGTTAGCCATAGCCATTCCTTTTGAACTCTGGTTCCATTCTGCAGGAAATAAAACTAGTTCAGCACTCTGTACTCCTGACTGCTGACAAACACCAAATTGAATGCAGCCTCCCAACTGTACCAGGAACTTGAGAAACATCCTCTCTTTTTTTTGCTGACTGCAAAACTCACCGGCCTACTACTAGTAGATTGTGTTTGACTTATGGACTGAGTTCAGCTTGGTGGGTCACCAGTTGTGCATACTTTGGGAAGATAAACAGATTATACACATAGTTCAGTGGCTGAATTGACAGGGACCCATTTTGAACGTTCTGACTGCAGAATATGCCTGCAAGCACAAATCTTCAAACGTCTGCTGGAGAGTGACTGCATTCAAATGGGCAAGAAAAGTTTCTACATCTGAATGGACTTTGAATATGTTTGAAATCTCGAATATATCTGAAAATTTACACAGGCATACCTAGTGAACACTCAAAATATTCCCAGTTGATTCAGTCATTGAACTATGGTTTTCTTCTGTCTTAATGAGGACAGGAAATTCGGTGCAGGTATGCTCTCTTGCTTATGATCTGTTTGACTGGGGGAAGGCAAGCTCTCCATCTGGAATGGGCTGCAGTCATGAATACTTACCAAAGCAATGAGTTTCACAAAATTAAGTATTTAGGATAGCCGCTCTGACTGAAATTATTGCTGAGGGATTTTTGTCCCCAGTGTGACATACAGCACAATCCTATCTAAACCTCGCGCTGATGCAACTATGCCATTGGACTATGCGCTGCATCCTGCAGGGGGAGGCAGTCCTGGCGGTCTCCTCCAGGTAAGAGAGCATTTTTTCACTTGCCTTGGGGTATCTTCACTTCCCAAATGGATCTACTCGGACCTGCTCTAACGTTTTTACCTCCCTGTCCCAGTCTCCGCCCTATTCCTTGCCCTTCCTGCCCCCTTCCACCCCCCTGCCCCCCGTGCTGATTTACCAGCGCCGGGGCTGTTCCTGGCTCTATTGCTGCATGGCCGCAGTTGTTCACTGCTTGCGGCAGTAGCCCAGCTGCACTGAATGGCATGTCACCTTTTGCGACAGCCATAAAGCATGCTGCACTGCTGGAACACAAGTTCCAGCAGCTCAGAGGTCCAAGGGGATTGGGCTGATAATGTCATGAATGCAAAAAGGATTAAATCTCCAGGATTGCTTTCAATAGTCACCTGGAGATTCATACTGATTCCTGGAGACTCCAGGACAGTCTTGGAGGGTTGGCAACTCTATTGCATGGTCTCCTCCTTGCAACGTATGCCACCCAAACAATCCATGAGATTGGGAAGCCTGCCTTTGCAGGGCTTCTGTTTGCATGGATCGAGCCCTCCATGCATAGAGCTGTATCTGTTTGGGTGCTCTAATGAACACATATTCGTTGGGAAGGTAGATTTGGCTGCCACAGTAGTCCTTCCCTTCCCTACATATTAGTGCACTCAGCACACATACGTCTGAAAAGTGCTACAGTGTACAGGAACACTGAACGAAAGATCAGTGATTAGGCTACTCTGGGTCATCCTATGCTGTTCTTTATGAATGTGCTACATTCTTTCATGTAATTTCCTTTCTTCTGCCTTCTGCTCACTCACTGCCTGCCTCTTCTTTGACTGGCATGGATCTGTCTAAATATATGTTTGAAAGAGGTTTGTGCAGCTACGATCAGCTAGGGAAGCCATTTGTCTTTTGTCTCATATTTTTGATGTCCTGTTCTTTTTTTTTTCCTTTAGAAATCAAGATAGATGGATTGATTTCACAACTTCAGCATCAACGGCTGTCATCCTTTCTGCAATACCCACCGCTTTCATTTCCCCAAGATGTCCAATCCACGCGGTAGATGGAATAAAGAGCTGCACAAGAGCCATTGCTGTACTTAATAAGCTGCAGGGAGCCAAAGCAATCTGACAAAATAACAGTCACAATGTTCTGAAGGAAGTACAGTAACTTGAGAGTGGTTAAAACCAGGACTCTTTTCATCTATCAAAGCATTTGCATTTTCCCTTCTAAATATTGCCACTTTTTTTTTCTTGAATGCAAGGATTTCTAGTGCCATTTCAGTCGTCTTTATCTTCCTTACCTGCCGTCCCTTCCCCATGTCCCTCCCCTATCTTCCACCCCATCCCTATTCCTGTGACATGAGGGTTGCCACATCTTTTCTGCTTGTCATGTAGCTGTCAAAGGCTTAGAGGCTCTGTCAGGAAAATGGTGACAATCCTACATGACATCGTACTTCAGGGATGTTTTCGACTTTGCAACCTTGCTTCACATATCCGCTGACTTTTCAGCTCAAAACGCTGGTTTTGTTCCCTTTGTTCGTTGTGACTTGCTCCCTCTTAAATGTGATACTTGCCAAGGCCCAGATGATGATTGCTTAATTCTTTTTGTGCAGGGCCTGGCACTCTGGAGCCAATCTTGCTGTTTAGGCCAAACGTGATGAAGCTCTGTGCTTCGGAGAACCACAAGAATGGAAACATTTGGAAATCTGGAGTTATTCTAAGTTGTTTCTGAAAACAGGTCCTCATTTAAAAAAACAACACCCACATATTTATTTATTGGTCTCCTTTCTTTCACTGGGGGCATCAAGGTACCCCAGATGGAGTTCCCAGGCATTGATTTCAGTGGGGCTTGTTTATTTCCAGCTTGAGTTGCCTGGTCCAGTCCCTTTAAGACTCAAGGGTACTATAGAGGAAAACAGCTGTGATCTAGCTGGCCTTGCTGCTTTCCTGCTATAAAATGCCTGTCCCGGAGAGGTAGATTATGCAAGCCAGGGCAGGGGCGTTCCTAGGGTTTGCATCACCCAGTGCTGGTGGTCGGTGCGTCACCCCCATGATGAATCATTGCATCATTGTCCTGCTTCCCGCATAATCAATATTACACCGTTAAATTACAATATTATACGCATAGCCTCAATGTATGTTTGCAGCCTAAACAGAGGCATCACTAGGGTTTGTGTCACCCGGTGTGAGAGCTCAGCGTGTCACCCCCATGATGGACGCCAGAGGTGAATAGGGAGAAACAAGGTTGGGCTGAGCTGAGTTCTACAAAAGATGCCCATCAGGCAGGACTATGTATTTCTACCGATTACTCCTGGTCAATTGGACTAAATAGATCTAAGCACATTTTAAAATTGCAAACATGTAAGCCTACAAGTAAACAAACAAAATGTATAGATTACCTTTGAAAAGTAATAAATAATTACCGAAGTGCGGTAGCACCCAATTGCAAGCAATTGGTCCAAGTGGCTTAAAGCCGGCCCTACTCAGTCGTGTAGCTTCCTTCCCTTCCCCTACTTCTTGGGATGTCATAATCAAGTTTGCTGCAAATGAGGTCCTCCATGATTGATAAGTGGGTGACAGAAGCAGGCATGAATCTAAATTTCAGAATTTCTCACACTGGAGCAAAAGTAGTTTCTTATACCCGCTTCCAATTAAATCAATAACTTCTGCTTCAAACCTGGTAGTTTAATATGGCCATCTAGTAGTTTGAAAGCTTCCTTTTACTTCTATGTAATATACATATAGATTAACTCCATTGATTTTTCTGATGAATCATCTCTCCTTTTGTTATGGAGTTCTTTGTACTTGTTCCCACATTGACAGGCCTTGAAACTTATGGCTGTCATATCATCGCACAATAAGATTCAGTGTAGTACTGCCAGTGCCCAGCACTGTTTAATTTGCACTGGGTACATTATCCTGCAGTCTTCATGATTTGCCTCTTTTCAAAAGGCAGCTTCGGAAATCCTCTTAGAAGCCTTGCATGTCAGAAGCTGCTCATCTCCAATTTGCAAGATAAAGATACTAGCTAGTCAACTTGAGAGGGCTGGTATGACATAGTGACTAAGGTCAGACTAAAGTTGGTGAGAGATGTGTCATTGCATTTCTGTCTCTTTCCATTTTTAAAAAAGAGAAACTGTGTGTGTGGGGGGAGAAATCCAGAGGGACTCTGGCGTTGGGGGGTTTAACCCTTTCTGCCTACACTGTTTTCACTGACAGTGCAAGCCTATGAATGTCTACTCAATAGTAAGCAGCCTCATTGCGTTAAGTGAAATTTGCTGCTGGTGCAAAGGCCAGGAGGTCGTGCAGACTGACTGTCAGCACAGGCATGGGGGTGGGGGGGAGGGTGATCAGAGGTAGTTTGGGGGCAGGATGGGGCAGATCTCAGCTGCAGCAGTGGCATCCATGGGATCCAGAGCCCCTGTCCTGACACACTCCCTTTGCCCTAACAGGTCTATGCCAGTAAAAGAGCTGGGGACCATGGGGACCATGGAGCAGCCGAAGAGGTAATTAATTTTTTTCTTTACTTACCTCTCCTAGCTGACCTGATCCCCCGCTGGCCTCTGGGATGCAGCAGAGACTGTGCCAGTGGCCCTGCAGGCCGGCCGAGGATAAGATTGGGCCATAACTCTCAGAACACAAGGAGCCTAAACTGCATCTTTAGGTTCATCTTCTAGCTACTCATGTAGCTGTAGCAGATCTTCTAAATGTCCTAAGAACAAGTTCAGCTCTAGAGTATTTTTTAGGTACATATGTGATATCTGGCAATTTAAAACTGTTTGAAATTTTCGCAATGAGAAAGATTTTCCCACTAGATCAATCGAAACTGACGCCAGACATGAGATGGATGGAGTGGACACACCAAAGTCGGAGTTCCATGAGGAAGAGTTGGTGGTAACTCTAGGGCAGTGGTTCCCTAACTGGGGCGTCGCGATGCCCCAGCCGGGAAGAAAGGGTTGCTATGCCCTTAAGGGGCATGGCAACCCGCGGTGACGACAACGGCGTGCCTGGGATCGCGCCGCCGCCGCCACCGCTGCACCCGGGATCGCCGTTTTTACCTTCATTGGTGGGCAGTGTGTGTCCCTCGGGGGTTGCGGGGAGCCTGCGGACCCCTCCGCAGGCCTCCCCAAGCGTCGGAGCAGCGCTCCAACGCGATCGCAACTGACTTCCGGTTTTACGCGAAACCAGAAGTCAGTTGCGATCGCGTTGGAGCGCTGCTCCGACGCTTGGGGAGGCCTGCGGAGGGGTCCGCAGGCTCCCCGCAACCCCCGAGGGACACCCACTGCCCAACAATGAAGGTAAAAATGGCGATCCCGGGTGCAGCGGTGGCGGCGGCGGCGCGATCCCAGGCGTGTCATCGCCACTCCTGGGAAGGCCCCGCTGCTACTTAGAGCAGCGTAAGGCCTTCCCAGGAGTTAGGGAACCTCTGCTCTAGGGTGATCTCTGTACGCATGGGGATTCCCCCAAGCATGCCGAAACTACACATAGTTCCCCCTCTTCATATTCACTTTGAGAGACAGGACACACCTTGGGGGTGTTCAAAAAAGTGTGCATGCAGGGGTGCTCCCTTCACTGACACATAATGTGTGCTCCATGTGCGCATTTAAAGCTTTTCAGGTTTACATGGAGCACTGGATCTAGGCACAGATTTCTATCTAACAGTGAGCATCAGAAACCTGTTTTTAAAGTTGGGTTTTTGGTAATATGGATAGAAGGAATTGGCTGTATAAAAAAAAATTAAAACTTTATTTTAATGGATTCAATCCTGACAAAACGTGTTTCAGCATAAAAATTTATATAAAATGCAGTGTTTCTGTACTAGCCATGAGGGAGCCAGAAAATCCCTTTATCGCTTCTAATAAAATGACAAATTGCCACGTTTGACATTTCAAGCAACCCTCTTATTTTAAACCAGTCTCTGTTTTTGGTAAAATTAAATAGTAGAAGCCAGAAATATATAACATTTATTTTGCATTTTGAGTGTCAAGAGAAAATAAATAAATAAGAATGAAATACTGACAATAAAAAAACACCCTGCTTTTGTTATATGCAACTTATTTTTTACAAAACTTTTGTAGCCTATTTGATTTGATGAATGGGTATGTATTGCAGAAGAACATATTGCAGCTCAATAATTTACAAATATGTCTCAGTCGTAAAATGAACATTGAAGAATAGGTGACATGGTCTCGACTGGGATTGCATGCTAGGGTGTTATGGAAGACAAGAGACAGGAAGCCTCATGCCAGCAACAGTCATGATTACCCCCTTTCTAAGACTATGGAGTCAGCCAAACCTAACAGGAATGCTCAAGCAGTCGTTACTCCTCTCAAGGAGGAAGCTAAGGTTTGGGTGGCAGAACTGCAACAGAAATTTGAGATACAATTGCTACAATATCTCATTGCTGGGTGGTCAGGCTGTAGCAGGAACAGCCAGAAAAGGGCAGCCACCTCCTCTGTCTTCTTGAGGGAGTGAAGCCCAGCACAGCAGAGGCCTAGATCAGAAGTGGGATAGGAAGTAGGATCATAACCATCTGACTGTCTGGGCCACAGTGCTGGTAGTGGTACTAGATCTTTCAGAACCAGTAATAAAAGGTAAAGGTGACCCCTGACAATTAAGTCCAGTCGTGTCCGACTCTAGGGTGTGGTGCTCATCCCCATTTCAAAGCTGAAGAGCCAGCGTTGTCCGAAGACACCTCCATGGTCATGTGGCCAGCATGACTCTCCTTGCCGCAGCGCGTAGCATGCGGCTGGAACACGGAGCGCTGTTTACCTTCCCGCAAGCAGTACCTATTTATCTACTCGTATTAACATGCTTTGGAACTGCTAGGTTGGCAGGAGCTGGCCAAGCAACGAGAGCTCACCCCATTGCAGATTCGAACTGCCGACCTTTCGATCGACAGCTCATGGTTCAGTGGTTTAACCCACTGCGCCACCCTCTGGCCAGTGATCAGTACAGTGCACCAAAAGTGGAAGACAGTATAGGAGATCCCTGGAATTAGTTAGTTGTGTGTCTAATGCTGAAATCCTATACACACTTACCTTGAAATAAGTTGCATAAAACATAGTAGGACTTCTGAGTAAACATATATACAGTTGACCCTTCATATCTGCGGGGGTTCCGTTCCCAGAATTCCTGCGGATACGGTGGGGACAGGACCGGAAAACACTGTAAAAAGAAAAAAAGTTACTGGTTTTTTTTACCTTTTTAACTGCAAACCTCTGCATGTTCTTCTTTTAACAAACTGAAATTGCACCCTAGAAGCCTCTTCCAGGTCACACGACTCCCCCCTCTCCTCTCCCAAGTTCACCCCAGAATGCATTGCAACGCATTCTGGAGCCCACCCTCTGCTTTGCTTTATACATAATCAGAGTCAATATGTGAACCACAAAGGTGATTGCAGCCCTCACCTCTAATCTGATCCTCTTAGTCAAGACTGATTATTTGCTTCCTTTTTGTTCCTTTGCTCTGACTCTGAAATATAGTCAATGTTCTTAGATTATATACCAAGCCACATGTACAAATCTGAAGCTGGCAATTGGACCCTCTGAAATCCCCCCCCCTTTTTTTTTCCTGTATTGAATACTGAAAAATATTGGCAGCAATAATCAGGAAAAGCTCTGGCTGTTCTGTTGCCCAACTCCAAAGAGATTACAGTTCCAATTCATCAGTGACTCCAGATAATTGAAATAATGCACTTTCTCTCTGGTGGTTTGTCAACCATGCTGCTCTGCCGCGTGCTTTGATCTTTTTCTTTTTTAATATTCATATTGAGGTCCTAAATGGACAGCATATGCAATTACACTGTCACTGGGATTTGGCAGGTTACTTTCTGTGCTACCGTGAGGAAGACTATTAGCGTCTATATGCACTACTCAACATTGCAGTAGCAGAGATGCTGTGGGACTATAGGAACCTCAACTTGCAGGCTCTGAAAAAGCATACTGTTTCAAAGGGATTTATTAAATTACCTACATGCCTATTAAATTACTGCCTATTAACTTAAGCAAGAAGTGTGTATGGTTTATTGGAAATAATAATAATAATTATTATTATTAAGGGCCCAATCCTATCCTTGCGGTACACTGGCAAGACGGCCTCTCCATTGGTCTGCCACCAGTGCAAAGGCCAGAAGTGTTGGCAGTGCCGCCATGCAGACTGGCTATCGGTACAGTTGTGGTGGAGGTGGATTGGGGCAGGGATCGGGCAGGACTGGGGATGGATTGGGGGTGACATGCCCCCTTCAGCCTAACAGATCTATCAAACTAGTGGCCCTTTCTATAACATACAGTATTGCTGAACGTTTTTGTACTGCACTTGCAGTATAGTTACAATATATAGTATATTTGCAGTTGCACTTGCAGTATAGTTACAATATAACAATAGCCAGTTCTGTTTCAAAAATCAGAAATCAGTTTGTTCTTTAGGTGAAAGATATGCTAGAAAACGTTAACTTTCACAGAGTGCAAAAATAAAGACAAAAATAGAGATAAGGCTGTTCCGGGAACAGGTTCCAGAAAATTTGTTCATGGCAACTAGGAAGAGTTGGAGCATATGAAACACTGCTAATCTTATATGAATAGGATAGGACTTCTCTTTGAGCAAAGTGCTGACACCTATGGATTATCCACTTCTGCTAAAGTGACAGCTCAAAGTAATGCAAGGAGGTATGTGGAGAAGAAAGCAGAAAGATACCCCTGCGTTACGAAATCTAAAAATCGTACTTTGCAAGCCGCATGACCAAAACAACTAGATTTTCTTCAACACCATTTTGCATGGACCAACATTTTCGAAGATTACAGTAACAAATTTATTATTTTGTATTTCATTAGGGGAAAAAACACCTTATTTGTGAATGTTCTTGTGTAATCAGTAAGGTGACTGGCAGCCCAATCTTGTGTAACTCTTGCACCAGTGTAACAGTAGATCCCCCAGGGTAAGAGCACTTATTCCAGTGTAACTTGCCGTACGCTGATGAACGCAGGGCGGACACTGGTATAACCCCCCTTGGACGCCTGACATGCGCAGTTTGGATGCGGAATGGACACCGGTGCAACTCTGCTGGTGCAGGGGGCATTCTGTGGGCATTCAGGCTTGCTTTGGCGTCTGTTCTGCGTTTGAGCTGCACATGTGAGGCATCTGAGGTTACGCTGGTGTCCGTCCTGCGTCCATCGCGTACGGAAAGTTACACTGGCATAAGTGCTCTTACCCTGGGGGATCTACTGTTACACCGTTGCAAGAGTTACACAGAATTGCACCCTAAATCAGAATCTCTGGGGGCCAAAATAAATGTATATTAAATGCATATTTTAAGCAGGGTCTGCATATTCATTTTTTTTGTAAATTAGAGTTGCAGGGGGAGCCTTGACCAGGATTGGGACCATGGTGTGTGTGTGTGTGTCTGTGTGTGTGTGTGTGTGTGTGTGTGTGTGTGTGTGTGTGTGTGTGTGTGTGTACACTTTTTACCTGCTGCACTGGGCTCCCACTGAAAATTGCATCTCCAATGCTGCTATTAGCCACCAACAAAAGCTTCCGTTCACACCCATGTAATCTTTCTTCTCAAGACTAACGGCACAATCCAGTGTAGAAATGCGCCAGGGGAGCACATGCTCCCCCAGCGCAGGGTGTCGTAAATGCACCGTAAAGCGCGTTTATGGCACCCAGCGAGTAAGGACTACCGGTGCAGCGGCCAGCGATCCTTACCCAAGCTCCTTCCCAGCCCTGCGCCCACCAGATAAGGTAAGTTCTACACCGGCAGGGGCAGGGGGAGGGCGGACTGGGCAGCCTCCTGCCGCTTACACCTGGGGAAGGGGACAATTGTCCCCTTCCCTCGAGGTGCTTCAGGGCTGCCCTGGGGCAACCCGGAACCTGCATAGGATACGGCAGCTGGCCCATCATGTCGGCCACCGTATCTTACACAGGATTGGGCTGCCCGAGCGGAGGCATGTTTTTCATCAGGGCTGTGGTACAGCTGGAAAGGGTTACATACATGCTGCACTTCAAACCATGATTGGACCTCCCAGCAGCTGTTTCACTCACACAAAACAAACATGCAGGGCCAAATTATGTATTTAGCATAGCAGGTAGTTTGACCCTGAAACTCATTTCACACAAAGAATGAGAGTGATGTAGAGTCCACTTTAAATTTCATCGGTGTGGCAACCTCACCCCTCCCACAAGAGCACTTATGCAAATACTTTTCTCCTTTTCTGCCATTTTATTTTGAAATGTAAATTGGTATCTGGAACAGTGACAGAAGATAAATTCTGTTTGGCCTAGTTTTATTCTCAAACAATATTCCTTCTCTTTTTTTTCATGCTAAAGATCCCAGAGATGTAAGTCTCGTACATGTTGTGACTAGTTCTTTAATTTAGGCCTGCTACCTTTCCCAGAGAAAGAAAAACAAACTAATTATTTCGAATGGTGATTTAAATACACATGGAGTCACACTAGCCCTTGGTTATTATTGCAGAGTGTTTGGATAGCCACTGAGAGAGCATCTTTTACCAGGAGTTCTGAATGCATCATTGGCAATTTGTCCCTATCAGGTTGCCTGAAGTCAGTCAATACGACTTATCTGTGCTTATTGAACGTTTTATTTGTATGTATGTATGTATGTATATATGTATGTATGTATGTATGAATGAATGAAACGTGTGAAATGCATTTACAGCGCGATCCTGGGGATCTTCGGAACCGCCGTTCCAAGATGTCGCGAACGTGCCGTAAAGCACATTCGTGATGCCTCAGGAGTAAGGGAGGCCGGCACAAGGCCGGCCTCCATCACTCCATCGCCGGACCGGGCAAGCGGTCACCGGAGGAAGGTAAACGCTCCCCCCGATGGCCGCGTGGGCAGTCCTGTGGGCAAGCGAGGGGGGCCATCAGGCTAGCCAGTCTGGGGAGGTGGGGGATGGCACCCGCCATATCTGCATCCCTGCCAGGTGGCTAGACTGTTATACGGCCTCCTCCGACTTCCATCAGCTATTTAGCTGGCGGAAATTCGAGGAAGCCCATCAGGCCAGCCTCGGTTTACACCAGGGGAAAGGGATGAGCGTCCCCTTTCCCGAGTAGACCTCCAGCCCGCTGAGCGATGGGCACCCTCAGGCGCAGGATCCAGGAGGCGGCCCTGGGCCACTGGCCGGATCCTTATACAGGATTGCACCTTCAGTGTGCCAGGGAACTATATTACCATACATTACTGTTCAGAGGATCAGACAACAGCAAGAGTCTTTGGGCTGGTTCCCACATTGTAATAATCTCATGCATAGTGAACAAAATCAATGCCACAATTACAGAAGAAAGTGAACAGCTCAACCCTATCCATTTCCCCGCCCCACCCCGGTCAAAAGCTGAAGCTGACCATTTTAGCCAATGTAGTTACTGCATTCAAATTAAAGACCCAGGCATTGCAGAAGCAGATTAATTAAGCAGCATATGGGAAAATGGCTTTAGTTCCAAACTACAGTATCATCCATGTTAATAACCATAGTCAAGTGGAAATGAACAGGAAAGAATAGCTTCTAAATAGAAAATAATCATTTTCCAGTGGACTTGAGTTCCATCATCTATCTGTGCTACAAATTAAACATTTTCTTTAAGCAATTAGAAATTGAGTAGTGGTGATTTATACAGAAAGTCAAGGGGGATGAAGCATTCCCCCCCCCCTGTTCTTCCAGTGTATATTTATGTACAATTGAGAACAAAATCATGGACAGGTATGAATCGGATCAATTTATCCATATTTCAAAAAATATGTGCTCTTGTATATGCAGTTGTTGGGAAAACTTTGGGAGGTGGTGTGAGGAAAGTAGACATTGAGTCCTCATCGTATGCCCAGAAGATAAGACATATATATATATATATATATATATATATATATATATATATATATATATATATATATATATATATATATATATATATATATATATATATATATAAGTTCAGGAGGGTAAGAAAGAGTTGTGGGGCTATGGAGATGAATGAGAGAAAGAGAGAGAGAGAGAGAGAGAGAGAAGGACAGATTTAGCATGGAAAAATTGGAAATAATATGTCAATGCTCGGCATGTTGAAGGAGCTGTCAGGGAGATAGTAACATTTGATTAAGTAAAGAGATATAAAGTGATGGTATTTACTGAAAAAATCAAGCATAATTAAATTGCAAGAAAGCAGTTGATAGAAAGTGTGACTGAAGGGGAAGGTTAATGAATATGTGAAGGTATGTCAGGAAATGTTTGTCTATAAATTAAAATGGCTGATAACACTACTTATCTATGAATAACGTAATATAATATTTTACCATTTTTCCTCCTTTCCTTGCTTGCCCTGCTTGGTAATTGTCTTATTATACAGTGTATTCACATTGACTGAGCTATTCAAGATAAACCAGGTACCCCTTCTCAACAAAAAATGTATGGATTCAACCTGGTCACAGGTCAACCTTTTTAACTCCCATTGATTCCAATGGGGGAAACGTTGAGCACATTGAAAAATGATTTTCAGCAGCTCTCTGAGCACCCTGACTGCAAATTCTGCCCAGCCTGGTCAGAAGAAATACATGCAACTGACATCCCCCTGCCCCAGACATTCCTGGCAATTGATATACAGTAATTTCTAAAATGTTCATGGCTGGCAGATATATAACAATTAAAAAATTTCTGGCTTAATGGCCAGGGTCCAAAAATAGCATTGATTTCCAACATTTCGCTCATTCTGTGATGAGCTTCGTCAGGGAAAAATGGCGTACAGAAACCACAAACCAAGATCTTGCTGCAGGGAGAAGGCAGAGCTTAAGTGGAAAGTGCCAAGTGGCAGTTAGAGTTCTTAAAGCGATGGTGACCACAGCAATATGTTATTTAACACTCTTGACTTATTTAACACTCTTAAATATAATATGTCCTTAATTAACATGTTTCCCATTGACGTCAATACACCTCTGACATCATTGACTAAGGGATCTGCAGACATCCACCAAAGTATCACGTATCTCTTCAATTGCTTCCCTTAGATGTTCGAGTGTTGCAGGTTTTCTACAATGAAGTACAGCATGTATGCATTAGAGCTTATTAAAGATGTGCGTACATTTTTTGAGACACCCTATGTGCATGTGTGTATTTGCATAGTAGTAGTATCAGACTGTGATACTTGATACTACCCCTGTAAAGCTTGATGATGACTCTTCTTCCTAAACCTGCATGTACTGGCCCTTGGTTCCTCTGTATGAGACTGGCGATTCAGATTACCCATGTTCATGAAAAAGGATTGAAAACATGAACTCCAACCCCTGTGAGCACAAATTTTTCAAGCTTCCTATAACAACCTAGTTTTACCAACATCCTTCTTGCTCTTTCACATTTTGTTCTTCATTTGTTTCCTTGTCTGGCTCTAGTTAAGGCTTAAGATAAGTCATTAGGAACTTCATCAAAGACTTTCTAAAAATATGAATAAGTAATGCTATCTGCCATGGAGAACTTTGCAACCTCCCCTAAAGTATCCAAGAAGAAAGAATGGCAGAAAAAGTCCAATTCCATATCATGCCAGTTATCTCTTGTTGAATTATTGCTATTCTCCACAGACATCCTTGTTCAAAAATATCTGCTATTTCTCATTACTAATTACTTGGACGCATGTAGATGACAGCTGACCCAAATATTTGAATAGCAGCGATATATCTTTTTTTCACTTTCAGAGAGTAACAGAATGAAAACCATTCCTTGTGATTCAAAAAAAAAAAAAGAATGAATTTTTGTTTGTAGTGTACTTTTGTTTAAAACTTATGACTGTTTAGTGTGGTATGTTATGGGGAAACAGCTAGAAGTAATTTGAATATTAGGCATTTGACGGTTGTTTTATTTAGAATGCCTGTTGGTGGACTCACATTTTCTGGTTCCTCAGAATGGAAGCATTTCTTCAAGATGCACATAATAGCTTGCTGATTGCTACTTTTATCTTGGAGCATTAAGGCTCTGTTACCACAGCATATTCCAACACAAGAAAGTGATAGGGGTGGTTCTTTCTAAGAGCATGAAAACATGCTCCCAGGCCTCACACAAAATGTAGGTCATTGTTTGTGACCATCTCTATATGTAAATCCATATGCTCATACACCTGTTCATGTAACCTATCTATGAACAGGCATAGAGGTGGACGCATGTGTAGGACTGATAGCACCTGAGGTTCTCACAGTGTTTGTGGGAAGAGTGGAGCACACATGTGAGCCTGACAGTGGCTCCCAAGTATGCATTTGTCTTCTTTCAAGCAGTTTTACTATTGAATATTCAGCTGCTCAGGCACTGTTGTTCATTCACAACAGTGGCATTCTCCTCTAGATAGGGCCATAATCTGTGGCTTCTAGATCTCCTCTTTCCCGTTAATTCCTTCTCCTTTTGTGTTTTCTCAGAAAAAAAAATGGCAGACCAGTGATTTTTCAATGCCGCCTTGGGCATTTGCCTTGGCATAGGAAAAGGCGGGATATAAATTTCTTAAATAAATAAATAAATATTTTTTTCAAGAATTTCATTAAGACCTCTAAGGAAATAGATTCCAATATAACTACAGTAAGGCCCCAATCCTAATGGGGCCTTGTGTTGCCAGAACTAGCATTCCAGCAGCACAAGGCAGCGCAAACTCCTGGCCGCCGTCACATGCTTCTGGGCCGCTGCCACAAATGGGCAGCAGCACAGCACGTGTAGCAGTGGCTCCCAAAGCTTCCACCTGTGCTGATAAATTGGTGGTGGAGACGTGTCGTGGGCAGCGAGGGGAAGCAGAGCCGTACCCAGCCGATTTTACGTGTGGGGCGGGTCCTCGGCCCCGCCCCATAAAACTAATTAGCATAAATTATGCTAATTTTTCAGCCGATTTTTTCCCCCGCTTTTTTTGCCGATTTTCGGCGATTTTAAACCTAAAAAAAGGGGTATTTTTAAAGTATGTATGCTTTGCGGCACTTAACTTGTGTATAGGAGCCTCCAGCGAAGCGATCGGCTCTCTCCAGCGACGTTCTTTTCTAGGGGCGCAGATCGGCGATCTGAGATCGCTCCTCTGCTGCCCCTGACGGGAACTCCTCATCGTAAGCTCATCATTTGAGTTCGCGCATGCGCATAGCAAACAGCCATTCACGCATGCGTGAATGGCTGTTTGCTATGCGCATGCGTGAACCAAACAGTAACGTACGATGAGGAGTTCGTGTCAGGGTCAGCAGAGGAGCGATCTCAGATCGCCGATCTGCGCCCCTGGAAAAGAACGTCGCTGGAGAGAGCCGATCGCTTCGCTGGAGGCTCCTATACACAAGTTAAGTGCCGCAAAGCATACATACTTTAAAAATACCCCTTTTTTTAGGTTTAAAATCGCCGAAAATCGGCAAAAAAAGCGGGAAAAATTCAAATTTTTCCCGCTCTCCTCCGGAGCCTCCCGCACCACCTCCCGCCCTTGCGCCCTGGGGCCCACCGCCCCAGGGCCCCACATCAGCCTACGCCCCTGAGGGGAAGGGCAGGGGGAGTTGTGGAGTGGAGGGAAGGGGGCATGGAGAGGGAGAAAGGGGTGGGATCCCACTGGTAGCAACTTGCGCCAAGAACCTATCCCCTCTTTCTCAGGCTGCCCCACCCTTTTCTCTTCTCAGACTTATTTTTACTTACTAATAAACAAAATCTTTTACTTACCTTCTGCTGGCTGTCCAATCCCCGCACCACCACCATTGGATGCAGCATGTGCTCCATCAGCTCCATTGCATCGGTGCCAGTGGTGGGGGATAGGATTGGGCAGCTAACGTAAGACCTTTCCTGCCCTCGCTGTCAAAAAGTGGCTAAGAGGGTAGGAAGATACATATGGCCAAGTATCAATGACCACCTGCTTGACTTTGTGCAGAAACTGCCAATATGATATGGGTAGTGACCAACCCTATATGCTAGAAGTTCTGCCACTCAGCTGAAGTTTCCAATAGCTTAGCACCCAGCCACCCTGTATATGTAGCAGTACAGGGTGAGTCAGTTGCCTTGGAGACTAGTAGTACTACTTTGTAGAATTGTAGGAACCCCGCCCACATAGCCTTGGGAAGTGTAGTTTGTCACGTGGCTGTGGCGAGTTACTTTAGTGGTGCTTGTTGTTAGACAGGTTTTCCCATGCAGGTAACAACTGGCCGGAAGAGTTTGGACAAAGAAGGAGTGAGAACAACCCTGGGTAGCACCCTGAGGCTTCCTCAGACCAGCCTCTCAGGACTATTAGCAGTGATGTAGACTTGAGTCTATTGACTTGACTTCAATGTATCTTGACATCAATGACTTGACTTGAACTTGACTCAGTGATTGTAAAAGACTCGAAAGACTTGACTCGAGACTTGGAGCCTTCTACAAGTCGAATTTTGTTCAGGTTTAAACCCAGTTTCTCCATTAAATAGATAGGGACTCACAACCAAAGACTTGGGACTTGGGGGCAAAGACTTGGGACTTGATTTGAGACTTGGCTTGAGACTTGGAGTCAGAGACTTGATCCACATCCGTGACTATTAGGTTTGAGAAGAGACAGAAACATCTTTGGGCACTGAAGAATCTACAGTGTGTAAGGTGAAATGTTCAAAGGAGAGGTGCTCTGATCACATTCTGTGGCATTAAAAGGGTGTCTTGCAATAACACTTTTGGGGGAAAAGGGAGGGGGGGAGTAAATGATCTTTCCCCCCAGACTTCTGAGATCATGAATCTGATTCTAAGGCAGGCAATATCAGAAAATGATAGTTTGAATAAGCCCTCAGACTAAAATAATTTGATATTGGAATAAATTCTGTTCATAAAACTTCTTCATAATTAATCTGAACTTGGGATGAGCAGTCAAATAGCTAAATGTGCAGTTGACTCCAAATTAATCATGAGATTGAAACCTCAAGCAGATTGTAAAAAGTTCCAAAAGGATCTTTCTAAACTAGGTGAAGAGATAAGAAAATGGACAGTAAGATTTGTTGCAAGTATAAAGTGTAGGCTTACCCGATCTCCAACCGGGACAGAGTGCTAGACCTTTAGGAGAAGGAATGTGGGCAGGTGCAGCTTGTTAAACCTTAGAGCACAATCCTAGGCATGTCTACTCAGAAGCAAGCCTCACTGAACACAATAGTTGATCTGATCCAATGGGATTCTTCTTATGTCCTTACAAAAGAGAGAACAATACTGTATTTCTTCAATTCTAAGACGCATGTTTTTCCCAATTAAGCATTTCAAAAAATGGGGTGCGTCTTAGAATCGAAGGTCTCCAGAAAGCACCCCAAAATGCTATCTTCTTACTTACTGGGGCTTGGGGGAGCTTCAGGGAGACCTGCGCAACCCTCTGCAGGCCTCCCTGATCTTCAGTTCGGCAAAAAACGGTGATTTTCAGCCATTTCCGGTTTTCGCAAAAACCAGAAATGGCCAAAAATCGCTGTTTTTCGCCAAACTGAAGATCAGGGAGGCCTGCAGAGGGTTGCGCAGGCCTCCCTGAAGCTCCCGCAAGCCCAGGTAACGAAGGAAACGGCACTTTCTGGCAGAGCCAGAAATGCTATGCAAAGGCAGTGCACTCAGTCATCCTCAGCTGCAGGAGACATTCTGGGGAGAGTTGGTGCTGAGCGGGTAGATTCAATGAAGGGAGGCGAGTCTTACAATCGATGGATTTTTTTTCCCCTGCTGGTGGTACTGAAAGTAAAGGTGCACCTTAGAATCGATGGCGCCTTAGACTCGAAGAAATACGGTATGTACTATGTGACTTTAGAAAGATGCAGAGAGGCATCTTCAAGCAGAAGAGTAATTGAAACAGGTCAAATACAAAATGAAAACAATGAGGTAGTTTTTCCAAAATGTTGCTTCCAAAGAAGCAAGTCCAACCTGTATGGGACTCTAAACAGTTGATAAAAACTGGGCTTCAGCGTCTTAGATTCTGAAATCTTAACACTGCAGTCCTAAATACTTAAAAAGCTAAAGGTATCCCCTGACAATTAAGTCCAGTCGTGTCCGACTCTAGGGTGTGATGCTCATCCCCATTTCAAAGCCGAAGAGCCAGCATTGTCCGAAGATGCCTCCGTGGTCATGTGGCCGGCATGACTCTCCTTGCCGCAGCCCGTAGCATGCGGCTGGAACACGGAGCGCTGTTTACCTTCCCGCAAGCGGTACCTATTTATCTACTCGCATTGACATGCTTTGGAACTACTAGGTTGGCAGGAGCTGGCCAAGCAACGAGAGCGAACTGCTGACCTTTCGATCGACAGCTTATGGTTCAGCAGTTTAACCCGCTGCGCCACCCGCTGGCCAATAATACTTACCTGGAAGTAAATCCAACTGAACCCAGTTGTGCCAACTTCTGAGTAAACATGCATAAGATTGACAGCCCAATCCTAACTAACTATCCGGCAGGCAGCCCAGGGCCGCCCGCCAGATCCTATCCCCGTTCATGGCTGCTCTGGAGTGGCATGGAGGTCTACTCGAGGAAAGGGGACATTCGTCTCCTTCCCCTGGTGTCAAAAGGGGAAGGCCTGATGTTACTCCTCGGATTTCCGCCAGCTATTTAGCTGGCAGAAGTAAGAGGAGGCCGTGTAATGGCTGAGCCGGACCGGAGGAAGATGGGGATATGGCGGCTGCTGTCCCCGCCCCCCTGGGCCGGCCTTGCCGCCCAGACCGCCCCCTCCGGAGCTGGACTTACCTCCGCTGTCTGCAAGAGTGATATGGTGCCAGAGTGAGGGTGGCCGGCCTCCGCACCAACTGGCCTTACTCCCGAGTTGTCGTGAGCATGCTTTTACAGCACCTTTGTGACGGCTTCGGGTGGCAGAGCACTCATTCCACCACCCGAAAGTTCCATAGGATTGCGCTGTCAGTTCTGAGGCTGTAGTTACATGCACATTTACAGCCTGATTCCATGCAGAGTTAGGTGCACGTTATAGTACATTTCAGTGCACCTAATCTGCATACAATCAGGCTGTTACTGAGACATTAGTCTTACTGAAATCAGCAGGGTATACTTATGAGTAAACATGGATATGATTGGACTGCAAAACTACCACAAGGCATGGAATAACGAGTCTTGCTACATTATGAAAAACTGCTAAATAACAGAGTATCCTAATTAGCAAACAACAGATGTTTCAAAGCTAAGGATTTTGTGTGCCTTGGACAAAATAAGAGATTTTTAATGTTTCAGTGGAATGGGATATAATTTGGTGCACACTGCATGGGACTAAGACACTCGGGAAAGAAACGAACCTAAAATAAGATCTTAGCACCCTGACCTTAAATACATTTACTTGGAGCTTAATCCCCAAGCTTCCAAGCTATGACTAGAGTTCAACAAACCAGAAAATTAATTGTGACTAAATCCCATTGAAAACAGTGGATCAGTCACACAGTCTAGTCCTATGCATGTTTACTTAGAAGTAGGCCCCATAGACATCAATAGAACATATTTCCCAAGAAAGGCGTAGAAGACTGCAGCATTAGTTACTGGGATTGTGCCCCTTGTGTTTAGCCTTAGGGCACCAATAGCACTTTTTAGAGCTGAAATAGTTTTAGGTTAAGAATTCACCTGCCTGGCTGCATTTATTTAATCTCCTCTACTAGATTTAAATGGACTGGTTCATTGTAAACAAATTTATGTGATTTTCAATAGAAAGTCTAAATGATATGAATAACACATTAATGTAATATTGTACAGAGCAATAACTTGTGGCACATCATTTATTTCTTAGACTTATAGATGACCTCATAACTCAGGAGTGATGGAGCAAAGCAAAACTACAAGTGAGTTATGAAAGACCATCAAAATAAATAAATGGGAATCGAGAAACTAGCCTGCTGTACAACTTCTGTTTATGCAACACCAATTTTAGCCAGCATTGATGGCCTGTAATATAACATAAGAACATAAGAAGAGCCCTGCTGGATCAGGCCAAAGGCCCATCTAGTTCAGCTTCCTGTATCACACAGTGGCCCCACCAGATGCCTCAGGGAGCACAAAGCCAACAAGATAACCTGTTTCCTGCTGCCACTCCCCTGCACCTGGCACAGAGAAAACCTACTTCTAAAACCAGGAGGTTGTTTATGGCTTGTAACCTGTGATGGTCTTTTCCTCCATGAATCTGTCCAAACTCCTTTTAAAGGCATCTAGGCCAGGTGCCATCACCACATCCTGTGGCAAGGAGTTCCACAGATGAATTACAAGTATAATTATTTTATATTGAATACTGGATTAACATGAGTGCCAGTTTATGTGACAAGGGGGAGGGTCAAGCACAATGAGATTGAAGTCCAACTTAGATGTTTTGGGGGGGGGGTGTTCCTGTCTACTGCTGATCAGGCAGGGTTGTTGCTCCAAGAAAGAGTAACAGCTTGCTAATCAAAATGCTCTAGTATTTAAGGGGGTTGGGGAACCTACCTAAGTGCAGCTCCGGGGGATAGCTGCCTTACAGCCCAATCCTGCCCAACTTTAGGCCACCGGAGGTCTTACTCCGCCAGCCTAGGGTGTCATAAATGTGCCATAAGGCACGTTTTTGACACCTTAGGAGCAAGTGGCGCCAGCACAGAGGCCAGCACCGCTTACTTCACCGCCCTCCAATCGCTGCGCCAGTTGATGCAGGTAAGATCTGCACTGGGTGTGGGGAGGGTGGGCAGTGGTGGTGAGAGAGGGGGCCATTGGCCGGCCCAGCCTGGGAGAGGGCAGGGATATCGAAAGAGCTGGCGTGCATCCGAGGAGACCCATTGGGGCCTCCGGCACTTAAACCAGGGGAGCTTGGGCCGCACCAGCATGGCCCGCATCCTTTGCAGAATGCAGCGGCCGGCCACTGCAACTTGCACAGGATTGCACTGTAAATATAATTAGCAGTGGGTCTGAAAAGACTCCAGAGGCTTCTGTATTGGTGTGCAGATGTGTAATCTGGTGGGTGAATAGGGATTCAGATAGGCACTGATATGAGCCATCCTGACACACAATTACAGGAGGATATTGTGACATGGAGAAAACCTTAATACAATTACTGTATATAGAGGATGTTGCTCAGGATCATTCAGAATGATACAAGAAAACAGGTAAAATGCAGATGTGACTCCAAACATAGATGTACAAGGCACATTTTTCAACAGGTGACTTTGAGATACATGCAGGATACAGAGATTACAAACATGGGATACATTGAAAGTCGATACAAATAGTAGGTACAGTGGAAGGGATAGATACACAATTGCATTCAGTGGAGATAGGAGGTTGCACAAATGAGATTAGCTTCTTTCTCCCAAGAGTGTGACTTGGAAGGACAACAGCATTCAGGAAGGGATTTGAGTCTTGACTTTTGTTGCAAGAACAGTGGAGTCCAGTTTACGTTGTCCATTTTGGGTATAGAGAGTCCTAATTAAATCATTTGCTGGCGTCCATTGATATTGATAGGCATAGTTAAATAGGAGGGTATAATGCGATAGAAAATAGTACAAAGAAAAACATCATATATAATATGCCCTTATCAGTAAACAAACCCTTGTGAGATTGGAGTAATGTTGCATTTGGTGAGGTACTGTGGTACCTAGTGAGGTACTGTGGTGGGTGTTACTGGCAGTGCTTTCTTCAAACATGCATAGCATACTGTCATCTCCATCTCTTTGTCCCAAGGGGTGAGCTCCACCTCCAGGGGGGTTGCAAAGTCCTGTGACTTAGCAGCCTAGACAAGGGAATTATGCTTCAAGTCTTCCTTTTACTGGGTTGCTCAGATGTCCCAGCAGGTACAGAAAGAAAAAAAAGGGTCTGTCCTCCTCTCTTCCATGGGTTGTCTTCACCCTTGTCTTTCTGAGGATTTCCTGGTGGGGCATCCCAGGGTACCAAAGCTGTCTGTTGGCTCACCAGTGTCTCCCATCCACATTCTGGGATGAGGTCCACCCCTCTGGGTCTCCACCCTTGCCTTTTCCATAGGTAGGCTACAGTCTTTGATGGGGGTCCCTACTCTCCCTGGGACTCCCAGGCCCTCCCCCTGGTCCTTTTCCAGGGGGCAGGCTGACAGACTTCCTCCTAGCCCTTGCAGGGGATTCCAGCTCCCTCCCCGCTTTTCCCTTTATTTTTGGCTCCATCCTACCTTTCACAGCTCCCCTTAGCTATCCTCTTTCTGTTGCCTCTGTCTCTCCTGCCCTCTGGCCTCCCCTTTAGAGCTGGGCCCATCGCCAACCCCCCTCAAGCATATGCCGCCAGTTTGACCCCCTGCCTGGCTGAGAGCAGGCAGTGACCCCCAGCACCCCCAGTTCCTCCTGTGGGTAGGGACTCATCTCCTGCCCTCTGGTGGCTGGCCAGACTGCAGATCCACCTTCCTTGTTTTCTACATATTTTTTAATAAAACCTATATTCTTTTGAAACTCTGTCTCATGGTTACTATTAGCCCAATTAGAAGCATTTTGAAGTGGTTCGCTCTGTTATCCAGTCAACAGCCCCATAACAGCCATTGACTGCAGGACCACTCAGAGGAATTTTACCAGGGGGTACAAAGTTTCATTTGGGCCCCTTCCCTTCATGTTAATTTGACTCCTGGGCCCCCTTTTTTGCTCCTGGCCCACCTTTTTAAACCATTTTTGGCCCTGGGCCCAGGTACGATTTACCCCCTTAATCCTCTCAGAGGCCCTGATTGACTGCATCCTTGTGTAGTGTCTCTGGTTACCACGCCTACATTCCCCTGATTTGGTCTTAATTCTGGGCTAGACAAACCTGGACCAAAGATACAGTAATGCATTTGCTTGTGTAGATTGATTGATTGATTGATTGTGTGTGTGTGTGAGTGAGAGAGCGAGAGAGAGCGAGCAGTGTAGGCAACAGTTTCCAAATACCTGTTCTGCTTAGGAAAATATGCTTGCAAGACAGACTTATGAATGGAGATGCAGCTGTATGAAGGTAAGAATATCTGACCCAACTCATCCCTCACAAGAATTTAGTTATCCCAGCTATAGAGGTTTTAAAACATTGTTTTACACAGAATCTTTTCATGAACTGAGAAACCCCTGTCATAGCTCTATGGATTATTGTTCTTAAGAAGTCCATAGGGACACCATTAAGAAAAATCCCTTATTCGTAGTTGTATTTCTTTGATCATAACTAACTACAGCAAAATTGTGGTTTTCCTATGCTGACATTTCTTCACAATTACTCAAATAAGTCTTTATCAAGGACTTTCAGCTGAACTTTCTAAGAAAATGCACCATCTTATGCAACCAGCACAGAAACAGAAAGCACTTTTGGCTATTCTGCCTCTATATGAGGAGTTGGCTCAATGGCATCACTAGGGGGGTGCGGGAGGTTGACACTCGTGTGTGTGTGTGTGTGTGTGTGTGTGTGAGAGAGAGAGAGAGAGAGAGAGAGAGAGCACTGGTGGCCAAAGAAACCTTTTGGAAAATTTGTATTTTTGAATAATACCATAAAGTTATACAGTGGAACCTCGCTATCCGCAGGGGATCCATTCCAGACCTCCCCCCCATAGATAGCGAGTTTCATGTATACTGGGGTCTTTAAAAAGAAAAAAAGCCTCCAAATCGCTGTTTTAGCTTTAAAAAGTCAAACTGCTCCATTTTTGGGGCTGTAGAGAGCGAAATCACGCTGCTACAGCCCCTTCCTGGTTGCTCAACTTCCCCCCTTCCTTCCCCAAGGTTACCCCAAAATGCACTGGGTCAGCCTGGGGAAGGGAGGGGGGAAATTGAGCAACCAAGAAGAGGCTGGAGGAGCATGATTTCACTCTCTATAGCCCTGAAAATGGAGCGGTTGGCAGCCGAAAGGTTAAAAAAAAGTTTAAAATAGCATTTTCTATGTATCAGAGTTAATACTAGAACTCTTGTTCAGTTGTGTGAGTGTCATCAAGTTGGGTGCTGGTTTTGGGTTGGTTACTGATTTGTTGGGTTTCTTGTACTGTTATATATTAAAATAACATTAATGAGTTACCATACTGAGTGACACCAACCTCAGTGACACCACTGGGGTGACGTGATGAGCTCTCTCACTAGGTGATGCAAACCCTAGTGATGCCTCTGAGCCAGCTTTTTGGTGGTATCAGATATCCATATTAGATGGCAGTACGGTACTACAGTGACCGCTCTGGACCCTGCTGTTAGGGAAGGGTTAGAAATGGAATATTTTCAATGTGGTCCATGTGGCACTGTCATTCCTGGTCGCCACTACTAAGTAATGATTGAGGGAATGGGGAGTTTGCATGGCACGTGTGATGTAACCCTAGTGATGCACTTCTTGCATAGAGACATTTAGCGGTCTGCAAAAGCAAACGGCACCATCCGTTTGTATCAGCAGTACCTGCTGTGCTTATGTTCCGTGCTTTAAATTCCTCTTACATCTGGGACTTTCTTTGACCTCATCAAAACCAGATAATTAGCCTTGGGGGGGGGCAGCATGTTTTCAATAGTTTAAAAGCACTAATATCTTTGTCACCAACTAATACAACACCAGGATAGACCCTATTGTCAGTGGTAAGTCTTTGAGTCCGTAATTAGTTCTGATGAATCATTTCCTGCATCTTTCACTGTCTCGGTGTCTCAGAGGCCCCCAGTAATTAGTGAACTGGAATTACATACATACTTATTATTTGATTTCAACTTTCTCTAAATCTGTTCTTTGAGTACAACATGTTTCTTCTTACTCTGGAGGCCAGCACAACTTCCCCATTGCTCTCCTTATTTTTAGCACTGCCTAGTAGTTTAATCCCAGACTGACTCATTATATTTTCTCTGAGTTCACTACTGCATTTTTTTCCTGTAGTGATTTTTCTTGTGATACACACACTTTGGAAGAAAAAAGAAAAAAGAAACGAGAAAAAGTCCTGAATCCCCATGTTCTGAATTACTAGAAATACCCTTCCTTGGGAATAAATCACATTTCTCTCATAATCATGAAGTTGATTAACAGATGCCTGTATTTTGAATATTGCATCTGAGCAGGGGCATTCCCAGAAGTGGCTTCTTAGCGTCATGTTGAGTGAAAAGGGATCCAATAAATATTTCATAACTTCATTCACGGAAAGGCCTCTTCAAAAAAGATTTCATAGTCAGTCCCTTGGGGAATCAGTTCCCTCATTGTTCAGGAAGCTGCTGGTAGGTTTACGCAGCTCTGTTTTACTTTCGCAAATTTTAACATATGTAGACTTTAACAACTTCATTACAACAAATGTTTTAAGAAAATAGATAATAAGCATAGGGCCAAGAAAATAGCAATAAGAAATGACTGGTGCTGCTGGCAGATGATGGATTCCATCTCTTAAGTTGCAAATTGTGGCAGAATGCATTTACTGTCCCAGAAATGGCAGCTAGAAGAACAAGACAATCCTCAAACATGGATGGTGATGGGAAAAACATATTTTGTACCACTTCCTGGGCTACTCTCCATGGCTCAACCTCAAATCTCACAATTCTATACATGGCAGCTAGACATAAGTGCTTACGAATGGGTGTTATATTGCATTTTGACCCACATACTCATGAAGGGGTAGCTCCTTGGAGTGACCCAGCCTCAAAAATTGGAGATAATAAATACATGTGTTTGGACTTGGATCAATGTGGGATGTGGTCACCTGAAGAATGAACTAGAGCAGGGGTTCTCAACCCCTTCTTGGCCAAATATCACCTCCAGCGCCACTCTCCTGCTGCGTACCACCAGAAGTGACTGGCGATGACATCGTCACATTACTTTCGGGTTTTCGGAGGCAATAAAATGCAGGTAGGAGACTTTGTGCGGAGGGCAGGGGGCTTCTCAGCATTCCCAAGAGGCGCGGCCAAATGCAAGAGCCTCTTGGGAACCAAAACGCAGCACCGAAAGTGTCACGTCAGAACAGGGGGTCCAGTGGTCTGAGTACCACCAGCAGTCGGCCGAAGTACCACTGGTGGTACAAGTACCATTTGTTGAGGACCACTGAACTAGAGGAATGACTGGCTTTTGCTGAATTGGTTGGGATTTCAAAACCAGTTATGTAAAGTAGCATCAGAACCTTATATATTTTTGTGCAACAGAATTTGGGACTAATGCTTTTACTTTGTGAGAGAAGCCATCAGAAATGAATCTTTTGGCAGATAAACTCAGAAGAACATCGGTGTTTTTGTACTTTCACCTGAAGCCTCGCCAACCAGATTTAGATTGTTTATACAATATATAGAAATTGACTCAGATCTCCTTCCCAAGCAACGGGAAAATGACTCAGTATTCTACTTCTTTATCCTCATTTGACTTGTGTTTAAAAATGGTCCAGGGCATGACAACATTGAGGGCATGTTAGGTTCCTGAACGACTAGCAAGAATGGAGATAGTTCAGTGTATGTTGCTGGAGACACAAATCAGCAGATCTTACAAAAACACAAAAGTTATGGAACAAATCAGTGGTAATAATGTATGGTATGGAACAAATATGGTAACAAATTAGTGAACAACTATGTCATGCAATTCACACTCCTTATGATCACCTTGTGAGACAGGCAGTCCAATCCTATGCACCCAGAGGTAAATTCCACTATGTTCAATGGGATTTGTTCCTAGGAAAGGGCATTTATGAATGCATTTATCCTTTTCAATGCAACCAATCTTGCACTTCTGGGTTTGATGAAACCACACGAGAAGCTCGATAAGGAGCTTTTTTCTTTCTTTCTGAGAGCAAAGGTGGCAGCTGTGGCATTGGCCTGGGGCAGAGCTGCAGGTCATGCCATCTTTGAATCCTATACACAGTTTCCTGGGAGCAAGCCCCTCTCAACACAATGGAGCTTACAGCAGTGTAGACACTCATAGGGATTGCACTGTTAGTTTTAGTAATTGGCTGTTTTAAAGAGCTCTGCTAACAGCTAACTGCTTCGCATTGATGGTTTAGACCAGGGGTGGCAAGTCTTCCACCATTAGGGCCTCTGCGTTCTGAAGAGTTGTGTAGAAGCCAGAATCTTGGCAGCAGCAAATGCTGATGGTGCTGCTAAAGCTGCTGAAATGCCCTCACCTATACAACCATTAAAGGTCCAGGAAGATTCATGTTGAAAGGTAGGCCACCTCTGGCTTAGACCTTTAAAGTTCCTCCTGACACAAGTGACTGAAAACAGGACATGCTTCAATTAGTGCTATATGAGAGGACGATGTACTGTAGACATGGTTCCCCATCTAGGCACTTTCAAAAGGTTTGGTGAGAAAATCTCTGGAGTATATGAGGTTATGTCATTGGAAGCTTAGTATGAATGAGCATTCTTCCCGTTTTTCCTGATTTCCTTTTTCTCTTTCTTTATTCTTCAGCTTGACTAATGTCTTGGCTTTACAGAAGAGGGCTTCTACTTTGTGGTGTGCTGTTGCCAAGAGGGGGCTGTCTTCGGGCCAGTGCATGCTCTGCCTGGAGCTGTTCCGGTAGGGTGACAAGAAGAAGGTAATTTGGGCTGCTGCTGTACAACATTCCATTGTTCTTTGGTTTCCCCCATTACCCTTCCTTGGAAAAGTCCTTTCAAATTTCAACAGTGTCTTCTAATATGATGGTGCATTGGCAGTGGTGCCATCTCACTCATCAATACTTTTTGTTTCCTACCAGTCGAGTTATGAAACCATCAGAGAGCAGTGAGCAGTATGGTTTCTGACACTGCTAAGCAGACAAAGAAATGTGGAATGCTATTCTCTAATTTCTAAGATTGAATGGAGCTAAGCAGGCCTAGCTCTTGTCAGTGTCTGGATGGGGAGACTGCCTGGGAACAGTACCTTGCATTATGGGATGGAAGAAAGATAGATATAAATGATCATAATTGTGGTTTACAGCCCAGTCCAGCCTAAGGCCTCAGCGGCACAATTCAGGCACAACTGCAGCCTAAGCGCCTTAGGCTCGAGTTGTGCCTGAATTGTGCCGGAGAGGCCGAATTTGTGCTGCAATTGTGCCGGACGTAGGACGAATTTACAACAGACGCCGCGCGCATGCGCAGTACGGGCGCCGGCACAATTCCGGCACAACTGCGGCCTAAGAGTGGGCGTTCCATGGGCGTCACGGGGGCGTGACGGGGGTGGTTATGAATTTGAGTCGGATTCCAGACACTGGCAAGCCCCGACTCGCCCCCTCGAGCACAACTCAGGCACAAAATTTGGGTCGACAAAAAAGGTGGACTTAAATTTGAGGAGACCCATAGGAGCCATTTTACCTTACCCACTCCAGCCCTCTCCTGAAAAGTTCTAACACCCTACTCCTGAGTTATGCCTGAGTTAGGACGGAACAGTTGTGGCATAACTCTGGACACGGACCCAAATAGTTACCCTATCAGCACCCAGCCCCACCCAGCCACTTTCCCACAAAAGCCCAGCCTCAGGCCTCCAGTCTCTCTCTCTCTCTCTCTCTCTCTGAGCACGTGGCGTGGGGTCCTGTCCCCCAGCAGCCACAAAGTGGGACTTTGTTGGTGGAGGGCAAAATTCACAAACACCCCACTTCTCTCTTCTCCTCTCCTCTCTGCCCCCCTCTAGGGCAGAGAGGGCTGTTCAGGCTGTGGCCAAACTGTTTACAGCTGTGCCTGGGCAGCTGCCTCCATGCCAGTGTTTGCTAACCCATGTCTTTCTCCCAGCCCCTCTCTCCCCCCCACAGGCAACAACACCAGCAGGTAAGTGCAGGTAAGAGCAGGGAACGTGCTGACATGAGTTCTGACTTCTGCCTCTTTGCATATAGAAATATCGGTAGGATACATGCCTCTTTACCAATGTCTTGTCTCATAGCTGCCTGCAATGCCTTCTCTGAAACGCCTCTTTACCAATGTCTTGTCTCATAGCTGCCTGCAATGCCTTCTCTGAAATGCCTCTTTACCAATGTCTTGTCTCATAGCTCCCTGCAATGCCTGCCATGACATGCCTCTTTACCAATGTCTTGTCTCATAGCTGCCCGCTTTGCCTGCAATGCCTTCTCTGAAATGCCTCTTTACCAATGTCTTGTCTCATAGCTGCCTGCAATGCCTGCCATGATATGCCTCTTTACCAATGTCTTGTCTCATAGCTGCCCGCTTTGCCTGCTATGATATATAGGATACATGCCTCTTGACCACTGTTGTGTCTGATTGCTGCCTGTAGTAATGTGAGCACACAATGCCACAAGTGTGGAACTGTTAGCCTTATGTAGGCACCAGCTGTTCCCCCCCCCTTTTCTCCACAGGGTCTACTGACAGGTCAGTAGTGCCATGGTTGTGACCCACACGTTGTGTTGTTGTCTCTCTCTTTGACCCTTTTCCCTTACAGGATCATGCTCACCTTACACCCAGGGAAGGAGCGCAGACCATGCTATGTGTGTCACACCTCTCAGCTGTGTTTTACTTCTCTCCCTGCAGGTCTTTGCAACCGGCACACTGGCATTTCTTCAATGGCGATTGCTACCACACAGCAGCTGCCATGGAACACCCCCGTGTTGTTTGTCTCCCCAGGAATGTCCACTACCACCTACCTTCCTGGGAGCACCCCTGGGCCTGCAGTCTGGTTGCCCCATGGTCGTCTGCCTCAATGCTGCCAGAGGTCTGGGAGCCTGCCCTGCAACCCTCCTCAGCTGCTACTGCTGCTCCACCTCCCTGGCTGCCTACTTGCTGTCCCTCCCCTTTCTATGGAGCAGGCTGTGGTTCCACAGGGGAAGAGCCTGCATCTCCAGGTCCATGGGGCACACCTGCTGCTGCTGCTGCTGCTACGTTCTGAGTGGCTGCTGTGCCTACCCCTGGCAGCCTTGCCTGGCCATCTCTGCAAATGTTCCAGAACAATAAAGATGCCCCTTGGGCAAAGGCCCCTTGAACCACATGTCCCCAGTGTTACACAAGCATTGCCCCACACACAGAGAGACAGCGCCCAGCACACACGCCCTGCATGACTCCCATCCAGGGACTGCCACTGCCTTCCCAGGGAGACCACAGCAGGGGGGCTGCCAGACCCTCAGGGCTCAGAGGGGAGGGGGGAGTTGGGGGGCCTCTCAGGCAGGCAAACAGTGACAGGCGACACGGCGCCCATACTGGATCCGCTCGCGTCCGCCACGTCCGTGAAGAGCCCTTTCGGCAACCGGGGCTCTCACCCGCCCTCGGTCCGCCCGTCAACGACGTCCGTTTCCGCCCTTGGTCTGCCCGTCAACGGCGTCCGTTTCCGCCCTCGGTCCGTCTGCATGAGAGGCGCCCGTTCCTGCATTGCCTTCATCTGCGAAGTGACCCCTGTGTCCCTATTGGTCTCTGCAGACCCCTCTCCCTGTATCCCTCTCCCACCAGCCTTGTTGTCTGTCTGTTTCTGACCCCCTGTCTGTGTGCCTGCCTCCCCTCCCACTCCCTGATGATGGACGCTGGCACCCCCCACCCCACCAGAGCGCCTGCCGCGAGGCACCGACGTTGCCCCATCTGGGGGCATGATGAGCTGCGTGAGCCCTTCCCGCTCGCAGCAGACAAGCCCAAGGCATCTCTCGGTCTTGGCCGAGGCACGGAGCAGAAGGCATGCCGGGATGCCTTCTTTGTGGGCATTGCCATGGCCCTGGAGGCCCAGGGCTTCAAGCAGCGCATGGGCATGTCATGGCAGAGGCGGTTCCAGACTTCATGAGACCCCCCTTGTGCGTGCCGTTCCCACCCCCTCCTTCCCTTCTCTCCCCCACTCCCCCCATGACTCCCACGTGCAGCCTCACCGTGGCTTGGGGGTGGCATCGCAGTCTGCAGGAGGGAGGGCAGTGGCACTCCCCCCTGCAGCAGGTGGTTAATGCCCAGGGTGCCCTGGGGCAGCTGGCACTGGCACAACCTCTGCCCTTCAGCTGACTGTCGCACGCCCAGTGCCTGCAGGCCCACCTGTGGCTGCCCATCTGCTGCGACCGCTGCAGCAGCTGTGGTAGGTGCACACAGAGGAGCTCAGGAGGGGGCTCTTCGCTTCCACAAGACTGACACCTCCCCACAGGGGCCTGCCTGACTCTGTGGTAAGTTTTGCCTCGATCCTGGCCCACTACTCTTGCCTCCTGCCTAACTCAGGCATAGTTGCAGCCTAACTCAGCCATATTTTAGGCCACAGTTACGCCGCAATTGTGCCTCAATTGTGCCTGACTTGTGCTGAGTTAGGCTGGACTGAGCCCTTAGTTCCATATAATTTGTGGATTTCAGAACTCTATGCAACTAAAAATAGGATAAAAGAAGCAGATGCACAGGTAGACATGAAATACATTTATAACACCCAATTTTCTCAATGGTATTGCTTTCTCAAATCATGTACAAGAAACATACTTTTATGATCTAGCATTCTATTCTCTGAGGAAGATTTTTATGGCCCTTTGATTCCAGACAATGTCTTCAGCTTGTTTGAAAAAAAGTGTACTTAAACATTCCTGTAAATCTATGCTAGGTATCTGTGGCCAACAGGCAGTAGAAAATATTGTACGCAATACATTGTTTTGCTCACTTTATGTACCCCCCAGGAATGGGTTTCTGGCTGAAATACTGGATAGGATTGTCAATGGGATTGATTTTGACAAGATCTGTTGTCATAGAAGATGGGGATAAATGGGCACACCTTTTGCAGTACATAAACCTAGTTAGAAATTTGTCCAATAAACTTGTTATTGAAGTTGTTTTGTTTTGAGATCTTGATTCATGCAATTGATGAAGTTAATGTGTTCTGTTTCTCTGATGACCAAAACCAAGCTAAACTAATGTTGGTATTTACCAGTATCACATTGATCTCATTGGCAAACAGTCTGCAAAAAGTCTCTCCCAACTGCTCCCTTTTGCTAGAATACTCCCACCCACTATGGAAATATCCTGGTTTATTACTGCAGTGAGTGTTTTCAGCAGGCAACCACAGTGATTTTCCCTTTAGCAAAGGGAGCTGTATGTTTTGATTGGAGAGGGAAAAATCCCAAACACAACATAGCAAGAAACCTGCAGCCTCTTGAGTGATTTGACCCTTTAGTTGCTGGAATTTCTGTAAGCTGATGGCTGACAAGGCACTTGCATTAGTTTGAAGGGGCAACAGTCTAGGAATCAGTTTTCCAGAGAAAGGGAAATGTTTATTTGGAGATGTAACAAATTCAGTCAGCAGGCTGTACAGGCTGCTCTAAATTTTCATGGGGGTAACATTCCAGCAAAATAGTGCGCATATCAAAAACGCACAAATGAAGACTGGTTTTCCCATAGGAAATAATGGGACTGACCTGTAAAGGGGAACAGTTCATGAGCACTCACTTTAATGAATGGCAATTATGGAGGAAGCAGGAGAAAAATACCCTGGCTAGAATTACAAGAAGCCTTTTATCAGCAACAACTGATCAGCAGCTAATCAACCCATTTGCTTTCTAGCCTATAACAATAGGAAGCATGCATGCAAACTCAAAAATGGCTCAAAAAAACAATGTGCTGGGGGTTAGCAGTCCCAGTCTCTTTCAATCATGCCCGGCGCCTCAATCTGTACACACAACCTTCACAAAATGAAAACCAACCATACCAAAAACAAAAACACTTGAGGACTTGAGGAGAGTGAACTATTCAGGAATGCACATGATGATCATGCGCGCAACAATAAGCTCACTTTGCTGTCTATACTGGTGCTGGCCACACAATAGAAGTTAACAAGTCAGCTTGGTAAGTCATTGCAGCAAAACACACTATTTCAAAAATTGAGCCATACAAATCATACTTCCAGTATTAATTTTTCATTCGCGTTATTACAAGAATTGGGAAATTAAGACCATGCAAATCGAGAATGATCAGTACTGACAGTTTTTATCCTTGGCTACAAAAAAGTACACAGTTGTATCAGCCCTTAAGAAAATACTGAGAGTTTTTTTTTAATCCCATTGTCAAAAATTGATTTTAAAAGAGGTGAAATATTTGTAAAGCTTTTTGGAATTTAGACTAACCATTTTTGTTTAACAGGGGCATACAAGCCCTGCCCCCTGGGGGCATGATGTCACTTTTGGCGGCAAATTGGCAGCATGAAAGCACCCCCCCTAGGGGTTTAGGTTGGATTTTGATCTAAAAAGTCACCGGGGCATCCACGAGCTGAGGTGGTGCTGGGGGCAGCGCTGGGGCGATGGCGGCGGCAGAAACGGGATTTACCCAGCATTCATGCAACCCCCAAGCCCAGATGCAGCCTTCTTCTTATTGTGTTGTGTCCAGGGAGGTGCATGAAGGCTGGGTAAGTCCCATTTCTGCCACCACCATCGCCCCAGTGCTGCCAGCTTGTGCACCCCCTGACTTTTGGATGCCCCGGGATGGGGCGACATGTGGATGGGGGTGCACGAGCCGCCGAATTGGTGGCTCGTGCACCCCCAACCATGTGGCCCCCAACACCTGGGGGCCCACTGTCCCCCCACCTCCCAATGACGCCACTGTTGCTTATTACTGTTTTGTTCTTGAGAACTCTTCAGACAAACCCTATAATTTGTAGGTATGTGATCGCTATACAAACCAACTTAGAACAAAATTTATTTATGGGTTTAAAAAACATGGTCAAGTAAAAAAGCAAATTAAGCTAAAAAAAACTTGAGCTTAAAGTTAAAAGTTCAGGTTATAAAACATAAAAAGTTTAAAAAACTTAAACTTAAGTAAAAAACTTAATTTTCTAAAACTTTTTAAAAGTTTTTTAAAGTTTTTTTTTAAAACTTTTTAAGTTTTTTAGCTTAATTTGCTTTTTTACTTGACCATGACTTTTAAACTTGTAAATAAATTTTGTTCTAAGTTGATTGTTGCCAACCATGAAAACCTGAAATCTTTCTATACAAACTCTTTGTAAAAACCTGGAATCAGTTCATAGGGTGTAAATGGAGCTCCAGGCAGCACATGGAGTACATGTTTACCTTTTGAGATAAATGGCACATCCTACAGTACATGTGTACCTTTTGAGATAAATGGGACTTACTTCCAAATAAGTGTGCACACTTATCTAGAGAAGAACTACATCTTTCTTAGATCTCAATAGTTCTTAATAAGTTTTACCTGCAGCTGTACTCTGTCACAAATTCAAGACCATAGTTTATTCCCTAGGCCAGGGGTTCTCAACCTTTGGAGGCCCGGGTACCCCCTATCACAGTCCAATTTTCTGAAGTATCCCCTGATAATTAACTGCTAATTAATTGGATTAATCAATCAATTAATTAGGTAATTAATCGTTAAATAAAGTACTAAAACAATTTTAAATGTGAAAAAATGTCTTATTTAACTGTGTGTGTGTGGGGGGGGGGGAGAGACACACATGCAAGGATCTCTTTTTTCTCCAAGTCACACTTCCCAAAATCAGCTCCTCCCTCCCCTACCCCACCAAAGTACATTTTCCAAAGTACAAAAATAAGCCCAAAACAAAAATCAGAGAGACAGAAGGGCTTTGAAAATAATTACAATTTAAAATCCATGTTAATTAACACTTAATTAGCTGTTGATGGGGCAGGGCTTGGCATACCCCCAGCAAGAGGTCTGCGTACCCCTAGGGCAGTGGTTCCCAAACTGGGAGGCATGGCTCCCAGGGGAGCCACGGAAACCAGCCAGTGGAGCCATGGAGTGCCACAGAATCCTCTTGGAAAACAGTGCAATGCCAATTGGCAGGCATCAACATAATGTAATGGGGAGCCACAGCCAATGGTCACCAATGGTCAAGGGAACCACAGGTCGAAAAAGTTTGGGAAACACTGCCCTAGGGGTACCCGTACCACAGGTTGAGAATCTCTGCCCTAGGTTATATATCAGTGTTTCCCAAACTTTTTCAACCTGCGGCTCCCTTGACCATTGGCAACCATTGGCCGCAGCTCCCCATTACATTATGTTGATGCCTGCCAATAGGCATTGCACTGTCCAGCACTCCGCGGCTCCCCTGGCTGGTTTCCTGGGAGCCGCGCCTCCCAGTTTGAGAACCACTGCCCTATATTATGATACTTTGCTTTTCCATTTCTCGGTGGTCAGGGTCCAATAAAACTCAGAAAAAGTACCTTTCATACAGTTTTCTTTCAAAATTGGTATGATGAAATGTGTCTGACTCCCAATAATTGCCACATACAATTTTGTTCATTGAAAAACTGGCATTTTTACTCAAAATACTTGAAGGCTGATAGTTTCTGTTTCCTGAAATTGTTTTGGAACACTTAGTTTAATCAATCCCTCATGTGAAATGTTTTGGCTTGCTGTGACATTGCTCTCAACATCTTTTTTTGTAAATGGTCAAATTCACCAAGGAATATCAGCTGGTAGAGAAAAGTTTGTATGTAGGAATTTCCATTTGCACCTATGTGGAATCTGTACTCATCAAGCAGAGATGAAGTTACTTACTATGCAAGAACGATACCAACCACTGCTGACTTGTGAGCCTTGGGTAACCTTAGCAGATACCCAAACCAAAGTATTTAGGGAATTTGTGTGATAAAGAAATCCATTCTCCTAACCTGTCTGCTGTGTGTGGAATGACTGTTGATAAAAAGATTTCTGCTTCTTTAAGAAGCAACTTCTGGGTTTAGTTCTTAGATGTGTTTGTGACTTCAGTCTGGGCTAAGCATAATGTTTGCCTGCCTTGCTTTTTTTTTTTAAACTGTTCTTCCTTCTGTCAATCCCTTATTTATATTTTCTTTGGTGTTCAGATAAAATTGGCCTGAGATCTTTATGATATGTAATGCCTATACATAACAGCAGGCTAATACCAATAACACAACTTTTATTATAGAGCATGATATACCTTTATGAAGTGTTTACTCCGAGACTATTTGCCAAAAGTAGAGCTGCTTGCCCTATTGAGTTTCCACGCCTTTTATGTTGCGTTTAGGTTCAGTGAATTTACTGTCCACTTAAGTAAAGCCAAGACCTTTCTTTCTTCCCTTGTCCTAGGAGAAATCCTGTTGCATGTCTAACAGCCCTGCTAGGGAGCTGTATATACAGTATTTTAAATAAATCAAGTTACCAACATCTGCGTGAAGTCTGAATGAGTAATCAGGGTTCAACACAGTGCTGGGTCAAACTTTTGGGAGTCCAGCACTTTTGTTTCTTTCAGGGGAGAGGCAGGTGTGAACTACTATCTGAATCAGCCTGTACAAATTTTCATGTGAATGAATGAACGAAAATTTCCTTTTGGACTGAAACCCATTGCCTGTGGATCAAAACCCTCAAAAATGTTGAATAAAGATTGAATGTACTATATTCACATTGAACACAGTGTGAGACTAGGGCCAGGGCCAGCCTGCCCATGAGGCCAACTGAGGCAGTTGCCTCAGGAAGCAAACTGTTGGGCGGGTGCCCACCTCTGTCTGCGACCCACCTCCACTGCTGCTGCTGCTCCTTCTTCACCCACTCCCTGAATTGGATGAGGGAGATGGAGCAGAAGAGGAAGTGTGGAGGAGAGGAGAGTGGTGGGCTAGAGCATCAGAGAGAGGTGAAGGAGAGCCTGGTGCATCACCAAGTGGGGGGCGATATTTGGCACGCTGCCTCAGGCACCAGGAGGACTTGAGCCGGGCCTGAATAGGGCTTTGCTTTCCCAGCATTGGTGTGACTAATTAGTCATTATAAGATCTCCAAGTTCAGGGCCAGTGTGTCTGTGAAGACTTGTTGCTGGAGGGCAACAGCAAATGAGGCTGTTGCCATTGTGCTCTGCTATTTTTTTTCCCAGAGGCATCTGATTGGCCACTCTGGGAAGTCAGATGATGGACTAACTGGATCTTTGGTCTGATCTTCTTATGTTGTGATGATAAAAGGTGGGGTGGAAGGATGGGGAAGCACCAGGTCTGGCTCCTTAAATACCGGTAATCATTTTTTTCTGCTTTTTTTAAAAAACATGTCTAAAGCCAGTTATTTTACAATCTCTCGCAGTTATGTTTGTGAATTTATTATCCTCTGTGAAGGGGATAATAAATGCAAGATTACCTGTTTCTTTGGGTAGTTGCAAGGATTAATTAGCTGAAGTTTGCAAGCCTGTTTGAACATGAAACATACTGTCAGAATTTTAAGTATTATCGAACAGTTAATTATATAAAGGCTCATATTTCCCAGTACAGATTATTCCCATGTTAACTTTGAGCATTACATCTTGAAATTCAACTCATGAGTTTGTGAATTATAGAAAGCTTTACAGCAAAATCGATCTCAAGCGCGGCCCTCTCCAAGGACCTCTGTCTCTCCTCATTGAAATCAATGGCAGAATCACCCCCAGCCTTTCATAACTATGGTTGCTTTGTGCAGGACCACATGTAGATAAGCCAGGACTGTCCATGGTGATATATCTACAGTGATCCACAGTTTCAGCTCCGAGAACTCTTTACCTCAATGGGAATTCTGTCTTAATTTAGGCCAACAGACTCCAAGAGAATGTGCGGTGAATTTCTACGGTGAAGTAAAAATCTGGGGGAATTCTGGGTAAGAGAGAAGACCTGTAATAGAATTTATATTATTGCGTATAAAACAGAACAATCTAATTTGTCCCAGTGGTCCATGAAATATTCTTCCTAAGCAGATAAACAGAAGTATTTTTACTGTACGATTATATGTGGCTGCTGGGGAAGGGAGGAATAACGGTGAATTCAAATCATCAAAGGTTTGGAGTAACAGAGGTTCCAATAATGCAGATTCTACAATATTCATGCTTCAAGGTTTGTCGGACTCTTTCTCATTTATCTGCTCCCCTTCCTCCTCTATGTGTCCCTGTTTCCACTGTGTTAGCATCCTCCTGCTGGATTAATTGCTGCTTTGCCTGGGGAATTCAGCTTCTCCATTTATCTTTTTTTTATTGCCATGCCATGCCCAAAATTATATCCCTCCATAAGTGCTGTAGCTAAAGCACTATAATCATGGAACGAAATTAGGAAAAATAAATCCCACAATTGGTGAGTTTACAGACCAGGCAGATTTCCTGGTCACAATGGAAAATGAATGTAACCAAAAGCCTTTTCCCAATGAGGTGCAGATTCAGGTGATTGAATGAGAAGAAGGTGATAGAGGTCCTTCAAATGTCAAGGGCAGGAAGACTCCTGCCAAACACCCTCTTAGAAGTTCGTGGATGGTGCAGGAGAGACTAAAAGCTGGAAAAGAATTTCCTAATAATTTTGGCTTGGTTTCTTGGCTTTCCCAGTTGGTTCTAGACCTCTTGGATTTTCACTCTGTTGTCACCTGTGGTTCCCCTCTGAAATAGGAACAATTGTCTTGAGGATAGAATTGCACATTCTTGTCGCAATATCTGCTCTCAAACTGAGAAAGCAATTATGGTGCAGGGGTACTTGCAGAGGGAAATCTGTAGGTGGTTCTCCCTTGAAGATGTCTACACTATGGTTGTGTCATCCCCTGCACACCCCACAGCCAGGCTTGCATGTGGTTTCCGTACCTTGGTTGAAGGTGGGATTAAAACGAAGTGGGAAGCATTTGTAGGACTTAACTCCCCACCCACTCACTCACTCTTCCTTTCATGCCTACCAGCCCTTTCATAAATGTTATGAGGAAAATACAGGACTGTGTATTGTATACCCTGTGTTTTATTCATAACAAAGTTCCAATGTGAATTGTACTGTGCATTTTTGTTTGTCTGTGTTGAGCTTCTGCAAGCAAATCCAAGACACCATCACTCCTTAGTTCAACACATACAGCCTGGGCTACTACACTTCAGGGATCATGTCCTCCCATATATTCATTCCTCCAGTAGCGTCACTAAGACGCACGTCACCCTGGGGCAGGGGGCGCGCGTCACCCTAGTGATGCTACGATATCGCGGCGCGGGGGGCCAACCCGGCTCCCCCCCGCGTTGCCCTCCAGACACTCCGAGGCCGGCCCAGCTTTTTGCCCTCAAAACGGGTCTGCGCATGCGCGAAAATCCGAAAAATACCCGGATGGACGCGCTGCCTGGGCCTTCTTTCAGAAGGCCCTGGAGCGCCGATGGGGTCGGACGCTCCGAGGCCGGCTCCCGGGCCAGCCTCGGAGCGTCCAGAGGGCGACGCGCGTCACTGAGGTGGGGTGCGTCACCCGGGGGCGCCCCCCGCCATGTTCCAGCGACGCCCCTGCATTCCTCCATGCTTCGCCACTCTTACCCATCCGAAAATCTCCTTCTCCTTCAAATGCGTCCTTTCCCCTTGCCATTCTGTCATTGTGATTGACGGTTCTGTATCCTAAGAAGCCCTATCAGATTGGTGGATCCTTTAGTCCAAATGTCTCTGAGCTTTAGATTCCCCCCATTGTTGTCTGTGTCACAACCAGGAATTGACACCAAGCTGGAGACTGTCCCTCAACCTCCACTGCCCCCATTTCTCTCCCTCCATGACTCTGGTGCTGGCAACAATCAATATGGAAACTGAGGGAGCAAAGCAGACTCGGGCAAACACAAATGTTCAAATAGATTTCTACTCCCCCAGACATGCTTCGTGGCCGAGTGAGCTCAGCTTGGGTGAATGCCAAACAGAACTAACTGGGTCCTGCTTGTTTCATTGTTTGTCCCCAAACAACTGCACATCCTTGTGTGAAACTCAAGGTCCAATCCCCCTTGAGACAGGAAGCTTACATTACCCGGGGCAATCCATTATCTCTCAGTATAACCTATATATCACAGGCTAGAATGCTGTTCTAAGTTCATAGGAAGAAGGGTAAGAAACAAACTTCACAAAGAAATCAGGGTGTTTTCTTCCTGTCCTGTGTGTGAACGTGAAACAGGGGTTGTGATCTAAATTATAATTTGTACCATAGAGAGTTAATCCCTGAGATGTATATTTAACTAGACTTCCTAACCAATTCTGTACTAAAATGAAGAACGGCTTGCTCTGAATTCATTTCAGTTCAACCTTTTAATGTGCAGCAGCAGCAGCTGCACACTCTCCTCAGCGTTTAGATATAGTGCCTCTTAAATCAAGGTCTAGATGTAAAAGGGCATTCCTGAGTCCCTGAACTACATATTTCTCAAGGCCAAACCCTTATCTTTTCACGATTCATTCTAGTATTCATTCGCAGGCTTTAATAGGTGCATTAATATGTGTTTTTAAGTGACATCTTCTTCGGCTTGCAAATGTACAGTGACGTTGCTGCCGGGGAACAAGATCCGGCAGGCGGCCCAGGGGCCGCCGGCTACATCGTAGTCAGGATTGGGCTGTAATGCTGAACCTGCGGCTGCAGGGAAGATGGCTGATGTTCTGGCATCAGGGGTAGGATTAGCACACACAGGTCCACTTCCAACCATACGTTGTCTGAACATATGAAAGGTAGTATAAAAAGAGGGCTAATGAAGGCTTTACACTACATGCTGTATAAAATTTGCTGCGGTTCCACTGTTCAGATTAACAGAATTTCCCTGTTAATCAATGTGACAATTCAAGCATGGGAAAAAAATACAGGTGGCCAATGGATGGATGATGAAGTCGTGTGAATCCTCCAGGAAGAGTGAGTGAGTGTACAAATTGTGACTAAACCTGGGATAAACATTCAAGCTTGAATTGGCCTTGTTTTCAAATTACATATAGAATATGAAGTGAATCCATTGCCAGATCCTAAAATTCCTGTGTCCTAATAATTTTAAACAAATGTATCACACACACACACACACACACACACACACACACACACACACACACACACACACACACACGTTATGCCAATAAAGGTTTCAGTTCAATTCACACACACACACACACACACACACACACACACACACACACACACACACACACACACAGAGCCCAATCCTGTCTAGCCCTGCGATGCAGCAAGGCCAGTGCAGCCCCCGCTGCTTCCAGGGCGTGAGACAGGCAGCTGGGAGGTCACCTTGGGGGAAGGGAACATTTGCTCCCTTACCCTGGGTAAAGCCCCAGCCACCCCGATGGCCATGGGGCCACATGGATGTGCAGCAGCTATTTTACTGGCACAAGTCCAAGAAGCCTGTGTAACGGCGGTCCGACTGACCAATCCCTCCTCCTAGAATGCCCCATTCCGCCCTCCTCTTACCTTCCCCAGTGGTGCTCTACTTTGTTTGTGGCGAGTAGCGCAGCAATGGCCTTGGCGCCCGCGCTGCCTACTCAGTGGGTGCTGCAAATGTGCCTTACGGCATGTTTGTGACACCCTAGACCAGCAGAGCAGTCGCTCTGCCGGTCTTAGACTAGACAGGATTGTGCCATTTGTCTTTAAAGTGCCACAAAACGCTTTGTTGTTTTTGCTGCATCAGATTAACAGAGCTACCCCTCTGGACGTTTTGTCCTTACCTGACCATGCCCTCATTCTTCCTTCCTAACTAGATGGTGGTGAATTTCTTTAATTAAACCATGAATGTTTTATTTTTCAAATAAAATAAAATGGAGTTTTTACAAAGTATTTAAACACCATTCATAACAAATGAGCACTGCTTAGCTGCTGCAAGTAACTTTGCCTAGAAGTGAAATCCCAAATCGACTTTAAAAGTGAATTGTTCCCATGACTAACTCTGTGGGAAGAAGAATAGATGTGACTACTAAATTCATTAACATCACAATTTTATTAAAACTGTTAGTAAAGAGAGGGTATTTGATACTGCAACAGAGATTTTACAGAGGGACCATGAACACTTTAATAGCTTCTCGGGCAGTCCAATCCTATCCGCGGGATATGCTAGCAGACCTCGCAGTCCGCTAGCATATCTTGTGGACCACTGGCACAGCAGCTCTGCCGTTCTGTGACTTGCTGCCAACTGCGTGGCAGCTGGTAAGCCCTGTGCCCACAGCTGTAGGCTGCCAGCCAGCCAGCCATCGGAGCAGGTAAGGTGTCATCTTGAGAATCCCATGTATGCACTAATAATACATGTGGAGTGTTACGTGGACTACTTCCCTGTTTATTTAATGGAAAGGGTATGGAACGGAATAGGTATATGGAATAGGTATATAAAGCTCTATACCTATGGAATAGCCCATCTTTTTACATGACTAAGCCTTTATTGGATGAAACTTATTTGGACTATGGATTCTGAAGACTTACAGTGCAATCCTGACCAACCTTCCAGCACCAATGTATCCATGCCAACAGGGTGCACACTGCGTTTTGCAGTGCAGGGGCAGTCAAAGAGGCCTCTTCAAAGTGAGGGAACATTTGTTCCCTTTCCTCGGGGCTGCATTGCAACTGCACTGGCGCTGGAAAGTTGGTTAGGATTGTGCTGTAAAACATGCAAAGCCCATATCAAATAGTACCACCAGAGATCTTGCTTCTGGGGCCAATCATTTCTCTTCCAGTGAAGTCCATCCTGGGGAAAAAAAGATAGAAGGAAGCACAGCAGATGGCTGGCTACAAGTTTCATTGCACTTACAAGGCCATCTTCTTTAGAATGAGAGCAAAACTAGCTTTCTTCACTTTATTGAATTAATCTCCTGCACCATCTATGAAGTTGTTTTTTTCCCTCAGAATGTAATTGTCTTTTCAGACATCCTTTTCCTTAACTTGGAGAAGAAACAAAGAGAATTTTAAGGCACTTGCTTCCTGCGTTGGTAACGCAAAGATATTTAATGATTAATCACATGGATGTTTGGAGAACAAGAAGATCCCTGTGTACACAATTTATTTATGAAAACAAGAATTCTCCCTTTGGGAATCTTGCTTCATTGGAAGCACTGTTTGTGACAGCTTTGCTCTGTGTAATTTGCAGACATGTAATATTTAAGATATGTTTGTGAATTAAGCACTTTTTCCTAATAGCACAGCATTACCTAGGGTATTTAGTGAACTGGGGATATGCTGCTAGAATCACTTGAGGATTATAGGATAGGAAGTAAAATAACTGTGCAGGATAAAACACATTTGAGTTGTAATGCACACACATTCTTGGCTAACTCCAAATTCTTTAGCCCTTTCAACCTGGCTTTAATTGTTTGATATTTTATTCTCACCCTTTCTTCAAGAAGCTCAGGGTGATGTACATCAGTCTTCCCCACCCCATTTTGTCCTCACTACAACCCTATGAGGTAGATTAGCCTGACAACTGGCCTAAAGTCACCCAAGATTTTAAATGTGGGTGTCCCAAATCCTAATCCAGAACACTATCCACGATACTGTGAATATTATTTTCATTAGTGAATATGTCATGTCTGCATACTCCAAATGTTCACAAATGCTATTAGAGTCTTTTTCTTCTAAGTGCTTGCAATAGAGGTCAGCAGCTAGAAGCCCTTGGACCAAATCTGTTCCCCCCCCCTCTGAAGGCTGCCTATATCATTTTCAAATGGTTACCCCAGAGGCAAAAAAGGAGTATGGTGGGAGTGGTGGCAATAGGACTTCCTGGTAGGCCCTTGAGCAGCCTGAGCACTTCTCCCACTCAGAGGCGTCGCTACGGTGGGGGCGGTACTGTAAGTTCCACAGAGTTCTACTCCACGTTACGAGGTGGCTCCGCCCCCTCGCCATCGTAGCCATTCAGAGCGGTGAAGGCAACGCTACCTGCTAACTGGGCAAGAGGCACTTCTTCATTTGGTGCTCTTCTTATATTTAGCAGGGGGAGAGTAACTGCCCCCCTTTCACCCCAGCACAGTGTCTTTTCTGGTGGCTGTTTGCTGGTGGTGTTCTGCATCTTTTTTTTAGATTGTGAGCCCTTTTGGGACAGGGAGCCATTTAATCATTTGATTTTGTCTGTAAACCGCTTTGTGAACTTTTTGTTGAAAAGCGGTATAGAAATACTGTTAATAATAATAATAATAACGCTCCTTCGTTGTCTCCTGCACTCCTCTTGTGCGTTGCCTTCACGTGAGTCTCCTGCACGTTGCCTTCACCGCTCTAAATGGCTCTGATGGTGAGGGGCGGGGCCACTTCGTAACACAAAGTAGAACTGTGTGGAACCGCCCCCCACCGACGCGACTTGCTTCCCACAATGGCCCGTTAGGAAAACTAGTTATTGATCACGTACTTGCAGCAGGCACAGAACTGAAAAAAGAAGGGGGTTTGGTTGTTTGCTTTAAAAAAATATTGCATAACACTTGTCAGGTAATACACATTTGCACCGAGAGTGCATTTTTAAAGCCCAAGTTGCAAACAAAGAGTTGGAAGAGAAATGCTGACAAGCCTTTAGCTACAATGGAACTGACACAGCTGTAATGCTGCCTAATGTGAAAAGTTCCTGAAGCTGCCCTACTGTTTCTATCTTGTGTAATTACAGGACTTGGGAAAGCATTTCCCAGCCCAGGTGAAAAAGGCTACCCTTCACTTCAGCAGACCTGTCATTCTGCTGCCTCCTCCCCTCCCCTGTATCTCTAACTTTCTTGGAGGTCATGCTTAATGAGTGCATACAAGCACCTGAAAAATCAGGTGCATAAATTAAATACCAATTAGAGTGGTAAGAAAGCAAGCTTTAATTACTCGTTTCTATATTTAAGTCCACTCATTAGCTGTACCTGTTCCTGCATGTTTATCACATGGCAATTACTGAAACTCCAAAGGAAAGACGACACTTTCATTGTGTCACACTCTTGAAATGGGATATTTGCAAGTCTCCAAATCCCCTTTTAAGCCCACCAGTCAGTTGGCAGAGTTGAAAAAATCTGGTTATATTTTCCACATAACAAGTGTGCAATGGCTATTGCTATGCAGTTTTGCCTCTCGTGTTTAATATAATCAGTGTGAAGTAGTTGTTGACCTACTTTTCAATTAATTGTAGTGAGAACATGAAATTGGTATTACAACAATGATTTTCTTCACTAGGTTACTGGTGACAGATCATCAAAAATAATAAATTACACCCTATCAAAAGTATCAACAGTAGAACATTGTCATATCACAGAGTCTGAGCCACAGCATGACTTTGGAGCATGTGGAGAATTAGGTTCACAGAGAAGCATAATGTTTAAGCACAAGATGGAGAAAGAATGAAAAGCTTCTAAGAAACTAGATAAAAGTGAGTGTGTGAAACTGCCTTGTAGTCAGACTAGTGGTTCATCTGGCTAAATACTGTCTATGATGACTGCCTGCTATCATGGGCAGAGGTCTTTCCAGGTCCTGGTACCTGAGATCCTTTGAACTAGAGCAGTGGTTTTCAAAGTAGTGGGTCATGACCCACTATTGGAACCACCAACTGTCCCCTGCCCCCTTCCTTAAGGGAACAGTATGGCGGCGGCGATCCTGGAGATTGCTGCAGCTGCTGAAAAAGTGCCTGAAAATGAGTTTTTTAAAACTTACCTGGGCCTCAGGGGGAGGCCTGCGTGACCCTCTGCAGGCCTCCCCGATCTTCAGATTGCCACGGAACAGCGATTTTTGACCATTTCCGGTTTTTGCAAAAAACGAAAGTGGTTGAAAATCGCTGCGGAGCAGGAGCCAAGAAGGAGGTGGGGAGGGGGCAGAATGAGGCAGGGGTGGGAAGAACAAAGTGGTGACAGGGCAGGGAGGAGGGTGGATTTGGCCCGGGAAGGGGGTGCGTTTGGTGACAGTGGCGTCTGCCAAATCCTGACCCCCTTCCTGGGCTTGATATGCCTTCATGGGTCAATGTGGACTTACGCAAGCGATATCTCTGGTGCAGGTCCAAGTTGACCCACCAGGCCTGCAGGGGCTTACCACAGGGCAAGGAAACAAATGTTCCCTTACGCCAGTGTTTCCCAAACTTTTTTGATCTGCGGCTCCCTTGTCCATTGGCAACCATTGGCTGCAGCTCCCCATTACATTATGTTGATGCCTGCTAATTGGTATTGCACTGTTTTCCGACAGGATTCTGTGGCACTCAGCAGCTCCCCTGGCTGGTTTCCGTGGCTCCCCCAGTTTGGGAACCACTGCCTTACATCAAGGAGACTTCCTGAGGCCAAAACTCCCCCACAGGATTCACTGGCGGACTCCCCCATGGAATTCGGTTGGTGCTGCTGCCTCGCTGTGTGGGGAGATGCGTTGGATTGGGCTGTAAATGTTAGTTGTCCATTCCTACTGTATTGTCTGTCATATATTGCATATCAACCCAGCATGATGCATCTTGAAACAGTCTCTCCGTTCAGCTGTTCTCTCACAATGGTCAGCTTGTTGATGTAAGTAAGAATATCATTTAGGCCAATATCTGTCTGTAAATGAACCGACGCCTGTTTTCCTTTTATATTTTACTCCACAGTTTGGAATTCTGGTTATTGCATTTGAGTCGATTCTGTCCATTTAACATGTATTGTCCGCAAGACTGTGCTGACAGAGGTTAATGGTGGCATTATTAGCTATTAACACAGCACTGTGCATATGTGCTAATCAGTGCTGGCTCTCAGGCCAACCATTATTGCCCATAAAATTTCCATTAAGCATGCAGTTCGGGCATGTCAACAATATTCTCCTTGGCCAAAGCGAGTTTGTTGTCAACAAAAATGAAAAATTTGAAGACTTTAATTTGTTTAAATTTCCTCTAAAGGCTGAATGTGCCTTTTACATCTGCTGTCCTGCTGATTTGGAGAGCTCCTCTACTTTCTGAGCTATGAGAATTCTAAGGGCAGCAATACTGAGCTTAGTTTCCTTTGAATGAGAGAGGGCTGGAGACTTAATATTTGCTTTATTTACAAATATGCATGAACAAGTGGAGGCCAACATGCAGTCCTCTATGACAGATCCTCCAAGACTAACAGCTTGATCCTGTCTACCTTGGATGTGGAGCAGCTGGCGTGCCTGTCTCACATCCAAGGCAGATGGGATCAAAGTCCAAGGAAGGACCAAAATCCAGGGTTGGCTTCAGGGGATGGGCCTATCTATCCAGGCATGTGCCAGGAACCTATGACTCTGATAGGAATTGCCCCACCCCAAACTCTCATTGGTGGCTGCAGGAATCATGGCAGTCTAGAAGTTTCCTAAACAAAATAATAATCTAGGAGAAGACTCTGATGCTGGGAAAGATTTAAGGCAAAAGGAGAAGGGGAAGGCAAAGGATGAGATGGTTAGACAGCATCACCGATGCAACGAACATGAAAATGAGCAAACTCAGGAAGATAGTGGAGGACAGAAAGGCCTGGCGGGATATGGTTCATGGGATCACAAAGGGTCGGGCATGACTTAATGACTGAACAACAACAGAGTTACAATGACTCTACATTTTCTTGAGGAAACTGTAAGTCTATTGTGATGTGCACAGCAACCAGTGGGATTCTTCCACAAGCCCATTAGGTCCCCTGGAAGAATCTCTATTGGTCTTTTGCAGGGAAGGAAGGGAGAGGGGATACATACTAGGGGGCTGCAGCCAATCAGAGCTCCTCAGCAACAATCCCCACATTTACATTTAGGGTTGTGTAAATCTACCCTTCACATTTTACATGTTTAGTAATAATGGGCCATAATTGTTCAATACAAATTGCAGCAGCTCCACCATTTTGGGGGGATGACGACAATATACATGGTGGCATACCTTAAATTAAGTTAACTCATAATAATATACCTAGGGAAGAATAAACTTACATAATCAAATTGTGTACTACACAAGGGCTAAGTCAAAATGCCCCCTCCTGAAACCGTTACCCCATTGTAGGGGCAAAATTAGGGGACTATTTCAACAATTGTGGAACAGAGGACTTTCTAGTTTGTAACTCAAATCATTATGCTACACTGACTGGCATCTTTGACTTTGCTTCAGACTATCTAGTCATGAGCCAAACTGAGATTTTCCACCATGGAGCAGGCATTCATTTGCTGTTAATTAACATTGAGCTGAAGAGAAATCTCATTGTGCCTGAGCAGGATTGAGGCTCCTCATTCGCTGAGGCACTCCTAAAAATTTTACCTCAGAGAATTTCAGGCAATTATTTCTCCATTTAGATTGACTCAGTTTTAAATCTTTAAATAACATTTTTATATTGGCAATAAGTTTTAACTGTTTTTTAATGAACAATATCTCTAAACATAATTATGTATGTTCATGAGCTATTTTCACTTTTTGAAATATAAGGGCACCTAGTTTCCTCCTTTCCATTTCTCCCATCCCTGATAAAACATGTAATATTTGTTTCCTTAAAGGGTATATTAGAACAATATTTGTTTGTGGATGATTGGATTTTCTGTGCGCAGTTCTCTCTAGATCAGTGGTTCTCAAACTCTTACAGGTGATCAAGGGAACCTGTAAGTCGCGTGCTCGGTGGCGACATTGGCAACAGCACTTCCAGGGTCCCACCACTGTCACAGGAAAAAAATGTTTTTCACTTACCGGGGGTGCGCCGGCCCTCTGGGGGTTGTGGGGACCATGTGGCCCCCTCTACAGCTCCCCCCATGCCTCAAAAAGAGCTTATAAGTGTGCTTAGTTTTTGTTAAAAATTGGATGCTCTTCTGAGTGTGGGGGGGGGGCGTAGAGGACTTCAGAGGGTCAGCATGACTGTTCGTAAGTGAAAATACCCCCTTTTTTACCCCATAATGGGCACACGTTGCCACACCCCTTATGGGGGTAGTGACTGCTTCCAGCTGGTGAGGTGAGTCATGACTCACCAGTTTGAGAAACACTGCTCTAGATGTTATCATCAGGAATAAGAGACTGGAAAAACCAGAAATGAGAACAATAAGGATTTCACGTGAAATCAAGGTCAACTCATCCATGCAGTAATGCACATCTCTTGCTGGGGGGGGATGCACATCTCTGCTCACTATCCTCTGCCTCTCCTCCTGCTGCTGCTTCCTTTCCTTCCTGGAAAGGAAGCAGAGAATGGAGCAGTAGAAGAAGTGAGGAGGAGAAAAGAGTGGTGGGCTAGAAGGTCAGCAACGCTCAGAGCAACAGAACTCGGGGGGGGGGGGTTTAAAAATACGCCACTTTTTTAAAAAAAAGTGCAAGGTGTCAACCAATTAAAAAATACAAAATAAAAGCAATGGCAGATTTGAACAGCATTTAAAACAGCACTAGGAATTATCTTTAGGTGATAATGATGCTGACCCATGTTGCAGGTAGTTCTGCTTTGTGAACCTCCAAATATAGTAGTGTCCAGATTTAATAACTGAGACAGAGCAGAAAACGGACAAAAAAAAAAGCACTGGTGCATTTATGTGCAGTGATATTTAGCATGTGCTGACCTTTTAAAAATGTATACATTGTACAAAAGTTTCTTTCGCTTTGACTCTTTTATAATGCACTGCAGTTTTGCAAATGACAGCGTTCACTGCAGTAGCTCTAACCACTTTGCACCTCCTAGGAACATCTGACAGATGTTTGCCAGGTGTACCTGTCATGCCTTGAAATGCCATTGATTACAGTGAAACACCCATTTGAGTTGAAAATGATGTTGCAGGAATTCCAGCAGAGAAAAGGTTAATTCATTTTTCATGACTCCCCAGCTCCTGTGGCTATATCATTTGCTTGCTAACATTTGTCTTTATTGAATGCCACCTTCAGGAGACACATGATCAATGTGTACACCTTGGCACACTTCTTTTGTCTTCACAGTTCTTTTATACCTCCTTTTGGAGCTGCAGGAAGGCAGTGAAATTTATTCATTAGACAGTGTACCGCAAATAATCCTTTGCCTCCTGGATGATAGGAATGTGTGAAACTTTCTTTGAAAGGCCGCCTTCTCCTCAGAGACATTGGTTGTATGTTTACTTCGAACATCAACGCTGGCAAACATTTTGTTTTTCCAGGCCTTAAAACCAGAGAGGTTTGAAAATTCAATCTGTTTTCAAATAGTGTTTGACATTCTCCTCCCTAAGATATGTGTTTTTCTTTTACTGAATAATTCTGTTTCTCTCATCACCAACAACATTGACAACAGTAGCCCTGGTGATACAAATATCTATAGTTTTCAAAGACTGTAACAGCCCACTTCCAGACCCTCCTATCATCTTTCTCTGTTTTCCTCCAGCCAGCCATCTTGTAGACAGTGGTTATGATGACTGCCTCTTGAAGTCACAGGGAAATGGGCAAGAATACTATAACCAACACCACCCCTGAATCTGTAACCATATTAGCCCTCCCTTACACAAAGGTTAGATAACAAAATACATGCAACGAGATAATGAATAGTATGCCCAACATTGAAATAGGCTATGTAGGAGCAAAGCATTGGAGAGCATCAATCCCTCTATAGTTAAGGTGTGTGGCATTCTCTCTGCAGGTTGAGGGCAACACTGAAACGGGTGCCAGTCATCTATAGACGTTGAATAAGAATTGGTTACATGCTGAATGGCCCAATCCTATGGGCCATTTATGACAGTGGATCTATCCTGCGATGATGCAAACATTGCACCACTGTCACACGTGATGGAGCTGCTGGCGGAAATGGCCAAAGGCTCCATGCATGCATCAGACTTCCCCGGACATGCCAGGCCCTATCACAACTTTTCAACCCACCCCCTTCCTCTCCTCGGGCTTATGCCAGCAAAATAGCCAGCATTGGTTTGAGGAGACCCATAGGCAATCAGATGGCCTACCTGGAGGCAAGTATAAAAGGTTTTAATGTGCCTCTTGCTGGCCATCTGATCGCTCCCCTACCCCCACCACAGCATGTGGCACGTGCTCCAGCAGTGCAGCTGCATGGCAGAAAATGGCGGAAGATGGGATTGGGCTGAAAATCAATGACAATGAGTACCCATTGGAAAGGATGGATGTAGTGCCAATTTGAAAATAAATCCTATTATCTTTTGCAGATCCCAATAGTGTCATGCCTCTTGCTCTGAGCTCAGAGTCCAACTGCAGGTGAGTTATTTTGTTCTTTTTGTTACTTTCATTATTTTGATGCAACTACTGCTAAGAATGGTGACTTTCATTGATACAAAAATTAGTCAGTATTGAGGTAGGGAATGCAAGATTCATTGTTTGCATTCCCTAGAGTAAGACATAGTGGCTCCTCTGACCATGTGGTAAGCTGTTTCTGTACAGCTGCGTGTGCAATGTGAACTGGGCAGTTTTCCTCATGTCATTTACAAAGGGCAAAGTTAGAAAAATGTAACCATTCTACATTCTGAAATGCTCACTTGAATGTTTGTCCACCAAGTTGTTAAATTGCTACCTGGAGCAATCTAAAGCAGCTCCCACATGTCACATAGTTACCAGTGGTTATTTCTTGAAATATGTCCATTATCAGACTTTTTGGTCTTTTTGCACAAGCCTGTGCATGTCTATTCTGATGTAAGACCCACTGTGTTCAATAGGGCTTACTCCCAGGTAAGTGTGCATAGGATTGCAGCCTTAAAGCCCAATCCTATCCTTCTTCCCCACTGGTGCAGCCAGTGGGGGAGGGCAAAACGGTTCTGCCTTCCCCCACTGGCTGCACCAGTGGGGGAGAAGGATAGGATTGGACTGTTAATTTATTCATGCAAACTGCACCGCAGTAAACAAAACAATTTATTTAGTTTTATTCTGGCCCTAAGTCTATGATGGCGTTTGCTTTGCCGATGTAATTTAGCAGCTAATAATCTCAAATTCTCCTATCAGGTACTCAAGCATGTGGTTAACTATGAATGATGCTACTCAAGGGCGTTAAATTAAGTATATTCTCAGATGGCTTTCAGGGTTGGACATACAAATGCATGCTACCAAATGAGAACTCTGGAGAATACGGAAACCTGATTTTAATGTTGCCTTATCTTTCCAACAGTGTATGTTATGCTGGAATACATTACAAAATTTCAGTAACGAAGGGTATGATTTGATACATTCCTGTTGTCGTAGGTCTATAAAGTTTGCATTGTTTCTCTTTTCCAGACAAGGCTGTTCCTTCCCTGACATATGTCAAATTGTACAGAATCTCATCCATCTAATTATCTATCATGCACACTGAGTTTTAGGAGTATAAAAATCATATTTTCGGCTCCAGGATACATGCTAACCTTTTAGAAATGCTCCAATTGTCGTTGTTCCACGTTTTCCTCCACCTGCTAAATATTTGCATTGACTGCCTTTTGCGTCCTCCTCCTCCTCAGTGTAATCCAAGCAAGATGTCTTTGCTGCTGTGTTTTTCATGCCTTGTGCAACATGCAGGTGACTTAAGAACATAAGAAGAGCCCTGCTGGATCAGGCCAAAGGCCCATCTAGTCCAGCTTCCTGTATCACACAGTGGCCCCACCAGATGCCTCAGGGAGCACACAAGACAACAAGATACCTGTATCCTGTCGCCACTCCCTTGTACCTGGCACAGAGAAAACCTACTCCTCCAACCAGGAGGTTGCTTATTCCTATCATGATTTGTAAGCTGTGATGGACTTTTCCTGCATAAATCTGTCCAATCCCCTTTTAAAGGCATCTAGGCCAGGTGCCATCCCCACATCCTGTGGCAAGGAGTTCCAAAACCTTCTTTTGCAGCCACATTTTATCCCATGGTATGTAGTTCTACCCAGGAAGCAAGAGGCAAAATCAAGGCCAGTAGTCATGGAGTCCGTTAAAAATGCAAAGGCATGAATGCAGCCAGTTTTGTGTGTGAGTGATAGAACCCAGTGCAGAGAAGCCCCAATCCAGAGGTAAGAGTGGAAAAGAAAGCAGAGTTCTGAATGAATCAGACTGAGCAAGGAAGAGCTGGAACTGGATCCAGCGGCAGAGTGCAGGGAGGAAGTACGGCAAAGCACCAGCAGGACTTGCAAAGCAGACAAAGTAGCCTGTTCCTGTGGCACAAGGCTTTTGGCTATCCTGGGGGGGGGGGGGGTCGCTATTTCCATGTGGAATCGGTGGTAGTCCATTGCCTGACTCAGAGAGTAGAGGCAAGCAAACTGATAGCTTCACAATGTCGGAATACCTTGCAGAGTAGAGCACTGCAAGGGTCCCCATTCAGCCCACAGGATCGAGGGTGGCCAACTTTTGTCCCATCTGAGCTCTTGTCTTAAGATGTTTACGATATCTGATCTGGAAAATAACATGCTTCTCTTTCTACAGAAAGCACAGGCAGAGGTGTCCAAGTCAGCCGTGATTTGGCATCTATGCCTGATTCTAGGCTATGTGGGACCCAAAGTAGCCTCACCTCCACCACCTTCAGAAATGAGCTGTTCTATGGCAGCAGTGAACAGACGGGAAAGCTGCAGAAAACATTTAGCTTTGTATGTGATGTTTTACGTGAATGCATTGGTGCAGGAAGAAGTCATGTACAGTACTATGTGTGAATATCATGGATACAAATATCATGGATACACACTAAGAACAGGAACCTGCTGCCAACTAGGGCTTCCCGCAAGCATATAGCCATCATAATAATAATACATCATAATATACATTTGCATGATCTCTTTGCATGTTGATCTACACTGGTGTATGCAGGGTTTTCCCTACTCCAGTGTACACCTTTACGGGGCGAACATCTTGTGTGCAGTGTTCCCAAATCTATGTTCTGCTGCATCCAGGCTATTATAAACGTGACGCTGATTTGCTATGCACAGAGCATTTGTGCTTTCTTCTGTCTGACCCCCCCCCCTTGTTTCATCCATGCAAGTGTGGAGGTCTGATAGCATTTCAGATGTGTGCACATTTGGCAAAATGCTGAGCAAAATAAGAAGGTGGTGGTAATGGCTTTTATCAACATTTGGTTCCTTCAGAAACATCCGTGCTGTACATTTACATCACACGAGTTAATAAATGATGGCAAATTCCTCTAGGCATTATCAAACTGTGTGAATTTGTGTATCTGATCAAATATTTATTAGCTGCAGTCTCTTTCTCGTTGAAGATTTTTCTTTGCATTTATTGCTCTAGGCCTTACTCCCCAGTACTGTGGTGAGACCCAAGGGTTCGTGCCCCTGAAGAACAGCAATCATTATGAAAAACCCTTCTTCAAAACCACAGGCGGGATGAATTTTATTTTTTTTGGTATTTCTCTCCCCCCCCCCTTCTTAAGTAAACTACCATGCTATTTAATTATCTTTTCCAGCTCATTTGCTTGACCTATATTAAAACTATGCTGAAACAAAATTTCATTATCAGAGCTGAGAAGATATACTAATTTCCACTGATATGACCTTTTAATCATTTTACACTTCTGTGACAGAGGTTCTTGTGCTATAGGGTGCCATAAATAGAAATAATATCTTTAGCATCAGTATCAGTGTCAGTATCAGTTCTATTTCATGGAAGTACTCCAAATGTCCTGATTGAAATAAAGAGGTTTTTGCTCTGACAGCAATAGTGTGTATTAACCTAGGGGCCCAATCCTATCCAACTTTCCAGCACTGAAGCAGCAGCAATGCAGCCTCGAGGTAAGGGAACAAACGTTCCTTTACCTTGAGGAGGCCTCCATGACTGCCCCCTCACTGCAGGATGCAGTGCATGACCCGTTGGCATGGCTGCATCAATGCTGGTGGAAAGTTCGATAGGATTGGGCCCTTAGACAGGGGCGTCGCTAGCCCTCCCGGTGCCCGGGGCACGGGTTACCCGAGCACCCCCCCAGAAGGGCCCGAGCGCCCCCCAGAAGGGCCCGAGCGCCCACCCCCATCGCTCTCCCTACCTTCTTCAGCCTCCTCGCCACTGCCGGCCCCACGCTCACCTCGGCGCGGCTGTTTAAAAGTCGCGCAGAGGTGAGCGCGGGGCCGGCGGTGGCAGTGGCGAGTTGGCTGAAGAAGGTAGGGAGAGCGATGGGGGTGGGCGCTCGGGGGCCGGGAGCGCTATTGCTCTCCTTACCTCCTTCTTCTTTCTTCGCCGCCGCCGGCCCCGCGCTCACCTCGGCGCGAGTCGGCTCCTTTTAAAATTGGCTGTTCTGCACATGCGCAGAACGCCTAAGAGGCCAAGAGAGGGCAAAATTGCCCGAGGCCACAGCCCGAGGCCACAGCCCCCCCCCCAAGAACGCCACTGCCCTTAGACACTGCCTTGTCAGGCCACTGGTCCATCTAGCTCAGAATTGTGTCATCTGTGGTAGGTTCTCCAAGTTTTCATGCAGAAGCCTTACTACTCAAGATCCGTTTTTGTGGAGAACTGACAGGGATTCAGCATGGGTTCTTGTGCACGCAAAGCATAAATGCACTGAGCCATGTGAGTGTGTGCATGCATGCATGAATTTCTGTCCCAAAGTTTCTCAGCAGTTTACAAAATAAACTCTTAGAAATGAAATTTTCTAACTACCCAATCCTAACCCCCACCATTGGCACCAATGCAGCTGCACTGGCGGAGTGCACGCTACATCCAATGGTGTGGGGGGGGGAAGGAGCGGCATCAGAAGCCAGATGTAAAAATATTTAAAAGGAGGTAAGTAAAAAACTAAATGGGTACAGCCAAGGAGGTAACAAAATATTTTTCTATTGAATGCCATTTGCAACACAATGGGAACTGTTTGTGCTGTCTCTGGACTTCCAGGATACTGTACAATACCTTTTATATTTGCATAATGTTGTTAGGAAGGAATAATAATTTTCTAGAGTTAGGAATAGTTCCATAACAAAGAGCCAATGTGGTATACTGGATAGTGCCCTCGCTATCACCCATCCCATAGACTTCAAGGTAAGATTTAAGTTCACAGAGTTCATATAGTGCATGGCGAAGAGGGCCCCCTGGAACCTAACCCAATTTTTCCCATAGGCTCAATGATTTGGTATCTGCTAATTCAGTATTCACTAGGTTTTCCAGGAACCTAACCCTAGCGGATAATGAGAACTGACTGTTCGTCAGCCATTTTGCTGGTGTGTGTCTGAGGAGAGAAAGGAGATGCGGTGGCCTGAGAAAGAAGGGATAGGATCTGGCACACACTTGTGCCACCAAGATCCAACCCTTCCCTCCCTCTCCCGGCCCATACTGTCCTTCGATTGTCCTGAAACTCCCTCTGCTTCCCCATCACCGGCTATGACACACCTCCACATCCAACTTACCAACTTATGCAGTGGTGGCCTGGATTTCATATTAATTCCAGCAGCACAAAGCCCCAATCCCTCAGTGTTATTTCTTAAGTGTAAAAACCAATTAAAGCTTTATGCAACAATCATGGTTTGCTGTGACCATGCTGTGAAATGTCACTCATGGTTCTCTAGATCCAGGCCTCTGTCTCTTCCACTTTATCTCTGACTCATGTGCTACCTGTGTCTCCTAGTTGTCAACACATGCACAGTTTTTACTGAGTCTTTACTTCCTCAAAGTCAACACAATACCGAATAACCTTTTTCTTACACATAACCCACAGCATTTCGGGTAAAGCATGCTTGTGTGTACTTCTTCATGTATTTCTCCAAAGGAGGAAATGATCCTGAAGAATACACTAGAAAAGAGAAGAATTGGTACTTACACAGGATATGCATTGTTTCCATTCCCACAGCTAACTGTGAGAGACAGATGTGCTCATAGTCACAGGGGCTGCACACAGAAATGTAGAGATTCTGTATGCTCAATAGCTCAATCGCACCTAAATTCTGCACTGGAAAATCTCTCACCTTCAGCTACCCCTATTTTCCGAGGACCATTCCAATATAGCATCATTGACTTTTGTAGGGCTACTCTAAGATAAATGGGTGGTGAATAAGTAAAATGAATGAGTACAGCCAAGGACATCTAAGGTGTAAGGAATTTCGTGTTCTTCACTCTTTAATTGAGCATCTGCATTCAAAAGACCTCTGTGTACACCACTCCAAAGTTGCCACTACCCTTTTTTTCCCCTCACAACGTCCCTTGCCTTTTGTATCCTCAATCTGGAAGCTTCCCAATTTATTTCAGCAGAAGGAAGGGCAAGCCCTTGGAGTCTAATTCAGCATGTTGCAGCACAAACCCATAAGAGATGAATCCCCGAGGCTAGATCTCAAGGCTGTACAAATTAGCTGGTAAGCGACCCTAAAGAGACAGCTCGGCATTTCCTTCGTGTATATTTAGACTTGCCCCTCACTGAGCTTTTGCTGCACCATAACTGGGTGAGGAGACCTTCACATGCAAATTCTGCAGGGCGGTGACCTTTTCCATTGTCTGTATAGTACAATGGCCACCAGTGATGCTGAATAAATCACATTGTTGTTTATAGAACTCTCATAAACCCTCAAGTGAACTACATTAACATATTATTGCAGGAGGCAAGTAAACATACAAAAGTGGTATGATTGTGAGTTATGGCTTACAAAAGCACACATTTCATACTGAAAAATTGGAAGGGACTCTCGGGAGATTTGCAGAGGCACTCAGCTTGCATAACTTATTTATTTATTTAGGGTAATATAAAGAGACAGAGGAAGACCTACACTAGGCTCTAGGCGTCCTTGGCGTTTATTTACAAGCAGAGCCACATAAAGAGCAAACTAGGAGCACCATATGCCATGGCCCGCTCTATCTGCCGTGTATAAAACGTAGGCAGCGGGGTCTACACGAATGACTGTGCTTCAACAGGGGTAGGAGGAGTCACAGGTAATTTGCGTGTAGTCAACAACTTTAGTACCTTATGGGTGCCTGGGGAAGGCTGTTCTGTTTTCCCTGGCTTTTTGATGATGGCTTATGTTGTATTAATTAGTAACTGTAGTTAGTGTAGCTTGTGGGTAGGGTTGATGTTTGTCATGATCTGTGAACTGCTGGCACTACTTTGACTTGCTTTTACTGCTGCTTTGAGATATGGATGTGTTTGATCTACTGCTGTTAGGTTTTTACTGTTGCTGTATTGTTATTTTAATGGTTTTTAATGGTCTTATGGGCTGCCTTGCATAGCACTGTGTGGCAGAAAGGTAGCATCAACATTCCTGTAATAAACAAATACAACTTCCACATCATCTATAGCTGAGTTGAAAGTTCAGCTCAGAACTTTCAGGTCAAAACTGGGAGGAACAGGAGGGTGAAATTGCCCCAGTACACCTTATTTTGTTTGCATCATGCATTTTGCAGGGGCAGCACGTTCCCTGAAACAATGGCACTCTCTCTGTCCATTGGAGGCTGCCATCTTTTAAACCATCAAAATGGCGCTACATTATTCCATAGCTTTATTCCAGGGCAAACAGGGAAGAGAAATGTTTCCACTTCTGAGGGAAATGGAGGAGATGAAAACCACCAGCCACCAAGAGTGGCACTACTGCTACAAGTATGGCTCCTCTTTCACCTGCCCTATAACTGCCCAAATGCCCTTCCCCATCTTGCCACCTGCCAAAGGGGTGCTGAAATTGAGGGTGAGCATTTTGACTCTTCCTATTCCCTGCATTACTCTCACAGAGCTACTCCAGAATACTGGAAAGAGCAGGCATAGCATAGTGCTGAAACTGAACTCCAGAAAGTCCAATTCAGATCGGCCTTCGACTCACCAGGTAGCTGTAGGTAAGCATTCTCTGAACCTTCCTCCTTCCTGCCATCTGCAGTATGGGGATGATAGCAACTTTACAGGGTTGTTGTGGGGAATCACAACAAGATAATGTGGGTGAAGTTGTTTGAACAGTAGAATGCACTGTATAAATGGTACACATTATTATCTCTACTTGCGTATGCATGTGCGTAGAGGGGCACATGTGCACATGCGCACACACACTTATACTGCACTACTCATTTTGTTGTCATCCTTGAATGGGAAAACGATGATGACACAACACCTCTAAAAACTCCTTAAAACACACTTCTGTGGTTTGGGAAAAATCTAACGAATATGGACTGCTTTTGCCTTTAGACCTGGTTTCTGGGACATGCACATACCTGGTTTCGGAGACATCCGTCTTTGAGATTTATTTTCTCAAGTATGAGGGTTAAAAGCGCAGCACATATCTACATGAATTGTTCACCATGGGTCATTGTCTATTAGAGGCATCTGACCTGCCTTGTCTGTGCCGTGGCAAGCATCTGAACTGACAGCATATGGGAATCAGTGGAGCATAGTGTTGCCACACGGAAAATCATATTGTTTGAAGAGATGTCAGCTTTCCTGCTTCAGCTAATGATGCATGGAAAATAGGTGTCAATGGAAGTTCTGTGAATGGGGCACAATGGCTGTCTCCAGCTGCTTCCCTCGGGATCAAAAGATTAAAATTATCAGGGCCCTCTCTGTTGATTATTGTGATATGCTTGTATTAGTTTTAAGCCCCCAGCCACAACCACCTGTACAGTATCCATGACAAGGAATTACAAAGATAAATAAATAAGAAGAAGAAGCAGGAGCAGGAGCACTTGCTGCTGGAGAATTACACAGTTCTCGCTAGAGAGAATTAAAACAGAAGCCAGGAGGATGACAGAACCTAAATGATGTCATCGCTACTAGGGGGTGATGCATTATTTATGATTATTGTGGGCCTAGTTCCCCAGAACAATCCAATGCATGAAATGACATACTGTATTTCTAATATGGGAACTTGGGCTTGCTAAACCAAGTAAAGCACACAATTACTCTGCTGGGGTAGGCAGAAGGTGCTCCGGTCAGATCGGTAACTCCAACTATCATTCTAAGTCACTCTCAAACCTTCTTCCCCTGATTGATTTGTTTTGTCTTGTGTCTTTTTCTGGCTCCCACCAAAGCAGTTCCAACCCAGTCTTGTTTGGAGCCTGGGCAGGATATTGAGGGGAGTGAGCTTGCACGCCAAGAGCTGCACTATGCCATGCTGACAGTGACACCTTTCACAGAGAAAGGGTTCACCTACAGTGCAACTAGGGTAACTCTTTTAAAATGAAAGCGAGGAGTGCTTTGCCGCACCACACTCCCAAGCAGCACGTATTCCACCCTGAAAGGTGGAATTCTAGGAAAGGTAGGTGTGTGTGTGTGTGTGTGTGTGTGTGTGTGTGTGTGTGTGTGTGTGTGTGTGTGTGTCAGGGCCTCTGATAGGAATTTTATCAGGGGGTACAAAGTTTATTTTGGGCCCCTTCTCAAAGGGCAGGAAGAAGGTAGCAACAACCAGAAAAGTCTCTGGAGCCCAGGTCTACCAGACTTCCCGATGTGGTGCCCAAGTCTACCTGCCTGGTAGATCTGGCCTCCTGGTTAGCCCAGCCTCCATCTTTCACTCTCCATGAGACCAACTGAGATCCCAGGAAATTTCTGGGGCCCCTCCTTTGGCTCCTGGGCCCCCTTTTTGACCCTGGGCCAGGGTACAATTTACCCCCTTTACCCCCCTCTCATGGGCCCTGGTGTGTGTTACATTTAGGCACAGTGAATTAAGGCATTTTTACCCAAGGATGTATACAGTCGGACCTTTTTATCCATGGTTTTTTTTATCCACGGATTTGACTCAACACGGATATCAAAACTGTGGAAGAGGGAGTCCAACCGCACTACATTACCTCTTTTTGCAGCGTTGTCGGTGCTTGCCAGCCACTTCCAGCCTCCTGCGTGTGTCCAAACCACTGAAAACTGCTGAAAAATGCAGCCATTTTACAGGTTGATTCCAGTAGTGGCTTTTGTTTTTTCAGTCAGTTTAAACAAACTCAGGAGGAGGGAAGCGGCGAAGATGCTGGGAAAAAGGTAATGTGGCACCGCTCCCGACCCCTCCCCCTTCTGGATATCATATAACCCTGAATTTCTTATCCACTGTGGTTCCAGGAACAGAACCCCAGCAGATAAAAAGGTCCGACTTTATATACAACAGGAGTTAAATACGTACACCTGTGGGCTGGGAGAAAATGTGCTCCGTCTCCTTATGCACAACCCAGCCTTCAGAGTGCCCCTCCCTCTCTTCCCTTGGCTGTGTTTTAGATCCCACCAGAGAGTTGTATATACTGTAATGCTGTTAATAAACTGCTTATGTTACCACCAGCCTCTGTGTGGAGGCAGAATCAGTAGTCAAAGTTCAACAGACAACGCAGAGGTTAATAGAAAGTCTTAGAGGCCCTCGCTGAGGCCATCCTGTAAGCAGGGTTTAAGAAAGGAGTCTTTCACAAGGAGTCTCTCTTTTGCCTTCAGATTTGCAGTTAGTATCCCTGGAGAGAGTTCTAATTGAGTCCTTTCACTGATTAGATCTGCAGTGCAAATAAGCAATGGCAAATGGCTTGATGCTTCTGACCTGCCTTAATAAACAGGCAGTCACATTCTGCAGGGGGTTTGGGTTGAATCTGCTCAAATATTTGTGCTGAACAGGAGGCTCATCTCAAGGTGAGGACATAACTCATACTGTAGCCATGAGCTTTCCATTGGAGAGAAAGTATATATCATCTCAATATTAATATATTAAGAATATTTATATACTTATATATGTATATACCACTCTTTAACAAAAAGCAGTTTGCAGCTGACATAGCAAAATCAATCAGTCATGTTCCCTGTCTCCAAAAGGCTCACAATATGCCCCATGCCCCATAAGTCCCACACATGACGGCAGCCTTGCTTGATATTATATCCTTCTGTCCTGTACAATGCAGTGTTTTTTTTGTTTTTTTTGGTCATGACAGGTTCTTGCTAGCTGTGGGGTGGAACTCATGATTATTCTTCAGGAGCATTTGTATCTATATTAGTTGTGAAGCATAAAAAGTATTTTGCAATTTATTTCAGAATATATCCAAGATTGGGTCTTTGACTGCTACTGAGAATGTTGCTCCCCTAAAAAACCAATCTCTCCCAGCACACGGAAACCTGCAATGGTGCCCCTAGGGTAGGGACAGAATCCCCATGGCTTTATTAGTCTGACTCGATGGTGCAAAGATATGAATGTTTGACGATGTTGCGTCCAAAAACACTTTACCTTGCAATATCCTGAAATCTGCAGCGAAAGGAATTTGAGGCTTTTAACTACTACCGTCGGCTGCTTAGTTAAAAATACCTAAGCAGACTGTTTTCTTTCCTGAGACTCTGCTGTGAAGTAAGCTATGAAATATATACTTGCATCCGGGAAGAACATTATAGTAATGTGCCAATAAACTGTGATTCTGCAGACTTGATTTGATTTTCTTTCCACAGTACTATGTCTCTCAAATGAAGACTGCCCAAGGCTGCTGAAGGACTAGAGTTCTTCCTTAGGTTTTCCATTTGCACCTAAAAGGGAAGGCATTTGAAGTGTTAAGAGCCTAGGGTCAAAGAAATCCCAAAGAATATGTGTGTTTTATAGGCATTAGTAAAATCTTTAGTGCAGCAGTAATAAAAATGGAAATAAAAAATTGTATTTTGTTCTCATATTGCAATATGAGCCAGGGATTCTAATTAACTTAATGTAGGAGCCAAAGGGAAAATTCTTATACGTGTTACTCCCATCTTATGGTCTTTAAAATTATAATATGAAATATAGGTAGCATGATTCTTCTGTCTATTGTCGTAATTTGCATATGCTATATAATGTCACTCCGAGTCTTAATAGTCAATCCTTGTGTTATTCTAACCTTCCAAAGTGAAAAGACAAAGGACGATACATTATCTGCACATTAATGCATGTATATCTGGTGAGTTGTTGAAATTTGTTTTGTGGTGTCTCTGCTAATTTTATACTTTGCTTCTTTGGATATTTCATAAAACAAAGCACGTACTACTCCAGAACAAAGAAGATCTAGGACTTCAGCCTTTGACGTAAAACTGCTTCCAACGGCTTCACATTGTTCGACAACAATGGAGTATAGTGGTGTTTGCTACTGAAGTGAAAAGGGGGGGGGGAAATATGGATTTGCCTTAGAATACAGACCTGCCTTGCCTACAGTAGTATGGTCTGCTGTTGCTGGTAATGGCTCTCCAAGGTCTTGGGTCTTTCTCAGCCTTGCTACCTGAAATCTTTAACAGGAGATGGCAGGGACTGAAACTGGCAGTGCAATCCTTTCCAACTTATACCACCGGTGTAACCAGCAGGGGAGGGCGGGAGGCTTTGGAGGGGAGGGGAGGTTTAAATCCCCTTTGAATCCCCTTTCCATTCTGGGGCCTCCCATTCTCACTGCACAGCTGGTTACATCAGTGGTGTAAGTTGGATAGGATTGCGCTGTGGGACATTCTGCATACAAAGCATATGTTCTATCCCTGAGTTTTGGTCCCTCTCTATAAATGAGTATCTCCAAAGTATCTCTGTGGACACATCAGGGAAACTCAAAATAGAGGTGATGTCTGCTCATTGCTCCCACAGTGGTCAAGCCGCAGCACATTGTGTGCCACTTTTTCTGTAGACAATCTTGAATGTGCCACTCTATGGTTGCCCTGTTCACCTGCCCCTTCTAGTCGCACTTGGCGTTTTAAAGGGCCCTGCCCTCCTTCCGGTCCCTGGCCTGGTGCCCCTCCCACTGCCATCCAAGAGGCTGCGCCATCAGTTTCATCTGGCGGGTCCGGTGCCGTATGCTGGTGTCCGCCTCTGGTGGCGTCCAGGTCTGTCACTTCCTGGCGCACCTGCCTGCATCAGCTGGTGTGACAACCGGGTAGCGCCCAAGTATGCTTTGCTTGGGGCCAGTCGTTGGCCAGCTTTGATCCGGCTTGTCTGCAGCAGCAGCCCCCATGCCATGGCAAATTGCACGGCAAGACTTGGAGGCCACGCAACATGCTTCGGAGCAGATCTGGAACTCCTTGCCCAAGACGGGTAGGCCACAGTCCAGACACTGGCAACTTGCACATCCAATTTGGAAAGTGTCCATGTGCTAGTAGTGCCACGGATTGGCCACCCCTGGCTCAACCCAATGTGCTCTCCACAAGCCTACTGTACCTTTGAAAGCCTTGCAATAACCCTATCTAGCATTACTGGGAGAGTTTCGGTTAGATTGGGGGGGCATAAATTAAACAAGATGCTTATTATTATCTTACCATAATTTTAATATCCCTAGGTCCACTAAATTCATATACCATGAAACCAGTGATAGGGGCAAACTGCATATTACAAATGTGGCCAGTTAATTTAACTATCTTTGTAGTAGAGAATGAGATTGTGTTAAGTAGGTGATTCTGCCATGCAGAACTTTTAAGTAAGTCAGTCCCCACTCACATCCCACCTGACCGAGAGAAGTTATCATTGCCATGTATATTTATTTATATTTATCCAGATACTGTATCTATATCCCACCTTTTTGCTTCTGTAGAAGACCCCAAAGTAGATTACAACATTTTAAAATAGGTATAATATAGCAATAAAATCATAAAATAGACATATAAAATATACCCACTCCCAAACCAACTCACCTAAATCAGGGGTTCTCAACCTTTGGAGGCCCAGGTACCCCCTATCACGGTCCAATTTTCTGAAGTACCCCTTGCTAATTAACTGCTAAATAATTGGATTAATCAATTAATTAATTAGGTAATTAATTGTTAAATAAAAAAGTACTAAAACAAATTTAAATGTGAAAAAATGTCTTATCTAACGCTCTCTCTCTCTCTCTCTCTCTCTCTCTCTCTCTCTCTCTGTGTGTGTGTGTGTGTGTGTGTGTGTGTGTGAGAGAGAGAGAGAGAGAGAGAGAGAGAGAGAGAGAGAGAGAGAGAGAGAGAGAGAGATGCAAGGATATCTTTTTTTCCTCCAAGTCACACTTCACAAAATCAGCTCCTCCCTCCCCCATCCCACCAAAGTACATTTTCCAAAGTACAAAAACAAGCCCAAAACCAAAATCAGAGAGACAGAAGGGTTCCGAAAATAATTACAATTTAAAATCCATGTTAATTAACCCTTAATTAGCTACTGATGGGGCAGATAAGGGGCAGGGCTTGGCATACCCCCAGCAAGAGGTCTGCGTATCCCTAGAGAACCTCTGACCTAAATCATAAACTGACAGTAAGAGCAGGAACTGAAACTAAATTGGGGTTAAAAAACAACAACAAAATGCCTATCTGAACAAAAAAAAAGTCTTTAGTAGGTGACAAAGAAACTCACCAGTGAGGAGGCTAAACAGGGGCCACAACTGAGAAGACCCTGTTATGAGCCTTTGTATTTCAGAAAAGGATAGGCAGAGCATAGCCCCCAGACTGGCTTTCCTACTAACCAGGAGGATCTCGGCTGGATTCAGTCGCAGCTTATTAGACTACATCTTGTCCATCCTGAGTTCAACCTGTTCAACAGCATGGATGTTAAACAGCATGGGAGACAACATGGTACCCTTGAGGGACTCCATAGTTCAAAGGTCAAGAGGCCAAACAGTAGTCTTCCATCACCTCCTTCTGAGACCTACTCTTCAGAAAGGAGTGGAGCCACTGCAAAATACTCCCCCACCCCTAATTCCTATACAGTAAGGATAGATAGAAATTGCTGTGTCAGAACCCCTCAACAAAAACTTGTCTGCCTCTCTGGACCAGGTGTAAGAAATGGGGTTGTAAATTAATGTTGTAAATGCCAGAGTTCCCTATCAGTACGTGATCTCCTTCAAGGATAGAAAACTGACAGATTTGTAGCACACAGTTTCTAGCCACTCATGAAAACAGCTGCCTATATTATTAAAATGTTTGAAATCTGGATAATTTTGTTGCAGGCACTTTTTCCTTCTTTAGCAGCTGAGATGTTCAATAGAAAATCTGACTCTATAATCTTTATTCCTTTAGATGTGTGAAACCCCCCTGAGAAATTTTCACTAATCTTCTTTGAGTCTCTTCCAAAATTTCTCTGATTTTTCATTTGAGCAGCAAACTCTAAATTTGCTCTGAAATTTTGCTGTAGGCAAAGATGTGGTTGCAACGCTCAAAACAACCTATGTTGGGCTGCTTTTAGGCCGCATTTGTGACTTGTGAAGGTATACTGAAAATCCCCTGCTAGTTTTACTCTCAGGCAAGGTTTGGCTTAACCTTTTCTTGGTCCACTAAAAAAAAAAATTGGAACTTTTTGCCCAATTGACCTTCTATCTTTGTGACCTGTTAGTTGATAGTAATTCATCTAACAGCCCAATCCTAACATCTAATTTACGGCAATGGGACCACTGTCCTACTGCCTTAAATTGGCTGCTGACGATGCGCAGAGCATGCCCCTGGCACCATTTTAGAACCAAGTGATTCAAAGTGAATTAGAGCCCAGTCCTATTCCCCATCACGTCATAGCATGCAGGTGCACCAAACAGGCGCACATTGCATGCTATGGTGGGGTGCGACCTGAAGGCAAATAGGAGGCAAGTAAAACATTTTTTTACCTACCTGTGCATAGGCCAACTGGCTGCCGATGGGTTTCCCCAGACATATGCCAGCCATTTTAGTGGCATATGCCTGAGGAGAGAAAAGGGGCAGGGTGGTTTTAAATCAGGGGCATAAATCTGACATGCACAACTGCTGCCGGATCCAACCCCTCTCCCCTGACATGCCCCTGGTTCCTCCCCCAATACACCCCATTATTCCCTCTCCCTGCCTACGAATCACACCCTATGCTGGTTTACCTGCAGTGGAGCAGGTCACTGGTCACAGCAGTGAGCTGCTGCCACTGCTTTGCAATAGTGGCTCAAAAATGGCCACCAGCAGCACACTCTGCGCATCATCAGCAGCTGGTTTACGGCAGTGGGACAGTGTTATGCTGCTGTAAATCAGATGTTAGATTTGGGCCGTGAATCAGATGATGGAACCATAAGCCATAGTATAATTATAGAAAGTGGAGCAGTTACTTGAAATGTCCATGTTGCTCAGTTTCTGAGATGCTGTATAGCCTCGTTTAGTTCTTCATTGTTCCCTTTTCATCCTTTGCATATGGAATCACATTATTTCTAGTTGTAACCTGCCAATTCATTTTAGCATGAGAACATAATGTTGATTATATAACAACCTTTCTTGTGGTTGCAGAAAGACCTCTTGATGAAGGTCTCCAGCAAAGTTTCTTGTGGATAGAGAAATGTCTCCAGCAATGTACTTTTGTAAGCCCACACAGAATATCATTGTGACCCCCATGCCACCTGACATCTTTTTTTAAAACCAATAATGCAATTCTCATGCAGTGATGGGATAGGGCACTGCATTATTGGTTAAAGAAAATGTATGGTGCTGCCCAGAGGCCCTGCCACCCTTGCCACCAAGGTAAGTCCAGAAGGGTTTAGGAAAGGCTTATCTTGGCAGTAGCAGGGGCAGCAGCAAGATGGAGTGCTGTTCTGGGCTCATCCCTTGGCCAGTGCCTGAGTTCGGAGGCCTGACCAGAATTACAAATTTGTGTATTTAAAACTAACAGCCCGATCCTATCCCCCATAGTCCATAGCACACAGCACTGCTGACAGATTAAAATAATATTTTTTATTTATCTCCCTGTAGGCCACTTGGCCCAATGGGTCTCATTGTACTTACACCAGTTCTTTGATTGGTGCAAGTCCAAGGAGACTCCTGGGGGCAGGTTCAGGCTGGGAAGGGAGGATAGGATCTTGGCATGGATAGGATCCACTGCCACCAAGGTCTTCCCCTGAACCACCCCAAACTGCCCCAGCCCAGCCCACTGCCCATGATCCTCCTATGAACTGCCCCCACTGCCAACTTACCCAGTGGCAGCAGAGGATGCAGGATGATTACGCCCACACATGGCTTCCGGCCATTTGCACTGGTGGCCACAGCCCGCCAGATGGTGGTATGGCTGCCACGCCACCAGCCCGAGATATGGTGGCACATCGCGAGATCCAACACCATAAGGACAGCATAGGATTGGGCCATAAATCATTCTTCTTGAATGATAGCATCCTTCCATTTATGTGCTTGCTATTAAAAACAACAACAAGGTATAGCATGCCTTCATATCCCCTCACGCTTGTCCATTTTGTCCCCTGTACCTACAACTTTCAAGACTTGTTCCCTACTTGTGAATGTCAACCTCCTGGGTCCCTTTTTGGATCATGTGTCTGAAATTTTCTCAGTTTCTGATATTTTGTTCCCTCAACCCTGCAATTTAAATCAAAGCTGCAGGACACCTATCCTGTATATTTTCTTGATTTAGTTTGCTACTATAATTTCTCAAAGTGCTCATGGAGCAACACTTCCTAAGCTTGCAATCAAGCAGAGTCTGTCAGATCCCCCCTTTGCTGTTTAGTGCTTCAATGTTATTAAAACTTTTGGGAAGGAGAATTCCAATTTAGGTTTTTGTAAATGGTCCCTCCCCCCCCAAACACACACACACACACACACACACACACACACACACACACACACACACACACACACACACAGCCTGAGAATTGTAGTATGAATGCTAATAGAAAAGCAAATTACAGATTAATAAAACTGTCAAGTTTTCTTCAGCAGAAGGATACCTTCTGTGTTCATTTTGAAGGTTATGGTTTGGCTTTGATGCTTGGAAGAAGCAGTGAGTAGAGGGGTGGGACTGAATGCAGAAGTCTATCTGAAGTCATATGTGGATAATATTACAGCAAACCATTCAGTAATGAAACCCTCATTAAAATGATTTAGGGCTGGCTCCTGCATGCATGTACATCACTCCTGTCTCCTTACTTGATTACTCACCCATTGAATATTCACAGCGGAATGTGTGAACGATGTCTTATCGCTTGATTATGCACTGAAAAACATAAAAGGGACGAACAAAAATACAGATACCCATATTTATTTAAATATGGGTATCTGTATTTTTGTTCGTCCCTTTTATTTAAATATGGGTATCTGTATTTTTGTTCATCCCTTTTATGTTTTTCAGTGCATAATCAAGCGATAAGACATCGTTCACACATTCCGCTATGAATATTCAATGGGTTCTTCGTCAGCATTTGGTATCTCATACTGTCCAAGAAACACTCTATTTAGTTTCTTGGACAGTATGAGATACCAAATGCTGACGAAGAACCTGGATCACTACGTGAATTGTAGCATACAAAAAAGAACAGCAGCCAGCATGGTATCACAATGCTAATGAATAACGGGTAGCACAATGGGAACCAAGCTTCAAAAATGAGTCCGGACCATTTAATCAAGAGCAACCATTTTCAACACACACACACAAAAATTTTTTGAAAGAGAGCAATGGAAAATTGGCTTCTTCTGTAGGTGGATTTTTATATCTAAAATCCAACATTGCAAAAATGTGGTGCAGTGCTATTTGACACACATATTGAGACATTCACAAAATGAACTGAACGTATGAAAACTGTCAACTTGCGTTGACTTCAGCACATAAGCAATGGTCATCTGTAGCTCACCTGCTTGAAACTCATAAGTCATAACAGCTTTTAAGCTTTAATTGTGCCCAAACTGGAATGGAAAAAGTTCCTGTCATTAGTTAATTTACAGCATTTAGTGAAGACAAACAATTTACATGTATGTGGGTTAAACCGCTGAACCATGAGCTGTCGATCGAAAGGTCAGCAGTTTGAATCCGTGATGGGGTGAGCTCTCGTTGGTTGGCCAGCTCCTGCCAACCTAGCAGTTCCAAAGCATGTTAATGTGAGTAGATAAATAGGTACCGCTTGCGGGAAGTTAAACAGCTCTCCGTGTTCCAGCCGCATGCTACGCGCTGCGGCAAGGAGAGTCATGCCGGCCACATGACCACGGAGGCGTCTTCGGACAACACTGGCTCTTCGGCTTTGAAATGGGGATGAGCACCACACCCTAGAGTCGGACACGACTGGATTTAATTGTCAGGGGTCACCTTTACCTATGAATAACACAGAGCTCTGTAACAAGATTATAGTTATGCTTCTGCACACTCTTGCTCTGATTTTGTAATCAAATAGTGGAGACTTTCACAAGTGTTTGCTGTGTTGGAGCATAGCTTCATATAGTAAGAAATGGTGTGTGTTTTTCTACATGTGGAAAAGATACTAATCCATATTTCATCCTTTAATGCATTTTCTATTAGTCTGGAGCTTTGGAAGTACCAGCAGTCCTTCTAAGTAATTCACTTTTATGAATTCAAGCCTTTGACCACACTGATGCATAATTGGTGCATCTCAGCATGACGACTGACCTAAGGAATATACATAATGCTGAGTCATACTTTCTTTTGTCGTACAGGGCTATAACAGATCCACCCAAGGATTGTCAGAGTAAAGCTCAAGTCTAAAAGATTGTTGGAAGGGTGTCAGTTATAGCTTGTTGATAGGTCCCAGCTATGGATACCACTATGCTATGGATAGCCCAATTCAAGGACCAGTCACTATGTCAGAAGCAAAAAACAAACAAACAAACAAAAAACACCCACACACAACCCAAAAGCCTAGGACCACAGGAGTGGTGCACGTTCTGAGCATCTTATGGGCTCATCATTTATGGACTGAGAAAAGTGGCACAACTCTATGCCACAAGCACTTTTCCATCTGGTTACTCCTCACCATCAAATGCAACAGGAAGAACAAACTGCAGGGGAAAAGAAACTCTTGGAAATGCATTGTGCAGTGGTGGTTTTCAAACTATATCTAGGAATCCCTGGAATTCCTGGGATGCTTATAGGAATTCATTAATGAGAGGACTGACGAAGGCAGACAAACTCCTATGAAAAACAGCTTGCTCATTACTGCAATGTGTGCCACGGTATAGCGCTGGATGCATTTGTGGGTGCATTCTTGGCTCACAAAATGTGATGGTGAGAGCAGAGCAGGGGTGCTTTGCTATGCAGGTCAACGTGAAAAGAATTCCTTGAAGAACGTTGAAAAAGAATGACAAGTCTGCATATTGAGTGTGCTGATTGAATGTACCTAATTTCTCTAAGGTGGGCACAGATTGCCTGCTGAGAAATCTGACAGAAAAAGCAAGCTGATGGTGGTGAAGCTTGGATTTTTTTTCCTACTATGCCAGTGCATAAAGATCTACAAATTCTTGCTAAGAGCTTGCTGTATTGACATTATGGAGATCTCAGGATTCGTGTACTTCAAGCATCTTGTTTTGCTTTGTTTTGTCCAAAGTTGTTTTCTCCTTCACTGATCATCACAATGAGCCTGCAAAGTGGGGCGTGACTCAATCCCATTTTCACTGACTGAAGACTGAGGCTACAGCTAGGAATGTGTACAGAATCACCCTGGAAAAGTTGCGCCATTCAAATCTTAATTTCATTCCACATTTTTAATAAATCTGGAAGATGGTCACACACGCACGCACGCACGCACGCACGCACACATACACACACACGCACACACACGCACGCGCACACACACACACACACACACGCACGCACACACACACACACACACACACACACACACACACACACACCCCTGAGGAACATGACCCATTTTAGCTACACTGCTAGGTTTTAGCCACCTAGGTTATCGGGTTTCCAGTTTGTAAATGTGTCTCAGTGCTTTGGAGTCAGTCAGGCTAGCAAAGCTAGTTCCAACCAGTATATGATTCATCCTTTATCTGAGTCCTGTCTGTCACACACTCACAGGATATAGCACACCTGCCAGAGCTGGTAAGCGGCCAGTGGGAACAAGGGGTGGGCAGAATGGGGCAGGGTTGGGCAGATCAGGGGCGGAGATCAGGGCCTTGGAGGGCATGCCATGGACAGGTATCGGCAGAGCCTTCTCCGCCAATACCCTGACCACCATTTTGCCCTCTACACGCCTCCTTGGGTCTGCTTGGATTTGTGCCAGCAAAATAGCTGGTGCAGATCTGAGTACACCCATTGGAGGCCATTTGGGCGCAGAGTAGGGTAAGTAAAAATATTTTCCTTACCTCTCTGCCCTGCATGGTCTCCAATTTCCCTCAGGATGCAGCAGATCCTGTGCTGGTGCCGCTGCACCTTGCTGGCAGCAGTTAGTTAGGATCGAGCTGCTACGGTACTTAATCACACACTGTAAGGAAATGGCTTCATGCCCAGATTAGCCAGAGGAACGTAAAAACTTGACATGGAAAAAGAGGGTTGCCCCAGGCCTCGTAGTTTTGGGGAGCTCCCATTAATCCTAACGAATGGTGATGGCAAGCATTACCATTCCTTTCTTAAAGTGTTAAGGGAACCAGCAATGAACTCAAGTATAGGAGGTTAATAAAAACTTCTGCTTGGTCTAGGCTTCCCGTGTCCTAAGAGGCAGAAGTGAAATGAAATTTACAGACACCCAAATGACACAGATCTGGCTCTGCAGATCCATGTTGATTCAGACAAATGCAATATCTGAAGACGCTTTCAGTGCATCTGGCTTCATAATGATACCCCTTCCAGCGGAACATCACTTATATAGGTAAGTAATTTTTCTTTACCAAATATTAGGCCATATATTTAGTGTATGATTAAATCTGAAGCTGAGGGAAAGGGCATGTCAGAGTATGCTGAAAAATGTCTTAATTTCTTATAGCACCAGCGGTGATTCTACCCTGAGGCAGAAGGTGGGAGGCTCTTCTGCATCCATCTGTTCCACTGGGAGGTTATGAATTTGCTCTGCATAACTCATCTAGCACAAGAGAAATCATTGGGAACAGCTCCCAGTAATTCTCTGTGGGCTTTTCCAAATGACAAAGAAGGGAAGATTTTATTTTTGCTTCTATCCTAGAACTTGTAGCCCCAGTCCTGATGCAGCACTTCAATATTCCCATCCCCAACGAATACAAGGTAAGGTAAAGGTAAAGGTGACCCCTGACAATTAAGTCCAGTCATGTCCGACTCTAGGGTGTGGTGCTCATCCCCATTTCAAAGCCGAAGAGCCAGCGTTGTCCGAAGACGCCTCCGTGGTCATGTGGCCGGCATGACTCTCCTTGCTGCAGCACATAGCATGCAGCTGGAGCACGGAGCGCTGTTTACCTTCCCGCAAGCGGTACCTATTTATCTACTTGCATTAACATGCTTTGGAACTGCTAGGTTGGCAGGAGCTGGCCAAGCAACGAGAGCTCACCCCGTCGCGGATTCGAACTGCCGACCTTTAGATCGACAGCTCATGGTTCAGCGGTTTAACCCACTGCGCCACCTGCTGGTAAGGTAGCTGCAGTAATTAACAGCCCAACCTTATGCTTGTCTACTCAGAAGGAAGTTCCATTGAGTTCAATAGGACCTATTCCCAGGTAAGTGTGTATAGGACTGCAGCCCAAATGTCTTAAGAAACTCATAAGAATTAACCTAAGTAAGATTCAAAGACGCAACCTGCACTTAGATGTTCAGATCGTTAGACTAGTGCATATGCAAACTTGCATACTCCATTGCCAGGAAAAAGTGTGAGCTCTGTGAATATAGTACTCAGCAAGCTCCACAAAACTGTAGGTGTGCAAGGCTTGGGTTCTGTATGAAGACTTGGGTTCTGTATTGCTATTGTTTGTTTTTGAAGTAGAATTTTCAAGCACCTAAAAATTGCTATTGTTAGTTTTCATAATAGAATTTTCAAGCACCTGAAACATTTAGGGGACAAGTTGTCTTTCATCAGCTCAGCACCCGGTATAGATGAAAACCAGCAGTTACACAACCATTTTTCTACCCTGGCTACGCTACTGACTTGGGAACTGAATACACATTTTTAAATTTCAAAGTTAAATTGTCATGTGAGCGATTACTTCAGCATTTTAAACCTGAATGTGTTCTTGCCATCGCTTGATTGTTTCGGTTCGATAGCTGTCATTTATGAAATTTCATAAACTGGCAATTATCAAATATTATGAAATACGAAATATATACTCTGTTTACTAATGGTATTCAAATATTAAATACCATAACTATTGAATATTACCAAATTTGAAATATCATTGCATATCAACTATCAAATTTGCTATTATTGCATGTCAACTTTTATATACCATCAAATATTAAATGCTATTTCATACTGATTATAAAAAACCCCAAACTGTCAAATATCATGTACTGCAATCAAACATCAAATTTAAATACCCAATACTGGGATTTGGCATCATTGGATGTCAAACAATGATATCAAGTGCTGCTGATGAGTCAGAGAATATTCAACATCAGAGTTTTTAGAGAAGAATGTGGGAGAGAAAATTTGATCCAGCTCTAGATTTTTCTGTTGCAATTTACTCATGTGGCAATGATCTTTCCACATGTCACACTGTAGTCTGACATCTACTCTGTGTACCCATCAGCATTATTTACGACAGTGTGGGAGAAAATCTATTAGCAGACAATACAGTTTATTTATATCCCTGAAATGTGTTGCTGTTAAAACACACCATTCTCTGACTATTTCTGGCTATGTAGGTGAGAAACTACTGGTGTTTTGCAATTGGCAACCTTCACTTAAAAACTGGAGAAGATTTCTTCAAGGTCTTTCCTCCAAGATTTTGAATTGGATTTGATAAAAGATCATGCCAGTCAAGTGTGCAACAAAGTAAATGAAAAATGCAAAATTGTGTTATTTATTCTCAGCTTCTTAATGCCAGTTGGGCGATGCAGTAGCAGCAGTCATACAAACATGGCGTGTTAAATGTCAGTGTTTTTAATTTGGCATTCAAGCAAGCTGATATTTCAGCGACATAATGTGACTACTTGAAATGCATGTCAATTGCCTATAACCAGCATGACGCTGTAGGAAAAAATGAGTAATCTTCCACTCCTTCTCTAGAGTTTTATTTAGATCAAAATCCTATCACTAGTTATCTTTGGGTATATCCCACAATGGAACTTGTGCACATGTAATTCAGTGTACAATTGCAACCATAAGGTTTGGATTTTGGAAGATAAAGTAAGCCAGGTGGAGCAAATCAAAAATCTTCTTGATGTTTGTGTATACAGAATGATACAAGACAATATTTACGGTTGAGTCAAGTCATTTTTCAAGCCTGAGCAATAATTCAGAGGTATAATTTCAGCAGAAAAACAACAGTTCTGTTTTCTAACTGTCAGGGAGGTGGATTCAACCAGAAGTTCCTTACAATCTGGTCTAGTCAATTTCATCTCCCCATTAACTTGTATGGAAGTAGACGGTTCAAAACTTGTAAAATGGTGCAAAGAGTGTGCGCTACTATACTGCTGCTGCTGCAGCAGCAGCAGAAGCAACAGAAGCTAGGCTCGTCCTCCTTCCATTATGCTTGTGAGAGAAGTACCGGTAGCTCTTGTTGCTCCACAGAAACAAGTCTGCAGTCAGAACCAGTGTGTTAGTAATTTCCATTAATGTATGAAAGTGCTCAATTTGTTTGAGCTGGTTTGGGAGATAATTCTGTTCTGAAAAGTGGGATTAAAAAAAATATTATAAATAAAGTGCAATGCCATTCTGAGCTCACTAAACAGAAAAATCTTGGCTTTGTGAACTGTGTTTTTCTTAACTTGCAAACAATATTAACTGTTCACATGTCATTTGTCTCTCAAGTTCTGTATATTGTTTCATTAAGCTGGTAGTAATTTTGCTTCCAAAGAAAGCTGTTTTATGCTACACTGCAGTGAGATCAGTTCATATTTTATAGCTTCTATATTGACATGGGGGGAAAGAAACCAGGAAAAAAATAGTTTGCTTCGTCAAAGTGCATGTTGATTATTAATAAATCAATTATGGGTATTCTGTGTACATTTCATTTTGAAATTTCATTTCATCCTGGGCAAAGAGTCACCTTTCTAATGGTGGCTCTCATAAATTTAGCAGGAGGAGAGCAACCATAGAATATTTATGCATCCTTGCAAAGCATCTTTTCCAATGGCTGTTTGCTGGTATCTTGTTTTTAATTGTAAACTCTATTGGGTCAGGGAACCAGTTTTGTATCATTTCTTTTGCTATGTAAACCACATGGAGAAGCTTTTGTTGGTGAAAATTGGTCTATAAATGTTCAAAAGGACAGTGTTGTGAAGCCATCTGATATTCCTCTAGATTAGAAAAAAATCTTCTGCAACTTAAAGCTGATGGCATCAAAATCACAGAGTATTAGTCGAAGTGGCATTCTTGCTTGTTTGCTTGCTTTATTTATTTAAAGCACTTGTATCCCACATTCAGCCAATGAGTGTCCCAAAGCAGCTTACATAAAACAAACAATGAGAAAACATTAGAGCAAAATGTGTGTGTGTGTGTGGGGGGGAATATATCTTACATGCTGCCTTTCTAAAGTCAAAGTCAAAAACCTTTAATGGCATAAATGAACTGATATGGAGAAAAGTACAGAAAAGATATGGAGGCCCCACCAACCCCCAAATACAATTTCCAAACAGGTGCTTTAGAAAACAATACAAATAAGATGCTCACATAAAAATACTAATAAAATGCCTATAATAACCCTTGTCACTCGCTTACACAAGGGAAAAGTTACAGTCAGAGGTGCGTCTGGTCCAGATTAAGTGAAGATATTTGGCTACCAACTGAGTGCGATTCTCATTTTTCCCATCCAATAAAAAACAGATAGTGTCAATATCCGACCTAAGAGAAAAGGTCAGAATTGGCATCAGAAACTGTTGACGTAAATCATTATAAATGGGGACAATAAAGAATCATACGGGGTAACGACTTGGGTGTAAGCAAATCACATGAACATGCATGGGTACACTCCACTGATCTACCAAATCTGGCTTGTAGAACATTAGAGGGAATACATTCAACCTTGCCAGGGTAATGCTGCCTTTCTGCTCATTGCTGGCGCAAATCCATGTTGATCCATGCAGGTGGATCAGGCCTGGTAAGAGCCTGTGAGTGCTGGCATTCATTGCCAATCCCATCCCCCTTCTGGGCCCAATCCGCCCATCCCCACCCCCATCACCACCCTGTTTTGCCCTCTCCCCACCCTGTACAAACCCTTCCCTGCCCTCCCCACCCCATTCCAACCCCTGCACTCGAATTACCTGCTCCGTCAGACCACTGTCGCTCCACCGGCACACACGGGAAGGCTCTGGCCTTCCTGCTGGCGTGTCAGCTCTCTGCACTGCCGCAAAGCACTTTACGGTGCTTTTTGTGGCAGCCAGCACCAGCGGAACACTCATTCTGCCTGCACTTCCCTTGCTTAGGATTGGACTGTCAATCTAAGATAAATGACAGCTACTTCTACCCAGATTTAATGCACAATATCTGTTCATTTCTCTCATGAACCATATCTGTTAACGTGTCCATTTGTGCTACTTCCCTGTGTAAGCATGTCACTCAGCATGGTGGGGACGATGTCCCTATTACACCCTCTTTAATTCTCTAACCAAAAATCTATCATGTAGCTGCCTTATTTGGGCAGTCATGTATACTCAGAAAATGCAGGCAAGCCCATTCCTCATTATGAGGACAATTTTAAGGAGTACTGTATAAAGTAGGTCATGCAATGTAGTTTATTGAACCAGCTTCTTTTGGCACATACAGAAGCATTTTGAGGTTTGCCGTATTGCTCCCTCAGCTGATTAAGAAGCCAGGGTAACTCAGAGCGCATGTATAAACCCAACAAGAAGAAGTGCTTCAGGTAAACAGGGTCTTTATGATAAGCACTTTTTAAGCCAATTCTTCCCAAACAGTCAGTTGTAGGCTCAAGCAAAGCTGATCTTATCCATTAAGACTTGTGTCAAAACCTTGACTCTTGCTGAAAAAAAAAGATGTTTCACCTGTCTGACCCCTGTGGCGGAAAACAGAGTTTTGATCTGATTACTTTTGCTTGCCAAAAAAGAAACAAACAAAAATCCTGGTGGAGGACTTGGGTGGGAGGTGTAGCAGTTACAGCCTCAGTATCACGGTGCGTTTAGACTAAAAGTATACTACAGGCTAAGGCTGCAATCATATTATGCACACTTTCTTGGGAGTAAATATTATTAAACACAGTGGGACTTATTTCCAAGTAAACATGCCTAGAATTGCACTGCAGGTTTGTCTGCTGATTTTCATTCTGTGACGTTCTCCTTCCTTATTATGCACAATAGAAGAGATATTAGAGCTCCATAATCTCACTAGGTGGCCTTAGGCCAGGCGTGGGGAACCTCTGGCCCACGGGCCGTTTCCGGACCCGGAGCGATCCGGTCCGGCCCGCGCGAGACGGAACCCGAGGCCATCACGTCCAGGCCGCGCGAGACCAGACCAGAGGCGCCCGCTCACCTCGAACTGCTGCCGCCGCCACCAAGCATCACTCCTCTGGCCTAGGCCGGCAGCCGAGCTGCCGGCCTAGGTTGGAGGAGCGGTGGCGGCCTCGGAGTGACTAGGCCGGCAGCTAGGCCCGTTCCAAGCTGCCGGCCTAGGTCGGAGGAGAGACGCACGGTGGCGGCCTCGAAGGTAAGGAGACTGATGGGGGAGGGGCGCGCACGGAAAAGAGGTGGGGGGAAATCTGCAGGGGGGGCCAAATTTGCCTTGGGGAAAAAATTGCGGACGTCCTAACGGCCGGCCCACAACCAATTTTCCCCATGGGAAAATTACCCTCCATGGCAAATAGGTTCCCCACCCCTGCCTTAGGCAAACTAGTTCCTTTCTGTTTGAGCCCTCACCTCTGCTCCAATCAGCAATATGGAGAGTACAATACTGACCTACTTTACAGGGTTGTTGTATAGATTTCAACAAGGTAATTTATGTGAAGTGCTTTATGAAATGCTTAATAATTATTATAACAGCCTTAGGTTGTGGACTTGGCAATCTAGTCCATTGACTCTCAGCAAGATCAGGTTTTGTGTTTTAGCTGACGAGAGAGAGAGAGAGAGAGAGAGAGAGAGAGAGAGAGAGAGAGAGAGAGAGAGAGAGAATCAGGCTTTTCTGTGATCTTTATTTTGCTTTTGTGGTTGCTCAAAGGGATAGCTTTCAAAGAAAAACCCTCAGTTGCTTTTGAGGTGCACAATTCCATGTTCACCCACCTCTAGAGCAGGTCCTACCTGGTTCTTATGGAGAGAACATTTTTACCATTTAATTTTTTGCAAATCACTGAGGAAATTTGATTTCACTGTGAAAACCGTCTGTGAAGGCAATCGCAACTCTCTCACTGGCAAATAACAGGATTCGTGTTAAATAATTGAACACATTATTCCCAGAGTGTGAGTCCTCTTAAAATTAGCACCTGATCTGCTTGGGAAACTAAATCTTTTTCCCCAGGACACAAAATTCACCCTTTCCTGCATTGAAAGAGCACCAACATGATGCAGCTTTATAAAGCTGCAAATTAGCTTGGGGGAAGAAAAGGGAGCTCTCCATGTTTGTATGATAATTCATATGTACCTTACTTAATTAAGTGCTAATGAATGCCACAACAGATATTAGACCCTCACAGCAGAGGGTGACATTCTTGCACTTCATCTTTTTCTGTTTCCGTTTGTAGCTACGTATACGAAAACAGATAATTGTGACTTGATGTTATTCTTCTAAGTTCTCCGATTACCACAGATGTGCTTCTGAGTATTAATGGCATGCGCAGCTCAGTCTATTGCATCCCACACGTGCAGGTGAGTGACAAAAGCTGCTGCCCTCTTGTGGCAGTTTAAGCCGGTGAAATTCTGTAATGAACATACAGTACTATTTTTTTTAAAAACGGAAATAGCCCAGCTGCAATACTGTGCAGAAGACGTTATGGCTCCATTCTGAAATGATGGAACTCCAGCTGTGGGCATAACTACAATGTCAAAACTGATGAAAGATTTGAGATACAAGAACTGCATTGCCATGTGTGTTTGTGTGTGCAGGGTGGGGTGAGGTGGTTCAGAGGACACATAGTACGTGTGAATTTCTCTAGACTTCTCTAGTGTTAGAACTAAAAATGGGGTGCTGCCCAAACAGGGGTAGCTATAAGGGGGTTTTGAATACCAATTCCCACATCCCATGAATGGGGAAGTCTTTAGCAAGGGGCGTATCCTTTTAATTCCAGGCAGTACTCATGGAATGTGCAAAACACATATAAGAACTCTTATTGTGAGGGAAGTGTGTAGGGCTGACCCATGCATGGAACAGTCTAAAATGGTTCCTTGGGCTGTGGGTTGTTGGAGGGCGCCTGCACCTGTCTGTCCGCCTGCCTCCACTGTTGCTCCTCTTCCTGCTCCCTTCGTTCAAAAAGGAAGGGGGAAAGAGAGCAGAAGAGGAAATGGGGGAGAGTACTGGGCTAGAGCAGGGGCTCTCAACCAGTGGTATTAGTACCACCAGTGGTACGTCAGCCAACTGCTGGTGGTATTCAGACCACCGGAACCCCGGTCCCATGCAGTGCTTTCGGCGGCACGTTTTCACTCCCAAGAGGCTCCTGCCTTTGGCTGAGCCTCTCAGGAACTCTGGAAAGGGACCTCCCACCTGCCCAGACCCTCCTACCTGCGTTTTCTGGCCTCCAAAAACCTGAAAAACCATCACCTGTCATCACCTGTCACTTCCAGTGGTACACAGCAGGAGAGTGATGCCGGAGGTGGTACTTGGCTGGGAAAGGGTTGAGAACCCCTGGGCTAGAGCATCTCTCATGCTTTGCATTCTTTGTCTCCCAGATGCAATTCCTGCTACAATTAAATAGCCTACAATTAAATAGCCTTACCAGAGTCCCGGAATTGAGGCATGCTTTGGCCTAGAGCAGACCCGAGCCACTCCCACATGTGCACCGCGGCTGCCCAATGTGGTCGCGTCATTGACCGGAAGCCCCAGAAGCCGCAACTGCATTGGGCAGCCGTGCTCTCCGACAGACACAGACATTTCCGGCTGTCTTGAACTGCCATCCTTCAGATCTTCAGACATTTATGAGACGATCGCTGTACCAACTGAGCCAGACGTCCTGCCCAAAATAGGATCTGATTCTGTAGGAAATCTTCAGGGCACTTGAGAGAGATCCCTGGATGCTCTGTTTGGGAGAACAAGGGTTAGTTTTGATTCCTTAAGATATAGTTACTGATTATCATCTGAAGTTGGCCTTGGAGAATATTACTGTGACAAATGTTTGGATCCATACAATGGCAGTGCTTGAATAATGAAGCAAGAGGGTGAGGGGACCTTTAAAGAAATCAATAAACATCACCCCTGATTTCCCCCCATTTTTGTCTAATCATTGCCCCATAGTAATTTTCTAATAACAGTATGGAGGCCAGGCCCTCATTGCATCTCCCCCCCCCCATATTTTGAGTGGCAGCTTCATATTATCCAGCCCATAGATTTGGAATCTGACACATTTCTAGATTCACTCCCCACCTGCTTCTGAATGGCAGCTTTTGTCTATCTGTGTAATAAAGAGAATCTTCTTGTAGTGAACGGATGTGTTAATATATTTTTTCTTTAATTTGTTAATAAAAAATTACTACTAAATACAAAGCAAGGTCTATGGCATGGCAGCACTTTATTGTGGATACTTTTCATAGCCTTGTTATCTTTAGTGTTCAACTACTATCATCAGTTAACCAACATTTTTTTGGAGTATCTGAGCTGAAAATCCCTGTGACTATTTGCTTATACGTGGCATATATTTAATATTTAAGCACTTTCAACAAATCTTTGAGACAATTATCTCATAATGAGCAGCCCACATGCTAGCAAAGCTAGTCTTCAGCACTTCACAAATGCAGGAAAATATTAACCTTTAACAAGAAAAAAAAAAGGCCACATGATCATCATCTCACCCAGAGCATTTACAATGACTGAGTATTTTATATTTACAGAAATGTCCTGTATAAAGGTGCTGTTTCTATAAAAAGTAGCAAGTAATTGCTGCAAGGGACTTGTGATGTTGCTGACTGCCTTGGCAAGAAAAAATAATAAGAAATCCTCGTTATATAATACAGCTCTGGACAAAAACTAAGGTAAGCACAGATGTAACTCCTAACACTGTGCTAAACCATCTGTACTCTGAAGTCCTAGCAAGCCAAGCTATCATCATTCCTTTGAAACTGTTAATGTGAAAAAAATGCTAACACAACTCTTGTGAAAAAAGCCTGAAAGTCCATAAGTACAGAAGGTCCTTTGTCCAGATCCTTGGCTGGGTCAGGCCAAAGTCCCATCTAGTCCAGCATCCTGTTTCCCACAGTGGCCAACAAGGTACCTCTGAGAAACCCACAAGTAGGAGATGACGGCAGTTGTTCTTCTGTGATTGGTATTCAGAGACACACTGTACCTGGAGGTAGCACATCACCATCAGGATTAGTAGCCAAGATAGACTTGTCCGTCTTGAATTCATCTAATCCCCTTTTAAAGCTATCTAAGTTAGTGGCCCCCACCAAGTCTTGTGTTAGTGAATTCCATAAACTATGAGTTGTGAAGAAATAATTCCATTTGTCCATCCTAAATCTCTCCCCCCCCCCAGTCTGTTACATTGAGTGACCCCTGGTTTTAGTTCTGTGAGCGGGAGAAAATCATATTTCCCCCTCTCTTCACACTATGCATAATTTTGTAAGCCTCAATCTTGCCTGCCCGTACTCAACTTTTTTCCATGATGTACTGCAGTCATGACTGAAGTACATGCATGAAGATGCAGAGATCGGGGAAGCTGTACCTGCTGCATTTCTGCCTGTTGCATTTCTGCCAGTTAAAGGTGCAGAGCATCTGTCTGGAAAAAGGGTGCTTCTGGATTTCCTTGGGATCAGGGCCTCAGCTAATTGCCTTCCATGGGCCTCCTCCAGTGTAGGTGGGTTTTAAGAGAGTTGCTTTAGTACCACTACACAAAGGCTATGGACACAGAGGTGGTGTCTTCTGGGCCCTTTGCAGCTAGCTTCCCAACAATGCCAACCTCTGGTGCCAGCCCTACTTGTGCAAGCATCCTAGCAATCTTGAATCAAGCCAATCAGAATCTGATTAATTTGTCAGGACCGGTTGGGATATAAATATGGTAACCCTCACCTTATCAGATAATTCATCAGAAAGGCCTCCAGCTGTCCAGCATTGCATCCCAGCTCAGCTGGAGACAATAAAGCCAGCCAGCTTTCAAATTATATAACTGATTGTTGTCTCTGAACTCAAATTGTAGTATAGATGTTTGTTATTCTGTGTAATGGAGAGGCTTTGCTACAAAAAAGATGGATTTAGACTAGTTGACATAAAAGCTTACTGATGTTGTTGAAAGTTTCACAGGTAAAGGCTACTTTGAACGTTGAATAGACAGGCATAGCTGTGATCTGATAAATCCTGTCCTTTAATGTCAAAAACTGGGAATAAAGCACAAAGGAAGAGCTCTCTAAGAAGGGGGCAGGGGCATGAAAAGTATTTCTGTTTTAGATTATAAACACAAGTTTAAGGGAGCACAAAAATATCCAAGAATTCAAGGAAAATAACACCTTTAAAATAACTACTATTGAGTTTCCCCAGAGATCTGACAGTATTGAATTGCTATAGGAATATTAGGGAAAGGTATAACACAAGTAAAACAATGTGTTGGAAAATAGGTCTTCGAATGGGATAAAGTTCAATTGCTGGAATACTGATGCATGCTGGATGGATAAGTGAAGGCATAGAGTTTCCTGGCCCATACTCTCCTTCATGTATTTAATTCTAGAACACTAGGTGCAAAAGGATAGAATCCCAATATTATAGGCTGGCAAGGTAGGTGCAGGCAATAGACAGAGCTGGTATGTGTGTGTGTGTGTGTGTGTGTGTAAGGAAACCTTACTTAAGGCTTGACTGGAAGTGCAGCTGACCTCTGTTGGGATCCAGGGTACAAGAATGATAGAGGGGAGGGTGCTTGTTGTGTGACAATAGTGCTGAAGAAGGACTATAGTGCTGAAGAAGGACCTGCCAGGGGACTGGAGGGGATGGGTTGCCACTCCCAGTAGTTTTAGATCTAACCACTGTATAACACCATATGCCCGGTACTTGGTTACAACACTAACAGGATAGCGCTGGCAAACCCTGTACTAGCGTACTCCATAGCCCCACTGTTCTGCTCTCCCTAGTGTTTGACTCTTGGAACCAGGGGAGAGATCTTCCCTTTGATTAGGAACAACAGGCTCATGTTTTATCATGCCTGAGCAAGGCTGGTGTTGATGAGGAACTGGGGGGCAGGGGCATGTTTGATATATGGGGATTTCAAAATTGTTCTCTAAAAGAGGACATTTATGCACAAAAAGCACTGTACAAGACTGAATGTATTTAGTGCAAATAAAATACCCAGAATTTACTGTTCAAATGAAGGCACTGCATAGGTGTACTATTCTTTTGTGAATTGTGAAAATTTGTTTGCATCTTGGAAAAATCCCGCAGCGGAAATAGGAGCACAAATGTCAAGCATATGAATATAAATTCAAAGGAAGTAAAACGCATACTGTGGCAAGAATCTTTTGGCAAGAAGCCAAAAAATAATTTTTTATCAGTTTTGTTAATTATTTTTTTACTGTTTTAAAAAAATAAAAATTATTTTTTACTGTTTGTAAGCCGACTTGAGTCCCTTCGGGGAGAAAGGCGGGGTAAAAATACTGTAAATAAATAAAATAAATAAATAATCTGACAGAGTTCAGAATGCTTAAGTGCTTTGAAATCTATGAACTTAAACATTCCTAAATCTGTTTTAGAGTATAACCATGCGGTATGAATGTCTTACTCAGAAGACATTTTGCATTCAAGAAGACTTACAGATCCTGTGTAGAGCAGCACCGGGGGAGCGCATGCTCCCCTGGCGCTGGGTGTCATAAAGGTACCGTAAAGCATGTTTATGGCACCCGGGGAGTAAGGGCTGCCAATGAGGTTGCCAGCAGCCCTCTCTCCCCCGGCGGACTGTTCCTGCGCCCGCCAGAGAAGGTAAGGCCTCCACTGGCCGGTGCAGGGGCGAGGAGAGGCCAGACCGGGCAGCAAGGGAGGGTGGCCATGGGTTAACTGGGCAAGGGGAGGGCGGGGATATTGGTGGTGAACTCCGCCGATATCCCCAGCCCTCTCCCTGCCTGGTTCAGCATCCCTTCAGCAGTTCGAATGTACGTCAGCTTCGGAGCTGGCATACATTCAAGTAGGCCCATAGTGTCTCTGACACCTTGCACATGGGGAAGGGGACGCGCATCCCTTTTGCCCACAATCCCCCCAGGCTGCCCTGGGGCAGCTCGGAACAGCGAAAGGATACCTTCCTCCCCACACCCTCCTGCCACCCGGCACTTACTTGTATCTGGCTGTGCGGGTGTCAGGCGGTGGCAGAGTGAGCGGTGCTAGGCTTCGGTGCCAGCACCGCTTACTCCCAGGGAGCTGCAAAAGTGCTTTACAGCACTTTTGTGACTCCCTAGGCCAGCGGAGCACTTGCTCCACTGACCTAAAGTTGCGCAGGATTGCGCTGTTACTTTGGCCAGAGTAATTAACCGTTAATTACCTTGTTATATCTCCAATCAGTCTAAGTGATAAAAGACTGATCAGTGGTAGCAACAGCACCTTTCAATTAAGAAGCAATTAAGATTCGGCCTCTCTAAATTTCTTTTGTATGGTAACTCCTCATTCCAGATCTGAGACTAGAGGTTTTCAAAAGAAAACTCTGTGAGTTCAACCTGATTTCATGATACCTTCCCACTTCATCACAGATGAAGTGTAATGTGTTCTAGTAATTGACCTCCCATGGAAGACTGCAACCATTTATATGTGAAAAGAAGGATTCAGTGGTGTACATAAAAAAGAACAGTATTCTCAAATGCTGTAACAGGCAGGTAGAATAATGCAAATTAAGCCTTTATTTTATTTCGAGGTCTGTCAGCCATCTATTTCTCTTTGAACAAAAGGCAATTGATTTTGCATATAAAAAAACTCACATTGACTTCAGTGGGAATTCACACCAAAAAAATCTATGCAACCTAGAAGGTTGCATAGATTTTTTTTTAAGTCCTTTTGGAGTTTGCTTTAAAAATTTGGTGCCATCTTAATAGAAGTTTTTACTGAGAAATTTAGCAAGAGTGGTTTCATGTACGGTAGGAACATTTAGTGCTGCTGAGGCATTGCTTTTCTGCAGTCAGCTAGAAGTGGAATTGAAACAGTGGTTCCATGTGGCACAATATTCCCAAGCCTAAACTATTCCTGAAATGCTTCTCTCCACATCAAAGGTAAGGGTAGGTGGTGTATTATTGTGCCAGCCACAGCAGTCCTACATTTGCTCACTCTCTCTTTTAAGGTCCTCCTTTTCCAAAAGGGCTTTCTCTGCTGGCTAAAACTCTCAGTCCTCCGTCCATGTAAAGCAAAGGAGGACAGGAGGGTGGACAGTGAGAAAGAAGTATGAAGATGTTGTCCACTTGTAGCTCTCGTATATTTCTCATTGTATTTCCTTTTTTGTTGTAAGCCGCCTTGGGTCCCTTCGGGGAGAAAGGCGGGGTAAAAATAATGTAAATAAATAAATAAAATAAATTGTATTTTAGTCATGCCCCCCCCAATCCAGATTAACAGCCCAATCCTGTATAACTCTTGCACTTATGCCAGTGTAACTTGCCGTAAACTGACGGACACCACATGCATAGTTCAGACGTGGGACGGATGCTGCTGCAACTCCGCCAGAGCATGGGGCATTCTGGGGGCATCCGAACGCCCCCTGGAATGCCCCCTGCGCCAGCAGAGTTGTGCTGGCATCCATCCTGCATCCAAACTGCGCGTGCGCAGTGTCTGAGGGCGGTTATGCCAGTGTCCGTTCTGCGTCCGTCAGCGTATGGCAAGTTACACTGGCATAAGTGCACTTACACCGGTGGATCTACTGTTACACCGGTGCAAGAGTTACACAGGATTGGGCTGTCAGACTGTGATGTGGGAAGAGAAGGGAAAACCAGAAGCGCCCGGAGATTGCAGTTTTGCGGCGATCCGAAGATTGGGGAGGCCTGCAGAGGGTCGCGCAGGCCTCCCCGAAGCTCTCCCAAGCCCCAGTAAGTGCAGCAGGGGTGATTTCAGGGGGCGGGTTCAACTGTGGCGATCCCCTGGATTGCCGTCGCTGCTGGCTCCGCCCCCACAAACACTCAAAGTTCTCCCCGCGAAGCTTTTGAACCGCTTTAAGAACGCTTTAAGAACCGAACTTTAAGAACCGCTGATATAGGCAATCATTAATGGGACAAAGTCAATGTACATATGTAACTTTCTCTATCTCAATGGGTCTATTTATTGAAATATTGGGACCTTAGCTAATAAATGTCACTATTAGACTTGAAGGCATTTTGCTTACTGCTCTGTTTTTTGGTCTTGTAAGAACACCTGACACATGGCACAAAAAGAGCTCAATTATTACTGGGAGGGGGAGTGCATGCCTAATTAAACAACAGCCCCCACTGTGGCAAACACTGCTGTGAGAGAATCTGCTGTGTCATTTGTTATGTAAGTCAAGCATAAGACAAGGCTGCACAGCAAACATGTAGGTTTATTATCTCACAGTGGTGTCCAGAACAAGGATGAAGATCGTTATCGTTACAAGACTTGGGATGCGATTATTATTTCTTTGTGCTGTGAAGTTGCTCCCTTCCTGAAGTATGAGGTCAATGCCTATTTGCATATGCAAATAGGGGGTGGTCTGTAGCTCAGTTCCCAGCATCTCCAGCTCTGGCTGGAAAAGATCCATGTCTGAAACCCTGGAGAACTGCTACCAGTCAGTATAATACTGAGCTAGATGGACCAAAGATCTCAGTCAGTTCAAGGCAGCTTCCTATTTTTAAATAAATGTAAATATGTGCAAATTTCAGGGGCCGATTTCTAGCATTGCAACTGAGATAAAATAATAATTGTAACGAGGAACAGAAACAATTTGGATTGCAAAATATAAAAATAGGACATTGGAAGCCTTTTTTGTGGCAGCCATAGCTGTGAGATATTTTTCCCATTATCAGCTTTCAAAGAGCAACCCATGCAGTTCCTTGCAAGACAGTTTTGAACTCTGTGACCTGTATTAATATATGGCTTGTCTTTCAGTCAGAAAGTTGGCATAGCTCAGTTAAGCTAAACTTGTTCTCTTACATTCTACTATGTCAAGAAGCCTGATGATTGTATAATTCCAAAGCAAAATGTACAAGGTTGGTGGTTTTGGGTAGCCAAGGCTTAGCCAGTAGGGGTTTTAATTTTGTGATACAGTCACTGTATATCTTTGCACCAGGTAGGGAAGGATACAATGGTAAATAAGCAAAGTGTACCAAGGTAGATAAGAATCTATGTGTGCAATGGACTGGTAAATGTATGCTTCACATGGAAGATTTTTGATAGTTTTTTATTATTATTATCAGATTGGATGGATGGCATTTATCATGCGGGACACTCAAAATAGCATATTTTCCTAAGTCCTGTTGATCTTGCAGATTGAACTTGCTGGGTTCTACCTTAAGAGCCCAATCCTATTCTCTCTCACACAAACATCGCTGATGCAGCCACACCAAAAACGTGGGGCCGCCTATGGGTCTCTGGTGGTGCATGTCCGAGGAGAGGAAATGGGCAGGGAGCCTCACAATGGAAGGGATAGAATCCAGCATATGCTATTGCTGCCAGATCCACCCCTCCCGTCACCTCCCTGCCCGATTCCTCCCCCTTTCCCACCCAGCCATGCCCCAGTCCTCTCCCTCCCTGCCTACCCCTTGCCCCCACTGCTGACTTACTGGGTCCAGCAGGCACAGCAGGGTCTGGTGGCAGAGTTGCGGTGCTTCTGCCTTTTGCAGCAATGCAGGCAAAATAGCTGTCGATGGCACGCTGTGTGCACCATCAATAGCCATTTTACAACAGTGGAAGTCAATTACTGTCATAAAGCTCCCCACCCAGTAGCCCAATCCTGCATAGGATTGGGCTGTAAGTTTACTTAGACATGACTAAGGTTCTCACTGATTTCAAAGGGACGTTCAACCCAATCCCATATATGTTCACTCAGAAGTAGGTTTCACTATGCTCAGTGAGGCTTACTTCTGGGTAAGCGGCACCAGCATGTGCCAAGATCCTATCTCTTCTTTTCCACCATGCCCCACCCCTTCTCTCTCCTTGAACTTATACCAGCTATATAGTGAAGTTGCTCCCTCCAGCTATATAGCTGGTGTGGGTCCAAGTAGTCCCATAGGCCACCAGGTAGGCTATGCAGAGGTAAGTAGAACATATTTTTACTTAGGCAGGCCTCCTGTTCTCCCCACCCCCACCATTGGCTGTATGGCTATATCATCGGTAATGGGGGGAGGTAGGATTGGGCAGTAAATTGTCTAAGGCAAGGCAGAGAGCCAAAGAGCTTTTCACATATTGAAAGCTACCACTTGTATTTTAGATACCGGTACGTACTTCTTTTGTTAAAAAAAAAAAAACACCACCACAAAACCCTGACTTTTCATTTGAAATACATTTCCTCTTCTAATTCTGTTGCCAGGTTCCCTGTGAAGTAGTGAAAAGTCTTAAGTGTGTGGTTGAAAACCTAATTTTTATTTTTAAAAAATAATTAAACAACTGCTAACCCAACCATGCAGATAAAATGGGAAATTGAAATGCTTTTGTGTGGGGGAACGTTCATACACATGCAAAGATAAATAGGGATAGAAACATAAAAGATGGAACAAATAAGTTGAAGGTATAGAATATTAGCCTATTCAGAAGTGTAATCACTTATCAGTGAACCTCTGTTCCATTATGCTGATTGATGGAGCTTCACATTCTTCTTTTGAAAGCTGTAAGGCTTGCAAGCCTTGTCCTTGTTCTCTGCATTTCTCTCCTCTGTATCTATTCCTGTCATCTCGTAAACCACAATGAATATTGTACTTGATAGAAAGGATAATGAGCGGTCCCCAATGCCTGGATAAATAAAATTCCCAGCTCCAATTTTCTCAGCAGCAAGATGAATACGATTGAGACCAGCAGCACATCTTACAAGCACATCTTGTAAGCACATCTTACAAGAAGAAAAAAACCCGTAATGTATTTCTTCCACAAAACTAATAATAATACCAAAAAAAAAGTCCTATAACACTCCTAACTATACACACAACCAGCTTGGGATTGAAATTGGTCATTAAGTGACAAGGTGACAGCAGCAACATTAGGAGTGTTGCTGGAGTCCCTGGGCAAAGCCCTGCATGGAACTGTCCATGGTGTGCTGAGCATGGGTGTGTGATTGACCAGTGAGAAGGGTGAGTGGAGGAGCTGCTGCACGAATCCTGGCAAATAACTTGCATGGCAGCTCCGCCTCCTTCTGTTCTCTCCACCAGCCAATGGGAACAACCTCTAGGGACCTCCGAATGATGCAAGGGCCATGTTATAGGAAATAAATAAGCACCCATAAGCCTATAAGAAAAACACACACACACCACCAATTGCATTGTGTCACTGAACGACTACAGTCCAGCAAGCCTAGGTGCTATGTTTATGCTGTGCCTGGATGACCGCAGTAGGAAACCATGCCAAACATTGCAAGGGAAGTTGCTATAATAATACAGGTCATCTGTGTGACTTGAAGGAAATCTCTGTCTTTGGCCTCTTAGTAGAATCATATACCCTGAGTATGTAAACAAGACATACTAGTCAAGGCTCTCCAGATAACCTTGTTCCCTTTACAAATCCTTGATCAAAGTCTAACCACATTCACAATCCATTTACTTTACCAAAGAACTTTGTTTCCCCTCTTGTGACTTCTCATGTCCTATGCAAATAGAGCACACCTCTCCAGCCACCTACCAGGTCACTTGGGATGCGGAGCTGCTATGGACACTCTGGCTTTTCTAAGGATGCAGGTTTCCTTTCTGCTTTCTCAAGTTCCAGTACTCAAAATACATTTCCAAGGTATTTTGAAAGGTAGGAAATTGACAGCCCAACCCTACCAAGGATTGGGCTGCCGGCTGGAGTGCATTGTGACAGTTCCTGAAGGGACAAGAGGTTAGCGTCGCTGAAGCGTGGCGGGGGGGGCGGGCCGCCGGGGGGTGACGCGTGTCACCCCGCCTCTGCGTGTCACCCTCCGAGGCGGGGAGAAGGCCTCGGAGTGTCCTGCCGGGCCGGCAGGCCGGCCCCAAGTGACTAGGCCTATGCGTCATGGTTTAGCTTTTTCGCGCATGCGCACAACATTTCTGAGGACAAGAGGACAACCCTTGCCCTCAGAAACGTTGTGCGCATGCGCAAAAAAGCTAAACCATGACACATAGGCCTAGTCACTTGGGGCCGGACCGCTGGACCGGCAGGACGCGCGGAGGCCTTCTCCCGGCCTCGGTAGGTGAATTTTGGGGGTACATGGGGATCACAGGGGCTGGGGTGTCGCGTGCCTCCGTGGCCCCCAGGTGACATGCATCTGCCCCCAGGTGACATGCGCCACATGACGCTTTGGGTATGGCAGGGTGTGGCCGATAAGCAAAAGTCAGTGGACAACCCAGTACAGGTCCCTAAAGGCTGTCTGGCTCAGGGATGCTGGCTGGTGAGCCCTCAGGCTTGGATTGCCAAGCAGACCTCAAAAGCTTTCCAGCCTGGGGAAAGTGGTGCAGTTCAGCGGCCTTGACCCTTCGGAGTTGGCATGGAGATGCTCAGACCATCTACTGATGGACCTTTGAGTCAGGGTGGAATAGATGGCCATTTGCTGTCTCCCCTAGGGTTGATGCCCGCACTAGGGTGGGCATGAGTTGTCCGTTTTGGCATGTTGCAGGTTTCATGTTTTGACTGGCTTTCAGTAAAGTGGCCCAGTTAAACCTAGAGCAGGCGTTCCGAACCTGTGGTATGCATACCCCTAGGGGTACGCGGACCTCAGACACTGCCCGATATCAGCTGCTGCAATCAGCAGCTGATAATGGGCAGCGTTAACCTTTTTCTGCGTTGCGGAGCAGGAGGGAGGACCCGCCTGCGTCGCAACCCCGAAAAAAGGCTACAGGCCTGCCTTAGTCTCTGGTAGCATTTCCTACCTATTATATGGTAAAGAGTCACATATGGATTCCAAATCATGGTTTGGCCACCCCTACTAAATAACTGTGGTACAGACAGTAGCCTCCGCTTATAGTAGCTCTTCAGAGGAGTCTGGCTCAGTCGATAGAGCCACCGCCTTGCAAAGCTCGAAGATCGGCAAATGGCAAGTTCGAGACACGCCGCTGACAAAAAGCTGTGAAAAGCCTCTGTGAGGAGAGATAAGGGCTTCCAGCTGCGTCGGTTGAGTGTGGGAGGCGCCAGCCAGCAGAAAAGCCAGACTGCAAAAGGATACCACCTGGAGTGTAGCTGTTCACGAAAGATTGGACATTTACAACAACAACAACCATTCGGGGGGTTAGGAAAGCCTGCCCATATACACTGCCTTGGATTAAGGTCGGAGAAGTCCAATGACCAAGAAAGGTGGTATATAAAAACTGTATATTATACAGTGAAACCTTGGATTGCAAGTAACTTGGTTTGCGAGTGCTTTGCAAGACGAGCAAAATTGTTTTCTAAATTTTGACTTGATAAACGAGCAATGTCTTGCAATACGAGTACATTGTGTTCTCCAAGATATCTCTCTGTGTGTTTGCAGAGTAACAATAGCGACTCCTGGGCAACAAACTGCCCTCATTAACACTCTGTTCTCCCTCTGCTAAAGGCTCCGTTTGTGCAGAATAGCAGCTCAGACTTTGCTCTGCAACTTCTGTCTTGCAGACCTCATTAACAAGCTGTTTTTCCCCTCCCCCATCTGCCTCTAGCAAAGACTACTCTGCAGAACAAGGCTCAGGTTTTGCATATCAGACGTTGCAAAGTGAGCTACAGTTTGCAAGAGCAAAGGAGGACTCGGCAGGGCAGCTTCTTAATTAGCTGAGCCCAGGAGATAATGCAGACACACACAAAGATCTCTTGCAGAATAACGAATCATCTGAGTTTCCATTATTTCTTATGGGAAAATTTGCTTTGATATACGAGTGCTTTGGATTACAAGCACATTTCTGGAACCAATTATACTCGCAATCCAAGGTTCCACTGTATTATTGTTATTATCTCTTCCAAACCAAGGAACGTTTTCCATTCTCAAGCAACAGCCAGCACTGAAACAACACAGCATCCGCAAGGTGCTGAAAAGCACTTTCCCCATGATAGTAAATCATGCAGTGAACACAACATTTAACATCTCTTGTCCCATGAAGCAGGCCAGATGCCTGAATTGTGTCCACACCAGCAATTTTAGGCAAAAAGGCTCTGGACACATTTGATCCAACGCTTTAACATTGTCTGCTGCATGGAGCTCCACAACAGAGGTGTGCTGCTTAAAAAAAAAAAAAACCACCAGAATTCACATGACATTCTTATAACATTTCAATCAATCCTTCAATGGTCATCACATCCACAGAATGCTCCATAGTTCTCTTCTTATCAGAATGATTAGGCTGTCCCGTAAGAGCAACTATTAAACAGCAGCATTAGTGGCAAAGCTTTCATTGTCAAGTAACTATTGCTTCACTACACCCCTAGGGACCTCTTGCAACAAATGCAGTGTGGCTGTAACCCGAGAACCTCTTCCACTTTATCAATCCATTTTGTACACTGGGGGAAATCTGTTCATAATCTTATTTCAGCAGATTGCATTGTGTACCAGCTCTTTCCTTCTTGGGTGATTTGCAAATAAATTATAAACAATAGTAGTACCATTAGCAGAAAGGAATACATAAGGAATGATATTGATGTGGTAATTGGTAAGAATGGATCTTGTAGGGCAGTATATCATTTGGGATTCTTCTTCCTCACCAGTTACAGTGAGTAAAGTTTATGTACCTGATGTAGGCTTACCATATTTTTCAAACTTCAAACCGGGACACACACACCCATACCCCCCCCCCGAGGTAAATAATTAATTAATGTCAAAGCAACGAAAAAGCAAGGCCAAAGAACCACAACCAATTGTAAACCAGAACGAAAAAGCAATCAGAAACAGCCCAAACCAACCGCAAACTACCCTCCACAACGAAAAAGCAATTCTAAACCACAACGAAAAAGGAATCAGAAACAGCTCAAACCAACCCCCAACTACCATCCACCACGAAAAAGCAATCTAAACCACAACGAAAAAGCAATCAGAAACAGCCCAAACCTACCGCAAACTACCCTCCACAACGAAAAAGCAATTCTAAACCCCAACGAAAAAGCAGAAAAAACAAGCATAAATGTCACAATAAAGCAGAAATCCACATAAGAAATCCTTTTAATGAATAAATTATTGAAGAAAGGGGGCGCGAAGCGCCCCCTTTTGCCGCGCGAAGCTTGGCCGAAATTTTTAAATAAATAAATAATTTTTAAATAATTAATTAATAAAGTAAAGGGGGCGCGAAGCGCGGTTGTAATTTTTAAATAAATAATTAATATTTCTATTAAAAATATATATTTAAAAAATACGCTTACCTGGTCGCTGGTCACTGGTCGGTGGTCGCTGGTCGGCCCGAGGTTGAGAAGCAGGCTGTGCCTCCCAGCGGCTCCATGCAACACGGGCAAGAAGCAGGCTGTGCTTCTCCCGGTGCCGCTGGTCTCGCAGCGGCACCGGGAGAAGCACAGCCTGCTCGCCTGCGTTGTGCGAGCCTGCTAGAGGCTCGCGCTGGCCGGGCAAGCAGGCTGTGCTTCTCCGGTCTCCCAGCGGCACCGCATGGAGCCGCTGGGAGACCGGAGAAGCACAGCCTGCTTGCCCGGCCAGCGCGAGCCTCCAGCAGGCTCGCACAACACAGGCAAGCACTGTGCTTCTCCCGGTGCCGCTGACGACCGGGAGAAGCACCCGCTTGCCGCACCGCCATCTTTTTTTTTTTTTTTTAATTTCAAACTTCCCGGCATCTTGGGTCACGAAATCTCGCATGATCTTCGATCACGCGAGATTTCGTGACCCAAGATGCTGCCCGGTAAGTTTAAAATTTTAAAAAAAAGATGGCGGCGCCCATTTGTCCCCCGGGACACGACCGGGAATCGGGTCCGATTTCCGGGACTGTCCCGGCGAAACCGGGACGAATGGTAAGCCTAACCTGATGCCATCTAGTACAGCCTTATATTGCAAAGGCCAATTCAGTTTCTCCTAGTTATTGAAATGTCAGTGCTTGATCAAAAGGAAGTAATGTTGCGTTCTCACAAAGAAGGGAAATATAGTCATTGCTCATTAACAGATGGGGACGTATTCATATATGCGTCTCTCCAAAATGCCATTTTTTGACTAACATTTTTACTGAACTTTTTATCCCCTGAAGTCACACTTTTGCAAAACAGCCAAGCCAGTTGAAAATCAGACAGGTGGTGTCTCTGTTCACAAAATACGCTCGCCTCCTTACTTCTTTACCCTTCTTTCCTCTTCTTTTCTCCTCCTCCTTCCTCCCCCACCCTTTATTTCATTCTCTCTCTCTCTCTCTCTCTCTCTCTCTCTCTCTCTCTCTCTCTCTCTCTCTCTCTCTGTACTGTGTTTGTTAGGCAGTTACATTTTCAAATAGCTATTCTCTTTTGAAGTGCTAATGTCAGCACTGCTGCTTCCGTAGCATTTAACTTTGCCGGCTGTCAAGTTTCACGATTACTCTTTGTTTTGTGTTTGTTATTTTTTAATTATCAGGAGAAAAGCAACAAAACAAAAAAGCAACTCTAATTAAGATTGGTGAATAAATGCTAAATCCCAGCAGCCCTACCACCTCAGGCTATGATCTTTTTAGATCTCACAAGCAAAGAAGGTTGTGCCCAGCAAAATAATTGGATCAGACAATGAAGGGCACGTTGCCCAGTGTGGGAATGTGGGAAGATTTGGGAACCGGCAAGTTTGTTCCCTGTAGTGACTGAGAATGGGAGCTGTGAAGGCCTCAATTCAAATTTCCCTTCAGCCATAAACAGCTTATTATTAGGTGGTTTTGGGCAAGCCTTTCGCAGCCCCTGGCCACCATCTGCAATATGTGGATAATTACACTGATCTCCTTCCAGGGCTGTACAAATTATGGAGATAATGTGTGGGAACCACTCTGAACACCCGGAAGTGGTAAATACGTGCTAAGTAGTCTTATCATAAAAGATATTACACTCGTGTTGCTTTGGGATGTTATGATGTTACCCGTTTCCATTTGTAAAAGTGGCAGATGCAAGAGAAATGCAAGTTGACATTTGTGGTGCACTGAGGAGCCGAGCAAGAGATTGTAACTCACCATGTCCTGCTCAGCGAATGTTGTGCCTGAAAATGGGGAGTAGGAAGGAATAATGTGGAACTGACACACTGTAGCTGGTGAAAATAGGCCACAATAGGCCTACAAGCTGTTTTGTTGTTTGTTTGAAGATGCTAGGGACTCAAGAAGCAAGCACCCAGCCTGCCTGCTGCATCTAAGTGGGGAGGAAAATATTGAGAGAAGGTTCCCTGTAGATGGCTGCTGCCCCTGTATGCTGGGGATACAGCTGATATGCATGTAACTAGCGACGCAATCCAGTGTACAGTTGCGCCGGTGGAGCATGCGCTCCCCTGGCACAGGGTGTCGTAAACGTGCCGGAAAGCGTGTTTATGGCACCCGGCGAGTAAGAATCGCTGGCCCAGCAGCCGGCGGCCCTTACCCCAGCTCCTGCCTGGCCCTGCATCCACTGGAGCAGGTAAGGCCTACACCAGCTGGGGTAGCGGTGGGGGGAGGGGAGGCCATTGGCCGCCCTGGGCCTGGAGAGGGCGGGGATATCAGTGGTGAGATATGCCAATATCCAAAGCCCTCTTCAGGCCCGGCCTGGCCTTACACAGCCAGCATGAATATACGTGAACTCTGGAGCTCGCGTACATTTGAGGAGGCATTGGGCCTCCTGCCGCTTACACCCAGGGAAGGGGACAATCGTTCCCTTCCCTTGAGGTGCACCCAGGCTGCCCCGGGGCAGCCTTGGAGCTGGATAGGATACGGCAGCCGGCCCTTTAGGTCGGCCGCCGTATCTAACACAGAATTGGGCTGCCCATGTTGCACTGCGTCCCAACTCCTGGGATTCCTGGATGAAGCGGATTATCTGGACCCTAAGATCTAGCTTCTGGCCAGGTTTTGGGATGGGAACAGCCTTGGTTATCCTGGTGCTTGACTAGGCACAAGGGCCTGGACAGAGGGTGTATATCCATCTGGACCTGTCTGACTTTCCTCCTCGTCACCTTAGCCTATGTCTAAGCATAGCCTTCAGGGAACAATTTTGTTGCCCTTGTTATTTAAGACAGACATGAAACCACTGGGAGGGGTAATCAGGGGGTTGGGCGTGAAGGTCACCAATATGACACCACTCTATATTTTTAAATGTTATTTAATATAGTTATACCCCACCTTTCCTTCACTTATGTGGACACTCAAGATGGCATACATAAAATCAAAATATACACTTAAAAACAACCATAAAGCAGCAACAGCAAAGCTAAAGGCTAAAAATTAAAAAAGGAAAAAAGCAGCAGTGCAGAGTCTAATAAAAGCATCAACAATGCGTAAATAGGGGCATAAAAACAGCAAACAGCACAGCAAATAAAAACAGCATAGATGGTAATAGAAAGCAGTAAAAATGAGCAGTCAGAGGTGATAATAAAAGCAGACAGATAACGTTAAACAAACACTACAATATAAACTCCCACCCCACACCCACACTATAAAAATGCCAATTGAAATTAAAATGTTTTTACCCTCTGCCAGAATGCTTCAAGAGAGGGGGCAGTTCGTAATTCACCCAGGAGAGGTTTCCATAACTGTGGTGCTGCAACAAAGAAGGTCCTACTTTTCATCATTGCCCCTTCACTTCCATTGGGTGCGGCACACACAGCAAAAATACCCTCTGAAGATCTGAGGGAATGGGCCAGAATGTAAGGGAGAAGGCGGTGACAAGGGAGTTGTCTTAATCTCTCCCCCACCTAGATCACCGTTCACCTGCCCAGTAGTGAATACTAAGTCCAATATGTGCCCCACCACATGCGCTGGGGCCATAATCCACTGAGACAGGTCCATGGTTGCCATGGCCTTCAGGCACCAGGGGCCTTAGCATGGACATTGAAATCCCCACTGAAATCTCCAAGGCCACTGCTGAGATCATCCCAGTCAGCTCAGGCAGGGAGACTGTTGGACAGCAAGGTGGGCAACAGAATCCCAATCCTGTCTTGCCCACCCTACATAACACAAAGGAACTCAAACCTAGCAAACCACTGGTCAGGGTACCCAATAAGTGAAATGGTATCACAACAGACTATCTCAACCCTACACCTCATGCTGCTGCAGCAAACAAAAATCTGGTGGACAAAGCTGGGGGAGAGCAACTCCTCTGGCTTCATCCAGCTAGCTCTCCATAACACATGCTAGCTCAGCACCCTCCCTCCTCCAAGATCACATCATGGATCAGTCAGATCTTACTGTTAACTGACCTGGCATTCAACAGTAGCAGCTTCAGACCCATTGCTTACTGAGGAGGCTGTGAAAGCCATGAACCACTGTCAATTGAGTCAATAAAGAGCTGGATGAGAGCAAAGGAATGAAATGCAGATAAAGCAGAAGTGTTACCAAAAGAGCTGGTTCTTAGGGGAATTTAGCACAGCCCTATTTGGAATGTGGGATCTTAGACTGGATACAGATCAGCGTAATGCAGAGCACCCCCTTTAACTTAGCAAAGAGACTGAGAGAAATAACGTCCTATCAAAATATTAGGTTTATTTAAAATGGACAAAGGTAAAATTGTTCATACAAAGGAATAATAGAAAAATACATTTCCTTTTACCCTAACAAACAGTGTAGTATGTTCCTGGTTTATGGTGGCTATGTGTAATGCAGAGTGTATTTGGTTTTTAAGGAGTTTTTGGGTGCTACTACGTGCAACTTGGGAGGTAAACAACAGGGGATGTTGCCCCTAAGCTAGATACTAGGAACAGCTGAAATGCAAATGCCTACCAGGTGGATGTATGGGACTAAGGTTGCAATGTGGCTAGAGCAGTCAGATACAATCAAGGTATCACATGTAATAAGAAATGCAAATGTTTACAGCATGGGGGGAAAACATGCGGCCCGGGGGCCGCATGCGGCCCCCCAAAGGTTTTCTGGCTAGAGCGGCAACATCGCTTCTTTGTTGGGCCGCTCTAGCCAAGCACTTCCCATAATTCCGGCGCTTCTGTAACGCGACCAGAAGCTTCGGAATCGTCTGAGGAGCGGACGATTCCGAAGCTTCCAGCCGCGTTACAGAAGCAACAGAGGTATGGGAAGTGCTTGGCTAGAGCGGCAACATCGCTTCTTTGTCGGGCCGCTCTAGCCAAGCACCTATCATAACTCTGTCGCTTCTGTAACATGGCTGGAAGCTTCGGAATCGTCCGAGGAGCGGACGATTCCGAAGCTTCCAGCCGCGTTACAGAAGCAACAGAGGTATGGGAAGTGCTTGGCTAGAGCGGCAACATCGCTTCTTTGTCGGGCCGCTCTAGCCAAACACCTATCATAACTCTGTCGCTTCTGTAACATGGCTGGAAGCTTCGGAATCGTCCGAGGAGCGGACGATTCCGAAGCTTCCAGCTGCGTTACAGAAGTGCCGGAGTTGGTGTTGGCACAGTGGTTATGACATAGATCTCCGGGGACGTTGGGCTGCTATGATGATGGCGACTTCCTTAGGAAGCAACGTGACTGTGAATTGCTGAAGAAGAAATACTGGGATTTTGAGGTAAGCATGAGCTCTGGCTGAAAGCCCTGCAGAGGCTCTGGGAGGAGTGAATGAACATCTAAGCTCGCCGAGGTGACCGATGGCCGATTCTGTGATGCTTCAGTTATTCTTCAGGCCGTTGGACCCTCACTTCGGGGTGGCCACGTTTTTCCTCTGCTGGTCAGTTATGCATTTGAGAGCTGCAGAACGTGTAAGACAGAGTTTGTTAGGAAATATTTTTCCCAACACGGAACCTCTGCGCCATGTAACGTTTCAGAAGGGAAGGCCCTGATGATGATGATTGATGGGTATATATACAGTATATACCAGGGGTGGCCAAACTTGCTTCATGTAAGAGCCACATACGATAAACTTCAGATGTTTGAGAGCCACAATATTTAAGAAGCATTAAGAAGCCAACATATTTCCGAGAGCTGCACTTTATATGTCAAAGAGCCACAGGTGGCTCATTATTTATTTATTAATATGTTGCATTTCTGGAGATTTTCTGGCTCATGGACACACCCCCTGTGATGTCACTTCCTGAGGAAGTGACATCATGGTTCCTTGCCACGCCCCCCGCGACACCTATCTGCCGCCCTGAAGAAGTTTAGTCTATTCATTTCGGCCCCTACCCACTGCCAAGTTGTGCACCCCTGGTTTACAGTATAGCAGGCAAAATAAGGAGATGACATTCCATGGGGGGGGGGAGAGAGAAATGCAAAAATACCATATTTTTCGCTCCATAGGACGCATCGGACCATAGGACGCATGCATCCTATGGAGCTAAAAATAGGGGAATTTTTTTTTACTTACCGGGGCTTATGGGGGCTTCGGGGAGGCCTGTGCGACCCTCTGCAGGCCTCCCCGATCTTCGGTTCAGTGCTAAATGGCTATTTTCAGCCATTTCCGGTTTTCGGAAAACCGGAAATGGCCGAAAATAGCCATTTAGCGCCAAACTGAAGATCAGGGAGGCCTGCAGAGGGTTGCGCAGGCCTCCCTGAAGCCCCGGTAAGTATTTTTTTTTACATTTTTATTCGCTCCATAAGATGCACACTAATTTCCCCCTATTTGGGGGGGGTGCATCTTATGGAGTGAAAAATACGGGTACAATAGGAATGCAACAATACAGGAATTTTGTTACAACATTACAGAAGTCAAAAAGAGTTGTAAAACATGAACAAAGGATTTTGCATTCAACTAGAGACGCCAGGTGGACCATCTCTCTTTTCCCAGGGTGTGTGTCTCTGGGAGATGGGACAGAGGTCACATAGAAGTTTAAGCTTGAACAGAGTTCTTGTACTTTTGAGGCTTGAACCAAAGTTAAAAACATGGCCTGTAAAACCCAATGTCCTGTTCATGTTGTGCATAGAGGTGCCAGGAAACAGTTCATTCTTCACCTTAACATTCCTTGGTGTTGTCATCTGAAATAGTGTTGCTTGGTATCAGAGTCCATAATACATGTACTGGTAACAGAAATGCTATTGACCAGACCTACAATGCAGGTGATGGATTGTTGACCTGTCCTAGATGGGGTTGCACTCCCCTTGAAGAAGCAGGTCCACAGTTTGGAGGTGTTCCTGAACTGAGTGCTTCTTCTGGATTTCCAGGTGGCAGTGGTGGTCCAGTGAGGAACTTTGCCCAGCTGTGGTTGGTGCTTCAACTTTGTCCACACCTGAGTTAGTCAGACGCACGTGACTACAGCTATCCATGTAGACACTTTGAGATTGGATTACTGCCATGTGCTCCATGTGGGACTGCTCTTGAAGACTATCTACAAACTTCAATTGGTGCAGAATGCATCTATCTATCTATCATCTATCTATCTATCTATCTATCTATCTATCTATCTATCTATCTATCTATCTATCTATCTATCTATCTATCTATCTATCTATCTATCTATCTATCTATCTATGCACATCTGGTGACCAGGGTCAGGCAGCCAAGGCACTGCTGTATCTGGGGCCGGCCTTAGGAGCTCCGAGACCCAATTGGAAACATTTTTTGTGGGGCTGTTAAAATAAAAAAATACTGTTAAAATAAAATTTTACAGGTTTATAGGCTTTTAAAAGCTGTTACACATATATTTACATATTTGTCTTTTAACTTTTCCCGAGAAATAAATTTTTACACTGTTCTATAATTAACATATTATTTAATTCAAGTACAGTAAAAAAAATTAAAATATAAACAGTATAAAAACACTACTGACTTTTTAAGAATTCAGAAGAAAATTAAAATTATTGCTGTTTTCTATAAAACTTGCAATGTGGTGTTAGGTGTTGCAATGTGTTTTTGTGTGTAAATATTTGACAAGTCTAGATTACCCTAGCACGGGGCTCATTTGGGAGTAATTGGTCCAGTTGGTTTAAGCTGGCCCTGGCTGTAGCAGCTACACTGGCTGCCAGTCCATTTCCAGATGCTGGTGATTACCTTTGAAGTCCTACATGGCTTAAGGTCAGATTACTTGCAAGACCTTCTCCTTCCATGTGGAATGACCCACCTCCTTAGGTCAGCTAGAGGGGCTTTTCTGCAGGTACTGCCACTGCCAAAAGTCCAGTTGGCAGCAATGTGAGGGATGGCCTCCGTGGTAGCACCCCATATGTGAAATTTCCTCCATTATGAAATGAGCTTGATCCCCTCTCTGCAGGTGTTCCAGTGGCATTTGAAAACCTATCTTTTTTCCTTTGCTTTTTCTGTTTTTTGGGTGATCCCCTTTGTGCTATGTTATTTTCTGTTCATTTTTTAATGGTTACTATTTTTTAGAATTAATGAATTTTGTTGTATGGTGTATGAATAATACCGGTATTTATATACCGCCTTTCTTGGTCATTGGGTTTCTCCTCTGACTTTAATTCAAGGCGGTGTACATAGGCAGGCAATTCTACCCCCCCCCCAAAGGGGGGGTTACAATACAAAGTTCCAGTCTTTCATAGAACGTCTTCAATGTTCAATGATGATGGCCTTCACGGTCTGGCTTATCTCTGGCATTCGCCTTCCACGCTCAGCTTGACGGCACTCTGCCTCTCACTTCAGAGTGTTATCTGACAGCTTTTCCTTGCTTTCACCAAGGGCTTCTGCAGATCGTCAGAGGCGAGTTGACAGCTCTCGGATACTTCCAGTTGTCTCGAGCTGGCATCCTCAGATCTCTTCAGGCATTACAAGGCGGCAGCTCTACCAATGAACCAGAACTCCTGCCCTCTCTAATGTTCTGTTATTTTTCACTATGATGTAAGCTGCTTTGGATGCCATAATTTGCTGAGAAAAGGTAAGATATACATATTTTAAATAAATAAAATGAATTTAAAATCCTGGGGCTCTTAAGGAGGCCTGCACATTGCAGGATGCCTTCACACACTCATCCTCTCTGTGACTGAGTCCCTGTCTGATGCATAGTTATCAGCACCCAAAATATAAGGGAAGCACTGAAGGGGTAAAGTGCATTTCACATTCTCTGGGTATGAGAAAAGTGTTTTTTCTTCAAGTAAGCACAGAGATACCGGTACATATAGTAATGGGGGGGGGGACATGTCTGGGGGAGCCCTAAAAAGAGTGCATTATTATGTCCAATAATGACTATGGAGGAATGCTATGAGCAAGGACAACAAGGCCTATCAGATAGCCTACTAAAAATACATCCCAGGCTCTGTCAATGGGCAGTAGGCTTGGACCTCATTGATACCTTCACAGTGAACACAGCTGCCTGGGTGGGTGAAAAAGCACGCTGGAACGGAAGCCCAGCTGATGCTCCTCTCCTTTAATATCCCAAACTCGGACTGGGGAGGTGTAACCTTCTCTTTGATTAGCTGTTATGTCCTCCCATGGCATCATGATGTCATCTGAGAGGGCAGGCTGCAATCTGGAGAATGATCAGCCAGCCATGTTCAGCACCTGGCCACCCCTCCCACAGCACCTCCTACACCTTGTCCTGACACACCAGGCACAATCTCTCTCTCTCTCTCTCTCTCTCTCTCTCTCTCTCTCTCTCTCTCTCTCTCTTGCTGTCACTGAGTTAATGGATTTGTATCCTACCTTTCTCCCACGTTGTGGACGCCCAATGTGGCTAACATTAGATGAGAATAAATACAAAAATAATACAGCATGAAAAACTACAAATTTATAAAAAATATAACATAGTGAACATTATAACATTTAATAACACTAGTTACTAGCTGTTGTGGGAAACAATGCTGGACTTGATGGTCTGATCCAACAGGGCTTTTCTTATGTTCTTACATTATTGGTGCTTCAGCACAGCTTTATGGCACGATCCTGCCTAAAGATAGGCTGGCGGAGCGAGTGCTCCACTGGCCTGAGTCACAAATGTGCTGGAAAGCACTTTGCGGTGCCTCATGAGTAAGTGGCGCTGGTGCGGAGGCTGGCGCCACTTAATCCGCGGTCTAACCCGACCTGCGCTGGCAACTGCAGGTGAGTCACGTGCAGGTCGGCATAGGAGCAGGGCAGGGAGAGGGTGGGTAGGGGCAGCAAGGGAGGGAACTATTGGCCGGCCCGGGCTGTAAGGGGACAGGGATATTGGTGCTGAGTTGCACCAATATCTTGAGCCCCTTCCCAGCCCGGGCCAGCCTTACACGGCCTCTCCGGACGCACGCCAAATCCAGAGCTGGCGTACATCCAAGGAGATCCATTGGGGCCTGCACGGCTTACACTGGGGGAAGGGGACAAACATTGCTGGCACGGCCCGCAACAATGGGCCTAGGATGAAGTGGCTGGCCCTTTAGGCTGGCCGCTGCATGTTAGGCAGGATTGGGCTGCCCGTCATGCTAAATTACTATGCTTCAGAGCAGCAGAACAAAACATCACCTGTGATATTCAACAATACCACTGGCATTCAGTCACTTAAATAAGACCTTGGGCCCTTGTGCTGACAACATTTCGACGTAATTTTGCTGTTGTGGCATTGCATTCCCATCCACACTCAACAACAGCATAACTCTTGAACGAGCTATTCTTCCAGCAGGAAGGGTGCACAATAGTTATTTATATGTTAATGCCCACAGTACTTTGGGGACTTATGGATTAACTATAAACATGTGGTATTATTAAAATAACCATCGTGGTATAAAGTTACTACATTAATCCCCATTGACAAGAAGTACAGAGTTGGTGGTGGTAGCTGCACTTTAGTAAGGAAAAAAATATAATTCATGAGTGTGTTATGCTGCTAATTTCAGAGCCATTTGGCAGCACAGAAGAATCTGCTCAGTAAAATGGAAAGCCTGTGATTGTGCTGGTCAATTTATCAGAGAGCTGCTACAGCTCTCATTTGTTAATATTGTATGCCTTGCAGCCCCACAGTAATCATATTGCAGAACTTAAGTATTTTCCAATCTCTTCAGATTTTAATTTATTATGGAAGTTTAATCAGTTACCTTGATGCAGTGATTGCAGAAAGAGAAGGCAAGGGAAGGGAAAGAAGCGAAAAAGTAGGTGAAAAGTCACAAGATACTTTCCAACATCACTAAAATTGCCTAGGTGGGGTGTCTGGGGGGCATCTTCAAAGGGTAGGGCTGGTGGGGGGTTGGTGTGGGGAACAGGGTTTCATAGAATGGCTGGTTCTATGGTGCTGTGCTGGAAGGTTTGCCATCTACGGTATGTCTTGGAGTGCATATATCAGTTCACGTCTCGAATAAGAAATCTACTGGTCAAGTCAAATGTTTGTTTTTTTGACCTGCTGCAATAGCCTCTCGTGGCTGTCTGCCCTGAGATTTCATTTGCGTGTGTGGTGTTTGTTTGAAAAATGCCCTCATCTGACAAACAGATTGTATTAAAACTAACACCTTTGAGAAAAGGTTAGGTATGCAATGCTTTTGTGTCATGTTTTCTATTCAATCTTTCCCCCTCCTTTGTTCTTAATTTTCTTTTATGTCCTTAATTTCTTGTTTGATCCATCATTAAAAGGCTTGCAAGGATGATACTCTCAATTTTTGTACTTGGCATGGATACCTGAGTACATGGCAAAAGTGGTGTATAAGTACTGTATAGGGCTGCCCATAAGATGAACAGGCAACCTTCCATATTATAAGACTTGAACATACTATCAGTTATATGCAATCCAAGCCCACTGTCCAATCCTCCTGAAATTTGGCATGGAGTAACTAGGTCACAGGCCAGCGGGTGGTGCAGCGGGTTAAACCACTGAACCATAAGCTGTCGATCGAAAGGTCAGCAGTTCGATTCCCGCGACGGGGTGAGCGCTCGTTGCTTGGCCAGCTCCTGCCAACCTAGCAGTTCCAAAGCATGTCAATGCGAGTAGATAAATAGGTATCACTTGCGGGAAGGTAAACAGTGCTCCGTGTTCCAGCTGCATGCTACGCGCTGCGGCAAGGAGAGTCATGCCGACCACATGACCACGGAGGCGTCTTCGGACAACGTGGGCTCTTCGGCTTTGAAATGGAGATGAGCACCACACCCTAGAGTCGGACACGACTGGACTTAATTGACAGGGGATACCTTTACCTTTACCTTAACTAGGTCACAGTCTCCAGCACCTCTCCAAGCATCATGCAAATCCATTGAAAAATGACAGAGATACAGCAGTTTAATATCTTACTTGAATGCTGAGATGCATCCCCCCCCCTCCACACAAAATAATTGCAATTGTTTATCCTGAAGGAAAACTCAATTCTGTTTGGGTGTATATCTCTGAAATTGTTTTCAAAAAAATCCTCCATATTTGTTTGGAGGGGTTTTGTTTTGTTTTGTTTTGCTATTTTGAAGAAAATTAATCAAGTACCTTTTGAATTATTAGCCTTTAAAGTTCAGTTGTTTTCAATGGCCAATTATATTAGCATTTATAATGTAATGTGTGTGTGTGCTTGAGGTGCTAATGATGCTTAAATCTTTTCCCCTCAACAAGCTTGCCCAACTGAGCGCAGACTGACTTAACACGTCTTTTGCTCTTATTAATAGCAACCACACTTGTCCAATCATCCACACATTAATTAGAATTAATTAATTAGAATCCACCCAAAATTTGGTCCTAGCGCCAGATCAACACCAGCCCCACAGTATACAGGTGACATCACTCCAAGGGAGGCTTTCCAACTGACCCCTGAAGTTGTAGTTGCGGAAGGAGGAGAGAGCCAAGAGGACAGCAGTGGCAGTTGGGGAGAGATTCCACTCATGGAGGACTGACCTTGTTCGGGGGGGGGGCATTTCTGAGGCCATGCCACTGTGCCAGATCACCACTGGTGATTTACCACCCATGGATTGCACCAAGGGCATGGGGGCCATCATCTTCTCCTCCCAGGACTGGCCCTGGTGAGAAGGGCATAGTTGTGAGGAGGAATGGGTGTTGGGGTCACTCATTAGTCTGCTTGTCTGTGGCGAGGACACAGTATGGGGAGGGGGTGAATGAGTGGTCCTTACCTTTGCCGAATTGATCTCCTGCCTGTGAGAAACTGAATGGGAGCTGTTTCTCTTGCGTTTTGGCCTGCTGGCTTTTGTGTTGGGATAGGTCATGGGTGGCCCATCCATGGGGGGGGGGGTGATGCAGGTTGCATCAGTGGCAGATTGCAGGGTCAAGAGGGCAGCAGATTTGGGGTGCCATTTGCCCCATCTATCCTCACCTCTGCCCCCCTCCAGCCCTCTGCAGACACCAGCTGCATTGATCCACATTCCACCCACTGAAAGCAGGAAGCGGATCATCCATGTCCATACTGTGCTCCTTGGACTGTTTCCTCAAACCCAGAAGTGCTGAACTTCTGGATTTATTTACAAGGACTGTGCGAACGAAGGTGCTCCTTCATTTGTGCAGTTTAAAATAAAACTGGAAGACCCACACTTCTGGATTTGTGAAAACTGTGCAATGAGCCACGTTGCGTTTTCTTGACTTTCTCATTACCTTGCACATATTGTCTGTCATTTACAGAGAGGCAGTTAATTCTCTCTCTCTCTCTCTCTCTCTCTCTCTCTCTCTCTCTTTGTGTGTGTGTGTGTGTGTGTGTGTGTGTGTGTGTGTGAGAGAGAGAGAGAGAGAGAGAGAGAGAGAGAGAGAGAGAGAGAGAGAGTCCATTTGTGTGCCCTTTATATTGTCTACAAAATGAATCCTTTTCCCTTTCTAAAATCTCTTACTATTTGGATAGAAAACACAGACGTTACGAGCAAGAGTAGGGGCTGGATCTCCCATGGACTGCTATGGGATAGCAGTTCTCAAACAGTTCGGTCTCTGGAGCCCTTTACACTCCTAAAAGAAGTCTTGGGGATCCCCACCAGCACATGCACACAGTATCAGGGAGCCCCAGAGTGCCGGCGCATGCGCAGAGTGGTGCAACATTGAGCCTAATGCCAAATACTGGTGAAACATTGGAATACGAGGGGAATGAGGAAGGAGAGCCATGAACAAGGGAGGCGGGAGGGACAGAGGAGCAAACTGGGCAGATGGTGGCTGCTTATGGTGTGCTCGTGGAGCCCCCTCAGGGAGTCCCAGGCAGAGGCGTCGCTGGAGCGTGGCGGGGGGGCGGGCCACCAGGGGGTGACGCGCGCCACAGGGTGACGCGCGCACCCCCGCGCGCGTCACCTCTGTGACGCGCGCCACCCTTCGGACACTCCGAGGCCGGCCCGGGAGCCAGTCTCGGAGCATCCGACCCCGACCTTTTGCCCTCAAAACAGTCTGCGCATGCGCGAAAATTAGAAAAATACCCGGATGAACGCGCTGCATGGGCCTTCTTTCAGAAGGCCCTGGAGCGCCGACGGGGTCGGACGCTCCGAGGCCGGCTCCCGGGCCGGCCTCGGAGCGTCCGGAGGGCAACACGGGGGGGGGGGAGCCGGGTCGCCCCCTTGCGCCGCGATGTCAGAGTGTCACTAGGGTGACGCGCACCCCCTGCCCCAGGGTGACGCGCGTCCTAGTGACACTACTGGTCCCAGGGCTCCTAGGAGCACACTGAGAAACACTGCTATGGGAAATAAAAATGAATGGGAATAACAAAAGATGAGTGAAACAATAATGAAGCAAATGTGACTTTAGCAAATAGGTAAACAAATTGCATCCTTGATAATGAAAATGAATGGAATAACTCATTGAAAAAAATCTTGCCCTCAAATGGTAAAAATAAGTTGAATGGTGAACTGAATAACTGCTCATGCAATTATATATCTATTTCTGGACATGCTAAAGCCAGCCTGGATTCCCAGAACCACATTCTCATTGCACTAATTTGCTTGCATGACCTGACTCTGTTTTGTTTTTGTTTTTTTAATTGGAGATTATTATTTTCAGAAATGTGAGCAGCAGAATAATTGAAGAACTGTGTGACAATTTTGAAATTGTCCTAATTTGATAGGGAATGCCAGATTATTAGCCATTAACATTAGCCATTCGAGAGAGGCATAAATCATCTCGCGAAATTGGCGATGACATACACCCAGTAATTCCAGTCCGTCACTTCAATATTATAAGATTTTCTAACTGGTTGCATGCCTTTTGATAGGGAAACTTTATTTCATGATAGTTATGAGGTAAAATATATAGTACTTAATTACAAAATAAATGTTAGATAAAACGCACTTCTCTAGAATCTTGCAAAGGTTAATTTTATATAAGTACCAGCTGCAGCAAAAGACAAGCCCCAGGGTTCCAATATTATGAAGTTCACTTGCCTCTAATGCAATCTATAAACCATATTTGGATACTACAGAATGTGGGCCAGCCTATCCTAATGCTACCAGCTTCCATTAGATTACATCAAAAATGAATTCAGGAAGAGCAACTGTATTGGGGCTTGTCACAAGATGTAGCGTGAAGATCTTTGTGACTTATCTGCCTTCAGATTCAGCACCCAGTTGTGGAGGGCTATTAACAAAACTTCTCAGATCCCTTAAACTTTGGTAGAACTGCCACCGTCATCTTATTAAAACTTGAAGAAGTTGTATCTGAAATAGCACACATTTTGGTGGTGTGTCCTGTGGTATTTTAAGGATTAGAGGTGGAGGGTGAATCAAAAGCCATTTCAAAGAGAATAGGGAATAATATGCTAAAGACACCCCGTTGGTGTGCATGATGCATTCTGTTGCCACTGCATTCTGTGCGCAGATTGAGGACCAGACCAGCTGGGAGAGGTAAGAACAGAACATTTTTACTTACCTTCCCAGCTTCTGCATGATCCCCGATGGGACTCCTCAGAGCTAAGGCATCTTTTGCTGGTGTAGCATTGAGGAGCCTGCTGGGGGTGGTTCAGACCCAGGACTGGGTTTCCAAATATGGAAGATGCCAAAGCCACTGAGATCCGCCCCGTCCCACCCCCGATCAACCCAGATACCTGCCCCTTCACTGGCAGAACGCCGCTGGCAGCCAATTTGTGCTGCGCTGCTGAAGGCACACAGCCTTCCCCCCTTTTCTCAGGGGGTAGCACTCTGCAGACACACAAATCTGCACACACAGCATCATGGATTGCAGTTTTGTGGACCAGCGGTTGTGACACTCAGAGGAAATAAAAATAAGGGAAACAGACAAGATAGATTAAAAATATAAAAATGAATCATTTAAGAATATTCCCTCTATTTCTATGTGAATTTAATTGTCCTCAGAATAATTATTTTCTCAAACAGGGATTAAATTTAACCATTCAAGTATGAAATATAGAGTTCTGAGTTTTGCTTTACTAGTACAAATAAATGTGAAAATGTAAGGTGTCTAGCCATCACTCCCTTTTATGCAGAAAGAAAGCTAAAATCTACGTTAAATGAGGAGGGGGAACCATTAAAGGTTAATAAGTATTGTGCAGGCGAAAATCTTCTGAGGGCAATTTTTCACTTGTGTATTATTTTCTACCCCCTTTTAATAGTGGTTATATTCATTAAAAATATTTATTTGTTTAATGTTTTATATACCACATTTTCTGCCAAAAAATATTGCACCTGAAGCAGTGTACAACACAGTAAAAAGAATAAACATTACAGTAAAAATATCCCTCAAACACAATAAAAATCAAACTCAGCCAGCATAACACACTGCCAAAAAGATTTCAACTTAAGTCCAAACACACAGAGACCAACTCCAAATACTGTTGCAGCCAGCAAAAAATGCTTTCCAGACAACCCACTGCTTAGCAGGGAAAGACCAGTGGCGATGGACACAGCTGAGCTTCACTTGGCAGTGTATCACTGGCATTCCAAGGGTGGTGCGGAAGCAAAAGTGTAGCAGCATGTAACGCGCATGTAAGCACCCCTCCCCCTCCCCCTCGCCAGTCGGAGCCATTCCCAGGAGGTGACGGGTCCTGTTACACTTTCACTTCCTCACCACCCTCGGTACGCTAGTGCAGAGTATTTCACATCCTTATAGTTTTCACTTCCATAAAAGATGGGACAAGGAGAATCACCCTCTCTGTAGAGCTGAGGGAGTGGCATGGAAGGGAGGGTGGCTCTATGGGAGGAGTTCCGTAAGTAACAGCACAATCCTATCCAACTTACACCACCGGTGTAACCAGCGGTGCAGCGAGAACAGGAGGCCCCAGAATGGAAAGGGGATTCAAATCCCCTTTGAATCCCCCTTTGGAGGGGATTTGAATCCCCTTTCCATTCTGGGGTCTCCCGTTCTCGCTGCACTACTGGTTACACCAGTCGTGTAAGTTGGATAGGATTGCACTGTAAGTTCCTTAAATTTCACATGGACCAGACCATCTAGGCCAGAGGTGGCCAACCTTCCACCATTAGGGTCTCTGCATTCTTAAGGGTTGGGCAGAAGACAGAATCTTGGCAGCTGCAAATGCTGATGGTGCTGCTAAAGCAGCTGCACCTGCTTACAGGAGCATTCATGTAAGCACAGGTACAGGAGCATTCATGTTGAAAGGTTGGCCACCCCTGATCTAGGGGCCATTATGGGCCTTTGCATTAGTTCAGAACTAATAAGAAACGTGTGAGGCTGAGCCAGAATAGTGGTAATATACACTTCCAGTAGTTTATTCCTGTGAAAAGGTAATAGGCCCTGAGCCTTCCAAGCTGTCTCCACAAGCAGCCTCACCTAGAGCACTTTGGCATAACCAGAGGCGTTCCTACGCCCCCACGAATGGGGGGGGCCACCCGAGCCCCCCAATAAAACTGTCAAAAAGTTTTGGTTTCGGTTTCGGTTTCGTTTTTCCTTTTTTTCGCTTTTTTTACTGTTTTCCGGGGTTTCTTAGTGTTAACGGGGCATCTCTGTGTGTGTGTGTGCGCGCTTTTCCCCGACTTAGCTTGTATATAGGAGCCGAATCGGAAGCTTCCAGCGACGTTCTTCTGCCTTTTTCCCTCAGTTAACAGACTGAGCATGCGCAAAAAATTGCGCAGCGGGCCTTCCTTAGAAGGCCCCGGGCAGCCGGCCAGGGAAGACGTCCCCAGCTGGCTCTCCCGATTGAGGGGGCCGGCCCGAGTCGGACTCGGTCCGAGTCCGACTTGCGGGCGGAGCGGCGGGGCGCCCTTCGGGCGATGGCGCCTGGAGCGGGTGCTCCGCTTGTTCCTCCCTAAATACGCCTCTGCTTGGATATGTATGTTTGCGTGAGTGGCATAAGAAGACATGATGCCTGGGATCCTGGAATTCCTAGCAGTTTTCTGCTTTTGTCCCTTTGCTGCTTCTACCATGCTAATTCCTGTAGGTGGTTGGAGTACCGTGGCATCCTTGTGTTATGTGTTCGTGCAGGATCTCTGAGAGGAATTTTATCAGGGGGTACAAAGTTAGTCTTCTTGGGCCCCTTCCCAAAGGTGGAGGGGGCAAAATAGGGCAGGGGAGGGCAGCAACTGCCAGAAAAGTCTCCGGTGCCCAGGTCTACCAGGCTTCGCAATGCATTGCCCAGGTCTACCCATCTGGTAGACTTGGCCTCCCGGTTGGCCCGGCCTCCATCTTTCATTCTCCATGAGGCCAGCTTAGATCCCAGAAAATTTCTGAGCCCCCTTCTTTGGCTCCTAAGCCCCCTCTTTGACCCTGGGCCCAGATACAATTTACCCCCTTTACTCCCTTCTCACGGTCCCTGTGTTCGTGTGTGTGATGTATATTGGAGCATTTCCTCAAAGTTGGTGGTGGTGACTGTTGCTGTGGTACTCATTCCTAAGGGCTGCTGGAGGTGTCTCTCAGCAATGGCCACTCATTAGACCTGCGCCTGCCCCCACTCCCCATGTGGTTCATCCTGACAATGCTTGTCTAGTCCAGGGGTTCTTAACCAGTGGTACTAGTACCACCAGTGGTACTTTGGCAAACTGCTGGTGGTAGTACTTGGACCGCCGGACCACCAGAACCCTGCTCTGATGCAGCACTTTTGGTGGTGCATTTTCGCTCCCAAGAGGCTCCTGCCTTTGGCCGAGCCTCTTGGGAACGCTGAGAAGGGTCCTCCCACCCGCCCAGAGTCTCCTACCTGCATTTTCTGGCCTCCAAAAACCTGAAAACCCAGATGTAACTGGCGATGATGTCATTGCCAGTCACTTCCAGTGATACACAGCAAGAGAGTGGCACCTGAGATGATACTTGGCCAGGAAGGGGTTGAGAACCCCTGGTCTAGTCCACTAGCATTGGGCTGAGTAGATGTAGTGATTGGCTGCCTGCACATGATCCAGTCAATATCACTATGACGTCAGGCCACCCCGCCTTGAATGTCGGATTTTCCATGACTCTCTCATTACTGGACGTTTCCCGGATTTTCCATGGACTCTGACTGTGCCAGTATGTCATTGCTTGGGGTCTGGTGATCCTCCTCCCTGCTGAACTAACTGTGTCCATCTTATTAAGATGTATTGGGAGAGAAGGAGTTCCCCAACAGTCGGTAGTGTCTGAGTACAGATAACTGTCAAGTTTGGGGTGGGTTTTTTTTGGTTTTTTTTTTTTTAGGAAGGGTTGTTTTGAACACTTTTATTTATTTTCATTTTCTGCAAATGTAATTCAAATGCCACATTTGCTGTCATTACAAGGGTTCTCTGTTGCTTTCTGTCACACGTAAAGAACATCCACAAGTGACTAGCTTGCAAGTCCGATGCACATTCAGTCCCGCTGAAGACAGTGGAACTCCCTTCCAGGTAAACGTGCATCGGATAGGGATGTCAAAGGAGCTCGTGCAGAGAGCAATTCTACATGCACCTTTATTGGAAACAAGCGAGCCCTACTAATTTCAGTGGGAGTTGCTCGCCGGTAATTGGGCATAGGATTGCAGCTGATGGCACTTGTGAAAATGCGCCCAGTCTAGATGCTCCTGCACAAGGGATCTCCTTTTCCGACCGCTCTTTCCCACAGCGTTATGAATTTCAGTTGATGCAGTATCTCTATGAGCTACCAACTCTTCCAGCGAGCTCCTGCCTGACTAAGCAGCGTCTGTATGTGCCTCCGTGCCCCCCCCCCCTGTTCTTATGCACCTTTGGCACATCCGCGTTCAAAAGGGCTGGTATTAGTGCCTAGAACAAACCACAGCCCTCTCTCTCCCCGCGCGCGGCTCTCTAGGAGCGCAGGACACCTGCCCTTGAGAGCCAGAGCGAGCGAGGGCGGGTTGTCTTAAGAAGTCACCTGCTCGCTCAAGCTCCACCCCCTTCCCAGCCCAGCCCGGCGGAGGCGAGTCGCCTTTTGGCACGCGCGGGGCGTTTCAGCGACTACGGCGCGTTCTAGCTGGCTTGTTCTGGGCAGCCGGCGCTCTTCTTTCCTGCTGTGCGCCGAGCCCGGGAATGAGAGAGTCATGAATCCATTAATGAACTCCGCGCGCGGGAGTTCCAGCGGAGACCAGGCTGGCCGTTCCAAACCTCCGTCTCTCCTCCTTCTCCCCACCACCTCCCGTTCCCTTCCTTCGCTTTCTGTGGTTCTGGTCACTGGGACTGATTAATGAATCATGAGGTAGCTGCTGTTAATGCATTTATCTGGGGCAGACTGTACCGCAGCCTTCAGCCTTAACACCGTGGTGGGGTGAAGCGAGAGAGCGCTTCAGCTTTTTCGTGCGTGCTCCAACACCTGCAGCCGACCCCACTTGCCTGCCTGACCGCCCGCCCGCCCGCCCGCCAGATAGCTAGAGCCTGCAGCCGAAAAACCGTCGCTCTCCATGGCTCCTGAGGAGGTACAGTAATAATAACGCGGAGGCTTTTACGTAGGGAAAAGCAGGGTGTCTTTTTTTTTTTTCGCGCTCCGGGGATGTATATGGGGTGGCGTTGGGTGCTGTGGAAGGGGTGATGTCGGTACTAACTGCTTCTCGAAGGGTTTGGGACGGGGAGTGAAATAAGTCCACGTGTAAATCGGTCGTGTGTGTGTAGGTGCGCCTGTCTGTTAATCTTCTGACCTCCATCTTCCTCCTCTGTCTCATGAAATAGTTAAAAACGGTCCTTGATTGGTCTGCTATACATGTTGAGCTTTTATTTCTCTCCGCAGATGCACTGTGACCTACCTAAAAACTAAAAAAAAATCCACTCAAACTTGCAGGTCATCTGCGGGAGGGGAGACACTATGAAATATTAAACATAGCTAATGCATTGACTTGATCTTCCTTTCCTTACACAAGAGCAATGAAGTCTTGCTAATTAAGTTCCATACTGGGAATTCTCTTTGCAGGAAGAAGGGGGGATGCTAGGGCCACCTCCCCCCTGTGCATTTTCTTGGTGGAGTTTTGCCCTCTTGGTCTGTGGAATACATTTTATGTTGATTGTTAGCTATGATTTGGCTCCCCCCCCCCCCTGCATACAGGACACCTCAGAATACTGAATTTAAATGTCCCACTTAGAAAAGAGTGTTGCCATTTAAACTGGTATCAACTGCAGGGTAACTAATTTAGTTTACAGTATGACACGACTTAACGACTGAACAACAACAACAATGCTGCAGCCATTTATTGCAATCTTGGAGAGACAAGATCTCTTCTAATCCAAACACAGATAATTCACTTAAATTGCTTAATTTCTTGCAAGATAATTGCTCCAGTTTCATGCCTCATAGTTGTACCCTCTCATCTGGAAGGTCAACCCTCTACTCCCAGATGTGTGGAAGCTGACTGTTCTGGTTCTGTGGTACGGGAAGGACACTCTGTATTTGCTCAGATGCCCTGTATTTTTTATTACCGGTACTTCATATGTTCTAGGGTGATCCCTGTGGAGCATTGCATGCTGTTTCTGTAGCTGAGCTATGATCTGCATTAAGCTGTGATTCACATACACTGGCCAATGTTAGACGTTTTGTATGGTGGAAAGTCTTTCAGCTTTGAAATATAGAATGATTGCCACTATTTAGATGATGAGTGCTGAATTTCATGTGTTTTTTGAACAGTAATCATGTACATTCAAGCTCTCTAGTAAGTATAATGATTAAGAATGTATAGGCACTGTAACTTCTCCTGAAAGTACTTGCCTCTAAATCTGCCATATAGTTTGACTTCATGCTGTTCAGCCTTTGACATTTTAAGAGGTCATATGCCTTGTATCATGTGTTGCTAGTTTAGTTTATGGTAGTGCTAAAATGAATGAATTTGACAGTTTTGTGTGTTTATCATAGTTGAACCATCAACCAAAACTGAGGTTTTGACCTGGGCATTCCATCAAAAAAAATAATAATTTGGCATTATATAAATGGTGGGGGGGGGGGAGAGAGATAGATTAGACATCAGTGAAACTGTTCTTGTGGTGTCAGATTTTGCATTGAGGGTATTTAAGCCTAACCAATTCAAACCAATGGCATCAAATCAGTCTTAAATTTTACAATGTCAGTTTAAGTAGTTTGTGTAGCAGTGTGTAATATCCAGTATTTATGTGGTGGCTGAAAGTTCTCACATAGTGTTATAAAATCAGCCTTACCCCAAAACCAAGTATGACAGCCAGATCCTTGGTGTGACAGGAAAACTCATTGTCTCTCATTGTAAGAAGAAAACTTTTCAACATGATCCAACTGATAATGTCCCCTTAAGTTATGGCCAATCTGATGCTTGAAAGTGGATCAGGAAAGATGAAGGTAAAGAATTCAGCATCCTAGACAGTGTAATACTTTCTCATTTCAGTAGGTCTCCCCACTATTTATTTAATTTATTTAAAGAATTTATACCCCGCCTTTCTCCCAGCAAGGGCACTCAAGGCGGCTTGAGTTGTGAGATCATTGTTGTGAGTTGTGAGAAACTAAGTTTTGAGATCAATGCTAAACATACTTACCTTGAAATCAAAGCAAAATTTATTATTTGATGCTAAGCCTAAAGTTAGGCTGCAATACCATGCACCACTTACCTGGGTATAAGCCCCATTTAACACAGTGGGACTTAACAGTACTTCTGATTAAGCATGTATAGGATTGTGCTGTTAGCTTGTATCTGCCTAGACAGCCTTCAGCTGTTTACATCTGGACTTCAGTTAGAGTAAATTACAAGTAGTTTTCCCAAAGGGCCTTCTCAGGTAGGTAGTGCATACAGTTATCACTTATTTACTGTGGACAATTCAGATAACATTTCTCAAGGTGTGTTGCAGGGACATCCTCAACAGTGGACGTGATATGTCTTTTTCCCAGCTAGCTAGCACATAACATGACCACGTGGAATATTGTGTGCTTGCTAGAGGCACCTGTTGTCCATGTTCTGTGGTGCCATTAGCAATGGCAGTACAACTTTTTCCTACCCTTACCCATTCCTGGGCCAGTTTGTAAACTCTCATTTTGCAATATTCTTATTTTTTTAAAAAAACAAATGACCTTTTGATGGCTGTAAGTTTCCTTGACTGTATGTTTCCTTGGTGTGCTATCTCAGTGTTTGCTCACCCCATGCTATTTTGAAAGGGTCAATAAGCAGCTATATTCCTCTATATAGTAGCTATAAGTAATTTACATCCCTACTGGATGTTTTATAAGGTTTCAGGGAAGAGAGTACACAATTTCCTTCTCATTTTCAGCTTTGAACAAGCAAAGCCATACAGCTTTGAACAAGCAAAGCCATTTCAATACCCAGAGGCGTTGCTCCGGTAGGGGCGGGGCTGTAAGTATCGCTGCGGTTACAGTCGCTTTACCGAGCGAGGAGGAGGCAGCCCCGCCCCCTCACTGTCCGAGCCATTCGCCTACGGAGAAAGCAGCAGGCAGGGTCTCTTGCCTGCTACTTTCTCCGCAGGGGACTGGCTCGGACAGTGAGGGGGCGGGGCTGCCTCCTCCTCGCTCGGTAAAGCGACTGTAACCGCAGCGATACTTACAGCCCCGCCCCTACCGGAGCGACGCTTCTGTCAATACCCATAGCAGTGTCCTGAGAATCCTGTGGTCTATAAACTGTTGTTTATTTACTTCAAGCATTTTTACACTGTTCTTCAGCTGATAAGGTTCTCAGTATGGCAGTCCTGCATACAGAACAGCTCCATCACCTCAGCCAGGATGTGCATAGTGATGCTAATCTTCTGCAAGTCCTGCTCCTATGAGTCCTCTCACAAAAACAGTTAAGAGAAATAGAGTAGGTCCTCTTGGAAGTGGGCATTGGCATGGATGTCCCAGCTTATGTTATGGCTGTAGTGATGAGGTCACTCCACATGGTTTTTTTTAAAAATGTGTAAACCAAGGCTTCGTCATTGCTTTTTTGAACTGAGGAATATTTGACACCCAGAGGACACAGGGCTTAACTTTGACTTGGGAAACTTGGTGTCAAGTTTCTTGCCTAACCCCACATTCTCCAAATAACCTCTATCCAAGTCATCTTCCCTATCTGATATGTGATTTAGACAAATGACTAATAATGTGGTAAAACTGTTCCTAAAACCAGAGATGTTCCATTGGATGCATCTCTTGAAATTCCCATTAGGTTTGGGAGTAGCTTGTCAAGTGACAAAAGGCATCACGTTTGGTACAATTTGAAGTTTGTCACTAATTATCTGTCAGCTCTGTCTGGAGCTATATGGCAGGTCACATGGGATATAACGTCAGGTATAGTTTGTCACCTTTAATAGAAATATTCCTCCTTTTAAAGCCAGTTTTAGTTTTTCCACTATTTCCACAGAATCAAGATCTCACTCTTATTTCATAATACAGCACATTATTTGTTCTTGCAGTGTAAGTTTGACCACCCTACAAAGGCACAAGTTTTCTTCCACATCTATCCAGGTCCTTTTGTCATGATGACTAGGTCAGAAGACGGATCTCCTCTCCCCAATCTAATATTCTAAATTCTGTAACACAGATGACTACTTGAGCATTTATTATGTTGTTTGAAAATGCTTAGAATACGTTGCAAGAAAAGCCAATTTTTACTTTGTTTCTTGGGGAGGGAGTTATTTTTCTATGTTCCATCCCTTAAAAACTTGCTCCTATTTTTGAAGATCTTCCTGTCTGGCATAGATTGTGCTCAGGTAGCTGATTCATCTTTGTTTTGTCTTAGTTATAGTTGGGAAAGGATCAAGCCAGTACAGTACTACTTTTTTTTAACCTTTGATGCTTGCTATGACAGAGCTGGAAAACTTTGGAACTATTGAGCCCTGCAACAGACTACAACTTAGTCTGTGATCTAGGTTGGATGCAACTGGTACTTGTACTCGCTATATGGTTGGGGGGGGGGAAGCAGTGGACCTCTGAGTGTTGCACAAGGAAGGGCTGGAAATTGTGTTTTTTTTATGTTGCTTTAAAGTCTTTTGGCTCTGTTACTGTAACAGTTGGCTGCCTGAATTGTCATGTCAAAAATCAAAGCACTGTGAAAGGAGAAGGAAGATCACACAGACAACCCCCAGAAGTTTGAAGTGTGATGTTGTTTTGGGTTAGTTTCTCTACTTTCTGTTCCATGCTAGTTAGAAATTGCTGTGCAACAAGCAGTCTTGAATGCGCACTCCCTCTGTGCTTAAGCCATATCAATCAGTTCCATTCTGTAACACAGCACACCCCGCACCTAAATATATGTGTCAAGACAGTCCCATCTGGTTTTTCAACTCTTGCAACAGGCTGAAGTGGTGTTTGTCTTTTAAAATCTTAAAAGCATAGTGCTGCAAGTTTCTTGATGACACATGGTTTAAAAGAAGCTGAGTAGGGCAAAACTGACTGCAGCATCACTCAACATACTGTAAATGACACGTACTTCACCCTGTGACTACTGGTCCATATTGGTGATGATGTGAGCATGCTCTCCTTAGCTTGTTCTTGAATTGAATATTATTCACTGGTGCTTGGCATCATAAATTGTACAGCAGTATGTTTAGAGATTAACATGTCAGAAAGATATTTCTCAGGGGTCAGCTGCAGCCATACATTTTTTAAGAACTGTGTGCACAGAACCTTACTAGATGGCATCATCTGTCTTCAAACTGCAAAGTTGACAGTTCAGGCTTGCTTTGCTGAGCGGTTTACTCTTTGATAGCCTTTCTTTTTTAGTGTTATAGGTTGGAAAAACCATTTCAATTCCTGATGCAAAACGAAGTAGTCCTTTGCAGCACACATTAGTTAGAGAATATATTGAGTCTGGGAGAATGTTGATCATAAAGAATGTTCATTTGTAGTCCAGCAAGCTCACAGATGAGTTAAGGAGAAAATGCTTTGAAACTAGCAGTGTGAGTGAATTAATGCACAGTCTGTTGCAACTGCTGAGACGCAACAGTGAAGGTAGAAAAAAATCCATTGTCTGTTTAGGAGGAAATTCCCTACCATAACTTGTTGCTGTTCTACCAAATACAACTCCTAGATTCTGATTGCAGGATATAGTGCTACCTGACCCAGATAGAAACACTGTAGTATTATATTTAGTCTTTTATGAAGTGAATTATTATACAGGGAGCAGAAGAATCAATACAATTTTAAACTAGTTGGCTCCAGCATAGAAATGACAAGTGCTTCATGAAGTGTGGAATTTGATTTGGCTTCAGTTTTTTGTGCAGCTACCCCCCCTTGGCTGTTGTTGCCTGGTTCTCCTGGCATCATATTCGCATACAATTCATAGAGGAAAACTGCAATTGAGAGCTGCTATGGTAATGGATACAGTTTTGGTCTAGGATCAGGGAGATCTAAGTTCAAATCCCTACACAGCCATGAAACTCACTGGTTGACTTTGGGCCAATTGCTCTCTCTTTCTCAGCTTTATAGGATAGAATCACATGCTCAGCCCTTGAAGGAAGGACAGGATAAACATGCCATAATAGTAGCTAGCTAGTGGTTTTCAAAATGCAAGGCAGGCCTGCTTTCCAGGGTGAGGACTTCATTCCTATTGTATCCCAATTAGTTCAATACTAAGGCCAGTAGTTCTTAAACTGGATGACTTGAATCCAAATGCTACTGTGTGAGTGGAAGGCAATGATGGGGAGGAAATTAGTGACCTCCCCATCAGCAGCTCTCTGTGCCTCCTGGAAAAGATTTTCTAGACAGTCCCCTGACCTTTTGGAAATGCCATTTTGGGGAGACAAGGAAGCTGGAGAGGGAAATTGGCAATCCCACAGAAAGGCTTTCTATTCACCCAGTAGGATTTTGGGATCTAAGCCAGTATGTTTGATATAGGTAGACACACAACAGGATATATGTTTAGGAAACAGTGAAAAATGGTGGAAGAGATTATGACAGGAGTCAGTAATCTTGCGTGTTCCTAGAATGTTCTCTTGCCATTTTTTTCCACAGTCTAAAAAATTTAGAGGTTGGTTAGTACGAGTTTCAGCAGATGTGTTTACTATTACAAAGTGAACTTTCTTCTTACTTCCATGAAATCATTTTTCTCATCTTTAGAAAGAAAATCTTTTGAGGCTTGCAAGAAGGGCAGCTGTTGTTCTCTCACAGTTGTTTTTTTCCTAAAGTCTACCTACTTGCTCCTGCTCGCAGCCTTGTCTTGGCAGACAGGCGCTGAAAGTGGTTCACTACTTTGATAGATTTCTGTATGTCAGCAGGTGGAGTTGAATGTTCTCAGCCAGTTCTTACTCTGAGAGCCTTTAGAAAAAAAAAGCTGTGAAGTTCATGTAGTGGTGAAGTAGCCTTTGTTCTGAACACCCAGAAAGGCAGTATTGTCTCTGTTTTTCGAAGATTAACTTTACAGCTGTAACTTCACCTTTCACAAATGGCATATTCCGTGGAAACAAATGAATTTGGTTTTATTGCTAGCAAATGAGGTTTTTAAATACAAATAGCACACATGCTAGATGTGTTAAGTGGCATGACAGATTTTAGCATACTCTAGTCCCATCAAAATAAGTGTATTTTTTTATGTTTTACATTTCATTGACTATTTTATAGAAATCTTTTTTCAACATTTAGGCTGTAGCATTTTAGATTTATCAGTTGGATTAGTTGATTACAAATCTTTAGATTGAAAAGATGCCCAGACCAATCAGACAGCAGACTCTAAAAATGACTTTATTTTTAAATGCATGCATTTGGAAAAAAAACTGCAGCTGTCAGGCACTTGCAGAAGCATTCCCTTTTGCTCTCACCAAAGAAGGAATGCCTCTTCCAGGTGGTGCTTACTGTGATACGCACATGCAAAACTTGGGACCTTTTTAGTTTTTAAAAAAAGATGACTAAAGGAGGGAAGGCATGATTGGACTTTTATAAAATTAACATGGAAACATTGAATGGAGAGAGATTTTTCTCTTCAACAATGCTAGAACCAGGGGTTATCCAACAAAATTGATTGGTAGGAGACTTTGGTTGAACAAAAGGAGATGCAGTACTTCTTCACACAGCACGTAATTAGTCTGTGGAATTCACTACCACAAGATGTGGTGCTGGGCTCCCCTTTGGATGCTTTAAAAGGGGATTGGACAAATTCAGGAAGGGCAAGTCTATCAATGGCTGCTAGTTATGATGACTGTATGCTATTTCAGGATCAGAGACAGTGTGCCTCAGAAAACCAGTTACAGAGGAGCAATGGCAGAGGGTATACCTTCATATTCTGCTTGTGGACTTTCCAAAGGTTGCTGGTTGGCTACTGTTGGAAATGTGATGCTGAACTAGGTGGAACTTTGGTGGTCAGTGGGGTTCTTGCATTATGTGAGAGAGGATCATTTTAAGGATCTGCATGCTAGTATTTTTGAACAGTTAAACCAATTTTTAAGAATCTATGACTGTTTACTGGCCTAATGTTTTGAAGAAGACTTTAAAAGTATTAAGAAATAGCTTGCCTTGGCTTTCACAAAAAACCCTTGTGATATCAAAATGAAATACAAACTAGCTCTGACATACTTCCTTTTTAAATCATGTAATGCAGTCTCCAGGGAAGTACAGTAACATAGTTTTATTGTTGATTTTACTACCTAAATTAGGATTTGTAATGTTAAGAAACAGTAGGGTGGATTGATGTAAATACATGCTTTAAATTGTCATGAAAAAGACAGACTAAGATACCCATGTTTTGTTTCATGCGTTTCTTGAACAAGAGTGCATGCTGATTGTTTGCTATAAAATTGAAGCCTCTTCCTTTGCAACTAAATATAGCCCTTAAACTGAATTAAGTTTTAAGAGCATGAAAGGACGCAGTGGGAGCAATGAGTTTGACATACCTCTTTTCATGCTGCAGTCCGAATCTGTGTTGGGCAGCGGTGCAGCTGCCCTTTATTTTAAAGTTAAGCCCTGACTAAACGATGATACAACTAATGTCTCTCAACTACCGGTAGTTTGGCCCAAAGTACTCAATGCGTGTAGGTGATCTCAGACGATCTTTTTCAACGTATTCATGAGACTACTTGCGCCTTGTTAGAAACTCTATCAAAGTCCAAATCTCAGGAGTGTTAAATGTGTTTCAGGGAAGGGAAGTGCAAGTTACTGACACTTTTTCTTGCTCTATGTGCTTTCTGTGTAATGTCAAGAGAAGAGCATATGCATCTTTTTCATGGAGAGAGGTATAACTTCACATGCATCTTGAATTGTGGGTCTTTGACAGTGATAATACACAAGTCAATATCATATAGGAACTGCTAGCCATTCATGCTTTTACTCTCAATGCATGTTTCTAGTGTTGAAAACTTTCCAAGGCATAGCGTGTTTATCATTCAAAGATTCTTACCTGACCCATACAGTAATGCACAGTGTGATCTGCTTTTTGTTTGATGTGTAAAGAAACAAATAACTAGGGATGCAAATAGAAGATGGCTGTATCTTGAGGAAATTAAAGAACATTTACATGTATAATAGCAAATGAATATAAATTAGGCAAGAAGTCAAGGACACAAATAATTCACAGTTGGAGATGCCCCAGGAAAAAATTGTGGAAATAATTTAATATATGTTTCCAACAAGATCCAATAGAAAAAACAGATGCTAATAATTACAGGGAGGGATAAGTACCGTAGTTAAGAAAATCACTTGGTGAATTTACTTTCTTAATCTTATTGGTTTCTTTGCCATTTATAGTTGTTAATCATAAATTTAGTTTTTAAGGTTACAGTTGCAATCCTGTTTGGGAAGCAACTTACATTATAACTGGGGCTTACTTTAAGTTCCATTACTTAATGTCATCTCCCTTTTAAAAAATTTATATATGCAATCGTTTCACCTCCTTCCCTTTCCTATGCAATATGAACCTTCTATAGCAGAGGTTCCCAACCTGTTGTATGTGTACCACTAGTGGTATGTGTACCATGGGCTGGTGGTATGCTGGCACTTGGGTGGCAAGATGGCCGCTCCACACCAGAGCCCTGTAAAGGATGGTAAGTGGCCCTGGGTGGCCAGCAGAGCCCACACTGGGAAAAACCCTCCCGCTCAGTCTGACCCTCTTACTGTCCTTTTCAGGGCTCCGGCTTGGCTGAAAACCCAGAAATAAATGGCTAAATGGCGATGACATCATCGCTACTTCCGGTGGTATGCGGTGCGGCGGCAGCCCCGGAGGTTGCACCGCAGAACACCGTCCAAAAAGGTTGGGAACCTTTGTTCTACAGTATGTTGTTAGTAACAACTTGTTACTGGTGTTCTGTTTAACAATGAACTTTCAAAGATTTAGTATAATTTTAGAAATGTTCATGAGTTTCCCCCAAATTTCTTCTTTTCACACACTTTTGTCTGTCTGGGGGTCTAGTAAATGAACTTATATTTAACACACCTTTTTCACCCTTCTCAATTTTTCACCCTTCTCAATGCCCTTTACTTTATATCATGTTCTCTTTGGGGTGACAGTGGTATGCGAATGCCTCTTAATGTCTTTTTTATACGTTTTTTCTTGAGTCTATTCTATTAATTTTCTAAATTGCTAGCTGCTTTTCATCAGTGTAGGCTTGCCTTTCAACAGTTTTTCTCTCAATTTTTTCATTATTGCACTCAGATTCATCTTTCATTTTTTCTTGCTTAAGTTTCAACAATTTCATTTCTCACTCTAGTCTAAGCAATTGCTGCCCTTCCAAGCTTGGATACCTATTCTATACTTTTTCTTAAATGCAGGCATCTTATTCGTCGTTCCTTAAAAGCACAATGTATTTTTATAATTGTATGCTGTCTGCTTCCCCCCCCCCCTTGTTTGTACGACTTCTCATTCTTACTTGTACAGTCAGACCTCACTATCCGCATGGAACCTGTTCCGGACCCCACCCCCATGGAAAGTGAGGATCTGCGCATACCAGAGACCACTTCAAATCGCTGTTTCTTTAAAAAGGAAAAACGCATTTTTTAAAACCTTTTTAGCAGCAAACCACACTATTTTGAAGCCTCTGCAGGGCTTTTGTAAGCTTAACTACCCACTTCCAGGTCACACGAAGGCTCTTCCCCCCCCCCGCCTTGTCCCAGAATGCATCCCTGCAGAGGCTTCAGAACAGCTGCTAAAAGGTAAAAACCCGCACTTTTCCTTTTTTGTTTTTACTGTGGACTCCTGCGGGTTCCAAATCCACGGATAGAAAGGCTCCACTGTATATGCTTTACTCAGACTGCCATATTCTCCTCCCCCCAGTCTAGGCAATTGTTTTGTGAATCAGTCTGTAATTCTTCTCCTTTTTCACAAAACCTGTAACAGGTATTAACAGTTAGATGCAGTTTTTCAGACCAGTTATCACAAACTCTCTCCAACTGTCGCTTGCTTTTGCTCACATTCTGTTCCATTTTCGTTGTCGTCTTTTCAGACATATAGTCAGGCTTAGCAGTATGGGAGTTAAAGACTGTATCCTGTTTCTCCTTCTCCTCTCCCCATGTATATTGATGCACCTTGTCTTTGTGGATTCTGAGTAGAATGTGAATTAAGTGAGGATTTTGCTCAGCCTTTCTTAACAAAGCAACCTCTATTGAGTTAGGATTTTTTAGTTCCCAAACTTTTTCTGTTCAGTGCAGAGCTTTTTTTTAACAACCACAATCTTCCACGGTCCCTTGTTGTCCCTTAGTCACCAGTATTCAGACCTATACCCTTACTTGGTTCACCTTGTCCATGCAGCTTTCTAAGGGGGGGTATGATTATGAGTAACACATAATCTTGACTTCAGGAAAGTGTAAACTGATAGTGAACTGTGTGGCATGCATGTTGCTCGCATATGGACACACAAACAGAAAGGAAAGGAACAGCGTTTTGCAATTGTAGAGTTGGTGCTTTTGCTGTATGTAAATGTAGCCTTTCAGAATATTGCAAAACTAGAGACACTTTGAAAACTAATAATTGCATGGATTATTTCTTGCTTGTCTTTATATACCTTATTTTTGAGGTGATATATAACCACACTAAGGCCCAAGAATTGTTGCTTGAAAATTCATTTCTCCAACTCTGTGAAATCTCTTTATGAATAAACTAAAATAGGATACAGTATTGGATTGTTTGCATCAAGATCATTTTGTATAAATGTCTGGAAACCTGAGCATGGATTGTCCTTTGGAGAGAACAAAGACTGTTGATATGTTTGTTCTTTACAACAGACAAATCTCTTTGGCACGTTGAAACATTCAGAAATTTGGGAGAAATGTCTGTGAGGGTGTTAGCAATGGCAATCAAGTCTAAACTGAAACATCCCTAACAGTATGAAACAAAGCCACTGCCAGCCTTTGATCTTTATTCTTATTTCCCAAACTAGAAAAGTACATCTCCTCAAACTCTTATGAATTCATCTTGACAGTGCTGCGTTTGATAAAAATAAATGTTGTAGTTTTCAATCTGTTTCTTGAGCAGGAGTGTTTGTGTAAATATAATGGTTATCTAGGATTGGATGATGGCCTCTGTGTCCTTTCCAATAGGCTATCATAGAAAGTGCAGTGTGTAAGTTCCTACAAGGCTACTGGTTTTGAGCAAGATGGAGAGGGGTCTGTGTGTAATGTTGAAACCAAATGTCGTGCTTCTCCTATCTTTAAATCACTACAAGACAAACTGCCAACTCATTTCAACAGTTGTTTGATCCAATTGTTTAAGAGCAGCAGTGTAGTTTCTGTAATATACATGAACAATGCAAGAATAGACAGCAGTAGTATTTTTGTATATTGTATAGCAAAAAGGTAAGATACTGACAATTAACTACAATTTTTTTTTCCTATTTGTATGACCACCAGTAAAACTTGAGAGCCTTAAAAAATTATCAAGGCTGTAGGGGATATCATCAGTCATATACGTACTCTTGCTAGGAAGGATCAAGGTAGCTCAGCACAGTCTCATTGTAGCTTCCATTACATGTACATGTAGTACATTTACATAACTGAGGACAACTCACCATTCCACTATGTGAATTGTGTGAAGGAAGTTGAACGTACCTCCTTCTGATTGGCGAGAACTAAAATGCATTGCACGTTTGTCCTTGTGTTTGGGGAAAAAAAAAGTTGAGCAGGAACTTTAAGGCACCCTGATAATTCCCACTGACACTGAACCACAATCCTTCCTGAGAAATTTGGAGAACTTCATTGAGTAGGGCATTCTGCCATCGCAACCTAGTTTGCAGGTACAGGGGCATAAGCAACCATTCTCAACGGGAGGCATATGGCCCCCTAGAGAGCCTTTCCCTCAACATACAGTTATCTCCCACTTAATGATGGGAATACATTCCCTGATCCCCGTAATTATATGGGCATTGTTAAACAAGCTTTGGCCTCTCCAGAGGCCTGTATGGTGCCGCGTGCCTCTCCGGAGGGCTATTCCTGGCTCTGAGGGCCTCAAAATGGTCCACAGAGGCCTCCATAAGGCACTTTGGGTTTGCTTCCGAAATCCGGAAGTTGTTTATGAAAACTGGAAGTGCCTTATGGAGGCCTCTGTCGACCATTCTGAGGCCTTCAGAGGCCCACAGATCCAGGAACAGGCCTCCCAGAGAAGGCCATTCTGAGGCCCACAGAGATAGGAACAGGACTCTAGAGGCCTCAAATTAAAAGATAGGAAGGACAACCAACAACGTTCCACCTAGGGACCTTCCATTGTATAACTGGGGGATCGCTAAGCAGAACATTGTTAGGTGGGGAACACCTGTATTTGGTTGAGTGCAGATTCAGCAAAGTAGTTTCCTTGACAAAATCCAGGAACAGAATTGATATTGCGGCAAGAGGTAACCTGAGAAGAGATCTAAGAGTCCATAACCAAAAAAAGGTTGATAATGACTGGAGAGAGCATGGAAAAGATAGAAAATCAGTCTATGAAAAAGGAGAATAGGAGAAACAAATCAGGTATGTGGGGATTAGGTTTATATGGTTGGTGTTGACAGTCCCTGAATAATTCGTTTATAAGCTGTGGGGGTAACTTGATGGATGTGGGGTCTTAGGCAAGTTTGGTTGTGGAGCTCTAGCATGCTTTGTGTTCATCTAGTTTGGAACTGGTCAATAGTTTCTTAGTATTTTTAACACATTATATGTGGTTCATTTGTGCTTAATGACAATGAGGGGAAACTAGCATAATCTTGTATTCAAGACCCACTTTAGCTTCAGATCTAGGAAAACTCACATTTTAAGGTACCTAAATCATGAAAAGGCAAGCCCTTTGTCCTTAAACTTCAAGCCCAAGCTACATTGTCCACGGCTGCGTCGTGGCTGCGTTCCGTGTGCGTCTGGTGTCCCGCCCCCAGGTCAAACAAAGGCTCTGATTGTCCGGACGTAGCGCGGACGCAGCAAAAGTTGAGCCGGGCTCAACTTTTGCTGCGTCCGCGCTACGTCCGGCCAATCAGAGCCTGCTGTTTGACCTGGGGGCGGGACACCAGACGCACATGGAATGCAGCCGCGACGCGGCCGTGGACAATGTAGCTCGGGCTTAAGTGTGTTTCAGTTACCTTAGCTGTATTGAGCCTTCGAAACTGAAGCACGAAATGATTGAATGGAAAACCTGTGATATCAGTGCAAGTCTTGTTTTCCCATTTATGTCAGAGAGACTGTTGCTAGTCCACTCTTTTCTATACGATGAGCACATTGTTTCCTATTCCAGCTAATCGTGAGTATACAGCATTTAACTCATAAATGTCAAGGTTGTTGCTTGTACACATTTTAAATATGTACACATTGGGGCCAACTTGGAGGTACATGTTGCTTCTAGCACACTTTCCCAATGTCCCAACAGATTTGTGCATTCCCTCACAATTCAGCGTAAGAGCAGCATACGGAGGTAAGATAGGATTTTGGGATTTCATTTCCTCGAGAGTTAGTGTTTTGATCTCCACTGCATCTTCATGTAACTTTAAAATTTAGCCGTACGGACCAATTTTTTGTGCTGCAGAAGAAACTCCAATGCACCTGAGTAGCATTTTAGTGATACCTCAGCAAGCACAATCAAATTATTCAAGAAATATACGGTAATAGTCATTTGAATCATTTTTTGCTGTATTCATGTCTGTTAGTACATCTGTAGTAGAGATAATGTAATGATACGTCATTGATAGCAAAAGGAAATTTCAAAAGTTTTTGTACTTCTGCCTTTAGCAAAATAGAGAGGGGAAGTTTAATGTCATTAAACTTCCGGAAACTCTTTCTTAAAGAGTTGCCTGCAATCTGAATCTTTCATAGATGATAAGCTGTTGTTTCTAAATTTCATCAAAATATCGATACAATTCAATTTTGATGACTGTGTATTTAGAATAATAGATATTGTACCTTTCTCATACTTGCTTGGTGGTACACTTGGAAAATTGTTCTTCAATCCTGTAGGGAATTGTTCTACTTTGCTCCTATAATGAAGCCGTTTCCTTTAATCAAGTGAAAGCCAGTGGGGATACAAAAACATCTAGCATGGTTTTATTTTGCCCAGTGGGATTCATTTGTATTAACTCTGTAATATACTACTAGGGAATGCAGTAAAAACCATTTTTATCAAAGATGTGTATCACATATAAGGTGTTTGTCCTTGCAATTCAAATAATAATAAAAAAGCTCCTCGGAGCTAAAAGGCTGAACATCTTGCAACACTTTAAAACAGGGGTGGGGAACCTATTTACAGTGGAGGGCCATTTCCCCATGGGGGAAATGGGTCGCGGGCCGTGTCCCCTCCACCGCAAACAGGCGCCCCCCCAAGCGCGCGCGCACCCCCCACCCCCCAGCTCTCCTCCTTACCTTCTCTTCAGCCGCCGCCACCGCCATTGGCAGCGACCCCGCGCGCGCTCACATCGCCGGACTTACTCTCAACCCGGCTGTAATAGACATGCGCAGAAACAGCCGGGTTGAGAAGAGGTCGCGCGATCTCGCATGACCCTCTTCTGAACCCGGCTGTTTCTGTGCATGTCTATAACAGTCGGGTTGAGAGTAAGTCCGGCGATGTGAGCGCGCGCGGGGCCTCCTGAGGCTCCGGAGGCTCCGCTCCGAGCACGCGCAGGCCGGACCCGATAGAATCGGGTCCAGGCTTGTGCGGGCCGCACCGGATCTCTCCGGGGTCCGGATCCGGCCCGTGGGGCGCCGGTTCCCCATCCCTGCTTTAAAACTACAGTTTATCCTAGAACTCTGAAGGTACTGGTGGAGTTTTCCAGCAACTGCAGTCTCCTCTATATCTCTGGGAATATCAAAGACTATATCAAAGACTACTTTCACATGGTGGAAGGTGAATGATGAAATCCAAAGTCAGATTTGAGATTTCCTTCCCTCCACCCTGTTACCTTGACACAGTAGCATTCCTATGAACACTACTATCAAGGCAGTTTTTCACAAGCATCTTTTTCTGTGTTGTACATAACTGGATACCTTTGTCCAGTCCTACAATTTTCTAGGAACCCCCTATGTTTTCCATGCCTAAGTGAAATGGCAGTCCGCTTAAGTTAACCAGCATGAGTTGATCTGTTAAACTGTGGATCTTGGCTTGAATGGCTAGTGCTTCAGTGGGAAAGCACATTTTTAAACCATATGTTATTTTGACAAGTTCAGTTTCAACATGAATAGACTTTGTGGCAGAAAGAAAAACCCTTGCAACCAAAGTAGATTGTCTTACAATCGTAAATTTCTGGGAGTAATGTACAATCTAGTACAGTACTATAAAGGTTTGGTGACTTAAAACAATGCTTTCACTCCTTCTCAAAGTTGAGAATTGCTTCAGTATTCATATGCTGCTAATTTAAAAAAAAATCAAAAGTAAAATAACTCTTATATGGGTAGTGCTTAATCTTATACAGGCTTAATCTTATACAGTAGTGATGTTAGAATTGTTTGGGTGTAGAGTGGGAAAAGGGAAATTAAATAAAATTAGAAAAGAGCGAGGTATGTTTTAAAGCTAACTTTGAAGTAATTTGATCTACCCACACACACAGTATGCAGAATAAAACTGACAGGGAGCATAGAATAGTTCTAGCAGCCACACTTTTTTTTGTTCCCCTTCTATGCCACCTACACTGCAGATCTGAGATGCTCCTGCTTCTTATGCAAGAGCAACCTAAATCCTCCTTCGACACTGTCTGGTTTGGCCCCAAAATATATACGGAACTTAATGTCTTGAAATAATGAAACAATTTGCAACACACCTGTTTTTCCTAATTATGGGCATATGATCAGGAGCATCAGGCATGAGTTCTCAGGAATCCCTAGTACTAGCTGCCTTGGGTCACTTCGGGGAGAAAGGCGGGATAAAAATACTGTAAATAAATAAATAGCCAGCATTTCAACTCCCTGCACAAATTTTTGAACTATTTTTGGAGTTCAGAAGCTAATACCCTTGGTCAGACAAAGGGGCTATCTATGCGGTAGAATCGCTCTCTCCTCCCTGGTATTTCTAAATGAAGACCTACCTCTCTCTCTCTCTCTCTCTCAGATATGTGTGTACTGTACATTCATGTGCATGTGCACACTTGGAACAGCATGGGCGTTGCCTTCTCTGTTGTAATGCCAATCTTCTAGAGGTGTATGTGGAATTCTCCAGCCATGGGCTGGAGCCAATTGTCTCTACCATCCAGTCTGTATCTTCCTTCCTGGATGGTGCCAATTGAGCGGTACAGCTTTCTTTACCCTCTATCTACATCGCTCTCTTAAGAAGTAAATGTTCATCAGTGTAATGGCTTATAATATTATTGTACTAATAATAGTAATATGATATTGGTGATCTGCATCACAAATAGTGATTGCCCAGATGCATTTATTGAGATTTTTAGGTACGAATTCAAGATGTATGGGTAACTTTAACAGGAACAGGAGGATTAAACTTCTCAGTTGGTTGTCTTGGTGTATTCAGCATTAATTCTGTTATACTGTACAGTTACTCTATGCAGTTACTCATTTGCTGCATTCTTTGGTACTGTGTGGATCGGGTGATGGAATGGATCTGCCCATTTCTTTAGTGAAAATGACCTTTCTGTATGTAAGACATAATGCATATGAGGTCAGTAATGCAGACATAGCGGTCAATAAATGTTTCTGTTGCACTGCTATCCAGTCAATCTTGTCTGGTTTTTATAAACATAGAGACAAGGTGACTGTAATCATATGTTACCGATAACCTTTCCTGTTACAAGTAAGACATTTACAGCATAATCTGATACATGTTTACTTAGAAGTCCTACTGTGTTCAGTGAGACCTACTTCCAGGAAAGTGTGTACTGTATAGGATAGCAGCCCTAAGAAACGAGCTCTTATGAGTTCTTCATCTACGCTTCCGTGCTATTTTTGGGTGCTCGTTTTGACTTTCCAATGAACTAAATAACTTGGATTGTACATTTCTTAGAAACCACCTTCTTCTCTTTGTTCAATAGCAGTACCTCTGACTTACCAAGGACATCTACTAGGTAGTGCCATATTGTTGGAAGAGTAACAGCATGTGAGCAGAGCCACTCGGTATACTAGTGTAGGTTGTAAATGTAACCTGGTTTACTGATGTAAACCAGTAGGGGGAGCTGTAATCTAGTTATTTGCTTAAAGGCTTATGGGTTGCTCTCTTGTATTTTCACTAGACCTCTCATCTTCATATACCTTAGTCTTGTTCTGCCTGTAACAATAACGGTGGCAGTTGCAGTTAAGTTCTTAACAAAACTCAGCTTTGTTGTGTGTGACGTTGATTAATTCCCTCAGTGCTGCAAACACATATGTACAGCTGTTTCGAACCACAAGGATGTATATGTCTTTCATAGCTGCTCTTTGGTAGTTGTTGTTGTTCAGTCGTTAAGTCGTGTCCGACCCTTCGTGATCCCATGAACCATATCCCGCCAGGCCTTCCTGTCCTCCACTATCTTCCTGAGTTCGCTCATTTTCATGTTTGTTGCATCGGTGATGCTGTCTAACCATCTCATCCTTGGCCTTCCCCTTCTCCTTTTGCCTTCAATCTTTCCCATCATCAGAGTCTTCTCCAGAGAGTCCTCTCGTCGCATTAGGTGGCCAAAATATTTGAGTTTCAGCCTTAGTACCTGTCCTTCCAGGGAACAGTCAGGCTTGATTTCATTTAGAATTGACTGATTTGATCTCCTAGCAGTCCAAGGGACTCTCAGGAGTCTTCTCCAGCACCACAGTTCAAAAGCATCTATTCTTCGGCGCTCAGCCTTCCTTATGGTCCAACTCTCGCAACCATACATTGCTACTGGGAACACCATCGCCCTGACTATACGAACTTTTGTTGGCATGGTGATATCTCTGCTTTTTATTATGCTGTCTAAGTTTGCCATAGCTTTCCTTCCAAGGAGTAAGCGTCTTTTAATTTCATGGCTGCTGTCTCCGTCTGCAGTGATCTTGGAACCCAGAAAAGTAAAATCTGTTACTGCTTCCATTTCTGCCCCTTCTATTTGCCAAGAATTGATGGGACCAGATGCCATGATCTTAGTTTTATTAATGTTGAGTTTCAAGCCAACTTTTGCACTCTCCTCTTTCACTCTCATCAAGAGGCTCTTTAGTTCTTCTTCACTTTCTGCCATTAGGGTGGTATCGTCTGCATATCTGAGGTTGTTGATATTTCTCCCGGCAATCTTGATTCCGGCTTGTGATTCATTCAGCCCTGCATTTCTCATAATGTACTCTGCATATAAGTTAAATAAGCAGGGTGACAATATACAGCCTTGCCGTACTCCCTTCCCAATTTTGAACCAGTCGGTTGTTCCATGGCCGGTCCGAACTGTTGCTTCTTGACCCGCATACAGGTTTCTCAGGAGACAGGTAAGGTGGTCTGGTACCCCCATCTCTTTAAGAATTTGCCACAGTTTGTTGTGATCCACACAATCAAAGGCTTTTGCGTAGTCAATGAAGCAGAAGTAGGTGTTTTTTTGGAACTCTCGTGCTTTCTCCATGATCCACCGCATGTTGGCAATTTGATCTCTAGTTCCTCTGCCTCTTCGAAACCCAGCTTGTACGTCCGGTAGTTCTCGGTCCACGTACTACTGAAGCCTAGCTTGTAGGATTTTGAGCATAACCTTGCTGGCATGTGAAATGAGTGCAATTGTACGGTAGTTTGAACACTCTTTGGCACTGCCCTTCTTTGGAATTGGAACGTAAACTGACCTTTTCCAATCCTTTGGCCACTGCTGAGTTTTCCAAATTTGTTGGCATATTGAGTGCAGCACTTTCACAGCATCATCATTTAGGATTTTAAGTAGCTCAGCTGGGATATTATCATCTCCACTAGCTTTGTTGTTAGTAATGCTACCTAAGGCCCACTTGACTTCACTCTCTAGGATGTCCGGCTCTGGGTCAGTGACCACACCAGTGTGGTCATCAGGAACATTAAGATCTTTCTTGTATAGTTCTTCTGTGTATTCTTGCCATCTCTTCTTAATCTCGTCTGCTTCTGTTAGGTCCTTGCCTTTTTTGTCCTTTATCATGCCCATCTTTGCACAAAACGTTCCCTTGATATCTCCAATTTTCTTGAAGAGATCTCTAGTCCTCCCCATTCTGTTGTTTTCCTCGATTTCCTTGCATTGTTCATTTAAGAAGGCCTTCTTATCTCTCCTTGCTATTCTCTGGAACTCTGCATTCAGTTGTTTATATCTTTCCCTTTCACCCTTGCTTTTTGCATTCCTTCTTTCCACAGCTATTTGTAAAGCCTCATCTGACAGCCACTTTGCTTTCTTGCATTTCTTTTTCTTTGGGATGGTTTTAGTTGCTGCCTCCTGTACAATGTTACGAACTTCCGTCCATAGTTCTTCAGGCACTCTGTCTACCAGGTCTAATGCCCTAAATCTATTCTTCACCTCCACTGTATACTCATAAGGGATATGGTTTAGGTCATATCTGACTGGTCTAGCGGTGTTCCCTACATTCTTCAGTTTAAGCCTGGATTTTGCAATAAGAAGCTCATGATCTGAGCCACAGTCAGCTCCAGGTCTTGTTTTTACTGATTGTATAGAGCTTCTCCATCTTTGGCTGCAAAGCACATAATCTATCTGGTTTCGGTATTGACCATCTGGTGATGTCCATGTGTAGAGTCGCCTCTTGTGTTGTTGGAAAAGAGTGTTTGCTATGACCAGCGTGTTCTCTTGACAGAACTCCGTTAGCCTTTGCCCTGCTTCATTTTGCGCTCCAAGGCCAAACTTGCCTGTTGTTCAGTTTATTTCTTGATTTCCGACTTTAGCATTCCAGTCTCCTATGATGTAAAGGACATCTTTTTTGGGTGCTAGTTCTAGAAGGTGTTGTAGGTCTTCATAGAACCGGTCAACTTCATCTTCTTCGGCATCAGTGGTTGGGGCATACACTTGGATTACTGTAATGTTGAATGGTTTGCCTTGGATTCGAACTGAAATCATTCTGTCGTTTTTGAGGTTGCACCCCAGTACTGCCTTTCCCACTCTTTTATTGACTATGAGGGCTACTCCATTTCTTCTAAGGGATTCATGCCCACAGTAGTAGATATGATGGTCACCTGACTTAAATTCGCCCATGCTCGTCCATTTTAGTTCGCTGATTCCCAAGATGTCAATGTTCAATCTTATCATCTCATTTTTGACCACATCCAGCTTGCCTTGGTTCATAGACCTCACATTCCATGTTCCTAAGCAGTATTGCTCCTTGCAGCATTGGATTTTCCTTTCAACCTCAGACACATCCACAGCTGGACGTCCTATTGGCTTTGGCCCAGCCGCTTCACTCTTTCTGGGTCTACTTGGAATAGTCCTCCGCTCTTCCTCAGTAGCATATTGGACACCTTCCGACCTGAGGGGCTCATCTTCCGGCGTCATATCTTTTAGCCTTTTGGTACTGTTCATGGGATTTTCTTGGCAAGGTTACTGGAGTGGGTTGCCATTTCCTTCTCCAGTGGATCACTTTTAGTCAGAACTCTCTGCTACGACCTGTCCGTCTTGGGTGTCCCTGCACGGCATAGCTCATGGCTTCATTGAGTTACGCAAGCCCCTTCGCCACGACAAGGCAATGATCCATGAGGGGAGTACAATGCCTTTTATTTATTTATTTATTTATTTATTTACAATATTTCTATCCCGCCTTTCTCCCCAAGGGGACCCAAGGCGGCTTACACAAAAAATACAAAAATACAAAATACAAATAGATAATTACTTTTTAAACAGCAAAAAAAAGTTAATAAAAACATCTAAAAATTGATTAAAAAATTACATTTAAAACACGATCATAAAAACAGCAGCACCCCACCCGTACCAGCAAGATGTTAAAAAGGCAAAGGCTCAGAAGGCTTCTTTGAACAAGAAGGTTTTTAGGCCTCGCCGGAAAGTGTCCAAGGAGGGAGCAGTTTGTAAGTCAAAGGGGAGGGAATTCCACAAGGTTGGTGCCACTACTGAGAAGGCCCTATTTCTGGCCGCTGCCCCTCGCACCTCCCTGAGCGACGGCACCTGCAAAAGGGCCTTCTCTGATGATCTAAGGAGACAAGCCGGACTATATAGAAGTAGGCGGTCTCTCAGATATCCTGGTCCCAAGCCGTATAGGGCTTTAAAGGTCAAAACCAGCACTTTGAATTGGGCCCGGAAACGAATTGGCAGCCAGTGCAGTTGTCGGAGGAGCGGCCCGACAGAGTCAAACCGCCTACCTCCAGTGACCACACGGGCCGCCGCATTCTGCACTAATTGCAGTTTCCGAACCGTCTTCAAGGGCAGCCCCACGTAGAGCGTGTTACAATAATCTAGTCGCGATGTCACCGTGGCATGGATCACCGTGGTCAGGTCTGCACGATCCAGGTACGGTCGCAGCTGGCGCACCAGCCGAAGCTGGGCAAAGGCCCCCATGGCCACAGCCGCCACCTGGGAATCCAGGAGCAGCAGCGGATCCAGGCGGACCCCCAAGCTGCGGACCTGCTCCTTCAGAGGGAGTGCAACCCCATTCAGAGCAGGACGATACTCTAGTACCTGCATTGTGGATTTCCGGACCAGGAGAACCTCTGTCTTGTCCGGGTTTAGTTTCAGCTTGTTAGCCCTCATCCAGGTCCCCACCGCCTCCAGGCAGCGCTCTAGAACCTCAACAGCCACCCTGGAATCAGGTGGAAAGGAGAAATAGAGCTGGGTGTCATCAGCATATTGATAGCACCCCACTCCAAATCCCCGGATGACCTCTCCCAGCGGTTTCATGTAGATGTTAAATAGCATGGGGGACAGGATGGAACCCTGTGGCACCCCACACCTCAAGGGCCAGGGTGCCGAACAGGCATCCCCCAGCACCACCATCTGGGACCTATCTGCCAAGTAGGAGCGGAACCACTGCAGAACGGTGCCCCCAACCCCCAGCTCGGCCAGTCGGCCTAAAAGGACACCATGGTCGATGGTGTCGAAAGCTGCTGAGAGGTCCAGCAGAACCAACAGGGACGCACTCCCCCTGTCCAGTCCTCGGCGTAGATCATCCACCAAGGCCGTTTCAGTCCCAAAGCCCGGCCTGAAACCAGATTGAAAGGGATCTAGATAATCCGCTTCATCCAGGACCCTCTGGAGTTGAGATGCCACGACCCGCTCAATTACCTTGCCCAGAAACGGGAGGTTTGAAACTGGCCGGTAGTTGTCCATTATTGTGGAGTCAAGGGAGGGCTTCTTCAGAAGGGGTCGAACCACCGCCCGCCTCAAAGCGAGCGGCAGCACCCCCTCCATCAAAGAAGAGTTAACCACCCTCCCTGTCCACTCGGCCAGCCCCTCCCGGGCCGATCTAATTAGCCAGGCAGGGCAAGGGTCAAGCAGGCAGGCAGCTGGCCTCACACTCCAGAGGAGCCTGTCCACATCCTCAGGCTGTACAAGCTGAAAAGAATCCCACAACAGTGGACCAGCAGATGCCAAGGGGACATCCTCAGATATTGTCAATGAGGCATCCAAGTCATGGCGAATCCGATTTTATCTGCGAAATGTTTAGCAAACATGTCACAGCGGGCCACCGTGTGTTCCTCCTGATCTGTTGGAGGGGTTTGATGGAGTAGGCCTCGCACCACACGGTATAGCTCCGCTGGACGATTGCCTGCAGACGCAATGGTAGCAGAGAAGAAATTTCTCTTCGCTGCTACCACCGCCACGGAGTAGGCTCTATAATGGGCCCTACTCCGTGTCCGGTCAGACTCTGCACAAGTTTTCTGCCACCGTCGCTCAAGACCCGTCGCTTCATCATTTGCAGCTCCTCAGTAAACCAAGGAGCTGCTCTGAGTCTGCGGCGTGGCAAAGGTCGCTCAGGAGCGATCTCATCCACTGCCCTGGCCATTTCCCCTTTCCAGAGGTCAACCAGGGCCTCAGACGAGTCACCAGTCTTGGCAGCGGGAAAATCCTCCAGAGCCCTCAGGAAACCTTCTGGATCCATCAGCCTCCGGGGGCGGACCATAGAATGTGGCCCCCCGCCTTTGCGGAGGAAGGAAGCTGCAACAAGCCTAAACCTTACCAGAAAGTGATCTGTCCATGACAACGGAGTGATCTTAATCTCCTCCACATCCAGATCACCGCCCCCTTGCTCAGCTGTAAACATCAGGTCCAATACATGTCCCGCCTCATGTGTCGGGGCCAAGATCTTCTGGGACAGGCCCATGGTTGTCATGGCAGCCATGAAATCCTGAGCCGCAACAACCCCAGGGGCCTCAGCATGAACATTAAAGTCCCCCAGCACTAATAAGCGGGGGTACTCCAACGCCCATCCTGTCCAGCCCTCTCAACACAACATGGAGACATTCAAACCCAGTGAACTGCTGAACGGGGCACCTGGTAAGGGAGATGGATTCACGATAGACCATCGCAACTCCTCCTCCCCGTCCCTTCAGCCGTGGCTGCTGCACCACCTGGAAACCTGGGGGACAAAGCTGGGAGAGGCATACCCCTCCTGCCTCATCCAACCAAGTTTCTGTGATGTATACCAGGTCGGCCTTCTCATCCAGGACCAAGTCCCGGATGATATTGGTTTTATTATTTTCCGACCTGGCGTTCAAAAGCAGCAGCTTCAGGTTCAGGGAGTCACTGCCAAGAGTACCAGTCATCCAAGAGTTGGGAAGGACCAGAAGGAGAGACAATCTGTCTATGATGGACCCTCCTTCTCCTGGAATGGCTTGTCTGACCCCCACCACCATATCTTCCCTGGCCCGTCACTACCTTGATAGTGGCACCCTTCCCCTCCCCCAAGCTCCCTCCTAAGATGAAACACATACTCACCTGGCGAGGCCACCCTTCTGAGCCTAGCCTGTCAGTTCAGCAAGGCCAATAAAAAGATAATAAAAGCTGGTTGACCCTAAAGTTGGGTGAATAGCTGGTATGACGTATATAAAATGTTATCCATCCCTTATGCTGCTGCAATTACTGTGCTACTAGCATTTGGCTGACTGCAAAACATCCACAGTTTCCACTGTCCAAGCCAGCCAGAAAAGGGGGGGGGGTGATGTAAAAAGGCAGAGAGCCCCCAGGGCAAAAAACTTGCACAAAACCAGCGGCTCCCTCAATTGGTAGATAGTAAACAGGTGACAGGTAGATGGTAAACAGGTAGATGGTCCCTCCTCTCAGGTAGATGGTGAACAGATGACAAGGCCAGCTGATCAGATCTAGGACATCCCGGCTTGATCCACTGGGCTCAGAGCCCTTCGGCTCGCGCCTCTGGGCAAGCCAAAGGCTTTGTACCTGCAGAGAAGGCGGGGCAGTGTCAACCTCTCTGGTGTTTCCAATCTCCACTCCCCAGCAGCTTTTAACTTCAACTAGAGCTGGACTTGTCCACAAAAGTAACCAGGTGCTAGCTTCTGCCAGGATATAACATGCTTAATCATAGGTACTCTAACTTGCAAGGGGACAGTGAGCTCCTGCCACACTCTAACAACACTATTTGAAGTTCTGGGACTTGAATAACAGCAATTTCACAGGGAGGATATGGGGCTAGTGCAGCTACAAGGTGAGGGGAAACACCATTGCTAGCTTCCTGTAAAAACTAGCAGTGTGTACACGGCACTGAGAAGAAAAGAGTTGCCTAGGAAACTCTTGCCACCTCTGGGAATGCCAATTAAAGGCTTGTTTGAAAATCTGTCTGCTGAGCCAAAGAACTCCAAGACTTGGATTGTTGGGCTACCGTTGTTGATGGAACTGGGAGCACCAGATCAGCAAATGTGCTCCAGATGCGTCAGTGGGGATTTTGCTGAACTATAACTATTTCTTCTCCTAAGCATTTGTCTACACCTAAACATTTTCCAGAAACAATTTTATTTATTTGTGCTAATATGTGGTGGCCAGAGTTAAGTGGGTGGTAATTATTTTAATTATGTTTAACTCCTTTTAAAAAGGAGTTATCTGCTGTGAACCAATGAGATGGAATAGAAAATAAACTACTGCAGACTGGAAGGTCCATAGGTCAGCAGTTTGAGACCCGAGTGCCATGCATGACAGAGTGAGCTCTTGTTCCAGCTCCTGCCAACTTAGCAAGTAGAAAGCAAGAAATTGCAAGTAGATAAAATAGGTACTGCTGTGGCAGGAAGGTCATTGCTCCGTTAGTCATGCTGGCCACATGACCACGGAAGTGTCTTCGGACAGCGCTGGGCCAGATATGGGGATGAGCTCCCACACCCTAGAGTCGGACAAGACTGGCTTTCGAGCAGGGGATACCTTTACCTTTACTACAAGAAAGAATGAAATAAAAGGATTCAGGATAGAGTCCAGTCCTATTAAGTAGCCAGATGGCTTCCCATCCCACAAGCATAGTATTGCCTGATTGGATCCTGATAATGGTGTGACATGAGTGGAGAGTAGAACAATCAAAAGGATATCATTCCAGAAGTATTTTTGTTTCAATGACTAGTTCATATAGATTTGCATATGGATATTTTGGATAGTCTTCGTAATACATTGAAACCTCATACTTGTACCCACTCTCTTCCCAACCAAAGTAGCCAAATTCCTATCCTGGATTCTTTTAGCATGTTAGTGCTGAACTCCCATTGTTCATGTGATGCTCATCCTATGGTGTCAAATACAAAACTGCATATTCAGCCCTGGAGACCAATAATAGTGGTCTCTGTTAATAGCCAAATGTAACACTCTCTGGTTTTTCAAGGGATGCAGCTTCACTTGGGTGATCAAGAATCTTGCCCTGTGAATATCAGTCATCTACATTCAGTTACAAAACATTTGAAGTGAATTAGTTCTTTGATCTACACCAAAGCTCGCTCTATTCTTTGGGACTGTGTTTCAGATAAACAATTGTTGCATTCTGTAAATGTCTCTCCCCCCCACACACACACTTATTCATAAAACATCTGAAATTGTCCATTTTTCTTTATAATTCCTCTTTTATGAGGATGTTAGGAAAATCTTATCTTTTCATTTATCACTTCAAGCAATCATAAGTCTGGCATAATGCTAATCCTCTTTCATATAAAGGCATTAGACCTGTTAGAGCCATCTGACTATAAAGCAACCTTATTCATCCAAATCACCTTGAGGGTATACAGTTTATGGATGTACCGAGGATTTCTTTCTTGAGTTGCAGCCTGGTAGGTTTCATGTTTTATTGACACTAGTGTGTATAAATTGGTTAATTATGGATAATGGACAACACATATGTTCATGTGCATCTGAATCTACTTTGAATGATTCTGTCTAAGTGGGCAAGCAGAAACTCGCCCTTTTTAACCAGCATAAGATAATGCTGTGCTGTGCCAATGTAACTTCTAAAACGCTGAAGACCATGGCTTGGTTCCTAAGAACTTGTGATCTCTGTTCCCAGAATAGAGCTTCTGCCCTTGTTGTAGGCTCTTCCCCCCCCCCCCTCAGCCCTTCCTAAAGATCAAGGATCTCCCAAATTACATTTGATGCAGGCAGGGCAGGGCAGGAATCAGTGCAGCTGTGTGTAGATGAATTGGCAGGAATATGAGCCCCCCTTGCAAAGCAGAAGTGCCTTTCACTTGTGTAAGCAGTCCATTGGATCCAAGCATGATGTTTTTTATTGAGGATGGAAATGGAATGGGTATCAGACATTTTGATGTGCCTACAACTATATGTGTACACCTGCCAATGTGAAATTAACTTTTAGGTTTGCGCCTCTGTTGTTGCATCTTTACAAAATGGGTGGAAATGGAATGGGTATCAGACATTTTGATGTGCCTACAACTATATGTGTACACCTGCCAATGTGAAATTAACTTTTAGGTTTGCGCCTCTGTTGTTGCATCTTTACAAAATGGGTTATCACATTTTTTAATAGAAGTATCTTATTTTCTTGTCTTTTTGATCCTTTATTATCTGGGAATAATGGAAGGCTTCAGGGATATAATTTTGGAGCTTTCTCCATTAAGAATAACTTTCTTAGTATATCCTTACACGGAGATCTTACCTTAAATTTCTCAACTGACATGACACATACCAGATTGGAGTAAACTTCAAGTAGCCATTATTTATACTGTACTTCCATACTTGCAGTGGATTAGACTGGATTTCTCTTAATGGCATCCTGCAGCTTAAGGTAAATGGCTTTCACTTTTTGACTAGGCTACTTTCAGAATACAGTTTTGTACAGAATAGCCTTCTTTTTGACTTGTGACTTCATTTGCTCAGTCTTGGTATGGCTTCCACCTTTCTGTGAACTTTGGAAAATAAAATACACTGGGTCCCTGATGTTCGACTTAGGGACACCCTGAGTTACAGGCAGCCAGCCACATCAGCACTTTTGCACTGGCACAGTCTGTCTGTTCTTGTGTTTTTGTGCAGGCACGATAGCGCTGTTCCCAACTTACATCCATTGCAACTTCTGGACAGACCTCTGGAATGGAACCAGGAGGCAAGTTGGGGCTTAGTGCATTTGGGTCAGGCAGTCAAAATTCTTTCATGGAGTTCCTTTTCTTTTCTACTTGCTATAGGGCTTGATCCTTTACCGTTTATATTTGTACATTGGCTGCATTCACACATAACACCAGTCCATAGTTTGTAATAATGCTTAATATTTGTGTCATGCTTTCTAAGTGTGCAAAGCACTTCACAACTTGATGTAGACCTTGCAGCAACCCTGTAAGTAAGGAAGCGGTTCTCAACTAGAGTTTGCCAGTTGAATGTGTGGACTCATAACTATGTTTAGTGCAAATCATGGTCTAGCTAGTACACTACTATGTCTGAATTAAGCTGTCTCTGTCCCTGAGTGATGCCATTACGTTTCATGATTTATGCTACCACTTTTCATAGTGAGGACTGTCAAACCTGCTTTTCTACCTCTGACATCTTTACCTATTCCAATCTGATCATCTCCACTGTCAAACCTGCTTTTCTACCTCTGACATCTTTACCTATTCCAATCTGATTGTCTCCACATCTTCTACCTTGAGGCTCCCTGGTGTCAAGCCTTTCTATTTTCATCATTTCTCTTTCCTCTTTAAGTTCCCCTTTAAAACCCAGGTTTTCAGCAAACCATTTTCTCATTATCTTCTGCCTTAACTGCACATCTACTACCACCTAACCCTCCCTAATTTCCTGCCTACTACTTATTTGTCAGTCGCTCAGGAATTGTCTTTCAGATACTGATTGTAACCCATCAAAAGGAAGACTGTGCCACTCCTTTTGTGTACTGCCTGTTGTAAAGGCTGCAGCCAAATAAACACTGAATAGCAGAAGTAACATCTCTTTCATCCTTGTGCTGAGCAAAGGGAAATTCTCCAGAGTGACTTCACTGAATAAGCTTCCCCTCTGAGAGATGCCAAGCATTAATGAAAGTGTTTTAATCTGGAGAGCTACTGAGCAAGAGTAAACGTCTACTGCTGGTTCTGTATACCCTCTTTCCTAGTGTTAAAAGGATAAGAAATGAAATAGAGGGACATCCCGAATGTTGAGTCTCCTTGCCATAACAGATTAGCTGAGGCTTTTATTCATTTCATTAAGTTCAAAAAGATACACTTTGGGAGAGCCCAGCGGTGACGGGGCTTCCTGATGATTGTATGTCTGTTGGCAAGGATTCATTCTAAAATACATGGTGTTTGAAAGCAGATTGTCAAAGTCCATGCTTTCAGGGAAATGTATCTGCAACTTTGTTACAGGGACTGTGTTTTGTGGGCATATAATCAGAGAGGCTATGGAAAAATTCCCTTTCAGAAAAGAATCTTCTAATCGGTGATTAGTTGGCTAGCAATGTTGCAGACAGTTAATCTACTGCCACCATTAAGAATTATGTCAGTTCTGACCTTTCATTTTCCTTTAGGGTAACTAGAACCATGAAATTTGGCATGTTACACAGAGCTGCCTCTCTGGCCAAAGCAATAATACCAGCCAGTTTCCTTTAGGGATATGAATCTTTTGTTAGAGCATTGAATTGCTATATTCACTGGTACAGCATTCTTTCCCACAATGTTTTTAGATGGTAATTTCTTTGTACTCAACACATTTAGCATTATTTAGTGTGCAGCAATGTGTGCATGGTCAGGAAAAAAAAGTTGTTGCACTGCTTGTTTCTTCTGGATCAAGAGCAAACCACAATTTCCCCCCTGATAATGAGCATCTACTCAGCAACCTGACACACCACTGAGCCAATTATATGTAAAGGACTAGAGAGGAAATTTCACCCTCAGTACCTCTTCTCAAAGTATCAGAGAGATGCTGGCTCAGTGATATGAGCTTGTTGGTTTGCAGGGTTGTCTGAGTTGCTTCCCTGAAAGTGAAGTGATCTGCAGTTGAAATGAAACCAGGAAGATACTGCAAATGTCTGCTTGCAAAGACAGGCAAACTTGCAACCAAAAGCATGCACCAAAAAGCATGTGAAGAGGCTGGGGTGCATGGTGGGGGCTGCTTAAATTGCCCCCTCCCCGCCCCATTTTTGCATCCAATTGGGGGCTAGGGGAGATGTCCCGTGAGGCTTGGGGAGCCCATGCAAATTGGCGATCCCTTGCAATAGCTGGGGATTAGCATAAACAAAGGGGAAGGGGTTAATTGCAGACTTGGTTTATTCTAATTTTTTATAATCTTACATGAGTAAAATGAGCGATCCACATATCCCTGTAGCTCAATAATGTTTGTAAAATGGAGATTAGCAAAATAATACTGTAAAATTGTAACTTTACAATTGCCTTAATCATCTGCATCTTATTCTGCATGTATGTGACACTGACTAGATTAAAAACCACTTGAAGTGTGGGCTGGGTATGAGAGGTAAACCTGACTTCATCAATCATTAAGAAACATGTTGTATCTGCAGGTCACTGCTATGGTGATGGAATCTTTCTGAAATAATATTCATACAAGGATAAAAAGTAGTCGACATTGATTTATCTCTGATACAGGCTGCAGAATTTATACCCTTCAGAAAGATTTCACTGATCATTGGGAATGTTACTGACATTGAATTTTGGGAGTAGCTATTTAAATGGGAAATTGTAACCTTAGAAATACCAGGTTTTCCTACTTATTCTTACTGTTTTCTCACTACACCTGAACAGGGCATCATTGAAGAATGAAAAGAGTGACCATAACACAGTATCAGTCTGATTTTTTTTTCCATACAACCAGGTTCTCTTTCCAGCATTATTTGCACATGTCTGTCTCCTTCTGAGGGCTAGTTCACACAAGAAAATTCATTGTTTAACTGCAGCTTCAGGTGGTGACTTGCATGTATGAATTGGCAATCACAATCAAGCACAGCAGATGGAAGTTTCATCTCAAACCATTTTTTTCCCCAGTGGAGTCTGTCTACACTGTGTATCATCAAGTACTGAGTTATAGAGTAGTGCAGTCAAATAATGTGTGCATGTGTGAACCAGCTGTGTTTTGGATTATATTTGCTGTTGGAGATCCTAAACTGTCAGGACACTTCATAGATTTAGAAATGGTGGGCACCAAAGGCATTCACTTGATGGTGGCGACCAAAGGAATCCACTTGTGACAAAATAGGACAGTCCTGATATTGATATAAGACAGACAATAGGTTTATGCAGTTGGCCCTCATTATCCGCAGGGGATCTGTTCCAGGATCTCCCACGGATAACATTCACAGGGGGGCAATTCTGAGAAACTGGAAGTACCTTTCAGAAGCCCCCGGGAGGCCTTCTGAGGTGCAGGAAGGTCGTGCTTGGCCTCTGCACGCCTCCTAAGGCTTCTCAGAGGCTTCTGAAAGGCACTTCCAGTTTTTCGGAAGAAATGGAAGTGCCTTTTTTCCATGGGTTCGAAACCCTTGGTTATAGTCAAATCCGCAGGTTCTGAATCAACTGAAAAAGGAACCACCTGTATATGAATTTGAGGTACTCCTAGGCATTTGAAGACAGAGATGTGCACATAGTACAGGATTTCCAGTTAGTTAGTTTTACTGCATTGCATCATGACTCCCGTGTTCTGCCAAAGTCGTCATCTTGAAACTCTTTCTGACTCCCTGGTGCTTTCTGCCTGACAACCTTGCATTATTCTCAGTCTTCTGCTGATATTATCATTATTAAAATAAATAAAATAGTGTATTTATATACCACTTTTGAACAAAAAAGTTCACAAAGCTGTTTACAGAGAAAATCAAATAACTAAATGGTTGCATCTAGCATCATGGCACGTGCCTAGCCTGTCTCTGTCTCATGGTCATTTGCTGTCTCCCTTTTTCATTTTTCTTGCTCTTTATGAAACTGCTGCTCTCTTGAAGTCCAGAAAGTGCTTCAGATGACTCTGCTTCAGCTTTAGCACATTTCAGAAGGGCCCTGCTTTGTTTAGGGCAGCGATGGGGAACCTCCGGCCCCAGGGCCGGATCAGGCCCCCGAGGCCATCCGGTCCGGCCCCCGGAGAGATTGCCAGGAGGCCGCCCAACCGGCCCCTGGAGGCTCCGCCGGGTCTATGCGTCACCTCCGGAGGCCGGGAGAGGGCCTTTGCATGTCCTCCCCGGCCGCCGCCTCGACCCCTTCTCACCAGGCCATTGGCCATTTCACACATGCGTACCACGCCGATGAGGGCAAGCTCTTGCCCTCATCGGCATGGTACGCCGGAGGTGACGCGCGGACCCGGAGGCGGCTTCGGACGGTGAGCACGGAGCCTCCGGAGGCCGATGGGGGGCAGGGGCAAAAATTAATTAAATAAATAAAAATGGCGCCCGGCCTTACGGCCGGCCCTCAAGCAAATTTCTAATATTTAAAACGGCCCTCGCCAGGGAAAAGGTTCCCCGCCCCTGGTTTAGGGAGTCTTTCCAAAGTGGCCAAAAGGCAGTGTGATTCGATTCAGAGCATAGTTCTTTCCAAAACAATATACACCCCTATGCACCTTGGGATCCATTATAAAATTGTAGGTGCTGTACATGCAGAGGTATAATCTGCATATTCTCAGTCTGATACCTATGGTATGAAACAAAAGAAAAGGGACTTTGAGGGAAGGAAAAACAATATATATGTTATATGGCAAGAAATGAGGGTGTAAAGCGAGACAAACCATTATGTCAGTTCCTTCATAGCATTCCCTCTTGTAATTTAGAACTGGTAATTTCCTCCTGCAGCTACTATCCCAGGACGCCTGTTCCTCGGGTTTAAAAATATATGTTCAACAGGAGAGCAGTGTGGGACAAGAGCAGCCAGAGACTTGACCTTAGTGTATAAAAAGTCTGTTAAGCAGCAGAAAAACTGGGCATCTGCTCAAGTTCTTCAGTTGATATTTTCTTCCTTCCTTCCAGTGTTTAGTTTCCTGCCCAGTGTGCTTGCAAGCAGTGAAATGTGGAATATAGAAGGATGAAAATAAAGTTGCTTGAGCCTGAACTAATGGGCAGCCCAATCCTGCCTAAGATCTTCCGCAGCATGCTAAGTGCACTGCGCCGGATCCAAGCCTGGATCGGGCCAGTGCCAGCAGGGCTGGAGGTCACCTGGGGGGGTGGGAAGGGACATTTGTCCCTTTCCTCCCGGGAGAGCCCCAGCAGCCCCTATGGGACTCTTCGGATGTGCACCGGCAAAATGGCTGGCGCAAATCCAGGGAGGCCATGTAAGGCCGGCCAGGCCCAGGACGGGATAGGATAGCCTCTGCAGGACAGCCTCTGGCCATGGGCTGAGTGGTGCTAATGTGGCACCACTTACGTGGTACTGCAAATGTGCCTTACGGCATGTTTGCGACACCTTTCTCTGGCGGGACTATAGTCCTGCCAGGGGATATCTGCACAGGATTGCATTGTTGTCCAGATAGGGGTGCATAAATTATGGTTCTTCCATAGTAGATAAAGAACTGAAATTTGATACACATCCTGATTATCCAAAAATCTGAAAATGTCAGCCTTATAGCAGTGATCAATACATTAGTGTAGAATAAGCAAAGAGAGGGCCAGAAAGCTGTGCTGTTGGAGCTTCATGAAGACTTGAGATAGCTTTATATTTGGAAAGGGGTGGCAGCCAGGAATGTAAATTTTTTGTGGCATTTACCCTTTCACAGGCTTTAACAATAGTCATATTACAGAAAAGCAGGATTCCAGTGGCAGGTAGGAGCATATCTGTCCTCCTTAAAATAATTTTACTAGTATTCTCTAAAACTGCAGTTATGCTATTTCTGCAGCAAAATATGTGCAGGTTTAATTTAAGAACATTTGGATCTTAATATCCATGCAATTATATGAATAATGTATACAAGTGTTAAATGGAGTTGGAGAAACCTCTGATGCTTTTACATTTCCCCCCTAACTTTGATCTCTCAAAGAAACTAATATTAACAATTGTTTTTGCAACTGCTTTTTTTAGCAACAAAAAACCCCACTGAAAACTAAGGCCACATCAAAGGCTGGAAGAGAGTGTTTGTTCACATAAATGGTATGAAAACATTGCTAGCTTTATTGCAAATACATTAGATGTTTCTTTAGATGATACTAGTAAAATATAACCAGCCATTAGATAAACATAAAAAACAGGCAGTAGTCAAATCAAGCTTACCGCGCAATCCTGTGTAGAAGAAGCCCAGGGGCAGTGCACGCTGCCCAGGGGCAGAGTGTCATGCAAGTGCCTTAAAGCACTTGCACGACACCAGGAGAGCAAGTAGCGCCAGTGCTGCAGCCTGTGCTGCACACTCGGCCGTCTCCCTGGCCCTACACCCGCTGGACTGGGTAGGTTTCTACGCCGGTCGGTGGTAGGGTGGACTGGGCAGCAAGGAAGGGCAGCCATAGGCTGCCCGGGGCCTGAAGGGGGTGAGGATAATGGGGGCTAAGATCCCCAGTATTCAAAGCTCCCTCCAGGCCCCTGTTGCACCGACACGAGCGGCGTGAATGTATGCGAGCTCCGGAGCGAGTAGGCCCATTGGGCCTACCGATGCTTACACGGGGAAGGGGACAATTGTCCCCTTCTCCCAAGTTGTTCCCAGGCTGCCACGTAGCAGCCCGAGAACTCGATAGGATGTGGCGGTTGGCCCTTTATGCTGGCCGCCACAGCCTATACAGGATTGGGCTGCCCAACTCCTTCAGGATCCCCTTCAGAACTGAAGATTATAGAATAGGCATTGGCAACTGTCACTCTCAGGGCTAAATCTTGCCCCTGAATGGAGTACTAGTTGGCCCCCCAGATTCCAACACAGATTTATGTGGAGGTTTTGTCCACAGTCGGACACGACTGGACTTAATTGTCAGGGGTCACCTTTACCTTTGTCATGGAACTTCTCAGCAATCTATTACTTGACTGTCTCTCTCACCCCCTAGGTGTGAAGTTATAGTTACCCCAGTATAACTAAATTGCAGCCAACATGTGATCCTAAATGCATCAGTATGTAGTTGCATTCTTAAGGCTACTTGTGTGTTTCAGCTGTCTGGAGCCACAATTCAGACCAGGACTGCAGGGAAGAGGTAGAGGGTATTTACTTCCGTACTTGCCCACTGAAAATCACCTCTGTAAAGAGGCTATTAACCCTAAAGTGCCATTTACTACGATGTTGTTTTTAAGATTAAATAGCCTCTTTTGGTGAAGAAATTTGCAGTGTGAAGGCAGTAAAGAGTTAAATACCCTCCACTTCTACACCCCAGTCCTGATTCAGATTGCAGCCCCATGCAACTGCTACACATGACCTGCGAATACACACTGACACATTTATCATCATGTGTAGCGTAGCTTGGCCCTTAGCTTCTGACTTGAATCCTAGGGGCTGTGTGCTGAACCAAATTCTTGATCCCCAGACTTTACAGCAGTTCTTAAACCACACTTATTCCCTTACCTTGCCAGGTAAGGCAAATGCCTCGGTAGGATTTTTTTTTTTTAGAAATCTGTGTTACTACAGAGGCTCCCATTTTGACTAGGGCCCTAGTCTTTGCATTTATTCCTGCTCCATTGATTACATTTTTGAAGCACATACACAAACTATTCTGCATACTGTATTTGGATAGTGGCTGCAATCACAAGGTACAAAATCTGCTGATGCAGCTAGTAGGCTCTGTTTGAATGTAAAGAATGAACAAGTGTCTGTTTTGAGATTGGAGCGCTCAGGGCTCAGTTAGATCAATGAAGAAGGGGGGGCGATTGTCTAGCTAAATCAAAAGTGGGGGGGCGATTGCCTGGCAAAATGAAGTGTGGCCTTCTTGGCCTGTGAATCTAAACCTCTTGCCATCAGAGGCGTTGCTACACCCCCAGTGGGGGGGGGAGTTGACGCGACACCCCCACGTGATGCTACAAGCCCCACCCCTGGGGGCATGATGTCACAGAAAAAAGCACCCCCTGGCATTTTTCTGGCTGCTATTAGGCCGTTTGCAGCCTGGGAGGGCGGGCAGGTCAATCCTCTCACTGCAAGTGGCCAGAAAAACGCTGGGGGTGGGGTGTTGCCTTCGTGTCACCGCCGAATTCAGCGGCAAGTGCACCCCCTGCCATTTGACACCCCCGCCACCCCCTAACAACGCCTCTGCTTGCCATTAGTCCTGTGAATAGCCATGTTACTGGTCTTGCCCTTGCTCTCTAGGCAGGCACCTAGCACCAAGTACACATGCTCAAATGCATGTCCCCAGCTCACCTTGAAATAAAGGAAAATAAAATATTGACCATTTAATAATGGGATTATACTACATGACTACTTCTCGCTTGATTCCTTTATGTAAGATTTTGAAATCACTGAATTCCTACCAGTTGGTTCTCTGAACCACCTGGACCCTTTACTGGAACCACCTATGTGTTTTTTTGGTTTTTTTTAATGCTTTTATGTGAAAATGGATTGTCCTGGAAAGGTGGGCTGGCTGTTTCTTTTCATTCTATGTCTTTTTTTTTAAAATCAGAATATGTCTATGCTTAGGGTCACAGAGTTCTATCTAAGAACTGAGCAATCACTATTGCGACTGTAATGTAACCTGCTATTCATCTAAAAACACACCTATAGGTAAGACTGTGATTAGTCATTGTGTATATTGTGTATTGTGTGTTCTATCTTCATATATTTCTGGCTGTTTTTCCCCTCTAAAATAAATCTCTATTGACTTTTGCTTCTGGGATTCAGCACTATGGCATTTAAGCTCATATAAGCCTCCTGTTTCTTCGTTTTTAGTGGCTTGAGATAATAGACTGTAGGAGTTGGCTTGGAAGTTTGAAAGCTCTGTGCTCAGCATGGAAGGGGGTGTATTGACTATAGGAACATATGAAACCTGCATTGTACATTCCGTGCCTTTTCTGCACATTCTGTCTTGCATTATCATTCATACTTGGCTCAAATAGTGTGAAAGAGGCTCAAAGGCAAAGCAGTTTTTATTTTCTGAGTTCAAGAGCAGCATAAATACAGGTTAACCTATTCCAATTCTCTAGTGCAATGGTTCCCAAACCTTTTAGCACTGGGACCCACTTTTTAAAATATTCCATCCAGATCCACCTAGCCTCAATCTATTTCTCGTAATGAGGCGTGTGTGAAGGGTGCGCTTATACCTGCTGCATCACAAGTCTCTGGACCAAGAGGACCTCTGTCGTATCACTTAATTTCAGCTTGTTTGCCTTCATTCAGTGGCGTCACGAGCCAATGCGTCGTCGGCCCCCCCCGGTGCTCACCCCACGCACCAGGAGAGGGTGATGCAGGCCGAGCCGCATCCTCGGTGGCTCGTACACTTCTAGGTAGACCGGGCAAGGCTGAAAGCGGCACATGCACACAACGCTGCTTGAAGCCTTGCACTCAGAAGGGCCAAACAAAGACGTGATTGGGTCTTTGTTTGACCCTTCTGAGGGCAAGGCTTCAAGCGGCGCTGTGCACGTGCCACTTTCAGCCTTGCCCAGCCTACTTATAAGCAGCCGAGCCGCTGAAGAAGACACGGCTTGGCCTGCCGGTGCATCACCCTCTCCCAGGGGTGATGCGCTGGGAGGGGGTGACACGCCAGGAGGGTGACGCGCTGGGACTCCCGGCGTGTCACCCTCTCAGCGCGTCACCTCTGGCGTCTTGTTTCCCCGCCATGCGGTAGCGACGCCACTGCCTTCATTCAGTCCCCAACTGCCTTCAAGCTATGATCTAGGACTTCCACAGCTTCCACAGCATTCAATGGAGCAGAGAAGTAAAGCTGAGTGTCCTCTGTATATTGGTGACATCCAACTCCAAACCCCTGTCCGAGTGATCTCTCCCAGCAATTTCATGTAGATGCTAAATAACTCGGAGGAGAAGATATAATCCTGCAGCATGCCCAAGGCAAAGAGCAGGAGTCACTTCTAGAATCTTATCAGCCAGAAAGGACCAAAACCACTGCAAAGCTGTGACCCCCACAGACCCACACCAGCCAATGATCCAGAAGGACGCTATGGTCGATGATGTGGCAAGCCACTGAGAGGTCCACCTCATCCAGGCTGGTCTCTGTTACACACCCAGGTCAGCACCCTCCTCTAGGACCAAATCCTGGTCAGGGTGGTCTTATTATTCACTCACCTAGAGTTCAACAGTGACAGCTTCAGACCCCAGAGGAGTTGCAGTTAGAGATACTGGTGGTCCAAAGCTTGAGGGAAGAACCAGAAAGAGGGTGGTCTACCTATGATTAACTCTCTCCTAGAACAGCCTGTCATTTCCCCCTCACCTTATCCCCCCGGCCCATCACCCTGTTAATGGTTGTCCCACTCCCTGTCCAAAAAACACCTTCCCCCTTGCAGAGATCCACTTGTGGTAAAGCACCTCAAAAACCCACCCTTGCAGCCCACCCCAAGAGAGCAAGAGAATCCAAACCCCAGCAGCACCCACCTACACACCCAAATTAAGGCTCCCCCCTCCCCTGAAAATTCCCAGCATGTCCTCTGGGCAGGGGAATAAGAGTATTCAGATCTGTGCCAGGCCTACCTTTTACCCAGGTCTTGCACCAACTGTTTTCCCAGTTGCTCAACCCAGCCCTCCTATCTACCACCCCCTCACTGGGGGAAGACCAATGGACTAGGGGCAGGGTCCCTTGCCCTTGTGCAAATCCTTTGCCTTTGGTGGCAACCTGTCCCATGAGGTGGCCTGGGAAATATTCTCTGTCCCTGGATGTTAGTAAGTCCATAGGGGTGGGACTTCCTCGCCAGAAGATGGAGTCCTCAGCACCGCTGCTGCTTTCTCCATTCTCTCCCTCCCCAGCAAGCAGAGGGCCAGTAAATAAAGCCTTGTTTATCTGTAGATTCAGCTGAGCATTTTTTTGTTTCAGTACATTACCTTGATAGGGTGCCATTTGAAAATAGAAGCATGTTGTTGAACTATATTTGCTTTAAGTAATTGAAAGAGATCTGTAAATCTTCTAGACCAATTCATGTTTTATAGATTAATTCAACAGGGGCATTTTAAAATGAAGTGAATACATCACAGAGACTTGGGAGAGCTAGGGGTAAGATCTAAGTGGACCAGCTTCTAACAAGCAGAGCTTGGAAACCATCAAGCTTCAGATATTAAGAAGATATTGCATGTACTCTTATTGTTTGAAAACCAACCAAGTAATAACATTCAATTCTGAACCTTTGTCTACTGTTTAAACCAACAGTTCATTGTCATACTATGAAATAACATAGAACTGATATACCAGGTTAAATAGTGTCGGCATTTATGAGTAAAATATCACCTTTGCTTCACTAATTTTTTCAGATAAATGTAGAATCTTTAATTACATGTTTTACAGTGTCATTGTATAGACGGTAGCTTGGTGTGATTGGTTGTCATAAATGAGCAGAGGAAGACTCAGTTTTGTTCTTTCTCAAATTAGATTCTTAAGTAATAACTTCAGAGTAATATCTATGCTAAAATGTCTTTGTTTTGTTGCTTGCAAAAACATTATTTGAACTTTCAAGAAACTTTTGAGGTACAGTAATTGCAACAAAAATCCTATCAGACTTCTTAAAACAACATAGATAGATGCAGAATAAAGAGATTATGGAAGACTTTCATGACACTTAAACAAAAACAAAACCAGCTAAAGAACCTCAAGATTAATTTTGAAGCATCTATTTTCTTCAGAAAATTAAGTTGTTTACACTTGGTTTGACAATTTTAATAAGACACCCATGCTGTCACTTTTTTGTAAAGTACGTTACCTGTCCCAGTTTTTGTATTATACATGCATTTGAACTTGCACAAGAGCTGTGCATAAGCTGCATAGTTTTCAACTGTTTCTTTTGTTGACTTTCCTATAATGCTAATTTACTTGTAACCTTTGGTAAAAAGAACATTTTGCATTACTGCAAATTCTAAATACAGGTATGCACCATGTAGCGATGTTCCAGCAAATGACCAACTGCATATATGACGGTGGTCTCGCAGAACTCACTGGGCTAGCTTCCTTCCATACTTCCTTGTGCTCAAGCGGCTAACTGGCGCTTCATGTACTTTCTGTTAGCTCTTTCACCGGCTAGCTGCTTTCTTTCTGGCCCTAGCAAGGCATTCTGGGGTGCTACAGGGCTGCCCTAAGGCATTCCGGGGTGTGACCTGGCAGCCATTAGCGGTTGTCTTGGCAATGATGGATGCACCTAACAATGGGGTTTGCAGAATGTATCCCTGTCATTATGTGGTGCATATCTGTATGTGGTTGCAATATTTAATGTATAAGCTCCAATTTAAATATTTAAGGACTAAACACTTGAACTAGTGTCAATATTTGGGGCATTTAATATATGATTCTGCCTTCCCAGGACACATGTGGATGATCACTTTTTTTTTGCAAATGTTTCCACCTCAAAATCCCATTAGATCTGGAAAGTTTACATTGAAGATAAAATTTCCAATCAAGTATTCTAAGACGATGATGTCCTCTGAGAAGACTGTACCCCATATTCCCATGAATGCTGGAATCAACTCTTGACCATTTTTTCCCTGAGTACCTCATGCTCACAATTTTGTATTGAGCATTTATATTGGAAAAGATGGACTTAAAAGTGTGGCTTGTTAGTAGCAGCAAAAAACAAACAAAAAAAGTATAGAAGTAACACATGTTATGCTCTATTAAGGCTGTAACCTCATGGAACACTGCGTGAGCCTTGAAGGAAACAGATCTGTAGCAAAAGTCATTTGACAGCAGGGTTCAGAGACTTGTAGGACTGACTCTAGAGAACTGTACAGTACAGATTTCCCTGACATTGCTTCAGTATTGATCCTGGACCCAAATATACTTTTAAGAAGTGAAAAGACCTAGGAAGAGGTCCTGTAAGAGGTGATCCAAAAGGACTTGCATGTACCCCAGATGACTTTTTTTGCTGTGTAAAATTTTGCAATAGGAGGTTCAATTTGTGAACCAGTGGAAGAGGGTAAGGGCTAAAGCTTAGTGGTAAAGTACATGCTTTGCATGCAGAGGTCTCAGATTCAATCCCTGGTACCTCCAGGTAGGGCTAGGAAAGACCTCTGTTGGGAGATTGGAGTATCCTAGACAATCCTGGGCCAATGGTCTGATTCGGTAGAAGGCAATTTCATATGTTCAGGGGCTGCTGTTTAAAATGAAAACAGAAAGAGTGGGCTGCCCCCACTGTTACCTGGCTTCTATCTGAAGAAAATGCAAAACATAATCTATTTCTTTGCATGTAAATGGTCCTCATAGAATTGTAAACAACACTACCATAGTGCTGTGCAATTAGCTGTTGCTGAAGAGCAGCAGTACCAGTAGTGAATATTGACTGACCAGTTTCTTTCTCATGCAGAGGGCTGGCTGGCTGACTGGCAGCTCAAGAAATCACATGCAGAGAGGTGAGCCTAAGTCAGAATACAGTACTTCTTAATGGGAGATTTCCCTCTGAGGCAGACAAAGGCGTAAGAGTGGTATCATCTCAAGTAACCTCTACCAGAGGGAAGAGGCTGCTGTTGAGAACATAAGATGACCAATTCACCCCACGCCCCTTCGGGTGGTCTGTGTCGGAAAAGATCAAAGGAAGCATTTGCTAGCAGTTTTCTGGATGGAGGCACAGAAAGACTTCATTTGAGCCTGGAATGGAAGTTAAGAGAGAGAACCTGCTGAGGCACGTTTTGGGGGGCAGTGCTGCTAGCTGGGGTGTAACCCGTTGTTGCTCTCAGGAGTGCATGCTATCTGACTCCATTCAATGCTCAACATGTACATTTGTAAATAAAGCATATACTGCATTGCAAGGATGGCAAAAGCCTCCAATGTTCAGAGGAAACCAGAACTTAGTACTGCTTTGCCCCTGGAACCACTGGCGTCACTGGAGCGTGGCGGGGGGGGCACCTGGGGGTGACGCGCGCCATGGGGTGACGCGCGACACCCTCCGGACGCTCCAAGGCCGGCCCGTGAGCCGGCCTCGGAGCGTCCGACCCCATCGGCGCTCCAAGGCCCAAGCAGCGCGTTAATACGGGTATTTTTTGAATTTTCGCACATGCGCAGACCGTTTTGAGGGCAAAATGCCCTCAAAACGGTCTCTGCACATGCGCGAAAATTCAAAAAATACCCGTATTAAAGCGCTGCTTGGGCCTTGGAGCGCCGATGGGGTCGGACGCTCCGAGGCCGGCTCACGGGCCAGCCTCGGAGCGTCCGGAGGGCGACGCGTGGGGGGAGCCTGGTCGCCCCCCCTTGCGCCGCGATCTCAGAGCATCACTAGGGTGACACGCGCCCCCTGCCCCAGGGTGACGCGTGTCCTAGTGACGCTACTGCCTGGAACTTCACTGCTTGACGGAAGTGAGGAAGAAGCATGCAATGCTATGTTCAGTAGAGAAGACTAGGTTAGACTACCATGTTCAGTAGAGAATACTGAGTCCACTTTTTCAAATGCCCAGAGGGATGGCTTTTCAGAGGCATTATGAGGCAAAATTGTGATTGATATGAAGAGCTTCCTTAAGGCCTGTTGTGACTTTTCTATTTTAATTGGGGGATGAGGGTTCTGAAAATATTTACTTCCTAATAAATTGCACTTTTGCTTTACAAATGCATAAGGTGATTTAGGGTTGCCAACCAAATATATACGTTGGCTTCCAAAACCACAGAAGTCAATATTTCACATGGAAATTATTGAAAAGGCTTTGTATTAATGTGCTGCATGTAAATAAATGTGCCAATATATTGCAGTACAAACGTCCAACAAAATGTAGCCTTGTGATAGCCTTTGAATTGCTTCTGCTTTTTAGATTCTCTGAACTTTGGTCTTCTAGGAAAAGCCCAGCCATGTTCCAGCTCAGCAAGTTACGCAGTTTGTAAGTTAAGAACATAAGAAGAGCCCTGCTGGATCAGGCCAAAGGCCCATCTAGTCCAGCTTCCTGTATCACACAGTGGCCCCACCAGATGCCTTAGGGAGCACAAGTTATGTTTCTAAATGTTTTCTTTTGAGTATTTTTTTTAGTAAGGCTAGAAAGCAGGCCTTCCCTAAGAACAGGCTCTTCTGAGGATATATCTGTCAATCCTTTTTCGTGGTGGCTTTCTTCTTTTTTCGAATGGGTGGCATTGAAATGTTCATCTTCAGTGGCTATTGCAAAGCTTAATTAACAACCACATCATAAGAGAATCTGCTTCTCCACCTACTGTGACCAGCAGGTATTGACAAGAAAGCCATGTAAACTCCTACAGATGACTGCTGGTGTGCTTAAAGCAGCAGAAAAACATGTTCTCTTCAGCATCCCAGGGGGGGTTTCAGCTCTGTATATTAGACTGCAACTTTTTCTGGTGCCTGCTGAAATCTGTTACTAACGCTCCAGCTGTTTTTATAAAAAAATATACCATCTACCCCATGTCGTCAGTTCTTCAAAATTGCTAGTATTTAAAAAGCAATAATTTCTAGGAAACTCCTAGAGGTATAAAAGAAGTGTCCATTGAACAACTATGGGAAAATATTTATAATCTTGGTTGTGTGCAGATGATTTTTCATGCATCATGGCTGTAACTCTTGAAGTCGTCATTTCCCCATAACAGCAAGATTCTTTCTTGCTTACCTCGGTTGAAATTTTAATTGGCCTACTGAAACTTTCTCATGGGCTGGAAGGGGGAAAAAAACTTTTTCATATCTTAGTAATCCTGTTTAGTCTTGATCAGACTAAAATGTAACGGAGCCTCTCTCTCTCTCTCTCTAGATATAGATATAGATATAGATATAGATATAGATATAGATATAGATATAGATATAGATATAGATATATAGAGAGAGAGGCTCCGAATCTAAAAACTTCAGATGTGAAGGCTTTTTACAATGTACAAGGCTTTTTAAAATGTGTGTTAAAGATGAACAGAGAATAACATTTTTAAACTCTGCACAGGGAAATGTTAACACCACAATCTTATTCTGTGTCTGCATCTCTAAGGCATATTTTAGCACAGTCTTTTTCAGTCAGGAAATACATGGCTTCTTGAAGAGTGTGTTCACATAGCACCCCTGCCTCACTTGTAGGACTCCTAAGCATTCATTGTAACCCAGGGTTCAGTTTGAGAAGACCTTGTCCATAGGACTACTAGAGCCTTCTGCATCTTTTAACTTGTGCATTGTTTTTTTTTAATACAGGTTTTATTACATACAAAAAAGACACATTACTCCAGGTGATTATGACCTGAGTTCCTTTTGTCACTGTGCAGTTGCTGGGGAACTGACCATCATTTCAAAGTGTTCCTAAACAACTGCTGTTGTATAAGTCCAGGTAAGTATAGTTTTGCTGCTGTTTCTTCAACTACAGTATTTAAATGAAGTTTCAATAATTAAGAAATAAGCATTGGTTTTTTTAAAAAATGAACAAAAGGAAAAATAAAACTCGACCACACCCACTCCATAGTGTATGTATGTTGTATCTTCTTTCTCCCCACACTAGCAACAATGCAGAGATTACGTTGTTGCAGGAAAATGTAATGTGTGTATCAGTCCCTAAATGCATATCATAGTAGCTAGTAATCCAGGATTTCTTATTGGTACTTCAGTGCTTATGTCTGTAGTTTAGAGTACAGTAAGATCTCAGCCAACATGGGGGATCCATTCCGTCAATGCTGAGCGCTGCGTGAAACAGTGCTGAAGGAGATACCATGAAGGCGATGGGAGTTGATCAGTCCCACTCTACCCAGAATGCATTGCTCCCATTGACTGCAATAGTTGTCAGTCAACTTGAGATGAAGCGCACTGTAACAAAACTGCACTAAAAGAGGTGGCTTCATTTGGCAGTATTACTGTATTTGGAAAATACATATTTGAATAATACCATAAGGCTGTATACCATTAGAAAGTTTTTGAAAGGTAATTTAATGCAGAATGTAACGAAACAAGCCATGTTGAATTATCTGTATTCTATCAAAGGTTATGGCCAAATAACCAAGTGCCATATGTAACAAAAAGTGGATTTCCTTAACTTAGCCTCCTTGGGCATTTGCCTTGGCATAGGATAAGGCGGGGTATAATTTGTTAAAATAAATAAAATAAACTCAAAGCTGTCCAATGAAACTGATTGTTCCGAGAGCCAGTGAGGTAGTGATGACACAGCATGGAACCATTAAGGTGTTTATATGAGTCAGCTCTCATTTCCATATATCAGAGCTAATACTAGAACTCATATTCAGTTATTCAAGTGTCATGAAGTTAGCCACTGTTTTTTGTTGGTTACTGATTTGTTGGGTGACCTGTACTGTTATATATTAAAATAAATAAAATTAATGTGGGTAATACCAATCCTAGTGACACCAGTGCATGTGTCTACCTGTCAAGGTGCTGCAGTGGCACACTTTTCCATGTGTGTTGGTGTTTTTGTTACTTTGTCATGCAACTCCATGATGATTATGGGATATTTGTTTTGCTATGATGGTGTATCTTGTGGCCTATTGCTCCAGCTACTTTTGTGTTATGAACTAATCAAAATCCTGTTGCTCAGTGATCCCAATTTCTATAAAATGGTGGTATTTGCTCTGATCTTTTGTTCTTCCCTTCTGCATTTATTTGCTTATTAGAAACGTAGCTTGGGAACTATATGGTTATTGCACACAATCTAAACTGTGCCACCAGTGCATCATTGTTCCAATGCGGTATTATCTTGTTTGTGATGTGTCTGAGTGTAAGCACAGCACCAACAAAACCAATATGATACTTTGAAATAGCAGTGGTACTTTTCTGAAACCAAAACCAACAAAATCCAAACATGTGTTGGTATTTAAATGCAAATGATACATGGGTAGTGAAGGGTATTAAATGCTTAAGTCCAGCTGAAATCCATGAATTCTAATAGATCATAGAAATCAGCCTCTAACTCTGCAGGTTCAGGTATTGTAGAATCTTAGCTCACTGTGTTTTTGACACTTATTATATGACCCTCTATTTTGTGTCACTTTAACTAATTCTGTAAGCAACATAGTGGTTGGTACCTGGTATAGACCTGGTATTTAGTTTGTAGACTAAAGAGTTAATTGCAAGTGCATGGTGACTTTGGAATTAACTAAGTTAATGGAGAAATGGGTTAGGCTAAAATGCTTTGGGGACTTTCTGCTTTTGCAATCAAAAGTTTTTACATTAGAACAGCTCTTAAAAGAATAAACACCTTAATGCTGTAATGGGTATCCATAATCAATATATTTCCCTTTTCTCCACTTTCTAGAGGCGAGACCTGCTGCTATGGTGTAAAGTGCACACAGTTGAAATGAATAGTTGATTATTTGGCTACTGTTGAGTCTGCAATTTTTTTAATACAACTTTAGCTTCATTATTAATTGCATGTGTTAAAAGTTCTGCTGCTGACCTATATATTTTAACAAATCCCTTTTCATCGCTTCTAAATTTTAAATGTAAATACACGTGCTCCACTTACAGTATACTCATTAAAAGTGAAATGGCAACTTATTAGTTTTGTAAAAAAAGCCATTTGCAATTTCAACTGACCTCGACATACTTTGCCAAAACCATGTAGCTAATATTTGAGTGTTGTGCACTCGGATGCCACAATACTGAAATAGAATCAGAGTATGTCCATATTTCTACTTAAGTTATTTAGAAGATAACTGAGGTTTCACTTTGTGTGTCCTGATTGATGCTCTGTGCTCCGAGTCTAATCCCCTGAATTTACAGGCACTATTTACGTCTGAAAAAACTGGTTTGAAGATAGGGATTCTAGAAATCTGGAAGTTAATAATATTTGTGGCAAATATTATAAATATTGACCACCATATTTCTGGACTTTGGCCAACGCATTAAAGCAGCAAAATTGATGGACACCTGGACAATGTGGCCTATTTATCACTTTCAGAATTGTACAATATAATTCAACAATATTTATTTACATGGTCCACCATGGTAAGGAAAGTTGAAGATTTAACCCTCTAGTTTTCATAATTTTAACTGCTGCATTGCCATATATACCTGGTTCTGGTGTAACATCACTACAATGATGAAGCGATGGTGTACTTTATTTGTGCATATGCTTCAAACTCGCTGATAAGCATTAGGTTCAGCTTTTGTAAGATGAGCTTGCATCTTGACAAGGCAGATGGACTGCTGAATTTGGAGTTCGAAGGCATGCATGGGCATCCCAATATCTATTACAACCTAGTATGGTGTTTGTACACAATTTGTTTAAAAGGAACGCAGAAAAGGGTCACTGTTATACCCTAAGGGGACACATCTCTATGTAGATGTGAATTCTTGTGCTCATAGTGGATTGGATTACCCATTGATTTGTAAATAAATAGAGCCTTTAGAAGCTGGGAGTGCCTCTAGTCTTGTTACCAACATGCCTGTTACACTACAACATGCTTGTCGCATTATGGTATCTGCTTTTCAGCACATTCCAATGGGGATACATGTTTGGAATTTCATCTCCTATATATGAAGTAGAAGGTTCATGAGGAAATATCTGGTTTGAAATGGGTCAATGAACTAGACTCATGTTGGAGTGAGCAAAGAGATTGCATGGTATAAGACTGATTTATATATTTTAATGATTAAGGTTCTATATGGCTATAATTGTTGCTGAAATTAAAAATAACTACATCAACTTTCTATAATCCTTATTTTTGCACTTTTTACTTTTTTCCCTTGACTGTTTACTAAATCAGTTTGGATCCAAATGTACTACTAGAGCAAAGCTTTGTCGTCTCAATGACGTAACCCTAACTTTGTCGTCTCAATGACGTAACTCTGACTCGGCAGGAGGTCAGTGCATGAGAGAATTGACCCTAAATCCAGGGAATCCCTTCCATTTGGCAGAAGCTCTTGTGCAAGACTTTTAAAGACCATTTTATTGCCCATTAGAGATTATATGCTGCCTACAATGTCCATATTCACCATGTTTCCTGTACTGCATCTTATCTCCTGATAAATTTGAGGCACTTCACTGTGAGAAATCTTCTGCTAGTACTTGCATTACATGTTTACAGAACAGTACAGTCCAAATACTTTTCCCCTTTTGCTCATGGTTCTTGGAATACAAGCAGATGCTTTGATATTATATTGTATGAAGTTTCTAATGCCGAGGTGACGCGTGGGGAGGGAGGGAGAGTGTTCCGTGGGTGGGTGGGTGGGTTAGAAGGGTAGATTCGCGGGGGTGTGTGTCAAATTTGCGGTGGGGGGCCCAAAAAGTTGCGGTGGGGGGCCAATGGGGAAATGGCCCCCCACCGCAAATAGGTTCCCCACCCCTGCCCTACGGTGTCAAAGTCTGAGGGTAAGGTGCTACCTTCTCCACCCAAACTTTCCGTCTCTCTTTGTCTGCTCTTTGCAGAGGCTGTGCTGAGTTCCCAAGCTATGGGAGATTTTGCCTCTGCTGCCTCAGTGGTGGTGGCAGCTGCCACCCTCCTCCTCCTCCTCCTCCTCCCCGCTTATGTGATAAACTGCTCCCACTCATCCCACACCCAGCTTTCCACTCTGCTTTTTGAGGGCAGAAACAAACCAGAAGAGGCGTGGAGGCAGGAGTGGTCTCTTTTTCCTTCCCGTGTCTTGTGCCTACCACAGCAGACAATGGGATGGGAGGACAGGAAGTGGGGATGGAAGCTTTTGTTGTCTCCAGGTAAATGTGGGTGTGGTTGGGGAGACAGATGCCACCGGAAGGGAGGAGCAGCTGCCTGGTAGCAGCGGCTTTCACCACTGCCAGATAAGTGTGGAACCGCCAAGGGAAGTGGTAGCTGCCTCTACCAGGTGTCATCATGGACCCTAGGGCTCATTAGTAGGTTAGCCCTGTCTATTTTTCCCTTTTGGTTAGTTTGTATGCTTGCATCCCCATTCTGGTGAGTGTACCTCTGTGGAGAATATTTTAAGTTTGTTTATGGTTCCTCTCCCTCTTTAGTTTGTTGGGTATGAACTTCCTAGTTCTTAGTGCTTTGCTAGTATACAAAAATTTCTTATTGAGCCATGTTCATACATTTATTCCTAATTTTGAATTATGTGACATAGGATACAACAGTAGTTTGATTTAGAAAATCATTTAAGCAGAGTTAATTAACTGAAAATGAACTTTAGCTCTTTCAGAGCTTTGGGGTGGGTTTTTTTTTTTTTTTTGCAGGTGAGAATACATTGTGTGGTAGCTAAATGAAAGCGTAGTATACAAAGATCCTCCTCATGTTAATTAAAAAGTGACCCAAAGTTGAGTATCAAAAACATGTCATATATTGTAAGGAATGCTAATCAAGAGGATATTGCAACACATTTAATATATATCTTTATTTGCATGTGAGCAGCATATATTGAAATAAGAAAGATCTGGTATTTATTTGGTCCAGTAGTACTGTGAATTTGAAGAAAACTAATATTTTATATTATATTAGAAAATGATTAGATTATTATATTAGAAAACTATAAATATTAGAAAATTAATATTATGCAATGTATATATTCAGGTCTTTATAATTCATAAAGTCATTTGTATTTATATACTGCCTTTCTTGTCAGATTTCTCCTCAGACTTTATAGGTGATAATTGGGAAACTGTTTGGTTCATGCTTGGGAATTTTGCGGAGGGAAAGCAGCTATTGTGTACCATTCAAGACTGATACAAGGTATAATTGGGTGTTCAAACCTCAATGCAAAATGTTAATGTTATTAGCAGCCCTATCCAGCAAGCATGTTTTGTTTCTGCTGTGGGGGGGGAAGCACAATTATGCACCCTACAAATAACTCACTATTTCTATCAATGGCTTTTCCGCCATCCATTAGGTAAAACTGAAAAGAAAAATCAAATCCACCAAGCATTAGTAATCGGGTTTTAAAAATGTGGAATAGCTAGATGATACTTTACCTTGACATTCAATTTTTTTCTAAGATCAAGCCAGCCTTGCCGACTTCCTCATCATTTGGCTACCTCATTTAATCATCAAATGTGCAATGTATGTTACCCAACAAAGTATTCATCTGTTTGTTGCATTCTACAATACACTTTAATTAAATAATGAAAGGGAAGCAATTTGCAGTGTAACAAACTGTGGAAAAATTGAATTGCTTTTTAAGTAGGAGAAAGGCATTGTTGATGGGATGGTGAAATTCTGTCCAGGAAAGTCTCTATATTATGTAGACTGGAATATATATACTCTAGAACAGTTATAGCTTAACAGTTCTGGTTACATGATTATAATGAAAGTGTCTGGTGGGTAAATTTTGGCAAATGATAAATGTTAAATGTGTTGCAATGACAACAGCATGAATTAAAAAAAATATGGAAACATATAGAAACTAAAATAAGCAGCTTTAAAAATGTCAAGGGAGAAGGAGTCCTTTGACTGTGATGCAAGAAAGCTAGTTTCACACACGTCGGGGAACTACCAGAACGTTCTTTATAGTTAAGATTGATGCAGCTTCCATAGGCTGAAGCAAGCCCCCCCCCTTTTTTTGATAGCTTGCCTTGCTTCTATGAGCTGCAATGGTAAAAAGTAGAAAGTTTTAGCTGGGCAAGTAGATGCTTTACAGTTTACATGCATGTAAATTGTTCCTTTTGGGTCATGGCCTTTGTCTGTAAGAACTCTAATGCACATTAACACTCTTCATGTGGTACACTGTAGGATATTTGATATGGCTCATGATATATAATTTATGCATGCTAAAAGATGTTTTGTTCCTTTCCTTGTCCCCTAAATATAGTAACTACATTTCTATAGTCGGCATGCAACTAATATTCAGAGAACTCTAATTAATGATTAAGTATGGTGCATATGGATGTGGCTGCCCACAGTCACCAAAAGGGACTTGCCTTGTAACTCATAAGAAGCTTCATAATACTCCATGGTTATTGGAATCATTATTCTTGTTCAAGTCGTATAATTATGGTCCTTGATGCAGTCTTATTATTAAGGCACCTTAATAGAAACTGAAGACAAAATTGCCATCAGTTTTCTGATGTTGTTCACCGAAAACCTTAGTTCTTTGCTCTGCTACAACAGTATACAATTTTGTCGATGCAACAAAGGATGGGTATTTCATTTGCTTATGGAGATTTCATAGAGAGCACAGTGTGATCCTTTCCCAAATTTAGACCCTTTAGGTAGGATAGAATTACTCCTAAATTGTGATCCCCCTCTGCCTCTATAGCCGCAACAGAAGATAGATTCCTGAGTTAATGCTGTGCCATTGTAAGATTCCAACTAATCTGCATCTTGCCTAGAGCCTGGCTACTGGAGTTCTAGGAGCTCAGTGACTTCCTGATCCTCACTCCAGTTACTGCTTTGTGAGATAAGCCAGTCTGGCTGTATGAAGCAATAATGGATTACAAGGCCTGCTGGAACAGCAGCAGAAGACCCTGGCAGGTAGCCAAATGAAATGGCTTGGGGGTGTGAAGGAAGCTGGGATCAATGAAAGACAATGAAACAACCTGAAGCATGCTTGATCCAGACAATTACCTGCATAGGACTGTGTGTCAAGAGGCTTCCTGTTATATTGCTGTTTGTGTTTGTTTCCCCAGGCCAGTTCTCTGGGAACCTATAGCCAAGGATCAAACCTAGGACCTTTTGCAGTATCTCTGAGAGATATTGGGTGAGGCCTGAGCACACAAGCTCATGGCTCTCAAAGCCATGGTTTAGAGAGAACTGGGAGTTATGTCTAGACCAGCCAAATACATCGTTTGTATTTATGAACGTGGGCTTTCTAATAAACCTGGATGCTAGCAAGTCACCCGAGACCCTAGAATCCAGTAGATGCCACCCTGTATTTCACCAAGACCATCTTTTGTTCAGTTACTTGAGTTCTGCAGTGTGAGGGGGTTGGGTCATGCTTTTTGTAATGTTGCAGAGGAGTCTTTACACTTGCAGGAGAGTAGCTAGTGAGAGATGATGCTCCCCACCCGTCCCCACTTACTGTTTCGCACTGGCGATGATGTCATTGGGATCAGGGCAGGTGACATCACTTTTGGTGGTGATGTCACGGGGACATTTTTTGTAAAGCTGGGGGGGGGGCCTTCTGAAGGGTGTCGCTACGCCTCTGCCTCTTGAAAGATCACCAAAACGTGGGGTGTTACACGGGTATAAATAAGTTCTCTCTCATTTCGACTTGACCTCGCTTAGATGTAGATCAGTATCTTTTTCTTTTTGTTTTAGTGATGTTGCATTTCACAAGTTAACTAATCCCTTCACTGAGGACATTTCACTTGTTACTTTGGTCTCTAGTTCCTTGATGACACTTCTCTGGATTTATTGGCACTTCAGAGATCATGGGCAGCATTTCTCTCCTCCTGCTGCTTTTAGAAAAGATTAACTTACAAGATCTCTTTGGGCTTCCACACATTTCAGTGCACACATTTGCAATTAAAACAGTTTCAATATATTCAATAGTTGCAGTCCTTGACAGCACATAACACTGTCCAGCATGGTGAAATATCACTTGTAGTTTTCAGGGCCTTGATCTCTGCTAATTTAGCAAACTATAAGAGTTTGCTGTGAGAGAAATACTGCATTCTGAAAGAGGGAAATGCAATACTAAGAGCCCAATCCTAACTCCCCCAGTGCCGATGGAACTGCGTCAACAGGGCACGTGCTGCATCCTGTGGTGGGTGGACAATCATGGAGACCTCCTCAAGGTAAGGTAACCTTTCCCTTATCTTGGCGTAAGCCTTCGCTTCCCCTCTTCTCCTCAGACCTAGGACAGCTATTTTGCTGGCATAAGTCCAAGGAGAGTAAGGGAGGGAAGGGGAGAAGGGTCAGGGATAGGATCTCGGTGCAAGTCACTGCTACCAACATCTGCCCCCTCACTCCCCTGTTCCTCTCCCAGCCCATTGCTCCCACCCCTTCCACTGGCTTACTTCCAACACAGCTACCTTTTTGTGGTGGCAGCGCCAAAATGGCTGTTGCTGGCATGCTGTGTGCACTGCCATATCACCATTTGCAACCTCTGTTCCACTGTTGTAAACAGTAGTTAGGATTGGATTGGCAGTGGCTCTTCTAAGCTTGAACTGAGGGCTGCAGGCAAGGGATGAGCTGATAGTCTGTGAATTCACTTCACCTACTTGCGGTGGGGGAAACTAGTTTCTCCCACCAAATAAGCACTCTTGACAGATACTCCAAGCCTCTGAAGGGAGATACAGCTTGGTCCCAGTGTATTTGAGAGATTGCCACCTTCCATATAATCAGACCTACTCTTTTCGACCATCAGAGAAGGTCTTTTTAGATGTGCTGCCATTTAGGGAGGCAGGGGGGATGGCAGCTGGAAACAGGGCATTCTCACTAGTGGCACCTAGTTTACGGAATTCCCTCTCCTCCGCTTTACAAAAGGCTCCCTCTTTAGAAGCCTCCCATCAGGGCCTTAGAAGATTTTTAGACTAGTTAGCTTTCTGGTTTTATTTTGGTCTTTTTTTAGTATTGGATGTTCTGCAGGTTTTTATGGATGTTTTATTGCTTTGCTCTCACTTTATTATGGGTGAATGCTGCTAGCTTTTTTAATATTTGTATTGAATATGTTTTTAATTTATGATAGTTTCTATATGCATCTTTGTAAGCCACTTTGAAATGTAAGTCATTTCTATCCTAAATGAAATCAAGCCTGACTGTTCCCTGGAAGGACAGGTACTAAGGCTGAAACTCAAATATTTTGGCCACCTAATGCGAAGAGAGGACTCTCTGGAGAAGACTCTGATGCTGGGAAAGACTGAAGGCAAAAGGAGAAGGGGAAGGCCAAGGATGAGATGGTTAGACAGCATCACCGATGCAACGAACATGAAAATGAGCGAACTCAGGAAGATAGTGGAGGATAGGAAGGCCTGGCGGGATATGGTTCATGGGATCACGAAGGGTCGGACACGACTTAACGACTGAACAACAACAACAAAGCCACTTTGGGTGCCCGTTTGGGAGAAAAGTGTAGTATAAATTAAATATAATTGGAGTCTCCAATGAGAAAGCCCTAGTTTGGACTTTTCTCAACTCTCGTGTGGTTTGAGGAAATTGGTCAAGGGAGAGTGAGTTTGGCCAGGGAGGCCTGAGGCTGATGTTGGGTCTCCAGAAACAATATACAAAAACAGAGAATGGCCACACAGTACTTGGACACGGAGGAGGAGAGCGAAAAACACTAAGTGTGTAATCGGTGCAACTTCACACGTTATTGGTGGGTCTTTGATGTCAGAGAGACAGAAGGCTGGAAAAGAAAGGGGGTTATGGGATGTTACCTATCCTGGGTGCCACATGGCATAGTGGTTCTTGCATGGCAGATGGAATAGGGGTGACTTGCCCTAGCACCAGGGGGCTTCCAAGATGCACAGCAGCAAGGCAAGGGAACAGACAAAAAAGGAAGAACATGAGGCTCTAAAGCCCTGGGTTTTTATAGATTTCTGCTTCACAGTATCCTAAGGGGTTCTAGGTGGTGTGACTCAATAGAGAGATCCTCTGTTGCTGGTTGGTTCTCCCTTTTTCTCCTGCCCATTTTGAGATTGTGGTAACGAGTTGGAAGTCCATTGGCCTGGATTGAGCTTAATGGGGGGTGGTGGTGGAGTGAGGACTGTTGGAGGTGTGGAACCTTTCCTTGGTTTTACAGAAGTGTTCCTTGCTCAGGAGTCCTTGGGAGGTGGTTACGGTAGTCACGGGATACCAAATATGCTGTTTTAGCAGGTTTTGAAGCTGAAAGGCTTCATCTGAATTTTGGAGGCATGAAAACTCCCATTTGAATTTTATTTATTTATTTATTTATTTATTTATTTATTTATTTACTTACTTACTTACTTACTTACTTACTTACTTACTTACTTACTTACTTACTTACTTACTTACTTACTTACTTACTTACTTACTTACTTACTTACTTACTTACTTACTTACTTACTTACTTACTTACTTACTTACTTACTTACTTACTTACTTACTTACTTACTTACTTACTTACTTACTTACTTACTTACTTACTTACTTACTTACTTACTTACTTACTTACTTACTTACTTACTTACTTACTTACTTACTTACTTACTTACTTACTTACTTACTTACTTACTTACTTACTTACTTACTTACTTACTTACTTACTTACTTACTTACTTACTTACTTACTTACTTACTTACTTACTTACTTACTTACTTACTTACTTACTTACTTACTTACTTACTTACTTACTTACTTACTTACTTACTTACTTACTTACTTACTTACTTACTTACTTACTTACTTACTTACTTACTTACTTACTTACTTACTTACTTACTTACTTACTTACTTACTTACTTACTTACTTACTTACTTACTTACTTACTTACTTACTTACTTACTTACTTACTTACTTACTTACTTACTTACTTACTTACTTACTTACTTACTTACTTACTTACTTACTTACTTACTTACTTACTTACTTACTTACTTACTTACTTACTTACTTACTTACTTACTTACTTACTTACTTACTTACTTACTTACTTACTTACTTACTTACTTACTTACTTACTTACTTACAATATTTCTATCCCGCCTTTCTCCCCAAAGGGACCCCAAGGCGGCTTACACAAAAATAAAATACAAAAAATTTAAGGAGTAAGAGATTTTCATTCAGATTTGGAATGTTAGTCTTTATGGATTAGTTAAGGAGGTGTGTGTGTGGGGGGGGGGGTTGATTGCATGGTTTAGTCAAATGTTTGGCCTTCCTGGCCTGTGGATCTGTTGCCTCTTGCCATCCGTCCTGTAAAATAACCACATTACTGGTCTGGCCCTTGATCACCTAGCACCAAATACCACATACTCAAATGTGTATCTCCTGAACACCTTGAATTAAGAAGAAATAAACAGAAATAAAAAATATTGAGCATGAAACACTATGCCCTTTTAGCTTCCTTGCCAGTAGTCCTAAGACAACATTATGCCCTTTTAGCTTCCTTGCCAGTAGTCCTTAGCCCTTCGGTCTTCTGTTGCCTGCCTACATCCTGGTGCTGGTATGCAGCTTCTCTGGACTTTTATTGTTATTGGATTGCCCTAAGGTTTCAACTATTTAATTAAATATTACAACAATATTACAAGTATATATTACAATAATATTGTAATATTACAACGCAAGCTCCAAACACAAGCAGAAACAAAGCATGAAACCAATTTTACTGACTATATACCAAAGATACACATACAGCACATACTGTGATGATGATCAGTATTGGAAAGCATAAAACAGCATGCACAAGAGTTACAGTTTTGTGATAAAAAATGCAACCTTTTCTCACATGTAGTTCTGAGAAATACATATCTTTCTGAAAGAGCTGCCATCATTAACTGATTGCTTGCATTTTTCAATTTCATTGCCTTCTTAGTGCGTTATAAACAGAAATAACTCTTCTATATTTTCAATTTCAAATCTGAATTTATTGTTCTCTGCATATATGTTTCGGAGATGTAGAAGTGTACAATTTATAATCAATAACTTTGAAATGGAGAGTTGGTAATGTCAAAATTCAGCACAGCATCATTTTAAATGAATAATTATGAGTGATTTTGTGCTGTTTCCAGGATAGAATAGAAAATATGCATCAGATTTTGCTGATCATAGGCATGAAAATGATTTTTAAAAAACCCAGTGGTTGGAGAATATGATCAGTGATGATTTCTAAGCAGATTTTTTTTTAACCAAGATAGTTTCACATTATTGTTTAACGGATAGTTGAACCTTTGGCCTTTGCTCCCCAAAAATATGAAGATCAGTAGGGAGGAACAGGAGGCAAAGAACACTGCAATTTTTGAAAATATGTGAAGTGACTACTACTCCTTTTTAATCAATTACATACATTTATTTTAATTTAATTACGTACATTGGCAGTGCAGTCCTAACCAACTTTCCAGCCCTGATACAGCTGTGTCAATAGGGTGCACACTGCATTTTGCAGTGCAGGGGCAGTCATCCAGGTCTCTTCGAGGTGAGGGAACATTTGTTCCCTTATCTTGGAGCTGCATTGTGGCTGCACTGATGCTGGAAAGTTGGTTAGGATTGCGCTGTAATTTTGTATGTTTTGTGTAAACGTACAAATGCAAACACACAGTGTTAACGTGCAAAGAAAACTATGGTGAATACTCAAGTGTTGAAGGAAACTGGTAAATCAAGTCAATTTAGGATGAATACCAGTATGACTGTAAAGGGAAGAGGAAAGATCTGTTACCTTCAGTGTAGTATTGGAAAGAACCCAATGGTACTTGATGAAAAGTTATCGGCTTTATCACAAGATAACACTTCTTCCTATATCACAACTGACCTATAGTGATGATCAGTTTACTCAGTTGGGTTCACTACAGAACTATATCTAGGATATCAATGGTGGTTCACCAAGTACGGTATTGGGCTTTTGAAACCTTGGGGCCCAATCCTATTCTACTTTCCAGTGCTGATGCAGCTATTCCAGTGGGGTGTGCACTGTATCATGCGGTGGGGGGGGCAGTCATGAAGGTCTCGGGGCTGCATTGAAGCTGCATTGGCGCTGGAAAGTTGGATAGGATTGGGCCCTTGGTCTATGACTGCATCTCCCACTCGCATATGTTTGGACTTCTCTTGATATAGGAGGCGATGTGTTGATGTCCATTTATACCATTTGGGAAATGAGATTGGGGTGGTGGTCTGGCATGCACTGAGTTGGAACCAAGGCTGGACCGAGATGCCTTACTGCCCCAAATGGCTATGCTGTGTGATCTGAGGAGTAAAACCCAAGATCTTTTGAAAAGGATGCTGGGTCACAACTTCTAGAGTATACATGGTCATTTGAAATATTGGAAGGGTTTGGGGGGGTACACCTCTCAAATAGCACATTGCTTTATTGTTGCCTCTAAAAACCATGCTGCCTGAAGCAACTGCTTATAATACTTTTAATGTTGCGCCAAACTTGACAGAAGAGAGACCTTGAAAGTCATTTTGTCTTATTCTTTCTTGTACTGCATTTTACTCCTATTCCTGTGTATAGGTGCCAGTTCCTGAGACTTGAGTAAAAGCTGGTGCACATGAATAAGTTGTTGTTGTTGATCAGTCGTTAAGTCGTGTCCAACCCTTCGTGATCCCATGAACCATATCCCGCCAGGCCTTCCTGTCCTCCACTATCTTCCTGAGTTCACTCACTTTCATGTTCGTTGCATCGGTGATGCTGTCTAACCATCTCATCCTTGGCCTTCCCCTTCTCCTTTTGCCTTCAATCTTTCCCAGCATCAGAGTCTTCTCCAGAGAGTCCTCTCGTCGCATTAGGTGGCCAAAATATTTGAGTTTCAGCCTTAGTATCTGTCCTTCCAGGGAACAGTCAGGGTTGATTTCATTTAGGATTGACTGATTTGATCTCCTAGCAGTCCAAGGGACTCCCAGGAGTCTTCTCCAGCACCACAGTTCAAAAGCATCTATTCTTCGGCGCTCAGCCTTCCTTATGGTCCAACTCTCGCAACCATACATTGCTACTGGGAACACCATGGCCCTGACTATACGAACTTTTGTTGGCATGGTGATATCTCTGCTTTTTTATTATGCTGTCTAAGTTTGCCATAGCTTTCCTTCCAAGGAGTAAGCGTCTTTTAATTTCATGGCTGCTGTCTCCGTCTGCAGTGATCTTGGAGCCCAGAAAAGTAAAATCTGTTACTGCTTCCATTTCTGCCCCTTCTATTTGCCAGGAATTGATGGACCCAGATGCCATGATCTTAGTTTTATTAATGTTGAGTTTCAAGCCAACTTTTGCACTCTCCTCTTTCACCCTCATCAAGAGGCTCTTTAGTTCTTCTTCACTTTCTGCCATTAGGGTGGTATCATCTGCATATCTGAGGTTGTTGATATTTCTCCCGGCAATCTTGATTCCGGCTTGCGATTCATTCAGCCCTGCATTTCTCATAATGTACTCTGCATATAAGTTAAATAAGCAGGGTGACAATATACAGCCTTGCCGTACTCCCTTCCCAATTTTGAACCAGTCGGTTGTTCCATGCCCGGTCCGAACTGTTGCTTCTTGACCCGCATACAGGTTTCTCAGGAGACAGGTAAGGTGGTCTGGTACCCCCATCTCTTTAAGAATTTGCCACAGTTTGTTGTGATCCACACAATCAAAGGCTTTTGCGTAGTCAATGAAACAGAAGTAGGTGTTTTTTTTTAACTCTCCGGCTTTCTCCATGATCCAGCGCATGTTGGCAATTTGAGCTCTAGTTCCTCTGCCTCTTCGAAACCCAGCTTGTACGTCCGGTAGTTCTCGGTCCACGTACTGCTGAAGCCTAGCTTGTAGGATTTTGAGCATAACCTTGCTAGCATGTGAAATGAGTGCAATTGTGCGGTAGTTTGAACACTCTTTGGCACTGCCCTTCTTTGGAATTGGAACGTAAACTGACCTTTTCCAATCCTTTGGCCACTGCTGAGTTTTCCAAATTTGTTGGCATATTGAGTGCAGCACTTTCACAGCATCATCATTTAGGATTTTAAGTAGCTCAGCTGGGATATTATCATCTCCACTAGCTTTGTTGTTAGTAATGCTAGCTAAGGCCCACTTGACTTCACTCTCTAAGATGTCCGGCTCTGGGTCAGTGACCACACCAGCGTGGTCATCAGGAACATTAAGATCTTTCTTGTATAGTTCTTCTGTGTATTCTTGCCATCTCTTCTTAATCTCTTCTGCTTCTGTTGGGTCTCTGCCTTTTTTGTCCTTTATCATGCCCATCTTTGCACAAAACGTTCCCTTGATATCTCCAATTTTCTTGAAGAGATCTCTAGTCCTCATTCTGTTGTTTTCCTCGATTTCTTTGCATTGATCATTTAAGAAGGCCTTCTTATCTCTCCTTGCTATTCTCTGGAAATCGGCATTCAGTTGTTTATATCTTTCCCTTTCACCTTTGCTTTTTGCATTCCTTCTTTCCACAGCTATTTGTAAAGCCTCACCTGACAGCCACTTTGCTTTCTTGCATTTCTTTTTCTTTGGGATGGTTTTAGTTGCTGCCTCCTGTACAATGTTACGAACTTCCGTCCATAGTTCTTCAGGCACTCTGTCTACCAGTTCTAATGCCCTAAATCTATTGTTCACCTCCACTGTATACTCATAAGGGATATGGTTTAGGTCATATCTGACTGGTCTAGTGGTGTTTCCTACATTCTTCAGTTTAAGTCTGAATTTTGCAATAAGAAGCTCATGATCTGAGCCACAGTCAGCTCCAGGTCTTGTTTTTACTGATTGTATAGAGCTTCTCCATCTTTGGCTGCAAAGCACATAATCTATCTGGTTTCGGTATTGACCATCTGGTGATGTCCATGTGTAGAGTCGCCTCTTGTGTTGTTGGAAAAGAGTGTTTGCTATGACTAGCGTGTTCTCTTGACAGAACTCCGTTAGCCTTTGCCCTGCTTCATTTTGCGCTCCAAGGCCAAACTTGCCTGTTGTTCCGTTTATTTCTTGATTTCCTACTTTAGCATTCCAGTCTCCTATGATGTAAAGGACATCTTTTTTGGGTGCTAGTTCTAGAAGGTGTTGTAGGTCTTCATAGAACCGGTCAACTTCATCTTCTTCGGCATCAGTGTTTGGGGCATACACTTGGATTACTGTAATGTTGAATGGTTTGCCTTGGATTCGAACTGAAATCATTCTGTCGTTTTTGAGGTTGCACCCCAGTACTGCCTTTCCCACTCTTTTATTGACTATGAGGGCTACTCCATTTCTTCTAAGGGATTCATGCCCACAGTAGTAGATATGATGGTCACCTGACTTAAATTCGCCCATGCCCGTCCATTTTAGTTCGCTGATTCCCAAGATGTCAATGTTCAATCTTATCATCTCATTTTTGACCACATCCAGCTTGCCTTGATTCATAGACCTCACATTCCATGTTCCTAAGCAGTATTGCTCCTTGCAGCATTGGATTTTCCTTTCAACCTCAGACACATCCACAGTTGGACGTCCTATTAGCTTTGGCCCAACCGCTTCACCCTTTCTGGGTCTACTTGGAATAGTCCTCCGCTCTTCCTCAGTAGCATATTGGACACCTTCCGACCTGAGGGTCTCATCTTCCGGCGTCATACCTTTTAGCCTTTTGGTACTGTTCATGGGATTTTCTTGGCAAGGTTACTGGAGTGGGTTGCCATTTCCTTCTCCAGTGGATCACTTTTAGTCAGAACTCTCTGCTACGACCTGTCCGTCTTGGGTGTCCCTGCACGGCATAGCTCATGGCTTCATTGAGTTACGCAAGCCCCTTCGCCACGACAAGGCAATGATCCATGAAGGAGACATAAATAAGTAGCTGTGTGAAATTCCTCACTGTGGCAGCTGCCTCCATGCAGCAAATAGTATTCATGAAGCAATGTCTTTTTTCTCTTCATCACATTTAACCTGCACTCATCCTGCATTCATGGTGGTCCAGAAATTTTTCTTTCACAAGGCAGGCTAGTCCTTTACAATGCACCAGTTCATGTTATTCCTCCATGCAACTGTGGGAAGAGGCTAGTATGAATAGGGGTGTTGGGGGGGGGGAATGCCAGTGGCTGTTGGTACAGTCACAATTTTGGAAATAGATGCCAGAGGAGCATATATACGGTTATGTTAGGTTACCTGTATTGAGGAATCTGTCTGGGTTATCCAATGGTACAACTGCTCCTGTTGCCCAGTTGGCTTGAGGTGTATCAGGCACTCAGTAAAGCAGTACACAATTCACAAAAGCAGTACACTTGCACAATTCAAAAGTACTTGTAATGTATATTGAATGCGCCTGAGGGCCCAATCCTACTTAATAACTTATGATAGCGGAACACAGTCAGCTGTTGTAAGTGGCCACACAGCGTGCCACCAACAGCCAATTTGGAACTGCCACTGCAAACGGCAGCAATAGCGGCCTGCTACTGCTACCGGCTAACCACAGAAATGCAGGTAAGCCAGCATGGGGGGTGGGCAGTGGGTGAAATGGGGGAGTTTCTGGTTGGGGAGGAAGGGGGTTCTTAGCAGTACTGGTGTGCAGCGGGATCCTATCCCCATTCCCTCTCCCTTACTCTCCTTGGGCATACTCCAGCTGAATGCTTGGCATAGATCTGAGGAGGCTCATTGGGGAAACAGACTTACCCCAAGGTAAGGGAACGAATGTGACTGCCCTCCACCACAGGATGCACCCTGTTGGTGCGGCTGCTTCAGCACTGAGGGAGTTAGGATTGGGGCCTAAGTGATTCTTCAGTTAGGTTTAACTTAGTAGCTAGTTATGTTAAAAAAATTTGCTGTTCTGTTGTATCAGTTTTACATACCATGTTTGTTACTCAGTAGAATGCCAAATGATGAACCTGGTCTTGTGCATTTTTGTCCTTTTGTTGCTTGTAAGACTCCCAGCAAATCTTACAGTATTCATAGTTGCTTGTGTATTTTTCATATTGACATACAGAATAAACCGTACTGTTCATAATTTTCTTCATTGTATATCTGATTTAACTGGTGCCTGTAATTTTGTCAAATGTGTGTCTTTTTGATCTCTGCCTGTTGCCTTCTGCAGTCAGATTAACTTCTGTCCTGTGTTTTCTTTCCAGAGCTACAGTAGTCAATTTGTATTACTGGCATCTATGACATGTGCTTTGTCTGACCTGGCTGCTTTTCATCCACCTGTCACCTTTCCTACAGCTTTTAGATTAAACAGACTTCTACCCCATTTATCATTTTCTGTAGCAAAAACCTGAGTGCATGTTGGTTGAGGTCGTGTACAATAGAGATAGTTCCTCTTTGTCTGTCAACATTCTAGTTTAGGAGTTGAATACTGTCCCAATAAACACTCCAGAGATTTTTTGTTTTCCAACTGGTTGACATGCAGGATAAAACTAGAGGTATTTATGAAAGTGTTTCAGCATAATTACTTTTTAATTGGGGTGAAATAATTAATCTTAAATTTTATCTACTACTTTTCCTCTGCTTGTTACAGAAATCAATTCATGCATGAACACAATTTCTTTTTATTATTCACTCCACAAACGTAGCCTTGCCCAGGTATTTCCACACACAACACACGATAACAGTGTTGGCAAATTTAAGGACCATATTTGGTTGTTTAAACAGTGATTGGTAAATTAAGTGGGTCCTACCTATTCTATGACCACCCTCAAATGTGGGCACTTAACTTGGAGGAGGCAATAACCTGCCATGGTGGCTCCGAACCCAGGATCACCTTGTGGCTTTCCCAGGTTCCTCACAGTCATTTCTGAGTCCAGAGTAGGTAGAAGCACTAATCTGTCTCCTTAACTGAAATGTAACATGAAAGAGTCTCCAGGCAATCAAGCTGGAATATCTCACTTCTCATGACTTGTTGTGTAGGAGGATACATGGTAGATAAACCTAGCTTACCATTTCTACAGTGCTTTCTGAGTGTGCAAAGTGATAATACACATGTATTATCTTGGTGCTCTACATACAACAACTCTGCAAAGTAAGCATGATCCCCATATTGCAGTTGGGGAGCTAATGCTTGGAGGGTGAGGCCTAAGGCCACCTAGAGCAGTGGTTCTCAACCTGTGGTTTGCGTACCCCTAGGGGTACGTGGACCACAGACAGAGTACGCGAAGCACTGCCTGTTATCAGCTGCTGCAATAATGGGCCACTATAGCCGTTTTTTCCAGGTTGCACGCAAGCATTTTTCCAGGTTGCGTGCAGTCCGGGAGAAATGGCTACAGCGCTCCCGATGTCCCTGGTAGCTTGTCTCCCGGCAGCCTTACCTTGTCTCCCGGCAGCCTCCATCTTGAATATTGCGAAAATCTTGCAAGATTCAAGACGACGGCAAATCTCATAAGGGCATATGAGGCATGACTGCCTCATTTGCCCTTACGATATTTGGCCCCCGCTATCTTGAATCTCGCAAGATTTTCGTGAGATTGAAGATGGAGGTGGCCGGGGAAGCTACCAGGGACATTGGGAGGGCTGTAGCAGGGCTGTAGCCTTTCCCTCCAGCTTGCGGTGCAAGCGGGAGAGCCCGCCCGCGCCGCAGGCCGAAAACCACTTTTGGGGAGGGGGTGCACTTTTGGAGGGGGTACATAGAACTTTGGGGGGTCTGGGGGTACGTCAACATTTGGGGGCCCGCGTAGGGGGTACGTGGACCTCTAAAGGTTGAGAAACCCTGACCTAAAGAGTCAGTTCAAGGCAGAGGAAGTCTTACTTTACAGCTCAGTCTCTTAGCACTACAGTACACCAGCTCAACAATTAGATCAGCAATTCTATCTGAGTAGAAGCACTGTTAGAAAGCGGAAATTCTTTGTTTCTAAACCGCTCCCTCTGAGTCTTAGCTCCCCAGCTGCAATATGGGGATAATGCTTACCCTGCAGGGCTGTTGTAGAAACAGCACCAAGATAATACATGTGAAGCATGGTGCACGTTTGGAAAGCATTCTGGGAATGTTAAGTATTACTGTGTCTGTTTTGTTAAGTTACCGTATTTTTCGGACTCTAAGACGCACTTTTTCCCCAAAAAAACATGGGGGGGAAAAGCGTGTGTCCTATGGTGCGAAGCTTATGGTTGGGGGTGCTTCGGGGAGGCCTATGGGGACTTCGGGGAGGCCTGCGCCAAGCCCCCACAGCCCCCCCGATGTTTAGTTCAGCCGAAAATCGCTGTTTGGGGCCGATGGGAGGCCTGCAGAGGCTCGCGCAGGCCTGTGCGAGCCTCTGCAGGCCTCTCCGATGTTTACTTCGGCCCCAAAGAGCGATTTTCAGCCATTTCTGGAATGTCCGAAAATTGCCGTTTGGGGCCGATGGGAGGCCTGCAGAGGCTCGCACAGGCCTGCGCGAGCCTCTGCAGGCCTGCCCCGATGTTTAGTTTGGCCGAAAATAGCGATTTTCGGCCAAACTAAACATAGGGGAGGCCTGCAGAGGCTCGCACAGGCCTCCACGAAGCCCCCACAGGCCTCCCTGAAGCGCCCCCAAGCCCAGGTAAGTGAAATTCTTTTTTTTATTTTATTTTATGCTCCATAGGATGCATGCTATGGACCGATGCGTCCTATGGAGCGTAAAATACGGTATATTGATTTGTTGTCTATTAACATGGTGCTGCCATTTTACAAGACCAATGTTTCTATTTTTGTAGAGACCCCTTGTTTGACCCAATTTTCCTGAAACTGTGGAAGTCTAAAATTACAAAATGGCAAACTTAATTTGTACTGAGAATAACCACATATACCTTAATGTTAACCTCCTGATCCAATAGGATGAAAAACGTACAAGCAAGTGGTACATTACATATCCTCAGCCTGAAAAGGTTGACTTGGGAGCTGTGCACAGCCCCTTTCCAATTGTGTTGATTCCTTCAATCAGTGGGCTCCAGGAAGGGGGATATACTGTACAAATGGCCCCTGTATCAAGCTTTTAAGCCTGGGAAAACCTACACATGCAAATGGATGCTACACATTTTCTTCTGCTGGATTGTGGCCTAAGGGAGCAAATCCTACTTCCATTACTATAATGGAGTAAGATTGCACCATAAGTATCTAAACAATTACGGTTTGGGGAATGGAGAAAGAAAGCAGTCTTCTAGAGTCTGAGGTGGATATTGAGAATTCTAATTTCATCCATGACTACTTTGTGGGATAGAGAAGAAGCAAACTACAGATGATGCTATTAATGTCCTTAAGCTTCTGTCTATTTTTTAATCTTTTCTTTAAAAACAGCAGCAGCCATAAAGGAACAGCTTGATCAGGGACATGAGGAAAGGGGGTTATCTTTGGGACTGCAAATGATGTACTTGGTCCTAAGTCTATAAAACCTAAGAGTGAATACATTCTAATAATGTTTTATCCTACTGCATGCCCAGTCGATCACCACCAAGATGTATTTGGTAATTAGAAATAAAGTTATTCAGATATTGAGACTCACAAAAAGTATTAATGCTCCCTTGTCCAACTCACAGTTTCATTCCAGATTATCCCACTTCAGTGTTAAGATGTATCAGTGTCAGCAGAATTATTTGTCATAGCTTAAACTTTTCAAGCTCTAATTATATGGCACCCCATGGATTTCATACAGCTGGAGGTCTTTCTTGTCAGTGTCTCCATAATAAACTCAATTTCTGAGTGTTTTAAAATTCTAGGATATTCAAACTGAACTGAAATTCAGCATATAAAGTAGTTCAACTGCCAGTGATGTGAAATGGAGGAAAAGTCCTGATGGCATGGCCTTCTTGTTGTTTAAGTCGTTCTCATCATGCTAAATTTAACGTTCATGGGACTGACTCCAAAATTCTTGGTACAGTAGGGCCCCGGTATCCACAGGGGATAGGTTTCTCCTCCTCTCCCCCCCCTCTGTGGATACCGGGAACCCGCAGATGGGGGCGAACACTATCATCTTCAGCCCCCCGTGCCCCCCCACGGTCATTACAGTACCTTATTTAAGTTGATATCGCTGGCACAAAGCTAGTGCCAACACTGAAACTAAGCGCTGTAAGCAGCAGCCTTCTGCTTATAGCACAGTTTGTGACTCAGTAGAGTCATCAGTCTCAGTGCTAGAGAGGCTCCGATGTTAACAGGAACTTCCTGTTAACATTGGAGCCTCTCAACACTGAGGCTGCCAGCTCTACTCAGTCAGAAGCTGTACTATAAGCAGCAGGTTGCTGCTTATAGCGCTTGGTTTAAACAAGACCTGTGTTGGCACTTGCTTTGTGCCAGCGATATCAACTTAAATAAGGTACTATAATGGCTGCAGGGTGGTGTGGGGGGATTCGGCATCTGCGGTTAAGTGAAAACGCAAATGCCAAATCCGCGGATAAGGTCCCCTCCCCCTGTAATTTGGCTGTCTTCCATCATTTTTAAGAGACACAAGAACACTTTTTTTTGGGGGGGGGGAGTAATAGCCTAGAATTTATATAGTGCTTTTCAGTGCTTCACATGCATTATTCTGTAATCCTTACAACTCTGTAAGGTAAATTGGTATTATTCCCATGTTGTAGCTGGGGAGCTGAGGCTGAGAGGGAGCAGCTTTTCTAAGGCCACCTAGTGGCCTTAGTGCATGGCAGAAGTACATGGCAGAAGTGAGCTTCACGTCTCAGTCTCTTTGTCACTATTCCACAACAGCTCTGTGGAGTGGTAGTAGACCACAACTGCATTCTACATGGATTAGGTTGCAGTCCTGTACATGCTGTCTTGGAGGTAAGATCCACTGAGCTCATGGGACATACTTCTGAGTAGACATGCTTAGGATTGAACTGTAAGTCTAAATACAGCAAACGTTCAAGTATATTAAGGCTGCGATCCTGTACACATGTTCCTAGGAGTATGCTCCTTTGAACAGAAAGGGACTTGCTTCTGAGTAGATGTGCATAGGATTACACTGAAAGTCTGATGTGACATGCATAGGATTGTACAGTTAATCTGATTTTCAGGGAGGGGGGAATGTCTACATCAATAAATTGCTAACATAGCCTGTACTGAGAGAAATCAAAGTATTTTTCTATGTAATATTTCACACCAAGTTCTGCATTTGGCATCATTAGGCCTGAGAAATTGAATGTTTGTCCTCTTACAGCCAAGCACAACCCAACTGAACTGAAGTCCTGAAACTTAAGACTATTTTGTTCTAATGGGTACAATTTAGAACAGGGGTTCTCAACCTTTGGAGACCTGGGTACCCCCTATCATGGTCCAATTTTCGGAAGTACACCCTGCTTATTAACTGCTAATTAATTGGATTAAACAATTAAGTAATTAATCATTAAATAAAAAGTACTAAAACTATTTTAAATGTGAGAAAATGTCTTATTTAACTCTGTGGGTGAGTGAGACGCATGCATGCAAGGATCTCTTTTTTTCTCCAAGTCACACTTCCCAAAATCAGCTCCTCCCTCCCCCACCCCACCAAAGTACGTTTTCCAAAGTACAAAAATAAGCCCAAAACCAAAATCAGAGACAGAAGGGCTCCGAAAATAATTACAATTTAAAATGCATGTTAATTAACACTTAATTAGCTGCTGATGGGGCAGATAAGGAGCAGGGCTTGAAGTACCCCAGCAAGAGGTCCGCGTACCCCCTGTACCACAGGTTGAGAACCCCTGATTTAGAATGTCTGCTGTCTTAAGGTCAACTGAGATAAATGGAACTGAAGTGTTCAGCTACGTGCATACGTTGCAATACAAATCCAAAATTAGTTATTACTAGTTCCAACTAGTAAAAACTAGGATCCCTGAACCATCTTTGGAGATCCTAGTTCTAACTGGTCAGAACTAGAAACTGCTGCGTATTTTTTGTACAGTACTTTCTAGTTGTTCCTAGTTATAACTAGGATTGCCTATAATGGTTAGGAGGTTCTAATTTTTACTAATCAGAACTAGAATCTCCTAAGATCCTGCAGAGCTTCTAGTTTTTACTTACTGGAACCAGTTTGGACAATTTCACACTTTTACTGTAACACGTATATCAGACTTCATTTTTCTAGCATCTATTGACTCGGAGGACTAAACATGGTTGGTTTGTATTTCAGCTTTGGATGTGTATGCCAGAAATGTACATTTTTTAAAGTACTGTTGACATATTAAATTGTTCCTTTGACATCACAAGTATGGCATAAATACTGTATGACTTTCTATTGTATGACTAGATTCTAATTGTTTTATTCTTGCTATTTAGAACTAGTGATGCATTTTAGTAGAGCCTACACGAAGCAGCTATGTGCAATGCTCCTGAAAAGAATTTTTGGTGCCGGCACTTCTGTTGTATTAACCCTTCTTGTTTTCTGCAGCAAAGAGATTTCAGGGATACACCACAGTCAGAAACATTGATTTCAGACTTTAGAAATAAAGTCCTGGGTATTCTCTTGTCCATTCACTTGCACTCTACGTGGTACATATCAGCAACTACTTAATCTTAGTCAGTTAAAGCTGACAGTTGACTGATAGGCAAGAGCTCTGTACAGAGAAAAATCCAATCAGCAAGCCTCTGTGGAGGCATCAAGTCTAGTTTAGGAGCCAAATGTTATTCCGCTGCAATTCCGTGGAGCACAAATGTAAAGGTTTGCCAATAACCCATGGATCTGATTAGAGAAAAGAAGTGAAGCATCCATCAATTGCCATGTACTAAAGATGGGCCAAGCTTATACTTGTCCATCCTGTTGGACTCTGAGAAATCTCAAAGTTGGGAAGCAGTGTTGGTAAGAGAAGTACCAGAGCAGCAGGGACAGCCAAAGATAATTGCATTTTGAAAAAGAGAGGACTACTATTACTGGCAGCCGTGCTGAACTATGTGACCTACATTTCACTTTGTAAGAATTGGAGTCTGTTTTGGACAAATTCAAACTTGCAAACAAATGTAAACAATAGTGCAGACAAAAACAATTACTTTTGTAAAAATTATGAGAACATTTCCCAAACAAAGCAAGGGGGCTAAAGCTACCAGAATTTTGTTAGCATCAGATTCAGGCTTCTGACAAGCTGGTACTGCTAAGGTTTCTTCCTCTTTTTACATAGGAAATACTCCCAATCTTGCATTATCATCCTCTAATTATCTAATATTTATCTTGAAGTTGTTACACATAAAAGATTGAAAAGAACTGCTTACCTGACAATTTTTTCTTCCAGATCGAGGACAGTTAAATCAGTGCAGTTGATTACTTCCACCACCACCACCACTACATCCCAGATTGGATTGGTGTACATTACATAACTAGTACCTCTTCCAATACAGTATCAGTGACTACTGTAAGCACTGCCAGCCTTAGACATTTTTGCAGTTTTGACACCTGAAACACACAAAAAAAACTTCCTATCTCTCCTCTTTCCCCAGACTGGATCACATTTTCAATTCCTTGTAGACATCAGACTAAAGGCACAAAAATGGCACCCCATCTGAAATTTGCAACCTGAAATGACCTGATCCACCTTCCTTCATAGGAAGGCTGGTTCTCACTGTAAGATAAACAGGTATATTGGTACTGTTAAATCAGTTGGAAAACTATTTGTTACTGATATTTTTAGCCATCTGATCATTTTTCCTTTCAAATTGAAAACATGTAATGGCCAAAAGACCAAGATAGATGAATGGGTTTGAAAAACAATAACACAAATTTTGAGCGTTGCCTTTGTGGCCCATTTTTATAAGCGGATAAAACTCACAGGTGATAAGTTATCTTTAAAAGAAGCATGTTCAACAATAAACTAAACTGGGAAATTCATGATGTGCAACCAACAAAAACAAGGTATTAAAATCCACCTTTTTAAAAAAAAAAATCATCCAATAAAATGATCACCATCTTGTGGCAGAGTTCACCCAATTGAAGTGCTGACTCTCATACTGATGATAGCTCTAAAGCCCCGCAGTAGGACGTATCTCTTCCTAAGGTATCTCTGTTGTACAACTTGGTTCAGTTGTGACAAATTGGGGGGCAACATCAGGCAGTGTTTGAAACACTTGTGATTGACATTATAATATAGCCATTATGGTTGAATACGTTTCTTCCAATTAGCAATAGCAAAGCACATGTTTTGAAACCGCCATCATTTACGGGAATTTAGCTCATTGACCCAATTTGCCTTTACTAAAATATGCCATATACATAAGGGATTCCACTTTTTAGTAAATTGTTTGGAAACCATGACTAAAGGTTGAAGAACTGACTGATGTACAAGCATTTTTGTTAGTTCTATGAATTTGATACACACAACTCTGTGGGTGTATACATGCACAGATTTGAGAGGGGGTGGCAGAGAAAATGAGGATGAATTTCTCAAAGTCATGCTCTCGTCAGGGAATTTTCCACCTGAAGTTATCAGAAGTAGGAATTAGAAAAAGTAATTCTAGCCTTGGGAAATAAATCTTTTCTTAAATGCCTATCTGGAAACATCACCTGCTAACCATTTAATGTACTTATAGTTTATGCTAACTTTCCATAGCATTACTTTTTAATCTATTCTAGTCTGTGTACCTGGTAAAAAAAAGAAGCCTGAAGCCAAATGCAATTGCTTTTTTAGCTATTTGTAACCACAAAGTAGCTGGCTTTTTCTTTTCTCTTTTTTTCCCTCATGGTTTATGACTACAAGCTTTTAATGGAAATGGTGCCTCACAGTGCAATCCTGCGTAGGATGCGCATGGTGCCGGCACAGCCCGGGCTCACCTCGGGGAAAGGGAATGTTCGTCCCCTTTCTCTGGTATAAGCGCCAGAGGCCTCCTCGGATGCATGCCAGCTCAGTAGCTAATGTGAGTCCAAGGAGGCCGTGTAAGGTCGACTCAGCCTGGGAAAGGGCGTTAGATATCGGTGCAACCCAGTGCCGATATCCCTGGCCTCTCCCAGGCCGGGCTGGCCAATGGCCCCCTCCCTCGCCACCCCAGCCTGCCCTCCTGCTGTCTGGTGCAGACCTTACCTGCATCAGTTGACATGGTGACTGGAGGGCGGCAGAGTAAGCGTTGCCAGCCTTCGCGCTGGTGCCACTGACTCCCAGGGTGTCAAACATGCCTTATGGCACATTTACAACACCCTAGACCAGCAGAGCAAGAGCTCCACCAGCCTAAAGTTGGGCAGGATTGGGCTGCCATTCTCACAAGCATCAACCCAATGAGTTCAGACTTTTGGTGCTCAAGTTTACCGCTTCCCTTTCTCTCAGATTGTGTCTATTTTATGCTCCATCTGTCTTCAAGTGTAAACATGTCGCTATTGAAGTCTTAAGTCATTTCCCTTTTCAAAAAGATAAAATGCTTTGGTGTACCTTGGAGCTTTTGGCCTGCTTCCAATAAGTTGCATGCACAGTAGGATTTTTGACTTTTTTTTTAGTTTGAACAGCAGACCCCATGGTATATCACAAACTGTTTTTGAAAGTCCTTTTTGTTTAAAAAACAAACCTTTTGTCATTTTGTTATGGAGAGAGGCAGATCTGATCATTGAAGCACAAGCTGAAAACCTCCTTGGATTCATTCACTCATTGCATCATTCTTTTGACCCTGAATCTTTGGAAACCATTGTAGAGTGTGTGAGAAAGCATGGATTAGGGCCAAGCTACATGATATGTTCAGTAAGTAGTTTGGCCCTGCATTTTGTTTCTCCAATTAAATAGTAGCAATGAGAAGATCAAGATTGAGACTGTAGCACATGTGTAAGGGATAGATATTTAACACTTTCCTGCCATGCCACAGTCAACAAAAATTGGTTCTTTGAAGCTGTTAGTTCCAGGAGGAACATTCCCCGAATCCAACAGCAGTTTTGGGAGTGCAGGTTTTTTCACTGGAACAGTGCCACAACAGGAAAATGTTAAATATGTCCTTCCCACACTCCTGTGACGGCTGCTTAACTGTATGATAAAGTCTGCAATCCTATGCATGCTTACATGGAAATAAGTCCCATTGAACTCAGTGGGCTTCTGGGTAGATAGGATTGCACTGAAATGCTCTGTTTTCCCCCCTCTAATTTTTTCATATTTCACCTTCTTTTTGGGCACTTTAAATCCTCCTGAGGCTTCTGTGATGTCTCAGCATCCTAAGAGCTGCTGGGATAAACTCCTGCAGTAGCCCTTGTCCTTGGTGTAAAATGCCATTCTCAACAACCATGTAGCTGGATATATATTGGTCTTTTGTCTGGGCTTCCTACAGAGACAATAGCTCCTAACCAACCCTCCTACTGAGATTTGCCATGTGTCAACCAATTGGGCAGCCAAACCTACCTGTCTACGTAAAGGGATGGGATGGAGTAACCAGATGGTCACTTGTCCAATCAAGCTCATGACATCATCACACTTGGGTGATGTCAAACCATCAAACCTTGTGACCAATCAAAAGGATAATTGGGTGGGTTTTTTTTTTTTACCAGGACTGCCATTCGAACCAGCTGCTGGTTTGTGGATAAGGTAAAGGTATCCCCTGACAATTAAGTCCAGTTGTGTCCGACTCTAGGGTGTGGTGCTCATCTCCATTTCAAAGCCGAAGAGCCAGCGTTGTCCGAAGACGCCTCCGTGGTCATGTGGCCGGCATGACTCTCCTTGCCGCAGCGCGTAGCATGCAGCTGGAACACGGAGTGGATACACCCACTTTACTCCTCAGTAAGTGCAGAAGACTAGCATTCCTGGGACAATGTATATTAACTAGCAGTAAGGCTTGTATTTCTAGCCAAGAGTTGTTTGAGGAATTAATTTTGTTCTGTTCACGCAAAGCCAACTTGCAAACTTTCTTAGGAGCACCTTGGGGCTTTATGTGCTTTGCTTTTATGTAGCTACACCCCGTGCTGGGCATTACTTCTTATTGCATTCAATTTGGGCAAGCTGTCTTCTTGTCTTTTTATTTCAGCCCAGTTCAGGCTTTTTCATCATCAGCCTGCTTGTAGGGTTCTCTACCCCTTCTCTACTTTGCTGGATTTGTTTATATTTTGGTTTTTTTAAAAAATAAACTGGTTATATTTTGATTTCTTTCCTATTGAGTCTGTGTTTGTAGGTAATTCAGTGCTTCTCACGGGTGCAATTGCAATTTGAGTTTAAGCCAGAACTACTGGGTTTTGTGCTGTCCTGGGAAGGGAATTTTTTCCCCAGATGGTCGTCGTCCCCGCTCCCTGGATTCCTTAGCCTGGGATGGTGGCAATGGATAGATCTACCAGTGTTGTCAGCCCCCCCCCCCCCAATTCAGCTGCTGACATTGGAAATTCAGGAAGCAGAGAGCACGAAGCAGTGTGCTGAGTGCTAACCACTAGGTGCTGCTCCCTTCAGTCTGCCTCCAGTTTTCCTGACAAACGGATATTCCCTCCCCCCCCCCACACACAACCAAGCTATACATGTAGTGCAACTTGTAGTTTGGCCTTCTCATGCGATGAGTATTCACAAAGACCATTGAAAAGATAAAGCGTGCATAAGTTCAGACGCTGCTAAAATATGTCAATGTATAAAAATTTATTTACTATTTCATTTTTTAAAGTTTGACCTGGAACAGTATGAATTATGAAATCTTTCAAAACAATGGATTCTGCTATACAACAGATACAATTCCTGTTGTCTACAGTGATGTTGCAAAGCACTTATTAGGCCTCTTCCTTGTAAACATTGAAACTAAAATGTTGCCTGCTGTTCAAATACCTTGGCATTCTTCATTCAGGAGCCTCAGTTTCTAATAAGCATAGCTTTTTCTTATTTCCTAATGTGTATCATATCATTTTGTTACTAAGCAACAACATTACCAAATAATAGAAAAACATAACATGTAATAAGGTGCTATAATTTTGATGCTATACTGAGGAGCCGGGGAAAGACAGAACTAATTTTTTAATTATGCTCCATAAAGCTCTTGCAAATGTACTGTGAGTTGGGAAAAATACACAGTGTTACAATTTCAAATCCATTGTTTTCATTATGCAAAGTCATTCATATTGTCTTCTAAAACTGCATTTAATTCGACAAAGATGGTAAAATACAGAAATTATTTAGAGAACATATCTCAATTACCTACTCTAAATCCAGATTAAACCCTCTTTACATTTATGTACCAATTATAGCATAACCACATCTCTAAGCATCATCAAAATCAATCAATTCTCTTAGGCTGAATCTAGAATATTGTTCTGATGGAATTGCTCCCAAAGGCAATTTTGATCCATTTAGGCTTCAGTTCTGTAATGCATTCTGAATCAGATTATGCCTTGTAATATATTCCTCAGTAATGTTTTGTTTTGGCAGAAACTTCTGCCATATACAATACAGTAATCAATGAACTTGCAAACTTGCTAGAGTATTTATGCTCATCTTTAACAAGGGCTGTTATATATTCCATATTTTCATAGTTTAAAAAAATTATTTTAAAAGACATATCCTGCCTTGAGGCATAATCCTACTCAAAGCTCCGCACTGTAATCCAGCGGTGCTGAGGCAGGCTCTGCTGTATCCAGCACGGGACTGGAAGCTGCTGGAGATCTCCTCAAGGTAAGGGGACCTGCCCCTGCAGGTGCTGCTCCAGCGCTGGCCTCTCTGCTGGCGGGACTGACCTCCATGCTGGCGCAACATGCTTTATGGCATGTTTGCAACAGCACAGAGCCTAGTACCACTGGCAGAGGCTGGTTTAGGATTGGGCTGCTTCTTTGGTTGGATTTTTTTGGTTGGTTGTCCTGTAAAAGCACAGAAGATAATTGAGATTCTCAATTTCATTTAAAGCAACAACAACAAAAAAAGCCCTTATGGAGGTAAGCTTGAAAATGCATGCCTAGTGAAATCTAAATAATGCAGAGAGGGAGAATGAGTTGAGCAAGATTCTTCAGTGATCAAAGATAAGATTAGTGCTCTGCATTCACTTTATTTCACTAGTGCTTGCACAGGAGAACATTGAGGTAGCAGCCATGTAGGAGGCCATATCGGACAGGGTGTCAATTACCGGTAAGTGCAAGAAACTGAGCAGAACAGAGTCGGCGGGAAACATTAATAAAATTGAGGCAAGTGTGGGTATAGCATTATAAAGGCAAAACCAAAACTAGGTGGCATGGTTCAGCAAGCAAGGCAAGTAGTTATAACAGGCATGTAAAATTTTCTTATTTTCTGTCTTGCTTACTTACAGAATGACAGTCACAAATGAAAGCCCTGAGCGCAGGTGTCAGACAGCAGAGTTAAGCTATAGGTAATTTGTTGTGTGTAGTACGCTGAGCTTCTGGGAGAATGAGCAACAACCTTATCGTATGGAAATGAAGGTTCCCTTCCCTGCAGTGGCACAGGAGTAACTTACCTGGGAGTAAGCTCCATTGAACACAATGGGACTTACATCTAAGGACACGTGCACAGCCTTGTACTGTTAGTTCTTAACAAATTCTTCACACCAGTAGAGTTAAAACAGCATCCAATCTGATATATGAAAGGCAATCTGAAACAACATTCATGTAATTCTTCTGCTTTATTAAATTGAGGGTGTGTTTGCTTGGCAACCGCCTACAAAACGAGGCCCACAGTCTACACCACATGATGTTAATTTTGTATATTTAAAACATGATTTTGCATATATTTAAGTACAAATTATATGCAAAATTATTATCTTTGCAAGCATCTGGCTGCTATGGCTGGTTCTTGGTGGCTTATCAAAAAAAACACACACAAACAATTGCGTCTTAATTCTCCAAGAAGCTTCCTTGTGGCACACGTATTCACACACCTTTCATAGCAGTGAAGGATCACAAGCTAGAGAAGTTGCTCTTCATGGCACTGTGGGTGCATGTGTACAGTAGCTCAGATAAGACTCCAATAGATTTTAAAAAGCAAGAATATTTGCTGATGACCTGAGAGTCAATATTTTCTATTCATATTCGCATGGTGATCAGTAAATAGTAATCAACTGCATCTGAATATGTATCTTAAAGCCTGTGGTATAGAAGTAAAATATCCATATTGCAGTGAGAATAGTTGGTCTGAATACAAATAATTTTGTTCTCCCAGTGCCAGATATTGAAAGGGAAGTGTTTTCCCATGTGTAATGATTTGTCTTTCCGTAGTCTTAATTAGAGCATTGTGAATCAATCTGAGACCAGATCTTGTTTATACTTAAAGTCAATGATTGAACATTGTTTTCAGTGGCATTTGCAGCTTCCTTAGGAAAATTGTCATTTCTTTAAAAACATGGCATTTATTTCCATTTCAAAGAAATGGCTTTCATTTTTGCATAAATATACAAATTCTCAAGCTGTACAGACAAAAGATTCTCTGCTTGACAGGCTGGCATTATCTTTGGACTATTGTTCAGGTGGTTGAAACCAAGTTTAGCTTTTACCTATTGCTATTTTATCATTTGCTTCACACCTTCAACAGAGCTACAGTCTCAACCTGACCTCCTGAAATTGAAAATGTAACCTTCCCAAAATAACAGATGAGGGATTCTTTGTGTTGACATTTTATGTGGGTCTTATTCTCTGAGCCTGTGACCTACCACATGGAGAAACTTCTAAAAACTACCAACTTGCAATACTGAAGACAGTTATATCCTCCTGGGGGCCTAGATCCATTGAACTTCACTTGCAGTGTTAAGTCTAATGATCACAGAGGTTGAGAATAATAGGAGAAATGAACAAATGGAACACAGCTACCTCTCCTAAAGAGCATTGTCTTGACAGTTCAAGGTGCTTGTAACTTTGTTCTTTCATTGCAAGTCAAAATTTCAAGACCAGGGTAGGGGAAAATTCCCTTGGGATTCCAGCATTATAGGTAATGAAGAACTGGTGAACAACCACCAAATGGTAGAAAAACTCTGAAAAACATAAACTACATTCCTCTGTAACTTATTGAATGTATTAAGTAAAAAATCTATCAGAGATGCTCAAGACCAGATCAAATGATAAACTATATACAGTAATTACTGAAAACCACGAAGAATCTTAGGGAAACTTAAAGACAAACACACTGCAATCCTATACACACTTTATTGGGTGTAAGCAACATTGAACGCAATGGGACTTTTAAGTAGGCATGCGTAGGATTGCACTGCTATTGTAGCATACACTTTTATGGATTACAGTTCACTTCATCAGATTCATAAAGTGTTATCTTCAATTGGCGGGTCTGTTGTGGTGTAGCGGTTAAAGCACGAGACTAGGACTGGTGAGAGCTAGTATGAAGTCAGCCATAAAAAATTTTTTGGTGACCCTGGTCCAGTCACTGTCTCTCAGCCTAACCTATCTCACAGGATTGTTGCACATATAGGAGGATGAGGAGCCATGTATACCATCCTGAGATCATTGGAAGACAGGTGGCATATAAATGTGAACAATAAATAAAATAGGAGTAGGCCACAGTGTCTAGGTAGACTGCCCATTTTCTGTTAGTTGACATTTAGAATTATAATTATAATTTTCCCTCTCAACACCCCCTCACACACACACACACACAAAACCGCTGGTGGAAACACAGCTCCAGTAGACAAGAGGAAGGGCCTTTTCAGTCATGGCACGCTGTACTTGTATTGCTCACCCAAGAGGAAAACTCACCTGGTACCAACCATGTTGTTCTTTGGTGTCCTGCAAAGGCTTGCTTTTTTTGGCTGTACATTTCAGCATGAGTTAGAACTTATTTTAGTTTTATGAGATAGCTCTACTGGCGTCACTGCAGGGGGGGCGGAGCTCTAAGTTCCGCCGTGATCCGACCCTCCGTTACATGGGTGAACGAAGCAGCCCCGCCCCCTCGCCTTCGGAACCATTCAAGGTGGTGAAAACAACGCACAGGTTTTCACCGCCTCGAATGGTTCTGAAGGTGAGGGGGCGGGGCTGCTTCGTTCACCCGTGTAACGGAGGGTCGGATCGCGGCGGAACTTAGAGCTCAGCCTTCCCCCCTGTGGTGATGCCAGTGGATAGCTGAGCTGAATTTGACTGGTTTTTTGGCTGCTTTTTCTGAGCTATTGTTGTTTGTATGTTTATGCTGTTTTTCTATAGTTATCAATTGTATGCCGCCCTTGGAAGTCTTAAACTGGAGGGAGGCCTAGAAAATATCTAAATATTTTTGTATGATATTTCTGTTCCATGGATGGTCATGCTTCATAGATATGATTTTTGCTGGCATGTTCAAGAAACAAGATACTGATTACTGTCTTGCTTTTTTAAATTCACAGATGCTTGAGAAATCCCTTGCTTCTTTGACTGCAGTTCCATCAGCCACCATCTCAAGAGGAGACGTGTTCATTGTTCCATCAGCCAAGCACAACAGCATTTTGCACTGATCGTCCCTTCATCTCCACATGGCCTTTCTACTAGTGTCAGCATACCTCTTGCTGACTCATGTCCATGGAGCTCCAGTTGAGAATGGGGCCCTCATGGAGACGCTGAAGTCCCAAGTCATGTTGCTTAGCAATAAGAGTGAACACTATTCAGCACAAGTGAGACCTCCTGGAACAAGCAGGCGAATACCTCAGACAATCATCATTGGAGTTCGTAAAGGAGGAACCAGGGCCTTACTTGAAATGTTGGATGTTCACCCAAACATTGTGGTAGCAGCTACAGAAGTTCACTTTTTTGACTGGGATGAGAATTATGTGAAAGGAATAGACTGGTATAGGAGTCTGATGCCATTTTCATATGAAAATCAAATAACTATTGAGAAAACACCAGGCTATTTTACCTCGCCACAGGCTCCCAAAAGGATTCATGATATGAATAGCTCTATTAAACTACTGCTTATTCTAAGAGACCCCACAGAGAGAGTTATCTCTGATTATACCCAAGTCTATTACAATAGACTGGAAAGCCACAAGCCTGTTCAGCTCTTTGAAGACATTGTTATTAAAAACGGCGCACTTAATACCAAATACAAGGCTATCCAGAGAAGTCTGTATGACATCCATATGGAGAGGTGGCTTCAGCATTTCAATTTGGATCAGATTCACATCGTAGATGGGAATACTTTAGTCAAGGACCCTCTTCCCGAATTACAAAAAGTGGAAAGATTTCTTAACCTGCCTTCCAGAATAATGTCTTCAAATTTTTATTTTAACCAGACCAAGGGGTTCTATTGCATTAGGAGTGATGGAAGAGAGAGGTGTTTACATGAATCAAAAGGGCGACCACATCCGGTTGTCAACAGTACTGTGTTAGAGCAACTGTACTCCTATTTCAGAGAGCACAATGCAAAATTTTACAGAATGATTAATCATTCTTTTGACTGGCATTAGTAACTTTTTTTTGGAGGAAAGGATTTTTTTAAAACAAATGTCCTGTGGTTAACTATTTTCAAGTACTTCCTGATAAACTCTGGGTTGTTTTTGCCTTGATGTGAAGACCATGGTTTGCTTCCCTGGAGTATAACAGTAGGAGTCCATTGCATTAATGGCAGGTGTACTTTAGCGTGAGGGAGAAAAAAAATAGGCTTAACATTGGCTTAACTATTGTAATGAACTTGATTGCACCAGTCCGAGTCCACTGACTTCAATGGAGTTATTTCAGATTTACACTTGTATAGCCAAGCTGACTCATTTTCTTTTTATTCAAATTTATGAACAAATGGTGTTTTACAAAAAAACAAACCCTATTCTTTAATTGATGTAAAAAATGCTGAAATGGTATTATTATTATTATTATTATTATTATTATTATTATTATTAATGGTATTACTTCAGGCTTTTGTTGGGATTAATTTCTAGGACTTTTCATACAGTAAAATAACTATATACTGCATTAGAAGTGGGGAGAAGGACTTAAAGTGGTTCCATTAAATAATTTTAAATCTTTGTGAAACAAAGATTGTAAAGTACAGCATATCCCACTTAAATGATCCTTAAGTCTGACTATGATTTTGAATTGTTAAAAGTTTGCTCTCTGTTAAAGCTCCCTTTAAATAGGGGCTTTGTACTAAGTAATACATTTATAACCCACATGGGTATAAAATCATTAACCTGTTTGAACAAATGATAAGCTCTCTCATATTCCCAGGGCTAATAAATGAGGGCTCTAAAAATAATCCCATGTTACACAGTAGACATCAGAATTACACAACTGTCCATTTAATCACATAAACCATGAGCTACTTATTTAAAAAGTACCCTTCATCAATATGCAATTATTAGTCTTGTTTGTATTTTGTAACCAGTTGTTCCAATAGTTTATAGAACTAATTTGGCACAAGGTTTATTGGGGAAAAAAGTTTAATTGCCTGCTCTCCAACGTGTGGAGTAACTTTTGTAATATCTATTTGCAGATCATAAGATGTACTCAGAGTGCAAAGTAACTTCATGTGATATGTATACTATACACACAATACTTAAAATATCAAGTATGGGTTTTTTGGTTTATCTATAAAACTAAATCGTCATGAATGCATTATGATTTGCTTATTTATAATATATTTTTACTTGACAATGTAGTAGTGGTCTCTTTTTATACATTTCAACTCTCCTTTGAGCACCTCATCCAGTTTTAATTCACCCTAATCAAAGTAATCAATTGTTTATCAATAGTTTTTGGTCATGTTGACTAAAGGCTGAGATGCAATATACTGTTGACAAATTATGATGACTGGCAGTTTGGTTTCCAGATTGCAATCCTGCAACCAGGTAGTGCTGACTTGTTCAGGGGGATCAAGCAGGAAAGCTTTGCAAATGTTGGTGTGGGTTTTTTTCTCCCTTTATACTGTACAACAAATGGCTAACATGAACACATGCATGAGCAGGCTGACTGGCTAGTCAAGTGGAGCAGCCTAATAACTTTTGCAGACTTATTTAAAAGTTTGAGAATGTCATTCTTAAATTTCACGGATATCCATTCCAATGAATATGATTCTTAAAATCAGTGCTGGCAGCAGTTAAGAAAAGTTCCTACATGCAACTTTATGCTATTGTGACTTTTGGTTGGTTAACTTCTGGACAGGATTTAAGACTGATAAGAAGTCTTGAGAAGTAAGTAAGAAGAAATCCCAGACATATGATGCTTCAGGTCAGTGAAGGGCACATTAGGAAGAGGCAGCAGGACAGAGGAGAACTAGACGAAGACAGGGAAGAGCAGCTTGACCTTGTGGTCCCACCACACCAGGTGACGTCTCAGAATCATAGAACATTAGAATCAAAAGGAACAGTGGAGATCATCTGGTCCAACCCCCTGCTCAGTGCAGGCATGTGGTATTCCTCTGAGGTACAGTTTCACATAGGATCCCTTTGACAGCATATGATTTTACACACACACACACACACACACACACACACACACACACACACACACACACACACACACACACACACACACACACACACAGTTGAGATTGAGTCTTATCTGGAACCGAGGGAAGGAGGGGAGTGGCTATGTCGCTAGTTGTGCCTGGGGCAGACTTCAAAGGCCCCTTCATAAACTTCTCTTCCATATCTGGTTAGAGTGCTGCTGTACAGAGTAGGTAGTGTAGGTTCTGTTCCTGTTTCTCTTTTTCTATCTAAAACTATGTTGCCTGCCAAACCCCCCCCCCCCCAAAGGTTGTCTTTGGAATCTACAATTCCTTTTCCCTACAGAAATGGCATTCAAGCCCACCTCCTCTGGGCTGCAGGCCACATAGGACTTTCTGCTGTAAACTTGCTGTGGTACTTTCTATTCTTCCTTCTCCAAATGTCAATCTATTAAAAAGCACGTTGCATTCTTGGCAATCTCTGTGTGGAATAATTGGTCCCAGGGCAGGACTTGAGCCCTTCTCTAAAATGGCCTGTTAACTATATGTGGAGGCTTTCTTTCAGGCACTGCAGCTGCCTGTTCTGGTTGGAACGCAAGTCCTTCCTTTACTGTGTGGCGCTGCCTGTTTTCTTAGCAAAAGGGATGTCCTGCCCAGGTTTGGGTGCTAGCGGTTTGTTAATGCCTGTCTGAGGGGAAACTCTGGTGCTCATGGGGATTGGAATACCCTCACCACGGCCATTCGCTAGAATTCCTGACAGCCGACCTTTAGGAGAAAACATAAGATAACAAATTTTCACATCAGCTTTTAACACAATTTGATAATGTTATAAATTGAGATGTATTGTTTTGTTTCATTTCTGAGGCGTTTTTGTTGTGATTTTATTCCTTAGCCACCTCAGGAATCTCTGACTAAGAACTGGGAAATTTAAAATTAAGTAATTATTGCTCCTCCTAACCACTAAGCTCTGGCTTTTGCGGTGCTGTCGGCCCTTCCTGGTGGCATGCTCAGTATGTCTTGTGTATGAGAAGGTAAATGGGTTAAGTGGCATTATCGTGGTGTTTCCACCATCACTGCATGTTTGTTGATATTTTCCATGCTAATCTGGGGGCATCACCAGTAAGGCCATATTGAATTGGTTGGTGGCCACTGGAGGAATGGCTAGCATTGCCTTCTTGCATTCTTTTCTACTGATACTTTTGTACTTCTGCTGGAGCTGCTGGGAAAACATGAGACCCAAGCTAGTTGTGATAGTATAATCTCTAGCATAGCAATGGCCATCTTAGCTGGGCCACAGGATTGCCCAGCCTGATGAAAAAACAGCAGTTGGCAAGAAGCTCATGGGTATAGCTGTGAAAACATTAGTGTCTGATTTTTCAGAAATTTACATTTCAAGGAGTGCTGATCTGGAAGGATTACTGATGCATAAATCTACCTGACGTATCAGCAGAGGCTTCATCCATTATTTGCTCAGCAGTTCTGAGAATAAAACAGCCAATATTATTATGCCATTGTACAAATCAATGGTAAGGCCACATCTGGAGTATTGCATCCAGTTCTGGTCTCCGCATCTAAAAAAGGATATAGTGGAACTGGAAAAGGTGCAGAAGAGAGCGACCAAAATGATTAGTGGGCTGGGGCATCTACCTTATGAGGAAAGGCTACAGCATTTGGGGCTCTTCAGTCTAGAAAAAAGGTGGTTGAGGGGGGACATGATTGAGACGTATAAAATTATGCATGGGATGGAGAGAAGTTCTTTTCCCTCTCACACCACACTAGAACTAGGGGACATCCACTCAAATTGAGTGGAGGGAGGATTAAAACAGACAAAAGAAATCGAAAACTCTCATGGCCAGCAATTATTTCTAGCGAGTTAGGTATTATGGGTAAAATAGCCATGTAATAGAAAAAAAATCAGCCAGAATAAAAACAAAAATCAATTCTGCTTGCGTCTTCCGTTCGCTGGGGTTCGCAAAGCAGACAGATAATTTATTAAAATTCACAGCCCAGTAGTCTCACTCCAACGTTTCGTTTCCTTCTTGCCGGAAACCTTATCAAGGAAGCAAACTAGAAGATTGGTAGATGTTAAAACATGAAGAAGCGCTTCGTTTCCTTTATCCTGAAAAGTGCGGGAACAAAGCGAGTGGATGCCACGTAAACGGAAGTGATCAATTAGCAGCACAAGACCTTTACAGAAAAAAAGGTTCAATGCAAGGCTCCCATGGTGTAGGGTCCAGTCAAGACTTAGTGCTCCAGTGCAGGGATCATACTCGGGGAAGTCTCCATGTTCATAGCTGAAGCCTGTTCTTTCTTTCTGTCATGCTGCTGTTTCTGCCTATCATTGGATTTGCGTAGTATCGGAAACCAGGTCTTATTTATGAAGCTCAGGTCCTGTTGTCTATTAATCAGACTGGAGGCGGGTTTTTTTTACTAATTTCAATCGCCTCCAAATTACGCAAAATACCAACTTTATTTTCTATTTGCAGGCTATTGATCACTTCCGTTTACGTGGCATCCACTCGCTTTGTTCCCGCGCTTTTCAGGATAAAGGAAACGAAGCGCTTCTTCATGTTTAAACATCTACCAATCTTCTAGATTGCTTCCTTGATAAGGTTTCCGGCAAGAAGGAAACGAAACGTTGGAGTGAGACTACTGGGCTGTGAGACTACTGGGCTGTGAATTTTAATAAATTATCTGTCTGCTTTGCGAACCCCAGCGAACGGAAGACGCAAGCAGAATTGATTTTTGTTTTTATTCTGGCTGATTTTTTCCCTATTACATGGCTATTTTACCAGTAATACCTAAGTCGCTAGAGACAAAAGAAAATATTTCTTTACCCAGCGTGTAATTGGTTTGTGGAACTCCTTGCCACAGGAGGTGGTGATGGCACCTGGCCTAGATGCCTTTAAAAGGGGATTGGACAGATTTATGGAGGAAAAGTCCATCACAGCTTACAAGCCATGATGGGATAAGCAACCTCCTGGTTGTAGGAGCAGGTTTTCTTTGTGCCAGGTGCAAGGGAGTGGCGACAGGATACAAGTATCTTGTTGTCTTGTGCTCCCTGAGGCATCTGGTGGGGCCACTGTGTGATACAGGAAGCTGGACTAGATGGGCCTTTGGCCTGATCCAGCAGGGCTCTTCTTATGTTCTTATGTTAGTTCTGGGAAAACTGTTGAGAGAATGAAGGGGCTTGCGTAACTCAATGAAGCCATGAGCTATGCCGTGCAGGGCCACCCAAGACGGACAGGTCATAGCGGAGAGTTCTGACTAAAAGTGATCCACTGGAGAAGGAAATGGCAACCCACTCCAGTAACCTTACCAAGAAAATCCCATGAACAGTACCAAAAGGTTAAAAGATATGACGCCAGAAGATGAGCCCCTAAGGTCGGAAGGTGTCCAATATGTAGCCCTCATAGTCAATAAAAGAGTGGGAAAGGCAGTACTGGGGTGCAACCTCAAAAACGACAGAATGATTTCAGTTCGAATCCAAGGCAAACCATTCAACATCACAGTAATCCAAGTGTATGCCCCAAACACTGATGCCGAAGATGAAGTTGACCGGTTCTATGAAGACCTACAACACCTTCTAGAACTAGCACCCAAAAAAGATGTCCTTTACATCATAGGAGACTGGAATGCTAAAGTCGGAAATCAAGAAATAAACGGAACAACAGGCAAGTTTGGCCTTGGAGCGCAAAATGAAGCAGGGCAAAGGCTAACGGAGTTCTGTCAAGAGAACACGCTGGTCATAGCAAACACTCTTTTCCAACCACACAAGAGGTGACTCTACACATGGACCATCACCAGATGGTCAATACCGAAACCAGATAGATTATGTGCTTTGCAGCCAAAGATGGAGAAGCTCTATACAGTCAGTAAAAACAAGACCTGGAGCTGACTGTGGCTCAGATCATGAGCTTCTTATTGCAAAATTCAGGCTTAAATTGAAGAATGTAGGGAACACCACTAGACCAGTCAGATATGACCGAAATCATATCCCTTATGAGTATACAGTGGAGGTGAAGAATAGATTTAGGGCATTAGACCTGGTAGACAGAGTGCCTGAAGAACTATGGACGGAGGTTCATAACATTGTACAGGAGGCAGCAACTAAAACCATCTCAAAGAAAAAGAAATGCAAGAAGGCAAAGTGGCTGTCAGATGAGGCTTGACAAATAGCTGTGGAAAGAAGGAATGCGAAAAGCAAGAGTGAAAGGGAAAGATATAACCAACTGAATACAGATTTCCAGAGAATAGCAAGGAGAGATAAGAAGGCCTTCTTAAATGATCAATGCAAAGAAATCAAGGAAAACAACAGAATGGGGAGGACTAGAGATCTCTTCAAGAAAATTGGAGATATCAAGGGAACGTTTTGTGCAAAGATGGGCATGATAAAGGACAAAAAAGGCAGGGACCTAACAGAAGCAGAAGAGATTAAGAAGAGATGGCAAGAATACACAGAAGACCTATACAAGAAAGGGGATTTTGTTCTTAATGTTCCTGATGACCACGCTGGTGTGGTCACTGACTCAGAGCCGGACATCTTAGAGAGTGAAGTCAAGTGGGCCTTAGGTAGCATTACTAACAACAAAGCTAGCAGAGATGATAAAATCCCAGCTGAGCTACTTAAAATCCTAAATGATGATGCTGTGAAAGTGCTGCACTCACTATGCCAACAAATTTGGAAAACTCAGCAGTGGCCAATGGATTAGAAAAGGTCAGTTTACATTCCAATTCCAAAGAAGGGCAGTGCCAAAGAGTGTTCAAACTACCGCACAATTGCACTAATTTCACATGCTAGCAAGGTTATGCTCAAAATCCTACAAGCTAGGCTTCACCTAGGCAGTACGTAAACCGAGAACTACCGAAGTACAAGCTGGGTTTCAAAGAGGCAGAGGAACTAGAGCTCAAATTGCCAACATGCACTGGATCATGGAGAAAGCATGAGAGTTCCAAAAAAACACCTACTTCTGCTTCATTGACTACGCAAAAGCCTTTGATTGTGTGGATCACAACAAACTGTGGCAAATTCTTAAAGAGATGGGGGGGTACCAGACCACCTTACCTGTCTCCTGAGAAACCTGTATGCGGGTCAAGAAGCAACAGTTCGAACCGGCCATGGAACAACCGATTGGTTCAAAATTGGGAAGGGAGTACGGCAAGGCTGTACATTGTCACCTTGCTTATTTAATTTATATGCAGAGTACATTATGAGAAATGCAGGGCTGAATGAATCGCAAGCTGGAATCAAGATTACCGGGAGAAACATCAACAACCTCAGATATGCAGACGATACCACCCTAATGGCAGAAAGTGAAGAAGAACTAAAGAGCCTCTTGATGAGAGTGAAAGAGGAGAGTGCAAAAGTTGGCTTGAAACTCAACATTAATAAAACTAAGATCATGGCATCTGGTCCCATCAATTCCTGGCAAATAGAAGGGGCAGAAATGGAAGCAGTAACAGATTTTACTTTTTTGGGTTCCAAGATCACTGCAGACGGAGACAGCAGCCATGAAATTAAAAGACGCTTACTCCTTGGAAGGAAAGCTATGGCAAATTTAGATAGCATAATAAAAAGCAGAAGTATCACCATGCCAACAAAAGTTCGCATAGTCAGGGCGATGGTGTTCCCAGTAGCAATGTATGGTTGCGAGAGTTGGACCATAAGGAAGGCTGAGCGCCGAAGAATAGATGCTTTTGAACTGTGGTGCTGGAGAAGACTCCTGAGAGTCCCTTGGACTGCTAGGAGATCAAATCAGTCAATCCTAAATGAAATCGACCCTGACTGTTCCCTGGAAGGACAGGTACTAAGGCTGAAACTCAAATATTTTGGCCACCTAATGCGAAGAGAGGACTCTCTGGAGAAGACTCTGATGCTGGGAAAGATTGAAGGCAAAAGGGGAAGGCAACGGATGAGATGGTTAGACAGCATCACTGATGCAACGAACATGAAAATGAGCAAACTCAGGAAGATAGTGGAGGACAGGAAGGCCTGGCGGGATATGGTTCATGGGATCACGAAGGGTCGGACATGACTTAACGACTGAACAACAACAACAACAATATTAGGAGAACTCTATTATGTTTAGTAGAACTGCACAGGCCAATATTTTTTAAAAAATCTAAACCCCATAGAATGGGTTTGGATCGAGTTCCACAGAAGCAGTTCTAGCTTCTCTGTTGCAACATTCCCTACTACTATGTTCAAAGTAGCATTTTCACCTCAGTCTATGACTTCTTGAAGTCATTGTGTGACTGCAAACCTATGGAATGCCACACTAGAATTCGTTTTCTGCGTAACATTTCTAGAAATGAAAGTGAAGATCAATAGGACTGGCTAATCTATGAGACCAACTGAAACAGTTGCCTCAGGAGCCAGTCTCTGCCTCTCCTGCTGCACCCTGGAAAGGAAGATGGAAATTGAATGGAATTCTGGTTGAGTAAACTTTCAGCTACTATATTTCAAAAATATGGGGGTACAACCATTTTTGCTTCCTTTGGCTAAGCAGCCCCATGGACTGAAGCCATTTCCTTTCAGAGGCTGATCAAAGTCTGCATAAAACAAGTCTTAAATGCCATCTTCAGATTTTTACAAACTAAATTCTTTTGGGGGACCTCTAGTGTGCCCTTCCTTTTCTCCCCCCCCCACCCCTTTTGCTTACCATCAAGCCCGATGAAGACTTCTGTAGGACTTGAAAGCTCGATGTTTTGTTTGTTTTATTTTGTTAGGTTTTGGTAGGTCCTAATAAAAGCATTACCCTACTTTGGTTTGTAAACCTTTCCAAGAAATTCTCTGGCCCAGAGCACAGATTACACACAAAAAAGCTGGGCAAGTCTGATTTACTCTGAATTCCTACTGACGCACTGAGCATTTATTTTCAGAGGTTTGAAGTTTGTTTCCATTCAAGTTCACCTTTAGCTTTTCTGTCACTCTTCTTTCCCATAGTTAGTGCCAGGAGTTATAGAACTAAATCATGTAGACTATTTTTTTTTCCTAATGAGAACATGAGAGCCAAACCCTAGGTAGAATTTTAATTCTAATGTGCAGCTATTTAGAAAAATTGTCTACAAGTCAAGTGAGAGGCATTGCCTTTTTCTGCACCTGAAGGTAGCTGAAACAATTTTAATGATTTCTGGGTTTTTTCTTTTTTGCAATCTGGAATTTACAATGCTTTTCCTGGAATGTTCTTTATCATACAGGCATTTAATAATGCATGCCTTTTGAGCATCAAGCTGGAGATGCAGAAGTTATTTTGTACTTTACAAGTACTCATAAACTGTGTTTAGCAGAAGTGGCACTTGAATTCCTTCTCTTTCTGGTTGTTGGCATGATTTATCTTCTCAATCTGGTTTCTTTTTTGACAGCTACAGAAAACGTTTCCTGTAGGATACTGAAACCACCCCCATACATCCCTCACAAATTAAATTCTGAAATCATCATAAATAGGAAGGGGGTGAAAGATGTCATAAGAATTCTGCTAGACTATGTAGCCAGCGTTGACAAAACTAATTAAGAAACTAGAGCAGATAACCAATTGCATATGAATCAACACTTTGATCCTATAGCTGTATAGCACAACAGGACAAAGCCATTTGGGTTATAGTTATATTATGGTTTTCTTGAAATCCTTTTCGAATAAAATTTGATTTCCCAATCTGTAGTCTTGAAGTGGTGCAGTCCCAGAAGGGCTTTACTATAAGAGTTTGCTAAACATGTAGATCAATCTTTAGAAAATGGAACGAAAGTTTGGGCAGTAGTCATGAGAATGTGTTGACAATTTTCAAAGTGGAATTAGGAAGAGGGAGAACAGTCACTCACTCGGCTCACAGTTAGAACACAAGAGTGGTTTAATAGAAAAAAATGTAGAATTAGAGTAGGTATTGTGGGCAGTATCCCTCCTACAAGAATGTAATTAGCTACTTGGAGAGTTTGTGGAATGCTTTGGAGACCGTAAACTAAAGTTGGGCAGGCACCTGTCTAGCAATGATGCCATCTTTCTGATCAAGATTGGGGTTTGCGCCGAATCACTCTTGGGCTCCCTTTCAGCTTAAGCTCCTACATAAAATATTTCTGAGCTTATGTCTTCAAGAACTCTCTGGCACTCTGAAAATTTAAGCTGTTTCTTATTAAAAATTAATTTGATCCCCTTTCCCGTTGCTAAGATACAGCCATCAAGATGTTGCTTGCCTTTTTCACTCAGTTTGCAGAAAACTGGCCATGGTGATAATATAATGAACTCTTTTTCCCTGTGCACATCCCCACTTACCCGTACGACAGGCTTGCACTCTTGCTGCCTAATTTAACACTTGGGATGCTGGTCTCTTGCTACAGTGCTCTTTATCCCTTTAGGCTATAGGAAGGTAGTTTATGAATTCTTCCCCAGAACACAATAGCCTGATCAGCGATTCTGAATGTTTTATTGTGAACTATTTGTCTATTTTTTAAAATTATAGTACTTCCTTTTGGGGTTCAATAATTATATAAAAATTATACCAGAATCTCCATTAGGGAAAGATTGCGAAAAGCTTTGCAAGGTCTCTTGCTTTCCTTAATGTAGTTCCTACTAAATCATCCTATTAAGGGTGGGTGTTTTGTCCGTTCATACTGTATGCTGCATTTAACTTCTCTGCATGTGCCTCCCACATTTTCCTTAACGACAATGCTACTGAATGCTTCCATTTTCTCATGCAAGGCATTCTCAGTTACTTATCTGGACAATAAAAAAAGTCTCTCTCTTTATGTATGTTACCAATTGTTTAATACCTACCCAAGTGCAAAGTTTAATAGCAGAGTGTCCAGTCTACATGTAGCAGATGGTGGAAAATGGGTGGTATGTGGTAGATGACCATAGTATCTACTGTATTCCCTCTTAATAAATCAGGGGAAATGTATGTACAGTACAAGTACTGGGAGGGGACATAGCTTTCAAAGAAGTAAACAAATTAAAAGTAAATATTGTAAGTAAATGGCTTAGCTCTGCTAGCATTCACTACTTTTTAGAAAGCGTTAGATGAACACTCCCCATTTTCATTTGCCAGCTTTCAAGTATTAAATGCCCATGACACCTGCACAGTCGCATTCCATATGGAAATGCTTCCAGTCTCTGCAGAAAAAAGAAATTGCAATTGCTACATTGTAAAGCGTTGCTCTTTGGAAAATCCAAAATCCTGACAACAGATGTGTTAAATTGAGGGAAGATACCTGGCCCCCATGCACTAGCTCGACCAGACCTAGGGCTTCTCAAAGAAACCCAGCAGTGCTGCAGTGACTTCCATGCTATCAGCGTAACATGAGACAGGGCCCAAGTTTCTCTCAAAATATTACTGCACCTCAGCATTGCATCCCTGGAGTCTGAACTTCTTGGCTGCATTTTTTCCTCTGCAGTCATAAATGTTATCCTTCAATCCTCCAAGTATTTTATTTGCATCAGGTAAAAACGCACTCTCTTGCTAATTAAAATCAATAAGTAGCCCATTAAATAAATCACTCCCAGTGGCTAATAGCCAACGTCTGAGTGACTGGCCGAACATTTGCCTCTTAGTTATTTGGGATAGTAATGCAATTGATTTTCGTTTTACTCTTCCATAATCCAATTCCAAGTTTACCTTAATCATGGCCCAAAAGCAAAATCTATAATATCCAAATAGTTCAGCTGTGAGTTGTTAATTTCAGGGCTGTGAATGATATTCTTTCACACCTCTTTAGGGTACGTCAAAGCGCTTTTTTAATGTTAAGTATAAGTTATAGCAATATGTTTTTACTTCATTTATATATATTTGACTTGCATACTTTAAATGGGTGACACTTTTCCTGGCATAGATATAAAACAGTCATTCTCAAATGGTGTGCCAAGACTGCTCCGTGTGCCATGAGAAATAAAATATCAAAAGGCACCTTTGACCCCCCCCCAAGTACCCAATCACAGAAGACGTGGTTTAGCGTGTCTCACTATAACTTTTTGCTCTGACCTCCTTCCAATCAACTTGCTTGGGAGGGGGGCAGGTAATTCTGCCACATCAGGTGTGACCACTCAATCTTGATGTAGAGGCACAGCAACATTGCTCAGCCTCAGTGAAGGATGTACCTGTACATTGAATCCCTGCATGGGTCAATATTCTGGATATGCCTTTTTATCAGTCAGTAGGTGTGCCAGGGCTGGTGTCGGGTTGATCATGTCACATACTGTCTGAAGGCCTATGCCCATCAAAGGACCCATTTGAATTGGCCAACCCCTGAACCCTCAATACCAGTGGTGATGGTAGTGCCCAATGTGCCATCAGGGAGCAGGTGGGCCAGTATAAGATTTTGTCTCGGGGTCTCTAGCAACTTGGTGCTGGCACTGAAGTGCACCCAGAGCAGTGTCTCATGCAGTGTCTCAGGTTTTAGGCCTGCTGAATGCAGCAAGAGGGGGGAAATGGGAGTATGTCTAGCCACTCCCCAGGCTGACATATTTGCTGGACATGCCCCCTAGACTTCTGAACATTTGGTGGTCTTGCACTCAGGGGGATGACCAGTGAGCATGAAGGCTTGGAAACATGGCTAGCCAAAGAGCACTCCTATTTGCCCCCCTTGGGTGCTGATGGTACATGGTGGGCGCTGACGGTACATGGTAGGCATAACTGAAGAGGGCTTCTGCAGATAGATGTATATTACTCTTACACTTTACAAGGAAACTGTATTTGGATACAAGTGTGTTTCCAGTTTTAAATCAGAATGGAAGTGTTTCTCAGTTGGCAGAAGTTTGGGAAACAATGGTATGACATGAAGAGAAAAGTGGACTGAAGCAGTAATTTTAAGTGGCGGGTTGAAGGAGCTGACAGACAAGGGGAGCTCCACCCCCTGCGCCTGCCTACCGCCTCCCTCCCTCCTGCTGCCCATGCAGCTCCTTCATTTCATGCCCTAATTCAAGAGAGAGGAGGGTTGAGGCAGTGGCAACCGAACTCCAGTGGCAACCCAACCTCGTCCTCCAGCACCACTGCCATGATGAGCCATCACAGTGGTGTGGCTGGAGAAAAACGAAGCAGGGTACTGCAGTGGTCCTGTCCTGATCATTTCCCTTCCCTGGGAGATCAAAACAGGAACCCTCTGCCTCCTTCATGCTCTTCCCAGCCATGGTCAGGCAGACAAGAAGGAGGCAGAGGGTCCCCTGACCTTAACCTCTGACAAGTCCCACTTGTTCCTGTCCAGCCGCATCTTGAAACACACAGGCTGGGTGAAGAGAAAAGACTCTGCTCCCACTATGCTCCACTGAGCCTGTGTGTTTGAACATGTAACATTGGAAGTGTTACGCTTGAAGTGGCCACTTCAGTCCAGCTCATGCTTGTGCTGGCCCTGTCTGTGTCTTTAACATCACCTGGCCATGCATAAATGGGAACAAGTGGGAGGCATCACCAGAGGTTAAGATGAGGCGGTGGGGGAGAGGCCCTCTGCATTCCTCATCTCCTCTCCTTGCCTGCCTAGCTGCTACAGCTGGGTGGGCGAGGAGGAGGAGGCAGTGGTGCTGGCAGAGTGTATGCACACTTTGGGGTGAAAGTTAGAGTGCTGCCACAGGCAGGGCCCCATTGTGACTTTTGTGGGCCCTAGACACTTGCCTACCATAATATCAATATTAAAATTATTTTTGATAAAATTTTAAATACTTCCATTTCATTTTCTTTCTGTTTTAGGCAAAATTTAATAGATTTTTTTTGTGGGGGGCAAAAATTAAAACATTTCAGACTACTAACATGAAGTATTTTGAACAGTTTTCTGGAAGGGGGAAAATACTTCATGTTGTTAGTCTGAAATGTCTTTTCTTGACAAAAGATATTCAGACAAAGGACCTTGCTTATACTAGTAATGTCTGTGTGTCCCCCTCCCATCCCCCATTAGTTCAAATGGACCTGTATATTAAAGAGATGCAAGACATACGGGCTGGGAATCAAGGGGCTACTTTAGGCATATACAAGACTTTAGGCATGTCCAGTAGGATAAATCTTTTCCAATCGTCTTGGATTTCAATACTCTTTTAATACTCTTTGAATATTTATTACTACATAACATCACCAATACTACATGAAGGGCTATGTGTTTGACACCTCGAGGGAGTCTGGGGGAGGGGTGGGCAGCCACTATTAGCAGAGTGACGGGTCACGGAAGATATGGCGGTGGGGGCTGGGCAGGCCGTTTCAGGAGAACGAGGGTCAGTCACAGACTGACTGTCCCCCTTTCTGGCCCTTCTCCCATCCCTCTGACCCTTGGCGGTCTGGGCAACAGTCCCCTGAGTCTGAAACTGCTGCTTTTGAACGCCAGGTCGGTCAACAATAAAATCTGCCTAGTCCAAGATTTAATCCTGGATGAAGGCGCTGACCTGGTGTGTATTACGGAGACCTGGCTGGATGAGTCGGGAGGGGTAAGTCTCTCCCAGATGTGCCCGCCAGGTTTCCGGGTATTGCAGCAGCCACGACTACAGGGGCGGGGAGGTGGAGTTGCGATAGTCTATCGTGATACCATCCATCTCACTGGGTACCCTGTCCCACGGTCCACTGGGTTTGAGTGCCTCCATGTCGTGTTGGAAGGGCGAGACAGAACAGGGATTCTGTTGGTGTACCGCCCACCATGCTGCCCAACAGTCTCCCTGCCTGAGCTGACCGGGGTGGTCTCGGCGTTGGCGTTGGAGTGCCCTCGCCTATTGGTGTTGGGGGACTTTAATGTCCACGCTGAGGCCCCGAGGACAGCCGCGGCTCAGGACTTCATGGCCGCCATGGCAACCATGGGTCTGTCTCAAAGAATATCTGCCCCGACGCACGATGCGGGACACACGTTGGACCTGGTGTTTACTGCTGGACAGGTGGATGGTGATCTGGATGTGGAGGAAATTAACATCACTCCTTTGTCATGGACAGATCACTTCCTGGTGGGATTTAGGCTTATCGCGGCTTGTCGCCTCCGCAGTGGTGGGGGACCTCATTCTATGGTCCGCCCCCGGAGGATGATGGATCCGGATGGATTCCTGAGGGCTCTGGGGGATTTTCCTGTTGACAGAGTCGGCGACTCACCCAGCGCCCTGGTTGATCTCTGGAATGGGGAAATGACCAGGGCTCTGGATCTGATCGCTCCTGAGCGTCCTCGACCAAGCCGCAGAGTCAGAGCAGCCCCTTGGTTTACTGAGGAGCTGCGGACGATGAAGTGGCAGGGTAGAGGCCTAGAGCGACGGTGGCGGAAAACTTGTGCTGACTCCGACCGGGCACGGGCTAGAGCTCATTTCAGAGCCTATTCCGTGGCGGTGGCGGCAGCTAAGAAGGCTTTCTTTTCTGCCGGCATCGCGTCTGCGGAGAACCGTCCAGCTGAGCTTTTCCGTGTGGTCTGCTCCATCTGGCCCCCCCAGTAGATGGGGCGGAACACACGGTGGCTCGCTGTGATGAGTTTGCCAAGCACTTCGTGGACAAAGTCGATCGGATTCGGCATGACTTGGACGCCGCGTTAGCAGTATCTAATGATGTCCCTGAGGCACCTGTCTGTTCTTCTTCCTGGGATTCTTTTCAGCTTGTAGAACCTGAGGATGTGGACAGGATTCTTTGGAGTGTGAGACCATCCGCTTGCCCGCTTGACCCTTGTCCGGCATGGCTGATTAGGGCTGCCCGGGCGGGGCTGGCCGAGTGGACAGGGAGGGTGGTAAATTCATCTCTGAGGGAGGGGGTGGTGCCGCCGTCTTTGAAGCAGGCGGTGGTGCGCCCCCTCCTGAAGAAACCCTCCCTGGATCCCACTATTTTGAACAACTTTCGGCCAGTCTCAAATATCCCGTTTCTGGGCAAGGTGATCGAGCGGGTAGTGGCGTCCCAGCTCCAGAGGGCCCTGGAGGAAGCTGATTATCTGGATCCATTCCAGTCTGGCTTCAGGCCGGGGTTTGGGACAGAGACGGCCTTGGTCGCCTTGGTGGATGACCTGCGCCGGGGACTGGACAGGGGGAGTGCGTCCCTGTTGGTCCTGCTGGACCTCTCGGCGGCTTTTGACACCATTGACCATGGTGTCCTCCTGGGTCGGTTGGCTGGGTTGGGGCTTGGAGGCACCGTTCTGAGGTGGTTCCGCTCCTTCCTGGCTGACAGATCCCAGAAGGTGGTGCTGGGGGATGCTTGTTCGGCACCCTTGCCCTTGAGGTGTGGGGTGCCGCAAGGGTCAATTCTATCCCCCATGCTGTTTAATATCTATATGAAGCCGCTGGGAGAGGTCATCCGGAGGTTTGGGGTAGGGAGTCATCAGTATGCGGATGACACCCAGCTCTTTCTCTCCTTTCCACCTGATTCCAAGGGGGCGGTCGATGTCCTGAATCGTTGTCTGGAGGCAGTTGGGAGCTGGATGGGGGCGAACAAGCTGAAATTAAATCCTGATAAGACAGAGGTTCTTCTGGTCCAGAAGTCCACGACTCAGGTACTGGATCATCGTCCTGCTCTGAATGGGGTTGTACTCCCTCTGAAGGAGCAGGTCCGCAGCTTGGGGGTTCTCCTGGATGCGCAGCTGCTCCTGGATTCCCAGGTGGCGGCTGTGGCCAGGGGGGCTTTTGCCCAGCTTCGGCTGGTGCGCCAGCTGCGACCGTACTTGGATCGTGCAGACCTGGCCACAGTGACCCATGCCCTAGTGACATCTAGACTAGATTACTGTAATGCGCTCTACGTGGGGCTGCCTTTGAAGACTGTTCGGAAACTGCAACTAGTGCAGAATGCGGCGGCCCGGGTGGTTGCCGGGGCTTGTCGGTTCGACTCAGTCGGACCGTTGCTTCGGCGGCTACACTGGCTGCCGGTTCGTTTCCGGGCACAATTCAAAGTGCTAGTTTTGACTTTTAAAGCCCTTAACGGCTCGGGTCCAGGGTATTTGAGGGACCGCCTCCTTCCTTATAATCCGACCCGTACTCTGAGGTCATCAGGGGGGGCCCTGTTGACCGTGCCGCCACTGACGGAGGTGAGGGGGATGGCGGCACGGAATAGGGCCTTCTCAGCAGTGGCGCCCCAATTATGGAATTCCCTCCCCCTGGAATTAAGAACGGCTCCCTCCTTAGAGACCTTTCGGCGGGGCCTCAAGACATTTTTATTTAGGTTGGCATTCGATGACTGACATGGCGGGCTGGCTTTTTTAACAAATGGCTTTTTTAACAAATGGCTTTTATAGGTGACCCACTGGGACTGTCTGTTTTATTTGTTTTGTTTACTTGTTTTTAATTATGTTTTATTGTGTATTATGTATTTTAACATGTTCTTAACTGTAAGCCGCCTTGATTGCCCTTATTGGGAGAAAGGCGGGGTAGAAATCCATTAAATAAATAAATAAAATAAATAACTTCACTACCTTAATAGTGCAATCCCATGCATATTTGCTCAGAAGCAAGTCCAGTTTTATTTAATAGAGCTTAGTTCTAGGTAAGCCTGCATCAGATTGCTCTATAAAACAATTAGTGCTCTCCCCTTTAGAGAGAGAGAGAGAGATTCCAGTTTCAAATATGTTTGAGACAGAAGCAGCCCAAGATCTTTGGGTCCCTGAGATGTCAAATGCGGTCTGCCCATCCCTGCATGGTTTAGAGGCATGAGGACACTGGACACCCTTCCACTTTTCCACCCTGCCACTGTGCTCTAACTGGAAAAGGATAAGAGGGATGGAGAAGAAGAGAAAGTAGAGGAGACAGGCCTGGCCTGAGTCAAACTGGTACCCAAAGTGATGTCCACATTCTGTCCACCCTTTTATTTGTACATCCACCTTGCCCCCACACCCCCATCACCGCCTTATTTCTACTGTGTTTTGATACTTCTTATACTTCATTTAAAGATCAAGTTCATTTCATCCCAGATTCTTGGTGTAGGTTGCAACAGTTTAAAACAGATGTACAAAAATTAAAAGGTGGAATTTTTTTTAAAAAAAATCCCAGATAAACGTTCAAGGTATATTAGAACACAATCCTATGCAGATTTACTCAGAAGAAAGTTCTGCTTACTTCCACTGTCAATGTCTCCTGGGGCCCCGCATCCAATGAAATTGAGTAAATGAGCCCCACCTCATCTCCCAGGTGGGCATGATACTGGCTTGCCTGCCTGCCTGCCTGCCGGCATTCTAACCATCTGCCCCCTCCCCTATCAGCAATCCATCTGGAGCCCCTTCCCTATCCACCTTCCATCTGCATCCAAAGGAGGCAGTCTGGCACTTGTGCCCCTAGGCAGATCTCTAGGAGTGCTGTCTGTGGAGTCTGCTGCTTCTTCTCAACTTGGATCATTGGAAAGAAGGATCAAAGGCAGCCCTTGAATGCTGCTGCTGCTGTCTCCAATTCTGCTGTAGGAAACGTCCCAGAGCTCCACTCCCCGCCCCATTTCCCCTCAACCACACTCCTGAGTAGCACACTGAAATAATCCAAAAACATGTTTGGCTCCCTGTATTTATGTTCTGGCTCTTCTGCAATGATTTCCTACCCCCTTATGTCCCATCATCGCAGAATTTCTGGCAATGAGGTGGTGTTTGGAAGTCTCGCTTATGGTCTCTTTCAGAATACGAGGCCTCTATATCCTATAATGGGGTGCCTTTATTCAGGAATCAGCTTCCCCCCCCCCCCGCTCCAAGAATGCTTCTTATTTTTGAAATGTTCATCTGGTAACCCTTCTGTGCATTGTGATCAAAGAAAGCAGGATTCCGTTTCTCAGCTTTAATACTGAAGCCCAAGGTGTTTATTTTACATAAACACATCTTCACTGTCACTCAATGACTGGCTTTGATTTGTCTCCCTTTACAGAGTCTTTTTGAAATTTTGAATTAATTCTGACTTTACTAATTCATGAAATGAGGAGATTTGACCTTAAAATGCTTCTCCCAAAGCTGAGAATAAAAACAAAGAACTCTCCCCCCCCCCAATTGCCAGTTCTGCTTTCACTTGTAAATGAAAGTTTTATAGTAACATTGTACTAACATTGCTGGCAGTTGCATGCACAAAATTCTCCTCTAGTAACATCACAGTGGCAATGTGATAGTATGGGACGGGAGAGGCAAAGACCGGGCACAGCAAGAATGGAAGAGCATTGTCTTTCTGGTGCACGTGTCCAGGATATGACAGAGAGGTTGCTGAGATTCCTTAAATCCCATGACCAGTACTCCTCCTGGCTGCTTCATGTAGGAACAAATGATACTGCCAGAAGTAGCCTCAAAAGCATTTCAATAGACGATGAGGCTCTGGGAAGGGGCATGAAGAAGTTGGGGGCATAATAATACCCGTATTTTATACCGCTTTTTCTTGGTCATTAGATTTCTCCTCTGACTTTAATTCAAGGAGGTTCACATAGGCAGGCTTTCTAAACCCAGGAAGGTTTTTTTTACAATACACTGTTCTAATCTTGCATAGAACAACTTCATTCCAGATGGTACCATTCACAGTCTGGCCTCTCTCTGGCCTCCCACGCTCGACTGATGGTAACTCGGTCTCTCACCCAGAGTGCAGCTGACAGCATTCCTCTCTCACTGAGAGCTCTGCAGATTGTCAGCAGTGTGTCACCGGCTCTCGGATACTTCCGGAAGTCTCGAACTGGCATCCTCAGATCTTCAGGCATATAAGGTGGCAGCTCTACCACTGAGCCAGACCTCCTGCCAGACCTCCATAAGTGGTGTTTTCACCTATCTGCCCTGTTGAGTTTCAATGCACAGCAAGACTCGTATTGTGGCTTCACACACACCCCTACCAGCCTTGTTGCTCCAGTATCCGGGAGGGACAACAGGGCATGGGAATATGTGGCAGCTCTTTGTGTCAATTACACATGAAGTCTTTGTGTGAGTTCCTCCCCTGTGGCTCACCTGGGGCGCCTAACATGGCCTTCACAGTGCAGAAAAGAGCTGCACCACAGACAATGGTTGCCAAACAGTTAGGTGTACACAGGACTACGATTTGGTAAGCGCTCACCCAAATTCTTTATTCGCTCAAACTCCCTCCCACCTTGGAGGCTTTTCTAACATTGATGAGAGTTTCACATGACAACCCATGCTTATTTGCAAAAGTGATGAGAACGACTTGGCTTTCCATAACAAGCATCGTTTTAGCATTAGCATATGAATTAAACATCTGATAGCAATGTTCATAATAATGTGTAATCCATTTTTCTCTCAATTAGGTCTTCAGCAGGAATCTGGGTTCAGCAAGTTAGCAAATGATAAGCAATAAGCTGTGCCCCCCCCCCAACTTGGAATATAAATGACTACATTTACTGCAAGGAGGAAAAAGTTGCTGTTATTTGCATCCCTGTCCTTGTTCTGTCAACATATCACACAGATTGCTGAATACACACCATGAGGCATTCTGGCAACGTAAGGGAGGGCCTTCTATTTCCTGCTGTCAGTTCCAGCTTCATAATAATAGGATGATGCTTCCAGCACATATAAAATAAATTAATATTGAATTAATCTAATTCCGAGATGATTTCAGAAAAACACACTGAAGATCACTTAATGCAGTCTTGAAATTGTTCTTTTAAAAAAGAAGACAATCATTGTTTAAACATCTAATTGCCTAAAGCTGAACTAACTGTTACAAAACATTCTTACACTCTTCTCTCCCCCACATTCTTGCAGAGCTGCTATGCCAGCTTATAAAAAAGAAATATTATATTGCAAGATTCTCAGTCAGCAAACAGTTCTTTTAAACAGCTGCTTTGTCTTACTGTTTCATATTAAATTATCTTGATCAGTTCAAAAGAACGGATTGTCCCTTTTATCTTCACGATCTTGCCAGCAGCAATCGCTTTTTGGCAGTTTAATGTAAGAAAAAAATAACCATTCTATTGTAAAATGGGATGACAATTTGGAGTTGCATCTGCAAAGGTGCAGTTGGTCTTACCAAAGAGGCTTTTCCTAAACAACATCATCGTCATTCCCAGTAATAGCAAGCTTACTGCACAACCCTATCCATGTCTACTCAGAAGTAAGTCATATTGTGTTCAATGGGTCTTGCTCCCAGAAAAGTGTGTATAGGATTGCAGCCTTAGAGCGTTCAGTTTGGACAAGAAACGGGACTGCCCTAAAATAAGACAGTGGCTCTACCTACTTGGGAGATTCCCTACATATGCAGAAGTAGATAAGAATGTAAACTGAAAGACAAATGATTTTTTTTAAGATCCTGAGAACATTCAGTACCTACAGAATAGTTAAGTTTCTTGAATGTTAGTTGGTTTTTAAAACAAAACAGATCAGAGCTGGCGGAGGGAATGAATGGGCCTGTGCAAGACTCTTAGCAGTTTATAGTAAGTCTTCTGAAGAGAGGGATTATGGCTGAGGGGATGCATGCGGCGAATTTAAAAGAACTCCCCTCTGTTTGCTATACAGGTAATGCTACACAAGGTGCAATGGCATGGTTTCTTTTCCACTTCTCAGCACTACCAACCAGCCCCCAAACTGAGCCTCATCACAGCAGCACTCTCCCATACATGCCATTTGCTCTTAAAATCAGACACCCCCCCCCCAATCCCAATATAGATATGATAGACTGGAACAGACAGACCCACATTTAGAGATGGGTCTGCAGCTGCCATCTCTTGTTTGACTTTTAAAAAGCCAATTGCATGCCATCTCTCTCTCTCTCTCACACACACACACACACACACACACACACACACACACACACACACACACACACACACACACACACACACACACACACACACACACACACACACACACACACACACACACACACACACACACACACACACACACACACACACACACACACACACACACACACACACACACACACACACACACACACACACACACACACACACACACACACACACACACACAGAGAGAGAGAGAGAGAGAGAGCAACGTGTCCCACAGGGCAGGGTGCTCTGAAGCTGAGAAAAAAGGAGTATATAGCTCTTTTTTAGGCCAGTGGGTGGCGCAGTGGGTTAAAAACTGCTAAACCATGAGCTGTCGATCAAAAGGTCGGCAGTTCCGCGATGCGGTGAGCTCTCGTTGCTTGGCCAGCTCCTGCCAACCTAGCAGTTCCAAAGCATGTTAATGTGAGTAGATAAATAGGTACTGCTTGCGGGAAGGTAAACAGCGCTCCGTGTTCCAGCTGCATGCTACGTGCTGTGGCAAGGAGAGTCATGCTGGCCACATGACCACGGAGGCGTCTTCGGACAACGCTGGCTCTTCAGCTTTGAAATGGGGATGAGCACCACACCCTAGAGTCGGACACGACTGAATTGTCAGGGGTCACCTTTACCTTTTTAGCTCTTTTTTATTTAGATAAAAAGGGGAAGGAGTACCTAAACTTCCCCCTGCCAGCTGGCTTTACCTCTTTATTGTTCCAGACCTATATTTACAAGGTAAGAGTGAGGAGTCGGAGGTTCAGGAGGAAATAGACTAGCATGAAAACTACTCCTTTCACCCCTGCTCCTCCTCTCCAATTCAGAACACCCCCTCTGTCCTACCGATGCTTTGCAGGGGGCCAGGTCTCCTTGGAGCTTCAAGTCACAGTCAAACCTAGCTTGTTTGAAACCCCAATCAGAAGTAGAATTATTTCTCTCCTCCTCACACATGTCCTCAAGGATATCACTCAAAGTTTGGTACAGACTTTGCATGATTCCTGAGCTGATCCAAAGAGTGTGGGCAGCAGCAGTTGCAACACAGAGACCAATTAATTTGGGAGAACTGTTTTGCCTCCATGATCTAACATCTAGGAGTCACTACATGATGGAGATCCAAGCTGGTGATGGTTTTGATAGAAGCCTGGCAGATTCACTGCCACATACCCACCAAGACAACTTTTAAGTCTTACATGGTGTGTGCCATTGAGGAAGCCTGAGCCTGACCTACAGTATGTGGAGCAAATTCACAGCACAACATTCCAAACAAGGCTCTTTCATGAGATCCCTGCCTGAAGTCATTTCAGGCCGAAGACAACTATCTTGATTGGCATATGAATGAAAAGTGTAAGATTAGAAAAATTATGGCTGTGGTGTGCACAGTTGCTTGGAGTAGTCGGATGCTTGTTATGTATGTTGACTGGCACCTTGCTTATAGCAGATACTGTACCAAATAAATATTCTAAGAGGAAGCATTCACCCTTTTGATGTTAGGTTGTGGCTAATATTTTACCAGTATGTAAATCGTATCTGTCAGAAATGCTAAATTTCTCAGGAAGCGGTGGCCAAATACAATTCCTAATTATAGAACACTCCAGAGGAAAATATGTAAGATAAGTGGAAAGCTTTTTACTAGCAATTACTTTTGGAAGAGATAAAAATGTAGGGTCTATTTTTCAGTCTCTCTCTTGCACATAGCCATGTGCAGACACAGCCCTGGAGGGGTGGCAATGGGGGATGCCCCTACTAACTGGCCAAAGAGGCTCCTTTCAAAATGGTGTCCTCTCATAGTTAGCAAAGAGAGAGCAACTGTCCCTCTTCACCCCAGCATGGCGTCTTTTCCGGTGGCTGTTGCTGGCTGGTGTCTCTTCTGCATCTCTTTTTAGCCTGTGAGCCCTTTGGGGGCAGGGAACCATTTATTGATTTATTTTGCTACGTAGACAGCTTTGTGAACTACTTTCTGTTGAAAAGTGGTGTATAAATATTCTAAATAATAAGTTGATTTATCAAGAACTGAAAGCAAATAAATAGATATTCAAGTCGAAAGATTCCTGGCAAGTCCTCCCATTCTAGTAAAATTAGACTTCAATGCTATACACATGTACCTGGGAGTAGGTCCCATTGAACTCAGTGAGATTTATTTCTGTTAATGCCATTTGGGGCTGTGCACCAAATGGGGGCCCCATATGGGGGTTGGGGCTTTGCCACCAGCCCCCAACAAACTAGTGCCAGCACTGGGCCCTAGAATCAGAAAAGACATTGCTGGGGTTCCTCCAGGAAAAACAAGGATGGCAAGGTCAGACTCATAGAAGCCTGAGAGGAGCTTTCTTGAATCCCATCTTATCTTAAGTTCTTTGGAGAGTAGCTGGAGTGATTTGTGCCTGAGGCACTGGTGAGGCCTGCCACAGTTCCAACCCTTTCAGTAGGTCTCGCTTCCACAAACTCTGTTTGAAAGAGGGGTGCAAACATAGCAAAACATTGACTGAGAGCTAGATATAGCAAATCCCATTTTTTTTTCCAGCCAGGTTGCCAATAATATCACTAACGGAGGTGTTGCAATTTGCTCTTTTCGAATATGTGACACTTCTCATTCTGGAGGAGGGCAAAGAGCTGTTGAAGTCTGTGCAGCCTCTATTTATTTTGTCCTCAAAAAGCCTTCAGGGCCTGCTCTCTCTGTCCAACACAATGTGTCAAGTGGAGATGACACAGTGGCAGCCAAAATAGGAAAAACTAGTCACCAGGACCAGATGCGATTCTTCCAGGAGCAGGGAGAAATTCCAAAATAGAAGGCATGTGACACATTCACTGGTCTACAATACAGAGAATATTTTGACCTCTGCTGAATTTGGATAAGGTCAGCAGTGCATAACAATTGCACCTAATGAGGCCTGCACATATTTTGTTACGTGAAACCTAAGTGCTTTATGTTGCTAAGATTCTGAATATATCTATCGAAGTTCTCCCAACTTTTCTTCACTAGTGACTGTTCTTAAACATTTGCATTATAACGAATAAATAAAAGATTAAAATAACAATAAATAAACATGAGCATTAGTTTTAGAGCCTAGTTTATGGAAAGCTAGTTTTCAACGTTTTGGCCCACTCTAGCAACTGTCCATCGCAGAACTAAGGACAGGGAGGGCTGTATGGATGGGGGTCAGACATGATTATTAATGGCTGAGGCCAGTGGTGACAGAAATGATGCCCTGACTGCTCCCTTTTAATGTTCTTCCATATAAATGAATGGTTTCCACTCATTCCTGTTGGGGAGTAGGGAGTCATCATCATCATCATCAACAACAACAACATTTATATACCGCTTTTCAACAAAAAGTTCACAAAGCGGTTTACAGACAAAATCAAATGATTAAATGGCTCCCTGTCCCAAAAGGGCTCACAATCTCAAAAAGATGCAGAACACCACCATCAACAGCCACCAGAAAAGAGACTGCGCTGGGGTGCAATTGAAAAAGTGCCTCTTGCCCAGTTAGCAGGGGCATGTAATGTAATACAGCAGTAGGAACTAAACCTGCCTACTATCTCCTCATGAGGACCCCATGAGGGACAACGGCTCTCATCTTCCTCTTCTAGAGGTGTTCAATACAAGTGTTGCCAACACTGCCCCTGCATCCTAAGCCCATTGTGGCCTGCACCGGCATGGCCCGAACATTCCCTTCCCTCAGTGTAAGTAGCGCAGGCCGCAATGGGCCTCCTCGGATGTGTGCCAGCTTCTTAGCTGTCGGAATATCTGCTCCTTCGCTGTTGGGATATTGGTGCAACTCAGCGCCGATATCCCCGCCCACTCTCAGCCCAGGCCAGCCAATGGCCCCCTCCCTCGCTGCCCCTGCCTGCCCTCCCCCACCCCTGTGTCAACCTGTGTGGGACTCACCTGTGGCGGCCAGTGCAGGTCCGGGATGCTGGCGGTGTGAGCAGTCCTAGCCTCCATGCCGGCACCACTTACACGCAAGGAGTTGCAAACTGCTTTCCGGCACATTTGTGACTCCTTCGGCCTATAGATATGCAGGATTGCGTTGACAGTCAGTCATCCCATGATAGTATATTTCCTATACTATTTGTTTCCCCAAACCAGGGCTGTTTAACAGTATTTTATTGCATTGTTAATTTGTTGGTTTTATTATAGGAAGCTGCTTTGGGATCCAGCTGGCTTTGAAGTTGAATAAAAATAGGGGGAAAATGAAATAAACATTTTGAGGGACGCCCACCTGCCCCTGATTTTTTAAAACCAGAATTGTTTCTATATTTAAAAAGACTTGCCTTCTTTAAATGGAGCTGTCAGGTCATTTAAGAACATATTGCCTGAAAACATATTGCGTGTGGCAGTGCACCCAGTGAGTAACCCAAGCTAGGGCCTTTGGAGGGAGGAGAAGAAGCAAGGCAGTAGATTTTGGGAGGAGGCTGAAAGAGCACTTCATCTCTACCCTGCCTGTCAGACTTGACAGGCTTATCGTTAGTAGAGAAAATGCTAGATATACCGTAGTTACCAGTTTGGAAACACAGTCAGTAAACCCAGATCTTTGCACAGTGTTCACATTAATATCTCTCAGCATTAAATGCCTGCTACAGTTTATATTTTCTAAAAAATAGGGAAGCGGCCTTTATTGTGTCTTTGTCCCAGAATGATAATCTATTCTATATTGTGGCTATTAGTAATGATGACTGTATGCTACCTTGAGGTTCAGTGTAATTCAATATGTCTCTGAATACTAGTCGCAGAGGAACCTCAGTGCAGAGGGGCATTTTCTCTCCTGCTTGTGGGCTTCCCAGAGTCAGCTAGTGGGCCACTGTGAAAAACTGGATGCTGGACTAAGTGGGCCTTTAGCTCTCCTTATGTTAAACTGCAATCAGTCACGGCACAATCCGCTCCACTAATCTAGGGTGTCAGAAACGTGCGTAAGGTCATAAATGTGCCCTAAGGTGAGTAAGCAGAGAATAAGCGGCGCCAGCGGCACGGGCGTCGTTGGAGCGTGGCGGGGGCAGACCGCCAGGGGGTGACGCGCACACCCCCACGCGTCACCGTCCAGAGACTCCGAGGCCGGGGAGCCGGCCTCGGAGCGTCCGGCCCCACCAGCGCTCCAGGGCCTTCTGAAGGCCCGATGGCTCAAAACGTAAAGTTTTACGTTTTTCGCACATGCACAGTACTTTTCTGAGGGCAAATGGGCAGCCCTTTGCCCTCAGAAAATGTACTGTGCATGCGCGAAAAACGTAAAACTTTACATTTTGAGCCATCGGGCCTTCAGAAGGCCCTGGAGCGCCGGCGGGGCCGGACGCTCTGAGGCCGGCTCGGTGCCGAGGGTGAGTTCGGCTGAGGGGGTGTTTGGGGGGGGGTCACCCTAGGGCGGCAGGGTGATGCGCACCCCCCTTCCCTAGGGTGACGCGCACCCCCCTGTCCTAGGGTGACGTGCGTCTAGTGACGCTACTGGCCAGCGGAGAGGCTTGCGCTGCTCTTCCAGTGCCGCAGAACGGAGCAGCGCCACGGCAGACAGGTAAAGCCCCGCCATGTGGCAGAGGGGCGGGGAGATGGTGGGATCGGGGAATTCTGGGATCGGAGATTGGAGGATCAAGCCCAGGAAAGTGGAGGGATCAGCGGAGGAGGACTCTGCCATGTCCTATATAGCCCCCTTCCCTTCCCAGGCCTGTTGGTTGGGCCTTACACGGGCCTCCTGAATGTATGCCAGCAAAATTGCTGGCACACATACGAGGAGACCCATTGGGGCAGCTGGTGCGTTACTCAGGGTAAAGGGACAAATATCCCTTTACACCGAGGAGGCTGCCAGCTGTGCCAGGGCAGGCCCAATCCTGCTCAGGATGCAGCAGGCACCTTATATGTGTGCCATCGCATCCAAAATAGGGTGGAATGAAAGTTGTTTCAGAGTCATTTTAAGACTTTACTGAATTTAGGTATTGTATATTTTGTTTTGAAAAACACATCTGCATTTTGTATTTTAGATATTTCTCAGTTGAAAAGTATTTTTATTTTATACATACTTGATCTACTTTACTAGTAGATATACTTTATTTTACTTTAATAGCATGATTTAATAATAGTTGCCCTATGTAGTATGGGCAACTCAAACATATGCTTTCCATTACAACACCCAGAAAATTAAAGAAAGCTCTTGGACTTAACTTTTGCGACACATCTCTCAAATATTTCGGACAATTGGGGGTCTTTTGCATTATAAAGTTGTCATGGTATTTGAGAACAGTCTTCTTTTACGATGAACTTCTTTGCTTTCTTTCATAGCGAACACTTCTTGTATTAACCACACTTCCTCTTCTATTCCACCCCCTCTTCCTTTTGCAATCCAGGAAGTGGGAGGAGCAAAGGCTGGCACATCACCAGGGGCAACAACATTTGGCATGCCACCTCAGGTGCCAGGAGGTCTTGGGCCTGTCCAGTTCATAGTTGAACATAGAATTGAACCCAGGTTTCCCCACTCAGCCCGCTGTGATAGCTTGGCTCCACATGACGAAAACAGCCAGTCAGAACCATTACTTTGATATACTGCATCCGTTTATCATGCTTTATTGATAATTTAGCTGTGTGGCTTCAGTTCAGTCATAAAGGCTCAAGAACACTTCAAACAGGACTTTACTAAATCCTAAAATAATGAGTTTAAATCTACCAAAAAGAACTTTTAGCAAATATTAGCTCTAATCTGAAATGCATGTATAGTTTTATCTTTTTTTATAAAGAATTAATCAAATATGTAGATTTTCAGATCATACAGACTTTGTGTTTCGTGTTGTTTGTTACAGATTTATGGTAATAAAATCTTTTAAAAACTTTTAATTAGTCAAATGAAGTAAGTACGTATGCATATTTGAAAGGCTTGCAAAATTATAGTAGCATTTCTTTTTCTGGATATAGAAAATTAGAAGATATAAACTTCTTTTCAAATGTTATCCATCTGCCTCCCCAGTACAGAAGGATTCATTCATACCATTTCATTTCAATTTTTTTTATTAAAATCTTAATAAATCTTTCCTTGCCAACTTCTCTAACTGAAACTCATTAACATATCAGAAGATAATTTATCAGCCATGTCACATATATTGTACCTCATATATCAATTTGTCATTCTTCTGCTCTTATTCCTTTTTTTAGAATATTAGGAATTATTTCAAATATGCATTAATGAGTATCTCTTGTGTGGATTTTAACTGTTGCAATTCATTCAGTTCCTTAGATGGGCAGCCCAATCCCGCCTAAGCTCTGCTATAGCACGCAAAGTGCGCTGAGGTGGATCCTAAGCAGGATCAGGGCCATGTCAGTGGAGCTGGAGCACACCTCGGGGGAAAGGGACATCCTCAGATGTGTGCTGGCAAAATGGCCGGCGCAAATCCGGGGAGGCCGTGTAAGGCCAGCCAGGCCTGGGAAAGGACTTTGGATATCAGCAGAGCATGCCGCCGATATCCCTGCTACTCTCCCAGGCCCGGTGACCCAATCACCCCCTCCCCCGCCACCCAGCCCACCTTCCCCACGCCCTCCCACCACAGAATCTACCTGCATCCAGCAGCTGGGTTCATGTTCAGCGGTGGAGTGAGCAGTGCTGGCCTCGGCGCCGGCGCCACTTAATCCACAGGTTCCGAGAAAGTGCCTTACGGCACTTTTGCAACACCCAGTGCTGGCAGAGCACTCACTCCACCAGCATGAAGATGCACAGGATTGTGCAGTAAGCTAGGGATGATCCTGTTTCTTTTCCTTCTGGTGCCAGACACCAGTGCTTCTAGAATGGGCACAAGGCTCCAAAAATTGTGGCATTGTGTTGGTTCCAGCAATAGACTGAAGTGGCTGCTTCGGCCTGCAGATTTTCAAGTGGTAGGTATCCCTGCCACTCTTCCTCCTCCTCCCACTTCCTGGATATAAAAAGGAAGAGGGGTACAGAGTGGTAGAGGAAGCGTGATGGGCTAGACTAGAGCATCTCTGACTCTCCTCTCCTCCACACTTCCTCTTAATTCCCTTCTTCTATTTCAAATCCAGGGAGCAGGAGGAGGAGTGGCAGAGGCAGCAGTTGGCACACCACCAAATATGGAGGGAAGAAGCGTTTCGTGCACCATTTCAGGTGCTGTATGGAGTTCAGATCCTGTTCTGATCACACCTCCTTTTTCTCCAGCACCACCACTGCAATTAGTTTTTGTCCGAAACTGGAAGTGGGTCTCAGTCACTTCAGGGAGCCGATCTGAAGCATAGAGAGGCTCGCAAAGGGGGCCGCTTGCACCCTCTGGAGGGCTGGTATGACCCCCAGTAAGTTAAAAAAAACAAAAACCTTTTTCCTGCCAGCAGCACGATCCCTGGAGCGCCACCGCCACTGGCCTGCAAAGACTTGCAACTTCCCCAACTCATGGGGAGAAGTTTGAGAAATAGTGCCTTAGATTAAACTAGGAGTAATCCTAGTTGCCAATTCCTGGTTGCCCAACCAAACTACTCTCATGTGACCTTGCCAGATCCCTGAAGTTGGCTTTTAGGACCCTGATCTCAGGGCCATCTTTATTCATTTGGCAGAGGCCAGCGACTGGGCCTTGGTGGTGGTACCAGCCCTATGTCTACAGGTGACTCTTTGCCACATGATGCTGTTTATAAACCCACCCTGTTGTGCTTGCACCCACACGAGTCACTGGCCATTTCTTTCACTTCCAGCGATGTGCTGAGGCAAGTGGTACCAGTTGGAGGCAATTCGTTTTAAAATTACCTAGTGTTACTTAATTTTGTACATTCTTTTAACTTTGGCCTGCTGAGTCCATTTGCCCTTTTACTAGCTTCTCCCATTGGACTCCATGCCCCAAGATAGGTCATACTGAGCAGTTACTCTATGACACCTATGACTTCTGTCCTGCTACATGCACAGCTGTAGAAAGCTGCAGCACATCTGTGAAAGGGGCAATTATTTTCTGCCTGTAGACCTTTTATACCTCTGTGCCTATAGACAAAATTCTTGAGTTGCACTGCTGCTATTGTTTCGGTTGAAACATGGCCAGGTCTGGTTGCTTTTGTCGTGGGTAATATTCACAGACGTCAGACTTGCATAGAAATATATGAAGAGCAGAGCACCCAGTGAGCATCATAGTTAAGAGAAGAGTTTACTGGCTCTTGTTGAAATAGTTTTTGGAATAACAGAGAGTGTGTGCCGTCTCAAATGTGTGGTCAGGAGCCCACAGCGAGCTGCTGTCACTCACATTACTGTCTTTATGAGCAATTTTGTCGAGCATATATGATTCCAATGAGTTTTCAACAGCTGCCAAAGACAGATAGAGAAAATGGTGAAAGCCTCCAGGAACAGGGAAGGAAAATGGAGAGAAACATGGGCTGCATTACCATAAGAACAACAAAGACACACACGTCCAAGATAACTGAGTGCAAAAGGAAACAGTGGAGTCGGATTGAGGTGAGAAGATGATTGTAAGGTGCTTAGGAAGACCTGATTAACTCTTTCTTTTAATATTATGCTGCACATGCAAAACTAATGTGACAAGGAGGGGGGAGAGAGAAAGGAAGTGTTGCACATTGGCAAGTCCGGCAATCCTATGTGCACTTACTTGGATATTGGCCCCATTGAACTCAGTGGGACTTCCCGTAAAAAGGTAAAGGTAAAGGTGAACCCTGACAATTAAGTCCAGTTGTGTCCAACTTCTCAGTAAATATGCATAGACATGACTATAAGAGACGGATGAGCTGTGAACAAGGAAGTCTCTGCTTCAGATATCACTACTGCCATAACTGTAGCATGTCTCAGAACAAGGGTAGGCAGGAGAACTGAGTACTAAATTGGAAGCTGCTGTTGACCACACAGTGCTCTATGGATGAGGTTAAGGGGATTGCTGCTCTATATGTACTGGCACCCCCTCATGGATCATTGCCTTGTCGTGGCGAAGGGGCTTGCGTAACTCAATGAAGCCATGAGCTATGCCGTGCAGGGACACCCAAGACGGACAGGTCGTAGCAGAGAGTTCTGACTAAAAGTGATCCACTGGAGAAGGAAATGGCAACCCACTCCAGTAACCTTGCCAAGAAAATCCCATGAACAGTACCAAAAGGCTAAAAGATATGACGCCGGAAGATGAGCCCCTCAGGTCGGAAGGTGTCCAATATGCTACTGAGGAAGAGCGGAGGACTATTCCAAGTAGACCCAGAAAGAGTGAAGCGGCTGGGCCAAAGCCAATAGGACGTCCAGCTGTGGATGTGTCTGAGGTTGAAAGGAAAATCCAATGCTGCAAGGAGCAATACTGCTTAGGAACATGGAATGTGAGGTCTATGAACCAAGGCAAGCTGGATGTGGTCAAAAATGAGATGATAAGATTGAACATTGACATCTTGGGAATCAGCGAACTAAAATGGACGGGCATGGGCGAATTTAAGTCAGGTGACCATCATATCTACTACTGTGGGCATGAATCCCTTAGAAGAAATGGAGTAGCCCTCATAGTCAATAAAAGAGTGGGAAAGGCAGTACTGGGGTGCAACCTCAAAAACGACAGAATGATTTCAGTTCGAATCCAAGGCAAACCATTCAACATTACAGTAATCCAAGTGTATGCCCCAACCACTGATGCCGAAGAAGATGAAGTTGACCGGTTCTATGAAGACCTACAACACCTTCTAGAACTAGCACCCAAAAAAGATGTCCTTTACATCATAGGAGACAGGAATGCTAAAGTCGGAAATCAAGAAATAAACGGAACAACAGGCAAGTTTGGCCTTGGAGCGCAAAATGAAGCAGGGCAAAGGCTAACGGAGTTCTGTCAAGAGAACACGCTGGTCATAGCAAACACTCTTTTCCAACAACACAAGAGGCGACTCTACACATGGACATCACCAGATGGTCAATACCGAAACCAGATAGATTATGTGCTTTGCAGCCAAAGATGGAGAAGCTCTATACAATCAGTAAAAACAAGACCTGGAGCTGACTGTGGCTCAGATCATGAGCTTCTTATTGCAAAATTCAGGCTTAAACTGAAGAATGTAGGGAACACCACTAGACCAGTCAGATATGACCTAAACCATATCCCTTATGAGTATACAATGGAGGTGAAGAATAGATTTAGGGCATTAGACCTGGTAGACAGAGTGCCTGAAGAACTATGGACGGAAGTTCGTAACATTGTACAGGAGGCAGCAACTAAAACCATCCCAAAGAAAAAGAAATGCAAGAAAGCAAAGTGGCTGTCAGATGAGGCTTTACAAATAGCTGTGGAAAGAAGGAATGCAAAAAGCAAGGGTGAAAGGGAAAGATATAAACAACTGAATGCAGAGTTCCAGAGAATAGCAAGGAGAGATAAGAAGGCCTTCTTAAATGAACAATGCAAGGAAATCGAGGAAAACAACAGAATGGGGAGGACTAGAGATCTCTTCAAGAAAATTGGAGATATCAAGGGAACGTTTTGTGCAAAGATGGGCATGATAAAGGACAAAAAAGGCAAGGACCTAACAGAAGCAGACGAGATTAAGAAGAGATGGCAAGAATACACAGAAGAACTATACAAGAAAGATCTTAATGTTCATGATGACCACGCTGGTGTGGTCACTGACCCAGAGCCGGACATCCTAGAGAGTGAAGTCAAGTGGGCCTTAGGTAGCATTACTAACAACAAAGCTAGTGGAGATGATAATATCCCAGCTGAGCTACTTAAAATCCTAAATGATGATGCTGTGAAAGTGCTGCACTCAATATGCCAACAAATTTGGAAAACTCAGCAGTGGCCAAAGGATTGGAAAAGGTCAGTTTACGTTCCAATTCCAAAGAAGGGCAGTGCCAAAGAGTGTTCAAACTACCGTACAATTGCACTCATTTCACATGCTAGCAAGGTTATGCTCAAAATCCTACAAGCTAGGCTTCAGCAGTACGTGGACCGAGAACTACCGGACGTACAAGCTGGGTTTCGAAGAGGCAGAGGAACTAGAGATCAAATTGCCAACATGCGCTGGATCATGGAGAAAGCACGAGAGTTCCAAAAAAACACCTACTTCTGCTTCATTGACTACGCAAAAGCCTTTGATTGTGTGGATCACAACAAACTGTGGCAAATTCTTAAAGAGATGGGGGTACCAGACCACCTTACCTGTCTCCTGAGAAACCTGTATGCGGGTCAAGAAGCAACAGTTCGAACCGGCCATGGAACAACTGATTGGTTCAAAATTGGGAAGGGAGTACGGCAAGGCTGTATATTGTCACCCTGCTTATTTAACTTATATGCAGAGTACATTATGAGAAATGCAGGGCTGAATGAATCACAAGCCGGAATCAAGATTGCCGGGAGAAATATCAACAACCTCAGATATGCAGACGATACCACCCTAATGGCAGAAAGTGAAGAAGAACTAAAGAGCCTCTTGATGAGAGTGAAAGAGGAGAGTGCAAAAGTTGGCTTGAAACTCAACATTAATAAAACTAAGATCATGGCATCGGGTCCCATCAATTCTTGGCAAATAGAAGGGGCAGAAATGGAAGCAGTAACAGATTTTACTTTTCTGGGTTCCAAGATCACTGCAGACGGAGACAGCAGCCATGAAATTAAAAGACGCTTACTCCTTGGAAGGAAAGCTATGGCAAACTTAGACAGCATAATAAAAAGCAGAGATATCACCATGCCAACAAAAGTTCGTATAGTCAGGGCGATGGTGTTCCCAGTAGCAATGTATGGTTGCGAGAGTTGGACCATAAGGAAGGCTGAGCGCCGAAGAATAGATGCTTTTGAACTGTGGTGCTGGAGAAGACTCCTGAGAGTCCCTTGGACTGCTAGGAGATCAAATCAGTCAATCCTAAATGAAATCAACCCTGACTGTTCCCTGGAAGGACAGGTACTGAGGCTGAAGCTCAAATACTTTGGCCACCTAATGCGAAGAGAGGACTCTCTGGAGAAGACTCTGATGCTGGGAAAGATTGAAGGCAAAAGGAGAAGGGGAAGGCCAAGGATGAGATGGTTAGACAGCATCACCGATGCAGCAAACATGAAAATGAGCGAACTCAGGAAGATAGTGGAGGACAGGAAGGCCTGGCGGGATATGGTTCATGGGATCACGAAGGGTCGGACACGACTTAACGACTGAACAACAACAAATGTACTGGCAATTAGTGTGACAACTGACAGCCGAATCTTATCCTGGGCTAGCCCATAGTGTGCAGCTTCCACTGCAGCTTCCACTGCACCATATGCAGTGATGCTCTATGGATGAGGTTAAGGGGATTGCTGCTCTATATGTACTGGCAATTAGTGTGACAACTGACAGCCGAATCTTATCCTGGGCTGCACCATAGTGTGCAGCTTCCACTGCATGCTATGGGCTGGCCAGGTATCAGGCAGTGATGGAGAGGTAAGTAAAAAATGTTTTTTACTTACTTAAGTAAAAAAAATGTTTTTTACTTACCTGCTCCACTGCACCATGGTCTCCAATGGACCTACTCAGATCTGCGCCAGCTGGTGTAAATCCGAGTCCTGTGTGTGTGTGTAGGCTGGAGCAGGGGCATAGGATAGCGGTGGCATTTCCACCCTTTGCCCACGCACTCCCCATTAAACACACGAGTCAGTAATATGGGTGAAAGGGCCACTTTTATTAAGTAAATAACAGGAAGAGAAAGGTTAAGAGACCAGCAGGTGTTAAGGCAATGTTAAAACTAACAGCATGCGGGCTTGAAGGCTGGCAGGTGTCACCCAGACTCAAGGCCGCAGGGTAGCAGGCCTTTACTGTCAGCCCCTTGCAGGGGCCAGGACAGCAAGATATTTAGGCCAGCGCAGAGCTGGATAGCACCTAGCGCCAGCTACGAGGTTTGGGTCAAGGCCTGCCCCACACCGTTCACAGCACCGGATGGCAGCTGTGAGGTGTTGCTTCGGGGCCTGCCCGCCTTTGCTGCCCTGGAGTGCACCCCCAAGTACTTAATTGAGCCTTCGTGCCCGTTCTAACCTGCAACACAAAGTGACCGGTGGCTGAAGAACTGAAACAGAAATTGGGCCCCGACCACCCCAACAGTCCAAGGTAGGCGAAAAAACTGCACAACCACGGCCAATCAGGTGAGCAGAAAAATTCCTACCTGGCCCCTCCTAAGGAGGCGACCGGCAGAACCCAGACTGTTCAAGGAGTGGGTGGGAGGGCATCAGCTGCTCGCAGGAAGTTGGAATGAGTCCAGGGGTTCTGCAACATTCAGGTAAACCTGTTCGCCCCGCCTCCCTGAAGCCCCGCCCACAGGTGCATCGTCATCACCTGTGTTCACTCTTTTCCTTCCCCTCGTGTTTAGGTGAGGCGGCTGCAAATTCCTGTCCTGGCGCTAGAGGCACCGTTCAGGGATTATGAATACAAACGTAGACTGACATACCTTTGCTCACAGCTGTCACCTTTCCAGCAAGACCAAGGGGCGGTAAGGCTGGGAGGTTTTAGTTTCCCTTCATACCCGTTTTCCTCTTTTGATATTAAAATTAGACCCACCCCTCTTTAGACATGAACTAAGATGCACATTAAGCAAACATGTTTCTCTCCATTACTGTTCGACCCGTAGGCAGGGGTTTATTATCCAGGCTATTAGAATTCATTCAAGCTATCATTTATGGGATTCTTTTTCTCTTGGCAGGAAACAGCAAGATTCAGAACATGCTGAACACAAAATGTACTCCGAAGTTTTCCCATTGTGGCAAAGAGCAAAATCTGAGAACTTTGGAGGCCTGGTCACCGGCCCCATGAAGAGTGTTCAGGAAGCCTTCGCTCCAGATTCTTTGAGGTCTGACTGAAAGACAGATTGCGCCCAGTTCAGTTTTTGACTTTGCTCCCAGGATTTAATGAAAAACCAGCACTTTATCCTTAACAGGATTTAGACCTGCTTTAGATTGTTGTAATGCTTAAATGTTAAATTTAGTTTAAACAGTAAGGTACCAGGCCTAGCCAAGCAGAAATTAAACTTTCTGGCCAAGATGCTGATTTCTTTAGTCAGAAATATGTATCAGCTGCTTATGGTTATTCTGTAGCAAGGTAAAAACACTCTGTATGTTTTCAGAGGCAATCCATTCATTAAGATTCCTTCACATGCCCCAAGGTTTAATAAGCCTGATGCTGAAACAGATTGAGGGACTTAAACCCTGGCCCAGATTTACAGTCACATTACACAGAACACATTTTGTATACAGGAGTCTCTTCTTTGAAGGAAATGGTGTGCATTAATTTCTCTTATCCTAAAAGTCCTGTGAGGTAGGTTAAGCTAAGAGACTGGCAGCCCAATCCTACCTAAACTTCCCCATGCTGATGCAACGACGTCAGCACAGGCTACGCTGCATCCTGCGGGGGAGTTTGGCAGGCAGAAAGTCTCCTCGGGGTAAGGGGACATTTGTCCCCTTGCCCCAGGGAAGGCATCAGCCACCACTACGGGTCAACTTGGCCCTGCACCAGCTATATAGCTGGCACAAGTCTGCATTGATCCATGTCAGCGGATCAGGCCTGGGAAGGGGAATAGGATACGGTGTGCGCTGGCACCGTTGATCCCTCCCCTCCAGGGCCCAATCTGGCCACCTCGACCCCGCCCCTGTTGCTGCCCTCCACCGCTCCATTCAACCCCCCTCTCCGCCCTCCCCCAATCCTTGTGCTGCACAGTACATTGCTTACCTGCTCCAGCGAGTGTTGCTCCTTGAACTGGTGCTGGCAGGAAGGCTCTGGCCTTCCCATGCTGCTGCAAACAGGTGCGACGTCACAATGTGCTTTATGGCACATTTGCAACAGCAAGCGCCAGTGGAGCGTGTACACCTCTGTCCACTGGCGTTGCTAGAGGTGGGGCAGAATGGTAAGTCTTGCACAGCGGTAACCGCTCCATTCCATGGTGGCCCTGCCCACTCGCCGTCGGAACCAGTCCGAGCGGCGAAGGCAATGCACAGGGAGTCTCCTGCACGTTGCCTTCGCCGCTCGACTGGTTCCGACAGCGAGTGGGCAGGGCCACCATGGAACGGAGCAGTTACCGCTGTGCAAGACTTACCATTCCATTCCCCCCCACCTCTAGCAACGACAGTGCCTCTGGCACAAGTGGAGGATAGAATTGGGCCAAATGTCTGTGATCTGATCAAGATTTACAGTGAATTTCAAGACTGAGCAGCACAATTTGGATGTATGAATGAGCCATTGCAAGTACAATGTTCATATCATTCAACATCAACCAGAACATAATTACCTGGTTCAGACATTATTGATGTCTTTCCAGGATCAGATCTTGGGGGTGCATACAACCAGCACATCCAACTATGGTCCTATGTGACCTGGGTGAATGTGGGCAGCTCCCGTAGTCCATGGCTGAGTCTACGTTTGATCTGGGGCTTCCTGGCTCAAAGCCAAATTATCACACCTGCAGCAGAAAAAATACAGGTATTTGTATTTTTGTCTGCTGAGGGTCTGACGACAGCTTAGAGGGGACAATCTGAATCAGGAAAAGTGTGGGAGAAAGGGTTAAGCCCCTTTCCTTTTCTAGTGCTGTAGTTTCAAGAAATGTGCTTAGGATAAGCTGTGCCAGCCACACAGTGTCCCAACCAAGATTCTATAATGGTATTATGGAGACCTTGTTTTTATGTTGTAGGTAGTTTCCACACATAGGACTGGATTTGCTGCAGGGTTTAGTACCCTTTACATCCCTGAGACAAATGTTTTTGCGTAGGAGTGGGCTATGCATGATGGGTAAATCATTGGAATTGCCAGCACTGGATGTACCAGTCACTATGAAGGGGAAATGAAATCTGGTACCTGGATTCAGACTCTCTCTCTCTCCCCCCCCCCCCAGTGCTTTAAAACCAGGTTATCAGCATTGTCAGTATTGGACATCTGTTCAGCAGGAGCACTGCACGCGCGTGCGCACACACAAATGAGTGCTGAATACAGGAAAGATCCCCACATGCAAGCCCAGGTCCATAAGAGCAATCTATTTGCAGAAGCCCATCTGCACATGGCTCACATCTGTTGGATCTGGGGCTGTTATCTCATTCCTCTCAAGAATAAAACAATGAATCACCCTGATCTCTTGAGTTGGAAAGGAAACCTAAGCAAACAAATACTTTTTTCCCCTCAAGGATTTTATTAGCTACATGTGTTTTACTCTCATTTTAGAACATGAATGTGTTGGTATATGGTGACGGTGGGGGATTGTACTGATAGTTTGATTTAAAGTACGTATGGCTCCTTCAAAGAAGAGTGATTAAAGCCCATCATTCGCCTTATCTTTGTAACAGCTGAAAATAGGAAAGAAACCAATTTCTAAAATGTATCAACAAGAAGAAAAGAAATCTCTTCAGTTTTCAGTAACTACTGTAATGATGATGCATGGTTCAATGGTATGGTTGAATTGGATTCAATGGCGAGCTTTACAATAGCAAAACGTTACATCCCTGGGACACAGTCTCTCCTCTTCATGTTATTCCCAAGACAGAATGTGAAGCATAACTGATGTTTATCTCCCCAACTTTCATTTAGCTGCACAATTGGATTGCCCAACTCCCCGCCCCTTGTTTTTTTCCTATCAAATTACTTTCACCAATCATGCTTGTTAGTGCAATTAACTGCTTCTAAGGCAGGGCCTTGAGAGGAAATCAAGTGACAGTTACTCTTCGCTGTGTCTTTTGCACAGGTTGATCTTTAGTTTGTTTTTGCACCTTCCACTCTTCCCACTCCAAAGCAGGAAGCAGAAGACAGAGTTTGGAGGTAATCACCAATTACTAAGGTTGGGTTTCTAACCTTACATCTAATGATGTAAAAACCAATCGAATACAGGGAAATCTCTTCCCGAATAGAGACATCCATCTGATTCTGAGCTCTTATGGGGTGAAATAAGAGATACAAGTTGTAATTTTCAACAGAAGACATTCCATGTTGCATTTAAAACAATGGATGATGTGGTATGAGGATGATGTAGCACTGATATTACTACTGCTGTCAAAAAGACTCGTCAGGTGCTATCACACCAACAATTGTGCTGAGCTGAACTTTGAACCATTGGCCAGTCAGTTTGAGTGCATTATGTGGATTCACTAAGAACATAGGAAGTTGCTTTATACTGAGTCAGACTGTTAGTTTATCTGGCTCATCACTGTTGTTGACACTGACTGGCAGCAGCTCTCCAGGGTTCCAGGTGGCAGGAATTTTTCTTTGCCATTCCTGGAAGTGCCAGGGATTGAAACTGGAACTTTTTGCATACAAAGCAGATGCTCTTCTGCTGAGCCATAGTTCCTTCAACTAGGTTGGTTGCTGTAGAGTAGTGACTGAATAACAGCCACTCTATGCAAAAATGCCAGTGTGAAGATGTCTCATATAATCTACTAGCAGTCCAATCCTCCGTAACTCCCCGTGTGGTGATGCAGTGGCGCCAGTGCCCGATCTACCTTCTTCCCCGCCCCATCACCTCCCCATTCTGCCCATCCTACACCTCCCTGCCTCCTTCCTGCCCCTGCACAGTCTTACCTGCAGTGGTGGGCATCCCTGGTCCATTGCTACAAGGACCGAGCCACTTGCTGCTTTCAGTGGCAGCTAGGCTGTGTTGCATTTGCAACAGCCGGAAAGAGCACTACACCGCCAGAACATGTGTTTAGGCAACATAATGATAGCTTAGAATTGGGCCATAACTTAAACTTTTAAAAACCATAGATCACCTGGGCAGACATGAAGGGACTGCAAGGGAAACAGCTCCTGAATGAACTGAATATTCTTTCAGAAGAACTGAAACTAACATTTTCCTCATGAGTGAAATTTTCAGAATTCAATGTCTTTTATTATATTTTGAACACATAAGCCTTCCGTGTATTTTTTTAATTTAATAGATTTATAAGAGACTTACACTTTGTCTCATTCTCATACTTCGAGACTCTCACTTGAAAGGTTCTTTAAAATCCTGAAGCCATAGCTTTTGCTGATGATTTTTATGGTGATAATCTTTTATCAATGTATTTTTGTTAAAAAAAATCCCTGAATGTTACATTTGTACATAATTGGGAAAGCTGAAAGAAAAAAATACATTTGGAGAATATATATCTGAAGGTTTGCAAATACATTTCAGCTTAGAGAATTCTACCCCTCCAACACAACCCAAATTCATTTCCTCTCTACTGTTCACCAACAAGAATGACTATCGAATCAAATGAGTGAAATGGATTCAAATCTTATGACTAGCATCAGTGGCAGGGAGAGGTTTGCTCTGGCACATGGTCCACCTTGAACTCAGAGCTGAAGCAATTTGTCAGTTATGAATTGTATTTTAGCGCCATGGAATCAAGACAGACTGTACCATTTTGCTGTTCCCGTTTTTTAAAATATATCGCCCTTTCTACCTTTCTCTGCAGACTGATAGAGGAGCTCTGCAAACACCTCGAGCCTAGGGACAAAACATCTTCCAGCACAATGCTATCTTCATCCATGTCATTCTCTCAGACTAGGAAAAACTTGTACAGTATTTATTTTTCACACCTGAATCCCTGATGAAAAAAAGAGTTAAATTCCCATTAAGCGGTCTTCGGTACAGTTTTGAGGCTGACAGCAAAGTTCTGTTGAGAGTTGAAGAAGAAAACCCTTCAGACTAAAGACAGGCCAAGATCTCTGGAACAGACATGTCCAACATGCCTTCCCTGCAAGTCAAAGTCTTGCAAATGCCTTTCAGCTGTGTTTAGCAGCACCAGGATGACATCAAGTGGCAGTTCAAGCCAATTACTCGACCTCATAACAACGTGCAATTTGGTGTTGTTGTTTTTTTACCCAGCATGACCTCAAAAGTAATAATTCAGTATGGTGCCCTTGAGCTTAACATTTAGTGTTTCCTCTTTTTCCATTCACAAAACAGGTTTAGCACAGTGCTCCATTCTGCATGACTATCTGATTTGCTTCCATCTGCTGTTATAATTTTCCAAGACTTCAGAAATAAACTGCTGGAAATCTCTTAGCTTCCTTAACCCATCCAGCTGCAAGGAATGCTGGAAATTGTGGTTTTATTTGTGGGATAAAGAATGCTCAGCAGCCTCACAAAACCCCAGTTCCCAAGGTTCCCCTTGAAGGAAACGGTGACAGTTAAAAGTAATTAAAAACTGTTGCTTTCCTTCCTCCAAAGAGCTCAAGACAATATGCCTGCCCCTCAAATAGTATCCTCAGTTCTATGAGATAGGTTAGGCTGAGTGATAGCGAATAACCCAAGGTCACCCAGTGAGCCTGATGAATGATGGACAAGCAACACATGGTGTGGAGAGATCTGCGATCAGATCTCCCAACATTTTTATTTCTACCCAAAAGCAAGCATGCAAGTTCTCAAGTTGCTCTGAAGCAGCGCAACTGGTGAGGTGGTTTTAATCCTTTTCCTCTTGCTGTTTTTCAAATCTAAACTGCTCACCAAGACCTACAACCGAAAAAATACAGGTACCATATTTTTTCTGCCGAGAGTCTAACTGCTGGGAGGGAGGCAGTGAAGGTGATCTGTTTGTAAGAAGATTGTCAGGTCTCAGGGTTTGATCTGAAGTTCCAGGGGTTTAGCCCTCTTCTCCGGATCCATATGAGGGTGAGGATCACAGTCAAGGAGCCAGCCATTCTCTGCTGGACTGCTTTTTGCAATTCGCTCCACCTCCATCAGGCTCCATCTCTTAGGTGCCAGGCGTAGCCATACTCTTCTCCAGGGCCACTCAGAGGAATTTTATCAGGGGGTACAAAGTTTCTTTTGGGCCACTTCCCTTCATGTGAATTTGGCTCCAGGACCCCCCTTTTGCTCCTAGGCCCCCTTTTTGACCCATTTTTTGGTCTGGGTACAATTGTACCCCCTTAGTCCCCTCTCTTCTCCATACCTACCAGGCAACATTATCTGCTCCATGAGGCCCCCCTAGGAACTTCCTTTACCTTCCAGGTTCCACATTCTGCTCCTCCAAGGCTGTGCCTTGGGGGATCTGGAAACCTCTAGTTGGGAGGAGAGCCTGCTCAAGGTCCAGGTGCCCCTTTCCACTCCTTCCCATCCCCAACAGGTCTGCACAGTGAGCGAGTTGCTCATATGTCAGGGGAAGCACCTGGATTCAACTGAGGTGCCACTTGCTCTCGGCACTATGTCAAACAGTGATGCTGTCATAGTGCTGTTCTTCTATTGGGGAAGGGACCAGTGCCTGGACATCATCCCTGACTAACTTTTGAATGGAAAGATCTACTAACTGCTCTGCCAAAACAATTAACATGAGTGACTTACACATTAATGCAAATGCGTAGGATCAGCAAGCCACAATGTCACAGACAAAAGCTCTTGGGTTCCGAAGTCACTGAACAGAATAAATGCAACAATAATTTGTTCTGTTTTCTCTACCACAAGATTCGGGGGGGGGGGGAATCTATCAAGGAATGGCAAGCAATATTGTGCCTAGTTTGAAAGCTTTCAGAAGCACTATTGGAGACAGAATCCAAACTCAATGGATTTTGGTGGTTGGGTCTGTTCCAGCAACAATGCTTATTTTCAAGCAAAACAATATTTGAACAAAATTCATGTGAACTATCAGTATATGCCAGAAATTATCAAAGCATGCATTATTTTTGATATCTATCATCAAGCAATGGTAAATGTTGTCCTTTCCCAATCATGCAAGTCAGAATGATATTTGTTCACTGAGTAGAGGCACTCAGTACATTTACTGGTAAACAGAATTGTTTGGGTCACAAGGTTTTGTCTGAATGCTTACAAGCCAGTCATGGTTAATATTATCCATGACTGGTAAATGATGGAAATGAGAGTGAACTCTGGGGCTCAGTCATCGCTTCACTAGGTTTCTGTCATTTTCTATAACATATTCACATAGCATGTAGCAGTGCTAAAACGGGTGGGGTGAGCCAATTGGGAGGGTTGAGACAGGAGAGAAAACATATTTACCCTTACCACTCCATAAGCTCTTCAACTGCCAATGGATCTCCTTAGAGCTGCCGCAGGTCTGAGGAGACAGAGGGGGCGTATCGACTTACTCTGGAGGCAATAGCATTCATTGCATGTCACCCACACTGGGTGCCACTCCCTCCTGTCTTCATCCCCGCCCCTCACCCCATTTTGCCCCATTACACCCACCCTTACGCCCACCCTACTAACTCACCAACATTGGCAGGTCTTCTTCTCCCCATTGCCATGCATAGAACCCCTGCGTCTGGAAGTGTGTGGCTATGTGCGCTTCCAGATTCCTGTTTGCAATGGCTGTAAAGTGCGTTCTTATGCAACAACAACAACAACAACACATAAGATTGGGCTGCCTGACTAGCAAAGTCCCATTTCCAGTACTGTCCCAGGCCCCTGGAGCACTTGGGTCTGGGGATGAGGTGCCCCCCATTTTACCTTATTTTTCCTCTGGCACATAGAGCCCCCAGACCCTATTGGGTTCTTTCTCACTTTTCTTCCTCCTTCCATTATTTAGGCCCCGCCCCCAATCCTATCAGAGACTTGCACTGCCAGAACCAGTGTTCTGGCAGGACAAGGTCCTTTACTGTGCCATGAAAGCCAGATTACTGTCATGCGCTTCTGGGCCACTGCTACAAATGGGCAACAGTGCAGGGTGTGCAGCAGCAGTTCTAGAGGCCTCCATCAGTGCCAGTAGTAGGTTGGCGGAGGAGGCGTGTTATGGGAAGGGAGGGGAAGGGCAGGGGAGGGGAGGATCAGGGAGAGGGCAGGAGGCAGGGAGGGAAAAGGTGGATCTCACTGGCATACGCCAATCTTATCACCTCTTCCCGAAGCTACCCTGCCTCTTTTTTCTCCTTGGACGTACACTAGAAAAATGTCTGGTATAGGTCCAAGGAGACCCATAGGCGACCAGAAAACCTACTGGGGGGTAAGTAAACATATTTTTACTTATCTCCTGCAGGCTGTCCAATTGCCCCCCTCCACTATAGCATGCAACACATAACGTGGTGGAGGATAGGGTTGAACAGTTACTTTCTTTTTCTTCTGCCTCCTCTTCCTAGGCAGCAGCAGAGGATTGGCTGGTGCCACTGTGCAGCTCCTCCTCCTCCGTATCTGTTTCAGCTCTCACAGGCTGAAATAAAAGGTGAGAGGGTAAGAACTGAGAACAAGAGGAGTGGAGACATAGTTGGCTAGAAGAGCAACCTCCTTCCCCTGCCAGTGGTTCCATGCTCTGCCTTTCCAGCAGAGCAGCTGGTTGCTGACGGGAAGAGGAGAGAGTGCAGTTGCCTGTGGTGTGAGCAGGTTTTGCCAGTGCCGGCAAGCATGGGGTGGCCAAGGAGCCTCCTTCTGCCAGTGGCCACCATGGACCCCAGGCTGACTGATCTGCAGCTCAGTCTCTTCTTAACTATACCAACTCTCTGCAATATTGAATTGTACACCTGGAAATGTATCGTATCACCTTACAGATCAAATGCCTAACAACGATATCCACATGGACCCTATCATAGGAACACACTGGCAATTGCACTAAGTTGTTATTTGAACCACTGACCATTCAGTTTGAGTGCATTATGTGGGCTCACCCAGAAACACAGAAAGCTGCCTTATGCCAAGTCAAACCATTGGTCCATCTAGCCTAGCACTGTCTACATGGGCTGGCAGCAGCTCTTCGGGATTTCAGACAAGGATCTTTTCCAGCCCTACCTGGAGGTACCAAGGATTAAACGTGAGACCTTCTGCATGCACTCGACTACTGAACTATGGCCACATCCTTAGCTTGACCTTGCAAACAGGGTTACCTCCTCTTGTTTTGCAAGCTAATGCCCTGCATGCATGCTTTGATGGATTGCAGGTGCTGCAAGTCCTGATCCTAAACAAGTGCTCACAAATTCGACTGAACCTACTGTGACCTACTTCCATGTGCTTCTGGCAGTGTGGCGTAAGTTGTGCACACTACATTTCACTTGAAAGTTTAAATTATCCTAGTGAAGGTTAACTAGCCTAGAGGTAATTCAAAAAATATCCTTGTAAGCTCTTCCCTGGTAGCAGATTCTATTCTGTGTAATTGTCAGATAACATCTTCTGTAGATACTCACTTGACACAGTGCTGTCTATGTCTGACAAGAATTCCACCCAGATATCTTGTCATGTTTTTCATTTCAAGCTCAGATCAACTTTTCGAAGTATGTTTGCATCTGTTGCAAACCTCGCAACAGCACATCTATGCTAATTCTAAGAGATATTTAGAAAAGCCTTCTGGCCTGGAGCCTGACACTCTTCTCAAAATTTTGAGGAACTAGCCTACCCTTCAAAGGATGATAATCAGCCCAGTTCCTTGAGGGATCTTCCTAACAAGGCAGTCACCTTGGTTCGTTTGAGCTTTCGGGTTTCTCAAATGACTTTGATTAGAAATGACAACTCCTAGTCAAGAAATAGATCTAGAATATATCAACTTCTACTGTGCAATAGGCATGAGACTCCACTTCATCTTAAGCCTCATACTCTCAAGGATGGGTGGAATGGGGCAGGGAGGGGGAGGATCGGGGTGGAGGAGGGACTGAGGCTGGAAAGGGTGCAGTATCAGCAGCAGCACCACCACCAATATCCTATCCCACTTCCTGGCCTTGATCCCCTGAACTGGTCCACATAGTCAGACTTGAACCAGTGAAATTGCTGGCACAGGTTCAAGTAGACCCAGCAGGAACAAATGTCCCCTTACCCGTGGAGGCCTCCAGGGCCTGAAACTCCATTGTGAGATACAGCACATGCCATGTTGGTGCAGCAGCATTGCTATGTAGGGAGTTGTATAGGATTGGGCTGTCCACTGGTAGAATGCACTCCATGCCATAGAGGACACATAAACCTCAGGTGACAAAGCTGGATGTACACACACACACACAGACACACACACACACACACACACACACACATCAAACCTGATCCTTGCTTTGGGGGAATGCAATCCCACCCACAACAGCTTCAATACATTTCCTGAAACGGATAAACCATCTTACCACAGAACCTTTACCATGCCAAGTTTCACTTTCAGTTTATTGGCCCTCATCCAGTCCATTACCAAGTCCAGTTTCGCTGCTGCTGTGTGTCATTGGTTTATTGTGTTTATTGACAATTGTTTTATCACACCTGTTGTAACCACTTTGGGAGGTTTTTATGAATATTTATAATAAATAATCTATCCAAATGTCTTGTTCAGTGCAAGAGGGAAAGCAACTGACTGTCACTATCACACTACACAACCAATTAGTCCTTTACACCACAGCTTCCGTTACATATGCATTTGGTTTTGTACAGGTTCCTAGTTTTTGTTTTTGCTTCTTTTAGGTGAATTAGGAACAAAGGAAAAAAGAATCTTTCAGTGTTGGTGTTTGTGCAGCTAGACTAAGTTCACCTATTTTCTAGAATTAAGGTTAATTGGTTGACAGTGAAGTTATATAATTAATGTTTGTCCGACTATAACCATTTATTTGAGTGGAAGGATTTGGTTTGAAACAATGCTATTATGATGGATTAAAAAAAATACTACGAAAACATTCATTGGATGTGTGCTTTGATTCAGAAGCCTGCATGTATAGGCTCCCTGTTCTCTGTTATAACATAAAGAAAAGCATTCCTCATCGTATTTCCTGTTATTGAACAGTGCTGAGCAAGTGCTAGACATTGCAAGTGCATGTGTGGAGCTACATATACAGTACCTTGGATCTGCAGAGGTGTGACCCAATGTTCAACTCAAGAGAGGTACATAAAGTTCTAACAATCTCATCAAGTCATAATTGACTGAGCCCACTGTTTCAGGATTACAGTCCAAGCCAAGTCTATACATTATTTTGAATCAGCAATGGATGAATGAGTAAATCACATGAAATATTTCAACTAACGTCCTTCCCTCACCTAGAAGCTCAGTGTCCAACTCCCACACTCCATCTGTTGCACCCCTCGTGCCATGTACACATGTACATGCAGTAACAATGTACAACAAACTTGACAAAAACTACCAATGGCAGGGGGGATTGCACCATCAACGTCTGAAGCCATTGCCCCACCTAAACACCACCCATAACCATTTTGCAACATTCCTTACGCCTTTACTGAACATTCTTGGCTCTGTTTAGTTCTACCGTGGTCCATGTCGTTGTGCCAAGGTGGAATCAAATTTCCCCTTGTGAAACTTCACCAGTATTGCACCAGCTTCTCTGCAGTTAATCTTGTTTTGGTACATGTAAGGTTTTGCTTGGCTGGTATTTGTAAACAGATTGTAAGATGGTTATTGGGAGGAAAGCTTTACTGTAGGACAGTGCTACTCAAACTGTGATCTGTGGACCAATTGCTGGTCCACCAGCCACCGGCTGCCAGTCCGCAGCGTATCTCCTGGAGCTTCCTGCTTTCAGCTTCTCAGAGTCTCCCAAGGCTTGCTGTGCAACTTGGATGGGCGCCAAGCCTCCCTTTGAGAAGTGCTACTATAGGATACTGCCTGGTCACCAGCGGTTTTGAAAAGGGGAAATACAATTTGTCCAAAAATGGGACAGAGGCCAGCAGAGGCCAGCTCATCCTGGCCAGCAGAGGTCAGCTGTGTTGTAGGGTCCCAGTGGCTGCTTCCCTCTTGGGACAAATAGCAGCTGGAAGGGCAATTTTTATCAGAATTACAGGGTAGGAGCAGGCATACCCTTTCCTACATGCTGTGGTCCTGATCCAGATGAGACCCCCCCAGTTGCTTTAAAAAAAAGGGAAAAGAAAGATCAAAGGACAATGAGGTCATGAATTTAGTGTTGTCATTTAACCCTCAAAGCTTTGACTCCTAGCCAGGAAACCCCTCAAATCTTGCTTTATCCATGAACTCACTCAGAGAGATAAGCCCTTATCATTCAGCTGCAGCCCTCCACATCTGCAGTATAAAGATCATAATACCAGCCTCCCTTACCAGGTTGTTTTACTACACTAATGTCCATGAAACACTGTAAGCCTCCCACAGAAGTGCTAAGTGTTGTTATCGCTGTGAATCCAGGGCAGGCATTTCAGCCACATCGTATCCGGCACACTATCTAGGCCTCGCTGCAGACAAAACCTGCTTCTGCCCAGGAAAACTGTTAGGGGGCTCCTCCCGGGGCTGATAATCGAAGCAAATGAGTATGGGAACAGGCAGAAAACAAGAAGTGTCCGTAAACTAAACACTGTGCAATATCCTATATATCAGCCACATGCAGTGAGCCAACTATTTGTCATGCCTACTCCAGTTTCATGTCTCCTTGCTAGGAAATAAGATGTAGTAGGGTGAGAGAACACATTGCCCTTTGATCGGACATATTAAGAAAACTATTTTTCTTCCCTTTCCCCTTCCTCCTGCGCTGTAATTTATACTCGCAAGGGTCTTCGAGATTATCAGCTTGTAATCCTTTAATTAGGTTCTCCTTGGACCTGGATTGCGATCTCTCTCTCTCTCTCTCTCTCTCTCTCTCTCTCTCTCTCTCTCTCTCTCTCTCTCTCTCTCTCTCAAAAGCAAACAAAAATTGGAGTTTGCTGAGCAGGCAATTTTGTCAAGCTCTCACCGTTTTAATTTCAGCATTGAAAAGCTAATCAAGCAGTTTGAAAATCTGTGAAACGCTACTTCCTGCTGCTAGGTTCAGCAGTGTAATTACTGGCTGCTTTTCTTTCGGTGGGGGAAAGTGGGAAGGATATTAGGGAGGACAGAGAATATCTTGTCAGCTTATAGCCTTCTTATCTAAACTTGGCAGGATGCCTTTTTCTTTTTTTCTTGGACTATAAAACTGCCCTCTCAAAGATTTGCTTTGCTGCACTTTCATTTTTCTTAAGGTCATTTTATTGGCATCAAAGCAGGTTCATTGGCTGAGCTGAGCTTTTTTCCTCCCCCATAAAATTCCAGGTGTGGCTCAGGGGACAGACATACAAATGTGTAACACGGAGCTCTTTTAAACAGATTGAACAAATTGAATTTGTTTTCTGATGGCATGTAGTTGAGAGCAGAGCTTCAGCATTAGCTTGAAGTGTATTTAAGGCAACAATGGAAAAGAGCTCCATTCAGCGGATGCTTCTCTTCTGAGCCAAATTAAATGCAGGGCTATGGTGAGGAGATATTTATTCAGACAATTCCAATAAATAGATCCCTTGGCTGGCATAATGCAAAATACTCCGGCAAAGAGGTATTTGCTCTCCTCTGACTTTCATTTCAAAAATACTTCATAAGGCAACCTGAATGGAAGCTCAAACCTTGCATTTCTCCTTTAGAAATCATTTTATTAAATAAGGTCTCTGGATTTTAAATACCTAGGTATTTGTAGGTGGTTAAGTAAACATTCAGGACTGTGCATATTCCAAAGGTCTGTGAAATCAGCCCAGAATTCAGCACCCTCCCAGAGGCGTTCTAATATGGGGGGAGCAGGTGTGCTCCACCCCAGGCGCTGAGTGGGTGCAGGGGCGCAGCAGCCGGGCTCGGGGCTGCGCAGAGCGGCGCGGCACCGGAGCCTGGCTGGCGCGCCCCTCTGAAGCAGCGCGCTCAATCGGCGCGTCCCCGGCCTGAGGATAAGCCCTCCTCAGAGCAACCGCCCAGTTCGGCGGTCGAGGGCTTTCTGAGAGGGCCGAACGCGTCGCGCCGGCTTTTAAAGGGTTGGTGCGACGCGTTCGGCCCTCTCAGAAAGCCCTCGACCGCCAAACTGGGCAGTCGCTTTGAGGAGGGCTTGTCCCCGGCCGGGGATAAGCCCTCCTTAGAGCGACCGCCCAGTTCTGCAGTCAAGGGCTTTCTGAGAGGGCCGAACGTGTCGCGCCGGCTTTTAAAGGTTTTGCGCATGTGCAAACCTTATAATAGCCGGCGCGACGCGTTCGGCCCTCTCAGAAAGCCCTCGACCGCCGAACTGGGCGGTCGCTTTGAGGAGGGCTTGTCCCCCGCCGAGTGGGCGCTCAGCTCCGAGTCCGGCTGCTTGGGGGGCGCTCCAACCCCGCCCCCCCCCAGGCGCCGGGAGGGCTGGGAACGCCACTGCACCCTCCTCAAAATCTCAATTTTGAGGGGGGGTTTAAAAAGGAAAGAAGAATGAAAATGAGCAAGTTTCTAGGCCTTATTGATACACTTTTATTTGACATAGATTTGGAAGACATGCAGCAGTGCCAAAGCTGATCAGAACTTCCCACTGGTGAGGGAATGATGAGAATCATTGCTTTTTACAGCTCTTCATCTTTCCCGATGGTTAGGAGACGTTGAATAAATTATAGAAAGTATACAAAAGTACTTAAATGAAGCATGATTTATTCAGTGGTGAAAGTGCAGGAAACAGGTGCAGCACGTCTACAAAATATGGAGTTCTAGGAAAGCTCTTTCAACGGCACTTATTACTAAATTTAGGTCATGTGTAATAACATGTATTATTACTAGCTCAGAAAGATACTAGTAGATGGAACATTCTTCCTCATGTGTCAAGGTGAGCAAGCGGACCTGAAAATGAAAATCAACATTAACATTGAGTCATCAGATAGTGTAAATGCATAGATCTGTAACCCTCACTAGATCCAATTTCAGAAAGAAAGAAAAACGGCAAATGTGAAGAAGCCAGCTTCATTTTCCCCAGATAGTCAGGAATTCTGAACCACTAGTAGTTCATCTGAGCTACCACCATCTTGTGTTTTACTTTGACTCCAGCTTCCTGCATTTGGGAACCCCACTAACATGTAGAGTATAGAACAAAATGGATGTCTCTAACAGAATATATGACACTGTCTCTATTGAGTCCAGTGGCATCGCAATGCCGCCCCCAGTGACATCGCCACCGGAAGTGACGTCACTACTACTGCCGCTACACATGCCTTCAGAGGCGAGAGGCGCAGGGTGGGAGGGTGGGCCAAAACAATCACCTTCTCCGCCGCTGCCGCCCACTCTTTCCACTGCCGAAACGGTGCGGTTGTTGCCCTCACCGCCCGCTTTGTCACCCCCCGCTTGTTGCCTGGGGGTGGACCGCCCCCCGGCCACGCTTCTGATGGAGTCAGAACATTAGTTCATCTAGGTCAATATGGCTCAGCCTTCTGGAATTTCAGACAGGATGTTCCTATGGCCACCTAGAGATGCCAGGGATCGAACCTGAGAGCTTCTGCATGCAAAGCATGTCCTCTGTCATGAGCTTGGCCCTTCCCCAAACACTACCCCTCCAGAAACCATTTCTTGTACATATTTATGCTCCGTCTTTCCATTATTAGAGTAATGTTCAAGGCAGCTTACAAAAATTCATTCATGGCACAATCAACCCGTTGCTTTAGACAACCACCTCAGAACAACCCTTTTCTTAACACTTTCAGGTACAACACTAAAAGTCAGCAGAACAAAATATTTGACCACAGGCACATCAATGCTGCTCTGCTGCATTACATATTTGCACACATTTCACCTGGTGGTTATAAAATGATGACACAAGCAAGTGTTTCTGTAGCCAAAAAAGAAAGCTCTCCAATGTGGGCTTCATGAATGGGATGGTGAGCAGATGTGTCAGGTAAATTAGGACTGGATCAAGCAGGCTAATCTGATCATTAAGCTCTACTCAATACAGAGACCATCCCAAGTCCCTGGCTGTCCTAAAATGAAAATTGGATTTTCCTGCAACCATGACACTCAAGAAATATAAAATAGTGGGCACAATTTTTATAAATCACAAATTGAAAAGTTCCAAAGCTACATAGGATCTCTAAAAGAGAGGGGGGGGATCTCTCTTCATAGTCTAGTTTTCATGGATGCGGTAAACCTGCTGAATGGCTGTACAACTTCGGAGGGCAAATGGAAAGTTCAAATAGTGGGATCTTTCCCTTCACATATAACGCTAGACATAAGGGGAAAGGTTAGCCTTGAATCTTTCTCCAACAACTACTTTTCTGTGAGGAGGGAATTTTCTTTGCATGAAGGAAACTCTGAGTCTGCAGTGGTACAGCTCAGAGAGCAGGTTTACCACCTCCAGGAGCACTGGGCCTGTAATTTGGACACTGACAAGCTGTCTTTGGCTCAGAGGTAGAATAACCGATTACAAATGTAGCCTTGTAGCCTCCAATGTACGGTAACTGAAACTAAGACAGAGGTCAAAAAGATTAACGCTGAAGAGAAGAGATCATTAGAGGTAGCCAGACAACGCCTAATCTTATCCAGGGCTTTCGGTGGCGGAGCTCACAATCTGCCACTGTAAATCCCAGACCAACAGGCGCAAAAGCTGCACTGCTGTCGTGTGCTGGGGCCGCCAGCACAAACAGCCAGAGGCCCTGCTGCACACATGATAGCGGCTCACAGACACCCCGCCAGAGCAGGTAGGTCAGCAGCAAGGGTGGTTTGGGGGAGGTTTGGGGTGGGGAATGGGCCAGACGGGAAGGGGAGGATCTCAGCAGCAGCCATGCATGCTGAGATCCTGTACCCTTTTCCCCGCCCTAACTGCCCCGAGTCTCCTCGGACGTACGCCAGCTAAATAGCTCCTGGGTGATCTGATTGCCCCTCCATATCACACAGCGTGAACCCCATCAGCTGTGCTGTGTGCTATGGGCTGGTGGGGGATAGGAGTGGCCGCTTAGACATTTTTTTTAATCTTAGAGATGCCCCAAAGAGTTTGAGACAAAGTAACTACTGTGCTCTTGTCTTTTTCTATTGGGATATCCCAATGTCACTTTGAAAGAAAATTAGTGTACACTTCTCCTCCCTGATGAATACTCATAGCTGACGATCACAGCATCTCCACTGTGACCCTCACGGTCCTTCATAGGGTAAATGCTGTAAACAAGACCTTTGGAAATGTGAAAGCTGGCCTACCTGTGTGGTAGGAAGAGTCACAATGGGGAGAGGCCATTGCACAGTGGTAGCATATCTGCTTGGCATGTATACGGTGTTCGGTTCAACTCCTTGCATCTCCAGATAGGGCTGGAAAAGACCCCTGTCTGAAATCAGGGAGAGCTGCTGCCAGTCAGTGTCAACATTTTTAAGTGAGATGAACCAGCTCTCTGACTCAGCAGAAAGCAGCTTTGTAGGGAGTGCACCTGCACACATGGACGGTTCAAGGGGGAAAGGAGACAACATTTATTCTCTTCTCAGCCATGAATTTCTTGTAGGAGACTCTAACAGTAGCAGACAAAACCAAACTGTTTTTTTAAAAAAAGATTTAACTTAAGCAGCAATTGAAAATTTTTAGAAAAAACAGATTCCATGTGGGTAATTGTGCTATCTGCTCTTGCGTTTTATTCCTGGCCAAAAGAAGGATAAACATCTTATTGCTCCTCAACAGTATTTGCCAAGGAACAAGCTCGCCTATAACCAGTCTCATACATCTTTCTCCAACAGCTTCTTTCTTGTGTGGCATTCAGTTTAAACTTACACAAATATGAGCATTTCCTTGTTTGTGAGCTTGGTTTTCCAGAAGTTAATTAAATCTTTTGAAAGCTGCTCCTTAAACCAAGGTTAAACTCAAGCTGTGGGAATAGCAAAATGCTCACCATTCAGAGAAAATGCAGTGCAAACTCTTGTCTCCGACTCCTTTTCAGATAACACTTCAAAGACAGTGAAGAAGAAAAAGATCCCACCTTTAATTAGCTCTGGGGGGGGGGGGGGAAGAGTCTCCATTTAAGTTAGCGAATGCTGCCATCTAGTGTCGCTGTCCATGTGCAGGAAATGTCTTACAAAAGTATGTGCATAATGCCGCACACTGTTATCCATCAGGAATAATTGGGGAAACAAATTTTCCTGCCCAAGGATTTTATTCAGGGAAGAGAATCTTACTTTTGCTAGCATTAATTATACCCTCTCCCATCACACCTATGTAATAGACACAACAGACAAAATCTATTAACATTTGTCTTCGTGGGAAGGAGGATATACCAGAATCCTTCTCCCTACTGTGGTAGCATTATATGTCCTCGAAGTCTTTGACATGAGGGAGCCAGGGCTGCCCCAAGACCTCCTGATGAGGCGGCATGCCAAATGCTCCCCCCTTTACCCGATGATGTACCAGCCTTTCCCACTCTCCAATGTTCTAGCTCAGCATTCCCCTCCCCTCCACATTTCCTCTCCCTCTCTGTCCATCCAGGGAGTGAAAGGAGGAAGAGAAGCAGTGGAGGCAAGTAGGCAGACAGAGAGGGGGAGTCCCCCACAGATCTTGTGCCTGAGGTGACTGCTTCAGTTGGCCTCATGGATGGGCCAGCCCTGAAGGAGTCACTGAAACATATGATCCTCAACCTGGTACAGTCTTAGAAGAACTGTACCATGCACCCTTAGCTTACCTTTCCATGGGCCGCTGGCTCTTATGCTAACAGCATAAGATTAGCCAGTGTGATGTACTAGGTAGACTGTTGGACTTGGACCAGGGGAGCCTGGGTTCAAATCCCCATTCAAGCACAAAGCTCTTTGGATGATCTTAACCTAACTACTGCACAGTGTGGTTGTGAGGACAAGGACAATATATGCTGCCCTGAGCACCTTAAAGAAAGGGCAAGATAAAAATGTCACAGACAAGCAGATCACTTCTCTTTAGTTGCACCTTAATTTTGGATCAGTACTCTCCCTGTTAGCCTTCCAGCAGGAGATAAAGACCTTCTTTTTGCTTTTAGCATTTTCCCCACCACCACCTTTTTTGTGGCTTTAGTTGCTCTTTTCTTACTGCAAACTGGGTTGTCAAGTTTTTATCATCTGCTGCTGTTTTTAGTGCTTTTTTAAACTTATAATTCTGCTGGTTTTTAACCAGTATGACTTTTTTATTGTACTGTATTGTAATCTTTGTTGATAGTCACATTGGGCTTCCCATTTTATAGGAGGAAAAGCCAGGATAGAAATATAAAATGTGATGTGATTAATTTGATGGCCTGTGTGTGTATGTGTGCGTGGCTCCACTGCCCTGTGCTGCTCTACTAAAATGTAAGAATATAAAAAACACAGGGAAGTAATTGCATCATGTGGAAAGAATCACACGACTAAGGGGCCAAACTATACATTTTATGTTAGTCCCCTCCAGATCCCCCCTGCATACTATTATCTAGAACAGGGGTGCACAACATGCGGCCCAGGCCTCCGAAGGATTTCCGGTAACCCCCAAAGAAATCGGGGATCCCTTGGTGCGCGTTGCTTACGAAGAGAGCGCCGAGGGATCTCCGATGTCTTTGCTCCAGCCACGTAGCTGTGCAACCTTCTTGCTCGGGTCACCAAGTGAGAAGGACGAAGTCACTGAGCCTTGCAAGCCCATTGGCCCGGAGGTTTTGAGGCAGTTGCTGAAGGCGGCGTTTGAACACCACCGATCAGCTGGAGTCTCCTGGCATTCAGCCAGGAGCCGGAAGAGCCGCATCTCCTCTTGTGTGCCAACGGGCGCGGAGGTTTTGGGGCTTGCCCCGTTGGCGCTGTCACTGCTCCGTGTGAGGAGGAGGCTCGGATTTGCGGCGGGAGGGCAAATCCAAATTTTTAATTCTGTAAATATCTTTATTTATTAATATGGTGCTTTTCCAGATATTTTCCAGCTCATGGACAAACCCCCTGTGATGTCACTTCCTGAGGAAGTGACATCACGGTTCCTTGACACGCCCCCCCGGTGCGGCCCCGAAGAAGTTTAGTCCATTCATTTTGGCCCCTACCTACTTCCAAGTTGTGCGCCCCTGATCTAGAAAGCATGCATGCTAGGGCTAATGACTCATTAGCCCTGGCATGCTTGCTTTCTAGATAACAGTATGCAGGGGGGATCTGGATCACGACCATTCCTAGGGATTACCAAGGGATAACCCAAGGGATTACAAAGCATGTTGGAAATGTATTCCCTCCATAATAAAAACAGATTTTAAATGGCAGAGAACATAGGCCCCTATGCAAGACAGAGGAATTTTCTATGGTTGTTCCAGCAGCAATGAGTAATGTTCTTGTGCGAATCCACCCTTATATTGTTTTGCAAAGCTGAAGCAGGTCAACTGCTGGGAAATAATTTGAGTCTTGACCTTTCTTCCCTCTCGGTCATCACCTTTCAAGCTATCCACAAGCACATTACATTTGATTAATTTCCCACGTCAACAGGAGAACTTCAGAAAAGTTTTTCACATCAGAGTGAATTAATAACAAACCAGGATCCAAATGCCAAGTTCCAAAAACTACAGTCTAATTAAATTCCTTATTACTGCAAATAATGAATCGCAGCACAATCCCATTATTTCACTAATATTCCATTAGTTACAAGCAATTGTTTCATAAGCATGTAACAATGACACCTCCATTCTGATTACTGTTTTCATGCTGCTCAGCTCAAATTCATTTGTAAGCCACTGGCAGAGCGTAAAAACAAACACTGCCACGGTTCAAGGTTCACTTGGCTAAATGCATTTGTAGGTCATAAAATGGCAAAAGTCACAGTCAGCTATTCATAACAGTTTTGCTGCTTAGTCATAACCAAAAAATGTGCCAATTCTTTGTGACATCTACATGGCAATAATATCTGAGCTTCTATTACTGCTTTAACTTGCAGTGGTAAAAGCAGAAGCATACACTATTGGAGCTAAAGGAGGATCTGGTGCTAGGGGAAGAGAGCTGAGCCATGTATGCTTGCTTTCCCCCTCAAGTAAGTGCTCAAGACCTCCTGGCACTTGCAGTGGCACACCAAATGCCACCCCGCTTACCTGGTAGCACTCCAGCAATTTCTTCATCGCTCCTCCTCCAGCTCCTCCTCAAAAAGAAAAAATGGGAGTAAAGTGAACAAAGTGTGGAGGAGATGTAGGCTTACCAAATCTCCAACCGGAACAGAGTGCTAGACCTTTAGGAGAAGGAATGTGGGCAGGTGTAGCTTGTTAAGTCCTAGAGCACAATCCTAGGCATTGTGTTCAGTGGGGCTTGCTTCTGAGTAGACATGCTTAGGATTGTGCTCTAAGGTTTAACAAGCTGCACCTACCCACATTCCTTCCCCTAAAGGTCTAGCACTCTGTCCCGGTTGGAGATCTGGTAAGCCTAAGGAGATGAGAATGGAGGCCTAGAGTGCCATAGGCACTGGCCCACTCCTCCCCTCTGCACATCCTGTTCTTTTTCCCTCTTCTTTTTCATGAGGAGTGGGAGGAGGAAGCACAGGAGAGATGCCCCCCCCTAATCTGCTGACTTGTCTAAGGTCACTGAATGAGTTCATGGATGGCAGAGGTGGGATTTGAATCTGGGAAGTCCTGATTCACAATTCAGTCTACAACCCATATGATTGATTTCACAAACTACTCCTTCAGTGCCATGACGACACACTATGGAAACAATTGGGGCTTGAACTCACACAGTTAGGGCTTGAATTGGGGCTTGATGTCACACAGTTAGGAAAAGAAGAGACGGTGGTATAAGCTGTTTTTATTTTTGTTTTCATACTGTCCTAACTGTCTCTTCTTTTCCTAACTGTGTGTCTTCAGTTACTAATGCAATGGATAGATGGGCATTTACCGTTCGTTTCCTTCAGTTGCTTCCTGCAGTTTTGAGTCTAAAAAGCACACCAGAGATTAAGCGCATAATATGAAGGTCTGACTTGCAGTTCAGGGTAACAGTAGGTGACAGTCTCTTGACTGTAGGTTGCTATTCTCGTCTGACTCTTTCTAGTGATATTTCAACTGTCTCTTAAGATTGCTTGCAAAAAAGCAGATGATGGGTCTCATAATCCCCTCTGATGTGCATGTCAGCTTAATCAGCAAGGTCAAATATTTTAACAAATGAGCATCCATTGTAAGGTCTTGTAGCTGCCTGGAATGGATGTCATACATTTCACAAATGGGCAAGCGTCTCTGCTGAGGAAAATGGACTAAAACAACTCATTACAATCCAGACCACAAATGACTGGGGTGGCTTTCACGTTAGGAATTTTGCCCATGGCCACAGTGGTTTTGCAGGAATCTACAGCAGTTCTAATTGAAGCCTGTGATAGAAACTGCTAGTGCAGACATTACAACAAATGTTGCTGCAACAGACAAGTGCATTTTGGTGTGATTGCCCATCTAGTAGATGATGGCCATAGTGTTTGTAGGAGACAGATGTTTGCAAGTAGAAAACTAGTTCAAGCAACAACTAGTTGGGCTAGAAAGATTCTCCCTGATGCATTAGTTTTCTGCTTATGGAGCTTTCTTACATGGGAGGGGCATTCAAGAACAGCAGTCTACCCACCAGCAGCCCAAGGTGGCACAAGCAAAGCAACTTTCCCATCTCAGAATTCTACCAATTCATTTTCTGCTGCATATGTAGATCAGGCCAATTATGCCACTCCATCTATCTATACTGAATTGCACTGGTAGCAATGAAGCCTCCAATATAATGATTGGCTGAGCTGATCCATAACCATTCTAAATGCTCAGAGAATGAACGACAGCAACCAAGTGTTCATAGGACAGCTAGGGCTAAGTCTCGGCTTGCCTGAGATAGTAGCTTATGAAGAAGAAATGCTTCCACCTAAGAATAGAAGGACTGTCAATACCTTCAGTGCCATCAAAACGTAGGAAAAGATTTCCATGGACAAAGATATGAAATAGCAATAGGATTCAATCAGAATTTGAACTAGATACTCGCCATCATCATAATTAGCATTTCAGGCCAGCCCAAGACATTTCGGTGCCTGAGGCAGCATGCCAAATACTGCCCTCCATTACCTGGTGATGTGCCACACTCTGCTCCTTCCAATCCATAAATTGGGAAAGGAAGAGGGGGACAGAGAGGAAGAGGAAGTGTGGAGGAGAGAGGTGTGGTAGACTAGAATTTCAGAGACACTCTAGCCCAGGGGTTCTCAACCTGGGACCATATGGCCCCCAGGGGCCCCATGATATTCCAAGGGGGCCATAGGTGAAAATCATGTAAAAGGGGGGGCACGGCACAAGATTAGGGGGCCACAGAGAGATGTGAGAAGTGATGAAAACAGAGAAGTGAACGAGAAAGAAAACAGAAAAGAAAACAGAAAACAGAGAAGTGACCGTGCTTCCCAGTGGATGGATTGCCAAGCGCACTCTGCAACGGCAACATGGCTTCCCACTCCTTCTCCCTCCCACTTCCGCACTCCACCGCCGTGCGCACCAAGCTGTCTGCATCTCATTTTTCACAGGCAAGCTACCTTTCTGGCGGTAGGGCAGGGGGACCACAGGAAGGAAACAAGGTCGGAGGGGGGCACACTCCCCTCTAGACCACTGGGCTAGAGCAGTGAGAAGCACTGCTCTAGCCCACTACTCTTCTCTCGTCCACACTTCTGCTCCACCTCCTCTTCTGTTTCCAATCCAGAGAGCGGGGGGGGGGAGAATGGGGAAGAGAAGCAGTGAAGGTGAATAGGCAGAGGTAAGTGCCCCACCTCCCGCTAATCTTCTGCCTCAGGTGATGACTCAATTGACATCATGGAGGATGGGTCCCTGTTAGTGGCAAAATTGCCCCAGTATGAATGTCATCTAAGTGTCTCCTACAGACAGTCTTAGAATTAATTATTGTCCTCATCTTTTAATTCTGCTACAGACAAATTCCTTTAAGCTGTTAAGCCTTCAGATAAATTCCATTAAGAAACATGCATCATTAAAGCATGGATTTGACTTAGCACAGTAACCCAATGACAAAGCAGGCACCCTCCAAAACTTCAGCCTCATGTCAAGAAGAGAATCAGGCAGCCATTCTTTTTTTTCCCCTCCCCAGCCACATGGTGAATGTTGCCATCACCTCATGGTGGGATCCCTGTGGACTGAGGTTGCCTGCTCCTTAGATTCTGTAGCCACCATTGGACTCTCCAGCTACACCTTTCCCAGACTGGTCATGGAATCTGATATAGACTACTAGACCCCTCAAGGCAGCTCAGTTCTGCATCACAAGGAGGAATTCTTTTGTCGTCTCTTTTCTCAAAATGTTGCTGCTGCTGTTGCAAAAGCCGCTGAGAAACAGATAGTGCTAGCACACAAATACAGATAGCGCCAGGCACAACAATCCTATGTCAACCAGATGAGGGTGGAAAAAGTACACACACACACACACACACACACACACACACACACACACACACACACACACACAAGCTTATCCATTTTTAGACCGCTACATTCCCCATCTGTTAGGAAGAGGAATTATTTACTTGCAGAGGGAATCATTTCTAAAAACACCAATTATATTGCATAAGAACCAAGCATCTACTTGTGCCTTTTGGGCTGAACCAGAATCATTAAACTAGATTTACTGAATTTGAGCTGACCTGATCCACACAAAGAGCCAGGTGTGGTATAAAAAAGTGTTGGGCTTGGACCAGGAAATCCTGGGTTTAAATCCCCACTCAGCCATGAAGCTTACTGGATGACCTTGGACCAGCCATTGTCTCTCATTCTAACCTACTTCACAGGGTCGTTGTAAGGACAAAAGGGGGGAACTATGTACACCATTCTGAGCTCCTTGGAAGAAGGGCTGTATAAAAACGTGAATAATAAATGCAGCTGTAGACCTTCCCTTGAACAGCACCATGATGTTATTGCAGTGTTGTCAATGCTGTGATCGTAAAAACTAAAGCAGCTGACATATGACTTGTGCTGTTACCTTCCTGCAGAGCAAGAACCCCTGAATGATGCCGTGAGTGCTCCCACGCCTGGATCACCCTGCATTCTAAGAGTGAGTGCTGTGTGGGGAGGAGCGTCTCCCCCGTGCTACTTCTCCACTCTGAAGCACCTTCTCTATTATCAAAGGGGAGGGGTTAAAAGTGCATTTGCACTTGTCTCATTTGGATGTGACTATCCATAATACTGGGGGGGGGGAATAAAATATTTTTATAGGAATAAGCAAAGCCAGTTGAAACCAGCTGAAATTCCCACCCACCTGCCTGAGGGTGGTCAAATTCTGCCCACATCATATTCGTTATTACAGAGTGGGAAGCGGCTCCAAAGAGAGCTTTTTCTTTATGGAGGAAAATCTTAACAAACTATTCTTCGTTTCTAATTTTAAATCTTACATCCAATGCAAGAACTACCAGGGTGACTGGGAATTACTCCCAATTACCATCGAGAGAGGCAAGATCAGCACAATAAAGTGAAGAGATTGTCATGCGGGAATTGCAATTGAGTATTAAATTGTTTCTAGAGTTACATCCATTGCTAGAAAGCAATTTAATTCTCATCACATTTTCTTAATGACATTCTTTCCTCATTATCCGGTTGATCCCATCCTTCAGAAGTATGACCATTCTGATAAAAAAAAATTAATGCATTTGTTGCTTCCAACTAACCCTACTCATTTCTTCCACTTTCTTGCCTTTGTCTGCTTTACGCCTAATTTACAGGGTGATCTGGTATGCTCGTTTTTGAGACCTGACCAGGAATTATATATTTTTTAAAAAATCACAACAGATTTCTTTTCTACATTTCAGGGGTATAACCACACACCTTGCTCATACAGAGAGTACAATGCAGAATAGTAGCCACAGATTTCCATTATCAGGACCAGCTTCAGAGGTTACAATCATCAAGTACCTGCCTAGGCCTAAGCCTGACCCCCTGGAACTACTGACCTGCCACTGCTTCTCCTTACTGTCACTGCCTCTTGAATCATAGAATATTAGAGTTGGAAGGTGCCTTGGAGGTCATCCAGTCCAGCCCCCTGCTCTGTGAAGGCAACTGTTACAACATCCCTGACAGGTGGCCATTCAGCCCCTGCTTGAAAACCTCCAATGAGGGAGAACTGGCAACTGCATGAAGCAGACTGTCAGACAGCTCTCACAGTTAGGACATGCTTCCTTATATCTAGCCTAAACCTACTTCCCTGTAGTTTCAACCCATTGTTTCTAGTCCTGCGCTCAGGAGCCACAGAGAGCAAGTCCTCCCCCTCTTCTGTGTGACAGCTCTTCAGGTTTCTAAAGACAGCTGTCATCTTTCTCCTTAGTTTTCTGTGCTCCAAGCTCTTCTAACCATTCATCACCGCTGTTGCCCTCCTCTGAACCTGTTCCAGTTTATAATGCCCTTCATAAAATATGCTTCCCAAACCTGAACCCAGTACTGTACTCCAGGTGAGGTCTGACTAATGCAGACTACAGTTTAACTTCTCCTGATCAGGACTGTAGGCCTCGGTTAATGCAGCCCAGCATTGCATTAGTTTTTGTTTGCTTGTTGCAGCTGCATCACGCTGCTGGCTTGTGGACCTCTAAGGTTGCAATCCTATATACACACTTAAAAAGGTAAAGGTATCCCTTGACAATTAAGTCCAGTCGTGTCCGACTCTAGGGAGCGGTGCTCATCTCCGTTTCAAAGCCGAAGAGCCAGCGCTGTCCAAAGACGTTTCCATGGTCATGTGGCCGGCATGACTCAACACCGAGGCGCATGGAACGCTGTTACCGTCCCGCTGACGCAGTACCTATTAATCTACTTGCAATTTCTTGCTTTCGAACTGCTAGGTTGGCAGGAGCCGTCGCGCGGAATCGAACTGCCGACCTTTCGATCGACAGCTCATGGTTCAGTGGTTTAACCCACTGCGCCACCCACTGGCTCTATATATACACACTTACATGGGAGTAAATCCCATTGAATGCAATGGGGCTTGCTTCTGAGAGTAGGTAGTTATAGGCTTGTGCTGTAAGACACCTAGATCCTTTCCATGTGTGAAAGCCAGGTCTCCCCGCCCAGCCTGTACTTGTGCCTCTGATTTTTTGTACCTACATGTGGGAATCCTGCCTTCTCTGTTGAATTTCATCTTGCTGGCATGCGCCCAATGCAGAGGCTTATCCAGAGCGTTTGGAATCCTGCTGCCGTCTTCCAGGGTGCTAGTGATCCTCCTCAGCTTTGTGACATCTGCAGATCTGAGAAGCATCCCTTGTGCCCCCTTATCCAGGTCATTTATTTTTTTTTTCACATTTTTTATACCGCCCTTCCTCCAAGGAGCTCAGAGTGGTGTACATATTTCCTCCGCTCCTTTTGTCCTCACAACAACCCTGTGAGGTAGGTGGGGCTGAGAGATAGTGACTGGCCCAAGGTCACCCAGGAAGCTTCGTGGCTGAGCGGGGATTTGAACCTGGATCTTCCAGGTCTAAGTCCGACTCCCAAACCACTACACCATCCTGGCTCATGAAACTGTTGAACAGCACAGGGCCCAAGACAGAGCCTTGTGGCCCTCCACTCAATACCTCCCTCCAGGTTAACATAGAGTCAATTAAAAGCACTTATTCAGTACCGTTGTTCAACCAGCACTGAACCCACCTAACAGTCGTACCACCTAGCCTACTACGCTACGTTTTATCAACAAGGATATCCTGGGAAACTTTGTCAAATGCATTGCTGAAAGCTCCTATGTCTGTGACACTCCCTTGCTTTACTAGGCTAGGAACGTTATTAAAGAAGGAGATGAGATTTGCCTGGGGCAACATGTCCTTAAGTTAATTAATGCTGACTCGAAGAAATTATCTTACTTTCGAAGTGCTCACAAACATTCTGCTTGATACCATGTTCCAGGTACTCCTGTCTGTAGTTTCCCAGATCTTCCTTTCCCCCTTTTTTAAAGATAGGGACAACATTTGCTCGTCTCCAGTCCAGTCCTACAGCACTATCCAGGCATTCTCAGAGATTTACCAGTACTTGCTCTCTCTGAGAAAGGGGGTTGTGTCAAGGGTAGCCTCTTGCCCTCTCCCCTTAGGCAGTGGTATGGATTGGCCCAGAGGGAGACCGACAGCCTCTACTTTGCAGCAGCAAATGCATTGAAGATTATGTGACCCACTCAGGAAGAAGGGTCCATGGAAGGCATCTTGCCCAAGCCTCCACCCCCACCCTGAAATCTAGTGCCACTGCTATCTATCTACTCTTCGTTCTTCCAATATTTGACCAGCTGCCACCGGGTGCATGCAGGCTGGTGGACATTGGGTGCTGAGGATCTCTCAGTGCAGAGCTTTCCATGCATTGAGGGCCACCATGGAGAAGGGTCATGATAGGGGAGAGATTCAAAGCAGGGACTTGCCAGTTCACACACTTCACTTCATTCACTTCACCAGCTACACATATTTTCTGCTGCAAGTCCAGCAACCTTTGAAGCCGATTTGGTCTGCAGTTGGCTACAAAAATGTAGCATGTGTAACTAATGACCTCCATCAGTCACAGATCCTTGGCTTCGCTGTATCCATAACTCTTCCGTTGTGTCAGTGTGTTTTCATTCAAATGCTCTCCATTTTCCAAGGTTAGCTTTCCTGTTACTCCCACATTGGGAGCATGGAGATAATTCTGTCTCTTGCTATTTTTTTTTCCATGCAGCCTGTTTGATATCTGTAACATGCGCTGAAGCTATGTGAACTTTTCCTCTCTCACCAAGGTCTCCCAGTTTAGATTTCTCGGTTGAAGACTGCAGCTTCTCTACAAAGAATTTCACTCTGAACAGCTTCTACAAGAAATTGGTCTTGTTACGTGTCTGCTGTCCAATTACTGTGAATAGACCCATCATCACTATGGTTCTGGCTTAAAGCAATGTCTGACTAAAGCAGGGGTGGGGAACCTATTTGCGATGGAGGGCCATTTTCCCATGGGGAAAATGTCCCGCGGGCCGTGTGCCCCTCCATCGCAAATGGGTCCCCCGGCACGCGCGCCAGGGGGGCGCACACACACACACCACCCCCCGCTCTCCTTACCTCCCCCCCGCTCTCCTTACCTCCCCCCCCATGCTCTCCTTACCTTTTTCAGGCGGCGGCGGCGGCCACCGGCCCCGCACACGCTGCTCGCACGACTCCTTTTGAACCCGGCTGTTTCTGCACATGCGCAGAAACAGCCGGGTTCCAAAGGAGTCGTGCAAAGTGAGCGCGCCGCACTCTCCCCTCGGCGCGACTCCTTTTGAATCCGGCTGCTTCCGGGTTCCAAAGGAGTCGCGCGAGGTGAGCGCGCCGCGCGCTCTCTCCTCGGCGCAACTCCTTTTGAATCCGGCTGCTTCTGCACATGTGCAGAAACAGCCAGATTCGAAAGGAGTCGCGCCGAGGGGAGCGCGTGCGGGGGGCCGGCGGGGCTGGCGGAGCCTCCGGTCTGCTCGCGCAGGCCAGACCTGATTGATTCGGGTCCGGTCTCACGCGGGCCGGACCGGATCGCTCCAGGGGCCGGATCCGGCCCGCGGGCCGCCGGTTCCCCACCCCTGGACTAAAGTATAATTCATTGGAGCCTTCTAAGCTAGGGAAGAAGGTTTGTTATTTTAGTTATAGTTTAGCAACCTTTTTGCAATGCTGTATTTTGCAACTGAATTTCCGATTGATGACTCAATAACACAATAACATTGAATGATATAGTGTGCAGCTTTAGCAAACTATATTCATAGGGGGAGGCAGGGTCATTGGAATATGGTGCAAGGGGAAGGATTACTTTCCCCTCCGGCAGCTGCTACTTACCAAAATGGAAAAAGAGACACAGGTTTCTATCACAGATCTGCCTCATTGTCTAGCTTAGATCTTAGGTTCTAGGCTGAACCATATCTCAAGTCATAAGAACATAAGAAGAGCCCTGCTAGAACAGGCCAAAGGCCCATCTAGTCCAGCTTCCTGTATCTCACAGTGGCCCACCAGATGCCTCAGGGAGCACACAAGACAACAAGATACCAGTATTCTGTCGCCACTGCTTTGCACCTGGCATTGAGATAGCCTACTTCTAATACCAGGAGGCTGCGTATACCCATCAAGTCCTTTAATATGTTTTAGATGGGACAAAAGAATCCAGGTTAAAGTAGGGCACCATAGCACATGATAACGTTCTAGGCAAGTGATTGAGTGGGTGGACTCCTCTCAACTCCAGAGGGTCCAGGATGCAGCAGATTAACTGGATCCTTTTCACTCTGGCTTCAGGTCAGGCTTTGGGACAGAGACAGTCCTGGTTACCTTGGTGGATGACCATTGCCAATGCCAAGAACTGGACTAGGAGAATGTATCCCTGTTGGTCCTGCTAGACCTTTTAGGGGCTTTCAACATCATTAACCATGGTATCTTTCAGGGTTGGTTGGCTGAGTTGGTGCTTGGAGGCCCTGTTTTCCAGTGGGTCCACTCCTTCCTGGTGGATTGGACCCAGGTGGTGGGAGGACACACCTGTTCAGCACTTTGCCATTGACCTGTGGGGTACCACAGGGATCTATCTTGTCCCCCAAGCTACCGGCACTACAACTGCAGAGGCCCACATCCCACAGGCAGCTGTGCCTCCTTTGCCCCCAAATGATGACAGCCCTGCTCTGCTCCTGGTTACAGTCACCCATTTACCTGTCCTCATCATCAAGCATTCAGTCAGAGATTACAAAGAGCAGCAACCTCCATTCACCTTGCCCTCTTCCTAGGGACGTAGCCAACCTTTCTTGCTAGGGGGAAATCTATGGTTGATCTGGAGTCTCAAGGAAACAGCATCAAGCTCCAGGTGTCTACTGAAAGCAATCCTGGAGATTTTAACAGGGCCTCCAGGAATTTTCAACATTACATCATGTAGGGGGGGGTCTCCAAGAATAGCTTCAGTCAGAGCTCGCAATCCTAGGATAACCACATTGGGGGGGGGGCTGAGCTCCAAATATATATATGGAAAATCAGTGTCTTAGAACCAACACAAGCTTACAGAAAGGCTACACAAAAGTGAGTGAGGCCAGTGGTGCAACTTTGGGGTACTTGAAGCCTCATCCTGAATGATACTGGGTGCCCAGCTAGCTAATTGGAGTGTGCCCAGTATTTCTATTTCATGCCTAAAGTTCTGTCCTCCTCTCCATCTCCTTAGTTTAATAAAAGCAGAAAGGAGCAGTACAATTTTCCAGCCCTGGAAAGAAAGGTGAGGAGCTGCTACTGATGCTTGATGTCTCCGCATCAAGGTTGTTGTTTGGAGGAGGGAAGGTCATCTGGCACTGTGTGTATGTGTATTTCTGTGAAGAGAAGGTGTCTGCATCGGGGGGGGGCAGGGTTTTGTGAGTGTGTACCTGTCTCTTTAGGCACTGTTTTTATGTGTTGGTCCTCTTGAAAAAGAAAACCAGTCTTTTCTGCTACTATGATTGTGAATATAGCTGTGTGCTTTAAAAGTGTGATTGGAAAGTTGGGGTAGATATTTTTTGAGATCACTTTAAAGTCAGTCAGTAGAACCGCCGCCTTGCAAGCCCGAAGATCAGTGAATGGCAAATTTGAGCCACGCCGCCGACAAAAAAGCTGTGAAAAAGCCTCTATGAGGAGAGATGAACTCCCAGCTGCATTGGTCAAATGTGGGAGGCAACGGCCAGGGAGAGGCCAGACTGCAAAGGAGACCATCCGGAATGTAGTTGTTCATGAAAGATTGGACATTTATATATTGTAAAAAAAAAAAAAAAACATTAGGGGGTTAGGAAAGCCTGCCCATGTTATTAAAACCCTTGGATTAAAGTCAGAGGAGAGATCCAATGACCAAGAAAGGCAGTATATAAATACTGTATATTATATTATATTATTATTATTATTATTATTATTATTATTTCTACCCCCTCACACACACTTTAAACACACCGCTCTTCTCGAAATAAAAATGGCTCACACAGAATGTTTGGGGTCGCACCCACCCCGATCAATTAAATTTCCCCAATTAAAGGGGAAATCTTGAGTGAGCAGAATTGTGCAGGTCAAGTTGCTGGAGTGTGTCAACATGCACTAATACAGTTTGTAGGGGGGAACCGCAGCTGCCATTGCTGTTGGTTTGTTTTTAATTTAAGTACAGTTATTCCTATTCTTAAAACAAGTTCCCATTCTTTACATGTGGTTAACATGTCATAAATAAGATAATGTTCCCCCAAAAAAATCTTAAGTAATCAGATTGGGTACAGAGTGGGCCTAGGAGGGGCAGGGCAATCAAATGAGCAAGGGTGACATTGGCAAGGAGGAGGTGGGACAACTCTGGGAGGGGATCCCAAGGACAGCATCTTACTAACCCTCCCCCCCCCCTGACCTGGAGCTGGCACTCTTGTGGTGTGATGCCCCTGCACAGTGTGTAGCCCCTGCATGGTGGAGTGTCTAAAATGGGACTACCTGCAGGAAACCCACTAAAGATAGGGGGTCCCGGTGCAAAGGAGGACAGCTGTGTAAAAAGGGCATCTTAAGAGGTGCTGCTTTTGTTCACCCTGCATAACCTGCCCGACCTGCCAAGCTGCCTTCTACCAACGGTGCAGAAGCCCTGCTCTCCTTTGCATCTAGCCCAGGGGTGGCCAACCTTCCACCCATTGAGGCCTCTGCATTCTTAAGAGTTGTGTAAAAGGCAGAAGCTTGGCAGCTGCAAATGCTGATGGTGCTGCTAAAGCAGCTGCACCTGCTGAAATGCCCTTACCTATACAACCATTAAAGGTACAGGAGCATTCATGTTGAAAGGTTGGCCACCCCTGATCTATCTAATCATGCTAGTCATCATAACTTGTACCGGCTTTGGTGTGCACTGCTGCTGTTAATGGTAACAACTGGCTGTTGTCACAACTTATTTAAAAGATCTCTATCCTGCCTTTAAGACCAAAGTCTCACAAAGTGGCTCACAATGGTTCTCTCTCTCTCTCATACACATACACACACACACACACACACTTAATGAAGACACAGTAAAACAGGTTAAAACCAGCAGCAACCCAACTAAAATGTATCGATGGCTTGCCTAAAGCCTAAAGGCAATCAAGGTTGGGGTCTCCTGAGCCTCTCTGGGGGCAGAATTCGCTAGCTGTGGCACCACCATGGAAAAGGCCTATCCCTTCTTCCTGTTAATCAACCATGTTACTGGTGGGCCAAAAATCAGGATTGCAAAACTGATCACACAGCCTGGGTAGGCTCCTATGGGCAGAAATGGTCCTTAAGGTCACCCAGTCCCAGGACTTTAAAACCCAGCAATTTGAAATAGCTTTGAATGGGCTTCCAGGTGTTTAAAAACACGTTCCAGCATTCTTTTCACCATTGTGTGCTTCTTTCTCCTTGCTTGGCATAGGCTATTTCTCAGGGCCAACTTGAGAAAAGGGAACAGGATTACAGGAAGGATACAAGCTCTATCTTGCATTCCTCTAGCAGTTACACATTAGTTTAGATTCACAATACCTTGCCTGTTGTTTTCTTCTTTTTCTTTTTTTTCCTTTCTGCGCTTCTCAGCCAGCTGTGTTTGGGCTACTTACCAACAGATTGTGGCATTTCTGTTTACGTACTTGACTGCATTCCATGCCTCTGCTAGAGGTTTTCTGCAGCTAGATCATCTGATCTAGCAGAAAACCAGAGTGGGAAAACAAAGTGCTTTGTTGTACACTTATCAGAACACCTTCAAACGGGTAAACTCCTGGCATTTTTCATTGTGTATACACAAAGATAAGTCTTTTTGAAACACACACACAAATATATCTTGTTAGGCACTTGTTTCCCATAAATAAAAATACAAATTTGTTTCCTCCAATGCCCCTCTTTTGTGGGTATATTTGCTTAAAGGTCTATATACCACAACATGAGCTTAGCCCCTTAGGCTGTGTGCATGTGTGCATCCCAGCACATAGGCTGAGAGCATGTGATGTAGCAGCCTCGTAGAAGCTAGGCTGGCCTAAATCTAGTCACTGTCTGGATGAGTAACCACATGTCTACCCTCTGGAACTCCAGGATGGAAGGAAGGTGGGGAATTATTGTAAAAAACGATAACGGAATAACTACAGGGATTCAGGGCTCTCTTCAGATCAGCTCATATAGATTAGGCACACACAATCCCTTCACCTTTGCAGATCAGTGACACCGTTTTGCCATATTTTTTTTTACTAAGCTGATTGTGATGACAATGCGGTTTGAGCAGTTACTAATTCTAGAGTTGCCACTGTTGGCTTTTTTTTTTAGGTCACAAACTTTATATCTTTAATAGCTTAATCAACTTCTAATAGTATAGAAATCAACAGGTGAAGCTTCCATCACAGCATCTGTGCACTGGGAAAAATGTCACCTCCCAATCCTTGTTGATGATGCAGTTATACAAAGGTATGGAGTTTTTATCTATCAAAAAGTGGAGAAGCCCTGTGATTGGATCTTGTCCAGGCAGCCTACATTGTTAAAGCAATGGCAGTCACATGAGCCAGCCAACCACCTCCAGCTGCTTTCTGTGCTTTTATTTATCAGGAAAGTCTATGTGTGTTTACTCAGAAGTAAGTGCCACAGTGTTCAATTGGGCTTACTTCCAAGTACGTGTGCATAGGATTGCAGCTGTGCATTTCAATCCTATGCATGTTGACACAGAAGTAAGTCCTTCTGTGGGATTTTCTCCCAGGTAAGTCTGCTTAAGATGGCAACCTTGATAACTAGACTTACCAGATCTCCAACCAGGACAGAGTGCTAGACCTTTAGGAGAAGGAATGTGGGCAGGTGTTAAACCTCAGAGCACAATCCTAGGCACGTCTACTCAGAAGCAAGCCCCACTGAACACAATGGGGCTTGCTTCTGAGTATAGATGCCTAGGATTGTGCTCTAAGGTTTAACAAGTTGCACCTGCCCACATTCCTTCTCCTAAAGGTCTAGCACTCTGTCCCAGTTGGAGATCTGGTAAGCTTATTGATAACTTGAGGGCTTCCCCCTCCTCCTAAAAAAATTGTCCACAAAAGTAGAAGTGGAAGTTCTAGAGAAGATACAGATAATAAAACTTGAATGGAACTATGTCCCAGGACTGACCTAAACCCAGAGGTAACAGAGGCTGCCAACATTCCAGGGGTACTTGCTAACTAAGTAAGCTTACCAGATCTCCAACTGGGACAGAGTGCTAGACCTTTAGGAGAAGGAATGTGGGCAGGTGCAGCTTGTTAAACCTTAGAGCACAATCCTAGGCATCAATACTCAGAAGCAAGCCCCACTGAACACAATGGGGCTTGCTTCTGAGTAGACATTCCTAGGATTGTGCTCTAGGACTTAACAAGCTACACCTGCCCACATTCCTTCTCCTAAAGGTCTAGCACTCTGTCCCAGTTGGAGATTTGGTAAGCCTACATCTCCTCCACACTTCGTTCACTTTTCTCCCATTTTGTCTTTATGAGGAGGAGCTGGAGGAGGAGCAATGAAGAAATTGCTGGAGTGCTACCAGGTAAGCGGGGTGGCATTTGGTCTACTTTCAAGTAGGAAAGGCCGGCGCAAGGCTTTGCCAGGCCACCGGACCCAGGTAGGTCAGGATCCAGCGGGTAGGGGGGATAAGCGGGGGAGGGAGGGTGCCCATAGGCCCAGCCGGCCCAGGAGGGGGTGGGGTAATGGCTTCGGCTATATCCCGGCCCCCGCTGGGCAGCTGAGCCATTACACGGGCTCCCTGACGTCTGCCAGTGATTTTGCTGGCAGAAATCTGAGGAGGCTGATCAGGGCTCCCGCCATTTACACCCGGGAAAGGGGACGAGTGTCTCCTTCCCCGAGTAGACCTCCACTCCGGCATAGCCGCCGGAGAACAGGATCCGGTGGGCGGCCCTGGGCCGCCCGCCGGATCCTTAGGCAGGATTGCACTACCCGACTTAAAAATCCGTCTTCACAGGACCTAAGCGCATGGATCAGAATCCAATATACTTAACCAATTAGATTTCAATCAGTTTCAATATACATCATTTGGTGTTGGATTATAACAATGTTCACAGATTCACAAGTATATAACTGAATGAAATGTTGCTTTTAACCTGTGAGTTTTTTAACAATTGTTTTTAACGTGTTCTTACTTTGTTTTTAAACTTTGGTTTTATTCATGGCTTTTTATTCTGTAAACTACAACCAGTTGAAGATTGTTGCTGGCCATGAAAATTTAAAGTCGTATCTAATGTTCACAGACTTCAATCTGCATGTGTACTGTGTTTTCCATGCCTATGGTTTATAATTCTATGCCTAGGAACTATAGTCTGTGGTTTTATCATATCTGATAATATAGGCTGCCCAGTAGGCTCAAGCAGTTACAGTGGTGGAGAGGAGGTACAATGCAGATGGAGAGAACTCAGTGTTTTGGATTTGCGAACGTCTGAGGTCCAGGCAGTGATGCAGACATGGGCCTAGTTCACATTGAAGCAGGAAGCCAGCGACTCTGCTGGCCTACTTCAGACTGTAGGTCAGGTGGGGACTCTCACTGTTGAGTACTCCTCCGTGCAACCCCTCCACCAACTCTTCATATGGAAAACTAGTTGCCAGCCTTCACCTTGATAGCTAGTTTTCTATGTGAAGGGATTTTTTTTTCCTTTTGTATGGAAGTGCATTCAAATATGGGATTCACCACTTGGAATCTGAAGTGCTGCAGGCCAGGAGGCAGGTTTCCCATCTCGGTAAGTACTGTAGAAAGAGACTGTGTGATATGCTTGTCAGTGGTGTTCCTACACCCCCCATAGCGGGGGGCTGCCGACGTGACACTCCCACGTGATGCCTCAAGTCCCGCCCCTGGGGGCGTGTGATCATCATTTTCCGCATGCCACCGCCGAATTTCGGCGGCGGTACAGCACAAAAATACACACACACACACTGGCATGTTTCGACTCATTTTGGAGCGAAAGGGCTCCTGGCCGGGAGGGTGGGCTGATCTCACTGCCGGAGCAACGACAAAGATGAAAAAAGCGGCAGAGGGGGCGACCCGGCAACGACTACTCTGGAGGCAAGTGCCCCCCGCCACGTGGCTCCCCACCGCCCTTGGGCCCCCCACCCCCTAACAACATGGGATCTGCATACTTCATTTTTCTAATGTACATAGCTGGGGGGGGCTATCTGAATTGGAACTGTGGGGGCACTTCAGCCATTTGCCCCTGTGGTCCTGATTCAGATCACCACCACTATCATCACTAGGGTTGCTAACTCTGACCAAAGCTATTCCTGGAGATTTTTTCCACCCAACATAATGGAATGTTGAAAATCCCCAAAGAAGGCCCTGTTGCAATCTCCTGGAGATGGATGCGGATTCATTTCCTGGAGACTCTGGGCCAAGCCTGGAGCTTGGCAATACTGATCATCACCATGAGAGGTTACAGTTTTCCCCACCCCAGGAAAAAAATATCCTATCCCAGGGTGGCCAACCTTCCACCATTAGGGCCTCTGCATTCTTAAAGAGTTGTATAGAAGACAGAATCTTGGCAGCTACAAGTGCTGATGGTGCTGCTATAGCAGCTGCACCTGCTGAAATGCCCTCACCTATGCAACCATTAAAGGTAGCCAGGAGCATTCATGTTGAAAGGTTGGCCACCTCCTGTCCTATCCCATTAGTGTACGGTGGTTACATAGGCAGGCTTCAATAGTAGGTGAAGAGAGCAGTACAGGAGGCTGCCTAGGATATGATGCTCTGCAGCGAAACAGCATATTAAGTCTATAGAAAGCATTTTTCAAAAAAAAAAAAAAGGTAAATTCAAGGCTCATAAAATATGACTTTCAGAATTTTTGCTTTGCAACTCTCTCTGCAGTGGGGCCCAATTTTCTCTTGGGCCACAGCGCAGTCCTGTATGCTCCTTGCAAACTTTCAGTGAAGAAGACATGAATGGATTGTGTGAAAAGCCGTTTGGTGTGTTCCTAGTGCAGACAGAGGCTTTTTCCAAGACCTTTTGTGTTGCCTTAGTTATAGGCTTACCAGATCTCCAACCGGGACAGAGTGCTAGACCTTTAGGAGAAGGAATGTGGGCAGGTGTAGCTTGTAAAAGCTTAGCGCACAATCCTAGGTAGTCTACTCAGAAGCAAGCCCCACTGAACACAGGTAAGCGGGGACAGCTTCGGGCGGCAGAACGCTCTTTCTGTCGCCCGACCGAAGAAGAGGATTGCGCTGTTAAAAAGTGTGTCAGCTCACTCAAGAAAACTGATAGCTCACACTTTTTCCTCTGTGCCATTCTATGATGAGTTTATCCTCTGTTTTGTTGTACTTCTTAGATGTATACTTGCTTCAGTTGAATGCTTGTGAACAAGGACACTCAAGATGCATTAATCCATTTAGAATCCTCAGTCTTGTCCATGTCTACTCAGAAATAAGCACCAAGTTCTATGGGACTTGGCTTCAAGTATGCTTTGCTGCTAGGGTTACCAGCCATCTGGAGACAGCCTGATCTGTTCTTGTGCCGACACTGTTAACAGCAGTTTAATGTACACAAAATCAACTGGTGAAGTGCAGCCCAGAGACAAACATTGGCACCTGCTGGCATCTTCACATCCATCTGCCAATGGTAGCTGTCTGAAAACTTGGCAACTCCATTTGAAATGCCAGTTTCCCCTCAGCCCTGTTACTCAGACCCTGCATATTTCTATTCAGAAATAAGTTTCAATGAATTCAGCCACCAGGAGGCTTACCTCCCAGTTAAGTAGTCATTGGACTGTGGTGCAATCCTATGCATGTTCACTGGGATTGCAAAGAATGGCACCACAGTCCAATGAGTTCTTTACTGGGAGGGAGGGTCTCAGGGGGACATGTCAAGCATGTAGAATTGCAGCTCTAAAATGACATATTTGTTGGGCACAATTACAGGGCAATGAATGGACAGCTCAAAGGGGGGGGGACAAAGTGCTGAAGAAAATTGTTGTGAAATATGGTCAGCAAGAGGAAGGGTGTAAAATAAGCCATTAACTAGCAATAAATATGAAGAAAGTTCACTCAGCCTTGGCCCAAAGCAGGAAACCCAACTGGTGCTTGTAGGGGAAGAGCCTTGAGGGTGACCTGGATGGCCACGTTTGCAATAAAGGGCTCCAGTAGACTTTTTAAAAAAAAATAAGGAAAAGAAAGAACAACCTTTCCAGAACTAGCAGTCCTCGCTCAGAGCAACGTTGTCCAAGTTCGCTGACGTATGTGAAAGAAAAACAGATGATAACTACGCATCTTGAGCCGTCCCTTCTCATTACTCCTATCAGCCCATCGTCAGTCAGACTCCCGCACTGACCCCCCCTCCAGCTTGCAACAATGATACTTTCCAACTGTTCAGCACTGTGCTAAGCAGCTCTTTTGTGTGCACCCCCTCTCCCCCCCCCCACCTGCAGGTGCAGCGGAGGCCTTGGCAAGGGCCAGGCTGATTATCACTTCAGAAAACAGCTACACTGTCTTGTTAAGTCTTCTTCAAGGCCTTGAGCAAAGCATAAATTTGGATGAAAAAGAACTCCCAGCATTTAGGAGCACAAGCAGCTAATCAGGTGAGGCTTCTTCTTTTATGCTTGGGACAGAAGACCTTTGGGAGGCAGGCAGCCGTCATGCTTGGGATGCTACGCTTTCACTCAGTGAGTTCCTGGTTTTAGGATTCAACCATGTCAAGTCGTTGTACAGTTCTGCACTTTGCATGTTGCTGTGAAACCACTGAAATATATCTTCTGTTAAGACAGAAAGTGTCTTCTTTTCCTTCGTCAGCTCTATGTCTTCATTAACTGGCGTATCTGTGTGTTTTTATCAGTACTTGGATGCCGTTTTGCTTTGCTTTGCTTTCCTTTGTCATCTTCATTCTCACCTTCTGTTTCAGATGCTGTTGCAAGAGGAGCAGCCACTGGCAAAGCTGGTCCCCAGTGAAACGTAACGTGTGTCTGGTGGCCTCTTTGTGTAGCTTGTGTTTGTTTTGGTTTGGATTTAACTTGTGTCTTGATGATCCACCAGGTCCAGTAGCGGTATCTGCTGCACAGTGCTGGGTTGCTGTTGATTCTGCTCGTTGTTCCTTTTTCCTATGCATATACTTCTTTGAGAATTTGGTCTAAAGAGGCATACGGCATGGGAAAATGGGGCGATTGAGGTGTTCCACCCCCCCGCTCTTCTGCCACCGGACGCCTTATGGATGCATTTCCAAAGTGACTTTAAGAAAACCAAGTCTGGGCTATAGGATTGATTAGTAATCTGCTTATTCCTAGTCCTGCGCATAAAGCTTCCAAAGAATGTTCTTTTTTTCCAGTCAGTTCACTTTTTCATATATCCTTAAATACAGACTCTTAAACTTGGATAGTTAGCTTAACCGATACTTTAGGAAATGTGAATAGCCTGCAGGTAGGCTTGCCAGAGGCTTGGTGTGGCTGCATAGCAAGCAGAATTAAAGAGGTAAAACTTTTCTCCATATGCGCAGGCAGCGGGGGGGGGGGGAAGCTGCCCCAGTGGATTTCTGTCTGTCATGCATCTGCTCAGGGTTCACCAGTAAGGACGCCTGAGGGTGACAGAGTAGTGATAGTATTGGCAAGAGCTTTATCTTGCAAAACGCTGCTTCTTTTGTACCAGGACTTAAGCATCCCCAGATCCCACTGACTATATTGTAAGAATAAAAAGTAATTTTCTTCTTTGTTTCATTTGCAGGTTGTTTTTCAGGCAGTTCTGGATGTTTTTGTTGTTGTTGTTTTGACAAATGAGTGCATTCTTTGCACGGCTTTTGCATCTACCTGTTTTTATTTAGCCAAAGGAATGATGAAGGCAACAAAAAGCACCAATGCCGTTTACAAGAGTAATTAAGATGTGGCTTCCAGAGAAAGGGAGGTGGTGAGAGGGTAAACAGCTGGAAACTTGCTAAAATATTTGTGCCACAATCCAAGACAGAGGCTGCAATTCTATGCACACTGACTTGCGAGTAAACCCTAGTAGATACCGTGGGATTTACTTCTGAGGAAACATGCATAAGATTGCACTATAACTCAGTGTTGGATTGTGACCTTTAAACTGTATGTTACATGTGAGTCACCATCGAATTTTATGCATGTTTATGCAGAAGTCCCACTAACTTCAATGAGATTTATTCCCTAGTAATTGTGTGTAAGACAGCTGCCTAATAAACATAATGTATTCTGACAGAAGTTTGCCTTACTTATGACATATTGAATTTGAGCATGTACTCCAATTATGTTTTTTTAAATACACCCTAACAAATTCTTATGTGTGAACAGTAACTCTTTCCATTGTCCTGTGTGCTGCTCAATGCTTGTTTTTTAATTTGTAAACATATTTCCCCCTGTGAATTGAAGAATAATAAAACTATTCTGCCTCAAGTTCTGCATCTTCCTTGTTTCAAATTAAAGTTTGTGAAATAGGACAGGGAAGCAGTCCAAACAGAATATTCGTGTAACAGTAGTTTTAGTTTTGCTTAACTAGATTAGACGACAACTCTGGGGTGTTTCATTGCATTCAGGTGATTTTGTGGTTCTTCTTTCATACCATGTTAATTAAAATCAAGGTGCAGGAGCTTAAAACACAGACACAACTAATGTTACTGAGTGCATAACATTCCAGAGCAATCAAATAAAAAGAAGCAATCTGTAATACCTTCTGCACTTAGGTGTTAGAGTGTTGTGATTGTATACTGATTGAACCACAGTGGTGGTTGAGGCTCCCTTACTATGGTTAAATAAACATTCACACACAAAAAAAAAAACCTATTTCACATCTTAAAACACAAGGTTGTTATGAAGTGGTGGGTACACCTACATCCCACTGAAATCAGTGGAACTTGAAGTACCGGTATATAGTTAAGCAAAGGAAGATCAATGGGTATGATTTATCACGAGCCAAATCACGTTACATTAAATGTTAGGACATTACATTAAATGTCCTTGCATGCTTATTTTTCTTTTGGAAATAATAGCTGGGGGGGAATCCAGTTTGGGGTCACAGCATGGGGGGCAGGGCTTTAAACCTTTGCCAATCTAGATTGGGACCCCACCCCGCAATTGCTATTTGCCCCAGGAGAAAAGCTGCCATTGGGCTGAGTCTGCTTATTGATTTCAAAAGGTTTGAGCAAATAAATCACACTTTGAAGACTCTTTTGGGAAGTCTGTGCACAGAAATTGGATCAGGCTGCAGTCCTCCTATGCACCCTTGCTTGGGAACAAGCCCCACTGAGCTTTGTGGGACAGACTTCCAAGTAAACATGCTTACAGGATCAGATCACATCTCTTAAATGCTTTTTGTTCTTCCTTTGTATGATGCTAAAAATTTCAGGGTAGCCAATGCAAAGGAAGAGCTGGTTTTCTTTAATAGTTATATAGAAGTGGGAACGTTGGCATATGCAGCTGGTCACTGCCAGGTTTAAGAATCGGAATCAGAAAACCTTTATTGGCATAATCAGATCAACACACAACATACAACACAAACACATAAGACACAAGACAACACTAACCATAAATAGGGGTAAATTGTCACAAAACCAAGCGTGCACTTCCCACATGACTCCCACCACGCTTCCCCACAATCTGCCCCAAGTAGACCGCAACCCTCTCCGTCATCACTACATCCGCACCCCACACCAAGTTTAAGGTACTTGCTGGGAATTCCCTATGTAACTATGATTAGATTCATGAGCCCTGTTGTCTACCTTTGCATCAGAAAAAGAATTCTGATCTTTACAGTACCTCCCAGATTCTTGCATTATTGGATTCATCTCTCCCCTCCCAACTTCACTCCTGTAGAATATGGATCGAGTGGCTGAATGTCTCTGTCAGAAAGGGCCTCACATGTAATGATTGATGAGATTGCAAAGAAGTAAAGGGGTGGGGAGGTTGGAGCCTGTTTCAGCAGAGATCATGATTTTTTTTCCTGAAGCTGGTCTTAAACTGTAGAACAGGCATGGGTGGTTGCAAAAACGGTATTTACTTTTCATTCCTTAATACCTATGTCATCTTCAAATGAATTTTAAGCTGCCACCATTACGATATTATTCCTCAAGTTATCATGGTACAACAAGCTGAATTGTTAGAAGTCAAACATCAAGTTACACTCACCAAAAAGAACAGAATCCCAAATGGCTGGTAGAATCTGACTTCCAGGTGAGATCCAAAGAACCATGTAGGTGGGATGCTGGACCCAGTATCAGGGACAATGTCCTATAACAATGCAAAGGGGCCTCATATCTATACTGGCCCCTGGGGCAAGGTCCCATTAGCAAGCTGCTTTTAGAAACCCTTTAATTTGGCTACAATCCTATGCAGACTCCCCCCCCCCCCCGAACTTTGTAGGACCAATACGCATTGGTTTGGGCTAAAACAGCAACACAAGTTCTGCAAAAGAAGGTGTGAGTTTTCTGGGGCAAGTGACATGAATGGAGAGAAAATATAACAAATTAAGGAAAGAACTTTTTATCCGGGCCTTAAAAAGAGATAAAGGCATAAGAACTTATTTATGAAAGCTTCACAGAAGTTATTCCGGAACCCAAAGACAAGACATAGGGAGAAGGGGGTCCGCTCCTGTACTTTTTAGTAGTTATACAGAATAGGCAGTGCAGTGTTTTCATTCCCACATGAGCAACAGCCACCAAAATTACATCTTCTACATAAGTATCAAAGGGTCCAGGAGCCCTGGCTTTGGGTACACCTGATCAGCTTAATAAAAAGAGACTCATGGGCATATGCAGAGGGCCGTTCTCATGCCAATGATCAACCATAGCCCTCTCCCTCACACACGCCTCTGACGTTAGGAGACAGGACTTTCGAGCAGTTTGCAGTCTTTGCATTCCTCTTCATTAAAAATGTGTCACTTTCTTTACTATCCCAAAGCACCACCTTCTTTGTTCCAGAGTTGCTATGGGTTTTGTTTGTATAGGACATCTTATTACTCAGACTCAAAAGAAGAAAAAGCCCTTCCACAAATTAGACTCAGCTGAAGGGTAACCAGATGCAAAGGAAGTCAGACCTCCTGGTCTTTTAATAGATCTGTAGAAGAGGAAATGCCAGAAGGTTGCAGCTTTTCCTCATCCCTACATGAGAAGCTGCATCTGCTAAAATTCCCACTTCTACTAAAAGCACAGTCATCCTCCCTTGATTTGGTTATCCTAGTTCAGCACACAACTGGAGGATTTTGGGAAACAAAAATAACTAGGGATCTAAGTTTTCAATTCTATATACTTACCTGGCAGTAGGTCTCATTGATGGGAATGATTTCTAAGTAGACCTGACTAAGATTATTTATTTATTTTATTTTTCACATTTTTATACCGCCCTTCCTCCAAGGAGCACAGAGTGGTGTACATATTTCCTCCCCTCATTTTGTCCTCACAACAACCCTGTGAGGTAGGTGGGGCTGAGAGATAGTGACTGGCCCAAGGTCACCCAGGAAGCTTCGTGGCTGAGCGGGGATTTGAACCTGGATCTTCCAGGTCTAAGTCCGACTCCCAAACCACTACACCATCCATTGCTGTCAGTTCAAGGGACAGTTTTTTAAACAGGCAAATGTATGTTACAGTTACTATAACTTTTCTAAAGACAACTAAGGACAACACTGTTAAACAAAAATGTACCATAATTTTGCTCTTTCCACCAAAGAATGTAAAAATGTATGTCCATTTGTGTGTGTTTACTATCTGAGAATGTCTGAGTGTGTACACAAACGCATATACATATGTATATACTGTAATGTGTGTCCAAATAAAATCAACCAATATTTCTTATGCATCTTAATATTATAACGTATACAGTAGTTTGACTATGCACCATAATTACAATCTTGATCTCTCTCATCTGTACAACATCCCAGAACATGTAATGTTGTAGGTGTTGCTTATATGGGGGACAGGAAAACTGTACTTGCCTACCCCCCCCCCTTCTGTGTTGGTACTAAAATGTGCAGGTACAGAAACTAATTATTCCTGTTCTGGAAACTGAGGCTGGGAGATGAGGTAGGTAGTGACTTTCCCAAGGTCTTTGACGTCACTCCAGCACTATCTCCCTTGCTAGATTATAGTGAGCCCAATTAATTGTCACATTTCAGTTACTGTCCAGTTTTTAACAAACTGTAGTGACGATCTCGGAGACAACTAAGCTGATATCAGACCATTATTATAGCGGTAAATAAATTCAGAAAGAATTCCATCATCTCTAAATTATGTTATTACAGTAGCAAACCTTCAGCATGCTCAGCTGGAAGTAAGTCCTATAGACATCAATAGGCTGCATTCTTAAGCGTTATACTTCTTAAGCATTATACAAGTTAGGATTATAGTAAAAGCCACTTAAAAAGGGGGTAACCATACCACAAAGGAGAAGGAATGTGGGCAGGTGTAGCTTGTTAAACCTTAGAGCACAATCCTAGGCATGTCTACTCAGAAGCAAGCCCCACTGAACACAATGGGCTTGCCTAGGATTGTGCTGTAAGGTTTAACAAGCTACACCTGCCCACATTCCTTCTCCTAAAGGTCTAGCACTCTGTCCCGGTTGGAGATCGGGTAAGCCTACACAAAGGGGACTTTGTTTTAATTCCATGGAAGGTGTGTATTTAAACATTCAAGTGCCATAAATCCAGCAGATTCTCATGGTGTAGGAGTTCAGCTGTGCAGGCAGAAATCTCGGTTTGCCTCAATGGAGTCAACAGCTGGGCATATGCAAAGAAACAGGCATAGGATAACGTCTCTCCCTATGCGGTTTTGCAGGCTAGCTGTGTGTGTTCATTGGGGGTCAGAGGGCTCTGGGCTGGAGCAACCATCTCCAGCCAAGTGAAGTAAATAAAATGGCACCTACTTCGCAGCAGCATCTTAAATTTGTTTACCCAGAAATAAGTCTTCCTGAGTTCAGTTTTACACTTAGACTGCAATCCTATACGCACTTACCTGGGATTAAGCCCCATTGAACACAATGGGGTTTACTTTTGAGTAATCATGTATAGGCTTGTGCTGTTAGTCTCTGGATTGCATTCTCAGGGCCCAGTTCTATCCTCTGCCAGCCTGTAGTGCTGCGACACAACCTGTGACAGAGTGTGCGCTGCATGCTGGAGGGGAGGGGGAACCAAATGGTCCAGGACTGTTTGCACTGGTGGGCCCAGCATGCACATCAGTGGGGTGGGTTTTTGTGTCATTGGTCCAGGATTTATGGTGGCAGGTAGCAAGATCCGCTATCGTAAGCCCCAGATAAGATTGGGCTGTTAGAGATCTAAAAGGGGCATTTTCTTTTCCAATACCATACAACTGTAGCTCAGAACCCAGGACAATGAATGCATTCTCATATAAAAACACTTTTGCCCCACTTAAAACATAAGACTCACTTCCAAAAGAGATGTTGCATACCCAGCTGATGTGCATTTCTAAAGGCAACCATAATTTCATTGTTAGCACTGTGAGATCAGTTTTGTATACGGGGGAATTAGTTTATGTGATTTTAGAATATTTGTTGTGTATATAAACAAGACACAAATATTTTCCTAAAAATAAATGAACTGGCTGAGAGTCTCAAAACAGAGGTACCAGTATATGTTAAAGAAACAGTGTGGGTTAAGTGGTTATAGATGCATTAGGAGGGAAATAATGGTTTTCTTTTTTGCCATGTTGATCAGATTCAATTCTTTTGGCCTGGCTTAGCTTTGATAACAGCGAGGAGAAGTTGATTCCTCAGTCTATTATTTTTAATCAAAAGAAAAACATTCTCATAGTAACACAAAGGAGAGAATGAAATGACATTCATTTCAGATGTATGAATGCCAGTTAAGCACAAAGAAAAATAGCATCCGTAGACCCATTCATTAGCCAATAACCCCAGATGTAGAAGTTGAAGGCTAAAAGTACATTTTTTCCTACTCGTTTTGCTCATAACATCTTCTAATACCTCCCTGTGCATTTAAAGAAAAAATTCTGCATTACAGATAACAGTGTTTCCTACTGCAATCCAGGACTCCAGTTCCTGCATACTGTAATGGAAACGGGTTCACACCAGATGTTTCAAGACACTGATCCTGATTATTCCTAGGGGGATACTGCAGTATGGGCTAGGAGCCATTCAGGTTGCCACTGTCCCGTAGCTTTCACAGACTGTTCATAATCTGAGGATCTGAGTCTTTAACAAGGCAGAAAACTTATTTGTTTGACATGGTCAAACTTGTCCATGTGTTCAATGAATACAAAAGTGTGCCTTTCCCCTGCAAGCTTCATTCTGTCCTGCCTTTGGGTTCTGATCTGAAGGCATCAAAGAGCAACTCTTAGCAACCAAGCTGGGCAAGAGGTTTTGTCAAGATATAGCCGCCATTATTTCATTGGCCATGTTGTCCACTTTGAAAACTGAAGTTCCAGCCTTAGGATAATAAGGGCACAGAATGGAGAGGGAGGATGGTATAGTCAGTGCATAGCATGTTGGACTGGTTTTGAGGAGAAGCTCACTGGAGTAGTTTTGGGCCAATCACTCTTCCTCAACAGTTGCTGTCAGGCTAAAAAAAGGATATAACTTACAGCACAATCCTCCGTACGTTTCCGGCGGCGGAGCAAGTGCTCCACTGTCGGAAGCCATCGCAAACATGCCATAAGGCATATTTGTAATGACTCTAGAGTAAGGGCCGATGGCACAAGGCCGGCAGCCCTTACTCTGCCTCCGGATTTCCATGCGGCTGCCGGAGGAAGGTAAGGGATCCCCTGGAGGCCGCATGGGCGGTCCAGGCAGTGAGGGAGGGGAGCCATTGGCCATGCCAGCCCAAGAGGGGGCAGGGATGGCCCGAGGAGGCCCATCTGAGGAGGCCCATCGGGTCTTCCCCGGTTTACATCAGGGAAAGGGGACGAACGTCCCCTTCCCCTGAGTAGACCTCCAGGCCGCTGATGAGTGGCCCAGAATGGGGATAGGATCCAGCCCTAACTGGGCCACCCACTGGATAGTTAGGTACGATGGCGCTCCCAGGCATGCTGCTCTGAATTCCTCGGCTCCAGGACAGGATATAAATGTTGATAATAATATATTAGGCCTTTGTGACTGTTTTCTAACAGCATGTTTGATCACTTAAATGGTGTGACTAGATGTCAATAGTTACATTAACAACACAATCCTCTGCACACATACTTGAGAGTAAGCTTCATTGAACAAAATTGGACTTACTTCTGAGTAAACATGCATAGACTTGTGCTCAATGGTCCCAATAACCCCCTGATGTCTTTCCTTGTTGTGCTCCACTGAATGTTGTCACGTCATATGGACTGTCCATTGGCCGTCAGGTTAAAAAGGGCAGCACAGTCACTCAAGTGTCCTGGGTTGTCAATCTCTAAGTTCAGAGCATTTCAGCATTGTTCAGTCAACATAGCTCCAAGCTCAAATGCATTTTCTACCCTAAACCACGTGTTTGAGATTTGCCTGTGTTCTAGTCTGAGAGCCTGAACAATTCCTGTTTTACTCCAAGCTGAGCTTTGACACATCAGGCGTATCAGCAGGGCCTCTTCCAGCCCGCCTGCCCAAGGTCTTTTGATTATTGCCATGCCAACCTATTCCTTCCATCTTCAGAACCAGAGACATGGTACAACGTTATCTTTCTGAGGAAAAAAAAAACCCTGAACAGATCAGTCATAACAAAGTTTGAGCTCGTTTTGTATTACAATTGCTTGAAATTCAGGGGTGAATTACGCAGTTGCTGTGAAGAGGCAGTTCATTTCACAATGATTAAGACTAAAAGCAACACATTTGGCAGTCCATTTGATAATGTATTCTATTTAGCCATGCCCATGACATAATTTGGCTTACTATTTGGATTAATTACTCTAAGTCTCAACTTGCATTGCAGTGAAAATGTTCACAAACATAGGCATATTTGACCAAACACTGTACTGTACATATAAAGATTTCAGGAGCTGCAAAATAATACTAAACCCCAAATATCAGGGTATCCTGCAACAATAGGCTCAGTGACAGAACTCAGTTCATAAATAAGGGGCACCGTCTGTGGGTAGTTTCTATAACATCTAGAAGTAAGGATCATATATTTGGTAAGATCCTGCATTATTATGGAATAATGGACAATTCCTGATCTTTTAGAAACCATTTCCAGAGGGGATAGCCTTATTAGTCTGTTGCAGAAAAAACAACAGAATCTGCAACCCTATACACATTTACCTGGGAGTAAATCCCATTGAACTCAAGGGGGTTTACTTCTGGGTAGACATACATAGGATTGCACTGTAACACAAGAAGGTTTTGTAGACTACAGTTCACTTCATCAGATGCAAGAAGTGTTGTTCTAATAGACAGGTATACAGAGAGAGAGAGAGAGAGAGAGAGAGAGAGAGAGAGAGAGAGAGAGAGAGAGAGAGAGAGAGAGAGAGAGAGGTGGGAAAACAATTGGAAATAGCAAAGCAAATGCCCCCCAAAATACAAGAGTCCTATCCTGTGACAATTCTATAAGCATGCTGACAATTCATAATAGCAATGTTTATAGCAATGTTTTTCTTAGCAATGCTAAGTGAATTAATTCTGCAATGTGACAGAATTCCATTGTCATGATTCAAACCTGGAAGAACAGAATCAAATATCATGATAAAATTCTTTTCAGATTTTAATGCTGATTTGTGAGAAATGCCACCAATACCATTTAGCCATAGGGCTGTAGCCCACAGAATGCCCATGGATATAAGCTGGTATTTTGGGCTGGTCCATGTGCAGTTGCACAAGTGCATGTGAAAAAAACTGCACGTGAAAAAAAACTGCACAACAATTTTATGTGCAACACCTTGTGCAATGTCAAAAATGTCAGGATTCCATGTTTATTTCTGTGCACAAAAACTTGCACGATCAGTGTCACTTGTGAGTGAAAGCCTAGCATAGGATACAACCCAAAGCCAGAGCTTTTGATTTCTATGGGAGAGTAAAACATGCACAAAGAATGCAACGCTATGCATACTTACACAGAAGTAAGCACGTCAAACAGAGTGAGACTTACTTCCAAATAAATGTGCATGGGATTGCAGTAAACATTGTAATGTAGATGATGATGATGATGATGATGATGATGATGATGATGATGATGATAAAGTGCTTACAATTGCTAGATGTTTTGCAAAAATTAAAAACAACAACATGATCTTATCTCTGGCTTACAATCTAAAGGGTCTTTTCCTCTCCCCATTGAAATCAGTGGGATTTACAAGAGCTTAGCTTGGACTGGTTCAAGTGCCACATGTCTATTTCATGCCATGAGAGTCAGTGTTCCACCATTTTCCATCTTGTGAACACATGGTGAAATAGTTAGCAAGTGCATTCTTGATCAAATGTCACAGTGTCCATGCACAGTATATAGAAAAACATATGCATAGGAAAATTGTCCCATGTGATGCCTGCCTGAGTCTTCCAGGTTAACTGCAGTGCATTGATGAAGCTAAGAAAAAACATTCTGCATTCTGGCTCTTCATTGGAAAGAGAGCAGAGCTGGTGGGGATGAAATGGGTTCAGAAGACAGGAAAGGTGAGTGATGAAGTTTCAAGAATTTCAGCCCACACAAACGTATGTTCAAACTGTTCTCAGTCAGCAGCTCACCCCCAAAAATATTCATCTTGTCCTGCAGAGGGTGCTTCAGTCTGAGCTCAGTGCAGTCATGGGCTCCAGTACATTTTCAAGTTCTAGGAAAGCATGTATATCATGCTCACCTTAAATGCATAGAAGCAAAGGGGTAGGAGGGATCACAAAGGAGATACAATATTCTTCTTAGGAAAGAAAAGTAGTCAAAACAAAAACAGTAACTACAGTGGAGAGTTGACATTTCCTCTGTATGCTATAGACAAGCAGCATTCCACATGCTTGCAAATTTCAGCAAGCGAAGGGATTTCCCAGCCCGCTGCAGTCCAAGAAGGGATAAAGGAAGCCCTCTCAAGGCAGTTTCACACATTATGCAAACCCAAGTTTACCATTGAGTGAGGATCTGTGGATAATCTTGGCTCTTTGGCAAGTGTACCTGTATATTACCTGTTTGTGCAAAGGTGTTTTTGTTCTATTAATGTGTTACATTTTTTAGGCATGCCCCTAAAGTGTAATGTGTGGACATTACATGCAGGTATTTACTTCCACATTTGTGTGCTTAGATTCAAGATGCATAATTGGTTTTGACTAATGTCTTGATCAAGCTAGCAATTAAACATGCTAGTGAATCAAGGCAGCTTCCCTGGGTCATGAAAACAGGCCTGAATGAAGTTGTGGTTGGAACCAAAGAGGACAAGACACGGTATGCTTTGAAGTCAGAATCAATGCATATTTACTTAGAAGAAATCAGTTGCAATACATTTAATGGAACTTAAATGGAATAATGTCATCATGCCACGTCAATCACTTCCGGCTTCGGCAGAGCTGCCCGCACCAGGCGTGGACAAGCTATGCCATGCCGCTGCTGCCCCTTCTGCATGAGGCGGTATTGGAGCCTCTGTTCTGGATTCTGAATGTCAAACAAACCAATCTGGCTGCAGCTACTATCGTTCCTCTCCCCTTGCAAGGATGGAAGGGCAGCAGCATCAGAGGTGTGGAAAGACTGGAGCGAGCGGAGCGGTGGCTCCGGGCGGCTCCGCGCGGCATCGGACGACGCTGCTCCGCTCGCTCCAGTCTTTCCATGGAGCGCGCGCCAGCCCAGTGACGCGGGCGGGCACTCCAGGCCTTCTCCCCTGGCCTCGGAGTTGGAGAAAGCCCCGGAGCGTCCACCACAACCGGCGGCCAGGGCTTTCTGAAGGCGGCCGACTGCGGCACCGCACTATTCATCCTTTTTCGCACATGCGCAGAATGTTTATGTAAAGCTCCGGGGCTTTCTCCGCCTCCAAGGCCGGGGGAGAAGGCCTCGGAGTGCCCACCCGCGTCACCCGGTGCGCACGCAGGTAAGCCGGGTCGCCCCCCCTGGGCGGCGCTGCCCCCCCGGAGTGGCGCTGCCCCCCGGAGCGGCGCCGCAGCAGCCGTGCCCCAGGCAGCATCAGCTGCAGATACGCATTGTTGTCCCTGCTGCCTGGGCAAGGGGATGATGATCACCAACAGCTCCACCCCTTCCCTTCCTCACAGTGAACCAGTCTGTGGCAGGGGCTGTTGAATACGACAGAATGTTGAATGTTTATGAGTGTGCCACTTACGGTATTTGCAAGACATGTTCATCTGTGATAGAGTGAAATATTTGCATACTGTACATTGTAAAAACCCAGAGCCATGCATATGCAGTGAAACCTTCAACATGCACCCAGATCCACCCTGTCATTCTCCATCTATACTTCATTGTGCTTTCCAGATTGTGTGAATCAGACTTGTAAGCCGATGCATATTTGAAGCAAGTCACACTAAGTTCAGTGAGGCTTGCTTATGCCCAAGATAAATGGGAAAGCTGCACATCTCTAAGCCCTTGCTTGGAAATCAAGAGAGGAGCTTGCAATTTGTTTAATTTGATAAGGAATTCAAGCCATGAAGGCACAATTGAAGTGTTTTATGATCTGCAACTGTCTTCATCACTGGCAGCATTTTTGTAGATCGTGGATAACCAAACAAACACAATGTAATTGATTGCCAGGCCTCAATGTAAAATTGCCTTTTTGCCTTTTAAGTAGAACCATCAGGGGCGCCTGAAACAAAAAATGCTGTATCAGACAGATAAGCACATCAGGGCACTTGATTGTGTTAACTGAACTATTTAGCTGATACTCTCAAGGTGTGGTTTGCAGTGCTGCAAGAATAGTTTCCAAGAATTGATTTAGGGAGTACTCCTGAAGTGAATGATGTTCATTGAATTTTCCCCTTAAGTATGTTCTTTCAAACTGGGATGGGGGTGGTTCTTCTAACCAATTTATCTTTCTGTTTCTATCCAATTTCTCTTTCATCCTCCATGTTATTGTACTGCCCAAGGTGACAGAACATATTGGGTTGCATTGTTAGGACACAACCATTAACAGAGCAGATCAGTGTTCCCAGTCCTCTTTTATAGGGAATTTCTTGACATGCCTGCTAAATCAGCTTTACCTACCATGGTTTCACACTAGCTAAGTGAAGACAGAACAGCACAAGTGAGGCTACCCGAGCAATCCTGCTGGTGTCCATTTGATGATTTGAGGGCTGTTGTTGTCATTTCTTTGTGCCTGACTTATGCAAAGTCTGATGCAAGGTCAGAAGAAGTACTGAAGGTCCATCTCATTGAACATCCTGTTTCCAAGAGTGGTCAAACAAGAATGTCTCTGGGTAGCTCACGTGCAGGGCATAAAGACAACAGCCCTTCCCTTTTGTTGTCCCAATCATCTGGTATTCAATGGTATTCTGCCTCTGAACATGGAGGCTTTGTTTTGCTATCATGACTTAAAAGCTACTAAGACAAACTGCCTGGTGTTTCCAAATCAAAACGTCTATGTGAGCAATAGGATTCATGATGTCCTGCACTGTAGAACTCCAAGGTCTGTTTGCCATCACCATCAATTAATTTAGAACAAAGAATGCAATGCATCAAAATGATTCCACATTTAGTCAAGGCCTGCTTAGTTTGATCAAAGTCCATCTAGCCCAACATCTTGCTTTTCACAGTGGCCAACTAAATACCCCCCCCCCAAAAGAAAACCTTCCACCCAAGCAGTGCTAAAGGTAATGATCTTCTCCCACTGCAGCTCCTCAATAACTGGTCTTTAAGGGCATACTCAGTGGTGGCATCAGAAGTCACTGGTCAAAAGTCCACAACTATAAGAGAGCTCACCTGGTCAGGCCAACTTCCTGAGCCCCCCAGTGTACTGGTCAGTCAATGCAAAGTCTCCTCATTCACTGATGGAGGAGGTGGGATGAGCTGCCCACTGCCGTGGCCAGTAAGTGGGCAGGGCAGTGCAGAGCTTTGCCCCAGGTGCCCCCCCCCAATTATTCTGGTGCCAGCATTGTTCTCTGAGCATGGAAGTACACCTCACCATCTTGATGGCTGCCATAAATTGACGGATTAATGCCAATAAAGGAAACCACATCTTACTGCTAGGGGTAAATGATCATCGGTCAACCACAGAAGCAGTGGCCAAAAATACCATTTGTACAACTGTAAAGAAAATCTATCACATCAGAGCTAGGAAACATCAGGTTTTGTTTGCTATATATTTTGGTTTGGTTTGGTTCTAAATCCATCTTCTAAGCCAAAGCTCCCAAAGCACCTTACAGTTAAAAACTCTAACAATGAAAATTTCACAATGCAATATAAAACCAATTCTGTAGCAACGGCCACGGAAAAAAAGGCCTGCAGGCAAGCAGACAAAGGGCTCAGCAGTTCAGTTCTGAGACAAGAAGAGTCATCCTAAACATGCAGCAGCATCAGTCCCACTTCTCTAGCCGGATATCATCACTGAATACAATTGTATCCCAATTGGAGATCTCCAGACACAGAAACTTGTAAGAAGGCAGCAATACTCCTCCCAATGGCTCTGTAAGAAGGCAGCAATACTGTACTCTTCCCAATGGCTCTCCTGGAAGGTGGATCCTGGAACAGGTTCATAAGAACATAAGAAGAGCCCTGCTGGATCAGGCCAAAAGCCCATCTAGTCCAGCTTCCTGTATCTCACAGTGGCCCCACCAGATGCCTCAGGGAGCACACAAGACAACAAGATAACCTGTTTCCTATTGTCACTCCCTTGCACCTGGCACAGAGAAAACCCACTTCTAAAACCAGGAGGTTGCTTATGGCTTGTAACCTGTGATGGTTTTTTCCTCCATGAATCTGTCCAAACCCCTTTTAAAGGCATCTAGGCCAGGTGCCATCACCACATCCTGTGGCAAGGAGTTCCACAGATGAATTACACGCTGGGTAAAGAAATATTTTCTTTTGTCCGTTCTAACTCTCCCTCCACTCAATTTTAGTACATGTCCCCTGGTTCTGGTGTTGTGCGAGAGGGAGAAGAATTTCCCTCTATCCACTCTCTCCAACCCATGCATAATTTTATACGTCTCAATCATGTGGTTCACAGCAGCCCTTCGCTCCTCCTCCACTCCAGCACCTCTGCTGGGGTTTTCATGGAGGAAGATGCCAGTCATTCCATCCTCCCCTTGACTGCTCTCCAAAGAGAAGCATGTGAGAAGAGGAGGGGGCAGCCATGGAGTGGTTAGGTTAGGAGGTGGCTGAGGTGCAGTTTGCTACCCCCCCCCCCACAGGCTGACACTCAAAGCAGCTGTTTTATTCAATCCCATGAATGGGACATCCCTGACCTTAATCTGCAGACATGTGCAGATGATCACATTTATTATGTAGTTTTATTGCTGATTTCTGCACACCAAGCTGCATAGGCCACGGATTCTCTCTCCTTAATTGATAACTCTGCTCTAGAAAACATGTTCCACCCTATGGATTTACTCACCATCCAGGAAGCGCATATCAAAATGTTAAGCAGATGTGGGTTGCCCTATAAAACTGCAATCCCATAGAACGTGAACTTATTTCTCAGTACAAATCTTTAGGATCAGGCAAAACCTTCTTTTCCCAGGCTAGGTTATCACATTTTCAGCTGGTCCCATTGGCTGTGCCTTTAACAGTGGCTAGACAAGCAGCAATCAAGAGGTGATTATGTGTATCTCCATTCTTCACATCTTGATTCCGAATATCAAGTAAGAGCAGGTTAGGGGTGGGGGGCTCTGATAGATAGGCAACCCTGCGAACTTCCATCCAGTTAATCAAACAGGAGCTGTTTCACGTCTTTTAGGAGGGTTACCTGACTTCCCCTAGAACAGTTTAGAGACCAGAACAATAATACTGCCATTTTGAGGTGTGTGTGTGTGTGTGTGTGTGTGTGTGTGTGTGTGTGTGTGTGTGTGTGTGTGTGTGTGTGGTTAACTGTGATTTCTACTGACAGTGGATGTCTAGGCAGTCGATGTTTTATCACTTCACTATCAAATACTAATACATTCCAAAAAAGTAACAATTACTTCTCTAGTTGTGACTCCCAGATTGTAAAACTAAAGATAGGATTATCCTCGACTCACACGTTATCTAATCAAAGTAAGTTCAGTTTTAAAACTTCTCTTTGATTTGTCCTACAGCTCAAGTGCTACTTTAAAAAAAAACCAAAAAAGAAAAAAAAATCTCATTTAAGAGGCAGAAACACTACACTCTTCATACTGTGGCCCAATTTCTCGCTATTCATTTGAATGAATGACTTGGATTGAATTCCATTACTTTCAGTTTTGGCATATAATGGAGTCTAAAAATGGAACTGCCTCTGGCACAGTTTACAAAAAACAGCATTTCATGCAAACCTAAGGAAAAAAATCTTCTTTCATTTGTTAATCAAAGTCTGTCCAATGGCAATTTACAGATCAAGAATTCAGCTTCAGTCATTAACCATTACACCAACTAATTCCTTATTTTAGTAATTCTTCATTATGTGCAAATATTGAGACTTTTAAATTCCAGGCCTCCTGACATGGTCATTATCACCTAATGATCTCTGCTCTGCACATCACGCTATTGTTAAGCATCAAAATGCTGTTAAAAGCACTGGTTGAAAAGTTGGAAGCCTCAGGAAATGGACTGAAACTATCCAGGCTGTCATTTTTCTTGCAGCTCAATTCTCTGGTCAGAACTGCCCTACCCTTCCTGGCCAGTTCAATGGAACAGATGCTCTTGGTGTTCAAATAAGTGTTCATAGCTTACAAATCATCCTGGGTCTGATTTGCCTTGCCTGATGAAGGAATCTGCTGAACCTAAAAGCTTGCTCATTTTTGTGACCTTTTTGTTGGTCCTAAAGTAAATAACCCTACTTTGACCACAATACTATGGGTTTGTTCTAAAGATACCATGGGGATGGATAATTTTATTATAAAGCTTTTGACCTGGGCATCACAGATTCCCCCACCCCCATAAAGAGTACAGTATTGTGCATGGGGAGGGCTTCTTTGAAGCTGTCAAGACCGCCTAGGTGTCGAGAAACTCCTCGTCCAGTAGGTGGCAGTCATAGAGCCTATTTCGGACACGACTTAACAACTGAACAACAACAACAACCACCCCAGAAAAGGCCAGTGCGTGGCGCAGTGGGTTAAACAGCTGAACCATGGTCAACAGTTCGAATCTGCGACGGGGTGAGCTCTCGTTGCTTGGCCAGCTGCTGCCAACCTAGCAGTTCCAAAGCATGTTAATGTGAGTAGATAAATAGGTACCGCTTGCAGGAAGGTAAACAGCGCTCCGTGTTCCTGCCGCATGCTACACCCTGCGGCAAGGAGAGTCATGCCAGCCACATGACCACGGAGGCGTCTTCGGACAACGCTGGCTCTTCGGCTTTGAAATGGGGATGAGCACCACACCCTAGAGTCGGACACGACTGGACTTAATTGTCAGGGGTCACCTTTACCTTTTTTTTTTTTAACCCCGGAAAACAACGGAGAAAGGCGTTGTGCTACTACACAAAATCCAGAGGGATCCCAGGGTTAGCTCAACTCTCTGTAATTCTACCAGAGCTCATAACGGAGCAGCAGGAAACAACCTGAAGTCCAAGGCTTCACATATCTTGTACAACTCCAGATTACGACTGAGAAACATGCACAGGCTCATTATCGCCAGTCACCTGTCTGAACTCACACAGCTGCGATTGTTCACTGACAGCACACACGCAATAGTGTTGACTGCTGTTTACTGGTGCCGCGGCCTCGAATCCCCAGACACACTTCAAACTGCAAAAGCGGGAGCGCTTTCCCCACCCTGGCGGGTCACCATCCCGCCAACTTTGCCTCAGGGGCGAGAAAAGGGGTGCCTTTGATCTGTTGTTTTGTTAAAAACCATTAAGGGCTAATTGACTTTGAAATGCAGCAGGCCTAGGAACTGGGGTGAGAAGGGTGGGATTCAGAGATCTGCCGCCCACGGTCGACCGCAACCTGCGGGGCTTCTCCTTTCAGACCCAAATAATTGGTGCCGCCTCCCACTCAAATCCATTAATGGATGCTTGCAAAACCCTCAGGCTCTGATCAAAAGACTAGTCCCTACGGGCCGTGCACGGGACCCATTGGCATGAAGGGGGGGGCAGGTTCCAGGGGCAATTTGTCTCCGAGTCCGAGCTCGTTCGGGTATCGGCCGCTTTTCCGTGCTTGGACTTCAGCCTTTAAAACAAGTGACACATAGGAGAAATGTTCGTGCCTCTGAGCACACGAAGAGTGCACTCCCTCTCCTGCCGAAGAATCAGAGCCCACTTCCCATATATCCGAGATTGAATGAGCGATCCTCTGTTAGCGTATGTGGCTTCTTCAAGAGCCGTTTTGAGTTCATTTCAGAGGCGTCCGACTGGATCCAGGGCACGTTTACCTTACTAGCAAGTATTTTCTGATACATGTAACCTGTACCATAAGATTGTAGCCGAGGCATCCGAGTTAACCGCTGCTAAGGACTGACCCCCCCCCTTCCAAGAAATCTAGATTACCAGACCAGTCCCCCCCCCCTTGCGCTTCTTCTCCGGGGCTCTCGTGGTGGTGCCATGCTTTCACCACGGTGTCCTTCCCTGCAGTTCCGTACCTCAACGCCCCGAGTGAACTGGCTGTCAAAAAGCGCAGCCCCTGACTCCGAGGTGGTTATCACGTGGTGGGGAGGTGGCGATTCGGGGCATGCACTGAGCGGGCACCAGGCCCTGAGATCTCCCAGTCTTTCGAGACTGGGAAGCTGCAGCCGCGCCACCTGCGGGAGGCCATTAGGGGCGCTGCTGCTGCGGGCTCTCACTCAAGCCACGCTCTTTGCCCCCCGGCCAAGTTCATGCAGCTGCATTTCGGACCCAACCAAGAGTGACATTTGTGGCCTTCTCCAATCACATGATTTAATTTAATCACACACTGAGAGTTAATACTGGGAGGTATGGTGGTCGCCAGCACCAACCAGCGCATCCACACGCAACGATGGAGAGGGGCTTTGCTTGCGTGCCGTGGCTGGCACAGAGCAACCAGTTACCTTCAGCTTCAGATGGGACACCCGCCGGCCCTTGTCTGCAGGCCTTGCCGCTGTCCCCCCACGAGAGTGCCCGCACCAGGACGAATGAGCCGCGGATCGAGAGCCCGGGACATACCGACGGAGCAGCGAGCCCGGCGGACGAAGGTGAGTTGGTTGGAGGCCTTCTTAGGATTAGGAGCAAGGCAAGGCCGTTCTTGTCTTCACGCTATTGGCAACAGGACGTCGTCGTTCAAGCTAAACAGCAGGGGGGTGATGGGATTTATTATCGCAGTCCCTCCCAGGCAGAGTCTTACTTTAAATTAAGGTGCCAAGGGTGAAGTTTCAATTAAACCGCCTGAGTGCAATTTGCCGAAAAGCGGCATACACGTGTCCAAAGTATAGAAATAAATGGAGAGCCGCAGGAGACCGCAGGCCTCACTAGGCGGATCAGTTCGTGAGTGCCCAAGGCTGGCGCTATATGCGGGTCACTCGGTGCCTGCCTCCTCTTCTGTCGTTGTGTAAGCGTTGGATATGTGTGTTTTCGACGAGTTCAGGGTAGTCTACGCACTTCTCTTCTCCTGTCTCACCCATTTGTGTGGTGGGTTTTGGCTATGGGGGAAAAGCCACAAGTCACTTAGCGAGCTTCTCGGTTGAATCCGGGTCTTCCCCAGCTTAGTCTCAGTGAGTCCCGCTCTCCGGCGATTGCCTTACAATGTGCCCGCTAAAAACGTGTGTGTGAAGCGGTCCCGAAAAGGGAACAGGGAAAACCTCGGTTAAGTCGGAAACTGAAATGACACTTGACTCAATTTCAAATGTTGGTAATGGTAAATATTCAGAATTCAAAACAAACGGTTGGCGCCAAAGATTTTCTCCCTGAACGAAGGAAGGATGCCTTTTGTCGGAGTAACGAAACCTTTGGATCCAGCTCAGCGTCTTTTAATGACAGATTTTACTTTTCAAATGCGACCCCTACGTTTAACTTCGCTCCTGTTGATCGAAAACTATAAATGCCCCAGTTCGCAAGACTACTATAACTCTTGCATATTTGGAGCATATAGAAAGAAAGCCCAAAACGCTTTTTCAACCTTACAGTATTCGCAAAAGCCCTGTGAAGGAGATCGACAACTTTTTTCCTCCTTTTTCTAAAAATTGCCCTCCCCCCTTAAACCTTCTTCTGTTATTGTATGCCGTCTTTGGGGGCGCTAGGTGATGAGAGCGAAAGGAGGGCTTAGAAAAATCCTTGGAATTCATTGTAAACTTGGGGAGCGGGGGCTGAGACTGAGCGATGATTATTTTCCGCAGCAGCCAACGAGTGAACGGGGATTTGAATCCAACGCTCAAAAGGTCCGTCAGCATGCGGCCCCCGGCTACCCCCCCAAAAAAAAATGGTTTCCGCAAACAAGGCTTTGTCCAGGGAGATCCCAGTTGGGGCACGCTGTAAAAGAAGACCATCCCACTGCGGGAAATCTACAGAACGGGGTGTATGGAGAACGAGCCGAGGAAAGTGTTCTGACTTTTAGCTGGTTTTTGTCCAAGCAGATTCGAGCCCGAACAGTTCCGCATCGAGCCTGTGGGAACCAGAAGCCTGGTGGGAAGAAGGAGGCAGCAGCGCCGGCTCCGAGCCCAGCGCCAACCGGTCTGCCCGAGGGTCCCGTACCAAGTTCTCTGCTGTGCAGCTCCAAGAACTGGAGAGAACTTTCCAGGGGCGGCGCTACCTCGACGCCAGCGAGAAGCAGCGGCTGTCCGAGGTGCTGAATCTGTCCCCGGTGCAGGTGAGAGGCCGTTTGTCTGGGAAGTACAGCACTAGCAAAGACGGGAGGGTGAATGGCTTTAAACTGCCATCCTAGATGCAATGCAAGTCCCACTAAACTTCGTGGGACACTTCTAAGGTGTATAGACTAGACGGGAGGGTAGGATCAGGAGCTTGTCCCACCGGCCAAACCAGATATGATTTATTTATTTATTTCATTTATTTCAGGAATTTGTAGCCCGCCTTTCTCCCGAAGGCATTCAAGGCGGCTTACAACATATTAAAATACATAACACATTAAAACAATTTAAAAACACATTAAAATAATTAAAACACTTAAGTTAAAAATAGACAACCCCAGTGGGTCACCAGCATATACATATATTAAACCAATTGTTAAAAAGTCAGCCCACCATGTCAGACATTAAAAGCAGTCCTGAATAAAAACGTCTTAAGGCCCCGCCGAAAGGCCTCTAAGGAGGGAGTCGTTCTTAATTCCAAGGGGAGGGAATTCCACAATTGGGGCGCCACCGCCGAGAAGGCCCTATTCCGCGCCGCCATCCCCCTCACTTCTGTCAATGGCGGCACGGTTAACAGGGCCCCCCCTGATGACCTCAGAGTACGGGTCGGATTATAAGGAAGGAGGCGGTCCCTCAAATACCCTGGACCCGAGCCGTTAAGGGCTTTAAAAGTCAAAACTAGCACTTTGAATTGTGCCCGGAAACGAACCGGCAGCCAGTGTAGCTGCCGAAGCAACGGTCCGACTGAGTCGAACCGACAAGCCCCGGCAACCACCCGGGCCGCCGCATTCTGCACTAGTTGCAGTTTCCGAACAGTCTTCAAAGGCAGCCCCACGTAGAGCGCATTGCAGTAATCTAGTCTAGATGTCACTAGGGCATGGGTCACTGTGGCCAGGTCTGCACGATCCAAGTACGGTCGCAGCTGGCGCACCAGCCGAAGCTGGGCAAAAGCCCCCCTGGCCACAGCCGCCACCTGGTTTGGGCCCCCAGCTGCTATTTGCCCCATGAAACAGACTTTAGCTCCAAAGAAAGCAATACATCTTTGTTCAACAAATATTTAATATGTAAAGGGCATGTATTTATTTGATCTTGTCTGTAAACAGCTCTGTGAACTTTTTGTTAAAAAGCGGTATATAAATACTGTATTATTATTATTATTAATAATAATAATTTATTATTTATTTATATAATATAATAATAATAATAATAATAATAATAATAATAATAATAATAATAATAAAGGCCTAAAAGCACCATGCAAGCCTCCCTGAGTGTTGGAGATGGGAGCTCATCCAATAAATGGTTTACCACAGCTGAGATCTTTTCATTATACGCCTGATCTCTGATGGGGAACAGCTTAGTAGGGGACAAGTATTAACTAGTTAGGAGTAGGTGATAGAGACAACTGCTTTGGTCCCTTGCAAACCTCCTTCTGTTATTATTACCGATCATACAAAAGAGGACTTTATGTGTCCATGAAACTTATAAAAGAGCCAGAATGTAAGCAGAAGTCCAATAAGAAAGTCCTATCAGGTGTTACAAGGACCAACCAAAAATGCTATCAAGTGTTCAGTAAGCTTTTAAAATTCTCTAGGTCGGACTCTTCTTTAGTCTGGATGTTAAGCAAAAAAAGGGGGGAGTGGAAAAGTCTCTCTCTCTGATGTGTGCATCTTAAAATGGGGTGCTGGAGATGCTTTGCAGACTTAATTAGATAGACAGTGTTTGGTGCAAAAATATCTAGGTTGCAGCAAGGCATGCTGGGATGATGGAGCAGTAGCTGCTTTCATTCTGAAAATGTCAAAGCAATTTGTATTTATTTATTCAAAGATATATATCCTGCCATTTAGCCTTCAAGGAGACTCAAATTCTGTCTACTGAAATATGTTACAGCATAAACTAGACAGAAATGCTTGCTTTTAATGAAGGACAGATAATTTTTATATATCCTATGTGGGAACACAAGTATTGGGAGGAATTACCAATTGTTTTTTCTGGCACAGTGCCTGGGCCCTGGGTACCTGACTTTCAAGCTTAGCAGCTGGAAATGCTTTGAAGAGCTTTCATTTCTAAATTAAGGTGGGCTAAACTGTGGCTAAAGACACAGGAGCACTGTCAGGAATGGAAAACCCTTAGCAACAACACTACCAGCACCCACAACTGCAGAAAAGCAAGTAGGGAATTACACCATGGAGCTGGAGGTACAGCTTCATACTGGCCATGAAGGTCTTAAATGTTACAGAGAGAGTTCTTGGGTCTATCAGTGGCAACTGAGGTTGCTGGGAACTTGGTATCATGTTGCCAGGCAGAGCCAGTGGGAAGTCTTTGCTCTGGAATATGCCACAGAAGCCGTTTTCAATCACTGACAAGTTTGCAAGCCACTATTCCTTCTTAAAGGAGAAACACGTGCCAAGAAAATACCTCATCTTCTTTCAGTCGCAGTCAACTTAATTGGCTGTGAGGATACACATTGGGCTTACTGCGAGGGAATGCCCACTGTTCTTCCTTATTCTGGTCTCAAGGGACCAGCATTCACGCAACACCATTGCCTATTCCTCACTGAGAGAGAGAGAGAACTCCAACCAAAGTTGTTCTCCGGGGGGGGGGGGGGGATATTTCCACCAACGTTCACCAGCAAACCTCCAAACTCTCTTACCCTCTGGCTATTTTCCCTACTTGCTTTATACTGTATTCTTCAAAGTCACACACCAACTATAGAAGCTTGGTGTAATCCCACCCATTCAGCAGTATTCCTTTTTCCAGGTGAACCTTTTCCTATTCCGCCTAGCAGAGCAGTCATGCCCAACAACTTATCTTGGTTTGAACAGAAGCTAGAGAGAGCTGTTCTACCATAGGGACGACGACATCAGAATCACTATACTTGTCTCCTTATGTCAAAATATCATGAAGTTCTGTTGCAAGTCTGTGTGGTAAAGATAAAAGGAATCTGGTTTCTTTTTCTAGATAAAGACTTGGTTTCAAAACCGTCGCATGAAGTTCAAGCATCAAATGCGAGAGGCAAAGGTTGGAGTGCTGATTTCAAACTACTGCACACAGTCTTATTGTCCTGAGATGTCTGCATCCAGTGCCTCCCCTGGTTGGAAGTACAATGTTGTCTCCCATCCTGCCGGTTCAGTATTGCAGATAGACCCAGCTTTGCTGAGTCCAGCTTGGCTGATGCCACCATCACTGCCAGAGTTGCCACCAGTTAGATCCAATAGACACTTCCTATTATCTCCCGTTTCTGCATTTTCCCCCTACCAACTCAAAGATCCAGGAAATTACCTAATTCGGGATTTGGGGGGATATCCACCACATCCTCCTCCTTTTTAAATGCATCCAGATGTGAATGTAAAAGATGACATACATACATACATACATACATACATACATACATACATACATACATACATACATACAATTTCACATTAGATATTCAGTCTTACAAGCCTCTCATTTATAGGTGGTGCTGCTTGTTTTCATATTGTAATGCAGTAAGGTTGGCTTTTTCTCCCTACTGAACTACATATAATTATTATAAATTATTCCATTAAGTGTCCACTAAATGTAACTGGGGAAAAAAATGAACATTTATAGTTTCACTTTGTCTTAAGGGACCAATTCTTAAAGCTAAGAACGGGCTTTTGAAATGCTTTCAAACTTTACATAAATTATCTCAACAGCTAATGGGAATAAACTATGAATTGCAGCATGGATTGAATGGTATGAATATCAAGGCGTCATTTAATAAAGGTTTAATTTTTTGCTATATATTACATCACACCAGTGTTTTATCTGTGACACTACTTTATAGACAGCATTCATGGTTCAACTGAACTAACTTCACAGTGGTGTCGCTTGAGGTGGGGCGGAACGGTAAGTTCCGCACTGTGCTAACCTCCATTTACTCTCCTGCACGAGGCAGCCTCGCCGTCGGAGCCATTCAGTGCGGCAAAGGCTACGTGCAGGGAGTCTACTACGTGTTGCCTTCGCCACACTGAATGGCTCTGATGGTGAGGAGGCGGGGCCGCCTCGTGCCGGAGTGTACACAGAGGTTAGCACAGTGCAGAACTTACCGTTCCGCTCCACCTCAAGCAACGCCACTGTAGTTTCAAATCCTAAAAAGGTGCAAACTCTTCACCTCACCCCGGATTAAAGTGATTTACTGATTGGTTGATCAATTAAAAAAACCACTTAATTGTGCTTATAGGTGTTTTTCTAAATATAATTTTGCTTGACATACACAGATGGAAAAACAGCTCATTCCCTGTTAGGGAATATTGAGAAGATACTGAAGGAGGACTCCAACTGCTAAACTACCACCCACTTGTAGCCTCTATAGCGCACTTGTCAGCAGTGTTGCTTTTGTGCATTGGAACAATTTCCAACTAAGCACAGAAAGACGGAGGCTTGAAGAGATGTTTTGGCATACTCTGCTGACCAAATCGACGCTCTCCTTCCCTTTATCTAAAACATGCAGGACAGGTATGCAGTAACTCTCCTTCAGTGGTACACTAAAACAGGGCAGGGCAGTTTTTAAGCTTCTAGGAATGCTTCTTAAACAAAATGTTGCCAGAGCCTTGGGAGCTACAAGTGCAAAATGGCAGCTTGCGGAGGCGGAGCCACTTGCGAAGTTCCTAGGAGGCTTGTTACGTTAATTTACATGTGGGGGGTAATTGGACGCCTTGCGACTATAGCCACCTCCTTGGATGCCTGAGTTCGGGGAAAATAGGAAAAGTTTCACAGCGTGTTAGTGGCTAATCCGGACTCTGTTATTCTGTACTTTTCTTTTCCCTTTTCTTTTTGTATTGTCTGTTTTTATGTATTATAACAAAATAAAAAATATTTCTGGAAAAAAAGGAAGTTTCACAGCGCACGCTCTGCTGGCGGAAGCCGTCGTAAATGTGCTGTAAAGCATATTGCAACAGAGTCCTAACCAAGCACACCGGTGGAAAAGCCTGCACAGTCCCGCTGGTACCATATCCAGGTGGAGTGCCCAATGGAGCAGGTAAGCAGATGGGTGGGGGGGGGAGGGCGGAACCGGGTTGGGGAGGGGCTGTAACAGGGCGGGGGAGGGTGGCAGCTCTGGCCCAGGAGGGGGCAGGATTGGCAGTGCCGGTGTGCGGCACATCCTATTCGCCTCCCTGGGCCTGTTGGCCTTACACAGGGCCTCTTGGACTTGTGCCAGCCATATGGCAAGCGCAGGTTCAAGTAGACCCCTTGCAGGGTCTGGGGCTTTACCCATGGTAAGGTGACTTCCCAGCTCCCACTTTCTGCCCAGGATACAGCATAGCCTGCACCAGCCTTGCTGGGCAGAAAGTGAAGTAGGATTGGGGTGCCTGTCAACCCTACCTAGACTCCCATATAATTCTATGGAGTAATCATCTATAGAAACTCTGAGCACTGGAGTCTCATGCTCTTTACTTCTCCATCTGTTGCTTGCTATCCTGCTTTGCTGTCAGTCTGTGGAGTACTAACCCACTAGTGCTGCGGTAAATCAGTTCCATTCCAGCCTCCATCCAAGCACCACTCCCTTCTTTCCCTTTTCCATGCTGCACCTTCTTCTAAGGAGGAGTTCTTCTCTCCTCCACTTCCCTCCTAACCACTTTCCCCAGGGCTCCATTGTTGTGTGAAAGTCAGCTGTAAAATTATCCCTGTATAGTTTAAGTGCATGTGAACGAATTCTGTTATGGCCCAGTTTGAACTCGCTGTTTTGGTTTTTGAGCACTTTAGTAAACTTTTGTGCACCTTCATCCTCTTCTCCTTTCACTGCCTAATTATAAAGTCATGCAATGCATTGGCCATTACACTGGGTCTCTGCACATTATTGTTCTCCCCCCCCCCCAATGTGCACGTTACAGGTGTTTTTAAAAAGCATTGCCGATAACACAGTGCACACCAAAACCAGACCCCCCCCCTCCCATTTTTCTTCTCCTAGCACATGAAGCATACCACAGTTGCCTCCAGGTTTCTTCCCTCCCCCCCCCCCCTCACACTTGAACTGCCTCATGGTTGCCCTTGGGATTTCTCCCCTCCTGGCACACAAAGCAAGCTGCAAACAGAGCCCCTGCCTCAAGTATCACAGCCTCCTTGCTCCCGTCTCCCCAAGCCTTCTCACCCCACTTCCTATCAGCTACCTGGTGTTTGAGAAGGCAGAGGGACAGGATTGGGACCTGAAAAAGGAAGTGGGGAGGAGTAGAGTGATGTCTGCTCTAGCCAGAGCAGAGGCCCCACTTCCTTTTTGGTTGAGAGGAGGGGAGCAGTAGTGCCACCACCCACTAATGGTATGGTGAGAGGACAGTGGATAGACACTGCCTGAAGTAGCTACTTCATGGCTAGACCAGCTCTGGTGCGGTTATACTGTATATTCGACTGGAACAAATAGTCCTAGTGGGGTTCCTTTACTATGCATTTAGCCAAACTTTAAAAAGCATGCAAAAGAAACATCATCGCCTGCTTTCAGTGAAGCAAGGACTTTACACACTAGAATAAAGTGATTAGTCTTTGGGAAAACACATACCTGATAGCATTATATTCAAAAGTTTTAATGCCAATTTTTCAAAACAGTCAGCACCTATATATATTTTCTACATTTGTCATTATGGACGCTGCAATAAATCAATCCTCTTTACAAACAGAACCCTATTATACCTTTCCAACTCTCAATTTAGCCGTTTGAGAAGGCGGCTTATGATTCACTTCACAGTGTGCACTTGCAGGCACTGAGAGTTGGGGCAGAAAGTGGTACGGCAGACCAGGTGCAAAGGGTGGATAGGATGGATTTTGTAGGTGCTGATACAAGGAGGAGGAAGAGCTGGGCTGCAAAGTAGAAGGTATAAAAGGCAGAGGCACTTGTTGAGGCAGAACATGAGGATACATGGAAGACTCATGGAGCAGGCGGGATGGGAGCTGGTGCTTGTTGAACAGAGAGAAGGAAGACAAAGGCTGGAAGCTACGGCAGTGGTCTTGGAGCTCTCGCTTCAGTTTCATCCTGCGATTCTGGAACCAGACTTTGACCTAATAATAAAGACAGCACAGTCATCCATCATAAGAATGTTTACATATCCAGAATATCTATCACTGAGCCCACCATGTGGAAGAGTTTAATTACTATTGAACCATTACAGGTATGAACCAAGTTTGGAGAACTACAGTAGCCACAATTGAGTGCACGCTTAAGATTTCAATAGCACACTGACAGCCAAATCTTGTGTAAGGATCCAGCGCCGGATCCTTACACAGGATTTTGACGTCCGGACCGCCATGCGGTGGGCCGGAGATCTACTTGGGGAAGGGGACGCTCATCCCCTTCCCCAAGTGTAAACTGGGGCAGGCCCTATTGGCCTCGTCGGATTTCTGCCAGCTAAATAGCTGGCAGAAGTCGGAGGCGGCCGTGGAACGGCCTAGCCGGCCCGACGGGAACAGGGATATAGCCAACACCATCCCCTGCCCCCTCCCGGGCCAGCTCACCCAATGGGCTCCCTCCCAGGCCGGATCGCCCATGCGGCTGGCAGCAGCGGACTTACCTTCTGCCGCCAGCCACATCCTCGTTCCGGCGACGGAGTGAGGCCGGCCTTGCGCTGGCCTCCCTTACTCCCAAGGAGGTGAAAACGTGCATTATGGCACGTTTGCGACAGCTTCTGGTGCCGGAGCGCTTGCTCCGGTACCGGAAGGTTCCCCAGGATCTTGCAGTGAAACACACAACTCTATGCTGGATTGTGACTACTACATGAATATGGTTTGCATAAGATGACTGTCCAATACAATATTCCCATGTATTTAGTGCCGTATGAAGAGGATCCTAGAGTAAACTAATCACACAATTGCTCAGTATAAATAAACTTTGATCTCCTTATTTCAGAACATGCTATAGGATGGCACGAGCACTGCATTGATTGAAGTATGGATAACTCATTAGTCCTTTAAGAGCAGTTATATGCAGGCCTTATTTTTCAATGCATCATTAGACACACATATAGCAGAGACACTTCCCTACTATACCAGCACAGCCAACTGGACTATTTCAGCTAAATAAACCCATTTACCTAACTATTCCATTTTACCGGGGTAAAAAGTATGCACAGCCAGTCTCCACAAATAGATCATCAAGTAGTTAAATTGTTCCTGGATTGCATCATTTCAAATGACAGGCTTGAATACTTTACCAGGGAAGAAAAAAAAAATCCTACACACCAAGGAGAAAGCTAGGCTACAACATGGCAAGTTTTTTGTATAGAAGCATTCCTTCCTCACCCATGGCAAGATGTCAAACATGTCCCCTAGCTGCTGTCTGAAGTGGTACAGTCCAATAAACAGTACACTATATGATGTTTCCACTTCAAACGACTTTGATGATAGTGCTGAAAAAGGGGAATATAACATGGCCTTTAAGAGGCGCCCCACCCCCTCGACATAGGAGCCCGTCAGCGGAGAGAAAGCAACGTGCAGGAGAGTCCCTGCGCGTTGCTTTCTCTCCGCTGACGGGCTCCTACGACGAGCTGCAGAACTTAGCTTTCCGCCCCACCTCCAGAGACGCCAGTGCACTCAATTTTAGTGGATATCCCCTAGGTCTAGTGTGGTGCGAGAGGGAAAAGAATCCCTCAGCATCCGTCACCAAGATAACTGACCCCAGTAGGGTTCCCAAAGAAGTTCAGGCTTCTCTTAAATCAGCAGTGATGTATCTAAGTAACTAGGATACGAGTGCGAGTGCGAGTCATTTTTGCACGAGTGCGAGTCTGAGTGCAAGTTAGTGTCAAAGTTTTGGGGCAAGTACGAGTCAAGTGCGAGTCATTTTTGCACGAGTGCGAGTCGAGTACGAGTAAGGCCAAAAACCATGAGTCACGAGTCAAGTCGCTTTGGGGAGAATGGCTTTTTCCCCTGAAAATGGGGTGGGTGGGTGTCTGTGTTTGTGGGGACCTCTGAAGCTTTTAAAGCACCCACTTGGCTTCCCCTATGACTTGGAAAATGACTTGGAAATGGCAAGTCGTTACCCGCACAAGTGCGAGTCAAGTGCGAGTCCCCTGGGTCCCAAGTACGAGTGCGAGTACGAGTCAGGGAAAAAGTGACTCAGTCACGCTTGCGAGTGGAGTCATTTGACTAGAGTCCCCATCCCTGTAAATCAGTGTCTCAACAGCCAATGGAGCCACCTGGGACCTTGAGGTTCACAGCCCATAAACTCACCCAACCTCTTCAAAGAGAAGAAAAGCAACGCTCTCGCTCTCACGAACCTGAGCATCAGTGAGGTGCAGGGAAGCGGCCAGTTTTCTCCTTTCCAAACTCCCCAGATACTGCTGCCCTCTGAAGATTTTCTCCAGCTTGCAGAGCTGCTCCAAGGTGAACGCGGTGCGGATTCTACGCGGTGGTGCTTGCGGCCCATTCTCTATCCCACCCGACAAGGTAGAGGAAGTTCTGCCAGAGGTGGCGCTCTTGCTTTCATACTCAGGAGCCTCGTTAACTCTCGCCCAATCGCCTTTGCCGGCTATACAACCAGGAGGAGAAAAGACATCATTGCAACTCGTCTTCCCTTCCAGGGCGCACCCAGCAGGCTCCTGTTCACTGGCATACTTTTCTACGCCAGAAAAAAAAAAAATACTTTGGGTGGTAAATTAGATCAGTTTCCAGAAGAACACGTCCATAACGTACACCAGATTACAGCCTTATTTGGTTGCAACCGTCACCTTCTAGTGCCCGGCCCCGCACATACAACGCGGGAACGCCTCCCACCCCACGCAGTCGTCTGACTCGACCCCAGCTGTCACATGGCCGAGTGCCCCCCTGCAATTCGTTCTACTAGTCCTCAGAGAACCCCCCCCCTCCCCGACTTACCTAATGATCGTGGACGGTTAATAATGGGGATTTCCGGGGCTTGCAGATTTGCTTCTCCTCCACTTCCGACGGGACTGCTCTTTGCTGGTTGAACTACCGGGGTGTTTGTTTCTTTGGGCTGAGCCTTCACTAGGCGGGGGATCCTGCTGAATGAAGTGGGGGCGCAAGGAGGAAGCGCGCAGCGGAGGTGGGGTCTGTGCGCTGTCCCGCTTGGCTCGGGAACACATGGCATGTCCGGGCTGTTCTTGGCGATGCTGCTCCTCCAGGCTGCTGTGCTAGACTTCTGTCGCTCGCTCGTGCCCCTCCCCATCCAGCCTCTGACGATTTATCTCGGGAGCAGGAGAAGAGGAGTCTCCTTTGCGGCCTCTATCGAAAGAGTGAATCCCCGTCAAAAACCCACAACTAACTGCCCGAAGTTATGGAGGAAAGTTCACACGTCTGGCAAACGTCGGCAGGTCCCTGGCTCCAGCGTGTCTGCGCCCCCTAAGGCGATGCAAAGCTACTGCTAGATCCTCCCCATCGGGAATATGCCGTCATGTAAGCGACGTCCTCCATGACAAGGCAATCTGCCTACTACCATCTTTAGGCCCCTGAAACCTGCATCGCACGGTGGAATGCCGCCTGGCAACCCTAAACAACTGTTCATTGAATGAATGAGGAGACTTTTCATTGAATTCATGTACGGCGCAATCCGATACACATTATTTATTTTTCACATTTTTATACAGCTCTTCTTCCATGGTGGCGCTCAGGGAGGTGTACATAATTCTCTTGTCCTCACAACAACTCTGTGAGGTGGTTTAGGCTGAAGGCTGATTCACACTAGCCCTTCCGTGCACGTTTGCTCTACTCTAGCGTCTGTACGTGCGTCTAGCAGTTCTCTGAACGTTTGCCCGCCTTCTTGAAGAAAGTACAGCTGTGATTTGGTGAAGAGAAATGCGCTTCTCTGATTGGTGAGCTGCCTAGCACCGGGAGCATAAACGCTAGCTTAAACGCGAGCGCAGCAAAAAGATAAACCGAAACCATCTCTCCTGGCTGCGTCGTAAGCTCATGCTGCGTCAAACGCAAGCATGAAAAACGCACGAAAAGAAGCCAAAAGGCGCACGGAAAGGGCTGGTGTGAATCAGCTGAGAGCAGAAGTAGTGTCTGGCCCAAGGTCAACCCAGGAAGCTTCCTGAACCTGGATCTTCCAGGTCTAAGTCCAACACCAGAACCAAGAATTTACTTGAAAGTAAGCCTGTTTAGACACAGCAGGACTTCCTTCCAAGTAAATATGCCTAGGATTGGGTTTGACATACATCCGAGGGTGAACTGCGGTGAACTGTGAAGCTTGGAAGTGCAGAGCACATGCCAGAAGGAGGACTGCACTTAGAAGAGAAAATCTCAAGCATGGAAGGTTCTATATATAAATAGAATACAGTACTGTAAAGACCCTTATTAGGTATATAAAGATAGCCTGCCTATGTAAACCGCCTTGAATAAATCTGATGAGAAATCTGATGATGAGAAAGGTGGTATATAAATACAGAAAATAAATAAATAAAGGCTGCAATCCTATACACTTCCCATTGAGCCATATCTGCAGTGATGGGTGTGAGAGAACAATGCACATACTTTTATTAAAATTTAATCTGAATACAAGAATGCTAAACCTACATCTTAAAACTGAATCAATGGCTACATAGACACATTGAGATAACCCCACCTCTCTTTGTAAATAAAGAGCTACTACTAGGGAATATATATTTTGTGTTACAAATAAGGCACAAGAGTTCATATATATGCTATTTATTGCTATTAAAGGTTTGAAGTCAAAGTTCCAAATACAGTATTGGCAAATCACCACCACAAGTACTGAGATTCACCCCTTGGCTCTGAGAGATGCCATTCTATATATTATGTAGCGCCATCAGTGTGCATGGTGCTTTACAACAGAACACAGGTCACAATCCCCAGGGGATCAGTCTAAAATAGACACAAAGAAAACAACAGAGAAAGGGGAAGAGGTTGGCACCAAGGAAGATGGGGAAGAATATGCCATTATTTCATGTGCCCAGACTTGGCTTAAATTGCAGTAAAGAGAATAAGGCAGGGGTGCACAACATGCGGCCCCAGGGCCACTTGCAGCCCTCCGAAGGATTTCCGGTGACCCCCGAAGAAATTGGGGATCCCTTGGTGCGCGTTGCTTACGAAGAGAGCGCCGAGGGATCTCCGATGTCTTCGCTCCAGCCGCGTAGCTGTGCAGCCTTCTTGCTCGGGTCGCTGAGCAAGAAGGACGAAGTCACTGAGCCTTGCGAGCCCATTGGCCCGGAGGATTTGAGGCCGTTGCTGAAGGCAGCGTTTGATCACCGCCGATCAGCTGGAGTCTCCTGGCATTCAGCCAGGAGCCGGAAGAGCCGCGTCTCCTCTTGTGTGCCAACGGGCGCGGAGGTTTTGGGGTTTGTCCCGTTGGCGCTGTCGCTGCTCCGTGTGAGGAGGAGGCTCAGATTTGCGGCGGGAGGGCAAATCCGAATTTTTAATTCTGTAAATATCTTTATTTATTTATTAATATGTTGCTTTTCCGGATATTTTCCGGCTCATGGACACCCCCCCCCGTAATGACATCATGGTTCCTTGACACGCCCCCCGTGCGGCCCTGAAGAAGTTTAGTCTATTCATTTTGGCCCCTACCTACTTCCAAGTTGTGCACCCCTGGAATAAGGGGTAGTACAGTCTTTCATGGAAAATCTTTCATGGAAAGATTGGGTGTTAAGGATATCTGAAGGGTGTAAGGGAGGAGGCATCCCACAGGTGATTTGGGAGGGAGTTCCAGGTGTAAGTGGCAGCAATAGAAAAGGAGTGGAGTCATTTGAAGAAACAACCCTGTATGCAAAAGTACTTAATTCAATAGAACTTACTCCCAAAGAGGTGTGTAGGATTGCAGCCCAAGAGACCTTTGGATGACTGAGGATAGTGGAGCTGATGGATGAGCAATGGTCACAAGCAGGAGTGTAAGGATATGATAGCAGGGAGGTAAGGAGAGGCATGGCCTTGAAAGTAAGAACCAGGAAGGGACACATCAGAGCTTGTGTGTGTGTTTTTAGGAGAGGTGTGATGCAACCAGAGAGGTGAATGTTTTTGGCAATACAATGTTGGACGGAGGTGAGGGAGTTGAAGTAAGACTACCAGATAGAAGAAGGATACAGTAGTCAAGGTGAGAGATGATGACCAGGGACATCACAGAGACCGAAGACACAAAGGTAGTCAGGAGGGAAGAGTGATATCAGACACAGCAGAGAGATCAAGAAGGCTGTGGACCGTGTCAAGACCTGTTGACTTGGTAGTGAGAAGATCATGGCTAATTTTTGTGAGAGTAGTTTCACTACTGGAGTGCAGAGCCAGTTTGGAGGGGGATCAAGAGCAGGGTTGGAGGAGAGAAAGTCAAAGCAGCAAGATCTTGTGTACTTTGTGTATTTTTGTGCTGTTTCGCTACCTGGGCTCTACAATTTGTTCAGTTCTCAAAGTGTGAATATTTACTCTGTTAGCAGACCAGTACATGTCCTTTTCATCTTTTGAAAATAAATTGCTTTGCCCAGTAACTACCAGTTCTTCTTATCAATTCATGAGCAAAGTTATCTTTGCTATCAAAAAGGATATAGCGGAACTGGAAAAGGTGCAGAAGAGAGCGACCAAAATGATTAGTGGGCTGGGGTATCTCCCTTATGAGGAAAGGCTACAGCGTTTGGGGCTCTTCAGTCTAGAAAAAAGGCACCTGAGGGGGACATGATTGAGGGCCCAATCCTATCCAACTTACACCACCGTTGTAACCAGCGACTCAGCGAGAACGGGAGGTCCCAGAACGGAAAGGGGATTCAAATCTCCTCCAAAAGGGGAATTCAAAGGGGATTTGAATCACCTTTCTGTTCTGGGGCCTCCCATTCTCGCTGCGCCACTGGTTAAAATGGTGGCGTAAGTTGGATAGGATTGCACCCTGAGACGTATAAAATTATGCATGAGATGAGAGAGTGGATAGAGAGAAGTTCTTTTCCCTCTCACACAACACTAGAACTAGGGGACATCCATTAAAATTGAGTGGAGGGAGGATTAAAACAGACAAAATAAAATATTTCTTTACCCAGCGTGTAATTAGTTTGTGGAACTCCTTGCTGCAGGATGTGGTGATGGCACCTGGCCTGGATGCCTTTAGGTAGCCTTACCATTGTCCCGGAATCGACGATGGCTTCGGCCTAGAGCGGACCCGAGCCACTCCCAATGGTGCACTGTGTCTGCCCAACAGGCTTCCAGCTTCCGAAACTTTCGGTCAATGACGCAACAGAAGCAGGAACCCCGTTGGGCAGCCGCAGTGCACCCTTGGGAGCGGCTCGGGTCCGCTCTAGGCCGAAGCCAGTGTCAATTCCAGGATGATGGTAAGGCTATTGGACAGATTTATGGAGGAGAAGTCCATCACAGGTTACAATCCATGATGGGGATAAGTAACCTCCTGGTTTTAGTAATAGGCTATCTCTTAATGTCAGATGCAAGGGAGTGGCAACAGGATACAGGTATCTTGTTGTCTTGTGTGCTCCCTGAGGCATCTGGTGGGGCCACTGTGAGATGCAGGAAGCTGGACTAGATGGGCCTTTTGCCTGATCCAGCAGGGCTGTTGTTATGTTATCTGCTAAATAAGTGATGTACCAGGTTATAGATAAAAAAATTATGCTTTCCCACAAGGTGTAGCTGCAAATAATTAGCATTTCAGAAGTCTAATATGCATCATTGTTTGAGTTATCAGTGGGAATGTAAATTTAAATCAATTATTTAAATTGCCCTTTGGGGGTTATATACAGTAAATCAATCCACTCTGCTTGTTTGTGGCTATCACCTGTAGTCACAACCCTGAAACTAGTTTCTTAGGAGTGGCCCTGCTCATTTGAATGGGTTTGTTCTTAATGTACTATACACTTGGCTTCAAGGTTACAGCCTTGATTTGTAATTCATTTAACTTGAAGTGTTTAAGCTTTGAGTTGCAACACACTATTACAGAACCCTCTCCTCTGTGAATAGGCATATGATATATGGTATTTTTGCACTGTATTGGAACATAAGTGCCTAGGATATTTCACAAATCTTATTTCTCTGCTCTGCACCATATTTCATTTCTCTCCTATAGAACCAGAAGTGAAGATCATGTTTCCCTTTTCTTTTTCCCGTGTTCCTCTTTTTTTCAGTTTGAACTTACTTGGACCTACCCAAGTTTTCCCACACCTCTCTGTCTGAATAGCTTAGTTTGAATAGCTTAGTTATCAAAGCAAGGCAAGCCTTCAATCAAAACTCACCTCATCTCCCATCTACAGTATACTCCCTATGCAGAGAATGGCTTTGTTATGCAAGGGTCTGCTTGATAACAGGAGTAAGCAGCAACATGAAATTAGATGGAGCCCCTTAACCACCAAATCAGGAAGCTGGTAGCTCTCCTCCCCAAGGCAGAGGAGCCCTACAGGGTGGTGATGGTGATACTCATGTTTGATTGAAATAAAAAACACAATAGAAATCTAATGTAAGGGTACAATTCAGACCCCATGGAGAATAGTCTTGTTATAGTGTGGTATCAAGATTGCTGCTTGTACCATCAATGGAGGTGCTGGCTAAAAGTCTACAGGATTCTGCTGTAAAAGAAAAAAAAAGATAAACTAGACAACTACTATTCCCATTTTACTGATGGTTCTAAATTACAGTATAATGGCTTACTCAAGTTCCCATCCACATACACTTGTAATCCTAGCAATTTAATTATACTGAGTAGGAATTTGAACCCAGGCCCAAGTCAAGCATTTTATACATTAGGCTGCCACAACTGGAAGGTAATCCTCTGGAAATCCTTGGAAGGTAACAAACGTACACACCAAAAGCAAGTAACTGAATAGCATCAATATTATTCTAAAAATAACTAGGGGTTCTTATAGCACCTTAAAGGCAAGCAAATTTATTGAACCAGAAGCTTCATCAGACTGTAAGCTTATGCTACAATAACAACACCAGCCTTTGTGTGTTTACTCAACAGTAATTCCATTATGCTCAGTGGGGCTTACTCCCAGGAAAGTGTGCATAGGGTTGCAGCCTAAATGTGTTATTCTTTAACTTTAAGGTACCACTGAGCTCTGTTTCTTTTGTTTTTGCTCTTCTAGACTAATAACATAGCTACCCCACTGGAAGTGAAATTCTTCCAGTAATTGTCAGATAAGACAGAATCTTAATTAAATAATTCAACGCTTGATGGCAGCTGAGAGTGACAAGTAACCAATCTCTTGCTGTGTTCACATGCAGCATAAATAAAGAAATGATTTCTCCCTACCACAAATTAAAATTAACATCACTAAGCTGTTAGAATTCAGGAAGCACAGCCTTTCTTGAGATCAGAAAGCTTATGTTCACTTTCTACAAAGGCATCAGGCTATAAGCCTACAAGGAAAGCTTGCCTGATCTCTAATCCCAAATGTGTGGGACTAAGCTATAGTTACTCAGTAGTGAGAAAAATACTCTGTACATGCTTGCATTTCCTTACTACTGCTTCATCTTTTAAACACAACTCTGGTGATGGAAAAAAAATAGATCTCAGGGCTGCTGAGTTCAGACGTTCTGAGGCTGGAGCCTTGGCTCAAACCAAACTGCCATGTCAACACTTTGGAAAAGTAAATCAAAGTTTTTTTGGAGTGGATATTGATATTATCTTTACAATGTGAAAAGAGAATTAACCCATAAAAAATCCAAACTGTTGTCAAAGCAGGTGAAGCTTTTCCTGGGCAAGGCTATTTAATGTTTGTAGGTCAGAGTACTGATAAGCCATGACAGTGGACCGCTTCCATGGACAGAGGCAGTCTTAGGCTTACCAGATCTCCAACCGGGACAGAGTGTTAGACCTTTAGGAGAAGGAATGTTGGCAGGTGTAGCTTGTTAAACCTTAGAGCACAATCCTAGGCATGTCTACTCAGATGCAAGCCCCAAAGGTCTAGCACTCTGTCCTGGTATGGATCTGGTAAGCCTAGTCAGTCTACCTCTGAACATGAGACTCTGGGGACAAACAGGAAGGCCAGATCGGTTGCCTTTTGTCTCACTTTTGGAGACAGAACATTGGACACAATGGACATTTGGCCTTCTCTATGAAACCTGCATTGTTATATTGTTTAATGGCACAGAGGTGAAGAACCAACAAAATAAGTTGTAGCTCTGTTTGACCCCACTGCTTTTCCCCACTGGATCATCAACTCACAGAAGATTTGGTTCTAAGCAGCCCCCTTGGGCTGATCTTTGTTTGTTTATTTTTCACATTTTTATACCGCCCTTCCTCCAAGAAGCTCAGGGCAGTGTACATAGTTCTTCCTTTTGTTCTCACAATAACCCTGTGAGGTAGATTAAGCTGAGAGATAGTGACTGGTCCAAGGTCACCCAGGAAGCTTCATGGCTGAGTGGGGATTTGAACCTGGATAAGCATAAGCCCTGCTGGATCAGGCCAAAGGCCCATCTAGTCCAGCTCCCTGTGTCTCACAGTGGCCCCACCAGATGCCTCAGGGAGCACCCCAAAAAAGAAGATACCTATATGATATATCCTATTGCTACTCTCTTGCATCTAGCATTCAGAGATAGTCTATTTCTAAAACCAGGAGGTTATACCCATCCATCATGACTTGTAACCTGTGATGGACATTTCCTCCATAAATCTGTATGGTGGGCCCTCAGTGGCGGGTCGCGGGGGTGCACCTTCCGCTGGATTCCCCCCCCCCCGCCGGCTCCTCTTCGCAGTCATTCTCGGTTGCAAGTTTGGCCCTCCCACCCTCCCTGGTACCGTTTGGCTCCAAAAAGCACTGGGGGGGTGTTTGGTGGGGTGTGTGGCGTCCATGGGGGGGGTCGTGGCGGCAACCCTTTCCCTTTTAAAGGCATCCAGGCCAGGTGCCATCACCACATCCTGTGGGAAGGAGTTCCACAGATTAATTACACGCTGGGTAAAGAAATCTTTTGTCCATCTAACTCTCCCACCATTCAATTTTACTGGATGTCCCCTGGTTCTGGTATTGTGTGAGAAGGAAAAGAACATCTCTCTATCCACTCTCTCCATCCCATGTGTAATTTTATACGTCTGTCATGTCCCCTCTCAGACACCTTCTTGTAGTAGACTATAGAGCCCCAAATGCTGCAGCCTTTCTCCCTACGGGAGGTGCCCCAGCCCAAGCGATCATTCGGTCGCTCTCTTCTGCTCCTTTTCCAGTTTCACTACCCTTTCTGAAATGTGGCGACCAGAACTGTACACAATACTCCAGATGTGGCCTTACTATCGATTTGTACAACGGCATAATATATTGGCTGTTTTATTATCAATCCCTTTTTTAATGATCCCAAGCATGGAATTGGCCTTCTTCACAGCTGCCGCACACTGAGTCGACACTTTCATCGACTTGTCCACCAGTACCCCAAGATCTCTCTCCTGATCCGTCACAGACAGCTCAGAACCCATTAGTGTGTCTGTGAAGTTTTGATTTCTTGCCCCAATGTACATTACTTTACTTTACTGGATCTTCCAGGTCTAACTCCCGAACTACTACACCATTCTGGTTCTCATGTTGGTCTGTCTGGGGTACAGCACCAAGGCTTTAAACAGCAGTGACAAGCAAGCATTCAACTGGTGAATCTTCCTTATTGCCATGTCAGGAAGAAGGAGCCATGTGATTTTTTTCTTGCCAGCTATCAAGCTATTGTTCCCTAGTGGGGCATACCATCCAATCCACTGCATACACACAGGTTGTAAAAGAGAGCCCTCCGGGGCCAGGCGCCAGGAGTCTGCCATGATCCCCAGCCCTGATGGTTGGGATTTGCTGATCAAAGGCCTTAGAGGTGGGGCAGCTCCCACCTCATCCCCTCCAAACTATCATTGTCCTCAGGCTTTGCATAGGAGACAATCACCCCCACCCCCACCCCATGCTTCATTTAAGATCACACATCATTATCTGCTCAGAGGGGCAGTTTCCCTTTTAAGTATCAACCATAAGCAAATTGATGGCTGTTTGTAACACTCACTGCCCTCTTTGGAAATGCTAACAAGTTTATTTAGCCAGGTCTTTGATGTCCTGATCTTTGCTATTAGATAGTCAATTAGGCCTCAATGAGATTAACTGGGCAAGAAAAGCTTTTGTTTGAAGTACCCATGACCACTAACTTGTCCATTGCCTTCCCTGCTTTGTTCCAGTCAAAGGAGAGGGGGAATTTCTCTCTGCCATACCAAAGAGATTGTGTAACACAGGCAAGGTGAATGTTATGGGAGCCCTTAACATGTCTCCACCTCTTTCTTTACAAATTATTAGGATCCCCTTCCCAGCCATTCTCTTCTTATTTGGAAAATGTAATCACTGTGGCAACCACAATGGTTTCAAATAAGTTTTGGAGCCCTGCCTAAAGCCTGCTTTATCTGAGCAAATCTCTTTAGCTCCCTGTAAATGATTGAGGATCAAAAGACTGGGTAAAGTACACTGATCAGAGCAAAAGGAGGAAAACAGAGGAGACTTGTAAGTACCATGCATATACACCAAGTGCCGAAACTTTGTGTCAAATGCCACTTTTTTAAACACACTGGCAAAGAGAGCTACACTGGGACCTGTTTGTAGCTGCAAAATCAACAAACAGCAGAATCCTGTGCATGTTTACTCAGAAGTAAGTCCCATTGTTTTCAATGGGGCTTACTCCCAAGTGTATAGGATTTCAGCCAAGGACTCTTGTGGCACCATAAAACCCCACTTATTGTAACATGAGGTTTCCTGGAGTTGACTGTGAACCTGGTTTTCATTCTGGACTGAAAGTCATTTTGTATATATAGAAACAGATCTTTTTTACCCCCCTCTTCCCTGAGAGGTTATCTTTCCATCCTGCGGTGAAATCCTAGGCATATTTGCTAAGAAAAGCCAAATGTGTTATGTGATTTTTTTGAGAGCTGGACTAGGACAAAGGAGACACAGGTTAAAATCTCTACTTAGCCATTAAGTTCATGAGGTGACCTGAGCCAGTCACCTTTTCTCAGCCTAACGTTTTCTAGAATAAAGGTGTGTGTGTGTGTGTGTGTAAGTTAAGTAAGTAAGTAAGTAAAACTATGCTTCTCCAAGCTCCTTGTAGGAATAGCAGAATTAAAAACAAGCAAGTACAGCAGGCTCCACTAAGAATAAGTGTAAGTGTAGCGTACACAAATTACAGCATTATTACTATTTAATATGTTGCATTTTCCATTTTCATAGTAGCTTTAATACATATAATTGTATATATTATATACAGTACTGTATGCAATATTGCATTAACTTATTTTCCACATAATTATTTAAGAACAGATTTTACATAAGTATTTTAGTACATTTGTATTTGCCACATTTGTATTTCTAGTATATTAAAATATTAATCAACTAAGTACATAAGTACAAGATATACATATTCTTAAGAATATAGCATGTTTACAATCCCATTAATTATACCTAAGGCTGCAATCCTATCCACACTTCCCTAGGAGTAAGCCCCATTGACTATAATGGGACTTACTTCTAAGTAGACATGCATAGGATGGGGATCTTTGTATACAAGAGGACTGCTTTCATTTTGCCTTCCCAATACATACACTCTTAGTGTGGGTGCAGGTTGTTACTGAAGTTGAATGACCTGCCCTGAAATGGGACTAAACATAGCTATAAAACATCTCAATTTTTAAGCTTGTCGGTTTTCTTGTCATGGCTGCTGTTCTGTGCCTTTAGCACTTGTGTCATGGGCCAGCCCAGAATTCAACAGGTGATATTTTTCCTAGGAGGATGTTGTGATAAAACCTGTTGAATTTCTGCCTACCAACAGTTGTTAAAGGCACAGGAATTCCACCAAAAGAAAGTAGTAGCCTGTCTCAAAGAGATACCCATCCAACCTTTTCTTGAATATCCCCCCAAAAGAAAAATTCCACACTCCTCAGTTTTCAGGAAGGGAGACACCCGGGAAATCTGATGACCCACTAATCTTAATCAGTTATATTACTGTATCAATATCAATGCTTTAACCAGGTAGATTGTTAGGTTGAACCTGAGTCCAAGCTGCAGCTCCTACATTTCTAAATGCGTAGGAAGGAATTCAGCAGGTGAAGTTGTTTCCCTCATGCTATCTGCATTCTGGAAAATGGTTCAACTGTTGAATGTCTACCTGTCATGTGACATAGAAGCCCTGCCAGAAAAGAAACTGACAATTCTACTTGAAGGGTGAAAGAGATCCTTAGGATTCTTTAATGGAAAAACATCCCCTTTAAGCATGTATCATACTTTATAATTCAGAACTGCTGTCCCTTTAATACTGTCATGGTTGTTACTGCTATTGTTAGTGTCACTGTTATTTGCAGTAAGCACCTTAACTACCCTTCCCCCCCATCCGTTTTCAAAGCCAAGCTAAACCATCTTCTGCTTTTCACATTTTGCTACAGATGTGTTGAAAACAGCTGGACCTCACTGGCTTTCTGAAGCTTCCAATTAAAACTGGTTTTCTACAGAAAACAGCCTCTAAAAACCAAATGGCTGGCTTTTCTTACTCCTCGGTTTGAGCTCCTTGGGAAAGAGGGGGTGGGGAAGGTGGTCCTAGTTAATTGTCAGTTAATTGTGCATCAAAGAGAGAGATAATAGGCAGCAATTAGACCTAATGGGTTGGCAGGGTGAGAGCTCCCTCATTTAACACACAGCATGGAATGGTTTTACCTGGTTTGCTAGGCGCTCCCTTGGGCGGCTCCATGGTGTCTGGGGACAGCAGGAGGCAGACTGTTCTGCCCAGAACTACGTAGCACCCTGCTGTCTTCCTTGGCCAAATTGTAGCAGGGTTGCTGAGCAAGCAAAAGCTCAGATTGCCTTGCTAATTCAATGGCATTTCCTGGTGTTTGTCTGTCGAGAAAAAAAAATAGACAGATGGGGGGTATTTTCTTTAAATAAATTTTAAAAAGGCAGCTCATGCCTGCCTAGAAGATCACCTGATATAGGAGCTCTGCCTCATAATCACATGGTTGAGTCTAGGGGCTATTGGCTACTTGATGGTTAGGGAAATGCACTCTAGACATGCACAGTGGCACTCGTTATTCATAAGAGATCCTTGTTGTGGCTCTGATTAGATTGTATGTGTCCAAGGTGCCAATACAAGTTTAAATGATTCCCAGGACCAGTTTCTCTTAGGATGAGAGTATGTAAATTTTCCAGTCATACTGTAATCTTCATGTTTCCTAAATACTAAGGGTAGCATCCAGAGTTACACTTTATCTGAAGCAAGCCACTCTGAATGCTATCCCTTAGCTGCAATCTTATGCAGTTGTTTGAGACTGAGCCTCATTGAACTTACTAAATAATGAACCCAGAATAAACATGTATAGACTACCCTGTAAATCCAGCTGTTTATATCTGTAACCAAGTGTATCCTTTCCATGGCTGATGAAAGTTCTACTTAGGATATCTGATATCTCTAATGCTTTGGAATATGGGGGTCCCACAGAATATGAGATGTTTCTTATCTCAGTACCCAAAGCATTCCATAAGAATGCCTTAACCTGCCCTGGAGCTAAAGAGAGTTTTTTTTTCCTTTATGTCAATAGCTTATTATGTGACATGATAGATGGACTTCATGGCAGCAAGACAGAAAATAATGGGGTTATGTTCTTTATTACATGTTTTCTACAGAATAAGTATTTACATATTGGAAATAGCGCTAGACCAATGAATAGAACATTACAGGTGGTGCAGATGTATGCATGTGGCAGCACAGATATTTGTTTCAAAATTTTTGTATGATCTGTGAGTTGGCTGGCCTTCTCTCTAGTATGCCACGAAGCCCTTAGAAGCACTTCTGACTTTCAACTACACCCATTACCCAGCTTATCATTCCCCTGTCTTATTTTTCACTCTGTGTCTTCTCTGATGTTAGTTTATCTCACCTCGCTTCCATTTTCCTCCAGTTGTCTCCCTTTATGCTAGTTCTTGCTTTTCTGAAGCTCTTTGTTTAAGACCAGTTGTCATTCAGTCCTCAGAAATAACAGCTGGATACAGCACCTTCTGAAAGAGATGGGCAGTTTGATGTGTTACATCTTAACTCAGTTGACAGAAGGAGCAGCCTGAAATTCCTGATTTATTGATGGGGCCTGGAAAGTGCCATTAGTATGTGGATGCCCTATTCTCTAGTTCCTAAGTCAGTGATTTTCAAACAATGACCACACATGGAATTTACTAGTGGCCCTCTCATGTGTTTTTTGGTTGGGCAATGGGTGTTTGCCTGTTGGGCCCAATGTGTTGAAGGATAACCCTCCTCCTGTAGGGTCATCAGGTGGCCTGGAACAAGACCATGTTTGGGCGCCTAGTAAAACATTTGAGACCCATTGGCAAAATGGTCAACCTGTAGGACATTTTTTCTCTTATTTTCTGCCCCATATAACCATCATCATAACAGAGACTCTCTGGGCCAAACTAGATGTGACATTTGGAGATCCATGATTGGTGCCCAGTTCATGTCAGATCAGGGTCATGTTGGTTGGGAAGGGGAGTATGTATAACCCTTCCTCCCTGCACTGACTTCTCAAGTCAAATCACTCCTCCAATGTTCCTATTTGTCCTGGAGGCCAAAACTTACAGGTAATAGCAGCACCCCTCTCTTCCAGCACTATATGGCCCCAATCTGAATTTCACACCCACCCAGCTGCACTACCTTTGAGAAAGCCACTCTCTCTCAGACTAACCTACCTTACAGGGTTGTTGTGAGGATAACGTGTATACTCTCCGCAGTGGTTTGAAAGGATGGGACACAAATCAGATAGTGTGCCCAATATGTGTGGTGTGTGTATGTGCAGTCGCGTTGCTACGACGCGCGACACCCCAGAGCGGAGGCGTGCGTTGCCCTTAAGGGATAGGCTCCGCCCCCGCGCGTGACGTCACGCGCAGGAGCAGAGCACCCTCCCCGCTCCGTTTTCGGCTCATTTTTGAGCCAAACGGATGCAGGGGAGGGCGGGCGGGCCCAGCTCCACCACCAAGCTGTAAGTGGGGGGGTCGCGAGTCACCCCTATGCGCGCGACGCCCCCCGGCGGCCCGCCCCCCGCGCTTCCCCCTGTCGACGCCCATGTGTATGTGTGTGTAATTTACACATAAAAAGGTAAAGATGACCCCTGACAATTAAGTCCAGTCGTGTCCGACTCTAGGGTGTGGTGCTCATCCCCATTTCAAAGCCGAAGAGCCAGCATTGTCCGAAGACGCCTCCGTGGTCATGTGGCCGGCATGACTCTCCTTGCCATAGTGCGTAGCATGCGACTGGAACACGGAGCGCTGTTTACCTTCCCGCAAGCGGTACCTATTTATCTACTCGCATTAACATGCTTTGGAACTGCTAGGTTGGCAGGAACTTAGTAGGTATACAGTTCTATGTATACATCACCAGGTTGGACAAGCAGATAAATTTCCTTCCCAGGTATTTGTTGAGCATTTTACAATCCTGTGGGGGAATTGGGGAGCTATGCCAGCTGTCTTGTGAATAATAATACATCAGTGAGTATGTAGGCACTATGATAAGCCAGAAAGGTTTTGGTAGATGTACATGTATAGTCTTCACAATTTGTCTCTGTGCCACCCTCCCCAGAATTGGGCTCCTTTACGTCTGATAACACTCCTTTTGTCAGGGCTTCCTTGGAGACAAGTTAATCCTTCATTACATTGAAAAGATAAGATTTATAACCTCAACAACTTTTATAGAGTAACTGATTCAGATATGGATTGGCACTGGCAAGGCTAATGAAAGGGATTTGCTGTGAGATGGAACGTTCGTTCCATGGTCCTTTCCTTTGACTCCTTGTTTCAGATGTTCCCTATCAATTGTATTACAGTACATGAATTACATGTACATGAATTTCATGTCAGAATAACATTTATTTCTCGTGTGTGTGCAGCAGGGTTGCTACAGTTGATTTGTGTCAAAGGCAGGCTGGAATCCTCCCTTTGGAAGTAGATCTGCCCTGAAAGATGGACCAATGATCTGATTTAGCATTATGTTTCATACAGTATATATTAAAAACCTGCACCTCTCAAATGGCTCCGTGATGGACTCCAGCCTACCAGTTGGCCTAGGAGGCTGGTGTCTTTCTTGGTAAGTTGTTCCCAAAAGATGTTGGGGAAAGACCTTTTTAGCCTACTCTTATGAAGTCCAGGTGGGAGCTCTTCCCTGCAAGGGCGTGTGTGTGTGTGTGTGTGTGTGTGTGTGTGTGTGTGTGTGTGTGTGTGTGTGTGTGTGTGTGTGTGTGTGTGTGTGTTTTCTAAAAACCGTGCTGTTTCCCCTCAGGCCTTGACCAACCCAGCTTAGCTCAGTACAGTTCTGCTGCATCATGTGCCTTCAGGCCACCCCTGGGTTAATTTTAGGAGTATCCCAGCTTTAACTTTGACAAACTGCAGACTGTTGGGGCTCCTGCAACAGGCACCCTTTTCCCCTTCCTGTCCTTTTGCCTACTATCTGCTTGATGAAGGGTAGGACTCGAACAGCACAATCCTATGCATATCTACTCTGAAGTAAACTAAGTCCCATTGTGTTTAATGTGGCTTACACCTAGGAAAATGTGGATAGAATTGCAGCCAAAAGCTCTTTGCAGAAACCTACTTTGTTACTTTTAGTTGGGCCTAAATAAAATCATTACTGGATTGTGAATTTTTCAACTAATGGACCAATGTGGTCACCTATTATTTTGTTTTTAAGTACCGAGAATAGAACAATTTCACTACTGTACTGAAACATAGAAGGTAACAAGTCCACCCTATTTTGGATAGGGTTAAATTTAGCATTTAGATTAGATTTACCAAGTTAGATTTAGCATTTAAGGCAGGGCCCTAATCTTAAAGAAACACACCATCAGGCTGCAATCCTATGGCACACTTATCTGAGAGTAAATCCCATTGAGCCCAATGGGGCTTAATTCAGAGTATACCTGTATATAGGATTGTGTGGTCAGTTGCTGAATTCAGTGATATATGTATGAAGAGTGATTTCAATGCAACTTACTCATGACTTGTTGTACTCAGGAGGACAAATCCTGGATTCCTTTTATTCACATTCACAAGCCATGGCAGTTGTACCCAACAGTCTTCATAAGCCCAGTGAGATCAATGAAAATATCTGTGTTGATGTTTAAGCTATGGATCCTAGCTTTTTTATCTCAGAGAAAGCATCTCATTAGATTTGCCAACTTGTTTACCTGCCACGTTCCTATGCCTTTAACAGCAGCCTGACACGTTTTGCCCCATTCTTCTCTCCATGCAAGGAAAAAAAAAAAAAACCTCCACAAGCTAATTTGTAAATATTGTTAAAAGATGCAAGAGCAGGGACTGTAAAAATAAAAAAGTGGTATTTTGACACCTATTGCAGCTCCATCTCTCAGGCAGAACTTCACACTGTTGTTTTGTTAAAGGTTCCCATTAAATGCTTCCCATTAAAGTTTCCCATTAAATGTGTGCAAATAAAAATGTAAGATTTGAGTGCAAACATTAGAACTTGCATGCATGTGTATTCATTTGACAGGTACACTCTCGGAGGAGCTAAAACTGACTCAGTGACACATTTGCCCATCAGTATCAATCCAACTTTGCCACTGCAAAGTCAGCTTGGCCCATATTTGAATGGAATAGTTCTCTGGGAATCCTACATATGTCACTCTCAATACTTGGGAGGGAAAAACGAAATAGACATTTCACAAATGGAAAAGGAAAAGCTTGATCTTGCTCCCATAAATGCCTAACCTAAGTTAGCAAACAAGCAAAGTTGCTTGCAAAAGAAAGAGCTTTCTCAAGTGGATCAAATGACAGTCCAAAACTTTATTATGTAGGAAACATATAAAAATAGACAAACTGAAATGAAGGTGGCAAGATGAAATAACCAAAAGAGGGCCTAGGTAAAGGTGACCCCTGACAATTAAGTCCAGTCGTGTCCGACTCTAGGGTGTGGTGCTCATCCCCATTTCAAAGCCGAAGAGCCAGTGTTGTCCAAAGACGCCTCCATGGTCATGTGGCCGGCATGACTCTCCTTGCTGCAACGTGTAGCATGCAGCTGGAACACGGAGTGTAGTTGCCCCTTAATACATCATGTTTTACTTTACACTTCATTGTTTAAATGAATTAATTATTCTCAGTACCTATGTAAATGCCACAATGTTAAATCAAAACTGTTCCAACAGCAAATACAATCATAATCCCAGAAAAATGTCCCAAAGATACAATATGAATAGATAAGATTTTCATTGACCTGTCCACCAGTACCCCAAGATCTCTCTCCTGATCTGTCACAGACAGCTCAGAACCCATTAGCGTGTATGTGAAGTTTTGATTTCTTGCCCCAAAGTTTATCACTTTACACTTACTTACATTGAAGCACATCTGCCATTTTGCTGCCCATTCTCCCAGTTTGGAGAGATCTTTCTGGAGCTCCTCACAATCCCTGCTGTTCTTTACCACCCAGGAAAGTTTCGTGTCGTCCACAAACTTGGCCACCTCGCTGCTTATCCCCAACTCCAGGTCATTGATGAACAAGTTGAAAAGCACCGGTCCCAAGACTGATCCTTGAGGCACACCGCTTTTCACCTCTCACCATTGTGAAATTTTTCCTAATCCATAGGAGGACCTGCCCCCTTATTCCCTGACTAAGGAGTTTTTTCAGGAGCCTTTGATGAGGGACCGTGTCAAACGCCTTCTGAAAATCCAGATATATAATATCCATGGGTTCTCCCGCATCCACATCCTGTTGACTATTTCAAAGAGTTCTAAACGGTTTGTGAGGCAAGACTTACCCTTGCAGAAGCCATGCTGAGTCTCTCTCAGCAAAGCTTGTTCATCTATATGTTTTACGATTTTATCCTTGATGAGGCTTTCCACCATCTTCCCTGGAACAGATGTTAGGCTGACCGGCCTGTAGTTTCCTGGGTCCCCTCTCTTTCCTTTTTTAAAGATTGGGGTGACATTAGCTATCCTCCAATCCTGTGGTACAGTGGCCATTTTAAGGGACAAGTTGCATATTTTTGTCAAGAGGTCAGCAACTTCATTCTTGAGTTCCTTCAGAACTCTTGGGTGAATGCCATCTGGGCCCGGTGACTTATTGATCTTTAATTTGTCAATTAAGACTAAGATGTCGTCTCTTTTAACCTCTGTTTCACTTAATTCTTTAGTTAGGAGTGGCCGTTCAGATATTGTTCTGTAGAAATGAGGGACACGTTAGTACCAAGATTTGTTTTTCAGTATCAAGACCTCACTTACATAACAACCCAAGACCCAAAAAGGGCTTGTTGTATACATTAGTTTTATTGAACACTTTGTAGTTATATTAATATCACACTCCCAGTCTATCCATAGGCAAGTGTCTTTGTGCAAAATATTTTCACAGCAAATACATTCAAGACCAAGGATCTCGCCAGAAATCCATTAGGCAACTATAGGTCTGGATACACAATGAGAAGCCCAACTTTAGTGCAAATCCTTCTGTGGGTTATCAGGTCCTTGTGGATTGATTCAGAGGGTCAAGAAGACAGTTCTGGGGTCTTGATATCCCATAAAGTAAGGCACGTGCATTGGCCAGAGAGCACCTGACTGTCCTCTAGAGGCACTTAAGGAGTCCAGGGTGGGAGCTGAGATTGTAGGGAAGGCGATGCCAGAAGGAAAAGCCTCCCTCCTGGTGAAAGTCTGCTGGTGAGGTGAATAAACATAGGACAGGGGCCCACTTTGAGGTCCAAAAGGGAGGGGACTATAAAACGGAGATGAATGGAAGGGATCTGGTCTCATCTCCTGTAGCTGCCTTTTCAGCTTCATTCGCCGGTTCTGGAACCAGGTTTTGATCTGTGAAAAGTGATTAGAGATATGTAAGCCAATAGCCTTAGCCAGCTAAAAGTGTTCCTTTCTCACTCAACCAAGCCAGGGTTCTTTGCTGATATTTTTAGGAGTTTCATCCTGAAATTCCCAAAAACTCAGTGCACAGGCTTCTTCCTCACAAGAAATGGTCAGTGTCCATTCTGTTCCCAGTGGAGGAAAATTATCAACATCTGACCAGAAATGAGAAAACTGCCTGTACTGCAAAACATTAAGAGGACAGCATGAAGTAGAAGGAAGGGCAGAGGGCGGGAAGGCATTGCTCCCTATCATTTAGACCACATGTGATGATGATGCTTCAAAGGCACCTAGATTTCAGACCCACTCATTGGTTCTGTACACTAAATGACCAATATTATAAATGATTAGATGCTAGATATACCTGTGCACTAGGTATGACTGCCTAAAGCACACATACATTGTGGCTTATCATTGTTGATAACATTGTTACAGATACAATGAGCTATTAAAACAGCATTCACAACAAATGCCCTTTAAATACTTGTTTTTGCAGTTTAATCTTATTTCCCAGAAACTGCCTTTAGCCTTTGCTCAGAATGTCCAGTCCCCCCTGCTCAAACCCCTTCCCACCCACTACCCACTGAAATGGTGTCCCCTGTGAAGAGTCCCCTGCATATATTTATGCAGGTCTGCCACTGCATATGTGAATGCTGACAGAGAAGAAATCATACGGCAAGGATCCATGAGTACTCAACAAGTACTTTGAAGTTATTCTGAAAGTTTTTTTTAAAGTAACTTTTGTTGTTTTAGTCCCCATTGATCCCCCCTCCCCAAGCAGAGCCAGCCAAATAGCGGAGCCAGCCTTACCTGCACTTCTGAGAGCTGCATCTTACTGGCCAGTTTACGCCTCTCTGCAGCGCCCAGGTATTTGTGCCGTTTAAAGGAGCTCTCCAGGGTGCTGATCTGCTCCAAGCTGAAAGCAGTGCGTAAACGCCGGTTGCTCACGCTTCTGCCAGCGGCGTCATCTGGGGTTTGGCCCTCCGAGAAATTTCCCTCGCCGTCCGAGCCGCACTCCGTAGCGCTCCACGTCCGTTTGGGAGCAGCTACTGCTGTGGGGGCTAGGAGAAAGAGAAGCAAGAACCAGATCACTAAGGTGCTCATCGGGTCACAGCTTCCCCAGAAAGAGTAGCTGGGTCGGGAGGCCTTCCTCCTTCCGACCTCCTCTACTCCAAGAGGCCTCATTTGTTTTTGTTTGCTTGTTTTGTCAAGCCCTTTACAAAGATCGATTTTTTTTTCATCTTTGTAATCCTAAACATATTTACTCAGAAGTCCTACCGAGTTCAGGAGAACTTATTCCCTACTAGATGTGTTTAGAATTGCGCCCCCTTTCTCCTTTTGCTCGATAGGGAGGGACCCAGGCAGTGTTTGGAAGGCGGGGCTCAAGACAGGGCAGGACAAGCCTTGCCAACTTTGCAGGTGCAATTTTTCATCTGCTTATTTAATAGGCTAAAGAAATAAATCGATGGCGTTCTCAATGCCGTTAAAATGAGTTTATCGCAACCATACACATGCAGTTGAATTTAAAGAAGTGTACGAGTATGTTGGAGCCTATATTGCAGATGGCATCATTTATCCAGTAGGTACTGCCTGAGTCCAGCCTTACTTATTGGCGGACTTACAGCTTTATTGCAGGAATTAGTGGATTTATTGTACAATAAACGTCTGTATGTATCTTCTAAAGATGGTCCGGGGCACTGTGGGTGGAGCAGATCACCTCTCCCTGTCCTTTATCAATCAGGTTTGACAACAGCACTTCGTCTTTTTTCCCCCTTTGCCTGATCACTCCCATATCACTTTTTTCGAGGGGTCGTCCAGCCCCCCTCCTGCCTGCCGATGTCCATATGGCTCGTTCTGTTGCACAGAAGCCATCGGCCACACACTGTCTGTCTTGACATTTTGCCTTCAGGATTCCAGCCCCACCGGTGGGCAAGAAGACACTCTCTCGGGGAAGCTCCCCTTACAGAAAAGTATAGAGTGCCCCCTCCTTCTGACACTGCGAGGCAGAACTTAAGTCCCATTGCAACCAAGAGCACTTCTTTGCAAGAGTTAGAAACCCAGCTTTCTTCTTTCACTGCTAAGGAGTCTGCAGTGTGAAACGGGAGGACCATGGCCGAGGGCAAACCAAAAAACAGCAGGTTTAAAAGGCCAAAACGAGTGAGTGAGCGAGCGAGCGAGCGAGCGAGCAATACCTGCTGAGGAAGAGGAGGAATCCTTCTGGACCGAAGGGGGGTGTTCAGAGAGCGGCTCCTGGGCTCGGTGAACGACCTTTCCGCCACTTTGGCCGCTTTCTCTCGCCAAGGGCTGCGAGCTGGAGAAGGGATAGCCCTCCTGGACCGGAAAGGTGGAAGAGTCGGCCTGCTGGACGTCTGCCTTGCTCCGGGCATGCTTGCTAGCCTGGCTGCTCTGAGACAGCCACTCTACCGAGAAGGGAGCCTTGGTCATGGCGAGGGCAGCTTGCGGTCGGTCGTCTGGGAGTGAGCAGCCCGCTGCAGTCTTTGCAAGCGCAGGCCAGGGGCCCTGTCCTTATAAGGGAAGCCGCAAGCAAACTGCCGCTGGTGTAAACAAACATCAAAGGCCAGATAAGTACGGTCTAATTGTCATCAAGCCTCCCCGACAAAAGAGACTGTTCACACATTTTCCAAAGCCCTGGTAGGGCTGGCTCCACAATGTCTGCCCATAGATCAGTTAACTCTGTGGTAAGCGATTTACAGTACTTGTTACATCCTTTCCCTCTCGATGTAAATGGCGCTGACGGGCCGACTTTATTGAGGTGGCCTTCAAAAGGCCATCGGGAATTTAAATAACCTGGCTCTGAAGAGATTGGGCAATGACCATTTTGTTCAAATATACATTTCCAGAAAAGGGCTGGCTGGCTGGCGGGGGGGGGGGGGGCGGTCTGTACATTTCTTGCAGACAATGGGAAGACCATCGATATAGGTCAGTTTCATGGGTGCGTTTCCTTAAAGAGCTGCCAAGGGCATCAAATAGTACCGAGGTACAACAAAGATGTTCGTCAGTGGAAAAAGAAAGAGACAGACGGAGGGAGGGAGGGAGAGACGCAGGACAAGACAGAAAAGGTCCCTTCCATTGGGCTGGCAAGAACCAGCAAACATGAGAATGTAACTAGGAGACTTACGCCTGTAACGAATAATAATGGAAGTAAGTTATAGGATGTACATCAAACACACACATACTTGCTGCCCATTCTCCACTTCCATCTTGCTTCTATCCTCTGTCACCTGCCTCGTGTGTCTAAATTGGGCAAGGAACCATCTTCTCAGGCCTTTGTTATGATGGAGGCTTTCAGAGCATTTTGTTTAGAGCATTTTGTTTGTACATAAATATTTGCAATGAAGCCAACATTTATACACAACTGTTGCTGCATTGGTATCGGAAGAGCACCATCTTTCCCCTCTGAGTGGTCTTCATGGAAGGTGGGAGGTCACTGCAGCCCACATGGTCCCCCCCCCACTCCCACACACATTTTATCCTTTGGGGTAGTCCTCAATCTAGGATAGGCTGAGAGATAGTGACTAGCCCAAGGTCATCCAGTAATCATTGTAGCTGAGTAGGGATTTGAATCCAGGTCTCCCCAGCCTTAGTCTCACCACTACCCCAGCCTAGTTCTGTACAGAAATAAAGCAAGGGTACCAGCAAGAGCCATAGTTCTCATTTGTATCCTTTTTTAATTTAAGGGGGGGCTGTTTGGAGGAAGTTACATGTCTTCAGCATTATTCCTAGTGTGAGGAATATTGTTTCATCAGTATCCTTTCATTTTCATGAGCTGCGTGCACTTTGAATAACTTAACTGTTATTCAAAGTGCACGCAAAGTGTTATTCAAAGTGCTATTCAAAGCTGGGAGATCCTTGATGTACATCTACTTCAATTCTCTGCAACAAGACTGGTTGCTCTATCACAGGGAAATTTCTTCTATTTCTGTGCATTCCAAGGGGAGTGAAAACAAAGTGCCACTGAGGGTAAATACTGTACCGCCAGCTCCAATGCTCCAATAACATTGCTAATCCTTAAGGTGCCCATAAGACTCAGTTGTTGTTGTTTTATTTATCAAATAATTACCATGATGTACATATCACTTGGTATACTTAGTATACAATTAACAGCGCAATCCTGTGTAACCTTGCACCGGTGTAACAGTAGATGCACCCGTGTAAGTGCACTTATGCCAGAGTTTATGGCTGAGACGAGATTTAAACCAGAGACTTCCATAGCCTTGGAACCACAGTAGTCTGCCACATCTGGATATACTAGAAACAGCTCAAACAGTCTTTCTCTAGCACCAATGGGGTCATAGCGCAGAGTTCCACTTTTGGGGTTTGCTTGGCATCAGCATTTCTGTATGGACGACAGATCACCAAGAAATAGAGCAGATACAAACCTGCAGCTTGAAAAGCTAAGCTGAGGAATGTGTAGTTACACTTTGAACAGTAAATTGTTATGTAATATGGTTCGCTTCACACAGAAAAACCTCCATATCCTTTTCTGTTTGCAGATTAGGATTATCTTCTTCTAATAAAGAGAACAAGATCATCTCCTTTGTCTACTTACTAGATGGCATGTTCTGCAACAGAGGGTGCCAGATTCAATGATATGGGTCAGGGTTCCTCTGCTTTTAATGATTTGCATAGATGAGAGGATGTTGGGCAGGTGGCATTTTCCCTGTTACAATGCTTCAAGGGGAGGGGGAGAGTTGTATTTGCAAACATTGCCCCTTTTGTTCCACTATATTGAATCTGGCAACAATAATTATGCTGAACCAAAACTGCTGACCAATGGACAGGGTGGAATACCCAGACTGGTCTAGTTACCATTCAAATGAGAGTGATATTTAAAATAGACGCGGCACTATAACACTGGCGTGGGAAGTGCTATAGAATGAAATGTTTATAAAGAAAACCTTTCTGTGTTACAGATATATATCCCAAGATTCTTACCATTTTTATTTAGAAGGACTTAAACTGATCAGTTGAAAGACCTACTCAAGTGGGAATGTAATGTACTGGCTTGTAAAGATGGGCAGATAAGTCACCTTGTTTGAAGAGGTGGTGAAGGCAGAAGTCTTTCAATTATGTCCTTTTGTTATTCACCACCAACCAAAGCACCTCTGAAAGGAACGATATGGTTGGGTGTGCCAGACCTGTTGGAATGCTCATCATCTTAGTCTCAACAAACCTGTTTGGAACAACATCAAACCTCTGTCCCATCCCTAAAATGGTTCTGATGACTCCATTAAAACTAAACAAAAGCACTTTTTCACCAGATTTGTGTTTTGCATTGTGGACCCCAGTCTAACACTTTTTTCTTCAGGGCAATAAAAGACACATGGTCATGGAAATTATTCAGCCTTACCTGAGCCTCACATCTAGGTGGTAAGGAATTTTCCTTCAGGTAAGTGCAATAAAAGGCAACTGGATAAATGAATTTCATTGAGGATTGATGGGTTTGGCTTAGATCTGACAACTACTATCTTTGAGATTAGGGAGGCTCCCCCACCCCCAAGCAAGACTGGCTAGTGTCTTTTTTTTCCTGCCTCTTTTCTCTCCCTTTTTCACTGGAGTAATCTGAACCAGTGCAAACTTTCTGCAGCAACCATGTTCCTTGTTTGTGACACAGAGATCTATATAGACCCATGTGCCTACCAATGAGCAGTGCCTAGCCACAATTAAGTGCTCCAGTCAGCTACTGCTTTTTAATTATACTCTGTCTGGGAGTGAGAACTGGAGATATTCAGGAGTACCTCAGGATGAAAAGGACAAATGAAATAAGAGATGAAAGACAGGGCAAAATAAGCCAGAATGACAGGAAATCTAAGGAAGATCAACACAGCATAAAAGGACACAATGCCACCTAATGGGCAAAGTGAAACATTGCCAGTGAATGTGTACTGCATTGCATTGCACTGGTTTGCCATATTAACCTCCTGACCAAGGCTCACACCACATTAGACAACTGCAGAACTGTGAACTAGTATTTGTGCCTGCCAATATGGCATCATTCACTACTCTGGCCTGAACTCACTTCAGTAAAATATTACCCAGAAGTTGTCCTCTATTTTTTAAGTCTATAAATAGAACTGTGAGTGAGGAGATTCCTTTTCAGTGCTCTCTTGTGACTTACGGGTTTTATATTCTCATCCTCCAGATGTTGTCTGGGTCTGATGTACACCATGTTCCTATAAACCTAACAAGAACCAGATAAGACCTTACCACAGTTATCCATGCATTTGGTACATCTTGTCTAGATTGCTGTAATAATCTACACAGGGATGCCCTTGAAGACCATTCAGAAATTTCAGCCACTGCAAACTTCTGCTGCACGATTGCTACCTCTACCTGCACAAGATGTAGGTTATATACCAATCATCTGCACTGGTCAGTGCAATTCAAGGAACTGATTTTAGCCTTTAAAGCCCTAAACAGTTTGGGACCTGAGTATCTGAAGACCCATATCCTTCCACATAGATCAGCCTATCCCTTAAAATCTTTTGAGGGCTCTTTTGTGCATGTCACAGCTAGCAAAGTCTGTTTGGCAGGGATGTGTGAAAGGGCCTTCTCTGTGGCAGCACCCAGGCTATGTAACTCCCTCCTGCAGGATGTGAGGTTGGAGCCTTCTTTAGCTGAATTGTTGCATTGGCTACAGAATATTCTGCTCCATTCAGCTTTTTATGATTTCTGCTGTGTATTTGCTTCATCTGTTGCTCTTTTTTTGCTACTGCTATCATGGTTTAAAAAAAATGTTGTGTGTGTCTTGTGGTTTTTCTTTAGCTATTTTTAATTGGTGCCTCCATGGGAGAGATAAGTTGTGGGATATAAAAATCTTTTCATAAATAAATACAGCATTCATAGAGTGATAGTATCTATGGTACACAAAAAACAAAATGACTTTTCTGCAGACCTTTCATCAGTTATTAGGGCAGACATTTTGTTTGTACACCTAATAGGTTTTGACCATCCAGGATGAAGATTTTAAAGAGTGATGTTAAGACATGTGTGTAAGATATATATGCAACATATGTGAACTGATCTCAGTCAAGCCTTACGCTGCCAGAGCAAGCATTCTACTGGTGTAAGGTGCTTTCCAGCTGTTGCAAAACATGACATGCTGGTGCACATGTGGCTTGGCTGCTGCCACAGGCAGCAAGTGGTCGGCTCCATGTGTCAGCGGACAATGGACGCCTGACAGCACCAGCACGTTTGTGCAGGGGTGGGCGACAGGGTGGGGAGGAGGGCTGATAGGACTGGGAAGGGGGCTGTTTCAGTGGCAATGGCCACTTTGTTCCCTTACCTTACCAATGTTCCCTTACCCTGAGAAGGCTTTTAAAAAAAGACTTTAAAATCTTATATTTAGGGCATAACCAGGGTGTTGTCTACATCTTTGGTATTCAGCATGTGGGTCTGGATCAACAAGTGGGTCATAGCCTGGGCTATGCCACCACTATTTTTCTAGTGAAGGACAAAGAAAAGATTTAAATGTGGTAGAGAGAGTGGGAGAGAAGGTAAAAGGGGGGGGGGAAGAGAGAGGAGATGAAGAAAAAGAAATACAAAATTGGGTCTCAGTGCAGGTTGGGCAAAAGGTGGGTCCCAAGTCTAAAGTTGTAGTCTACTGATCTAAACCTTTAGAACAGTATTTAGAGGTGGGACTCAATAGGTGACATTATGTAAGGGTGTCAGTTTCTCTAAAAGGGCTCATTCACACATGCAGGTCCATCAATTGATTCTACAGCATCAGGTGTTAACTCATGTACGCGAATGGGCGATTGCAGACACAACTTTCCAATCACAAAACATCACTTCAATGCAATGCTTTTCAATAGTCAGTTCACACATTCAAATATCCAGGACCAGCTCAAGGAATTTTATTACACTCTGCAGGATACAATAATGCTCCTTCCCAGCATCTTATCATATCCTCGACAGCATAACATTGGCACATGTATCCAGTAGGATACTGTTTTATTCATTTTTTAAAAATAGTGAACATATTGTACTGACATTATACTGTTGTAGCAAAAACTTACAATATGTTATGAGTCAACATGGTTTAGGCGATTTACCTCTAATTTACATTCTGAACAGGAAAGACATTCTCAAAGACCTAAGAACTTGTAACTAATACAATCAGGCTAAAATGGGTTTTTAAAAAATGGATTATCAATAGCCATACATGGCACTAATAGTATAACACAGATCATATCGAACAAAAAGCCATATAAACTTTACTGAAGACACCAATTCAGCAGTGAGTTCCCATACCTCATTAAAAAAAAAAAATCCTACATCACTCAGCTTTGCCTATGAAAAAGATACATGCAGAAGCCTGAATTACCTAAGTGCACAGGTTCCTTCCAGAAGCTTATCCTGTTCAACACAGTTCTGCTCTTACTACATTTCAGATACAACCTTTTGATCAAAGCTGAAAACTACCATTTTCCACACATAATAAGCATGCACTGGAATGGTTAGTTGGGGGAAAGGTTTCCCCTTTTAAACATTGAGTTGGTTAAGGCTGCAATCTTTGGGGGTAATACAGTGGAACTTTCAGCCATGCATTGGATGAGTTGCATAAATGTGAAGAACTCTGGAGTAGGAGAACCTGCTCCCACACTGAGGGTGCAATCCTGTAAAAAAAAAAAAAGCCGGCGATGGGAAGACACCGCGAATGTGCTGTAAAGCACGTTCATAACGCCTTGGGAGTAAGGGAGGCCGGCGCAAGGCCAGCCTCCCTCCGGCGTCGGATCTCCACGCGGATGGCAGTGGAAGGTGTGCTCCGTCACTGGCTGTGTGGGCGGTCCGGCCGGGTGAGGGAAGGGGGCTATTAGCCTAGCCGGCTTGGGAGGGGGAGGGGGATGGCGTCGGCCATATCTCTGTCCCTGTCGGGCTGGCTACGCTGTTACACGACCTCCTCTACTAGCTGGCGGAAATCCGAGGAGGCTGATAGGGCTGGCCCGGGTTTACACTTGGGGAAGGGGACGAGTGTCCCCTTCTTCGAGTAGACCTCTGGCCTGCCGGTGGATGGGCAGTCCGTGCACAGGATCCGGCGGGTGGCTGTTGTGTCCCAAATGTTGCACCCCAAACTTTACTCCTGGGGGAGCAAACTACTATTCCCTTTAATTAACTCCCATGTCCACCTTAGGCAAAGTTAGCTCCTTTCCCCTAATTGCAATTGTGTGTCAAAGAAAACACTGAACTCCAAGGCAACTATTTACAAGATTTATTACTTTTCCAGCAATAAATGTCCATTAGCCCTTCCCGGGCAGATAAGATTCTACTTAGCTAACGAGGGTCCGTTTCCATAGAGAAGTCCAGCTCGTTGCTTCACGGCAGTAGAATCTCCTTGTTGCCTTTATCCCATCCAGCAAAGAGTCTTGTAGCACAAAGTCCAATCAATCCTGGTCTCTCCCACTTTCCAGTCAGGCAGAGTGACTCCCAATACCAGTCAATCCAGGTGGGTAGTCCATCCAGGTGAGCAGTCAGTCCGGCAGAGTATCCCCGTCTGGAGCAGAGTCGTCGTCGTCGCTCGGCAGTCTGGCAGCATGTCCCCGTGGCGAGCTGGCAAGGCTCTTTCCTGCTCCAACTGCTGCTGCTTTTATACTGTTAGTCCCTATCAACTCTTTACTGGCTACAGCTGTGGGCTTCCAATCACTGCCCTCATTATTGCCCACAGCTGTGAGAGTTCCACTCAATGCTAATTGAGTGCAGCTGCGAGCCACACCCACTGCATTCAAAGTCCCAGCTTTATCCCAATTAACAGCAACACCTGTGGGCCACACCCAATTGCTTGCAGGTGTGCTTCCACCCACGCAATCCTGGGTGGTAACCCTTTGTGTCCCAGTCCTGTCAAACAGGCACTCCTTTAACCCCTTCCTTCCCAGACCTGTCAAAACAGGGGACCACTGCTAACACCACTAACTCCTCGCCAATCTTCCGCGATTTCCACTACAGTGGCCCTGGGCCGGATCCTTAGTCAGGATTGCGCTGTGAGTCTCAGCAAGGATTTGTGTCATCCTAGTTTTGGAAAACATCTTCCAAAATCTTAAGAGGCAAAAAACCTAATAAATTAGATCCAACCAATACCCAAGAAATGGCTTTAATGACTCCCCTTTTACCCTCAGACAGAAAGATGTTTTGTCTACATTTGTATTTTGCATTGTGGATCCCAGTCTAACACCTTTCCCATCCCTCCCAATTAAAATAAAAACTAGATAGCAGAACCCTTAGAACGTATCAAATTGTCATGCTTGGGGGTTTGACAGGAATTTTTCCTCCAGGCCTGAGCAATAAGCAATGGCTAGATAGACGAGGTTTCCTGGGAAGACGCTTTCCCCCCAGGCAAGACTGCCTGCTTTCCTTTTCCCCACCCAAACATACCATAGCTCTCACTACTTGAGTCAACTTCTAATGCTATTATGGTCTGTGTCGGCAACTTTCTGCAGTATAACTGCTCCTTGCTTGCAACACCCTGTCACTGTCTTAATACACAGTCCTATCTTCTTGCATGAGGTTGGCCCCTTCCATCTCTGTGGTGCCAAGTGGTCCCATATAAATACTGGGTGGTAAGAACGGTGCCACTATAGCTGTAGCCAGTTGGTCACAATGCAACACAGGCCCAGTACCGAATTCTGCAGTGGATTTCAGCTAACAAATTCTTTTAAACAGGTTTCTTGTGATGTTGGCAGTGTACGCATCTTAGATTAGCAAAAGTAATGGATTAGGAAAGGTTTCAGACTTATTTCCTGTAAGGCGGTGTTAGCCTTGCTCAAGTCTCTCTCTTTTTAAAAAAGCTAAAGGACACGGGATCCAGCATGCCAGAGAGGGACTCATTTGCTATGATGATTGTTTGAAAAGGCCTTTAAATAAATGTCAATTTGTTACATCTGGTCAGTTCCTATGTTTTTTTAAATAAAGCAAAATACCAAAAAGAACAAGAACTGGTATGCTAGTAGGATTTACTGCTTCGCGCTTGCTGTAACCTTTCGAAATATGTATTGTTTTGTTTTAATATTATATCAATAAAATAAAGATACATGAAAAAAAAGAACACCTTTGTTAGGATATATTTTATTGTATTTCGGAGATGGTACTCTACAATACTGTATAATATAATATCGTCACAATTTCTTCAAAACCAAGGCTCTCTAGTGCCACCTTCTGTTGGAATATGTAATTACAAATTGCTAGAAAGGATCAGAAACGCTGGTGCTCCATTCCCCCCCCAAGATTTATTTCCCCCCCCCCAAAACAGTATTTGGAAATAGAACATGCTATCAAACACCTGGTTTATACAAACATCACTTTTTCTTCTATAGTTCTACCGACACATCTTTCATTTGTATGCCTCTCTTACATTCATCTTTGTGGAAGTCATTTTCTGAGGATGTCAAATACTACCTGCAAATGAGTTATTTCATTATTCTTAAGAAGCTAGACTCAGTGCTCACACACCAAGAAGAGGTTTTTTCTTAAGCTGCATTTTTAAAATTAAAGGCTCCACAAACTGGAAACAAACAACAAAGTGGAATTCAGTGAGCACGTGTAGAGTATTGGATATTAAAAAAGGAGATGGAAGTGTTCATACTCACAGGTTGGTGCTTAAGTATTGGGTGGTAGTAATCCTGAGAAGAGGTAGAGTTTTATTTATTTATTATTTATTTAAGGAATTTGTAGCCCGCCTTTCTCCCGAGGGCACTCAAGGCGGCTTACAACATATTAAAATACATAAAATACATATAAACACATTAAACACATTAAAATAATTAATTAAAACAATTTAAGTTAAAACAAACAACCCCAGTGGGTCACATTTACATATGTTAAAACAATTTGTTAAAAGGTCAGCCCAACACGTCAGACATTAAAAGCAATCCTAAATAAAAACGTCTTAAGGCCCCGCTGAAAGGCCTCTAAAGAGGGAGTCATTCTTAATTCCAGGGGGAGGGAATTCCACAATTGGGGCGCCACCGCCGAGAAGGCCCTATTCCGCGCCGCCATCCCCCTCACTTCTGTCAAAGGCGGCACGGTTAACAGGGCCCCCCCTGATGATCAGAGTACGGGTCGGATTATAAGGAAGGAGGCGGTCCCTCAAATACCCTGGACCCAAGCCGTTGAGGGCTTTAAAAGTCAAAACTAGCACTCTGAATTGTGCCCGGAAACGAACTGGCACCCAGTGTAGTCGCCGAAGCAACGGCTCGACCGAGTCGAACCGACAAGCCCCGGCAACCACGCGGGCCGCCGCATTCTGCACTAGTTGCAGTTTCCGAACAGTCTTCAAAGGCAGCCCCACGTAGAGCGCATTGCAGTAATCTAGTCTAGATGTCACTAGGGCATGGGTCACTGTGGCCAGGTCTGCACGATCCAAGTACGGTCGCAGCTGGCACACCAGCCGAAGCTGGGCAAAAGCCCCCCCTGGCCACAGCCGCTACCTGGGAATCCAGGAGCAGCTGCGCATCCAGGAGAACCCCCAAGGGTTTAGGGGGCATGAGTAATCAAAAACATTGGCAGAATTAAAAACCACTGATATCACAACTATTTTGAAAGCCAGAGAGGTATTTAGGCATTGACTTGTGTATGTCCTTGCTCAGCCATGGATTTTCTCACCATGGTCAAGCAACTCCTCTCACTGCCCAGTTCATCATCTAGCTATACAATACAAATTATAGGGACTCAAAAATCAAGGCTTTTTGCAAACACAAGGAATATGCCCCAATACTTTTGGATTGGATTATTATTAATTATTAACAGTATTTATATACTGCTTTTCAACAAAAAGTTCACAAAGCGGTTTACAGACAAAATCAAATGATTAAATGGCTCCCTGTCCCAAAAGGGCTCACAATCTAAAAAAGATGCAGAACACCACCAGCAAACAGCCACCAGAAAAGAGACTGTGCTGGGGTGAAAGGGGAGCAGTTACTCTCCCCCTGCTAAATATAAGAGGAGCACCAATTGAAAAAGTGCCTCTTGCCCAGTTAGCAGGGGCTAACTATGATTATCGTCATAAACTGGTGTGTAGGCATTGACTTGTGTATGTCCTTGCTCAGCCATGGATTTTCTCACCATGGTCAAGCAACTCCTCTCACTGCCCAGTTCATCATCTAGCTATACAATACAAATTATAGGGACTCAAAAATCAAGGCTTTTTGCAAACACAAGGAATATGCCCCAATACTTTTGGATTGGATTATTATTAATTATTAACAGTATTTATATACTGCTTTTCAACAAAAAGTTCACAAAGCGGTTTACAGACAAAATCAAATGATTAAATGGCTCCCTGTCCCAAAAGGGCTCACAATCTAAAAAAGATGCAGAACACCACCAGCAAACAGCCACCAGAAAAGAGACTGTGCTGGGGTGAAAGGGGAGCAGTTACTCTCCCCCTGCTAAATATAAGAGGAGCACCAATTGAAAAAGTGCCTCTTGCCCAGTTAGCAGGGGCTAACTATGATTATCGTCATAAACTGGTGTGTATGCATGATTCCTTTGCTGGATCAAATCCCCATGTTCAGTAGTAGGAGCTACAGTTTCTTGGCACTATAAGATCTGATGACGCTTATCACTTGGAAGGTTGATTCAAGGCTCTTCTTTTCCCCTCTTTTCAGCATCTATGAATCATCTGTGATGCATGTGTGAATGAGCTACCACAGATCAAACACTACAATTAGAACCTGAGCATATTTTAGTGGCAGAGCACATACTGTACATTCAGACTTTCCAAGATTCAATTCCCGCCAAAGGATCTCAGGTAGCAAGACTAGAAAAGACCAGTGCTGTAGACCCATTACCAGATACAGTAGAACACAGAAATTTCCCCTCACAGATGTTAGTGTCAGTCCCATAACAGCTTATTCAATTATGTACTTGGTAGGTAGAGGAACAAGAATCATCACTGTAGCAGTTAAAGAAAATACAAATACCGGTAACTTAAGGTTTGCTCAGCAACAACAGAGACTGAAAATACCCCTTTCTTAGGGCGCAATCCTATCCTACTTATGCCAACAGTGTAACCAGCGGCACAGCAAGAACGGGAGGCCCCAGAACGGAAAGGGGATTCAAATCCCTTCCAAAATTGGAATTCAAAGGGGATTTGAATCCCCTTTCCGTTCTGGGGCCTCCTGTTTTCGCTGCGCCAGTGGTTACAATGGTGGCGTAAGTAGGATAGGATTGCACCCTTAGTATCTGGCATCATCATCATTGGTAGTTCCTCCAGTCAACAGGGCGATTTTTTTCAGTCTCCTTCCAGGATTGCAGTTGTCATCACTCAACGTTTGAAGAACTTTTCATGGAAAACGATAACGGCTACAATGACAATTCTTGTTGTTTCTATAGTTATTGACAAACTAAACTGTGGGTACACATTGAAATCTGAAATTTAGAACACCTTTGGGTTAGATGGGCCAATGCTTTACCTCACGTTAAGAAAACTCCATATATTCTTAACTAGTATATCTCCTCAGCCAAAAATCTTTGCCACAGTCTTCAAGCAAAGTGTGAAACAGCTCTCTCTCTCTCTCTCTCTCTCTCTCAAAGCACTTAGTTTTATTGGAGATGGTGTGGGCAGGGAAAGATTATAGGTTACAGTACTAAACATCTTACTAGATTCTAATTTGTGGTTTAAGATTTCTTTTCAAGCCTGATTTTAAAATGCCCTACTTTCCAAAACTTCATGAACATATAAATATGAAGCAGAAACTTCCACAGGAACACCACTCATGCAACAAGGATGCTACAAATTAGTAATTTATTTTCGTTTCATAAGTTATTTTTAAGAAACACATAGCTTCAAGAATGTTGTTACCTTGTATGTTGGCTGTTCCATGTACTTATAGAAATAACTTATTATGAGTAGGGCAGGAGAAAATGGTGATAGCAAAATAAAAACACATAACACTGCTTTCTGCTAAAAAAAATATGCGGAAAAATAAATTAAAATACAACCAGGTAATTTTGCTGGTTCTTCATCAATTTTGCCATTCATCATCTGCTGACACTGTAAAACCTATACCACCTACTTAGTACACTTTTAAAGCAGTTACAATTGATAAAAATTGAAAAATATTGGAATAAAAACACAGAACACCGCTTTCTGCCATTTCATTTTGGTTAAATACCGAAATTTGCGAAAAAATAAAACCATTTTCTCCCACCTCTACTTATGAGTTCAAGAAGACCTTGTCCCAGGCAAGTGTGTATAGGATTGCAGCTTTAGTCACCTGAAAATACGATAGCTTTAAGCAAATAATTTCTTTTTACACAGCAGTTAACTTACAGAGAAGAGATGGATTTGCATGTTACATAGGGCTTCTCTCTATATTATTTTCAAACAAAAAAGTTCATTGGCAGTACACATATTTCAGGGAGACTAAAAGTTCCAAGAAAGCAGACATTCACATTTTCCTCAAGCTTGCTAACATCCTAATCTGCTGCTGTGTTGGCACCATTTTTTAAGAGCTTCTTCTCCCCTTCACTGTGGTAGCTCAGCCAATCAGATATTATGGTAGTGAATGCGAGGCTGTCATGGTGCCACATCATACTTGCGATATGATGATGTCAATGAGGGGAAAACAAAGTCAGCCTCATTGCCCTTACTCTGCATGGGTGGCTGGGGGAGGGAACTTATCTCTGCTGTTAAGGCAACCAGGCCAATGGTCCCTGTTTTGCTATGCTCTGGTAGTTTCATTGCTGCCTGCACAGCAGTGTTGCATAACAGGGAATGTTGGCCTGGTTGCCTTGGTAACAGGGGTGCTTTCCTGTCCCCTACAACACATACTCAGAGCAAGGGGTTCTTTGTTCAATAGCATAATACTGCTATCACATTTCACAAAGCCCTTCAAAAGTCACCATAGGGTTAGGGTGCTTTTAATAACTTGTACAAGCTTTAGCAAAGTGTCCCCTCAGCAAAGTGTTCAGCTCAGTCCTCATTTCAGTTGAAACCTGGGAAACAAATTTAACCTCCTCAATAGGCTATAAAAGCAGTATAATTAATGGGGAAAAGGGGAGTTCTTGTTGTTTGGGAAAAGACTGGCTTAGAAGATTATAAACATTGCAGAAGTGTACACATGCTATAAATGTCCTTCCCTCACTGCTTTTATTATGTCTGCTTCAATCTACAATACAAATACAGTAGTTCCAAACTCAAGATTTCAGGTGTATACAACTGAAAGAACCAAGCAAATAATATCAACCAAACACCATTTGCCTTCTGATAAGATATAAATATTCATACTTAATATAAAAATAGAATTCATGGTCTCTAATAAATGTGTCACAATTTGCTAATAGACTCAAGAATTGAAGTTACTTTAACCCTAAAACATTAGGAAAAAAGATGGATGTAAGCAATTACTGAAACATTGCCTTCATCCTGTGCAATGTGTCCTGAATTTTCCGGGACTGCTTTTCAGCTGGTATCTGGTGAAAGTTGGCATAGTTGTCAGCTGCTAAGGCGGAAATGTCTGCATCATTAAAGTGTGCTATTCTGTGTCTCAAGCAAGACTGCAGTTGGTGATCTGGAGTGAACATGTACGGATTTTCTTGAAATGCATGAACTTGGCTCACGACTTTTGCAATATTTCTTTAAAGAGAAGAGGAAAAAAACGAGTTTGCTTTACAGTTAATACAAATATCAGAAAACGTAGGGATGCATGTGATTTTGTGTACATACAAGTTATATAATAGCATTTAATATTTATAAATTATCTTTCTACAAATGTATGCAAGACATTTAATTCTGCAATAAAATAATTCAAAGTAGCTCCTTTAACTTGTATAACAAAAATGCCAAATACACCTTCTAAAGTTTTGAAGGGCATCATTCTACATTAAAATGGAATTATACTTACAAGTTAAGAACTCTGAAAAATATAAACTGGACGTAAACAGATATGGAAGTTGCTCTCTAACATAAGTCACATTCATGTATGGGCATTAAAGATCAATACGGAAACTCTTGGTCTTTGCTTATACCCTCACTTTAAACGTCTAATTTTATCTGTTTACAGTCTAATATACCGTATGCACTTTTTGTTCTATGCATAAGGTCTGTATACGCATACTAGACAATGATATTTTGTAGATGACAAAGACTAATTAAAATAAATCTCTCTGGCATAAGTAGGATGAAAATTATTACCTAAGTTTAGTCCATTTATAAGTGCCATTTCTCATAGTGAATCCTCCAGTTTCAAGCTGTTGGATATGCATTGCCAAAATGTGGGCTGATGGAATTGTTGGTAAAGTCTTAAACCTCTCTCCTTCCATTAAACACAAGCTGTCACTTTTCAAAAACACCTGGTATAATTTGCACAAATATACACACACACGTTAAAAGGTAGGTCTGTGGATGATGGCAAAATATTTATTGTAGGACGTTGTAATGAATATGCTCAGTAATAGTATTTAAGAGAAAGAACCTAGAGATGAGAAGGGAATGATGCATATGAGAAAGTTAAGAGACCAGGCACAGAGCAGACTTGGCCTGGAATCTAATTTTAGCACTAGGACTTTGCCAAATGTGAAAATGGGATGGGATCCTCAATGGTGCTTTTTTAAGCCCCTAGGTGTCTTTCAGAGGAGGCACCAGTCCTTTGCTAGCACCTTTCAGTCATTGTTGCACTTATTTTTCAAAAACATAGAGCTTACAGCCCAATCCTGTGTAACTCTTGCACCGGTGTAGCAGTAGATACACCGGTGTAAGTGCACTTATGCCTGTGTAACTTGTTGTATGCCGATGGACGCAGGATGGAGACTGCCGTAACCCCCTTCGGACGCTGCGCATGCGCAGTTTGGACACGGGACGGACGCCAGCGCAACTCTGCCGGCACAGGGGGCATTCTGGCATCCGACCGCCTCCAAAATGCCCCCTGCACCGGCGGAGTTGCAGCGGCGTCTGTCCTGTGTCCGAACTGCGCATGTGCAGCATCTGAAGGGGGTTATGCCAGTCTCCGTCCTGTGTCCATTGTCGTACTGCAATTTACACTGGCATAAGTGCACTTATACCGGTGGATCTACTGTTACACCGGTGCAAGAGTTACACAGGATTGGGTTGATAGTCTATGTTCTACGGGGCTGGCCCAAGACCTCCTGATGCCTGAGGTGACACGCCAAATACTGCCCCCCCTCCACTTATCCAACAATGTGCCAGTCTCTGCTCTTTTCACTATCCAATACTCTAGCTCAGTACTCTCTTCCACTCCACATTTCCTCTCTCTCTCTGTCCTCCTCTTCCTTGGATGGAGTGGAAAGAGGAGGAGGAGCAGTGGAGGTAAGCAGGCAGACAGAGATGGACACCCACCCACACCCAAGCTGCCGCCTGAAGCAACCACTTCAGTTGGCCTCATGGACGGGTTGGCTCTGGACATCTACAAGGTTATTCACCATCTATGGAAACATAGTACAGTCAGACCTCGCTATCCACAGGGATCTGTTTCGGACCCCCCCCCCCCCCCCGCAGATAGCGAGGATCCGCAGATACCAGAGTCTGCTTTAAAACACTGTAAAAAAGGAAAAAATAAAGGAAAAAATGTGGGGTGTTTACCTTTTAGCAGCAAACCGCGCCGTTCTGAAGCCTCTGCAGGGCTTCTGGAAACTTAATGACCCATGTCCAGGTTGCGCAAAGGCTCTTCCCCCCTCCCAGCCTTGCCCCAGGATGCATTCTGGGGTCGTTAAGTTTCCAGAAGCCCTGCAGAGGCTTCAGAACGGCACGGTTTGCTGCTAAAAGGTAAACAACTCGCGGTTTTTTGTTTTTACAGCAGACCCCTGCGGGTCCGGAACCTGCAGATAGAAAGGGTCCACTGTATTATATATAGTTCAATGTACAGTATCTGGAGCTCTTTTCAGGTGTTCAAAAGTATGGAGACTAAATGTGTGGAGAAGGTACTTTATGGTCCCACCTCAAGCTCTATGTAATTAGCTGAAAGTCTGAAAGAGGTTCCTAGTGAATAGGTGTGGGCTTCTTCATACAACTTCATATGGACCCTGATTGTTTGTGCAAGAGCAGCTGTACATGTGAATATACATCTGCGGAGTTTCTCATCTTGAACAACAGAATAGCACTTAATATTTATATAGTGCTTTCTGAGTGTGTGGTACTTCACATGTATTCTCTTGATGCTCTCCTTCCAACCCTGTAAAGTAAGTATCAATATCCTCATAATGTTGTAGTTAGAGAGCTGAAAAGTGGTGGCTTGTCGAAGGCTATTTCATGAGTTTGTGGGAGAGGTGAGATCTGAACCAGGGGAGTCATGATTCATAGCTCACTCTCATTCATAGCTCACTCTCTTAGTCACTATACCAGCTCTAAGTGGTATAAACAGCTCTAACCATTTGATCCTGTCCAGACTAGTAGCTACTGCTGCTTTTACACATTTAAATTAAGAAGTTATTTCTCCAGGGTGGCTACCAGTAGGTGGTGCTATGGAGAACAAATTAATATCCTTCAGTATTTGCACTCTACTCTGAAAGGAGACAATTGCATATGGAAAAGTAGGAAAGAATGGAACACACAGGAACACACCAAATGATCCTATATTTTGCTTTTATATCAAATGTTATTCACCTTCTCAGCTGAGCTAAATTGAGTGAGGGGAAGGCCTCTAAGTAATACAGGCTAGGAGTCTTGTTTTTTTTAACTGTCTTCCAAGTACCCCTGCAATCACCAACCAGGGAGGTAGTTGTTGTAAAGAACATAAACACTTCAGGATAGCTTTGTCTAAGGGAGTGATAAAACCATTAAGTGGGGCTAAAATTCACAGTCCTGGAGAGCCAATGTGATGTAGTGGATAGACTCTATCCGATAATAGAGGGTTGGTTTTGAGATAGGAAAATCTGGGTTCAAGTGAGCTTACTGTCCTTTGGGTCGGTCTTTCTCAGCTTCACAGGGCTGAGGTGAGGATAAAAAGAAACGATCTTCATACATGCCACCCTGACCTTCCTTGGAGGAAGGGTTGCCTACAAAAGGTATAATATATGGAAATTGCGCTAAGCATATTATTAGGCATAACCCAGAGGAAGTTAGATATGTTTCAGTTCTGCTGCTTTCAATTTTTTCTAGATTCCACAAATTTGTTAGAGCAGGGAAGAATAGGTTCATTTTCTTACTGAGTCTGAATATGCTTGGAAGGGGAGGGGATATGTGGAGAAAGACACCCTTGTATTTGAGGCAGGGATAATTCAAGCGAGAAGCTTTTGAAACTCTACTATTTATTTATTGCATTTATATCCCACCCTGACTCCAAGGAGCTCAGGGCAGCATACATCCTCACAGTACCACTTTCATCCTCACAGCCTGTGAGGCAGGTTAGGATGATAAATGACGACTGGTCCAAAATCACCCAATTCCACTGCACCACACTGACTCTCATATTCAGGGGGATAGGAACATTCTTCCAGTTCTGGTGTAGACAACGACAGTGACTCAAAACTATCACACTTGCTTGGATATACCTGTGTAGTAAAGCTTGAACCAATAGTTGGTGCCACTTCTGAGATTCGGGGGGGGGGGGGGCTTACACAAGATGTCCCCAGTTGGCCTCCTTTAACTTGACACGGATGGGGCATGAAAACTGTGAGACAATTCTCAGTGCCAAGGACCTTCTTGGGCTGCATTTCAAAGTGCTGGTGGGCCCTCTGCTGGTCTCAGAAAATGCCAGACCTCACTGCTGCCTAGAGCCAGCCCTGCCAGTGGCTATAATATCATTGCTAAACCAAAGCACTAACCAGAATAGTGAAGGTGGCCCCTGTACCTACTGAGAATTTACATCAGAGAGACCCTTTTTACTGTACCTCAACAGCCTTGAGTTCTTCCATTATTTCAGATACTCTAGAGGGCAAACATTTCCAAACCTTAAAAGAAAGGATAAAATACAATTTTAGTTTCTTTTAAGATTAGTCCTTGAGCTAGAATACATGATTGAATGTCTTCCTCCAGGTACTTCCTCCACCTGAGTTTAGGCAGGTGGTGACAGGGCATACTCAGTTGTTGCACCCCAGCTATGGCCTGCCCTTCCAAAAGAAGCTCACCTGGCACCAACTCTGATATCTATTTGGCACGAAGCAAAGAATTTATTTGAACGGACACTTCTCCTATTGTTATTATACATTATGTTGTTTTATTGCTATTTTTCACGTGCAGCCCAATTCTATCCACTGTTTACACCTGTGGAATGCGCTTTCCACTGGCGTAAATAGCTTTACAGCCAGTGTGAGGGGCCTGGCCACCGCCACCAGTGGCCGGGTCTGCACAAAGATGGACGCCGGATGCCCACTAGTACAGGTAAGCTGGTGAAGGGGGTTGGAGGGGGGCAGGAGGAGGTTGAACAGGGCGGGGGGTGGGTGGAACAGGGCGGTGATGGGAGTGGGGAGGAGGGCAGACTGGGCCCAGGAGGGGGCGTGTCAGCAGTGGTGGCAAATGCCAAATCCTGGGTCAGATTCGCCTTCACGGATCAACTTGGACATGTGCCTGCAATTGAGCTGGTGCTGGTCCGAGTTGACCCACAGCAGCTGCTAGGGTTTACTCCAGGGCAAGGGAACAAATGTTCCCTTACCTTGAGACGGCCTCCAGTGACCGTAACTCCCCTGTGGGATACGCTGCATGGGGAGTTAGTTAGGGTTGGGCTGTAAGACTGTATGACATCCGGAAAGTTCTGTACTGAATGGGAGCCAACAAGTTTCTTAGATAAATGAATAAAATTTGGCTTATTCAAAATATTGTAATTATATTGTCAGTGCAAACTGCAAAGTAAATAATTATTTACTCACTGGCAATTGTCTCACAATGAGATTTTCTAGGCCTCTTAGGATTTGTACTGTAGTCGCAAAATTTCTATGCTCATAGCAACATTTTGCAATGTAGAGAAATTTTGACAGCAAGTTCACCTGTACCTGGAAAGCAAATTATAGTAAATATTTTACAAAATGTACCACTGTTCAGTGCCAATATATGTAAGTCACGCTTGAGAACTCTCACACTGATTAATGACTTACTGTGCTGCCAGTACTCCTATCGTTTTGTGCTATGTAGTGTGTGTGTGTGTGTGTGTGGGGGGGGGGGGAAGATGTGATTGTTATAAGGACATAATTGGAAATAGCTAACTGCTGAATAATTTGTCATATTAAATGAATTGAAATACATGATTGATCAGCGGCTGAAGTTTTAACAATCTCAAAAACAAAAACAAAAACCCAGAGTTTTAACAATCTGACTCACTAGATCAATTACATGTTGGAAAAGGATATTATGAAACACTTATTTTATGGCATCTTTATCCTGTGAAAATCTGTCTCCATCAAACGTGGTACTTGACAGCAGCAAAAACTGCTGCTCTCTAATTGCTAGTTTTCTGGTTATCAATTAACAATTATGTGCATTTCTGAGAAGAGCTGTAGACAAAAAACAGGAAAAGCTATTAAAAGAACAGCTAACAATCTTCCTGTTTGTAGAAGCTGAACAAGAAATCAAACTTGTTCTCTTATTGATGTTTATTATACTATCAAAATGACATGATAAAGAATGCTCTCTGCCAACGTTTTCTGAGCCAATATATGGAATGGGAAGGCAGGGTGCGTTGATATAATGGATGTCATGGTGAAGGGCAGATGGTCCTTGCCTGATCATGGACTGAACCTAGAGGCTGACTGGGCAGGTACAGATACATGCATTTGTTCTTAGCTGGCCCCCAGTGACTTGGGCACATGCAGAAACTCCACACTTGCCATTTGTGTGCCTTTTGAATTGTGTCCCAAAACATTCACTCCAAGGAATACTCTTGTCTTGAGTACTCCATATCTCCTATATGGTACTGAATACTAATAGGTTGTGCCTATTGTCAATCAACTGTGCCTGGAAATCAGCAGGGAACAGTTCACCTTAGATTTTGGCAGACTTTGACTTGATTCTACATATATACAAGTACACCAAAGCCATTTCATCAAAACATCAGGAACTAGGACTTTCTGGTGCTAAATTAGTTCTAGACGAAAGTGCAAAGTCGCCGGGGTGGTGGTGGTGCAATTATGCTATGTCGCAGTCTTACAGTGAACCAGAAATGGATTCTGTTAGATAAGCAGCAACTGAAGGAGCCCCACACCTCTGAATCTGCTCCCAGATATTATCTTGACCAGTAACACAGAAAGATATGCTAACTTAACAGTTTGCCAATACTTGCATAACATGCCCTCTGAATAAAGAACATTTAATGAAAGATGGAATCATCTCTTCTTGAATCATGGAAGTGAGAGATGGAATCAAGCAACCATAGCTCTCTTAGGTATTGAAGACCTAACCGAATTAGTGTGAAATAAGATTCTGGATAGAGATCTTCTCATCTCAAGGAAAAGCCCTTTGCTGGCAAGAACATATGTCCAAGGTAAGATTAAAGTTGAATTCTAATACCAATTTCAGAAAGTTGTAGGAGTATATCTGCAACTATAATTTATTTTCAGAAATTTGTGCTTTGCTTAGTAGTTATTAAAAAAATGGTGTGTGTGTGTGTGTGTGTGTGTGTGTGTGTGTGTGTGTGTGTGTGTGTGTGTGTGTGAGTGAGAGAGAGAGAGAGAGAGACAGACAGACAGACAGACAGACAGACAGACAAAATGTGCAGATGTGGGGACAAATGTTGATATTCAATCCACTATGAAACAGAAAGTTACCTACTCTGATCAAAATGACATTGCAGATTAGATGAATATTTAACTTGAGATAGGCACTGCTCAGATAGAGTAGACATGAATACCAATTAATGAATTCGGTCCTTAAGTGACTGATGGCTCAATCCGAAGGGGCCTTTATGCCGCCAGAACGAGTGTTCCGGTGGTGTAAACCCCTTTATGGCTGTCACAAAAGCACTAAGGCCACGCAGGGGGTGAGAGGGAGGTGGGGTGGAATGGGGCGCGGAACGGATAGAGGATGGGGCGGGAAGGCAGATCGGGCCCAGGAAGGGGGCAGGTTTGGCAGCAGCAGCACCCGCCGAATCTGAACCCTGGGCCTGATCCACCTTCATGGGTCAATGCGGACGTGCCAGCTATAGAACTGGTGCAGGTCCGAGTTGACCCATGGTAGCTGCTGGGCTTACTCCAGGGCAAGGGAACAAAAGTTCCTTACCCTGAGGAGGCCCCAATATGCTGAAACTCCCCTGTGGTGTTATAATATATACCTTTTATACATTCTAATCTTCTTTTATGTATTAAAACACGTACCGTATTTATTGGCGTATAAGACGCACTTTTTTGTCTAAATTTGTGACCCAAAATAGTAGGGTGCGTCTTATACGCCAATACTAAAAAAATCCCTCCCTCCCCCGCCCGTTTTAAAGCATTTTTGGGCTTACCGGGGTTTTCCGGAGCAGGAGAGCTCCCTTGTGCTTTCTTCCCTGGCTAATCTATCCGATCTACAGCTGTTTGTCTGGTTTAATTTATGCACGAGCTTGAGTTGAGCTTCTCAGCAGCCAGCAGAGGGCGCTGTGCTCAGTTCAGTTCAGCTGAGCTGCAGAAGGCCTTTCCTCCGATGCTGAATCAGCTTTGGTAAGCTTCTGAACTGGGCCTAGTTAGGGAGGCTTTGGTAGGCTTACCAGATCTCCAACCGGGACAGAGTGCTAGACCTTTAGGAGAAGGAATGTGGACAGGTGTAGCTTGTTAAACCTTACAGCACAATCCTAGGCATGTCTACTCAGAAGCAAGCCCCATTGAACACAGTGGGGCTTGCTTCTGAGTAGACATGCCTAGGATTGTGCTGTAAGGTTTAACAAGCTACACCTGTCCACATTCCTTCTCCTAAAGGTCTAGCACTCTGTCCCGGTTGGAGATCTGGTAAGCCTAGGCTTTAGAAACTGTGCTTAGGTTAGGTGGGGGAGGGGAAAAGAGTTGGGGTGGGGGAAAAGAGTTCAGCTGAGCTGCAAAGGGCGTGGTCTTCCCAGTTCTCCTCGGAAGGGTAAACTTCTGAACTGGGCCTAGTTGGGAGGCTTTGGAAATTTTGCATAGGTGGGGTGGGGTAAGGGTTGAGTCTGGGGTTTTTTTTGGTACTTTTATGTTTTTTACTTTGGAAACTGTGCATGGGTGGGGTGGGGTGGGGTGAAAGAGTTTAGTCTGGGGTTTTTTTGTACTTGGAATAAATGTTTTTTACTTTGGAAACTGCATGGGTGGGTTGGGGGGAAAAAGAGTTGAGTCTGGGTTTTTTTTTGTACTTGTACATTTATGTTCTGGTGCATTTTGTTCATGTGTCTTATTGCTGTGTGTTTTAAAAGAGATCCTGGTATTTTTGTGCAATTTATGTAAATTAGCTAATTAAGCAGCCAAGCAGTAAGTGGCCAAGTGGCCCAAAAATGCTTTAAATCTTTTTTTCTTGAAACCCAGGGCCAAAAGGAAGGTGTGTCTTATACGCAGGTGCGTCTTATACGCCGATAAATACGGTAATCAACACAACTTTAGAATCTTAGATTCCTTTGCAACCCTGTGACTACATTTGCAACCCAGTGACTATTCACTGGGAAGACTATCCAGAAGAAAAGTACACAAATTTGCTGCATAAATGAAAACAACAAATCAATAAGAATGAAGTAACCCCAGTCCAAATTTAATCACCCCAAAGAAAAGATATTGCAAACCTTAGAACTATAGCTTGTTACGATTTCTGCAGCAACCCAGGTGCTGACACTGTCTGCATACTTTAAAAGTTGCAAGAGATAATCGTCTTGGACACAGTTTTGCACAAAGAGATTATAGACTTGAGTAGGTAATAGCTCCGAGGAAGTAGCTCTGTAAAAGACAAGCATCTACAAAACTTAAACACTAGATTATGAACATGCAAAGGGGGATATGCTGGGGCTGTTGCTTGTTACGTTGCCTATATTCTGTTATTGCTTATTAGGTTTTTTTTTAAAAAAAATTGACTTCACTGTAATCTTTCTTGTGTGCCACCTTGAGCTGTCTTCAGGCAGGAAAGGCTGGACAGAAATATTTTGAAGTAAATACACGCCCATTGTAAGAAAATCATAAGTTATCTCAACTGGATGCAGTACCTGAAATTAACGGGCATACTAAAACAGGAAGGACCCCTAGACTACTGAACAAAATTGTTCTCAGAACCCATAATGCCTGGCAATTAAAAGGACAAGCACCAGGAGCCTGATCATTTTACCAAGCTTCTGGACTTCAAATATCTTGATAACTAGCCTAACACATCCAATTTACAACCTACTGCTTGGTCAGAAGAGTCTTTAGGTTCTCTTGATACAGTACCAGGAGTAAAACTCAAACTCCTTCTCCCATCCCAATGATTTTATCATTTCTCTCTTCTAATATACATCTTTAATTCATTCACTTCCTTCTCTTCCTACAACAAAAATGACAGCAAGTGTGCCCTCTTCCCCGCTGCATTTTATACTATTAAGCACGTGGCAAGTAACTTTCGATTCCTATTCTTCCTTCCTACCAGTCTAAGAGGGTCTCCATTGCAGCAAAAGAATAGGATGGCATCTCTGGTTACTGGGAAGCAAAATGCTTATCTATTCCTTAAAGCTGTAACTTGCTTCAATAGTTTAGATTTGGATGAACTGTCCTTGTTCTGCATAGGCATTTTCAATTAACTGACTAACGAAAATTCAACACTGAGTGCAGATTCATCCCCCTCAGAACTGCTACACAGGCATGCTTTTGCAAATTAGAGAGGTATACTACCACTTTCAACATTTTCTCAAAACCTTTTACTGAACTTTTTTTTTTTTTTTTTTTAAGGAAAGGGGGTGTATGTTCAATTTCAAATATTAGCCGGACAACATCACCTTTAAAACTGTCTATTTTCATTTCAATGGCCGTACCGTACTTAACAGCCCAATCCCACTCAGGCACTGCACCAATAGCAAACTGTTGCTAGTGCAACACTTACCATACCCTAAGGCAGTGTTTCCCAAATTTTGACCTGTGGATCCTTTGACCATGGCGACCATTGGTTGCGGCTCCCCATTACATTATGTTGATGCCTGCCAATTCACATTGCACTGTTTTTCGAGAGGATTCCATGGCACTCCGTGGCTCCCCTGGCTGGTTTCTGCAGCTCCCCTGGGAGTCGCGCCTCCCAGTTTGGGAATCACTGCCCTAAGGCTAAGCCATATCCTAAGTCTTGGTAATGCCATGCTGGCTTGGCCCTCTCAATAACACTGGCGCAACCTTTCCCAGTATTGCCAACAGTGTTCATAGAAACCCAAACACAGAAACAGCGCAATCCTGTGTAACCTTGCACTGGTGTAACAGTAGATGCACCGGTGTAAGTGCACTTATGCCAGTGTTACACCGGTGCAAGGTTACACAGGATTGCGCTGCCAATCTTTCCAATTTATTACAAGGTTGCCACAGAGTCCCTAATCCCTACAGGAACTGTGGCATCAGCAGAAAAGGGGCAAAAGCAAAGGACTGCTATGAATCTCTGCACTCAGAGTTCACGCCCTCTTATCCCACTCACACAAACACACATATCCAAGGAATACTTTTTTCCAGCAGAGCAAAGGTTGAAAGATAGCTCCCTTGGAAGAGGGCACCCATGTGAAACAAACACACGTCTCTGTGTCTTTGTGGGGGACCAGCTGGAAGGAACCCTTTTGTTGGGGAGGGACTAGTGCAAGGGGAGCCCCAACAGCACTCTGGCAAAGTTGGGTACTGGTAGCTCAGTGCCCTTTGCTTCATCGCTGGCACCTGCCAGTTGGCTGCCAGTATGCTGTTCTCTCTGTCCCCCTGCAACTGTCTTCTGTACACCATGGCAGCAGAGAACAGATTATCACTGGAGTTTATAGTGAGGTGAATTTTGGTAGAATGTTCCATGCCAAATTTTGTAGCTTATGTTACTTTAATTACTATTACTGTTTTTATTGTTTATCGCTTTCCTTAAAAAAACACAAAAGTGATCTGAAAGTGCCTTAAGTGCCTTTCATATTGCATTTAAAAAAAAAAAAATCCAACACATCAGTATGTTGCTAGACTAGGTAAAAACAACAACCAACTTACTTTTGAAGAGGTGCACTTTTGTCATTGACTCCAAGCAGTCTTGAATTTAGGAAGTGCACTGGATGACATTTATGGAACATTTCCTAAACAGATTAAAAGAAAAGGTAAGTGTGCAATAATGCATTTCATCTTGAGTGTGTTAACACCTATAATTTTGCCCCTCTTAGCTCCTGCTCTGCGTTTATATTCATGACAGATACTCCATCTCTTGCACTTTATGAAAGATCCTCTTCAACAGTGAAACTGTGTTGCTATCCCTTTCCATATTTTACCTATTTAAAGTCTGGAGAGGCACAGTCCCAACAGGGCGATACAATTTGATTATTTTGCATGTCTAGTTGACTTAGCAGCTATGAGTCCTGCATTGCAACCTTATTAACAGAATGCCAATGATTATTTCACAGAGACATTCTTAAATTTTCATCTTGGGGATCTTTACTTTACTTACCACAGTGGTGGAGCAGGATTCTCAGGTGCCCGCATAATACTTGCAATGCAGCGGAAGAATACTCAGGTGGAAACAGAAGTATAACGTAAGTTTTGTGCATATGGTTGCCGTTATGTACACAGATGTGCATTATGACACAGGTGTGGCTGTAATGCACATAATGTACATACATGTGTGGGGAGATGGCATACCATAATGCTCACCACAGGTACACAGGGAAGGTAAGTATGTTAATTCGCCACAAATTACCCCAAGCAGCATTTGAAGAAGCCAAATCATGTGGATAAGGCTCATGATGTGGTTATACTTCCCAATCCAATGTTGCCAGCTCCCAGGCCCAGAAACTCTTGAAATCATGTCTTGAAGGGGCTTGATATAGAAGTGATGCATCTGTGGCTTTCTGACTATTCTCTTCACATAATCACTGGTGAATGCTCAACTGGACTTCACTAATCCTCACAATTTCTTTGTGTTCACAAGCCCTATGAAGATGTTATGAAACTGTGGAGAGTCTCCAAGGTTTCAAAGTGCCTGTGAGGGCACCGGCAAGCCTCACCCTGCTACATTCCATAGACCCATTCCCACTCTCCCAATAAAGAGTATTTGATGAACACTCTCTAGGGGTAGCCAACATTTCAACAGGTGCAGCTGCTTTAGCAGCACCATCAGCACTTGCAGCTGCCAAGATTCTGTCTTCTACACAACTCTTAAGAATGCAGAGGCCCTAATGGTGGAAGGTTGACCACCCCTGCTCTACAGGGAGGGTGGAGACAGAGCTATGGTGTGCACTCACTGGTTAGCTGGTGTATTCATTAGGCACCGTGAAACCTTGGAGACTCTCCACAGTTTCACAGTATCTCCTTAGGGCTACATCCATGGGAACATTTACTGTAAAGTGGCCTAAGCTTAACTTACAGCACAATCCTAGGCATGTCTACTTAGAAGTAAGACATATTGTGTTCAATGGGGCTTACTCCCAGGAAAGCTTGGATAGGATTGTAGCCTCACTTAAGGCACTTTCAGTGATCTGAAAGTGCCTTAAGTGCCTTTCATATTGCATTTCAAAAAAAAAAAAAAGTAGTTTTTTTCATCAAGTCATCTTAGTCTGGAACACAGATCCAGACTAAGATCATCTCCCATTAGGTACACATGGATACATCAGTTCTTATGAAAAAAATATATCTCATTTTACATGATAGGATTAGAAACGTAGGCAGGCATGTGAGTAAATGATCACGGGGAAAAGATAGGTACTTAGCTGTACAGTATAAGATTGGGACTTTACAGCATAGCAGCATCTAGACTATATAATACGAAAGACATACCAACAGAGAAGTCATTATGTATTTTCAGTTCGTAAAAGAGAATCCATTTTACCTGTTCTAATAGTGTCAGCTGACAGCAAAGCTGTTGTGCAGTATATTCTGCTAAGAAATATAGTCCTCCATCTATTTTAGTATAGAAGCTTGAGAATTCTTCCTGTAAATGTGTGTAGCATGGCTTTGGTAAAGCTGATGCAATGCTGTACTGCTTGACCATCCGATAAGGTCCAACAGCCTCATTTCCTTTTGAGAATTTCCAGTTAAGATTCTGTACAAGAAAATATCAGACATTTGCTTTGTCAGGCATAACCGAGATCCTCTCACATAAGGTATGTGCAGCATATTCAGACAAGCATATGTATACACAGAATTTGTACAACAAACCTACACAGAAAACTTACATTATTATAAGCTAATCTAACATGACTAGGGTTGCAATTCTATGCACACTTTCCTGCAGCCCAGTAAACGTGACTGAATGCAGTGGAATCTGCTTCTGAAAAAATATACACAATATTGTACTGTAGTTCATTTGAGAGCACAGTCCACAAGTCTGGCTGAACAAGACTCTATCCTCTTTTTTAAAACTTTCTTCTTTACAGTTGCCCCTTATGTTAAAATAGCTTAGAGTCCAACCCTATCCTTTCAACCCCCGCCGATGCAGTCGCGCCAAAAAGATACATGCTGTATCCAGCGGGGGCAGACTGGGAGGCTTGGGAGGGGAAGGGGAATTATTTCCTCTTATCACACCGTAAGCCTCCCGCTTGCCAATGGGTCTCCTTGGACCTGCACCAGCTCTGTAGTGGGCCATTGCCGCTGGATCCACCCCCTCCTGCTGCGTCCCCTTCCCCGTTCCTTACCCCTCCCCACCCAGTTCGGCCCCTTGTCCACCCCCACCTCTGCCTTACCGGATGTGGTGGGTGCAGCCGAGTCTGGCGGCTGAGTTGTGGCGCTGCTGCATCTCACTGTGCACTCTTAACAGCAACCATTTTAAGACAGCGGAAGTTGCTTCTGTTGTCGCAATGGCCTCCGCATGATGAACAGCCCAATCCTATGCCGGACTGGGCTCTAAAATTCTAATCTACGTTCAGGCATAAAACCGATTTGATGGTCATGGGCAAGCATTGCCTCAAGAGATAAAATATATATACTAAAATATATATACTAAAATCCATCTTGTGACTTTGGGGGGAGATGGGCAAGACATTCAAATAAAAATACTGTGATACGTTCTGGGTGCATACCTTCTGAGTAACATCTCTTGAAATCTTTTTACACAGGGTATGTAAAGATATTTTTTCACCATCCTCCTCCTCCTCTTCTTTCCCTTCTTCCAAACTGCAGCATTGAAAAACATTGCTCTGTTTCCTGCTAGTAATGCCTTCAAGCAATGACAGCAGCCGTTTGCCATAACCATTGAGTGGAGCTACCTATAAAAAGCACATAGTTACATTTTTTCCATGGATTTATGGCTCAGATTGTAAATTGTGAATGTGTTAATTTCTTCAAAACAAATCCTGCTTTTACCATTTAGCAAGCAAGACACATGAATATCTAAGGAACACTTTCCCCACCCCCATGTTCATTTCAATTATTTTTCAAGAAGTATTCTCTTACAATGCTGTGGCTCTCTTGCATGTCATAACTTATTTTGATTCAGGTAACCTTTACTTTAGACTTCCTGTCAAAGCAGTGAGTTACCTTGGAAATGATAAAGTCTTTTAGTGTGCTCATAAAGTCAGGGTTTATTGTGAAGTCTACAGTATAACAGTCTTCAATCCAAGTCTGCAGAATGGAGAAACTGCGGTGGTATATTTTGCTAAGCAGTGAACTAGATCCCAGGTTAGAACTAAGAAGAACAGAACGCGGGTGAATAGACAGACATTTACAAATTGCAACCTGTATAATTACTTTGAAACATTTGATAAGATTATGTGTCTTGCCATATCACTTAATGAACACAAACAATGTGTATATTACTTCTCAGTGCTTAATAGGACAGAAAAGCTATTGAAAGCAGAAAGCCAAAAAGAGGATGTTCAGTCAAGGGCAAAACAGTTTTCTTTCACATGTAATTGTATTTTATAAGAAATATTATAAATGCTACCTAAGCTAAGTTGAAAGGAATGTTTTTGACAAAAAATAAAAATAAAGCAATCATTCACAATGCTAAGGGACAGTGAGAAAGCCACTTATGTGTCTGTGCTTATCAACTGAAACATATCTAAATTAACATCAATTTGATGTTACCTGGGTAAGGTGATCCTGATTCTATCAAGAAGAAATTGCAGAAGTTCTTCTTGTGTGCAGAAATAACGAAAGGTGAAAAGAAACTGCTGCACATAGCCTTCTAAAAATGCATTTCTGCAGAGTACAAGAATAAAAATCAATTTTGCAAGCTCAAGTGCACTTTCTTGAAATCAAATGTGACACAAAACTGCTAAGCAAAAGGGATGGTTTCAATTATTGTGTCACTCGCAGTGCAATCCTATACAGGTCTAGTCAGAAATAAGGTGCATTGAATTTAATGGCACTTATCCACAGTTAAGAACGTATAGGATTACAGTCTTATGGCCCAATTCTATCCACTGCCAGTCCATAGCGTGCAGCTGCGCCAATGGAGTGCACGCTGCATGCTATGGTGGGGGTGGATGGGAACCAGATGGCCAGCGAGAGGTAAGTTAAAAACTTTTTTATTTTCCTCTTGGTAGGTCGCCTATGCGTCTCCTTGCACCTATGCCACTCTTTTGCTGGCATAAGTCTGAGGAGAGGCAGGGGGCATCAGGCAACTGGAAAGGGGACAGCATCCTGGCACATACTGCTGCTGCCAGAATCCACCCTCTCTAGTCCCCAAACTGCCCCCTGCCCCCTCCCAACTCCGAACATTCCCTGCTCCTCCCTTGAACAGCGTATGGACCCCCATGCTGCCTGCCGACCTGCTCTAGCACGGCACTTGGGCAGTTCTGGGGCATGTGCATGACCAGCAGATATTTGTGGTAGCTGTCTTGCAGGATGCGATAGCAGCGCATGATTTGAGACACTGCTGGCCCACTTTACAGTGGTGGAATGTAATTCCACTGCCTTCAACGGCCCATGGGAGTAGGCCGATAATTTCCTACATATTAAATAGCTTTTCCTTTTTAGAAATTCTGTGCTTAAAAATTAGTGACACTAAAACACAACACTGCATTTTAGAGTCATGTAAACATGGGCATGCAACTAAATGGACATGATCTATGTCCTTTACAAATGTACCAAGAAGCAATGAAACAAGAAGCACAAAGTAAATTCCTGTTGGCGTGGAATGCTCAAAGAAGTGAAAAATTTCAGGAATTGACCACTTCAATCAAGAAAAACTCCCCTTGCCTCCCCCAGTCATGAACTGATGAAAACATTTCACCGAATTCTGGACCAGAGAACAACTCCCTCTTGCCCCAACTGTCAGGATAAGACAGAAAAATTCTGTTGCCCATGCCTAAACTGGGAAAGTAACAGCCCAATCCCAGGCCAGACTGGGTTACTTTGTGAGCTTTGTGACAGCGGAACAAAGTTCCGCTGTCGCAAAATGGCTGTTGATGGAGTGCAGAATGCTCAGTCGGCAGCCCTTATTGAGAGTGCTGCCACAAGAGGCGGCAGCACTCCCCATCTGTCGCTGGACCCTGCCACGGCCACTGGAGCACATAAGGCCGTGGTGGGGAGGGGGCGACACAGGGTGGGGATGGGGAAGGAATGGGGAGGCTGTAAGAGGGGTAGATCTGGAGGCGATTTTGCAGCCTTCCCCGCCCCCTTTCTCTCCTTGGACTTGTGTCAGCTAAAGAGCTGGCACAGGTCTGTGAAAACCCACTGCAGAGCGGGAAGCTTACAGAGAGGTAAGGGAATTTAAATCTCCTTTCCCCTCTGAAGTCTGCTGATCCGCCCCCCTCCTGGATACAGCACACTCCTTTTCAGCATGGCTGCAACAGCGGGGGTGGGGAGGATAGGACCAGGCCCTAAACCTATTAGCCTGGAACTGATTCCTTCACTTGGTCTGTGAACCAAACTAGTGAACCCCAGTGAACCCCAGGTTTTCTACCCAAAGTGGAGCAAATATGCCCACAGAAGTGCCAGCTGTTGCCCATCCAGTCTCTGTCCTGTGGGCTTGTATGCAAAAGAGAGAGTATGGAGAGTAGAGTGGAGAAGAACAGGAAGCAGAATGTCTCACTTTCCTGCCAACCAAACTTTCTCCTCTGCTCCCTCTCCCTCAAAATACAAACATAGGCTGAGCCAAGGAGACCCTCAAAGTGAATCATGCCAAACAGGACAGGCAGAGGCAAGGAACTAGTGGCAGCAGCTGTGGAGGATGGCACAGTGGATGCATGCCTGGGTGGGTGGGAAGGAACATGCAGATGAACGCATTGTTGGAAGGTGCATGTGCCATTTCGTATCTGGCCTGTTCCCTTGACAGCCATTTTGTAGTGGCACCTGCTACCTTGTCTCAGAATTCCTGTGGTGCTCATAAGCTCCACAAGGTTGTAGACATCTGGTTTAGCACAACCACTCCTTTCCTTGAATTCCTGATTAGTTTAGGATTTCCTTACAAATAAGTTTTTATTAATAATGATATCAACATCACACTGTGTTGCTAATGCAATACAGAAGGATCCTGAAGGACTCTGATCCCAGTTCAAAGTAGATTGGGGGATCATCTTCTTCTACAGTTGATAAAGGGGGAAGGGAGAAAAAGGCCAAGTTATGAAAGAAAATCTTCATACTTGTGGAAATTTTCCCTTTAGTGTTTTGGCCTGCAAGCATTTTTGCTGCACTGAGATCCAGTGAGGTATGGAGGACAGAATACTCAGAGAGAACTTAGACCAGGGAAATCAGGTTCAAATCTGCTATGAAGTTAATCTTGGGCCGAACACTATTTTCTCAGATTAACCTACTTTTACGGTTGTTGTGAGGATAAGACTGAGGGAAGGTGAACAGCCATGTATGCCATTCTAAAGTCTTTGAAGGAAGAGTAGGATAAACGCAATAAAAGCGGCAGCTGCCACACATTTCCCTGAGCAGCAAACACATGAAGTCGCCTTGATTTAGTATTCCTTTCCTTTTCCATGGGGTAAAACGGATGTTATGGAAGAAGGGACTGCACACAGGCTATACCTGGAGTAAAGATATGCCATAAGCCCAAGTGGTGTTCCAGCTTGCAGATTCCTTGGCTGATTGTGATTGCCATTATATTGGGATTTATATTGGGTTTTATTTATATTATAGAAAAGGAGCATGCAGTCCAAAGAGTTGGTATCCAGGGGTTCACTTCTTGCCATGTTAGCAACTGTAGGAAGGCTGCATGGTTCAACTCCCCATTTCTCTATTAAGATAATCTGCAGCAAAAGGAGACAAGGCACTCAGAATGGGGCAAAGGACAAGCCACTTCCAATAAAGATGTGAGGAACAAAAACAAAGGGCACCATTCCACAAGCCACTAGGCTCACAACCTGCACGCATCCATCCTCCTAAGGCAAGCACACACAAAAGTTCTCTCAACGCTGACATGCTTGGGGCAGCCCAGTCTCAAAGAAGGCATCATGAGTGCACTGCATCCCTCCTGGATGTTCCAGAGTCATTGCAAACACTTACAACAGTGCCTAGTCAGATGCTTCCAGGAAGCTCACTCTTGTGTGAATAAGAAGTAGAATCGAGGATGGAGCCATGTAGATAACAATAGGCTCAACTGTAAATGACCAGGATCACCAAGGGTAGGAGTCAGCCTCCCCCCCCCCCACACACACAATGGGTGTTCTTGAGCACACTAATTTTCTTCTCCTCCCAAAGTGAATGGTTGTCCTTCACTCTTATGAGGTAAAGTTAAACATTGCCCTTGGTGAAGTCAAACTCTGCTCTCCAGTCTCAACACTGGGTGCCCTGCTCTTATGTCTAGGGATCCTAAAAGGGCATGCAGAGTCCCCCTACAAACAGAGCTGCATGTCCAGGGGTCAGCACAACAGGCAAGCCTTCCCTATGCATACATCACAATGACAGGAATTGAGCTACTGTACATACTGTATAAAAAGCCAGTTTTTAAGATTTCATCCCACTATAACACTATAATCCCTTCCACCATTAGGGCCTCTGCGTTCTTAAGAGTTGTGTAGAAGACAGAATCTTGGCAGCTGCAATTGCTGATGGTGCTGCTAAAGCAGCTGCACCTGTTGAAATGCTCTCACCTATACAACCATTCAAGGTCCAGGAGCATTCATGTTGGTTAGCCACCCCAGCACTATAATATGACCAAGAAACAGAACCCAGAATGGGGCTACGTGGCTAGGAGCAAGCTTGATTCTCCGTGTCTCTCACTGAGCTCCATGGAACAAAGTTCTGCTCTGCCTGAGGCACCAGATGAGAGAGAAGTGATGGATGGTGGAGAACTGCTGAGTGGGGCTGGTGAAAAGGAATCAATTCTCTACCTTTAGCTAGCTAATGAAATATAAAGTTACTTGGTCACTTTTCCTTCACTCGTCCAACATGGAAGCATCAACATGTATGAAAATTTCTACTTTCAATGACATGGAAAATAGCAGGTGAATATTTCCAAAGAAGAAATACCTACCTGTAGATATTTCTTCACCAGTTCAAGAAACTGTATCTTCGATTTCATTTCTTCTAACTGTCCCCTCAGTTTGGGCAACATAGTTTTTGCTTCACAACCTCAAGATTTAAAAAAGTATATTGAGGACCTCTTTGCATGGACAATCGTCGTTAATGCAGATCTGAAGTTTACAAACTGCAAACATACCTTTGTTTCTTCTCTCTTTATGCAACAGCCTCCGGTAGAATTTTATACTCTTTCTATAATTTTTCATCTCAATCATTATCAGCTGTTCAAGTTCCTGATGAGAGGGGGAAGGAGTAGTAGTAGAAGTAATCTTATGATAACGAAATGGTTTTACTGTAGGCTTCTGACAAACAGAAGCTAGAAACAATGAGAATTATCCAACAGCAACAGGAAATTCAGCAGGATGCATTGTACTGTATTGCCTATTCTTATTTATTTATTTAAAATATTTTTAATTCTTGGCATCATGCTAAATCCTAACCAGAAAGAAAGCAATTACAACTCAACAGCTGCATTGGATGTAGTCAATTATGAGGGTTTTAAAAGCTGATACACAGCTCTCCTTTCCAGCCACGCCTTGAGCAAACCAGGAAACGACTCCTGGATGCTTCAAAACCAATTTCCCTGAGGAAGCTGACTATATTGTCAGCAAAACGTAGGATCTAACGGACAGCATATAAGAACTTGACTGTTTGTTTTATAGTGTTTCTTAAGTTTTTAATTTTTTTTAACATGGTCTTAAGACCTGGAAGACTTTGTGCAGAAGTTTTGACTATATTTATTAACGCTTCACTATATAATATATCACTACATATCAGGCCAGCGGGTGGCGCAGTGGGTTAAACCACTGAACCATGAGCTGTCGATCGAAAGGTTGCCAGTTCGAATCCGCGACGGGGTGAGCTCTCGTTGCTTGGCCAGCGCCTGCCAACCTAGCAGTTCCAAAGCATGTTAATGAGAGTAGATAAATAGGTACACGACTGGACTTAATTGTCAGGGGTCACCTTTACCTATATAATATACATTTTATGTCTAACTGTAGGTATGCGTAAATCTGACTTTCAATATGTATTTTATATTCTCTCTCTCTCTCTCTCTCTCTCTGTATAAAGAGGGATACTGATGGGAAAAAAATGGTTGAATTCCATTTCTAAGTCAAGGGTAATCCAGATCTCCTTTTGGTTGGAAAAAAATCCTAATGGTTTAACTCAACATAAGCTTTTGATCCATTAAAGTAAGGACCATCATTGCTTGCACAACTACATAAGCTTTCCCTGAAGCTAGAAATGCTTGTTCATTTTCTTTGATAAGGATACCAAGTGGTTAGCGCTCTAATTCAGTTCGTCTTGAGAACATGCTTTGCATTTAAGTACATCCTCAGAGTCAAAAGAAAAACATTTTCAATTCAAGTCACGTCCCCGAATGATACCTCTATTAAGTACTTAACCTCTGTGGCAGAGAAATTCTATATCAAGAGTGTGTTAGATTTCTGTGAACACAAGACAGCTGAAATGTAAGGTTACACAACATTCTCTTGATAACAGCTGGTAGCACAAGTCTAACAAACAATTCAGAATATGTGAGAGAACATTTTTGAAGTGTCGGGCAGCCCAATCCTACCTAACTCCCCATGCGGCAATGCAGCGGCGCCAACATGGCATCCGCTGTATCCCACGGGGGAGTTTGGCATCTGGATACCTCCTCAGGGGAAAGAAACATTTATTCCCTTCCCCTGGGGTAAGCCCCCACGGGTCAACTAGTACCAGAGATATCACTGCTGCAAATCTGCACTGATTGGCAAAGGCGGATCAGGCCTGGGAAGGGGGTTAGGATTTGGTGGGTACCCCTGCCGCCGAACCTGCCCCCTTTCCGCGCCCGATCTGCCCTCCCCCACCCGTCACCTCCCTATTCCGTCCACCCCGCCTTGTTCCACCCCTCCCTGCCTCCCTCCCAACCCCTGCACGGTCTTACTGTTGGTGACAGGCATCTGGTGTTTGTTGTGTGGACCCAGCTGCCTGTGGCAGCCAGCCCATACTCGCCAATGTTGTCGCCGTAAAGCTGTTTATTCCACCAGAACACTTGTTTTGGGCGTAAACGGCCCATAGGATTGGGCTGTTAATTTCTCTTGCAAACACAGTTTTCAACATTCAGGCAGAATTTTAGGAAACTTAATTATTCCCCACTTTCTTCATTCAGTGTGTAAGCACAAACTCTGAACTATAGAGAAGTTTCCTTTATCAGCATTGTTCCTGATGCTGTGCAGAGTACACGACCTACATTGGCACTGACCTATCTGTATTACAAATGGATATGAAAATAGTATGGGCACCAATGGAGAATCTTGCAAGGATTAAAGGTATTGGAAGGGCACATCAAATGCCTTAAAAGCAAGTGTAGATGCATCTTGTTGAAACCATGTGGGCATTGCTTGAAGACTTAAAACACTCCCTATTTTAACTGCTACATATTATACCCCACGGCCATTAATGTTTACAGGCATTTTTCTGCTTTACAAATCAAGATACCTACCACTCTTTTAGTATCTGTACTTTGAATTCCATCAACATGCCAAGTTTGCTGTTTGCCAAGTTTTCTTACATAATTGTGAACTTCCAGACCGAAACATTCTGAACCATAGAATGCAGTGCTCCAACCAGGACACAACCCATGAAATTCAGATAGACAGATTGATTTGGCATAAATGTTTCCCTCTGTCATTTCTGGAACCTCCTCTTGATCTAGGTTTCCTTCTGGCAAGTTTGGTCTGAGGTAACATTTATCAGTCTGTAAACATTTTTCCTCCGTTTCTGTTCCAACTATAACCGTCTGAGATCTGACTTCAATATTATTTTGGGGAAGGTCATCTACATTCATGCCAGCAAATGTAGCTGAAATCAAAACTGTATTTATGTGAAAAATTAAAGGGAAAAAAGGTTAATATGTAGGATTATATCAAGTTTCTATAAACAGCAGTTAAAACAAGTTAGTTACTTTCATCATAATTATTTCCAATGTATGATGGCAGCAAGAAACACAATGGTGTATGTCAGTGGTTCCCAAACTTTTTTGACTCGCGACTCCCTTGACCTCCCTCGCCGTTAGCTGTGACTCCCCATTACAGTGCATGGAAGAAACAGGCACTCTTTACATGCTCAGAGGCACCCTTTCTTATATGTATGTGTATATTCCCAAAACGAGCCCTAAAGTGGATTTTCCATGCTTATGCTGAGCAGCAGCTAAGCCAGGAGTGCGCAGGGTGGGATTGGGATGCTGCCCTCCCTCCATTGGCAGGCCTGGGTAGAGGGCACTGATGTCGTCTGTATTAGTCCTATTCATGGCAAGAGAAAAATCAAAGCATGGGAGGGAAGCATTGGTCATGCCCCACCCCAGTTGCACGAGAGAGAAAGAGAGAGAAAGCTAGCTCCTTTTGGTAGCATCTTTGCAAGATGAAAAACAGATTCTTATACTGCCTGGCAGTTTCCGGGGGGGGGGGGCTGTCCCAGCAAATAGAGTGGGGAACTAACTTAGAGGTGGGTCAGAAAGGAAGGAGAGAAATCCTAATAATTAATCAACCAAACTAAACATAGAAATCAAAGACTGTATGTAAAGCAGAACCTGCCCTGCACCATTTTCAATTGCAGTTCTTGCATTTGTTTTGTGTTTGCTTTATTAAAAACATTCAACAGAAAGAAAATACTTTATTTGCAAACCTGCAATGTCTGAATGAAACCTGAATGAAAATACCTTATCTGCAAACCTACAATGAGAGAAACGGGATGCTGTCTTGTCTCCAGGAGCTTGCTGTCTCCAGGAGCTCAGCTTGAGTACTTAGCTATCAATTGAGTTGTTAATTGTTCTTTAACATAAGATAAGCAAGGGCTTCCCTCATGCTGTGGTTAAAAACAAGACGTGGAAACTGCCTACAAACCTGAAGTGTTTTGAAATTAACTTTGAGTGACCCGATGTGAAGAGGCAGCTTTTCCCGGGTCTTTGTTTTTGCCCTCTCTCTCTCTTGCAAGCAAGAATATGTGTTAATTAAAAGACTAACGCTACGCCCCTGGCTGCTTTCGATGACGCACTTGGGAGTCGCGCCTCACACTTAGAGAACCTCTGGTGTATGTGTTCAGCATATTCTTAATATTAATAATATTAATAATACTAATAATAATATTTTTACCGCTTTTCAACAGGAATAGTTCACAAAGTAAAATAGATCAATAAATGGTTCCCTGTCCCCAAAGGGCTCACAATCTAAAAATGAGGTAACAAGTTTTTTTCTTTTTAGCAGGAGGGGCAAGAGCCCATTTTTCATATACCACAGAGTGTTTTTTTTAAACTTGGTCTTCTTGCTGCCTGGGACCTCGTCTCACTGCTTCTCTGCCTCCTAGCCTTACATGTCATGAGAACACTTGAGAGGTGGGATTGTCAGGGGTGCCCAACCATGAGGCCAGTTGAAGTGGCTGTTTTGAGCAGTGAGTTGGGAGAGGCAACAAACTAGTAAGGAGGGTGACCCACACCCATATCCCCCCACCCACCATCTCCCCTGGCATGCTGCTCCACCTTCTCCTTGCAAACTATCCTCGGAAAGTGAACAAGAGGAGAATGGGGGTGCAGCTTGCCTCCCTCTCCAATACTGCCAAAGTTCACAGTGGGGACATTGGAGGAGGCAGCCACTGCTGTGATCTTGGTCCTGATCACTCTAATACTTGGGACAATGGTTGCTAACTCCTTTCCTCCCTTACTACTACTACCAGCACTACCACCATCGCAAACACTGGCCTCCCGGGGAGGAGGATGAAAGCAGAGAGGTTCATCCTTAGGATCATCCCTCCCTGCCTGGCAGTTTAGCAGAAGTAGCGTCAATGGAGGAAAAAGAGGCACTGGCAATGGGAGCCTGCATACTGGCACACACAACACCCCCAAAAAGGAAAGAGTGGGTGGTGTGATTTGTCCCCGCTTTGGGTGCTGGCATGACTTGGGCCACAGCTGAATGAATGAGTAGCAACTTCAAGCTAACACAGTCTGGACTCATTGAACACCAAGATGCATCCATTGGCCTTTTCTTACCATTTGTTTCATCACTGGAATTTGGAAGAGTGTTGGGCTTGTTCAGGCTCTGAGAATCCTTGCTGCAAAATTCTGTCTCATTCATTCTGGAAATATAAGGAAATAGAGAACAGCTAGTTACTTATTTATAAATGAAAGATGTGCTAGGGGAAAAAAAAAGCTCAAATACAAAAACTAAAGGCATCTGCATCTAAAAACATGGTGTGCATGGTGTGAGTCAAAGTGGAAAAGCTTCAAAGCTTTTGCAGTCAAAGGCAAGGGATACCTCTTCCCAATGTAGTGACTCACATACAGGGGCTAGCAAAGGCTCAGCTGAAACATGAAACAGACAGAGCACTACCAAGCTGTGACTTACAAGATCTTCAGTGTGTGTGGCTGATTCAGCCACCTGTCATATCCTCCCTAGGCTCCTGCATGGCAAAGCTATTTCAGAAAAGATTCACAGCTTTTTATTCAGCTAGGTTTTCAATTCTCTTTTTCTCTTCTGCCCATTCTCTTAACTATATCTGGGGAGCTAGGAGGAAACTAATGAACAATTAACTTTTTCCTTCCACGTAGAACTTGCCAGACCCCAAATGATTAATGAGTGGATCAACATCCATCTGTTCCTTGCACATAAGCCTCCCTCCTTATCTGACACAGCAGAATGAGTCTAAGTTTACAGTTCAAATCATCTAAGAAGTGAAAGATGGAGTCAGAAGCTCTTATAGGGACATCTGCTGGTCTTGCCAATGTATGATGGAAACAGGTGTCGGGTAGCTCAGTTGTATTAACTGCACCACATATAGGAAGAGGCATGTAGTTCTAAGATGTTCAGCATTGAAGCACACTAGGGATTGCTATCATTCACCTTCAGAAGCTCTACTGAACAGCATCCGGGCCTGGTGTGTTGATACTTACACACACTCACAGGCCCACTGACCAACACATACCATGACAGCCACAGTTTTAAATTCATGCTGACTTTTAACTGTACTGCCATAGGCTAAACTTTAGCCTAAAGTATGTGACTGCTAACAGGCGTGTGTGGATCAGGTTTTAGCATTTGATCACATCAAAAAAGTGTGAATTCTATCAATGCAGAGATACCCTGTTTCTCTGAAAATAAGACCTCCCCTGAAAGTAAGACCTACCATCATTTTTGCATGATTTTTGCTGGCAATGTAAGTCCTCCCTGCAAGTAAGACCTATCTAGGATCATCAGCCAGACAGACGTGACCCCCCCCCCCCGGCCCCCTGGCACTTACTTTGACCAATTTAAGCTTCATTCTTTACCGAGGGTGCAAGGCTCTGCAAAGTCTGGAAGGCCTACACCCGAGTCCTCCATCATGGAGACGATATGCTAGAGAGACTCTGCAAGGTTGCAGCCTCCTTGCAGGCCTTGCTGGTCTCTCTAGCACGTCATCTCCATGATGGAGGACTCAAGTGCAGGCCTTCCAGGACCTGCAGAGCCTTGCACCCTCGGGAAAGAATGAAGCTTTAATTGGTCAAAGTAAGTGCCGGGGGGGGGGGGCATGCCACAGGTTGGGAAAATAAGACCTCCCTGAAAATAAGACCTACTGCATTTTTTGGAGCCAAAATTAATATCACTGTCTTATTTTCAGAGAAACACAGTATCCACATCAGTCAACAGTTGCCAGATGGTATTAGTGTAAATAAAAGTCAAGCAGCTTGTGGCTTCCACATCGCTCTCACTGTAGAATAACAGAGGTGTGGATTTGGGGCAACCTGATTGACTGGGGCTGTACGTGGTGGGTGTGGGATGCCGGTGTGCGAGGGGACTGGTACCTTACGTTGCGTCTAGTCCCTCGACCCCACCTGCCCACCCTTCACAGTCTGAGAGTTGCTGGTTGCCTTTTGGGAGCCGGGTAGGATTTTTTGCTGCCACCTCACATGTGTTGACTGACAGGCCACTGCAGCTTGTCAGTGGTGACAGCAATTCGACTGCACACGGATTCTTCCAGGAGTCTCGAACTGCTGACCTTGATCGCAGGACGTCTGCGATCAGGGCGTCTGGCTCAGTTGGTAGAGCGATCGTCTCATATATGCCTGAAGATCTGAAGGATGGCAGTTCAAGACGACCGGAAGTGTCTGTGTCTGTCGGAGAGCTGCCCTGTCAGCTGAAGCATGGTGAGGCGAACGCCACAGAGAGAGAGAGAGAGAGAGAGAGAGAGAGAGAGAGAGAGAGAGAGAGCACTGGATGTGAAAGAAACATCTCGAATGAAGGGTTCTATGAAAGATTAGAACATTATTGCATTGTAAAAACCCCTTGGGATTTAGAAAGCCTGCCCATGTAAACCGTCTTTGAATTAAAGTTGGAGGAGAAATCCAATGACCAAAGAAAAGGTGATATATAAATACTGGATTATTATTATTTATTATTATCTTCAGGCATATGAGGCTGCAGCTCTACTGACTGTGCTAGACCTCCTGCCCCAAATGTACTACAAGTGGTAGTACAGTGGCTTCAGGACTGTGCTCAGTTTAGGGAATCCATGATTGTTTGAAAGCTTACCAAGGGCTCCTTCATTACAAGATAAACAATGGCAGACAATCTTCTTCTGTCTACAACCACCAATCTTCCCTTGTAATGCACAGCAAAAGGAGAGTGAACATAAGAGCCCTGTTGGATCAGGCCAAAGACCCATCTAGTCCAGATTCCTGTATCACACAGTGGCCCCACCAGATGCCTCAGGGAGCACAAGACAACAAGATACTTGTATCCTGTCGCCACTCCCTTCCACCTGGCACAAAGAAAACCTACTCCTACAACCAGGAGGTTGCTTATCCCCATCATGGCTTGTAAGTGATGGACTTTTCCTCCATAAATCTGTCCAATCCCCTTTTAAAGGCATCCAGGCCAGGTGCCATCACCACCTCCTGTGGCAAGGAGTTCCACAAACCAATTACACGCTGGGTAAAGAAATATTTTCTTTTGTCTGTTTTAATACTCCCTCCACTCAATTTGAGTGGATGTCCCCTAGTTCTAGTGTTGTGTGAGAGGGAAAAGAACTTCTCTCTATCCACTCTCTCCATCCCATGCATAATTTTATACGTCTCAATCATGTCCCTCCTCAACTGCCTTTTTTCTAGACTGAAGAGCTCCAAACGCTGTAGCCTTTCCTCATAAGGGAGATGCCCCAGCCCACTAATCATTGTGGTCACTCTCCTCTGCACCTTTTCCAGTTCCACTAAATCCTTTTTGAGATGCGGCGACCAGAACTGGACGCAATACTCCAGATGCGGCCTTACCATCAATTTGTACAACGGCATAATAATATTGGCCGTTTTATTCTCAATCCCTTTTTTAATGATCCTAAGCATGAAATTGGCCTTCTTCATAGCCGCCGCACACTGGGTCAACACTTTCATCGACCTGTCCACCAGTACCCCAAGATCTCTCTCCTGATCCATCACAGACAGCTCAGAACCCATGAGCGTGTATGTGAAGTTTTGATTTCTTGCCCTAATGTGCATCACTTTACACTTACATTGAAGCGCATCTGGCATTTTACATGTTAGGTATGTTATCAGGTTTACTCTCCATTCACACAGAACGAGGCCCCAAAGATCTAACCAGTGTTCCATGCGAACTGACCACACATGTAAGAAATGCCACACATGAAAGAGATTATGTGGCAGACAAGTCAACATAGAAAAGGATTCCCCAAAGACAGAATGTCTGAAAACCACTCTTTTAATTATGCAACAAGAAACTGAAAGAAGAACTGACGAGTTTCCTTATGCTTTTTTAGGCAGGGGTTTGCAATACAGTATACTGGTACATTCCTAGAAACACTCTCAGCTTTTTCCTTCATAGTCAATCCTGAACACGTTTCTAGTTGTATTGAATGTGTAGTACTTTTTAATAAAAAGATAATCTACTACTTTTAGACACTGCATAAATTTCTCTTTCAAAAGGTAAATGCATTTTCTGAGATATATTGCAAGAGGGAATAGATGCAAGTATTTGTCCGCGTTACAGCCTCCTGTCTACCATGTTAAGTCAAGAGAATCATGAAGTCAAACAATAGGAAATCATGATATGAAATGCTATGAAATGCCAACCATATGTTCTCTCTTTCTTGCACTTAATGTTGAAACTAAATAAGAAGCCAAATAACTTTATTATGCACTTAATGAAGTTTTGAAGTTAATATATTTGTATCTAACTAGCCTCTAGAGAGCAAATTTCATTGCGTGAAATAAAGAGATTCCACTTTGATGGCACAGCAGCTTGCAGTCACAACAACTGAGAGTTTTATAGCCACTCAGGGTCTATTCATGTTTACATCAGTGATGTGTCCATACAGATGTGACAGACAATTTAAGCTCTTGCACTTAATTCTTAAATGCCTAAATCCTTTCGCATTCAACTAATTTCCCAAGTGATTAAGTTTCTTTGTTTCGATATAATCACAAGGTGAAATATCAGGATCTGACCCAGGAATGGCGGTGAAGGGCCAACATAAAAGGGAAGGGAATTAGAATTTTTAAAAAATGATGCCAAACAACAATTAGGGTTCCAATGCCTTAATCAGGATTCATATCAGTGAACAAAAAATATATATGCAAAAGCTAGGTTGTGAAGCAAAGCTAGATGAAAGCAAAAGAACAGTAGGATTGATGGATGAGTTGCAGGTGGCAGAATAAGCGAAGATACAGAGGCTAGTACAAGCGGAGAGAAAATGGAGGTAGAATACCCATGGAGCAGGCATTCACCTCCCACGTGTTGACTGACAGGCAACTCCCCCTCACAGAGTGCCGGCTGCAGCTTCCTCTCTCTCTCTCTCTCTCTCACACACACACACACACACACACACACACACACACACACACACACAGGGCTTCTGCAGCTTTTGTAAGCGGCGACGGAGTCTCGAACTACTATCCTTGATCTTCAGGCATATGAGGCTGCAGCTCTCCCAACTGAGGCAGACCTCCATAAAAGGAGGCAGGAATGAAGGCAAAGCAAAGTTTGTGTATTTATATTCATCTGACACAAAGAAGATTTCTTGTAAAGCACTGCAAGGCAAAGTGACATTTCCAAACACAAAACTGCTTGCACAATTTCAGTCAAAAACTGTGGAGATCCTTGGGGAATAAAGCTCAGGTCAGAAAGAAGCTCATCTAGAAGATAAAGGCCAGGTAGGAGAATCTTGGTGGGAAGAGCATTTTGGTCAGATGAGTACAGTCTTTAGACAAGATCCAAATAGTTTTGGTAATATGGATTGAACACAAACCTGTTTATGTAACAGGTTAAGCATCAGAGGCGTCGGTGGCGGCCCTCCCCCCAGCATTCTGGTGGTGTGCAGCACATGCAGCTCGAGTGCGAGTGGAGTCATTCTGTCTCAATCGACCTACTTCAGAGTTTTGTATATAATAGGAAAATACCATGTATGCTACCGTGAGCGTCTTAGAGGAAATGTGGGATACAAATGTGATAAAAAATGAAAACTGAAATCACAGGGAAGCAGAATTTTTTTTATTGATTCTTGTAGATAGGGGAAAGAACAAGTAATCTCTGGTGAATGGTAATGCATTTGTATGCATTTCCTGTTATAGCTGATATCAGACAGTTATTGAAATTGTTTGGAATCGGAAGACACATAAAATGAAACTTGATTTTGAGGAAATAGCCTCATCAACCTACCTTGCAGATGGAATAGTCCTCCCATTTGCTGCTTCATAAAGGTTTGCTAGTAGTTTTTCTTCCCAGTAAAGGTCACAAAATTTCTCAGAGATTGCATTACAGAAAGTGTTATATTTAAGATCTTTTAGGCTGAAAATATATCTACCTGGATTAAAGAGAAGAAAAATGAAATTATGTCTCAGCCTGCAAAAACATCCTTTCCTGTTGTAGGTTACCATGTTATGCCTTGTGAACCTCTGTACAGCAAGTTATTGTCCACCTAAATCAAGAGTGTTCTTGTTCTGACATTTCAGTATTAGCATGAGAGGTGCAAAGAAGATCTCTTGATTATCCATGTGGATAGCCTGGTCAATTTTACTCCTGTCAGTTATAAAGAACAGGATCACACTGCAATTCCTTACAAAATAAGGTGCAAATGTAATTGCATGGACTGAGGTCAAGCATCATTTGGCTTGCCCATCTTCAGCATGTCTGCAGGACAAGCAAGTTTACCCACATAGATATACCCTTAAAGTTCGGGGGGGGGGGGAGACTGTTTAAGCTCTCCAAGTCTCATTTGGTGCCTTTTTGGTCAGTCAGCATAAGACGTATGTAAGTTATTGCTCATTTGGATCAAAGGATCCAAATATCTTTCCCCAAGGAAGTGCTTCAATCTCAGAGAAATCAGGCTTCCCCAGTATTCAAAGCACCATGATTTGTCATTGGATGCAAGTTGGATACTTTCGGTCTGTCTATCTCTCTCACACTCACACAAGGGTGTTACCCAGTGTGTTCCGCACTCCCCACACCCTCCTAGTGATGCCACTGAGAAGAAGCCAAGCAAGGCTTGGAAAGAGAATTCCACCACTTGGATGCAGACACCTTGACCCCAGTATCCAAGCAGCCTAACTTCAAACAGTGGTAGGATTTGGAGCAGAGTATCCATCTTTTTAATTTATATATAAAAACAAATATAAACAAACAAACAAATAATGTTTTATATATAAACATAAACACAAAAACAACCACTGCCTGCTCTTTGACCCCAAGCCACAATATCTTCGAGTATGGGTCTGGTCCATCATATTTTTTTAAATAATTGAAAAATACATATATATGAGACATGAATGCATACCTATAGTCAGAGTTTCAGCTGTATTCTCCAGATAACTGCCAAATGCAAATTCTTCTTGGATAAGATGCACCACTTTCTTCAAGAAAACTTCATTTAGCTCATCATTCTTGCAAGACCTTTTTAGGTTGAATGAACAAGCAGGATTCTGGTCCACAGATGCATGCAACGTGTGATCTGTTAAAGAGGCATTATTGACTTCCTGTGAACAAAATGTAGGGGACAGACTCCTTTCAGAAGATTTTGTTTGAGTCTCTTTGTCATTCATCATGGCCGATACAGTATTAATATTGACTTTACTTTCTCCACATTCGTTTTGTACGGTATTTTGTAGAGTTTTGTCAGCACCGTAGCTCACTATAGTATCTGAAAGGAGGACTTGCAAACTAGGACAACAACTATAAGCAGTTCTTGAATGAAGAGGTTTATTTGGTATTTGTTCTGATACAGCTATTTGCACTGGTACAAGAGTTAACACCCTCGTCTCTGGGTCCTGCTTCAAAAGAAAGTTATTTATAAACGCCATAGTAGGGGACATAGTACATTGGGAAACATTTGAGGAAGCTGGTCCTGAAGTAGACTTCTCTTGAGAGTCGCACAAAGAACCAGACATTAATGGTAATTGAGCCATGGATGAACTAGTTTTGTCTGGATAGTGCTCTTTTGGAGTAGTATGAAGTGATATTTTTGATCCTTGCTCATCATGCTCCAGAATATCAGACGATATATATACAGTTGGCATACCAGAGTCCTCATCAGTCTGGTCTTCAGCATTGTTTAAAAGTACGGAGTTTTTGCTGTCCATAGGTACTACCCTCTCCATTGTAGTTTCACATTTTTCAGATAGGGATACAATGGTATCTCTGAAAAAAATAAAGACACTTTAAATGACTGGATAATTTGTTTACAATAAAGCAGCAATACAAATATGCCAACTTCTACTAAGCATTTTATTTTATATTGTGTCACGAAATAGTTTCCTCAGTGGGACCCTCCCACTGCCCCACCTACTCTGGTAATACCTGCTACATCATTTCACATGTAGATACCATCCCATGTTCTATATTCCACCTGAAGACCTTTTAGTAGCAATTTCTATCTTTTAGCTACAGCTACCCACATATTCACTCTTTACCAGTCCTTTTTTAATTGCTTCTTTGTTGTAGAGACCCTCTTGTTGTTGTTCAGTCGTTAAGTCGTGTCCAACCCTTCGTGATCCCATGAACCATATCCCGCCAGGCCTTCCTGTCCTCTACTATCTTCCTGAGTTTGCTCATTTTCATGTTCGTTGCATCGGTGATGCTGTCTAACCATCTCATCCTTTGCCTTCCCCTTTTGCCTTCAATCTTTCCCAGCATCAGAGTCTTCACCAGAGAGTCCTCTCTTCGCATTAGGTGGCCAAAATATTTGAGCTTCAGCCTCAGTACCTGTCCTTCCAGGGAAAAGTCAGGGTTGATTTCATTGAGGATTGACTGATTTGATCTCCTAGCAGTCCAAGGGACTCTCAGGAGTCTTCTCCAGCACCACAGTTCAAAAGCATCTATTCTTCGGCGCTCAGCCTTCCTTATGGTCCAACTCTCGCAACCATACATTGCTACTGGGAACACCATTGCCCTGACTATGTGAACTTTTGTTGGCATGGTGATATCTCTGCTTTTTATTATGCTCTCTAAGTTTGCCATAGCTTTCCTTCCAAGGAGTAAGCGTCTTTTAATTTCATGGCTGCTGTCTCCGTCTGCAGTGATCTTGGAGCCCAGAAAAGTAAAATCTGTTACTGCTTCCATTTCTGCCCCTTCTATTTGCCAGGAATTGATGGGACCAGATGCCATGATCTTAGTTTTATTAATGTTGAGTTTCAAGCCAACTTTTGCACTCTCCTCTTTCACCCTCATCAAGAGGCTCTTTAGTTCTTCTTCACTTTCTGCCATTAGGGTGGTATCGTCTGCATATCTGAGGTTGTTGATGTTTCTCCCGGCAATCTTGATTCCGGCTTGCGATTCATTCAGCCCTGCATTTCTCATAATGTACTCTGCATATAAGTTAAATAGGCAGGGTGACAATATACAGCCTTGCCGTTCTCCCTTCCCAATTTTGAACCAGTCGGTTGTTCCATGGCCGGTCCGAACTGTTGCTTCTTGACCCACATACAGGTTTCTCAGGAGACAGGTAAGGTGGTCTGGTACCCCCATCTCTTTAAGAATTTGCCACAGTTTGTTGTGATCCACACAATCAAAGGCTTTTGTGTAGTCAATGAAGCAGAAGTAGGTGTTTTTTTGGAACTCTTGTGCTTTCTCCATGATCCAGCGCATGTTGGCAATTTGATCTCTAGTTCCTCTGCCTCTTTGAAACCCAGCTTGTACGTCCGGTAGTTCTCAGTCCACGTACTGCTGAAGCCTAGCTTGTAGGATTTTGAGCATAACCTTGCTAGCATGTGAAATGAGTGCAATTGTGCGGTAGTTTGAACACTCTTTGGCACTGCCCTTCTTTGGAATTGGAACGTAAACTGACCTTTTCCAATCCTTTGGCCACTGCTGAGTTTTCCAAATTTGTTGGCGTATTGAGTGCAGCACTTTCACAGCATCATCGTTTAGGATTTTAAGTAGCTCAGCTGGGATAATATCTCCGCTAGCTTTGTTGTTAGTAATGCTACCTAAGGCCCACTTGACTTCACTCTCTAGATGTCCGGCTCTGGGTCAGTGACCACCCCAGCGTGGTCATCAGGAACATTAAGATCTTTCTTGTATAGTTCTTCTGTGTATTCTTGCCATCTCTTCTTAATCTCTTCTGATTCTGTTAGGTCCCTGCCTTTTTTATCCTTTATCATGCCCATCTTTGCACAAAATGTTCCCTTGATATCTCCAATTTTCTTGAAGAGATCTCTAGTCCTCCCCATTCTGTTGTTTTCCTCGATTTCCTTGCATTGTTCATTTAAAAAGGCCTTCTTATCTCTTCTTGCTGTTCTCTGGAAATCTGCATTCAGTTGGTTATATCTTTCCCTTTCACCCTTGCTTCTCGCATTCCTTCTTTCCACAGCTATTTGTAAAGCCTCATCTGACAGCCACTTTGCTTTCTTGCATTTCTTTTTCTTTGGGATGGTTTTCGTTGCTGCCTCCTGTACTATGTTACGAACCTCCGTCCATAGTTCTTCAGGCACTCTGTCTACCAGGTCTAATGCCCTAAATCTATTCTTCACCTCCACTGTATACCCATAAGGGATATGATTTAGGTCATATCTGACTGGTCTAGTGGTGTTCCCTACATTCTTCAATTTAAGTCTGAATTTTGCAATAAGAAGCTCATGATCTGAGCCACAGTCAGCTCCAGGTCTTGTTTTTACTGACTGTATAGAGCTTCTCCATCTTTGGCTGCAAAGCACATAATCTATCTGGTTCGGTATTGACCATCTGGTGATGTCCATGTGTAGAGTCGCCGCTTGTGTTGTTGGAAAAGAGTGTTTGCTATGACCAGCGTGTTCTCTTGACAGAACTCCGTTAGCCTTTGCCCTGCTTCATTTTGCGCTCCAAGGCCAAACTTGCCTGTTCCGTTTATTTCTTGATTTCCTACTTTAGCATTCCAGTCTCCTATGATGTAAAGGACATCTTTTTTGGGTGCTAGTTCTAGAAGGTGTTGTAGGTCTTCATAGAACCGGTCAACTTCATCTTCTTCGGCATCAGTGGTTGGGGACCCTCTTACTTCTCCTCTTATTCCCTCCTATACCGTTGTAACCCGACCTTCACTTACTAAAAAATATGGGAAAAATCACAATGTGTATAATGCAAAATTAAGAAGGTCTGCAGCAAAAAAGGGTGTTTTTGTTGTAATAAAAAGGTTTCATTCCAGTTAAAAAAGGAAATACTGTACAGAATAAGCCTAAACTACATCACATCAAAAGCAGCATATTGCTGTCCTACAGCCCAATCCTAACTAAATTCCCCCCGCTGATGCAGCAGCACCAGCGCGGGCTATACTGTACCTCATGGGGGAATTTAGCAGGCGGGAGGTATCCTCAAGGTAAGGGGACATTGTCCCCTTGTTCTGGGAAAGCCCCAGCTGCTGCTATGGTCAACTCAGACTTGCGCCAGCAATATCATTGGTGCAAGTCCTAGATGACCCGTATCAGCGGATCAGGCCCAGGACGGGGGATAGGATACAGTGCTTGCTGGCGCTGCCCACCCTCCCCCGCCCCTGCACCGGACCTGCCTGGTCAGCATTGCTCTGGCTGTCTCTGGGCTTCGTGCCAGTGCAGCAGGCCTCTACACTGTTGCACCGGTGAAGCGTGCACTCCGCTGTTGCTACCAGTCAATAGGGTTGGTTAACTAATGTCAGAAATGCGTACATACCTTTTAATATCTGTATTTTGATGCAGAATAATAGGCTTAAAGTGAGTTGCTGGAGAGGTGAAAGCAGTAGGCAACATGGTACTTTCTCTGTTTAAAGATGGCTGGTAGGGGACTGGTCCTTTCACTGCTATCAGTTTGATTTCATTGCGAGTCGGTAAAAAACCTGAAAATGCAAACAGAATGAATACAAAGACAAAAAGACAGAGACACATGCACTTCAATGTAAAGGCAGTGTGAATAACCAATGACATAAGAAATGTTTTCTGACATGACTAGATAACTTACATGATCTCACAAAGCTAAAGTATAAGAAATAGGAATAGCAACCTGTCTACAGAAGTACTTACCTAAGTTATCATCCACTGAGTTTCTCTCGCTTGGAAAATCAAAAGGAAGGTTTTCGTGAAAAGAATCTAATTCTTCTTTCAAAACCTAGCAGCAAATGAGTAAAAACTAGCATTAAAAAGGTGGTTTAAAAAAAAAAAAAAGACAAAAATCAAGACAAACTTTATTTGCAGAATTTACAAGCTTTCCTCTGCTCTGTCCGGGGAGCTCAGTGCACTTTATAGCCCTAACAATATTTCAAGGAGGTAAAAAAAAAGGAAAAGCCAAAGAGTGAAGTCTTTGAGCCAAATGTCATGTCTATTTCTAGACCAGTCATAATTGTTCCCTCTCTTGTAAATGGTTGTTGAAACTACTTTGCATAATTATCAAGATTTTCTGCACATATTCCATGGCAGGAAAGTGTTGCATGGTTTTAGTCTCCTCCTTGCCACACATAAAACACACACACAAATGCATCAGAAATAAAGGAAGCGTGGAACGTGGCATTTGAGCATTAGCTTTTCCAAATGCATGGTGAAAGAACAATCAAGCTATATGAATAAGTGATTGTGGATCACTGAACACTTATTGTTATTGGTTTGAGTCAATAATTGGCAGACAGAAACAGCCCTCAGGAAGGTCTAAGGGTATCTCAATACTAATGAAGGTATCAATAATACAGTATATAAAAGGCTAAGAATCTCCTGGCCATGTTCCCTGTGTGCTCCAATTCTGCGGCTGATAAAAGGAAAAAGAAAATGGGGGAGGAGGGTAGTGCTAGTTCTCCAGGGCCCTCCTTCCCTCACATTCTTGCCATTTTTGAAAAAGCAAGTCATTTAAGCAGGAGAGTCACAACCTAGGTGAAACAGACTCTCTTTCTGCTCTAAAAAGTACCCTTATTTGAGCAAAGTATAGCATTATGAGACTCCCGGGTTTTTAATTAATGGAGCTTGAGCATTAGAACCAATGCTGACCTAATGAAAGTTGCAAAGTGTCAGCTTCCAACGGTACAGATTCAACAGCCTTGTACAAGTCTAGCAGCTATCATACAGTAGAGAGGACACTGAAGGATGGCAAGGTTCATGCTGTACAAGTACATGATCAGAAGAAATAACTCATGGTCCAATCCAATTTGGATGCTGCATTGATGGCACAAGTGGATTCATCATATCCTAAGCCCGTCCTGACAACATCATGCCGATGGCGCACTAATGCTAGCACAAGGGCCATATGCCAAGCCTGTCCTGGCAAAGCAGCACTGGCACAGTCCTTTCCAGTAACACCCCCAGTATCTATGGAAATAATGACAGAGCCCATTATCTAAGGAGTGGCATCTTGACATCAGTGTATGCTTGCTGTGTCATTGGTGTGACGTCCATGTGACATTGCTGTGACATGTGTGTTACACTGGCAGCCAGAGAAGTGTTGCCAGGGTGTGGGAGCCAGCACAGGGCCAACAAGTGCCAATGATGTGGTGGTGGTGGTGGTGGGGGCACGGCGACAACCAGCTGCCAGCCACTAGGAATGAGCAATGCAGCAACAGGCACCACCTCCAACCATGGGAGATGTCCCAAAGACACCACACATATGACACAAGGATGTCACAGCATCCCCACCTCCTACAGGAGTTACAGTGACATCAGCAGCAAGGGGCAAAAGTAAAGAACTGCTAGAAGCTTCTGCACCCAGAGTTCAAGTCCCCTCATCCCACTCACACAAACATACGCATCCAAGGAATACCTTTTTGAGCGCACCAAAGGTAGAAATATAGCTCCCTTGGAAGAGGGCAGCCATGTGAAACACACAGGTTTTTCCATAGCAAGTGTTTGAGTCTGGGTGGGTGGGGGCACCTATCAGTTGGAAGGAGGCAAGTCACAAGGGGAGCCCAAGAGTAGTCAAACAAAACTGGGTGCTAGTAGCTCACACAACAAAGTCAGACGCTGGCAGCCACGCAAGTTGGGTTCAGGCCCAGCCAAGAGACTTGCCCTAACTAGCATGGCACTCACCTTTTGCATGACTGGCCAGAAATGCCCATGACAGAGACAAAAGAAGAGGGGGGACAGACAGATCTAGAACCCACACCATCTATCCCACAAAGCTGCTCTCTAACTGCCCAGCCACAGGAGGAGACATGCAAAGAGTACTTCAGCTGGCACCATTACACACAGGATTGGCTGAGAGGCTGTAGTACATGGACCTATCAGAGGGAGCACTGCATGGGCCAATTATTGAGCTAGCACCCTATTATGACATAGGGTGCCTCCTTCAGCAGCCTGTCCAGCCAGCCACACCTGCACACACCCCATGCCCCTTGCTTCATCGCCGGCACCTGCTAGTAACAGAGTCCTTCTGGGGAAGAATCCCTGCAATAAGAATTCTGAGAAGACAAAAAGGTAAAAAAATATCTTGCCATACATGTTGTGAGGGACAAGAGGTTTGTGCGAGTGCTCCCTTTGTGTGCCACATGCCCTTCATCATGGTTCCCAATTCCCATCACCAAAGTTGCCCTTGAGAGACCAGAGAGGTATAGCCCCACGCTGCACTTCTTCTCATCCAAGATGTAATCTCCCTGACAAGGATTTAGCATGGGGCTAGGGTACTGTGACTGGCTATCAAATGTACAGGTAGACCTCCATATCCACGGATCCGCTATCCACGGTTTCAGTTATCCACGGATCGTAGGGACACCCCCCCAGGCTTTTACTTTTTTTCCCAGTAAGCTTTGTTTCTTCCTTAAACAAACAGGAGAAGCAGCCTCTGGCTGCTTATTGCAGGCAAGTAGAACGAGACTAAGTCCTAGAGAGGCTCTGAAAGATTAACAGAAACCTTGCAGAGCCTCTCTAGGACTTAGTCTCGTTCTACTTGCCTGCAATGGAGGCTGCTTCTCTGTTTAAGGAAGAAACAAAGCTTGCTGAAAGAAAAATAAGAGCTGGGGGGGCATGCATGCCTGCCTGCAGGGGAGGTAGGGTGCCCCCCCCCGGAATCCATGGAGGGGGGTGTTCGCTCCTATCCACGGTTTCAAGTATTCACGGAGGGGCCTGGAACATATCCCCAGCGGATATGGGGGGAGTACTGCATTCTGTATCCTATGCTCCATCGTAGGAAAGTGGGCAGGGCAGGGAGGGCGGCAAGAGGTGCGATTTTCTGATGTTTTCCCCTTCTCCATTGTTCCTTATGCGGTTATTCCTACCTATGCCTGCTCTGTCATTCGCATAATGTTTACAAGGAAAAGGGCTCCTGGGATGATCCAAGTGGCTATACCTTGCTCACATCTCACCTATCCTTTCAGGGCACTGGCAGAAGTTAGGAATAGCATGAAAAAAGTGGCCATTTGGGTTCCTGACTCGAGCCAAAGCCTCTTTCTGAGAAGCCACAGCTCAGCACCTGCTGAGCTGCGTCACAATATTCCTACTGACGCCCTGCCCCCCCGCCCCCCGGAAAGCACTTTTGGCTCTCTCACCTTACTTTCCATGTTTTCGCCCCACTTCCCCCCATTCCCTGAAACTATGCCTAAGAGCTTGCGAAATCTCAACTGCATTGCCTCGTGACTCACCTTTGTGTCAATGTTCCTGAGATACCATCACAGCAGATATAAGAAAAATATAAGCTGTTGATGTCTTCTTCCCTGTGCACAGTTCTGGGTGTATTCCCCTGCCCCTTTAAGAAGTTTGTGTTCTCTTTTCCAGTTCGCGCGCGCGTGCGTGCGTGCGTGCGTGCGTGCGTGCGTGCGTGTGTGTGCCTTGCCTCTGAGAGAGTGTTTATTAGCTCTATTTTTAAACCTTATTAGTAGGAGACCAGAGTCTTTTCTCCAGGCTTCCTTTTGTACAAGCTCCTTAACCAATCTATAAGGTGGACAAAAACACATGCAATGGTAGACTACATTTCTCCCCTTTTTTGCCTGACTGAGATATCTGTTAAGAGTATTACATAGCAAGAAGCAAAGTCCCTGCTGTGGATTACGTTTGGCCAAATAAAACTGGCTTGGGTCACTCTTCATGACCCGACTCTAAATTATAGAAAGTCTCGCTGCAGCCGTGCCTCAGTTTGGTTCCATTTTCTTTTAGCTTAATCTCCCGCTTTTCCTTTCTCCCTTCAGTGCACCTTGAACCCCTTTTCTTCCTTTTTGCCTCTTTGCCCCTGAGTAAGTTTCTAGTCTCCATAAATGCTGCATCCCTTTGTGAGCATCCTGCCTTCCCATCCACACATTTCTTTCTCCTCCTCCATTTTGCATTTGCACATTCACAACCCCTTTCCAAAAAGCTACCCTTTCCCTGCACTTCTATTCTCCCCAGTAACTGGATCTGCTTTGATTTTAGGTGTATGAAAGTGGGCGTGGGTTAGACACATTTTAAAACGCTATTGGTTTATTTACTCTCGATGGTCTGTCTCTTATTATACAGTTAACTCCCAATACAGTTTCCTTCACAATGTCAATGCTGTATTTTTCTCTGTTTAGTCTGTAGTATATTATTATTTATTATTATTAATAGTATTTATATACCGCTTTTCAACAAAAAGTTCACAAGCGGTTTACAGACAAAAATCAAATGATTAAATGGCTCCCTGTCCCAAAAGGGATCACAATCTAAAAAAGATGCACCAGCAACAGCCACCAGAAAGACACTGTGCTAGGGTGAAAGGGGGGCAGTTACTCTCCCCCTGCTAAATATAAGAGGAGCACCAATTGAAAAAGTGCCTCTTGCCCAGTTAGCAAGGGTATATATCCGTTGTGCACGCGTGTGATTGCGTGCGTGTGCACACACACACACACACACACACACACACACACACACACAGACGGACGGACGGACAGTCAGAAGCAGCTTGCAGCTTAAGATAGATATATTTTTGACCAGCAAGATTATTTCTGACCTTTCTTGGTCAATGTCATGTCCAAGAACAGTTTACGAGGTACAGCATTCTACAAACCCTGATTGCCACCGCCGAGTATCAACTAGAGCGAGAATGTCTGCTTCTCACAGCACAAGTGCTGCTGCTACACATCTGCACAGAGGCCTAGAGCAGCCTGCGATGACATAGGTTAATAAGAGTACCAGCCTGTGCGGGCTGTGACAAGTCTCTGCACAGAAGCAGCACAGCAGCAACAGATTCACAGAAAAAACATGCTCCTCCATCAGTCACTGCTTGGTACTAGCATCAGGGAGTTCATACTCTTCTTCAAAACAAATTTTGGTAGACAAGGACTTTGGGAATACTTTGGCACTTTTTCATGATTCATTGCACAAAGATAGCATCATCAAGTGCTCCATGAAAAAGCACATAATTAAATGAAAAGTGCTAGCAGCCATAGCAACAGCAAAGACAGACATGAAAACTACAGTCTGTTTTCTTTTTGGGAATTATTATTTAATTTAAGAAGTTTATATACACCACCTTTTCCAATATACTTGCAAATATGTTATTAGGAGCGCAAGAATGTTGGCTTGGCATATTAGTCTAGCATTATTTCTGGTTGCACCCCCACCACCCCCACAGCCTTCTGGCACATGTTAGAAACAGTGTTCTCTCTTATTTCTTCTTCATCCTCCAGGAAAAATCAAACAATGAATGCCTGTACTTTGGAAGCAGAGTATAATTTACTAATATTCATTTATTCGGGGGGGGGGGAGTACAGATGCTCCCCTACTTACAAACATGCTAGGTTCCAAGGGTCTGTTTGCAAGTTGTTTTCATTCGCATTTTCAATATCACTATTCTGTGTGATGTCTCCACCCTCTGCCTAGCCATCCTGCCTGGCTTTAACACTCCCTTCACCCAACATCCGCCCCAATCAGCAAGACTGCAGCACATGTCGAGCCAGCCTGGTCTCATGATACTGCATTGGCTGTTGTTGCCAGCAAAGAAGTTGGAAGCCCTGACCAGCCACAGTCCGTCGTGGCTTTCCCCAGAGCTTGCAGTCACATGCTCTACAGGCGATGGACATATGGCCAGGCACATTTGTATCTTTGAAAGTTCTTAAGTTGAACGTACCAATTAAGTTGACCCTTCCCTGTGCTAGAAGCCCACATGCTCGAGCTCTTCCAGCTCAGCAGAGCTCGAGCCGCTGGTTTTTTGGCTCCGGTACAGTGCCACGTGGCCATAAGAAGAGCCTTGCTGGATCAGGCCAAAGGCCCATCTAGGCCAGCTTCCTGTATCTCACAGTGGTCCCACCAGATGCCTCAGGGAGTACACAGGGAGTATCATGTTGGCCGCCACCAGCCCGCATACCACCAGCCTGTGGTACGCATACCACAGATTGGGAACCTCTGGTCTACACTGGTCATTACACAATTAGCCCCTATGCAAATGTTATGTCCTATGTGTGTAGGTCCTAATACCACAGTAGTTAACCCACTTAAAATCCAAACACAAACAGCACAGTTTAGGCATGTGCATATTGGACTTTGAGTGTAAGGTCCCATTCCAACATTACATACAACATGTGGATATCTGTTGACAGAGCTGTATGCAGAACAAGCACTCCCACTGGCTGGGACAGGCACAATGCTGTACTATGTGTAGGCTCCACACACTTGCAGCCTTGAGCAAACTAGGTCCAAAGAATACAGCAATGCCGTACAATAAAAACTGAGTGGAGTGTTCTGTCATGATTTCAGAAATGCATGTCTTTTACTAAGGAGGAATTCTGCAGATCATGACTAAGATTAGCTCCAAGATGGCACATGTGACTTGTTCATGAACATCTGCCATTAGTCCTTCTGTAGACAATAGCCACCACAGTCTTTGCTACAGGTGATGTAGCACATAGTTTGTGAATAGCTTTCATTAGCAAGGAAAGAGGTTTTCCCCAGCTACACGAATTTTACGATCCCACAGCACAATCCTGTGTAACTTTGCACTGGTGTAACAGTAGATGCACCGGTGTAAGTGCACTTACGTCAGTGCATCTGCTGTTACACCGGTGCATCTGCTGTTACACCGGTGCAAGGTTACACAGGATTGAACTGCCAACGACATTTATTTCTTCTATTATTTTAGTTAATCAAAATCTTCTAGAAGTAATACTTAGGATTTCTAACAAGGTTGAACTGAAAGGAGACAATATTGGAATTACTCTAGCCAAATACAAGTCTATTGAACATACTTCACAGGAGTGAAAACAAGAGGATAACAGACATACCTGAAAGGCAGATTTGATCAACATTGCTAGAACCTTCTTGCTGTCTATATTTTGTTCAAGCAGATAGCTATCACATGTCTGGAAACATGAGATAACATGTTCAATTGTTAATACAAATGCCATTTAGGTTAGACAAGATAGAAGTACAGTATTTCCAAAGATCAGATATAATTTTTGTAATTTTAATTTAGAAAGTTTCCTTTACAGTATCATAATTAGTCTGAAGTTACTAAATTTCAATATTGTTTTAAAAAAGCCCACACGTTTGCTCTCAAGGGGGCCATTAAGGCAGGAAATATAGTATAACTTACCTACTATTTAATTTGGGGTTGTTAAAAAAAAATTCTGAGATTCATCTTTGCTACTAATATAGTTTGCAGGAATGAAACCCTTTTAAAATAAAATAAAATTGCTGAGTTTAATTCACCTTAATTGCATCTGCCAGAGAAGGCCTGTCTTCTGACTTTCTTCTTGCCATATCCAGAAGAAAATTCTTCAGTTTCCTAGGCAACACCAGTTTGTGATCAGGTGGAAAATTATATTTTGCTGCTCTCCACAAAATTGCAGCTATACAGTAAATACAAACCTATTGGAAACGGCACAGTGAAAAAGCAAAGAAGTCACTGGACAACTCCCTCTCAAACTGTCCTCTGGTCTTAAATACATATACTTACAACCAGCATATTTCAGATCACTGATATAAGGTCAGCTATTCGCTAAGAGCACAGTCCACAAATGAATGTGGCTAACATTCTTACCAGCATCACAACATACCTGGGGTCAGAAAACAGCACAGAATAAACATGGCCCTTTCTTTAAGATCCCTGAAAGCGTACCACAAACACATATTAGCCACTGTTGGGATACTCCCACAACTAGTTTTTCAGTGCACAATAGCCCACCTGTATGTACAAGGAGGCGGCAAGGGATTGCTTTGCTGCTGTTCACAACAAAGGCATTTTAAATCTGGCCAGATGTGTACTGCTGGTTGGAAGACATTTGGCAGAGAAGTGCACAGCCCCCGATGCATTAAAGCTAAAAACAATAAAATAAAAAAGAAGAGGTTTCTACAATGGCATGGTCAGGGGCTGGGGAAGGACTTTAATTCTCTCTCATCAATACCAGTAAGTTTCCATGCTGCTTGCACAATGACATTGCACACAGCATGTCAGAACAACGAAGTCACATTTTCTGAGGCTCTCTCAGTGCAGTACTGTGTACCTGGGAAATGAAACACCCTCTATAACCATGTGATGTGAAGCCAATGGGCAACACACACACACACACACACACACACACACACACACACACACACACACACACACACACCTATACAAAATAGGTGATCATGCAGAAAGGTTTCAGAAATGAACTTCAGGCTTTGACCAGCATGAAGAAAGCCAATTAGCACTGAAGTCACATTAACTCATATCAATACTGGAGAACAATATAACCTCATTTCCGATACACCATTTTTGCTCTTAGCTTCTGAGAATATACTGTATTTATCGGCGTATAAGACGCACCTGCGTATAAGACACACCTTCCTTTTGGCCCTGGATTTCAAGAAAAAAAGATTTAAAGCATTTTTGGGCCACTTGGTCACTTACTGCTTGGCTGCTTAATTAGCTAATTTACATAAATTGCACAAAAATACCAGGATCTCTTTTAAAACACACAGCAATAAGACACATGAACAAAATGCACCAGAACATAAATGTACAAGTCCCAAAAAAAAACCCAGACTCAACTCTTTCCCCCCCAACCCACCCATGCAGTTTCCAAAGTAAAAAACATTTACTCCAAGTACAAAAAACCCCCAGACTAAACTCTTTCACCCCACCCCACCCCACCCCATCCATGCACAGTTTCCAAAGTAAAAACCATAAAAGTACCAAAAAAAAAACCCCAGACTCAACCCTTACCCCACCCCACCTATGCAAAGTTTCCAAAGCCTCCCAACTAGGCCCAGTTCAGAAGCTTACCAAAGCTGATTCAGCATCGGAGGAGAGGCCTTCTGCAGCTCAGCTGAACTGAGCACAGCGCCCTCTGCTGGCTGCTGAGAAGCTTAACTCAAGCTCGTGCATAAATTAAACTAGACAAACAGCTGTAGATCGGATAGATTAGACAGGGAAGAAAGCACAAGGGAGCTCTCCTGCTCCGGGAAAAAACGGTAAGCCCAAAAATGCTTTAAAACGGGCGGGGGAGGGAGGGATTTTTTTTAGTATTGGCGTATAAGACGCACCCTACTATTTTGGGTCATAAATTTAGACAAAAAAGTGCGTCTTATACGCCAATAAATACGGTAATTATTGAGAAAATAACCACAACCCAACACTGTTCTGCCACTGGGTCTTTCACCAGCATATGTAAGGGAAGATATATGAACTGATTTGAAAAATGTTGAAGAAGCAAGGACTGCCCTCTTTTGTGCTATCTTCTTGGCATCAGCTCTAAGAAATAAAGTCTAATGTCAGTCAGAGCCACAATTGTTTTCACTGGCGTCGCTGCAGGGGGGGGCGGAGCTCTAAGTTCCGCCACAATCCGACCCTCCGTTACACGGGTGAACGAAGCGGCCCCGCCCCCTCGCCTTCGGAAACATTCAAGGCGGTGAAAACAACGCACAGGAGACTCCCTGCGCATAGGAGACAACAACGCACAGGAGACTCCTTTCGCTGACCTGAAAGGCTCCAAAGGCGAGGGGGCGGGGCTGCTTCGTTCACCCGTGTAACAGAGGGTCGGATAGCAGCGGAACTTAGAGCTCCGTCCCCCTGCAGTGACGCCACTGATTGTTTTATTCAAACCAGAAGCTTAAGAAAATGCCCTCAATTGTTTTTTGACTTGCACTCAACTTGACAATAATTGAGATATTAGGGTTTTAAAAACACTGCGTTTGTCTTAAAAGAACAAGCATGCTGCGAAAAGAGGCTCTGTAAATATAGATGGAGCTATCTTGCAACCACACCCATTTATGCAGTAGACCAGAAAATGTGACTTCTTTTCTCCAAAACTGTATTTACATTTAAGGGAAAAAAGCCATGTTTCTATCATAGCTCAATACCTTTTCAGTAACAAGATTCTCTTCTGTTATCTCAGGAGCCAAATAAAATGTATCATAGGATCCTAAGAACAAAAGAAAACCAGAGAAAAATGTACTTATTTCAACTTTGCCAAAAGCGTTAAAATGGAGCATAATAAGATTTTTAGGATGTATTTACCTTCACCTTGGGGTGAAGCGAAGTGAACACTTCCATCACTGTTAATCAGCACAGAATCTAAACACAAATATGCTGAAAAAATTGTAATAATACAGTATTAGAATTACTAAGAATCTTACAACTTAATATGCTGCTGGCATGAACTTTGGTTGTGGGAATGCTGCATAAGAGATTAAAGACTCAATTCATGGAAATTCTGAAATTAATAATACTTGAGCTGCTCCGAGCTTTGTGAAACAGATACTTTTTAGAAATTTAAACGATTATGTTACAATCGGCAAAAAAGAAGAGCGGATATAAGCACTTAAAAGTAAGCCTAACAATTGCAGGCACTGTAAAATCGTGGAAGAGAAAGAAAAGAGAGAAAGAACTTAACCTATAGAAAGGGCTCTGTAAAATCATGATGTGATATATAGCATTCTGACAAGAAAGGAACAAAGGTTTAAAAATTCTAGCTGTGATGCGGAAAGGGAAGGCAAGAAAGAGGCAGTCACAAAAGTTGGAGATGAAATAGGCTTCTAACTTTAATAAAGAACATGGCATGTAAACAGGCTTTTACTTAAGACCATTGTGGACTACAAAGTCAAAAACCATGTGAAACTGCTCAGAGACACTGACAAAAAGTTTCCCTAGCAGCCTTACATCAAACCTGAAGGATGAGAAGCCTATTTATTTTGTGGGGAGAAGTGGGTGAAAAGTAGATTTCTAGCACAGCAGCCACTGAGCTCTGCTGGGTATATGATGACCAACCTGCACCACTCAGGGCAGCAGCCCCACTCCAGAAACACCCACCCCTGCCTTGAATCTACTCCCCATCTGTGTTGCCTTCTGGGCACCACCACACTCCTTATCTTGGTGCCATCTTGGTGCCTTCCCCATATCCACCCTGGTCCTTCTGCCAGTTTTTGGGGGCCAAGCCACAACAGTGGCAGTGTGCTGGGATGAACATTCTGCCTGCCTAGGCCAACTGATCTTCATAAGATCCCAGTTTCCGTCTCAACCAAAGTCTCACTAGATTTATGGCCCCAAATCCCAGCTGAGTACCAGCCCCAAGGTCTCACACAATGAAGTCACCAACTACCTTTCCTTTCAATTTCTGTAACCATATACCTCTTTGCATGCAGACCTCACCATGATGGGGCGGGGGTGTGTGTGTCTCTTTTGTTCACTTAAATCTCCAAAAGGCTCTCCAAAATACAGTACCGATATGTTCATCTTCTCTAGCAGAAAAAGTACCCCTATTTTGCCTTCCTTCCTAATACCCTAACCCAAGGAGAAGTGGGAACACGTTGAAAGCCAACAGAAGCTTTTTAAAAAAATAGCACATGGGGATGGGACACAACTACCACATATACCTATGACTATTTTTTAAAAGAAAAAAAAACTGAGCCTCCACACACATTGAAAGTATCATGTGCTTTGGCCCTCAGTTGGGATTCAACACTGAATTTTTATCTATCAAAACAGTCTCAGATGAGCATTTATGACAGTGGACATAACCTGTGAATACAAAGAGAGGGATAAAGGGATTGACATCCTAAATGGGGGCCTACAAGATTTACTCAGATCATTAAATGTTTTTCCCCACAAACTCAGCATAAGGTAGCTGTGTAAGAACACCAAAACCCAGGATATTTATCTTTCTTTGTGAAATTTGACAGCTTATAGAAAACAACTTTATAGCCATAATAAAAATGATATGCAATGAATTATTGACGTAAACAGTTTGTTGATAACCATGCTGTATTGATTTGCTTCTATGCCATTACACTCTTCACAGAGTGTTTAAAATTCATGTCTGAAGGCATCTACAAGGAACAGACTAACATGTAAAAAGGGAAGCCGAGGAATATTCCAACTATAAAAACGAAAACTCCTGTAGGTTTTTGGTGTTTTATTTTAGTTACACTTTATATACCATCCTTCCTCCCATGAGTTCAGGGCACCTTACATAGTTCTTTCCCCTCCTTATTTTATCCCCTCCTCATTTTATCCTCACAACTATCCTGTGAGGTAGACTAGGCTGAGAAACAGGAACTGGTTCAAAGTCAACCAGTAAGCTTCATGGCTGAGTGAGGATTGGAACCCATGCTTCCCTGGTACGATGTGATGGTCTAACCATTACGCCATACTAATCTTAAAGGTAAAGGTAAAGGTATCCCCTGACAATTAAGTCCAGTCGTGTCCGACTCTAGGGTGTGGCGCTCATCTCCATTTCAAAGCCGAAGAGCCAGCTACTTAATGCCAAGTTTATTTTTGCCATATTTCATGACAAGACCAAGTCTTGGTACTCACACGTGAAAGTGACATGACACTTGGAAAAGTAATATTAATCTATCCATCATTAAAATAAATTAGAAACATTCTAATGTACCATGGGCATAATCTGTTTTAACACTCTGTCTTCAGGAGAGGATTATCATAGGAATCGTAAGGTCACTATCTCCTTCCCCTCACTGGGTGGCCCCTAGGCAGTGGCGTACCTAGGGTTCGGTGCACTCGGGGCACGAGTGACACTGTCAACCCCCTCCCCCGGAGTGTCGTCACCGCCGGGAGTGTTTTAAAAAATAAAATATTTTTTTTTTAAATAAAAAAACTGGCAGTGGGGAAAAGTGCCTGGGGGCTGGGTGAGTAGGAAGGTGCTCATCTAGTACTAAACCTCAGAGTGCAGAAGCTGTGATGGGAATCTGGAATGCTGGTCTCTCCCCGCCCCCTCTCCTTTTGACACACCGGGGACATCCTCGCCTAAGAAACTGAAAAAGGCACTAACTCTGCCTCTCCCCCCCTTCAGTCTCCCTCAAATCTGGTGGGGGGGAGGCAGTAGCAGCAACAACAAGCTACCCCTTCCTCCTCCTGGCTCTGCTTTCCCCCTCTCTGGCTGGCCTCGGCTTAACATCATCGTCGGAAAAAAGTGCGTGCCCCTCTCCCTGTTCTTCTCATCTCCCCTCTCCTCATCTTTGAAAGAAGCTGGACGGGGGGGGGGATGTCGACAAAGCTGGAGTGTGGGGCATGCATTTCAGTCGACGAACTGAAGTGCATCCCCGAGACTCCAGCTGACGAGCGGAAAGGTGCTCAGGGGCTGAGTGCCTTTGCACTCGTCAGCAAGGGTACGCACGCGTGGGGGAGCATGTTGCAGAGAGCCCGTCAGCTGAAGTGCATGCCCACGCTCCACTGACGATTGGAAAGGTGCTCAGGCCTGAGCGCCTTTCCGGTCATCAGGTCATCAGGTGGAGCGCGGCAGGGCCTGCACTTCAACTGACGAGCTCTCTGCAGCATGCCCCAGACACGCCCGCTCTTGCTGACTAGCACAAAGACACTTGGCTCCGGAGTGCCTTTCCTCTCATCAGCTGGAGCATGGGGGACATACTTCAGTTCGTCGGCTTTGTTGCCCCCCCTCCGGCTCCTTTCCTACACGATTAGAGGGGGGCGACAAAGACGCAGGCGCCTTTTCTTTTTTCCGCTGCAGCAGCCGCCTCCGCAAGGGGCTGTTGTCCTCCCCCCTCAGCCTGGGTCTCCCCTCACCTTGGGGAGGCTGGCACCACCATCCCCCCCAGGAACGCTACTGCCCCCAGGTGCTTACTTGCACACACACCCCCCTTTAGTATGCTGACAGTCTACAGTGGAAGGCCAAGGTGTCCCCCCCCCCCAATGTACTAATCCAATATTTCCTCTTCAACGTTCCATGTACAAGGATGGAGCACGGCCTTGCCAAAATAATGAAATACTAAATTTAAAAGAAAGTAATGAAGGTCCTACCTGGATAATCTGCACAGGTTTCCAGAGTAAGCAAACATTCGCGACATAAAGCCCAGAGCTCATAGTCTTTCAATGGTTGACCATAATGGGTTAAGAGAAGTTTCAGAAAAACCCACTGAAAATTAAATGTTAAGGAAAATTAAAGAACAAACAAACATTCTCAAACCAAAGTTACTGGCAAAGAAGATACTAATTTAATTGTGTAAGTGCCAACATAAGTACGCAGACAATAGGCAGTTGTTGCACTTATGCAGCCTTTCTGCCAGCTTGATAGCTCAGAGTTCCTCCCATCTAGAAACAGTGCTTCCCTGCAGCCCCTAAATTTCCCTAAAATTTGTGTAATGCTTTGTTGTTTGCTATGAAACCAAAGCATTATTCCTCACTGGTATATCAAGAAATACATTTTTCCCCTGGACATAACTGAAAATAGAGACATACAAGTACCTGGGGGGAATCCATAATCAATTGCTAGGGCCTCAACTCAACTACCAAAACATGCTCAAACCTAAAAATGCTTAAGGAAAGGGATGACTATCACTCTACAAAAGCATACTGAATCCTAGCCAGGTCATCTGTAGCTCCATTAAAAATAAAAATAATGAAGAATCAGAGGTGTGCTACTGATTCCACTGAGGAGTCCTCTAATTAGAGAGTCTAAAAGAAACCAGGGGAAATGTCTTTACTTGCATAGTGATGGGGGCTTTTATTCAAGTCATTATCAAACGTTTTAAGTTATGTCCAACATAAAATCCCTCCCTCACATAACAGCATTTTAAGCTTCTGAAATGTGATTAAATTCAAATTACACTTTGCAGACAACAACAGAAGTAGAGAGTAGGTCTTTAATAAAACCTAAGATCTGTTCTTTGCAACATAGAGTATCTGCAGTTATATCAGTCATCTCGAAGCTGCGAGCTGTAAGCCTGATCTACCTTTGCAGCTATCTTTTGCACATTTTACATTAAAGGTTTCATTGCCACTTAAGAGCTCTCTTGTGAAACAAGCAAAAATGACATGAAGACCGGAGCATTTTGTGGCAAGCATATTATTGCCAAAATATTAGAAACCTTGCCATTGGAGTGAGCAGGATATTATTTTATTGCTCTACAAAGAAATGGGCACTACAGTTTATAGCCAGCACAAAGAGTCAAGCTGTCTTCTTATGTAACATTATCTGTTGCTGGACTGTAAAATTTTGTATTGGAGGATCTAATGTTTAAGCGCTCCCCCATGAGCAAAACTTCCTGAATGTAACAAAACTAGAACGTTGGGAAGAAGATTATTGCCTTTTCTCCAACATGCTAGTTTTGAATGTACAGGGATCATTTTTTACATGAGGGAACACTTAAAACATCTGACCTCTCCTAATTTCCTAACATCTGACCTAACACAGCCCAATCCTAATTCCCCCCCCCCCCGCGCTGATGCAGTGCATGATGCATCCTTCAAGTAAGTCTCTTCCGGGTAATGGAACATTTTTTCTTTTGCCCAGGGGTGAGCCTTACTTTACCCTCTGGGTCTACTCGGACATGAAACAGTGATTGGCACAAGTCCAATTGGACCCAAGAAGGTGGATCGAGGCCAGGAAGGTGGATAGGATATCAATAGTGCTTCTGCCACTGATACCACCTCCTTCCCGGCCTTGACACAAACCCCTCCCTGCCCTGGTCTCCGCCCCATTTCTTCATGTTCTGTCCATACCCTGCACTGGGATGACTTCAGAGGCCACTGGCGCACAGCTGTGAACACTCGCAGCTTGCGGCGGTGGCCTGGCTGTGTGGAAAGGCGGTCACCTTTTATGACCGCCATAAAGCATGCTTTGCCGCTGGAACACTAGTTCCGGCGGCGCAGAAGGTCCATAGGATTGGGCCCACAATCTAGCAATAGGAGAAGACTGCTGATTTTGTAGATTGGTTCTCAAGAGCTAATTATATTCTATGTGCACTAATACACAGCTGGCACATACCGAGTTTCCCCAAAAATAATTATATTAATTTTGGCTCCAAAAACTGACAGTAGTTCTTACTTTCGGGGGAGGTCTTATTTTCAGGGAAACGGTACAATATCAATACTATTATTAGTCTGCTTTCTCCTTTACTTGAAGAAATTTACTGTACACAATTTCAAGTTGTTACAAAGACTCATTCAGCTGTGGGATCAATAGAAATCTTTCTTGCCCTACCGGAGATAAAATCATCATACATTCTACAATCCTGAGGCAGATGCCAATGCTTCTGATTTAACAGTACTAGTGCATCCCTTTATAGATGAGCGACAACGCAACAAAAATAAAGAATGGATTTGTTTTATAAAAGAAGCAATTCTTGCAGCTTTTACTATAAGACAATAAGTAGTTTTATTATAAGCTCTAATCTTATCTAAGATGTCTATATTTTCAGGTGTACATCTGGAATGAAAGGCATCATTCTAGAATACAATTTTTAATAAGAGAAGTTACAAGAGTACCTAAGAAGGGAGTGTTTGACAGTGAAAGAGCACATGCTTTGCATGTACAAGATTTTTGGTTCAGTCCCTAGCATCTCTTATTGATTTCGGAGAGCTATTGAAAAGACCATTCCTACACTCTAGACTCTAGAGTCTAGAGAGTGCCTAACAAAGTCAAAATAGGTAGTACTTTGCACAATAAACCAATGGTCTGATGTAGTACAAAACAATTCCTTATGGATGAATATATATATATATATATATATATATATTTGCTCCTGCTAAATGGGCAAAGAGTGGTGCTTCTCTTATATTTAGCAAAGGGAGAGTAACGGACCCAACACCATAGCTTCATTTCTAGTGGCTATTGGCGGTTGTTTCTTTTGCATTTTTTTAAACTATGAGCCCTTTTGGGAAAAGAAACCATTTATTTGATTTTGTCTGTAAACCATTTTGGAACTTTTTTGTTGAAAAATGGTATATAAATATTCTTAATAACAACAACAACAATATAAAGATGTGCCCTATTTGAATATGAAATCTCCCTTCAGTGGCCAACAAAGCCTTCAAAAGCCACAATAAAACCTCTGATGGTTGCTATTTGTATCTCTCTCAATCAACTTTAAAGAGAGTCACTCCTTAAGTACTTCTTAGGTACCAGTACTCCTAATACCTCTGAAATGAAGTACTGTACAGCTAGAACAGCTTTTAAAAACTTCCAATTCTGTCATGTGAATGCAGCCACAGATGGAGAGAATCTGAAATAGATAAGATTTTTAAGCAGGTCTGACAATTTAGAGCAGGGGTTGGCAACCTATGGCCCACAGGCTGGATCTGGCCCACCACCTGAAATCATTTGGCTCAGGTATCTAAAAAGGGGAATAATGGGTGGATCAAATGATGTGTTAGAAGCACACTTGTGGGAGGGTGCGAGGGCAATGCTTCGGTTGGGAGAAGTTTTGAACTGGCGGCTGCTGCAGAAACAGAAGCAACCTTCCTTGCCTCCACTGCTGCCCCCTCCCTGGGGCCAGGAGGTGGGGCCTCTTGGGACAGAACTATGGCCCTGATGCGAAAGAACATTACCAACTCCTGTTTCAGAATATGTTTTGTGGTTTTTCAAGTAAATAAACATTATCTGACAGTTTTCACTCTGCCAGAGTTTAAGGGTCTAGGCCAGAGGTTCCCAAATTCCCAGACAGAGCTTTCCGTACTGCAAGTTGCTGTGAGCCTTCCCCCCCCCCCCGACAGCAGCTACAGCCCTCCAGGATCGTGCTGGAACCAGGGAAAAGGGGGCTTTTTTGGCTCACCAGGGGTTGTGCTTGCCCTCCAGAGGGTGCAGGGGGACCATGAACCCCTCTGCGGGCCTCTCTGCACCTCAGATTAGCTTCCAAATGCGATTTAAAGCTACTTCTGTTTTTTGCCGAAACCAGGAAGTAAACCGGAAGTAGCTTTAAATAACTTTTAGAAGCTAATCTGGGGTGCGAGGAGGCCTGCAGAGGGGTCTACAGCCCCCCTGCACCCTCCGGAGGGTGAGCACAACCCCTGGTAAGTAAAAAAAAGCCCCTTTCCCCCCTGGTTCCAGCGCGATCCCTGGAGCGCTTTTGCACATCACAGAACATTCCTACCCCCCTTGAGGGGGTAGCAACCAATTCTTCCTGACTGGGACGTTGTGACGCCCCAGTTTGGGAACCTCTGGTCTAGGCCCGGGGGGGGAGGGGTGATCGAAACAAAGCAATAGAGAGCATACACAAGCTGTAGCTTCTTAGTATAAACGCCTGAAAAGTGGTGAGATACGAAGACTAGAATTACATAGGTTAGAGAAAAAGACTTTCCACTCATACTGGAATTGACGAAGTGTTTATTTGTGAGTTGCAAGGAAAAAGCCAGTTTAAAATAAAAGTCTGAAGATACACTTTTGAAGCCAGATCACGTCTACTTTGGTCCTTGGGACTAAATAAAAGATGTCTGCAAAAACCATGCCGTCAGAGAGACTGATTTACTTTACAGTTTTTGCTAATTTAATGGTTACTAATTGCAGATCATTACTTATGGAAATTAACGAGATGAGGGTAAGCAAAGCACTCGATATTTTAAGCTTTTCTGTAAGAACCACAGCAGCTTTAAGCCCATCCAGAAATAGAAAAAGGACAAAATACCTGTTTGAAGAGAAATCTTATCCATCTAAGGTAGTCAAAAGAACTTGAGCCCTTTTATTGGACTACTTGAACTATTGGACTATTATTGGACTACTTGAATGGAATTTCTTACGTGTTGGCCAAATTCAGTTAAACAACATATTCTTTATGCATCTTCTGACTTTTAATACAGTACTGTAGTGTGAGTGATGATAGAAGCAAAGTGAAATTCATATTTATAATTCAAGCATGAGTAAAATGACAAGGCTGCATTACAGTAGCCACATGAAAGCTAATTCAAGCTGCTCCACATGGAAACTATGCATCACAAAGCAAGCCTTTCACGTGGAGCCATTCACCATTACTGGGGCATTTTTCTCATGAACCTTTTTGACACATACACTGGCATGTAGAAAAATCACTCAAATGCATGATATGGCGCTTGCCATGAACTGTTGGACATGTCACACGGCTCCAGTTAGCTCTAGTTACAAGCAGCTAAAGACACTGAACCCCAGAAAATTGACTGCAAATGAGTGAAGTTAATTCCTGCTTTTTAGATTCCTACCTTTCATTAATTCTCACAAAGACAGGGTGCCATTTAATTCTACAAGTACTACTTCAATCATATTATAGTTGACTATACAAATGTTAAAACATCAAACACTCATCAACCACCCACCTCATTTTAGAGCCTTTCTCCTGAAGTCTTCTGTAATGAAAAATGGGCTCAACTAATCCCTGGTACTCATTATAGCACATGCTAGTACAGTTTAAACCAATTACAACACTTTGAAGGAAGACAACTTTCCCCTCTGCTGCCCATCATAATTAAGTTCCTTCTATTCCACACAAATTCATACTATTTTAAAATGAAGGTTTTGTTTCTACTACCTGCTCATTTGTTTTCGTTTCTGACTCCCTGCCTCCGACTTGCTTATCTTCAATATTATAGTCTTTCATCTCACTGTGATTCTGTTCTCCAGGGCTCAATCTACATCCATTTTCATTGAGTGGTGTGAATTCTGTAGTAATCCGGTTAATATGCAACAAGCAGCTTTTGTCTGATGTTGGAGAAGTTTCACCGCAGCATCTCCATGCTTTATAATTGTCTAGCACTTGAGGGCCAGAATGCAACTCCTCTATACTATTTAGTATCCTACCGTTGTCTGAAGTTTCAGAAGGACTGTACTGAAGAAAATATGACTGTTTGTCATCACAGGTTGGTGTGCAGTGTTGATAAATAGGGGATATCTTACTTTTCAAGCAACATTCTTCCAAATTAACATTTGGCTTCTGGAAATAGTCTGCTTTTAATCTAAGCTGATTATTATCATCACACTTAACTGATTCGCCCTCTAAAGGAGAATGCTCATTATTACTGATTAGTGATAAGGATTTGGGGTTTAAATGATGCTTCCTTGGTAGTGGTCCATGGTGCATTATCAAGGGAAACAAAGTGCTTGGGTCTGCATCAGATTCAGATGGTAGCTTTGGAAAGGTTTTTATTTTCCTCAAACAGTTTCTCTTGAACACATCTTTCTCCAGTTCATTTGTATATGGCTTTGCCTCTGACGTGCATTTATTGCTATGCTTCATGTTGCAGTTTGCTTCCTTATATTCTGTAAATTGGGTTGCATCATGCTGACAACAAAATCTTTCATTCAACAGGTTAATTTCTTTTATATCATATTTTCCATCATTCATAGTATGCATGCCAGAAGAATTTTTACCACCAGCAGCTTTCAAATCTTCCATTTCCAGAGAGGAATTCTCCTTTATGCAATTATTGTCCCCTGTATAATGTCCACAAGGTGAAATTCTCTCATACATCTTTCCATTCCACAAATCACCACAACTGCCTGGATTAAAAAACAGATATTCTCATTAAAAACATCAGAAATGTTGCCATTTCTCCCCTTAGTTTCCCAATTTCCCATTCTACCCACAACACAAATACGCTTTCATTGACATTACAGCAGTATATGATGCTGTATTCATATTTTAAAGGAAAGCATTTTCACATTAAATGCAAAATGATGGCTCTTTAGTGGGGAATGACTCATGGGTAAATTTCTATATGCCACTCTAAACAAAGCATTTCAGCCACTATTTCTGACCTCTGCTCTGATGAATGTGCTTTGCTGCTATTCCCATAGGCTGTTCCCAGTACAACAGTCCCCTCTGCTTATGCATTGGTCTAACAATCTCAACATGCATGCCACTGGTTGGAGCATTGCATTTGAACAGCATTGTGATCTCTCACTTGCTAGCAGTTAGCCATCCGTGAATTTGCCCATTCACGGATGGCCTCCCTGTGCTCTGCATAACCACGAGTGGCCTCCCCACACTTCAGAACACCTCCCGGATGGGACTGGAAGTTATTTCCAGTTGTGTGCGGGAGGTGTTCTAAGGTGCAGGGATGCCTGTGGCCCACTCCATGGGCCTCCCAGCGTCTCAGGACACCTTCCAGATGCGACCAGAAGTCGTGTCCACAAATCGGAAGTCACTTCTGGTCGTGTCAGGGAGGAGTTCTGAGGCACAGGGAGGCCCATGGAGTGAGCCGTGGGCCTCGCACAACCTCTGAAGGGCTAGGCGTGTATTTGTGGCACCGTGCCCTGCCCCCAGCAGACTGCAGCATCGTTGGATGAGTTTTCCACAGGGGACAGAACCAACCACCACCCCCACGGATAATGCGGGACCACCATACTAAAACGGGATTTTTCAGTATAATTCTTACTTGATATAAGTAGAACAAGACCTAGATATTTTTCTGAACAACTTGTAATTATTTGGGTCCTGTATCACCAACAACAAACCATGCTCATGATTTCCTTATGCAAGTATGCCATGCCATTTGAAATACATAAAGTATACCTTGAAAGTTTTCACATGATTCAATTGAAAGTACTCTTCTTCCAGTAGCAGAGAGAAGTTGGCAAATGTCACTCGAGGAAGAAAGCTTCAGTTCCTCTTTACACAGTGATATGACAGTCTGCAATGACAATTGTATAGTAAAGCATTTAGTAATTATCTAGCTATCATAAAGCAACAAATTTGCAGCTTCAAAGATTAGTATTTCCTAAGAAACATCAACATTTTGTATTTGGAGGAGCAAACCATTAAGAAATTGGAAGATGACATAATTCCCTCTGTTACTTTTCTACAAGATTTATTAGAGATGAACTTGAAATGCAGCTTTAAAAAATGTTATAATATTCATACAGGTACTGAAGTGTCCATTTCAATCAATAGTGAAATATTCCAAATGATTAAAGTATCCATTGTAAAGACATATACTCTAGCGATCCCATCTGCTATGTGCTTCTGAAAGTGAGGTTTAGTTTGAATCCAGTCCTTTTCTTTAATTACGTAATAGTAGACTTTGTAGCTATCACTCCTAAAATGAACTAAACTGGTAGCAAAGTCCATCACAAAACTGAGCAAGATTTCAATGGCAGGCACATACTAGCAGCCTGATTACAGGGCAATTTCTAGCAAACAGAAATGCAGTCAAGAATATAAATCAGGCAAGAATGTAGATGATGGGATCGGTCAACATAATATGAAAGCGCTCCATGGTTGCCCAGACAAAAAGGGATTTTTACCTCAATGTCTGGCCTCTCTTTAGGATTTTCTCCCTGCATTTCTTCAAGCAACGCATGTAGATGTTGGCTGAATTCTGAATGTATTTCAGGCTCCTTCATATACTCAACTGCTGCTTTTAGTGTGGCTCCCAAAGAAAATATATGTGCCTGCAAGAAGTGGAAAACAGAAACAAAGTGTTTTACAATGACCATGTTCCCACTTCACCAAGAACAATGACTCAAAACCAACATAAGCAGCTCATGGATTGCAGTTGAAATGTCTATACAGGTGGGCCCCCATATCCACGGATTTGCTATCCATGGTTTCAGTTATCCACGGATTGTGGGGACCCCCCAGGCTTTTACTTTTTCCCCAGTAAGCTTCATTTCTTCCTTAAACAAAACAGGAGAAGCAGCCTCTGGCTGCTTATTGCAGGCAAGTAGAACAAGACTAAGTCGTAGAGAGGCTCTGCAAGGTTAACAGAAAACTTGTCACGTTCTACTTGCCTGCAATGGAGGCTGCTTCAGCTTCTCTGTTTGTTTAAGGAAGAAACGGAATTCTTACCTTGTGAATCTCCTGTTCTGGGATGAGGAAGAGGGCATTCCTGACTGTGGGTTGTCCCTCCCACTTAGAAGGCAGGATCGGCTTGGCTGAAATTGTCTCCTCCCCGTGGGAGGGGCCTCCCAGAACCCAGTCCAGACTGAAGAGCTGAAGAGACACCTCTCCCAAGAAAAAGCGCGCCGAAGGGCGCTCAAAGTGAGTGTAAAACAGGTAAAACTGGAAACAAAACCGTGTTAAACGTGGCCAAAAACAGATAGGCAACGGGAAAAACGCAGATAAAAGAGAACAGACATGAAAAGAACCTCATTCTAGCCCAGGAGAAGAGGAACCTCAGAAGATGCGCCACCTCCGCCCATAGAAAGGGAGAACTGACACCGGCCCCAATCCCCAAGCTGTGAAGAGGCGGGACGGAATGCCCTCTTCCTCATCCCAGAACAGGAGATTCACAAGGTAAGAATTCCGTTTCTCTGGATCGAGGAAGAGGGCATTCCTGACTGTGGGATTTACCAGAGCCGTAAAACCAGGGCGGGCAGTGAAGGGCGTGAGATCATTGTGGCAAAACTTTCTGGAGAACCCTCCTACCAAAGGAGGCCTCAGCAGAAGCCATACGGTCGACCTTATAGTGTTTAAAAAAGGTATGTGTAGAAGACCAGGTGGCCGCCTTGCAAATGTCTTCCAGCGAGACAAAACCTTCATACGCTGCCGAAGTAGCAGCTCCCCTAACGGAATGTGCCGTGATACCCAGAGGGGGATGCTTTCCAACCATCCTGTAGGCGGAAGCGATAGATGCCTTCAGCCATGAGGAAATGGCAACCGAGGATGCCCTAGAGCCCATCCGAGGGCCTTCGAAACAGAGAAAGAGGGCCGAGGATTTACGGAAACCCTTAGTACGGTCGATATAAAAACGAAGCGCCCTCCGAACATCCAGGGTGTGCCATAATTTTTCCTTGGGATGCTTAGGATTAGGACAGAATGAAGGTAAGCACAGCTCCTGGGTACGATGGAACAACGAATTGACTTTGGGCACAAATTTGGGGTCCAGCCTGAGCACAACCTTGTCCCTGTGGAAGATACAGAGAGTAGGGTCTGTGGAAAGTGCCCCCAGCTCAGAAACCCTCCTGGCGCTGGTAACCGCCACCAAAAACAGGGTCTTATACGTGAGTTCCCTCAGCGGGGCAGTCACCATAGGTTCAAAAGGAAGGTGAGGTAATGCCGAAAGTACCGTATTCAGATCCCAGGAGGGACATCTATGTACAGGTGGCGGATTGAGTAGAGACACCCCCCTCAAAAAACGTTTGACGTGTGGGTGGGATGAGATATTTATGCGAAGGGATGCACCCAGAATGCCCTGAAGCGCCGCCACCTGCCTCCGCAAGGTATTAGTTGCGAGCCCCAACTCCAGACCATCCTGAAGAAACTCAAGGATGTGCTTAATCTTAGGCTTTGTGGGAGACACCCTCCCCTTTTTACACCACTCCACAAACCTCCTCCAGGTCACACAGTAAGCTCGACTAGTGGACACTCTGCGAGAAGCCAAAAGTGTGGAAACCACCCTTGAAGAGTAACCATGCCCGGTTAGGGCCGACCTTTCAACTTCCAGGCCGTGAGTCTGTAAAGAGTGGGACGTGGATGCAGGAGGGGACCCTGATGAAGGAGATCTTCCCGTGCGGGAAGGGGCCAGGGAGGTTCGACGGACAGATTGATCAGATCGGGGAACCAAGGTCTCCTGGGCCAGGAGGGCGCGATCAAAATCACCACAGATAACCCCTCCCGAATCCTGCGAAGAACCCGGGGTAGGAGAGGAATTGGGGGAAAAGCATACAGGAGACCCGGAGGCCATTGGCACTGTAACGCGTCCATCCCCTCTGCTCCGCCTTCTAGCTGCCTTGAGTAAAACCTGGGCAGTTGAGAGTTTACCTTTGTGGCGAAGAGATCCATAACTGGATGCCCGAAGCGCTGTGTTACCATTAGGAAGACTTCCGGATGCAGCTGCCACTCCTCCTCCCGGAGGGTCTGCCGGCTTAGCCAATCCGCCGTCACATTCCTTACCCCTGCCAGATGTTCGGCCCGGATCGACGCCAGGTTCTGTTCCGCCCAGGAGAGTAATAGCACAGCCTCCTTGTGCAATCCGGAGGATCGGGTTCCGCCCTGGCGATTTATGTAGGCCTTCGCCGAGGTGTTGTCGGTGCGGATGAGGACATGGGTGTTCAGCACCTGCTGGCGGAAAAACACTAGGGCCAACCTCATGGCCCGTAACTCCAATCTGTTCATACTGTACTGAACCTCCACCTGGGACCACGTCCCCTGCGCAAACTGCCCCAAGAGGTGCGCCCCCCAACCCCACAGACTCGCATCGGACGTGAGCACGGTCCGCTGGGGATGCAATAAAGACATGCCCTGAGCCGGGCGACCTCCCGTCACCCACCACGAAAGGGAGTCCTTGATCGAATCCGGAACCAGAACCTGCTCGTGACACTGCTGTTCTATCTGAGATTGGTAGGGCATGAGGAAACGCTGGAGCGGGCGCATGTGGAGGCGTGCCCAGGCAACCACGTCCTGGCAAGACACTAGGACCCCCAGGAGCGATGCCAGAAACATGATGTCCGCAGTCTGAGAACCCCTGACCCTGTTCACCATAGAGCAGAGAGTGGCTTGTCTGTCCCGGGACAGTGACACGCTGAATTGTGCCGTGTCCATAATCAGCCCCAGGTGTTCTATGCACTGCGAGGGGGTTCGGGAGCTCTTGGCCCAGTTTATCACAAACCCCAGTGATTGTAGGAGGTCCGTTGTGACCGAGAGGTCCGACAGAGCCTGGGACCGAGACGGAGAGTTGACTAAGATGTCGTCCAGATAAGGATACACGTAGATTCCCTTCTGGCGCAGGAATGAGACTGGTGCTATTAGGAGTTTCGTAAAAACTCGGGGGGCTGCCGTGACCCCGAACGGCAGAGCTCGGAACTGGAGGTGGTTCCCTCCATAGCAGAAGCGAAGGAAGGCCCGATGACGCGGAAGAATGGGGACGTGGAGATACGCCTCTTGGAGATCGATAGATGTTAAGAAGTCGCCCTTGTCCAGGGCTGCCACGATTGATCTCCACGTTTCCATCCTGAAGCGTCGTTTCCGGAGAGACCTGTTCAGGGATTTCAGATCCAGGATGGGTCTGAGATCCCCATTCTTTTTTGGAACTAGAAAGAGGATGGAGTAGACCCCCCTCCCCCTCTGGAATGGGGGGACCGGTTCTATCGCCCCTATCTCTAGGAGATGACGGATAGAGTTCAGCATGTTCTGATGCCTGATAGGGTCCTTTGACCTTGCCACCTTCAGAAACCGGGGACGAGGCCTGCGGAGAAACTCCAGAGCATATCCCTTGGAGACCGTCTCCTGAATCCACGCATCGCTGGAAATTTCCTTCCAGCGATGGGCGAAGAGCAGGAGACGGCCACCGACAGCGGCGGAGGACGTCTCTGGAGAAGAGTCATGTGGCTCGCTGTTCCTTATGTGCTTTGGCGTGGGCATTCGAAGAGGAAGCTTGGGGCTTGCTTTTGGGGAACACACGAGACTTGTTCCACCTGCTACGTTGTCTATGAGAGTCCCTGTTACGCTGGTCAGTCCTGGAGGGACGAAAAAATTGGTTCTTACTTTTCGGCGGTTCCTTAGAAACCGAGGGTAAGACTTTCCGCTTGTCCTTGTTTTCCACAAGGATATTATCCAAAGCGGAGCCAAACAGTTTCGTACCCTGGAAAGGGATACCTGCCAGTCTGACCTGCGAACCTGGATCCACAGACCACTGCCGAAGCCAAATGTTGCGGCGAGCCACAACATTGGAAGCTAGGGCCCTGGCCTCCATTTGAAGGGCGTCAAAAGAAGCGTCGGCCGAAAAGGCCGCAGCAAGAGAAATCTTTTTAAGCGTATTCTTGGCCGTTTTGGACAGGCCATGCTCAGTGGCAGCGAGGTCCTCAGCCCATAAAAAGGAGGCACGTGCGAAGATGGAATTTACTGCCGAAGCACGTGCCGCCACTGAGGAGGCGTCAAAATTCCTCTTCAGGGCCGCCTCCACCCTCTTATCACAGGGGTCGCGAGGCCCCCCCTCACCTTCTGAGGGGATCACAGAGGCAGTGGCCAGGGCCGCCACCGGCGCGTCCACCACCGGAAACTTAAAGGACGCCATCACAGAATCAGAGAAGGAATAGAACTTGCTAACGAGGCGAGAGGGGTGTCTGGTTGCAGTAGGGGTACCCCACTCCGTATCGAGCACCCTCTGGAAAGCCTCAGGCAGAGGGACCGTTTCAGGTTTGATTGGTCCCTGAGGGAAAAGAACTCTGGATGACGAGCGAGCTTGTTCAGGCAGGGCCTCAAAGTTGGGGGGTGGGGCCAGGTTCAAAGATGTCACCACTTTGCTCAACATTCTGGGGAAGAGTTCGTGAGGGAAAAAGCGATCAAGTTTGGATTCCTGCGAAACATTGTCGTCCTCCCCCGACAGTTCCCCCTCCTCCTTACTGGAGTCAGGAGAAGAATAGTCCTCTGAAGAAGGAGAAGGAGACAGTTCAATAACAACATGTCTCCTGCGTTTCCTCATTGCCTTAGTCTTGGAGCCCCTCACAACTTTGCCCCTGGAAACCCTGCGTGGACGTTTGGGTAACAGTGTTTCCTCAGCTGAGGAGGCTGAAGACAGTAAAGAGAGGGGACTAGGGGACCTCCTGCGCTTGTGGCGCTGGGAGGACCTAGGCATAGCCCTTGAAACAGGTTTCAAAGCTCCCTGGACTGCCTCCTGGACAGCCCGCACGATTTGGGCTTGAATGGCAGCGTCCAGGGGTTGCGGTTGGTTGGAGGGCCCCTCCCCCGATGCGAGAGACTCATCCCCCCCGGGGGCAGTCGCCTGGGCTACCTCAGTCATTGTCCAAAGGATCCCCCCGTCGAAATCAGCAAAGAACGCTCTTACCAGATGATCCAAACGACGGGGAGATCAATGCGCTCCCCCACAGCGCGCCGCCTCGGGGCTAAGGCCAACCGAGTGAAGGAGAAAAATCTCCGGGCCGCAGCCGCTCGGAGATCGGGGGGCGAAAAGCAAGCTGTATGCGCGCGTAGAAACGGCCTCCTAGAGGTCCGCTCTACCTCCGCGTCAGCTGCCGCTCAGCGGGAGACGAAGGGCGACGCCGGCTCGGCCGCCGCCTTAGCGCCTCAGCGCGAGGTTCCTCCCTCCTGCACAAGCGCCCGAGGACGCCAACGAAAAGCGCGGGCTACGGCCTCCCGGTGCGGCGAGGCCGAGCTCTGAAGCGCTGAGGCGATTCACCCAGTTCTCCCAGCCTGACAGGAAAAGGCGGGAAAGGGTGAGAGGAGGGGAAAGAGCAAAAAACAGCGAGGAGAAGGGAGAAAAAAACACGGAGAAAAAGGAGAGAAGACTAGGAAAAAAGGAAAGGTAAAAGAGAAACTGGAAAATAAACGATTAATTTCCTATTGAAGTGTAGAGCCAGAAAAGCCTGCGACCTGTCTCTAGGAAGGCAGGATCGGACTGGGTTCTGGGAGGCCCCTCCCACGGGGAGGAGACAATTTCAGCCAAGCCGATCCTGCCTTCTAAGTGGGAGGGACAACCCACAGTCAGGAATGCCCTCTTCCTCGATCCAGAGAAACAAAGTTTGCTGAAAGAAAAATAAGAGCTGGGGGGGTGCATGCCTGCTTGCAGGGCGGGGGCCCCTCAGGAAACCATGGAGGAGGTGTTCGCTCCTATCCACGGTTTCAAGTATCCATGGAGGGGCCTGGAACATATCCCCAGCGGATATGGGGGGAGTACTGTATACTCATGGGACCCTGTCTTAAGTAGCATATTCTAAACCTGGATTTATCTGACCATTTTTTTTTTAAAAAAGACAGAACTAGATGTTACAGCAATGTGAAGGTTGGGGGAACCACTTGCAAGGGAGGATCAGCGGGTAATAGACTATTAAACCCTTTTCTATTTAACCTTTCCTTCCAATTATCCCCACAAATGTCTCTCCACCATCAGCAGCGTTTTGTCTTCCAGGCTAAGCTCCTAAGCAGGGTATGTCAAAGAGCAGTTTTTAAATAATTCTACCACATGTGACCAACACAGAGCACCAGGATGCCAGAATCTCATAGCCATGGGAGCAGCAACTGTTGATGAGCTAATTGTTCCACAAACAAACATGTTATTTTTCACCAAGTCAATTGACTGCATAGAGAAGTGATCATCAGCAGAAACCATAGGTTGGAAATAACATATAAATCAGCTCTTAAGCCTTTTATATAATATATCAATAATCATAACGAATGTTCCTTATGATTTCAAGTAAAACCAAAACAAAGTATTTTGGCAGTTTTCCACTAGGTGGAGCTTTCCCCAAGTCTATTAAAACTATTTACTAAAGGTGTTGGGGAAACTATCTGCCAAATGTATCCACAAAGGCTTAACAAAAAATTACTATAATAGTGAAGGAAGAACAACATTTTAGTGAAAAGCACAACCTCATCAAGAAAAAAACCCAGATTCCATCGATGCCCTGGGTAAGGGCCGTTTCACACATGGGAGACAGTTCCATACAGTTTCTGTAGTTCATCAAGACAGACTGCTCATGTATCCATTTCATCATCTTATATGCAAGAAGAGAAAAGGTCTGTCTGTCTGTCACCAGAGGCATATGGGAGGAGAATAATTCCTTATTATCTAGTAAAAAAATAGCCAAAATCATAAGTAATAGGCTTTTTGACATACAGACTCCCACGGCACCTACAGCGGCGTATTGGCTGAGAGGACAGTCTGCTCCCCAAGCGCCAGCTAAGGACTAAAGGAAGAAAGAAGGCAGCTTTTGGGGAAGGGACCACAACAACTCAGTGCAATTTTATATGATTTGTGTGAAGAAGGTACCAGGCTCAACCCCCAGCATCTCTAGCTTAAAAGGAAACTCAGCAGGGCTGGGAAGGATCACGTCGCCGCCGGGGGGGGGGGGGAGTGGTCGTCTTTACATCACCAGGGGTCCTGATGGCTTCTGGATGGTGCAGGGATGTCTGCAGACCCCTCCACGGGCCTCCCCGAGCTTTAGATCACTCCATGGAGATTTACAACCACTTTTGGTTTTCAACGAAAACCAGAAGTGGTCACAAATCGCCACAGAGCCACAAAAGCTCGAGGAGGCCCGCAGAGGGGTTCGCAGGCCTACCAACACCCTCCGGAAGCCGTCAGGACCCTGGTGAGGTAAGGACTACCACTCCCCCCCCCCGCCAGCAGTGCGGCCACTGTCCCCACCCCTACAAAGGCTCAGTGTTCTCCTCGCCTTGCAGGGAGAACTTTGAGAACCAATGCAGTAGACCATACTAGGCTACAGATAGACCAATTGTCTGACTCAGTGCAACGCAGCATAATACATTCAAATCTGAAGATCTATATGCGGCTCTCCTATGTAGGAAGTGGTTGTCTGTAGTGGGGGAAATGTAAGAAGTCCATGAAAATCTATAAAAATGCACAAAATATTTGACCGTTGCCAATGTATTGCTTCTAGACAACAAGTCCTTTTTCTGATTAGATAGTCTCTACCAAGCTCAAAACTGGCTCAAACCTATATTTACAATTGCCTTCCAAAAACTAATACAATGTACTTATATTTCAAGGCCCAACTCAGATGCCAAAACCAAGCCATTGAACTGCGCCTTGGCCTTGCTTGCATATTTCCTCTTCTCTTCACACACTCTCAGTTCCCTCACTTCCTCATTTCCTCCTATTCTGAGTTTACTCTACTATAGTTTGCCACTACATCTGAAATAGGCAATTTAGGGTTGCTGCCAGGCTCTCTCAGAGGTGCAGAGGGGCCCAGCCACATCCAGTTTTTGAGGCCCCTTGCCATAACAGAAAAGGAAAAAAGATGAGTGTGTGTCACATTTTAGTTTGATAAGGATGTGAAGAGACAAGCATTTAAATTTGGAGCCCCTTTGAACTTGAGACCCAGACCAAATGGCCTAATTGACTCTGATTACTGTCAACCATAATTGGTCTCCAAACCAGAATTAGAAACCATTAATTTCATTAGGCAATTGCCTTGTCTCAGAAAGGTATGTGGGATTACACCATCACTCAATTGTGATTTCAAATTTATTCAAATGGGTCAGCATGACTATCTATAATTTGTGTGAGGTCAGAAGGAGTTATATTAAACAAACAAACAAAAAAGAACCTCTTACAAGTCAAAGAAAGAGGTAATGCTATCTATAATAATGTGTTAGTAAAACTCATTCCATTCTAGTTGAAATGCTTTATTAGAAGCAAATAAGTTAGAAAGTGTTCAGAGATTAGTTACAAGCCTTAGTTGAGACAAGAGAGCGTACTCTGTAATGAGACTTGTAAGGGAATTCAATCTTATCAATGACAAGGTTAAAAAGCAATCTAAGCATGATATAGATCTATGCAATGAGATGAATTGCAATAGGATACTCCACAATTTACCAGAAAATGTTAACTGAGAAAAAAAGAGAAAAAATCCATAATAGCAAAAAGTATCAATTTTTAAGTGGGAAGGATCCTGCTAGCCACTAAAGATCTTAGCAATTCGTTACAAGAAATCTTTAAGCCAAGATTTGACATCTCTTAAAAGGTGTGTGAGGTGGATGACGATCCATCACGCTTTAATAGCAATTATCAAGAACAGTGTTTCTCAAACTGGTGGGTCGCGACCCACCAGGAGAACCAGATGCTGTCCCCTGCCACCTTAAGGGGCGTGGACAGCATGGCGATGGCAGCCCCGGGGATCGCCACCACCGCTGAGGGAAAAAAGTTTTAAAAGGTGATTTGTGCACTTACCAGGGCTCCTAGAGCCCTCCGGAGGGTTCGGGAAGGACTGCGCTCCCCTCCGCGGGCCTCCCCGAGCTTTAGACCACTGCTCCGTAGTAATTTATGACCACTTCCGGTTTTCGTCAAAACCGGAAGTGGTCGTAAATCGCAGCAGAGCACCAATCTAAAGCTTGGGGAGGCCCACGGAGGGGAGCGCAGGCCTCCCTGAACCCTCTGGAGGGCTCTAGGAGCCCTGGTAAGTGCACAAATTTATGTTTTATGGTCTATTTGTGACAACCACTGCCGGTGGAGCACGCACTCCACCAGCGCTGCAGGAGAATAGGATTGAGTTCTCACTCCCAGAAACTAAATTAGCAAGCCAGGCAATACAATTATTTTAATTTGAGCTTTGGAGTCAATCTCAGACAACAGCAGGGCAGTCATGTTTTGAACAACATGTAATTTCCAAAGAGTTTTAAGGGGCAATTCAGGGCATCAGGCCAGATGGTGAGAATGATTCTCAACGTTATGAACACTATAGAATAAGAAAGCAGTCCCCAAAATAACAACTACGGCATAACATTCTCACCTGGATAGGATTACAGTGTTTTTAAATAATTTCTGAGACTGAAACTCAGTCCTTTTCTCCTTGTCATGTTTTCACAGATAGAGGCAAGGGTATATTCCCCCCAAAGCAAAAACATTAACACCATGGGAAACCCCATGAAAAGCACTGGCAAATCAAGATGCAGCCAAACTAATACATATACTGTACTTTTAAGGATTTATTGGCAGGTGAACCAGCTTTCTCCACTTTGCATTGACACTGCAATACAAAATATGAAACATGACATGAGAACTGACTAAATTCTCTTGCTTACATTTCTAGCTAGGAGTATAGTTATATCTGTTTAAAGGGAGGGTTGGATTCGGCAGCACAGTTGCTCCTCTGCAGCAAGTCTATCCCTTCTAGCTTTCTTTTGTGGCTATCATCTGTAGCAATGTCATCCCCAGTGCCCTATCACACAATGACTGAACATCACACATACTGCAACTTGTGGAAAATATGTAAAGTGCAGTTAACACAGATTCTGGATTGTTTGGGAAAGCCTGGGCAGCCAATCCTGTGTAAGATAAGGCGGCCGGCCTAAAGGGCCAACCGCCATATCCTATCCAACTCGCCCGGATGCACCTCGAGTGTAAGCAGCGGAAGGCCCAATGGTTCTCCTTGAATGTACGTGAGCTCCGGAGCTCGCATACATTTGCGCCAGCCGTGTAAGGCCGAGCCGGGCCTGGAGAGGGCTTTGGTTATCGGCGTATCTCGCCGCCGATATCCCCACCCCCCCTCACTGCCCGGTCCGCCCTCCGCCTGCCCTGGCTGGTGTAGGCCTTACCTGCTCTGGTGGGCGCAGGGCCAGGCAGGAGGCGGATTAAGGGCTGCTGGCCGCAGCGCTGGCGGTCCTTACACTATGCACACTCCCCGGCACTAATGTACACAGGATTGCGCCATTAGTCATCCAGGTACATGCAGATTTGTGGCCAGGAAAAAAAACCTTATTGCCCCAAGTATAGGACGCTCCCGATTATAAGCCGCATCCTTAAAGTTTGGTGCTATTTTTTTAAAAAATACATTTAACTTTTTTTAAACTTAAAGAAAATATACACATTAGTAGAATAGTAAAACAGTACAGCTTTAGTACAGTTAAAGGCATAGGCACCCTGTCCCTTATTGAATCTGGGCACCCTAGTATAAGTAGCCTTCCCAGATCCAAAGGGGGACAGAGTGCCTACCTTTAACCTTTGGGATTTGGGCAGGTGCAGCTTGTTGCACCTTGCTGCACCAGCTCAAATTTCAATGGTTAACAGCACAAGCCTATGCATGTCTACTCAGAAGTAAGTCCCATTGCATTCAATGGGGCTTACTCCCAGGAAGGTGTGCATAGGATTGCAGCCTAAAGGTTGTCACTCTGTCCCCCTTTGGTTATGATAAGCCTATGCAGGAGCTCTTGCGCTCAACTTTCAAACTGCAGGATCAATAAATATCTTAGTTTCCACAGAGTCCTGGGGCTGGAACTTAAGGGTTAATTTTTTCAAATGCCTCTAAGGCTAGAGGTTGCTAGAGAGATCCTGGCCATTTAGCAAGTGATTAAGAGCTGAAAACACAGCTTTTGCAGTTTAAAAAAAGAAAAAGCGTTTTACCTTTGAAAGAGACTTGGAGAGGCTTGAAAAGGGGACGCTTTGCAGAAAACTCTAGACAGAAAACGCTAGACTTTGATTGTAGGCCGCACCCCTACTTTAAAGACTTGCCTTAGGGGACAAAAGTGAGTCTTATACTCAGGTCAATACGGTAATTCAGAAATATCCAGTGCTGCTTCTCTGACCAAGGCAGGCACCCAAATTTAATAATACCGCCAACTTTCTTTGCTTTCATTTTTAAGAACATTGAAGACACACTTTGGGAGCCAACTGATGGCTGTCACACAAAATGTGACAAGCTGATCAAAACACAGTATTTGAAAATTGTAAATGCTCTTTGAAATTGTGAATTTCCTGCACTGGTAACAGCATGGTTGTAAGCTGCCTTGAATAAAAAGATGGGGTAGAAATTTTATAAATTAAAAATATATCACAGTTGTTTATATTTACAGTACATTCTACTGTCCACCTAACACGAAAAGGCAGGGATGAAGCAAAATACAAAATGACCACGTGCACAGCCCAAGATGTCACATGGATATGGTTTCTGGAATTGGCAGAAAATCAAGTAGCCAGTTTAGAGACAGTCCCTGTAAAGAATATGCGTTAACATGTAGCGATAATATCTACCAGGGAATAAATAGGCTGAACATATATGAGACAGGGCCGTGACGGGAGTAGGATGCTTCAAAATCATGGCAGAATAAAGGATCAGGATTTAATAAATACTGTCACCATATTGCCATGTCTGCTTTACATACCGGGAACTTGACCTCAACCTCTCTACATGTTAAAGTGGTGATTAAAGTCAATTTTCAGGTTTGAGGGCCCTTCCCACTTCTTTCAGCTCTGTTTCCATGACAAAGAGCAGGTTTCCTTATGGCTGGAGGAGAAACTGAAGTCTTGAAAAACTAATCAGATAATATTGAAGTCATCATAAGATTTTGCTTATATTTTATGAGGAACATGTAAGAATGAGATTTCCATTCAACTTAAAAAAAATACTATGTATCACATCAAATTTCACAAACACACCTCAGTAAAGTTCATCAAGCAACAAAGGCTTCTCTGAACAGGGAATAAAGCATTACCTGCCCTGATTAATTTTCTGTTTCAAATTTATTTAGTTATTTATTTATGACTATAACTATGCTTTTAGTCCAAAGAATATACAGTTAAAGCTATAATATAGATTTAAACACTATCAGCTACAAAATTCTGACAATAAGCACTGTAGCCAAACATTCCAACCAAATACTGCTGCACCATCTTCCCTTCAATAATTCACTTGTTCTCTCTTAAAACAGAAAAATAAATGTTTGGCTTACTTCAGTATCAGTTGAAAAATATTAGGCTGATCTCTATACTAAGAGGCCCATCAACTGCCCAAATCTTTGTCTAGGTTCCATCTTGGCTGTTAATGTTGCACTTTTCCAGAGATTCCCATTCGCTCCTGTCTCTGCTGAGGGCAGGCTCAGCATGTCTTTTGCTCATGTGGATGTTGCCTTTCACAACATCATCCCTTGTTAGCCAACAGAGGCATTAGCGTATCTCCAATTCATCATAAGAATTCGTCATTCAATCATCTCGCTTTGCCAATTGGACCAACTCCACAGATCTACTGATCTTGTATCCGTATTGACCAAATTCATACTGGAACCTAAACTTGCATCCTTACCCTAGTAATTAACCAGTTGTAAGTCAAGATACTAGCTGACATTCTACATAGATAAGTGTGCTCACACATTTTTTTATATACATTTAAACAAAGTAGTTTTAAAACAGCATTTTTATATTCCTGTTGTATATGCATCTTGGTGAAAAGCTCTAAACCAGTGGTTCTCAACCTTTTTATACAAAGGTTTGGGAACCCATATGTTTTAGTGGCCCCCACGGTGACACGGCGGTGGTGTTAGGAGGTGGCGACAGCTCTACCAGGTTGCCGCTGCCGCCAAACGAAAAAAAAAAGGGTTTTGAACGTACCCGTCTTCAGCGTGGTGAGACCCTGGGTTTGGCAGTGTCTCCAGCTTACCAAAATATGGGTAAATTGGCCCCAACTCCCTTTTTTCTTCGTCGTCAGCAGTGGCAGCAATCCCTAAGAGCCATCGCCGCCTCCTGATGACATTGCCGTGTTACCATGCCCCTTAAGGGGCAGATGGTGGTTCCTGCTGGCCTGGGGGGTCACAACCCCCAGGTTGGGACCCACTGCTGTAAACTAATAGCACAATCCTATACACACTCAGAAGTAAGTCCCATAATATTCAAAGGAACTTACTCCCAGGTAAGTGTGTATAAGATTGCAGCGTCAGGCAACTAGCCTGATCTTATCTCAAGGAACAGAAGAGCATTGTCTGCTCTTGCCTTTTATCAAAAGAAGCAAAATCATAGTTTTCTTTCAATCTGGAGGATTGCAAAAAAAAAAAACCATTAAAAGTTTCAACATTCTGTACTCCATCCCATCACACTTGGATTGACAGTTTGAGAACAATACTGTACTACCATGGGCATTCCTACAATTGCAGAAAGCAACATCCACTATATTCCATAGTAAGATGACAAGCAAGTCATGCTTTATCAAGACAACACTTTCCATATAACTTACTCTGGGCTATGGCCTTAATCAGTGAAAACGTTGCTATACATATCTCAAAATTGTCCACACATCATATAGTCCATTGAGATAGGAAAAAGGAGGAAATGTCTTCTCTCCATAAAGTCAATTAAACATGAGAAACTGGAAACAGTCTAAAGCTTTAAATGACTTCAATATAGGATTTTTTCAGTAATTTGCAACGGTAAGTTGAATGGCAGCATTGTAATATGGACAAATGCTCATTTGAGGCTGAGCAGACACTAGCAACAGTTGCTGGCCCCAGTAGAAGCCTACTGTGTTGTGCCAGTGAATAAGATGAATCTATTAAAAGAATTCTCAAATGGGAATGTGTACTGCAAACCTTATTTAAAATTCACTATCATCTCTTCCCAGCATACTGCAAATACAAGAGAAAAATGAAGATGAAATCCCACTGGGAAAATGAAAGGTTGAGGATCTGGTACCCAACGATGAAAGTTTTTTAAAAACAACCTAACGGCTCACTAAAGTGCTCAATATTAGTTTTATACTAAGTCTATATTTTCTTTCCTACAGTGCTGAACAAAGACTTGTATTTTCACTCAAAATGAAAAAGGACAAACATTTTAAAAGCTCAAGGCAAAAATAAATAAATCAGGAATGTTGGAACATATGAACTAACAAAGCCTTATAAGTTAAATGAATATCTCAGCCCTCTAATAAAATATTGTGTCTAAGATATTTCACAGCATTCTCTCTAGGCACGCTATATTATTGCTTATCAAAGCCTGAGCACTTTTACAGAGCATAAGCTACTGAGAATCTTGTTTGCACGAGTTGTATTGAAGCGAGAATACAGACAGTTCCTCTCACTCATTTTAGTACAACATACACTGCACAGGTTTCTCGTGTGCTGAACACACACAGGGGTGTAGAAATCCCAAGAAGTTGGTGATTACTGGTATATTGTGAATTGTATTAACATCAATGAAGTTTAGGTGTGCCTAATTTTTTTTCAAATTCTAGGCTCATGTAATCAGTTTTGCAGTTACAATCATCATTACACCAAAAGGGTAAGAGTGCAAAAATTCAGGTGCCCAGTAGACGCTGTCATCTTAACAACTGGACCTAGAAACCAGCATCTGGCATGCTGAAGAGGGCAAGCAGCAGGTTTCTTCCTCTCATGAGTGCCACCATTTGTGGACTGCTGCCTCTTACTCCCTTAGGACCCTTAGGACCCATACTGCTGCCTCTTACTCCCTTAGGACCCATTTGTTTCTTTCAGAGTTCAATGCCCTCAATCTTATCTCACTTTAACACAGCTTGATTTAGTCCTCTCTGCATTTTCACACCAAGGTCAAGGTAGGTTAGCAGCAAAAGCAGGGGTCTGGCTCCTGCTGCCTCCTTTTCCTTTCTTATGGTCAAACTACTAGAAGTTTGCTTTAGGGCAGGCACATGCTGTGGAGCTGCATGCTAGTTTTATTCTGCGTAAACTGGTGCAGGGTGTCTCAATCTGGATCAAGCCTACAACAGAACGCTTTGCGCTTCGGCCACAGTCCTCACCCTTCTCTCTTTCATATGACAGATCAGGTGGTTAGAGAACTAAATTCACAAAACAGAGGGAAAGCGAGGAGAGCACGGGATGAATGAGTGGGGAAAGATGAATGGAGGCTAGGAAAGGGGAGAGAACTACACAAGCAGAAGTGAAGGGGTGAAAGGAGGTGGGAGGACCAGCAGCAAGGATACGGCAGGGAAACTCAAACAAGAAGGCAGGAAAGAGAAGCAACAGAAGGAATAGGAGAAAAAGGCAAGGGGAGAGGAAGGTAAGGGGGAAAGTGGGGATGAAGAAGCTCGTCCTCCAAGAACATTTGGCATCCCCCTTGGGCATGAGTTATCCCAGCAGGAGCCAGAGCACTTAGCAGGGAAGAGCAAGAGGGCTCCTTGGGACATCCAGACCAGTGCCAGGCGAATCCCTTCAGGTGAGCCTGCCTGACCAGCGCCTGTAGCCCCCAGCTTACCCAAGCCATAGGGGGTGATGGTGGTCAGTCTGAGGACTCAGACACCCCCTGACCTCTGCATCCAGCCATCACTGTGGAGGTAGGGGACATTACTTGGTGGTATGTGGTAGTGTAATAAAGCAGTTTCAGCAACATTAATCTGGTTGTCCACTGTCACCTTTTTAGGTCCCCGAGGCCTCCCTGAACCTCAAATGTCACACCCCAATCCCTATTATGTGGACCTGCCACCCTTGGGATGAGCCCACAGAGGTTGGGACCACCACAAAAGTTTGGTTTTTTTTAATGCAGTAAGCATTAAGAACTAGAGCTTCCCACTTCCTCTTCTAATCTTTCAAAGATTCCCTGAAGCTAGCAAGGAACAGGTAGGGGGACTGGAACAAGACTGGAAACTGTATTTGGAGCAGCTTTGAAAAGCAGAAGTTGCCTTCTAGGTAGTAATAAAGGTACTTTTTAAGAAGGGAAAAATTGCTCATTCATCGATAAAGTTTGACTGTTTATGCAGGGCAGCACCGTTCCAGAATAAATAAACGTGCTGCAGGATAACACTGACTACTGTCATCCAATCAGATAACACTTCCCTACTTGTTTTAACAGCATGCGCACTTGATGATGTACATACCCTGCACACAAAACCAAAAAATAAACCCTGAATCAGGAGTACTGGCTTCTTTAAAAGGCACTCCCTATCCAGTCCCCAGATTGTAGCCATGTCTCAAACACCTCTTCTGTGTCTCTCTCTGTGTGTGTACAATGTTCTTAAAAAAAAAAAAGTATTTGCTTTTTCTTTTCAACCACTACAGTAGTCACTGCATATGAGATGGGGAATGGCGGATGAGTCCCTGCGCCACTGCTTGCATGGAAAGCTCCGCCAGTCTCTGCCTCCCAAGCCAAGCTCTGCGCAGGCCACTTCCAGGTGCTCAGCAACCCAGAAGTTCGGGAGTAATGTGATGACATCACCGCCAAATGTCCAGCCCCTTTTAAAGAAAAAGATTGCCCACCGTTGCCTTACAGGTTGAGCCCCCTTGGTTTAAAATCTTCCTTCTCTTCCACAGTATACTGATTTTTAATATTTTTAAAGGTCCTTGTTTGTGAGCTCCTGTCCAGGATAATTCAGCAGTGTCTCCACATTGTCAATATCAACTTCATCCTGCCCAGTTTGATGGGCTAAGTTAACAATGTCAAGGGGAACGTCAGGTGCAACATCCTCAAATCCATAACAAGTGATAACAAGCCTCTGGCCACACACCATTCATATACTTGGAAGTGACTCACTAGCGTCGCTGCAAGGGGGCGGAGCTCTAAGTTCCGCCGAGGTCCGACCCTCTGTTACATGGATGCACGAAGCGGCCCCGCCCCCTTGCCTTCAGAACCATTCAAGTCAGTGAAAGCAACGCGACCCTGCGGACCGTGGCGGAACTTAGAGCTCCACCCCCCCCTGCAGCGACGCTAGTGAGGCGACTTCCTTCCATGGCATGCTAATGTTTTCAATTATATGCATTCTGTTGAATGATTTCCAAAAATCTCTGATTGTCTATTCTTGGCCAGACATGTTATCTACCAGTTGCTTGAATGAACACCTCAAGTAGTAAGCCTTGAACTTAGAAATGACACCTCGGTCCGCTGGCTGAAGAAGTGAGGTTGTATTTGGTGGAAGAAAAAAAAAAAACCCACTTCCACTGGCACTGAGGTGCACAGATTCTTGAGGTTGTGAGGGTGACCAGAGATACTGTCCAGCAGTTATCAGTGCTCTGGTTCTTTTTGTCACAGTTCTATTTCACTGCAGGACAGAAACATATCACCATTGAAAGAGATCAGCTGTAACCCATGCCTTCTTGTTTGATTTCCAAACAAGTAAATATTCCTTTGTGAAACCCTTCTTAGGTTGAGGTATTTCAGAGTCATAGACAGGCATGGGTTGAAACCTCCAGCCGTATCACAACCCAGCAAGAGCATTAATTGGTCTTTGGTGGCCTTGAAACTTGGTGCATGCTTTTCTTCATGTGAAATGAACATGTGCAAAGGCATTTGCTTCCAAAAGAGGCCAGTCTTGTTCACACAAGTTCTGAAGGGTAGTTGCCAGAGTCAATGATAGTCATGGAAGTCGTGGGGAATTCCCACACTGCCTGCTTCTCAGCAATCACTGACTCATCACAGACATGCATACTGTGTAGGTCTGCGCAGCACTTAAAACTTCTCAAACCAACCACGGGTTGCCTGGCACGTTGCTGTGGTCGTTCCTTCATCTTGATGTTCTTGTAGGTAGCCGAGATGCTTCTGGCCTTCTCCTAGAGTAGACCATCAACTGGCCTAGGGGAATATGATGCCGTGTCCTATTCTCAACCAAGATACTCAATGGTTTTTCCAACTTCTCAAGTAAGACATTTCTCAAAATCTTTTGTACTCTTCAGTGTGGTTGATTACGCAGAAAGTCTTTATTCCGTCATCATTCTTCAGAACTGTCTTGTTAGCAGATGATAACCCAAAGCTCCAACCTGTGTCAACTTTCAGCTCACTGACCTCAATATACCGTATCGCTTTTTTATGGTAATGGTAATACTTTTCCATGACCGCTTGACCACAAGACCAGAAGATTCACTTGCAGACCACTCTGCTTTATAATGAATAACACTGGTCAACACACTTTTCTGGCATAAGGTATTCCAATAGTTTTAAGGTAATTTTGGGGCGCTGATTCCAAATCTGGCATCAGTTTTTTTTCTATCACATCAGGTTTTTGAGATATCAAATATTGCATTTGATAAAATCAATGAAAAACAGCAACTTTATGCTCATCATATCATTGATGTCGTACTTTAAAGTAGGCAAGATAAACCTTCTTAACAAAGGTATTGATGTTGCGCCTTTAATCCTGCAAAGTGCACAGATGTAGCAGAAGATATCTGGGTCATTACTGCATTTCCTTCTTTCGGATGTTGTAGCCCAGGGGTTCTCAACCTTTGGAGGTCCGGGTACCCACTTAACATGGTCCAATTTTCTGAAGTACCCCCTGCTAATTAACTGCTAATTAACTGAATTAATCAATTAATTAAGTAATTAATCATTAAGTAAAAGTACTAAAACAATTTTAAATGTGAAAAAATGTCTTATTTAACTGTGTGTGTGTGTGTGTGTGTGTGTGTGTGTGTGTGTGTGTGTGTGTGTGTGTGTGTGTGTGTGTGTGTGTGTGTGTGTGTGAGAGAGAGAGAGAGAGAGACAGACAGACAGACAGACAGACAGACAGACAGACGCAAGGATTTCTTTTTTCTCCAAGTCACACTTCCCAAAATCAGCTCCTCCCTCCCCCACCCCAAAGTACATTTTCCAAAGTACAAAAATAAGCCCAAAACCAAAATCAGAGACACAGAAGGGCTCCGAAAAGAATTATAATTTAAAATCCATGTTAATTAACACTTAATTAGCTGCTGATGGGGCAGATAAGGGGCAGGGCTTTGGGTACCCCCAGCAAGAGGTCCACGTACCCCTAGGGGTACCCGTACCACAGGTTGAGAACCCCTGTTGTAACCATTGTTAGATCACGTCCTGCAGAAGGAAAATATTAAATAAATGTGGATATCTACATAAAATGATATTATAAACACACTATCCTAAAAATACAGCACCATATTTTAACACTAAAGCAGTCACTGACTTGCAACAACTTGCAATCATAAGTGACAAAAATCAATGAAAATGGGGTATGCCGATAGCATAAAAATGAGATGTGATAGAGCAAATGTGAGATCAGATTTGGAATCAGCACCCTGAAATTAGTCTAAAACAGCTGCAAAAGTCCAGGCCAGAAAAACATATATTTTTTGTAGACCAGTGTAATTCCTTGCAAGGAACACATAGTGCAGCGGTACATATTTGTCTGTAGAAACTTTTCAGTTTCATGGATTTTAATCTTTTTTTTTCTCCCAATATAATAAAAGTTATACCTGGGATGAAGAGCATTATGGAAAGCAGCTTTATAGGAGGTATTACTGTATTCTCTGACCAATGTGTCTTCCCTGTTCCTTGCTAATTGGGGTGTGAAAGACAAGGCCTTTCTCCCTGACTCCATTTTAGCTGCCTGACTCCATCTTGCAGGCCTGAGTAGAAAATTTACAGCTCTGATGTCTTGAATCACTTGAACAGTTAGACAGCTGCTGGTAAGCTAGCTAATTAGTGCAAGCCTGAGAGCGGGACCCGTTATCTCGGACTGATAAGTATGGCCAGTTTGTCATTCCGGGCTGGTGGATCCTGGTACTCGTCAAGGACATCTTAATTGCAAACTATGTGCACCTGAGATTTACGGTTGGGAGGGTGACTTTGGATCACCGTGATGTCAGGGCCTAGAAACTTCGGTCCGTGGAAGCCTTTGATTGGCTATTCCCCAGTTACTGGGCAGAAGAGAACCAAAGTTTACTTAAGGGATGCCATCCTTTGTTCTGGGAGCAGAACAGTTGTGCTGTTGACCGTTGAACATCTCCTGGAGAGGTCAGTTCAGACCTCTAGTATGGAGCCATGTCCTTTCCACGCTTATTGGGATGGATAGCTTAACATCTCCACCTTATCAGTGCTATGAGAGCCAATTGGTGAGTGTTAGGACCAGTAAGTTTTAGGAGGTAGCTTTATTTGTTTTATGTCTGTCTTGTATACTATGCCTTTAAAACCTTATAAAGAATTGAATGCCTTCTAATGTGTAACTTTAATTTACTTTAATAAAACCAAAATATATTGTACAGGCTTGTGTGTCTGTGTTGAGTACAAGGGAAACTGAATTCTACCCAGCCTGCCTAGCTGCTTGGTTCACTACTACCAGTGCTACCAGTATTTACCTTCTTAAGACCCTGAGGCTTGAGTCTGGTTCTCCTGTTGGACGGAGGGGCCAGCCTTGCAAGCACTGAGACTTGGCCTAGAGACCCCAGCTTTCCCTGGAGCTGTGGGCCTGGCATATCAGGGTGGTGGCAGTTGATCTACCCTTGGGTTGTTGCCCAAGCTAAGGATATTCGGTCTCTCTGGTTTGGTTAATCGTGCTGGAGCTAAGCCAGACATGACTGAGTAAGTAAACTTGTACTTGTCGATTTGGTTTGATTCGGTTAAGATCGAGGGATCCGATTCTTTGGAGTTGTTTGCCCTGAGAATCCGGATCCCCTGACAGTAGCAGTGGGGCCCTTCGTTCCTGCTTGAGCTGAAGCCAGCCTGGACGAAGCTCCCCTGGGTAAAACTCATCTAAGAACTACAGGCCTGCCTGTTGTGAGGATCTAAATCTCTTAACAGGAGGGACTGTGTGGTAATCAGAGGGCTGACGCCGCCTTGGTGCTCTGGTGGGCTGAAGTTGACCAGGGAGGCGTTTGGCCGGCACTACCCGAGTGGGGTTCAGGGGTGAGCCTCTGCCCCTCCCGGGTATCACATGGGGGTTGGAAGATTAGCAGAGAATGGGAGAAGGGTGTTGGAAGAGATTACCTCTAGGAATAGAAGTGAGGATTCTGGGTCTGCTGGAAACAGAACAGCAGGAGGCTTTAAAGTGTCAGAAACCCCATGAGGGTTGAAGCAGGCATGTGCAGCTTCACACCCAAGCATAAAAAGACAATATTAAAGCAGGGGATAGGGAATGGGATTCTGTGTCTCTCTCCCCAATCACAGAATGCATGTCCTAGAGCATGAAAATGGAGTGGAAATCCAGCAAAACACCAACTGAAGCACATCTGTGAGGCATGCCTATCCTCATTACTGGCCTTTACGGTGCAGTGTTCTCCCACTTAACTCACTGCGATAGAGGGTATGAAGGCACTTAAAGTGGAAGCAGCATAACTTGTGAATGGTGGAAATGTACATTAGCAGAAGGGATGAGAGATTCCCGAGTAACATTTTAAAAAAATTCAGACACGCATATCATCTCAGCTTTAGTCTCTAACCCAGCCGGACCTCACAGTGTCTGTCAACGAGGGCCCAGGGACTGGGCGATGACAGATTCTGAGGTGACTCAGACTGCCTTGGACTATGGCTCTGCCCCGAGAGAACAACTGTCAAGTCAAGCATTATTGTGAAAGAGCTTGTATATTTTTCTCTTTTATTAGTTATGCCCCCAAACTATCAAAACTCTATTTTTATGAGAAGGGGGGGGGGGGGAGAGAGTTACAATAGCTTTCCTTTATATAGAAATAGGCAAATTATGAATGCAGATTTTTCAAAACATACCCTGATCCCGGGTTCCCTTTTTTCTTCCTCTTCTCTGCCACTCGTTACCCTCACTTTCATGCTCCCTTTCAATTCTCATCGCCACATTTTCATTCATTCCTCCCCATTTAATTTAGCAGATTTATAGGGCATCCTTCAACACAAGGCTCTCCGGGTAGTATACAATGAAATTGATAAAAATGAACACAGTATAAGACAGTAAAAAAAAACAAAAAAACCACAACAGAAGCTGCAGCCATAAATCAGCAGAAGCCTTAAAACAGCAGCATCTAAAACTAGCTATGGTATGTCCAGGTATGTGGTTGGTTGTTTTTTTATAATGAGCTACAAAGTTTTAATTTAAGAGCTAATTTAAGAGGTGCTGGTTCACATCAATGGTGCTTCCACCTGAGCCCAGCCCAACCATCATATAGAAAGTGGACCCACAAACTCACAAGGCAATCATATGGGGGTGAACCAGCCTTTAGTGTATTAGGAGTAATACTGTAGTTCTTACTTAGAAAATGGCCAATATTTAATCACAAACAAGTTGTATTTTAAGAATCAGGTACATTGCTAGAGTTTTAGAAGTACCCTTTTTATAATGGCACCCACATAGATTCCTCTTCTAACTATGTCTGTTCAAAGCTGCGTCGACATTTTCCCTAAGATAGTGGATCATTTGGCCAGCTGCCTCACTTTTACAGTACAGCACCCCTCACATTAGCACAGAACCCAAATATGTCCCTAACTATACAAACATTGCTCCAAGCACTGGACCCAATAACTGAGAAAAGTGTCTGCAGTACTTTACAATTCTTTAGGAGTGATCCCCTATCAGCACGCTGTATTAACCCTATGGAGGCTAGCCTAGCAGGCATTTAAACAAAAATGCCTCAGATTGATGGGAGAACATGCGACCCTGAAAAGATTCAGTAACACCTCCGTGATAGCACTGCAAGTGCTTTTCACAGTCACCTCATTTTAACATCTTTCCTTCAAGGAAAACAGCACAGCCGCCAGAGAAGTCTTGGAAAGAATTTGAAGCTAGCAAGTGCCAATATTTACCTTCTTGTTTCTTTGACGTTAATAGAAGTTTCTATACAGTCATATGCCTTTATAGAAGATTCCTAATGAACCAGCACGTGTGCAATCAGTCTTTTGTTAGCTGAAAACAAGGAAGGAAACAGAGGGCAGGACAGGAGACCAGTCAGAGAAAAGCACGTGCGGATTTCGGGGTTCAGGTTAACAGGACAAGAAGCTGACGCTTCAAGGCCCCCACTGCTTCAGGACAGTTCATGCCCCTGATCGTCAAGCTTTTCTCGCAGCATTCAAAATGGCACAAGGTAATTTTGTGAGCAGAATTTGCAGGGCAAGGGCTGTGCATATTCTGTGCATGACAAAGCACAGACTGTGGTAATAGGTGCAAATTTCAGCTTCATGAGAATCTCAGCTTTCAGTTTTAAAAGAGCAAGTTCCAAGCTCCTACTGCTGGAAGATACTGGGAAGGGATCAATGCCTGATCAGTCTCCGAGGATAAATATCTTCAGGCTTCATAAGATTTCCAGTGTACTTCAAAGTCCTGCACAGCTAGCTCCTTGCCCTTTCTTCCCCACGTATACTAGACCGTTTCCCTGTAGTTGATTACTTTTGTTGTTGTTGTTCAGTCGTTAAGTCGTGTCCGGCCCTTCGTGATCCCATGAACCATATCCCGCCAGGCCTTCCTGTCCTCCACTATCTTCCTGAGTTCACTCATTTTCATGTTTGTTGCATCGGTGATGCTGTCTAACCATCTCATCCTTGGCCTTCCCTTTCTCCTTTTGCCTTCAATCTTTCCCAGCATCAGAGTCTTCTCCAGAGAGTCCTCTCTTCGCATTAGGTGGCCAAAATATTTGAGTTTCAGCCTTAGTACCTGTCCTTCCAGGGAACAGTCAGGCTTGATTTCATTTAGAATTGACTGATTTGATCTCCTAGCAGTCCAAGGGACTCTCAGGAGTCTTCTCCAGCACCACAGTTCAAAAGCATCTATTCTTCGGCGCTCAGCCTTCCTTATGGTCCAACTCTTGCAACCATACATTGCTACTGGGAACACCATCGCCCTGACTATACGAACTTTTGTTGGCATGGTGATATCTCTGCTTTTTATTATGCTGTCTAAGTTTGCCATAGCTTTCCTTCCAAGGAGTAAGCGTCTTTTAATTTCATGGCTGCTGTCTCCGTCTGCAGTGATCTTGGAACCCAGAAAAGTAAAATCTGTTACTGCTTCCATTTCTGCCCCTTCTATTTGCCAGGAATTGATGGGACCCGATGCCATGATCTTAGTTTTATTAATGTTGAGTTTCAAGCCAACTTTTGCACTCTCCTCTTTCACTCTCATCAAGAGGCTCTTTAGTTCTTCTTCACTTTCTGCCATTAGGGTGGTATCGTCTGCATATCTGAGGTTGTTGATATTTCTCCCGGCAATCTTGATTCCGGCTTGTGATTCATTCAGCCCTGCATTTCTCATAATGTACTCTGCATATAAGTTAAATAAGCAGGGTGACAATATACAGCCTTGCCGTACTCCCTTCCCAATTTTGAACCAATCAGTTGTTCCATGGCCGGTTCGAACTGTTGCTTCTTGACCCGCATACAGGTTTCTCAGGAGACAGGTAAGGTGGTCTGGTACCCCCATCTCTTTAAGAATTTGCCACAGTTTGCTGTGATCCACACAATCAAAGGCTTTTGCGTAGTCAATGAAGCAGAAGTAGGTGTTTTTTTGGAACTCTCGTGCTTTCTCCATGATCCACCGCATGTTGGCAATTTGATCTCTAGTTCCTCTGCCTCTTCGAAACCCAGCTTGTACATCCGGTAGTTCTCGGTCCACGTACTGCTGAAGCCTAGCTTGTAGGATTTTGAGCATAACCTTGCTAGCATGTGAAATGAGTGCAATTGTACGGTAGTTTGAACACTCTTTGGCACTGCCCTTCTTTGGAATTGGAACGTAAACTGACCTTTTCCAATCCTTTGGCCACTGCTGAGTTTTCCAAATTTGTTGGCATATTGAGTGCAGCACTTTCACAGCATCATCATTTAGGATTTTAAGTAGCTCAGCTGGGATATTAACATCTCCACTAGCTTTGTTGTTAGTAATGCTACCTAAGGCCCACTTGACTTCACTCTCTAGGATGTCCGGCTCTGGGTCAGTGACCACACCAGCGTGGTCATCAGGAACATTAAGATCTTTCTTGTATAGTTCTTCTGTGTATTCTTGCCATCTCTTCTTAATCTCTTCTGCTTCTGTTAGGTCCTTGCCTTTTTTGTCCTTTATCATGCCCATCTTTGCACAAAACGTTCCCTTGATATCTCCAATTTTCTTGAAGAGATCTCTAGTCCTCCCCATTCTGTTGTTTTCCTCGATTTCCTTGCACTGTTCATTTAAGAAGGCCTTCTTATCTCTCCTTGCTATTCTCTGGAACTCTGCATTCAGTTGTTTATATCTTTCCCTTTCACCCTTGCTTTTTGCATTCCTTCTTTCCACAGCTATTTGTAAAGCCTCATCTGACAGCCACTTTGCTTTCTTGCATTTCTTTTTCTTTGGGATGGTTTTAGTTGCTGCCTCCTGTACAATGTTACGAACTTCCGTCCATAGTTCTTCAGGCACTCTGTCTACCAGGTCTAATGCCCTAAATCTATTCTTCACCTCCACTGTATACTCATAAGGGATATGGTTTAGGTCATATCTGACTGGTCTAGTGGTGTTCCCTACATTCTTCAGTTTAAGTCTGAATTTTGCAATAAGAAGCTCATGATCTGAGCCACAGTCAGCTCCAGGTCTTGTTTTTACTGACTGTATAGAGCTTCTCCATCTTTGGCTGCAAAGCACATAATCTATCTGGTTTCGGTATTGACCATCTGGTGATGTCCATGTGTAGAGTCGCCTCTTGTGTTGTTGGAAAAGAGTGTTTGCTATAACCAGCGTGTTCTCTTGACAGAACTCCGTTAGCCTTTGCCCTGCTTCATTTTGCGCTCCAAGGCCAAACTTGCCTGTTGTTCCGTTTATTTCTTGATTGCCTACTTTAGCATTCCAGTCTCCTATGATGTAAAGGACATCTTTTTTGGGTGCTAGTTCTAGAAGGTGTTGCAGGTCTTCATAGAACCGGTCAACTTCATCTTCTTCGGCATCAGTGGTTGGGGCATACACTTGGATTACTGTAATGTTGAATGGTTTGCCTTGGATTCGAACTGAAATCATTCTGTCGTTTTTGAGGTTGCACCCCAGTACTGCCTTTCCCACTCTTTTATTAACTATGAGGGCTACTCCATTTCTTCTAAGGGATTCATGCCCACAGTAGTAGATATGATGGTCACCTGACTTAAATTCGCCCATGCCCGTCCATTTTAGTTCGCTGATTCCCAAGATGTCAATGTTCAATCTTATCATCTCATTTTTGACCACATCCAGCTTGCCTTGATTCATAGACCTCACATTCCATGTTCCTAAGCAGTATTGCTCCTTGCAGCATTGGATTTTCCTTTCAACCTCAGACACATCCACAGCTGGACGTCCTATTGGCTTTGGCCCAACCGCTTCACTCTTTCTGGGTCTACTTGGAATAGTCCTCCGCTCTTCCTCAGTAGCATATTGGACACCTTCCGACCTGAGGGGCTCATCTTCCGGCGTCATATCTTTTAGCCTTTTGGTACTGTTCATGGGATTTTCTTGGCAATGTTACTGGAGTGGGTTGCCATTTTCTTCTCCAGTGGATCACTTTTAGTCAGAACTCTCTGCTACGACCTGTCCGTCTTGGGTGTCCCTGCACGGCATAGCTCATGGCTTCATTGAGTTACGCAAGCCCCTTCGCCACGACAAGGCAATGATCCATGAAGGAGAGTTGATTACTTTACCTAATCTTTATAATAATTGCAAGATGCTGGGGTGAACATGCTATATGTGTGTGCAGCCTTAGATCGAAAGAGCTGCTTGGGCATGCCCAGTAGAATCATTCACTGCATGCTTTTGAGGGGCAGATTCTAATGTCATGTCACAAACTGCTTCAGAAACATTCTACAAAAATCTTTAAAAAAGTAGTTTGCAACTTTTGTGCCGGCGTAACCAGCGGCACAATGAGAAAGGGAGACCCCAGAACGGAAAAGGGATTCAAATCCCCTCCAAAAGAGGAATTCAAAGGAGCAACGTTCTCGCTGCGCCACTGGTTTAAACTGGCACAAATGTTAAGTTGGATTACGCTGTCACTTCCAACCAAATGTCTTTAAAGTTGGGTTGTTAGGGCCATTTCAAATGGCTCACTTTTCCTATGTAGAAAAGTACAACATGCAAGAGGTTCTGAAGTAGCTTGCTTGATTTGAGAAGATGTGGCTAAGTCTTTCAAACCCAAGGCAAGCTTCATTACCCCTAGTCTATGATAATTCATTGATAATTTTTTTTACCTAGTCATAGATAATTTTTTTACCCACAACAATATATCATTCAGAAGAAATATTTATTTATTTCCCCAACCTATCCTGTAGGTTCATTGAAGATGGCAGCCCCTTGGGGCCATTATAATCCAAGTAATGGGCATGGATGGGTTGAACTAAGTAGGTCAAACTAAAAAGAGAACATATTTTTCTTGTTCCTATTACTATTATTTTCCACAAAATACAGCTCTTAGGCAGCGCAATCCTACGTAAGGATCTGGCCGGCGGCCCAGGGCCACCCGCTGGATCCTGTTCCCTGGCGGACAGGCTGCCGCTGGGGCAGAGCTCTACTCGAGTGTAAATCGCGCCTGGGCCAATCGGCCACCTCGGATTTCTGCCAGCAAATTTGCTGACGGAAGTAGGAGGAGGCTGTGTAATGGCCCAGTCGTCCAGCGGGGTCTGGGATAAGGCCGAAGCCATCCCTCACCTCCTCCCGGGCTGGTTGGGCCAATGGGCCCCCTCCCCTGCCCGGCGAAACACACACACCCTGCCCTCTGGATCCTGACTTACCTGGTCCGGCAGCCGCAGGGTTGCTCCGTCGCCGGAGCAAGCGAGGCTGGCCTCTGCGCCAGCCTTCCTTGCTCATGAGTAGTCGCTACGTACGATGCCGGAACACTCGTTCCAGCGCCAGGCACTTGCGCAGGATTGCACAGTCAGTGTACAGGCCCTTATGACACAACACCAGACTTCTGTCCTGCAGACAATTGGGTCATAAGGCAAATATCTTAAAAGAGATTACTCTGATTAAAATGAAGGTTCATGGGTACTGAAAATACGAAGTTTTACCCCCCAAAACCCAAATTTCAATACTTTTGTTAAGAGACACTCACATAAGCAGTCTATGGCAGCAGATACATTGTTTATCTTCAAAGCTGTATTATGTTGTATAATTTGTGTTATGAAATCAGTCCATTGAACGTGCTGACAATTTCCCACCAGTTAATGGCTGCCAAAATCTGCCACCTATAATAGACATTCCAAGCCACTTCATTGGTGGGTTGACCCTAATGGTTGCCTTACTGGCTACAACCTTCATGTTGTTGAATTGTAACAACATAAAATAGAGGCAATAATCAGAAGAAAAGCTCTTCAAATAGATTGGAATAAAGAACTGATTATCAATCTCCAAGTACAACGTAACCATGTACTACCATCCCATCAGTGTGATTTCTGAAAACATCAGCATAATTCATTACATACATACTTTGGTTAATCAGAGGCAAAGAGAAAGAAATGATAATAGAACACAGGGAAAAAGGAACATATAACCATACAGGCAAGATAACTCATTCTCAAGCAGTCTGGCTAGCACCACTCTAACTAGGGGCATCCTATGCGTAGTAAGTAGACTGCATGCCAGTTAACACCCCACTAGAACTCCTTATGGCTATAACTCCAGCACTGCATTAATGTAGTTGGTTCTGTAGTATCCAAATGCATTTATGTTGAAGAGGAGCCATTACCAATCTGTTTGTCTTATGCCCCCTTTTAGCCAATTCCGTGCTTTGGGTGATGGTCCTATGCAACCTCTTGCAAAAGAGATTGCTGCCAGCATAGGAACACTGACACATGCTGGCAAAATATCCTGGGCTGACTCAAGATACCAACATAAACATCACTTTATTTGCCAGCAAGATGGCTCATATCATTAGGTCTCAAACTGAAATAAGAATAGCAGAGGATAAAATTAAATTTGTCTACAGATGGATTTTTGTCTTTAGATGTAAAAAATGACCGAATCAGATTAAATGTCATCAAAAGAGCAAGTGCTGAATTAACAGATTAAAAATAGCCAAAGCTATATACCTGTATTTTTTTCTCTCTCACTGAACATCCAAGTGAGCAGATTTAGGCTTTAATGTCTGTGAAAGCAAAGTCACTGGCAAGAACTGTTGTGGATTTTTGAACTTCAAATGGTAGCTAACGTCAGACATGCTTGTTTGTTTTGTATTTATAGTATAGCCTAAAAAGACGACTTGATGAAAGCCTCTTGATGAGGGTGAAAGAGGAGAGTGCAAAAGTTGGCTTGAAACTCAACATTAATAAAACTAAGATCATGGCATCTGGTCCCATCAATTCCTGGCAAATAGAAGGGGCAGAAATGGAAGCAGTAACAGATTTTACTTTTCTGGGCTCCAAGATCACTGCAGACGGAGACAGCAGCCATGAAATTAAAAGACGCTTACTCCTTGGAAGGAAAGCTATGGCAAACTTAGACAGCATAATAAAAAGCAGAGATATCACCATGCCAACAAAAGTTCGCATAGTCAGGGCGATGGTGTTCCCAGTAGCAATGTATGGTTGCGAGAGTTGGACCATAAGGAAGGCTGAGCGCCAAAGAATAGATGCTTTCGAACTGTGGTGCTGGAGAAGACTCCTGAGAGTCCCTTGGACTGCTAGGAGATCAAATCAGTCAATCCTAAATGAAATCAACCCTGACTGTTCCCTGGAAGGACAGGTACTGAGGCTAAAGCTCAAATATTTTGCCCCCCTCATGCGAAGAGAGGAGTCTCTGGAGAAGACTCTGATGCTGGGAAAGACTGAAGGCAAAAGGAGAAGGGGAAGGCAAAGGATGAGATGGTTAGACAGCATCACCGATGCAACGAACATGAAAATGAGCGAACTCAGGAAGATAGTGGAGGACAGTGAGGCCTGGCGGGATATGGTTCATGGGATCACGAAGGGTCGGACACGACTTAACGACTGAACAACAACAACAAAAAAGACGACTAGGGTTAGATTTCTCTGTTCTGTTGTTAATAACTGTTAATAACTGTTAGCACCCTGCTGAGATATTCATAAATATGCCAGACCTACAACATCAATTAAAAAAAAAACTAATGTATTTTAATTATGTGCATGTATGTAATTCATGTTTATAGTAATGATTACACACCTATTTCCTGCCCAGGTTCTTTCTGTGTAAGAAAATATGATGGTTACAGAGCCATGTTCAGTCCATTATGAACTATGTACAGTGGGACCTCGCTATCTGCAGGGTATGCATTCTGGACCCCCCCCAGTGCATTCTGGGACAACCTTGGGAAACGGAGGGGGGGGAGTTGAGTAACCAGGAAGAGGCTGTAGCAGCGTGATTTCACTCTCTATGCTACGGCCCTGAAAACGGAGCGGTTTGAAGTTTGAAGATTATCAAGGAGTCACATCAATGACTACTTATTTGTTCCTTCCCTCACTTTGCACCATTCTTGCCAGGACCAGGCAAAACACAACTAGTAGAACACAGATATATATGCAGAAAACAATTTGCATAACATGTGGTCTTAGCTACATGAATGAGGGAATCTATGTTATGGCAACTCTATAAATGACTATGAAACCACCAGTAGCACGCTGTTACATAGTCCTCCATTTTTCATTCTTTGAAAGATTATCTCTAAAATGAAGAGAATCATATCCTGCTTCCCCCAAAAATAAACTATGTATAATTATTAGTTACAACTGGCTAACTTCCAAACTTGGAAGCGCAGCTGACAAATTCACTTTCATCATAAAGGTGCCTTAATATGGAGGATGTTGACCAAGGTAACTGTCTGGCTGCAAAATCAGCACAGCCAAAAATAATTGAAAAATAATTTGAGAAGTCACTTTATACATTGCCAGTCAATAATGTGCAATTGCCAAGGCTCATTAAACTATTTCTGAAAAAATAATGAAGATTTTAATTTAGTAACTTTATACAATGCCTACATAAAAATAGCATAATTAGTACATGAGAATGTGTCCATTTGGGATATAATTCATAACAGAAGCAAAAAAAAACCCATTACATATTCTTTCTAGGATTTTAAACAGAAATTCACACAAGCAAAGATAGCTATGCAATGTCTGATCTGGGAGGCTAATGAATTAGTGTAAACAATTAAGCCTCTCATTTAGTTCAACAATAAAGAACATTTATGAATCACTAGACTATAGAAATCCATTGGTCTGTTCATTACACCAGAACATTAAATTAACTATTCCATCATAAATTATTCTTACAGACGATAGAAAGAAATTTTATATTTTGCTATAAAGTTCATGACTAGTCCCTGAAAAATACATAACTTAGATGAGCTGGTGTTTATTGCAAACAAATGCATCTCTCTGTCAAAGTGTTGTGGTTTTTTCATTTCATTATTTTGTGATGGAATCAGTTATTAAAAACCATTGTAAGTTCAGTAGCAATTTCTAAAGGCGATGCACAGCAACGTATTTGGAGACTAAAATCAAGAAGGATATGTCATATAAATACCTCTGAAGGTCATCAAGTGTATATATCTGAACATCGAGCATTAAAAAAATAGATTTGTGGTTACATGAGGTCCAAGTAGTACTACGAAAATTTTGTTACTTACCTCAAAAGTGTTGCCAGTTACATCAAACTCTGGTGGCACAAAGGCACCTTCTGGATCATCTAAAAAAAAAAAGAGGTAGATTGAAAAATTAACACATTCTGGAATCTATTTTAATGAATTGAAAATCCTCACAATCTCCAAACTGTCAGTTAAATTTTGAACACTGCTGTTTTGCAGAAAGTGCAGTAAAATTGAAGTTGAACAATATGGAAGATTCATTTTTTTCCAAATATTCCCTCTAAAACATGTACTGTCACAAAGTATTCTACAAGAGCTCACCAAAAATTCTATTTAGGAAACTACTGCTGTCCCAATAAGGGAGATAGAGACATATCACAGTTATCATGAGATGGAACAAACCGCAAGCTACTTAATCCTTGTCATCCTCAGCCATCATGAAGGCTGAAAGCTATCAATCCATTTTAAGGTTAAGGAAGGAGGCTGAAAGACTGATAACTTCTCACAGACTTCTATCCAGTTTTTCAGATTACTGCTCTGGGTCCGTCCATAAAATACTTCTAGCAGATTCTCTCACAGGATGAGAGAGACCTTGCATGCAAACAGACACAGGTTCATTCATTGCTTAGAGAAATGGAAGGGGTGGAGCAGATATGAAGCATAGGAGAGAACACACAAGCTCAATGCCTACTCTCACTGGTACAAACCCAAAAGCAAAATATGATCCAAACAAAGCTCAGACCCTGCGCTGAAAATTGCAAATGAATGTTTGATCTCCTATTGAGGTTACATTGCCAAACTAATTGTTCTCTCATAGTACAAGGGCCCCAAGGCACAGCTGTCATGTTTTTAGGAATAAAGGCAAGATATCAAAGACTAATTTTATGTCAGTTTTGCACTGTGCATATGCTTGTTTGAATGTGCCCTCTCATGACAAAACAGATATTGACCACACTAGACCAAAACTCTGAAAATTAGCATTTGGTGCAGCATGGCCCCCAGGGGATTTATACAAGAATCAGACAATTTACCCTGTAGGCCTACTAAGTGCAAACATTAAACAAAGGTCTTCTGGGCTATAGCTATGGCACAATTTTCTATCCATTTCTAATTACTGAGAACCTGCACTGAAACACTCAGGGGTATAGTATGTCAATCTCTGTTTTGCAACAAGCTACATCTACTACCTTAACCTCCTCACATTTAAAGATATGAATTTAGCCCTCTAAATGAAGCCTCCCTACATACATTTCTCACAGCACACTAAGATCTCCTAAGGAGGCATTCTTGGCCAGGAATTTTTCTAAGTAAGATTTTTTTTAACTTATTTATGGGACTGACCAGTCATATATCCAATCGGTCATTAAGCAGAATGTCACTAAGCAACACACACCTGTATTTTGCAGGGGAAGAGCAACTGTCCCTCTTCACTCCTGCATGACGTCTTTTCCAGCAGCCTTTGCTGGTGGTGTCTCCTTTGCATCTTTTCTAGATAGTGAGCCTTTTGGTGACAGAGAACCATTTATTTATTTGTTTAGCTATGTAAACTACTTTATACTACTTTTCAACAAAAAGTAGTTAAAATATTAAATATATTAATAATATATGGAATTTCATTGGACTGCATTAAAGTCTTCCCTTGGATTTTATGTTATTGTCAAGGCATAGAAGAATTGTAGTCTGTCTTGGGTGTGCTTGATAACATATGAGCAAGTTGTGCCTAATGTAAACATAAAATAGAACTTCATATAGCAGAACACTTTCATTTAAGGAAGTGAAAGACATTTTTACTGAGAGTGAGCCAAAGGGAGAGGTGATTTTCACAAACAATTTTTAACAGCATGAAAAGGCATCCCCCTTTCAACAATTTTTCAGGAATTACTGTGAAAGCGGAATAAAATATTCACCTATTCAGGAAGCATTGCCCTGATTAGGATTTGCTGGCTGTGTCACTCATGAGACCAGTCTAGCAAGCACAGCCATCAAATGGCCTTCACTTCTCCTGACTTACACAAAGCAGACCAAATCTGACTGTGTAGCATCATGGTATCATCATATTCTCCATATGATCCCTGACTAGCTGTGATAGTTTTATTAAGAAAGGTCACAACCAAGAGGAAAAACTGTGTTGAGAAAGGAGCAGATAGGGATAACAATGGTAACAAACAGGATTGAAGGAAAACAGAAGAGGTGTTCTGGTTTGCTTTTGGAAAGGAAAACAAAAATATCTTCAGTACCCAAATTGACACAGATGAACACTGGAAGTAACTTTAGTGTTCAGGAACAGCAACTTCTGTAATAATACAGGACTATGTTAAATTAAGGATGAAATCACTTTAAATCCAGAATCAGGCTTCTCTAGTCTATTTTAAACTATTCAAGGAACAGTGCAATGTGCACAGGCTCCCGGATTTGTTCAATTCATGCTTTAAACACATCACAAGTGCGGACACAGAGTCATTAGTAAGAGAGACACAGTTCAGTCAACAAATTCCCTCCTCTTGTCATTTCGACAATTACATCAAAGGCAACATAGAAAGACGCTGTCAATGCATCTGAGAAGGGAATTGGCAGCTTGAGTAATTCTGATGTTATTGTTAAAATATCAAGCTTTTGCAAAATTCAGGAAATGAACTAGCCATTAACAAGCTTGCTGAAGATCTCAGAGGCTATCACACTGAAATCATTAGTTCAATTTGTTTAGTAATATCTCCAGGCTGACTAGAAACAGAAACGCTAGACAGCCTGTCTTTAACCAAGTTAGTCTTTTCATGGCAATTGAAACTACAAATCCTTCCACACAAAGTCAATACTCAACTCTCATATTGAAGACCATTTTAGTTTTTGTACTTTTAGCATTCCTTACCACCTAGAGGACAAAGGAAATAAAAGCTTTATTACCACTTCAGAGGTCTATAAAAAGAAAAGGTGCAAAAAAGAAGATATATATTCAGACAACTAAAAGACAGATTTCAGACAACTGGCAGCCCAATCCTGTGTAACTCTTACACTGGTGTAACAGTAGATCCCCCAGTGTAAGAGCACTTATGCCAGTGTAACGTGCTGTATGCTGATGGACGCAGGACAGACACCAGCATAACCCCCCTTGGACGCCTCACATGCAGACACTGGTGCAACTCCGTTGGTGAAGGGGGCATTCTGAGGGCATTCAGACACCGCCAGAAGTTCCACCGGCGTCTGTTCCGTGTCTGAATCCGCGTCTACTGAAATGTATAGGATTGCACTGGTAATCAGATAAAGTCATCTAAATGCTCCCTTTGTTAAGTTAATTAAAATGCAAGACTGGATAAATGCGATAAAAAGTACTTTTAATATAATACAAAACATGTAATTTTGAAATTAGAAAAGGCCAACCTACGCTCTTCACATCACTCAAGTCTACATAAGATCCCCAGAAACATAAGGAATCTTCTGAAAATGATACCAAAGCCCATATCACTATTATGAGAGCAAATTTTAAATATATTTGTTCCAACTGTATGGTTATATCGGAATATTACATTAAAGACCCGATTAGTTGGGCAGCGCAATCCTGTGTAAGGATCTGGCTGGCGGCCCAGGGCCGCCCGCTGGATCCTGAGTCCCTGCAGCCGTTTTGCTGCTGGGCCAAAGGTCTACACAGGGAAGGGGATGCTCGTCCCTTTCCCCGGGTGTAAATCCAAGCCGGTCAGATGGACCTCCTCGTAGAGGTCGGCCATGTAACAGCCTAGCCGGCCCGGCGGGGATGGGGATATGGCCGAGATCATCACCTGCCTCCTCCCAGGCCGGCTAGGTCAATGGCCCCCCTTCCTCGCCTGCCGAACCGCCCCCACCGGATCCCGACTCACTTCGTCAGGTGGACGCATGGGCGCTCTGGCGACAGAGCAAGGGAGGCTGGCCTCTGTGCCAGTCTCCCTTGCTCCCAAGTCATCGCGAACATGCTTTAGGGCAAGTTTGCGACGTCTTCCGGCAACGGAACGCTTGTTCCATCGTCGTCGCAATCCTCAGGATTGCGCTATGAATTCGTATATGCTATTATAGCAGTGCTTCTCAATTTTTTTCTGTCATGCCCCCCCTAGGAAGAAGAAAAAATTTCGCGCCCCCCTAATACAACTAATGCAATAGTTAGTGTGTATGCTTTGCGCCACTTATCTTGATTGTAGGAGCCTCCAGCGACGATCTACTTCACCGATGATCTCTTCCGGGGAGCAGATCGTTCCTCTGCTCCCCGGCGCAAACTCTGTAACGCGCCTAGGAGCGCTCTGCAGAGTTCACGCTGTGAATCACGCATGCGCAAGACGACGATGTTGCCAATCGTCGTCTTGCGCATGCGTGATTCACAGCGTGAACTCTGCAGAGCGCTCCTAGGCGCGTTACAGAGTTTGCGCCGGGGAGCAGAGGAACGATCTGCTCCCCGGAAGAGATCGTCGGTGAAGTAGATCATCGCTGGAGGCTCCTACAATCTAGTTAAGTGGCGCAAAGCATACACTAACTATTGCAACGAGCCCCCCTTTACGGAGCCTCGCACCCCCCCTGGGGGGCGCGCCCCACTATTTGAGAACCGCTGTATTATAGTAATCTTTTGCCATTATAGTACTGTGGTTTTGGTTTGCATGTTTACTTTGTTTTGCATAAAACATGGCACATACCGTATTTTTCGCACCAAAAAACATAGGGGGGAAAAGCGTGCGTCCTATGGTGCGAAGCCTGGGCTTGGGGGCGCTTCGGGGAGGCCTGTGGGGGCTTCGGGGAGGCCTGCGCGAGCCTCTGCAGGCCTTCCCGATGTTCAGTTCGGTCGAAAACAGCGATTTTCGGCCGAACTGAACATCGGGGAGGCCTGCAGAGGCTCGCGCAGGCCTCCTCGAAGCCCCCACAGGCCTCCCCGAAGCACCCCCAAGCCCAGGTAAGTAAAAATCTTTTTTTCTCTATTTTATGCTCCATAGGATGCATGCGTACTATGGACCGATGCGTCCTATGGAGCGTAAAATACGGTAACTATTCCGAAACTAATGAAGTGTGTAGCAATGTCCATGGCCTTATTTTAAAACTACAGCTCTTCAGTTGTAGAGGTCCTCTCTTACATAAACAGAGAACACCCAGGAAACCTAGAAACTGGAAAATAAAAGCCATCTGTAGTCTTTGAGTCAGCAGGATCTTGACAATGTCTAAAGTTAGAAAGGTTGATTTATAGCACGGACATAGTTGCATCCATTGCACCAATACCAGAATGACTTTGAGGTACTTAGGGGATAATACAATCCATGCTAGAGCCACAATCCGTGCTAGAGCCACTGAATTTGTATTATAAGTTTCTGAACACAACTTCAATTGTATCTGATAAAATACAAGGGGAAAAGAAAGTAAAGCCAGCTAACTAATATGGCACAGCATGACACACAAAAATGAAAAACTTACCAGTAGACAAGAAAAGTGACCTTACTCACATCACATGGGGAACTTAAGCAAGTCAATCAAAAACTTTTTTTAGAAGGAATTATTATTTGCTTAAGATACATTGTTAGCTGCAAGTCTATTAGTGTTGTGAAAATGGCAGGGAGGTGAACCTCTCACCCCAGTGGGAACCTTGACTCTCTTTCCTAACCAACCCAACCAGAAGCACAAATCTTCAGAAGGAAGTCTACTCTCAACCATCCTCCTTCTCCTGATCTTCCTCTGGCTCAGAGAAGCTCAAGAGATACTTCATTTGTGACTTCTTCCTTGTTCAGTCTCTTGTGACTCTCCAAGTTGCACCCTTCTCCTGTCCTCCCTCCTTTCTTGCAAACAGCCCTTGTCCATGAGAAGCATGTAGTCTCCGGTCCTGGCTGAAGCAGCAATTTACACCACAGCACTGGAAGACTTCTCCAGGGTCAACTGCCAGGGAGAGACATGTCTGGCTGCAGGGGCAGTGGAACGCGATTTGCCACTCAGTGCTGGCTATGCCATGCCCCCCTCTCACCATGCAGAAGGCAGGGACGTTGCCTCTATCCCCTTACCTTTCCCCTTCTTTGTGATCCCTTTAAACAAAACAGGAAGTGTGCGATGTGCTACACATTTCCTGTTTTGTAAAAGGATCACAAAGAAAGAGAAAGGTAAGGGGGTAGGAAGCAAGCTCCCTTCCTTCTGATTTGTTTTCCACTCGCTTTTAGCTGTGGTAAGCTATAAGTTCATCCTATTGCCGATTCAGATGCCTTAGGAGGTACATACTTAAGAAGACGTTTCAATATTAAAACACACAACCCAACAGGGAAAATGCCCTAGAGCAGCCTTGTCATCTCATGCTCCAGTTTTTCCATGGTATTGGGACATCATTACCTGATAGAATTCTTTCCATCCTCTTTCCAAGAGGAAGCCGCAACCATAGATTTGCTGTAAGTAGCAAGATCATGCCAAATGAGCTTCTGGACCGAAATAAATCCAAGAAACAGGAACCACCAGAAAAGTACTTTAGATCATTTAATGTCTGCAGTCTTCTTTCAACCTTTTTTTATAGGTGTATGTTTTGTTCTATCTTCAGTATAACATCTCTTTCATTTACCTACAGTTTCCTGAAGTTTGATGTTCAGAAATTCATGGTCACATTGCTTTGTGGTTTACTTACAGATTCACTGAATTCGGTTTGCTTACAGATTTACTTACAGTGGTTTACTTACAAATTCATTGAATATGAGTAAAGTTTGGAATTATAACTAACTATCATTACTTCCAGTGAGAAACCTAGAAGATAGTAGTCCTCTGAAGGGTGTAGCAGCTTATCCTTTGTCTTTAACCAACTGTTTAATTCATATTAATTCCAGATAGATTTGTTACTAGGACAAATTACCATTTTCAACTCATTCTCCTCCAGTCCAACCAGAACTTTATACAAACTACAGTACCATATTCTTTCTGAACTGTCAGAATCTTTTTCCATTAAAAGGCACATTCAGACAAGTGTGTGACAGCATTTACAGTGCAGATCCTCTGGAAGATATTGCTAGCCCAAAGAATTGAATCCAAAAGCTTATTAAATTTGAACTAGAAACTTTTGTTCAATACTGTAACAACTAAATGAACACACAGCATTAGTGGATATAACCCAATTTAGCTTTACGTGGGCCGACATTCATCCTTGCATTAAGAAATTATGGTTTCCAATCTAATTAAAATCCATGTAAAAGGTTGGCGGGGAGAATATAATGTTTCACTACATCCTCTCAGCATGAGCTTTTGTACTTTTCAACAGATTGCCTAGAAGCATAAATACTTACCACTGATCGGTTCCATGAAGCATACATTGCCATTGGTGTTAAAAGCCAAAGTGTCAGGAGTAATGCAAAGTGTCTGGAAGATTGCAGAATGGGCAATGCTCTTCAGAGACTGGCTACACTCCAGGCAAATAGCCCAGATATCTTGCTCAGTAAGACAGCTATCCCACAGTGACAAAACATCAGCAAGAGACACGTTCTCCTGCCAAGACACGAATTCATGAATTACTCCACATTCCATGACATTACTTGTAGCCAATTGTGTCAAGTGAAATCTATAATACACAAATCCAACATGTCTCCAACAAGTCCAAGACTTTCTAGGACAAAAGATATAGAAGCTGCACGTATTTTCACACATAGCACTTCTACAGTGACCTCCAATTCCCTTCCCCCACTTAATTTTCTCTAGTATTCGTATCATTCCTTTTCTTTCAGTATTCTTCCAGCTTGTGGTTGAAAATGTCTCCGAACGCCAAAAAGTATTTCATTCAGAAAATTGTTAAGGTGACTACCAATGAAATAACATTCGACTTGTGGGGCACAGGTATTAGTCAATAAGCAACTCAAGAGAGTGACCTCATGCCATATCCTTCTCTCCCAGTTCTTAACAGCAAATATGACAGGGGAGGGAATTACACAGGGAATAACACACATTACATAGCAACTTGTGTGAAATATACTATGTATCATTTGTCTATTACATACACACGCACACACATTCATACAAACATTTCTACACAAAGCTTCTCCTACATGTCCTCAATATTTATTTGGGGGCAATGTTGTTAATGTCTATGGTCACACCTACGGTACTTTATGATTAAAGTGCCTCCATCAGCATTAACCACAGTTATCTAATATATTTGGATTTAAAGAATTTCAAAAACCTAATATTAAACAAATTTACTTAGTAATGATGCTACTACAATGGAACCTGCAAATAGCATAAGGCTACACCACCTGAAAGCATACTTAGAATACTCAATATGTATATTTAAAATAATCACATATTCCCACCGCCACGTGAGGCCACTCTGTTCCCCTTCCTCTGTTATCTTCCTTGAGTTTATTTTAAATTGTGGGCCCCTTAAGCCAGGGACCTGTCTCCTTTTCTATTGCAAAGCACCATGCACACGGATGGCAGCATATAAACAAACATAGACCCGTTAAAGTTTAACTATTAGCCTAGTCCCAAACAAAAATCAAGGCACATCAATTTCAGTGCTGCTTGCTTCTAGGTAAGGACATTTCAGACTGAAATAGTAAGAAACAAAGCACACTTTGCTCTGGCTATCAGGATACTGACAAAAACTGCATTCTATGGTTCTCCACTCCAGTGCAATAGCGATAACACATCAATGTGTCTGCCTTCCTCCGGGGGTGGGGTCTGTGTGCCAAGACAGGGTGAGAGGTTTGCACCCACTCCCAAAAGGGGGGGCACCCCAGGGTCAGTCTGCTTATTAGTACAGAGGTTGGAGCGCTGGCCACACTGCACTGGTGAGTCCGATACCAGACACAATGGTCTGACCATGTGGAAGGCCATGAAATTCAGCAAGTCACCACAACTGCCTCATGGTAGTTGATAGAATATGGAAAAGGGGCATGAAGGGGAAACCGTCCCTCCACGTGGTTTGGGAGTCGGACTTAGACCTCGAAGATCCAGGTTCAAATCCTCGCTCAGCCACGAAGCTTCCTGGGTGACCTTGGGCCAGTCACTCTCTCTCAGCCCCACCTACCTCACAGGGTTGTTGCAAGGACAAAAAAAAAAAGGAGGGGAGGAAATATGTACACCACTCTGAGCTCCTTGGAGGAAGGGCGGTATAAAAATGTGAAAAATAAAATAAAAATAAAATAAAAATAAAATAAATATTTGTGGCAAGACTTATTAAGGGTTAGCAGGGGAGTGAACTTGCCACAGAGATGCTGGTTTTGGCAGCATTCTTATGGCCAGAGTGATGTATGCTCTAAGTAACAAAATCTAAATATTCTATATTCTTGCTCATATGATAAAGGAAAAATGATGCTTTTCCCCAAATAACTGTTTATGTTATTACATATACTTTGCCAGCAGAAGACAGTTCATTAGCAGCAAGCGAAAGAACAGCTTAAAAAATAGAAGTTTTCTAGAAATCTAATATTGCACTTTCTAGAAGTTTCTTAAATTGAATTTGTGACAACAAATGCCTTAACTGGTGCAAACAGGAAATATATACAAAATCTAAGTGCACTTCAAAATACTTCAACAGGGAAGTGAAACATCTCTGTCTCTGGATGGGTAAATGTTTCTGCCTGTTCCCAACTATAGATGCAAGCAACCCAGCCAAAATTAAGTCCAGGTGACATCAGTGAGTGAGTTACTGCATGGAGGTTTACTCAGGAGTAAGTCCCACTTCTGGGTCTTACTCCTTAGTAAGTGCATTTAGGATTGCAGCCTTAAGCATATGCTTACCTCTCCCACTGAAATGAATGGGATAAAGGTCTGTTTAACTTTGATTTGTTTACACCACATTTACTCACAAGTCAGTCTCATTAATTTCCTAACCATGTTAGCTCAGAAGGCATTGATTTCCATGGACTTACTTGGAAACATGTTTATTTTATTTACTTGTTTTATTAACTTTCCTCTCCGAAGGGCACCCAAAAGCAGCTAAGATTAATGCTAGGATTGTTTAGGGTTACAGCAGCTCTTTACACGTGTTTTATTTCACAGGATCATAGTTCCTACAATTTTCGTTGTAGTTTATTATAAGAAAAGACCAACTTTTTTTTTAATCATTACATTACAAGGAATCTGGGCCGGGTGTGAATTTGAACTGGGGTAAGCCAGCAGTCATACTTAGAAAAAGAATTCTGATCAGCTGTTGCCACATGGTTAATCCCCAATTGTTGTCAAGCTTTGTAAATACTGATCCCCTAGATCTCCCTCAAGAACACTGTTTGAACTACACGCAGACACCAGGTCAGGGAAACCGCAGATCAACCAGTGCCTGTTGTAACTGGAGTCAGCGCGAAGGCAACTCCACTAGCAGCGCGAGGCGAGTGCAGCAACAGAGCAAACAAGGAAAAAGAAACTTTGGGAAACGCGCAGCCCCTTGGCCAAGAAAGCTACAGGAAGGAATTGCCAAGTTGTGTGGCGAGCAGACAGGAAGGGCCGTTTCCCTGCCTTTGGCCACACTCACCTCATCCTCCAGGAGCGCAGGCAGAGGCTCAAAGTTTTGGCTTTCGTGCTCTTCCACCTGTTCCTCCGCAAAGTCCTCCATTGTAGCAGCTGGCACAGACTCCTTTTCACTTGCGCAGGAGAAGCTTCGCTCGAGCAGCCTACAGCCCCTTCTGGCTCCCTGCGAGATGCATCCCCAAGTTCGGTGGCGCACTGGCGCTTCCACTGGGCGCAACCTCTGTCCTGGCGGTGACCTGCTGGTTCTGCTTTGACGAGTTACTAAGTGAGGGTTTCTCACTCACTCGCCGCCTCGCAGCTCTGACCCGGCCCTCCCTGCTCCTCTCGCTGTCCTACAACAACAGCGTTTGCTAGGGAAGCGCCCCCCATAGCAACAGACGCTGCACGCCTTCCCCAGCGCCAGAGAGCCACCCACGCGGCGGTGGATCCCGGGAAGAGAAGCTCCGCCTCTTTTCCGTCGGTGTTTGGAGGCTTGAGAGAAATGGCCTGAGCGTAAGGCAATTACGGGCCCAGTGGGGAGGAGAGAGCTTGCTGGAACGAGCGGGACTCTCCTCAGGAAAGCCCAAGATGAGAGCAGTAGCCTATTTGAAAAGGACTTCTTCCTCCAGAACTTAGGAGAGATGTGTAAAGTCTGTGAAAACAACCCCCCTGGCCCAGGACCATTGTGGCATTTAAAGTCAATATGCGTAAAAGGCAAGTATTGTGACATGCTTTGTGCGTTTGTGGAGTAGGGCCTGTCATCAAATGTGTAAGGAGACTCCTGTCCACAAAGCTTATACTGTACTGTACTACAATACAGCTGGTGGGGTGCAAATGCACATTTCCTTTGGAGTAAACCCTACTGGACTCAATGAGACTCATCATTTCTGAGGAGACGTGCATAGAATTGCACTAGAATGTTGTTGTTTGAGGGAAATTGTGAAGCCAGGGGAACAAAGGTCCAATATCCACCAACAACATCCCCCAAAACAACTACCGGTAGGAAGAACAAGGGGGGGTGGGAGAGAAGGGTTGCAGGTTAGGAAAGCTCAGCAGGTGCTGGGCTTCAGCTTGTCTTATTTTAGGAGGTGGGGGGAAATAAATTAGGAAAGTCAGTGTATTTGAGGAGTCAGGTTGACATGACACAGACTGCTCTCTCCATGTGGCATCTTTTGAAATCTTATGCCTTAAAGGCCTGGGTGAGCTGCAGGTGTTTTCTCCACTATCCTTTCTTATCAAGAGTAACCGCTCGCCATGGATGGCAGTGTGGGAGGATCCACAAATATATGATTGATGGCTGCTGTCCACTCACCTCAGCTTATCATGAGGAGGCAAGGGGCATAAAACCTGATAAGCGAACCATCATGAGCAGGTGTTATTAATTAAGAGTCCGTCCCAACTTGCACATAGCCATTGGAAGGCTCAGATATAAAAGTCCCATTAGTACTGTGGTGTGTCAGTGAGTGTGTGAGAGCGCGTGCCAGCCACCCTCCCTCCCTCCCTCCCTCCCTCCACGCAGACCTGAGCCACAGAGGTGCCGCATACGGTGTCAGCCATCTCCTGGGGACCCCGTCAACAGTATGGGGAAGGAGAATGCATACTTGTGAGGAGATAGGGGTCCTGCTGACTCAGGCCCCCCTGCACCTTACTGAGAATAGGGCACCTCAGCCCCGGAGAGGGGGATTACTTGGCCCAGTCCCATTTGGTGATTCAAACAGGCTGACAGGGTCCAAAACTGTGGCTAAGGGGAAAATAATCAGTCCTGCCCATCAACAGAGACAAATTGAGCTCAAATGGGTTCAAGAGGCTCAGACATATAAAGAGATGCAGATGCCGGCAGGTGGGAGAGCAGAAGGACTCCCATCGGAGAGGATACAGCTTCCCCTGTTCAAGCCCTGGTTGGGACCCTACCCATCTGTCCTGGGTGATGCTGGCAAGAAGCCCCATGTTGCTGTCTTGCAGAGGGCTGCCCTTGCAGGGACACACCCTTCACGGGACGTGGAGGAAGACGGCCCATGGATAGGCCCCTTAGAGAGTGGGGGGAATTGGAGCTGGCCTCAGGGAGCAGGTCCTTCATGCTGGCATCCAGCGATGCTCCATGTGAGGACAGGACTGACTGGCCAAATTAAAAAGACGGCACCGGCCACTCCAGCAAGAAAGGATTGTCTAGGGGGAGAGCAGGGCCAAGGATTTAGGGAGAAGGGACCCACCAAGGACACAGCCTGCAAAGGTTGGCTATTCTGTATAATGTATACACCCTTGTTTATAAGGGTTGTTACACTATGGACAGGCCACATCATGAACAGGCTGTTGTATTTTCTTCAGCTCCTGCAATGGATGGATCATCTCTAGATCAGGGGACTTCCCACATACATAAATGTACATCTTATTTTGTCTTTGATGTATTTGTTGTGTAAAATGTGTAATAACTTGGCAAGACTCATAAGCAAAAATAAGTGTTTTGTTATAAATATTTAAATCAGCAAATCCCAGAACCAGTGAAGGTCTTTTGATTACATCTGGTATAAAAAATAACCCTGCAGTATTGGGACAGATTTTTCCTGATTAAATATTGATCACTGGATGCATTCCATGCTTATAACATTCACATTTTAAAGGTGTAGTAGACAACAAAAAGTAGATTAGACTGTCCAGAAAAACCAGGACTTCTTGTACTGAGTAATGCATACTCTAAAATTCAAGTACGTGCTGAAACACAGAGATTTATATAGTCATATAAACATTTTGAAAAACTGACATTCAACAGTATTATTAACCATGAATTATGAGTGCAAAATGCTTTATAATTCTTACCACATTTATCTTCACTCTTGCTTCATTCTAACAAACACATAGAAATCTGGGTGACTAGAGGCTACTCACATCTAGTGCAATGTTAATGTATTTCCCAATAAAAATGACCTGCTTGAAAGGGAAAGATCAACTAGAACATAAAGTTCCATTGTGCAGCAAACCAAAAAATAGATCAGCCCTTGGAGAGTCTTGAAGTACTATTCATATGGTGCAGACAATGACAGAAAGGTCAGAGAGTTTCTCTGATTCTTGTTATTAATAAGGTTGCATCCAAACATTGTTATTTTTACCTGACCCTCTCTAATAAGGTACAGGGGGCTGCAGTATCCATGGATTCACTTATCCGCAGCCCCCCACACCCCTTACCTTTACTTCTTTAGCATTGTCGCCCTGCCAGCATGGGTCTTGCTTAAACAGAACGCTATAAGCCGCAGTGTGCTGCTTATAGCACAGAGCCTGAATAATTCTAGCAAGGAGCCTCGGTGCTAGAGAGGCGCCGAATGTTAACAGGAAGTGAAAACAGCTTCCTGTTTGCTTGCTAGAATCATTCAGCCTCTGTGCTATAAGCAGCACGTTGCTGCTTATACCCGTAGCGTTCTGTTTAAGCAAGACCTGCGCTGGCTTGGCGACAACGCTAAAGAAGTAAAGGTAAGGGTTTTGGGGGGCCATGGGGGTGTTCACATCCCCCGCAGATATGGCCCCCCTGTATTGCTTACCTGCCCCTCTCTAATTCATATATTTATACATGCATAAAACACTCAATAAAACAATAAATGTGCAATAAAACTTCAGCAAGAAAGCACAATTTAATTTTTAAAACATCACATCATTCCTTACAAATACCTTTTGGAAGAGAATGGTCTGCATTATCTTTCAGGAGGCAACACAATATTGGGTCAAATGTGCCTCCCATGGAAGGAAATTCCATGAAAGAAAAAGCTAATTTGTTGGAGCAGCCAACCTACCTGCCAAAGGTGATGGTACACAGAGCAGGGTTTCCCCATAAGACCAAAGAGTGCATGGAGGTTTTTATGAATGTTGGTGTATGGTGGTGGCTAAGAGACTATTCTACAAATCAGGATGTCCCTGGTTTGACAGCCCAATTCTATCCACCAGTGGAAGTGACATTCTGCCGGTGAGTGCAACGAGGCTGCCAATGGAATGGCTGGCAGCTGTGCATGCAGGCCAGTGGAGAAAACACTGTTCACCTGTGCCAGTGAGGGGTGGGTTTTTTTTGGGGGGGGGAGGAGGTGCCAGGATGGTGTAGTGGTTTGGGAGTCGGACTTGGACCTGGAAGATCCAGGTTCAAATCCCCGCTCAGCCACGAAGCTTCCTGGGTGACCTTGGGCCAGTCACTATCTCTCAGCCCCACCTACCTCACAGGGTTGTTGTGAGGACAAAAAGGAGGGGAGGAAATATGTACACCACTCTGAGCTCCTTGGAGGAAGGGCGGTATAAAAATGTGAAAAATAAAATAAATAAATAAACTAGGACATTTCTGGGGGGAGGGGCAGGAACTGGGGAGCAGAGAGGAGGCGGGAGGAGTGGATCTGACAGCAGTGACACACACTGGATCTTATCCCCTCTTCTGTAAAACTCCCTGCCCCTTTTCCATCCTCAGATTGACATACATCACCAAAATAGGTGGCATATGTACAAGGAGACCCATAGGTGGCCTGAGAGCTTACTTGGAGGTAAGAACAAATGTTTTTTACTTACCTACAGTTTGCCTTCAGGTCACCTCCCCAACATAGGATGCAGCATGTGCCTTTTTGGCGTGGCAGCATCGGCGCTAGTGGTGAGGGATAGGATTGGGCTGTTAGGCTGCAGTCCTATGCACACTTACATAGATGTAACTCCCATTGATTTCAATAGATTTACTTTTGAGCAGGCAGGCATAGAATTGCAGTGGTAGTCAATAAACTTTACTAGGGTGGACTTTGGTGACAAGTCACTCTCTCAGTTTCAGCTCCTCATTTGCAAGATGGGGGTAAAAATGCTAATTATTACAAAAAAGATGTATGAAGTGCTTTGACTTTAATTCCAGCAAAACTGACACTTTTTTCTTCTTTCACAGAAGATGTGGACTGCCAAGCATTCTGACAGCTTTTTTTTCCAGGAGCAGTTGGAATGACCACAACATTCCGTGTCATCAAATCAGGTCAGCTAATTGGTGTCAGAGTCTTCTTTATCACAAGCACAATGCAATATAAACAGGAGGAAGGAACTCTGATAGTAGGATGTTGGTATATTGTGGTACGTTTTTTCATTAGTTATGCTTCTAATTTACATTACTAGAGCTTCCCCTTCTTCACTATAAGTGTTTGTAGATTGTATAATCATAACTGACTATACTACTAAAGAGTGCACATTTGTTACACTATAATTAGAAGTGTTCTTTATTTTTAAGAGCTTTGTTTACTGCCAGCTTGCCTGAAGGTTTTCATTTTAATTTAGTTTGAGTGAAACCACAAGAACCAAAGGGGTGCAGTATAAACGATGATTTTTTTTGCATATGGTTGGGCTATCCAGGTTCACTTGTTTAACTTTTATGATGGTTCCCTTTAATAACAGTTTCATTAATACTGTCCCTGTCTGTGAAAACTGCTGCTCCTTTCTGTTTCTGCTTAATTTCTTCCTCCCCCCTAGCAATTGCATCATTATTTAAGCAGGGGGAAAACCCATTCTGGCAATGGCTGACTGCACCTCTGTGTGAGGCAGCAGTGGGAAGGCAATAGTGAAAAAAGCACATAATGCGTTGTTGCATTGATAACTTCCTGCCATCAAACAAACATGGACACACGACATCCAATAGTGAAGACACTGCAGTTTTAAAACGACCGTCCATTACCCGTGGCATGCAACCATCTTTCTCCCTGTTGTTATGATATGAGACATTAACATCCTGAACATCTAACAAGCATATAAAAGCTTTTGCGACTGCTGTCAGTGCTACTGTGCTCATCCAAGGGGATTCTCCTTCCAAATGATTTTCTTTTAATAAGAAGATATGAAAATTATGCAACATGCCATTCAATGTATATAGTGCTGATTGGAGAAAGGTGATGTGGGGACAAGCCTTTTTTATGGATCAGGCATCCATCCTTGGATTTAGGCTGGTGTAATGCTAAGAGCAATCACTCTCAAATGCACTGTTTTTAAATCAGGTAGTAACTGCATTCAGTTCGGGGGGGAGCTGTGCTTGAAGTAAGGTAGTTGGAAACAGGCCACTAGGTATAAAGGTTGCAGGTGTTTATTCAATAGTGCCAGCATTAGGTTGCTGGGACCCTTGGGACAAAACCTTGCTCTGGACCCCCAGCGTAACCCCATCTGCCCCGATGGTGCATTGGGCACTGCCACTGATACTGAAGGTTCAAGGGGTCAGCATGACCTGGTGGACTCTCTAATGACGTTCATGTCAAGCTGCAGTCTGTGGGGAATGGCGGACAGATTCAGCATGGCTTTCTCGCCAAGTCTGTCGCTGCCTCCCTCCAGCCTACCATGGATGGAGCCACTCTGATCTGCTTTCCGCTTGCTAAAAATGAACAGGAAATGGATTGGAAGGCAGGGATCAGTCCCCTGATGCCTTGTATGGTCCCTTTAAACAAATCAGGAAGTGCGGGATGTGCTGGCGGCGTTCGACTGCCCACGAAGGAGTGAAGTGAGGGGTAGGAGGAGGTCTTACTTTTCCCTTTTGTGCAGTTTTTACAGTGGCAGCAGCTACCTCCCACTTGGGGGTAGGGGAGTGGAAATAGGATCACGCAGCACTGTGCCTCTCTTACCCCCCTCCTAGCTCGGTGGATGGGGAGGCAGCAGTGGCAGAGATGATGAATTCTCTCTGCCTCAGGCATAACATGTCCTTGGGCCAGGCCTGGGGAGGGAATCTCTCAGATAACCTGGCTCTAAGTCATATGGAGCTTCAAAGCTTAAAGAATCTATAACAATAGGACAAAGAGATGCAAAGGAAAGATTCATGGAAACTGTCAATGTGGAGTCCAGATCATGGTGGACGTCCCGTAAACACTTTTATCTGCAAACTTTATCAGCAAACCACGAATTGTCCTCACTTTCACTCTGGGGGCCCAGATGTAATAGACCACAGACAACTTGGAACATCTGAGTCTTCATGGACACAATGGTGGTATAAAAATATGCTTTCTTCACTGCCATCACTATCACAGAGTAGGCTGAAACTTGGAGTCTAACCTGTATTCAATCAGACTTGTCACAAGTTTTCTTCAACCACCATTCAATGTCAGGCAGACCGAAACCCCCAAAACTGCTGGACAAAACACCTGGATAAGGGAATGGGATCACAATAGACTATCAGATCCCTGCCTTCCTACACCTGAAGCCCTGCACTGCTTGAAACCTGGAGGGCAAAGCCAGAAGAGACCAATCCTTCCCACTTCATCCCACCAGGCCACCGTTATACATGCCAAGTCAGGGCTCTCGGCCAATATCAAATCCTGAATACTCCCTCCCTTCTGAAGACTGAGCCCAAGTTGAGCAGTATGCATTTTTGCTGGTGAAAGGAGAACATAGAAAACAGGAAAGAAAGGAAAGACTTCTCACTGAGTGCTGCAGAGCATGCCCCAAAGCTGTTTCTCACAAGCAGTTAGAATTGAGCAGGAAGGCTCTTATGCCACCCCCTGTCAAAGGAAGGTGCAAACACCAGTTCCATGGCTAAAGCACTAGAATTTTCTGCCGTTTCTAAAGTTGCTGTGAACAGAGCCAGATTCCATTGGTGTGACTGCACAGAGACAATGACGAAGAAATGGCTTTTTGTAGATCAATTAAAAGCTTCAACTCCCTTTTAGCTATTAATCATACTCAGCATCCATTTATTGCTTCATCTATTACATAACAACAGAAATAATCCCTAAAAATCACTGCCTCTTGACAAAATCTTTAATGTAGATCAAAGCAGCAGGCAGCAAGCCACAGTTTTCATAAAGATTTGAGGCGAGGCAAAGCAGAAGGGCAGACTTCCCCAAAATGAGAAGACTAGTTAAGAAAAAGCTGAAAGGGAAGGTAAAAAGAGTCCAATCGCTCCAGAGTGCATGGAGGCTGTTTAAAACAACAGTCATAGAGGCCCAGCGGGAGTGTATCCCACAAAGGAGGAAGGGCTCGACCAAGTCCAGGAGGATGCCGGCATGGCTAACAAGCACAGTTAAGGAGGCTATAAAAGGCAAGGAAGCTTCCTTCCGTAAATGGAAGTCTTGCCCTAATGAGGAAAATAAACAGGAGCACAAACTGTGGCAAAAGAAATGTAAAAAGATGATACGGGAGGCCAAGAAAGACTTTGAGGAACGTATGGCAGGCAACATAAAAGGGAATAATAAAAGCTTCTTCAAATATGTTAGAAGCAGGAAACCTGCCAGGGAAACGGTGGGTCCGCTGGATGGTGAGGGAGAGAAAGGGGTGATAAAAGGGGACTTGGAGACTGCAGAGAAATTAAATGAGTTCTTTGCATCTGTCTTCACGGCAGAAGACCTCGGGCAAATACCGCTGCCGGAACGGTCTCCCCTGACTAAAGAATTAAGTCAAATAGAGGTTAAAAGAGAAGATGTCTCAGACTTAATTGACAAAATAAAGATCAATAAATCACCAGGCCCGGATGGCATCCACCCAAGAGTTCTGAAGGAACTCAAGAATGAAGTTGCTGACCTCTTGACCCAAATATGCAACTTGTCCCTTAAAACAGCCACTGTGCCAGAGGATTGGAGGATAGCTAATGTCACGCCAATCTTTAAAAAAGGAAGGAGGGGGGACCCGGGAAACTACAGGCCGGTCAGCCTAACATCTGTTCCAGGGAAGATGGTGGAAAGTCTCATTAAGGATAAAATCTTAAAATACATAGAAGAACAAGCTCTGCTGAGGGAGAGTCAGCATGGCTTCTGCAAGGGGAAGTCTTGCCTCACAAACCTGTTAGAATTTTTTGAAAAGGTCAACAGGCATGTGGATGCGAGCGAACCCGTGGATATTATATATCTGGATTTTCAGAAGGCGTTTGACACGGTCCCTCATCAAAGGCTCCTGCGAAAACTCCACAGTCAGGGAATAAGAGGGCAGGTCCTCTTGTGGATTAGGAACTGGTTGAAGACCAGGAAACAGCGAGTGGGAGTCAATGGGCAATTTTCACAATGGCGAGAGGTGAAAAGCGGTGTACCCCAAGGATCGGTCTTGGGACCGGTGCTTTTCAACTTATTCATAAATGACCTGGAGTTGGGGATAGGCAGTGAGGTGGCCAAGTTTGCGGATGACACTAAACTTTTCCGGGTAGTAAAGACCAGCAGGGATTGTGAAGAGCTCCAGAAGGATCTCTCCAAACTGGGAGAATGGGCAGCAAAATGGCAGATGCGCTTCAATGTAAGTAAGTGCAAAGTGATGCACATTGGGGCAAGAAACCAAAATTTCACATATACGCTAATGGGTTCTGAGTTGTCTGTGACGGATGAAGAGAGAGATCTTGGGGTGCTGGTGGACAGGTCGATGAAAGTGTCGACCCAGTGTGCGGCGGCTGTGAAGAAGGCCAATTCCATGCTCGGGATCATTAAAAAGGGGATTGAGAATAAAACGGCCAATATCATTATGCCTTTGTACAAATCAATGGTAAGGCCACATCTGGAGTATTGTGTCCAGTTCTGGTCACCATACCTCAAAAAGGATATAGTTGAATTGGAAAAGGTGCAGAAAAGAGCGACCAGAATGATTTGTGGGCTGGAGCACCTCCCTTACGAGGAAAGGCTACAGCGTCTGGGGCTTTTCAGCCTAGAAAAAAGGCGCCTGAGGGGGGACATGATTGAGACTTATAAAATTATGCATGGGATGGAGAGAGTGGATAGAGGGAAATTCTTCTCCCTCTCGCACAACACCAGAACCAGGGGACATGCACTAAAATTGAGTGGAGGGAGAGTTAGAACAGACAAAAGAAAATATTTCTTTACCCAGCGTGTGATTCATCTGTGGAACTCCTTGCCACAGGATGTGGTGATGGCACCTGGCCTAGATGCCTTTAAAAGGGGTTTGGACAAATTCATGGAGGAAAAGACCATCACAGGTTACAAGCCATAAGCAACCTCCTGGGTTTTTTTTTTGTTTTTTTGTTTTTTTGTTTAAGAAGTGGGTTTTCTCTGTGCCAGGTGCAAGGGAGTGGCGACTGGACACAGGTATCTTGTTGTCTTGTGCTCCCTGAGGCATCTGGTGGGGCCACTGTGTGATACAGGAAGCTGGACTAGATGGGCTTTTGGCCTGATCCAGCAGGGCTCTTCTTATGTTCTTATGTTCTTATGTGGGTTTCTAACTCGAAAATAAAGGAGAGTAATCAATTATAAATTTTGGAGCACAATCAACACATGGGAGCTATTTATTTATTCATTTGAGGGATTTCTACTTCACCTTCCACCCCCGTAGGCTGGTAGCTTATAGCATAATGTATATTATATGCTATAGCATATATAGACATGGTAGCTTATAGCATATATTAAAACAAAAACAGTACAAGAAAACTAAAATCAACATATTAAAATCATAAAATGCAACCTAACAATCCTCCTCACAGGCCTGTTGTTGTCTCCATGGTTGCTGTGAGGTGCGCAGTCCATGCTGAAGGAGGCAGCAGCAAGCAGAGAGGGAGGGGGGGGGTCATTCTTCGCTTGGCTGCCTCTGCTTTTTCCTCCACCATCTCACATGAAGCTGGCAGCAGTAGGATTGTGCCATCAGGGAGGACTGGGGGTGTAACTGGGCAGGGAGGAGGAGGAACTGGGGGCAGGGAAGGGTGGATCTGGTAGCAATGGCGCACCCCAGATCCTATCCCCTCCATTTCAAACCTCCCCGCCCTTTTTCTCTCTTCAGACATATGCCACCCAAAAAAGAGGTGGTGTATGTCTGAGGAAACCCATAGGCAGCCCCAGATCTTACATGTGGGTAAGTAGAGATGTTTTATACTTGCATCCCATTTGACCTCAGGTCGCCACTTCCACCTCTAGACACAGCACACACCTTTTTGGCACGGCTGCATCGGCGCTGCTGGCGGGGAATAGGATTGGGTCCTCAGTTAGAATTGGGCTCTTTGTCACTACTTGTGCAATTTTCTCAAACTACTGTAAACTCAAAGTGACTTGAAACACACAACAATATTCTTTAGTTCTTTTTTTCTTTCAAAGAGTATCTGAACTTTTTGTAAGAGAAAACCATACATCCTATTTCATCTTGAGAAAGCAATAAGATGGATGAGTTGTTCTTTATTTGCAGATTGATTTCAGTAACCTCTAAGGTATTCTATAGTTATTGTTTAACACATTATTCATCATATTTCTATTTTGGATATGTAGATTTGAATCAATCCATACGCTCACTTTTACAATGGTCTCCCATCGTATCTTCCTATCAGTTTTTACATAATTATATCAAGCACTGATGTTCAAAAACTAGAAAATAGGAATATTATTTGCATGAAGACAATTGCTCTGCTTGTCCTTTTTATTTTCTTAGGCTGAAATCTTATACATGTTTATCTAAGAGTAAGCACTAATGAATACAGTGGGACTTACTTCTGAGGAAACATGTATAGGATTGCAGTGTTAGTCTCGGAGAAAAGAAAATTTACTCAATGAATTGGGTATGAAAATGCAGAAAAGCTGAAAGAGGTTTCTTGCTATGCTCTCAACAGATTACATATTATCTATCAATAACTTTATTCATTGATGTGGGATATGAAATAAAGCGTTCACTCTTTCCCATGAATTTCATCAAATATTCTTTTTGTAGTTTTACACAAAGAGCTAACAGCTAAATAAGGAGGCCAATTGGAAAGAGTGAAAAATGTCAATCACTTCCCACATCGAAATTCTGCTGAAAAGAGTTGTTTATTTGTTGCATTGTCTAATAGCTTGCCCTCCTCTTGCCTGCTTGTTTCTTCATGAGAGAGCGATAAATTTGATTTTCAGAACACTTTAACATTCCCGAGGTTATATTAAATTAAAAGGATATCACTCTATGCAAATATACAGCTTGATTACATAATAGCAGCATCATTCAAAAAGAGGCATATCCCCTCCTGCGTCCCTTCAGGAAAGAATATTTCATGTATTTTCATAGAATCTATTTATTATCCAATAAATTAATATTTGTCACTCTGATCTTGCAAGCCTTATTGTTCTGATGGCGTCCATACATTAACAGGCTTCTAAGAGGGGCAGCCCAATCTTGCATAGGATGCACCGGCCAGCCTAAACAGCCGGCCGCTGCATCCTACGCAGGATGTGACCCGTGCCAGCAGAACCAGGGCACACTTCGGGGGAAAGGGACGTTCGTCCCTTTCCCCCAGTTTCAAAGAACCCCAGTGTAGGAGAGCTTTCCAACAGCCCGATCTAATTCAAATTAATGGTTGCAGGAAGAGTATCTGATTTTCAGCTTTTCAAGGCAGACTGACCAGTTTCCTATGAGTGTCATAGATATTTGAATATTAACTAGTCAAGTTAGAAAGAAGGGCGTGGGGAGTCCTAAGAGTCGCTGTCTAGGTGACCGAAAACCATTATACATACCAAGTAAGACAAACTAGCATCACTTTAGCTAGTTCACAAAGTGGAGTTTGCCCTCTTAAATGGAAAACAGTAATACGGTATTAAGGTGGTGCAAAGCATGTTTGAGAAAGATGTGTCAGGGTGCTGTGCCCTTCCATCTCTGCTGTTGGTACTCTTATTATGAGTGACTTGAAACAGTTGTGTGAAGCAGCAGCATCCTTGGAAGGGTGGTGAACAGACAAGTCCCCAGCCTGTCTGTCTGCCACACTCTCCAGCCTGCCACTCCACTATGGGATCTGATCCTCTTCCAACCTGCTCTGCTGGAGAGAGAAGGGGGAAGCTGCTGCAGCTCCAAATTGCTTCTCCTCGTCCACTCAGTGCTTACAAAGCACCAAGGTGTCGGGGATTTGGAGCCTGCAGTGCACACCCCCTTCCTTATACAGGTTGGTTACCCCTTATCCGGACATCCAAAATCCAGATTATTCCAAAATCCAGACATTTGGGGGGCTATGACGTTTTTTGAAAAACTTTTTCCAGCACCTGGCTGGCATAGCGCAAGGCACGCTGGAGCATAAAATTGTATAAAAATTACCTTCAGGCTATGTGTATATGCGACATAAATGGATTTTGTGTTTAGAACTTGGGTCTCACCCCCAAGATGTCTCATTTATTATATTATATTTATGCAAATATTCCAAAATCCAGACAAATCCGAAATCCAGACAACTTCCCGTCCCAAGCAGTCCGGATAAGGGATACTCAACCTGTACTGACCAAGAGCAAGGTGTGCTGAGTTGTCAGCATATACCGCTTCTGTACATTTGGTGCAGAGGAGGAATGCTGCACACTGCAGTCTTGGTAAGTAAAGGGAGAAGAAGAAGGCAAGGGGTGGGGCTCCAAATCACCTCTCCCAGATGCCCTGCCAGAGCAGGTAGGTCAGCAACAGGGACTGTTCAGGGGACTGTTCAGGGTCGGGAGTGGGCTGAGCAGGGGGCGATTTGGGTGTGAGAGGGGGAGAATCTTGGTGGCAGCAGTATACACTGAGATCCTATCCCCCTTTCCTCACCCCAAAACATCCCAAGTCTCCAAAATAGCTGGCATAGGTCTGAGGAGTCTGATTGGAGGCCAGTAGCCTACGGGGAGGTAAGAAAAAGTTTTACTTACCTCTCCAGGACCATCTTATTCTCCCAGTCCTCCATAGCATGCAGTGCGCACCCCAGCATCATCGCTGTGTGCTATGGGCTGGCAGGGGTGGGGGGTAGGATTGGGCTGTTTGCAACCTGGGGAGTCCTATCTGGCATTTCCTACACCATCAACTCCTAAGAAAGGTAGGCTTCTCTTCTTGTGAAAGCTAAAGGCAGGGCTATTCAGAGGAATTTTATCAGGTGTACAAAGTTTATTTTGGGCCCCTTCCCTATATATGAATTTGGCTTGCTCCAGAGCCCTCTTTTTGACCCATTTTTTGCCCTGGGCCCAGGTACAAATTACCCTCATAACCTCGCTCTCAGAGGCCCTGGCTAAAGGCATAACAAATAATCACTTGTACATTTGAAATTTTCTAAGACCAACCTTGTACCATTTTAACTTCCTCACTTTAGCTTTAACTTCTATGAATTAGAATTGAATGGGGGTTTTGTGGGTTTTGCTATTCAGCATGCCTATATATTTTTTTCTATCTTCCCATTTGTAGAATACTTACAAAAGTCCATTTCAACAGGAAACAATCATTTTAGCTAATCAATATCAAATTGCCTCCATAATTTCAAATGGAACAATTTCCTCCACTGTTTTCAGACAGTGTATGTCAAAGATTTATCTCTACAAGAGATAAAGTGTAAAAAAAATGGTGCTATATAAATGATTTGAAGTCATAAGAATCACTCCCAGGACAAAAATTCAATGGCCCATTTAGATTAGAATGAAGCTTGTAAGTGCTTGATGGTTAAGCTTTTGTACTGAAAATTTCACTCTGTCGTTGAGGCAAGGCGTTCAGTAAAATGTGGGGAACTTGAAGCTGCTTGTTTTGCTTACCACAAGTGGGTTTACAGTATTGACGTCTCCATTGCTTGTTTTCTTCACGGAACAAAGTAGTTCATTAAGGGAAGGCATCTTCATAAGCCAAAATTAAGAATACAATAAGTCCTCACTTGAAGTCATTTTGTTTAAAGTTGATGGGGAAATGCCATGGGAACGTTTACATTTATCAATTAACCTATGGTAAAATTGGTTTCATTATAAGTCATTTTGCTTAAAGTTGCAGTTTCCAAGAAGAACCTATCGACAACTAAGTGAGGACTTGCTGTAATGTGCAGCCTACACTGCTATGAATGGTAGATCTCCCAATCCTACTCACACTTATAAGTTAAAAAGGCCAATTAAAAAAAGTAAATAAATAATAGATGTGAATGCCCCTTCATCAGCATTAGTAATGTTGAGGGTTCATCTCCACAAAAGTGATACTACCAGAAAGTACTAAAACACAAAGCCAGACCTCTTAGGTTTATTCTTGGGCTGAGCAAGAATTTGGTTCAGGTACTACGGTTAGGTACAGGCTATGATTACAAACTACACAGCTCTAAATTATGAAACTGGATTTATGTTTCCAGTTCAGACTTCCATCTCAAATGTAAATAGGTTTTAAAACATTTAGCTGCCATGGCATCCCCCAAAGAACTCATGGTAGTTTTCTGACAGCCAAATCCTACCTAAATCCTCCCTCCCAACATAACTGTGCCACTGATGCAGCCGTGCATCTTGCTGGGGGGAGGGGGGGAGTTCCAGAGGTCTCCTTCTGGTAAGGGAATATTTGTTCCCTTGGCTGGGGGGTAAGCTTTCACTGCCCTGCTGGATCTACTCGAACCTGAACCACCTAGTTAGCTGGTGCAAGTCCAAGTGGACCCAGGAAGGTGGATCGAGGCCAGGAAAGGAGATAGGATATCATTAACGCCACTGCCACCGATATCATCTCCTTCCCGGCCTTGATTCTACCCTATTCCCTGCTCCAATCTCTGCCCCATTCTGCCCACCCCCACCTCCGTCCTGCCCCTTGTGCTGACTTTTCAGTGTTGGGAGTCGTGGACGGGCCACTGGTGTGCCACTAGGGCCACTTGCTGCTTGCAGCAGTGGTCCGATTGCGTGAAACAGCATGTCTCCTTTTGCAACAGCCATAAAGGACCTTGTGCTGCCAGAATGCTAGTTCCAATAGTGCAAGGCCGCATTAGGATTGGGCCGTGAGTGTGCTCAGAATTATTTTCTGGACATTCTCAGCTCCTCCAACGGAACTGCATTGTACAGGGTTCCTAATCTGAGAACCATGACAAATAGGTTTGAAATTGGTTTAAACTTTTTAATACATTGTGCAGATATGAATAGACACAGTGCCAGCACCAGGTTATTAAAGGTACATCTTCCGATGGTGCATTGGGTGTGACTGCTGCCACCAGTACTGGTTCAGAGGTTTTCCCAGATGGGTGAACCCTTGGTCAGTGCCCTGGCTGACCTGATGCCTCCTCTGGACAGGTACTTACTTCATGATACAATTATATCTAAAATAAACCCAAACTAATCTTTAGATGTTTAACACCAAAACATTGGCATCCTAATCTACCCATTTTGCTCAGTGGGGAAATAAAAGGAGAAAGGGTTGAAAAGAAGTGCAAGTTCCCCTTATACTGTCAGCGCAATCCTATCTAGCCAGGCTGCAGCACTGGTATAGAGTGCTGTTAGTTCCTGCATCCTATCCAGATTGGACGCAGTGCTGGTGCAGCTGGGGCTCTCCTTAGGGGAAGGGGACGTTCATCCCCTTACCCCAAGTAGAGCCCCAGCCGCCCCGATAGGTCTACTGGAATGTGTGCCAGCTATTTTGCTGGTGCACATTCAAGAGCCCCGTGTAATGACGGCCAAACCTGGGAAGGGGGATAGGATATGACGGAGGAGGCTTTCAAAATCCCTACCCCTTCCCAGGCCTGGCCAACCAATCCCCTCCCCTGAATGTCCCATTCCACAGCCCTCTGTTGCCCGGCTGGGAACTCACCTTCCCCGGCGGGCGCAGCTACAGATCTGCAGTGAGTAGAGTGGTGCTTGCTTCGTCGCCAGCACTGCCTACTCACAGGGTGCTGTAAACGTGCTTTATGCCCCGTTTGCAACACCCTAGACCGGTAGAGCGCGTGCTCCACCAGTCTTTTTCTAGACAGGATGGGGCTGCCCATCTGTTTCTCATATTGAGTGTGTGGGAAGCCCAGAATAGCAAAAAAGAAAATTGTATCCAGATCATTCTCTGCCTGACATCACTACACAGTTGATCTCATGTTTGAATGCTTGTTAAAAAAAAAAAAAGCAACACTCCATGTATATAGAAAGTTAGCACTGTCCTAGAACGTTTCTCACTGGCGTATTAATTTCCCATGTGCAGAAACCTTTTGACTTGGAGAAGCATTTAAACATGCTGTTCTCCATCTGCAGCCTGAGGTGGTGCAAGCCAGCAAAAAATCCAATCGCAAGTGTTCTGATTATTTTGCTCAGCTCTAAAGCTCACTTTACATGTAATGGTGATAGACTCAGATTTTTAAACATGGTCCTGTTCCACTTACGTGTAAAGAATGCATGGGGGTTGATATCTACAGAGCTCAAGAGGGGCATGCAAGCAAGAGAAATCCATTCTCACCTACCACTTGTCAAAATAAAAGGAGAGCTCCGGGGTATTAGACCAAAGGTCTGTCTAGTCCACCATCTCCTTCCCACTGTGACCAATCATATCCCTCCAGGAAACACAAAACCACAACATGAAAACAATAGCCCTCTTCTGCTGTTGCTGCCTCAACTGGCATGCCTACTGCCTCTGAAGCTGGAACTAATCTCTTGATAGCTCTGTCCTCCATGAATGTGTCTAATTCCCTTTTGAAGCCATCTAAGCTAATTGTCATCACGACATCCTGTAGCAGTTAATTTCATCAATGATGTGTTTTGTGAAGAAGTCCTTTCTTTTCTCTATTCTGAATCTACCATTAATTTCAATGGGTAACCTCCAAATTCTAGTGTTTCGGGAGAAGTCTCACCCACAGTCTGTCCATCCATTTATCTAAGGGAGCCTAGATACAATTTTGCTCTTACATATTTTGTTGGGTACATACGTGGAGTTCACTGAAGGGAACCTACATTGTTCCCTAGCTAGGAATCTTTCTGTTCAAATGCTTAAATCTCTACCTGTGAGGGTCTGGGGCCCCTCTGACTTTCCCCCAAGGGGTCAGGCCTACATCATAAGGGCTTGGAAAGGATGTTAGGGTTAGAATGTACTCACATACTCAACTCTGGCTTGCTCAGCCACACACTCAACCACACACATGAGCTGGTCTAAACCTATGACTAACTCTACTTCTCAGTTCACAGAAATGCCCACTTTCTCTGCTACTTCCATCTCTGAATCCTGAACTGGTCCCCTGGCTTCTCTCCAGCACTAAGTCTCTCTCTGCTCCTCCACCCCAGCTGCCCCTGCCTCTCCCTTCCTTTGCCCTCCCCCCGGCTCTTCCTTTTTTCTCGTCCTTTCTCTAAGTAGCTGCACCTCCTTTTTCCTGCCATCCGGAGTCTTCTCCAGTCATTTGCTTCTCCGCTTCCCTCTCTGCCTTCTTCACTGCTCTGTCTCCTGCATCCCTTGCCTTCTTGTCCTTTCTTGCCAGCCTCCTCTTCCTCGCATTTGCCTCTCTACCCCCTCTGTCCTCCCCCTTTATACCCCCCTTCCTCATTGCCAGCATTGCCTTCAGCTGGCATGCCACAAGTGTTGAGTCTCCTGAAGTCACTCAGCAATGACATCATTACTGAACGTAGCTCAGTGAAGCTGTGGCCCTGACCAATTCCCTGGGACAACAGTCCCGGTGGACACTGCCCCTGTGACTTTCACAAACTTCTGATGATGAATTTATTTTGCATTTTCCCTGGGGCTAATTGAATCAATGAAGTTGTACTTTTGTTTACAACTGACCTTCAGAATGGTTGTAAGACAGAAAATGGTTTTCTTTCGTGTGCATTTGGATCACAAAAACTAGTAGGAACTAACTGCTTCTTGTTATAGGAATTTAGGCAGTTATTCAGGCATTGAAGAATAACACATTCAATTGTTTCTCTTTAAAGCAACTGCAGAGTCAGGTCAAGAAAAGTGGACCTTTGCTAAGTTCTTTAAGTGGGCTTCTATTTACAGGCAGGAATGGCTGGAAATTCAGAAAGACAGCAGTATTCTTGGAAACTATGAGTCAGGTAATGCTTCTGAGAATTTCATTGTGAAATTGGCTTGCTGTTCCAGAGAGAAGTTTGTTTGTCAATGCTGCCTTAATTTTTTAAAAAAGACAGAAACATGAGAAACAAGCCCAACAAACAGGTGCTGTAGAAAATTAGCCATCAACCAAGCAACCAAAGCACTTGTTTTGAAGAGCGACTAAGCAAAAGAACACAACAAGGCCACACAGAGGGACACTTAAGATGAAAAAGTTCAAGACCCTCTTTAAACAAACAGCTCCAAAGTGTTTCTGTCCACTTTGTACGAATAAGTTTAGCACTGTATGTCTGAATGCTTCTCATTCAGGATACATTTGCATGATGTAAAGTGCCAAAGAGCTCAACCAGGGCCACTCAGAGCCTCCAGGTGTCTTCATTTCTGTGCCACGTGGCCACCTGCCAAGGAAAGAGCTGCACACTTGATCTCTGCTATGCTTCAGTGTGCAACTACTGCAGGTGGCCAGCGTGTAGTTCTAAAGTTACCAATTTGCAGGGATCAGGTGATACAAGGGGCCAATAGAATTCTATTTAGTCCTATGAAGGTGCTGACTCAGGTCTGCCTCTTCAGTTCTTCTGCAGACAGAGATGGTACCTGGAGATTGCAGACCTTAGGCCATATAAAGCTTTAGAAGTTAATAACAACACCTTGCAATTGGTCCTAAAAAAAGTGTACAGTATTTTCACTTGTTCTGTATTTCTCATTCTGTAGAACCAGTGCAACTGTGAGTCCAAATGTGTCCCTGCAATCCAAGTTCTGCACGATAATGGACTACCAGGAGTATAGGACGCATCCCTGAAAAATGCCTGTCATTCTCTAGCTGACATCAACTGTTCGGATTGCATGGTCCATGCTGGCCTCTTTCAATCATATGAAGGGACAAGGGCAGGAAAAGCATGGCATATATTTTAACTACAGGGCTTGGCCAAGGTGTTACTGCTGTGCATTTAACTCTTGAAAGCAGCACTGTTGGGATACACCCTGATACTGGCGTTGCTAGAGGTGGGGCGGAACGGTAAGTCTTGCACAGCGGTAACCGCTCCGTTCCATGGTGGCCCCACCCACCCGCTGTCAGAACCAGTCAAGCGGCGAAGGCAATGTGCAGGAGACTCCCTGCGCGTTGCCTTCGCTGCTCGGACTGGGTCTGACGGCGAGTGGGCGGGGCCACCATAGAACAGAGCGGTTACCGCTGTGCAAGACTTACCGTTCCGCCCCACCTCTAGCAACACCAGTGCACCCTGATGCTCTGTTGATTTGTGCATACATTCAAAGTGGCAAGTGGACTATGTGGATTCCTGTTCCCACAAGAAGGCAAATATTTTCAGCAATTCACCTCCCCCCACACTAAGTAGTGTACTGATGTGTGTTTTTCTCCACAGTAGATGATATGCAAAGGTTTTGAAGAAACATTACTATCCTCAGACTGCAACCTTAAACACAGAGCCATAAAGTGGCCCAGTATATGTCCTTCCACCCTTTATAGTCATAAAGTGCTCTGCCTTTAGGAATTGCGACTATCTGTTAAGAGTCATAAAGAGGCCTCCTTTTAGGGGCAAATCTGTTCAGTCCATCTTTGTTAATTACTGTGACACATTTAGTGAAACTCTTCTTGAAATTCTTATGGCCCAATCCTATGGGTGCAATATGCTGGCAATCTGTCAATACACCGTCACCCCAGCCTCATCACCATTCTGTGGCCTGCTAGTGACAGCACAGCGGCTGGGAAGCCCAGTACCACCAACAGCCAATCGCAGATCACCCACTGGAGCAGGTAAGGTGGCAGCGGGGGGCCGTTCTGCCCTCCCCCATCCCATTCAACCTCCACCCTGATCCACCCTGTGTTCAAGGGCTTCCTGCTCCGGTGGGCTGCCTTCCCGCCAGCAGGCCCGCGCTCTGCATGGCCGCAAAGCACTTTCCGGTTCTCAACTGGTGGAATGCATACGACTAGTGGTACACGGAATGTCAGGAGGTGGTATGCGGGTGCCTAGCTGCCAAGATGGCAGCCACCAGGGTGGCTGCACTGGAGTCCTGGAAATGGCGGCATGAGGTCTGCAGAGCCGGCAGAGCCTGAGCTCTGGTTTTCAGGGCTGGAAAAGGCCCTCCTACCTGCCCTTGTCCCCTTACCTCTGCTTTCAGGCCTCTAGCGCAACTGAAAACCTGGAAGTAAGTGGCGATGATGTCATCGCCACTTGCTTCCGGTGGTACTTGGCATGGCGGCGGTAGCTTCACCGAAGGGGTTGAGAACCCCTGCTTTACGGCACTTTTACAGCAGTCTGCACTGGCTGAACATGTGTTCGGCTGGTGCAGGTCTTCCTTAGGATTGGCCATTAGTTATTTTAGGTATCTTTAGGAGCCATTTAATCATTTGATTTTGTCTGTAAACCGCTTTATGAACTTTTTGTTGAGAAGTGGTATATAAATACTGTTAATAATAATATCTATCACGTCAGCCACATGCTAAGATCTATATGTAGTTTGCTTATAATTTACTTATATAAGTATTAGTAATAATAGTAGTAGGAGTGGTATTAATATATAGTACCAAATGGGTATCGCAGTATATGTTACAGTCAAAATATTTGGCAAGTGCTACAATGCTTTCTCATCCCACTCTAAGCAGACCAACTGCCAGCTCTCAGGAGAATCAGAAAAAATCATCACAATTGCCAGCTGCTGCACTGCAGACAAAACCGTGTTTTATATGTATATATACAGATATATATTATATGTAACAGTGAATGTTCAAAATGCTGATACTGTCAGCAATCATACAAGAATGAGGACAATTCTGCACACGCCAGGCAAATATTTGAAATCACAGTTAGAATAGGAAATATTGTCAGCAACCTAATGGCGATTGTCATCATTCACTAATGTTATTCCATAATTGCGGGTATTTGCGGGATGCATGAAGGATGCACAACATTCTCCTGTGACTGCCAACAGTTTACATATTTTGGACACTCACAGTTAATCTATAAAATCTTGACTTGTTTACCACCTGGGTACTATAGAGGAGGAAAATCTCTGAACACAGCTTGCAAAATATCAGCCAGGGCTGGAGTAAAAACACAATCCATACCATACAAGTACTTTCATTATTTTCTGAAGGGGAAAGAAAAAGGAGCAATGTGCATCTGAATGCTGGCTCAGAGAGTGTTAATTCTGTTTATTTCATCTTTCGCCTGCATATTTTATTCCAACAAAGGTCATTTGACGCAGAGTGTCTCCAAAAGGCTACTTCATTCATATCATAGCCATTGCAGGAAGCTGATCCTAAAGACAAAATAACACATAAATATATCTAACAAAGCCCCAATGGGCTTTTAAAAATAAGAAGCAATCTCAGCCAGGCAGGGAGGAGGGGAAAATGTGTTTAACTCTTTCCCAAGCAACTGTTTTTGTACTCAAAAGTCCTCCAGTTTACCTTTACAGGGTCGCAGATGCATGTTTACTCTCATTTAAAAAAAAAATCACTGTGACTTCATTCCATGCATTTGCATGTGATTTGTAGCTTGACATTTTTATGGGAGGAAAGGCAGAATATAAATATTTTAATCGATCAATCAATTAATTAATTAAATGCAGATACCCCTAAGCTTCTCTTGGACATGGCCTCAGTGGAATGAACACAGGCCACAGTTCTGTGGCTGTTCCACCTTTCCATTTCACTAGCAGTATTTTTATCCTCAGTCCCTGCACAGTCATGTCACCTTTTTGCTCTGTCTGTTCACATTACACAGCAGCTTTTCTTCCGTCTTTCTTAAACGCCACCATGCAAAATGCATTTCCTTCTAATTTAAATGTGTATATATGAGACTAGCAAACTCTGTGGTGTTTTGGAAGTATAAAAGGAAGTACAAGTGCTAACATATCAACAATCACTACATGCTTTCATGCTTGTTTTGTGAATAAATACAATTCCTGCTTGATATTTTAGGTGCCCCTACATAGATTTATAGTCACCATATATATATCCACATTGTTTACTGGCATGACACAGTTTCGGTGCCTAAATGGTTTCATACCATGCTGCTTTGCAATATCGTAATCTCTAAAGAACCAAGGTTTACAGCCCAAACCAACCAAAATCCCCCCTGACAATGCAGGTGCGCCAATGAAGCGTGCATTGCATCCTATGGTGGTGGTGGTGGTGGTGGGGAGCTGGTGGGGGAGCTGGAGAGGTCTCCTCAGCGTAAGTGAACCTTTGTTCACTTGCCCTGCCCTACCGAAAGCTCCCATGGCCCCTATGGGACCAAGGCGTGAAAAAGGAGAGGGAAAGGGATAGAATTCAGCCACACACTTGTGCCGCTGAACCTGCACTCTCCCTCCCTCTCTCATTCCATCTCCTTCCCTGCCCCTCCCCACCCAGAAACTCCCCTGTCCCCTCCCCACCCTGTTCCTCCCACTGGCTACCTCCACTGCCACTTTACCTTTTTCCGTCAGATGTTGGCCCGCACACACAGCCACCAGCAACTGCACTCGAAGCCTCGCTGTGCTGGCCAGAGCACACAACACCCAGCAGGATCCAGGCAGTTCTGCTTAGATCCTGGCAGCTCCGCTGGCATTCTACCAGCGGAGAATTTAGGTAGGATTGGACTGCCTGCTAGCCTCCAAAGGAAAGGGAAGGAGAAGTTGCCCTCTTCCTGTCAAGGATAATTGGACACTAAAAAAAATATGTGTAGTTATTAATACTGCTAATATTGACTGGTAATAAAGTATTTTTTTTTCCAATTACAGTGCTGGCTTTGGGGAATTAAAGGTATTTCCAGTCAATGGCAGTTTCTAGTTTTATAAATGAGGTAATAGTATTTCCACCCTCAGCCTGAGCATATTTACTTGTAAGTCAGTGCCCTTGATTTGAGTTGAGTTTGAATTGAACTTCCAAGGAGGAGTGCATCAAGAAGAAGACAGGCCCTGCAAACTATTTGGGGCTAGGGGTGTAACTTGTGCCTTTATACAATGTACATGGGCCCCAGAATGTACAGTGGAACCCCCATATCTGCGAATTCACTTATCTGCAGTTGAAAAATCCCCCCCCCCACTCAAATGACTTACCAGCTTGTGATAGCAGCCTTCCTGGGTCACGGGGGTTCGTTGCTTCCCTAAAATGGAAGCAGGAAGCACTCGCAGGAAGCGAGGCAGAGGGCTGAAAAGAACTCTTCCTGCCTCGCTTCCTGCGAGTGCTTCCTGCAGCAGCCAGACAGCTGATCAGCGCTGGGGCTTTAACAAAGATGCCTCAAAGCCAGCACTGTTATTGGAAAAAAATACTTTATTACCAGCCAATATTAGCGGCGCAAGAAATCTGAGGCATTCTGTGTTAGAAAAGGGGGTCTAAAACAAGCAGAACCGAAAAGGGGGTCTAAAATAGCAGAAGACCCTTTCTCCAATTGCTTTCCCCAACCCCTGCTAGTTTGCTGCTAACAATAAAACAGGAACAGAGGCAGTAAAAAGACTTTTAAAAACTTACTTACCGTTCACAAACATATACATCTCTGTTGACACAGTACAGGTTAACTTAACTTTGGAGCAGGGAATCCTAGAACTATTCCCTTAGTATGGGTGTGTGAGACTTCATGGCATGGTTGATTCCATGGAGCTGGTCAGAATTCATGGTCTTGCATGCTTGGAAGATCAGAAGGAGAAGGAAGGGAGGAAGCCAAGTAGGTGTGTTTTGTGTATGTGTATTTTGATTACACAAAATGTGTGTATGTGTATTTTGATTAAAATAATTACACTGCTGTTTTCTAAATATTTCTGTTTTCTCTTAACCTAACATGTAAAAGGTTAGACTCCAGGATTGTAACAACCAGGTAGGTTAGCAACCCACCCTTTAAATAACTAGGTTATTATAGTCCAGACCTAGTCAGGCCCACCCTGAATTCCATCCCTGCTTCCAAGTATGCATGCTGAGGATCACAGCCTTTCTTGAATAACTCTGCAATGGCACTTTTCCTTCCCTTGACCAACAACACTAGATGTAATTGGAGCCGACACGCACGGTTGTGTGTTTGAATACTTCTTTTCATTGCTAGGCTACAGTGTACATGTCAACATTCAGGTTGGAAAAGCAATGAGTATCTTGATTATTTTTGTCAGCCCTTCCAGAGCCTTTGCTTTATTAAGAATCTTGCGAAAAACGGGACATGGAACATGGAACACCACACTTCCCTATTCCTTATCCAATATTCTCATTTAAACAAGGTGTTGCCTTCGAGGAAGCTTATCTGTATTTAAATTATTTTCAGAAAAATGAACAATTAAAACCTATCACAGCATCAGTCAGCATACAAACATCATCACTGCAGTAGTACTGAAACACAATGGTAGTCAAACAGCAGGTATATTCAAAGCCTGGTTCGAAAAAAGGGTCTTAACATTGTGACAAAATACTTCCTGTGGGTGTGGTCGTAGAGAAGGCCCTTTTCTGTGTTCCCACCAAATGCACGTCAGACATTCGTGGAATGCAGAGCAAAGCTTCTCTAGCCAGCCTTAATATTCAGAGAGGATCATATGGGAAAAGGCACTCCTTCAGGTGTCCTGGTCCCAAGGAAACTAGGGCTTACCACTATATTGAACTTTTCTACCATAGCAAAGAACACCTGTAGGGGATCAAACCAAGTTGGAACCATCAAGCGGTAGCCAACTGGCTCTATCATAGACACTGGTGTCACTACAGGGGGGGCGGAGCTGTAAGTTCTGCTGATATCGGAGCCTCCCTTACACGGAGCAACGAAGCAGCCCCGCCCCCTCACCTTCGGAGCCTTTCAGGCTCCCTGCGCGTTGCTTTCGCTTCCCTGAAAGGCTCTGAAGGTGAGGGGGCAGGGCTGCTTCGTTGCTCCGTGTAAGGGAGGCTCCGATATCAGCAGAACTTACAGCTCCGCCCCCCCTGTAGTGATGCCAGTGATCATAGAGTTGGACTCTTGTGCTTTAAGACCGTTAGGGCCAGCTGCTCTGGGAGAGTATATTTAAAAACACTGCCCTACTGGCTATCTTCTCATAAGCGGAAAAGCATAAACAATTAATTCTCTGTGGGGGTCTCGCAACCCTCCTTCTTATTCTATGGGGGGGGGAGATCTATGTAGGGCATGGGGAATAATATCTCACCTAGACTTTGTGGTGCAGGGACTCTACGAGCTGGAGGTAGATGCTCAAAGGAAGGGGTTTGTTTAGGCTGGTGGGTATAGAAGAGAAAACCAGGTGGGGGTTGCTCATCTAGTAAAGAGAGGCTTCTCCTAGTCCATAGGCCACTCCCTCCCCTGTCATCATTGTCATGCAGGTGGAAGGAAAGGAGGAGGGTGAGCTCTGCCCCTATTACAGAGATGCTACTACAGCAGAAGCTCCAAGTGCTGCTTTTAGGGCACACTGCCTACACCCAGGAGCCAGGATGTCAGTAGGAACCCAGTAAGCACCCTTCCCTAGCCTCCTCTGGTGCAGGGCACCCATAGCCTTGGATACTCCTTCTCTGCCTCCCCAAGTTTCTTCTTTCTTCCTCTCTGCCCAGGGCTGGCATTGCCATAAAGGCAACCTGAAATTGCCCCTAACCCTAACCCTTGGAGGGGCAGCAGACAGACAAGCTCCTAGTCCATCTGTCCACTGCCCTCTCCAAGCTACCTCTCCACTGGGTGATCCAATCCTCTTCCAACTTGCTGCAAGGTGAAGGGGGGACAAAAGTGGCCACAGCTCCAGAGCACACACCCCCCCACCTACTTGGTGCTTACAAAGTACCAAGCAAGCAGGGACAGGTGATTTGGAGCCTGCCCCCTTCCCTTCCCTGGTTCCCTTTATTTAGAAAGAGCATGGTGTGCAGCCTTCCTGCTCCATACCACTTCTGTTTGCAAGAAGCTGGAGCTTCTTGCAAACAGTGGGTTCCCAGCATCCCCTGTGCCCATTCATTTCAAAGAGAAGTGGCACAGAGCAGGGAAGCTGCATGCTGTGTGTTTTATAAGTAGAGGGAAGGAGGGCATGGTGTGCGCACTTGTTTGCCCATCTGCCCTCCCCCTTATCCATACGGAATGCACACATCCAGAGGCCTTGCACCCTGCCCCAAACCACTCCCAATCCTCCCCCAAACTGCTCCTGCTGCTGACCTACCTGCTCCGGTGGGGCGTCTGCAAGCTGCTGTTGCACACATGGTGCCTCCAGCCATTTGCACTGATGGCCAGTGTGCACAAAAGTGGTGCGGCTTTCACACTGTTGGTCCAGTACTTGTGGTGGTGAATCGCAAGATCTACCACCATAAGCCCGGGTAAGACTGGACTGCCTATGGCAGAAAACTAGATGTGCTGTCATAATCCCATTGGTAGTAGGTGGAGAGTTGAGCCTAGCAAGGATGCTGTTGACAATCAATAGTGCTCTAGAGCTCTTTGTGTTTTAGTAAGAAAAAAGAAGAATCTGCTATGCAGAAATGATTTCTGTGGCACGTTAAGAAGCAAGAACATTGGAGGCTGCAAATGATTGAAAGATACCAAAATGCATATAAACATTTTCCAAGGTTCAGAGCTCTGAAAATCTAATCTGCAGGTTATACTGCAATGAGCAATAGGGTGTTAAAACACTGGAAACATACATGTCTAGAATACGCATAGATGAATGGAAATAACTGCAAAATCTGTGTATGGGATGAATTCAGTGCTAGCGAAGGACGTCCTGTACACCCGATCAGTTTGCTAGGTTGATGACTCTTTGCTCAGAATAACAATCTTTTATCCATTTTTATTAGTATATAGCCTACAGTTTCTTCTAAGCCCAACGAGATAAATTTTCCTAACTTGGCCATTGTGCTATAGTAAATTAACAGAGATAATCAAGATGCTCATTCTACTAAAGGCTGTTTCCCATCCATCTCATTAGTGCAATTTTCAGTCCAACTACAGCTGGGTCAAGTTGAAGTGAGCAACTAATGGACTGAGACACTTAATTTCAGCACCAAATTTTGCAGACTCCATAGTGTAAAGCTCAGAGAGGAGACCAAATATGGATTGGCTTATTTTCTTCAGATTAGATGGGCTCAGCAGTTTTGCATTCCTGATTACCTATTAATATGAAACTATACTGACATAATATGCAAGGACCAAATTCTGTCTGACACAGAGCATCAAAACTCTGTCTCAGGGCAGCAGTTTGCATGTGAAATAGAACAGAAATATTCATAGTATAGTCTCTCTCTCTCTCTCTCTCTCTCTCTCTCTCTCTCTCTCTCTCTCTCTCTCTCCCACACGCTTCCACACCAGCCTCGGAACGCCACTGCTGGAGTTAACATGGCTACACTTCTCACCTTCACCTTTGATCTGGAGGTCTGCTTTGCCACATGTGGTCCTGGTGTTACATATTGGGCCAGTTGCAATTAGTGAGGTTGAGAGGCTGGGTGAGTTTAGAATCAGCATTTCTTAGGAAAACTAGTATTTGTCATTTTATACTGTTAGTGTTTGTATATATCTTCTAAATGATTTTATATCTTCCTGTAGCCATTTACAGTAATCTGTGATAATAAACCAAAAAAACCCTTTACCAGTTGTTGTAACTGAGTTGAAAAAGGGGGACCCACCTTGACATAGAACACTATAAAAAACTGCAAATTGTTGAAATGAGGAACCCAGTCTTTTTTTAGCTTGCAGATATAAGTATGAATTATAAGCACAAATATAAGACGCATTGCGCACAATTTCTAAGAGATGCATCGTGTACGACTTTTATACAGTACATAGATTGAACGAAAAGATGGCGCTGAGTCGATTGAGAGAAAAGCAATGCATGGTCGCAGAAGCGCGTGGAAGGTAGTGGATATATGATGAAAAAGGTAAAAAGAGTGGACCGCATGTTAAATGTATGGGTATAGGTGGGTGAAAATGGTTTTATTTTTTCGCAGATTTCGGTGTTTAACAAAAACAAAACAGCAGAAAGCGGTGTTATTTTTTATTTCAATTTTTCTCCAATTTTATCCATTGTAACCACTTTAAAAGTGTACTTGGTAGGTGGTTAAGGTTGTACAGTGTCAGCATACAGTATGGGTCTTGGTTATTATTGAAAAGGGTCAAAAGAGCGGATTGTCGAAAAGTGGACCATTGAAAAGCAGGGGACGCTTTTCAATGGTCCACTTTTGTGTACAGATCTGGTTGTACCATTTCCAAAAGAATGTGATAGAGCTGGAAAGGGGGCAGAAAAGGCCAGTAGAAGTGCTCATATGTTTTTAGAGTACCTGCCCTATGAGGAAAGGCTAAAGCATTTGAGACTTTTTAGGTTAGAAAAAAGATAACTAAAGTGGAATGAGGGAGACACATGACAGATGTTTATAAGATTATGCACGTTGGGGGGAAAGCGGGTGGAGTGCCTTTTCTCTTCCTCTCCCATAACCCAGCACATACTGGAATTCTACATGGTCACCAAGAACCATTTTCTACATTATGAAAATTCCTTCTGTATGGCAATGCTCCATGTGGCAGTTGTATGAAATCACACCAAGATTCTCCATGACAGCATTAAACAGTTTAGGTGTCTGTTGATGTTAGTGCTGAGAATGTAAACAGTCTCCATATGGAGATTTTAATATTTGTATCAGCCTTCAGAGCCTGAAGAAAGAAGAAAGTAGCTGAAAAAATAGAAAATGTGTTGGCACACTAGCGTAGACCCCCCCCCTCTTTGCCATAGAACCAATGCAGAAAGTATAAATAGGGGCTGCTAGCTCCAAGAAACCCAAGTTCCAGTTCAACAGCAGAGAAGGGCAATATTTTTCCTATTTTCTCAAAATTGTCACCTGAAGGCTGAAGCTGATTACAGCAGACCCCATGTTACTTGTATTCATTCAATTTGATTTCTTGAAGCTCCCCATTTTTAAGTCACTGATAGCCCAATCGTACCTAATTCCCCATGTGCCAATGCAGCCACTCCAACAGGCATGCACTGTATCCAGCGGGGGAGTTTCAAGCCACGAAAGCCTCCTCGATGTAAGGAAACATTGATTCCCTGCTGGGTCTACTTGGACCTGCGCCAAGTATATAGCTGGAGCAAGTCTGAGTGGACCCAAGAAGGTGGATTGAGACTTGGAAGGTGGATAGGATATTGGCAGCCCTTCCTGGCCTCAATCTACACTCCTCCCCACCCCAATCACCACCCTGTTCTGTCCACCCCCCACCTCCCATCCACCCCCTGCACTGACACCTGCACTGGGGCTTGCCACCAGGCCACTGGCGAACGGACTTAGCCACTCACCGCTTGCGGTGGTACCAGGCCATGCTGTGTGATGTGTTGCATTTTGCAACAGCTGTAAAGGACCTACCAGAATTCTAGTTCTGGCAACATTAGCCCCTGTTAGGATTGAGCCGTGAGGCTGCACTTACCTGGGAGTAAGTTTATGGGACTTACATTTGAGTAGACCAGGGGTTCTCAACCCCTTCCTGGCCGAGTACCACCTCAGGTGCCACTCTCCTGCTGTGTACCACTGGAAGTGACTGGCAATGACACCATCACCAGTTACTTCCGGGTTTTCAGGTTTTTGGAGGCCAGAAAACGCAGGTAGGAGATTCTGGGCAGGTGGGAGGGCACCAAGCAGGTCAGCCAAAGGCAGGAGCTTTTCGGGAGTGAAAACGCACCACTGAAAGCGCCACGTCGGAGCAGGGGTCCAGCGGTCTGAGTACCACCAGCAATCGGCTGAAGTAACACTGGTGGTACTAGTACCACTGGTTGAGAACCCCTGGAGTAGACCTATGTAGGATAGTGCTGCAAATCTCCTAAACTATACAGAAGTATTTTTTTAAAAAATCCCCAAACCCAGTAGAGTGGCAGTGCCTACAGAAGCTCGAAAACCAAGACCTTTCCAAAATGAAGTCATACCCTGTCCTGGGCACGTGTGCTGTGGTGTTATTTAAGATGAGTTTGACATTTGAAATCTCCTGGTTTTTATTTTGGTTTCTACACTGGTCCTTTCAGAAAGCTTCCAGAAAGCCTCTTTTGTTCTCAGCTCCACTTCATTTCTGTCTGAGCCGAGTTTCCCCTCTTTGTGCATTGTCAGCAGTGTGACCTTGCAGCTCGTTAGAACTGGCTAACAACAGACTTCAGTTCCAATCTATATGGGGTAACTCAGAGATTCTGTCATTCAGATACTCCCTTCCTGAAGACAAAAAGATGTCCTGCTGACTTTGGAAACCCAACGTTCCCAGATTTCTTTCATGAGCCAGTGTGCTCGAAGGAGAAAAATGGCAGAAGGAATTTTGCATTCTTGCAAGAGAACCAAATGGCCTCTTCCACATGGAGTTGTTGCAACAAAAGGACTGTGAAACCATGGCTGAATGAGCCAGATGTCATTGTCCCGTTGCAGACAAATCATTGTTTGTCCATTGAGAAACCTGCGACACAAGAGTCTGAAAAGCAGCAATTCTCAGACCCAGTATAGGAAAGGTAGCTACGTTTGTGTCACCTATTGGATGATGTGTGACAAGTGATGGCATTGCAAGTATCATTCCTTCATCATTTTGATTTTTTTCAACCATCTCAATCTTCCTTCTTTTTTGTTTACATTCTCTGGCTCTCCTTGGAGGTTGTGTGCTCAGCCTTTCCTACACTGGAGCCATATACTTCCTACAATTAATAGGTTTTAAAATATTTTCTAGCCATGTCAGTTAGGCTTTCAGTCTTGGGGCCAAGGACAGCCCAAAGCCTTTGGCTTCTGAGATGCAGCACCAAATATCAGCTCCATTTACTTTGTGGTACCTAGCACCACTTACACCTTACCCAGTGGCACACCAGCAGGTGTATAGAACTGCTGCTGCTGCTTCTCCTTCTATGCTTGCTGGACCTAAAAAGGAGGAGGGAGATGATTGGAAGATGAAAAGAAGGAGAAAAGAGTGGTGGACTAGAGAGCATCCCTTCTTGCCTCTCCTCCACTTCCTCCTTATCTACTTCCCCTTTTACTCTGTCCTCTTCCTTTTCAAATCTATTGTGTATGGGAGGAGCAGGAGCTATAGGGTGATTGGAATAATCTGCCACATGACTGCCTTAGTCTGCCTCATGGACAGACTGACCCTGCTTGGACTGGAATGCTAACCCTCTGTTCTTCAATATTATGGTGGTAGAGCTTGGGATGTTGTTGCAGATGTCCAGCACTAGTACAGCTGCTGTGAACATAGCAGTTGTGAGAGTAAGGGCGAAATCTCGCCCAATTTTAAAACGGTGGAGTGAGTTCACCATTCTAAGCTGTCAGGAATGTGTTGTAAAGCACATTCGTGACAACTTTAGAATAAGGGCAGCCAGCGCGGAGGCTGGCTGCCCTCACTCCACCGCCGGATCATCCTCACAGCCACCAGAGAAGGTGATCCCCCAGTGGGTGCGGTCCTGGTGGTGAGGGAGGGGGGCCATTGGCTGAGCCGGCCCGGGGGGGATAGTGGCCACCATATCCCTGTCCCCTTCCTGGGCCGGTGCGGCCTTTACACGGCCTCCTCCAACTTCCGCCAGCTAAATAGCTGGCGGAAATCTGGGGCCTCCCCGCGTTTCACCGGGGGAAGGGGATGTCCGAGGAGACCGAGGAGACCTTGGGGAATAGGGATAGGATCTGGCGGGCGGCCTGGGTCGCCCACCAGATACTTAGGCAGGATTGGGCTGTAAGCCTTGCATGATCATCTATGCTGGAGCTATCACAAGAAAAAGATCCATTATTTTTTGAAGGAAGGTTCTTGTACATAAGATACAATTATACTGGAAACCTCAGCCTAGCAAAAAATTTTTTGAAAAGCTTATGAGTGAGAAAAGGATGGCAATGCTGTAAACACATTTTGCCTGACACAGTCTATCCAATGTAGTGTTGCCTTGTTACTTCACTAGTTTTGCTTGAGAAAGTCTGCTGCCTTGTTGGCCTTTATAACCCTGCCCCAGGTCAGAAGGCTGAGCTTGGGATATAAAGCTCTCTTATCTCAAAGCAACTGACTCATATAAATAAGAATTGTATTTCCTTTCTTCCCCATGCGTTTTAAATTAAACATGAAAATGGAACTTTCCCCCACCGTACAACTCTCAGTTCAGTTTTGAGGGAAGAAAGGCATAACTCCTCACAAGTGGGTTCCATCCAGGAGGGAAGTCTCTGTATTTCTTCACTAGCCAGAATTATTTGGAAAAGAGTCGGTGGAGAGATGCCTTCTATTGTGTTGTTATATAATTTGCAGTTAGGATAAGCTCTCCGATTCCATTAAAGTACATTGCTCCCTCCACGCACACCCCAGTAATGTTCACAAAACAGATGTGTCTACTTATTAAATTATATTTTGCTGTTCAAATTGGGGCAACTTAACAAAGGCACTCTTCTTGGACTAGCATGGCATCCCACACAGTCTGGACTGGCGTTCTTTTGCAAATGAATGGAAATGCCAGGGTGTTGAGCTCCTGAATCAAACATAATTGCTGTTTTTCCATGTGGCATGCCAGAGCAACACAGTACTTGCTGCCCTGGCAGCTGTCAGAAATGGACCCCCAAGGTCACCAATACTGAACCTACTTTGGGAAGAATCCAGAAAACAACATGAAGGGAACTGTTGCTTACTGAGAGATTCATAGGGTATATAATGCTAATGTGTGGTTGCATGCCTGCAGCCAGATCTTCAAGCATCCCCAATGAACTTTCATCTTTTTGCCTTTGTGAAATGAAGCTGCTCGTGAACATGGCTTGTATCAGAAGAAGGCTGCAATCCTATACACACTTACCTGAGAGCAAGACTCACTGAAATAAATGGGGACTTGCTTCTGAGAAGACATGCAGAGGATCATGCTGGAACAGTTTTATGAAGTAGGGCAGGTGGATCTCTTCAGAGGAGATGGTCAGGAGTGGCCAGATAGTACGAGACTGTGCTTTGAAGCCTGCCAGTTGCATAGGACCATTGACAGGGATGTTGTTTGGTGCCATACCTTGTGTGGAGGAAACCCATACCTTAAAAGGATACCTTGTGCATGTTAAGATGAGGCCCTGTCTTCACAAAATGAGAGTCAACACATAGTCCCATAGCTACCATGTACCCAGATGGTTGTGTGAATAGGGTAAACCTGAAATAAATAATAAAAATTGCGCCAACTGTCCCATGTATAACTAGTCAAAAAATGCTAACATTTTCATTTTTTTCATGTGAAACCCAAAGTATATTGTAAAAAAAAAAATCACAATATACTTTGGACCACCATAATGCATTCTGTGTAACATGTAGTTTGACCCTTAAGTTTCTTAAGTGGCTTTGCCTGAGGGAAATATTAACTCTAGGTTTTATAAGGTGTCTTTTTTTTCTTCACATGCCATTCAGCATATGCTTGTGTGTGAAGTTTATGCAACATGAACTGTTTTTGTTATTTATATTTCATCATACTTCAGTGCAAAATTTATTTCCTTTCCCCAGAGCCTCAGCTGAGCTGTTTTGCTCAATTGCCTCAAAGCTTCTATCTGATTCCTGAGTGGAATGTGCTTTCGTACAGCTCAGATAAAAGGCTTTTGCTTCCAAGTCGTGACGAGGATAGGGCTGGAGATCATGCCTCCATCAAAGCAGCAATGATGACATGCTGACTCATCTCGGAGCAATCAAACTAGGAGCTGACAGTGTACAAAATAGAACTTGCAAAAAACCCCACAGGATGCCCTCTGTCCACTTCCCATAAAACTCATCTGGATTAAAACTGTTGTCAGAAACATAGTGTAAACTGCTTTATGTTTGATGTGACACAGTCATTTTCCACAGCGTTTCTCAAGGATTTGCCACAGTAAACACTTCAACATACAATGTGAAGGGAAGCCTTGTATCCCCAAACATGCGGTACAAAAAAGCCAGAGATATGTAGACAGTGGTAGCTCTCTGGCACATCTTGCCATATGTTTAGGGATGCACCTCTCCCCTTCACAGTTTTCATGCTTGATTTGACAGGCACCAGTGGAACTCAGTTGTTACATAGACTTTGAAGCAGTTCAGTGGTGTAGTTGGGAAAATCGGGGGTGGGGGAGTGCATGTGTAAAACCCAGGTTCAATTATTGGCCATGAAGATAACTAAACGGCTTTGGAAAATCTTTCTCTGCCATGTTAACCATGTTAAAATGTGGAGAAACCCATATATGCCACTCTAGTTCCTTGATGTTTGCCCTTGCCTATATTATTGCATTTGTTGTATGCCATGTTTCCATGAAGGAACTCAAAGACAGTTCAAGGACACCATGAGACAGTATAAGCCAGTGTTCCTTAAACTTTTTCGACCAGTGGCTGCCTTGACCATTGGCAACGACTCCCCATTATATTATGTTGATGCCTGCCAATTGGCATTACACTGATGATAAAGCCCAAGCCCGTCTGGAGTGAAGGGAGATTTTCACAGGCAATACCTAAGGTCTGGGAAGCTTGTATTCAGAGAATCTCAGATTCAATCCCTGGCATTTCCAGACTCTTGCATGAAACTTTGTAGAGCTTCTGCGAGTCAGTGTAGAAAATGCCGAGCTGGAGGGCAGCTTCCTATGGAGAAGAATTCGTATCCCCCACTCTGGCTTATTTCTTTTACAACACTCAGAAGTATGTCCCATTGAGACTTACTCCCAGAAAAGTGTGTATAGGATTTCAGCCCCACTGAACATTGTGAATTGGACAAGGATTGTCTCCAATGGGTCTTGAAGCCATTGGGAAAGGTGAGAAAGGCAGCCCATTTGGTCTTCTTGCTGCTCCAAATACATGAACACCACACCTAACAAAATAAGCCAATCCACTCATTTTCTAAACCTGTAAGAAGGTTACTGTTTGTTTTGAGTCTACACAACTCCTGCCAAAATACAAGCAGTATTACCCTCATTTGAACCGAGAAGCGATTGAAATTTTGAAACATCCTGTCAACAAACGAGAAGAATCCTTGAAAGTAAATACTAGTTGGCTTCTGATTATAAAGAAAATGCAAATCATGGGATACCTTGAGATGGGGAAAACCTGAAGAGGGGATTCGATTGCACCTCATTAACAACATTTGGTTGTATCAGGAGTCACATTCGGCTACCAAAAGAGATCGGAAGTGGGCTGTCAGTAATCGGCAGATGTCTGGTCGTCTCGCTGTTAGCAATCCTTTGAAGATGTTGGAAGTAAAGACCAATGAAACGTCAGGAGAAGATGTGTCTTTTTCTGCTTTTAATAACTGGCCAGTTTACCCGGAGAATGTCGTTTTTAACTCTGTAATCTGTACCGGCCAAGAAATCCTAAAAACCTACTGTAAGAAAGTATTTCAATTTTAGCACCCTTTACAAAGTCCTCGCACTACCCATTGAAAACAGGCAAAGTTTATTATTTTGCCCTGTTGAAAAGGAGCTTCTTCAGTAAACAGAGGCCAAGAGCACTCCTGAAGGATTAAGTCAAATGCTGACTGCCAAGATTTTGATAGCAGGTTTTAATTCTATACTCTTATGGTATTATTTATTTAGTACTTTGACATTTTGATCCAGAGTCAATACTCTTTCTCTTGCATATTACTGCTCCGTTGGCCATAGTAATACAGGCCAACCATTGTGGCTTTCTAGCCTTCACCAGCTCCTGCCTCCACTGTTCATTTTTGCTCCCATGGGGGCCTGCTATTACTGCCTGGCCTTCCCTTGCTGAGCATTAACTGTATCACAGGGGCTGAGATACAGGCTGGCCCTTTTGAGTCTCTAAGAGTACCTTTCTCATTGTTTGAGAGGAGATGGCCAGGTGTGCAGACGTTGAGCTGGTGCTGTGCTCCACATCCAGGTGGAGTGCAGTGCACTACCGATGCACATTTTAGAGTGCTGCCCCTGGATTAAGTGGAATAGAAGTGGAACAATGGTGGAAGCAGCATCACAATGGTGGGTAATGTGCCACCACAAAGACAGTCAAAGAATCACAAAGATCTCAAATGGGCTGTCTAATCTATCAGCCCAATCCTATTCTCCCCCCCCCCAAAAAACCGATTCATTGATGCCAAAATGGCTACCGCTGCATCCGAGGGGGGGGGGCAGTTTTATTTATTTATTTATTCTATTTATAGAATTTATACCCCGCCTTTCTTTTAAAACAATTTAAAACAATTGTTTTAAAACAATTAAAACAGTTGCGGAGGTCTCTGCTGGATAAGGGAACATTTGTTTCCTTACCTGGTGATAAGCCGCCGCAGTGTGTGTGTGTGTGGGGTCTACTTGGACTTGCACTAGTGAATTCACTGGTGCAGATCTGCGCCGTAGACCCACGCTGTGGAAGCCAGTTCAGGAAGGAGGCTAGGATTTGGTGGCTGCCACTTTTTGCTGAACCTGCCTTCCTCGACCCGCTCCACCCTCCCTCTGCCTCCATCACCGCTCTGTTCCATCCATCGCCGCTCCATTCCATTCTCCCCTGCCTCCATCGCTGCCTCATTCTGCCATTCCCTACCCCTGTTCTGCCTTCCCCTCACCCTGTCCCACCTCCCCCGCAATCCTACCTACTTCAGCATGTCCAGGAGGATTCTCCGACACACACAGGAAAGCTCTGGCCTTCCCATTGGCGCTCTGACAGTACACAATTTTGCACGTTGTTGGAGTGATTTTAACAACTGTTGTAAGGCAGTTAGTGTTGGCGGAATGCTCTAGCACTCTGCCAGTGCTAGAGTCCAATAGGATTGAGCTGTAAGTCAAGCTATAACTAAAGCCAGTGTAGTGTCTTGTGTTTGGGGCTTGGGAATAGAAAACCCCAAGTGGCCTTGGGCATGACAGGGTGTAGCCTTAGAGTTCTACCATTCGGGGCACCTTGAAGAAAGGTGGTATATCCTTTTTTGTCATATTTATGTTATTATTTGTGTAGTCAACACATTTATATCCCATCCTTCCTCTGAGGAGAGTATGTGAATAATGTACATGATGTTCAATCCTTACAACAGTTCTGTGAGGTACATAAGCATGAAAAATAACTTGTCTAATGCTACTTTACTGAGCTTCATGGTTGACTTTGTGAATTTTAATTCAGGTCTCACTTTGTCCTTGTCCCAACATTTATCCACTGGTCTTATATACACTTGTATGGCTATACAATCACAGTAGTCTGACTCAGTTGGCAGAGTGGCCACCTCACATGCCTGAATATCTGAGGTCGGCAGTTCGGGACTCCCAGAAGTATCCGTGAGCAGTCAAAAGCAGTCAAACTGCTGTTGGCACGTCGCTGATAAGCTGCAGAATCTCTGTGGGAGAGAGAAGCTGTGGCTGCAGTTGAACCGTGGGAGGTGAATGCCAGAGAAAGAGGCCAGACTGTGAAGGAAACCACCTGGGATGAGGGGTTCTATGGAAGATTAGAACTTTGTATAGTAAAACCCCCTCGGGGTTTAGCAAGCCTGCCCATGTAAGTCACCTTTGAATTAAAGTTAGAGGAGAAATCTGATGACCAAGAAAATAAGGTATATAAATACTGGTTGTTATTATTATTATTACAGTCCTCAACAGGTTTTGGGGTCAAGATTATAGGCTAGATAGCTTGACTCACTATCATTGTTCCTATAGAACCGAAGGAAGCTTCTTCTTATTCCTTCTCTGTCAACACTTCTCTGAAAACAGACATCTCTGCACCTTTTGGTTGCTCTCAAAAACGTACCTTGGGTCTGATCTTGTCACAATTGACATGAATTATGAAGCTTAAACTTGTCATATTTAGGAACTTTTTTTGATATTATTGCCAACAATTTTCAGCTGCAATGAACTCATGAAGAGTGACAATGAGCTGCAGGCACCTATGTGGCCATTTTTCTCATTTCCACTAACATAGAAAGACAGTAAATCCAAAGTTTCCTACTACACAGGCAAAACCATGAACCGCACTGAATCCTACGTGAACCTGCAAAGTCCATGCAGAGAGCCAATGAACCATCACTGACCAGCACATACATCCAGGGCTCACCATCACCCAACAGCTAGTCTGAATGACCTGCCTCCTATAAATGGAAATATGACGCCTGGTCACAGAAGTTGCACAGGCTTGTGATCAAACAAAGAAAAGGAGCATGTTTCTTCACACAGTGCATAGTTAACATGGAATTGGCTGCTACATGATATGGCAATGGCCATTGGTTTTAAAGGGGTATTAGGCAAATTCTATTCATATAGAGAAGAAGTCTATCACTAGCTATTGCTTTTGACAGATAAGCAGAACCTCCAAGGTCAGAGGCAGACACGCAATAGAGAGAAATGTTGTCTTCATGTCCTGTTTGCGAGCTACCCAGGGGCCCTAGCTGGCCAGTGCTGGAAGAAGGATGCTGGGCTAGATTATCTGATACAGCAGGGCTCATTGTGTTTTGAATCCTCAAATGGGTTTCTTCTAAAGACTTGTAATAATTGACTTATGTCAACCTAAGTACCAAATCCTTTTCTGAGGCAGCTGACATAGTTGATTTTTCTATGGCTTATTTTACAGTTTACTGAAAGCTGAAACAAGGTGACCCTCCATCACAGACTGCAAAGAAGCTAGGGGTGGCCTTAGGCAATCATATCAGCTGCACTTCAACTTAGTAATCTTATTGTCTTTCTGCAAAAATAGGTCACCATCAGAAAACCAATTCCCCATCACGGCCTGCAGGGCCCTTGTTGCTGGTATTATGCACATGTGTGTGTGTGTGTGTGTGTGTGTGTGTGTGCACGCGCACACACACATTCTCTCTATTGCTGTACAAAAAGGAAGTACACTGAGGTTCATTTTGAAGAACAGATTCTGATTAGCAGCAAGTCATGCTTTCTGTTAGTGCTACAAGCATGCAGAATAAGATTTGATATGTTATTAGGGTATCTCTTGTGTCGTGCCATGACAGTAAAAGCTTGTTGGAAAATGACCAACTCTCAAATTAAAGGGACACCACATTTTGTTATGCTAGTACAAACACGGCATTTTAGAAGGAACAGCGGAATATATACAGCTGCTGAAGACCTAAAAAACCAACAATGTGCTAGTCACATGCAAGTAAGATGTTTGGTGAACAAGTTTAATATTACAGCTGAATTTGTCAGAATTTAATAGCAAATGTGGGCCAAGCTGAAAAAGCCCATTACCACTGAAGCTGCGATGCAGGGATGCAAGGTTGTTCACAGAAGTTAAATAAATGACTCATTTCTGTACTGAATGGCAGAATTACAGCAGAAAATAAACCTCAAAAGTTATAGCTGTTGGTAAGTTCAAGTAGCCCCAAGTATGTGGTTAATTATATCAGATCTTCCCTATGACGAAGGTTGCATACAAATATAATGGACAGTCTCTGAGGTAAATTGCCTTGATCTTTGCATTTGGGTCATTCCATGTGAAATCAATCAATGCATGAAACCTTAATGTCATGGATTTTGTTCATTTTTGTTTGTACCTTACCATGAGATGTTTTTTTAAAAAAATTCAATTTTTTTGTCCACCCGTTTTTGAGATATTGAATTTTCAAAATTGCCTAAAAATGCCAAAATTCACTTGTCACCATACCTCCAAACGCCATTTACAAGACAACTATGAAAGCTACGGACATGGGACAGGAGTCATTTTAAAGCTAATGAATAGGGCTGTCATGTGATATACAACATGACACAATTGTAAATTTTCAAGAAATTCAAAAATATTCAAATAATATTTATTCTGATTTTTTGGAAAAACGGGATTTTAAATTTTTTTTTAAAAAAAAATCACACTTAAAGGTATATGTCTTGTAGCCAATCAGTCAAAATTTCAAGGTGGTATCTCAATGGTATCATACAAAAATTAATTTTTCTTGTTGGCAGTGACAAGGAATTAAATCCCTCGTCCATTTTTCTACAATTTACATTGATAAAATTATGTGGTAAACTGAAATGAATCCAAAAATTTATAACAGGATTTTTACAGATAATGAATTCACTTTCTATTCTTTTACAGGACCAGCTTTTCAGTAAAACTATCAAAATCATGAGCTTTTTACTTCTGTTCGTAGTTTTAAAATTTTCCTTTGGTTGCTGAATAAGTACTGAATCAGTACAGTGACATTCTTCCTCATCTAAATCATCTTCAGAAGTAAAAAATAACTCTTTGTATGTCCTTTTAATCATATTGCAAATCTTTTCTTTGCAATATGTCTTAGACCTATTTAACACTTTCTTCTTACACACCGGAGACTCACCAACGGAGGTCAAAGAGGCATTTAAGTGGCACACAGCGCAATCCTATCCAACTTACACCGCCGGTGTAACCATCGGTGCAGCGAGAACGAGAGTTCCCAGAACAGAAAGGGGATTCAAATCCCCTTTAAATCCCCATTTGGAGGGGATTTGAATCCCCTTTCTGTTCTGGGGCCTCCCTTTCTCACTGCACCACTGGTTACACCGGTGGTGTAAGTTGGATAGGATTGCACTGTTAAAGCTGTATCAGGGTCCAAATACTCAGACTCCTTAATATGACTAGGAATAGGAATTTCATAATTCTCAGGAGGAATTTCCTTTTCAAGTATATTATTTTCCATCTGACAAGGCTTCTCTTTTCCTAACTGCAATCTGCATGAAGTGCATACTTTCATGTGTGGTTTGATTTCATTATTTAGTGAAACCATCCAATCAGTTACTTTCCTCAAGTCTTTACTAACCCAGTGCCCCCTTTTTTAAAAAAAGGTTTGCAACAGTTTTTTGACCACTAATTATCTTCCATATTTCAAATCATGTAATTATCAAACAGTTAATGAATTAAACTTAATAAAGACTAATAAAGCAGCTTCACAACAATATAATTTTATATTGTTATATAATTATAATTAAAATTTCATAGTTTTCTTGTAAATGGCATTTGAAGGTATGGTGGCAAATGAATTTTGACATTTTTAGGCAATTTTGAAAATTCAAGATCTCAAAAATGGGTGGACAAAAAAATCTGAAAAAAAATATTTTTTAAAACATCTCATGGTAAGGTACAAATGTACCAAAATGGATTTTTCATTGGTTGATTTGACATGGAATGACCCATTTGTCTGTGGCTCTCAAAATAACACTATGACCTACAGCTTGACTTGTCTGTTTTATCACTGAAATCGCCATTAGTTGACATGACTCACACAGGGCCTAAACATGCAGAATGGAGAAAGGTAACGGAAGACTCTATAAATGCACGATGGGAGGAAGAGAGTGTGATTGTATAGCTTACTGTGGGTGTACAGTTGGGTAGGACAAGGTTCATTAAACTACCTTTATTTATTTTTCTCTGTCACAAGTAATTTACTTGATCTTCACATTTTACTTTTGTAGATATGGCTCATTAGGGAATTTAGCTGCTTTTGACTCTTGGCAGAGGGTGGGCTATGAGTTTAACACCCCAATCTCATCTCCCCCCCCCCGCTCTGCTGGTGCAGCCACACCGAAAAGGCATGCACTGGAAGGGGGAGGAGCTGAGGCTTCATAGGCAAAAGGGGATTTAAGGATTCAATTCCCTTACACTTCTGTAAGCCTCCTGCTCCGCAATGGGTCTCCCCGGACCTGCACTGGAGATTTTTCTAGTGTGGAAAGAAAGGGGGCAGGGAGGCTACAGGAAAGGGGGCCAGGATCTGGCATGCACCATCAACATCAGATCCACCCCTTCCCGCAGCCTCCCCACCCCAATTACACCCCTCCCTACCCAGTTTTGTCCCCTCCCCACCCCTGTTCTACCCTCCCCCTTCCCATCTCCCCTGCCACCTTACCTTCCTTGGTGGGCAGCTGGCACTCCATTGACACACACAGGAAGACGTCCAGCAGCGCGCTGCACAGCTTTTTTTTCAGCAGTTGTCGCCAGCAGAACGCACATTCTGCTGGTGAGGCCAAATAGGATTGGGCCAATAACAACAAGACATTTTTACTCTGAAGCAAAAATAAAAAAAAAACAAAACAAAACTCTGAGGCTGAAGGGAGGAGGGAAACCCAAAGCCCAAAATTTTTATTAACTAGTGTTTTGTCTCCTGGGACATTCTAGGTAGAAAAGAAGACCCGTTATTCAACTCGACAGTATTGATCCAGTACAAGTGAAACTGAGGGAGCTTCACCTTGCACACAAGCTGCCAGCTTTATGCCAAGAACGAGTTTATAGAGTCTCAGAACTGATTCTGTGTGCAGAAACTTTTTGGACATTAACAAGAAGTTGTTTTTTCGCATGCTAGAGTGAAGCCTGTGAAACGTATCGTAGCTGTTTCACTGCTCATTGTTAGGAACTAAAAGAAACTCAGTTGTGTGTCCCCCCCCTTGTTTTGCTTCAGAAATAAAGAAAATACAGGGTCAAACTGTACATTGTATTACACCAGTCCTGTGTTTTTCCAGTTCTAATTTTGTAAATATGGCAAAAATACATCTGTCATTAAGAGATGGGCTTAACACAGGAAGTACCAATCAAAATGTGTCTTTTATTCAAAAGCAGCTGTGGATAAGGTGATTATCGTACTAGACCAGCTCTGAAGCATGGATCTAGGGTCTGCAGTAACCTTGGAGAATGGCTTGGCAAGATTATCAGCCCTGTCTCTAGTTGGGGGGGGGGGGGGACAACAAGCCTTTGCTTAAGCATGTTGTAAGAAGAATCTCAGGCATAACACTAGGTGCAAAAACAAAACCACAAACCCAAAGTGTAAAGCTGGAAAGCTATGATCAGCTGCTCACCCTCACATTTTGAGCCTTTTTGGGACTTTCTGGTGTTTCCTTCTCTGGGATTAGTAAGAGAAACTCTTATTCTTTGGCTAACATGAAAGGAAACATAACTCTCCCCCCCTCCCCTCAGCCCAATCCTTTTCTGGAAGTGGAAGAGGTTTCCACTATCATAACATGACTGCCGGCGGAGCACGGAGCGCTCCACCGATGGCCATTTTCAGAGTGATGCTGCAAGAGGCGGCAGTGCTCCCTGTCCATTACTGGACCCTGCCACAGTCACTGGAGCAGGTAAGGCAGCGGAGTGGGTGGAGAGGGGGAGGTACACGGGGTGAGAAGGCTGCTGGAGGGGGTGGATCCAGCGGCAGTGGCGTGCGCTGGATCCTAGTCTCTCTTTCAGCAGCAGCCCTGGTTACATACAACTGCCTATTTGCGTATTGTTTGCTTATTTATATTGGACAAAATGGGTTGAAAGACTATGCACTGGATGCAAGAATATTGGACTGTCTTGGAATTATCCAGTGTTCTGCTCAATTAAAGGGCTTTAAAACCCTAAATTACCTGTTTGACTCCACAGGCAGCTGGAGAACAATGTTCTGTAAAACAACCAAAACATAATATTTTTTGTCTGTAATCAGAAAATTACTTGTTAAGGTTTTTTGGTTTGTTTTTTGCTATATGGTCTGAGATACAACTGTAAAAAAGGTCAGCTCAGCAGTTTTTGTATTATTTATACACAACTAAAAGTGCAATCAATGCCTTGGAATGTGACATGAATACCCAATTCAACAGAGAGTGCACATGCTTGCAGCCTCCAGGGCTACACATCAGCAGCTGGTTAAAGAAGCTGGAATCACACTGGTCAGTGGTTTAGTAGTGGGGAAGAGAGGACAGGATGACTGAACTGAGCTCCTCCTTGTAAACTATTGACCAGAGGGATTCTAGCTTTGTTTATAGGATTATGTTATGTCTGCATAGTCCTTAGCTGCTGGATTGGGCTGGGCATGTGATTGATTCCCCATTTAGCTTGACTGGGATACGTACACAGAAGCCTGGACTGGGGCAAGAAAGTTTATTGCAACTCCATGCGCAAATCCAAGTAAATACTGTATATAAAACAGATAAACTATGATTTACAAATGGGGTGGGTAGGTGATTAAAGGTAAAAGTCAAAAGCACAAAATGAATTTGGGTCATGTCTGCTGTTATAAAACATTTTTAATTTATTTAATATCATGTTCTCCTACTCTGCAATGATACTGTATATTTTCTAGAAAAAAAATGCAAACAGATTATTGCATAACATTGTTTCCAAATTAGCCCAGAAGTATTTGCTAACGTAATATTCAGACAGAATACGAAAGGTGTTCCAATACTGAACGTTTGTCTTCAGGAGAGGTTTATAATAATAGAAGATCTTCGATGGAAAGCAGCACCCATTAAATTATCTCTCTTTTGTCAGACAGAGCAACATTGCGAACAGAAACACAAGCTGGAGAACGTCAAAGACTATGTTCCTGAAAAGTGACTATTTCACCTGGACCTCAGTGTGTGTGGACTATTTTGCATAATTCTAGAGACCCCCTAGGATTTCGCAAGTACAGAGTATTATAAATATCGCTGAGATACAGAGATGTGGCATTTAACAGTATTTCTATGTCTATATAGTTGCACCAATGTCGTGGAATGGCAATAACATATACATGAAAAAAATAATGATTAAAAAGAAAATATATTATGCACACAATGCAAAATACTGTATTTTAGTTCTGAGACAATTCAAGCATATACAGCATATATATACATCATAAAGCTTAGGATCTTTTTTTGTTTGTTTTGTTGTTGTTTGCATCATTTAGAAGAAGCAATCATGAAAAGGCGGAACACTGTTCAAAACGCAACACCCCACCTAGTGCACTCTGCTTGTTCACCTTTGAAAGACACACATAACACACACACACGCACACACACAAACAATGGATACATTATCTGCTGTAATTTACAATATATATTTGAACTTTATAAAAATACAGAAAAGAAAAAAAAATTCCTCACACTCAGATACTGAGCATTAACCCTTTGAGTACTAATTCCCACCTGCAAACACTGCAGAACACATTCATCTGACACATATTATATATATATATATATATTTATAACATTCCAACAATTATAATAATCATCTGTAATGTACACTGTAAGGAAATAGTCTTACATATCATAAATGGAGGGATTCGTAACATGCTGATAAGAAACATATAATGACTTGAACTCGTTAAAGATTTTGACCAAATATGCAAAATAATGCTACTCTCCTCTCCCAGGGAACTGCCAAAAATATGGTTACTGGAACGGGTGTGATATGTCTGTACGTTTGTTCTTAGTGGCCATATAACATTGTGCTTGTCCTTTTTATTTGTGGAAATACTGCTCTCTTTTTTCAGTGCAGACTTGTTTCCCCTTTTCTTTTTTGCTGTATGGTCCCATTCATGTTATGTCACCAATTTATAACCAGACTCTTTTTAATTTAAAAAAAAAATTAAATAAGGGTAATTATAATTCTATTTTTCCCTGTGAGTTGGTGCTTTGTGTCCAGATGTTCATGGATAACTATATAAAAAGAAATCTCTCTGCCCAAAGCCTCATGAATAGAGAATGTTACTGACCCTAAAATGTCCTGGAGCTGAACAGAATAAATCAGGACTGCGATTGAAGGTCAAATTTGCATGGAAGTATAAAGACAATCCTGAATTTGCTTTGGCAGAGGATTAGAGGACAGGGGAAGGAAGGGGATTTCTCCTAAAAAGTGGAATTAATACAGATATATTAAAACGTACGCTCCTGTAAAGTGATGTAGCCTTCCCTTATGTAACTACAGTGAACTACATTGTTATCATCGCTATAAAACAACAATACTGCACATACAAATCTCCTTCTAACCCCCAACAAGAATAAGGGGACAATCTGGTCAAAATTAAGTATTTCTAAGTCCTGTCCATTTCAGTGAGTTGGATTTGAGTAGGTGCACCACCACCCCCTTTTCCACTGAAATCAAAGGCTCCTAAAAGCTCTTAACCTGGCCTGGATTGTTCCCTAAAGGCCCAATCCTTTCCAACTTTCCAGTGCCAATGCAGCCGCAACGCAGTCCCAAGGTAAGGGAACAAATGTTCCCTTACTGTGGAGGAGGCCTCCGTGACTGCCTCCCCCACCGCAGGATGCAGCACACACCCCATTGGCACGACTGCATCAGTGCTGAAAAATTGGATAGGGTTGGGACGTAAGTTAAGTAAATGTTTGTAGTCCTCAAAGAGTTAATGATAAAACTGCACGTTTCTCCTTTTACAGGTGATTATAGGACAGCTTGCAGATTGGTTCCAAAAGGCATACTTACAAAGGAGTGAAACTTGTGGAGGCAGCTGCTAGTACACTGCACAGTGCCACATACAATGAATAGTGCATGCTTTTAGACATTAGAGTGGACCCTTATCAAAGCTATCATATAACCTTATACAAAGGATTGTGCCACTTAAACTAGTGCAGTAGTGTTTTTTTTCTTTGTTCATAGATCCAAAATGCTGTAGATTAATACCAACAGAAATAGTCACAGCCTTTTACAATAGGTTTCTGGTTTTGTTTGTTTTTCTCATTTTACACATGTAACACTAGAAAACAGCAAATGGTATTATCCTGACATATGTCATGCAAAAAAACAAAACAAAGACAAAACAACCAATACAGCACCATAGATGTTAACAGGGACGTTACCTAGTAATTCTCTCCAACAGAAGAGAGACAGAACAGTGACTGTACACTACATGAGTTTACAGGCCATATGCCACAGAAGGTCTTTAGAGGCAGTATCACTTTTGTAGGTCTAAAAAGCTGTGTTAGTCTGTTTAGAAAATCCTCCTTATCTTTCTGCTACTGAAACTTTTTAAATCCATGGTACAGCATTTGGCTATAAAAAAATAAGCAAGGGAATGCTGTGATGCTGATATGTGTATAAAAGTGTCTGATGCTAATGAAAAAATTGAAAAAAATAAAGGGGGAAAATACAGCATGGCATAACAAAAGGATATTGCCTCCTATTCAGCTCTCTACTCGGCTCTTATTCAACTTTATTTTTCAAGGGTCCCTCTCACCCCAGAACCATATTCCATCACTCTTTTAAACAAAACATTGAAACCGCAGCTGCTTTTTAAAAGCCTCTTCTTATTAAGAAAACAATAATTGAAAACCTGTACAATTTACTGATGCGCTACACAAACATGTATAATCATAATCAGTTGAGAAGGAAAACCAAGATTAGGATGATTTGAGTTGCAAAAGGAGAAAAGTGGTCCACCAACTACACAGTAGTTTCATTCTTCCACGGGCCGGTTTTGATATTTCCTGTACTATCTGAACTGTAGATCATGGCTTCGTGCATGTTTCCCTTTAGAATCCCATTGTGGCTGGTTGTGCTAAATGGCAAGGACTGTGTCCGTGGATGCATCTCAAAATGAGCTGCATGGTGCACAGTGTCACTTTCGGGCATTTTCGCGCAACTGTAGATCACAGTACTTGCATCACTACTTTCAGGCTGGCTGATGGTAGGATATGGATCATTTTTTGCACAACATGCCCGCCTGTGCCCTGACTGACTGTCATGTGTACTGTGTGGACTGTCTGTGTGCGAACTGTGGATGCTGCCATCAATACTGGAAGGAATATGGTAAGCATACTCTCTTTCTCCTGCAGACCGGTGTCGGCTGAAGTATCGCGGCTTAGTTCTGCTTTTCAGACATCTGTGAATGTGCATGTTGGGTCTGAAAGTCCCTTCGTTGTGTACATGAATATGAGCCTCATCTTCTAGTAGCTGATCACAGTGCATTTTTGCGCAGCACGGTGTAACCGGTGAAAGGCAGTTAACGTGGTTTTGGACCGCTTGTAGATTAGTAAGTTTGCAGTGACTAGCGGCTGGGTGATTAAAAACTGCTGACTTAGTAGGACAAGGTGACTCCTGAAGACATGGGGCATGAACCTGGCTTTCCCCATTGACATTAATCTTTGGGCGAACGTTAACTTGCACTGAGTATGTGTTTCTTCTAGATGGGCAACAGGACCACCAGCAATGCCACACATCATCTCTCTTTGCACAGTGATGAATAAGGATGAAAAGCCCTAAGGTCACACAAAATGCTCCGTATAGACAGCTAAATATCATATCCAAGAAATGTCCTTGAGAAACCGCAAGTGCGCCAAAGGTCCAAGTGGCTGTAAACAGGAACAAAGTGAATGCTGCTGCTCGAAGCTGAGCCTTAAATGAGTGCTCATTTTCCAGCAAGGATGAAGAAATCATTGAGCACGTGGCTTGGGAGACTGAGCCAGCATCTGTCATGTGACTATGGCCAACCTCTGGACTGGCCAGCCTCTGCTGGTCTTCCGTTCTTTCCTTCAATTCATATTTGCGTTCTGGGTGGCGTCTCAACTGCACATACGTGCAGAGGAAATAAATGCAGGTGACCAGGACAATGAATGCAACTGGTCCATAAAATGCGCCAAGACTGGGTTCCCATGACATCCAACAACTGTAAACAAGAGAAAGTACTTTTAAACCCAAAGTAATCAAATCAATAGTTTAAAAGTCATATTTTCTGAAACTGGCATTTAGTCTCTGTTTTTTCTGTTTATAAATGTTTTGGTTCTTTGCTGTCTGTACAACTTCTACAGTTTAATAAATAATATTTTTAAAGAGAATGTGGCGTCCCCAGGTGGTGAGCGGATTGGAGGAAAAAGGAGAGAGAAGTCAGGGGGCACATCCTTCCAGTCCCCTCCCCACAGCAGATCCCCCCACATCAAACCAGGAGGTTCTGGCCTGGTCCCAGTTGTGTCTGGCTGCCCCTCTCCCTTCTCGAGGCCTTAGAAGTACCATGGGGAGGATGTTACGGCACCACCCAAACGTTCCTCCATGGGGCTGGCCAGGAAGGCATCTCTGGGCTCGCAGGCCCTCCCTTGTTAATCCCAGGGAAGGAGAGGATGCTCACCACTCGCCCTCCATTCTGGTCCTTGGCTGCAAACCTTCGTCATCAGCCAGCAGCAAGGCCTTTATAATCTGCTGTTGGGTCAGTTTCTCCCTCTGCTCCTGCTCCTCCTACACCCCCCTTGACGTATGCAGCATTCTTGTTGCCATGGCAACCAGGACATCAAGCACACTCCAGGCATGTCGCCCCAGAGGCTGCCCCATGTCTCTTCGGAATGGCAGGGGCATGGCCATAGGCCTCACCAGCACTATGGCTAGAGGCCACATCAGGTGCCACAGTGGGCCATGAGGCAGCCCAGCATCGCCGGGGCAACTTGCTACCTGGCAGAGAACAATTAGGACTGCAGTCATTTAGGGTGCCAAGATCTTCAGCAGTGCCACAAAAAATCCTGGGGTGCGCCTCCTGGGTTGTGCAGTGAAGTCACTTTGGTGGCAAGATACTTTGGGCTGGCCTTGAAAAGTACATGTATTTGAATTTATCTCACTTTCTTTGGATCGGCGTGTCAAACTTCCCAGGTTTGTTTTTTTTAAACTAGGAATCTCAAACACTAAACCAGGCTAACAGCTTCATCTGAGAAGAGCAACACACAAATCTGTGTGCATGCCTTAAAAAGTTTTCAAGACTGCACAATTTATGCCAAGGAAAAGTAGAGCAATCCCCAGTGGAATGTGCTCTCTTAGGATGCTGTTATTTTCAAGAGGAGCCTCATCATGGGCCACTTCAAAAATCAGTTCCATAAAGAACATGCTGATGTCTGTGAATCAACATTTTTATGTAGTAACACTATTAAAAATGAATAAGGCACGTAACCCAACTGTGCTGTTGCTCAATTTGTAGCTCTCTCTCCTAAGCAATTTTATCACTCCACCTGCTTCCCCGGTTTTCTGCTCACATTGTGATATCTGGTATTGATTGCCCGTGATTAAAGTGATTAAACTAAAGTAGCACAACCTCTGCAACAGTGCCAAAGGGAGAGTCTCTCACAAATGTATGAACATAAATAATCAGATCTTTTAATACCCTGTTGATTATAAGTGATTGTCTAATCACACACATTGGAATAAATAAGTTTTAAAATGATAGAATTTTCAGAATAACCCCCACTCTGTTTAGAGAAAACTGATGTCTATTTCTAAAATGGAATTTACTAAAATGTAGTTTCAAAAAAACAAAAATATGATTTGCTTTACTTCCCCTCTTGTTACAAATATGACAACTTGGCATTATACCAGGGCTTTGTCAAAGCAATTTCCCCACCACTCTAGTATGAACTGAAGGATACCACCTTCACAGTGTCATTAGCATTCAACTAAACCAATGTGTTTAGTTTAACTTATATGCAGAGTACATTATGAGAAATGCAGGGCTGAATGAATCGCAAGCCGGAATCAAGATTGCCGGGAGAAATATCAACAACCTCAGAGATGCAGACGATACCACCCTAATGGCAGAAAGTGAAGAAGAACTAAAGAGCCTCATGGTGAGAGTGAAAGAGGAGAGTGCAAAAGTTGGCTTGAAACTCAACATTAATAAAACTAAGATCATGGCATCTGGTCCCATCAATTCCTGGCAAACAGAAGGGGCGGAAATGGAAGCAGTAACAGATTTTACTTTTTTGGGTTCCAAGTTCACTGCAGATGGAGACAGCAGCCATGAAATTAAAAGACGCTTACTCCTTGGAAGGAAAGCTATGGCAAACTTAAACAGCATAATAAAAAGCAGAGATATCACCATGCCAACAAAAGTTCGTATAGTCAGGGCGATGGTGTTCCCAGTAGCAATGTATGGTTGCGAGAGTTGGACCATAAGGAAGGCTGAGCGCCAAAGAATAGATGCTTTTGAACTGTGGTGTTGGAGAAGACTCCTGAGAGTCCCTTGGACTGCTAGGAGACCAAATCAGTCAATCCTAAATGAAATCAACCCTGACTGTTCCCTGGAAGGACAGGTACTGAGGCTGAAGCTCAAATATTTTGGCCACCTAATGCGAAGAGAGGACTCTCTGGAGAAGACTCTGATGCTGGGAAAGATTGAAGGCAAAAGGAGAAGGGGAAGGCAAAGGATGAGATGGTTAGACAGCATCACTGATGCAATGAACATGAAAATGAGCGAACTCAGGAAGATAGTGGAGGACAGGAAGGCCTGGCGGGATATGGTTCATGGGATCACGAAGGGTCGGACACGACTTAACGACTGAACAACAACAAACCAATGTGTTAATTAAAAACCAATAGACCACTAATCAGAGACATACACCCTAATATATATGCAGGAATTTTGTTGTGATAACTCGAGCACATGGGGACTGTAGACTGGGAGCATGATGTACATTTTGTGGGTCTGATGGCCTAATCCTATGGGCTGTTTACAGTGGCAGAACTCCCGTTCCGCCACTGTAAATGACACATCAGCATTGCACATTGCACTCCATTGTTGCACACTGCAGAACCACCAGCACAAATGTCTGGAGGTCCTGTGTGTGCACAAGAACTGCCCAGACGCCTGCTGGAGCAGATACGTTGGTGGCGTGGATGGTCCATGAGTGGTTTGGGGTGGGGAGGGCAGAGGGCGGTTTGGGGGCTGGAGGGGGTGGATCCCAGTGGCAGCAGCATGCACCAGGATGTTATCCCCTTTTTGCTGCCCAGCATACCTGCTGTTTCTCCTCAGACTTCCACAAACAAAAGAGCTGGCGTAGGTCGGAGACCCATAGGTGACCAGGCGGCCTACCAGGAGGGAAGTGAAAAGGTTTTTTTACTTACCTCTTGCTGGCCGTCTGGTTGCTCCAGAGGCGTCGCTCCAGTAGGGGCAGGGCTGTAAGTTTCGCTCCGTCCTAGTCCCGTTTACCAAGTGAGCAGGAGGCGGCCCCGCCCCCTCACTGTCGGAGCCATTCCTGTGCGGAGAAAGCAGCAGGCAGGGTCTCTTGCCTGCTGCTTTCTCTGCATGGGAATGGCTCCGACAGTGAGGGGGCGGGGCCGCCTCCTGCTCGCTCGGTAAAGGGACTACGATGGAGCGAAACTTACGGCCCCACCCCTACCGGAGCGACGCCTCTGGGTTGCTCCCCCCCCCATAGTATGCAGAGCACACGCCCTTGGCACAGCTGCATGCTATGGACTGGCAGGGGATAGGATTGGGCCATTACACACTGTACTGTGCATTATTTTGTATTATAGTGTTTCCAAGCTTGCCTGACAGGTATGTTCCAGAAATTATGCTGGGGGGACCTCTCTTTGATGCCCTGGTCTTTGGCTTGTGATATTCTGCATGGTTCTATCTTGCTCTATTTAACAACTACATTGAACCACTGGGGAAGATTGTCTAGATATTTAGGGTCTGCAGTCATCAATGTGCAGATGATACACAGCTCTATCTCTGTTTGAGATGGAAAATAAAAGGATGTGCAGGTCTTGATCTGGTGCCTGGAGTTGGTAAGGGGCTGGATATAAACAAACACCCTAATTCAGACAAAACAAAAATGTGCTTGGTCAGTATGTCAGCTTATGCAATGCTCTTGACAGGGGTTCAACCTGTTCTGAACAGGGTAGAAAAGGTTAGGTCTGCAGCTGGGAGTGTTTCTTTGGCCAGAGTCCATGCTAGGAATGCATGGAGCCCACATTGGATTTAATGTGTCTTTTTTTCCTTTTCCTTTCACTTTCTCCTTCCCCTCCACCATGCTCCCTGCCCTTGGTGTGAGAAAACGTTATGGAAATTTCCCCAGGGTGACTGTAATTGCCTGGTTTCCTTATCCGACCAACAGGATATGGCACAAACCAGGGGCGTGCCAAGGGGGGGTGCAACCCTCAGGAAGGTGGACACCACAGCGCCCGTGGGCCCATGCTCGGTAATCTTCAGCCCTCTCCGGGCGCAGTTGCCTCATGCTCTCACTGAACAATGTGTTTTCACCACTCTCCGGTGAGAACGCGAAGCGACTGGGCCTGGAGAGGGCCAAAGATTACCAAGTGGGAGTGGTCCGGAGGTGGGCTTTTCACATTAAAAGCTATGCAAAAGCCCGGAAGATTGCGGATGACGTGATTACGTCATTACATCACCCCCGAACTTCCAGAATGCGGAGCTCCCCAGGTAAGCGCTGCACTGGGTGTCACTCGCCCCTGGGACATCGCTGGCACAAACATTTGGACATCCTACCATGAAAGAAAACAAGATCATTTAGGCTAACAGAGGGACAGTGGATTCAAACCCTCTGAAGTCTTCTACCAACCTTATGCTAATATCAACCTCTCTTTATCTAAAGTCTTAAACAGTGAAGCAATCAAGCCCCCTTATGACAGGTTGGAGACATCTGCCATATCCCCAACCCTAATTCAATCCTGTCTCTGGTTCAGAACAGTCAATAAGACTGAACCCCAAACCTAATTTAATTTTATTTCTCTGCCGACAGCAGTCAAAGAGCCAATCCCAGGAAATGGTTGAACCTTCTGAACAAAAGCAGGTCCAGAAGAGCCCCTGTTGGCTCAGAGGACGGGAGTAAAACAATCCATTTTAGTCCCTATGAAGAGGGAGAATGCCAAATAGTTTCTTTTCCACATTTGGCCAGAAAGGTTTGTTAGCAATGTCCCTGCTGTGCTATGTTATTGCACTTCCATGCTACCTGCTTCCACAAAGATTGTTGTACCATCCAGGGAAGCATTAGGAAGGTAAACTATCTTTTGCTCACCTTACAGCCTACTATCTTCCCTTTCCCTGATTCTTCCTTGCCTATTTTTCTATTTCCACTGTAGTCAAGCAAGCTGCTCCCTGCAGTTGCTCAGCCATGCACAGCACAAGCCTATACATGTCTACTCATAAGAAAGTCCCATTGGGACTTTAAGTTTAATGGAACTTACTCCCAGGTAAATATATACAGGATTGCAGCCTCATTCCCCTGCTCCAAGCACCCTGCATGTTTACTCAGAAACAAACCTCACTGTGTTCCACAGGTAAATTTGCACAGGATTGTAGTTTTGCACATTTGCACATGAGCCACTTTGTCTCTCAGGTAGCTCTTGGGAAAGGCGGTGGGCTAGACATTAATATATGCCCCTAGGAAAATGTCACAGTTTGCTCCTACTGAGCCCATGCTCCTTTTCAATCTAAACTTGTTGGAAAAGTTTCAAAAGCAGCACCTGAATGTTCCTGCTAATGACATCACTGCTCCTCTGTAGGAGAAGTCTGGAGTTCAACTCCCTTCATCTCTCTCTTCCCCTTGACTACACCCCTGCCCACCTCTGCTGCTTCTCTCCTCCTGCTCCCTGGGTTCATAAAGAATGAGGAGAACAGAACAGAAGAGGAAATGGGGAGGGGAGGAGAGCAGTGGCCCACCACGTTTTCACACTTCCTCTGTCCCCAATTCCTTTGCAAATTCAGAAAGTGAATGGAGGAGCTGGTGGGTGGGGCACCATCAGGAGAGGGGGGGCAGCATTTGTCAAGCTGTGTCAGGTCCTGAGAGGTCTTGGACTGGCCCTGCTGCCTGGCCCCTGCACTTAGCCACGGAAGGTCTTCTGAAGGTCCTGTTACTGGCTCAAGAATGCCTAGGAAGGAGCAGGGCCTTCTCAACGGTGGTGTCCAGAATCTGGAACTCCCAGCCCAGGAGTGTCTTGCTTCTTCTGCTGCGTTTCATCTTCTGTTGAAGACTTGTTTTGTTTTAACAGGTATTTAGGGGATTAGTCGCAGTTGTCTTGGTGGTGAGTTGTATCATATTTTTTGTGATGTATGAGTTTTACTCTCCTGGCTGCTTTAGTTCTTTGGACCATTTTATACAGCTCTGGGCTGTTTTATTGGTTTTGTTTCTTGTACTTGGAACGGTTGTTTTTAATCTTGTAAGTCACCTTGATCTTTCCTTGGAACTGGAAAGGCAGGTAGAAATATACTGTACATAAATAAAGTAGAGGGTGAAGTTTTAATGGGCAGTATCCTTATTCTGCCTTTCTCAAGAAGCGTAGGAGAAATCACTTGCTGTTGAGGAATCATGAGGCCTGTGCTTGAATAATTTCAGACACCCCAACGTTTGACACTAAACACCAGACAATTTAATGGTGGCTAAAACACACACACACACACACACCATGTTATGTGGAGTTTAATATTTAAAAAAAAAAGTAGTACAACATAGAGCAAGCCATGATACTCAAACCACAAAGCCTGGAGATAATGCTGTCAGAATATGCTTTATAGAGAACTCCCAGAGAGCCGATGTCGTCTCGTGACCAGAATATTGGGCTTGAATGAAGGAAATACAGGTTTGTAAATCTGCTTGGCTGAGAAGTGAACAGCCATGTGCAAGCTATTCTCCCTTAGACTACTTTTATATGGTTGTTGCAAGGCTAAATGCTACACATTTTAATTGTTTTTAACTGTTTTAATTCTTGATTTTAAATGTATATATGTATTTTAATGTTTTTATTGTAAGCCGCCTTGGTTGCCCTTGTGGGAGAAAGGCGGGGTATAAATTCTATAAATAAATAAATAAATAAATAATACTCTGAACCACTCGGAGGAAGAAGGAATATAAATGGAATTAGTACATTTTTCTTTTTAAAGAGGCTGGTTTGAAGCAAGTGTCAAACCAGAGTGACACCTCATATTAAGTTATATGTCTCTGCTTATTAGAAAGATCATTTGATAGTTTGAAGGCATATTGGAATATACTTACTATTGGGCTTCAGCTTCACCTTTTATTCCATAATTATTGATGTTCGTTGCTGCCGTGATTCCACAAATAATAAACGGAACACCTCCACTAATCAGATAAAACCTGTTAACAGATAATGATGGACAGGTTAATTTGTTTGGCTTCAGGTCAGTAGTATTCACAAAAATGAATTTTCATGTTTGAAGCAGCTAGCAGTTAAAGCACAATGTAGCTTCTAAGCAATTTTTCCTGGTAAACCTGTAATCCTTGAATCTATGGATTTCCTGGTTTCCTTTGCAGGTATCACACCTGAAAAGACTTTCAACTAAATTTGGTTGCCTGAGGCCTGGTCACCACATGCTATGAAGTGAGGCAAAGGCACTGATGGTACAACTCTCAGGTGAAGGGATGAGCAATCAGCAGACAGGTGACCATCTTTCAGACACCTGCTTTATAGAGCGTGGAATAAAAAGCATTACCAGATTTTATATTACCTGTGCACCCCCCCCCCCCAATAAAGCACGCCACACCGAGGTCTGGGTTAAGGGCCACTTTTTATTAAACCATTTAACATAAATAACAATAATACCTGCAGCAGAACTCTAACTGGCTTCTATCCCAGCGTGCGGGTTTCTAGGATGGGGGAAACGGCACCTAGCCGTCTACCTCCCCCGCAATCTCATATCAGGCATGACATCCTGGCTCAAGCCCAGCTCGGTCCACGATCGTGCTGATCTATCACTGCCAACCCCTAAGGGTTGAGGCGGCTGGGTAGCTCAGGCCTCTCCAGGAAATCCTGAAGGTGGTCTTTGCTACTCCAGCCCTAGGGTTTGCCAGCCAGCCTCACCGACCCGGAGAGGCATCGTATGAGCGGTCCTGGCTCACCCTTTGGCCTTGCCCACCTCATGATGTATACCAAGGTCCTTCCCTGGCTACCCTACCCGCACGCTTACCTGCCAAAAGTGACCGGGTGAATTAATCTAAATACCTCCCACTCTCAGAGCAGTTTGGGGTAGGCGAAAAACCCTCAGCCAACAGCCAATCAGGCTGAGAGAAAAAATTCCTACCCGGTCCCCCGAAGGACGGCCAGCTAGTCTCAAACTGCAACCGGGAGGGGGGGGGACTTCGGCTCCCCAGGCGCGACTGAGGGGAAAGCCGATGCACGCTGGCTTCTCCCCTCAGCCCCACCCTGGCCCCACCCAGCAGCCAATCGGCTGTCGAGGCCCCAGCCCTCGTTCCGGCGAGCGTGGGCGGGGCCAGGTAAACGCGCCAACCCGCTGAAGGGGCGGGTCAGCGTCAATTTATCAAGCAAGAGCTTGCCAATGAGTCTGTGCTCATAAACCACAAAGTTCTGCAAATATATTCTTTTGGCAGAAACTGTAGCTGAATTAGGGGACAGTAAGAGACTAACCAGTAGCCTGCACATGCACTAGTGATTGCATTTTGGCCTCGTCAAATGTAGGAAAAAACCCTTCAAAATATATGTTTTGGAACTTGCCTGTAATTAAGAAGTAGAGGACATGGTATCACACACTTAACTGGCTAACAGCACAATCCGACTTAACATTTGTGCCGGTATAACCAGTGGCGCAGCGAGAACAGGAGGCCTCAGAACGGAAAAGGGATTCAAATCCCCTCCAAAAGAGGAATTCAAAGCTGCGCCGCTGTTTACACCGGCATAAAAGTTAAGTCAGATTGCGCTGTAAGTGCCACTTCCTTAATTCTTGGAACCAAATTCATCCAAGTGTATGGAATGTATGTTAATAATTGTTGTAAGCGCACAGCTAATCATTACCACACTCTATATCATTAAGCTAAATTAGCTTCCTTGGAAATGCTTTTAATAAGACCATCCTTCCTAATGTAGTAATGGCAGAAAGTGAAGAAGAACTAAAGAGCCTCTTGATGAGAGTGAAAGAGGAGAGTGCAAAAGTTGGCTTGAAACTCAACATTAATAAAACTAAGATCATGGCATCAGGTCCCATCAATTCCTGGCAAATAGAAGGGGCAGAAATGGAAGCAGTAACAGCTTTTACTTTTCTGGGTTCCAGGATCACTGCAGACGGAGACAGCAGCCATGAAATTAAAAGACGCTTACTCCTTGAAAGGAAAGCTATGGCAAATTTAGACAGCATAATAAAAAGCAGAGATATCACCATGCCAACAAAAGTTCGTATAGTCAGGGCGATGGTGTTCCCAGTAGCAATGTATGGTTGCGAGAGTTGGACCATAAGGAAGGCTGAGCGCCAAAGAATAGATGCTTTTGAACTGTGGTGCTGGAGGAGACTCCTGAGAGTCCCTTGGACTGCTAGGAGATCAAATCAGTCAATTCTAAATGAAATCAAGCCTGAATGTTCCCTGGAAGGACAGGTTGTTGTTGTTGTTCAGTCGTTAAGTCGTGTCCGACCCTTCGTGATCCCATGAACCATATCCCGCCAGGCCTTCCTGTCCTCCACTATCTTCCTGAGTTTGCTCATTTTCATGTTTGTTGCATCGGTGATGCTGTCTAACCATCTCATCCTTGGCCTTCCCCTTCTCCTTTTGCCTTCAATCTTTCCCAGCATCAGAGTCTTCTCCAGAGAGTCCTCTCTTCGCATTAGGTGGCCAAAATATTTGAGTTTCAGCCTTAGTACCTGTCCTTCCAGGGAACAGTCAGGCTTGATATCATATCTACTACTGTGGGCATGAATCCCTTAGAAGAAATGGAGTAGCCCTCATAGTCAATAAAAGAGTGGGAAAGGCAGTACTGGGGTGCAACCTCAAAAACGATAGAATGATTTCAGCTCTGACATGGTGGGCTGACTTTTTAACAATTGGTTTAATATATGTATATGCTGGTGACCCACTGGGGTTGTCTATTTTTAACTTAAGTGTTTTAATTATTTTAATGTGTTTTTAAATTGTTTTAATGTGTTATGTATTTTAATATGTTGTAAGCCGCCTTGAATGCCTTCGGGAGAAAGGCGGGCTACAAATTCCTGAAATAAAATAAATAAAATAAAATATGATGGTCACCTGACTTAAATTCGCCCATGCCCGTCCATTTTAGTTCGCTGATTCCCAAGATGTCAATGTTCAATCTTATCATCTCATTTTTGACCACATCCAGCTTGCCTTGATTCATAGACCTCACATTCCATGTTCCTAAGCAGTATTGCTCCTTGCAGCATTAGATTTTCCTTTCAACCTCAGACACATCCACAGCTGGACGCCCTATTGGCTTTGGCCCAGCCGCTTCACTCTTTCTGGGTCTACTTGGAATAGTCCTCCGCTCTTCCTCAGTAGCATATTGGACACCTTCCGACCTGAGGGGCTCATCTTCCGGCGTCATATCTTTTAGCCTTTTGGTACTGTTCATGGGATTTTCTTGGCAAGGTTACTGGAGTGGGTTGCCATTTCCTTCTCCAGTGGATCACTTTTAGTCAGAACTCTCTGCTACGACCTGTCCGTCTTGGGTGTCCCTGCACGGCATAGCTCATGGCTTCATTGAGTTACGCAAGCCCCTTCGCCACGACAAGGCAATGATCCATGAAGGAGTGGAAGGACAGGTACTAAGGCTGAAACTCAAATATTTTGGCCACCTAATGCGAAGAGAGGACTCTCTGGAGAAGACTCTGATGCTGGGAAAGATTGAAGGCGAAAGGAGAAGGGGAAGGCCAAGGATGAGATGTTTAGACAGCATCACCGATGCAACGAACATGAAAATGAGCGAACTCAGGAAGATAGTGGAGGACAGGAAGGCCTGGCGGGATATGGTTCATGGGATCACGAAGGGTCGGACACGACTTAACGACTGAACAACAACAACAACAACATCATATGTTCCATCTCCATAGGAGAGCAAATGCCTGAATAAGGCTCCTGCCAATAGCATGGTGCTCTGGGTACATTGCTAAACCTGGATACCCAGGTTATAGCACTGACCAACAATGGTTTTTCATCAGCTTCATCTGAAAAGAAAACTACTGCATTTTCACTCGGATCCGGATTGAAAGATGATTATTCATGCTTTTTATTACTCATAGGTTATTGTAATGTGTACTGTGTGGAGCTGCTACAACAGATATTCTTTAGCATATTCTCAACTGATACGAAACATGGTAGCCCATGGTGGTTTTGGTGAGGATGGGTAAAGTATAGCATATTACATCAGTGTTCCATGGTTTGCAAGTGATTAATCTCTTCTGTAGAAATCAATGGGACATAAAAGTGCTGAAGGTAGGCTGGATTATGTCCTTTATGCTGTCACTAGCTTGATACCCGTGCTTCGCTACGGGATTTAAGTACTTTAAATCCATTTTGACTCCAATTAACTTTCCTTTGATTGTAATGAACCATTTAAATGTAGCACAACTACCCTATGTCGGGCAACACCCTGCAATTATTAAAAGTCATGGTTCCATCGAATGACATGACTGCTTCTCACATGGGTAGTTCTACATGGCCTGCTCCAGAGTGAGCTCACCCAGCAGCCTGGTGATCCTAGCACCCGAGGGGAGAACCACCAACGTGGTCTACAAAGAGGTCCTTAAGTAGAGAAAAACGTCCTCTATCGAATAAAAACAACAACTTTTTTTTTACTTTTACCCCCTTTTTACCCCTTTAGGGGTGAAATGTTAAAAAACCATGAAAACACTTTCTAAAGATTTTAAAAAGACACCTATATGCGAAAAAGAATGTTAGAACTCAACAAACACAGAATATACGAAGGGCTCTATAATTCACCCCTGACTCTAGATTCACCCCTTCAGGGGTTGATTAGGGCAAAATCCTGAATTATGTTTGTAAGCATTTGTATGGGTAACGTTTGTAAGCAAAAACCAAGAATATTTCATCCGGCCTAAGAGATATAGATTTCCCCCAGTATTCCTATTTGCCATGATTCCATATGGTAGTGTTTCCCAAACTTTTTGACCCGCGGCTCCCATTGCGACCCTTGACCATTTGGAACCCTTGGTTGCAGCTCCCCATTACATTATGTTGATGTCTGCCGATTGGCATTGCACTGTATTCCGAGTGGATTCCGTGGCACTCGGCGGCTCCCCTGGCTGGTATCCGCGGCTCGCCTTGGAGCCATGCCTCCCAGTTTGGGAACCACTGAATAGGGCAGGCTATATATTTTAAAAGTAAAATGAAATAAGCTGGTTGCCTTAAACAATGACCAACAACATAAAACAAACAAATCCACAGAAGGAAAAATGAGTTCTGTCTACTGAGCTACATGGAAAGGAATGGTTAGGTCATCTTCTTCACCAGTCCCTGAAGGGCCATTCCAGAGCTGGTTGCGTTCCTTCCACTATATGGGCAAAATCTGTATACTCAGGAGATTTGAATACTTAGGAAGTGATTGCAACTCAGGTCATATGCGACTAGAAGTGACTTTGAATGTTGCCTTTCCAGATGCAGAAACAGCATGAGCACTGACCTACTTACATTTCTTTTCAAACATAACAGTGGAAGCACAACTTGCTATTTTCACAGGCCTCTATAAATGGCAGTGAACCAGGAAATGCCAAGGGAGGGCAATGCCAGTCAGAGCAACTTTATTGTTGTTGTTCAGAATATTTATATACCGCTTTTCTACAAAAAAGTTTACAGGCTTGCTTATATAGTAAAATAAATACATGGTTCCCTGTCCAAAAAGGGCTCACAGTCTACTCTACAAGGCTGATATGTAAGGGTATCTGTTAAGACCAAACTAGGACTGAATGGGGGGGGGGAAGCTCAGAGAAGCCCTCAGAAATGAGCAAGGGGGAAAGCAATGATTTAATCCTTTGCCCAGCTCCCAGCCCTTCATGCAGTGATTGGAAAGAACAGAAAGTGGACGCAGGCAAGCCTCAAGGGTAGCAGGAAAGCCTAAGAGCTGCCCATGCTGTTCTGGCTGGAGATAAAAAGTGAAAAAAGAGGCCTACAGAGAAAGAGCCAATCCAAGTTTAAACACCTTTTTGAGAGAGAGAGAGAGAGAGAGAGAGAGAGAGAGAGAGAGAGAGAGAGAGAGAGAGAGAGAGAGAGAGATTGTGCCTGGTGTAGGACAAGATGTAGCAGCTACTGTGGGAGGGTTTTACAGCCTAATCCAGTGTTTCTCAAACTGGTGGGTCACAACCCACCAGGAGAACCAGAAACGGCCACTACCCCTTTAAGGATGTGGTGACCTCGGCGACGGCACTCCTGGGATTGTGCTGCCACTAGGGGAAAGGTTCTTTTTTTTACTCATGGGGGTCGCTCCAATCCTCTGGAGGATGTGGGGAGGCCCACGGCCCCCTCTACGGGCCTCCCCGCCCTTCAGATCGTCGCTTTGATGTGATTGAGACCCACTTCTGGAGCGATGATCTAAAGCGCGGGGAGGCATGCAGAAGGGGCCAAAGTGACCATCGTGAGTTAAAAAAAAGATATTTTCCCCCAGCGGTGGCACGATCCCAGGAGCACTGAGGCGGCTTCTGCCCTGCCGCCACCAACACTTACAACTTCCCCACCTTGTGGGGAAAACTTTGAGAAACGCTGGCCTGATCCTATGTGGGCCTTATGCCACTGAAAGTAGCGTTCTGGCAGTGTAAGGTCCATTATGGCTGTCGCAAAAGGCAACATGCCGTATTGTGGAGTTGGGCCACCACCGCAAGTGGTGAGCGGCTGTGGCTTCGAGCCAGCAGAGTCTCCACAACCCCCAGTGCCAGTAAATCAGTGCAGGGGGCAGGAGGGAGGTGGGGAAGGGGAGGAGAGCGGGGGTGGAACAAGAGCTGGAAGGGGCAGTATTGGTGGCAGCGGTGCTGTGAATATCCTATTGCCTTTCCAGGCTTCGATCCACTGACCTGGGTCCAGGCATTTGGACTTGCATGAGTGAAATCGCTGGTGCAAGTCCAAGTACACCAGTTCTGGCACCAGAGGCTTACTCCTGGGTAAGGGAACAAATATTCCTTTACCCAGAGGAGACCTCCAGGACTTCCCCCAACACAGGATCCATCATACTGTCTCATGTTGGGTCACGCAATGTGCTTAATGTTGGTACTTTTCAAGCTCCTTGGAAAGCACTGAGCAACAAAGTCTTCTGTTCAATTACAGCCATCTCCAGCCTCCCACCCAGCCACTTCTGCCCCATTGTCACACATGAGAAAACACATCCTAGAAATGACACAGAGTAAAGTCAAATGCTTTCAATGTACCTGAGGTACACTGTAATGATATCAAGTCCAGCACGCTGCCTGCCCTGTCTCATTGCTGTGAGAAAATAAAAATACTGTCTGGAGATGACAGGCTGTACGAATGATTCTTCACTGTAAGGACAGAGCAAAAAAGAGGGGGGGCAACAAGTCTATGCTGAAAGAAAATCCCTGGGTGATAGAAAAATAAAATACTTGTGGAGAGAAGAGAAGGGAAGAATGCAAAAGGAAATATAACAAGTAGGAAAAAGGCACAGGGCCCAATCCTATCCTTACTACAAATTCGAACGAAAGCTTCCATGGCCAGCAGTTATTTTACAAGATATAGGCTATACGGGAATAGATGCCATGTAATATATTTCGAAGTTAAAATTCAAGATTAAAAACACTATCAGATCACTGGACGCAGGTACTAATTTACTAGCAGCTGCGCACAGGACAGAAACATTAAAAATCCGAAGCTTAAAATCGTGCAAATACCGACGTTGCGTTCCTGGGCTCGGAACTTTTTCCAGGTGCAATCAAAGATTGCACCTAGAAAGATTGCACCCTAACCCTATCCTTAATGCTGCACATCATCGGTCCTGGAGCTCTGCTGGCGCTGACTGCCATAAAGCAGTCATTGCAAGTTGTAAAAGGTGCTCCAACAGCATGCTACAAAGCAGGGATGTATCTAAGTAACTAGGTCATGAGTGCGAGTGCAAGTACGAGTCATTTTTGCAAGAGTGCGAGTCAGTGTCAAACTTTTTGGGCAAGTACGACTCAAGTGCGAGTCATTTTTGCACGAGTGCAAGTTGAGTAGGAGTAAGGCCAGAAACCACGAGTCACAAGTCGAGTCACTTTGGGGAAAATGGCTTTTCCCCCTGAAAATTGGGAAAAATGACCTCTGAGACTTCAATCTTTTTCTGTAACTTTCATGGCCCGAAATTACTGCACAGTGAGACACATATACGGGTTTAGATGCCATGTAATAAAAGAAAAAAACTTGTCCTTTACCCGTTCTCCAATACCGCTGACGGATCTCCTTCTAGGCAGCCGTCACAGGCATAAAAACATCGCAATCTTCGTGATTTCGTTTCCCCCAGAAGAGGCTCCGAGGTCGGAGCGAAACGTTGGGGTCTGCAAAAACCTTGGATTTTATGTGTTTTTTATGCCTGTGACGGCTGCCTAGAAGGAGATCCGTCAGCGGTATTGGAGAACGGGTAAAGGACAAGTTTTTTTCTTTTATTACATGGCATCTAAACCCGTATATGTGTCTCACTGTGCGACCTCTGAGACTTTTAAATGGGGAAAAATGACCTCTGAGACTTTTAAAGCACCCACTTGGCTCCCCCTATGCCCTTTCCCTCACCACTCAGTCTTGTCACCACCCATCTGGTTTGGGAAAAACAAGCGTGACTACATTCAAACCATTTATTATTCCCCCCCCCTGCACCTTCCCCTTGCTGAGCCGAGCATCATAAGAACATAAGAAGAGCCCTGCTGGATCAGGCCAAAAGCCCATCAAGTCCAGCTTCCTGTATCACACAGTGGCCCCACCAGATGCCTCAGGGAGCACAAGACTCCCCCCGACATGCATGGCGAAACAGATTGCAGCATGGTCACTATTCCCCAACGGTTCGGTAACATTTACTTCCCTGACCAGATCTTGAGTGCCACACAATATCAAGTCCAGAGTCACCTGTCCTCTGGTCGGTTCCGTGACAAGCTGCTCTAAGGCATAGTCATTTAACATATCCAGAAATCCAGTCTCTCTTTCATGACCTGAGCATGAATTGACCCAGTCGATGTGAGGATAATTGAAGTCCCCCATGACTACAACCCTGTCTCTCATTGACACCTCCCTGATTTGCTTCCTCATTTCAAGATCCCCTTCAGGTTTTTGATCTGGAGGACGGTAGCATGCCCCTACTATTACATCACTCTTTGAGCCTGGTAATCTAACCCACAGTGATTCTACGGAGGAGTCAGAGCCCCCCTCCAGCTCTACTCTGGTGGATTCTACCCCCTCTTTGACATAGATAAATAGTTATTCTATTTATTTTATTTTTCACATTTTTATACCGCCCTTCCTCCAAGGAGCTCAGAGTGGTGTACATATTTCCTCCCCTCTTTTTTGTCCTCACAACAACCCTGTGAGGTAGGTGGGGCTGAGAGATAGTGACTGGCCCAAGGTCACCCAGGAAGCTTCGTGGCTGAGCGGGGATTTGAACCTGGATCTTCCAGGTCTAAGTCCGACTCCCAAACCACTACACCATCCTGGCTCTGCCACACCATCCTGGCTCTGCCATCTCATGTGTGCATCTCATCTCATTCTCCCATCTCATGTGTGCACAGGGAGTGTGAGGAGGCCGAAGTGCAGGCAGAATGGGGTGGCGACAGGGGCGAGGAGGAGGGTGGATTGGGACCAGGAGAAGGGGGCAGGTTCATGTGGCAGCTGTGTTCACTGTATCAAAAACCCCTTCCCAGCCTCAATCCACCATCACAGGTCTATGCAAATGTACACCAGCTATGGAGCTGGCACAGGTACAAGTAGACCCAACAGCCTGGCACGGGCTTACCCTGAGGCAAGGGAACAAATGTTCCCTTACCCAGAGGCAGAGGTGTAATAATGGGGGACGGGGCGTTATGCCCCCGGATGGTGGGCAGGAGGCCCCCGCCCTAGGCAGCAAATGGGGGTGTGCGGAGAAAATGATGGCCGTGGTGGCTTTTTTCCGGTGCCGCGGCTGCAGTAGTGTGGCCCGCCCTGTTAGAGGCCTTTTACAGCCAAAAAACACCGGGATGTGTGTGTTTCTTGGCTGGAAAAGGCCGCGATCGCAACTTGGCGGGCGGAGGGGTTGGGGCAAGTGACGTCGTCAGGGGTGCGTCACAGACTCCCGCCCCCGGCAGCACGCAACATCGCCCCCATCCCCCTAGTGGCTTGCTATGCCACTGCCCCGAAGAGACCTCCAGAAGCCAAAACTCCTCTGCAGGATTCAGCGGGCGCTGCATTGGCACCTCTGGATTGCCGCGTAGTGAGTTAGGATTGGCCTGTTAGTCTATCAGTGGCTATTAACCACAACAGCTAGATACAGCCTCCCTGTTAAAGAACAAGATAATGGATGCTGGAAGAAAAATAAGGAGGACTGTTGCCTCACTTGGAAGCTTCCCAGGAACAATTGGTTGACCACTGCTGGAAACAAGGCTAGACCAAACAGACCTTTGGTCTTATCCAACAGACTTCTCTCATATTCTTAACAAATAGTTCTCAATATCTAGGTTCCTTGTTACTTAACTTCTCACCTCGCCATATTTTTCTAATGGCATTTCTGTTCCCAGTCCTGCTATTCCATTCTTTGCTTGGGGGTGGGTGGGGTGGAATACTCTTTTTTTTTTTTTTTTTGCAGTTTACACCTCTACTACCACACTTCGCTGACTTTGTATATATATGCATGGCCTCCATGCACTCTGGAGCGATTGGACTCTTTTTACCTTCCCTTTCAGCTTTTTTTTTTTAACTAGTCTCCTCATTTTGGGGAAGTCTGCCCTTCAGAAGTCAAGGGTTTTCGTGTCAGATTTGCTCGGCACTCTCCCTCCGACATGCATGGTGAAACAGATCGCAGCATGGTCACTGTTCCCCAACGGTTCGGTAACATTTACCTCCCTGACCAGATCTTGAGTGCCACACAATATCAAATCCAGAGTCACCTGTCCTCTGGTCGGTTCCGTGACAAGCTGCTCTAAGGCACAGTCATTTAACATATCCAGAAATCCAGTCTCTCTTTCATGACCTGAGCATGAATTGACCCAGTCGATGTGAGGATAATTGAAGTCCCCCATGACTACAACCCTGTCTCTCGTTGACACCTCCTTGATTTGCTTCCTTATTTCAAGATCCCCTTCAGGTTTTTGATCTGGAGGACGGTAGCATGCCCCTACTATTACATCACTCTTTGAGCCTGGTAATCTAGCCCACAGTGATTCTACGGAGGAGTCAGAGCCCCCCTCCAGCTCTACTCTGGTGGATTCTACCCCCTCTTTGACATAGATGGCCACCCCACCTCCAACATGCCCCTCTCTGTCCCTCCTATAGAGTTTATATCCTGGAATTGCAGTATCCCACTGGTTCTCCGCATTCCACCAGGTTTCTGTTATACCTACTATGTCAATGTTTTCCCTAGCCACCAAACATTCCAGTTCTCCCATCTTTTCCCGTAGACTTCGGGCATTTGCATAAAAGCACTTATATACCTGGTCCCCCAAGAAGGGCTGCATGTTTGCACCTTTATTCCTGCAGCCTTCTGTCCTGCTAGACTGGCTGTCATGTCCCATCACGCTACCACTCCCAATTTTTACTCTGCTATTACTTGACTGTTCCCCATCCTCTGCACCCTCATTCCCTAGGGATGAGGAGTCCCGAACCGGATGCCCCTCGGCTCCTGTCGGCTTTCCCCCAGGAGTCAGTTTAAAAGCTGCTCTGCCACCTTCTTAATGTTACGCGCCAGCAGTCTGGTTCCGTTTTGGTTCAAGTGAAGCCCGTCCCTCTTGTACAGGCCTGGCTTGTCCCAAAACGTTCCCCAGTGCCTAACAAACTTAAACCCCTCCTCCTGACACCAGTGTCTCATCCACGCATTGAGACCCCTGAGCTCCGCCTGCCTAGCTGGCCCTGCGCGTGGAACAGGTAGCACTTCTGAGAACGCCACCTTTGGGGTCCTGGATTTGAGCTTCCTACCTAGCAACCTAAATTTGGCCTCCAGGACCGCCCGGCTACATTTCCCCACGTCGTTGGTGCCAACATGCACCACAACCGCTACCTCCTCCCCAGCACTCTCTACCAGCCTATCTAGACGAGAGGTGATGTCCGCAACCTTCGCACCAGGTAGGCAAGTCACCGTGCGGTCCTCACATCCGTCACAGACCCCCCTTTCTATGTTCCTGACTACAGAGTCACCCACTACAAGAAGCCCCCTTCCCCCCCTCCCCAGAGGAGTATCCATAGTGCGACTGGATACGGGCCCATCACCTGAAGAAGGGGTCCCCACTGGGGGATTGTTTCCCTCTTTTCCAGAGCAATGTCCTCCAGCCCTGAGACTCCCTTTCCTGGCAGCTGAGGCGCTGGCCAACTGAGGGTAGGACGATGCCTCCACGTCCCTAGAAGTCTCACCCTGGTACCTCTCTACCTGTCTCTGCTTCTCCAGGTCAGCAACCGTGGCTTCAAGGGAGCAAACCCGTTCCCTGAGAGCCTGGAGCTCTTTGCACCGAGCACACACCCATGACTTGTGCCCAAGAGGCAGATAGTCATACATGTGACACTCAGTGCAAAACACTGGGTAGCCCCCACCCCTCTGCTGGCTGTCTGACTGCATAGCTATTGTGTGTAAGTTATGGGTTTATCAAAGTTTGGGTACCTTAATGTTGTTGGAACTCTCCTCTCTTCAAGGGAAGTGCCGGGCAGTGTGTGGGGCCTGACTTCCTCGCCCCGCTGCTGAACTCGCCCAGCTGCTTATCTCGCAGTGTCTTTTTTACCTTGCCACTTTGTCCCAGTGAGCCACTGCGTCCCAGTGAGGCCACTCGCTGCTCCTGAAAGGGCTCACTCGCAAACCAGCCCCAGATTTAAACTGTGGTGTAGCTCCTCCCCCTGCCTACCTGAAGTTTGAAAAGATTGGCCTCTAAGGGGGGTGGGGCCTGATGGGGTTTACTGGCAGGAAATTCCTGTTGCTATTGTTTCTGCTGCTGCCTCAATTTACATCTGACCTACTTAGCTGGCAGGAATGTATGTTGCTATGGTTCCTGAGCCACCTTAATTTACATCTGGCCTACTATACACTTTAAGTTTTAAATTCTGCTTAAGTTCAACTCTGCTAAAGGTGTAGTTTAAATTCTGCTTAAGTTTAACTCTGCTTAAGGTGTAGGTTAGCTTGCTTTCTCCCCTTCTTTTAGCCTCCTCCTGTTTTGTTTTGGGCTCCTACTCTAAAGTAGACTCAGGTCTCTGCCCTGGGCTTTTACTCTCGAGTAAACACTGGTTTTACTCAGAGTAGACCTGTTTAGATTTGGACTGCAATTCTCTTTAGAATCAGCTCCCAGGCTTGTCCAGTTTCTGCCCCTGTCTTTTAGATAGGTGCTTGTTTGTTTATTTGAATCTATTTAATTTCCCCACCTAGCTTCTGTGCCTGTGTCCTAGCTACTGGACCTTAAAATTCCCCTCCTCAGGTTATATTTAGTTCTACATAGCTAGGCTTAGTTCTTAGCTAGGCTTAGTTCTAGCTAGGCTTAGTTCTATCTTAAGTTTAAGGTAGCTTAAAGTAGCTTTAACCAAGTCCTTTACAGTTAATGGTAAATTAAAGTTAGACAAAGCTGCACAACTGAGAGAGTTCACTTACCTTCTCCTCGCCCAGCTGCTTAACTCGCGGTGTCTTTTTTACCTTGCCACTTCGTCCCAGTGAGGCCACTCGCTGCTCCTGAAAGGGCTCACTCGCAAACCAGCCCCAGATTTAAACTGTTGTGTCATCCTTTGGGCTTGGAGTTTTGGTCAATGAGGAGGGACTGCTGCGGCAGCTTCGCCTTCCCTCACTCCTCCCCACCCCTCGCGCTTGGAGTTGTGGCCAATGGCAAACAGACAGCAACAAAAGGGGGGGACTCAGAGCCAGGCTTGCTTTCCCACCCCCTTGAAAACCCTTCCTCCCTGCTGCCCTCCTCCTCCGAGGTCTCCACTGCGCCTGCCTGCCTGCCTGTGTTCATGCTGGCCATTAAAGGAAAATGACTTGGAAATGGCAAGTCGTTACCCCCACCAGTGCAAGTCAAGTATGAGTCCTGTGGGTCACGAGTGCGAGTGCAAGTGCGAGTCAGTGGGTTACGAGTACAAGTACGAGTACGAGTCAAGGAAAAAGTGGCTAAGTCACACTTGCGAGTTGAGTCATTTGACTCCCCATCACTGCTACAAAGCTTGCTGCTGGGAGTGCTGGCAGGAAGGCCTGTGCCTTCCCGCCCATGACATCGCTGTACCCACTGCTCGCCAGAGGAGGTAAGACAATGGGGGAGGGGTGGCGGGAGGGCAGAACGGGAGCTGGGGAGAGTGGCGATGGGGGATCATGGGCAGATCAGGCCCGAGAGGAGGACGGGATCGGCGGTGCTGGCACATGCCATTTAATCATTTGATTTTTTTAAGCCATTTAATTTTGTCTGTAAACCACTTTGTGAACTTTTTGTTGAAAAGTGGTATATAAATACTGTTAACAACAACAATGTGCTGTATCCTAACCCCCTTCCTGGACCTAATCCTGCAGCGCAACCCCTGGTAAGTAACAACAAAACCTTTTTGTCCCCGACGTCGTCGTGATCCCAGGATCCCTGCTGCTTCCATCGCAGGTCGCCACTCCTCTTAAGGGGTAGCGATTTGCCCCTTCTCAAGGTGGTGGGTCACGAACCACCACATTGAGAACCACTGCATTAAGATATAGTTTCAAATAATTTGCATGTAAAATAGCTCTACTATATATTAAGAAAAGCAAAACAGGTTCTGCTTTATAACAGAAAAAGGTCTCCACTTGTAAGGGAGCGAGGGAAACAAAATTACAGACATAGTACTAGGTTCTGTTCTCCCACTCAAGCACCATTAACATGAATGGGAATTCCATGAAAGCACATTTGAGCTCTTGGGCAGCTCCTATTGGTGTGCCAGTAAATTGCACCCTAAATGAACAGAGCTTGATCAAGAGATGACTAAAAAAAATTCAGCTATCATTTGGGCAGCAATCCTAAACACACATCTAGGGAGTAAGCCCCATGGTTCACAGTAGACTACTTCTGAGTAAACATGCATAGGATTGTGCTGTTAGTGGTTTAGAACTATGCACTTCCAATTCGTGTACCGTATTTTTCGTTCCATAACACGCACCGGACCATTAGATGCCCGTGTATTTTGGAGCGAAAAAATGGGGAATAAGTGTCTTGCTTTAACTACTAATTTTAACGGCGCTTGGTCGCTTACCGCGTTGTCATTTTGAACCTCCAATCTTCATCCCGCGTTGCCGGCTGCATTGCGGCCCCGCCGGGACTGCCCCCAGTCAGCAGCTCCAAGACGCGAGCCTCCCAGGCGCTGGACGCGACCAGGAAGCTCTGCGCAAACGTCACAGTAACTGCGATGTTTGCGCAGAGGTTCCTGGTCGCGTCCAGTGCCTGGGAACTTCATGCAGGCGCTGAACGCGACTGCAAGCTCTGTGCAAACATCGGAGTTACTACGGCGGGACTGCAATGCAGCCGGCAACGCAGGACGAAGATTGGAGGTTCTAAACGACAACGCGGTAAGCGGCCAAGCGCCGTTAAAATTAGTAGTTAAAGCAAGACATTTATTCCCCATTTTTTACAGCATCCGGTCCATAAGACGCACAGACTTTTCTCCCTATTTTTTTTTTGGGGGGGGGAGTTCGTCTTATGGATCGAAAAATACAGTAATCTCCTTTTGTGAAACATTTTTTTGTTTCTTTGTAGGCTTCCCTTCTTTAAAAAATCGTGAAACTTTGAATATTACTAAAACTAAAGATATATTTTACAGAATAGGATTAATTCTTCCATCCAATCTTGTGGAGTCCTCTGCACTATCACCGCTATGTTTACCTATGATCAGTACAAAACAAAATGATATTCTTTCATGGCATCCATTACTACCCTCCTTCATTCATTAACAGACAGGGAATTCCAAGTTGCAGACCCCCTTTTTCTTTCCTATTCATTAGGATAAACAAAATGTTACAAATTGTTCTTATTGCATCTCAAATTGTGTTTGCACAGTTTCTAAGTTTAATATACACTTAATGTAATTTCAGTTTCAGTCAAATAAAAATTAAAAGGAGAGAAGGAAAATCAGGGGTATGTACACCCGGCCCACATCTTACACGAGGGCTACATTCCGAGGTCAGCGCACAAAGCCAAACTTGCGTATATTTGAAATTCCCTTAAATTCAACAAATACATACTGTCTCTTTAAGAATTAAAAGCACAGTACTAGAGACACACAGCAACTGAGGGAACAGCCAGGGATGTGAGGTACGGAGGGCGAGAGTTTGAGGCAACCCATCCCCTCCTACTCTACCAAAAATCGCCGCAGCCAAGCACTGAAGTACACTCGCTCACCACCCGCTGCATTAGAGTAGCGGGTGGTGCACGACCTCAAAGCTTGGCTGCGGTGATTTTCGGTACAGTAAGAGGGGGCGGGGTTGCTTCCCCTGTGATGGAGGCACCGCACGACCCTGGGAACAGCAGCTTTGTTATCCCATTTCAGGCTCATTCCAGGGCATGAACATAAATGGAATGGTGGGCAAAATCACACGCACTATTGACACTGTTGTTTTTCTCTGTCTTTTTTGGCAGGAGGGCGAGCATGTTAGATTTGAATTCATGCACGTCAGTCACATGTAAAATGTGGGCCGACTGTCCATCAAAGAGTTCTGCATAGTCCTACAACTGAAATGTTTGTGTAACAGTGAATTGTACCAGAGCAGGACCTTCCCGACCCCTTTCCACGGTGCCACTATCCAGAGCGAAAGAGATCACTTCCCCTCCAGAAAGCAGAGCAGAGGATACCCTTGCATCACTTCAACCAACATAATCTTCCTTATGGCAAAGAAGTAGAGAAGTGCAGAAGTTTGGAAAATGCTCCTCAGTAACTTGCACAAAAGTAGCATTTGCCTTTCTTCATGCATACAAATACAGCCCTTGTTGCTACTGTCATCATTTTCAATATCCTTTTAGAGATGGCACTATCACTACTGAAAACGCAGAACATCCTTCAAGTCTGGGCATTCCAGGCCCATAAATCAGGAATTTCTGACCCAGACTATTGTAATCTTGCAACTGCTGATCCATTAGTGCCTTTTAAAAAGCTGACCTCCTCAGCAGCCTACAAATTCCCCATAACACCGTTTTACAAAACAAGTAAGGACGTCTCTCTTCTTGCTTTTGACACAGATTTTTTGCTAGATAGGCACTGTTAAATCCTACTGGGTGGTATGTATCTCAAATGACCAACAAAATGAAAAATAAAAATGAGAGCAGCAATCATTTTACAAAACCAGACATTTTTATCCACATATGACATTTGAGATGGATTGCCTCTGGGTCACTTGGACTCAATGATAATCCTTAGATTCTCGAACTGGAACCATGTGCTTTCTCCAAGCCTCAGGTGCAGCTTCATTGTTTTAAATGGAGACAGCACGACATTTAACACAATGTCCCCTGTAGCATTCTGGGAGCTCACAAGGGTTTTGTTTGCCCTTAAGCAGATGGGAGCTAGAGGAAATCTAGCCTAAATGTCACGTTCAAATATGAACATGGGCTCTTTCAGAAACCTAGAATAATGCAGAAATTATAGCATTATTACATTTACAAACAACTATCTCAAACATAATAAACCATGAAATGATATTGTTCAGGGAAGCCTCTCTAGAAACTAGAATCCTGAGGTCAAATAACTAACTGGTTAGTTTAAACCAATAACAGCCCAATCCTGGCTAAGATCTGCCACAGCGCGCTTTACGAGCTGCGGTGAATTCAAAGCAGGATCAGGACCACACTGGGCACACCTCAGGAGAAAGGGACATTTGCCCCATTCCCCTGGTGTAAGCCCCAGCAGCCCCAATGGGCCTCCTCAGATGTGTGCCAGCTATTTTGCTGGCACACGTCCAGGGAGGCCACATAAGGCCGACCAGGCCCGGGAACTTCCCGGCGGGAAGGGGGTTAGGATATCGGTTGAGCATGCTGCCAATATCCCCACCCCCTTCCCTGATCTGGCTGGCCAATCACTCCCTCCCCCGCCACCCTGGCCTGCCCTCCTGCAACAGAACTTACCTGTGTCCAGCAGCGCGGGTGTCCAACGGCGGAGTGCCGCTTACTCTGCGGGTGCTGCGAAAGTGCTTTATGGCACTTTCGCAACACCCTAGACCAGCGGAGTGCTCGCTCCTCCGCCAGTCTTAACTTGCGCAGGATTGACCTGTAAGTGAAATCCAGACTTTTCTTTGCCATTGATGCTTAGGGTATCCAGGTTATAGCAATGAGGAAAGCCACACTTGGCAGAATTCTCCCTTCTACACAAATCCTAGATGTAAACAAGCACTCTCAGAGTCCAGAACTGTCAAACCTATGCTCCCTAGCTCACAGTCCCCAAACTTCTCAAGCTCCCTTTCCTATCCACAGTTCCCTTACCTATCCACCTGCTTTCTGCTAATAACACAAACAACTAATTTCTGTGTAATATTTGCATTAAAAAGAAACACATTTTTAAGTACAAATCATACATAGTGTGATCAGACCCTTAGCCTCTCTGATGATGACCCTTCTAATGAATACCATGCGTCAGAAATATCTGCTCAACAGGTTTCACGGCTTCTGAATGCACTAAATAGATGTTTCTGAGGAGAAGGAGGCCGACAAACTTCCATATTCCAAAACTGGGTGTAGCAGCTGAAACCTTTCAGGTGTGAAACCTGAATCACCAACCACACAGCTACACAAGGCTACTCATTCCCCACAAGATCCCCACGGAAAAGGCAAAAGACTTGTTTAGAGATAATTTCATGGTGCCACAGTTTAGAGTTGTAAGTCAGAACACTGTCTTAAACTCTTTCCAAATTCACTTGAGGGTTCTGCCAGTCAACAGGAGATAGACCTGTAGGGCCAGTGTGGTGTGCTGTGTTAGAGCATTGGACGGACTAGGAAGCCCTAGGTTCAAATCTGCTCAGCCATAAAGCTTGCTGGGTGACCTTGGGCCAGCCACACTCAGCTTAACCTACCTCACAACGTTGTTGTGTAAATGGCGAGGAGGAGCCATGAATTACGCTCTGAGCTCTCTGGAGAAAAGGTAGCACATAAATGTGAAAAAAGGACTCATGATTTTGCTGGATCAACTCCTACTGTCTTTGGGAGTTCCCCAAGCCCTACACTAGCTGAGATGACCAGCTATCTAGAATTGTTTATCTTTTGTTTTCTGCTGCTGACTGTCTTTTGTTCCAGAGGCTGGTTCTCCCTAGACCTTGCCCAGTACCTCAAAACCCAAACGATGAAGCAACAAATAATGACAATAAATGACTGAGAAAAATAATGGCAAGTGCAACAAAAATGTATATGGAAAATAGTAGCAACTTGTACAGTGTCACAAAACACTAGAACTAGGGGACATCCACTAAAATTGAGTGGAGGGAGTATTAAAACAGACAAAAGAAAATATTTCTTTACCCAGCGTGTAATTAGTTTGTGGAACTCCTTGCCACAGGATGTGGTGATGGCACCTGGCCTAGATGCCTTTAAAAGGGAGTTGGACAGATTTATGGAGGAAAAGTCCATCACAGCCTACAAGTCATGATGGGGATAAGCAACCTCCTAGTTGTAGGAGTAGGTTTTTTCTGTGCCAGATGCAAGGGAGTTTTTTTAGCATTAAAAAAGCTCTTGACACAAAGATTGGCAGATACAAAGCACCTTTTCACCAACTGAGAATATCATATGGTACTAACAAAGGGAAGAATTATACAGAAGAAGAAGATCGTTTTTTGATCTGTATGCTTCACAAACTAGGATTCGATAAAGAAAATGTTTATGATGAGTTGAGGCAGTGTATTCGCAACTCTCCCCAGTTCAGATTTGATTGGTTCCTCAAGTCCAGAACTGCGATGGAGCTGCAGAGAAGGTGCAATACCTTAATAACTTTGATTGAAAGGAAAAACATGGAATTGGAAGAAAAGGAGTTCTTATGTTCTTATCTGTGGAACTCCTTGCCACAGGATGTGGTGATGGCACCTGGCCTAGATGCCTTTAAAAGGGGTTTGGACAGATTCATGGAGGAAAAGACCATCACGGGTTACAAGCCATAAGCAACCTCCTGGTTTTAGAAGTAGGTTTTCTCTGTGCCAGGTGCAGGGGAGTGGCAGCAGGAAACAGGTTATCTTGTTGGCTGTGTGCTTCCTGAGGCATCTGATGGGGCCACTGTGTGATACAGGAAGCTGGACTAGATGGGCCTATGGCCTGATCCAGCAGGGTTCTTCTTATGTTGTTATGGAGTGGCAAGAGGATACAGGTATCTTGTTGTCTTGTGTGCTCCCTGAGGCATCTGGTGGGGCCACTGGCGTCACTGGAGCGTGGCGGGGGCGGGCGGGCCGCCTGGGGGTGACGCGGGTGCACCCCCGCGCGCGTCACCTCCATGACGCGCGACACCCTCCGGACACTCCGAGGCCGGCCCGGAGCCGGCCTCGGAGCGTCCGACCCCGTCAGCGCTCCAGGGCCTTCTGAAAGAAGGCCCATGCAGCGCGTTAATACGGGTATTTTTTTACAATTTTCGCACATGCGCAGACTGTTTTGAGGGCAAAATGCAAGAAAGAAGGCCCTGAAGGAAGGCCTGAAAGAAGGCCCTGGAGCGCCGACGGGGTCAGACGCTCCAAGGCCGGCTCCCGGGCCGGCCTCGGATCGTCTGGAGGGCGACGCAGGGGGGGGGAGCCGGGTCCCCCCCCGCGCCGCGATGACAGAGCGTCACTAGGGTGATGCGCGCCCCCTGCCCCAGGGTGACGCGCATCCTACTGACGCTACTGGGCGGGGCCACTGTGTGATACAGGAAGCTGGACTAGATGGGCCTTTGACCTGATCCAGCAGGGCTCTTCTTATGTTCTTAGTGTTGCACATTTAAGAAAATAAAACTCTTTTGTACAGTTAATTTGACTTTATAATCCCTTGAGAGTACAACAACAGTTATCCTTGTCCGACATGCAGATACAAATCAAGTTTACACCTGAACCTGGTCTCCTGATGAACAGACCTAGCACATATTTTATTCTTCCTCAGCACTAAAATTATATCAAAGGAAAAAAGTGAAGATAATTCTAGCAAAAAACAAAAAAGGCAAGCAAAATAGAGTTCATACTCTTAAATATTCCAGTTCAAGGAGTTCCTGGGAAAAGATGTCTATTTCTCTATATAGACTACAAAGAACACATAGTCCTTCTGCTAAATTCCATGCTGAGAAAATCTCCTGGAACTCAGTACATCTACAGAAGGATGAAGAACTGATACGAGGGCTGGCCTCTCTGCATCTACCCGAAGGTTCTTCCTGTTGACAGTGCTCAGAGAAAAACAATGAGAATTGGTCCTGACAACCTTAATACACTATCCACTTCTATGAATGTTTTAAAGCATTTGCCAGAGAATGTCATATAGACTGAATTTCCCCCAAGCCAAACAAATGGAGCCTGAACAGAAATGCTTATTTAGAAAATTTCCCTCTGGGGTCAGAAATACTACTGCTCGTGGGTTCCATCATTGTTGCAGCTGTTTCAGCAGGTTTTCAATGCTTTGGTCCAATCAGCAAAAGCCAGTGGGTATATTCCCACCACATACGACACACAGAAAATAGTGTGGTGGGTAAAGCAGATATGACCACTGGCTTTTGCTTATACAATGATAATACAATTTATTTAGACGGGGCGGGGGGGGGGAACTATAATGACATGGAATACATAAAATTCCGGGTATAATTTTTATTACATTTAAAAATCCAAGAGGCCATTAGAATAAGTCCTCACAGTGTTGCCAGTTCCTAACAATATGCATTATGTACAGATGCACCCACTTGCCTATGGAGACTGAGAGATCTTGGAGGGCTAAATAGAAAAGCTAGACAGGCACTATTAGGAATACTTCAAGTTAGCTTATATGCTTCAAGTTAGGTAAGAGTTAAGCTTAGATGACATACTTGGTTCTTTGCAGCTCATGGGTTTTATAACTCCAGCATATGAGTTTAGAATATCTTTTTGCTGCTAACATTTATTGAAATTTCAGTCTTATACATGCACTCAGCAAACACACACACGAGATAAATATATCACTTCCATGATGCAAAATGGCTGCTCTGGCAACCCTCCGAGAAGGGTAATGGTAATTCATTTGCTGGTCCTGCTCCTTAAAACATCCCATGTGAGAGCGACAGAAAGCAGGAGGCCAGCAGTAAGCTGGGTGAAAGCAAACCACAAGCAACCTGAAGATGTCATTACAGGGAGATGGTCAGGCAAAAGTTATATTTCCATGACTTATAAAAGCAGTATTTAGAGCATAGGAAGAGAGCCATAAGAACATAAGAAGAGCCCTGCTGGATCAGGTCAAGGGCCCATCTAGTCCAGCTTCCTGTATCTCACACTGGCCCCACCACATGCCTCAGGGAGCACACAAGACAAGAAGATTCCAGTATCCTGTTGCCACTCCCTTGCATCTGGCATTAAGATACAGCCTACTACTAAAACCCAAAGGTTGCATATAGTTAGGCTTACCATCCGTCCCGGAAAAACCTAACAGCCCTGGAACAGGAATACCTGGAATGAGCTGAGTCCCTTTCTGGCTATTATTGGGAGTAGTAATTTTGCATGGGAGTCAGTGAGTGCATTATACCCATCCCTGGCCAAAGTGACACATATACAGTATGTTGTTCTTGCCTTGGCAGTGGAGTGGAGGAGTGTGTGTCTTACACTTACCTACTATGCCTGCTATATGGCTATTTGAGTCGGACTTAGACCTAGAAGATCCAGGTTCAAATCCCCGCTTCCTGGGTAACTTCCTGGGTGACCTTGGGCCAGTCACTATCTCTCAGCCCAACCTACCTCACAGGGTTGTTGTGAGGACAAAAGGAGGGGAGGAAATATGTACAGCACTCTGAGCTCCTTGGAGGAAGGGAGGTATAAAAATGTGAAAAAAAAATAAAATAAAGAAGAATGAAGCAGCTTCTTCCAAGACTTTAGAATTACGGGTAAAGATGCCATGTAGTTTATTTCAAACAGACCAACAATTTAAAATAACTTCAAAACACTGTGTGGAGAACCAATATAGACAGGGCTCCAGACAGGCATAAAATACATTAAAAATCGGAGGCTGTGGATGTTAAAGATACCGACATTTCGCTCCGTAGCTCGGAGCTTTTTCTAGGTGCAATCACGAAGATTGAAGATGGATTGCACCTAGAAAAAGCTCCGAGCTACGGAGCGAAACGTTGGTATCTTTAACATCCACAGCCTCCGATTTTTAATGTATTTTATGCCTGTCTGGAGCCCTGTCTATATTGGTTCTCCACACAGTGTTTTGAAGTTATTTTAAATCGTTGGTCTGTTTGAAATAAACTACATGGCATCTTTACCCGTAATTCTAAAGTCTTGGAAGATTACTGCTGGCCATGAAAGCTTTTATTCTTTCTTAATGAAGCAGCTTCTTTTTTCTGGCATATCCTTCAATTTTTTCCAAGAACATATGCATATGGCTTAGCATTGTTTGTTTGGTTATCTTAAAATTGTGCTTCTGATATACATTATTTTCTTTAGCTGCTAGGTCAATCATGAATAGAGTTCCAGCTGAGACCAGTCATTTAGCAATTGCCACTGACCTTGCTATCCATTAACATCGATCTGCCACTGCTACCTCCTACAACCCCCGCCCCCACTTTAGCATCCTAAGAGCACAGAAGAAAATGTACAAACTGTGTTCAAGACTAGTTTTATATAATTAAGAACCTTCCCTTCACTCTGGTGGTTTGCTCAGCCCTCCTGAATGAAGCCTGGTGAAGTTTTATAGCTTGCTGAGAAGAAATACAGTCCAAGTAATGTTTTGCACACTACTTCTCAGGTGATTTTATTTTTTGCAGCTCAATTTTTTATTTAGTATGTGCAAGGTGACTTGACATCCATTTCGTCTGAACTTGGTGATTTATGGGATAGTTTTATAAACATGGTAAGTTATAGGTTTGTCACAGAGAGAACCTTCCCAAGGTCACCCAGGAAGTTACCCAGGAAGCGGGGATTTGAACCTGGATCTTCTAGGTCTAAGTCCGACTCAAATAGCCATATAGCAGGCAAAGTAGGTAAGTGTAAGACACACACTCCTCCACTCCACTGCCAAGGCAAGAACAACATACTGTATATGTGTCACTTTGGCCAGGGATGGGTATAATGCACTCACTGACTCCCATGCAAAATTACTACTCCCAATAATAGCCAGAAAGGGACTCAGCTCATTCCAGGTATTCCTGTTCCAGGGCTGTTAGGTTTTTCCAGGACGGACTATTTGGAGTTGGACGTTGGGGATTGGATGTTTGGAGTTGGATGAAGGGGCCTTGGGCATTTGCCTTGGCATGGGATAAGGCGGGGTATGCATTTTTAAAATAAATAAACAAACAAACAAACAAACAAACAAACAAACAAACAGGAGGACTGTACCAGTTGAAAAAAATGCCTGCTACTCATTTTGTATGATGATAAGATAAAAGTAAGCCTCAGTGAGGTTATATACAACAGACAGCAGGAAGATTTCATAAATAACATGCTGACTAAAGAAAGTATTAAAATATCTGTGTAGTGTAACAATCCATACTATATTCTTCACTAGACTCTGTGATTATATTAACAGCGAGTGAGCACATTGCTAGACACAAACAAGGTCCCCCCACTTGGAACAAACTTGACTATGCCTTCAGTGCTGACAACCACTCATTTCCACCAAGTTTATGGGGAAGGAAATGCTCTCTCTGTGTGTGTGTAAATTATGCATGTGGCAAGTTCATATAGTCATGTGTGGGAAACTCATTTTGGTGCTTGTATAGGAATTGCAGGCAATGACTGTATGTGTTTGATGAGACTGGGGTGGGGGTGGGGGAAATCAGCACATACTGTACTGGCAACTAAGAATACAAGGAAGGTTTGGCTGGATGCAATGAGGCAGCTTGACGTAATGAAAGACATCCTCAGGGGTGACTGGGTTAGCAGTCACCTGAATGAGGCCACGGATTCATTCACCACTCCCTGTCATTGCTGTATTACTCACTGGTCTCAGGTGAATGTGTGCATGCATTAGTGTTTTCCAGCACATTACAATTTGCTGTTGTATTCAACAACATGTAATTTCTGTCTCAGGTCAGTGGTGTGTGTGTGTGTGTGTGTGTGTGTGTGTGTGTGTGTGTGTGCGCGTGTGTGCGCGTGCGTGCGTGCGTGCGTGCGTGCGCGCACGCGCGCGCACATGTGCATGTGCACACATGTGTATTTCTCCACCCAACAATCTCCCTTCTTTGGGCACCAGCATACTGTAGGGGTTCCTCCTTGGCTGCCTCACCAGACCTACTTCCTGGTTCCCTGCTCTTCCTCTTGATCTACAGTTTGTCTTTCAATGTGTGAACCTATCACCCCCTATTTCTCCTCCATCATGCTCATTTGCAGACTCATCTTATTGGCTCTCACTTTTTCCTTGCTTACCAGGAGGCCCCATCACCTCCTATTTTCAAGTGCTGCTTAGTAATCACAACAATCTACAGAATCTACAGAAATTTTCCCAAAGTCAACTTTGTTGTTGTTGTTGTTCAGTCGTTAAGTCGTGTCCAACCCTTCGTGATCCCATGAACCATATCCCGCCAGGCCTTCCTGTCCTCCACTATCTTCCTGAGTTCGCTCACTTTCATGTTCGTTGCATCGGTGATGCTGTCTAACCATCTCATCCTTTGCCTTCCCCTTCTCCTTTTGCCTTCAATCTTTCCCAGCATCAGAGTCTTCTCCAGAGAGTCCTCTCTTCGCATTGGGTGGCCAAAATATTTGAGCTTCAGTCTCAGTACCTGTCCTTCCAGGGAACAGTCAGGGTTGATTTCATTTAGGACTGACTGAATTGATCTCCTTTAGGAAAGGTTTATGTAGCCTTGAAGACTACATGATAAAAGCTATGAATGGGAGCCCTCAGAATTATAAGACAGAGACAAATCCACAACCTTTCTTTGCATACAACTTGTGTGTTTACAGTCACCTGGTAGAACATAACAAAGATAATAAGGAACAAACTAACCATCTAGCTTAACTTCTTGTGGATGAGTGGAAGGTACATCCACCAGCTCTGCATGGATTAATCTGATCAATCTGTGCAACAAGCTCTAGGTATTCTGCAGAAAGGTAATTTCAGAGCAAATACTGTACGTAGTTTGAGATATTTAGAGAACTGTCAACTCAGTTCACTGCAAGCCAAACATTGCTGGAGCTTCACATATCCTAAGGATAATGTGTGTGCAAGCCAAACATTATCATGACTCACAAAGGGAAAGAATTCAGTATTAAGTACGTACTTTAATTTAGAGTGGAAGGATTAAATGCTCATTTATACAAATATTTCTCAGCACTGATAAGTCAGCTAGTGGAAAATTTCTATAAGCACATTTGAAAAGAAAATCTCACAGAACCATACAGCTGTTAGGCAATAATATGTAAAAATTAATCCAATATAGAATTTCTGACTCCGTGAGGAAAAATAATGTGCTTTTAGAGTATGTCATAATTACATCCAAGATTTATTGTGCTGCTGCATTGCCCTTAATAGCTACAACTTTTAATGAAACCTGTATTTCAAGAAGTGCAGCAGACAAAGGAAAACGTTAGCACCCAAATGTAGGAGAGCTTCCCATATTAGGTTAACTAGATTTCTCTCACTGGGCATTTACCTTCCATTGAGACCACTTGCACATTGGTCATCATGGCAAATGTGTTTTAGTTGGAGCCAATCTAGTCTGCAAATGCTGAATTCTAATTTTAGCAGATGATGACCCTGGTCCTGCTCTAATACAACCAGTGCCCTTTGACAGGGATGCTACTGCCCATCTGCAAAAAAGACACATTTAGCCAATTCAGTGGGGCCTGGATGTGCATCACAATGTCATTGTGACGTCATTGTGACAATGGGGATGCAGATACATAGCTCCCTTGCTGGATTGGACAGCAGGCTTTTAATTTGCTCAGACCAACTGGAAACCTGCCTATTAAATCAATCAAGGAACAGCACACTAGCATCTTTTATTGCAAGTTCTTTGGGAAAAGTTATTTACTATTACAAGATTGAATGAAAACACCCACAAACCGCTTTTCCAGTTGAAATGGGACTAAAAAGTATTTTAAAAGTTCCCTATGGAAGTACCAAACTAGTGGCCCAATTCTATCCATGCGGTATGCTGTCGCAAGAGCCTCTCTGCTGATCGGCCAAGTGCTGCCACCGGTTCAAGGTCCAGAAAGTCGTACGCCACCAACAGTGCCCTGCAGACCAGCTGCTGATGGAGCTCTGACAATGGAGAGTAAGCTTGGGGGATGACTGGGACCAGGTGGATCTTGGAGGCAGCGGCGTCCAAGGAATCCTATACCTCTGTCCTGGTCCTGCCCCACCCTCAGAAGGCTCCTCAGAGCTATGCCAGCAAAAGAGCTGGCATACCTCTCAGGAGTCCCATAGGGAACCATGCAACAGCCAGGATGGTACATAAAGTTTTTCTTTTCTTAACCTGGTCCGACCTGGTCCCCTGCTGGCTGGTGCGCAGGATACAGAGGATGCTCCGACAGCAGCCTTATATCCTGTGCACCAGTGCAGAATAGTATTGGGCCATAGATATATTTGCAAGTCTCCATTACAGGCAGTATGAGGCTGTTGGCCTAGCCTTCCTGAGTACAGTAGAGAGATATTTACAGTGAGAATACTTTCTCTTCGTTGTAATGCTTCAGTTCTGTGATGATAAAGATATTTAGCTACTACAGCACAGGCAGGAATCTTTAAAACAGAATTACAATACCAATTTATGCAATTATCTTACTGATCAGTATTAAGCTGCATTTGCATCTAACGACATCAGCTGGTGTCATCATAGGCTGGTGCATACATAAACTCATGCCATAATTGAACAGTCTCGAAAGGACAGCTTTTTATCTACTTGGTGTCACAGGCTAATATGACAAGACTTCTAGAAGTTGTGCTATCTGATTTCTGAACTTCCAAAGTCAGGGGCATCACCAGCCCAAAGTGGTGGGCTGCACCAAGTGACACACATTGAGGGGGTGACACTGTAGGAAATAAGATTCAATATGGAGTGGGTCTTGCTCAGAAGGATGTCACAAGGCTTTTGGGCCTAGCATTGCTCACTCCTATGAACTCTCAAATGTTCTCTACTTCAAGGCTTGGCTGAACATACTAAGGTCTCTATGACTTTTGGCAGCATTGTAAGAACATTGTAACATTGCCAAAGGCACATCTGGAGTACAGCTACAACCAGGTAAAAAGAGCTCATAAGAGAGTAAAATAGCATCTCTCTTACAACACCATAGGAAAAGTCCGCCACGCCGCCCAGGCCACTCCCTGTTCTCATGAGCTATGCTCGTGAGAACACAAAGAAGCAGCAACTCAGTCACTCCAAGCTCGGCCAAGTTGGCCGGGCTCAGAGCAGATGAAGGCATCCTTCGGCCCTCCCTTCAGCCGTTCCAAGTTTGGCCACTCCAAACTTGGCTGAGTTGCAGAAATACTTGGCAGTAAAGCGGTGACGTCATCGCATCACTGGCAATTACTTCCAGATCTGCGCCCTGAAGGGGGTGTTACCACAAGGACCGCTCCCAGGGTGACACCAAGGTAAGTGACGCCTCTGTCGAAGGTCCCTGCCATCACGAGTATGTTTCCCCAATTTCTCTTGATCATGAAGGCTCACACTTGAAGGCCTGTATTCCATAGCTTTGCAGCTGCGTAAAACAAATCAGTATTTCAGACAGAGCAAGGAGAAGGAATGGATGCAGATACTGGCAGGAAAGTGAAGAGAATGGGGAATGAGATAGGTATGGAAACAGGAGGAGGAAAAGACATGGGAGGCTGAGACAGGGCTTCAAAAGGAAGCAGCAACATTTGAACGACAGATTAGGTAGCCTTTTGCTCAGGTTGTCTTTAAACACAGCAGGGACAAATCATTTGCCTTGGGGGTGGGACAAGGTAATGTGGCAAAATGTTGCATCAGAGCTCCCCGCTAGATCAAATCTGCAGTTAGATAGGCAGTGGAACCCAAACTGAAAAAAAGCAAGGTCCCTGGTTCAGGCCCCAATATCCCTAACAGGTAAGTGGTATCAGCTAAATAAAAATCTCATTCTCCCAAATTTGTCAAACAACACAGACAGTTCATTCATCCATCCCTTCTTTGGGAACCACAACAGGATTTTCATTTCTGTTTAAAATGTTAATTGCTAACAGTAAAATAGTTGAGAGTCTTAATGCAGGCAGTTGCTACCTCTTTCTTCCAGGTATTTAGCTATATTGGTACAGAGCTGTTATCTCAAATTCAATCGCAACTCCAGCCAAGCGACTGCATCATCAGGCATTAGAACACCTTGAGAAAGTCAATAACCATCAAGATGTCCTTCTGCTTTCAGTGAGGAGAAAAGAACCATTAAAACCCATCTAGCCTCATCAAGGCAAGAAATTCCAAAAACTGCCCATTTATTAGATTTTATAAAGCAGAACAAAAAGTAAAGCATCCAAAATAACAGACTCTGTGCCCTTAAACTCACCATCTTTAATTAGTAACTGTTTGCATCATATAACTGTATCAATCTTTTACAATGGCTTAACAGACTCACGGCCCAATCCTATTGGGCAGTTATGCTGCTGGAGTGCATGTTCCGGTGGAGTAATGTGCTTTCCAGCTGCTGAAAATGTGACAATGCCGGAAGCGTGGCCTACAAGCAGCAAGTGGCCAGGTCTGAAATGTGGCGGACCGGGACCGCCTGCTTCCTAAGGTAAGTCTGCTCAGGGGGGCAGGAGAAAGATGGAGAGGGAGTGGAACAGGGAGGTGCTGGGATGGGGAGGAGGGTGGATCATGCCTGGAAAGGGGGCAGGTTCAGCAGCAATGTTGCCCGCTGAATCCTGACCCCCTTTCCGGGCCCAATGCTCCTTCACCAGTTCACATGGACTTAGGCCAGCGAGTGCCGCTGCATTATCACATGGAGAGTTAGGTAGGAAGCCAGGGCTAAAAGCCAGGGGGTCAAACATAAGCTTGCAACATCTGTATAACGCTTTTTGGTCTAGTGCCAGAATTCAGGTGGAATTTACATGATTCCATGAAAATGATGGCTGTGACCTCTGTTGAGCATTTGATCCTCCCATCTCTTTAGTGGACACTTTTGCTATGGTGATAGTCAAGAGCTTTTTGAGTGAGAAATCAGATAAATTCCAAACTGTGGAGTTTCCCCCTTGAAAAGATTTCAAATTAGTTACCAAAAAGAGTTTTGAAATCAGAGTTCAAAAAGCAGAGTCGTCGCTAAAGGGGGGGCGGGGGATGCAATGCCCCCAGGTGACAATTGCGATCTCCTCACAAGGAGGAGTCAAGGCAGGATTTTAGCACTCCACAGTTGCCTTTTTTCAACTGGAGGGCTACGTTTGCAGCCGCAAAGCATAAACATACCGAAAATGGTGTGTTTTCCAACCCTTCCTGCCTGCCCTGAGTCCTAGAAGGCTTGAAATAGAACCTTCCGGGAGTGCAGGGGGTGGGGCAATGACACGAAACACGCCATTGGCCCCCCCTCGGTGCGGGCTAGCAACGCAACTGATAGGGGGTTCTGGAAAGTAGGTACATATGCAGAATATGTACATTCATTCCTTTGATTTTCAACGATTATTTTATACTTGTTCCTGCTCATTGAATTATTGCTCCATGAGACTAGTACAGGAGATGGGCGGCCCAATTCTATGTACACTTTCCCCGCACTGATGCAGCGGTGCCAACGCAGCCTATGCTGCATCCTGCGGGGAAAAGCAAGAGGTGGGAGGGCTCCTCAAGGTAAGGGGACAATCAAGTGCCAGCCCCACTGCCCTGGCCCCCTCCTGAGCCTGATCCCCACCCCTGTTGCTGCCCCACCCCGTTGCATCCCTCCCTGATTAGGGAGCCCTCCCCCGCTGATTAGCGCAGGGCAGCTCTTACCTTCTCCGGCATGCATTCCGGCATGCACTGGCAGGATGGCATAGGCCTTCCTGTCAGTGCAGCTGTTAGGTGCACCATCGCAATCTGCTTTCCGGCAGTTTTGTGACAACTTGCACCGGTGGAGCGAGCGCTCTGCCGGTGCACGTGCACAATAGGATTGTGCCATTAGACTGCAATCTTATATGTACTTACATGGAAGTAAATCACATTGAACTGAATGAGATTTACTTTTGTTTAAATATGCATAGGATTGTGCTGTTAGTATGGTACATTCTAGTGTCAAATTAAGCATATACTGAACATATACCTTAATGCTTTATTACAGCTAAATTTTCTATTAAACAGAACATAAAGATAGACTTGGAGGTACGGTCAGGCAGATTGAGGGGCAGAATACTGAAAGGGTTCTTGCTAACGTGCCCCATAATTCCACTGAACCAGAACCCCAAAACCTCTTAAAACCCCACCACAATATGGGTGCATCACCTTGAATGTGCGAGTGCACCCAAGATGTTGTTAAAGGGTTGACATTCTAGGGAGCACCTTGGATGCTGTTGCCATCACTCCTTTTCATCACCATGGCTTCTGCCATTGCTGCAGGCTTAGGTAAAGGGTAAATGTATCCCCTGCTCGAAAGCCAGTCATGTCCGACTCTAGGGTGCAGTGCTCATCTGCGTTTCTAAGGCCGAAGAGCCACCGCGCTGTCCAAAGACGCTTCCGTGGTCATGTGGCTGACATGACTGACGGAATACTGTTACCTTCCCGCCGCAGTGGTACCTTAGAATTTATGAAAAGATACTTTGTGTGTCTCCATTGTACAGTGGAAGAGAAATACTGTATCTAAAGAGTAAATAACTCAAATCAAGATGACAGACACCTGGTACTGATGTTTTCCCTCTACGCAGCTACGCTACCTCAATTCCCCCACAATCTGCTCAGTGTCTATTGTTCCCTCTTACATGAAGCTGGTAATCAGACCAATCCCTTGTAATTTATGCACTCCTTTCAAACACCTTCCTGTGCTGGAGTACGGTATCAGGCTCTGGAGTGCTAGATTTCTATTTTAAGATGTTTCTTGGTAACCATAAAAAACCAAACAGACGAATTTTTCTTTCTGAACAGCACATACGTATCCAAACCGAAGCTGGGTTTTTACATGGCACCTGGCAACTTTAGGGTTGTTTCTCCTGCACAGGTGAGGTCTTTTATTTTATTTTTTGTTACTGGGAAAAGACTGGTCATAGAGGCACATCCCTAAATAACAGGGATTTTAAAAACAATCCGCACTTCAAAATGTAGAATCATTTTAGAATTACATTAAGGCAGGCATGATTGCTTCAGACATTGAACTGCCTAGGAAATGTAATGCACCTCCATGAAATTTGCCACTTGTGTTATTAAAAAAAAAAGGTTACTCTAAATGAAAGAAAAAAAAAATACTCTAATGCATAATGCAAATGTATAATTGCCTCATTTCTTGAAATGTACCAGCTGGCTCTATCAAAAGTAGTAACTATGAGGCAAAGTAACCTGTCACAAAGAGGTTCAAATTATACCTCTTCTGGCCATAATGTAAAATATTGTGCATCTGCAGAATCAAGCAGATCAGCAATTTCCTACAATAGTTATTATTATGATGTGGAAATTTAAATTGAAAATGATATGTTTTTCCACCTTTAAAAATCTGGCATGTTGCCTATATAAAGTCTCTGCATATGTTGCATGGAAATTTTCTGCTGAGGCATACGTTACAAGGAATTCATTCATTCTTTCCCTCAGCATTTCTTAATCTAACACGGCCTAGGCAGGCTGAGTGAATGAAGGGTTGGGGGGAATGGGACTGTTTAACCCTTTTCCCTCTGGTCATATTCCAGTTTAAAATTGGCCTCCCCAAGCTGCTTTTTCATTCATGGGAGGAAAGCCATGAGTTTTCCATATCTCCCCCCCCCCGGGTGAAAATGCAGCTTGGGGAGGGCAATTTTGAACTGAAAAATGACACAAGGAATCAACGCACCCTTCCCACATGTCTTTTTTCTGCTATCCTTCTACCAAGGATACTTCAGGATAAAAAAAAAATGTAGAACAAACGATCATGGCACTCCATGGAATACGTAGCATGAGTTTGAGTCTGAGAAGATCGAAAGACTATTGTTTCTGAAAGCACATGCACAAGACGCTAATGAAAAATTTAAAAAGTTAAGTACATCATCAAAAGGAAATTGAGTGTGAATCTGCAAGGATGCTGCATCTTTCCCCCCTGCAATTACTTTCTAATCACAATTTTCTCTACCTCCCAAGGACTCTGCTTAGGCAAGTGGATTTCATTACTGCTATACCCCCTCCCCTAAGTGGTGCTTTAAACCCTGCATTCCTTCAGGTTATAAATGAACAAGTAGTTTTATTCAAAGCCAGTTTTTAAAAAAATCTAACATGTTTTCAAAAACGACAGGATCAAATCAGTCACAGGTTCAGAGGGTCATTCAAAATGGAACAGCCTAGTAAGATGGGTAGAAATTGGCAATTTCTCAGATATTAAAATGCTCTACAATGCTTCCCATTACTACCCTTCTCCATTTATGTAACAGCCGGCAGAGTAATCATTTACATTCAGTAGCTTTCAGGTTTAGAAAGCAACTGAATGAGATAAAGACATGTAAAGAATCTTTGTGAAATCTGGAACAGGACTGGACATTTTCTTTAATTTAAATAGTTTCGGTTTAAAGATTTGAGCCCTATCCCATCCTTCCCCTCTGCTAGTGCAGCCCCTTGGGATAAAGACATATCAAGAATCTTTGTGAAATCTGGAAGAGGACTGGACATTTTCTTTATTTTAAATAGTTTCGATTTAAAGATTTCATATTGCCCAATCCTATCCTTCCCCCCTGCTGGTGCAAAAATGGGCACACTGTATCCAGTGGGGGGGGGGCAGATTGGGAGGCTTCAGAAGGGAAAGGGAATTTAAATCCTTTTACCCCTGCATAAGATGATCCGCAATGGGTTTCCTCGGACCTGCGCTAGTGATTTTTCTAGTGCACGTCCAAGGAGAGAAAGGGGTCGGAGAGATAGCAAAAATGGGGGCTAGGATCCGAGTACACCATCACCACCAGATCCACCCCTCCTGCAGCCTCCCCGTCCCCTCCTGCCTCTCCCACTGTCTTATGTGCTCCGGTGTGTGGCAGGAGAGCCAACAACATGGGCATCTGCAAGATCTGGCGCCTCTGGCCCAGGCCCAACAAAACTTCTTGAACCTACCCAACTTGCGCCAGCAAAATAACTGGTGTAGATCTGAGTAGGTGCATTGGGGATCAGAGAGGAGTGGAGGAGGAAAATATTTTTTTTTCTTAATTACCTCTTCACCGTTGCCTGGGTCCCAGCCAGCCAACAGGATGTAGCAAAGGCTTCACCGACACCGCTGCACCTGTCAAGCCGGTCGAGGAAATCACTGGACCGTTATTGTTTTTATACTATATCAGTATAGTAAACATTCAGACGTGCTGCACTCCAGACAGAAAAACAATCATAGCAAAATTGTGAAAGGACCCTAAGGGAAAGCTGACTGCAGTTCTGTGAAATCTTAAACCTTGACTGTGAGACCTGCCCATTAATTCTATTGGCTTCTGAGCATAGTTCAGCACCTAACTCAAAATTGCTGCCATGCATTAAAGGCCATTCTCTTCCGTAGCCTATTTTTATCTGCAATAGCCTTATAATCTCAATTTGATGCCATCAGTCATGCTGATGAGCACATATTGTGACTCATACAAGTCCTACTGACTTCATTCGGACCCTCAACAGCTAGAAATAGTATGAATCAGTACTACAAGTGTGCATTGTTCTTCCATGGAGGCTGAATCATTCTGAGAGGAAAGCTTACAAAGTGGCATCTATTTAAGTGGCATTAAAAAAAAAATGAGCTCGACTTTATTTTGGCTGAATGAGGTCACTGCTCCACCTTTTGGCAGCACAGTTCACAACAGAAAATGTATCATTCGGGCAGGCATTCAGTAACAAACCTATGAAATCCAGCAGCTACCATTAAACACCAGCTGATGATTTGTGAAACTCATCAGCAGGGTGAAAACTATTTGAGGAAGAGGGCTTCAGTCTTTCTCCATCCTATTACCTTCCTTTCAGTCCCTCTCCATCTTCTCCTCCCCAAAATTTCAAAGACTGAGAGAAAGGCAAGGAGGTGGAGGGCTCTCGAACCATAGGCACAAAAATAGGACAGCTGCTGGGACTGATATTTCTTTTTATTGGTGTTCCCAACACATTTTGGACTTTCATTTGTCAGAGGTTTGCCATTGAGCTGGTCTGCAAAAAATGTTAAATGATCCCTTGACAAAATATCTTACTGGAAATTCATTCATTGATTTAAAGCATTTGTACCCTGCCCTGCAGGGTGGCGCAGTGGGTTAAACCGCTGAACCATGAGCTGTCGATCGAAAGGTCGGCAGTTCGAATCCGCAACGGGGTGAGCTCTCATTGCTTGGCCAGCTCCTGCCAACCTAGCAGTTCCAAAGCACGTTAATGCGAGTAGATAAATAGGTACCGCTTGCGGGAAGGTAAACAGCGCTCCGTGTTCCAGCTGCATGCTACGCGCTGCGGCAAGGAGAGTCATGCCGGCCACATGACCACGGAAGCGTCTTCGGACAACGCTGGCTCTTCAGCTTTGAAATGGGGATGAGCACCACACCCTAGAGTCGGACATGACTGGACTTAATTGTCAGGGGTCACCTTTACCTTACCCTGCCCTTCTGTCAGCAAGGCTCCCAGAAAAGTGTTGGGAACATAGTCAAAAAAGGGTGTGGGTGGAAATACAAGTCCGTCCAGCTGCCTTTTTGTGCTTGTTAAGAATTACATTTGCTTAATCATCCTCCTCCTTGTTTGTTGTCTGGAGCCTTGTCTCTCCTCTCCATCTTCCCATTCACTAATGGACCCATTGCATTGGGCAGAGCAAGGAGTTCAGGAAGGGCTGGGCCTGCTTTTGGCGAGTCCAGCCATGCTTCAACTTTGCTGAAGAATCAACCACAGAGTGTTAGAGATCCAGATAAGGAATTCTTCACCTGCCTCCCCCCAAAAAATAAAAGATGAGGGGAGGGAAAGGAAGCATTGGGGCAACAGTGTCATAAATGCATCATTTTCCTCACCTACAACAACGAAGGATGAAGCAAAGCAAACACACATTCCCTCTTTGCGCAGGGGGTGGGAGCAGGTGGAGGGGAGAGAGGAAGTGTTTTATCTTTGATGGACTACCTTCTTTCCCAAACTGGTTGCCTGTTTCCTGCCAAGTTTTGAGCTTAGAGTTGTAGGACTAACAACTTGGAGACTCTTTTCTTCTTTTAAGTTGCAGATGTAGTCAGTGAGGCATAGTGCTGGAGGTGATACTTGTCTGCCACCACTGAATAACTGCTGAGGGAAAGAGGTCTGAACATCCTTACTGGAGTGAGAAGGCAGCTTGTGTGTGTGTGTGTGTGTGTGCGTGCGTGCGTGCGTGCGTGCGTGCGTGCGTGCGTGCGTGTGTAAGACTGAAATTTCAATAAATGTTAGCAGCAAAAAGATAATCTAAACTCATATGCTGGAGTTATAAAACCCATGAGCTGCAAAGAACCAAGTATGTCATCTAAGCTTAACTCTTACCTAACTTGAAGCATATAAGCTAACTTGAAATATTCCTAATTGTGCCTGTCTAGCTTTTCTATTTAGCCCTCCAAGATCTCTCAGTCTCCATAGGCAAGTGGGTGCATCTGTACATAATGCATATTGTTAGGAACTGGCAACACTGTGAGGACTTATTCTAATGGCCTCTTGGATTTTTAAATGTAATAAAAATTATACCCGGAATTTTATGTATTCCATGTCATTATAGTTCCCCCCCCCGCCCCGTCTAAATAAATTGTATTATCATTGTATAAGCAAAAGCCAGTGGTCATATCTGCTTTACCCACCACACTATTTTCTGTGTGTCGTATGTGGTGGGAATATACCCACTGTTGCCTTCGCTGCACTGAATGGCTCCGACGGCAAGGGGGTGGGGCCGCCTCGTGCTGGGGAGTAAACGGAAGTTAGCACAGTGGTACCCCACCTCAAATGATGCCAGTGGCAGTGGTGCAATCTTCGCACTGTTGCCAGGTCTTTTACACCAGCGGGACACTGATCCTGCTGACATAAAAGGCCCATAGGATTGGGCCATTTGACAGCTAAGTATAGAAAATTGGCAACATCATATTTTGTAAATAAACATATGTGTGGTAGGGGATAGAGTTGAGGCAAGCCTTGTATGGCTTTGCATTCACAGCTGCAAGGAAGAGAGTGATTCCCACCCTGTTCCTCTCCTTGTAGACACAGCTGCTTTCTCTCACCAGGGACAGCCTCCTTGGCCTTCCCCTTCCTCTGTCTCTTCCATGTGGCTCTCCAGCCATGCCCACAAGTAAGCCTCCCTCAATCCGGAACAGGCATTTATTCACAAGCAGGCTGTTCTTCATAACGGCTCTCTGGGCTCAAGGAACCTGTCCTAGGTGTGACAGTTGCGCCTACTGGCTCCATGGCCGTGCTGCTGCAGCTGCTTCCTGCATGGCTCCCTCTTCGCTCAGTCCTCTCTGCCTTCTTTCTTTCCCTTATCCTGGACTCTGCAGCTACAAATCCGAGGGCTTTGGCAAAGTGCCCCAAGCCCCCACAATAGGAATGTATTAGCAGATATCTAGTAGGAACAAAATTATTTCCTTTCTGATATCCAAGTTCAATTATTTTCTCTAATCTATGGTCATTCAGTTGCTAAAATTCTAAGTTAATGACAACAAAGGAGAATAAGATGTGTTTGCTTTTTAACACATACTCCATGGACAGACATTATAGAATACTGTACTTTTTACCCCTGACAAACTGTATTAAATTCATTACATCCACAAACCCAAAAAACGATAAATGAGATGCCTGACTATGGTAATGAATCACTCAAATGTCTTCCCCCTTTTTCTGTAATGTACAAAGTGGGACTAACAGATCTTACATTGAAAGCTGTGCTCACACTTCTATCTAACATATGAATTAGCTCTTAGCAGCTTTCAAAGAGGCCGGGATTTGAAATAAAAAAGACCTAATTTCTACTCTCAAGCATGAATGTGAAGTCACTACTAGCATTTAACAAAATATGCAGCAGCCCTATGTATTCTAGTTCCTATGAAAGAAATGGAATTCATTTCAATAAACTCATTTAGAATTGCTATGAAGAAATGAAACATAGATAAATATGCATATTGGACTCAGCTAATATTGCTGTCATGTATGATTATCTACATTTATTGAATTTCAGTTGTGCTAAACTGTTTGTGGTATTGTCAAAAAATAGAAATGGGTCGTTTTAATTTGTTGCAAATAAGGTAAAGGTTCCTCTTGCTTGAAAGTCAGTCGTGCCCAACTCTAGGGGTGGTGCTCATCTCCGTTTCAAAGCCAAAGAACCAGTGTTGTCCGAAGACGCTTCCGTGGTCATGTGGCCGGCGTGACTCAATGCTGAGGTGCATGGAATGCTGTTACTTTCCCGCTGAGGTGGTACCTATTAATATATTTGCGATTTCTTGCTTTTGAACTGCTAGGTTGGCAGGAACTGGGGCCGAAGACGGTTGCTCACACCGTCGCGCGGCACTCGGGTCTCGAACTGCTATCCTGCCTACCTTTCGGTCTGCAGTTCCGTGTCTTAACCAGTAAGCCACCGCGGCTCCTTTGTTGCAAATAGTAGATAGTAAAACACAAGTATGGGCTTTCCCCATCCATAGGGGCTTCTGATTTCAAAGAAATAAAATGATATATATATGAGAGAATTGTATACTTTATATGCAAGTTTGATTCTTGCATTTGAAGAGCACTGGCTTGTATTTCTACCTCTATGGCAGTGAGATACCGGAATAGAAATACCTGGAGGACTAGCTGCCAGTTTTCACTAGGCTCACAGTTTCTCTAAAATACTGCAGGCATATTTTGGCACACATTAGATATGTCAGAAGCTGGTTGCGTAATAAAATACGTCATACTGCAATAGGAAAGCTACAATAAATCAGGAATATGAATGGTAAAATGTCATGAATGATCATGTTTACACTAAGTAAATATTTTTTCAAATACATTTTGAGTGTGTCAAGTGCCTTATTTAATCCATCATCATGATAACTAAAAGGCTATTGTTTAAAAAACTTTGAAGTATTGACTTGACAAAAGCCACACAAGTCATTGATGACAAAGGTGAGATTTGAGCTTTGGTGCCCCACTTACAATACAATCCACATGAGAATAGTATGATTCTCACTTCCTACCAGTAGAACACAATTTTTTTAAAAAATGTTTTTCTAACTGAATTTGTGAGGGACTCCCCTTTATTTATTCAGTCCATTTCATTTGAAGAAGTATAAAACATTTCTCCTCTTATCTCAAATGCCTGAATCTTATTCTTAAAACATTTCAGCTCTACGATTACCATGAGCTACGTCATTTTAGCAACCTGAGGACAATCTCTATTAAAGGGTTGGACTATATAAGAATTATAGGAAAAGATTTGCAGAATACGGGTGAAGATGCCATGTAATGTTTAATATCCTTCCAGAACGTATTAAAACAATATTCAGAACTGTCCGAGGAAACTTGCTTGCAGAGTCTTCACTGACAGCCAAGAATACTATTTAAAGTCCAAGGAAAGAAAGAAGGTGGTAAAACCAACGTTTCGTTCCAATTCTTGGAACTTCTTCTTGGGTACAACCCAGAGATTGAAGATGGAAAAAAGAACTGCTATTGAGCCTTCAGTTAAAATGCTAATTAGCAACGGAAGCAGAATCCAGATTTTCAATTGCGCTGACCATAGTTGACCACTAGAGGCCCTCGTTCTTTCTCTTCTTTTCGCTTATGGTTTGAAAGGACTTGTGTATAATGGGCAACCATATTTTATTCACAAAATTTAGGTCTTGCTGTTTGTTCATAAGTACCCCTATAGGTCTCTTGCTGATCTCAAGTGCTTCAAGGTTACGAAGTGTTTTGATGTTGCTCTCACTCTTTAAACACTCCGCATCTTCAAAGTTGATCTTATGACCGGTGCTTATGGCGTGCTCAGCAATCGAGGAAAGCTCCGGGTGGCATAAATGTACTGATCTTTTGTGTTCATTGATCCTGGTGTTGATCGATCTGCTTGTTAATCCAATGTAACATTTCCCACAGCTGCATGGGACCCGATAAATTCCCGCATTGGACAAGGGGGGTCTCTTATCTTTTGGGTTATTTAGTAATTGTTGTAATTTGACCGTGGGTTTGAAAATGGTCTTAATGTTTCCCTGTTTCAGTATGTGTGCAATTTTATCAGTCACCCCCTTAATAAAAGGTAATGAAATCCATATTGTTTCCCCTGTTGTTTCTTTATTGTCTGATGAAAGAACGAGGGCCTCTAGTGGTCACCTATGGTCAGCGCAATTGAAAATCTGGATTCTGCTTCCATTGCTAATTAGCATTTTAACTGAAGGCTCAATAGCAGTTCTTTTTTCCATCTTCAATCTCTGGGTTGTACCCAAGAAGAAGTTCCAAGAATTGGAACGAAACGTTGGTTTTACCACCTTCTTTCTTTCCTTGGACTTTAAATAGTATTCTTGGCTGTCAGTGAAGACTCTGCAAGCAAGTTTCCTCGGACAGTTCTGAATATTGTTTTAATACGTTCTGGAAGGATATTAAACATTACATGGCATCTTCACCCGTATTCTGCAAATCTTTTCCTATAATCTCAGGCCATGAAAGCTTCCGGTTTATATAAGAATTATTTTTATCTTCCTTATTCATTTCCAGGATCATCTTCACTGTGGCGTGTGGTCATACAGAACCGAATATTGTGAAATATTCAAATGAGATGAAAATCGATAATATGCTTGTTTGCAGCACAAGTTTGAGAATCAGTGCATGTATTCAGTGAAGCAGCCAAGTATTTTCCCATGCCCTCATAGCTCAGATATCATTTATTTGCAAACTTCCTCCAAAACTCTCATGGAAACATTTGAAACATCAAAGAGTTTGAGCCCTAAAAAAGACTGTGACAAAAGTTTAATATGCAGATATCAAATCTCAGATGAGTGTAAGCAAATTAGCTTTTGATAGTGTCCAGTGATGTTTTTGGTGTTGCTTGTTGACAGTAACATCAATTTAAAATCCACAAGAGCTCACAAATCTTCAATGATTTGTGTCAAGTTGCAACTCAGAACCAGCTGGATCTTTCCACTGGGGTCTGAAAGGACCCCCCAAAACAAAATTCTTATAAAATGCTACCTAGAGACCAGACTTTAAAACAAGACTAACAGCGCAATCCTACCTAAGGTCCGGCAGCCAGCGTGGCTGCTGGGCGGGAGGTCTACTCAGAGAAGGAGACACTCGTCTCCTTTCCCGAGTGTAAATGGCGGCCGCCCGGATCGGCCACCTTGGATTTCCACCAGCTATTTTGCTGCCGGAAGTAAGAGGAGGCCGTGTAAAGCTCCAGTGCCTGGAGGGGGCTAGGATATGGCCGACGGCCATCCCCCACCCCCTCCCAGGCTGCCGGGGCCAATGGCCACCCTCCCTCAGCGGACTGCCCCTGCAGCCAGCGGCGGGAGACTTACCGTCCGTCACCAGAGTGAGGGAGGTTGGCCTTGCGCCAGCCTCCCTTACTCCCAAGTAGGCTCAAACGTGCCTTATGGCATGTTTGCGACCTCTTCCAGTGCTGGAACGCTTGTTCCAGCGCTGGATATTTACGGTGGATTGGGCTGCCCATCAAAAACTTCAGATTGCCATGTAGAATTATACTAAAAGTCTTGGGCCAAACTACATGGGACATGGGGAGCGTAATCCCCCGCAATTTTGGAGTGGTAGAGTGCGCGCTCTGCCACTCTGAAGTGTAGCAAATGTGTCGGAAAGCACATTTGTGACAACTCTAGAATAAGGGCCGCCGGCGCAAAGGCCAGCAGCCCTCACTCCACCGCCCTCTGGACCCGGCATGCACCAGCGGAGGCAAGTCCTGCGTTGGTCGGTGCAGAGGCGGGGGGAAGGTGGGCAGGGGTGTGGAGAAAGGGGGGCCATTGGCCAGCCTGGTCTGGGAGGGGTTGGGGATATCGGCAGCGTACTCTGCCGATATCCTCAGTCTGTTCCCGGGCCTGGCTGGCCTTGCTCCCCCACCCCAGATATACATCAGCTTCATAGCTGGCGTACATCCGAGGAGGCCCATAGGGCCCTGGCCAGCTTGCACCCGGGGGAAGGGGATGAATGTCCCTTTCTCCCGAGGTGCTCCCGGGCTGCCTGGGAATGGCATAGGATACAGCGACCGGCCCATTAGGCTGGCTGTGTATCCATACGCAGGATTGCGCTGTAAATGCACCATCATGTAGTTAGAGGCTTGCCTTTATTCACAAGTAGCAGTTGCATGGGGCTATGATTGGATCAGAATCATGATGGAGTAGGAGTATTTCATCTTTTATGTTTGCATAATTTCCCCTCCAAAATCCCCCCCCCCAAGCATTTAAACCTGAAGGTGCTCTTTTCTACAATGGCATTTTTGGGATTAAAAGGCCTGCTTGGGGGGAGGCAATGTGCAGTGGAAAAACAGACAAACAGCCTTACATACATATCATGATCATGATCCAGATCACAGTTTCACACACCTGCTATTTGCAAATTAAGGTAAGCCTGTAATGACACAATGCATTGCAATAAATGATGCATTTAATGTCACATATAGTTTGGCCTGTGGAGTGTACCTAGCACTAGTTCATTTTATCTTCACAACCACTCTGAGATAAACAGACCAATTAATTTCATAGATAAGCAGGGATTTCAAGCCACATTTCTAGTCTGAATCCAACACTCTAGCAACTACTTTGGCCTGAATAAACTTAGGAGTCATGGAATACAATGATGGGTACTCTTATGGGTTGGTTTCAGAACTGGAAGGAGAGGGCAGGTAGGAAGTCGACAGTGGGGTCCTTCGAGGATCTGTATTATCAGTGCTAATATATTCATAAATGGTATGGAGGTAGTGAGGTAGCCAAGTCTGTGGATGGCACAAATTATTCAGGATACTAGAAAGTCAAGAGGATTGCAAAAAGTCCAAAAAGAGTATCTACAAAATGTGTGAATGGGTAACAAAATTGTAACGGAGATTCAGTATAAGTAGTATAAAGGGCTGTACACTGAGCCAAAAAGAATTCTATCACATAGACCAGGGGTGGCCAACCTTCCACTATTAGGGCCTCTGCGTTCTTAAGAGTTGTGTTGAAGCCAGAATAGTGGCAGCTGCAATTGCTGGTGCTGCTGCTAAAGCAGCTGCACCTGCTGAAATGCCCTCACCTATGCAGCCATTAAAGGACCAGGAACATTCACGTTGACCACCCCTGAATTAGATGATCCTTTGTTCTGATGCCACAAGAATCTTTTTACAGTCTTATCCCATGTTCTTATTCTACTTTATGTGCTGCTAAAGGTTTCTGCTTGTATCCTTTAAAAACAGATTTCATTTCCATAAGTAGTAATTTTATCTGCTCTGAATGTTATGCTATTTATATTGGCTGAACAGAGTAATTATCTAGTTTATATACTCATTCTTGCCAATATTAAATATCAATAAATGGCAAGCAGACTTTCTCTGTAATGCCAATGTACATTATTGTACATATTCCTACTGCTACAAAAGGGTATACCGGTAGATAGTGCAGTATAGATACTGTAATGCTACAGTGTCTATACTGCAGTGAGACTGCAGTTTATTAGTGCTAGAATGCATTTATAAGCATTGGAAAATCATCAACTTCATGGTAGTTATTTATTTAAGAAAATATATAGATCCTCCACATCTGAGAAAAAATTCTACAAAATCTCTCTGGGAATATGTATGTCTTATCTGTTAGGCTTTCTGATCATGCCTCTACATTTTCCTGAGAGAAGTAAAACAACACTCTAATTTTAACTAGCCTGCTCTACCATTTAACTTAGTTTTCAAGCATCTATTTATACATATCCCTCTGAAAGCAATGACTTAAATTACAAGAAATCCAATTAGTAATTATTAAGTTCTAGATGTGAACTTCTGATGCAACAAAACTACTCATAAATCCTCTTGTATAGTATCAAAGTTATAATCTAGTTTATTTGAGAAAATTATAGGTAATATAAGTCCCTCTGGAACTAGGTCATTTCTAAGAATGGCTTCGGCAGCAATCCTATCTACACTTACCTGGTGGTAAGACCTGAATAAAAGCTCAATCCTGCCTAAGATGTGGTGGTTGGCCTAAATGGCCGGCCGCTGCATCCTAGTCAGGATGTGGCTCACACTGGCGCGGCCAAGGCTCACCTCGGGAGAAGGGGATACTCCCCTGGTGTAAGCACTGGAGGCCTCAATGGGCCTCCTTGGATGCGTGCCACCTCTTTAGCTGGCGCGCGTCTAGGCCAGCCTGGCCTGACAATTTTTCTGAGTTCTAACAACAATGATAAATATCAACTGTAGTCATGCCAAATTGTATTTTAAAAAAGCAAATACTGTACTTCATTTTGTTTTGGCAAAATTACTATCTATATTGTGTAAAAAAAAAAAAAGTACAACTAGTACAACTCTTGTACAACTAGTGTCTCTACAACAGTAGGATAGAAACATGTTTTGAAGAGGTTTCCAGTCAGAATAGAGAGTTTGATGGACTAACAGGATGGCATGGTTCATTTAATGAACCATGACTTAATTAGCGCTACATGAATGAAACTAAGGAAATTGGGTTCATCATGTGCTCACCTCTCATGCTCTCCTGCATATGGGAAGAGGGGAGTGAAACCTTCTACTTTCACTTTCAGAGCAATCCTTAGTTCCACAATGTGTATGAACTTTGGGAAATGGCTGGTTAAGTATCAGGCCAATCCTTCCTAACTCCCCATGTGGTGATGCAGCGACGCTGCTTCCACTGCAACCTGCAGGGGAGGTTTGGCTGCTGAAGTTCTCCATGGAGTTAGGCAGTGGCATCACTGGGTGCGCCAGTCCCCTGGGGTGGGGGTGCGCATCACCTTGGGGCTGGAGGTCGCTGCATCACTCCGCGCCTCCTCACCCCCCGCTGCTGCCGCATCACCTCTGAGGCTGCCGCGTCACCCTCCGAGGCCGTCTGGTACAAGCCGGGAGAGGGTGAAGATGTGTCTTCTTCGCCCGCCGGCTCGGCCGCTTCTGACTAGACCAAAAGCGGCATTCTTCGCACATGCGCACAATGCTGCTTGAAGTCTCTTGCCCTCAGCAGCGTTGTGTGCATGTGCGAAAACACTGCTTTTGACCTAGTCAGAAGCGACCAAGCCGGCGGGCGAAGACTCGTCTTCACCCTCTCCCAGCTCGTACCAGGTGGCCTCAGGGGTTGGCGCGAAGGCCTTGGAGGGTGACGCAGTGGCCTTGGCGGCCTCGGTGGGTGACGCAACGGCAGCAGGGGTGACATGGTGGGTGCGTAACCCTTGGCGCATCACCCCCTCTGGCGCATCACTCCCTGGCGGCCTGCCCCGTCACACCTTAGCAACGCTAGTGGGGTTAGGAGATATCTGCCCCTTTGCCGCTATGGTTCAGCTCGGACCTGTGCCAGCTCAAATGCTGGTGCAAGTCCATGTTGATCCATTAAGGTGGATCAGGCTGAAGAAGGGGGTTGGGATTTGATGTGTGCTGCCACTGCCAATCCCACCCTTTCCCTTGGCCTGATCCTCCCTCCTCCCTGTCAGAGAGTGAAGAGCTCCCTGACTGCCTAAGACCAGGTGCAAGAGAGCCTGGGCAGGAGGAGGACTGTGGGTGTAGTAACCCCTCCCCTGCTCTATCCGAGTCTTATTCCCACCCCATGAGTGAGGCTGGAGCGGGAACCTCACACCATGAATACACAACGAAGTCATTAAAGCAGCTGTTCATGAAATACTATATGTTCCATTTTTAACGAATAATCCTCTGGTTCAGCTATTGCAAAAATTCAAAAGGCTATATTGTTCTTTTGCAAACTGGCTCAGATTTCTTGGCAAGTATTTAAAACCTCAATTCAAGTGCTATAAGGGTTGCTGAAAAGTAGGGAAATGTCTGGAAGTAGGTATTATGCCTTGTGTCCTTCTATCAACTTCTGCTATTCAAGCAACACACAAGCCTGAGAATGCATAAGAATTGCTAAAATTTCCATTGTTCATTAATGAATTAAGCTAATTACACCACAATTCAAAATGATCTAAAAATACACATTACAATTACTTGCACAAAAGAAGAACTCATTTGAAGTGTTCCTTGGCTCAGATGAGAAGCATCTAAATTAACATCAGAGACATAAGTTATATTTTCTATTTTGCTCTTGTATTGATGGTAGAATATAGCTACGCACAAACCTAGTATTACTGCATTAATTATATGTCCACAGATACAACCTAAGGCTCAAATTATTAATCTCGCTAAGTGTGAAATGTTCATACAGTTTAAGAAATGTTACTGGAAACTTATAGAACTTGAAAATTAGAGCTGTGCTTTTTGCACTACACTTTTACTGGTCTTTCTTGTGAGGTGACATGTCCAATGCTTGGTCTCTGATAGGTTAAAAAGTAAGCCACTGTAGACTGAACTACATTAATGGCCCAATCCTATCCTCCCCCCCCCCGCTAGTGCAGTCACACCAAAAAGGTGTGAGCTGTATCCAGTGGGGGAGGGGCAGGGCGAGAGGCTTCTGAAGGGAAAGGGGATTTATCCTGTAAGCCTCCCATCCCGCAATGGGTCTCATTAGACCTGCACCAACAATTTTGCTGGCATACATCCGAGGAGATAAAGGGGGCGAAGATAAAGGGGGCGGGTAAGGCTGTGGTGGGGAGGCTGCAGGTAAGGAGGATAGGATCCAGCATGCACCATCGCTGCCGGATCCAACCCGCAGCCTCCCTGCCCCATTCTTCCCCCTTTCCACCCAGTTTTGCCCCTCCCCACACCTGTTCCACCCTCCCACACCCTGTCCCGCCTCCCACATTGGCTTACCTGTTCTGGTTGGGTGGACAGCGCGGCAACAAAGTACATGGGAAGGCTCTGGCCTTCCTGCTGGTGTTCCGGCAGCATGTGCTGCCAGAGTGCACTTTACGGCTGCCATATTGCAGCTAGCGTTGGTGGAATGCTAGTTCCACCAGAGACAATAGGATTGGGCTGTAAGATAACCTCAAGTTAGAAGTAATGTATGATGGTGATGCTGATCAGTTCAAATCTGATCAAATTGTAGCAACCGTGAATGTCTTTGTTTAGAAAAGTTGGTGTCTTTATCATGCATCAGTCAAGACTCAATATTATTGATAACTGAGTATTGATCATTCTTGTTTTGATAACTGAGTATTGATCATTCCTGGTGACTGCTACATAGCAAATATAGGCAGTGCTATTTCAAAAACAACATCAACTCCACTCCCACCAGCTTTGAACACAAATCCAAATGATTTCCTATTTTAGAGCCCATATAAACACAGATTATAGCATATATCCTAAGCCACATTTGCACCTGATATTGCAAAATCTTCGTTGCCATTTGACAAGATCATAAAGACAATCAGACTTTTTAGACCACTGTCAATATTTCAAAGATGAAAATAGGAATGCTCTTGTATACATAGAATACTCAATTCTCCACCAAGGAACAGTGACTGAACTCCACCCCACCACTGCCCTGAAAGCTCTTCTTCACCGACTATAAGATGCATTTATTTACTCTGTAATAGCTTATTATTGTTTATATGACAATCTGTTTGTCTATCACATTTAAAATTATACTCCACTTTTAAATTTTCTAAGGATTTAAAACTTAAATTGCAAGAATGCATAACAGATTGTTTAATCTCACCATGGATTCAGCTGAATTTATTATAGAACAGCTGCAACTCAAACATATTCAGCAACATTTTAACTTGTTCACAAATAATCTGGAGTTAGGGCCCAACACTGTGGTGGCCAAATTTGCAGATGACACCAAACTATTCAGGGTGATAAAAACCAAAGAAGGTTGTGAAGTAATTCAAAATGACCTCCTCGAATTGGGTGAATGGGCAGCCAAATGGAAAATGTGGTTCATTGTAATGTGTGATGTACACTGGGGCAAAAAATCTCAGTGTCACATATATACTGATGAGGTCTATGCTGTCAGTTACAAACCATGAAAGGAATCTTGGGGTTGTGGTGGATAGCTCAATGAAAACATCAACCTAGTGTGCAATAGCCGTGGACAAGGCAAATTCCATGCTAGGAATCATTAGGAAAGGGATAGAGCCCAGACCAAACATGCAAAAATATGGCAATGTGGTAATGGACATTATCCATGGAATAATTGCACATTAGGAAGCAATACCCTTGTGAGTGTCTGTATCCCATGGGTTTTGTGCAACAGAATATCCAAGTATCTCTTTCCCACTTGTCTCCCACTTACAGCCCAATCCTGCCTAAGATCTGCCACAGTGCGCAAAGCAGGATCAGGGCTGCTTTCTCTCGGTGCCAGCCCCAGTGGCCCCAATGGGCCTCCTCAGATGCATGTCAGCTATTTTGCTGGCGCATGTCCGGGGAGGCTGTGTAAGGCCTGGGAAGGGGGTAAGGATATGGCAGAGTGTACTGCCGATAATCCCTCCCCCCTCCCTGATTTGGTCGGCCCATCACCCCTCTCCCGCCACTCCAACCTGTGCTTCCACCACCCAGGTATGAGACGATGGCAGAGTGAGCATTGCCAGCCTCGGCGCCAGCGCTGCTTACTCCCAGAGTGCCGCAAAAGTGCTTTACAGCAATTTCACAACACCCTAGGCCAGCTGAGCAGTCACTCTGTCAGCCTAATGTTGTGCAGGATTTCACTGTTAATCTGTGATTTTACAGTCTTCCATGTGTGTTTTTAAACATATGGTTGCAAAAACCATATGTTTCTAGATTTCCATGAGCCTGGTAGGTGAGACCACATCCTAGACTATCCTCCTGGGGAGCCCTTCTTCGCCATAGCTCCTGCTCTCATTAGTTTCAGCTTTAAAAGGCAGCTATCTCCTCCCACTCACTTCTGCTGAGTAGGGGAAAAAAGTGTAAAAGCAGACTTTCGGCGCAATCCTCACTAACTTTAGAGCGGCAGAGCATGCGCTCCGCCGCTCTAAAGTGTCGCAAACATGCCGTAAAACATGCAATGACTTGGGAGTAAGGGCCGCCGGCCCGAAGGCCAGCAGCCCTCCCTTCACCACCCTCTAGGCCCCATGGCCACCAATGGAGGTAACTCTTGCACCGGTGGGTGCAGGGGTGGGGGGAGGGCAGGCAGGGGCAGCCAGTGAGGTGGCCATTTATTGGCCCCGGCTGGGAGGGGGCAGGGATATCAGTGGCGCGCTCCGCCGATATCCTAAGCCCCTTCCCAGTTCGGGCCGGCCTTACTCTGCCTCCCTGAATGTACACCAGGTCTGGACCTCGGCGTACATCCAAGGAGGCCCATAGGCCCTGGGCTCACTTACACCCAGGGAAGGGGACAAACGACCCCTTCTCCCAAGGTGCAGCCTAGCAGTCCTGGGGCAGCCCGCAATGGGCTTAGGATATAGCGGCCGGCCCTTTAGGCCGGCTGTGTATCCTTACACAGGATTGGGCTGTTAGTTTGAATTGTGGATCTAAGAATTTTGTCCTTTGCCATTGATCTGAAATAATTGAATTCACTTGAGATGGAAGGAAGCGATATTCCCATGGGTGACGCTACTCAAGACACTCCTCTCAGCAGTGGGGCACTTCCTTACTTTCTGAGGAGCCCTTCATGGACTGAGGAGGAATTGAGAGACTTTACTGACAAAAAGGTCAAAACCAGCACCTTGAATTGGGCCCAGAAATGAAAATAATAATAATAGAATTTTTATGGAAAGTATGAATTAATCTTTTTCAAGTATTCCTGGCTCATTTCATCAACATGTGTAGGAAAACATGTTTTAAAACTCAAAAATAAGAAAATATTTTAAGACATTATAAAGCATTGTACTGTGACCCAGAAGTAATTTCAATGGTCACCATTTAACAAGGAATGGATTAACTGCTCAATCCTATGGGCTCTTATGGTGGTGGTTCTTGCGATCCACCACTAAGTCTCAGGGCAGCGCCACAACTGTCACACTGTCATTGTGTGTTATGGAATCACCAGGGCAAATGGTCAGAGAGGCTCCATGTACATGCCAGCAGCTCCCAGATGCCCAACCAGAGAAAGTATGGTGGCAGAGAGGGCAGTTTGTGGGATGACTGGGGCACAGAGTGGGCCAAACTGGGGGCAGTTTGGAAAGGATCTCAGCAGCAGCAATGCACACCAAGATCCTATCTCCCCTTCTCAGACCAGAACCACTCCCAGGAGTCTCCTCGAACAGACACCAGGAAAACAGCTGGTATAAGTCCAAGGACACCCATTGGGGGCCAGGTGGCCTATGGAGAAGTAAGTATAAAAGTGTTTAACTGACCTCTGCTGGGCTGTCTGGCCACTATCCCCCACCATAGCATGCAGTGAGCACTCTGTCAGCTGTACTGCATGCCCTGGGTTGGCGGGGGATAGAACTGGGCCATAAATCATGGATTACGGAGCCCTCATAATAATCAGACAATGAGAAGCAATAAGATTATACTGCAGAGATCAGCTTAGGAAAGACAAATATACAGCAACACTAGGAACATCATTTGGCAAAAACCAGCCTTTGCTGATCCATTTCATACTTTAAGATACAGTTCTCTAGGAACAATTGCTCTGCATGGTTCTATCCCCCCCCAAAATACCCTAAGGATTAAATGATTCCTCTCAAGATTGTAGTTGCTGCTGTATATGTAAACCTAATACATATAGATGCAAACATAAAAACCGAAATCCGAGACCTTGCTGTTCACTAAAATATATGTAGCACTTGCTCATGCCCTTCTACTCCTGACATGCATCTGAAACGGATAATGGCAGTAGGGTTGCCAGATCAGTCAGCCTGAGAAAGGCAATTACCTTTAATGCACTCATTGCAGCAGGAGAAAAGACAACTGTGGTTCCTCCTTCTTCTCCCCAGTGTTTACCTCCCTCTCTAAACGTATCCACTTAATTCCCACTGCAGCTAAATTGCCTCCTGCCTTTGTGGGATGACCGAGATGGGAAGGCATCCCTGCCCTTCCATTCAGTTGCTGGAGAGAGCTACAAACAGCCTTGTGATGGGTGGACTCTGCTGAATGGACAGGTGCCTTAGCTGGGTGTGGGCCACTGACATCAGAAGGGCATCTGTCCACTCAGGAAATGTGCGCTGGTGTGGTGCTGTTTGCAGCGCCTTCCAGCAGTGGAATGGAAGGGCAGGGGTACAACACACACACCCAGCTTGATCTCCCCGCAGAAGCAATTTAGCCAACCCAGGGATTAAAGAGATAAAGTCAGAGAAGAGCGTGATGCTAGAGCCAGGGAGGGATTGAGTAGAAAGAGCCACAGCTGCCTTTTCTCACACTGCAACAGGAGTGGAAAAGGGAATTGCCTTTCTCCACCTGACTGATCTGGCAACCCTAACTGGCAGCTATATATTTCTGCCGTTCTCTCTGCTTCAAGAAACTGCATTTTTAAAAAGAATGTAAAATATCTTGAGAGGCATATTGATTCTTTAATTGTCTGCCACAATATTCTTTACTGAATCACAACAAATATCCATATGTCCCCTACAGCAACAGCACTCTATAAAAATATCCATCTGGAAGCTGGGAAACCAGTCAATTCTACACATGCACTAAAACAGAAGACAAGAATAGAGCCAAATTTGTTCACCACAAGCAGAGACGAGAAATCAAGCCACCCAAGAAAATGTAATGCACAGAAACAGCACCATGCATCATTTTGGAAGTATACAAAAAGCACTCGGCCTGGTAAGAATTATTTGTCTCTGAATTTTGTTAAAATATTTATTGATACATGTAAATATGCAACAGTTAAAACTACACATTTTAAGTGACAGGAAATAACAGTGGCTAGAGATAATTAAAATAAACCCAACCATCTAACCATTTTCAGTGGATTTAATTGAGATAATTCTGATTGTAATGTTGAGTACTTCAGATCTTGACTTTTGGAAAACACCACAATGTTAAATCTGCAAAAATGATATTATCCCTCCAAAAGGGGGGGGGGAGGAGACTAATTACAAATGTAGGCACTTTATTGCTTTAAAGACATTTTAATGTTCCACATTATACGTCCATTTCTATGTGAAATGAAATAGTTTCCTCAATATTGTTCATTTGTTAGCACCAAGCATTATATTATAAGAATTATTTTAGATATTTCTGAGGTTGCGACCTTAGTACTTATGATTGTCCTTTAGTAAGAAAATTATAGACAGCTATTAAACAATTACAGTTGCAAATGTATTGCTATTGTTACTACTCTGATGTTGATAACATGTACTATTTATTGTTGCTGGCAGATACTTGCAACAGAGGGCTAATTGGGATAGTTTTTTCAGTAACCCAGCTGTCTGTTTTCCTCCACCTCCAATAAGAATTGAATTTGATGAACACATAGTATGGTGGGTCTTTGCAGTGAGAAAGAATATTCTACTTTAATAACCTTAGTGCAACATGTGAAACTAGCAATTATTCATTTTGCCATGAACTACTGAGTGAGGTACATGATAATGAATTACAAATTGAGTAACTCAGGTTCTCAATAAAAACATTGCTTCTCATTTTAGATGGAGTACTTGGGGCTTCCATTAAATGTAGTTTTCTCTCTTCCATTAGACAGTTTTTAAAGGGTTATAATCCACTTTCTCTGACTAGAAAATATTTTAAACAGCAGAAAACCAATGGTAGGAATAAGTGGCGATTTCCCATGCGGTTCTCTGAACAAAGAAATGAGGCACATTTCTTTAGTTTTTAGGTATAAACTACATGGTAACAGACCATGTTATTTGGGAACATTTTTATACAGAGCTGGGCATGCTGGAGTGAATTTGCCTGCACTGATGGTCACTGGGCAATTGCCCAACAATTTGTGCTGGATGACTCTCTGTCCAGACTCTAGAGCACTTGCTCAGACCTTCCAGCTATGCTGAAAGATGGCCAAAAATCCAGATAACTGCAGTCATCAAGCCTATCTACCTTGGAGTAGACTTGCTGGCTATTACTGGTTCTAGTTAGTCATTTAACTAGGTTCCAGCTAGCGAAAGAAAATATTCTGTAAACAAATGACTGTCTAAGTTCATTTTCTTTGAAAGCAAACAAGTGTAAGGAGGATTTGTGTCCCATAGACAAAAGGAAGGTCGTTGTTTGATCCACTGACAACAGAAAACTGACACGAAATAAAAATAGATATTCAGAGTAGGCTAGTTGCATTTACAGTTGTAATTGTAAAATTATATTTACAATCCAGTGGACAAGAATCTACAGTAAGTGCAGAATTAAGAGATAAAGCTATAAACATTTAAATGTAAAAAAGGCAACAAACAACGACATATTTAACTAACGACCAGCATGGTAGCTTTAACTTTGCCCTCCAAAATGCATCAGAAGAAGTCACTAAGCTGTCATGCAAGCACTTATTAATCGAACACCAGAATTAACAGCCCAATCCTACCTAACTCCCTGAGCAGCGATGCAGCCGCACCAATATGGCACCCGCTGAATCCCACGGGAGAATTTTGGTCTTGGGAGGCATCTTCAGGGAAAGGGAACATTCGTTCCCTTCCCTTGGGGTAAGCCCCTGCTGGCCTGGTGGGTAAACTTGAACCTGTGCCAGTGATATCGCTGGCGCAAGTTCGCATTGACCTGTGTAGGTGAACTGGGCCTGGGAAGGGGGTTAGGATTTGGTGGCCACCATTGCCACAGAACTCGTCCCCTTCGCGGACATGATTCACCCACCCTCTGCCCCGCTTCCCCTGCCATCCTACCTGTTTCAATGGGCCTTCTCCGCTTCACCGATACCGGCATTCCAGCAGCACATGACTCTATGTGTTGCTGGCATGCTTTTTGCAACTGCCATAAGGCAGGTGACACTGGCTGAATGCTTGTTCCACCAGCGGGTAGCCCAATGGGATTGGGCTGCAATTTTCACAAATGATTAAATGCTATAAAAGAACAAAAGTACAACATTCCTTTGCCTGTTACGCTCCCATGGTAAGGCACAACAGGCACATGGAAATGTTTTTGTCATGAAAAGAAATGTAGGTAATTATTTAATACTGAAATAAATCTATCAAACCCCACCAACACATTCCTGCCACCCTACCACTTATGATTTACACGGCAGGTTGGTCTGAAAGCCTTAGAGTCGAGGAATTTTCAGATTTTAATACAGTCTGTCTATACTTGAGTTATTAGTAGTTGCCATTGCTGAATAATATATCTTGTGGCCCACAATTCGGGCTCACAATGGGCTAGCTTCAAGGATATATGTAGTTATCACACCAAAATGTGTGATATTTTTATATCTGTTGGTCCCCCCCGCCACACACACACACACACCTGTCTCTTTCTGAACTGCATATTTCTTGCCATTTCCACAAATGTGATTTTAAACATACTATTTATGTATGTTCAGCAATCTTAGAGGTGCTGGAAAAATCTTCCTGCTGCAGGCCTTTGTCCTGTGATTGAAACTCCACTATCCACAGGCCTCATGCAGTTATGAATTCAGAAACATTCTTCCCGTCTTCCAGTAGCTAGTTTGCCTAGCAATAGGCAGGCCCAGTCAATTGGTCAGTAAACCAGAACCTATCTGTCTAGGTAAAGAGGGTGGGATGAAATGCCCAGGTGGGTTTCACTCCTTTAATGTGTAACTTGATGACATCATCAACATCTACATTCTTAAGTCCAAGTACAAGGAAGCTCTGCGTATTCTTGCCAATTTGTGGGGAATCTAATGCTGGAACCCAGAAGACACCCACTTGCTCTCCAGTAAGCGTGGGGACCAAGGATTCCTCGGACAATGTGATTTGCTAGCCACAGCAGTGGCAATCTTAGCCAGATACGTTCAGAAATTATTTTTGCTTTGTTTGCTCTTTTCCTCAAAGCCAAGCTGCAAATGTCACAGGTTTAGGACGTGATGCATTGGGGGAGGGGTTGTGGGCTTTGTTCTAGAATTCCAGCTCCAGCTCCTGGGTGTTGCTGGTTACTGCATCTTCTTTCATCAAGCTTTTGCTTTTGTGTCCATGCAGCCAGAGTTCAGGCATTTCCACCAGCCAGCTTGTACTTTTTCTACCCACTCCTTTTGTTTAGTTTCTTTTAATTCCAATTTTTAATAAGTTAGTTTCATTGTGACTCTTTGCTTGCTAGTCCATGTTCACAGGTAATTCAGTGGGTTGTCATGTCTGACCTCTCACAGACACTATTATTAGGCTTACCAGATCTCCAACCGGGACAGAGTGCTAGACCTTTAGGAGAAGGAATGTGGGCAGGTGTAGCTTGTTAAACCTTACAGTACAATCCTAGGCATGTCTACTCAGAAGCAAGCCCCACTGAACACAATGGGGCTTTGCTTCTGAGTAGACATGCCTAGGATTGTGCTCTAAGGTTTAACAAGCGACACCTGCCCACATTTCTTCTCCTAAAGGTCTAGCACTCTGTCCTGGTTGGAGATCTGGTAAGCCTACCCATAAGGGTGGCTGACTTGTTACTAACCACTAGGCACTACAACTTTCAGTCAGCCTGCCTTCTTCTGGTACCCTTCCCTGACGATTTTGGTGCAACTTCTGAAAGAAGCTTAATTAGATTTGAAAATATTTTTATAATCTCCAGGATCACAGGGATGTTTATATTTAAACTCTGATCTGAACTGAAGGATATTATTAAAGTTTATAGCAAACAACACAGAAATCATACTGATTATCATCCTTACCTGAGCAATGGCTGTTTTGGATAAGAAGGCTGGTCACTGTTTTGGGAGGTTTGAGGCTTTTTTGTGACTTGCTTATAAATATTCCTTGCAGTCACTCCAATCCACAGCATAGTAGAGAGAGTAGAATAATGTAATACTATTCCAACCTAGAATAAATGGTGACAGTGGACAAGAATGAAGAAGAGTTCAGCAAAATAAAGGCATGTAATAATGATCATTCTCGTGACACATTTACAAGTGTACTGGAGTTTCTGCAAATGAAATGAATTTGTGGTCAGCTGCCAGTGCAATTCTAAACATGGCTACTCAGAAGTTGAGTTCAATGGGCCTTACTCCCATAGGACTACTCTTTGTAGGATTTGCAGCCTTAATAGCCTTGCTAGCGTCTCTTCTAATCAGTGCAAGAAAATGAAAATGAATTAAAAAGCAGGTGCTTTCTCTGACTTAAACTGGTGCTGATAATGGCAAATACCTGAGAAAACAAGTAGGATTTAAAAGAGAGAGAGAGAGAGAGAGCATACAAAATCTTCAAGCTTTCTTAGGCTTAGCAGCTTGCTATCGTTATCTTTTTTATCCTTCTTAAATTAGAGCAAAGCAAGTTATAAGCTTTTAAGTTACAAACATAAAAGAATTAACCCTTCATACTAACTGTTTGGATTGCAAGGATACGAAGACTTACAATGCAACCATATATGCATGTTTACACCAAATTAAATCCCACTGTGTTCAATGGGAATTACTCCCAGGTATGTGTGTGTATAGGATTGCAGCCTAAGATGTATCTACACAGATACTTGTGCTCCTAGTTTCCAGAGGTTCCATTTAGGGATGGGGAAGAATCATCCCCTCCCCATAGCTGTCTCAGTCCACATATAATTATCGGGTTGGATGGATAGAAGACGTATACCCAATAAGATATACTCAAGATAAATGATCAACCATTTGTGGTAGATTTGTGGTTTAGATAGGCTAAACCATTTGTGTTTAGAACCACACAAAACATGATGGTGAAATTCCCCTTCATAGCTGTGGTTCATATCTGAATTTAAGCTTCTAGAATTAAGCTTGAATTGACTCACTAAGCTTTGCTGGCAAATGGATAATGGACCTGCTACTGTTCTGCTAATTATGCCGCATGTAATGGAAATTAAATGTATAGGGTCAATGAAAAGGCAACCTTTTCTGTAACGTTATACTATTAACATTCAGTTTAGCCTGGCATAGAGACTGAAATGGCACATCCTAAATCTTTCTCAGGCCCACACAAGAGAGGCCTACAGGCTGAAAAGGTATATAGACTATACAGTACAACTCAGTTTATTGCCTCCTCACCCCCCCCCCACTCTCACCATGAGGGGGAAAATGAATGACACTAAAAAAAAGCAATAAAAATACATATATTTTGTATTTACATTCATGTTTTATTTATTTTAAAATATCCAGTGGCATTCCTTCTGGGACATTTGGCCAGGCTGGGCCTGGGGGGGGGGCACTGTTTTGCAGTGCTTAGGGCCCTTCCTGGCCATCAGGTCCCAGAAAGTATCACTCCTGTTCAGCAACCTGGCCATTGGCGAATGGGGTTCTGCAGGGTTCCATTTTGTCCCCCATGTTATTTAATAGCTAAATAGCTAAATGAATCTGCTGGGAGAGGTCATTCTAAAGTTTGAAACTCCAGAGTGCTGTATGGAGGCGGTCAGGATCTGGATGTGGGCTAACAAGCGGAGATTAAATTTGGACAAAACAGAGGTCCCTTTTGGTTCGGAAATCCTCAATGCAGGTATTGGAATGTTGGCTTGTTCTACACAAGGTTGGGCTCCCTCTGTAGGAGTCAGCACACAGCTTGGGATTCATCCTGGACTCTGCACTGCTCCTGGATCTAACCACAGTGGTCCAAACCTTGATGGCACTGAAACTCAACTGCTGCAATGTACTCTATGTGAGGCTGCCCTTGAAGACTGTCCAGAAGTTATACTTGGTGAAGAATGCGGTGGCTCATGTTGTCTTGGGGCTAGGAAATTTGATTCAGTCGCTCTGCTGCTCCTTTGGTTACACTGGCTGCCGATATGTTTCTGGGCCCAATTCAACACGTTGAATTGGGAAAGTTTAATTATCATCAACAAGTTCATATAAAGACTCAGAGTACCTATAATGGACAGAAGCATTTGGTTTTGGTTTTCATTGAGCTTGTTTAACATGTTAAACAGGGAGAAGGCACAATTTCCACTGCGGTTGTCACATGAGGTAAGAGAAGCAGAGATAAGTGAATGAGAATAACATTGTACTATAAACCGGCAGATGTTACCAATTCTGTGGCTAATACGGTCTAGATCTAGTTGATGCATAGCTTTCAACAGCAAGGGAACGGAATAATGAGCAGCACTTCAACTAGGAAAGATTTGAACACTCTATTAAGGGCCCAGTCAGTTATGCTGCCCTGTCAAATTCTAGGTGAGTTTTGCAGGATTATTCTTATATTAAATCACTGAAGCAGAAAGCTGATGATGGTTAGGACAAATACAGTACTGCATTCTCTATGATATATTAGCAGATATCAGGTACATTATCCATTAGAACAAACAAGAATTCTAATAAAATGGCACAACAAAACACATTTTCCATTAATATGGCACTGGCTTTTCGCTAAGCAGATAGCCCTTGGATCATGCTTTAGGAGGGCAGCTTTAGTTGCAGGGATGAATGCATGTCGTTAAGATGCTTGATAAGTTACATGCTAATGCTTGGTACTACAGTATATCTAGTTATTTATGAAAAAAAATCCATGGGAATTAACTGGGCAGAGCTGAGTTGAAACTGATTACTGCATCACTTCCAAGATGAGCCAAAGTTTACCCAGGAACAAAAAGGATGGATGCTTGAGTTAGTGGCACCATATTCAACAATCATCAAAGAGGCTTGCTAAAGGAGCTTTGTCTTTGTGCCCATTCCGCTGCATACAGAGAGCGATGGTTTACCAGGCAAGTCTGTTTTTCACCTGGTGCAGAATAGGTGGTGGCTGGGTATTCTGATTGTTCTGTCGTGTGTTTTGTGCAATTGCACAATTCCCATAGGACTTTAAATAATAAGACACGGTCTAAAAAATAATTTTCCACAGAATAAGCGAAACTCCCACACCCTGCCAATGACCTGTTCAGAACGAGGTGATTCACTATAGTAGATGATAATACACAAATGCAGAACATACCCTACAAAGAGTAATGCTGCAGTTGTCTGATCTGAAAGGTGCCAGGTACACAAGGCCTGTAATGTGCACCTTTATTTTCCAGTTTGGACTCTTGCTGCTTAATAAATGCTCTCTGACGGCCAGTTCATGCAACAAGCAAAATCAAGCTGTGAAGCTTCTCCCAGACAGCTCCATGCTGTAGTTGAGGGGACTATGTTTTGAAATGATCCTCCCCCAAAGTAGAAGCTCTCTGCACATAGAAAACTAGCAAGTTAACAACAAGGGTTCAGTCATGGTTTCTTTGAGGTACTATTCAGTATAATAGGTTGTTATTAATTAGTGGTGGGGAGTCCAGGGCTCAATTTGAACCCAGGGCTCAGCCCTGAAATGAAATTGCTTTCAATTCAATAACAGCTCCAGAACTTGTCAAGGGGCAAGAAAGAAAAGCATGTCTCTGAGTATGTGGAGTATGTGCAGAATGCAGGATTCATTTTAATCAGGTCTAATTTTTAGACCTTCTGTCTGTTTCAATGCCTGTGTTGGTTGCCTTTCCCTCATTTCTGAGTAAGTTCAGGAGGTAATAGATACAGAACACACAGGGACAAGAGCAGATCTTTGGGATTTCAATCCGAGAAAAAATTATTATTATTAATATTTTGATACTGCTTTTCAACAACAACAACAACAACAAAAAGATTACAAAACGGTTTACAGAGAAAATCAAATAAGTAAATGGCTCCTTGTCCCAAAAGGGCTCACAGTCTAAAAAGATGCAGAAGAAACATCAGCAAACAGCCACTGGAAAAAAACACATTGTGCCGGGGTGAAGAAGAGGGACAGTTACTCTCCCCCTGCTGAATATAAGAGGAGCAACACTTGAAAAAGTGCCTCTTTACCCAGTTAGCAGGGTATAGATTTAGAATCTGAGTTAAAAGTGCATGGCTCTTTTTACAATGATGTATGTATACATGGATTCTCTAGGAAGTCTCAGTAGGTTGAGCTCTTATACAAATAGTATGGGGAAGTGAAAAACATATTTTCCTCTTAGTATATGCTTTGAGTTTCTTTCTCCTAGCATATGTTACTGCAGACAGGTCAGTACAAGGGACGAGGACTGGTGTGTTCTAGTATCTAAAATCCTCTGAATATATCACACATATCATTATTCAACTGAAAATTTGATAAGTGAGTGCAATCTACAAGCTGGTGAAGTCAACAGCAAAGCTTCCACTGATTTTAACAGTATCGGATTGTACCATGTGTTTTAAAAAGGAAGTTGTGAGAGGGTGGAGGATTTGTGTATGCCCTTAAAATCTGTTCACTATCTTTGGAGACAGCTTAAGGCCTATGTGAAGTGGCAGTTGCTATGGTAATGACTAGTTTCATTATTGATTACCCAAATAAAAATGTGTGTAAACCTACATAACATGCTGGCATGTAATACTCCCTTGGGGAACCTTAAGTTGCACTTCTTTCCTTTAGTCAATTTCTCTCTCTCTCTCTCTCTCTCTCTCTCTCTCTCTCTCTCTCTCTCTCTCTCTCTCTCTCTCTCTCTCTCTCTCTCTGGCTTTGGGTCCTTCCAGTTCAGCATTTTTCAAAACAGACACAACTTTCATGGAAAGGGGGGGGGGGAGACCTATGTTGCAATTTGTACTGGGCCCAGAAAAATGATGGTTGGACACTGCCTGTTAGTGGAAAAGGTTTCAATCTTCTTATTTTCCCCAAATTTATTTATTTTAATAACCAATTTCCAGGGATGGGGACTCGAGTCAAATGACTCGACTCGCAAGTGCGACTGAGTCACTTTTTCCCTGACTCCTACTCGTACTCATACTCGTGACCCACTGACTCGCACTCGTGACCCATGGGACTCGCACTTGACTCGCACTCGTGGGGGTAACGACTTGCCATTTCCAAGTCATTATTCAAGTCATAGGGGAAGCCAAGTGGGTGCTTTAAAAGCCTCAGAGGTCCCCACACACACCCCACACAGACACCCACCCACCCCATTTTCAGGGAAAAAAGCCATTTTCCCAAAGTGACTCGACTCGTGACTTGTGACTCATGGTTTTTGGCCTTACTCGTACTCGACTCGCACTTGTGCAAAAATGACTCGCACTCGCGACCTAGTTACTTAGATACATCACTGCCAATTTCTAAGAAAAGTAGAGGCTGAACACACCCCAATGTCCTAGGGAGCGCATACTATCCCGTCATAGCGGAGGGACAGTAGCTCAGTGGTAGCACACACACGCACTTTGCATGAGCACAATGCCAGATTCAATCAATCACATCTCCAGTTTCAGAATCCCATAGCTGTTGATGGGTAGGCACTCTACAATATAATACAAAATTTATCTCTAGTTAGCCCTGTCAGGATAGTGCTACAGCTCAGTGTATGGTTTGCATGCAGGCAGACCCAGGTTCAGTCCCTGACTTATCCAGGTAGGGCTGGAAAAGATCCCTGTCACCTGTCTGAACCCCTGGTGAGCTGCTGCTGTCAAAGTAGACCAGTGGTTCTCAATGTATTCGGCACGGTGCACCACCTATATGGCCACCACACCGAGTACCACCAGAAGTAAGTGGCGATGATGTAATCACCGCTTACTTCCGTGTTTTCAGCCCGGTTTTCAGCGGAGGACGCAGGAGGCCGATGGAGGCCAATAAGAGGGAGGGTGGTAGGAGGGTGGTCTGTTTTCTGTGCTCCCGAGAGGCTCAGCCAAAGGTAGGAGCCTCTCGGGAGTGAAAACAAGGTGCCAAAAGTGCTGCACTTTCTCAGGGGTCCCAGCGGTCCAAGTACCACTAGAGGTACCCCAAAGTACCATGTACTGGTGGTACACACCAAGAAACCCTGAAGTAGACAATACTGAGCTAGATGAACTAAGAATCCGACTCAGTATAAAATGTCCCTATGTAGTCTTTGAACATTAAAACAGGTGGACACCATCGAGAATTGACCTGCTGTTTATTGTCAGAGGGCAATGGGTCTTTTCAGATTTGGTAGCAATAAGCACATCAATGGGTAAAGCCACTGGCGTCGCTAGTGCGTGGCGGGGGGGGCGCCAGGGGGTGATGCGCCTGAAGGGTGACGTAGACCCAATCGGGTCTTCGTTCGACCCTTCTGAGGGCAAGGCTTTGAGCGGCGTTGTGCACATGCGCCGCTCGAAGCCTTGCCTGGCCTACTTAGAAGCGGCCGAGCCGCTGAAGAAGACATGGCTTGGCCTGCCGGCGCGTCATCCTCTCCCGGCGCGTGGGGGGGGGTGACGCGAGAGGGGGGTGTAACAACTGGGGGTGTCTGTGGGGGGAGTTGACGCGACTGGGTGTGTGTGGGGGGGTGATGTGCTGAGCTGGCCGACCTCTTGCCCTGGGTGACGCGCCGCCTCATGATGCCACTGGGTAAAACAAATGCTTTTTATTGATAATGCATAAAGCACTGTTAATCTCAAGAAAGCAAACAGAACAGATAATATGGCATACATACGCTCCTTCAGCTGCCAGGGAGCACCAAACCAGCAGTGAGTGACTCCTATGGCCCGTGTGTGGGGCCCTCAACTGCAGGTGTTATACCATGAGACAATACCCAGTACTTCCCAAAATGCTATAAACACAGGTCAGACAGAAGACTTGCCCAATTAAAATAGATATATATCGATACAAGAAGGCAAACAATACTAAATAGCTGGCTTCTACTAATTAGTCAGAAGTCATATGCTTCCTTACTGAAGTATATGCAAAGAATAGCTGCAACAACAAGCTATTAGCCCCAAATAGGCGAGGTGCTACAACAGGGGCAGGTGAACATCACTGATTCCTCAAAATCATAATCATCTTCCATGATTTCCCACTACACCTGCCATTTTGTCAGCTTTTAAAAAGATTCCGATTTGAGCTGTGTCTTCCCTTTCTTCCTAAAACATGGGGACTGGGTTAGTCCCATGGCGTCCTTGTGCCACACGACTGCCAACCGCACATGTCAAACACGGCAAGGATCACCTTTTGGCATTCGATTGCAACCGCTTCAAAAAGCGGAAGTTGTGGCTGGATGCAAAAATCTCATCTGTGTGCAGTTCAGCATGAACAACAAGCAGTCACAGAACCAGCTTAGCCTGTGGCAGAGCAATTTAAAGTCAGCAAGGGTTGGCAAATAATTAAATAAACAAACACACACATGGCTGTCATGAGTTCACAGAACCACACACTTCCTTTGGAGCAAGAATCTTATCATTCTACTACACAATGATTCTTCTTGAATCCAATACCATGACAATCCAAAACCACTGCAGGCAATTCATTTTATGACAAAAATAGTTTACAAGTTGCCCATAGGATACTTATTAATGACCCATTTTGGAAAATTTTTCATAAGCATGTTAATGCTCTTATCCTGTGGTTTTCAAGGTAACCTGCCAGACTTTGATTACCACAGTTATTCAATGTTATGCCAATCTCTGACTTTGCTTTTCCTATGTTAGCGGATAAATCTGTATTGACAACTACCGTACTTTTTACAAAAACAGATGGCTGTCGTATAGATCACAACAAAGAAATGCCAATGGTCACTTTCCAGCTCAAATGTACATGTCCATATGTGGCAGTGCTCACAATGGGCCAATGAAGATTAAGTGCAATCAGGGGATACTTGGGATTATGCAAGACCCCCACCAAAGAAAGCATAGGAAAGTTCCTTAAATTGAGAGCTACTTACAAGATCTCCCTGAAACCAGACAGAAGTCCCAAGTGAGTCAGTGACTCTCAGACAGAAACCTTTGGACAAACTTTGTCCATTCTATCTTCTTTTGTTTACATGAATCTACTAATTCAATAGCATTGAATAGTACTGAATTATCACTGCCCTCCTATTTTATCAGTATGTAATTGAAAAAGAAAAAGAAAAAGAAAAAAGCAATTGGAGCCCCAGAACCTATTCAGGATGGGGGAGCCCTTCTCTTCCATCTGGATATTGGCTCCATGATTTTACAATCAAGAAAGGAGAATAGGCATCCAGACTGCTGCAGAATTAGAGCTGGAAAAACAAAACCACAAAGAAGAACAAGAACGGATATTCCAAGAGAAGGGCCTTCTACCTTCCCTCTTCAGAGAATGTTCTGTTGCAGAACAATTTAGACTCAACTACACTTGTTACTAACAGCGCAATCAGACGTAACTTTTGTGCCAGTTTAACCAGCGGCGCAGCGAGAACGGGAGGCCCCATTACGGAAAAGGGATTCAAATCCCCTCCAAAAGAGGAATTCCAAGGGGATTTGAATCCCTTTTCCGTAATGGGGCCTCCCGTTCTCACTGCGCCTACTCTACCCTTTATCCATATTGCCTCTGGGGCTCCCTGTTCCTTAAAACTCTATCTTCTGAGCTTCTTCCCAGCCTGCTCCAGAAAGGAGCCTCTTCTCAGCCTGCTCCAGCCTGCCCCATAGGTTTAAATTGTTGAAATTGCAATGAAATTGACAACTTTCCCTTCTCTCAAAGAAGTTGTATTGCAATCATTCTGACAGTTGTGTTTCTGAGCAGGAATGGTGCCATCACCATAGCTCCGCCAATCCATATCAGAGGCTTTGCTGTCATAACCCAATACAACAGATTTAAAGAATTTTGGAAAGACCGCTTGTCACAAAGAGGGAGTATGGGGGTTGAAGATTTAGAGAGCTTCAGGCGGTCACCCCAGCCGGGTCTAGCACAAGCCAAGGCCAGCACCCCTGAGAATGAGCCCCTCAGCCACTCTTATCTTCTAGAGAACACAACTCCTAGCCAAGGAGTGAGAGAAAGAACATTAGATGCAACTCCTGAACCACAGGGGTTGCTCTAACTGAAGGTAGACTGCCACCATCTGGGATAGAACCTCCTGCCCCAGCCAGCTCCCAGATGCCGACAGGGGTACAGAGTGCATAAGGGGAATGGGACAACTGGACTCCCTAACCAAGGCAGCCAGTGACCCTGAACAACAGAAACAAGGGGGGTAGCGTGTGACCCAGCGTAAGGCTTCTTGGATTTAGCTGCTTAGTTCAATGAACCACACTCTGATAAGAGACATAGAACATTTATTCTTTTGGTTAGACTATGCAGAGCATAGAAGGCTTGTAGGCAACTAAGTTGCTGCAAAAAGGCATAACTTTCAATACAGACAAACAGGACATAGAAAATAACAAAGCTAACTTCCATAGCTAATACTTTCCCTAAAAGGAATTCACCAGGATAGAATAAAGGCTGCTCTCAGCCTAGCACAGATTGAGAGCCATTTCTGAACTACATGAGTCTGCAGGTGGATTCCATGGCTACAGAGGTTGCACAGAATACTCACACATTGAAGAGCGAGAGGCAAGAGGCGAGAGGCGAGCGAGAGTACTGGTCTTTTGCATAACTTAAATACATTTTTGGGGGTCAGGGGAGTGACCTATTTCTTTGGCCAATCATAGGTCCCAGGGGATGGAATTTGAAAGTAAATGCTCCTTTCCCCCTCCTTTGGAAGATGATCCTGTGATGGCCCACAGCTGGTTAGAATAATTGGCATCACAAGGTCAGCTCCAGCTCTCGTGCTGATAAGGGGCAGTCATGAAGACACCAAAACTGCAAATCATTGTTGTTGGAATTTAGCCAACTCTCAGACACCATTTTAGACAGAACAGAAAACCCCAAAACTAAAACATTAAATCAAGACTGAGAATAACCCCACAAATTTCAGACAGACTTTCGTTACACCGCTTGATTGGCAACCAGTTAGAGCTGAGCTCTATAATGATACTCCCCCTCTCTGAAATATGGCTTGAATACCACCAGTTTTCGTGATCTCACTCCAGTTGCCCATAAATGTCTTTTGTTTTATTTTTGGACAGCTGGTATCACAGCCTCCTAGTTGACCTTCAGACTATCATGAGAATTACATCAGAGACACTTCAAGACTGAGCCAGAAGAATGGTTGCCATGCAAGCACTTATGCAGTTCTTCTCAATTTCTCTCTTGGTCTTCCTAGAATAATTTGCATGTGTGTATACTACTAGCTATAATGTGTACAGAAGCAGGGACTGTTTAGACAATGTCTTGGCCAAGGCCTTCTTGATTCAGTGAACCAGTTGATAGACTTCCCTGAGCCACTGTTAGAGCATGGGTCACTAAATACTGACACAATATAAAATATTTGTAACTTGCTATAAGACTATTCCAGTTGCTCGGGCGATTCCAAAAAGCTTGCAGTCGCGTCCAGTGCCTCGTGCAGATGCGCAATGAGACCCGGCTGGCTGGGACTCGTCGCGCAGGCACTGAAGAATGTGGCTTCAAGCTCTCTGGAGTCGTCCGAGTCCACTCAGGTGATTCCGAAGTGCATGCGAGCCTTGCGCAGGCATGTGATGAGTCCCAGCTGGGATGAAGAATGGTGACAAAAAAGAGATTGGAGTGCGGCAGCAGCGGGGGCAGTCCCGGCTGGCTGGGACGAAGAGGAGGCGGCAGCGCACGGTGGTGCCAGCGGCATTTCAGCCAGCCGCCAGAAGAAAAAACAGGGGAAATAAATAAATAATTGAAAAAATGGGTGGCCTCGCGGCTGGCAAATCACAAATCACCAGGAAAAAAGAAAAGGGGGCAAATAATAAATAAATAAATGGGGGAAAGGCGGGAAGACAGAACGAAGATGGAACTGCTATGGATGACAAAACTGTACACCTAATTAATTATTTATGAAGCTATTTTTTCCCCAAATTATCTGTAAAATACAATGGCAAAGCTTCAGGTCTTCCACTATTCCATTTCACTTGTGGCCTCATTGCCAGTACTGGGCATCGCAAATGTACCATAAAGCACATTGCGAAGACTTAGAAAGAAGCAGCACTGGCGGGATGGCCTGTGCCATCCTGCTGGCGCTGAATCCCATTGCTAGAGCCGTGGAGCAGATAAGTCTTGCACTAGCGGCATGGGGGTTGACGGAGGGTGGAGGGGCGTAACAGGTGGGGAGAGGCATAACAGGGTGGATGAGAGTGGAGTATGTGGGCAGATCGGGCCCAGGAGGGGGGAGGGATCAGCGACACCGCAGAGCACCATATACTATCCTCCCTCCCAGGCCCTTACTACCAACACGGGGCTGCTTGGTTCTACACCAGCTAAAGAGCTGGCGGAGAACAGAGTAGCTCCACTGCGGCAGCTGGGGGGTTACCTGGGGTAAGTGGAGACATGTCTGCTTACCCCGAGGAGACCCCCAGCCAGGCCCTTCCCCAGATAGGATGCAGCGTGGGCTGCGCAGACCATGCTGCATGCCCCAGGCCGGGGGGGGGGGAGAGAATAGGATTGCACTGTTACTAATAACATACATTGCGTGCTGATGACATTATTTAAAAGCTTTAGAGATACTCAACAAAAATGCTCTCAACACCAGATCTCAAAGAGAATTACAAATAGTAAACAACTCTCATCTGAAGGGAAAGAGAAGAAAAGAGTAACTTTAGACTGCAGGTGGAAGAAGAAGAAGAAGAAGAAGAAGAAGAAAGAAGCAGGAGGAAGTTAAGAGTTGAACTGCAGTCCTATGGGCAAACTTACTTCCAAGTGAATCCTACTGAAATCAGTATTACTTACTTCCAAGTAAACACAGTTACAGCACAATCCTATCCAACTTACACCACCGGTGCAGTGAGAACGGGAGGCCCCAGAACAAAACAGTGATTCAAATCCCCTCCAAAGAGGGATTCAAAGGGGATTTGAATCCCCTTTCCATTCTGGGGCCTCCCATTCTCGCTGGCCCACTGGTTACACCGGTGGTGTAAGTTGGATAGGATTGCGCTGTTAGTATTGAACTGTTCAAGAGTTACCTGTGCCTAGAAAAACAGATCAAATCTCCTAACTGTATTGTGGTCTTTAAGAGACCAATATCAATATTTGTATTTTTAAGCATTTCAGAAATCTAAATTACCCCTCCATTTGAGTGAAGACCCCTAAGATCATCAGAATGTGCCATTCATACTTTTCATTCCATTGTAAAATAAAAAGCTAATTGTAATGCATGCACTCACCGCTTGACAGACAATTGGATATTTTACACGATTTATTCCTCCAGCAAAAACAGCAAAACTGAGAGCAGTATGGAAACAGAAGTTGATAAGCATGTGCCAGCCTTTTCTGCTGATTCGAATGGTGCTGTTTAAAATCAACAGGAAAACAAAGTCACACAGCTATTGCAAAAAGTATCACAGAAACCCCAACAATACACTGACTGAACAGCCATTATTCCAACTCAGGACTCCTTTAATTAAGGTGTTTCAGGTTGTTGCAGAAGCGGCTGAGCCATAGTTATTATCCTGCTCCATGAATGGAGCATTACAGAATCACTGGGCGCAATCCTGTATAACTCTTGCACTGGTGTAACAGTAGATTGGTGATGACACCATCATTGTCGAGCTCCAGAGCACCGAGAGAGAAGTGGTGTGGGGCACTGATTAGAGCTGCACAGCCACATGGCTGTGCAGCTTACAGGGAAGGCTACCCAAAACCCTATAAAAGAAGGTGGCTGAATTGAAAGGTGGCCTGTGGTGTTCCAGCACTTGCAGAGCTACCTGTACATTATTGTCACACCCTTCTGGACTCTGGGCATGAACAAAGGAACTGCAGCTAAAAACAGAAGTCTAGCTAGGGAAAAGTCTAAGTAGCACACATAAGGATTTCATTTAATTTGATTCTTATGTTAAGACCTTTGTTTGCCTATTTCCAAGTGCCTATTTTTGGAATATTTGATCTTTGCCTAATTTTCCTTTTTAATTTTCTTTTTAAAGGCATTTTTACCCAAGGGTCTATATACACAACAGGAGTTAAATGCGTACACCTGTGGGCTGGAAGGAAATGGGTTTTAATAAACTATTTTTACTTTTTAAACTTCTCCATCCTGCTTCAGACTGAACAGACAGTTATCCCCTCACTCACTTACAGAGTTTCTTATATTGCTCATAGTGAACACTACTAGGTTGCGTGAATACATGCAGAAGAGTTGGGATTGAGGCGGCTCAGTCAAGCAGTTGGCTCCCCAGCTGCTTCTTTAGCTACTGGCTTTTGTACTGAGGGAACCCTGGTCATTGAGCTCACTCCAGATGTGAAGAAGGGGCCTCCTCTATGGGTTTTTTTTCCTTTCTTGGTGGCAGCAACTAGCCTTTCTGGGACTAGTTGTGTTAGAGGGCTATCTCTGTCAAAGTTCACAAAGATGTGTGGGGAGTTCAGGTACACAGGCCATATGCCTTCCCCACAATACTGTCTCCACGTGCAGCACTTTACTATTCCTCATAGGGGAAAATGTTAACCATTCACTCCTGTAAGAGAAAATAAAAAAGAAAGAAAAAGGGTGTGCTCAATGGAACTATTGAAGTGTGCGAATATCATGCTATCCCCTGAAACAAACCTACTCCATAGCCCAATCCTGGGTTCTGCTTCTGGGTTGTGTTATGGTGCGACAGTTTGGCTTGGACATGATCTGAGGGACAACCAGATCCATTGCATGGAGCGGACTAAGGGAACACCTGTCCTTTCTGCTTCTGCCATCTCCGTGAAGACTGAACATCTGGAGTCTGACTTCAGGCTGACTTCAGACATGCTGTCCCCTTTATGGACATGTGGGGATGGCGGAGGTGAGGTTAGCATGCCAGGTGAATGGGGAAGACAAGTGTGCTTTTGCTGCACTTCATATGAGGGACCAGAATGGACTTTCCGGGATCATCTGAACTGATTTGGAATGGTTGGAATTGGCTTAGTTAGAGAGAGAGATGACAAAACAAGCATTCTAATATGATCTATGATTAACGACTGTATGGGTCATTCCACAAGTTAAAACAGAAGCATGCAATTCTTAGAAAAAAAATCAACACATGCCCACTTCGATCCTTCGAGGTGGTTACCTGGTTACAGGTCTTTTAAAATAAAGATGTGTATTCACTTCACAAGTTTTGGGATAGAAATAAGAACACTCTAAACCACTCATGTGAACTGAATTTTATTGTAACATGTTAAACACTCTTAAGTCTCTTTTAGACTATAATCATATCAATACCTACTTAGTATTTACTAAGGAATGTATTTCTATGTTGAGTGTCCACATGTATCTCAGAGTACAGTACTTCTTAGAGTACTTCAGGAACTTCACGCAGTATTTTTAATACTCCCTTGAGAATCCTTCAATCACAGTCATGTGCTTACAGGAAACTATGTGGGGAAAAGTTGTGGCAGGGGCCAACCATCCATTCATCTAACCCAACTACCCTCCACTACTTGTCCTAATCACCAGAAATAAAAGTCAAGATACTATTGTACCGTCCAAAAAGCTGCACAGGTATTTCTAAGCTGCCCTTTGGGAATCTAAGCTGAGAATTTCTCTACAGTGTGGAAGGTGTTATAGAATCTACTATAGCAGGGGTTCTCAAAGTGTGGGTTGTGTCCTCCAGGGCGTTTGTGAACAGCTTGCAAGGGGTTTGCAAGCTATGAAGAACTAGGTTTAATCCCTGGAATCTTTAAGTAGAGCTGCAGAAGACACCTGTATGAAACCCCAGAAAGCTGTGGTCAGTAAGTGGCAGAAATACTGAGCTAGATGGACCAGCTGTCTTGCTCCAGGTAATTCTCAAAGTGTGGGTTGTGACTAGTTATAATATGGGGGGGGGGGAAGTCGCATAATTTTATATATTACTTTGGGACTGCAGAAATAAAGTTTTAGAATCCATGATAGAATCCACTACAGCTGTCAATTATTCAGATCTCTCTCTGTGTAAGGCAGTTACCCTCACCCTTGCCATCTGCCCTAGGTGAAAAACAATCCCCAATCATGCTGTGAAGACTGAGTGGTGGTGGTGGGGCAGCTGAAAGAAACAGGTTGCTCCAAAGGATCTACCCAGGCAAGAGTGGATAGGGTGAAAGGCATATTTGGTTGGGTTCTTTGCTTGTTTGGGGGGGATCAGAAGAAATCAGCCTATAGGTTTCCCCCACTTCTCAGGATAGGTGAGAGAGAAAGAGAGGGAGGTTAGATTGCATGGCATTACCAAATCATGCATGCCAGCTATTTCTGCCTGGAACCTTTAAATGCTCAAACGTTTTCTCAGGGGAAAAAAAACAGAATAAAGGCTGGCTCTGCTTAGTGCTAGCAATTGGCATATCTCTTCTTACCTGTGATGCACAATATAGGTGATAATTGATGCAAACAGGCACAATAGCATGACAGCAGTACATGCATAGACCACAGGGTGCAGGAACTCCCCAGGGTACTGGGGGAGGGACAACACTGTCTTCAGATCCTGCCAAGGAAGAAAAGCCAAATGAATTGATCATCTCAACAAAGATGTGAGTAAGGCTCCAGCAATGCAATGCTTGCTTCCTAACTGGAGCAGAGTGACAGTAGGGTATTTTCACAGATTGTTGATTAACAGTGGTGGTCCTCAATCAGCAACCCCCGTCTGCCAGGCAAATCCTGGCTGTTTCAGCCACAGTTCCTTGCTCACTACAGGTGCTGCATATCTGGAGGGAAATCCTGTGCTTCACCTAGCTCTACACGCTGGAGATAACAACCCTGTTCTTGTTTACATAATCAGTTATACTCGGATGAAAGAGCAGTTTGTCAGAGTCTGCCGTTTCACCAGAGGCCCTTTTACTCTCTTTCATCTGACTTTGGCCTCTGATTAATTCTTCAAACCTGTATACAAGTAAGAGCCTGAAGTGAACTCAGGGATTCTTATCCCAAGTTAACTGCAACCGATGAAGTACATCAGGCTTTGTCGGTTTTAAGACACAATGACCTCATTCGTATACAAGGGTGACATTCTTACATCCGAGGAATGCTCGCCATTCTTAGATAATACTCAGAATCAAAATGAGGCCATATCTCTGGTTCCTTGCTCCACCCTTCCATCCTGCATTATTTCGCACAGTACAATTATAGCTGGACAATGCCAACTAAGGACAACATTTTGATTTGAGGGACTTCATTTGAAAGCTATATTGCCATACTTCCTTGTAAAAACATCATAGCAGCGAGGAAAAGATGTACAGACAGAAGGTCCAGCCCAGTGGCATTTTCTAAAATATGTTCCCAAGCAACCTGAAGATGCCTGACTCAAGAGCAGAACCATATCCAGAAAGGAGCCTTCTGGAAACAACATAAAATAATGAAATGAGGTCACATTCGCACATAACACAGCTTCAGATGCCAATGGACTTCAAGAGGAAGTGGAGAAATCACTGGCCATGCTGAATTAAAGTCTGATGTTGATGCATTCATTGTGTCAAATTTTAACACAATTCAAATAATAAAGACCCAAAGTTCAAATTAAGATGATACTAATGTTTATAAAACTTAACAATTCACTTATAGACACACACCTTGGAATGAAGGGATGACTTAACAGTACTGAGTTTAACTTCTAAGAAAGGCCACAACTTAGTAAAAAGATACAAAGATCTACAAGGGAATAATTGTTTGCTGCACTAACTATCACTCCCCCAGTGCAGGTCAATGACCAGAATGGAACTCCCTGCCACTGTCTCATGCACCCATTCTGGGTGAGCTCCACTTCGGTTCTAAGCACAAGTGTACTTGTGCTTACCATAGCTCCTCCTGGCTTCTCACAGCCACATACCTGGGGTGTGTTGAGGGAGGCCTGTCAAAGTCAGCCCCCCCCCCCCCAGTCAATTAGACTTGATGAAGCAGGCATGCCCCAGACGAGTGCCATTTTTTGTTTCCCTGTGCCTACTCGTCAAGAAAGGCTGGTCTAATGAAGCCCTCTTTACCCTCCAACTAATGCTTGAAAGTGCTCACCAACAAATCACTACGTTTTAATACCTGCCTAACCTGTACTGTTGTGAACTACTGTGTATCTGCATACCCTTTCCTCAAGGAACATGGCTCCCAAAACTCTGCAGTGCAGACCTGGTAAAAAAAACGCCAGAGCCCAAAGGCCAACATGAAAGGGAAGAGGAAGATTCCAACTCAGACCCAGAAGTGGCCACTTTTGCTGTGCTGATCAGACAGGTGGATGGCTGCTGAGTTGCACCCAAGCTGAAGTGGGGAATCAGGTTTCTGGCCTTTTATTTTCGGTTAAAGCATGCATCCCCATTGGCCAGGGTGCATGAGGTTGATGTTGTTGGCCATTAATGCCTTACCATGACATCTCCCACAGCAGCATGCAATACTGCCCTACCCATTTGCAATGAGAGGGCAGGGATGAGTGGATAAACAACTGCAATTAGATATGTATATCAAGTGTATGATCTATATTGCAATCTGGCACTGCCCTGTTGCACTTTCTATAGGGAAGTGCCTCTAATATACTACTCTAGTGGTTCTCAAACTGTGGGTCGCGACCCACCATAGGAACCAAAAGCTGTCCCCTGCCCCCTTAAGGGGTGGGGACAGCATGGCAGCAGTGGTGGAGATCCCAGAGATCGCCACCGTTGCCACTGAAGAAGCCCCCAACAGCTGTTTCCTTACTTACCGGGGCTTTGGGGGGGCCTGCGTGACCCTCTGGAGGCCTCCTCGATCTTCGGCTTGCCGAAAAATGGTAATTTTCAGGCGCTTCCAGTTTTCGCAAAAAAACCATGTAAACCGCCTTGGATTAAAGTCGGAGGAGAAATCCAATGGCCAATAAAGGCGTATATAAATACTGATTATTATTATTAATTCTTTGTACACAGGTACAAAAAATACTTAAAGCTTTATTTCAGTTTTAAGTATTAACCCTCCCAGTGGGCACACTTAATATAATTGTAAAGAATCTGGAAAACTGACAATCAATTAGGCAACATAGGTATAAATAGAGTATGCACATAAGTGCACAAAAATGGATATGTTTGCAAGAAGATATGAAACGTTAGAAGACAACATGTGCTTTAGGATGAAGTAACACATTTACAGAAGTCACGTTTTGTTTTTCTTATTCGAATGAATGAATTTAAGAGCAGCTTTTACTAAATGGTGAAGATTGAAGGCAAAAGGAGAAGGGGAAGGCAAAGGAAGAGATGGTTAGACAGCATCACTGATGCAACGAACATGAAAATGAGCGAACTCAGGAAGATAGTGGAGGACAGGAAGGCCTGGCGGGATGTGGTTCATGGGATCAGGAAGGGTCGGACATGACTTAACGACTGAACAACAACAACAAAAGTTCCAAGTTTAGTCCATAAAGCCCACCTGCTCAGACAGTGCACAGCACCAGACTATGCATGTTTACTCAGAAGCATGCCCTACTGTGTTCAATGGGGCTTACTCCTACGAAAGTGTATTTTGGACTGCAGACTTAATTAAAATATTTAGCATCTTGTAATATAGAAACAGAGATGGTTCTAATCAATTTTGCAAATAGTTGAGCTTTAGCACTTTTTTTTGTATTTCAAAAAATAATGCTCCCTATGAGTAGCCTTACCAGCGTCCTGGAATCGAGGCTGGCTTCGGCCTAGAGTGAACCCGAGACGCTTCCAAGTGTGCACCGCAGATTCCCAACGGCGGTTGCATCGTTGAACAGAAGTTCCAGAAGCCGGAACCCCATTGGGCAGCCATGGTGCACACTTGGGAGTGGCTCAGGTTCGCTCTAGGTTGAAGCCAGCCTTGATTCCGGGACGCTGGTAAGGCTACCTATGAGGGCACTGCTACGGTCCTCTAGATTTTGTAATGCTGACAAAGTTGAAATTTTCAAAAATCACCACAGCTATCCCACAGAACCTATCCGGGGTGTGTCAAAGGTCAGCTGCTAGTACACAACAGCATATCCCAAATAGGAACAGTAACCTGCCCCATTCATTGTACTCTTTGACCTTTACCAGTTTTACTGCCAAGAATGCACCGTCTATTTATTTAATGAATTTCCACTTCCCAATCAAGGTTCCTAAAGCAACTTACAAACATAAAGACAATTCAGTATAACAGGCAATAATCAAAAACACAATAAAAACAACCATCTAAACAGATTAAAACCAATAAAGAAATCCATCAATCATACACAATATCAGTGAAACGCCAAAAGCATTGCTAAATATAAATGTCTGCTCAGCTAAACTAACCATCAGTCTTCCCCCAACACAGCAATTAGAAAGGTGTTTACCATCTTTCTAAAGGGCAGAAGCGAGCCAGTCTAGTGAGTCTCCCTACACAAAAAGCTCCATATAAGTGTACCACTACCAAGAAGGCCTGCACACTTCAGAAAGTATGATTGATAGTGCACAGCCCATGGGGAGACAACACTTGTGTGGGGCTCTCCCATGCCTCATTGTTCCTTACCCATAAGTCAACAAGCTGCTCAATCCTACTTAACTTTCTGCACAGCAATGTAGCGAGGCCAGTGCAGGCAATGCTGCAACCTGTGCAGAAAGTGGGAGGTGGGAAGTCTCCTCGAGGTAAGGGAACTTTTGTTCCCTTACCCTGGGTAAAGCCCCAGCCCCCGTAACGGGTGTCCTCAGATCTGCGCCAACTAGTTTTGCTGGCGCAAGCCCGAGAAGCCCTGTGTAAGGAAAACAGGCCTGGGAAGGAAGATAGGATTTGGTGCATGCTTCTGCCGCCAATCCCACCCCCTCCTGGACTTGTCCCTCCTACCCTGCTCCCACCCCGCCTCGATAACCCCATCCCCCATTCCTCCCCCTGCACTGGCCTACCTGCTCCAGCCCAGGCCTCTGGCACACTGTCACAACATGCTTTACGGCACGTTTGCAACAGCTAGTGCTAGCGCAGCACGCACTGCACCGACACTAGCGTTTAGTAGGATTGACATTGTGCCATTATTTTCTAGCAGCTTGCACTCAAAGACAAACTGAAAGGGAAAAAGGGGTTTCCTACAGATGCATCCCCTGGTTGTAACCTATAACTATCCATCACAAGACCATGTTCAACTGAGCCAGTGCTTTTTGTTTCATGATTACATCGATTCTGTTGCTTTGTCCAACCCTCAGATATACGGTATAGTGGGTAGCAACCTGGACTGCTTTCTCTTTATGAACGCACTCCTCCAGAATGTGTTTAAGGTTCTTTGCTACTGTACAGTCTTTATTATTCATACAATGAGATGTTCATCCTGCTGCTTGCCGATGACATAAGGAGCATCATTTGCTTAATCCTTGAGCTTCCTATTCTAGGACAGCTTCCCTTTCTATTTTATTTTCACATAGTACATGTTTCTTTGAGAACAAACCTAATATTTTAAACAAGAATTCTTAAAACCAAAAGAACTAGAGTTTGGGAATCTGTCCAAAATTGAATTGTGCAATCCTATTACACAACCCCTACTTGGGGCCATCAAGTTACCTCCTGTACAAAAGAACCTGTTGAGTAACCCCTGACAATTCTTGGGATTATGATCTGAATCACAAACGCATGTACAGCAGTCCATATTTCATTACTGTATTACTATACTTATATTTCACTGTTTCACAGTTGAGCTGCCTCCGTACAAAAATACATTGTTTTTGAAGTCAGGTGAAATGCAAGCTCTATCTATGATGACTGAACTCTGATAGCAGTTTTTACTCATACAAGTACACTTGATGTTGCTGCTACTGAACAATAAACAAGCATATGTGAACTCACTGGTTTTCTACAAGGCTCCTTAATTATTTAATCTAAGCCTACTCTAAGTAGTGGCTTAAGATTTAAGCCTTAAATTATCCAGATTTCCAAATATCCATATGTGTAGGTTTCCCATCAGGTAGCTGAATCCAGACTGCATCCCACAAACACCATATCTCTAAGCACCCATGAGTGAGTTGAGTTGTCACCAGAACTGTAACTGTATTTTGGACTGTGAGCTTATGTGAAATTATTTAGGACTTTTGCTTAGTACAAGCAAACACTGAATTTATATCGTTTAGTCACACCTGCAATACGACGCTTCAGTCCTCCAGTTCTGTGCACTAGGCAAGCCTTGTGTTCATGTTTACACGTATCAAGGACAATCTGCCTTGGCGTTTGCACATTAAGCCTTGAATCCTAAGGCCCCACAGACAAACAGTTATGCTATGTCTAATCTAAGGGGCCTCCACATTAGTTTTGCCCCAGGTACCTGGCACTTCTGGATGGTTCTACGCAGGTCTAACTGTAAACGTTGCATTTAATGGTGATGGCACTTCCGCTGTTCAGTATTTAAGATATTATTATGCACCTTTTTGTAAAGTACTGTACTTCCAGAAACGTAAGCCTGTGTAGCTCAGCACAGAATTGCAAACTTAGTGTTTAACAGAAGTGTGACTGCCTGCTACTGCTGATTGCTCGGCAAGAAAAAACAGCAGCAGTAGCTTCTAGCTTTCATGAACGTAATCACGGTTATGGGCTATATGGAGTACTGAAGTCTTGTTAGAATTCTGTTTACAGACCGGTTTCACTTTGGGATGTATCTGACATTATAGCAACAAGAAAATGATTTTCAGCAAGTAACAAGGTAAGCACTACTTTGATATTGCTGCACCTATTTCTTGGAGAAGGAAACACCTCCCCTCAAAGGAGGTCACAATTGAAAGCTTGAAAACTACGATGGCTGTATTACCGGTAAATACACTAATGGAGGAGACATGCAAACTAGCAAACCTAGAAGCGTTTCAATGCACACGGCCGCATTTAACATATTCTGGAGTCTTTAGCAGCATTTAAGTACGTACACACAGGATTCACCTCATCAAATTATGCTCAAGTGCCTCCATGAAAGCAAATGCCGTAAGTCTTGCTGAGTACAGACATTTGCCTACAGAAGGGCCAGGGACAATCAGGTTTTTAAAGGCCCCTTTCAAAAACTAGTCATACTTTTATCTTCAGCTCAGTTCTGATTCTGCACAGTAAACCTGTCAACCGATGAAACTTTAAGCTAAAGTACTACAACATATTAATGACATTGTAAAATACCCTTTATTCAGTTCTGTACACAGGAAGCTGATTTCATTACAGATACGCGATACATTAATCTTGTCTGCCTTTTAATGATAATTAAATCTTATTGATCTGTCAGCCTCCCCTGAGTGATCCCCTGAGAGAAAAAGCAAGCCAAAGATAAAGATAATTTTTCCACACAGTATGCAAAGTAGTGTAATTGTACATCACATCTGAACAAGGCAGCTTTCTGATTTTATTTCCTAGAGGGGAATCTAGGGAACATGAATAACGTTAATTGGAAACGAATATCTGAGATTGGTTTGTTGTTGTTTTTTAACCAGGAATGCTGGGAACAAAGTATTTAGCATGGCTGAAATATGGATGGATGAATATATGAATAGATGGAAGCCCCTAGATATTCGAAGCAGAAAACTATTATTGCATCATCCTTTTCCTTTGAATCATTTTGAGCCAGTAGTTATTAAATAGCTTCAAATAATACAGGGCTTTTATTTCTTTCCTATGGGAAAAAAAATCTCAAATAGAAAAAAAATCACAATAAAGGGGAAATATATACAGTATATACCATATAGGAATAGACAGCCTGAAGGGTACCTACAAGCAAATATCTGAGAAATGGGTAGATGATACTTAAGTCTAGAAGCATAGTGAGAGGTGGAGAGGAAAAAAATCACCATGCACACTTGATAACTGAGGTCAGATTCTGCATCTGGTGAAGTTGAATCTAGATCAGGGGTTCTCAACCAGTGGTATTTGTACCACCAGTCGTACTTCGGCTGACTGCTGGTGGTACTTGGCCCGCCGGCCTGCAGGAACCCTGCTCCAATGTGGTGATTTTGGTGCTGTGTTTTCACTCCCGAGAGGCTCCTGCCTTTGGCCAAGCCTCTTGGGAACACTGATAAGAGCCCTCCCACCCACCCAGAGCCTCCTACCTGCATTTTCTGGCCTCCGAAAACCCAGAAGTAACTGGCGATGATGTCATCGCCAGTAACTTCCGGTGGTACACAGCAGGAGAGTGGCACCAGAGGTGGTACTTGGCCAGGAAAGGGTTGAGAAATCTTAGTCTAGCCCAGGGGTTCTCAACCTGTGGTACGGGTACCCCTAGGGGTACGTGGACCTCTTGCTGGGGGTACACCAAGCCCTGCCCCTTATCTGCCCCATCAGCAGCTAATTAAGTGTTAAATAACATGGATTTTAAATTGAAATTATTTTCGGAGCCCTTCTGTCTCTGATTTTGGTTTTGGGCTTATTTTTGTACTTTGGAAAATGTACTTTGGTGAGGTGGGGGAGGGAGGAGCTGGTTTTGGGAAGTGTGACTTGGAGAAAAAAAGAGATCCTCTCTCTCTCTCTTTCTCTCAAAGAGAGAGAGAGAGTTAAATAAGACATTTTTTCACATTTAAAATTGTTTTAGTACTTTTTATTTAACGATTAATTACCTAATTAATTGATTAATCCAGTTAATTAGCGGGGGTACTTCAGAAAATTGGACCGTGATAAGGGGTACCTGGGCCTCCAAAGGTTGAGAACCCCTGGTCTAGTCTATACATATAGCACTAAATCTGTCAACCTTTACAGTGCAGTGGGACTCTGTTGGTTTTTCTACTACAGGCAGGGCTGTGGATCAAGTCACTTACTCCAAGTCTCGAGTCAAGTCCCAAGTCTCTGGATCCAAGCCTCATGTCGTCCCAAGTCTTTGCCCCCAAGTCCTGAGTCTTTGGTTGCGAGTTGTGAGTCCCTATCTACTTAATGGGGAAAACGGGTTTAAACCTGAATAAAACTGGACTTGTCGTAAAAGGCTCTAAGTCTCGAGTCGAGTCTTTCGAGTCTTTTACAATCACCGAGTCAAGTCACTGATGTGACTTGAGTCTGACTCAAGTCCGAGTCAATAGCCTCAAGCCTACATCAGTGACTACAGACGAGCATGACTACTCCTCTGTACTGTATGTTTCTTTGGTAGGGGATGCAGAAATGATACACAAATATAATTTTGTAAAGAGATGCACATTGACTGCACTCTGTAAAGAGCAAGATATTGATAAAGCTAATGCTATTAAAATAGCACATGCACATACGTAGTGTTTGGATGTAAATGAAATTCAAGACTGGCAAACGTATAATAAAAGAATTTTTTAAAAAGCAATTTTATAGATTCAGTTACTATGGGAACAGCATGCCATTTTCAGTATTAGTAATAACTTAGAAAAGCTGTTGGTTTCCCCCCCCCCCCTTGACTAAGTAAATCTTCAAAATGAAAGAAAACTTTGAAAACATAAAAACATCTTTTTCTAAATCTCAGGGGATTTATGATATGTGACTGGTACAGATTCTTTTCAAATTATAAATGGAAAATGAAGCCCCCCCCATGGTCAAAGCTTCCCAGAGTGCTTCTATTCTTGTTATGTCTTGTCTTCAAATATTGCATTTACTTCTGGACTATTTAGGCTGACATCCTTTCCCTTATTTCTGCTCATTCTCTCTCTTCCCATCACCTGACACTTCCTCCTCCTTCAGCCCAAGCTAGTCAACCCTTCTTTTCCTCTCCCTGCCTTTCACACTCAATAGCAGAACATCTGCTTTGCCTGGAGAAGGTCTCTTGTTTAATCCCTGGCATCTTCAGAGAGGGCTGTGAAAGACTTCTGACTAAAACCCTGGAGAGCAGCTACCAGTCACTGCAGACAATACTGATGTCGAGAGACTGATAGTCTGATTCAGGAAAAGGCAGCTTCAGATGTTCAACTCCCCCAAAGTTACAATTTACTCCCCTTCCCACTTTTTGTGATCTTGTCGTTTTGCTGCTTCCAAATTCAAACAGAGGAAGGAACAGGGGCAGTGCATGTCCCCCGCTGGCTGTATCACCCCAAGTGCTGCCTCTGTGCATGCGTCCACTCACCCCCATGGATAAGGGGAGAACAAGTGGGCGTGCCCGCATCGCATCCCACTTTCCCTTTACTTACAAAAAGCATGGTGTGCAATTTTCCTGCTCTGCACCACCTCTCTTTGAAATGAATGGGAGCAGGGGATGCTGGGAACCCAGCATTCCCTGCTCTTGCTCATTGCAAACAGATGCAGTGGAGAGCAGGGAAGTGGCACAACACACTCTTCCTAAGTAAAAGGAATGGGGGCAGGCTCCCAATCTCCTGTCCCTGCCTACTTGGTGCTTCAGTCTGGATCTGTGGCAGCTTTTTCTTCTTCTTCTTCTTCCTCCAGCAGCACTGCAGGGAGAAGGGGGCTGCTGCTCTGAACAAGTTGGAAGAGGATTGGAGAGCCCAGTAGAGCAGCAGGGCAGTGAACAGATGGACTGGGGGCTTATCCATTCACTGATCCACCGTCCCTCCAAGGACGCTGCTCCATGAGGCCATTTCAGGTTTCTTCATGGCAGGGCTGGCCCTGGGAAGGAAAGTGCTCAAACTAGAAACTAGCCTCCCAGCAAACCATGGGGAAGGAGGGAACACTCAGTGAAGAATCATTTTCAGTTCAAACACTTCAGGGCACATCCTTCAAATCCAACTTCCTTTAAAATTAGGGGGGGGGGAAGCAAGCTGAAGGAGTGGTGGGAAGTTGCCTGGGATGAAGAATTTGCTGGGGATACCATATCTAGTCCTGATCTCTCCATACTTGCAACTTGTTACAGAAAGGGTCCATTCTTTATAAGGAAAGAGCTCGAGGTGGTGGGTAAGAACCCTGAATAACTACGCTGCATTTAGCTCAGCAAGAGATATTTTTTCTATATCCAGATGGGGTGTCCTCACTAATGGTGGCACATTCCAAAATAGGTATTGAAGTTTGAAAGAAATGCACTGCAATTCCGATTAGAGGGAATTTGCTTCAGATTCAGAATACAATATCAAGAATTTGAAGGGAAAATGTCACAAAACAAATCATTGACCACCATTTTAAACGACTAAAATCAGATTTCTGAGAACTTAACATATTTAACAAAAAAAAGTCAAAAAAATGCAAATCACCCATTTTTTTTAAACAATTTCAATACACACAAAACTTCCTGCAGAAATGTACTTATATAAAATAATGCATAGTTTGAATTATCATCACTATCATTTCCATGAGTTTAGTTCTCTTTGGGTAGCATGTAATCCAAGCTCCAGAGACTGACTTGATCTACATTAAATAATATCTATCTAGACACAAGATTTACAAGCCTATAGCTCCTAATCTGCAGGGTAATGAATTCTGACACAAGGTTAATGTTATCAGGCACAGGGGATCCATAACTGTACCTATTAAATGGGGCTTCAATGCCTAGGATGTCATTTTTATGAATGCAATGGGGGCCATTGCAGATTTCAGGAGGAAAATAAGAATCAAGGCCACCACTCTTTGATATTTGTTATTTAATCTTGAATATATCCAAGTATCTGAAGAGCATTTGTTGGGTTAATTACTTATATCACATGATAGCTATCATAATGTTAGCAATGTAGGTCAAACAATATTTCATAGTTTGGCATGCATACCTGAATCACAGGCCCATTTTATTATATATAACAATAGGCACAATGTGTAGATGGAGTGAACTGGTCATAAATACTGTATAGGTGCTCTTGAGAAATAATTACATGTCAGAAACATAAGAGGTGGAGGGCGATTTCTCCTTCCCTCCTGCTCCTATAGACCATGTGGAAAAACAACAACAGGAAAACCAGGTGAAGAATGTGCTTTTCTTTGTTTTGGCAGGTGTGTACAAATAGATCTCTCCTATTTATAAAAGCAGATGTTTAATATTCTATTTATAAAAACAGATTCTTCCCCCCTCCCCATATTCAGGACTGGTAAAATGCCCATCATTATGAAAATGGGGTCTATATTGTAGGGAGCCCCGAAAGGTGCAGTGCAACCAAATGTTCTTTAAGCACAGGCATGCAATGCACCCATGCTCTTGCTCATTGCAAACAGATGCCATGACATCTCTGTCACTGAGGGCAGGTCATCCAGTCTCAGAGGTAGAGAACAGGTTTTGTGCATATCACAACAGTGTCCCCAAATGCAGAGCTTTATTTTTCCCTAAATGAATCAATGCTAACCATTTAGGTGTGGGAGAGGAAAGGAGTGCATTTGGGGATACCACTGGGCTGGAATTGTTGGACTGGCCTGGCACATCTGAGAATCAAGCCTGCTCTTACCTGCATAGCCCAAGCCTGGGTTCAGTTTCTTTTTCATTCTACAGCATGACTGTAGAATGCTGAGCACTGGCTTCTTTTTAGAGAGTGAGAATTGTCCATGATTCAGAGCACATGGTGCTTCTAAACTTCAGGGGGATGTCAGGACTGAGCGAATGCCGACACTGGTTCTTGGATGTGACCTTCTGAGGTGCAGCATCTGAATAAACCAATCTGTGGTTAATCTACCCAGGTGTTTAAAAAAATTGAAGGGAGGCTGACAGTTGGAAAAAGGAGTTTTCATATTTCAACCTTCATGGACACAACAACATGCCTTAAATATACTTTTTAGGTCAAACAGAAAATAACTTTGGGGCTGAATACAGAGAAGTGGGCTTGTGGACTGAAACACCGAAATGGATAGGGCCAGAGTTAAAAAGCCATTTGCAAGTGTTCTGAGTTGCAAGCCCGGATAAATGCTGCTATCACTTCCTTGGTTTCATGTAGGCCAAGGAGCAATGGGCTGCAAGCGATCACTGCTGCTCCACAACAGATCCTGTTCTCTCAGGGGCTTGTCAGTGATTTAGTTTGTACATTTACATTCCACCATTCCAAATTCCAAGAAAGCTCAAGGGGGCTTAGAAAGATTAAAAGCAATCGTTGAAATACAATAAACACAAAAATGAACTAAAGAAATAACCTAGAGCAGTACAAAAACCAATCTATGTAGACCATATCCCAAAAAAACACATGTATCACAGTCAGTAAGACTTGTAGACTTTCTGCCTCACGCTCGTGCTTACCAATGGATCAGTGAAACCACTCCTATACAACTCCTGTGATCTCCAAGTAACAGTCCTCACAGCTACCCCCCCCCCACTACTTACTCCACACTCTCTTTTCTCTGGTGTGTCCTTCTCCTACCTTCTCATTCTTTCCTATAGCCACTGCATGTCTTTCCACCAACTTTTTTCCCACCACCACCGATGCAGCCACACCAATGGAGCATGAGCTGTATTCTGTGTAGGGGTGGGGAAGCCTGGAGGCCTCCTTGGGGTAAAGGAACTTTCATTCCCTTACTGTGGGGCAAGCCTCCGCTGCCACAACGGCAGCCCAATCGTAACTAGGGCTGAGTCGACTTTAACAACAGCAGAACACAGTTCCACTGTAAAATGGCCTCCAGAGGCCTGTGCAGTTTGTCGCGAGTGGCCATTTTAGAAGTGCCACTGCTGGAGGCTCACCATCGGACCCAGCTATCCCCATCACCAACAGTAAGCCAGCGGGGTGGACGGAATGGGTCAGGGATCAGGGCCTCAGGAGGGCATGGTGGGGGAGTGTGGATGGCAGGTATTGGGAGCAATGGCTCCACTGATATCTTCTGCTCCATTTGTCCCTGACACCCCCCCCTTGCTAATGAGCTGGTGCAGGTCCGGGTAGGCCCATAGGGGCCCATGCAGGAGCAAAGTAAGGTAAGTAAAAGAAATGTTTACTTACCTTACTCCGCCCCCAACATAGTCTGGCCACCTGCAGGATGCAGCAGAGACTATGCTGGCGCCACTGCATCCAGTGGGCAGCCTTTTGTTAGGATTGGGCCCTAGGTCTCCTCAGATCTACACCAGCTATTTTGCTGACACAAGACTGAGGACAGTAAGGGAGAGGGTAAGGGATTAGTTTCAGGTGCACACCAGTCCTGCTGGGATCCATCCCCATTCCGTCTACCCCGTCCCCAGCCAGAACCCCCCCCCCACATTCCATCCCCTCCCTGCCCACCCTCCACCCCCACTGCTGGCTTACCTGCACTGCAAAATGGCCACTGGCAGCACACTATGTTCCACTATCGTAAACAGCAGTGCTGCCCTAGGTTGGAATAGGCTGTAAATTTTGGGAGTTATTTCCCCTTTGTTCATACTTCCACTCTCTTATATCTTCTTTTTACTTTCAATTTTGGTTTGTGTTACTGGCAGTGCTTTTTAAAACAGGTGTAATATGTGCACACGAGGAGGAAGCAATCGTGCAGGGATCCTGCGGCAAAGCATATCTATGTAATTCGGCGATGAAAGATGACTGAGGCAAGAATTAAGCCGCACCAAAATTTACTGAAGAGTGCTCAAAACCAAAACAGAGGGTTTTAACTGGGACTGACTATGCTAGCAAAGTATTTGAAGGGAATTCTATCACTAACATGCACACGCAATGGAGTCCTAAGGAAAGAAATTAGAAAGAGGAGAGGGGAGAAAGGAACTCCTTAGAAGGAGAAGGCACAGAACAAAGAGGGGGAAAAACATGAGGAGAAGGGACATAGGCAGACTAGTTGAGCTTTGCAGAGGAAACAAGGGTAGAAAAGGAAGGTTTTGAGGTGCATGGAAAAAAGGACGATGCCAGGCCCCACTAGCCTGGTGTCGCACATGCACTGTCCCTCCCCATATAGCCCGACAGAGGTGGGAACTTCCTTGTCCTTGATTGGCCAGAAAGTTGTCTGGGGCCAGCACTGAGGTGGCGAGAAATTTGCTCGCCTCCCATGATAAGCTCTCTCAGTCCATGACTGGGGGAAGCTAGGAGTCAGGTTGTCATGGCCATTCTTGATCTGGGAGAGGTAGACGGTTCCTTCCGTTCCCCCCACCTAGATGCCCGCATGCTGGGGGGTTGAGTTCAGGTTCCTCCCTCCTGCAGATGTTCATTAATTATTAATAAAGTGACCATCTACCCAAACCTCTGCTTGGCATCTTTATTGGGGGGAGGGGGTTGCACATGTAAAGAGGAGAGAAAACTAGAAGGGTTAGTAAGGAGGAAAGAAGAAGGATACAGGTGGTTCAGATTACTACTAAAGACTGCAGCTGGAACTGGTTCTCTGTAGCCTGAACTGAGGGCTACAGGAAAGGGGTGAGTCTAACACCAGGCCATGAAAACACTTAATCAACATGCAGTGGGGGACCTTGTGTCTCCCACTGACCAATCTCTTTTGACCAATGCACCAAGGCCTCTACAGGAGATCCACCTGGAATCTCCAACCAAAAAGGTTTATTTTTCAGAGGGCCTAAGGAACTGGTCAAGGGGGGCGGGCTGAGGCTGACCTTAGGCCTGCAACAAAAGTGTAAAACTAGAAAAAGCCCTAACTCCCCTCCCCACACACACACAACAACAACAACAACCCTCACAAACACAGAAGAGATAGATACCATCACTAAGCATGCAGTCAAGTTGACTTTGCCTGAGAAAAAGACAAGGAAAGACAGTAGGGATTTGTTGGGGCCCTGACGAGGCTGTGCCGTGGACCAAGGTGAACATGAGAACATTGTGAAGCTTGAGAACATTGTGTTGTAAGGGTTGTGGTGGCACAGGGCCAACCACAAAAATCTCCCTGAACAAAGAGGGGTCTCAAAGGAAGAAAGAGAGTTGTGAACCAAGTCCTTCACATGCATGGGAGGCAGAATCTTTGAAGGGAGCTGGGAAAGGACGCTGAGCTAGCTTTCTTCCTGGGAGGGAGAGAGTTGTCAGGAGCACTTAGACACATGACCCAAAAAGGTTCGATGACCTAACCATGCTGGCAAACCATGCTTCAGCATGTTGGTAGCACTCCGAGAAAAAGGGAAGGGAAAAGCCAGAGAATGAAAGAGATTGTGGGGTGTTATGATGTTAGGTGCTGGCCGACACAGTGGTTTTTGAATGGAAGCTGGAATGGGCCTGACTTGTTGCAGCACCAGCAGGTTAATAATCCACCATGAACCAGTAGCATGGCAGGGAAGAACAAGGAACAAATATGGACCAAAGATTAATTTGGCTCTAAAGCCAAGGGTTTTTATAGATTTTTCCCCATAGGATCCTATGGGATTCCTAGGCGAGGTGACTCAAATCAAGAGGTCTTCTATTGTTAGCTATGGGCTGCTGATGGGTTCTGCTTTTGTCCCATCATCTAGTTGAGGGTGTGGTAGCTGGTTGGATGACTGTTGGGTCATTTCCCAAATTGAGCTCCAGCATGACGTTGGTGAGGACTGTTGGAGGTGTCTTTGTCTTTCAAAAGGTGTTTTTCCCAAATCAGAAAACAGTCCAGGGAAGTGGATAGGGTCATAATCCATTAAATCTACTGTTCTAGCAGAATTTAGAGCTGGAAAGATTCATCTCCATTTTGGAGGCACGAAAATCATATTAACATTTAAGCAGTAAACAAGTTCTATTCAAATTTGGAGCACTGAATTCCATAGATCAATTAAGAAGTGTGTGTATGTGGGGGGGGGGGAATTACATGGCCTTTTAATAAAAGAATGTGACCTTCCTAGCTTGTGGACCAGTGGCCTCTTGCCAACACTCCTAATAGTCACAGTATTGGTCAAATATATATATTTAAGAGAAAATATTAGGTATGTTCAAGGACAAATGTTACATGTTCAATATTTTATCAAATATATTTTGATAAATATATCAACATCATAATTGATATATACTATTTGATTCAGTCTTCACCCTACTTGGAATCTTATTGAAAACAATGTGCCTGTATTTGTACATTTCAACAGTTTATTATAAAACTCATATTTTCTCTGTCTCCAACAATTACTGTCTACCTTAGATTGTAAGTACCTACCTTTTTTTTAACATATGATCATTTTCCATGCATAAAGCTAATGCTTTGTAGATAATATTGATTGTGTTGTTTCTATATGCCCTATATGCCTCTTATAGCCAGGAAATCCAAATTTTGGATTTCATTCTTGTAATGAACTTTCCAGTTGGTTCCACACCTAACATAGTAATCATTTCACCTGCCAACGTGACCCTTACACCTACTACAAGGTTCCTGGCAGTCCACCAATTAGTAATCATTTCTTATAGTCACACATGATTCATTGTACCAAATTCATCTCTGCCAGGTGCTAACTTCCTCCTCTTAACATGTCTGTCAGCTGTTCAGATCCAAGGATGGATGTGTACACTGGAGACAGGTAGGCTGAGGGAAAAGGTCCACAGTCAGGTGGTGCAGAGGAACAATCAAGTCGCCTTCCTCAGTGCTGAATTTCTAAAACTGGGAAGTGTGTGTGTGTGTGTGTGTGTGTGTGTGTGTGTGTGTGTGTGTGAGAGAGAGAGAGAGAGAGAGAGAGAGAGAGAGAGAGAGAGAGAGAGAGAGAGAGCAGATTATAGGGACACCAGAATGTCCCTCCAATGTCATCCAATTTCCCAGGCCAGGAGGATGCTGGACCTTGAAGTGACTCCCTTGGCTGGAATTGCCTGCAGGACCATCTCTCAACCAGCAACACCGATGATGATGCAGGAAGTAGAGAGCCCATGTCTGATCACGGTGGTCCTCCATCAAGCCCTACACAACTTATGCTGTCTAGCCAAGTCCTTGAAACCTCTTTTCCCCAACACCATTTATACTTAAAGTTACATCTTTAATATTTATGATTGCATTTTTATTCAACTCCCCCCCTTCCACCAAGGAGCTCATGGTGGCATACATGGCTCTTCCCATATTATCCACACAATTACTCTGTGAAGTAGGTTAACTGGACCAAGGTCAATCAATGAGATTCACATAGTTCAGACAGGATTTGAACCCAGGTGTCATGCAATCCCCATTTTATTTTCCTCACCTTGCAGCGCAATCCCATGCAGGTTAACTCAGAAGTAAATATTATAGTGTTCAAAGGGGTTTACACCCAGGAAAATGTGTATCAGATTGCAGCTGGGCAGCAAGTGTTCCACCAGCGCTAACTGCCTTATGGCAGTCGTAAACAACACTTCAACAGCGTGCAGAGTCGCTAGTTGCCAGAGTGCTGGCGGGAACGTGGATCTCCCTAGACCTGCCGAGGCAGGTGGAGAGGTGCGACAGTGTCAGGGGAGGGCAGAATGGGGGTGGGGGAGGGTGGAACGAGGTGGTGATGGGGACGGGGAATTGGGACCAAGAAGGGGGTGGGTTCGGCGGCAGCAGCGGCTGCTGAATCCTAGCCCCTTTCCTGGACCCAATCTGGTGGCCCAATCATGGGTCCAGTCCATGTGGAGCTGCACCAGCAAATTAGATAGTGCTGGTCCATGTAGACCCCTCCATGCTGCAGAGGATTACCCCCACAACTGCCCCCCACAGGATGCAGCGGTCGCTGTTTTGGCATCGCTGCATTGGCGGGGAGGGAGGGGGAAGATTAGGATTGTGCTGTTAGTCTGCTATTATAACCATTCCAACACACATTGTACCACACCATACCTTTGTGAAATATGGAAAACTCGTGTGTGTGTGTGTGTGCGTGCACGCGTGTGTGCGTGTGTGTGTATTAAAATGTTAATAATAATTATGAGCATATTATTATTAATAACAATAACAATAAAAATAATAAACCCTTTACAGGAGCTAAAACAACTTCCTCTGCCCAACCAGCTTCATCATTGCTCTAATGATTAAGCAGCCTTTCCAAAATTTTAACCTGAACATAACTTGGCAAAACAAATTCCTTCTGATTTTCGCCGTGTCAGTCTGCTAAATAACTGAACAGTATCTTAATTTTCTTTTTTACGTTTAGAATAAACTTTACACCTGTTTGATCAGAAATGGAACCCTCCTACCGAAAGAGCTCAATACTTTTTCCCCACAACCAAACACAAGCAACCCTGACACATAACCAAACAGTTATAATGAATCTGAACATAGTGCCATACTAACAGTTCAACACACAGCTGTGCTAATTTAGGCCCATGCTTCATCTTGTTCCACAGCAGGATTTGCATTACCCTTGTAGTAATGCAAACATTCACAATAATGAGTGCATTACTAAGGTGCTTTGTTTTACTGCAGCTAACCTTCAACAGGAGAACAGTCCATTAAGATTTTGTTATGCTTCTACACAACTGAGGCTTCTGCAGTGAGTTTTCTTTGTAAAATACGTAGAAACACCAGTATGTATCTATACAGTATATCCCAGGAGCAGAACAGTGGTGCATTCACAATGTTAATGTCATTTCAGTTGAGCTCCCACACAAGATCTTCCCCAGTGGATTATTTCTTCATCAGGTTTGCACAACACCCTGTCTTTGCCCCCAAATGTTCACAGTGGTGTATTTGGAGGTTATCTCATTTAAGTCTTTTAGCAACCCTGTGCTACTAAGACTGAGACAGAAGAACTTGCTGAAAGCCACCCAGTAAACTTCATGGCTGAGTAGGATTAGAACTCAGATCTTCTTAGTCCAATGCCTCTTTTGCAGCAAATATATATTGCTGCTATGTTTTTTGTATGCCAGTATTATTACAGAATACATAGGAAATACAGTATAAGAGAGCTATGTGGCTAATGGAAAAAAATATTTTATATGATGTGTACCCCAATGTCTAATGCCAATTATAATAGGCACCATTTATTGTATTTATAGACACTTTCCAACCTAATACATATCACAAGTTCTTCAATTCTAATGTCCATCCTGGTATATTAGCATAGGAATGTTTTTTTTAAGTTTTCTCCTGATTTTTTTAAAGGTTTGGATATAGATAGTGTATGTGTGTGTGTAGTGTATACATACACACACACACACACACACAAATGTATATAAGTGTATATATTGTAGAGCCTGAGCTGCATCCTACCCAGATAGGAACCAGCACTGGCACGGCTGGAGCACTCCTTGGGGGAAGGGGATGTTTGTCCCCTTACCTCGAGTAGAGCACCAGCCTCCCTGATGGGTCTACTGGAATGTGTGCCAGCTATTTTGCTGATGCACATTTGAGCGGGTCATGTAATGGCCAGGCCCGGGAAGGGGGATAAGATTTCAGCAGAGCCACCCCCGCCAATCCCTCCCGCTTTCCAGACCCAGCCAACCAACCCGCCCTCCCAGAATGCCCCGTTCCGTCCTTCCACTGCCCAACCGCCACCCAGCGGGGAATCTACCTTCCCCAGTGGGCACTCCACTCATTCCTTGGGCATGTAAGGTGGCATGAGCCTCAGGGCCGGTGCCACCTACTCACCAGGTGCTGCAAACGTACTTTACGGCACATTTGTGACACCCTAGACCAGTAGAGTGGCACTCTGCTGGTCTAAACGTTGCATAGAATTGTGCCATAAGATTCCAGTCCTTCATCCACCCTAGGTAAGTCAAGTCCCATTAAGGACAAGAGAATGTGTAACACTACACCTGTCAAGGATGGTGCCAGGATGGCATAGTGGTTAGACCTGGAAGATCCAGGTTCAAATCCCTGCTCAGCCACAAAGCTTCCTGGGTGACCTTGGGCCAGTCACGATCTCTCAGCCTAACCCACCTCACAGGGTTGTTCCGAGGACAAAAGAGGAGAACTATGTACACCATTCTGAGCTCCTTGGACAAAGGGCGGTATAAAAATATAAAAAATAAATAAAAATGACATGCACAAGCAATTAAAATGCATGCAATGATAATTCTTTAATCTATACTATTTGTAAAAATATATATAGAAAAAAGTAGAATTTCCTCTTCTATCCATACAAATCCACCAAAGGTGTTAGGTGCATGAATCTATTCCAGGAATGATAAGCCATAATGGGTGTGGTACCTGCAGCACCAACAGGTGCTTTTGAAAAAGAATCTGAGGAACTAGGGCAGAATTCTTTATTGCCTGATAAAAGAGCGATGTGTCTGAATATAACTTCATTTGTTTGAAGTATCCAAAAAAAGTAAAAGATGCATTTGACAACACCTTATAGATTCTGAACTAGTCTAAAATGAATGAAAAAGAATTTATCACATAACACTGAAGGAATTACAGATAGTAATATCTGTATTTAACTACTCATTGTCACAGGCTTTTGCAATGATTGGCTGACATCTGTGCTCCATCTGACAGCAGCAGATTGGTATTCTCTGCACACGTCCTCTCAATTCCTGTCGTCTGTGTTTGCTGTCCTTTACACATTACACACAATGCATTATTTACTCAAATACAAACCTTTCAGTAATGTTCATAAGCAGCACTTTCTGCATGCAACCATGCACCAGAATTAATGCTAGATGGGGGTGCAGATGTGAGCCTTCCCTCCCTTCAAACATCCAGTGGGTTGGAATAACCCTTTTGAATGCTGCAGAAATACTTCCTAACCTGGTTTTCTCGCAGATGCTTCAGTCACTATTTATGTCTATTTCTCTGTTCGATACAGTATGAAATTTAGTGTGTCTTTCATATCTGTCATAGTAACTTTCTGGTTAAATAACTGCATTGTGAACTGCCAGTGTGACTGAGGACAAACCTCAAGCAGCCTGGCGCGTTAGCACTGTACAGAAATATATATTTTTTCTTTACAAACAGCCATTTAGTAAAAAGGATGCTGTCGTCAGCACATGGACATAGATTTCAAGAGCAGCCAGCAAGGGCTACAGCATCCTTCTTCAAAGAAGCAGAGGCAATCTTATTATTTCACATTTATTAAATGATTCAACATTGCAGTATGCCAGCAACTAATTAGTATGATCAACACTGTGCTGGACATGAACAAGGGTAGACATCCCCTTTTGAGACGTAAAGGGACAAGCAAACGTACATTTCATATATCCAGCCTGGAAATGTATTACGATTCACTCTGTGCTTTAATAGCCCCTTGATGGAACTTTGGCTTTCCACTATTGCATCAAAAGTCATTTACAGCAAGGCCTGTAACCAAATAATACTGTACAATTGACAAGACCTTTCCACCCCCCCTTGCTCTTTTTAGTCACTAGTAGTTAATTTACTGTCTTCAAAGCAATCTCACATACAACTGAATGCAAAAATAATAACTAATAGGTAAGAATCTTAAGTAAACAGACAGATGAATACACACACACACACACGTGAAATAATATACTCACCATTAGCACTGCAAAGTTACCGAAGTGAGCACTATGAAGGGTAGTTATATTGTCTGCAGAGCTAATTATGTGGCACCCTTCTCCCCACCAGCCTCCATGTCCATCTAGAAGGTCAAAATCCCAAAAGACTGCAATGGGGTTTATACCCTGTGTAAAGTGCTTCAACGCTATAGTAAGAGGACTGGTGAGGTTTCCAATACTGCACCCATCTGCAAAAAGAACAAACTGAATTAGAGCAACAAAGTGGAAAAAGCTTCATTGCTACATGCTCTGTACAGAGATTCTTAAAATGCTGTATACATAGGCACGCGTGCGCGCGCAGGCACACACACACACACACACACACACCCCTCAGTAAAACCAATAGTCAAAAAATCCCTCTTCTGGTCTATCAGTATAAAAGAGGTTAGAGCCATCTACAAAAGTTTGGAACACTTAATATTAGCCATAATTACCATTGTAGTCAGTAAGTCTTCAAATAATCTAGTCATTATTCATAAATTAGACATGCTGCTGAAGTGCCCTGAATTAGAGTGATGATATAGACTGCTCCAAATAACAGCAAACAAACCCCCCCCCAAAAAAACAATTTCTTTAATATGATTAACAGTTAAGGAAATGTCTTTTTCTGAAATGCACATTACTCCTAAAATATGTACTGAAATGTGCACACAATAAGTGGTTAAAATTATATGGATTGCATAGTTATCGAAAGAATAATCTTCAGGCTATCCCTTTCACCTTTAAAAGCACCTGTTTCAGATTTCTCCTATACAGAGGTACACATTAATGGCCATAAATATGCATGCAACAGGGCTCCTTGCTCCCCCCTCATCAATCTTAAATTGTGAATCTCAAGGATTCAGTATTTTTCAATGCCCACAGTGAAGATTAGCAAACAACATTCTCCCTCCCTCCCCACTTCCCAGCCACCTTGACTTTACTTATAAACTTCAATAAGCCACATACATAATCGTGCTAGGAAAGGTGAATCACGTATTCACAGCTGCAATGCTCCACCAATGTCGAAGTTTATTCACATACAACTATGCAGTCGTGAAGAAACCCACACATTTGTGTTAAAGCCTTAGCATACATCAGCGTACCTGTGTACTCCACTGCATCATTCTTTTAGATACTCTTAACATATAGTAGCCTGGCTTTCGGATTAAAGAAAAAGAGCTTCCCACTTACCTATTTTAACGAAGACAACTGGCGTTCCAACTGTCCTATGACTCCCATAATCTGCAAGGTTAGATGAGTTTGCAGTGCTCGGGAAGAGTTTTCCATTCCGAAAGGCAATAAACTGTAGCTTGCAAGAGGAGTTATCAACAGATTGCAAGGCTGAAGACGGAGAGAAGGCAGACCGTGGCAAATGAACTGAAGCTACTGCCACAGCATTCTGCACAAAGAGGAAAAAAGAAAATTTAAAATGCAAATCACAACAGGGTTGCTTTCATTATGTTTTAAACTCCTGTATGAGAAATGTACACTGCCGCTCTTCTTTTCCAACATGCTAGAAGCAACCAAAGGAGCAGGAGCTGTAACCATGGGAATAGGATTGGTACAGTGCATATTAAAACAGAAAAGGTTTTGATTGAATGTGCGAGTCTGTATGGTCAAGCTCCCTGCTGCAGAGGTGAGAATGGTTCTTACCATGCCTGCTAGAGGGTCCATCAACACTGCAGATCTGATTTAAAGAGACAACCTCTACCAGGTTTTCTCCTTCACTTAAAACAGAACCAGACAAGTTACATTAAAACATATCTCTCTGAAAGGGTAATTAAAGGGAAATGCATTTTATTAATACAGAGAATTGCATCAGAAGATGACTCTAAATACTGAAAAATGCAATGCAGTCCATTTCTTACTCCTTGTGAGACCATGATTTCATCCTTAAGGAAAATTTCTCAGCTCACTGTTGTAGGAAGAGTGTGTGTGTGTGTGTGTGTGTGTGTGTGTGTGTGTGTGAACAAGATGTGCTGAGAGAAAGTAAGGAGTATATCAAAATTGTCAGACCACAATATGCGTTATGTGATTTTTCAGGTTTGTGATACAAAATGTACACAAAGACACAACAACAGAAATATTAAACTGATTTTCTTTCTATTAGTCACCTCCTCTTTCTCTTGCAGAAGTGGTGACCTTGTCATCATTAAACCCAGAGGCATGTATGGGGGGGGGAGCTTCAAACAAAAACAGAAGCAGTACGGAGAAAAAAATAAGCAACTGCCCTGAGAGTTAAAAAAAACTCTTGTATTCACTCACACACACACACACACACACACACACACACACACACACACACACACACACACACACACACACACACACACACACACACAGAGAGAGAGAGAGAGAGAGAGAGAGAGAGAGAGAGAGAGAGAGAGAGAGAGAAGTTTACATTTCCCCAGAAGCAAGGTACAGCTTCTGTGGCATTATTAACATATAGTATGCCACAGTTTTGTATATACAGTGTCTCCTTGAAAACAACAAAAATTAGCTTTGTAGTCTTACACATACAGTACGTGATAGTGCAGTATTTCTTGCTGGCTGTGATTAATTCACATGTGATACACAAGCAGACAAATACACTATGCTGCATGCTAAAGGAAAAAAAACCTAAGTTATCACTCTGATAAACAAGAGGCAGAGCAAAGCTTGAATTATGGATGGTGGTTAATGTAATCCAGATGCCATATAGATGAAGTATTCCCATCACTGACACATCCTGTAGGAAAGCTTATGAACAAGCATAGGCTACTCCGGGGCCAGTCCTACTGTTAGACACAGAAGTATCTCACCTCATGTAGTAGATTTTGCTAGGTGATGCAGATATCTGTTTACAAAATGGTCAATTACCACTGTCTACATACAACTTCCTGTAGTAAACAGAATGTCACACACTTCAGAAACCTGATCAGAAACCAGGGAAATCCGAGGAGGATAAAATTCTCCTCATCGCTTGGGGAGGCAATGCAGACGACTTATCCAATGGTTACACATGCACCATGGTCAGTTTCCACTGGATAAATGATCAGCTGTATTCAAACATGGCATCAGGGCTACAAGGAGATTTGGGTGGAAGTGCTAGTAAGGATGGAGACAGGCAGATATTCAAAAGTGTGGTGAAAATGGTTTGGAACACAATTTCATTGCCTTAGAAACCACTTTCATCACCACACCCTAGAACGCATGCCCATCTTCACCCTAACTGGGCTGGTCTCACTTCTGTTTCCAGAAGTCTACATTGCCAAAAGGGGCTCGCAGCGCTCACTAGGTATCAGCACCAGTTGCACAGTCTGCACGATGGGTTAGAGATCTGATGTGGCATAGTGGCTAACAGCCTGAGCTGCAAATGAAGATTTCCCTGGTTTGACTCTTGTCTCTGCTGTGAACATGTTAGGTTCAATACAGAGATAATACTATTTATCTTACAAGACTGTTGTAAGGAGGATTACATGAAGAACTTTGCACACTCAGAAAGTGCTATACAAATATTACATATTATTCTTAATGTAGGGGGGGGGAAGTGGCTTCTTGACAGAAGGGCTTTTCTCCTGTTTACTCCTACAGCACCAGAACTGCTTTCACACATGACTTTCCCTCCTGTGCAGAGACATCGCTATGGGAGGGCCGGGGGGATGGTGTGCCCCTGGATGACAGCTGCGGTCTCCTCGCGAGGAGGAGCTGTGGCAGGATTTTTGTGCTCTGTGGCTGCTTTTTTGTGCTCTGTTTGCAGCCAGAGGGCTACATCTGCAGTCACGGAGAGTCTGCACCATTTGGGCCACCGTTTTTGGCCCCTCCCCCGCCCTGAGTCTTGGAAGGCTTCAAATGAAGACACATGACATGTGTCATCGCCAACCCCCCCCCCCCCGGGGCGGGATAACTATGTTACTGCTTCTGTGAGCCAGACTGTAGTCTAAAAAATAAAATTAAAGAAAAGTCAGTTCTGGAATTTTAATCAATTTTTATTAAAAAACAACTTACAGTGCAATCCTAACTAAATTTCTGCACAGCAAGGTAGTGATGCTGGTTTGGGCTATACTGCATCCTGTGGGGGAATTACAGATGCTGGGGGTCTCCTCGGAGTAAGGAGACATTTATCCCTTGCCCCGGTGTAAGCCCCAGAAGCACAATGGGCCAACTCAGACCTGTGCCAGCTCTATAGTCTGCGTTGATCTGTGTCGGCAGATCAGGTCCAGGAATGGGGTTTGGATAGGCATGTGCTGGTGCCGCTGATTCTGCCCACCCCCCACCCTATTGCAGCCCTCCCCTAGCCCCACTCTGCCCCCTTCCCTGCCCCCTTCCCTGCCCCTGTGTTGGAGTTACCTGCTCCAGCAGGCATCCTAGGTGCCCGCGACTTGTGCTGTCTGTCGCAAAGTGCATTACGGTGTTCTTGCAGCATTGTGCGCTGGTGGAACTCGCGTTCCACTGGCACTGGCCCTGCATAGGACTAGGCCACAATAATGCTGTGTTTGAGAAAAAGCATATCAGAGAACCACAGGGAAGAAAACAGGAAAGCTTTGTTGTTTTCTTCTTTGTAGCACAATTTTAAAAACAGTTATGTTTCCGTGCAGGCCCTGAGGCACCAGTAGCAACTCACCAGTTACTGAGTATTTAATATAATTTGAATATGACAGTGTTATTGATCAAAAATAGCAACATTTGCTGTGGCTCGCTCTTTTACAGAAACCTTGTGTAACACTGTGGATATGACATTTGAAAATGACAATGACTTAATCTGAGCAATAAACATTTACTCCACGTCAAGCAGTACGGATGTCTGTTATATCCATTCAAATTTTTTCAATAGTCTTGGGCTGCATGCAGAGAAGAGAGGTTACAATATTATGAAGATCATTCTTCATATCTGCGAAGAAGGCAACTAACTGCATACATTGTTTAGGTTGTCAAATTTACCAAATTAGTTATTCATACAGAAGATTAATGATAACAAACTGGCAAGCCATTAAAAGACACAATGGGTTGCATTTAAAGTCTTGCAAATACAAAGAAGCCCACAGAAGTCACTTCAGCTCACCCAAGGTGCCACAGTTTGGAGGAATCTCTCTGTCCTCTTGCAGCTGCCTGCATACACCATTCTGTTCCTGAGAGTCTCCTTGACACACAGGAGCAGCTTCTGGAGGGTGCTAAGGGCTGCAGTGGGAAGGGGGTGTCTGGAAAGTCTGCTTTCTTTCCCAAACTTCCTTATGCTCATTGTACTTTGGCTGCAGCTCAATGTGTGCAACTGAGCAAGAATCAGACATGGGAAATCCCTTCGCATCAAGCATTTCAATGTGCAAATTACGGCCCAATCCTATGGCCCATAAGGCCTTGTACAACAGTGTATCTTCCAATCTGCTGTTTCAAAAGGCCCAGCAATGGCACAAACATTGCGCATGATGGGGCCACTGACGAAAATGGCCAGTGGCTCTCTGCACATGCCAGAGCCGCCCAGACACTGTGACGGAGCAGGTAGGTAGATGGTGGGGGCCATAGGCGTCGCTATGGTGGGGGCGGTATTGTAAGTCCTAGTCCCTGTTTACTCTCCGTTACGAAGTGGCCCCGCCCCCTCGCCATCGCAGCCATTCAGTGTGGTGAAGGCAATGGGTAGGAGACTCCTGCCCGTTGCCTTTGCCACACTGAATGGCTGTAATGGCGAGGGGGCGGGGCCACTTCATAATGGAGAGTAAACAGGGACTAGAATGAGGCGGAACTTATAGTACAGCCCCCACTGTAGCGATGCCTCTGGTGCGGGCGGCTCATGAGCAGGTTGGGGGAAGTTTGGGCAGGGGGAAGAACCAGGGACAGTTTGGGGGAGGGAGGAGGTGGATCACAATGGCAGCAACTTGCGCAGAATGCTATCCCCTCTTTCACTGCCCAACATGCTCCCTTCCTCTTCTTTGACTTACACCAGTGGGTCTGAGGAGACCCATTGCCAACCAGGAGGCCTACTGAGATGTAAGTAAAAAAAGATGTTAGCCTTCTAGTCACCCTCCCCCCCCCCCGTGGTGGTGGATAGGATTGGGCAGTTCCATTTTTACCTCAAGAATCTACAGTGTGCTTAATTTTGCTAGATTTAATGGTGGTTGTTAAACAGTTAAGTATCCAAAGTCTGCTGACCACAGAGGACCCTGGGGAAACCGCAGCTGAAGTACAAATCACAGAAACTATCACACGTTTTTGTACTTCCTTTCCTTACGAGCAGGGTCCTGGCTTTTCATTCTGTGTAAGGTGCCATGTACATTGAGCATGCCAGATAGGCAAATAAATAAATAATGTATAGTTACCCTCCTCGTGAAAATTGCCATGCAGCGAACTCTGCGTTTTCAGTGGGAGTTTTTGAAGCCACTCCATCTGGAAGCAGAGCCACGCAAATCTAAATCAACGACCCTGACGCTCAGAAAAAATTCAGAAGCAGCTTTTGCCAGATAGAAAAATAAAAGGAAAACCAAGAAGCTTTTGCACACACCCAAAGTGCTCTTGGGATCACAGTTCTTAAAAGTAAAAGAAGAGTCATCCTGACTTGCAGAATGATAATCCCTGGTCATTCTTCAACAGGTGAGAATAATATGGAAATATTAAGGAATGGTATTCAGGATATAAGCACTGCAAATCAACACACAAGACTTGGCTGGCACCATGTCATTCATTCACTATCTGATTTCAAGCATCCCATTGACTTTACTGGAACTTCTATAATCAGAGCTACAGCCCAATCCTATCCTTTTCCCTGCCATAGCATGCTATGGTGGGAGGGGGGCGATTGGGAGGTTTGGGAGAGGTAAGGGAAAATATTTCCCTTACTCCTCCATATGTCCCTTGATCGCCAATGGGTCTCTTTGGACCTATGATAGCTCTTTAACTGTCGTAAGTCCAAGGAGACAAAGAGGATGTGTCAGAAGGCTCCAGAGGGGATAGCATCCTGCACAAGCCCTGTATCATGCAGGGATACACCCCTCTCACCTCTGACATGCCCCTGTCTCTCCCCAATCCAACCCAATCCCCAATCCAACCTGTTCCCAGTGGTGTTCTTTCATGGGGGGAGCTGGTGTGCTCCACCCCAGGCGCCAAGTGGGCGTGGGGGCGCGGTTTGCCCTCAGAAATGTTCTGCACATGCACAAACCCATATAAAAGTCGGCGACGCGTTCGGACTTCTCATAAAGCCCTCAACCGCCGAACTGGGCGGTCGCTTTGAGGAGGGCTTATCCCCGGCCTCGGAGTGGAGCCTCCGGAAGCCGGGGATGCACCGAGTGGGCGCTCAGCCCCGAGCCCGGCTGCTTTGGGGGGCGCTCCAACCCCCGCGGGCGCCGGGAGGGCTGGGAACGCCACTTCCTGTTCCAGCCCCTCCGCTGACAGCGGCGGGGCCTCTCCTCGTCAGCACAAGTAGGGTCCTCCCCACTGTCTGTGACAGCAGCCTGGAAGCATACAGTTAGGAGAGCTGCCAGAATGGCATTTGCAATGCCATAAAGCGTGCTCTGCTGGTGGAACACTAGTTTCACATAAGATTGGGCTCCTAGTGTAGCAGAGTCATTGCGGTGGCTCAAAATTAGCGTCTGCTATAAACTCATTCAATCGTTCAAGGGTGGCATCAGAGGTCAATCAGGTGAGGCACTGGTCAAGGACTAATACTAACCTACTTTACAGGATTGTCATAAGGAATAATTAGTGAGAACATAGATATGAAGTGCTTTGTGAGGACACCCAGAAATATTATTCGAATGCTCATTTTATTATTAATTATTAATTATTATTATTATTATCATCATTATCATTATCATTATCATTATCATTATTATTAGTAGTAGTAGTAGTAGTAGGAGGAGGAGCAGCAGCAGCAACAGCAGTAGTAAAATACTACCATCATCAGGCACGGATTAGCAGTCAGTATTACAGACAATTAAAAGATTCTCATTGATTAAACTTTATCTTGAGCAGAGAATGGTTGTGAATGGCTAGCCAGCTTTAGTTGTATCAATGATATCTAAAGTTATTAATCACGTAATTGCCATTGAGTGATCCAACAGGAATAGTTTGAGATTGAATATTGCATATACAGTATGATCTATGATTGGGATGGACATACAGGCCATATGGTACATGTACATTCCCATACACTAGAACAGAGGTTCTCAAAGTGGTCAGTCGTGACCCACCACTTTTTCCAGAAGTGGCCGATATCCCCTTAAGGGGTGTGTGGCCAGCTCCAATGTTGGGGGCAGCACTGCAGGATTGCACCCGCTCCCGACCCCAACCCCCCTTTTAAAAAAAATACCTGGTTGTTCTGCCAGCTCCCCAAAGGGTCCAGGGGGGGGCTGCAGCTGGCTCCGCAGGCCTCCCCAAGGCTCTAAACAGCAGCGATCACATTCCAAAGCCCACTTCTGATTTTTGGTGAAAAACAGAAGTGGGCTTTTCACCGTGATCACCGCTCTTTAGAGCCTTGGGGAAGCCTGCGAAGGTAGCAGCAGCCCCCCTAGACCCTTCGGGGAGCTGGCAGGATAACCAGGTATGTTGAAAAAAGCGTTTTGGGGTTGGGCACAATCCTGGAGAGCTGCCTCCAATATTACCCCGCCCCCGCAAAGACTTACAGGGGAGTAAACTCTCCTGTAGGACTTTGAGAAATGCTGCACTAGAACATTGGTCTTATTTACAGCTAGAATAGAAATAGTGCATTGAAGCTGGATTTTATAAATACTGACTAATATCTAATTAATGGGAATCATTCTTGCCAAATAAACACACATATCTTCTCCACTACCATTTAAAAATATATTCTAGTATTGCTGGTCCTAGAATGTGGAAGAAACAAAGTGTGTAGTCTGCTGTACAAATGCCATTAATTGCAATACATAAATGAGAATTATGTCAAAAAGCTTCACACTGAGGCGCTCGCATGAGCTTTCAGATTGATAAACAGAAAGGTATAAGCTTATTTTCTTTCTGTCTGTTGCTCTAAAGGCATTTGAACATACATTTGAAAATATATTGAAGTGGGAATTCACAGTACTTTTGCTGACAAGCAGAATCTTGTGATGTTCTACAGCTCTCTCCTTTCCAAGCATTGTAGAGTCACATGGTTGCCTTCTAGAAAGACGTTTCATCAGGAATGGCTTATCTATGCCATTATGCCTTTCTCCTGTCTCTGATTATTGATACAGTCATAGTTTATATGTACAACTCACTCATCCATAATTTCATCAACAGCATTAATTCATCTATCCTTCTACTCTCTCAGTACAGGTATAAGCTTTTTGTATCAGTTATTACAGGGTTAATTTAATTCAAAAAAGTTTCACTGTCATCAAAATTAACAGAATCAATTCATCCATTTTTTTTCATCTAGACCAAAAGAGGGTTTTAAAATATACTGAAGAGTACTTTATTTATACCCCCCCATTTCTTCAACAGAACTAGAGGCAGTATATACAGAGTTCACAAGAGGTGACCCTTCCAGGAACCAATCAGATGCAAACCTGCTGCTCCTTTATTTTGTTTTTTTTTCTTATCCCAAGGTGACAGTGGTGAGATGGAATATCTTTCAAAAAAACTGCAGATATATCATATGTGAATTATTCCATATGTCTGAACCACCCTATACATGCACTCCTAAATCCACTTAAAGGAGCATTAGAGGGACAGTTAATCTGAACCGCCTCCTTTCCCATACACAATTAACCAACTGGCCCACCAGAAAGTGAGCAGAGAGGCCAAGTTGTACACACACTGTGAACATGCATGTCATTAAATGCATGATGGGGCTGGCAGGGAAATTTCAGTATCGTCCAAAGTGGCCCACTGTTTGATAGCACATTTTCTGGTTATTGTTTTTGGAATGGTTTATCTTCTACTGTTTAATGTTAGTTTAGCACATATTTCCTAATGTGAATGTGCTTCACTGCTTTATGTTCCATGTGATTATATGTGCACTGTTGTTTTTGTGAATATTGCACTATGTTTTCTACCACACTTTGGGCCCTGTGGTTTCTATTTCATCCCAATCCTACATGGTGGTGTGGTTACTTCAAAGTATATTTTACAGGTTTCAATAGGATTTTCTACTAAATTATGTGGTTAGGATCAAAATTGTGCTCTTTCTTATGATCTTTCCGTAGAGGTTCTGAAGACTTTTTATGCACAACATAGTTAACAGTACTTGTTTCTCGGGCCCAATCCAAAGCAATGACCTAGATTTTCTATTGCAATTTTCTTCTCCGTCTCATTAAAAGAAGCAAACAAACAAACAAGACTGATTACCTCATCGCTTAGAAATGACTGGCTGTACTGTGACTAAACAATTTCCAGAAATCAGGATCCAGCTTTTTAGAATGTCTTGAAATTCCATGCACACAAATTCCATGCACACAATATGAATGTCAATTCTTATCTTCATATGAGAGGAAGGGAACAAGAAGACACAAAAAGGATGCTGATGGAACTCAAGAAACAGCTTTAGCTTTACCTTTATGCTTTAGACACAAGAATCAGCTTCCCTGACATTTCAGCTCCGTCTACAGTGGAGAACCTCTACTCCATCTCATCAGTGTTGAAAATAAACTAAGAGCCCAGCAGGAACATCTGCCCACCATCAGTCAGTTTCTACAATCCAGACCACACAGTGTACCAAAAGAAATCAATCCTCTCTTTCCTGGCATTCTCTGGAACAAACAGCAGTCTTCTCCCTATAACAGTCTTCTGCCTGTTATCTGAGGCAATAGCCTTGACAAAATAATTAATGCAAAATAATTCTCTAGTTGCTGAAAGGATAGCTTAATTAAGACAAAAGTCCTCAACCCATTTATTCCATAAATGCCCCACTAAAGTAATTTGGACTACTATAGAGACAATTGATTATGCTTTTAGCCTTGTTTGAACAAATTCAAATTTCCCATAAGAAACAAGATGAAATATTGACACAGGTGATCATTCCCTATTAACCAGTTTTTAAAAGGCCGTCATGGACTAGCTCTGTTGAATCTGCAGTGTAGTTTCCTTTATGGGGGAGTTATTTTGGGCTCCCCAATTCAAATTTGAATTGAAAGGCTTATCACAGTCATATCACAGAGTGAACCACAATGGAATAATCTGTACTTTGTTGAAGTACAGTGGGTCCTCCTTATCCGCGGATTGGCCATCCACAGATTTGACTAACCGCAGACGGCTATCCGTGGAGGAGGGACTCCCACTGGGCCACAGTACCTGATTTAGCAACAGCGCCCTCTCGCCGCCTGCTTCTTGCCTCTCACACTGCTCTGTAAAGGTCCAAAGTGCCTGTAAAAAGAAAAAAAAGCAACCAGAAGCAACTTCTGCTTGCGTACACAACTTCCGGTTGCATGAAGTAACCGGAAGCAACCGGAAGTAGCTTCTGGTTGCAGTTTTGTCTTTTTACAGGCACTTTGGACATTTACAAAGTGGCATGAGAGGCAAGAAGTGGTTGGCGGTGAAGCTTACAAATAAGGCATTGTGGCAATGCCTCTGTTCTTGACAGCCCTACACACCGCAGATTTGGTCATCTGCGGATTTTGGCATCTGCGGGGGATCCGGGAATGGAACCAAGGGATACCAAGGGCCAACTGTACTTTGTTGTGATTCTGTGTGTCAGATAAATATGCTTCCTGATCCTTGACTTAGCCAAGAAATGAATGTGTATGTGAACGCAGTTCCTTCATCATTAAATTCTGATCAGTGTTAACTTCTCAACCAATTATGGACTGGCAGTCTGGCACTCTTATGTAATTAAAATAAAAGAACTGACTGAAATGTATCTTTTAAAGCAGATACTTTTTGTACTCTGCTTCCCAAAATAAATCACACCTGTAAGTCACCCCTGGCTGCCTCAAGTGAGACCAGGCCCGGCTGTGGGCTCCCTCTGCTGGAGTGGTCCCAGCAGGGGGTGGCCTCACCCAGGGTTTCAGGTGCCCTAATCCTGAAAATTAATCCTAATCCTGAAAAATCGGGGGGGGGGGGAAGTGCCACCCAGTTCCGGGTGGTGAAGACCAGCAGGGATTGTGAAGAGCTCCAGAAGGACCTCTCCAAACTCGGACAATGGGCAGCAAAATGGCAGATGCGCTTCAATGTAAGTAAGTGCAAAGTGATGCACATTGGGGCAAGAAACCAAAATTTCACCTATACGCTAATGGGTTCTGAGTTGTCTGTGACGGATCAAGAGAGAGATCTTGGGGTGCTGGTGGACAGGTCGATGAAAATGTCAACCCAGTGTGCGGCGGCTGTGAAGAAGGCCAATTCCATGCTCGGGATCATTAAAAAAGGGATTGAGAATAAAACGGCCAATATCATTCTGCCTTTGTACAAATCGATGGTAAGGCCACATCTGGAGTATTGTGTCCAGTTCTGGTCACCACACCTCAAAAAGGATATAGTTGAATTGGAAAAGGTGCAGAAAAGAGCAACCAGAATGATTCGTGGGCTGGAGCACCTCCCTTATGAGGAAAGGCTACAGCGTCTGGGGCTTTTCAGCCTAGAAAAAAGTCGCATGAGGGGGGACATGATTGAGACTTATAAAATTATGCATGGGATGGAGAGAGTGGATAGAGGGAAATTCTTCTCCCTCTCGCACAACACCAGAACCAGGGGACATGCACTAAAATTGAGTGGAGGGAGAGTTAGAACAGGCAAAAGAAAATATTTCTTTACCCAGCGTGTAATTCATCTGTGGAACTCCTTGCCACAGGATGTGGTGATGGCATCTGGCCTAGATGCCTTTAAAAGGGGTTTGGACAGATTCATGGAGGAAAAGACCATCACAGGTTACAAGCCATAAGCAACCTCCTGGTTTTAGAAGTGGGTTTTCTCTGTGCCAGGTGCAAGGGAGTGGCGACTGGACACAGGTATCTTGTTGTCTCGTGTGCTCCCTGAGGCATCTGGTGGGGCCACTGTGTGACACAGGAAGCTGGACTAGATGGGCTTTTGGCCTGATCCAGCAGGGCTCTTCTTATGTTCTTATGTAGTTCTTTGGTTCTTGCTGCAGGGCCGCTGCTGAGACCTTGAGCATGGATGAAAGGGCCTGCCCACACTCCCTTGGCCCGGTTTGGTCTGAAATTCCAGCAATCCGAAAGCAATTGGCAGTGACACCATGACGTGTAGCGTCATCACGTCACTGCCAAACCACTTCTGGGCTGCTAGGCTCTGCACCTGCTCCATGGTGCCTTGACATTTTGCCTCACTGGTCTGCGGTTTACTGAGGGTTGGGGACTGCAGCTCTATTAAAAAGCATAAGCTACATAGTTAGAACATGTAAACCAGAATAGAAAATAATATTCAGCGCCCAATCCTATGAGCCTGCTGTGCCGCCGGAACTTACATTTCAGCGGTGTAGCATCCTTTACGGCTATTACAAACTGTAAGCTACAATTGCGAGCAGCAGAAGCCATGCACCAGTGGTGGGGGTAGGGCAGAAGGGGTGGGGAGGGGGAAGAATAGGACAGAGACCAGGGCAGGGAGGGGTGTGTGTCAAAGCCGGGAAAGGGGGTGTTGGCGGCAACAACACCGCTGATATTCTATCCCCGTTCCCAGCCTCATTCTGCTTTCCCGGGTCCACTCGGACTTGCACCAGCAAAATTGATGGTGCAGATTTGAGTAGACCCATTGTGGCAGAACAGACTTATCCCCAGGTAAGGGAACAAATGCTCCCTTACCCAGAAGAGATCTCTGGGACTGCCCCCTCCCCCCGATAGGAGGCAGTGTGTTCTCCAGTGGCACAGCTGCATTGGCTGCGGGTGTTAGGATTGGGCTGTCATTCTATGAAAATCTTTTTGAAACGTTCTACTTTTCAAAATGGCAACTTTCAATATGAAAAATGAAACTAATTGAATACTTGGTTCAGCCTACTTATGATAATCACATTGAGCATGGGAAAAGTGGCGTAGAAATCTTTTAAATAAAAGAAAAAAATCATAGAAAACAATTCATTAAAACAATGGTCATAAGCTAGCAGTTTTTTTTAATCTTGTATTACTGGTTATACAAGCCATGACCTATAAGTTTAATCAAAACTAGGAAAAGATTTACATTGTTATAGATAAACCTTTGCTAGAATACTTTTTTGTGCACCGATCTTACTTGAACAGTTTTCTAATGATTTTCAGTAAAAGTTCAGTTCTTCTGACAAGGCAATTTTTAAAACATCCACAAATATAAATGGGGGCCTGTTTTATCAAGCAAATATACCAGTTGTGTGTGTAATTTTCTCAAGGGCTTCTACTGACAGATCTTATGAATTTTAAGTGTACATTTTATCACTTACACAGCCCAATCCTAAGCAAGTTTACTTGTAAGTCCCAGGTAAATGTGTATATGATTGTAGCCTTTGTGGATTGTCTCCAGCCTTCCATCAAACCTTTAAATAAAAAACAAAATTAATTTTCCAGACTCAAGCTCTAGCGTTCTGTGTATTGGTTTTCTGTTTGGGAACTCCTTAATAAGTCAGTGCACCAGTGAGCAAAGCGCATGCATTTTTGCAATCTCACGATTTCAAAATGTTGTTTGGTGCACCTGAGTGGAAGAATCAATTATTTAAGACTCAAGTGCTGGAAGACGAGAGAGAGAGAGAGAGAGAGAGAGAGAGAGAGAGAGAGAACAGGGGAAGAAAAATCAATAACGGGGGGGGGGGGAACCCTCTGCCCCTTGTTGCCAAATGAAAGGCAAGCACTTTGTACCAAAATGAATAATTGAACTTCTTATCAGGAATAGTTTGAAAAATATTAAATTAGATTCTGAGCTAATTTACATCAGGTGTCAAGAGATCTCTTACCTACCCTCTACACCCCAGTCCTCAGTGATTCCTGGTCTTGGATATGTACATCAACCAAGTTAGGGGGCTATGCAATGAACTGAAGAACATACTAATTACCAGAATTTTATTGTTTTCTCTCTTGGTTTAAAAATCTGAAATATTAACTGATAAAACAAGACATATCTGAAATGAGTGTGGCTTAAATGAATCTAGGGCAGTGTTTCCCAAACTGGGAGGCGCGGCTCCCAGGGGAGCCGCAGAAACCAGCCAGGGGCACTGGTGTCACTAGGACGCGCGGGGCTGCGCACATCACCCAATGCCCCCACACACACCCATCCCCTAATTACTGATCTGGCATGGCCGCCAGGCCGTGGCGCGATTTTTTTCAGTGGGCAACCCGACAGGACACTGCCCCGGGTACCCCCCCGACGCTGCCCTCCCCGGCCACTCGTTGGAGCCGGGGACGACTTCCCCAGCCAGCTGCCCTGGGCCTTCTGACAAAGCCCACTGCATCACAATGTAATTTATAACATTTTTCGCGCATGCGCAAACCGTTCCTGAGGGAAAAGGTCAGCTCTTTTCCCTCAGTAACGGTCTGCGCATGCGCAGAAAACGTTATAAATTACGTTGTCGCAGTGGGCCTTCATCAGAAGGCCCTGGGCAGCCGGTCCGGGAGGACAGTCCAAGGCTTAATCCCGGCCTCGGACTCCGAGGCCAGGAGAAGGCCTCGGACCGTCCTCTCAGCTTGGAGCCGACGCACGCAGGGGAGGTGATGCTCGTGGGTGTGCGCATGCGCGTCACCTCGAGGCAACTCGCTCTCCTCGCTTCACAAGAGCGACACCAGTGGCCAGGGGAGCAGCAGAGTGCCACAGAATCCTCTCGGAAAACAGTACAATGCCAATTGGCAGGCATCAACATAATGTAATGGGGAGCCAATGGTCAAGGGCCATTGGTCAAGGGAGCTACAGGTCAAAAATGTTTGGGAAACATTGATTTAGGCTAGGGTGTGCTTGTTCCAAAAGAAGCTTCCTTATACCGAGTCAGACCATTGGTCTACCTAGCTGAGCTAGCTCAGTATTGTAACACTGGCTCTCCAGAGTGTCATAGAGGAATTTTTCCTCTGCCTTACATGGAGATGCCAAGGGTTGAACGTGGAACCTTCTGCATGCAAAGCAGCCACACCATCAGGGAGCAATAGGCCCTCACTTTGTTGATGAAAGAAGAAGTATTTGAATTTTGAAAAAGTTCCTAGAAACAGATATATAAATGTGATTTCCCCCATCCCCCTCGGCCTTCTCATAAAAGAGATTGCATTTGGAAAGCAAATACCAACAATTCTTGGTATTTTCTTTTGGTAACTTCTTTTCACGGATGTTTGCATTGAAATGGTTTCTTTTTAATGAAATGGAACTGCTTAAAATGATGACTTTGTTTTCCTCCATATGTAAGAGTATAACAAAATGAAACACACACACACACACACATGCACAGATCAAGCTCTTTATGATTTTCTCTATACAAAAACATGATGCCTCTCGATAATTTGATATTTTTTTTTTGCCGTGCAATAGCTGTTACTCCGTTTCATAAAGCAAATACATCGCCAAAGATATTTAGAACAACAGAAGGCTAATAAGATTACAAAGTTACGACTAATTTGTGTCTTTTGTAATCTAATTTATACCTCTTTGAAGAGCCTTATTCCACCCCCATTTCCCTGACTAGCTTCAAAGCCAAGTGAATTGTCTGGTTTTTAATAAAACTGTTTGGTATCCATAAGCCAAACGGATGTGGCCAGAGGTGTTCTGAACAACAGCATTATTTTATTTTGTAACCTTGACATGGATAATGCTATATATTTGTGAAGACTAAGCCATGGTCTATTCAGCAACATTGTGTCAGCATTACTCACCAAGTGGAATTAAAAAACTGAACTACAGTTACCATGACAACCAGCTGTCTCCTACATACAGCATCAGTTTGGATTTGTGCAGGCCATTTCTAACAAAGATTTAAGTCAACAAATTCAGTCTTACCCTGAGGTAAAACCTGGTTTAAGAACAAACAAATAAAATTATGGAACTGAACATATTTCAGCTCCACATATTTACCTTTCCTAAATCATTATTATGCCTTTACCCTTCAGCTCTCTGCAGTGACTTTCGCCGGAAACATATAGGCAAAGTGGACAAAAATGTGCCTGTTCAAACAATAACTGGGGGTCGATAGAACTCCAGTCTCAGTTTGTCCAGTTTAACCACTATTAAGTATGATTAAAGCCATGCTCCATTCTGCCTATACATAATTCTCTTCTGCGTTCAGCGGACTAAGTGTTAAAATTGTATGTTACTTTGGAAGTGAGCCACATAATAAATGAAAATAAATGTGCAATATCAACATTTACAGCTGTATTTTTGGTCCCCATAATTTGTAAAGTATTGAGATTACAACGCAAGGAACTGCTGATCCTTTTCGCTTTAACAATCCTGCAAATTAGCTACTGAACTGAGGAGTAAAGCTTGCATAACTAAATAAATAATTTAGGGCAAGCTGGTTAGAAAAGACAGCACTCTCCTCCCCCCCCCCAAAAAAGTCCAATATATTATATATGCTAATATTTATCACTATCTAATTATGTTCTAAAGCGCTGCATGAATTTTCTTCTACAATGACAATGTATTATTATCCACTAGGGGAAAGATTTACACTATTACTTTCCTTTCCTTCCTTCTAGAGAGAGAGAGAGAGAGAGAGAGAGAGAGAGAGAGAGAGAGAGAGAGAGAGAGAGAGAGAATGAATGCATTCAGAGGTTAATGCATTTATATAAATAACAGCTGCAAACTACCGTTCTATGGGTCCCTGATGGGCATATGGGGCTCCACAGGAACCGGAGTAGTTTCATTCCCTTCAAATGTTCTATGTGTATGCAGTCAATTTATGTGGATTGTATATTTGATTCCCTAATACTGAAGTGGCATCAGGTTGCTGAAGAGTCTGGAATAAAGTCCTGCAACCCTCCAAGCTTATCAGCAACAGCAGTAGGCGGAGGCTGTTCCCACGATCCCCACTGGCAAATAGGGGGCAGAAGTCTGCTGCAGATGAATGATAATGGGGAGTTCAGACGTTCATTCCAGCTGGACCTTCTGGTGGGCATGAGCCCTTTACCCAGGCCAACCTTTGAAGCCGCCCCTGCTAAAGTGAATGGGGAGGTCATGCAGGGACTTATGTACTTCACACTTCTGCATGTGCACTGGAGCCAGTATAAAATGGTGAATGTTTAAATTATGAAGAAAAACAACCCACATCTGACCAAAAAGATAAAGTAAAATGAAGGCCTTCAATCTTTGAAAAACAGGGCATTGAGACAAACAATTATGAAATTAATTTTAAAAATCTACAGAAGTTGAGAGCAACTGTAATTTGGAATGCTATTGTTGTTTATAGTTTGTCTGATAAATGGGATGTTATTTAAAAGAACAACCAAATCATAGGATTTTTTTCAAGGAAAACTACCTAAGGAAAAACAAATAAAATGTGTACAGTTTTCTAACTTAACAGCATCTGGGTTGTACAACATATTCACTGTAAACATCCATCTCCAGTTGGAAAGCATTCAGGAAACATTCATAATACCGTATTGGTCTGAGTATAAGACTCACTTTTTTCTCTTAATTTAAGTTTTTAAACTAGGGGTGCGTCTTATAATCAGGCTGTTGCAATTTAATGCCAGTGATTTAATTATTTTTTTTTAATAGCACCAAACTTTAAGGGTGCGTCTTATAATCGGGTGAGTCATACTCAGGACAATACGGTAATACTGTACTTAGCATTGTTAATGTAACATTCACATTGTGTTATATGGCACTAGACTATTAAAAGCAGCCCTTCCATTTTAAGGGCTGTATTTTTTAAAGACAAAAGTCTCCATTAGACAAATACAGGTAAATGCATAAAATCCTGATACAGTTCTCTGCTGAATGTGTATGAACCTGTGGATTGCAGCACTCTGATCTAATGCTCGCATTACATGAAGACTAGGAGAAGCACTTCAGACTCATTCCTAAAACTAGGCACCCAGGGCAAGTTCCAGGGTTTACCATAGCAGTTGGCGGCGTGGGTGGGTTGCAAGGCTACATTTCTGTTGTGGTGAGAAAAGTGTCTATTGCAAGTTTCTCTCCCTGTCTGGAAGTTCACGTTCTCCCTCCAAGTTTGTTGTGCCCATTCCACAGATTGAGAACCACTGCCCTATGGCTCTGCTCATACAACATGAAAAAGTCACAGAAGCTTTCATCCTGACCAGCATCCAACTTACAAAGTCTGCATTGCAATGTTATTTTCTCTCACAACAGTCCTGAATTCTTTACACCAGCATTTCTCCATGCATGCTCCTCAGAGCCCTGGGGCTCCCCAAGTCCATTATATTAGGAGTGGAAAGGGTTCCAGGGACCAAAACGTTTTAGAATCAGATTGTGCAGGAGAGGGGTAATCCCATACTTAGCCAAGATATTTATTTGAAAGTATTTTGACAAAAGACAAAAGACGAGGTGGTATACACAATTTAAATTGCACATGTATTACCAAAACATTTTTGTGTGTGTATACGGAGTTAAATACATTTCACTGTGCTATGAATTCCGCAGCAGCCATATATAAAAGAGCAGCAACAAGATCTATGTTGTCCTGACAAAAACCTGCAACTGTGACACATACCCTTGATTCGTGTGAGTGGGAGACCTGGGGGGGGGGGAGGAGAAAATAATGCTGAAAGAATAAGTAGTGGCTTTGCCTTTCTGTAGTCCAACACTGTTTCCCTAGACTGCCACAATTTCTGTTAAGGTTTAGTACAGGTTCTTAAAATTTATTCTATACAATTAATGGTTAACTATTTAGTGGGGGAGAAATGCATATGACCTTAGTTTTCCCCATTTCAACCAAAATTATTCCTGACACACTTTGCTGAGAAAAGAACTACAGGTATAAGCGATAAAATAACTTCTTGCCCAATAAATGCAAGAGTAATTGAGGAAGGTAATCCCTACTGATACAATGACCTTGTAGCAAATTCCTCATTTCATTTCTTTACAGACCCAGGTACCCACATGAGAGTGGAGTTCACTCCTATATGGATTGAACCCAAAAACTCTCTAGTAGCCCAGAGCCCCAGAACATCAGGAAAAGCAATATTGTTTTTCACAGATGCTAGCACCATGCGGTGCTCCGCTCCGCTGTGGTAGTACGAACCTGGCACTCTCCTAGTTGCAGTTAGCTAACTACTTATTAAAGTCAATGTAGGTCACCTGCTGTATATTCTCTTTCCTTGCTATGTTCATTTCCCTGTACCTAAGATTTCCACTTGTAGTACGATATCCAACAAGTTCCACTTCATATCTAGCACATACTAGATAATCAGAGGTTTACAAGAGAAGTGAAAAGTGGATTCCTAAGACACTTCTCACTTGCACATAACAATACCTGTACGCATTTAAAGGCCCACTGCCTCGTTACTCTCTGACAATAACCCGGGCAGCGAAATCCTGTGTAAGGATCTGACCAGCAGCCCACAGCCACCCGCCGGATCCTGAGACCCAGCGGCTGTTCTCCCGGTGGGCCGGAGGTCTACTTGTGGAAGGGGACGCTCGTCCCCTTCCCCGAGTGTAAACCGTGGCCGGCCCTATCGGCCTCCTTGGATTTCCACCAGCTAAATAGCTGACGGAAATAGAGGAGGCCGTATAACGGCCTAGCCGTCCTGGCGGGGACAGGGAAATGGCCGATGCCATCCCCCTCCTCCTCCCGGGCTGGCTAGGCCAATGGCCCCCCCTCGCCCGCTGAAACGCCCCCGTGGGATCCTTACCTGCCTTCTACGGTGGCCACTCAGGCTTTCCAGCAATGGAGCGAGGGAGGTCGGCCTCTGCGCCGGCCTCCCTTGCTCCAGAGTAGTCGCAAGCATGCTTTATGGCACGCAACTGCTTCCGGCGATAGAACGTTCATTCCATCACCAGCGCATTCCTCAGGATTGCGCTGAAAGTGGCACAAATCAAAGTTACTTACAGCCTAATCCTATCTGGGGCTTACACAGATGGATTTTGTGATCTATCGGCATAAGTCCCGGACCGGTGGTGGGAAAGCTGCTTAGCCATTCAGCGGGCCACAGCTGCCAGGGAAAATGGCCAGAGACTGCATGTGGGTGAAAGCGGCCTGCTGAACCCTCTTCATCCTCCATCGTCACTGTTACATCAGCAGTAGGGCGGTTTGGGGAGGATTGTGGGAAGATCAGGGCATGGAGTGGACCAGGCCAGGGGTAGCTTAGGGACAGTTTGGGGTGGATCTCAGCAGCAGCCATGCATGCTGAGAGCCTATCCCCACCCTTCCCAGCTCAGATCCACCCCCAGGAGTCTCCTCAAACTTACGCCAGCTAAAGAGTGGGCGTAGGTCCAAAGAAACACACTGGAGACCAGGCTATGGAGAAATAAGTTAAAAAAGTGTACTAGGCCATCTGGTTCTCCCCTCCACCCATAGCATGCAATGTATGTTCCATTGATGGCGCTGCATGGTCTGGGCTGGTGAGGGATAGGATTGTACCCTTATTTTCTTACAAATCTGATGGATAGCATAATACTACAAGACTTGGGGAAAGTACCTTTCCCCATCTAGGCTATACATTACAACAAGAAAGCCCAAGTTACTCTGCACTGTCAAAGTACCAAAATAGGTCAGTGTTCAAAACAATCCTGGACTGTGGAGATTGAAAGCCTCACTGTATACAGTACATGATCCTCTAAATCTGAGCTATCTCCAAAATCAAGTAGGCTTCAGTTAGAGAACCAGTTCCTGGTAGTACTGTCATTGGAGCTGTTTCCTCATGTCATGAAGACCTTATCTATTATCCCTCTGGTCCCAGACAGCTATGTACAGCTTCTGCTGTGCTGTTTCCTTTCTTTGAGAAGATGGATCGTGTTTATAACTCCTTTGCGTTATAATGACTGAGGCTTGGTCCCAGTTACTACAAGCAGACTGACAACGGAGTAACACAACCTTGGAATTCTATGCATGGGAAGGAAAAAGTGAGCAATAACCATGAGGCAGTTAGTCAATAGGGCTTTGATAGAGAAGCGATTAACATCAACAAGTGTTTCCTTCTGCTGTATAGTACATTCCGCTGTTGAATGCCATCTTGGGATTGCTTACATTGGGCAATGGCTATTGGCCTGGGGCACTAAAGTAATGTACTTTGAGGGGAACAAGGCAATAATTTGTGGACTGTGAAGGAATGAGCCAATTGCCTGCCATCCTAGAAAGCTTTTTTCTGGTTCAATGGTTAATTTTTTTTTAAAAAAAAAAACCAGAGTAGGGAGCCCAGGATCTAAGGAAGAGGCATGTTGTACATCCTTGAATGCATAGACACACCCGAATGTCAACATACCAAATCACTTCTGATTATAAAAGACCAATTAGCAGATGTAGGGATATAGAATATTGTCACATAAATATCTTTTTTCAAGTCAAGAAATGGTGAATATAAATAGTGCTGTGATTACCGTTCTTCAGTCCCATGGGGGTAATTCTCATCATCTGTTCCTTATTGAAAGACGACAAATTAAAAAGTAGAACAGTAGTTTCTCCCAAGGGCTGTATGGCAAATTAAGACATGTTTAAGAAAACGAAAGAGATTCTGTAAACAGCCCTAGCAAAGGAGTATTTGAGAGGTGACCAGCAACTATTCTTCGATTTCCCATTGACTGTGATATGGGTAATCAAATTTGCCTGCTAAGATATAATTAAATAATACATAACTGATTGAGGCTTAGCATACATATCCATGTATAAACTGAGTTCTGTCTCACCATTTTCTGTAGAGAATATTGTATATGTATGGCTAGCGGGTGGCGCAGCGGGTTAAACCGCTGAACCATAAGCTGTCGATCGAAAGGTCGGCAGTTCGATTCCCGCGACGGGGTCAGCGCTCGTTGCTTGGCCAGCTCCTGCCAACCTAGCAGTTCCAAAGCATGTCAATGCGAGTAGATAAATAGGTACCGCTTGCGGGAAGGTAAACAGCGCTCCGTGTTCCAGCCGCATGCTACGTGCTGCGGCAAGGAGAGTCATGCCAGCCACATGACCACGGAGGCGTCTTCGGACAACGCTGGCTCTTCGGCTTTGAAATGGAGATGAGCACCACACCCTAGAGTCGGACACGACTGGACTTAATTGTCAGGGGATGCCTTTACCTATATACACTTACAGCTCAATCCTATTGGGCACTTATGGCAGCAGAATTTCCAGACTGCAGTCATAAGTGGCACAGCAGTGTGGTAAAAGGTGCACTTTGGGACCACAGGTGCAAAAGACCGGATGCATCATCATGAGCGTGACAGCGGCTCCCGGACACTGTAAGTAAGGTGGTAGAGGGGTGGTTTAAGGGTAGGAGGGGTAGGAGGGGGCAGGGAGTGGGGATGTCAGGGTGGATCCTGGATGCGATCCCAATTTCTTAGCCCAACACCCCCTGCCTCTCCTTGAACTTGTGCCAGCAAAATATGTGGCATAGGTCCGCAGAAATCCACACTGATGGCCAGGTAGCCTATGGAGTGGTAAGTAAAAAAGATTTGTACTTACCTTTCCCAGGTCATCTTGTCAAAAAAATAAAAATAAAACACCCACACACACTGCATGCAGCATGCACTCTGTCAGCGTGGGTGTATGGTGGAAGATGGTGGGGGATAGGATTGGACTCTTAGGACCTGTAACAGCCCAATCCTATGCTTCCACCCACTGATGCCGGTGCACCAAATGGCTCGTGCTGCAACCTGTAGGGGGGGCAGTCTGGGAGGTCTCCTCTGGGTAAGGGAACATTTGTTCTCTTACCCGGGGATAAGCCTCCATGGCATGGAGTTGTCTACTCAGACCTGTGCTAGCGAAATTGCTGGCTCAGTTCTGTGTGGTCCCAGGCCACAGGATCGGGTCCAGGAAAGGGGTTAGGATTCAGTGGCTTGCTATAATTTTATGAATTATGTATTGTTTTTATGTTATTATATCAATAAAATATAAATATACTTTAAAAAAAAAGGATTCAGTGGCTGCCGCCAAACCTGTCCCCTTCCAGGACTTCCCCCTCACCCCCATCACATTTTGCTCTCCCCCACCCCTATTATGTGCAGTATGTGCAGCATCCCCCCAGTATGTGCAGCATTATAACAAAACATTTTTAAAATAAAATTCAAAGTTGTATTCAAAAGAATGATTTCATCCTTCAGAAGACAGGAGAATGTTTTATTGAAAATATTACATATATACTTGGAAATGAATGTAAATAAGACCAGTACTGGTATATAAAACGAAGTACCAGGTAACAGTGCCAAAACAATGCAGGAATGTATGGGCAGATAGGGTGAACTAATACCTTTACACAGTAGCATCAGAACAAGGCAGTAATTAGGGGTAGAGTAACAACTGTGAAATAGTAACAAATGAACCAAGGTCATCTGTACTGAGGTACTTTGGCACACATTTAGGATAACAAAACTTAAACGGTAAGCTGATCATCTGTATTCACCTTGAGATTTATTCATTGAAGAGTGAGGGAGCACGAAAGAACATGCATGCATGCCAAATGCGAGGTGAAAGAATAAATAAGAGTTAAGAAACATGGCAGTGCTTGCATATTTCAGAAGGTAAATACCAGCTGGTTTTGTTTTAATGAAGAGGGAGAACAAAATGAATCAATCCCTGAACTAATATGTTGTAAACATAGTTGAATTTCCGGGTTAATCAAATAATACCAATAATTTATCCATAATAAGCAAACTTATCATCACACACTCAAACAGCCCAATCCTGTCTAGAATGCAGTGGTGGCGCACCTAGGGCGGCTGCTGCATCCTAGGCAGGATTGGGCTGCACTGGCAGAGCTAGAGCACTCCTCGGGGGAAAAAGGGGCGTTTATTCCTTTCCCCCAGGTGGAACCAATTGCTTTCCCCCCAGTGGACCAATTGCTCCCAATTGGGCCTCACGCCTAAGTGAATCCCATGCTAGGGTAATCTACTCTAGTCTTGTCAAATACACATGGCAATGTGTTTAGATCCATTTGTGCTTAATACATGTGCTCCATGTGGACCATTAACTCACATGCACTTCTTAAGTGCACATTTTGATTGCTTTCCATTCTACCATAGAGTTACAAAGTCTATAATTAGAGGTGTTTGATTTTGTTGCATATGAGAGGATTACAGTCTAAATCTTACTGAACACAATGGGCTTACTTCTGAGTAAAATAAATAACACCATTTTCAAACACCTCTATAACAAATTTTATTGATATCTGGGCTATATATACAACCTGAGGCCCACAAAAAAAATGTTTCCACTTGGGCCCTGCAGCTTCTAAGGCCAGCTCTGGTCAAAGAGTGATACTGCAAACACAGATGGTATTAAGAAATATTGTTTCTGAGCCATGTTTATCTGTGTCTGAGCGCTATAAAATTCTAACCCTTTAGCAGGGTCTCAACTGGATTCCAGCCAAACGTTTTGACTATGGCATATTCTTGTAGCAGTGTCAAGTTATTTTTATTTACGGAACTTGCCAAAGCACAATAGCTAGAAAAATCAACACAATATAGTAAGCAAGAAAGCAGGAAGAGAAAAGCATTTCATTTTGGACCACTCGGGACACATTTGTTATTAGTGACAGGTAAAGTGAAATGAAGCATAAACTGAAATCAAACCCATCTTTAAGGTTACATTAAACTGAACTGACAAGAGCACTACATGCAAGGGAGAAAGAGAAATAAATGGTTATATAGTGCTTTGATCTCCAAAAGTGGGACTGTGCAGTACACAATTAAAAATAAACACACACACACAAAAAAAACTTTGGTAGAATTCAGACCTGGTAGGCACAGGTTTGGGAAGAGACTATGCTGGTAATTTTAATCAGGAATGCATTGTATTGTAAAAGTGCCAAAACGTATCTTTTTTTTTTTGAGGAGGAGGAGGGTGTTGCTAACAGAAATTGGAGAAAAAAAATCATGCAGAGGTGCTAATGAACGGTGTCTTCCTGATGATACCAGAGTACCTAACATGCTATCTCTTCTGAATAGAACCAGAAGAAAAAGCAAATTCACTGAGGGTTTCTCTGGGACCAAATATGATCCCAGTCCCTGCAGTCATGATGACTCTGACATTATTCACTTACAGTATGGTAGCCCAGAAACGATCACCACTACTATTGTATTAACATGGCTATCCAAACCTCAGTTATAACACCAACTCTCTGCAGTATCTCCCACACAGATTCATATCAGTACTGTACAAAAGGTAAAGGTATCCCCTGACAATTAAGTCCAGTCGTGTCCGACTCTAGGGTGTGGTGCTCATCTCCATTTCAAAGCCGAAGAGCCAGCGTTGTCCGAAGACGCCTCCGTGGTCATGTGGTCGGCATGACTCTCCTTGCCGCAGCGCGTAGCATGCAGCTGGAACACGGAGCACTGTTTACCTTCCCACAAGCGGTACCTATTTATCTACTCGCATTGACATGCTTTGGAACTGCTAGGTTGGCAGGAGCTGGCCAAGCAACGAGCGCTCACCCCGTCGCAGGAATCGAACTGCCGACCTTTCGATCGACAGCTTATGGTTCAGCGGTTTAACCCGCTGCGCCACCCGCTGGCCTACTTTGTAAACTTTGTATAGTACTTTGTAAACAGCACTCTTGTTTACTTTGACTACTTCTTCTTGAAATGTTTGCAATGTCTCCTGTGTTATTTGGAACAAAGAGGCTGTGAAATTTACGTAAAGCAACTCAAGGCACATGGTGGCTATTTTACATTTGAGATCCTGCCAGCACCCAGCTGATGGAAAGCAATTAAGTGAAACGATCTCCCCACGCAGAACTGGAAGTAGGTTTGCAGTAGCATACAAAATAGTCTCGTTCTTAGCAGATATGACCGCTGTGTTACAAGCTGCGAACCACTATACTCTCAAATTTTTAATGACTGCCAAGTACCCTGAGGTCATGTGAATCAGCAAGAATTCACTTTTTCTTCCTGGGGACAAATTTCCGTGTCATTGCCAATTCTAACATTTTCTGTAGTTCTGCCCGATGCACTTAGGGCTCATTCAGACTCCTGGCTTGTCCATGAATGCTGTGATCCACTACTGAAGCATGAACAAGGATGGCCTAGCATAACTGAGTGGAATGTTTAGTACAATGCATGAACCTCATTCATGAAGAACCCATCAATCCTACATGCCTTCAGGAATGAAGAAACCGGTAAGGTGCAAACAGAAAAAGACTGGGGTAGGGCCACTGAGAGAAATTTTATCAGGGGATACAAAGTTTCTTTTGGGCCCCTTCTCAAAGGGTGAGGGAGCAAATGGGGCAGGGGGGGCAGCAATGGCTAGAAAGGTCTCTGGAACCCAGGTCTACCAGACTTTCTGATGTGGCACCCAGGTCTACCCGCCTGGTAGACCTGGCCTCCCGGTTGGCCCAGCCGCTGTCTTTCACTCCCCATGAGGCCAGCTGAGATCTCAGGAAATTTCTGAGCCCCCCCCTTTGGCTCCCAGGCCCCCTTTTTTACCCTGGACCTGGGTACAATTTACCCCCTTTACCCCCCTCTCATGGGCCCTGGATTGGAGCGTTCTCCAGTCAAGGCCACTGTTATCTGCACTTTTCTGCAGAGCTCCAGAATCAAAGAAGATTTTGATGGAGGGTTATTCTATGTCTTGCTGTGTATTTTGTATTATGAAGAAAGCCTTTGCATCTATCTCAAGCAGAAGTTCAACTTGCAACATGTAAAGATAATTTGAAAAATACAGTAGTTTAAGGATATAATGAGGAGAACATTCCATGATGTATCTGCATTCCTCGGGATCATGGTCAGTGATGGGGTTCCCTTTCCCATTCAATTTGCTACTTACTTTAATAACTGGCTTTGCATCCAAGTAGGCAAAACCATTCTGCAAGAGAGCCTAACATAATCTAGATGCTTCCTGTCAACCATCATCTAATATTTTTGAAAAGCACCTAATCCATTTATTTTTTTTCAAATCAAAGTATTTTCACTATGTTTGTTTTTAATCTAATTAAAATGACATACAGAATAACCTGAACCATTACTTCATTTCAGGGAAACATGATGTCAGCAAAGCATATGAATTGTTCAAAATGTGAAAACTGAAAGGAGTTTTAATGGCTAAATTATTCTCGGATCAAATGAATGAATGGAGCAAGTCAGGAATGCTTATTTGGTTTTGATCAATTTAACCACTTCTTAGATATATACAAAAGGAATATTGGATGGGGACTTATTTGCTATTTCTACTCACAGAGAGGAAAGAACATTTTCACTTGTGCAGATAATCAAATGAGAGATTTATAAGACTTGGCTGACTGAACCAATTATGCCAGTTCAAGCTTTGTGTTTCAGATAAGCAAATTAGTCCATAATGAACAACCCTGTTCCTAAGAGAAGTTTTAATTATCTACAGAGGAAGGTAGTGGGCAGTAAAATTAAATCTTACAGATCTGTGGATTTTCCCATATAAATTTCCTGGTAATATACACAGTTATATTTATATACACACATACATATAGACTAGAACATTTACTTTATCATTGAAAAACAAATGTTGCTGAATAGTTCCTAACTGAAACTGAATGGTTCCTGACTCAAGCCCAATCCTATCCATTTCCCCTCCCTGCTGGAGCAGCGGCACCAAATTGGCAATTGCTGCATCCTATGGGGGGGGGGAAGGACAGGCCCCAAGAGACTTCGACAGAGAAAGGGAATATTAAATCCCCTTACCCCTGCGTAAGCCCCCTGACCAACAATGGATCTCCTTGAATCTGCGCTAGCAATTTTGCTAGTGCAAGTCTGAGGAGAGAAAATGGGTGGGCAGGCTGCCGCCAAAGGGGTTATGATCCGGCACACACCTTCCACGACAGATCCACCCTCCTGCAGCCTCCCCCCTAGCTTTGCCCCCTCCCCGCTCCTGTTCTACCCTCCTCCTGCCCCTACTCTGGACTCATCAGCTCCGGCGGCCATTGCTTCATCTGCTCGTGATGATGGGAAGGCTCTGGCCTTCCCACTGGTGCTTCTAGGAGGCATGCTGTCACAACGTGCTTTATGGCACATTTGCAGCAGTGCGCACAGGCAGAGTGTGCGCTCCACCTGAATAAGGTAAGTATAGAATTGGGCCATCATTATATGAAATTGAAAGATTTTTACTGGGGTACCCATCTGGGGTCAGTTACACAGAACACTGGCTGAGGACTCATGCCTATCAGAGGGCACACCTGGTGGCAGTGGTAGCTCCCTATGTGTAGAGGTGGGAGAAAATTGTTTTTATTTTTTTGCAGATTTCGGTGTTTTAACCAAAATGAAAAAGCAGAAAATGGTGTTATGTGTTTTTATACCATCCCCCCCTCCATTTTTATCAATTGTAACCACTTAAAAAGTGTACTGGGTAGGTGGTATAGGTTGTACAGAGTCAGCAGATGAAGAATGATGCAAAATTACATGGTTTTTTTTAATCGCAGATCTTTTAGCAGAAAGTGGTGTTATGTGTTTTTATTTCGTTATCACCATTTTCTCCTGCCCCTACCTATGTGTCATTAAGGGGGGGGGACCATGCAAGGGTTGCCCTACTTCCTAACAACCTGGCGCTACCACTAATTTCAATGAATAAAATAAGTCACTAATTAAGAAATCCAAACTTGATAAAATGCTTATGTTTATAACCATACAACACAATCATACATCCAAAGTACTCAAAAATATCTGACCATCCCCCTGCCACCCCAGCATATGTACAGATTCTTTCTACAAAGTCTCAAAGAAACTAACAGGACTGCTCAAGAGCAATACTGGACCCTTGTACAATTCCTACCCTTTTTTTCTGGAGTAAGGAGATGTTCCCTCAATCTATTATTAAAATAAATTACCATGGTAATGGAGTAGAAACCCCTCGTGCTGTAGAATGTACTCTTTTCAATTCAGTTTAAATGGCCATATGCTCTTCTTGTCGGAACTGTCCTCACAAAAGAAGAGTTCTGCAAAAAACAATGGATCATGAATGATCCAATTTCAAAACGTTTAACCACCAATTTGATTTTAAATAAATAAATAGCAGTGGTGATGAATTGGATCAAAAGTCTTTTTTAAAGCTTCAGACAGCCTAAACATGAAAGCATACACAATATTTCAGAAGTCTTATAAAAATAGCAAGCAGTCTTCTAATGGCAGGTATCATTAATTAAACTGATTATAGGCTGAGTGAAGTTTCTGCAGGGATTAATAAGAAAATAGAATAGTCTGCTACTCACACACGTCCTACGTGTTATACTCTTAAATACCAATCTTAGGAAAGTAGCAATTTTCTTCATTATGTCTACTACTGCTTGTATTTCCATAAATACACCCTGTACAGATTCATTCCTTTTTAAATACTATGGTATTTTAGCATTAGATAAGGAGCAGAGACATATCATTTCAGGAAACATAATGTCAGTAAAGCATGCAAATTGTCCAAAATGTGAAAACTGATAGAAGTTTTAATGGCTGAATTGTTCTAGGAACAAATGAATGACAGCAGAATCCTAATGCATGTCTGCTCAGAGGTCATTATGTTTAATAAGACTTGCATCCAGGACCGTTGTGTACTGTATAGGATTGCAGCCTGAATGGAGCAAGTCAGGAATACTTATTTGGTTCTGATCAATTTAATCAACTTCCTCTCCACATTTGTCAAAGTCCAACCATCTCAAACCTTCAGAAATACCGCAGTTCACTGCAGAAGCTGGGAGTTCAAGCTCTAATGAAACAAAAGTCACAAGTTAAGTCAATCCCGGTATGTTCTGTTTACGTATTACAGAAGAAAAGAAGGAAACAGAAGCCTAAGGTACGATACAGACACAGATGAGGTTGCAAGGGCCGGTTCAGATGACCCCACCTCCAAAAACTGTGGTTTGTTGGGTTGTGAATGTGACCCAAAGCCTGTCCAGCCTGCATGTCCTCAGCTCAACTGCTGGGTGGTGTTATGACATTTCAACCCTGGTTTGTTTAAAAACACAGGTCCCGGCTTCAAATCACTTGCAGAACCATGGATTAAACAAGGCAGGATCTTCCAAGGGGAAGGGGAGCTAAGGGGAGAGGGGAGCACACAGCCTTGGTAAGTTTTAGGTTGCATCCATGACCCAAAACATACAATTTACTAGCAGTGAGGCAAGGGTCCAAAGCGATGGAAAAAGGGAAGAAACAGGTCAAAAGAAAGAAAGATGGGGCCAGCCAGCTGGAAAGTGGAGTTGGGGCATTATGGCCACATATATGCACTTTACCACCATATATGAATATCTTGCTAGAAGAATATAAATTAAATATACAAGAGTATATTTAGATAATTAGGATTAAAACTGAGCAGCAAAACATGATAAGTATGTTCAGTATCTTAAAAATTCATCATAACTCAGTCAAAAAAGCTCTAATTTCGGTCTTAAATAAGCAGTAGTGAAAATAAGCCTAATACTGATTAAGCATCTCCTTTTTAGGAACAAAAGCAAAAGAAAACTCATTGTTCTGTGACTATGAGATATAGCAGTAATATATGCTTTGAAACAGCATTTTAATAATTTACTGTGCATTATAGTTAAATTGTACAAGTCAAGGTTTTGCTAGGCTTGAGTTTCAAATAAAGTATAGATAACTCCTCCAGATAACCTTATAAAGGCCTCCAGTCTTTCTACTAGGTGTGAAAGAGAGTTCAAGGCTTCCAGTGAGTTCTTTTGACATTATCACTTACGGCGCAATCCTGTCTAGTCCGCTGGTCCAGTCTGCCGTAATTCGCTGGTCTAGGGTGCTGCAAATGTGCCGTAAGGCACGTTTGTGTCACCCAGAGAATAGGCAGCGCTGAGGCCGGCGCCACTCTACTCACTGCAGACAGAGTGGAGCGCCCACCAGGGAAGGTAAGTTTCCTGCCGGATGGCGGAGGGTGGAACTGGGCATTCTGGAGGGGGGCTGGTCAGCCAGGTCTGGGAAAGGATCAAGGGCGAAGGCTACACCAAAATCCTATCCCCCTTTCCAGGTTTGGAAATCTCTGGGGCTCTTGGACTTGCACCAGCAAAATAGCTGGCGCACATCTGAATAGCCCCATCAGGGCGGCTGGGCTTTACCCTGCTTTGTGCCCTGGATGCGACGGAGGCTGCACTGGCCTTGCTACATCGTAGGGCACAACGTTAGACAAGATTGGGCTGCTAGTTGCGGCAAACAAACAAAACGTTTCTAATCAAACAGGCAAACTTGGATGGAAGTGCTAAAAGCTGCCTGTTTTCCAGGTGAATGTTTGCATTGTTAGTGGTGATAAAGCATATATTTGGAAGTAGGGTAGGTAAAGAGAAGAGTCTGCAAATTAACCAATTATGCACCCTGTCCTATTCTGTTGGAAGCGAGTGACCACAGCTACTTGGCTGCTGACAGGTTGAACTCTATAGACAAGAATTCTAGAGTCCTATAGATAGAATTCCATTGCAGCGCTACTTTCTATTTAAACTCACAGCCTCAAATCTAGGCAAGTCTATTTTGGAAGCCCAAGATCTGTATACTTTAGCATCCTGTTATTCAGGAAAAAGTTCACCAGCTACAAGATACCATTTTCACTTCTGCTAATGCTGGGATTTTCTCACCTTTTCTATGATGCAGAAAACAGGTGCAGGAAGCACTTGGATCTTTTGGCCCCTTCAGAGACTCTCACCTCGCAGGAGGACACAGGACCCCCCCCCAGTATATGACACTTACAGCACAAACCTATGCATGTCTACTCAGAAGTAAGCCCCGCTAAATTCAATGGACCTTACCCCCAGGAAAACAAGCATAGGATTGCAGCCGTAGCTGTGTACTGCAGCATCCAGGTGTGCCATAAATGACTCACAGCACAATCCAGCGCAAGGATCCAGCTGGTGGCCCAGGGCTGGTGACCCAGATCCTGGCCCAAGACTGCCCGCCAAGTGGGAGGCCAGAGGTCTACTCGGGGAAGGGGACGCTTGTTCCCTTTCCTGGGTGTAAACTGGGGCCGGCCGGATTGGCCTCCTCGGATTTCCGCCAGCTAAACAGCTGACAGAAGTAGAGGAGGCCGTGTAATGGTCTAGCCGGCCTGGCGGGGATGGGGATATGGCGGGAGCCATCCCCCTCCTGGGCCGGCTAGGCCAATGACCCCCCCTCCCTCGCCCGCCAAACTGCCCCACACCTGCCGGATCCAGATACCTCCGGCGGCCGCACACTGCTGCGTATCTGTCTCTGGAGATGATACTCAACATGTAGGCATTTTGCCTCCATGTTTTCACAGTGTGAAAAAAACTCTCTGAAAAATGTGACCATCTGACAAAACTGGTCTACGAACAGAAGTCCTACCAAATCCCAGATATACGTGTAAGTTAAATGCTTTGGTTATTTGTGTATGATGAACATGATATTGAATAAGGAACTAATACAGATCTCTTATTTAGCTGGCCATAAAATCAAAGAAAGTAATATCCGTCAGGTTGTTCCCCCTTTTTGACTGTAGCACTTTTCCTCTGCTCCATATTTTGAAACAATGCTATGGATTAGAATGAGATGCAATTCCTGAGTCCCAAGTACCTTCAACTCATATTGAAAACACAGTAGCAATGAGGGATAAACAACAGAGTAGCATCTGGGGACTTCTCTTCAGCACCTATTTTTAAAACTGTCAAGAAGAGTTTGCCATGTTTCCTTTATCAAGGACTATGCTTTCAAGCCATTTTTTCCTCTGCACATCTTTCATCACATAGTACACTGTGATTAGTTACACAGTGGATTCCCACAGGCTTTTGCCCAGCACTATAATTCCCTAACATTTATAGTAGCAACCCCTTATTGATTCAGACAATAAAATCTGGATATGCAATGATGTTTGCAATCACTACATCCCCCAAGGGTTCATTAGCACAAGTCATGCTTACTACTGGGATCTGTTCGTAATCATTTCAGATTTAGGTCACCACCTTTTGTGTGCCACAATTCCCTTTCTCCCCCTTTCTGCTTGAAAATGAACCAATGAACTCCAGTTCTGAAGGATCAGGGGTATCTGCAGCCCACCTGTAGAAATGATTCGCCTTAAAAAAAAAAAAGCTTTCTCCCCCTTTTTGACCCACCACTGGCCAGCACACGGGCAATGCACCACACAGCAAAAAGTGAACAGTTTACAGGGACCAGCTATGACTTGGGTGACTTACGTTAACTGTAGACCAGGCATTCTCAATCTGTGGTAGACATACCCCTAGGGGTACATGGGCCACAGGCCGGCGGTACGCGAGATGCTATCCCTTATCAGCTGCTGCGATCAGCACTTGATAAGGGACAGCTGATTTTTTCTGGGTTGCGGCACAGGTGGGCGGCATCCTACCTTTTCTCTGTGCCGCCATCTTGGATCTCGCAAAATCTCACAAGGTCCAAGATGGCAGCACCCAAATCTCATGAGGGCACATGAGGTTGCCTTTTACTTGCTGAACCTGCACGGGAGCTTTTGGGAAGTTAGGGATGCTCAAAACTAAGGAAAAACACCTAAATAATAGGAGGAAAAACAGGGCATTCATCACATGTATGAAGGAGCATTCAATCACATGAACCACTTGTAGTCTGAAATGGTTCGATTCAGACCACTTCAGCGAGAACTAAGCATTTGGATCATGTGTTGGCTATGGGAACAATTCCATACCAGGAATCAAGATATGTCAATTCAGCAATTTTACTGTGAGCTAGAGATGTGTACTACAATGTGTAAAAGTTACAACTGTTAGCCCTTCTGAGCCCTCAGGATAAGGTGGCATATAAATCAATTTAGTATTTAATAAGTAAATTCATGTATTTAAAAGGGGAATGTTTTATGTCTATGTATAGTAGATTTAATACTGTCTTTAGTACATCAAAGAAAACGTGAAATGAACACATAGCACAAAATAGCTTCCTCTAGTGAAATTTAAAATAAATAAATCGTTTGATGGTGAGAGTCAGTGACATTGATGCTTGCAAGGAGAAGACCAGCCTTAAGTGTTTTCATCCATCCATCATTTAAGAAAGAAATGAATTTCTTTATTGGTTTCAAGGTCTAACACAGATGGAATACCAAAATATACTGTAGTAATTAAAAATCAGCTGAGCTACCCTTGGGGCAAATGTCAAATACATTTTCCTTTTTCTGATGCAGAGCTCCTGATGCTTTTCCAGTCTCGGATAAGGAAGAGGTTTGCTTGGTAATCTATATGCAAGTGATTATTAATATAATGCCTACGAATAATAGAAAATAATAAATCAATTTTGAAGTTTCTGCCTATGGAGATAATCTTTCTGTAGGAAATACAGAGTATTTGTGCAGCAGATACTAGAACGAAATTGTTTGATTAAAAAAAATTCACAGAAGTCTAAATCCTTCCTATTAAGTAGTTTATACTCCTAAATTATGCTAATTCATTAAGAATACAGTAGTCTAATTCAAACTTTAACCTGAAAATAATATGGAGATAGTTGATGTTAATGCAATTAAAAACCTAAGTAAGTTGCCAAGTGACATGGTTTTGAAAGAGTGTGTGCATTTTGGCTATAACAATACCTTTCATCATTCACATGCGGAAACAATGGAAGGAATTCAGGATAATAGTCAAACATGGAGCCTATGACTTCCTTCTGGAGAAGTTTCCAGTCCTCCCCCCAGTTGCTAAGCAATAGCTTGAGGGAGAAACTCTCAGAGAGTCCTTATGAGAGAGCCAGTCCTAAATTCTCTGAATGGTGCAGTTGCTGCTTTTATATGGTAGCATCCTTTCCATGATTGGGTGACAGGAAAGGGTGATTGCAAAGAGTTATCATGATCTACTAGTAATGTTGGTAAAATACAGTAGAAAAATTCTTATGTAAACTAATTTCAGCCAGATTTACAGTTAAATGTGTAGCTGGAGTTTTAATATTCTTATAGGACACAAGTTTTTATATGTCCAGCTAAGATTCAGAAGATCCAGCGGAATAGTGAGGGGCTCCATCATGGCATCAATATTTCTGCTCTGTATGATGTTTTGAATGAAATCAGTAATTTTTAGTGGTAGAATGAAGAGTCCAAAGAAAACATAAAATATTTGATGCCTAACATTTATAGTATTCAAAATTGCCACAAAGTGACAATAATAGTTGCATGTTATTCTTATACTAATTCATGTCATATTGATTTCTGAGTACATAATTTTTAAACTGGAGAAATTTTTACAACAAATGAATAAATTTACTCAGGGATTGTTGTCCAAGGAATGGACAACCTTCATTACAGAGCAAAATCTCATGCAGCAAAAATCACATTGTTGTACATCTTACAGCCCAATCTTATCTGAGGTTTACATTGACAGATCTCGTGATCCACCACCGTAAGTCCCAGACTGATGGCATGAAAACCTTGCTACTGCTGTGCACACTAGGCCCGCCAGTGCAAACAGCTGGAGCCCCCGCATGCGTAACAGTGGCTCGCAGATACCATTTTATTTTGGTGGACATGTAGATCAGGCTTTACATTTAGCCAGAGGCGTATCTTCGGTGGACAATTGGAACACTTCGTCGGGGTGCCCAAAGTTGCCGCCCCCCCGCCGTTCTGGTTAATTGTTATCTTATTGGCTGTGGTTTTTTTTCTAAGTACCTTACTAAGAGGGGAATGGGCCTGGAGTTCCTCCATTTGAATATGTTATCTCTTATTATCAAACCTGGTGGTAGCGGTAGCCCAAGGACATAAAATTAGCATGACTGTAAGCCTATAGCCCAACCTGCTTAGGAAATGCAGCCAGGAAGGGTAATTAGCATGACTGTAAGCCTACAGCCTCCTTGTCCCTGCTTAGGAAATGCAGCCGGGAAGGGTTGCTTCAAGCGTGAAGGAAAAACTAGTCTGTATTAAGCAACAGCAATAGCAATCCAGAAGCCAGGGGGCACCCCTCCCCCCATGCTCCAGGGCGCCCCGGTGCACGTTACACCGTTAACCTCTGCTGGCCTCAGAACCAGGGTGGGACTGCAGGAGAGGGGGGGCAGTGCTTCTCTGCTTCCAGGGCTCAGGGACTGCAGCATCCTCACTCTCTGAGTCCTTGGACTCCAGTGGAGGGGGGGGGAGTCTCTTGTTGGCCATGAGCTGCCTGATCTCAGTTGCCATGATGTATGAGGCAGGCAGTTGGGGAGGAGGGGAATGACAGAATAATCACTGGTATGACAGAGTTACTGTTCAGTCTGTGCAAACAATGATGCAAAGGGCAACAGGGTGCTGCAATACTCTGTGAGCTTGTGCCACATGCAAACACACTGGCCTGCATGGGTTGAAGACCTACCCTCCACCTCCTTTTTTGTCCCTACCATGGGTATCTCTTACAAGTCATGCAAAAACGTACAGTGAGTATGATGTTGGTTATAGCAAGCCTCCTGGCTCCTTTGCCTGACTCTCAGTCTGAGTCTCGGTGCAGTGGGATACCATCACTGTGGCTTGCCTGAGTGCTGTTGGGGCTCTCCCCTTGTTGTGGATTGTCTCAGTCCTTCCCCTGACAAAAGGGTTACATTTACTCGAAAACTGTTCACGTATCTATGGGGGTCCAGAACATATTCCCATAGATATGGGGGTCCTACTATATTATGAAGTGCTTGAGTGAAGTGGGAGTGTTTGAATAAAGGGGAAGATACTTTATTTTCTTTCCTGTATTTTTTCCAGTAATGTTCCCTACATATAATCCTCATTAGAAAAAAAAATGGTAGCACCTTTTGTGAACCATACGGAGAGGGAGAAGGCAGAGTGGCTACACAGAAAGCACCACCTTCTGAAGGAAGGCTAGAGAATGAGTACACGACGAGCTGTCCAGAGGTAATTTTGCTGACAGACAGGGATCGTTGATGGCATTCTATTAACTACATGACATACAATTAGAAGCTTGTCAATTCTGTTGCTACTATCAGCGAGAGATTAGTTTAGATAAAAAGAACAGTTTATTGGAGATCTTGTATTCATGTTATTTGTGGAGATTGTGCTCTCTGTCACACTGTATACTTCTTGATTCTCTGATGGAGAAACAAAGTAGTGACAATTGTTACAGAAAATTAGAGCTGTGGGCCTTCCCTCCAAAACTCGGAGTTTCTTTTAAGTGTTTGGAAAACTTACACAGTCGAGAGACTGAGGGACAAGGCCTTCACTTCAAAGGTACTTTGGATTGTCAAGTGTGGAAATGGCTCCAGAGACAGTTAAAAATGCTACGTGACTGGCGTTGCTCAGCCAGGCAACAGCTAGCCTGTCGTTGTAGAGTATGATTCCATCCTCCACCCGCACACCACACTCACACATCATTCCCTATGTTTGTTTTTTTAAAATAGTGTTCATCATACTAAAAAGATGCTGTGGGTAACCAGGGAGATATTTTCTTTCAAATATTTCACTTCCCTATGCAATAACAAGTCAGAAGCAGTTCCCATCATTCTACCTACCAGTGTGGCTTTTGGCAGATTAAAAAAAAACTAATTATAATTTTAAAACAAAGAGTTGGGGCAGGGAACATACATTTATTCCCCGATGAACGAAGTTGAAACTGGATAGCATCCCAGGATTAAAGTACCCACAAACACTGCATTTTCTTGTCAGCTGTCTCAACTCATTCTCAGATCTAAAATTCTATTGGCTTTTAAAAAAAACAGTTTTAAATGTTGCCAGAGAAGATTCTTTCCACCATTTAATAGTTTGATCTGGAAATGTGCCCAAATCAATATCGTGTAATAAGATAGGAAATTTTCAGGCCCTTCAGTTTGCCCTTGTAAATTATGTTGGGTTCTTGCTTTCTTTGCGTCCACAGTGGAACAGATAATACCATGTCATTATCAATTTTGGAATGGTGATGGGATAAGCGGGGTACATTTTTTTAAAATCTAACATTCATTTGTGCAAACATCCACTTAAACTCTCTCCCCTCCCCCCCCAAAAAATTTACTTAATGTAGAACAGCTTCATAAAACTCACTTGGTAGCGTGTTTAGTTTATTATTCATTGTTTTCAGTTTTAATACATCATTTTATCAGTTTCTTTTTGTGTGCGTACTATCGTATGGCCAATACTATCTCCCACCACTATGTAGAAGCACTAATGAGGTGCATGCTGCATCCTGTGTGTGTGTGTGTGTGTGTGTGTGTGTCTTGGGAGGGGCAACCAGACAGGCCAGGAGAGGTAAGTAAAAACATTTTTACTTACCTCTTTGTAGGCTGCCTGGCCATCAATGGGTCTCCTACCTTGGGCCTACACCAGCTATTTAGCTGGCATAAGTCTGAGGAGCCTAAGAGGGTGTGCCAGAACGGGAAATGGGGATAGGATCTTGGCATGCGCTAGTGCTGCCAAGATCCGCCCCTCCCCCCCTGCTGGAGGGCATGTTGAGTCCCCAGCCATTTGCCTCGGTGCCTCCGGAATGTACGATGGTGTTGCACCTTTCCTGCCGCCATAGTAAGACTTATGGATTGGATTGCGAGAACTGTTGCCATAGGCCCTGCGTAGGATTGGGCTATTATTCTCTTTATGCTAAGAAGTAGTATATCTTCCCGAACAGCAAAGGGAGGGGGCCACTGACTGGCCCGGGCTGGGAAGGGCGGGGATATCGGCGCTGAGTTGTGCCAATATCCCAAGTCCCTTTCCCAGCCTGGGCTGGCTTTACATGGCCTCCCCAGACGCGTGCCAGCTCCAGAGCTGGCGCACATTCAAGGAGGTCCATTGGGGCCTACACCACTTACACCGGGGGGAAGGGGATGAATATTCCCTTTCCCCGAGGTGAGCCTGTGTCGTGCCGCCACGGCCCACAATGGGCCTAAGATGCAGCAGCCGGCCCTTTAGGCCAGCCGTCACATCTTAGGCAGGATTGGGCTGTGAATTGAATAGATGTTTTATCAGGGAGTCAACAGAATTTGATATTTCATCCTACATATACATTCTTTTTCAAATATTGCTTAGCAATCTAGGCTTCAGATATAAACTTCTGGATTCATGCAGATCTGCAATCAAATCATGGTGGCCTCAATGCCTAGTTAATTACCAATCATTTGACAAGATACAGGAAAGCATTCTGAGTAGGTGAAAACAGTAATGTAACTTTAATTAACCTACACTCTGCAAAACTGGCCTATGACCAGGTTCTGCCCAAATGTTCAAGGAATCCATTATATACACATGAGCATTTAATTTTGGAAGGTTTGAGCTTCAAGCTAATTTCCCGCTCTCAAAACTCAAATGTAATAGAAGGCCTAAATAGGCCAAGAAGCAGATGGTAGACATGCTTCTTCATCCACCACAGAGGGTACTGAATGACAGTGTAACAATAAATAACCTAGGATGCCATAACCATTTATAGCTGCATAGGAAATGTGTATATCAATGTCCTAATTTTTGCAGGGGGTTGTTGCTTCTTTTAAAAGTACTTTGGGTTCATATATTCCTGGTGCACCATTTTCATTGATCTATCTAGCCCAGCTGAGCTACCTAAAATCCTAAATGATGATGCTGTGAAAGTGCTGCACTCAATATGCCAACAAATTTGGAAAACTCAGCAGTGGCCAAAGGATTGGAAAAGGTCAGTTTACGTTCCAATTCCAAAGAAGGGCAGTGCCAAAGAGTGTTCAAACTATTGTACAATTGCACTCATTTCACATGCTAGCAAGGTTATGCTCAAAATCCTACAAGCTAGGCTTCAGCAGTACGTGGACCGAGAACTACCGGACGTACAAGCTGGGTTTCGAAGAGGCAGAGGAACTAGAGATCAAATTGCCAACATGCGCTGGATCATGGAGAAAGCACGAGAGTTCCAAAAAAACACCTACTTCTGCTTCATTGACTACGCAAAAGCCTTTGATTGTGTGGATCACAACAAACTGTGGCAAATTCTTAAAGAGATGGGGGTACCAGACCACCTTACCTGTCTCCTGAAAAACCTGTATGCGGGTCAAGAAGCAACAGTTCGAACCGGCCATGGAACAACCGACTGGTTCAAAATTGGGAAGGGAGTACGGCAAGGCTGTATATTGTCACCCTGCCTATTTAACTTATATGCAGAGTACATTATGAGAAATGCAGGGCTGAATGAATCGCAAGCCGGAATCAAGATTGCCGGGAGAAATATCAACAACCTCAGATATGCAGACGATACCACCCTAATGGCAGAAAGTGAAGAAGAACTAAAGAGCCTCTTGATGAGGGTGAAAGAGGAGAGTGCAAAAGTTGGCTTGAAACTCAACATTAATAAAACTAAGATCATGGCATCTGGTCCCATCAATTCCTGGCAAACAGAAGGGGCAGAAATGGAAGCAGTAACAGATTTTACTTTTTTGGGTTCCAAGATCACTGCAGACGGAGACAGCAGCCATGAAATTAAAAGACGCTTACTCCTTGGAAGGAAAGCTATGGCAAACTTAGACAGCATAATAAAACGCAGAGATATCACCATGCCAACAAAAGTTCGCATAGTCAGGGCGATGGTGTTCCCAGTAGCAATGTATGGTTGTGAGAGTTGGACCATAAGGAAGGCTGAGCGCCGAAGAATAGATGCTTTTGAACTGTGGTGCTGGAGAAGACTCCTGAGAGTCCCTTGGACTGCTAGGAGACCAAATCAGTCAATCCTAAATGAAATCAACCCTGACTGTTCCCTGGAAGGACAGATACTAAGGCTGAAACTCAAATATTTTGGCCACCTAATGCGAAGAGAGGAGTCTCTGGAGAAGACTCTGATGCTGAGAAAAATTGAAGGCAAAAGGAGATGGGGAAGGCAAAGGATGAGATGGTTAGACAGCATCACCGATGCAACGAACATGAAAATGAGCGAACTCAGGAAGATAGTGGAGGATAGGAAGGCCTGGCGGGATATGGTTCATGGGATTATGAAGGGTCGTACACGACTTAACGACTGAACAACAAGAATCTAGCCCAGTGGCCATGGCTACAACAAAGCTGTTACTTTGTCTTAGGGATCCTCTCTCTCTCTCTCTCTCTCTCTCTCTCTCTCTCTCTCTCTCTCTCTCTCTCTCGTAAATATTGTAGGCATTTTTAATCTTAAGGATGCAATGTGAGAAGAAATCTTGGGTTGCACAAACTAGAGTTTTCAAAATCTTCAAAAACTACTGTCTTTTCCTGTTATACCTTTGTTGCCACCAATTGCTTTTGTTTTATGAGACAGCTCCCAACACTAGCTAGGAACTGAGCCACAATTTATACATTTTTAAAAAATGTGGGATCACCACCAATAATTGATGTTTCTCCATCATTTGATGTGACACATAAGTGCTTCTAATGAACCACAATGGGCCAGACTGATATATGGTTAAGAAAACATTATTTTTTCATCCTTTTTTTTTTCAGGAAATGGCAAATTATGATCTCTCTACATGAAAGTATAAGAGAGTATATAAATATATGAGATTCACCATGATAGGGAAAAGTATCCTTTCAAATGTGATCATATAAATCAAAACGTAGAACACATAGTTCTCATGCTATTACTTAATAGTAACATCTGCACTGGATTGTAGATCTCTTTTTTAAAAAGTACGGTAAATGTACAAAGTAATTCTTTTCAGATCCTAAACCTGCACAACTTTGTGAATGCTACCAATAAGAGCAGAGAAGGAAAGGAAAATCAGCACAATAGAGCAGAGATAATAAAACTATCTCTATTCAGAGAATGTGGACATTTGGACTATTGACAGGTAATGCATCAATTATATAAAAATAAGAGCCCAAGCCTATTTCCCCCCCCCCCCACCGCCGGTACAGTGGCACCAAAATGGCTATTGCTGCATCCTGCAGGGGCGGCAGTTGCAGAGGTCTCATCTGGGTAAGTGAACATCCATTTCTTTACCTGGGGGGTAAGCCTCCACAGCACAGGGGGGGTGGGGGTCTACTTGGATCTGCACCAGCAATTTTGCTGGTGCAAGTCCGTGTGGACCTGCACCGTGGATCAGGCCCAGGAAGGGGGTTAGGATTCAGCAGCTGCCACTGCCGCCAAACCCACCCCCTTCCCGGAGCTGATTTGCCCATCCCCCACCCCATCGCCTCCCCACTGCGAACTCTGGCTGTTCAGCAAAGGACCACAGTGGGAAGCAGCATCCCTCTGCATCAGTTGCTCAGTACACAGATTAGGAGAAAATAATAAAGCAAAAGGAAAATGCTAATGTACTTCACTTCATGTTCTCAAGTAGTCTCAATGTTCACAGTATATGATTAGTAATTTTATATACCATACATATTTGAAAAATACAGAACAAGGTGCTAAACTGAATGGAAAATCGAATTGGGTAACTGGTGCTCAGATAGATGCTTATGCCTAGCTAACACATCATTCATTGACGGTCTGTGCAGATATGATAATGATATAATCAAACAAACATCACTCCCCAGGCTGCCTTTAAACAGGAGAAATGACATTTTTTTTTTCAGTCTCAAAGAAAGAACATTTTCAGATGTGATGTAAAGGGCAGGGAGCAAAATATGCAGCTGACTCTGTTGTGTCCATAATTAAAATTAAGCAATACCAGGGGTGTTCCTAGAGATCCATGACGGCCCTCCTCCCATGCAGTGGGCGGGGCAACACATCATTGCCCCACCTCTCCATCATTGCCCCATCTCCAGCGTAATCAAAATTACACCTTTAAATTACAATATTATACGCACAGTCTAAATGTATGTTTGCAGCCTAAACAGAGGTGTCACTAAAGTTCACGTCACTCAGCGCATCACCCCCATGATGCATCCCAGAGGTGAATTGGGAGAAACAAGGTTGGGCTGAGCTGGGTTCTACAAAAGATGCCCATCAGGGCACTATGTATTTCTACCAATTACTCCTGGTCAGTATTGTCACTAGGGTTGGTGTCATCCAGTCTGGTAACCCACAGCATCACCCCCATCAACTTTATTTATTTTAATATATATAACAGTACAGGTAACCCAACAAATCAGTAACCAACTCAGCTTTCAGAACAATCAGTCTCACTGGTCTGTTTTGAGTTAAGGAAATCCGCTTTTTGTTACATAAGGCAGTTGATAGAATATGGTTTGTCTCATTGCATGAAATTACGCATCAAATGATATATAATATGATGATATTATTCATAAAGACAAAGTTTTCACAATTTTGACCACTAGTGGTGTCACCCCTCGAGGGTGTCACCCGGTGCAATCCGCACTTGCTGCACCCATCTAGGGATGCCACTGAGTAATAACTTAATTATTAGGAAAAGGTATTACAGTCGGACCTTTTTATCCACGGTTTTTCCACCCACGGATTTGACTCAACACTGGTGACAAAACTGTGGAAGAGGGAGTCAGACCACACCACATTACCTATTTTTTCATTGTTGTCGGGGGCCTGCCAGCTGCTTCTTGCCTCCTACATGTGTCCAACCACTGAAAAAAGAAAAAAAACGCAACCAGGAATCTGTCAGGGGCCTGCCAGCCACTTCCCACGTGTTTAAACTACTGAAAAAAGAAAAAATGCAACCAGGAGTCTCCGGCGCCATCTACAGGTTGCTTCCGGTAGCGGTCTTTTTTTTCAGTCAGTTTAAACAAACGCAGGAGGAGAGAAGCAGCGAGGATGCTGGAAAAAAGGTAATGTGGCACCGTTCCCCACCCCCACCCTGGTTTTCCTATAACACTGTTTTTTGTATCCACTGGGGTTCCAGAAACAGCACCCCAGTGGATACGGAGGATCAACTGTACAACCTTTGTTTTCCTTAGGACCATGTCATACAACACAGTTAGCATGGAAAATTATCACACCGTATATAAAGGGCAGCCACATATATAAATCACAATTTTATAGTCATAGTTTGAAGGAAAAGCTGAAACATATGTATGTATGTATGTATGTATGTATGTATGTATGTATGTATGTATGTATGTATGTATGTATGTACCTCCTGTGGCAAGGAGTTCCACAAACCAATTACATGCTGGGTAAAGAAATATTTTCTTTTGTCTGTTTTAATCCTCCCTCCACTCAATTTAAGTGGATGTCCCCTAGTTCTAGTGTTGTGTGAGAGGGAAAAGAACTTCTCTCTATCCACTCTCTCCATCCCATGCATAATTTTATACGTCTCAATCATGTCCCCCCTCAACTGCCTTTTTTTCTAGACTGAAGAGCCCCAAATGCTGTAGCCTTTCCTCAAAAAGGTAGATGCCCCAGCCCACTAATCATTTTGGTCGCTCTCTTCTGCACCTTTTATTTTATTTTAGGAGTTTGAGAACTGGACTAAAGCAATTCCTATTATTTGTTGTGGTCTCCCAGGTCACTAGTGCAACCAAGCAGCGACGTCGTTAGATGGGGGGCCCTGTGGTACAGGGCCTCCGGCGCCAGCTTGGGGTGGCGCGGGCGCCGAGTCCGGGGTGCCTGACTCGGACTCGTCTGAGCCCGAGCCGGCCGACCGGAGGCTCCGGCGGCCCTGCGCGCGCTCACCTCGGCCGCGTGCGAGTCCGACTCCTTTTCAACTTGAAAAGGAGTCGCGCGCGGCCGAGATGACCATTTCAACCCGGCTGGCTGTTTCTGCACAGAAACATGCACAGAAACAGCCAGCCGGGTTGAAAAGGAGGAAGTTCAATCAATGGGATAATCCCATTGATTGAACTTTCTCCTTTTCAACCCGGCTTGGGATGTCTCGAATCGCGCGAGCTGAGCGTGCGCGCCGCGCGCCCACCCCCCATCGCACACGCTCACCTCGGCGCGACTCGGGACGTCCTGGTGTTTCGAAGTTGAACTTCCTCCTCAACTTCGGAACACCAGGACGCCCCATGTCGCAGTCGCACCGTCCTTGGTCCTCCAAGGCAGCCTCCGGTCCTCCAAGGCAGCCAACAGGTAAGAGAGCGGCGCAGGGGGTAGGGGGAGAATTCTAGTGGCGCAGGGGGGTGGGATTTTAGTGCCCGGGGTGGGTGGGAAATAAATAAATAGTGGAATTGGCGCCCCCCAAATCGAGTAAGGAGTAAATAGGAGGATAAAGGGAGGGGGCGCCAATTCCATGATGTACCCCCTATAGATTATGGGGTAGGAACGCCACTGCAACCAATGTCATTTTTTGTAAATAAAGTCAGTCATTGTAGTTATCCCAGGAACACACAAAATCCAATATTCAGTAGTATAAAATGTCTTGCCTTCTGGTACTCCTGGAACTAGGCCTGTTTAACAGCCCGATCCTACGTAACATTAGGCCAGCGGAGGCCTAAGGAATCGCATAAATGATTTCCAGCACTTTTGCGGCTCCTCTGGAGTAAGCGGCAGTGGTGCGGAGGCCGGCATCGCTTACACCGCCACCTACCTGGACCTGTGCCAGCTGATGCAGGCAAGGCCCACGCCGGTCGGCACAGGGGCGTGGGGAGGGTGGGCAGGGGTGGCGAGGGAGGGAGACATTGGCTGGTCTGAGCTGGGAGGGGGCAGGGATATTGGTGCTGAGTTGTGCCAATATCCTGAGTCCTTTCTGGTCTTACACGGCCTCCCCGGACGAGCACTAGCTAAAGAGCTGGCGCGCATCTGAGAAGGCCCATTGGGGCCTCTGGCACTTACACTAGGGGAAGGGGATGAATGTCTCCTTCCCCCAAGGTAAGCCTGGGCCATGACGGTGCGGCCAGCATCCTGCACAGGGTGCAGTGGCCAGCCATTTAGGCCGGCCGCCGCAACTTGCTCGGAATTGCGCTGTTAGTCAAAGCCAGTTCCACTGCATCTTTTAAGACAGACTTCAATGCTAAGTGTATGCATATGGAAATAATGTCCATTTTGACAAACCCTGAAGTCTCTAGGTCATCATAGCAAGAATTTGGATAAGTATTTAGGATTAAATGTGAAGAGCTATGCAAAAGACAAAGGACTTCAGAATGAGTCGTGAAGGGGACAAGCAGAGGCACCAAGAATGAGTCGTGCTACTATATATTCTATTCCTTTTCTTGTTGTTGGAAAAGAAAAATAGAACAATTACTTTATTCTATGTTTACTAGGGATGAAAGCTTTTATTGATTAATCAGTGAGATCAATCCATTAAGCAAGCATTCAAAAATGTAGATTTTTAAAATGGATTTCAATTAGAACTTTTGAAACGGTACTCTGAAAGGGTAGTCAGTGATTATAGGATATTTCTAAAAGGGATTTAGTCTTTAAAATTACGTTCTCTAATCCATAACCTTGTGAAGGCAAATTATTAGATTTAGGCCAATTTTGCCACTTTCGGTTTCATTCTAAGGGTTTAACAGCATTGTGGTTAAGGCTGATGGTCTACAGAATCTATTAGATTATCTTGAAATATCACACATACTGTATTTTGCAACAATATATGTTGTAATGAATTAATTGGATAATTACAAGATAGTAATCCACCAGGGAAAAAATTAAATCAGATTACATATATGCACATTATCGTTTGCTGCTACATACCTGTACTAGGTGTGCTCTGAAAAGCAAAATCTTGCACATTAGTTTAGTGGTCGGTTATTATCAGGAAAGTTATTCCCTAATGAAAACATTTTTGTTTCCCAAACATTTCACATTTGACTTAGAAATTGACGTTTTCTAAGACTTAATCAGAATGCTCAATTTAAAAAAAATCTTTGTCCTTGAGCCGAGAGAATAATCTTGGTAGCCCCTTCATGGAAAGAGATGTTTTTAAAAAGTAAGCAGATCACAGTAGTTAGCCTGATGTGAAGGATCTTGGATAAGAAAAGCTGCTCATCTATACAATCAAATGCCGTGAGCAAAGCATAGTGTAGAGCTTAAAGAGAATAGAGCTCCTTTGTGGGCCCTTGCTAAAATAACCCAAAGAACATTGTTACGGGATATGGTGGCTAAGGCTTTGTGTCAAACTAAAACATTAAAGAACTCTTGTTAGATATGGGTACGTGAGATAAATCTGGTGACCTTGCACACTCTCACCGTTGAAACTACATGCAGCTATATCCTTGTTAAAGGAATTCGGCTTTATTTTTGGTTAGCTTGAAACATCAGCCTCAAGGCAAGATAAAAGAATGGAGAACTCTGTAAACTTACAGTACAAAGGCTCTGACAGATACTTTGCCGGCTTTCCATTTTTAAAATTAGTGAAAGAAACTAAAACAGAGAGACTGACTAAGCCATTTTCTTTCCATAGCAATCTGAAAATGCTTCCGAAATAAATAAGACATTGAAACATATAGACCCTGTGGAGGATAAGAAACTCTCCTCAACAGGAGAAAAGTTCTCAAGGATGAAAAAGTTGGGGGAGAGGAGGAAGGAAAGATTCTGACAAGACAAAAATAGTATGTGGTCACCCAACATGTATTCTAAGTATGTAATGATGTTTATGCACCAATACCCAATAAGGAACTCAGTGATTTCCACACTATGTACCTTGGAAGGGGGCTGAAGTACCTTGAATATTAGGACACCATGTTGGAAGTATCTACCACTATATGCACAGCTGCGGTGACTCAGTGGTTAAGATGCTGAACTGCAGACCAGGAGGTAGGCAGGACAGCAGTTGAGTCATGCTGGCCACATGACCACGGAAGCATCTTCAGACAGCGCTGTCTCTTCGGCTTTGAAACGGAGATGAGCACCACCCCTAGAGTCAGTAACGACTCGCTTTCGAGCAAGGGGAACCTTTACCATTAACTACTATATGCAGCTAGGAGCAGCAAAACCCTGTGCAGCACTGATTTCTCTCTCTCTCCCCCCCCCCCCCCAATTCTCATATAGGCAGTGGCATCATCCTAAGGGAGGCACTCTATACTAAAAACTGATATGGGGAAACTCAATACATCATCGTTGGCCAGAAAAGCACAGTCTCACCCCTGACTGGTCAAAGGGAGGAAACAGGACTCCTGAAAGCCATATACTGTAACTGAGTTCTTCCATAGTAGCAAGAAGAATAGAAGGATATCTTCCCATATTTTTTTTGAGCCAACTGAGAAAATTTGCTTTTTTTAGCATAAAGCATATTGTGTGCCTCCAACTTTCAACCAGAAAAATATGTGCCCTAGAAATCAAAGGTTTGGGAAACTCTCCTCTAATCAGTTAGCTATACTTGCTGCCGGCATGAGTGTTCCGGCAGCACTAGGTGCTTTCCGGCTGCTGCAAAAGGTGACACGCCAGAGCGCGCAGCCTGGCTTCCACCACAAGTGGTAAGCGGTTGGCTCCAAGCACCAGAGGATTATATGGGAGTAGGCGGTTCCCTCAGATACTGTGGTCCCAAGCTATATAGGATTTTAATAAGTAACAGCACCTTGGTTTGGGCCAGGAAAGAAATGGATAGCCAGTGCAGCCACCAGATCAGCAGTTCAGCTGAGTCAAACTACCAAGCCCACACAACCACACAGGCTGTCGCATTCCTCACTAACTGCAATTTCCGAACCATCTTCAGGGGTATCCCCATGCAGAGCACATTACAGTAGTTTAAACAGGTTGTCACCAAAGCATGGACTACCATAGCCAGATCCTACAGTTGCAGCTGGCACACAAGACGAAGCTGGGCAAAGGTCCGTCTGGTGACAGTTGCCTCCTGGGCAACCAGAAGGGACTGTGGATCCAGAAGGCTGTTCCTTCAGAGAGAGTGCAACCCCATCCAGAAGAGGTTGATGGTCTAAGACCTAAATTGCTGCTTTCTGAACCAGGAGAACTTCTATCTTGTCCAGATTTTATTTCAGTTTATGAGCCTTCATACAGATCCTAACCGCCTCCAGGCAGCGCTTCAGATCCTCAATAGCTCCACTGAGATCTGATGAAAAAGAGAGCTAGAACTGAGTATCATCAGCATACTGATGACACCCTACTCCAAATCTCCTGATGACTTCCCCCAGTGGTTTCTTGTAGATAATAAATAGCATAGGGGCCAAAATGGAACATTGTGGCAACCCACAAGAGGCCAGGGTGCCGAACACAAGTCCCCCAGCACCACCACCTGGGCATGGTTGGACAAGAAGGAGCGGAACCACTGCAACACAGTACCTCTGAGAGGTAACTGAGAGGTCCAGCAGAACCAACAGGGGTGCATTCCCCCTGTCTAGCTCCTGGCATAGGTCATCTACCAAGGCAACCAAGGCCATCTCAGTACAATCTCAGCTTGGTTTGAATACCGCATCTTGGTATGCAAAAATGTCTTATGTCAGCTCTTCTTACTTCGTAGAATTTTCAACTAACACAAAAATAGTAACCCTTATCCATAATTATTAAATTAAATGGAACAGAGAACAATAAGTAGGCTCAAGTAACCAGGGAGACAAAAATTCTATACTGTCCCATCAGCAAAACTAAACAATAACAGAGTGGCTACTCCCATTTTGTGCTATGAATCTCATATCAGTAAATGGGAAAAGCATTTTTTTAAAGCATTGGTTTGATTTTTAATGCAGAGAGACTGTCCCTTTGTGACATGCAGTCAAGCTCAATTTTATAATGAAAGATGTACTTACAGATTTTGACAGTATAGGAACTGAAGATGTCAAGATGGGTACAGGCAGATTTAAGAAGGTTGCCTCATGAATAAAGAATATCTCAAGATGATAATGTTTTATGTTTCTAAAAAGAGAGCACCATTTATATAAATGTATATATAATTAATAACACCACCACCACCCTGTTGGAAAGTTCAAGTTTCTTGGGAAGGGTAGACTAGTTGCTTTACTGGAACTACACCGTTTCAGTGCAATTTCTGCACCACAATTTATTTTTAAAACTTCTGGACTAGTGATGAAACTAGGAGCCAATTGCTGGTAGTATTCACTTGAGTGGTCAACACAGCAGCATTGTAGTACACAGATATTATCTACTTTAGAGGAAGAGTGCAGCATCTGTACATATAAACATATACTGCACAACATATACTCAGTATCATGAAAATATTTGTATACTTGGTGTGCATTTTGAGACTAACCAGTCAATAGTCAAACAAGTTCACACTGAGAGAGAGAGAGAGAGAGAGAGAGAGAGAGAGAGAGAGAGAGAGAGAGAGAGAGAGAAACAGGTTTAAAAAGTTTTGATTGAAAAGGAGCAGAAAAGGTCGACCCAACTTATCAGGTGCTTGAAGCATCTAAACATAAGCATTTTTTCTTACTAAAGGTTAAAGGATTTGAGCCTTTTTAGTTAAAAAAAAGACAATTAAGGCAGCGCTTCCCAAACTGTGGGTCATGGCCTGATGTGCGATGGGCTGCAGAGTTGGACCCTCCCTTCAGACTGGGTGTCTCCAAATTGGAGCCCTCTGAAGAGAACTGGAGGCGGCTCCCAGGTTGCACTGGGCCTGGGACACACTCCCTGGGCCTGTGCAGGCCTCAGAAGCCTCCAGAAGTGACCAGAAGATTTCCAGTCACTTTTGGAGGTGGTCTGTGGTCCACGGAGGCCCAAGGTGTGTGTCCCGGGCCAGACGCAAGAGGTGGGTTGCAGTGGGGAAGAGATTGGGGACCACTGAATTAAGGGGAACATGGTAGAGGTTTATAAAATTATGTATGGTGTAGAGAAAGCAGATAGAGAGAAGCTTTTCTCCTTTTGTTGTAATACGAGAATTCTGGACAGGACCATCCAATGAAATGAATTTCAAGAGAGAGAAAAGACAGTATTTTTTCACACAAAAGACAGGACTGTGAAAACATCCATCTGAACTCTTGGAGAGTTCCTGCCAATCAGAGAAGACAATACTGGGCTAGGTGGACCAATAGTCTAACTCCTAGTTATAGGTAGTTTCATATTATTTTTTCTTACAGTCGTACAAGAGAGCAAGAAAATGGGACAACTGCCACTATAAATTTTCTTACCAATGCTGTTTCATCTTTCATCATATGATGCAGTCGAGAATGTTAAGAAGTAACAGTTTTTTATGAGCCATGGCAGAAGTTAAATGACTGTAAATGCTACTAAAATCAATGGGCCTTCAGGTTGCAGGATTGCAGCCCAAGCTTATATTTTATGACACTTATGGTGAAAGAGATGTTCAATATATTTTAAGAGGGCAATATATATTATGATAGTTTTCCCAATATTAGTCTTTGCATTTCAGCTGAGCAATTCCTGGTATTCCACTGAATCATCGTCTAATATATCCTCTTTCTGCACTGTCCAGAGAAGATTCATAGGTTAACACACACACACACACACACACACACACACACACACACACACACACACACACACACACACACACACACACACACACAGATATTCTCCAATTTTAGAGTTTGCCCTTGGTGAGTAAAAGTTTTATATATTGTCAGCCTGGACAGTTATTCTTTGTGACTGAGGCAGTTCTCTCTAACATGCTCTAGCTCATCATAAAATACTTATGGTCTGATTAGAGTAAAGTGCAGTATTTTGTAGTGACTCATAATACAGTACACATGTCAAGGTACAAATTTCATTTGGACCATTCCTGAGAAATGACAGTGTATTTTATTGGAAGCTGAAACATTATACAAATATGTTGTTTGTTCTCAAACATTTCATTTTCGAAAATCAAGAGAAAGTGTTACATTTCTTCTGAATATAACCAGAGCTGTAAAGTGTTCTCCCTTTGCTGCCCTGGCCAAGTATTATAATTTTAAAACTGCAATCCTAAACACACTTGCTAGGGAATAACTATCACAGTGAGACTTATTTCTGAGTAAAAAAAAAAAGACTGCACTGCTAAATGTGCAAGGTACTTATAGCAAAAATTGAGCAATTAGAGAGCCCTAAAAATGCTTTTTGCCAACTACTCATAGATTTAAAAATCAAATAATACTACATTGTATTAAAACTAATTGCTGTGTTCGGAAGCTTTTTCTGTTCGCAGAAAGAGAGTTGTGCTCATGAGGGAAAAAAAACCTTTCCAGAGTGTAAGCTCTTGTTTGGGGAAGAACTTGTGATGAGCACAGCGATATGTTTAGATAGAAAATCAAATATCTGTTTTTCATTGCCCTTTTGTTTCAGTTCCAATTATAAAAAAAATCAAGGCCCATAACATTTCATTGATTAGTAATTGGTTAGATATTCAATTAAAAACTTTCTAATCAACTAATATTTTAATCCAAATTGTTCTTGAAAATTATTTTTGTCACAAGTACATATAAAAATTGCAGATAGCAAGTGCTATCTTAGAAAAAGCATTACCTCCTATGTGAGGAGGAACATATTTTCTAAGATGATAACTGTTGCAACACATATGTGCATCACCTAAAAACAAAGAAAGTCTCCTTCTCTCTTTAGTGCAATTCTATACATGTTTACTCAAGAAAAATAAATCTCATTGGCATATCCGAATAATTTATTTTGTTTGCACAAGGTGGGATTTTTGCAGATTCACTTCTCTTCCCTCTGGTCTACACCACTTTCCATGCAAAAGGAAGAAGAAATATTACATTATTATATCATAAAATATGTATATACTGCTTCCAACAAAAGAAGTTCACCAAGTGGTTTATATAGCAAATGGCATTTTAAATGGCTCCCCGTCCCACAGGGATCAGAATCTAAAAAGACACAAAGGAGACAGCAGCAAATGTAATCCAAAAAAGATAAGCAGGGACAGTTGCTTTCCCCCTGATAAATATGAGAACCGCTATTTTTTAAAAGTGCCTATTATTCGCTCAGAGTGAGCTTTGCTTTAAGTATCAGAAAAAAATCACCTCTCTGTCCCTTGCATGACCAAAACTTCTTCCACAAACAAAAGTCATCGATGGGACACAATCTAATTCAGTGAGTTCAGCTGGTATTACCCTACTACAGTGATTCTCAAACTGGTGGGTTGCGACCTACCAGGAGAACCGGATGTTTTCCCTGCCCCCTTAAGGGGTGAGGGAAGCATGCTGGCACCGGTGGGAAAAAGCACCCCAAAATGGGGTTTTTCTATTCACTGGGGCTTCGGGGGTATGCAGGGAGGACTGCGCGACCCTTTGCAGGCCTTCCCGATCTTCTAAATCACCGAAAAATGGTGACTTTAGACCACTTCCGGCACTGATGCAGCCACAATGCAGCCCTAACGTAAGGGAACAAATGTTCCCTTACCTTGAGATAGGCTTACCATCCGTCCTGATTTGGCCAGGACTGTCACGGATTTTGGCGGGTCCCAGGGGGGGCAGCAAAAAATAAAATTTAAAATATTATTTTCACACACAAAAAATGTAAAAAACATGGCCACCGCCTCCCGGGCCGCTTCTGCGCATTCGTGCAGCTTTTGCGAGCCGCACGCATGCGCACAAGCGGGCGGCGCGGAGGTGAGGCGGCGGCGAAGAAGAGCGGCGGCGACAGTAAGGCTGCGGCTGTGAGCAGGCCAGCCCCGCTGTCCGAGCCAGCTCGCCTGCTCTCGCTGCTCCGAGCTCGGAGCGGCAAGAGCGGGCGATCCGGCTCGGAGGGCGAGCCGCCGCTCTCACCAGCTGCCGTCACTCCGAGCTTGGAGTGATGGCAACCGGTGAGAGTGGTGGCTCGCCCTCGGATCACCTGCTCTCGCCACTCCGAGCTCGGAGCGGCGAGAGCGGGCGATCCGGCTCGGAGGGCGAGCTGCCGCTCTCACCGGTGAGAGCGGCGGCTCGCCTCTCACCGCTCTCGCTCTCGGAGAGGTGAGAGCAGGCGATCTGAGGGCGAGCCGCCGCTCTCACTGGCTGCCGTCGCTCCAAGCTCGGAGTGATGGCAGCCGGTGAGAGCAGCGGCTCGCCCTCGGATTGCCTGCTTTCGCCGCTCCGGGAGCGAGAGCGGACAAGCTGTGTGAACGCGGCCCAGCCGGCGGAGGAGCAGCAGGCAGCAGCAGCAGTGCGGCGGCGAAGATGGCGACGGGGTAAGTCAATTTAATTTATTATTTATTTTAATGTTTAATAAATAAATAAATAAATTTGCGGGCGCACTTCGCTCCCCCTGGATTTTTAAAAATTGCATTCCTATTTATTTATTTAGCTCATGGCCTAAATAAATAGGCCAGCGGGTGGCGCAGCGGGTTAAACCGCTGAACCATAAGCTGTCGATCAAAAGGTCAGCAGTTTGATTCCTGCGATGGGGTGAGCACTCGTTGCTTGGCCAGCTCCTGCCAACCTAGCAGTTCCAAAGCATGTCAATGCGAGTAGATAAATAGGTACCAGTTGCGGGGAAGGTAAACAGCGCTCCGTGTTCCAGCTGCATGCTACGCGCTGCGACAAGGGGAGTCATGCCGGCCACATGACCATGGAGGCGTCTTCGGACAACGCTGGCTCTTCGGCTTTGAAATGGAGATGAGCACCACACCCTAGAGTCGGACACAACTGGACTTAATTGTCAGGGGATACCTTTACCTTTTACCTTCACTTTTTAATAATAAATTGATTTTAAATTTATTAATTTTTAATTAATTATTTTTGGAAAATTAATTAATTAATTAATTAATTGTGGGGGGTGTCCCGGTTTAAGGGCTCAAAAATCTGGTAAGCCTACCTTGAGGAGGCCTCCATGACTGCCCCTCCACTGCAGGATGCAGCGCACGCCCCATTGGCAAGGGTACATCAGCACTAGAAAGTTGGATAGGATTGGGCCCTGTGTCATGCAACTTTTTCCTTATGCTATTAGGCATTTCGGATGAACTTGGGAATGGCTTTGGAACCAGTTAGAATTTTTCCCATTGAAATTAATGTAATAATTGTAGTCATTATCCAGATTTTCACTGGGCTGTTTTCAGGAACAGTTAAGGTATATATACAGAGAGAAAGTTGTACTTACAAAGAAAGAGCAATGCACACTTGTGGGGGTAGCCTCCTAGTTCCCTAAATAGTTCCTTTTGAGGTACCTACTCCAGTACTCCCTCATATTTTGCTTGTCACTGTATCAAAGCTAAGCTAAAGGCAAGCTGACAATCTTCACTTTCAGCTTTTTTTTTACCTCACTCCTTCCTTGGGACTTCAGGTTTGCACCAACTAGGCATGTTCAGAATTCACAAGTGCTTATAAAATGCTCTATGTGACTCACAGGCAGATCATTTGACTTTGTGCGGACTCTAGGTGCATCTTTCATCCCATACTTATTTCTGCAAGTCACAGAATCTGCAGCTTAATTTAAAACCTGAACATGTCTGTGATGTCTTTGTAGATGACATCTATACCCAACTAGGCAGGAACGTTATTAAGACAGAGTAAAATTATAGTGGATTTTGTTCTGCCTCTACAGAATGTATTACATATTCTTCAGTGTAAATCTATTAAAAGGACAAGTCTTAGCCTAAATAAAAGTAGCCAATACCCTTTTAATTAGGAGGTAGGTGCATTCAAGTTAGTAGAAGGTATATGAATATGCCCATTTCTTACCGTAACTAATATAATTATAGTCGGTTTATACAGTGGCATCACCAGCCTGGCTGTTGCCCAGGGCGGGGTGATGTGGCGATGCTTTGCATCACCCTCATGTCTGCGCGTCACCGTCCCCACTTCCGGAATGGCTCAATTTCGAGCGAAACGGAGGTGCAAAGCAGGCGAGAAGGCCCATTTAACAGTGCTTGCCACTTCAAGCAGCAAGTGCTGCACAACCCCCCCCCCCTGCAGAGACAGCAGAAAACCACCAGAGTGCTGCGGGGGGAATCTGCCCCCCTGCCAGCTACACCACTGTTTTAATATATATCTACATCTATAACTTCATTCCTTACCTCATTCCTCTATAGCACAATCCTATGCTTATCTACTTAGAAGTTAAGTCTCATTGAGTTTCATGGGACGTACACCCAAGTGTGTATATGATTGCAACTTTAGTTTCTCAACTACGTGATCCAAAGTATTTACTGAGAAGAGTCAAGGTCAAGCTTATTAGACGCACTTCAGTTCACATCAATTACAACCATCAGTGAAGGTGATGTAACTATCATTCCAGCTAATTGGGTTTGCTCTATTGAGATGAAGCGCTTAATAAGGCTTAGCATGGGAGAATCAAGTTTCTATTGTAATAACATACTTTGCATTTAAACTGTCTGAGTGGTTGTTACACAATATGCACATTTCCAGACACTGTTCCACGTCCTAAAACACCCCTACAAAAGATTTTATTTTCAACTTCTGTTGACTTTCCAGAAGGTGAGCATTGGCAAGCTGTCCCTCAACCACATTTGTGGTACAACAAGCACACACATTCTTTATTATAGTGGCAAGAGTTCAGTGCTTTTATCACCAGTAATTTCTACATATGCATTCCAAAAGAAGATCCCATAATGCAGTAGTAGGGAATTCCTTAGTTCCACCAAAAGAAGGTCACCATGAATAACTGGGTTGGGAAATATGACAGAAAAGGTGCCTCAACAAAATACAGCAAACATTCATGCAAGTATGTGCAACTGAATGTAGTCACTCTATAAAAGGAAATGTGCAAAGAAATGAAAATATATTGCATATAATAACAATGACGGCAAAAAATTGTAAACTTGTACAAGTAGAAGCTATATTTTGTCCAGCTTTCCCTTTGAAACAGCTGCACTATGTAATATTAAAGGAATACAAATGAGGAAATATGGGTCAGTTTGGATAATACCGGTACTTTCATCATCTGACTGGTTTCACATGACTATGGACATATGCGTACAGGTCCTGGCTCCTCCCCTTGCTTCCTGTTTAGTGTTCTTAATCTCTACTTTAAAAGTAGGTTTAGTAGCCGGTGCAAACCACTTATCTGCATGTATAGGGATACTTATTCGGATGAAAGGGAGGAGCCATGACTTGTGTACACCGTGAGCATGCACATCCATAATCATGTGGGGCTGGTCTGCCCTGTCACCTGAACTGGTCTGAAAAGAAAAGGAAAAAAAAGTTTTTTTGTATAAAATAGTTCCAAAAAAATCAGTTCATTTCAAGTCATAATGTCAAAGCTGAAGTTGACGTCAACTATTTGCAAATTGTACTTAATACACATTTAATTTTTGGGGAGCTGATAAAGTCCAATGGCTGATGGCCCAATACTGTTCACACCCTGCACCAGTGGAACTTGAGTTCTGTACAGTGCACTCTGTCACAAAAGCAACGTACAGCGCTTTGCAACAGCGCAGAGGCCACGGGCGCTGGCTTCTGCCTGTGCAAGTGGCAGAATGGGGTGGGGAAGGGTGGGGATGGAGCTAAACAGAACAGGTGGAAGGTGGTGACAGGGGCCTGGGTGGGTGGATAAGGCCCAGGAGGGGGTGCAGGTTCATCGGTGCCAGTGTGTGCCATATCGAAATCTCCTCCCTAGGTCTGATCCACCAACACAAATCAATGTGGACTTGCACCAGCAGTATCACTGGCGCAGGTCTGAGTTGACCCATTGAAGCTGCTGGAGCTTACTTCGGTGCAAGGGAACAAATGTTCCCTTTCCCCAAGGAGAGATCCAGCAGCCAAAATTTCCCTGTGGGATGCAGTGCAGCCAGTGCATTGCCACACAAGGATTTAGTTAGGATTGGGCTGTAAATTGCTGTTGTTGTTGTTCAGTCGTTAAGTCGTGTCCGACCCTTGATGATCCCATGAACCATATCCTGCCAGGCCTTCCTGCCCTCCACTATCTTCCTGAGTTCGCTCATTTTCATGTTCGTTGCATCGGTGATGCTGTCTAACCATCTCATCCTTTGCCTTCCCCTTCTCCTTTTGCCTTCAATCTTTCCCAGCATCAGAGTCTTCTCCAGAGAGTCCTCTCTTTGCATTAGGTGGCCAAAATATTTGAGCTTCAGCCTCAGTACCTGTCCTTCCAGGGAACAGTCAGGGTTGTTTTCATTTAGGATTGACTGATTTGATCTCCTAGCAGTCCAGGGGACTCTCAGGAGTCTTCTCCAGCATGACAGTTCAAAAGCATCTATTCTAAGCACTCAGCCTTCCTTATAGTCCAACTCTCGCAACCATACATTGCTACTGGGAACACCATCGCCCTGACTATACGAACTTTTGTTGGCATGGTGATATCTCTGCTTTTTATTATGCTATCTAAATTTGCCATAGCTTTCCTTCCAAGGAGTAAGCGTCTTTTAATTTCATGGCTGCTGTCTCCATCTGCAGTGATCTTGGAACCCAAAAAAGTAAAATCTGTTACTGCTTCCATTTCTGCCCCTTCTATTTGCCAGGAATTGATGGGCCCAGATGCCATGATCTTAGTTTTATTAATGTTGAGTTTCCAACTTTTGCACTCTCATCAAGAGGCTCTTTAGTTCTTCTTCACTTTCTGCCATTAGGGTGGTATCGTCTGCATATCTGAGGTTGTTGATATTTCTCCCGGCAATCTTGATTCCGGCTTGCGATTCATTCAGCCCTGCATTTCTCATAATGTACTCTGCATATAAGTTCAATAGGCAGGGTGACAATATACAGCCTTGCCGTACTCCCTTCCCAATTTTGAACCAATCGGTTGTTCCATGGCCGGTCCGAACTGTTGCTTCTTGACCCACATACAGGTTTCTCAGGAGACAGGTAAGGTGGTCTGGTACCCCCATCTCTTTAAGAATTTGCCACAGTTTGTTGTGATCCACACAATCAAAGGCTTTTGCGTAGTCAATTAAGCAGAAGTAGGTGTTTTTTTGGAACTCTTGTGCTTTCTCCATGATCCAGCGCATATTGGCAATTTGATCTCTAGTTCCTCTGCCTCTTCGAAACCCAGCTTGTACTTCCGGTAGTTCTTGGTTCACGTACTGCTGAAGCCTAGTTTGTAGGATTTTGAGCATAACTTTGCTAGCATGTGAAATGAGTGCAATTGTGCGGTAGTTTGAAATCTACCAAATTATGAAATCACAGTTCAATCATGCCTCTGCCACCAAGCACTTGGTAGGTTTCGACAAGTCTCAGCCTTCTCTCCAAAACATGGGGAGAATATTGATCTATGTACATACTTGTAAGGATTACCATAAGATAATGCAATGTGAAGCATTTTAAGCAAACTTGAATGCTATAAAAATGGTGTGTGTGTGTGTGTGTGTGTGTGTGTGTGTGTTCAATGTGACTAGTATATAAATTGTTCAAGAACTAACTTGATTTTCTACGTGGGTTCATACAGTAAATGCTCTGTTTACATGAGATGCTTTAATGGTATTATTTTAGTAGTTTCATTCAGTGTTAGATTCTACCATTTCAGTCTTTGTGCAATTAATTCTGATACAGGTGTTCAAGCTTAATGTTAACATATGCTTAACATGCATGAATAATTATACCTTTTGAGCTTCAATGTAGCTCCATTATCACATTTTGTTTAAAATACAAGGGGCACCAAATTTCCCATCAACCATTAGATGACAAATTAACATTCAGCCCCTGTCACTAACAGAGTGTCATTAATTATGCCTAGACAGGCACAACAGAGATAACAGGTGTCTCTGCTAAGGTCATATAGAGGGCTTTATATTCAGCTTGAATTGAGGGACTGGCTGTTTAACACTCAGCAAACAATTCTGAAACACCATATTGTCTCAAAAATGGCTACTATTCCTGTGCAATTAAAATATCTTCATTTGATAACGTATCTTAAAACCAAGTATATCTGTGATAACATCTTTAGTGAGATATAGAGATCTTGCGAATTTTTTCTCCCCATCATCCCCCAGGCTTTCTGGATTATCATATAGACAAAATCTCTGTGGGGAAAACTGGCAAGGGGAGGGACTGATGAACATCTATGCAACTGGCAAACACAAGCAGGCAAGCACAGGGACAGTGTGAGGCAGCCTGGTTGCAAAGGAGACAGGAATGCCTGGACACATTTCAGAGAAGCTAGAGCTACTTGTCACTAAGGGAATCAGGATAAGTACTGAACATGCTGAGACTTACTTCTGAGTAAACATGTATAGGATTGCACTGCGTGTGTGAATTCCTGAACAAGGGGTGTGTGTGTGTGTGTGTGTGTGTGTGTGTGTGTGTGTGTGTGTGTGTGTGTGTGTGTGTGTGTGTGTGAGAGAGAGAGAGAGAGAGAGAGAGAGAGAGAGAGAGAGAGAGAGAGAGAGAGAGCTAACAGTCAACCATTTCATCATTCATGATACCTAAGATCAACCAAGAGAAGTCAACTTTTGACTTTACCATCAATTTAGCACATTCAAAGTCCAGGGATAAGTAAAGGTGTGATATCAGCAAGATTCCTGTAACTATGTGTCTCCCTCCCAGAAATGCCCAAAGACCAGTTTGTTTTGAAATGCGTGTAACATCCAGTGTTAGATACAGATCAATAATTATTTTCAATATACACTATTTTATAATTTAATACCATCCTATTTTGCTTGGGCACTTTCCCATCCTAAGGACTTCCAGGGTCCGATGTGTTGACCTTCAGTAGCAAAACACCACTGCTGTGCAGTGCCTGGGCACGCACTGAGGCACCCTACAGATGGCCTGTGTTGTCACCTTTGATAGTACTGAACAGAGCTTTGGCAAAGTGTTCCCATCCCACATATCAGGATGCCCAAGACAGATGATCTGCTTGGCGCCGCATATATGTTTTTTTTTTTTTCTGGGCAGTAATGAGAATGGCACACATAAACCTAGTTGCTGGTTAAATATCCAGCCCCAGGAACTGTTTGCAGGTGCATTGGCTTTAGTACACAAGGCAATTGGACAAATGACAACATTTGTGAAAATAATCACTTCATATTCTTTTCAAGCTTTCATTAAGGAATGCTACTCTTTCAAGGAAAGGTATACTGGAAAGATGAAGATAGATTGTTCTCCTCCTCAGTCTGAAGCTGGAAGTATGGCACTGCCTATGTCACAGTTGTCAGGGAGGATATGTACACATCACAAAAAAAAGTGTTTCTTTCATGCATTTATAATGCCGTACTGACTTGATACAGTACTATATTAAAAGGTGTAGAAGATTCTTGCAACAATGTGAAATTACTCTAGAATGCCAAACTGCTATGCAGGTAGCTAAACATATGGGCGAAATGCTAACAATACAAACATTCTCATTAACACATTTAACAAAGAAGTGGAAATCCTAGGTGCTTTACGGCCTCAGGTGATTATGTTTTATTTGAATGACTAGTTAGAAACCTAAGACTTTCGAAAGTGGAAGCTTCTAGTTCAGGGGTTCTCAACCTTTGGAGACCCAGGTAACCCATATCACGGTCCAGTTTTCTGAAGTTGCCCCTGCTAATTAATTGGATTAATCAATTAATTAATTAGGTAATTAATTATTAAATAAAAAGTACTAAAACAATTTTTAAATGTGAAAAAATGTCTTATTTAACTCATGTGGGGACACACACACACACACACACACACACACACACACACACACACACACACACACACACACACACAAGGATCTCTTTTTTTCTTCAAGTCACACTTCCCAAAATCCGCCCCTCCCTCCCCCACCCCACCAAAGTACATTTTCCAAAGTACAAAAATAAGCCCCAAACCAAAATCAGAGAGACAGAAGGGCTCCGAACATAATTACAATTTAAAATCCATGTTAATTAACACTTAATTAGCTGCTGATGGGGCAGATAAGGGGCAGGGCTTGGCATACCCCCAGCAAGAGGCCCGCATACCCCTAGGGGTACCCGTACGACAGGTTGAGAACCCTTGTTCTAATTCTTAAAAATTGGAAGCTTCTACATCTTGAACAACTCTTTAAAGGTGACTAAGGGCCCAGTCCTATCTAACTTTCCAGCATTGATGCATCTGTGCCAACATAGCGTGCGCTACATCCTGCGGTGGGAGGGGGGCAAGTCATAGAGGCCTCCTCAAGGTAAGGAACCGTTTGTTCCCTTACCTCAGGGCTGCATTGCGGGTGCTTTGGTGCTGGGATTGAGCCTTAAATTGGGGATGCTAAGCAGCTGAAGCAAACACCAGGCAACACAAAAGCAAGCAGACTCTGCCACCAGCATTTAAGAGTGAGAGAAGACCCAATAATTCTAAAGATCACCACTAAAGAATTCTGAAGTTGTCAGTAGGAATTCATTGTGAGAGGTTTATTGTGGGGAGAACACAGAGGTTATCATACCTGTAAAAGAAACATGGTGTTGGAGGGAGACAAATGGGGGAGAATAGTGGGGGTAAAGGAAAGGGATGACTGGGGGGGGGGAGTGATATGAATATACAACATCTCCAAAGCATGGACTACAACAGTGCTACTTACAACAGAGACATATATGTTACTGTCATGATGCCCAACTGCTTTCATTCATAGACAGCACATTCACATTACATGATATACAGTAAAATGTTGCAGGTTTATTTCCTTTTTTTTTTTACCTGCATAGCATTTTATCAGACAGGACATCTTTTCTGTAATGGTGCTCCAATTCTTTCCCTTCATGTGGACGCCTGGGAAAGTCATGTACTGTATACCCCAAGGGCAGGACATACACCTGTGTCAGGTAAACAGGGGAATTTTTACAAATGCAAAAATACACAGTTTAGAAAAGCATGAGAGGTTTATGTACTAGTTTGACAGCGCAATCCCACCCAACTTACACCACCGGTGTAACCAGTGGTGAGGCAAGAACAGGAGGCCCCAGAACAGAAAGGGGATTCAGATTCCCTCCCAAAGGGGGACTCAAAGGGTAAAGAAGGAAGAAAGTTTCATGGATGCCTAGGCAATGCACTGCCTTGGTTCCCTGCCACACTACAGTTCTAAAGAGGCAGCGCAAAAATCTCCCCTCCCCTCCAAAACCTTCCGCCTTGCCCTCACCCGATGGTTACACCGGTCGTGTAAGTTAGATAGGATTGCATTGTGTGACTAGTACACAAACTTCTCATGCTTTAAAAAAAAATAAGTTAAACAAAATGTAATTCCTGGACAACATTCTATATGGCATTTTTGTGAGTATTTTTGCCTAGGCTCTGGGGTCTAGTATGCTTTCAGTCACTCATGTCTTGAATAGTGGAGTGCGTGAGTGGAATGACTGTCACTGATTTGATTCTCTTGGCCAAGCCAACAACCTGGGCTGGCTGGCAGATGTGGAAGCTATAGGAAAACTTTGAATCACGAGTGAAGGAAGGAAGGAAGTTGCATGGATGCCTAGGCAATGCACTGCCTTGGTTCCCTCTCACCCTGCCACACTACAGTTCCAAAGAGGCAGCGCAAAAACACATGTGCAAAATAATAATAATGGAGAAGAGAATCTAAAAACAACTTTTTTTTCAAGTGGTTGCAAAGGTCACTGCAATTTGTGGTCTAATTATGGAAGGAATGGCAACAGCATTGTGAATTCCTAATTAAGACCATAAGAAGAGCCTTGCTGGATCAGGCCAAAGGTCCATCTAGTCCTGCTTCCTGTATCTCACAGTGGCCCCACCAGATGCTTCAGGGAGCACACAAGACAACAAGATACCTGTATCCTGTCATCACTACCTTGCATCTAGCATCCAACTACTAAAACCAGGAGTTTGCATATTCCCACTACTAAAAACAGGAGGTTGCAATTACACTGGAACTTTACAATCTACATTGCTAGAAAAACTTTGAGCATTTTTTACTTCATAAGTTTCCCAGTGGACTACATTTTTAATATATTAAATAACTGAATATATACTGATCCTCCTTTAGTGAGACTACATGATTTACAGTGCAATTCTGTGCATCTTTGTGCCGGCGGAGCAAGCGCTCCACCAGCGCTCCAACGTGCTCTACCATGAGGCACGTTTGCAGCACCTGCGGAGTAAATGGCACTGGTACTGAGGCCGGCACCACTCACTCCACCGTCAGACGGAGCCAGCACTGCCAGACACAAGTAAGTTCTGTGCCGGGTGGCAGGAGGGTGTAGGGAGGGAGGGCCAGGGAGGCAGGGGAGGGGCGATTGGCCAGTCAGGCCCGGGATGTAGGTGGGAATATATCAGCAGCGTGCTCCGCCGATATCCTAACTCCCTTCCTGGGACTACCCAGTCTTACATGGCCTCCCCGGATTTGCGCTGGCCATTTTGCCGGCGCACATCAGAGGAGGCCCATAGGGGCCACTGGGGAAAATGTCCCTTTCCCCTGAGGTGTGCCCCAGCTCCATGGGCCTGATCCCGCACAGGATCTTGCACAGGATTGGGCTGATAGTCAATTTCTTGAATGAGCTTGACCTATTACTTTAATGCCCTTGATTCACATAGGTTAGTTAACAGTGAAGATAGAATTTTTTTTTTCATGCCTCTCTCTACAAAAATAGTTACAGCATAATCCTAGCCATGTCTATGTAGAAGAAAGTTCAAAGGGGCTTGCCACTAGGTAAGTATGTTTAGGATTGCAGTCATAATGCATGTAACCTTATCTAATGCTTTTGTCATTTGTGTTAAAACCTCACCTTTTGTACGACACTGACGGGATACAATTTAAAATTGATGCTTTGGTGACAGCTAAATTGATTTGTTTTTACCCTCAAAATTACAGCTTGACTTTTTTCACATTGTGTGGATTTACATTAATACACTTATTAAAATTTGACACTGCTGTCTGTATAAAAATGAAAATTGAACGTGTAATGCTTTGGCTTAGTATTTTTCTCTACATCTTCCTTCACCTGTTTCTTGATTGCAGTATCTTTGGTGGCTTTTAATGGAGATTAGACGAAAAGAGTGGCTATTGCCCATGATGCTATGTGGAATCTGAATGCCAGCTGTGAGGGAGCAACATCAGGAGATCCTTCTGACACTCCAAACTGGTTCCACATAATTATCAGAACTGCTCTAGAGCAGTGTTTCTCAAAGTCTTATGGGGAGTTTACTTTGCAGGGGCAAGGTGATGGCAGTGATGGTGCTCCGGGATTGTGTTGCTACCTGAGACAATAGGGGCATTTTTAGACTCACCGGGGGTTGCACCACCCTCTGGAGCATACAGGGGGCTGCAGCCCCCAGCGGGGCTCCGCAAGCCTTGGAACGGCTCCATAAGGCGATTGAAGCCCACTTCCAGTTTACTTTCGGGTTTTGTTGAAAACCGGAAATGGACTTCAATCACCTTGGGGAGTCATCCCAAGGCTTGGGAAGGCCCACTGGGGGGGCCATGACCCCCCGACCTTCAGGAGGGCGGCTCAACCCCTGGTAAGTCTAAAAAAGCCCTTTTTGTCCCTGGCGGTGGGATCCTGGAGCGCCGCCATCAGGGATCGTAATGCGCCTTAAGGGTGCTGCGCCAGCACCTGCCCAGCATGGTGGGTCGTGACCAACCACTTTGAGAACCCCTGCTCTAGAGCAAGTGGTTGAGACAGACTTGTATGAAGTCCACTGCCTAGTTCCATGGATCAGGTCTTTCTGAAAATCATGTTCTCTATTCTGGAACTCTGTTATTTGGTTACCGTGCCAGAGATCATGGGCTACTTGACATCATTGAAAAGAACTCTTGATAACTTTACTAAAACTGAGTTAACACCATCATTTCATATGGTGATGTGATAAACCCAGAATAGAATTTTTTTCTTTTAGGATGGATTACAATTACACACACTTGGCGCAGACCATAATTTTGAAAGTTTTTCCAATCACCCTGCCAAAAGATGGCAACTTCTACATCACTACCTGCTGAAAATTGTTGCCCAGGTCAGCACTTTTCAATGTTTCACAGCAACTGCACAGAAGGAATGTGTATTCTTCAGGTTTTTATCAACGGAAACAAAAACAAAGATGTATCAAAGAAGTTTGCTAATGGAGCAAAAGTGAAGGGCATAGTCAGTACAAGAGAACACTGGAATACTATAAAGGAAAAAAAAATATCTGTATCAACAGGAATATGAGACACACCATGAAATTCAAAAGAGCAAAACAGAAGGTTATGCACTTTGGTACTAATAAAATTACAATTGCAAGCAAGGCATAAATGCCTCTGGGTAAGATAGTAGTTTATTATATTACTAGTCAATCACAATGTCTGAGAGGCCTTCTTTCAGACACTTCAGATGCACAGAATTATTTTGCATCTTTTATCCTCTACTCCCACTCTCGATAAACAAGTGTGAGTTTGAGCCAATGTTTGATCTTCAAAAAGAGATGCAAAGGTTTATAAAATGATGCATTGTATGGAGAAAGCAGATAGAAATGGTTCTCCCTCTCTCACAATGCTAAAAACTCAAGGTCACCCAATGAAATTCATTAGCAGTAGATTCAGGACAGAGAAAATAAAGTACTTTTTTTTACAAAACAGATCATTTATGGCATTCATTGTCACAAGATGTGGTGAATAGCCACTTAGAAGACTTTAAAAGGTGATTACACATGCATGAACAAAAGGGCTATCAATGGATACTAATAACTTCATAGAACCTCCCATTTCAGTGGCCACAGACACCACAGAGTAGCAGTTGTCCAGCAGATCATCCTTATTTTACCAAGTTATTTTCTGACAGTTCAATCCTAGCATATCTTCTCAGAAATCTTGTTCAGTGGGGCTTACTCCCACAAAAGTATGCATAGGATTGCAGACTAAGTCCTCATAAGATTTACTAGAAAGCATACATGATATTGCAGCGAGTTGAGAACAAATATACCAAGGAACAGCAATAGCACTGATATACAATGCCAGATAGTTGCAAAATGAAGGATTATTTTGTCATGGAAATTCAATAGCTGATTATAAAAAAAATCATACAATTGTGTCTCTCATGAGAATTACTGCACCGACAAAATTAGCTCACAATCTAGTGAGGTAATTTAGGAATACCCAAGGGCTAAAGTATATCACTCAGTTGGAATTCTTAGAGCCCAATCCTATTGCTTCCCCCACAGAAGCGTCGTTGGAGGGGCGGGGGCAGCAGGGGTGTTGAGCGGTGGGGGGGTGTACTTTTGCCACACCACCACCAGATTTCGGCAGCACCACAGCACAAAAGCACCCACGTGCATTTTTGTGGCTTATTTTAGGCCGCACAGAGCCTGGGAGGGCGGGAGGATCAGCCCTCAGAACCTCCCTGGGTCCGTACATCCCAGAAAATGTCGCGAAAATGCCAGGGGGGTGGCAAAATTCGGTGGCAGCGTTGCGAAAGTGATGTCACACCCTGGGGGTGGGGCTTGTGGCATCTTGTGGGGGGATGTTGCATCGGTGCACCCCCACAGGGTTGTAGAAACGCCTCTCCCCCCCCCCAATGATGCAGCAGTGCCAAAATGGCTACAGCTGCATCCTACGTGGGCAGTCCAGAAGGTCCACCTTGAGTAAGGGAACAATCATTTACTTACCTGGGGGTAAGCATCCGCGGCGCAGGGGGGGCTTACTTGGACCTGCGCTAGCTGGTGAAGGTCCATGTGGCATGTGGCCCTACACTGCAGAACTGGGTCTGTAAACGGGATTAGGATTCGGTGTTCACCTTTTCTGCCAAATCTGCCTGTTCTTGGCCTGATCTGTCCATCCCCCACCCGTCGTCACCCCGTTCTCCAGTCCCCTACCAACTTAACTCTGTTGTATTTGCGCTGTTATAGAGCACGCGGGAAGGCTCCAGCAGTGCATGGCTTCATGCACTGCCGGAGCACCTTTTATGACTAGCGCTGAATGCTTTGTGGCAGTCAGAGCCAGCAGAAGAGGAGCGCTGCCAGCGGTCGATGAGTATAGGATTGGGCCGTTACTTTTTTTCCCTAGATCTTCATGGTCACTTCAACATGCACAGGGCAGTGGCTGACTGAGAAACACAAATCCAAAGCCTGATGAGTTACACAGGTTACAAGGAAAACTGATCTTCTAGAAAGAAGTCAACAACTGCTCATTTGGTCATGCAATATATACAAATATAAAATTATTCAATGTACAAAAACATGCAGATTATTAGATTGTCTTCTAAGATTGTGAGCTGTTTTTGGGACATGGAGCCATTTATTAGCTTTATTTTCTCTGTAAACTACTTTGTGAACTTTTTTTACTGAAAAGTCGTACATAAATATTCTTAATAATAGTAATAATAATAATAGCAATAATTTTATTATCAAAGAATAATTTAAACATAATTGCACAATAACATAAAACTGTTATTGTTTTTTCCTGTTTTATGTTAATATATGCAGGAAAATACTCTGCCAAAATCTCTGCATCCTTTTCCCTTCTAACTACCAAAAGTGAAACTATCACAAGAGCCCAGAAAATAGCACAAGAGCTCATGCCATCAGCTCCTCAAGAATCCAGTTGGGACACCTCTTCTCCACCTTTCATGAGGCTGATTAAAAACCTGTGAGCTCTGAGCAGGAGGTGAGAGAGAAGAAGGTCATCAGGGAAATTACAAAATTTTAGAAAACTTGCTTTAGATACTTCAGATCATCAGAATGTATTTTGCACACCCACCCCACCTTGTAAATGCAAGTATGGGGTTGAAGCTGATGTTTGACCTTCAAAAACTGAGATAAAGATGAGCATACATATCACATTTCGTTGTGACATCTCAGATTTTGGGCCGTCTCCTGAAGAGTTGTGTGTGTGTGTGTGTGTGTGTGTGTGTGTGTGTGTGTGTGTGTGTGTGTGTGTGTGTGTGTGTGTGTGTCTTTCGTATCTTCTATTTTTGCTTTTTTAGTATTTTACATTAGAAATCACATTGAACACACTGATTAAAAACCTGTGAGCTCTGAGCAAAAACCTCTGAGCTCTGAAAAGCACTATATGACTTTATTAAATATAAGTATCTCTCATTACGATGCATTCCCCCCCCCCTGAAAAAAGGCACAACAGACAAGGGCATGGGTTGATAATATTAATATGAACAACTGCAGCAGGGAAAAAGAGGGGCGAATCTCCTCACCCCAACAGTGTGTGGGAAGTGGGTAGGGGAAAACGGTTTAACCGTCTGCCTCCCCAGTTAAGGAAGCGTCACAGCCTGGCTCAAAATCATCAAACCCTTGATCATCATCCAAGGGAGTTTATCCCAGCCAACTCCCAAAGGGGGTCGAGGCAGCTGGAGAGCACAGACTACCGCGGCAAAGCCATGCGGTGCCCTTGCAAATTCCAGCCAGGGAGTTCACCAGCCAGCCTCACCGACCCGGTCAAGCATCTCGTGAGCAGTCCTGGCTCACCCTCTGGCCTTACTAACCTCAGGATGTACGCGAAAATGTTATATCTGCCTACCAGCCCACACACCACCTGCCAGCACATAATCTAATTAACCCATGACATCTATCATAATCCCAACCACCCGGCCAGTCTGGGGTAGGAGGAAAAAAACACCAACCAAAAGCCAATCAGGTTGATGGCAAAATATTCCTACCCGGCTTCCTAAAGAGCAGCCAGCTAGTCTCAGACTGTACCAAGGGCAGGGATGGGGCACAAAGAAAAAGACGCGTCTGAGCGGATTCTCCCGCCTTGCCCCGCTGTGCATCAGGGGAGGGGCGGCGCAAACCTGGTGCCGGCCGAGGGGCCCGACATCGTCATTACAGTGAGTACTTGGACATTAGTATTGTTAAATCTCTGTTACAAACCACAAGTAGAAAATGTTCTGACACAAGATTACTGGTATACTTTGTGACATTTACAGCACAATCCTATGCATGTCTACTCAGAAGTAAGTATGTTTCACTGTGTTGTATCTTACTCCTAAGGAAAGTTTGGATAGGATTGGAGCCTTAAGTTATACCACTACATATTTCATAGCAATGTAATTTAAGAGAGGGTAAGGCAAACATGTCAGCACTCATCTAAAAAGAATATAACAAAGTTATTCCTAGCATTAGTTTGAATAATTTTACTGTAATTTAATGTATAATCTCACTGAAGCAGTAGATTTAGTTGGAGGAAATGACTTGGTGCCTATCTCAAAACTGAATTTAAATTAAGGAATTAATTCAGGCCTTGAAGCTGAAAGTATGCTCTCTTGCACTGTTGAGGCACATATTAAAACACACCATCAAAATTATTATTACAATACATGGGTAGCAATTCCTTGAAACCTTACTGGAAATTGTTGACCATATAAGTACATCAATATAACTTACCATTTACACTTGTGTATAAGTTACAGTAAGAGCCCATCTTATCCAGCTTATGGTGGCAGATGTCACGATCTGCCACCATAAGTTCTAGACTGATGGCGCAAAAGCCACACTGCGGTTGTGCACACTGGGCCTGCCAGCACAAATGGCCAAAGGCCCCACGCGTGCGACAGTGGCTCACAGACTCCTCACCGTGTAGGTAGGTCAGCAGTGGAGGTGGTTTGGGGGAGGATCGGGGCAATTTGAGGCGGGGAATGCGCTGGGCAGGGATGGGAGAATCTTGGAGGCAGCTACGCAAGCTAAGATGCTATCTTCCTTTCCCTGTTCTAACCCATCCCCTGAGGCTTCTTGGACCTACACCAGCTAAATAGCTGGCGTAGGTCCAAGGAGACCCATTGGAGGCCAGACAGCCTAACAGGAGGCAATTAAAGATTTTTACGTACCTCTCCTGGCCCATCTGGTTGCTCCCCCCCATAGCTTGCAGCGCATGCTCCTTCAGCTGTGCTGTGCGCTATGGGCTGACAGGGGATAGGATTGGGTCCCAAGATACCCTATTGAATTCAGAGAAAATAAAAATAAAAGCCAGAATTTAAAGAGAATCTGCTGAGTACAGTGGGCTCTTCACTTCCACGGGGGTTCCGTTCCTGGAACAGTCAGGTGGGGGGTCAAGGGAGGTGGGGGCGACACCACTGTACCTTATTGAAGAGCTGCATGGGCCTGCTGCCCACTCCTCTCTACTGGTGTCACATTGTAATAGTGTAAAATGCCTGTTAGAAGAAAAAAACGTGACTGGAAGCGACTTCTTGTCAAGTTTTTTCTTCTAACAGGAATTTTACACTATTACAACATGGTGCTGGAAGGAAGGAGCAAGCAGCGAGCCTGCACAGGTCTTTAAGAAGGTACAGAGGCGCCATCCCTGTCCCCAGTGAGTTCCCTCCCTCTGCGGATGGCTATCCGCGGATAAGGAGGGCCCACTGTACTTCCTACACAGGTTAGATATTTCAGTAACATTAGTGATCAGCACAGAGACATAGGATTAGTAAATACTTCTTAATCTGAAGTCAAGGGGATGGTGGCAAGGTGCAGGGCCTTTTCTGTTGTGACACCACATCTCTGGAACCAATTACCAGGAGACTTGAGGACAACCTCATGGTTTCCGGCCGGGTATAAAGACTTATTTGTTTTACAGCCCAATCCTGTCTATCACGCTGCACTGGAGCCTATGCAGGATTGGGCCATCACTGGTGCTGCTGGAGCATACCTTAGGGCAGTGGTTCTCAAAGTGGTGGGTCACGACCCACCATTGAGAACAAAAGCTGTCCCCTGCCGTGGCGGCGGCAATCCTGCAGAATAAATAATACACAGTGTGCCTTGAAGACATAGGAGTTCAGCTTCCAGAACAGTAGCAAAATTCTGTTTTAGAGTATGTGGAGAAAAGCATTTTGCTAGTTTGTTAAGACACAAGAATACTATAAATTTGGCCTTCCATTTTATCCAATGACCTGTCAGTAAGGGGCATTGGTTAGGCATCACATTTTGACATAGTAGCAACGTTGCTAAAATCAATACAAAATTTAATACTCTTGTCAAGTTTTGACATAAGAAAAATGGAACTGTGACTCTTATTCTCTAACTCAAGCAGAGTTGATAGCTTAAAATTTGGTGCTTTCTCTTGTCTTTTCTGGATAGAAAGCAGTTTCTCTTATATATACCGGTAATACTATATTCGACTGTAATTTTCATCCTCTTTTTAAAAAAAATGTGAGCTGGTAGGTATCTGTAATATTATATTAAGAATATAATTATTCCTAAGGAGTTATCTTCGGCAACCTAATATTAGAAGCTTAATTAGTGCCGCTTCAACTCCTGCCAGTTAAATTCATTCCCGGTTCTGTTAATTCAGAACATAACAGATTTTCTCCAGAATTTTCACAGCAGTGATACAAAATTTCAGATTAATTATTGCATTGTGGTTGAACAATAGCATGGAATTTAAAGTTCTTATAACACAAAAACACTGAAAGGTTGTAGCACTTGTGCATTCTATAAAGTTGTGCTTCATTGTGGAATTTTCAGTGTTTAAAAACTGAATCATTATGGCACATGTGTAGGTACACATGCAAAATAGTGTGTGTACTAATAGTGGCCAAGGTATCTGAGGGACCGCCTACTTCTGTACAATCCAGCTCGTCCCCTCAGGTCATCAGAGAAGGCCCTCTTACAAGTGCAGTCACCTATGGAGGGGAGAGGGATGGCAGCAAGAAACAGGGCCTTCTCAACAGTGGCACCTACTTTATGGAACTCCCTTCCTCTTGACCTACAAAATGCTCCCAGCGGGGTTTGGAGACATATCTTTTCAAATGAGCTTTTTAACAAAGACATCTCAGCCTTTTTAACAAAGACATGTGGCTTTTTATATGGTACCTGCTGCTGGTCTTGTGTTTTTAGTAACTGTGTTTTATTGTAGCTGTCTTTACTGTTGTTGTTTTTTTAAAGTCTAACTGCTTTATTCTGATGTTTGATTTTATGCTATTTGAAGTTTTTTGTAAGCCGCCTTGGATCTTCGCTGGGGAAAAAAGATGGGGTATAAATTCAGAAAATAAATAAATAAATAAATAAATAAATAAATAAATAAATAAATAAATAAATAAAAGATTGCAAAAACGTGCTTGCCAATACATTGCAAGTTTCAAAAGGCAGCCAGAATTTCCAGGAGAATCTTTGGAGTTTATAAAGATCCTACTACTATTGAAACATAAGGGACATAGTAAGTTGAATATAAATACTTTTTTAGTAGGGCTGCCAACCAATTAAAAAAACCTTTGGCTCCAATCCTATACACACTTACCTGGGAGTACGTACGTCCCTTTGAAATCAATGGAATTTACTTCTGCATAGACAGGCATAGGATTGCTTTATTTGTTGATCTATCATATAATTTTTTATCAATTATATCTTCATACATTTGCAAATGAGACAATCGTACAAATGAAAAAAAAAAACACATTTTCTTTAATGTTTAGAGATTTAAACATGTCACATTCCACATCATCTTAGGAGAAGCACTCTACTCACACACACACAGGAGATAATGCTTCCTGTAACAGCTCTTGCCTTTAGCAATTATGTTTCTTGTGTATGTGTTGTGTTTTATTGATCAATTGTGTTTTATTGATCAACTGAAAATATCAAAATATTTTCCATCAATTAATTGAACTGATTGGTCACCTAAACATAGCAACTCTGGTTTTTAATGAACTGAAGAAAACGTTTCTTAGCTCAAGTGAATTCAATACATCTGTACATTTTTGTTTTGATGACAGGACAGACAGTATGTCAGGTTTTTGTTTTAGCTATATTCCTGTATGGGCTTGAAGAAAGAACGTAAACATATGGGGATGAAGACAACTGTTGTAAAATTGTCAGAGAAATTGAAATATTCTATTTTGACTTGACTAACAAATGGCAAGACCAAGTACATAAATGACATAAACTATGTTTCGTAGCCTAATTAAAGTGTTTTCTCCAGAAAAGTGCTCTGTTTTCCCCTCCAGCGTCCCTTCTTGCTTCTTGCTTTCAATTGCACCCTCCTCCTCTAGGCTCTGCACTCGCAACTCCCACATTCCTTGGAGGGAATGTTGAGGGCCCAGCATTCCCTTCGTGGCCATCAGAGGAAGCAGCAGCTGCAGCAGTGTTGGATGCCAGGGGAAAGAGGTAACGCCTCCTCCTCCTCTCTTGCACTATCACATGAGAAGATAATGGAGCCGGTCAGGACTCCATGGAAGCAGCAAGGGGGGGAGGGGGTGGATCAGTGTGGGGTACTCCCCACCAACTTACTGCCTCTCTTCAATCGTGTCATGGATGGGCCAGCCCTTGTCCAGTCAGGGTGGTTCTCTACCCTTTTCTGGGAAATTGAGGGAGGAAGAGTGACTACATTGTGCCCCTCATCTGTCTCCCCCCTTTGCCTGAATAGGATGGACTCCTAGTGTAACTTCCCACCCCACCCACCCCCTCACTCTGTTTTTTTTCCCTCTTTAAAGTTATGGCAATACTACATTAGAACACTGTTTTACCTCCTATACAATTTCACACAAGTTCTGTTTTCCAGGAACATATCCACAGCATCATAGTATAGGAGGATCTCTCTCTCTCTCTCTCTCTCTCTCTCTCTCTCTCACTCACACACACACACACACACACACACACACACACACACACAGAAGCTTCCTCATGGTGTAATGCCACACTGCTGAGTAGCGAGCATGATCACATGGGTCTTTCCCATGTGATTAACACTCCACAAAAGGGAGGATGTTGAAAGTTACCCCTCCCTTGTTTTAGGAGGTAGTGTATAGTCAGTTGTCTGTTGGTTGGCCTGTGCTTTTCTTTACCTCTCTGAATGGCAGCATATGGCAGCCACTGAAGCGTATTTTAGGCAGCTGTTGCCCCAAATGCATGACCTGCGCATACTGAGTTTAGCCACTGTGTTTTTTCCAGTTCTGGTTCATCAAACGTTTGGTCTGAGGGGCTCTAATCTATTTATAGTAAAGGAACACAATTCACTGCTATCTTGTCTATCCATAATTCATAGCCTGCAGTCTGCTTTAGATTTAGAGCAAGTGGTAAATATGCCCTCTACTCACGTTCTTCCTACACAGGGAGGTATTTAAAAAATCCATTACAGGGATTAATGATAGAAAGCATCTAAGAATACTTTCTTTGATAGCAGGTTCGAGTAATTAAGTGCTAGTGAAGATATCGATTCTTGCAGTTACACAGAGATGGGGGTGGGTCTGTATTTATTCACAACCAAAGCTCCTTCATTTCCAACTATTAAAAAGGAAGCATCATAAACACAGCGTTATGTACAAAAGGTCAAGCAAACGTTCATTTTAAGTTGATGACATGACGAAGTCAACATGGGCAAATGCCTTCCTATTTCATCGCTAATTCATTCCTGTTAATTTCCTAGACAATGTCCTTTTCTTTAGCTATAATAAGGCAATTTAGATAATTTTCAGTTCAAACATATTCAAAGTGAAAAACATGGTGTTTTGTTTGAAATAATTCATTTTAATGCTTTTTCTCCAGATGAAAAACATCTTCAGTCCTTTTCAGGAGATAAAAGGCATATTAGGGACATTTACCTGCTTAGATAGAGAACCTGCCTAGGTGGTTTTAAAGCCATAAACTACTATAAAAAATAGAGGGTGCAAAGACAGGCTATGTGATATAAACATGAAAGAGGAATAGGCATCCCTTAAAAATTTAACTGTTTAAAGGTAAGACAACCGCATTTGCTTTAACGTATTTTCATTGGCCTGATCTGAATGTTACACATGCAAGGGGAAATCAGGACTGGCCTTAGTCTATTTGTACCCAAGACAAAAGACCTAAGTTGTCTTTCTCCCCCACCAGTTACCATCTCCCCACACCCAAACTTGGTTCTCACTGAAGTGGTAAATCTATTTCTAGACTTTACTGACTGCACATCGGGGCTCATTAGGTTGATTTTGTCTGCATTCCAACAAAAATCCCTGCACATAGAAAGCTAGATGTCAGGGAGAAAGGCTCTGGCCTTATCTCTTATTTCTCATGCTAATGTTTACATGCATTTTTTTGTATGGAGGGCCAATCAACTATGCGAGTACCCACCTGTACCCAAGTGGTACAGCCTTGACATAGGTTTACTGTCTTGATGAGAACTAGGTCTTACACATGTTTTCCTCTGGCAGCAGGACAGAGTACTGAGCATGAATATTGTATGTAGACATCTTACAGCAGATGCTTTAGGGTGCCATAATTTTGCATAATATGACATGACTCTAGGAAACCTGCATGCAACATGTATGCAAAAATATGACTAACCTACTGCTACCTTCTGCATCTCACAGCCTTTTCATCCTACCGATTATAAACATTTTTGTCTCTGTACCCTGTAATGCATATGTACCTTTCAACTTAAAATAGTACTTCATCAGTTGCATGAAGTGGGCTCTAGTTCACAAAAGCTTATGCTCCAGTAAATGTGCTATAGGACTTTGTGTTGTACATACAATGCATACAGCCAGAATTATTGAGAAACAGTGTAGTGGCTAAGGATGAACCTTCAAGGCCCTTTAGAAAAACATTAAAATTTATTTCAACAAAACACAATGTTTTCAACTCTGAATATATTGAGGCTGAAAAATCTAAACTGCCTTACTAGTGCTAAGGAAAAGTACACAGTCTAGAAAATTAACAGATATAGCGTTAAGAATCGAATATAACACACTCAGAAGTGCCAAGAATCTTTTCGACTGCTTCTCAGTGCCTTCCAGCTCACTGCCAGGTGAGTCTCGTTCACCTAATGTGAGGTGAAAGGCCAACTCTTCCCCAAATTCTCTGCGTGTGACAGAGAACTGACAAAGGGGAAGGATCAGCTCCTCACCTTGCACCAGGCCAGATGACTCTTGAAAGTGGTGAGCATCTTTTTCAGAGTTTGCAAGGGCTTCCATAGCAGGACACCAGATGAAAGGCCAACCCTGCCCATAGACAAAGGGCTGGGTCATTTAGTCACTGTTCACTGGGCTGGGATGCATGTAGAAGCAGCAGGCAAAGGTGTCCTGGCCTAGTATCAGGTCACTCAGAAGTTACAAGAATGTCTCTCTTTGTTTCCAAGCATGACTCATTTTGACATGAGGCTAAAAGGCGATTCCCATCCCTCTCAGGTCCTCTGCTAGAGGACTGGTGGAGAGGTTGGTGCCATCTCTCCTGCTGGGTAAGCATCCCAAAAGCAAGGGGGCGTCCTCTGATGTGGTGCCCTGGGGCGGTGGGCCCCAGGGCGCAAGGGGCGGAGGGCCTCTGGGGGGGGCGGGAGACATCGTAGGTTTCGTTTTTGGCTTTTTTCCGTTTTTTTTTTTTTGCTTTTTAAAAAGTTTTTTTAGGGGTAACGGGGCTTCTAGGTGTATATGTTTGCTTTGCGCCACTTATCTTGTGTTTATAGGGCCTCCAGCGACGATCTCCTCCGACGATCTCTTCAGGGGCGCAGATCGCTCCTCTGCTGCCGCCCCTAGCGCGAACTCTGCAAGCTCCGCAGGGTTACAGAGTTCACGCATAAGCATAGCAAACAGCCATCACGCATGCGTGAACTCTGTGATGGCTGTTTGCTATGCGCATGCGTGAACTCTGTAACCCTGCGGAGCTTGCAGAGTTCGCGCTAGGGGCTGCAGAGGAGCGATCTGCGCCCCTGAAGAGATCGTCGGTGGAGGACATCGTCGCTGGAGGCTCCAATACTAAAGATAAGTGCCCGAAAGCATACACAATACACTTTGAAGCCCCGTTACCCCTAAAAAACCTTTTAAAAAAGCAAAAAAAAAAAAAACGGAAAAAGCAAAAAAAACCTGAAAGTAATTAGCATAATTATGTTAATTAGTAATTATGCTAATTACTTTGGAGGCGTCGAGGGGGGTGGGCCCCACCCTGTTCTGGGGCTAGGTACCCCACGGGAGCCCTCTTCAAGTTTGAGAGTGGTATTTCTCTTCATCATGAATGATGAAGGAGAGAGGAGAGAGAGAGAGAGAATGCTTCTAGTTGTTGGAGGTGAGCTGCTGATGCATGTGTGGAAGCCCGGCATGAGATGTGGACCAGGAAGTCTTCAGTTCAAATTGCATCTCAGTCATGAACTCACCAAGCAACCTTGCTATCTTCTCACCTCAGGTCATCTGCAATATGGCATGAACTTCCATGAAGAACATTATTTCACTCACTGGGTAACCTTCACACCAAAGATTAACTCATTTAAATACATTTACATCTTATAAATATGTAGTATACAACACAACCATACATAATGCACTGCTACATAAAATGTTCTAAGAATGAATATGAATCAGCAGAAAGGACTGTTGTGAAAAATTAATGGCTGAAATAACCTCATAAGACACAATAGCATGATGATAGTAATATAATCTTGCCTCATATCTTCTAAACACAATGCTGACCTATCCAAAGAGAAACCATCCCCCCCGTAATGGAAAGCGTTCTTAACGAGACAGTTACCATAGCGCCAAAGACATTGATGAATAGTTCCCTTCATTTCAGTGTGCATTCAATGTTTCTACTGCTTTCAAAGTATATAGTACTACATAGATTCTGATGCCTCTTGCCACAGAATTTGAGTAAATTACCAAGAGAATCATTTTAACTCAGTCAAAAATAGGGGGTAGATAGGGGGAGAAGGTTTATTTATTTATTTTTTTAGCTTGGCCTGCTTATTGCTACTCAGTGGACAATTTTAAACTTGCATACCTGTACATTTCATTGAATTTATAAATACAAATAAGCAATGGAGGAGAGTTTTCTCTTAATTGGAAGAAGCACATGTTATTTGTTCATATAACACCACTGACTAGCCCTCTAGCTCCACATAAATACAGTTCTTAGGTTAGTAGAACTGGATAGATCATTCTTTTCTATTTCCTTAGGAAGCTGAGACGTTTCTTCAGATCCAGGCCAACATCTCCGGACCTTACTAAACAAGGTTCTTTGCAATTCATTCATCTTAATAGAACATCAAATTAATTTGTGAATTGCCTCCAATAAACCAGTAGACACTTTCTTTCATTGATACAATGAAAGGGTGAGATGGGAGGACTCTTCAGTATGTTCATGACCATAACAAGTTATGTCCAAAGGAATATCCATATGAAATTGATACAAAAGATAATCCTATTATGACAGATTACTAGAAAGATTCTCCAATCTTCTTTTAATATATAGCATTAGATTTAGCTTTGTTAATTATTTTAATTGTTGGACTTTAGGACAGTGGTCTTTAGGACAGTTCAGCATTTAAAAACTCTATTGCCATATACACATGTGCTTCTAAACATGTTGGAACAGGGACTACACCAATGCAACTTGGCCTGATCTGCATAATTCTCATTTCCCCAAAGTAGAGGTTGCATACATCAGAACTGTTTTCACGTTGGTCTCTAGAAGCATATGCCAATGCAATGCCCAGTGCTTGGATCTCAGTCTGACTTGGAGGTCACTGAAACCCCAATCCTATCCAAATCCTCTCTGCCAAGGTGCGTGCTGCACCTTATGGCAGGGGGATAGTTGCAGAGGTCTCCTAAGGGTAAGGGAACTTTCCCTTAGGGTAAGGGAGAAGCCTCTGCTTTCCGTATGGGTCTCCAGAACCAAGGAGAGTAAGGGAGAGGGAAGGGGGATAGGATGCAGCTGCATATGAGTGCTACCAATCCCACCCCCTCCTGTCCATGTCCCGCCTCTCTTCCCGCCAACCCTCACTGCCAGGAAACACCCCATTTCCTCATCCCTCTCTGTCCCTCCCACCACCCGCCTCTACCGCCAACTCACCTGGTGCCAGCAGATGGTGGCTTCACTGCTGGCTTGTGCTTGTGGCCACCTGCGATTATGTTGGCAGCCTCATTGCACTTGCTAGCGGTGTCAATGATGTTGTGAAATGCACAGCAGATCCAGGCACTTCTGCCTGGATCCCAATGCTTTTGCCAGCGAAATGCACATTCCACTGATGGTGAAGTTCAGATAGGATTGGCCTGTGAGTGAGCTGGTAAGACAGGATTCTTTCCTTACACTATGGATTGGCTCTACACAGTTAGTGTCCAATCTGCATAACATTTATGACTCACCTAATCCCAAAACTGCCTTACATTTGTGGTGTCTTATACAGAGTGGCCCAGAAAAAAATCTAATTAGCAAACTTTCCAGCATTTTGTTTATTGACACAACTGAGATTTAAACCTGACATGCCATATCCATGCCAATACACTGATAATTCATTTTGCTCAAGGAAAAGTTCAGTGAGAATCAAACATTTGCAATAACTTTATACTGCTGGAGATGAAATATATTCTTATGTGCTTACTTATCAAATAATTTTTGCCCTACCTTTTGGTTCAGTGGGTCAACAAGATGGCTTACAATCCAATTTAATATATGGCAATTTAATATATGGATTATAAACATGCATAGTTAAATTGTTTTAGAATCTAAATCTTTGAATTGGTTTCAGTCAGTTCTCTGAAGGTACTATTGATCCTTTTTGTGCAATATTAGAATTGATATCATTAATTTTACTTGAGATGCATGTTCTATGGCTAATGTACTGTGTTATTAACTGTTACAATGTCACTGTTTTTATTATCAGATTTTTCTTAATTAGCGTACAGGCTATTATTTACCATCACATTGCACATGAAGGAGTTAGCAATTTAGCTTTCTTGCCTCATAATAAATAAAATAAATCACTTGAATAGTGCATTTGGGGAATCTTGAGAATAGCGTTTCCATTAGTGCAGAAGTTTGAAGTCTTACACAGTATTTTGAATTACAAAAAAACCCTGCAAGATCAATTGATCAATAATGTTAAGTCACATGAAATCAACGGGGCAGTTGTACATGAAAAGAGTGAAATCAGGGTGATGACATAGTGCTAGCATTTTACAACTCTGTTAAATGGGTACATCAAGACAATACAAAAGGAAATTAAGACAATAGGATAAGAACTGAACTCTGCTAGAACAGCTGGAGTTGGGCTGGCCTCTGACGGTGTATGGTGAAGACTCCATTAAACAAGGGAAGCAATTACTTCCCTCTGTTTAGATTCTTTTAGATAAGTAATTTTATTTATACAATCAATTAAGATGGCGGGCAGCCCAATCCTGCTCTAAAGATCTGCCAGGCGACTGAGGCCGCTGGCCGGATCCTGATCTCTGCCGCGGGCAGCCTGCAGCAGGCAGCCCACGGCGGAAAGTCTACTCGGGGAAGGGGACGCTTGTCCCCTTCCCCAAGTGTAACCACAGCTGAGGCCGATAGGTCTCCTCGGATTTCCGCCAGCTATTTTGCTGGCGGAAGTCGGAGGAGGCCATGTAACGGCTCAGCCGATCGGCGGGGGTCAGGCCAGCCGAGGCTGATCCCTGCCCCATCCTCAATTGGCTGGGCTTATCGGCCCCCGCCGTTCCCGGACACACACACACACACCCGTCCGCTGGATCCTTACCTGGGTCCGGTGGCGGGCTGGCGAGTCTTCGGCCGGCAGAGCGGGGAAGGCCAGCCTTGCGCTGGCCTTCCCTGCTCTCGAGTTGTTGCAAATGTGCCTTATGGCACGTTTGCGACGTCTTCAGTCGTTCCACTGGCTGAATTTAGAGTAGGATTGCGTGGTGCGAGTGAAACATTTAATAACTACATGTATTTAGTTTAGAAAATTTTAAAATCATCAGATGTAGTCAAAATTCATTATTTTAGCTAGCATTCTCAAGGCCCTATATGGTTGCCAAAGTAGCAGATAAACATAACTGTACATTACATCACTGTGGCAAAGGGAACCATAAGGAGGACTTTGTACCAACAGCCTGCTTCCTGCACAACATTAATGACAACATTCTTTATTAATACCTGTCCTCTCAGAATTCTTATTGCAGGTACTCTGTAATACTGTAAAACTCTACACACAAGAGAGGGGAAGGCCATGCCTCACAGCATGAAAGCTACTGACGCCTCTCAGGTCTCTACCCCTCCCTCCCTGTCAGCACTGTCATATGTGCCTTCCTTTTAAACTGTGTTGCCCAACCGTACCTTTCCTTGCAACACCTAATAGCAGTTAGAGTCTGCTATCTCATGGTGAATTCCAGGTACTCCAACTATTGCCACTGTTGGACAAATAATCTTCCTGAGCCCTTTTGTCTTAGAGAGAGTTGCAGTGTCACAAGGGGAAGAGCACACAGCACCCACAGAGTTCCACTGTACAACTCCCCATAGGCAGAGGCATCACTAGGGTTTGTGTCACCTGGTGAGAGAGCTCATTGTGTCACCCCAGTTGGGTTGGTGTCACCCAGTGTGGTAATTCATGGTGTCACTTCCATTAATAATATGTTACGGTACAGGTCACCCAACAAATCAGCAACCAACAAAAAAACAGCGGCCAACTTGATGACACTCACACAACTGAATACGAGTGTTAGTGTTAACTCTGATACATCAAAATGAGAGCTGACTCCTACTAACACCTTGTTGGTTCCATGCTGTGCCATGATAGCACCTCATTGGCTCTCGGAACAATCAGTTGGTTCACCCTGGTAGTGCTTCCCTGGCTTCCAGAATTGGGGCACGGTGAGTTGCAGTGATTGGCTGCTTGCACATTTGATACATGTGGGTCTGTGGGTGTTTCCACAGACACTGACAGAGTTAGTGGAAGGGGTGCACCCCATGAACTTGTTCTGTGTCCCCCCTCTTCCTTTGTGCTGAATGGGCTTACGATAGGACAGATGTTAGTTGGATGTGCTGCTGGTGTAAGTGGGGGCACCGGTGCCACTTGGGCATAAGACTGCGCCATTAAAATGTAACGTATCTTTTTTGAATTTTGTATAGAGTGTATGAGCTCCATAACTGTGAACTTCTTACTGACACATGGAGATGGCAGTCTTGATGGGATTACTTTGTACAGAAAACCTCCAGGTCACAGAATGTTGTCCAGCTAACAGAACGGCCCCCTAAAATACAGAATTTGGTCATCTCTACTGTTCTAATGGATAGTGTTCACTTTGGAACAGGGTTACTGGTTCGTTTCTGCACAGACTCATTCTTTTGGCCTCCACATGAGGTAAACAGAAGATTTCAGCACTTTGCTAGACAAACTTTTAAAGATACAAAGTCAATATTCAGTGAAAACATATTTCTCTGTGTTTTGAGTCCTAAGGAAAAGCTTTTCATATTCTGCCTGGGTCCAGGGCAGGCTACATTAGGGAGTGCATTTTCCTATATAAATCTTTCCATGGATATTCTGAGAAGGCCTTGTGAAGACAGATTGGTGGGGATAAGGGGAAGGCCCTTCTCAGTAACAGCACTCATGTTTTGGAACCCTTTAATATGGACAGTTTGCCTGCAGTTTTCTGAAAAAAATTATAAAGACACTGTTATTCCAGCAACCTTTTAGGGGCTACTGAAAGGGTTTTTAATTGCTGTGTTGGCTACTGCTCCTTTGGATTTTTTGTTGGTTTAACGCTGTTTTGTTTTAGGGTGATCAATTGTAATATGTTTTATGGATTGCTGTAATGTGCCAAAACCACGATGAAACCTCAAAAGCATGTGATGGGGCATAAACATAAAAGTTTACTTGTCCTCTTACTTCAGTGTCAAGTAAGATTCTGATGTATGGTCATGGCCCTCTACATTAGGCAATAGGGAGTCTATGGGAAGCAGGCTGCTGTATCATGGAGTATCTGTTCGCACTAGAGAGCAGCTACGGCCATGGACAATGCTTTGACTGAAAGTACAATGGAACTTTGCATACTACTACCAACCAACACACTCTGCTTCAAAACACACACCTCAGAGTCAATCCGCTAGTACATGCACAAAAAGCTCTGCTGCTGGACTAAATACAAAAGAATAAAATGAAAATGGGTAAAAAGTGCTTTACTTGTTTAGAATGCAAAGTAATTTTGGAGTGCATTACATCTCTTCAGCGAAATGACTTCATGAAGCGGATCATTGCCTATCCTGTGAATGAGTGTGCATATGAGTTTATAAATAAGATAGCTGCACGCTACTACGGACTACAGATATGACAGAGTGGCAGTTTATGCCATATTTGCAGAGGCTTATTACTTGACTATGAAAATGTTCTCTGCACTGAAATTTGATCATGACTTCTTAGCTTTTAAAAAAAAGTCTTTAATTTTGAGAAGTGAGATGGCACCCATCTGTTGACACTTGGGAGTTTAGCATGTCTCTTCCATTAGTGAAAAAATGACTATTGTAGTATCGCTCATGAGTTATAGGCTTTAGCAAAATATAGCAAACTGGAAGAATCGGTCTTTTCTAGTTCATGCTTTGGGGTTCTTTCTGCAATAGTGCTGTAGCTTACACAGCTGTAAACAAATGCAAAGTAGGTGGAGAGTGTAATCAGTCTTGTTTTAACTGCATGGAGTGTGCAGTTTGTAAAGCCATAGGTGACAATAATTACACACTAGAGAAATAGGCAACTGATTAGTTACTTTAGTCCCCCCATAAAACGATGGCATTGACAAAAGCATTGTTAAACATTCCAGTACGCTTATGATCAATAGAGTACTACTGCATCCTTAACATTAATGGGAATTTTGTCACATGCAAACAAAGGCAGACTTGGCATGAACATCATATTGTTTTCTATAATGTCATACCATTACAGTGATAAGGTCTTCTTCCCAAAAAAATAAAATGAACATGTAAGAGGCAGAGACAAATACAATGAATGTAGACAATGTGCGTCTGTCTTCCAAAAACATTTGTCTATTATTATCAGAAGTCTGATCACTACTGAGAAATAAAATCAATAGTAATATTATTTGCTTAGGTCAATTCAATACTAATAAAGCATTTGAGCATGGCTCCAAGCTTACAGGAAATATATCAAACTGAGAAGACTAAACAATCTTCTTTCAACATAGTCATGGTACAAGTTCTACATCTCTACAATACATTCACGGATCTTGTCTCTGTAAATAAAAAAAATCAGAGGACAGTTCTTTGGCTTGACTGTTTTTGTTGTTTTCATGATGTTTTTTAATGTGACATTAACAGCACGTTTGATAGGTGTATCATGTTTCAATATTGTGCCTTGTTTCTGAGCTGTCCCCAGATTATATAATCTGTTGTACCAAGGCTGTAATTGATGGGCTCTCACTAGTCTTAGTTCTACTATGAAAGGAATAATACTGTGCCTCTAGAGCACGTTCCACTTCCACTCAAGCATGAATCCCTCCAATTTAAGCTGATTTCTAGAATTTGTTTACAGTGGAACCTGCTTTACAGTTGATTCAGGATATGATGAAATCTCTTTATAATGGACTCTCCATAACATAATACGTTTCACTATATGATAAGTTATGCATTTTACAATAAGTATGCACCACTGTGACAGAGGAGAAAAGGAGAAGAGGGAATGATGGCCAATTAGTGAATGACTAAGCAGAGGAGTAGGAGGAGCTCCTCCTCGCACCCTTGTTCCTGATTCGGCAACGGCACCACTCCACAAAGCGGTGACGACAGAGCCAGTGACAGAGCCTCCCTTCTTGGGATGGCTGCATATGGGCCATGGTGAACACCCAAAATAATTGAGGAGTTACAGGCTGAATGAGTGGCAGCTGGCTGCTTACTGTGGGTGGCTCTGCTTTCTCTATGTTGTGTGTATGGTTGGAGACAGTGGCGTCCTAACATGGGGGGAGCAGGTGTGCTCCACCCCAAGCGCCGAGCTTCCGGGGGGCGCGGCAGCCGGGCAAGGGGCTGCGCAGCGCGGTGCCGCAGCCCAGCTGGCCCGCCCCTCGGAAGTGTCACCGGCTTCAGGAGGCTCCGCTCCGAAGCCGGGAGAAGCGCTACTCCGAGCGACCGCTTAGCTTGGTGGTCCGGGCCTTCTGAGAAGGTTCTGCGTGTCGAAGCGCCTTTTACTCCCTTTCGCGCATGCGCAGAACCTTTCTGAGGGCAAACGGGCAGCCCAAGGGGCGCGCTGCTTCCGGGGGCTCTGGTCCGGTGGCGTGCTACTCAGCCCCGAGCCCGGCTGCTTGGGGGGGCGCGGAGCGATGGGGGCGCTTCAACCCCCCCCCAGGCGCTGGGAGGGCTGAGTACGCCACTGGTTGGAGAATGTCCGAGCTAACTGGCAGCCTTAAGATGCAGAGATTTTTCCTTCTGGCAATAATATTCTCTCAAGTCTTAGTGGGGTTTTAAGTAGCATGTCTGAGAAGTAGGCTGTCACCAGGAGTTCCTGAATCCTGAACAACCCAAAATATCTTAAGGGGGAGTGATAAGAATCACCCAGAGAAGGGAGGGGTACTTCCATGGCAGCTGGGCCAGCACAGCTAACTAGTGGCTTCCACTAACCTTAGTAAGTTGAGGGAAAGGGAAGGGAAGAGAAGAAATGCAGCTGCCGTTAGCGTACAATGAGCTGAGCAAGAGCCAAACTAATGGCGCACTCCTGTCTACAAATAGACTGGTGGAGGCCAGCAGCTGTGCCGGGGCAGGCCCAAACCTGAACAGGATGCGGTGGGCGCCTTACGTGCACCACCATGCCCTGCTAGACAGGATTGGGCTGTAAGATCCTGTTACCTGCTAGCCAGGCAGGGTCTGATTGGGGATCATGGGGCAGTGTCACCCCTTGAACCCAAAAACATCATGCAATGTTTCCTGGATAGCAAGAGGAAGAGCTTCCCAGCAGTCAGGAGACTGACCCACACCAGGAACTACAGGATAAAGCATTTCTCCTGCTTATCAGAGCAAACAGCGATTTAGCATCTGGATCGCATATGTACTTTGATGTCCGAGAAAAAAAATACTAAAGTGATTTCGGAAATCTAGTTGCAGAGTGAGGGGGAAGGGGAAGTCTTCCATTTCTTTGGATGGCCATATCAAAGGTGAATCATCACATTAATTCTTCAAAATCAAAGCACTGTCTATTCTTCTCTAGCATGCATCTATACTACGTAGTTAAAATTTAAGTCAAGTACTACATATATTCCTTTTTGCTTTTCAGCTCTATTACTATTAATGTTTTTCACAGGGAGAATGCCTTTCTGGATTTGTCAGACTGTATTATGGGAGATGTCTTCATCATGGGATGTTTCAAGCTGAACCAGTTTTATAACTTTCAACAGAGCACTTACCAAGAAGACACAAAGCAAAGCCCTTTGTATAAATATAGTATTTTGAAATCTTAAATTTTAACTACAGGTAGTTGAATGCTTGAGGCACTGTTGGGACCAAAAAAGTACATGACTCACCTGTGACATTTCCATTTCTTTACACAGAATTGGTATTGCACTTGACGTTGAACTCTTAAAAAACCAATCCATGTCTGTACAGTTAAACAAATGAACACACCAAAAAGTAATAATATAAATATGCTGGCATACCTTCCAATAGAGTCAAAGAATTTCTGGGCTGTAACCCACAGAACCTCAAACAATTGTGTGAACCTGGAAATGGCAGCTTATTTTGCTATGCTTTTAGAATATTGGCAGAGAGTCTATTCTCATTACACAGCAAAACATGTTTGCCATAGACAGGTGCACTTGCCAAAAAACTGATATCATTTCTTATAGATGGCAGGGACTATCACTCCTGTGGATTCTGGCTACTTCGTATTCTCAACAACAACAAAAAAGGTTTCCAAACACATATTCACTCTACCTGGAGCATAAAAATCTGCTGCAGGGGAAGTATCAACAAGAAATGCTATTCACTTTTGACCACTTCCCATAGCTGCATTTAGCTATTTTTACAGGTTCATGGGTTGGGACCACTTTATTTATGCTCATGTTTCAGTATTACGTGAGGGGACTTGTTCGAGTCTCAGTAATAGAAATTGACCAGGATGGTGTAGTGGTTTGGGTGTCGAACTTAGACCTGGAAGATCCAGGTTCAAATCCCCGCTCAGCCACGAAGCTTCCTGGGTGACCTTGGGCCAGTCACTATCTCTCAGCCCCACCTACCTCACAGGGTTGTTGTGAGGACAAAAAGGAGGGGAGGAAATATGTACACCACTCTGAGCTCCTTGGAGGAAGGGCAGTATAAAAATGTGAAAAATAATAAATAAATAAATATTTAATGCTAACAGCAAGGGGAACGGGCCCAAAATAATATGGTACCATAGCATTTCCAAAGATCTTTATCCAGATGTCAGGAACGGTTATACTTAGACTACAGAGTACAATGCATTTCAGTCATTCCATCTTTACTGAATTTCATTCATTTATCTATTGTGATATCTGAGTGTATAAAACAAAACTTCAGCATACTTTGTGAACTCATGGAAAACTGACTCAGGCCCAAAAATGTATCATAGTGTATGGCTGGTGGTAATGCTAAATATGCTGCCGTTTTATGTGGACACGATACTACTCTAATCATGGAATAAAGATTGCTCCTTTATAGCTTCTACTTTTGCATCACCTATTGCAATTAATCTTCACATTTTCCATACCATAAGTTTTTTCCTTAGCAGAATATATAGCAGGGGTGGCCAAACTGCGGCTCCTGAGCCATATGCGGCTCTTTGACGTATAATGTGCAGCTCTTGGAAATTTGTTGGCTTAGCTCCTTCTTGCATCACAATTAAAATCCCATTTTCTCCCAGCCCACAGGTGTACGCATTTAACTCCTGTTGTGTATATGCACCCTTGGGTAAAAATGCCTTATAAAAAGGTAAAAAAGAAATAAATTTTATAATTATTTACCAGGTATAAACTGAGAGTCCACTGGATTAAAATGGAAAACAAATTTAATGTTCATGGTGAGTAGATATATTTAAGAATTTAAATGCTTCTTAAATATTGCGGCTCTCAAACATCTCTCTTACGGCTCTCAAACATCTGAAGTTTATCATATGTGGCTCATATGTGGCATAAGCAAGTTTGGTCACCCCTGGTATATAGAGACTTACGGTGCAATCCTGTCTACATTGGAGAGCTCGACACCAGTGCTGCTTACTCCACAGGTGCTGCAAACATGTCTAAAACCTAACCCTGCGAAGGCGGAATACTCGCTCCGCTGGCGCAGATCTATGCAGGATCGCACCGTAAGTTATTCAGAGCTAACAGAGAGACAGACAAAAGTGATATACAGGCGTCCCCCAGTTAACAACAGGGATAGGTTTTTGAATCTGTGTTGTAAAGTGAATCCATCTTTAAGTGAGTCTTCATATACCATCTTGGTATAGTGCATATAGCCTACATAATAATGTAATATAGTGCAGCTGTAATAGGGAATAAATGGAAAGTACTCCACATGTGTCTTTTAAATCCCCAGTCCATCAGCTGTTCAGCACTAGATTAGTGCAGGAAGCGAGGCAGAGGGCTATGAGTGCTTCCAGCTTCCTGCCTCCATTTTGTAATCAACAGCAGGCTTAGGCGGCAAGCAGCTGTGACTTTTTGTAAGGTAATGTACTGGGTTACTGCCCATCATATATGCAGACCATCGTTAAATGAACTGCCTTTAACAGGGACACCTGTAGTTGGCATGACAGACCTTATTACAGTCATCAAACAAGGGGTAAACCTTTGAAAGTAGCTGAAACCAACATTTAATCAGTTGCTATTTGTGACTTTTATTGTTCTGTTTTACATCTTTTAGGTTTTCTTTGGTCCTTTTTTCTGCAAAGAAAGTAATGAGATTCTACTAAGCCAAAGCAAAAACTAATTTTTCATATGCAATGGTTGGAGGACAAATGGATAAGGAAATAATTTCATTTTCAAGTGAGAACCGTTAGAATATCAATGAATTACGAAATTATGCAAACATGATCATTTTACTTTAAGACAAGCCTCTGTAACAGCAAGACAACTTGGATTCCAGTTTAGTGGCACATTCCAAACAAAACCTTACATTTGGTTATAATTATGAAAACAATAGGGTTTTAAAGAGTTTTCTGAAAATTGCACCTGCAGTTAAAAAATATTTTGTTCGCTGAAATGAGACATGAAAATCCAAGTTTGGCCAGAAATTTGACTTGGACGTTTTCTGTAAACATGGCAAAAATATATAAGAAAGATTAAGCTTCGCTAAAGCTCTTTATACAGTAATGTACTGCCAAGATTTTATACTAGGTATCCAAACAAAATGTTCTGCCGTAGCTCAAGATAAATCCTAGATGCCTGGCATGTTCCCGGGAGGGGGGGGGGGAAATCTAATCACTTGTTTTTCATTTTTAAGAAGAAATACTTTGTCATAACAAAGCAAAGAGACATCAGTATTTGGCAGACAAATGCATTTGCAGAAAATGTTGATTTTCTGTACCTGAAAAAATATGAACAATGTGTTCCTCCACTTATAATACACAGCAGAACTTACAATGCAATCCTATACATTTTTACTCAGAAGTAAGTCCCGCTATGTTCAATAGGGCTTTCTCCCAGATGTATCGAACTGCAGGCTTAGAAATAGGAGAGCACAATCTTCTGGCTGGTTAGATCTCTGCATCTCACTTGAAGGACTCAATAGTAAAGGGAAGCAAAGAATGGAGGAGGATACAAGATAGCACTGGTTATCATCCATCTTCTCTCCCCAGTCCTGTAGCAGTGTAGACACTGATGAAAACATTTAAACAGGCATAGAGATCTTCTGAAATATGTGGATGTTCTCATCCAACATCAGCACCCCATGGAATGAAGGCTCCACATTTTGGGGGTTCCTCAGGGCAAGATGTTACCCTTCCTTCACAATTTACTTGTCCAGAGATCCATGCAGATATGCAAATGAGAAGGTAGTAGGAGGTGGAGGAACAACTGCTGATATCACCTGCCCTCTCTAACAGCGCAATCCTATCCAACTTACACCACCGGTGTAACCAGCAGTGCAGCGGGTATCCTTTGCAGTCTGGCCTCTCCTTGGCCATCGCTTCCCACACTCAGCTGACGCAGCTGGCAGCTCTGATCTCTCCTCACAGAGGCTCTTTTTCCCCACAGCTTTTTGTCAGCGGCATGTCTCGAACTGGCCATTCACCGATGATATGTCTGTTGTGTACTCAAGCACCTTCTGACTCAAAATCACTACAGTTCTTGGAGAATTGGCTTGAAAGTGATACAATATAATCCCTTAAATCAGAGTTTCCCAAACTTTTTTGACCTGCGGCTCCCTTGACCATTGGCCACGGCTCCCCATTACAATATGTTGATGCCTGCTGATTGGCATTGTACTGTTTTCCGAGAGGATTCCATGGCACTCCGTGGCTCCCCCTGGCCGCGTCTCCCAGTTTGAGAACCACTGCCTTAATGAAGTTCACACCCTCAAGAAACATGTTTAGGACTGTTTGCCATATAACCACCACATATGTGGGAGTTGGCTCTAGCATGTACACTCTGTTGGGCCAAGCTACCGTTGTGAATTGAGAGTACTCTAGAACAGGGGTTCCCAACCTGTGATACTAGTACCACCAGTGGTACTTTGGCCAACTGCTGGTGGTACTCAGACAGCTGGACCACTGGAACCCTACTCCAACACGGTATTTTTGGTGGTGCATTTTTGCTCCCAAGAAGCTCCTGGCTTTGGCTGAGCCTCTCGGGAACACTGAGAAGGGCTCTCCTACCAGCCCAGAGCCTCCTTCCTGCGTTTTCTGGCCTCTGAAAACCCAGAAGTAACTGGTGATGATGTCATCGCCAGTCACTTCCTGTGGTACTCAGAAGGAGAGTGGCGCCGGCGGTGGTACTCGGCCAGGAACAGTTTGGGAACCCCTGTTCTAGAATACATTCAACATACCCCTATATCTGCATATTTTATGGAGAGGTAAGTAACACATCTTTACTAACACTTTAGGAAGCTCATCTACTATTACCAATATTACTGTAATTACTATTACCAATTGTTCCATTGCAGAACCCTCAATAAACTTCAGTGCCACAAGAGTTCCAAAAGCAATGACCTAAAACTTCATAACCCAATTTTATTTTGTACTCCACTAACAACTATTCAAATTATTTTGACAAAAATCTTGATTTAAAATGACATTTAGATAATCAATGGGAAAGCAACGGGACCTCTCTTCCCCCTCCCCCCCCACACAAAATGGTGACACCCATTTGATAGTTTTTAAAAGCGCAAGTTTTTGCACTGTATGAGATTTGTTTTATTCTTGCACATTCTCTGTTGCAAGGATGCTGCTTTTCAGGAACGCTCTAAAAAAGTAATCTCCTCCAACAATCTATTTCTTCTTTCTCCCAGAGATTCAAAAGTCTGAAAAGGGGAGGGAAGTCAGGAGGGAGAAGTTCATCAAACCTTTCTAAGAGTTCCTAAAGCAGCTTTGAAACATTTCTCGAAAAACACCATTCTGTAACACACAGAATACTTCAAGAACTAAGCCTATTAAAATAAGATTCGGTTTAAGGATAACAAGAACTTCAACTTGGAACACTTCAAATTTAATAACATGCTCAACCAAATACCAAATTCTATTTTGTGCTGGATCAGAATTTAATTGTTCTGCTTCATTATGCGATATAAATAATGCATTCCACCAAGGATCCTACTTCTATTTGTTTCCTTAAATTAGTTCAAGCCTCATATAAATAGAGAAGTGTACATTTTTTTTTACACTTAAAGTGACAACATTGCTAATGGTACTTATATTTCCAAAAACAACGTTTCCTGACATGTATTATTTCCTCATATTTTCACTGAGATTGCCTACCATATGCAATGTATGATGTGAGCCTACCATATTTAAAATATTCATATCCCACCCTTTGGAAATTTTCAAGGTGGCTCACACAGACACACGCTGTTCATCAATAAAACAATAACAAAGAAAAATAGCAATAAAACTAATCACTCCTAATCGTCAGCAGAACTGCAGCAAACCCTCCCAAGCAGTAGCATTTCTCAATATCTGAAAGCTTTTATTGCAATACAGATTTTCATTTCCTAATCAGACGTATTTCCCCCTGTCTGAAACTAAGTTTTTACCCCCCCCCCCACACACACACAGGTTCCCTTAACAACCTTATAATCACGTAGGAAACCTGAGCAAATTAGAGTACTTGAAATTCAGGTGAATTTTATTCAACTGATATAAATGGACTTCAACCCATATTCTAGCTAGGATCAAGACAGCGTAGTCTTTTTTCCCCTCAGAGTACATAAATTTCACACCAGTCCAGTTGACTTCAAGAGGGCAAAATATCAGTTCACGTAATTCAAATTAATTTCATACATTGGACTGTGGTGAAATAAATGAAAAATAATAAATGCTATACATTTTAGGATTCAGTGATATTAAAGAGTATTCAGGTATTAAAGAAATTATACCCTTAATTTTATATGCTCAGGACTGTAAGAAAATTAACATTATTTCTTCATTATTTAACATGCAAAAATCTAAATAGTTCAAATAACTAGCTCAGATCATTTATCCTTATTACTACAGTAAACTGCACCAAATGCTGGTTTGAGTTCAAAATCTGAGCAATTTTTATACCTGCATTCACTTGTTATACCACTTACCATTGTAGAAAAATTCACCGTAGAATCACTATGACTGCCAGCATTGCACTTAAAATTCAAATGTTGGTTTGGGTTCTTGTTCCCTGTGTCGTGGGTCAATGACCTGTCTGAATTTGCAGATATTTTCTGGAAGGCAGTGCAAGTCATTCCCATGAAACTAGATGGTTTAATCATAAAGGCCTCCAGAGCAATATTAAGAGAAGCCTGTCAAGACAAATTTGAGAAGCTGGTACACTGTTTACATATTTTTAAAGGAAATCAGTTGTATAAACTCCACACTGTGTATTTGCATATTTTGTACATTTTTAATGCATGTATCATAAGCAGCATTAATGTATAGCTATACATTTATAATTTGTAGGACAGTGAGCTTGCTTGCAACTCCATCTTGAATTAAAAATAACAAACCATATGAGGATTTAATCTTACCACTCATGTTTCACAAAGGGCAAGCATAAGCATAAATGGAATAACTATATTTTTAATAGTCAAGGTCTTTCAGACTCCTGCAGTTAACTTTGGGAGCCTTTGAAATGAATGGGAATTTCAATGGGAATCATGCAGGGATTCAGGTTGGCAAATTTTATTCCCAAAGATGAAATCACAGTGCTGTGGCAAGAGCAATTTAATTTTTTTCAACTCTATACAACAGCAATGGGATCAGGAAAAATATATTTCAAGTTTCCCTTGGGTATAATCTAAGAGATTTCCCTCTAAGCTAACACAGGTTCCTTAACATCTCATTATCTGAAGTGGTGATTAACAATGACAGAGAAGGTGTAGTGTAGTGACAGCAATGGTCAAAAAGTTTTCAGTTTCTTAGCATTTATATCTTCAAGAAGACATACTACAATCTCAATGGTTTTCTTTGCTAATTGCTTGTTGGCTAACTTCCAAAACAAACAGCAGTTGCTTGGTATCACATAAGGCTACAGTGGGAGGTCTACCGTTTTATTTACAAGTTGCACTTGACTGTACAGTACACTAATTTGCCTACAGGAAAGGAAAGGAGAAAAATGGGAGATGAAGAATGGCCAAGTAAGGTAAGGACAGAAATCTACAGCCTGGATACAGAAAACTCATTCTTCTAAAAGAAAAATCGACATTCTGTATGTAAGAAGAGCACACACATTCCAGGTGCCACAAAAACACTGCACAGGATGACACAGCACTGCCTACATACAATCTATGCCATGTATTGTTGTTGTTCAGTCATTAAGTCGTGTCTGACCCTTCGTGATCCCATGTACCATATCCCGCCAGGCCTTCCTGTCCTCCACTATTTTCCTGAGTTCGCTCATTTTCATGTTCGTTGCATCAGTGATGCTGTCTAACCATCTCATCCTTTGCCTTCCCCTTCTCCTTTTGCCTTCAATTTTTCCCAGCATCAGAGTCTTCTCCAGAGAGTCCTCTCTTCGCATTAGGTGGCCAAAATATTTGAGTTTCAGTCTTAGTATCTGTCCTTCCAGGGAACAGTCAGGGTTGATTTCATTTAGGATTGACTGATTTGATCTCCTAGCAGTCCAAGGGACTCTCAGGAGTCTTCTCCAGCACCACAGTTCAAAAGCATCTATTCTTCGGCGCTCAGCCTTCCTTATGGTCCAACTCTCGCAACCATACATTGCTACTGGGAACACCATCGCCCTGACTATGCGAACTTTTGTTGGCATGGTGATATCTCTGCTTTTTATTATGCTCTCTAAGTTTGCCATAGCTTTCCTTCCAAGGAGTAAGCGTCTTTTAATTTCATGGCTGCTGTCTCCGTCTGCAGTGATCTTGGAGCCCAGAAAAGTAAAATCTGTTACTGCTTCCATTTCTGCCCCTTCTATTTGCCAGGAATTGATGGGCCCAGATGCCATGATCTTAGTTTTATTAATGTTGAGTTTCAAGCCAACTTTTGCACTCTCCTCTTTCACCCTCATCAAGAGGCTCTTTAGTTCTTCTTCACTTTCTGCCATTAGGGTGGTATCGTCTGCATATCTGAGGTTGTTGATATTTCTCCTGGCAATCTTGATTCCGGCTTGCGATTCATTCAGCCCTGCATTTCTCATAATGTACTCTGCATATAAGTTAAATAAGCAGGGTGACAATATACAGCCTTGCCGTACTCCCTTCCCAATTTTGAACCAGTCGGTTGTTCCATGGCCGGTCCGAACTGTTGCTTCTTGACCCGCATACAGGTTTCTCAGGAGACAGGTAAGGTGGTCTGGTACCCCCATCTCTTTAAGAATTTGCCACAGTTTGTTGTGATCCACACAATCAAAGGCTTTTGTGTAGTCAATGAAGCAGAAGTAGGTGTTTTTTTGAAACTCTCGGGCTTTCTCCATGATCCAGCGCATGTTGGCAATTTGATCTCTAGTTCCTCTGCCTCTTCGAAACCCAGCTTGTACGTCCGGTAGTTCTCGGTCCATGTACTGCTGAAGCCTAGCTTGTAGGGTTTTGAGCATAACCTTGCTAGCATGTGAAATGAGTGCAATTGTGCGATAGTTTGAACACTCTTTGGCACTGCCCTTCTTTGGAATTGGAACGTAAACTGACCTTTTCCAATCCTTTGGCCACTGCTGAGTTTTCCAAATTTGTTGGCATATTGAGTGCAGCACTTTCACAGCATCATCATTTAGGATTTTAGGTAGCTCAGCTGGGATATTATCATCTCCACTAGCTTTGTTGTTAGTAATGCTAGCTAAGGCCCACTTGACTTCACTCTCTAGGATGTCCGGCTCTGGGTCTGTGACCACACCAGCGTGGTCATCAGGAACATTAAGATCTTTCTTGTATAGTTCTTCTGTGTATTCTTGCCATCTCTTCTTAATCTCTTCTGCTTCTGTTAGGTCTCTGCCTTTTTTGTCCTTTATCATGCCCATCTCTGCACAAAACGTTCCCTTGATATCTCCAATTTTCTTGAATAGATCTCTAGTCCTCCCCATTCTGTTGTTTTCCTCGATTTCCTTGCATTGTTCATTTAAGAAGGCCTTCTTATCTCTCCTTGCTATTCTCTGGAAATCTGCATTCAGTTGTTTATATCTTTCCCTTTCACCTTTGCTTTTCGCATTCCTTCTTTCCACAGCTATTTGTAAAGCCTCATCTGACAGCCACTTTGCTTTCTTGCATTTCTTTTTCTTTGGGATGGTTTTAGTTGCTGCCTCCTGTACAATGTTACGAACTTCCGTCCATAGTTCATCAGGCACTCTGTCTACCAGGTCTAATGCCCTAAATCTATTCTTCACCTCCACTGTATACTCATAAGGGATATGGTTTAGGTCATATCTGACTGGTCTAGTGGTGTTCCCTACATTCTTCAGTTTAAGCCTGAATTTTGCAATAAGAAGCTCATGATCTGAGCCACAGTCAGCTCCAGGACTTGTTTTTACTGACTGTATAGAGCTTCTCCATCTTTGGCTGCAAAGCACATAATCTATCTGGTTTCGGTATTGACCATCTGGTGATGTCCATGTGTAGAGTCGCCTCTTGTGTTGTTGGAAAAGAGTGTTTGCTATGACCAGCGTGTTCTCTTGACAGAACTCTGTTAGCCTTTGCCCTGCTTCATTTTGCGCTCCAAGGCCAAACTTGCCTGTTCCATTTATTTCTTGATTTCCTACTTTAGCATTCCAGTCTCCTATGATGTAAAGGACATCTTTTTTGGGTGCTAGTTCTAGAAGGTGTTGTAGGTCTTCATAGAACCGGTCAACTTCATCTTCTTCGGCATCAGTGGTTGGGGCATACACTTGGATTACTGTAATGTTGAATGGTTTGCCTTGGATTCGAACTGAAATCATTCTGTCATTTTTGAGGTTGCACCCCAGGACTGCCTTTCCCATTCTTTTATTGACTATGAGGGCTACTCCATTTCTTCTAAGGGATTCATGCCCACAGTAGTAGATATGATGGTCACCTGACTTAAATTCGCCCATGCCCGTCCATTTTAGTTCGCTGATTCCCAAGATGTCAATGTTCAATCTTATCATCTCATTTTTGACCACATCCAGCTTGCCTTGATTCATAGACCTCACATTCCATGTTCCTAAGCAGTATTGCTCCTTGCAGCATTGGATTTTCCTTTCAACCTCAGACACATCCACAGCTGAACGTCCTACTGGCTTTGGCCCAACCGCTTCACTCTTTCTGGGTCTACTTAGAATAGTCCTCCGCTCTTCCTCAGTAGCATATTGGACACCTTCCGACCTGAGGGGCTCATCTTCCGGCGTCATATCTTTTAGCCTTTTGGTACTGTTCATGAGATTTTCTTGGCATGGTTACTGGAGTGGGTTGCCATTTCCTTCTCCAGTGAATCACTTTTAGTCAGAACTCTCTGCTACGACCTGTCCGTCTTGGGTGTCCCTGCACGGCATAGCTCATGGCTTCATTGAGTTACGCAAGCCCCTTCGCCACTACAAGGCAATGATCCATGAAGGAGATGCCATGTATAAATGGCAGCTATTATTCTCCCAAAATGTTTATGATATTTATATCCTGCTTTTCTTTCATGCTGGAACTCAAGATGGTGTACACAGAGTTTCCAGGCAGTCTCCCATGCAGTCACTGGCCAGAACCAGCCCTACTTTGCGTCCACAAGACTACTGGCGCATATGCCTTCAAATCAGACCCTGGGACCAAAACACTAAACAATTATTTCAGAATATTACAAGGCATCCATACCCCTTCTATACACAGCCAATAGTTATGGCTGTGTGCCTACTGCAGCATGAAAGGAATCTACTTATTCTGAAGCAAAAGAATAACCCTGACCATGAAAGCCTTAGTTCCTACATTAATCTACTTGTTTTCCAACAACTAGGCAGAGATATAAAAGACAAAGAGTAAGAGAAGTTAGCTCCACCAGTGGTTTCCAGTTGGGGAGCCTTTCCAAATAGCAGAATGTCTTCCAACTGAGGAGCCCAAAACTGAGGGACTCCTGGCATCCATCTCAGGACAGGTGAAGGACACTGAAAGGAAAGTGCTTCAGATTGTAGAGAGTAACTACAGATGCTTGGAAAGATCTGACACTGTCAACATCAGGTACACTAGCCAACAGATGTGAAGGAAAAAAGCAAATGTTGGTCCTTTCCTGTGAATTGGACAACAAATAGTGCAATTTCTGAGGATTTGCCAGTAATTCTAAAGAGTCAACCCATGTTGGTCAGCAAGCTGGGGCGAAAAAAAACTCTGCGGGATCATCAAAGACTATGCAAGGAGGATACTAGAGTCTCCAGGGTTTGTTCTCTCTTCTCTCCTCATGCTCTGAGTTACATACATCATTCAAAGAATGGCAACACCCAAGGTTTAAGAGTCAAATCACGTTACCGCAAATGTGCAACATGGTTCTTTTTTCTTCTGTTTTAATTTTTCTAAATAGGACACCAGAGGGGCAGAAATGGAGCAAAATCATGGAACGAGTAGGGGGAGTTAGCTCTTGTCCCTACCATAGTTCCCACCCTGATTGTATCCCACTTCCCATGTTCTGCTTTTACTGAACAAAACCTTTCATGGACAGCCAATGGAAGGTACTTTTTTTTAATAAAAAGAGTGCACTGTGTGTGCATGTGTGTGCACGAGCCATTGGGTGGGAGATTCAGTGGGAGCAAACAACTAAATTTCCCCCACCTCCACCAGAGCTCCACCTAATTTCAGGCCCCATCTGTCATTCTATTTAGTGCCAAAAGGTGTCAATCAATTCTATAATCCAGATTACCAGTAGGGGGTTGTTGTTTTTAACAGGTAAGTACTTCATAAACCATTAAGTACAGAGGACTTCTTAAACACTGCTGAGTCCTTTCTAAGTTCCAATACCCTGCTCTTAACACTAAAAGCATTAGGTGCTATAAACATAGAAGGGGCATAAACCAAGACTGACTAAGCCTCAATGTAATAAAAACCATGTTGTTCAAGCACTCTGGGCTCTTCCCTCCTGCCCCAACAACCCAAGTTGGAAAGCCACAAATAAATCTCAAGAAATACCTTTGATATGACCTGCGTATTACTGGTCAGTATTTGATTTGCAATGTGCTCCACGCACTGTACAATCCTAGTACAAGCTTTATGTTGCTTTTGTGCCATCCACAATGCATGGTCATTTACCAGCATTATATTGCTGGCAATCTCAGTGACAGCATCTGCAAGCTGCGGGGGAAAAAAAAAGACACTGCAAAGTACTGGACTAGAGCACAACAATAACAAAAGAGCACAATTGAAAGCAGTTGTATTTAACTGCTCTATTGAGAATTTCAAGTTTTTAGAGCATCAGCTTACATTCAGGTATTCTAGCCATAATAAACTGATTTCTTATGGATATACCTCTTCCCAAGTTAGTGATTATAAAGCCAAAACTAATTCAGAGTTATATGAGCCTAAGAAGTATACTTCAGAGATGAAATGTATAACCCTGTGGATTTCCCCCCCCCCCAGTTTTTCCCCCTGACTATGGCTGCAATCTAGAGAAACCCTGATGCAAATACAAAGTCACACTGAAAGAAACCCTTTTAAAGCATTCAGCTCTGTGCTTTAGGTCTATTGTGATTTTCTCATAAGAAGCCTTGGGGCACCCACAGACATCCACTTCCCCAGTGATGGTGGCCACAAATCTGGAAATGAAACAGGAAGTATTATCATAGAGTTGGAACAGCTGTGGCTGGTTTGGTACAATATTTAAACCAGTAGCGATCAGCAAGAGGACTGGAAAGAAAAGTTCATATCCGGCAAGCTAACACATGACTGGTTCAATTCAATGGCATCCTGTCAAACCGAGGTTTGTGCAGAGCAGAACTGAGACCCCAAATCATGGTCGGAGAGTGCAAATACACATGGCAACTATTGGTGAGCTCTCTGGGCAAAGACTTTCCTTTGTACTGCATCGTACTTCAGCTCATTCAACTTCTGTCAGAGTCTCCAGAATCTATCCCAAACTCTTGACAAAATGACACCATGTATGGCTGGCTATTCCTAGAAGGCGGAAAACTTCAGGCAGCTCTTATGTTGGCAGCTCATGCAGCACAGTTCTGCCTTTTCCGGCATCAGCTTCTGATGCAATCCCCTTCCCAGTTTCACTCAGGACTGTCACCTGAACATTGGTGTTAAGAATATTTTATGGCCTAGCATTTCTTCCTTCTGCCATTTCTATTCTAGACCTGCGTACAGCTGCATCTGTTCATAGTCAGATGACAGAAGAGTTCAGTGTAGCTAGGTGACTTCTAAATGTTTCTTTTTCAAACATGCATTCCATGTACCATAGTCCTCCTGCATCTATCCTATCCTGAGAGTCCTTCATGTCTAGTCTGTATAACTGGTTGTAATCCATCGGGTCATGGTTCTGCATGACTTGGAAAAAATGAAGCCAACCCAAAAGCCTACCCAATAAAGCCTGCTTTGCAACTAACTAACTGCAGTAGTGGCACCAACCTTATGGAATTCCCTCCCCTTTGACTTACGAACTGCTCCCTCTTTGGACACTTTCCGGCGAGGCCTAAAAACCTTCTTGTTCAAAAAAGCCTTCTGAGCCTTTGCCTTTTTAACAATCTTGCTGGTACGGGTGGGGTGCTGCTGTTTTTATGATCTTGTTTTAAATGTAATTTTTTAATCAATTTTTGGATGTTTTTATTGCCTTTTTTGCTGTTTAAAAAGTAATTACTGTATTTATTTGTATTTTCTGTATTTTATTTTTGTGTAAGCCGCCTTGGGTCCCTTTGGGGAGAAAGGCGGGATAGAAATATTGTAAGTAAGTAAGTAAGTAAATAAATAAATAAATAAATAAATAAATAAAGCAGTCAGGACAGGACAATGACTAAAACTCAGTGCCCATAACCACTCCTCCAGCACAGCTCCCTCCTTTCTCACTGTATTGCACACAAGTACTAAAATGCCCAAACCGGCTCTTGTACAACTGGCTCTTGTGCAATATCTGTGGCCTTTTGCTAAATGGTAGCGCTCAACCCTGGAGCACCTGGTACAATAAATGTATGCCTGAGCAGATGAATAGTGCATTTCTCTTATTAGCAAGCTACTTGGTCATGGGATTTCATTTTTAAAAAATCCTGTAGGGACAGGTTAACAAAGAGTAAACACACATTTTTACTGAGGGGGGGGGATCTATTTGGATCCACTTGGCATTCTTGGCCTTTAAGGTCAAGCATTTAAGTGATGTGGTGATCGTTGGGAATTCGTTCAGTATTGTGTGGGAACATGCCACTGAACATGCATCATATGCATGTACTCTTAGATACTTGCACTAGGGAAAACACACCTGGATGTAGCATGTCGTGATCACTATGCAGATATTATTGATTCTAGGAAATGTGTGTATAGGAAATGGAAACACAGGGGCTAATCATGGGCATCAGGGTTCTAAGTCACAGGGAGAATCTTCCCCATGTTCAGCACTGCCCTCTGCAGACAAGTACAAAACATGGGGATGTCCAGTAGTTGGCTAGGGGACATCAGCTTGGGAGTATAGCTATCCAGTATGTTTCCATTTGACCCTCTCACATGTTGTTTCTCTACATCTGATCTGATCTCTTCGGGGTGGTCACCTCCTTGTAAGTTTCCTTAAACAGTGCTTGTATAGGTTCTGGTATGGACTCTCTCCACAATCTCTTCAGACAACCAGCAGAAGATGGCCTCATTTCCTAACAGTGGCTTAAGTCCCCCCTGAATATGATTGTTCACATACGGGTCAACAGATCTTCATTTTATGTTTCACCATGACTTGGTTTTCTTGACCTTGACTGCTTGAGATACCTGAGCCACGTAGGTTGGTGGCAGAGGCAGCAGCAGAGATGGTGTCATTGATGGTGGATGTTTGGAATGCTCCTGACACTGCGGACAAAACTCAGCTCAGCAAAATGCCTGGGCTCAACTCTAGCTGAGCTCAAACCTGGATTGATGTCATAGCTGGATGGAGCCTGCCAGATAATGCCACTAAACCACTGGGACATATCTGTCCCATGCAGAACACAGGAGTTATGGGGAGTAGAAAGGTTATATGCTTCACCTCTGATTGAGGAGGTAAGGCTGGAGCTCCAAGATGGGCAGGGAAAGTGGCTGTGGCTGGATTCGAATTTGATTTGGTTTTAACCTAGAAATTAGACTTTTTATTTTTGCTATTATTATGTATTCTGTTTTCAAGAAGATGTGTGTTTTTTTAATTTTTTTAGTTGTTTGTCTTGCTTTAATCCAGTACCTTGAACCACTATGAGAGCTCAGCTCCAGATGGGATCACCCATACAAGTTGGCCAGTTGGAGAGCAGGGTTTGGCTTTGAGTGGATTAGAGCTCTAAATAACTGTTGACTGCTGAGAGAACCATGAGCAAAAGTCACTTTTGTGCTTTCACTTTACATTCACTTGGCACTCCTGTCTCTACAATATGGTAGTCTCCAGAAACTTTCCAATTACTGTGTTTTTCCAGTCTCATGGCAAACCATAGTTAGCACAAACCATGATTTACAGATCTACTTGAAACTATGGTTTCTTATTTTGGTTGCAAACCGTAATTTGTTAATTCAGACATCACACCAAACCATGGTCATGCTTCACAAACCCAATAATGTCTGAATTGAGTCAATGTGCCAGGCACCCACAAAACCACTATGATAACTGAAAAAAGCCAGATGTCTGGGAGTACTGAAACTCCAATGGACCACATCATGCTAGTTTCCTCACATCATCAGTCTTGTGTGACATCTGTAATATTTTTCACAACAATACTACTAATCAGGTAATATACACACAGGTAATATATTTAACATTGTCTTCATTTTAACCATAATGAAATTATGCTTTCAAACAATTTTCAGTTTTATAACACAAAGCATAAGACAACGTATCTTCATTGCTCTCTTATGAAGATCAGCATTTTTTACCTAAGTGGCCAGCCAGATGTCTGAGAAGTTTCCCAACAGGGTCTTAAAGCAACAGCACTTCTTTATTGACTGTTTCCAATTCAGGTATATACTGACTTTTATAACATGGAGGTTCCATTTAATTACCACGACTAATCGTCCTTTTCAACATTTATAAAAATATACTCCCTCTAGATATGACCACATTAAATTCAAGCTATAAATTCTCGTAAAAAATAAGAGTCACCAAAAAGAAGTACCAGCTTTGAATAGTAATTTTAAAGTTAATAAATGTATGTACATTGAACTTTAATATGCAGTTACATTCTAAGTCAGTGAATCAGGGGGACATTTCAGCCTGAGCCTGAGTCCAGCAACCAAGGTAGGAATAGAAATTCCTACTTCTTGTAGCAACTCTCCCCCACCCCAATAATTGACAGGCTAAGGCTCCATCTGGAATATGCCCTTTTCCTATTGTGTGTGTGTGTGTGTGTGTGTGTGTGTGTGTGTGTGTGTGTGTGTGTACACCATCTTTTCATTTATTTTGATATGATACCTGCTTTATGAACTTTTGGTGAAACACAATATCAATATTTAATAAAATATTTTACAATTATTTTCAGTTGTATTATCTTAAGGGACTTGACTATGGGGTTATGGCTACGGGTACATCATGAAGAGCTCCTGCACTTCAAAACTTTACTGCTACGCCACTGCACTTACCTTGTGGGCCTTGAGAACTCCCTGCTTCCTCTTCCATTCCCCAGCCCACATGTACCTTTGAAAAGGGCAGCACCAAAAAGCAAACTAGGAAGTCGCAGAGTGGCAGCAGCTGTCATCACCATTATGACTGCCAAAGCGCTGGCTATTGCCACTGGAGTGCCCACCATGCCACCAGATTAGCTATGGTGCCTTTTGCTGCTACTGCCACCAGTGGGCTGGGGAGAACAGGGAAATCTGTGGTGAGAAAGCCTTGGGGGAGTTCTTGATTGTGGCATGCAAAGTGTGCCAAGGGATAAAGGCAAAAAGGGGTTGGTCCAGGAGGCTTACCTTTCATTATACGAATCAGTACATAATTCAATGAAAATATTTAAAGTATCTACTCAGATGACTGGTTGAAAAGTCACACTCTTTCTTAAGGCATAAATTGACTACTGAATTTTTTATAATACACATTTCTGAAAATGACATTGATGTGTATATCTGTATAACAAGATTGCATCCCAGACATACATGCTTGTGCTTTCAACATTAAGAGACAGCTTATTCATTAGACAGTTCTTACATCTTTGATTTCATCCATGTATGTCATTAGCTTTTCCATCATGTAAGCCACATAGATAACGTCCATCTCATTTGCAAAGTTGACAGCATCTCTTGTGTAGGTTGCAAGCTGACGGGAAAACTCAAGTACATTGGTGGCATTAAGATGCATCTGAATAAAAAATACAAAAGAACTATTGCATATAAATTGCATCTAAAGGTTTAACCACACTTGATCTTTTAAACTATAATCAATTCTGCACTGCAGATGGATGATGTCATTAATGTAAATTCATTCTCAGCCTGCAAAAGTCTGCAAGGTGAAATGCTTACAATCTCGCTAAACCAACAAACAAGGCTATGCACAACAATTTCTTGTTGAGCAACTTTTCCCTTCACTCTTTTCGTGGCAGCCCTGATCTTTTTTTTTTTTGTCAGTAGCTTGAGAACTGAACAAATATATGAAAGATAAGGAGAGCTATCACATGCATCATGCTTGTATCTGCATTATAAGCAGCTTGACTTTCTTGCTCAAACCTAGAATGCTAGCAGAAGTTGTATACTCCAGGGTATTTAGATCCTGTCAATGTTATGTATCTTAGATAACAGAAAAGGAAACTTTGGTTTTGTGCAATGTGCTGATAAGAGATGTACAACATCTATAGAACCTTGTGTGAATAACAATAGTTTCAGTTTACCTGACTAAAGGCATGAAGGCCTTGAGTTGCTTCTTTTGAGTAAGGACATTCAGAATAGCTTTCTTCAGCCCATCGACCTGTGCGGTTACATTTGCGCCATGCTTTCAACTCTTCTGCTCCATTCAGAAGGGAAATTGAATTGAGGGTATACTGAAGACATGGATGGTAAGCAGTTATTCCAGCCAGAGTTTTGGACCATCTATAAGCAAAATAAAAAAACAATTTCCATATAACATACTGCTATGCATGTTTTTAACAATATAAACATATAAACAAATATTTAACATATAAACAAGTCTGCAGTCCTATACATACTTATCAGGGATTAAACTCCATTGAATTGTGTGGGATTTACTTCCATCAGATATTTCGGAAGCCATATAGTGAATCTTCGTGCCTAGTTTATTAGTAAACACTACAAAGATTCAACAATTTTCAAGCCCAATTGCTGCTGAAAGGCAATTGGCAATCTATGTGGACTAATACACATATCACTAATGAAAAGTGATAAAAGAGATGTTTAGCTTGCAACTGGGGATCTTGAGCCTCAATGAAACAAATACTATTCACCTTTAATACACTTCCTTTACAGCCCAACCCTAACCAACTTTCCAGTGCTGTTGCAGCCACAATGCAGCCCCAAGGGAAGGGAACAAATGTTGAGGAGGCCTCTGTGACTGCCCCACTACCACAGGATGCAGTGTGTGTCCCATTGGCACAGCTGCATCAGTGCTGGAAAGTTAGTTAGGATTGGACCGTTAATATCACAAAAAGCATATTCTGTTAAGGTTGTTTTGATAATACACAGATATATTTCCTGTTAGTTAAAGGTATTCCTTGACATTTAAGTCCAGTTGTTTCCGACTTTAGGGTGCGGTGCTCATCCCTATTACAAAGCCAGTGCTGCCCGAAGACACTTTTGTGGCCATGTTGCCGGCAGGGAGTGGCGACAGGATACAAATATCTTGTTGTCTTGTGCTCCCTGAGGCATCTGGTGGGGCCACTGTGTGATACAGGAAGCTGGACTAGATGGGCCTTCGGCCTGATCCAGCAGGGCTCTTCTTATGTTCTTATGTTCATGACTCTCCTTGCTGCAGCGCATAGTGTGCGGCTGGACGCAGAACACTGTTACCTTATCTACTCGCATTAACATGCTTTGGAACTGCTAGGTTGGCAGGAGCTGGAGCAAGCGGCAAGAGCTCACCCCGTCGCGGATTCGAACTGCCGACCTTTCGATTGACAGCTCATGGTTCAGCGGTTTAACCCACTGCGCCCATACTTCCTGTTTATGCGAGCCTAATCTTATACCTCAGAAATGCTGTTCTGAGTGATATAGGATATGAATGCCAGAGCTACTTGAGCATAGGATTGTACAGTAAGATAAACAATACATTTTTATATATAAAAATGGAAAATCCTGGTTCTCATTGAGGAGGCAGACTGGGACTGGGCTGCATCACTTCAGACTCATGTGACAGTATGCTCCACCCAACACACCTAATAACGACACACAGAAAAACCAGCATGCCAGGGAGAGGGCTAGGCTAAAACCCTTCACCCTGATATCTAGTTTCCTATGAGCAGACAATGGTTTTGTATGGAGGAACACTCAATCATGTGACTCCCACAACTGCAGTCTAAGTTGCTACAGCCAAGTCATGGATTTGCCACCACAATGAGAACTAGGGCATAGTAAAAAGCCTAACTAAGACTTGCCATCTTTCAGAATCTCCAGGCTTCAAAGGAAAAGAAAAGCCCTACACAGCAAGCTACAAAGCATAGTGGGAACAACCTGCTGGTAGAGTGGTAACAAACCCTGAGACCTGAAATTACTTATGTCTGGCATTAAAGACAGACGTTTGACCAAGTTATTATTTTTTAAAGGGCTGCTACATTATACATTGACAGAGTCTGAGCCAGTCACGTCTTTTCACTTCTAAACAAAACTACTGCAGAAAGAAAAATGGTCTTCATTTTCCACACCTGGCTAACCACTGAAATAAGTCATTACGAGAAGAAAAGTCTCTGAATGCAAAATGAATCATGGGTAGAATTTTATAAATAATTAAACTGCCTAAGAAACTACAGGGCATTGCTGTCTTGGTTCTGGATTGAATGTCACTTCTAGTGAGCTATTATTCTGTAGTTTATTTATTAAAGGACTAGTGCTTGTTCTGCTTTCTAGTCATTCCAAATGATGACACTTTATCTGACAAAAGAAATCAGTTGGACTCTTCAGCAAAGAAAGTACAGTACTCCTATAGCACCATAGTATTGGTGCTTAATCCCTGGAAATACTGGGACACATTTTTTTGTAAATCTCAAAACAATAAAATAAAACAATCCCTTATAATGAGAGGAGAAAAAAACAAAAAAACAAAGTCACTACCAGTCACTACCTCATAATAGCTTTTGTTCACTGAGGCTTGCATTACAAATTCTTACAGCAAGTTTTCAATTACAAATACCACCTGGACCTGTCAGCTCAAAAGATTCAACCTTTCCATTACATTTAATGCTTCTCCTTCCTTTAAAACAAACTGTTCTTTTTTAGTTTTGCTTTTGTGGTCGTGATATCTTGCTTCCAACATATTTGTTATAATACCAAAACCTTTTTTTTCATGGTAAGTTATTGGCATGCAAGTTGCATCCAAGAGGAGAAACCTTTCAAGGAAGCTTCAGGTGTTAATGTTAACTTTAGTTCCAAAGATGTTCTTTAGAATTCTGAATTCATGACTTTGAAATGCCAAAAGGAATCTATGAACTCAGCATGCTTTTGATGTAAGTTTCTAAAATAAATTTGTGCGGACTTCCTGAAAGATGATCAATAAGGACAGAAATGTGAATTCTGAAGCTTTTTGATTTACAGAAAATGAAATGGCAAAATGCCTTTGGCGCTGGTTGAGCATTTATATATTTTTTATTTATAAAGAAGAGGTTGACATTTACTGGCAAGAGAGTGACGGGTTTAATGAAAGCTGCATTATGTAGCAGTCAGTACAAGTTTATCTAATATATTTTAAAAGTGACTCATTAAAGAGCACCTCAAGTTGAACTCTTCTATCCTGAGATGCAGTCTGCAGCAACAATCTTTTCTTCAGATACTTATAGGAAATCAAGGATTTTTTGCTTTTCCAAAAACTAACTTGCCTCTGTGAGTCTTAAGTACACATATAATATGGTGAAACAAAAAAGCATTTTTAATGTCAAAACTGAGAGAGTGAGAACTCCAAGGCCAATGCCACGAACAGCGCAATCCTATCCAACTTACACCACCGGTATAACCAGCGGTGCAGCAAGAACGGGAGGCCCCAGAGCGGAAAGGGAATTCAAATCCCTCTTTGGAGGGGATTTGAATCCCCTTTCCGTTCTGGGGCCTCCCATTCTCACTGCACCGCTGTTTACACTGGTGGTGTAAGTTGGATAGGATTGTGCTGTAAGGTTTGCAAATTAAACTGCTTAATGATAATGTTTTGGGGAGGGAAGAGTTTCATTTCTAAAACTTTGGAATCTCCAACTAGCATCTGGCTGGTCAGTGTTGGAAAAAGGATGCTAAAGTAGATAACTCTTTGGTTGGATCTGGCAGAGTTCTTAAGTCAGTATGAAAGTCATAAGAAAGGAAGGGGAGCTCCAAACTCATTATGCACAGAGATTTTTTGTTTCACAATTATGCACATGTTGCTTTAATCTGCCTAGCAGCAAGCAGCTTTCTTGCTTTCTCAACTGGACTATCAACAGAGCACCAGAGCACTGCAAATCACAATGTGATATTTTGTTACGTGTTAAGAGTGTCTCTGGAGTGGTTCAACCAAAAAGACTCACATACAAGAATTCAGGGCATGCCCATATAGCACCTACTTCAGGGACAAGATATACTCGTGCTGCAATCCTTGCATTCCATAGGCAGTTTTCCATTCACAATTATTCCTTGCTGTCCATTTACACAGCAGAACCACCTTCGTGCAGTTCACTTATGGATGTTAATGTAGTATTGAAAGTGGCAGGGAGCCCATTTCAAAATCAATTGTACTTGTTTCATCAATGTTCTTCTTTTCTTTAGTTTAAAGGCAAGGGAAATTAAAACACTGATTTGGGGAATCACACTGAATCTCTTTTCTATTGGAAACTTCTGAGTGAAATTAATATTTGTTGGTCTTCTTTAAAAACAGAATCTTCCATTTGAAATATCTTTTTGTTGAAGTGAATAATTTCGATGTTATGCATTTCGTTTCTCTAGGAAAATATTTTCACTGTCATCATGTACTACTTACATCCCAGTAATGACAACTAAAATAGAAATGATCAATCCAAAAATGCTGCTAAAGTTGCTTGTTTGATAAAAGGTTTTATAGAAGTTAATTTCAACATTACTTCTCCTATGGCCATGTATTAAAATAGTTTGGTCCCCTTACTAGATGTCAAAGGAATAATGACTAAAAATTAGCAGATAGTATTTTTAGCTTAAAACCCATCGTTTAATAAAATACAGTAGGGGCGCCATTCTCGGTCTTTCTACTGTTAATTGAAACTGCGGAAAAGAGTGAATGCTATCCCCGCGCCCATTGTCTTTGTGAGTGTAGCGCTGGCGCCAAGCCAGCTTGGATCTTTCACAAAACACTATAAGAAGCAGCATGCTGCTTATAGCACAGCATCTGAATGCTTATAGCAAGCAGCCTCAGTGCTAGAGAAGCTCCAAATGTTAACAGGACACGCTTCCTGTTAATAATGTGAAAGATCCAAGCTGGCTTGGTGCCAGCACTACACACACAAAGGCAATGGGCACGGGGTGTGTGGATCCGCAACCCACAGATAAGTGAGACTACGGATACCGAATCCGTGGATACGGGGTGTGTGTATTATTAATATATATTCTCACTCTGCAATCCATGAACTACCAAGGATTGCATCTTACAATTCTTAAAGAGCAAGCCAGGGTATGTCTACTCAGGAGTAAGTCCCATTGTGTTCAATGGAGCATACTCTCAGGTAGTTGTGCATACATTGTAGTCCTAACGACTTAAAAATGGCTGGAATTCAAAGTGCCAACCAAGTGCTTCAGTGTGCCAAGATAAAATTTTTACGGTTCAATCAGTTTTTGATTATCCAGGTCTGGATAGTACTTTCAGGAACATCACCATCAGGACAATGAGCAACTCCAACTGCCACTCAAAAGCTGTTCAGGAGAGCAAGACAGTGCAGAAGCGGTCCAGTCTGGGAGCCCTGTTCCCAATACTTGTCAGCTGGCCATTCCAGTGGCCATTTCTGTGTGAGAGGCATTTCCCTCCCCACCTGACTTGTCAGGTTGCTGCTGGTGGGTCATCACCAAAGAGGGTGATTTCAAAGGGGTATGCCTCTTTCAAATGTCATGAAAGTGAGGGGCTCAGTCTCTTTTGTGCTTTTTGGGGGGGATGCCAGCCCATGTTTTTTTGGGGGGGGGGATCGAGGTGGCCTCTGGAGTGTGGTTTAAACCAACCTGCATTCTGACTAGAACTGGAAGCTGGAGTTCAATTGCCTAATTCCCCCTTTACCTCTCCCCCCCCCCCACACACACACATACATATCATGGGATAGGCTAAGGCAGGTTTTCTTTAAAAGGGCAGTTCCTTAGTGTGAAGAAACATCCTATTCTTCCATATTTTTGCATTTTGTTCTACTCAAGGGGTTTTGTTGGGACTGGATTTGGGCTGCTTTTCTTTATTTTATATTGTGTTCCTTTATTCTGTTTTTATTATTACTGCCATAGAAGAATGTGTTTGTCTGAGATGGAAGAAGCAGTGGGGACTCCTGGTCTCACCATAAACATACTGATGGGCCTTGGGAGTACGGTGGTAGGCAGTGGTGGCAGGTGAGGCTTGGAGTTGGTGGGGGTCAATGTTTTCTGTTCATTTGTTCAACAGTTGTAGTGGTTCATGTGTTCAATACAGATATACAGTTTTATTATGAGTATGTACACTATGCACAACCACTGTATGCCAAATAAAAGCCCTTCACCGACACTTCCATTTGTAATGTATTGTATTGTAATGTATTTCGCAAAAGCATTAATCTGCCACTCTAGCAAATGGCAACTTGCAGTCCAGAGGCGGAGCTTGGCAGGGGGCGGTGGTGGCGGTGGGCCCCCCTTTGGCGCTGTTGGGTCCCAGGCGGCAGGCAGGTGGGCATCAAAGCGGACGGCGGTGCGGCGAATCGGGCAATTTCGGCAGTGGGAGCGGGCAGCGGCGGCGGCAAGTCCCCCCCTCCCTGTGCCTCTGTGGGATGGAAAACGGTGGCGGCGATGTCACTTACAGCGCAGGGGGACAGTCGGAGCACCGCCACTGTTGCAGTCACTTAGGATTGCAATGCAATCCTAACTAACTTTCCAGCTCCAATGCAGCCATGCCAACAGGGTGCACACTGCATTTTGGAGTGCAGGGGCAGTCATAGAGGCCTCTTCAAAGTGAGGGAACATTTGTTCCTGTATCTCAGGGCTGCATTGCGGCTTCACCCGTGCTGGAAAGTTGGTTAGGATTGTGCTGTAGATCTGATACTTATCCTTTGTGTATTTATATTTTTGTAAATTAAGTAAGGCACCCTGAGGTTATTGAAATCATAGCAGTGAATGAAGTACTTTGAGCACACAGAAACATTTTTATAAATACTATTATTATTCTCTATACTCAATACCAATTTCCATAGTGTTCATAGATGGTCTTTCCTACAATACAAATATAAGAACATACTGAGCCAGAGAATAATCTTCTGGAGATTAATGATGATTCCTGGAGACATTCAGGCCAAACTTGGAGGGGTGGCAACCATAGGACACAACTGCACAAATGTATACTTTGAGAACATTCATGTGTTTTTATCTATTCAGAAAGAACTAATATTGAACACTTCAGATGTAGCTAGTGTTGGAAATGGGCAGCTTTCGGATGTTTGGACACTGGGGGGGGCGGGGAAGTGTATAGCCTGGTCACCTGAGAGACCTTCTTTACTTTGACCTCTCTGTGTCTAAAGGAAGGGGTGTGGCCCCTGACCTATTTCCTCCTCCTTTTTGCTCTCTCTCATTCTCTTACTATTCTGACTCCAAGCAGGAAGGTTGTATGCCATGTGGGCTCTGACCCAGGCGGCCATCTTCCAGCACACTACCATGCAGGAGGCGCCAGCAATGAGGGGCACTTCATCCTTTAAGTTAGAATAACCTCTGATCTTAATCAGATGCTGTATATGTGAACTGAAACCATGAGTAAACTTCTTCTTTTTGCAACTTAACTCAGCCTATGCCTCGTGTGTTTATTTAGCTAATAGCAGTCTGCCTGGGTGTAAGAGGGAACAAACTCTGCTAAGAATCTCCTAGATAACCTCCCAAATAGAGGTAATCCCAATAGCTAGAACAGGTAGTGCAGTCATTTCTCACAGCTTATGGCACATTCCTGTCTAAACTGGAGATTGGCAGAGCACCGCTCTGCGAGTCTATGGTGTCACAAACGTGCCGTAAAGCACGTTTGCAGCACCATGGAAGTCAGAGTCACCGGCAAAGTGGAGCACCCATCGGGGAAGGTGATCTTCCCACTGGGGAGCATAGGGGCGGGGAGAGGGCAGAATGGGGGCATTTCAGGAGGGGGGATTGGTCGGCTCGTCCCGGGAAGGGGGAGGGATCGGCATCAGTGGTTCCGCTGAGATCCTATCCCCCTTTCCAGGCCTGCCAGGCTTTACACCGCCCTCTCGAATGTCCACCAGCAAAATAGCTGACGGACATTCAAGTAGACCCACTGAGTAGACTCTCTGCTTGGGCTGCCGTGTCAGGCTACTTGCCAGTTACCCTAAAGTACAATCCCAGACCAGCCATGAGCATGCCATCAGAACTGCCATCAATTTGTAGCACTCAGATTGGCGATGCTGGGTCTCTAGCCCAGCATCGGGTTTGAGGCCGCCCCTTCCCCAGGCTCAGCAGGGAAAGGGTGGCAAAATACCCAGGCCTGATTAGCCTGGGTTGCTCAGGGGCAGCATGCTGAGGGGCGAGACTTCAACGGACCCTCAGATGCGCCTGTTTTGTTGACTCAGTCTTAGCTGGCTGCTTTGTTGAGAGCCGGGTAGTAATTTTTTACTATCAGCCTGATTGGACCTTGGCATGTGATTTTTCCGCCTATCCCAGACTGCTCTGTGGTGAGGGCTCAATTAATTCTTATGCAGTTCCTGTCATGTTAGTGTGTTGGCAGGTGGTGTGTGGGCTGATAGGCAGCCTCTTTACATCTTTGCGTACATCCTGAGGTTGGTAAGGCCAGTGGGTGAGCCAGGACCGCTCACGACATGCTTGCCTGGATCGGTGAGGCTGACTGGCGAGCCTCCTGGCTGGAATAGGCAAGGGCTCCCGTAAGGCTTTGCTGCGGAAGTCTGCACTCTCCATCTGCCTCGACCCTTTGGGGTTGGCAAGGATAAGCTCCCTTGGTCTATGACCAGGGCTAGCTTTGAGCCAAGTTGTGACGCTTCCTTGAACTGGGGAGGCAAATGGGTACACCATTTCCCCTACTCAGTGCCCACACACTGTCGTTTTTTTTTGTTTTGTTTTTTTTGAGATTAGCCCCCTTTCCCTGCTGCAGTTGTTTATTAGTTAATAAAATATTATCAACCCAAGACCTTTGCCTGTTGTGCCTATTTTTTTTTGGGGGGGGGGGTTGCGCAGTAAATGGCTACTACTATAAATACTTGAGCACAATGTACTAGAAATTCAGCTGGGATTATTAGTCATACTTCAGAATAAATATTTTTGCAATGCATCCTGAAAAATATAGAACAAGATTGTTCTGAAATCTATTTGTGTTTATTGTGTGTTCGGCACTATGAATATCAGAGACAATGCTTCTACAGACAGACAATGATATGTACTGGGTAAGTTTACAGCAGCTTTGCTTCAAGAAAAGCATGATTTCTTTTTGATTATTTTATAGATTTTACAAACTAGAAAATCGTACCTGAAATCTCCTTTATTGTTAATTATTCTTTCGGCAGGACAGTAAGGTGCAGCTGTTTCTAGGACGACAATTTCCACTTGCTTAGAAATGCTTCCATAGGAATTGTTGACCATGCATTCCCACATTCCTGCTGCATCAGTGTCAATGCTGGACAAAATAAGCTCACTAAAAAAGAGTGAAAAATAGACAAGTTATCAACTCGCCTAATTTTATTTATTTATTGTATGGCACATCCACATCACATATCGATTTCCAACAACTCACCTAAATGTATATAGCTATGAAGACTCTTCATTGGACATTCTGAAATGAAACCTTAGTACGGTCTCATTTCACACTCTTTGCATGTGCTTTTACTTATTTATGTTACTTTATAGCCTGTCCTACACACACAAAAGTCTTACAGCAGATAACTGTATTACAACATTAAGCATGCTTATGAAGGCATGTAGCTGATGCAGGAGGCTTCTGAGAATGTACAGTATAGTTTACAATATCAAATATAAATCTTCCTAATCCCACTGAATTCCAGTAAATCCAGCTTCCTTCCAGTTTTGCTGTACAAAAAGACAAATTTGACACTCAATCCCATTTCAAGAAGAATTTAGTATCATCTCTATAAAAACTTGAGTGCTTTTCTCCCAAGTTGATCATATTTTGTTTCTAAAAGGAAGATTGACCATTCAAAGATACTGGCCTCAATCCAGCACACAGTGCACTTAGGCTCACACAAATCAATTTTCGTAATTTCCCCTCTGCGTTAGAATGGGCCATTCATTAAACAAACCCCAATAGTAGTAGTTGTTTTCAGGAATTACAAGTATGCTCATGATTTTGGAAATATCTACAGCAGGGGTTCTCAACCTTTGGAGGTCTGGGTACCCCCTATCATGGTCCAATTTTCTGAAGTACCCCCTGCTAATTAACTGCTGATTGATCAATTAATTAGGTGATTAATCGTTAAATAAAAAAGTACTAAAACAATTTTAAATGTGAAAAATGTCTTCCCTCTCTCTCTCTCTCTCTCTGTGTGTGAGTGTGAATGTGAATGTGAGTGTGAGTGTGAGAGAAGGATCTCTTTTTTTCTCCAAGTCACACTTCCCAAAATCAGCTCCTCCCTCCCCCACCAAAGTACATTTTCCAAAGTACAAAAATAAGCCCAAAACCAAAATCAGAGAGACAGAAGGGCTCCGAAAATAATTACAATTTAAAATCCATGTTAATACTTAATTAGCTGCTGATGGGGCAGATAAGGGGCAGGGCTTGGCATACCCCCAGCAAGAGGTCCGCGTACCCCTAGGGGTACCCGTACCACAGGTTGAGAACCTCTGATCTACAGGATTCACTTAAAAAATGATCTTTAGGTTTCCTCAAACAAAAATTTGAATTCCTTTTGGAAAGCCTACATCAATGTATCTAAATTCGGTCCTCTAAGCATGCTCATTCATTTAGGTTTATCACATTTTGTGTCTTACCCCATTAACGAAATGGATTTCCTTGCTTGCTTGCCCTGAACTTGTAATATTAAATGTACGAAACTTTTAATGAAAAATGAGGTGCTGAATTCCAGAGTCAGCTTTCCATCTCATGTTTTCTTTTGGACACAATGGTGGTGGTAGGCAATTTTGGGCTCAAGTCACTAATGGAGTATTGCTTAGATTCTCCAGAGAAAGTATTCCAGAAAATGGTGGTAAACAGCCTTTGGTTGAAATGATTCCACAGTATAAGTGTATCTCATGAAAATTCAGTGCTATCTTGTTGCTGTAACTTTAAATATAGCTCAGAGTTTATTCTGTTTAATTGCGGCCCTGAGCTTACAAAGGTAGAAAATCCCAAGTGCACTTTTAGAATGTATCTCACTTATACCTCTCTCTCTCTCTCTCTCTCTCTCTCTCTCTCTCTCTCTCTCTCTCGGTAAATCACTGCAGTATTTACCGTATTTTTCGCACTATAAGACGCACTTTCCCCAAAAAAAACATAGGGGGGAAAAAGCGTGCGTCCTATGGTGCGAAGTAAACATCGGGGGGAGGCCTGCAGAGGCTCGCGCAGGCCTGCGCGAGCCTCTACAGGCCTGCCCCTATGTTTACTTCGGCCCCAAAGAGCGATTTTCGTCCATTCTGGAATGGCCAAAAATCGCTCTTTGGGGCCGATGGGAGGCCTGCAGAGGCTCGCGCAGGCGTGCGCGAGCCTCTGCAGGCCTGCCCCGATGTTTACTTCAGCCCCAAAGAGCGATTTTCGTCCATTTCGGAAATGGCCGAAAATCGCTCTTTGGGGCCGAACATCGGGGAGGTCTGCAGAGGCTCGCGCAGGCCTCCCCAAAGCCTCCACAGCCCTCCCCGAAGCCCAGGTAAGGACAATTTTTTTTCTCTATTTTATGCTCCATAGGATGCATGCGTCCTATGGACCGATGCGTCCTATGGAGCGTAAAATACGGTAACTCTTACACAGAAAATCACTATTTCCTAACTCACAGGCACTAGTTCAACTAGAACTCTGGGTACCCAAGGAATTATAGCTACAATGAATGGTGTTAACTGCATCTACAGTAAACTGTATTAGTAGAGGTGTTTGTTTTTGTTGAATACCATAGGATTACAGCCTAATTCTTACTGAACGCAATGAGCTTACTTCTGAGTAAAATAAATAACACCATTTTCAAACACCTCTATATATTAGTTTAATTTAAAGCAAATCTATTAAAACATACCGTAGTAAGTCACTGATAGCAATTTCTACATTCATAGTCTTTCAGATTGCAGACTTGTCAGCCAGATACTTGCAACCAATACAAAACTAGACAAAAATGCCATAAAGAAGTGGACTGTTGTAAAGGTTAAAGAAGCTGTTGGTGATAAAGAGTCAAGATATTTCAAATGACACAATTGCCATTCAAGCTATGTTGAACCATCAAGGCAGTCAACACCTTCTATAAAGGTGGTATTATTGGCTGACCTTTTCTCTATTGGCGCTACTCCCACCCTAGCATCACCTGAGGTGACGTCCCACGGCTCCTCTCCAAGATCAAAATGATCTAGTCCAGGCCACTAGGTCATGGCTGCTGATCCTGGACACTAGATATTTCCCCCTTTCCCCTGGAGCCCCCTGCACTGTATCCTATGTTGTTGGTATTTTCTTTTCCAAACTTTCACCATTTTCTTCTATTGGTTCACTCTCATTAAGTTTGAGGGCTAAATCTGAGAAGGAAATAAATCGCTCCATTCCCCTTCAATCTCTTTCTTTACGCGTGCACATGCACGCACACAGGTCCAAAGGCTACCTAGGATGGCCAGGAGGGTCAGTGGAAGTGAACCCTCAAAATCTGGCACTACATTTGGCTTCCTGGAAGGAAGAGCAGATACCATCCCCTGTACCTTCATACTTTGGGACAAGAGAGAGAGGGAGGGAGGGAGGGAGAGAGCGCACAAACATTGGAGAGCCAGTGGGATGACTGTGCTCTAACAGAAGATAACTGTGAGCCCAATCCTATCCAACTTTCCAGTGCCTCCCTTACCTTGAGAAGGCCTCTGTGACTGCCCCGCCACCACCGGGTGCAACGCATGCCCCATTGGCACGGCTGCATCAGTGGTGGAAAGTTGGATAGGATTGGGCCCTGCTACAATGTGATGTGTTTTACATTATAATATTAAAGCTAATGTGTTTGGACAAGTCCATTATAAGATTAAAGTACAAAAGGGCAACCATGCGAGTCTGAACCTGACTAACTTCAACATGTACTTATCACACGCACCCCTTTGCACAGAAGGTTTCATCATTTCCTTTTTCTTGTGCAAATACAATGTATCATGATGGCAGCCTTTTTTAAAAAATACATAACAACTGGCATGTTCCAAAATGTTCCATAATGTACAGTGGAAATTACTTCAGGAAAGGTCATTATAGCAGTCCGCTACAGCCTACATCACTGGTGACTGCCAAATGTGGAAGCTCAATGTAGAAAAATCTGTTTTAAATAACTAATCTAAGGCAAAGTACTGTATTTTCATTTAAAACATACATTTTCATAATTAGTTATGCATAGCTAATTAAGTAGATCAGAGCAAAGCCTGATTATACAGAGCTATTCCTTCACTGTTTTGCAATAATATATTTGCAATTATTATATTGCATGCTAATGGTCATTTAAATGTCATAAGTAAACGTAACCAAGAAATAAGAGGGCACAGCAGCATATTTGCATCCCCTGAGAAAGGATTTCAAAATCTGACCTAATTTCCTGTATGAATCTGGAAGACTCAATCTCAGTTCTGGCAAAGAAAAGGAAACAAATTACTGGGATATGAAGACTGTTTACATTTAAGAATAATAATAAAGCTCTTCGACTGACAGTCACAGAGGATTCTTTCAACAATTTAGGCAAAAAAAAAAAAAAAAAAGCCTGCACGGCGTATCTAGTCCAAAGCACCATCAATTATTAATATGAACAAAGAATGTTTAAAATGAGTGGTGGTCCCCAGAGCGCATTGCTGCACAAAAGGAGGATCAAAGGTGAAACGTGGGAAAATCAAGAGTGAACATGTACATCTGGCCATTTAAAATCAACTTCAACTTGCTAACTTTCTCCTGGCAAAGGGGTCCTTTAAATATTAGTCTAGGTATGTGGGAGTCACTTTTCCATAAGCAGCTTCCATATGGCTAGAGAACATTTTAAACGATCCAAACACATAGGTAGAGGCTGACTGTATGGGTCTCTCACAAAAGCAGCATCCTACTTCCCGTCTTAACAGGGATCTGATCCCACAAGAAAGACCCACATGACTGGCACGGTTCATGCATTTGGGTCATATAGACACATAGCCTTAGATATAGCCTGAGGCATCTGGAGGGGCCACTGTGAGATACAGGAAGCCGGACTAGATGGGCCTTTGGCCTGATCCAGCAGGGCTCGTACATTAGCTGTGTTGGAGCCATTCACAAGAAAGCAACTCCAGGTTGGGAGCTGTGTTTTTGAATGACTGCAGTTTTTGAGTAAACTCCAAAAACTCTGCATTAGTCTAGCCTGGAGGTTACCAGAGCATGAATAACCATGGCCAGGCTCTCTAGAGAGTGACCATAGCTGGTACACTAGCCTCAGATGGGGAAAGGCACTTCATAACCCCAACCCCATCTGGGCCTCCAGTGACAGAGCTGGATTCATTGCGCAGGGGCCACATCTTCAGTGGCAAGTACATTTTTTTTCTGGGATCAAGAATAAAACTGCTAATATGATAATGCCTCTTTAATGTGAGAGACCCATACAATCAGCTCCTACTCTGCCATGCGACCGCAATTGGAATACACTGAACAGTCCTGGTTGCCACAGTCCTTAGTCTGGGAACATTATGCATGGTGTAAAATAAAGTTGATGGGTGGGAAATTTAGGGGATTAGTACTTTTTTTATTCACAGTCTTGGAAATATTTTACATACAAAGCTGTGAAGCTTTCTGTATGTTAGGCTTGTTGTTGCTATGATATATTTTGGGGACCCACACTGAAGATTGTGGACTGAAGCTGGAGCTACACTGTATGCGTACGGCAAAGGCACGTGCATCCCGTGTGTTCTCTCGTCGGCTGACGGCATTGGCCCATCAGACAGTTACGTCCTGTCCCGGGCAAAGTCGACCTCAACTCTTGCCCATTTCATGTCCATGCAGCCAGACAGAGGCTGTGGGGGGGGGGGGGGTGGGACGTGTTTCATGCAGTAACCAATCACAAGACAGACAAGTCTGTTTGCTTTTGGGACTGGCCGCTGTCCTTTGGTCCAGGAATTGGGTGTGCATTGGGTATTTTGTGTGAGAAGCCATTTCCAGAGAAGAGCCGACATCCGCACCTGTAATAAGCATATACCACTTCTTTGGTTGTCCAATCACAAGCCACAACAGAGATAAGGTGTGGCTTGGTTCCACGAAAACCGGAAGTGCCCGAAGATCGCTGCAAAACGGCAATCCGAAGATCGGGGAGGCCTGCAAAGGGTCTCACAGGCCTCCCTGAAGCTCCCCCAAGCCCCAGTAAGTGCGGGGGGTGGGTGTTTCGGGCATTTTGTGGTGGTGGCGGTGGCAATCTTCATGTTATTGGCCCTAAGTCAGTCCTTTGATCGCAAGTATCGATTGAATGTTAGAGATGCATGGATGGAGAGATATCACATGCATGGAGAGATATCACATTCCAAGATATCACATTGCCTCAAGATGTTACCCTACACTAAATTCTAAGAGGTGAACCCTAAGATCTCTTGCAACATCACAGAAGATGCTGGAGCAGAACTCCCAGATCAAGTGCTGTTCTCATTTACTCCTAAACATTATATGGCCCATAACACTGCTGAGTTCTTTGTGCAGTTGAGTCAATTATGTATGTGTTGGCATGCACAAAGCATGGAAAGCACTGACCATTTCAGAGAGCAAGTGAAATGCTACTTGTTGGCATAGCTTCAATCATATTTCTAGCCCACTTAGACAAAATTGTTTCAGCCCAGTCCATTGCTACTAGGTCTAACAACTCAGGCCACAAAATTCAGTGTGGATCCCAAAAAACAAAACACATATCAACATCCAGCCTAACAAACAGAAAACCTTCACAGCTTTGTATGTAAAATGTTTCCAAGATGATGAATAAAAAGTACTAATCTCCTTATGATAATCCTTGATTATTTGATTGCGTGCCTTTGGGAGCAGCTAGAAAAAGGCAGCCAACAGAGTTCACCATGCTAATTAATTTTTATATTATTCCTTGTTGCATTGCCATAATGCAGACTTTATTTGGCATCCTCTACATGTGGCAGAATCTCTCTTGCCCAAACTGTGCCTAGCTGCTAAATTATGCTGAATCCCCAATGGGATGAACCTGTACAATTTTGTTCCAGAATTACAGTATTGTGAGATGTGGGTAACAATTGTTTGCCACCACTTGACAAAGCAAAGCAGTCAAAAAGGATGGAAACTATGCTGCTATTCAAGTACCACTGCCCACTGCCCCCACTTTTTATACAGGTCATATTTTATATGGTCCAGTGCAAGTGCCCACCCACTTAATAAACATGGATGCAGCACAATCCCATGTGTGGCTACTCAGAAGTAAGCCCCATTGAACTCAATGGAGCTTACTTCCAGGTAAGTGTATGGGATTGCAGCCTTAGCTTCTTTAAGGGCCCAATCGTATTCCCCCGCCAGCCCATAGCATGCACTGTCACTGATGGAGCACGAGCTGCATGCTATTGGAGGCCACCAGACCCAGGAGAGGTACGTAAAATCTTCTTTACTTACTTTCCGATAAGCCACCTGACCTCCAATGGCTCTCCTGAGACCAAGGAGCACTAGGGGGCATTTCAGGGTGGGGCAAGGGAGACAGGATCTCAGCATGCACAGCTGCTACCAATGTTCTCCCCCCTACTCAGCCCGCTCCCTGCCCCAAACCACCCCCAACAGGCCCCGCTGCCAACCTACCTGCTCCGGTGGGGCACCTGCAAGCCACTGTTGCAGGTGCAGGGCCTCCAGCCATTTGTGCTGGAGATCCCAGTGCACAAGACAGTGGAGTGGCTTTCATGCCTTTGGTTCAGGACTTATTTATTTTTATTTATTTATTTTTCACATTTTTATACCGCCCTTCCTCCAAGGAGCTCAGAGTGGTGTACATATTTCCTCCCCTTTAAAATAATAAAAATATGAATGTCGAGTCTTCTTCCTATGTTTCCTTGGCAAGTATCCCCAACATTGTCAAGGTAACAACTGAACAGCAAAAAGCATGTGTATGTTCTGTGTATATTCTAAAACAAGGAGTTCTGCACCTACAAGCTTCTTCTGAAACAACAAAGTGACTCATAGCACCTTAAAGATTAACCCATTTATTTCAGCATAATCATTCTGTAATCTATAATCTATAAATTCTTTAAATAAATAAATAAATAATAAATGGAGTACAGCTCACTTCATCAGATGCACGAAGCGCTATTCCATGAAAGCCCAGTATCTTCTAGCAGCAGTTCACCAAGGTTTTGGGCAGAGGTCTTTTCAAGCCAGTTCTCCCCATGGTTACTGCATTTGCTCTTAGGGACCTCTTTCCTCCCTTCTTACCAAACATCACTACTGCTCCCACTGCTATTTAGACAAGTGAATGGAAGGGTGTTTGGGGTGAGGCCTGGTGGAGAGAGGTAACATGCATGCTGTAGTCTCTGAAGAGGACGTTTAAAATATTTTGCTACAAATAGTGCATATTACCTCATGTTTATGCCCAACTGCGCTAGTAAAAAGTTATTTTAACTCCCCCCCCCCCCAGAATATGCCCTCTCAGCTGCTGCATCCTGCACTGTCATGACTTGGCATGACAACTGACCAAAACTGAGCAAGTTTTGGTCTTCCTCTTCCATCAGGTATTTACCAGTGCTATTGACAGGCATTGTGCATTCTGGATTCCCAGTGACCACAAATCAATACTTGTCTTACAGCACACAAAACAAGATCTGGCATACAGGTAACTTGAACCATTTGCACTGGCCACTGAGCTTCACTGCATTTCAGTTCTCCACAGATGGCCTATACTGCTAAACAAGTCCCTCTTGGCTGAACTTGGATCACTAATCCCAGAAACCCTGTTTTAAACAAATAAATAATATTTATTGAATTGTAATGTTTTATTTTTATTTTGGTCTTGCCAGCAGACCTTCAACACAGAGTAAAGACAAAATGTATCACATCTTTCATGGTGCATTAAGGTGCACATCACAGTTTCTCTGTTTCAAAACCCAACAAAGGACTGTTGTCTCCGCTACATGATGTATTGTCAGTTTTGTTGACAGCTTAATAGCATGAAGCCTGGATATTCTGTGAAGAAAAGCTTACCCCAAACCCAGCTAGCCTTTAATATTATATTCCATGTTAGTTGATTCAGAAAATCATCAGATGTGTTGGCAAATACAGTATAAGGTGACTAACCTCTTTAATTTTCACTGAAACAATGATGTTTGGCTGAGCAGTCACAGTTGCTTGGCGTTGGTTGAAAGAGCACTCAATTTCTTTCCCCAGTGAAAGATGAACTAAAATCATTGTATCTGAGAAACTATACTATGTATCAATATGGGCATATAATACAACACAACCATTTGCAACTACAAGAATTTGGCAAGGACTTGTTATATTTGATGAAGAGCTCTGTGATCCCAGCTCTTATTACAGTTTCATATCATGGAAAGCCTGCATCATTTATTCATATAGCTATTTTGGATACAAAGTCAGCCTTGGAGCATGCAGCTATAAAAATAAGTCTGTCATTCTTCAATAACAGCAGCTTCTCTTTTTCTCTTGCACACACTTGACGTGTGCTTTTTTTCCCCCTGCTCAGATACATAGTGAGACTAGCTCAAGGATTTAACAAATCTGGGACTTTAAGATGGGGCAAGATAACATTCTTAAATATTCCAGTTTGTCTCTCTCAATAGATCTCTGCAGAAATGCCATTCTGCCTTAAAGAATGACTACACCATTTATTTATTTATGTATGCCACCCTTCAGTTTAAGAAAACTCCAAAGGCAGTTCATAACAATAATAAAACCAATATAAAAAACATTAAAACTCAATTACAATAAGTAAAATTAATTGAGAAGAAGCAATAAAACAAATCAGAGCACGATATGCCACAAATTGAAAAGCCACTGGGTGTAGTCTACATCAGAGATGGCTAAATGGTGACCCATGAGCAAAACCTATCCTGCTACTCCAAGGCAACATTATTTGATTTGCCAAAAACATGACTTAAGGAAAAGAAAAACGTTGTTCGTGTTATGAGAAACACATAGCCTATGCTTCAATGTGACATCTCTTTGAATTCTTGTATGTAATATGTAAATATAAATTATTATATTTAATGTTGAAGAATATGTGTTCTGTGACTGTAAAGTCATTATTGTTCAATTACATAACAGCGCAATCCTATACATGTCCCACTCAAGTCCCACTCAGTTTAATGGAAAAACGGAATTTCTTACCTTTTCTGAGAATTCCTATTCTGGGAAGAGTAAGGGGGGCATTCCGGACCAATGGGATGTCCTCCTGCTCCTGAGAAGGCAGGGTCACTTCAAAGAGAGTCTCCTCCCACGCAGGAGGGCGCCCCGCCCCCAGTTATGGACTGGACCGAAGAGCTGAAGCATCCTCCCCGATCTCGATGGGCCGGACACGATGCGAAGCAACGACCAGAGGACCATCGGGCAACTTGAAAAAGATAGGCAGTCTTCCTCCAGAACTGAAACAGGTAAGTGAAAAACAAGGAGGCCCAAGAGAAAAGGGGGCCAATGAGGAAGAACAGCCAAAACAGGAAAGAACAACCAAACGAAGTTAAATAAAAACAACCAAACAACTTATGGACCAGCAAGGGTGCGTCCGACAGTTAGGCACGGAAAAAACAGGACAGAGACCGAAGGGAAGGAAAGAACCACCCCAGGTCTAAGTCAGAAAACTGTCCCAAGCCATGTCTGTGTAGAGGCGGGTCGGAATGCCCCCCTTTCTCTTCCCAGAATAGGAATTCTCAGAAAAGGTAAGAAATTCCGTTTTCTCTGGAAGGAGTAAGGGGGGCATTCCGGACCAATGGGACATACAAGAGCTGGAACCATGAGGGCGGGCAGACTGGCGTCCAAGTTAGCGCGGAAGGACTCTATGGAGAACCCTCCTAGCAAAGGACGCATCGCCCGAAGCGGCCTGATCAACCTTGTAATGACGGATGAACGTATGCATGGATGACCAGGTGGCGGCCTTGCATATGTCCTCTAGGGAAACATACCCTTCATAAGCCGCAGAGGTGGCAGCACTACGGACCGAGTGAGCGGTAATACCCGCAGGGGGATCGCAGTCCGAAGATTGGTATGCTAACTCAATGGCCTGGCGGATCCACCTGGAGAGGGAAGAAGCCGAAGCCTTGGTACCCTTCGCCAACCCCCGGAATCTCAAAAACATGGAGTCCGTCTTACGGAACTCCCTCGTTCTGGACGTGTAAAACTTGATGGCGCGACGGACGTCCAACGTATGCCAACACTTCTCTTTCGGATGAATTGGCCGAGGGCAGAAGGAAGGGAGCACAATGTCCTGCTGCCGGTGGAAAAGCGAATTTATCTTGGGCACAAAGGCCGGATCAGGCCGGAGAACAACCTTCTCTTTGTGGAAAATACAGAGATTTGGATGTACGGAAAGAGCCCCCAGCTCCGATACCCTCCTGGCCGAGGTGATTGCAACCAGAAGAAGAGTCTTTAAAGTTAACTCACGGATGGGAACTGTGGCCATGGGTTCAAAAGGTTTTGCTGTTAGGGCATTCAGAACCAGATGGAGATCCCATGTGGGACAGCGGTGGACTACCGGAGGGTTAAGGAGCGAGACTCCACACAAAAATCGCTTAACATGAGGGTGATCTGCTAAAGAGCCCCTCCCCTCCGCCGTCAAAATGCTGTTAAGGGCCGAAAGTTGTCTGCGCAAGGTGTTAGTGCGGAGACCCTTGTCCAGCCCATCTTGCAGGAACTCAAGGAGATCTGCCACCCTGGGCCTGGTAGATCTCACCCCCTTAGTCCTGCACCAGTGAGAAAACTTCCGCCACGTAGAATTGTAGGACCGCCTAGTGGAAGGTTTCCTAGAGGCTAACAGGGTGTTGACGACCCTACCGGAATAGCCCTGTCTATTGAGGGCGCGCCGCTCAACCTCCATGCAGCTAAGCGGAATAATTGGGGACGAGGATGATATTCCGGGCCCTGAATCAGAAGGTCTTCCCGGAGCGGGAGCGGCCAATGTTTGCTGACTGACATTTCCAGAAGCTCGGGGAACCAAGGGCGTCTGGGCCACCTCGGGGCTATGAGGATTAACTGCGCTTTCTGTTGACGGGCCTTGCGCAGGACTCGCGGGATTAACGGTACTGGCGGGAAAGCGTACAGCAGGCCCTGCGGCCAATCCCCCCGCAGTGCGTCCACGCCCTCTGCCTCCGGCTCTGACCGCCCTGCGAAGTACCTTTTTAGCTGCCTGTTCGCGCTGGAGGCAAACAGGTCTACCCGAGGCAGGCCGAACCGGTCGGACACTTGTCGGAACACCTGTGGGTGGAGCTGCCATTCCGCCTCCCCCAGAGTTCGACGACTGAGCCAATCTGCTCTGGTGTTGAATACCCCGGCCAGATGTTCGGCCTTGATCGAGGCTAGATTTTCTTCCGCCCAGGACATGATGGACATGGCCTCCTTGTGAAGCTTCGAGGCCCGGGTCCCCCCTTGGCGATTTATGTAGGCCTTGGCCGATGTGTTGTCTGTGCGTACCAGCACATGGACCCCTTGAGAAGATCCTGGAACTGGAGGAGAGCCAGCCGGATCGCCCTCAGCTCCAGGAGATTTATGCTGAGTGCTGTTTCCTGAAGGGACCACAGGCCCTGAGCCACTCTGGGCCCCACATGTGCCCCCCACCCCGAAAGGCTGGCATCCGTCGTGACAACCACGGGGTCGGTCTATCAGAGACCTCGGCCTCGCGAGAGTCTGCCTTCCTGTTGCCACCACCTCAGACTCCTCCTCACGGAGGGCGTGAGGGCAAGGAGAAGGTTCCGCTGACACTCTATCTGATTCTGATAGGGACGGAGGAATCGCTGTAAAGGCCGCATGTGGAACCGGGCCCAATCTATCACATCTAGGCACGACACCATGAGGCCTTGAAGAGAGGCTAACTTCATAAGGCCTATCCGTTCGGCCGACATGACGGCAGCTAAGGATGTCCTGATTCGTATTTGCCTCTCCTCCGAGAGCGCTACCTGAAATTTCTCTGTGTCCAATAGTAAGCCTAGATGGACCATCTGGCGGCTGGGACTCAGAGAACTCTTTTCGTAATTTATTACAAAACCCAGGGACGAGAGGACCCGGATAGTCAGATCCAGGTCTCGACTGGCAGTTTCCGGGGACCTCGATCTCACCAGAATGTCGTCGAGGTAGGGATATGCTCGCAGTGCGATCAGGAGTTTGTCAGGCTATCAGTGCGATCAGGAGTTTGCTGAAACAGCGGGGTGCTGATGATAGTCCGAATGGGAGTGCGCAATATTGATAGTGGTGGCTGCCATAGCAGAAGCGCAAATACTGGCGGTGGCTGGGTCGAATGGGGACGTGGAGATACGCCTCCGTCAAATCCAGGGACGTGAGATAGTCCCCTTGTTCGAGGGAGGCAACGATGGATCTCCACGTCTCCATCCGAAAACGTCTCTTCCGTATCCAACGGTTGAGGCGCTTGAGATCGAGAATGGCCCTCTGGGTCCCGTCCTTCTTGGGGATGAGGAAAAGGGTGGAATAAACTCCCCATCCCCGCTGACAACTCGGGACGGGCTCGATGGCCCCTATCTCCAATAGGTGAGAGATCGCTTTGAGCTTTTGGCGATGCTTCTCTGGGTTCTGAGACAGAGGGACCCGCCAGAATCTGTGGCGCGGTCTGGACGTGAATTCTAGGGCATAACCGTTCGTCACCGTCTCCAAAATCCACGCATCGCTGGTAACGTGTCGCCAGCGATGCGCGAAGTTGAGGAGACGGCCGCCGATCGCCCCTGAACCAGCGGACGATGTAGCGTCACACCGGTCTGTGCTCCTTGTTGCTCTTACCTGTACTTGAGGAAGAGCCGCCTGTCTGCTCGCGACCCCTGGGAAAGACCCTTGTTCTGTTCCATTTACTGCGGGGCTTCTGCCCCTCACGGGGTCTGCGGTCGCTGCGGGAAGAACGAAAGGAGTGAGATTTTGCCTTGGGAGGTTCCTTATGACTAGAGGGCAGGACCTTCCGTTTCTCCTTATTTTCGATAAGAAGAGGCTCTAACGCCTCGCCGAACAACTTCGTCCCCTTAAACGGTACCGCCACCAATCTTGCCTGAGACCCGGCATCGACCGCCCAGTGGCGAAGCCAAATATTGCGGCACGCCACCACATTAGAAGCCATAGCCCGCGCCGAGAAGTGCATCGAATCTAGGGAGGCGTCGGCCGAAAACGTGGACGCCAACGCAATCTTCTTTAGGGTATTTTTAACAGACTTCGGTAAACTAGGCTCCTCCTCAGCCAGCTGCTCTGACCAGAGATATGCAGCCCGAGCCAAAATAGAATTTGCCGCCGCGGCCCTAAAGGCGTAGGCCGTGGCCTCGAAATTGCGTCTAAGTGATACCTCGACCTTCTTGTCACACTGGTCCTTCGGACCCCCTTCCCCTTCGGACGGAAGCACAGTGGAGGACGACAGCGCCGCCACGGGGGCGTCGACCGCCAGCACCTTCAGGTTGTCCATGACTTGATCCTGAAATGAGTAAAGCTTATTGATTAAGCGTGGGGGGTGTCTCGTTGCAGCTGGAGTGGCCCATTCTGAATCTAAGACATTTTGGAATGGCTCGGGAAAGGGTATTGGTTGGGGTTTGGAAGGGCCCTGAGGGAAAAGCCTCTTTGCTGAGACCTTGCCCCCCGAGGCCACCGGGGTGGTGGCAGGTTCTGTTGCAAGATCCAGGGCCTGTACTGCCTTGGCCAGCATTCGGGGGGAAAGTTCCATAGGAAACAGCCTGTCCATCTTTTGGTCGGGCAGATCCTCTTGGTCACCTGACAACTCCCCTTCCTCGCGCTCAGACCCAGAAGGGGCCGATGCTGAAGAATACTCAGAAAAAGCCGGAGATCTAGGAGCTCTGCGCCTATGTCCATGCTTGGGGCGACAGGACTGATGGGTCCTATAAGTACGCGCCCTGCGGTGTTTCTTGCGGGCTGGCGTATCAGAATCTATTGAAGAGCCATACTCCTCTGAGGAGAAAAAGGCTTCAGGGGTAGGGGACCTGTGGCGCTTTTGTACATGGCGCCTGAAACCAGGGCGTTGCTGGGTCTGAGAAGCCTTCACTGCCCCCGCTACCGCCCCTTTCACCAGGTCCAGAATCTGTTTCTGCATATTGTCAGGGAGGAGGGTGGGCATGGCTGAGGTGCCTGCTGTCTCCACCCCCCCTTTCCGTTCGACCTCGCCCTCCCTGGGGGCCTCTTGAGACATACCTGAGGCTCCGGGAACGCTGACAAGTTTTGGCGGGAAAGCAGAATGAACGCCGCGGTCCGTCCACCGCCCGCGATGTGCCCACGTCGGTAGACGAGGGCTGGGGAGAACAATCCTCTCCCCGTGGGGATACCGGCCGCGTTCGCGTCCTTAGAGAGACGCGTAGAGATCCCGGGACTACGCCGCGCGGGAGGCGCCTGAGGAAAGTCTCCCGCCCAACTGCCAACGGTCTGTCAGTAGCCGATGGTGGCCGGGCTAAACAAGCGTTCCGGGACTGCGCCGCACGGAAGACGCTGTGAGTTCTGCCAGGCGAGGCGGCGACGGTCCCTTGGGGAGCCGCTCTTCCGCTCGCACTGGGGCAGATCGGCCTCTCGAAGTCCCCGCCTCCGTGAGGGAAAAAATGTGCGTCCGAACCTCTCTGAGGTAAATGAGAGGCGGAGCGGCCTACTCCCGGCCCGACAACGAGCACTGCCGAAAACGCAGGCTGAAGGGAGTCTTTTCTGTTCTCTTTTTATGCCCTCAGGGAGTGACAAACAAAGAAAAGGCGGGAGGTGGAGGGAGGGAAGAGGCGAGAAAAGGAAGAAGGAAAATTGAAGAAAATACTGAAGAGAGAGAAGACTGAAGGCTTAAGCTGTGGAGCTTTGCCAAAAAGCGACCTGCTTCAAGAGAAGGCAGGGCAAAAACTGGGGGGCGGGGCGCCCTCCTGCGTGGGAGGAGACTCTCTTTGAAGTGACCCTGCCTTCTCAGGAGCAGGAGGACATCCCATTGGTCCGGAATGCCCCCCTTACTCCTTCCAGAGAATGTACTGTTCCTCTTTACTCTAGAATGGCTTTTCCCCTAGTGACTGTTGCTGGTGTCTCTTCTGCATCTCTTTTTAGAGTGTGAGCCCTCTGGGGACAGGGAGACATTTATTGATTTATTTTGCTATGTAAACTAGGGATGTGCAACATAGGGGTGGCAGGCGAGTCAGAATTGCTCTGTCGCAGTCCATGGAAAATAGCCGCAGCCTCCCCTGTGATTGCACACATGCTCCATCTGCTTTTACTTTCGCGGTTGGCGTACATACACAATCACAGGGAGCGTGTGGGGCTATTTTCCATGGACTACAGCAGAGCAGTCCTGACTCACCTGCCGCCACCCCCCACACCGCACATCCCTGATAGGATTGCAGTTCAATTTTATTATAGCTCTGGATAACTTGTGACAGGGTCAGTTTGTATGTTATAAAATGCAGTTCAAGTATTTGGGCCGCTCTCTGAAGAATACAGAAGCTGGCATCTCTACTTCTTGTTAGGGTGTCCCTCTTTCATTGGTACCTATTCTCATTTTGCAATCGTGCTTCCTTTGCATTATCCACGTTTCTTTGCCAATTGCTTGCCAGATTATGTTGCTGCATTTTAGTTAATCACTTTCACTTGCTTCTTTTTATTTCATAATGGCAGCTTCAAATTGCTTCTTAATGATAGCTTCTATGCTTTCTATGCATTTTATATCAACTTTTCCATTTTCTGTTTCATCATACTCAACATATCTAAAATATATTGTGGTTTTGCTATTGGAAGGAATGAGTACGTAGGGAAATAAAAACCCAGATATTTCCTTGCGCACATGCTCTAAATATTCTAGTTCAGGGGTTCTCAACCCCTCCCTGGCCAAGTACCACCTCTGGCTCCATTCTCCTGCTGTGTACCACCGGAAATGACAGACGATGACATCATCACCAGTTACTTCCTGGTTTTCGAAGGCCAGAAAATGCAGGGAGGAGGCTCTGGGCGGATGGGAGGCCCCTTCTCAGCATTCCTGAGAGGCTTGCCACAGTGCTAAAAGTGCCGCATTGAAGCGGGGTTCTGGCGGTCCCGCAGTCCGAGTACCACCAGCAGTCGGCCAGAGTAACACTGGTGGTATGAGTACCACTGGTTGAAAACCTCTGTTCTCACCGCTCTCACTGGGTAGCGCATCACCCCCCAGCGGGAGGTTGGTGCATCACCCCCCGCTGCCGCTGCGTCACCCACCGGGCCGCCGTGTCACCCCCTGCTGCCACCCTGAGCTGGGAGTGGGTGACGATGTGTCTTCCTCTGCCAACAGCTCGGCCACTTCTGACTAGGTCAAAAGCGGCATTCTTCGTGCATGTGCACAACACCACTTGAAGCCTCTTGCCCTCAGAGGCGTTGTGCACATGTGCAAAGAACGCCGCTGTCAGCCTAGTCAGAAGCAGCCGAGCCACCGGTAGAAGAAGACGTGTCATCACCCTTCTTCTGGCTTGGACCGGGCGGCAGCAGGGGTGACACAGCCCGCAACGTTGGGTGCATCACCCCTCCTGTCGCGTCACCCCTGGCATCCCACCTACCCCGCCACGCGGTAGTGACACCATTGCTTGTTCTAGATACATTCATGGTATGAACATCAAAACATCATTTCCTGTTTGAGAAATGTCATGAAGAAAGCTACATTTTTCAGAGTTAGGAAGTATGAATACATTACTAAGCAATGATATTTAACTATTTTCATTTTTATTAACCGACTCAGTTAACTTTTTACATAACAAGCACTATTTTTTTTATAACCACCTATAGCAATATGTACCGAAATATTTAATAGCACAAAAAACATACCAGGACAGCACAGCTATGTATCACAGGATAGATTCCCCTTGTTGATCTGAGTACTTAAATGTAGATTGCTTCATGCATAGAAAAGATGGGTCTTTACATTTCCACCATGGGCTGGCCATGTACTTTCCATAATCTTTGAAAGTCAACCATTTATTTGAAAACACATGGTAAACATGCACGAGCCCAGCGAACTCAGCTAATCATAGCTCCTGGGACCACATTTACTCGATATTTGTCAGATGCACAAATTACCTTCAAATGTTACAGGAAATATGTGGATGACCCCTGGTAGAAAATCACAATTTCAATGACGGTAGGAAATTAGTTCCTTATTATATGTATGTTTTCATATATGACTAGGAAAAATGTATGTTAGAGTACTTTGGAAAAGTTCAGCATAATTCAAATATTATCATTGGCCCAAAAGTGACAGTGTGCAGTAGGAAAAATTGAAAACATCTTCTTGAATCTCCCAACAACTGTTGCCCCCCCCACACACAAAAAAATGTCATGGGGTAGAACATGGCTTTAAAAATTAATTTCACTAGCATAGTCAAAATGTAAAGTGTGTGTGTGTGTGTGTGTGTGTGTGTGTCTGTGTCTGTGTGTGTGTGTGTGTGTGTGTGCGCGCGCGCGCGCATGTTTCACTATCTCAGTAGGAAAGTCAGTAATGTATACGAACATTTTCTTTGTAATAATAACAAAGCTGAAACATTTACCAAGAGATGCTTGTATTGAGTTTGAAAATGCACAGCCAGAGCAATCAGGATATATGGACACATTTTGTCATTATCTTAAATATTTTCAATAAGTAGTTAGCCCAATAAGTGGATAGCCCATTCCTATGCTGTCCACCACACTGTTGTAAATGTGCCATAAAGCACGTTGTGATAGCATGGAGTCCAGTCCCGCTGGCTTGAAGGCCAATGCTGGCGGCAAGGGAGCAGTGCCTGCCGGAGGTTGGTGAGCTTCGCACCGGCTGGCAGGAAGGCGGGGAGAGGGTGGTGGGGAGGTGGCATTTCGGGGCAGGGAGAGGGCAGGGAGGAGGGTGGATCACACAGAAGACATTCAACATTTCCCTGTAGTTGCACATTTCAGGGTAAGTTTTTTTTTAAATGAAAGTCAAGTTGTCTTCTCATAAACTTGCTCGTTAATAATCTTGCCACTCTTGACAGAACCCCTGGTAAAGTCCTGTAGAACCTTAAGGTTCACTACAACATAGCTGGACACCAGTATTAGATCACTTTGATTTCCAGTTCAACAACAGGAAAATGGAATGTGAGTCACAATGTTTTGACCATGATTTCCAGAGAGACCACAGATTAAATGCAAAACATGTTCATGAGGATTTAATCCAGATTCATGTTGTTATGCCTAGTCCCTATCACAACAAAAATATCATCTCATGTTTCAGTTTCAATAGTTGATGAAACTTAATAGCCCAATCCTATCCTTCCCCCGCTTCCCCCGGCTATAGCATGTAGGCATGCCAAAACAGGCAACACTGTGTATGCTATTGGGGGGGGGGGTAATTGGGAGGCTTGGGAGAGGCAAGGAAAATATTTTTTCTAATCTCTCTGTAGGTCCCTTGATCACCTATGGGTCTCCTTAGACCTGCCAGAGCTGTATAGCTGGTGCAAGTCTTAGGAGAGAAAAGGGGCAGGTCAGGAGGCTCCAGAGAGGATAGCATCCCGCAGCACATTGTTCATGCCAGGATACACCCCTTCCTGCCTCCGACACACCTCTCGACATCCACCAAGGAACACCCCCTCCCTTGCCCACAGAAAGCCCCACCACCAACATGCCAGGACAGACAGAACCTCTCCCAGCTGCTGCCATGCATGGGGTGCCGGTTGTCGTCTCTGGTAGCAGCCCAGAAGCACGTAACAACATGCATCATCAGAACTGCATTTACGACACTGTAAAGCACGTTCCGCTGCCAGAACACTAGTTCTAGCAGCGGACCCAGCCCATAGGATTGGGCTGTTATATTTGTAAGCTTCACAAAACACAGTGGCTATTCAAACATTTTAATAACGCCAAAAAAAATCTTTACAAATTATAGTCAGTATAGCATTCCAGATCACAATATCATAATGCATAATATGTGGGCTATAATAATCAGTATTTGCACAAGTACAGAGAGAGCATTAAGAAAAAAGATCTCTTAGAAAGCTTCACATTTGTTAAGTCATGTAGATTTGATCAATCTGTCAGACAGTTTTATGATGTGTTAACAAAGAAAATATGAAGACTGCAATTGCAAAGAAGGGAGGGGAGGACAATATCTACCCAGTAATTTAAGCTGCAGGTGTTTGATAGAACTAATTAAACTATCAGAACACTGTTATACATACTGATTTTTTTATTTTTTGGTTCAGTAAAAATCTTGCAATATTAAATCTACACTCCTCCCCCCCTTTTTGTAATAACACATTAAATCATTTTGTATACTGTAAAAAGAAATGGCTGCATGATAAAGGATAACATTCAACAGCATATCCTAAAATCCTACCTAAGTTCTCCTGCACTGATACAGTGGGTCCAGCACAGGCTGCACTGCATCCTGCAAGGGAAATTAGCAGGCAGGAGGTCTCCTCAGGGTAGGGAGGCATTTGTCCCCTTGCCCCGGTGAAATCCCCAGACACCGCCATGGGGCAACTCAGACCTGCACAAGCTAAATAGCTGGTTCAAGTCCGCGTTGCTCCAAGAAGGAAGATCAGGTCCGGGAAGGGGGGTATGATATAGTGTGCACCGGTGCCACTGATCCTACCCCCCTCCCAGGCCCAATCCAGCCATACCCACCCTCATCACCACCTTCCCCCCACCCCTGAATGGCCTGGCAGGGGACTTACCTGCTCTAGCAGGGGTCCTCCACAGTGCTAGTATGTGCGTGAAGGCCTTGGTCTTCGCGCTAGCGCGCCTAGACTGCATACCCTCACAAAGCTCTTTATGGTGCTTTTGTAACAGTGTGGAAGCCTGAAGTGCTGGTGGAACACCTGCTCTGCTGGTGCAACAGTTAGGCATGATCGGGTGCAAAGGTCGAAATCCTATATACCGGGGGTTCTCAACTGGTGGAACTGCCATTTGGTGGTACTCGAACCCCTGGCTGACAAGATAGCGGCCCCCATTGCGACTGCTCCATGCTGTGGCGGAGCCCTGAAAACAGTGGCACAAGTTCTGGCAAGTCAGCAGAGCTTGAGTACGCAGGCTTCCTGCTCTGGGAAGGGTTTTCCCGCCTGCCCTTGCCCCCTTACCACTTGATTTCTGGGCTCTGGCATGGTGAAAACCTTGAATTTATCATTATTATTATTATTATTATTATTATTATTAACAGTATTTACAATACTGAACAAAAAGTTATAATGAACAAAATGAATAATAATGAACAAAAAGTTCACAAAGCGGTTTACAGACAAAATCAAATGATTAAATGGCTACCTGTCCCAAAAGGGCTCACAACCTAAAAAAAATGCAAAAAAACCACCAGCAAACAGCCACCAGAAAAGACACTGTGCTGGGGTGAAAGGGGGCAGTTACTCTCCCCCTGCTAAATATAAAAGGAGCATCAATTGAAACAGTGCCTCTTGCCCAGTTAGCAGGGGACAATCATCAACATCATCGCCACGTACTTCTGGCGCGGCAGCAGTCCAAGAGGTGGTATGCCACGTCGAGGGGGTTGAAAACCCCTGCTATATACTATTACCTGAGAGTAAGTTCCACTGAACACAGTGGGATTTACTTCTGAGTAATGTATAGCAGGTGGTATAGCAGGAGTAATGTATAGCGGGCCAGTGGGTGGTGCAGTGGGTTAAACCGCTGAACCATGAGCTGTCGATCGAAAGGTCGGCAGTTTGAATCCGTGACGGGGTGAGCTCTCGTTGCTTGGCCAGCTCCTGCCAACCTAGCAGTTCCAAAGCATGTTAATGCGAGTAGATGAATAGGTACCGCTTGCGGGAAGGTAAACAGTGCTCCATGTGTCCAGCTGCATGCTACGCACTGCGGCAAGGAGAGTCATGCCGGCCACATGACCACGGAGGTGTCTTTGGACAACGCTGGCTCTTTGGCTTTGAAATGGGGATGTGAGCACCACACCCTAGAGTCCGACACGACTGGACTTAATTGTCAGGGGTCACCTTTACCTTTACCTAATGTATAGGATTGGGCTATAAGTAACCATTTTTCATCAATATGAAGCATGCACACACACAAATTTAAGGAAACTGACCATGTTGGGTAGCCTGAAACTGTACTTCTTGGTATACAATTCATAAAGCATGATGATTTGGGTTCTTAGCATATTTCCATGGGGTTTTGTCAAGACCTGTGGCTTTGAGAAATGGTCTGCATAGGCATCGACAGCAGGTTTAACCACTGGACCCTTCCTCATGGCTCCACCCAAGAAATCTCAAATGGGTAAGACTCGTCAGGAGAAGATACAGCAAACTAAAATAAAATAAAATAGTGCCTGTGTGTTTTAAACAAATTCTAAATTATGCAGAAACAATTTGTTTTTTTTTTAAGAATATGGCCTCTGTTCATTTTGTCTGACAATTCAAACAGCATTTCAGGTAAATGACATTAATAAGGAAATAGCTGAAGTGGAAATAAATTGATGCTAATTAGTGTGGTTTTTTCCCCTCTATGTCCCTCTGGGTGAAAGAGAGAGGTAGAGAATACAAAGTGTTGATGGTTTTATCTATCTGATCAATAATGGAAAGTGGTAGGGGCAAGAGGATGTTTGTAGCAGCCATTTTCAAGGTGGGGAATACACTAAATCAATTATAAAGGTATTTTTTAAAGTCATTTTGTACACTGTAAAATGAAATGGCTGCATAATAAAGGATAACATTCAACAGCGTATCCTATAACTCCAGGTACCCTAAAGATAAAGAACTAACAGCCCGATCCTACCTAAGACTTATGTAAGTTAATGGGACTGAGTTACAGTTCTCATTGGGACCCTAGTGTCTAATGTTGATTGACAGCCCAATCCTATGCTGGCCTTACACTGGCAGATCTTGCTGTGGCAGTTGGCTCTGGTGTTTTGTGGCTTGCTACCAATGACGTAGGAGCCAGTAAGCTCCACACCGGCAGTAGTGGGTCACAGAACCTTCACTGAAGCAGGTAGGTCAGCAGCTGGGGCATTTTGGGGTGGATCAGGGCAGAGAGTGGGCTGGGCCAGGGGTGGGAGAGTGAGGATCACAGAGGCACTAGAGCACGCCAAGATTTTATCCGTTGCTTCTCAGCCCAGACCTCCCCCCGGCTTCTCTTCAGACTTACACCAGCTAAAGAGCTGGCATAGGTCCAAGGAGCCCCATTGGAGACCAGGAGGCCTGTGGAGAGGTAAATAGAGTTTTACTTAACTCTTCTGGGCTGTCTGGTTTCTCTCCCCCCCCCCAACCCATAGCATGCAGAGCACGCTCTGCCGGCAGCACTGCATGGTCTGAGGCATGCACAAAATCAGAACATATGGCAGAGTCTCCTGTAATGGCAAAAGGAACTCTGGGGTGTGCTCTCATTGCATGCAGTATTTCTAACGTAATTACAGTACTACTAGAGCATCTGTGGAACTCCTTGCCACAGGATGTGGTGATGGCACCTGGCCTAGATGCCTTTAAAAGGGGATTGGACAGATTCATGGAGGAAAAGACCATCACAGGTTACAAGCTATAAGCAACCTCCTGGCTTTAGAAGTAGGTTTTCTCTGTGCCAGGTGCAGGGGAGTGGCAGCAGGAAACAGGATTTATCTTGTTGGCTGTGTGCTCTCTGAGGCATCAGGGGGGGGGGCACTGTGTGATACAGGAAGCTGGATTAGATGGACCTTTGGCCTGATCCAGCAGGGCTCTTCTTGTGTTCTTAAGTGTATTTATTTCAAAACAGATGCAAATACTCTCTAGCACACCAAGGTAAGACACATCTGGCAATGCTGAAATATGGAGTTGTCTGAGTTCCACTGCCATTTTACACATTTATATCACATCTAGATTGGATTGGGGGAAGAAGTGATGTCAGTAGCAGCCAGAAACATATATTTGTACTTGGAAAATGCTAGCTGTTTTTAATTGAGAAGTCCACCAAGTTCACTCATTCTGATCTCTTAGAATGATAACAAAATACCTCTTTATTCTCTCAATAGCAGTCCCAAACAGGGAACAAATACAAATAATGTAGTGCTACTGGACCTTCTTATCACCACCACCACCACCACCACCGCCCTCTACATACCCAAAACTTGAATACATTACCGTGTAATTAAACAGCAGTCATGAACTATGCTGTCTTCCACAAACATGCCATTCTCATCATCCGTTTCAACAAGGTGGCCATCATGGTACCAATGCACTTGTGTTGTGTTATCAAGGTACGTTGCTGTACACTGAAATGGCAAGCGATCACCACGAAAAACCACCTGCCTCTGTGATGGTATCAATTCAAAAAGAGGTAACTCCAATGGTCCAGCTGTAGATAGAAGATTGAAAACAAAAAAATACATTTATTCCATTGATGATAAATAGAAAAATGTCCAACAGCTTAAGAATTTTTTTTAGCAGCACTAAATTCAACACCAAATTATCCTAAACAGAGATTCCTATATCACAGCTGCTAGGAACTATGAAGATTTGAAAGACTTCTCCAAAGGTTGCTTGGATTCTTGTAGGACTTGTACTGGGTGAGGGCAAAGAAGTCTTGCTTCTCTCAGGTTGACTTGAACTGAAGGCAAGACAGTGGCACAGCCCTTAGTATCTGCTCCCCCACGGGAAGGGTGAAGGGTAGAGACCTCTTCTCCCCACTCTTCCCAAGGTGGCTGCAACATTATGATGGGGAGACATGGGCACGAAAACCAAATGTGGGGGTGGAAATGTGCATTGCCTCATCTCTTGGTCACATGGCAGTACGGATAATAGGCATTGATCTAGGTGACTTATTTTAAAATGAGTCTTGAGCTTTACTTACAAATAGGATTACATACTGGGCATTGGCCTAGTGCCGTTTACTCTAACAAGTTGGCAATTTTATTCTTTTTAAACCTGACTGAAATGCCACATGAAAGTCTGCCAGATGCAGATTAACCACAATTTAGAATGAACAAAACAAGAATGCATCATTAGATTCGTTGTATCCTTCCAATAAAGCTGTAGCTTCACTGGTACTAATCAAACTTATTTTTAAGCACCTGGTGCAAAATATTGTTTAATATAGCAGGTGTGACATGTCCATTTCCATACTTAGGCAGTTATTCACTTCTGTATATATAAACTATGCAGATTTTGTGTGAGAGAGAGAGATAGTCAAGAATTGAACCACTAAAAATGATTCAGGTGACTCAGTATTTTTAAACTGTCTGGTTCAGTTCTGGTTCAAACACTAACTTTAAAAAGTGGATTGCTAACCTGCTCAGATAATTTGAACTGGTGCTGAAACAGCGTATTTCATGCAGAATAACATCAAACCAACAAACTGACTTAAATCCGTAAGAAAATAACTAAAATTCATGTTATTAAGATTTCAGGTTTTCATCGCCAGCAACAATAAACTTAGAACAAAATTTGTTTACGGGTTTAAAAGTCATGGTTAAGCAAAAAGCAAAGTAAGCTAAAAAACTTAAACGTGATGTTTCATCCAGCTAATACTGGAGCGGCTCCAGTTCAGTGTGGTGCAAGCTGACTCTTACCATCTCAGCGTTGCTTCAGGGTTCTGAGCCGCTCCAGCTAGAAAATATCCAGTATGAACTGGATGAAATGTCGCGTTTAAGTTTTTTAGCTTAATTTGCTTTTTACTTAACCATGACTTTTAAACCCGTAAATAAATGTTGCTCTAAGTTGATTAATGTTATTGTTTTTATGCCTCCTTCTCCTATAATCAGGGACAGTGACACCCAGGGCACCCTCGGGCAAATGCTGGGGCCCCATGTTCTCATTCCTTTTCCTATGCAAACTGGTTTTGTGAACTTTTACTGAACAAGGGTATTTCACTACACCACTACCAGTAATAATATGCAATGATTCTATTTTCGGATGAGCTAGTGGTCAGAGGAGGCCCAGCCACCCAGGCAAAGTAACCAATTGATTATGTTATGAATGAGTCTAACTGCTAAACACCCTTCTCATTTTACAGTCACACTTTATTCTGTAAGATGAGCAAATATAATTACAGTATATGATTATTGGTAAATATTACAGAACATGGAGTATTTGTGGCAAGAGTTATACCTGCAATAGGTAAACTAACTAGTCTTATACGGTCAAGTAAGTAGTTCAGAGACACAAGGATCATGGCTGATTCAATCTAGTGTAACAGGTACATACGCACGCATGCAATCATTTTGCACAAACATCCAATGTTACATCACGATCAGCTCAAAGACCATCCGAGGGAGCATTTGCCCTCTGGCAGAAAGAATGTTTTGATTCTCTAACAGCCCAATCCTAACCCTTTTCCCTGCCATAGCCATGCCAAAATGGGCTGTGCTGTATGCTATGGTGGGGGGGGGGCAGATTGAGAGGCTTAGGAGGGGAAAAGGAAAATATTTTCCCTTACCCCTCCATAAGCCTCCCGATCGCCAACTGACCTAGGACCTCCTAGGACCTGCGCTAACTCTTTACCTGCACAAGTCCAAGGAGAGAAAGAGGGCATGTCGGGAGGCTAGGATAGGAATAGCATCCAGTGCAAGTTGTACATACTGAGTGCCTCCCCCTCCTGCCTCCATGACACCCCCAGCTCTTCCCCCATTCTGCCGTTCCCCCATTCCATTCCACCCACCCCACCAACTCGGCGGCAACGGGCACTCCTGTCTGTGTCGCCGCGTGTGGGGCCACTCCAGCAGCGTTCTGGAAGTGCACAGTTTCACGCGTGGCCAGAGCGCTGTTCACAACAGCCATAAAGCAGTTACTGCTAGCTAGCTGCCAGAACGCTAGGTAGCAATGCATATGATTGCAGCCTTAGAGACACAGATATCAAGAAAGTGTTCTCAAGCTCAAATGACTGTATAAGTGAATTAGATAATGATCCAATAAATATTTCCATCCCTCTCCTCCCCACTCTTCTTTTTGCCTTTCCTTCTTATATCCTGAACCAGATACAACTGTCATAACATTAGATGCAAATGTGTATAGCATTACTTTCTCAGGGAACGAAACATTTGCAGCTCAAGTCTGACTAATGTTGTTGTTCAGTCGTTAAGTCGTGTCCGACCCTTCGTGATCCCATGAACCATATCCCGCCAGGCCTTCCTGTCCTCCACTATCTTCCTGAGTTCGCTCATTTTCATGTTCGTTGCATCGGTGATGCTGTCTAACCATCTCATCCTTGGCCTTCCCCTTCTCCTTTTGCCTTCAATCTTTCCCAGCATCAGAGTCTTCTCCAGAGAGTCCTCTCTTCGCATTAGGTGGCCAAAATATTTGAGTTTCAGCCTCAGTACCTGTCCTTCCAGGGAACAGTCAGGCTTGATTTCATTTAGAATTGACTGATTTGATCTCCTAGCAGTCCAAGGGACTCTCAGGAGTCTTCTCCAGCACCACAGTTCAAAAGCATCTATTCTTCGGCGCTCAGCCTTCCTTATGGTCCAACTCTCGCAACCATACATTGCTACTGGGAACACCATCGCCCTGACTATACGAACTTTTGTTGGCATGGTGATATCTCTGCTTTTTATTATGCTGTCTAAGTTTGCCATAGCTTTCCTTCCAAGGAGTAAGCGTCTTTTAATTTCATGGCTGCTGTCTCCGTCTGCAGTGATCTTGGAACCCAGAAAAGTAAAATCTGTTACTGCTTTCATTTCTGCCCCTTCTATTTGCCAGGAATTGATGGGACCCGATGCCATGATCTTAGTTTTATTAATGTTGAGTTTCAAGCCAACTTTTGCACTCTCCTCTTTCACTCTCATCAAGAGGCTCTTTAGTTCTTCTTCACTTTCTGCCATTAGGGTGGTATCGTCTGCATATCTGAGGTTGTTGATATTTCTCCCAGCAATCTTGATTCCGGCTTGCGATTCATTCAGCCCTGCATTTCTCATAATGTACTCTGCATATAAGTTAAATAAGCAGGGTGACAATATACAGCCTTGCCGTACTCCCTTCCCAATTTTGAACCAATCAGTTGTTCCATGGCCGGTTCGAACTGTTGCTTCTTGACCCGCATACAGGTTTCTCAGGAGACAGATAAGGTGGTCTGGTACCCCCATCTCTTTAAGAATTTGCCACAGTTTGTTGTGATCCACACAATCAAAGGCTTTTGCGTAGTCAATGAAGCAGAAGTAGGTGTTTTTTTGGAACTCTCGTGCTTTCTCCATGATCCAGCGCATGTTGGCAATTTGATCTCTAGTTCCTCTGCCTCTTCGAAACCCAGCTTGTACGTCCGGTAGTTCTCGGTCCACGTACTGCTGAAGCCTAGCTTGTAGGATTTTGAGCATAACCTTGCTAGCATGTGAAATGAGTGCAATTGTACGGTAGTTTGAACACTCTTTGGCACTGCCCTTCTTTGGAATTGGAACGTAAACTGACCTTTTCCAATCCTTTGGCCACTGCTGAGTTTTCCAAATTTGTTGGCATATTGAGTGCAGCACTTTCACAGCATCATCATTTAGGATTTTAAGTAGCTCAGCTGGGATATTATCATCTCCACTAGCTTTGTTGTTAGTAATGCTACCTAAGGCCCACTTGACTTCACTCTCTAGGATGTCCGGCTCTGGGTCAGTGACCACACCAGCGTGGTCATCAGGAACATTAAGTCTGACTAATATTGATCAGTAATTTCCTTTCATATTTAGCTACATTGATCACAATAAATCTACATACACTAACACACACATAATGGCCATCTCCTAAAGGTCTGTATTTTTATTTTGTGAGTATAATAATTATATTTATCTAAATTATTATCCTTTTACACAGTGTTATCCTCAATTTATCTGCACATAAAATATTGAATCTTCCCAGTTCAGGCTACAGTGGAAACATCTGGGCATCTCATCAGGGTTGTAGGGAGGAATGAGTTCTCTGACTGAATAATGTATGGACAACAGAGTGTAGTTTTAAAAAGTGGGTCCCAATGCTAAAATGTTTGGGAACCACTGATAGAAAACTTAACTTTGGTATATGCATAGCTAGCCTTACCAGATCCAAACTGGGACAGAGTGCCTAGACCTTTAGGAGAAGGAATGTGGGCAGGTGTAGCTTAGACTCCTTAGATTGTACTCTAAGCTACCCCTTAGATCCTTAGAGCACAATCTCTAGTATTCAGAGTGTTCAGTCTCACTGAACACACTGTTATACCAAGTACTCGGGGTTAGACTCTGATAGCGGCAACTTAGAGCTTCTCAAAACCAAGCTACACATTACAAGTACATCTGTACAACAGTAGCCCACCATCCATTTTCAACCAGTGGTGCTTCCAGTGGTCACAATTCAGAATAGAGAGGCAGCAGGGAAGAATGGCTAAGCAGACCCTGACCATTTCACTCCCAATCACTCAGCAGATGCAGCTTTTCTGGTTCAAAATAGGCCAGCAAGTTACTGTTGCATGGCTTTGTAACAAAGTACTGTAACTACTTCTACATTCCAAGCAGCACTAATGTTTCCAAAGGAAGTGTATATGTAGCCGCAGTATTTTAAAGACCTTGCTCACCCTGACTCATTATTATGAGTCATATAGCATAGAAACAAATTGTCTGTGCTGCATTTCAGTAAACAGAGGCAAGCCACTGCAGATACTGCAGGCCACTGGGAATGAAGAAAACCTGGCACTGAATTTTCAAGCATATTTCATTGCAGAGCTATACCTAAAATATAAACGCTAATACACAACCAAATGCTGGTGTACAACATAGAAATCAAACCTGAAATCACAGAATGAAGGGATCCCCATTTTTACAGGAAACATACCACATGGCAATGTTAGACTTGTAACGAACCTATCTCTAGTGTACAAGTACATTTTATCAGTAGTGGCCCTACACCCCCACCGTGGGAGGGGGCCGCCGCCGCGACACCCTCCCACGGACGCAATATTCCCCCACAGGATGCCACACACCCCTCTCCCCTGGGGGTGTGGTGTCATCATTGCGCACCGCCACAGCGCGGAAATACCCCCCGGCTCTTTTCGGCTCCTTTTCGGAGCCAAACAGCGCCCGGGAGGGCGAAACCTGCAGCCGACAATGACTGCATCAAGATGAACCAGCGGCGGAGGAAGCAACAGCTCCAACGGAAGGTACACCCCCCCGCGGCCCGCCGCTTGGGGCCCACCACCCCCACCGGAATGACGCCTCTGCATTTTATAGGCTGTGACAGAATGAATGTCAAAAATGGTTTAGCATTTACTTGCCAGTTAGTCCCTTAATAGCAATAAAACATAATGCCATTCAAAATCATTTTCACATGGCAGTTTAGAGTACCATATTTTTCACTCTATAAGATGCACTTCTTATAAAAAAATAGGGGGAAATGTCTGTGCGTCTTATGGACCAAATGCTGTAAAAAGTGTCTTTCTTCTAACAGTGTTCCGGCTGCTTGGCCGCTTATCTCGTTGTTGTTTTGCAGCTCCAATCTTCTTGTGCCCCAGCTCCCAGTCACGTTTGGCGCCTGCGCAACGTTCCCAGGCGTTGGACGCGAACAGGAAGCTCTGCACAAACAGCAGAACTTCCTGGTCGCGTCCAGTGCCTGGGAACTTTGCGTAGGCGCCGAACGTGACTGGGAGCTCTGCACAAACATCACAGTTACTGTGTGGGAACTTCGTGCAGGCGCCGAATGCGACTGGGAGCTGGGGCACACAAAGATTGGAGCTGCAAAACAACAACGAGGTAAGTGGCCAAGCGGCTGGAAAACTGTTAGAAGAAAGATTCCCCCCCCCCCATTTTTAGCTCCAAAATACACATGTGTCCGATGGTCCGGTGCGTGTTATGGAGCAAAAAAATATGGTAAATTACAAACAACTTGCACAACTTGAATAAGCCACATTCTCCTCATTTAGTTTTCCCTCGAAAAAAAATGCATACGGTTTTGTCTATCTGCAGCTTCCTAGAGAGCGTACCATGTCAAGTTAATGTATTTGTAATAGATCAGCATCACATTGGAAAGATTAGCCATTTGTCCCAAAACATTTCTTGAGGCCAAAGAAGAGGATGGCTATATTTGCAGCAGTCAGCTTACCATGAGAAATACATGGGATGATACAGCTGGAGAAACATGGAGAGGATATTTTTAAGAGAATCTCATTTAAGTTCCAGAAGCACAGAGTCTTATATCATAATGTCCCACATCAATGCAAGTCAATTCTGTTCACCTTGTCTCTTAAGTTGTTTTACAGGCACAAGCACAAGCTGAGAAGGAGGGGAGAAGGAATCTGAGAAGAAACTGCTAGGGGAACATGACTCTCTCCCACATATTGCTCATTCAGAGAACTCCTTGCAGGAATAGCAGTCTTCTCTAGTGGGGGGGGGGAGCATGGCAAACCTTCTGAGATTACCCCTCCCACGACATCAGGTGCAGGGCTTGCTACATGCTTAGCTCGTCCCTGGGGCATCCACGCCCTAGTCCAGCCCTGTCTCATGTAGGGATAAGCAGGGTTGAGCTGCGCTGTTAGGCTTCAGCTCATAACTAGATATAGGTTTACAGCACAATCCTGTCCTGTCTAACTACACATGGCTGGCCTAAATGACCAGCTGCTGTATCCTAGGTCAATTGTGACCTACCAGAAGAAAGGGACGTTTGTCCCCTTCCTCCGGTGTCAGTCATGCAGGCTGCAATGGGCCTTCTCGGATGCACGTCAGCTCTGAAACTGGCGTGCATTCAGGGAGGCTGTGTAAGGCCAGGCCGGGAAGGGGCATAGGATATCAGCGCATCTCAGTGTCCAAATCCCCACCCCCTCCCAGCCCGGGCTGCCCAATGGCCCCCCACTCCCTCACCACCCTGGCCCGTCCGTCCCTGTACCGAATGGCCTAGGTCAGGGGTTCTCAACCTTTGGAGGCCCAGGTACCCCCTATCACAGTCCAATTTTCTGAAGTACTCCCTGCTACTCCCTGCTAATTAACTGCTAATTAATTGGATTAATCAATTAATTAAGTAATTGTTAAAGTATTAAAACAATTTTAAATGTGAAAAAATGTCTTATTTAACTCTGTGTGTGTGTGTGTGTGTGTGTGTGTGTGTGAGTGAGTGTGAGAGTGTGTGAGAGAGATATGCAAGGATCTCTTTTTTTCCTCCAAGTCACACTTCACAAAATCAGCTCCTCCCTCCCCTACTCCACCAAAGTACATTTTCCAAAGTACAAAAATACGTCCAAAACCAAAATTAGAGAGACAGAAGGGCTCTAAAAATAATTAAAATTTAAGATCCATGTTAATTAACACTTAATTAGCTGCTGATGGGACAGATAAGGGGCAGGGCTTGGTGTACCCCCAGCAAGAGGTCCGCGTACCGCTAGGAGTACCCATATGACAGGTGGAGAACCCCTGGCCTAGGTCTTACCTGGGTCATCTGGCGCAGGTCTCGTCTGCTGGTGGAGTGAGCAGCGCCGCTTACTCTCCGGGTGCCGAAAACGTACTTTACAGCATGTTTATGGCACCCTAGTCTGGCAGAGTGCAGGATTGCATTTTGCGTCAATTATAGTTTCCTTTTCTTCTTCCTTTTCCTCCATCCTCCCCAACTGTTCCCATTTACCATCATCCTAAACTGTCTCCCCAGAAAGGTGCTTTACACAGAAGGCACATTCTCTGTTGAACTCAGGTGTTCTATGAAAACATACTGTGGCACGCGGCAGCAAACTACTAGAGCATGAAATACAGCATTAATATTTTATAAGCTTAGCTAAATGGCTTGCATGACACATACAGTTCTACTATCACTCCATATGCATCATACTGTGAATTCATTTTGCCATTCACACAATTGGTCTTTGCTTCTCTACCTGGTGGTAAGCCAACAGCCTTGGAAACCAGCCCAAGAGCAGAGGTGAGCTAAAACATAAATTGTTCTTTTCAGATTTTCTAGATTAAAGATGGCAAACAAACAAAATCTCTGTTTGCACCTCACATCAAACAAGGAACAGACAATCTTTCAACATCAAGCATGCCAGCAGTCAGTAACAGTGTGAGTAAACATACTCATGGCTGGAGGCTTGAGATGTTACTATCTGTCTATTAATTTCCAGGACAGCCTTTTGATCTTCTAAACTCTAATCAGAATGCTATTTGTTCTGTTTTGGCAAAAGTGACAACACATTGTGAACATCTATTTTTTAAGAGTTTCAGGCCCTTATTAATTAAAACATTTAGACAACACAGACGGTGCATTAAAAATGTGTTTTTGGGGTTTGGAAAAATGACATTTGGGAGCTTTTATTTTTAATTTGTCTTCTGCCGATAGCACTGATTCTCTTCAACCCTGCTTCTCAAAATTACTACTTACTTCCTGAGGGCTACTTACTAAATAAGCTTAGAATAACTTGGATGTTATGATTCAATAATTTGGTTATATCTCAGAATAATCAATGCGTTACATTTGTTCATCAGTCTATATTTTTAAATAATGTACTTTAAGAGGGGCTTATCCACAGCCTGCAATTTCACTAAGGATAAAGCAAGCTCCCTAGAACCCTTCTGCAAAACCGTAAGACACCAGTGGGGAACCTGTGGATCCGGCCTCTGAGGCCATCCGGTCCGGACCGCCGGGAGGCCGCCCAACCGGCCCCTGGAGGCTCCACGTGTCACCCCCTGAATCAGGAGTGACGCGCGGGCCGGGAGAGGAGCTCTGCACATGCGTACAGCGCCGATGAGGGTAAGAGCTTGCCGTGTTGACCTCGTCAGCTTTGTGCACATGGGCGGAAGCGCCGACGAGGGCCTGGTCAGAGGGAGCAGAGACAGCAGCCAAGGAGGAGGCGCAGAGCCCTCTCCCGGCTTCCGGAGGTGACGGGCGAAGCCGGCCGCCGCCTCGGAGGGTAACCGCAAAGCCCCCGGAGACCGGGGGGCGGGGAGGAAAAATTAATTAATTAAATAAATAATGGCAGCCGACCTTACGGCCGGCCCACAAGCAAATTCTAAATAATCAAAACGGCCCTCGACAGGAAAAAGGTTCCCCACCCCTGCCGTAAGAGTTTAAAATATACTGTATATGTGTACAACCCGGCTGCTGTCAGAAATGGCGAGTGGTGCCAGTCATGTGGCAGCAGCCTCTCTGGAGTCCCCAGTGCTGGTAAGTCAGCGGTGGGGGCAGGCTGTGGGCAGGGAGGAAGTGGGAAGACTGGGGACATTACTGGGAAGGGAAAGGGGAGGAACCGGAGGAGGGAGGGGTGGATTCGGTGGCAATGGCACCACCAGATCTTATCCCCTCCATTTTAAAATTCCCCGACCCTTTTGTCTCCTCGGACATACGCCACCAAAATAGGTGGTGCATGTCCGAGGAGACCCACTGGAGATCGGGCAGCCTACCAGCAGGTAAGTACAAAATCATTTTACTTACCTCCTGCAGGCAGTCTGATTGCCCACCACCACCACCACAAGATGCCTTTTTAGCATGGCTGCATCAGCGCAGGTGGCAGGGGATAGGATTGGGGCCTCAATGATATTTCAGACATACATGATTAGTTTTTAAATAGGCTCTGAGTAGTATGTTTAGTGCATTTTATATAACCTCAAAAACCTACCACTAGCACTCCATTACCTTAATTTTATTACAAAAATGACCTACAGTATACTTAAACTAAGAATCAAGCTATCTAAAAGTTAGTTTGCAAAGTTAATACCTTAAGGATGTGTCACAGCTGATATGCTAAATATTAAAGAAGGTGCACTGTCACACGTTACCAGTAGTGCTTTTCAAAACATGTCACATATGCACATGGGGGGAAAACAACAGCATGCGGGGACCTGCCTAGTATAATAGCCAATGGCACAACTATGTAATTCAGTGGTGAAAGGAAAATGGAGACAAGAATAAAGGTGCACAAAAGGTTACTGAAGTGCTGAAAAACCAAAAAGGGGGTTCAAAATGGGCCTAACTGAATAAGCTCATACACAATTAATCTAGACAGGGGGAATTCTACAGCTAACTTTCACACACAACAGAGCCCTTGGGAAAGCAGCCAGAAGGAGAGAGAAAGAGAGGAGAGAGGAATTCCTTAAAAGGAGGAGGGACATAGTGAAGGGGGGCACATGGGAAACATAGGGAGATTAGATGAGTTTCCCAGTGTAACCCAGGAGAGAAAATGGAAGGTTTTGGGGTACAAGGGAGAAAGAAGGGTGAAGAAACATAGAGGAAGTTAGTGGGAGAGAAAGGGGAAAGCTCTTAGAAGGCCCATGAAAGCATTTCACCCACTTTCAGTGGGGGACCCAGTTTTTCCCACCAAACAAACACTTGTAATCAGTGTCTCAAGTGTACGGGAAGATATAACCAGAACCAACAATGGAAAAGCTCAAGTGTAGACTATTTCTCAGTTCTAGTGTTGCTTGAGGGATCGGTTACAGGGATTTCTTTGGGAAGGACACTCAAGGCTAATCTTGGGTCTCTGAGAAAAAGATGCAAACATTAGAAAAAGCTTTTATACACTCACACCACACAGCACTCACAGAAAGGAGACACACACAATCACTAAGCATTCAGTCAATTTGATTTCACCCAAGACAGATAGTGGGTTTTAGGAGACCTTTGGCAAGGCTGCACTGAGGACCAAGGTTACCTATCCTTATTCCGCGAAGCTTAAGAACATTGAGTTGGAAGGCTTGCAGTGGCAAAGGGCCAAGCAGGAGGTTCTCTCTGGGGTCTCAAAGACAGAAAGAGGGCTATGCAGCAAACCCTAGCAAGTAATGTAATGAGGTAGTCCTGAAAGAAGCAGAACCAGGGAGCTAGGATGCCTTCCTCGAGAGGAAGAAAGGGATGCGTAATAGAAGGAGAAGCAGTCACAAGTTCAGCTGACCAGTCCACAGTGGCTCAGCCGCTTCGGTAGTGCTAGAGAAAATAGAGAGAAATGTTGGCAGAGGTGAGGGAATCAATCAGTCCCACACACAGCAAAGCTGAGTTTTAAGAACTTTTCTGTAACAAGGGAATTACTACAGCCGTAATTATACTGGCAGAACAAGTCAGGAACAAGAAGCTGAAGAGTGGTCTAGGAAAAGTAGGAGAGAGCAACCCAAAGCTTTTAACCAACAAGTAGGTTGCAGCTCCCCTTACTGGTGGAGGCTAACATTCATACCTTTTCCAACTATATACTGGGTGGCTCTGCTCACATGCAGTCACTCAAAAAGAGAGAAGGCTGGAAAGGAAAGGGAGTTCCAGCGTGTTACCAATCCTCAGTGCTGGCTGGTTCATCATTACATGGTGGTTCTCTGATGAAGATTGAAGTGAGGGTGGCTTGACGCAGCACCACTGGGTCAATGATCCAAAAAGATGACAAACCAGGAAGGAACAAACAACAACCAAAAAACACAAGCCTCTAAAGTCAAGAGTTTTTATACACTTTAGCCCAGGGGCAGGGAACCTTTTCCCTGGCGAGGGCCGTTTTAAATATTAGAAATTTGCTTGAGGGCCGGCCATAAGGCCGGGTGCCATTTTTATTTATTTAATTAATTTTTGCCCCTGCCTCCCATCGGCCTCCGGAGGCTCCGCGCTCACTGTCCGAAGCCACCACCGGGTCCGCGCGTCACCTCCGGCGTACCATGCCGATGAGGGCAAGAGGGCAAGAGCTTGCCCTCATCAGCGTGGTACGCATGTGCGAAATGGCCAACGGCCTGGTGAGAAGGGGTCGAGGTGGCGGCCGGGGAGGACATGCAAAGGCCCTCTCCTGGCCTCCGGAGGTGACGCGCGGACCCGGCAGAGCCTCCAGGGGCCAGTTGGGCAGCCTCCCCGCAATCTCTCCGGGGGCCGGACCGGATGGCCTTGGGGGCCTGATCCGGCCCTGGAGCCGGAGGTTCCCCACTGCTGCCCCAGAGAATCCTATGTGATTCTTAGCTGGGGTGACCAATCAAGGAATCTCTATTGCTAGTAGAAGACCCTGCTGGGTGCTGACTTTTTTTTCCTCCACCCAGCTAAGAGTGTGGTAGATAGTCTGGAAAGTCTGTTGGCTTGTTAGCCTGTTTCCTAGATTGAGCTTAATCATGGTGTTGATGGGGAGCACTGGCAATGTGAAACCGTTCATTTGTTTTATAAAAGGTCTTTTCCCCCAAACTCATGAGCCCAGGGAGGTGGCTACAGTCACAAAATACCAAATATGCTGTTCCAGCAGGATTTGGATCTGGAAAGCTTCACCTGAATTTTGGAGGCGTGAAGACTCCATTTACATTTAAGGAGTTACGAGGTCTCCATTCAAATTTGAAGTGTTAGGCTCCATAGATAAGAGGTGTAATAGAGGTGCAGAAGTGTGTGTGTGTGGGGGGGATGACTACATGGTTCAAATGAAAAGTGTGGCCTTCTTGGGCTGTGGATCTATGGTCTCTTGCCCTCAGTCCTGTAAACAGCCCTGTTACTAGTCTGGCCCTTTTCCTCTCCAGGCAGGTACATAGCACGAAGTACACATGTTTAACTGTGTGTTTACTGAATTAAACAGAAATTAACAGGAATAAAGTACTGACCATGTAACACACCTGAGTGTACCATTGTAAATGAGTGCATTGTTTTCATGAATTAAATGTTCACAGGATCCTATACAGGATTGGGCAGTCGCACGGAAGGGTTTATGACAGCAGGGCACACTTCTGCCGTCATAAAAAGGTTGCTAATGGAGCACACAGCGCTCTGTCAGTGGCCATTTTGCAAGTCCGAGGAGTGGCGCAAGTCCGAGGAGACCCATTGGCAACCGGGAGCCTTATCCAGAGGCAAGGGAAAATATTTTCCCTTACCTCCCTCAAGCCTCCCTATCACCCCCCCCCCCCGGAAAGGAAAGATACAGAACCACCCTTTTTGGCATAGCTGCGGAGGGGGAGGGGAGGATAAAATTGGGCTCTTAGTCTCAATTAGGGACAAGCGCAGATTCCCTCACCAATGCTCCAATGTTCCACAGGTCCATTATGCCTTGAGTTCCATTCCATTTGTTTTCCAGCACAAGAAGAGAACTTCAAAATATTGATAAGATTTTATGCAACAAAAAATGTTCACTGCTTTGAGATTTCTAAATACATAATTAAACATTAATAATCAACTTGAGAGAGAGAAAGAGAGAGAGAGAGAATGAGAATAGGGGCTGGTTTTCCACAGGAGCACACTTTCCACATGGAACACACTTCCATACTACATCAAATACAAAATAAATAAAATAGCAAACAAAAAATTGGGAAACATATTTTAAATCTCTCTTTTGTCAAAAAAAAACCCAACCTATTTTATTTACTTTTTGTCCTCTGCATGAGTGCACAACAAAACTCTTAGAAAAACTACTGTCCCCTTTATCTTTTTTGAAAAAAAAAATGTTTATGCCTTTGAGTGTGGATATTATAGAAATACAATTTCAGTGAACCTTAGATTCTAACATTACATTCCTGGTAACATGGAATCCTTAAGTCTACTGACAAAATTCAGCAGAAGAGGATAAAACTAGTGTGCCTTGTTTCCACACAGATTTAAAACAAAACAAGCTGCCAGCTGGAAGGAAAAATCAAGATCCTTCTACCAGCATTTATATCATCAACCTCTTTTAAATAATCTTCAATGTTCTTTCTTCTGTCAGCACTAAGATACAACTGCTATGCAGTACCACAGGAATCACTGATTAGGAACATGAATCCTAAGGCTTAAACTATCAATACAGTAATTAAATCTTTCTTTTTGCTATTTTGTGCTGTAGAAAGTTCTTTTGTGTTGCCTGAAAGCCATGCCATTTACATTAAGTTGCTTCAAAATGCCCATTATATAATGTTATAATCAGGATTAGCAAGATGAAAAGATACAGCACTCTTGCCCTTAAACTTATGCTAAAGCAAACCTTTATTTGTACACTTGAAATGCAATGTAAACATATAAAATACCAAGAATAAATAGGTACTGGAAAAACAAATGTAAAGCTGTGACATATTTGTTGCTATAGGTTCTTGTTAATAAACTCAGTAAAGAGCTGAGATATAAAACAAATTAAGCATCAAGAAGTATTATGCAGATTGTCAATTTACAGTGTAATCCTGCACAACTACGCATGGTTGGCCTAAAGAGCTGGCCGCTGCATCCTAAGCCCATTGCACCTGCACCAGCACAGCTTGGGCTCTCCTCAGGGGAAAAGGATATTCGTCCCCTTCCCCCCCCCCCCAGTGTAAGTGGTTGCAATGGGCCTCCTCGGATAAACGCCAGCTATGAAGCTGGTGTGCTTCTGGGGAGGCTGTGAAAGGCCAGCTCGGGCTATGACGGGGCATAGGATATCGGCGCGAATTAGAGAGGGTGAAGACACATCTTCTTCACCCGCAAGCTCAGCCACTTCTGACTAGGCATGCGCACAACGCCACTTGAAGCCTATTGCCCACAGCGGCGTTGTTTGCATGTGCGAAAATGCCGCTTTTGGCCTAGTCAGAAGCGGCCGAGCCGGCGGGTGAAGAAGACACATCTTCACCCTCTCCCGGCTCGTACCGGGCGGCCTCAGGGGGTGACACGTAGGCCTCAGAGGGTGACGTGGTGGCCTCGGGGGGGAAGTGGGGGGTGACCCGGTGGCCTTGGGGGTGATGCATCAGGTGCGTCACCCTCGGCGCCTCACCCCCTCCGACGCGTCACCCCTGGCGGCCTGCCCCCGCCACGCCCTAGCGACGCCACTGGCTGGAGTACCCTGTTATATCCTAACACAGAGATCTGTGGTTTGCTACTAGAATTAGGATATCAAACTGTGGCTCAATATCCTGGTTCGTTCTAGCTACAGTTACTTAACAAGTAACAGTTGTTACGACAGTTCCTTAAGTTAGGACATAATGCAGGACTGTGGTTTATTTTTAGGGGTGATCTGGACAAGCCCCCAATTTTCTCCATTCATTTTCAGGTAGTGAAATGGGGGCAGGGCATTCCAAAAATTTGGGGAGGAGCATGAGAATTTTTGCAAAAGTTTCAGGGGCTGCTTCCTGGTGGTTGGCACCAGATGTACTTTTTTCTTTAATTTTTGGAGGCAACATTAGAGTTCTACTTAGCAGCCAATTCTCACCAGCCACCATGATTTCTCTACCCCAGAATGCCATGTGATGATATAATGAAAAAAGTGAGCCAGAAAAGAACATAGGGGAGCATGTGACCCTTTTAGGTTCATTCATGTAGTGCTAAATTTTAGTCTTATATCCAAATAGAGCCAATGAAATGTACATATTTTAGGTATTAAGACAAACAAGGGATATACCTCCGTGTTCCATGTACAAGCAACAAAAAAAATACCTTGTGACAGATTGAGGGATCAGTACTGAACTGGAAGTTTACAGTTACTTTATCATATTAGTGGTCACTGGTTAAGATATAATTTTTCTCCAAGAACTCAGATAAAGGTGTGGTATAGACACAACCTGGCATTCTACAAATCATAGTTTGCAAACAGAAGTATATGTCAGGTATGCATGCTTCTTATTACATGTGCCCAGGTGTAAACTATAACTAATGCAAACAAGCATTCTTCCTAACCATGGCTTGTGAGCCATGCAAACTTACACCACCATTTCAAATGCTGGTTTACATTTGCATGCATGTAACATGAAACTATGGTTAACAATGAGAAGGGAGAGGTCAAATTGCTTTGGAGAGGGGAAATGCAATTCTCTTGTATTGTTGAGAATGGTTCCCAATTTACAAACCCTGGTTTGCAGGGAGGCAGGGTTACATCTGCACTGGCCCATATATTCCAGTCATTATAATCTTTCTCTTACATTTCAATATGCACGCTCACACACACACACCACGACGACTATTGCATAAACAGCAATAAACCTGAACTTCTCTTATCAAAATGATCTCATTTTACAGCACTGTGAGCTTTTGCAAAGGGGAATGAGTTATTTCTTGTTAATCGCTTGATTTATTGTATTGCCAATGGCACTTATATTTGAACCTGCTATACCTACAGAGTGTAGCATGTACTGCTGAGAAGTGTGTGAATATATGCTAATATTGTGTTTGGAGGTGCAGTTATATTAGCAAAAATGCTAATATATGTATATGATCTCAGTGGGAGAGAAATATGCATGGCAAAACTCAGTGGAAAGAATCTGGAAGACACTAAAAGTAAAGAACTGGCCCAATAACAAAGCAGTTGAAAAACGGGAAAAGGACTGGAGCAAACAAATGAGAACTGTTGTTTTGAAACAAAGAGATATGCTGACAAAGTGAATTATATATGGTGATGACATACACCAGAGGAAAGCAGTGGGAATTCAGGCCATTCTGAATTCTGCCAAGCTTGGGAAGGTGCCAGGAAAACAATGCCAACTTATATTCTACAAAGCATTGCGTAAGATTCTGTGTAGAAGAAGGCTGTTTAGAATGCTAGAGCTTCCGAAAATGACACTCAGCTGAACAGGAAAGTGATGCTCTAAAATCCATGTCTAATGCAATCTTATTCTTAACACCTTTTCTAGAATATTTATGATACTGAGCCTGTGAGGTATCAAATGCATCAACATAAATCAATTTGTTTTACAGCTGCATAAGCATCTGAGTGCGTATCTACACCATTTGCTTCCATTAAAATGATTCCTCATTTTTTGCCAATTCCATAATACCAATGGGACAGGGGTTGATCCCAAGTCATTTTAATAGCTACTTTCATCGTAATACAAATTCCCTAGTCAGTCATACTGTCTTACACTTGCACAAATTAAAAGACATTTCTTTTTTAATGCTTCCTTTTAGTTTGAAAGATTACTATTCAAAATGGCCAATCTTTTTCTCCTGGAGTAATCCATCCTGCACATACAAAGAAATGCAATTACAGTATTTAGTTGGCAGTGTGTTTGTTTCTACAACAAACATAATTGGTATTAACACTACAACTTGAAGCTATGAGTGGCAAAAAATAAATAAATTTCCTGCGCCTTTATAAAATATAATAATATTCACTTAAGTTGTTAGCAACACAAAAGAGATGCCTTCAACCTTCCCTCACCAACATACGGTGCAATCTCATTCAAAGCCCTGTACTGAGATCCAGTAGCGCTGAGGCAGGCTCCGCTGTATCCAGTGTGGGGCTGGAGGTCTCCTTGAAGTAAGGGGACATTTGTCCCCTTACCCTGTGTCGAGCCCCAGCAGCCTCTATGGGGTACTCGGATCTGTGCCAGCTACATGGCCAGTGCAAATCTGAACAGCTCCATGTCGGGCTTTCAAGGCCAGGAAGGGGGATAATATTCATCAGAGGCCTCCTCTGTCAAGCCTGCCCCTCTCCCGGGACTGATCTACCATCAACGCTGAAATGCCCCCACCCCCATTCTGCCCTCCTCCGCCTCCCTGCTGCGGAGCTCACTTACCCCAGCAGGCACGGATGACCTGTTGGCAGTGGCCTCTTTGCCGAAGAAAGTAGAAACATGAAATTTGAGGAGTATATTCCTTTCATGACGTAAGCACCTACTAAGATGGGATTTTTTTAGAAATTCGACCCCTAAGGAGGTCAGTGGGGTAAAATGTGTTTATCTATATACAGCCAGACCTCGCTATCCACGGGGAATCCATTCGAGATCCCCCTGCGGATAGCAAAGATCCGCACATACGGGGGTCCACCTAGAAACCCCTGTTAAAAGGGGGGAAAGCCTCCAAAGCACCGTTTTACCTTTTAAAAGCCAGACCACTGTGTTTCCAAGCGTCCACGGAGCTTCTGCAGCCTTAGCGACCCACTTATGGGTCGCGCGAAGGCTCTTCTCTCCTCCCAGGCTCACCCCAGAATACACCCTGAGGCAAGGCTGGGAGGGGGGAAGAGCCTTTGCGCGACCTGGAAGTAGGTCACTAAGGCTACAGAAGCTCCATGGACGCTTGGAAATGCAGCGGTTTCGGTTTTTAAAGGTATAACGAAGCCAAACCACTGCGTTTCCAAGCATTCATGCCTCAAAGTAAAGGAAAACATGATTATATTCTGTAACATCACGTCAACATCTTAACTGCAAAGGAGTAAATCTTAGAAAATATGCGATATTACAAAACAAACATATCAATAAAATTGAATCAGATCTCGTGTCAAACACATAAGGTGTCCAAATCTGCCATGATATGCTATTAACACAGAAAGCTCACATAAAAGTTAGATACGGTAAGTTTTGTTTTACTTACAGCAGATAATACGTTTTCTATTCCTGTAAATAATGTGAATCCTTCTTTGTTTTTTTACACAAAGTCCTGTAAGTAATGTGAATCCTTCTTTGTTTTTTTACACTTTTTTGTTTTTTATTTGTTAATTTTTCATTTTATGAAACAAAACAAACAACAAAAATAATGCACACACTGTTTTTGTTAAAGAGTGCCAATTTGGAAGATCTTCCTCAAGATTTTCCTTGTCAACTTCCGGCATAAAGAGAAATCACTATGACTGGAAAGCAACACAATACAAAAACAAGAACATTCAATCCATTGTATCTCTTTGGACCCTACAAAATAAAAATTGAATTCAGTCTCAATAGCCTTTTAATGAACTGGTTTAGTTGATTCTAAGATATAGCAGCCACTTCTTCAAAAAGCCAGCCTGTAAACGTTGGATTTACTGCTCCCTTAATTACAGCTGAAATTTTGTCCATGACGAAGTTCTCCCATGTTTTTTTCATACCAATCTTTAATTTATGGTAAATGGGAGCAATTTCACCTTGAAGCCAGCTGTAACTGGCTGTAACTTGGCAGCTGTCAATCAACATGCTATTAATTCTAGCCTTATTTTGGGAATGTACCCAGTATCTAAATTGCCTATGTACTGCTGAGGAGTCCAATGGTCTGTTATATCCAGTATTAGATTTAACATATTGAAGTGCACATGACCATTCTCATGACCATTACTTTTTTTTTCCTTTAGGGCACACCCATCAGAAGTGACAATATATTCCCTGGGCTCCACATTTCTTCCAGCATGAATCAAGACACTATTTATTTAAGATATTGTTTAGTTTCAAGGATGTGCATGACAAGTAGATCCAGAGTCAAAATGAAAGTAAAATAGATTACTGAAATGCAGGACAATCCATGGAAAAGCAAGAACTGATGAAAGATTCAAGGAGTCTTTCTGACCACATTCTCCCTCAACTCAACTGTATAGGCATGGATGTAAACACAGTGACTTTTCAGAAAAAGTGTTATGCAAAATTTGCCATGGTAGATCCAGAAGTGAACATACTCTAGCCCAGGCTAGCCCAGAAAAAGTATCGAGGGGGGTCTTAGCCACTACTTGAAAATGAGTCTTGAGACACCAATATTGACCGTAGGTATAACAGTTTTATTTTACTTACAGAAAAGCATTCAATTTATTGCGTTGTGTCCCTAAGTAGTTCTACTAATTGGTTCATTTCCAAGCATACTTACACAGGCATACAACTAGAATGACCAACTCTAACGTAGCACTTTCTTTTGAGGTTGGGATTCTGGCACACACACAATGCCTTGGTCTTGGGTCAGCACTCTCCAATTAACTGTTTCTTTGGGTTCTCTTTTAACTCACTTTTACCAGCTCTTGCTCCTGGCTTCACCCCCGTCTTGCGGACAATACCAATCTGCCAATCCGCACAACTAGTGACTTTCAACATGCACAGCTTGAGTGGTCAGCTCTTATTAGCCTCTGTTCACGGGTCCCTGGTTGTTTATGGCATCACTAATGTTTATGGTACAACTTGAGTTTATGTCACACTTGGAGCTAAAAGACAGTCTGCATTCCTGGAGATTTTGCTTAATGCTGGAGATGACATTGGTCTCAGCTACATTAGAACCTCAGCTTTTCCTTCAGCCATTTTCTCACTCACTCACTCACTCACATCCATCTAACATCTATCCCAAAAATTAAAACCTAATCTCACTCATGACAAAAGCCCTACACTACCTATTGTAGATCTGAGCGGTTTTCCCCATCTTCACTGCCCAATTCTCTTTTGGTGAAAATGAGGGGACCTGTTCGATGATACTTTGGGGTACAGAGCAAAACTTGCTACAGATTTGTGAGAGGGGCTTACTGCAAATTCGTGATAGTGATGATAACAGGTGACAACCGTCCTCCATGAACAGCAGAGATCATCCCCTGAGGGATCTCCAACATGCTAAATTCCCCTGCGGGATGCAGTGTAGCCCATGCTGGTGCCGCTGAATCGGCGCAAGGGAATTTAGTTCGGATTGGGCTGCCCGTTCAACATAGCCCTTGGATACTGAATGTGGAGATAAACAGTCACACATCCAAGTAGAAAGCAACATTCCTTATTTCGGAAAACTAGAAATTAGAATAGCCAGTAGATGCACTGCCAAGAAGAATTAACATACCTATACCATACAGGGAAAACTGCCTGAAATCAGCTGCATTCCAGGCAATCCTAGCTAATACCTTCTGACTGTTATGCTCATGTTTTAATTACTGTATATACTTGCATATTGTCAGGAATTAGTTTGGCTTTGATCACTGATCCGTGGATAAGACGACTCAGGTTTTTCAGGTTCTATTTAGAACATGAATTTCTTGTCTTATATGCGAGAATATACGGTACTCTGAACAAAAACAGGTACAAAGCCAGAATTTATTACAAAATAATTACCATCTCATGACAACAATTCTATATTAATTCATTAGAGAAACATGTAAGTCATAAACTATTAACTACAGTAAAAAAAGAAGTTGTAATGCCAGTGTATTTTAGCAGTCTGCTATTTATCTGTGTACAGTAACAATATTGATGTGTTACACACATGAAGTGCCTCAGGAGGAATTAACACCCTCTGATATATAGCAGATCTGAAAGAAAAATATGCTACAGAACTGCCCAGAGTGCAATGAAATGATGAAGAGTTAGACTCACAAGTTTGTTTAAGTTTATTAAGAGGAGGAAAAAGTTGTAGCTCCTGTGACTAAAGGTGATGAATTGACTTAAAGGATCAGGCTTAAACATGAGCCCACATCAAAGAGTTAGGTCACAGCTCCCATCTCTCATTGTGACCTCCAATTCCTATTAAACTGAGACTACAAAGTTATAAAATGCACTGTCCTGTACCCCAAAGTTCAATCCTCAATCTTATGATTGCTTCTTTAAAAATCTACCACTTTCCTCACACAAAGCACATCCAATATTGCTTCCCCAACCACGCATAGAAAGGAAGTAGAAGTGCATTTTTTTTTACATGTTTTCAATTTATTAAACAATCATGAGATATTTCGGGAAGGACTCCTGCTCCCTAGGGTACTCACACACTCTGAATAAAGGGGATGGGGAAACCTCTAGATTCTTGAAATAATTCATAATTCTTAGACTCTAGAATCAAATTACTACTGAGCATAATATTTTGTACATTTATGTTAAAAACTGGGCACGTAGGCTTGGATCTAGAGTTGCATGAGAGGAACATCACTTACACAATGGGCTTTCCTACCCTTTTCCCCTCTGCAGCCTCCTGTGCCCCCTGAAAGCCACTCCCAAAAGCCATGGAACCCTCCAGAATGACCCAGAACATGGGGTGGATGTTGCAGTACAAGGAGAGGGAGTCAATATAAATCAGGCACCTTGTGTGAGTAGAAGCAGAAGGTCATAGGGGATGAAGCAGCCTTTAAACTATGCAGAGTGAAAGATGTGTGAGATTTCACTGGTCAATACACTAGTGCAGACCAGTGGCAGTTAGCAAGGTGGCTGGGAAAGCAGTACACATGTCCCTCTCAAATGCTTGTGCCTTCTTTCACGTTTCCCAGGGATGTGGATCAAGTCTCTGCCTCCAAGTCTCGAGTCAAGTTCCAAGTCTTTGCCCCCAAGTCCAGAGTCTTTGGTTGCAAATTCCTATCTATTTAATGGGGGAAATGGGTTTAAACCTGAATAAAATTCGACTTGTTGTAAAAGGCCTTTTACAAATCACCAAGTCAAGTCCGAGTCAAGTCACTGACGCGACTTATGTCCGACTCGAGTCAGAGTCAATAGACTCAAGTCTACATCACTGACGTTTCCTATTTCTCTTCAAAAAAAGAATGCAGTGGCTGGTTACTGCTTCATTCCCTATGTCCTTTGTGAGGGAAAATTGAATGGTAAAGACAAACAAGCTCCAACTTTTCTCAGTGGCTGCCCTACAACTATGAAATGCCTGTCCTCTAAAGATTAACCATAGTCCTATTTTGTTTTTTCAAGAAGCCGTATTTCCTTTTTCAGTTGCGATACATTTTGCTTTTAACATGCTAGCCGCAGTGCAGTTACGAAGACTAGAACATAACTTCTAAGCAATTCCAGTGTCGATTTTATTTCTGGAGAACTGCTCAAGCACTCCTGTTTAGAAGACCTCACCCAAATATAAAAGGCTAGGAAAACAAATTTATTCATATTTTTTGTCCTTCCCGCTCTATGCATTTCCATTATTTCAAATTTGAAGGAGAAACACATTCACATTTCTTTTAAACTCGCTGCAAACTTCTTATTAAAATTCAATCTACTCTTCCACAGGAAACACAGGAACAGCTTATACTACAAGGTATGAAAAGGTGACAGGCAGAAAATATGACATTTATTTTATGCCATCAACAATATAATCTAATGCAGGGGTTCTCAACATACCTGGCAAGACATACCACCTACATGGCCACCAACACACCAAGTATTTATTTATTTATTTATTTAAATAATTTATACCCCGCCTTTCTCCCATCAAGGGCACTCAAGGCGACTTACAACACAGACATTAAAATACATATATACACATTAAAATAATTAAAAACAAATAATTGAAACAATTTAAAATAAACAACCACCAGAAGTAAGCAGCGATGAAGTATTCGATGCTTACTTCCGGGTTTTCAGTCCGGTTTTTGGCGGGGATGCAGGAGGACATGCAGGAGGCCACCATAAGCTGGTGTTTTCTGTGCTCCCGAAAGGCTCGGCCAAAGGCAGGAGCTTCTCAGGAGCGAAAACGCGGCACCAAAAGCATCACGTTTTCATGGGTTTTCAGGGACCTTGTGGGAAAAACAGTCACTTCAGAGGCAGGTGAAGGGAATCATAGTTCTATAAAAATATGAAAGGTAAGACATTCTTATTATACTTTTTAATACTTGCATAATCTTTATGCCTCATCACCATTTTTATATACCTATTCCATATCTCCATACAAAAACCACTTGGCATTCAACTGTAAGCTTATACTTTTTCCTGAGAAAATGTGATTTGATTTATGATGCTGAAACAAGGATATAACTCACCACATATCAGCTGGTTTTCTTTCACGTTCCGAAATGCTGTTCCTTGTAAACTCCTGGGGAAAGCACAAACTGTTTCTTCTGTTATTCGAACAGAGGCATTTCTAGCCCAGTGTAGGACCCATTTGAGATTACAGTCACAGATGAGTGAATCAGTATAGAAATGTCTAAAATTCAAATCGAAGATAAATACGGAAATAATATAACTTTTTATTTTGCTGTACACAACTGATTAATGCTATACTAAACATATTTTTAAACAATTACCAAGATCCTTAATTGTCATGACCACTCTAACCATGAAGTCACGTGATGCAACTTGCTCTAACATCAATGTCCAAAACCATTCTGTTTCCCTTCATATAGTTCCATACCCCTGCAACAGCATTGTAAACAGTGCTGCCATTTAACCACATTCCCAGTCATTCAAATGGCTTGGCCATCTCCTTGGAAAGCAGGATAATGTCTTACGGCGCAATCCTATTCAAAGACCTGTACTGAGATCCAGTGGTGCTGAGCCAGGCTCCGCTGTATACCGGGTGGAGCCGGAGGTCTCCTCGAGGCAAGGGGATATTTGTCCCCTTACCCCATGTCAAGCCCCAGCAGCCTCTATGGGGTACTCGGATGTGTGCCAGCTAAATAGCCGGCGCAAATCTGAGCAACTCTGTGTCGGGCTTTCAAGCCCGGGAAGGGGGATAGGATTTGGCAGAGGCCCCCATCCTGGGCCTGATCCTGTCTCCCCCCTGCCCTGAAACGTCCCCTCCCCACCCCCATTCCACCCTCCCCTGCCTCCCGAGGCAGAGTTCACCTGCCACGGCAGGCACTGCTCCTGTGCCAGCAGTGGCCTGTCAATGCTGGCCTCTCCGCCAGTGGGACTGGCCTCCATGCCGGCACAACATGCTTTATAGAACGTTTGCAACAGCGCAGAGCCAAGTACCATTGGCAGAGATTGATTTAGGATTGGGCCGCCCATGCTTATTGTGCATTTTGATGTTTAGGGTGCACCTTTCTGCTTTACTATTGATGTACCATTACACCTTCTACTTGACTGTTGTCCAGGATGTAACTGATGTTTGGGGCCTGAAAGGAATTTGTCCCCATGGTCCATTAACTTGATGATGATTTGCAAATAGCATTATTTTCACTTATGGATGTTTGGGCACTGTTAAAGCCCTTGTTTCAGCATCTAACTAGCTATCTGCTCTAATCCTATGATGGTGCAATATTTGAGACCCGACTTATTTTAGTTTTATTTTATACATCACATTTCATACATTTACAGCGCAACCCTATGTAAGTATCCGGCGGTTGGCCCAGGGCCGCCCGCCGGATCCTGTGCTCATTACGGGCTGCTCTGCAGTGCCCAGGGTCTATTCATGGGAAGGGGATGTTCTTCCCCTCCCCTGCTGTAAACTGGGGGAGGCCCTCCTCCTCGGATTTCCGCCAGCTATTTAGCTGGCAGAAGTTGGTTATGCCAATAAAGGTTTACTGATTAATTGATTGCTGGCAGAAGTTGAGGAGGCCATGTAATGGCCAAGCCGGCCCGGTGGGAGACGGGGATGTGATGGACACCATCCCCACCCACCCCCGGGCTGGCTCGGCCAAAGCCCCCTCCTCCCTCGCTGCCTGGAACACCCTTGCGGCCGCAGGGGAATCTCTTACCTTCCTCCGGCAGCCACATGGACATCCCGGCGGTGGAGTGAGGGCAGCTGGCCTTACTCTAGAGTCATTGTGAACATGCCTGACGGCACATTTGCAACAGCTTTCGACAGTGGAGCGCTTGCTCCACTGCCATTTGTCCCCGCAGGATTGCACTGTTATTCTGATATATGGCTTCCACTGAGAGAATAAAATATGAACAGTATATAGTGTCTCTTTATAGCTGCTCTATGTCAGGCTTTAAAGCTTTGAGAATTACTGACCTAGAATTGATGCTTGCTCTCAACATGGAAGTTTTGAATTGGCATTTTAAGTGAAAAAATGTGGGCGTACCCCTCATTAGGGAACATGGCCTTCCAAACCATTTGACAGCTCTGCATTATAGCCTTGTAGTTCCATAACTCTACTGGACTATGACTAAATTCCACTCCTAATTCAGTGAAGTCAATAAAAGGCTAGGCCCCACAATATTCAACTTCCATATGCATGTAATTATGGAAACATTATTTGCCCTCTATACTCCAGTTAATTTTTCATCAGTCTTTTTATTGTTTAATAAAATCCCCCTTATTTGCCAACATGGAAAAACATTTAAAATGTTTTAAATCTAATATGTGTATTTAATCTAAGTAGGATTATAATGAACATCTAAGTGGTTTTATGTAAATGTTGTAAGGAATTAATTTGTTTGTCCTCTCCTTTTATTCATCGCTTCATAAAATGTAAGGGAAATTAGCCATAAAGCTTCAGTAGTCTTAAAGACAAGTTCAATTTTTTTTTAAAAAAAAAACAACCACCCAAAAACTCTTCATAAAACTATTACTGCAACCTTATTATCCTGGCTCCAACAAAATCACTTAATAGTTCAGAGATCTGAAATTAGTTCAGGCTGCAAAAAATAATTAGCATGTGTTTTACAATATCCACATAAGGAATTAATCTTCTCTTCAGCCTTTACTCCTTATCTTGGGAACGTATAATACTGAAAATCTAGGTAATGATGATATTTTATTTATGTATTTATAACACCATTTAAATGCTGCTTTTCTGTCACATTATGATGCCCATAACAGCACATTAAAAATAATCAAAACAAACAATCAAAGTAAAAAATAATTACCAACACCAGCAGCGTAGCTGAACTAGCAACAGTGGGGCAGTGGGACGTTTGGCTCCAGATCAGGGCCATTCCGGTGGTGGGGCAATGATGCGTCGCCCCGCCCACCGTCCCACTGGTGCGTGTCCACCTATGCTACTGATCAACACATCTGTTATTAAAAAAACAGCAACTAAGATAACAGCAACAGACCACTAAGATAATGTCAACAATAAGGAAATCAGACATTTAAAGCTTTTCTTAAAAAGGCCATTTTCACAGTCCTTCTAAAGCAGCGGTGGGGAACCTCCGGCCCCAGGGCCGGATCAGGCCCCCGAGGCTCCGCCAACTGGCCCCTGGAGGCTCCGCCAGGTCCGCACGTCACCACCGGAGGCCGGGAGAGGGCCTTTGCATGTCCTCCCCGGCCGCCGCCTCGACCCCTTCTCACAAGGCCGTTGGCCATTTCGCACATGCGTACCACACCGATGAGGGCAAGCTCTTGCCCTCATCGGCATGGTAAGCCGGAGGTGACGCGCGGACCCGGCGGCGGCTTCGGACGGTGAGCGCGGAGCCTCCAGAGGCCGATGGGGGGCGGGGGCAAAAATTAATTAAATAAATAAAAATGGCACCCGGCCTAACGGCCGGCCCTCAATCAAATTTCTAATATTTAAAACGGCCCTCGCCAGGGAAAAGGTTCCCCGCCCCTGTTCTAAAGACTGGAGTGGGGAATCAGACATGATGCACAAGCAAGGAAATTCTAGAGACTAGACACCACCACTGAGAAGGCTTTGTTCGATGTCCCCATGAATTTGACATCAGAAGGAGGTGGGATATGGGGCAGTGCCACATATATGTATTTTAAATGAATATTCTGCCTTCTCTATGCCAATTAACAGTGTATTTATATTTGTATAGTCACTATGCCAATTAACATAACTATACAAATACCAAGAGAAAACAAAATAACCAAAACAGACAACTGTAAACCAACAGCATGAAATAGTATATAAACAAACATTTACAAAGCAATTGATCTGTACAAGGCTGGCAGGGGGGGAAGAGCCTTTGCGCGACATGGAAGTGGGTCGCTAAGGCTGCAGAAGCCCCTTGAAGGCTTGAAAATGCAGCAGTTTGGCTTTTTAAAAGGTAAAACAGCGATTTGGGGGCTTTTTTCCTTTGTAAAGGCTTTTTCGGTGGACCTTCACGGATCAGGGACCCATGGTGTAACAAATCCGTGGGTCCCGAACCCACGAATAAAAACGGGTCCACTGTATCTGTATTTTCCAAGAATACCTAGTGTTGGATTCTTACCACAGGCTCCAACAAGTTGATCATAGTTGACTTATATGCATGTTCGGTAGAAAAGGGGAGCAATGGCATAATAAATATATACTTACAAGGCTTTCAGAGCAAAGAGTTCAGAAAAAAGTCCATTCACAAGACTTGAAAAAATATTTCCTGATAAATTCCTAAAGGGAAAAAACAATAATTACAATAAATGCAATTTAACAAAAACCATTTTAAACTGTGTAATATTCGTTTACTAGTCATAAATTTGTGTTAAATTACTACATGTAAACATGTAAAAGTACAATAAAATGGCTGTTTTCACTGTGCAGAAATTTTGTCCAGTTCCACTCTGTCAAAAAGATAACCAAACTGTTGAGAAGTAAAGATGGGCGAGCCAGTCATGAATCAGATTGTCTAAAAAATAAGCCAAGATATTTTTCAAAAAATCGTCTCAAAAATTGTTTTTAAAAAGCTTTGTTTATTTCCGAGTAAAATCTGAATCTTCTCAGCTTCAGCAAAAAGACAGATTATTTACCTATGACTACAGTTCCTTGGATGGTCATCTCTACAGTCACATGTAGTGGAGTTCTGTGTATACACAGAGCTGAACTGGAAAGCTTCCAAAGCTTTGTCAAGTGTTCTGCCCCTGCTTTTGGGTAGGGGAAACTCGTGCACACCATGTAAGAAAACCCAATGCCTCAGTTCATTTGAAGAAGGACCCCTACATTCATACTCGAATATCTGAAGAAAGATGCAACAACTAGAGTCAGAACACAGACGGGTCAGTCAGGAGGGTTATGTCTCTGCACAGATGACCACCTGAAGAACTATAATTTCAGATAAGCAGCCTGTCCACAGATTCATGGTCTCTGTGTAGTCACACATACTAGAGAACAGCTAGCTTTTCTCTTACCTGGAAATGGGTGCAAGTTGATCGGCAGAAGATGTTCTGCAGAAGTGTGTGTCCAAACAAGGCATCAATAAATAGGCTTACCAGATCTCCAACTGGGACAGAGTGCTAGACCTTTAGGAGAAGGAATGTGGGCAGGTGTAGCTTGTCAAACTCTTAAAGCACAATCCTAGGCATATCTACTCAGAAGCAAGTTCCATTGTGTTCAGTGGGGCTTGCTTCTGAGTAGACATGCCTAGGATTTTGCTCTAAGGTTTAACAAGCTACACCTGCCCACATTCCTCCTCCTAAAGGTCTAGCACTCTGTCCCAGTTGGAGATCTGGTAAGCCTATCGATAAAGACCAATGGCGTAACCCACATTGCTGGCCTGTAGTGCTCCAAGAGTGGAATACTTCTCAGACTCACAGCAGCGAATAAAACCACTCCAGTGAAGGTGCTCACCAGGAAGCTGATGTTTCTCTCTTAGCCAACTGATACACCAGAGACAGAGTTGCCCAGAGCCAGGCACTGGGCCGAAACATTTTTGCCCTTGGGCAGCATGCAGGCCCAGCAACAGCAAAATCTAAATACAGTATCAGGGATGTCCCTTTAAGAACTCGTAGGAAAAAGAAGATATGCAGGTAGGGCTACAGCAATAAAGGACATAAGTGCAGGGAACACTTACATCTAGTTCTTCAAAAGGTTTGGGAGTAATGCAGGGAAACTTAAATACTTATAACAGCAACCCTCTGTAGCCTGCTTTCTGCCCAGAATGATGCTGTTCTAGAAACACAGAAGGAAAGGGCTCACGTAACATGCCATATGTGCAGAATTTCTTGTCCTTCTGAAGCCAGGTTTCAAAAGAAAACAGTCAGTGTTAAGTCTTGATTAACATGGAATGTTGAGACCACCTTAGGCAAGAAAGTAATTCTGGTCTCAACATCACTCTGTCAGGATGAAATCGGATGAATGGAGAGTCAGCGCACACAGCTCATTCCATGTTGAAGTAATGGCTATCAAAAACACTTTCTTGAAAGTGTATAGGTGTAGATCTAAAAAACTTGCCCATATGAGAGACCTGAAGTTTTAAATGGCTACTATTATGCTATGCTTTTAACATTCTTTTAAAACCTCTAGAATGACACCACCTGCTCACTGTAAAACACACTCATGCAAGAGGTTTAACAGCAGTAATATTTTAAAGCTTATATGACATAGGAATGATTAACATCCCCATGTCATGTACTGTATACAGTACTTTAAAATATTCCTGCTGTTATTTTTCTGTCACTTAAAATATTCCAGTTTTTAAACCTCTTGTTCAAGTGTGTATTACTGTGAGCCTCCACCATTCTCCTTGTGCCTCCACCATTAAAGATGTGAAGTATTAAGGTTGTCTCCAAACCTGTGCAAAGTATTTACCAATCTTAGCTAAAGATTGCCTCTGAGCCTGTGCAATGCATTTCTCCCATCCTAACAAACTACAAACCAACAGCCCAATCGTATGCTGTTGTGCGGAGCCTCTTACGACAATAATATCATTGGTGAGGACACATTTTCCACATTCAGTGGAATTGCAAATTAAGATTCCATTAAGATTTTTTTTTTGGACTATTTTGGTGTTTTGCTATAATATGGAATGAAGAACACAATTCAAGGCAAACGGGATTTAGAGTCATGGACAATTTAGGACACTATTTATACCACTTGACTATGTTCTTTGTCTGCTGATTCCGTGTGGAATGTGGACAAGGCAATTTCCACAGCTGCAACTTCTGCCAGAGGCATTTCTATGGTAGGGGCCCTACCGTAAGTCGCGCCCCATCCTAGTACAATGTTTACGAACTGGAACGAGGAGGCCCCGCCCCCTTGCCGGCGGAGCCATTCCGCGCTGCAAAGGTGAACGGGCAGGAGACTCCCTGCTTGTCACCTTTGCAGCGCGGAATGGCTCCGCCGGTGAGGGGGCGGGGCCTCCTCGTTTCGGTTCGTAAACATGGTACTAGGACAGGGCACGAATTACGGTACGGCCCCTACCGTAGAAACGCCTCTGACTTCTGCACAAAGTATGCAAATTGGTAAAGGTTTCCCCAACCCAACTGGCTAACCCAGGTCAAATATAACTTCTTTCCACAGTGGCTGCTATATGGTTCCTTTTATGAAGGTGATAAATGGCCAATTCACATATTACTGTAGTCATATCACTGCTTCCAAAAATAACTCCCACATAATTAGGGTTCAACTTAAGTTGTGACTGGCTGGAATTAGCATCCCATAAAGGTTGCCAAACTGGCTGCAACCCATGCCAGCCCCTCTGCCCCAAGTGGCGCAGTGGGTGCATGGGGATCTCCCATATGATCCAGCTCATTCTTTTAACTAACAGGCTCTATGTCACAGTGTGAGGAGGTCCTCCCACCCCCACCACGGTGTGCTTGGTGCGGCATGGTTCCTCCCATTCTCTCTCCCCAGGAGAGGCATCATTTCTTCCTGCTTTCCCAGCTCATTCTCAAGCCACCACTTGTCACTGCTTCCTTTGCTGGCAGAGCCTAGAAACCCAGCAGGAAGAGGCAGCGGCTGGAGAATCAAACAACAGTAGGGCTAGGAGATCATTGTTCAGTTTCTCAGCCACTGCTGGTGCCTGTTTCTTGTGCTTTCATGTGCATTCTCCCTGAGGTGGAGAGACGGAGCATGTGAACTCAAAGCCTGCTCCCATTCTCAATCCTGGAAAAAATGTCAGAGAATGGCGGACTCGACCCAGTTTGAGTCCACTAGAGAAGTCGGATCTGATTTACAATGTTTATCATATCGAAGTCTCAACTCTCTGACCCAGGGAGCCATATTGGTTCTGTGGCAGAAGAGAGCTAAAGAGAGTGCACATCAGCAAACACATTTTTGATTTCTACAAGACTGGATTTCCCCCCCCCCCCCCTCATGTTTTCCTACATGTTATTTGTTCTGAACTTATCTCTGGCAGTAAAGATAGAGATTAACTGCTCCAGTGACATTTACACAGTCACAAGGGAAGTTGTCATATGATATTGCATAGGTAGCAACTGATGGTTATTCAGACAGAATGAAACAGAAATCAGGTTTGCTTGAATCAAATAACAGAATGCAGTTTAAAGACACAATTTGGATTGGAAGGAATATTGACAAAAAAATGCAGATTTCATTAGATCCATCAAAGCGGACCTAGATACATTATTAAAGGGGAATGTTCAATCTTTTATCTCATCCAATATTTAGAGCAGAGTATTCCTAAAAAGTATATAAATTACTGAGAGTCCCATTGCACTCCCAAAATGCATAACACATTCCTAGGACAAGCCATGGTCACTAAGAAAATAAAGGAAAATGGTTGCTTTAAAATATGTCACCTATACCCTGTTTATAACATGAGCAGTTCAAATATACCATAAATATGGCCAAGGATAAATAAACGAATCATGAAAAGTAAGGCCAGTATATTAGGCATATTTTTAACTGATCAGCTACTATCAAACACATTTGCCATATGATGTGAATCATTTCAGCAATCTTCTTCAGTGGAAATAATATATAATGTATTAAAACTGAAACCAGGAAAAAAGACAGAGAAAAAAATCAATCACATAAGAACATAAGAAGAGCCCTGCTGGATCAGGCCAATAGCCCATCTAGTCCAGCTTCCTGTATCACACAGTGGCCCCACCAGATGCCTCAGGGAGCACAAGACAACAAGATAACCTGTTTCCCATTGTCACTCCCTTGCACCTGGCACAGAGAAAACCCACTTCTAAAACCAGGAGGTTGTACTCACAAATAATCACGTGTTATAATTTTAAGTGTCAGGTTCTAGTTGTGAAAAGATACAGGATATGTATAATATTTCTCACAGTGAAAATCTCGTCCAGCTAAATGAAAAGCAGGAGATAGTACCAAAACTATGAAAAGCATTTATCAGGGATGGTTAAGTCTTGTCTGGCAATCAAAAATCTGATAAAAATCTGATAATTCCTCTGAAACGCATGCAAAGTATTTTCCCAATCCCAAACTACAGACCACTCCCCTATTGGACTATTGTTTGTCTCTTGTTTCCTGTTATATCCCCTGCCTGTCAGCTCTATTCGCTCCACAACCTTCATTCCCTGCTATGCAAGTTCTTTGAGAGTGAAGGACCAGTCTATTTTCACTTATGAAACTCTAAAGCAGATTGCACACTGATGGAGTTGTATAAACAAACATATAAACAAAAATTAACAAATATGGAACAAAGCTTCCTGAGAAGATTCAAAATATGGGATCTTTTTAAAAGAAATGAATCCATAGCAATAGCTAATTGCAAGGGATTGGGATTCTACCAATGTATACAATTGAATTGACTAGATCACTCATGAGAACCATTTGACACTATGATGAACATGTCCTTGCTTCCACAGAACTGGGGGGGGGGGGGTTGTTTGGTTGCATGCTTGCTTTTTTGCATAAAGCTGAACTTTGCTCCGTGGCTGACTAGAATGCATGTTTTGAATTCTATGGTTACAAACATATTTTGCTTTTAAAAGAACAGCTGTGTTCTAAGGAACGCATAACCCTGAAAAATAGTTCCATAGCCAACTTAAATTTTAAAAACCAAGAAAAGGTTCCTGTGGGCTGTGGTCGTATTAATTTGGTAAATGATACATTTATGTGACTTATTGTTCTAAGTGGAAGTTAAGAAGCACTCTATTCATTTGTTGTTCTCTCATTCCTCTGTCTGGAAAATGGATGCCCTGACTACGGTAGCCATTAAAAGGTAGCTTGACAGCACTTTCATATATTAACCATGACATGTATCAATTCTAGTAGTGTTCTATTTATAGTATTCCCTACTGTAATTTCAAATAGAAATCCTGTTCCATTGTTACACTTCAACTAACAGTATATTGCAGTTGTATACTACAAAAAAAAGAAGTCTATATTTCTTCGGTTATTGAAAAGAATTGTACTTATTCTAAAAGTATGTCTGCCAGGTTCCAGTCCAATAGCTGCACTTAAGTCTACAGATTCTATACTGTGGGCCAGTTCAGATGACAGACCAAATTCAGACCATTCTGCGGACTTGTCAACGCGGATGGCTACCCCGGAGAATAAAGGGCTGACTGAGGGCGGGCCGTGGGATCATAGTACCTTATTTTAGCAGTGTGCTGCCCCGCCACCCACACCTGGACTCCTGTGCAGCTTCCAAATACTTCAAACGGCTGAAAATACTTTAAAAAAAATGATTCACAGCGACTTCCAGTTTCACGTCAGAACCAGAAGTCACTGTGAACCAGTTTTTTTTAAAAAAAACTCTTTACAGCCATTTGAAGTACTTGGAAGCCACGCAGGAGTCCAGGAACGGGTAGCTGGCCAGCACGCTGCAAAAATAAGGTACTGTGAGGCCGTCTGTCCTCCGCCTTCCCCTCCCCCACAGATTTGTTTCAAGGTGGGTTTTTGTATCCACTGAGGGTTCAGGAACTGAACCCCCGTGGATACAAAGGACTGACTGTAATAGGTGATATCAACATCATCCTAGTACTGCTAAGTCAATTAACACTGTAATCTGATACAAATACAGGAGAGCCAGTATCTGTGGGGGATAGGTTCTTGGGGGCCCCCACGGATACCAGGAAACTGCAGATAGGGGGGACACTATTCCTGGCAGGGAGGCCCGCACCCCACACACTCCCATTATCTTAGTTAGGTTTCCAGTGCTGGCGCCAAGCAAGCACATCTCTTTATTTACAAAAAACACTATCAGCCAGCATGCTGGCTTATAGCACAGAGCAGGCAAGCAGTCTACATACTAGAGAGGCTCCTGAATGTTATACAGGAAGCAGGTGGTTGTGCCCACTCATCCACCTAATGTTCTAATGAGTGCAGAAGAACTACTAACACAGCTTTACGGCACATTTGCGACACTTTAGGTCTCGCTCCGCCAGCCTAAAGTTAGGCAGGATTGCACAGTCACATAAGCAACTCAAGGCCCAATCCTATGCGGTGCAACTGCCACCAGTGTTCCAGTGGCAGAATATGTGTTATATGGTTGTGAACGCTGCTCTGGAAGTGTGCATAGCCAAACACTTCCAGGCCAGCACCACAGAAGGTGGGAAGGACCCTGCATGTGGCGGGGAGGGGCAAGAGGCCCCACCAACATTGGTAATTTGGTGGGGTGGGTGGAATGGGACAGGGGTGGGAGGATCAGGGAGGGATGGAGCGTGTCAGGGGCAGGAAGGGATGGCACTCTGCATGAGCAACTTGCACCACATCCTGTCCCCTTTGGAGCCTGCCAATACCCCCCCTCCCCTTGACTCCTTGGACTTGGTAGACAAGGGGTTACAGAGGGGCAAAGGAAATTATTATCCCTTTCCCCTCCAAAGCCTCGTGATCAGCCCCCTCCCCCCATAGCAAACAGTGCAGCCTGTTTTGATGTGGCTGCATGCTATGGCAGGGGAAAGGATAGAACTGGGCTTTCAGACTCGTTCCTTACTTCCCTGCAAACGTCTCTGATGTATCCAGGGCATTATCTGTAAGTCCCGAGTAACCTTCTCTCTCTGCCTATTCCTCCTTAACACTAATAGCCCTGGTTCCATGGCATCTTCTTCAAATATTTATTTCTTCACACCCACACTCTTCCTATTCCTTTCCAATTAGTTCACATGAGCCAATGAACTCCTCCTTTCTCTCCCTCATCAGTTTCTTGACATCTCCAAAGAAATGAGAATTATTTATCTTAGAACACTGTTTTTAAACTTCTATTCTGAATACTGTAAATATCAACCTTGCAGACAGCTCTAGATATAACTTCTATATTCAATTTGCACAATAAAAGATTTTTAAGGTTTGTTAGTAAAGAGGTTGTTACATAATTATTTATTAATCTTAGAAAAACAAAGCAGAGAAAACATAGGCTGCATGTATACAAAGCAAACAATTAATCAACTTAAATGAGTGCCAAATAACACGCAAGCTACCTCATTACAATTGATCAGACTGTTAGTACCTCTGAAAGCAACCCTGTGAGAAGATTATTGGTTTTTCTGATCAACTAATTTGCCTCCAAATTATCCATTTATCTGCCAAACAACCAATTTCAATGTTTCTTATGCTTTCATAATTGAAGTTAGAAATTCATAATCTATCTTCTGCTAAATATAGATCTGCACATATTTGCAATCATGGGATTGTTCCGAGCACGTGAAATACATGCTGTAAACACTGGACTTGATGGAACAATGGAACTGAACATAATTCTCTTTAAGTTGCAAAATGTCCTGCCACATTCCTGAAGCTTTGAATATTTTGTATGATGCAAACACTGAACATGCAAATACGTTCTCAGGTTTTCACGACTGCTCTCAGGTTTTAACTCTGAGATTGAACATGTAGTTTCATGGATTTGTTGATGGACAATCTTACATGCAGCAATCCTATACACATTTCCTGGGAGTAAGTCCCCACTGAACACAATGGAACTTACTTCTGAGTAAACAGATATAGGATTTTATTGACAACGTGTTGGATGTCTCCCAGTTGTGCTATATAGCAGTTGCACAAGAAACAAGGACCTTTGCTGAGTCTTCCTTTTTCAGCAATTTGTACCCACAAAAAATGTGCTCCTTAGGATTGGGGGACCTCAGAAGCAGATTGAGGGGCAGGGGACTGGAAAGGGAAGGAGGAAATCAGCAAAAATTACATCTCTCTCTCTTGCACAAGTGCTAGACATCACAAAACCAGAAAGCAGCTAGTTCATGCTAGAATGGACACAACCCAATATGATGAACAGCCCAACAAAATAAAGCTTTCTAAGAAGTTCTAGACATCACGGAATCAAAATATTAAGCACACATCATATTCAACTACCGTAATAATATACTTAGAGTTTGGTTTTCCTTTAAGCAAGTTATACAAAAATATTATATATTGCTTTAAGCATTATAAAAATCAGGTCTCTTTTATACATATATAAAATTGGAAAGAGGTGTGTGGGGGGTGGACACGGTTTTGCATATATATTCAAAATGTTAATGAATAAAGAAGAAACAGGACTTCTTTATTACATACCACTTGATTACACATCACTAAGAGCTGTTCATATTTCAAATCAGTTGAGTTTTTGTATAGCAATTTTGGTAGGGCTGCATTAAATATTGGTTAATTTCAATATTTGCTTCAAAATTAGCATATCTAACACAACGTAATGACCAATCATAGATTAGCCTTGCTGATCATTTACATGGTTTCAGAGCCATTTGGTGCCTTTTTGTTTCCCTGGTTGTTGTTTCTTCTCTGACCTAATATTCTCCTTAGTTCTTACTGTCCTTGGTCTTATTTGCCCTCACTCCATTTGATTTGATTTACTTTATGGGTCTGTTGGGTGTCATTATGTCATTGGCAAAAGATCTGATGACCAGTCTCAAAGTTAGGCCAGTCTCAAAATCAGATTAATGGCAGTGAGGGGCAAATGTTTACTGAAGACAATGAGGACAAAAGAGAAGAAACATGGTGCCAAGAGTCAGAAGCAACCAAGTGAACAAAAACATACTGACCTGTCGTAATTTTGAGCAACTCCACATCGGAAATGTTCTTGCATTCATTATTTATGAAGAATATCTTCTCATTCGATAATTGTACATCTGAATTCTCCTGTGCAGGTTATGATCGACTGACTGATTTAAGAAACTTAACCTGCTTTTCCACAAATTCAAAAGCTCAAGATGGTTTACAACCAAGATTAAAACTTACTATAAATTAGAATAGTTTTGGTTTTCTTAATTAGGTGTACAGGTTTCAAAGGTATCATACTCACAATTTATGAAGATTTTTAAGGCCTATAAATATTTCAGGTGTTAAACAACCAATTCTATTATTAGAAAGATCCCTGGAAAAAAAATAAAAAACAACAACATTAATTATAGAGGAAGGTAAACTGAAAACATCATGGACACCTCATTGGTGTTTTAACCTTTGGACAGGCTACAAAGTAAAATTAAAATGATCAGAAAAAGTAGCAGGTTATATACATTTAGAAATAATCAAGGAACCATCTTTCTAGACAACTATTTCAATAATGTATTCTACTGTATTTAAAAATTTGACAAATTGTTTAAATCAAATAGAGAGTTTTCAAAGAAGAAATGAAAAAACAATACTTTTTCCAGTTTACTAATTTTAAGAAGATCATGAGAGACACATACAAACACAAACACCAGAAGTGGGTGCTACTGAACCTATGAAAAGAGGTTGCAAAATCCTATGCATGATTTCCTGGGTGTAAGTCCTGTTGAAGTCAATGGGGCTCAGAACTCGACTCTCTTCTTGCCTCCCCAACCTAGACAGCAGTTTTGTTACTAAGGGCCCAATCCTATCCAATTTTCCGGCGCCGATGCAACCAAGCCAACAAGGTACATGCTGCATCTTGTGTTGGTGGGGAAGTCACGGAGGCCTCCTCAAGGTAAGGGAACATTTGTTCCTTACCTCAGGGCTGAATTGTGGCTGCATTGGTGCTGGAAAGTTGGATAGGATTGGGTCCCAAGAGAGATTAGTATTATTTATTTATTAGATTTCTATCCTGCTTTCTCTCCCCCATGGGGGGGACATTGCTCTCCTTATTTTGCAACGAAGACATTTATTTTGATGCTAGTGTTGTCAGCTGAGATTGCTGTTAGAATCAGAGTCTAGGCTGGATAGAAGATACATTACAGATTTCACACTGGATTTAAGCCAGGAGGGACAGTCAGGAAAGTGATTAGTTGTTTTAGAAAGTGTCTATTTACAGTCAATTCCTGTTACTTGTGAATTCACGAGTAGCAGGATTGACACCACCTCCCGCCATTTGCGAGGTGTGTATCACCTTCCCCAATCCCTGCTGCCTCCGCAAAGTCTCTGCTGGCTTCCTGAAGCCAGCAGAGGCCTTCCGGAGGCAGCAGGGACCTTCAAAATGGCACTCGTGACTAGTGCAGAGCCCTTTGAAATGCCTGTGGGAAGCTTCTGAAGCTTCCCCCAGCCACTTCAAAGAGCTCCAAATTGATCACGGGCACCATTTTGAAGGTCCCTGCTGCACTCAGAAAGCCAGCAGAAACTTTCTGGAGGATGCAGGAACCTTTAAAATGATGTCCAAGACCAGCACAGAAGCCAGCAAGCTGAAGGCAAGGAACCCCCTAACCCTCTGCACCTAATCCCATTGACAGCCCAATCCTAACTAATTATCCGGCAGGTGGCCCAGGGCCGCCCGCCAGATCCTATCCCCGTTAGTGGCCACTCTGGAGCAGCCCAGAGATCTACTCGGAGAAAGGGGATGTTCGTCCCCTTCCCCCGGTGTCGAATGGGGAAGGCCCGATGGGCCTCCTCGAATTTCCACCAGCTATTTAGCTGGCGGAAGAGGAGGTTGTGTAACGGGCGAGCCGGTCCAGAGTGAGACGGGGATATGGCAGCCGCCATTCCCGCCCCCCCATGCTGGCTTGACCAATGCCCCCCTCCCTCACTGCCCGGACCTCCCCCACGCCCACTAGAGCTGGACTTACCTCCTCCGGCGGCCGCAGGGACAATCCGGTGCCAGAGTGAGGGTGGCCAGCCACCGCACCGACCACCTTTACTCCCGAGTCATCGCAAACGTGCTTTATGGCACGTTTGCGATGGCTTCAGGCGGCGGAGTGCTTATTCCACCGCCCAATCATTCCGTAGGATTGCACTGTGATCCCATAGGATCAATGGTTCGTTATGTGCAAATTCGCTATCCGCGGGGTTTTCCAAGAACCTATCCCCTGCACATACCAAAAACTGACTGTATTTATCTATTTATCTGCATTTGTATCCCACCTTTCCTCCAAGGATCTCTTGATGCTGATTTTAAATAGAGTTGCCATGTATGCAGCTGTTTTTATTTTGGACATTAAAGTACAGTAGTTTTTTTAGGTGATGAATTGTTCCCTGACACTCCATTTCCCACCATATGGGATCTGCTAGTTCTCCTGCTACTGCTTCAGTACCACATTTTCTTCCTATTCATGGAACAGTATTTTCAGCTAATATCATGAACACAATGGCATCACAACGCTATGTAGTCAAGAACAACTGGCTATGTGATAATATCACAAAGTCTATTTTAGAGGGAAGGCAATGTTTCCTGGATCAGCATGGCCCTCGGTCTGCATGGACAATTTTGTCCTTTTTCACACATACCTCTGAAAAATTGCTGAAAGAGGGTACTTTTCAGCTTACCCCTAAATGTTACATACCAGTACTATTTGTGGGCACACTTATGAATCTATAAAGACAGCAACTGAACCGTATGAACCATAATGATATAAAATGTGTGGGTTCAGAACAGGCAGAACAGCAGAATAAGCATGTGTTGTAGGTTACGTTCTGCTCTAGACCAGACACTGCCCTGAACAACATGTTACGTTCATCCCACATGGCTGTTACACAAGAGTAAAGAAAGACTGTCATGGGCAAACGTGATGTACCTTTTGGGTGAATGTTAAATTGATGTTGGCAGATGACAAGCAGTTATGGCTGTGAAAGAAGATGGAGTCAAGTCCAGAACAGAACTATACCTATCAGCTGAGTGTATCAACTATAGAACCAATCACAAATGAACCCAATGAGACTGTTCTTTAGTAAAGTAAAATGTGCTCACTGAAAAATCGTTCAGTTCACACAGAAATCTGGTAAAGGATATAACATTCTTGAGGGCCTTTGTTTACAGGGTGTGAATTATCCTATAGGTTTTGAAAGGTATTCTGTCCTAAATAGCATCTCTAACAGTCCAATCATATCCTTGCTACGCTGTAGCATGCAGGCGCACCATGCAGGCGAATGATGCATACCACTTGGAGGGGAGCAATCAGGAAACCCACTAGAGGTAAGGGAAAATATTGATCCCTTACCTCTGCATAGATGGTCTATGTGTCTCCTCTACCAGGTATATAGGTGGTGTAGATCCAAGGAGAGCCAGGGCGGGGTGGGCCAAAAAATGGGGGATAGGATCCGGCGTGTGTGACTACCACTGGATCCACTCCCTCCCTGAACACCCCAGTGTCTCCCCTGAAACACTCCATTACTCCCCCTTCCTGCCCACTGCCCACCACCGACATCTCCTCCAGCAATTCCTGGGTGCTCTAGTCGCATGCTCACATGCAGTCACCAGCCATTTACACTGGTGACTCTATTGCACAATGCATCTCTGAGTCTGCAGTGCGGACAGAGAGGACTTTCTGCTGATGGAATGCTAGTTCTGTCAGCAGAAGGTGCCCATAGGATTGGGCTCTAAATCACATACTCAGGCTGTAATCCTATGGACACAATGGGATTTCGTTCTGAGTAAACATGTATCAGATTATGCTCTAAGAGAATCTGTTAAGTGTTAGTTTAAAAAAAAAAGGTTTAAGGATAGGAGAGCTTATGTGACAACTGGGCCAAATCCTGAAATATTTATATTTCATTTCATATTTATATAGAAATATGAAATATTTATTTTGAAATAATGTATTTATTATTTAAATCCTGAAATATTTATTTGAACAGGATCTCATTCAATGGGGATATTGGTTAAGCAAAGATTTGCACATTTATGTCACTCCATGAGTAACAGTTTTGCCAAATGATGGCAAAGCTTTCCACAGTTAGTGTCATTTCCACACCCAATATGCTGCACAGGCGTTTAAACCATTTTCCTAATGAAATGTTAGAAGAAGAAAAAAAAGAGAGAGGAAAAACACAGTTTGTACCAGCTTCCTTGTACACTCTGCTCAACTGTTCTTTATTATTTCAGACCAAATCCACCGCATGTCACACAAATCTGGTGTTCGTTTTTTGCTGTAAATATTTATACTAGAAATGTTGATTCATGAAATTGATCTTGTAAGGCAAGCAGACACGTGGCCTGTATTCTGATTTATTTTTTTCCTTGTAGACATCATTTTGTGCTAATCCATACGAACTCTTACTCTGCCATTGCAGATGCTAAATTATCACAGCACACTCAGTCATCACAAAAGGTTCCAAATAAAACTGTTAATTTTATGTAGATTTGCAGCCTGTGGTTTTTCCAACTGACTCACAAAGCCCCATGCCACTTACAGATGTCTGCATTACATTAGCTTCAGCTGCTTACTATATCCTCTGTGGAACAGATATGAAATTATAGGAAACAGGCTCAAGTACAGTCTTAAAGCAGTTAACAGTCTTCATACACCGACTTAACTTTAAAAATGAAAGACAGACATTTATTGATCTTGCAGTGTAATCTTCTGTTTCCTAAACATGCTCTGTCAAGCAATGGGAATAAGCTTTTCATTCATTTAGAGAGACATAGTGATTTAGAAATAAACTTTGAGATGGTGATGGTATTATATTTGGCCTAGTTGCTGCCTCTAGGTTACTTCATGTAGTATTGCTAACTCTCTCTCCCTCCTCCCCACTCCCCGCTGCAGCATTCTTTGTCTGGTTATCTTCGGAACCAGGAGCTTCTGCTTCATGACCTCTGCCTTCCTGTGTCTGAGCAATATTGCATCACAGGTTTTACAGTTTCCTCATTCTCTCCACAAGGGGTCAGGATTGCGTTATTAGAACACACCATCACCATCTCCCCAGCAATAAGCCTCAATTGTCATCATGGTACATTTATTTTTTCACACATTTACGATTCTTCAAAATGAATTCAGATTCACAGGGTGGCTCTGTTCAGAAATGTTTGCAATTGTAACTAATATTCTCTATTCAATGTTTTAAAGTGCAGAAACCATGCATTGTTTTTTTTTTCCCAAAATGAAGCAATATTCTGGGAATGCAATGCATAAGAGATCTGTAGTTAGTAAATCTATCCTAATACATGAATTTTAATTGTATATATGCCATTTGGAAAATTAAATATGAAGGTAAGAATGGACAGGCAGTATGTCCAAAAATTCTGATGGATTTGTGAACGATACCAAATTAACAGAAATACGTGTCTACATTAAATTAAAAATACATTGTTAAATGAACTTTTTAAATACAGTACTTATCTTTAAGTAGTACTCAGAAGCACATTATAAGAGTCACAAGAAAATACATTTTATGGATAGGAAAAAGGTTTCTTGTAATCAGGATAATAAAATGACAGTCAAGAAAAAGAAATTGGTGACTATCATTTCTAGTAAAACCGGAGCTGTTATAAAAGGTAGCACTTAAAATAATAATGGAAACTTTTATTTTAATTTGACTATAGAGGCTACTTATTATCAACTATAGATGCATTCATTCAATCTATTGTGCTTAACTGGGATTTCTAAGGAAACCTTAGCGCTTAAAAGCTAATTTTAAATGCTCCTAAAGTTTAGAAAAAGAACAGGACAGATATATGAATAAATCACAAACCTTGTAACAAAAAAATCTCCAATAAGGCCAAGCTGCAGTATGAGGTTTGTATGTCCTATCCTGTATATTATAATTGCTTGGTGACATATTCTAAATTCCCCAAGGACAGAAATGTCAATATGAGTACAATTTCTAAGACAATTCAGATGGAATTAATACTTACAGACGCTTCAGTTCTGAAAGTCCATAGAATGCCCCAGGCTCAATAGTACTAATCAAGTTATTCTTCAGATCTCTGGAGATACACAATAGCAAGAGCAATTAATTATCAGTTTACATGCGGCTTTTAGTCTCATACATAGGCAGAAAAAGAAGATGAGCAAAGGTTAGAAAATACTACAGCATTTCTTGAAGCTAAAAATGGGGGGGGGTTTTTTGTCAAATCAGGACAAAAGTTGTGAAGGGATTACCCCCTTTTTGATCTACATTTTTTTTCTTTGACTCCGATATCTAAAGTGAATATAAACTGATGAGGAGGAAGGACAACAAAGATAGTGACTTTACTTTTTGTTTCCCGCCCCATTCCGCTAAGTGTGAAGTCCCAATTAAAATCGGCAGCTTTGCAAGTCATCAGGAAAATACCTTATTTAAAGGAGTGAAATAATAAAAATTAGAAGACAACATATTGATTTCCTTACTGATAAAGCAGAACAACAATGTACTTCTGCTCGCCTATACACATAACTAAGCTAATAGCACACAGAGATGTCAAAAGACTTATAATGGCACACTAATGGACAGCATTACAAAGCTACAGAAAATATATTTCCATCTTTATAAGAACATAAGAACATAAGAAGAGCCCTGCTGGATCAGGCCAAAAGCCCATCTAGTCCAGCTTCCTGTGTCACACAGTGGCCCCACCAGATGCCTCAGGGAGCACACAAGACAACAAGATACCTGTGTCCAGTCGCCACTCCCTTGCACCTGGCACAGAGAAAACCCACTTCTAAAACCAGGAGGTTGCTTATGGCTTGTAACCTGTGATGGTCTTTTCCTCCATGAATTTGTCCAAACCCCTTTTAAAGGCATCTAGGCCAGGTGCCATCACCACATCCTGTGGCAAGGAGTTCCACAGATGAATCACACGCTGGGTAAAGAAATATTTTCTTTTGTCTGTTCTAACTCTCCCTCCACTCAATTTTAGTGCGTGTCCCCTGGTTCTGGTGTTGTGCGAGAGGGAGAAGAATTTCCCTCTATCCACTCTCTCCATCCCATGCATAATTTTATAAGTCTCAATCATGTCCCCCCTCAGGCGCCTTTTTTCTAGGCTGAAAAGCCCCAGACGTTGTAGCCTTTCCTCGTAAGGGAGGTGCTCCAGCCCACGAATCATTCTGGTCGCTCTTTTCTGCACCTTTTCCAATTCAACTATATCCTTTTTGAGGTATGGTGACCAGAACTGGACACAATACTCCAGATGTGGCCTTACCATCGATTTGTACAAAGGCATAATGATATTGGCCGTTTTATTCTCAATCCCCTTTTTAATGATCCCGAGCATGGAATTGGCCTTCTTCACAGCCGCCGCACACTGGGTCGACACTTTCATCGACCTGTCCACCAGCACCCCAAGATCTCTCTCTTCATCCGTCACAGACAACTCAGAACCCATTAGCGTATATGTGAAATTTTGGTTTCTTGCCCCAATGTGCATCACTTTGCACTTACTTACATTGAAGCGCATCTGCCATTTTGCTGCCCATTCTCCCAGTTTGGAGAGATCCTTCTGGAGCTCTTCACAATCCCTGCTGGTCTTTACCACCCGGAAAAGTTTAGTGTCATCCGCAAACTTGGCCACCTCACTGCCTATCCCCAACTCCAGGTCATTTATGAATAAGTTGAAAAGCACCGGTCCCAAGACCGATCCTTGGGGCACACCGCTTTTCACCTCTCGCCATTGTGAAAATTGCCCATTGACTCCCACTCGCTGTTTCCTGGTCTTCAACCAGTTCCTAATCCACAAGAGGACCTGCCCTCTTATTCCCTGACTGTGGAGTTTTCGCAGGAGCCTTTCATGAGGGACCGTATCAAACGCCTTCTGAAAATCCAGATATATAATATCCACGGGTTCGCTCGCATCCACATGCCTGTTGACCTTTTCAAAAAATTCTAACAGGTTTGTGAGGCAAGACTTCCCCTTGCAGAAGCCATGCTGACTCTCCCTCAGCAGAGCTTGTTCTTCTATGTATTTTAAGATTTTATCCTTAATGAGACTTTCCACCATCTTCCCTGGAACAGATGTTAGGCTAACCGGCCTGTAGTTTCCCGGGTCCCCCCTCCTTCCTTTTTTAAAGATTGGCGTGACATTAGCTATCCTCCAATCCTCTGGCACAGTGGCTGTTTTAAGGGACAAGTTGCATATTTGGGTTAAGAGGTCAGCAACTTCATTCTTGAGTTCCTTCAGAACTCTTGGGTGGATGCCGTCCGGGCCTGGTGATTTATTGATCTTTATTTTGTCAATTAAGTCTGAGACATCTTCTCTTTTAACCTCTATTTGACTTAATTCTTTAGTCAGGGGAGACCGTTCCGGCAGCGGTATTTGCCCGAGGTCTTCTGCCGTGAAGACAGATGCAAAGAACTCATTTAATTTCTCTGCAGTCTCCAAGTCCCCTTTTATCACCCCTTTCTCTCCCTCACCATCCAGCGGACCAACCGTTTCCCTGGCAGGTTTCCTGCTTCTAACATATTTGAAGAAGCTTTTATTATTCCCTTTTATGTTGCCTGCCATACGTTCCTCAAAGTCTTTCTTGGCCTCCCGTATCATCTTTTTACATTTCTTTTGCCACAGTTTGTGCTCCTGTTTATTTTCCTCATTAGGGCAAGACTTCCATTTACGGAAGGAAGCTTCCTTGCCTTTTATAGCCTCCTTTACTGTGCTTGTTAGCCATGCCGGCACCCTCCTGGACTTGGTCGAGCCCTTCCTCCTTTGTGGGATACACTCCCGCTGGGCCTCTATGACTGTTGTTTTAAACAGCCTCCATGCACTCTGGAGCGATTGGACTCTTTTTACCTTCCCTTTCAGCTTTTTCTTAACTAGTCTTCTCATTTTGGGGAAGTCCGCCCTTCGGAAGTCAAGGGTTTTCGTGTCAGATTTGCTCGGCACTCTCCCTCCGACATGCATGGCGAAACAGATCGCAGCATGGTCACTGTTCCCCAACGGTTCGGTAACATTTACCTCCCTGACCAGATCTTGAGTGCCACACAATATCAAGTCCAGAGTCACCTGTCCTCTGGTTGGTTCCGTGACAAGCTGCTCTAAGGCACAGTCATTTAACATATCCAGAAATCCAGTCTCTCTTTCATGACCTGAGCATGAATTGACCCAGTCGATGTGAGGATAATTGAAGTCCCCCATGACTACAACCCTGTCTCTCGTTGACACCTCCCTGATTTGCTTCCTTATTTCAAGGTCCCCTTCAGGTTTTTGATCTGGAGGACGGTAGCATGACCCTACTATTACATCACTCTTTGAGCCTGGTAATCTAACCCACAGTGATTCTACGGAGGAGTCAGAGCCCCCCTCCAGCTCTACTCTGGTGGATTCTACCCCCTCTTTGACATAGATGGCCACCCCACCTCCAACACGCCCCTCTCTGTCCCTCCTATAGAGTTTATATCCTGGAATTGCAGTATCCCACTGGTTCTCCGCATTCCACCAGGTTTCTGTTATACCTACTATGTCAATGTTTTCCCTAGCCACCAAACATTCCAGTTCTCCCATCTTTGCCCGTAGACTTCGGGCATTTGCATAAAAGCACTTATATACCTGGTCCCCCAAGAAGGGCTGCATGTTTGCACCTTTATTCCTGCAGCCTTCTGTTTTGCTAGACTGGCTGTCATGTCCCATCACGCTACCACTCCCAATTCTTACTCTGTTATTACTTGACTGTTCCCCATCCTCTGCACCCTCATTCCTGAGGAATGAGGAGTCCCGAACCGGATGCCCCTCGGCTCCTGTCGGCTTTCCCCCAGGAGTCAGTTTAAAAGCTGCTCTGCCACCTTCTTAATGTTACGTGCCAGCAGTCTGGTTCCGTTTTGGTTCAAGTGAAGCCCGTCCCTCTTGTACAGGCCCGGCTTGTCCCAAAACGTTCCCCAGTGCCTAACAAACTTAAACCCCTCCTCCTGACACCAGTGTCTCATCCACGCATTGAGACCCCTGAGCTCCGCCTGCCTAGCTGTCCCTGCGCGTGGAACAGGTAGCACTTCTGAGAACGCCACCTTTGGGGTCCTGGATTTGAGCTTCCTACCTAGCAACCTAAATTTGGCCTCCAGGACCGCCCGGCTACATTTCCCCACGTCGTTGGTGCCAACATGCACCACAACCGCTACCTCCTCCCCAGCACTCTCTACCAGCCTATCTAGACGAGAGGTGATGTCCGCAACCTTCGCACCAGGTAGGCAAGTCACCGTGCGGTCCTCACATCCGTCACAGACCCCCCTTTCTATGTTCCTGACTATAGAGTCACCCACAACAAGAAGCCCCCTTCGCCCCCTCCCCAGAGGAGTATCCATAGTGCGACTGGATACGAGCCCATCACCTGAAGAAGGGGTCCCCACTGTGGGATTGTTTCCCTCTTTTCCAGAGCAATGTCCTCCAGCTCTGAGACTCCCTTTCCTGGCAGCTGAAGTGCTGGCCAACTGAGGGTAGGACGATGCCTCCACATCCCTAGAAGTCTCACCCTGGTTCCTCTCTACCTGTCTCTGCCTCTCCAGGTCAGCAACCGTGGCTTCAAGGGAGCAAACCCGTTCCCTGAGAGCCTGGAGCTCTTTGCACCGAGCACACACCCATGACATGTGCCCAAGAGGCAGATAGTCATACATGTGACACTCAGTGCAAAACACTGGATAGCCCCCACCCTTCTGCTGGCTGTCTGACTGCATAGCTTTTGAGTATAAGTTATGGGTTTATCAAAGTTTGGGTACCTTAATGTTATTGGAGCTCTCCTCTCTTCAAGGGACGTGCCGGGCAGTGTGTGGGGCCTGGCTTCCTCGCCCCGCTGCTGAACTCGCCCAGCTGCTTAACTCGCTGTGTCTTTTTTATCTTGCCACTTTGTCCCCGTGAGCCACTTCGTTCCCGTGAGGCCACTCGCTGCTCGTGAGGCCACTCGCTGCTCTTTCAACTTCAAAAACCACATAGGTCCAAGAATATTTCATTGGCATTATAACCTTGAATATTACTACCAATGGGAGAGTATCCCGGCCCGATCTGCCAACACAGGGCAACGCGGACTCGCACTAACTATATAGCTTGTGCAGGTCCAAGTAGCCTCATTGCAGCTGCTGGGGCTTACCCCAGGGCAAGGGGAGAAATGTCCCCTGACCCTGTGGAGACCTCTAGCAGTCAAAATTTCCGCACAGGATGCAGCACGGCCTGTGCCAGTGCCACAGCACCGCTGTGCAGAAAATTGTGCTGGATTGGGTTACCCATCACTCTTGCAATCATTCTTTGAGTTGTCATGAGGCCATCATTCCAATCAGCTTAAAACATTCTGTAAGTCGTGAAATTGAAGTCACAAGTACATACCTTAAGCAAGCCTAATCCCCTCTAACCTCTCTTATACAGTCCTGGTGGGGAGTGATAACTACACCCCCTACCCTACATTGTACTGCTCCAGGGTTAGTTGGGCAGCTTCGTCCTCACATAGTCCTGAACTACGGCAATCAGCACAATAGGACAATTTCACTAGAATGTTAGACTGCTGAAGTTCAGGGTTAGGTGAGCAGGAAGCTCCTCCTAGCCCCAGAGCTCATTGTTGTTGTTGTTCAGTCGTTAAGTCGTGTCCGACCCTTCGTGATCCCATGAACCATATCCCGCCAGGCCTTCCTGTCCTCCACTATCTTCCTGAGTTCGCTCATTTTCATGTTTGTTGCATTGGTGATGCTGTCTAACCATCTCATCCTTTGCCTTCCCCTTCTCCTTTTGCCTTCAATTTTTCCCAGCATCAGAGTCTTCTCCAGAGAGTCCTCTCTTCGCATTAGGTGGCCAAAATATTTGAGTTTCAGCCTTAGTATCTGTCCTTCCAGGGAACAGTCAGGGTTGATTTCATTTAGGATTGACTGATTTGATCTCCTAGCAGTCCAAGGGACTCTCGGGAGTCTTCTCCAGCACCACAGTTCAAAAGCATCTATTCTTCGGCGCTCAGCCTTCCTTATGGTCCAACTCTCGCAACCATACATTGCTACTGGGAACACCATGGCCCTGACTATACGAACTTTTGTTGGCATGGTGATATCTCTGCTTTTTATTATGCTGTCTAAGTTTGCCATAGCTTTCCTTCCAAGGAGTAAGCGTCTTTTAATTTCGTGGCTGCTGTCTCCGTCTGCAGTGATCTTGGAACCCAGAAAAGTAAAATCTGTTACTGCTTCCATTTCTGCCCCTTCTATTTGCCAGGAATTGATGGGCCCAGATGCCATGATCTTAGTTTTATTAATGTTGAGTTTCAAGCCAACTTTTGGCACTCTCCTCTTTCACCCTCATCAAGAGGCTCTTTAGTTCTTCTTCACTTTCTGCCATTTGGGTGGTATCGTCTGCATATCTGAGGTTGTTGATATTTCTCCCGGCAATCTTGATTCTGGCTTGCGATTCATTCAGCCCTGCATTTCTCATAATGTACTCTGCATATAAGTTAAATAGGCAGGGTGACAATATACAGCCTTGCCGTACTCCCTTCCCAATTTTGAACCAGTCGGTTGTTCCATGGCCGGTCCGAACCGTTGCTTCTTGACCCGCATACTGGTTTCTCAGGAGATAGGTAAGGTGGTCTGGTACCCCCATCTCTTTAAGAATTTGCCACCGTTTGTTGTGATCCACACAATCAAAGGCTTTTGCGTAGTCAATGAAGCAGAAGTAGGTGTTTTTTTTGAACTCTCGGGCTTTCTCCATGATCCAGCGCATGTTGGCAATTTGATCTCTAGTTCCTCTGCCTCTTCGAAACCCAGCTTGTACATCCGGTAGTTCTCGGTCCATGTACTTCAGCCTAGCTTGTAGGATTTTGAGCATAACCTTGCTAGCATGTGAAATGAGTCACAGAGCTCATTAGTCTCACACTATTATGCTGGGGGTGGGTGGGTTGAATGTTACAACCATTCCATTCTCATGAACCTCCGAATGCCCACAATTTGTATTTCTATATTACTGATATATGCATCCAACCCTTTCCAAAAACTCACTGCAACATTTTAAAACCAAATACAGAAAATATAAATTTGCAAGTAAATACAAAATAAAATTGGGGAGGCTGAACTTCTTTATAATATCTTATTTATCATGCTACCATTACTATAGTTGGTCTAGATTCAGCTTCAACTCCATCCAAACCATCACCCATAGGCAGACAATGAACAAACAAGGAGACAACAGGACCTGTTGCTGCTGCCAAGGAAAAGTCCATTTCAAAAATATACATGTGGCGAATTGTAGGTCTTAACACAAGCTCATGACATCAGATGGGCATATAAACAAGACAGAGACTTTTTGATGATGGTGCTAAGATTGTGAAATACCTTACCCATGAAAATCTTTTAACAGTGCAATCCTATGCATATCTACTCAAAATGAAGCCCTATTGAGTATGCACTTACATGGGACTTACTCCTTACCCTTTGGACGCCACTCATGCATAGTTCAGATGGCAGCACAACACCGGGGCATTCCGGGGGTGTCCAAACATCCCCGAAATGCCCTCTACACCAGCGGAGTTGCAGCAGTGTCCGTCCCATGTCTGAACTACACATGCGCGGCCTCTGAGGGGGTTTACACCGGTGTCCATCCTGTGTCCATCGGTGTACGGCAAGTTACACTGGCATAAGTGCACTTACACCGGTGGATCTACTGTTACACCAGTGCAAAGGTTACACAGGATTGGGCTGTGTTTCTACAATTTTAACAATGCGTTGCCAATCCTGGGTCCTGACCTACTTCTTTATTCTTGTTTGTGATTTTATTGCTGTTATTGTATGTATTTTTGTATGCTTGGTAGTAATTTTATTGTATTTGATTTTAACTTTGTAACTTTGTGTTTATAAGCAGAAAACTAGACTATAAATGAATACCACCACCTGTATTCTAGTTACCCCTGCTTCATTTCACCCCAAACTGCCATAGTTAACCCTGTATCTGTTGCTGAAATAGAAAATAGAATGCTATGTTAATGATCAAGATAAGCATATTATTCCACAGCTCTATTGACAAAACAGCCATGAAGGACAACTGGTTTGTCATCATTACAACGGAGTACCAAAGGACATCAGGGGACAGCACTTCAATTAGTCAATCACAGAGAGCTGGTGTTGTATAGACGTTAAGAAACTGATGGCACAATCCACTGTAACTAAGCATGTGCTCCGCAGGCACCGGGTGCCGTAAACACATCATAAAGCACATTTTCGGCAGCCATTACCCTTCCTCCAGGATGACCCTGCAGCTGCCAGTGCAGGTAAGATTTGCACCGGTCAGTGCAGGTGCGGGGGGAGGGTGGGCCGGCTGGCAAGGGAGGGCAGCCATTGGCAGGGATATCGGCAGCAAGCTCCGACGATATCCCAAGCCCTCTCCCGGCCTGGGCTGCCCTTACCCTGCTGCCCGGCCCCCAGATGTACATCGGTTCGAGATTCGACGTACATCCGAGGAGGCCCATTGGGGTCGAGCAGCCCTACACTGGGGAAGGGGGCAATTATTCCCTTCTCTCGAGGAGTCCCCAGGCTGCGCCAGAGCGGCACGGGAAGGGCTCAGGATGCTGCGGCCAGTCCTATGGGCCGGCCACGTATCCTTACATAGGATTGGGCTGTGAGCTGTGAATCAAGACCTCCCTGGTTTGATCTCACCTGTGCCATGAACTCACTAGGTAGCCTTAGGCAAGCCACTCCCTCTCAGCCTTGGCTCCCCAGCCGCAACAAGGAAATAATAATTCTATGGTGATAGGCCATAGTATGTGGTAACATACATGCTTTGCATGCATAAAGGTATCAGGTTCAATCCTTGGCATCTGACTCTTCCCTTTCTAAAACTGTGTCTATATATAGCCATTCCACCTAGCCGCAGCAAACAGAGAAACCAGTTGTTTTATTGTATGTGCTTTCATTATTGTAAGCCACCCCACTTTTAAGTCAAAAGATAGGATAAAAGTTACTTACAGCGCTATCCAACTTAACCTTTGTGCCAGTTTAACCATTGGCACAGCAAGAACGGGAGGACCCAGAATGGAAAAGGGATTCAAATTCCCTTTGAATTCCTCTTTTGGAAGGGAATTGAATCACTTTTCCATTCTGGGGCCTCCCATTCCCGCTGCGCCGCTGGTTAAACTGGCACAAAGGTTAAGTCGGATTGCGCTGTAAGTTACTTTTATCCTATCTTTTGACTTAAAAGGCCCCAGAACGGAAAAGTGATTCAAATCCCTTCCAAAAGAGGAATTCAAAGGGGATTTGAATCCCTTTTCCATTCTGGGGCCTCCCGTTCTCGCTGTGCCGCTGGTTAAACAGGCACAAAAGTTAAGTCGGATTGCGCTGTTAAATAAATGTAATTTAACGTCCAGGTAGGGGTGGGAAGAACCCGTCTGAAATTCTGGAAAACTGCTAGCAGGCAATGAATACAATGCTGAGTTTGACAGGTCAACAGACTAACAGTGCAATCCTGCACAACTTTGGAGCGGCAGAACAATCGTTTCGCCACTCCAGGGTGTTGCAAACGTGCCAAAAGGCATGTTTTCAACACCCAGTGAGTCAGTGGCACCGGCAGTGAGGCCGGCACCACTCACTCTCCACCCAACCGCAGCCACAGCCAGCACACGGAGGTAAGTCCTGCACCAGGAGATGGGCGGCTGTGGGGAGGGCAGAATGGAGTGGAAAGGGAGAGGGTGATTGGCCAGCCAGGGCAGGGATGGGGAAGGGATCCACGGCAGCGTGCTCCGCTGAATCCTATCCCCCCTCCCTGGCCTGGTCGGTGTTACACCGGCTCCTCGAATTTGTGCCAGCCATTTTGGTGGTGCACAACTGAGGAGGCCAATAGGGGCAGCTGGGGAATTACCCAGGGGAAAGGGACGAATGTCCCTTTCCCCTGAGGTGTGCTCCAGCTGTGGCAGCGCTGGCCCAATTCTGCCTAGGATCCAGCACAGCATGCTTCTGCACGCTGTGATGGCCCTAGACATGATTGGGCTGTAAGTTTCCTATGTTTAGAAGAATGTTCCTAACTATGTTCCTAAGTTTCCTATGTTTAAAAGAATGCCCCCAACCTTCTAATATTTCTATGGGATCTGTTCCCTCAAAAGGTCATGGACCAATCTATACACACATTTCCACACCAGTGCAATGCAGAAAATCTGACATGTGTTCTGCATTATAAGTTGGATCAGTTATCAGGTGAGATAAATTTCATGGTTGGCATGACAGCCAAGAAGTCTCAAACATGCTTTGAAAAGTTAATTTCAACTTGGCCAGGGTGCCTGCTGTGCAATAAAGCGACCTGAATACCAGCAGAACAGGCAGTCTAGCCTGGACCCCAGCACTATTAGCACATGATCCAGCATCTCAAATGGATACTTGAGCAGCAGTTCAATAACCCTGTTCCCTTGCACCAAGATGAAACCAAACATTTGCATAGAAAGGCACTAATAGAGTGCATTTCTCTATTGCACTCTATCAGTGCACTCATTCGCATTAGTACTCACCTTGAACACAACAGATCTGAGAAATGCTAAAAGTTCCTCTAGCAACTAGTCATATGATACTACCTGTGCTCACTGAGATATAGTATTAAAAAACAAGAGGATGCTGTGCAGAAATAACAAGCAACAACTGCCTTATAAGAACTTGAAATGTAAACATGTTTGACTACTAACAACTTGGGGGGGGGAGGGCAGAGGCCTCATGTCACAATACAGAAGTCACGTAATTTGTTACAGTTAGAATTAGCTGAATTTTACATAGATGATGCATCTTTAAAGACTTTCTACCTTAAATATGCACTAATGTCTTTTTAAAACAGAAAACTGAATATTTTTAAAGATAATCTTTTAGATACACAGTGCTGCTAAAGGGCTACAGCTGAGCCTCTTAACATAAACTGGGAGACCTACTAAAACAACATCTCTTTTCCATTATGGTCATTCACACTTTGGACCATCTCCACTATTTTGTCCTAGGCTTGCCTCATATAACCTCCTAATATGCAACAAGAAGGAATTGTGACAAATTACGTATGAAAAAACATTTCAATAGCTATCTTATCTGAGACAGATTCCATTTTTTCCCCAGCTGATTTGGAGGGGGAAAACCCTAAACAGCAGTGTATGAAGTGATTGAGAAAAGAGCAGCAAAACTGAGGCTTGGGGCAGGCAAGAAAAACTTACTTGCGCAGTGTTGCAGGTGCTCAACATTTCACAGGGGCCTCAGCTGAAACACTGGGAGCCCTGGGCACAACTCTGCACTTCCCTTCCACTTGCGCCCTGACAGCACACTGAGAGATCATTCCCACTAGCAAGGTTTAGGGGCATTTGTAGGCCCTTGAACAGTGCCTGACCTGGCCAAACCTGACACATGTCTACATAAAATCTTAGCATCCACCTGGCAATGGATCTCAAGCAGGCTAAGAGTGTAAGTGCAGGGGACAATCAGCAATTCCATTTATAAGAGATGCTGGATACATACAGTACATCATAGGTAAATCCTTCTTGCTGACCTGAAATCACGTTTAAATCATGCCTGAAATCTCAAAAAGAAGTGACTGGAAAAGGAGTGAAAATTTATGTTATGACTGAATAATAACTACATTTTTATGTACATTCAAATTGTGTGCTTGCTTAAAAATAAATCTAGCAAAGTACAGTGGGCCCTTCATATCCACAGGGGTTCCGATCCACAGGGGTTCCGATTGCATCCACGGGAACCCCCGTGGATGCAAAAATCCACAGATGCTCAAGTACGCGATGGAGAGGTGAGGGCAGCGCCACAGTACCTTAATTAACAGCCACGCGGGCCCACTACTGGCTTCTTGTCTCTCGCGCTGCTTTTCTACCTTGTAAAATGCCTGTAAAAAGGGGGGGGAAACGCTATCTGAAGCAACTTCTGGTTGCACGTGCAACCGAAAGTCGCTTCCGGTTGCTTCCCCTTTTACAGGCATTTTACAAGATAAAAAGCGGTGCGAGAGACAAGAAGCTGGCTAATCCGCAGATAAGGAGGGTCCACTGTAGTACACACAATAACCCCCACCTGGGGGGTTAAGCAGGGGTTCTCATCCTTTGGAGGCCCACATAACCCTATGCGGGCCTCCGGTTGCCCTGCTTCGGGGGACATTGGGAGGCCTGTAAACATTTTTCCCGGGTTGCAGCATGAGCAGCCGGATCCTCCCATCCGCGCCGCAACCCGGGAAAAACTGTTACGCTGCCTGTCATCAGCTGCTGATCACAGCAGCTGATAACGGGCAGCGGCCCATGTACCTCCAACCTGCCGTCTGCATGCCCCTGGGGGTACGCATACCACAGGGTGAAAACCCCTGCACTAGAGTCAACTTTTCCAGGTTATTATTTTTTTTAGATCAACCTTTGTCCTATGCACAACACACCTCTCTGTTCCGAATAAAAACAGATGATGTCATTTTACTTCATGAAATAATTACAGTAAGTCCCATGGGGCAATGATGAGATGAGAACAGCAGTTTTAGAGCTGAGCTAAAAATTCTGGAACTGTTTTAGACACTCTTTCACAATGGAAGGCAGGCAGTACACGTGGCCTTTGTTTACTTAGCAGTAATCTCTGTAATTAAATACTTGCCTACAAAAGCCAAGCAATATCTTTAACAGTTATCCCAAACTTTCTAGGTTCTTGGTCAGCATGAGTCCCTTCACTTCAGCAGCAGATACAGTGGTTTATGCCTCAGCAGGTAATTTAGCAATTTAAACATGACAAGTAGAGCAACCAAGCCTGATAGGATCCAACACAAACAATATATAATCTCCCCTGAACCCCATTTCATTTTTTAGAAAGAGAAAATCGGTTCTCTCTCATCATTGCAATGTTTCTTAAATTAGGCATCAATAGCTTTAGAGAAGACTAACTGCTCAATCCTGTCACCCACCATTGGTGATGATGCAAGGCATGCACTGCATCTAACTGCAGGGGCCGACTAGGAGGCCTGAAGAGGTAAGGAAAATATTTTACCTCTGCAAAGGCCTACTGGTCTCTTCGGACCTATGCCAGCTATGTAGCTGGTGCACATCCAAGGAGAGAAAAGGGGTGGGGCGGGTTTGACAAGAGGGGATAGGGATCCTGGCACACACTGGTGCTGCTGAGATCCACCCTCTCCCTCCCCAACACACACCCCAACGCAAACTTACCATGAACGGCAGAGCCTCCATGAGCTGTTGCCATGCACGCCACATCTCTCGTTGTTTGAAGCAGTGGCCAGAAGCATGCAACAGCAGCCCAGCTTTCATGCTGCCATAAATAGCACTGTGCTGCCAGAATGTGAATTCCAGCAGTGCAAGGTCCAGATAGGTTCGGGCCCTTAAGGGGAGATATGATAGGTGTCTTCACATATCTGAATGTCTGTCACATGGAAGAAGGCATGGGCTTACTCTCTGTGTTTCCTGAGGGCAGGACTAGAACCCAATGGATTGAAACTATAGGAAAGTAGATTTAGGATAGCCATTAGGAAGAACTTCCTAACTGTAAGAGCTGTCTGGCACTAGAAGGAACTGCCTCATGCAAAAGTGGGCTCTCCCTCTTTGGAGGTTTTACAAGCTGCTAGATGCCACAGAAAGCATCCTGGATATCTTTTTGGTGCTCTTGGTGATGAGTGGAAGGGAAGGAAACACATAGAATAGAGCTCCTTTTCTAAGGAACTAGGAAAGCATTCCTTATGAATGCCATAATCCAGGTCATGGATTCCATTGTTTCCATGGATGACATGCCATGTCATGTCCACTTTGTTATTTTAGGTGGTTAAATAAGAACAAACATCCCAATTGTATCCTGTACACCTGGTCCAGCCTGCATGATGTGGATGGTATGGATGATGGTTTCCCCCAAACTTCCTTTACCCTTTTAAGAGGACGGGCAACACTGGTAAACCTACTGAAGTGTAGGTGTCCTACATTATTATGTTTGTTCGCACAGTCAGACAGATGTTACTGACTGGTTTGTTTTATCCAGACATCGAGTCCTTCCCAAAGACCTGGGATGACTGACTTCTATCATGTTTTTGATGTTATAAGTATCGTCACAAAATGTAAGCTGTTCCAAGTAACATTTTTGTAGTTGATTGATGTTAATGTATATGGCCCCAATGATGTTACGGTGCTCTTCAAGGTGTTTTGTAATTGCACCGAGGGCACCAATCAACACTGGGATTACTTTGGTCTTCTTCTGCCACAACCTTTCAATTTCTATTTGTAAGTCGGCCACCTGGTATTGCTATATTAGTTATTTTGACTTGTGTTTCATTCTTCTCAACCACAGTTTTGCTTCCTTTACCACTTTTAAGAGGACAAGCAGCACTGGTAAACCTACTGGGGTGTAGGTGTCCTACATTATTATTATTATTATTATTACAGTACTCACATACCGCCTTTCTCACAGATGGGCAGTCCATCTTGCCTAAGGTCCAAAGCAGGATCAGGGCCACGCCGGCAGAACTGGGGCACACCTCAGGGGAAGGGGACATTCAACCCTTTCCCCTGGTGTAAGCCCCAGCAGTCCCAATGGGCTTCCTCAGACGCGTGCCAACTATTTAGCTGGTGCATGTCCGGGGAGGACGTATAAGGCAAACCAGGCCTGGGAAGGGGGTTAGGATATTGGCAGAGTGTGCCACCGATATCCACACACCCCTCCCTGGCCTGGCCAGTCAATCGCTCCCTCCCCCGCCACCCCGGTCCTCCTTCCACATGCCCTCCTGCTGCCCGACGCAGAACTTACCTGTGTCCAGTGGTGCAGCAAGATGAACAACGCCAGCTTCAGAGCCAACGCCACTTAATCTGTGTGTGCTATGAAAGTGTTTTACAGCACTTTCGTGACACCCTAGTCCGGTGGAGCATTCGGTCCTCCGGTTTTTACTTGCACAGGATTTCACTGTCAAGGCAGTTTACATAGGCAGGCTATTTTTTGTTTTCAAATGGGGTCTTTACAAATGTTGTTCTATGAGAGAAGCTCATAGAACCCTCAATCTTTCCAGATTTTTCTTTTAAAAGTGCAGCTAATGTACTGACTACACTCTGCGCTTCCAAGCTTTCACAGCAGCCACAGATCATCCTTGGTTCGTTTTCACGATATCATCCATCTCTTGTGAGATGACTTCTCTGCATTCCACACCTTCCACACTTCCTGAGGTCCACCAGCAGCTTCTGGTCGCCCTTCCAAGGCGAGATCACAGGCTGATCCTGCTTAGCTTCTTCAGACAGAGTATACAGGGCGATCTATGAGCTCTGCTTAACCCTCGTACTTTAAGCTGAGAGAAGATGCCATTCCAGTGACATTCACACCGTACTAATTTAGATCTTCTGTGGGAGAAAACACCTTCCCAGTCTCCACTTGATTCTGGAGAGGACTTGAAGGGCATGATGGAGGTGGATGTCTCCAACTCCAATTCTGTTTCTGCCATCAACTCTGAGAATGGGAGAGCAGGAGAAGCCGCCAGTGTTGATGGTAGCAATGGTAAGGTTCACATAGTTGTTGGTACTGAAACCACTGATGTTGATGTTGCCAATGTTACCACTGACTTCATAGATATAGGTTGTGACACTACCCAGTTCTAGTGAAAAGGAGACATGAGTCAATGCTGAGGTGATAATGACCTGTGACTCAATGATGATGCTATAGTATAGCTGATGGCAGCTCCCTCAACACTCGTGGTGCTGGGCGAGGATAACTGCAGGTCCAGCAACAGGAATAATCTTTCCCCTTATCAAGCAGGGCTAACCCATGGTGAACATCTGTGAGGCTGGTGTGGATATGTATAGAGGGGTATGTGTATATTTCTATCTCAAGGTTGTCTCCCAGTTAGAGAGGTGAGATGATCTTGGACTCTTGTATAATGATGAAGTATATGTTCAATGGCGACATAAGTTCAAGATCTTTCCATCTCTCAACTTAGTATCAGCAATCTAGGTCTGCAGGCTAACAGTGAGGATGTTTGACTAGAAATACTACAGACCATTAAGATGTCCTAACCCAGGGAGGAACCACCAAAGACATCCTGAGAACTAATGTCACAGCCGAATCCTATTCTTCCCCCCACCGCCGATGCAGCCACACCAAGGAGCTTGCACTAAGGGAAAATATTTTTCCTTACCTCCTCATAAGCCTCCTGCTTGCTAATGGGTCTCCTCGGACCTGTACCAGCTCTTTCACTGGTGCACGTTTGAGGAGAGCAAGGGGGCACGTTGGCTGCTATCAGAGCTCCCAGCCCGTTCCACCTTCCTTCACCCCATTCCACCCTCCCCACCAACCTTTGTCAGAGGTTGCTCTGTTTGCTGCCACTGCGTGCAGGTGCACTCTGCCTCTACGCTGGCATTCTGAAAGCACATGGCTCCATGAGCTTTTGGAAGGCCATTCACAACAGCTGTGAAGCATGCCCCACCATCAGAATGCTAGTTCTGGTGGCAGGGAGGGGGGGGGATAGGATTAGGCCTTTAGTAAATGAAACATCTTCCTGGTCTGGTCACCAGTATCCATGACCTCCATACCCAGAGGGCAAGTCAGTGTTAATGGCTTCACTACTAAGGTAGTCTATGTCAACATCTGGACCCAGAAGGCTTTTCTGATGCCTGGTATTTCACCTTCTTTTTTTAGGGGAATCCCCAGTACCAAATTTATAGCACATGCTGACCTAGTGGCCATCCCTCAATCTCAACCATTCTCCAAAGAGCATTTGTGTGGTGGAAGAGTAGGCATAATGGCAGATAGTGCCAACATGGCTGTCTCCCAAAGAGCGGATGAGGTGAAGTTCCCAGTTCTTCCTCATCTGCCTGGAGAATATTTTACAATGGGTACAGGCATCCACAAGGTGGCTTTCTCCCAAGTACAGAAGATAGATATCATGCCCATCAGTGGAGGGAAGTTTTGGTCCACAGCAATGGCAATTTTAAAAAATGATGTGCTCACCATATGACAAAACAGGGCTACTAACCAACTACGCAGGTCATGTAAATGTTTTAAAAAATCTTACTCTGTGTGTGTACACGTACGTACACACACACACACACACACACACACACACACACACACACACACACACACACACACAGAGAGAGAGAGAGAGAGAGAGAGAGAGAGAGAGAGAGAGAGAGAGAGAGAGAGAGAGAGAGAGAGAAGGTGTAAACTGCTGTAAGTCTTTGTGAGGGATGAAGGATGTACAGGGGCAGAATGCACTAAATTCCACTACGTATGACTGTACAGAGACCATGGAGAAGAACCATGGTTCCACTGTACAGTACTGATGCTCTTCAGACTTGCCCTTCCTTCACAGTTTCAAATCTTTCTAAACATTGAAAAGAGGAACACAGAACAAGACCTGTAAGACCTACCTTAGAACCCAGTAAGAAAGATTATTCTTAGGCAGATCCTAGCAGGGATGCACAGCATGAACACATTAGCAAAGGCTATACATAACATTTCTATTGTTTTCTAACAAGGTAATCAAAGTGGTTTTGCTGGAGTCTTTCAGTAACAGCAAGAGTTACAAGAAAAGCATGAAAAATGTCTGAACCCTGTGCACGCACGCACGCAATATTTATGCAGCCAGAAATGCTAACATTTCCTTGTGTAATGCAGAATTATTCATGCTTGTTGAACTCCAGGGAGGAATACTGTACTGTTTTTGTGATCGCTATCTTATCCATTTAGGAATCTCCGCTTCAACCTTAACCAGCATTAGTTTATTTTCTTTTGGCAGTCCCGTGTTATTCACTCCATGTAAACAGCACCTCTAGCCCAGTTCTCAGAAGTTTCAAAGATACTAAAACTGTGTGACCAGCTTTAGCTCTGTTCAGAATACCATGCTGAGCTGGCTTTTGTGGAAAAGCCCAGTTCACTCACTGGAGAAACTTTTGCCTTCCGACTCCACTAAGAAAACCTTGCTTCTAGATGGCACCAACCTTATTATTGAGTCTGACCACTTGTGAGGGAGACATTTTGCGCAAACACTCTCCTGGTCCACGGAATGGAAAGCCAACGGTGACCCCCAAGAAAAAGAAGCTGACTTTCCCTGCTATAGCAACTTGAGGGCTGAGTCATGCATTATGGCTCCTGATATGGAGACATAAAAATGATGTCTGTGTGGCAGTGATCTGTGGAAAGGGCACATCGGATCTGAACACATCTTAAGGCAGACGTCAGGTTGATTTTTCAGAAGATTTCCACAGCAGCAGCAGTCTCACAAACATAAGATTACACTGGCAAAAACTTTAAGGCTCCAGAAGCTGTTTCTGGCAACCACTACAGGAGGACTTTGACTTCCTGAGCAGTCTCAATTCTGCTTCATTCATGTATTTTTTATTTTTTTGGTTGGGTGGTGCAGTCTAGAGATGGTTTTTGCAAGTAGTTTTCCCTTCTCAGAAAGAAAGCAACCGGGGGGGGGGGGGGTTTGCAAATGGGACAATGCCATCTAGCTAAACCTGAATGGCTATGGTATGTGTCATCATGGCATCATTATGCTGGCTAAGTGATCCTCAAGGGCCTGCAATCACAAAGCCAGCAAGAAGAACATGCCATTTAAAAAATAAAAATGGCATCAAAGAAGCAGACGGTCAGGTCTGCAAAGCTGCCTGTGAAAAGAAGGTGAACGAAGAGATGCAGGGAACATTTTGAATCCTCCAAATGCCCTATCTTCACAACAAAAATATTTGCTTATGAAAATTTGTCTAGTTTATCACCTTATCACCTACTCACCTTATAAGTAATGAGAACTACCATAAGCATTGCATATATGGGCAAATGGCCAGTTAATTTGAGCAAACAATTCAAAGTTCTGTGTTACAACTTACTAGATGCAGAAAAATGGGGGAAAGGGATATATAGCTAGTTGGCAGAGCACATACTTTGCATGATGCAGGAAGTCCCAAGTTTAACCCCTGGCATCTCCAGGGAGGGCTAGGAAACAGGCTGCCGATCCATGGCATTTTGTTGCCTGCAGTTTTGCCCTCTCCCTTTCTCTTTTTACCCCTATTACAATCACACTACCACTTCCTTCCCTCTTCCCATTCCTTACTTTTCCATTCCAAAGGGAAGAGAATGAAGCATTATGCTGTTTTGTAGAGAGGAGTTGCTCTGCTGCCCTTGACAATTAGCCACATGGTGCTGCGTGAAGTGGCCCACTTCACCCTGCTTCATGGTGGGGCCAACATTAAGAATGTAAGAGCATAAGAAGAGCCTTGCTGGATCAGGCCAAAGACCCATCTAGCCCAGCTTCCTGTATCTCACAGTGGCCCCACTAGATGCCAGACATTGGCTGCTGCCAGTCAATTTTGACAATACAGAACAATGGTCTGACTTGGAAAAAGGAAGCTTCACATGAGCACAAACTGATCAACCCTGCTTTCTGTCCTATCTCAATTGTAATTTAAGAAAAGAACTCAAGAAGGTCCCAAGCAATGTGGAATTATCAAATTCCTTCCCTTCTCTGTCTCCCATCCCTATAAAAAGACAGTCAATGTAAAGGAGAAATTCCCTCCTGGCAGGTATGCAGCACCAGAAACCTAGTTGTCCTCCTGCTCCTGTCTCCCTACATACAACAGTGACAACAGGGTAAGCACATCATGGGGAACTACCTTGGAACCAAAGTTCCTAGCAAGACCCTGGTCTTTAATTTTGATTTGTTGACTCAAGAACTGCCCACCCATGAAGCACACAAAACACCAAAGCATCTTAAGTGAAAGCCATAATAGAGCTCACTTACATTTCACATGCATATTGTCTGTTTAACCTTTTGTGCTATAGCGATTACTGTGGTATGCCAGCTGGGATAAAACTATGCATGTATTAAGATTCAGCTGTCTGCAGATCTCACCTTTTTAACACCATATTAATTGTACCAGCAGCTACAGTATTGCCAAATTGCAGTCTTAGTATCTCAAAACATGCTTTCTAATAGTCAAGGAAACAAATCTTAGCAAAATTCACAATGAGTTGATTTAAAAGTAATTTTATATCAGCTAAGCCAAGGGGGAAAATGCATGGTTTTAAACTATGATGTTCGGAACAAAAAAAGTAGTTAAGTCAAAGAAAACACATCTGGAAAAATTGTCTATCATGTCTCATCAAGGGCAATGGACATCTGGCTTCTTGATTTTAGAAATTACTTTGACTCTCACAGGACACTTGACTGAACACTGTTCCCAGAAAATTGCAGATTATATACTGCCCACAGTCTTGGCACTTTCTGGATGAGCATGTTCTTATGATCATTACCGAACAGCAGTGCAGCATACATTTAGCTCAACAAGCTTCTTTTCAAATCCCTTTGCAGAGAGAAATACAGTGACAGTGGATAGGCAGAAATTTACAGCTCCTTGCCCCCTTTATTTCCTCTTTCGATGGTAAAATCATATGCCTTTTCATTTCTTGTCTCTTTTTTAAATCACGTACACACATGCACAAACATTCACAAAGGTGGGCTGCCAATTTTCAGTTTAAACTAAACTATTTTTGGAATATTTTGTATGTTCATTGAAGCTTTGTACAGGTTGTATGAATTTTCTACTAAATAAGGAACACAGAGCAACTTTGGTTGCATATTTACATCTTTCCCCCTGCAAAATCAACTGCTGAGCTTGACAAAACTGTTTGGTACTAATTACACTAAGCAGCAACAGAGGCTGGGCCACACACATGGCACTGACAATAGCCAAGCATAGCAAAAAATAGAAAAGAAAAAAAAAGCAGCAGCATTTTGAATGTTAAAGTCATTTTATGCAGTGTGATCCATCTTTTTTTAAAAACATCCCAAAATAACTAACAGTTATGGTTTAGTATCATTTTGGCAGAGAATCCCAAGTTGAGTACCAATGATGTGTCATTTGTGGTGTGGGCGTACACATCTGATTGCATGACCTGAAAATGAATCAAAACCAAATTACTGTTATAATCTGGCTAAATGAAGCTACATTAAGTCAGGCCATGCTCTAACAATTGTTCTGTTTAAATCAAGGTTGCACAGCTGCAAAAATATTGCTGGAACATTTATTGGAAACTTAGGTCTCTCTTGCAGCTTTATGGCTATTGTTATGAGTACTTATAGCACAGTCCCACCATTTCAATTAAACATGCATAAAGTTGATAATGGTAGTGTAATAGACTAATTCAGAACAACCAGCTTTATCATAACAAACTGGTTTTGAATTTTAAAAATACGACTCAGAGACCAGAAATTATTTTCTAACAGTTTGTAGGACATGAGTTATGCAAGATGTTACACCATAGTGCAGAACATTAAACTTCATATAATCCATACAGAATCAAACTTAGTAGCACATTTCAGCATCTTGCTGCTGAATTGAGTTAAATATGCAACAACTCTCTGTGTCAAAGCTTGTTCATGTATTACAATTTAACATGTAATTAGATGAAATACGATATCAAATGATTTCTTTCCAATAAATTATCACAGCTAGCCAGCCTTTGGGGACTATAAAGTTTGAGTGACAAAACTGATCATGAACTCCAAACAAATACACAAACCCAATACGGCCCAACACTACCACTGGGAGTAGCAACAGGATACAAGTATCTTGTGTGCTCCCACCCTGAGGCATCTGGTGGGGCCACTGTGAGATACAAGAAGCTGGACCAGATGGGCCTTTGGCCTGATCCAGCAAGGCTCTTTTTTATGTTCCATTTGATTTAACCATGTGCCCAACCTTAAAATGCATTCTCGGTTTGTTTCCCTTAACTGGGTTTCAGCTGTGAGATGGAATTTTCTACTTGGAGGAGACTGTGCATGTTTGCTATTATTTGCTATTATTATTAGTTTTTTAATACAGTTCAGAGATATACCTAACATTATATCTGCATGGTCCTATGTCACTGACTGAAGTTATTGCAATAATTTGTCAGTAAAAGAGTTGAGGAATCTGACCTCTTGCTAGGTTCAAGTAAGCCTCTCTGGCACTTTGCAACATGTACTAAACCTGATTTAAGAGAAACAAGTTACTTTAAGTCTTCTCTAAAGTTGATCTTAAGAGTCTAAAAATTCATTGTTTCTCTTGGGGACGAAATAATGCAAGCAGCTCTGAAAATAACTCATTGCAACAAAATCTACTACTGTTTGCCAGAGATCTCAATAATTGATGCTATGTTATCCTCAGAGACTTTTGTTCTTTTTTGTTAGCCTGTTTTCATTTCAGCGGATGCTAAGAACTGGGAAATATACACTGTTTAGGGAAAATGTCTAAATCAGAATAGTGTTAAAAGCAGAAACGGGGATACCAAAAAACCATCTTAATCTACCTTAAATGGTGGGAATGTATCCTAAAATATAAGAAAACAAGAACATCCCTTCTAGATTAAGCCAAAAGCCCATCCTGTTTCCCACAGTAGCCTACCAGCTGCCTCTAGGAAGCCTACAAGCAGTAGAGAATGACATACCAGTAGAGAATGACATACCGGTACTTCTCATGTGCTGCTGTTCCCTTGCAAGTGGTACTCAGAGCATACTGCTGCTGCTGAACCAGAAGGCAGCACACAGCCTTCACGATGAGTACATTGATACCATCCTTCTTCAATTTATCCAATTCCCTTTTAAAGTCATCCAGACCAAGTTAGAGGCCACCACCACATCTTGTGGAAAAGAATTCTACAAACTAATTACCGTACTCTGTGTGTGAAGTACCTCCTTTTGCCTTTCCTAATTCTCCTGCCAATCAGTTTCCCTGGATGACCCTTAGTTCTAGTGCCGTGCAAGAAAGAAAGAGAGATTTCTCCCTTCGCTTTCTCCAACCACTCATAACCATATATGGTAGGGCCCTATTATCCGCAGGGGATAGTTTCTCCCCTATCCGGGAAGCTACGGATAGGGGGGAACACTATCCCCCACGGATACTGGGCGGCCCCCCCGCGCCCATTACCTTTCCTTTAGTTGATATCGCTGGTGCCAGGTCAAGGGGCTTCTTGATTCATAGAACGCTATAAGCAGCAAGCTGCTTATAGTGACGAAGCAAGCAAGCAGCCTACGTTCTAGAAAGTCTCCATTTAAACAGGAAGCAGGAAACTTTCTAGCAAGCAGAATGCTTGCCTGTTACGTTGCTATAAGCTTGCTGCTTATAGCGTTTTTCTGAATAAAGAAGCCACCTCATCTGGCACCAGTGATATCAACTAAAGGAAATGTAATGCAGGTGGGGGGGGGGCTGTGATACACGGGTAAGTGAATCCACAGATAGCCCCCCTGTATTTCAGTCAATAACCCCTCACTTAATTGCTTTTTTTTCCCAAGTTAAAGAGCCCCAAGTGTTGTAACCTTTCTTCAGAAGGAATGTATTCCAGTGATCATTTCAGTTGCTCTCCTTTGCACCTATCCCAGCTCTACAACACCCTTCTTGATGTGAGGCGACTTTACTCAGAACGTTATACAGTATTCCAAAAGCGGCTGCACCGTAAATTTGTATAAAGAAATAATATTAGTACTCTTATTCTCAATCCCTTTCCTAATGACCCCTAGCTTGGGATGTGCCTTCTTCACATTTGCTGCACACTGAGTTGAGATTTTCATTGAGCTATCCACCACCACCATGACCCCGTCTTCGGACAACGCTGGCTCTTCGGCTTTGAAATGGGGATGAGCACCACACCCTAGAGTCGGACACGACTGGACTCAGGTATAAAGGTGACTCAGGGGTCACCTTTACTTTTACCTTACCAGAATATTTATGTACAAGTTAAAAAGCATCATGCCCACTACAGAGCCTTCCTTCCACTGTGTCCATTTATTCCTACCCCTGCTTCCTGTTCTTCAATCAGTTACCAATCCATAAAAGCACCTGTCCTCTCATTCCATGACTGCTAAATTTCCTCATTAGCCTTTGATGAAGGATTAGAAAAGCTTTCCAAAAGTCCGTGTGCAATATTAACTGGATGACCTCTATCCACATGCCTGTTGACACTCTCAAATACAGTACTTCTAGAAGGGTAATGAGAGCAGAGTTATCTTCACAGAAACCATGCTGGTTCTTCTTCAGCAAGGTTCAGTCATTGGTATGCTTAATCATATTATCTTTAATTATACCTTCCACCGGTTTACACAGAATAGACGTTAAGCTGACTAGCCTCTAACTTCCAGGATTCCCCCTGAATCTTTAAAAAAGAAAATATTAGTGTCATGCTGGTTACTGAGGACGACACGTTACATATTTGTGTGAGAAGATCAGCAATTTCACATTTTCCTAAAGAACTCTTGGGTGGATGCCATCTGGACCCAGGGATTTACTAATTTTTAATTTGTTAATGCACCCTAAAAACCTCCTCTGTTGTCACTTCTATTTGACTAATGGCCCAACCCTATTCTGGGCGAGCCCAGAGCGTGCTGTGGTGCTGACGCAGCATCCGTTGCACGCTATGGGCCAGCAGTGGGACCAGGAAGTGGTGGAGAGGTAAGTAAAGATTTTTTTATACACTCAGATCTCATCTTATGAGAGAGTTACGTCCTGGAGTCAGCGTGTAAGGGGGAAATCATGTATAGTCGAAACTATCTTAAACTACCTTCAATCTGAAAAAATATGTACTGTCACTTTAAAAACCAAAAAGGGACATGTGGGAAGTGAGGAAACAGCAGCTTAATTCCCCAGTCTCATGCTCACTCCAGGGCACATACTTGGTAAGTGGAATGACGTGGCACTATTGAAACTGCTGTTTTTCTCTGTTTTGGTCATCGTTGTTGCCAAGCGTATATACTTGAATTCGCACAAGTATAGCACGCGTATAATAAGACCTGACTGTACTTACCTACTCCATTGCTCCCTGATCCCCAATGGGCCTACTCAAATATGTCAGCTCTTTTGCTGGCGTAATTCCAAGTAGGTCCAAGAGATATGTTGGGCCTGGACCCAACATGCCCCTGCCGTCAAGATCCACCCCCAGCTCACCCTTGACGTGCCCCAAGCGTGGCCCTATCCCTGCCCTGATCCTCCCATGAACCGACCCCTCTGCCACCTTACCCGCACCAGCAGAGAATTCGGACAGTTTTGGCGCACGCGCTGCCTCCACCCATTTGCGGCGGTTGCTCCGAAGTGTGTGATGGTGGCATGGCTTTTGCTCCACTGCAACAGGGCCTACAGCAGTGGATTGCAAGATCTGCTGCTGTAGGCCCTTTATAGGATTAGGCCGTAGGTTCATCAGGCTTTGTTCCGGAGAATGTCAGTTCAAGAATGAGTATCTGCCCTCCTTTTGTGGAGGGGCAAGATATTTTCAACCATGCACAACACATTCTTTTTTCACATTCATTATTGTCAGTTTACATCTATTTTGCCAGAATTTGTGTTCCTTTTTGTTCACTTCATTTGGGCAACACTTCCTGAAGGAAGCCTCCTTGCTTTTTACAGGTACCTTGACTTAACTCATGAGCTATGCTGGCTACCTCCTGGACCTGATAATTGCCCTTCCCACTTAGTGGTATATATTCTATTGAGCTTTCTGGAGAGAGTTGACCCTCTTGACTTTTCCTTTTAGCTTCCTTTTTAGTAGTCCCATCTTTTTTGAGAAGTCACCTCTTTTGAAGTTTAATGTGAACTTCTTTGGAAACTTTCCAATTACGGTACATATATATTGAACTAGATAGCACTATAGTGTCTATCTGTTGTGTCCTGTACCATTCTCTATCTGTTCGACAACACCTAATTTTCTCCGTAGGTCCTGGGCACCACACAGGGTTAAGTCTAGGGCAAGGTTTCTCCAAGTGTGGGTCATGGCCCGAGGCAGAGGTGGGCCGTGAGGTGGGTCCACCTGCCCACCGTCTGGCTCCAAATTGGAGCCAAACGGAAGCAACCAGAACCCACTTCTGGGGCCCAGCCCACCTCCTGGCACTGCTCCCTCATCGCTCTTCCCCAGGGATGGCCTCCAAAGGCCTCCGCAGGCCTCAGAAGGCCTCCAGAAGTGACCCGGAGGATCACTTCTGGATTTGCTGATGTGACTTCTGGTCGCGTCAGGAGCCCTTTCTGAGGCATGCAGAGGTCTCTGAAAGCCATCCTCAGGCCGGCGTGACAAGCGAGCAGCACCAGGAAGTGGGTCTTGACGCACTCCTTGTGGGCAGAGGTGGGTCGCGGCCCTAGCAGGTTTGAGAGCCACTGGTCTAGGGTCGCCTTTGCTCGTTAGTTCCAAGTCTAACTGCTCTCTAGGGTATAGTCATTAATAGCACAGTCTTATACATATTTGTGAGGGGACCTCCCCGAGACCCCCACTGTTACACCTGAGTCAACCAAACCCATTGCGGGACTTGTTGGGTCAGGTTCCCTTTGGCAGGGCAGGATGAGTCTTGGGCCGTAGCAAGTGCAGGACTCAAGTCAAAGGAGCACCAGCTGAGCCACACAAAGCACAAACAGGCATGGGAGGAGGAGGAGACAAAAAGGGCACAGGCAGCAGGGCTGAGGGAGGAGAAGGACGGCCAGGGATGCTAATGGAGGACTGGGAGTCTACACCCCTTTCCTGGGACTCCTTGGCAAGGAGCCCTGCCCTATATGCTTTGGCTGGGGCGGGCTACACCAACATGCATAGGGACTTACGAGTGGCTGGGGATGGCCAATGGGTTGGCCCTACAACGGGAGGAAGCAACTAGTTCTGACCACCAGGGCGAGGCCCTCCCTACTAGACAATAAACACCAGGCTTTGTTGTCACTCCATATAGAAGGTCGGAGAAGCTAAGCCCAGAAGAATTGTCCAGGGCACAGACTGTGGGGGGAGGCTGAGTAGAAGTATCTTCTTGGACCCATATTCAGAAGTGGAAATTGGCATCAAAAAGAACCTTGGACTGCAGCAACTGGGTAAGCATTTTTCTTTCTCATGGGGAGCAGCCTTAACTGATTGAAGCCTTAGTATATCTAAAATTTGCCTCTCTTTGTCATGACCTGAACATGAATTTACAGTCTATTTGAGGATACCTTTCGGGCAGAGCAATCCTATGTAAGGATCCAGCGGGTGGCCCAGGCCTCCCGCCGGATCCTGTGCTCCTCTGCAGGCAGGCTCCCGCTCGGCCGGAGGTATGCTTGGGGAAGGGGATGCTTGGGGAAGGGGGCGCTCGTTCCCTTCCCCAAGTATAAAGCCAGGCCCGGCCAATCAGCCTCCTTGGATTTCCGCCAGCAAAATCGCTGGCGGAAGTAAGAGAAGGCCGTGTAACGTCCCAGCCGCCCGGCGGGGACCGGGATATGGCTGAGGCTGTCCCCCTCCCCCTCCCGGGCCGGCTGGGCAAATAGGCCCCCTCCCTTTACAACTGATCCGCCCCCCACCCTCTGGATCCTTACCTGAGTCCAGCGGCAGTCCTTCGGGCGCTCCGTCGGCGGAGCAGGGGAGGCCGGCCTTGCGCCGGCCTTCCCTGCTCTTGAGTAGTCACAAACGTGCTTTATGGCATATTTGCGACTACTTCGGGCGGCGGAACACTCATTCCGCCGCCCTAGTTTTCGTCAGGATTGCACCGTAAACAGTCACATCACTGTAGCATGGCGGGCAGGGCGGGCTGCCAGGGGGTGACGTGCGCACACCCGAGTGCGTCGCCCCCGTTCCGCACGGAGGTTCCGAGGCTGGAAGAAGGTATCGGAGCGTCCGCCCCATCCGGCAGTCCGGGGCCTTCTGAGAAGGCCCAATGCGTCGACGCGGCATTTATTAGATTTTTTGCGCATGCGCAGACCTTTTGAGGGCAAAAGGGCTGCCCATTATGTCCACTTTATTTATTTATTTTTCACATTTTTATACTGCCATTCCTCCAAGGAGCTCAGAGTCGTGTACATATTTCCTCCCCTCCTTTTTGTCCTCACAACAACCCTGTGAGGTAGGTGGGGCTGAGAGATAGTGACTGGCCCATGGTCACCCAGGAAGCTTTGTGGCTGAGCGGGGATTTGAACCTGGATCTTCCAGGTCTAAGTCCGACTCTGTGTCCTAAATCTGTGTTCTTTTTTGCAACCAAGCTCCCTAAGATAGTGATGGCGGCAAGCCTAAAGTGTCGAATACCAAAAGAAGACAGTTTATCAATCCTGCCTTATTTTTGGTGTCCTGATAGACTCTTTGAAAACTTTCTGAGTATGAAATTCCACTGCCTGTTTTAGCAAAGTTCTTTCTACTGCTGAACTGTTTTTATATCGCAGCCCAAACCATACAGTTAAATGATTAAAAAAATATCAAGTTAGCATCATATTTGCATTCTCATACCTCAAACACTGCTGCTGAAATGGTTAAATTTCTGAAATCTGTTTCCCATTTGTACAACATGCACTGTACACAATTTCCACCCTCCACCCCTCCTCCTTGGCTGATAAGTGGTGGGAAAGGGCAGCTCTCAAACAATGACTTTCCATATTTGGCTTCCACTCAATACACACTAACCCCATTCTCCCCAATCTCATCACACTGTTACAGCTCATTAATTTCAACTGAAGGATGAGAATTCAGATGTGCCACAAAATGTGCACAATTTGTGTTTACCAGCTAAAACACTGTATGCAGTGTTGCTTACATCCCAGTCCTCTAATACAGAAGCTATCTTGCTGGCAAACTCTGACAATTTATCTATTCATATCGAAGTGGAACAGTGACTGCTTGAAAACTGTTGCTCCTTGTGCTAATGGGAAAAAGAGGAATATTAAAAACGATCACAGTGAAATCTTTGCTGCCATGAAGGGGTCATTGATCCAAGAGACAAACAAGCTAGTGTTGATGATTTAACAAAACATTTTTCACAGAGATTACATGCTCATCCATCAACATATAATATTTTTCCCATCACAAAAATAAATGACCGCTAGCCTCCTCTGCTCCACAGTCTGCCAATTATAAGAATAAGCAGCTAAATCAAATAAAATGCAGAAATACTTACATTTTAATTCTAAGCATATGCTTTTGTAAGAGCAAGGACAGGGGACGTGAGTGGTGATTCCCATTTAAAATTTAGGCAGAACATACATACATATTAATTGCTATGAAAGGAAAAGTGAACTTAGAGGCTTGGAAGTTTCCTACACCGATTCTTTGAATGGGTCCACTATACTGAAGGACCAATAATACGGAGGGGCTTGAATCTGGGTAATGTTCTGTCCAGCTGGCTTTCCGAGACAAGGAGAAACCTTATGACTTCTTTTCCTGGGTTCTGAGCCAAGTGAGGTAAAATTTCCAGTGTGGCACTGAAGGCCAAACTACACGTGACATTTGACGCATTAGCAGCTCTGAATTAGTTTTCCTTAGTCAGATCAGACCAGTCAGATCAGGGTCCCTCTCCATCAGAACCAGGAGGAGAAAAGCCCTCCCTCTATGCATTTCAGGAGAGAGTGAGCATTATTTGCACAGGACAGAGCAGAGGCAAGTTGCTTGGTTAGGAACAAAATCTTCCCCATTAACAGTTAAAAACCTCATTCAGCAGAAGAGCTCCAAGTGGTAATTTCCTGCTACCAGAATGTCTGAAAAAGCTGGAGGTCTAAATGTCACCAACTGCAAATAATAATAATAATACTAAAAATAATTCTGCCAAATTCAGGCATAGACTCTTGAAAGACAACTGAAAGTTTGACCTGCAGATGTTTGTCTTGAGCAATTAAAATGCTGAAGCTAGTTTGTCTGGATTAATAGAACACTGATATCTGAACTTATCTATTTATACCTAAAATTAATTTCTTGTTCCACATTTCTTATCATTTGGTTACAAATTCAGAACAATAATTTGTTATAAATGTCATAGCAGGCTGATAAATAGGATTTTTCTGTTAACAGCTTAACTAGATTGTCATTTGTTGCCGATTTAGAAATGTTGGTGAGTAAAGGAATTTTCTCTTGTATGTCTAGTTTAATAACTTATTTCCACTTCTGACACACAATATAGCCTATTTTGTTTTTTTTTAAAAAAACTGTTTATTCATCTGCAACATAATATGAGCAATTAATCTAATCTGACATGAGGGAAATTAAACATAATTATCTTATCAATGGATTTTGCTAGCAACATTTAATATGTTATACTGTATTATTATGTATTATAGTGCATTCCTTTCAGAGCTTTAAATTGCCTCCCTATAGCCAGTCACACCACTAGCTCTATGCTCAGGCAGTCCAGACACCTCTTACAGAAAGACACACACACCCCAACATACTTGTGGGGGAATCTCAAACATTTAAACAGAAACACCCTTTTAGCTTAGTCAAGAGTAGAATTTGACTGCAGCAGTAATTTCAGTTTGGGTGTATTTAAAATTTGATTGTAATAAAAAAAAAAAGGTAAACTAACAGCCCAATCCTCTGTACAAATTTAGACCGGTGGAGTGCCGCTCCGCTGGTCTTGAGTGTTGCAAATGTGCCGTAAGGCACAGATACAGAAACATGCCGTAAGACACAGATACAGAGGCTGGCACCGCTCTCCCTGCACCAGATGCAGTGGAGCGTCCACCAGGGAAGGTAAGTTCCCTGCCGGGAAGGGGAGAGGCAGGGGGGGTGGAACGGAGCATAGTTTTCTACCATCTACTTTTCTACTGTACTTTTCTAGTAGAACTGTAGTTCTACCTCCGATTCAAAATCACAAAATATAGGCATGAGCAATGCATCATAGACGTGCAGCCTAGGTCTTCTGCCCAATACTGAATGCTTCCATAAATTCTTTGACTTTCTCAGCTGAGAAGCCCTTATTCCAGCTCTAACGCTGGTCTTAAATAAAATTCACATAAGAAAATCAAACAATTATGACTGAAACACTAGTTTGCTGCTTTACAAAAATACCGGTAAATAGAGTCCAGGTAGCCTTATGATGTGCTAATCATTTGTCAAAAAATAAAATACAAATACAAACTCCTCATAATGTTAACTCCAGAACCATTGCTCTCCCTGTGTTATTTACGAAACACACATTCACACCACAGAATAAACTCTTGCCAATATAACCCTTATTATTTCAAGAAAAAATGTGGAATGTGGTGATGTGTTTATTGTTATAAGCTGTTTTTTTCTTGCTCTAATCAAATGTGGCTTAAAAGATTTTCTGCTCATAAAAATCACTAATTACCAAAGAATGCATTGCAACTTGACAAGGCAGGATTTCTTTCTCTACTAGCAACAAGTCTGTCTATATCAACTCAACAAAGAAAAAGATAGTAATAACATCATGCATCCTGAGGGTTCTGGCATTTATTAAAGTACTCAGAAAACTAATAACCCTTTTCTGCATTCTGAGATAATTGCTTCAGCTACTTTATGGGTTTCTCACATTTCAGGAAGAGCTTCCAAAAATAAAATTATTGAAATAGTATAGTAATTTTAGATATAAATTCAACCAGCATAAGATTGTACAATTTGCTGTTCAGGGCTATCCTTGCAAACAATTTACGGTTGGGTTATTTCTCACCCAAAGGCAGTGTCAAGAGTTTGGTAGGTCAGGCAGTAGCTTAGGATCCAAGCCCACCAAGGGACCACCCAAACAGGCAAACCCCATGGGCTCCAAGTAATAGTCAGTCATGACAGAGTCCTCTTCCCCTTTTGTTGCAGGAAAGGGTGGGGGGAGCCAGCCACCACCCACTGCTGCTGCCACTCATCACTTGGGCCAATGCTTAAGGAGATCCTAGTGCAGGGCTTTGCCCCCAGTTCTCCTGTAAGCTGTCACCAGCACTAGGCTCACCTATCCACAAATCAGTAATATTTTCAATATAAAACAGTGCGTGCACATCTAGAACAACAATCTACGGTACAAATCATTTCTAAAAATGAACAGCACAACAAATGGGTTTATCCAAGTAAAATTTATCATGACCAAGTCCCACTGAAAGTAATTGAACTTACGTTACTCATGACTAACTTGTTTCGAAGATGATTTCAATGTGCTTAATCATGACTTTATTTATTTAGACTCAACTCAAGTAACTCCTGCAGCAATGTGACTATTTTATAAAATCAATTTGTATTTCTTACATTAAACTAGTTGATTAGGCCTACCATTTAAAATTGTAGAAGACATTATAGCAGATCAGTCAGCTCTTCTTAAGATAAAATATATTAAGGTTATAGAAGTGAAGTGAGAAGACAAAATACTGTACCAGTGATGTAGACTTGAGTCTGTTGACTTGGACTTGACTCAAACTTGACTCGGCGATGGTAAAAGACTCAAAAGACTCAACTCGAGACTTGGAGCCTTTTACCAGTCGAATTTTATTCAGGTTTAAACCCATTTTCCCCATTAAATAGATAGGGACTTGCAACTCGCAACCAAAGACTCGGGACTTGGACCCAGAGACTTAGGACTTGACTCGAGTCTTGGACTCAGAGACTTGATCCACATCACTGCAAAATACTAACAGGTTTTTTGTTGTTGTTGTTGTTTGCATAGTTAGACTTTCTAACATTACAAAAACAACAGGTCAAAGCAACTCAATACACTATACTCAAAGCTAAAACAAAAAGTTCTCTAACAGCACAATCCTGCCTAACAATAGGCCAGCGGAGCGCATGCTCCACCAGCCAAAGGAGTCGCAAACCTGCGGGAAAGCATGCTTGCAGATCCTTGCGAGTAAGCGGTGCCGGTGCGGAGGCCGGCACCGCTTACTGCGCTGTGGGACCGACTCCACACTGGCCACCACAGGTAAGTCCCACGCTGGTCAGCACAGGGGCAGGGCAGGCAGGGGTGGTGAGGGAGGGGGGCCATTGGTCAGCCTGGGCTGGGAGGGGCAGGGATATCAGTGTCAATATCCCGCGCCCTGTCCCAGCCCAGCCCAGCCTTACACTCCAGAGCTGGTGTGCATCCGAGGAGGCCCACTGGGGTCCACACCGCTTACACTGGGGAAAGGGGACAAACATCCCCTACCCTCGAGGTAAGCCTGTGCTGCACCGGCGTGACCCGCAATGGGTTTAGGATGCAGCAGCCGGCCCTTTAGGCTGGCCGCCGCATCTTAGACAGGATTGGGCTGTTACTCTGTAACAACTTGTTGGTTTGGTACATTTTTATTCCATAAGAATTCACATTAAAGAAAGTTGATCAGTCTTTTATTGTTGACAGATAAGCCTCTGATGGGCAGATAAGTCCCATTTAGACTTAATTCTTTTTTTTTTCTTTATGTGGACAGAGGCTTCAACGTTCACTTGAATGTGCTTTCTGCATTTACTCCAATGGAAAGAATGCGCACAACACACACACACACACACACACACACACACACACACACACACACACACACACACACTCCTGCACTATGAATAATATTGGCAGTTTTATTCTCAATCCCTCTTTTAATGATTCCAAGCATGTAATGGTCTTCTTCACAGACGCCACACAATGGGTTGACACTTTCATTGAGCTGTCCACACATACACACCAATATACCTGTCCTGATCCATCACACATAGCTCAGAACCCATCAGCGTATGTTAAATGTTGATATTCTTGCCCCAATATACATTACTTTACGTTTACTTACATTAGAGTGCATCTGCCATTTTGCTGCCCATTCTCCCAGTTTAGGCAGATCGTTTTGAAGCTCTTCACAATCCCTTCTGGACTTGTTTAGTCCAGAAATGTTTAGTGTCATCCGCAAACTTGGCCACCTCGCTGCTTATCCCCAACTCCATGTAATTTATGAACAAGATGAAAAGCACGGGTTCAAAGATAGATCCTTGGGGGCCAATCCTTATGCAAGTACAGTTTAATAGACCCAATACTGAAACTTGCATGTTGTCTTACAAACTAATGTAAGTTCTATGGCAATTTACTTCTTCCATGACATGCATTATTCTATCTCCTTTCCTTTCTGACACCCATCTAAACATGATATGTCTGGCTACAGGCAGGTTTAGCCTGCTCTTATTCCAGAGGCCATAAATCTAATTCCCCAAAAAGTTTGAAATGCAAATTCTGCAATTGAGATCTGTTCCTTTTTATTCTCTACCTCGAGTTGGCATGTATTTCTTCAACAATATATAGATTATTCTATTTATTGAAACTGAATCTATGGCATTCAGGAAAGGTTTTAAAGAAGTTATGTTTGTAATCTTAAATATGTGTTCCTTTAGGAAACCAACAGATTCAGCAATAAGTCAGGTTTATTGAGAAAACAAACATACTAGGGCCATATAAATGTTAGAAAAGTTCCATACGGCCTGCCAAAAGCCCCACATGATTAGTTCATGAACTCTTTCTCTGCATGGTCTAAAGGTTTGAAAAAGATTTTACTGATTTTGAATAACTGGGAATTATATTTCACCCACAGCTTCCATCAAGCTACAAGTTTTAAAAATCTTTTCCAAACTGTTAAGAGAGAGCTCACAACATAAAATAAATTGCTGATGAGACACATGCACTACATTTATCCATGGTCACTAAGTGCATGTCTCAGACACATTTTACACTTTGCATGATTGCAAACGCTGCAACACTGCAAGATTCAGTTCACACATAATTAATCGTTTTGTGGTTCTGTCCCCAAATGTTCTCTTCCTACCTTCTAATTTTCCATTCCATGTTTCTACAGGGAGAATCTTCTCCTTCTCTTTCCCTTTCTCTGTCAGGATTGGGGCTCTGTTCTTGGCCCCTTGCTATTCTCTCCCTGTATGCTATCCAGGGGCAGCCCATCCATGAGATGAGGTGATGCAGACTTTGGGGGTGAGAGGGCAGTGGATTCAGGATACCCTTCAGCCACTTCCCCACCCTCAGTGTGCAGCAACCACCTTGCTAGATTGAGAGATATAGATATATACCGGTAACTGAAGATTTAACACTGATGTAATGTAGATTAACAGTGCAATCCTGCGTAGAATTAGGCCGATGGAGCACACGCTCCTCCGGCCTAGGGTATCGTAAACGTGCCGGAAAGCACATTTTCAACACATTGGGAGTAAGCGGAGCTGGCGTGGAGGCCGGCACAACTCATTTCTCTGCCCACCATGACCAGTGCCGGTCGCCACAGCACAGGTGCATGGGGAGGGTGGGCAGGGGCAGTGAGGGAGGGGACTATTGGCCGGCCTGGGCTGAGAGGGGGCAGGGATATCGGCACTGAGATGAACTGATATCCTATGCCCCATAGCAGCCCAGGCCAGCCTTACACAGTCTCCCAGGTTGTGCGCTAGCTAAAGAGCTGGCGCACATCCGAGGAGGTCCATTGCAGCCCACACTGCTTACACCGGGGGAAAAGGATGACGTACCCTTCCCCCAAGGTGAGCCCAGGCCACACCAGTGCAGGCCGCAATGGGCAAAGAATGCAGTGGCTGGCCCGTTAGGCTGGCCTTGCATACTTGCGCAGGATTGGGCTGCCTATCATATATCATATTACAAAGATTATAACTTTTCTATGATTGTTCACATAGAAATGCTCATACAACATACTTAAAGCCCAATCCTATCCTCCCCCCCCCAAGAACATAAAGCCGCAACAAAAACAGGTGCTCTGTATCCAGCAGGGGGGGGGCGGATCAAGAGGTTTTGGAGGAGAAAGGGAAATCATTTCCCCTTATGCCCTTCAAGGGTCTCCTCGGACCTGTGCCAACTCTGTAGCTGGCACAAGCCCAGGGAGAGAAAGGGGGCGGGGAGGCTTGCAAAAGACAGCATAGGGATGCCATCTCTGCTGGATCCACTCGCTCCTGCAGCCTCCCCTCCCTGCCCAGTTTCGTGCCGCTGCCTTACCTGCTCTGACGGGTGTGGTGAGGTTCATCAATAGTCAAGCAGCACTGCCACCTTTTGCAGCAGCGCTCCCAAAAATGGCCACCGATGGAACACTCCACTATCAGCAGTTATTTTGCAACAGCAGAAGTGCGTTTTCCGCTGTTGCAACTCACTCTGGTTTGCAGCCTGATACTAGATAAGATTGGGCTGTTAATGTACTGGTCCTTATAAAAATTCCATTTTATTTTATTTTATTTATTTTTCACATTTCTATACTGCCCTTCCTCCAAGGAGCTCAGAGTGGTGTACATATTTCCTCCCCTCCTTTTTGTCCTCACAACAACCCTGTGAGGTAGGTGGGGCGGAGAGATAGTGACTGGCCCAAGGTCACCCAGGAAGCTTTGTGGCTGAGCGGGGATTTGAACCTGGATCTTCCAGGTCTAAGTCCGACTCCCAAACCACTACACAACACAAGCGCATGTTATAGAACACTAAGCTCTCTTTTTCATGAACAATGGAAACATATAGATAAAGGAAGAGATTTAATTAATATACTGTATGTACTCAAGTGATCATGCTTTATTTTGAGAGAATGAATTATGCAATATACCCAAGTTTTATAAATGATTCATAGGTATCTTGTGAACTGGGTCATTAGTCTGAAGCTGTCCATTGTCCTTTTACAGTATCTTCAAAAGTTCAATGCACTGACTGGTAGTTGCTGAACAAATCCAATCCAAGTGAACAGTGTTCTACAGAAGAAGTGTTTTCTAGTTTATGTCCTAAGGCTAGTATATCTGGTAAGTCTGTTGAGAAATACTTATAAGTAAAACAAAAAAACTCCACAGCATTCAAATTGGCAGTATTTCAAAAGACAGCAATATTATGGAGCATTTTGTTAAATCTCCTACATATTTCTGTGAGTCTCAAATGTTTGCTCACAGAACAATTTAACATTTTCCTTCATTCTCATTCTTTCAAAATGAAAACAGAAACTTTGGCCGAAGTAAAAGCAGTATCTGGAACATTTATAGAACATTTATAGAAATATGTTTGCTACAGTTTTCTGAAGGAAGTTAGAATTACCAAGACTTGTCCCAGTATTTCCTGGAAAGTGGAGAAGAGCCAGTCTGTTCTGTCTCACTTTCAAGACATTGAATTGCACTTCAGATGCAGTGACACAAGTCACCACTTAAGCTGTCTCCGCATATCTCAGTTCCTACAATTGGTTACAAAGTGATGCTCTATGCCGACCCCTGCTCTATGTCAATGGAGGGAGCAAGAAGGGAAACACAGTGCCCCTAGAGCAGGCTTGCAGCTTGCAGCCTCACATGCAGTGTACTAACCATATATAACAACCCAGCAGGGACTTGATAAACTGTCATGGACCAGCAATGCCCCCACTTCTTGCTCCACCCCTCCTGTGGATTTCACTGCTGCAACCAAGTTATTTATATAGCTCTTTCCATAAAAGCAGCCCCTTGGGATACCTTCTGCTTAACCACTGTGCCGGAACTGAGTAGAGTTAGATTGGCTGTTAGGCATGGAGTGGAAAAATCTCCAAGCCCTTGGAAATCAGGGTAGATGAATAGGATTACCATCCGTCCTGGAAACCCTGGGACTGTTCTGGGTTCCGGGCTCCGGTCCTGGGTAGGTTCTGGGTTTTCCGGGCCCGGTAGAAGCTGCTGCTACTTGTAAAATGCAAAAAGGCACTTTTTCCCCTGGCACCGCCATCTAGGATCTTGCAAAATCTCATGAGATCCAAGATGGCGGCTCACAAATCTTGTGAGGGCACATGAGGCAGTACTACACGAGGCAGATTTGGGAGCTGCCATCTTGGATCTCGTGAAATTTCGTGAGATCCAAGAGGGCAGCGCCGGGGGTGGGGGAAGCGCACTTTTGCACTTTGCAAGTGGTGGCGGCGGCTTCAGCAGCGGCGGCTGCTTGAATCAGCTGGATGGCGGCAATGGCGGCGGCAGAGGCTTCAGCAGCGGAGGCTGCTTGAATCTGATGATGGCAGCAATGGCGGTGGCGGCTTCAGCAGTGGAGGCTTGAAGCTGTGGCGGCAATGGTGGCAGCGGTGGTAGAGGCAGAATGGTCCTGGATGGCAGCAATAGCAGCGGCGGAATAGGAGGAGGAGAAGACCAAGGCGGCGGCAATGGCAGAGGTGGCGGCAGAGGCAGAATGGCGGTGGCATGACAGGCAAGGTAATTGATTTGTGTAAAAATAAATGAATAAGAATTTAGGGCTTCGCGCTCATATATATATATTTTAAAAATAGTTTTTATTTAATTAATCGGGGGGGGGGGCTGTCCCGGTTTAGAACCGGGAAAATCTGGTAAGTCTATAGATGAACAGCAAGGAGGGCAGCAGAATTCTGCCTAACTTTAGACTGGGGGAGTGTGCGCTCCGCCGGCCTAAAGCATCGCAAACATGCACATTTGCGATGACACAGAAGTAAGCAGCATTGGTGCAGAGGCCAGCACTGCTTTCTCCACGACCTACCTTGTCCCGCGCCTGCCGATGCAGGTAATGGCCATGCCGGTCAGCGGGAGGGTGGGCCGGGGCAGGGAGAGAGAGGGCCATTGGTCGGCCTGAGCAGGGAGCACTTCAGAAAAACAATAACCCACAAGAGCTTCAGATAAATCATTTGCTTTTGACAGATGCAAGGCCTGCAAAACCAGAGGTTTTGAGGCCCCTGGCAGACCACAACATGTGGCTGGCAGGCTGTGTTAGACTTGACATGGGAACATCACAAGCTATATAGGGCTGCCCTTAGCTTCTTTGTTAACTTTTTATTCACTTTCAGACTTTATTAGTAATGGAAAGCAATGTTTACATGAAAAAAATGTAAACAAAAGTAAGAAGTTTTTGCTTTTATCATCATTCTCATATAATATTTTATAATATTTCCTGGAGTAAATATAGAACAGTGTAATGCAGTTTAAGATAAATATGTTCATTCAAAAGCCATCTGGCTTTTTCAAGTCTCTTTCCAACCCTAGAAGTACATTTTCAGAGGTTCAGTGTCCCAGACTGAAATCAAGGGCTTGAAAACAATTCATCAAACTATCACAGCAGGGAAGAACAGCAGCATATTTTAAATTACTAATTTCCTTAAAATGTGAAGGGAATGGTTAGGAGTTTAGCACAAAACAAAATCAATTACAGTACTACAATAAGATGGTGGATAACACCTCTATTTTACAGAAATATGCACACACATTGAAAGAGATGCTGCTATTCCAGATGGCCATTTATTGACACCTAAATGTGGCGGGCTACGTGGCCATTAACTATATCTACTTTCACACTGATTAAATGCCTGCCATTAAAATAAAACTGCAGACAAAAGAATATGCTTGCATTAGCTTGTTCTGAACAGTTATGTGGGAGGAGAGGGCAATTAATATACTTCTGGATTAATTAATGGCCTTTTGGGATGTCACATATCTTTGTTAGGGCCGCTGCTTCCAGAGTAAACCTATAAAGGAGGTAAAGAATCCTCAACACACACAACCCTGCAGGTTTCATTCTGGACAGAAACACACTGATGGCAACTAAGGATTTTTCCATTTAGTGCATTTCAAAAAGGGAAAAAAATCCTCATGTTACCCTGTTTAGTAGCAGTTAGAATGGTCAATCTTCGCATGTCACATATAAGCAGAAATGGCCTTACATCTAGTGCTGTGTATCAACTGGGTGACATGGCACCAGGGGAGAAGAGGACAGGGACCTTTGTGGAAACCGGAGTGACTAGAGACTCTAGTGTACCTTGGAATGTACTAAATTCCAAGGTCTTAGGGAAGTGTATAAAATGTGTGGCCAATCTTGATATGGCTCCATGAAAAACTATGGAATCTTGTGTGAGGCTAGAACAGATTGGGATTACAGTCTGACCTTTTTATCTGCTGAGATTCTGTTCCTGGAACCACAGTGGATAAGAAAATCAGTGTTATATGAAATCCGGGGGGGGGGGGGGTCGGGAGCGGTGCATCTTCGCCGCTTCCCTCCTCCTGAGTTTGTTTAAACTGACTGAAAAAACAAAAGCCAGTACTGGAAGCAACCTATAAATGGCGCCAGAGACTCCCGGCTGCATTTTTCAGTGGGTTGGACACACGCAGGAGGCTGGAAGTGGCTGGCAGGCCCCTGACAATGCTGAAAAAAGAGGTAATGTAGTGCGGTTGGACTCCCTCTTCCACAGTTTTGCCATCTGTGTTGAGTCAAATCTGTGGTTAAAAAAACCATGGATAAAACGGTCTGACTGTATATGTTCTTTCTTGCAAAAGTATGATACAAGATGACTATGTCTCACACAGTGCTGAAACGGTAGTTTTAATTGAAAATATTCTTAATTTACCTTTTGTAAATAAAATTGTAAGGGGTATCATTCATGTCCCCATTCTGAGCTACTCCTATTTTGGTCCTGCTTTGAGAAGGCAATTTAATGCTTTGACTTTCGGAAGTCATACACCAGAATGCACTGCATCTGAGTAATAGTAAATGATGGCTGTAAAAAAATATCAAGCAAACAACTGAGTATACATAGGTAAGATTAATATCTACCGCAAGGGGAATAAATTGGTTTGCTTTTGTTTTAAAATATATGCCGAAATTCTTAATGTTTATTTCATCTTAATATCAAATACCGAGCTCGTTTATCTTGAACTATAGTAAACTGATAGTTGGCAGGTTAGATATTCAAACGCTGAACAATGTAGAGATGTTTTTTCTGATAAGATTAACCAGAAGACTAGCCAAGATGCACAAAGTATTTTGTGAACCCAAAGATTTAATAAGGCACTGAACGAAAGCAAAGCACACACCCAATAGACCACTGAAAACTATACGAATGATTTCACTCATTCCTCTTTAACCTAGCCTAGCCAAGCCTACTACTTGGCAAAAAGACACTTTAGGAAAAGCTATTTTTATATCTTGTTAATATTATGTTGGGCAGAAAATGAAGAGATACAACAGGTTTCTAATATCTCAATAAATATAAAGTAATTAAGAAAAATAGTACTCCTCCTTGACTGCAAAACACCCATGACATTGTGCAAGTAATGTGGATTAGCTTCCTGCTACATAGTATCCCATTGCAATAGAATGCCTCCCAGAAAGTTAGTTTACTTCAATGTATAGGCGTTGGCCCCCATCAGCAGGCAGACGCTGATTACCTGGCTCTCCCCTGTGTGCGGGGCAGAGGCGGGAAATCTTCAGCAGCCAATTGGCTGCCTGGGCGGTTGGGCGGGGCTGAGAAGGCTCGGAGCAACGGCTCCGCGTTTCTCTCCTCAGTCACGCCCAGAGCTGAAAACAGAAAGGAGTCTTGCGTGTTTTATTGGGGGGTGCAAGGGTAACTCACTATTGGTTCCATAGTCATCTGGTATAGCCTATTCTGCACTTTTCATTCCACCCTGCCAACTGAGCAAAGAAGAACCCTTTAAGGTTGTGTCTGTTACTTTTAGCAGGTGAAGAGCAGTTTTCCCTATTCCTCCCATTTTCCAGTGGTTGTTGCTGGTGTCTTCCTTATGTCTTCCTTATTATTTTTATTTTTAAAAAAGATGTTGAGCCCATTTGGAGCAGGGAACAATCTTTTATACTTTTGCTATATAAACTTTGCAAATGTTTTATTGTTGTTGTTGAAAAGTGGTACATAAGTACCATATTATAAGTAAGTAACAGTTTTGTACGGAGTGCAGAACAAATGGATAACTCATAATATGCTTTTACTGTATTCTTTTTACTGTAAAAGAAAAACAAGATGTTTGTTCTTTAACAACTTTTGATGGACCTTCTATTATATAGCAGGACAATGCATTTCTATTATTTAAAAACTGGAGAAGGATATGATATTGTATGTCTTCTTTAGCACGTCCTATTTGAAAATTTCTTTAGAAAAATTATTCCCTGAAAAAGCCTGCTTCAGCTTCTGGTTGCTGTAAATAGAACTTTTCTGACCATTTATTAGGGTCAATATGCCTTCCCAAGGGTAATAGACTTCCAGCCCAATCCTACTTAATATACAGGGACCAGCCTAAATGGCCAGCCACTGCATCCTAGGCCCATTGCGGCTTGCACTGGCGCAGTCAGGGCTCACCTCGGTGGAAGGGGACATTCATCTCCTTCCCCCGGTGTAAGCTGTGTAGGCCTAGACTTACTATCCATCCCAGAATTTCCGGGACCGTACCGGAATCCAGGCTCGGGTCCTGGAACGGTCCAAGAACGTTCCGAGCCGGTTGTAAAGCTTCGCCGCCACTGCCATTTTTAAAATGTTGAAACTTACCCGGGCACCGGCACCTTGGATCGCGGAATCTCGCGAGATCCAACATGTCGGTGCCCAAATCTCATGAAGGCATGAGGCAGCCTCATGCCCTCATAAGATTTTGGCACCGACATGTTAGATCTCGCGAGATTTCGCGATCCAAGATATCGGCACCCGGGTAAGTTTCTACATTTTAAAAATGGCAGCGGCGGCAGAGGCTGTGGGGACACGGCAGTGGCGGCAAGGCACGGCAGTGGCAGCACGGCGGGCAACAATGGCAGCAATTGCGGCGGAAGGGCACGACGAGGGACAGGCAAGTAAGCCTATTTAATTAATTAATTTTGGGTAACCAATAAATAATTAAAAAATTCAACCACGCTTTGCACGGCAAAAGGGCGCTTCGACCCCCCCCAAAAAAAATTATTTTAATTTATTTTAATGTATTTTATTTTATTATTTTTTTATTTAATTGTGGGGGGGGGGGATGTCCCGGTTAAGGAAATAGAAAATCTGGTAAGCCTATGCAGGCCCCAATAGGCTTCCTCCTCGGAGTGCCAGCTCTTTAGCTGGCGCACAACCAGGGAGACTGTGTAAGATCGGCCTGGGCTGCGATGGGGCATAGGATATTGGCACAACTCAGCACCAATATCCCCGCCCCCTCCCAGCCCGGGCCAGCCAATGGCCCCCTCCCTCAACGCCCCTGCCCACCCTCTCCCTGCCCCTGCACCAACATGTGGAATTCACCTGCGGCCGGCGGGCAGCGCAGGGTGTGGAGGACGACTGAGTGAGCTATGCCTGCCTCCACGCCAGCATCATTTACTCTCGAGCTGTCACAAAAGTGCCTTATGACATCTTAGGCCAGCAGAACGTTCGCTTCTCCAGCCGAACATTGTGCAGGTTTACGCCACCAATTTACATATTAGACTGAGATGGTAGAATTACTGTTCTACTTCAGACTGCAGTTATGTAGGGGTCATATTTCAGAATGCTTGCTCGTGCAAAAATATATCAATCATCATTATAGGATGGGAAGTCCTATTTTTCAATCTTCCCTCATGCAAAATAATCCAGCATATCAGGAAGAGGTCTGTGCTAAACCTTTCTGCCAGTGGACTCGCTTCTTATATTACACTGGCAGAAAGCTTTAGCACAAATCTCTTCCAGATTTGCTAGGGTTGTTGCATGAGGGAGGATTGAAAAATAGTACTTCCCATCTCCAGCCTGCAGTGGAACAGTTTAGAATTCTACCACCTCAAATTACCACCCCATTCCACATAACTTGTACATTGGGTCAAAGATCCAGTTGGGCAGCCGATCCAGTCAGTCGGCACAGGTCCAGGTAGGTGGTGGAGTTCGCAGTGCCGACCTCCGCGCTGGCGCTGCTTACTCCAAAAGAACCGCAAGACTCGCTGCGTTGCTGCCTCTGGATGTGCAGTGATGACATCAGGTGACATCAGGTCATCGTCAAAATTCTGGGTTACCGAGCTTCGTGCTGCACGGGGCTTGGCTGGGAGGTGCGTCACCACACCTTTAGAGGGAAACTGACCACAGATCCAGATCACCTCTCCCCACTCATATGGTGCTTATGAAGCACAAAGTGGACAGAGAGAGGCAATCTAGAGCCACAGCCGCTTTTTCCCGTCTCCCCAAATTTGGAGGGAGAAAATACAAAGGGAGGAAATCTTGTGAATGAACAGAAATAGTGCATTCTAGGTTCCCAGCATGCTTAGCTTCTGTTCATAACAGAAGCACCATGGAGAAGGGAAGCTGTGTGCCAAACTTGTGTTATGTTCCAGAGCAGGGAGTGGGAGCACCTCACTCACGTGCTAATTCTCCCATAAATAAGGGGAGGGGTGGGCATGTGAGTGGGGTCATCGCCACTCTCTCACTCCCTCATCTGCCCGCTCACCCCACTTGCCCACATTCATGGGATGCATGTACGGGGGCAGGGGGGGGAAATCAGTCAGAAAAGAGGCAAGGGCCACCCCTGCTATCAAGTGCATGCATATAATACACATTTGTAATAGTAAATGTTAAACCCTTTGGGATTCACTGTGATAAACTCGCTCGGTCTCTTGACAGATTGCAGCCTTGAGTCAGAGTGGTTTTGCCTATGACTGGGGGAATATATGGTCTCTACCATCTCCCCCTGCTTAGCAGCCCACTAGCTGGGGGTTTGAATCTTTAAGTTTTCCCTACTACAGGTTCACAATCTTGTTATTTTAATAGAAAGTGGCCCAGTTTAACCCAAGCCTCTGTCTCGCGTGTTTACTGGGGAGGTGCACGGGCAAGTAGATAACACTGGAATCAAGCCAGATAGAGTACACATCTGCCCTCTTCCACTTTCTCACATTTGTATTCTTTGGCAGTTCACCACATTAGTTAAATCAGTTTAAAACCAAGCCAATAGTTCTGTTTCCAGTGCCAATTAAATTTAATAGGATATGCACATGTAATTCCCTAGCGCACTGATGGAGAAAATGGGCTCTGGGGAAATTAAAGGCATCTATCATTAACAATAAAGAAACCCAAGGGGAATAAAGGAGCAGAAGAAACTTTCATAGTTGAGATGTTCTAATACGTCTCTCTATTGCTCCTTGATTGAAAAGGTGTGTATGCAGCTCTTTAGGGGTGTGCATGTACTCAAAGCACTAGTGTAGTGCAGTGGCCAAACTGTTTGGGAAATCCATGTCTCATGAAAGGTGTTCATGATTATTGGAAAGTCTGAGGCTTCTTCTGTGGGAAGAACTAGCTTTTAATAAGAAAGGTATTCTTTACTTTGGAAGTTTGTCATCTTCTATATAAGCCAGCTAAGTAGGTGGGCCCCCATATCCACTGATTCGCTATCCACGGTTTCAGTTATCCACGGATCGTGGGGACCCCCACAGGCTTTTAATATTTTTCCCAGTAAGCTTTGTTTCTTCCTTAAAGAAACAGGAGAAGCAGCCTCTGGCTGCTTATTACAGGCAAGAAGAACGAGACTAAGTACTAGAGAGGCTCTGCAAGGTTAACAGAAACCTTGCAGAGCCTCTCTAGGACTTAGTCTCATTCTACTTGCCTGCAATGGAGGCTGCTTCTCTGTTTGTTTTAAGAAAGAAACAAAGCTTGCTGAAAGAAAAATAAGAGCTGGGGGGGGGGGGGCAAGCATGCCTGCCTGCAGGGGAGGCAGGGTGGGGGGGGCCCTCAGGAAACCATGGAGGGGGTGTTTGCTATTATCCACGGTTTCAGTTATCCACGGAGGGGCCTGGAACATATCCCCAGCGGATATGGGGGCCCACCTGTACTATTTGTGATATCACTAAATAGGTGAAAAATAAAATCAGCTTTCCACCAGATTTACTGTCTATCCAGGAAAATGTAAACAATGTCACTGGTTTCCAAAACTTCTTAGCACATTCCAGATAGAAACAGAATGGACCTGATAAGTTATTTACCGGTATGTCCAAGGATGAGTTCTATATTCAGATGACTGTGTAAAGTGGTAAAGTTATCTGGCTACTTCTTTTCTCTATGCTGGGGCTGTGAAACCGAACTAGAGTTCTGTTCACTACAGATAGAACTGCTGTGCTGCAGTGGCTTTAATACATGAAGCGATGACGAAGTCTTTGGTTCAAATCTCACCACTGTTATAGCCTCATTAGAGGGCCTCAACAAGCCAATATTTCTTAGCTTCAGCCCTCCAGCCTTCTGCATTAACAGTAGCAATAACTAACTAACCAGCTTTACAAAGCTGTTGTTGTGGTTGTTCAGTCGCTATACACCATATGTGAAGTTTTTGAACACTCTTGCATTAACTGGTGCCTGGCAGCCGTGAGGGACTGGATGTGGGTAAACAAACTGAAACTTAACCCAGGTAAGACAAAGATACTGTTAGTCAGTGAAAAAGCCGGTTTTGGAGTGGACTGACAAACTGTTCTGGACAGGGCTGTGCTCCCCTTGAATTATCAGGCTTGCAGTCTGGGAGTGCCCCTGGAACCAGCTTTGTGTCTAGAGGTGCAGGTACCAGTTAAGGCCAGGAGTGCTTGTTGGCTGTGTGTGACACAGTTGGCTGTGTGGGCCACTGTGTGACACAGGAAGCTGGACTAGATGGGCTTTTGGCCTGATCCAGCAGGGCTCTTCTTATGTTTTTATGTTCGCTCCCTGAGGCATCTGGTGGGGCCACTGTGTGATACAGGAAGCTGGACTAGATGGGCCTTTGGCCTGATCCAACAGGGCTCTTCTTATGTTCTTACGCCGTTGCCCAGCATCAATTGGTGCTCCAGCTGTAGGCCTTCCTGAAGTTAGCAGATCTGGCTATTGTGATCAGTGGCATTACGAGGATAGGGGTGCCAGGAGTGCGGACCATACTGGGTGCCACCATTGAGAGGGTTGACACCAAAATGACTTCACCACCCGCCTTTGGTGTCACCCCTCCTGGAGACAGAGGCTCAGCAGCAGTCTTTTCTCTTTTAAAAAACGCAGAGTACGGCAACCCAGAAGTAACTGGTGGTGACGTGATGACATCATCACGCCATCACCAGTTACTTCTGGGTTGCTGATCCATGCCTGTGCACTGGGTGACACCAACTAGTTCTGGGTTGCTGCACTGGTCCAAAATAACAGAGTGGGGCAGGCAATGCAACATTGGCAGAAACAGCAGTGGGAGTGGCATTATTAGTGGCAGCCTGGACAAGAGCATTGCCCTCCTGCCTGACAAAATACTCTGCAACCTGGAAAATGCCAAGCACTTTGCCGTCAACATTGGTAAGCAGGGTCAGGAGAAGCGGCACCTCTCCCTGAGCCTCACCTCCCTGAGCCTTCTGGGGTCCCCCCACCCCGTTCCAGCTCCTGGGCCCTTGGCTGCTTCTTCAGGTCTCCTCACGTATCTCTCCCTCTCCTAGTCTCTTTCACTCTCTCCTGAGGCTGCGTGAAAACAGTATGGGAGGAGGTCCATGTGGGCGACACCATGAGTTACCACACTAGGTGACACCCTCTCTAACAATGCCACTGATTGTGATCTGTCTTTGTCACAGCTTGTTAAGACTGCTGCAACACATTCTACTTGGAGATGCCTCTTAAAGACTAGCTGGAATCTGCAACTAGTGCTGAATGCAGTGGCTAGAGTGCTATTAGATGCCCAATGGTTTGGTGCACATCACACCAGTGCTCTATGGATTGCATTGGTACCAATGTGCTTCCAAGCTCAATATACAATGCTGGTTATTACCTATAAAGCCCCATGCAACTTTGGAATGGTATACAGTACTTGAACTATCTTCTCCAAAATGAATCTGCCTGCACTCTGCATCCTTCATCTGAGGGCCTGGTCCACATCCTACCAACACCGGAGATTTAGTTGGTGGGAGCGCACGACAGAGCACTCTCAGCAGCAGAACCCTGCTTGTGCAATTTTCTTCCCCCAGGAGACTTGACTAACTCCAATGCTGCCCATTTTTAAATGGAGAGCGTAGGCCTGTTTCACTGAATTGTTTTAGTTCTGTTGCTCAGGGAACCATTAATTGATTTATTTCACGATGCAAACTGCTCTGTGAACTACTTTTTGTTGAAAAGCGGTATATAAATATTATACTGTTTCTGATGCATTATTACAATATTTTATTTTGATTAGTTTTAAAATGTGTTTCAATATTGTGTTTGTTACAGTATATTGAAGGTTATCTTGATGATCCCTTTGACGGGAAAGAAATGCAGCCAGGCAGCCCAAGCCTGTCTAAGCAGGCAGCCGGGGGGGGGGGGGGGAAGAGGTGTCACTTCAGGGAAGGGAACGTTTGTTTTATGGCACCCCAGGTAAATCCCCATCCTCCTGAACGAGTCGCCTTGGGATCCATGCCAGCTATTTAGCTGACGCAAGTTCAGCAGGCCCATGTCGGGAGAAACGAGCCTGGGAGTGTGAATAGGATACAGCAGAGGCCTGCTCTGCCAGTCCCACACCCCTCCCAGGCCCGATCCACCCATCTCCCACCGTGAAAGGCCTCCAGAACGCCCTTCCCCACCCCCCACCGCCCACCAGGGAACTTACCTTCCCTGGCGGGTGCTCCACATAAACTGGGGCGAGTAGAGTGGCGCCGGCCTCTGCACCAGTGCTGCCTACTCGCCGGATGCCACAGACGTGCCTTATGGCAGGTTTGCAACACCCTAGACTGACAGAGCAACCTAGACCGATGCAACGAACATGAAAATGAGCGAACTCAGGAAGATAGTGGAGGAAGGCCTGGCGGGATATGGTTCATGGGATCACGAACGGTCGGACACGACTTAACGACTGAACAACGACAACAAGACCGACAGAGCAGTGCTCCACTGATCTTAAAAGTAGACAGGACTGCTGAACCATAAAAATATTTAAAATGAATATTGTATTGTGTAGTATGGAATATTTAAACAAATACTTCAGTGCATCACCACTGCAACCACCACCATCTATGGTTCGAAAAAAAAGAGGTGGGAGAAAACATTGTAGAAGCAATGGGGCAGAAACATTTCTGCCTAATATTTTGTTAAAAAAAAAAGGTAAAGGTGACCCCTGACAATTAAGTCCAGTCGTGTCCGACTCTAGGGTGTGGTGCTCATCCCCATTTCAAAGCCAAAGAGCCAGTGTTGTCCGAAGATGCCTCCGTGGTCATGTGGCCGGCATGACTCTCCTTGCCGCAGTGCATAGCATGCAGCTGGAACATGGAGCGTTGTTTACCTTCCCACAAGCGGTACCTATTTATCTACTTGCATTAACATGCTTTGGAACTGCTAGGTTGGCAGGAGCTGGCCAAGCAACGAGAGCTCACCCCGTCGCGGGTTCGAACTGCCGACCTTTCGATCGACAGCTCATGGTTCAGCGGTTTAACCCACTGCGCCACCCGCTGGCTACCCCATTGTTAATTGCTACCCGCACGGGCTCGGACCAGAGGCTCCGGAGGCCGCGTTCACCTCGCCCGACTTTTCAAACCCTCCCGGCTGTTAGAGACATGCGCAGAAACAGCCGGGTTGAGAAGGAGTCATGCGACTCCTTCTCAACCCGGCTGTTTCTGCGCATGTCTCTAACAGCCGGGAGGGTTTGAAAAGGAGCCGGGTGAGGTGAGCGCGTGCGGTGGCCGCCGCCACCGGCAGCAGCTGAAGAGAAGAGAAGGTAAGGAGCAGAGCGATGGGGGTGGGTGCTTGCCAGGTGGGTGGGTGGGAGGGTGGGAGAGCGGTGGGTGGGAGGGAGGTAAATTCGCGGGGGGTGGAATTTGTGGGGGGGGGAAATCGGCCGGCCTATGGCCGGCCCGTAGCAAGTTTTCCCTATGGGAAAATGGCCCCCCACCACAAATTGGTTCCCCACCCCTGATGTAGACCAACATTCTAATTCCAGCAACAACTAGTCAGAAGCCTCTGGAAAAGCGGGCATGAAGGCCACAGTCCTCCCTTGGTATCTGTCCTCAACATCTAAGATTTATAGTTATGCATAATAACCCTTCTGAACAATGCACTTCAATCTCTATATCCTCCCTAGTGATGATCACTAGATATGTGGGATATTTGCTGTGCAGTAAGTACCCTTATCAAAGTACAAAGGCTCTTTATTTGGATGGCATTTAATACAGCAGACAGAGGTTTTGCAATATGCTGTGTATAATATAAAACTGGGGAAGGAAGAGTGACTTTCCCAGACCACTTTGCTTATTTACTTTGGGCCTGCCGGCTTGCCCCTGGGATCCAGGTATGACTCACAAGGTCACTGCAGGGCTTGAACATCCATTCAAGTAAAAGTTATCTGACTTTTTGTTCCTGAGTCTATGTAGAAATTCACCAGAAACAACCCTTTCCCAGTGGCTCCCTGGCTGCCACCCATTTGTATAAATAAAAAATGATCTCCACAGCAAATATAAAAAAGCTAGTTGTTGGAAGAAAATATTGGAAGCAGAAATATGCTTTCTTAACATGCTGTTTAAACTTTCAGAAGTATTATATTCATTGTTATACATTGGTTGCTTTTACAGTAACTACTGCTTTTGAAAGTGCAGGATTAGACCCACTAATATTGTGTGTGTGTGCGTGTCTCAATGCTACCAATTGCTAATGTGAATCTCCATTAAAGTCTGCTAATGTTGTAATGCAGTTTGCTGCAAAGTATTTCAGAATTAATAATTGAATTCAGTTAAGATTTAAACTACTGACATGTGTTACATTCCATTTTGCGTTCACCACCATTATTTCTTTCCTCAGTTGTCACAGCTACAATATGCTACCATGCCAACTTTAGGATTTATTTTTTGATTTAAAATTATGTGTACCCCACCATTCTTCCTGTTATCAGGACACCCAAGGCAGGTCACAACAATGCAATTTAAACGATAAAACACAAAATAAAAAATAAAAATATAATAAAAAGCATTAGGGAAAAAGCAATAGCAACAGTAAACAATAAAAAATCCTATAAAACAGCAGCCAACCAAACAAACACAGAGCAGTACAAAGACTAAAAGCCGACAATCAACACTCACAGGATATGGGTAATGGAACCTAAGGTGGGTAAGTCAAATGGGAATGAAAAACTGATATGCAGCTGAAACCCAGCTTTACCTAACTACCTGAGAAATTTCTCCATCAAATCCTACATCTTCAACTGCCTGTCTGACATTTCAGCCTGGATGCTTCATCATCATCTCAAGTGCCATATATCCAAGACTGAAATATGTAAACATATACTGTACAGGCGGACCTTTTTATCCACTTTTTTTTAATCCACGGATTTGACTCAACACGAGTGGCAAAACTGTGGAAGAGGGAGTCTGATCGTACCACATTACCCCTTTTTTCAGCATTGTTGGGGACCTGTCAGCTGCTTCCCGTCTCCTATGCATATCCAAACCGCTGAAAAAAGGAAAACGCAACTGGGAGCCTCTGGCGCCACCTACAGGCTGCTTCCAGTAGTGTTTTTTTCTTTTTTTCAGTCAGTTTAAACAAATTCAGGAGGAGGGAAGCACCGAAGATGTTGGAAAAAAATGTGGCACTATTCCCCACCCTGGTTTTCATACAACACTGATTTATTTATTTTTTTATCCACTGGGGTTCCAAGAACAGAACCCCAGTGGCTAAAAACTCCAACTGTAATATAATTCCCAATCCTAATATTTACTCTTCTTCTAGTTTTTCAGGACAGAATATATATTAACAGCCCAAACTTAATAAATATTTCCTAATAAAAGGAAATATTGCTTTACCCAGCATGTAATTAATATGTGGAACTCCTTGCCACAGGATGTTGTGATGGCACCTGGCCTACATTACTTTAAAAGGGGATTGGAGGAAAGGTTCATCACAGGTTACAAGCCATGATGACTATATATGCAACCTCTGAGTTTTAAAGGTAACCTATCTCTGAATGGCAAATGCAAGGGAGTGGCAACAGGATACGGGTATCTTGTTGTCTTCAGTGCTCCCTAAGGCATTTGGTGGGCCACTGTGAGATACAGGGACTAGGTGGACCCCTGGTCTGATCCAGCAGGACTCTTCTTATGTTCTAATAAGGCCTTACGCTGCTGGAACTAACTGGCAGCGTAAGGTCCTTTATGCCTGTCACAAAGTGCAACGCCATTCCGCATGGCCTAGCCGCCACTGCAAGCAACCGGGTCTGTACCATCCACGTCCCCCAGCACCAGTAAGTTAGCATGGTGGGTGAGGGGGCAGTGGGGAGGGGAGGAACGTGGAGGAGACCAGAGCAGGGAGGACGGCAGATCGAGGCCAGGAAAGGGGCAGTATCCACCAATAGCCTATCCTCTTTTCCAGTTCACTTGTGCCAGCTATATAGTGGGCTATAGCTATATGTGCCTAGTAGATCCATTCAGGCAGCAAGGGCTTACCTTTGGGCAAGGGAACAAATGTTCCCTTACCCAGATGAGACCTTTGGGGCCCAAAACTCCTACAGAGCGCAACTCATTGGTATAGTTGCATCGCTGTGCAGGGAGTTATGTAAGATTGGGCTGCTCGGAGGGCATAAGGCTACTGCCAAAAAGGGCAACCCTACATCAACATTATTCATTCCATAATGTCTAGTTCAAAATCCCATCTTCTGATGGCAGCAATGGGAGAAAGATTTTTTTCTATAATTAATTTTTTTTCTACAACTATCTTTTTCTGTGAAAAGTGACTATTTCTAAAAATGCATTGTTTCACAAAATTACTAGCATAATTAAAGGACAAAACAATCAACTTGGCCACTTTCATAACTGTAATTAATATTTTAGATGACTTGCCTAGGAAGCCTCTCTTCCTTGCCTCCCAACCCACCCCTCTCTTTCCCTCTATCATGCATGCATGTGCCCCTACTACAATTTATTTGTATATGGGGAAAGGCATAAACAAGGGTAAATGAAAGCCAAAAGCAAACCTACTCTGAACATACTAAATCAGATCCCAATCAATTTAGAGCAGCAGCCACTTTTCTGAGTTGGAATGATCATCCATGGATAGGAGTGATTTAAAAAAATTGTGTTTTTGTTAATTTGGGACTATGGATCAATCATGATAAATGAAGTGGGAAGAAAGGGAGAAGGATGAATATTACACATAGATATTAATGGTTCTATAGATCTTCAGTACATAATCAGTATCCATCAAGAGGAAAAACAAATAACCTTAGCTATCTATAGAGTGCATGAAAACAAACTCAATACAGAGTTATATAACTCAGATACAACAAACCACTCAGCGGTGAGTTAAATCCATTTAGGATACCAAGTATTGTACAGACTAGACTATGAATTCAACACTAGGCTTAGGATGCATACAAAACAGCAGCAGACACGTTCTCCATGGAGCTGTTTGACCTAGAATAGCAACAAGAACGGTCTTTTAGGAGCAGGCCAAAGATCAATCTAGCCCAGCATCCTGATTCCAATACTCGAAACCCAGATACTCCTGGGAAGCTGACAAACAAGGTACAAAGCCAACAGCCCTCCAAATGGTAGGCAGGGATATATAGTGTCTCTGTACTTGGCAGTTCTAATACAAATAAATGTTTTACACATACAAAAAGTAGAATATGCCAACACTGACATACTTTTGTGACCATAGTTGCTTCAATATGAAGTACCTACAGAAAAAGCACAAGTTTCCCCACTGCTTGAATACTGGCAGCCCTGCACGCTTTGAGTGCAACATGGCCAAATACATTCTCAAGAAACTTTGCCAAACAACCAAGCTCTCTGGCATTTGAAGGCATTTAAAAGGCAATCTCCTGACATCTGACAAATATCCACAGACAGTAGCAGCTGCATGTCCTGGTACTGTTGCCACTATTAACCTTAATTACAACATGATGGCCAAATTAAGTTGTCTGCCAGCAGCTACAGCTGGCATAATACGTGATTCTGTGGTGTCATGCTGTTTTGCCATAGTCAATACTACACATGCTGAGCTCCATTTATTTAATCTACTTTTTAAAAATACACAATGCATGCCAGTTCTTTAAGGACTGACTAGCAGGACTGAGTCATTCTAAACGTAGGCCAAAGCATGACGTGATATAATGCACTGCTGAAATGCACTACCAATTTTCAAATTACAAGCCACCTTCCATTATGCATCTCCCACAAGGTACAACAAATGAAAAGTGGCCCAAATGTGGAATTACACTACTATTGCAACATCTGGATTGCTGGGTTGCTCTGGTCTCCTGGGAGAAATTAGCAAAAACCACAGGATGGTGGTTATACAAATCCTTACTTACAGTGAGTAATGCTTCCTTGAGTAATAGCTAATAATGCAACACTGTAATAAGTTCTTCCCTAAGAATTCATTGTCAGTAAAAGCTTTAAATGGGTTGCTGACACTAATGTGATTTATGCAAGACTGTTTAGAGGCTGTAGTTCATGCAAAATGTAGTGGCTTGCTTCCTAACAAGCTTAGGCCTCTAAGAGCACATAATACAAGCATGATCTATTCTTAGGGCAGGATACTTCCCAGCATGAATACAGCTGTGTGTGGGCAGAAGGAACACCACAGGACCCAAGGGAATTCTCCTCTCCCTCCCTGGTACGTATGATACTCAAAGTAAATCCCAGGCCAGATCCTGGGTTGGAAATGGCAGGCTGAATAGAAAAGTAAGAAGCACAGTAGTTTTCCATTTCAGGTATGACCATTGCACAGCAGCGTGAATGCACCAAGAAGGTGAAGGGAAGCAGGAGGGATCCCTGGCCCTGTGTGGGCCCACAGTGGGAAATCTGAGTGTATTTCAAGGTTCTGAGCTTGACCTATAGAGCAGGGGCTCTCAACCCCTTCCCAGACCAACACCACCTCCAGCACCACTCTCCTGCTGCGTACCACCAGAAGTGACTGGCAATGACATCATCGCCAGATACATCTGGGTTCTCAGGTTTTTGGAGGCCAGAAAATGCAGGTAGGAGGCTCCGGGCAGGTGGGAGGGTTCTTCTCAGTGTTCCTGCGAGAGGCTCGGCCAAAGGCACGAGCCTCTCGGGAGCAAAAACGCACCGCCAAAAGTGCCGCATCAGGTCCTGTGGTCCAAGTATCACCAGCAGTCGGCCGAAGTACCACTGGTCGTACTAGTACCACTGGTTGAGAACTCCTGCTACACAGAGTACTACCTAAGTGGCTCGAATCTACACAGCATGAAAACCACCTTCTTCCTTCCGTTCTCATCTATCACGATTAATCCAAGATCCCAATGTGATCGAAATACCACATTTAAATGTCATGAACATGTAAACAGGCATATTTTTGGTAGGAACCCTAAAGTTTTAGAATGTTCTCCCTGACAGGTTCACATATGCTCAACCCTCAGAGTTTCCAGGCGGTGCAAGACCTTTCCATTCTGAGCGCCAAGCTCTATGTGACATTAAACTCATCCTTAGAAGGCAGGCTTAATGCATAAGCAGGCCAGAAGGAGTCCTTTCATCTCTAAGAATTAGTTGTGGCAGGCCCAATCAGCCTGGGAGTATGGCGCATGGGAAGACGAAGTTAATACTCCCCCCTGCGCTGTTTTCATGCTGAAAATTACCCCCCAAAATGCTGGTGTCCCTCCAAAGTGGCAACTACTACCACCACTACAGTAAATACAACTAAAAAACCCCAAGTTAAAATTTCAGTTTTCTGTTGAGTGAGGTGAGGGAGAGACAGAGGCGACGTTAGGGGTGGCAGGGGGTGGTGGGCCCCAAGGAGACAGGGTGCCACGCAGAGGGGGGTGTACTTGCCTCTGGATTCACTGCTGGGTCGCCCCCTCCGCTGCTTCTGTCTTCTCTTTCATCGCTCTGGCTGGCCACAAAATTGGCCCTCCTGCCTGCCCTGGAGCCGTCTGGCTCCAAAATGCTCCGGAAAGCAGCGGGAGGGTGATTTCATGCCACGCCGCCGCCGAGATTCGCCGGCGGCACATGAAAATGACATCATGCCCCCAGTGGGCGGGGGTTTGTGGCATCACGTGGGGGTGTCGCATTGGCAGCCCCCCACGGGGTGTGTGTGTATGAACGCCACTGGGGAGAGAAGGAAAAAATAGAAGTACAGCAAGTTCTCTCTTAAAGTTGTTGATCAGTTCTTCTTGGAAACTGCAACTTTAAGCAAAATATCTTATAATGAAACCAATTTTACCATAGGCTAACTGATAAATGTAAATGTTCCCATGGTATTTTCCCATCAACTTTAAATTAAACGACTTTAAATGAAATGACTTTAAGTGAGGACTTACTGTATTACTTGAGAACCACTACTGAGACAGTGGTCTAACAGCAACTGAGCGATTGGGCATTCTTCCTTCCCACAAGGCACATAGTGTGCAGGGAGTTCCCCCCATTCAAGAGCAAGGATGGAACACTCAACAAATGTCTGGAAGCTTCCATGAATATAGTTCTTTTCCTAATTTGGAAATCATTCTTAGTGTTAGATTTGGTATTGTTTGGAGTATTCCCAAATGTTTTTCTGCAGGTGGAAAACAGTTTTTTTGCCAATTCAACTGAGAATGTATTTGTATATTTTTAGATATTGGATTAAGGTTCAAGGTACGCAGAAGGGAGGCTGTGGAACTCTGTCTATGGGAACAATCTTCAACTTTTCAGAAAGGGGAAAGTCAGCTACATAAGACAACTCATTTGATATGTTTCTTTGGTTTTCCCCCTAGCATATTTTCTTAATTTAAAACCTACGATTGCCAAAGCAGAGTTTAAAATATCATTTGAGTGAAGTCTGTACTCAGCAGATGCTTTCCCTGATATCCACATTGAGGTCCACTCCATGGTATAGATCAGAGGTTCCCAACCTGTGGCATACGTACCACCGGTGGTACGCGGAGCTAATGCTGGTGGTATGTGGCAGGTTGGCTGTTATCAGTAGACCTTTATTGGCATAATCAGAACAACACACATAATATATGACACAAACACATAAGACACAAGACAACACTAACCATAAATAGGGGTAAATTGTCCCAAAACCTAGCGTGCACTTCCCACATGACTCCCACCACGCCTCCCCACAATCTGCCCCAAGTAGACCGCGACCCTCTCTGTCATCACTACATCCGCACCCCACAAGACACAAACAGCATCCTTCCCCAGATGGAATCCCTCCACACCTCCCACAAAGCAACTCCGATCGCATAACACCACATCCCGCCAATGAAAAGGCCCCGCGACCTGCACTTTAGGAGGTACAAACAATCTGGGTTGGCTGTTATCAGCTGCTCCGATCAGCAGCAGCTTATAACTCCTGTCCGCACCACAACCCAGGAAACAGCTCTGTGCACTCGAGGTCTGTCGATCCGGCAGACCTCGAGCACATAGAGCTGTTTCTTGGGCTGCGGCGAGAGTGGGGGGGTCGTCTTGTTCACGCTGCAGCCCGGGGAAAAAGGCTCCATCCCTGCCAAATCGGCAAGGCTGGAGCCTTTCTCTCTGAGTTGCGGCACAGCCGGGAGGATCCTCCTGCCCACTCCGCAGCCCGGGGAAAAAGGCTGGAGCCTGTCTGTCCAAGTTGCAGCATGCACGGGAGGACCTTCCCGCGCACTCCACAGCCTGAGGAAAAAGGCTCCAACCATGTTGAATCTACAGGGCTGGAGTCTGTCTGTCTGGGTTGAGGTGTGCACAGAAAGACCTTCCCACGCGCTCCGCAGCTCGGAAAACAAAAGCTGCCAGCAGACTGCCCCCCCCCGAAAGTGCCAATGATGGACCTCCGACAGTTGGGAACCTCTGCTATAGATTATAGAATGTTCAAGTTTAGTCAAGAATATGAAACATCTTTCTACTTAATATTTTTCCCCCCAAAAGTATGCTTATACTGAACTATAACTTCAGCATATGCCCTCAGCCATTCTTGATAGATGTTAGAAAAACATTCCAACAATCTAATACTGGAATACTGAATACTGTACAGACAATCCACAAAGACAAAAATGAAGTGGAATAGACATCATTTCTGTTGTGACAGCATTTTTTAAAACCTCTTTTTTTAGGACAAAGGATTTATGGGTAAGATGGCAATGTAATTTTTTTTAATAAAAGCAAAATAATTGCAATTAAAAACAGGCTGAAACACAGATATCCAGGTTACTTAAAAGATGTAACATATTTTAAGTAACCTGGATATCTGTGTTTCAATCTGTTTTTAATTGCAATTATTTGGCTTTTATAAAAAAAATTACATGGCCATCTTACCCATAAATCCTTTGTCCTGGAGAATCGTATCTGGCCATTAAAGTTTTCGCTCAATACCTCTTTTTTAGTCTCTACTGTAGAGACTCTGCTGCCTTGTTCACTACTAGCAAATGTTTGCGCTCTCATACTTTATTATTCTTCATATTACATGTACTATATATGCATTTTTTTTTCAATTCATTGATTCTATACTATCCCCTCTACAGGTTCCTTAAAAATATAACTTTTCCTTAATGGTGTTTTTACTTCATGGGTTTTTTATGGCCTGGAAGTAGTATTAACCTTCGTTACAATGACCTCTGAAATAGATATGGCTAAGTAAGCATGCCTTTCAAATAGAAAAATGTTCTGGCCTTGGGTAACGCTGTAATCAACTTTACATTACGATGTTGCATTGCTCGCAGATAATGGTTCAGAGCTGGAACACAAAAGATACAACAAAACCAAGAAGGGAAGAATACTTAAGGGTACGGGAGAAAATAGCAAGTGGGGTAAGGGAGCATGAGATCACTAAAACTCATTATATCAGTCTGATCTGTCATGCTCCTTTGAGAAGGATACCTTTTTTATCCGCACAAAGGAAATGCAGAAGATCTCTTCATCAATCCAGCAAGGTCAGATCAATTGGTTCTCCAGGTTTGTTCCTAACTTTCATGGAGAATGAATATAAGGTGATAGCAACTAACATTATTGTGGAGTTTTTGTGATAAAGAGGGATTAAACTATTTCTGCCTACCTAACTGATTGCCTGTTCCAGTCGAGTAGAAGAACAAAAGGAAGTACTTCTTCACACAGTGTATAATTAATCCATGGAATTCACTGTCACAAAATTTGGTAGTGGCCACTAGTGTACATAGCTTTAAAACAGGATTAGACTAATTCATGGAGGACAAATCTATCACTGGCTACCTCCACGTTCAGAAGCAGTTACAGGGGATCAACAGTTCGAGAGGGTTATGCTTTCATCTCCTGCTTGTGAGGTTCCAAGAGGCATCTAGCTAGTCATTGTGGGAAACAGGATGCTGATTAGATGGATCTTTGGAGTCATCTACCAGGGACCTTCTTAAGTTCTTACTAAAATTCTGCTTCCCTTTCTCCAAGTTCCCCCTGTCATCTCTCTCCTGGTTGTGCCCTTCCTCCAGTGCTGCCAATCATCCTTTGGCAGACTTCCTGTGTCTGTATGGATCCCAACAGCATTTGCCTGCTGAAAGGGGTGGGAGTTTCTCCCTGAGGTCATGCACTCCAGAGGGCAGATTTTTTTTTTAACATGTATTGGCTTTGGTATATAGTATTACCCTAATTTGGTTGTAGATCCGCAGAGAAAAAGAAAAGCGTTGTTAGGATTGTGCTGTCAGAGTATTTTTGAAACATACAAAGATACCGGAAATATGGGTTTATCAGCCATGTAAAAATCTTTGTTAAAAACATATTAGTTTAAACAAGTAAGACGGTTAAATCACGAACACAATGTTTTGTCCACTGTCCATGGACTTCCTCAGGTGAGCAGCCTCAAATGCCTCAAACGTTGTGTTCGTGTTTTAACCGTCTTACTTGTTTAAACTAATACGTTTTTAACATAAAGATTTTTACATGGCTGATAAACCCGTATTTCCGGTATCTTCGTACATTGTAGCGGGCCATGATAACTTTCGATTTTTATTATTTTGGAAATCTCTTAATATTTCAGTCACTCCTGAATTTGCCAGCATTAATCTAACATCTCAAGCCTGTGTCAAGATGATCTTTTTGATTATAAGAATTCTTGATAAGTCTTTTGGAATCATTTTCTTCACACATCTTTCTAATCTTCTCTTTGCCTCAAGACTGAGCTCAGGATTGACTCCTTCTGTCTAAGGTTCCGTTTGCAATACATGATAGTTTCTCCAAGCTAGGGAAACCAGATCTGCAAGAGAAACTGCACCGGAGCAATCATCTTTAAGAGGAGTTTCCCCTCACATTCTATGGCTATGGGATGTATACATTTGATATGACAACATCAGAAAAGTGAGTGAATCTGGAGCAGCCCATGTGCAGTGGGTGTGATAGGCCAAATGGTCAGTAGACACAAATGAGCTGAAGGGTTTTTTCCTCCCTGTTAACAGTGCTGAACTTTATTTGTTTCTACTGAAGCATAAAGAGATTGTCACAGCCATCTAACTAGAGCCCTAAATGCCTGCAAAGAGAGACGGAGTGGCTCATGATAAGAGGTTACAGAATTCACAGACATTTGTACAAATGAGAGATGATCAGCTCACTAAATGGTTGACAGAACAAAGAACCTATGGTAACGTGAATGCTTACACTGACAAAGAAAAATAATTATTTGTTAAGCATTCTCATTAAGGCAGCCATCAATGTAATCTATAGTCCTTTGGCTTTTAAACATATTTGTAATAATGGACAGAAGGACATGAATACTGAAGAAGCATTAAAGATCTTCTTCAGACCTCAGAACTCAGGCATTTTTAGACTATAATGTTGGAGGTGGTGCTGGAGAAGACTCCTGAGAGTCCCTTGGACTGCTAGGAGATCAAATCAGTCAATCCTAAATGAAATCAACCCTGACTGTTCCCTGGAAGGACAGGTACTAAGGCTGAAACTCAAATATTTTGGCCACCTAATGCAAAGGGAGGACTCTCTGGAGAAGACTTTGATGCTGGGAAAAATTGAAGGCAAAAGGAGAAGGGGAAGGCAAAGGATGAGATGGTTAGACAGCATCACCGTTGCAACGAACATGAAAGTGAGCGAACTCAGGAAGATAGTGGAGGACAGGAAGGCCTGGCGGGTTATGGTTCATGGGATCACGAAGGGTCGGACACGACTTGACTGAACAACAACAACATAATGTTGGACAGATAGCCCTTTGACCCTCTCTGATCAGATCAATTCTGTTGAGTTGTAACCGCAATTAAAAATTAATTTGACATATTCAGCGAACTATTCAGCGAAATACTGTATTCATATGAACTGTGTCTTGAAAATGTAACAAAAGTTGACAGCACCACAATTGTGCAACATGAAAGGTAACTCTACCTGCAGAGCATATGAAAATAAAGCTGTATGCTATAGGCTTTTCTGTTCTAAATGCTCTTAATTGAATTATTCATAGATATTTTAAATGTTTATGATGGAATTCTGAAAGTCTCATACAAAGTTTTATTGCTATTGAACATGGTATACTGTACTCTAACATTTTTTGTAAATATCTGTAGATTTTAAATTCAGTACTTAAATTACTGACAACCATTATCCCTTGTGTGGCACTTGTTCTTTAAAAAGAAAAAAAGACAGAAAAAAGCAAAAGAACTGTAAGCAACAATCAGTACACTAAAATTATCTAAATCTCAGCTTAGCTGCCTACATGGAACAGAAGCATCCTGTTTGAAATGCATTTTAACTCTGTATTTTCTGTCTGACAAGACTATTTCAAATTATTTTTATTTATTATTAACTTGCTGTGTACAGGGAAACAGAAGTGAACATAAAGCATCATAAAATTAAATGAGTGCTCACTGAAAGTAATGACTGAACCCAGCATGTACATCTGTTGCAAAGATCTTTCACTTTACAGAAGTTATAACATCACAACTTTGACAGTGCAATCAAGCTTGAGAATATGAGCTTTTAATAAGCTTGGTTACTTTTATGTTGTGGGGAGGGGGGATCCCTTCAACTTCAATTTTCTCATGCATATTTATCGTGATACATATTTGGTCATACAGTTTCGTTTGGCCACTTCTGAATTATACAAGTTTGGAAAAAATGTATTTTTCATGCTTCAAGAAATTCTTTCCATTAAAACAGCTTACATGGTTTATTTTTAAAAGTTCACGTTCCCACTCACTGAATTTAATCATCTCAAATATCCATTCAAGTAAGAGAGCAACTAAATGTACCACTAAGCTGCAAAGTGGAACATCGTTTGTTACTCAACCCTCTACTCCCCTTCCCCCCTCCCCCGACATAGTAAAAGGAAATACCAGGAACGCAACCTTCTTTGCGGATGAATAATTAGAAACACAGACTATACAGTATGATGTGGCTCATTCAGCAATAATAGTTCAGCCACCTATAGCTGTAGATGGTTGCTAGGGATAACTGAATGATAAGCAGGTAACATATAGGCCTAAATGTATTAAGCTATGCAAAGTGCAAGCCAGGTGTCTTTTTGACCATGTCATCTGGTGTGTCATCTGCCCATTGTCATCAGCCCATCCTCCTCCCTGAGGGCAACACTACCACGGGGGGGGGGGGTGTTTGGAAAGCCATGGAGGGGTAACAACAGGAAATCAGACCAAATTGTCATGGCCAAATTGACTTAGGATTATATTAGACAATAGGTACAACAGAAAACGGCAGAGCCTCCTAAACTCCCCGCCAAGTTACTTCGCCCGCTTTCGCAAGAGTCTTGAACCCAAGTGGAGGTTCTCTGCCTCACAAATAGTTTGGGATAAGACCTTTGGGGATACTGACAATACCTACTAGCACATCCAGATCTGTGGCATGACAGGGCTGGCTGCACTTTTGGGGCTGCCCTTGGCCCACCCTGAGCTAGGAGATGGCTCAGGTGTGCAGCTCCCTCTAATACCCCTGACATGCCTTTGCCTGTTCTACCCTCCTCCGGGTCTCTTTTAGGCCAGGCCTGGTCTTCCCAGTAGTCTGTCCTCCTTGCTTTCTCCAGCTTCCGCTTAGCCCATTCTGTTCATCGTCCTCCTCTTCACCCTCCTGATCAACCTCCCAACCTGGTCTTCTATCCTCCTTTTTGATTTTTTACTGCCTTTTCTCTTCATTCCTTTTCTGTTTTAAAGGCTGGCCCTGGCCTTAACTTTCTCTCTCAGCCGATTGACCTCAGATGCTTTCTCCCGTGGCTGGGAGTGTCCCACTTTACAGTGTAGTAGAATAATTTGTACCTTTAATTCTAACCAATGATGTATAGGGTTCAGCTGTTGGCAACATTTGGACACAAGTGACAGCATGACCATAAGATGTATGAAAAATTATAAAGCTGCCATTTCACACATGTAATGACATCTTCCTATGGGACACACACCAGACTGCAATAAAGCAACACTAACTCCTTCATAGCTTCTTAGGTGCTGGAAACTTTAACACAGCCTTCCAGACATACATTAGTTAAGTTCATACAGAGGGTATGAACCCTCTGTATGAACCCTCAGAGGGTATGATTTTTTACAAAAATCAAAATTGTATGATTATAATGCCCAAGTTACCATTTACTACGGCAGCATCCATTTATTACATTATATGAAACATTTGTTGCCATGTCAATACTAGAAATCATAATTCCAGAAGCACATTAATAATGACAGCAAAATATTTTCAACACTGTGAATCTGTGAGAAAGCTGGCAATGGGACATGGCAAGATAAACAAAGGGTTTGGATTGGCAGGGGCAGATGTATGGTAGACAAGACTGACTAATTCAAAGCATGAAGAGTCAGTTTTGAAGGCATGGTGAAAGCTGTGAGGGAAGAGCTCAGAACACAAAGGAAAGTCTGAATGCCATCAGGAAGGTATCTGGGAACAGAATGACAAGACATACAGATCAATCAACGTATTATCTATGACAAAAAACAAATGATAATGAAGAAAGATTTACCTTCCTTTGAATATAATCAGAAGTATAGTGTGCATACATTAAGTAGTAACTATGGCCTTATATTCCAAATTAAATACTGCAGGGCCCCCTCCATCATTGTGCATTGGAAGACATCAATTACTGAAATGCATTAAAGGGCTATTTTTTGTTTTGCATGCAAAAACAAAACCAACCCCAGTTCCTTTCTTGCCAGAAGTGTACTAAATCTCTTGTTTGTGGAAGCTGATCTTAAAACAGACATGCTCCTGTATTTTTTTTTAATTAGAGCTATAGATAATGAGTCACACAGACAACAACATATTTCTCAATATGAACTGGAGATGAGAATCAGGGCAGGTATGATTTACTAACTAAAAGTTGCAGGTCCTATGGAGCGAATATCATGTGTCCAACAAAATTATTTTTCATGTTGTCTAATATTAAACAATGGATTATAGAAAAAAAATCAGTGACTAGCCCCGAGATTAATGCAATGAGCATTCAAAGAGCAAAGAACATGGTTTCATTCATGAACACCTACTGATATGATTAGGAGACAACACAATTCCACATAAACACCCAATTCTTGCACCATGTCGCAAACTTAAAAGAAAAGAAAAGAAAAGAAAAAGAAAGAAACCCATGATGGCTGTGCACTTTCCTGGTATATTCCTGCAGCATTTATTCATCACATTAAACAAAAAATGCAGCCAACAAAAAGACTACCCCATATACATTAAATTGAGATAGCAGGTCACAATAATGGTGCTGCTGACTCAGAGATAGCAACTAGACAAAAAAAAACCCTCTTTGTATTGTTATCATTCAGAAAAAGCCACAGAGAAGATGTCTTTCTTAAAATACTAGGTGCAGCACCTAAAATTGTGAAATCGGCCATTTCAAATTTGAACAACAGTTTTGACTAGCAGCAATTTAATTCTAACAAACGAGTGAATCATATGCTTGTGAAAGGTTTGATCTTTTACACATTCACATTATCACTGCTGAAATAAGATATTTCAACTACTCTTCTGAGGCTTTACTCAGCTCCTAAATACAGATGCAAGATGTGCAATATAAAGTGTACATGTGTGTGTGTGTGTGGGGGGGGGTGTTAGATGAGCAAAAAAATCATTAATACCTATGTTCACAAGGCTACAAGTGATTTTGACATTGCTGGAGAGATGCACAAAATTCAAAAAGTTATAAATCTATCACGAGGCCCCCAGCCTGGTCAAAATTTAGTAAATCAAGGTCAGATAGCTCATGTAAGCAAGCCTTGCCACTTACAGCACAATCCTGCATAAAATACTGCCTGTGGAATGCATGCTCCACAGACAGCAAGTGTCGAAACGTGCCGTAAAGCGCATTTCAGACACTCGGAGAGTAAGGGCTGCTGGCACGGAGGTCGGCAGCCCTAATTCTGCCTCCCCCCCAGACCTTGAAGCCACCGGGGCAGGCAAGTCCTGCACAGGATGGTGCAGGGGTGGGGGGAGGGTGGGCCGGACAGCGAGGGAGGGTGGCCATTAGCCGGGTCAGGCAGGAATATCGGCAGCGAGCTCTGCCAATATCCCGTGCCTGTTCCTGGTATGGGCCGCCCTTACCCCACCGCCCCAGATGTACGTCGACATACATTTGTGGAGGCCCATTGGGGACGGGCAGTCCTACACCTGGGGAAGGGGATGAACATCCCCTTCTTCAGAGATGTTCCCGTGCCATGCCGATGCAGCCTGGGAAGGGCGCAGGATACTATGGCCGGCTCTAGGGGCTGGCCGCATATCCTTAAGATCGGGCTGCTCGTGTGGGAAGAAGGGGAAAAAAAAGTATCACTGCTCAATTTGCTTGAAAGAAATTCTCTCTTGGAAATATATTCTTGGCATGAAATAACATCTGTTTTGCTGAGGTTGCTGAGGTTGTCTCTTCTTAGTTCAAATCAGCATTGCTTAATATTTCATCTTTAGTAGTGGCCATTTCTAACACCTCGGAAAATCCTGGGAAGGAAAAGTCTTGGAAATGAATGCTGCACTTATTTCAACCCCCTTACTCTTTTTTAATTTCAAATTTACTAAAGGTGGAATCAGTGTTCCAGCTGAGTCCTGCCCAATAGTTTAGAATGCTTAGATTAATGAAATCAGACCGGCCTCAACCTTAATCACGGTTGCATGAGTCATGATTGTCCTTTTAATACTCGGCTGTTCTATCAATTTCTTTTATGTGAGATTTCTGTTAGATTCACTGTGCTCATTACCCTTCCTGATATTATTTCGTTAACACAATGTGCTGAAATTGTGTCATCAATAACATCTAGCACTACAGTATAGTTCAATTAATCTTGTTTGACTTTCACCTCTAAAATATAGTGAAATTATTACCCACATTTAACTCACAGTGACCCTGATGAGACATGACATGAGTCAAGATAACGCTAAGGAGAAAGGATGGATGGTTTGTTTTTGCAGATCAGAGGTAATTCTTTTTAGAGAGCATTGCCATTTTCCCTCAGCATTTCAAACTGGCTGGAAAGAGAGTGTTCGATCTCCTGATGCCATGAGTCTCTCTAGTAAGGCCTAGGTACCTTTCTGTATCAAATGGGAGAGAGCTGCTGACCTAGTGACACTTATGTGCTGCCACTACAGATGGCCAGAAGGCAACAGGGTTCAGGAGACACAGGTGCCAACTCTTCAACTTGATGGATTTCATCTTTGGGGTAAAAACCCACAGTTCAACACTTTCACTACTTGATTCCTGGACTCTCAGTTCACTTGATTACCAAACCAGCTACTTACCAAACCACCTGTCTCCTTTGCTTCCTTCAAACCTGACAGAGAATGGATAGTTTCAAACATCCAGATAAGTTTCCCATGACCACACAAGGTCCTGCCATCACACATGTACACACCAGCTAAGTCAGACACAGCACCAGCTCCTCTTAATGTTACCAAGTCATATCACAAGGACCACAAAGGAAAATATGTATATGGGCCTACAGACATCCTTTTAAATTGGTTGTAACAATAGATATGAAACTTGACAACATCTAAAATTGTAGAATCACCAGACAAAAGGCTAACAGTTTAATGTGGCAACAATCTTCATACAACATACTCCAGTGTAGACCCACTAAGGTAGTAACTCCGTTAAACCGGGGATGACGAGTAGGGTGCCACCAATATGCGGATGACACCCAACTCTCTCTCTCTCTTTCACACCAGTTTTTAAGGGGGCTTGTCGAAGTTCTGGGGTGCTGTCTGGAAACGGTTGGGGCCCGGGCCTGGATGAGGGCTAATAAATTGAAATTTTATCTGGACTTTACTCATAAGGGGGCCAATATTGATGTAGGGCAGGATATACACATTTTCAAAAAATAATGTTGAGAAACCCTCTGGCATGTACTAACTGCCCAGGCCCTTATCCTGGATGCTTTCATAACCATGTGTTTTTAAATATTAGCACTTCCGTTTAAGTAAGACACAATGCTTCAGTAACATATCAATGCTGAACTCAGGTACTATCATTAACATGGTCTTTATCCTTAACTACAGTGATGTCTAAATCTAAAGAAGTACATTCTATACTTTAGTCTGAATGGCTGAACTCCACATGTGTATGTGCAAGAAACAAGAACTCAGGCTCCAGAATTAGATTTTGTGAATCTAAAAATATTCCTTGGGTACAAATTTGAAAAAGGGTTTACTAGTAATAAATATAGATTGAAGCTGAATATTTTATTCTGAGCAAGCCTCAGAGAGATTTCATATACAAACACTGGTTATTATACATCGTGGTGGTAAAGCCTCTGAGGCTGAACACAAATGCTTCTTTTTGCCAAAAGTTCCATTATGAGGATAATGTTTGGAAGAACCATGTAAAACATCTGCAGCTTGGAACTACAAGGAATATTTTTAGATCCACACAATATAATTACTTAGAATGAATACTTGTTGCATCACAGGATGAAAAATTAACCTAACCAATTTATAGAATTATCTACTCAACGAAGGGCACTGCATGAGAATGGGAAGAATTACATACAGTTTCACTATAAAAGTAATTCTGGATAAAACTTGAAACCACATGAGTTGCGCAATAATGGACTATAACTGAGCATTTGGTATCTGTTGTTATGTATGCTAACTCAGGGCATAACTATGCGTTATAAGAAATAAGGGGCCGATACAAATGACAACCGCATGTACAAATCCCCCTCCTTTTCGGCAGCATGTAGTACACTTCCTTATGCTAGATCTCAACAAGTTGGGTGTTTTCCTACCCATGTTACACAGCATATTACACTGGCAGGGATTTGGAAATACTCAACATCATAATGTCAGTTATGTCAAGACTAACAGCCCAATCCTACCTAAATCTCCACGAGGTGATGCAGTGGCGCCAGCGTAAGCTACGCTGCATCCCGATGGGGATTTTTGGCTGCTGAAGGTCTCAGAATAAGGGGGCATTTGCCCCTGGGGTAAGCCCCAGCAGTCTCAATGGGTCAACTTGGACGTGTACCAGCGATATCACTGGCGCAAGTCCAGCATTGATCTGTGCAGGCGGATCAGGCCCAGGAAGGAGATTTGGATTTAGTTGTGCTGCCATCGCCACTGAACCCCCACCCCCCTCCCAGGCCTGATCTGCCCCCCCACCCATCTCCTCCACATTCTACCCTTCCCCGGCTCCATTCAACCACCTCCCTGCTCTCCCCTGCTCTGTTCTGCCCCCTGTGCCAGGTTTACCTGCTCCGGCAGGCCTCTTGTCGCTCTGCCAGCGTATATGGGAAGGCTTCAGCCTTCCTGCTGGAACACTGGCTCCCTATGCTGCCACAAAGCACTTTACGGTGCTTTTACAGTGGCCAGCACCAGCGGAACATGCGTTCTGCTGGCGCTTCCTTTCAATAGGATTGGGCCATGTGTTTTAGTACATGTTGCAGGGGGAGACTTGAAATAGGGCAGGTGTTTTCAGAGGCAGCCCTATTTCCTACAACATGCAGTTGTGCCCTCAGAGTCTTCAGAAGATGAGTAATGAGGGTCAGCCACATTCTGGAAGCACCCTGGTGTGCCACTGAATGCCTTAAAGGTGAACTGGTTTCTTGAGAAGTGTGAACCAGAGACCTACTCAAGCTGGATGGTTTAAGAGTGTGGGTTTTTTTCCAGCTAAGAAAGCTGAAGTCGGCATAATTGAGGCTGTCTGAGAGGAAAAACTCAGACAGTGGTTTCTTCTTGTACAATAGGACCACTAAGAAAGTAGCCTTCTGATATCATGAGACCAGGCAGCAGAGAACACAATGGTCCAGCTTTGTAGATTAGATACCCAGAGAAATCAGAACATAGTCAATACTTTTAATATGATACTGAAACCAAAGAGGACTTCATTCGGGGCAAACTGTGTCCAAAACAGTCCGTGTGCTATAATGGCCAACACAAACATACATTTTTTAGACTCTAAATGTTGGGGAAAGACAGGTAAAATGGAATGGGGTGTGAAGCTGAGTGAAAAGGGGTACATTTGATATTTTTCAGTTACAATTTGGAGTCTGTGGTCTTTTCTACTGGTTCAGCGTACCCACTGGTGTATAAAAAGAACCTGACTTTCGATGACAAGTTGCTTTTTCAGTGGAAAAATTTAAGCAGCATAGTGGTCTTTCTTAGTGGTTCATGAAGATTTTGCACAGACTAACAGATAAATGCAGCCAAGTACATTTTTGCTGCAGCTATTAAACATGTGAACATGGATAGGTTACGAACTGTTTAATTCAGGCATGCAATATAACCTAAAAGAAAATTAAGTTAATGTTTATATGCCAGCTTTTTTTTACATAGAACATGCAAACACATATTTCCTCTTTTGCTTTTCATTTATTTTAGTGCCATACTGCCACTATCATTTTCATGCCATTTTCGTTTTCCTTCTGCTTATTAATTTGAAAGATTGACCAGAGCCATATTCCTATGCACATTTCTGAGCTTCTGAGTTATGCTGCATATTTGTTTGAACATCTCACATAATTACAAGAAAGATTTTGAACAGAATGTGAGGGGAAATAGAAGAGCTACTCACAGTCTCTCCAGGGATCTCAGTCCAATGAAAGAGTTGTTCTTTAACCATAAGATCTTGTTATTACTCAGAATTCTGAAAGTGAGTAAAAGGAAAGACTTTAGTTAATAAAACGTGGTAGCAATTTGACTGATTAAAAACATGTAATTACAGTAAGAGACAGCTCTGCAAAATACTAATCACAGAATTTTATGCTCCATTTGCATTACCCCTTAAAGCAGCAAATAAGATAAAGAAGATCATCATTTACAGTAATAAACAATTAGTTCTTCAACATGCTTTTGTTTACTAAGCAAGCAGTCAAAATATACATTGTACTGGGCATTATGATGACACTCAATATAACATTTAACACCTGCACATAACATAAGTAGAGCAAGGTAAGAATGCTCTGTGTATTCACAAGCAGACTGCATACCAATAGAAAGAAACCAATGCCCATCTCTATACGGTTGAAGCCAATTCCCCCAGACACTTACATTATACACCTTCTCCACTGTGCTCACTGACAGACAAACATGGCATTATGTCAGATCTACCAACTAAAGTATGAAGTGCAGTGGTGATTCTATAACCGCCGCCCACCGCCCCAGAAGTGACGTAATGGCTGCAGTCGTTATGCACCGTTCCGAGGCACAGAGCGGGCGGGAGTGCAACACACGCCGCCAACGCTCCTCACTTGCCCCGACGAACGGGACGATTCGTGTCACTGCCGGCCGCTGTGACACCCCCCCCTGCCGCCTGCGGCCCAATCCTGCTGCCCGGAGGCCCACCGCCCCAACACCTCTGATGAAGGGCTATTTGCATTGAGAAAATGCATGTTGAATCAAGAATTGTCTCAATACAAAGGTTTCAAAACAATACACCCACAACTGCCATGAGTCTATATGGAGGATCTAAGCAGCAAAACAAGGCTGTCACCTAAAGAAAAAGAATAATGCTTAGAGTGGAGAAGATGAAGCTTCTCCTCTCACAGCCCAATCCTGTCTAGGATTTGGCACGCCACCACCTTGGATTTTACAAGATCCAAGATGGCTAACAGGAAAAAGGGTACACTTTTAAATCTTTTAAAAGTGGCGGTGGCTTCAGCCGGCCAGGACTCCAGAGGCAACGGCCACTGCCGCCGCCACAGCCACAGACGAAGATGACAAAAAAGAAGAGGAGAGGAAGAGAAGATGGCGGCAGCCAAAGACAATGAAGAAGAGGAAGAAGAGGAAGAGATGGCGGTGATGGCAATGGCGGTAGAGGACGATGATGACAGGAGGAGGACGGCAGCAACTGTGGCAATGGCGGTGGGACAGTTATGGCAGCCGTGGGCGGCAAAATGGCCATTTATTTATTATTTGTGGCCATAAATAAATAAAATTTTCGGGCGCCCTTCCTGTGGCAAATAGACCCTTCATGCACACAAAAAGGGAAAAAATATTAATCAATCAATCCGGGGGGGGGGGTGTCCTGGTTTCGATCCGGGAAAATATGGCAAGCCTACACAAGCCATCACAGCATCAGATACAACTCATGCAAGACTCATATAATTTTCTACATGAACAGTTATCCTACGCAGGTGGGGATGCAAGCAACCCACGTCATGTATGGCACTAAGAGGTCACGGAAAGCAAACCTATACCAGTGATAATCCATGAGAACAAAGCAGTGTAAGTATTTTACCACCACATTTGAATAGTCTTAGAATAACCTTCTCAGTTAATACAGATGGAAAATGGAGGTTATAGTTTTATTGAAAAAAATAAAGGTGTTGGAATACAGGCGCTTATACTTCACTGAAATGCAATACATTTACAACATGGTCTAAATGCCCATATTCTTGATTTCTCCTTCATAATATGACAAATGCATTGGCATATGGAAGGGGAGGAAAGAAAAACAAAAAGAAGTGAGGTTTATATCCAGGTACGCTGACTATCTGGTCACCAGATCAAATTTTTCGTTTAAGGCAAAGCAAACCTACATGACAGATGTCTGATCAGAGGTCAAACTTCTTCAAATTAAACCGAATCTCTTAACTTTAGCACATTTTTCCTTACAAAAACAGCTGAAATATCATTTTTTTAAAAGCCCTGTGGCACTGAAAGCACCATTCATTTATTTAACTGTTTTCCATGTAATGGAGTCACCTGCTTCTATATGATTGATTTTGCTTGTGAATAAGAGAAAAATCTGGGAGCATCATAGAAAAAAAACAAACACACACACACACAATGTACCTGCTCATTGGCTTCTGTTTTAATGTACCAATATGAGGACTTTGATAATGAGGTTTCAGGAATTAAAAAAAAGCTAACCATACTTTTAACAAAACAACATTAAGCTTTATAAATAAAACAATGCAGGATGCTGAACACTAATTTCTGCAATTATATATTCCTATAATATAAATTATAATTAGAAATATAACTAAAATATAATTCCCCCATTTTTCAGGCAAAAACGTAATAGCTTTGTGTCGTGCCTGAACGTCAACAGATTGCAGTTACTATGAAGCAATGAGAAAGCAAATTCCAGAGACTGGGGCACTCCATTAAAGAATCATGAACTGTAAGCCCCAGTCATTTCCGAATATTGAAGAATAAAGACTGAGGCCACAAGTGCCTCTAACAGTCTTATGCATTGTTCTTATTCATGGTAGGGACAGGCAGAGTCTAAGAAGCAGATGCAAGTTAGAGGAGGCAACTTCAGACCCAAATTTCAAATCAACACCAGTGGCGTAAGAGCCAAGTTCCATATTACACTTTCATATACCGGCAAAGTCCAAACTTCTCCAAGAACAAGCCCATTTTGCATTGCAGGAGTAGCTGTGGGTCCAATACAAACACTGGGAAGTAGACCTGGTGTGGTCTAAAAGCAAACACAAAACAAAACAAAAACCCCAAACACCTACAGGCCCCAGCACAGTCATTAACAAGTTAACAAAATACACATATCCCTGCACCAGTAAGACTCCGCATCAGAAGTGTTTTCAGAACGATAATCATGGGGTGGGGGTGGGGTTTGAGTTTGTGGAACAACGTTTCAGTATAAAGGTAGAACATAAGAAGAGCCTTGCTAGATCAGACCAAGGGCCCATCTAGTCCAGCTTCCTGTATCTCACAGTGGCCCCACCAGATGCCTCAGGGAAAGGCTTGCCATCTGTCCCGGAAAACCAGGGATCGCCACGGTTTCCAGGCTCCGGTCCCGCGCTTTCCAAGCCCAGATGAAGCCTCCACCACTGCCACTTTTAAAAGGTTTAAAAAAACTTATTTTTTCATGTCGGTCATCTTGGATCTTGCGAGATCCAAGGTGGCCAACAGGAAAAAACGTACACTTTTAAAATTCTTTAAAGCAGTGGTGGCAGCTCCAGGGGGCTCCAGGCACAAAAACAAAAAAAAATTAAAATTAATTGATTAAAGATGGGGGGGTGTCCCGGTTGGAAACTGGGAAAATATGGCAAGCCTACTCAGGGAGCACACAAGACAACAAGATACAGTACTTGTATCCTATTGCCACTTCCTTGCATCTGGCATTCAGAGATACGCTACCTCTAAAACCTGGAGGTTGCATATAGTCAACCAATCTTATAACATACTGAAGACTGGGAGTTATTTTCAAGTACACACGTACAGAATTGCACTTAACAAAATAAAGTATGGACACAGCCACCGACAATGTTTCTCAGGCAAGTTTGTCATAGTAGTGGCCTGACCAATGGACCTTTTTTTGCACAGGGCAAACCTTATAATTTACTGATGATGATACAGTCAACTTCATACTTGCAAAGAGAAGTTTGTTTGCAATTTAAATGCAACTGTATGAAGGTAATTCTGCGTGAGCAGATTCCCAGGTGATTCCAGTAATTTCAAACACACCAAAGCTGCAACTCTTGATATGGTTAAAATCGCAGGATCTGCACAGATAGCAACTTCAGGTGGCCAAGTTTGCGGATGACACTAAACTTTTCCGGATGGTGAAGACCAGCAGGGATTGTGAAGAGCTCCAGAAGGATCTCTCCAAACTGGGAGAATGAGCAGCAAAATGGCAGATGCGCTTCAATGTAAGTAAGTGTAAAGCAGTGCTTCTCAATTATTTTCTTTCATGCCCCCCCTAGGAAGAAGAAAAAATTTCGCGCCCCCCCCCCGCAATAGTTAGTGTATGCTTTGCGCCACTTAAAGGGGCTCCGTAAAGGGGGGTGCGGGGCTTGCAATAGTTAGTGTATGCGTGTATGCTTTGCACCACTTAACTAGAGTGTAGGAGCCTCCAGCGACGATCTACTTCACCGGGATCTGCTTCCGGGGAGCAGATCGTTCCTCTGCTCCCCGGCGCGAACTCTGTAACGCGCCTAGGAGCGCTCTGCAGAGTTCACGCTGTGAATCACGCAAGCGCAAGACGACGATTGGCAACATCGTCGTCTTGCACATGCGTGAACTCTGCAAAGCGCTCCTAGGCGCGTTACAGAGTTCGCGCCGGGGAGCAGAGGAACGATCTGCTCCCCGGAAGCAGATCCCGGTGAAGTAGATCGTCGCTGGAGGCTCCTACACTCTAGTTAAGTGGCGCAAAGCATACACGCATACACTAACTATTGCAAGCCCCGCGCCCCCCTTTACGGAGCCTCGCGCCCCCCCTGGGGGGCGCGCCCCACTATTTGAGAACCGCTGGTGTAAAGTGATGCACATTGGGGCAAGAAATCAAAACTTCACATACACGCTCATGGGTTCTGAGCGGTCTGTGACGGATCAGGAGAGAGATCTGGGGTACTGGTGGAAAGGTCGATGAAAGTGTCGACCCAGTGTGCGACGGCTGTGAAGAAGGCCAATTCCATGCTTGGGATCATTAAAAAAGGGATTGAGAATAAAACGGCCATTATTATCTGGGGCATCTCCCTTATGAGGAGAGGCTACAGCGTTTGGGGCTCTTCAGTCTAGAAAAAAGGCGGTTGAGGGGGGACATGATTGAGACGTATAAAATTATGCATGGGATGGAGAGAGTGGATAGAGAGAAGTTCTTTTCCCTCTCACACAACACTAGAACTAGGGGACATCCACTCAAATTGAGTGGAGGGAGTATTAAAAACAGACAAAAGAAAATATTTCTTTACCCAGCATGTAATTGGTTTGTGGAACTCCTTGCCACAGGAGGTAGTGATGGCACCTGGCCTGGATGCCTTTAAAAGGGGATTGGACAGATTTATGGAGGAAAAGCCCATCACAGCTTACAAGCCATGATGGGGATAAGCAACCTCCTGGTTGGAGGAGTAGGTTTTCTTTGTGCCAGGTGCAAGGGAGTGGCGACAGGATACAAGTATCTTGTTGGCTGTATGCTCCCTGAGGCATCTGGTGGGGCCACTGTGCGATACAGGAAGCAGGACTAGATGGGCCTTTGGCCTGATCCAGCAGGGCTCTTCTTATGTTCTTAACTTTTCACAAATGCAACAGGAAGCTGCTGTGTATGCACAGACAAGCACACAGGGTCACACAGATTTGTTACAGTGGAAACCATCCTTGACTGAGGAAAAATAAATACACAATGGGCCACAACTTTATTGAAGAAACAATGACATCATAGATAAACCAGCGAAGACCAGAGCAGAGGGAGTAGATTTAATTATTCTATGAGATGCCTTGGGAGACTGGCACGCATGGCCAGTTGCGGTGTCCCTCATGCAGGGGCGTCACTGTAGCGTGGCGGGCGGGGCGGAGCGCCACAGGGTGACGCACGCACCCCCGCGCGCATCACCTCCGTGCCGCGCGCCGGCCTCCGGACGCCGCTCCAGGGCCTTCTGAGGCCCAATGCGTCAATATGTGAAATTTTACAGTTTTCGCGCATGCGCAGACCATTTTGAGGGCAAGCCCTTGCCCTCAGAAACAGTCTCTGCACATGCGCGAAAACTGTAAAATTTCACGTATTGACGCATTGGGCTTGGCCGGAGCGTCCGGAGGCCGACGGGGGCACCCGGGGCAGGGTGCAGCTGGGTCACCCCCCAAAAAAATTGCGGCCGCGCTGATATTTACAGTGGGGGGTATAGTCGGGGCGGGGTCACTAGGGTGGCGCACCCCCCACCTTTGGGTGACGCGCATCCTAGTGACCCCTCTGCCCTCATGTATCACTAAGCTTGAGCTATGCCTGATGCTACCACGTGTGCTTTTTAACACACATTAACATGTGTACATGGGGGGGGGAATGTGACCAATGCACAGCTCAATGACTTGGAGGGGAATGAAGAGAGAGAAGAGGGTGAAAGGTGCAACAAAATAAACTATTATTGCAGGGATAATTATTTATAGGGAAGAGGAAATCAATAAAGCAATGTATATTTCCTAGCCACTCACTCACAACTAGGTGCCTGCATCGTCTGGCTGACAGTTTGGGCAGAAAACAGGACTTTCATATAAAACAGGCCTGTTCACACCTCACATTCATTCTTGCAAGATCTTGGGCTAACTTGCTGCAGGGCCCAACATGCCACCTTTTTCTTTTCTCCAGCAATCATCCACCTCCCCATAACTTATATACAGTGAGATGTCACTATAGAAAGGATATTGTCACTGTTGGTAGGAATAAACCATATTCTGCTAAATAAGTCATCCTGGCCTCTCTGGTTTTTATTCAGCTCCTGCATACAGTTCTTGAGGCATCAGTAGCAAGACGAAAGTAGTCAGGATGGATATGTGATTTATCCGAGCTGACTTGTCAACTACTATGTTAAGAAGCAATCCTTAAAGATACACACTGATAATCAGGAATTTTGGATAATAAACTTGATTAATGGGATTCTACTATGATTATATTAGGCTGGAGACTAATATACTATCAAATACAATTTATCACTTATGTTTTAATAGTGTAACTTGAACAGAGGACATTCAAAAATGACTTCCTCCATACAAGAGGCTATTTAAAACTACATACATATTTTAAATTATTTATCTCAGGGGACAAGGAAGACAAGGAACATTTACGACACAGTGCTCTAGTATAAAAATAAAGATTTTAATCTTTTAAAAGAGATTTCTTCCAAGTAACACACCAACATCGCATGTATAATTTATTTGACCAGTTGCAATGTTACAATAGATTGTCTACAATAGAGAGTATTTACTATAAGAAATGGTTGCAAACCTGGTCATTTTGAATATTTATATAACACGTTTTATAAACCATTATCAAAGCAGTTTACGCAGTAAAGGAATAAAATGCTTCTCTGCCTCAAAGGGGCTCACAATTTACAAAGAAACACAAGGGAGGCTCCAACAATGGCTGCTGGCTATGTTGGATGAACGAGGACAGTTATCCTCCTGCTAAATGTGAGCGAGCCACCCTTTAAAAAGGTGCCTCTGGCTAGTTAACAGGGGCAAATCACACACCAAAATATTTCATTTCTATATACACATATTCAGAACACAGTCCCAGTTTTAAAGGAGACAGAAATTTGGCAGAGCCATGTACTGGATACCATCCTCTTTATCAAGATCTGCCTAGGAGAACAACTATAATGGGGAAGAGGAGAAATATTAATGTAGGTAGATGGAAACAAAAGCTCTGCTGGTTGTTCAGAATGAATAGAAGGAGTGTGATTGTCTTTGGGCACACGCTAGTCTTCAGTCACATTGATACACTTTTATTTATGAGATTTCTACTCCACCCTTTCACACCTGTAGGGCCACCAGGGGATATAAAAATATAAAACCAGTATAAGCAAACTAAAATCAACATATAAAATATAGAATACTCTATGCTTTGAATAGTTGAATATCCAAACATAAGATATCAACATTAAAAAACTAGAGGTGGGAACAATTCCTACGTACTTAATTTATCAGAATAAGGAAGATGGCTTTATGTATATTACTGCAGTTGTGAATAATCAGTGCATTTACCTTCCATTTTAACTTTACATGATCATGGTTACTGACTGTACCTATATATCATCATATATCCCTTTGACTCAACCTTTACCGTTTCTTTCCTCTTCCTCTGTCTCCATATACTGTATACTTATATACCTGCCAAAGGAGAATGATACTTCATGCATCTGATGAAGTGAGCTGTAGTAGTCAACAAAAACCTCATGCTGAAAAAAGTCACTAGTCCTGAAGTTGTTCAAACCTTTTTTTGTTTCTGCTACATTTTCTAGGTACCCTTGTACACGTAATGCTGTTGCTGGTTAATGAAGACCAGAGCCTCCCTCTTTGTCACCAACAGCAGGCCAACTGCTGGGAAAAAGGAGGAGTGGGCTAAAGTCCAACTCTCATTGTGTTGACATACACCCTCTCATGACATACACCCTCCTAAACCTGTTATCACTGATGACAGTTACCCCTACTAAATGGGCAAGAATCACTTTTTCAATTGGTGCTCCTCTTATATTTAGCAGGGGGAGAATAACTGCCCTCCTTTCACCCCAGCACAGTGTCTTTCTGGTGGCTGTTTGCTGGTGGTGGTCTGCATTTTTTTGTTTAAGATTGTGAGCCCTTTTGGGACAGGGAGCCATTTAAATCATTTGATTTTGTCTGTAAACCGCTTTGTGAACTTTTTGCTGAAAAGCGGTATATAAATACTGTTGTTGTAGTTATTATTATTATTATTATTATGAGATCTGCAGTGCAATCCTGTGTAACTCTTGCACCGGTGTAACAGTAGATTCACCGGTGTAAGTACACTTATGCCAGTGTAACTTGCTGTACACTGACGGACGCAGGATGGACACCAGTGTAACCCCCCTCGGACGCCGCATATATGCAATTCTGACGCAGGCAATGCCCCCTGCACCGGTGGAGTTGTGCTGGAGTCTGTCCTGCGTCCGAACTGTGCATGTGCGATGTCCGAGAGGGGTTACACCGGTATCCATCCTGCTTTCATCGACGTACAGAAAGTTACACTGGCATAAGTGTACTTACACCGATGAATCTACTGTTACACCGGTGCAAGAGTTACACAGGATTGCACTGCTAGAGACTGGAATGGGCACAGGATTAAAATGAGTTAATTTAGACTGGAACTGAATCTAGCCCCCATTTGTTCATTTTAGGTGAAGTCATTCTGAATTAAGCCTGGGGAACTCTGCCCGTCACTAGGTGATTAGTAGGGGAATGGGAACAAATTTGATAGTAGGTGGTACTAGGTGGTGGAGAGCCAGGATGGTGTAGTAGTTCTGGTGCTGGCAGGTGTCGCTAAGGCATGCTGGGGGGGGGCCGCAGAGGGTGACGCACCTGCTTCCCCCCTTGCTGCCCGGTGCTTCACCTTCTTCATCCCGTTCAGGACTTGGGCAGGTTGGGGATTCTCGGCGGCGCTTCCCCTCTGCTGTTTGCGCAGGCACACGTATGAGCCGAAGATTTCCAGTCGCGCTGTGCGCTGTGGTTTTGTTGAGTAGGATGATTGGTTTGGGGTTTTTTTTTGTTTCTTTTGTTTCTTAGATTAAAAAGGTAAGAAATTGAGGTCGTTTTTAATTAAGAGTAGTATTAGGTTAATGGATAAGAATATTAGAAAAATTAATTACTCTGGAATTAGGCAGGGTGTAAGTAAATAAGAATCTATTTAAGTGTAAATGTTAGTGGCTAATCCGGACCTTGTCCTTTTTCTATTATTCTGTACTTTTCTTCTTTTTTTTCATGCTATATTGTCTGTTTTTATGCTTTATAATAAAAAAATTAAAAAAGGATTGGGCAAATCTCACTCCCTTTCTAACCTGCAACATTCCAGCTGCCTCTTTCTTATCTCTCTTCACTTCATCAATTTATATAACTACATATGTTCTTTTCTCCTTTGGAGGGAGAAGGGCAGTCGATCACAGGCCCCTCGTCGCCCCCGCCACCAAGAAGCGGCTGGTGCGAGCGCTCCCTTGGGCATTGGAGCCCAGGGTGGGCAGCACTAGCCACCTCATGGTAGCTATGCCACTGGGACTAGCAACATTTTCAGTACATTGTTTTCAGTTTTAGCAGTACCTGATCCTCCATATGCTTGGAGGATGGACTGTTTATGTGCTTGCAGTATTATCATATGCTGGTTCAGACATCATGCAAAGCCAGAATTGAACCCTAGCTTCACACAACTTCCCCTAGCCTCAAGAATGTATAGTCCCTTTTGTTGGACTATGCAGCAATGCAGTATTGTTGCCCCTGTACCAGCAGGAGGCAATGAGGCTCTCTAGATAGTGGTAGAGGTGTAAGATGCTGGTACAGGGGCAACAATACTGCACTGCTGCATAGTCCAACAAGAGGGACCATGCCTTCTGAAAAAAAACATGTAGCTAGACAGATTAGTTGGAGGATCTACTTCCATCCTTTCCTACAAAGACATATTTTCCTTAAATAAAACTATTTTTGACTTATGAATACAAGCCTCATGTACAGCTTCCTATCTGGACTTTCCTGCACAATGTGCCTTTTGATAGAGATAACATATCAACACCTCTTTCCCTCCCCACACAAGAGGAAGGATAACAATTCTCCTGATTGTGGTTTCTACAAGTCAGGATCGGTTGTGACATGCAAACCAATACGTAAGTGAAGAACTGCCTTACATATTACTTATCAAACTTATTACCCGTGCACCCCCCAAATAAGCAGCAAAGACAGAGGCTTGGGATAAAGGGCCAATTTTATTAAACTGAACAGAACCTGCAGCATAAACATTAACAAAGACCCTTAGAACGTGCGGGCCCTAACTGGGGGAAACGGCCCTAGCAGTCTTCCCCCCCCCCATTGATAACCCGGCCGTGACAACCTGACTCAAGTCTCCCCGTGGTCAAATATAGGCTTACCATTCGTCCCGGAATTTCTGGGACAATTCCAGAAATGGCCCTCCATTCCCGGAAAAGTCCCGGAAGGGTTTTCCGGGATGAATGGAAGCTCTGCCTCCGCCGCCGCCATTTTGAAAATTGAAGAACTTACCTGGGCGCTGCCATCTTGACTCATGAAATCTCACGAGATCCAAGATGTTGGTACCCAAATCTCGTGAGGGCATAATGCCCTCACGAGATTTGGGCACTGACATCTTGGATCTCGCGAGATTTCGTGAGTCAAGATGGCGGCACAGAGTAAGTTCTTCAAAGTTCAAATGGCGGCAGCAAGCAGCGAGCGGATGAGTAGACCAAGCCCCAGCAGCCAAGCCCTGATGGTGGTCCAGCGTGCTCCAGCCAGGAGGCTCGCCAGTCAACCTCACCGACCTGGTCAAGTGTCATCAGAGTGGTCCTAGCTTACCCCTGACCTTGCTAGCCTCAGGTTGATGCTGATCCCAGCTTCCTAGCTACCCGGCTCGCATGCCACCTGCCAAAACAAACAGCATTAAAACATTCAATCAACCAACCCCCCCTCCCAACCCAGTCTGGGGTTGGTGAAAAAAATGCCACCCAACAGCCAATCAGGGCAACAGTCAAAAATTCCTACCCGGCCCTCATAAGAGCGACTAGCTAGTCTCAGACTGAAGCTAGGGAGGGTGGGTGGGGCTCGCTGTAACAGCTCGGACTGAGGAGACAGGAGAGCTTGCGCCCATCTCCTCAGCTGAGTGCTACCCCCGGCCGGCCCAGCAGCCAATCGCTGCAACCCAATTTCGTGCCTCTTCTCCAGAGCGAAGGGAAGGGGGCCGGGTAATGGTGGCGGCGGCGTAGTCCTGTCACCGGCCATCTATTTATTTAATGAATTTCTACCCCTCCTTTCTCCCAGTAAGGGCACTCAAGGCAGCTTACAAGATTTAAAAACAATAAAAACAAAGACCCTGTGGATTGATTAAAAATACCTTCAATTAAAACATCAGCCCATTATGTCAGCCATCAAAAGCCATCCTGAACAAAAAGGTCTTAAGGTCCCACTGAAAGGTCTCCAAAGAGGGAGCAGTTCTTACTTCCAAAGGGAAGGAGTTCCACAATCGCCACCACCGAGAAGGCCCTATTCCTTGCTGCCATCCCCTCACCTCCATCAATAGTGGCATGGTTAAAAGGGCCCCCTCTGATGACCTAAGTGGGTGGGTCAGATTGTATGGAAGGAGGTGGTCTCTCAAATACCCTGGTCCCAAGCCATAAAGGGCCTTAAAAGTCAAAACTAGTACCTTGAATTGTGCCCAAATATGAACCAGCAGCCAGTGCAGCCACTGAAGCAGCAGCAGCCTGACTGAGTCAAAACTATGAGCCCAGCCTCTGCAACCACATGGGCAGCCACATTCTGTCCTAACTGCAGTTTCCAAACAGTCTTCAAAAGGCCCCATATAGAGCGTGTTGTAATAATCTAATCTAGATGTCATTAAGACATGGGTCACAATGACCAGGTTTGAACGATTAAGGAGAACTTCCATCTTATCAGGATTGAATTTCAGCTTCTTCGCCTATATCGGGCTCCCAACTGCCTCCAGACCATGATCCAGGACCTCAACCACCACCTTGGAATCAATGGAAAGGAGAGAAAGAGCTGGGTGTTATCAGCCTATCTCTGGGTGACCTCTCCCAGCAACTTCATATATAGATGTTAAACTGCATGAGGGATAAAAATCAAACCTTGCAGGACCTCAAAGGCCAGAATGCTGAACAGACATCCCCCAATACCTCCTTCTGGGATCTGTCAGCCAGGAAGGAGCAGAGCCACCCAAAATTGGTGCCCCCAAGCCCCAACTCAGGAGGACACCATGGTCATCAATGGTGTCAAAAGTCACCGAGAGGTCCAGCAGGAGTAACAGGGGCGCACTTCCCCTGTCCAGTCCTCAGTGCAGGTCATCAACCAAGGTGACCAAGGCTGTCTCTGTCCCAAACCCCGGCCTGAAGCCAGGCTGAAACTGATCCAGATAATGAGCTTCCTCCAAAACACTCTGGAGCTGGAATTCCACCACCCACTCAAATCACCTTGCCTAAAAACAGGATATTTGAGACTGGCCGGAAATTGTACAAAATGATAGGATCCATAAGGGGGTGAACCACTGCCTGCTTCAATGCCAGTGGCACCACCCCCTCCCTTAGAAATGAATTCACCACCCTCCCTGACCACTCAGCCAGCTCCTCCCAGGCAGATCTAATCAGCCATGCTGGGCAAGGGTCGAGCGCACAAGCAGATGGTCTCACACTGCAGAAAAATCCTGTCCACATCCTCAGGTTCTACAAGCAGAAATCCCAAATGGTAGATTAGACAGGTGTCAAAGGGACATCATTCGATACTCCTAATGTGGTGTCCAAGTCATGCTGGATCTGATCAACTTTATCCGCAAAGTGCTTCGCAAACTCATTACAGCAAGCCACTATGTGTTCCTACTGGAGGGACCAGATAGAGCAGGCCACAAAGTACACTCAGCTGGACGATTCTCTACAGACGTGATGGTGGCAGAGAAGAAAGCCTTCTTGGCTGCCAACACCACCTATAAGCACCAAAACCAACAAAAAGCATGTTCTTTGGGACACACTACACAGCCATTCCTGTGATGGCACAATTTCAAAATCTGTTGCACATTATCTGGGGACACCAAATGCTGGGTAGGCTCTGCAAGTGCTGGTCAGCCCTGCTAAACCAGCTCCTGCCATTAGTATCATACAAGGCTCTAATAAGACTAACAAAGTGTTTAGAAATTAAAACATTGCAACATTAAAATGTGTAATTGAAATACTTCTGTGTGCTCCTTGGTTAATTTCATAAATGTAACATAAAACCGACATTATTATTAATTTATTGACAGCTCAATCAATTATGTATTTTTGAGATGATACCATGGTAATAGCTTTAGGAAAACTAGACTTTATTCGCAGTGTATTGAAATTGCACATTCCAGGATAATGCACATCTGTTTATTTTCTCTACTATACAGTATAGTCTTAGCACTATACTGTTTGGCCAGTTTTTTAAACCTACACTCAATACAACATAAAACATTTTTGGGAAATTATTATCTTCATCTCCCAAGCCTTGGGGTTAAAACAATGAATACAGTATTTTCTTTGGAGGAACCTATTATTCCTAAAACACTCTGTTGGTTGCTTTCTCCAAACATTTATCTGCAGTGGTCATGAACCTATTAAATCACAGTCCAAAAAGAGGTCAGAGGAAAAAAATATTGTAACTGTCAGTGTGGATTTTTAATTCCCTAAAATGAAACATATTAGAATCCCATCATAACCTGTAAAGCCCAGATGACATTCTCCATTCAAAGATGTTACAAGATTTCAGTCAAAGTTGTGCAAAACACTTTTTATAACTTTTTTTTAACGTCCATGCTATTTATTTTATTTATATACTATATGTGCGCATACCCAGTGCCTAAAGGTCTCCAGGCACATGTGCATAATTAAAACACTCATAATGAATAATTAACATGCAAAATATGATAGAAGATTAACACCATAAAATGTTAAAAACACAGTGATCCATCTTCTGTATATCAGCCCACCAAGACATAGCTTGCATAGTTTCTGTAAAATCAATAAATTCAAACTCAAAATAGACTGGATAGGTCTTGAGTTCCAGATACTGAACTGCAATTCAAACACTCAACAGTGATATTTTGGTCACCAAACAGAACTGCAGGGAGGCTTCCTGTGTGAAGAAGCTTGCTATATAGCTTTTGGATTTTAAAAAAATATGAAAGTCTCAAAGTACCTGATGATAGCATGAAATCAGAAAGTATACTGATGAAGATGTATACATGAAAGAATAGTTCCAGCTATTTTCACCAAGGCCCTAGAACAGGAGTTCTCAACCCCTTTCCGGCCAAGTACCACCTCCAGTGCCACCGGAAATGGCTGGTGATGACATCATCGCCAGTTACTTCCGGGTTTTCAGAGTCCAGAAATTGCAGGTAGGAGGCTCTGGGCGAGTGGGTGGGTCCTTCTCAGTGTTCCCGAGAGGCTCGGCCAAAGATAGGAGCCTCTCGGGAGTGAAAATAAACTGCTGAAAGTGGTGCATCAGAGCAGGGTTCTGGTGGTCCAGTGGTCTGAGTACCACCAGCAGTCGACCAAAGTAACACTGGTGGTACTAGTACCACTGGTTGAGAACCCCTGCCCTAGAACATATAATCCCATCCCCACAGTGAAGAAGTTACCAGAATTGCTTGACACTTGTCACCACTTCAGCTCAATTTGCAGAGCAGTCTCTATGAAGTTTCAAGAAGCCATTTCACTTCTCTTTACTATTAAGAAATGCTGAGTCTAATGTGCTTGCTTCTAGCAGAGTGCAACGGCACGCTTGCTCCAAGGTCGTTCTCCGCCGACGAAAGTAAAACAGACAAGGCAGATGTCCACCACCAAGACTGTATTTACAGATAACAGCTTCAACAAAGCAATACTTATACACACAACTCCATGGCACAGACTCCAGCTCTCACAAATTCCACACAACAACCCACACAGGTAGGCTCTGCCAGCCTCCTTATACTGTATAGTGTTTTGCATCTATCACTGTGGAGATTGATTCATTATCTATTGCATCAGCTCTTTCCACAGGTGCTTTGTTACAGTGATTCAGCATTTTTCCTGTTCATTTCACTTTCACTTTACATTACATTAGAGATATATACATACAGAGTCTATGGTAGCCATGCTTGCCCAAACATCAGGGCCCTGCACTATTCAGACAGGAAATTTCTTGGATCATTTGGTGAGCTAACCCTGACATTTACAGTCATATGCAGACATCATATGGACAACACCTTGCCCCCTTCTCCCAAATCCCAAGGCCAGTTCATCCATGAGGCAACTGAAGCAGTTGTGGGGGTACCTGAAGGGATGCTTCTTCTAGCTGGCTCCTTCTGCCTCTCCTCCTCCCAGTCTCGGGATTCAAAGGGGATTCAAAGGGGAGGAGGGACATGGAGCAAAAGAGAAAATGGGGAGGAGTAGAGAATGGTGGAGAAGCTATCGTTGGCCAGTTTCCTCTTCTCTTTTGCTGTATTCCTTTCTTTTTGAATCAAGGACCAAGGGGGGGGGGGAAGAGGAAGAATGGCAGCAAAAGTGGTAGCTAATACATTGTCAGATAAGTAGGGTGGCATTTGGGACACCACCTCAGGTGCCAAGAGGTTTTTGGCTGGCCCTGCCCAAACCTAAAATCTCAGCAATACTAATTTGCTACCTTAACTACAAAAGTAGTTAGTTACAGATGGAAGAGGGTTTCTCCCCCCCCCCCCGTTTTCAGCATTTGAACTCCTTCCCTTGACCACCACATCTTATTAAATCAATGGAATAAGCCAAAAACAGAACCCTAGAAGAACCAAACTAGTGCTGATGCAACTCTTTCATAAAAGTAATACAATTGTCCATTCTAAAACATTTGTCAAGTGCTAGCAAAGTACTTTGAACCACAGATCCAACTTAAGTCAAACATACCATTATTGTTTGTTTTCTCAAAGATGATTTGGACTGCACAAATATTCTCAGTTCTAAAGGTTGGGTTTACAGATCAGACGCGACAGGAAAACATTGCACAGAACCTCAAAACTGCAATCAAGTGTAGCCATGAAATACAACACCTGGAAAATCTATTGCATTGGCAAATAGCTATGGAAACAGCTCTGATAGTATAAACAGTAGGTAAGGAGAGTTGGAGCTAGACAGTATTCAAGCTGTAAAATCACATTACACTAGATTAAACAATATCACAGCTCTTTAAAATAATACACGGCATTCCTTATTAAGTCTATACATTTATTTATTCAGCTTTCTGACTCAGTGCACCCCAAAGGCTTGGGAAGGGCAAACATTCTAAACACAGATTCAGTTTAATAGAGATACAGCATCACCATGCCATCTGGATGTGTGTTTAAAACAAGATTGGGCAGGGCACCAAATCTATCTCCACTGATGGAGAAGTGACATAGATTTCTCTCACATATTCCTTTCATTATTGCACTCTCTCCATTCTATGCACTATCCCTTCTGGAATGTATAAAGAGAGCTCCTCTCCCCCAGCAATCACTACCACAATAACCAGGGAAGAGACTATTGGAGAAAACTGCCTCCTTTGCTTTCCTGAACTACTGCCAGAGAACAAAGACGACAATATTGCTCCAGTGTTCCATCCAGTTCACCTCCTTAGCCTGTCCACGAAGATGACACAGATTCAGGGGACAGGGAGTGAAGAAGTGAAATAGAAATGGGAGGAGGGGAGTGTTGGCAAATCAACCAAAATTAGTCAATAGGCCAAATTGGGGGGGGGGATCCAGGGACTAAATTAGGCCAATAGGCTTCAGGCAGCTAACTCAGTTAGCCCTACCAACTGAAACACAATGCAAAAATAGTCTTCCGCTGTCTTCTTGGGTCTTGACAAGTCTCCAAGAGAAAGGAGTTTGATGGTAACAGGGCAGCAACTAAAATACCTCTCTTTGGTGAAGACTTGGTGTAGTGAGGATTAGGTGCACTTTATAACAAATTCTTTTTCATACAAGCCACATTAGGAGGTTCGTATGAAGATATGTGTAAAATAATTCTATACATACAGTGTCATTCGATTTTTACTTATGTTTTGTATTTAGTACTGTATTCATTTTGCTTCACCTGGAGTGAATGCATGAAAAAAAAAAAGATGTTGAGATAGGGGACTAATATTAAGGCTAATGAATGATTTTGAAAGCAAAGGAGCATTAATTTAAAGCCACAAATGAATGCAAAGAGAATACCTTTCAAGACATCTACATGTAAATGACACATTTTTTTATAACCCGATTCATCCAAATATTTGCTTGTAGTTACTTGGCATTCTGCTCTTATCGCTTATGCATATAATCTTTGAATATGATAGTTCAGCTAATAAGATGCTCCTTTTATATATCCAATTAATTAATTCTCATTGCATCAATATACGGGTGGAAGCAATAGAATTCAGAAAGCAGATAAGAGGAATAATACAATGACACAAGGGTGCCAATGGGAGCTCCCCTCCTGGCGTAGATAGCAGCTGCAGGAGGGGCAATTAGGACTGGGGTCATGGCAGGGAAAATCTTTCCCTTCACTATACAGTAGTCCCAATCCCCTTGTGGCTGCTATTTTTTTTGGGGGGGATAAGTACGCTAGGGCCAAGCATGGGCTTAACTTCGTATGTCATTTGGCACACAGGGGGAAAGATACAGATTGAGAAAATAGAAACCATGAAAAGACTCTCACAACAAGTGAGAGAGAGCGCGCACATGCAGTAGGGTCACCTAATAAAGGAGGTTCAATAGGCTTGTTTAAGAATCAAAACATCCTGGCTGTCTCTGTTCTGAACTGAATGCATCTGGCAATGGGCAGCCCAATTCTACCTAACTCCCTGCATGGCGATGCAGTGGTGCAAAGTTGGCATCCACTGTATCCCACGGGGGAGTTTCAGGCTCCAGAGCCTTCCTCGGGGTAAGGGAACATAGGTTCCCTTGCCCCAGGGTAAGCCAATGGCACCCCACCAGGTCTACTCAGGCCTGCGCCAGCAATATCAATGGCACAAGTCCATGTGGACCAGTGAAGGTGAAAAGAGCCAGGGAAGGGGGTAAGGATTCAGTGGAAGAATCCACGGAGCCTGCCCCCTTCCCAAAACTGATCTGCCCACCGTCCCATCACCTCCACATTCTGCCCCCTCCCCGCCTCCCTCCTGAACAGTCTTACCTGCAGTGGCGGGCTTTCCCGGTCCGTCACCATGAGGACCCAGTCGCTTGCCACTTCTGGCAGCAGCCAGGCCACACTACGCTCTCTGGAGTGTCACATTTGTGACAGCCAGAACGCACGTTCCAGTGGCGTAACCAATGCATAGGATTGGGACATAATATAAATATATTGCTAGTGATAATAATTTATATTTCTTACACATACATCACACCCTTCATCCAAGGACCACAGGACAGTTGTACATGAGGTTATAATTCATTTTTCCCCTCACAACAACCCTGTGAGGCAGGAAGTTCGAACAGCTCCAACTACGTGAGATTCATAGTCACGTGAATATTTGAATCCAATTCTCTCTCGTTCAGATCAGGAACTCTATTACACAACACTTGCAGCTTGGGGTAGTGGTCTCTCATATACATCTCTCTTACCAAATTATGGTGCCATAATTTTGTCCCCTCTCCTTCATGGATCATTGCCTTGTCGTGGCGAAGGGGCTTGCGTAACTCAATGAAGCCATGAGCTATGCCGTGCAGGGACACCCAAGACGGACAGGTCGTAGCAGAGAGTTCTGACTAAAAGTGATCCACTGGAGAAGGAAATGGCAACCCACTCCAGTAACATTGCCAAGAAAATCCCATGAACAGTACCAAAAGGCTAAAAGATATGATGCCGGAAGATGAGCCCCTCAGGTTGGAAGGTGTCCAATATGCCACTGAGGAAGAGCGGAGGACTATTCCAAGTAGACCCAGAAAGAGTGAAGCGGTTGGGCCAAAGCCAATAGGACGTCCAACTGTGGATGTGTCTGAGGTTGAAAGGAAAATCCAGTGCTGCAAGGAGCAATACTGCTTAGGAACATGGAATGTGAGGTCTATGAATCAAGGCAAGCTGGATGTGGTCAAAAATGAGATGATAAGATTGAACATTGACATCTTGGGAATCAGCGAACTAAAATGGACGGGCATGGGCGAATTTAAGTCAGGTGACCATCATATCTACTACTGTGGGCATGAATCCCTTAGAAGAAATGGAGTAGCCCTCATAGTCAGTAAAAGAGTGGGAAAGGCAGTACTGGGGTGCAACCTCAAAAACGACAGAATGATTTCAGTTCGAATCCAAGGCAAACCATTCAACATTACAGTAATCCAAGTGTATGCCCCAACCACTGATGCCGAAGAAGATGAAGTTGACCGGTTCTATGAAGACCTACAACATCTTCTAGAACTAGCACCCAAAAAAGATGTCCTTTACATCATAGGAGACTGGAATGCTAAAGTAGGAAATCAAGAAATAAACGGAACAGGCAAGTTTGGCCTTGGAGCGCAAAATGAAGCAGGGCAAAGGCTAACGGAGTTCTGTCAAGAGAACACGCTGGTCATAGCAAACACTCTTTTCCAACAACACAAGAGGCGACTCTACACATGGACATCACCAGATGGTCAATACCGAAACCAGATAGATTATGTGCTTTGCAGCCAAAGATGGAGAAGCTCTATACAGTCAGTAAAAACAAGACCTGGAGCTGACTGTGGCTCAGATCATGAGCTTCTTATTGCAAAATTCAGGCTTAAACTGAAGAATGTAGGGAACACCACTAGACCAGTCAGATATGACCTAAACCATATCCCTTATGAGTATACAGTGGAGGTGAAGAATAGATTTAGGGCATTAGACCTGGTAGACAGAGTGCCTGATGAACTATGGACGGAAGTTCGTAACATTGTACAGGAGGCAGCAACTAAAACCATCCCAAAGAAAAAGAAATGCAAGAAAGCAAAGTGGCTGTCAGATGAGGCTTTACAAATAGCTGTGGAAAGAAGGAATGCAAAAGGCAAAGGTGAAAGGGAAAAATATAAACAACTGAATGCAGATTTCCAGAGAATAGCAAGGAGAGATAAGAAGGCCTTCTTAAATGCAATGCAAGGAAATCGAGGAAAACAACAGAATGGGGAGGACTAGAGATCTATTCAAGAAAATTGGACATATCAAGGGAACGTTTTGTGCAGAGATGGGCATGATAAAGGACAAAAAAGGCAGAGACCTAACAGAAGCAGAAGAGATTAAGAAGAGATGGCAAGAATACACAGAAGAACTATACAAGAAAGATCTTAATGTTCCTGATGACCACGCTGGTGTGGTCACTGACCCAGAGCCGGACATCCTAGAGAGTGAAGTCAAGTGGGCCTTAGGTAGCATCACTAACAACAAAGCTAGTGGAGATGATAATATCCCAGCTGAGCTACTTAAAATCCTAAGTGATGATGCTGTGAAAGTGCTGCACTCAATATGCCAACAGATTTGGAAAACTCAGCAGTGGCCAAAGGATTGGAAAAGGTCAGTTTACGTTCCAATTCCAAAGAAGGGCAGTGCCAAAGAGTGCTCAAACTATCGCACAATTGCACTCATTTCACATGCTAGCAAGGTTATGCTCAAAATCCTACAAGCTAGGCTTCAGCAGTACGTGGACCGAGAACTACCGGACGTACAAGCTGGGTTTCGAAGAGGCAGAGGAACTAGAGATCAAATTGCCAACATGCGCTGGATCATGGAGAAAGCCCGAGAGTTCCAAAAAACCACCTACTTCTGCTTCATTGACTACGCAAAAGCCTTTGATTGTGTGGATCACAACAAACTGCGGCAAATTCTTAAAGAGATGGGGATACCAGACCACCTTACCTGTCTCCTGAGAAACCTGTATGCGGGTCAAGAAGCAACAGTTGCTTCCGGCCATGGACCGGCCATGGAACAACCGACTGGTTCAAAATTGGGAAGGGAGTACGGCAAGGCTGTATATTGTCACCCTGCCTATTTAACTTATATGCAGAGTACATTATGAGAAATGCAGGGCTGAATGAATCGCAAGCCGGAATCAAGATTGCCGGGAGAAATATCAACAACCTCAGATATGCAGACGATACCACCCTAATGGCAGAAAGTGAAGAAGAACTAAAGAGCCTCTTGATGAGGGTGAAAGAGGATAGTGCAAAAGTTGGCTTGAAACTCAACATTAATAAAACTAAGATCATGGCATCTGGGTCCATCAATTCCTGGCAAATAGAAGGGGCAGAAATGGAAGCAGTAACAGATTTTACTTTTCTGGGCTCCAAGATCACTGCAGATGGAGACAGCAGCCATGAAATTAAAAGACGCTTACTCCTTGGAAGGAAAGCTATGGCAAACTTAGACAGCATAATAAAAAGCAGAGATATCACCATGCCAACAAAAGTTCGCATAGTCAGGGCGATGGTGTTCCCAGTAGCAATGTATGGTTGCGAGAGTTGGACCATAAGGAAGGCTGAGCGCCGAAGAATAGATGCTTTTGAACTGTGGTGCTGGAGAAGACTCCTGAGAGTCCCTTGGACTGCTAGGAGATCAAATCAGTCAATCCTAAATGAAATCAACCCTGACTGTTCCCTGGAAGGACAGATACTAAGGCTGAAGCTCAAATATTTTGGCCACCTAATGCGAAGAGAGGAGTCTCTGGAGAAGACTCTGATGCTGGGAAAAATTGAAGGCAAAAGGAGAAGGGGAAGGCAAAGGATGAGATGGTTAGACAGCATCACCGATGCAACGAACATGAAAATGAGCGAACTCAGGAAGATAGTGGAGGACAGGAAGGCCTGGCGGGATATGGTTCATGGGATCACGAAGGGTCGGACACGACTTAACGACTGAACAACAAATTTTGTCCTAATTTGGTAAGAGCAAAATGTTCTTTGGTCAGGGTGACCAGATACAATGGAGAACAAAGTGCCTATACCTTTAACCATTGTATAGAAGAGGGAATTTTGGCAGGTGCACTTCGTCCTCCATTGTCAGCCCAATCCTGTGTAACTCTTGCACCAGTGTAACAGTAGATCCCCCGGTGTAAGAGCACTCATGCCAGTGTAACTTGCCATACGCCGATGGACGCAGGACAGACACCGGCTTAAGTCCCCCCTTGATGCCTCACATGTGCAGTTCAGGCACAGAATGGACGCCGGAGCAACTCAACTGGCACAGGGGGCATTCTGGGGACATTCAGATGCCCCCAGAATGCCACCTGCACCAGCGGAGTTGTGCCGACATCCATTCCGCGTCTGAACTGCTCATGTGAGGCATCAAGGGGGGGGGGGTTACGCCGGTGTCCATCCTGCATAACCTTTGCCCCGCAGTCAATGGTGTAGCAAGCATCCATCAAGAATAATAAAGGCTAAAAGTAGCCCAAACACTAGCGTTTGTTACATTTACATACATTCATAAGGCTTGAAATACCGGTAAATCATTCCTTAGAATTACAAAGTTCAATTTAACATGGAAAAATTCACAGAACTGCTTTTTAAAAAAATCATTAACTGATATGTTCCCTTGGGTCACTGCATCTGTAATCTTCCTGTCATTAAAAAAAAAAAAACACAGATTTTGAACATTTATTGTTTTATAACCAGGGGGGGTGGGGGTTGAAGAAACAATCCTATTTTATAGTGCAGATCAAATCAATCATACCTCTTTCTTTTTTCTCTCTTTTTTTCTAATGGTTACATGTTATTATGTGAATCTACCGTATTTTTCGCACTATAAGACGCACTTTCCCCAAAAAAACATAGGGGGGAAGCGTGTGTCCTATGGTGTGAAGCCTGGGCTTGGGGGCGCTTCGGGGAGGCCTGTGGGGGCTTCAGGGAGGCCTGCGTGAGCCTCTGCAGGCCTCCCCGATGTTCGGTTCAGCCGAAAGCGATTTTTGGTCATTTCCGGAAATGGCCGAAAATCGCTGTTTTCGGCCGAACTGAACATGGGGGAGGCCTGCAGAGGCTCGCGCAGGCCTCCCCGAAGCCCCCACAGGCCTCCCCGAAGCGCCCCCAAGCCCAGGTAAGTAAAACCCTTTTTTTCTCTATTTTATGCTCCATAGGATGCATGCGTCCTATGGACCGATGCGTCCTATGGAGCGTAAAATACGGTATATAACAAGAACTCCTCTTTTGAAACTTACATTACTGTTCAGGGTATGACTCTCATTATGAAAAATGCAACAGGTTGATTACACCTTATCCAGACATTCGAAATCCAGACTATTCCAAAATCCAGACATTTTGGGGGCTATGACTTAAAAAAAAAAAAATCAGCATCTGGCTGGCAAGGCATGCTGGGGCACAAAATTATTAAAAAATATTGTCTAAAATGACCTTCAGGCTATGTGTATAAGGTATATATGAGACAAATGAATTTCATGTTTAGACTTGGGTTCCATCCCAAGATCATTATATTTATGCAAATATTCTGAAATCCAGACAGCTTCCTGTCCCAAGCAGTCCGGATAAAGGGATTCTCAACCTGTATAGTAAAAATCCAGTAGTCCTGCATCCAATTGTATGGCACTCCTGATATCCCAGCATCAAAATGGCTAAAGCTCAGCTCCCCTTTCCCTTCCCTAGTTTAGGGGGCATCCTGGCGAGTATGTTGCTTGGTGCTATCCTGCCCCACACCCTGGTCTCTTCTTCACCCACATCTTGCCCAGGCTCCTTGGCCACCATGAGGCTGCAGAAGTGCTGAATAGGTTAAGAGTCGGTGGTGGCCCAGCTGGCTCGATTCTGGGTGTGCATCCTGGCAACGTTCATGTCCAAGCAGCCATGGCTCATCAACCTTTCAAAGCTGCTGTGACCCTCTGCACAACATCAACAGGACCTCGGCCGGGCACAGGGCTCTACCTCCACCATGTCTCTTTTGCTCTTGCCCTGGCCTTGCCGATACCTCATGGTAGTCCGGCATATCCAATGATGTGGCACCAACTAGGTCCCAATGGTTCTATTGGTTCCTGTCTCTCAGTTATATTTGTGAAAAGTGAGTCTGGAACTGCAGGGTCTAGGACCTCTGGGTTCTATTTCCAGCTTTACTTAGCACTTACATTCATTTTGACCAGATCACTGCCTGTTACGGAGCTTTGGTTTACCAATTTGTAAAATGGATGCAGCAGCACGTAATTCATATGGGAGTAAGATACTTCAGGTAGATACTTTTAAAAACGGCTCTGAGAGTTTCCAAAAGAAAAAGGTGCTATAGTTTAAGTGGATATATTCTTTGAACGCACATGACCTACAGGCACAAAAATACTAGCTGGATGCATTTTTATTACCTCAAAAAGTATCTGAAAGTCATCACACTTTTTTAAAAGGCCGAACAACAGAGCAATTTTCTTGGCTATTTGTGTGGAAGTGGGTTGATTGGATGGAGTTATAATTATAAGAATAAAAATCGTGGTTCTTCAAAGACAGATTGAATAAGCAAAATTTTTGAGTTTCTATTGCTTTTCCATTAAATGTTTTCACAGTTGTGTGTGAAATCAGGGCAATTTTCTGTTGCAAAGGATGTCAAGAGGAGTACAAGGTGGAAAAGTTGCAATTGGGCTAAAGGTTAAACATCTACAATGATAGAAGTGTGATCATATATTGGACAGCTGTTAAAATCTGTGCTAAAATTCTAAACAGATTAAAGGCCCAGTCCTATCCCCGAGATACACCAATGTATCTCCACATACAGTTGTGCAATAGTGTAGAAGCCTGTCCACCAACAGATGCACCACAGATGCCAGCGCAACATCAGAAAAATGCTGCAGCGACATAGCTCACACATCACTCAGACAGACACCAGTGCAACTCCACCAGCAAAGAGGCCAAAAAAGGGATTGGGGCATGATATGGGAGGGATGTGGAAGGAATGAGGAAGAGTTAACATACACCAACACCATATCCTGACCCCTCTTCAGACGACACACTCCCGATTCCAGAAAAATCGCTAAGCCATAAAGGAACAATGAGGAAGAGAAAAATAGCAGAAAATTGCATGTCCTGCAGCCACCACCCCACCCACCCCGCCCACTTTCCTACGATGGAGTATAACATACAGACTACATTTGGCAACCAATCACACCACACCCACCCCAGTTCTAAAGCATCTGCCAGGGAGATGACACAGCTCAGATTATCAGATGCACGGCATGGGGCTATGGCCTCTCAAAAGGAAACTTGGTGATGGGAACCATGGTGAAAGGGCACTTGGCACACAAGGGAGTACTCTGTACAAACAACTTCTTGTCTCTCACAACATGTATGGCAAGACAATTTGTTAAGATTTGTCTCTTCAGAATTCTTATTGCAGATATTCTGCCACAGGAGAACTCCACAGAGAGATACCCGGATGGAAAATCTACTTTACCATTCCAACAGGGGAAGCAAGCAAAATGCATCCCACACATTACTTCCTGAAGTAGAATCCAATGAGCCCTCAGTGGCAGAAGTACCTTAACCCAGCAAGATACAGTTGGCCTGCATCTTGTGAGCAACAGACTTGCGCGAATTCAACTTTTCGTGGTCGGCAAACAAAAAAACCCAGCAGTTTCTATAGTGCAGGCAATTCCGCTTACCATTTTACTTACTAAATACATGCCCTGGAGGGAGCCTCAGATTGGTGAATAAAGTGGTTGTTCTGTCTCAGTTCCTGCCTGTGTCTCATCATTTTTAAAGAGACAGTATGCATTTTCCAGATGTCAGAAATTTTCAAGGCAAATTTGAGTACAGGTGGCCCCCCATATCCGCTGGGGATATGTTCCAGGCCCCTCCGTGGATACTTGAAACCGTGGATAAGAGCGAACACCCCCTCCATGGTTTCCTGAGGGCCCTCCCTGCCTCCCCTGCAGGCAGGCATGCTTGCCCCCCCCCAGCTCTTATTTTTCTTTCAGCAAGCTTTGTTTCTTCCTTAAAACAAACAGAAAAGCAGCCTCCATTGCAGGCAAGTAGAACGAGACTAAGTCCTAGAGAGGCTCTGCAAGGTTTCTGTTAACCTTGCAGAGCCTCTCTAGGACTTAGTCTTGTTCTAAAGGTAAAGGTAAAGGTATCCCCTGACAATTAAGTCCAGTCGTGTCCGACTCTAGGGTGTGGTGCTCGTCTCCATTTCAAAGCCGAAGAGCCAGTGTTGTGCGAAGACGCCTCCGTGGTCATGTGGCCGGCATGACTCTCCTTGCCGCAGCACGTAGCATGCAGCTGGAACACAGAGCGCTGTTTACCTTCCCGCAAGCGGTACCTATTTATCTACTCGCATTGACATGCTTTGGAACTGCTAGGTTGGCAGGAGCTGGCCAAGCAACGAGTGCTCACCCCGTCGCGGGAATCGAACTGCCGACCTTTCGATCGACAGCTTATGGTTCAGCGGTTTAACCCGCTGCGCCACCCTGTATTACTTGCCTGTAATAAGCAGCCAGAGGCTGCTTCTCCTGTTTCTTTAAGGAAGAAACAAAGCTTACTGGGAAAAAAGTAAAAGCCTGGGGGGGGTCTCCACAATCCATGGATAACTGAAAGCGTGGATAGCGAATCAGTGGATATGGGGGCCCACCTGTATACAGTTGTATCTGCAGGGGTTCCAGACTCCCACGGATACTGAAATTAATGTAAAGCGAAATTGCTTTATGCTTTATCTGCTTACAGGTATATCGTTTTTTTCTGCGGAATACCCATCTGTGGACTTGTCTCAACGCGGATGGCTACCCCGGTAAAAAAAATTGTAACACCCACCAACGAGGCTGTGGGGTGTGTGAGAGGTGTTAAAAAATTGTGCCCCCAGGTGCCAGATGCCCTAGCTACGCCACTGCCCCAAATCACTTATATGTACTTCAAGGTGCACTAGCCTTAACTAGCCTTGATGAAACTAGCCTTAAGGTGCACTAGCCTTAACTAGCCTTGATGAAAAAAATCGCACATTCCACTCAGACCAATGTGCTTCAATGGGGACATGTAGTGTCAGTATCTGAAAGGAAATGCTAATCTCTAAACTAATCCAATGCTTGACCTTTCTGATAGCACTGATACTGACCAACCCGATTCTGGGTTTTTTATTCCCTACATCAAACACCTTTTGGTTTCCTGCTACATTTCCCCTCTCTCAGCCAAAGTACGCAAACTACGCAAACTGAGCACATTGTTCAATATTTCATGTACTTTCATTTCAGTCTTATCTGAAATCTTAGAATTTATACTTCCAAAAAGAGCATTCAAGCCATTTGTTGAAATAATAAAGACAAAGCACCTAACACTGGATCCCACATTCATCATACAAATACCTTCTTTTCATCTTGAGAACGTTTCAGTCATGCTTTCCCTTAGTTTCTTCCACATTAGCAAAGGCACACTGACTCCATTAAGTTGACTTTCATTTGTTCCATGATGGCAGAGTATACAGAGCATTAACCTACCACCTAGATTTCTACCTGATGCCTCCCAAAATATTTACATGTACAGTTACTGTGGTAGGCTGAATTGCTTTTAAAATAAAGTCTGGCAGTAATATCCACGAGGAATTCCAATGCCTTTGCAGGAAATCAATGTCCTAGAGCTACAATAAACAGTAAATGAAGTTTGGTTAATCTAAGTGTTTCCCTGTTTCTGCAGATGTACCGGTAATAGGTTTTGCAACTCTCCTACTACAATGTCGCCAGCCAGCCTTGTTTTCTGGAGGACAATCAAATCTTTGCATAAAATCTATCCAAATAGCAGCTATTTGCTAACATAGAAATTAGTGGGAATATAGCAGTATCTAGTCTATGAAAGCTTATACTGAAATGCTAATCTTTAAGGTGTTTTTGCTATTCTGCTGGAAGTGGGAACTCTGTCACTGGAAATAAACTGATAGTTCTTGTTTTATGTTGAAGGAAAAAGTTAATGTGAGAAAAGTATTGCTTTAAAAGTACTTCATAACGAATATGTTATGTTCCAATTGTATCCTCTTGTAACACCACTTAGATTACAGAGAGGCGGGAACAGGGCAGGGCAAGTTGGAGCCTATGGCCATCAGATCCTGAACCCCCCCACCCCAGGCCAGACATGCCAGCAACAGTGCTGGCATAGCTTTGAGGAGTCCAGTACGGCAACCGGGGAAGTACAGTAAGTCTGTCCCCTCTTACCCAAATCGCCAGCCTTTTCGCCAGGAAGGCACATAGGATGCAGTGGATGTGCTGTCAGCAGATAGGATTGGGCCATTAGCTGGTGCAAAAATCATCTAGGTAGGTTAAGCTTTAGAAGGAAGTCTTATTTCTAAGTCTTTTTTCTAAGTCTTGCTTACTTGAACAGTAATTGCACATACTGTATATCCCTTTGCAGTGGTGGTGATGATCAGTGTTCTTTCTGCTTCATAATCTTTAAATTAAACATGCAAGAGTAAGGTATACAGTTTAGCGTGTTTTCCACATAAATATTCTGTGGAGCTTCCAGCATCTCCAGTCATCATAGTTCCTTTAATTTTTCCGAACAAAGCACTCCCAAGTGGTTTACCATGTTCTACACTGGGGCAAAAAGTGAAAATCTTAGAATGAATAGAATTTACAGGATTAGAAGGCCATGGCCAACAGACAAAACAATAAAAACTAACTTTTATAAGATTAAAACACAACAAGAATAATAAAAATATCTGTATATGCTTGAGTAAAGGTCGATCTCATGGATAAGTCAAGGGTAGGTTTTAAGGCAAAAATCATGGATTTTCCTCTGACCCGTGGATGTCAAGAGGTGTATGAAATTCTTTAAGAATGACTTAGCAGTAATTGTTCTGAGGCAGCAACAAAAGTTTGGGGTGGGTAAAAAAACCAGGCCATTTTACCTTGTTCTGAAGCAGCAGAAATGGAGCTCCAAACAGGAAGAAAGAAAGGTGAAGAAGCTTGTGGGAGTTGTAGTCTTTGTGAGGGCTGCTGTTATGGAAGTACAGTACTGTATTCCTCACAAAGCCTACAATTCCCATAAGCTCCTTTATCTTTCTTCCTGTTTGGAGAAGAGCTCTGTTTCTGCTGCTTCAGAACAAGGTAAAATAGCTCTTTTCTTTTTACCCACCCCTGGGCATCCTGCTTCTCAGCGGTCCCCCTCCCTCACCAAGCAACTGTTCTTAGAAGTCCCATGTATAAATTGACCCAGATTTTTAGGGTCAATTTTTGTTTCGACTTATATACTGTATACATGAGTATATACGGTATACACAGGGAACCATAACCACAAACACACTATTCTCAGTGGCATCTCACAGTATCAAAAGCATATCTCCTGTGTGTACGTATTCTACTGCAATCTTGCCTGACAATCCCAATGTAACACTGTTGGAAGCACCATTGTTTTAAAATCATGAAGAAAAAAAAAGATAAGAGTGCTGACTATTCTTTAGGAAGATAATCAGCCACATACCTACAGAGGTAAATAAATAAATAAATAAATAAAGGTGGACTTGGATATCCTGGAAACTAGGATAACCAAATGTAAAACAGGTCTCTTGTACCTGTAAGAACTGTGGAGGGGGAAGACAAAAAGATCAACAGGTCAGCATAACTTGACTTCTCCTACACGATGTTTAAAAAGGTACAGGAGCTCTGTCTTCCTTTGCAACTGTTCACTGTTCCCTCTTCCGGTGCCCTCCCTCTTCCCTATGGGGTTATCATCAGAAGAAGCAGAAGAGCAGCAGACAGGGCTTTTACTAGTCAAGGTTTCAGAAGCTGGCAGTAGTTCCTCCTCCGCTCCTGCAGAAGAAATAGAAAGAAGAAAGGAGGCGGAAGCAGCAGAGTTTCCAAATAATGTTTCTAGTAGGCCACGTATTGCTGGGGAGCCACTTTTGTTGATGCCTCCATCCTCAGAGAGGCCTAACAACAAATCTAGGTGCTGACCAGGGATCTTAGCCACCCACCAGCTACTAATTTGTTCCATACAAAGTTTTTTTTTTTTAAGGCAAGTATGTTTTTAATGCCTCTTGCAAACTTTAATACTGAAAAGTAAAAACAAAATTACTGATTCTTGTCTTTTTTATTTTAGTTAGATTGTTGCCTGGAGTGAGATTTAAGAGTAAGCCTGTCAAGCTTATTAGAGAATGTACAATGCATATGCTGTTATATTTCCCGAGGCTTCTAGCTAAATTTTATTACTTGCACTAAACCAAAGTACAGTCTTTGTAAACACAAGATAAATAACTAGTTCTCTCATATTATTGTTTAAAGGTGGAAGGGAAATATCTGAATGGTAGAAAACTTCACAAAACACAGGGAGAGTGAATTTTGCTTCCAAATGATTTACAAGTTAAGCTAATATTAAATTACCATTTCATATTTGAAGTGAATATGCTGAAGAAAAATACACCAAGCAAATAAACACTTCAGTTTCTTTTCATATAGATCTTTGTAGTATTTGCTCAGTTCCCTTGAGAGTTTCATCAAGAACTTCTAATAATTCCATAAACTCTAAATAAAAGAGAAGGGTTGGTTTTTTTTTCCATAATGCTTTGGAATGTTAAGTCTGTAAACCAGCCAAAGGATTTTATATGCTTAGGGTGTTTTTATACCCTTTCAATAACAAAATATATTTAAAATGGCTAAAGGCTATGCCAACACTATGGAGCATCTGGACACATTTCCAAGAGCTATAACAATGCACCTTTATCTTAAAATACCTTTAAATTTTTAAGCCTTCAAACTCTTTTACACAAGGCAACCATTATAGAAATGATTAATATATTTTTAACCGATATAATCACATTTTCATGAAGGAAGAAGAGCTCTTGAACTCAAAATAGGTCTTTTTAGAATCTAGCAATCCTGTTTCCTTAGAGAATATTCAAAAACCTCATTACAGGAAACGACAGTTCCTGACTTAGGGGAAGTGGATGGAAAGAAAAAGTAAAACAACAAAATGTGCAGCCAACCTGAACTTACTGAAAAACAAAAATAAACAGTATACATTGTCCTGCACACAGGCTATATTTAAATAGCAACAACAGTTAGGCCGCACAGCTCAGAGCTCGGTTGAACCAGAGTCAGCGATGATGTAACAACATGACCAATGAATGTTGGGAAGATGTGGTTGCACCAGTGCGCAGTCATGGCAGGGCTCTGAGCGATGGCGCTGGGTGTTTTTTTGTTGTTGTTGTTTTTAAGGGGAACCCTGACTGCAACCTGGGTATTTAAGCCTGAGATGGTGAATTCTGGTACCAGTAAAAAAAGGTTGTAACTGGTGCACCCGGGCTCAACATCAGAATCAGCATCAGCCAACAGCACTGGCTTTTTTTTTAAACCACCAGATAAGTACAATGGCATTCTGTGAGGACACGCATACGGAAAGTTAGGTAGAAGACGTGCAAAAATCATCTCATCACTTTTGCACCTGGTCATACTACGACCCAATCCTATTGCTGGGCAACATCGCTGGAATTAGTGTTCCGATGGCGGAATGTGCTTTCCGGCATTGCAAAAAGCACTCTGGAAGCGCACCAAGCAACGCACTTCCAGACCGCCATCAGAGAGGCCACAGAGGCCCAGCATGCACCTGCAGACAGAGGAGTGCCCACAGATGACGCTGAGTCAGGGTGGAACAGGGCAGGGGATGGAACGCAGGGACAGCAGGAGGTGTGACAAAGGCAAGAGGGAGTGGCTGGCACCACAAGCTATCCCCTCCAACAGCTGACTCACCACACTTGTCTCCTCAGACTTGCATCAGCTAACGAGTTGGTACAGGTCCAAGGAGACTCATTGGTGATCGGGAGGCTTATGGAGGGGTAAGGGGAATCTCTTCCCAAACCTCCCAATCTCTCCCCTTCCCCATAGCATACAGCACAGCCCATTTTGGCACAGCTACATGCTATGGTGGGGAAAAGGATAGGATTGAGCTGCTAGTTGCATTTGATTGCCCGTTTGGAGTTGTCAAATAACAAATGGGAAAAATAATCATTGGCAAGAATCATTGTCTGAATCAACCCAAAAGGTCAAAAATGCTTTGCCACTTTAGATATTTTTCAGCCCAATCCTATCCCTAACCAACCACTCCACAGCATGCAGCTGGACCAACCGAGCATGCGCTGCATGCTATGGGGAGATGACCAGAAGAGGCAAGTAAAAAACCATTTCTACTTACCCCTCAGGTCAGGAGGCCTTCTGGCTGCCTATGGGTGTCCTCAGACCCATGCCAGCTATGTTGCTGGCATATATCCAAGGAGAACAAGGGGGTGAGGTAGCCTTGAAAATCTGGGAAAGAAGCCCAGTGCAAGTCTCTGCCACTGGGATCCACCCCCTCCAGTCCCCGAACCTCCCCTGCCCTTCCCCCCTCACCATGAACCTTCCCCTCCCTGCCCAGAACCCATCCCCTGCCATCTTCCTTGGTCTTGCATAGCCTGGGTGGGCTGTTGGTGTGTGTGGGAAGCTGCCAACTATTTTTGTCAGTGGCTCCCTCACTCCTGGCAGTGGCACAGCATTTATGACGGCACCACTGCATTTACAACAGCAGAATGCAAGCCCCACTGTCACATGTGTGTGTTAGGATTGGGCCATTTGGGTAAGTTCATATGCACATGCTCACTGATGACTGCAATATATTGTGACTTACATGTGTGAAACAGCCATCACAGTTCAAATGGAAAGGAGACAATACACACATTCTGTTCGAAATCACCGAGCTCTCAAGTGATGTACCTATTTGTGCAAATCAGTGATTGACTATGGCACAACCTATAAGGTCATTGCCTGTTAATGACACCTGTCAGAGACCACACTGCCTACAAATACATGAACCAAAGTGAGAAAGGTCCTAGATAAATGCACATACTGGTTGATATACATGGAGCATAAACTAAGTTAGCAGAATTAAAGATAATTGGAATTCAAAATAAGAATTATTTAAAAGAATTAAAGATAATGGGAATCAAGACAAACCTCAATAGCTGGAACACTAAACATGAATACATTAAAAGTCTTCCCATTATCCTTACTCCTGCTTTAAACTGATTTATCACCTGCTCATGTTTAATTCTGATCTTGTTAACAGTTGCCAAAAGCTGATGAATCTTCTTCTATAGTTGTATTTGTTATTTTATGAAAAGATTTATATTTAAATGAATAAAATGAACCACAATGACAAAAGTTATAAAATGAACAATGAACAACGTGTTACCATTTTAACAAACAATAAGAAACACAGAAGGAATAAAACATTTCAAAGTACAAAAGGGCCAAAAAAGCATTCAAACCCAATGGCCAAATGCAGAGCAAAATAAAAGAACTTTCAGAAGTCAACTAAAGTTCTAAAGGCTGGGCACTATCATACTATCAAGTCTTGTTCCACATACCCACCAAACGTGTTTCTGTCAGTGATGGAAAATGGTTGTTGAACATCTGAACACTTGGGCCAAATCATGTAGATAGAGGTGATCCTTCAAGCATTCTGCCCTAAACCATTTCATTATTTCAAAGATAACCAGCACTTTGAATTGAGAGTCTGAAACAGATTGGAATCCAATGAAGATGGTGAAGCTCTGGAATCATATAATAATAATAAAAAAAACAGCTCCAGTCAAATCTTGCAATGCTGCATTTTGTACAACTAAATTGTCCAAAAGCAGTAGCATAGCTGGTGTTTTTCCAAGGGGGCCATGGGTGGGACGATGTGTCTTCGCCCCGCCACCGGAATGGAGCGGGACCAGAGCCAAAAAGTTCCGCTCCATTCTGGTGGCAGGGGGGCAGGGCGGGGCGAAGACGTGTCGTCCCGCCCACGGCCCCCTTGGAAAAACACCAGCTATGCCACTGTCCAAAAGGCAGCCCAAATAGAATGTATTGCAATAGTCCAATCTGGATGTGAATAGAACATGGGTGATAGTGGTCAATCAAGATTTCCAGGACTCCCTAGAATTTAGTGAAAAGGAGATAGAGTTGGGTTTCATGAGCATGTTGATGATACTCAAAGCCAAACACCACCTCTCCCAGTGGTTTCAAACATCTGTTGAATAAAAAGATGGAACCCTTTCATACTTGAATATTGTACCATATTTTGGAGCCTAACATCCAAGAAGGGCTAGAACCACCCAAACAGTGCTGTGCAGGACTCAGTTACTGAGCTGTACAAACAGTCTAAAGAAGAACTCATAAGAAATTCACATATTTTGTTAATAAAACATTGACATATAGATCTAATTTGAAACCAGTGCTAACCACCATAGAACCCTATTCCATTAACAGAAAATGGAATGCTGTACTATTCTAAATAAGCATAAATTCTGTTAATATTAATTATTTCTCATAACTAGGCATATCAGTGGAATAATTCTTTTTAAGCTGCACAGTTTACATCCTGTTGAATGAGTTGTTTAAAAAACGTTCTCTCACTGTATGTTTTTATTCCTCCATCCTGCATCTACTAATGCTCGTCTTCTAAATATCCTGCTGCAGACATTCTTGGAGTATGCAATTCTTTAAGAAAACCTATGGTCTTTTTATCAGATGGCAATGTATTGCCTTCCAGCTATAGTTATTTTATTCTTGCAAAAGGAACATTGCAGCCAAGTGGCTATTGCTTCCGACTACAGTCCTAAAGATAGTGAGTTTGGGTTTCACCGAGTCTTGCACAAGATAACACACTCCAGTGCACCCAAAAGACAAATGAAGGATCCGATGCATTGGCTGGAGACAAAGCCATTCAAACCATTTCCTCAAAGAATAAATGACTCCATAAGACAGCATGCTTTTTAACACACACAAACATACCTAATAACCTATATATTGCCTGAAATGAAGAATAGGCAAGAGTACTTATGCCTTTAATTTTGTTGTTTAATTTCTCTTTTCTAGGAAGAAATGTCTCATAATCTTTCTAACTTCATGTCAAATTACAAGGCAATATTTTAACTGTCACAAGTATTTCACTTAATAACTTCATTGCTAGCATTTTACATCCAAGCAAAAGCTTCCAAACAAATAACTGAGACTATGTATGCAACACTATTTTTTAAGACTGATTTCAATTTTTGCAGGTGACTCTAGACAATTTTGATTATTAGGATGAAACAATAAATTATATTTGTAGGTTTTCACAACGCGACCATATCCTCGAATTAAAAATCCGCATGTTGCCAGGAAACTCTGTCCGGGAAACTCATCTTGTGCTTGTATCTATAGTATTGTTCCTTTTGTTATGTTTGTTCTTGAGTGGCTTCAGCTGGTGCACGCCTTCTCCTATCAGCAGTTACAATCAGCTGTTACTAATTGCTTCTCTAGTGCCCACTTCCAGATTTCTCTTGCATCAGCCTTTTAAGCTGTCTCATGAGCACTATAGGGGATTTCTGATGATGCCACGAGTGTTACGTGAGCGAAACATCAAAAGTATGTTTTACCATCTGTGAAATTTATTTTTTGTAATAAATTTATCTATAACGACGGAGTTTTGTACTTTGCCTCAGATGAAGAAGGGAAGGAATTAAGGCCATGAGAAGTGGGGAAAGGATGAGAGGACGGGTGTGGGGAGTCCCTTAAGGCTGACTTAGGTGTTACGCCTGAACCAGCTCACTGACAGTTTCAAGATATTTTAAAGGATACTTAGACCCTGAGCAGAAAGTGGTATAATATATTCAAAAACTTAATACATAAAAAGAAGAAAATGTAAGGAGTACAGTAGTTTATCCTGTCCTCGGTGGAAATGTCAAGCTCTCTCTCTCTCTCACACACACACACACACACACACACACACACACACACACACACACACACACGTTATTCAAGGTTACCCATTAGGGAGAACTTTGTAAGTATTTGAGCAGTTCAGCAATGGAACAATCTGCTGCTGTGGGAGGTTGCGGAATTTCTTTCTTTGCAGGTTTTCAAAAGAAGTGTTGGACAAGACATCCAGTGGATTCCTTCCAAATCCAAGTTTTTGATCTTTGCCAAGGTTACTATCCTTTCAAGTGCTTCAGAGCCTTCTGCTTCCAGCTACTGATCTCCTGGAAAACCTGACAGGTTTATTGCTTTTTCTGGACAGAATCATTTAATAAAAATAGAAAAATAATATATCTTGAAAATATCAGTAAGAGTACAGGGCGTGAGCATGTGCTGAGAAAAAGTCTTGACATTTTCATATACCAAGTTTGACTTCCATTTCACTTCTTTTGGAGCTTACTTCATGAAAACCCAGGTTTGGTGGATTCTTCTGAACCATTCTTCTGAACCATTCTGTACCAAAATGTCAACCAAACATCAACTTCCTTAATGCTTTTTAATTTTTTCTCATTCCGTTGTTAAATGCTGTCTTGTGAGACTTCTGTTATTTGAAACTGTTCTAGCTGGTCATTGAGCTCAAGCTGTCACCCATCCCATCTTCCCCATTTTGAACCCCTCACTTTCCAGGGTCTAGCTTTAAGATGTTATAAAGGCCCTGCGCCACCGATCGCGGCGCAGGGAGATTTTACTGCCCCCCCCCCGAAGGAGGCACGAGATGGGCTACGACAGGCCTGGCCTGTGATTGGCTGGGCCAGCTCATGTGGGACCGGGCGGCGACTGAGCAGACTCCGTAGCGTTGCTCGGCCCTTCAGTCGTCGCCCGGGATGTGAAGCCCCATCCCGCCCTCCCTTGGCATAGTCTGGGATTAGCCGGTTGCCCTCGGGGGCCAGGTAGGAATTTTTGGCTTCCAATAGATTGGCACCAATTGGAAGTTTTTTCGCCTACCTCAGATTGTGTTCATAGGGAACAGGCTTTTAGCCAGTAGGTCACCTGGCAGGTGGCATGCAGGTATGGGTGGGTAAGGCTTGATAGGGATCGGTGTACACCGTGAGCTCGGCAAGGTCAGGAGGTGCGCCAAGACCGCTCATTAATGACACTTTTACGGGTCGGTGAGGCTGGTTGGCAAACCTCTGGGCTGGAGCAGGTGAGGCCCATCAATGGCGTGGCTAGTATGGGTCTCAAAACCTGCTTCGCTGTCTCAACCCTTCGGGGTTGGCTGCAATAGGCTCCCCTGGGCTGTGTCCGGGGGGGGGCTGGAGCTGGGGTGTTTGACGCCAAAACAAGCAGAGGGAGGAAGATGGCTAGGCCCATTTCCCCCGACCAGTGCTCGCACACCTTTTTGGGGGTGGGTTAGTTTACCCCCAGTGTTTACCTCTGCAGATTTCTTTTATAAACATTAAATAAAGTGACATTTTCTCGAGAAAGTGGCTTGTCTCATGTCTTCTTTGGGGGTGTAAGGATAACCAGTTCTCCAAAAACTATAAGCAGAGACTCCGGATTTTTTGTTATATTACTTTTGTATTCTACAACTGGATTTCAATATTAAATGATGACAACACCAGGAATAGTGATAGCTTGATTTCCCCTGTTGTCTTATGAAATAAGGGTGCAAGGAACAACAAAGAAATGCTTAAAAATTTGAGCTGTCATCTGAAAATCCCCTTTTTTTGTTTCATACTGCTGGTTTAACACTGGAAATGTGCCAAGGTGTTAACACCTAGAAGTTTTACATGCTTAAGATTCAGTCAGCACTTTTTAAGAACACATTAAAAAGGATTTTCCTCCAGCAAAACCTCCCTGTGAAAGTAATATGAATTTGTGTAGCTTGCAAGCATGTTATTAATGAGCACATATTCCATATTAACTAAGCTATTCACTTCAACAGAATTGTTCACACACTGCAGTGAGAGTGGAAGTCTGAATGGTTAGGAGGCAATTTCTCTGTCTTGGGACTCCTTGAAGTGCCAAAGCAAGAGTGCTCTATTAGTTGGTTTCAAGCAGTAGCTTCACTTAAATCATCATGCCTCCAGGCAGCTTCAGGATATGCTCTTTTCACTTTACCTTCTTGTTTTTAAGTCACTGTCCTGCCCTGAATCCGAGACAGATGACAGGAATTCTAAAAGTCTGACAACCTTCAAATGGAGCAAGCTCACCCCTGAAGCTTCATTAAACTTCCTGCAGTAATTGTAGAAACTGGGTTATCAATAATACCTCCCTGTGAAAGTTCTACAACCTTATTCTACAGAAGGAACAATCACTCTACCAATTCAGTTTTGACATTGTTCAACTACCTACAACTACCTACCTTTGAGTACTGAACTCAACAACTAATTATAATTTGTGAAAATGTGGGTCAAAAAAATCCATAACAAAGACATTTTAAGGAAATCCAGTTTTCAACATGGAAGAAAAATGATGCCACTTGCAGCAAATATACCTATCACAGTGATGACTACCAGTTATTTCATCAACATATATAAGCAGTGAAATTTCAAGCTGTTAAATTACCTGCTAGTGTCAAAAATAGGTCCCAGCTTGAAGGAGACAACTTTTATTTCATGTAAACCACTTTGTGAACTGTTTGTTGAAAAGCGGTATATAAATACTATTAACAATAAATAATATTCTTACACTATTCAAATTAATTTTGTGTTCAACTACCTAATCATCTAACTTACACCCAAGAATTTCAGAATTCAAAAAGTCTTATATCTTGCTTTGACTTTAACTGTGAGATGTACAATAGTTGATAGCTATTTATTTGCATTTGCATATTATCATTAAATGCCTGAAATACTCTTACAGTGCAATCCTATGGCAAAGTTGCGCTAACATCGCTGCTACATTGGCAGTGAGTGTCTGCTCTCTGTTAGTGAATGCCAAGTACTCCAACCATTGCTACTGCAGGCTACTGAGGAGCTACCGGGGACATCTCGGTGCCTTTTTTTCCAGATTGCGGAGCAGGCGTCCGCCCGCGCCACAACCCGGAAAAGATCCCCTTTAGCAGCTGTCCCTTATCAGCTGCTGAGATCAGCAGCTGATAAGGGACAGCGTCTCACGTACCCCCGGCCTGCAGCACATGCACCCCTAGGGGTACCACAGGTTGGGAACACCTGCTCTAGACATACAGGGCATGGATATTCCTCTGTCATCGTGGTGACCCTATATTGCCATTTACTGTGCCTGCCAATTGTCATTCAAGCAGCAACAAAAGAGCAGTCATTTCTTTCGAGTGTTGCCAGAACACTGAAGCGGAGATTTAGGTAGTAAACCAGCAGACAGACATTGGGCAAATGAAAATGGCAAGTGACAAAACCGTGTGTGCGCGCTTAATTTGCTGCTAGCTAGGAAGCCACTGAGGCTCCTTTGGCCTTAGAGAGGCGAGCCTCAGCTGGTGCTGCAGCAGCTGAAATGGTAGCACACAACTGGCTTGCTCAAAAGTCAAAAACATGACATTTGATAAATATAAGGGGTTCATTTGCATTTGAAATGGTGAGCAATAATATCTGAGGTACATCTGCTATTCAGATTACATGGTGAGCTTTAAAGGCAGAATCAGCATTACAAACTATATCAATGGTCAGCAGCTATGAAGTAGCTATTTTACTTTTATCTTTTAATAAAGAATCCATAAGATGTCCATCTTTTTTTTTCCTAGTAAAGCTGCCAGACTTGCCCTTTTGAATTAATCCATCATGGACATGCAGTACACAAAAACAAATACAGGGAAATATTCCTCTCAGTGTCAGAATAAAGCAAAAAGAGAAAATCCAATTTAACTCTTTCCTTCTGTGCCACTAGCAACTATGTCTTTATTCAAAAGTAAAATGAATTCCTGCCCATTTGTTAAGGTGTTATCCATCAAGATCTGCGCCACACAGCCCTTTTTTCGCACTAACCTGTGTGCATGATGAACACAACTAGGGGGCAGACTTTCAAAGTGAGACCTCAGCAAGTTGGCCAAGCTACTGTTGCTATGCTGGACCATAGCAGCATCGAGAGCCTCAAACCATTGTGAATCAGAACAGGAGATGGTTGAGAGGCAACTGGCCAAAGGGAAGCCAGTTAAAAGACATGTTTGAGAGCTGATAAGCTAAAATCCACTCAGCAAGCGAAAGGAGGGAAGGAGAGGAATACTTGAGAGACACGAGGTTTCTAGCTAGGCAACAGGCTCAGCTCTCTGCCCTTGGAGGTTCCCCTTAGAACCCATCCTTTTAGAGATCTAGTCTCTTCTGTCATTTTGGATGGGAGTGAAAATGTACCTTTTTCCACTGCAACTCCAGTGGTTAGATAAAAAAGTTACTTTTTGCTGCTGGTTTGTTTTTGCCTATTCCGACATTCTATTTTGACTGTCTTGCTGTTGCTATTTGATTAAACATTGCCTATTGGGGTTTTTTTTGGGATTTATTTAGTCAGATTTTATTTGTGATTTGTTTGTATCATAAGCATTTGGGGAACCATTATGGCTGAAAGGTAAATATAGTCAGTAAATGAGCATGCCCAAGAGCTTCCTCCATCCATCCCTCATTGTCTCCCGCTACATAGCACTTCCTATGCGTAGCACTAACCACAGAAGATGGATTGCTTTTGTGAAACGCCTGTCAAAAAAATGGCAGACATTTTAACAGATTTCACACTATAAATAATGTCAGTAAAAGGTTGGATACTGAAGGATTTCAAATTTACACATCCCATCTTAACTACTCTATATATGGGTTATATGTACATGAGGGTATTACTCCAGTTGATATGCCAGTTCAAGTTCATGATTTTGGGCCAATATAGCAAAATATCAATTTTTTACTATCAAAAATATTGCACATCGTTCTGTAAAATATTAGGATTCTTACAACAATAAATCAATATGCCGAAGACTGCATTTTTAAACCACAATCACAGCCCAATCTTGCCTAAGTATCCAGCCCAGGCTGCCCGCCGGATCCTATCCCCATTCCCGGGGTCTCGTTCTCCTCAGGGGAAGGGACGTTCATCCCCTTCCCCCGGTGTAACGCGGGAATGGGCCTCCTTGGATTTCCAGCAGCTATTTAGCTGGCGGAAGTCGGAGGCGGCCGTGTAAAGGCCACAACGGACCGGGAAGGGGACGGGGATATGGAGGCTGCCATCCCCGCCCCCCAGGCCAGCTTGTCCAATGCCCCCCTCCCTCCCCGCCAGGAATCACTTACCTTCTCTGACGGCCACGAGGGCAATCCGGCGGCGGACTGAGGGCGACTGGCCTCTGCGCTTTACGGCACGTTCATGATGGATGTGGAGCACTTGCTCCACCATTCTCATTTTAGTCAGGATTGCGCCCTCATTTGATTATGCTTAAGAAATTCTACGAAATGCTCCCCACACAGCCATCATTGTCTGTGTCGACAATACAGAGCAACACCTAGACATTTTAGACAGCTGAGAGCAGAAAAGAGCTTACTTGTACTAATCAGCGAAACGGTCTGTCCATACTTGGGAGTATTCTGTGGCAGGAAAAACAGAGCCAAAAACCAGAAGCTCCCCTAATTGCCTACAGTTCCAAATACCATAAAAATGTTTCAAGATCCTGCTACTGCATTCTGGCAGAACAGCTTGCTTTTGAATGCTTGTATAATAGTTTGCACATTGTCAAAAAAAAAAAAAAAGTCAGCCAGGTGGTTCAAATTGTTTCAATTTTTTTCAAATGTGTCCCAGTAATGTAAAATATTGTTCCCAATGTTCTAGATTAGTACCTCATTCACTTTTCTTAGCGGTGCAATTTAGAATTTAGCAGACGGATATAATTTGGTGCTGCTGCCTCATCTGTTCTGTGGCTGGTATTACACACACACACACACACACACACACACACACACACACTCACTCTGAGGAAAAGCACAACTTTTCACATAATCACAACTGTGATTTTAATCTGACTTGTAAAGTCGCTGACATTTTACAATTTATAAACTCATTTTTTATAACCCTGAACCCCAAAGATGTCTTGTTCTATCTACATTGTAGTGGGTTATAACAGTCTTCGATCCTTCTTAGCACAACTTCCATTTTTAATATTCTTCATTTGAACGTCTTCTCCTTCAAGAACACTTACAGCCATGTCATCTTCTACTTGCCTACTCAGCTTGGGTGAGCAGCCACCACATCTGGATCAACAGCTAACCAGTAAATTGTATCCATCCTAACTCACCCTTTCCCCTTTACTCTCCATTCTGGTCACAGCTTTACTGGCCTTTCCCATCACTGCATCCAAACGGGTACAGTCCTGCCACTGATCTTTCTAGTCAGACATATGAGCAGGGCTGTAACTCACCAAGTACTCCCTCACAAGTTCTCCCTGGCTGGCCAGCCAGCACCAGTTGCATACACTGCTGTGGTATTTGGTTTGTTGGCATCTGCTCTATGGTACCAGAGCCAAAGCAACTGCTTCCAGACCTGGATGTTAGGACACTTCCTAAAACTTAATATCCTAAATTTTAAGACACTAAACTTTTGTCTTAAAATAATGCTGAGAATCATTCAAGATTCTTACTCCTTACTCATTCAAGATTCCACACAGCTGGTGTCACCTTTAAAACAGATTTCCAACTTCTACAGTATGTACACAACATTAGTACACCAAAGTGGCATCCACCTGGACTATGGATCCCTACTTTGCCAATGTTGTGTGCTGGGAGCCAATAACCCCATTTAATCAGAATGCTGGTTGCGTGAAGAAAAGGGTATTTGGGAATGGGTTACATTATATTTATAAGAATTTGACAAGAAATACTGTATGTTTGACAAGAAATATTCTGCTACAAAACTCAATAGTGTAACAGAAGACTGCAGCACCAGCAAAAATAGAATCAGTTGTATGCAGGCTTGACATGATATTTACCAATTTTGAGGTATCCCCACTACAAACCTATTTCTCACGTTCGTCCCCTTCCACGGGTGTAAACTGGGGCTGGCCCTATCGGCCTCTTCGGATGTAGGAGGAGGCTGTGTAACGGCCGTGTCAGCATAGCGGGAGCGGGGATATGGCCGACGCCATCCACACCCCCTCCTGGGGCGACTTGCCCAATGGCCCCCCTCCCTCACTGCCCAGACCTCCCACACGGCCACTGCCGGGAGCCTTTCCTGCCTCCAGCGGCCGCATTCGGAGTGCAGGTAAGGTGGGGGAGGCCAGCGCAAGGCCGCGACAGGGGATAGAATCCAGCGGGCAGCCCTGGGCTACCCGGCAGATCCTTATGCTGAATTTTGCTGCCTGTTAAACAACTCGGACACAAAAGTTATGAACCTTGCATGTTATTGTTCTATTATCCACAGTGTTTATCAAAGCTCGTAGTGTGAATTATAACACTGTGCCCAGTAGTCAACTGATATTGTCAACCCCCAGTTCTGTAGATCTGGAACTCAAGATGACCCTGTCCTCAAAAACCAAACAACATTCAAAGCTACCCTTTTTTAGTATCTAGCCAAAGATGTCCCAATCAGCTCAACCAGGACTACTCCAAAGCCTCCTGGCAGCCAAGGCTAGTGGCGTACCAACACCCCCGGGGAGAACCTGGAAACAACGTCATGCACTGGCGCAATTTCATGACGATACTTCCAGTTCTCCCCAGAAGTGGCAGTGGCTTCACAGTGTGCCTGCCGCCCCCTTCCTCCTCCTCTGGAGGCACTGAGCGGGCACATTGCGAATTGGCAGCATGCAGCAGCGGCAATCAGATCAATTGGAAGCACGCGGCAGCAGCTTCACAATGTGCCCGCCGCCCCCTTCTGGAGCCTCCAGAGGAGGAATGGGGCAGCAGACACATCACGAAGCACAGATCGGAAGCATGGATCCAACTGAAAGCTTCCAGCAGCAGCTTCGCAATCTGTGGAGACTCTGGAGCCTCCAAAGGAGGAAGAAGGGGGGCGGCAGGCACATTGCATAGCCGCTGACCTGTGTTTCTTCCCTACCGAGTGACCAGTGGCTTCCTCAGAAAACAGAAAGAGGCAATGGCCACCATCTTGGCCAGCCAGCCCGAACACCCCCCATGTGACCTTCTGGGGTGGCATCTGGGGCCCCCTGCCTCGCACTAGTTATGCTACTGGCCGAGGCAGTGTGCCAAGTGCTGCCCCTTTACCTGATGATGTACCAGTCTCTGCTCCTTTCACTCCCTGGATTCAAAAAGATTGAGACGGATGAAATGGAAGAAGAAGTGTGGAAGAAAAGAGAAAGTTGGGCTAGAGCATCTCCAATCCTCTCTCTTCTGCTCAATTCCCCTCTTTCTTGCCAAACCCAGGAAGTAGGTGAATGGGTGGATGGAGATGAGCACCCCCCCCTATCAACCAGCTGCCTGCGGCAACAGCCTCAATTGGCATCATGTGTGGATCACTCCCGATCTCCACTGTTTTATGAATGCATACAATTGATAGTTCAGATGCCATAGTGAAAAATGAAATGATAGATTAATTCCATGGTCTTTTTAAACTGAGGCAACAAAGTGCAAGCATGGGGACACTACTATAGCAATCCCAGTTCTGCATGTCTTAAGCTAATAACAGGGCTATAAACAATCAAAGCTCAAGGATTCTAAAGGTGGAACCCTATACACACTTACATGGGAATAAGTCCCAATTAACTCAGGGGGGCTTACTTCTGTGTAGACATACATAGGATTTCATTGTTAAAGTATCAGGCACTACCGCACTGACTTGTGGGGCTATTCAGCCTATGCAGATGCTGGCCCAAGTCCCTCAGGATATAAAGAAACTGAACTTGGTGATATTAGAGAAGTGTGTAGAGCCAGAGAACAGGTAGAAAAGGGAACCTGACAGGATATCCAATGAATCAGGAGAATGATGGAAGAAGAAAAACGATGAAAAGATTGTATTTTGCTATGTTCGTTGCCGAATATATCGCTTTGGGAAATGTTTGTGTTAATCTCTGCATGTTTACTCAGAAGTCCCCACTATGTTAAATGGGGCTTACTCTCAGGTAAGCATGCATAGGATTGCAACCTTAATCTCATGGTTATAATTATCTTTAAGTAAAAGAAAGATATTATTGTGGGAATGCACAGAGCACATAACCTAAATTTGCTAAAATGTAAACAATTCGGCCAAAGTTAATAGAAAGAAGAAAATTCATGATAGTTTCCCATACTCAGTATATATGCTTAACAGTATTATTATTTAACAAGCAGTAGCATCATCATATGTAAATATTCCCCTAACTATTCAGCCACAGGAGTCTACACTGAGGGGAAAAAAAACTTTGTGAGTGCTTACTGAACCACTCACTGAGTCCTTCATCTGCTGAAGTGTTAACACATGGTGCAAACATCCCAGTTAAGATGTGCTCATAAACACTAATTACTCCACCGGAACACAGATCATACTTTGCTATCTTAAAATAATCCTTTAGTAGATTCAAATGCCAAAAATAACTGATGCCATAATTCAATACATTTTTTAAATAAAAAGTAGAGTCATGTCTGCAGTCAAGTGACCTAATAATGAGATATGGAGTAACAATTCCAGTGGAAGATACTTCCCCCAAACACTATTATGAACGAACGAACACACACACACACACACACACACACCAGGGTGCTTTTTTCAAAATTCAGTGCTATGATTGCAGTATTACTAAGAATGCAGTGCATTTCTAGGGACATGACTTATTGGTCAGAATGGCATGCATGCAGAATATTTTAAACAAAGTTCCCTTTTAAACATCAATAAGGCACAACAGCTGCCTAATCATGTCAGATGGGACTGACAGTACATTCATGTGGGTCTCACATTCAATCATATGATGTACAGTTTCTAAAAACCTGTTAATACAAATCAAGACAGAGCTCTTTCTTGACATTCAAACACAAGATACAAGCCCACATTTGCAAACCATCTAGCAGCAGTTATGCTTAATCCCACCATGTGTGCTACTCATCAGTGTAAACAGTCATTAAACCATAACTTCCTTTCCCTCCAAAATTTTACCAGTTATATCACCTGGTTGAGTAGGCTTTATTGTAAATCTATCACACAATACAGGCAAACCTTTTTATCCACAGTTTTTTTATCTACGGATTTGACTCAACACGGATGGCAAAACTGTGGAAGAGGGAGTCCAACTGCAATACATTACCTCTTTACTTCCAGCCTCCTGCTCATGTCCAAACTGCTGAAAAATGCAGCCGGGAGTCTCTGGCGCCATTTACAGGTTGCTTCCAGTAGTGGCTTTTGTTTTTTCAGTCAGTTTAAACAAACTCAGGAAGGAAACGGCAAAGATGCTGTAAAAAGGTAATGTGGCACCGCTCCTGACCCCTCCCCCCCCAGGATTTCATATAACATTGATTTTCTTATCCACTGTGGTTCCAGGAACAGAACCCCAGCGGATAAAAAGGTCAGACTGTACATGCTTATAGGTGACTAGCTGTGTCCAAGACCATTTCAACTTCCATAGACAAATGTGTCTATGAAAACATTTCCCTTCACTGGCAAGTATCACTGTCCAATGCAAAATGGATCTTCCACTCATTTCTAAGCCACTTGCCAGAAACATATCTATCTGAAAGAAGGGCATAATGATCTCTGCAATATCAGTGTCATGGTGGTGGTCCAGTTGCCAATACACTCATCTGAGTCCATTTATCTGTTGACACAACAAGTCTTAAGATTTGGCCGTTCAATCTATTTTTCCATGGAAACATCGTCCAAGAAAAGGAATCTTGATTTATTACAATTGTACTGAAAATTTTATCTCTGGATAAAATGGTTTATATAATTTTTAAAGATACTATTGCATATGTAACCCATATTTCCTTTATTCATCCCTCTATTCTCAGTTTGTTAAAACAATTTGAGAAGTTATGTTCCATATGCTGCAGTTTCTTCTCTACGGGCCAATAAAACTGAATGGAAACAGGCACAGAGTCTGCATGGAAAGGCTCTTTCCCAGGTCTTCCATGCAGCTAGAAAAACATATCTACGAATACTAGTGTTTGAGCTTTTTATCACCAATTTCTGCAGCTGGCCAAATGTCACACAAGTGTAACTTAATTCATCATAAACACTTTCAGTGCAGAAAGAATTTGACACTTTCAATCAAACTGCCAGCTACTGAAAATGGCATTTCCTCTTCCATTGGTTTACGTAGAATCTTGTTTTAACTGCTGTTTTACATTACAATATTAGTTTTTAATTATTACCTTCAAAGCTATGTAAGTGTTCTCTGAAATATTCTGAGAATGGAACTCATTTAAAAGATCCAAAAAGGTTTCTAAAACATAACATGAACAGTAAGCTTATTTATCTTTTTCATAAGTCAATGCACTTCTGAAAATTTTGTATTGTTTTTATAACACCACAGACAGGATAAGATGTCAGCAAAACATGCATTACTATCAATTGGCTTCACTTGCCTCTTAGTTAGGAGTTCAATTGATTTTCTCCATCATTATTTTTCTACCAATCCACTTGCATCCTAATATAACAGCCCTATGGGGAACAGTGTACATTTGTCAGTATATTGCATTCAATAACTGCAAACGAAAAAGGTATAAATTTGTATAAGATAAATGTGTCTGAAACTGCACTCCCAAGCACCTTTATCTGAAAGCAGGTTCAAGTGAAATCAATAGGTCTTGCTTGCAAGCAAAAATTGTTTGGGATTGGGGTGCAATGATCTAAGAATGACTCCATATTTTTCAGATAAAGGAGTCATATTATGTATGATTTTGTGTGTGTGTGTGAAGTCACTCTTTAAACTTAAAGAATTAAGAAAAAGTCATGGGCAGCACAATCTTATTCACATTTACTCAGAAGTAAATCTCACTTTGGGATTGTCTTCCATAAAAGAATGCACAGGATAGCAGGTTTGGTCATTGTGGGTGTGTTTCATACTCATGCAAATTAGACTATTGTACTCTTAAGTTAATGAAATATAGAAATATAATTAAAACACAGAGTTTTATAGTGGTGTTTGGAGTATTTTTGAACAGTTGTAGGTCAAAATGCAGTAAGCACATCTGTACCTTAATGAGGATGAGACTCCCATATGAATAATAAGAATTCAACAGCTTTCACAAATGTTGAGCAACAGAACACAGAGTACATCTGTACACTTCCAAGCACAAGCTCCAACAGATGTTATAAATTACTATCTTTTCCAGTTGTCTCTCTAAAATGTGTTGACTTTAAGAGAAAGTTCAGCAAAGACTGGACAGTTTCACAGCATGAACTGTCAACAAATACATTCAACAGTACAGAATGGGTGAAAGTATAATTTGGGTGTAATGATGATTTAGGGACCAGTGTCATACAGCTAGTAACTCCAGGGTCCATTATAAGTAGATTAACCTATTTTTAACAGTTCATTCAACAGCCCAGTTAAGCCAAAAAAATGTACAGCCCAATCCTAACCATGTCTGCTTAGAAATACCATTAATTTCAATGAAAGACTTCCAAGTCTTAGAAATGCAAGTCTGCATTTCTAAGCAAGTCTGCTTAGAAATGCAGACTTATGTTACATTGTCATTTTAGTCTACACACCAGGCAATTGCAGCTCAAAAATGTATTTTTAACATACCAAAGAATACAAACATCATATTCTGGGTAAAAAAACAAAACATGGAAGCTTGTGGCATGCTTCAAACAGTTAAAATGGGCATCTAAAAATATGGACAGTACTGTATATCTTATTTCTCAAATCCAGTTAAGGGCAGGCCATCAATTTCAGTCAACAGTCCTCATTATGCAGTTCATTTTTGTCTGTTATCTTTAGGGTCTGAAATTATCCTCCATCAGATTTAAAGATGCCTCAGTTGATATAATGTGTATTGTGGAAGTATTATTAGCAAAACCACTGGGCAAGGCAGTGTGCAATTTACTTCACAGCACACATTGCTCCCCCCAAAAGCAAACAAAATGCTACCAAGAGATTTCAGAAAGGGAGAAAAATCCTAGTAGACATGCAAAAGAGAGAAAAAGAGAACCTAAGTTTAAAAAGCCACAGTTTGACTTCAGCCTCTCCTATTTGTATTTATGAACAGTGGTGCACCAGAGCATTTATTCCTGTTCACTACTTTCCTCTTTCACACCAAAGTATTCCCAAAGAAACTCTTTCTGCCAAACTTCGTTTGCAGGGAGGCTGAAGACATGGGACACTTAAGGCACCTTGCACAAACTATTAGCTCAGCCTCAGCATCCCTTTGTCATGTCTCAACTGAAAAGGAAATACTGTATATTGTATTGGTGAGTCAAAGTTTCCCTGTGCTGCAGAGACTGTGACTCTATTCTCACACTGGGATTCAGGAGGAGAGAAGGGATCTCAGATCCTTCTGGGTTGGACTGGGTCAGTCTTCCCCCCCCCCCCAACTGTCGTTATAAATACGGTACACAAACTTTCATTAAGTATCTCCATCCTGTTTGAGGAATGCACTGAAGAGGGTCCTTCTGGTTGGTTGTATAAGCATGTCCTTGTGCCTTTGATTGTGGGTGACTGGACTCCCTCGCTCAGGTGGTTGGAGTGAGTCCCTGCAGCCTGAGACAGCCCCCTGACAGCTAGATTTCCTTTCGTCCACCCGGTCCTCACAACGAAATCCGCACAGGCTGGTTTAAGCATTAAAAGGCAGCACGCCATACATACACTGACTTGGAACAAAGTTCCCTGAAATCAATGGAAAACTCCTAAATCAGTGTGTAAACATGACAGGGTTCCCAATGTGCCCGCTGCATTTACCAAGGTTTCATTTCAGCATGAGCTGAGCTCAGCAGGGATCCAGAACCGTTTTCAGAGCTAGAGTTTCGTCTCTGAACCAGTGCATCTGAGTATGTGCAGAGCGCCTCTCTCCCCCTTTCCGGAGTCGGGTTTCCAGGGGGAGCTGCTGCCATGCAGGCAGACTGGAGGCGGGTATCTCTACCTTTCGAAACTCAGAGCCCCGCGCTTCCCCACCCCTCGCGTCTTACTCACAGGGACACGGTGCGGTTGGGAAGCAAGGCAGGCTGCAAAGTTTCCACCAACTCTCCTCCGCTACAGACAACTTTGATGCGGACGGTTTGCCGGCCGGGTCCCTTGGAGCGCTCGGCAGTGCAGAGGCAGCTGTCAACGATGAGGTCCGGGCAGTTCCTGTTGGCCACTGAGAGCCCCGCCAGAGTGGCCGCCACCAAGCAAAGGCAGCAGCACAGCCCGTGCATGGCGAGTGGGGGCGGCTACAGCAGCTCCAGCGGCGGCGGCGCCTCGGCGTTGCTGCGTTTGGGCGGCTGAGAAAGGACAAGGAGGCGGCGGCGGCGGCTGTTGCTGCTACTGTTGCTGAGGAGCTCATGGCATGGTCGGCGCGCACAGCACCCAGCCCGCTGCAGGCGAAGGGGGCTCGCTCGCTGTCCACCACCACGCCTCCTCCCCGCTGCAGCGGGGCATGGACCACCAGGAGGTGCCCCCTTCACCCTGGCAGCGCTGCTTCCCGCAGCCGCGCCGCTGGGCGGACCCCACCGAGAGAAACTTGGCCCCTCTTTGCAGCAGGACGCAGCGCCGCCCTCCACGGTCGCCTCACAGCCACTCGCCAGAATCAATTTTCTGTGTTAAACACACAACACGAAAAAGTACCGCTGAGGAGAAAAGGCTGGCCGCGCCTTCTCCCGCCTCCCCACACCGGGGGATATCCCACCAGGCGGTGGCAGCAGCTGATGTCAGCCGTCGCTGTTGCGCGACCCGCCCCCGGGCAAGGCTTCCGCTGCTCGCCTGCCTGGCCAGGTGGCGAGGTCAGCGGGCACCTCGGTCGGGGACGCCGCGAGCGCCCCCTGACAAGAACCACGCGCGCCTGCTGCAGCCTAGGGTGCGGCAGGGGCGCCCCTCTTATGACTGAGGAGCCACAGCAGCCTTCCTACTACCTGCTCTCCGACACAGTCAAGAGGAGTCAGCAGGTGACCCTTAACAAACACACGTGCACAGTTCTTCTCTGGGAATGTTGCCTCACACGTGTTGTGTTAGCAAACTTATCACTTGTATAAGCAGCAGGAAACTCTCTGTCCACCATAGAGAGAGTGATCACTTCCTTCCTCTCCAGAAGGCAGAGCACAGAAGCTTTTCACATGACGTCAGTAAGCCCATTCCTCCTTGTGCTGAGAATGTGGGGAATGTAGTTGTAACAAATGTGCTTATACTCCTTCCTAACAATGCTACACTAAGGGATGACCCCCATATCGGCCCCCTGCTGCCCCATTAGTTGTCTATAGGCAGTGGCATCTTGCTCATCATATCTGCTTGCCTTGTTCAAAGCCAGACACCTGAGTGACCACTTGTCACATGGGGACTGAGTTAAAGCTGAGAGGAGCAGAAACCTTTAAATTGCTTTACTCAACTTCAAATGATTTCAGTTTTATAACCATGTGTATGGGCTGGTTCAGATTATAGCCTCCTGCATTGGCCCTTTTAAATGTGTGGAGAAGTTTGGGAGTGCATATCTCTCCTACTCCTACCCAGCACACAGAACATTGAAAGCAGTATACAGTGGGCCCTCACCATTCATGGTTTGTACTTTAATCCTTAAAAAAAGTTTTTAAAAAGCATTTTTCTACATTTGTGCAGCAAACTGCTCCATTTACAGGGCTGGAAATAGCGCTTCGGAAGCCACTTCCAGGTTGCATGACCACTCAACTCTGGCTTGCCCCAGAGTGCATTGCACGATGCATTCTGGGGTGAGCCAGGGCCAAGGGAGGGAGTTGTACGACCCGGAAGTGCCTTCTGGAGTGCTATTTCTAGCCCTGCAAATGGAGCACTTTTGCCTCACAAAGGTAAGGGAATGCTTTTTTAAACCTTAATTTTTTTTAAAAAAAAAGTTTAATCAGCAGGTTTAATTATCCGCGGATCTGCCTTATCTGCAGGGGGTGGGACCAACCCCCCATGGATAAGGACGGCCAACTGTACTTTGAATGAATGGCTTCCTCCTCGCCCTTTGCTATTAGTGCACTCAGTGGGGGCAGCATGTGTATGCCCACACACTCCTACCCCACAGCCAGTCAGCCTAAGCAGCCCAGTTTTAATTAAAACAGCTCAGAATTCACATGTTCCAACTAATCTAAGTTAACCTATTTCCCCAGGCTGTTGTTTACCAGAGCCATAGTTAACCTACCACTCCTGGCAGTTGGACCTTTTTCAAATTCCAAAGGTTGGAAGGGCAGCCTTTTAGACCAGCGATTTTCTACCTTTTTCATCTCACAGCACATTGACAAGGTGCCAAATTGTCAAGGCACACACCATCAGTTCTTTAAGGATATATTTTATAATTTCAAAAACTTGTATTAAAGGTTGTGTTTAAAGTTCAATAACTAAAATTTTAATCATTGTGTTGATGAGTATTTCCATTTCAGTGTCCTTTTATTTCTGATTTCTGTCAACTTGTCTTCTTCTGCAACAGTTAATTCTGCTGACTTGCACTGCACACACTTAACACAAACAGATCTCTCACCCAGTCCAAGGAAGATACATGAAGTGATGGGAAATACTCATCAATGTTGAAAATTCGTTTCAATTTTCTTACTTAGCAGTGACAAACTTTGCAGAATTAAATTGACAAAATTTTTGTCCAGTCTCCTAATGTAATTAACCACTTCCAAAAAGCCACAACCGTGCCTCTTTTGGGTTTTTGATTGGTCTGCTTGGCTGCCAGTCATGCATTTTCTGACTTCAGTTGGTGTATATTAAATAGTCCTTCCTCTTCCTGTTTGGACAGGAAACTTGGCACCGCCACCCAGAGTTTCACTTGAGTTTGGACAGAACACCATGAGCCAAAGAAAAAATGTGCACTTTTTTTCTAGGAAAGGTCACAGAATGTTAATATACCTACTAGTAAATGACCCTCCCCCAAACTCCCGCAGCACACCTGTGAACCATTTGCAGCACACCAATTGGAAAATCACTGTTCAGACCAATGACAGGTCAGAGATTTTCCCTCAGGGAGGGAGGCTGGTCCCCTTGTACAAACACTCCACAGTGACACTAAGATTGTTTGGGACAATAGTCTTGTATATAAAGTGTGTGAGAAAGTGGCCTCCTGAATATCTCTTACAGAAGTATGCAATGCTTATTATTATGTGATAAATGGATAATCCTGAATTGGGCAGACAGCCAACAACAGTTGGAAGAGCAACACCCATACCCACCCAAGTCTGACTTGCTTATTGTCAATCAGTCCAAAGACTGCTGTGTATAAGGTGCCCAGACTGAGGAGGAAGAGCAAGCAATAGCATGGGATTGAGCCTCTGGTGTCACCCGATTCCCAGGATCCATATGATGATGGCTTGGCATGAATCATCTTCACTTGCTTCCTTTGACTAGGAGCCTCAGTTGTGTAGAGAATGGGAAAGCACTGCTGACCCTCAGGATCCCTATTTTGAGCCCAGTGGTTCCTAATTCTTGGCAACCAGGCCAGCTCTAGCTATAGGTAGTTGGACATCTTGAACAGTTGAACACTCTCCCCTTCCTAGGACTCATTACACCCAGTGCAGAACCTTCTTAGTCATAGAAGAGGAGTTCTGTAAATTGTAGAGTTTATTCCTTTCCACCAACCTGGAAATTAGAGAGCATGGCTTCAACATCAACAAATGACACTTCCACATCAGCTTCATCCCCAGCTTTTTTCTTCTTAAGGCTGATCTACACGACAGCGTCGCGGCTCCGCCGTCGCCTCTGCCTGGCGCCTCCGCGCTGGAAGCGGGGGGAGTGTCTTCAAGCCTGTTACCCCTCATGTTGTCCCGCCTTCCTAAGAAAGCGCAGTTGTGATTGGTTAAACTCTCCCCCCCCTCTCTGTGATTGGTAGGCTGCAGCAGCTCCGCGAGCCACCTCCAAGCTCTGCCGTACGCCCCCTAAAAAATAGAGCACTCGACTTGGAGTACGCGGCAGTGGGGCGGAGGTCCGGCGGCTCCGCCGGATTACAAAAACGCTCCGCGACGCTGTCGTGTAGATCAGCCTTTAGAAATCAACCACTACCCCGTTTCCACCTCCCATACCTACTCGTACACACAGATCACACCACACCACCTCCAGATATGGGGCGAGATATGACAACCTTATCAAAAACCATTCTAGAGTCACAACAACTTACCTTCTGCTGAGTCTGACACAATCTAGTCTCAAGGGCAACTGGCAAGGTTGTCTTTTCCAACTCATGCTTCTTAAGAGACAGGTGGGGCTACCTGTCTCTGTTGACGAGGAGTTTTAAGGGAAGGTACTATTCTTCCTTGATTTCTTTCTCAGTCCAGTTTCTGTTGATGTGTTGACAGGGTCGAGATGTGGAGAATGTGAACCCCTTTATAGGGTCCTCCAAAACATAATTAAATACAGTAACAGACTTGCATGTGAATCTCTCTCTCTCTCTCTCTCTCTCTCTCTCTCTCTCTCTCTCTCTGATCTTGAAACATGCTCTGGGAACCATGTGGGAAACGCTTTGCTGTTCATATTCTTTTACCATATTCTTTTGGTCAGTTCCCAAACCTCATGTAAAAGTGAGTGTCACCAGCTGATCCACCAAGCTTCACCATTGATCCTTAAAGAAGCCTGGATATGTGATTTTTTTCCCTTGATATAAGGTAGTCCATTTAAAAAAAAAAAGTGAAGTAAAACCACATATCATGTTTCTCAGCTACATTGGCTGGGCCAGACCAAGACCTCCTGACACCTGAGACGACATGCCAAATGCTGCCCCATTACCCAATTATATGCCAGCCTCTGCTCCTGCCACTCTCCCATGTTCTAGCTTAGCACTCTTTTCCCCTCCACATTTCGTCTTCCTCTCTGTTCCACTAGAGCAGAGGTTCCCTAACTCCTGGGAAGGCCTTACGCTGCTCTAAGTAGCAGCGGGGCCTTCCCAGGAGTGGCGATGACACGCCTGGGATCGCGCCGCCGCCGCCACCGCTGCGCCCGGGATCGCTGTTTTTACCTTCATTGGTGGGCAGTGGGTGTCCCTCGGGGGTTGCAGGGAGCCTGTGGACCCCTCCGCAGGCCTCCCCAAGCGTCGGAGCAGCGCTCCAATGCGATCGCAACTGACTTCCGGTTTTACGCGAAACTGGAAGTCAGTTGCGATCGCGTTGGAGCGCTGCTCCGACGCTTGGGGAGGCCTGCGGAGGGGTCCGCAGGCTCCCCGCAACCCCCGAGGGACACCCACTGCCCACCAATGAAGGTAAAAATGGCGATCCCGGGCGCAGCGGTGGCGGCGGCGGCGCGATCCCAGGCGCGCCGTTGTCGTCACCGCGGGTTGCCATGCCCCTTAAGGGCATAGCAACCCTTTCTTCCCAGCTGGGGCGTCGTGACGCCCCAGTTAGGGAACCACTGCACTAGAGAGTGGAAAGAGGAGGAAGAGCAGTGGAGGCAAGTAGGCTGACAAACATGGGAGCCCTCTGATCAGTCTGCTGCCTGAGACAACCACTTCAGTTAGCCTCATGGATGGACCAGTCCCGGGGCAGCAGTAGCAATGGAAATATCAAGGTGATAGGTGCAAAATATCCTTAGCAAGGCTCATTTTCAGAATATCTTTCCCATCTTTACAAAGAATGGGCTGATGCACAGGCAGTATGGAATATGTAGAGCAGGGGTGGTCAACCTTCCACCATTAGGGCCTCTGTGTTCTTAAGAGTTGTGTAGAAGACAGAATCTTGACAGCTGCAAGTGCTGGTGGTGCTGCTAAATCAGCTGCACCTGCTGAAATGTCCTCACCAATACAACCTTTAAAGGTACAGGAGCAGTCATGGTGAAAGGATGGCCACACCTGATCTAGAATGTCATTGCATTGTCATATATGACTCATAGGTGGTAGGATCTGATGTCTAACACCACACCTCTCACACATGGCAGGAAAAAGAGTCTGTCTCCCCACCTCCACAGTATTCTGTGTTCAGCAGAAATAAGAATAAAAATAATGAAAAAGAGAAAATACTAAGAACTTTATGAACCCTGATGCCTGCTTTCTCAGATGGAAGTCCTATTGATTTCAAGGGGAAGTGTTCCCAAATAAGTGTGCATAAGGTAACAGCCTTACACTATGATGATGGCACAGTCATCTGTGCCCGAACACAGAGAGCGTCCTGGATGAAATTCTTTGAGGAGATCTCAAATGTGACCAGAGTTTATAGCTAAAGGTAAAAACCATCCCATAACAAGGAGACAGCAAATGAGTGGGGGGGGGGGACGACAAAATGTTGATTTCACTTCAGGCATGTATGGATGTGCCCTATCTGTTTCTACCCAATGTTGTGCATAATAGAGTTATTACAGCGCAATCCTATCCACTTTACATAGGCTTACCAGATCTCCAACCGGGACGGAGTGCTAGACCTTTAGGAGAAGGAATGTGGGCAGGTGTAGCTTGTTAAACCTTACAGCACAATCCTAGGCACACAATGGGGCTTGCTTCTGAGTAGACATGCCTAGGATTCCGGGGGGCGCGGCAGCTTGGGCTTGGGGCTGCGCGGCGGAGCCCGGCTGCCGAGCCCCCGGGAAGCAGCGCGCCCACTCGGCGCGTCACCGGCTTCCGGAGGCTCCGCTCCGAAGCCGGGACAAGCCCTCCTCATTGCGACTGCCCAGTTCGGCGGTCGAGGGCTTTGTGAGCCAGCCCAATGCGTCGCCGGCTTTATTTGTTTTTTTCTGCACATGCGCAGAACCTTTCTGAGGGCAAACGGGCTGCCCGTTTGCCCTCAGAAAGGTTCTGCGCATGTGCAGAAAAAACAAATAAAAGCTGGCGACGCGTTCGGCCGGCTCACAAAGCCCTCGACCGCCGAACTGGGCAGTCGCAATGAGGAGGGCTTGTCCTGGCTTCGGCGCGGAGCCTCCGGAAGCCGGTGACGCTCTGCTTCGGGGGGGGGGGCGGCAGCCGGGCTCTGGCGCGATGGGGGCGCTCCAGCCCCCACCCCCCGGGCGCTGGAATGGCTTAAAACGCCACTGGAGGGGAGGGGGATTTAAATCCCCTGTGAATTCCCCTTTGGAGGGGATTTGAATCCCATTTCCATTCTGGGTCCGCCCATTCTTGCTGCACTGCTGGTTATACTGGTGGTGTAAGTTGGATAGGATTGCGCTGTTATTCAATTGTTGAGGAGGAGGACACAAAGAGCTTCAAATTAGAATAGCTAAGTTTAGATGATTTGGTGTGAAGCAAGAAAGATGTCACGTGATTTATCATACAGACTACTGTACTTAGTAGCTTTTGAGTGGCACCTTCTGTTCCAATTGTATTGTTATAGTTGCCTCATCCTCAAAGCACTTCCCAGAAATTCATCACAACCCATTCAATATATTCAGGAGGAACTGGCTTGTAAAATCCATAAGTTAAATTTCTCCATTAACTGACAGTTGGATACAGGAACACTCATTTGTAGCTCACTGATGGAGTGGAAGATGAAAGCCATTTACTTCCCAGTAAACATAAATACAAGCAGGCTGTAAAAATCCATCTTAACTGGGTTATGGCTCATGGCCAGAGTGAGTCAGCAGGTGGCAGTAGCAATGAATAGGGTGAGCAAAGGAGGCTGATGAGGTAACATGAGGGCTCCAGCTAAGATTCAAAATCGAGCAACATGGAAGATACAGGCAGGCCTGCATTTTCCACCCAACATGACTGATAGCTGCTTTGGGTTGGTACAATTAAATCAGGAAAATGGCATGGAGTGAAACGGTTTTTAAAAACCCTGTCCTAGGGTTGCTTCCCCAGTGAAACTTAGAAACCCTGGTGGCTGCTTTAAAAATAAGAGTTATCACCAGAGATCTCCTGTGTCACAACTGTTTTGGCTGTAAGAAGCAGTATTAATCTCTCTCTAGTATGTTGTCATCCTTTGCACATTTACTAGGGAATAACTCTAATTAAGTTCAATAGGTCTTAATTCTCGGCAACACAGAGTAGAATCATGCAGTTTTTCACAGCCCTCCCTGACCCATACTGCTGCCTCCATTTCTTTTATGCACATTCTGGATCCAGTCTGGATTCGCTATAATATCTTAACTCCCACTTCGGACTTGGAAAATTACATGCTGCAAAGCCTGTCCTACTGAATTCAATGGGATGTACATTGCAGTACATTTACACATACAAGCATGTTTACATTGGCTTCTTCCAGGTGGTTTTTCAATTTCAAAGATTTCATTCACACACTCGATGCTCACAAACCGTACTAGGACTGTGCTAATCTCTGTACAAGTCCAGAATGAGGTTTAGGAGGATCAGTATAGATAGCATCACAGTTCGAAACAGGAACTACAGCACAAAACCACTGCCTGGTTATTTGTCCCACTCATACGCACAAACGCCTGGTGCAATAGCACTACATTGCTGTGTAGAGTAATTTGCTGTCTGGTGAGCACTGCAGGGGCATAAAATCCAAAGTAGCTGTGACCTGGGGAGATACCCTTATAAGCAAGGGGTAGCAATTTGAATTGGTAATGTAGCACCAGGGGAAAGAGAGATTAATATTTCCCCCCCTCTCATGTTGCTCCCTGATTCTAATCATCTGTTCTGAAGCTACTGGTTACCCACTTAGGGGAAAAAGACAAGTACCTCTGTTGTAAGAAATCCAAATTCCGTCCAACCGCTCCCTGTGGCAGCTTTTAAGCAATGAAAAAGGCATTGGGGGATCCATTTAGCGCCCCCCCCCACACACACACACACACATCACTAGCTGCCCCTTCAGCCTTGTAACCCTTATTCTTGAAATATTTACTCTTTTTTTAATCATTTATTTAATTTTATTAATAAACTACCAAACAAAACACAACAACAAAACAAAACAATACAACATACTACGAAAGATTACAGCAGGCGCGAAGCAGTAAATCCTACTTGTATACTATTATATATTTTCTACTTATAATATCTAACTAAGCCTATATCTCTAATATACTATTCATTAAATCCACACTTCATCACTTCTTCTCTCTCACTTTCCGAAATATTTACTCTTAAATTCTGTATTCCAATTATGTGTAAGAAATATTAAGGGTGTGTGAAGGCAATTCTGCCCTAACTAACAAAACTACAGCCCATTCCAACCCAACTCCTCCGCAAGTCTGGCATAAGAGTGGCCTAAGTTCAGCATAAGTTAGGCGTAAGTTATGTCTGAGTTATGTCAGAGTTATGCCTGAGATAGGCAGGCTGCAGTTTCTGTGGCCCAGCACCACCCCAGGATCCAGGCAACACTTACCTCCCAGGCAGGCAGGCTCTCCAGGCTCGGTGTCTGGCTCGGGCATGTGCAGGCCTGTGTCTGCATGTGTCAGTGCCCATCCATGGCAGCTGCCGCAGTGTCTGTCGCAGCCCGGTCGCAAAGGGGCCGGCCGCAGGCATGGGGGAAGCGCCAGTCATGTGGTGGGTGCAGGGCAGGTGACAGGTGAGCGAGGTCCCCTTGCCAGCCGCCACAGGGCACCCTGTGCATCAGCCACCTGCTGCAGGGGAGAGTGGCCGTCCCCTCCCTCCTGCAGAAGGCGATGCCACCCCCATGCCACGTTGAGGCTGCACGTGGGAGTCATGGGGGGAAGCGGGGGGGAGGGTAGGAGGGGGGTGGGAACGTCACACACAAGGGGGGTCGCATGCTGTCTGGAACTGCCTCTGACATGACTCGCAGGCATGCTGCCTGAAGCCCTGGGCCTCCAGGGCCGGGGCAATGCCCACAAAGAAGGCATCCCGGCGTGCTTTCTGCTCTGTGCCCTGGCCAAGACCGAGAGATGCCTTGGGCTTGTCTGCTGCGAGCGGGAAGGGCTCACGCAGCTCATCACGCCCCCAGATGGGGCGACGACGGCGCCTCACGGCAGGCGCTCTGGCGCGGTGGGGGGTTGCCAGCCTTCATCATCAGGGAGTGGGAGGGGAGGCAGACAGACAGGCAGGCAGACAGTGGGTGCTGGGGAGGGGCATGGGTGGGTCAGAGACAGACAGACAGACAGACAGACAGACAGACAGACAGACAGACAACAAGGCTGGTGGGAGAGAGATTCCGAGAGAGGGGTCTGCAGAGACCAATAGGGACACAGGGGTCGCTCCGCAGATGAAGGCGATGCAGAAACAGGCGCCTCTTATGCAGACGGACTTTGGGCGGAAGCGCCTTCAATACGGGTGGACCTTGGGCGGAGGCGCCTTCATTACGGGCGGACCTTGGGCGGAGGCGCCTTCATTACAGGCGGACCTTGGACGGAAGCGGCTTCATGATGGGCGGACGCCCTGGCTGTCACAACTCCCCCCTTCCCTCTATGCCATGCGGGTCTGGCAGCCCCCCTGCTGTGGTCTCCCAGGGAAGGACGTGGCAGTCCCTGGATGGGAATCATGCAGGGACTTGAGTGCTGTGGGCTGTCTGTGTGTGGGGGGCAATGCTTGTGTAACATTGGGCACATATGTTTCATTGGGGCTCTGCCCGAGGGGCGTCTTTATTGTTCTGGAACGTTAGCAGAGATGGCCAGGTGAGGCTGCCAGGGGTAGTCACAGCAGCCAATCTGAAAGCAGCAACAGCAGCAGCAGCACACGTGCCTCATGGACCTGGAGACGCAAGCTCTTCCCCTGTGGAACCACAGCCTGCAGAGAGGAGAAGAGAAGAGAGAAGTGGGGTGTTTGTGAATTTTGCCCTCCACCGACAAAGTCCCACTTTGTGGCTGCTGGGGGACAGAACCCCACGCCACGTGCTCAGAGAGAGAGAGAGACTGGAGGGCTGGGGCTAGGCTTTTGTGGGAAAGAGGCTGGGTGGGGCTGGGTGCTGATAGGCTCCCTAACTTGGGCATAACTCTGTCCGTTTCCAGACCCAGCAGGCACAACTCCGACATAACTCTGACCTAAGTCAGGAGTAGGGTGTTAGAACTTTTCAGGAGAGGGCTGGCATGGGTAAGGTAAAATGGCTCCTATGGGTCTCCTCAAATTTGTGTCCACCTTTTTGGTCAACCTAAAATTTGTGTCAGCATTTGTGTTGGAGGGGGTGTGTCTGTGTTCGCCAGAGTCTGGAATCCGACGTTAATTGGTTTCCGCCCCCGTTACGCCCACGGTCCACCCCTGGTCCGCCCACTTTTAGGTCGACTTTAGGTCCGACTTGTGCCGGCGTCGGTGGTGCGCATGCGCATCCGTTCTTAGTCCGTCGGTCGTAAGTTCGACCTAACTTCGACCTAACTTCGCCGTAAATGGTCGTGTTCCAGACTTAACTTCAACCTAAACTGTTGCGAGATGAAAATGAAAACTGTTTATTGCCAAAGAGACTCTGAATGCTAATGACCTGTGAGCTATGACTTTGGATGAACATGTGCCAGACTGGACTCTATTATGACACAATGCCGCTTGTGTTCCTGCCATGAGCAATGCTGAAGAAAGGTCTCCCCAAGAAGCATGAGGGAAAAACCTGACCAGCTGCCTGACACCATTTTCGCCATGTGCCCAAAAAAGCTCTCACAGAATTTACTCTGCATTTCTCCCCCCCCACTGTGATGTTCCTAGAAGAAACAATAGAGGAACACCTGAGATGAGTCATCCCAGCCTCTCCTTTGTCTCAAGCCAGCTTCCTAATGGTTGGACCATCAAGACAGATCCCTCTACCCTCCTCCCACTTGTTTGTTTTACCCAGAGGTGCATTGAGGTGTCCTAGCTAGGAATTCTTTTTCCTGTTTGTCTGTGTACCTGGGGATCCTCCGACATGTGCTCAGGTCAACTATAAAAGGCAGGAACAGACTGGAAACCCTCTCTTGGCTCTTCATTTTCCCCCTGGACTGGTACTGGTGAGATTCCTCTGCTCCATCTGGTTTTCCCTTCCCCCCCTCCTCTTCCCTATCTCTTGCAAACACCCCCTCCCTTCTCTTTGCATTACCCCTCAGTTAGTCCATTTTATTTCCCCCCTTCTCCTCCTATCCCCCACTCTTAATTTGACTTCGTTCTCAGTCATTTTGCTAGTCTGACCAGCTCAGACCCAATCTGCTAGTCCTTCTTCATTCACTACTGTGCCAGAATTACAGCATTTACCGCATCAGAGGTGAATTCTCCAGGATTTAGGTGACTATAACCCAAGTGAATCAAGATCCCTTCTAAATCTCTACTTCTACCTAAGTTCCTAGAACTGTATGATGTGTATGATTGTATTTCTGTATGATTCTGCCTGAACTATTTAGTAAATATTGGAAAGCAACCACGTGTGTTCTCAATATTATTTAAAAGGGAATTCTGCAAAAGCCCAACTCTGGTATACATAGGTCTAAAGGTCCCAAAACATGCCAAATTGCTATATTTAAAGCTATTCCCCAAATTAAAAGCATTTTGGCTAACAAAACGACTTAGGCTGACTTTAGGTCTGACTTGTGCTGCTACGCCCTTGGGTTGGAATGGGCTGCTAGTCTGCTGAGTGGTGGTGGTGCATAAAGGTGGCCCCAAGGGGTGCTCCAGCTGCACCCGGTGCTGGCCCAAACCTGTCTAGGATCCGGTGCAGTGTGCTTTTTCCCACTGTGGCGGTCCTAGGCAGGATTGCGCTATTAACCTGACTAACCACCAAGCATGTTGTGGCACATGTCCTTCCTATCAAAACCTGACACACATGTTAGTTTCCTCAGGATGATGTGCCCATTCAGAGAGAATGGTGGGACATTGTGCAGTAAGGTGGAGTTTTAGATGGATGAACTGGATAACCCCATCAGTAGACTATAAGACATAATGTGAAGGGTTTGAGAGCCACTTCTCAGGCACATGAGGAAACTGTGGCATTTATTGTAATTGATCTTTTATGTTTTTATTAGTGGTATTGCTGAATGTTATCATGACCTGGTTCAGCATACAAACATGGCACGTGTATACAGTATGTCACTATTCAGAACTAGGTTGTTCTTTCCCCACCCTCCACTTCTACCGCCATCATTCTTTTGTAGCTCAGATTGTAATCCAAATTAGAAAACAGCTGTCACACACACTGACTGTACCTGGCTGTGGAGATTTCATGAATGAAAGTCTTTCTCCCTTTTCCCCTTCTCCCTCCCTTGCTGGTGTGGGAAGCACTGCTGCAGTAGCACAGCCAGCACCAGGGATCCTGGGAAACATCAACTCACAATGAAGGAAATGCTTGACAGTGATATCATATTTTATATATAAAAGGTCAAATGGATATAGGCTGGAAAGTTTCTCTCCTTTTCCTGCCCTCCAAAAATACCAACACTTTTTGCGGTTGATAATGAAGCAGAATTGGGCTAGTCTACTATTTCAACATTGTTATTCATATACTGTACAGTATAATATACATTTATATTTTGTCGATTTCATGTGACTTTGTAAGTGCTGAACTTTTACAACAGGGATGAGAAGCTTGCTCAGTAAATGCACTCATAATTTAACTCTAATGGTGAAGTCTATAAAGTTCTTTCTTTAAAAAACAAAAAAGTTTGAGATTCTCAAACTTCTAAAAAGAAACCAAGAGCTACAGTAACATTCCTTGGAGGATGCATACAGCCCACAGACTGTAAATTGATACTCCTGCTTTAGAAATATAAATTTCAAGTTCAGAGTTGCTTATAATCTTTGCAAGGGTGCACACACTTAATGATCATTTTTCATATTATTGCTTTTAGTCAGCTGCCAAGAGTTACAATGTGTGCACTGAAGAAAAAGTTATGTGCATTCAGAAGGGCTTGTGTGTAAAAAGAAATGTTTTCAGGCCCTGCCGAAAGGCCTCTAAGGAGGGAGCAGTTCACAAATTTAGAGGGAGTTCCATAAGGTCGGTGCCACTACTGAGAAGGCCCTATTTCTTGCTGCCGCCCCTCTCACTTCTGAAGGCGACGGCACTTTTAGAGAAGGGCCTTCTCCAATGACGTTACATAACATGTTTCTTCCCTGAGTTTTTCTTCCATGTTTTTCTTTTTAATTCAAAACAGCCTAGGCCCGAAAGGGCTCTTCACGGACGTGGCGGACGTGCGCCATGTCGCCTGTCAGTGTTTGCCTGCCTGAGAGGCCCCCCAACTCCCCACTCCCCTCTGAGCCCTGAGGGTCTGGCAGCCCCCCTGCTGTGGTCTCCCTGGGCTGGCTGTGGCAGGCCCTGGCTGGGATTCATGCAGGGGCTTGTGTGCTGGGGATTGTCTCTGTGTGTGGGGGGCAGTGCTTGTGTAACATTGGGGGACATGTGTTTCAAGGGACATCTTTATTGTTCTGGAACATTGGCAGAGATGGCCAGGCGAGGCTGCCAGGGGTTGGCACATCAGCCACTCAGAACATAGCAGCAGCAGCAGCAGGCGTGCCCCATGGACCTAGAGATGCAGGCTCTTCCCCTGTGGAACCACAGCCTGCACCATAGAAAGGGGAGGGACAGCAAGTAGGCAGCCAGGGAGGTGGAGCAGCGGCAGCAGCGGCTGCTGAGGAGGGTTGCAGGGCTGGCTCCCAGACCTCTGGCAGCATCCAGGCAGACGACAGTGGGGCAACCAGACTGCAGCCCCAGGGGTGCTCGCAGGAAGGTAGGTGGTAGTGGACATTCCTGGGGAGACAAAAAACAAGGGGGTGGTCCATGGCAGCTGGTGTGTGGTAGCAATCGCCATTGAAGAAATGCTAGTGTGCCGGTTGCAAAGGCCTGCAGAGAGAGAAATTAAACACAGCTGACAGGTGTGACACACATAGCATGGTCTGTGCTCCTTCCCTGGGTGTAAGGTGAGCATGATCCTGTAAGGGAAAAGGGTCAAAGAGAGAGACAACAACACAACTTGTGGGTCACAACCATGCCACACTTAGCAATACTGACCTGTTCGTTGACCCTGTGAGGAAAAGAGGGGGGTGGAAAACAGCTGGTGTCTACAGAAGGGTTACAGTTCCACACTCTTGGCATTGAGTGCTCACATTAATACAGGCAGCTATGAGACAAGACATTGGTAAAGAGGCATATCATGGCAGGCATTGCAGGCAGCTATGAGACTAGACATTGGTCAAGAGGCATTTCAGAGAAGGCATTGCAGGCAGCTATGAGACAAGACATTGGTAAAGAGGCATTTCAGAGAAGGCATTGCAGGCAGCTATGAGACTAGACATTGGTCAAGAGGCATATCATGGCAGGCATTGCAGGCAGCTATGAGACACAACATTGGTCAAGAGGCATATCATGGCAGGCATTGCAGGCAGCTATGAGACACAACATTGGTCAAGAGGCATTTCAGAGAAGGCATTGCAGGCAGCTATGAGACAAGACATTGGTAAAGAGGCATATCATGGCAGGCATTGCAGGCAGCTATGAGACTAGACATTGGTCAAGAGGCATGTATCCTACCTATATTTCTCTATGCACAGAGGCAGAAGTCAGAACTCATGTCAGCACGTACCGTGCTCTTACCTGCACTTACCTGCTGGTGTTGTTGCCTGTGGGGGGGGGGGAGAGGGGCTGGGAGAAAGACATGGGTTAGCAAATGGTGGCATGGAGACAGCTGCCCAGGCACAGCTGTAAACAGTTTGGCCAAAGCCAGAACAGCCCTCTCTGCCCTTGAGGGGGGCAGAGAGGAGAGGAGAAGAGAGAAGTGGAGTGTTTGTGAATTTTGCCCTCCACCGACAAAGTCCCACTTTGTGGCTGCTGGGGGACAGGACCCCACGCCACGTGCTCAGAGAGAGAGAGGGAGAATGGAGGCCTGGGGCTGGGCTTTTGTGGGAAAGTGGCTGGGTGGGGCTGGGTGCTGATAGGGTAACTATTTGGGTCCGGTTCCAGAGTTATGCCACATCTATTCTGTCCTAACTCAGGAATAGGGTGTTAGAACTTTTCAGGAGAGGGCTGGAGTGGGTAAGGTAAAATGGCTCCTATGGGTCTCCTCACATTTCAGTCCACCTTTTTTGTCGACCCAAATTTTGTGCCGGTGTTGTGCTCGAGGGGGCGTGTCGGGGGCTCGCCAGTGTCTGGAATCCGACCCAAATTCGTAACCGCCCCCGTGACGCCCATGGAACGCCCACTCTTAGGCCGCAGTTGTGCCGGAATTGTGCCGGCGTCCGTCGTAAATTCGTCCTACGTCCGGCACAATTGCAGCACAAATTCAGCCTCTCCGGCACAATTCAGGCACAACTCGAGCCTAAAGCGCTTAGGCTGCAGTTGTGCCTGAATTGTGCCGCTGAGACCTTAGGCTGGACTTGGCTGTAAGTCCTAGAGAGACTCTGCAAAGTTAACAGAACCTTGCAGAGCCTCTCTAGGACTTAGTCTCGTTCTACTTGCCTGCAATGGAGGCTGCTTCTCTGTTTGTTTTAAGGAAGAAACAAAGCTTGCTGAAAGAAAAAAAAAGAGCTGGGTGGAGTGCACACGCCTGCCCGCAGGGGAGGCAGGGCGGGGGCCCCTCAGGGGTGTTCGCTCCTATCCACAGTTTCAAGTATCCACGGAGGGGCCTGGAACATATCCCCAGCGGATATGGGGGGAGTACTGTATATTGTCCCTTATCTTCCCCACTTCTTTTCCCTCCATAGGATAAAAAGAAGCTTGGGGAGGATGATTTTGAGTTGAAAGGGGACTAGAGGATAAAAAGTTAAGCAGCCTCTCCCTATCTAATCTTCTTACATTCAGAAATAGCCAACCAGACTGCTTATGGGGAGCAGGGGGGTTAAAGCAGAGAAACGAATCATGTGCAAAATGTGCAGTTTTATTCTCAGGATTTGGTCGTTATAGAAGGTGAGGATCCATCTGACTGTTATCTGGCTATGGTGCTCCAAAACAATGACCCAAGTTATGTTTCATAGTCAATGGACTGAAAGAAAGAAAGAAAGAAAGAAAGAAAGAAAGAAAGAAAGAAAGGGAGGAGACAGGGAGGAGACAGGGAGGAGATCTGAATTTTTCAGCTCATACTTATAAAACTCATAAATAGAGAAAAATGGCAAAAGGCCAGGTAGGCAATTTGGGAACCACTATTTTACCACCTGTTCAGATTTGTGTAGAAGCAACACATACTTTTATGAAGATTTATGAAGTGAAGCCCAAACTAACTCATGGTAGAGTTGCTTCATTTCATCAGGGTTCATTTCTCAAACTCTGGCTAAGAACATATATATACACAATTAACTGCTTTTAGTAGAAATTGGGTTATGCATTTGATGGTCAGAGGTGAGTTGTGTATTTTTTCATGAGTGTCTTGTAAAAGAACATATGAAAGCCAGCACATTAGAATCTATTATGGATCATTATTTCCTAGTCTACTGTACTAGCAAAGTGTATTTTTCCTGTGTTATGCTGATGATAATGCATTTACTGAGCAAGTAATTGCAGCTAGTCACTTTGTTTGGATTGTAGACTTTGGAGGAAAATTATTATTATTATTAACAGTATTTATATACCGCTTTTCAACAAAAAGTTCACAAAGCGGTTTACAGAAAAAATCAAATGATTACATGGCTCCCTGTCCGAAAAGGGTTCACAATCTAAAAAAGATGCAGAACACCACCAGCAAACAGCCACCAGAAAAGATACTGTGCTGGGGTGAAAGGGGGACAGTTACTCTCCCCCTGCTAAATATAAGAGGAGCACTAATTGAAAAAGTGCCTCTTAAAATAGTGGTGTATGAGATCATCAGCTAACCCATACACCCCCTCCTGAAAAAGTGTCATACATTTTGGCATGTGGTGGATGCCACTTTTATTTAAGTGATAAAAAATATCAATGTGATCTAATTTGCCTTTTCTAAATGCTACTGTAATAAGGCCCAATTCTCAGGTGCTCTGGAGATATCTCCTCTTGGTACTCCACACTGGAAGGGCCCATGTGCGAGTCATGTGACTATCTGGGTCAAAGCATTTGTATAGCCACCCACCTTGAGTGCCCTGACTATGGGAGAAAGGTGGGGTATAAATTCTTTAAATAAATAAATATAGGTCCTTCCCACACATTGGTCACCCTGCAGCGAGGTAGCAGTTCAGCACCTGTGTTGCCAGGAGTAGATGTGAATAGGATCCAAGTTTCCCAATTTCTAAATGTAAAAGTAGCTTTGTAAAATTTATGTAAACATTTAAATATTGTGCAAGTAACTCAGAGCCATTAGGAGGTAGAAGAATATAAAATAACAAATAAATAATAAAATACATTAATAGCTATTTATGTTGTCCATTCAAAATGTAATACGCAAACTTTGACCAAAGGGAGAGAAATAGGAAAGGCCAACAGACTTAGAGCTTAGACCCCAATTCTATCCTTTCTCTCCCCCACCGATACAGAAGCGCCGCCAAAGCACACACTGCATCGAGCTGAGGGGCAGTCCCAGAGGTCTCCTCTGGGTTTGCACCCCCAGTCTGGTACTAGAAGCTTACCCCCCAGGTAAAGGAACAAATGGTCCCTTACCCAGAGGAGACCTCTGGGACTGGGACCATTTGTTCCTTTACCTGGGGGTAAGCTTCTAGTACCAGTCCCAGAGGTCTCCTCTGGGTAAGGGACCATTTGTTCCTTTACCTGGGGGTAAGCTTCTAGTACCAGACTGGGGGTGCAATCCTATCCAGCTTTCCAGTGCTGATGCAGCTGTGCCAATAGGTGTGCGCTGCATCCTGCAGCGGGGGGGGGCACTCATGGAGGCCTCAAGGTAATGGAGCATTTGTTCCCTTACCTCGGGGCTGCATTGTGACTGCATCAGCGCTGGAAAGTTGGATAAGATTGGGCCATGCAAATCCATGTGGACCAGGAAAGTGGATCGAGCCCTGGAAGGGGGATAGGATATTGATGGTGCCACTTCCCCGATACTGTCCTCTTCCTGGCCTCGTTCCACCACCTGTTCTACCTTCTCCTTGCCCTGTTCCACCCCCTCCCTCCAGCCCCCCACAAGGGCCCACAATGACTTACTGGTGCTGAGGAACGTGGAGAATCCACTTGCAGCAGTGGCTCAGCATTGTGATACAGCATGTCGTGTTTTGTGACAGCTGGAAAGGACCTTACGCCACTGGAACTAGCGTTCCAGTGGCATAAGGCCCACATAGGATTGTGCTGTTAGTCTCATAACCCTTTCAGCACAATTATATAATGTTAAGCAGGGGCAGTGGCGTCCTAACATGGGGGGAGCAGGTGTGCTCCACCCCAAGCGCCGAGCTTCCGGGGGGCGCGGCAGCCGGGCTCGGGGCTGCGCAGCGCGGCGCGGCACCGGAGCCCAGCTGGCGCGCCCCTCGGAAGCGTCACCGGCTTCAGGAGGCTCCGCTCCGAAGCCGGGAGAAGCGCTACTCCGAGCGACCGCTCAGCTCGGCGGTCCGGGCCTTCTGAGAAGGTTCTGCGTGTCGAAGCGCCTTTTACTCCCTTTTGCGCATGCGCAGAACGTTTCTGAGGGCAAACGGGCAGCCGTTTCGGAGTAGCGCTTCTCCTGGCTTCGGAGCGGAGCCTCCTGAAGCCGGTGACGCTTCCGAGGGGCGCGCTGCTTCCCGGGGCTCCGGTCCGGTGGCACGCTACTCAGCCCCGAGCCCGGCTGCTTGGGGGGGCGCGGAGCGATGGGGGCGCTCCACCCCCCGCCACCCAGGCGCTGGGAGGGCTGAGTACGCCACTGAGCAGGGGTAGTGTCAGAAGGCAATCAGGTTGGTCACATGCCCTTCCTAGGACCCCTCTGGTTGGGCCACCCCAAACCCTTAATTACTCTTCACAGTAATAGTACCCAATGCACCATCAGAGAGCCATTTTGGGGGGGGGTTACCTTGAGGGTCCTTGTGTAGAGCTTTGATCCAGGGCCCCCAGCAACAGGCCACCTGTATTGGTGTTAAGGATCATATTTGACAAGAGTTGCTCTTACATTAGACATTTAGCTCAGATACATGGTTTTTTCAAGTTGATTTTAAATAAGAATCAAAGGGGTTTTGTGTTCTTCTGGGAAGCGGTGTTTCTCAGAGGGCACCCCTCTGTTTGGTCTGTTTAGCCTGGGACGGAGGCAGCAGATAGAACTACTAGTTTCCCTTCCCATTCAGCTGCTGACCCAGTAAAAAAGGGAAAGCAGAGAACCACTAGGTGCTACTTCCCTCTGTCAGCCTGCCTTCTCTAGCTACCTTCCCTGATAACTATGATTTCACGACCTATGCTGGCAAATGCTGATTTAGTTTCACAACCATAATACATGAAAGAGTTCAATGCCTTGCTGTTCTTGCTATTCTTACTACATTTTATGTAATATCAGAAGCAGCTATATAAAATATGCCCAGTTTCACTTCTCTTTTTGTTTTGCTTAACATTGAGCCTATTGAAGAATTTTGGAGAACTGGAAAGCTAGCAGCGCAAGCCTTTTTGTCATTTTGGTTTGGTCCTAATAATGGTATTATTGGATTGTGAGTTTTGAATGAGCAGGTATGTGTGTAAAGTTCTTCCCCTGTTCTTGAGTCTACTTCTGAATTGCATGAACCAACATTACTTGATCATTATGATAGACCCGTTCGTTCTCTCTAGGTGCAGCAGGTCACTATGAATGTTTTATGTTCATTTACGCACGGAAGTTAAACAGTTCTGCATTTTTTATCAGTTCTGAAAAAGCTGTGCCAATGTGTGTGACAACAGCCATGTTGAGAGTCACTCTATATCTCAAACCTACCAGTATGTCTTCTTTGCTTGCACTTTTCTCTTCAGGATATCTTTATGATACACATCCCACCAGTTTATTAGACTGTCAGAGCAATTCTAACCAACTTCCCAGCGCCCGTGCAGCCGCAATGCAGCCCCGAGGTAAGGGAACAAATGTTCCCTCACCTTGAAGAGGCCTCCGTGATGACTGCCACTGCACTGCAAAATGCAGTGTGCACCCTGTTGGCACAGCACTGGAAAGTTGGTTAGGATAGAGCAGTGGTTCCCAAACTGGGAGGCGCAGCTCCCAGGGGAGCTGCGGATACCCACCAGGGGAGCCGCAGAGTGCCACGGAATCCTCTCAGAAAGCAGTGCAATGCCAGTTGCATTGGCAGGCATTAACATAATGTAATGGGGAGCCGCGACCAATGGTCGGCAATGGTCAAGGGAGCCACAGGTCGAAAAAGTTTGGGAAACACTGGAATAGAGCCTTGTTCAGTATGAATTGTAAACAGAACCAACTCAGCGTAGTTCTGAAATGTTGGAGCAATACCAGTGTCAAGCATGGTCATCAAAGCAGAACTGTCACTACTGGTCCTAAGGCATGATCTGAAGGCACTTAATGCAGCATCCTGAGAAGGTCTATATCAGCTCAATACTTGGACAGGAGACCACCTGGGGCCCCTGTGTAAACCACCTTGAAAGAAAGATGGGATATAAATGTAATAAATCAATAAAGACTACCTCGTTATCAGAATGAGTGTTATGTCTTTCCACAACTGAAAGACACTTCCCTAGGTCAGATTGTGTACAGATCCAAGTGCTGAATTGGATGCCAGCTAGCGCTTATTAAAATAGTATTTGATATCTCCTCTTCATGACTAGAAAGCAATGAGCAATCTTGAGTACACATTGAGGTTACTTTTCATGGCGGCAGCAACACTCTCGTTTTTCTGTTCAGAAGCAGCATTGTTTTTTCAGTTTTCCAAACAGGAAGAAACAGTTCTTGGAGATCACATTGGGGATTTCCCTCCACTGGACAAGAAGCTTTGTTTGTCAAAACTCTCTATGTATGACCAATATCATATACTGTACAATTTTGACTGTATTCAGAAATGTCTTCCTCGATTCTGTTTTCATCTCTAAGAATTACAAAACCCGGAAGTGGTCAAAATCACCGTGGAGCGGTGATCTAAAGCTTGGGGAGACCCATGGAGGGGTCCATGGGCCTCCACACAACCTCCAGAGGCCCCGGTAAGTAAAAAAAATCATTTTTATCTGGCGAAGGCGATCCCTGGAGGACCAACGAGCACAGCTCTTGCCTTGAAGAACACCCCAATTTGCAGTGAAAATGTGGTCACAAATCCCACATAACTGGATGTGACTCATGGATGTGACTCATCGATGTATTTTCTCACAGAATAACTGTACATTTTGTCTGGGCCTAAGTTAGTTAAATTCCACATTACTTGAAATTAACCCATCATCTGAGTGCTCATTTTGGAACATTGTTTACCATTGCCATAAAAGGCCTTGTATCCTGTTCTGAACAGCATGACAAATGTGACATTTTACGCAAATTCTATGCTTCTACTTCAAAATGAGCATTTTTTCTACCTTAACATCCCAGCTACATGACAGTGGCAATATTCATCTTTGTTTGGCTATGGCCCCTTCGGAGCTCTTTTCAGGTTCCACCCCCCCCCCCCCCGCCTGTCAAACGACGATACAACACAAACAGATAAACATAAAATCCCCTTCTCACAGTTTTCAGTCTGTGGTCCCCTCCCAAGGGGGCCATATGGCCCTTGTTGAGAGTGGCTGAGTTAAGCTATTCTGATTTCCATCTGCACTGCCATGTGCTGAGGTCATATGTATGCCAACACCTTGTGATGGAGTCTTTGTATATTGGCTTTTGTCACTGCAAGTTCTCAAAAAGCTACTTCTTGCAAAAAGGTCAATCCACTTAGAGCTTATTGTGCATTTTCATGAGTACCTCAGTGGAACATGAACATCAGGACAGACCACTTGAAAACCATGTACAAAACCATTTACAAAGAAGGTTGTAAAACTGTGCCCTTAGATATAACCAAACATATTCTTCTGTTAATGACTTTTGAATTGATATTGCTTGTATCAAGGAGCTGATATGGCAAACTGGAAGAGACAGTACAACCATCTAATTATAACACTGCAAACAGCTGTGCCGCTGTTTTAGCCAACTGCATCATCTTCCACTTTTTCTTCAGGCTGTTAGTGAACCACGTCATGAACTCTTCCTTAAATGTATCCTCTTGAAGTCCCTGCTGCCATGATGCAAGTTCATGTCCTAGATGAAGCAAAGAAACTTGACAGCTGTAATTCTGCAAGCAATTCAGCCCCATTTGCTACATTCTTTTGAACATATACATATCCTGTTTAGTTATGACATCAGCAGATACTGTAGGTGTAGACCACATTCCAGGTATGGCACCTTAATATGCAGTTGAGCCCATACAACCCTTAAGGTCAGGTGCACAGAAAACATGTTATTTGTTAGGCCCAATGCATTTTGAGTGAAGGCTCTTCCTTGGGGACATTAGTGAAAAGAACAGCAACCTTCATTGACTGTTTTCTATATTATATGAGCCAAATTAATTCTAATGAATTTCTCAGATAAAATCTGGGAAATACTGAGGCAATATTCACTTTCAAGAGAGGTCTGCCAGATTTTATTTTTAGTTAGAAAATCTTTTGGAGTTTTGGATAACGGTCTATGCTGAATCTGTTAATCAGTTATCAAAATGTTTGGGGAAATCTATTATGTGTTGAAGATATTTATTAGTATTTTGAACTACATTTACTTTTCTATGCCATACTTAATTTGAGGAAAAATTGGTATGCTGCAATAAATCAGAGATATAATCACCTGCTCATCTCTGGTTTATATTGCAGTGCTATGGGTTGCACAGTTGAGAATAAGCAGAGTGTGTAATTCATCTGTGAAACTCCTTGCCACAGGATGTGGTGATGGTACCTGGCCTAGATGCCTTTAAAAGGGGTTTAGACAGATTCATGGAGGAAAAGACCATCACAGGTTTCAAGCCATAAGCAACCTCCTGGCTTTGGAAGTAGGTTTTCTCTGTGCCAGGTGCAGGGGAGTGACAACAGGAAACAGGTTATCTTGTTGGCTGTGTGATCCCTGAGGCATCTGGTGGGGGCACTGTGTGGGCTTACCAGATTTCCAACCAGGACAGAGTGCTAGACCTTTAGGAGAAGGAATATGGGCAGGTGTAGCTTGTTAAACCTTAGAGCACAATCCTAGGCATGTCTACTCAGAAGCAAGCCCCATTGTGGTCAGTGGGGCTTGCTTCTGAGTAGACATGCCTAGGGTTGTGATTTAAGGTTTAACAAGCTACACCTGCCCACATTCCTTCTCCTAAAGGTCTAGCACTCTGTCCTGGTTGGAGATCTGGTAAGCCTAGCACTGTGTGATACAGGAAGCTGGACTAGATGGGCCTTTGTCCTGTTCCAGCAGGGCTTGTCTTATGTTTTATGTTCTTATGTGGTATTTCACTCCCATTACCCATTCTCTTATGCAAGAAACAGTGCCAGCTTCCACAGCCTTCAATCAAGACATGACATTTTGCTCCTAATGTTTCTTACCTTTGCCAGTTCTACCTCTACCCACCTATAAAATGGTTCAAGTCACCTTTTAGCAGTAGCTGTTTCCTTTCTGTGTTTCTTTATTCTTCCCTCTTTATACTTCTTATGCTTGAGTTCCTGTGGGTGAAATGTCTCAACATATGAGACTGTAAATTGTTTAGCAATCCCACTTGTTTAGCAATTTGATGAGTGTTTTATAGCATCACTCAAAGCTTGAACATGCAAGCATTTAAAAGGGAAATTAGGTTTTATATTTTGTTCTTATCTTGAGCATTCAAACAAGCAAGGTTGTACCAGTTGGATTCATGGATCATTAACTGTAAGAATGTTGAATGTTATGATGTGAATGAAAGCAACCATTATCCATATTTGTGCCTAATTTATATTTTACACTAAATACAAAATGTAAGTACCAACAATTGTTTGAATTACATGTGATTGCCATCTCAGACTAACAGCGCAATCTAACTTACACCACGGTTGTAACCTGCTGTGTAGCAAGACGGGAGGCTGCAGAATGAAAAGAGGATTCAAATCCCCTTTGAATCACCCTTTGGAGGGGATTTGAATCCCCTTTCCATTCTGGGGCCTCCCATTCTCACTGGACTGCTGGTTACACCGGTGGTGTAAGTTGGATAGGATTGCGCTGTGATACATGCTTTTTGAGCTGCTTAACATTATACATTAGATACTGGGCTCTAACTTTCTCCATTCCAACTTCTCTACCAGGCTGATTCAGACATCAAAATCATTTTCATGCAATGGTTGTGCATGATTCACCTGAAGAACATGGATGGTGTGGGCCACCCAGTTTCCTAACAGCAATTTTTCTGATCATGGCAATATGTTTTTCAGCTCCAATTACGTCAGGTATGGCTTCTGGGTAGCAACTGTTGTTTCTGTTGACCGCCCTGGTCATACTTTACATCTGTTATCAACTCGTTTTATGGAAGGAACATGTTCAGGACTCAGGAGGAGAGGCAGTATGTTGGACCAAGCCCATCTCACACTATTTTTTTATAAAGTCTCCTAGCCACAACCAGTCATCCCTCCACCACATGTCTCTTTCTCTGGGTTGGCAACTAAAGCGTGTCTGCAACATTTGCACCTCAAAAGGTTGGCTCTGGCCCTGAGGCCTCCCATTTCTGTTTGTTGTATTACATTCTTTACAAAACATGTAACAAGGACAGCAAGAACTAGTTATGTTGAAAACAGCAGCTTCCGAGAGCTACATAATAGACAGTCCAATCCTGCCTATCTTTAGGCCAGTGGAACAAGCGCTGAAGCCTAAGACATTGCAAAAGTGCCATAATAAGGCATTTTTGTGGTGCCTTGCATGTAAGTGGTGCCGGCACGGAAGCCGGCACCACTCACACCACCAGCGTTCCAGACTTGTGCCGGTCTACGCAGGTGAGTGCTGTGCCGGTCGGTGCAGGGGCATGGGGAGGGTGGGCAAGGGCAGCAAGGGAGGGGGCCATTGGCCAGTCTGGCCTGGGAGGGGAAAGGGATATTGGCGCTGAGTTGCACTGATATTTCGAGCCTCTTCCCAGGGTGGGCCGGCCTTACATGACCTCCCCAGTTGTGCGTCAGCTAAAGAGCTGGCGTGCATCTGAGGAAGCCCATTGGAACCCACGCCACTTACCCTGGGGAAAAGGGACGGACGTCCCCTTCCCCTGAGGTGAGCCTAGGCCACGCTGGTGTGGGCAGTATCCTGTGCAGGATGCTGCGGCTGGCCACTTAGGCCGGCCACTGCAACTTGCACAGGATTGCACTGTGAAATTCTTCTAGAATTCTCTAGAAACATAGAATTAAAAAAACACTATATTATTTATAAGTTCACACTGATTTTTTTAACTCCTAAGTCTACCATGATTAATGATGCATCTTTCCTCATCCTTTTCGTATCCTTATAATGCAGCTGTATTTGTATTAATGAATCACTTCCATAATGGAAACAAATGGTGTGCAAAGGGTGTTATATAAGAATCACAACATCCTTTGCCCAAAGGGGATGATTTTTTTATGAACGTGTAAATAGAAACAAGTGTAAATAGAAGCACCTTTAGAAGCCCTTTGTATAAGAGCTGGGCATGTGGAAACTCCTTTTAAATGGATTGAGCTTACTGAAGCAATATTGCTAAAAGCTATACAAGATAAATAATTTAGGTAACGATAGTACTGCAGCACCCTCTCCCAACAACCAAACAAGTGAATGTGTTGCCCACAGGTCCCATGTGGCTTTTCATCTTTTGTATTGGGGTGAAGAACTCCCCATATGTAACTAAAACTTGGTTTTATGTAGTTCAACTTGTCTTACGTACCGTATCAGTCTTCTATGATGCCAGGCCATTCTGCAAAGGCAGACAGACATGGATTGCCAGCTTTATGACATCATTTCCAGGGACCCAAACTTTGTTTTGTTTTAATGTGTCCTCCTTACCTTTTTAAAATGTGCAGGTGATTATATATAGAGCCAAGATGGTGTAGTGGTTTGGGAGTCGGACTTGGAAGATCCAGGTTCAAATCCCTGCTAAGCCACAAAGCTTCCTGGGTGACCTTGGGCCAGTCACTATCTCTCAGCCCCACCTACCTCACAGGGTTGTTGTGAGGACAAAAAGGAGGGGAGGAAATATGTACACCACTCTGAGCTCCTTGGAGGAAGGGCGGTATAAAAATGTGAAAAATAAAAAAATAAATAATATATATATATATCTAGCTTGCATGTTTTGCTAGAAACCATCAACCATTTTTCTTCTCTATTAGATGCAGAGACTCTGTAGGATGAACTTCTTGTTTAGTGGGTAGATTTTTTTATGTCTTTCAGTAGCCACCTGTACTTTACCCATATTCTCTTTTACCGAAGAAGCTGTGACTAGGCTGAACACAGATGGTACTTTTTAAAAGATTGCTGTACCACTGTAAACTCTGGTGAAACAGGCTTTACAGAGCTTGAAAGACTGATTTGATTGGAGATTATAGGAGAAAAGAAATGAGTATGCACACTTCCATGAACAAGGGCTCTATCATACTTTTTTAAACTTTATTTCAAACTATTATCCATCTTCATCCCTGTGTGAAATGTATATTCTATTATCCCCACCATGGAAATGTGAATTATGTTCAAGATGTCCTAAAACTGGACAAAATAGAAATTTCCTAATTGACTGTCTATCTGCATGTCTAATGTCGCATGTTCTGTTCTATTCTTGCTTTTGAACTTAGTTTATTTCTATTGTTAAAATCCCAACAACTGCCAGAGACTTTTCAAAATAAACTGTGAGGATTGTTCTGACGTTTTCTTCTTCTCCCCCACGCCCCACCCACCCTCACTTCCTCTTCCAACCTCATGCCAACAGGATAGATGATTGTAATTTACTATGGGAGCATATCAATATCTGGGGTTCTAAGGAAAACAGAAGTTGCATACAGAAGATAGTTTTTCAGGGACTTGGGGGTGGCACTGTACAGCAACTGTCATTGCTTATGGGATTAAACAGCTATCATTCATTTTCTTGTGTACCAACATGGCCTCTGATTACATCAGTTTTGCAGGTTTTTGTAGTGCATCAAGCCAAAATAGATTCCAGGCACATCATGACCAATACTACTACTATAAACATATATGCTTACCTGTGACTGTGATGGGCACATAGTGCATGGAGAGGGGGTATTTTCTCTTTGCGTGGTGATACCATTGAAACTTGCTCCTCTGAAGCTAGTATTCACTTAGTATTCACATTACTGCCAATGATAGCTTCCCTCCTAAAGCAAACAGATGCTGAGGGAGAGGCATTTTTGTCAGAAGCGTGATGGGAGGGCAAAGGGTTATGTACCACTCCTGCATATTGCAGTACCAATTCTTATTTCCCCTCTCTCCGCATTCACACACGTGGTTGTTAGTTAAGTTATTATTCAAAACCAAAACCAAACAAAACCATGCACACAGGACCAAACTACATGTTTAATATAAAGTATAGTTTAGCCCTTACAGAAGAATGGTACCGACGTGTGTTGCACTGTGAACAAACTGGTGGTGACAGTCAAGTAACAGCTCTCTGCCAGGACTGATAAATAGCATCTGTTTGGAATGACAGTACAATATACTGTATTTATAGTTAAAATCGTTCCTCCACCAAGGCAGTCAAGTTTCTTAGTGAAACTTCATTCTTATGAATAGTGCACCTCCAGGCTGAACAATTAAAAAAATGTTGTTAGATTATTAACTATCACCATTATCATCCTAGCTATCCATATGTAAAGTGAAACCAAGCTATTGACGTATTTTGAAGTCATACTAGTACCTAATATGACTTGTGATGATGATGATGATTTTGACAGTCTGGCAAAGAGTAGGCTTACCAGATCTCCAACCGGGACAGAGTGCTAGACCTTTAGGAGAAGGAATGTGGGCAGGTGTAGCTTGTTAAACCCTCAGAGCACGATCCTAGGCATATCTACTCAGAAGCAAGCCCCATTGTGTTCAGTGGGGCTTGCTTCTGAGTAGACATGCCTAGGATTGTGCTCTGAGGTTTAACAAGCTACACCTGTCCACATTCCTTCTCCTAAAAGTCTAGCACTCTGTCCCGGTTGGAGATCTGGTAAGCCTAGCAAAGAAGGTATGGGGACATATTAGGCAATCCATTGGGGGGTCTGTAATTGTAAAATGGTAGAAACCCTGGTCTAGGCCATTGACTTTTCCAAGACCTCTTTTAGAAACAGTCTGCAGTTCAGGTTACACTAAGGCAGGCTTACCAGATCGTCGCTGGGACGGGAGTGGCCCCCTTAAGGGTAGACCGCTCCCGTCCCGGCGACGATCTGGTAAGCCTGCACTAAGGCAGTGTTTCCAAAACTTTTTTGACCTGCGGCTCCCTTGACCATTGGTGACCATTGGTGACCATTGGTGACCATTGGCCGCGGCTCCCCATTACATTATGTTGATGCCTGCCAATGGCATTGCACTGTTTTCCACAAGGATTCCATGGCACTTGGCAGCTCCCTTGGCTGGTTTCTGTGGTTCCCCTGGGAGCCACACCTCCCAGTTTGGGAACCACTGCACTAAGGTGAAATTCTATCCAACTTTACCTGGAAGTGAGTCCTATTGCTCACAGAGGGACTTACTTCTGAGTAAATATGCATGTCAGCACTCTTGGGCAGCAACCCTGTACACACTTATATAGGGGGGGGGGAGTCCCATTGCACTCAATGGAAATTACTTCTTAGACATAGGATTCTGCTGTTAATATACCATTTATATTTCCTTGGGATTTTTAAAATATTATTTTTTCAATTTGCAACTTACTCCAACAGTTTGGCATGGAATGAGCTACATCTTTAAATAAAATACAGTATAATAAATTTCAAAGTAGGAATGTGTGGCAGAAGAAGAAAACATACTAATGAAGAAACAAAGTTAATTTTCGTTCTTCTTGTGGTATAGTCAGTGGGCCTTGACTCTGATCTGTGGCTATGTGGGGCGTGATTGTGAGTTTCTACACTTCAAATTTACCGCTACACCACTACTTGGCTCAGTTGCTTGAGTCTTCCATAGTTATCATATCTGCAGGCTGCTTTTGGGATGTCACAGCATGTTCCCTCCTACTGTCCACTTGCATCACACAGCACGTCACACAACAATGTTATAATGGTTAATTTATAAAAGGGTGATAACCTTTTGGGTTCCTGCCAATCCTATGAATCTGTGTCATAGGGGGGAAAAAACAGGGTGGGACCCTCATAAGCACACACTGCTTAGACAATAATTGCATAGAACAACAGTCAGCCTCTAGAGTTTACGTACCACTTTTGTAAGTACATAGTAAAAATTATTCAATTTATTTATAGGAAGGTGGGGAGAGACAAGGATATCCTCTGAATTATTGTAGATCAAAACCCTGAGAGAGCTTCCTGATTCCAACTGTGCAACTAGGAAACAGGAAAAGAACAAAATTGAGATTTATTTTTTAAAAAATCTCTCCAACTAGCCAGTGTGTTGAACAGCAAAATTATTATTATTATTCTCATAATAAGTTCTAACTCCATGGTCACATGCCTTCAAGGAACTCACTATTAGCTTTGCCATGGTATTGTGAAATTATAGGCAGTGCAAAAGCTCTGATGTCATCAGAAAGCAGTCTTTGGGCTTCTGTGCCCAAGAAACTAAGCAGTGGAAAATACTGAAGTGAGTTCTGTCTCAGCAATAGCCAACAAATTAGGGTTCCTTCTTGACTTGTGGATGCTACACCAGAGTGACTCCCTTTCATGCTGCAACAGTAACAACACAAGGAACTCAGTGCAGTTCCTTCCAATGTCGACATCCCCCCAGGAGGAGTAACACTGGTTTGGGAAGAGCTGCAGCAGAAGATCTTCCCATGGGGTCTTCCAACAACTACATTTGCAATATGGGAAGGAACAGTGCTGCAACAGCTCCCATACTTCAAGAGTAATAGAAAAAGATGCCTTTAGACGTGAGAGCTGAAATGCCAGGTAACATAGACCTTTGGCCTGGATGGCTTAGGAAATGAATGATATTTCATTGCTTCATGAAATGCAAGGTTACATCATCTTGTTATCTCTGATGAAAAAGAGATCAGAAAATGTGCATTTCATCCCTGCAGCTTTGCTGTATGTTACCTAGAGAATGACCTCGGATTAGAGGTTGAAACATTGGTATTTTTGTAAATACTGGACTTCTCTGATTTTACCGTTTTAATTCTCTGGATGTGCGCTTTTATTGGTGGCTCTGACGAAGATTTTTTATGGATTTTATTGGAGGTTTCTGTGTTTATACTCTCAATACATGGCTATTTTACCCATAAACTGTGTTTCTTGTTAAATGTGCATTCCTTTATACAAATATAGTAGCATATGGTGTCATGTAGCCCAATGGGCTTAAGTAGTGGATGGATTGTTTTCTGATCACAAATGTTCTTCAACAACATTGAACTATAACATTGAATATGGGATCCAAACTTTCTTGATTGGTACAGTGACCAAATCATGACAAACGTTGGAATTGTGCACTTCGTAATAAAAACAAGAAACTTGGGGTTGTATATCCTAATAACCTCTTCCATAAATGATAAGCAGTTCTGTTCATGCAGGGTGTGTGTGTGTGATTTTCACAGATCTCTCCTTAACCCTGCAGTCTCCTGAGTACTATACACATTAGTCCTGTTCTGGAGGATTCCCATTGACACTCCAATGCAGGTTTTTTTTTCAAGGTGCATATTGGTGAAGTCATGGTTTTGCAGTCAAAAAACATTGCAAATAATGGAATATGTTGGTTCTAAATGCTGATCAATTTATCCATCTTCATGTTTTCCACTTTATTTGTGCTTTCTACAAGTTACGGGTAACTTTGATTTCTTACAGTGTGACAACAGAGAACAAAAACAAACAAGTCCAATTTAAGAGCAGTTGCCCTATTTAAGAATGAGCTAGTAACCTGGACTTTTAAGGCATGACATGTTGCAAGGTCTTCAAAAACTCACCCACTTACACCCCAAAACCTGGTTTGGCTGAGGGTGAGTGCAGGTTTCTTTATTCTTGGAGCATCTTTCCACTTCTTGCCTGTGGAACAAGCAATTCACTGGGGGTGCTGTCCAAGCTGCCTCAGCTTTCGCAGTCCTTGGCTACCATGACTTCTAGTGCCGTTCCGATTCTGTCTGTCTTCTCTCTCCGTGTGTTGGGAGCCTCCACAGCTCCATTTTGAGCCAGTTTCGTACATTTGAAGCAAGATTTAACTGAATAGCAAATGACAGTCAACTCTGTCATCAGATGTAAAGACAGCCAGGGTTTCATTTCAGCAGGCTTTTCTTTGTTGTTGTTTGTCTTGGTTTTTGGTGGGTTTGGCACTGGAGTTGCAAACCAAAGTCCTTCCACTTACATAGTAACAATTACAAATGTATAACTATGTTGTCATTCACACCTCTGTGACTTTTATTTTTCAAAACATGGAACTAGCACGTTTAGCATTGTTGCATATCAGAGCCAAAGGAAAAGTCACATGGAGTGCAGGAGGCACCCCCCCCCCCCGAGTCTCTATGAGGTTTTTTTAAAAGGCTGCACAGTCTTTGGATATGTGAGTTTTTGTACAAAACATATAAACTTCTGTACCTGCTGAAGTCCATGCAACCATACTATATATGCCTGAAAGCAAGGGTTAAGTGGCAGATAATATTTATAATTATCATACAGTGTTTAGGAATTACGGGAGCAGATGCCATGTAGAAAGATAACTTGAAATTTAATATATTCCAATACCGCTCACGGGTCTCCAAATTCAGGCAGCCGCGCACGGAATAAAACACCATTAAAATCCAAGGCAAGCAGTCCAACGTTTCATTCTGCAGACTCGGAACCTCTTCATGGGAACAATCATAAAAGATTGCAGATGAAATTGTCCTTGGTTTACCCCTTCTCGTTTAAAACCGCAAAAACGTGGGGGAAAAACAGTCAATCAGCAGCGGAAATGAACTGACCGGGTGACCGCACTGTTTATTTATATTTATAATATTTTTTTTTAAAAAAAACAGTTATTATGGTATTCATGTTAAGACAGGTGTTAAAGGTTTCTCACTAGCATCTATTTCAAAGTCATTTTTCAGGGACATTGTATCATGTATGAGATAAATATGATGCTAATGCAATGGTTCAAAGATCTGGATCCTTATCGAAACTGTACTTGACCTTGCGTTTTGAGCCTTTTTCTGCAGCAAAATGCATGTCATCTCAGCTCTCCTGCTATTCAGTTATCCCTGTGAAAGAAAGTGACACCATGGCAAGACGCCCTATAGCCCAGAGCATAAAACACTCTAATTCTCTCAACTGCTTCTTTGACGCAGTCTCCCATTTTGCTCATTTGAGGTTTGTGATGGATACCTGTGTTTTTTTCTCTGCTTTTGCAGTGGAGCCAACAGGAAGGGCATGTATTTGGTATGTGACACAACAGGGCCTCCGAGAGGAATTTTATCAGGGGGTACAAAGTTTCTTTTGGGCCCCTTCTCAAAGGGGGAAGAAGGGGCAAAACAGGATGGAGTAATAGCCAGAAAAGTCTTCAGAACCCAGGTCTAACAGGCTTTGTGATGTGGCACCCAGGTCTACCTGCCTGGTAAACCTGGCCAGGCCACCGTCTTTCACTCTCCATGAGGCCAGCTGAGATCCCAGGAAATTTCTGGTGCCCCTCCTTTGGCTCCTGGGCCCCCCTTTTGACCTTGGGCCCGGGTACAATTTACCCCCTTTACTCCCTCTCATGGGCCCTGCGACAGACTCCAGCACCCAGGTCTCTCATATCAGTCATCCAAGAATAGCACAATGTGATGCTGGAGGATGAGCAAGTGAGGCAGTTAGGAGAAGTGTGTGGAAATAACTAGAAGATATGCAATTGCATTTGTGTTACAGAGTAGGTCAGGCCAAAATGAGATGTCAGTTATGATGTTAGCCATAAGATATGTACATCTAAAAACAGGCAAAACAGTATTTGCATTGCAGTGAAGAATAAACACTGCAAATACAGTATTTGCATTGCAGTGAAAAATAAACACTGACCTACTTTTTCTGGCAGAGCCCTGCAAAAGTTGTGACCCACCAAACCAAATCCAGCCAACCACACTTGGTGGTATCATCATGCCTGGTATCATTTGTGGATATATTGCTTGCTTGGTGGAAGGAGACTTGTAAGCACATGGAACAGGTAGCTATTATGCACCTTGGACGAACAGAATACAGTATTTCTGGCCTCCTTTCACTTGAAAGAATCTCTAATCGTTAATAATTTATAAACTTTTTACTGTAATTATTTGCATTACTGTTGTTTGTTCTGTACTAAACAGTGAAATAATATTTTCAAACTATATTTTCTCTCTAATTTTGTTATACATGGGGTCAGAATACATGCTGTCTGGAGATCTGTGATTAGTCCTTTTAGATTTTAAAAAAATCAAATTCAAATGCAGCCACTTTGGGCTGCCAATTAGTTCATAACATCAGAGAGGGTGTTTTAACACTTCACTTGTGCCATTTTCCCAACCAAAATCACTCCCAGACTCCTGTCTCCTTCAGTTTACATTCATGAGCCTTGTTATCCACACACTCCTTCCTTTTTACATTTTCAATACTCTCAGCTTCATTTATCCCACTGTGCCTATTTAGAAATAGTCTTGCACACTCCCAATTTTCTCGATATTTATTTTCCTTTCCTTTTTTTTAAATTGCCAACATAATTAGGAAAAGTTACAGAGGGGGAGCCAGACCATTTGATACCCGGTGCGGGAGGCCTACGCCCCAGCCTCAGCGCCCTACGCCCTGGGGCCCACCGCACCACCGCACCCCATTCTGCGTCGCCTCAGAAATGTTATCAAGTAACACCCAGACTCAGGTAGGTGATGCTTCTTGAGGATGACGAAGTGGAACGACTGATTTGCTCACGTTCTGTTCAGTAGGCTCCCTTGCCCATTTACCATGTGCCCATGCAATGCCCTCTTAGAACCCTCCAACTGCATCTTGTACTCTGATGTTTCTTCATTTGGGGGGCTTGGAGAAGAGAGGGCATGTTTTTTAAAAAAAATGTACTGTAAACAGCTCCATCAATCTTTCATTGATGTGGATACCTTTTTATATCGTGTTGTCACTTAGCTACCTTTCTACGATAGCACATGTTTAATTTTAATGAGAAACTTTGTGTACACCGCTTTGAGTACCAGAAAAGCTGTATATATGAATCCTTTAATTAACTAAATAAACTTCAGTTTAAATTTCCCTGGACTATTTTGAAAGGAGATGAGCTAGAATATGTGACTCTTAGGTGAGTATACTAATAGGGCTAGAAGAACATTGGTTTCTTTACAGTGCAAACCTTTGCGTGTCTACTCAGAAGTACATTTCATTGAATTAAATGGCACTTAAAAGGTAAAGGTGACCCCTGACAATTAAGTCCAGTCGTGTCCGACTCTAGGGTGTGGTGCTCATCCCCATTTCAAAGCCGAAGAGCCAGCGTTGTCCGAAGCGGTACCTATTTATCTACTCGCATTAACATGCTTTGGAACTGCTAGGTTGGCAGGAGCTGGCCAAGCAACGAGAGCTCACCCTGTTGCGGATTCGAACTGCCGACCTTTCGATCGACAGCTCATGGTTCAGCGGTTTAACCCACTGCGCCACCCGCTGGCACTTACTCCCTTACTCCCAGGTAAATGTGCATAGGATTGGAATCTTAATGGAGAGGAAAACAAGCAGAATACAGTATTTGCATTGCAGTGAAGAATAAACACTGACCTACTTTTTAAAGATTACCCTAGTGACTCTCAGCAGATTTATTTCAACTGTTTAATAGAAGCTTTATGTATGTATGTATGTATGTATGTATGTATGTATGTATGTATGTATGTATGTATGTATGTATGTATGTATAAAGAATACTGTATTTATATACTGCTTTTCAACAAAAGGTTATCAAAATGGTATACATAGCAAAGGAATAAGGTTTCCTTTCCTAAACTGGCTCACAATCTTTTAAAAAGCAGCAGAAAGGGACATCAGCAATCAGCCATTTTGAGGGATGTTGTACTGGAACGAATAGGAAGAGTTGTTCTCCCCTAGCTAAATTTAAAAAGAACCACCATTTAAAGATTCCCAAACTTACATGGGAATAACTCCTATTGAACAAAGTTGGATTGAACATAGTGGGATTTGTTTTTGAGTAAGCATGCATAGGCTAGCACACTAATAAACTTTGGCTGCAATCCTATACACACTTACCTGGGAGTAAGTCACATTAAAATCAATGGGGCTTACTTATGAGTAGACATGCATAATATTGCATTGTTTGTATATTTGTTTGGAATATTTTTAATTCATTTTTTCAATTAAAAATGTTTTAAAACTATTGCAACTAGCTCCGTCTGGGATGAAAAAAGCTAGATCAGGGCTGTCAAACGCGTTTCATACAGTGGGCCAAATAGCATTCATGGTGTCTGCTGAGGGCCGGAAGAGATGTCATTAAGCAGGAACTCATGACATTAAGCAGGTGATGACCAGAAATAGGCATTTTTTCTCACTTAGAAACTCATTAGCTGCAAATGACAGAAGAGAAAATATGCAAATCTCAGATAAGTGTGTCAAATCTCAGATAACTGGGGGTAAGCCCAATTGACCACAGATTTACTTCTGAGTAGAAATGCATAGAATTGTGCTGTGAATGAGTTATGATATTCAACCTTTACCTGAAAGTAAAGGTCACTGTAAGTCTTCGTGACTCAACAGTGATGACACTTCCGGGTTTGCACCGCCAACTAAGTAAAAAGGGGGGGGGGTTGGATTTACCTGTCTGCGGCAACGAGAACCTGGGTTGTGCGGTGTCTCCAGCCACCACCGGATAAGTCCAACCCCCAACCCCCATTTTTTTACTTAGTCGGTGGTGTGAACCTGGCAGTGCCGCCGCCGCCGTCCTGACATCACCACCAAGTCGGCACTGCCCTTAAGGGGAAAGACATTGTCTCCTGCCAGACCTTGGGGTCATGACCCCAAGGTTGAAGTTCATGAGTTATAATAAGATTCAAAGTAGAAATAAGTGGCAGAAGTAGAACACTTTCTAATTAAGACATTTAAAGTAGATTTGTTTTGTTATGTTCTTAATAGGGTGTGGCTATAGGACTGTCATGATGAGCACCTGCACTTTAAGCTGCTTTACCACGACACCACTGGCAGTGATCAAGGATTGTACTTGTTACAGAGACTGCTTTGTGTAAACTGCATATCATCTCAACATCTGTGTAGAAAGCAAAAGCTTCAGAAGAAAATATGTGGTTGCTGCTGAATAAATGTCACTTGGCAATATAATATACATTCTAATGCATGAGTGCTCCTAAGAGCCAGATAGTCTCTCTCCATCAGTCTGGGGAAATAACATGCTGTATAAAAAAGATGAACCTGATGTAACCTTATTTGTTTATATGGGTCAATGAAAAGGGATTCTTTTTCTAGGTTTGGTTTGTTCTTTAATCTGCAATGTCCAGCATTGCAGGACACTGTAGCAAATCTGTGATACCTTTTCTCAAATGATTTCCCACACTTCTGTAAAGGTAGCATTGCACAGTACAGCTGGCTATTATTTGCATCTAAAAAGTCTTGTGCCTGATTACAGTTTTGTAGCCGTCATGGAGCATATTGGGCACTGTCATGGAGCTCTTACACCAGTACCTGGCTCAACAACGTAGAAGGATGTGATGGACTACAACGGGCTACAGTGACATACAGATTTTCTGGTAATGGGGGTGGTGCATATTGCGCGTCACCCCTGCTTGCCATGAGCCCCCCCCCCACTCGGCAGAGGAGGGAAAATCCGGGCATCGCATGGTGTAAAATTAACATCTATATGAGGAAGGCCTTACATTTTCAGGGTGGGACCACTATCGCCCACCCGGCGATAGTATTTCATCCAACCTCCCTGTTCAGAGGGGATAACATACATCTCTTCACAGCTGCTGCCAATCTTTTCCTTAGGGATCTGCAACAGGGGCTTGTTAATGTTTTGTTTGATGGGGTGGTTGGGGTCAAGCGCTAGGCTAACCCCAGCGTGTGGCAGGCTGCTTGTGGGCTGGGTAGGTAGAGTGCATCATTGGTGTACATTCCGGGGTGGCAAGGTCAAGGGGTGAGCCAGGACCGCTCAGATGATACTTACCTGGGTCGGTGAGGCTGGCTGGCAAGCCCCTTTGACTGGGTATGCAAAGACCAACTCAGGGCTTGCCTGGGGGGGGGGGAGTCTGTGCTGCCCAGCTGCCTCAACCCCCATTGGGGGGTTGGCGGTGGTAAGCTTTCCCAATCCATGAATGGGTTAAGCTTGGAGTCAGAGTGTAGCCGGGGGGAGTGTACGGTCAGCCGCTTTCTCCCACTTAGTGCCCGCACATTCGAGACTGTCATAGTTTACCCTGCTGCAGATTTTCAATAAAGTTAGCCTTTATCCAAGCCTCTGTCTAGCATGGTTATTTGGGGGGGGGGTAGCAGGTAAAGACTAAATATGATGTTTCACAGTATCCCTAATTTTAAGTCTGAGATTACCTGCTTCAAGTAATCATTGTAAGCACGTGGTTGAGCTCTAAATTATCATTTAGAATTGCATTAAAGTTCCACCGTGGTAAAGCACGTGCATTAAGACCTTGGTTTTATCCTTGGCGTCTCCAGGTAGGGCTGGGAAAGACCCCTGTCTGAAACTCAGCAGAGCCACTGCCAGTCAGTGTGTAACCAATACTGAGCTAGATGGACCAATTGTCTGACTCGGTATAAGGCAGCTTCTTACGTTCTATACATTGACCTCACTTTCGGAGACAAGTTGTGTTTTCACTCATGTTTGGTTCTCACTGGGAGAAAATACAGTGAGGAAGGAGGAGGGGAGGATATGCTCCTGTTTACAATGTACTTCTTTGTAAAAGTACAAGATTATTTCATGGACTGTCAGAAGCAATGTGCATAGTGGTGTATCCAGTCTGCAGAAAGGGGCAAAATAAATCCATATTTGGATGGGCAATAAAAATAGAGGATCAGGTATAATCATATGAGCATACTGCAGCAAGACTATGTAGTCAGGAGCAGCAGCAATAGCATTAATGACCTTTATTCATTTTGCCTTTCTTTCTTCTCTTCTCCTGTGGAAGCAGCAACTCTGTCATGAATGAAAAAGATGGCAAGGACCAGCCCCCAGGCTACTGATGCTGTCCAGAACGCTGCAGCCACCCAGAACGGGAGTCAAAAGGCTCAACCAAAACTCCAGGCGAACGGACCCAAAAGCACACATCTTTTTCGCTGCCATCCGCGTGCTCGCGTCTGTGCCGCCACTGGTAAGCTTCCCCCCCCCGCCAGTAAGCTGCCCCCCAGGTGCTGCCCGGGGGTGGGCCGCCCCCCTGCCCCAGGCATTCCTCCACTACTGGCAAGGCCTGATCCAGAACTGTCCCAGGCTTCACCTTGTCTCTTTTAGGACTATGGGGCAGAAAGAGGCTATAATGGTATATGTAGGATGTTCTGGTTTATCAAAAGTTCTGATTTTTTGTCTCTCACAAAAGTTGATTTTGTACGCAACACATCAATATTTCTTGACTCCATGTTGAGTACAATTCAAATACATTGTTGTATAAAATAATGCACCATCTGTGTTCTCGCTTATCAAAATTTTCATTTTTGAACTTGTTGCTATACTACTAGATATTTTCTTCTCAGACAAAAATATGTGGGTGGAATCTGCAAATGGAATATGAGTTAGACGATTTGGCACGATGCTGCAATTATGTTCAACAAGCAATTTATTAGCAGATGATATGAAAAGGATCCAGGTTCAATATTTAATTCCAGGGATTTCTTGACATTGCCATGACTCATAAACATGTTCCTAATGGCATATTGTTCATATGTAGCAATGATCTTTTTAATCGATTTTTAGATACTGTTTTTATTAATTTTCACTAATTGTTTTTTACTGTTTTAAAATGTGATTGTTTTTGTATTGTATTTTTTGTATTGTATTTTCTTTTGTTGTTGTTGTTGTTGTAAGCCGCCTTGGGTCCCTTCGGGGAGAAAGGCGGAAAAATACTGTAAATAAATAAATACATAAATATGCCTTCTCTAAGATACACAGTAAACTTGCACTATTTTCCTTATGTTCAAGTGTTTATATATTTTATTTTATAATATTTTTAATTCTTTAGTGGCTGGTCACCCTTTATACACACATTCAGGGTTCCCCCCCCCCCTTGGCTCAGTGCAGCTGACAGTCCAGACCTAGAATCATTATTCTGCAGAGTTCTCCTCTGACAGCCCTTGAAATAGGCTTATACTGCGCACATTTTCCCCAGTGAAGCCCTATTGTTTTGTTCATTTATAGATCCTCTTTCTGTTCTGTAATAACACAGTAGTGGCACTTAAAGAAAGAGACATGCATACCTTTCAAGTTGAATTTCAAGAAAGCGGGAATAAAAAGTAAGAGGAGCTGAATAATGCATGGAACAACATGCTTTAAAAGGTTTTAAAATAATATAGTGGTATTCTAGTAAAATATGATACATAATAGATAACAAAAGGTCTCCTTCCCCTTCTTACTTGGTAATTTACTGGTCTGGCTGCAATACTGTGGTACACTAACAATTTGCTAAAAGTTAATGTTGGATGCTGCCAATCTTTTAAGCTGCTCAGATAGAGCTTTCCACAAGGTATATGGCAGGAATGACTGACAAATTATGTCACCCATTAATGTAAACAATATTTCTATCATGTAAAAAAGACATATTGATGGGTGAACCTGCAATCCTAAGTAAGTTCCCGCACAGCGATGCAGTGGCACCGGCTGCGCCGCATCCTACGGGGGAATTCATTATGCTGGAGGTCACCTCCCCTTCCTCCGGTGTAAGCAGAGCAGGGCCCAATGGGCCTCCTCAAATGCACGGCAGCTCTGAAGCTGTTAGGCTGGCCCAGGCTGTGATGGGGCTTGGGATATCGCCACCAATATCCCCGCTCCCTCCCAGTCTGGGCTGGCCAATGGCCCCCTCCCTCACCACCCCTGCCCACTCTCCCCCCGCCCCCACACTGACCAGCGCGGACTTACCTGTGGTGGTCGGCGTGAAGTCAGTTCTGCGGCCTAGTAAGCGGTGCCATCCGCGCCAGTGCCGCTTATTCTAAAGGTGCTGCAAATGTGCTTTATGTTTCCTACACTGTATTGGGCTTCCCTTCACTAAACCCATAGAAACAATAATGAAAAAAACTAAACAAATAAATCATGGTTCCTGTGGGTTTAAATATACCATATAATGAATGCCTTTTGCACAAATAAGGTAGAAGTAAAACTTCTAGGAAGTGCACCAAAAATTGAAAAAAAAAATCACATTAGACCCTGGTCCGCTGTTCTTTCAGATCTAGTTTTGTATTTTTATTTTTTAAGTGAGGAAATCTTATTATTTTCTAATCAAACTGGTGAACCATTATCAGGGCTTGCCAAGTGACACAGCTTCATCAAAGAGCCAGGATGAAGTTTTACAAAGGTCCAGCATGGCAGGTAAAGGTATGTAGAAAAAATGTTTCGGGAAAACAAAATCCCATTTGAGTTGATGTAGTAGTTTCCTCCTTAGTACTATTCCTTAGCAGCTTTTTAAATGTTCACAATCTTGTTTTTAAAATAAGTCTTTGTCATCTGGAAACCATGTAGTATATATCCAATGCCTGTGATTTAAGTGGCTAGCAAATGTTTTGCAAATCAATTGCAAGGTCCTAGGCTTTAAATAATGCAGGATGAATGACTCAGAGCCCAATCCTATCCCATGCCACATTTATAGCATGCAGCTGTGCCAACAGTGTGCGCGCTGCATGCTGTGTTGGGGTGCAATCAAACAACTTGCAGGATGTAAGTAAAAATAGTTTATACTTAACCCCTCCCCCCCAGTAGGCTGTCTGATCATGGGTCTCCTTGGACCTACACCTTGGACCTATACCTTGGACCGCCATTTTGCTGGCGCAAGTCCGAGGAGAGCCAGGGAGCATGTCAGATTGGGAATGGGGGACGGGATCTAGCAAAAGTCACTTCTGCCAGATCCATCCCCTTACTGCCAAAGAACTGCCCCTCACACTGGCCTACTTGCCCTGGCACTGTTCAGGGTCCACAGCAGCGGGGATTCACATTTGCAGCTGCTTTCCAGCAGCAGCCTCAAATAGCCCAGCAGTGGCATGATCTTCGCAACTGGACCTTTTACAACAGAGGGATGCTGGTCCTACTGTGGTAAAAGACCCATAAGAATGGGCCATCCATTGGTGTAGTAGATTCACAATATAAGCTTTTTTTTCAGAAAACAATTTCTTAGGAAACAAACTTTTGCCAACCAAAGCTCTAATTCTTGTGTTAAAAAAAACAAGCAAAATAATAGAAGTTGGCTCTTCAATAAGCGGAAATTAGCATAAGCCACCTTTTCCTTCCACAAAATGGAACAATTTTTTTTTAAACAGTTATAGTCTCTGGTTGATCTTCAGTGCGTGCATGAATGTTAACATAAAAGGAACGTGTTTTTCTTTTCTTTTTTTTCATTTATTCTTGTAGTAAAGAAAAGCCTTTAGATGATTGCCCAGAGATGAATTTCAAAAACGAATATAAACAAGTCCACTTTGAAACTAGACTGACTTTACACCAATTATCTCCAAAAAGTTACCTTTGTATGCATCACTCAGTTATGGGACAAGTCATGTGTTGTGATAGAACGTTTGGCATACATCTCTGTAGGTTATTTTTTTCTTCTTCTGTTGATGGCATTCACGGTTGAGGAGGACATTTCCCTCCGTAGTCTTTGATGCCATAGTCATTATTTTCATGCCACCGGGATTATTTTCATACAGCAGTTATTCAAGGTGTGCAAGCCTCACATTTAAAAATTCAGCACCAACAAAATGGTACATTTAGGAGACAGACCTGGGGACTAAAAGCACTGGAAAGAGAGGAGCAGCTACAGGCACCTTTCAATTTACATGAGGGTTACATTCTCAGAAAGTGTGTATATAAAAAACACGTACATTAAATCTGTTTTTCCCAAAGGCACCAATGTAAATGGCATAGGTTAGGGGAAATGTCATCATCGAACACTCACACGGACTGGTGACTTCTGCTTGCCCAAAATGATGTAGGCAGCCGCAACACACATCAAGAGGAGGCAACAAGAGGCAACAAAACATGCAGCAGGGAGAGCAGGGCAACCTCACCACATAACACCCCTCCACTGAGTTCATTGCAAGTGGTGTGCTGAACCGTGGAAAACCAATCAGAATATGTGGGAGAAAACATCATGGGGCGGAATTACGAAGGAAGAAAGTACGGGAGGGCACTCAGATGGACCAGATAGATGCTTGTATGCAGGGCCACTCAGAGGAATTTTATCAGGGAGGGGGTATAAAGTTTCTTTGGGTCCCTTCCCTTCATGTAAATTTGGCTCCTGGTCAGAGGCATCACTAGGACGCGCGTCACCCCAAGGCGGGGTGTGTGGTGTGTCTCCCGACTATTCCCCCCTATGGAACAATCGAGTTTTTAGGGGGCGACCCGGCTGCACCCTGCCCCGGGTGCCCCCCCGCCCCGATCCGCATCGCCCTCCGGACGCTCCGAGGCCGGCCCGGGAGCCGGCCTTGGAGCGTCCGGCCCGGCTGGCGCTCCAGGGCCTTCTGAAAGAAGGCCCAATGTGTCAATACGGGAACTTTTACAGTTTTCGCGCATGCGCAGAGACAGTTTCTGAGGGCAAGGGCCTGCCCTCTTGCCCTCAAAACACTCACTCACGGCGGGGCCGGACGCTCCGAGGCCGGTTCCTGGGCCGGCCTCGGAGCATCCGGAGGGCGACGCGCGACACGGAGGTGATGCACGCCATGGAGGTGACGCGCGTGGGGGTGCGCGCGTCACCCCTTTGCGCGCGTCACCCCCTGGCGGCCCCCCCCGCCATGCTCCAGTGACGTTCCTGCTCCTGGTCCCCCCTTTTTTGTTCCTGGGCCCCCTTTTTGACCCATTTTTGGCCCTGGGCCTGGGTATGATTTTACCCCCCTCTCAGAGGCCCTGCTTGTAGGGAAGGGGGAGGTGGCTGTTGCAGCTCAATTGATGAAAGGGAATTTCCAGAATGCCGATCTCCCGCCCGGCCAACCATCAAACGAGGCCTAATGCCTCGTCAGGAGCTCTGTGACGGAGCTCCTATACCACGGCGATCCAGGGCGGGACTGAAAAGGAGGAGAGCACGCAGCGCGTGCTCTGCCCACGTCGGTCCCGCCCCCTGGAGACAAGGCAGCCAATCGGCTGCCAACACAAGCCCTTGTCGGCGTGCAGGGGTGAAGAGGATAACGAGCGGCGGCTCCGTGAAGCGGGCCGCCGCACCTTTTCCCTCTATTTTTAATCTTCTGGCTTTAATGGAGACCTGCCTTCACACACACACACACACACACACACACACACACACACACACACACACACAAGAAGCTGCAAGCCTCTAATAGGGTTGCTCGTTATCAACTAATTATCAGCTAATTGACTGCATTATTTCAAAAATTGCCAGAGTAAATTAGACTTCTGGTATTAATTTGCAAGCCACACTATTTCAAAAACATTTAAATCAAGACTATGTTAATCAAGAGGTGCCTGTACTTGGTTCCATTCTTCAAATGTCATTGAGGTCTACTTGCTACTTACCAATGCCATATACCGGTATATTCACAGCCTTAAGAGAGAACATTGAAAATATTAGACTGTTATTTCAAAAATCTACAAATTCACTTGTGAAGTATTTTTGTCATTTCCACTTTCAAAGAAAAATAATCAATAATGCAATCCATTAATAACCCCTTTCCATCAAGAACACATACAGAAAAAAATGACTTTCAAGTATCATATTGTAGTAGGATTTTCAACCCCTTCCCAGCCAAGTACCACCTCCGGTGTCACTCTCCAGCAGCATACCACAGAAAATGATTTGCAATGACATCATTGCCAGTTACTCCCACGTTTTCGGAGGCCAGAAAATTCAGGTAGGAGACTCTGGGCAGGTAGGAGGGCCCTTCTCAGCATTCCCAAGAGACTCAGACAAAGGCACGAGCCTCTTGGAAGTGAAACGCGGCGCCAAAAGAGCTGTGTCAGAATGGGGTTCCGGCAATCCGAGTAACACCAGCAGTCTGCAAAAGTACCACTGGTTGAGTACCCCTGTGGTAGCTGCAAGTACCAGTACCACAGGTTGAGAACCCCTGTAGTATAGTAGCTGCAATTATTGATTATTTTTATTTATCCCAACACACTCACACAAACATTTGAGTTACTTCACAATCTTTTGAGTTATTTCACAATCTATAGTGAACTGCAGCTGTGTTTCCATAACATCTTCAAAAATCACTGCAACACTGAGTCCTAACTACAATGTTTTGAGTGTTCCTGTATAAATGAATAGCAGCCATTTGCTTACATAGGAAATACTCCTGGAGACACCATTGGTGTGGGAGCTAAACCTGCCACTGATGACCTTAGGGACTGGAGTCAGGGTCAGATTTTTTCCCATCTCAAATGTACCCTATATTAAACCTGTTTACTTTGTACCATGAAACTCCAATGCAGACCATTGGAAACTGAACCAGGCTCCACTTACATAGCACCTATTACTTCATCTGCACAGCTGCACCCTTGGTTTCATTTCTAGGGTCAAATTAGATGTGACCTGGAATACACAACTTGCCTCTATTTTATGTTTGCTTGTTAAATAGCACGCTTGGGAGGGTGAAATGGGACAAAACCACAGCAATGGGCTGGGGACAGGGACTTTAGGACTTTGCCCAAGTACCAATCCTGATTGCACCCCCTTGTTCATTATTTAATTGGAAAAAATCCCATCCATTGAAAGCTAATGAGATTCTAAACAGACCTGTACAATGTTTGACCCATCATCAATCTGAATGTAGCCTTGCAGTTGAAAAAACATCAGCCATTGTAAAAGATATGAATGATACTCAAGGCACATAAATAAAACAACAAGGAAATGGGGGGTGGTGGCCACCAAAGCATAACTATAGAGTTCCTTATTTGACTCAACATATCTGTCTTTTGTTAAAAACAGCTGTACCTTTTTATCCCATCTTCTACCGAAACCACAAATATTTGCACAGTAATTTCTAGGTACTAAACAAACAGAAAAATAATCACATTTCTAATTGGCTTTCTGCTATACATACAGTCTGCCCTTTTCTTCCTAAAAGATGTGATGACGTACGTTCCATGAATGCTCACAGGAGTGCAAATTTATATCATCTCTTTGTAATTCTATTTCACATTGTGACAGCTTGCGAGCTAGCTTATTAATAAGAAAAAAAATTAAAATGCTTCTTTCATTCTTATGGTTCATTAAAGATTACATTTATATGATTACAAAGATGCAAAGAGCTTCCTAGATAGGAGGAAAGAACAAAATAAAATATAGAATTGATAGAGAACAAGATGCTTAGTTCTCTTACATGTAACAATGCGGCTTTTGATCTACAATATTTGTAGAATTAATACTATTTATGGTTCAATCCTACTATGGGCCTTTTACAACTAGTGTCCTGCTGATGTAAGAGACCCTTCGACAGCGTGAAGTTCGCGCCACTGCCAGTCCATTCAACTTAAGACCGCTGCTGCAGACCCCAGACAGCGCCAGGGCAAGTAGGCAGGCGTGGGTGAGGCTGCGGTCTGCAGAGACCACAATTGTGTTTTGAGTGTGTTGCATTTTGTTATTGTTGTAAGCTGGCTTGGAAACTTTTTAGGTTAAAAGGAAAGCATACAGTTGTTAAGATAAATAGTGTAACCTAAGAATCATATGTGAACCATGCATGAAAGATGTTTCCACATGTAGATCCCTCAAAGAAACAGATTCACAAATAAAAGAAGGTTGCACTCTCATCACTCTCAAATAAAAGAAGGGTGCACTCTCGTTCATATGGCTCTGCTTCAGGGAAGGATGATGTATCAAAACTAGCCCCCTTCTCTCATGTACAGTGGAGGGGGAGGCACACTTGGATTCAGAGCTCTGCTCTCTGGGGTGGTCCCTCCCCTTCCAAGGGATCCCACATGAACTAAAGCTTTGTGTCTTTTTGGCTTCTGGTTCAGCACAATTGCCCATCATTTTTGGACACTGTTGGCTGTGGCTAAGCTGTGCTGACTCACTGGTGGCACACTGCTATGCACACTGCCAGCTACTGGCTACTAGTGCCTATCCTGATGCTGAGATAAATCTCAGATATAAAGCTGATACTTCAGGACTACGTGTTGGGGTGTGCAGGAATCAGGGCCAGAGACATAACGCTCTGCTGATTTTCATACTTCAAACTACATAAGGTTCAACAAGGATATTATTATAGGCCCTTGTAGTCGGTGATATTGTGGGGGGAAAGGACAAATTAAAAAAAAATCAAGAAGCAAGCCAAGGAAGACCATAACAAATAAAGGATACCTTGTTGCATCTCAAACACTGACAACTATTTATCTATCCCTCCCTTTCCCTCTTTAGACATACCTAATCTCTTCCTGAAAACAGCCCTTATAGTGAAAATCTGGATAATACAGTTATTACATTAATTTCGATGGGAAAAATTCTAACTCGTTCCAAAGCCATTCCAAGTTCACCCCAAAATCACCCTAAATGCCAAAGAAAAACATTGTATAACACCATAGAATAACATTTAATAACATTATGTAGCATCAATAAAGTGTTAAAGTTGACAATTACGTTTCAGAAGTTCTAGCATCACATAATGAGGTTTAGTGTTTTAATTGTAAACTATGAGCAATTCCAAATTCAGTTCGGCCTCCTGGAACTCCTTCCTGGGCATGCAAGGCAAATTCATCACCTTCTCTGTTGCCAGAGCTCAAAGCAGAGGGAAGGTCTACCCATTGGGTAAAATGGGATGTAAACCTTACCTCCACAAGGGACTTGTTCCTTTTCTTTTCCTTCACCGTTCCCAGACCTTATATTGAAAATCTTAGTATGGACACAGAGGGATGGTCTAAATATGTGCAGTAGGGATGTAAAATTTTTTATAGCGAACGGTACTGATAAAGAGGGAAGGATCTATCTATCTTTTAACAATTACCTTGCCTTTTATCTCCATGTGACTTACAATCTGGGCAACAGTATCGGCAAAACAGCAATAAAAACATAATCAAAACATTAATTAAACAAATTGAATTAACATTAGGAACAAACAGTGCAACAAAACAACAATTAAGGAGAAGGGGGAAAAAAACCCACCAAAACCAGAGCAACAATATTCAGAATGAACGTGACAGAGAATATCAATGAAAAGCTTGCTGGAACAAAATTTGAACTTGGAATGTGGCACTCTGTAAGGGTCCAGTATAGTGATTTTAGCAAAAATAAAATAAACTAGAAACAGGTAGGTATATTTTATTGCTGATGTCATTATTAATACCATATGTCTGCATGGTTCATAAAATGCTGGCATGAAGTCTTTCTTAAATGGTAAATAAATATCAGAGACTATCAACTGCTCCTACTCTGCTTTCTATTTACATATGGTAATTTTTCAGGTCAATAGATTTGCCACTGTATATAAACATTATGATACATATTTTTGTGTCTAAAACTGTTCATGCAGCACAATCATAAAGTAATTGAAAGTGCCAGCAAATCAATATGCTGGAGTTTCATCAAAACCATTTAGCAGATGTTGTTACAGTGTTCTCTCTACTTTCAAACACAATGGTTTTCCTTTTAGGGCAAGTAATATAGGAAATGAGTATGGACATATCAATTCAATTCAGATACTCAGGGAAATTTTTTGTCTTGTTTTGGTGTTCACAGGACTACTGTAGCTTGGGTGTAATTCAGGACACTACAACTCAGTGATGTAGATTTGAGTCTATTGACTCGGACTTGAGTCAGACTCAAGTCACATCATTGACTTGACTCGGACTTGACTCAGCGATTGTAAAAGACTTGAAAGACTTGACTCAAGAATTGAAGCCTTTTACAACAAGTTGAATTTTATTCAGGTTTAAACCCACTTTCCCCATTAAATAGATAGGGACTCGCAACTCGCAACCAGACTCTAAACTTGGGGGCAAAGACTTGGGACTTGACTTGACCCAGAGACTTGGGTCTTGGACCCAGAGACTTGGGACTTGACTCGAGACTTGGAGTCAGAGACTTGATCCACATCTCTGGTACAACTTGGCATCTTGTGAAGATTGCAGTTGGCCCTCTCTAAGTGTAGTTTTCACCATTTCAAAACAAGGAGAGATCTGCAATGTGGTCCTATGGTTGGTACAAGTTGACCTAGGGCAGTGCAGGCAAGGCTGTACAATGAACAGTCGATTCTCCCGCTGGTGCCGAGAACCGTCCACAGTGCCATGCAGGCAAAGGAAGCCCAGCAGTGACCAGTGTGCTTCCAGCTGTTCATCTGTGGAGTTGCTATTGTAAGCTCTGTGAAAGACAGGTAAAGTCACAACACTGATTGGTTCAAGCACCACACGCAGATGGGGCTGTGATGGGGGGGGGTCCCAGAAGCAGAACCCAGGGCTTGAACCATGGACTTCCTGGATGTGAAAAGGAATGTGATGTGAACTGTATATGAATGTGAAATTCCATAGGAGTAAGAGCCTCCTTCACATCCTCAGTTCTAGTGTATATGACTAGCAGCCCAATCCTATACCCCACCCCGGCGTAGGCTCTTCAGCATGGGCCATGCTTGTTGGACACTTCGTGGGCCATGCGACCCATGGTGAATCCTATTGGGAAAGGGACTGGCTGGAGGTCTACTTGGGGTAAGCGGGCAAATGTCTGCTAGCCACTGCAATAGGGCTACTCAGTTCTCCACTAGCTCTATAGCTGGTGGAGAATCAAGCAGCCCCATGTCAGCTGCAAAGGCCTGGTAGGGGGGATAGGATAAAGCATCCAACAAGGATGCTGATCCCTCCCCCCTCCCCCCTATGGGGCTACAGTGCTGGCGTCCAGAGACTATAGGATTATTACGCCATAAGTCTGGGGGCTGGCTGCTGAGGGATATGTCCAATTATATGTTGATCTCTTGTCTGCTGCTGTGATGGGGGCAGTTCCATCACTATGTACACTGTGGGTTTTAGTCCTGCCTGCTCCTCCTCTTTTGTCCCTAACATGACTGTTGCTCACCAGGTATGCAAAAGGTGACCTAGGCCTTGATTTTGTTATACCCCTGAGCCCTGACGGTGCCGAAACCTGGCTTGCCCTAGATGTTCTTTCCCTCAGATGAATATCGTTTTCCCAAGGATGCTCAAACCTTTGCCCTGGGGAAGCCTGTGTGTATATTTTATATCCCTCACTACCCCCCACCCACCCCCATGTTAATTTTCTTTCCTTTGTATGATGCAGTCAAAAACTTCATTCTTTCCAACATGTGAGTATGAGTAAAACAAGCAGATTCAACATGGCCTCTTCTGGGATTCCTGGTGTATCTCTTTCTAGCATCTTCCTTCATGTGCCACAGAATCTCATTCAGTTGATGGAGCTGGGGGGTGACATCATGAAAGCATCTTTCCATTGCCATGTGTGAATCGGCCCCTTCTACGCTGGCCCACATGGGGCATCATTGACATGCCCACTGGCATCACTGCAAGGGGGTGGAGCTCTAAGTTCCGCCACGATCCAACCCTCCGTTACATGGGTGAACGAAGCGACCCCGCCCCCTCGCCTTCTGTACCATTCAAGGCGGTGAAAACAACGCACAAGAACTTAGAGCTCTGCCCCCCTGCAGTGACGCCAGTGGACATGCTCCTCATGATTGGTATGTGCTGGCGATGGTGCTAGGCTGAGTTTGTTGAGCAGTTTTTTCTTTCTACTTTTGTGCTGGCTGAATATAGGATTCTCTCTTCATTACGCCAGTAATGCAACATGACTGGGATTAGGCATGCTTAAAATCTCAAATGAAGCTATATAAAAAGGACAGTGAAACTCTTCCCTTGGTAATTTCTATGATTAATTACCTACACTTTGACTGCTTTTGAGAAAAACTTTATCTTTCCTAATAAACTCAGATTTTATTCTTTGAACGAATAACTTTTGTTAAGTTTTGTTGGAAATGGCACATCTGCAACTGAGATTTGAAAGTCACAGAGCAGGACACAATTTTTCATCCAGCGTGCAGCCAGAGACTTGGTCCAAAGCTTAATGAAAGTGTCAGGCACAGAAATATATATTAATAAACTACCTTTCATGATCCATCTCTCTTTCATTTGACATATCTGTTACCTGACAGAGACAGTCTATTTTTGAACAGTTTCGGAGACTGCAAAGCAAACATACCGTACCTTGTGGATGCTTGTGAGCAGCACTAGTTATCTATCCTCTGCAAGATGCCACCTCATGACTATTTGAAGTTGATGGGTCTTTTCATTTGCACTGCAAAGTGTCATTCCAAACACAAATGTCATACAATGCTGAACAATGCTATGGCTGCTGTTTTGCACACACATCTAGAAATAGAAAATGATGGTACACAAAATAATTGGAATGTGGGTGAACAGAGGTGAACATTTACCTTGTGGTAACAAACTTACCACAGTCTTCATTTTGCCACTTCATAAACTGTCTGCCTGCATAATCCTGCCAAATGATATGGAGACCTTTACCACAGGCACCTGATAAGAAATGTGGTAAAATGTGGCAAATTGTAAAATTCTCCCCTGCCTCTTGGCACAGTTTGCCAACTTACCAAATGGATGCATAAATCCCGTGGCAGGTTCCTACTAAAATAAAACAAAAATAATCTTCTCCATTCATTGTCATGAACTATTGTTGCTTTCTTCAAGTGTCTCCAGTTTTCCTACTTCTTATATTTATAGATAATTAACTACCCAATCTTATGGGCCATTTACAACAGCAGGTTTATCGATCTGCTTTTGTAACAGCCCGGTCCAGCCTAAGGCCTCAGTGGCACAATTCAGTCACAAATGCAGCCTAAATGCCTTAGGCTGAAGTTGTGCTGCAATTGTGACAGACATAGGACGGGTTAAGGAAAGTTGACCAATTCCGTCCTAAGTTCGGCCTAAGAGCTATTCCGTCCTAAGTTTGGCCTAAAAGTGGGCGTGTCGGGGGAGTGACGGGGGCGGTTACGAATTTGGGTCCAGGTCCAGACACTGGAGAGCTCCGACACGCCCCCTCGAGCACAGCTACGGAACAAAATTTAGGTCGACAAAAAAGGTGACCTCAAATTTGAGGAGACCCATAGGAGCCATTTTACCTTACACACTCCAGCCCTCTCCTGAAAAGTTCTAACACCCTACTCCTGAGTTATGCCTGAGTTAGGACGGAATAGCTGTGGCACAACTCTGGACATGGACACAGATAGTTACCCTATCTGCAGCCAGCCGCAGCCAGCCTCTTTCCCACAAAAGCCCAGCCCCAGGCCTCCATTCTCTCTCTCTCTCCTGTCCCCCAGCAGACACAAAGTGGGACTTTGTTGGTGGAGGGAAAAATTCACAAACACCCCACTTCTCTCTTCTCCTCTCCTCTCTCCGCTCTGCCCCCCTCTAGGGCAGAGAGGGCTGTTCAGGCTTTGGCCAAACTGTTTACAGCTGTGCCTGGGCAGCTGCCTCCTTGCAAGCATTTGCTAACCCATGTCTTTCTCCCAGCCTCTCCCCCCCCCCCCAGGCAACAACACCAGCAGGTAAGAGCAGGGTCTGGGATGGCATGTGTTATGACTTCTGCCTGTTCATGCCAATATATGTTTGACTTTAGCCTTTTCATGCCAATATGTATGACTTCTGCCTGTGTTCGCCTTTATGTAGTACTTCTGCCTGTCAGCACACATATATATGATAGCTGCCTCTTTACCAATGTGTCCTCTGATAGCTGCCCATTGCCATGTGAGCAGACAAATATGTGTTTGTGTAAATGTGACTTGCCTGTTAACAAAGGTGTGTTTACTAACCCGCAGCCTTGCCCACACAGGGTCTACAACAGGTCAGTTATGATGTGCTAGCCATGTATGTAGTTGTGCTGTGTTTTCTCTCCTTCACTGTTGTCCTTTGCAGGATCATGCCCTTCTGACGTCCAGGTAAGCTCCTCACACTGTGACAAGCTCTTTATACCTAGCAGCTGTGTAATCTGATCTCTCCCTGCAGGCTTTTGCAACCGACACACTGGCTTGTCTTCAATGGCAACTGCTACCACACACCAGCTGACATGTAACTCCCCCTTGTTTTTTGTCTCCCCAGGAACGTCCACAACCACCTACCTTCCTGGGAGCACCCCTGGGGCTCCAGGCAGGGTGCCCCACTGTCGTCTGCCTCGATGCCGCCAGAGGTCAGGGTGCCAGCCCTGCAACCCTCCTCAGCTGCTGCTGCTGCTGCTCCACCTCCCTGGCTGTGGTTCCACAGGGGAAGAGCTTGTGTCTCCAGGTCCATGGGGCACGTGTGCTGCTGCTGCTGCTTTCAGAGTGGCTGCTGTGACTACCCCTGGCAGCCTCGCCTGGCCATCTCTGCTACCGTTCCAGAACAATAAAGATGCCCCTCGGGCAGAGTCCCCTTGTTCCCAATGTTACACAAGCATTGCCCCACACACAGAGAGACAGCGCCCAGCACACAAGCCCCTGCATGAATCCCATCCAGGGACTGCCACTTCCTTCCCAGGGAGACCACAGCAGGGGGGCTGCCAGACCCTCAGGGCTCAGAGGGGAGTGGGGAGTTGGGGGGCCTCTCAGGCAGGCAAACACTGACAGGCGACATGGCGCCCATACTGGATCCGCTCGCGTCCGCCACGTCCGTGAAGAGCCCTTTCGGCAACCGGGGCTCTCACCCGCCCACGGTCCACCCGTCAATGGCGTCCGTTCCGCCCACGGTCCGCCCGTCAACGGCGTCCGTTCCGACCAAGGTCCGTCTGCATAAGAGGCGCCCATTCCTGCATTGCCTCCATCTGCGAAGTGACCCCTGTGTCCCTATTGGTCTCTGCAGACCCCTCTCCCTGTATCTCTCTCCCACCAGCCTTGTTGTCTGTCTGTTTCTGACCCACCCGTGCCCCTCCCCAGCACCCCCTGTCCGCCTGCCTGTGTGTCTGCCTCCCCTCCCACTCCCTGATGATGGAAGCTGGCCACCCCCCACCCTGCCGGAGCGCCTGCCGCGAGGCACCGACATCGCCCCATCTGGGGGTGTGATGAGCTGCGTGAGCCCTTCCCGCTCGCAGCAGACAGGCCCAAGGCATCTCTCGGTCTTGGCCGGGGCACAGAGCAGAAGGCACGCCGGGATGCCTTCTTTGTGGGCATTGCCACGGCCCTGGAGGCCCAGGGCTTCAGGCAGCACATGGGCAAGTCATGTCAGAGGCGGTTCCAGCCATCATGAGACCCCCTTGTGTGTGACGTTCCCACCCCCCTCCTTCCCTTCTCTCCCCGGCTCACCCCCCCATGAATCCCACGTGCAGCCTCAACATGGCATGGGGGTGGCTAATGCCCAGGGTGCCCTGGGGCAGCTGGCACTGGCACAACCTCTGCCCTTCAGCTGACTGTCGCACGCCCAGTGCCTGCAGGCCCAGCTGTGGCTGCCCATCTGCTGCGAACACTGCAGCAGCTGTGGTAGGTGCACACTGCCTAGCTCAGGAGGGGGCTCTTCGCTTCCACAAGACTGACACCTCACCACAGGAGCCTGCCTGCCTCTGTGGTAAGTGTTGCCTCGATCCTGGGCTGGTGCTGGCCCACTGCTCTTGCCTCCTGCCTAACTCAGGCATAGCTGCAGCCTAACGCAGCCCTATCTTAGGCCACAGTTACGCCACACTTGGGCCTCAGTTGTGCCTTACTTGTTCTGAGTTGGGCTGGACTGGGCCCTAAATGGCCCTGTGATGGCACAAACGTTGCCTTCGCATCCCTGAATGGTTCCGAAGGTGAGGGGGCGGGGCCGCCTCGTGCCTGTGTGTAACAGAGGGTCAGAGCGCGGCGGAACTTAGTGTTCCACCCCACCTAGAGCAACACCATTGGGCAGAAATAGTGGGGGACAGGATTGGGCTGTCATGGACCTTGGGAAGTTTCAATCTTCAGCTTTCACTCTTCCCCCTTCTTCCTATTCCTTGCTTCGCTGTTGAGCAACTCCCCTGTCACGTGACAACCCATAAACTGCTATATTGGACAGGTTCTCTAATGTGGAGAAGGCAACAGGCAGGGAGTCTTCTGCCCGTTGCCTTCTCCATACGGAATGGCTCTGACGGCGAGGGGGTGGGCCTCCTCGTTCCGGGTTATAAACGGGGACTAGGACAGGGTGCAACTTACAGTACCGCCCCTACCGTAGAAACGCCTCAGCTGAAAACATTATAAAAGGTGTTCTGAAGGCAGAAGGGGGGGAATTAATTAACAAAGACTTATACTGTATAAATTAACAAAGACTTATACTGTATAGAGGTGTCTGGACATGCAATTTTATGTGCATCTATTTGCAGCTCTTTGTAAATATATGTCAGATAAGATCTACATGGCAGGGGAAGTAAATTCTGAAAGGGTACATCAGTTTGAGGATGAGAACATCAAAACACAGTTTCCCTTCAAGCCATCTTGATGCTCACTCCTGTTCTTGACAACTTGATCTAAGTAAACTCTTATTCAGCTACCAAGCAAAGTTAATTAGCACTTTAGCAGCTGCATTACATATCCATTCTGATGTAGGTTTAGCTTCACAGAAGCTACAAAGTTTGTTTTGCCTTTAACTGAGTGCATATTCTCCTCTGACGCTGAGAATATGCTCTCCTTCTGGTTTTGTTTTCTGTTCCTCACTGGTTGAAATTAATAGGATTTTTGCTTTCTTGGGTTTTTTATTTGTAAAATATGTGCTACCCCAGCTACAGCATCCCCACCTCGCAACAGCATATTGGACTACACCATTATGATGCTATATTTGAGGTGGTGCAGCTGCTATGGGAAAGACCTGGTGCATACGGGGACAAAAAAAGAGGCACTGTGGTGAAAGAGTGAGGGAATGGTGATGGTAGTTATTTTATTCACTACTATGCTAGGATTGGGACCCCTGTGGTACTGTAATACCGTGCATGGAAAACATGACTTAAATTAAAGCATAATATCCTAGGGCAGCATTCCTCAAAGTTCTCCCCATGAGTTGGGGAAATTGCAAGTATTTGCAGGTCGGCGGTGATAGTGCTCCTGGGATCGCACCACCGCCACTTTTAAACCTGAATAAAATGTTAATTATTGAGGGTCGTGCCAGCCCTTCTGGAGTGTGCAGGGGCCCCGCAACCCCCTCTGCAGGCCTCCCCGTGCTTCAGATCAGCTCCCTGAAATGACTGAGATCCACTTCCGGTTTTGGACATGTGTGACCCCCAGTTAGGCTTATCATATCGCCGACCAGGACGTTCCTTTTTGCCCTTAAGGGAGGCGGGGGAGGGGCGATAGAAGCCGGAGTTAAGTTTAAAAAAAAAGACCTTTTTTGTACTGGCGGCGGTGAGACGTCACCAACGTCACCACACGTTGCCATGTGGCGAACGCATCCGGTTCTCGTGGTGGGTCGCAACTCACCACTGAGAACCACTGTCCTAGGGAATACACAGTTCTATAGTACAAACTGCATATACAGGTATACACAGGAACATAGGTAGCTGCTTATACTGAGTTAAACTATTGATCAAGCTATCTTAGGGCCCAGTCCTATCTAACTGGCTTTGCTGGCATACCAGGCCTCCACACATTGCAAAAACGTTGTAAAGCGCTTTGCAACAATGCAGAAGCTAGGCGCGCTAGCATGAAAGCTAGCTAAAGCCTTCACGTGCACGCTGGCCCAGCAGAAGAGGCCTACCAGAGAATTTGAGTCCCCCACCAAAGAGATTCCTAGAAACAGGGCTGGTCCATCCATGAGGCCAGCTGAAATGCTCACCTCAGGCAGCAGTGGGGTGCCCATCTCTGTCCACCTATTTGCTTCCACTGCTCCATTGGAAAAGGAAGAGGGGGCAGGGGGAAGAGAGTACTGAGCTAGAATATTGAGGAGTGGGAGGAGCAGGGGCTGGCATATCATCGGGCAAGGCTGGAGGGTAGAATTTGGCATGCTTCTTCAGGAATCAGGAGGTCTTGGGCTGGCCATGCCTAGACAGAAAATACAGTAAGTGGTATAACTTGTGTTTTCAGATTTCCCAAAAACCCTGTGTCTGTGGGAAATCTCTGACTCAGGGCGCAATCCCACCTAACTTTGGAACAGCGGAGCGAGTGTTCCACCATTCCAAGCCATTGCGAACGTGCCGTAAAGCACGTTTGCGACAACTTTAGATTCTAAAGTCTTCACTCCGCCACCGGATCGTCCCTGCAGCCGCCGGAGAAGGTAAGTGATCCTCCGTTGGGCGCGTGGGTGGTCTGGGCAGTGAGGGAGGGGGGCCATTGGCCGAGCTGTCCCAGGGGGCAGGGATAGCGGCCGCCATATCCCCGTCCCGTTCTCAGGCCGGCTCCGCCATTACACGGCCTACTCGGTCTTGCGCCAGCTACATAGCTGGAGGAAATCTGAGGAGGCCCATTGGGTCCTCCCTGCGTTACATGTCCCCTTCCCCTGAGTAAACCTCTGGGCTGCTCCCAAAATGGGGATAGGCCTGGGCTACCCATCGGATACTTACACAGGATTGGGCTGATTTCTCCATCCACAAACATGGGAATCTGGAGGTACAACAGGGAATGAAGAGGCAATACATGTTAGTAAGAGGCATCTACAATGCAAAGGGAGAGAGAAGGAAGGAGCAGCCACAAATACCAGGCACCCATTCCCCCTTCAGAAAGGACTGCTTGGAGCAACATTTTGGGCCTGAGGAGTATTGGGACACCCATGCTAAAGTCGCATGTCTCCCGTCCCACCCCCAGGAACATAAGCATATGAGTGATGTAGATGGGGGGGCAGAGTCTCTGTGCCTTTAAGAGCTGCATGACAGGCAGAAATTCAACAGGGGCAAGTTCTTCTATTAGAGGAGCTCCATCCCCTATGAGGATGTGTGATTCTATCCACAGACAGTTCAGGTGTTGATCATGATGTGCTCGTGCTTCATCACCTGTGCATTCAGGAACAAATAATCGTGTGAAAGGTACAGTGAAACGTTAGTGACTGTGAAAGATATTTATAATAAGAAGTGACAGTTTCTTCATTCCATTCCTCTCCCCCATTTCCTCTTTTGTACTGTCTACCTCTCTCGGACATCTACTGTGTTATGGCTGCAATAAAGCTGGCAACCTGACAACTGTGATAATTGTGGCAAAATTGTCTCAACTTCTATAACTCTTTAAAACACACACAAGCATGCCCTTATAACACTGCATGTTGGAATTTCTTCCATGTGTTCATATTTTTTAAAGGAATTGTGAATAGAGGTATTAAGTAGCTATAGAATTAAATCTGGCTCTGGAATGCTGCCATGATGACTCTGTGGGAAAATCATGTGTTCCTAGCTGTGCAACGGTTGCTTTCCGCCCCTCAGACTCTGCCTACAATCTGCTTCTAATTAGTTAGCTAGACAAGGCAGGAGGCAGGAGACTTTCAGAGCTGTTCTTGTTCAGTTTCAGTTCATTTCCATTGAGCTTACACAAGACAAGATCCTGGTGCACTGTGTCTATGTTGAGTGGAGATCATGCTACCTCAAGATCACCTAATGGAGCTACACAAAAGTATACAACTGCACAGGAGTCCATTTACTGATAAAATAAAATTAGTACAAGTTGAGTATCCCTCTTATCCAGAATGCTTGGGACCAGAAGTGTTGTGGATTTTTCCAGATTTTGGAATATATGCATATTAAATACAAATAGTGCACATTAAATGCATCTGATCTGGGCTTGGGGAAGTTGGGGTGTGTGTGAAGCCTACTTGCTAAGCCCAGGCGTTTCACCCACCTCTCTTTAGAGTTGCTGCTCCTGCTGCCTCTTCTGAATGAAGGCCATGGAGTCCGCCTACCCAATGGCACTTCCGCAACGCTTCTGTTTTGCAAAAGGTTTTTTTTTTTTTTTAAAAGATGGGCCCAAAAATGTCTGGAGTAGACTGGATTTTGGATGTCCAGATAAGGGGTAATCAACCTGTATCCCCACCTTGCACACAACTCAAATTATTACACCAGTGATCTGGGAGGGGCAAACCAGGTGTCATAGAGGGAAGTTTGTTCCCAATTCTTTGTAATCGAAAATAAGACAAAAGTAGAAACAGTTATAAGAAAAAATAAAATTAGCATAAAATTCAGCTGTAAAGAAAGCTATATTTAATTTTTAATTTTTAAAGCAAATATACTTATGAATCAGTAATTAAATCACTAATATAGTATAGCCATAGTTATCAGTACAGCTGTCCACCAAGGCATCCTTAAGTATCAGCAAGGAGATAACTGATAACAGATATTGGCTACAGCAATTTCTGTGGCCTTGAAGCATATTGAAGAGAGAGAAAGGAGATGCCTGGTGGTTTGGCATCTTCCCATCACAGGACAGCCACTGTGCCAGCTAAGGGATCTTGGCTTCCTGCGGCCAGTGATTGTGTGGGATCTGATGCCTCTGTCATGGGAGACTTTGCAAAAAAAAAAAAAGGGGCCTTCTGGGAGAGGCACCTGGGCCCGTCTACATCTGGGAGTCTGGTCTAAAGATCCAGACCAACCCAGCGAGGTCATAGCCACACCCGGTGCAGTCTACCACCACCTCGCACCCCTTTAGTGACACCACGCGTCCAAAGTAATCTGTCTAGATTCTAACTAGTTACAGTTATTTGAAAAGCTAAGAGCAATTCATACAATCTCCTGGTGAATTTTTCCCCCTATCTGAGAAGGTACTTAAAATCTACTCAGATTTCCTAACCTCATGTTGAAAAACAGGTTGTGTGAATCTTTCTTCCCATTTGCCACACAGAGCAACTGGTGCATCAGTGATGGGCACAGGCGTCACTGCAGGGGGGGCGGAACTCTAAGTTCCGCCGCGGTTAGACCCTCCGTTACACGGGAACACGAAGCGCCCCCGCCCCCTCACCTTGGGAACCATTCAAGTCGGTGAAAGCACTGACTTAAATGGATCCAAAGGCAAGGGGCGGGGGCGCTTCGTGATCCCGTGTAACGGAGGGTCTGACCGCAGCGGAACTTAGAGCTCTGCCCCCCTGCAGTGACGCCAGTGGTGATGGGCTGTGCTGATTTGCCTGGCCAGCACAGCACATGTGAATAAATCCATCACCATAGGAAGACCTTTGCATTCAAGCACAGCAAAGGTGACATCTGTGCCAGAATCTGCAGTCAAAATCTGACTGTAACTCTATGTACCCTTACCTAGGAGTAAGCCCAACTGAACACAGAGGGTTTATTTCTGAACATAGGATTTATTCCACAACATGAACCTTTCAATTTTTATCTTTTATGTGCCATATAATTCTAAATTTTCCAACACATTCTCATAATGTCCTGCATGAGTCTGCCTCCATATTACCTTTTGTGAATAAAACTGCATATAATTGTTGCAATTAAAAAACAAAGAGAGCATAAGGATTGTATAATGTCTTTGAAATGTAAGAAGACGGTAGTTCATTCTGAATTTGATTAGTTTCTGGCGCCATCCATACCTGTAATTACAGTAATTAGAGCTAGGTGGAAAATGAATCTCCAACCAAGGTGAATTTATTCATGGAGAACAGTCCATGTTCGGCAGTTGTTCAAAGAAACTGCAGAACAGGAGGCCTATAGGTTCATTACCAATGCACATCACATTATCACATGGAATCCGATGGAAAACTAATATCAAATAATTGTCTATGGCAAACAATTTCATATATTATATCTCCATCTAGTGATCAGATACACTGCAAGCAGAATTAATAGTTGCTCACTCTACTGGCATGATTTAGATTTAGTTTCCCTTCAGGAACTACACTGTTGTCATGGAAGAAAGGTTAACTAAACACAAAGTCTACACTTCCATTATTGGTAGAGTTTGTTTCCATTTCCCCCTAACCCTTCTATCCCTTGGCAATTATTTTTTCCTGCTTTCCTGGTTTTTTTTTTTTTTTTTTTTTTTGAATACATGCACCTTAATAAGCCTCAATCTACTTGGCTCCCATGTACTGTCAAACAGTGTCATTTCATTTTAAAGACTGCTTGGCTTTAATATGTATTATTCACTATCAAAAAAAGGACTCTGGAGTATAAACTGAAGCTTTTGAGAATGCAATAAAATCAAAATGAAACAGCAGCCTTGTAACATGTTAATATCCCTAAGGATCAGAACTGTATAGCCAGCTCAATATCAAAGGATCACTTTGTAATTATTTATTATAAATTGAGTAACACTTCAGCTCAGCCAAAAATCCAAATATGATTTGTTAAAGGGGGAGGGGCGGAATGGATATAATACATGTATATATGTGTGCATGTATAAATAATTTAAAAATTATATATACGACTTTTCAACCAAAGTAGTTCAAAGTTTACGTAGCAAAATAAATGGTTCCTAGTCCCCAAAGCTCTCAATTGAAAAGATCGTTATATATGTAAAACATATACTGTACATATCTCATACATGAGATATACCTATCTCATATATGAATGAGACACGTGCCATTGTGTTTAATGGGACTTAACTCTCAAATATGTATACAGTACACAGGATCAAAGCCTAAACATGGAAGAATTTGAATCTGAACACTCTTACAATACACTGAAATTAAATGGGACGTTGGGTACAGATCTGGAGCCTTCTGATTTCAACCATCTGCCTTCAATAATGTTAAGAAAACATGCCAGGGTTAATGAATTTTTTAAAGACCAAAGTATCTGTAGCTAGTTCTGAAGTTGCCATTCCTAACGGTGTGTTTTGTGTGTGCCTGCACTATGTGATTATTTAAAACACACAAGCTGCTTGGGTAGTCTAAACAGATTCACTTTATTGTCCATAAAGTGGGTGGAAAATTAAAATTGTGTTTTGACTGAGCTGATATTATAGAAATATGGTCAATAAGAGCTTAACCCAGAGGAAGTGCAGCCCACAAACTAAGCAAGCTACCCTTGAGAACCAACTAAGGTAGAGAAGATAAACAGACTGCAGAGGATCTGTAGCATTCCTCTCAGGCAAAGTAGTATGAGACAATGACTGAGCTGTTAATAGGTTATAAATATGGAGGGAACATTGTCTGGTCTGGGATTTGGAAGTGTTCACAGCTACAAACGCCTACACAATCATTTGACTTTACAAATACTTTAAAGTGCACTCAAAGCAGAAAATACAAACTAAGCCTGCAATGCTAAATAAATGTACTGTATTTGGAAGCAAGTCCAATTGACAACAATAAAATTTCCTTTCCAGTGGAAAAAAATAGCCCCAGACTGATAGGCAATCCTATACACACTTACCTAGGATTAAGTCCCATAGAATCCAATTTATTGAATCTTCACTTGTCGGAAAAGTAAGGAATGAATGTGCTATTTGTACAGCAGCTGTAAGGAACCAAGAACTATTGTTTATGTACTCTCTGTTCAGATTTAAGAGCTAACTTGGACCCGAGTTTCTAGACCATAAGAGTTTTAAACATGGGGTCTCTGTAGAAGGAATCTTTATGTTTATATTCTATGTGTTAATATTGCATATGCATTGTGTCTTTCTTAACATGGAAAAAGTCCTCCTGAGTCAGTGAATGGCAACTGTGATCTTCTATGCAAAACCCATAGATAATTCCCCTGTACTCTATATATATATATACAGCACAATCCTCTTGATTCACCTGGCACCGGAACGAGTGTTCTGGCACCGGGAGACGTCGCAAACGTGCCGGAAAGCACGTTTGCGATGACTCGTGAGCAAGGAAGGACGACGCAGAGGCCAGCCTCCCTTACTCCAGTGCTGGAGCGCCCCTGCGGCTGTCGACGAACCCAGGTAAGGATCCGGTGGGCGCAGGGGCGGTTTGACGGTAGAGGGAGGGGGCCATTGGCCCAGCCAGCCCGGGAGGGGGAGGGGGATGGCTTCGGCCATATCCCGGACCCCGCCGGGCGGCTGGACCGTTACACAGTCTCCTCCTATTTTGCTGGTGGAAATCTGAGGCTGGTCGGGCCGGCCGGCATTTACACTCAAGGAAGGGGACAAGCGTCCCCTTCCCCGAGTAGACCTCTGGCCCAGCAGCAGCCTGTCCGCCGGTGCTCAGGATCCGGCAGGCGGCCTTGGGCAGCTGGCCGGATTCTTACGTAGGATTGCGCTGATAGACTCATTATACTTCAGCCCTGCTGTCAGCCAATATTAGGGCTGCCATTTATTCAGTTGTGTGTCGCTTTCCCTGCTAGAGGAACTGAAATGTTCAAAACTGTTTGCTATTAATGCTCATCAAAGACTGGGAAAACAATTTCCTTTTATTATTATACAACATAGTGTGGCAACAAAATGACGCCTTTGACTGTCTTTCCTATGTATCATTGTCAGCTAATGAGATAATAGATTGTATAATATTGATACTCCCCCCCAGATGTTTATCATTCAGAGCAACAGATGATCTGACTGTAAAGAACAAATTGCCTGTCATTCATATCAGTTCAAACAGAATCACAGATTTATAAAACAGTCTGCAATTACATGTTTGCTCTTGAGCCTAGAAACACGAGAGAACGCATTAAACCTGCACATGTTCTGCAAAACACAGCCTCTTGGGAGATATATTCTTGAAACATGCCTTTGTAACTGCTTGAAGTAGGCTATTCGGAATGTCCCAGCACTGCTGCAAATGTCACTGCATTATTGCTCAGCATTTGAAAATCCCATAAGCTTCACTCCCAAGGAGTTAATCTGAAGTGTTGCATCAATGATATATTTGCTAGTCTACACACATATAAAGGTGGAATGGTCTTTCTTGGGTGTAAAAAGTTAGGCATGTGCTTTTCCAAGATGTTGGAATTGCTGGTTACGTCAGTTTTACACATGCAGCTAACTTGATTGCTATATGCCCAGTGTCTGTCAAGGCTAAAGAAATATCCTGCTATCTTAATTTTCCTATCACACAAATCACCGTTTAGAAACAAATGTATTATTACTTTAGAAAAATATGAGATGACGTGTTATGGGGTGAACATACCACAAATCATATTCAGCACAGGGGGAAGAAAAAAATCCTTTTAACACCAAAGTAAGTTAAATAAGGTCTCTTCAGCTAGTTATAGAGAGACACGGGGAAAGTATTTCCAGACCAGTTGGAGGCATGGAATGGTTCCCTCAGTATTATGATCTATGTATTTTTGCACAGAAGGAATTAAAAAGCAATAAACAAAAAGGCTGGGGAATTTTCCCCTGGGTACACTTTGTATTTAATGGTGCATTAGGGAAGTAAATTCAAAATGTGCCATGCCTGTTAATCTTGAGGGGGAGGGTGTTCAGAGCTACAGCCTGGGCAATGAGTGTCACAGCGCAAACCTGACTGAGAGTTCTTTCATAGTAAAAGTTCCTAGGATCTTAATTAGACACCATAGTGCATTTAGAAACCATACAGCTTACTGTCAGAAGCTTGATATAGTTATGGATTCTACCCCATAAAAGAAGACCAAGGTGGAGTAATGGACCAAGTGCTGGACCTGAACACAGACCTGGGTTCAAATCCAGGTTCAGATTTCATAGAAAATATACGCATGTCAACATGACTCATTGTGCAAGCAATGGACAGATATAATTTATTTATTTAATTTATTTAAAGAATTTATACCCCGCCTTTCTCCAAGCAAGGGCACTCAAGGTGGCACCCCGGTTGTACAAGCATATCCCCAGTATATCCCCAGCATAACCCTGGTTGTTAGGTCAAGAAACAACCATGCACACAACATCTGTTTGCAGTCACAACTCCTCATCCAGCTGGGGATAGATGTGGAGAAGTCTGTTTTCATGCACATCCAGCCCCCTAGCTGGATCAATATAAAAATGGGTTTTTGACTGAAGCTATTTTATGGCTGATTTTGCAGTTTTTAACTTGTATGCCACAGTACCACTTTCTGGAAAAAAATGATAAAATAAATACATAAAACAAACCATTGATATTAAGTTTGACAGCTGTGAGCCAGAATGTACGACCAGCAGTTTTTTTCAACACAGAGAAATATTTGTATATGAGCAGCATAGCAAAAATAATTCCCAGGAAATCAATTGTTCTTTGCTTCTCCTGATGTTTTGTGAAGCCTAGAATGGTATTTTCCAAGCTTCAGGAACTTGGTAAGAGTGTGTTTCTGATACTAGATTTCCTGGTTGGCAACATTGTAGTAGTAGCCTATTTTCACTGCTTGCATTCTCTCTTTGACATTTCTTACACTCTTTTTCCTTTTAAAGTTGAAACATATCTGATCCCAAACCAACCATTGAAATTCAGGGGGAAATATTACCTGCTTCTGCAAGATGTCATTTTAAAAATGCATGATCCATTAACCAAGGAACGTACCCAACTGTAATGGTATAAATCAATAAGACTGAAGTCCCTTCTGCATCATCATTCTGTCAACCTTCTCCCCCAAATTCTCAGAGCTGTGGGATGCCTGCCAGGAAAACATAATAAAACAGTTGGAACATAAATAAATAAAATACAGTTCTTGACCCTAAAAGTTTCCGTGTTTCCCCTTGTTCTTAAGTTTTTAATCCTCTTTCTTTTTGCACCATTTCTGATTGCTCTTTGTGAGTTTCCCTTCTCAACTTTCTCTCCAGCAAGGGAGAAGACTAGAGCACCTTACGTAACTGATAAATCTTTCCAGGGCGACAAATCCCTGTGGAATAATACTCACATGGGTTTCTCAGAAAGCCTAATCTCTACTAATGTGTGAGATCTTGATTACTTAATGCAACTCTATATGCAATCAAGATTCATTACTGGATATGCTGAGTCACATTCTGCAGTTCTGTACACCCTAACAGACTGACAGTCTCTGTTGCTCCGACAGCACCAACCAAGACTGACACTTATTTCCCTAGAGAAGCTCTGCAGCTCCAATATGATTCCCTTCTACCTTCAGCCCACTCCACTTCTATGAGGTGGCTTCCCATCTTCCAAATTACAAACACATAATTTGGCCCATCATAACCATCACCATCACCATCATCATCATTTTATTATTATTTTGCTTTTATTTTAAACTATTGTTTAAAATTTATTTATATGATAAATAAATTTATATTTATATATATTTATGAATTAAAATTTATTTATATTTAAAATATATTTATATTGTTTAAAAATATTTATGTATGTATTTTTTTTGGTATTGTATTTTTCTTTGTTGTAAGCTGCCTTGGGTCCCTTCGGGGAGAAAGGCGGGATATAAATATTGTAAATAAAAATAAAATAAATAATTGTCCGGGGGGGGCTGTGAAATGAGGGAAACTGTGGGTGTGGGTAGGGAAAGTAGAAATTTGTTCTTGTTGCGTTTCTGAACTCTGCCCCCCATGCTATTTACATAAGGGAAAAAATCTCCCACCCCCTAAATAGTGTTAGGGTATGATCAGGGTCAAAACTGTGGCAGGGGCAAAATTCTAAGGGCCCCACCCCTGCTGTAGTTCCCCCCCCTCCAATTTTATGCCCCTCTTATGCACTGTTTAAAAAGTAAAAGCAAAAAAACCTTGGGCCAAATTATGTATTTCTTGTAATATGTTGCTTGGCCCCAGAAGGAAGGAAAGCATGGATGTATCTTTCCCTATAGACTTAAAAGGGAGTCTTATCTTGCACTATAGATAGGCTTACCATTCATCCTGGTTTCGGTGGGACAGTCCCGGAAATCGGGCTCGATTCCCGGTCCGGTCCCGGGGTACGAATGGGCGCCGCCATCTTTTTTTTAAAAAAAACTTAGCCGGGCGCCGGCAGCATCTTGGATCACGAAATCACACGCGATCCAAGATGTTGGCACCCAAATCTCGTGAGGGCATGATGCCCTCACGAGATTTGGGCGCCAACATCTTGGATCACGCGAGATTTCATGATCCAAGATGCTGCCGGCGCCCGGGGAAGTTTTAAAAAAAAGAAGATGGCGGCGGCGAGCGGGTGTCGTCCGCCTGCTCTCTCACCGGCACAGAGCCAGTGAGGGAGCGGGCGAACGACAGCCTGCTGCCCGTGCCGCGCACGCCTCCGGCAGGCGCGCATGGCACGGGCAAGCAGGCTGTCGTTCGCCCGGTCTCCCAGCGGCTCCGTGCGGTGCTGCTGGGAGACCGGGCCAGCCTGCTTGCTTGCCCGGGCGGCGGGAGCCTCCGGCAGGCTTGCACAACCCAGGCAAGCAGGCTGCATTTCTCCCGAGGCAGCGGCACCGGAAGAAACGCAGCCTGCTTGCCTGCGTTGTGCGAGCCTGCCGGAGGCTCGCACCGCCCGGGCAAGCAGGCTGGCCCGGTCTCCCACCGGTCTCCCACCGCAGCGGCAGAGGTCTCCCACCGCAGCGGCACCGGGAGAAACGGAGCAGCGCGAGGATGACCAGCGACCAGGTAAGCATTTTTTAATATTGTTTTTTAATATAAAAATTAATTATTTAATTAAAAATTTCGGGCCCCCTTTAGTTAATTAATTGGTTAATAAAAAAATTCCAGCTGCGCTTCACGCGGCAAAGGGGGGGCGCTTCGCACCCCCTTTCTTACTTACTTAATTAATTAAAAACTTCTGGTTTCTGGACTTTCGATTTTTCGCTAAGAATAAGATTGTATGTATCCATAGTGTCAGGTTTATTAAAAGACATTTGTGTGAGGCGTAAGGCAGGAATACATAGCAGGAGTGCAAGATAAATTATAATTACATGAAAGCAAGATGGTAGGTACTGGTAGGTATGGTTAACCTATCCCAGCTATATCGGAGAAAACATGGACCATATCTCACCATTAAGTATGTTTGGTTAGCTGCAGAAGAGGATCTTCTTGCTGTTTTAGTCCATTTCACACATATACATACTTTTCTTTTTGTTCTTTATTTAATTTATTTATTTAAAAGATTTATATACCGCTTTTCTGGTACTCAAAGCATCCCAGATTATTTGTAATTTGCTATGTCTACAGTGCCGTCCTATGTATGTCTGCTCGAACGTAGGGCCCATTGTGTTCAATTAGGCTTACCCCCAGATAAGTGTGCATAGAAATTTCATGTTGAATATTTGGTCTCCCTGGAGATCAAAGAGAAAAGCATACTGTAGAGCAGGGGTTCTCAACCCCTTCCCGGCCGAGTACCACCTCCAGCACCACTCTCCTGCTGTGTACCACCAGAAGTGACTGGCGATGACATCATCACCAGTTACGTCCGGGTTTTCAGAGGCCAGAAAATACAGGTAGGAGGCTCTGGGCAGGTACAAAGGCCCTTCTCAGCGTTCTCGAGAGGCTCAGCCAAAGGCAGGAGCCTCTCTGGAGAGAAAATGTGCTGCCGAAAGTGCCGCATCGGAGTGGGGTTCTGCTGGTCTGGTGGTCCGAGTACCAATAGCAGTCAACCACTGGTGGTACTAGTACCACTGGTTGAGAACCCCTGCTGTACATATCTTCATCTTTCTTCATGTAGCAGATTGGATTGCCAGCTCTTGAAATAAAAAAAAAACTGTATATAAGTTCAAACATCTAATACTGTTTTTATGGATAACGTTTGAGCTCCTGCACTTTTTAAAAAAACATTTTTTAGCAGAGATCTTACCTAGGGGCATCTCTACATTACCTATCTCTACATTGTGCAAATAGTTCACAAAAGCAAGTGGCAAGGCCAGCAGAAACCTTTTAAACTTATCAAACTTCAATCCCCTGCAGCATCTGTTTGGATGAAATTTAGCTGGCTTTGTTGCTTTATGGAGGGCTTCTATCACTGTACGTTTCATCCAATTCTGAAAAGACAGCAATTTAAAAAGTTGCAGTGAATTGAATTTTGCCCATTGAAATCAACGGGAAAGAAAAATGAATCAAAATGGAAAGGAAGCAACCAACTGAATCAAGCATGAAGTGAAGCAAATTGTGAAACAAGTCAACAAAATGATGCAGGCCATCAAATGAAGCAATGAAGCAATATCTGAAATGATTTTTATTTTTTTGCACATCCCTACTCTGCACAGCTCACAGGAACCAATTTTTAAATAAAGCATATTATATTGCTGTCTTTTGCTCTCTCAGCTGGGCTCTCAACAAATGCACCTCAGCCCAACAGTCATTTCACCCAGCAGGCGGATGAAGATGAGTGGTGGCAGGTGGGAATGAAGGGAGAAGAGGAAGTTGTGGGGGGACTGCATCTAATTACGATGCCACTTGGCTCAGTGGGCGGATCAAAATGTGTTGGCCCACAGGTTGTTGTTGGGGACTCTTCCTTTAGGCTATGTAATTTATAAAATAAACATTTTAAGCATTCAGGCTCTGCATAGGTTGATTTAGTGTGTGGGGCTCCCCAGCCCCTGGCCCAGGTTGGAGGGGGGACCCATCTCTTGTTGTACTCACAGACAGGACCCACTTGCTGGGCCTCCAGGTCATCCCTCTCCATCCACCTGTGAAGGATCCTGTTGCCTGGCCAGGAGAGCAGGTTATATAGCATTCGCTTCCTCCTCCTCTCCACTCCACAGGACAGCCTCCTCAAGTTACTAATATAATAATAATAATAATAATAATAATAATAATAATAATATGCAGTATTTATATATCGCCTTCTTGGTCATTGGATTTCTCCTCCGACTTTAATTCAAGGCGGTGTACATGGGCAAGCTGTCTTAACCCCCCTCCCCCCGGTGGTTTTTTTTTTTACAATATATAAGTGTCTAATCTTTCATGAACGGCTACATTCCAGGTGGTATCCTTTTGCAGCCTGGCTTTTTCTGCTGGCTGGCGCCTCCCACACTCGACCGACGCAGCTGGGAGCTCTTATTTCTCCTCCTGGAGGCTTTCACAGCTTTTTGTCGGCGGCGTGTCTCGAACTTGTCAAGTTCACCAGTCTTCAGGCTTACAAGATGGCAGCTCTCCCAACTCTTCCAGTGGCTGTGGACACTGAACCCTCAGCCTTGCATCCTGCTTCTTCTGCCTTATCACTGGCCTCATACCATATTTCTTTGAGTCTAAGGCACCATCGATTCTAAGGCGCACCTTTACTTTCAGTACCACCAGCAGGGGAAAAAAAATCCATCGATTGTAAGACTCGCCTCCCTTCATTGAATCTACCCGCTCAGCACCAACTCTCCCCAGCATGTCACCTGCAGCTGAGGATGACTGAGTGCACTGCCTTTGCATAGCATTTCTGGCCCCGCCAGAAAGTGCCATTTCCTTCGTTACCTGGGCTTGGGGGAGCTTCAGGGAGACCTGCGCAACCCTCTGCAGGCCTCCCTGATCTCCAGTTCGGCAAAAAACAGCAATTTTTGGCCATTTCTGGTTTTCGCGAAAACCGGAAATGGCTGAGAATCACCGGGTTTTGCCGAACTGAAGATCAGGGAGGCCTGCAGAGGGTCGCGCAGGTCTCCCTGAAGCTCCCCCAAGTAAGTAAGAATATAGCATTTTGGGGTGCTTTTGGAGACCTTCAATTTTAGAATTTTAGACGCACCCCATTTTTTGAAATGCTTAATTGGGAAAAAACATGTGTCTTAGAATTGAAGAAATACAGTAGTTGGCACAGACCTTTATACTGGGGCCTGCCTTATGGGCATGTGCAGCCTCATGCCCTTTCTAGTCCAGAGCCCACCTCCCTAGTGTCCCTGTTGCCCCAGCAACCAGGAAGTGTGCCTTGGGCCACCCGCCGGATACTTACATAAGATTGCGCTGTACGATAGGTAACACACACCCTCCCCCTAGAATTTGCTTTGTTGGTAGAAATGTAGCTTGGCTGAAAAGCAGTTAACACAGAAGCAGAGTCAGTTTTTAAAAGGCAGTTTAAAAGGTAGTGTTAGGGACAGTTTAAAAAGTGAGTTGAGTTATAGCTTACAAATATCATTCAATTGTCTGTGAATAGTGAGTTGTTCATGTGAGGACTATATCATCTCAAATTACAAAAACCAAGCCAACACACACATTAAGCCCATAACAAGGCATAATGGAGGTGATATCACAGATAAAGCCAATTGGCTAGTTTCCTCCATTTGGCTAAATTTACTTGCAAATTTGTGAAGAAATGTTACAGGAAAAATCTTTCTCCTCACCTGGGATGCTGTGTTTCTTCCTAAGGCAACCTTGCAGCCTTTCTATTAATTAGAACATGGCAGTACATAAATGCCATCTTGTGGGCTTTTCATGATACCTCTCTGCCAGATTTCTTCCAGCCATAACAAAGTAGAGAGATGAAACTAAAATTATGATCATCCCTCTGAGGAAGTAGGTTGGCTGGATTTCCAGGGCAACTGGAGCAGTGAATGAATTATTTACTCGGACACCACGACAAGCAGACATCTGAGGAGGGACCACAGCTTGGTCGTAGAACACATGCTTTGCATGCAGAAAATTCTTGTTCACACTTTGGCTTCTCCCATTAATTCTGAGAAGACAAGTGTTACCCAAATATTTTGCCATACTTGTTGTGAGGGACAAGAGGTTGCTTGCGCAAAGTGTTCCCTGTGTAGGTAACAGAGCTAAGAAATGCCCCAATCTCATAACCTGGAAAGAGCCATGATGACAAGTCAGAGCAGACACCATTACTATGTTACTGTGTGGATTGACTCATCTCCTGATGTCATCTGACGGGACCCTGCTATGCATGTCACCTTTGGTCGAAGCCAGATTGGCAGCAACAAGGGGCAGGGCCTTCTTTGTGGTAGCACTATTACTGTTCCGCCACCCGAAGTAGTCACAAACGTGCCATAAAGCACATTTGCGACTACTTTAGAGCCAGGAAGGCCGGCCTTCCCAGCTCCGCCGCCCGAGGACTCGGCCCGCCACCGGACTCAAGCACGGTAGGATCCGGCGGACAGGTGGGGGGTTCGGCGGGTGGGGGGCGGGCCGGCAGAGCCGAGCGGGTGCCCATAGGCCCCGGGCTGGGACATGGCTCCTGCCATATCCAGGTCCTCACTGGGTGGCTAGTACTTTACACGGCCTCCTCCAACTTCCGCCAGCAAAATATCGGCCTATTGGCCCCAGCTGCTGTTACACTCAGGGAAGGGGATGAGTGTCCCCTTCCCCGAGTAGACGTTCCACCGCGGGCTGCCTGCTGCAGGCTGCCCACGGCGGAGATCAGGATCCAGCGGACGGCCTTAGCTGCCAGGCGGATCCTTAAGCAGGATTGGGCTGCTAGTGGGGTCTACTAGTGGCCTCCTAGTGGGGTCTAAAAGTGTTTCTTTTTCTTCTAGCCGTCTCACTCAGGTTGGTTTGCTTTATGGTACCTATTTTGCTGTATTTGGGGGGGTAGCACTATTGGCTGTTTTCATAGGGGTTAAAATCTTATTATTGTGAATCTGCTAGTACTGCTTTTGTTTTTTATCTTTGTATTGTATTTTTAATGATGTTTTTGTAAGCTGCCTTGGCTGTCTTGGTAATGGGGGTAAAGGTATAAATATTTTAAATCAATGAACGACACAGCCTAAGGTAGTTTCATATGTTCAATGAGATTTGTAACACTTTCGGGGGGGGCACGTCTTACGGGGAAAATTCTTCTTTGCAATTAACACTGTGAATGTGATATCTGTATTACAATCACTAACAAGTAGTCTTCAGTCACTGGTGGTTTCTCAATGCACTGGTGAGTTTTTCAGTGCAGATTTTTCAATGCAGTAGCCTTGCGTGGACACCATGGAATCCATAATCGTTATTCGGACTTATTAGGCCATGGATCTCCAACCATGTATGTAGCAGAATGACAGGAAAGGTCCCTGCCCCGATGGACTTACAATCTTGAAAATGACACAAGGGAGACAACAGAAAGGCGAATGGAGGCAGCAGTAAACAGGAGAAGAATAAGTCATGTTTAGGTTTAATGTTTAATATGTTCTAGTAACATTTAAAGGGAAGCAACAAGATGAGTGGGCCAACTTCATACAGCAGCAGCAACACGAGATACCTGCCTGCAGCTGGACTGCAGCACTGCAATTTGCAGGCATTTTCATACAGGATGGAATGGTTGTAGAATGGAATGGTGTGTGTAAAAAGAAGGTGTGTCAACTTAGTACAATTGTGACAAGCCCTATAGCAGAATTTCCCAAACTTCCAAGAGTGGAAACACACTTTTTAAAAAATTAAAACTGGAGGCACACTTGATTCCAAAATACTCATTACTTTACTTTTTGCAAGTTTTAGCATTATCGCCCTCAGGAGTGCACCTGTGGACTGTGTATTCCAGTGCAAGGCATTGTTCTGGACCTGCTTATTCATTGGAAAAAGGCACATCCAGAGCAACGACAAAATATGTAGCTTGCTCTGAGGATTGGTGATTCTGCCGAGTCTCTGAATCTAATTGAATGATCCAGTCACAAGGCAAAATAACCATCCCACGACAGAGCAACAAATCATTCAGTGATGCAACAACACACAGTCTACTCTGAGCTCCCAAGGGCCTTTAATTGTTTCATTAAATTTTGTTGCTTATGGTACACCAGCAGTTCTCTTCGCGTAGTTTGGAAAGCATTGCCTTGTAATCACTAGTAGCAATAGCACACATTCTAGAAATGTCTGCTGTTAGCCATTTGAATAGGGGTTTTGTCTTTTCCCAGCATTCCTAAGTCATTCCCGTGGAATATTGCAGCAACATCAGATCTCTAGAGAGAAGTCTAACTTCACTAAATAAAGATGATCAGGGTGATTATAGTATACAGCAGCTGCAAAAGAACAGCTGGTAAAGAGGAAGGGGAATACTGGCTGTTCCAGAAAGACTCCAGTGTGGTTTAAAAAAAAACAACATGAAGTGAAATGAAGAGTCAGACTTATGAGCAACTGGACAGACTGGCAAAGGCTTCTGGGTAGAAAATGCATTTTGGAAGGTCAGAGCATGGCAGTGACTGTGAAAAACAAAAAGCTCAGCTCTTATTTTATTTAAGTTATCTGTTAGGCCTGAGCTGTTAAGAGTTTTATAGGTTATAAAACATATCTTGAATTGTGCTTGGAAAAGAACAGGGAACCAGTGAAAATGTTGGACCAAATCAATTAGACAACATAGAAGTCTGTTCTCCCTTTTCTCAAAATGGTTGGCAATCAAGGATTGGGTCCTGGTACAGTCTAAATCAGGTGTTCTCAACCCCTTCCCAGCCGAGAACCACCTTCAGTGCCAGTCTCCTGCTGCATACCACTGGAAGTGACTGGTGATGACATCATCACCAATTACTTCCAGGTTTTCAGAAGCCAGAAAACGCAGGTAGGAGGCTCTGGGCGGGTGGGAGAGCCCTTCTCAGCATTCCCAGAGGCTCAGCCAAAGTCAGGAGCCTCTCGGGAGTGAAAACGCGGCGCCAAAAGCACTGCATCAGAGTGGCGCAGCGCCAAAAGCACTGTTCCGGTGGGCCGGCAGGTCAAGTACCACCAGCAGTTTGTCGAAGTACCACTGGTGGTATAAGTACCACTGGTTGAGAACCCCTGGTCTAAACTCAAAGACTCTGAGCAGTTTCCTCATTTCTTAGCAAAGGCTGGCTGCTGTATGAATGAAGCCGCTTATGGGAGTGGGATAGGAGTTTTTTTTCTCAGACACGATTCAAGATCCCTTTGGTCTAAATATCACGTATTAAATCAGTCCTCTGTTGCTGTGCTGAGATTATTAAAATCAAATGCTATGCTAGCATTATCATTAGATGAATATTCATGTACTATTAATTGTGGATTGTGCAAACATGAAATAAATTTATGGCCCAATCCTATTCGGACGCCATACCAATGGTGCATGGACACCAGTGCAACATCAGTCATGTCCTAATCCCATCCAGTTAACACCACACCAGTGCAGTCCTCTCAGTAAGGCCGGTGCAACCCTTAACAGTAACACTCTGTTGTGTCCCAACTGTTGCACCCCAAACTTTACTCCTGGGGGAGCAAACTAGTATTCCCTTTAAATGACTCCAATGTCCACTTTAGGCAAAGTTAGCTCCTTTCCCCTTTAAATTGCAATTGTGTGCCAAAGAAAACACTGAACTTCAAGGCAACTATTTACAAGATTTATTACTTTCCCAGCAATAAATGTCCATTAGTCCTTCCCGGGCAGATAAGATTCTACTTAGCTAACGAGGGTCCGTTTCTGTAGAGAAGTCCAGCTCGTTACTTCACGGCAGTAGAATCTCCTTGTTGCTTTTCTCCTATCCAGCAATGAGTCTTGTAGCACAAGTCCAATCATTCCCGGTCTCTCCAACCTTCCAATCAGGCAGAGCGTCTCCCAATACCAGTCAATTCAGGTGGGTAGTCCATCCAGGTGAGCAGTCAGTCCGGCAGAGTATCCCCGTCTGGAGCAGAGTCGTCATTGCTCGGCAGTCTGGCAGCATGTCCCCGTGGCGAGCTGGCGAGGCCCCTTCCTGCTCCTACTGCTGCTGCTTTTATACTGTTAGTCCCTATCAACTCTTTACTGGCTACAGCTGTGGGCTTCCAATCACTGCCCTCATTATTGCCCACAGCTGTGAGAGTTCCAATCAATGCTAATTGAGTGCAGCTGCGAGCCACACCCACTGCATTCAAAGTCCCAGCTTCATCCCAATTAACAGCAACACCTGTGGGCCACGCTCAATTGCTTGCAGGTGTGCTTCCACCCACGCAGTCCTAGGTGGTAACTCTTTGTGTCCCAGTCCTGTCAAACAGGCAATCCTTTAACCCCTTCCTTCCAGGACCTGTCAAAACAGGGGACCACTGCTAACACCACTAACTCCTCGCCAATCTTCCGCGATTTCCACTACACACTCCCAGCACCCATGAAGAGGCATCCTCACATAGATATGCCAGTGTGATGTCCATGTGTCCAAGGAGCCAATTCCTGCACCCACCCAGCCCCAATGCTGACTGCCAGGGAAATACCATCAGGGTGAACTGAGCAGGGGCAGGCGCAAGGCCAATGAGCAGCCAACACTGGGTGGATGAACAATCACAAGCTTTCATGGCCCAAGTATTCCAAACCAAAAGTTTCCAGGTTTCTTGCCATGATATAAAAACAATTACAAGAAAGATGTTAATAATTCCCAACGTTTCGTCTATGGCAAACCTTCTCAAGGAAAAAAGCTCCAGGGAGTACAAAGGTAGCTGAGGAAGCAGGAAGGCTTGGAACAACTGATATTTATACCAACTGTCCTCATCAGGTGTTGATCTCTAAGGTAAAAAGGTAAAGGTGACCCCTGACAATTAAGTCCAGTCGTCTCTGACTCTAGGGTGTGGTGCTCATCCCCATTTCAAAGCCAAAGAGCCAGCGTTGTCCGAAGATGCCTCCGTGGTCATGTGGCCGGCATGACTCTCCTTGCCGCAGCGCGTAGCATGCGGCTGGAACACAGAACGCTGTTTACCTTCCTGCAAGCGGTACCTATTTATCTACTCGCATTAACATGCTTGGAACTGCTAGGTTGGCAGGAGCTGGCCAAGCAACAAGAGCTCACCCCGTCGCGGATTCGAACTGCCGACCTTTCGATCAACAGCTCATGGTTCAGCAATTTAACCCACTGTGCCACCCGCTGGTTCTGTCAATTAAAGGGACCATGTACGTTATCATACGTTGGCTTTGTTCTGGTCTTGCTTAATATCGGGAGCCATGTGTTACTTAAATACACCGCTTCATCTTCCCGGTTCATATTATTTGTATGTTTTTGTATCTCGATGGCTTCTCGATAAAGTCTGGGTAAATAGACATTGGTGTTTGATAGCACTTGTGTATTCTGAAAAAGGATCTTATGTCCTGTTCTTTCTGTGTGTTCCGCAATAGCAGACTTAGTAGGTTGTTGAAGCCTGACATGCCTATGTCAGCATAGTGTTTTTCCAACATTGCACAAGCGTCTCTGAGCAGGTGAACTTCTATGCCAGTGGGGCTTCCGTTGCACTGGCATATGTGGAGATATGCTGGCGTAGCTCAAGAATAGGATTGGACTAATATTGTAAGAAAAAAATGGAAGAAAATGCCTCTTGCCTCCAACACCACAGCTCCCTTCTTGTACATGGCAGTACAAAAGAATGTGTGTGAAGAGCAAATACACAAACTGAATGTGATTGTGACAAAACTCAATTCATTCGTTCATTCAATAAGTGAGTTTTCCCGAGGGCTTGAGCAGCCACACCAAGCTGTAGAACTAATCAAGTCTGATTTAATCTTTTCACTCACAGTGTCGACTGAGATGAGAGGCTGCAGCGTTTAGCATAATAAAAGAAAGCATTTTATTAAATCCAATACATCATAAGGAAACATTCTTCAAAGGTGTGATACACCATCAGCAAGTTGATCTGAGAGCTCCCTCTTCTGCTCTCTGGAGACAACTGCAGTTTCTTCTTGTAAATAGTTCTGTATGAGCTTACGAAACGCTTATAGCAAATTATGATTAAAACATTGTTCATTGTTTCTTTTAAAGCAAGGCAAGTGTTGTTTTTTCCAAGTGCTATGCTTTTGAAGAAAAAAAAAAGACAGGGGTGTAATTCTCAGGGAGAGGCTAAACCAGTGATCGGGCTGCACCTCTTCTGCAAAGGTACTCACAGAACTGAATACCTTGCCACAATAAATAAATAAATAATATTATTATTTATAATTTAATACAATTATTTAATAATAAATACATCCATCCCCCTCCACATTATGAAAGCTAAATGTTAGAAAGAAAGCTTGCCTAGAGCCCGTCTTCTGAACATGCTTGAAGAACATTCAATCATGGCTGCCCCTTCTCCCCTGCAGTCTGAACAAGTTTATCACCTCAATAAAAACTAGGTCTCAGTAAGTATGGCCACACATAAAGTATGAGCCAAACATATGAGCATTTAAGTGCAATGGATGTCTACATGAACTTGGTTAAAGGACAGGCAACAAGCACAAAGGCAACTTCTGATTTTTAAGGCTGTTTTCAGTGCCAGCTGATATCATCCTGAGATAGACATGTAAAACTAATAGCCAGACTACATGTTTCTAGATTTTCCAGTGCCACTGAAATTTTACCTACAACAAAATGTGAAGTGAATTTGAGAATCAGACAAAACTCTTGAGAAATGTCAAGGGTTTCTCCAAAAAGAGTTTGGAGAAGTTTGATGTAATTTACTAGGGGAGCTTTGAACACATCTGCTTGTTATGCTAGACACAAAGATGAAGGGAGAGGAATAGGGTGGATAACGGGGTGGGGAGGAGGACGGATTGAGGCCAGGAAGGGGGCAGTATTGGCGGCAGTGGTGCTGCCAAATCCCCCCCCCCCTTTCAGCCTCAATCTTTGGACCTAATTAGCAGCCTGGGACCACTCAGACTTGCACCAGCGATATAGCTGGTGCAGGTCTGGGTAGACCCATTCAGATGGCAAGGGCTTGCCCCCAGGCAAGGGAACAAATGCTCCTTTATCCAGAGGAGGCCTCCAGGGCCTGCAACTCCCCTGCAGGATACAACTTGCACCCCGTTGGTATGATGGCCCCATCGCCGCATGAGGAATTCCGTAGGTTTGGGGTGAATGTTAGTAAGGCAATGTGTACACAGCCATGCAGTACCAGTTTTTCTCTGGGTTATATGTGTTGGGAAGCTGACATGACAGCCACACGACACCTATATGGAGTGAAGCAGACCCAGACTTTCCCAATCCATAGTGCATAATTCCACGACTAGTAATCTCTTTGTAGAAAAAGTAGCATGCAAAACAGCCCTCTGTGTATGAAATGCATCCTTTCTTGTCCCAAGAGGTATCTCAGTGGTTCTTACATTTCTCTACTGATAAGAGCTCCTGAAGGAACCATTGTTCCCATGCTGCACAGCAAGGAGACTCTTTTGTAATATTTGTCAGCCACATTGTGATAATTAGTTCATTCAACAACCTGTTTAGTCATCCCAGCACATTCCCTGCTGTTCACAGCAAGCCATTCTGCAAGGGAAACCCTGCTCCTGGAGTGAAGCTGATCCTACTAGTATCAAATTATTAAGATGTGAATTGCAGTAAATGTGCCGATAAAATACACTCATCATGAACTCCACTATACATCAGCCTTGCCAGACTGTATACAAAGAACTGTAATTCATACTAAAGATTATACTGTACATTTTCCTTAATGAGTTTATTGAGAATGCACAAGTGAACTGAGGACAATTAACAGCCCAGTCCTCTGCTTTCCCCACTGCCAATGCAGCCTCGCCAAAACTGATCACGCTGCGTCCTGCAGAGGGGGCAGTCCCAAGGAGCATTTGTTCCCTTACCCGGGTGTAAGCCTCTGAGGCAGGATCAGGCCAGGAAGGAGGTTTGGATTCAGCAGCCACAGCCAGGTGGCATCACAATGTCCTGTGGCAAGGAGTTCCACAGATTAATTGCATGCTGGGTAAAGAAATATTTCCTTTTGTCTGTTCTAACTCTCCTGCTAATCAATTTTAGTGAATGTCCCCTGGATCTGGTGTTGTGCAAGAGGGAAAAGAACATAATTTTATATGTCTCACAGCCCAATCCTATTGGGGCCTTCCACCAGCGGAATGCATGTTCTGCTGGCAGCAACTACCTTATGGCAGCTGTGAAACTTGCACAATGCTGGAGTATCAGCAGGAAGGCTGGAGCCTTCCCCTGCACACCGGAGGATTGCCAGCTGCCCACTGAGGTAGATAGGACAGCAGGGGAGGCAGGACAGGATAGGGGTAGGGCGGGAGTCGGGATGGTGACAGGGAATGATAAGGAAAGGACAATCGAGTCTGGAAAGGTGGCTGGTTTGGCAGCAGTGGCATCCGCTGAATCCTAGCCCCCTTCCCCAACCTGATCCCATGGTGTGAGTCTGCAGAGACCTGTGCCAACAAATTTGAATATTCCCTTACCCAAAGGAGACCTCTACGACTGCCTCCCCCCTCCCCGCAAGATGCAGCAGTAGCCATTTTGGCATCACTGCATTGTCAGGGGTGGAGAATAGGATTGGGCTGCTAATTATGTCCCCCTCAGGTGCCTTCTTTCGAGACTGAAGAGCCCCAATCGCTGAGGAAGATGGTGTCTGAGGGGGGACATGAAATTATACTTGGGATGAAGAGAGTGAATAGAGGGAAGTTCTGGTTGAATTTTGCAGAGCACCCATTTTGGGCCTGAACCTCTCTGTTTCAGAGAACAAACACCATTGAGGATGCCATGATTTCCTTATAAGGACATCTTGGCAACATTGAGGAACGAATATAAAGATGAAATATAAAGAGAGAGAAAAATGGAACACCGTTTAACTGGAGTACACAGCCACCGTCCCGGCGGAAGTGCGCCCGACGGGGGACGGGGCCGTCTGGGTGGCGGTCCCCTCCTGGGGCCCCTCCCCGCGAGGAGGTGGGGGTTGAGAGGGGATCTGCCGGTCCCAGGCCGGCCGACCCGTCCTGCCGGGTTGAATCCTCTGGGCGGACTGTGCTTGGAAAAAGAACAGGGAGAATCTTTACATCACATGGTGCTTTGTTGTAATAGATATAGTGAACTGCATAGGCGGTACTTAGATGATTTTTTGTCCTCTCACTCTGGTTGGTCGGATGAGCAAAAAATCTGGTATATGTTAGGAGGTTCTGAAAGATTGTTTACTTGTCTGGTTGCCCAATTTATGAATTTAGTAATTCAAATCCAACGGAATCTTCCATTTTGGGGTTCTGAGATCTAATTTTGATACTATGGGGGTGAGTTGGTATGGTGGACTATGTGGGTGGGTAGGGAATGTGAACTGCTGTTAGGGGTCTTTGATGTTGACGTTTGTTCTGAAATGTCTTGTCGTGTATTGTATTCTTTGTGTCAATATGTGTATTGTATTTATGTGTATTTGTGTATATGTGTATATGTATAATATGTGTATTTGTGTATTGAATTCTTTATGCCAATAAAGGTTATGGTTATGGTTATGGTATGGAGTACACAGTTAACATGCAGTACACACAATGTTCAGGGCAGTAATTAATTTCTACTTATAAAGTACATCTTTTGAAATAATGCTTTGTGCATTTGTGCAAAAACACAATGGCACAGTAGAAGCAGTCTGAATTTCCTTTACAGAGGAAAAGAATCCCAGTAATCCAATCAATATTTGCATTTGTTAATTAATCCATCATTTGTAAACATGACCTAATTGCCTTGGGAGAGATGTCAGGTTATATAAACAGCCTTTTTCTAGAGTTGTCTTAAATAGATTTTCCAATTAATAGTCATCCATCCACACATCTAATCAAGAAGAAAGAACAATTAATTAGCTCCACCTACAGTGTATAGAATGACCTGAACCAACAATTATAACCTCTTCAGTGGCTATTATAGTATTCCCTGTTCTCCTGCTTTATTGGGTGGCCAATTACATTTCAAAGCCTGGAAAGGTCAGAACAGAAGTCATGGTGAGATCCTGAACCCTGCAAATCAAGCTCACAAATATATAATCATATATTTTTTTATCTGGACTAACTAATCACTGCTTTTCCAGGTTCTGTACTTATAAACACAACACACACAAACCATAGAACTGTGCACTGAAACAATTGAAGTTCTAGCCAGAGGATCTTATTAATCTGCACAATCATATAAACCCTGAACCAAGCTTCTGCTGCAACCTAGTGGATAACCACAGTGAACATCTGCACAGAACCTAGTAGATTGGTAGTGGAAAGTAGTTTTCAAAAACTTCTATACTTTCTGCTAAAACAGGAATAGCTTGGAACATATTTTCAGCAGAACTCTAAGGCTGCAATCCTATACACACTTTCCTGGGAGAAAGCCCCACTGAACACAATGGGACTTACATCTGAGTAGATACATATAGGATTGTGCTACGAGAGAGCTGGTGCAGTATAATGGCTGAGTTACGAATCAGGACTTCCCTGGTTTGAATGTCACCTCTGCCATGAACTCACTGGGTAGACTTAGGCAAGCCACTCAGCCTCAGATCCCAGCTGCAATCTGGGGATAGGAATAGTTACCCTATAGGGTTGTTATAAAGACACCATCAAGATAATACTTGTAGAGCAGCGGTTCTCAAACTGGTGGGTCGCAACCCACCAAGAGAACCGGATGCTTCCCTTGCCCCTTAAGGGGCAGGGAAAGCATGGCAGTGGCGATCCCGGGGATTGCCGCCGAGAGGGGAAAAGTATCCCCAAAAGGGGCTTCCATACTTACCGGGGCCTCTAGGGGATGCGGGAAAGCCTGTGGACCCCTCCGCAGGCCTCTCCACAGGCCTCCCCGCACCTCCCCCCGGAGTTCCTGGTAAATATGGAAACCCCTTTTCCGAACATTTTTCTCCCAGTGGCGATTCCGGGATTGCCGCCACCACTGTCCTTGCCCTCACAAGCACTCTCCCGCTGGGAGAACTTTGAGCAACACTGTTGTAGAGCATTCTGCACACTCAGAAAGTGCTATATAAATGTTAAGTATTATTCAGAAAGATTATAGTAACTAAGCATATTTTAATTAATTACTAAACTAAATAAGGGTATGCAACACTAAGAGCTCAATCCTAACTAAAGTCTGCCAGCAGGGTGCAGCGGTGACAGTACAGGCTCCACTGCATCCTGCAGGTGGCCAGAGACCATGCAGAGGCAGAGAGGTACGTAAACGTTTTGTTTACTTGACTCCACTCCCGCATGAGCCCCTATGGGTTTACTCTGACCTGCTCCAGTTCTTTAGCTGCTGCAAGTCTGAGGAGAGGCAAGGGGGCATGTTGGGGCCAAAATAGAGTGGCAGATATCAGTGGAGCCATCCCTGCCAATACTCGCCTTCCGCCCACCCCTCCACACCCCCTAGGACCCGATCTCTGTCCCTATCTACCCACCACTGCCCCTTTCCACCCACCCCGCTCCCTTCACTGCCTTACTGGCTCCAGGGGGTGGGGTCCTCACCACTGCTGAGCGAGCACAGCCAACAGCAATTACGCTGGCAGCCTCTCTGTGCTCACCGGAGGAAGTGCTGACCCATTGGCGGAACATCACTTCCACTGGCAGGCCAGCAGTTAGGCCTGCAGAATTCAATTCCACTTGTGGGCAGTCCAGTTAGGATTGAGCTATAATGCAACATGCATACGTCACCTAAGTTTGTCTGTTTGATATGAGACCATATTCATAGATATCCATGGCAATGCTGAAAAGGAACAGGAATACCAAATATTTGTCCACTTGAGGGATCTCTAGGTTTAAGCAACAGGATGAGTCATGACGATCTCTAGAGAATAGTGTTGTAGTTGAACTTGGGAGACCTGAGTTCTATTACCATGATCTCTGTAGAGGATTTGAATATCATTACTTACTACTTGAAAAATTCTGAGAAGTCATTCTAACCACACTACCTTTTTCATGGTTTAAACCTGATCCTTGTCTGCTGAAAAAGATCTCACTTTCAGCATTGCCTTAATTTGCTTTCATAGTCCTGTAGTTTTCAAGTAGGTTTATTAGTGCATGTAGATGGCAGCTCAGATGAGCTGAGCTCAGATGACCCCCCCCCCCCGATTATAGGAAAAGCGTCAAATGCAAGGAGAGACAGGTCAGGACTGTGTGCACTTTGGATGCATGACAATTAACGCATGGAGCAGGTTTGGATGATAAAGTATCATCTGAACTGACCATTAATCTGGATGTTCTCAAATTTTAACGTAGCCAAACACTCTAAAGCACAAACACAAAAGATTTGGCTCATCTGAAGAGTCTGGCTCAGTTGGGAGATCTGCTGCCTTCAAAGCCCGAAGACCGGTGAACTTGATAAGTTTGAGACACGCTGCCGGCAAAAAGCTGTGAAAGCCTCCAGGAGGAAAGATAAGAGCTTCCAGCTGCGTCGGTCGAGTGTGGGAGGCGCCAGCCAGCAGAATTGTCAGACTATAAAAAGGATACCACCTGGAAAGTAGCCGTTCATATATATATATATATATATATATATATATATATATATATATATATATATATATATATTGTAAAAAAAAAACCAAAGGGGGTTAGTACAGCCTGCCCATGTACACCGCCTTGGATTAAAGTCAGAGGAGAAATCCAATGACCAAGAAAGGCGGTATATATATTTACAGTATATAAAGGTAAAGGTGACCCCTGACAATTAAGTCCAGTCGTGTCCGACTCTAGGGTGTGGTGCTCATCCCCATTTCAAAGCTGAAGAGCCAGCGTTGTCCGAAGACGCCTCCGTGGTCATGTGGCCGGCATGACTCTCCTTGCCGCAGCGCATAGCATGCGGCTGTAACACGGAGTGCTTTTTACCTTCCCGCAAGCGGTACCTATTTATCTACTCGCATTAACATGCTTTGGAACTGCTAGGTTGGCAGGAGCTGGCCAAGCAACGAGAGCTCACCCCGTCGCGGAGATTATATATATATATATATATATATATATATATATATATATATATATATATATATATATATATATATATATATATATAATCTACACTGAAATTGAAATTATTTACAACAGGCATCCTGCTGTACCTGTATACAACTCAAGAGTGTATATCTTGGATTTAACCTGTGCCCAAGTACAGTAAGAATTACAATGATATATAATGCCTGTCTGGACCATAAGACTGACACAAATTGAAAATTCCTCAAATTAAGCCAAGTTATTAAAGACTAGTACTTGGAGGAAAGAGTGGAAAGGGACAAATCAGAAGCACAGGATTTAAATCCTAAAGTCTTAAAGGACCCAATCCTATCCAACTTTCCAACACTGATGCAGCCGCAATGTAGTCCCAAAGCAAGGGAACAAATATCTCTTACCTTGAGGAGGCCTCCATGACTGTCCCCCCCACCGCAGGATGCGGCACACTGCGCACACCCCATTGGCACGGTTGCATCAGTGCTGGAAAGTTGGATAGGATTGGGCCAAAAATCAATATTAATTGATTAATTAAAATCAACAGTCTGAAAATCTTTCCGTTTCTGTTAGAGAAAAGGCGTACATCTAAACCTCACCTGTATATTTGTTCACTTAGGAAAAGCACACATTTTAGAGTGTATATTTCAAGTAATTCCCTGTATTTTTCAAGTCATCACACTCTGGGGTAATTTTCTACAAAGTTTGAACATGGAATAGCTCTATTTGCAGGATTGCAAAGAATTCTGTGCCACACTCCATTCCATTCACAAGCTGAATCTTCAAAGTTGTGATTTTTTTTTTGCTATTTAGTGAAACATTTAATCAACACTGATATAGTTTTGTTATACAATATTCTTGAAAGCAATGCATTACAGTATTGACAAAGCTGCAGGAAATAGGATATTGAGTCTCCAGGAAAACAAGAGAGACTTTTTCTGGTTTTATTTTTAAACATGTTCAACACACAGACCAGCAGTCAGTATTATGTCTCATTTACAGAGTTCATGAGTAGATCTTTTTCCGCCATCCCATACATGTTACAAAGAGTATCAGGCATGCTTAAAATAAGGTCAGTCTTGAAATACAGCCATTGAACCCAGCCACAGGTTTTATATTACAGTAGTTTAACAGATGGACAGTAATTTAACCAGAAAGTCAATAGAAATATTACTCAATAAAATGACAGTTTGTTTTTGATATGCATGGCAGGGTAAAAGCTTTTCACTGACAAAACTCAGTGCATCTCTTCCTCCTCCTCCCCATCACATCTTTTCATAAGATTTTTTTTTAAAGCTTAGAAATACAAATAGTACACCCAATAAAAAACATTTATTATGATAAATGATAATGGGAATGAAAGCCGGGCATAATTGTCTATGTGATACGGGTTTTTGACATGGAAGCAGTCAAATATACAGAAGAGTCTTTTCATCACTGTCATGGGTGAGTGACACTTGTTGTGTTTTCTTCTCTCCTCTTTTCTGCCACTGGAGGATTTGGTGAGCTTGTCTGAGTCATCCTTGTTAATCTTATCAGCCTTGCAGCTGTTGGCGATTGCTGATAGGACTCCATTGATCTCCTCCTCTGCCTCTTCATCCTCCTCCTGGTAGGAAACACCATTGGACAAAGCTATGGTCAAATCCATCACACACCTACTTTAAGCTCTAAAAACATGTCTTTATGTGATGCACTAATTAAAAAATGGGGGGCTCCAAGCTAACTTGAAATGTTAGACCCAATTCAGACTTTCAGCAATCCCCCAAACAAATGCCTGTTGAGCATATGGTTCCCAACCCAGCAGGGACTGCTTGTAGGCACAGGTTTTATAAATCAATGCAGTGGAATGGGCTAGGAGGACATGTCAGAGATGATTCCTGGGAGTTTGAGAGATTTAAGAATACATGTAGCCACCCCTCACATGCACAATCACAGCAGCTCAGAAAACTACAAGCCAACATAGCTCTCCGCACAGATTCTTGGGGCTCTGCTGACCTTGGCGTCAAATAAGCCCCCTTCCCAAGTCTTTCCAAAAACTCTTACCTAGCTTGCTTACTTGGTCCTTTTGCTTCATGTAAGGCACCCTTGTCAAGTATCAGCAGTGTTCCAGTACAGTCAGTCAAGAGACTACCAGAGTGTTGAATTGGAACATGGTAATTGAGGCCGCAATGCCAAACATACTTACTGGGGAGTAAGTACCAGGAAATTTTCTTGCCCCTATCCCCCTACTGAGGTTCCTCTGAAAAGCTGCTGCAGAGGATTGGAGAACCCTTGGCAAAAGTGTGGGATGTGATATGGGACTTTGGAGGGGGGGAGGGGAAAACACCCGGAAACCACAAGCAGAGCAGTGCTTCCTCTAGTGGTTTCCAGCTCTTCAGACTCCCCCCACTGTTAAGGAGGGATCCCTGACACTCACAGAGGATTGCTCTGTGAGGTTCTCAGAGTGCAGGAGAAAAGATTAGCTTCACTTATGATCTTCTGTCAGAGCAGAGTTATGGAACCGGGCATTGTATTTAGAAGGAAGAAACCTCACTGTTCACATTCATTATAAAAGAGAAACAGTACTGATGATCGTCTAACCATAAAATAAAATTGGTAGATGGGCCTGAGTGCATTTTTCAGGCTACATATACATTCTTTTACAGTAAAAATGATAAGCATTGTAGCAAGCTGCAGGTTTATTACACAGCAGGAAAGGATGTTAGACATACATTTGTTTTCTGCTGCTGCTTTCTGAGCGTTGTTTGCAGGTGGCTGATGCTTTATCAGATCGCTTTTAGATCCTTTATGCGCCCTAAGAGGAAACTAAGCAATGTGTGAAAAATGCAGCATCTGGCATGGTGCATCGCGGCCTCTCAGAATCCACTCTTCTCCAAGGGAGCTTAACAAGATGTGTTTCTAGCGCAAGTTTACTTATCACCCTCATGAAAAGAAGAAAGGGAATCTATATTTGAACTACAAATCCCTATCTGCTTTACAAATCTGGAGCATCAGGGGACATGTAAAGGACTGTTGAGGGGCTATGGGTAAAGAAGGATATGAAACATTTTCACATGATGAAAATGTGCACATAGGAAGCTGCCTTTTCTGAGTCAGGCCACTGGTTCATGTAGCTTTTCTGAGTCAGGCCACTGGAGCTGTTCCTCTGTCCTACCTGGAGACTGAACCTGGGACCTTCTGCATGCCAAGCAGGTGCTCTTTCAGAGCTATAGTCCTTGCCTAAAGCCAACCTTGCATTTCAAGAGGGAGCTCAACTATGAGTGTGTTTTTATACAGAAATGCTATTTACTCTTTTCTCAGCTCCTGCTCTTAATGGCAAGCTGCAGATGGCAATATAAAGGAATATAAAAATAATTAGTGGCAGCATCTATGAACCCTGCTGGAAGTGGCAACTGAGGTTGCTTCTCGTTTCTATTAGTGGATGCGATTGTTCAAATTCAACAACCCAATGGATGAAGAAAAGATGTCATTTTTGTGGCAAACGAGAGGTGTTTGAGATGCTAAATACTTCCAACTAGGGAGAATGTTGGCGGATTTTTGAGTAAGCATCTTTTAAAATGCATTTGTTAAATATTGCCTGACAAGCCTTATTACTTATTTTATTTAATGTGTGAAGAGTCACACGTGTACATTCACGGGTACATGGCACACAACACACAACCCCTATACTCTATCAGGCTATCTTGGAAGACGCTTGTTCCTTGGAAAATTCTACAGACGGCGGCACCTTGCTTGCAGAGCACATTCCACACTGGGAACAAAAGCCACATCCTGGGACCTTCCTGACATGGAGTCAACAAAGTCATTAACAACACAAGAAAAGAGTCTTCAAGGCTGCCCTGGTCCTCACCAACTCAATGGCCAAATTCTATCAAGGAGTCCCTGCTAATGAAGCAACTGGTCTCCACAGTTAGTCACAAGTTCTTTGTTGGATTAGAACGGTGCGGAACGTACAGTACCCCCCCCTCCAGCGACGCCTCTGGAACTGAACTAGGACTGAACACTAATTACTAATCAGGGGTTTCTCAAATTTTTCATACTTTCCTTTTTATCAATCTTCTTTCCTTCTGGTTCAAGTATAAGGCAAAGCATAAAGGAATGACGGTGCAATATCCCATACCAGTGCTGAAGTGCTATTGACAATGACTGCTATTAAAAGAATAAATATATTTTAGGTTGCAATCCTATACACATTTACCAGGAAGTAAGTCTGATTGAACTCAGTGGGACACACTCCTGAGTAGACATACATAGGATTGTGCTGTCAGCCTCTCAGGGCCGATTCCAACATTACAAAGCAATTGACTTTGCCACTTGTCAACTGCACACCTCTCAGCAAATACCCATGACATTGATAAGGGCAGATGTATGTCTGTAAACATGAAGTGAGTTTGAGTTCAGGAGTGCAGCCTATCATGGCTACAGTGCACTTGTCTACTTTGTGCCTCACAGGCCAATCCTATCCAACATTCCAGCACCGATACAGCTGCAATGAAGCCCCGAGGTAAGGGAACAAACGGTCCCTTATCTTGAGGAGGCCTTCGTGACTCCCCCCCCCCACTGAAGGATGCAGCGCATGCCCCATTAGTGCTGCATCAGTGCTGGAAAGCTGGATAGGATTGGGCCCTCAGTGTATTTATAGAGATATGTATCCCCTTCAAATCTTATGGTGTAGAAACATGCAGTTGGAAAGTGGTAAACAAGATAAGTTGTGACCAAGATCCACGAGTTCCACGATCACACAATATGGTCTTCTTGATGATAGCGTGGAAGGTTTACCCAACTGAAAAAAAACAGGTAAATGTGATCTGCCCTCTCCAACAAGTCAGAAATACTGTGGTGAAAAGTTGCTCAAAGTTGGAGTCTAGATGTGCCTTCATGGCACCGGAAGCAATGGACAGAAGGGTTGATAGAACAGCCAGGGAGGTTGGTAGATGAAAGAATTAAAGGAAAACTAATACCTTTGTGAGTTTCTTCACACCAGATCGATTAAGGGTGCAGAAATGAGCCACAGCATACTCCAACAAAGCACCAAAGATGAAGCTAAAGCAAATACCCAAGTAGACATCAATTGCTTTGATGAAGCAATTAGCATTAGGAAGTGATGTCCTGGCTCCCATCATAAGTGTTGTCATCGTGAGTACGGTTGTAACACCTATGGAAAATGAAAAGAAAATAACCCAGAGACAATGTTGCAGAACTGTCAATGACAGCATTTCCTGGGTAGCTGCTGTTTAGCATTTTGTGGGCTAGGAGGTTCATGCATTTCCATAGGAGGTCTTCCATTCATGAGAGAGAGAGAGAGAGAGAGAGAGAGAGAGAGAGAGAGAGAGAGAGAGAGAAAGAGAGAGAGATGGCAGGTAGTGGATTCTGAACTGCTTATTCAAATTAGTCTTTGAGGAATAATCCATCACATCACTTGATAATTTTGAAAAAAATATGTACTGAGCATTAATACAAATAAAAAATAGACAAGCAGTGCAAGCCTATACATGTTTATTCAGAAGTATGTTCCACTATGTTCAATGGGGCTTACTCTTTAGCAAATGTGTTTAGGATTGCAGCCTTAGGCACCTGTTTCTCTGCTGTTTATTGGGGGGAACTGATAAATTGCAAATCTTCTCTCCTCTGCCCCCAATAATGAGTGAATGATTTCTTTCTTAAGCTTATTCAAAAGCAAGAAGACAACATGATTCCTCCTCTCAGGCAAGAAGCTATTTCTACTCATTTGATTAGTTGGGCAGAGAACGGTGAGGGCTGAGCCAGTGCTTCAAGTCACTCCAGCCTTTCCTATCTCTTGGGGTGCCGGGGGGGGGGGAACTATTTCAGGTTCACCTATCTCAGGTTCTAAAAAGTTCTGGAGTTCTATTGTCAGTAAGAGTATCTGGTACTCAGCTATATGGCCCATTGATCTGATTCACAGCCCAATCCAACCTAAGTTCCCCTCTGCTGATGCAGCTCTGCCAACGGAGCACGTGCTGCATCCTGGGGTGGGGCAGTCCTTCACTTGTTAACATTTACCCTGGGGCAAGGCTCCACTGCCCGAATGGGTCTCCTCAGATCTGCGCCAACCATTTTGCTGGTGCAAGTCCATGTGGACCTGGGGAGGTAGATCAAGGCCAGGAAGGGAGATAGGATATAGGTGAAGCCGCTGCCACCAATAACCACCCCTTCCCATTCTTGACACACACACCCTCCCTGCCCAGAAATGCTCCCATTCCTCCTCCCTGCACTGTTCTGTCCACTACCCTCCCCCCCCACCAACTCACTGGTGTCAATAGAATGTGGCCTTTCCACCAGCCCACGTGCATGGCCACCAGCCACTGCACTGGTGGCTTTATCTGTGTTTGCCAGCAGAACATCACTTCCACTAGCATCCTCTCATTTCTGCTGGCGGAAAGTGCATTCCATCGGTGGAAAGGGGGGATAGGATTGGGCTGCCCATCTTCCCCCCCCCTTATTTTTAAGAGGATCTGTTTTCCTGCCACCAATCCTGCCATTTCTTGAGATATCATTCTGAACTTTATGTTTATATATATACATAGTTCACCTTTGTCTATGGCCCAAGTTTTCTTTTTTTCAGGTAGTGTGCATTCCTATGCTGAAATCGTTTCTGGAATGATTGTTATTCTGTGCTGCCTCCATGACTCTTTATGGCCCTCCAGGACAATTTCCCTCTTAAATAATACACAAGAAAAATCCAAATGGAATCTGCATGATGTACTGAAGTGGCAAACCAAAATGTAATGACATAAAAACACTAGAGTCCTGCATCTCATTGAAGATAATCTTGCAGAGTATGCAACAAATAGACACAACTTCATGTTTCTGCTTCTTCACTGTGTATCCCCCTTCTCACAAACTGGCATTATGGGAACCGCTGCAACAGCTCCTTCCTACATTGTGCATGTGATATGAGAAGCCCAGAACCATGTGGGGGCATCAGCGCCCATGAGAGGGGAGTAAAGGGGGTAAATTGTACCCAGGCCCAGGGTCAAAAAGGGGGCCCAGGAGCAAAGAAGGGGGCCCAGTAATTTCCTGGGATCTCAGCTGACCTTGTGGAGAGTGAAAGATGGAGGCCAGGTCTACGAGGTAGGTAGACCTGGACACCACATTGGGAAGCTTGGTAGACCTGGTCTCCAGAGATTTTTCCGGCCATTGCTATCTCCCTCCCCCACTGCCCTGTATTACCCCCTCTCCTTTGAGAAGGGGCCCAAAAGAAACTTGTGTGTGCCCCCCCCCCCGATAAAATTCCTCTCAGAAGCCCTGGGAGGCATCTTCCCCAAGTCTCCTCTCCAGATTTTGGGAGAGCCAGTGCTGGACTGAGCAGGAGCTGGAGCACGGCCGGGCTCCTCCCACAAGGCTCAGGACTTTTCATGTTAACCAAGTGATATAGGAAAGAAGAGAGCTGCAGCCTCTCCCATGCCGCCAACACAACATGTCGGTGTGGGTGCAAGTGGGTAGACACCCTCTGTTTCTCACCTATGCAGATTCTGGCTGGAACCGATGACTGGCTTATCCAAAACGACACCCAGGAGAGAACCACCAGTAAGCTGGATGGTACGTACGTCTCAAGGATAAAGTACAGAATGTTTCTTTTGAGCTCAAAATGGAAGACCAGCTTTGGGTAGTGCCCTGTTTTTTTTTAAAAAAAAAACAATAGACAATTTAGTTGAAAGTATGCTGCTTGCATAATTGGAGCATGGGATTTATTCTGCATATGGTAATTCCATTTTTGTTAAGCTTTAAATATTTTTGAGCAGGATGTCTAACTTACAAGTCCACCAGAATTATACCTATATATGTATGATCTCAGCATAGTATTCAGCACTGAATAACAAATGTTTGTTTTTTATATCTATATCTAAATCTATGCATACAGTACTCCCCCCATATCCGCTGGGGATATATTCCAGGCCCCTCCGTGGATACTTGAAACCAGAGGCAACGCTAGCACTTATGCTGCCTGGAGCTGTGTGTGGGGGTGTGTTTGCCGCCCTGAAGTAACTTCTTGGCGCGGCCTCATGGCCGCGCCGCAATTTTTTTGGGGGGACTCGGAGGGACTCTGCTCCGGGTGCCACCCCCGCCCGCCGCGAGAACGAACTGTCACCGGCTCTCCGCTCCTGCAACGTTGCCGGCTCTCCGCTGCTGCTGCTGCTGCTGCTGGCTGCCGCCGCCGCCAATGCTGCTCCTCCCTGCCCCAGCCCTGACCCCGCCCCCGCGCTTCCCTATTCCTTTGCCACCACCAACCCCAGAGCCAGAGAGGGATACGCTAGCCTAGTCCGATCCACGCGACGGTCTGGCCTGGCCGGGCAAGGCAGCTGGCAAGATGCTACGCTTGGCGGACCCCTCCTGGGCAGTCCGGACTGGCCACCTCCCCCAATCCCTCCTCCTCTGTCGGTGCTGAGCTTCGGGGGCTGCAAGCCGCCTCCTGTTGCAATGGCTACGGCAGCAGAGACAATCGCGGCAGCAACAGGGGGGCAAGCCGGAGCGAGACAGGCGGAATCTTCCGCAGGAGAAGCGTTGCTGCTGCCCGGCACTCTGGAAGCCAAGCCCGGGGACGGGGCTGGAAGCTCTCCTTGCTTGCTCCAGGGCAGGGCAGCCCTCCATAGCCAGGCACCTTGGGAGCGTTGGCGCCTTCCATCCAGCTGCAGGGCGGGCGGGGGAGTCCATCCTCCTTCTCCTCCGCCCGCCCAGCCTGGAAGAGGACGAGGGAGGGCGGCTTCGGGTTGGAGGAGGAGGGAGGGCGGCTTCGGGGGTGACTCGAGCACGCCCCGACACGGCGGGCGGCGGGTGAGACTGTCCCGCGCGGGCTGGGGCCGCGCCGCCCTGAGTGTGCCCGCCGCCCGGAGCTGCTGCTCCCTTCGCTCCGCCCAAGATACGCCGCTTCTTGAAACCGTGGATAGGAGCGAACACCCCCTTCATGGTTTCCTGAGGGCCCCCCACCCTACCTCTCCTGCAGGTAGGCATGTGTGCCCCCCTAGCTCTTATTTTTCTTTCAGCAAGCTTTGTTTCTTCCTTAAAACAAACAGAGAAGCAGCCTCCCTTGCAGGCAAGTAGAACGAGACTAAGTCCTAGAGAGGCTCTGCAAGGTTTCTGTTAATCTTGCAGAGTCTCTCTAGGACTTAGTCTCGTTCTATTTGCCTGCAAGAAGGAGCCAGAGGCTGCTTCTCCTGTTTGTTTAAGGAAGAAATGAAGCTTACTGGGAAAAAAGTAAAAGCCTGGGGGGGGGGTGTCCCATGATCCGTGGATAACTAAAACCGTGGATAGCGGATCCGTGGATATGGGGGCCCACCTGTATATGCTTTGGACTTTTAAAAACATGTAAATTGTTTCTATCCTGCCCAATCCCAGTCTAGGCCCAAGACGGTTTACAAGCAGGATCCAATAAAATACAGCGAAGTACCCAGTGTCTCAGAGGCAGGCTGACCCTATCCTAAAAGGGACAGGGTGGGTGCCTATACCTTTAACCATTGTAAGAAGAGGGCATTTGGGCAGGTGTGGCTAGTTGCACCCTTCCATGATGAGTTGCACCTGCCCAAATTCCAATGGTTAAAGGTATAGGCACCCTGTTCCTTTGTGGATAGGGTCAGCCTACCCAGAGGCACAGCAATAAATTCAAAGTAAAATTGCAACAGATGCCCTGTCCTTCAGATCACAATACCTGGAAGTCCTGCTCAAACAAACAGGTCTTACCTAGGGGGCCCATTCCAACAACCCACTTTGTGTGTGTGCACAAGGCCCTGAGCTGGCACAGCAGGGCTCTTGTTTTTGTTTTTTTAACAGCTGTGATGACCATACTTCCTGTGCACTCATATCAGGACCTGGTTCCAATGTATCAGTTCAGAATGGGAATTAGAGGGAGGCAAAGGAACTGCTGTTTAGGAAAGAAAGTAAAAAAGACCTTGTATGTGCAAATATGTTCACTGAGAGAGCAATCTCATGCATGTCTACTCAGAAGCAAGCATCACTGAGTTCAATAGAACTCATTCCCAGGTAAGTGTGCACAGGACTGTAGCCTGAGGATGGCTGTAGAAAATGTAGAACCTTGTCTTTTCTGCTACAAAGAGAAAAGCACACATTGACTTGTTTAAGTGTCTGATTACCACACTTATCAAGAAAACCAAACAAGATGCAGTGGTAGACATTTTGGTAGCCGCTGCATTGCCACGTGGGTAGTTACATTGGATTGAGCTGTTAGACTTGGGAAGTTCAACACTTCTAGCAAATTGTGCAGGTGATCAGGATATCATTTCCAGTACTAGTTGCAACATTTCTCAAGACTTACTCTGAAGGCACTTCTAAAAAGCCAACTGGATTGTTCCATACAAAGAAGGTTAACGGGCCATGTGCCTTGTATTTAAAGATGTGGGGAGCACTCAGTACATAACATAAAGACATGAGCTGGAAAACTAAGAAAGAAAAAGCTCATTATATCGTAATTATGCCCCTGGCTATACTTGTTGGAAAAGTACTATATTAATCCATTTAAATAAGAGGAATAGTCTCCAATTTTGCTTTTCTAGTGCAACTAGGATATTCCCTCCCTGGGATAGGAGGAAGTAAACATGCATTTTATTTTTTGAATAACAAACAGGTTCTGCTTTATCTCTGGGCAGATCAGCACTGTGGCATTATAAGCCATCTTTGAGCATGATGTGGTCGAGCAAGAAGCAGAGAGGAAAAGCAAGCAGCTGTTAGTTATATAAGTAGCAAGGTACTTTCTGGTCATGAAGTCTGCTACACTGTACTCTGCCATGTATGGGCCCTTTAATATTTAAATGAGAATAGATGTATTTTAAGACATCAATCATAATATTTCCTGTTCCAGCAATGAATAGAATGGAAGCACTGTAGTCTTTGAAATGAAGGATCACAAAAATGTACTCTTGAATTATCAATTGCAATTCAAATAGCTGCCCTAGACTTTCTTATGTAAAGGAAGTTCCATCTGGTGTCTTGTGCAGAAGAGAAAATGTGTGCAGCGTACAAGGAAAAAAAAAGGAAAACAACTCTTAAGAGCATTAAACATACTGACAGTTCTTCTGCCCTGTAGAAGGGCCAGTAGCCGCTACGGAGTCATGATCCAGGAAGTCTATGACATGAAGTCACATGCCTACAGCTAAATGGTCATTTCCTCTGCTGTTTCCTCTAGCACACTGAGGTATGCAACCAGGAACAAACCCTGGCAGCAGTACACAGTGCTAATCAGGTCTTGCATAAACATCACATTTTTGTGACATGTATCCCTGGGTGGTTGTCATCTGCACCCTTCCACATCATGTTAAAGGAAGCCTTCAGTTATTTTCTGCAAGTTGCATTTCACTTGCATTTAGGTTCGAATGGTACTGAGAGGTAAGGATGGTGGTCATCCTTTAATACAGATACTAAGGTGTGAAATATAACGTTCAAGGACCTGTTCAAGGGAGAAGATTATCAAAGACACACTCAAATTGCTAGACTGTTATCCTCCAGCTTGGGATGACCAAGATAATGATATGACTTTTTGTAATTACAGGTGGGCCCCCATATCCTCGGATTCACTATCCACAGTTTCAGTTATCCACGGATCACGGGACACCCCCCCCCCCAGCTTTTACTTTTTCCCCAGTAAGCGTCATTTCTTTCTTAAACAAACAGGAGAAGCAGCCTCTGGCTGCTCATTACAAGCAAGTAGAACAAGACTAAATCCTAGAGAGGCTCTGCAAGGTTAACAGAAACCTTGCAGAGCCTCTCTAGGACTTAGTCTCTTTCTACATGCCTGCAATGGTGGCTGCTTCTCTGTTTGTTTTAAGGAAGAAACAAAGTTTGCTGAAAGAAAAATAAGAGCTGGGGGGTGCGCATGCCTGCCCGCAGGGGAGGCAGGGCGGGGGTCCCTCAGGAAACCATGGAGGGGGTTTCGCTCCTATTCATGGTTTCAAGTATCCACGGAGGGACCTGGAACATATCCCCAGCGGATATGGGGGCAGTACTGTACCACTATTCCTACCTCCTGTTGCCTTTCCTATCCAAATGTATGCCTCCAAGTGCAATTGTATTGCAGCTTTTTTGCATTTGCTGATATTTTAAAATAATTTTATTGTTCTTCTACAATACAAAGGAATAAATGAATTCTGTAAAAAGAGCAAATAACAAATGTCGAAACCTAGTAAAACACAGCCCATAAACAATACTGATACAGTAATGCTAAACACATATATTAATTATTATTATTATTATTATTATTATACTGTATTGAGACAGAAATTATGGAGGATTGCTCAAAGAAGCACAACACAATCCTATACTTGTCTACTCAGAAGTAAATCCCACTGAGTTCAATGAGGCTTACTCTCAGGTAAGTATATATAGGATTGCAACCTCAGGGCCCAATCCTAAGTAAAGCCACTCCCGCTGATGCAGCCTTGCCAACAGAGCACGCATCCGGGGGGGGGGCATTCTGGAGGTCTCCTGAAGGTAAGGGAATATTTGTTCCGGGAATATTTGTTCCCTTACCTTGGGGTAAGCCTCTGCTACCCCAATGGTTCTTCTCAGATCTGAGTCAGCTATTTTGCTGCTGTTATAAATCTGAGGAGCCTGCTAAGGGGAGAAAAACAGGCTTTTCAGCAAGTCCTTGATGCAAATTCATGTCCAGGAAAGATCACTGATACGTTTGTTTCAAGTATTATCTCTACCTGTTTCATAGACAGCTTCGGATACAGATGTATAGTGGTCTTCTACTGTGTACTGTGCCAGTCGAAGGGTATCCAAGCCTTTAACGGAGTCATTTCCTCTTGTCCAGTAAAACATGACATCATTAATGTTATAACCCCCTGCAGGTGGAAGGGAGAAGAAAAGGGAGAAATCTAAAAAAGTCAGTTTGATGTGTCCATGCATGGGCGTCGACAGGGGGAAGCGTGGGGGGCGGGCCGCCGGGGGGTGTCGTGCGCATAGGGGTGACGCGCGATCCCCCCCACTTACAGTTTGGTGGCGGAGCTGGGCCCGCCCGCCCGCCCTCCCCGTGCTCATTTGGCTCCAAAATGAGCCAAAAATGGAGCAGGGAGGGTGCTCTGCTCCTGCGCATGACGTCTCTCCCTTAAAGAGTGGGGTGTCGCACGTTGTAGCTCTGGGGTGTCGCACGTTGTAGCGACGCGACTGTGTCCATGTTGTACTAACCTTCTCTTAAAAACACTGACAACATTCCTATTTGCTTCATTTTATTGATGATAATAATAATAATAATTAATAATAATAATACAGTGCCATCAACGTACACAGAAGAGGGCGGGTCCCTACTCTGAAGGGCTTACAACCTAGATAGATGCAACAGAAACCACATAAGGATGGAAAATGAAGGCAGAAGAAGGGAGAGAATAACTTGCAGTTATTTCAGTTATTTGTACTTAAGCTTATTATTATTTGGTTTATTACTAAGGAGTAACTTGGTTTACTGGCTGCCTGGAGAGTCCAAGATTCAGGCTTTAGGTTATGTTTAGGCAACAAGAAAGATAACATCAAGCACCAAATCAGCATTTTGTACTTTATACAGCTGCATGACACAGATTGTCCTATTTTTTAAAACATCAAACAGATTAAACTTTTTTTTCCCTACAGGTAGTTTAGTTTTCTACAGGACAGGTGGTTTGCATGAGAGTTTTCATGGCTATTTGAGTTTGCGTGGCTATTTGCTTAACTTCTTGCAAAGATATAATCATTTATAATTAGAGCAGAGGTTCCCAATCTGTGGTCCACGTACCACTGCTGGTACGTGGACCACAGGCTGGTGGTACATGGGCTGCCAGTGGCCAAGATGGCAGCCTCCATCTTGGCCATGTGGCACCACGTTGGAGCCCGAAAAGCGGCGGCTTGAGCTCTGTCGAGGTGGCAGAGCTCCAACGCATGGGCTCTAAGCACTGGGGATGGCCCTGCCCTCCTGCCTTCCCCTGCATCTTACCATCCTTTTCTGAGCTCTGGTGGAATGTTATAAGGAGATAAAAATCCAGAAACTGATCTTTATATATACACTAATTATGAGTTAATATGTTCTTTCAAAAATATAAAGGGCAGCTTGATCTCTTACACTGTTATGCCAGAGTACTTAGATTTAGAGTTACATATGGCCCAATCTTATCCTGCCCTGGTGCAGAGGGCCATTGACACAACATCTTCTGCATCCTGCGTACTGGCTGGGGACCAGGCTAGCTGGAAGAGGTACGTAAAGACAAATTTTATTTACCTACTTGGCTGCTCCATGGTCCCCTCCTCAAGGCTATGCTAGCAATTTTGCTGGTGCAGCTCTGAGGAGCCTGCTGGGGGAGTGTCTGGGCCAGGGGTCTCAGATATGGCAGGCGCCACTGCCACAGAGATCTGCCCCCAATTCCACCACCACCACCAGCAAATCTGTGCCGGCAGCCAATCTGCAGAGCGCTGTTGGTGGCACACAGCCCTCTGGCCCTTGAACCAGTACCAGTTTTCCACAGACTGGTGGAGTTGCTGCTGCAGGAGCAGACTGCCCGGTATGCCAGCAGACCTCATGGTCCTCTGGCGCATCGCATGGATAGGATTGGGTCATTAGTCACAGCACAATGAAGAATGTGGAGGTGATAATGCTGGAGTTGCAATGTGCTGCTTTGAGAACGGATTCTATAAAATTTACTTCTAAAAGCTATCAATTTCTATGAATACAAACAGTCATATACTTGTAGTGGTATATTATGATATAGTCTGATCTTCACACATTTCTCCATAGTGTATACAAATAGTTGCTGCTACAAATATTAATCAAGTACACGGATATCAATACTGCTCCTTGGCACCCCGCGGTGGGAGTCTGTTGCTGTCTGCAGTACAGTGACATTTACACTGATGTTCCAAATGAGCTTTAAGTGCCACATTAAGCAGATTATAAAATGCTAGAGACTTTTTTTCATTTTTGCAAATAACCAAAGAAAAAACATTCTTGCAATCTTGGAAAACTAAGAAGCACAACTCATCATTTTGCTTTCTAAATAATTTAAAGCAGGGGTTCTCAACCGGTGGTACTCATACCACCAATGGTACTTTGGCCAACTGCTGGTGGTTCTCGGTACTCACCAGAACCCCGCTCCGCCGCATCATTTTCAGTGCCATGTTTTCACTACCAAGAGGCTCCTGCCTTTGGCTGAGCCTCTCAGGAATGCTGAGAAGGTCCCTCCACCTGCCCAGAGCCTCCTATCTGCGTTTTCTGGACTCCAAAAATCCAAAAGTAACTGGTGATGATGTCATCGCCAGTCACTTCCAATGGTATGCAGCAGAAGAATGGCACCGGAGGTGGTACTCGGCCGGGAAGGGGTTGAGAATTCCTGATTTAAAGGATACTCTGCCACAAAAAAATTAGACTTTTTCATTCTATTAATTCCTTTTATTCCTGCAGGGCAAGTGTACAGTCAATCTAGATGAAATGCAGATTGGTCCCTACAACAGCAACCACGTGGGGCCTCAATCAAGATTGCAAGTGCACCAGGGGGGCTTTGCTTTGCACCTGTTACAGTCTCCTCCTGCCCCCCCCCATAAGGTGCACAGTCTTGACCTGTGGATCCTGGTAGCAGGCCACAGGTGCCCTACTATCCCCATGTTACCAGGACATCTCCCAGACTGAAGCTGTTGGTGTTATCTCTGTTGTACTGCAGCACATACATCCCAATAATGGCCAGAGTCTGGATGTCTCTATATAAACTTGCTTCTTGTAGTACTGCTTGAACCTAAATCTGATTCCCTTGGAGATGGTCCTGTCTGGGGTCAGACCCTGCCATATCAAGAATTTCTCCCTCTTTGCTGCCTGGGGAGAGGTGGTGGTGTGCTTGGCTCCAGGCCCAGAATTGCCCCTTTAATAAAGATCCTTATTCTGTAGTGTGAGAGGAATAATCTGGGCCAGGAGATACTGTATAATAGCCTAATTCTATTGAGTATTGGGCTGTTGTGTGCAGCCTTTGGCAACAGCAGAACCGAGTTCCACTGTTACAAAATGGCTGCTGACGGAGCACACAGCACTCTGTCAGCCGCTATTTTGGGAGCGCTACTGAGCAAGGCAGCAGCACTTCCAGTCTGGAGCAGGTAAGGGAGCAGCAGAGGCAGGGAGGGGATGAAATGGGGGACAGGGAGGTGAAGGGATGGCGTGGGGAGGCTGCGGGAGAGGGTGGATCCAGCGGTGATGGCACATGCCCCTTTCTGTCCTTGGACTTGCTCCAGCAGTTCCGCTGGCGCAGGTCCGAGGAGACCCATTGCGAAGTAGGAGGATTACAGAGGAGTAATCTGAAGTAATCTTTTGCCTCTGAAGCCTCCTGGTCCGTCTGTCCCCCTTGCTGGATAGAGTGTGCCCGTTTTTTGCATGGCTGCACTAGTGGGGGGAGGGGAGGTGGAAGGACAGGTTTGGGCTCTAAAAGAGCTGTGCTAGAGCTGGGGCTCTGCTGGATCAAGTCCCCTGGGAGCTCTCCACAGTCCTGTACCTCTGACTGCCTCGCCTCACCACATACCGTAGGTCTTTGCATGAGGGTGAGACTGGACAGATACTTGACCCCAACTTCATCCTGACTACATTTTCTACCTCCGGCCCTTCTGACCATTATCCTTGCCTCATCTCATTTCGTACTTGACCTTTTCAGTCATTTGGCCCTGACTATGTTTTCTCTCTGCTCATTCTCTATCCAATCTGGTACTTGACCTCAGCCTTACTTTGTCACTCTCTACTGCTCTGGTTCCTTCGATCTTCTTGGGAAAGGCAAAACAGCTGTCATATTCTAATGTTATGAGAAGCCTGCAGCCCAAAAGCTGGCTGTCCAGGGCAAATCAGTATATGTGGATTTCAGCCGTCTCCCTCCAAACTCTCCTAGCTCTCACCGCTGCTTGGGGTTGTCAGGTCACAATATTGCAGTGAAGACAGATGCCACAATTGGCAGAAGTCCTTTGATTTTTAAAAAAATATTTTTATCCCGCCTTTCCCTTCCCAAAAAGGAGGCATAGCCAACAATCCAGTGTCCCAAAGTCCCATCTGCACTAAGGCTGCAATCCTATCTACACTTACCTGGGAGTAAGCCCCATTAACTATAATGGGACTTACTTCTGAGTAGACATGCCCAAGATTGGGTTCTCAGTGTTCCAGAACGATAGCATGATAGATGGCACTGAAAGGCAGCTGAGAGCTCCAGCAGAAGCAACAAGGATGCACAAGCCCTGTCTAGTTCCTGGCACAGTCATCAACTTAGACAACCAAGGCTGCTTCAGTCCCACATGCTGGCCTGAAGCCAGACTGAAATGGATCCCGATAAACAGTCTCATTCAGACATTCCTGGTGCTGGATTGCTACTATCCAATTGAACACTTTGGCCCAACATGACAGGCTAGAGACTGACCAGTAACTGTTCAATACAAAGGGATCTAGGAAGGGGCACACACGTACGCACGTACGCACCACCCCAGGCAGCTTTTAGTAGCCAGAAAGGGCAAGGATCAAGCAACCCGTGGATAACCTCACACCTCCAAAAATCCTGTTGCAGAGGGTAAACCTACAAGGAATTGTTAATGTGAATACCTGAAAGTTACAGCAGGCTTTGTCATTTTTCTAAACTCTAGAGTTATTCACCCTATGGCCCCTTGCCGTTAGCTCCTTCTTGCTCCAGCCCCGTCTCCTCTGCAAAACTTGTAAATAAAGAGGTTTACTGAAAGCAAAATTATGCACTGTATTTCTTAGCTTTAGCTATTTGTCCAGGCACAAAATCTAAAATACATACATATTCCCACTGACAGCTGAAAACTCATTACGGGTGTTAGTCTGTCATTTTATTTTGTTAGGCCTTTTTCCTTTTTACTGATTATCTTGTTTATGCTGCTTCTGTAATTTCCGACTCAATCGTATTCTCCCCCCCCCACTAATGCAGTGATGCCAAAATGGCTACTAGCACTGCATCCTATGGTGTGTGTGTGTGGGGGGGGGGCAGTTGTGAAGGTCTCCTCTGGGTAAGGGAACAATCGTACCTGGGGGTAAGTCTCCGCAGCCTTACTTAGGGGTAAGGTAATTGTTCCCTTATCTGGGGGGGGGGTAGACCTTCAGCGGTGTCTACTCGGACCTATGCTAGCTAAATAGCTGACACAGGTCCACGTGGACCTGCGTCGTGGGATTGGGTCCGGGAAGGGGGATAGGATTCGGTGGCCCCCGCTGCCACAGAACCCATCCCCTTCCTGGACTCAATCCACCCCTCCCTGCCCTGCCCCATTTTGCCCCCTCCCCGCCCCCATTCCACCCTCCCCCACCCCTCCCACTGACTTACCTGCTCCAGCGAATGGCGGGGGATACAATGATGTGAGTAGGAAGGTGCAGGCCTTCCCGCCAGCGCTCCTGGCAGCGCACTGAGTAGCTGACGGAGCGCCTTTTACAACTGGCACTGACTGCTTTACGGCAGTATGAAACAAGTATGAAACAAGTATGACACCCCTGCTCTAGCCCATCATTTCCCTCTCCTCCACACTTTCTTCTATTTTGAATCTAAAGAGTGGGAGGAGGAGGGGGAGGAGTGCAGGTGACAGTTTCTGTGCTGCAGGGGAAGGGGAGGGGCAGGACTGGTGGACTGACTCCTGTTCAGCCTGCCCTAACTAAGCAGCAAATCTCACTAAGAGAGAGGTTGCAAGGGTCACAACAGTCTTCTGTAAGCTTCTTACAAAGCTTATTTGAACCAAGAGTTATTTGACAGTATTATTTGATTTCCTCCAGATGCACATATTTTCATTTAATAATTTTCTTGCTGCTCGAAATTCTGTTCATTCATATGAATGGTTTGACAGACACACATTGATATTCACAGCATAATTTTAGAAGATGGCACTGTTTATTCAACAACAACTGTTCAAACTGAACAAGTGGGGGGAGAGCTAGTGTGACTTTTTTATGAACAGACTGGAGCTTCATAGACCTGTTAATCTTTTCAGTTATTTTTGATCTTGTTTGCTAAGCAACAAATGTCATGGGACATATTTTGATTGCATTGCTATGTTTTCCTCTTCATTCTTTCAGTCAGGAGGTGCTTGGGTGCTTTTTGAATGACAGATGGTATTATTCTGAAATCCTTTGTTTTTGGGTGCTTAGGGAATTTTTGTTTTCCTGACCAAATCCTCAGAAGAGCTTCCCATTGCGTTTGGGAGCTACTTCTGGTTTATGTGAAAACTGGAAGTAGCTTCTAAGCACAACTGGAAGCTCTTCTGAGGTGGGGGGGGGGGCTGTAGAGGGGGCTGTGCTCCCCTGCAACCCAAAGGGCCAGCTCAACCCCCGGTAAGTGAAAAAAACACCACCTTTTCTACACGGTGGCGGGACCCCGAAAATGCTGTCGCCAACGTTGCTGCAGAGTCCGCATCAACTTACTGAGTTGTCTTTCCTGAACCTCAGATCAGCTCCCTGAAAGCAATCAAGACCCACTTCTGTTTCTCGGCGAAGTCTGGAAGTAAATTGAAAATAGGTCTTGATTGCTTCAGGGAGCCGATCAGAGGCTTGGGGAGGCCCGCAGAGGGGGCTGTGCCTCCCCCCACACCCTCTGGAGGGCCGGCGTGACCCCTGGTGAGTCCAGAACCCTCTTTTTCCTCCTGGCAGTGACGCGATCCCAGAAGTGCCCTCATTAAATAAACAAAGGTTGAGAAAATTCAGTACATAGTAGATGTAGACCATTAATAAGGAAGTCCTCACTGGCAGGGAGCAACATGCGTACATCAGAACTCCTGTGTGTATTTAGTTTGATTACGTATACTGATCTGTTAAATAAAAGTTGTAAAAAAAATTAAAAATCACTGAATATGACCGATTTATGTAGAAATGTGTCACTCAGCTAAACAGGACTATGAAGTTTTGAACAGAGCTGTAGCAAGCAATATGAGTCAATATTTGGGAACTGCATGCTACTGTAATGGGACTGCTGAGTCTAGGGACTACATTTCCAACTACCTACTATGACCTGTGTGTGTCTGGCCTGGAAAGGGATGGGGAGGCTTGTTGGTAGGAGGAGAGGCTGTCTCTCAGAAGCTGTCATCCTCTCAGAAGAAGAGAGACTGAGAGAGGATGACAGCTTGGGAGCAGGTCTGGGGGGGCTGGTGAAGGCCTGATGAGACGTTAAAGTGAAGATTCTTCACAGCTGAGCAGACCCAAAGGCTGCTCTGGGTCTATGGTTGCACTGGCTGTGCTAGAAAAGTCCTGGAAATGAAGGACCTAACACAGACGTGTCACTAGGGTTTGCCGCACCCAGGGAGAGATGTCATGGTGTCACCCCCATGGACCTCCCGTTCCAGACTAGTAATGTTTTTTATATTAATATTACTTGTGACTCATAATTTCCGTATTTCACTGAATGTAATAGATTGAGTAGCCACCAAACTGATCACTGACTAGCTAGACTCCAGCAGAAAGAAGGAATGGAAAGTCCTACTGCAATCCCCCAAAACCAAGCCTCTTAGCAAAAAACAAAGCCTTCTCAATGCCAGCCCCTGCGTTCCTGCCTTATCTAACAAGAGATTATAGCATCTGTTAAATAATCTTATGCCAGCAGGCTCCAAATTCCAGGAAACATGACTACAAAACATGACAGGGCATGCAGAAAACGCCTACAAGGGAAATAACTTTACCTACTGCAACGGCCTTTCCCACTGTAGCTACTTGAGATCCTTTTCAACTGGATTGCCAGAGGAGGCATCTGGAACCTTGTGCATGCCAACAAGTAAAGGTCCCTTTCCTTAAATCACAGTCAAAACCAGCAGCGTCACGAGCCGGCGCGTCACCCCGGGCGAGGGGCCGGCCGGCTATGCGTGCGTCAACCCCCAAACCCCCCCAGCCACTTCACCACCACCACCACCCCACTACCACATTACCACATCACTATTGCCTCACTCCCCCACATCTGCTTCACCCTCACCCCATGCGTAGGGAGAGGTTGACGCGCCGGCAGGCCGAGTTGTGTCTTATTCACACCGGCAGGCCGAGCTGCATTTTCTTCGGCGACTCGGCCACTTCTAAGTAGGCTGGGCAAGGCTGAAAGCGGCGCATGCACACAACGCCGCTTGAAGCCTTGCCCTCAGAAGGGCCGAACAAAGACGCGTTTGGCCCTTCTGAGGGCAAGGCTTCAAGCGGCGTTGTGTGCATGCCGCTTGAAGCCTTGCCTGGGCGTACTTAGAAGTGGTCGAGCCGCCGAAGAAGACGTGGCTTGGCCTGCCAGTGCGTCACCTGCTCCTGGGGGTGAAGCGGCGGGAGGGGGTGAAGCGCCAGGAGGGTGACGCGCCAGGACTCCTGGGGTGCCACCCAGTGCGGTCCGTCGCCCCCCTACCCCAGTGATGCCCCTGGCCTAATGTACCATTGAACCTGTGGAGCCCACCTTTGTATTGGTAGTACACCCACAGAAGCCCAGTCAAAGACTTGACTTATGACAGTGTGGAATCCTGCTTTTATATGCCACCCCCAAATGGCTGCAAGCTTTCCTGTTTTACCTACCCTATGAAATCGTCTGTTGTTGTTAGCTACATGTCAGCATGACTGCTGGAATTTATCAGCATTAGCACTGAGGCTACTAACACCAGAGACTTCAGCACTTGCCTCCGGCCCTAGGTGCACAGGCACAGTACCAATTTGTCCTCACATTTCACTTCAAGCCTTCTTTTATTCATTTGTCTCTTCTCTGACGCTTTTCCTATCCTGGACATGTTTTCTATCCCCCACTAGATGGCCGTATTTACAGAGTGCTTCCCCCCCCTCCCCTGGAGATGTCTAGATATGCTTGGTGTTGCTGTTGATTTGGAGGTTCGAAAGCTTAGGAAGAAGTCAACAAATATTTGCTCAGTTGTAGAAAAGGAATTTGTGGTTCACTTTGTGTAAATAATTGTGCAATTGAGTTTTACTTGCATGAATGGTGGCAGAAGTTAAGATTAAACTGGGACACTCAGATACTATTAGCCAGTAAACCTTCAGCATAAACCTTTGAAAATATAGGCTCACAACGTAATCCTAGGCATGTCTACTCAGAAGTAAGCCCCACTGAGTTCAGTGGGACCTACTCTCAGGTAAGTGTGTATTAAGACACAGCTTGATGGAAGGAGGAGTCTGGCCTGAAGCACATCAGTTTTAGGCTGTCTCCTGACATGTGGGCTGTTTCTCCCCCTTCAGGAGCCTTGGCCTGAGATTGTTAAGAGAAAATATTGTAATAATAAAAAAGGATTGACCTTCATAACTAGGATGATAATTCCATGCAGGGTTGGACTGCTTGCGTTTTATTGAGTAAAGGGGTTCAAGCAGCCCAAGATTGTGAGACAGTGCACAGAACTGCACTTGACTGTGAAAATAAAAACTGAAATTGGAAGACTGGGTCTAGCCAATAAGACACACACTAATGTGTGTTTTTCCAGTATGACAAAATGCTTCAGGGATGGTATATGCAACTAAGCAAGGAAGTTCTTTTCTGCTTCAGATATTCCTTGATTCTATTTCATTGACTACTTTCCCCAAGACATTCTAAGACTTGGGTTCATTTGTTGCTTTGCCCCCCCCCCAAGACTTCTTTAATAGCATAACCTATGCATGTCTACTTGACAGTAAGTATCACTGTTTTCAATGAGATTTACTACCATGAAAGTGTGCATAGGATTGGGGCTGAAAACTCTGCAACCTAAAGCCACCTGAAGAAAAAATATAAGCTTTGTATCAGGTATGCAGCTGGAGCCAGGTAGATTCTGTTCAACCATTAGAAGGGAATTAGAATCATAGAAGGGACCTAGAAGATCACCGAGTCCATCCCAATACCAATGCAGGCTGCCTGCAACTACAACATCCCTGATAGACGGCTATCAGATATTGTCTCTTGGGCGTAAGGATGGTGGAGCCTGAGGAGCAGCTGCTCCAAGCGTGGCTCCATGGGGAGCACAATTTGCGGTCCGGGAGGACCCACTTCAAAATCATTTGTGGAGAATGCAGCCCGCGCGATCAGCTGATGGCACGGGCTGCCCAGTCCTCCACTATCTGCGCACTGGGGGAAGAAGCAATTGTAGTGGAAGAAGATCCAGAAGACTGGCAGGAGCCAAGTGTGGTGTCAGCAGTGGACCCTTGTTGACAGATCTGGGCAGCAAGGAGTTAACAGATGAAGACTTGGACTTTGACAGGACTGAGCAGCAAGGGGTTAACACCCAGGACTGCGTGGGTGGAGGCACACCTATGGCCCACGCAGGGTGTGCCCCCCACAGGTGTTACCAATAATTAAGACTTTGGATTGCAGCCCCCAGCTGTGATCCATGATGGACTAATGAAGGCTTAAGGATATAAAAGCAGCAAGATTGCAGCAGGACTCTCTCTCATCCTGGCTTGCTGAGGAGCGCTCTCTCGCTGTGGTCTGATTCTATCTCGCTGAAGGACTTTGCCAGAGGACAGGACACGGCTGCCATGCCGAGGAGCTACTGGACACTGCGAAGCCGAAGGACTGCTGAGCTGGTGACCTTGCACCAGAGACTGGAGAAATCCAACAGAGAAAGGAGAAAGCTCTGCTGCCCAAGAGACTGATTTGAGAGTGACTTTTGGGGAGAAGGAAGACGGCTGCGGCTGTCTTATTTCTGTGGACTGTTTTGCAGAAGGGTTTCTGCTTTGGGTTAATTTATGGTGTTAGAGATAAGGGTTGCTGTAAAGCAATAAATTTTGTTAGTTGTTTGTCTGGAGTTCAGCTTTCATTTTTCCACACAGCTTTATAACTATTTGAGGAGGGAGAGGTGTTTATCAGTCCAAGCGGCACATTGGGAAAACATTTTCAGATAGAAATTGTATTTAAAGGGAACAAACTTGCTCCTAGAAGGAGAAGTTGGATCAAAACATTTTGGTCCCAGGAGTGGGGTGATTCCCAAGCAAGACAGCAATGTATCTAGGTCAGTGGTTCTTAACCTTGTTGGAGGTACTGAACCCCACCAGTTTCATATGCGCATTCACTGAACCCTTCTTAATTTGAAAAATATGATTTTTTCAAATTCAAAACATGTCATAGGTATATATTTTAGGTATATATACATAGGTATATTTTTATAGGCGCACAAAATGAACAAAACCATTAAAGAACAAAACCATTAAGAACAAATATAAAACATGATTTTCACACAAAAACAAAAACATAATAATGAATATTTACTCACTGCAAATCAGTGTGACTTCTGCTGTTGCCTTTCAGAGACCAGTTTAGAAATGCGCGGCTTTACCTTGGCAAGTGCCACTCTCATGTCATTTTCATGTCATTTGAAGGTTACTTCACCCCCCGCACACACAACACACCCCTGCAGCCACTCAGAGAAAAAGCCTGTCACTCAATAAACCTTCAGTTTACTGCCAAACTTTCCTGCCAATAGTTTCAGGAAGGGGGGGGGGGTAGCTGAAATAGAATGAAATAACTTTCCTGCCAATAGTTTCAGGAAGGGGGGGGGGGTAGCTGAAATAGAATTAACTTTCCTGCCAATAGTTTCAGGAAGTGGGGGGTAGCATTCCACGACTACAGCATTCCATTTAATAGAATTAAATTGCGATCTAATTGCCCAGGGCGGACGCTCCGAGGCCTCCTCCGAGGTGAGGCATCGCTGGAGTGCGAGGGGAAGGGCGGACCGCCTGGGCGACGCGCGAAATGGGCGACGCGCGTTGTGCGCAGGCGGTCCCGCCCTTCCCCTCGTACTCCAGCGACGCCTCGCCTCGGAGGAGGCCTCGGAGCGTCCGCCCTCAGCGGAGCTCCAAGGCCTTCTGAGGGAAGCCCCATGCGCGATGTCTTATTTATAAGCTTTAGCGCATGCGCAGTACGTTTCTGAGGGCAAATTTACCCTCAAACTTTCTGCGCATGCGCTAAAGCTTATAAATAAGACGTCGTGCATGGGGCTTCCCTCAGGCCTTGGAGCTCCGCCGAGGGCGGACGCTCCGAGGCCTTCTCCTGCCCAGCTCTGGAGCCGGCGGCAGCGGAGGCTCCGCTGCTGCCGGCTCCGGAGACATCCTGGGCAGCACGGGGGTCATTAGGGCGGCACGCGAGACTGACTCACCGAACCCCTGGGGTTTGATCGAACCCCGGTTAAGAACCAGTGATCTAGGTCCTTGCTCTGTAGCATCCTTTGCCTAAGGGTGAATCTATCCCTGCAAACTGAATCAGTATTTTTCTTTGTTATGGAAACAATAAAATCACTTACAGCTTTCCAGTTGCAAGGTACACGTCTGTTTGTCCATGGGGTATTTAGTCAAATCCATACTACAAGCAATTGTTGCAGTTATCCTTTAAAAGCAAAGTACAGATGGTTACCATCTATGCATAACACTGAGCACCAAAAATAGCAACACATTATCCTGCTTATCTGAGATATTTTTTGGGTGATAAAACATATGGCTAGGGGAAACATCAGCTGATGTTTTATGAAAAGAATGCTAGGAAGGTCAGAGAATAATTGCGTAGACACAGTTTCCTTTTACAAGGAGTGTCGGCTATAATAATATTAACAGCCCAATCCTATCCCCCATCATTCACAACAATGCCGCTGCACTGACAGAGTGCACACTGCATTCAATAGTGGAGGGATTACCAGAAAGCCCCCGCCCCAAAAACCTCCTTTTTTAAACTTACCTCTGGGCTGGCCTCATGGCCACCTATCTTCAGACCCATGCCAGCTATGTAGCTGGCATAAGTCCAAGGATAGAAAGAGGGCAGGGGCGAGCTGAAAAATGGGGGTGTCTGCTTTCGGACATCGTCTTGGGGACTCCAGCTGCCCCATCACAACCCTGGTGGGAGAGCAGCCACCAGCACCATACAGCCAATGCATGGCTGTACATTCGGTCCTCTCATTGTCTCTTGGGCCATCAAGGCACTGGGTTGGCTGTTCTTCACAGGGTGAGGGTCTACCCACTCTGGGGCAATGCTGGCCTACAGGGCTAAGCCAGGTAAAGTAAGACGTGAAGATGGAGGAGAGACAGCCCAGGAAGGCAAGGGCCCAGGGCTTCATTAGACACTCAGGGCGGTGATGAGAGGTGATAATGGATAGGCTACATGAGGGTTGCTCAGTATCTGCTCCCCTGGTGCTGGGGCAAGCCTAGGGAAGGAGCCAGGAAACAGGTGGTGGTGGTGGTGGTGGCGGTGGAGGAGGAAGAAGGGTGAAGCAACCCCCTCCCGACTGCAGAACTCTGAGGCCTGTTTGGGGATCCCAGTTGCTGGTCCAGCAACTCTCCCCCTTTGTTTCTACCTCTTTCCCTGGGTCCAAGAAGGACTCGGACACAGCGGAGCACACCACTCCTGTGGCAACCCTGCCTGGGGTGGAGGACAGAGAAACTTACAGGGGGATAGGATCTGTTATGCACTTTTGCCACCAAGATCCACCCTCTCTAGCCCACTCCCCAACCCTGCCCTCCCCCCTCCTTGCCCTGGAACACCCTTGAACCTCTCCCTCTCCGCCCCTGCTACCAACTTACCAACACCAGCAGCGTGTCCTGGAGCCACTGGTGCATGCACTGCACCTGTGGCCGTTTGTGGCAGCAGCCTGGAAGCACACAACAGCATCCTGGCTTTTGCACCACTGCAAAGGGCTTTGCATTGCCAGAGCGCGAGTTCCAGCAGCGCAAGGCCCAGATAGGATCGGGCTGTAAAGAGTATTATAGCAGTGAAACACATTGCATGACGATTAGCAGCCAAAGAGAAAAAGTACATCTTCACACAATGGTCTGGTTCAGACAATAAAAAACCCACAACTATTGTTTGACAGACTGTGAACAAACTAATCACTGTGTGTGCCTGCTTCCTACTCCTCTTTCCTTCTCCCTTGTGCCTGATTAAATGCACAGCTTTCTTGTTTGTTTAACTGCAATTTCCCATGATGGCAGAACTGGGAAACTTGCTTAAGCAATCTTTACTAAACAGAATATCAAACCATGACTTTATTTCTGCACATTTTATATCCTGCCCTTCTGCTTACAGGAGTTGACAACAATACAATAAAAACAAAGAAACAAACCAATAAAACACAAAGTGCAACAGAAAAAAACAGGTACACAGGAGGAGAAAAAACAAATGCAGAATGTGCAATAAAACACACACTGTGGCTTCATCCTGGTTGGTTGGAATTGCAGAAACCGCAATTTCCCAGTTTGGACATCATGGAAAACAAATCAGGAAGCTTTGTGTTTCAGCAGGCAGGCAAGAAGAGAACGAACGAGGCTGGGGGTCATTCTCATTCATGATCCAATTAACTATGGTTGGCTTCATCTGAACTGGGCCATGGTGTTAAGTGATGATTTCGGAGAACATATCAAGTACCGTGTTAGCACAAGATAAAAAACAACAAAAGTAGATTTGGGGCAGGGAAAAGTGAGAGGAATATGTGCAATAAGCTAAGGGAGAAACAGTGACTCCAATGATGCTCTGCAGTAGGGGAACATGGGGAGAAATATTTTTGGACGTTGGGGCACTAGTTTACCTATGCACTTTCTTGCACTTCTGTATACAGTGTCATTAAGTATAATTCTTTTATATGAAATGTATTTTTGATTAATTACATTGGATTTTATTGTAATAATCTAGTACATTTTCAAATGAATAAAACTGTGACTAGATTACCGTAGGCACGTTTGTTTGCTTGCTTAGATTTCTGTTCCTCCCTTTCCCAAACGAAAGGGTAACTCATAGCATTCCTTAAAAAAATTAAATTGTAAAAGCTTCCAGAGGGGTAGCCCTGTTCGTCTCTGCATGACATGATGCACTTAATGAGGTGGACTGTAGTCCATAACACTTGTAGTGAAATAAACTGGTTAGTCTTTAAGGTGCTACAAGACTCTTTGCTGTTTAAATTCTGAAAATAATTCTAACTATATTTTGCAACCTTCAGTTTTTCTACTTAAACCATAAACAAACTGGGGTTGTTTGTTTTAATTGTTTTAATTACTTGTTTTAAATTATTTTAATGTATATATGTATTTTAATGTTTTTATTGTAAGCCGCCTTGAGTGCCCTTGCTGGGAGAAAGGCGGGGTATAAATTCTTTAAATAAATAAATAAATAAACGTTTGCAAAAAAATAGCTGTTTGTATTAAGGCTGAGCCAAAACAGAAAACACTGTTTATAATCAGTTGATGTTTCATAAGCTGTGAAAACTGCCACCATCTGCGTAATTTTTCAGGAGGATTCTGAACAGGGTTGGATCATTCAGAGTGAGGGCAAGAAGCATCACCCTCACTGTAAATATTCTTTGTGATGTCATCACATAACTAACAGACTAAACCCATCCCCCCACCCCGCGCACTGGTCAGCCGCACCAAAAACGAGTGCACTGTATCTGGGGGGGGGGGGGGAGAGAGGATTGGGAGGCTTTGGAAGAGAAAGGGGATTTAAATCCCCTTACAATTCCATAAGCATTCTGCTCCGCAATGGTTCTCCTCAAATCTGCGCTAAGTCAGAGTAGAGAAAGAGGGTGGGAGGCTGCAGAAAAGGGGGATAGGATCCAGTGTGCGCCATCACTGCCGGATCTACCTCCTCCTGCAGCCTCCCCACCCCTTTCCTCCCCCGCCTCCTCCTGCCTTCCCCACCATTTTACCTTGATCAGTGTGTGGCTGGGGATCCACTGGCATGGGCAGGAAGGCTTCAGCCATCCTGCGAGTGCTCCAGCAGCGTGCTAATGGAGTGCCTTTTTCAGCCGGTGCTGACTGCTTTACGGCAGTCAGCGCCAGTGGAACTTGTGTTACGCTGCCACCCAGCCCAAATAAGACTGGGCTGTAAATCTGATTATGGCATTGTGGCATTGTTGTGGCTTCATCACACTAACCCTGCCATTCTCAATTGGTTAGGATTGCATATTCAGCATGAAGTGTCTCCTTTTAAAAAATGTGCCAAGGGACCTGATGAGCCGGCAGTGAACAGCAGTTGAACAGCAACAAAAAAGGTGAGCACCTCTTTTCCTCAAATTGGCTTCCTAGGTGCACCATTTCCATGCTGAAAACATTTGCTTGTGATCACTGGCACAACTCTAATACACACACAGTAGATCTTTTGCAGTAGGCTTTCCCATTCAGTAGGATGACAGCTCTGGGTATGGATCCGTTTGCAGGTACAGAGTTGTCCCATCCACTGAAATGACGGTGGAATGTGGGATTGCCATGTGCTCACCAGTGCAAATACCTGGATCAGGCACAGTATCAGCCTAGAAAAAAATTATTTTTGTGCCAAAGTTATCTAGTGTAAAGTACTGAACTGTATCAGAAAATTGCCATTAAAATAAGTTTCAGTAGTGAGAAAGCAGAGTTCTTTTGAAAAAGCAGTGATCTATGATGAACATACCGTATGGCATAAAGGACTGTTCCATTGGGATATATTCTTATTAGACGGTTTTCAACAGTGATGTCATGAAGAAAAGACTTTTTTGAGTCCACTATAAAGGTGTCTGGTACCCAAAGCATTTCTACAAGACGGCCATCTAAGCTCAAACTCTTGTTACCCTCAAAACAAAGACGTTCATCAGTCCATCGTTGTCTTAGGAATATAGTAGCTGTGTAATCCTATGAACAAATAAACACAATTTAAAAAAAAAAAAAAAGGTTGCAGGAGAAAGTTAGCCCTTCCTTGAGCAGTTTAATGCATGGTAACAACTTAAGAGAGAGAGCAGATGCTGGCAACACAGAACTGTCATGTCAAAAGAAGGCTGTGCAATGAATTCGAATAGGCTTTTTGACCAGCATCCACCCTTTGCAACTTCCCCACTGAATAGGAGGACTTGTGTAAGAGGACTTACAATCCTGTGTAAGATGCGGCAGCCGGCCTAAAGGGCCAGCCGCCGCATCCTGGAGCAGCCTGGGCTGCCCTGGGGCAGCCTGGGTACCACTGGCGTCGCTCTAGGTGGATGCGGAACGCTAAGTGCCGCCCCACTCTGAACCTCCATTACAGCTCCACAAGAGGCGTCCCCGCCCCCTCGCCTTCGGAGCCATTCGAAGCAGCGAAAACAATGCGCAGGAGACTCCTGCACGTTGTTTTCGCTGCCTCGAATGGCTCCGAAGGCAAGGGGGCGGGGACGCCTCTTGCGGAGCTGTAACGGAGGTTCAGAGTGGGGCGACACTTAGCGTTCCGCATCCACCTAGAGCGACGCCAGTGCCGGGTACACCTCGAGGGAAGGGGACAATCATCCCTCGAGGCAAGTGGCCTAAAGCCCTATGGGCCTACTCGAATGTATGCCAGCTCTAGAGCTGGCATACATTCAAGCCCGGCGTGTAAGGCCGCACCTTGGCGGAACTCACCACTGATATCCCTGCCTTCCCCCTGCCCTCCCTCACCCCCTGACCCGCCCTCCCCTCCCCCCCTGCACCAAGCGGTGCAGGGTTTACCTGGTCCGGCGGACGCAGGGACAGCATGCCGGGGGGAGAGAGGGCCTCCAGCCTCTGTGCCAGTGGCCCTTACTCTCTGGGTGATGTAAATGCACTTTATGGTGCGTTTATGACACCCAGCGCTGCGCCTGCTCCCCCGGAGCTTATTTACACAGGATTGTGCCGTGTATCTTGGCTTGCATTCCACTAGCTGAATTTGAGGACTTCATGTAAAACTACCTACAGAACAGACTGTCATGGGGAAGGAGGGAGAAAATACTATAGCTAGGTATCTACATTGCGGCAGAGTTAAATATACATGGACCATCCATCTATAATTTGGATGGAAGACCACTGGGAGTTTCATGTAAGGGTACGTTATACTGTAATAAATAATTTTGGAAATTATTGTTATCATGAAAATGCAGGGATCTGAATCAAGTCCTAGTCTTAACACTTTTAGCACTACACCACGCGGACTCTCACAGCCCAATCCTAAATACCCCTGCCAATGCAGCCGCACCTCCTTCAGGTAAGGGAACATCCCCGATGGTATACTCAGACCTGCACCAGCTCTTTGACTGGTACAAGTCCAAGTGGACCCAGTAAGCTGGACTGAAGTGGAAAGGGGGATAGGATAGTGGCGGAGGTGCTGCCACCGATTACTGCCCCCTTCCTGCCCTTGACACACACCCCTCTCCGCCCTTGCCCCCATTCCTCTCCTCTCCCTTCTCGCCCATGAAATGTCCCCCCCATTGTTCCTACCTTGGAGTGGTTTGGGCAGGCCGTCAGTACACTGGGAGCTGCAGGCCAGCTCCTTGGCACTCAGCAGTAACCCGCACCTTTTCTGGCAGAGCTGCTGCATAGCAGAAGGCAACTTCCGCTATCGTACTGGGCCCATAGGATTGGGCCAGCACACTGGTTTAATAGCAGAATGGTAAAAAAACAAACAAACCCAAACATAACACAATAAAGCCTCAGTTAATTGTGCTTGTCAAAGTGGTAATTGAAATTAACCGTTTTCCCCAAATTTCCACAAAATCAATATAACCATATATAAAAAGCTAGTTCATATCATTATCTTAGATGATTTGCAGACACACAGCCTGAACAAGAATCAGAGCGCAATCCACCGGAAGTATCCGGCAACGGAGCGAGCGCTCCATTGTTGGAAGTAATCGCGAACATGCCGTAAAGCACGTTCGCCACAACTCTAGAGGGAGGCCTTGTGCCGGCCTCCCTCACTCCGACACCGGACCGGGACATGGCCACCGGAGGAAGGCAAGCACTCCAGTCGGTGGCCACGTGGGTGAGTCAGCGGGTGAGGGAGGGGGCCATTGATCTAGCTGGCCCGGGAGGGGGCGGGGGATGGCACCCGCCATATCCCCATCCCTGCCGGGCGGCTAGGCTATCACCTCCGACTTCTGCCAGCTATTTAGCTGGCGGAAATCCGAAGAGGCCTATCGAGCCAGCCCCGGTTTACACCCGAGGAAGGGGACAAGCGTCCCCTTCCCCGAGTAGACCTCCGGCCCCTCAGCCCACTAGTTTCCTACTTTGAGTTAATAGAATGTGAACTCAAATAAGTATAAGAATACTATACCATGTTTATTTCAGATATTGTGTCAATGCTTGCTATATCCATACTCATTCCTACTGAGACAGGGCCATCTGAAATAGAGGCACAAACAAAATAAAATGAATACTTTATCAACCATACATATTTTTTTGACAAGGAGGGTTTATTCATTCGCAACAAACAGTATTAATCTAATCTTCCTGCAAATAAATTTGGACCATTTATTTCCCACCCTTTTTCCATGATGGAACTCATGATGGAACAGAGGCAATCACTCTGTTCCCAAGTGAATAGTAGATATATTTGGTATGTGCCTGAGTTCTTTTTAAAAGCCACTTGTAAATGGCTTCCACCTCTGGAAAAAGTGATCACAGAATAATAGTCTGTGATCCATTCACATGCACTTACATTTTTTGCCGTTTTTATCAATGGACCATTTTTTTTCTATGGATCATGCAACAACACCCACCCAAACAGCTCCTAAACCAATTCCCCAAGCCATTTGGGGATTTGACAAAGAACTGTTTAAAGGGAAACAGCTGGTAGTGTGTAGGCGTTTTCCCCAGGCTTTCAGATTACCAATCCCCAAGCTGCTCCCCCCCCCCCCGTCTCAGGAGAATTTTTAAGAACAGCTTGCAAATTCTATGGAGGCAGCTTCAGAAAAAGAAACTACAAAAATGTGTGCCAAACATATACATACATGCCCTTTGGGGTGCAGTAGCACAGACAGTAGCACAGACAGTGTTTGAAGGGGACCCACCCTATAGCACAAGCCTACGCATATCTATTCAGAAGTAACTCCCACTGAAATAAATGGGCCCTTACTCCCCAGGTAAGTTTGCATAGGATTACAGCCCTAATCACCATTCCGAGGCAGAATCTTCCAAATACCAAAGCAGTTTGGCTCCTAAGAGTAAAACCATCTTTTTAGAATTGTAACACATCCGAAGTTGAGAGCAGAATGGGTCCAAGATGTTTGTGCCACACTATCCAGGCCAAACCAAGCACTTTAAAATATCTTTGATATCAAGGATAGAGACTGAACCATGTGTTTAACTCTCTTCCACTGAAATGGTGAGACTTGGAGCACACGCATGCAGATGTAGGAAACCCAATTGGAACAAGTTTCCCAGACGTGTACTGAAGTAGACATACCTATTATTTCCACACTTTACACTTAAAAGCCATCAACTTTGACTGGATTGTGTCCCTTGTATAATATCATATGTTCATTGAGTTGTGCCTGTCTTTTTTACTTCAGAGAATATAGACTATTAATATTTTAAGGGTCGACCTCCCACCATCACCTGCAGTTTGGAACCCTTTATCTTCTCAAACAGAAACCTGATTAGTTGCCCTTTGATCACACATTTAGGAACTAGGTACAGTTCACCGATTCCATACTTCAGAATCTTGCTTCTTCAGGTTCCTCTGGGCTGCTTCCATATACTTTTGTTTTCATTGCAGAAGATACTAACCAGTTGAAGTCATTGAATTACTAAGTGCGTTTTTGTTAGAAGTGCATAATCTAAGATGGAGTTATTGTACAGAAACAAAAATGCCCTAATTCAGCAAGGTTGATCTTTCTGCACTCATTTTTGCAAACCTTTACATAATAACATAAGAACATAAGAACATAAGAAGAGCCCTGCTGGATCAGGCCAAAAGCCCATCTAGTCCAGCTTCCTGTGACAAAAAATGGCCCCACCAGATGCCTCAGGGAGCACACGAGACAACAAGATACCTGTGTCCAGTCGCCACTCCCTTGCACCTGGCACAGAGAAAACCCACTTCTAAAAAAAACCAGGAGGTTGCTTATGGCTTGTAACCTGTGATGGTCTTTTCCTCCATGAATTTGTCCAAACCCCTTTTAAAGGCATCTAGGCCAGGTGCCATCACCACATCCTGTGGCAAGGAGTTCCACAGATGAATCACACGCTGGGTAAAGAAATATTTTCTTTTGTCTGTTCTAACTCTCCCTCCACTCAATTTTAGTGTGTGTCCCCTGGTTCTGGTGTTGTGCGAGAGGGAAAAGAATTTCCCTCTATCCACTCTCTCCATCCCATGCATAATTTTATAAGTCTCAATCATGTCCCCCCTCAGGCGCCTTTTTTCTAGGCTGAAAAGCCCCAGACGCTGTAGCCTTTCCTCGTAAGGGAGGTGCTCCAGCCCACGAATCATTCTGGTCGCTCTTTTCTGCACCTTTTCCAATTCAATTATATCCTTTTTGAGGTATGGTGACCAGAACTGGACACAATACTCCAGATGTGGCCTTACCATCGATTTGTACAAAGGCATAATGATATTGGCCGTTTTATTCTCAATCCCCTTTTTAATGATCCCGAGCATGGAATTGGCCTTCTTCACAGCCGCCGCACACTGGGTCGACACTTTCATCGACCTGTCCACCAGGACCCCAAGATCTCTCTCTTGATCCGTCACAGACAACTCAGAACCCATCAGCGTATATGTGAAATTGGTTTCTTGCCCCAATGTGCATCACTTTGCACTTACTTACATTGAAGCGCATTCAATTCAAGAAGACCCTTGCTGGATCAGGCCAAAGACCCATCTAGTCCAGCTTCTTGTATCTCACAGTGGCCCCACCAGATGCCTCCGAGAGTAACTTGCTTTCAGTAACTTGCTTTAATGTAAGGAATTGAATAGAGTACTGCAAACTTTGCTTGTTAAGAGAGAAATAAAAACTGACCAAGTTGCAATGAGGGGTTCCTTCCCACAGTGGTGGAGCTGCAGATACCCAACTCATCGTATTTTTAAAAGAGCATAGGGGCATAAGAAAAGCCCAGCTGGATCAAGTCAAAAGCCCATCTAATCAGCATTCTGTTTCTCCCTGTTGCCCACCACCTGCCTCTGGGAGCTCACGTAACAGGAGAGGGTCCAGACGAGGGCTTCTCACATATACGGTAGTTATTAGTGATCCACCCTAAGTCAGGAAGAAGGGATTCCATTTGAGTTGTCCCCATCAAATTGTGATGGAACAAAAGAGAACCAACTGGTGGTGATACTGTGCAAAAACTAGGGGCAAGTAGATTAAAGGGGGAAAGCATTGCTATGTACGTCCGCTGAAGTCTGGTGCTAATGAAACACTACCCTGAGTTTAGGAGATTGAAATAACTGTAGACATGGGTTTAAGGGGAGCTCTGAAGGATAGCTTAGGTTTGTTCATGGGTTCATTTTAAGCAGGTGTAACAATGGTGGAAGCAGAAACATTTTAAGCAGATGGAACAACAAGCTGAGCTGCTGGAAAGGTGGGTGGATTCACATGCAAGAAAGGGAAATTTAGCTACTGACTAATGAAGCCTGGAAGGTGCTATAACCTGTTCTGAGCTGCATCGATGTTCTCAAGCTTAGTACTAAAAATACGTATACAACCCCCCCCCCAATGTGTGTTCAAGATATCTCACAGTAAAAACATAAAGATCACAAATGTTCACAACCATCTAACAATCCTAACAATAATGACCCTGACAACAACTTGGAAGAAGCAAGTGTTCTGGGCAGAATAAAAGTTGTCCAATGACACCTCTCTCCTGCCCATATGATCTGGGTCCACATAGACTGGGTGGATACACATGACACGTGGGAGAACAAGACTCTCACTTTAAAAAGAGAATGACAACTGGGATTCTTTTGACTTTAACAGGAGCTTGTGAGCCACACAAGAGATCATTGGGGGAACTTTAAAAGGTAAAGGCAGCATCTGCTCTGGGATCCAACACTTCAGGGATCTGGGAATAGCTGTCAGATTTGGCCAAGATTACCCATCTCACTGGTCACTATTGCATGCCTTCCTCACAGATTCTAGTCTCAGTTCTATGTCATATGCTTGATCCCAAGTGCTGCTGCATTTCGTCCTCCCCGCTCCCCACTTTTTTTTTTTAATCCTGCTGCTCTATACTTAAAAGAGTACCTTGCCTATCAAGGGTGATGTGTCTGGAATAAATATTTGCCACAGCCAGTTGTGCAAAAGGGACATTACATCTTCATAGGTCAAATAAGAAGGGGATTTCTTTTCCTTTTTTTAAAGTGGATTTATATAATTTAGGTATCCAGATTGGGCTGACCAGGATGTGGGTGCCCAAAAGCAGTCACTAGGAGCCTGACATCAATCAGGGCTGTGGTGCTATGGGTGGGAGATCTAAGCCATTTTCCTCCAACGCAGCCCTAATCCAAATTGTAACCTCCTGAAACTATTAGTCACAGAGGAAAAAACATTCAAATGCCATTGTTCTTATCAAAACTTCTTGAATTTGTTCCTCCTTTTCTCCAATAGATGGCAGTAGAGAACTCTGTTTTTTTGTTGTTGTTGTTTTGCTTTGGAAGTCCATGAGCTACTAAACTAATAAAGGATAAACATCTACCAGCATTAAACAGAAGTGAATGTTTTATTTTTCAACAAATACCAGATCAATACATATAAATTAAATTATTCTTTTTATTCAGTCTTCTGACTTTAAGCAGAGCAACAGAATTATGCAGTGAAAAATATCTCCTGACAGAAGAACAAGGAAATATAGGATATATTACAGCTCACCTATAAATGAACATCTTTTACTATTACAGGCCATACATAACCACATAAAGGGGCTTCAATATATTGTGTTCTCTTAAATAAATAACAGCGCAATCCGACTTAACTTTTGTGCCGGTGTAACCAGCGGCACAGTGAGAATGGGAGGCCCCAGAACGGGAAAAGGATTCAAATCCCCTCCAAAAGAGGAATTCAAAGGAGATTTGAATCCCTTTTCTGTTCTGGGGCCTCCCGTTCTCGCTGCACCACTGGTTAAACCGGCACAAAAGTTAAGTCAGATTGCGCTGTAAATAAATAAAAAAGGAAATAGCTATCAAGCAGCAGCAGCAGCAAAAAAAAGTGAAACTTGGGCTCCAGTGCTCAGAATTCTATTTAGAGTAATTGCAGATTACCAATTTCTACACATAGCCCAGGTAACGGTGATGAAAACAAAGTATTCCTAACTGTCAGAATTTGACTGTTGTCATCTACTTTTATAATGCACACTTTGGGTGCACAAAACCTGATGACTTTAAAATGCTGATGCAGGATCATTAGTAAAGTTGATGTAAGCCAGGACTATACCATCCCAATGAAGTATTAAAAAACAATCAGATATGTGCATCAATATTTGAAAAAAAAAGATTACATAGATGTTTAGAGCTAATATTACTAACACTGTAAAAACAGGGTTTTTTAAAAAAAAGTTACATGAAGGCTTTAAAAATGGCAGATAATGTGAACCCCTTTGGCTAGTGTTGGCTACATGTGGAGCATGTAACATGTGATAGCTGTTCACTATGTGGATTGCCCTGATCAGTGGCGTCACTAAGGGAGGGACGGGAGGATGCTGTGCCTCCGAGTGACAACCGTGGTCTCCCTGCGAGGAGGAGCCATGGTGAGATTTTCGTGCTTCGTTGCGGCTTTTTTGCAGCCGGAGTGCAGGGGGCAAGGCGATGATGCGAACTGCGTCATCGCCCCCCCCCCCAACAGGCCGGGCTTGCTACGCAACTGGCCCTGATCATGTGGGGATAATTTGTAATAACCTTGGAATGATTATGCATTAGAATGATTAGAGCTTATCTGTGATTCCATTGTGCCATTGTGTATTCCTTTCAAAATGCTGTGGGTTTAGAAAAAAAATATTGATTTGATATCTTGGTTTGTTCACAAAATGTTGGCCACAACAACAAATCACAATTTTACCGAACAAATCACAATTTGTTTAAAACCAAGAATGAAAGTAACAAATTTCCACAAGGGAAGGGGGAATGTGCAAGCCCAAGGCCCAGTAGTTCTGGTAAGCAACAGAGCTGAAGCACTGCTTGCTGAGAGAGGTAGTATGACAGAACAGGAAGCAGGAAGTAAGCAGGAAGAGATTTTGCATGGACTTAGGGCCCAATCCTATCCAACTTTCCAGCACCAATGCAGCTGCAATGCAGCCCCTAGGTAAGGAAAGAAACATGCCCTTACCTTGAGGAGGCTTCTGTGACTGTCCCCCCATCACCACCACCACTGCAGGATGCAGCACATTCCCAGTTGGCATGGCTGCATCAGCACTGGAAAGTTGGATAGGATTCGGCCCTCAGAAAGAGTTATTGAGTGATGCAACTGTTGCTGTATATGTTTTGCTTATAAAAATAAACATTATTTCTGGCTGATTTGCTGGATACAACAGACCCATACAAGTAATGCCAAAGCATGGTTTAGCACAGGGGTGCCAACCTTTCAAAAAGAATGCTCCTGGTTCATTAATGGTTGTATAGGTGAGGGCATTTTAGCAGGTGCAGCTGCATTAGCAGCACCATCAACACTTGCAGCTGCCAAGACTCTGTCTTCTACACAACTCTTAAGAACGCAGTAGCCCAAATGGTGGAAGGTTGGCCACCTCTGGTTGGCCAACCCAAAAAGTTTTGCTTGTTTTTGCTCAGAGATGCATAGCGGAGTTGCAATTCCTCAGCCAACATTTTCTTGACCTGATGAAGCCAATTATTGCAATGTGGGACTCTTCTATAGTGATAAAAGTTAAGTTTGGAAACTTAGCATGCCCTAGGAGCACAGTTCAATGCCCAGTCCAGCCTGTGGTGTATTTTATTCTCTGTGTGTAAATCCTCTGTCTCCCAGGGCAACAGGAGACAGAGAAATCAGTACTAACAACATCTGTCTCTACGTTTGTATAATTCATTTTAGAAGCAGTAGAAGGATATGTTTAGTGTGAAATTCTGCACATCCCTTTGAATTATAGCCGTTATAAATGATGTTAAATAACCTACTTTGATATAAATATGTCACACTAAATTACTGAACTGGCAGATGATACAAAATTTGTGACTCCCAACATCTAATATACATACAAGAAACGATGCTGGTGTATGATTTATCAAGGGTTGCTCTGAAGCTATCACTGCAGGGGTGAAGAGGTAAACTGGATTCTTTTTCAGTTTCATTTTTTAAATTTCAAACAGAAACGTGGATCGTTTTTTCAGAAATAATGTCAAAACAAAACAAAAGCACCACCAGTACCTCTGGCTGTGCAGTATTTTCCTCTATTTTTGTTTATCAGGGTCTTAGGAACCACCTGAAAGTAGAGGAGGAATGACAGGTGTATCTTGGACTACAGTTTAAGACAATTGATCTAATATTACACACACACACACAACATATGCCAAATTATGTTTGAGTGGCTTGTAGAGGTGCCTCTTGAATCGAGGCATGCTTTGGCCTAGAGCGGACCCGAGCCGCTCCCTAGCGTGCACCGCGGCTGCCCAATGCAGTTGTGTCGTTGACCAGAAGCCGGAACTGCATTGGGCAGCCGCAGTGCACACTTGGGAGCGGCTCAGGGTCCACTCTAGGCCAAAGCATGCCTCGATTCCGGGACGCTGGTAAGCCTACTCTTGGATCCCAAAAAATGATGTCATGATGTTCCACAGTATGGACAGAAGCTAACATCCCTTCTCTTCCAGCACATGGCAGGATTGCTTGTGATGTTTTCTAGGTGAGATTTACTGCATACACCAGGGGTGGCCAACCTTTCAACATGAATGCTCCTGGTCCTTTAATGGTTTGTATAGGTGAGGGCATTTCAGCAGGTGCAGTTGCTTTAGCTGCACCATCAGCAATTGTAGCAGCCCACATTCTGTCTTCTATACAACTTTTAAGAATGCAGAGGCCCTAATGGTGGAAGATTGGCCACATCTAGCATACACTGTGCTTGCAGGTCACTATGGCTGCAATCCTATACACACTTTACTGGGAGTGAGTACTGCAGAATACAATTGGACTTACTTCTGAGTAGACATGCACAGGCTTGAACTGCATATATTAGAAACCTGATTATATAGGCTAGTCTAGAGGTTCTCAACCTGTAGTACGGGTACCCCTAGGGGTACACGGACCTCTTGCTGGAGGTACGCCAAGCCCTGCCCCTTATCTGCTCCATCAGTAGCTAATTAAGTGTTAACATGGATTTTAAATTTAATTATTTTCGGAGCCCTTCCATCTCTCTGATTGTGGTTTTGGGCTTATTTTTGTACTTTGGAAAATGTACTTGGGTGGGGTGGGGAAGGAGGAGCTGATTTGGGGAAATGTGACTTGGAGAAAAAAAAGAGATCCTTTGTCTGTCTGTCTGTCTGTCTGTCTGTCTGTCTGACACACACACACACACACACACACACACACACACACACACAGAGTTAAATAAGGCATTTTTCACATTTAAAATTGTTTAGTACTTTTTATTTAATGATTAATTACCTAATTAATTGATTAATCAGCAGTTAATTAGCAGAGGGTACTTCAGAAAATTGGACCGTGAAAGGGGGTACCCAGGCCTCCAAAGATTGAGAACCCCTGGGCTAGTCTATCACATCTGCAAGAGAGTGATCATAAATCAGTATTGTGTGTGTGTGTGAATGAAATGATCAGGTTCCTTCCAAGTCCTCCAATTTCATGATACAGAACTTCACATCTTTCAAAATGACATGATGCTGTCAAAGACAGAGGACCAACAAGGCTTTCATTATGGCTCCATTTCTCATTCTTCAAATGCTGTCTCATATCAAGAGTTTATTCCAGTCAAATCCCTTTTTCTACTTACTGTCAAAAAATGGGCGCAGATACTTGTTATATCCTTTCATTATTTTCTGTATTGTTGGAGGAAGAATTTCACCTTTTCCTTCTGCCAATGAAACATTCGCTAATCTAACCAGAAAGAAGGAAAGGAAAGTTATTCATGAGCTAGTGCCAGAGATGTAAAATTGTGCTTGTTGGTAGAATTATAACATCAAAGTTGTTGTGAGCTTTTTGCATTTCATCTCGCCTACAGCTGTAGCAAAAGCACCACCCCCAAAATGCCAGACTTGATAAGACTGTTAATTCCTCTATTGCAGAATCTATCAGTTTCTCTCAAATTTGGTACAACTGCCCTGATCACTGAATTAATTTCTAAAGTGGTTCGGTTTCCTCTGTCACTGCTTTTGTGAGATACATAATAGTAGACCTTTTCTCATTACTTATAATGAAGTTTCTTCTTATAAATCCACTTATCCAAAGTGCCCCAAGGGGGGGAAATGCAGAGGAGTTTCTTTGTAGATGGAGATTACAGATTTGTGTTAATAATGTCCCCAAATTCTGCTCTAACTGCAGCATGTTAATACAAGTAATGTAAAAACAACCATACTAGAAAAGTCCTATGAACCACAAATGCAGTGCTCATGCGTGCATGCCCACACAGGCACAGGGACACCAAAAACAAAACCCCAGCATCACCAAAATGCATGAAAATAAGATGAATATAATGAGGCTTCATGCATTTAATGAAATTAGACTCTTGCTACAATGACATAAAAAAGAGGGAGCAGTGTACAGTATTAAGCTAATAATTGCTTCATTTTGCAGGACACAAAAGATAGCAAGGTGTAGCACCCGTTCTTCTAAGACCCACCTTTAACCTCAACCTGGCATATGGGATTGAGGTTTACTCTCAGGGTGCCGAAAACGTGCCTTACGGCATGTTTACGACACCCTAGGCTGGCGGAGTGCTCATTCCGCCAGCCTATAGTTAAGCAGGATTGGGCTGCCAGTCAGATCAGTGGCCCATGTATCTCAATACTGTCAACACTGACTGGCAGCAGCTATCCAGGGCTTCAGGCAGGGGTCTTTCCCAGCCTTACCTGGAGATGCCAGAAGTTGAACCTGGGGCATTCTGCATGCAAAGCCGGTGCTCTACCAGTGATTTAAGGTTCCTCCCCAATCTTTGCAAAGCTAAGCTATTCAACTGCCACCCCTATTCCTGTAACAACCGGGACACAGAGGCTTAAATATCTGTTGACTGAGACAAAGTACTGTAACAGTCAATCATACCCACAAATACACACATTATCCAGCATCAACAAGAAAGGAAGTTTAAAATGATTCTTGGTTCAATCTTGTCTGAAATGCAAATGTAAAAACTACATTGGCCAAAATGCTCCTTCACATTACAAATGCAGCTCTTTCATTCGACCCCTTGTTAGCAATAGCCTTCATATAAATAGACCAAGAAAGGCTCAAAGGCAACTGAAGTCTCACATATGAACATGCTCACAGACACCATTCTACCATCCTTGGCAACGTAGGGCACCATATGTGCACACACAGCTTTCCCCTACTCAATGACCTATCTGCCATGTCACAAGCAAGCACGCACACACACACACACCTCATTTCTAAACAGAGAGAGCAGAGCAAATGCCTATTTGGAACTTGCATCTTCACCCTGGTTTGCAAATCAGGAGCTAACTTCAGGGACATGCACTCCATCCTCTTCCCTTTGCTGACACTAACCTCCACTCCTATCCCTTGTTGACCTCAGCACAGGTGCAGATAACACATGGCTCACATTAACTGAGCTTCCTAGTTCTAACCAAACCTTGTAAAACCACTTCAATCTCTATGGAGAGAACCCCGATTGGCATGAAGCACAGTGAGGATTGGCAAAGATGTTATGCTGAACTACAATGACACACAAACAAAAGAATGAAGGAAGAAAATTGAAGCAGAGAAGAGAGGGGAATGGAGTGTTCATTCCCAAGGCTGGCTCCTGATTTGCAAATCATGGTCTGCAGGGAACCAGCATTAGGTTTTTTTCTGGACTGTAGGGCCAATTCATACATGCATATCTATTAATGACTTCTAGCTGAATGATGAACTGTCTTCATTAAATGTATTACTTGAAATGATGTGAAGTGATCTGGAGGTTCTACTGATAGTATTTAACTATGAAGCAGCCATCACAGATTAAAGTCGTCATCACTTGATGTTGTAGTCATAAAGTGATGGACATGCTTGTGTTAACTCATCCTTAACACCAGAGGTGGAGCAGGCTTTGGTTATTCAAAGATGGGAGTGGACCATTGGCCAGTGAAGGAATGACCTGATGCAGGGCTGGCTTAAGACATCCTGACACCTGAGGCAGCATACCAAATGCTGCGCTCCTTACCCAATGATGTGCCAGCCTCTGCTCCACCTACTCTCCAAGGTTCTAGCTCAGCACCCTCCTCCTCTTCACATTTCCTATTCATCTCTGTCCCGCTATTTCATTTCCAATTCAGGGAGTGGAAGGAGATGGAGAAGCAGTGGAGACAAATAGGAGGACAGAGATGGGCCCCTCTCACCAATCTGCTGCCTGAGGCAAGCTCTTCAGTTGGCCTTTTGGATGGGCCATCCCTGCCCTGATGCTGCTCCTGCATACGCGAGCAGACAGAACTATATTCAGACATAGCACCGTCTTGTTCCACACTGGGGTAAATGGCAACCTGTGCAATACTTTAAAATCTCCAGGACTTGAAAAACAATGCACAACGCTATCTGGACCTTTCCATTACACAGATAAGGAGCAGGAACATTTCGACACCAGAAGTGTGATTTTGTATAGGATGCAATGTACACCAGTTTGGTCCTCCAGAAGCCAAAAAACCAGTGGCGTCACTAGGGCGCGCGCTGCCCCAGACTGGGGCGCGCGCGCACCACCCTAATGACTGACCCCCCTGCAGGCCTGCCCCCCCCTGCAGGCCTGCACACCCTAAAAATTTTCGGCGGCGTGGAGGTCTTACCCCCGCTGCTGCCGGCTCCGCGCTCCAGGGGCTTCTGACGAGGCCCCAGTGGGTCAATATGTGAAGTTTTACGTTTTTCGCGCATGCGCAGTACATTTCTGAGGGTGAAGGGCTGCCCATTTGCCCTCAGAAATGTACTGCACATGCTCGAAAAACGTAAAACTTCACGTATTGACCCAAGTAAGTTGTCACATAAGCCAACTTTTCAACCAATGGCACATTACTTAATATTCAAATAAATGGAGGACTGCAACTGAAGAGCTACAAATAAAACCAGTGACCTCTGCCTAATCCGACTTCTGATAGACTTGCATTCTGCAGTGATGCAGACTCTAGGAAGGGCTACTATGCAACAGTTCTGAGTAGGCTGTTGACTCTAGGAGTGCTGTAACAGCACTCTTGATCCCTACATAGCCTATATAGACTATGATCCCTTCAGCCTTTATATTGATCTATTGATCCCTTCAGCCTATATAGACCTCACCGCTCCATTCAGCTGATTGGTGCAGGACTTTGCAAGAGTTGTGTAGTATGCATAGCTAATTCCAAGTGGTGAGAAGGGGAAGAAAAGGCATCTGCCTTTTCCTAGGACATGTCCTGGATTTCTGGCTAGTGCCATAGCATCCAAGCAAGAGCAGCTATATGGATCTATGCTTTAAAAGGTGGTCTGGCAAGATAGAAAATTTTAAGGCAACAGAGTGAATGCTTTTAGGCTTGAATTTAACAAAGATTACACAGCCCAACAAAAAAAGATTTATTTTTTTTCTGGTACTTCAGAAGTTAGAACTATTTTTGGGTATATTTGGGGGGCTGATTCCAAAAATGGCATCAGTTTTACCCTATCAGCTCTAGTATTGGAGGTACAGCCACTGGCGTCACTGCAGGGGGGGCGGAGCTCTAAGTTCCTCCGTGATTGGAGCCTCCGTTACACGGAGGAACGAAGCGCCCCACCCCCGTGCCTTCCGACCCAGTCAAAGCAGTGAAAACAACGCGCCTGCGGGCAGGTTGCGCACCCCCCCAGCTCTTATTTTTCTTTCAGCAAGCTTTGTTTCTTCCTTAAAACAAACAGAGAAGCAGCCCCCACTGCAGGCAAGTAGAACGAGATTAAGTCCTAGAGAGGCTCTGCAAGGTTTCTGTTAACCTTGCAGAGCCTCTCTAGGACTTAGTCTTGTTCTACTTGCCTGCAATAAGCAGCCAGAGGCTGCGTCTCCTGTTTGTTTAAGGAAGTCATGAAGCTTACTGGGAAAAAAGTAAAAGCCGGGGGGGGGGTCCCCACAATCCGTAGATAACTGAAACCGTGGATAGCGAATCCGTAGATATGGCGGCCCACCTGTACTATGGTGGGGGATAGGATTGGGATATTTCTCACTCAGATTTCACACATACACAGATTTATTAAGGGTAAAGCATGTCCCTCTGTCCTGGTGGTGAATTTGGATTCTTTCTGCCTTCACAATTTGAACAGATATACAACTCAGCAAATCAAACATATGCAGAGGTGGGAGAAAATGGTTTTATTTTTTCGCAGATTTCCGTTTAACCAAAATGAAATAGCAGAAAGCAGTGTTACATGTTTTTATTCCAATTTTTTCCTATGTTTATCAATTGTAACCGCTTTAAAAGTGTACTTCGTATGTGGTATAGGTTGTACAGTGTCAGCAGATGAAGGACACAAAATTACATGGTTTTATTTTTTTTGCAGGTTTTTTTAGCAGAAAGCGGTGTTACTGTGTGTGTGTGTGTGTGTGTGTGTGTGTGTGTGTGTTTTGTTATCACCATTTTCTCCTGCCCCTAAACACAGGTTTAGCCTTTAGTCTTGCCTCTCACCCTACGCTTCAGGCAGGCTACCTGCTTTTTACTTTCAAGTGCATGTTTATATGTTAATTCATCACCTTATTTGCATTACACTGAAATGCCTTTGAAAAGCCATGACATTGTTCCAGGAACTGGGGATTATCATGGCAACCTGCAAGTGAGTGCTATCCACAGCTGGCTCCTGTTACAAACTTCATGTTCTGTTGCTTATTTTTCAGAGCTCCCATGAAGTGTCACCTCATTTTGCTTTACATGGTACATTTTCTATGCCATTACATATTATTTGTGCACCAAGTTCACAAGGATGACATCTTTGTTGTATGAGAATCTACTTGATCTGGTGGTTTATCTACTGACTGACAGCACAATCCTAACCAACTTTCCAGCGGTGGTGCAACCGCAATACAGCCCCGAGGTAAGGGAACAAACGTTCCCTTACCTTGAGGAGGCCTCCGTGACTGCCCCTCCACCGCAGAATGCAGCGTGCGCCCTGTTAGCACAACTGCATTGGCCCTGGAAAGCTGGTTAGGATTGGGCTGTGAATCTTCTAAAAATCCATCCCTGTCTGCGCAGGGATCTCCCAACTGGAAGATACAAATAAGATGCAAATCATGGTTGACACATCTGTCGGTAAAAAAAACTGCAATAAAACCCCAACACATACAGCATAGTTTATGAGAACATGATAATGCTGATCAAAGCTTTTAAACAATGCTTCTCCGAAACCTCCTGGTCACTAGCAAAGAGAAGTAGCCTTAACACGCTATAGCATGGTCTAACAGAGAATGCATGACTGATCTCATTTGCTTGCTTCCAAATTAGATAGTAAAATTCTTTAGGCAGGTATGACTTTTCTTTGTATGTTTCTATAGCAACTAGCACAGGATCTTCAAATGAAGGTGCACTTAGCTAGAATCCAAGAGAACAGGAAGAATAGACTGGAAGAGAATAGGAAAGTGAACATACGCCACAATCAGCATTCTGGAAGTTATAAAAGGGATTAGTACAATGATAACAAAGAAAGGTAAAGTGTTGTACAAAAAATCAGGGACAACGTTCACTGGACGTGCTTGAGCCAGGTAGTCTTATCTAATGGCCCAGTCCTATGGGCCTGTTGCGCTGGCATTCCACCAGGCACATCAGTGAAATGAGGGTCCTACTGGCATAGCAGCCTCTCTAACAATCTGTGTAGTACTGGCGTTGGTACTGCAACCAGAGCATAGTGTGCCACCAGCAGCATGGCGCAGATCAACCACCGGTGGGGTTCTGCCAGTGGAGGGGTGGGGATTGGGCAGGTATTGGGGCAGGACAGGCAGATCATGGCAGCAATGGCATTCACCACATCCCCTGTCTCAGCCCTGACAAGCCCCCAGCAGGCTCCTCAGAACTATGCCAGCAAAACAGCTGGCATAGATCTCAGGAGTCCCATTAGGGACCATGCAAAGACCAACAGGAAGGTACATTTTGCCCCTTTTTACCTTTCCTGACTTGGATGCACTGGCGGCCCTGCATCCTTCACACTGTCGCCCAATAGGAATGGGCTATAAGCCTATCTCACAACTCTTGTTACTAGAACAATATGGGGAAAGGAGGCGTTATGCAGCCCCAAGATCTTTGAAGGAACAGAAGGATAACATGTAATAAATACATTGAGTGAGTTCAGATGTAACAGGAAACTATGGCTTCTCACAATGTGAACCAGTTAGGTACAGCCACAGGTTCTTGTGTTCCCCCACTCTCTCTTGGGCATGAGAGAAGGAGGAGGAGTGTGTACGTAACACAGAAATGTGGATTATTTCAGACTCGAGAAATTGTGTTTGTTCAAACTACAGTTTGGTAACAAACCAAGAATTGAAACCATAGTTTGGTCCTGGTTTGTTTTATGTAATGGTGGTTTGAATGAACCACAGTTCCCAGAGTTCATATGTAATGCAGAACTATCATTCAGATCAAAAGTGGAAGCTTTTGCTGTTCAACTTGTGCATAGGAAGGGGGGGGGAGTTTTCTCAGAGCAGGAAACCATGGTTTCCATTATGTTTGAACCCACCCATTCTGTGTCCTTTTTGAAAGGTGACATGAACTCCATCCAGTGGCGTCGCTCTAGGTGGGGCGGAACTTAGTGTTCCAAACGTGTTCCGAACAGAATGCTCTGAACCTTCCGTTACTCTCTGGCATGAGGTGCCCCGCTGAATGGCTCCAACGATGAGGGGGCGGAGCGCCTCGTCCGGAGGGTTCAGAGCGGGGCGGAACTTAGCCACTGACTCCATCACACTTGAGAGCTTCATTCCAAAAGGTGTTTTAAACTATTATCTATTTATTATCCCACCCTGCCTCCATGGAACTGAAAGTGGCATACAGGATTCTTTCCCTGCCCATTTTATCCTTACAACATTCTGTGTTCTGATCAGTGAACTTCGTGGCTGAGTGAGGCCTTGAACTCAGGACTCCTCAGTCCTAGTCAGACACTCCAACTGCATTCTTATTTTTTATAACATGTTTACACCTCAAAAGAGAATCTCACAGTCTCTGCAGGAGAGGGTATCCAGAGAGAAAAATGATACTCACGTGATTACAGTCCATGTGTTAATAGATATAAGAGCTAGGGAAGGGAAATCAAATCAGATTTTCCTCAAGTCAAAACATTACAGTTTGATGATTGTTGTTTTTTAAGATTATTTTTTTTATTATAATATATTTTTAAAAAATACAGAAAAAGAAAAAAGAAAAAGTACAGAATAACAGAAAAGATCTGGATTAGCCACTAACATTTATACTTAAATTAATTCTTATAATTACTTGTATCCTGCCTAATTGCAGAGTAATCTATTCTTATTATAATCATAACAGAATTAACCTAATATTAGGTAAAGGTAAAGGCACCCTTAATTAAAAACGACTGCAATTTCTTACTGTTTAAATCTAAAAGCAAATCATCCTACTCAATGAAACCACATATCATTAAATCATTCTTATTTTCCCTTACATGTAAAAAAATCTATAAACGGTTTCCAATTCTTCACAAAAGTATCTACAGATTTCTCTTTCACTAACATAGTCAGTTTATTCATTTCTGCCAATTCCAAAACTTTCAACCACCACTCCTCCAACAAAGGTACCTCCATAGATTTCCAGTTTTGTGCATACAACTACCTCGCAACTGTAGTTAGATATAAAAATAAAGTTCCATAAATGTTTTCTAATTGCCGATCCATAACAACATTACAGTTTGATTTTCTTTCCCCACCTTTTCAGGAAGTGCTATGAATTTTGGGTAGACTTATGTAACATGGCAGGGTTGCCAGGTTAGAGCGCAGTGGACCATCCCGTCTCTCTTTTAACAGCCCTGCAATCATAACGGAGGATCTCTTCCTCTGCACTTCCTTCCATCCTGCCTGAAAGGGGCAAAGCAAGTTTCCTGCTTTCTTCAGCAGATAGGAGGGAAAGGTGGGTGATGGGATCATGGGAAGACCCAAGAACGCTGTGTCTGCGGCCTGTCCAAGAGAAAGCAGGGAACTGACACTCTCATGTGCAACACTATGCCCACCCTCCAAATTCCACTGCATGTGAATTTGGAGGGTGGGCATAGTTTTGCGCATTAGAGTGTCCACACTCCTAACACTGGACTGGCACTACCATTCACTACAAAAAACAGAGATTTGTTTATATCATTGTCTGAAAATAATCTTATTTCTCAGTCTAAAAATAGTCCATATGTATGTAAGCTATAAGAGTACAGTAATACAGTAAATACCATCTCTTACCTGCACAAGAGAATGAGAAAAAGGGCTTTGGAACCCCAGCTCAGGGTGCACATTGTTGAACTTGGCTCCAAAAATCCTATTATTTCCTGAAAGCAAACAAAGGAAAACCTTATTTGTACAGCACTGTGATAAATACATAGACTCTTAACAGGTTACATGAGGACATTCGGAGTGATATTTTCAACTGCGTTGTTTGAATCCAGCAGATAGTAACATGACTTCTTCCAGAGTGAATTCAGAGAGGATTAATCTAATCCAGTTTTGCAGAGTTGTGTTTTCCTCCTCAATTTTAAATGAAACGTATTTCCTCTAACTTAAATGGAACTTTAAAGGGAGCGTACTTAGGAATAGAGTCCCAAATGCAGTCACAAGGTTGGGCTACAACAAGTACGATATGATCCTATCCCAGGTCAGTTGACATTCTGTCTGGTTCTTGCTTTGTCAGGGGAATTCCAGCCTAAACCACGAGGTCCACGGCTTTCCCTTTCTGATGGTGCTGCCTTAGCAACCAGACACAAGTCTGGCCTATCCATGAGGCAAGGTGCCTTTCTCAACTTTCTTGTTCTGGCTCACTCTCTATTTCAAAACAGCAGCCGAGCTAGGATAGAGGAGGAAAATGTTAAATAAAGGGGGCAGTGGGTGGCTGGGTGAGCAAGCTGCGGGTCCTGCTTCTAGCACCACTGCTGAAGATCGTGGTAGTGGAGCTGGAGGAGGTGGGAGGACGTTGCTGCTTCTGCCTTCCCTCCTCCAACAGCTGATTCTCCGACTCTTCCATGTTCTCAAAACTGTAAGTTCTTGCACCCTTTAAAGCTGGCATTAACCCAGGCATTAAAGTTTCTTCTTTCCTGGTTATGTTCTTCAAACATAAATAGGAGGGGAGGCAGCAGCTGCCTCTTAAAGGCTACCAGTCTTAAAGTACTTACAGTTTTAAGAACATGGAAGCCAGAAGATCAGAGCCATCTTTAAGAACATGGAAGGCTGACTACCCAGCTTTAAAAAAGGTACAGAAACGTATAGCTCTAAGAACATGGCAGAGCCAGAAGGAAAGGAACTGTTAGTCCCTGTAAATCTTGAACAAGTGATTGCTGCGGCTATAGGAGTCAACTGCAGTGCTTAGGCACTAATTGGAAACACGAGTGAGCAGTCAGCACAATTACCAGCATATACCAGTGGTCGGTTTCTCTGGATAACAGAAGGACGGTGGGAGTGTCTTGTGTTTTACCTTTGAGAATGCTCATCACAGGTGTGGGCGAAACGTTAGGAGTTTGAATGTATTATGGACCGTGGTACCCAGATAATTTTAATGGTAAAGAAAGACTTTTGCTTTTGAAAAACAAACAAATCATATTTACAGTACATTTAAGTTATTGTTCTTTAAAAATAATCTGTTTACAATACTACTAGCAGATGAATGACGCTACTAAACAGGAATGATTATACTTAAACTGCAATCCTATGCACACTTTCCCAGGAGTAAGATCCACTGAACACAATAGGCTACCAGCTCTTAACAAGGCAGCTTGCAAAGCCCACAGTAATGAGAGAGGTTACTGCAGTTCATCGCGCAAGTCTACGGTCAGACGGCACAATCCACTGTTTCCGGTGCTAATTGCTGAGCTGTCGGCTGTGTTCCACTCTTCCTATTGCGTTCTACACTCGCCTATAAATTCCATCGCTGCCGTTTCGGCAGTTAACATTTTGGCAGCTTACTGTTGCTCTAATAACACCTGAGGAGGTCCACAGATGTGGATGAAGTGTAGTGTTATTTTTATTGTTACTTTACGCAGTGTTTTTTAACATTGGCTTTAAAACATTAAAACATTTTTCTGAAATGGCTTTTAATCCCGTTAATTTTAAAGCATTCTACACAATAGGATTTATTTCTGAGTAGGTATGCATAGGGTTGTGCTGCTAATCTCGCACAAGACCTTCCCATCTTGAAGATCTTCATGCGAGTGAAACATGACAAACTGGTCAAGCTAAGGTGGAAACTGGGAAGTTAAGAGGGAAATCTCGGTTAGGTGGTGCATGAAAAAAATGTTTACAGGTTTTTCAGATCCAATAGTAGTTGATATCTAAAGACTGAAGATATGGGGAAAGGACCAATCTTATTTGTGTCTAGTTATATCAAGAGCAAGCCAACAGCCTTGGATTTCCTGAGTCCATAAGTGCACGTTATACAGTTGTGCAGATTAGTGGTCAGTCACCAAAGAATCAGTTCTAGCCTTGAGCTGGTAGTCAGCCAAGCAGAACAGAAGGAGACTGCAGTCTTCAGGTGAAAAGAACCATAACAGCAGTAGACTTCAAGCCTTTTCAGGATTGTCAGTCATGACGTTATACATAATTTTTTTCCCTTTACTCATCCCTTTACCTGGGATGAAAGTGATCCTAACCACAGGACATGACCATCCATTCCAGTATTCTCATTAATCTTGAAAAACTAGCAATTCCACATCAACTCCCAACATTCAGGCATTAAAATCCTCCCACACCACATAGATTACTCTCTCCCAGTCCTCAGCTTTTCTACAATTTTTTTCTCCACAACGACCCTCTTCACATCTTGTCACAATACACTTCTGCAGGTTCTTCTACAACCTCTGATTTGAAGTGTCTGAGGAATAAGCAAAGGTACAACCCCTGAAGGGATAATACATTTCTTTTGCTTTCTCTCAAAAAGTGTCCCCCACAGAACTGTTTAAACCAAGGCAGCCCTGCATCATATTTCTACAGGCAAGCACACAAACAGAAATATAACAATAACTGTCCAAACCTATCCCTCATCATTGGCGCAGATGCAACCACACTGACAGAGCGCACACTGCATCCTGTGGTGGTGGTGGGCAATTGAACAGTCAACAGGAGGTAAGTAAATATTTTTTTATTCATCCGCTGGTAGCCTGAGAAGGCCTATGGGTCTCCTCAGATCTATACCAGCCATTTTGCTTGCGCAAGTCTGAAGAAAGAAAAGGGGCAGCGCGACCTGGGAAAGAGGGGACAGGATCTTGGTGCAAGTTGATGCTGCTGCTGGGATCCACTCTATCCCCTCCCACACCTTTCTCATCCTAAAACTCCCCCTGACCTCCCCTTCTACAACACACCTCTGCTGCGAACTTACCAGCACCGGCGGAGGCTTTGGGAGCCACTGCTGCATGTGCCATGCCACTGCCCATCTGTGGCAGTGAGCCAGAAGCGTGCAATGGTGGCCCGGCTTTCATGCTGCCGTAAATGGCTTTGTACTGCAGGAACACTAGTTCTGACAGTGCAAGGCCCTGATAGGATTGGGGGCTCGCAGCCTAATCTTGTGTAACTCTTGCACCGGTGTAACAGTGTAAGTGCACTTATGCCAGTATAACTTGACGTACGCTGATGGACGCAGGACATACACCAGTGTAACCCCCCTCGGACACCGCACATGTGCAGTTCGGACGCAGGACAGTCGCCAGCGCAACTCCGCTGGCACAGGGGGCATTCTGGGGGCGTCCAGCAGAGTTGAGCAGCGTCCTTGCATCCAAACTGCACATACACGGCGTCCGAGGTGAGTTACGCTGGTGAACATCCTGTGTCCGTCAGCGTACGTCAAGTTACACTGGCATAAGTGCACTTACACCGGTGGATCTACTGTTACACCGGTGCAAGAGTTACACAAGATTGGGCTGTAAGGCTCGTTGTTTTACTTTCAACTCAGTATGACCTCAGTACTTCAACATCACCTCAGTATCATCCATCCATTGCTTCACTTGGGTGGCTATAGTTATTCCAATTTATAAAAAGGGAAACCATAGATCTCCAAACAATTATAGGCCTATAAGCCTTTTGTCAGTTATTGGTAAGATGTATGCAAGGCATCTGTTGAATAAACTGACTGCCTGGATTAGAGAGAATGGAATTTTGGGGCTGGAACAAGCTGGGTTCAGGCAGGGTAAATCCACTTTAGATCACTGCCTGATATTGTCTCATCTCATCAATAAACAGCTAGTGAGGGCCAATTCTAAACTTTTTGTGGCTTTTCTTGATCTTAAGGGAGCTTTTGATTCTGTTGACAGATCCCTTTTGTGGGATAAACTTTTACATCTCGGGCTTGCAAAAAGACTCCTTTATCTTATTAGTAATGTATATTCTGATACCAGCTGTCAAGTTAAAGTCTCCTTGAGTGGGGAACTCTCTGAACAGTTTTCAACTAACAGAGGAGTCAAACAGGGTTGTATCTTGGCCCCCTCTCTGTTTAATCTCTTCATTAATGATCTGGCTTCCTATTTAGAGGAAATAGAGGGTCATAGTCCCAAACTTGGGTTATTACGTATACCTCTTCTTCTTTATGCAGACAACGCAGTCATTTTATCGCGCACACGTCTGGGATTGAAACGTTTAATAAATAGATGTACAGAGTATCTAAGTAAGAACAACCTGCAATTGAATTACTGTAAATCTAAAATTGTGGTTTTCGGCAAATCATGGAAGCCATCTAATTGGAACTTTAGTGGCAACAAAATAGAGCAGGTAAAACAGTTTAAATACCTAGGGATCTATTTTCACTATAAACATTCGTGGATCCCTCATCGCAAAGCTGTCTCAAGTACTGCTAGGGTTACTGCCCAAGCTATTATACGTTTTCACTACACCAGAGGGAATTCTTATGTGCCAGCAGCTCTTGAGATCTTCAATGCTAAAATCATTCCTCAGGTCCTATATGGCGTCCCTATATGGATGTGTGCTATGAACCGTTCTCTAGAAAGGATTCAGGCGTCGTTTCTCCGGAAAATCTTTGGGTTGCCAGGTTGTGTGGCCTATGCCACTCTCTGTTTAGAAGCTGGTCAATCTCAGGTGGAGACTGTGGCATGGCTGAGATTTTTTAAATTTTGGTTAAGAGTTTTCTACGATCTAGACCAGGATAGTTTACTTACCCGACTTCTCTTGAACTTTGAGCCCCCTTTTGGGGCTACTTATTTTGAAAAGAAAATACAATCTATAGGCCTTGCTTTAGATATAGTAGGTTCACTGACCCATGACCAAGCATTTAGAACAATTAGGGGCAGGCTTCTGGATATTGAACAGCAAGAACTTCAGCATGCTGCCAACACGACATGCTCACCACTCCATTATCAGATTCCTATTAAGTATGGCCAACGGGCAGAGTATTGATACCATCTAAAATGCCCATCTGATTGTAGGGCCTTCTTATTGGCAAGGTGTAATGTCATGCCATCAGAGTTACTTTATGGGAGATATGGAGGGATTCCATCTAGGGAGAGATGTTGTTCTTGTGCTGTGGGAGGTGTGGAATCTCTGCACCATATGTTATTTTATTGCCCCCTGTATAATGATCTACGTGTGAAATATTTATATCTGATCTTGTCTAATAGGTGGGGTTGGGGGGATCAGGAAAAAATCAGGATTATTTTACAGGGTGTAGATGCTGTATTAACAGAAAAAGTTGCAACCTACTTAAAGCAGATTGTAAAGAGGCGTAGTGCGAGTCATATGGGTAGTGTATGCTAGGTTTAGGACTCTTCACCCCTACTTGTTATGTACTTGTTATATGTTTATGTTGTATGTTATGTATGTCTTAATTATGCCAATAAAGGTTCTGAATCTGAAAATAAAGGGTGAACGCCTTTTAATGAAGATTTAAAAATTAAGGTTAAAAAAAATAGTACATCTTGGAGAAAAATTACTCTTTTATTTACACGCTCATTAATATCACAGGTAGGCCTGAAAAGGTCACTTTTTAAAGGGGTGGGAACAGAAACCCAGGAGGCAGTAATGCTGCAGGACTTCCAGGTCCAGCTGACAGATTCACTCTTTGGTCATAGCCAACTGATGAGATCAGGCCAGAAGTCATGTCTGTTTTCTGTTATAAGTTGCAGCTTTACTGCTTTCATTTGGCTGACGTTAGCTCCTGGCATGCCAGTCAGCCAACTTCCAATTTCCAACAGCATTTGAAATCTTGCCGATCAAATGCACAGCAGGGGAAGACAGCTGAGACATCCATGAAGATGCTCTGCTTAGATCGGGATCTTTCTGTTTATGATCAGAAAATGCCAGCATCCTTTAGCATCTCCTCTGAGATAGAATGGTGTTTCTTGTGACCTGAATAACTGACGGCAAGGATATAGTCTAGTCAGTGTTATTGAATATAGTGGTTGCTCAAAAGAGTGGCTATGTTAACGTTTTTACAGCTTGTTCAAGGCTGTGGTTTTCTGTGGCCTTTGCAGAAGACAAGAAAATGAATAGGATAACTTCTCTGAAATTAAGAAAATGCAAGCATTCGAGGTACAAGGGAGTTTCTGTGAAACGTTCTGCGTAACTAAGGAGGGAAATGCAAGGTACACACAAACATGTCTAATTAAAGTCCAACAGCTGTATTCCCTAAGTCAGTGTTTCTCAAACTGTGGGTCGGGACCCACTTGGTGGGTCACGACCTGATTTCTGGTGGGTCCCAGGAGATGGAAAGATCAGATAAGTAATTGCCACAAGCCCTGAGGCTATTCAAAAATCAGATAGCTGCTCATTGCCCTTCAAAGAGCTGAGCTCCTGCAGTTTGCAAGCTTGTGCAAATATAGGGAGATAAATGTTTGAGTGTCTCGCAAAGCTAGGTGGGTCCCGATAGAGTGTCATTTTAAAAAGTGGGTCCTAATGCTAAAACGTTTGAGAACCACTGCCCTAGGTGAAAGCAGCTTTGGGAGGCAAAATTGGAGAGGAGAAGAGAGTGCATTATCCTTTACCTTTGTGGGAAAGTGAGTCGGACGTGGGTCTCAGTCACTTCAGGGAGTCGACCTGAAGCATGGGGAGGCCCGTAGAGGGGGCTGCGGGGGGCCCGCACCCTCTGGAGGGTCAGCACAACCCCCGGTAAGTAAAAAAAAAAATTCCCGGTGCTGGCGGGACGTCACCGCACGTTGCCACCACCACCCTTAAGGGGGTAGCGGCCGCTTCCGGTTTTCCTGGTAGGTCACAACCCAGCAGTTTTGAGAACCACTGTGGTAGAGAACCAAAGGTCAAGTTGCACAAAATCATGACGTAGCTGAAGGAAACAGGCAGACTAAGAGGTAGGCATATGAATCAAAGAGAAGAACATGCAAAGAAAGGGCTCGGGGACTGTGGGGTAGGAAGCAAGGTTTCACATGTATCTAGCCACTGAAAGGACCTCTGTAGCTTTTTGGCACTTGGCCCTACCCTGTGGCCAGTGAGATGCAACCCCTCTCCCTCCCCCCCCCCCCCCAGATCCAGCCACTGATGGAAAATGCTTCCAATCCCTCCTTGGCAGCGGCAAAAAAAAAAAAGGCAGTAAGACCAAGTGCTGCATTTAACATATTAACTTGAATTAATCAGTGACTCTTTGGTTACAGGCTTCTAGTAAGCAGTGCTCAAATTACCGGGACAGGTCGGAGGGAGCCCAACCAGCCCTCTTGTTTTTTTGCACCATCTTTGGCACTAGTGGATTTTAAGGACCCCTCTTACCTTTTCCACCATAATTCGAGCACTGCTATGAGTCTGCAGTGTGGACACAGCCTTAGATATTAACTACAATCCAGTTTAAATTGTGGACTTCATCTCCTGGTTGTGGGGTACCAGAGGCAACTCATGAATTACTGTGGGAAACAGGATTAGATTCTGATCCAGCAGGACTCTTCTTGTGTTCTTACAACTCAGTTCTCTTTAAAAAAAAACAACAACTTAATTTTCTGCTCACTGTAGAGACAAGCTTGAGTTGGCAAGGATGAGAGTTTGAGTTTTACATTTGAGGAAGAACTAAACTTTTGGTATGCTTTGTCAGGCAGAAGGCATTTCAAAGCATTACAGAGCATGGAAACTGCATACATTAAACTCTGCTTATGTCAAGAAAAAAAATTAAGCAAATACTGATACATGAATAACATCTCAAAATGCCTTTGGCCAGCTCAAATGTGTGCCAGAGAATCAACCATGCCATAGGATGCTATTACAGCTCTCACACTATACCTGTCATTTTTATGTAAAAGAGACTATGGAAGAAAACACACAACCGATACCATAAAAACATTCTGGTTGCTCTGCTTAGCTGAATATTTGAATGGTTAAGATTTGATAATTCAAAATTAAATCTGGGAGACAACAACATTCTAATAGTTTACCTAATGATTGCTTGATCATTTCTGGAACGAGCTGTTTTATGTGGGAACAGGCGATCTATGGCAGGGGTTCTTGACCCCTACCCAGTCGAGTATCACCTGTGGTGCCACTCTCCTGCTGAGTACCACCGGAAGTGACTGGCGATGACATCATTGCCATTTACTTCTGGGTTTTTGAAGGCCAGAAAACGCAGGTAGGAGGCTCTGGGCGGGCCCTTCTCAGCATTCCCAAGAGGCTCAGCCAAAGGCAGGAGCCTCTCAGGATCGAAAACACAGCACCGAATGTGCTGCATCGGAGCGGGGTTCTGGTAATCTGGCGGTCCGAGTACCACCAGCAGTCAGCCAGGTACCACTGGTGGTACTAGTAGCACTGGTTGAGAACCCCTGATCTATGGCTAATTTTCATAGTCAAAGTAAAAGATTTCATAGTCAAAGTAAATGCCTTTCCAGAACTGCTGGATTTCCTCTTTTTAGACATTGCAAAAACAAAACAAAACAAAAAATCAAGCAGTTTGACACTTTACAGGACAACTAGCTGGGCGCTAATGTGGCATCCCATACTGAACCATTTGGACTAGCAGAAGTCAGAATGAGGTTGGCACCATCAGTGCCTGACAGGGACTCTGATTCAGTACACTTGTCATTCACAAAAACACTTTAGCTGATGGAAGAAGCAGTTGGAAGAAGCAGTTGCCCGGAAGCACCCTTAATTTTAGGCATGGGGGCAACTTGCAGAAGTGTTTGTAACTCAAAAGCATCTCATAGGCAGAGTTCTTAAGCGCCCACATAGCTAGGAATTCCAAAAGCGTGTTAGGGTAAGTGCCTGAGATAAAAGCTTGAATGTCATAATGGCACTGCTGGGCTTCAGTTCTTAGAATTAAGAATCAGCAACCAACGTATTAAAGGTTCCCACACATGTCGTAAATTATCGTTGAGCCTGTGCATTATTTCTGTTAATGTCTAATCATGCACGAGAAATCAGAGGAGAAGCATTTGCAATGTGAACAGACATCCTGGTCAACAGGCTTTATGTTTGCATTACCAATCTTGTTGAAGTGAGAGCCGTTTTAAACCCTCACCTGAGAAAACGGCTCATGTCTGTTGATGCAATTTTGCACTCTAAATCAATAATGAGTTTTAAGAAAACGGTGTGTGTGTTTTCAACAATGAGTCATACCAATGTATGCCAGCAGTCACATGAATGCCCAGTTAATGTGTCTCCAAACAGATGTTGGACAGCCTGAAGCAGACGATAGGGAGCTGTCACTGAGAGACATGACTTGCCCCAGGCCACCCACTGAGTTTTCATGGGTGAGGTGCAATTTGCACTGAAGCCTCACTAGTCAAAGCCCAATGCTTTATCCATTAGCATGCTGGCTGGGCAATGCTACAATGCCATGGACAAACATTTTGAATAGACCGTATTTCTAGAAATATTGTAGGTTGTACTGTATTATGATTTTTTAAAAATTACATCACCTTAATATCTGTTGTGTGCTAAGGCAATTTTCAGTGGTGACTCTGAGGCCTCTTGACCTCAAAGGAGTAGACTGATGATGGTACAGCAATGTTGTGAGTGAATACAGCATGGTAATTACCCCTTCTCGGCCTTCCATTACCAACCCCCACTCCCCACCATGCGCAACCAGGAGCCTGGCAACCAGAACCTAGATCAGGACTCTTAACAGCTCAAATCCTACTGGGCTTTAATGATGGCAGAATGAGCGTTCCACCAGCCTTACAGCAGTCACAAAAAGGCATCCAACAGTGCATGCAGACACCCAATCCTATGGTTTCCCCCTGCTGAAAAGGCGCACGCCGTATCCAGCTGTGGGAGGGGGAGCCTGAGAGATCTTGGCCGCAGTGGCCTCACAAGAAGAAGCAGCTCCGTTGGGACCAGCTGACCCAGGTAAGCTGACAGGGGGAGGGTGGAACAGGGCAGGGGGAGGACGGAATGGAGCAGCGATGGGGGAGGGGAGGGTGGAACAGAACAGGGGCTGGGCAGATTGGCTCTGGGAAGGGGGCGGGTTTGGTGGCAGTTGCAAAATCCTAACTTCCTTCCTGAACCCAATCCTGTGACCTGGGTCCATGTGGACCTGCGCCAGCGACTTTGCTAGTGCAGGTCTGAGTAGATCCTTCTGCGCCACAGAGGCTTATCCCTGGGTATGGGAATGAATGTTCCCTTACCCAGAGGAGGACTCCCGGGCTCCCCCTCGCACAGATGGATACAGTGTGCGCCTTTGGGGCAGGGGGAAACCATAGGATTGGGCTCTAAGCCCCTGCCCCCAATGCAGAAATGCAATCTCACTTTTCTTGAATTTGTGAGGCTAGTACATTCCCAGATACTTTACATGATCAATTCATCACATAACAGGCCAAGGGCTACAAGTTCTAAGAAAAAGTCATTTGAAGGGGTCCTGGTGGAACTGAGTATGTATTGTTGGCCTAGTGGAGGATGTATGGTCAGAGTAGATAGGCTGGTTCACCTGAGGTGGGAGTTGAGATGAACAGGCATTTTCACCACAGAAGGGGAGGGGGTGTCGCTGTATTTTCTCCAGTGTTCCAGGACATCGGGATAATCCCATATTATTGTGGCTATATCCTGCATATCCTCACTCTGTCTGTCTGTCATCTAAGAAGGCTATGGGGAGGGGAACTGGATGCTCTGATAAGAGGGCCTATGTATGTAGTGTTGTGGATAGAGTGTTGAACTTGTATCAAGGAAAATTAGGGTGCAAATCCTCACACTCATGAAGCTTTTTGTCCCCCTCCAGACTAGCAGAAGCAGAATATACAAAAGGACATGCACGCACACACACGCACACAGGCACGCGCGCGCGCACACATACATGATCAGTTGATTATTTGCATAATTTATGTACATTGAAGAATCTGGGCTTATCTTGGCACAGAATGTTTACTGTACACTTATTAGCCCAAGTGCTATTTGGGACCCCTGAATAGAACGAAAACATCACAGTTGGGTTTCTTTTGGTTCAAACCTATCCAGAATTGTGTTGGCATATGGAAGGGTTTACAACAGCAGAACACAGTTTTGCTGTTGTAAAATTGTTTCTGGCAGCACGTGCAGCACCGCTGGCAGCCATTTTAGGAGTGGCAGCGAAGGACCACCACCAGATCCAGACAGGTAAGCAACTGTGGTAGGGGTGGGCGGAACAGGGAGGGGAGAGGGCAGAATGGGGAGAAGATGGGGCAGGGTGGAAGGCAGATTGAGCCCAGGAAGGGGGCAGTAGTGGTGGCAACACCATCAACAATATCCTATCCTTCCTGACCTTGATCTGCCTTCCCAGGTCCATTTGGATTTGTGCCAGCAAGTAGCTGGCACAGACCTGAGTAGACCTATGTAGGAGGTGGAGGCTTACCCCTGAGCAAGGGAACAAAACCTCCAGGGCCTGAAACTCCCCCCAGTGGCATAGCTGGTGTTTTTCCAAGGCGGCCGTGAGCTGGACAACGCGTCTTCACCCCGCCCCTGGAATGGAACAGAACCTTTTGACTCCGGTCCCACTCCATTCTGGTGGAGGGGCAGGCGGGGTGAAGACGTGTCATCCCACCCACAGCCCCCTTGGAAAAATGCCAGCTACTCCACTGAATCCCCCGCAGGATGCAGCACATGCCTCAGTGGTGCAGCTGCATTGGCAGAGGAGGAGTTAGGCAGGATTGGGATGTTCATTTCTCTGGGGCTTCTGTGGCCAATGAGATAGTTCCAGTCCATTAGTTAAGTGTAAGATACCACTTCACTATTTCTTATCAATTAGTTCACTTTAAGCAAACTGGAATAAAATGAAACCATTGGAAGACACATGCTTCAACAAACATACATTGATTTATACAAGTTCTTGACTGCTTCTAAAGACAGAAAACTTTTCCTTTAAAGAGTAGCTCTACATTCCTGGTTGACATGAGCAGTCAGTTCCATTGAAGCTGCAAGGACTCCTCCAGTAGCAAAACTTGCAAATATGTGATAGAGAAAATTAACTGCAGTTTAAGTACAGCAGCATATGCCTTTGAAGTATATTAATTTTGTGTATCAAAATGCTATGTTGTGTCTCTTTAAATAATGTAAATGGTCTGTTTAGGTCAGTGTTCCATCAAGGGCAGTATTTGTGGGTAAATAAAACATCGGTGTACTCTTTTACATGCAGGTCACATTTCAACCAACATCAATGACAAAATTCCTAATGGGTGTTCATTTCAATCTTTGTGAGATTTTACTGATTTACTGAAAACTCTCCAACATTAACAAATCTGTAATATAATTATTAATGAACTTGCATACACCGGCAGTAAATTTATATCTAAAAAAAAATAGATTGACATTGTTTTACCCACTTCCAAATGACCATGTCCAACACCTCATATTCAAATGCATTGTGTAACTTTGACCCATATAATACCCCTGTATTACTCACCAGTAATTTCCGCTTGCATTTATTTTTGTAAGACCTTATCTAGATGTATTCGGAATAAGGATTGTAAAAGATTAGGATTACTTTTTATAATCAGAATAAATGTTGCAAGAATTTTTTTTAATTACACCCCCTACTTCGGCTGTTTGCATAGTTTGAAAATATTTTTTCCTACAAATTATGAAAATGTCTCTGAGCCAATAATGCATATAATCATATTTACTTTTTTCTCCCTCCCTCCCCACAGAGAGAGAGAGAGAGAGAGAGAGAGAGAGAGAGAGAGAGAGAGAGAGAGCACGTGGCCATGTGATAATCATTTCTAAACTCAAACGTATTTCCTAGGATTCAGAAATTACTTTAAACTTGAGCAACACACACAGCACAATTCAAATACAGGAGGTGGTGATGAGCCGCCCATTGCAAACCTGATTTCTTTAAAAAGAAAAAAAGGCAACAAACTCACCTATGGAACAAATGCGTTGAACATCATTTCTCCTTTTGTTTAACGGAGGGAAGAAAACACCGGCCAGCAGCAATCCGACTCCACTAGTTTTAGAGATCAAAGATGCCCTTTTTTCTGCAGGAGAGCTCGCCAAGTCCGCGCGTGGGAATGCGATTCTCAGCAGCGTCTCTGCTTGTGTGTGCTGGAGAGCGAGCGAGAGGAGCTGGCACAGGACGGGAAGGGAGAAGGGGCGGGGAAGCACGGTCCGGGCTCACGGACACGGCACCCATCTGCTCATTCCAAGCCGGCAGTCTCTGCCGCTGGGAAAAGGCAAGACAAACCCTTGAGAGGGCGCACGCATCTGCCTGAAACTCAAGTTGGAGTCGGACCAGTGGGAAGGGAGACTAGAAGGGTGGGTGGGTTTCTTAAACAGAGTTGGGACAAAAAGCCGCATGGACTGATGGCAAAGCGACACCCACCCACGTGGCCTGAAGTTGGCGGTCCCCTTCAGTTTTCTGCCTTTTAGCCCATCTGATCGGACCAAGCCCGTTCAGTAACCGGAGTCCGGAGGAGCAACCGCTGCCCTAAGCAGTCGCAGTTTGTCCTCCCGTGAGTCTCCTGAACAAAACGGGGAGACAGGTAAGGATAGGAAAACCATGGGATGCGATCATGCGAATAGAACTGGGAGGAAATCAACGGATGTGATCGAGACCGTCTTAAATTTGATCTTCCAGATATGCATAGTGCATCTCCATAGAGTAAAAGGTAAAGGTGACGCCTGACAATTAAGTCCAGTCGTGTCCGACTCTAGGGTGTGGTGCTCATCCCCATTTCAAAGCCGAAGAGCCAGCGTTGTCCGAAGACGCCTCCGTGGTCATGTGGCCGGCGTGACTCTCCTTGCTGTACTAGTATATTGTTGACTTTTTTCTTTCTTTCTAGCAAGTCTCTTGTGTTTTTGTAGCAGCTTCACAGACAGCTTCTGCTTCACCAACATGGACCAGCAGCTGAACTGGGAGGAAACTGGTTGTTTCTACCCTCTGCTCTGCCACCATCCAAGGCTACAGAGACCTGGCAGAGAGGGGTCATCTGGGAAACCCAGACTGGAAGCCCAATCCTACGCAGCGTTGCCACCACCAGAACTAGTGTTCTGGTGGCGGAAAGCACTTTATGGTGTCGTGAATGCCAATCTGGAAGCGCTCATAGCCGCATACTTCCACTACCGCCACCGCAGGAGGACCCCATGCATGGTGGCGGGGAGAAGGCCTGTCGACTTCGGTAAGTCAGCAGGGTGGGCATAACAGGATGGGGGTGGGAGGATTGGGGCAGAACAGGGAGGGCCAGGGCATGTTGGAGGAGGGGGCAAGTGGGAGGCAGGTTGGGTGGAACAAGGCAGGGAGTGGGTGGAACGGCAGGTCCGAGTAGACCCATTCGAGCAGCAGAGGCTTACCTCTGGGCAAGGGAGCAAATGTTTCCTTACCTGGAGGAAACCTCCGGGACTGCCCCCTGCTGGATGCAGTGCATGCTCCGGTGGCAAGGTTGCATCAGCCAAGGGGGGGGGGTTAAGTTAGGAATGGACTGATAAATTCATGGTAGGCACTCATTTTCCTTCCTTACTTGTTTACTTACACAGTCACTTTACTCACTAGTTTTCCATGATTGCTTGCCTACTCTAGTTACTTATTTACTAACTGTATGTCCAGGGATGGACTCACTGCAGTTCAAGGGGGGGCACAGCATCGAGAGTCAGGCAAACCTGTTCTGGATGATGGGTTGTGGCAATGGCTGATCCGGGAGCGCTGGTGGTTTCGAGGCCACAGCAGAACTCACGCTAGCCACTGGGTGCCAGGAGCTGGACCCCAGCCCTGCTGACAATGCGCTAGGTGCGCAAGCGCCACCCAGCCATGTGCTCATCCCCATCATGCTGGCAACCTCACAGCCAGGTCCCATGTGGATGGAGGGGCTGGCTAAGTGACAGCTGCATCGTTGAGACCCACACCAAGGCTGGAGTGGTCGGGGAGATGCAGGGGCAGATGAGAGAGGTATAGAACAGGAAGGGTGGGGCCAGGCAGGACCAAACAGGTATATTAGGAGAAAACTGTTGTTGAGGGAGGGACTGCTGAGGCTCAGGTGGAAGGCCAGGAGGTGACGGAAGGCAAGGAGGCAACAAATAGCCTCTAGGTGGAGAAGGCAGAGGGTACTTTAAACCCCCTTACCAGAAATTGCCTCTCTGTCTCTGACGGGTCAAAGGCGAAATGATCCTATACTCCTCATAGCTCGAGGAGGCTAACCAAATCCAAGGAAGAGGAACTCCAGACAGACCAAAGAAAGGACAAGTCCTTCATGAGGGTCTGAATGACATGGTGTGTTGACAACCTGGTGGAGTGGTCCCGTACTGCAAAGACAAAGACATTAAGAAGGAAGCCTCACTTAAGAGACATGCTGTATTTTACAGGGAAGCATGTAGATTCTCTTTTTAAATTATGTCAAATTATAGAAGAAATGAAGGTCTGAGTATTCCCGGCACCAGTATTTAACACAATTGCACCCTACGTATTGGAACATTTTGTGGAATTCCAAGGTAACTCTCATAGTTATCCACCTATTCCATTTCCAGGTATCAGAAAATCCTCAGATGATTTCAAACTGTGTTGATCAAGGCATTTAAAGGCTGTCGTCAGCATAAGCACAAAGCACTATGGAGGGTGGCCCCCAAAGGTTCCTTGACCCTGAAGGAAGGAATCTTCCCAGGGTAGGGTCAAAGAGTGACCAGCTCATGCACTGGCTGAAGGCCCACGTCCATCAGAGAGGAGACCCCTGAACTCCTAGTAGGTCAGCCACAGTGGCGTTTCCACGGTAGGGGCGGCACCGTAAGTCACACCGCGTTGAGTACCGTGTTTAGGAACCGACTCCCTGCCCGGTCGCGTTCTTCGCGCAGAATAGTTGCAACAGCGAGGGGGCAGCGCCTCCTCGTTTTGGTTCCTAAACACGGTACTCGATGCGGCGTGACTTACGGTGCCGCCCCTACCGTGGAAACGCCACTGGTCAGCCATGGCAGATTTCACCTACATTTGCTGATGGGGAGGTTTTAGAGAATCCACCCCTTGTTGCTGCCCCCAGCAAGCTGGGGTGGGGGATATGCAGGGCTTTGCCCCAGGTCCTCCAGCAACCTGGCACCAGCACTGAGTCTTCCTTGGGAGGGAAGAATTCCTACCTCTCTAATGCAAGGAGGCTTCCTCCAGAGAAAGGACTCTGTCCATCAGAAAGGGAACTTTTGAATGCAACCCACTAACTTAAGAGGAGGCCTGAACAACTTACAACCCACAGCCGTCAGCCACATATTGTGGCTTGTCAGCTGTTTGATTATTGCCATCCTGCTTCCCTTTTGCACTCCCAAGTAGATAACAAAAAAAGGAAGTTAACCAAACTGCTTGTAGACCTTTGGGGACAGGGAACAATTTATTGATTTACACACACACACAAAAACTGCCACTGCAGCACATGCTGTATGCTGGGGGGGGCAGTCCCAAATACATGGGTCAGGCCTCTGCAAGTGAGAAACTGGCATTCCTTCCTCTGTACCAGAGGTTAGTTACACCTACGGCCTACGGCCCATGGGCTGGATTCAGCCCGCCACCCAAAATCATCCAACCCACGCAGAGCTCGGCTTAGGAGGTGAAACCTCCCACCCAATTTGCTGTGTGCCAGACAGGGAATGGCAGAGCTGCCTGCCCAAGCGGCACAGGGGCTCCGTGAGCCTGGGCAGGTGGCTCTGGCATTCTCTGTCTGGAACACGGCAAATTGGGTGGGAGGCTTTGTCTCCCAAGCCAAGCTCCACATAGTTGCTTCCAGGAGCTCAGAAGCCCAGAAAGTCAGTGATGACCCTGATGCTCTACACATTTCTCCACTGGAAGGCACCAAACATGGAAGGCAAGGATCACTGTCCAGATCCTGTTTGAAATGGTAACTTAATAGGATATGAAAAGCTTCAATTGTCAGTTTAATCACTCCAGTTAATCAGATGATCTCTGCTTTTCCATGGTGCTGGAAATGCGCACTCCTTGTTTTGTTATTTTTGTTCACGTTTTAGTGACTGTTGAATATCAGATTGTCTTCTGCTAAATATTTTGGCCATCTAATGTGAAGAGAGGACTCTCTGGAGAAGACTCTGGTGCTGGGAAAGATTGAAGGCAAAAGGAGAAGGGGAAGGCAAAGGATGAGATGGTTAGACAGCATCACCGATGCAACGAACATGAAAATGAGTGAACTCAGGGAGATAGTGGAGGACAGGAAGGCCTGGCGGGATGTGGTTCATGGGATCACGAAGGGTCGGACACGACTTAACGACTGAACAACAAAAAAGCACAAATGGCTTCTAGAATGTGTAGAGAAATAATTAGGCCATAGATCACATACATCAAGGCAAAAAGGGCTCAAATTGTCACTTGACTGTGTTAAAAATATGCAATTATGCTAAAATCATATTTAATTGTATTCAAGAAAAGCATCTGGGTCTAAAGAGAAAGGATATGTCAGATTTATTAACCTCGAAGGAAAAGGAATCCTCCAAATGGAAGATGCCCAGAGGCATCATAGAAAGTTAGATAGAGATGTGGCTGACTTCCAAAGTCCCCAGCAAATGTTAATGTGAATCAATGTCTGTGGTGATCCTGAATGCCAAACCGAGTTGAAACCACATGATAACTTACAGAAGAAATGAATTCTCTTCAATGCCTTTCTTAATGAAATGTGTAAGGAATTTTAGCACACTGAATGAACAATGCCTGCAGTGTGATAACCTGCTGTACGTTACTTGAGAAGTGAAGACTCCTTAATTATGGCTACATTCCTGCACCCGGTTACTTAGACTTACTGAAATCAAAGCACATACACAAGCATAACTAGGTGCAGGATTTCAGCTTAGATGGGTAGAAACCTAATGGTAAGGAAACAACAAATTACTGTATTTCTTCAATTCTAAGACGCATGTTTTTTTCCAATTAAGCATTTCAAAAAATGGGGTGCCTCTTAGAATCGAAGGTCTCCAAAAAGCACCCCAAAATGCTATCTTCTTACTTACTGGGGCTTGCGGGAGCTTCAGGGAGACCTGCGCAACCCTCTGCAGGCCTCCCCGATCTTCAGTTCGTGAAAACCAGAAATGCCCAAAAATCGCTGTTTTTCGCCGAACTGAAGATCAGGGAGGCCTGCAGAGGGTTGCGCAGGCCTCCCTGAAGCTCCCCCAAGCCCAGGTAACCAAGGAAATGGCACTTTCTGACGGGGCCAGAAATGCTATGCAAAGGCAGTGCACTCAGTCATCCTCAGCTGCAGGAGACATGCTGGGGAGAGTTGGTGCTGAGCAGGTAGCTTTAATGAAGGAAGGCGAGTCTTACAATTGATGGATTTTTTTTTCCTGCTGGTGGTACTGAAAGTAAAGGTGCGCCTTAGAATCGATGGCGCCTTAGACTCGAAGAAATACGGTAGTCCTCCCTAGATCAGAGTCCTCACGCTGACCAGGCACTGGAACCTGAGTGTGGGTTGCTATGTGGATATTTAAAAATGGCCAAATTGTAAAACTACGGAAAAGAAAATGCAGCCTACTGGAAGAAAATAGCATATACCGGCGGTATCCCATTTCCACACCACCACCACCCAAAAGCCAAACAAGGAAAATGAACTAAACCAATGTGACCAATTCACTTTATCCTGGAAGTCTGATATTCTGAATGACTGACATCCAGTTCTAAATACTGGCACATCTTGTGGTGCTGGCATTGTTCTGCCGTAGAAAGTGGTGTGTCTGCAAGGAGCTTGAGGAGACGGGAAACCTTTAATGGGAAATGGAGGCTCAACAGAAGCCCCCTGTTCAAGTATTACTCAGGTTGCATTAAGGCAATTGATCCAACATACCTCATTTAGGAAACTTTGAGGCAGGGGTGCCTCCCCGCCACCTTCTCACCACCTGAATCCCGCTCCCACAATTTTGCCACTCCCATGCACCTGTCCCATGGAAGGGGGGTGATAAAGCAAGTGAGTGGGGGGAAGACAGGCAAGTGTGTAGGCAGGTAGGTGCCCCCACGGATGGGGGGAGGGCTTCTCCCGTTCCCTTCACTTACTGGAAGTGTGGTGCAGCCTCCCTCCTCCACATTGTTACAGTTTCCAATGAACAGAAGCAGTGCATGCTGGGGATCCGGGATGTACTGCTACTGTTCATTGGAAACAGAAGTGGCATGGAGGCTGTGTGCTACACTCCTGGCAAATGAAGGGAAGGGAAGGGAAGGAGGCAGGCTCCAAATTGTCCCACTTGGTGTGTCATAACTCATAAGCACTGGATGGGCAGGGATAAGTTATTTAGTACCGTGACAGGGTTTTTTTCTCCCTTCTTCTCCCTCCAGCGCTACTGGAAGGAGAAGGGGTCGTCGTGATCCTCTTCTGACTTGCAGTGGGTGGTGGACAGATGGGCTGGGGGCTTGTCTGTTCACCAGCCCTCCAACTTTGCCACTCCGCATAACCATCGCTTCATGGGCATGCCGGCTCTGCATTGAGGCCTTTTGGTTAGCGGCATCACAACTTTGAAATGTTCTCCCAGGCTCCCTCTCTGCCTGTGATTGAGAAGTTTGTAAAAAGCATTCTAATTCCACAATGCCTTTGAATTTTTGCGTTGTTAGTCAAATTGGCACATGCTTTCTTTTCTTTTTTGTTGTATTATCTTTTTTTATTAGGCATCTTGGGCTTCCACCCATAGGAAAGGCAGGAAATAAATCCTTAAAAGAAAACAATTAAATCCTAAGCAATTATACTGTATATTGGTTTAGCAAGACAAAGGTTTTTATTCATTGTTTCCCCAGAATTTTTATTTGTTTTATACATGACCTTGCTCACATTAATTCACCTGCTTCATTGTAGGGCACACTCTAAATTTGCACAGGGCAGTGGGAAAGTCTCTTGGGCCAAATCATCACCCAAAAGGGAGACTGTCATCCAATATTTCCCTGCAGTTACACATTGCAGGAGAAAATGGGTAACAAATGCAGCTTGTATATCATCATCATATTTCTCTTTCTCTTTGTAGAACTCCTGATAAGGCTTAACTTCCTGGTGAAAAGACAGGACCATCTGTCCATAAATGATCCCCTCACCAATCAGCATATGCTATATCACGACCAGATTTGCAACCCAGCTGATGGGTTGAACATGTAAATTTTGACACAACATATTGGCATGCTTGAGTCGGGAGATTTAGCATCTCCCTCTACCACTTTCTTGAGCAAGATGAAAGTAATGCTGACATTCATTAACTGAGTAAAAGTTAGCTTGTTTGGGAAGCGTACCTAAAGATATCAAGTTTAGTTCTTAGTAAGACGTTCAAAACAAATCACCCATTTCTTTCAAGTATTCAAACACGACAAGCTTATATTGATCTCTTTGTACACCCTTAGCACATTTCCATTATACTTCTGGATAAATAGAGGAAAGAATGTGCACCTTGCTATGCATATATCAGAAACCTTCCAATTCTTTAGCTTTAGGTATAATTATAGTCTTAAGTTATGTTTCTCCACGGGAATGGATCATTTATCATTGAGATTGGGAGTGTTGCAGTGGCAAGAGGCTGTGTTGCTGAAGATTGTGGCTTTCGAAGGGAGGCTTCTATATAGCTGAAATTAGCTAGCCTAAGCAGAAAACATTTATCTTGCTGATCCTGAGTTATGCATATGACATGGTTACTGAAGAAAAAGAAACAAATTGCTACTTTGTGCTGGCGCCTTGGGCTTTTGATAACACATCAAGCAAACACTAACTGTGTTGAAAGGCCTTACAGTATGGAGAGGGGATGGGGTGCCAGGAGCACATTGCTCCAGTATGCACTAGCCACATACAGTGTTTTGAACACAATCGGGTTTCCCTTAGCACCAGGAGCTGAACTCTGCCCTTTTCCTATATATGATGTAGCCTGCCCTGTCCTATCACCATGTGCCGATTCACACACTCATTTTCTGCTACACATGAGCAGTTGTGATCTGTCCACAATCACAAGGGACTGTAACTGCATGAAGAAACAGAAAGTTATCTAGTGACTTCTTTGGCAGAATTTAAGATAGAACTGAGAAGCTTAAAAGCCGTTTCAGACCGCTTGTGGAGGCGAACGAAGACGAGCAAGCGCGAGAGGCTGGCCACCGACCGGCCTGTCTGTAGGAGTATCTCCCTGCAAATAGTCCCTCCTTTCATCCTGCCTTCTGAAGAAAGCGCAGCTGTGATTTGCTGATTGGTGGCTCCAGTAGCGCCGCTGTGCGCCCCCCTGAAAACATGGCCTAGGAGGATGTTCGAGCGTGCCGGCAATCGGGAGACCGCTCGCTTCCACTGTGGTAACCAGACACCCCACCACCCCTCGGCTAAGCTCTGGGACGAGCCGAGATTCGTGCGGTCTGAAGCTGCCTTAAGAGTCTACACAGGAAGAGCCAAAAGAAGGATGCTATGGTCCATGGGTGGCCAAACTGTGGCTCATGAACCACATGTGACTCTTTGACGTATAATGGAAATATGGACTCTTGGAAATATGTTGGCTGAGCTCCTTTTTGCATCACAATTAATATAAAAGGTAAATAAGAAATTTTCAAGCTTTATAATTATTGACCAGGTATAAACTGAGAGTCCATTGGGTTAAAACATAAGTTTAATGTTCATAGTGAGTAAATGTATTTAAGAATTTAAATGCTTCTTAAATATTGCGGCTCTCAAACATTTGAAGTGTATCCTATATGGCTCTTACATTAAGCAAATTTGGCCACTCCTGTGCAGAAAGAAACAAGCAGATTCTCGTTACATTTGATTAACTGAAAATAGCAAGATTTTGTAAGAGTACGAATGCATGGATCACAACACAAAAGAAAAAATGACAGAGTATTCCAATACGCTATTCTGAGCTTGAAGAGACAAACAGTATTAAAAATAAGAGAAAGTGATGTTGAGAAAGGCTGAAAAGGAAGAGGAAAACCAAGAAACTCAACTTTGGCAGGTAAGTTTAAGAAAATGGGCACTTGTCCATTGAAAGATATCTAAGGGCCAAACTACATGCTATGTTAATCATGAAGTGTAGCCTTTTGTGCTTTTTTGTTTTAGGTAAATAGCAGGCTGGGGAGCTGATCAGAACCGGGACCATGATAAAATGGGGTTATTTAAACTTCCCCTGCAGTTCTGAGGTCTCAACAAAGATTGCACACCCTACACTGTTTATAGCTCTGGGGAGGAAGCTGTTGTTGGTGTCAATAGAAACTTCTCTCCCAGGGTGAATAGCAGCAGTTTGGGGGGCATGATTTTAACTGGAACCACAGGGTGGTGGAAAAGCAAGAAATAATACCCTTTTCTGTCCCAATCTTGATTTCCCCATGGATTCTATTTAACTTAAATTAAAAACAAACAAACAAACCACAAGGGGCCAAACTGTACATATAACATCATGAGTAGTCTTGATCCTGAGAAAGCAACAGCTACTGAAGCTAGAGTTGAAGATCAAGTATAGAGTTGTAAAGTAAACCGTCATCATAAAGGTGGCATTGGAGATAGTGATAGTGCCAGATTTGTGGGGCCCCGGGGGGGGGGGGCAAAGACCTGCATTGTGCTCCCATGGCACCTTCCTAATAGTGCAGTAGGCGCTACCACTGGTCCTGAGGGTTCAGGGTTAGCCTGAGTAGGTCATGGGCTGTCATCCAATGCCCAGCCTGGCCAACCCCAACGTCATCCTCCTTGACTGGAGAGGAGACCAAATAATTCAGAATAGAATCAAGAGGGAGAATGTAAAAGATGGGCAGCCCAATCCTATCCTGCACTGATGCAACAGGGCTGTGCAGCCCACACTGTATCCAGTGCAGGAAACAGCAGGCTGTAGGTCTCTTCGAGGTAAGGAGACATTCGTTCCCTTGCCCTGGGGAAAGCCAAGGGGTCTACTCGGACTTGCGCCAGCTAAATTGCTGGTGCAGGGAGTGACTCCATGCAAGAAAAACAGACCCGGAAAGGGGGACAGGATTCAGCGTTTGCTAGCACCACTGATTCTGCCCCACTCCCTCCAGGGCCCATTCCGCCCACACCCTGCCCCCATCGCCACCCCTTGTCCCGTTTTGCCCCCTTCCTGTCCTCCCCTGCAGCACAACACATGAAGCTTACCTGGTTTGCACATGTTGGGCTTGCACTGGCCCAGTTGGTGCAAGCCTTAACGCAAGCGGGCACTTTTCCTGCACTGTCGAAACCTGCTTCACGGCATGTTTGCGACAGCTTGCACCGGCACAGTGCATGCTGGTGCAAGCTGTTGCAAACCCTTACAGTAAGAGGAAGAAACAGAACCATTAACAAAAGAAAGAATGGAGAGAAAAATGACTGAAACCATATTAAAATAACACCAAAGAAAGTTGTAGTACTGTACTTATTGTTGAATCATTGTTGCCAAATACAATTGGCAGGGCAAATTGTTGATCCAAATATTCATCTTTGTGCTCTCTCTTCCTTCTCCCCCATCTCTTTGCCACATTCATAAACACAAATCTTTTATTTATTTTTAACAAGGGCAATTAACATTTAATGTCTATAGTTCTTGTCTATTAAAAGCACGGCACATGCCAAGATAGAATGACTAAAATGTAACATTGCCAACATTCTTGAGATGGCTAAGATCTATCAATATATAATTAGGATGCTTTCATGGCTCCTTGCTAGAACAATTACTATGACATAAGCAAAAATTAGGTCCAAATTGACATCACTGAATTTTTTAACATCATTTAGAAACAGTTGTGTAACAGGGATGTTAATCAGTTGACAATGTTCCAAACAGGGATGAACACATTCCCTCATTTCCCTTCTTTAGGTTGCAATCCTCTACACACTTTAATGGGAATAGGCATTCACAGGGTTTTGCTGTTAATTGTACTGTCAGAATTGATACTGACATCGTCTTGGTTCCGTTCCAGTTACATTCTGGTTGGAAATCAGATAAATGAATGTCTCTAATGGAATAGATATTTTAAAATCTTTAATATACAGACAAAATTTTAAAAATTTGAAACCAAACTCTATTCTTCATTTTTAAAAATGCATTTTTATTATAAAAAAGCAGTTGTGCAATTTTGTGAAACAAATATACAAAAATGTATGCAATTGATTGTGCAATTAAAAACAAAACTCCTAAAAGAAAATCTAACATTTGCTTCATGGATAGCGCAGTTCAATCTGGGACTGGGCTGTCATGCGCAGCCATTTATGACAGTGAAACAGAGTTCCACTGTCGCAAAATGGTTGCCAACGAAGCGCACAGTGCTCCGTCAGTGGCCATTTTGGGAGCGCTGATGCAAGAGGTGGCAGAGCTCCGCCATGCCCACCAGAGACCTTCCAGAGGCTATCTAGCACTTAGTCTTGCTCTACTTGCCTGCAATAAGCAGCAGGAGGTTGCTTATCGTGTTTGTTTAAGGAAGAAACAAACGTTGCTCAGCTAAAAGTAAGAGCCGGGGGGCACGCGTGCGCATGGGGCCCCCCTCAGAAAACCGTGATAGATTTGCCCCTATCTGCGGTTTTCACGTATCTGGGGGGGGGGGCCTGGAACCTACCCCGGTGGATATGGGGGCCCTACTGTATCTACTTATTTTCAAATAAGCACAGAAAGTGCTAGCTACTAAAGCAACATCAACATCAAAGCAAACAGCACATGCTTAGAATTACAATACTAATAGGAGGCTGTAGGCTTCTGTTTACCACTGCTTAGTTGCTTTCAGCTACCAAACTGCTTTGTCCAGAGTCTGGCCCTCAACTGAGCATTTGAGATGTATCCAATCACTAGTTGCCAGCAATCATTAAAAACCATTGCATCACAATGCAGTATCTTATAGTGAGGTCACCCCAGGCCCTCCTGGCATCTGAGGCATCCCCTCCCTCACCTGATGGCCACCACTCTTATCATCCTCACTCTCCTTGGATTCAAAATGTTAAGAGGGGAATGAACAGAAGAGAGGAGACTGGTAGGCTAGCGTCACAGAGGTGGGCAGATAGACAGAGGCGCCACCTACCTCAGTCAGCCTCATGGGGGGAGGACTGACCCTGCTATTTTCTGCAAGGCACCGTGATTATATTACGGTATAATCCTGTGTAGGAGTGCGTTGGGGGAGTGTGTGCTCCCCCTGTGCAGGGTGTCGTGAAAGTGCTGTAAAGCACCCGGCAGCCCTTACCCCAGCTCCTACCTGGCCCTGCGCCCACCGGAGCAGGTAAGTCCAACACCGGCTGGGACAGGGGGACAGGGAGGGCGGCCATACGCCGCAGCGAACCTGGAGAAGGCGAGGATATTGGCAGTGAGATACGCCGATATCCAAAGCCCTCTCCAGGCCCAGCGCAGCCTTACATTGAGGGCTTGAATGTACACAAGCTCCAGAGCTCATATACATTTGAGTAGGCCCATAGGGCCTCCAGCCGCTTACACCCGGGGAAGGGGACGATTGTCCCCTTCCCTCGAGGTGCACCCGGGCTGTTCTGGGGCAGCCTGGGATCTGGATAGGATACGGTGGCCAGCCCTTTGGGCCGGCCACCATATCTTACACAGGATTGGGCTGCCCGTTGATCTTTTTAAAAAAAAAAAAGAAGAAGAAGACAAAAGAACACTTGAAAGAGGCTGATTTGGTTCATTTGACATTGACACTGTCATGCAAAGCTTCTGCCTCTCATTGCATATTTCTATTATAACTTTTTTCTGATAGAGAAAAAAATCATTAATAGAAATCTAATTAGGGCTGTCCATGATGTGAAGATGTGAAGCAGCCTGTCTGAAGGATGGAGATTTATGGTTTAGATTCTCCACACTGAACCTGCTCCTAAAATATTTCCTAATGTTCATCGTCTTGCACTCTGCAGCCATTGGCTTTTGCCCTCAGCTGCCTCTACTAAGTATTCTTGTGGCATCTGCCAACACTGAGAGCTGCCATTCTCTAGAGATTGCGCTGCACAAGCAAAGCTGTCAAAATAAGCAAACAGAAAGGCATCTTCTAATAAAAAGGCTCTTAAGCCTACTCAATGACCGTATTAATGGGACACAAAAATTAGACGTTCATTTGGTTATATATAGATTGTGTCGTCGTGGAAAGGGAAACAGGCCGAAATTAAGTCATTATTGCTAATTACATTTGCTGGAAAACAATGTTCTTCTTGAAGCATTCTTTGCAAATAACAGGGATCAGGTTTTAGAAGGCCTGTGAAACCCAGCACAATAGTTAATAGAGGACTCTGTTGTCATCAACAGTTTACTTCTGAAATGTTGCGCAGAAATGTCATCTCACAAGGGTAAGCATGCCAGCATTTTTTTTTAAAAAATGCAGGTGTGACCTGCAGATTTTATAATACAGATCAATGAACTATTAGGTGACCATTGTACTTCAAGATTCTTTATTGGGCAGGAGGTGGTTGTGAAACCCACTTTCAAACTCTGACCTTGTTTGTGGATTCCAACTCTAGAAGCACTAGAATCTCTGCAGAGAAGGAAGTGGTTGGTTATACAGGCCCAATGCAAGCTCCAACTGGAACTCTGAGATGGCATCATAAGGTGCAGCTGCCCCCCCCCCCGCACACCATACAAAATGCCCCTGGGCCCTGACCACAGCATCTTCTTTTGTTCAGTGGGGCTTACTCCAAGGGAAGTATGTGTATAGGATTGCAGCCTTATACTATTTTTCTGTCTTGAAATGCCCAACAGAATAAACAATATACAAGTGACACTAAAGTCAGTAATATACTGTAGCAGCCACCTACACTATAAAAGGACAGGTTTGACTCTGATTCCCCCTCCCCCACATCTTCCTTGCAAATGTAAAGTGTAAAACAGATGATGCAAATACCTAGTAATCAAAAATCCAGTTCCAATTTTTCCTCCAGGGTCTGAATGCATCATAAGACATTCTTCTGAGGTCTTTCTCCAGGTGTTACTGCACTCAGAGCAGTGTGCATTTCTTTATATAGCTCTGTGTCATCTGTTGTCTGGATTAGCAACACTCTGCACCTTCTACATGACATGAGGGCTATTTTGCGTGTGGTGTCCGTCAAAGAGATGTAAATACATTGCAGTGTGCTCCGTTGGATATTCATTGAGCAGGACATGAAACAACCGGACTATATTCTCTCTTGCCATTTCTAATGTGCAAGCAGCCACAAGCAAAATAATACAGAAGGGAAAACATAATTTAGGATTTCAGCAAATTCCTGACAGAAGTCATTGTTAGAAACATGTGTGGTAAAGCAAGATTAGTGTTAAAAGTTACATGATATATCTTTTTCAAACTAAATGAAAATGAAAATGAGAAACTTGGAAGCATCAAATCATTCATAGCTGGCATTGTGTCCTGCCTCTGAGCCAAACCCAGAGGTCCCAAGATGAGACAGACCATGGGAGGAACTGGAGGAAACATTTTGCTTTTGCAGTGGAGGTCAGTCAGTGTGAGTGGTTGAGCTGTTCCGACTCTCAGGGGCTGAAATGTCTTAAGCTGGAGCTACAGCGCACACGTCTCAGTCCGTATGCGTTCGGTGTCCTGCCCCCAGGTTCAAACAACGGGCTCTGATTGGCTGAACGAAACACGAACGTGGACAAAGTGGAGTGTGACTTATGTTTGTTGTCCGGGTTCGTCGGCCCCACGCTCGGAAGCACAGGCCTACCAGCCAGCGTCCGAGCAGGCCCGAGAACCCGAACGTTGGCCCCGCCCCCCGGAAGCCGCACGAAGCAACGAAGCCCGGAGAATAGCCCCCGCGGCGACGAAGATGGCCTCCCAGATACCGGGGGAGAACCCCACCCCAACAACCCCCCAAAGACACACGCGATCGACTTACCTGAACGCGCAGCCTCCTCGAAGGTACAGCTCCCTCCGGGGCGGCCAGCTCCACCCGACACAGTTCCTGAGGGAGAGAAGAAGCCTGATTGGTGGAAGGAGGTGACAAGCAAAGCCCAGAAGTCCCGCCCAGGCCGGGCTAAACCACGCTGCCGCAAAACAAACGGAGTAAGCAGCAGCAGCAGCTGTGAAACTGACAAAACGACAAGAGCTACACAAACTGATTAGATGCACGGTAAAACAGGAGGTTTGGCCTCCAACACCCCAGCCCTATTTAATCCCTCATGAGGCCAATGATGAGGAAGGACTTCCTTCCCCTTTACAGGCAGAGCGTGCCACACCTTGTTTTTCAGACCTCTGAACCTTACTAAAGGCAACCAAACCCGGGCTGGTTCTATCGGAGAGGGGCTTACAGGTGCCTGCAACCTGCCCCCTTCTTACCCCTCTGAGGCCTCCCCCTTCCCCAAACCCTTCCCTTCATCCTTGCGTTTTGTCCTCCCTTTTCTTTCTGAGCACCCACAGGATTCCCCAACCAGGCATGCTGGAGACCTACCGGCCGCTGCCCAACAGCTCCGAAGACGACGAGGACTTCCTGACCCCACCCCCATCATCACCCGTACGAGGTAACTTACAAACTGGTGGAGAAATCGGGCAAGGAGAAGATCCGAAGACAACACAGGGTAAGATGGCAACCCCTATAGACTTTAACCAGTTCGGCCAATGGATGGCCGAACACCAAGCAAGGCTGGTACAGGAAATGTATAAGCAGTCCCGGGAGGACCAGGCGGCCATAAGTACAAGGGATACGCGACAGCATAGCAGCCCTGCCAGCCAGCGCCCCGGCCTCGGGCGAAGGGGGACCCCAGTTCGCCAAGCTCTCAGTAGAAGATGATATGGAGGCTTTTCTGGTCACATTCGAGAGGACAGCAGAAATGGCATGGTGGCCCAAACCACAGTGGCCGTATTTACTCGCACCCTACCTAACAGGCTCCGCCAAAAGTGTATGGCGCTCTCTCTCCAGTGACGAGATAAAAAATTATGAGAAGGTGAAGAAGGCCATATTAAGCCGTTATGGTGTCTCCAAAGATTCGTTTCGTTTGAAATTTAGGGGCATCAGGTTTAAAAGGGGAGACCGCCCCAGGACTGTCATCTCAGAAATACAGGACGCCGCCACCAGGTGGTTAGAACCTACTTCCAATGAGGGAAAAAGGATCGTAGAACAGGTAGTGTTGTACCAAGTGTACCAGGTGTTCCCAGTAGGAGCTAGGATATGGGTCTCCAGGAACAAGCCAAAAGACCTGGAAAGCACTATCACGTTGTTTGAGAACTATATGGAGACAGAACAAGGAGAAGAGGCTAGAATACCCAAGGGAGATATAGGATGAAGAGAGGCGACCCCCAGGGGACGCAGGTCCACAGGACCGCAGGAACAACCATTGGGACATGCCCGGGTCAGTACTAGGTGGCCTCGTTGGGGGCTCCCGCCATTCCTCCCGACCCCGCCACAGGCAATCCGAGGCAGGACTGGGCTCGGCCTAGGAGCTACCACGCAACCCCCAAAGAGCAAGAAACCAGGGACGCCGGAAGAAAGAGCCACTTCGTTAAGGGGCCCATGTTATACATGTGGCCAAATGGGGCATTACCAACGGGACTGCCCCATGATGGAGTGCGATGCAGTCTGGGTGGGGACAACCCAACCACCGCCCAGAACAACCAGCGCAGAAGTCCTCACTATCAGAGTGGGACTGGGACGACGCCCCGGGACGGCCATGCTGGATTCTGGCAGCTCGGTCTCTTTAATCCGGGCTCATTTAGTACCTAGAAGCACCCCGGTAAAAAGGTGGGTCACGGTTAAGTGCCTCCACAACCATAAGGAATGGTTGCCCGTGGTGCAATTAACCTTAGAGATAGAAGGGAAACGCTTACAGATGGAGTTCTTAAACACTGAGAATGTACCCCTCCCCATTCTCCTGGGGAGACGCCCCTTTCTTTCCGGAATTGATACAGGCAGCTCTAACCCGGGCGGTCAACGCGAACATGATAGCCATGGCCGAAGACGGCCCAGGAGAAGGACCTTCAGTGCATGCCATAGCCCCAGGAGGTGACAATGGGAGTCAGGCGGCGCCAACAACACACGAAGACTGGAAGACAGACCCTGCCTTCCAAAAGGCCCAGCAAGAAGATCCGTCGCTGGAACCCTTGAGAACCGTGGTAGCGGTAAGTGAAGGCTGAATCTGCAACGCGCGGAAAGCCGTAAGCTCCCCCCGTATTGAGAGACGGGCGGGCACGTGGTGGCGGGTGGCATCCTCCAAATTGAACACTGACCCTGTGTGGCAGTTACTGGTACGGGAGGGTTACAGAACGCAGGTACTATAATGCGCTCACGACTCGGCGTGGGTGGGACACCAAGGGCATAGGAAAACGCTCTATAGGGTATTACAAGCGTTCTTCTGGCCAGCGGTGGATGAGGACGTACGCCGTCACTGTAAGCAATGCCCCGTATGCCAGAAGGGAAATAACCGCGCCCCGACCAAAGCCCCCCTGCAGCCTCTGGCTTTGGTGGACACGCCATTTGACAGGATAGCCATGGACTTTATAGGTCCCCTCCCCCGGACCTCAGGTGGACACCGGTTTGCCCTAGTAATATTGGACTACGCCACCAGATATCCAGAGGTGATACCTTTGAAGAACATGCAGACCCCGGGGGTAGCCCACGCTTTGGTTCGACTTTTTTCTCAGGTGGGTACCACGGGAAATCCTATCCGACAGGGGCCCCAACTTTACATCAGCCCTAATGAAATGCCTCTGTCGAATGCTAGGGGTACGCCAGAGGTTCACCTCTATATACCACCCCCAAACAGACGGGTTGGTAGAAAGGTTTAACCAGACGCTTAAGGCAATGCTACGCAAAGTGGCTGCCGAACATCCGCATAAATGGGACAAATACCTAGATGCCCTGAAGTTCGCAGTTAGAGAAACCCCACAGGCCTCAACAGGTTTAGCCCCCTTTGACCTTCTCTATGGTCGCCGGCCCAGAGGCCTCCTTGACATCTTGAAGGAACGGTGGGCGCAAGGCCCCAGGCAACTTCCAGCCCGTTACCGACTTATATGGAAAACCTCTTAGAAACTTTGGAGACGGCCCAAGCCTTGGCCAAAGACAACCTAAGCAAAGCGCAAGACGAGCAAAAACGCTATTATGACAGATCCGCCCACGAACGCCAGCTGAACCCCGGGGCTCAGGTACTAGTGAAAGGCACCCTCTTCCCACAGCTACCCCCCTTCCCGGTAACGAGAAAGCTTGGGCCTCTTACCTACGAAGTACGGTGCGGCACTAGGGGACACCAAAGACGCATAATACACATTAACCACCTAAAGGAGTGGATGGCCCCTGATCAACCTAGCGCGGCAACTGATGCCCAAGACCTGCAAGAAGCCCTGCTGGTAGTCGACCCCGAGAGAGATTGGAGGAAGAAGGCTCCCGACAGCAACGATCAACCACCTGTAGACCCCTCCTTGCCACCTGGAGAAAAGAAGCAACTTCAACGCCTCCTCCGGCGACATCCTACGGTCTTCGCACACGAAACAGGGTCCGCCACGGTGATAACACACGAAATACCTACACCACCGGGAACCATCGTCAGGACACCGTGGAGACCCATTCCCCGGAAGAGATGGGAAGAAGTGGACAAGGAAGTCACAGAGATGCTCAAGCTTGGGGTAATCGAACCTTCCCATAGTAGCTGGCGTAGCCCAATCGTGCTAGTATAAAAAAAAAGACGGCTCTACGAGGTTTTGCATCGACTTCAGAGAAGTCAACAAGGTAGCAAAGTTCGACGCCTACCCAATGCCACGGGCGGAGGTCCTGTTAGAGAGCGTAGGGGAAGCACGATACCTGACATCACTCGACCTTACTAAAGGCTATTGGCAAGTACCCCTCAGAGAAGAAGATAAAAGACGGCCTTTGCCACCCCTCGAGGGCTTTTCCACTTCACAGTCATGCCCTTCGGTTTACACAGAGCAGCCGCCACCTTCCAGCGGCTGGTGGATACAGTACTGGCTGACTGTCGCGAATTTACCACAGCTTACCTGGACGATATCCTTTTGTTCAGTCCCACATGGGATACACACTTACAACACGTGGACTCCATTTTGTCGACTCTAGAGGTGGCCGGGTTGAAGATAAACCCGAAGAAAAGCCTGTTAGCGGCCCCCTCGGTCCGGTATCTCGGCCACATCGTAGGCCAAAGTAGTATCCGTCCTCAGCCAGACAAGATCGACAAAATCAGTGTCTTTCCACCACCTCACACGAGACGACAACTCCGACGATTCCTGGGGTTAGCCGGATACTACGCCCGATTCATACCTCACTTCGCCACCTGGGCAGCACCCCTAACCAATCTCCTAAGAGGGAACAAGAGCCGGGTCTTGCCCTAGCCCCCAGAAGCCCAAAAAGCCTTCCAAGACCTGCAACACGCGTTACCACACGACCCCGTCCTCCGGAGCCCCGACTTTTCACTACCCTTCATAGTGCAAACAGACGCCTCAGACACTGGACCCGGGGCCGTACTAACACAGCGATACCCCGACAGGGAACACCCGGTATCTTTCATGAGCCGTAAGCTCAACCTGGCTGAACAGAGATACTCGACGATCGAAAAGGAAGCGCTAGCTGTCAGGTGGGCCATAGGGGCCTGGAAATTTTATCTCACAGCTAACCCCTTTGTTCTCGTTACAGACCACGCACCGTTACAGTGGATCCACTGCTTAAAAGACCACAACGACCGTGTGCTACGATGGTACCTCGCTCTTCTTCCCTTTTCTTTCTCCATAGAACACAGGAAGGGTTCACAACATGCTAACGCGGACTACTTTTCCCGGTATTGGGAAGAAACGCACAACACACCCGACAGCACTGATAGACCAAAGCCCGACACCACAATCTTAAGGGGGGGGCTTGTCCGGGTTCGTCAGCCCCACGCTCGGAAGTACAGGCCTACCAGGCAGCATCTGAGCAGGCCCAAGAACCCGGACTTCGGAGCCGCGCGAAGCAACGAAGCCTGGAGAATAGCCCCCGCGGTGACGAAGACGGCCTCCCAGATACTGGGGGAGAACCCCACCCCAACAACCCCCCAAAGACACACGTGATCGACTTACCTGAACGCGCAGCCTCCTCGAAGGTACAGCTCCCTCCGGGGCGGCCAGCTCCACCCGACACAGTTCCTGAGGGAGAGGAGAAGCCTGATTGGTGGAAGGAGGTGACAAGCAAAGCCCAGAAGGCCCGCCCAGGCCGGGCTAGACCACGCTGCCGCAAAACAAACGGAGTAAACAGCAGCAGCAGCTGTGAAACTGACAAAACGACAGGAGCTACACAAACTGATTGGATGCACGGTAAAACAGGAGGTTTGGCCTCCAACATCCCAGCCCCTATTTAATCCCTCATGAGGCCAATGATGAGGAAGGACTTCCTTCCCCTTTACAGGCAGAGCGTGCCATACCTTGTTTTTCAGACCTCTGAACCTTACTAAAGGCGACCAAACCCGGGCTGGTTCTATAGGAGAGGGGCTTACAGGTGCCTGCAACCTGCCCCCTTCTTACCCCTCTGAGGCCTCCCCCTTCCCCAAACCCTTCCTTTCGTCCTTGCGTTTTGTCCTCCCTTTTCTTTCTGAGCACCCACAGGATTCCCCAACCAGGCGTGCTGGAGACTTACCGGCCGCTGCCCAACAGCGCCGAAGACGACAAGGACTTCCTGACCCCACCCCCATCATCACCCGTACGAGGTAACTTACATTTGTCTTTAGCTCTTTGGGAACTATGCAAAATCTTAGTCACAGGTCTCATTCGGGGTGTATGGCTGGTGTGAGGCACACCAGGTGACACCAGTTTTGGGGGTACACGCCTGCTGCGCCATGCCAACCAGGCTCAGAACCACAGTCTTCTTCAGCTGCTCTGAGTTGCTTCTAGCGAGCAAAGCTTGCAAAAACATGAAGTGACTTGGAGCGGCTGAAAATGGCCAAGCAAGGATGTCACCCCTTTCTGCAGGGAGGAGTGATACCCCCTTGGCAAGGTGTAATACCCTTGCTCGGCTTTCCTCAGTGCAGTGGCTCTGCCTCTGAGCTGACGTTGAGTCGCGTCTTCACAATAAAGGCAGCAGCAGAGTCTCAAAGATGGAGCTTGGAGGAGGTGGAGCCATCAAGCACTTGACTCACTGGTCTTTGGCCCTTCTGTCTTCGTGCCTTCTGCCTCGGCCCTCGCTGAACCAGAAGTAATTCGTGGTGATGTGATGACATTGTGATGACAGCCACAAAGTGTGTTTCACCAGCACAACACACCCTTAGTATTGGACTGTCAGTCTCTTTTTTGAGGGAAGGAGATTCTCTGCATTATGCTCATCTGTTATCTAGTTCAGGGGTTTGTAGTGGAAGAAGATCCAGCAGACTGGCAGGAGCCAAGTGTGGTGTCAGCAGTGGACCCTTGTTGACAGATCCGGGCAGCAAGGAGTTAACAGATGAAGACTTGGACTTTGATAGGACTTTGACAGGACTGGGCAGCAAGGGGTCAACATCCAGGACTGTGTGGGTGGAAGCACACCTGAAAGCAATTGGGCGTGGCCCACAGGTGTTGCTACTAAGTAGGAAGAAGCTGGGACTTTGAGTGCAATGGGTGTGGCTCGCAGCTGCACCCAATTAGCACTAATTGGAACTTAAGGATATAAAAGCAGCAAGGTTGCAGCAGGACTCTCTCTCATCCTGACTTGCTGAGGGCTCTCATCTCGCTGAAGGACTTCGCCAGAGGATGGGACGAGGCTGCCATGCCAAGGAGCTACTGGACACTCTGCAAAGCCGAAGGACTGCTGAGCTGGTGACCTTGGACCAGAGACCAGAGAATGCCGACAGAGAAAGGAGAAGATGTGACTGCCAAAAGAGCCCGGTTTGGGGGAGAGAGACTGTTGTTACTGTTTTGCAGAAGAGTTTCTGCTTCGGGTTAATTTATGGTGTTAGTGATAAGGGTTGCTGTAAAGCAATAAATTTTGTTTTCCAGAGGAGTTCAGCTTTTGTTTTTACACATAGCATCAGAGGAAAGGAGAGGTGCTATCTGTCGAAGCGGCACATTGGGAAAACATTTCAGATAGAAACTGTATTAAAAGGGAGTGGGGTGACGCCCAATTAGAAATAATTTAAGACACTTTGGTCCCAGGAGTGGGGTAACTAAGTTAATTATTTAAAGGGAACAGACTTGCTCCTAGGAGGAGAAGTGTTGGGTCAAGACAAATTGGTCCCAGGAGTTGGGTGATTCCCAAGCAAGACAGGGTTCTCAGCCCCTTCCCAGCTGAGTTCCAGCTCTGGCACCACTCTCCTGCTGTGTACCACTGGAAATGACTGGCAATGACATCATCGCCAGTTACATCCGGATTTTCAGGTTTTTGGAGTTCAGAAAATGCAGGTAGGAGGCTCTGAGTAGGTGGGAGGGCCCTTTTCAGCATTCCCGAGAGGCTTGGCCAAAGGCAGGAGCCTCTCGGGAGTGAAAACGTGATGCTGAAAGCGCCGCATCGGAGCAGAGTTCTGGTGGTCCAGTGGTCCGAGTACCACCAGCAATCAGTCGAAGTACCACCGGTGGTACTAGTACCACTGGTTGAGAATCCCTGATCTAGTTTAAGATTCCACTATCAAATAGAACTGTGCTGTATATTGGCTTTATTCTCTCTCGAAGCATACAGTAATGGGCTTGCGTGCCCCCCTCCATGCCTTAAGGAGAGAGACACATACATTAATAATTCCCTTTGCCAGCTCTTTTGGCAACAGTACCACCAAAGAATACCATGGAAGTCTTACGGAACAGCTGGACATTGCAAAGACAAACAATCTTAAGTTAAACAAAGCAGAATGTCAGTTTCCAACACCTTCTGTAACATGCTTAGGTGAAATATTAACCTCAGGTGGAATCTTGCCAGATGAAGCAAAAATACCATTGTGAATATGCTACGGCTTGAAGACAAAGGGGGAGTTCAAAGACTCCTAGTAGGTATGCCCAATTACGTTAGCAAATTCATTCCCATGTTGCAGCCCATGCTGCTCACCTGAGACATTGTCTCCACCAAGGTACTGTATGGGCATTCTCACTCAGGATGATAAGCTTATGTTCCAACAGTCTACAAATTAATAAAATGGAGGAGGGTGGTGTTCATAACTAGTCTCCTCCAGAAGAAAACACAGAAAGCATATGGGCAGATCAGGAAGGATCATGGGTCAAGAACTATTTATAAGTTGTCCTTCCAAATGGTTTCCCTTTCCCTTATCTTCACAAGATCTTTGTGATGTGGGTTAGGCTGAGATACTGATTAGTCCAAAGTTACCCAGGAAACTTCATTGCCAATGGGGATTTGAATCCAGATCTTCTCAATTATCAAACACTGTATTTTCTACACCGTACTGTAGTAACCAATCTGGTTCTCATTCCCTCCCTCCAGTCTCGCCTCTGGCACTTGCATGGTGCTTATGTACTCCTGTTGTGGGATGGAGACATGGGATGAAAGAGCAACCACATGGATGAAAGAGCAACCACACTGTGGTTTCATAATGCGGGAATTAGCCTTAGCTTGCTACTCCCAGTGTGGGATCAGGGATCTAACCCATCCCCATCAGGCATCTTTCCTGAGATAACATATTTTATGGGACCAGTAGATTGAGCTGTCACTCCAAACAGACATCAGAATGACTTTCTGCAAAACTGGGGCAGATTGATGCAGGCATTCACCATAGGATTTCTCTGAAGGACATATAGACACACAGAGACCAAGAGCATTCTATGACTGTACTGTACTGTGGTGCTTGATGACAAATCACATAAAACCAGGGCACACTTGTACAACATCTACAGTAAATAATATTTTTCACTTCAAACTTTATTTTGACTAGAATGAATTTGCAGGTTTTTTTCTGCCTTAGGTATTCAGGCTTAAGAAATGTGACGGTGCAGCAGCACTTCCTTCCAATCAACATGAGTTACGCCTGATGTTTCTTCATACTTACTGTATATCTAACCCCAAAAGGAACAACTTATTCCTTTCTATGGTAAATTAGAGTAATATGAAAGGTCAACCAAAGAATGACTAAGCCACTTGATTCCTTGATTGTTTGTGACTGGCAGGGTCAACCTTTAGGCATATCTTGTGTTTTAATAGACGAGCCTATCTAAAAAATGTGGGATAGCAGCACAAAGGCTTCTTTTCTCCAACATACTGCTTAGCATCATTGTCATCTATTTTTACTAGAGCTAATCCACTTAACCCATAGAACAAAACTGTGCTTCCCCCAGAGGAAAGGTATTAGAGCCCCTTTTGTGGTTACATTTCCTTAACTGACGTTGAAAAACAAGTGTAGAAAGTAGGGCAAAGAGCTTTGCTACACATGGGATCTGCATAATACTGTACTAATATAAAGAAGAACTAATTCCTACTTCATACTAATATGAAGAAGCACACACTGGGAATTGATCCTGTCATATCCTCGTAAAGTTACCTTGTTCAAAGTGTATTCATTTTAACAAATCATCTTCTGCTTCCAGTCTTCCAGGGTGGGGTTTTTTCCGGCCTGTTCCCCTCATATATATTACCTGATATATATTACCTGATGCAATTATATCCACTAGAACTACCCAAGAATTGCATATTTCATTAAAAGGATTTTTAAAAGTTATCCTAGAGGTCTTTCATTGTTCAACAGTCATCTTAACTGTCAGAAGCTGACATGCTGGAAAATAATGGTATTTTCATTCTAATTTTAGATTTTCCTACAAGCCTTCCTTCATTGCTTGTTATATGTAAATATAATTTCAACATATTGAAATCCACAACCCCCTAGACCCATACCCTACTGTAACCAAGCTTAAGTGTGTCTAATTGACGTAATTATATATCGTTCTTCCCCTTGGTTCTCCCCATCTCCATTTCGCTTCCCTTCCTCTGTGTTTGTTTTCTAGTTTGTAAGTGCCTCTGGGTAGGGACATGTCTTCTTACAGCCCAATCCTATCCAACTTTCCAGAGCCATTGCAGCTGCAATGTAGCCCTGAGGTAACATTTGTTCCCTTACCTTGAGGAGGCCTCCGTGCCTGCCCCCCCCCCCACAGGATGCAGCACAAACCCCACTGGCATGGCTGCATCAGCGCTGGAAAGTTGGATAGGATTGTGCGCTTAATAAAGTAACAGGTACATGGATGGCTCTATAAATAGCAGCAGCAGCAGCAGCAGCAGCAGCAGCAACATGATGTAGGTTGGTCTTTCCATGTGAACCTGATTCATCATAATATCCACTGTTCTTCCTTCAATTTATAAAATACCTAACACTGGAATGCCAGTTCAGCAAGAAAGAAGGCGTGTATTGTTTTTCTGGGCTGCAATCCATATGCACAATGAAATATATTTGTAAGTTGTATATTTGTATAGTTTTGCTTAACAGAAGAAAATGTGCATGTCAGAAAGTGATAGATAGGGAAGGAAAACTATGCAACGTACTTAAAGGTTATAACTTGCAGGTGAACAGTACTTGCCCATGATCTGAATGAGACAGAAAGGTTTGTTGTATGTTGAATAGTGAATGACCAGGTGGGAATTTCCTACCATACAAAAGAATGAGGAACTGTGTATACGGCAGCGTTTTCCAAACTGTGGGTCATGACCAACTAGTGAGTCACGGCCCGATGTGCAGTGGGAGCCTGATGGTCCATGTTGCCCCGCAAAGCACTGGAATGCGTTCAGACCGGGTGCCTCCGGTCTGGAGCACTGGGTGCCTCCAGACCGGAGGTCACTTCTGGCCTGGGTTGTGCCAGGCCCAGGACGCACTCTATTGGCCTCCATAGGACTCAGAACGGATTCCAGAAGCGACCAGAAACAACTTCCAGTATCATGGACGCAACTTCTGGTTTGCATCCATGACTTCCAGTTGCTTCTGGGAGGCGTGGAGTGCAATGGAGTGCATTCCGAGCCCGGTGCAACCTGGAAGCGCCCTCCAGAGGTACCCTGAAGTGCTTTGTGGGGCAACATGGGAGTACTGGGTCACAACCCACTGTGGGAGGACTCTGCTAACTGGGCAGAGGTACCTTCTGAACCAATGACCCTCTTATATTTAGCAGGGACAGAGCATCTGTTCCTATTACTCCAGCATAGTATCTTTTCTAGTGGCTGTATGCTGGCATTTCTAATCTAAATCTTTTCTAGATTGTGAGATTCTTTGGGACAGGAAATTATTTTATTTTTCTATATAAACTGTTTTGTGAACTTTTTGTTAAAGCGCTATATAGGTTTTTGTAATAGTATTAATGTAGCTCCCTTCCTTACAGCACATTCCTGACTAAGGATTCGGCTGGCCCTATCGGCCTCCTTGGATTTCTGCCAGCTAAATAGTTGGCGGAAGTAGAGGAGGCCATGTAACAGTGCAGCCAGTCCGGCGGGGACAGGGATATGGCTGAGGCCCTCCCCCTCCCGGGCAGACTAGGCCAATAAGCCCCCTCCCTCATCCGGTCGGACCACCCACGCAGCCAGCGACGGAGTTCTTACCTTCCACCGCCATCCATGTGGAGATCCAGCACCGGAGTGAGGGGAGGCCGGCCTTGCGCTGGCCTCCCTTACTCCCGAGTCATCGCGAACGTGCTTTACGGCACGTTTGCAATGGTTTCCAGCGACGGAACACTCGTTCCGTCGCCTGATGCATTTACAGGATTACGCTGTTAGGGATGTACATGGTACTCCCTCTCTTTTTCTTAGCTTTCTCCTCAAAAGGCACTTTACCTTTAATCTTCATCATCAAAGCTAACCAAACCCAAGTGCGTTTTCTTATATCCCTCCTTGCTCCTTTTCCCATATCACTTTGGTCTTTCCCACTGTAGAAAGTTTTACTGCAAGCTCCTTGGAGGCAGAAAATTATCTTTTTTTGCTTGTTAAACTTTGTAAAGTACCACTTACATTGACGTGTGCTATATTATTTGTATATGTATTAACAAAAACAGTAGTAGTAAATGCATGCTATTTTAATAGGCTGCCTTTGCGGAATCCCTGAATTTGAGAGATTTATGTGCTTAGTCAATGAGCGTGTTCAGTCCTTCTTTGCTTTGACATTTATTCTGTGCTTGTTTATCTTTGTTCTATAAATCCCAGAAAGCTATGCCTTAGTGTGGCTACAGGACGATACCATAAATACATTCATATTTTTTTTTCACATCCTTTTTGAATTGATGTCACCAGGGTCAAAAGAGTTCTGCAGTATCCAATCTATCTCTGATGGCATCTTTGTTCAGCACCACTCTTATGTGCAATATTCCCCATCTCTGAAGCATGCTTGGTTGATATACTGTGAAAGGAGTCTAGATACAACAATTCTTACATTTCAGAAGACTATCAGTCATACCCAGGGGCTGTTGTCTTCTTTGCTAGACATGATCCAGACGTCTTTTGAGATTACAAGTGATCTCAGCCCAAAGCTGCAGTCACTGGTGGCACTACTTTCATCCCCAATTTTTTTTTTCATAAAAAAAGTGCAGAAGGCACAGATGCATGTCGATGCTGATAACATCCCATCATGATTCTCTCATTTATATGAAGCCATTGATCACAGCTTTTTGAAAACAAATCACTCTTCTTTGAAAGAGATGGTTATGTATGTATCACGTGCTTGTTAATGCAACATGCTTTACTGAGACATTTATTTTATGAAAGATCAGAAGTCTGCACATTATATCATAAAAAGAATGCTTTGGACAGTGACTGAATTACTTGAATTATAAAGAGAATCTTGAAGAACAAAGGCTCTCTCTCTGTCAAGGTTTGTACAAGTGGAGTATCTGTCATTTATTATAATGATTGAACAACCTAGGATCCCCTCAACTGTCATTATGTTTTTTTTTAAGATGGAAAATAGTTCTTCTGCTGTGAGAGAATCTCTTCCATGATAAAGTCATCTTTTTTTAAAAAACGTTTTGGCTATGTTATACAGTAATTACATCCTCAAGGTATGTGTTGGAAAGCTTTAGTTTGCATGTATCCCAATTCTACTTACATGACAGCAAAAAACAGCTTACGAAAGAAAATATTCTAGCAAAAGACAACCATGGTGGTGTTAATGTGGTGTATGCCTCCTGGAAGCAGACTTTCATACATTAATAGCCCAAGGGCACAATCTTATTTAACTTTCCAGTGCCGATGCAGCCATAGTGGATCCCTGAGGTAAGGGAACAAACGTTCCCTTACTTTAGGGAGACCTCTGTGACTGCCTCCCACACACACACTGATGCACAGCTGCATCAGCGCTGGAAAATTGGATAGGATTGGGCCCCAATCCTATGTAGGCCTTATGCCGCCAGAACTAGCTTTCCAGTGGTGTAAGGTCCTTGATGAGTGTCGCAAAACACGACATGCCATCTGGAGCGGCAGCCTGCCAGTGGATCCTCCATGTCCCCCGATGCTGGTAAGTCAACACAAGGGGTGGGAGCAGAGGTGTCGTTAGGAGGGGCTGGGGGCCCTGGGCGCTCAGGAAGTGTTCAACCTTGGGAGGGGGTGACAAAGTTCCTGTGTAATTCTGCGCCAAAAACGAGGGAAAGTGACGCTGCCGTAGCCCACCGCAGAAATTCAGCGGCAAGACGAACAGAAGAAAAAATAATGGGTAAAGGTGTAGCGGCTGCGAGCTGCGTTGCTTCCTCGCACTGCCGACGAATCCTGGAAAATTCCTCATGCTGCTGCCGCAGCCCCCCCCCCCATCGCGGTTGGGGCAAAGGCAAAGGGGCAACAGGCTGGCAAGCAGACAAACCCCCCCCCCCACACACACACTAATCACGGCCAATTTGAATCTAATTTGAATCCCCTTTCTGTTCTGGGGCCTCCTGTTCTCGTTGCACCGCTGGTTACACCGGTGGCATAAATAGGATAGGATTGAGCAGAGCTCAGCCGGTGGCATAAATTGGATAGGATTGAGTTGTTAGTGTGTCATAGTGGAGGATGGGCGATGGTTGGCAGTTTGATGGTTTCTTACAACTTTTTATCAGAGGTGTGGAATGTGTGGCATGTGAATCTGTGTGCGCAGCTCAGCAGGTTTATGTAATGTGTATTGTGATTATGCTTTAGTAATTTATAATTTAATAATTTGCTCAGCCATGAAGTTTCCTTGGTGACCTTGAGCCAGTGACTATCTCTCTTGCCTCACATACCTCTCAGCCTCTCAGGGTTGTTTACAGGGGCGTAGGCTGATACGGGGCGGTGGGCCCCAGGGCGTAGGGGCGGCTCCGGGGGGGGCAGGAGCCTCCCCAAGTTCCGTGGTTTTTTCTTTTTTCGGCGATTTTTCACAGATTTTAAGTAAAAGAAAGTGGGTATTTTAAAACGTATGTATGCTTTGCCGGCACTAACTTGAATAGGACGTTCCCTCGCCGATGTTCTTCCTGCTCCCGGGTGCGCAGCTTCTCCGTGCACCCGGGCACGGGACTCTGTATCGCCCCCAGCAGCACTTTCCATAGTTTGCGCATGCGCAGACCCACGGAGTCTCCAGGGACGTTCTGGGCATGCGCAAACTCCCTGGAGCGTCCCTGGAGACGCCATGTGTCTGCGCACACGCGGTACAGAATCCCGTGGCCGGCCGCACAGAGGAACTCCGCCCAGGAGCAGCAAGAACATCGTCGAGGGAACGTCCTATTCAAATTAGTGCCGGCAAAGCATACATACTTTTTAAAATACCCGCTTTTTTTTTTTTTACTTAAAATCGGCAAAAAAGAAAAAAAGGCAATAAAACTGTCAAAAATAGGTTTTGATTTTTGACAGTTTTATTGGGGGCTTTGCGTTTTCCGCCCCAGATGGGGGGGCGCCTGGCGACGCCACTGGTTGTTTAGACTAGGCGCTAATGAGTCACTTACTGGAACAGTATGTAGGCCTTATGTTTTTGTTAGTATGTGTGTCTGTGCTTTGTTTTTTTAGGTACTTTTTGAACAAACAGCCAAAATGAAAAGGCCACGACTTAGTGGAGCCCAGCAAAGGAAACTCATGAAGGCGAAACAAAAAGCATTGCAAGTTTATTCTGGGTCTATGCTTAAGTACGTGAAGGGTACTTCTGAGCATGAGCAGACTGTCACATCTCTACAGCCTGAGGAGTCAGATGAACCCATGGAGCTTGCACCTGATTCAGCACCTGGAACTTCCACAGCAGAGGAGTCAGTACCTGAAACTTCAAGAGCACATGACCCAGAACCTTGTACTTCCACAGCAGAGGAAGCACAACAACTTGGAACTACAGCAGCAGAGGAAGTGGAGGAACCACCTTCTCTACAGAACAACTGATGACAGAAACTTCTGACAGTGAATCATCCTCATCTGAGGAAGAAAGAGCATCTCAGGAGGAGGATACGGAAGAGGATACGGAAGAGGAGGAAGATGCAGCATTTAATGACATAGCACTAGCAGCATGGCCCATCCCATTGCCCGATGACTTCAGTCAGAGCCTGGTGAAGATTGGAAGTAAACCTCTACAGAATAAGGATGGACCATTTCCAGGTCTTAAAAGAAAAGGAGGAAAGACAAAAGGGTACCAAAGACACTTACAGCCCATTCCAGCCTAAGGCCTAAGCGGCACAATTCCGTCCTAAAAGCAGCCTAAATGCCTTAGGCTGAAGTTAGGACGGAATAGCGCCGTTTAGGCCGCTTTTAGGCCGAATTTGTGACGGGCGTACGACAAACTTAGGACGGGCGGAACGCGCATGCGCACCACGGGCGCCGCCGCAATTCCGTCCTAAAGTCGGCCTAAGAGTGGGCGTGCCAGGGGCGTAATTGACAACCCGGAAAAATACTTTTGTGAAGCAGAGGCAGCTAAATATTTCATCGCTGCCTGAGTGCAGCTGGAAGCGGGCCAACTGCCTGGGCTTTCCCGGGCGCAGGCAGCGTGACGTCACTGTCGTGCGACGCCCGTCATTCCGATACAAAATGGCTGCCGCACCAGGCGAGAGGAGAAGGTGGTCAGCAACTGAGAGGGCTGAACTCATTGCTGCCTTTGGCCGAAGCTCCCACCTTCCCACCCTGATGGCCTCCAGCACGGCACCCAATCAGGAGGCATGGGCTTGGGTGGTCAGAGCCTTGCACTGGCAGGGCTTTGAGAGGACAATCAGCCAGTGCCGCGGGCGATGGAAGGCCCTGAAAGTGGCCTTCTATGCTGAGAGGAGGTATTGGGACCAGCATGAGGGGTGGCCAAGCAGGGACCCTCCGCCACTATATAGCAACATGCTCCAGCTGTGGAGGCGAGCCGGGCGCCCACGGTATGGCAACCGGCACCATACTGGCGAGTCCCTGTTCAGGGGTTGGGGCCTTGCCAGGGAGGGGGCTCAGGGGATCCATCAGTCACTGTGAGGGCTTGGGAGGAACCCGAGGCTGTGGGCACACTGAGGGGGTCCCCGCAGCCGAGAGAAGCCTGGGGCCCCGTGTGTCCAGGCTGTGGATCGCCAGTTGCCGCAGGAGCTGGGACCATCCTCCAGGACTGTCAGGGTCCTCTGTCTCCCATACCCTGAGGACCTCCGTTGATAGGCATCCCTGTGTGCTGGTCTGGCCTGCTGGGGCTCCCAGGTGGCCTGGCCCAGGTGCTGGCCGTGAGGGGCCAGCGGCTGGGTCCAGTGGGAGGCTGCCACCCTCCACGGTCGCCCCGGCCTCCAGGCCAGATGCCTGCCACTATATTGCCCAGCCTCCACGGACAGGGGCCACTGTGTCTGCGCAGAGGCCTGTGCGTGGAGCCCTGTGTTCCCCTCCCCTGGGGTTATGACCCCTGTCTGGCAACGCCCCCCCTGGGGGCTCCATGCGTCCATGGGAGGAGGGGACGCCGGCGTCCCTGTCCAAGCCCCCCGTTCAGCCACGTAGAGAGACTGACCCCAGACAGATGGCCATTCCATGCCCCTGTCCTGGCCCCACGTGCAGTCCATGGACCCTGGAGACAGCAGCATCAACAGACCGAGGCAAGGAGTTACACAGGCCATGGCCATGCATCATGTGGCCCTTGGTCCTGGTGTCTGGTGTTCCTCAATGGCCTCCCCAGCTGGGTGCTGCTGCTGTAGTGTGGGGTCTGCCTGTGAGGGCATGGCGCCAACTGTGACCCATTGCCTCCAACCCATGCAGGCTGCCCGACTGCATGGGGCCCACACCAGCTCCAGGCAGTGAGGCACATGGCGGGCCTCAAAGCTGGCACCTGGGGGTTCACAGGAGGCCACGGTGCTTAGACGGGAGAGTCGCAGCCTGGGAGCCAGGTTCTGCACGAGCCTGGGGAGGTCGGGGGGGTTGCTCACACCAGGTCAGATGCCAGGGTAGCCATTCAGGGGCCAGAAGGGAGTGGAAGATGATGCCGAGAGCACAGGGACGGGACGGTGAGGGGGTTGGTGAGCCCAGGGCGCCCAGAGACCTGCAGGATTGACCACTACTCTTTTCTCTCCCACAGTGGCCATTCGCCAGGCAGCAGGTCGCCGGGAGGCAGAGGCAGCTGCTGCAGCAGTTTCACGAGCCCCTCCCACCCCTCCACCGCGGCATCGTGTGCAGTGGCTCGTGTCCTCCTCATCCTCGTCCAGGGAGGGTGCAGAGGGAGAAGTGGTGGCCCGCCCATTGGGGCCCCCCTCCCCTACTGTCCCACAGGCCCCTGCAGTGGAGCCTGTTGAGGGGGAGGAGGAGGACCTGGCCAAGGCAGATGACTGCACGGTGGAGGTGGAGGCGCTCCAGCCCATGCCTCATGTTGGCTCGGTGGAGGAGGTCCAGGCCATGGCGGATGTTGGCGAGGTGGTGGTGGAGGAGGAGGAGCTGCGGCCGTCAACCTCAATGTCGGCAGCAGAGGAGCTGGTGGAGGCGGCACCTGAGGTCACGCGAGCTCACCTGCCCAGCCAGTGTGACCAGGCCACCCAGACTGGATGCTGGGGAGACCATTGGTGCCAAGCCACCAGGGTTAGATACCACTGTGAGTTCCCCCCACCCACCAACCGCACCAGGCAGGGACTGGGGCAGGGACTGGGAAACACACGACCTGCAGGCCAATGGCCCAGCCAGGGAGTCATGGAAGCTAGGTGGGAGCCAGGCAGCTGGCGACCGGAGGGGTTTCAGTCAGAGATGGATCCATGGCTCAGAGACACTAAGGCCAAGGCAGACTGCCACAGCCCAGGGGGGCCGCCGCGGTCCTGGACCCACAACCACAGTGGCTAGGCAGGCACGGAGCCGGGGCGGGAGTGGTGGAGGCACACCTAGGGCCCTGGGGAGGCCCACCGCACCATTTCACCGCTCAGACTGTCATGACCTGGTCGGGAGCCAGGGAAACAGGTGGACACCAGGTGATGGATGGGTTGGCAGCCCACGGGGGCCATCAGGGTGTCCTGGGAGGGGAACCCTCAAGTCAGCTCAGCAGGGGCCACTCCCATTATGCCCCCCCGACGCTCGCTCGCTCTTTCCACAGGCTCCTCGATGGCACCTCGGATTAACGCGAGCCTGCGGCGGGTCCTTCAATGTGTGGACCTGGGGAGGCAGGAGGCAGCGAGTCGCCAGGCTGACGTGTGGCGGCGTCTCCGCACCATAGAGGGTGCTGCCTGGGCCCTCCATGGCAACATCCAGGAGGCCCGCCATGATCTCCGGGAGTTTCGGCAGCGACCGAGCCTTCCGCTGGCTGGCCTCCTCGTGGGGCAACTGGAGGAGGTGCTGGCCAGGCAGAACTCCATCCTATCAGCCCACAGTGCCCTGCTAATCAGTTACTCAGTGCCCTCCCACTCCCTGGTGATGGCTGCTCACAACCCTCCCCCCACCAGAAGGCCAGCCACAAAGGACAGCGTGACCTCTGAACTGGGGTGACCTCTGAACTGAACTGACAGCGTGACCTCTGAACTGAACTGGGCCTGCCAGTAAGTATCCTGACACCTTGGGGAGGGAAGGGGCAGGGACAGCGGCAGGCAGCCTTACACCAGTGTCTTTCCCCTCCACAGCCCTTTCTGACACCGAACGATCCCCCGGGCAGACGCCGTGCGTCGCCCACACATCCCAGCTCATCTCTACTCCCTTCTCTGACCGGGGCGGTGGGGGACAGCCTTGATCCAGGTGAGGCAGAGCCGGAGGGAGACCACCTTCTGTCCTCATCTGACGAGGAGGAAGGTGGCCTCCCAGTGGCCTCAGCCTCGGCCAAGGAGGCACCCCGCCAACAGTCCTCGCCAGGGGAGGGGTCAGCCAGTGAGGGGGGCTGCGGTGCCCTCCCCGCCACATCAGGGGCAGGCCCTCCCTGCGGCCGCTGCATTGGCAGGGGATGCAGCAGCTCCGGCAGCGCTGGAGGGCCATGACATCCTTCCCCGCGCCCACTGGCCGCAGGCTGCCCGGCAGCTCCCCTGGAGCATGGAGGACTTACATCGAAGCCTTGAGCAGTCCCATCTCGAGTCTGGGCAGATGTGGCAGGCATGCCTGGAGGCTGGCGATGAGGGTCGAGCCGAGCTTCTGGATGCCTTAGCTGAGCTGTGGCACGACCACCGGGAGATGAACACAGGGCTCCAGCGTGTCGCAGAACACCTGGAGAGCCTGGTGGAGGGGCAGGCAGCCCAGACGGCAGCAATCCAGGACCTCATTGCGGCAGTGGACCGCAACGCTGGCACGCTAGAGGCCCTGCTCGTTGTCCAAAGGGAACGCCTTGCCTTTGACCGGGAGCGGTATGCCGCAGAGCGGGCGCGCAGCCCCCTGGTCCGTGCCTCCACGGCTGCAGATGATGCCCGAAGCGGAACCAGCTGGCCCTGCTCGGGCAGGACCTGCTACCACCAAGGGGGGGCGCGGCCAACCAAGGGCGCGACGTGGCACCCCCACCGCCCCGGGGGGGAAGGAGACGGCCAAACGGAAAAGGTGAGACCCCCTTGTGTGTGACTTTCCCTCCCCCCTCCTTCCCCGCTCCCCCCCATGAATCCCATGTGCAGCCTCACCGTGACATGGGGGTGGCAACACCTGCTGCGGGTGGGAGGGGACAGTCACTCTCCCCTGCAGCAAGTTGCTAATGCACAGGATTGCCTGCGGCGTCTGGCACAGGCACCGCACTCTCCTGTCACATGCCCTGCACCCCCCCCCTCATGCCTGGCACGCCCCTCATGCCTGCAGCCGGCCCCTTTGCTCCCAGGCTGCGACTGACGCAGCAGCTGCCATGAATGGCTACTACCACGTGCAGACATGGTCCTGCTCATGCACGAGCCAGATGCCTAGCCTGGAGTGCCTGCCTGCTAGGGAGGTAAGTGTTGCCTGGATCCTGGGGTGGTGTTGGCCCACATAAACTTCAGCCTGCCTAACTCAGACATAACTCAGGCATAACTCAGGCCACACTTATGCCTGACTTGCGGGGGACTTGGGTTGGAGTGGGCCCTCAGTCATGAAAATTGTGGTATCTTGTGTTAGCTTCATTAGAGCTCATGCACTAAACCACAGTTTCAGGAATTTCTGTCTGAGCTAAATGTTGCCCATGAAGATATTCTGTACCACACAGAAGTCCATTGGCTGAGTCGAGGGGGAGTTTTGAAACGTTTTTATGACTTACTTCCACAGGTTTCTGCTTTCGAAAAACAAAGAAGTACCAGAGCTCAAAGATGCAGAATGGAAATGGCACCTTGCCTTTCTGACAGATGTAACAGAGCTACTCAACAGTTTCAATGTGCAACTTCAGGGAAAGGGGAAGCTCATCTGTGATATATATTCACATGTGAAAGCATTTGAAGTAAAATTAGACCTCATTGAACAAGTGAAGGAGGAAAACTTCTGCCATCTCCCCACAACTCAAAACCTGTTGGCCGAAAAACCAGCAGTTGCATTCCCAAACAAAAAACATGTGTGGATTCACTGGAAATATTGCAAAAGCAGTTTCAAAATAGATTTAAAGAGTTTCATCTCCATGAACAGAACATACAGCTTTCTGTTGACATTAAAAGTGTTGATCCAATTTACAAAATGGAACAGGTCGAACTACAGAATTGTGACTATCTGAAACACACATTCAAGCGATGATAAAAAACAGTCTGTAACTTTGTTGCGGGATGGGAAGCCATGCTAAGGTAAAAAAATTTGTAGGTTTTTTTTTTTTTAAGAACTCAGTTGGGGACTTGGTTGGAAAACAATAAAAACAATGCTGGGGTACAGCATTTCATCCATCATCTGTGAACATCTGTGTACTCCTTGAGGCACCTGGTGGGGCCACTGTGAGATACAGGAAGCTGGACTAGATGGGCCTTTGACCTGATCCAGCAGGGCTCTTCTTATGTTCTTATGAATATCTTCAGGTAAAAAGCTTTTTCAGGCTTTTTGCCTGTGAATATTCACAGATGATGGATGAAACATTTTATTTTGGCATTGTTTTTGTCTTTTGGCCAAGTTTTAGCAGTTTTTTTAAGAACCATGAAAATATTAGTATAGCATGGAAACATCAGATTATTTTAATAAAATTTTAGAATTACTTAGTCCGGAGACATGTCTTAAAGAAAAACCCTACAAATAAAATTTTAAAAGAAACAAATAAGTTAGTTAAAGAGTCCAATTTTAAACCAGAAGTGAAAAATAGATTAGTCAAGTCTACAGCATTACCTCCAAGACTGTATAGGCTACCAAAAAATACATAAGAATGGTGCCCCTCTTCGTCCTATTGTCAGCAACATAGGGTCTCCAACACATGCCTTATCTCAGCACCTGGCCAAGATATTGTTTCCTTATATAGGGAACACCTTCAACCATGTCAAGAATACATACCATTTCATTGAATTATTAAAGATTGCAAAATTGACCTCAAGATCTATATTAGTAAGTTTTGATATAGTGTCTTAGTTCATTAAAGTGCCTCTAATAGAAGTTATGAATTTGATCAGTGATTTAACTATACCCCAGGATTTGGTACCTCTTTTCCATCATTGTTTGACCTCCACCTATTTTACCTGGAATGGTGTTTTTAGAGAGCAAAAAGAAGGGGTGGCTATGGGCAACCCACTCAGTCCAGTGGTGTCCCAGAAAATCCCTGGTCTGGTCCCTTTAAGAGGCCTAGTCCTGCTCTGGGCTGATTTTACACTCACAGGTTTAGCAGTCCAAGTCCAAATATCAAAGTCCAAAAGCCAGTCCAAGGTCAGAAAGCCAGTCAGGGTTCTCAAGCCAGTCCGCATTCAAAGCCAAAGCAGGTTCCTCAAGCCAGTCCAGAAGTCAGTTCCAGTAAGTCCGCAAGCCAGTCCAGAAGTCAGTCAGCACAGCTAAGTCAGTCTTTCTCCTCCAAAGCTTTCTCTTTACTGCAACCCACACCCTTCCTTCCTCCAGGTGCTGCTTTTATACCTGATGACCTCTAGTGGCTGCAGCTGAGTAGCCTGTCTGCTGCTGAAGCCTGGATGTTAACCCCTTATACCCTAGGCCTATGAGGAACCACTGCTAACACCACACCCTATCTCCTCGGGGGAAGTCTTCCGCGTTTTCCAATACAGGTGGGTTGCCAACTTGTTCATGGAATTTTTTGAGCAAAAAGCAATACAGACTGCCAAATTAAAACCTACTACGTGGTTAAGGTATGTAGATGACGTTTTGCATTTGGGATTATGGGGAGGAAGAACTGGAGAACTTCTTGAAACATTTGAACAGCTTATGTCCAGAGATACAATTCACCATGGAATTGGAGAATAATAAGACCCCGCCCTTCCTTGATGTATTAGTCACAAGAAAGATTTGACCTTTGGACATTCGGTGTATAGAAAACCTACACACACAGGAAGGTATCTCCACCAGACCTCAAATCATTATCCAGCTCAGAAGAATTATTTAATTAATTCTTTAATCTTCAGGGCATTGAGTGTCTGTGACACATCCTCACTACTAGCCAATGACAGACTTATCATTACAGATTCCTTAAGAGCCAATGGTTACAAGCTGCAACAAATTGACAGATGCTGGGACAAACAATTGAAAAAGAGGGATCATATTGGAGACAACAATGTATTGGAGAGTCCGGATACCAGTGACCAACGATGGCTATCGCTTCTTTTCATACAAGGGACAACAGACAAGATAGCCCGGGTCTTCAGTCATTATAACATCAAAACTTTATTTACACCTACAGTTAAAATTGAACAGATGCTGCGCAACCCAAAAGATGCAAGACCCCCTCTGACGAACCCTGGTGTTTATGAAATACCTTGTGGAGAATGTGGAAAAAGCTACGTGGGAAATACTAAAAGACCTATCAGGATCAGAATCCAGGAACATGAAAGAGCCTCCAGATTGGCTCAAGGACAGAAATCAGTGGTTGCGTCGCACGTAATAGAAACCGGACACAAGATTTCCTTTGATCAGACACGTATTTTATTTAACGAAGCAAAATTCAAACAAAGATGAAACTTGGAGGCTGTAGACATTTCCCAGAGAAAACAACACACTTTAATTAACAGGCAGCAAGAATTTTCTTTTGTTAACAAGATCTGGCATCCAATCTTGAAGAAATCACGGATTCACCCAGCTCCGCGGCATACGACCGCGAGGTTATCCCCGGTCGATGCCGAAATTGATACTTCCGCTTTCAATTAGCGGTTCCCGCGCTTTTTAGCGCCGCTTTTCTGTTCTGGCTTTAGTCTCTTTGGGTAATGTCATCTAGCAGCCTGTCGTGCTGCGTTCGCCTTGACAAAGTCCCATGAGAGGGAGGAAACGTCAGCTGGGAAATTAGAAGTTTTTCGTGCCTGCTGGTTTGAAAAGATTTTTATAGTGTATACTTTTAAATATTTTTGGACCTTTCTGGGTATTGCAAAGCTTTTATTTCTTCATCAAAAAAATTTTTACATGGCTTCTGAACCCATATACCCCATTTCCTTGCAAATATGAAAATATTTTTGCCTTGGCATGATTTTTTATCCCGTGACGAAGTTACAGACTGTTTAAGTTTGTGTTGATTTGTTCTTCATTTTAATTGATTGTTCCTGTTTTTTTTTTTTTTGCACTACAAATAAAATATGTGCATGTGCATAGGTTGGAATTCGTTCATATTTTTTTCAAACTATAGCAGAGGAATCATTAGGGAGGGCGGGGGGGCAGCGGCCCGCGGAGTGAGGGGGGGTGCAGTCCGCCCCCCCACATCCTGAGGGACAGTGAACTGGCCCCTAGTTTAAAAAGTTTGAGTACCCCTGCCTTAGGTCATCAGAGAAGGCCCTTTTGCAGGTACCGTTGCCCAGGGAGGTACGAGGGGCGGCGGCCAGAAATAGGGCCTTCTCAGTAGTGGCACCAACCTTATGGAATTCCCTCCATTTTGACTTACGAACTGCTCCCTCCTTGGAGACTTTCCGGTGAGGCCTGAAAACTTTCTTGTTCAAAGAAACCTTCTGAGTCCTTGCCTTTTTAAACATCCTGCTGGTACAGGTGGCGTGCGTGCTGCTGTTCTTATGCTCTTGTTTTAAATGTAATAGTGATCTTTTATCGATTTTTAGATGCTGTTTTTTAGTTTTTATGAAGTTGTTTATTGTTTTAAAAAGTGATTATTTTTTGTCTTGTACTTTTCGTATCGTATTTTTTTCTTGTTGTAAGCTGCCTTGGGTCCCTTTGGGGAGAAAGGCGGGGTAAAAATATTTTAAATAAAAAATAAATAAATTTCAGTCAATAGATCAAAAAGTCCCTGTTCTGTACCGTCATTACTTGCCACAACTGAAAGTAGTCGCTCACAGATAACACCTTTAAGCACAAACCGAATAATAATGCTAAACTGATTGATGGATGAATTATCTTGTGTTGAATCAACTTTAAGAGAATATTTTGCTTGAAAAACTTGATGACTAATTCTTTTTTGTATCATTCTTTATAATTTGGATTAACATGTTAACAGTTGTTTTACTCAGATATGTAACAAATCCACCACGGCCTTTCCTTGAGCCTTTCCTTGTTGTCCTAACCATTTGATTCTTTGAGTATCATAGCGAAATTACTCTGCGCAGAGTATCAGAACTGGGCGCTTTGTCTATTAATCCAAATCTCTGCATCTTTCACAACGATAAGGTAGTCCTGAAACCCGACCTGGGTTTTCTACCAAAGGTGAACACCCTTTTTCATAGATCACAGGAGCTGGTACTTCCAAATTTCTGCCCTTATTCAGTTCACCAAAAGGAGAAAGTTTGGCACACCCTATCGTAGACGTGCGGAGAGCTCTTAGCTATTACACACTTCGCACTAAACCTTTCCACAAGACAGATGCCATGTTTGTCATCTACCAGAGGTCTAAGTTGGGGTGGAAAGCATCTACTTCATCTCTGTGGCTAAAAAGGAGCTATAGCAGTGGCTATACCAAGTGGCTAAAAGAAGCTATAGCAGCAGCTTATCAAGCAATTGGGAAAGTACCGCCTGCAGGCATTATGGCACATTCGATAAGGGGTGCTGCGACTTCAGCAGCCTATGAGGGTGTCAGCTCGCTAGACGATATCTGTAAAGCGGCCACCTGGTCTTCTATAATACATTCACAAAACATTATAGAGTGGACCGGGCCACATCAGCGGATGCTTCCCTGGGAAGAAGGGTGTTACTGAGGGTGCGAATGACCACTGCAGAAGCAGAACTGAAAGGCCACACTGAGGTTTTTAAAGATTATAGTACTACTCGAATAAAACAACTGAATGACTACTGCAGAATCAGAACTGAAAGACCCATGCTGGGTATTATTTTTGAAGATTATACAATACAAGTATACAATAGTACTACTACTTGAATAAAACAAAAATAACTGAACAAGCACTGCAGAAGCAGAGCTGAAAGACCCACACTGGATATTTTGTTAAGATTATAGTACTACTTGAACAAAACAAAAATAACTGAATGACCACTGCAGAAGCAAAACTGAAAGGCCCACACTGAGGTTTTTTTTTTTTAAGATTATAGTACTACTTGAATAAAACAATGAATGACCACTGCAGAAGCAGAACTGAAAAACCCACTCTGGGATTTTTTAAAGATGAGTAGATAGAGAACTACAGTAATTAAAGTTTTGTGGGCCTGCAGGTCCTGCTCTTGCACCTGCCCAAACCCAAATGCAGCTCCTCTGTGGTGGTCCATCCCTTTTTCTCACTTCTCCCGCCCAGAAACCCTCCCACGTGACCCCCCTGGCTGGCCCCTCCTTCCTTGAATTTGCCTGCTCGGTTTGCCTCCCTTGAATTTGCCCGTTGCACCAACTCTCCCCCAGCATTCCCCCCGCGCTTCACAGACACTTGGAAGAGTCAGAATTTCGGAAAGGCGCTCAACTGCTCAGGATCCGAGTGCCTTTGCGGCTCGACGAACTCTCCTCAACGTGCCCCGCCCCAAAGGCACTCGGCTCCTGAACTGATCGCCAGCTGCTTCAGCACGGGGCTTTTACGAGGCTACCAACCGGACCGGCTTTCTTCGGGAGCCTCCGGAAGAGAGTGGGAGGGGCCAGCAGCAACAGCAGCCTCGGGAGAGATCGCTGAGCTTGACGACGGTCAAACACTAGAGACGCGACGATCTGATGAGCTGCTGAGTGTGAGAGATTCAACGGGAATTCGGGACTGGGGAGGGAGGGAAGGAAGGAAGGAAGGAACAGGCAAGCCGCAAGCGGGCCGTGGACTGGACTGGACTGGGGGCCCACTTGCCATCGGGCAAGCTGACACCCTGGTCAGTCCGCCACTGTCTCGGAGTATGTCCCATTCAACTCAATTATGGTTACTTCTGAGTAGACATGCAATGGATTGCATTGCATTGTAAGGATATTCACACACACACACACACACACACACACACACACACACACACACTTTGTGTCTTTGTCATTCAGGTCTCAGGAGGCTTACAACAATAGTAATCTGTTTCATATGGCCTTGGACAGGTAAAATGAATATGATGACCTTGGAGTGTGCATGTGTAGTTTTTGTGTATTAAAATGTTATTAATTGCCAAGTTGTATTCTAATTAAGTTGGTCATCATGATGAAACTCCCATTTAAATCACTGAGGCTGCAATCCCAAAAGCATTTACCTGGGAGTAAGCCTCATTGCACATAATGGGACTTACTTCCCCGTAAACATGTACTGTATAGGTCTGTGCTGTAAGCCAAGTTAGTTATATGACTGACTAAAGACCTATTAATTTCAATAGGACTTAATCCTATTTTATTTAAGAATGCAGCCCATTGAGTTTTTATATTTTTACCTGACTAAATATTTCTGTAAAAAAAAAATGTAAAGAGCTTTAAATTTAAGAAAAGTGGTGCACAAAAGTCTTTAATACATAAACAGTGATGATGTAAATTTAAAAACTTTTAAGCCTGGGCTACAATGTATGCGTTCCTTGTGCGTCTGGTGTCCTGCCCCCAGGTCAAACAACTGGCTCTGATTGGCCGAACATAACGCAAACGCAGCAAAAGTCAAGTACAGGCTGAAGCACACCGGCCGTGTTCTGCGTGCGTGCAGCCCGTTGAGCCGCAGAGAGGTCTGTTTGTGTTTGACGCTTCCCCTGGAGAATTCTCAACTTTGGCTGCGTTTCTTGCGCAGCACGCAGAACGCAGCCGGTGTGCTTCAGCCTTTCGGTTACGTTACGTTCGTCCAATCAGAACCCATTGTTTGACCTGGGGGCGGGACACCAGACGCACACCGAACGCGCACAGTGTAGCCCAGGCTTTAGCCTAGAACTGGATATTTCATCAGTCATGTAACTTAGCCTTAACTAAATATGAATACAGAATTGTAATCTAAGTGTTTTTTGTGCACTTATAATGAATTGTAAAGGAGTGGTGACTCCTTTACTATGAAATGGGGAACCAAAATGTAAAGCTGTAAAACGTGTTGATCAGTTCCAACGTTGTTTTTTTTTAAATAGTTTGTATTTAGAAGAGTTATATTTCTTACTTCCCTGTCAGCAAAAATATCTACAGTTAAGAAGACATGGAGTTACTGATCAGGCAGCTGTTGTCGGATGCAGAGAGGAAGCAAGGTAGATTGTTATAAACTATTACTAGGCATCTCCCTTTGAATGCATAATGTTGACTATCATGATTTTTAACCTAGACATTCAAATAGGCTAGGTACTTTTTTCCCTAGCAGCATATGTCTCCATGGGAGCTTCAAAGCATCCAGATATTTATTTTTTATTTATTTATTTTTCACATTTTTATACCACCCTTCCTCCAAGGAGCTCAGAGTGGTGTACATATTTCCTCCCCTCCTTTTTGTCCTCACAACAACCCTGTGAGGTAGGTGGGGCTGAGAGATAGTGACTGGCCCAAGGTCACCCAGGAAGCTTCGTGGCTGAGCGGGGATTTGAACCTGGATCTTCCACGTCTAAGTCCGACTCCCAAACCACTACACCATCCTGGGGTGCTAATACCATTTTTTGGCATGCTGAACAATGAGGAACTAACCAACTATGCGTGCATTTATTTCCCAAAGATAGCAAATTCTGTATGTTTTTTGGGTGTGGGTTAGATTAGAATACAGACTTGATACAGACAGTTTCTAAAAGGCTTGATTTGATTACCAAAGTCTGTTTGTGTGCTGACTGCTTATCATGGGAAACAGAGCCCATTCAAATGAACAAAAATTGGATTCATTTCATTTTGTTTTCTGGATTCAGTATGCATGTGAGATATTCATCTGAATAGTTAAGCAGAAACCCAGAGTTCTGGCAAAATCACTATAACAGCCCAACCCTATGCTTCCCCCCCCCCTCTGCTAATGTGGCCACACCAAAACAACTTGTGCTGCATCCTGCGAGAGGAGGGGCAGTCCCAAAGACCTCCTTTGGGTAAGGGATGCGGGGGGGAGGGAAGCCTCTGCAGCGCAGAGGGGTCTACTAGGACCTGAGCTAGTGAAATCACTGGTGCAGGTCCACATGGTTCAGGAAGGGCTAGGATTCAGCGGCCGCTGCTGCCACCGAACCTCGCGTTCCCAGAGCCAATTCGCTCTCCCCCGCCTCCGTCACTGCCCCATCCCGCCATCCCCCTGTCGACTTACCTGGGTTGGCGGGTCCCAATGGAGCTGCTGCCATGCGTAGGGCCACTGCAGCTTTCCCACTGGCACTCTGGTAGTGCACGGCTCCACACATTGTTGGAAGCCCTTTTGCGTCTACCTTAAGGCAGTAGCTGCAGGCAGAATGCTTGTTCCACTAGCGTTCAAACCCAATAGGATTGGGCTGCCAATGATGTTTTTTGAGGTTTTGTTGTTTTGTGATTCCATTGGAAGTTTAGGTGAAAACCCCATGATTTCTCCCTACTGTGTTCCAAAATGGAATAGTGAATACTTTTAATTTCACAGCCATTAGGGGCCAGCACATGGTCTATTATTAAGGGATTAACGGCTCAAATTCTAATAGGGCCTTATGTTGCCGGAACGTTAGTTCTGGCAGCATAAAGTCCTTTACTACTGTCGCAAAGTGCGACGCACCATTCTATGCTCCCTGGCCGCTGCCGCAAGCGGTGATCGGCTGGGTCTGCGTGCCACTGGTGGACGTAAGTCAGTGCATAGGGAGGGAGGGAGGTGGTGAGGGGGAGGAACGGGGCGGAGATCAAGGCTGGGAAGGAGGTGGTATCCGTGGTAGTGACACCACTGATATCCTTCCCGGGTCCATTCGGAATTGCGCCAGCTATATAGCTTGTCCCTTGACCTCTCTGGCTTCCTCTCTGGCTGAGTGACTAGAGCATTGTCAGGATCCAGCTCACCTTTTCGGCAGAGAGGTATGCTTTGGTGGATGGGAACCATTGGCTGGAGTAACTAAGATCAAGGACTGACAGCGCAATCCTGTGCAAGTTGCGGTGGCCGGCCTAAATGGCCAGTCGCTGCGTCCTGAGTAGGATATGAGCTGCGCTGGTGCAGCCCAGGCTCACCTTGGGGGAAGGGGACATTCGTCCCCTTCCCCTAGTGCAGCGGTTCTCAAATAGTGGGGCGCGCCCCCCGGGGGGGCGCGAGGCTCCGTAAAGGGGGGCTCGTTGCAATAGTTAGTGTATGCTTTGCGCTACTTAACTAGATTGTAGGAGCCTCCAGCGACGATCTACTTCACCGACGATCTCTTCCGGGGAGCAGATCGTTCCTCTGCTCCCCGGCGCGAACTCTGTAACGCGCCTAGGAGCGCTCTGCAGAGTTCACGCTGTGAATCACGCATGCGCAAGACGACGATGTTGCCAATCGTTGTCTTGCGCATGCGTGATTCACAGCGTGAACTCTGCAGAGCGCTCCTAGGCGCGTTACAGAGTTCGCGCCGGGGAGCAGAGGAACGATCTGCTCCCCGGAAGAGATCGTCGGTGAAGTAGATCGTCGCTGGAGGCTCCTACAATCTAGTTAAGTGGCGCAAAGCATACACTAACTATTGCATTAGTTATATTAGGGGGGGGCGCGAAATTTTTTCTTCTTCCTAGGGGGGGCATGACAGAAAAAAATTGAGAAGCACTGCCCTAGTGTAAGCAGCGGAGGCCCAAATGGGCTTCCTTGGCTACGCACCAGCTCTTTTTCTGGCATGCATCTGGGGAGGTCGTGTAAGGCTAGCCCGGCCTGGGAAGAGGCGTTGAATATCAGAGCAACCCACCGCTGATATCCCCGCCCCCTGCCAGGCCAGCCAATGGCCCCTTCCCTCACCACCCCTGCCCGACCTCCCCACACCCTCCTGGTGCAGGCCTTGCCTGCATCAGCCAGCACGGTGACTGGAGGGCAGTAGAGTAAGCTGTGCCGACCTCCACACAGGTGCAGCTTACTCCCAGGGTGTCAAAAACATGCCTTACGTGTGGAGCTGGCCTAAAGTTGGACAGGATCGAGCTGTAAGTTTAGAAAGTTGCAGATACCCTCTGCCTTGGTGGTGATAAAATGATTACCACAATTTTATTCAAAAATCAGTGTGGGATGGGAGGGAGGATGCAAGTACCCCTCCTTTCAACCTTCACAACCTTCCTCATTTTGGTTTGTGTGTTAAAAGTTACACCAGTGGCAGTGCAACCATACCCAGCATACAAACATGCCATATCCTGTATGCACATTTGCACAACTCTGCTTACTCCAATTGGCAGTGATTCCTGCAGGCAAGGCTCTCTCCCAGCCTTGCTACCTCAAGTTTTTGAACAGGAGGTGCCAGGGACTGAAACTGGGACTCGTCCATGCAAGCCACTGTACATTGTCTAGCTTGCTGTCTCTGTCAGAAAATGTAATCCCAGATTGAAAATAAATCCAATTATTGGTCATGCAAATTGGCCTTGAATCCAAAAAGTGGGGGGAAACGTTTTCTGGGTCAGAGTCCTGAACACTGAATGAAAGGTTGAGAATCTGATGTTGTTTTTGGGTTACTAAAGGACCACACCCTGGGTATTGGTTTGGTTACTATTTGGTTACTAAAACACCACACCCTGGATATTGAGAAGGTCACACTTGTGTTCCTCTGACTTCTCACTGCCCAAGCTACCGGCATTTCTGATTATGTACAATATGGCAAAAACTAAAAGAATTCTTGCTCTTGTAATATGGGATGAAGCAATTATTTTTTACCTAATTTAAATATTCTTTTAAAGACATTGAAGCTTTGAAGCGATCTTACAAGTTGATCAAATCAGCGGATGAAGGAAAATCAACTCTTGATGCGTCTGAGAACTTCTGTTCTGACTTGTTTGTTTTGTGTGCAGAACAAGCATATAAGGTAACAATGCATCTGTTTTGATGGTAGGTGGTGTTTTCTGTATTGTATCGGTGGTGTGCATAAACCCCCCGTGGGGTGGGGGCCGCCGCGACACGGCAGTCACACGCCCCACCCCTGGGGCGTGTGATGTTAGCGTAGCGCACCGCCACGGCACGGAAACACCCTGCCCCCGGCGCTTTTTGGAGCCAAACGGCACCAGGGAGGGCCGCTCTCTCAGCCGTTCCCGGCTGCAAGGAGGAAGCACCTATTCCGCTGCTTGGGGCCTACCGCACCAACCGTGACGACGCCTCTGTATTGAATTCTTTTTCATTCTAATTTACCACTGAAATATGTTTTGTTTTTAGATGGATTTTCCGGAAATGAGCAGAGATTGCTTACAAATGTATTTTAAGGAAAAACCTCCTGTTAACCAATTTTTGGGTAGAGCATACTTGTGCCGGAGCCAATTATATACTCCTGTGTCTACGGATAATTTGGTGAGCACGTACTGTGATTTTCATGTAATCTTCAAGTTTGTTCTTTTTAATTGTAGTGAATTAATGATAACTTAAATACAAAATTACATGTTATGTAGTACACATAAATTTCCCAAACCTGTGTTTGCCATAAATGTGAGGAGAAGGGGATTTTGGATTTGCAGGGGAGAGTAGTTGGTAGGTGGGGGGGGCACTTAACCCCCCCCCCACTTCTCCACAACCATCTTGTCCCGTCCCGTCCCCATTTTCTCCCTGACAACCTCCAAGAATGGAAATAAGTCCAGTTGGGTGAAAAATAACTTGAGAGAGGGGTTGTGAAGGAGAATCAGCAGATCAAACACCTACTCTCCTGCTGATCTCATCTGCAAATGTCCTCCCCTGGTTATTCAACAAACATGTTTGGGAAACAAATTTGCTGAGTTAATAAGTACCAGTTCTGCCCCTAAGTTAAGCCTCATTAATCCGATGATGTTCATTTATGCCCAGTTATTATTCCCACTGAGTTTAGTATAGTTTTCATGCATGTAACTGTGCAAAGGATTGTGCTCCTAATGTTTTGTAAATAAAACAAAATCTAATACATTATTACTTTGGCATTACAAAAACAAAATATGATCCTCACAGTACAATCCGACTTAACTTTTGTGCCGGTGTAACCAGCGGCACAGCGAGAACGGGAGGCCCCAGAACGGAAAAGGGATTTAAATCCCCTCCAAAAGAGGAATTCCAAGGGGATTTGAATCCCTTTTCTGTTCTGGGGCCTCCCATTCTCGCTGCGCCGCTAGTTACACCGGCACAAAAGTTAAGTCGGATTGCACTGTCAATCATTGTGTGCCATATTGATAAAATTAGGTATGCTTCAACCCTATTGAAAACGATAGAGCGAAGAACATAATTTAGTACTTATAGATACCTACCGTAGTCGCCTTTGTACTTTATCCAGTGGTTGTAGTCTTGCTTATTTATTCATGTTTTCAGTGCATTTATATACATGAGCCAGGATCCAAAGAGTTATTTGAAATTATTTACAGCTCCCAAAGGCTTGGGCATTCTGTGTAATTTTTGACAGTGCAATTTTTTATTTTTTTATTTTCCCCCTCCTTTGAATAGCAACCCCGCCTTGCAATAACTCAAAAGCTGTTTTTGAAATCCCCTGGCTTTCAAATGTGGCTTTCTGTGTCAAATGGGAAACTGCTGCTCAAAGAACTCAATCTACACCAATGGAAGTAATTGCATGGTTCTTTTGATACTTGCCTTAAATAACCATTTTGTCCATGGAGAAAAAGCGGGGTAGAAATAATTTAGATAAATAGTTCATTAAATATATAATTGTGTACATGATTATTGGCAAGGGGATTGAACTGCCTTAAAGTCTAATATGCCTATCCGCGCAATACTGTGTAACCTTGCACAGCAGATTACTGGCACAAGTGCATTTATACTGCTGCATCTACTGTTACACCGGTGAAAGGTTACACAGGATTACACTGTATATATGATAGTTGAACAATCATTAGTTTACTACTTCCATGATCAATGCTAGGGCCAGATTGTTGGGGTCCCTGGGTCAAAACCTTGCAGTTGATCCCCTCCCTCTGGTGCCCTCTGCCCACTTCTTGATGGTGTATTATTGGATGCTCCCACTTCCAGTACTGACTGTTCAGGGGTTGACTTGGCCAGGTCGACCCTCTGATGAGTATGACAGGTGTTGAACATAGCTTATACCTGATGCTACTGATAGATATGCACTTTGAAACACTTTCAAAATACTAGTAATAACAATATAGAAACTGCGTGTATAGAGGGGGGGCACCGGTATCTACTGATTCCTCAACCGCGGTTTCAATTATCCACGGTTGAGGAATCCCCCCCGCACCCTCCACAGCCCCCCCGCACTTACTTTTAGCAGAAACCTCCATTCTTTTCTTCAAAAGTTCCGAGTTTCCATCTCTTTTAGGCCTGACCAACTAGACTTAGGTGATAGCTAGAGTCTCTGCAAGGTTGCAGAGACTCTAGCTATTAACTAAGTCTAGCTGGTCAGGCCTAAAAGGAGATTGAAACTCGGAACTTTTGAAGAAAAGAACGGAGGTTTCTGCTAAAAGTAAGTGCCTGGGAGGGCTGCGGGGGGGGGGGTCGCACCCCCCCGCACTTACTTTTAATGCAGAAAGCTCCGTTTTTTTCCTTCAAAAGCCGAATGCAGCAGGCCTTACCAACAAGTCTTCGGTGCTAGAAAGTCTCAGCAACCTCTCAGCAAGATTGCTGAGACACTCTAGCACTGAAGACTTGTTGGTAAGGCCTGCTGCATTCGGCTTTTGAAGGAAAAAAACGGAGCTTTCTCCGTTAAAAGTAAGTACTTGAGGGGGGTGTGGAGGGCGAGGGGGGGTCGCGCAGGCCCGCGGGAGCCCCCTGAAAACCACAGAAATGGGCGTTCGCCCATTTCCGCGGTTTCAGGTATCCACAGTGGGGGCCGGAACGTATCCCCCGTGGATACCGGGGTCCCCCTGTACATGTTTTACATTTTGGAATTAGAGTATATGAAGATTGCAAATCATGTTAAGCTAATAATTTAAATGCATTCCTAAGTAAAATATTTTATTATATTTTAGGAACAATTTGAAAATTTCACAATGAACCTGCTGAAAGCAATAGACTTTGCATTAGGTGATTCAAGGTACGGCCTTTTTATAACTGGTTTCCATTTGGTCATCTTTTGAGTATCATCTCCCTGGCAACGTTCTACAAAATTGTGCTTGACAAGACAAATGAAAATTATGTCACATTGTGGAAACACATGGTCATTTTATCAGAATGTTTAATATTCATCCAAAACTTCCTTTTTGAACATTTCTGCCTACTTCTGCTTTAAATGTAATCTTAATATGTACTCTCTTTTCACAGATACTACTTTTTGATATATAATGCTTCAATTATTTACTGGAAGATTGTAAGGCCGTTTTTTAAGCCTGGGTTCCTCCACTTTCTTATTCCAAGCCTCTCTCAAATTGTGCCTGCCCTGAATCACCCAGCTGAGCAGGACAAAGAATGGACAGCAGACCTCATGTTGTAAGTTGAGTTATCATCTTAGGCAAAGGTTGTTCTGAGACGTCCATTTGTCATGCGATCACTATTGGACATTGGGACATGTCTGTGCCTTCTCAAATATGCTCTACTTGGTGTGCTATCTATGAAGGGGAAGGAGAAAGTTATAGTTTTTGCACAGGTTTCTATAAAAATGATAATGCAGATAAGCTGGCATGAGTCTTCAGTGGCTCACTAGTGAGATTTATCGTGGCAAATTAATAATGAACTCCTTGATCAAGTAAATATTGATCAGACTCAGTTCTTCAGCAAAACAATTATGGGAATGGCCAAAGCATTTTGATTGAACATAGTATAACAAACATATAGAAGTATAGAACAAATATATACATACTACAGGTTGTATTCATGGGTTTCATCTGTTTTGCAAAACATGGAAGGCTCTGTCTGGAAAGGGGTAAGCAATCTCGAGTGATACTCATCACATTTGAACTGCAGGTTTGAACTGCAGGGCTGGTGGTCTTGAGACACAATAAAGGCAGAGAGTCACTGTGCCCCACCCAAACAGATTGAGGGGGGGTGCAGTTTTGCGCCACCCCATGGGCAAAGGCACAAGACTCTTTGGGGGTGGTTTGATCCAACCAAAGCTGGCTAGATCAAGCTTACGTGGAAGGCTGTTCTGTCCACATTGGTCATTTTGGGCAAAAATGTGACACCCATCCACCCTCCTAGTTTCTCAGAGTTATGGGATTAGCCAGTTGCTTTGGGGCTGAGTAGGATTTTTTTTGTCATGCCGCCTGATTGGTTGGGGTAGGGCAGATTTTTCACACTGTGACATCAATGGGTTAGTTGGGACTTGGGCATTAGGTCACAATGGGTGGGAGCAGTGTGGGTCAGAGAGTGTGAGATAGGATTACTTATTGCCCAGTTGGTATCCAGGCTGATTAAAGGGCTGGATTACAATCCCTCGGGGCTGTATGTGGGGAGGGGCTGAGTGGTCAGGTCTTCTGGATTGCATCTTCATTCACATCCTCAAAGGCTGCTCATCTTGGAGAGATTAAACAGAGATAAAACTTGCTCGTCCATAGGCGGGTATGGGAACGGGACCATTATGTTGATGGCCCACTGCCTTCATAAAGGGGTGAATTCACCCAGATATAGGAACAAAGGGATGGTAACGCCCTGGAACCTCAATACAGGTTTACAATGCTTTGGGGGAGGAGTTTGGTAGTTTAGAAGTCTCACTGCAATTACAACATTAGCAGCCCAATCCCTTCAAGGACCTATGTGTTCCACTGCCATAGGCCCTGTTCCAGCGGTGCGAAAGCCACACCACCATTGTGCACAACAGAGCTGCTGGCGGAAATGGCCAGCGGCTCTGCGCATGCACCAGACTTGTCCAGTTCTGCCTGCCCAGGTAAGTTGGCAGAGGGGGTTGGATTGTTTGCGGTTTGGGGAGGTTTGAGACAGGGAGGGGGGAGAGTAGGGGTGGCGAGCAGGCTGGAGGTCGTGGATCGACAGCAAAGGGGCATGCCAAATCCTATCCCTGATTTTTCAACCTTCCCCACACCCTTCCTCTCCTTGGACTTACACCAACAAAATAGCTGGCTTGGGTCTGATGAGATCCATAGGCAGTCTACTGGGAGGGAAGTAAAAATGTTTTTTACTTACCTCTTGCTGGCTGTCTGATCTCTCTCTCTCTCCCACCCACCCACCCACCACAGCATGCAGCAAGCACTCTGTCTGTGTACTGTAGTTGCATGGCAGAAGATGGTGGGGGATAGGATTGGGGTGTAAATTGTGGCCTATTTCACCCAATTTATTGACTCATGTCTTTATTGGATGTGGGAGCAAAGAGGTTGAGTAATTTTTTAAAAATAAGTCTGTGGAGTCTGGCAATAACTTTGTCTTCTCTCGAAAGACAAGTTACTCAGACTGAGGAACCTGGTCAGAGTCTGAGACTTCATAGGGTTAGGTGACATTTTGTGTCACTAGACAATAGCTGGGTCAGAAAGCTGCAGTACCTTCTTCGGATTACGTGCACTAATGTCTGAGCACCATGTTCTGTATGGTTCCCCCTTTTCTCTCTGATGGCACAGAGAGTAAGATGCTTTGTTTTCATTTGCACAGGAAACTTCTGGCACCTTACACAGAAGTCCTGTTCAGATGTTTTCTAATCTCTGTAGAGAATGCATGGAGGGCCCCTGGGATCACGTCATGCTAGCCCTGACCATGCAGCTGATGCACATGTGTAGCCCTATCTTCTGCCCTCAGCATATTGTATGCTTGTCCTCAGCAGTAAACAGTGCGTGGGGAATTCCTCCCTGTGATCATCACATTTCAGGCCAGCGATCACAGAGAGAAAATCTCCCCACATTCATGATTCTGTGAGAGATGCATTTAAATCCTAAAGACAGCAATCAAGTTTCTAATTGATTAAACCATGAGCCATAGAATTCCTTCAGGCATGACCAGGGGTGTGCATATGCTCAGCAGAATTTCAAAGGTGTTTTTACTTTGAACAGCAGGTTCCTTAAGTAAAAGAGGTTTTTACTTCTGACTGCATTCCAAGCTGTTTTTGAGACTATGTGCACCACCTGATGGCAGCACGTCTCCCGCGCTGGCGCTGACTGCCATAAAGCAGTCGGCACCAGTCACAAAGGTCTCCCTGACAGCGCGCTGATCAGCTCGCTGCCAGGGATCCTGGCAGGAAGGCATCTGCTTTCCCAGCAGCGCCGGAGGACCTCCAGACGCATGTCGGGAAAGGTAAGTCGGCAAGGGAGGGCAAAACAGGGGCAGGGGGGTTAACAGGGTGGGGAGTCCGTGGGTGGGGGAGGATCCGTCTTGGAAGGCCCACGCTGGATCCTATCCCCCTTCCCTGCAGCCTCCCCACCCCCTTTCCTCGGATTTACGCTAGCAAAATTGCTAGTGTAGGTCTGAGGAGACTTATTGCGGGCCAAGAGGCTTACGCATGGGTGAGGGGATTAAGCATCCCCTTGCCCTGCAGAAGCCGCCTGGTCCCACCCACCCCACACAGGATGCAGTGGCTGCCATTTTGGCATAGCTGCATCGGCGGGGGAGGTAAAGGATAGGATTCGGTTCTCATTTGAGTTTCAAATATAGCTTTCAATGCAGCACTGGCTTTTTGATAAGTCCAAAACCTTGCTGAGCATATTGATTTAGTTGTGTGGTTTTTCTGTTGCCCTCATAAAATTCTGTTTGGAAAATTTGTTTTATGTTTAAGTAGTCTGGTTATTCACTTGTAGTTTTGAAGTTCTAAACATATATCCTTAAGAATGAACATTGTTATTTAGTATTAAGCCAATTTAATTCATTTTCATTTTCTCTGCCCACGGACTACAAACTGTTGAAACTCTTTTTGGTTATAATCCAGAGGTTGTTAATCTCTGTCTAATGACAGAATCGCCTCCCCTCTTTCTTCCCATGTCAATTATTCTTACTACTTTTGGTTAGGCAATCGCAGGAGTCCATTATATTACAGATGATCATAACTCATTACACATTTTCAAACTGCAAATTGATTTCTGGCTAGTTTTCTTTTCTTCCATATGCCTAATCATAGCATTACTTGGTTTTTCTTTTTACGCACACCTGCTCTACGCAGAAATGCCAACTGCACACTGAGTGCTTTGTCCTTGTCGACTTTCATTGAACTAAACGGATCAGACATGTTGCTCTTTTATTGCCAGTCAGATTACTATCTCTTTCAAATACAGCAACTGGAGAGCACAGTGTTGACGGGAAAATCAAGATGATGTTGTTTTATTCTCTCCATATAATGAGGTCTCTTCATTTCCTCTGGGGTGGAAAGAAAGAAATGGAACTGGCTAGGAAGTTCCAGTCAATCAGGTGCTGGATCAGATTTTCTAGATTAATTCTGTTGTGTTCGTTCGACTCTTCGCCTGACTATCAACACTGAGTGACAAATGGCGAGGACTTACAATTGTTTGTTAATACAACACTGTGCTGAAATAACTCCAAGAAATAGAATTGAAAAGCAAGCTGAGGGAATTTGAGGTGACAAGAGGTGTGTGCGCGCACGCAGTGTTTTTTTTTTTCTGAATGATCTTAGTCACAGATTTGATGGTCCACCTACATATCAATCGAAGGAAACATGCTTTCATGATTTGTTTTCATCTTCAAAATGATTATATAACGTGGTGTGGACCTTAGATGGGCTTTTGGACAAGACTTCATAGCACCTATTCTATATGCTTAATTCAGGTGGCATACAGTCATGCAATTTACTTAAAACCTGCAGGTCAGAGAGAAGAATTGAAGACTAGCCTTTTTGTTGTTGGTTGTAGATTTTTCACATAGGGCATGATTTTCATATGTGGGATGCAAAAAAACTCTATGTGAAAACTCAGTGCTATAATCCCTTTTTCAGGACTGTACTACCGTAGTCGCGCGCATACACACACACACACACACACAAGATTTTCTCCTTACTTTGGTGCAAGCACTTTCCATGGTCATTCTTTGACCTTCAGTGTTGGATTTTGAGGTTGCTTGGGGACACTGCTTTGGGGAGAAGGGAATGGGGAAGTTTGCTTCCCCTGGTGGTTGCTAGGATACAGCCCATTGCTAGTAGTGCTGACATATTTTATTAATTAATTGCTTAGAGTTATTGTTCAGAAAGCATTTGATCAACTAAAAGATACCCCTGATTAATTAGCTAACAGCTCAGTCCTATCCAAAGCCCCACGCTGGCACACAACGGCACCAGGGCAGCGGCAGGCTCCGCTGTATCCAGCTCAGGGCTGGAGGTCTCCTCAAGGGAAGCGGATGGTCGTCCCCTTCCCCTGTGTCGAGCCCCAGCAGCCCCTATGGGGCTACTCGGAGGCGAACCAGCTAAATGGCCAGCACAACTCTGAGCAGCTCCGTGTTGGGCTTTCAAGACCATGAAATGGAAGCTAGGGGCTATACACTAGCTCAGTGGTTCCCAAACTTTTTTGACTCGCGGCTCCCTTGACCTCCCTCGCCGATAGCTGTGACTCCCCATTACAGTGCATGGAAGAAACAGGCACTCTTTACATGCTCAGAGGCACCCTTATATGTATGTGTATATTCCCAAAACGAGCCCTAAAGTGGATTTTCCATGCTTATGCTGAGCAGCAGCTAAGCCAGGAGTGCGCAGGGTGGGGTTGGGATGCTGCCCTCCCTCCATTGGCAGGCCTGGGTAGAGGGCACTGATGTTGTCTGTGTTAGTCCTATTCATGGCAAGAGAAACATCAAAGCATGGGAGGGAAGCATTGGTCATGCCCCACCCCAGTTGCACGAGAGAGAAAGAGAGAGAAAGCTAGCTCCTTTTGGTAGCATCTTTGCAAGATGAAAAACAGATTCTTATACTGCCTGGCAGTTTCCGTGGGGGGGGGGGCTGTCCCAGCAAATAGAGTGGGGAACTAACTTAGAGGTGGGTCAGAAAGGAAGAAGGAGAGAAATCCTAATAATTAATCAACCAAACTAAACATAGAAATCAAAGACTGTATGTAAAGCAGAACCTGCTCTGCACCATTTTCAATTGCAGTTCTTGCATTTGTTTTGTGTTTGCTTTATTAAAAACATTCAACAGAAAGAAAATACTTTATTTGCAAACCTGCAATGTCTGAATGAAACCTGAATGAAAATACCTTATCTGCAAACCTACAATGAGAGAAACGGGATGCTGTCTTGTCTCCAGGAGCTTACTGTCTCCAGGAGCTCAGCTTGAGTACTTAGCGGCTTATCAATTGTTCTTTAACATAAGATAAGCAAGGGCTTCCCTCACGCTGTGGTTAAAAACAAGACGTGGAAACTGCCTACAAACCTGAAGTGTTTTGAAATTAACTTTGAGTGACCCGATGTGAAGAGGCAGCTTTTCCCGGGTCTTTGTTTTTGCTTTCTCTCTCTTGCCAGCAAGAATATGTGTTAATTAAAAGACTAACGCAAAGCCCCTGCTTTCCAAGCTGCTTTCGATGACGCACTTGGGAGTCGCGCCTCACACTTACAGAACCTCTGCGCTAGCTGATGAAGGAAAAGATTTCTGTGCATGCCTTTGATACAAATATTTTAATGTCTCATACAGTATAGCTTTCAAATGGAGAATGTTATGGTATTAGTAATCTTTGTAATTTATGAATACTTTGCACGATGATGTTTACTATAACATTATTTTGTTTGCCTTCCAGAGAGTTGATTGAATGTTTCTTAGATGCATCCAGAACAGAAGAAGCTATACATTTTTCATCTACTGCATCAATATTCATTAAAGAAAATGTTCCAAGGAAATATAAAAAACTATTTTCAATCATGGTAACTTATAAAGTTTAGAAAACCTAATTTTAGACTTCAATTTTCACAAACATACGAACACGACAAGTGCTTGGATTGGTGTTCCCTTTATTGGTGTTCCCAATGTGTTCTGATATAAGCAATCTTTATCAAGGAAATGTTTTAGTCCCTTATAAAACTAGCTCAATAAAACCACATTTGGTGACCACGTACAAACCTGATTAATTAAAATTGAGCTGATTGCTATGCCTCTTTTAGGTCACTTTTTCTTCCAGTAATTCCACCTGCTCTCCCTCCCATTTTTAAACTCAGTGTACAAAAGCAACCACTTGAACTAGAAAACTTACCGCGCAATCCTGACCTAATTGACGACTCGCAAGCAGGTAAGGCCGGCATAAGGCCAGCCTGCCATGCTCCGCCACCCGGACCAGCTCCCGCCCACTGCCCAAACCAGGTGAGGATCCAGCTGAGGGGGGCAGTCCAGGAGCAAACGGCGGGGGACAATAGGCCCAGCCGATCAGGGAGGGGGCGGGGATCAGCCGAATCCTGACGCCCGCCAGCAAAATAGCCCCAGCTGCGGTTACACTTGGGGAAGGGGACGAGCATCCCCTTCCTCGAGTAGACTTTCCTCTGCAGGCTGCGATCAGATCTTTAGAGCAGGATTGGGCTGCCCGTAGAATTGTACAGCTAAAAGTAAAACCAGAATTTTAGAATTAGTTTATAGTTGTTTATCCTTTTGCGTATTACATACTAAGATGAAGATTATATATTACATATTACACATGTTGCATATTACATACTAAGATGAACATTGGGCAGTTACCCACTAATTGCCTGATCCTATCTAAAACAGTCCCCAAATAATGCAGCCATGCTACCAGAGCATGTGCTGCATCCTGCGAGGGAGGGGGCAGTCCCGAAGTCTCCCCAGGGTAAGGGAACATTTGTTCCCTTGCTTGGGCGTAAGCCTCCACTGCCCAAATGGGTCTAATACTGCACCTGCAATTTTGCTAACACATCTGAATGGACCTGGGAAGATGGATCGAGGCCTGGAACGGGGATAGGGTATTGATGGCACTGCTGTCACTCATACCACCCCCTTCCTGACCTTAACACATAACTATCCCCACACTGGTCTCTAGTTCACTGTACTTGTCAAGCCCTTAAGAGGAAGAGGGGTTTCATGTGCCTACCGGAGTATTTATTGGTGCTCTTTTGCTTAATTTTCAAATCTGCCTTTTTAAACTGGAAAAGTTTCAGTTGTATATAATCTACAGATCTTGCTATGAGGATGTCAGGCATCCATCCATATTTGCAACACAAATATCTATGAACATTCTGTGAAGGATCTGAATCTTTCTCAGCTTGCTTCAAACTCCTGTTGCTGGAACTCCTGTACTTTAAATACTAGTACTGCATATTTATTATCTTGTTCATAGGTGCGTCATAAACTAATGGATGATTCACAAATAGAAGAGGAACTTGAAAGCTCCCCCAGCCTGCAAATTATTCATAAAATCCAAACAATTAAACGGTAAGTATTGGACTATCAGTATTTTGGATATGGGTCTCCAGAATTATATTTATATTATATTTTCATCTCATGGCACACTGAGAAGGTGCTAAAATTGTCAAGGCACACCATCAGTTTTTTGACATTTGACAAGACACACCACACTGCTGGCTGAGAGCTCACATCCCCCAATGGCCCTACTAATATCTGACCCTCCCCCAAACTCCCGTGGCATACCTGCACACCATTCGCAGCACACTAGTATACCTCAGCACAGTGGTTGAAAATCGCTGGTCTAGGAACCCAATCCTACCCCCTCCCATTGCACCTACACCAAAAATGGGCACGCTGTATCCAGTGTGTGTGTGTGGGGGGGGACGTGAGAGGCTTCCAAGGGGAGAGGGGAATTTATTTCCCTTTACCCCTCCATAAGCCTCCTGCTCCGCAATGGATCTCCTTAGACCTGCGCCAGCTCTGTAGCTGGCACAAGTCTGAGGAGACAAAGGAAGCGGAAAGGCTTGCAAAAGTGGGGATAGGATCTGGTGTACTCCATTGCAGCCAGATCCACCCCCTCCCACAGCCCCCCCTGACCCCATTTCTTACTCCACCCTCCGCCGCTGTCTTACCTTTTTTGTTTTGAATGATGCTATACACAAGTATTCATAAGTCACCTTGTGACAGAAGGGAATTGTTGGATATAGGATTGTTGGATAGATTTTATGTTCAACAGTTTGAATTGTTTTTTTCTGATTTATTAATTACCAATTTGTAACATAATTGCAGGCATTTGGATGCAAATGAAATTCCACAAGATGCCGCAACAGATCTAAGTAATATATATGGTCTCTTGAAAAACCGCAAATGGAAATTAAGCCGTAATGAAAAGTAAGTTAGCTTGTTAATGCTTTGGAATTTGTTCCTCCCTGTTTCTGGAATGTCAGTATGTATTATTTATATTGCCCTCAGGACAAGATGATGCAGTTGACGTAAGGTTTCATATGCTCTCCTGGGCTGCAGCTTGGGGTAGAACGCATGTTTTGCATACAAAAGGTTCAGTCCTTGTAATCTTCAGGGCGGACAGAGGAAAATTCCTATCTGAAACCTTGGAGAGCTGCTAGTGTTGACAAAACTGAGCTACATAGACCAATGGTCTAGCTCCTGATAATGCAGCTTCCTGTGTTCTGTGCCTTCATGGCACTATCCTTCCTGGCACAAGGAGTGGGATTGCTATAGGATTATAGGATATAATGATATCTGCCTCTCTTCCTCCCCCTCTTAGCAGTGCCCGCTATTACCCAGAATGGAATTCTTCAAAGTTTCCGCTATTATTATCCAGTCATCTTTGTCCAACCCAGGACCCAACTTGGAATTTATTTCCCAGCTGAATCTTTGGATTGCAGAGGGATTGGATTTGGAAAAAGGATTTGTGGCAGTCTCCCGTTCTTGATAATGACTCGTGTACTGTGTATGTGCAAAAAAAAAAGGGGTGGATGGGAGAGCAGATGTTCCATTGGAATGATCCTTCTATGTGTGCGGCTTTGCTTGGGCTTGACAGGATTGTGCCCTTAGTGCTAAATAATGTTTTCTTCTATAGTTATAAATATCTTTTTGTGTGTGTTGATAAATTGGTCTTGATATTGATAATTATTTATATATAATATCACCAATGTCCCCGGCCCTTTCCTGGCCCAATTTGGCCTTACTCCGCTGCCTTGAATGCACGCCAGCTTCACAGCTGGCGTACATCTGAAGAGGCTCATCGGCCCCGGGCTTGCCTATACTCGGAGAAGGGGACAAATGTCCCATTGTCCCGAGGTGTTCCCAGGTTGCGCCTGTGTGGCCCAGGAACTGGCTCAGGATTCCGCAGCTGGCCCTTTAGGCTGACCATGGAAAGCTACACAGGATTGCGCCCCTAGACTGTCTATAAGAAGAATTAGAATTGGTAACTCTCACCGCAGTCACTGTACACATTCCTTCCATGGGAGAAATGGCAGCCATGGCTCCACACATTGATTCTATCGCAGTACTATTGTTCAATGTCCACCCTATCTAACTTGCTGTGACAAGCAGAATTCCAGATTTGCCTCTCAACAGGTGAAGGAGAAGAGGGGATTATAGGACTGGGGAGGGAAAGCGTGGAAGCAGCAATGACTGCCTTCTTTTGAATTGGTAAATTATTATTAATATTAAAAAAATATTTTATACTGCTTTTCAGCAAAAAAAAGTTCTCAAAACTATTTGCATATCAAAGAAGTAAGAAGATGGTTCCCTGTACTAAGAGGCGGGGGGAAGGGGGTTCTCAATCTTAAAAAAAAAAAAAAAAAAACAAAAAAGCAAGGGAGGCATCAACAAGCAGCCAATTAGAAGAACACTGTACTGCAATCAATAGGGACAGTTGCTCTTCCCCTGCTAAATATAAGAAAATCACCAGTTTAGAAGATGCTTTTTTGCCCAGTTAGGAAAGGATGTAAAAAGGAATGTATCCATTCTCCAGGTTGCAAGGTGGCAACCCTGAAAAGCACCGAAAGACACATGTTCCAGTAATCTGTGAGCTTATATCCCTATTAGAATTATTCCATCCTGCACGCCTTTTAAAATTTCAGATTTTATTTTATTACTATCTGTTGTTTACATTTCATGTTAACAATAATAAGTAAGCAAAATGGGATATTATAACTGTGTGTAAGGTTCATTTCTAGGACTACTCTAATTGGTTTTGTTTTCTATTTGTACAGAATTTCATTGCTGCTGGAACTGGCTCGTCTTTCTTTAAGATTAAGTTGCATATCTATTGCAGCATCTTGTATAAATGACTTAAAGAAATATAAGATTCAAGTGAGCATTAAGGAATTCATTGAATTGCTGTGTCTGTGATGAAGCCATCTTTAATGTGGGACAGCTTCTTCCTTTCTTTACTTGCGTAACAGAACAATCCTTATACGTACTTACCAGAAGTAAGTCCCACTATATTCAATGGGGCTAACTCCCAGGTAAGTATATATAGGATTGCAGCCTAAGGCTCTAATCCTGTGCAAACGTACTTGGGAGTAAGACACATTGGACTCGGTGGACTTACTTCTGAGGAAATAAGCTTAGGATTGCAATGCATGACTGTTAAGAGATGCACTGAACAACAGAAAAATAGCTCCAATCATACTTACACAATGTATGTATCACTGAATATATAAAAATGCCCCTATTAATGCTGCGTCTATACATTTGAATAATGAAGAAGTTGTGAAAATGCTGTGTTCAAAGACTAATTGTGATGTTTGGCTAAGCGTGCCCTTTGAGCAGGGTTAGTGAACAGGCTATAAACAGCATGTTTAATTTTGCAAAGAGCACAGAATTGCACATCTACCTTCATGTGGAATATTAGGACATCCATGACAACCAATATATCTGTACAACATCCCTTGGACTGATTTGGGGATGAGGGGAGGAGGTCCCACGTCATCATACTCAACAGTGTCTCTGTAGTTGATGTTTAAGAAAAGCTAAGTACTAGCAGAGTGAGAATATGCATCAATACAGGTAACCGGACATCCAATGCATAAAATTATCACTCAACACGCACACAAATTCTGCAAGATTATAGACATGAAACAACCTGATCCTATACTTCTTCCACTGCCAATGGAGCCGTGCCAAAAAGGCATGCATTGTATCCGGGTGGGGGCGAATTGGGAGGGAAAAGGAGAATTATTTCCCGTTACCCTTTCATAAGCCCCTCGACTGCCAATGGGTCTCCTCGGACCTGTGCCAGCTCATTATCTGGTGCAAGTTCGAGGAGAAGAAAAGTGCAAGCAGCCTTGAAAAGGAGGGGTTAGAATCCAGTGCATGCCATTGACCCCCGCTCCCTCCCCATCCCCTGTTCCTCCCCCCACCTTGCCCAGTTATGGCCCTTCCCCTCCCAGCCCACCCTCACCGCTTACTTACCAGTGGCGGTGCCTGCTCCAGATCCCACTGGCATGCACAATGCCTCCAAGGCCTCCCCAGCGGATGGAAGGAAACACCTCTGTGCGCTTCCATGAGGCCTGTCCATGTGGCCACCGGGGATAGGATTGGGCCATAAGAGCAGATTAGAGTGCAATATGAAGGCATCAACCTGTCACGGCCATATTTTATGATCTAACCAAAAATGGTACTGTTGCTTAACTGTGTGATAATAATTGTGTTAGTGTGGCACCGTAGTAATAGAAGCTCAAATGCAGAATTCTGTTATAAAACCCCTGGAAGCATTGAAGATAAATCATGATCCTTTGCATTCCTTAGCAGAAATATGTTTCTATTAATAGGACCCAGGAAAAGAGATTGAATTGGACTGCTTGGAGTGTGACTATGATGTCCAGAAACTTGGGCCTAAAATTGCAACATATGCTAAAAGTGTTGTTGAGGTATGTTTGTTTTTTAGTTAGCATTACTTTGTAAAGAAATTTACCCTCTCCACCTTGGATTTGGGTTTTATTTCTCCATGTCAAATGACGTATTACATAAAGCATTTACTGTATTGGAACTCGCATGCTTAATGGCAGCCATGCGGTAGGGGTGAGTGGGTAGGTGTGTGTCTTTGTGATCTGGATTGGGATCACAATGAGGATGGGGGAGATTTAACCCTTTGACCCTGCCGTGGTCCCAGTTGGCTGCTATTTGCCTTGGGAGGAAAGCTGCCATACTTGCCATTCTGATCCAAGAATCCTCTATTCCTCTCACTGCAGTCCTAATTCAGATTGAACCCGACCCCCCGACCCCCCCGCTGCTATTTAAGTGGGATGGGACAAACATGCAAGGGCCAATAATGAGCTTATCATAACATGTAATTATCTTTTGAAACAGCTTACAGAGGCAAAATAGGAAAGTATTTCTCTAGCTAGATCTTGAAGGAAAAGGTGTAAGCTGGTTCAGGGACCAATTACTATTGGACGGGTGAGGGTGGGGTGACGGTTCCAAAATAAGTTTCTAAAAGCCAGGAGTTGGTTCTTGTAAAAAAATTATTTGGAATGTTTCTTATCCTACTCTGTAGCTCAAAAACTCCTGCTGTTAGCTGCACTATTTTAGAAGTCTAATAAAACAAAATATATCAGGAGTTCTTAACCTATGGGACCTGCGACCCTAGGGGGTGCATGAAGAAGCTCCAGGGGTGTGTGAGGTGTTCCCAGAATTAAGAAAAAAAATGCCTCGATACACATTGTTTTTGATTAGACAAGGACAATTAAAAAGTTTTTTTGAATGTGATATGAATTTGGCCCTGACTGCTGATGAGCCAACAAATGCAATGCATTCTGGGGTGATCTTGGGAGAGGGGAAGGAGAGTCGCGTGACCCGGAAGAGGCTTCTGGGGCTCAATTTAAGCTTGTAAAAGAAAGAACACACAGCAGTTTGCATCTAAAAGGTAAGCAAACTTCGTTTTAACATTTCCCCCTCCCCTCTGTTAAAACATTTAATGTTGGTATCCGCTGATTTCAGTATCTGCGGGGGTTCCAGGAACGGAACCTCAGACCACCATCCGCTTCACTTGTAAAGAACCCAGTGAAGGGCCTCTGAGGATCATTTTCATATCCAGAGAGCCTCATGTGGGAGAATGTACTATATGTAACTACCAGCGCAATCCTGACTAAGGATCCGGCCAGTGGCCCAGGGCCGCCCGCCGGATCCTGAGCCCAGGCTGCCGTTGCACTGGCGGGCCGGAGGTCTACTCGGGGAAGGGGACGTTTGTCCCCTTCCCTTGGTGTAAACCGGGGCCGGCACAATGAGCCTCCTCAGATTTCCGCCAGCCAAATAGCTGGCGGAAGTCGGAGGAGACCGTGTAATGGCTTGGCAGGGACGGGGATATGGCAGGAGCCATCCCCCGCCCCCTCCCGGGCCGGCTAGGCCAATGGCCCCTCTCCCTCGCCCACCGAACTGCCCATGGCCACCGGTGGGGAAGCTTATCTTCCTCCGGCGACTACATCCTCGGTCCAGCGATGGAGTGAGGGAAGCTGGCCTTGCACCGGCCTCCCTTACTCCCGAGTAGTCAAAAACTTGTGCTTTACAGTACGTTTGCTACACTTTAGAACGGCGGAACGTGTGCTCCGCTGTTCTAAAGATCCCCAGGATTGCGCCGTACAACAGCTACCAGTACTATATGACTACTACAGCTACCAATGAAAGGCACAAATCTTGAAAGGGAGCAGCTACTGCACTTGGCAGACTTGATTAACATACAGTTCAGATTATCTGATGGCTTCTGCCCTAGGTGCAGAAAGCTTTGCTGTTATAATCAGTGCAAAGTATATTTTTTTATTTTTGTAGGCTCAACTGCAAGTAATACAGAAACTGGAACTAATTTTGAATCGTGCAATTCGGATAAAAGACCCTAATGTTATTCAAGCGGTGTGCACTACCCAGTGGAACCTCTGCTTACCATTGCTGCAAGACAACTTACAACAACATGTACGAAAGCCATTGCTAGCTATTGCTGAGATCCTAGAAAAGATTGACAGGTAACTGGGTTTCAGTATGCCCTCTGACTTGTTTTATAGAACCAGATAACCTGTGTATGAAGGTGTGATATAATAAATAGCCACATTGTACTTACCGTATTTTTCGCACTATAAGACGCACTTTTTCCCCAAAAAAACATAGGGGGGAAAAAGCGTGCATCCTATGGTGCGAAGTAAACATCGGGGGGGAGGCCTGCAAAGGCTCGCGCAGGTCTGTGCGAGCCTCTGCAGGCCTCCCATCGGCCCCAAAGAGCGATTTTCAGCCATTTCCGGAATGGCCGAAAATCGCTCTTTGGGGCCGATGGGAGGCCTGCAGAGGCTCGTGCAGGCCTCCCCGAAGCCCCCACAGGCCTCCCCGAAGCGCCCCCAAGCCCAGGTAAGTACAAACTTTTTTTTCTCTATTTATGCTCCATTTTTTTTCTCTATTTTATGCTCCATAGGATGCATGCGTCCTATGGACCGATGCGTCCTATGGAGCGTAAAATACGGTAATCAAGACCAGTAGTACCTATTCCCAAGTGGCAGCAGTTCTACAAAGTCTCAGACAGAGACTTCCCCCACTCCTGGTACATGAGACACTCTTTACTAGAGATGCCAAGAATTGACCCTGGATGATGGACAAGTAAAACATGGTTTTACAGAGTTATGGCCTGCATGCTAGCCTGCCTATGTGACTATAATGATGATAGTTCAGTGAGATCAGCGAATATTTTATATTACGCATTATATCCATAAATTCATTGAAAACTATTTTGATTACTTCTGGTAAGTACAAGATGGTCTAGCCTTTGCCAGAGTAACGCACATAGGAAAACATATTTTAGTGAGGAAAAAATCTTTATACACATCCCCTATCTAAAGAGAATATTTTGTGTAGACTTTTTAAATAGTTGTAATTGAAAATAGTTATGATTGTGTTTCCTAGCATGCTGATTTTATTACGATGTCAAGTTCATATAGAAATTGCCCGTATTGAAGAAAAGGGAGACAGAATAGAGGTTGCTATGGAACATTTCAAGAAGGCGCTCTGTCTAGATAACGATGGGCAATATCACGAGTACCTTAAAATGGCTTTCCATCGGCTTAGTTTGAACACTATGTTGTACAAATCGCTGGAACGTTTAGAAGATCAAGCAAGTTTGATGGTTGAACAGGTAAGTGCTGGAGAAGTGTTTAAAGTATTTCAAATTTAATAAAGTCTGACCATGTTTTAAATTATGTATCAGTGGTTGATCCTCCATGAACAGGAAGGGCCTTCATAATACAGTATATAGTAAAATCCTGATTGTTCAGCATCTGATGGTCCGGCCCTCTCGATGGTCTGGCATCAAAATATTTCCAGAAGTGCTTTCAGTTTGGGAGTAGACTCCTGACTTCACCAGCCCCTGTACAAGTGCAGACAAGCTACAAAAGCTGCTCGGGGACAAACCGAGCTGCTTGAAGTATTGTAGGTAGTGACCCCGTCACTATAATAACAAGGACACTGACAGCCCAGTCCTATCCTTCTCCCCCACTGGCTGCGCCACTGGCTCCCCAACTTACAGACATCTGATTTACAAATGTCTGAGTTTTGGATGGCTGGGTTGGCTTTCACACAGGCGCAGTAGGTCTGTTGTGGTGCTTTTGTGCATGTGCAATACCACTGGGCCAGCAAGAGCTGGAAATCAATGGATTTACTTCTTAATAGACATGCATAGGCTTGTGTTCTCACTCACTCAACACCCACCCCTCCTGATATTCCATCATATTTGATAATCTGGCAGCACTCACATCTCAAATGTCCCGGATTATTGAAAGTACTGTATATTGAAGTAAAGGGGCATGGCTGATTTATTACAATGTCAAATTCATCTGGAAATTGCCTGTACTGAAGGAAAAGGAGACATACTAGTGGCTGCCATGAAACATTTCAAGAAGACTATTTGTCTAGATAACAATGGGCATCAAAATCCCATGAGCTTGACTGATGGATATCCAGCATTAGTTGGTGGACACTGTTTTTTATGTGCTATTGTGGAATTGTAACCCCAAATATGTACATTCTAAAATGAGTCCTCAACAATCTTGAGAAAGATATAGAAATCATAAGACTAGTAACACATAGGCTGAATGCTGAGAATCAGCCTATCTTCCCATTGCTTTTTCAAGTTGACATCTGCAGCCATGGGGGTAGAAACTTTGTAAGTGAACAGATGTTTGGATTGTCGTGTACCTATTTCCTTCAATGCTGAGGAAACTTTGTGCCTTAATATCCATCATGTGTACAGAGCTTCCCCTAATATGAACATGGAAAAGCTTCTGCTTGTGCAGAACTCTGTGTTTGTGTTGAAGTTCCTGCATATGCTCTGCAGCTGCTCAAATAGGACCGTAATGTTACAGATGTGACACTAGGAAATGTGCCTTGCATCTCACTACTCCCACCTCCACAAACTTTGATTGTTTTGCAGTATTTTAGCACTTTCTAGGGTTCTCTAGAGTTTCATTGCCATTTTAAATGGAAGTTTGAATTATTAGTTAAGCTGTCAGTGCACAATAACTAATTTTTGTCTCCGTTTAGGCTAAAAAAGGAACGGCAAAAGACAGTGTGAGAAAAAAACGGTCTTTGTTGGTGAATGCTGGCCTTGCACTAGCTCCCGAGGCGTTTCAGATTGTCCTTGATAGTGAAAATGAAGCTAAAGGTAGTGTAAGTTTTCCGTATGACAAAAATTGAGAAGCTTGTGTTAGCAATTGGTGCCTGACCTCCAGGATTGTTTGAGTTCAGTGATCAACTACAGAACCTGAATACACAGAATGGGTATTTAATTAAACTGTGTGTACTTCAGGGAGCCAATGCTGTTGAATATTCCATTTGCAGTGACTTCTTTCTTGTCCTTACTTGTGGATGCTCCTTTGTTGTAGCAAAACAGGTTGTTCTTCATGAGCAGAAGCTGTAATTTCTGCATGCTTCTGCTCAACTCATGTAGAGAAAGTTTCCAGTTGAATTCAAAATGGTGGCTTCTCCTTTAGGTTTATGTTCAGCATTAGTTCCTTATTTAATTTATAAAACAGCAAACTCAATAGTATGTCACTCTTTGTAGCCTTCTATATATGACTAAGTTGAAAGTTGTTCTCCTTAAGGACAAGCGCTACCCCCACCAGCTCATAGCACACAGTGCTGCTGACGGAGCGCGTGCTGCATGCTGTGTTGGGGAGGGGGCGGCGGTGACCAGATGGCCCGGGAGAGGTAAGTAAAAGTCTTTTTACTTACTTCCCCATAGGCTGCCTGGCCTCCACTGGGTCTTCTCAGACCCATGCCAGCTATAAGCTAACTTTAGTCCGAGGAGTGTCAGGGGACGTGTCAGGCTGGGAAAAGGGTGATAAGATCTTGGCATGTGCCGCTGGTGCTGAGATCCTTCTCTTCCCACCCCCGGCTTGGCCCGCTCCCCACCCTGAACTGCCCATGATCCTCCCCTGTTCTGCCCCCCCTCTGACTTACCAGCAGCAGTGTGGGATGGAGGAGGTTCAGTGGACTGCTATCACCCATGGGCAGTCTCCAACAATTTGCTCTGGCCTGAAGACACAATGACTTTCACGGTATCGTTCTGGGCCTTACGGTGGCTGATTGCAAGATCCACCACCATAAGGCCTGGATAGGATTGTGTCGTTAACTTTCTTAGGATATAGCCCAAATGACATAATTATCATATGAATGTCATGTCTATTAGCTTCCCAAATGTGATGTAATGGATAGAACACTAGACATAGTCTGAAGAGACCCAACTTTATAGTCTCTGCTCAGAGATTGACCCAGGGCCAATAATTCTTTCTCAGCTTACGCGACCTCATAGGATTCATGTGATGATAGAATGTGGAAAGGCCCATGTGCCTATCCCTGAATTTCTGGTAAGAAGGGTATGAATGTAGTAATCTTTACACAGAGTTTCCATTGTCTTTAGCAAACACCTCACTATGAAACAATGTGAAGCAGTTCACCTTGGGTGGCAAGTTCCAAAGAGGATGGTTTTTTTTTTACTTTCATCTTTTCATGTCATTATAGAACAAAAACAGTGCTAGTCTAAAGTGGGGAGGTGAGGCTGCATTTTTATTTTTCTCTGCAGTGTGAAAATATCTTAAAGATTGTCACTGGCCATGTTTACTATTGTACGGTCTCTTTTCAAAATGTTCCACACAAATTGTTTTTGGTCATTCACTGTGAACAGAAAACTTTGATCCCTCATACATACACTTGGGAGATCAAAAGCTTTTCAGTTAATATTTAATAGACTTTTTTGTATGAATTAGAGATGCACTTTAATTGAAGTAAATACTTGTTGCCGGTAACATGTGGGTTCTCAAGACTTGAAGTAATGTGACTTTAAATGTAAATTTCCACTCCACATAGCAAACCACTCACTGCCTCTTAAAATTACCAGCTTCCTTTTAAACAACAGAATTACATAGCTACCATATTGACCATACTGCTTGGTATGGTCACTGACCTCTCGTGATCTGCCTCAGTTATTTTACTGTTTCTTTATATTCAGTTTATAAGCTCTTGAAATTAGAGAATGGTTATTGAGTAGTTTTATCAATAGTGGATTACTGTGGCACCGTTTCTCTGTATTATGACCCAATCCTATTCAGACGCCACACTGGCGCAACGACCACCATATCCTAAGCCCATCCAGGCAATACCACACCAGTGAAACCCTCCTAGGTACATTGGCTCAGCCCTTCCCAGTGCCACCCTTGGCATCCATGGAAACCCAGACAAAGCCCATTGTCCATGGAGCATCATCCTGACATCAGTGCAACATCGATCTGACATAATTCTGACATCCAAGGAGCCAATCACCACGTCCACCCAGCCCTAACTCCATTTGCCAAGGAAGTCCATAGAGGAGCATCGCCCCACTTGGATCTCAAGAAGTTATGGAGTGAAAGTGCTGCACACCTTGAGAGCAGAGAAGCCAAGCAACAGGTGCTAGTGAGGTCTGGCTGCACCAGTTGGTTCACTGTCTCTAGTTCACTATTTGTAAACTCACATGGAGTTTGCAAAGCCACAGGGGCCTGATTAGAATGAGTAGATCAGCAACCTTGCTGGGTAGCAGCTGGGCTCACACTGGCCACTGCAGGCAGGCTGTAGCTTTCCCTTTGATTATGCATGGTGTTTTTGCCTATGGGGGTGAAGGAGAAACACAGAGAGAGTATCAAGGATGTGACAACAGCGTCATGCCTGTCCTTTAGATTGAGATACATGTTTGGTGTTTGCGAAGGAGAGTGGTGTCACCAGAGTGCACATACAGTGGTGCCCTTTGGGGGGAAAGAGTATGGTAGCTTGGAACATTACCTTTCCCTCCTGGGGGTGGGACTGCAGTGGAACTCTGGGGAGAATCGCTGTTCAGCCCCCTGTGGCAATGATGCAGTCCTGATAAACAACTGATAAACAGGTTCAAATGAGTATTTGGCCAGCAGTAGCAATGTTTGGAGTCCCTGGCATTCACCAAAAGGGAACAGACATTCCATGCTCTTAGCTGTTGCAAAAGGAAAGGATGGTTAGGCAACACCGTTAATAGCAAAGATAGATTTGTTAATTGTGAAGATTTGGAAGGGGGGGATAGAGATGAGATAGAGAAGCAGCATCTATATGTGGCAGCATGGGATTCCCCCCCTCCCCTTCCCTCTATATGGGATGCACTGTCCTTGCTTTCCCTGTTGAGGTGGTGAGGTAGAGGTTCCAGTTGGAAGTTTGTGCATAGAGTCCTCCAGGGGTAGAATACCTGCAATAAAAATTCTGAGAAGACAAAATATCTTGCCATACATTTTGTGAGGGACAAGATGTTGTTTGGGCAAAGTGCTCCCTTTGTGCACCAAGTGCCCTTTCACCATTGTTCTCATCATCACAGTTCCCTTGGAGAGACTCTGGTCTCTCTATACCTCTTATAGCCCCATGTTAATATCTTCTCATCTGAGCTGTGTTCTCCCTGGTAGAGGCTTATATACTGGGATTGGTGTGCTGTGATTGGCTGTGACTGGCTCTATTATAGGAATTTTGGTGGGGCAGGGAGTGCGATTTTCTAGTTTTTTCCCTTCCCCATTGTTCTCTATAGGTTTACTCCTACCTATGCCAACTATCAGTCGAGGGCATGTCCGTTGACTGAAGGGGAGTTGGGTTATAGTGTATGTTAACGCCTTATCCCTTCCACATTATGCCCAAATCTCTTCCCCATTTTGGCCTTTCCACTGGCAGAGTAGTGCCAACATCTGAGTTATGAAAGCATGCCGGTTTTCCAGCATTGCACCAACATCTGGGTCTCATACACTGGCAGGCAGATTTCTGTGCCAATGGGGCCATCATTGCACCTGCGTACAGGGAGATGTGCTCGTGTATCCTGAGGATAGGATTGGGCAGTTAACCTCATTAAAACATGTGGATCTATTGCGTATGAGGCATTTTTACATGTTGGGCCCCAAAACAATCCAACCCTTTGGATTTTTGAGGATCTGGCAGCTATAGGTAACTCAGTATTCCCTATAAAGTGATGTGAGAATTAGGCTATAAGAACATAAGAAGAGCCTTGCTGGATCAGGCCAAAGGCCCATCTAGTCCAGCTTCCTGTATCTCACAGTGGCCCCACCAGATGCCTCAGGAAGTACACAGCCAACAAGATAATACATTTTGAACTGCTTAAAATCTGAATTGATTAATACAAAATAAAAGTGTGATGGTATTCTTAAATAAGAATTCTTAAGTTAGTGGTTTTGCTTTATATTAAGAGAAGCATTAATAAGATTGTTGGAAGAAATATAACTGTTCCACCAGACGTTTTCACCGCAGTGTAAATTATAGAAGTAGTACCAGTATATGTGTGTACAGTTTTCCCAGGTAGTTACAGATGGGTGTCTAAAGGTGTGAGTATACTCCTGTATTATGGGTTTTCTAGCAATCATAACATGTAGTGCTACTCTGATACACTAGTACTGTAGTATTAAAAGCATCTTTTTCAGCCTTCAGCAAACATCTGTTGTACTAATAGGAACAGGATTTATGATCACACACTCAAAGAGATGGTACCTACGTTTGCAATGACTACTTCTACGTATAGGAGGCAATAAGTGTATCATTACAATATATCCTGTGTAGCCATGTAGGACACTGATGGGAAGCATACTTACAAGTTGAAAGATAATTGATAAAGAGTTTCAGTGGATACTTTCAGTTCATGAGGCTTAATGTTATTTCAGAATGTGAAGGCATCAGATTTTTAAAGTCAAAACTGTTTATGATCATCTTTTAAAAACTTTTATTGCTTAGCAGGTTGCTTGAGGATCAAATTTAAAGCTTATTCAGTCATGCTTATGTCAAGGACCATGACTGGATGTTGTTCTGTGCCTTGCCTCATCAGATTTGGAGGAAAGCTAGATAAAGCATGCTTATAGACAGCATTACTGCCTTGTCATTATACTGCTGAAATAATCCATGTTTGACATGTCTGAATTGCTAGAGTAATTTTCCACCCGAGGGCCCAGCTCATTCTCCTCTTGTATCTTGTCTGTGTCAGTGTAAGTTCCTTTCTCTGTCAAATACTTTTGAACCTGAAAATAATTCTTATCGCCTTCTTCTTCTCTCTCTCTCTCTCTCTCTCTAATTAGCTGAAAAGCAAGGGTTTGACCAATACACTGCAATTTCAGCATCTATAGGAAACTAATGTTAGTGTTACTTTTTATTATTGCAACTTAAGATGGGTTACAAAAATGTTCCCCAAAATTTTTATGTTCTGAAGTCAACAATTATGAGAGAAAAATCTAATGGTACTTTATGTCTTTCAGAGAAATATGTCTGTATTTTGTCCATTTAGCCACAATTGTTCATCCTAGAAATCTGCTTATGAGTATAGTGTAAAATTGTAAAACTTTTTGTCCCTTCCCATTCAGTTGCCTCAACTAAAAGTAAGGGTCAAATTAGTTATCTCTGTGCAAGAGTAGAGCATCATACCAGAAATGTGGAGAAAGCAGATGGACATTTGAAGAGATTAGGACGTGAAAATGAAAAAGAGAGGTAATGATTGTAGTTAAGTTAAAAGTATCATTTTTAAGGGGTAATTCTTAGGGGGAGGCTTTCTGCTCTGTAACATCTTAATTTTGAAACCAATAGAACTTAAAAGTATTTAACTTTGACTGGATTATGTCCAAACGTTGTAAACAAAAGCTTCTTAAGTAGAATATTTTTCAGAATACTGTATATAAAGGCAGAATATATACATCTTACCCTGTAACTATAGAGATGCTATTGTTGCCATAAAAATACTATATGTCCAAAACCAGGTGAATTTTGTTCTTTTTCTCAGATGAAATTAACTTTTCCTTGGAATTTTTTTTTTATATATATAGGATCAAACTCTGGTCAGAAATAGCAAAAACAGCCCGGAAACAAAGTGTGTGGGATGTGTGTCGGGCTGCATGTAGATTCTGCCTCTTGTATGATGACAGTCACATGCCAAAAGGGTCAAAGCACACAAAAAGTAAGTCACCTTGTTATATGCAAGATTAATTTAATTTTAGGTGGTATCCTCAAGATGAATGCAAAGAATCTTTTTTTGCCTGAACAGCAGAGGATAAGAGTATTGCTCAACTATACCCCCATATCACGTTCCTGAGCATAAATCCTGTTGAACTCAGTGGAACTTCTCAGTAGACATGTATATGATTGTGCTGTAAGCTTAAATTTCCATTCAACCTTGAAGCTGAGTTGCAATCCTGTGAACCTCTGGTCAGAGCCGTTGGTCCGGTAGGGGCGGGGCCGTAAGTTTCACTCCGTCCTAGTCCCTTTACCGAGCGAGCAGGAGGCGGCCCCGCCCTCTCACTGTCGGAGCCTTTCCCGTGCGGAGAAAGCAGCAGGCAAGAGACCCTGCTGCAGCCTCAGCACCGGCACTGGGTTTCGAAACGTGCCATAAAGCGCGTAGCAACACCTGGAGAGGAGGTAACTCTGGTTCTGCCAGAATGAGTCATGGAGCAGGTAAGTCTTGCTCCAAGTGGCATTGGGGGTGGGAAGGGGGCGTAATGGGGCTGGGGTGGGCGGATTTGGGGTGGGATCGGCGTCCTTATCAGATGCTATATCCTATCCTTTCAGGCCTCAAGCACCGACATGGGGTTTCAAGTTCTACAGACTTGCTATTTGGACACATCAGTTCTGTCAATAATTAACTTCACAGGACAGTGTATAAAAACGGTTTTGAACATTATTTAGCAAGAAGGTTTTCTAACAGAAAATCTGTTATTTACTCTTTATCTAGTATTACTTAGGTCAAGGCAATTTATCCAATAAGTTAATTTTTTGGACCAAAAAAAAAATCTTAAACTACAGGGTTTTAAAAAAAAATGCACACTCTTTTTAAATACATTAACAATACATTCCAGATAAGTTCATGATTTTTTAAAATCCTTTTCTGTGGTGGCATCATTACTATGGAATTCCTTAGCAGAAGAGGTCTGATCAGCCACCCTCCCCGCCACTGAGTGTTTTTAAGCGAACCCTTAAAATGGTTTCATTCCACCTGACTTTTAACTGATTTTATTGTTTTAACTCTGCTCTGCTATTTTATGATTTTAGTTTTTGTTACTGCTTAATATTTGTTGCTTTCTTTTAATCATTGTAGTTACTGGTTTTTATGCATGTACTTTATGCCGTAATAAACCCTTTGTGTAAATGTTGTTTTTTTTTAAAGTGGTATATAAATATATTAAAGAAATAACATATTTAACATTTTTTCTTTCCACTCTTGTTTTTCAAGTGTTATAACCTCTCCTGATATTTGAGATAGGGCAGAAATCCAAATCAATGAGTATATATAGTCTAGAGTGGGCAACAGACCAGGAAAAAAACTGGCTTGACCATTTCCCCCCCACCCCCTTGAGCCAGGCTCAAGAAAAGTAAGAGGCAATGCACAACTCTCCCCACCATCTCTGTGTTTTGGCTCTGCCCCCAGATCCACAAAACAATGCTTGGCTGTGCCTTCCTACCCACCAAAAATCCTCTAGTCTATACCTCTACCCCCACTCTAGGCTCTAGCCCTGGAGCCACAGGGCTTTGCCCACAGGTCCCACTTGGGCAGCCAAATCCTGTGTAAGATACGGCAGCCCAGGTGCACCTCGAGGGAAGGGGATGATCGTCCCCTTTCCCAGATGCAAGGCGGCCCAGGCCCAATGAGTCTACTCAGATGTACACCAGCACTGTAGCTGGTGTACATCCAAGGCCTCCATGTAAGGCTGCTCTGGACCTGGAAAGGGCTTTGGATATCAGCGGATCTCGCTGATATCCCTGCCCTCTCCTGGCCCGGGGCGGCCAACAGCCACCCTCCCTCATCACCTGGTCTGCCCCTGCCCCAGCTGGTGTAGGACCTACCTTGCCCGGCGGGCCTGGGGACGGTCTGCAGGGGGAGAGAGGGCCGCCGGCATCTGCGCCAGCGGCCCTTACTCTCCGGGTAAATGCACTTTACAGCGTATTTTTGACACCCAGTGTCGGGGGAGCGCGGGCTCCTCCAGCACTTTGTTACACTGGATTGTGCCGTGATACAAGAATGCCTTATTTCAAGATTTGGGAGCTCTTTCCCTAACCCAAACCTTCCTCTAGAAACTGCAGAATGAGTTTCTGGATTGTTTGGTCTTGTAGTTTGGATTCATTATCTTAAGAGTAGAATATGCCTGCCTAGTATTCTTAACAGCTAAGAACTCAAATCCCGGGAAGGATCATAGTTCAGTTTGCATCCTAGGTGCAATCTTCAGGTAGGGCTGGGAAAGACCTTTATCTGTGACTGGGAGAGCTGCTACCAATCGGGGAAGTCTATACTGAGCTAGATGGGCCAATTGTCTGAGTCTGTATAAGGAAACTGCATGTGTTCCTATAAGAAAATTAGACTTCAATTTTTTTTTAAAAAAAATACATTGTTTATAGCAGGAAAAGACAATATTTTATGATTCCAAAGTTTACACAAACACATGCACACATAATGTAATGTGTTGAATTCATTAAAAAATGCAATTTACTTTTCTCTTAGGATCTAAGAAAAAAACTAGTACGATCACAATAGATGGTGATCACGAAGGATCTCCACATACAGAATCACCCTTGCCCATTCGATTATTCTCTTTGGACAGAGATTTACACAGAATATTGGCAGAAGTAAGATTCATTAACGCAGAGGTTAGTAAATTGTACATCTGTTAAAATAATGTTTTCTTTTTGAGCCCTTGGTTCAATGCTATGCTAATACAAATACAATGCTAATAAGACTGATTCCTATTTATCCCAGCTTGCTATATATGCATGCTTAGATATATTAAGAGGAAACTGAAGTATTTTCCACATATCTTTGGCTAGTGCAACTGCTTATACCAGAGGTTCTCAACCTGTGGTACGCGTTTCCCTGGGGGTACGCGGGCCACTGGCTGGGGGTACGCAAGATGCTTTTTCGCGTACTCTCTAAGGGTGCGCAAACCAGCGAAAAAGCGGTTCTTTCGGGTGGGAAAAGGTTGAGATACGCTGGCTTATACTATCGCTCTCATATATCAGACACATTTTGAAAGCTATAACCATTTAAATTGGATTGCTTGTACTGAAAACATCACAGTGCTTCTTTGAGTAATCCCTGCTTTCTTTGAAAACATGATTGCACAGTGTGTGTATTGGTAGGTGTGATACAGCCTCAGATATTCTTTTTAGCAGGAATATTCACAATCCCGTGCTTGTCTTTCCTGACTTCTCTGGAACTTTTATTTTTATTTCTTTTTTCATATTTCTGAACCACTCTTCTTCCAAGAAGCTCGGGGCAGTCAGTATACCTGGTTCCTACCTGTCCTTTTATCCACACAGCAACCCTGTGGTACATTAGGCTGAAAGACAGTGACTAGTTGAAGATCACCCAGGAAGCTTCATGACTGAATAGGGATTTGAATGTGGATCTTCCTGGTCCAAGTCCAACACTCTCTAATCACTATCCCACGCTATGTAGAATGTTACCAAAACATTAGTATTTGGGAACTGACATGTTGAATATCCATTAAAAATGTGCTAATTTGTGAAGAAGAAGAAGAAGAAGAAGAAGAAGAAAGAGCAGAGCAGCTATCTTGAATGATTCTTTTCCAACTTCATGTGCTATTTCTAAGCAGTGTGGATGCTCATCATTGGTTTTACCGTGAATTAAAATACCTATCTGTGGGACAAGCTAGACATGACTTTAATGTCAACAGTTATGAGGTGCTTGCTTTCTCTTATGCAGTTAACATGCGCAGAGTGCCCTATACAGAGTGGGATCAGGGTATGGGGGATTTAAGCCTACCCTGCTGTGGTTCCAATCCAGATTTCCCCCCTCCCCCCCCACACACACATGCTATTCCTGCTGGAAAAGAGTGCCCCATAGCAAATAGCACATGCCAGGCCTGATCCAGATTGGGACCATGGTGAGCTGATTTAAAGGTCCCCACCTCCCACCACAGTCCCAGACTTCTTCATTAGAAGAAACAAGTGCATCAGGAACTGGTCGCATCTAGTTTGGCCTTGTATACATTTCTTTTAGAAATACAATTTTAAAATCTTGTTGTAGACAATAAATATTGTTTAATAAATATTGTAAAATTTGATAATTTGATCTAATGCAGTGGTTCTCAAAGTGAACAATGGAAGCATTTGCTACCCTTTTAAGGGGCGTGGCAATGTGCGGCGGCAGCGTCACTTTGGGGCTCCTGCTGCTGTGGGAAAAAGGACTTTTCACATAGAGGGGGTTGCGCCAGCCCTCTGGGGGTTCTGCACCTCAGAAGAGTTTCCAGTCATGTTTGGAAGTTACTTTCGGTTTTTGGCGAAAACCAGAAGTAGCTTCCGAGTGTGATTGGAAGCTCTTCTGACACGCGGGTGGGGGGCATAGAGGGGGCCACAGCCCCCCCCCCGCAATGGCCAGAGGGCCGGTGCACCCCAGGTAAGTTAAAAAAAACTTTTCCCGCTGGTGATGCAGTCCCAGGAGCGCCGCTGTTGACTCACCCCTGCAAGAACTTACAGCTTCCCCTACTCACAGGGAGAACTTTGAGATCCACTGATCTAATGTTTATTGGATTGTTTGCACTTATACATTTTTTCTACATATTTTATATCGCATTACTTCAAGGAAGGGAAGCTTTGACCTTGACTTATAACACTGGTGACCACATATTTTTACAGGGAGCACATTTTGCCCAGGCCATGCGAGGGGTGAAGGTCCAGTAACGTAGGCTTTGTCTACATACTCCCACATAAGATGGACTATAGATGAGATGTGATTTTATGTAGCATCATGGCTAAGGGACTGAGCTGTGAATCAGGACTTCTCCAGTTCAAATCAAAAATCTCTCTTCTGCCATGGACTCACTAGGTGGCCTGAGGCAAGCCCCTCTCCTCACCTGTAATATAGGGATATGAAAACTTGCTTGTCTTAAAGGCTTAAAGCATGGCTGTAAATATTATATGTGAAGCACTTGACCCAGGGACCTGTCAGTTTTTCACTCTGTGAAAAGTACTACGTATGTAGATGGTGCATATAAATAAATACTCAAAAAGCTATGCAAATGCTTATTGTTGTTATGAGATCTCTCCCAACGTGAAAAACAACAAAACCTTTAGCAAAGCCATTTCTTTAAGCTTCTTGAGTGCTCATTGTGAGTGCACAGGGGAGAACAGCAGCAGTGAAAAACAAGGGGAAACCCTTTTGGAACCTGTGTGAGTGTGAGAGTGACACCTGTATAGACTTTAGTAGTTTCTGTGCCTGCTACCAAGGCCCTTATGCCATTTTAACACTATCAGTTGATGAAAGTGTACTGTTTGCTGTCTTTCCTCTCTGTGTTTGTCTTAGGCTACTATTCATTTATTAAGAACGGAAGGTGTCCGGCTGAATGATCCTGCAGTCATACCTGTCGAGACAAGTCAGCACCCTTTGGGACATTCTGTACACCAACACTGGTGTGAGTCAGACTGGATAACATACAGGTATAGTTTGAAGAACTGAAATCTGTTTTGGTTGATCATATTTTTAAAACAATTAGATCTTAAAATTAAGGCCCGTTATGGGTAGCCAATTAATGATTTCTTGATCATTTTTCAGAGTAATAAATGTTGGCTGTGAAAGACATAACCACAGCAAGTATTTCGTTGGAAGATCAAAAGAAAAGTTGCACAATAGGGTCAATATTTCTTCCCTAATTTGTTGCGAGGTTGTCTTCAAAGATGGGGTTTTAAGGATCTACCTCACACCTAAAACTCACCCATCTCTCTGGGAGTAGCCCGTTGTCTTAGGCATCCCTCAGTACTGAAGCCGCTTGCTAAACTAGAGAAATGGGTGCCCTGGTGGCCCTTTGCTCCTCTGCAAACGGACCTGCACATACACACAAACTCACACCACACTCCAAACCCTTGTAGTGTTTGGGTCCAGCGATCTATCAGAGAACGAGGGGCAACTAGCTCTTAGGCAGAATCCTTTTAAAATATAGACAGCACAAATAATGGAAACAGAGTGTTGTGATTAGGGGCAGTACAAAGAAATGAAAAGCAGACTTGAAGTAGTTCCTGTACTAAATATACATACTCTTAGGTAAGATGCACTCTTTCCCCTCCAGTTACTGAAGGCAGTTCACCCTGTTCCTCAAAGACTCTAGCACAAACCCCAGCTCATCCTTGTTTGTTTATTTGTCATGGGGTGTTGGGGGACTGGGTTTCAGCCCTTCTCATTGGCAAGTCTAGAATTGGGCAAACCTAGCCCAACCCTGGACTTTCACCTAAGTTATGGTCAGGAGGATGTACATAATCAGTCGACAGGTGCGTCTAGGACCTAGTGGGGTGCCACAGGTGTCATTCTTGTCCATGGCTTAAAATAGTGCGGTTATGCTATTTTGCTGCCTCTTGTACTGTTGAAGTATTATCAGTGCTTCCTGGCCTAAGTATGAGGATGTGAGGAGTCATGGTCATAATGGCAGCTGAACCCAAGCAATTGTGAGCCAATTCAGCTCCATTTTAAGCATTTTGTCTATGTCTTAAAGGTGCCCGTTTCCTATTCACCACATAAGTATAACTGTCTGTCACATTTATTTGGATACAATCCTATGTGAGTACTTACTCCTGAAGGATCAGAAATTGAACAAGATTAGCAGCCTGATCCTGTGTAACGCATTGCAAACATACCATAAAGCACGTTTGCGATGACTCGGGAGTAAGCAGCATGTGTGGAATATCAGTTTGGTAAATAATCCCCTTTATGTGTTTAGTTAAGCGAATTTGGATGATAATCTTTTTCTAGTCCATTCACGATTACATCTGCTTGGAACTGGTGTGAACTTCTGGTGTGAACTTCCAGCAACTTCTGAAACCACAAGACAACATGAGTTTATCAAGCTTTATAAATCCAAATTACTGAGCTTATGTTGGCAGGCTTAATTTGTGTTGGCACATAATTTATGTTATGCAATTCTAACTATGTTGGGATTCTTCATTCCACTCCATATCAATCTTGCTGCAAGATTATTGCAAAAACTACTTTGCAGTGATAGAAAGAGAGAGTAATATGACTCCAAGTGAGAAATGGGTCTTGAAATCAGAGCAGCTGAGTCATATCTGACCATTCCTTGCTCTGTAGAAGTATTAGGCAATTAGGGTCCACTAATTTTTTTAATGCACTGCGCAATAGATACTTGAAATAGAGAACTTTGCAATAATTTGATTTTTTAAATTAAAAAGAAGCAAAGGTTTCAGACCAACTGGGAGGCAAGAAGACGTGTATTTGCTAAATAAAAATGATATATGATGCAGGGGACATGACTACATGAACCGCTGCCACTGGAAAGGCTGCTTGGAGCTATATGGCTGTATATTTCAGCTTTCCAGCAAAGAAGGGCAGAGTGGTTCACTGATCTTTCATGTCCTGGAGGAACCCTGTCATCCTAGATAAATTAGAATCCTGTGTATGCTGAAGTGCAGCAGCAGCACATTAAAATAATTAGAAATCTGTATGTTCCTTAATGAAATATTGCATTGAAGAAATGTCTAATGGAATTTAATTAATTCTTTATTTTTACATGTACATTCCCTTCCACCGTTATTCAGATTTAAATTTTAATTATTTTTAAATAATATGTTTTTCCTGCCAAACGCTGCTGCAAAGCCCACCTTTGAACCCCTACAGCCCTATCCACCCCGATTTCCCATGCGGCAATGCAGTGGCTCCAGCTCCGCTGAATCCCATGGGGGAGTTTCGGCGTTGGGTGGCTTCCTCGGGGTAAGGGAACATTTCTTCCCTAGCTCTGGGGTAAGCCCCTGAGGGCCCGGTGGGTCAACTTGGACCTGCGCCAGCTCTATAGCTTTTCAGAGACCTGAAGAATGATGATTCTCACAGGAAAAATCCTTACTGCATGCATTTTGCAGTGGATTTATTTGATGGTTTTGGGGTGGACAATTTAAAACTTCTTTATTGTTAATTTCTTAGTAATTGGATAATCCACTTATCTCACTATGCTATGGAAAATTTTCTACGGGCTGCCAAAATTGGAGAAGAGTTAAATGAAGCATGGATAGTACACAACGCTGTGGTATATGTTTTAAATCACAATAAACATCTGATTGCTTCAAAAAGACAAAGAGAAATTGTGGATTCCCTGCACATGCTCTTTAGTACAATTAGGAATACTGGACACTGTGGGTAAGTTCTGAAACAGTTTAGCTGAATGGCTCATCTTCCTTTTTAATGTGCATGAGGACAGAATGAAAACCTGATTTCTACCAGTGTTATGAACTGTATATTTACAATGCTGTATCTCAGTATCACAAAATGATACTTGTTAGGACTGTATTGTAGTAATAAACCTTCACTCTGCTTCTGTTTGGTTTCCCCTATTTAAAAATGTGACTAAGCAAAACTTTTATCAGTTTAGAAAGGCTAGCCAGTAATCATGAAAAATTGTTCTGTGCATGATCAAAAGAAAAAATGTTTCACACATAGACCATTTCTCATGGCCCAATTCTATGGGCCTTTTACAACAGCAGGGCTACTGCCCCGCTGGCATAGAAGGCCCTGTGATGGCGTGAAGATCGCACCACTGCAGGTCAGTGGTGTAGGAATTGGTGGTGATCCGCCCCTGGGTAGCATCCGGGGGTGGTGGTGCACAATTCGGCAACAGGGCGGAAAACAGACTTTTTTGGCGCGGCAGGGGAAAAAGGAGTCAACCCCCGCCGCCTGGGCCCCTAGTACCTTTTTCCCGGCAAAAAAACGCCGGGGGATGTTTTTCACCAGAAAAGCCACCGGAGGGGGTGGGACTTGTGACATCACGTGGGGGGCTTCTAACATCACAGGTGTGTGTGTCACGGGCTGCCGCCCGCCCCGCCCCCCACAGAAGTTAGCTACGCCACTGCTGCAGGGCTATTTGAGGTAGCAGATCCCCACCACCGTGGACACCAGCCAGTGCTAGGACAGGTAGACTGGTGCAGGGGGGGATTCGTGGTCAGGGAGGAGGAGAGCAGGGGGAGTAACTGGCTGAGGAGGGGAAGGAACCAGGGTGTGTGTTGAGGGCTAGAGGGGGTTGAACTGGTGGGCAGGTGGGGGTGGACCCCTGGCTGTGCCTTGTACTTATGCCAACAAAATGGCTGGTGCAGGTCCAAGAAGACCCATAGACAATCGGCCAGCCTACCAGGAGGTATATTTTTACTTACTTCCTGCAGGCTGTCTGATCATCACCCTCTACACCAGGGGTTCTCAACCTTTGGAGTTCCGGGTACCCCCTATCACGATAACTGCTAATTAATTGGATTAATCAATTAATTAGGTAATTAATCATTAAAAAAGTACTAACACAATTTTAAATGTGAAAAAATGTCTTATTTAACTGTGTGGGGGGGGGGAGACACACACACATGCAAGGATCTCTTTTTTCTCCAAGTCACACTTCCCAAAATCAGCTCCTCCCTCCCCCACCCCACCAAAGTACATTTTCTAAAGTACAAAAATAAGCCCAAAACCAAAATCAGAGAGACAGAAGGGCTTCGAAAATAATTACAATTTAAAATCCATGTTAATTAACACTTAATTAGCTGTTGATGGGGCAGATAAGGGGCAGGGCTTGGCGTACCCCCAGCAAGAGGTCCGCGTAGCCCTAGGGGTACCCGTACCACAGGTTGAGAACCTCTGCTCTACACCATAGCATGCAGCGCACGCTCCATTGGCACAGCTACATGCTATAACGTGGCAGGGGATAGGATTGGACTGTTAAACACAGACTGGTTATTTTTGTTGCTCATTAATTTTTGCCTATTTTCAAGTATTTACCATATGTTGGCATCTCATCTAACTATCCTATATATCTTAATAGAAGAATGCAATGTTGGGCACCACGATCCTATCTAAGATGTGGCGGTTTGCCAAAATGGCCATCTGCTGCATCCTAGTCAGGATGCAGCCTGCGCCATGTGGCCGGGGCTCACCTTCGGGGTAGGGGAGTAACACTGGCGTTTGTCCCCTTTCTCCAGTGTAAGTTCCGGAGGCTCCAATGGACATCCTCAGATGCATGCGTGTAAGGCCGGCCTGGCCCAGGAAGGGGGGAGCATGCTGCCGATATCCCTGCCCCCTCCTGGGCCGGCCCAGTCAATCGCCCCACCCCTGCCACCCTGGCATGCCCTACCCTCGTCCTCTTGCTGCCTGGCGCAGGACCTACCTGTGTCCTGCAGCGTGAGTTGTGTGGGACGGCCCAATAAGCTGTGCCTGCCTCGGCACCAGCACCACTTACTCTCCCGCTCACTTTGGCACTTGCTCTGCCGGCCTAATTCTGCCCAGGATTGTGCTGTAAATGTGTGTTCATATTCTACTTCTATTATTTTGTGGGTGTTTTCATCTGTGTGTTTTTGTTTGTTTTGCTCAGGGATACTGCTATTTTGGTAGCATTATGTAATGCTCTGGCTCGTGGCCTAATTCTTCCTTGGATTCCAAAACCAGTGGCTAAAATTGATGAAAAGAAAGTTATAGAAGAAGGACCCACCAAGCGTAAAAAGGCTGCTCCTAAAGTACATGAAAAACCAGCCTCTGGACCAAGTTTGTCTGTGGATCCAGGTGGAATTCAGGATATTAAAGCAGCCATAGAGGTACATTTTTTCCATTGTATTGGTTTTTTGTATGGAGATGGGTTGCACAGGACAAAGAAGGACAAACAAAGCATTTTATGCCCTACGCCTGTAAAGATTTGAAAGAGTGTGCACAAGTTGTACAGCTTCACCTTAAAATTGGATGCCTGGGGCATCCACCTAAAACAATTCAAAAATAAAGCAAGAGTCGTAGACTCACGAACACTCAGCACTCACACCAAGAAGGAAACAGTAGAAGCACTCAGCATGTTGTCACTTTGACTGCACGTAAGACAAGATAGAGAAGTTTTTGTGGGTCAAAGACCAGGGTTACCTATCGGGCAGCCCAATCCTATCTGGGGAAGTGCCCTGCTGGAGGTCTACTCGGGAGAAGTGGACACTTGTCTGCTTACTCTGGGTAAACCCCCAACCACTGCACCAGCAACACCAGCAGGTCCATCAGGTGAGCTCATAAAGGCCCTTTCTTTAGCAGGTGCCATCACAGAGCATCACAGGACATTGTGATGGCATCTAGCTTAGATGCCTTTAAAAGGGGATTGGACAGACTTATAGAGAAGTCCATCACGGGTTACAAATCATGATGGCTGTATGCAACCCTCCGGTTTTAGAGGTAGCCTGTCTCTGAATGCCAGATGCAAGGGAGTGGCAACAGGATACAGGTACCTTGTTGTCTTCAGAGTTCCCTGAGGCATCTGGTGGGTCACTGTGAGATACAGGAAGCTGAACTAGATGGGCCCTTGGCCTGATCCAGCACGGCTCTTCTTATGTTCTTAGTTTATTTTGTCCTTGATTGTCCTAATGGTCCTTGATTGGTCATTGTGGACTCAAGAGGGGTGCCTCTCTTATTTTGCACCCTGCTGAGGATGTGGGAACAAACTCTTGATTTCTCCAGAGACCAGAGCCTCGATTAATATACACTTCTTGTTTGGATGTTGCCATGGAATTGGTGAGGAAAGCAAGATTTCGAGACTCCTATTTTCTTTTATTCGTGACGTTGTTTATGCCAAGACAGGAGCTTCCTGGGTGTTTGTTTACAGGTTTAAATGTGCTGTGCAAGCAAGGAGCAGCTGGTCGTGGAATTTTCCAAGAAACGAAAGGCTTCTCCCAAGTCATCCAGCTAGAATGGGGAGTGGGGCAGTGGTCACCCTGACAGACCAAAGTCATGGCCTTCTTTGAGGCCTTTGAGGCCTCCTGGCAGGAACCCAGTGCCGTGTATATATGTAAGCCATGTCCCGAGTGCAAATAAAAGCATGTCAGGCAACACCCCAGAATAATAGATCGTGGCCAGTCCACCTACTGACATTGCAGCCAAATAGGCGTCCAAGATGCAAGCAGCAGCATTGTGTACATACAAGCCAAGCAAAAAGGGTGGAGCTGGGCGGGGGGGGGGAGTGTTTCCTTCACAGTTTTTGAGGGAACTGAAATATTGCCTGGACATTACATTCTTGGAATACAAGAACCAGTTGCAGGGAACTAGGGTCCAGTGCACCCGGTGCACATGAAATTTTTAGGGGGGCCCCCTCGAGTCCCAACAAACTCATTGCGTATAATGTTAATTACGATAATAATTAATAATTAATTTATAATCCAAAACATTCACAGAAATGTAACATTTCATCCCCCCCCCCAGACCCTTACAGTACAGTACACATCCTAATAAAAATGGGTCGCCCTATGGGGAGAAAGGTGGGATATAAATTCAACAAATAATAAATAATAATTTATTATTAAATGGCACACCACATGGCACACACCCCCAGAGGCCTGGCTCCCAGGGGCCTGGACCCCCAGCCCCCCCCACCTTAGCTACGCCACTGACCAATTGTACTATATATAAGAAACATTTTTTAAGAGTTGAAAGAAAACATTTGGAGCTAGCTAGTGTCCACAGGCTGCCAGTTGACCATCGTTCAGAAAGGAAATGGCATAAGAAATGATTGCTTTTTCTTGCTTCAGGGTATATGTAATCTGAATAGTTTGGCTGTCTTCTTTCACTTATTCAGCAATATTTTGGTCATTTCATAACCATGCATTCATTCACTGTTCACTTCCTCATCTCAAAGGGCAAGGAACATCTTCTTTAATAACAAATGCTAGCATCAATTTCAATTTCTGGGGTTGGGGGACCATACAATATATTGCAATCTCATAGTAGCGTCTAGATGATGCTTAATAATTAATTAATAATAATAATAATCCCAAAACATATTTTGGGATTTTTGCACTGTCATTCTTTCTTAGGTGTGTGACTTTGCCATGAATTTACCTGATGGAAGTTTTCCTGAGGAGCCAGTGCCTATTGCTCTACGTCAAGAGATAATTGCTACCTGGGTGAAATCCAAACAATTAGTTCAGCAACAGATTTCAAGCAGGCACATAACTGATGATGAGGTATCAAATCTTATACATATATTTTAATATCCTATTTGTTTGAAAAATAAAATTCATGTGTTGAACACTTGATTACAATTGTCAGTGTCCAATAAGGCTGCAGTCCTGCACCCTGTTTAACCAGAGCACTATGCAGAACAACTCTAGTTGAATCCAGGATGCAGAATTCTGATCTAAATAGGCTGTTGTTTTTTAAATGAAAAGGGGATTTGCTTGTGACTGCTGAGCATTTACCTAACATAATTACATGTTTGTATGAGGCACAAAAACAAGACACAGTAAAATAACACTTGGCGCTGCCTTGGATTCTATTGCAGAACAATCTTTTGAGCCTGTTTCTGATGAGCTGTAGAATTCTTCTATTGTCATCTTAATTACCACAAAATGCATCAAATATTCTTTCTGCAAAGAACATAGGCAGCCCAATCCTATTGGGTTGCCCCACTGGCAGAATGCATGTGCTGCCAGCACTGGCTGTTGAAAAGCAGCTGTAAAGAGTGCTCCGGCAGCATGCTGAGTTCTATCATGGAACTTAAGGTGGTATATAGGGGGTTCTCACACTGTCACTGAACCTACTTAGCTTTGGCAGGGTAGCTGTAGATTCACCTTCACTCGGATCACAACTTGGGTTAAGTCTCCCACTGGTGACTGCATCATAAGTGCTGCTTTAGGTAAAGAAATAAAGTGTTTGGGCCAGTGGGAGTAGGAAGGCTGCCCATGATTAAAGACTTATGTAGTGTGAATCTGAGGTCCTCTTCTGACAAAGAGCACCACTTCAGATTCAGGTAGCAATTCACATGGCCAAATGTTTCATCCCCCAAAATTATTTCTATATACATAGCAAATGAATATTCCATGGAGAAGCTAGACTAGAGCCCTTCTCCATGATGTCCGGTTGTCTATATTTAGGAAATGTTTTTGTGTAGCAAAGCATTTAGCTGTATGAGAGCACAATCCTTTGTAAAGATCTGTGGGTGGCCCTAGGGCTGCCCGCTGAATCCTATCCCCATTCTGGGCAGAGGCGTCATTAGGGGGGCGGGGTGGGCCCCAAGGCGACGGAGCGCCAAGTGGCGGGGGGTGTACTTGTCTCCGGATCCGTTGCCCCCTCCACCACCTATTGTCTTTTTTGGCCGGGGACAGCCGCATCTTCGGGCGCAAGGTTGGCCTGCCCAACCTTCCAGGCTCCGTACGCCCCAAAAGTGGCCAAAAAGCGCTTTTGCAGCAGCGCACGAAAATGACGTCATGCCCTATAGGGGGCGGGGCTTGTGGCGTCATGTGGGGGGTTCGCGTCGGTGCCCCCCCACGGGGGTGTAGGAACACCACTGGTTCCAGGTCAATCGTGATTGGCCTGGAGGTCATCCCCCAATGGGCCTCCTCAGATTTCCACCAGCTATCGAGCTGACAAAAGTCTGAGGAGGCCGTGTAAGGGCTGCGCCGGCCTGGGAACAAGACAGGGATATGACGGCCGTCATCCCTGCCCCTCCCGGGCTGGCTCGGCCAACGACCGCCCTCCCTTGCAGCCTGGACCGCCCCTGCCAGTGGAAGCCTTACCTTTCTCCGGTGGCCGCAGGGACGATCCGGTGATGGAGTGAGGGCTGCCGGCCTCGCGCTGATGGCTCTTACTCTAAAGTAGTCACAAACGTGCTTTATGGCACGTTTGCGACACTTTAGAACGGCGGAGCGCACGCTCCCCTGTTCTAAAGTTACAGTGGATTGCGCTGTGAATCCTGCAGTCTGAAATGGTGCAGTTGAGGCACAGATTGACCATTTCCTCTGCTCTTTACAAGAACTAGAATTGCTGTTTGCTCGGCTTAAAGACATGTGATAAAGAAATATTGATGAATGTGTGTATTTACCAAAGCTGAATTATAACATGTAAGTGTACAGAAAATGAATTTGTAGAACCTAACTTTATTCTGTATACGAGACAAATAGGTCTTTCATTCTTCCTGTCAATGACAAGTGTTTTCACAATTTTTAATCCCATTTAAGCATCTGGCTGCAGTAAGTATGTTGAAGTTTATGTGAAGTACACTGCAGTAATTAATCCAAATTATAGCTATGCATGCAGATTTCTAAACAGTGTACAGGATCTGTCTTTATTCAGTTAGCATGCATTGTCGTGTGCAGAAACCCTAAGTAGAAATGTTTCTTCTTATTCAGAATCATGATGAGGGGCCCAGTCCCTTAACAAAAGTATTTATTGGTCTGGAAATGTACTCCTGCAATGGTTTGGGTCTCATGGACTTTCCACTTCCCAACTTACATCACGTAGGTTTGTTTTTGTTTGTTTTTAACTCAATATATTATACTTGTTAACAGAATACACCTTAACTGACATTCATAGTCGGAGTAACCTTTATTGGCATACAAAACATAACACATAACAACAACGACCCCACAGGAAATACTATAAAACAAAACAAAACCTGACATATACGGTAAATCAGTTGTTATACGTAATTAACTAATTTGTTAAACATTGTCAAAAACAATTACTAGCCAGTTGTGTTCTGATTGTATTTAGCCACCAACAGTAAGAACTTTGAAACCCTCTCCATAATTTTAACCAAAAAATCATTAAGAAAAAAATTCAGATTCATCAAATCAGAATACCCATCTCTTTTGGACAAAAAAGAGGCTAGACAAACAGCATGGGAAATAATGATCAAAGTAATTATCAAAACGTGTGGGTACAGTGGGATGAGATGATTCTTTAAATATCCAGGCTCCAATCCTTTTAGGATTTTAAAGGTCAAAACCAGCACTTTGAAACAAATTGGGAATCAATTATGTTTGTGCAATAGTGGTGTTACGTGATCGGAAAACTGGGTTCTCATCAGCACTCCAGCTTCTGCATTTTGCACCGGCTGATGTTTCAGTACACTTTTCAAAGGCAGATCCATGTTAGAATAATCTAATCTGAATATAAGCAAGACATGCAAAGCCATGGTCAGAACAGACTTTCCATTTACTGGCATTTGACTTTTATGAAAACAACTATGAAAGAGATCACAGTGTGGTCTAGATCATGGTGGTCCAACGCGTGGCCCGCGGGCTGCATGCGGCCCCCGGCGGCCTCTGCTGCGGCCCCCAGCTGCTCTTGGAGCTCCCTTCCCCCGCAGTCACCCACGCTCCCCTGATGTTCAGAAAGGCAGTCGGAAGCCGACCGCCGTTTTGATCTTCAGGGGAGCGTGGGCGGGGCATGCTAGACAGCGGGGCGGGGCATGCATCTGTCATTATTATTAATTAATTAATAATTTAATTTATTGTGCGGCCCCCGAGTTTCATGTCGAAGTTCGCATGCGGCCCTCGAGGTACGAAACGTTGGACCACCCTGGTCTAGATAGTAGTAAATAGGAATGCAACCTTGAATGTGTTTGATAGATAGACTAATGAACTACAGCTTTAACTGATTGATTGAGGGGGGACTTTTTATTGTTGAGGGCAAACTTTAATTGGTGGAGTTATAAATTAAGGATATACTTGTTTATTTCTTGAGCCTAATTGGTTCTTACCTGTTACTACATCTCTTAAAGACACTTATGTTTTTTGTTTTATCTCTTGCACTAACTGTATATCCCATTTTGTCATGGGATTCCTGGTTTTTCATCCAAGTTTTCAGTCAGGTCCACACTTGCCTAACCCTACCAATGCTGGCACTCCCAGAGCACCTACAAGGTCTTTCTTTCAGTCTTATTGTCTCATGTGTATAAGATGGGCAGCCCAATCCTGTGTAACTTTAAGCGGCCGGCCTAAGTGGACGGCCGCTGTATCCGATCGTCATTGCTACCTGCCCCGGGTGCACCAGCACTGAATCTGGCGTGCATTCAAGGAGGTCATGTAAGGCCGACCCAGGCAGCGACTGGGCATAGGATATCGGCAGAGCGCACTGTCAATATCCCCGCCCCCTCCCAGTCCGGGCTGGCCAATGCCCCCCCCTCCTGGCCGCCCCGTTCCTGCCCCTGCATTGAGCGACCTAGGCCTTACCTGGGTTGTCCAGTGCAGGTCCAGGCCGCTGGGGGAGTGAGCAGCGCAGGCCTCTGCACCAGCGCCACTTGCTTTCCGAGTGCCATAAATATGCTTTATGGCACATTTACAGCACCCTAGGCCAGCAGTGCGCACGCTCCACCAGCCTATAGTTACACAGGATTGCACTGTGAAAGCGCTAAATATTAATATTGTGGATCCAGGAAAATCTTTTTATATAACTTTCTGCAGTTAGTGAAAATGACTTCAGAGTGCAACTGGACAGACCCTCTGGTGCATCTTCAGACACTGACCAGGCTTACGCATTTTGCACACACTATCCATGACCATGAGCTAGTGATGAATTGTGCCCAAAAGACTCTGGATTTAGATGATGAAGAACTATATAACACTGATGCAAAGAAAAAAGGCATGTAAGTACATATGTGAGATATAAATGTTGGTTTATATGAAGAGTAAATGTAAGTTCAAATCAAGTTCATCTAATTACACAATTACAGGTGTAATGAGATTTGGTTTCTTACCTGCAGTTAAGAGACTGGGAACAGGCTATGGAATTGCACAGACCATATCCAAAGCAAATCCGTCAGTTACATTTTAGTTGCAGTTCAGGGATATGTTGGCATTGATATTTACTGTGGGTAAGTCTTCCAGATTCCAGGATTCTTTTCCAAAGTTGGAAGCTGACATAGAGTCAGAGAACATGGGTAGGCTTAACTACGTAATTAGTGATAACATAACCCTTAATTAGAGTTAAAACGGGAAGGTTGAATTTGATCTAGGAACAGGAGCAGCTGTAGGGAAGGAGTGTTGTTATTGCTATTATATCCCACCTTTTTTTCACATGCATGATTTTTAAAAAAACAGCAACAGTAAACAAAACAAAACCCAAGAGTTTGAGCAACAGACATCAGACAAAATAACAGATTATTGTGAAAAGAACCAGGGCTTCAACCTGTGACGAAACACTGGCAAGGGGTGAAACAGATGAACACTAGACTCTAGTGACTAGAGAATAGCAAATTCCACCTCGTGGACCAGGCTGCTACTGAGAAGTCCCTTTCTTGTGTCACCACTAGCTCAACATCAAAAGGGGGTGGGACATGCAAGTGAGCCTCCCTCCAGAAGCAAGCATCCCTCCCACCATCATCACAGATGTGATCCTGTGGCTCACTACCAATTATTTTACCACAGTTAAAAAAAATTGCTTTAATCACACCTATGCCAACTCTTGGTGGCCATTCCTTTTCTCTTCAGTAATCTCTACTGAATTGTAGGTTGGTTTTTGTTTGTTTGTTTGTTTGTTTTGTAAATGTGGTTTCTTTTTCCACATATTTCAGGTAAACTAGGCCTTGAACAAGTATTTTGTTCTGGGGTATTATTTAGTATGTGAAATACTCTGTAGGACTCTCAGTCCCAGATCTAATGAATGAATATAACATTTCATCTTTCGTGTACCTGTTTTCTTCATGCTGTTTATAAGTACAATTCATTATGAATCTTTGTATTGAAAAGTCAGCATGAGGTGGGGGGGGATTGGATCTTCTGGATATTCCAAATGGAACTTTACTGACCTCTAAAGGACATACTTATTATTGCATCATTTTGATTTTTTGTTAAGACTAGAAGTAGTCTCAGGACCAAGTTACAAATTACATAAATATGTGTGAATCTTTGTCCCAGGTTTGCAGGTTGAGAGAAGCTGCTCAACCCTTCCCTGCTCTGTTTTTATCCTCATTTCCCTTCCCCTGGGAGAAAAGAGGACCTGCAGTTTGATTCTCAGTAAATTTGACAATTTATTAAAAATGAATTTACTTTTTTAATTTCATGTATGTACGTTTTCAGTTAAATGTACAGGAAAAGAGATGCAACACTTTTAATGTAGAATCCTTCATTTTCCAAAGATGATTTCTGTGTACATATGTTCCGCTTTATTGGCACGGCTACATCAGTGGGAGGGGGACTTAGGTTGGATTGGGCTGTTAGTCATGATGACTAACAGAGCAATCCTGCCTAACTATCTGGTGGGCGGCCCACGCCGCCTGCTGGATCTTATCCTCATTCCAGGCCGATTGAGATTGGCCCAGACATCTATTCAGGGGAAGGGGCCATTCGTCCCCTTCCCCTGGTGTAGCGCGGCCCAGCCCCAATGGACCTCCTCGGATTTCCACCAGCTATTTAGCTGGCGGAAGTAAGAGGAGGCCGTGTAAAGGTTGCGCCGGCTGGAACGGGGATGGGGATATGGCGGCCGCCATCCCCACCCCCTCCCGGGCTGGCTCAACCAATGGCCCCCCTCCCTCACTGCCCGGTTTATCCCTGTGCCCACCAGGGGATCTCTTACCTCGTCCGGTGGCACTGGCAGCAGGGGCAATCCGGAGGCGGAGTAAGGGCTGCCGGCTTTGCGCCTGCGGCCCTTACTCTAGAGTCATCGCGATCGTGCTTTACGGCACATTTGTTATAGCTTCCGGCGGCCAAGCGCTCGCTGCACCGCTGGAAGTTTGTGCAGGATTGTGCTCTAACTTTGGGGGGATACTACTTTTGATTTTGAAGACTTTTGATTTTCATTTTATTGGAATGAATGAAAAAATCTGGACTTATAGCACCTGAATATGATTACTGTGACAAAAGTCAGCCTTCCAAGCTGCTTGAAGTCCATCTTGAAAATGAGAACACCCAAGCTAAGACAGAAAGTCTGCTGGCACTTCAGGCTGGTACTTCAGGCTTTTGCAGATGGTGTGCAAAATGACCATGTGCTGTTTCTGCAATAAAACATACTGTAGACATTTATGTAAATGGACAAGAAATCCCACTGTGAACTTGGATGCTCCAGATTCCCCCATAAGCAGAACTGAATGGACCAAATCAGTATCTAACGTTATTATTACCCTATATTTTAACAGGGGTCAGAGCAGTTCATGAATGAAATGCTAGCCTTTGTGTTTCTTTAGAATATCGAAAGTTCTGATGGTATTGAGGCTAAGCATCAAAACAAATATTATGCAGATACTAGTAGAGTGTGAGCAATGTTTCTGTAAAATATTAAACAAATTGGATATTGGAGCAGCTAAAGGAGAAAGTTTCTACTCCCTAACCTTCTTCACCTACATTGGGCCAGCATGGATGGAACCATGCTGGGCAGTCCCACCCACATCCCTGCTCTGTTTTGGCCTGCCCGCCAGTGAGTTGTGGTGGTGCCTAACAATGCAATCCTAACCAAAGCCCCGTGCTGGGATGCAGCAGTGCTGGGGCAAGCTCCGCTGTATCCAGCACAGGGCACTGGTAGCTGCTTTAGGCTCTGGAGGACCAGCGAGACTAGGTGCGTGCTAGAGAGGCTTGTGCAAGCAAGGTGTTACCAAGTCTCGCTGATCCTCGTGGCGGCAGGCTGCTGCTATGCCTGGGGGTGCCGATTGACGCCGCCGTCGCCCCCATGCCGCCGAATTACCTCCATGCACACACACACACCCGGCTGCTGCCGTGCCTGGGGGTGCACAAAGCTTACAGTAAGCCACCGTCGCCTGGCTCGTGCACCCTCCATCACCGTCACCCCTGTGCCACCTAGGGGGGTGCATTTTCACGAATGTGGCGGCAATTCAGCAGCGACTGCAAAAACGCCAGGAGTGCATTTTCGCCACGCCGCCGCCAATTTGGTACCAAAACCAGCGGCAATTCTGCACCCCCAGCACCTGTCGCCTGGGGCCCACCGCCCCCCTAATGACACCGCTGCCTAATCAGCCCCTTGCAATTGTATTTCTTTATTTTCATATAAACAGACAGACAAAACTGTAGGTACAATGACAAATTAGCACATAGAATGATTTATTTATTTTTTAGAATGATTTTTCTAGGTTTATTTGTGGCGTTTAGATTTTCTGAATTCATCATCATCATTTATTAATGCGGTCCAAGACCAAAAAGAACAGAATGCAACCAGATTAAAAACTTTTTAAACAAGATTTTCTGAATTAGAGCAAGGTATGTCATTGGTACAGAAAATTTTAAATACCCGGTATTCAGACTTAAATTCAAATGTATTGAATTTATTTGAGATCTTATCTCAGAGAATACCACTAGTAGAAACGTCTCTACAGAGTATATTTACTACAGAGTGTGCAAATATTCTGTGCTGGCCGCATACATTAAAAGCCAATTTGTTTTTGTCTATGTTATGAAAAGTCCAGCTGCAAATGGTTTTGTGATTTTTCTGCAGGAATGATTGCGTGTTGAGAAACGAAATGCTAAGCATCGCTACTTGTGCACAAGGGAAGAGTATTACGGAAAACTTGGCTGGAAAAAAACACTTACGTTTAGTAGCATCAAATTCCTTTGTTAAAAGTGCATGGTATGTTTTGAGCTTAATAAACACTGTTGACATTCTCTTCAAATAGCAAATGTTTAAATCCCAGAAATATGCAACCCCTTTTGTACTGAAAGGCATTGATACTACAAGCGTACAATTTTTCACCTGCTTAGTGAGAGTTCCGTCAGCCTAAGGAGTCGCAAAAGTCCATAACGCACTTTTGCATCTCCTCTAGTGTAAGACACACCAGCGCGGAGGCCGGCACCACTGATTCCGCTGCTAGGCAGACTCCATGCCACTGGACGCAGGTGAGTGCTGCGCCAGGTGGCAGGAGGGTATGGGGAGGGCGAGCCAGGGTGATGAGGGAGAGGGCCATTGGCAGACCCAGCCTGGGAGGGGCAGGGATATCGGCGCTGGGTTGCGCCGATATCCACATGGCCTCTCCAGACACGCACCAACTAAAGAGCTGGTGCACATCCAAGGAGGCCCATTGGGGCCACCAGCGCTTACACCGGGGAAAGGGGGACGGACGTCCCTCTCCGAGGTAAGACCTGGCCGCACCGGCACGGCCCGCATCCTGACTAGGATGCAGCAGGTGGCTCTTTAGGCTATTCTCAACACCGCATCTTAGGCAGGGATAGGGCTGTAAGACAACATGCGTTGTCAGGAGGTTAGCCTTGATGATCTTGAAGGTTCCTTCCAACTCTATGATTCTAGATTGAGATTCTATGCAGTTTTTGGGGGTTAAGCCCTCTGAACTCATTGGGGCTTTTGACTAACCATTCATAGTATTATGCTGTGAATTTATTTTGTTGTTGTTGTTGTACTGAAGTTGTGAAAATAATGGTCCAACCACAAATAAGCTTTCTTTTTCAATCTTTGCCAACATATTTAGAATATTGTCATTTTTAAAAAATATGGAAACTGGTCATTAAATTTCTTTTTGAAAGAAGAAACAAAAACAGCAACAATTATGAAAGTAAACCAGGATGAAAAATAGAAAGGACTGGTAATATCAAATATTAATCTTTATTACTATGAAACTGCTACATAGCTGTTCCCAGAATACATAAGAAATCCAGGAAAAAATTGAATTATTATGTAACAAGCATTATGTCCTTTCAGTTTGCTGGCTCTATTATGGATACATTGGAGAACAAGATTCAAGCCAGGATAACACCACCCTCTATTGAAAAGTTAGTTAATAATAAAGAATAAATACTGTATAAATGTAGGTTGTGCCCAGTTAAGTGTTTTGGATTTCAGCCCTAATGGAGTTTAAAGGAACATTAGGAAATGGAAGAAAACAATCTTCAATTTTATGACACATGGCTCTTTTTCCTGGTTACAAACCTAAGACTTTGTATAATCTTCATAGACACTCATCTAGTACATCCATGTATCTACAGATCTAGTACATAATAGCCAAATACGTATGGAGAAGTTAAGCATGCTACAAACATACATTAATGTGAAGACCGTCAAATAAAAAATTTGTGTAAGAAGTTACAAGACCAATATTTCCATTTTAGAAAGTTTACTGTATTCATAACAATAACATTAGGTAATAAGAAGCATTTACAATGCAATTCTGTGTATTTTTACTCTGAAGTAAATCATGCACTCGAGACCCAAGTGCCACGTGACAGAGTGAGCTCCCGTCTCTTGTCCCAGCTTCTGCCAACCTAGCAGTTCAAAAGCAAGAAATTGCAAGTAGATATATAGGTACCACTGTGGCTGAAAGGTAATAGCGTTCCATTAGCCACGCCGGCCACTTGACCACGGAAACATTTAAATTGGGTGCAAGATCTAGGTCAACCAATAAGTTTTGACATGTGGGGAAACATCTGGAAATATAGCATTAATTTTTCACATTGTACTAACCTAAGGGAAAACTGCTATAAAACTATGGCCAGATGGTATATAATGCCTCAAAACCTATATGAAATTATGGACACCTGTGATCCTCTATGCTGGAGATGTAAAAGAGAAATAAGAACTTATTGCCATTTATAGTAGTTTATCCTTTCTCTAAGAAATATTGAACTAGTTTTAGCAGAGCAGCTAACAAGATAACTGGAATTAATACGTCTCTGGACCCTTTAATATTTCTATTGACATATGTGAACCCTGTAAAATTATTTTGTACGGTGTTTTCAGATTTTATTAATGTTAAGAGTTTTATATTATATATGTATTTTATTATTATAAGCCTCTTTGAGTCCCCCCTATGGGGGGAGAAAGTGGAATAGAAATTTAATTATTATTATTATTATTATTAATAATAAATAATAATAATAATAAATAATAATAAATGTGGAGAGCTGCTTTTCTGCATGGAAATAGCAAATAGAATTCTTTTTGCTGAGTACTGAAGGGAAAGGGACATATTCACAACCAAGGACTCGAAAGAAAAATGTCTTGAATGTTCAATTATAGAACAAAAGTGTCAGGGTCCTGACTCACCACCCGCCTTGGGAGTTGGGGGGAGGCTCCCCCACCCACTGCAGAGGCAATCTCCCACTTGGGTGACGTCTTCTGTCCACCCATGACGGGCAGGACCGGCCCCCCAACTGGGCATGCTGGAGCAGCACTGTCAACTAGTGTGATGCAGGGCCGACTGGGACGTTGCCCTGGTCTCCAGCAGAAAGCTCAGCACACAAGGCTACTGCCGCTGTGCCAGGTCCAGCAGCGCATATGCCTGACTTGACCCCTGGCACCCCGTAAAAGATGGCCCTGACAGGCTGAGCCAACAGAGGGAAGGCAAGGGAGGGGGCAGGACCACCTGAGACTGGCCATTTACCCCGGCCACAGGCCAAAAGGTGCGAGGCCCCGATGGCCCCAGCCCTATAAGGGAGACTGGGAACGGCTGATGAGGAGGCACACGAAGGGAAGTGGCGAGGCAGAAGGATTAGTCCAGATGCCAATGACCTCAATCCAGAGCCAAGGGCCGGGAGGAGGATCACGGGTGAAATAACCCCCTCCTCCGGCTGTGTCTGAGACTGAAGCCCTAGGGCACTCGGCGGGGCCAAAGAGCTGACAGGCGAAGCCTGGCACCCCCCCCCCCCAACAACCCCCTCCTTGACAAAAAGCATTAAGAACTCAAGAAAGGAGGACAAACATGTAGTTGTTTCAATAAACGCTGGAAATTGTTTTTATTGGAGCAACAAATCACATACTTCCAACATTTATCATATATTTAATCTTAAGGAAATTGGCAATACATATTGATCAGCAAAATTTAGCACATGAATATTCTTCACTACATATCAATATTTTTGAAAAATATGCTAATGAAAAATTGTGTTTGAGAACAAAACCATGGGAATCTACTGAATAATTTTGAATGCAATTCAGAATTGCTGTTTTTTCTTTAAAATTGGAAAGACATTTTTTATACAAAAACTGATTTTTAGGCCCTTTTTATTTATACAAAATAAATGCTTCCTGTAATGGTTAAACCTCTTGCTTCATTGAGCAAATGTGATATCTGGATATATGTACACACAGAGGATACTGAGTGGGCTTCATTGTAATCAGATTAACTGCCCAATCCTGTGGGCACCCTGTGCCACTGGAACTAGTATTCTGGTGGCGCAGCTTACTCTATGGTGGTCACAAAAGGTGATGCGCCATTCAGCACAACTGAGTCATCACCACAAGCAGTGAACAGCTGAGTGCCAGTAGCCTGCAAAGTAGCCCTGATGCTTTTAAGTTGGTATGGGGGCAGGCAGGGGGAAGAATGGGATGGAGACCGGGGCAGGGAGGGGTGTGTGTTGAGGCCAGGAAGGGGGCGGTACCAGCAGCCAATATTTTATCCCCCTTTCCAGCCTCGATCTGCTTTCCCATGTCCACTTGGATTTGCTCTAGCTAAATCACTGGTGCAGATTGCGGAGGCTTACCCCCAGGCAAGGGAACAAATGTTCCCTTACCTGGGGAATATCTCTGGGACTCCCCCCCCCCGCAAGATGTAGTGCGCACTCCGATGGTGCAGCTGCATCTGTGGGGGGGGGGGGGTTTATTGTAGAAGATGGGGCCCAGATCCCTGTCTGAACAAGAACAAGGCACCCTGGTTCCCACCTAATTGCACTCCTGAACAAGGAGAGGGTAACTGCCACCACCTGGGGTCACACCGGATCACTCAGCCCCCAGGCTCTGAGCATCTATAGGAAAGCAGACGTGGGCGACTGACCTCCCTGAATAAGGGAGCCAGGCCACATGGTTGCAAATCAGCTTACGCTGGGGTAGCCATGGCACAGCAGTCTCAGGCTTGACTTAGCCCACTCCGTTTCCCCATGACTGAATAAGCACACTTTGGTAATAATACAGTATAATGATTTTATTAAGATATCTTTAAGACTATGCGTGCATAGATTCAGAAGACAGATAATACTGCAGGCTTGACATATACATTACAGACTTACAGGAAAAAAACAATACAACTAAACTCCTAAGATTAACTGTTCCTAACTCTCACCAAGAATAGTTTCCCCCACCCCACCCCATGGAGGGTCTGGGACCTTACCCACCTGATGCTGGGGTAGGCAGGATTCCATCAGGTCCCATAGCAGAGAAGCGTGGAGCAGACTCACGATCCAGGATGTAAGCAAGCCCGCCTTAGAGTGAGACACTTAAGTACAATTTTAGAGATGTCCAGTGATTGACAGGTCAAGTCACCCTATGGAAAATGGATCCGCATAGTTTCTTCCAGAAGGGTTACATAACCATCACTCACCCCCTCCCAACTGGGAGAGATCCACAGGTGTTGTGAGTTAACGAGGATGGCCTCGCCATTATCTCATTCCCACCAGATAATGAGTTCCCAGAATGCGTTGCCAGCATGGCCAGTGCTGAAAGCGCAGATGGGCCTCTGAGAATTTGGCTGTTGGCCAATCACCATGCTACAGGCAGATTCTGCACATCCTGTTCAAGATGGAGTTTTGCAAGAGACCGAGATTTGCTCTTAACATTACAGTTATAGGATTGGACAATGATTTACAACCCAGTCCAATGTAAATCCTCGCATGGTGATGCAGCAGCATTCTGCTGGCACAGGCCCTCATTAGGATTGGGCTGTTAAATTCTTATTCTGTATACAGAACTAAACATCTTCAATGGGATTGTAATGACCATAAAATCAATGTATTTAAAGTAAAAACTGCCGTTAGAATCATGTAAAATTAAAACCACTGTTTAAAAACAATAAAATACACTTTTAAAACTACATAACAGTTTCGTTCATTCCCATGAACGTCATCGGATGTACAGAGCCTAACTGTCTGCAATGATCATACATCATTTACTGTAGATAGGTTTAGATAGGATTGGGCTGTAAGTGCTGTTTACTAAATACAGCAAATATATGAATTTATTGTGTTTTCCCAAGGTATGCAGGAGAAGCAGGGAATATTGGCCTTGCGATGATAGCAGCTAGACACTTCTGGAATGCATGCTTACCTTTCATTGGTTCTTCAGTAGACAGACAGCAGCTTAAAAAGCCAACTGAAATCATTCTCAAGAGCCTCGTTAAAGCAGCAGAAGCCAAAAATAAACAGGTAATGAATAGCAGCACCTTATAGCTAACACTTTACTTCCACGGCAAGTAGAAATGTTTTGCTTTCAGCCAATTGAAACCCAAAGACGAAATGTTGGCTAGTTAGTTGGAATCGGTGTGCTAAATTTACAAGGGGGACCTGAATTTCCTGCTTTGGTGGGGCATTTTTTAATAAATGCAAACCCACCCACCCCCATTTCCTTGTCCTTCTAACTACTTGGTTCGCTAGAAGTCTTCAAACCTCTCTTGCCTGTCCATTGTCTTCTGCCAGGAAAGTACAGCACCTCCTCTTTCAGCCGGCCATGTATCTTTCTCTCAGCCCAATAGTCTTTTCAGTACCTTCAAAGAGCTTCACTTTTTGTCAGAGTATTCTTACTGTTCATAAACATACCTTCTTCACTTCCCCCACTTCATTATTTAGGACTCTGAAAATATGATATATTTGCATCAGTGGCATACAGCTGAATTTCAAAGCAGCACTTCATCAGATGGTCATTTTTTTCCAGGTAAGTTCTTGTCTTTCTGTAAGGAGGATTTTTTGTGAGTTGATGGCATCAATTCTGTATTATTAAAATATTATCTTAATGTATTTCAAAGGTGCTGATGAGGACTTGACCTTAAGGACATTCTTGTATGTATTATTGTTCCAAGTGTATGCTGATAAAAATGATTGGGAGGCAGGACTCAAAGTGTTAGATGAAGCTGTTCAGTTGCTCCCTCGAACTAAGCACAGACTGTAAGTTGTTTGGACGCATTTTCTAAAGATTTTTAAAATATAGAATGTTATGGCTGCTTTAGTTTTAGATACCACAGTCACAATCCAAAATACTGAGCGTTCAGGAACTTCCTTTTATAAAGGAAAATGTTCCTATGTTCCAGGGTTGGGAACTCGAGTCTGGGGACTCATTCTCAAGTCTAACTTAAGTTGCTGCTGTGACTTAACTCAGACTCAACTCTGATTCCACAAGCGACTGACTCGGACTCAACTCACAGATTGGCCTCTTTTTGGCTGAGTTGTGATTTGAGTCACCAGGGGGTGATAGGGAGATTTTTTTTATCTTGTTTTTACATTTGGGTGCCTTCGCGCACCAAACTGCTGTGTTTTCTTGCTTTTACAAAATGAAATCGTGCTCCAGGAGGCACTTCCTGGTTGCGCAATTCCTTCCTCCCTTCCCCTAAGGTTGCCCCAAAATGCATTGCATTCTAGCGTAAGTCTGGGGGAAGGGAAGGAGTCGCGCAAACAGGAAGTGTCTCCTGGAACGTGATTTCGCTTTGTAAACGCAAGAAAACGCAGCAGTTTGGCATGCAAAGGCACCCAAAGGTAAAAACAAGATTTTTAACAATTGACTTGAGACTTAGACTAGAGGTTCGGAGCCAAAGACTTGAGACTTGACTCTAGACTCGGAGCCAAAGACTTAAACACATCACTGCTAAGTTCCATGCAAGTGGTTCTCAATTGTTTACAGAGTTGCTCAGTGCAGATAATCCTGGTTTGTTAACAGATAGTACAAACCACGGTTCCCTGAGTTCATATGTAAATGTGGTTAGTTCAAAATGGAACGTTTTCTTAGATAAGAAATCTCCTTAGATAAGGAGAGTTATCTCCTCTTCTGCACACAAAGGGGAAGAGAATGCACACGAGGCTGTGGGGAGGGCAGGTTTGTCTACATAATTGAAGACATGGTGTAGATCAGGTTTTCTTTTTTTGCTCATGGCCCCATTCTGAGCCTCACTTATTTCCGTAGCCCCCCTCATAGCCACTGTTAGTTGGGAAAAAGGTACCTTGCCATCTGCACTGTTTATTCTAACAATCAGTAATTTATTTCAAAGTAACAAAGAAAATTCTTAAAGACATAAAATGTATAGTACCAGCATAAAGCCTGCTAACAAGAAATATTCTGATAATTGGCACTTTATTCAATGTGATCCTTGTGACAAATTCATCATATGCCTGGCAGTTAAGTTTGGGTGGCACCCTCAGAAACTTGCTGTGCCCCCCTAATGTTTGTGGCCTCCAGGTTTTAAAAGTTGCTTGTAATGTGATGTGGCAGTAGATTGATGGGGTAATACTCTTTGGAACCAAAGGAAAGGCACCTTGCTGCCCATGTGAGAACACACAACATGTCACTCAGTAGATCTCTCCACTCAGTCACTGGGCATCAGTAGCAGTTTAATTAAATGGATTATTCCAAGTTTCTGCTCTGTGAAAGGAAGAAATGTCCATTCACAAAAGGAAAGTTTAGCTCATGGAAGATGTCCTTCCACTCATGGAAAGGGCCCTTCTGTGACATTCCTCCTCCTCCTCGCTGCTCTGCTTGAGGAAGATGTTTCCACACAGTTTCTAAGGATTTCCCATCCCATTGTGGGCCATATCTTATTCCACTATTCCTGAGAGTCCCCCAGCCCTCAAGAGCAGCTTTGAGGGTGGAGCTCAAGGAGGTGCAGTTAACACGAGGGTTGGGAAAAATCCCTTGCAGAAGTATTGTTCATCTCACACAAGTTTAGATCCAGTCCATAGTTCTGACGGGTAGCGCAATCCTGTACAAAGATCCCATAGGGCCGGCCGAAGGATCCTCAGCCCTTCCCGGGCCGCTCCTGTGCAGCCCGGGGTCTCCTCGGGAGAAGGGGACATTCGTCCCCTTCCCCTGGTGTAGGGTTGTCCGGGCCCAATGGATCTCCTCGAATGTACGTCAGCTCTACGGCAGGGAAAGGGCTGCCGAGCCCGGGAATGGGGATATTGCCACTGACATCCCCACCCCCTTCCGGGCCAATTCGGCCAATGCCCTCCCTCCCTCACTGCTTACCTTGCTCCAGTGGCTGCAGGTCGGTTCCACTGTGGAGTGAGGCCTGCCGGCCTCCGTGCCAGTGGGCCTTACTCCAAGGGTACCAAAAACACTCTTTACGGTGCGTTTACGGCACCCTCTGCCTGTGGAGCATGTGCTCCGCAGGCGGAAATCTACACTAGATTGGGCCGTTACTCATTTACATGCTGAAGTTTGGGTCAGAATTTACTACTATCATTCATGGTGATAGGTGTGCCTATAGATGCTGACTTGTGACTTCCACAATAATAAGAGAAGCTCTAAGAGATCACTTTGTCTAAATTGATATTGTCACTGATAAAGATAGACTTTTTAAAATTATTTTTCCAGCCCACTTTTTAAACATTTGGTAATGGTGAAAGCGAGACTTGGACGTAACTATATAATGGAAATTCAAAAATTCAAAGATGAAAGTGAAGACTATTTGTCAAGTATGTGGCATCGTCTGGCTTTTGTGTCTACCGATCTTGTGGGGCAGTTATCCTGTTATCAAAATGCAATTGAAGTTTTACAGGTCTGTACTGTATCTGCCTTCATTTTTAAATATAAGATTCAAGTTCTGAAAATCGTTTCTGAGACTACTAGTTTCAGTTTTTGATAGCCATCTTGTAGACACCTTTAGAGTATCTGATTTTAGAAGCTAATAACAGCATCTGAAGTTGGAAGCTTAAATCCACTTCTCACACTTCCAGTTTTTGATTATACAGTATTTGACATTTTAATTTTTTTCTTCATTTTGATTAGTATTCCTTTCAGTAAATACTGACCATTTCAAATATCTGAAAGAAGATGAGCGATTGTATATACAGTAAATGTGTTTCCTGTTCAGACATTAAAATTATACCTATGTATCTTTTAGTGCCTGCCTTAATCAAGGTACTTTGCCCAGAGGTTGATGGTACCATCCCTCTTGCCTTGATGATTTCTGTTTATACTATCACTTTCATTGTGTTAATTTCTGTGTTTTCTTCCAGCTTTTATCAGTCATTATGACAAACAAAATACGTTTGAAATGTTGTTTTGCTGTTGTGTTTACAAGATAACTTGGGGGTGTAGATTGCTTGTCTAAGATTAGTGTATTGCTTGCTCTGCATTTGATTTTTATTTGTGCTCTGAAAAGGAATTTGAAATCTTTATCAAGGGCAACTTGCCTAATAATTCATTTTACTGTTTTTTAATAGAAAAAAGAATCTGAATTAAAGAAAGTTGATAATATATTAGGATTTGCAGAATGGCTGTATTGCAACCAGTTTCCTCTTAGTGAAGCTATTAAACACCTGGACTGGGCAATATATATATTGATATACCTAACACGTATCAGAAAAAGCCATGGTGATATTGGTATGTGTTTAAATACTTTCTGTGTTTTCTTTAATTATTATTTAAAATTAAATAATTTCAATGTTAGACTTTGAGTTGTCCTATTAACTGTATTTTTTCATTATTTTAATAAATAATAATAATAGACATTTAAAATCCATTTTGTCAGACATTTGGCATGCTGTGGCATAATTGCTTCTTTTTAAGTGGAAAAAAAATACCAATACCATCTGTTGTTACTTCTGACTGTAGATTCAAGCTACCAAATTACAATTGAAGATTTTAAAAGTATAAAGCAGTTAGAAGCTTTGGTCAGAGCTCATACTCTAATGGCTGTCATTTCTGGCCATGGTTCGCCTTCTCATCAGCACCACTGTCTGATGGCATATGCTTTTGTGATTCGCATTTGGCAGGTGAGAAGATATACTTAGCAGATTGTTAGATGTTGTACCCTGTAGATCAGTGGTTCCAAACCTGGGGTATGCGTACCCCCCAGGGGTGCGTGCCAAAACGTTTATATACCTGCCAATATACCGTGCTTTGCAATGCCTCCTCGGGTCACTAGGACATGCACCAGCCAAAGAGCTGGCTCAGGTCCAAATAGATCCATAGGAGACCATGGCGCAGGGTAAGTAAAGCTTTACTTCCCTCTCCCATCATGTCATCGCTCACACACACACAGCACAAGCTTCCTTGGCACAACTGCATTGGTGGGGGAGAAAGATAGAATAGGGCCATAGGCACTTTCACAAATGTAAGAATGATGGACTTTAGTTAATGCAGGATGCAGCTGCAATTGTTTAAAATGGTACAAGTTGGCAATTACATTAACTTGTATTTAATTATAGATTTGCACTTTATAAAAATAATGAAGATAACTATCGACTACAAATCTCAAAAAGTCCTAGGTGGTTTTCTTAAACACTATTACATTTTCTGTGTTCAGCTATAACAGGGGTTCTTAATCTTTGGATGCCCGGGTACCCCCTATCACAGTCCAGTTTTCTGAAGTACCCCCTGCTAATTAATTGGATTAATCAATTAATTAATTAGGCAATTAATCATTATATAAAAAGTACTAAAACAATTTTAAATGTGAAAAAATGTCTTATTTAACTCTGTGTGTGTGTGTGTGTGTGTGTGTGTGTGTGTGTGTGTGTGTGTGAGAGAGAGAGAGAGACAGAGAGAGAGAGAGAGAGAGAGAGAGAGAGAGAGAGAGAGAGAGAGATTCAAGGATCTCTTTTCTCCAAGTCACACTTCCCAAAATCAGCTCCTCCCTCCCCCACCCCACCAAAGTACATTTTCCAAAGTACAAAAATAAGTCAAAAACCAAAATCAGAGAGACAGAAGGGCTCAGAAAATAATTAAAATTTAAAATCCTTGTTAATTAACACTTAATTAGCTGCTGATGGGGCAGATAAGGGGCAGGGCTTGGCATACCCCCAGCAAGAGGTCCGCGTAGCCCTAGGGGTACCCGTACCACAGGTTGAGAACCTCTGAGCTATAACATTCTTACTATTGAAGGATACTATTGTTGTTGTAGATTTTTCTTCTTTAAAAATGTAATTATTTTTGTCCAGGTTTCACTGTCATCAGCAGGATCTGTTTTAAAGACATTGGCGAAAACCTCACCACCTCAGGCAGCTGCTCCCAGCAAACAAGGGAAAACAACCTCACCAAAACAGGGGAAAAAAGATGCAAAACAAGTAAGGCACTCCTCTATTGGAAAAGCTTACTTTCTCTTCAAAGAAATGCATTACAAGTGGATAGTTCTCTGGTAATAAATTATGGAAATTATATAGGCTATCATAGAAAAGTTCTATGAATTCCTGTAAAGCTTCCCTTTAAGCTCACATACATCTCCATTCAGTGAGAAATTTGTACGTAGAAAATAAACGGAGTACAGGTGCGACCCCCATATTAGCGGATCCACTTATCCGCGGTTCCTCACAGGACCCCACACACCCATTACCTTCCATTATCTTCTTAAAAGAACATGTCTTTATTTAACAGAACGCTATAAGCATGCAAGCTTATAGCAACAAGCAGGCAGGCAGGCTGCACGATAGAGGGACACAGAACAGAATGTTTACAAGAAGCAGGAAGTGACCTGTTTCCTGTAAATGTTCTGTTCTATGTCTGTTTATCGTGCAGGCTGCCTGCTGCTTGTCGTTATAACCTTGCATGCTTATAGCAAAGACATGTTCTTTTAAAAAGATAAAGGAAGGTAATGGGCATGGGGGGGCATGGAGATTGCGTTCCCCTTATCCATGGTTTCTGGTTTCAAGCCAGGGGCCAGGAACGTATCCCCGTAGATACCAGGGTTGCACTGTATAGGCAATGCAAAAGGCTGCTGTGGATACCCAGTGCTTGTGCAAACTAGCCTGCGCTGTCGAAAAGTTGATTGGCCTTTCAGCCCTGACAGAGTTGTTCACCTGTAAGACACAAAAAGGAGAAGCAGGCACTAAATTCAGTCCAGATAGCAGCATTCCTTCACTCACTTTGCCCTCCAAACTGCTTAACAGATAATCACCTTGTCAGCCTCCTGCACCGCTCTTCATTGGGGACATGAGTAACAGCTATGGATGTTATCCTATTCTCCATGCCCTGCATTTGAGTTGAGGAATAGAAGCCAATCATTCAACTTGGTTCCTGTAATGCTACTACTGTATATCTCTTCTTCTCTTCCTGTTTTTTCAACTGGATAGAATTTCTATCAAGTAGAAGAGAAGAAAGGAAGTGAGAAAGAGCCTGATCTTATGGCAAGAAATTATAAAGCATTTCCTCCCCCAGGAAAGTGATAGAAACAGCACAAGGCTGCAATGCTATGCATATTTATTTGGAAGTAGATTCTCTTGAAAACCGTGAGGTTTACTCTAAGTAAATATAGTTAGGATTGGACTGAAATATTTTTGGATGTGCTCTAGTCTAAGCTAAGTGGTGTCTGCTGCACTCTGTGATAGTGGTGGGTATCAACTCTGTTCTCCCAGACACCTCCTTGATGCTTAGCCTGCAGGACGCAGAAATTCAGATAGAATGTTAGAGGGCTAAAGTGAGTGCAGTGTATATCTCCCCAGGATCTAGGCCCTTTGTTTTACCCCTTGGTGGATACAGAATTTTATTTGTTAAATGTATCTACAGTAAATTAAAAATATCAATTTGTGTGTTTGTGTGTGTGTGTGTGTGTGTGTGTGTGTGTGAGAGAGAGAGAGAGAGAGATTTAGAGCATTTTATACATTGTGCTGTTCTAGTGTACAATAAAAGCATAGAATATTTTTTTTCCTGTTCCTTTTTTTTCTGAAGGCTGCTGCTGGTCCGGCTTCACCAACAAGTCCTACTACAAAAGATAGATCCTCAAAAGATAAATCCTCAAAAAATGTCAAACAGGTACCATTTCCTTTTGATGGGTAGGTTACAAAGAAGGATCTCAGTGGAAGGAAAAGTGGTGTGGGAGGTAAATAGCTGCTCTCACTGTTCCACAATGGTTGAATTTTGCTTGCATGAGAACACACACAGCAAGCTGTGCAAGTGCAGTGGTGTCGCTATAATGGGGCCAGGGAGAGCAAATGCCCCCAGGAGACAACCGCTGTCTCCTCACGAGGAGCCATGGTGGAATTTTTGAACTCCGCGGCTGCTTTTTTGCAGTCAGAGGGCTGTCTGAGCAGCCGTGGAGCACAAACATGCCAAAATCGGCGCCTTTGTGGGGCCCTCCCACCTTCCCTGAGTCTTGGAAAGCTTTGAATGAAGCCTTCTGGGAGTGCAGTCAACCCCACATGACCCAGTTAGCAACACAGCTGTGCAAGTGGAAGAATATTTGTTTGTTCTAAAAATTCTATCCCACCTTTCCTCCCCTAAAAAGGAAACACTCAAACTAACGATAAATAAAATGTCCATTAGAAACAAAAATGAAACGACAACAACATTGAAAAATAGCAGCCAATTTGAACAAACATAGTAAGACCTCAAGCAAACCTACATAAGCAACAAAATCCAGGACCAAAGCCAATCTGAAATGGCTTACAATTAATTACAATTTCAGAACGGTATTATTTATTTATTTATTTATTAAATTTATACCCTGCTTTTTTCCCCCATAGGGGGGGGGACCCAAAGCGGCTTACAATAAAAGCAAGCCATAAAATACAAGCCATAAAATACATAAAAATCATAAAACTGTGACTATATAATATAAAAATGCTTAAACATTAATACAATCTAAAAAACAGAGAGGAATAAAACAGAGGAATAAAAGCAACAGTAAAAGCCTCTTATGAGAGAGGGCTGGCCCTCTAAAATGTTAGGCTGGGCGGTGACTTCAGAGGGCTTGTGTAAAAAGAAATGTTTTCAGGCCCCGCCGAAAGGCCTTTAAGGAGGGAGCAGTTCGCAAATTTAGAGGGAGGGAATTCCATAAGGTCGGTGCCACTACTGAGAAGGCCCTATTTCTTTTAGAAGGGCCTTCTCCGATGACCTGAGGGGGCGGACCAGATTGTACGGAAGTAGGCAGTCTCTCAAATAGCCTGGCCCTGAACCGTATAGGGCTTTAAAGGTCAAAACCAGCACCTTGAATTGGGCCCGGAAACGAATTGGCAACCAGTGCAGCCACCAGAGCAGCGGCTCGACTGAGTCAAACTGCTTACTTCCGGTGATTACATGGGCCGTCGCATTCTGCACTAATTGCAGTTTCCGAACCATCTTCAAGGGCAGCCCCACGTAGAGTGCATTACAATAATCTAGCCTTGAGGTCACCATAGCATGTATCGCCGTGGCCAGGCCTGCGCGATCCAGTATGCAAAGGAGTGATCAGAGGAAGACCATAAAAAGGTAGATCAACATCAGGACAATACTACGAAGTGTTTTGCAGACTCAAAGGGCTAGACAAATGCTACATACTATTATTACTACTCAGTCACCCATGGAAGAGTGGTAATGAGGAAGCCAATCTGCTCTCCTAAGACAGAGACTTCCACATCCTGAGCGCCACCACAGAAAAAGCTTCCTCATGTGTCTCCACCAATCAAACTTCTGATGATGTCAGAATAGCTTCATTTTTTCTCACACAGTGCTCTAGCGCAAAGTAGCCATCCTTTTGCATAGGACACCTTGTGCATGCAGAGTGGCACCTTGGGATCCCACCCTATGGTTTAATGTGTTGGAAATTTATGAAAAATAAATTCCTTGCAAACAATCTTATTTGCAGATGCAATCTTTTATTAAAGAGAAGCCTAAGAGGAAAGGCCCAATTGATGCCTTACCAGCAAATGTGGAAGAATGGGCTAGCTATGACTGTCCAGATGAAATTAGAGATGCCTTTAGACAGGACTCAAGTAGCTATGCTTTGAACAGGGACAACATTTTAGCACCTGTGAGTAACATTTTCAAAATACTATGTTTAAGGGACGGACAATGGTATTTTATTGAGCAGTCTTATTTTTGTATGCGTTTGAGGAGCTTGTTGGAGTGGGAAGGAACAGATTTACAATGACAGACATCTTGGACTGTATTTGACTGATAAAGCCATTTTTTAATGTAAATGTTGAACGTTGCTTTGTATTTCTGGTTTTCAGGTCAGTACTGAACAGTTTATTTCTCTTTTTATCCTTTGGAAAATGCAGTCCAAAGTGCAGTGCAGGTTGCAGTGAAGGTGATTTATTAACAGCCCAATCCTATCGGGCTAAGCTGCCAGCGGAACTCACGTTCCGCTGGCAGCGCATACCGCCGGAGTCTTCCTGTCTGTGTCAGCGGATCCAAAAGAACCTGCCAAGGCAGGTAAGACGGTGGGGGAGTTGGAGAGGGAGCGGGGGAGGGCAGAACGGGGGCAGGGAGGGGGCAAAACTGGGCAGGGAAGGGGACGAACAGAGGGTGGGAAGGCTGCAAGAGGGTGTGGATCCAGCGGCAATGGCATGCAGCAGTCAATCCCCTGCGGCAGCAGCCTTCCTGCCCCCTTTCTCTCCTTGGACTTGTGCCTGTGAAATCCCCTTCCCCTCCAAAGCCTCCCGCTCTGCTCACTCCCCTCCCCCCCACTGGATACAGCATGTGATGGTTAAAAGGATAGGACTGGGCTCTAAGTTGCTCAAAACAGGGAACATTATGGCCAAACTATACATTACATGCATTATATCCATGGATATATTTATATCCATTACATGCATATACATTACATGCATTATATGTATATACATATATTACATGCATTATATGTATATACAAATGTATATACATTACATGCATTATATCCATGGATATAATTATATCCATTATATCCATGTAAGAAATCCTTGATGACTGCTTAATAAACTATTGGAGATAGTACTTCAGAGTCCTTTCTTACAAAGTTGAAATTGGATTTGAAATAGCAATATTGAAGTTCACAGCCTTTTCTCTCTCTCTTTTTTAGACACGCACTTTATATTACCTAGACCTTTTAGTTAAAGAGCTGCAGAAAATTTTATGTACTCATTTGACTCTTCCGGCTCTTCATCTGGCTGAGGTCATTGCTCTCAATGTTGTCGAAAGCAAAAGTCTGTCAGATCTCTACCATCTTCGGTTTGTATTTGTTTGTTGGAGTCACTGTGAAACATTTCATATCCTGTCCAAAGATAAATGTATCTTTGATTTTGTTGCATAGTGTATACTCTCATTCTTTTTCATGTGTTATACTTTGTGTTAAAGCTGTTTCCACATATTATTATTTAGTCAGTATAGTATTCCCCCAAGTTCCCCCCATGCCTAAAATTATATGTGAACTGCATTTATAAGTACATTTCCACAAGAAAGACAAGGGTATGCATTGCTATGAACAGGTATGTGTATACAACCTTCCCATGTAACACCTTTACACACAAACCCTGTGGAAAACAGCCTTTACTTTTGATTATTGGGGGTATGATGTAGCCACCATTAAGTCTGGTTAATTGTAATTGGACAGAGTTATGGCCCAATCCTTTGCAGCGAAATCGCTTTGCGACAGCACAGGACCTTGCCACAGTGGTGGGAAGGCTGGAGCTATATAGCAGATGGGGAAAGGATTAAACAGCTCCCCCCTCCTATCTGCTGCTTCTCATCACATTCCATACACAACATTGTATTGCCACTGTTTTGGCTCTGAAAAGTGGTGGCCAAGCTTCTCAGGGACACAGTGGTCACTAAATGTGTAGTTGGGCTTTGTACTTTGGCTATCATTTGGAATTTCTTGAACCAAGAGGCTCAACAATTAATTACAACAGCACCATCTATTATTCCATACCATACCAGTAAACCCAGATTAGAAACTGCATTTTAAAGGTGAGTTTAATTTAAAAAAATGCAGACTATTCTGCTTAAGCTTTAAGACTCTAAAAGTATTTGGATAGAAATGCAATTCTGTGTATATACTTAGAATCTATCCACACCTTTGAAAGCAGGCTTCCATAACTGATTGTGCAATTTCCATTCTTATTGAATTTGAAGGTGCTGGCAGTTTCACTCCTAAACATGAGTTGGCTTTTTATTCCAGACACACGTCATGATGCATATTTCCAGAATGTACACTGCACAGAATCAACCTCATTTACAAATGGCTAGGTCCAATATTGATTGTACCTTTTCCTGTCAATAAACACTTGTATTTTTTTTAAATACCAGTAGTAAAGATTTTTACTATATCCTTTGTGTTCACAGACTCTCCAGTATATGTTTAGATTTAAAATTGTGTCAAGCAGCATCTTATCATGAGAAAGCAGTGGGTGAAGTATTCATTAATGAAATGGAGCAAGGAAGGTATGCTATTTTGTAGCAAAGTATGTTATTCTATAGGTGGCTTTACATACAGTATTTATCTAATAATGGTACATCACAATCCAAACAAAGCATTATGCACAGAACAGCTGAGAGCAGAGGTTCCCAAACATTTTTGACCTGCGGCTCCCTTGACCATGGGCAACCATTGGCCGCGGCTCCCCATTACATTATGTTGATGCCTGCAAATTAGCATTGCACTGTTTTCCGAGAGGATTCCATGCCACTCCACGGCTCCCCTGGCTGGTTTCCATGGCTCCCCAGGGAGCCACGCCTCCCAGTTTGGGAACCACTGGCTGAGAGCATTGAGCTCTTGCAAAAAGGTTTAAATCTCACCAATTGGCTGTTAAGAAGGGATGGGGAGCAAGGCGGGGACTGAATAATATGAAGCTTCCTTATATGGAATAAAACCACTGCTCCAGCCAGCTCAGTGTTATCTACATGGCTCTCCAGAATCGCAGATAGGGACCTTTCCCAACCCTACCTGCAGATACCTGGGATTGAAAGCAGGGCTTTCTGCATGTGAAGCAGGTGCTCTACCACCGAACTATGACCATGCTGCAAACCAGCCTGCTGTTTCCCCTCCTGGATAGCTGAGTCGCCGAATTAGAGCCTCTTTATCCTGGTGCTCAGAGTAGTTTACGTAACAACAACAAAATAAAACAAGTCCTGTCAATCATGATTCAAAAAAAAAGATGTACAGCAAGTTCTCGCTCAAAGTTGTCAATAGGTTCTCCTTAGAAACTGCAACTTTAAGCGAAATGACTTATAATGAAAACAATTTTACATAGGCTAATTGATAAACGTAAACGTTCCTATGGCATTTTCCCATCAACATTAAAACCAAATGTCTTTAAACAAAACGACGTTAAGTGAGGACTTACTGTACTGGAAATGGTATCTGCAAATAAAGGGCCCATTTGTGCACATAGGTCCCCATTCAATGTGTAGCACACCAAGCTGGATCAGAATGGTAAACTGTATAATTCTGTAGTTAGAGTAACAATTGTTTTCCATAAGAGCACCATCATCTTACCATTGCTGACATAATTGAACTCAAGACGTAATACCAAGAATACTGACAAAGCAACTAGCATCAACCTTTTGAATATGCTAACCCGTTACTTTAATAACATTTGCCAAAAATGTGTTAATATTTTTCCCTCTCCTTTACCTGATTCAGGTTTAGGCAAGAGGTTACATTTAAAAATGATAATGCCATACAGGATATCCAGAAGGAAAGTACATTACTTGATTCTACGAAGCCAAGCGATATAGATCAAAGTAAAAAAGTTTTAACTGCAAAAGATAAGGTAACATACATTTATTTTGCCCAATCGTGACAATGCATTTCAAACAATGTTGCTGCTTTTAGGAACAACGTTCAATTAAGTGAAAGGTATGCAGCAAACTAGATGTGATCCATAGCAGCCCACCTGCTGCCTCAGATCCGGGCAGTCCCAGCCAGTGTGAAGCTCGCACGGAGCTTCTGTGGAGACACAGCAATGATGTCATCAAACCTGCCCATCAGCTGATAGACCCGGCAGCTAGGGGTGGACCAAATGGCTCAAAAGAGGGAGGGTGAGCAGGGATGGGGGAAGACGGAAATGACAGGTTGGAGCAGGGGCAGAGATAGAGCTCAGATGAGGAAGGGAAGGTACAGAGGAGAAAGAATAGGCCAATTGGAGCGAGGTGGGGAAGAAAAGGAGCCAATGGGGAGGAGAAAAGGCAGGTAAGAGAGAGAAGCCAGAAGGAAGAAAGTAAATGGAAGAGGCTGGCACTGGCAGCGGAAGAGGGCAGCAGCTCCAGAGGCCCTAGACAGGCACAGGACCCAGCCATTTGGAGACTGCAGAGGGGCCAGAATACTCTGTTTGGTCAATCAGACCTTACGGTTTCCTTGTCCCACACCCTGACTTCTTCAAGGTCACAGGACCACACTTGACTGAAAGAGCCACTGTCCTTAGTCAAAGGCAAGGAAGGGTGACATAACCCATCATTTGTATTGGAGTTTTCCTTGGTTGGGTGTATTTATGTTTGCATTAAAGACAAATAGCTCAGGGGATCCTTGATTGCCCCATTGATTTGGTGAGCCATGTCCTTCCCCCATCTGGAAGAGGCAGAACTCACCCTTAGTATGAAAGGGTAGGCGGGGCACACATCTCAAGCCCCCATGTGGCATAGTAGGATCTATATTATAGAATTTGAAAGAGTTTGTACTACTTTATGTACTGACATAACATTCTAATTACACATTGCCAAATTGTAGTGCATTCTTTTTAAGATGAGTTAATTTCTAGAATGAATTACTTTACAGATTCTGGAAATAAATGCTATGACTGGTAAAGGACTAAGTGGCCTTTCTTTCCCATACCTGTGGATGGACAAAGCTGAAGTCCTAATCCAACTGTATTTGTATCAGCCAGCAAGGCTGCTGCTTGCAGAAGCACACCAAGCAACTCAGGTAATGTGATTAGAACTTTTCAAGAAATAGGACATGATCCAGCCCCTGTTTGTGTATGCAGAAGGCACTTGCTCATGTACTTCAGCTGCAGGGGCCTCCTAGAACCCCGATATGCATGCCACATGCACGCGCATCTAGCCCACATGAGCAAAAACAATGCCACGCTATTCCACAACAGGCAATTAGGCACTGACTTAAAAGAAGGTCCCCCTCCCTGCTTACAAGCTTTTCTATTTTGGATGTTCTATTGAATATCTTCTGAAAGTCATCACTGAAAGAGACTTTTGCTATAAAGAGACTCAATGCTATTGAGCCTCTGTGCCAACCTTGCGTGCACGAGGCCAGTTCAGGCTGTCGCAAAGGTGCCAGAAAGCATGGTGTGACAGCACACCAGAGTCCTGGGCCGGTGCAGAGGCCTGCACTGGCTCTGGTGTGCTGGAACACCGCGGGACGTGCTCCAGTCCAGGTAATCTGGCGTGGGGGGCGTAACGGGGCAGGGGGAGGGTGCAGAGTGGGTGTAACGGGGTGGGCTGGACAGATCGGGCCTAGGAGGGGGACGGGATCTGCTACAACAGCACATGCCAGATCCTATCCCCCTTCCTGGGCCATTTTTTCATGGGCCTCCCAGACTTGTGCCAGAAAAATAGCTGAATACAATGTTTCATCTGGCTTGTCCCAGTCTTCCTCAGGTAGCAGGCTGCAGTAGCTGTTGAAGCCATATAGACTTGAGTTTGCTTGAAAATTTCCCCTAATTTGTTCTAGCTCCAAATTATATTCACAAAAACATAAAGCTGCTAAAAAAAATTCATCCAGTTTAAAGTTTGGCATAATATAAGAGCTATCTTCTTGTTTTATTTGAAATTTCTTTTCTTTTCTTTTTTAAGGAAATGAATGACCCATGTGCTGAATCGCGATGCCTTTATCTTCTAGCTGTGCTAGCTAACTTGGAGAAAAATCACAGGCAAGCTAAGGTACTGATTGAGAAGGCACAACTGATAGGAGGAAGTGAGCATTTCTGGCACCGCAGCACTTTGTGTCTCACTGATGCAATTTTAGGGCGAGACAGGGAAGAAGAGGATAAAATGGTAAGAAAGTACCGTAATCTGAATATTTACTGCCTTGAAATCTATAAAAATGTAAAGTCAATATAGATTCTGCAGTTAATATATCTATAATTATCACTTTTTAGAGGCTATCTCTATAAACCTTTGCTACCTATAACAGATTGCTGTTGTGAAATAGCACTAATATCCAGACTAAAATGTTTTTAACAATTCTGTGTTCTTTCATAGCTACAGTCTTGCCAATTTCTGCAAAAAACAGTAAATGTCTTGAGACTGTTAATGGTGGAAAAACCTAACCGAGAATCTGAGCTGGGTGTTATAATTGCATGTCTTGAAGCCAGGTAATCAGCTGCGCATTAAAACATAATTGTAACTTTGAGAGACTGTTTTCATTTAACTCATCGATTCTGTAAACTAACAATGTGCTTTCCTCTTGTTGTTGTTGTTGTTTTCAGGGCACTGGCGTCACAATGGGGGAGCGGGGATGCGGCCTGAACTGGGTGACGCACACTTGAGGGGTGACACAGTGGAGAAGCCCGCTGCAGCACCATCAGCCCCATGTCACCCAATCTCAACTGCTTTCCGCCGCTCAGACTCTGCTTGGCCTGCTCCGCTCCAAGCCAAGCAGGCCAAGTTGGAGTGGCAGAAAACAGTCAATCAAGGCTTTCTGCCTTGCTCGCCGCTCAGTGCCAAGCAGGCCAAATCGGAGCAGCTGCCGAGCCAAAAGTAATTGGAGGTGACGTGATGACGTCATCACATTGCCGCCAATTACTTCCAGGTCTGCACACTTGGTGAGTAACGCCAGAGTCACCGCACCAGGTGTGCAGACCGATGACACCACTGCTTCAGAGGCTTTCAACAGAAAAGTTCTCAAAGCAGTTTACATAGCAAAAATAATTAAACAATGGCTCCCTGTCCCAGTGGGGTTCAGTCAGAAAAAGTTTTAAGGAAGATACCAACAAACAGCCCCTTGGAGTAGGCTTACCAGATCTCCAACCGGGACAGAGTGCTAGACCTTTAGGAGAAGGAATGTGGACAGGTGTAGCTCGTTAAACCTTAGAGCACAATCCTAGGCATATCTACTCAGAAGCAAGCCCCATTGTGTTCAGTGGGGCTTGCTTCTGAGTAGACGTGCCTAGGATTGTGCGCTAAGCTTTTACAAGCTGCACCTGCCCACATTCCTTCTCCTAAAGGTCTAGCACTCTGTCCCGGTTGGAGATCTGGTAAGCCTACCTTGGAGGGATGCTGTGCCTGGGAGGAATAGGAACAGTTGCTCTCCCCTGCTTAATATAAGAGAGTCACCACTTTAAAAGGTGCCTTTCTAGTAGCTGTACACAGTGCAGCGGCACGCATTAATGCAGATCTAAAGTTTTGTAGACAAATATAAAATTACAGTTGGTTAAAATTTCTGGATTTCTTTAATTAATTGCACATTAGTGAACACGATTTGGGGTATACGGGTGAAGATGCCATGTATTATTTCCTCGATTAATTAATCGATTAATGGTAGTTCTGGGACCCGTTTGTCAGTGATTGGATATTGTTTTTAATTCTTACGGGCTCGGAGAGGAAATAATACATGGCATCTTCACCCGTATACCCCAAATCGTGTTCAGTAATTGCTAGCCATGAAAGCTTCCGTTCGAAATTGCACATTAGTCATAGAAACCGCATACTTGACCAGGCATTTGATACATTTTTGAGAACTTTCCTCAGTGCTATCAATATTCTTTTCTGTTCAGGAAAGCATATATTCAGATAAATTTTGCTCAAGAGTTCATCAGTGCCTATCACCATTCTACTGAGTTATCAGAAATGCTACTGGAGTCGTATGATAAATTAATTCACATAGAAAAGGACTTCCTTTGCTACAGATATAAAGATTGCAGTGCCGAGGCTGTGATGGCACGTGCAAATATTCATAGGTAAGCTCACGGTAATTCTAGAACCTTTATTATAAGTAAAGACCTGAATCCAAAGGACTGCTTTTTAGACCACTCCATGGCCTTTTGGTTAAACAGTGGAATTTTTAACTTTTCCCTTTTTCAGCAAAACCCATGCCGTATCGCAAACTGCTTTTGCAACTGCATTCAACTTCAAAATCCTTTTGCATTGCTAAAGGAGAGGATGCTGTTTAAGAAATAGTAGCTAAGAGACTGAGCTACAAATCAACTCCCAGTATGAATCTCACCTCTACCATGAACTCACTTGGCAAGCCACTACTATCTCAGCTCTCAGGCTACAATATACTAACTTTACAGTGCCGTTGTAATAATTACAGAATGGTACATGTGGCCAATTGTGGGGGGGAGGGGAAGAAATGGTGCATGTTGGGGAAGGAATCTGGGGTGGGGAGGGGTAAGGAGGGGTGTATCCAGTGGCAGTCGTGCACACTGGATATGATCTCCTTTTTCCAAAACCTCCCCGCCCCCTTCCCCCCCCCCCCCGGACATACTTCACCAAAATGGCTGGCGTATGTCAGAGGATATCCATAGGCGGCCTGTAGACTTATGCAGAGATAAGTAAAAATGTTTTTTACTTACCTTCCATTTGTCTATTTTCTTCTGAACCATCACATCATCCAGTACTACCATTTTTTGTGAAGTCTTATATTGCTTTTCTTACAGAATACTAGGTAAACATACAACACATGCTGTAGACAAGCAGAGTCATTACTTAGATGCATACAGATTAGCTCAAGAAGCAGTATCACAAGTGGAAGAGCTTTTTCGACACATTAATGCCTTGCTTCCAGTTAATGAGGTAAGTAATATAGTTGTTAGCAGTCAAAAGGGTATGCTGAAAATCCCTCACAAACTTGGTGAATGAAAATATGGAGATAGACCACTGAATGTGAACGATCACAGAATGGTCATTGTCGTCATCCACGACTATTAGTCATTCTGAACATTGACCAGTTACGTGTGAGCTTGTGAACAGTTCCTTATAACTGTCAACAGCCTTCACATGGCGAAACCACACAAGCTCTCCCCATTCTCATTCCCAGTTATTGTTCTTTTTTATAAATATTATTTCTAGCAGATGAGTATTCCACAATGCATGAGGGCAGCCAAGCCCTCTTGTCAAGGCCAAGAGCAAGCACGTGGGGGGGGGGGGGCTTTTCCATTCTTTAATTCCCTCATGTCCTCCACCATTTGCATTCACACGTCAGGGCTGTCCAACCAATCTCAATGCTGGGCATTCCTTCTTTAAGTGCCTAATAGCCTGGAAAAACTTTTGTAATCGCTTGAGATCAACTATGATTGTGGAAACCTGAATTACAACTTGACTGTCATTTCATTTTTTAAAAAAATTTCAGACTAGAAATATTAACACTCCATTGATGAGAAGGCTTGCTAGCATGAAGTTGACTCTCATAGAAATTATTTTGGATATTTTCGTTCTCATCAATGCCGAGAAAAAAAAGAAGGAGGCAGGAGCAGAAAAAATTGAGCAAATTATTGAGGAATTTGTACGGTTTACACCTGATGCTGCTTCTGTAGAGCAAGTATGTACTTACGTCCTGTGATTTTTCCTGTTCTAGCAAATCTCTTTTGCAGACTTTTCTTGTCTGTTATGGAAGTCTGGCTCAAGATACTGTTAACTATTATGAAAAAGCTGGTCATATACTGTATAGTAGCCCAAAGTGTTCTGAATATTTATCCTTTCTCAGAAGAAATTTCCTTTGGAAAAACATAAATTAATACAGAATCTCTCAATACAAAAATAGGTCCAAATACATTTATATTTTTTTCTTAAAATGTGTTAACTTGGATAAACATGAGGTTACTTATGCTCACACACAGGGGCTTTACACCTTCCCCCTTACCACAGAACCCCACAGCACCCACCAAAAAGCTGCACTGAATGTTCCAGAGCACCACTCCATGGGGCTTGAGGAGCTTCCACCAGATAGAAAAATCAGTGGGGACCCTCTGTGCATATGTCTGGATCCAAGCCATCATTCGCAAACCTAATTCTTAAAACGTAATGACACAAGAAATTGCACATAGTCCAAAAATGTAACTGTGCACTTGTATATGGTTCATCTTTTGCTGAGTTTATATAAGAGAAATATTTGTTTTAATTATAAACTATGGATTCATGGGACCTCCCATTCTGTGTAATGGCCAGCACAAGGGCAAGTTGGGGAGAAGGAGGAAGAGAGAGAGAGAGAGAGAGAGAGAGAGAGAGAGAGAGAGAGAGAGAGAGAAGGGCTATAATTGAGCCCTATGATAATCACTTCCCACATGGTGACGGATTGTACTTTCAATTTTTAACATTTGCAGTGTTAACAAAATTATTACAGTTAAACAGTGGTATTCTAGTGTGGTTTGTTTGAACTCCACCCTCCTCCTGCTTCAGTTTTTTTCCTTATCTGAAGAAGATAATAGTTGTATCTTTAGTGGATTGTTAGCCCTCTGGTAGAACCTAGAGATATCATAAATGTACCTGAGAATTGTGATTTGAGACAAAACACAAACTTTTAAGTCTCACCATAACCTCATCAGAATGCAATGTAATTGGAGAAGTATTAAACTTTGCATAATCCCCCCCCCTCATTTTTACTTAACCAGTTAAAGTCAACATATTCAGACCTATATGTAAGCTTTGGGGACTCCATGTTTTTACTGAAGACTTAGTGCCTAATTTCTAAAGCATACAGATCGTTCATTGTGTTTGTATTAGTGCAGGTGTGCAATACATTCATTGTGTTTAAGCACTGATTTGATTTTCTGTTTTCTGAATTCTAACAGGCATGGATAACCCTTGGCCACACTATTGGTCATAATGCCCAAGCTCAACTGACAAGTCTACAGAGTCTTTATACAGGTTGTCCTGATATCAGAGCCAAGTACCTCTATCTCACTGGAAGGTGTTTACATTTACTTGCTGATCACATGAACCCCTTCCCTTCAAATACACTTTGGAGTGAAAGTGCCATGGTACGGAATACTTTTACTAAATGTAATGAACCTCTGAAGAAAGAGAGGGATAAATGACTTTAGGAAGCTGTTTTCTGCTTTTTATTTCCAAAAGTCTGATTGGAATTTTGTTTGCTGTTTTCTGATTGTATGCCTCTTTTCTCTGTTCAGTATTGCAAACCTATGGCCGAGAACACTTGTTTATGCCCTTGTCCTCTTGCCTTGACTATTTCACACTCTCCTCTCTGGTCTTCCATTGCATGGTGAAAACCCTGATATTTTCCCATCATCCCATGTCCCAACATCCTAAAAAGAACTGTGAATACATCCTGCTACAGTAGCCATTGTCTTGAGATGCTTCCCTGAGACTCCATTGCAGAAATGCAACATGGCAGAAGCCTTCAGATCATTTTGTGCATTGTGTGTCATCATGCCAGGCTTTCCCCAGAATAATAGACCTTGGCCAGCCCTCCTGCTAGTATTGGCATGTGTCCGCTGTTTGGGCATCCAGGCTCACCTAACCAGCTCAAGGGACAAGTAGGGATGGTCAGGTGGTCATAAACCATCCAGTCGGATGGACCCATGGTATCATCAACCCTAGGTTGTATAAGGTCGCACACACGGATGCTTAGGGGTGTTGCCTCTGGCCTGTCATTGGTCTGCTCTGTCATTGAAAGTATCTGCTTCTATGTGAAAAGGCATTTTACAAAAATGCTTTATGAAAAGGCACTGTGTGAGAGCAAGGTCCAGGACTAGTGTGCCGTATTGAGCAAAAGATAAACTTGAATGTGTAATCAGCCTTGGAACGCAATCCTGTGCAAACCTCCGGCAGTGGAGCAAGTGCTCTGCTGCCCAAAGCCATCATGAACGTGCCGTAAAGCACATTCGCAACAACTCTAGAGTAAGGGCCGCCGGTGTGAGGCTGGCAGCCCTTACTCTGCCGCCGGATCAACCCTGCAGCCACCAGAGTCAGATAAGAGATCCCCTGCGGGGGCGGTCCAGGTGGCGAGGTATGGGGGGCATTGGCCAAGCCGGCCCAGGAGGGGGCAGGAAAGGCGGCCGCCATGTCCCCGTTCCCGCCAGCACAACCGTTACACGGCCGCCTCTTCCACCAGCTAAATAGCTGGCGGAAATCCGAGGAAGCCCATTGGGGCCGGGCCACACTACACCAGGGGGCCCATTGGGGCCAGGCCACACTACACCAGGGGAAGGGGACGAACATCCCCTTTCCCCAAGTAGACCTCTGGGCCAATCACGATTGACCCGGAACGAGAATAGGATCTGGCGGGTGGCCTTGGGCCGCCCGCCGGATAGTTACCGGTAGTCAGGATTGGGCTACCCCATGCAAATGTAGGTCAGGACTGTATGTTTTTAAACAAAGAATTACATTTTTCCATAAACGGCCTGAAAATTACATAAACTACCTGAAAATCCAGACTTTTTAATTGTAAATCCTATGAATTACATTTTGACTGCCCAATTTTAATTTTATTTTATTTTATTTTGGTAATGAACAGGAGGGACTTAAACCTTGCTCTGAGAAATCCCCTTCACCAGAAGCAGAAGAAAAATGTGAGGAAATCAAAGTACCAACCAATAGTTTGCCACTTTCTAAAAAACAGCTTAATGAATTCAAGAGGAAAGCAAGTGAATTAAAGGTATGTTTATGTAAAAACCTTTTTTTAAAAAACAACCCTTATCTTTTTTTATCAGGTGAGTATTGTAAATTTATTCAGTGATGGATGAATGTTGAGGAAGAATGTTCCACTTAACCTGTTGAATACTTCCTCAGCTAACTGTTTTAATGAAACATATGTTAGAATTTTAATAAAAGCAAGGAAATAGTGTGGAACTACGAAAGACTGCGAAAGAGGTGTGAAAAAGCTAAAACTTTGGGGTACTTCTCTCATAAATCTTTATTATTTCACTGATCATTTTTTACACTTCATTCTCTCTCGTTTCTTTGGTATGACAGTTTCTGAAAGTCGGTTCCAAACAGAGCTAAAAATCAGAGCAGGAAGGATCAACTTACTGATCCAGCTGTGTCAACAGGGCACTCGCTGCATCCTGGGGGGGGGGGGGACAGTCATGGAGACCTCCTCAAGGTAAGGGAATGTTTGTTCCGTTACCTTGAGACTGCATTGCGGCTTCATTAGCGCTGGAAAGTTGGATAGGATTGGGCCCTTAGAAGAGTAAGGCTGCAATCCTATACACACTTTCCTGAGAGTAAGTCCCTTTGAACGCTGTGTAAATTACTTCTGAATAGACATGTAAAGGATTGCACTGTAAGAAGCTGTTTGACAATCTAGATCAAGAGCTCTGAAGCACACTTGTCTACCATGCAGTGACAAATAAATTAAGCAAATAATTAAAGATTTCTGTGACCCCAAAGTAACTACAGAGGTGGCTGCTCACTATTCTCTGCTTGATTCATTGCTCTGATTCACTACTCTTGCTGGGGGTGATATTCTACAGTGTCTCTGTATTATGTACTATAATATCATTCCATAATGTCCAGTGTAGGAGGAGCCATAGATCAGTAGTAGAGCATGTGCTTTGCATTCAGAAGATCCCCGGGATCATCCCTGGCCGCTTTCAGTACGACAGGGAAAGACTCCATCTGAGACCTTGTTATACCCATTTGTGTAGACGATACTGAGTTAGATGGACTCTTGGACCCAGAGGCGGAAGGAGGATGGAGCGCGCGGAGCAAACGGGTGGGGGCGGGGGCGCAGCCAGCGTCGGGGGGGGTACTTACCCACACAATGGTTCGGCCCTCCCACCCTCCCTGGAGCTCGTTCAGCTCCAAAAAGGTGCCGAAACCAGTGGGAGGGCGTGTTCGTTGTCGTGCTGTGCGACGACATCAGATCACTTAGGCCCTGCCCTCTTGGACCGGGCGCCGGGAGGGCTAGTGGCATTACTGCTTGGACCAATAGTCTGCCTCAGTGTAAGGCAGCTGTGCGTGTTTGTGTTCCTAATGTGGAGACATAACAGAATTACTCCGAGGAGGCTGCCCGGTTTGCGTTTCTACATGAATCAGTTTGCTGAGCTTGCCTCCTGCCAGTCAGAAGGCTTTCCTGAACAATGACTCGGGTAAGGTGAGAATGAGTGATTCTTGCTCCTACACAAACTTTTCTGAAATGGAAGAGTGAAGTGTGCCTCCAGTTTTTACTCAGAAAAAAACTGGACCTGTATTATCAGAAGTTTAGGAAACGCTTCCCTAGCCAAACTGCTTCCATGTGATCCCTTCCAACTACTATGCCCAGGTATAAAGAGACTCTAGAAAAGTTTATGATTTGAACTGGCTCTCCACAGATACACACCCATTGGGATTTGTGTGATCAGTGTGGCTCCAAAAATTAGTTGCTACTACAATTAGGGGTAGAAAGAGAAGTACTACATTTTTTTCATCAAAAATCTTGTTACACAAGTTCAGAATCCACTGTCTTCCATGGCAGTGATAATCAATGTTATGTTGGTGGTGTATTTATGTAGTTAAGTAATACTGAATGCAGAGGATTTTGATTTTTATTATACAGAGGAGACAGACCTGGACCCAGAAGTACCTGTTTCAGTCAAATGAGGTTTTGCTGCAGTGCATTAACTTTGCACTTAATAATAACATGGTTGATGTCCTCGCTTCTGCTAGTTTGGAAATGGTGGAGCACTTTGGACAACTTGACCCAGTTTCAGCAAGCCAGTTCTTGGCCCTTCATCAGGTAAGACAACATCTGCTTTGACTAAGGCTGCAATCCTATACACATTTACCTCGGAGTAATTTCTGTTGAATTCAATGGAGCTGAGAAGACATGTACAGTGGAACCTTGGATTGCGAGCATAATTGGTTCCAGAAACGTGCTTGTAATCCAAAGCACTCGTATATCAAAGCAAATTTTCCCGTAAGAAATAATGGAAACTCAGATGATTCATTATTCTGCAAGAGATCTTTGTGTGTATCTGCATTATCTCCTGGGCTCAGTTAATTAAGAAGCTGCCCTGCAAAGTACTCCTTTGCTTGTGCAAACTGTAGCTCACTTTGCAACATCTGATATGCAAAACCTGAGCCTTGTTCTGCAGAGTAAAGTCTTTGCTAGAGGCAGATGGGGGAGGGGGAAAAACAGTTTGCTAATGAGGTCTGCAAGACAGAAGTTGCAAACTAAAGTCTGAGCTGCTATTCTGCACAAACGGAGCTTCTAGCAGAGGGAGAACAAAGTGTTAATGAGCAGTTAATGAGGGCAGTTTGTTGCCCAGGAGACGCTATTGTTACTCTGCAAACACACAGAGAGATATCTTGGAGAACACAATGTACTCGTATTGCAAGACATTGCTCGTTTATCAAGTCAAAATTTAGAAAACAATTTTGCTCGTCTTGCAAAGCACTCGCAAACCAAGTTACTCGCAATCCAAGGTTTCACTGTATAGGATTGTGCTGTAATTCTATAGACTAGTAAGCTGCTAATAAAATGTGAAACCAACATTGTTCCTTGATAATTGCCGTTGTCATTTGGAATTGATGACTTATAAATACATACTGTAAATGTGAAACAAGCTTCATTAAGGCCTAGTTCATCTATAATGCTAGCAAGCTCCTAAGAATGATTAGATGATTGGGAGAGTGTCATGAGTTCATTTGCCCCTCCTCCCTTCACTGATGCAAATCCTTAGTTTAAAAGTCAACCACGATTAATGCTAAGTATGAGTAGTACTATTACAACATCACCAGCAGTGCTATAGTTCACACTAAACACTGGCTAGAGAGTTGGGGAGACCCAGCTTCAAACCTTTGCTTAGCCATGAAATCCACTTGGTGACTTGAACTCCCTTAGCCTAGCATATCTCACAGGGTTGTTGTGAGGATCAAATGCAGACCGCCATGTATGTCATACTGAATTCCTTAGAGCAACAAGATAGCTTTTTTTTCCAGAGAACAGCTGAGAAAATGCTCTCTTTATAGTTTATTTTGTCACAAATGTTTTTTTCTACTTCCTAAAGTATGCTTGATCTATTTGTTTTTTAATCTGATTGTTACCTTAGCCTCGAAATAACAGCAGTCTACGTGTTACTTCATTTTGTTTTTGTTGATTGCATTTTGAGCAATAATCTGCTTTAAAACATTTGCTGAAGTTCACTCATGTAAAAATGTTGTAGAGCTGTGCAGCATCAATGATGATGAAAAATATCCTGCTAGCAGCAACGCTGAACACCAGCAGTTCACAACTGGCAGCAATGTTGCATCTGAAACACCATCTAGAACAAAAAGGAGATGCATCAAGTTGTCTTCTCAAAAATGTGGAGCAGAGGTTGGCTGCTATCTCAAAGGTAATTTGATAAGCTCAAAAAAACAAAAACAGTATTTCCCCGTTCAGTTAGGGAACAATGCATGAAAATCTGCTTCCACATTTGGTCTCTAGCTTGATTGGGAATCTACTTTGAGGTATATATGATACGGTAGTTTTATTATCTGCAACCCTATAGACATACCTTCCTGGAATCAAGCCCTATTTAACACAATGGGACATATATCTGAGTAAACATGCATAGGATTGTACTGTAAATGAGCCAGCAATAAATCAACTACTATATATTGAAACACACAACCATTTAGAAATTTTCTTAGCATGGTAAATAGAAAATAGGCAACTTCTTTTACTTTTACTGTACAATTTTAAAATTACATATGCATTAATCACTGAAATACATTTTTACAAATGAGATTACTATATCCCAAGCAATGCTACCATTGCACTTTGTACTAAAAATATTGAAATGCATTTTAAAATATTCTGAAAAGTAATCCACTAATTTATTATTTGTTTGTTTGTTTGTTTGTATAGGCCTGGGGAAACCTCTGCATTTCTACACAACACTTTAATATCATGAATGAATTGCCACCAAATTTTCATGTAATCATTCTCCAACATTCAGAAGACAGGTATGAATATCATGTCTCTGTATTTCACCATGTCTGTTTCACAGGTCATTGGCCTGCATCAGGTATAATGCACAGACCTTTTTGAACCATATAAAATTAACAATTTAGGGGTGTTGAGGTAGTATTTGCATCATTGTCAGTGATATATGTAAACCCAATCCTATTATTTCCTCACGCCCCCCCCCCAATGCAGCTGCGTCAAAAATGGGTGCGCTATCCAGTGGGGCAGGGGCATGGCAGGAAGCATCAGCAAGGAAAGGGGATTTAAATCCCCTTACCCCTGCATAAGCCTCCTGCTCTGCAATGGGTCTCCTCAGACCAGCGCTAGCAATTTTGCTAGCGCAGGTCCGAGGAGAGAAAGGGGGCGGAGAGGCTGCTGCCAGAGGGGATACCATCCGGTGCGCGCCATCGTCGCCGGATCCACTCCCTCCCACAGCCTCCCCACCCACATTACACTCCTGTCCAGTTTCACCCCCTTCACGCCCCCATTCCGCCTCCCCCCACCCCCTCACCTCCCCCACCATCTTACCTGCCTCAATGGGCAGCTGGGGATTCACTGGCATGGGCGGGAACACTGTGGCCTTCCTGCCAGCGCTCCGACAGCATGCTACTTGGTGCACTACTGGAGCGTGCTTTACTGCCATTTTGCGGCAGTCGCTACCAGCAGAATGCATGTTCCACTGTCGGCGAGGCCCAAAGGGCCGTAAGTGTATCAGTTGAATAGAAGGCAATAAGGAATTACTTAAGAAAAAGGATACCATAGAAAAAGGCCTGAAAGTTCAAACTGTATGAATAGTATGTATTTTTTTTTTGTTTTCTTCCACAGATCTCTCTTGTATGGTGCATTACTGGAGAAAGTAAAACCGACCAACCCAAAAGAGCAAAAGGAACAAAAGGAAAAGGGTGGACAGCAGAAAGAAAAGGGTGGGCAGCAAAAAGGAAAACCTGCTCAACCTGCTTGTAAGTGTTACTAAGCAATGCAAATGTAACTGTGTTGTTCATAGTAGATTCACCCCCTTCCTGGGCCTGATCCATCATCCTCCCAGCCACGTCACTGCCCCATTCCTCCCACCCCCTCCCCCGTTGTTTGCTGGTGGACAGGCCGATGAAAGTGTCAACCCAGTGTGCGGCGGCTGTGAAGAAGGCCAATTCCATGCTCGGGATCATTAAAAAAGGGATTGAGAATAAAACGGCCAATATCATTATGCCCTTGTACAAATCGATGGTAAGGCCGCATCTGGAGTATTGCATCCAGTTCTGGTCGCTGCATCTCAAAAAGGATATAGTGGAACTGGAAAAGGTGCAGAGGAGAGCAACCAAAATGACTAGTGGGCTGGGGCACCTCCCTTATGAGGAAAGGCTACAGCGTCTCGGGCTTTTCAGCCTAGAAAAAAGGCGCCTGAGGGGGGACATGATTGAGACGTATAAAAATATGCATGGGATGGAGAGAGTGGATAGAGGGAAATTCTTCTCCCTCTCGCATAACACCAGAACCAGGGGACATGCACTAAAATTGAGTGGAGGGAGAGTTAGAACGGACAAAAGAAAATATTTCTTTACCCAGCATGTAATTCATCTGTGGAACTCCTTGCCACATGATGTGGTGATGGCACCTGGCCTAGATGCCTTTAAAAGGGGTTTGGACAGATTCATGGAGGAAAAGACCATCACAGGTGACAAGCCATAAGCATCATCCTGGTTTTAGAAGTATGTATCCTGACCTGGCATGTATCATGGAGACCTGGTTGGATGCGGCTGGTGGCGTGAGCCTTTCCCAGCTGTGTCCACAGGGTTATTTCTTTACCCAGCATGTTTTAGAAGTATGTATCCTGACCTGGCATGTATCATGGAGACCTGGTTGGATGCGGCTGGTGGCGTGAGCCTTTCCCAGCTGTGTCCACAGGGTTACCGGGTAATGCAGCAGCCACGGCTACAGGGGCGAGGGGGTGGTGTTACTGTGGTCTACCAGGATTACATTTCCCTCAACGGATACCCTGTCCCACAGTGTGCTGGGTTTGAGTGTCTCCGCATCGTGCTACAGGAGCGAGACAGGATTGGGATGCTGCTGGTGTACCGTCCACCTGGTTGCCCGTCGGCTTCCCTACCTGAGCTGACCAAGGTGATCTCGGCGGTGGCTTAGTTCCCCACGCCACTTAGTGCTGGGGGACTTCAATGTTCATGCCAAGGCTCCTGAGACAGTGGTGGCTCAGGACTTCATGGCCGTCATGACGACCATGGGCCTGTCTCAGTGGATCACGGACCCAACGCATGGTGCGGGGCACACTTTGGACCTGGTGTTCACTGGTGGGTACGGGGATGGTGATCTGCCCATGGAGGAGATTAAGATCACTCCTCTGTCTTGGACGGATCACTATCTGGTGAGCTTTAGACTGGCAACGTTTAATCACCCCTGTAGAGCTGGGAGACCGAATTGTATGGTCCACCCCCGGAGACTGATGGATCCGGATGGTTTCCTGAGGGCTCTGGGGGATTTCCCAGCTTCCCGGGTCAGTGATTCATCTGATGCTCTGGCTGCCCTGTGGTATGGGGAGGCAGCTAGAGCCTTGGATCAGATCGCTCCTGAACGGCCACGGCCTTGCCGTCGAGCCAAGGCAGCTCCTTGATTTACTGAGGAGCTGCGGGCAATGAAACGACTGGACCAACGCCTAGAGCGACAGTGGAGGAAAACTTGTGATGAATCTGACCGAACACGGGCTAGAGCCCATTTCAGGGCCTACTCCGTGCCGGTGATGGCAGCGAAGAAGGCGTTTTTCTCTGCCACCATTGTGTCTGCGAGTAGCCGGCCGGCAGAGCTCTTTCGAGTTGTCCGGGATCTGCTCCACTCGACTCCTGTAGCGAGTGAGTTGGACTGCTGAGTTGCGAGTGAGTTGGACGGACCGCTGCAATGAGATCGCACGGCACTTCGCAGATAAAATCACGGGAGGGAGTGATGCCTAGCATCTTGAAGACCGCAATTGTGCGCCCCCTCCTGAATAAACCATCTCTGGATTCCTCCAATTTAAATAACTATCGGCCAGTTTCCAATCTACCCTTCTTGGGTAAGGTGATTGAGCGGTGGTGGCATCTCAGCTCCAGGGGATACTAGATGAAACGGAGTATCTGGACCCCTTTCAATCTGGCTTCAGACGGGGCTTTGGGACGGAGACAGCCTTGGTCACCCTGTTGGATGATCTTCACCGAGGACTGGACAGGGGGAGTGCATCCCTGCTAGTCCTTTTGGACCTCTCAGCGGCTTTCGATACCATCGACCATGGGGTATCCTTCTGGGTCGGCTGGCTGAGTTGGGACTTGGGGGCACTGCCTTGCAGTGGTTCCGTTCCTACTTGACTGACAGGTCCCAGATGGTGATGCTGGGAGATGCCTGTTCGGCGCCCTGCCCTCTACAGTGTGGGGTGCCACAGGGTTCTATTCTGTATCTCATGCTTTTTAACATCTACATGAAACCGCTGGGGGAGATCATCCGGGGATTTGGAGTCGGGTGTCACCAATATGCCGATGACACCCAACTCTATCTCTCCTTGCCATCTCACTCCAGGGAGGCTGTGGAAGTCCTGGAGTGCTGCCTGGAGGCGGTTGGGGTCTGGATGAGGGCAAATAGGTTGAGATTGAATCCAGAAAAGACAGAGGTCCTACTGGTCAGGAAAGCTTCGATGCAGGTACTGAGTCATCTGCCCGTTCTGAATGGGGTTGCACTCCCCCTGCAGGAAAGGGTGTGCAGCTTGGGAGTACTTCTGGATTCACAGCTCTCCCTGGAAAACCAGGTGGCAGATGTGGCCAGGGGTGTGTTTGCCCAGCTTCGGCTGGTGCGCCAGCTTCAGCCGTACTTGAGTTGATCGGACCTGACCACAGTGGTCCACGCCTTAGTGACTTCAAGACTGGATTACTGTAATGCGCTCTACATGGGGCTGCCCTTGAAGACGGTTCAGAAGCTGAAATTAGTGCAGAATGCGGTGGCCCGGGTGGTTGCTGGAGCTAGGCAATTTGACTCTGTTGAACCGCTGCTTCAGCGGCTGCACTGGCTGCCCATTCGCTTCCGGGCCCAATTCAAGGTGCTGGTAATGACCTTTTAAAGCCCTTCACGGTTCGGGTCCAGGATATCTGAGGGACCGCCTTCTCTCGTACATTCTGGACCGTTCTCTTAGGTCATCTGAAGGGGCTCTCCTGCAGGTGCCACCTCTAGCGCAAGTTAGGGGAGTGGCAACACGTGGGCGAGCCTTCTCTGCTGTGGCGCCACAACTGTGGAACTCCCTGCCAGGGGATCTGAGAACTACCCCCTCCCTCATGACTTTTCGGCGGGGGCTCAAAACGTTTCTGTTTCATCTTGCGTTTGGGTGATGGGTTTCGTCTTGCATTTTGGTGGTTGTCTGCCTCCAGTGCCTCAGTATGTTCTGCCTTGTTGTTTTTCTGCTTCACATTATTACCCACAAGTGGATGTTATTGTTTGTTTTTAATTTATTCTATGTACTGTTTTTAAATTATGTATTTTAACTGTTGTAAGCCGACTTGGGCATTTGCCTCGGCATAGGAAAAGGCGGGGTATAATTTTTTAAAATAAATAAATAAATACTTCTGCTGTTGGGAGTGCAACAGAAGGAGCATTCCACTTTCACAAGGTGTTCACAGAGGGAATTTCCTTTCATGGAGGAACCTCCTGACATCAGAAGCACAAGTCAAGATGCTACACTTTGGTTTCAACCAAATATATCTTTTTTAAAAATTGCAAGATTTAATAGAAGTGTGTTTTTAATTATCAGTGCAGGCTAAAATTACGCGATCCTCTGTGAATTCTGATATATTCATGAATTTATTGGAGAAGGTAAAGCTTTTCAAAGAGGCGAAGAATAAACATCTTCGGAATCCAGCATCACCCAAAAAAAAACCAGCAGAGAAAAATGAGTCTCAAAACTGGCAACAGTCATCCACCAAATTAAACACGGTAAGAAAACTGGTAGAAGTTTTCTTTTCATTGTACAAGTTGAGTATCCTTTATCCAAACTACTTGGGACAGGAAGTTGTCTGGATTTCAGATTTGTTCTGATTTTGGAATATTTGCATAATGAGATATCTTGGGGATGGGACACAAGTCTAAACACGAAGTTCATTTATGTCTCATATACATCTAATACACATAGCCTGAAGATATTTATAGAATATTTTTAATAATTTTGTGCTCCAGAGTGCCTTGCATTATGCCAGCCAGGTGCTGGAAAAAGTTTTTTAAAAAACGTTATAGCCCTAAAGATGTCTGGATTTCAGAATAGTCTAATTTCGGATGTCCGGATAAGGGGTAGTCAGCCTGTATTGCAATTACAGTTATGATGCCAATATGTCATTTTAGAGAACTTATTACCAAATCAGAAATGCATAAAAAAATAACGACATATAACTTATTCAACAGTTAAAAGTGATATTTCATTTTCTTCTTGGGATTGTTGAGATACATTGTTAATTTGCATTGTTATTCTATTTATGTTTGATGACTATAGATCTCTGTCTCATGCCTTTTAATTTTTTCATGAATACTTTTTTTTAATTTATATGATAGAACATGGAAGATGAAGTTGAGCAATATTTTACATCAGAATTCCAGGCTATATTGAAAATTATGGAAGAATACCTGAGACCTGTATTGTCACAGTTTGATTTCTCTGAGCTCAGGTTATTTGTTTTATCTTATCTTCTCCAAATCACTTTAAAATGAGGTTTTATATGTATAAACCATTATGCCTTTACCTTAGTAAGACCCAATGTTCAGGGCTAATCTTGATCCTATAGATTGGTGTAGACCAGTGGTTCTCAAAATTTTCAGTCTCCAGAGCCCTTTACGCTCCTAAAGGAGGCTTGGGGAGTCCCAATGGCACATGCATGGAGTCTTGGGGAGCCCGAGAGTGGTGGCGCATGCACGGAGTGGGGCAACACCGAGGCCAATGCCAAATACTGGTGAAGAGCCAGAACAGGAAAGGAATGAGGAAGGAGAACCACGAACAGGGGAGGCAGGATGGATAGACGAGCGAACTGGGCAGGGGGAAGATGGTGGCAACCTATGGTGTGATCGTGCAGCCCCTAAAGGGTTCTCAGGGAGTTCCAGTGCTTCTAGGAGCACACTTCGAGAAACACTGGTGTAGACTATAGCCTGTGGAAATGTTATTGTATGAGGGCTTCACCACCTCCAATTTACAACTCAACCAGATTTGGTTGTATGGGTTAACCCAGAGGTTCCCAAACTGGGGCATCACGACACCCTAGTCAAGGAGAATTGGTCGCTACCCACTTAAAGGGGGTGGCGATATGCAAAAGCACTCCTGGGGTCACGCTGGCACCGGTGGGGAAAAAAGGGTTTTTTTCACTCACCAGAGGTTGCACCAGCCCTCCAGAGGGTGCAGGGGGCCTGTAGACCCCCTCTGCAGGCCTCTCTGCACCCCAGATTACCTTCCAAAAATGATTTGAAGCTACTTCCATGTTACTTCCTGGTTTCGGAAAAACCAGAAGTAGCTTCAAATCACATTTGGAAGGTAATCTGGGGTGCAGAGAGGTCCGCGAGGTCCCTACACCTACCAGAGTGCCAGTGCAACCCCTGATGAGTGGGGAAAAAAACTTCTTTTCCCCAGTTCCCGGAAGTGCCATTGCTGCTGCCCCCCCCCCCCACACACACACACACACAACTCCTTTCAGTGTTTCCTACCTTCTTTTAAAGTTTGGGAACCGCTGGGTTAGCCTTTTGGTGATGTTTTAAATAGGAGTGCTCAGAATGAGCAAAAGATAAGTGGTATAGAGCAATAAGATATAGCAGTGTTAACAAAATAAGCAAATGAAGATTTTGGCAAACCTTAAATCAAGTGTGAGGATGAACGTTTCCCTGTGCATGGTAAAGCTAGATAGGAAATTCTGGGTACTGCTTTTCCTACCAGTATGAAACAGGCTGCAAGTACTGATTGCCATTAATGTTCTTCTGAAATCCTATTTAGTGAAATAATTTTAAAATCTGATTTTCATCTCCTTAGGCCTCCAACTCCAGCAATCTCTCCAGTTGACTCAGGAAAACCCAAAACAGGTGACTCAGGAAAAAACAAAAAAAGTAGCTCACCAAAAGCTAAAGCAGGTGATTCAGGCAAAACCAAAGTAACTGAGACAGGGAAATCAAAAACTAAAAATAAGGACAAAAATGTTACAACTCAAGGTATGCCTTAACCGTCAAAGTATATTTGTAGTGTCAAATTATCAACTAAAATTACAGTACCTACTTACTAAATGGTTCACAACAAATGTTCAAATAACAAACTTTTTATTTATTTATTTTTCACATTTTTATACCGCCCTTCCTCCAAGGAGCTCAGAGTGGTGTACATATTTCCTCCCCTCCTTTTTGTCCTCACAACAACCCTGTGAGGTAGGTGGGGCTGAGAGATAGTGACTGGCCCAAGGTCACCCAGGAAGCTTCGTGGCTGAGCGGGGATTTGAACCTGGATCTTCCAGGTCTAAGTCCGACTCCCAAACCACTACACCATCCTGGTGTATGCTCAGGTTTGTATAAGATATCAGCAGTGTCTATATAGCTATGTGCTTTCTATGGTTGATAACACCCACACAGTCAGCAGTTGCATTCAGATGTCATAGCAAACTGTAGCTTGTCATTATGAACATGATTAGCATTAGGTTTGTACACTTCTCCCCTTTTCCCTACCCTGGCATGCAACAGGAGGAAATTATAAGCTTCCTTTCTTTGTTTGCAGCAAACTATTATTTGTTAATTTGTCTGAACCCAGCAAATTATAGTTTGTGGAAACCATAGTTTGCCTGCAGTCCAGGATCTCAAACCATGATCTGACTGGTTTCTGGGAAATCCAAATTGGTTTTCCCACAAACCAGGTGGGAAAACTGTGATTTGAATTACCCCAAAACCAAGAACGGAAACTTCTAATTTCCTCCCCTTGTGCACTGAGGAAGAGGGAACATAGAAGTCCAAGGCTCCTTCCTGCTTGTGCTCACAAAGGCAAACTATGGTTTCTGATTTGGTTTGCCATTGCATCTGAATGAAGCTATTGTGTTTGGATGGGAAAGGAAATGTGTTGATCCAGTGAAGCTTCTGCAGCCCACTGCTCAGGGACAGGGGAGAATTCACACAGCCCATACACCAGACATTCCTGCCCACTCTTGGGGTGACACTCTGTGCACCTCATGGGGTGACTGTGACAGACAGCACCCTGACACAGACAGTCCAACAAGGGGCATGTGTCTGCAACCAGGAAGGCCAAACCCCCCCCCCAAAAGGGGGCACCCTCTCACATCCTTCTCATTTGGGGGGACCTTGATTACTGAGGCTCCCTTAGCATGGAAGCCAGATGCTGAAGAATCATCTGGGGAAACAACTTCTGCACCTATACACGCAAGGCCTTGTAGCGTTGACGATGAGTAGGCTTACCATTGTCCCGGAATCGAGCCTGGCTTCGACCTAGAGTGGACCCAAGCCACTCCCAAAGGTGCACCGCGGCAGGCCAATGTGGTTCCGGCTTTGGTCGCGTCGTCAACCGGAAGTGCCGGAAGCCCATTGGGCAGTTGCAGTGCACACTTGGGAGCGGCTCGGGTCCGCTCTAGGCCGAAGCCAGGCTCGATTCCGGGACGAAGGTAAGCCTAACCATGAGTAACATATAAGAGAGGAAGGAGCACTAACTATGCTTTAATCTGAATGAAAATAAGTAAGGATCAATTTGGCAAAACCAGATACTTGAGGCAAAAATTAATGTAAATCCTAACAGAAGCTACCTAGACTTGTTCTTATCTAGGATCACTTACTTACAGCACAATCCTATCACTGACATTCCGAGGGTGGTGAGGAAGCGAAAGTATAGCAGGACGCTGCTACACGCGTGTAAGCGCCCCTCCCCCTTGCTGTTCTAAGCCATTCCCAGTGGGCGACAGCTATCACATGGGCAGCCGTTCCGCCCACGCGGTAGCCACCGTCTGCAGGGAATGGCTCAGATCGGCGAGGGGGTCCCTTACACGCACGTAGCGGCATCCTCCTATACTTTAGCTTCCGCACCACCCTCAGAACGCCAGTGAATCCTATGCATGTCTACTCAGAGGTAAGTTCCATTATAGTCAATGGGGCATACTCCCTAGTAAGTGTGGATAGGATTGCAGCCCAAGTTGTACTTGTTTGCTTCCTGGATCTCATTACAATGGACAGTAATGTGCAGTTAACGCCACAAGTGTTGGAAACACCACTTATCAATCCAGCCACCTCCTTTTATAAGGTTTTTAGGGTATCAGTATTATCCTATTTTTATTGGCTTCTCCATCAATGGGAAGCCCTAACCTCAGCCCCTGGGCCTCCCCTCAGCCTCTGTCCATTGGGCCTGACCAATGGACAGATGTGAGCAAAATCCGGTGGGGTGCCAGTGATCCCTTGGCCAATTGTCCCTGGCCAAGTGTCAGCCACAGTGACAGTGTCAATACACATCCTAGGTTAAGCCTTCCCAGTGGGCACAGGCATCACTAGGACAGTGCAACTGATACAGGCCATACCAAGCGCGACACTTCAGGAGGTGATACCATCGGCACCATCAAGGCCTTGAGCAGAAAGTGAAGCTCCGTGGCCATACAGAGTCTGCACACCTGATGGGCACACCCTTTCTCTGATTGGCTCGAAATTGAGCCACTCCAGAAGCAATTGGCGGTGATGCGATGATGTAGCAACGTCATCACATCACCACCAAACTACTTCCAGACCACAGAGCCTTGCACAGTATGCTCCATACTGGGTGGGAGGCAGCCTAGCAGTGGCACTGCCAGTGAGTGTGCAGATTATAGAGTTTGATGCCAGAGCTGGACAAGCTGACTTAGCCAAAGCAGCTCTATGCTAGACACACACAGAGGCTTTCCTATTAGGGTGAACAATTCCTATTCACCACAGATATTGACTCATGCTTAATTCCTTGTATTGTTGTCATCTCTTTCCAAACTGAGTCTTTAGCCTGTATGTTTCAGTACATCACCAGAGGCTTCCCAATGAGATTTGAAAACATGAGACCCCATTTACCTCTTTGTTTTATTTAGGGATGAGAGAGAGAGAGAGTAGGGGCTCAGTTTATTTGAAAAGTAGGAAGAATGCTCCCCTTGAGTAATAATTGTTATTAGAGTTTTTCATGTGAATTACTGATCTGCCTCGTTTTCCCTATATTCAGCTGGTACTGAGGATATGGGAGAATGCATGATACTGTTGGCAGACAAATTTCTCATGGAGTTACCTTTGGAAGCTCTGACTATCTTTCAAGAAGAAGCAATAACTTCGGTGTCCAGAGATTTTTCTCTTCAGCTATTCTACAACCGCTTGCATAAAGAAGAACCAGGTATAGCTATGTTGACATATATTTGAAGACATAAAGTATTTCAAGCAATGTTTTACAATACTGCAGACAAAACAATATACAGAAGACCCTTTCTGTTCGTGGGTTCAGGATCCGCGGATTTGACTCACCGTGGATCCCGGATCCCCAACGTGCACACTAAAAACCCTGTTAAACCTAGGCTCAGGAAAGCATGGAGATATCTCTGTAGGCCAAAAAGTATGAGCCATAACTTGCAGCCTAATCCTAATTAAAAGCCCCTTGCCGATGCAGTCACGCCAACAGAACGTGGGCTGCATGGGGGGGGGGGAGTCATGGAATCTCCTTAAGATAAGGAAACATATTTGTTCTCTTAACCTGAGGCAAGTCTCTGCTGTCCCAATGGGTCTCTTTGGATCCACACCATCGATTTTGCTGGCGCAGAACCAAACGGAGTAAGGGAGAGGGAATGGGGGAAAGAACAGGAATAGGCTCCACTGGCACGTACCAGTGTTGCCAGGATTCACTCCTTCCCTCCTATTCCGCCTCCTGCCTGCCCTCTCCCCCCTCAAACACTCCTATCACTGGCACAGGTCCAAGTTGACCCACTGGGCCAGCAAGGGCTTACCCCAGGGGACCAAAAGTTCCATTTCCCCACGGAGGCCTCTTGAGGCTGAGACTCCCCCCCCCCCACGGGATACAGCGGATGCTGCACTGCCGCTGCATCACCGCTCGGGGAATTATGGACTGAAGTTCTATTTAATACTGAAGTTCTATTTGTCTGAGATTTTTAAGATAGCAGTTTATTTGTTTTCAACTGAAAAGCCTCGAACTTTCTTCACTTTTCTTTGTAATAAAGTGCCCTTGATCATTTTAGTTGCCATTCTATCCTTTTTTTAGCTCCCTGTTTTGATTAGACAGGGCAACCAAAACTGTATACAATATTCTGTATGTGACTTTTTGGCTTGGATCGAAATGTATTGCTGTGTTTGCAGAAGAGTTGCACTCATGTACAAACCCGTTCTACTTGCGCAGATACATCAAGTACAATCTTCCCTCATTATTTGTTCCTAATTCAATCCTGAAAACTCTTATAGCGAAAATCCAGATAATGAGTACAATTACTACATTGATTTAAATGGGAAAAATTCTAACTCATTCCAAAGCCATTCCAAGTTCACCCCGAAATCACCCTAAATGCTAACGCCATAAGGAAAATGCTGTGTGGCACGATAAAATAGAATAAATAACAATTAACAACATTATATAGCCTCAATCAAGTGTTAACGTCGACAATGAAAATGTTTCAGAAGTTGTAGCATAGAGGTTTAGCACCTCAAGCTTTAGTTGTAAACTATGAGCAACTCTCTCATGTTTCACTTTTCCCATTTTTCATCTTTTTTTGTTCTTTAGGACCCATATTCACAATAATTTGTAGAAACACAGCACAAAAACACATACACTGCAGAAAGGAGCATGTACTGCACATGCCCTGAAAGCATAAGGATGAGCTACCCATCAGGCAATGCAACTCACATAGCTGCTTCCCGGACTGTATACTGAAAATCTTGGTGTGGATTAATGAGGGATGGTCTCAATATGCATGGTATGGATAAGTGAACATCCATATAGTGAATGTACGGATAGCTGGGGAAGAGTGTATCGAGTTAAGCGTCCACGGCATTCCCTGGTAGCACTTGCCTCATTGCCTGGTAGAAACACATCCTAGTTTAGCAAATCTAATTTTGGTTTGATCATACTTTTATTGTTTACAGAAAATGAAGTAAAAAAAGATGCAAAAGGTGCAAAGGACTCCAAACCAAAAGGTGACAAAAAGGGCATGAAACCAGTAAGTAGATATTTTTTCATGATTACCACTAAAGTTCTGACCTGTACATCAATGCCCTTTGTCAAGATCCCCAAACTGGGCACCTTTCTAATAGCTTTATTTTTGTTCTAACGTACGTATGGAAGTTGAGCAATTGCATAGTGCTTTGCTTGACTCTATTCTCCACGGTATACCTACAAAGCAGAATGATAGCTATAACACTTCATGACTGGAATTCATCTCCTTATTGGTTAGGTATTGCTGGTGCATTCCAGGAAAAACAGCACAAGTTGCATGCTCCTTGAACAGTCTTCAAGTAGTAAACTAATTTGTTAAGGGGGTTGGTAGGACTGGCCCAACCCAATAGACAATACAGGCAACAGTCTGGGGTGGCAGAAATCCAGGGGGTTCAGTGCTTATTGGGAAATCCCTCAAGGGAGTACAGCAGGGTCTGAGCTATTGTGGGAGATATGTGCCGCCTCCTACCCCCTTCCTACCAGTTCTCCTGCTTTCTACACTCTTTCATCTCCCTCTGTGGAAGTGAGTAAAGTGACATGGGCTGCAATCTTAAACAGTTACAAGGGAATAAGCCCTGTTAGACAAACCAGAGACTGACCAAGAGGAATAGTATGTAGGGGTTACACTCAGTGCACCCCTTTCTGCTTTCCGTTTTGCTGATTTACCAGGTAACATCCCAGTCCTACCTAAATCCCCCCCACCGATATAGCCACACCAAGCACACACTGCATCCACGGGGGGGCGGGGGCACAGTTGGAGAGGTCTCCTCAGAGTAAATGATCTATTGTTCATTTACCCAGGGAAAGCCTCCACCACCATGGGAATACTCAGATCTACAGCTGCTATTTCACAGGTGAAAGTTCGAGGTGTGTAAGGTGGCGGAAGGGGCTAGGATATAGGCTAACATGAATGCTGCTGATCCCGCCCCCAGTCTGCCTCCTTCCCCACCCTTGTCTGGGAATACTCTCATTTCTCCTCCTTCCCATTCTGCCCCCACCACTGCCGGACTCAACTTTCCTAGTCCGGCGGCAGGCCTCCCGTGTTGCCACCAGTTGCAGCAGGCGCAGCATGCTCAAAATGGCTGCTAGAAGCCATTCGTAACCCCCTCTGTGCAGTGGCCCAGTCCTGGATAGGATTGGGCCATGGGTGGCTGAATGGGGAGGAGAGGAATTGGCAGATGTATCTGCTATCACCATCTCAGGCTAAGAGAACCAAGCAGAGGGGGGAATGCCTGGGAAAAACCTCCCCTCCCAGGAGGGCACAGAACCCAGTGGTTCTTGTTTTAAAACTCAGTCGCAGTAGTGCCCACCATCAGTCAGATGTGACAACCCACTGAATTACCCATGAACATGGACTGTGGTTTTGCTGTGGTTGTCAGGCAAGTGGTTGTCAGGTAATTTGTGTATATTTGAACTAATTCCCCAGGGCCTAACTCATTATGCTCATTATGACTAACATTTTGTAACTACTGGGATCTTCCTGAAAAAATGACATAAAGCAGCATTTTCAAGTTACAGTATTTTGAGAAAAACAGTGTTATGCATTGCTAATGGCAACTACTTAGGATTCCAGTCCTAAGCATATTTACCAGCAAGACCTGAACTTACAGTAAAAAAGGTAAAGGTATCCCCTGACAATTAAGTCCAGTCGTGTCCGACTCTAGGGTGTGGTGCCCATCCCCATTTCAAAGCCGAAGAGCCAGCATTGTCCGAAGACGCCTCCGTGGTCATGTGGCCGGCATGACTCTCCTTGCCGCAGCGCGTAGCATGCAGCTGGAACACGGAGCGCTGTTTACCTTCCTGCTAGCGGTACCTATTTATCTACTCGCATTGACATGCTTTGGAACTGCTAGGTTGGCAGGAGCTAGCCAAGCAACGAGCGCTCACCCCGTCGCGGGATCAACTTTTGATCAACAGCTTATGGTTCAGCGGTTTAACCCACTGCGCCACCCGCTTACTTACAGTACTAGGTTTTAATTCTGAATACACAAGTTTATAGTTAAGCTGTAGGCTTTTCTTTTTGATGTGAAGTCAAAAATATTTCTTATTGTACAACAGGTTTTACTTAATCGTGTCCTGCCACCCAACTGCATCGCAATTGATATAAATAATGTTAAATGTATCCTTTCAAAAAAAACACTGTTCATCAAACAGAATGCATGTGTGTTTACATCCACCACTATTGTTGTTGTTAAAATTCACAGTTTATATAGCTAAGTAAATAAGGAAATGGGTCTTTGGCCCAAAACGGCTCACAATCCAAAAAGATGCAGAAGAGACACCAGCAAACAGCCCCTAGAAAAGACACTGTGCTGGGCAATTGCTCTCCCACTACATACTGTATAAGAGGAGCACCACTTGAAAAAGTGCCTCTTTGCCCAGTTAAGAGAGGAGGCACTACTACACTCCACATCAATTACTTACAGCCCGATCCTGCCCAACTTTAGGCCGGCAGAGCGAGCGCTTCATCAGCCTAAGGAGTCACAAAAGTGTCGCAAAGTACTCCTAAGCGGTGCCAGCACCGCTCACACCGTTGCCGTCCCAGACCCGTGCCAGCTGATGCAGAGAAACCAATGTGCGCCGGCCGATGCACCGGGTGGTGGGAGAGCGTGGAGAGGGCAGGCAGGGGTGGAGAGGGAAGGGGGCCATTGGCCAGCCCGGCCTGGGAGGGCAGGGATATCGGCACTGGGTTACGTCAATATCCAACACCCCTTCCCAGCCCAGCTAAAGAGCTGGCGTGCATCTGAGGAGGCCCGGCGCAGCCCGCGTCCTTCTTAGGATGCAGCAGCCGGCCATTTTGGCCAACCGCCGCATCTTAGGCATCTTCAGGGCTAGGGAAGGATCCCTGGGAGTACAAATGTAACATTAATTACATGATCATCTCTACTTACATGTTCTCTCGTAAGTGTACCTCTACTTTTCTTTGTGGACATGCATGATCTGTCTATTTCTGTATGCTCTGCCATTTGGCTGAGCAATTATGCCTTCGCTGCTTTCCCTCCACCATGATAATTACAATGTATTCCTGAGCCTCCTTATGTGCATTTCAGTACTCTCTGTGGTTAAATGTTCACTAATGGGTTGGCTACCAGTTAAACTGAGAGTCAGCAAGTAACCTGGTATTGAATGTGGTGTGACTGTGAGGTTATTAAAAAAAAAATAGGGAAGCAAATATGCATTTAATGTCACATCTGTTTTGACCCTCAAGTCTTGCCCACCAATAAGTGCTACTGAATGCCACAGCAGTACTGTCTCTTCCATTCAAGATTAGCAGTTTGGTAGAGAGTGCATGAACTGCAAGTTATCAGCATTTGTAGCCAAGAGGCAAGAGTGTGGCATGTAGAGAGTGGCCTTTGAAACAGGAGACTTGGATGATACCGATTTTCAGACTGGCCGGAGGGGAGGAAGCAGCTCTTTTGTTACATGAGAAGCTGTGACGTGAAAAGGGGGCTTTGATGGTGCTGATGAAAGGAGATTTTGGGAGGCAAGATGTGGAAGGCTGGTGCATCGGGATTAGATCGTGAGATATATTTTTGAAAACTAACCTCTGGTCCTACTATTGTTCCCATCAAAACTACTGTGGGGTTCAGTGCAAAATTACGGGTCTGGTTTCTAGGCATCTGCTGGGTGGGGAGTTCAACTCTCCAGCACACTTCAGATTAGCACACTCATTCACATGTTCTTAACTATATATCTCAGATATCGTGGATCCATATAATGATGTAAAAGGAGCAGGTAACGTTCAAAAAAATCTACAGCCTATCATTTGTTTGTTGTTACATTAGCTGATTATGAAAAATCAACTGGAATCTTTTTTTTTTTTTTGCACAACTTTCAGCCCAATCCTACCTAACTCCCCATGTGGCAAAGCAGCAGTTATACAACTGCAAATTATACAATTAATTTTACATCAATGCCAGAAACTGAAACATGTTTAACAATACATATTATTATTATTATTATTATCATTATTATTATCATTATCATTATTATTCAGAAGCAGAAAGTCCTGCACAAAAATTTAAGGCACTCCTAGACAAATATGAACCATTTGCACTTCGCTGGGATGGAGTTATTGGTAGCACGCACTGTCCAAGGTATGAATGTTTGTTTCTAGGTAATTTTGCACAAATAGTTTAAGATCTAAACAAATGTCCACCATATTTGTTGATATATTACTAATGGGTAGTCAAAATGAAGGGTGTGATCCAGCCAAAGTTTATGCCAACATTTCAGGTTCCGTATAGTTCTTCATGACTGTAATAAAGCAACTTAACTGGAACTCAAGAAAAGTAACCTAAAATAATGGAAAGCAGGTTCCAGAATTTAGAAAACACATATACAGACTTACCCATAATGCTGATGCACTGTAATGGTCTACAAAGCTGTAAATAATAGAATTATTAATTATTTCCCGTTTATTTTATATATATATATATATATATATATATATATATATATATATATATATAGAGAGAGAGAGAGAGAGAGAGAGAGAGAGAGAGAGAGAGAGAGAGAGAGAGAGAGAGAGAGAGAGAGAGAGAGAGAGAGAGAGAGAGAGAGAGAGAGAGAGAGAGAGAGAGAGAGAGAGAGAATGGAAGTATGTCTAACATTCAAGTTAACAATTGACAAAACTATTGTATTTCTTTAAATGTAACATTTCTTATACCTGAGCAGGTAGTGCTCAAAGTAGCAAAACTTCATATTACTATAATTTGATACTTTATATTATGGATTGCATATTATTGTATCACCTCTTGATATTGTATCACTGTTGTGTTTTATTTTCGATCGAAAGCTATTATAACCAGCGATAATTCTTGTAGAAGCAGATATCACGGGTAGCATGGTCATAGTTAAAAAGTGAAAGTAGCGAACCAGCCGATAAAAACACTGACGATTTTATCCTGGATAGACTGTAGCAGCCCAACCACGGACAAACAGAAATGTTTAAAATCAAAAAACTGGAAGCCAAGGACCCGACGTTTCGTGTCCAGACACCTCTTCTGGGGTATTCCAAAGTAAATTGGGAGATGTTACAGTGTTCAGCGTCCTGTTCCGCTCTTTTTTATTTTTCAAAAAAGCGCGGGAAACCCGCTGTCAAAACGGAAGCTGTCCCGGAATGACTCTGTTGTCAAGCCTGATGATCCTGTAAAAACTCAGTAAAAGCCGTATTCAAAAGTCAATTTGGGGAAACTTTCTCACGAAAAACTTACAACTGTTGGCAACATATATTAATTGTTGTTCTTTTCAGTTACATTGTTATCAGATTGCTTAGGACTTGCTTGCTTACGTATTATGGGAAGCCATATGCGATTTGCTAGGCTCAGTTCTTGCTGTCTGTTCATTATAGCCAAAGGACCTTTCCTGCTTATTTCCAGAGCCTCCAGATTTTTCAAAATGTTTAGTTTGTTCTCTGTTCTTAGGGAGCGTGTATCTTTAAAATGTATAGTATATCCTGTGGTCAACGCGTGTTCAGCTGCTGCAGAAAGCTGTGGGTGTTCCAGCCTCAATGATCTTTCATGTTCTTTCAGTCTGGTCCCAATAGATCGCTGTGTTAGCCCGATGTATTCCTTCCCACAGGTACCACATGGAATACTGTAAATCCCTGGGTTTGAAAGAGAAGGTCTCTGTTGTGTTTTGCTTCACAATATCACTATAAATTGAATGCACTGTCAGAATAAAGCTTCAATATTTTTTTTTCTTCAGTCAAACTGAGTGGGAACACTTACTGAATAATTGCAGTGTCTTTCTATTTTCTGGACTGGAAAGATTCCTCACTCACATAATCCTTGACAGACTGGTTGCTATGAACATTTCAGGTGATTAAACCAAAAGTGCCTTTTTTTCTCCTTGAAGAGTTTCACAAAGTTCTGCTTGTTTGTATTGAAATGCATGATTGACTTATCATGAAGACTAGGGTAAATTTCTGTAATTACTGCTGAAAGCAAAAAAGCCACAAGATGATCACCTGTCCTGGCCTTTTGAATGAGGCATCAGGTGAACAGATGTGTGGCCCCTTCCCAAGTTACCTTCATGACACAAAGGCATGGCTTCTTTCTGCACAGCAAAGATAATACCTGAAGCTCCAGACAAGGTGAGAGGAATCCAAATGGGGATTCATCCCTGTGCCAGCTCTGCCCCTCGTCAAACCCTCTGTTGCGGGCTTCCCACAACATGGCTTCCTCCCATATGGGCTGAAGCTTCTGATGTTAACATCATGGAGCAGGAAGGAGCCATGCTGCAAGCGACTTGCATTTCGTGCAGGTTATATGAGAATGGCCCATTTATATTAAACGTGTCCTAATCACTGTAGTTTTCCAGCATTCCCTGGAGTATGCTCACTGAAGAACTGTAGTGTATTTTTCCTTGGAATGTCAAGACATCTTGGAGTGACATGTCTTGAGAGGGACTAGGTTTTTCACCTTCAGGAAAATAGAAGTCTAACCACTTGGAGGTGACCTCAGAAGAAAGTTCACAGTGAGAGAATGTGGAGTTCCCATGAAAAATTGTTAATTTCACTTAATTCCATGCTGCAGTGTTATTAAAAAAAATGTTGGTTGCATCTGTAAGACAGGCAGCCCAATCCTACCTAACTTCCCATGCAGCGGGGCCAGCGCGGGCTATGCTGCATCCTGCACAGGAATAATGGCTGCTGGAGGTCTCCGGGGGGGTAAGCCCCAGCAGCCGCTATGGACAACTCGGATCTGCTCAAGCTCAATAGCTGATGCAAGTCTGTGTTGCCCCATGCCAGTGGGTCGGGCCTGGGAGGGGGATAGGATGCGGCACACAGCAGCAGCACCAATCCTGGGCCCAATCTGCTCACTCCCCACCCCATTGCTGCCCATCCCCCACCCTGTTACACCCCCTCCCTGCTTCCCCCGCCTTGTTCTGCCTTTGCACCGCTTGGCACGAAACTCTCTGGCCTGTGCTGCTCTTTCTGCCAGCGCTGACAGGCTGGTGCGAGCCTGTGCACCAGCAAGTGCTATGTCATCGCAAAGTACTCTACGGCGCTTTTGCAACAACCAGCACCAGCACAGTGCATGCTGTGCTGGAGCAGGGGATAAGTAGGGTTGTGCCAAAAGATAGTAGTAGCAATCAATGTCTACTTTCCTCTAAATTCTACTGAAATAACATTAATTTTGCTGGGTTTGTGTTTTTCTCAGACTGTCAGTTGATGATACTTTCAGAACTTGTGCATTCAAAACCAAGTAATGTACGTGTGGCAAATCTTGATTTAGATAAAAGGTAAAATAAGACTTATATTCATTTCCAGCACACTGTGAAGCTAATAATTTTAAAGGCATTTACAATGTTATTGATATCTGTCAGAGCTTTTTGATATTTAAATTCCTTACTGTCCTCAGCAGTTACAGCCCAATTCTATCCTGGGCTGGACTGCATGGTGCAGGGCTGCTGATACAGTGTCCACAACATCCTGTAGGCCAGCTGGGGTCCAGGCTGGCCAGGAGAGGTAAGTAAAGAAAAAATTTACTTACCTCTCCAGCTGCTGCCTGGTCCCCTATGGGACTCCTCAGATCTATGCCAACTTTTTTGCTGGCATTGATCTGAAAAGTGGCAGGGACATGATCAGGCTGGGACAGGGCAGGGTATAGGATTCAGCAACTGCTGCTGCTGAGATCCGTTTCATCCCTGCCCGATCCCTGCCCTGATCCACCCCCATCACCAGTGGACACCCACTGTGCCCTGTCTGCGGGGCACCAGTGCCAGCATGCATGCGACCTTCCGGGCCTTGCACCAGCAGCAGTGCTCCACAGACCAGTGGGGAGGCTGCTGTGATGGCAGCCTGTGCAGTACATTGGTGGACCTTGGGATCTGCCAATATGCCATACAGATAGGATTGGGCCCATTACTAACCTAAGAGTAAGATTTTTCACTAGCTGCGGTTTCTGAACTGTCTTCACAGGCAATCCCACATATTACAAGTCGGTGATAGCTCACATGTTAGAGTGCTCCCTCACATAAAGTAAAAGTTATTTCATTTTTTCCCCATAGGGGAATATTTGGGGAGATGATCTGAAATCTGTTGTCAAAACTGGTACAGTTCATTCTGTAACCTCAGAACTCGGCTACCTCATTCTGTTGATTATGTAACTCAGGCCTAAATTCCATTGAAATCAGTGGGATTTGCTTCCCCGTAAATACAAATAGAATTGGGTTCTTACAGCACAATTGTATAAATGTTTACTCAGAAGTAAACTCCATTTTGTTTAATGGAACTTACTCTTAATTGTGTTTAAGATTGCCACCTTACAACCCAATCCTAACTGGGCTTTATGATAGCGGAACAGTAGTTCCACTGTCGTAAATGGTCATTTGATGGTCATGCAGCATGCCACCAGCAGCCATTCAGGAACCGCTGCCACAAATGGTGGTGGTGTCAGAGGCCCACTGTCACAGCTGGCTACATGCGGGACCTCAAGTAAGCCAGCACAGGGGGTGGGTAGTGGAAGGAATGGGGGAGTGTCTGGGCGGGGAGGGGGCACACAGGAGCTGGAACAAGGGAGGGAGGAGGTGGAGGCAGCAACTTGCACCAGTATCCTAACCCATTCACTTTCCCTCTCCTTTACTCTCCTTGGTTCTGTGCCAGCAAAATGGATGGCGCAGATCCAAAGGGACCCATTGGGGAGGCAGCCCCAGGGTAAGGGAATAAAAGTTCCCTTACCTTGAGGAGACCTCTACAACTGCCTCCCCCCACAGGATGCAGTGCAGACTCTGTTGGCGTGGCTGCATCGGCGGGGGAGGGGAGTTTGTTAGGATTGGGCTGTTAGACTCTTAACCAGGGATAGCCAACTGGCAACCATTTTCTCTCGCAAAGTTTTTTCCTTTACGTTCTGAACATTCAAGGATGCTCGTACTTATTTTAATTCATTAGTTTTACAGTTTCTTATTTCTTTCTTTAGCTCTTTACGCCTGTCTCTGGAGATGCCAACAGAGACAGCCATCATTCTAAGTCTTATTGGAGTGCATTGCATCATAGCCAGCCAATGGTACTCTGTCCCAGAAGAGAATGCAACAAGACTGGAAAGCTTGTTTGAGAGTATGTACTTAATAGCAACCTTTGCATTAAAAACCTGCACTTAGTACTTAATACCTAATGCTTTCTTCTGAATATTATTTGTCTGCTTTTAGTTGTGAGAAAATAAAAAATTGTAAACTCAGAAAGGTCCTACAGCTAGAGTTTGCTCCAGTTTGTCTACCCAGGAACCTCTGCACATCTATCTTGGAGCCTTGCATGCTGCAGAAGATTCTGGGAAGTGTGCTACACTGCATTCACAGTTGATGATGGTGTCACAACTGCAGTACCTGTGGCCTCATCCCAAAGGGGCAAAGTAGCATTGGAAGGTGTTTGTTTGTGACATTCTGAGGAACCTGGTTCCCCCAAACAGCCCAATAGAGACGGAGAGGCTTGATTACTGCTTAATAATACTGCAGACCTGACCACGGTGATCCATGCCACGGTGATGTCGCGACTAGATTATTGTAACGCGCTCTACGTGGGGCTGCCTTTAAAGACGGTTCGGAAACTGCAATTAGTGCAGAATGCGGCGGCCCGTGTGGTCACTGGAGGTAGGCGGTTCGACTCCGTCCGGCCGCTCCTCCGACAGCTGCACTGGCTGCCGATTCGTTTCCGGGCCCAATTCAAAGTGCTGGTTTTGACCTTTAAAGCCCTATACGGCTTGGGGCCAGGATATTTGAGAGACCGCCTACTTCTATATAGTCCGGCTCGTCTCCTCAGATCATCAGAGAAGGCCCTTTTGCGGGTGCCGTCGGCCAAGGAGGTGCGAGGGGCGACGGCCAGAAACAGGGCCTTCTCAGTAGTGGCACCAACCTTATGGAATTCCTTCCCCTTTGACCTACGAACTGCTCCCTCCTTGGACACTTTCCGGCGAGGCCTAAAAACCTTCTTGTTCAAAGAAGCCTTCTGAGCCCCTGCCTTTTTTAACATCTCGCTGGTACAGGTGGGGGTGCTGATGTTTTTATGCTCCTGCTCTGATTGAAGCCATGATCTTTTCAATTGTTTTTAGACACTGTTTTTATTAATTTTCATTAATTGTTTTTATTGTTTTAAAATGTGATATTTTTTATACTGTGTTTTTTGTATGTATTATTTTTTTCCTGTTGTAAGTCGCCTTGGGTCCCTTCAGGGAGAAAGGCGGGATATAAATACTGTAAATAAATAAATAAATTAATTAATGGGGGCTTTATTTACAATTCAGTCCATACACAGTCTATGCAATTCAGGTCATACAGTCCATACAATTGTCCATACAATACAGGTAAGGCACTTTGTATGTTGCCTTCTGTCAATATCAATGCAAATCTGGCAGTAGTCCCTCTTGCTGTTTCCCTACCACTTAGGGTGGTCCTGTTACATCACAGCACCGCACCCCTCTACCAGTAGAAGTCAATTCCCTTATATCATCTCAAGGAGGCTAATCCTCTGTGCCCTTCTTCCTTCTTTCTCTGTGCCTCCGGCCCGTACCTTCCTCCGGGCTGTTCTCCTTCTCCCTGGGTCTCAGGTGATTCTCATCTGCTGGAATCCTCCTCCACCTGGCTCCCTGCTTCGGTAAGGCTTGCGTCAGTGAGCCTTCCCCCACCTGCCAGGGTCAGAGAGTGCTCCCTTCCCTCGTTCTCCTTGTAGTTTCTCCCGGTTCTGCCTTCTCTCCTGTCTCTCCCCAACCCCCTTATATCCTCCCCCAGTCTTCTTTCTCCCTCTTCTCCTGGGTGCCCCCATCTTGGAGCCCTTCAGATCTTGCAAGCTCCTCCAAGATCTTGGAGCAACATGATGTCGGGCAGCTTCCTTGTCGCGCAGAGCACTGGCCAGACCTGTCAGTCATCACTCCACACAAATTGAGAATGTGCCCTCTAGAGCACGCCCAATACTCCCCAGCAGCCATGCATTTTAGGAAATGATTGGTAGTGATGAGAAAACCCTATAATTACCTCCTTGCCAAGGGGTCCTGGATAAGCTGCTAATGCCATGGTTCCTAGAAAACCACAGTTCTAGACCATTGTGGGAGCTTAAGGATGTTACCACTATCTCCTCAAAAACAAATCAATATGTTTTACTAGTTTAGGCTATAGGAGCTTAATGGCCAGTACTATGGGGACTTTGGCATGCCTAAGACCATTGACTCTGAATAAGATTGGACCATAAGATTGGACCATTGACTCAGAATAAAATTGGTCTGAATAAGATTGATCTATTCAGAAGTTCCAGAGGAATAAAAACCTTTCAGGTATGGAAGCCATGTAAAAGATTTTATTAGAATTAAACAATTACAGAAGATCCAACGTTTTGCCCATTCTATGATGAGCTTCTTCAGGAAATAGGTGTGCAGAAAGCACACTCTGAGATCTTGATGCAGGGAAAAGGCAGAGCTTAACTGAAAAGTGGCAAATGGCAGTTAAGACAAATTAACACAACCTGGGGTCTATAGAATACCATGTTTGTGTGGCCAAGTATATATTGTTGTTGTTCAGTCGTTAAGTCGTGTCCGACCCTTCGTGATCCCATGAACCATATCCCGCCAGGGCTTCAATACCCAAAAGGTTTTTATTCCTCTGGAACTTCTGAATTTTCTGGCCATGAAAACCTGAGAAACTAAGATTGATCTACTTTTCCATGTTTTGTTTTGTGGTTATTTTTATAAAACTGCTGTGTTTCTTTTTAGATTTGTTAAAAGTAGGCAAAACAACTGGACAAACCATTCGTATTCTTCAAAGGAGTAAGACTGCAGTGGAAGAATTGCTTCAAGGTAAAATTAATAAGTCACTTCATGAAGTGCACAAACAGATTTAAGTATTAACAGGTCAAAACCATACATAGTTTTTATCGCACCATTTACTTATTTTGTTAAAATATAAGCATATTATATATAGTAAAGGTTCCTGAATTGCTATCCGGCTGCTAAATATGGCACTACTTTTCTCTTAGTGAATTTGCCAGTCCCATATTGCAAACATGAAGCCACACTGTACAACAAAATGGAAAAAAAAAACTACTGAAACATGCCAGATGCCTTAAAAAATATTTTCCACAAATGTATGTAGATGTAACTGTATATGTTCTCTGCAGAAGAGCCACAGTGGCAGGAGAGAAGTTCGCAGCTCCGCATGCTTCCGTAAGGCCACTTAAAATAGCCGGAAAGCACACCCCACTGTGAGAACACTAGTTCCGGCTGCAGCGGCAGAGCAGGGGGATAGGATTAGGCCATAAAACTCATCCATTGGAAGCACTGTGACTTCAAAACACCTAACAGTACCTGAATCATGCCCTCAGTTATCTAGACAAGATTTTAACCATTTGTCCTGAACTGCATTTCTAGTGGAGTGTGATCATGTGGAATCTCCTGAAGACCAGAAAGAGGACCAGAAAGACAGCCCCAGAAGACTCGCACGTTCTTCTCACCCATCAGCTCTTAATACGGTTTTGTATGGGTTGCCCAACATGATGTTTGCATAATTCACCGCTGATTGCTTTATCTAAAATGTGTGTGTGAAGAAATAGTGTTTTTTGTTGAAGTTTTGTTAAAAGTTAGAGTTCAAAAACTTTTGAGCAGCACTAAGTGAATCTTTTAAATATGAAACATTGGCAGTAAGGTAAACCACAATTGTTTTGTTATTAAACATTTTAGTTACTTGGATTTGCTTCAGGTTTTTCAGTGAAGAGTTTTTTTTCTTCTTTCTTAAGTTTTTTTTCTTCTTTCTTACGCTTACAAACTCAAACTGCACATGTAGCCCAGTAGCAAGTTTTGGTGTACTGTGTTTGAATATTTGTTACATCAGTGCATGTCAGTACAGGGGGGCTGCCGTATCCATGGGGGATACGTTCCAGCCCCCACCATGGATACTTGAAACTGCAGAAAGGGGCGAACGCCCCCTCCGCGGTTTTCAGAGCCCCCCGTGGGCCAGCAGGACCCCCCCCACCCTCCACAACCCCCCCCCCCCAGGCACTTACTTTTACAGGAGAAATCTCCATTCTTTCTTCACAAGGACCGGGGTGAGCAGCCTCCTTGCAGGCCTCACCAACAAGACTTAGGTGCTAGAGAGTCTCTGTAACCTCTCAGCAAGGTAGCAGAGACTCTCTAGCACCTAAGTCTTGTTGGTGAGGCCTGCAAGGAGGCTGTTCACCCTGGTCCTTGTGAAGAAAAAATGGAGGTTTCTTCTGTAAAAGTAAGTGCCAGGGGGGGGGTCATGCAGGGGTGGGGGGGATCCGCTATCTATGGATAACTGAATCCGTGGAGGGGGGGGCTATACATGTCATATCGTAGGCATAATTTTCACTGTCTTCTCCCACAAAATTTTCAAGGGGAGGAATCACGCAAGCAGGTGCCTACAATTTACATCCTGTTTCCTTTACCATGTTACTGTGGCTTTGCCGTATCAGCTGGGAGATTCTGTTGCTCAAAGGAAGAATTCTTATTTTGGGTGCATGAACCCTCAGCTTTGTAGTTCAGTATCTCCAGTTAAAGGATCTTGGGTAGCAGGGTGGGCAGAGACCCTTGCCTCAGAACCTGAAGACTTTTGTGCAAGACCTGTTGCCATTCAAAGTCTTGAACAAATAAGTGAACTATACTTTTGATCGTATATAGGTTTCTTTATTCAAGGGTCTTAAATAAATTGGGTAAGATCCAGAAATCCTCTTGCATAACTTCTGGTCACATAAGGGGATGGTCGCCAATCTCTGCTGATTTCACCCCCATTTGACTGCAACTCTCCCTGCACTACACATGCCATTTGGGAAGGTCTCCTGGCCGTCAGGAGCAATTTTGGGGGAAAGGATATACAGGCGTGCAGCAGAAAGGAAGCTGGAAAGTCCTGTTGCACAAGTGAAACTCTGCTCACACTTTTCTGTATCTGACCCAAAGTTGTGTTTTACTGGCAATCTTTACCGATCAACGTAAGAACCGTCTTGCTGGATCAGGCCAACAACCCATTTAATCTAGCTTCCTGTTTCCCAAAGTGGCCCACCAAGTGCCTGTGGGAAGCCCACAAGCAGGAGAGAAAGGCATACTTCTGTGATGCCATTGCTCCCCTGCAGCTGATATTCAGAGCCATTCAGCTGCTAAACCTGGAGGTAGCACAAAGCTAACATGACTAATAGCCATTGATAGTTCTGTCCTCCATGAAGACAGAATGAGGCCTATTTTTCTAGCCATGCCTTTGAAAATATAAAAGTATCTGTTGTAGGCAACTATTATATTAACCAACATTCAAAAACTTACACTAAATGGGCAGATACGTTTGACACAGTGTACTCTGGATATCTTTCAGTTGTATTTTAACTTCTGTACTAGTGTTAATAGAAAAACAACATCAAGTGAAATGCAAAGATCCAATCATCCCCCAAAAGTTTCAGAGTACTTTTTTCTCGGCAAGCCAGGCATGCCTGTTCCCTGTGATAAATTATTTGTGTTCCTTTAAAAGGCATTAATATGTCATGGAAAAATACTATTCTTGGCTCCCCTGCTATGCTAAAGTTAATTAGAACCTGATAGAAATATAAGGATTTGTGGCATCTTATTACAAAATCATGACATTCGTGGGATCTTTTTTGAGGGTTGGGGTTCATCTATGGGTATTAATGAATGCACTCTCCCTGTTTCTTCACAAGCATGACTTATCAGATAACCATGTCAACTGAACTTCCCTCATCAGTTTATTTAGCTTGAAAGGAGAAACATGGTTTCTCTAACCAGTTTGTTCCATTTCATTTTGATTATTTGATGCTGTTTAAATATTTTTAAACTAATTGAATTTTGGGGCAAATTGATGTTTTGCTATCCTCCTGGGAATTTGAAAAATGCAGCTATTATAGTGGGAGCCAAGAGAACATTGAGGCTGTGATCTAGGAGGCAGGCAATGTTTCCTGGCCAAAAGCTGCCCTCATAAACTCTTACGGTACTCTAAAGCTATGTAGGGATTTAGTGCAAGAGCAGTTTGAAGGAAAACGAGGGGAGAAATAGAATGTGACAGTAGAAGGTTCCCTTTAAGGCCATTTTCGGTTTGGATATTGAACACCCTAGTTCAAATACTCATAGCTGAATCCAACGCAACTCCGTGCACGACGATGCAGTTGCACCAACATGGCGAGTGCTGTACTCCACAGGGGAGTCAGCCCCTGGAGGCCTCCTCGGGGTAAGGGAACATTTGTTCTCTTACCCTGTGGTAAGCCCGCACCAGCCCGCTGGATCTACTTGGAACTGCACCAGCTATATAGCTGGCACAAGTCCACATGGACACAGGTCAGGGGATCAAGGCCAGGAAGGGGGATAGGATATCTATGTGCGCCACTGCTGCTGATATTGCCCCCTTCCTGGCCCTGATCTGCCCTTCCCCACCCCTATCTCTGCCCCATTCCTCCCCCTCCCCACCCCATTCCTCACTTCCCTCCCACCCCCTGCACTGACCTACCGGCACCAGCAGGCATCCTCTGATGCTGGCATGCAAACCTGGCCACTCACCACTTGCATTGATGGCCAGCCTGCACTGACTGGCGTGTCGCATTTTGTGAAAAGATTGTGAAAAGCTCCAGAAGGATTTCTCTAAACTGTGAGAATGGACAGTATTATTATTATTTTATTATTAACGGTATTTATATACCGCTTTTCAACAAAAAGTTCACAAAGCGTTTACAGACAAAATCAAATGATGAAATGGCTCCCTGTCCCAAAAGGGCTCACAGTCTAAAAAGATGCAGAACACCACCAGCAACAGCCACCAGAAAGACACTGTGCTGGGGTGAAAGGGGGTCAGTTACTCTCCCCCTGCTAAATATAAGAGGAGCACCAATTGAAAAGTGCCTCTTGCCCAGTTAGCAGGGGGAATGGTTAGCAGTAAAATGGCAGATGCGTTTCAATGTAAGTAAGTGCACAGTGATGTACATTGGAGCAAGAAATCAAAATTTCACATATACACTGATGGATTCTGAGCTGTCTGTGATGTATCAGAAGAGAGATCTTGGGGTGCTGGTGGACAGCTTGATGAAAGTGTTGACTCAGTGTGTGGCAGCTGTGAAGGCCAATCCCATACTTGGGATAATTAAAAAAAGAATTGAGAATAAAATACCCAATATTATTATACCATTGTACAAATCGATGGTAAGGCCACATCTAGAGTACTGTGTCCAGTTCTGGTTGCCACATCTCAAAAAGGATATAGTATTACTGGAAAAGGTGCAGAAGAGAGCAACCAAAATGATTACTGGGATGGGGCACCTCCCTTAGTAGGAAAGGCTATGTTTGGAGCTCTTCAATCTAGAAAGAAGGTGCCTGAGAGGGGGCATGATTGGGGTGCCCAGTCCTACAGGCCTTTTGCAACCATGTATCTCCTGGTACGCTGTCATAAAAGGACCACCAACGGCGCGAACATTGCTAGCGTTCCAGCAGCATAAAGTCGTTTATGGTATGGCTGTTGCAAAATGCAACATGCCATACAGAACCGTCTGGCCACCACCGCAAGCAGAGAGTGACTGAATCCGCACACCGGAGGCCAAAGAAAGAGCCCCAGCACAGGCAAGTGGGGGGAGGGGACAGGAGGTGGAGGATGGTGATTTACATGCGCAGGCTTTCCCCCCCAAATTGGGAGGGGGGTCACAATTATATAAATGTTCAATCTTTCATGAACAACTTCATTCCAGTTGGTATCCTTTTCCAGTCTGGCTTCTTCACTGGCCTTCGCCTCCCACGCTCAGCCGACAGCACTCTGCTTGCAGGTGCAGCTGGAGCTCTTATCCCTTCACAGCTTTTTGTCAGCGGCGTGTCTCGAACTACCGTTCTCCAATCTTCAGGTTTATGAGGCGGCAACTCTACCAACTGAGCCAGACCTCCTGCCTGTATAGCTGCCAGTCCTCCCCACTGACATGCCTCCAAGTCTTCCCTGCTGACATCTGTCTGTTCAGTGGAACATTGAAAAAAAGACCCTACACAAGTACTGCGGTACATACAGAGACTCCCCATGCCAGCAGAAACCTGCATGACTGTGGGTCCTGCCGGTGTGGAAAGCCTATACATAACCCCGTATGCATAGCCCACCCACTCCTTACTGCTATTCCAATCAACGTGTGGCTGTTGTGGAGGAGCGGGAGGCCAACAGGCACAGCAGGAGGTGTTTTTTATGAACCCCTACAGTACAGCAGGAGACTTGGTGCATCTTCAAACTATTCTAAGGATGATGTCATCATCTATGTAGTGGCCTTTCACAGCACACAGTTCGAGAATCACTGTTCTAAGCAAGTAATGTTGGAGCAGGGTGCCCAATTTTAATTTTTTAGCCACAAGTTTTAGACAATTTTTACCCTCATCCTGTAGGAGCATTCTGTCTGGACTAGTTACATTAAAAAAAAGATGCTGTGGTGATAAAGATATCAAGCATCAGGCATCATAGAATGATTGTTCATATCCTACCATCAAGGTATAATGAGCTAATTTGATACTTTACAAATATTTGTTTTCTTCATGCAACCGATGCAAAATATTTAATCTTCCAAAGTGTTTTCCCCCAAAATGTTCCCATGTATAATAGATGCTTTGGCCTTGGCAACTACATCAGCATCTTCTGTCACAAAGATGGATGAGTAAGACCAAAAATTTCTTTATGGTCTGACAGCCCTACTTTATCATAAAGCACTGATAAAGAGTAATGTCGAGATCCAGGAAACTACAGACTTGGAATCTTGACTTCTTGAGCGCAAGATCCTGGAAATGTTTGTCAGTAACATAATAGAAGCACACTTGGAACCGTATGGCATTTATATTTCGCAAAGAACTGCTCATGCAGAAAGCATGCCTAATTGCAGACACAGACAGACAGACAATTCTGACATTGTTTAATAGATAAATTTAAACTGTCAAATAGTACACAGTGTACTACTGTGTGGAAGTACACCTTGAAACATCTTTTAAAATGAACTAGAAAAATTCTTGCATGTTGCTGAAACAGAGAAAGTGGTTGATGCATTGTTAAATCCATGGATAGCACAAGTGTCTCCTAGGCTTCTCCCAAAGGCCACCTTTTGTCTCTCTGATTGTGCAAAAAAAAAAAAAAAAGTAGGAGTCCTCCTGACCCTGGAGGACTGCCATTCATTCACAATGGAAAAGGACTGTGTTAACTTGACATACACTTACCACGCAATCCTGTGTAGAAGAAGCCCCTGGGCGGCAGGGTGTCATGCAAGTGCCGTAAAGCACTTGCACGACACCCGAAGAGCAACAGTGCCAACGCTGCAGCCTGTGCTGCACACTCCGCCGTCTCCCCGGCCCTGCAGCCACCGGACCGGGTAAGTTCTACACTGGCAGGGGCGGGGGGAGGGTGGACCGGGTGATGAAGGAGAGCAGCCCAGGAACTCGATAGGATGCAGCGGTAGGCCCTTTAGGCCGGCCGCCACAGCCTACACAGGATTGGGCTGCCCATAGCAATGTCTGGAATTCTTTACTGAAAAAGGGCTTGTCAGCAAAGCGACTCCTCAAATTAGCCTTCTAATCTCAGTCAAAACGATATTGTGAGCCTAGGAAACGAAATGAAAACATCTACGAAGGTGCTCCAAAACAGAGATTCAGAAATAATTAACCTTGATTCCAACTGAATAGGACATTTGATACAAATGTTTTCGATGATACGCTGAAAAATGCATCAAATAAAAACAGAAAACCAAGTCTATGATCAGAAATGCCTCATACAAACATGTATTTTTTTAAAAAAAAATAGAAACTAAACTGGTTCTTAAAAATGAACGACCATATTTTAATTTGCTTGCAAATCTTAATTTTTCTAACGGTTTATGTATCTTATTCTTTAACTAATAAAAAAACCCTAAGTAACAAGAAATACATTCTAATAGAAACAACTTGGAAATACGAGCTTTCTACTAGAAAGCCTGTTGGCAAAAGCCCAAACAACAAGAATAAAAGCTTCTAGAAATATTTCATTCATGCAGCTCTGCATTTTTTACCTGCATTTGTCTGTTCTCACAAGAAATATTAAACAGTTAGTGCTGTTCATGTATCAAAGGCTTTAAAATAACTTTCTGAATTATGTCTCAGCAACATAACAAATCACATTATCAATTAGCTTTTACAACAGTAATGGCATTTCATAATATATTTCATCAGGAGAAAAAATTGCACTGGTTAAACCTATGTAACCTTTTTTTTTTTTTAAAGCATGTGGCGGACAGGACACCCATGATTGAATTTTATTAATAATATTAAAGGACAAGAGCTTAATTTTGTGTGATGAGTAGTTTTCCAAGAAGAGATTACAAAAGCACACTGATCTCAAAATGTGCCATGCTGAAGAAACAAGCGGAGGGATTTGCTCTTTTTCCCCATTATTCTTTCTCTACATGTTGTCCATGGGTGATCTAATCAAATCCAATGATTTTACCCCCAAGTCCTCCTCTCATATGTTCTCCTTGTCTGTTGACAATGTCACCATCCTTGTATTTGATTCCTCTGTTTTCCTCATTCCCCATATGTATCCAGTTTTGCAAAACATTGTTTTGTTTCTCTCTTTACAACAGCACAAAACTGCATCCCTTCCTCTCTGTCCTCTCAACAAAAACACTGGTTCATGCCCTGGTAATCTCTCGCCTTCATTACTGCAATTACTGCAGTGCACTTCATTACTGCAGTGCAACCTTCCTTTCTCAGGTCTTCCGATGGCTCACCTCAGTCTGTCCCCCAACCTCTGTCCATCCTTCACCCCTCTTGTTGCTCTGATCATGTCACACCCTTCCCTAAATCCCTGCAGTGACTTCCTTTATTTATTTATTTATTTATTTATTTATTTATTTATTTATTTATTTATTTACAGTATTTCTATCCCGCCTTTCTCCCCGAAGGGACCCAAGGCGGCTTACAACAGGAAAAAAAATATACATACAAAAAACACAGTATAAAAAATATCACATTTTAAAACAGTAAAAACAATTAATGAAAATTAATAAAAACAGTATCTAAAAACAATTTAAAAGATCATGGCTTCAATCAAAGCAGGAGCATAAAAACAGCAGCACCCCCACCTGTACCAGCGAGATGTTAAAAAAGGCAGGGGCTCAGAAGGCTTCTTTGAACAAGAAGGTTTTTAGGCCTTGCCGGAAAGTGTTCAAGGAGGGAGCAGTTCGTAGGTAAAAGGGGAGGGAATTCCATAAGGTTGGTGCCACTACTGAGAAGGCCCTGTTTCTGGCCGTCGCCCCTCGCACCTCCTTTCCACCCCTGGATCCAGCACAAGCTCCTGGTCTTGATGTTCAAAGCCTTCCATGGTGTCTCCCCTACTTATCTCCCTGCTATAGTATCATACCCTACTACTACACTCCTGCCCTTTCCACTCCTCTGGCTCCACCATCCTCAACTCCAGCCCTTCTCCCTTGCTGCCTCTTCTGCCTGGAACTCCGTCCCTGATCACCTGAGGGGTATCCCCTTCTTCTTTCCTTTCTCGTTTCTGTTCTATCAACAATACCTACTGCTAAGCCATGTTTACAACTTGTTGGCTGTGTGGGATAAGTAAAAACATTCCAAGTACTGTTTCTTTATTGCTCAATTACGGAGATGATTTATTCCTTCTATATACAGGGTTATTCAAAACGAATGAACTGATATAATGACGCATTGCTTGTATTATACAATGCTTCAGCCAGGTACGTGGTAGCAGAAGAGGCATAGGACTGTAAGGTTAAATCGAAAAGGAGATAACTGGTCATCTACAGAAATATGCTCTTTTTACAAAATAAAACAATCAATTTGACTTATTTTCCAGAACGTTCTAATTTTTCAAATTCTTAAGCAAGGTCAGTCACAGTTGCTGTGCCATACCACTGTTTTGTTTTTGTTTTTTTGTTTTTTAAAGAGGTTAGAACTCAGTTAATAAATGGGACAATTTAAGCGTGGGGAAAATACAGAAGAACATTTTTTGCACAAACCTATGCAAAAATTCGCAGCAGGGCTGCACTGCATCCAATGCTCGGAAGCAGCAGGGCGGAAGCCTCCACGGGGCAAGGGGACTTGCCGACTAGAGTCCCGGCCGACTAGCAACAATGGGGCTACTCGGATGGATCTGCGCCACCTAAATAAGCTGAGTAACAAGGTGGGCACAATGAGGTGGGTAAGGACCCAGGAAGTTAGATAGGATATGGCAGAACCTCCTCCGCCGGTCTCACCCCCCTCCCAAGCCTGATCTGCCTGCCCACCCCAGAGCAGCCCATTTTGGCACAGCTGCATGCTATGGCAGGGGAAAGGATAGGAACGGACTGTATGCAACATATGTTGGTCTGCTTTGGTTACATAAGACATCAACTCTTACATAGTAAATGCATCTGTAGAATAGGATTTCTTTTCTTTTTTATGTACCTGTATTACTGGCAATGAGAATGTAAATGGCCTCACTAGCTGAAATAAATTTACAATGGAGTTCTACAAGCTTTTCCAATTCTTCATCAGTATGATTCAAGGGACACGGCCTGCAGCTCCACTCAATCAAATAAGGCTGCGGTGGCATATATAATCTAACTGTTTGACATTTTTATTGCAATTCATTGAGACTAAAGAGAGATGACTACATTAATATCTTGATGTAGTTTAGTAATAACTGGTATGAAACTGATGTGCCAAATTACCCAAAAGCCCTTAAATTCTCTTGTAGGCTTTAACTCTATGCGACTAGCAGAGAGAGAGAGAGAGAGAGAGAGAGAGAGAGAGATGTCAGCGCTTGTTCCAGTAGAGATTACAGTCTTTACTAAGAAATAGAATACGCAATAATGGCATCAAAGGTTTTGAAAGAGGTTTTGTTTTTTGGTGATTGAAATGTTGCATTTTAGGCATATGAGATCAGAATTAGGGCAAACTGTCCCATGTATTGTGATGTTTAGCTTTTACAGTCCCAAAGGATTGTGGGAATGGAAGATAAAACTAGCACATTAAATACCGTAGTTATGTAATAATAATTCAGTAGAATAGATCCGATTGCTAAGTGCTAAAACGTTGTCCCCTCCACCAGCTTAGCTCAGTCACAACAAACACCATCCCAAAGAGCCCTTCCCAAAAATGCTGAAGCTCAGCCTTCCTGAGACAATAACTGAGAATATCTTTCTCTGCACCTCTTCTTTGGCACACTAATTAGGGTGTTATTGAGAGTGGAGCGGCAATTAGCCATGATTTTTTGTTTCTGTAGTGAGCGTATTCGCTGATACGTATTCGGAATAGGCAGCATCAGGCAAAAAAAGAAAACGATTTGGTTTGCAGTATGTTGCACAATGGAGCCATTGTGATCAGCGTTCTGTGTGTTTCAATGGGGAGCAAATACAGCAATGAAGTCATATCTTTAAAGTGGCAAATTTGCCCTAATCTTCCTACAGAAAATTCTAAGACTTCCAATTCTCATTTCCATGAAAACATTTCTCCAGTACTTGCATTTTGTCAATGTTGAAAATCAGCAAGACTCGGGGCCCAATCCGATCCAACTTCCCAGCGCTGATGCAGCCGTGCCAACAGTCCATGCACTGCATCTTGCCGGGGGGGGGCAGTCATGGAGGCCTCCTCAAGGTAAGGGAATATTTGTTGCTGCATTGCGGCTGCATCAGCACTGGAAAGTTTGGATCGGATTGGGCTGTCAGTCTTTTAGAGAGTGAAGCCTCTCTCCCAAAAGCCACAACAGATTTGCATTGTGTGCGTCATATGCTCTCTGTTCCCAGAGTTGGGGTACAAATACATTACACCTACCCCAACCCTCTTCTCCAAAACTGCCATTGATGAAAGTGTACAGGTGTACATTCCTCAGCTTGCCCTCAGCAATGGAGAGCACACAAACATTCAGCCCTTGGCCGCCCTAGTCATTTACAGGAGGAGGTGAGACTGGCCTTAGAAAAACACGTCTCCATCCATTTTAGAGATTTTTCAGACAAGAACTGGAAGCACAGGGAGAAGGAAAGCCAAACTCATTGGTGCTTCGTCTTGCATCACTTTTCTGGAACTGCCAATTCAAGTCAGTCAAACTCTTGAACAAAGGATATCCCAAAGCAACACTTGGCACAAACTTTGAGTACAGTGTAGTTGTGCTAATAACAGCTCTGTACAATTTGTCCAAAAATAAGAAAACGATTTCGCTTGTAAACAAGCAGGGTGATGGATTACCGCTGACATGTTATTTAAAGAAAAACACAAAGTAATTATCCTCTAATGTCACGGAAGATTTATAAGGAGGTCAGTTGGTTTGTCTGGGCTGCATCATTAAAACAAAATAACCAATGGAGAAAATGAAAGAGGTTGTAGCACCGGGATGCTTATGTAGCCCATTGGACATAATGTCACAAAACGTTTCTTGGCGAATCTGTGCAAGTTCTCATTACCATTTCAGTCATGTGGCAAACCTTTTGAACTTCGAAACATTTAATAATCCAATATCCTTTGTGACTATTGGCTCTATCATCAGTGCACAGGGAGGGTGGCCTCCCACTCTTTCCCCACTGCAGAAGTAGCACTCAAACTTTAGCAGACCAAACTAACAGTATTGGATGACCATTCAGTGGTTGAAATTAATACAGCAACTCACAGCTATAGTCCATAAAAACCATGCTACTAAAAGCTTGAGAAGACTTGCTAGAGAAGACTCCTGAGAGTCCCTTGGACTGCTAGGAGATCAAATCAGTCAATTCTAAATGAAATCAACCCTGACTGTTCCCTGGAAGGACAGGTACTAAGGCTGAAACTCAAATATTTTGGCCACCTAATGCGAAGAGAGGACTCTCTGGAGAAGACTCTGATGCTGGGAAAGATTGAAGGCAAAAGGAGAAGGGGAAGGCCAAGGATGAGATGGTTAGACAGCATCACTGATGCAACGAACATGACAATGAGCGAACTAAGGAAGATAGTGGAGGACAGGAAGGCCTGGCGGGATATGGTTCATGGGATCACGAAGGGTCGGACACGACTTAACGACTGAACAACAACAACAACAACAACAACTAAAAGCTTATTTTCACTACTCACTGAAATCAGGTGACCCACAGGATCCAATCACATGCCTTCCTATGTCAAGCCAGGATCTCCTTAGCTCTCTAGTCTGTGTAATTTGTGAGAACTTTGGAGTGACTCTTCTGAGCTCCAGAAACTCTTATTACAACTTCCCTGATTCTCAAATATATAACCTGCAGCCTTAATTGTCTATTGAGACAGTTCTTATTCTTTTCTTTTTTTATGATATATTTAATTTTTATTAATAAACTACAAAACAAAACAAAACAAAACAATACAACATACTACGAAAGATTACAGCAAGCGCGAAGCAATAAATCCTACTTGTATATTATTATATATTTTCTACTTATACTATCTAACTAAGCCTATATCTCTAAGATACTATTCATTAAATTCACACTTCATCACTTCTTCTCTCTCTCTCTCTCTCTCTCTCTCTCTCTCTCTCTCTCTCTCTCTCTCTCTCTCTCTCTTAAAGAATCTATAAGTGGTATCTAAACATTCACAAAAAGATTAACTTTTCCTTTATCATCTAAAATCTTAATTCATACTTCAAATATTTTAATATATAAAACCACCCCATTTTTCTCCACATGTATTAATAAAAACCTTCCAAACTTTTCTGTTTTTTTAAAAAAAATCTATATCCCCTTTTTATATAAAATTCTTAAAAACAAATCACATCTTATTTAAGTCTTTTCAGATAATAAAACATTATTTTTATTTTATTCACAAAAGGGTTAACTAACTTTTCCTTTATCATCTAAAAGTCTTAACTTCCCCTTCAAATATTTTAAATTTATTAAGTCACCCCATTTTTTATCTTCAAATTTGTTAATTTTCCATCATCAAAATTTTTCCATCACTCTTTATATAAGTTTCTTAAAAAACAATCATCTTTTTATATAACATTAACTCCAATAATATTCCCCACAAAAAAATAAAAAATTATAATCCCTTTTTAATTTTGACAATTTGCCATTACCCCTTCCATCCCTCCCCTTCCTCCTTCTTCTTCTTCCTCTTCTTCTTCTTCTTTCTCTTCTTCATCCTTAAATCTTTCCCGAAAGTCCCTTGTTTTTTGAATTGTATCCACTTTGCAATTTTTTCCACAGGATCATTCACGTCTTCTATATTCCTCTCCCGAAAGACAATCTTCAGCACCTTTTTTGGTAAAGTACTCTCCTTCTCCGTCTCAAATCTTGGTACTTCCTCTGCTACAGTCTCTTCCACTAAATCTTTCTCTTTATCATTGTCTCTTTATCTTCCTGTACTTCCATCATTCCATCATGTATTCCCTCATTTCCATCATTTATTCCTTGTAATTCATCCTTTTTCTTCCCTACTTTTTTCAGTTCTGCGTTCATATTCTGAAGATTTCCCTGCAAAATTGTCATTTTTGCATCGAATCTCTGTTGCCATTTTTGAAAACAATACTCCAATTGTGTAGTCATGTTGCAAATTTTTCACCAGGTGCCAATCTCTCTTCTCTTAAAAAAAAAAAAGAGGTAATATAAAAAACTTCTGCAGTCGACGACGTGAAACAGAAAAATTAATTGCCAAGATCCATGAACTCTGACACGGAAGGGCTCATATTCTTTTAGCAAAAATGTCAGAAATGTCAACAACAACCGTCCAAAACAATTTTCTCTTGCCAAAATAGTCTATTTAAAAAAAACCTTCTTACTGTTTTAATCTTCCATAAGTACAGAAAAAAATCAATAAAACTCACCACTAACTTCGTCTTTCCAACTTTCACTTTCGAATGTTCAGTTCGCCTTATCGCAGCGTATTATTTTTAACGTTACCTCTTATCTCGGCTAATTTCTTCAACTCATAAATCATTTCTACGCCTCTTGCCTAAGTAAAGCAAGCATGTCGGAGGTGGCTTGACTTAGGATTCATCTGCGGGTCGAGCGACGTTGGTACTCCTGCTTTCTCTCCGAGAATCCAAAACTTCAGAGCCTTTGCCTTGAAGTGTCAGAAGGGGGGAGATTGAAAGCAATGTGGTTTATCTCTTCGTACTCCCTTTTAATCCAGGGGTAGAGTAATTAAGTCCGTCAGATGTACTCCGTCAATACAGAGCGATCGGCGGAGTTGTCAGCCAGCCATGTCCTCCTAGCCGGAAGTCCCAAGACAGTTCTTATTCTTATCTTGCATTTTTACCCATTAATTCTGCCCTGCCTTAGCCAGATCACTTACACCTGCTTCTCTTTTGAGCATGAATTGTGCATGCCTGTGATTGGGCGTGGGGCACCATCTACACACCTGTTCCCGTGGACACTTCAAATAACAGCTCCAGCCTAGAGAGGACCAGCGAGACTCTGGAGGACCGACCAGCAAGACTAGGTGCGTGCGTGCTAGAGAGGCACCTAGTCTCGCTGGCCCTCATCATGGCAGCAGCAGGCAGGTAGGCAGGCCGCTGCCACCATGCCTGCATGAAAGAAGAAAAGTCGCCACCCCGACTAGGTGCACAAACGTGGTAATAGCTCCGGCTCGTGTCGAGCTCCGGAGGGGGTGCACTGCCGCTGCAACACCGCCAAAATTGGGCAGCACTGCAACGGCAGTGTCAAAGAACTTTCACCTCTTGGCCACCAATGTGTTGTTTTAAAAAAAATGGCACAGGAACTAACAATATCCTCTAAAATCCCTGTCCCATGTCTGTAGCTTTCACAGTTTTCTTGTAAATGGCATTTGAAGGTATGGTGGCAAGTGAATTTTGGCATTTTTAGCCAATTTTGAAAATTCAATATCTCAAAAACGGGTGGACAAAAAAAATCTGAAAAAAATAATTTTTAAACATCTCATGGTTAGGTACAAATTTACCAAAAATGAACAAAATCCATGACATCAAGTTCCAAAATTGATTTTTCATTGGTTGATTTGACATGGAATGACCCTACTATTATTTATATACCACTTTTCAACAACAACAAATTCTCAAAGCAGTTTACAGAGCAAAAGAAATAAGAAGACAGATTCTCTTTCCCAAGGGGGTTCACAGACTAAAAGAAAACACAAGAAAAGAAAACACAAGAAGAGAAAACTGGGAGATACCAGCAAACAACCACTTGAAAAAGATGTTACGGTGAAGAATAGGAACAGTTACTGTCCCCTTCTAAATATAACAGAACCACCACTTTTAAATCACCCAACTAGCAGGGAGAGTGAAGCCTCTGTGTAATACTGTACTGTAGTGTACTGTATTTATCTTCATGTGATTGTGTGTTAAACTAGCCACAAGAGGGCACCCTCAGCTTCTTGTTCAGACAAGGATGAAATGGTCGAACTGAAGAGGGAAAGATCTCATCAATCCTTGAATTCACACCTGTATTTTGATGATTCTGTAAGGGTGGGTGGGTGTCACTGATTTTTGTTTTTCACTTTTCCATTATAGTACAATATTTTGTTATAAAAAGGAGGAAGACACAATAATTTTAAAAACAATAAGAATGCCTTATACATACGCTTGCCATACGTCCTGGAATGCCCAGGACCATCCCGAATTTCGGGCTCGGATCTCGGCATCCCGGGAGGGATGGCCGTGATCCCGGATTGCCGCCACTGCCATGTTGAAACTAGAGTTACTTACCCGGGCTCCGGCATGTTGGCTCACGAAATCCCATGAGAGCCAAGATGTCAGCGCCCAGATCTCGCCAGGGCATGATGCCATGGCGAGATTGGAGCGCCGACATCTTGGCTCTCACGGGATTTTGTGAGCCAACATGCCAGAGCCCGGGTAAGTAACTCTATTTTCAACATGGCGGCGGCGGCGGTGGCAGCGAGCGAGTGAGTGAGTAGGCCATTTGCCCGCTGTCTCACTGGCTCGGAGCCGGTGAGACAGCGAGTGATCTCCAAAGAGCGACTGCCTGGGGCCGGCTCGCGCGGGCCCGGGCAGTCTCCGGATCGCTCGCTATCTCACCGGCTCAGAGCCAGTGAGCGATCCGGAGACTGCCCGTGTCTGCGCGAGCCGGCCCCGGGCAATCTCTCTCCTGATCAGCAGCACCACGAGGATACAGCAGCAGCACGGATCTCAGCAGCACGACGAAGACAGTACTGCCGGATCAGCATTGCCGACGATGGTGGGGTAAGTAAATTTAATTAATTATTTAACTTAAATAAATAAATAAATAAATAAAAGTTGCGGGTGCGCTTCACGTGGCAATAGGGGGCGCTTCATGCCCCCCTACATTTTAAATAAATAAATAGAAATTGTGGACACGCTTGTATTTTTCTATGTATTTTATTTTTTAAAATTATTTAATTAATTTTCCAATTATTTAATTATTTAATTGGTGTGTGTGGGGGGTGTGTCCCTGTTGAAGGTCAGGAAAATTTGGCAAGCCTACTTATACACCACACTAGAAACTAAGTAATTAGGACTGCAATCCTATACACACTTTCCTGGGAGTAAGCCCCACTGAACACAGTGGTACTTACGTCTGAGTAAACATGGATAGGATGATGTTGTAGATCAACTATTTTCCCATTCTTTACCACACCCTCAAAACTGTAACTGTTACCTCCCCTTAATTTTGCCCCTCCCTTATTTATCAATCAAGAAAGACAAAGCTTTGGAGTGAGCCCTGCATCCAATGGTGGGGGAGAGATAAGTACGCCTGCCAGAGGTAAGTCAATAGTTTTTACATACCTATAGGTCTCCATGTGGTCTATGGGTCTCCTCAGACCCATGCCAACTATATAGCTGACATAAGTCTGAGGAAAGGGGGCAGGGTAGGCCAAAAAATGGGTGATAGGATCTGACATGTACATCTGCCACTAAGATCCTCCCCCTCCAGCCCACCCTGCCCTGGAACACCTCCCAAATCTTCCCCTTCTCACTCCCGCTGCCAACTTACCAGTGCCTGCAAAGCCTTTTGGAGCTGGAGCTGCTGCTGCTGCTGCTGCTGCTGCTGTGTGTGTGCTACACCTCTCGCCATCTGCAGCAGCGGCCCAGCAGCATGAAATAGCAGCCCAGCTTTTGTGCCGCCATAAAGGGCTCTGCACTGTTGGAATACAGTTCTGGTAGCAGAAAGCAACAATAGGATTGATTGAGGCCTTAGTTTCTTCACAGCGAACTGAGTGTTATCAGATAAGATCTGAAACTGTGTTGTCAATGATATAACACTGGCCAATCTGCCCTTCATGTACGCCTTAACACAGGGGTGGCCAACCTTCCAGCCTGAATGCTCCTGGCCCTTTAATGGGTGTATAGGTGTAGGCATTTCAGCAGGTGCAGCTGCTTTAGCAGCACCATCAGCAATTGCAGTTGCCAAGATTCTGTCTTCTACACAACTCTTAAGAACACAGAGGCTCACCCCTGACTTAACACAATATTTTTGGCGAGTTTTAGAAATTGTTTAGCCTTATTTCTCTTTCTGTGTTCCATCTCACCTGAATTAACGGTAAGGAAAAAGAAAGAAGTAAAAACAAACACCTTTCAAAGGGGAAGGAACAAAATATTGCAAAGGATTGTGTTCTGCTAAAATTACTAACGACTCTATTCTCAATCGAAGTTTGTGGTTGGGGGTGTGAACTTTCTCAGTTTTGGGACTCAAGTGGCCAAGAAACAGTTCCAGATGAAAACCAAGCAAAGACTGGATAATTATTGTTTACCACATCTGATACGTACACAAAATTGCACAGTTTGTTCGTGACATCACAGCACCGACAACAGGGTAGTGCATAGTGAAGTGATGTTTTCAGTTTTCAGCAATTGCTGATGGCAACCTGCTGGGTAATGATGGAGCTATCCTTGCCACCGAATCTGATAAAATCATGGCTTTGGGCTAGAAAGAATAAATGTAGAAGGAAAACAAGAAAACAGGGGCCTAAAAGGTTGCAAGTAATGTTTATTTTTAAAAGATTCTATTTAGATTAACTAAAAATGTTTGTAATACTACAAAAAAAAAGTCTTAAATATCAGTAGCCTCCAGTCCTTAGCCACAGCAAGGAGGAAATTCTATGCATTTTCATACAACAGACAAGTTTATTTAAGGGTGAAAGAATCAGCCTAGCACAAAAACCAAGTTGGCTTATGAAACGCCTTCTTGCCTTCTTCTCTTTCCTGAGTGTTGTTGCCTGACCAGTTCTTCACAGGGTTGCCATTTCTTCCCTGGGGCATCTCCAGACAGTGATTAGTCAGGGATTGTCACATTTTGTTTACTCAAGCTTGATGGGGAGTTCACACTACACTATGCCATCATCCATCCATTGTGTTCCTGTATTTTCCTCATGCTTAAATCACCACATTACAGTATTTATGAATAGAGACAATCAGGCCTGGTTGAAGCTTGGGCACTGCTTGAGGCAGCCCAATTCCGCCACCCCTCCGCACATGCCACTCTCTCCTCACTGTCCTTGTGAGAGTGAAGCAAGGAAAGGGAGGCGAGGCGGAGCAGGTGCATCATGGTCCCCTTACCTGAAGCTCCAGCACCACCCTCCTTCGGTCGGTCCCAGCATGCTCTGCTCTTCCTGTTTATTTGAAATGAGATGGGTGCGGAGGAAGGAGGCAGTAGAGCACCAGGTAAGGGGGCCAAGCTCTGGGTGAGCATGCCTCGCCTTCCTTGCTCACACAGCCAGGTCTGGGCAAATGGGAGGGGGGGCAGCAGCAGCAGCTTGTTTTTCCTCCTTCCTCCAGCGGTGCTGCCACTAGCCTGCTCTGGCTAGTGGATCTCAGAAAGTGGGAAGAGGATCAAAGCAGTGACTGAAGTGGCTCCATGGGCAAGAGGCTAGAGGGGGTGGCAGAGCATCCGTCATCAGTTTTCTGACCCTGGAGAAAATCCATTAATAATAATAGCAGCACAACAGTACAACGATTACACATGTAGATTGGTGCGCCTGCACTTTTTCGTTAGTTTTTTTTTTTTGAGAACTCCACGCCCAGATACAACAAAACACATCAGAAACAGGAAAGGGGAGGGTCATTCTATGGGTCTCAGTAATATGCTATATATATGGTGCTATAGAAGGAACATTGCACATGTAACTGCCAATGGACAAGAAACAACTCAACACGACTGGAAGAAGCTCCTCTGGAAGTGGCCATTGAGACGGCAACCTGTTGCTTTAACAGCTCCAGAGCCATGGAAATGCGATGGTGACTCCTGCCCAAAGGTGCCCTGAAGGGGTCCATTCTCCCATCCTGACACATATCTCCCACCCCAGTAGATGGATGAAAATGCCAATGCTGTCAGCTTGCCAACTGGATGGGAGCTCAGACCTTCCCAACGTCGCTCATCATCACAAAAGACAGTAGAATGAGGTGGGTGGGAAAAGGCAACTGGGATTAATTTCCTGTTTTCTGATATGGGAGACAATAAAACAGAAACACAGGAAGCAGGATGGTGACAACATTCACAGTAGGATTTGCCTCCCTTTGGCCGGCACACATCCAAGGAGACCCATTGGGGCTGCTGCAACATGCCCAAACATGCTCATTATAATTTCTTGAGAAATTACTGAACACTGAAATTACTGAAATTACTGAATGGGTGTGGTTAGAATGTGTAAAAAGAAGAAGTTAGCAACTCTGATCTATATTCAGCCTGGCATTCTTTCCAGCGGCCATTTTGTACACATGAATAGCAAACAAGGAATGGTTTAGAGTTCTGGACCATCATCGTGTTGTTTTCATCCTGGACAGACTTTGTTTTCTGAAATTGTCAGCTGAGCAAACGAGTGGCAGCTGCTGTGTTCTTCCTCACTTCTCCGGTTGAATAATGTAACATGTGCTGCCACTGTAGACATCTCGCCACAACTGTTGTGGGTTACGGTTGCCTTCTGTGAAACTGGATTAACATTGGAGTCTGAAATATCTTGGTCACTGCATCGGAACAGATGGATTAGACACTTCTGGAACTGGAAAGGAAAGAGTCATTGTGATTAAAACAATTCCCAAAAACATTTTTTTTCCAAAATTACTTCTCTCAGTGTTTATGTGTATAAAAAAATCATTGGTATTGTATAGTAATAGTCCCATAAATCACACTGCAGCCTTGACAATACATGGGAACACTAAGAAAAAAAAAAAAGTAAAGGTGACCCCTGACAATTAAGTCCAGTCGTGTCCGACTCTAGGGTGTGGTGCTCATCCCCATTTCAAAGCCGAAGAGCCAGTGTTGTCCGAAGACGCCTCCGTGGTCATGTGACCGGCATGACTCTCCTTGCCGCAGCGCGTAGCATGCAGCTGGAACACAGAGCGCTGTTTACCTTCCCGCAAGCGGTACCTATTTATCTACACACATTAACATGCTTAATAGTCCCATAAATCACACTGCAGCCTTGACAATACATGGGAACACTAATGTCCCCTAAATGAGTCGTACTAACAAATTACTTTCATAGGTTCATTTTGAAAGAATGCTGAGTTTTTCTGCCCTGCCCCCATTGTTGTGTGAGCAGAGAGACATCTCTGCACCTGATTGGGTGCTTTGAGGATGGAGCTTAGAGGCTGTTACTGCAGCCTGCCTTTGTCTTCTTCAGTGTGCCCCATGTTCTTGCCCCCACCCATCAGCCCAGGGGCAGTCTGAGATTAGCTGGTTGGCTTTGGAACCAGGCAGGGATTTTTTGCCACCCACCTGATTGGCCTTGGTTGATGGTTTTTCACCTACCCCAGTCTGTTGCCTTTGGGTTGGATTTTTTTCCCAAGGCAGTCACATCTGGCAGGTATGGGCATAGGAGTAAGGATGTTGGTGTGCACCCTGAGTTAAGCAGGGTCAGAGGGGGGGGGGGACCAGTAACAATCCCTAGATGCTGTCTTGCTCAGGGACTCTGGCTGGTAATCCCTCAGATTAATGCATTCTGGCCTGGGGGAGGTAGTGCAGTTCAGCTCCCTCAACCCCTCGGAGTTGGCATTGATAAGCTTGGGCCGTCTGTTGATGGCCTGCAGCCTGGAGTCAGGGTGGGAATGCCCATAACGGAAGAGGCAATCATTTGGCCTCATTTAGGTTAGAAGCCCACGCTAAAGGGGGGGAGGGATTTGAGGTAGGACCTGCTGCTTAATTGGATGCATGATTAGATTATCAATAAATGTGGCCCCATGTTACTCCACATCACCTGTCTTGCATGTTTATTGAAGGGTATAAGGGTAAGTAATAGCTATTGTTAAGTCATAAAGCATATCCTGATAGTTTATCTTAATTTTGGGGAGTGTGAAAGCTTCTGCTGGCTTATTGATATGATTTCCTTTAAAGTTGACCTATAGCACAAAGAGTTTACTCTAAGCCAGTGTTCAGCAGAGCTAGACTCCAGAATCTTATTCAAACTTAAATAGAAGAATGAATGGAACGCCTTGCAGTGTGTGTGTGGAGGGTGGGGGAGGCAATCCTGGAGACCTCCTTGAGGTAAGGGAACATATGTTGTCAGTTACCTGGCATTGGTAGTGAGCAACAGTGGCACTCTTCTCAGTGCCAGTGTGGTTGGAGGTGCCATTTTGTGTTGCCGCAATGCCATGGCTTCGAACATTGCATTGCTGTGAAGGACCCAATGGCAATGCAGGTATCAGCAGTAATTATCCCTCCTGGCACACTGGGACTTTAGAATTTGTCTGACTGTGCCATATGCTGACATTGGCCCTGAGTATAGGACAAGGGGGCATGAAAACAGATTTCTATTATTTTCTTACAGATTTAAATCAATTAGTCGTTTGATGTTATTCTGTGTGAAATGGATCTAAACAGGCTCAAAAATGATTCGAGTGTCTGAACTGGTTTCTAAGGCATTTTTTTTAAGTTAGTGGCTGAACCAGAACTGAACACAGTTGTTAATGACTTCCTGGTTCCCCCTGCACATTGACAGAAAGAACATACAGTCTCTAGGGAAAAACAGTTGATAATATTTGCTCCATGTATGACCAGCAGCAAATCCTTCCTATGGGTTTTTTTCTTCCTATGGGTTTGCAGTAGTAGGAGTAATCTTCTCAATCAACCATCTCTTCTTGGTCAAGAGGTGTCTGCTTGCTTCCTTGGTAGTGGTGCACTCACTGGGTTGATCATAAAACAGAGACACACAGCATCCAATCACTTTCATTAGGCTGCATCCATATTGGTAGGGAGCATATAGATATTATATCTGGGGAAACATTGCATATGTTCCATGCATTTGTCTTCCCCTGGCCATGAAACAATGACAGAGAAGAATGTATACCTATGACTTCTCAACTCCAAGAGTACTTAGCAGCTCATGAACAGGAAAAAACTGAGTACCACCACCATCACTGAGTATCTCCATCATGACTAAGAGCGCAATCTCACTCAACTTTAAAACGGCGGAGCGAGTGCTCCGCTGTTCAAAGCTGTTGTGAACGTGCCATAAAGCATGTTCGCAATGACTGGAGAGTAAGGGCAGCTGGCGCAATGGGCAGCCGCCCTCACTCCGCCGCCAGATCGTCCCCGTGGCCACCAGAAAAGGTAGGTGATCCCCTAGTGGGCGCGGGGGCAGTCTGGGTGGCGAGGGAGGGGGGCCATTGGTCGAGCCAGCCTGGGGGGTGGGGATGGTGGCCTCCATATCCCCGTCCCGGGCCGATTCCGCCATTACACAACCTCCTCAGACGTGCGCCAGCTAAATAGCTGGCGAGAATACAAGGAAGCCCATTGGGGCCTCTCCGTGTTACACCGGGGGAAGGGAACAAACGTCCCCTTCCCTCGAGTTCACAGAGTAGACCTTGGGGAATGGGGATAGGATCTGGCGGGCGGCCTGGGCCACCTGCCGGATACTTGCATTGGGCTGTAAAAGTCTGGAACCCAGCTCTCTACAGTGAATGAAACAAGACTATTGCTACAACCAAAACATGAGTGTCAACCATTCATATGAGTGATTCAATCCTAGACATCAAGTAGTACCAATAACATGAAGACGCAGCCTTGTATCGAATTGTATTGATAATGCTCCTCTTTCTACTTATCCACTCAGAGAAAATTCTGCCAGTTGATGTAGAGATAAGTAGGGAAGTAGTTCATGAGCAGGGAATGAAACAATGCGTCACCTGACACTCACCCTTTTCAGAAGCAGAGAGGGTGGTGTGGGGTGGAGGGGTGGGGGGGGCGGGTGGCACACAGGGGGGCAACAAAGCAGGCGGTGGGGATGTCAATCACGCCATTTTGGTGGCAGGAAGAGCGGGCAGGAGCAAACTGCTTCAATTTGTTCTATTATGTAGGTACAACAATATTTAAAGCATGCTGCTGGAGGATTTCTGAAATTTCATGTTTCAAAACCTGCACCACCACGGATCCATCACACAGTGAAACATCTTTGCAATGTATGATGAACACAATGTCGCAATTTTTTTCGAAGCAGCATGGTGATCAGGCATCAATCCTAATTGGAGGAGTTTCCCATCTGCAAGAAATGGCAGGAGTGGCGAGTGTTCATTTGCAAAAAAAGTTATCCAAGTTTTGATGGCATGTAAGATAGCTGGCGTTCAATTGTGAGAAGAGGGCACAATCTTTCTTAATGGAGGAAAGACGGGCTATAACCTTTGTACATGCTCTAGCTTTTTTGCATTTTGAGCAGGGAAAGTTTGCATTTTATGTTTCCAGGAGTGGTATAGGACAATCTACCAGTCTTTCATTCATAAATCGTTGATATGCGTTCACACTGATATCATGAATATTACAGGCAGTCTTGATGACAGACTTCTCAGCCTCTTTCTTTGTCTCTAGACTGAGCAATCAAATCCCTTGTTTCGTCCATGAAATGATTTTCTGTCTCATTCACATCATTACAAAACATCTATGAATCAAACTATTGATTGGTTGATGGCAATGATTGTTTGGTGTTGGAGATCATTCGCAGAGAGAGGATCTTCAAAAATATTCCTCAAACTCTTTCAAAATGCAAGTAACTTCAGGTCCAGAAATTCTCATCTTGTTGCTTTCCGTCGCTTCATGGACATGGTGGGTTTCAAGCACATGAGGTGCCTGAATGAACAAGACTGCAGTTTCAGGACCTGTGAGATTTGCTTTCATAAGAGCATACGTCTCCACCCACTTTCTTTGAACACTGTCCCACCCCAACAAGAGCAAGACAGTCATTTCAAAGTGTCCCTAAACATGACTGTAGTAACGGGGGTCCAAGGGTGGGCCCAAATAACATAATAAAGCCTAAAAGAACCAAAGATTAGCTCAGGCCTCTGAGCCAAAGTAGAAAAAAGGGAAGTACAGCTTACGCTTGCTAAGTTACACCCCCAGCAGATACCTAGCTTGGCAGAAACCGCAAGATGTACAGATGGTCACTAGGAACATCACCCACAGGAAAAGGAGGGTGGAGGGTATGACCAAATAAGGCATGATTGCTTGCAACATATTGCAGAAGTATTTGCAACACTCAATACATCTCTATGGAGTGTCAGGTGGAACGTCCCTAACTTATGTAACCCACATGAAAACCACAAGAACAAGGGGAGTGGGTAACAGAGGGAGTGACTTATGGGAGGAGGAGACCAATTGTGAGGAATGGGAGATGTTTGTACAAGACTATAAATACTGCTGTTTCTCTGTATTGCATTATGCCTTGCCCCATAAAGGCAAGTGCATCCTATGCGCATAGTACCCCTAATAAAATTCTTAATTTGGACAATTATGGTCTCAGTGTTTTTCAGCTATCGAACCCAGGTCACGGACCTCAACCGCCACCCTTTTGGGGGTGTGCGCACAACATGACGAGCAAATTATCTTCATCAAACCAGTCTAGCAGTGCCCACTATATTTACAATTGGTTCCATATAGCTTCAGTGGTGTGGCTGGCCTCATGGAATGTGTTAAGCACATAGCCAGGTCACTAAAGATCAATGTTTATGCTGTTTTTCAGTATGGGAACAATTCCTTGCATTTTCTACACTATGCCACACACCACTATAATTGAAAATGTAGAGGGTCAATGTGTCTAATCGGCGGAGTCCCAGCACCTCCTAAAGAAGACTCCGCTGTAAGGCTGAATGGTTAACAACATTATTTATGTTTCTGCAAAGCTAGGCAGCAGCCCTCAGCAAACTTGCTCTCTAAAGCACTACAGCGAGTATAATGGAACTACTCTGGAGTAAATAGGCTCTGGCTTGCAGAGCCTATTGGTGTATACAGCAAGCTGAATAAAAGACAATATAAATTATGTGACCAAGGAGCCTTTTTATAACACGTAAGTGGACAAAAACAATTAATTTATGTGTGAAAGCAAACACAAATAGAGACCCTTTCCATGGATACAGAAACGATTCCATTTAACTCTCCATAGAGGAGACATACAATACCTGCTGGTTCATAAAGACATAGATAATTGGATTGTAAACTGTAGCTGTTTTCGAAAAGAAAGCTGGGATTGCAGCAAGGCGAGGATTCAGTTCAATAGAAGGCCAGGCAGTGACCAGGATGGAGAAAGCCGCATATGGAGACCAGCAGATAAGAAATGCAAGAATCATGATAACAACCATTCGAGTGACTTGTCTTTCAGGCTTCCTTGTAGAGCCTAATCTGCCTTGAGTATCTGAAACCTTGAAAAAAATGGTCTCATCAGGTGTGAAGGCAATACAAGGAGTTTTTGTACCCAGAACCCATATGCAAGGAGGGAGCTAACTTTGATAAGGTAAAGGTATCCCTTGACATTTAAATCCAGCTGTGTCCGACTCTAGGGTGCAGTGCTCTTCCCCGTTACGAAGATGAAGAGCCAGCGCTGTCTGAAGATGCTTCCGTGGTCATGTGGCCGGCATGACTCTCCTTGCCTTAGTGCGTAGCGTGCAGCTGGACTTAACTTCCCGCAAGCAGTACCTATTTATCTACTCGCATTAACATGCTTTTCAACTGCTAGGTTAGTAGGAGCTGGGCCAAGCGGCGAGAGCTCACCCCGTCGTGCGGATTCGAACTGCTGACCTTTCAATCAACAGCTCATGGTTCAGTGCTTTAACCCACTGCGCCACCCCACGGCCCGAAACTTGATACAGTTGTGCAAATATTAACATCCAAAACAAAGCCAGGTCTACAGCCAGAAATTTAAGGATAGGTGAGGAGGAGAAACCAAAGGTACTTTGGATGCCTATAATAAATCTAAATCCAAACAGTCTAAAACAGTGGTTCCCAAACATTTTAGCACCGGGACCCACTTTTTAAAATGACACACTATCGGTCTAAAATGTATACTTAATTGGTTTTAATAAAATAAATTTCAGAGTCAGTCTTCATTATTATAATGAAACTTCATTATTCAGTTTTAATAAAATAAAAGTTTTTATGTGTCTGGTGTCTAAGGAAAAACTGTCAGTCATTTCAGGCTCTTTGCACTCATTGGCCAGAACACTGAGAGGTTGGAGCTGATTTACAGCCCAATCCTGCCTAAGATGCGGTGGCCGGCCTAAAGGGCCGGCTGTTGCATCCTAGTCAGGATGCGGGCCACACCGGCGCAGCCAGAGCTCACCTCAGGGGAAGGGTATGTAAGCCACAGAGGCCCCAATGGGCGTCCTCAGATGAGCGCCACCTCTTTAGCTGGTGCCCATCTGGGAAGACCACGTAAGGCCATTTTGGCCTGGGAAGGGGTGTTGGATATTAGCGCAACCAAGCGCTGATATCCCTGCTTCATCCCAAGTTGGGCCAGCCAATGGCCCCCTCCCTCACCACCCCTGCCTTCCTGGCAGAGGCGTTGTTATGGTGGGGGCGGTGGGCCCCAAGCGGCGGGTCGCGGGGGTGCACCTGCCACTGGATCCGTTGCCCCTCCCCCAGCAGCTGGCTCCTCTTCGCAGCTGAGAACAGCTGTACATTTGGCCCTCCCATCCTCCCTGGTGCCATTTGGCTCAAAAAAGGAGTCAAAAAGTGCCGGGGGGGGTGTTTCTGCACCGTGGCGGCATGCAACAATGATGTCACACCCCCAGGGGTGGGGCGTGTGGTGTCCGTGGGGGGTGTTGCGGTGGCCCCCTCCCACAGGGGGGGGTGTAGGGCCAATTCTGCCTCCTGACACAGCACTCACCTGCATTCAGCAGCATGGAGTCCATCTGGCAGCAGTGTGAGCGGTGCCAGCCTCCGCACCAGTGCTGCTTACACTAGAGGTGCCGGAAAAGTGCATTACAACACTTTTGCCACACCTTTGGCCGGTGAACCACTCACTCTGCCAACCTATGTTTGTGCAGTATTGCGCAGTTAGTTCCTAATGAGACTATTGCTTTCTTGTAGTCCATAAGGAAAATGGGTTAGATCGGTTCTTTAAAAAATAATCTAAAATAAAATTTGATAGGAACTGTGGGGCAGCCACTGACTCCATGCACAGCTTCCCTGTAGTCTTTGGTGGCAGTGGTAGTACTTACAAAAAAGGTGGCACTTGGGAAAAAGAGCTTGAAAAGCCCCACCCATTTAAATTACATTAACAGCCCAATCCTGTTCTCTGCCAGCCCAAACGGTGCAGCAGCACTGATGCAGTGTCTGCTGCATCCTGCTGTCTGGCTGGGGACCAGGCTGGCCAGGAGAGGTAAGTAAAGGAACATTTTATTCACCTCTCTGGCACCTGCTTGATCCCCTATAGGATTCAGATCTTTTACTGGTGTACATCTGAGGAGCCTTTCAAGGTAGGTCCAGGCCAGGACAGGGAGGTTAGGATCTGGTGTGCACTAGTGCTGCTGAGATCCTCCCCCATCCCACTCCCCAATCTGTCCCTGTCACCAGTTGCAAACTGCTGGTGGTGGGTCTGCAGAGCGGCACTGATGGCATGAGGCCCAGAGGGCCTTACTCCGGCAGTAGCAATCTGCAGAATGACAGAGATGCCACTGGAATGGCAGCCTGCAGGATACACTGATGGGCCATGTGGTCCACCAGCATATCCCATGGATAGAATTGGGCCAAAAGTCTTTAGGAGCAAGGTCATGTCTATACCTGCAACTGTGTTAACACTGCTGTGAGATGAATGGCTGTACAACAGAATGTGCCTGTTTAAAGCAGAATGATGTCACCTGAGGCAATGTGGTGCTGATACCTATTTTCCCTCTAAGGGGTCTGCATTTGGTACATGGGCCCCTTCTTCAGCTGCACATCCTCACCAAGCTTCCATGTTGCCATGTGGCCACACAGCTTACGGGGAATACTGGCTGATACTACTCCTGAGAATGGGCAGGTGCCATTGTCAGAACTGCACTATTTATAAGCATCCATCTGAACTGCAGAAAGTTGTGCATTCCATGTGTAACTGCCATGTAGAATTATTCAGACTTTGTTCAACTGTGCATCCATGCACAATCCATGTGTAACCGACGTAGGGAACCACACCAGTGGTTGGTTCCCAACCTTTTCGATGTGGCGTACTACCTCTGGGGCTGCCATCATGTCACGTACCACCACGTACCACTGGAAGTAAGTGGCAATTACGCCATCGCCACTTACTTCCAGGTTTTCAGCCATGATGGAGCCCTGAAAATTCTGGTAAGGAGGTCAGGGCGAGTGGGAAGGCATTTCCCAGCATGGGAAACCCACGTGCTTGAGCTCTACTGGCCACCCGGCACAGCCGCAATGGCAGCCGCCATTTTACCATCCAAGTGCCGGCATACCACCAGCATACCTTTATTGGCATATAGTGTACCACTGGTGGTATGTGTACCATAGGTTGGGGAATTCTGATCTACACTAATATAGGCACAGGGCTAGGGTGTGCACTATTTATAGGACTAATTAAGAGCACAAAGTTTGGAAATATGCTGTATCTAAACTTTGGCCCTTTAGCAAAACCTACAGGCTAAACATTTCAAATGATCACTGCATTGTGATTCTATATTTCTTGTAAATGTTGGCACCTACCTTCCTAAGTTTCCGCATTAATTTTCCATAGGATACCAAAATCACCAATAATGGCACTATGAAACAGGTGGTGAAGAATGTAATGATGAAAGTTTGATCGTTGTAGTCTCTAGAATACCTATAAAAAAAATCACACAATGGAGGTCCAGTTTCAGTCTGATGAGGATCAAATAAATGATCAAATAAAAGTTACATCCCCCAGTGGTCTTACCAGTTGGGCTCACAGGTTGTTCCAATCTTGCTGGTGGTATAGCTGCTCCATCCCATTGTCGGAGGGATGGTCCAAATAAAAGAGAAAACCCAGACAAAGGCTAAGCCCAGAGCCGCATGCTTCCCCCGGAGGCGCATATTTCCCAGGGGACGGCAAATCACGAAATAGCGCTCAAACGCAAGCAGAGCAAGGGACCAGAGAGCAACTATTCCTGGAATGAGAATAAGAATGATTAAGGAGGGTGAAAAAGAGTCAGTGTGGTGTAGTGGATAGAAAAGTCACGGAAGCGGCGACGGCAGCAACAGGAGGGGCAAACCCGGAAAACAGGGACAGACCCGGCTTGGGCTCCGGAAACCAGGACTGTCCCGGTATTTCTGGGACAGATGGTAAGCCTACCATTAAATACATAGGGACTCACAACTCGCAACCAAAGACTTGGGACTTGGGGGCAAAGACTTGGAACTTGACTTGAAACTTGGAGTCAGAGACTTGATCCACATCCCTGGAATATAATCCACATCCACATCCCAATAATCTCCATACAGGAAGATGCTGCATGTAAACAAACATAAATATAAACAGACCATCCACTGCTCTCTGCCCCCCCCCCATCCCTACAGGAGCCTGCCTTCTACAGAGTCAGACCAGCACTCCATCTAGCTCAGCATGGGCTACAGTGAGGGACAGCGTCTCTCCTGAATTTCAGACAGGGGTCCTTCCCAGTCCTATCTGGAGACACCAGGACTGAACCGTGGGCCTTTGGCATACAAGGCAGGTGAGCTGCAGTCCCTCCTCCGACAGTGAGTGTACTAGCTGACTGCAAGAGTGCGTGCAAATAGGAGTGGGTACAAAAGGGGCAATGCTGGTAGTCTGGTTTTCCTGTCAAGTGAGTCTGACCTGAATGATGGTGCTCAGATGAATGGACTTCCTAAACTGTTGCATTCATGGAACTCCCCGAGAAGAGATACAATCCAGCCAAACTTAAGTACGTTTATATTGCATTGATTTCAGTGGGAAAGATTCAAGCATGCACTAACTCTCCCCTTGAAATTACATACCTAACTTTGGCTGCATAATGTCATCTAAGAGGAGCCTATTATTGCTCTGCTAAGAGCAATCTGGGAGAGTGACTCGCGAGCTTAGCTGGTTGCGCTTCTTTCACATTGGAAGGGAACATTTGCCTTTTCAATTTTAGACATGGAGACAGCTTGAGAGTGTCTCTTGCATTAGTTACCCTTGCATTGTTACAATGCCAGCCCGGTGCTTGAGTCACTTGTGCATGCAGTTGGCACAGCTTCAAAAGTGATCCACACCTACAAGGGATCACTCTAGCAAAGGAACAGACTGTGCACACTATTGACATCTTCCTTTCTATTGGAGTGGTCACTGGATACATTTGCACTGCTGTAGGGGTCACACTTTTCTAGCAGCAGTTGGATGTTCTGACAGCTAGAACTAGAAGATCCATCAAAAAACTGCTGTTTCCTAAGGATACTTTATGAGCATATCAGCAGAAATGCCCTTTTGGATCAGGCCAAAGACCCATCTGGTCCAGCACCCTGTTCCCCATAGTGACCCACCACTTCCTCTGGGAAGTCCGCAACAGGAGAGACGGGCAGACTCCTCTTCCAATTGGTGTTTAGAAGCATGCAGAAGCTGAACCTGGAGGCTGTGCCTAACCATCATGACTAGCAGCTATTGGAAGACCTGTCCACCCCCCCCCCCCTTTAAAGCCATCCAAACTGGAGGCCAGCACCACATCTTGTGACAATGAATTCCACAGACTAATTCTGTGCTGTGTGAAGAAGTATACCAAGTCCTCACTTAAAGTCGTTTTGTTATAAGTCATTTCATTAAAGTTGTTGAGGGAAAAACATCGATTCCCGGCCAGGGCCACTGTCTGTGGGAAGTTTGAACGTTCTCCTCATGTCTGCGTGGGCTTTCTCTGCCCCTGAAAGCTCACGTTTATTTCAATGTTTAATATTAGAAGTGTTTTAGGTCTTTATTTAGTTTGGTGGTGTTTTTGTGACCAGAAATATGCCGTAAACTCTTGTTTATGTATATCAATTACCCTACGGTAAAATTGGTTTCATTATAAGTTGTTTCACTTAAAGTTGCAGTTTCCAAGAACCTATCAACAACTTTAAGTGAGGACTTGCTGTACATCTTTCTGTCCATCCTAAATCTCTCACCAATCAGTTTCATTGGATGACACCTGGTTCTAGTATTGTGAGAGAGTGAGAAAAATTCTCTCTCTACACACGATACATAATTTTATTTCAATCATGTTCCCTCTTCAGACTTTCCCAATGCTGTGGCCTTTCTTCATAAAGGAGATACTCCAGTTCTGTGATCATTTCGTCTCCCCTTTCTTGCAGACTCTGCTTCTCTCGGTCCTAGAATACTAGACCACTACTGCTAAACTCCTGGACTGAAATTAAGGACTCTTTTCCAAGGCAGAAGACACCACACTTTACTATGATTCACATGTAAATATGGAACAGCCACTTTCCATCTGAGAGCCAGCTTGCTGTAGGCAATAGTATGTTCTGCTTGGGCTAGGAAGCCCTGGGTTCAAGTCCCCAGTAGAACCATGACACTCACTGGGTGAACTTACAGTAGGTAAGCTGTTGTGTCTATGCCTCACAGAATTGCTTCATAAACAACATGGAACTACCCTACACATCTCCCTGCAAATGGCTTAAGCCCATATTTAAATCCTTGTCTCCTTTAGGGACAGGTGAAACACAAACAGTAGTAGCATAATTGCATTGTAGTAGCATTGTGGACTGTACCAAAGCAGAGCAATTTATTGCTAAATTTAATTCAGAAATCAACTAGCACAGAAAAGATCAGCGCAAAAAAATGAAAATCACTGGAATTCAATGGATTGCAGAGAGAGACCTCTTTGGGTCAACGTAGATGCTGAGTAATTGACCAATTAACCAGAGGAAGCACCACAATCAATCAACTAAGAACACTTCAGTTGGCTAATAGTGCTTTGTTACACCACCATTATTTTTCAGGGAAACATGCTTCGACATTATCACTTCACATCATAAAAAGTTTACTACCAAAGCATTCTTTCCCGACAGCATGAATTCAGATTCTGCAACAGTTTTCCTCCCAATATTTGAAAGGAGATAAGGTTTCTATAAACATGCATGCACTTAAAAGGTGCTGGCCCACGTGCATGCTTTCATTTAGCTCCACGCATGCAGCATGCTGAGAATAAATCGTCCTCTGTATAATGAATGGGGCAAAGTCAGTAATAGGTGTGTGCAAACTCAGGAATATTATCAAGGTACAGCGTGTACATGGACAGGTTCCTTTTTCCTGGGTCTAAAAGTACAAGATACAAGAGTCGCTTCATTTCATAGCTGACCATGAACATGAAACTGCAAAAAGAAACAACTTTCAGCTTACCAAAGAAAGTGACTGCAAATCCTTCCAGCACACAAGCCCAGTGGCCCATATAGAAATAACCCTTCAGATTCGTTAAAAAGCTGATGGTGCCCCCAATCAGTGAAACGAGGAAATCAGCCACAGACAGATTCACTATGACATAGTTGACAGGCTGCCTCAACTGTTTGTATTTCAGAGTCACGAGGATAACCGTGAAATTTTCAGACAAGGATAGGACCGTCACCAAGAACATCAAGGCAGCCAGAAGGTGGAAGTTCCAGGGCTCGATGAAGTCCATGGAGTGCAGGAACAGCTCCAAAGGGGAGGAACTTGCCAAGGGACCCCCTAGCAGCAAAGACTCATTGTCAGCTTCTCCCATCATCGGTCCATCCATTTCCGGCTCTTACCACAGAACAGTGGAACTGGACTTGTTAGCAAACCTGTGGGGTTTCCCCCCTCTAAAATGGAATTTTTCTGCTAAAGCAGGAGTTTTAAAACCCAAACACGCCACTCTGTTCCATTTGTAATAAAGTCTAGCAAAAGCAAGTTCTGAATGGCAAGGTGATTTGTGTCTGCCGTGGGAGGGAACAGGTCCAGGCGAATGAGTCTCTGAGCAGCAATCTGGTCTCCTTTCTTTTCTCTTGTTGCAGCCGTCACGGTATCCCCACCAGCTGCAGTACTGGAGCAGCAGGGTTTCTCCATGTCATTCTTCAGGAACAGCCAACAGCAATGCAGAAATGGCCCTGGCTATATCTTCCGGGGGGGGGGGGAGGAATTCCTGCCTGCATCCTTGAATTAGAGAGGCAGAGAGATCCCTCCCTTCAGTGAAAAGCAGGGAAAGATTCCTTCCTTGTGTTTCTCAGTGTTACAGGCAGGACAGAGTAGAGGCTCCTTTCGGTCCCGTTTGCTGGAGAGAGGGCTGGCCTGGCAGCATTAAAAAGACAAGGGATACCTGGGCAGGTATTAACATGAGGCTTCAGTTCCTCATTGTCTAACGATGCCCTGCTCTTACCAGTGTCACAGAGTGCCCACAACTAAGCTGCAGCAATGGTTGGCAATGTTTTTAAAAGGATCCTCTTGCTTAGTGACAGTACTTGGTTCAATTCCTGCCCTCTTTTCTTAAATACAGTACTATATTCAAGTGATTCATTGTAATGTGGTCAGTTTTAATGAGGGAGGGACAAATTGATCCCTCTCTGGCATCTCCAGGAATGTAAAATAATGCACCAACCATACCTTTTCTTCAAACACAGCTGTGCAGCTATTTAAGTAATCTCACTGAAATTGAGAATTGGTCTTTGGAGAATTGATCTTTGGATAGTAGAATCTGCCCCTAAGGTGCTACTGTTGTCGTCATTTTTGTTGTTGCTGTTTATATGGCACCATCAACCTAAAGGGCACTTTGCACAGAGTAAAAAACAGATCCTTGCCCCAGGGAGCTTACAATCTAATACATACAGAGGCAACAGAGGGAAGAAAGAGGCTTGGGTGGCAGTAGGAATAAACAGGGGAAGTATATGCAATTGTTTTAATTACCGTTACTTAGTTACAACAAGGCATAGGGACTAAGGCATGGTTTCAAATTCTAGCCATCATTCAGAGGTGCAAGCAAATTCCAGAATGACTCAGATGGCATTTCTTCCTGCCCTTCATATTTATTTGGGGCTTGACTCTAGTGTGTGGTCCAAAGCAGATTCAGATGCCCACACAGTAGTGGAGCTGCCAGCAGCCTCTAGGTCCTGGGGTGACTCTGCTGTGACCTTCATGCCACAAACAGTCTTCCAGCCGGTTGCACGCACAACAAGAAGTAGCTTCTGTGGGTTTTTTTTCTTTTTACAGGCACTTTTGGCATTTAAAATGTGGTGCGAGAGGGAAAAAGCTGCGGCAGGCCCTGGCAAAGCTACAAAGGAAGGTAAAATGGCACCGCACCGCCCCCCCTTGACCTCCCACCCCCACCCGACCGTGGATTTGAGCACCCGCGGTTTTTGGCATCTGCAGGGGTTCCAGGAACGGAACCCCCCATGGATGCCAAGGACCAACTGTACTGTACTGCTTTTCAACAAAAAAAGTTCACAAAGCGGTTTACAAAGAATATCTAGTAACTAAATGGCTCCCTATGCCAAAAGGGCTCACAATCTAAAAAGAAGCAGAACACTACCAACAGTCACTGGAAAAGACACTGTGCTGGGGTGAAGAAGGACAGTTGCTCTCCCCCTGCTAAATATAGGAGGAGCACCACTTGCAAAAGTGCCTCTTTGCCCTGTTAGCAAATTATATGTGGCAGCTTGGAAACATGGGGTGAATTTACCAGTCCTGTGAGAGAAGTGCTGGAGGAAACAGGATATTAAATCAGTGAGATATGAGTCGCTGTGTCCTTGGATTACTTCATTAAGCTAAAATTAAGTAGTTGAGAGTCAGCTGGTCTCAGAGGATGTTGGCCTCTAATGAGATGGGAGATGGCCTTCACTCGCAGACGGAGCTCTGAAGTATTGGCCATGGCCCCTGAAACCCCTTGGCCCAATCAATGTGTTATTATGGAAACCTTTGCTCTCCAGAGATCTTTGATGGATGTGGGAACAGAGGGAGAATTTGTTTCCATTGTCAGTGATTATTATGGCCCTTTGTTGCTGTCGATTGTTTGCAGTTCCTCAACTGATGCAGCAGAAAGGGGTTAATTCAGCCTCTGCTTCTGGAGCGTCTTTCACAGCACAGCCACTGTAGCTCTTGTAGCTCTTCCCCCACAAAGTCCTTCTCATGTCCCTTCATGCTGGGTATACAGCCTAGCAGCCTAATTCCTCTTCTATACATCTTGCCAGAAATGAGACCCCATGTTTTATTTCCTTATGTTTCAGGAGATTTTGGCTTGGGACTATCTCATGGACTGATCAACCAGGCAACCACTGACAAAAGCCAGAAACAAACGGCACAATCCTGTGTAAGTTGTGTCAATTGTAGACTGGCAGACTACAGTACTTCTCCACCAGTCTAGGGTGTCACAAATATGCCGCAAAGTATGGTTGCGGCACCCGGCGAGTAGGCAGCACCGGCACTGAGGCCGGCATCACTCTACCCACCTCAGAACCAGTGGAGCACCCACCAAGGAAGGTAGGTTCCTCGCAGGGGAACGATGGGGCAGGGGGAGGACGGAGAGTTGGTCAGCTGGGCCCTGGAAGGGGTGACTGGAAGCTCTGCCGAAATCCTATCCCCCTTCCCAAGCAAAAAAGCTGGCGTACATTTGAGTAGTAGATCCATCAGGGCAGCTGGGGCTCTACTGGGATGCCCGCTGGCACTAATAAGTCTACACAGGGGGTGGGAGGGAGAAAGGGGTGGGTGGAATGGGGCAGGGAGGAGGAGGAACGGGGTGGAGATGGGGGCGGGGAGGACGGCGGATTGAGGATGGGAAAAGGGCAGTATCAGTGGAAGCAGCACTGTCGATATCCTGTCCCCTTTCCCAGCCCTAATCCCCTGACCCAGGTCCACGTGGATTTGCACCAGTGAAATTGCTGGTGCAGATAGTAGACCCAGATGGTCGGTGCGGGCTACCACATAACCAGGGCAAATAAATAAATAAATAAACAAACAAACAAATTGCACTGTTCCTCGGAAATATTTTAAATAAGTAATAAGCATTCACAAGTGAACCATCCTAACTTAAAAAGGCACAGGTTAATGAGCATCACTTGCAAAAACATTCTAAGGTTGAGGCAGTCGCGTCACAGGGACGCGCGTCACCCCAGAGCGGGGTGAGCGCGTCACCTTTAAGGACGTGGCTCCGCCCCCGCGCGTGATGTCACACGCAGGCGCGGAGCACCCCCCGCTCCGTTTTCGGCTCATTTTGGAGCCAAACGGACGCGAGGGCGGGCAGGCGGGCCCAGCACCAGCAACAAACTGTAAGTGCCGGGGGGACGCGCGTCACCCTTGTGCGCGCGTCACCCCTGGGCGGCCCGCCCCAAGCGCTTCTCCCTGTCGACGCTCCTGAGTTGAGGACATGGAATGCTCTCCTATGGCTTGGTCTCCAGCAAAGGATACATCACTGTATCTCTGGTGCATTATACCCTTTCCTAGCCCCGTGGCTGGCACCAGACTGCTGTAGGTCCTGGAGCAAAGCCTGGCCCTGAACCCACCCAGCCATTCCCACGGCCACCACTGCCACTGGGTTGGCCAAGCTAGCAGATCTTCAGTCTGTGCCCCACCTGGCCAGCCCCTGGCGCTGACCCTGTCTAGACCCAGTTCATGTTTGGGTCAAGGAGATGAGCCTGCTCACACAGTCCTTGATTTGATGTAGGAATTGACTTCCAGATGCATTGCGCAATGCTGGAACAGAGGCCAGGAACCTTCATCATTAGTTTAGATGGAGAACCATGAAAATTTCTTATTAACATAAAAACCTGCTGACCACTGTACTTAATTAAGAGCTAATACGTGTCACATGAGCTCTGTAAAAATGATAGGAGACGTAAGGTAAGAAAGCCATTAATTTCATTTAAAGTGGCGAAAATTAAATCCTGAGGGAAACATTTGAAAAAAGGTGATGAATTTAAACAGAAAATCCATTAACCTTTGTGATGGTATATAATATCTGCCTTACTGCTGACTGAAAAAGATGTTCAGGGGAGCCATAAGGACAGCAATGCATTGTAGGAATGGCAAAGTTTTTTTTTAAACGAACAATGCTTGCAAACTGTGGAAAGAGTCAAGACCTATAAAATACATAGTCAAGACTTTTGAAAGGCTTGCAAAAACACTTCTAAGAAGATGTAATAGTCAGATATTTAACCATCATTACTAAAAAACAAAAATAAACACAACCCATCACAATTTAATATCAAACATAAAGCTACATAAAAAAAACTCAATCGTTGTAGTTTTAGTTTAAAAAAACCTAAGTAAAAAACTCAATTGTAGTAATAATTCATAATTTATAATAAATGGTTATCTAGATTTTGTTTTGGGAGATAGAAAGAGGTATAGACTGTTGTTTTGATAGCACATTTTACTTTATACTGTGCATAAAATCCCGTGGCACAGATTAATAATACTGGCTAGAGAAAGGTAGCACTCTAAAGCAGGGGTGACCAACCTTTCAACATGAATGCTCCTGGCCCTTTAATGGTTGCATAGGTGAGGGCATTTCTGCAGAAGCAAGTGCAATTTAAAAATGACACCAACAGCCCAATCCTATTGTGGGGTTACGGCAGCAGATCTCATGATCTGCCACTGTAAGACCTGGTACAGCATTGTAAAAGACGCGCTGCTGTTGCACTGTGCAACCACCAGCGCAAATGGTCAGAGGCCCCACACATGCAACAGTGATGTGCAGAAGCCCCACCAGAGCAGGTAAGATGGTGGCAGGGGGCAGTTTGGGGGAGGAATCAGGAGGATTGAGGTGGGGAGGGCAGGGGGTGGTTTGAGGGCATGAGGGGTGGATCTCAGTGGCACTAGCACATGCCAAGATCCTATCCCCCTTCTGAGGCTCCTCAGACATAAGCCAGCTAAAAAGCTGGCATAGGTCCGAGGAGACCCATTGGCAGTCAGATGGCCTACATAGAAGTAAATAAAAATATTTGTACAGTACGTACCTCTCCTGGGCTGTCTTGTCGCAATCCCACCATGGGATGTAGCATGCAGCCTGGCAGCATGGCTGCATTGCGTAAACTGGTGGGGGATAGGATTGGGGCACAAATTACTGAAGATAGTGAAATCTAAAGCAGACCATAAACCCGGTCAGCCATTATAAAAACTAAGTAAAGTATGCCCAGATACAGGGGGATGGGAGCACACTGTTGACTAGTCATGCCCCCCCCCCCCGGCACTGATGCACTTCACAGTCATGCCCCTCCCCAGCTCTCTCCATGCGTAGATTGAGCAGCCAGAATTCCAGATCCTGGGAAGAGAGACTCCCTAAGTACAGCATTTGCCTCTGCAAAACTGGAACTGGCGAGAGCCAGAGAGATGTGCCTATGCAGCATGTTGGCACCACAGACTGTGGATAGCCAGCATGCTCCCATTTCCTGGACCTGTACACATGCCCAGTTTTTATAACACCTGGAAAGGGCTTGTGAAGAGCAAGAATCTGTCAAAACTGGGTGAGTAGGCAACAATACGTCAAATGAGGTGTAACTTAAAAATGTGAAGTTAAATACACTAGAGCAAGGGTTCTCAACCTGTGGTACGGGTACCCTTAGGGGTACGCGGACCTCTTGCTGGGGATATGCCAAGCCCTGCCCCTTATCTGCCCCATCAGCAGCTAATTAAGTGTTAACATGGATTTTAAATTGTAATTATTTTCAGAGCCCTTCTGTCTGTCTGATTTTGGTTTTGGACTTATTTTTGTATTTTGGAAAATGTACTTTGGTGGGGTGGGGGTGGGAGGAGCTGATTTTGGGAAGTGTGACTTGGAGAAAAAAAGAGATCCTTGCATGCCTGTCTGTCTGTCTCTCTCTCACACACACACACACACAGTTAAATAAGACATTTTTTCACATTTAAAATTGTTTTAGTACTTTTTATTTAACAATTAATTACCTAATTAATTGATTAATCCAATTAATTAGCAGTTAATTAGCAGGGGGTACTTCAGAAAATTGGACCGTGATAGGGGGTACCCGGGCCTCCAAAGGTTGAGAACCCCTGCACTAGAGCAACACCCCACCTTTAGAATGATATATCTTCCACCACCACCCAAAAAGTTAAGTGTGCATTTAATTTCTCCAAACAAAATAGTATGGCATTACCCCATTATGCAAAGCAACTTTGTTGAACATTGCGGTTTTCAGAGTAATATGGCTTAATTTTGTGTTATACAAATTTGGCTGCCTTACTAGCTAGGTGTAATTGAATTACTTATGTAAGATGACAAATTTACTGTGTATCAAATATTTTTTGGCTCTTTGTCATCATGCTAACCTTGTCCCCATTTGTTAATTGCCTCCTCGTCTTGTGATTGGTATTCCAATTATACATGGTTTCTGCTCTCTGAAGTAGCTTTCATGTCTTGGGTTTCATCACTTCACTGACTTCAGCATTTGATGTTCTGCTTTGATGGCATATTTGGTTTGTCAGAATTATATATTTCTCAGTTTGTCTGCTTGTGAGATGGCTTTTATTTTGCCATTTTTTAAATTCATTTTTCCTTATCTAAATTGACACACACATACTATCAGGCACAGGCATAGCCCAACACTTTGTAAGCCAAGAACAGCTCTAAAATTTAATATATAAAATGCAAACCTAGTTATTGATGCTGTATTCATGGTATGTGTAATCAACTTTATAATGTATGCTTTTGTGCAGAAAGAGTTGACTGAGTTTCAGACATTCTAAGCACTGTGTTGCTTCCAGAACGGAAGAAAGTTACTTGGGATGCATGGTGCATGCATGGTAGCCCAAAATATCTCCTCTGATGGCACAATCCTACTCTCCGTCAGTGCTGGCGCTGCAACCTCATCACCAGTGCCGACTGCCACAAAAGCACCATAAAGCGCTTTGCAATGACCTGGGAGTAAAGTATGCCAGTGGGATGGCCTGCACCATCCCACTGGAGCCACATCAAGCTGGAGCACCCAACAGTGCCGATAAGCTACTGTCGGGCAGCGGAGGGGCAGGGGGAGGTGGAATGGGGGAGGGGTGTGTCTTGCTTGGGAATCACCCCACTCCTGGGACCAAATGTCTTGCCCAAACCCAACTTCTCCTTCTTGGAGCAAGTTTGTTCCCTTTAAATAATTTCAATCCGAAATGCTCCCTTAAATGCCCACTTCGACTGACCAACACCTCAAATAGTTAATGCTGTGTGAAAAAAAAGCACCAAACTCAGATGGACGGTTAACCAAAATTTATTGCTTTACAGCATCCCTTATCTCTACCACTGTAAATCTCCCCAAGCAGAAACCCTTCTGCAAAACAGTCCACACAACAGGAATAAGACAGCCGCAACCATCTTCTTTCTGTCCAGCAAAATCCCAACACGTCTCCCCCAAACCAGGCTCTTTCAGCTGGCGTCCAGGCAGGCAGCAGACTGGTTTCTTCCTTTCTCCGTCGGCTTCCTCCAGTCTCTGGTCCAAGGTCACCAGCTCAGCAGTCCTTCGGCTTCACAGAGCATCCCGTAGCTCCTCCAGCTCCTTCCAGCATGGCAGCAGCATCCTGTCCTCTGTCAAAGTCCTTCAGCAAGCCAGGATCCAAGAGCAGCAAGCAAGATGCTCAAGCAGCAAGCAAGTCCTCAGCTTGCTGCTCAATCCTGCTGCAATCTTGCTGCTTTTATACTCTTAAGTTCCAATTAGTGCCAATTGGGTGCAGCTGTGAGCCACACCCATTGCACTCAAAGTCCCAGCTTCTTCCTACTTAGTAGCAACACCTGTGGGCCACGCCCAATTGCTTTCAGGGTGTAACGGGCACCCACGCAGTCCTGGGTGTTGACCCCTTGCTGCCCAGTCCTGTCAAAGTCCTGTCAAAGTCCAAGTCTTCCTCTGTTAACTCCTTGCTGCCCGGATCTGTCAACAAGGGTCCCACTGCTGACACCACATTTGGCTCCTGCCAGTCTTCTGGATCTTCTTCCACTACAGGGTGTAACGGGGCAGGGGAGGCTGGGGAGGGGGTGGATCAGACCCGGGAGGGGGTGGCGTTGGCAGTGCTGGCGCACGCTGAATCCTAATCCCCCTCCTGGACTTGAAAGCTTGACACAGGGCTTCTCGATTCTGTGCCAGCTACTTAGCTCACACAAATCCAAGTACTCCAATTGTGCAGGGCTGGGGCTTTACCTGAGGAAAGGGGACGAATATCCCCTTACCTCAAGGAGACCTCCAGTCTCCTGCCTCCTGGGATAGGATGCCGTGTGGGCCGCGAGGCCCCACTGCATCATGCCCGGTTAAGATTGGGCTGCCCACCATCCTACTATTTCACATTTGTATGACACCAATAGTACAGGTATGTTAGGTTCATTGCAGAAAAAACCCACTAGACGAGGCCTAGAAATGACATTCAATCATAGGAAAAGAATTGCCTGGGGTTCACAAAGCATACATGCCATTTGTATTTTATATCATTGATGCACTCCTCCTGGTGATGAACTGAATCCCTGGGGGTAGGTTCAAAGCATCTCCAGTGGCGGAGGATGGAGGGGGGCGGGGGGATGGCGGGCACCAGGTGGTATGTGGGGGCCCACAGGCAGCACATGGGGGTGACAAAGTGGGCGGTGGAGGCGTGAATCGTGCCATTTTGGCAGCGCAAAGAGGGTTTGCCCTCCTGCCCGCCCTGCACCTCTGAGGACTGTTTAGCAGTGGCAGCAGTGACGTCACTGGGGGGAGGGGTGCAGCGATTCCTCCCACCATCTTCAGCAGTGAATGTGGGAAAATCTGTAGCAGCTGACTGTAGCAACTGGCTCCATGGGGCAGCCTGACTGTGTGGGCCCCTTGGATAGCTGTGAGCACTCAGCCGGTGCCTGACCTGGCCAACTCCTGATGCCACTCCTGCAGCCATGCTTGTCTGGCGCTGCTGCTTGCCGCTGTGGTTCCACTGCCCAATCTACACAACCTCACGTTCAACACCCTACCTTGTAATAGTGTGTTGTGCATGAGATATGGCATGCGGTCTTGCACTCACTTTTTTTTCCTTTTTCAGACTGTGTCAGGTGCTTTAGTCACATCTTAAGAACCTTGTTGCGGGATTATACTTTCTGAGAAAATCATGTGAAAGGGACAAGTGCCTCTTGCCTGATGGTCTTAGATTATTTTTGCATGCGACCTGACACAAATGCATACACATCGTGAAAGCTTAATTAGGATAAGAAGGACCATTCTGAGCATCTTCAAGCTTACCAAACTGTGTCCCATCATGCTAAGAACTACCAGCACACCTTCACTTTCAAATCGATGAGTAAAGGCTGTGATACACCAGCTGTGCTGCGTTGCGTTGCATAGAACAGCGTCCGCACGCGGCTCAAAGTTCTCAGTGTATCTTGTCTTTTGTAAGATCGCACCGTAATGCAGGAGAGCTGCATTGTGGTGCAAGCAAAGTTGGACAAATCGTACTTTGGCCAATGAGAGACCACGTTCGGTGCAGTGGGGGCAGGACGCAAAGCAGCACATTGGCCAATCAGAATCGAGTCTGAAAAGATTCTGATTGGCTAACAGAGTGGTGCGGGGCAGGACGTCTTACACTTCTCAAATCAACAGCCCCGGTGTAGGCAAGGTGCACTGCGTGTGGTGCTGTGACACGACAGCTACTCTCTGGCCGCACCGCAACATACGGGACGCGGGCGGTGTGTCACAACCTTAACTCTAAGCTATTTTCCTCTACATTACATTGTAGCAGATAATCAGGAACTTCAGTCATGTTCTTTAATAGGCCAGCCACCCTTGTACTGTAATAACTTTTTCTCTATGGGGGAAATAAATCAGTCTTTTCTTTATTAATGCAAAATGTATTCTATCTCTAGTATTAATTTATTATTATTATTATTATTATTATTATTATTATTATTAGTAGTAGTAGTAGTAGTAGTAGTAGTAGTAGTAGTAGTAGTAGTATGCCACTTCTCAATAGAGAGTTCTCAAAGCAGTTTCCATAGCAAATAATAATAATAATAATAATAATAATAATAATAATAATAATAATAATAATAATAATAATAATCCCAAAGGAGCGCACAATCTAAAAAGAAATGCAAGGAAGGCCCCAGCAAACAAGCCCTGGAAAAGACATTATGCTGGGCCATCCTTTCAAAGGTGCCTCTTTATCCCGTTACCAGGGTTAATTGACAAGACTGCAACTAATGAACAATCTACCATCCCAGGGGTTAATGCACACTTGAATGGCACTCAAGTGATCCATTTGCATAATGTGTACCGGATTCATAAAATAAGAAAGGTCCAGTCGCTGATGTGCAATAGTCAACTTTATTGTACCAAACTCTCACTGTTTTTTCCCCACCTTCATGATAAACAGAGTTGTGTGAAGCTTCCTTTTATCTACCCACATGAACACTCAATGAAAGCTTCTTTTTCTGTTTAAAGTATGGGTGTGTGTGTGTGTGTGTGTGTGTGTGTGTGTGATTGCATCAAAGCTACAGCAGGGCCAAAGTCCTAAAGACTCCCCCTCCCATTGTAGCACTGCTTCGTTTTACAGCTCCCTCCAGGCAGCTTTAAAAAAAAAAACAAAAAAAAAACAGAACATGTTGTGCATTTAGTAAAACTACTTTGACCCTGATGCAAATGGATACAGATCACTCTGGGATTCATCATTTCCTTGAAAGAGGTGTTCTGAGCATTATTTCAGTCCCTGCTCTGTCTCTTAAAGGTAAAGGTATCCCTTGCTCGAAAGCCAGTCATGTCCAACTCTAGGGTGCACTACTCATCTCTGTTTCTAAGGCCGAAGAACCAGCGCTGTCAGAAGACGCTTCCGTGGTCGTGTGGCCAACATGACTAACGGAATGCTGTTACCTTCCCGCCACAGCGGTACCTATTTATCTACTTGCAATTTCTTGCTTTCGAACTGCTAGGTTGGCAGGAGTTGGGATAGGAGATGGGAGCTCACTCCGTCACACGGCACTCGGGTCTCGAACTGCTGTCCTACCCAGTGGCGTAACTCCGCCCCCACGTGACAGGAACCGCCAATGCGACGGCGCCCATGTGATGCGGGAGCGTGACGTCACCACGCGCCTCCAATCACGCTTCCTTTTTGGAGCCAAACGGCAGCATGAGTGGGCGGGAGGGCCAAAACGCAGCCATCTCGGCTGCGAAGAGCCAGCAGCACACGTGAGTCGCCCTCGCGATTACGCCCTCCTACAGCCGCGATTGCACCCTCCTGGGGTCGGCACCTGGTGCCCAGGGCACCAGGGGGCCCCATTTAACAATGCTTACTGGGTGGTGGAACAGAACCCTGGGACTTTCTTTGAAATTTTTTAGAGTGTCATTTTAAAAAATGGGTCCCGGCGCTAAAACGGTTTGGAAACCACTGCTGTAGGCCATCATTTTTTCCAAGGGGCGCCTGATAATATACTTTTTATATTTGACTGAAAAAATATTTTCAGACATTTCGAAACCCTTTTAAACTATTGGAACTCACACCAAGAGTTTGGGATGAAACGAGCAAGATCTTTAAATGACACAGACTAAGTTCCAAAGCAGGGATGAGCTGCCAGATAAGAAAACACTCTAATGAAGAAATGTAAAGTTGATTGCTGTTGTTGTATAGCCTTAGTGGGACACAGCTATGGGAGTGTCAGGATGAGCTCCTGCCCTCCAGAATGTATGATGATGCCATGGACTATGAGTCTGTCAGACTATCAGTCCATCTATCTCAGTAATGAGCAGCTCTTCAGGGTTTCGGACAGGGGTTCTGCCAAGTGCGACCCAAAGATTGGACCTGGGACCTTCCTGCCTGCAAAGCATTTGCTGTTCCACTGAGCAATTTAATGTTGTAACAGGGCAGCCTTTTAAACCAAGCTGTGGATCTCCCCTTGATCCAGCCCCCCCCCAACGCATCACATGGCACCTGGGATATAGAAAAGGGGATGTGGGTTGATGAAGCAGGCAGAAAACTGCACATTCAAAGAATTAAACGGGGGACAACACTGCCTGGCTATCATTTCTCTTTCTTCGCTTTTGATGGATTCTACATTACAGCTATGTATTATGTACCAGTCATGTTTTATGTCACTGTAAAGGAACATCTAATGCTTTATGTTCGCTGTGATTAAGTTTTAGTTGGGATTAATTATATTAAATTGTTCTACAGGGCTTTATTACACATTCTTACACCATTTGTGATTCCAGTTAATTAAAAGGGCTGGCACATTCTTCATGCTGGTGGTTCCGTCTGTTCCGTAGACCCCTCATTTATTCAGTTGGATTTCTGTTCCTTTAAGTAGCCTCTAGTCCCCTGAATGACCAACTGCAGGCAGTTACCATTTATTCGATGCCCCAAGCTCCTGCCTACTTTACAAGGATTCTTTAGGGACACATTCTCTGCTTTCCAGTATTCATATATGTAAAAGAACATACAATAGAAAAGCTGTGTTTCAGCTAACTAAGCATGTTGGTATTTGTTTGCAGCTGAATGTCTTAACAGAAAAGAAGAAAATACTAGGGCGTGAAATATTGCGTGTGGACACAGGTAGGAGATGGGTGGACTGGGAGAGGTGCTCTGTGAATGCGGCTATAGGGACACTGTTAGGGGAAGCCATAGCTAGAGGTGTTTGAAAATGGTGTTTTGTTTTGTTTGTTTTTTAAATTTGTTGAATTAAAAAGCAAAATATGGTGTTTTGCGTTTTTATTCACAGGTGTGAATTCTTAAGCAGCAATATCAGGTTTAATATCATTACATTGCAGTCTTCAATGCAAAAACAACAAATTATTCAATTATTTCTAACTGGAAAAGTAATATGTTTCAAGCAGATGCATTCTACAACCAGTAGAGAGTTTGAGATTCCAATTCTGGATCAGAGCACACACAAGCCCACAATCTCAACCAGTAGAGAGTTCCAATTCGGTTTGAAAATGTGCTGTTTTGTGTTTTTATTCGGTTTCAAAATGTGGTGTTTTGTGTTTTTATGTGGTTATCAACAAAAACAAACACCTCTAGCCATAGGTCCATGGCAGGACACCTGCTGTCCATGCAGACATCCTGGGCTCAGTGTCTGGCATCACCAATTAAAACCGCCCTTGGCAAGCTACAGCCAGTCAGAATAAACAGAATTAGGCTGTGATCCTATCCACCTGGGGCAGCCAACCTTCCACCATTAGGGCCTCTGTGTCCTTAAGAGTTGTGTAAAAGACAGAATCTTGGCAACTGCAATTGCTGATGGTGCTGCTAAAGCAGCTGCACCTGCTGAAATGCCCTCACCTATGCAACCATTAAAGGTCCAGGAGCATTCATGTTGAAAGGTTGGCTACCCCTGCTATACACACTTACCTAGAAATTGCATTGAGCTCAATGGAATGTACTTCTGATTAGACATGCATAGGGTTGGGCCAAGTGGACAATGGTCTAGTAAAGCAGGGTCATAAGGATCTCTGGATCAGAGCACACACAAGCCCACAATCTCTGGAGGAGAGCCTGGATCTCTGGTATATTACATATGATATGGAGTGAGATGAGAAATGATTGTCAATTACTCTTTCAAGACCTGATTGGTCTTCAAAGATGTACAGCAGGGGTCGGCAACCTTCTTCCGCATAGGGGCCAAACATCGGGTCCGTCAATAGTAAGAATGCATGCGCAAACCTCCTGATTAGGCCATATAGCTAAGAAAAAAGAGATGGACACAGCGGGGAGAGATGCATGCTTAGACAGAAAATGATGCTCAAAGGAAGCTTCTGCCCTTTGTTTGCATATGTTGTGAGCCTTCAGGGATAGAACTGCAAACTTGAATTCTTTTTTAGGAGCACCGCAGGCTAGGTGGATATATCTTTTTGGGACTATGGGCCTGATGATTTCGGATGGCAGGGTCCATCCGAAACCTGCGGATCCAACTCGCAGGTCATAGGTTGGTTGCCTATCCCTGATATACAGTATTGTTGGGTCTTGACCAATTTTTTTTTCTCCACGGTGCAATACAGCATTCTAGCTCTCTTCTGGGGACTTGGATCACTGAAGCAGGAAGATGGCTGTCCACTAGATAATTAAAATTAAATAAGACTAGCTTATGAACTTGAGACTGCATTAACCTACACTGCATTAACCACATTCACAAGTACTAAAGAAGTTTTGTGATGCAGACGAAAATGAATTCTTACGATCGCTTTTCAAAGCAACTCAGCTCCCTTAGCCCAACCATTAGGGACCATGATACAACTGGCCATAGTAGAGGTGGGTAGAATTTGGCCTATTGTTTGTTAACAAATGTTTAATGTTAATAAGAAGTGAGATTTGTAGACTTCTTTCCCTGTTCATCAGGAACAGTGGAAATGTTGTTGTACCACAGGGCCCTCTTGTGGAGCAAATTAAATTCTCTCCTAACCAGTTCCATGAGTGATGTTCATATACTGTATTCTATTCCTTCCAATTGTTTCAATTACATAGTATATGATTTTTTCAGGTATTTTATTTTTTTTAATTGCAAATAGTTGGGAGGCCTCATGTGCGCACCAGCAGCTTACCCAGCTTGCACTAGAGCAGGTAAGGTGGTGGCAGGGACAGTTTGTGGTTGTTCAGGGGATGATCGGAGCAGGGAGCAGACTGAACTGGAGGCAGGAGAGGACAGGAGGGGAGGATCTCAGCAGCAGCAGTGCATGCCAAGATCATCATCCTATCCCCTTTTTCCTGGCCCAACACACCCTCTGAGGCTCCTTGGAATTATGCCAGCTAAATAGTTAGGGTAGGTCTGAGAAGACCCATTGGCGGCCAGGTGGCTTATAGGGAAGTAAAAATAATGTTTACTTACCTCTCCCAGGCCGTCTGGTCGCTGCCGCCTCCCCCCCCCCCCCATAGCATGCAGCTTGCGCTCAGTCGTGCATCATACAAGCTGGTGGGGGATAGGATTGGGCTGCATACTCTGAAACTCTGTTCTGTTGACTCAAACACAAACTTTGGAGAGGCAATTGGCCCTTTCCTTCCACTTTTATTGAGACTTAAAAAAATCACCTATTCTTACTAAACCCTCATGGTTCCACTTTTGATTTTGTTTGCTGCCTATGAAGAAGCATAATGTTTTAAAATGTGTCATGCAGTGCTGGCGCGCGGCGCACACCTACATTCTCACAAAAGGATGCCAAAGAGCGCAATTCACTGAAAGGTTTCCTTACGGTATGTGACTCCCACATCTGTTGATCTTGCTTGTGTAGGAGCTCCTAGTGGAGTGTCATCTGTCTTGAGGAACAGATGAACCAACCAACATACAACCTCAGGTATCTTTTTCAGAAGAAGACTCATTAATTACCTTTTTTGGCTTGCCTGCACATTCAGGAAGACCAATAAAGCACCTCTCTGCAGGTCAGCAAGTGAGAATCAATAGGTTCTATAAGCAAGCTCTCTATTTATTGTCAATTTGTTCCCAAGGCCCCCACTATAGTTTATCAGGGAGAAAGAAACCTCTTTAGAGCACTAATGACTTGCAGCAAAGCTCATCAGTCTAATTAAAATGTGGGCAAACTATTTCTTCATTTGGCTTACAAAAGGAACACTGGGGGTTATATCTTTAAGGGGGGGAATCCCATGTAGCTTTCCTGCATTAACTGAAAAAGAGTGATTTGGAAAGCAAATGAATTTTATCCTGATTTGACCTAGGAAAGCACTACACAGCTTGTGAACCTCCGAGCTGAACACAGCTCCTGCCATGTACTGTGACCATCACCCTGGCAAAAACAGGAAATGACTTGTGTCACCGTATGGGTACAGCCCACCATATGTGGTGATGGGATGAAGAGACAGAAATTGTGCAGACCCATTTTAACCAGTGAGTACAGTATAATAAGCCAGCAGGAGGCGCAGTGGGTTAAACCGCTGAACCATGAGCTGTTGATCAAAAGGTCGGCAGTTCAAATCCGCAACGGGGTGAGCTCTCGTTGCTTGGCCAGCTCCTGCCAACCTAGCAGTTACAAAGCATGTTAATGTGAGTAGATAAATAGGTACCGCTTGCGGGAAGGTAAACAGCGCTCCGTGTTCCAGCCGCATGCTACACGCTGCGGCAAGGAGAGTCATGCCGGCCACATGACCTCGGAGGCGTCTTCGGACAACGCTGGCTCTTCGGCTTTGAAATGGGGATGAGCACCACACCCTAGAGTCGGACACGACTGGACTTAATTGTCAGAGGTCACCTTTACCTTTTTTACAGTATAATAAGCAATCAATCCTCTGGAACCAAAACAAGGCAGCCTATCATAAAGGGCCATGTTTCTCAATGAAATGCAGCCCATTTTATCTCAGGCCATGGATTGCAGACTTCAGAGACTGAGTAGGAGACATTCCTATTGGAAGGGGTGGGTGGGTTCTAGGGTTTCTAGCAAGCAAAGTAATTAGCAGAAGAACCCTTTTCCTATAGTAAATTCTGCCACCCAGCTAGTTTGCTCCTATCAATAAACACACAGGTGCAGAGATAGTTAAGGTTCCAAAAGAAATACTTTACTCACAGTTTTACAGTTGTACACATCTTCTGAAGTATCAGAGGCTCCAGTCCCACTACTTATGGACTAGAGATTCCATAGCTGTTCTCTTTGAGTATGTGTGTGAGGGTATGTTCATAAATGGCTGTCTATCATTACGGAGAAAGGGCTTAGGAGTCTGCATCCTTCTTCGGTGGTCAGGGACAGAGAGAGAACATGTGGGAGAAAGAGGAAGGAAGCTTCAGAAAGGGGCACACCTCCTACAGGTATCATCATAGAGGACAGTTAAAGGGTCTCAGATGTCTGGATAGTACACTGCCCCTCAGAGTCCTGCAGGTGGTATTGCAAATTCCAAAAATTCTTCTGAGTAGATTCTAAAGCTTCTGAAAGGCAGCATTCCCCAGTGACTGTGGGAAGTATGTGACTAAATGGGAACGATGTCACTTTAGGAATCTCAGCTTTGAACTGTGACCTTTACTGTTCCTGCCAGATCCTAGTCTGCCATTCACAGTAATAGAATCAGCATCGTCCACAGGAGTTTGTGAGTGTCCGGATTTAAAAGTGTCCTTCAAGAAGTGTCCTAGAGAAGTGTCCTAATTCATTCAAGAAGTGTCTTAATTGAAACTGAGCCTATTCTCAGCAATTTTTTCAGACACTGCATTTTCCTAGATACAAGAGGTGCATCAAAGACTCCCAAGCCTCATCATTAGGCCTTGTAACTGTAAAAGTCCAAAAAGAATTCATATATGGGCAGCCCAGTCATGGAGCACGCCGCCAATATCCCTGCACCCCCTGGTCTGGCCGGCCAATCGCCCCCTCCCCCACCCCCGCCACCCCGGCCCTCCCCACACCCTCTCACCACCCAGCGCACATCTTACCTGTGTCTGGCGGCACAGTCCAGGGCTAGCGGCAATGTGAGCAGCACCAGCAGCACCAGCGCTGCTTACTCCACGGGTGCCACGAAAGTGCCTTACAGTGCTTTTGCAACACCCTAGACGGCCAGAGCGCTTGCTCCGCCGGTCTATCCTTGCGCAGGATTGCGCTGTAAATGAGATACATAGCTTATTCTATATCTATGCCACATAATAGTTAGAGCTTTAACTTTTTAAACTTATCTATAAGGGATTTGGTGGAGTTTTTTTTCTTTTTGAATTTTACTTTTTTAAAACTACAAAATAAAACAATGAAAAAGTTATAAATAAAATAAGCAGGAAATAACATCCTACCACAGGAATGACTAACAGCCAAATCCTGTTCATCCCCTTCCCCGGGTGTAAAATGGGGCCAGGCCAATGAGCCTCCTCGGATTTCCGCCAACTAAATAGCTGACTGAAGTAGGAGGAGGCCGGCTCAGCCAATGGCCCCCCTCCCTCGCTGCCTGGACTGCCCATGCGGTCGCTGGCAGGATCCTTACCTGCCTCTGGTGGCTGCATGGTCATCCTAGCAGCGGAGTAAGGGAGGCTGACCTTGCGCCGGCCGGCCTCCCTTAATCCAAAGTAGGTGCAAACGTGCCTTACAGCATGTTTGTGACACTTTAGAATGGCAGAGTGTGCACTTCATCTTTCTAAAGCTATGGTGGATTTCGCCCTAAATCAGAGAGGGTCATCATTATAAATGACACGTGCTATTAGCCAGTGAGAACTCACAGTACTGAAAGCACTTTGGACAGCAGATATAAACTACAGAATTAACATTCCACAACAACCTTGTCTACTGTGAGTCTCATTTTCAAAACAAAAGAACTGAAATTCTGATTTAATCACTACCCCACTAACAGCGCGATCCGACTTAAACTTTTTTGCCGGTGTAACCATCGGCCCAGCAAGAACGGGAGGCCCCAGAATGGAAAAGGGATTCAAATCCCCTTTGAATTCCTCTTTTGGAGGGGATTTGAATCCCTTTTCCGTTCTGGGGCCTCCTCCCGTTCTTGCTGGGCCGATGGTTACACTGGCAAAACGGTTAAGTCGGATTGCGCTGTGAATTTATGATTAAGCAGCAGCTTAGGGCTCAGAAGTCCCAGTATAATACTGTGTCAACTGGGCACATATCTTTTGGGGAAAAGATATTCTGATCATTCAGAACTTAGTCAATATATATGATTAATTTCAGTGCAAAGGTTTCACTTGGAAATGGTAGAGGTGTAACTTTGACCTAATATTGAGAAGGATGAGACAATCACTAAGCTTTGGTCCCTCCTAAGAGCAATGCTGGGGGGGGACTGTTTCCCAATTCCCACTACTCTTGTAGAAGCATAAGGCAGACACATCCATCAGCCTCCAGGAGTCACACACAAAAAAGAGTTGTGGCATATTGCTCTGGGCTATTCCTTTGCTGGAATAGGCTCATGTGCCATTAACAGTTGCATTGGAAGACAGAAAATTCAATGGTGAATTTTTCTTCACCAGCCATCTCCATGTGAAGAAACGCTGCACCTCTTGAAATTCTCCCTTTTCTAAGCTATGAATGATAATCTTTATCAGAAAGACGTTGCAACCCACCTTATCTTTTTCCTATCTTCAGGAGCAATATGTAGATCAGATGGGCCACCATTAGGAATCTCTCTTCATCCCTAACATAGAATAGAAATTCACTGAGCACTAGGAGCTGCAATAGTAGCAGTGGGCTCAAGCACCCACCAGTAGACTGCAGGCCTTGAGCTGGGTTATCTGCAGTGTGGCTGCTAACCAGCTTCCCAAAAGATGCAGCAAACAAGTTAGCAAAAAGTTCTTCAGTAAAGGAAAACTTGCTTCACGTTTGGGTTTTTAAGATACTACTGTAATACATAAAGGCAGCCAGGAGGTGGCATCACTTGCACTGTTATATTGATTCCATTTTTGCTTTGTTGATACAGTATCCAAACAAGACTGTATCATTGCTTAAATGTAGTATTGTAATGTAGGACAGGGGAAGAATCCATAGTATTGCAAAATCCAGCCGGCTGCAATAGGCTTATCTATAAAAAGGCAGTTTAAATGTGTAATATTTTCTCTCTATGGCCAAACTCCATGCAACAAAGAGCTCGGCAATGTGGCAGTGATGTGAGCACCCCCAAAGGGTACAAGTGATTTCAGCTCGTTTTGGTCCAGTGAGCAGACAACCAGCCCTGAGGTTGTGAGAAGCAAAATAAGGAAAAGTTCCGCGAGAGCAGAGGCGCTGAAAAATGGGCTCAGAAGACCCAGTACTGGTGAAAAAGGAAGATCTTTTACTTTGCTAGCAAAGGACACAAGTTGACAGCAGCAAAATGTGTAAAGTACATAGTTAATACAAAGGTTTATATACATTTCATTATCTCATTTAGAACCATGGAGGGCATTGTGTACAGAATACATAAGAAAGAAGCACCAATACAGAGAAGGATCCAAAAAGTTACAAGTTAAGACAACCAATGAGAAGCTGAATTCAAACTTCCCGCCAATGAGATCAGCAGCAACATCTGTAAAACTTTATCCAATAAAAGAAAGATCTTATTAATTTATCCAATGATGTGTGTGATGCTTTGTGTTTTGTGGGATCCAATGGGGTGCCATCCTGAAAGTGTATTCCAGGTCCAGGAAATTGGATTATTCCCCTAGACTATCCGGGATGTCAGCCTGTCAGTGTATTCCAGGTAATTGGATTATTCTCCTAGACTGTCTATCTGGAGTAAAGTGGGGATCTTCCTGTGTTTTGTGAATTGGGGACACCTTTGATGCCAGCTTTCCCCAAAGTGGTGATTCAAGCATTCAACACATATTTGATTCATACAAAGGCACCAGCCGGAGTTTTGGGTTACGAGAGCAAGACACTTAGAAGCAACGATCCCAAAGAGGCAGAGTTATGGTGGGTTTGTGGGTGAGGAGAATGCACAAAGAGATAGGTTTTATTCAGAGAAATGGGTGACAATCAAAGCCACTGCCGTGCCCCTGGCATTCCCATTTCCCTGCCCCCAGCCAGGCGCCCAGGTAGAAGGCGCTCAGCCGAGAGCAGCACGGAAGGGGAGTAAAATGACATAAGTTATGCTCCATTAATGGTCTCCCCAAAGCTTCCTGCAACACGTGATCCTGACAGCAGGCGGACTCGAACCGCCAACGTTAAACCCCCGGTAACCTGGCCAAGAAGGGGGTACGGGGACTCGAACCACTGCGCACCCCCATACTTCCCAGATCCCATGGCAGCATGCTGGGTCTCGAACCCAGCTTTTCTGGCCGCTAGATATGTTGCGCTGCCTCCAGGAGCCTCTCTGGGCAACGGGAGGCGGACCTCCTTTGAACGGGAGAATCGGGACCTTTTCCATGTGAGGTCCCATCTGTAGGGTGACCCCGATGATTCTTAGCAAGAATCTGGGAGCATAACTTTCAAGGAATAGCCAGAAACACGACAATAAAACCTCAAAGGTCTCCATTTTCATGATATAAAACTCCTACCGCCTTAAGAACGGCAAGGGGACATAAGTTCATATTAGGTTCAGGGTGAACTATGTGAAGTGCCACTTCCTCTCGTAGCGGGGAAAAGGCTTGTGCTGTGCGCGTGCCCATGAACTTCTGTCCTCTAGAGGCATGCTTCTCCAATTAAGGTGCACGCAAACCGGAAAAGGGCCGAATTCTAATGCGGTTTGCTTGTAGAGCCGATATCTCAGTGATTCCTTGATGGATTTGGATCGGGTAAAAGGCAGGGGGCTCAGGGGAAGGTGCTCTGTGAAACAAAAATATATGAGGGGGGTCTGGCTGCTCACAACAGCAGTTCGGTGATGACATCATCTTCAGACGTCCAGAGGCGGCATTGCGATGCAGTCACAACGCCATGCAGCTACGGAAGGGGTCCCACACTGGCATGGACCCCTTACAGGGAACACTGGCTGCAATTCGATGCACAATTACCTGCTTAGGATTGCACTGTAAATCTTCAATTCCATACGCAGTTACTCAGATACAGTTATTGAACTAAATGTTCACTTCGGAGTAAACATACATAGGATTGCAGTTTGGCTCATATAGAACAGAAGCTAGTAATAAAAATAGAAACATTTCAAAGGCTTCTTATGATTCTGATCAATGAAAACTGACTGCCCAGTCCTATTCCCCACCATAGGCGCTGATGCAGCCAACAGGAGACAAGTAAGAAGTGTGTTCCTGTGAATGACAGCACTGTTCCTGCTGTAGGAGTTGTCCTAGAACTCCACCCACCTCCCCTGGTAGCAGTTTCAGACAGGAATATTCCCTCTGCCCTACCTGGAGATGCCAGGGATTCAACCTGGGATTTTCTACACAGAAAGTATGTGCTCTATGTGACCCTTGCCCAGCTTGGCTAATACGATCTGCGCGGGTTGGGCTGGCCAACTGGGTGGAACCTATTGTAAATTCACCTCTGCGAGAGGGAGTGATGCCTAGCATCTTGAAGACCGCAATTGTGCGTCCCCTCCTGAAAAAACCATCTTTGGATTCCTCCAATTTAAATAACTATCGGCCAGTTTCCAATTTGCCTTTTTTGGGTAAGGTGATTGAGCGGGTGGTGGCGTCTCAGCTCCAGGGGATACTAGATGAAACGGAGTATCTGGACCCTTTTCAGTCTGGCTTCAGGTGGGGCTTTGGGACAGAGACAGCCTTGGTCGCCCTGCTGGATGATCTTCGCCGAGGACTGGACAGGGGGAGTGCATCCCTGCTGGTCCTTTTGGACCTCTCGGCGGCTTTCGATACCATCGACCATGGTATCCTTCTGGGCCGGCTGGCTGAGTTGGGACTAGGGAGCACTGCGTTGCAGTGGTTCCGTTCCTACTTGGCTGACAGGTCCCAGATGGTGATGCTGGGAGATGCCTGTTCGGCGCCCTGCCCTTTACAGTGTGGGGTGCCACAGGGTTCTATTCTGTCTCCCATGCTTTTCAACATCTACATGAAACCGTTGGGAGAGATCAACCGGGGATTTGGTGTTGGGTGTCACCAATATGCCGATGACACCCAACTCTATCTCTCCTTGCCATCTCACTCCAGGGAGGCTGTGGAAGTCCTGGAGCGCTGCCTGGAGGCGGTTGGGGTCTGGATGAGGGCTAATAGGTTGAGATTGAATCCAGAAAAGACAGAGGTCCTACTGGTCAGGAAAGCTTCGATGCAGGTACTGAGTCACCTGCCCGTTCTGAATGGGGTTGCACTCCCCCTGCAGGAACGGGTGCGCAGCTTGGGAGTACTTCTGGATTCACAGCTCTCCCTAGAAAGCCAAGTGGCGGCTGTGGCCAGGGGTGCGTTTGCCCAGCTTCGGCTGGTGCGCCAGCTGCGGCCGTACTTGAGTCGATCAGACCTGACCACGCCTTAGTGACTTCAAGACTGGATTACTGTAATGCGCTATACGTGGGGCTGCCCTTGAAGACGGTTCGGAAGCTGCAATTAGTGCAGAATGCAGCGGCCCGGGTGGTCACTGGAGCTAGGCGGTTTGACTCTGTTGAGCCGCTGCTTCAGCGGCTGCACTGGCTGCCCATTCGTTTCCGAGCCCAATTCAAGGTGCTGGTAATGACCTTTAAAGCCCTTCACGGTTTGGGTCCAGGATATCTGAGGGACCGCCTTCTCCCATACATTCTGGCCCGCTCTCTTAGGTCATCTGAGGGGGCTCTCCTGCGTGTACCACCTCTATTGCAAGTTAGGGGAGTGGCAACACGTGGGCGAGCCTTCTCTGCTGTGGCGCCACAACTGTGGAACTCCCTGCCAGGGGATCTGAGAACCACCCCCTCCCTCATGACTTTTCGGCGAGGGCTCAAAACGTTTTTGTTTCATCTAGCATTTGGGTGATGGGTTGTCATCTGCCTCCTGTGTCTCCAGATGCTCTGCCATGCTGCTTTTGTGCTCCATACTGTTGCCCCCCCAGTGGATTATTGTTTTTAAATTAAGTATGTATTGTTTTAAACTTATTTCTGTATTTTAAACTATGTTTTTTAATTTTTGTTATGAGCCGCCTTGGGCATTTGCCTCGGCGTAGGATAAGGTGGGATATAATTTTTTAAAATAAATAAATATCACTGAGCTACAGCCCTTCTACAACTCTACAAGAGAGTAAAACCACAGCATAAAAAACATTTTTCCAGGATCAATCATAATGTGACACCAGAAATCATGCAAAATAGTGTGGGCTTCAGGCATCATTTGAAGATGATGAGGGTGAGACCAGCCTCATTTTCCTGGGTGTTCCAGAGATATGGGGGCTGTCATGAAAAAGGCTCTGCCTCTGGTTATTGCCAACCGCATTTCTGAGAGCAGAGGATCCACAAGCAGGGCTTTTGTGACCAATTTTACAGATCCGACTGTAAAATAGAGAGTTCTTAACATCACTCTGAAGTCTTACTTAGAAGTACATTCCACTGAGTTTTGATGGGACTTATTCCTTCCAACAAAGTGCACACATGACTTCAGTCTTAGTTATGTGATCCTCAAACCATTAAAGCCAGACTCCTTAGATGTGATAACACTTTGAAAGATTTCTGGGCTGCCACAAAGAAAATATGAAGATTTTGAAATGATGCTAGTCTCCTTTATTGGATTTCCACCTTCTGAAAGAAATGCTAAAGACAAACATATAAAGGAATGCTGTAGTGTTTGTTTGATCAGATCATGGGGGCTACAAAGAGAAGAGTCATATATTTCTTTCCAGAAAACTTGGGGATATTAGATGGCAAGCAAGTCAATAAACAGGATAAATGTCCGATTAATGAGTAACAAGTGTTGTTAATACAGATATAAATTATCCATAGGACTCTGAAAGGTATAATGGCATGGAAATGCAGAGGCACCCAAGAGGACAATTACATATATTGAATTAGGAGTTTTATCATCATACTGAATGTTTTTAAATACCCCAATTGGAGGAACATGGTAAAGGAAGAAGCAATCCGACAAAATCTCCCATTCCATTCCTTTGAGAAGCAGGCCCAAGAAATAACTGAGTTTCTTTGTGCATGATACAGCAGAGGATGAAGTTTCTGGTGTTTCTAGGTCTTTGTTCCTCTGGGTTTCATTGGGGGGGGGGGGTGTTTGATGGTCTCTGGGCCAAGGATTCAGCAGAAACCCCAAAGTAAACTCTGCTGAGACCCTTGTGATTCCTACTGCCATGTTGCCTACACACATGCCTCAGCTGCATGCACACTGAGGAAGCCAGGAATGGGACGCACATGGGGATTCCTCCATATGTAGACACCAGTGATGTAGACTTGCGTCTATTGACTCAGACTCAAGTTGGACTCAAGTCACATCAATGAGTTGACTCGAACTTGACTCGGCAATTGTAAAAGACTCGAAAGACTTGACTCGAGACTTGGAGCCTTTTACAACAAGTTGGATTTTATTCAGGTTTAAACCCCTTTCCCATTAAATAGATAGGGACTCGCAACTCTCAACCAAAGTCTCAGGACTTGGGGGCAAAGACCTGGGACTTGACTTGAGACTTGGACCCAGAGACGTGGGACTTGACTCGAGACTTGGAGTCAGACTTGATCCACATCCCTAGTAGACACTGCACCCACACCAGAAAGGATCGTACCTAACCTCAGCACCAGGACAGGACAAATCAGGAAGGCCAAAAGTCCTCCCAAATGAAGCCGTCTCTACCAGCAATGAGCTGACATGGCAGACTTCTCTGGGCCAGGAGTTCCAAGATCCAAAGCCAATACAGAGAAGGTTTGGTCCATATGGCCAAGGGGAAGTGGAATCATTAACAAAGTCTCCTCCTCTTCGCTCTTGGGAAGAACAGAAGCAGTGGTATCGTAACGCCACCCCGTTGGCTGGAAATGTCACCTTGGGGCGGGCAGGAGGGCAGGGAACAGGGAACACCTGCAGGGAACACCTCGCAGCCACCACGGAGGTGAAGAAAAAAGCGATGTGAAAATATTTGCCATCGCCAATTTGCCGTCCTTAGAGGCGGTCGTGCCCCCCCAGCATGCCGCCCAGGGCGAACTGCCCCTGCCCCCCCATTCCTATGCCACTGAACAGAAGAGAGGTGATGTTCCTTCAGGTATCCAGATCCCAGGTCATTTACAATGTCTAAACCACCACTTTGAATTAGAGATAGAAACAAACTAGTGATAACTGGTGCAGCTTCTCTAGTTTTATACAAACCTCTCACTGCATTCTGGCCTTGCTGAAGTTTCCAGTCTTCAAAGGGAGCTCTGCACAGAGTACACTGCAACAACATAATCTAGAACAGAGGTTCTCAACCTGTGGTGCACGCACCCCTAGGGGTACGCGGACCTCTTGCTGGGGGTACGCCAAGCCCTGCCCCTTATCTGCCCCATCAGCAGCTAATTAAGTATTAATTAACATGGATTTTAAATTGTAATTATTTTTGGAGCCCTTCTGTCTCTCTGGTTTTGGTTTTGGGCTTATTTTTGTACTTTGGAAAATGTACCATGATGGGGTGGGGGAGGGAGGGAGGAGCTGATTTTGGGAAGTGTGACTTGGAGAAAAAAAAGATCCTTGCATGTCTGTCTGTCTCTCTCTCTCACTCTCACACTCAGAGTTAAATTTGACATTTTTTTTTCACATTTAAAATTGTTTTAGTACTTTTTATTTAAAGATTAATTTCCTAATTAATTGATTAATTCAATTAATTAGCAGTTAATTAGCAGGGGGTACTTCAGAAAATTGGACCGTGATAGGGGGTACCCGGGCCTCCAAAGGTTGAGAACCCCTGATCTAGAACAATGGTGTCAAACTTGTTTCATACTGCGCACTGAATAGCATTCATGGGGCCTGCTGAGGGCTGGAAGTGACATCATTCAGCAGGAAGTGACATCATTAAGCCGATGATGGCCAGAAATAAATACTTTTTTCTCACTTAGGAATTCATTAGCTGCAAATGACAGAAGAGAAAATATGCAAATCTTGAAGTCCTTTTTTAACGTGGGCCACCCTTTCAGCAGTGCAGCTTCTGCCGAGGCATCAGCTGAGAGGTGCTATGCTTTATCTGGCTCACAAGATAATTGGGCTCTCCCAGCACCTCAGCAGTGTCTCCCTCTGTCACTCCTCTTGGTCTGCCCCTCCCCCCTTAGTGTTCCTTGCTTTCTTAGGCCTCCTACCATCTCTCCCTCCCAAAGCCTCGGCAGAAGTGGTGCTGCTGAAAAGACGGCACTGGGAGAGCCCAATTATCCTGTGGGCCAGATAAAGAGCTTCCATGAGCCGTATCTGGCCCACAGGACTTATGTTTGAGACCCCTTATCTAGACGTTACTGAGCTGTGTATAATGGACACGAGGTCACTATCTTCCATGTGGATCACCAGATCCAGGAGTCCTCCAAGCTCCAAATCTGCAAACTTTTGGGGAGGAGTGTGACCCCCATCCAGGTCATTCATCCATTTCCAAATCTATCTATCATTAACATCCTGCTTTATCTGGCCGCCCTCACTCCACTGCTGGGACGTCCCCACGGCCACCAGAGGAGTTAAGTAATCCCCCGGCAGACACGGGGGTGGTCTGGGTGGCGAGGGAGGAGGGCCATTGGCCGAGCCAGCCCAGGAGGGACGGGGATGGCATCTGCCATATCCCTGTCCCCGTTCCGGCTGGCACAGCCGTTACACGGCATCCTCTTACTCTCCATCAGGCCTTCCCCAATTTACACCAGGGGAAGGGGATGAACATTCCCTTTCCCTGAGTAGACCTCTGAGTCTACTCAGGGAATAGGATCCAGCGGGCGGCCCTGAGCTGCCTGCCGGATAATTATGGAGGATTGCGCTGCCCATCTACTACTGACCACTGAGTCCATTATTGACTCCAGATACCTATTTAGGGATACTATTAATTTACTAGGATTTCAGGAAAAGGAGACACATAATTGGTTGTCATCCGTATTAAGTTGCAACTCATAACTTTCAAACAACAAAAACAAAAATAACAGTTGCAACTTAACTTTCCACAACAAATTTAGGCACCAGTCCAGCCAGTTAATCAAGTTTGCCTCATATAAATCATGACACGTTGCATATATCCCAACCATTCAAGACCCACTGCACCAAACCACAACCCATCAGCCAAGCCACAACCCATCTTCAAAGAACTTCCAAAATAAAAATGTCAAGCATAAAGCAACATTTCTACTGGTTGATAGCTCAGCTCTCAAACCATTTGAGAGCCTCACACCATATAGCACACCATTTTTGGCAGGCCTCTTCTGGCACCCCTTGGAGCTATAAAATGAGATTTACATTTTTCAAAACAAAACCAAACATGGTGCATTTAATCAGGGGCAGAGTGTCTTTTCTTTTCCACTGAGCAACTACAACCTGCTATAGCACAATAGGAACCAGGGTTAAAGGCTTCAGGTGAGAGAATGTAATTTCCAAAAAGTTTAAGTCCAAGTACTTATCGATTTTGAAATTAAGGGTGCATTAGAACCTACCCTCTCAGACACGGATAATCTACTCCAGCAATACGTTCAACAGGAAAGTCCTTCAGTTGTAAATATACAAAGTGAACTGAAGTTTAAAACAATGACGATTTTATCTGGGTTTAACGATGTATACCCGGACAAACTGAAATTATTAAAAAATTGAAGGACTTAAAGTTGAACTGAAGTTGTTTATTTTAAAAAATGTAACTGCCATTGATTCCAACTGCTGTGCATGCCTTTTTAAAACTTAGGTTTGCTGTTTACTTTTGAAGCCATGGTGACTCTGGTCAGAAATATCCCATATTCCATATTTCAAAATATGATGTTGAAAGAAATTACCTTTCCTTCTAGCAATGAGTGGTAGCTTCTATTTACTAACGGGTAAATTCTTTCACATTAAGGACAGTTGTCACCTTCTTATAGGATCCTCCAAAAGGCACCTTCACTGGGTTTGTGCAATGTCTAAATTGATGTAAATGTCACTGATTAATTGATTAATCAGCTATAAGACAACCTATTGAAAATCTTAAATTGGTTGACAAGACCTATTAAAACTCTGACTTCTACTTTTTAAAAATAATTATTGATGTCACTTAAAAGGCATGATTAGAGCAGAGGAGCACTGGAATTGTTAACAAACACACCAAGTTTGGACTCTGCATGTGCGAAGCTTTGTCCATAATGTGGTGACGCTCAAGTCACCTGGATTTTTAACTGGTATTAGTTGTGGTGTCTAGGAGTAGATTGGCTCACTCTCTTTCCAGGCAATATTTCTTGCCCCACACAGCAAGTGGGGAGCCAGCTTTGCACAAGTGGTGGCCACATCAGCAGGCAGCTTCACACAACATGGCCAATGGAGAGGTAAGTAAGCCTTGATGGGACACATAATAGGCAAAGTCCACCCCTTCACTTCAGTAAGTTGCAACTCATCACTTACTCATCCTCCCATTCCTTAGTGCATGATTAGTTGGCTACTTTGGGGGTGAGTAGGATTTTATCACCCTTATCCTGCACTGGCTTTGTGGTGGCTTGAGTTGTTTTTTTTGCCTGTTCGTTTGTTTGTTTTGGGTATTTTTAGCCTACTCTGTACTGTAAGGTTGAGAACGCAGTATTATCTAGCAGAGTGAGTGTAGTATGGACTGACAGAATCAGGGCATGTAGAAGGGAACTTAGAAATGGAAAATGCTTGTAAGAACCCCAAATCATCAGTTGTGTGGGTATAAGGGGATTTCCTTGATGAACCCCTCAGAGCAATTAGGTTTGAGGTGGACCGGGAGTCCAACCTTTTTGGGCTATACACCTGACTTGCCCAGAGCTAGCCAGGGGAAGCTTAGACATGTGATTGTGAGAACCAGAAGAGTTTCTCCAAAGCTCAGATCCAGGCTGGACGGAGCTTGCCTAGAACGGGGTGTAAGGGAAATGGGGAATGATGAGCTCTGCAACCTTATTCCAGGGAGTTCCCAACACTGTAGAAAGTTTAGAAAGTTAATATGATGGTCCCTTGCAGATCCTTTAACAGTTCAATTAAGTTGTGGTTCATGTCATGTTGCAATCCAATGGTGTTGTCTCTCCTCTTTATTCTTGAAGTCCAAATGCAGCTGGCTCTTCCACAAAGGCAATGCTGCCTTCTCTGTGGCACCAACAATATTCAACAGTAACTGCACCCTCACATGCTGGAACGTTTTGGGACTTTAGGCTGTAAGTTCCATATGGCAGGGGCATTATACTTTGCTTATGTGGTTTGCAGCGCAATCCTGTGTAACCTTGCACTGGTGTAACAGTAGATGCACCAGTGTAATAGCAGATGCACACCGGTATCTGCTGTTACACCGGTGCAAGGTTACACAGGATTGCACTGAAAGTATTGCATACAATGATGAATAAATAAGAGTGTGGCTATTAGAAGCTAATCTTGCTGTGCATATTTATTTATTTTTAATCGGGTTTAAAAAAACATAGGGAGCATGCATAGATGTGTCAAAAAGAAAAAGTAGGAGGACTGCACAGTTTCTGTAGTTTTGTCTTCAGAAATGTAAATATAGGGATCAAGGTTGGGGCATTCCAAATGACTGAGATTGGCAGGGGAGGAATCATGATCACCCCCACCTCACAGGGAAGCATTAAGCACCATCCGGTAGGTTGTTGGACAGCAAAACACCCCCAATAGTTGCACTCCCTGAGTTATGAAATCAAACTACCAACATCTGCTTTCTTGTGCACCTTGAGCAGGTACCTTTATATTAACATTTTATATCAGGAGGTCTGGCTCAGTTGGTAGAGCAACTGTCTCATATGCTTGATGATCTCAAGGACAGCAGTTTGGGACGGCCGAAACTATCCATGTCTGTCAGAGAGCTGTCGGCACTCCGAGCTGACAAGCTGCAAAGTCTCTGTGAGGGAGAGAAGCTGCAGCTGCACTTGAGTGGGAGTCAAGGTTGCACACCCCAGAGAGAGAGAGAGAGAGAGAGAGAGAGAGAGAGAGAGAGAGAGAGAGAGAGAGCTGGACTGTGAAGGAAACCACCTAGAATGAAGGGTTCTATGCAAGATTAGAACCACTGGCGTCGCTTGAGATGGGGTGGAACGATAAGTTCCGCACTGTGCTAACCTCCATTTACTCTCTGGCACGAGGCAGCCCTGCCCCCTCGCCGTCGTCAGAGCCATGGCTCCGACGGCGAGGGGGTGGGGCCGCCTCGTGCCAGAGAGTAAACGGAGGTTAGCACAGTGCGGAACTTACCGTTCTGCCCCACCGAGCTACGCCAGTGACTAGAACATATTGTATTGTAAAAACCCCTTGGGGTTTAGAAAGCCTACCTGTGTAAACTGCCTTTGAATTAGAGGAGAAATCTAATGACGAAAGAAAAGGCGGTATATAAATACTGGTGGTGGTGGTGGTGGTGGTGGTGGTTGTTATATAAATTACTTTATCAGCTGACCTGCTCTGGCCTATTGCTTTAAGTTTAAGGCATCTTTGAGGTGGGACTCCCCCCCCCTGCAGTTCCTTCTTCGACCAGAATTGGATGGCGGCGCAAAGGTTCCACATCCCCACCTGATGTCACCCCCAGGTCCCGTCCTACTGCGGGCTGCAGCCCTAAAAGGACTGTAAGAATCGCATGCAAAGGCGACTTTTCCCCACGGGGGAAATGCTTAACTGGGCAACCTTGACGGGAGAATTGTGGCTGCTGCATAGCGGTGTCCCCTCCTCCCCTTCACCACAACATCTGGGAAGACGAGACTACTTGATGCTCACATCTCAATAAAGAGAATTGTGGCTTTGGCTGCGCGCTCCTAGCCTGCACTCTGCTCGCTCAACCACACGCGCCTCAGCAGAAGCCATGCAGTTTGCTACGTCTTGTTCTTCCCTAGCAGGGCTAAGAATAGTGAGAAGAATCCACACAACTAAGCAGCTCCAGATGGTGACGCGGCTCCCCTCATCCTTCCTTTAGAAACAACGCATTTCCTGAAGCGCTTGGGCTTCCAAACACAACTTGGCAAGGACACCTTGAACGAGGAGGAGTGGAGGATCCGGATTGGATCTAGTGAAGCCGTTTGTGCCAGGAGAGCTGGCAGCGATGTGGGATTACTTGATTGTAATGAAACTCACTCATGAACATATCGGACAAAAAAAGAAAAGAAAACTTAGGCGATTGGTTTATTTGAGTGTATAATTTCTCTTTTGTGATTTAGTCCTCTCCCCCCCCCCTTTTCAAATATTTGCTGACATAGGTGTGATGGCTTGGGTTGTTGTTGTTTGTTTTACTTCGTACTTGACAAACATAGTTTTAAAGGACATGCATTTAGGAGGATTTGAAAAGGCAGAATTGCCTATCTGGAAATGGACCAAGATATTGGGAAGGGGAAAAACCCGAGATTAAATGGGCAGACGATACCAAATGCCAAGTTTACCTTGGAAAAGCACAATCAAAGCCCAAAAGCCAGGTCGACTTTTGCATTGCCTGCTTGGAGGACACAATGGGCACACATAATGTGCGGGGTTTTTTTTCCGTGCTCCTGGCAACGTTTGTCTTTGAAACTGGGTTTCTCAAGTACTTCGAAATCCGAACCCCCCCCCCAAAAAAAAAATTCCTGGAAAAACAGAAGTGCCTGTGAATAAGTCTTTCGGGAACTCCTTTGCTAACGTCACGTCCTGAACTCCGGATTGATTAATTCAGAATGACTATAGGATCATGGATTCTGTACAGATCCTTGCTGCGGATTAAAGCCCCCAGTTTACCCATACTCTGGTAAAAACCCACCCTACCCAGCATTCCTACCCTTCAACAGCCCTCCATAATATAGTCCCGCCCAGACTGTTCTTAAGGGGCCCTCTGCCCTTCTGCACCTACTTCGTATCTCCCTGATGCCATATGGCAGCCTTTTGCTGGGGGATGTTCCTTAATCCAGAATGGCTTCTGATCCCGGCTTCGCTGGGCAGAATAATTAACCCCTTCACTTAGGGCAGCAGGACAAGGTCGCCCCTTCGTTCACTGTACAGCGGGCGGGGTGGGTTCCAACTTAGCATTGACTACTCCGTATTCATCGCTCTAGGAAGGGCCCTTTCGGTGGTCAAGAAGGCCGTGTCTTGATGTCAACTAGCATTTCGAGCCCCATTTCTACTCCCCCCCCCCCATCTTGTGGAGGAACAACTAGATCCATGCCAGGATCGGCGTAACTGAAAACTGGCTATTTCCCTAAGCCAAAAACAATGTTTTTCCTTCAGACCAGCACCTGCTGTCAGGTTCTCTCATCGCTTTCGATAATGGTTCTGCCAACCCCTCCTTTGGGAATCTCTGTCTGTCTGTCTGTCTGTCTGTCTGTCTGTCTGTCTGTCTGTCTGTCTCTCTCTGTCTCTCTCTCTCTCCCCTCCCCAGTCCTCGACCTTCGAGCACCCAGCAGGTGGAAAACGAACGCGCAGACTTTTTGCTGGCAGGCCGAGAGAAAAATTCCAGATCCCATCTAGGAAGAATCTCCCAACTCGAAGTAGCGCAAGGAGAGAGAGAGAGAGAGAGAGAGAGAGAGAGAGAGAGAGAGAGAGAGAGAGAGAGAGAGAGAGAGAGAGAGAGAGAGAGAGAGAGAGCAGGATTTGAACTCACTCCCCAAATAAGGAAGAAGGCCTTTTCTTCTTGGCACAACCTGATGGAAAGACAAAAAGGAGACCGCAAGGATAGGTAAACAAAATGAGACTTCAAGCCAACATGTTTAGGTTCCTCCCGTAAGCTCTGATGTGTGCCCCGAAGGCAACTCCCAGTAGCGTAGCGGGTTTTCTGAGTTGGAGGGTTCGTTCGCCCGCCCGCCCGCCCGCCCGCCCGCCCGCCCTGTACAACCAATTGGCGTCAAAGACGACCACATTCCTTAGGGATTCGACTGGCTGTCGGGCCAGTGAAATCGATGGGACCCTCCCCACTCGCCGAGCCCCAACGGTGCTCGAAACAGAAGCTCCGAGCAAACTGAAGCCCCTGGACTCAGTATCCGGCCGCAGCACCAGTGTGTAGAACTGCTTCCGAGGGGGAACTCCGAGCCGTGGAGGGAAAACTTGACGGCGACACTCCTTGCCTATATTCTTAACTCGGTAGTGGATGCGCGGGGGGGGGGGGCGGGGGCAGGAGGTCAGACGACAAAGGGGCAATCTCGAGAGGAGCGGACTGGAAGCAGTAGTTTAGGGACTCTTACCACGTTGAACTCCGTATTCATAAACTCACCCAACGAATCCGGATCAAAACAGACCAAGGGCTCGCCTGTTGAGTCTTCATTTTAATGCCTGAGAAGGCTGCTGAACATTTTGGGAGCGACCCAAATGACCTTTTGAAATAACATTTCTAGATCCGCAACTGGAAGCACACTTACTTGCAAAGAAGTCGCATAGAAATACATGATGCGATGGAAACCCATCTTTTAAATTTACTGATACAACCCTCCCACCCACATTTACGTGGAAATCCCCTATCGCATAGAATGCTGGACGCATCACTTGGAAGGGCACAGTCAGCCGCCCCATCAGGTTCTATAGGAAGGCAGGGAGAAGAAAAACACACGTTACACGCAAATGCGTGTAAAGTACAGGTTGGCTCTTATACCTTAAAACAAGTGTTTCGAATTTGCTGCAGGCGGAAACACAACGACTCACGTCAAGCAACCCCCCGTCGGGATTTGGAGAGGAGAATATTGCTACACACGTATTATATACATCAAGAATGAACAGTACTCGTAAGCGTGCTTAGGCTCGCCTGGTGCTGCTTGTAGTATTTTTGACACAGTTCTGTGTTTAAAGAGCACTCGAGTTCCTATAGCGTTTTACACTACAGTATATGTAAATAAATATATAGTGTATTATTTATTCTCTATTTAGAGAACAGAGTCAGCGCTCCCAACAGGAGAGGCTTTGCTTCATCATGAAGCCTTCATGGCCATATTCTGGACAATAGATACTTTACCTGCGTCCCATGTCGCCCGCTTTTCACAATCCTCCCCTCTGGATTGATGCCATTCCTCTCTGTCTTGGGGTATCTTTTCACTCAAGGGTCGGTGTTCGGTTCCCCTGAATTAGTTCTTCGTTATAACTCAAAATCATAAAACTATCCGGACTCGTAAACTACAGGAAAGCCACTCTTTCGGCAAAGTACTACTTGAGGCATCTGGTGGGGCCACTGTGTGACACAGGAAGCTGGACTAGATGGGCTTTTGGCCTGATCCAGCAGGGCTCTTCTTATGTTCTTATGTTCTTATGATCCGGAATAAAAACCTCCTCGAAAAGTCTTCCCCAAGACATTGTGTCACTGCCCGTTTGGCTGCCTGCTTTACTGCTTGAGAAGTCTGTGCGCAGCATCCCAGGCCTCAATACAGTACATCTTTTTTAAGTACGTTTAGTTTCTTTCGGTTAATTTAAGGAAGCCATGGACATTTTCGATTATTTTAGTTTTTTTAAGAGTAATACATACATATAATAACGTCCACGCAACTGAAGTACATCCATATGGAGCGCGCTGATACAGTCTGTCTGACACATGGAGGCATTCCCCCCCCCCCCATTTAAAACATGTTTCCCTACTTTCTTTTCTCTCCAAGCCAAGTAAAGTTCTCTGTCAGACTTGCCACCTTGTCAGGTGCCTCCTATGACTCGGGGGTGCTACCAGCAGCACGTATTACTGTTACGCACTGATCGAAAGGCTTTTTCGAAAAAGTTGCATTTTCCCTATTATCTTTCATTTGGAAAACAAATGGCCGTGAAGCAGCAGTTCACAGAACGGTGCAGATAAAGGTCATTGGCAAGAGCCATGAAAGGGTACGGCCAGCTGATCGTCGGTCAAATGCAGCCCCCAAAAGGCCACCCTTCCAACCTTCTTGGTGGAAAGAAAGAAAGAAAGAAAGAAAGAAAGAAAGAAAGAAAGAAAGAAAGAAAGAAAGAAAGAAAGAAAGAAAGAAAGAAAGAAAGAAAGAAAGAAAGAAAGAAAGAAAGAAAGAAAGAAAGAAAGAAAGAAAGAAAGAAAGAAAAAGACAGCTCAGCTCGGTGACCAAGAGTAGTCCTGGCTTTCTTTAATCAATAGGGACAAAAGGTCTGCCTCTACTTCTTCAGAGGTCTTTTGCTACATAAGATTGATACATATCAGAACCGAGTTCAGGCAATAAAGAGACACAAGAGCCATAGAGATAATCATCTACATCTCAGACCTATTAGAGCTAAGAGGCTGGAACGCCACCCGTTTACAAGCCATTCCAGGGCATTTCCGGACCTAAAATTGAGCGCTTGGGTGACAAAACGGAAACAAGAGGAATGAACGGCAAATTGAATGTTTTGGGGGATTCCCCCCTCTGTCCTCCACTCTTCAGCCTCCCAATTACTAAAGCCGTGCTTTTGTGCAACCCTTAAAAAAAGAATAGAAAAGATATTCTATTGTAAAAGTTAGTTTGATCGAAAAGGTTGATGACCTGCATGAGTTCGATACCATAAAATACCGACCTTACCCTTTTGGTTTTTGCCGAAAAGAAAAAAAGAAAAAGAAAAACCCTAAGCCTAACTAAACTTCCATTCCACGGGATTTATTCAGTCGTCTGAAAGATAAATCAGCGGGTAAATTTACAACCATTTAAAGTACCTTGACTTTATAATAGAACCTTCATTTAATGTGGCTCTCCCCCCCCCGCAAAACTTCTCCTCCCCCTCCCCTCCACTTCCATGACGTGGATGCAAAGCGGGAGACCGGAATGCCAATCGATTGGCCAATCGCAGCGGCCTCGGAAGAGAACTCGGCCAATCAGTGAGCGTGTCTGGCAGGTGGCTGCGAGGTTATCAGTGCATCTTGTCGGACTGCGGGACTCCAGCACTGAGTAAATTTCACAAGGAGGGAAACTGCCTGGAAAGAACCACAAAAATACATTGGGAGAAAAAAATAAATTGACAGAGAGAGAGAGAGAGAGAGAGAGAGAGAGAGAGAGAGAGAGAGAGAGAGAACAGTGCCAACCACCTCTCCGATCGGCAAGAGGATAACAAATCTGGACGCAAAAAAAGTGGGGGGGGGAGTCGAAGCCATCGCAAGGTGATGTCGCCAGAGACGTGTGAGCTGCCTGCCAAGTTTCCTTTCTGCTCTTTTTCCTGCCCAACTCTTGTCGCTTGCCACGCCTCGGTTGCCCTCCTTGCGCAGCCTGAAAACTTCGCCCTCTGAGTTGCTGCTGATGCGTTGGCCCTCCGCGAAGAGTTGAGGACCGAGGAGGACTCGCCGTCGCCGCCTGCTCGTCCCGCTCGCTGGCTGGCGGCAGCTCTCCGTGTGCTCCGCAGCAGCGCACAACTTTGTGACTTTCTTCCCTGCCTGCGACTTTGGAAGCCCGGAAAAAGCGGCGGCGCTGAGTGCTCCTGCAGCGAGCGGCTGGGCGGGCGGGTAGGCAGGCAGGCGCCTGCGGGCTGGTTTCTCTTCGGCTCGCCGCCCTTCCCGCGGTGCCTTTCTCTCCGGGTCCCTGGCCCCCGATCCCGCCTCTTTTGCTGCGTCCTTGATGCTCCCCAATGTTAGCCGTGGGGCAGATGGAGGCTAACCGCCAGGGCGCCTTCGTGCTGAGCAGTACGCCGCTGGCCGCGCTCCACAACATGGCCGAGATGAAGACGTCCCTCTTCCCCTATGCCCTGCAGAACCCGTCCGGCTTCAAGGCGCCCGCCCTGGGAGGCCTCAACGCGCAGATCCCGCTGGGCACGCCGCACGGAATAAGCGACATCCTGGGCAGGCCGGTGGCGGGCTCCGCCGGCAACCTCCTCACCGGCCTGCCCCGCCTCAACGGACTGGCCACTGCCGCCGCCGCCGGAATGTATTTTAACCCGGCGGCCGTCTCCAGGTACCCGAAGCCTCTGGCCGAGCTGCCCGGAAGACCTCCTATTTTCTGGCCCGGAGTTATGCAGGGATCGCCTTGGACTCGAGACCCCAGGCTCGCCTGTCCCGGTAAGGGTCGTTGGGGGCGGGGGGCGGGGGGAGCAGCACAGGTGGATCCAGGACAGGAGCAGGCACGGGGGAGCGGCTGGCAACGGGCAGGCGGCTCTTCCGAAGATGTTTAGGGGCGGAGGGGGTTAAACTTACGTTTCGGTAGAATTGACGCTCCAGTTCAGGCGTTTCCAAAATAGACAGTTCTCTGAATCAACAGCAGCCCTCCCCCGAAAGCCCAGGCAGATCTGTAATTACTCATGAGGGTGTCAGGCGGGAACTGCACTCTGCACGTGCTCGGGAAAGCACATTCTTTCTCCTTTATTCATAAATGCCACGGCTGGGGTCTGGGACAGGTTCCCATTTTCAAAACAAAAACAAGCGAAAGATCAAAACAGCCCATTCAGTGGAATTTGGAGAGAGGGTTTGATGAGCCCTGCTTCAAAGAAACCCTGGGTGGTCATTCTGGACTCGCCGCTGCCTGTGGCGTGGGCAGGCGGGGGGGGGGAGGCTCAAGTTGCATATGAAAACACAGCGCGTCCCCTTTGGGGTGTGTTTCGTAAGGATTCAAATCTGAGAAAGACCCTTCCGGTGGTCGACGCCCCAGCAAGCGGGGCAGAATAAACGTACGGATGCTGAAAGGGCCAACTGGGGACAGAAAGGGCCGGGAAGGAACTCCGAGGTCCAGATGTCCGGCGAGGGCATTGGCCTCTCACTGCTTGCCTGACTGAGTCCGGGCCAGGCAGACCAAGTCGGTTCTTGCCTATAATTACCCACGGCACGATCCGTGCGTTGAGTCGTTTAGGTCCCGCGGGATCTTTTGCCGTTCTCGCTGCGCTGCTCCGGCTCCGAAAAGGTCTCCTGCGGGCCAAGGCTCTTTCTCAGGCTGGCCAGGGGAAGGGGCGGCGGAGGAGCGGCGATCTGGTCCTACGGAGCCGAGCACAGGCATTGTAATTCCTGCTGCAGGCCGGGATGCAGCCCGCCGAAAGCGGAAGGACAGTTGCTGCGGGCTCCCCAAAGTTACTCCAGGGACTTAATGGGGCTCTTTCTCTCCCTCCCTCCCTCCTTCCTCCTCCTCCCTGTTTCCAGCTCAGGCTGGGATGGTTTTGGACAAGGACGGAAAGAAAAAACACTCGCGACCAACTTTCTCAGGCCAGCAGATTTTTGCTTTGGAGAAAACCTTCGAGCAAACGAAATACCTGGCGGGACCGGAGAGAGCTCGCCTCGCGTACTCGCTAGGAATGACAGAAAGTCAAGTCAAGGTAAGGTGTCCTTGGGGCAGAGGGACTTCCGCGTGGGCGAGAGGGACGGGCGGGCGGAGGAGGCCGAGGAGAAAAGGCCAGCGGCGCCGGGCTGGCCTGGAGTCTCCCGTCGGCGCCCTTGCCGCGCGTTCCCTCTCAAAGCCTGTGGATTTCAGCGGGACCGATCCTAGCCCTGTGGCCTCCTAGTTAAGTCCCGCTGAGTTCCATGGGGCTTACTCTCCAGTAAACCTGATTGGATTGCAGCTTTTCTTGGACTCGGAAAGAAAAGGGGCGAACTTCTAAATAACTGTGTTTAAGAGACTATACCAATCTAGTAAATTCGAATTTCATTTTGTCAAGTTCAGCCAAAATCTCTGGATTTGAACTATGCTATTCCTCAACCCGAAACGCACTTGCTTTCAAACAGATGATATTGAAACTGGTGCATTTACTTCCAAAATAGAGCCATTTCTGTTATTTCCTCTTCTGTTATTTTCATGGAAATCAGAGAGTTTAACAACCTAATCCTAAATATGTTCACATGGCATTAAAAACCACCAAGTTCTACTATCGAGTTCTATAACTTCCTAGAAGGTAGGCCTTGGGTTGCAACCAAAATGCATTTTCTCGATTTAGTTGAGTTGTGAAGGAGGTTCCCGTGAATGATTTTGTATTTGTGACTATTCTGTATTTTCTTGCCTTTTTGTTTTTATTCCTATAAAGAGGCAGGGCATCTTAAAACAAGAAAACTTTTCAAAGACAAACTAGAGTTCTTGATCAAGCAATATTTTACTATAGTTAAGATATAGGTAGCTATAAATAACTACTCTATGTGTGTGTTGTTAACATATATGTAACGTTGTGTTACACACACACACACACACACACACACACACACACACACACACACACACACAAGTCGAGGACTTCAAAGTCCCTTCTGGTTTTCTAAAGCAATAGTAGTAGCAGTAGTAATAGTTCTTCAACTATTTCTTCAGCAATAGTAGTAATCTCTGCAGAATAAACCCCTTGAATGTTCTTATTATATTTTACAACAAATGCTGAATTTGATATGGGAGCAAATTTTGGTTAATGAAACAATTGTGGGAGGGTTGTTCGCAACAACAATCTATTGAATTGTTGTTGTTGTTTTAATCCCATATTTTACTTAGAATTGAACATAGAAGGTATGGACAGTTTGCAGTCCCAAACAAGACTATTATTTATGTTATTATTTTATTACTATTTTCAATTTACCACGCAATCCTGCCAAAGTTAAACTCTGTGAGTTCCCATTGCTTTGATCTGGACCTACATGGGCTGAACTGAACCCTAGCTGGATCTGTCCTCACTGCCTTAAATGAGCAATTGATTTGTTTTATTGTCAAAACAAGAGATAAATAAAATCTTGAAAGGTGACCAATTTTAATACAAGCTGGCAGATGCCTTATAGCATCTAATGCATTGATGAGGCCTAGTAATTGCTTTCTATAGAGCTTGACTTGTACCTGTGCACATTTATTTTGGAGTAAACCCCATGGAACTCAGTAGGACTTAAATTCTGACTAACCCTTTCCCCGGCATAAGTAATCATAACTTTTTCAGATTAAAAAGGCTAGATTTCCATAGAGCCAATTGCCCAACAGAGTGTAGTTATGTTCTAACACTGGAATTCACATGTTCCTTGTGAATACACAAAAGAGTTTACCCTTTTCAAAAGAAGGTTTGTCTGTGTGAATGTGGGCATAGGGCTATGAGGCCAATAGCAGTGTATTTTGGGCAGCCTGTTCCTAAACATATTTTTTCCCATTCATTCAATGGGATTTACTTTTTAATTGGTATGATCAGAATTAAATCCGTTGTCCTAAATTTACTCACTGGGAAATGCTACTGAACTCAAAGGCAGGGACGAGTCAGTTCGTTCAGAGTTGGTTTAAGGCAGGCTTACTTGAAAGGCAGGCTTACTTTCCTTTGGGAGCTTGTTTCTCCCCATCCATGTTGGGTTGGGATGTGAATGCTTTTGGGCCATGGGCTGGGGCAGAGCTGTGGGACTGGGCTATGGTGAACCATGCAGGACGGAGATATAGTGACTGGAGATACGGATGGGGGTGGATATGGGGGGGGAGGATAGAGCTCTCTAGGAGATGGGATACTTCAGGTGAAAGTACTTTGGGTGTAAGAGATTTGTATCCAGAGGATCAGCGAGATGGGAGGGTGTTTGGTGCTACAAACATGCAGTAGAGAGGGGAATAGAAGGTGTGTATGGATGGACACATATATGGCATGGGGGTGTGTGTCCCACTGTGTCTTAGACCACATCCAGGAGGCTGTGAATTTCCAGCTGCTATCCTGATGCTTCTTGCAAAAAAAAAAAGAAAGAAAATATTACACAACAATCCTAACAATACAATCTAAGCACACTTTCGTGGGTATCCCACTGACCTCAGCAAATCTGTGTAGGAGGAGCAGCCAGGCTGCTGCTGCAAGAAATTGCCTGCAAGTAAGAGGCTCAAGTAACTGTGTTGGGGGCTCCAACCTGCCACAGCCACAGAATAGCAGAATTGACTTCCACGTAGTATACGGAGGATCGGGACTTCACAGAATCCGCTTCCAAACACATGAGGGCAAAAAGCAACGCCTTCACACTCACGGAGGGACAATTCATATCCAATTGTAGCTCTGTGTTTCAGTGAGAGATTCCACTGGAAACTGTTGCTGAACTGCGGGTTTCCAATCAAGGAGTACGGTACCTCCCGCCTAACTCTTCCTATTTGTATCCCCTGACTAAGGGTCACTTTGATCCGCTGCATGGTAATTCTCCTAAACCGCCTTTCTCTACTCACAATCTGGGGGGTTTCAGGGTGAAGTGGGGATTCTAATATTCGTGTTAGTGAATATTAAGACAAACAAACCCGCTGTGCGGCAATCCCCCCCCCCGTAGCTATGGGGTCCAAGGGCTGTGGGCAGGGGTCTGGTCCGTGCAGCACCAATGTGTGGCAGTCCCCCGGACTGGCCCTTTTGCGGCTGCGTGCCGGCGGGCAGCTGCAGCTGGGCTTCTGGGGCGCAGGGGAGCGGCGAGGCTGCGGGCACGGGCCGGCTTGGGGAGGGCGCGGAGCCCCGAGGCGTGTGACTTGCATCATTGCCTGTGTCTGTCTGTGCGGCTCAGGTATGGTTCCAGAACCGGAGGACGAAGTGGCGGAAGCGGCACGCCGCCGAGATGGCTTCGGCCAAGAAGAAGCACGACTCGGAGACGGAGAAGCTGAAGGAGAGCTCGGAGAACGAGGACGACGACGAGTACAACAAGCCGCTGGACCCCAACTCGGACGACGAGAAGATCACGCGGCTCCTCAAGAAGCACAAAGCGGCCGCCGCCGCCGCCGCCGCGCCGCTGGCGCTGCTCAGCCCCTGCAGCAACGCCTCGGAGCCGTCGTGACTGCGGCCCAGCCCTCGCCCGCCTCCCCCTCCGCCCTCTCCGGCCAAGCAGGGTAGCGACGCCAGCAGCCCGCCGGTCGGCCGGCCGGCCGGCCAGCCAGCCTCGGGCCTGGCCGCAGTGACGTCTTGTACAGCCCGCCACGTAGGGGAAAATCATGATGTGTGTATATATATTTTTACAGAATAAGTTATGGAAATGAAGGATCGCCCTTTCTCGCCACCAGTGTACACGACACACGCGCGCACACGAAACCATGCAAAACGAGCTTTCCAACTTCGATCGGGTCTTTTCCTGGTTTATTTTCTCCCCCCCTCGCATTCCCCCCCATCCTGAATTTGGAAATAAAGTTTGCCATCTGCACCCCACCAGGCGAGTCCGATTAACGTAAAAGAAACTGCTAAGAGCAAACGGACTGTGGGTGGTTGCGCGATCCGACCCTGGCTGAGCAGACTTCGCTGGCAAGTTATAGTTCCATCGAAACTCGAAGGACTGTGCCGATTTCAGCCGCGATCATCAGAGTACAGTACTTGCTAGGAGGTAAATCCCATTGAACTCAGTAGGGCTTACTTTTGAGTAAACAGGCCTACCAAATGTGTTTCGATAATGGCATTCTAGTACTCCTCCTAGAGAGTTACTATCCCATGTACTTGGGAGTAGGCTCCATTGAACTCAATGGGACTTACTTCTGAGTAAACAGAAATGGGTGTTTATGTATGTACTGTATAAAAAATAGTGCTTACATGAGAATCGGTCACATGGGGCTTAGTTCTGAGAAAGCATGGATTAAGATTTGGCTGCGCCTGAGCAGAAGGAGCCCGAGTTCAGTGGGGTTTGCTCCCTACTACAGAGACGTACTAACTGTGCTCAAAAATGACAGCCTTATTTTTCAGTTCTGGTCTGGAACTTACTTCCCTGTCACAGCCGGATCCTACGCATATATTTGGAAGGCTGGAATTGCTTATACTTAAGATGGCTGCTTTTATTTTCCACACACACTGCCTCCTCTCCCTCCCTCCCCCCTTCGCTTGCCCCTAACAATCAAGATTTGTTACTGTTTTGTATATGGGTCACCAACTCCAGCTCAGCCACTTTGTATATAGGAAATTACAGATTTTTGTGATGTATATTTCTAGTGTAAAAAAAGAAAGAAAGAAAGAAAGCAACATTCTTTTTTTATTTTGGGTTTGGATGGTTTCAATTATCCTCCATCTCTTTGAATTGTTTTTTTTTTCTTTTCCCCTTTCAGAAAAGAGTCAGGGGGGAAAAAGAACAGCAAAACTTGATTTTCAGTTGGCTTCAAACTCTTACAGTTGGAAAGACTTTGTATAAATCAATAAATTATTTAACAAGCTTCTCCTTGGGAAAATTGCAGCCTTTGGATGAGGGTGGAGTGATCGCTTTCTGGATCTTTGGAGTTTAACAGGAGATTTCACCCCCCCCCCTTTTTAAAGGGACAGTCAACCAGGTCAGTTTCTGCACATTCTAGAGCCAGCTTTGATTTGGTGAAAGGCAAACTAAAATGCCTGTTGAAGAAACATGTTTTCCACTCCTGGACTGATCTGAATTGGGAACAGGGTGCAGTAATTTAGACTTCTAGCGTTGCACTTATTCAGAAGCAATTGCCATTGACTCCAGTGGAGCATATTTCCAAGTAAGGCTACAGTCTTCATTTATTATAATTAACAGGAGTTTCACTAATTTAAGTGGGAACTAGATTGCATCCCAAAATGGATGTTGTGACCATTATGTTAACTGGGGTTTCTCAAGTCTACAAGTCCATCTCTTAGGGGACATTAATATAGGAGGACAGTTCACATGGTATGCTGTGAACAGGTACAGAACATTATAGTTTCCATGTGCTTGTACCTGGGTTCATTTTTACAGATGAACAATCTGGGTACACTGTACACAGATTGTACCTGCATTGAATGGCCTGTGTGATTAACCGTACCCAGGGACAGACTAACAGGATTATAGCTAGCTGGATTTGCCAATGTACCCAAATAGAGTGCAAATTTGTATAGCCCTACAGACATGGATCATTGCAAAGTTGACAACTTTTTCTAACAACTTGACAACTGTGTGACAAGCAGATGCTGACCCAGATCAGATGTTCTACCTGCCCTCCTTCCACCCAGCAGAAACACTGGAAAAGATTCACCCAGTGAGGCCTGATTCTGACATTCTAACAGCGCAATCCTATCCAACTTACACCACCGGTGTAACCAGCAGGGGAGGGCAGGACGGGATGCTGGGGAGGGTAGATTTAAATCCCCCTTGAATCCCCCTTTGGAGGCGATTTGAATCCCCTTTCCATTCTGGGGCCTCCCATTCTCGCTGCACCGGTGGTGTAAGTTGGATAGGATTGTGCTGGCTGTAAAACCTTTCCTATGCAGTGACTCCGTGAACTGAGCAGAGTGGAGAAAGTAATATCTCTGACCTGGTACAATCCTGCTTTCCAGTGGTGATTTACATGGGTGCAAGCAGTCGTCTTTACCCATTGTGCTTTTGCAAATCACCATGCAAATACTTCAGCAGAAAGACAACATGTAAATGTAGTAAATTTGACAGACAGAGGCACTAGGGCTGATGTTGCTTACTCCAATTGGCTGGGTGCACAAGAAGGGTTTCAGAGTTCTTGAACTGGGCCTTATTAAGGAAGCTGTTGATGATGCCACTCCTGTCTCTGGATGTTGGGAACCATGGCAACTGTGGAATACCTTCCTCATTTCATGGTTGTTGAAAAGTGCAGGAGTCTGGGGGTGGCAGAGTATGCCATGCCCTTAGCCATGTAGATCTGAATAAATAGCTGATGTGGATCATGTTGCTCATCATCCCACTTTTGGTTTGGGTCCCTTTGCAATTGGAAGCCCCTGTTGAAACTGAAGGCATTGACAGATACCAGGAGATGCATTTTTACAAGTGATTTGAACATTGCAATATCACCCATGAAACTTGGATGGCTATTTTATCCCTTTGCTGATATCAACTGCTTTGCATAGCTGTTGTTTACACATGAAATGGTTTGTGCTGCGCAAGGTTGTTTCAGCGTCCTTCAGCTGTTGTGGGAGAGGCCATTCTCCCACCATGTCTCGTTCAGAAAGTACACCGATCTGGGCTCATAAACATGGATGAATAATAATGCTCTCCAGTACAGAGGAGAATAGTCAAAAATGAAAGAAAAACGGGTTTGACGTGTCATCTTAAGCCTAGCTTTCTGCATGGTTTTCAACCAGTTTAAAGGTAAACTGGATGCCTGCCAATTCAAAACTACACAATGAATGCACTAATAGCATGAGAGAAGCTAAAAGGCAGTGCTAGTAGTAGCATCACTTGTAAAAATGCTCATAGAACTCAACCCATGGGGGGGGAGCTGGCAGTATCTTGTTGTTGAGGGTAGGGGGAGGACAGAGAACCCAGCTCTGACCACTCTTCAGTGAAGCAAGGTCCTTTTTGTAATCAAGGAGACAGACTCCCAAGGGAAGGAATTCAGAAACAGAGCAAAAGTTGGCAAGGGTACTGTTTCAATGGAGTCAGACAGGAGACATTTTAGTGTCCAAAAATGACACTAGCCAGGTGGTTAAAAAAAATTACAATTTGCTGCTCTTTATGGCATACCAAAACCTTGCACCTCACGCTGACTAATGGTAGGGCGGATTCTCAGTAGGAGTGTTTGCGCAAGGTGAAACATGGCTCTCCACATGGTTCAAAAGCCCATTCTTGGGTATATTCAAAAATTAAACACAAAGAGGTAGTATATTTTGAGAGCATCCATGTGGTTCTTTTTGTGCTTAATGATAAGTATAGCAATATTATCAACAAAGGTCAAATCAAAAGTGACCTCTTTCCCCCCCCCTTTAATGTACAAACCTTATTGCTCGCAGCCAAGTTTTAAAAGCAAAAAGAAAGGCAGCATTCAATACATACAAAAATAAACAGCCTTTTCCACAGCTTTAAAACAATATAACATCCACAGTATTTTATAATGGTTATAACAAAATATTTTAAAATCAAAAACACCTCTAAATTCTCCGTATCAGATACAATTATCAGAGACTCCTTGTAATCTTTATGGATTCACATTTTATTTGCTGCCAAGGCAATTTTTTTCAAACCTCGGTGCAGTATATAAACAATTGCCTGAAAGCATACATAGTTGCTCTAAAATAGATCTGTTAGTAGGAGGTGATTAAATATTGGCAAGAAATGTATGTCTTAAATGACCATTTAAAACACAGGTGGCCCACCATTTGGGATTCTGTGTTCTTAAGAGTTGTGTAGAAGACAGAATCTTGGCAGCTGCAAGTGCTGATGGTGCTGCTAAAGCAGCTGCACCTGCTGAAATGCCCTCACCATTAAAGGTCCAGGAGCATTCATGGTAAAAGGTTGACCACCCCCCGATTTAAAGGGTAGCCTTTGAGTAACACCCTCTACCTCCCCAGACACACAAATGCAAAATCTTTGATCAACCACAGTACTGTATTAGTAAACTTCTAAGCAAGGTGGGTTTTGCACAGTTGCACTTGATCTGCATACCTAGAACACAGACCTATTTAAATTATTCACATCAATAATTAGTGTGCCATGCGTAGAGCCAGTACATTGGCCAGACAAAGCTTTTTCTTCAGTATCTCTGGGGTTTCTAGAAACTTGGACTGCTCACACATTACTTTTCAGTCTGATTGGTAGAATACTCAATTTGCTACATCTTGAAGCTAAACTCTTAAGGCTTGCTGAAGACTTTTGTTCTTGCCCCAAAGAGTCTGAAATTTTCAAAAACAAACATCTTGATCCATCTTGTCTCTCTGTAGCTGAGGGTTAAAAACCTTCAGGTTTAAAAGGCACATAAATGAGGATCACTTAAACCCAATGAGGCTTCTCTTAACATCTTGCAATCAACCTGTGACATAGTGAGGGAAGGATAAAGTCTGGATATTCTCAATCTTTTCCATGTACAGTATGTTGGTTTTGGACCCAGATATCTGGCAGTTATTCTAAAATAACTGATACAGACAGTATGAGAATGATCCTGTGTTATGCCAAGCAAAAGCTCTCAGCATCAGACAGAAGGGGCAGCTACAGGACCAGAGCTATGCCCTTTGAAATGTTACAAACAACTCCAGACTGGCATCCACAACATATTTATTCAATAATCAGCATCTTGCAGGTCTATGAAGTCTATTTCTTGAATGAGTAGGCTGCAGCATCTTGAATGTGGGATAAGAAAATAGCCCTGCTCTGTGGCCCTTTTCACTGTGTTTGCTCCCGGAGAGTCAAATTTACATTACATATTTGATTTAAGTCTTCCACTTTCTCTTTTGCATTAACAATATTCCAGACTGAGATACATTTTGGTTTTGGGGAAAGGTCCTGTATTTGAAAGTCTCTTCAATGCTGGGCCTTAACGTTGTGCTCCCCTGGAGTTCACTCACTTCTACCATGATGAGAAGTTCTAACCATCCTCAAAATCATGTCCTTTTCCAAGAAGCTGTATTCCCTCTTCCCAAATGTCCAGAAAAACTGTTTGTTTTCAGCACAGGGCCACATGATGCCAACACCCACACACCATTGAAGCTGCTCCTCAGATGCACACACTGATGTATCCTGAAGTGTGTACTGTACAATAGCACAATATTGGTGGAAGTTGCCCTGACACGTCTTGTTTAAAGGGGGGAGGGGGAGAAAAGCTTAGATGTAATGAGAAGGGAAAGGCCCTCTGTGCATGCAAAAAACAGACCATTCTTATATTTTCTCCCTCTCTGTGTTTAGTGGTGAAGTCTGGCATTGAAAAAAAGACTTCAGACCCTGTGTGTTCCTACATTCAAGTAAAACCCTGTACAAGCTAGAAAATGCTTTACTCTCCCATTTAGTTCTTCTTTATAGGTACTCCCATGATAGAAGCAAGCCTTAACACTACTTAACACCGAAGTAAGGAATCCTATCGATTTCAGCAAGAACGCAATGAAGTTTCTGTTGAATACAGCTGCAAAGTGCAACTTTAAGGCCTACATCTAAAGACATCTGAAATCACTGACTTGTCTATATAATATACGAGTTTAAAATCAGAAATTTCAGCATATAAATCCTTGCAATTTGAAAGTGAAACTTTCAGCGAAGTTTGCAAACACAAGAATTCGCAGTTCCTCAGTTCCTTCCTTCCTTCCCTCCCCCGCCCCTTCTAAATAAATTAAATCCGATTAGCCTAAACAGAGACAAGAGGCAGAAAAGAGTTTTTCGCCTCTCTCGGTCGCCCAAATCCCGACAGTTGGTTGTAAACACGTGGCCCAAGCAGACATTTCAACATACTGTAGAAAAATCAAACGATAGCCCATACTTTTTTCCAATTCGCCCAAAGTGTGTTATCTAAAAGCTCTTCTGCCTTTCCTCTTCCTATGACACTTCCTACACACCGACAACAAACTGTTGGGAGCCGCCTCTTCCGGAACGCTGGTCGACATGCTTCGTAGACGTTCTGGGCAGGCGAGAGGATTTCCCTGCGCAGGATGAACGGACACAATTGCTCTTGGCGAGTCCTGCGCTCTCTAATCCCCCCCTACGTTCCAGGATAGTTGAAACGGGCCGCTCGAGATATATTGGGGAAATGGCCTGTTCCAAGCGGGGGAGGGGTGATGGACGTTCGCCTGCCAAAGAATTTCCCCGGACGCCTGCGGTTTCCTGCTGCCTATCCAGCCAGAGCCGCAATAGGTTGGCGGAAGACGATCGATCGAGCTTTGCAGGCTGTTGCTGGTCTAAACGCAAATAGGAGAGGGAGGAGCCAGCCTTTTAGCGTGGCGGCCTCTGTGCTGGGCTTCTGGCCAGCCTTCTGAAATAGATTATGCTCCCAGCTCCTCCTTCCCATCCTGGATTGCCGTTGTTTCCCCTGGCTGGGCTCTTGTGCCATTCACAATAGCAGGTACAGCCTGTTTGCTGCATTCAAATACAGTGACGGGGGGGGGGGGGAGCTGCACCTGTTGAATTCCTGCCCATAATTTAGCTGTTCTTTCTAAGGGGGGGGAAGAACCTTCCTTCTGAACGTGAAAAGATCTTGGATTTCCCCCCCCCCCCCCAAGTCTGAAATGCTGAACTGAGCGAAGGAAGCTCAATATCTGATAAACGGCAGCCGTCTATGAAGAGCCCAAGAAGAACCTCAGGCTGGAAGTGTAACTTTAAAAGGCTATTGACCCTTCCTCACCCACCCCGGCTGCCTCCTTCTAAAGTCTACGAAAGTGTGTTGCACAGGTCACTCCATCGTTGAGCTGAGCTCTACTTGGGAGCAGGAGACAGGGTTTTCAGATCGGGTTGTAGCCGGGAGAGAGGTTGCCACCCTCTTTTGGGAGATGCCTCTAGTCTATACCAAACGTTTAAAAAACAGAAGTTGCAAAATGTGGCCGGTGCATGACAGCTGCCGAGTGGTGGCACAGAACCAGTGAGGAGGCACCAGTCCAGAAGTGGGGAGGAGGGTCACGAGGAGGACAGAGTGCACTTCGGTGGAAGGGCATGTTAGAAGTGTCTTTCCTTCAAGAAATCCCAGGGGCTCAGCACTCAGGGTAGACACAAAACGATTTTGATTCTTGTGCAGATGCGTCGTTACCTTTATCCACAGAAATCGATCCAATCAAGGCTTATCTCTCCTCCTCTGGGGCCCCAATTGCTTGCATTTCCCTATTGCAAGGGAAGGAAGGCCAAAATGGACAGGAAGCCAAAATGAGGTGGGGGCGCCGGGGGCGTGCCGCCGTGTCCAGCTAGCTGGGGCGGTTGGGGTAAATTCAGGAATTTAGGGCCACCGGAACTCCTCTCAGACGTCAAAGGGAATTTGAAAGTAAGAGAAGCCTCGGCCAAGCAGCAGGGCAATTAAAACAGCCGGTTTTAAAGCTGTAAGCCCCACCCACAAGTGAGCCTTACCTTCCTCGGGATCATATTAATGAAAGCAATTCTCATGGTTTAGCCTTTACCGTGGTGGGATGTACTCCTAATAGAGTGCGCTTAGGATCGCGGCCTTCATTCCGTTGATTTCAATGAGACGGGAAGTTACGAACAAGCCCTAATACAGAAATTTTGCGATGGGATTGTGTTAATAAGTGACTGGTGATCTGGGTCTTCTTAATCCCATTGTGTACACACTTACAGCGCAATCCTAGGCACACTTATCTGGGAATAAGCCTCGCTGAACCACGTATAGGATTTCACCCTTCCTAGGGTGTAAATTCCCTTCAACTATATGGAACGTGGTTCCGACTAAATAGTACTGCATATAGGCTTGGGCTTATTAGGCTATTTAGCTGCGTCCGGAAATTTAGGACTCCTGGATGTAGCCGGGATGATCCCCACCAGTCGTACAGCTGGAGCCTCTGCAAGCTTCCTTGGAGGTGGATTCCACTACATTATGTAGAACCAACCGTTTATTCAAGACTAGTACAGTATAGTATTGTCCCTTATTTGGCTACTGGACTTTTCGTTCTATTTCAATTCCCAAATAGGCTTTTTGCATAAAAGAAACGTGTCCTTAAAAAGCGGTCAGCACAATCCTATGCATGTCTATTCAGAAGTTAGTCTCATCGCGTTCTTCAGTGAGACTTACTCCCAGGAAAGTGTGCATGCATGGGATTGCAGCCTGAGTGTCTCTTACCCACCAAGTATTGTGAGATTACAACCCTTTGCTCGCTGCCTTGGAATTAAGTTTCACCTCTGCAAAAGAGAATGGAACCTCATGCATACTACTAGGTAAAGGATTTGACATGTTTGTTCCAAACCTATCTTGGGCTTCTAAAGAAAACTTCGCAGGAGCTTGAATTTCAGGGCTGCTTCCTTTACACCCACTCTGGAAGAGGAGAACAACGGACGTTCCTTTCCATTCTACAACGACTAAAAGCGCGACTGGTTTTAAAGGGACTTATGCCAAGCAATAGCTGGTTCATATCATACGGTGCATTTACGACATTGGGTTGTCTGTTTATTACATTTTATTACTGGCAGCTGGGTATGTGACGTGACTTTGAGAGAATGTGATGCAGTAGTCCCTTCACACGTGCAGGTCATTACTGGACAGGGCCTCTGAGAGGGGGGGTTAAGGGTAGGCTTACCATATTCAAAGGGGGGCAGAGTGCCTACACCTTTAACCATTGTAAAAAGAGGGAATTTGGGCAGGTGCAGCTTGTTGCACCCTTACATTATGAGCTACACCTGCCCAAATTCCCTATTTTTACAATGGTTAAAGGTGTAGGCACTCTGTCCCCCTTTGGATATGGTAAGCCTAGTTAAGGGGGTAATTTGTACCAGCAGGGCCCAGGGTGAAAAATGGGTCAAAAAGGGGGCCCTGGAGCAAAAAAGGGGGCCCAGGAGCCAAATTCATACGTAGAGAAGGGGCCCAAAAGAAACTTTGTACCCCCTGATAAAAATCCTCTCTGAATGGCCCTGACTGGACATGACTGCGGACAACGCGGGGCGGCGAACCTGGAACGTTCATTCATAGCAGCAAAGCAGCTCTCTTTTTCTTGGCGCAAGAGAACGGCACCGGGCGGCTTCAGTGGCTTTCGGTGGTCTCAGGACGCGTTTGTATAGGGATAAACTCGCAGTTCTCTCAGATCCGTATAATTACCACCTCACCCCACCCCGGTGAAGTTGAACCACAGTGGGCTGCTACGGAACGATTTGTGACATTCCCAAATACCGACCGTCAAATTTCGTAGCGCGACAGATCCCTCCCTCCCCCACCTTGAACACGTGCTGAAGAGGAAAAGAAGATTCAGAAAAAACTTCCCAGAGGCAGTGCGTGCCTGGGCAGACGCACGTTCGTCTGATGACAGCCGAGCGGTGAAACACACCTATGTCGTGCTTCCTGATACCTAGGATCTGGTCCTTTTAGGGTGCACTTCCGCAACCCCAAAACCTTTGGAGTCGCCGATACCTTCTAGAGAGCAGGGAGAATTTCGCCGGTACAACTTTTCACCAATCATGGAAATGAAGTGGCAGAGAAACTAATAGTGCCCAAATATAGTGTAGCCTAAACTAGTGCCTGAGCTGAAGCTAGTTTGATTGGTGCACAAGGATAAATCCAGCACCTGGATTTAAGAAGGAGCAAGAGCCAGCCGCTTGGAGACGTTTTGAGAAGTAGGATTTGGGACGGGGACGAGCAGCTAGAACTGTCTTCCGTGCAACAGAAGTGCTGGACTTCCTGGCCGGGCTCAGCATTCCACAGCCGCCTCGAGCCTGCCAAGGAAGCACGTTTGTACTGGTTGTCCGTCGAACAGTGCCCCGGAGTAGGGTTGTTTAGGTAAAGTTTAATTCTCAGATGTATGTTCCATTCATGAGATCAGAGCTCCGGTTTTGCACAGTTCAACGGACAGTGTCAATAGAAAGGACACTCTGGCTCGCCCCCTTGTCAAGATTGCAATCCCCTCGGGGCCCTGTTCTCATTCGTGTAAAGCGCCAAGTACCGGGGTAGCGCTATTAATATTTTTTTCCAAACCACTTGTTTTTGAGTGGGAGAATGAGGCGGTGGACCCGCTCCCTTACTCGAAGGAAGCACGTTAACGTTGACCTCGGTGACGTTTAGTTCACGGAGACAACTTCGCTTTCTTGCTCGGTCTGTGAGTGACTTTCAGGCAGCAAAACGCGACCAGGCGTGTCTTTGCAACCCCTGGCACCCAAGTGGACACACAAACCCGGTTCTCTACTCTGCTCATCCAAGACGACGAGCCATCCACTACGACCGAGCTTGCTATCCATGGTTTCTTTTTTTTTTTTTTTTAAGGCCACAAGTTCTGAAACGGTGATCGTGACGACTAGTCACTGACAAGTGTGTGTCTGAGCATGTGCAGAATAGCCGCCACGGGTCTTTTTGAGGAGAGGCGGGGGATACTAATAATTAAAAGGTAAATAGCTTTCTCCCCCCCCCCCACGTATCTGTTATTGGAACACGTGGCTTTCCGGCTCAGCTTGAGCCCCAGCACCTCTCCGTTTAGAAATTTCGCTCTGCCTATCTCACAACCCAAGGAAGACACGAAGAAAGAAACGCATACACAGAGTGAGTCATTTCCACCACGATCAGTTTTATTGCTTGAGAACCAGAATGCTCCTTTCCAAGGGAGCACGCAAAAGACACACTTTCGCCCCCTCCCCGCGGGGCTCCATCCCGAGCAGTGTCTCTGTACCTCCAGCGACCCCAACCCAGGGGAGGAGGCAAAGCTGGCCTGAGTCACGCGCCCAACCCTCGGTTTTCTCCGCTATCTCCTCCCCGCCCCCCGTACGCGACAGATTTATACCCGATGCAGCCTCCATCTCCCCTCCCTGAACTCGGTAGTGTTCTAAATTAAATCAATAAGCCCACCGCTTGTGTTTCATCAACAGACTCGCTAATCACCTTTTAATGCTGTACTTAGCGGTGTGAGAAAAATAAAGGGGTAGGGAGTTGGGGGGGGGGAAGGTTGAAGGGACAAGGAGGTAAAGCGCTAAGCCCCATCAGCGCTGAGATTTACAGAACCCCCTTCCCCTTGCTACAGTCAAAAATTGCTACCTGACGGGGGCTGGTCTGCCTTTCCCCGAGTTCTTATTGTGTTCAGCTAGAATACTTGGCACCAGAATGTGTTACTTAAATACAGGACTACAGCAGCTGGCGACTAGAGAAGGGGGTTTGGCTCTATTTACACACCGTTGGCTGGTCTGGCGCTGTGGGTCCCGCGCTCAAGTAGGAAGCTTCGGAAGTACACCTCCGACAGTTCAACAGCATTAGCTTACACGTGTGCTCGTATTCACACAACAATGCTAGATTTTTTTGGAGGCTAGGGGACCCTGAACGAAGGCTACCAGTACGACCCTCTGAATCCCCTCAAGTTTGAAGGGTCCCCCCCACTACTAAAAACATGCAGTAGCTAGGGGGGCTGGTCTTTGTCCCCTCCCCAGAATTCAAGCAGCGGTTCCGACCCATCCCAGAACACCCTGAGGCTGCCTCCTACGCGTGCGCCCAAGCCCGATCCTCAGTTACGCGGAAGCAAGTGCCACTTAGTTCAGTGTGGGTTGACTCCCCACTAAATACGTTTAGAACGACAGCAAACCTTGTCTCGGAGCAAATCCGCATGAGTTAGTCCGAACGAAGTAAAACCAGTCGGACTTACTACCGAATAAACAAGGGAAGGCTCGGGCTGCAAGCAAGCCTCTCGGATCTAAGTGGCTTTGAAATGAGAGGCAAGGCGTTTCACGCTTGGGGCTGGTGACCCGTTTCCCCACGCGCTTCCTAAGTCGATTCTTTTGGTCGTCAAATCTCACTGCAAGTAACGTCACCAAAGGTGTACATACAGCAGGGGCTATTTTGGGAAAAGGCTATTTTCTTCTTAAATCAGGAAAGACAAAACAGTTTAGAATTATAAATTATTTCTATATCTGTGTATATATATACTGTATCTCTATACACACTCACATACAAATATATAAATATATACACGTATGTATAGAAAGCAGCTGTTGCTGTGTGATTCGAAAAACCATGGAACATGGCAGTATAGTAAATAACATGAGAAAAAACCGAAAAGTCTATAAAAATGGCAAAAAACCAAAACAACAACAAAAAATAATAATAATCTTTCACCCTTTCAAGCCTGACTCTTCCCGGCTCCTCGCCTCAAAAAAAAAAAAAAGTTACAAGCACGATCAATCTTGGTCAACAAACAACAATATAACATCAGGACTTCTGTACAAGGCAATGTAGGAAATCCCAACCTTCCTGTAAGCTATAGAAGGGCGAAGAAAATGAGCTTAGGCTGCTACCCCTATGCATATTTACTAGGGAGTAAGCTCCACTGAAAACAGTGGGGTTTACTTCTGATTAAACATGCGGAGGATTGATCACTTAATGCTGATTATATAGATAGATAGATATAATTTCACATTGACAAACTGTAAAAAAAAAACACAAAACACACACACACACACACAACAACAACAACCCCAAAGCACAGTGAAGTCTAAAAACACAGAACATTCGGGACTATTAGAGAGTTTTGGTCTTTGGCAACCGGACTGTGGCATTGAAAACACATCTTCATATAAAAATAAAATTCCACATTGGATGTCACAGGAATATACAAGACGGTGAGGTATGACAGGCTCCCCCCCCCTTTTTTCGAGATTAGAGTCCAGATGCCGAAGAAGATAGTGTATGAGATCAACAGCCTAACATAATTTTTTTCCCTAACAACAAAATAACGTGGCACGCAGAACTTTGAAGGACGAACAGAACTGTCGCGATGTGGACGACGATGGGGATGGGGTGGACCTCGAGGCCTTCCTCCTCCTCCTCCTCGCTACAAAGCGCTTTCCCGAAAGATCTTCTCGTTCCGGAGGCATCTTTTTCCTGTTGCAGAATTGATTGGCATCTGTTGTATTGGGTTTGTTTTTTCCAAAAAAGGAACTAAAAAGTCCCCCACAAAAATGGGGGGAGGGGGGGAAAGAGGGTGTCGGAGAAATATGAATGCAAGAAGGGGAGGGGGGAGGAGATAAGAAAAAAATCTAGTGTGATATTTACCACCACATCACTGCACGACACAACACTTGTGCACATTGGCAATAGGTTTACCTGCCCCAGCGGCTATTCGAAAGGACAGGAACACGGGCTGCAGTCAGGAAGGGGGGAGAGAGAGAAAGGGAGGGGAAAGGTTAGAAGGTGGAGCCGTCCCAGACAACACCAGAAGCACAGCCAAGAACGAAAAGGGCTGCGAAGGGACCCCCGCCCCGACTTCTCCCGGGGAGACGGTGTTGAAGAACCACCCGTAGAGAAACAGCAGCTCCCCCCCCCCCCGTGCTCTTTGACTCGGCAGCAAGCCCCTTGCAGTCACTGGGGCTGACCGATGCACGGGGCGGAAGCCTAACGTGGCAACTCTAAATTAGGGACCAGGAGGGCTCCATTCAGAGTCAAGGAGCTTGGGATTGCCTCGCACGGCTGCAAGCCTCCTCGAGTCGGGAGGGACTAGTTGAAGTTCCTTCCATCATGGAACTCTGCCGGACTTACTTCGGAGTAAGCGACGCGTGCTCCCGGCTGCACAGTCTTGTTGTGCACACACTTACCGGAAGCAAGCCAGCCAGCCCCATGGAACACAGCGAGGCGGCTTACTTCCAAGTAAGCGTGCTGCAGGGTTGCACTGCCAGACTGTTTATTCAGAAGCAAGTGCCGTTGATTCCAGTGGAATTCACTTCCAGGCAACTGCGCGCAGGATTGCACCCTCAAACCTGTGAAAAACCCAGTGGGAGGCAGCCAGCCATGCTGTGTAAGGGGATTTGTGACCCCTTAAATCACAAATTAAATTTAAGGGGATTTGTGACCCCGGTCGGAAAAAGACAGTTGAGTTGGCACATGCAAATCCTTTAGCCCCCCCGGGGAATCCTCTCAGCCGCAGAGGGCTGGCCTTCAAACGAGCTCTTTTTCGGGAGCTGGCCTCCGGGCAACCCTCTCTCTCCAAATCTCAAGGTGCCACTGAGTCAGCCCATAGCCAACTTCGAGAGACGGACGTTCTCCACGTTGTTCCTACATGTTGTCGGTTTGTTTCACAATTCACTGGGACCCCTCCTCCCTTGGAAGTTTCTTGGAGGGAGGCGTTCGTTCCCCTTTCTACTCCAAACCTACGCCTGTCCCCCCCCCCCCCGTCAGTCCTACTGTGTTTCAACATTCATGGGACTTGCTTTCAAGATCAAACGCAGAGGACTACAGCGCCTCTGCCGCCCTCTCGGATCCCACAGCTGCAAGGCCCCCTCCCAGCAGCCCCCTCACCCGCCCCCCCCCAGCACGTGCACGCAGCTAGCAGGCTTGAACGATGTTACCTTGTGGTCCCCCATGCAGACGTTTGGTCCAATATGGTCGTACACCACTTGCTTCTCATCGTTTTCTGACTAAGGAAGAAAACATAAAACAAGCCTCAGACTAGACTTTTGGGAAAATATCGGTACCGAGATCCGAGGCACAGGTATGTAAATTGCATTTTGCAACGAGAGCCATACCTAAAGCCCCCCCCCCGTTACTTATCCCCTTCACTCCCCCAGTCCATTAAAAGTAGAAGATCTCACAAAAATACAAGTCAGGCTACCACAATCTACCATTTTTTAGATTGTGAGCCCTTTTGGGACAGGGAGCCATTTAATTATTTTATTTTGTCTGTAAACTTTGTGAACTTTTTGTTGAAAAGTGGTATATAAATACTGTTATAATAATTTACAGTATTTGGCTTTAATGTTATTACTTGATCCACAAAGGGTGAAAACGGCTGGGTGAGTGCCACATATTTGCAGAGACCCTCTGATATCTCTGCCCCTGGGAAGAAAGTTGAAGTACGTGCCCATCTAGGAGCTTAAGAACCTTTGCTGTACTTAGTATGATGTACTATGACTGCATCGGGATTGTGTTCTTTCGGAATAATCTATGCATGTTTTACTCAGAAGTCCCACTGTGTTCAGTGGGGCTTACTCCCTAGTAAGTGTGCTCATTAATGCAGCCACCATTTCCCCAAAGGCTTCAGTGATGGGACATCTTTAAGTGCTGCTTGCCTAACCTTCACTAGGTGAAGCAATTTCTGCTGATTCACAGTCCAAGCCCTAATATCTTACTAATACAGAACACTAACACTGCCAAAGTCAAGTACATTTAAGTCCTGCTCCTTGAATGAAGCTGAGCATTTGTTTAACCCACTCCCATTAAAACTCAAGAGATTTAAACATGCTTGACTTGGGCTGAATGTTCCTATCATCATCAGCGCTCACACAGAAAGGGTAGCTCTGTTAATCTGTTGTTGTAGCAAAAGCAACAAAGAGTCTTGTGGCTCCTTAAAGACTAACACATTTATTGTAGGAGAAGCTTTTGTGGACCAGAACCCAGTTTATCAGATGCATAAAGTGTGTAAGTGTGCAATCTTTCTCTATAAGGGGATGTCAACAAACTGAAGCAACTAATTAATTCACTTGCTTGGCTTTCATTGGCTGATTAATTAACCAATTACAATAAATATGTCATTATCTCAGTGCAAGAGATTATGCCCTCTTATTAATGACAGTAGATTTTGCTGCTATACACACTTATCCAAGAGTTAGTCAGTCCTATTGAACTAAGTAGGATTTAGTGTGGTTAAAACACACTAAACATACTTACAAGATATTAAGTCTCAATGAACTCAATGGAACTTACTTCTAAGGAGACCTGGTTAGGCCAGTGATTTACCTCCTGTTAACCAGATTTATATAGCAGGTAACCTCACATTGTAATCCGACGCATGCTTATTTGGGAGTAAACCTATTTGACTCCATAGGGCTTACTTCTGAGTAAATATCTATAGGATTGTAGTGTAGGGCTGAAATCCCTTTTGCACTTATGTGGGAATAAGCACAATTAAACACAGTGGAACGTCTGGTACAGAATTGTGCTGACAAAACTCACTTTTTAGCCAGTTGAAATAGGAGTGTTCCATGCAATGTATTTACAAGTATTTTAGATATTTATACCCCACCTTTCTGCCACAAATATTGTCTATTTGCTTAAACTGACAGATGTACTTAGGCCATTTTCAGTACTGCTGCCTGTACTGAAAACACTTGTCAGTCTCCATGGTGTTTAGACTCATATTTTTAATCCATGATTAAATGCCTTAATCGATTAGCCATACCGATAAAGTGATTAATGCTTTCAGCTCTAATCCTATTGCCAGATTTGGTATCAACCCTCTTTAGATGTAATTAGGGTTAGCTGCTGTACAAAGCTAAAAATACTGAGGGAAGATACAAGTTAAAACTGGGACAAATTCAAAAGGAATTTTTTTGGGGGGGGAGCTGTATGTTGTCATTTATCAAAAGGTATTATTTCCCCCTCAAACCCCCAATTTTACAACATATTCATTTGAGAGTAAGCTTTTTGATTTCACTGCAATTGGCTTTCAACCCAACAAGCTTCAGAATTAAAGCAGGAACCATTAAAATCAATGGGAGTTTTGCCATTGACTTAAAATGGAATTTTGGATTTTTACACACACAGCTCTCAAAGGATCACTGACTTTTATTTTACCCAACCCCATGAATTATTTTCACTCTGTTCTATGCTTGCAGTATATTCACTTTATCTTCCCTTCTCTTCTTCAAACAAATAATGAAATTGACACAGCTTTTGCAATTGCATCGACCATCACTGACCTGCTTTGTTTATCTAGCATAATGATCCTCCTAAAGCAATCACTTAAAAGGGGGGGGGGGAGAGAAAGACTGACTTGCAATTTCTCAGGCTGGTTAAACTGCAAGATAATTAAATCTGGAACCCACACCCACTCCCCAGATCTTTCATACATACATACATGCACACAACCGCAGCTGCGCTTGCAAATAGTTTCCCATCCTCATTTATTTCAGATGAAAAAACAGTCAAGCTTTTCCTCAACTGTAATCAGTCAAGTTTGACTGGGCAAGAACTTTATATATAAACAGTTGCATTTGGGACTATAACGTTAAAACTGAATTATCTTTAATGCAGTAAGGAAGCTTAAGGTCATATTTGCTTTCTAGCATGCTTGCCTAGGAATATATATCTATATCTACGCCCCCCCCCCGAAAAATCCTAACCTTCTGCATTGTATGCATGAACACTTTCCAATATTTCAAGCTCATAATGCCACCAGCATCGGAAGTGGAGATACATTCATCAAAAGCGACTTGATAATTTACAAAGGCAGCATCAAATTGTGGATTTTCAAGTGCATAATCTTTAGACAGATAAACAAATTACAGCGGCGCACGAACAGAAACACGCTCCACTCAGCTGAGCATTCATTACGCCATGCTCTCAGGCAGTTCTGTGACTCCCGAGCAGCGGGCAACCTTTGGTGTGTTAGGGCTCAGCAAGCATAAAATAACATGCTGGGGAGGTAACCGACCATAGCATGATAAATGAGGTTGTGCTAAAGCTGTTTACAGCCCCATGTCTGTACAATCTGTAAGTCCTAGTGTGCAGAGCCTGGTGTGCTGGGCTCTCTGCTAATTTGGGCACAGCTAAAAAAAACCCCTCACCCTATACAACAAAGGAGCCCAAATATACAGGACTAAAATTGGGTTCTTTTGGAAATACTGTATTACTTCTACTACTTTTAAATAGCACTTTAAAAAAAAGCAGAGTGCTTTATAATTATGTTTGTCTTCATAAATCAACCTGAGAGGCAGGCCACTATTACAGATAGGGAACTGAGGCCGAGAGACAGGAACTTGACCATAAGGTTGATGACCGTTTTTTGGCAAGGTTCTTGTGCTTTTAATAGCTTGCCCACCCATGCAGAAGTGTAGAAGGTGAAATTTCTTCTAGTTTATGCAATTATGGTAAAAAGCTTTAGGTTATATTTCTGCCAGTCCTATAGCAGTTAAACGTATAGGAGCCCTGCAAGAAGAAGAAGTTGGCTACCCTATTTACTACACAATTGGTCCCAAACCCAAATGGCTCTATACGCATGAGATTAAACTTGCAGCTGTAGCTACGCACAAAAGAGCCCTGGTGTCTTAGATATGTCTGACTGTCAGATTAATATTCAACAGGGAAATCCTGAAGTTTTCTTCAATAAAATATATGTAGCTTTTACAGCTACTGGAATCTTCAAGACATTGGATCAGTGGATCAAAGGGAGCAATCCTGGCTATGCCTCCAAGCATTTAAAGTCATAAGATTTTATTCACAGCACACTTTTTAATCAAGGGCTTTACACTCTTTATTTAGCTCATCATCACAACAAGGTAGGTCACCATTATTCCTACTTCACAGATGGGAAAGAGGCGGAAAGATACTGCCTTGTCCAAAGTCGTACAAGAGCTCCACAGCATACAGTAGGTGTTAAGCCCAACTTTCTATCCTCCGGTCGATAAGGCACTTCATATCAATAGAGCACGATAAATGCATTTCAACTCTTGTCCTCAGTGAAGGCTAGTTCATGTGCTAAAAAATCATTCATCAGTGCACAACCGGTCCAGTGAGCTACGAGGGACAGAGGTCGTCTCAGTGTTTGTCATGTGCCCAAAATGATGGTCAGTGCTCAATAAGGGGTTTTTTTTTGCACACGTATCCAATACATAAATCTACTACATTTGGAATTTAATTCTATTGTATTACTTTTTAAATTGTTTGTTTATTATATTTCATTGTATTGTTTTGCCTTTTGTAAGCTGCCTTGGGTGCCCCACTGCGGGAGGAAAGGATAAAAATCTCTTCAATAATATGCCTACAGTGCAATCCTATGCATGTCTACTCAGAAGTAAGTCCATTGTGTTCAATGGGACTTACTCCCAGGTAAGTGTGTCTAGGACTGCAGCCTTAGAAAGCCAGTTTAGTTATGTGACCAACAGTTACACACAATGGATTCATCAAGCAGATTTTATTCTACACAGTCCACTTACAGGATTAACCCAGAAGCGTCACTGTGTACCCAACATAGTCTTTAGCTGGCCTCCAAAATTCTAGTGAATTGTTTTGATTCAGATGAAAATTGTTTGAACTACAGCCAGAAAGTTTGAAACTACAGCTTGGAGGAAGGGTGGTATTAAAAAATGTGAAAAAAAAAACCACAGACGATGATCTCCTTGATACTGCTTTGACCAGAGGAAAAAAAGACACCTGAAAGCTGCCATCATTTCATCAATAATTAGGCTATATTAGGAACTTGAGGGTGCTAGACAGATGGCAGGTTGGTGGGTGAGGATCCCGCAGCATGTCTGTTCTTTTGTTTCCAGGCATTTTCTTGCAGATTGTTCTGAACAACACGTGATTTTTCAGGCACTGGGCAAAAATTATGGGGAAAAATGTTATGGTAACCATAACACAATTTATAAGTGTGGAACAAATACCCCATGCTTCAGTTAATTACAGTATATTTGGATTGTAACTACATAACATGCCCAGAAATACACACCATGTCCCTAAACATGATATAATAAAGAAGCTAAGGCCTGGTTCACATGTTGCCCGTAATAGCAAGGGACTGCTCCCATTAACAGATGAAACAAACGATGTGGGTCCCATGGCACTCCAGTAGTATGAAAATGTGCGCCATCCTGGCATAGGGTGGCACACATTTTCAACACACAGGATGAGCAACCATGGCACAGTAGTTTTCATGCAACAGCTGGAAACATACGAAACAGAATTAAGATAGTGCATTTTATTATTTAACCTTAAAAATAAAGGGAAGAAGGAAATAAATAAAGGGTCATGTAAAAGTACGGTATCAATCATTCTTGATGAGAGTTGGTATCTTAACTTCAGTACATGCACTTGAAGGAGACGTCATCATTTGGAGAATCATTTGAGGTCTTAATTCTCAAGTGTAAGTGGCAGCTACGTACTAATTTAAAGGCATGTCTATTTGACTTCAGGAAACTCTCTGCCATGCAAGAGAGATTCGCGTTATATAATTAGAGGTGTTTGAAAATGGTGCTATTTATTTTACTCAGCCCATTGTGTTCAGTAAGATTTACAGCCCAATCCTACCCAGCTCCTCCACTGGTGCAGCAGTGGTGGAGAGCAGAATGGGAGGCTTTGGAAGGGAAAGGAGATTTAAATCCCCTTTCCCTCTCAAAGCCTCCCCTTCTCCCTCCACCACTGCTGCACCAGTGGAGGAGCTGGGTAGGATTGTGCTGTTAGGCTGTAATCCTCTTGTATTCAACAAAAACAAACACCTCTAGTTATATAACAGAGATGACAATATAAGCGTTTGCATCCAATCTGCCATAGCAGCTCAACTGATGTGGTTACCAGATTGGACTCACTTAAGAAAACTATGGACAGAAGAAACTCCTGCTTTGGCATACAAGTTGAGACCTTCAACCACTGTGCTATCCTGATGGGTCTGTGCTGCTGCTACTGTCTAAATCTTTCTCTGATTTGGGAAGAGAAAGAGAAACAGTGGGAAGACGAGATAAGCAAATGGCAGTTGGTCTGCTCTGAATCTAGATTTTTTTAAAAATTTGTTCTGTTCTCCTGTCCAAATGGGAACATCAGAGGTGATTCACACAACCACTGCTTACATGATGAAGTCAACCCGAGCTGATGTTACCAGTGCCAACTGGGTGTGTTGGTTTTGTGAATGCTCCAAAATGTGACTAGATGCAGTGGTGTCACAAGGGGGGTGCAGACCGCACCGGGTGACACCCTCAGGGGTAGTGGTGGTGATGACACCACTAGTGACCAAAATTGTGGAAACGTTTTGGAAAAATTGTATTTATGAATTATACCATAAAGTTATATATCATTTTGCAGTTGGAGAGCTGTGGCTGAGATAAAAATACCCCAAGAGAGGCAGGTAGCAGTGTGACTTGCTGCACATATATACTGAACAGTGCCAAAGTATAAGTGTGGAGACTGTTGTGGGAATGGAGTATCTCACACTCCCTATGAACATGAAAGCAGCACATAAAACTCTGGCGATATCTGGTAATCATAATTGCTCCCCATCCTGTTAGCTAGTTGGACCTGCCCCACGTAGCAGAAGAAGAAAAACACATCAGAAAAGAATAATGGGAAGGCATCTGTGCTTTGTCCATGGCCCTGTCAAATCAGGCTCATGAATGGAACACTGAAATAAAGGAAATTAACTCTAAGTTAATTAATTAAAATGCAGTACAACCTCATTTATTTGACTAGCCTGGGGGACATTCAAAATGTCTGGATAATACACAGGAGTGCTATGTATATAGGACTGCACTGACATGGCGTTCTATGGAGCACACACAATGAATGAATTCAGATAAGGAGACCTGGATAACACAAGATCACTTAACAGAGTCTTAAATAATTGAGAGATTTAAACCCCTCTAGATATCATGGGTCATTTTTCTGAGAGTGCACACACAGTGTTTGCATTCCATGGTTCTGTCTACATATTTGGACAGAGAATGGCCCCCTATTCAAACAAATAGGAGCTTTGGCAAATAACCCTCAAGGAGGAGTGACTGTTCAGCAAGAAACTAACCAATGGGAGCGCCTTTTGTAAGCAATCTCTAATGGTCCTAGATGAAGCGTATCAGGTAAGCACAAATTATGATTCTGATTTCAGTATTTGATAATTACTGAATTTGATTAAGAATGACTGACAGCTAAAGGAAAATAGAAAATAAGTGGTTTATGTGACTATAAAGAAGAGCAGGCATTTGTCTCCACTAAAATAGGCTATTTTGATAATTGGCCTTGATGTCACTAACAAAACTGTTACAACCCCCCCCCCCTCAAAATCTGAAAACAAATTCCAAACAAAATACACATGCACATGGATTTGCATCAATATATGCAGTTTTCATAATTTATTCCAAGTGAAAAATGGGGTGTGTTTGTGTTATAGCATGAACTGGGTTTGCACATGGAAAAGGATATTTGGGGCATAGGAAGGAGCAATATGTATGTTGGTGACTTCTATAATTTCAACAGGAGGTAACAATTAGCACCTCTCAGGATAAGACCTTGAAAAGTATTTTGACTGAGCTGATTATTTGATATATATTATTTAATATTATGAATGTGGAGGTGAAGTCTCAACAAGATGTCATTACTTGTAGATGTTCCTACTATAGATTACTAGAAAATTGATAAAACATTATTTAGTTTTTCACCCTGATCCTAGCCTATGAGGACTAGATACTTGTTCTTTTTAAATGAAACCATATGCCATCAGGTTCTGTCTAGTTTTCTATATTCTCCTGGCAGTTTTAAGGACATTTTTACCTTGAGAATGAGCTCTTTGGCAGAATGTGACATCAGGATTCTGTCACACCAAGCTGGACATCTAGTGTTCATGTACTGCATTCCCTGGCTACAATCTTCACTATATGGATAACTGGGGGGGAAAAAGAGAGAGGTGAATGCAACATCTGTTAGCAACAAAATACGTAGAAGTCTTGCAAAGTAGATTTATCAATCACAACTTCTATTATATACAGTTTTTGAAAAATGCAATGTTTTAATTTTTACCTACAACTTACTTGCATGTTTGTTGGATTGATCCTGCAGGTTTATCGAGGATTCTCATGCATGCATTAAACACACCCTTCTAAGTTCAACAGGAAATAAGGGCCTGAATGAACTACAGGTCTCTTGATTCCAGAGCCGCATATTCTATAAATATTTTCTTGTATTATCTTTGTGATAGTGAAGCCTCAGCAAGAACAGTGCGTTTTTTAAGGAGGAAGGGGCTGTCTTACTGTGACCACCCGCAGTGATCAGAGCTGCGTGGAGTTCCCCGTGGGCAGGGCTTCCCTATTTGCCATCATTTCCATCCCTTGCCATCATTGCCAATTGCTCATTGTCTGGGCAAATGATTGGCAACGGCAAGGAGGCAGCATCCGCCACGGGCGCCAGCTTCTCCCTTTATGAGGTGGAGGCGGCGGATGAGTTGGTAATGCAGCACCCAAAGAGGGGGTCGCTAGAAAGGGCTCAGTCCCTGCAACCATGAAAGAAGGGGCAAGCGATGCTGGTTGCTGCTGATCCTCCTCTGTGGTAAGTCTTCCCAAGATACCTGGGTTCCAGCAACTGCCCTAGGAGTCCTGCCCTGCTCCCGATTCTCTGGAAGGCAGAAGCTGTGGCCTGTTAGGGTGCTCTGTCTCTTCTGACCTTTTCAGATGAGGGCAGGGGAACTACTGCAACACAGTGGCTAAGAGACTGAATTGTGAATCAGGACTTCCCTGGTTCGACTCTTGCTTCTGCCACGAATTCTCACTAGGGGGATGTCGGCACGCCCCTTCCCCTCAGCCACAATATGGGAATCCTTGCAGGGTTGTTGTAGGATCCCAACAGGATAGCACATGTGAAGCACTGTGCCCATCAGAAAGCACTATACAAATTCTAAGAATTATTATTATTGTTGTGACAGTGGGAGGTGAGGGTGCATACTGCACGAAAAGCAGAAGCTCTCACCTTCCCATTCCTTTTCCCTTGTTGAACTCCGCCATGAGAAGCAGCCACACACACAATGCCACTCTGCCCCAACTCAAGGAAGTCCCTTGCTCACTACAAGATGCCCCTTCACTCACCAGTAAGGTACTGGCATCCGAAGGATCTCTCACCTCCCTCCACTGTAGCACATCAGAATTCCGTGGATATGGCTTTAAAAAAAGCGGCCCACAGGCAACACACTGAACAAAATGGGACTGAACAAAATGGGACCTTGCACACAGTCCTCCGGACAGGAGCACTTCCGTGCTGCTGGCATCAATGGAGTGGAGGGAACATACAAGGGAAATGGTATAGGCCAAGGAACTCAAAGAGGTGGACAGGAGCTCAAAGGATTGGACAGCATATTGACTGGCTCTGTATGTGTGTGTGTATGTGCGATATACTGTATGTGTGTGTGTGCATGTGCGATACTGTTTCCATAAACCAGCATTGCTCCATCGCCTGGCTTTTATTTTAAAACAATGCTCTTCCCCTTTTTTCAACTCCAGGGACGTACAATCAATTTAAGATTTTGTCTTAAATCCTTTGAAAAAGAAGTTACGTTGGAGCCTTAACAACAAAGTGTACTTTACAAAGTAATCTCCAGCATATCTAATACAATTACATCTTTTGCTTTGCTTTATTTGCTCTTTGCTTACAAGACAGCTGTAACCCTGAATGGAACTAGACATGGAGACTAGACACGTGCTTTAAGCTGTTGTATTAATTTTGAGAGTTCTTTAAAGGAAAAGAAAAAAAAAAACAAGCTTGAGATTTGAGACAACATAAGCTATCTCATCAGGAAAGGAGCAAATAAAGTACCGGTAGTTAGCACCTCTCAAGACGTCTTCCTGGTTTTTGTAAAACTGCAGTTTATGATGATCAAATGTGGACATGAATTTATTCCACCTTTCTTTTACTGTGCCCTGAAAGCATGATACCTGATGGAAGAACCCTTAGAGTTTGAACATTTTTTGAAAAAAATATTTCATTCTACATGAGGGGTCCCTTCACAGACTACACAACCTGAGTTTGTCACCAACTGCACACTCAACAATTAAACACCACTCCCTGATGAGCATATAACACAAGTGTTAGTCACATTCACATTTTTAGTTGTATACAGTACTTAGAACATCATAAGTGTACACATACCAGATACATCTGCCGTCTCTCTCTTCTTTTTAAAATAAAGGATATATCTGTATGGATTTTTTTTAGAGATAAACCCACTCATTTGGTACTTCCAGTTCCTGTATAACGGACAAACACCAGTTCTCCAGCTTATACAGGTTTCTGCCCATTATGCACACAACAACACTTCAGGGGCTAGCACAACTGTTCACAAAGTTGCTTGAAGGGATTTATTATATTAATGTGGAGGAAATAATGATTATTACAATATTGAATGTTTCTGCTTTAAAAAACTCCAATTTAGTGGAAAGGCTTTAGTATTAATTCTATTTATTTTTCCTGATAGAGAGCTACATTAAGCCCATGATTTGTATTTCATGAAACTATATTATCCCAACCCACACAGCATTTTTACCTACAAGCGGAGGGAGGGATACCTATGCGGTTGCTGACATACGCAAAAACAACAAGTGAAGGGGGTGAGGCAGAGATGAGGAACAGCAGAATTTTTTACCTGAAAGGCAGGCAACTTCAAAATCTGCCTTGTCACAACAGATGTGTTCATTTAGCTTCTACACTATGCAAGCTGTTCTAAAATTTCACTGAAATTGGGAATGGGACCACTTATCTGGAGAACAAGCCCTGTAAGGAAAGGTTGAGGGAACTCGGTATGTTTAGCCTGGAGAACCGAAGGCTGAGAGGGGATATGATGGCGCTCTTCAAATACCTGAAGGGCTGTCTTATGGAAGAAGGGACAAATTTGTTCTCAACTGCCTCAGAGTAGAACTAGATCAAATGGGTACAAACTGCAAGAGGGGAGATTCCGGTTGGATATCAGGAAGACGTTCTTAACAGTAAGGGTGGTTTGGCAGTGGAACCAATTACGAAGGGAGGTGGTGGATTCTCCCTCACTGCTTGACAGGCACCTGCTTGAGATGATCTAGGACAGTGGTTCTCAAAGTTCTCCCCGTGAGGAGAAGAGGACTTTGAGTCTTTGCGGGGGTGGGGACAGCGGCAGCAGCAATCCCAGGGATTGCACTGCCGCCGGGGGGGGAAGTGTTCTTGCTTAACTCACGGGGGTCCTGACGGCTTCCAGAGGGTGTGGGGAGGCCTGTGGACCTCTCCGTGGGCCACCCCGAGCTTTAGATTGCCATTCCGCGGCAATTACAACCACTTTATGTTTTCGCCCAAAACCCGGAAGTGGTTGTAATCGCCACTCTGCAGCAATCTAAAGCTTGGGGAGGCCCGCAGAGGGGTCCAAAGGCCTCCTTGTGCCCCCCAGAAGCCATCAGGACCCCCGGTTAGTTAAGCAAGAACACTTCCCCCCGGCGGCGGTGCAATCCCCTGGATTGTTGCCATTGCTGTCCCACTGTCCCCGCCCCTTAAGGAGTCAACAGGAAACAGTGGTTCTCCTGGTGGGTTGTGACCCACCAGTTTGAGAACCGCTGCACTAGGAGGATTTCCTGCTACAGGCAGGGGGTTGGACTGGATGACCTTGTGGGTCCCTTCCAACTCTATGATTCTGTGATCTTCTGATAAATGATGATTTAGGAGAAACCATATACATGAGTTTCTGAATGAATTTATTACATTTTTAAAGCCCACTCTTACTCCCAAGAGCTCAAGGCAGTCTTCGTGGTTCCTCTTTATCCTAACAGCAACCTTGTGAGATAGTCTAGAGCAGTGATTCTCAAACCTTTTAGCACTGGGACCACTTTTTAAAATGGCACTCTGTCGCGACCCACCTAGCTTTATCAGACTTAAAAAAAGATGATCTAGAAAAAATAATAGTATAATTTATTTATAAGTAATATTTTATTTATTTATCTAATTGTAAAGAACTCAATCCATTTCCCATAATGAGGCAGCCCTAATGATTAGCCCTAAGGTTTGAGGGGCTTAGTTATGTGACCCAGCCACCTGCATCCATTACTCTTCATTGGCAGACTTGGAAAAAAACACACCAGAAAAAAAGACGCTCAAACATTTATCTCCCTGTATTTACACAAGCTTGCAAACTGCAGGAGCTCAGCTGTTTGCAGGGCAAATCAGCTCTCTGATTTTTGAATAGCCTCAGTTTAATTAGCCTCAGATAACAATTAGTTATCTGATCTTTCCAGCACCAGTGTGCCTTTTCATTGGAGGCTCTGTGGGACCCACTAGAAATCGAGTGTCCCGACCCACAGTTTGAGAAACGCTGGTCTAGAAACTCTAGGTTTACTGAGGGTGACTTGGCCAAAGTCAAACATGGCTTAGGGCGAGGGGACGGACGGACTTGAACTCAGGTTTCCTTGCCTCTAGCCTACAAAACTAAACCACTACACCAAATAACACACCAAATCTCAACTGATTTACATGCTGAATTAGATGGACCTGACTTAAGGCATTTTGTATGTTGTTAATAATAATAATAATAATAATAATAATAATAATAATAATAATAATAATAATAATAAAACCAATGTTTATATACCACCTTTTCTTTGGTCATCGGATTTCTCCTCTGACTTTAATTCAAAGGCAGTTATACATAAGGAAACAATGGCTGATGGTAAAGAAGCAAGCTTTGGCCAATCCTAACAGGGGGTAAAGATAAGCAGATGGATGGAGAGTTTGTACAGCAATCCAGATTGCTCTCTGAAGAATTCAAGATCTTTGGCCTTTCATTTTAGAGAATGCTTTTATTATTTATTAGCAAGCATTTACTGACAAATTTGTGTGAAAGGTGAAAACACAGAAGGATGCCTTTGGGAAAACAAAAACTAATATATAAATATAAAAAAGTGTGTTGAAATCTATTCTGCTTATTGCTGAATCCAAAAAGGAATAATTGAGGCTTTCAATATGAGGGTTTTAAAATAAGATTTGTGGGATTGAAACAGAAAACGCTTTCATGCTTGAAGAGAAACTTATTTACCACCCTACTTGGTGTGATATTATAAAACTGGGATGCATAGCTCTCTACCAAATGGGTTTACAAGCTACACTGCCATTAAAAAGATTAGCCGTGGCAAACAGCCAACTAAAGTGTACTGAATGTATTGGAACAAACCAGTGAACTCAGTACCTTTTCCACCTCATCAAACCTAACAAGACTCATTTTCAAAACATATTATGAGAATTCAATTTGCTGCTTCACTGCCATACAGAAGTACAGCTTATTTTGGAGTGTCCATGGGAGGCTTTGATGATGTAATATTCTTGCCAGCAAAAGCTCTTTGTCTGCAGTTTAAGGGTTGACTTCTGCAGGCTACCTATTAATGTAACTCTTCCTTTAAGTTGTGCATGAACCTGACACAACAAAGACTACACTTTTATTAGAGGAGTTGTATGAATCAATCATAAGCTATCGTGTTCACCCTTTTCAGTAGTATTAACTCTCTGGGCTTGAAAGCATTATGCTCCGTGCCTAGCATGTATGGCTAACAGTAAGTTCTGCAATTTCATGAGAGAAGCTTCTATATTCCATTAATTGGTATTTCTGTTTTCCTTAATGAGTTCACTGTTTGGTTTTCTTTCTTTCTTTCTTTCTTTTACACAGAGTAGAGATTCGTAGTGCTTTCTCAGGCTCTTTGAACAAGAATCATCATATGCAGAGGAGTTACTACCATTAACAATAGTAGATTTAAGAACAAATAATAAAAGGTCTTGTAGCCATGCTTGAATGTACGCAGCTGGAAGTCAAGGTTGGCCATAGCTATTTGGGCATCCAGGAGGTATTTACGTGGCATAGTCTAGGACTAGAATCCTGGATGTCTAAGGCCTGGCAAACAATCCTCACACATTCTGACTGCCCCTGTGGTTTGCGTGTCCCAAAACAAGTCCTGATTTGTCTGTAATAGCCATAATTTTCTTATTGACAATGGCCAAATTACTGCTGTGAAGTCCCAGTTTTGGAGACATTTTGGAAGTTTTGTTCGGACACGACTTAACGACTGAACAACAACAAATAAAGGAAGGGAGATTGGCTTATCACAGCAGTAGGTTTGGTAGTAGGTTGGATGTGAAAATAGAAGCAGCCAACCTACCTTCCTCCCTTTTCCTACGGTCGTTGTGGTTGCCTTTTGTTTTGTCTCTTCAGCTAGGGTGAGATGGTGGAACTCGCTATGCTGGTGAGACTGGGGGATTTTGGACACTTCAGGCAGGGGGGGGGGGTGTCGGAGGTCAGCCAGGCTCATCAGAGGGGCTAGCCTGGTCAGGACGCATGAACTGTCAGTACCGGTGGCAGTGGTTGCACCCAATATACCATTTGGGGGTGAGTGGCGCAGACCCCCAGGCAACCTGGCATCAACACCGACTCCAGGCCCCCCAGTGCAGTGGGCGAGTATGGGCGGGGGACCTGTGTTGCAGTCAACATCTCTCATCTACCTTCATCTTCTATGATACCTGAAGGCAATATGAATTCTGGAAGTGCCCAACCTGCTGATCTGTATCTAAAGCTAGGCAGATGACCTGTATCACAGGTCAGCAGAACAGATAACCAATTAACAGCGCAATCCTGCCTAAGATGCGGCAGCCGGCTGAAACGTTTGTCCCCTTCCCCCGGTGTAAGCGCCAGAAGATGTGTACCAGCTCTTTAGCTGGTGCATGTCCAGGGAGGCTGTGTAAGGCTGGCCTGGTCTGGGAAGTGGCGTTGGATATCGGCGCAACCCAGTGCTGATATTTCCACCCTCTTCCAAGCCGGGCCAGTTAATGGCCCCCTCCCCACCCCCTCCCACTGTTTGGCGTGGGTCCGGGATGACGGCGTGAGTGATGCCGGCTTCTGCGCCGCTTACACCTGAGGCGCCACAAAAGTGTCTTACAGAATGTTTGCGACACCGTAGGCCACCGCCTAGTGCAAACCTTTCCTGTGTCTGTCGGCACGGGTCCGGGACGGTGGCGGTATGAGCGATGCCGGCCTCTGTGCCGGCACCGCTTGTACTCGTGGTGCCACAGAAGTGCCTTACAGAACTTTTGTGATGCCTTAGGCCAGTGGAGCGCATGCTCCGCTGGCCTAAAGTTGGGTAGGATTGGGCTGTAAACAACAGCGCTCACTTCAATCTTTGTTAAAAGGAGCTGTTTCCAACTTGGCAACTCCTAACAGGGCACCGATTAAGGACTGGAAGGATGATGCACTGTTGCGGCTGAGGCTTGCCTGGGACACTGGAAACTGGATCCATCACAGATTCTCAGTAATCTGGGGTGCTTTCTAACTTTTCCGTGGCTTTGTCTGTTTCTGATTCAGAAAGACAGAGGAGGACCACCATGAAAAATCCCCGAAGTTAAAGCATGGACAGAACTACTGTATAATAAGTAAATGAAAACCAGACATTCATAGTGGAAACTGTAACTTATAAATGGTTCGGGTTTTGCTATTCACAGCATGGTCACAGCTATGAAGAATTGTTGGCCCTCTGCTTATATGCACATGTGCATATGCACACGCTTGAGTTGATGGTGCTATGATTCCTAATAGAAGGATACAAAATGCCAACAAGAACGTGATTCAGAATTTTCTAAAAATGCATGCCGACCAATATTACTTTACCAATGCTAACAGAATCAAAGTGGCGGCCAGTAGACTCTGAGCATCTTTCAAAAGAACTGACGGCAACATTTTAAAATAATTCCTTTTCAGCTTTTAGACAACATTATCCAGATGGCAACTGTTAACACACACTTCCTTAAAATATGCCTACTATTAAGAGGGGAACTACTAGAAGAACAGCTCTTCTTCTAAGAAAGCACAAACTACGGTACTTTGGGCTTTGTTGCACTGGAATGTGTAAAAATCATCTCAAACTGTAATGTAACAGCAGAGCTTTGAGGGTTCACAGTTTACTGCCCAACACTAATTGGGAAGTTCAGCATTCAACATTTTTGCACTGAAGTCACCACCAACTGCCGGGGTTGATATGGATTCTGCAGACAGTACATTTTAATGGTGTAAGTAAATGAAATATTATTTATTTTTATTTATAGCACTTCAATGGAAAATACCCATGGTGATAGCTACATGATTTAAAACAACAACAGCTTAACAATAAAATATTCCAATAAAACAACAAAACGATGGACTGGTTCAGAACATTCTATGGCATGTCCTAGTTGCGTGTGGGAGGAGTGTGGCCACACACATCTCCCTCCCATTCAGTGGGCAGCCCCCCTATTGCCAATGAAGCAGGGAGATAATACCGGTATATTGATGGAGGGGGGGGGAAGACGCACACACTCATGCCTGAACCAGCTCAGGAAAAACAGCATAAGAATCAAAACAAAACTGCACAACATCCATGCTTGTTAAAGCAACTCAACTGATGTTTGAAAAGGCCTGGAATAATAAAACAACCTTCACCTGGTGCCAAAAGGACATGAGACGACTAGGTGCCAGGAGAGCCTCAATGGGGGAAGTGTTCTACAGCTGAGAAAGTCTTATCTGCAGTTACCAGCTGCCTACCTTCAGCAGTATTATTTTTAAAAAATGTATACGGGCCCCCCCTGTATCCGCTATTCATGGATTCCGTTATCCGCAGTTCGCCGCTCCCCCCCGCACCCCTTACCTTAGTTAGGTGTCCAGCGCTGGCGCCAAGCTAGCGCGTCTCTTTCTTTACAAAAACACTATAAGCCAGCATGCTTAGCATAGAGCAGGCAAGCAGCCTGCATACTAGAGAGGATCCCAAATGTTAAACAGCTCCTATTTAACGTTCAGGAGCCTCTCTAGTATGCAGGCAGCAGGGACGTAGCTAGGCAGCCCTTTACTGGGGGCCGCCAGCCGAAATGATGCCCCCTGGAAGCCCCGTATCCCGGAAGCCCCACCCCTGGGGTGATGTCACGTGGCCCGTCAGAGTGCCACAAATGGACCCAGGAGCGGGCGGGCAACGCCTCCCCCGGCTTTGTGGAGCCTCGACAGTGGTGCAACGAGGCTCGCTGCTGTTGCAGAGGCCCGAAAAAACAAAAAAGCGGCGTGAACGTCACCGCCAAACTGGGGGTGAGTGATGCCCCCTGGGCCTGCTGCCCAGGGGCGGACTGCCCCCCCCATTCCTACGCCACTGGCAAGCAGCTTGCCTGCTCTGTGCTAAGCATGCTGGCTTATAGCATTTTTGTAAAGAAAGACGCGCTTGCTTGGAGGCAGCGCTGGACACCTAACTAAGGTAAGGGGTGCGAGGGCACCTGTGGAGACCCCACAGGGGATAGCATTCCCCCATCTATGGGTTTCCAGTATCAGGGGGGCAGGAACCTATCACCCACGGATACGGGGGTCATACTGTACATGGATGATCAAAAGTCCCAATATTTCTAACTTCAGATTTCCAAAAGAATAGTGTGAGCTTAAACATCATGATAAGATATAAACGTATTTACCCAAACCAGCAGGTGTGGCCCCTATCCGTTCAATACTGGGGAATCCTTTGTGCTTGGACAGAATGCCTTGTGTCCACTGGAGCCCTCTGGCATTTGGATTATGGCCAAGGGTGCAACCCTGACCAGTTTAAATTTATGGTGCTATTGACTTTAGGCGAAGGTGACTTTCACGTATTATCAACAATTCCATGGCCATTTTCATGTGGATACACTGCTTTCAGTAGGACTTACACATGTATAACTGGGTGCATGACTGCAGCCATAATCTATTTTAGTTTTGAAAAATCAATTTTTTTTAGATGGCAGGGCAGATTGCTGCTAATTAATTTCTTCCACTATGCTAGAAACTTGCTTTCCAAATATTAAGAAGATCAGGCTCCCAAGATTATAAAAGGGACTTGGTCCTGCGATACTAACATTTCCCAAAGTTTTTAGGACCTTGAGCTGCGGCTGCCACAACGAGAATGCCTATGCTGCATGTTTTTCAGTAGCCAGATCCTAACAGTACTTTATGCTAGTCTGTCTTAATACTTCATCAGAAAGGGCCAGATAGCCAGTGTAGAATAGCCCTGCCAATACACTGGATATCTACTAAATATTTTTTCCCAGATTAAAGCACTAATCAATTTACCATTTCTTCAGAGGTCCACATTCAAAACATAGATTCATATTCTGTAGATGCAATCAACTTAGTTCATTTCAAATATCTCTCTCCGGTAAATGACCATAGATAATTAGCCTTCATCATGCACTCATTCTGTACATCAGGTAATTAAGGAAAAGATATAGAATACACTGCTATGGGAATTAAACTGGTCAACGTGCATTTAGCAAAACATGAATAATACTTTTGGGTGTTCTGTTAGCTAAGTGGTCATGATGTGTAGCTCATTTGAGCAAAATCAGGAGGGCAAACAAGGTTTGCAAACATAGAAGGTAAAGTACAATGTGTTAAACAGCTGCTGCTTACAAATACTACAATAACACCATGGTGACCAAACTAACAATCAGAGTTAAAGGTCACAATACAAGAGGTGTGTGTGTGTGTGTGTGTGTGTGTGTGTGTGTGTGTGTGTGTGTGTGTGTGTGTCTGTCTGTCTGTCTGTCTGTCTGTCTGTCTGTCTGTCTGTCTGTCTGTCTGTCTGTCTGTCTGTCTGTCTGTCTGGTAAACAGGTTCTGAGCCATAACTCCACAGAGTACACAATGCAAAAAATGGCACACAATTTTTCCAAGCAGTTTTTATGGACCTGCATAGGACATCTTTTTTTCTGTGCAAAATTTTCAACCTAATTCGTATGAATTGATGTTGCAATAGCAATTGCACAAATTACCTTTACTACATTAGTTGCTTTGGCAGCATGGATCCAATGGAATGTTTCCATTTAAGCAAAAGGCAAATAAGAGCTTCTGTATCATTATAAAACAACATACTAGTTCCCAATCTGTTCTCAGTGCATAAAAACTGCTCTTATTGATTATAAAAATATCCTCTGCTAACTCATGAATTGCCAGGGTGACAATGTCAAACTCAATGAATGTTCATGTCAATAATGCCGCGCCTGCATCCTCGTATAGTTTATTTAGCTATAATGACCACAAAGGTTGGAACAATAAAAATTGACTATAGTATATTTAGCCTGTTTAAATGGGGATAATAGAAATTTGTATGGCAGTGCCAATAATGCGGATAGAAGACAACAGACAACAGACCCAATTGTATTGAAAGGTTATAATGTTGTGCTCAAATGCAAGTAATATGCAGTGCTACTTCATCTGCTATGTTCTGAATAATTCAAGCTGTGACTAACTGGGTGGGCAAAACATGTGGTTCAATAAAGGTAAGTCATTAACAATACCTTAGTGAACTTGTTTTATTTAAAGATTTCTATACTGCATTTCCCCCCCCTGCAAGATAAGGTTGTAAGCAAAACAATAATAACCATAATGAATAAAACCAACAGCATTTTAAAAAGAATTACAATTGGCAGCTAAAAACTAAAGGCTTAAAAGACCTAAGAATAAAATAGTGTTTACTTGGGGCTGAAAAGATAGCAGTGTTGTCATCAGGTAAGCCTCTCTAAGGAGGGAATTCTACAGATGGAGGGCCACAACAGAGAAGGCCCTTTCTCTGCTCAGCCCCAGCCTCTCCTCTGATAGACAGGGCACCCAGAGAACTTTCAAGGGTGATCTCAGTGTACAGTTGATATTGCTGTCCATGCCATATAGAGCTTTAATAAAACTCAGTATCAGCGTTTTGAATTGTTCTCAGAAACGGACTGGGAGTCACTGTTAGCGCTGAGGCATGCCAACAAGGTTAATGAGGTTTCTCAACCCTCCTGTGTTAGAAATAAGAACTTTATCAATCCATTAATGGGGTAATGGACAGGGCCAATCTACTATTATCTTAACCATATTCCAACTTGTGCTCATTTTTTCAGCTCTCTGCTATAATGTCTGGAGCTGGTTACCAACAGACAAATCCCTTAAGATGTGGTGGAGAGTTTCCATGCCAACCCTGAATCCTGTCAGGACAGTCTTGTGTGAGAAGTCTTCAGCAATTGGAAAGAGTCCTATGTCAAACAGCACTGCATGTTACAGCAGATACCAGAAGGACATGACTGGGGTACAGATAAGGTCGATGTGTAGACCCTACAGAGAGTTTGAATAATCTTGACACCTGGGAAATGCCTGATAACTGAAAAGCAAAAGGACATTCTTTTGGCTACCCCAAGGAAAACATCAAAACCTATTATTCCTAGCCTTATCTTATAGTGGTAATGACTAGGAATAAAAAGAACATTTTTGAATTTCTGGAAGACCGTGAAAAAGGCAAAGATATTTTTGTCTACCAGGAGGGAATGGGCAAATTGCTGCTTTTCAGAATGACCTTGTTTTACATTGCTCAATGTAGTACAGAGGAAAGAGACGTAACGTGTATTGTGTGACCACTAGAATAAGGCCAAAATACTTGAGGAAGGTCATAGGAGAAAATCTAAGAGCAGAAAAATAAGTAAGGGCTGTAGCTCAGTGTTTCCCAAACTTTTTCGACCTGCAGCTCCCTTGACCATGGGCAACCATTGGCCGCGGTTCCAGACTACATGATGTTGATGCCTGCCAATTGGCATTGCACTATTTTCCGAGAGGGTTCCGTGGCACTCCGTGGCTCCCCTGGCTGGTTTCCGTGGCTCCCCTGGGAGCCGCGCCTCCCAGTTTGGGAACCACTGGCTGTAGCTTAAGCAGCAGTCTGGAAGAATATGCGACTAGAAGCTGGTGAGAAATCCAGATGAAAAAACCCACGGCTACGAACAAGATTTGACCTGTCATTCTTGTTTAGAGGTGTCAAAGCTAAGAAATTGTCAGCACAGAGGGTCTGCTGAAGGGGAGGAAAAAAATTCACAGAGAAGAGAGGATATATGAGACATGAACATATGTCCAACCAGTAAATTACATGACAGCCTAATGCAACGACAAACAAGAACAGGTCACTTTAAGAGAATGATTAATACACAAGATTACTGTGCATGCACACTTATCTGAAAGCAAACCTTGTAGGTGGGTGTGAACCCCCGGTAAGTCAGGTCCTATCTCTGCCATACAAGAGCTACAAGAATAATTATAATAATTAATGGAGAGAGGTGATAAAGTTAACAATTGCCCACCTGTATCATGGCAAACCACAATGTCCTTATTTCGTTTTTCACACCTAACACCTTTCCACAGTGATTATAGTCTACCAAAGACCTATTTCCAGCTCATACCAAGCTTTCTGTTTGCTTAATGTCAGGGTGTCACGTAACTGACAGATCCTACAGAGTTAAAAAAATTAGAGTCAGTCTGTCATAGCTAGTGTAGTAGAAAACATGAGTGTGTTTAAAAAGAATGAACAGGCTTCAAAATGTGGGATGTCAGAGATTCCTGAAAACAAGAACTTAGGGCGCTGGCAGAGGGAGGACTTCTCAAGTGCCAGGCAAGCTGAGTCAGTTACCCTGCCATGAACAAACCACAATGGGCCTGTGCCAGTCCCTGTGCTGACAAATGTGGTGGAGACAGGACATGGCTAGCGAACACGCCATCCATCTTCTGTGTCAATTTGTGCTACTTTTAATGCAACAGAAAAGAGCAGATCTCCATTTGCACGTATTGGGATTTAGCACTGAATGTTTAGGTTCAAAAAAAATGTGCACACTGCCCCAGTAAGCACTAACACTGCTTGAAATAAGCAGTACACTGCAATACACAGCTGTAGTGGTTAGCGGGTTCTTAGCTTCAGTCTCAGTTGACTTTGCCTATGCCTTGTATGTACTCAGTGTGCTCCAGAATATGACGGGAAAACCTCCGGTAACATGCAGAGGTTCTTCGACAGACGTTGATATAGAAAGGATTCAAGGAAGTTAGTTTGAAAACCACTGTCCTAGATAACAGAAGCAGAACTAGAAGTATGTTTGGTTTGCCTGGCTATGTGTATTCTCTCTTTTCTTTAAGAAGCAGCACAGTATCTTGAGATGTCAACAGCATTCTACCTCACAATAATGGATTATTGTGGCAGAAGTTGTCAAGAAAGGTGACAAACTCACGTGGGATGGACATAAAAAGGGAAATGGAAGCCTAGAGTTTAGGGAGTTAGCGCATAGTGAACAAGCAATAGATATTCCTCCCATTGCTTCCAAAAACAAGAGGATTTTCACAAGTGACTCTTACCTTGCATCTCCCACATACAGTATATATGTTCAATTAAGCACATTTATGAGAACATATTTCTGATTTAACAATGGCTCTTTTCTACCTTTTATTTATTATTTAAACGAATTGGCACTTTTTAGAACTGGAAGGCATTCTTAGTGCCATCTGTGAAATTTTATTTATTTTATATACATTTGTACACCACTTTTCTGAAACACTCTACACCCAGCAATGTACGGTATGAAAACATGGAAAAACAAAAAGAATCAGTCATAAAGAAAGAAAGAAAGAAAGAAAGAAAGAAAGAAAGAAAGAAAGAAAGAAAGAAAGAAAGAAAGACAGACAGACAGTGACGTAAAAATCCCAGTGGTAAATACGCTAAGACATAAAACAGCAGGGACAAAACTCACTAAAATTCAATTAAAAGAAGAGCACAAAATAAAAGGATTAAAGGCCCACTTGGAAGTAGTCAATGTGGGGGCCGCCTGATGGGTCTCTTTCCAGCAGAGAGTTCCAAAGTCAAAACAGAAAAGGCCTTATGTCTAGTCCCCACAAACTAGTGCCCTACACTTCTGTTAAATGTGTGGATGAAATCAAAGCAACAAATTAGTCAGGAATGGAACAACAGTTAGACTGGATGTGAAGCCATCTGACGACTTCATATAACATCAAGTAAACCGAACGATACCTTCAAATTGTCAAACAGCAATAGTGTTTTCTCAGAAAAAAAAAATCAAATGTGTTCTATTTGAACATGATATATGGGATGTTTCAGAAATTAGTTTGATGCTTTTCTTGATACAGAGGTAGATGCTAATGACCACTAGCTCAGGGCTCACTTCATGTGTTAATTTAATTACTTGATTGCATATTAATGACATGAAATGTTGCCGTAAGAACTGTTGACAAGACAGCTACAAATGATATCTAATTTCCAAATTACTATGTTATAAAAGTAAAACAAGTTGATTACTCTCATAATTAACATAAAAAGCATGGTTTCCATGAGAGCCAAAAATCAATAGACAAGTGACTTTCTCTGTGTGTGCATGTGCGTATTAAATGAAGCAGAACTTCATGCAAATTAAGTCCTAAAATCCTAAAAAGAAGTAAAATTTCTTAATGGGATTTGTAACATGCAAACAACACTGGACATCACCCAGCCCAAATTAAGCAGTTTTATAAGACCCATTGATTTCAGTAGGAGTTATAATAAATCACTTCAATGAAGTTGCAGATGCTTTGCACGCTGTTCAAGTCATCAAGGACACAAACATTTTACTTCCCCACTGTAGCTTCTTATTGCCAGGTTAAGCCCAAGCAAATGCATATTCTTCACTATCAAACTCTGAAAGAAAAACAACTTTGTGAAGAGAATTGTGCATTTTCTTGCCAATTCAGTCCATTGCTCTAGCATTATTATTCTTTGGTGTATTTTGCTCGGTATATTTTAAGGACATATTTTGTTCAATGAACTGTTAGTGAAATTTACCACGGCAAAATTATGCTCTCAGACCTCCTCATCCACTAGCAGAGTGTACTAGGTGTATGCTAGCTTGCTGAGACTGACATCGGCTTTTGGTTTGTTACCAAACAGTGAAGAGACTATGTGTATCAAGGTTGTGACTAGCTAGACTTGGCAAATATTACAAGGCAAGGCAAGAGTTTCTGATGTTTCTGACACTGTAACCACATTTTATAGGAATCAGAGACATTCAGACACAAAACAAAAATCCAAAAGAAAGTTAAACTACAAAAATGTAATTCTAACATCAACCGAGCAAAGCCATTTTTGAGTTCTCTTCAAGAACAACAATGATAGAACGTCCTTGTTTAGTCCCACATTCAAGCATGACCTGCTTTTTTTCAACCTATGAGCCACTAATATAATAAACAGAAAATGATTGAACTTTCTAATGCTGGCCAATGGATCTGTGTGTTGTCCTCCCCCCCCCCCCCCCGCACACACAATGTGAGTATTCTAATGCAACATTCAATAAGAACTTGTATCCAGCTACACAGACTATTTCTGATTCCTGTTAATGATTCTTAATTAATTTCTTTCTCTGATACAAGGGTTAAACATTCATACACATCCAGAAAATCTCCAGTTGGGCACTGTGTGTTTGTTTTTATGAGTCTCTACAGAAAATACAACTCTCACTTTCCCCCTTCTCTTTCCCGCCCTCAAGAAAGCCCAGGCACACCATCATCTTTTTTATCCTAGTCTGAGCGTATTTACTGCCTCCTGTACCTAAACAAGTCATCTTGACTCTTCTTGTCAGACCTCTGGCACTTCATCATGGCAGTGTCATGCCTCCCTGGCTCCAGGACCACCACTAACACGGGAAAGCCAAATTCATCACAAGGGTGTGCAGTGTTCAAAGTTGTCACGCCTGACCTGACTGATGACTTCTTGAGCGTAAGTGATATGAATTTACAGCTTGTATCACATTCTTTAAGCCTAAACACAAGGCAGAGAGAATGCAACTTTCTTCAGAGTACGTTTTAAGCTGCAAGGAAAACTTGAGAGCACTAATTTCTTTGAATGGGATGACTGAGAATCTTCTAGCATTCTGATCCGAGGCCATTGTTTGGGGATTCTTAGGGGGTGGGAGTGAGAGAGAAGAATCACATTGAATCTGCACTCCAATTACCATAAAAGTACAATTATTTTTTTTTAAGATGAGAAAATGAGCAAAGCTTGTGCAAAAAAAAAAAAGCCTGTTTAAAAATGGAAAAGGGGGGCTTTTTTGTCCATTCATTACTTGAAATAAAGATAATGCACACTGTGCACTTAATAGCTACTTATTTTGGTGCAAGAAACATAGTGAAGTCACACTAATTTAAATAGACATTGAACTGTTGCACCTGTAGGAAGACTGAAACCCTGAAGACTTGGGGAGATTCACGTGATAAAATATGAGCATCGCTTTCAGTATGTGGTAACTTTGGGAAATCTGTGTTACATAGGGGCTGTGTGATATGTAGCTCTACAACCACCAGGGTCAGTATTCAGAGCATAGGAGTTTAAGCTAACTGGGCAAGAGGCACTTTTTCAATTGGTGTTCCTCTTACATTTAGCAGGGGGAGAGTAACTGCTCCCCTTTCACCCCAGCACAGTGTCTTTTCTGGTGGCTGTTGCTAGTGTTCTTCTGCATCTTTTTTAGATTGTGAGCCCTTTTGGGACAGGGAGCCATTTAATCATTTGATTTTGTCTGTAAACCGCTTTGTGAACTTTTGGTTGAAAAGCGGTATATAAATACTGTTAATAAATACTGTTAATAATACAGTACTTCAAATATGCCACATACATAATCAGAGAATTATGTACATCCAAAAACAAAACATCCTTTGCTAGATGATTGGTTGTAACAATTTTGTGATGGCTGCATGCTTACAGTTGTTTTTTGGCCATATGAATTGGCCCACAGAGTTTCATATTATACTCTTTTGAAATTAAAAGGTGAAATATTTAATATAAACCAACCCCCTCTCTCTAAGTATCTCCCATGTAATTGAGCCACAAGAAGACAAGGCAAACACGCTTGAAGTTTTTCATGCTTTGAAATCTTGAAACAAAAACATTTGCTATTCTAAACATACACACAAAAAACAGTAACCTTGCAGCTACAGAAACTGAAATCTACCCTACAACCTCATAACAAGCTTATACATTCTTATGGCATCAGTTGATTGTTTTTTACTTTTGTGTAATGTATTGAAGTATTTATCCTTTGTGAGCTGCTTTGAGCATACGGAGAGTGGCCTGTAAATATGTCATATACTACATATTTTCTTTGCATAATTAGTAAAATAAGCCCATCTGCTTTTTTAACTTTTATAACTCCTTAAACCTATTCTGCCAGTGTTGAATAAGGTGATTACAATGTGTTAAGAAGTAAAGGAATCATTTTAAGGTGCAGTGGAAATTCTCTCGTTGAGCCCTTCTCTTCTTTTTGTTTAGTATCTCATTTGTGACTTGTGTGGAACGAGTCAGAGTTGCAGCACGACAGGGAACCAAAGGTCAACCTGTCTGTTTCCCTGTCCACATATAGGGCCATCTACCCACCCTATCTCACACAATCCATAATCTGGACGACAGCGTGTTACAAGAGGAGAAGCTGGTGCTCTAGAGAACAGAAACCTGCAGAGCAAATAGCAAAAGGTGATTCAAGCAACAGAGTCAAGCCACATAGTACAGCACAAGGAAGTCGGCAGCAATATACTGCTGCCACTCTTGGTATGGCGTGTCAGATTACGATCCAGGAGACTTGAATTCAAACCCCTGCTCAGCCATGAAGGTCACTGGGTGACCTTGGGCCAACCTGAGATCACTGAAAGGAGAGATAAAAATAAAACAAAATAAAGTTTCAGCTTTGTAAGCTTATTTTTTATGCACATTTTAATTAATTTTTCAAATTATCCTTCACCTTTCCCTGTAAAAATAGGCACAAGGTGGCTAGCATCCTCTGTCTCTAGGCTATAAACACCTACCTAAAGAGTGTTTTTAAGGGAAGACTTCCTCCCTTTCTTTGTTGAGCAGAATCCGTGATTCTGTATAGGTAGAAGCCAGTTGGTTTCTGCAGAGGGCAGGGCATTCAGCATTTCCCACTGAAATGTAGTGTGTGTGTTGTGTGTGTCTTTGCCCAGAGCATGCTTACTAGGTTGCTTCAAGGATCTTCCATTTACTGGCATCTGTCAGATAATTATTTATTGAGTACTGGGGTTTACGTTTCAAAAGCGTAACATTTTAATTGTGTTCAAACAAAATAAGTTCTCGTAAGCTTATCACCACTGTTTCACAACATCAAAGAGCAGAGAACAAAAACATACTATCCTCGTTTAACTAAAGGGATGAATATACAAAGAAAATGCAAGATTTAAGTTTGGAACAGTGGCAAGCTTCCCTTTTAATTCTTATAATTAAATATTTGTTAACATGCTAAACAGTTAACACCAGTTTGCTAACCAAAGCAAATTTAAAACCTGAGCCTTAATGCAATCTTTGAAATGTCTTACAAATCTCTCTTTAAATTCAAATGTTAATCTATTAAGCACATAAACCTTACATAAGAAGTGTCTTTAGATCATTCTCCTCCCTTCTGCCCAGTAAAGAATGCCTTTGTTTGTGGTATCTGTGGCTGCTACATCATATAGGCATATATATTATTAAGAAATCTCTTAAAATAAAGTGCAATGATAGTATTTTTTTCCCCCAGAGCTTACAGAGTACATGACTTGCATCGTCCTCTACTTCTCAAAAAAGTTTGTTAAAACTCTTGTTGCATTAGATTCTCTCACTATTTTAAGTAGTAAATTTGTTTATAAATTTTACTGTTTTTCTGAAGATGGCACTAATATTGGCGGCGAAACATCAAGAGCTGTAATATGTAATGTATTAACTGTTGAATATTTATTAAATGACGGATTTTCCCGGCACAATGGAAGTTACTCAGTCATTTGCAGCGCAATCCTGTGTAACCTTGCACCGGTGTAACAGTAGATGCACTGGTGTAACAGCAGATGCACCGGTGTAAGTGCACTTACACTGGTGCATCTACTGTTACACCGGTGCAAGGTTACACAGGATTGCGCTGTTGGTCTAGTCGTGAAAATATAAGGACTTATTCTCTCACTATTGTTTATTAAATAGTTCTCTTTTTACTGATGATATACATGTTGCCACTTGTTAATAATGTTTATGTACCGTTAAGCTCTGTCCATAAGAAGGTCTTTTGGGAGGTCAATCCAAATAAATGTCAAGCAGGCCTGCCTTCAGTTTCAAAAGGGTTCGGGAGGTCAGCAAAGATAACAGCAAATATGCTTAAAAACATCAGTAGGGATAAATTGTCGTCTAGAAAAATGACGAATAGGATCATTCATTTTTAATTAATGAATTTATACTACTTAATTAGTACTTATTACAGTACTCATATTACTCTCATGGCATATGCGTTTGTATCTTTTTCCATCAGGATAATATGACAAAATACACATCATAAAGGAACTCCCCCAGCAGAAAATTCTGAATAATAAAATGCTGTCTGCTGGGACATCTCCTGCATGCCAATTTAGTGTGTTCGTCATTCTTACTGGTACTGTTCAGGGTGCTCATAAAAAAAAGTCACAGGCATGGAGAAACTAAGATGGTCATTTCACTGCACTGATGAGAATAGACTGTGTGTGTGTTGGAAGCCAGCATAAGATGGGAAGACAAGAGTTCTTAGTACAAGGAAAAAGTGGAGAGACGGGGGCACATAGGGAGCTAAGTACAGTACAGTATAGTGTTCTAATATAGGGCAAGTAAAGATGGAGGAATTACAAGAATCAGCAGTTTAGGAAGGAGGAAGAAAGCTATAGCACAATCTTATGCATGTCTACTCAAAGGTAAGTACCATTCTGTTCAGTGGGGCTTACTCCCAGGTACGTGTGTATTATAGGAGTGCAGTCTTAGAGCCACTAAAAGAGTTTAGTGGTGTTTCTCTTAGTGGTGTTTCTCTATATGTTTATGTTGTGTGTGAGGAGAGGCAGGAGTCCCAGTGCGTGGTGGAGAGAAGCACAAGAGAAGGCCTATCTCAAAACAATGCATGTGAAAAGCAGGGTCCCGCAGGCTGTCCCCTGGCATAGTTAAAGCAGTGGCCACATTCTGTCCTCTATTTTTCATATCTGCATATGTGTTAGCACACGTGCTCCATATCTCATTACAGCTACCTCCTCTTCTACCACCCTTTGCGTCACTTTGAAGATGCGCCAGCGATGGTGGAGGTGGGCGGAGGTGGTGATGGCAATCATGACCATCCTTCAGCATTCTTTCTTCAAAGTGAAGGAAAAGGAAGGGGGGGGGGAGGAGAGGCAAGCCCCCCCCCCATCCTCCTCTCACTTGCACTTCAAGGACAGTGAGTGAAGTTGGGTCAGGGTGGAATGGCCAAGCAGGTGGCAGGCCAGGGTAAACAGCAGGCAAACACAGGGTGTGTGGCACTCCACCACTTCAGTGCCTCCCCCAGCCCAGTGCTCAAAGCAGCCTGTTCATCCTATCTCATGGATAGGCCAGCGCTGGTTGTCCCTGATATATTGGGCTAATTCAGTCAGAGTATGGAGAACAATGAGCTTCAAAGAATGCTTCAGAAGAAAAGCAGAACATTAAAAAGGAACAGTTTTGTGAAATTTGTTAACTTGCAGCTTTTTGCCACCTGAAACGAGCCTATACCAATATTGGTAGTAAACATTATACCTGTTCATTAGGAGGATGTGTTTAGGTGGACACATTAAAGATGCAATGAAAGTTTATAACTAGTACAGAATTCATGTACCTTATGTGCACAATGCATATATTAATCTCCAGTGCTGAAGTACTAAAACATTAAGGTCTCAACCCAATTACCACATGACAATGTCAATAAATGTACCAGAGATTATGGTCAACTGAGGGCCAGGTGTGGTCATCAAAACCATTTTTTTTCTGGTCCGCAGAACCTTTACCAAATATGCTTTTAAGTTGTAAGAGATAGAGATTTCACCCTTGCACGTCACATCACTCTTTTGCATTTTGTACGCCACATGTATGTACACATTCAGAGGCGTCGCTCCGGTAGGGGCGGGGCTGTAAGTTTTGCTCGGTCGGAGTCCCGTTTACCGAACGAGCAGGAGGCGGCCCCGCCCCCTCACTGTCAGAGCCATTCCCCTGTGGAGAAAGCAGCAGGCAGGGTCTCTTGCCTGCTGCTTTCTCCGCAGGGGAATGGCTCTGACAGTGAGGGGGCGGGGCCGCCTCCTGCTCGTTTGGTAAACGGGACTCCGACCGAGCAAAACTTACAGCCCCGCCCCTACCGGAGCGACGCCTCTGTACACATTATATGCACTGCTAAGCCTGAGCATGCATGCTCCATAACTGACTCTTACTGCTAAATGTGTCCAACTTTTTAACTAATCTCTTTCTATCCCCTGGATCACTGTCTGAATAGAGAGGCTTTCAAGACTACAGAAGTTGGCCTTCCCTACTTTGACTGATTTTAATCTTTATAAAGAGGGTCTAATTTTTTGGAAGAAATAAAATGAAAACCAAAGCGGTAGATCGCAAGAGCAAATGGTTTCCAGCCTCTTCACCAGCCATGCAGATAACTAATGATGAAGGGCAGGACTGGCCAGATGATGAGGCAAGCTGAAAAGTTCACTTCAAGCGGCGGATTAGGAAGGAGGCAGAATCCAATGCTACGTCAGCGATGCTGCACCTGATCGCTATTCCTGGCCCCAGCAGTCAGCCACTTTTCAGTAATAGTGCCAGCCAGACTACAGAACTGCCCTGTCCCCACCGTAGCTAGAGTTTGAGCAAACACTGTAAACTCTGCGAAGTGGTGGCAGCCTGGGAGAACAGCAGCTGCCTGCTGATGGCTGGGCCCTTGTCAGTGTGCTCTCCCCTTTTTCCTTGACAGACTGCAGGCAGACGGAGGCTTCTATGCATCCCCAGATTAGTTCCAGTCCCACCCTAAATAAGCAGCATCTGATAGTCCTTTCTTCTATGATGGGTTTCTCTCCTGCTAGTGTGTGTGCTTTTTTATTTTTAAAGCAAATGGGTGGGTGGGAGATGGGAAAATTAATTTCCCTCCTCTCCCCCCATTCTCTCCTTGCAGGCCCCTTATCTCCACAGTGTTGCCCTGTCTCTCTTCTCGCCCCTTCCTCTCTTCTCAGCTCTCTTACCTCCACAACATTGCCTTCTCTCTCCTTTATTTCTCTCTTCTCAGCCCCCTTCCTTTTGTATGCATTAAAATAATCTCAGATCTTGCAGGGTTAATCTAAGTCTGGAAGTAAAGTACTAATTTAAATTTTACAAACTGGAAACTGTTAGGGCCCTGACAACAAAAGCTTGCTGTTTGATACTTGGTTACTTTATTTAGAACAAACTAAAAGTATCACTCGGCTTTGAATTGTGAATATTTCTTCTTATGGATCAATGCAGTCACCTATAATTTCACATTGTTTTTTGTATCGGGGGAGGGGGCGCTATCTCATCCTTCCCTTTAGGTAGCAGACCAGCCCTGGTTAAGGGGTTGCCATGCAGGATCATGTGCTTCTCTCACTAACTTCTCCCTGGTGCAGGTTCTCCCTGCCCTTCCCTCACTAACATGTTTAACGGCCCAATTCTATCCCTCTTCCTGCTGATGCAGCAACACCGCTGGAGCACGTGCTGCATCCTGTGGGGGGGGGGGGAAGCCAGGGAGGTCTCTTCTGGGTAAGCCTCCAGGACCCAGATGGGTCTACTCAGACCTGCACCACTGAAATCACTTGCACAAGTCTGTGTGAACCTAGGTCGGGAGATTGGGTCTGGGAAGGGGGCTTGGATTTGGCAGACACTGCTGCCGCTGAACCTGCTGCCCCCTTCCTGGATCTGATTTGCCCTCCTCCCTGCCCCATTCTGTCCTCCCCTTGCCAGCTTACTTGGGTGGGTGGGCCTTTGGTGATCTGTCACTGTGTGCAGGGCCGCTGTGGCCTCCCCACCGGCACAGCCAGAGAGGCGTTTACGATTGCTGTAAGGCAGTATCCACTGGTGGAATGCTAGTTCCACCAATGGATACGTCCAATAGGATTGGGCTACAAAGGCTATTGGACTTAAATGATCACTAAACCAGGATATGACACTTTCATAATCCGGGTCAGTATTAATCATGGTTAATCAAGTTGATGCTGATGTAAGGTTTTACCTGTGGTTATGGCTGGCAGAAGAAGAGTTTATATGTGGGACTTCCTGCCAAACCATAGTTAAGGGATAGACAGTATTACATGCTAACTAGTTCTCAGAAACATATATACACTCTTAGCCTACTGCTATCACAGTCAAACCATTTTAGAGCAGTAGGCAACCTTTTCATGCATAGTAGCATGGTTACTAGGAACTGATATAATTATCTCAGTTGGCTGTTGAGACATAAAGGGATTACAGAACTCTAAGAGTTTTCCAGCTCTTTTCTTCTCTGTGCCAACCAACACACCCTACTTTTGTGTCTACTCTTTAATGAACAACTATTAAAAAAAGACAAGAAACAAAGAGGAGGAACAGAAAAGGCTTTAAAAAAAATAAAACTATCATTCATACAAATTATATCGTCTTAAATAGATTTCCTACTCTAAGCTCCAGTTTTCTTCCAAAATATTTGTTATACAAAATTGAATTAACCTGACTTGGAATAAGATTACAGATAAAATTCTCTTTTATCAAAAGTTGTGGTGGGGCATTTTAGCGAGCTAGTTGGTAGAAATGTAGTCACAGAAGGTCTCTTAGGTAACATATAAGTTTTAAAAATCCTAGGCTACTATTACTACCTCCAATGTGGAAACTGAAATAATATGTGGGTCTTTCCATTACATCCTCTACTACCTGTGGTTAGCTCTACACTTTGATTGGGCAACCGTTATTGCATCAACCACTTTCCCTTTCCCAATATTGTGACTGTTCCAGAGTTCACTCTTCAAGATTTGGTGCAATACAGGATTGGGTTTTTTTTGGTTTGGTTTTTTTGCGCTATGTTACATTCCTTAATGAAACACATTTGGGACGGCTAGAAAAATGTCTCCTAAGCAGGACTTGCAGTACCAACTTGATTTCAGAACGAACCTACAGATCTGTTCAATAGCTGAACACAAAAGGTGGGGATTGTGGCCTGGTTCATAATCCATAGCATAAACAAAGTGCATATACTATATAATTTGCTGTAGCATTCCAGATGACAGTAAGATACAATGACTTATATTCTAGTCAAATACATTTACTAGACTTCCAAGTGTGCTTAGAAAGAGAATGCCAATTAAATAAACCACTTGTATATGTATCTTACCTGGGTGGAAATGAAATGTCCAGTTCATATAATTTGTCTTTAAAGACTGACAGCTCTTTGTCAAATTCCAAAAGCTAATGAAAAAACAACAACACAGAATTAAAATAAAGTACATCATGTGTTTCGTTGAAAAACAGCAATCGGTGTAAGTACGTCTTATCTTAGGCTGCAATACGTATGCTGCAACAGGCTTTAGGATTTTGTTAGGGCTATGTTTTACGACGTTGTTTTGTGGTTTTATTATTTTATTGTACAATCGGTATTGTACACCATTTGGCATTCATTATGGAAAGGTGTTTTATAAATGTTAAAAATAAAATACATATAAAAAAGAGTTAAAAATAGTCTGCTGAAGTCTGACTAGGAATATTATGTATATATTCATTACCACTATGCTGAGAAAAAGAGATGCAGTGGTGAGCATTACAAAAACAAGACACTGAGACAACTTCATCATTGCCAGGCACACTGCTTAGGAATGTTCTAAAAATGTATAACTTTGCTGTTACACCAATACTAGCACATGGGACTAATCTTTGCTCTTTTCAATATTAGCACAGGTTTGAATAAGGCATTAGTTGCTTTTTCAGAAGCAAAACTGATTACCCGTTCAAAATATTTATATATAGCAAATAAAGATGCTAATCAATCCACAAAACATACTCAAGTGAAAATATTAGTTGTCACTATCTTTAGCCTGGTAAAGAAGCTACAACAAACACATGACAGCAAAACCCCAAACTGCCATCTAAATTTACTTACAATAAATACATGGATGGACCTCCTTGTTCACAAAAGAAAGAAATATTCCTATTCAGTTACTTTGGGGCAGCCTAGGTTACATAAATAACATACATGATAAAGCATAGAATGGTGTTCCGAGGCAGCAACCAAGCCAATACAAGAGAGACGGATATTAAACAGAGTTTAATGCACTGACTAAACATACGTGCTCCGGACAAATTTGTTTTCCCGTAGACTGCCGCAAAGAAAATAGGCATGTAGACCTTTTGCTCATAATCAAAAACCTTTTCATAAAAGCTAATGCAAGTATAGTCTATGTTTTAAGCACAAGTCATTCTGACAGACATCAACAACCTCATTTCAGAACCACGACTGGCGCCGAGACCAACAAGCAACTGGATTTGTAGCGCTATGGACCCACTGTTCTGAGTGCTACTTTCAGTTTTGACAAGCATGCCATCAAAACCAGCACTCCTTATAATGCCTGTGTGTTTACCCACTGTTCATTAATCATGTCCCAACTCACAGCTGTGCTGATACTATTGTATGAATGGCAGAGGTTCCGAATGAAATTAGATTGTGTTCTTCTTTCACCTCCGCTCCATCATAAATCATTCCTGAAATGTGCAATTAGCAGGTACTTGTACACATTAATTATCTGTGTGAAAAGCAGCTACCTGAACCACCTGCACAACTGATTAGCTACCTCCCTGTGGCCCACCCATTTTGCCTTCAATCTCTGACTGCAGTGCCTCCAGTTATCTATCTAGGTGTATTTTTGTCCACGTACAACATAGCACATGTGAAAGCATTAGTACCCTTCTCCATTTTCTTGTATGTTCCTCTTGCCAGTTTGAACAAAACTGGTTTTCCAAGAGAAGTATTCCAGGCATCTTATACAGTTCAGGTTTTTACTGCAGACGTGTGCAAGGAACACTAATGCAAGACATCTGTGTCCAAAATCAGCAAGGAGTTGTCTGCTTCCAGATAAAGGCTCAAAACTGCTCAACCAATTAGCACCAATACCAATAAAATATCATTTGAAAGCCCATAGCCTAAAACCCAATACAGTACTTGCTGGTCATGGACTTCAGAATATGGATTCTAGTATTTCAACATTCCCCTGAAGCCATATCTCACTTTAAGCTTGCAAATCCCTCTGTGACATCACAGCAGTTATGGCCAGTGGGCCATCCATGGTATGCTAGATCTGTTTCAGGTCTTTTGATATCACAGTTTATATCTGTATATGTTATTCATGATATAAAACATAAGCTGTGATACTGGTATTCTTATGAAATGGGTGTACCCTCAGTAGTATTAACACAGTGTAGTAGATGAGCAGGTATTACACATTCTAGTTATATATGCCATGACCCTACAGTTAAATGATCATGTTGAAACCCCAATGCACACAAAAGGCATCCCCCCCAGCGGTGGCCACTCATTGTCCCTGTTCCTGCCCTGCCTCCAGCTCAGTTCACCCTGGCAGCATGTCTCTGGCTGCCGGTGTTGGGGCTGGTTGGATGCAGCGATTTGCTCCTTGGATATCATGCTGACGATGCAGTGACATCACACTGATGATGTGTCAATGTCAGGCTGGTGAGGGGTTGATATCAGGACACCGCTCTAAGCGTAACTGGTTTTTGTGTCAGGGTTTTCATGGGCACTGGCAGTGTTACTGGGAAGGGCTGTACCAGCATTACTGGGAGAGCTGCATTGGCATGTTATTGCCTGGATGGGCTTAGAATATGACGGCTGTTGCATTGGGTGCACCAGTGGCACAGTATCCGAATAGAATTGGGCCGTTAAATAATTCTAATTGCACTGCATATGGGGTAAAGTCATCTTTCAATACAATTATAATGGGGAAAGCAATAATATACTGTATATTTAAAAAAATGATTTTGAAGCATTTCATTTAAAATGATCTAAACCACTGGACAAAAGAACACTAAGAGAAAGGAGGGTTTACTTGTAAATTATAAAACTGAAGACAGAAAAAGCAAACAATGCTTCATAGAACACAATGGTAAAACATACTCATTGAGAATTCCAGAGGCCAAGGCAAGTTAAATGGATGCATTGTCCTCTACCATGAATTCAAAATATCTACAATGTGCTCATCTAGTGGGTCAGGTTTTGTTCTGTTATGGGCAATATTCAGGAACTGACACAAGAACTATTGGGTTAAACACTGTTAAGACACTTAGCTTCCAGCTCTTTCCCAGTAACAGCCACAGACATTTCTGACATTTTTATGTACTGAGGGTGGTTGCTTGTTTGGTTATGTGTTGTGTGTTGCAGAGAAGCTATTTATATTGTTGTGACACAGATGACAGATAACAGGAACACAACTGTGCTGACAGCTGTTGGAGCCTCCCAAGTTCTCAAGTTGCAGTCACATCTTTACAGCTGCTGCAAGGAAAAAATGCAGCATTATTGTTTTGTCAAGGACTCTGAGTGCCAGCTACTGGAGGGGCAACGTATAGATGATTATAAACTAAATAAATAAATAAATAAATATTGCTATTATTTCTTGGTAGTTTCAGTACAGTACTTGCTCAGGTGGGGAACCGATAATCCAAAGAAGGGTAAAACATGGAAAACAGTGTCAAGAAGCTTAAAAAAATAAAGAGGAGTGGACATGAGTAGTAGGAGCTAGGAAATCGTAAAACGAGCTAAGCATACATTGGGCACCCCTTTTCCTAGGGCATCTGGGTGGTATTTTAAGGCTTCCTTCCTCCTGTGGAAATACTCCTTCCACAGAAGAAGAAGAAAAAACACCTTAGGATACAACCCAAACTTTGTATATACCGTATTTGCCCAAGTATAAGACTCACGTTTATCCCCTAAGGCAAGTCTTTAAAGTAGGGGGTGCGCCCTACAATCAAAGCCTAGCGTTTCTGCCTAGTGTTTTATGCAAAGCGCTTTCAAACCAAGCCTCTCCAAGTCTCTTTTTTCAAAGGTAAAACGGGGCTTTTCTCTCTCTCTTTTTTTAAACTGCAAAGCACTGTGTTTTCAAGCCTTTCCTTGCAGTTCTTAATCACTTGCTAAATGGCTGAATACCATGAGAGATCATTATCTTTCAGCAGCCTCTGGAAGCATTTGAAAAAATTAACCCTTAAGTTTCAACCCCAGGACTCTGTGGAAACTAAGATATTTATTGATCTTGCAGTTTAAAAGTTGAGAGTACAGTTTGAAAGTTGAGAGCAAGAGCTCCTGCATAGGCTTACCATATCCAAAGGGGGACAGAGTTCCTACCTTTAGGCTGCAATCCTATGCATACTTTCCTGGGAGTAAGCCCCATTGAATGTAATGGGACTTACTTCTGAGTAGATATGCATAGGACTGTGCTGTTCATTGAAATTTGGGCAGGTGCAGCTCATCATCATGGAAGGGTGCAACAAGCTACACCTGCCCAAATTCCAAAGGTTAAAAGGTAGGCACTCTGTCCCCCTTTGGATCTGGGAAGGCTACTAATACTAGAGTGCCCAGATTCAATAAGGGACAGGGTGCCTATGCCTTTAACTGTACTAAAGCTGTACTGTTCTACTAATGTGTATATTTAAGTTAAAAAAAGTTAAAAATGTCTTCTTTAAAAAATAGCACCAAACTTTAAGGGTGCGACTTATAATCAGGAGTGTCCTATACTCGGGACAATACGGTAATTCTTTCACAAAGTGGTTTTTTTTTTTAGCTGTCTCCTTGATTTAGTAGACCATGGTGGTCCAACGCGTGGCCCGCGGGCCGCATGCGGCCCCCGAAGGCCTCTGCTGCGGCCCCCGGAGCTCCCCTCCCTCCCCCGCAGTCACCCACGCTCCCCTGATGATCAGAAAGATGGTCGGGAGCCGACCGCCTTTTGATCAGCAGGGGAGCGTGGGCGGGGCATGCTAGAAGCGTCCGTTGGCTTCTGCATCCCCCTCCCCGGGCAGCAGCCAGCCACACACGTCCTGCCTGGCCGGCCGTCTGTATCAACTGCGAGGCTGGAGAGGCTGCGCCTGCGCAAAGTTGCTGCAGCCTCTCTAGCACCTTCAGTCTCGCTGGTTGACGCTCAAGATGACCATCGCAGCAGGCAATGGAAGGTTCCCTTCCCTTTCCCAGGGACACGAAGCGGGTTGTTCCTAGCGCGATGCCTGCTTTTTACTGTTTTCAAAGTAAGACTCAGCTCCCCAGAGAGGTAGGGATCCTTGTCACCTCCTCGTAATTTTTTTCAGACCAGTGAACAGCCGCACAAAGAAGCCACACAAAGGAACACCACAGCTACGTTCATACGTGGGATCCTGATTGCTTTTCACTCTGTGAAGCCTGTGGTCTTCTTGCTTCCCTCCTCCTAGCTTCCACACTTTCGCGCTCATTTCTCTCCCCCCCCCTTTAGCTCCATCTTTTTCTCCCTGCCCCAGTAAGGCTCAGCAATCTGAAAACCTTTCCTCCCTCTCCTGCGCACGCACTTCAGGAGCCACTTTTCGTGCTTGTTTCTCTCTCTCTCTCTCCCCCCCCCCTTTAGTTCTCCTCCAGCATCTTTTCCTCCCTGCCCCAGTAAGGTTCAGCGATTCCCTTCTCTCTTGTGCACGTGCTTCAGGAGCAATGTTCCATTTATCTTCCGCCCTCCCTCTTCCCCGGCAAAGACTCTACTTGCAACTGCTGTGTAGAAGCGAGAATTAATAACTTAGGTATGGGGGGCTGGAAATATGGGGGGTTAGACTTTTGGGATTGGAGGGAAATAGGGGGGAGCAAATTTGGGGGTATTAAGGTAATTATGTGTGTGGAACGTAGGACTGATATGACCCCAGAACCTGGGGGTGGGTTGGATCATGGAGAGAGGGACATGTGGGGGCTATGACTGGGGGGGCATGGAAAGTTCTTATGTTGGAAGGAGGGAGATGAGTATGAGGGTAATGGGTGGAAGGGTTGATTTTGGGGGTGGAAGGGTAAATATTTGTGATTATTAAGTGAATTGTGGTGGCAATGAGGACTTGGAAAAGGAGGAGGGGGTTAGAAGTTAATGTGGGGCTGGCAGGAGGTTTGGGTGTTGGAGGGAGAGGGGGAATAAGTGGGGGATATCTGGAGGTTAATGATGGGGCTATTATGAGGTGAAGGGAAGAGCTAAGGTGGTGAAAATGTGGGTGGAAGGAAGGGAGGTAAGTTGTGGGAAACTCAGGTAGAGGGGTTGCCTGCCTCTTAGTTTGTGCATTTGCTTGTCCACCTGCACCGTTGTGCACTTGTCCTGGCTGCCCCCCCAGTGCTTGCAAACAGTCCACTGTTAGGACAAACTTCTGGGCTTCTCCTGCTGGGTTGTGTGCACACATCTTTTCTTTTGTGTGAGCATTGAGCGCCTGCCTCACAATGTCCCTTTCTCAACAGGCTGTTCTAGCGAGAGGAGCAAGGCAAGGAAACAGCAGGGAAAGAGAGAAGGGCCACTTAATTTTTTATTTTTTTTATTACCCAAATTATTATTATTATTATTATTATTATTATTATTATTATTATTATTATTATTATGTACCATGCGTCACCAGATGACAAAAAATGTATTTAGGATCATGGTCAAAAAGGTTTGGGAACCACTGCGTTAAATCCTGTGCTATAAATATTGCCAAAGCTTGTGCATTGGTCATTATTATTAATTACTTGTGCATTGTAATTATTATTAATTAATTATTAATTTAATTCATTGTGCGGCCCCCGGGTTCCACGTCGAAGTCTGCATGCGGCCCTCGAGGTATGAAAAGTTGGACCACCCTGCTCTAGATCATGGTGGTCCAACGAGTGGCCCGTGGGCCGCATGCGGCCCCCGAAGGCCTCTGCTGCGCCCCCCGGCTGCTCTTGGAGCTCCCCTCCCCCGCAGTCACCCATGCTCCCCTGATGATTGGAAAGATTTTCGATCTTCAGGGGAGCGTGGGCGGGGCATGCTAGACAGCGGGGCGGGGCATACATTGGTCATTATTATTAATTAATTAATAATTTAATTTATTGTGCGGCCCCCGGGTTTCATGTCGAAGTTCGCATGCGGCTCTCGAGGTACGAAACGTTGGACCACCCTGTAGTAGACAAAGCCTCCTATCTAGAACAGAAAAGACTGATCAGTGTTCTGCAGGTCAGATAAAGGTGACCCCTGACAATTAAGTCCAGTCGTGTCCGACTCTAGGGTGTGGTGCTCATTCCCATTTCAAAGCCAAAGAGCCAGCGTTGTCCAAAGACGCCTCCGTGGTCATGTGGCCGGCGTGACTCTCCTTGCCGCAGCGCGTAGCATGCAGCTGGAGCGCTGTTTACCTTTCCACAAGCGGTACCTATTTATCTACTCACATTAACATGCTTTGGAACTGCTAGGTTGGCAGGAGCTGGCCAAGCAACGAGAGCTCGCTCCGTCGTGGATTCGAACTGCCGACCTTTCGATCAACAGCTCATGGTTCAGCGGTTTAACCCACTGCGCCACCCGCTGGCCACCTGCATGGGTATCCGCAGGTCAGATACCCATGTGTTAACACATTATATACCTGGGAGTTCTGAAAAACTTTTGACAACGTCCCTCATCAAACGTTCTTGAGATTTCGCAGTCAAGGGATAAGGGGAGTCCTTTCATAGCTTGGTAACTAGTTAAAAAGCTAGATGAAGATGGTAGGAGTAAATGGACAGTTCTCACAATAGAGGAAAATATTCTCCCCAAGGATGTGTATTAAGATCAATACTAACATGTTCCGTAAATAACACGGAGTCAGGATGAGCAGCGAGGTAAACAGGTTTGTGGATGATACCACATCATTCACCATGCTGAAAACGTACATGGATTGTGAAGCGCTTCAAAAGGATCTGGTCAAAATGGGTAACAAACTGGCAAATGAGATTCAATGTAAATATGTGTAAAGTGATGCATGTTGGCAAGGGGTTGTAGCAGAGATTTCCAGGTTGGGCACTGGTTGAGGGCCCACACCCATCAGAGGTCCCCCCTGGCCAGGCTGACTTCTGAACCCTCAGTACCAGTGGCAGTAGTAATGCTCAATGCAAGATGAGGAGGAAGACAGGGGCACATTGAAGGCTTTGCCCCAGGGCTCCCCAGTAATTTGACACTGGTACTGCATGTTGGAGAGGAGGAAAAACCTCAGCTTTATATGTACACTGAGAATAAAATGAACAATGTTATAATGCCTCTATAATGGCCTTTATATAATCTATGATGTGGCCAGATTTGGAATACTGTATGCAGTTCTGGTTGCCAGATCTCAAAAGAAATGCAATAAAGCTGGAAAATGTTCAAAAAGACGCAACCAAAATGACCAAGGGGTTATGCATCTTCCCTATGATGAAAGGTAAAGTATTTGGAACTTTTTAAGTTTAGGAAAAGAAAAAACTTAGGGGGACATGATAGAGGTTTATGAAAAATATGTGTAGAAATGAGATATACAGAATGTTGTCTCCTCCTCATTTGTGTATCTTTCAGGTTGCAAAGCACTTCATATGAATTATTTTGATGTAATCATCACAACAGCCATGTAAGTTCAGGAAGAATTATGTTCCCCGTATTGCAGATGGGGAGCTGAGGCTAAGTGGGAGTGACTTCTCTAAGGCTCCCTAGTGAACTCATGGCAGAGGTGAGATTCCAACTGCGGGTAGTCCTGATTTGCAGCTCAGAGCCTTAGCTACTATTACACTACACAATACTAGAACATGGGTTATGCACTGAATCCTTCTTCACATATTGATGGAGAATAGACCTTTTAACAACTGTAAGTAATGATAGCTACATGGCATTTCCGTATTCAGAGGCTATGTGTCTCTGAACACCAGTTGCTTCAAGGAAAAGAAGAGGGGAGGGCTGTTGCCTTCATGTCCTGTTTGCAGGCTTTCTGGAAGTATCTGGCTGCCCAGTGTTGGAAACAGGATACTGGAGTAGATAGATCCTTGACGTGATGCAGCACGACTTATAATGAAATCTGGACCCAGAAGCAATTTATTTGGTTCTTGGCAATCAAAGCATCACATCCCTTGTAAAAGTACATATGCTGTGAATCAATGGTAAAAATCCAGTTGTGTTTTACATTGCAAACAGCTGCTTTACCAGAGGCGTCACTAAGGGGGGGCTGGGCGGATGGTGTGCCTCTGGGTGACAGTTGTGGTCTCTTCGTGAGGAGGAGCTGCAGCAGGATTTTTGTGCTCCGCGGCTGCTTTTTTGCAACTGGAGGGCTGTGTTTGTAGCAGGGGAGCATAAATGTGCTGAAATCAGTGCGTCCCCCCCCCCGCATCCTAGAAGGCTTCAAATGAAGACTTCCAAGAGTGCAGGAGGTGCGGTGATGATCTAAAATGCGTCATCGCACCTCCCTTGGGGTCGGGCTAGCTACGTTACTGTGCTTTACCATACCACCAACAGCAATTTTGAACAGAAACAATACAACTTCATATATCACATCCCACTTGGCACTGGAGCGCGCAATATTTCCACTGCAGTAATAGCAAATGACTTTCAAGCGAAAATCAATATATTGTTCAATTTAATTTACTCATTGTAACACAATTCTTGAGATGCTGTTCTTTCAGATGCAATAATGGGGAGGGGACAGAGGGGCAAATTGAGCAAATGCGCTGTAATTAAAATGTGATGCAGGAAGCACAAGAATCAGGAAGTTAGAAAAAGCAGGTAAGATGCGTAATGGTTACTTCACTTCTACAGCTCTAAGTTGAGGGCTAGTTGTCTGGCCGTATGACATGTCACATTGGCACATCCATGAATAGGATTGTGCATCATGTTGTGCCAGTGTCATGACACAACCATACAACTAGTGCCTAGAAAGTGTCAGCTGTTACTGCAGTGCCCTCACTATAGCACAGGAGTGCTTCACAAGGATGCATGCAGAAGAGAGTCAACTATGGTGGTCCTACCGTGCTTCATCAAAGGAAAGTGTGTTCACAGGTGTGTGTTGTACTCAGTTGTGCACATTACTCACTTGGACCAAACCTTTGTTTGTATCTGCGAACACAGAATGCCAGGGGAGCTGCGGAGTGCCATGGAATCCTCTTGGAAAACAGTGCAATGCCAGTTGGCAGGCATCAACATAATGTAATGGGGAGCTGCGGCCAATGGTCGCCAATGGTCAAGGAAGCCGCAGGTCGAAAAAGTTTGGGAAACAGTAGTCTAGTGTGTGAGTGTATTTTTTTTATGTAAATTGGATCAGGGCCATGAGGTAAAAGGGTTAAACCCCCCCCCATCATGTCCCTATCAGAATTATCTTCCTTCTTAGCACATCCTATTTACATTAGAATTAATCAAGTCTGCAGGCCTCAGTCACGCAATAGGCAGATTGTCTTGTTTGACCCTGAATAATGACCACATAAAGCAAACATAAGAGTTGAGTTTTAACTTGTAGATCATTTGACTATCCTCCAGTTAAAGGCAATAAATTGTTTTACCCGTAAAGATCTAGCAAATTGGAACAGCACAACACTTTTAAAACCATGAGGCTTGACCACAGGCAGATTTGGGTAGAACAGAGGTACACTAGCTATTGCTTTCTCTATCAGCTGACACTGCAACAAGTTACCAATGTTTCAGGGAAGAAATAAAGGCTGCCAAAAAACCTTTCCACTACTAAGAATGGACGAGCTGTGAGTCTACTAGAGTATTTGCTTGGAATCCAAATGTACAAAATGATTACATTTGTATTTGAAATTAACTATCTGACATGTCAAACAGTCAAAGAATGAACATAGTCTGAATAGTTAAATAAGATGTGTAAATATTGCTTGCTTAGGCTCAAAGCAAAATACGTACCCGGAACAAAAAGGGATCAGTGTCCACAGGGACGCTGGTATAAGCTGCCTTGCCTAAAATCACAGAAGTATGAACCCTTTATAACAGGGCAACTTAATTCAGTCATTGGAGTAGAACAACAGCAATTACTCATCAAGACCTACAGACCAAAGTCAGAGCATTGTTAGATCAGGAGGTGATATTAGCAGCATTTATCAAATCCATCTGCAGCAACCACCAGAGAATTCACAGCTGCGGAAGGGAAATGAAGTTTCAGGGAGAGAGAGAGAAAAAAGCCAGTAAGAGATGATCTTACAAAAAAATAACCTTAGAGAATTAAAATACTTGGAACGTGGGTCAAAGAGTCTTCCTTTGTTATTTCTGTAATGGTCACAGATATTATTTTTTAATTATTATTAGATGGTATTAAATATAGTATACCATATCAATAGCTCAATCCTATGCATGTCTACTCAGAAGTAATCTCAGTGCACTCAATGTGGCTTGCAACTGTCTTTAAAATATATTAAAATACTATAATATATAAAAGGCAGCATACATCATAAAAACATATATAATTTGAAAAAGGTAAAAGATATGAACTAAGTACATACTGCATATGTATATATACCACATAAATATGTACCATATTAGAAGGTAAAGAGATATTTCTATGGCTCATACCGTATTTAAAACAATATTCAGGGAAAATATTCAGGGACTAGTGCTGCATCATTGGGCAATTCTAAGCATGCCTATGTGATGTGAAAAGAGCAGCCCAATCTTCTCCCCCACCAGTCCATACCATGCAGCGCTGCCAATGGAGCATGTGCTGCATGCTATGGTGGTGGGGGGAAGCAAGAGGTAAGTAAAAGTATTTTTTCTTTTACATCCCAGTAGGCCGCCTGGTCACCAATGGGTCTCTTTGGACATACGCTAGCTATTTTGCTGGCATACGTCTGAGGAGAGGAAGGGGGTGGGTCCAGGCCGGGAAAGGGGGATAGGATGCTGCATGCATGACTGCCACTGCCCTACCATCCCCCTGGCCCACTTCTTGCTCCAATCGTTCCCCGAACCACCCACAACCTGCTCCTTCTGCCACCTTATCTGCACCAGCAGAGTGTCCGGGCAGCTCTGGTGCAAGCACAAGGCCTCCGTCCAGTTCCATCGGTGGTTCCGTAGTGTGCGATGGCAGTGCGACGTTTGTGCCATTGCAAGGTGACTTACGGCACTGGATCTCTAGATCCGCTGCCATAAGTGGCCCATAGGATTGGGCTGCAAGGCTGCAATCCTATAATACTTTTCTGGGGGTAGGCCCCAATGAACACAATGGGACTTACTTTTGAGTAGACATGTATAAGATTGTGCTGTAAGTTTCAATGGGACTTTAAATGTTTGTACTTCCTAGAACAGGGCTCAAAAAATGGCACCTGGCAATTTCATCGTGGTGCCTAGAGAATGGCTGTTTTTTTTTCCTGAAAAGTTACCTTGCTTAAAAAAACAAAACAAAACAGCTCTCTTTGGGTGGGTGCTGATTCAGGAAGGATTCTTGTTTGGTTGCTTTGCAAAGCTATTGGATATTCCACCCTCTAGAGAGTGCAGTTGTTATCCAAAAAGGCTCCATGGTTTCCCCTCTTGAAATCCTCCTCAGTTCCTTTATACTATTAGACAAATGCTACATTTTTTACCAAGAGGTTACAAGTTTAATGGGTCTCTAACCAGAACATTACCTTGCGTAAAAACAAAAAAGCTGGTTTTTGGCAGGTGATTGTGCCGGAAGAACTCACAGGGTTCCCTAGGAGACAGGCAGGCCGGCAGGCCAGGATGCCGCAGAGATGACTCTGGCTGGCAGGCAAGGGCTGCAGGCTCAGCTGCCATCTGCTGACATACGCCCCCCCCCCAAATGCTGTCTGTCCTGTCCACAACAGCCTGGTAAGAAGACAAGCCCCACCCTTGCTTGACAGGTGAATGGGGGTGGAGTTGTGGGTTGTTTGTGTGTCAAAGGGGGCAATAGGCAGGGGGCGAAAAGAAAACAGCCTCATCATGGCCACTCAACTTATTCCCAGTGCTTTTGAAAAGCTTGGGTTGCAAACATGGGAGTATGCCTCAGTGAACACAATGGGACATACTTCTGAGTAGACATGCATAGGATTGAGCTGTTGATCATATAGCTATACATAATTATTATAATAGCATACTTATGATACAGCTGACATAATTATCTTTACTATTTATGTATTAATTGATACTGCAAAAGCGTAGCATGCAGTAACAGATGGGACACAAAATTCATGTACTGTTAAATTTTTGGGTTGGCTCCTAGATCCAAAGCAAATTTCTCAAACCCTGCCTAAGTAAATGTGATTAAGATTGCAACATAAAGTACTCCCTTCTGCCACTATGTGTAGTGAAATGGAGAGTGGGGCTTTTGTGCTTCCCTTCTATTCCTTCTCTGATCCATTTCCACTGTGGAAATAAACACCTAAATTTAGGAACTCTGTGGTTATTTAAATGAAGGATTACCCTGATCTTGGATATCAAAACCCCTTTGCCTGCATTTCAACATCCAGGGTTAGGAAAGAACTTCCATTCATAAAATATGGATATTCCAATTCAGACATTACTTTCAACTTGAAGGAAGAGAATGGCTGAGAGTGAAGGAAGTGCAAGCACATGAGTGTACATGAGCGTATTCCAAATTTAGGCACATGAGTGTATTCCAAATTTGGTCATCCTCAAATCCCTATATTTTATCTAATTACTAACATCCACACTGATGCACTGCAGCACCCTTCCAAACAGAGCTATGCTCCATTTGCCCCCTGCTAGCCATCACATCTTCTGATAGCTAGAATTGTGACAGAAAAACTGAGTATAGTACAGCACAGTGACAGAGAAATCCCTGAGTGTGATGTTTGTGGGGTGGATGCAGAGGGCACATGCAAAATTCATCACTCCTTGCAGTTCACAACTCTTTCTCACACAACCCATTCTGTATGCAGACATTAGACTCCCTACAGAACATCCTGTGTGATGTGATATGCGGATATGGCAATTCTGCCTATGTTGTTGGGTTCTGTCTGTCAGCCTCTATCCTCCAATTCCTGCTTTTCTTACTCTGCCTCCTCCATCCGTCTCTTGGCTCACCGTATTCTCCACCAGAACTTCTTTAATTCGATCCCATTACTTCCTCTAATCGTAGTTCATCTCTTTGTCTCCTTAGCCCTCTCCTAGGCTTTTGTGACATCACAGGCTTGGCAGGGCTCACAAGTCAGCTTCTGTTTACTTTCTAAGCAGAGGAGTTTCCAAGTTAAGTGGGGTGTACCACGAGGGGGGGAAAATTTACAGGAAGAGAGGGAATTTGTAACATCTGAAGTTCTCATGGGAAAGGAACTGGAGGTTGGAAACTTGAGTTGGGGAAGCAGCCCAAGTTAACCTCCCACCTCAAAGTAAGGAAGGCTCATTTCCCCCACTCCCATCTGTGGTAACATCTAGAGATCCCATAGTCTGTGGAGATTCCAATGCTGGATTGAGTTATGCTCTGGCTTGTGGCCTATTTATTGGAAGTAGGTGTCAGTTTGGGTCTTGGTAATTTGTGTGTGCGTGCGCGCACAAATTTGTGAATCCTGATTTCCAGATGTGTGTCACAAAAACTAAATGTGTCACAGCTGGCTGCCTCAGCCTGGCTTCCACATGGGTCTGCAAGAGCGACTGAGTTGGATTATAATGTAGTGCCTGGGATGTATGAATGGGAGTGGGATTTGGGAAGAAGACTTTGCTTCTGGCATCAATAGCCAGTCATCAGTTTTTCTCCCAGCAGTGGAGAAGTTCTCTGTTTGAATTGTATGCATTAACTGAGTCCCCCAAATAAACCTGAGATGTTTCATGCGTATTCCTCCTGGATTTGAGGAGAGTATAAGAAGAGCTGACCCGGTGTTCTTTCTTGTATTTCACAGCATTTCATGCCATACAGCAAAGACACAAAGCAGAATCCCTGTAAAGGAAATACATACAGTACTGCTTTCAAGCACGGAGTTTTTATTTAAATTATATGATACACTCTCCCAATAGAACAGCTCTAATTGAAGGATACTATTGCATCAATGACTTGAAGGTTTCCCCTTTCCAAGTCCTAGGCAACTGTGATGCTGAGCTATCAGCTCTTCCCCTTATCTTAATGTACCCCTTACACATCATATTCAAGATTTTATCTGGACGGGGGCTGGATGGCTTAGTGGATAAACCTCTGCCTTTTCACCTCTGGGATCAGGGTTCAAGTCAAACCCTGATGAAATGCATTTGATCGTCCTAATCTAGTTCTTAGAGTGGACAGTATTCCCATTATCTTTAAAAGGGTCAGAGCCAAGGCCATTGGGAAGAGTGCATTGTGCTATATCTTCTCTGTTGATTAATACATTTTCAGTGATGCCAGTTCTTTAACCTTCATGTGCACCCATTCACACACATGCTCATCAAAGCTTCATAAAGGTCTTTTGTTGATTAGAAACCCTCTATCTTATCTCTTTTTTCATTCATTCTATTTGGGATTTACTTTGAAGGATTTTGTTTGTAATCGGATTTCTGTCATCTGTGTAAAAAATTCTCAGTCTTAAAAAATAAGTAGGTCAGTACCAAGTGATTCTAAATTCTGGTACCCCAAATGCATATGTTCTAAATTGAATATATTGGGTACCAAATTATGCATCTATTTTTGTACATGAATTTCATAATCGATAAGGCATAATCAAAAGGAACCTTTGAACAGAGTCAAGGTGTTAGCCAGTGTATATCCTGCAGAAAATATGCTTTCCTTAACATTTGTTAACATGTTTTGAATCTGCTAGAAAACGTGACCACTAATTTATTTGCAGTCTTTTGGAGTTAATTAACTAACAGTGTAATCCTGCGCAAGTTTGCGCGGCCGACCTAAATGACCAGCCGCGGCTGCATCCTGCGTGGATTATGGCTTGTGCTGGCGCGGCCTGGGCTTACCTTTTCATCATCTTACCTCAGTATAAGCAGCGTGGGTCCCAATGGGTCTCCTTGGATGAGCACCAGCTCTTTAGCCCGGCCTGAGCTGCGATGGGACATTGGTTATTGGCACAACTCAGCGCCGATATCCCCGCCCCCTACCCCTACGCCCTCTCGCCACCCGGCGCAGCACTCACCTGCGTCCGGCAGGGTGGAGTCTGTCCGGCAGCTGAGTGAACAGCGCCGGCCTCTGCCCCGGTGCCACTTACTTGCAAGTGGCTGCAAATGTGCTTTATGGCACATTTGCGACTCCTTAGGCCGGCAGAGCACTTGCTCCGCCAGCCTAAAGATAGGTAGGATCGGGCTGCCCATAGAAGACTGCAAAAATATGCATAGTTCTAATTCTTCTAAGTTCAGCCCTTCTCATGTCTCTACACGCCATAAGACACACATGCGTATAATATGCAGCTCTCCAAAACAGATCTTAGCTTTGTTTTCCCCTAATGATATTAGATATATTAGATGATATTAGAAGCACAAAAGTCTTCAAATATGCAGTTCTTCTTGCTTCACCTTTTTCCTACCCTTCCTGCCCTTCCAACCCCAAGATCCTGCATGAAGTTTTCACATAGATCATTTTATGACATTGTAGCAACCCAGTAGATATCTTGGGTGCTGTTCCACACTCCTCACTTCCATGCCTTCCCAGTCTTCTTCTGAGCTTATGTGACATCACAGCAGTGTAGCCAGTGGCTAAGGGGGAGTTCATGGATATAGAGTAACAACCATTTCATTCACATACATTTGAGAAACTTGGTGTATGCAGTGGGATGCTCTCATGTGATGTGATATTTCCACTGAATGCATGCCCATATCACCCTAGTCCTCCTTCCTGTGTTTGTGTTAGAACGATTGTGGGAACTGAGCATACTTGAATAAAATGTGGAGAAAGAGCAGTGTTACACCACTTTTCACTGTCCTACAAGATTGACTTTTGCCGACTCCCTACCTAACCCTTCCTAACTTCCCCAGCGCTGATGCAGCTGCGCCAATGGGGCATGTGCTGCATCCTGTGGGGGAGTTTCAGGTCCTGGAGGTCTCCTCCGGGTAAGGGAGCATTTGTTCTCTTGCCTGGGGGTAAGCCTCTGCTGCCTGCATGGGTTTACCTTGACCTGCACCAGGTACTTTGCTGGCGCAAGTCCAAGTGGACCCGGGAAGGCGGCTCAAGGTCAGGAAGAGACATAGGATATTGATGGTGCCGCTGTCGCCAATACAACCTCTTTCTCAGCCTCAATCCACCCCCTCCCCGTTCCTCCCTCTCCCCTTCCCAGGTGTTCCACTGTTGTAAAACCCTCCATGCACCTCCACATAAATGCATGAAAAACCATTCCAAGCCCTTTACGATCCAGTCCAAAAACCCAAAGTACAGGCAAAAATAAGGGTTCACATTTATAATTAGTTAACTTCCAAATTAGAAAGACTGTCCAACTGCTTTCTTGTAGAATGTTTACATCCTTTAGAATTATAAGATTATGAGGATCGTGTATACAGGGCAAAATTAGGCACTCTGCCCTCAACTAGAAAAAAGATACAAAGAAAAAGGGAGAGATTCAGGAACATGCCACAAGAAAGTCAGTTTAGCTGTAACTGCAAGGAGAAGAATTGTACAACTCAATGGAGATAAGGGTTCATCAGTTTGTTTTGATCTGCTCCTAAAACTGAAGTTTTCAACAAAATATAAGGAGCACAGGATCAAGCTCTAAGGTTCATCTAAGTTAACAAGTTAATTTCCTCTTATTTTAGTGCAATGGGACTTCGTGGTGGTGGTGGTGGCTCTCTGCTCTCAGGGTGTGCAACTTCCTCACTCCATGACTCGGGCTCCAAGGGAGGGATTCCCCTCTGTGGTTATGAGCCCCCTATTTTCTGCATGATGTATGGCAGAAAAGTGCAGGGGGATGGGGAGGCCAGCATTTGGACAGCCACGCTGGTAGGTACCAGCAATGAAGCAAAGGGCATGGGGTGTGTGTGGGTGTAGCTAGATGTGTGGAACACAGCAGTAGGTGCTCTGTGTCACATGCCAGCCCAGTGATTCGCCCATGCACTACTCCCCCTGACAGGTCCATGTGCTACATCCTCCCAACCAAGTGTGCCTGTTTGCGATGATGCCAGATGAGGTACTGGCAATGAGGTACTCAATGCCAGATGAGGTACTCTTGGCCTGTCTCCTGCTGTGGCTGAGTGGTCAGACAGTAGCTTTATGGAGCAAGTGGTTTGGGTTCTAGACCTGCCTCCCCTTCTTTTGTTCCTGCCATGAGTGTTTCTGATCCCAATAGTCGTTAACAGTTTTTCATTGCTTCTACATATTTAAACAGCTACAAAATGAGCAGGTGCCTCTGTGTAAATTAATAGCAATTATGATTCCCCAACCCCCCGATGTAATATAGTTATTCTTATTTTTTTCTGCCTTCTGTCGTTGAACTTAACAGGAAGTAGCTGTATGTGAGTGGTTTCCATAATAAAAGTTAGCCATAGAAAAGATGCTTTAACAAATAGTCTTGAACTATTTAAAAGAGATACTGAAAATTTATCTTTCTAGCTGCAGACAGAACTTGCATATTGCCCCACATCATCTCAAACACAATATGTTTGAATGGAGACAGTTTCCAAGCTCAGCAGTGAGTAACAAGGGGTGACTTAGCAAGCGATGCAACATACATGCTTGTGTGAATCAGCCCCCTATGCAGTCCCCATGTGAAGCAATACTGGCTTGTGCCTGTACTGCAGTCTTCCAGAAATTGCAAGCATTAAGATCAGTTCATGCATTTTGAGGGGGAGTAACATTAACTCTTTGGGGTAGGGCCGATAAAGATAGTCGACTTCCTGCTTCCCATCAGGGTGGGATGCAGCTCCCACATATAGCAAGGAGTGTTGCCTGTCTTTATAAAGTTGATTAAAGAGGAGCAGTTCTAAGCCTTTCTATCACAGTGGTATTATTTATTAGTATTATACAGGTATTAGGAATTAATACAGGGTAAGTATCAGGACAAATTTGCCTTGGCTCTACTTGTATTTCTCCCCAGTTTCTTTTGTGTACACAAGCGGTTTCCAGTAGCACACATTTTACTAGTTAACAACACTATTTCACTTCAAATACAGATTTACTTCTGCTTTTCATGGTGAACTAGTTTTTAGTAGCCGAGGTGTCAAATATGCTTTCTGTCCTGTCTTAACATGCTAATGCTGCAGTTCAAAATGCACTGGAAATGACTTCCATATAAATGTATTTAGTAGTACTGGGGTTCCTGGCTGCATCAGAGATAGAAGCTTTGAAAAGGGATGGAGCACCACTAGTCCGAGTGACTGCAGCACGCATTATTCTGAGACCAAAAACAAAAAAAGGAGCAAGGCTTTCCTTGTTAGGAAAATGCAGCCCTGAACAGAACTTGTACAGAATTCCTGTCAACGTAACTATTTGCATATGATTTAAGGTTTTTTCACAAGAACGCTAACCATTTCTACATCTTTCTTGAGAATTTTTCTTCTGGATTACGATGTTAAAAAAAGGGAGATAACAGTGTAGGGACAATGATAAAGTGACCTGTTGATAATAAATATTTGTCAGATGTTGTCACATCTGCGCAAATTCCAGTGTTGCTGAAGAGACACCACACTGATAAAAAAAAGCTGGCTCTGAAGAAAATCAATGGATCTTGAGCTAAAGCAGTTGCTATACACATAAGAAAACATCTCTATCCAACAGCCATATTGCTGTGAAAATTCCCAAGCCTTGCATCGGTACAGCTAAGGAAAATTTAATCTTCCCAAATACTCATCAGGGCACTCCATCCTGTAGACCTGACAGCCCCACTTATAATTAATTATACAATTTCGATGGGAATATCGACTAAACAAAGCTATAAATCATAGAAAAAGTCAATAGGCATGGACACATTCAATCATGTCCCGACCAATGATTACTACTCTTAAAATACAATAATTATTTTCAGGAGCCAGCTTGAATTAAATTTCTGTCAGGCTGGTACAAGGCTGGTGGGTGATGAAGGATGCGATGGATTTTTTGGGTTGAATTTGGCCCAGGGACATTTATCCTTTTAGATAGGTAGTTTGTTTTTAGTGATCATGGTGCTGCGTGTTTAACTAGACCATGAAGATTAGATTATCTCCAATGGCTCATTATATCGTTTATCTTTTTCGTCCATTCTTGATCTGGAAGATTTCCTGCTTTCCAGTGCGTGAATGAAATGGCAACAGATTTTGAAATATACTGTTCTAAAGTGGCCTGCCTGTATGCATCTTTGCAAGCAAACACGTGAAGAGGCATGCATGGGAAATTAACCCAGCGGATACTTGAAATGCGGCTGGCATGCCAAGAGCTGCCATAAATAGGAATGATTATCTTCAACATTAAAAACAAATGTACTGAAATATTGCACAAATACAATTATAATCTTTCAAGTTGCTTTAAAAATAAACCGAAACACACACGAGCTACACCAAAAGGGAAAGGTTGACATTTTTCTTGTTTATTTATGGACACAGGTATTTCTAGTGAGGTAGCACTATATTAAAAACTAGGTGCTAAAGTATAGCTTTTACACAATGCCCATGAATTCTCCACCTTCTCCATACAGAGAAAATATCTGTATATGTGGATAGCCAATACCAATTCCTTTTTTATTTACTCATATATTTAGCCGAGACTGTATAAACTCTAAGTCTATGAGTCCCTAGGTACTCATACTGCACGGTCCTAGAACTGTGTGCTTATGCATGCCCTCACATATAATGGGAACGACTGTGTCAGCAGGTTCCTCATCTCCAAATATGGTTGTCAACTCCTGATAGGTAGACCAGCCCATTCTTTTAAGAGCTTAATGGCAGGGATGTTTTAGTAACCAGTATAGTGCTTCAGCTCCTTACTTGCCTATCATCCTCGACAATTGTTGCAGTGCATAATCAGATCCTTACATGCTAGAACAGGTAAGGTAAGAGGCTAAAATACCATAACACTCTGATAGGAGAAGTGAAACATCTGCCTGCCAAAGAGCAATTAAAGGAATAAGAGTTTCCCTATAAGTTGGATGTTGGCTCCCCTAGGCCAGATTCTGTAAAACGTTCGGTAATGGTGTGAGGATGGTGAGGGATGAGATGCATTACTAATATACAGTATTATTAGTATATTATACTGTATATAGTATAGTACAATATAGATTAGATACATATATTTATATGTACACGTACACACACACACACACACCCTATCCCGACACCAGCGCTGACGCAGCTGAACCAAAAAGGCACGCACTGCATTGGGGGGGGGGGATTTGAAGGCAAATGGGAGACAAGTAAAAATATTTTTTACTTACCTGAGTATAATCCCTGGGGTTGCTTATGGGTCTCCTTAGACATACACCATCTATTTTGGCGGCATATGTCTGAGGAGGGAAAAGGGGCAGGAAGGTTTTTGAAAGAGGGGACAAGGTCCGGTGTGCGCCATTGCCTCCGGATCCACCCCCTCCCAGCTCCTCTCCACCCCCAATCCCGCCCCCGCCCCTTCCCCGCCCACAATCTGCCACCTGTGCTGGCTTACCTGCTCTGGAGTAGGTTGCTAGCTGTGGCAGCGGCTCCAAAATGACCGCTAGCAGTGTGCTGTGCGCACTGCCGTATGGCCTGTTATGACTGTGACGTGCTGTCCCACTGTCGTAACTAGTCCAATGGGATGGGGCTGTCAGCTATGTAAACTGCTCTGAGAACATTTGTGTTGAAAAGTGGAATATAAATATTCTAAAGAAATACATAATTCATTATGCCTATGAAGCTGCCTTACTGTTATACCATTGGTATATTTCAGTGGCGTTCCGAGGCTGGTGCGGAAGCGTACGTGTAGCAGGATGCCGCTTCGCGCATGAAAGCGCCCCTCCCCTCGCCGGTTGGAGCCATTCCCAGCAGTATGCTTTCACGCACGAAGCGGGATCCTGCTACTCGTACGCTTCCGCACCAGCCTCAGAACGCCACTGGTCCATTTAGATCAATGTTGTCTACTCTGACATGTCAGTGGCTTTCCATGGTCTCTCACAGTCCTGCTATGTGCGATCTTTTTATGTAGAGAGGCCAAAGATAGAGCCTGGCATCTTCGGCATGCAAACCATATGCTCTATCACTGTATGCCTACAGCCAAACTCTTCTGAAGTTGACTGGACGGAGGGACCTGGATTGGCAAGGAGGGAAAAACTTTCTCCATGTATATTTCTGCTCTTTCCCTCACAAGCATACAATACACACCATGTATACCATCACACCTGAAACAGGTATGCACATCTATTTCATTACATATGCACATGTTGTACAACAGTTTCCTGCTGCAAGTATACATCATGGAAAAGATGCACACAGTCAGTGTTTACTAAAAAAATGAAAAAAAAATGGAGCTCAAGTCCATCTGGAAGCCCTTCTAATCACTAAGGTATGAAGACTATGTAGTTACTGAATGGTGAGGAACATCTACTTGTAGGCACTTTTATCTGTTCTTTTTTCATATGTTACAAAGCTGCATCCTCACATTTAAAATAGATGGTGGGCTGAGCCCTAGAACAAATTACGCCCTGATTGTAGCTGTTTAAAATGTAACCACGTGTACAAGTGATATAGACTGTTCATGCTTTATGTGTGAAATGTCCCTGACGTAGTCAGTATACAGAGTCGTAGGAATGGGAGTGGCGAGGGGGCGGTACTCCCCCAGGCAGCAGGCAGGGGGGATCATACCGGCGATGGGGGCGAAGAAGTGGTGGTGGCGATATAGGCAGGAAAGGCAGCAGAATGGCTTGGAGGAGCCTGCAGAAGCCTTCTGCTGCCTCCGAGCCGCGTTTGTGTGTGTGTCCTGCCCTCCCATCCAGCTCCCGAGGGACGTTTGGCTCCGGCTGACGTCACTCGGGGGCGGGGTGAGTGACGTCAGCCTCACAAGTTCCTATGCCACTGTCAGTATAAGAACAAGGCTCTTTAAGTGCAGAAATCATGGCACATACACTACTTGTATAAAACTGAAACAAAAATTCTCTGGCATGATAATGTTCACACTTTATATAGAAAATGCAACACACAAGGAGAATTGCATTCTTATGCGATAACATGAGTCCTTGTCTTCATATTGATAAAAACCCTGCAATAAATACACGCCCCCAGCAATACCTAATATTCTAAGGAATTAGTTTGTGCAGTAGATCTCTTTATTAGTCAGATTTACTGCTCCAAACATCAATAATATTGAGGTTTAGCTTACAATGGAGCGCTGCTATTTTACACCAAACGAAGTGGAGGATCATGAGTGCTACAAGAGAGATTTGCAAGCATCAAAAACTTTTCCAAAGTATCACTGCTATGTTAGTGATTTCTGATGATAATAATGTTTTCATGTTGGATCAGTCTATGATTATACCATTCCAATGCTTAAAGGAAAAAAATCTGCTTTCTTTGAATTACCGGTACTTATCAATCTAATTGTGAGCAGATGAAAGATGACTTGTGTGCTGGCAAAATTTTGGAGAAAAGTCTAGTTAAAAATTGTATTCCACCTAAGCTTGAACTAGCTGTCTTGAACACCTCTCTTTGGGAGGGAAAAGAAAGGGTAAATAAGTAACATTCACTCATCCAATAACTGCCCTCGCAAGATGGTTCATCAAACATTTATTAATGACAGCTGAATTGTCAATATTAAACATTTATGAGGCTTGGTAGTCATACGTTTGTTTAGAATGAAACTGAATATTTTTACTCACTTGTTGTAACATGGACTTTTCTTTAAAAAAAGAAATGGATGCAATACATAAAAAGATCCTTGTGTACTTAAATCTCAACAATTTCAACAACTTGAAGCTTGGCAAACTTTGGACACAATCTAACCAAGTTAAGCCCCTTTAAATCCCACTAAAAAGTGCTTAACGGCAAAATCCTATCCCCGACTATGACGGCACAGTACTGCTCCACCAGCCTAGGGTGTTGCAAATGTGCCGTAAAGCACGTTCGCGGCACCCAGAGAACAAGCAGTGCTGGTGGGATGGCCTGTGCTGTCCTGCAGGCACTGCAGTCTGGATCCCCACGCACCGGAGCAGGTAAGGCTGCTCTGAGCAGCGTAGGAGCTGGGGGAGGGCGGGGAGGGGCGTAACAGGGCGGGGGATGGGCAGATCAGGCCCAGGAGCGGGAGGGATTAGCAATGCCGTGGCACGGCGTATCCTATCCTCCCTCCCAGGTCCTTTCCCCCAACATGGGGCTTCTCGGTTCCTGCCGGCTACACAGTTTTACCCGGGATAAGTGGAAAAATGTCCACTTCTCCTGAGGAGACCTCCAGCCCATCTCTTTCCAGCGTTGGATACAGCATGTGCCTCGTGCACACACTGCACAGGCACTGGATACGATTGGGCTGCATGTTTATTTGGGCCAGGCCCCTTTTCTAGGAGCTCTTACGTTTTAACAATAACAACGAACAGTTATCAAGCCCTTTATACAATCAGAAGATTGAAATAATTGATCTCCAAAAGCAGAGATATATCTATAAAATGTAATTTTATACTCACCGCTGTGCCATTGTTATCTCTAAAAACGTCTTGATTAAAATAGTCAAAGAGCTTCTTTTCTAATTGTAGCATAACCTGGAAAAATGAAGCAGAGCTTGAAAAACATAAAAAATGGACAGTTCTACAGTCTTCTAAGTTAGTCTTTCCAAACCAAACTGCATTTCTAGAACTTTCAGTTTTCTTCACTGAATCAGCGTTTCATCTGACTTCATGTTTTCTGCATGCAGTCTGAAGAAGCAAATTTTAACATCTGGGTTGATGTTATTTTTTTGCTGCTTACCGTATTGTCCCGAGTATAGGACGCTCCTGATTATAAGTCGCACCCTTAAAGTTTGGTGCTATTTTTTAAAGAAGACATTTTTAACTTTTTTTTAACTTAAATATAAACATTAGTAGAATAGTACAGCTTTAGTACAGTTAAAGGCATAGGCACCCTGTCCCTTATTGAATCTGGGCACTCTAGTATTAGTAGCCTTCCCAGATCCAAAGGGGGACAGAGTGCCTACCTTTTAACCTTTGGAATTTGGGCAGGTGTAGCTTGTTGCACCCTTCCATGATGATGAGCTGCACCTGCCCAAATTTCAATGAACAGTACAATCCTATGCATATCTACTCAGAAGTAAGTCCCATTGCATTCAATGGGGCTTACTCCCAGGAAAGTGTGCATAGGATTGCAGCCTAAAGGTAGGCACTCTTTCCCCCTTTGGATATGGTAAGCCTATGCAGGAGCTCTTGCTCTCAACTTTCAAACTGTACTCTCAACTTTTAAACTGCAAGATCAATAAATATCTTAGTTTCCTTAGAGTCCTGGGGTTGAAACTTAAGGGTTAATTTTTTCAAATGCTTCCAGAGGCTGCTGAGAGATAATGATCTCTCATGGTATTCAGCCATTTAGCAAGTGATTAAGAACTGCAAGGAAAGGCTTGAAAACACAGTGCTTTGCAGTTTAAAAAAAGAGAGAGGAAAAAAGCCCTGTTTTACCTTTGAAAAGAGACTTGGCTTGGTTTGAAAGCGCTTTGCATAAAACACTAGGCAGAAACGCTAGGCTTTGATTGTAGGGCGCACCCCCTACTTTAAAGACTTGCCTTAGGAGATAAAAGTGAGTCTTATACTCGGGCAAATACGTATATATGTGCGTGGAAAGTGCTTACCTGCACTGTAGAAGTGTTATGCACAAGTCAGGTACCCCTACTAAACATGCATAGCAGCCAAGTCAAAAAGTGGATAGTCATTTCCAAGTACTTTGGATAGCTTCCACAGCTTCTATTTCTCTGGAGCAAGAAACTGGATGCTACCCAATGAAAGAAGACAATGCTTGCATAGCACTCAAGGGAAGCATTAGTGGGTTGGTTTGGTGGGGCACTGACCGAAGACGCACACCCAACTGAGGTCCCACCCAGCTGACCCTTGAAATCCCAGTACCTAGGGACAGTGAGGGCCATGGGATTAAATCCAAGGGACAGACTTTGTCCCCAAACCCACATCACCCTGGCACCAGCACTGGAGGAACTCCTAGAGGAGAAGTACAATAATTTCCTTACATGCAAGAATACTTACATTCATATGTAAACTGGTTTGCTCTAAATTCTTATAACAAACTAAGATCATAGTGGAAGAAGGTATTACGGGTATCGCAGTCATATTAGTTCCAAAAACAGCGCTTCACAGCTGATCACAAATAATGACAGTTTTATCCGGAGCGAATCCAAATAAACAGAAATTACTTAAAATCAAAAAGACTGAAGGCTTGAGGACCTCAAGTAATTTCTGTTTATTTGGATTCGCTCCGGATAAAACTGTCATTATTTGTGATCAGCTGTGAAGCGCTGTTTTTGGAACTAATATGACTGCGATACCTGTAATACCTTCTTCCACTAAGATTATCGCTGGTTATAATAGCTTTCGTTCGAAAATCAAACTAAGATCAAATCATGGTTTCAGACCCTTTTATGTTAACAAGCGAGAGATAGAATAAACCACATTTTCCTGACATTATGCAAAACTGGTTTCTTCAAAAGTGAAAGTGAAAGTTTTGAATTTCCTCCTTTGCATGCAAAAGGAGAGGATGGAGCATGTGAGATTGAGGCTCTTCATAGTTTGTTCAAGATAATCTAAACCACGAGTTTAGATTATTTGAAGTCGGTCTCAGTATTGTTCCACTGAAGCCAAACAAGTTTTTTTTTTTTTGGGGGGGGGGGTGTTCTTGGAAAACTGACAAGAAGGACGTTCAACTATTTTTGTGTTCATTTCAGTGACAAGGATTGCATTTGGTTACATACCTTTCGGTCATTATCAGATTCACGGAATATTAGCTTGACTACTTCATTAGTGTCAGCAGCCCGGATAGTCTGCATTGTAGCCTTTGCACAAAGTGTCTGTTAAAGAAAAGGATACAAAGGGGGGGGGGGAAGAAGGATTAATAACCTTAAGAGATATGGACTAACTAGAGACTTCTCCCCTGCTTTCTAGATGTGAACTGGGATAGACACATCAAGTGACTTCCCTTACTAACGCACTTAGAATCAAAAGCAGAGAAAGAAATGGAAACGACGTGTTTCATGCACCAGACCTGACTTCTTTACTGTTCATATAAACGCCAACTGAACACAGCTTGATTTTTAACAAAGCAACGCCAAAACAATATGGCTAAAACAATTTTCTTCAGACTTGGATCTCTGTCATCTAGAAACGATTGCAATTTTACATAATAAGAATGAGTCAAAATTTTGGCGGACTCTGTGTTAAAAAAAAATAAATCTCTCAAAAGAGGAATGTCCAGTCTCTTTTAACACAAGCGAGGCATTTAACATGGGCTTTCCCCCTGCAAACACTTCGTACTGAGATCCTGTTACTGAGACCACAGGAAGTTTGAACGAAAACGTATTCCCTGCCAGGCTGGGCAGAGAAGAGAAGAGGAGGGACAGTGGCACACCAAACCCCTGGGGCAGTTGTGGCCTTTTCTTTTCTTTCCTTTGGCTCAAAGCTAATCACTTTTTCCACACATCCTCACAATTTGCCTCGGATCCCATTTTGTCTCTTTTGACAAGTAATTAACATTTTGCCATCTGTGTCTGTATGCAGCTACCAGTGAGGTAATCCACCAGCAAGCCATTCCCAAAGTGCGCTCCCTTTGGATACCAACCATTGAAATTCAAAGCACAAATTAGCTAATCAGGTCAAGCCCCCCAAAAAATAGCCCTTTGGACTCATGTGTCACAAATCAGTCTGGTCGCCTTGAAACAGCGCACCAGATTAGAACAAGCACCCGAACAAACCAAAGCGGAAAACCCGCCGCTCTCTAAAGCTGGTTTTCTAAAGCCCTAACAAATCGCTCCATCTTTCACTCATTTAAACCTTCCAAATGAGGGTCAATATGGTCCCCAAGCATCCAAATGCTAATGCGCTTAAGTGCGTTTAAGCAGCTTTCCGGAGTGAATGGGCCAAAGAAGGGCTCGAAAAGACAAGGCAGAGTTACTGTCACTGTCAAAAAGTCATTGTAGCCACCCCCAAAGTGGTTGCAATTCAAGAAATTCATGATTTCTGTCTCTTAAAGGCATCTGCTTGGGAACATTCCCCCCCCCCCCCAACCACCACCACTCGCTCCTCAAGCCGCTTTATATCTCACAGCTTCAGGCCTATTCCAAAAGAAGAAGAATTACCCCCAAAAATCTGATCAACTCTTGAGGGCCAATAAAGAGAAAAGGTCCAAATACCTTATTGCTTTCAAATTTCAGAGAGACAAAACGTTACCATATTCTCAAACAAAAAGTGATTAGGCAAAGCTTCATTTCGTATACAATCTGGGAGCATTCCTTCTCCCCACTCCACCTCCTTTCAGCTTCTACAAAGTCGTAGTCACCCAAGCAGAAAACTTTCGGAAACATGTGCCTTTTTAGGCAAGCCTGCTTATGAAGGGATTTTTTGTTGGTACTTAAAAAGGGGAAAAAAATTAAAATGCTACAAAAACACACTGCCCTTTTCAGTCTCCTACGGGTCTCTTGAAAGGTACCTTTTGAAAAAAGTGAGACAAAAGGAAATCAGAATAAAATCACGGGGCTGTCTTGTTTAATTGAAGACAACTGCCTTTTCCTATAGAAAATTGCCATCTCTGCCTTTTGCAAAGAAACTGGTGCTTGGGCTTTATATAGTCTGGGAAAAAGAAGGAAACGTGTTGCAGAACAGAGAGGTACAGACAGTCCTGCAAAAAGAACATAAGGTGTTCTAGGACACAGCTATAAATGTTTGGAGACAATAGTCCACATATATTTAATTTTCCATTTGTTAATTGGAATTTTAGTGTTCTGACATAGAATCTTAAACATATCAAGTACAGTTCCAATCCTGTTGAGGTCACTGGCAAATTCACTATTCATTTTAGGGCTGGGCCTGTCCAAAGAACCCTGCAGATCTGGATTGTTGGCTCAAAGATATCCCATGTTTAAATAAATGTGGTATCTCCTAGTTAGTCATTAAGTTCAATCCAGACTGAAGGGGCAGAGGGGAAGTTTGAGAGGAGATGCAACGCCAGATACTTGCTCCTGATCCAATTATGCACAGAAGTTCGGGAAATGGGCAGCACTGTCAGAACTGTTGTGTACTGTATCCGTTACTAGTTTAAATCACTGGGATGTCTTTGTATTTCACATGATTAGGATTGCGTTGAAAGAACAAACAGAATAGCAACAAGAGGAATCTATAAAATTGTTTAGCTATGTAAACTGCTTTATGAACTACTGTTTGCTGGAAAGAGGTACAGTATATCATCAATCATCATCATCATCATCATCATCACTTCAAAGCATAGATTCAGAAAACCAGTGACAACAGCAAATGTCAACTTTGTAAGGTGAAAGATGAAACAGTTGACCATCTAGTCAGTGCCTGTAGTAAGTAAGATTGTCCAAACTGACAATAAAGAACATCATGATAGAGTTGCAGCTATGGTTCACTGAAATCTTTGCAAATAATACAATTTACCTTCACACCAAAATTCATGGGATCATAAATCTGATGGGCAGCCTAATTCTATTCAGTGCCAGTGCAGAGTGGCCGCCAGGCACACGCTGTATCCTGTGCTGGAGAGAAGCGGGTTGGGAGGTCTCCTCCTGGAGGTCTCCCATTTGTCCGCTTACGCCAGGTAAAGCCCTAGCCTGCGCTATGGGGGTACTTGCATCTGCGCCAGAGAAAGAGAAGCCCCGTGTTGGGGTTTCAAGTCCAGGAGGGGGGATAGGACATGGTGTGTGCCAAGGCCGCCAATCCCTCCCCCCTCCTGGGCTCGATCTGTCCAACCCCCCTCCCCCAGCTCTGCTTGGGGCAGACCTTTCCTGCTCCATGGCACAGGGCACTGGGCTTGGCGTCAGAGTGCCGGCGCAGGCCTTGGCACCGGTGCTGCTTACTCCCCAGGGTGTAATGAACGTGCTTTACAGCATGTTTGTGACACCCTAGGCCAGCGCAGCACACGCTGCACTGGCCTACTGCTTCAGTAGGATTGCACCGAAAATCACTGAGAACAACCAAGCAAAGATTCTTTGGGACTTGAGATTACAGATAAACATCCAGAACAGCGATTTTCAACCACTGTGCCGCGGCACATTGGTATGCCGCAAATGGTCTGCAGGTGTGCCGTGGGAGTTTGGGGATCATATATAGGGTCATTGGGGAATGTGAGCCCCTGGGCCGCAGTGTGGTGTGCCTTGTCAATTAAAAAAAATGATGGTGTGCCTTGACAATTTTAGTGCCTTCTCAGTGTGCCATGAAAGGTTGAAAATAGCTGATCTAGAACATGATATGCCAGATATAACAGTAGTTTACAAAAAGGAAAAATCAAGTTTGGATCATTGATATTGCAATCCCAGGAGAGTGTAGAATTGAAGTTAATGATATGAGAAGATCACAAGATATTCGGGGCAGTAGAGCTCTGGGAGAAGAAGGTCAATATTGCGCCAAATGTCATTGGCACCCTTGGAACAGTGCCTAGAAGTCTGAAGAAACATCTCGACATTCTTGGTCTTGAGCAAATTACACCAGCTCAGCTCCAGAAAACAACATTGCTTGGAACAGCAAGAATCCTACAACAATATCTCTGTGATTCCCAGGATCTTGGCTAGATCCCGAATTGCAGAATATAACCAGCCCAGCATAGGCATTTGATTACTGTCAGCTGGGTATGTGAAGTGACTTTATTGGGAGCGCGTGATACGTGCAAGATGTTGATGATGATCAGTATCCAAGGGTCTGATTCTGGCTATTTTTTAAAAAAATAAAAGTCATACTAAGCTAGTTGGTATGCAACAATGAAATCAAAGTCATGTCATATAGTTAGTAGAGCATGGATTATTCTGATTATTTTGAAGCATCTATTTTTAAGATGCAGTCACCTGCCCAGGTAAGAGAAAATTAGGACAGCGCAATCCTGTACAAACATAGGCTGGAGGAATGAGTGCTCTGCCGGCCTAAGGCGTCGCAAACGTGCCATAAGTGCAAGCGGCGCTGGTGCAGAGGATAGTGCAAGCGGCGTAAGTGCAAGCAGTGCTGGTGCAAAAGTAAAATTAATATTAAAAGGGTAAGTAAAAGAATATTAACTCTTTTATTAGTATTAAAAGAGTACTTAGTATTAGTATTAAAAGAGTATTAACTCTTTTACAATTATTAAAAGAGTACTGACTTCTTTTGGAGCACATTTTGGAATGAGAGTATTTCCTATTATTGTTTGTAGGGTTGTTTTCACTATACAACGTACTTTACGTGTCTTACTTAGCTTACAGCCCAATCCTATCTTGGGCTGGCGCCATTCTCTGCTGCATGCAAAAGAAGTCAGTACTCTTTTAATACTGCTGGCTCACAGCATGCAGCAGAGAGTGGTGTCAGTCCAGCATAGGATTGGGCTGTAAGCTAAGTAACAGTGCAATCCTATCCAACTTACACCACCGGTGTAACCAGTGGGGGAAGGCAGGGCGGGAGGCTTTGGAGGGGAGGGAAGATTTAAATCCCCTTTGAATGCCCCTTTGGAGGGGATTTGAATCCCCTTTCCATTCTGGGGCCTCCCGTTCTCGCTGCACTGCTGGTTACACCGGTGGTGTAAATTGGATAGGATTGCACTGTAAGACTCGTAAAGTCATTGTATAGTGAAAACAACCAATAATAGGAAATACTGTCGTTCCAAAATGTGCTCCAAAAGAAGTCAGTCCTACAACAAAAGGAGGAAGGACACTATTTCCATCCTTAGGAACTGTCTTAATACATGCAAAATTTGATCTATAATGTTAATTGTTAATTGGGAAGGATAATAATAAGGCACCTTAAAGGGTATGTTAGGGAGAATTACTGAAAATACATATGAAAAACTTTGAACAGTCAAAACTCTACATAAATGCTATGTATTATTAGTTTACCAAATCAAAAGTTGTCCTAGTTTCCAGCCAATCAGCACTGTGCACAGCAGGCTTCTGCTATAAACACACAGACCTCATTTCTGTTGAGTTCCATCTGGGAGAGAAGTTTATGCATCAAACTCTTTACAGTGAGTGTGCTTTCACAGCGAGTTCATTACTCAAATTATAGATGGCTATTTGCACCCAGAGTTTGGTGAGTCAAGAAAAAAAGCTGGGAGACAGGCACTTTGCCAGTGGCCATAACTGACTTAAGGTATTTGCAACAGCTGATCAGGTGAAGAGATCAAAAATGTAAAATGTAATGGCTTTTGAGACGTGTAATGGATTTTCTCAACATGACTTATACCAGGGTAGTTGCAGTCGTATCCCCAATGTGATGCTACGACTAGCTACATTTTAAGTAGATTCCTGCTTGTCTCTTGAATTATCATGTAGTCACTGTTTGGAGGCATGACCAACCAGTTAATCTCCAAGTACAAAAGGCAAGGGATAAATGTAATTTAGATCCAATCCCTCAAACTCTGAGATTCATCCTAGCCTTATGTGTAGAGAAGAGTTCACACAGTATATTTATTAATTACATTTTTGTCCTGCCCTTCCTCCAAGGAGCAGTGGTGTTGATGGTTATCCTTACAACAACCCTATGAGGCAGGTCAGCTGAGAAGTAGTGACTAACCCAAGGTCACTGAGTGAGCTTCATGACAAAATGAGGATTTGAACTTAGATCTCCCTAGTCCTGATATGCGAACCACACCATCACGTCGTTGGCTTTCTAAGAATATGTATCCAAGAAGTAATTTTTCATAGTTTGAAAAGTAAACAGTCTTTTACCACTGCAAAGGAAGTTTGCAAAGTACTGATGCAACGTTTACAGGAAGGTAAACACAATACTGACTTGACTAATTTGAAACAGAGAATCGGTGAAAACAGCTCAGAGAAATGACCCAATGCTATTACACCATATTTTAACAATAACAGCTAGTAAATTACTATTCTTTCCTCCGTATCTTCAAGAGATGCTCAACGCATGTGTCACTTGTTTGGATGCCAAGAAGCTACAAATCTCAGAGCCCTCCAACGTTCAGCGGTGACAGAAGCATTCTGTTCCACCCATAGGAACACATTTGCTTGCTCTTCTGTTCGAAGTCATACATACTGTTTTAACTCATCTGCTTCCCCATTCTCTCCAGGCCAGGAGGACAAATTGCCCACTGTGGCTCCCTTTCAGAAGCAGCACAGCGCGCAAAGAATCGTGACTGAGCAGAAACACAAGGAACAGGCACATAAAAATTCATCACTTTGGCCTTTTGACCTGTTACCACTGGGTTTGGCATACCCTGTCTCAAAAAGTGGCACCAGGGGAGAACTAAGCAGACCGGCTGAGTGAAATTACTGACAAAAAATATCTTAGACACAGGAAAAGCCCACCAGATGCTTCATTGTCTTTCTGGAGAAGTGGTGCTGAAAAAAAAAGGGGGGGGGCGATCTACCACATGGCATATTGGGTGGAATAAGTAGTGTCATTGTTTCAGAGCAGCTCTGTCACTTTACTGACTGCAGTACAAAGAGGTGTAAAGCAAGATTTAATCCTGACTTTTTAGCCAGCAGATTAAAACCAATCGTGCCAGATGTCCACAAGACTGTTTAACATACAGAAAGCTCCCCAACCCCAACCCCTGTTACACTATGAGGAGCAAAGGCTCCAATAACTTCTTTATTTCACTTATTTTTATTGAGGAAGAAAGAAGGTTGTTGTAATGGCTTTTAAGATGCCCATTAATTATTCCCTCCCCCCACCCCAAACACCAAGCCCTTCAAAACGAAACAAAAATGTATCAATAACGTATATTGCCAAAACGAAGTCAGGTCATTAAGTTAATCAATACTGTACACTGCCAAATTAAAACAAGCCACAAGCCAAGAGAAAAATGGAGGAAACTAGGCCTTAACCTAAAACAAAGTTAAGGGCACCTCCACACTTTAAATGGTATTTACACTGGTGTTTCCTACAGCAAAACACATGGATGGAATACATTTATTTAAAATATTTTTATCCCGCCTCACCCCTTGTCACCAAGACACTGAGGGGGAACGACGACTTACAACAATTTAAGGTATGTACGTATACCTTTAAATGCTTACGTATAGCTGTTTGGGGGGACCTGGGCCAATTTCATTTCATTATCCTTTATTAGGCATTAAAGATACAATAAGACCAATTTGGACCTGGGCCAATCAGATTTGCCAGACATGTGTATGCAGATGTTTAAAATTGCACGTACATACATATTTTACTTCCACACTTTACGCATTTGCTTCAGAAAACAGCAGTGTAACATTAAAACTTCCTAAAGAAGTTCTACTGAGTAGCATTGCTGTAAGAAATAAGGAAACATTTCTTGCAGGAAAAGAAGACCAAGATACCATACAAATACATTATGATAGACGTATTAGTTTAGTGGTGATAAATGCATTAGATATTTCAATCTAATGCCTTAGATTTAGAATGATACAGTCCATAGCCTTACACAGTTCTGTGGTATAATAACAACAGAACAACAAGAGGCCTGGAAAAGGCATTTCAAACTCCTAGCGGACCATAGTTTTGGGAGTGTAGCATCTATTACTCCTTCAGTATCAGCCAGGTTTAGGATCAAACTATGTGTTAAATTAAGAGATGGGGTTAAAACTGGAAATGTCTCTTTTTACTTACACACACACACACACACACACACACACACACACACACACACACACACACACACACACACACACACACAGACAGGGAAAATGCGGATTGGGAAAGGAGCACAGAGGGAGGTCAACACTTTCCCCCCTGCACTGTTTTCATATCCCAAATTCCTCCAAGAGGTTATAGCCACTTGGGGGAGCCGCTTTTGTGGGGAAGACAACATGGAGAAGAGCATCAATCTCCCTATGCACTAATTTGCTTTGGGCCCCCCTGCAATTGCTGTTTGTGGGGGGGGGGAAGACACCTTGTTTTTATTATACAACGTACTTTACAAGTCTTACACTGCAATCCTGCTTACATAGGATTTACACTTAAATTACTTAGCTTACAGCCCAATCCCATCCTGGGCCAGCCCAAGTACAGTTCGCTTGAGGAAAGCCAAGAATGCAACTATGTCACATAATACGAGCTGCTTCTCCTGGTGACTGGAGGAATACTGGCCTGTGAAGTAGCTGTGTCATGGAGCCTTGCAGATTCTGCTGTACCAGAGTAGTGTACATCTCTTAATAACGGACTTAATGCAACATGTCGTTTGACCCTCACAAGTTATTTACATTCCTAGAAACCCTGGCAATCAGATATCTGGGTTTTTTTAACGGCACTGTGTATGGACAACAACAAAAATAAATATATTAACGTCTCTGCACATAGTGCTGTCGTCCAGTGTCTGAGAAAGTATGAGCTGTGAACAGGAAAGTTCCCAATGAAAATTCTGTCTCTGCCACGAACTCATTAAAAGTTTCTTTTGACGTTACCTCAGTAGCACGGGAGCCACCAATAGCATTTCTTCTTCCTGCACTACTCTGGTACAGCAGAATCTGCAAGGCTCCATGGCACAGCTACAACATTCGTCCCCTTCCCCCAGTGTAGAGCTGGAAGACCCCGAAGGGCCTCCTTGGATGTGGCCAAGGTGGCCATGTAATGGCAGACGAGCCCAGGAATGGGATGGGGATGCTGCGGCTGAATCCCCGCCCCCTCCTGGGCTGGTTCGTCCAACTGCCGCCCAGCCCACCCTTGCACTCACCGGTGGGAGCCTTACCTACCTCCAGAGGTGGCTGGGTCGGTTCCGCAGCAGAGTGAGGGATGCTGGCCTGTGCGCTGGCGGCCCTTACATGCTGGGTGCCAAAAACACGCTTTACTGCATGCTCCACAGGTGGATACTTATGCAGGATTGCGCCGTTAGACTGCAATCCAATACACACTTCCCTAGGAGTAAGTCTAATTGAAATCAGTGGGGCTTATTTCTGATTAGACATTCATAAGATTGTGGTTAGAAATACAGTATTACACTTTGAGATCTGAAAATCAATGTATCAAATGTAACAGATTCAATGTTTTAAACACTGTTTTATTAAGTAGGGTTCTTTAGAACAATCATGCCACTTGCCTTCAGAGGAAAACAACTACTCCTATTCCAGTCAAGTGCAAAGAGGAAAACTGCACAGCATCTGCCCCTCCTGCCTCTCCCACTATGCTCTCTTGCCTGGTGCTGTGCTCATTTCCTTTTTCTCTTATAGCTACTAGAAACAGCGGCAGCAAGGACAGAGGATAGGAAGTGGTTGCAGCAAGGAGGATGGTGGGACAAGTGCAAGATTTACCACTCGGCTGGGTGGAGATGGTGGAGGAGCAGAGCAACTATATACTGCAAGAACTCCTGCGGCTTGCAACGTATTTTTGTGTTCTACTGCACGCAAGTCTCTAGTCCTCCCCATTTGTGGGACCTTGTGGATTCTTGATAGAGAGGGCCAGGACCCCTCAGCATTAGGGGCAGGCTTTATCCCTGAAATGGTGTGCTCGTGCAGCATGTTATCCCCCCCCCCCACACACACTGGGAACCATTCACTTATATGGCAAAAAGTAAAGGACTAACCTGGGGAGCTGACCTCCACCTCTGGTGACTCCAGTGCCTAAGGTGATGGACTGATTCCCCCCCCCTCGTGAACTAGGTAGCAGATTGCAGCCAGTTTATGTTGTCCCACAGGAGCCCCAAAGAATCAAACCTGTTCCCTATGCCCACAGCACTGCCCTGTCTGCATTCTGTTTATTGGTAACACTATACGGCAACACAACATAGGCACTATTTTATAGATACAAATAAGAGCATCATCATGGCAATAAGACTTGAACATACAACTAAAGTACAAGTACTAAACAGCAGTCAGAGTATTAATAGCTTCCGATTACTGTCAAACATAGAACTAATGATACAACTGTATTTTCAGGGTCCCTTTGGCCCTGCGCTGTCATTGACAATCCATGGGAATTCAATTACGCTTATTCTTTTGAAAAGAAATCACTGAATGTTCTGCAGGATCTCATTAGGAACCTCATTTATGCTACAAATACTTATTCTGGTCTGAAAATATTTTATCAGACATATATCTAGCAAACTATTGTACATTAAAAGTAGTTTAAAACACTTTCCAAACGTTTCACCATACTAAAACACACCTTTGGAAATCGGTGAATTAAGTTTGTCTCGGCATTTAAAACAAATCGTACTAAGGTGAATGATGCTATCCTAACTATGTCAACATTTAGGAAAAAAGAACAGCTGGTTTATTTTAGTAGGAACTACTAAAATATGTCTATTTAAAATGGGCAGCATGCAGCATTTGAGGCTCATAGGAAATTACATGACTTTCAACTCTCATTCATTTTAAAATTATACAGTAAAGCTTGTAGCTCTCACAGTTAGAGATACTATTACACACAGTTAAAGCTCTTTAAAGAGCTGGTGTTGTGTAGTTGCCAAGAGGCTGAGCCCTCCCCCTCCCCCCCCCGATTCAAAACTCTTCTCTACCACAAACTCATCAGGTGGCCTTTGACAAGCTGCTCCCTCTTAGCCTCCTTACAGGGTTGTTGAAAGGACAGCATCAAGACAATGTGTGAAGTGCTTTACACACTTACAAAATGCCAATCAAAGGTTAAGCACTATTATTTAAAGTTTAATTTCCTTTGCTTGTTTTGCATTTTGCTTCTTTTGCATCTTATCTGAATAGTGACCTCACAATATGTTAGCTTATGGTATTGTATTTGTACATGTTGATTTACATAGTGACTTGGCCACTATTCTGATGCATAAGGATGTAAGTACATGGGATGGTGTCAGAGGTTGATCATATCAGAGGTTGGCCATATCAAATGCTGGTCAAGGCCCATAACCATCCAAGGGTTCACTTGTCCAGGTCAACCCCTGAATTCTCAGTACTGGTGGTAGAGCCAATAAGCTACCAGGGGAGTGCTAGTATCATGGGGGGGCACAGTGCAGATCTTTGTCCCAGGACCCCCAGCAAAGTGGCACCAGCATTGCATTATTTTACCACAATAAAGATGAACTGCAGCAAAACCAATTTTTGCTAGAATGTTATTAACCCTGCAATCAAGTAACCATTTCAAATACAGGTCACCCCTTTCTTTCCTTTCTTTTTACCACCCACGGATTTGTCTTAACATGGGTGGCTTCCCTGCGCCTCCGAACCAAACCGCCCCCCCCCCGCGGATAACAAGGACTGATTGTAATGTCCTTCTAAATACTCAGTTAAATATTACCTGGGTGTTTTTTTAAGCTGTAGCAGTTCCTACCAAGCAGTATTTGCATTCCCTTGCAAGTTGCATACCTATCAAACTCACAGAGCCACAGTACATTTCTATACTGCTCTTCCCCACAAAACCAAACAAAACTCCCAATGAAAAAAACTTTTGGATAGCAAGTCCTAGCACACAGGCAGGTCTTTGATAACAAGCTTTTAATTGTAATAGTGGTCTCTATCGTTTCTAGATGTTTTTATTAGTTTTAGTTAACTATTTTTTATTGTTTTTTAAAAAGTAATTATGTTTTTTGTATTTGTATTTTTTTTTTGTTATAAGCCACCTTGGGTCCCTTCAGGGAGAAAGGCAGAGTAAAAGTATTGTAAACAAACAAACATGCTATAAAATAAGTGCAGTCTCATTCATAGTCACAAACCCATTATAAGTCCTCAGTCAAGCCATTATTCTCATACTAACCAGTTGTTACATTTTGGAGAGGCTTTTCAACCTGGTATGCATTGCATACCTCTTACATAAGAACATAAGAAGAGCCTTGCTGGATCAGGCCAAAGGCCCATCTAGTCCAGCTTCCTGTATCTCACAGTGGCCCCACCAGATGCCTCCGAGAGCACACAGCCAACAAGATAACCTGTTCCCTGTTGTCACTCCCTTGCACCTGGCACAGAGAAAACCAACTTCTAAAGCCAGGAGGTTGCTCTTGCCTTCACTTCCAGGAGAAAATAGCAAGTGAGCGGGCTTGTTGTTGTTGTTCAGTCGTTAAGTCGTGTCCGACCCTTCGTGATCCCATGAACCATATCCCGCCAGGCCTTCCTGTCCTCCACTATCTTCCTGAGTTCGCTCATTTTCATGTTCGTTGCATCGGTGATGCTGTCTAACCATCTCATCCTTTGCCTTCCCCTTCTCCTTTTGCCTTCAATCTTTCCCAGCATCAGAGTCTTCTCCAGAGAGTCCTCTCTTCGCATTAGGTGGCCAAAATATTTGAGTTTCAGCCTCAGTATCTGTCCTTCCAGGGAACAGTCAGGGTTGATTTCATTTAGGATTGACTGATTTGATCTCCTAGCATTCCAAGGGACTCTCAGGAGTCCTCTCCAGCACCACAGTTCAAAAGCATCTATTCTTTGGCGCTCAGCCTTCCTTATGGTCCAACTCTCGCAACCATACATTGCTACTGGGAACACCATCGCCCTGACTATGCGAACTTTTGTTGGCATGGTGATATCTCTGCTTTTTATTATGCTGTCTAAGTTTGCTATAGCTTTCCTTCCAAGGAGTAAGCGTCTTTTAATTTCATGGCTGCTGTCTCCGTCTGCAGTGATCTTGGAGTCCAGAAAAGTAAAATCTAGATCGAAAACTTTCATGGCTCGTCGTTACACACACATGTCGAACAAATACGGGAATCACCGCCATGGAATAAAAGAACGATTTTACTGACTTCCGACTGCAGCGGGTTTCCTCAAGGGCAGCCGCTGTAGAAAATACAATAAAATCCAAGGAGAATGTATCATCCAACGTTTCGCTCTGGCAAGTCTCAGAGCATTGTCATAAGATCAATCAAGATGATTGTAGATGGTATTGTCCTCAGATCACCCTTCCTTCAATTAAATACACGAAAGCGCGGGAACCAGTTCTTCGAAAGCGGAAATGTAACAGCGAAACAGCGAAAGTAGGTCATTTCCGCTTTCGAAGAACTGGTTCCCGCGCTTTCGTGTATTTAATTGAAGGAAGGGTGATCTGAGGACAATACCATCTACAATCATCTTGACTGATCCTATGACAATGCTCTGAGACTTGCCAGAGCGAAACGTTGGATGATACATTCTCCTTGGATTTTATTGTATTTTCTACAGCGGCTGCCCTTGAGGAAACCCGCTGCAGTCGGAAGTCAGTAAAATCGTTCTTTTATTCCATGGCGGTGATTCCCGTATTTGTTCGACATGTGTGTGAAAGTAAAATCTGTTACTGCTTCCATTTCTGCCCCTTCTATTTGCCAGGAATTGATGGGACCAGATGCCATGATCTTAGTTTTATTAATGTTGAGTTTCAAGCCAACTTTTGCACTCTCCTCTTTCACCTTCATCAAGAGGCTCTTTAGTTCTTCTTCACTTTCTGCCATTAGGGTGGTATCGTCTGCATATCTGAGGTTGTTGATATTTCTCCCGGCAATCTTGATTCCGGCTTGCAATTCATTCAGCCCTGCATTTCTCATAATGTACTCTGCATATAAGTTAAATAGGCAGGGTGACAATATACAGCCTTGCCGTACTCCCTTCCTAATTTTGAACCAATCGGTTGTTCCATGGCCGGTCCGAACTGTTGCTTCTTGACCCGCATACAGGTTTCTCAGGAGACAGGTAAGGTGGTCTGGTACCCCCATCTCTTTAAGAATTTGCCACAGTTTGTTGTGATCCACACAATCAAAGGCTTTTGCGTAGTCAATGAAGCAGAAGTAGGTGGTTTTTTTGGAACTCTCGTGCTTTCTCCATGATCCAGCGCATGTTGGCAATTTGATCTCTAGTTCCTCTGCCTCTTCGAAACCCAGCTTGTACGTCCGGTAGTTCTCGGTCCACATACTGCTGAAGCCTAGCTTGTAGGATTTTGAGCATAACCTTGCTAGCATGTGAAATGAGTGCAATTGTACGGTAGTTTGAACACTCTTTGGCACTGCCCTTCTTTGGAATTGGAACGTAAACTGACCTTTTCCAATCCTTTGGCCACTGCTGAGTTTTCCAAATTTGTTGGCATATTGAGTGCAGCACTTTCACAGCATCATCATTTAGGATTTTAAGTAGCTCAGCTGGGATATTATCATCTCCACTAGCTTTGTTGTTAGTAATGCTACCTAAGGCCCACTTGACTTCACTCTCTAGGATGTCCGGCTCTGGGTCAGTGACCACACCAGTGTGGTCATCAGGAACGTTAAGATCTTTCGTGTATAGTTGTTCTGTGTATTCTTGCCATCTCTTCTTAATCTCTTCTGCTTCTGTTAGGTCTCTTCCTTTTTTGTCCTTTATCATGCCCATATTTGATATCTCCAATTTTCTTGAAGAGATCTCTAGTCCTCCCCATTCTGTTGTTTTCCTCAATTTCCTTGCATTGTTCATTTAAGAAGGCCTTCTTATCTCTCCTTGCTATTCTCTGGAAATCTGCATTCAGTTGTTTATATCTTTCCCTTTCACCCTTGCTTTTTGCATTCCTTCTTTCCACAGCTATTTGTAAAGCCTCATCTGACAGCCACTTTGCTTTCTTGCATTTCTTTTTCTTTGGGATGGTTTTAGTTGCTGCCTCCTGTACAATGTTACGAACTTCCATCCATAGTTCTTTAGGCACTCAGTCTACCAGGTCTAATGCCCTAAATCTATTCTTCACCTCCAGTGTATACTCATAAGGGATATGGTTTAGGTCATATCTGACTGGTCTAGTGGTGTTCCCTACATTCTTCAGTTTAAGCCTGAAATTTTGCAATAAGAAGCTCATGATCTGAGCCACAGTCAGCTCCAGGTCTTGTTTTTACTGACTGTATAGAGCTTCTCCATCTTTGGCTGCAAAGCACATAATCTATCTGGTTTCGGTATTGACCATCTGGTGATGTCCATGTGTAGAGTCGCCTCTTGTGTTGGAAAAGAGTGTTTGCTATGACCAGCGTGTTCTCTTGACAGAACTCTGTTAGCCTTTGCCCTGCTTCATTTTGTGCTCCAAGGCCAAACTTGCCTGTTGTTCCGTTTATTTCTTGATTTCCTACTTTAGCATTCCAGTCTCCTATGATGTAGACATCTTTTTTGGGTGCTAGTTCTAGAAGGTGTTGTAGGTCTTCATAGAACCGGTCAACTTCATTTTCTTCGGCATCAGTGAGCGGGCTGTACCATGTTTATTTGAACATGGTATCTCCACGATGACCTGATCAACAAACACCATGCTTTGGGGGCAGATTGAGCAGTCAGGGAGCTACTACATAAAAATACATGCACCACTCCCTGGTTCATTTGATTCTTTCTTGTTGCAGTAAGGACAAAGGGTATACAAGAGTCTGAACTTCATATCATGTTTAGAGCTCTTCTTCTAAATTAACTGAACAGAGCCCCTCAAGCTTCAGTTGCCCTTCTGTAATATAGGGGCAATAATGCTGACCTACCTTACAGGAGTATTAGAAAGATTTGTGAAATAATATATGTGAAGCCTCGACAACTGAATTCTCAGAGATATTCTCAGAGGTATTTAGAGATACCACATTAATAACCATCATTTATTTTTCAGATATGGACCAGCTTGGTTACAAAGAGCAATCAAGGTAGCTTACTACTAGTAGTATGAATCCCTGTATGTCTTGCATAATATGATGCTCTGATGCTTCTACGGCTAGACTTTTTTTTTCCTGCTGTGACTATGAAAAAGACAAGGATTTACTTCAACAAATCCACTGAAATGAGGCTCTTGACAGGCACCATCATGAAGATATGTTTTCTGCTTTCCAAGCTGAACACAAATCTAGCAAAGAACTGCTGGAATTTGTCCTCACTAGAATCTTTCCTCAACCCAATTTTGTTTCCCACTGCAAAAGTGTGTCAGACTTTAACACGATATTACTATTCTTTATTTCTGAATTGCTCCAAGGAACACTCGGGTGGGTGGGCTCCCAGATACATTTTACCAATTTTTCATGCCCATCCCTCTAAATGTGACCCTGCTCCTGGGCTTTTATCTCTTTGACAACTTCACGCAGGAAAACATGCAGCTCCTCTGATAGCATGAAATTGGAAACAATGGCCTGTGGAAACAAAGCAGGAGAGAGAGAGAGAGAGAGAGAGAGAGAGAGAGAGAGAGAGAGAGAGAGAGAGAGAGAGAGAGGCAAGATACAGGCTGGGCCCTGCCTGATTTTTAGCCACAAACAGATGTTTATAAGACCCAATTCCTGAGCAAGCTGAAAGGAAAAAGCTTGTAAAAGAAATATACCTAAAAGACAATGGATTGAAGAATCTGAAATAAAAGACTAGGGGAACCTAGATTGGTTTCAACAGATAAATCTTTCAAATAAAAGCAAGTCTTTTCTCCACCATGAATTTCAATGGCTCATTTTTCTTCCTTGCTTAAAACAAAAGGAAAAAACAACCACCACATCCTGAATTCCAAGACAGGGATTTCTTCAATATCACTATGCACTTCACAAGTTTGATGTTCCCTTGCCATGTATATTAAAAAAAAAAGATTGATTTAACTTCAGTAGCAAACTTTTACTTCTAGTTTCTAATGCACTTTAATTTATTGAAACAGACAGCTCTCTTCAGTCCTGAAAGAGGAAGCCAAGCTGTTATTGCTGAAAAGAGGCTTAAAAACACCAACAGAAAAGGTTATGCTCAGAGAATCTTGATTGGAGAGGGACCTAATACTTGCCGTTGGTCCGAATTATGTTCAGTTCCTTTTTGCTTTTCATGTGCATTATTTTGGGCTGAAGGGGGAAAAAAGGACCCATGTGAAGAATCTACGAAGCGCCATCATCATGAATCAAGCCATGGGTTCTGTTTCACAAAAGACGATATGCACCATTTACGAATGGAACAAAGTGCAGAATTACTTTTCCGAGTGAAGTTTCTGCTTTTGTGACTAAACCTCTCTTCCTCTTTCTTGCAGAGCCTGCTATCCAAAAGGCTCAGCACTATGCTTCAGTGCACAAAATTCATGTATTCATTACAGGGGGAAAAATCCTTGAAAAATTAGCACAAAGGAGAGTGCATAATTTAAGGTCTGCTACGGGTAGCCCTCACTTGAACTCTTTCACATTTACATAGGTTTCTTTATTGATACAGCAAACATGATAAACAGAGCAAAGAGCTAAAATAAGCATTTCGTCAACTATTAACAAGGTGTATGCCTATTATTTTGTAGACGTGATAACACCCAAAAGCAATATGGGGCTCAAATATGTATTTGGAGAACACAGACTATATCTTTCTGTAACTTGAAAACTGAAGATGTTCCTCCACAGCCTCCCCCCCCCCCGCTTCAGTCCTGCTTCAGAAAATATTGCCTGCCAGCTACCCTTCATGCTTAACCTAATTGACTGGGCCAGTGACAAATCTTGGTGTTCATCCCTAAACCTTTAAGGTCATTTTGCAAATGCTGTTTTCACAAAAAAGATCTCGAATTTCTTGAATGAGTGTCTACCAGCATACATATTTCCTGTAGGTTCATCCAGTTCTGATCAAGTGGTCCTGTGATACTTTCACAGAAGTAAGAAACGCAACTCCCAGCACAAACCACTGTGGTTGGGTTTGCCGCATTGAAGTATGGTTTTCTGAAAAAACGTTTTTCTTGAGATATACCGTAGAAACATTTATTTACGGTATTTATAGACCACTTTTCCAAAAGCTCAAAATGGTGTACAATGGAATATAATAAAACAATAAAGGATTTAAAACATATAAGAATAAATACAAGAAGATAAAAAATTAACAACAATACAAGGAGCAGATGAAAACATCAAAAATAAAACGATGAAAGCAGCAGAGAGTACCAATATGCACACTAATTAAAAGGGGTCCCTAGGGACATCATCCCTCCTCGAAAGCCAAGCCAAGCAAGTGTGCTTTTAAACTTCACCGGAAATATAGAAGGGGGGCTGTCCACAGATCTTCTGGGAGTTGATTCCACAGATGCGGTACCACAGTAGAAAAGGCCCTGCACCTGTTGCCACTCCTTGGCTTCAAATGGCAGCAGTATCCTAAGCAGGGCCCTATCTCATGATCATAGGGGACAAATAGGATTATGCAAGAGAAGGTGATCCTTAAGAGATCCTGGTTCCATGCCATATAGGGCTTTAAAGGTAATCTCCAACACTTTGATTTGGGCTTGGAATTGAATGGGCAGCCAGCATAGCCACCAGAGCAATGGCATGGAAGACTCAAACTGCCGAGCCCTAGTGACCACCTGCATTCTGCACTAACTACAGTTTCTGGACCATCTTCAAGGGCAGCCCCATGTAGAGACGTTACAGTAGTCTAAACAAGATGTTGTTAGGGCATGGATCACCGTTGCCAGATCTGACTGACTCAAGTATGGTTTCATGTAGATATTAAATAGCATGGCGAACAGAATGGATCACAGTGGCACCCTGCAAGTCAACAATAAGGGTGCCAAACAGGTATCTCCTGGCCTCACCATCTGGATCTGATCTGCCAGGAAGTAATGGAACCGCTGCAGAATAGTGCCTCCAAGTTGCAACCCAGCCAACCGGTCCAGAAGGATACTATGGTCGATGGTGTCGAATGCTACCGAGAGGTCTAGCAGAATTAACAGGGACACTGCTACTTCCTTTACAAAGAATGAGTTGGTTAGTTCTGATTCCTTAAAACTTTCTCATTATTTTTGTACATCGTACACCAGAATGATAGTCCAGAAGTTATTTTGTGTAAGTGCCTGCCAAAATGTCATATTAATTAGGCACCAATTAAAAAACAAATATCTTCATTCCAATATACTGTAGCAGGTACTTGGTAAGTTATAAACCTGAAATCAGTGTTGCCTGTAAGCTGCAAGTGGAGCTCCGTGCAGCATGGAGCTTGGCAACCCGGAAGTTCGGTGATGATGTGTGACATCATCGCCAAGCATCCATAGATGAAGAAGAGGTTCGTGCACATGCATGGACCCTTTAAGAGAGAATATAGCCTGCAACTTGAGTTAATTCAGCATTATTACTTTCAGATAAAAGGAGATCACCCCATAGCTAACAAATAGTGCACAAGATTGACACCCTTCATATTTGCAAGCTGGAGACATTAGACAGCGCTGTCCTGTTGAACAATACCACTGGAGTACTTTTCAAATAACAAAGAAAGAAAATTTAAGGGGATGCAATCTAGTGTCATAGTGCAATTTGGCTTATTTACCATATATCTGATTGGTAATTTATTTTATTTATATTTATTTACAATATTTCTATCCCGCCTTTCTCCCCGAAGAGACCCCAAGGCGGCTTACAACAGAAAAAATACAATGCATGCATTTTATGGAGCAAAAAATAGGGAAAAAAGTTTTAAACTTACCTGGGCTTCTGGGTGCTTCGGGGAGGCCTGTGGGGGCTTCAGGGAGGCCTGCGCGAGCCTCTGCAGGCCTCCCTGATCTTCCGTTTGGCGCTAAATGGCTCTTTTCAGCCATTTCTGGTTTTCCGAAAACCGGAAATGGCTGAAAAGAGCCATTTAGCGCTGAACGGAAGATCGGGGAAGCCTGCAGAGGCTCGCGCAGGCCTCCCCGAAGCCCCGGTAAGTACCTTTTTACTTTTTTTGGTAACCTTCGCTCCATAAGACGCATGCTTTCCCCCCCAATTTTTTTTTGGGGGGAGGTGCGTCTTATGGAGCGAAAAATACGGTACATAGTTAGTTTCAAAACAATAAAAAACAGTTAACAGAAACTAATAAAAACAACATTTAAAAATTTATTAAAATGTATTACAATTAAAACAGATCATAAAAACAGCAGCATCCCACCTTTTTTAAGGCAAGGACTCAGAAGGCTTCTTTGAACAAGAAGGTTTTTAGGCTTCGCCGGAAAGTGTCCAAGGAGGGAGCAGTTCGTAAGTCAAGGGGGAGGGAATTCCATAAGATTGGTGCCACTACTGAGAAGGCCCTATTTCTGGCCACCGCCCCTCGCACTTCCCTGGGCGACGGTACCCACAAAAGGACCTTATCTGATAATCTACGGAGACGAGCCGGACTATATAGAAGTAGGCGGTCTCTCAAATATCCTGGCCCCAAGCCGTATAGGGCTTTAAAGGTCAAAACCAGCACTTTGAACTGGGACTGGAAATGAATCGGCAGCCAGTGTCGATACATACTATGAGGATTGTGTGTATACATCCACTCTAAGGAGATAAGGAAAAAGCAAGTAAAGAAATTGATGTGATAAAGTAATTGATGTGAATGAAATTTTCGTAAGCATTCTAACATTACAGGGATGGTCAGGAAGGGAGCTGCATGGAGACAAACGGGGAATAGAAATAAATTCTACATAGGGTCTGATCTCAGTCCTGGAAGGGCTGTGCTGCACAGAGGCTAAAACATGGATCATGGAATGTAGGACAGTTGTGTAGTGGAACTCACGCACATTCATTTGTACAGATATATGCCTATGCTTGCAAATCTATTCACTACAAAGAGAGGATAAATGGATATTATTATTAGATTATGATTATTAGATTAGATTTCTATCCCGCTTTCTCCCCCCATGGGGGGGGGAATTCAAAGCGGCTTACAACAACAAAATACATATAAATATAATATAAAACTTTAAAAACATTAATATAATATAAAAACACAGCACAAAATATAAAAACAGGAGTAAAAGGGGCTGGACCACTAAAATAGTTAGGCTGGGTGGTTAACTCAGAGGGCTTGTTTAAAAAGAAATGTCTTTAGGCCCCGCCAGAAGGCCTCCAAAGAGGGAGCAGTTCGTAAGTTTAGAGGGAGGGAATTCCATAAGGTTGGTGCCACTGCTGAGAAGGCCCTATTTCTTGCCACCACCCTGCTCACCTCTGAAGGCGATGGCACTTTTAGAAAGGCCTTCTCCGATGACCTGAGGGGTGCAGGCCAGACTGTACGGAAGTAGGCGGTCTCTCAAATAGCCTGGCCCCGAGCTGTATAGGGCTTTAAAGGTCAAAACCAGCACCTTGAATTGGGCCTGGAAACGAATTGGCAGCCAGTGCAGCCGCCGGAGCAGCGGCCCGACTGACTCGAACTGCTTGCTTCCGGTGATTACATGGGCCGCCGCATTCTGCACCAATTGCAGTTTCTGAACCGTCTTCAAGGGCAGCCGCATGTAGAGTGTGTTACAATAATCTAGCCTTGAGGTCACCGTGGCATGAATCATCATGGCCAGGTCTGCGCGATCCATGTACGGTCACAGCCAGCGCACCAGCCTAAGCTGGGCAAAGGCCCCCCTGGCCACAGCTGCCACCTGGGAATCCAGGAGCAGCTGCGAGTTCAGGCAAACCCCCAAGCTGTGAACCTGCTCCTTCAGAGGGAGTGCAACCCCATTCAGAGCAGGATGACACTCTAGCACCTGCATAGTGGATTTCCGGACCAGGAGAACCTCTGTCTTGTCAGGATTTAGCCTCAGCTTGTATGAGGATATCAAGTATGGATATATGCAAGTACACTCCACAGTACTTGATATATTTTACACGTGGAGAGGGGGCCACAAGACAAGAATCTGACGCCAATTTCTGCATCCCACTGCATGTAGAATCTATACGTACATTCTCCATTCTACAAGTGGGAAGCAACAGGTTTTGAATATAATTACATTTTGAGAACGGGGGAGGAAGAGAACTACATTTTCTGGATCTGTAGCATTTTCTCAAGCTAAATTTCATGTGTGAAAAAGAAACACTGGAAACTAGCAGGAATACATAAAAACAAGAGAGGATAGAGGAAGAGAAAGAACTTGATGAATTCTATTGGAGTTTCTATGAGGCATGTTACCTTGCACTTCCTAGAGGAAGACAGTATTAAAAAAATTGATTGTTTTCAAGAACTGTATTGTCCTACCCCCGGACTGTTGGGAGGGTAGAAGAAAAATCTATTACTGATTGTCGAGAATAACACCAGACTGTATAGGTCAAAAATTGACTGACATCACTCTGTACAAGCGTTATTGAGACACACAATGAATCTGTTGTGCTTTTAAGCTTATGGTACATTGCAATGCAGTAAATGAAAAGCCACTATTATGAGGAGATGTTTATGTCAGTATCTGAAACAAATCTTCTTTTTCTTGGAATAATGCTGTCCTAAGATGTTAACTGTTGATTCGATAAACAACATGTGATAAAGATCTGATAATTTCTCCTTGTAAGATTAATTCTTTAACTCATTCACAGCTAATGTGTTCCTAGGTTTCTCAAAGCAGTCTCACTTAGATGTTAAGACCTGTACAAGAAACATAACATTAACACATGCTGTATTCTTATTTCTCTACTGTACCGCATTTCTAGCAAGAGAAAGGAAAAAAATATAAATGAAACTATACAGGAAAGGAGAAAAAAAAAAGAAACCCTCTTCCCCAATTTTTTTTGGGGATAAGTGGTAATCATTCCAATTCCATTACCCTTTTCTATTTTAACTTGTTAGATCAGGAGATTATGTAGATGTTGTAGAAGCAATGACTTAGAAGTGTCTGAAGTCACCCAAACCAGCAATGGCATCAGATTGGGTATGCCTGAGATCTTTAGTTTCCCCTGAGAAACAAATCGAGGAAGGGGATCTACGTAAAGTCAACTTGCATAATGAACAAGTGCCTTTGTTATGATTAGCCTTTGCACAGCTGCAAATAATCTTTATTAATTTTTAAAAATCCTCCTGAAACCACCTCCGCGGTACTTTCCGGGGCTTGGGGGAGCTTCGGGGAGGTCTGCGCGACCCTCTGCAGGTCTCCCCGATCTTTGGATTGCCACAAAACAGCGATCTTCGGGTACTTCCAGTTTTTGTGAAAACCGGAAGTGCCCGGAGATCGCCGTTTTGCGGCGATCCAAACCGTTTTGTAAACTGTTTGTAAACCTTATTTCCTAAGGGACATCAGCCATGCTTCTCCATCCCCGTCCATTGGTGCACCTGTGGTCTTTTTGCCCCAACCACAGCCTAATCTAATTATCTGCATAGCCCACCTCATCTAATCAGTCTTCGCCAAACTGCAAGCTTGGGCTTTTCATCAGGCCTGGCCATGTCTGTTTCTCGCCTCTCCCTTTTTGTTTAATACTGTATCCAGTCTGATAAAGAGTTTTGATAAACTCAAACGCTTGCTCACTTTTTAGTTAATCCTTAGAAACATATCATGTTGTTATTGGATCTACATATATTAGCATGTAGCACATATTTTTGTGGTTCCCTTTCACTAATAATTTTTATACTGTTTTATTGTATGAATGATGAATATTGTTTTACTGTGTTAGGAGCTATCCTGGCAGTTTTGAATTTAAAGTTGGCATGGAAATGTTTTAAATCAATCAATCAATCAATCAATCAATCAATCAATCAATCAATCAATCAATCAATCAATCAATCAATCAATCAAACCTGAGTGTTTCCCTCTGAAAGTTAGGAAATGTGTCCCAGTGCACAATTCAAGACTCTAATGTTAGCTATTCCAGCCAGTCTGAAACCAATTGAGTAATTCAAGTGGAAGAGAAGGAACAGTACAGTTGATGAAGTAAATCCAGTACCACAGCAGGCAGGACAGAAGCTGTCCTGTGCAATCCGGGGCAGGCAGGGACGCAGGCTCACCAACACCACTACCACCACATACAACAGAGAGAGCATTCACAAGTGCACTGTACAGTTTCTGGAAATTGATGAGATAACAGTAAGTGCAAAAGTCACAGCGACACAAAATAAAATTGTCTTCCCCCCCCCCCAGTGTAGCTGTATTGATCAAAAAAATGGAAGCTAATCTTCGTCTGCCCATTTGCTGCTTGTGTTCCATCTAGTTCATTGTTCCAAGGGGCAAGGGAACAAACCCAAGTCTCAATGTAATTTGTTCCGAGCTCTGTAAAGTTTTACATTCCAGTTTCTAGCCACCCTGAGACAAGGCCTGTTTGCTAACAGGGCAATCTCATAATGCAGTGGAGCACAGAACATTCTGAATGAGCTTGAGGATTTTTTTTTTGGTAAGAAAAAAACCCACACCATTAAAAGGCTAAGGCTGAAAGATAATTTTATCTGAAGGTCTGAATTATGATGTTATGTGCCAGCATGATCTTTTGTCTCTACAGTTTCCTTCCAAAAAGCTGTTTTACTGGTGAAGGTAGACAAAATCCATAATTTTTCTTTACTGGAAAGGACAGTTCAATAACTTGCTGATGGATAGGTATGCAACAGTAGAAACAGGCAATTAAAAAAAAGAAATTATATAAAATTTATAGTGGCTGAGGATGGAACCAAGCAGGAATCAACTAAAATTAATTTGGAGGGAAAAAAAATAAAGCACGAAAGGTCTTAAATGTTCAGGTGCATTTGGAACAATGGGGTGATGCTGTTTAGAACTAAAGAAAAATGTTCCCTGTAGGATGCTAGTGAAAATTAGTGTTATCCTTCACATTTAAATAGGCCCATTTTTATTATACTGATGAGGTATTTATTGCTCTTTCTCTGAGAGCGTAATCCTGATGACAGGTCTGGTGCTGGAATGAGTGCTCCGGCGCCGGAAGCCGTCGCGAACGTGCCATAAAGCATGTTCGCAACGACTCGAGAGTAACGGAGGCCGGCACAAGACCGGCCTCCCTCACTCCGGCGCTGGATCTCCACGCAGACGGCGGCGGAAGGTAAGCGCTCCGGCCGGGAGAGGGAGGGGGGGCCATTGGCCTAGCCAGCCTGGGAAGGGGCAGGTGATGGCGTCAGCCATATCCCCATCCCCGCTGGGCCGGCTATGCTGTTACACGGCCTCCTCCATTTTCGCCAGCTATTTAGCTGGTGGAAATCCAAGGAGGCCGATAGGGCCGGCCCGGGTTTACACTCGGGGAAGGGGACGAGCATCCCCTTCCCCGAGTAGACCTCTGGCCCAGCACGTGCCAGGCAGCCTGTGAACAGGATCCGGCCGGCAGCCCTAGGCACCATCAAAGACCATGGGAGGTCCAGTGCAGGGCTTTTCTTTCACAGGCACTTTTCACTTATTCACTCTGCAAACTTCCCCAAGATTTCTTAGACCTAGGAATGAGACTCTTTAGGAATTACACAAATTGGCTTTCAAATACACCATACCGGGCATTCAGAGAAAAGAAAAAAAAACCCTTCAGGATTCTGCAGTATAAACAGAGAAAGAGACGTGGTTTCTCTGAAAGCATGCTTCTTCCTGAGTCCAGGAGTTCACAGATCAGAAGGAAGAGGAAGGAACAGGATCGGGGGGGGGGGGGAGGTCCATAAAAATTATTATCTAGAAACTTTATATATTGCTTTTCGACAAAAGTGTTTGATAAAATGGGTTACATAGCAAAAGGAGTACGATGGTTCCATGTCCTCAAAGGGCTCATGATCTAAAAAGAAACACAAGGGAAATAACAGCAACAAGCAGTAGGACGGAGGGATGCTATGCTGGGATGAATAGGGACAGTTGCTCTCCTCGTGCTAAATATGAGGGCCAGCGCTTTTAAAAAAAAAAAGGTGCCTCACAGCCCTATCCTTACCAATTCCAGTGCCAGTGGAATGCGTGATCCACCGGCATGTGCTGTCGCAAAAGTGTTATAAAGCGTTTTGTGACAGCGTTATAGTTCCAGGTGCACCAGTGGGAAGGCTGGAGCCTTCCCACCGGTGCCAGCGGTCGCAGGTAAGCCCACGGACCAGGTAAGCCCACGCAGGGGGCGGAGCAGGGGAGAGGATGGGGAGGGGGCTGAAGAGCGATGGGGCGGGCGGATCAGGCCGGGGGTGGGGGTGGGATCGGTAGTGCCAGTGCGCGCTGTATCCAAACCCCCTTCCTGGGCCCGATCCTGCTGCACAGATCAATGCTGCACAATATCACAGATCTGCTATCACAGATTTGACAGCCTGAGCCTGCCCTCTCTTGTTAGGCAGCAGCTAACACTGCCATACAATCAAACAAACAACGATTTGCGCCAATATCGCTGGCACAGGTCCAAGTTGACCTGTTGCTGCTCCTGTGGCTTACCCTGGGGCAAGGGGACAAATGTCCCCTTACCCTGAGCATGCAAAACACCCCCATGGGATGCAGTGCAGTCTGTGCCAGTGCCGCTGCATCACTGTGTGGGAGTTTAGTTGGGATTGGGCTTCCCATTAGGAAAAACGGAATCCTGGGAAGCAACATATCCAAGACTTGATCCCACATCATATCCACATCATATCCACATCATATCCACGTTTGCTAATCACCTGGGACATCACCACACCAGCACAGAAAACCCAAGGAATGTGCAGGATTACTGTCTAGTGTCTACCCATTTTACCAATTTAGGTAGAATTGGAAACAAAAGTCTTAAAACAAAGTTTAAACCACTGATATGGCTGAGATATGTCGACAATGTCTTTGCAATATGGGACCAGGGAGAGGCAGAGTTAGAATTATTTTTAAAACATTTAAATGACCAACATCCGTCAATACAGTTTACAATTGAAAAAGAGGTAGATGGGAAATTGCCCTTTTTAGATGTTTTAGTTAGCAAGAAAGGTGACGGATTCTTAGGATATCAGGTTTATCGTAAACCTACTCATACTAATAGTTATCTACACAAAAGTTCTAATCATCATCCCAGTCAGAAACATAGTTTAATTAATACTTTATTACACAGAGCAGAAAATATCAGTGAAGCATCAGAAATTAATAAAGAGAAATGTTTTATAGGACAGGTTTTACAAGCTAATGGGTACAGTCAAAAAGAGGTGGATAGAATAGATAGAAAAAGACAAATGAAGAGACAACCCCAAGATGTAGCCCAACCCCAAGACAAGTAAACTTGCCATATATTAAAGGGACAACAGAGAAAATAGGTAGAGTCCTTCAGAGATTTAGTATCAGGACCAATTTTGTCCCTACCACAAAAATAGGGAATCTATTGAGAAATCCAAAGGACCCCCTACACCCCTGGTCACATGCGGGGGTCTATAAGATTCCATGTCTATGTGGAAAGTGCTATATTGGTACAACTAAGAGAAGTTTAAACACCAGACTTAAAGAGCATCAATACTATTTTAGATTAGGACAGAAGGAGAAATCAGCTCTGGTTGAACATGCTTTAGAGCATAATCATAATATTAAATTTGATCAGGCCAAAGTAATAGTAAAGACCAATCAATACCTACCGAGACTCCATAGAGAATCCATAGAAATTTATAAACATACGAATTCAGTTAATAAGAAAGAAGAGTCCCTCAAAGTGAGTAGCAGTTGGTTGCCGGTCTTGAAAGATTTACAAATAAAGAACAAAAGTTGATTATGGGGCTGGTGTTATCCCTGGGAGTATTCTTGTGTACTTTCCATTATTCAGTTTTGCAGATTTTAATTATTTATTAATTCTTTAATATTTGGATAGTACTGCCGTTCTGGTATACAAGTTGTAACTTATGGTGGTGGCTGTCTAATAGTTTGGTCCACTACTGGTTTCATGTTATTATTCTGTATGGCAGATGTATTAGTGTTTTAGGGCTTTATGGTTGGGAGGGGGGCAGGGAGGGGGCAGTTGTTGTTGCATTATGTCACTGGATCTGGTTGTAACGTTTACCTGGCGGTGTGGGAATGGTTGTGCTACGGAGGGGGAAGGGAGTGCCGGATAGCGTATTGCCTCCCTAGAATTGTTAAGCTTTTGGGGGAATGTTCAATCATTGTTGTAAGTTGTTGTAAGTTGTTCTGGAATGTTTCAATGAGGGGAAGGTATTTTACTCTGGACCATATTAATTAGTTTGAAGTCAGCTGCTTGCTGATTACCAGTGCAAATTACACCTGGGCTCTGGGTTTTTTTTTTTAGTATAACTAGGTGTGATGATGCCCCAGATGTTTTGGGGTGAAACGTAAAGTTTGGTTTTAACATCTTGTTTATTTAATAAAAAAGTTTTATGAACGACGGAGTTTACCCGACATTATGCATTTTTTTAGTTCGGAGATTTGGGCGCGTCGTGATAACCTACGAACGTATCAATTTAGGTAGCTTTCTACCACAGGGACTGCAACAGCAACCCTATTGCAGAGGTAATGCCTAAATTAGCTTTCATATGCGATATCCCAAGTGAGAATGTGTACCTGAAGCCGTTATCACAGATCTGCTATCACAGATTTGACAGCCTGAGCCTGCCCTCTCTTGTTAGGCAGCAGCTAACACTGCCATACAATCAAACAAACAACAAAATGTTTCAGTTTTTCACTACAAAAAAAAACGCATGCTGATTCCACAAACCTCATGTCCAGGTCAGTTCTAAGCATGTCAAACTCTAGTCATAAACACATTGACTTGGAAGCCGGTGCTACTGATTTCAGCAGAACCTGCCTAAGTGCTGGGCATTTAGAATTGAGGTGCAAGAATTCTGAAAATACTGCTAAGTGCGCAGTATTCTAAGATAAATTCTTTTAATCCTATCCTAAAACATGCCAAACTGAAGAAAACAGACAGGAATATATGTATATCCTTGGCAGTAAATTGCAACCAATAATAATAATAATAATAATAATATAAAAACACAACAGCAGAAGCACAGGCAAAAGAGCTTCCAAAAAGCCATCTATCACAATCACTGTCATCTAGGTGATGAATGGCAGGTGTGGCTGCAGCCAGCTCTACCCAGCCTGTGCCGAGACGAGCGCTACTGGTACTGCTCTCACTCTTTGTCACCCAGCGCCAGCTGAGTCCCCCAGCTGCCAGTTGCTGCCATGCAAGACATAAAACATACACTTGGAACAATCGCAGCGGCACAGAGCACATCAACTGCATTATTAATTAGTTTAATGACGCTCAGCCCTATTAGAAAGCACGCCATAATTGTATTTAATTTGTGTACGTTTTTAATTATGGCCACAAACGATGCCAAAAGTTGGTCAAGAGAATATCATCGTATTCTGTTCTGCTCTGTGACCGTGTTTGTGTTCATTTGCATCTGAAGCCGAGGAGGAGCTGCAAGTTATTTCCTGCTGGGAAAAGTCCTCCTTTTTTATTTCCTAAACGGTGTCATCTTTCACATCATGCTGCCGAGTGAAAGCCACATGCCTGCTGATAACCGTGTCATCTTTTCCTGTAGTCACAAATTAAAAGCAGGTTTATGACCACATGCTACTAGGCCCCTCCAGGGCCCTGCTGCAGGCAGCTCAAGAACAATCCATCCCAGTCCTCCCTCCCTCCCTGCCTCCCTTCCATGATAGAAGCAGAAACAATTGCATCATTTAATTTACTATTGCAAAGAGGATATGGCTCATTGGCCCCTCGTTGTTTTGAAGATGGATTTAATTAACCTCCAATGAATCTTGCCAGTAAGTGTGAGAGCATCAGCCTGGAACTGGATGTGTCAAAAGAACAGCTGAAGAGATGGGTAATCAGTGTAGCTGAGTCCAGCACCACCCGCCCCAAATTCTTCTGATTTATAAAAACATCTTGGTCTATACAAAGGGGAGTGGCAAGGTGGTACATGGATAATATACTCCTTCTATGGAACTGAGCTGAATAATCTTAAATAGTCAACAAAAAGAGCTGGAAGGAATCAAAACTAAAAGGTGTCCTAATACAGTACCTGTGTTTTTTTCCACACAGACAAGCTATTTGCCATGAGCAGAAAATAATTACAATAAAAATGCTGTTAAGGAAATATATAGTCCCTTGGGAAAGCGTTCTGGATGGCTTTTATAAGCTTGGCTACAATATGAAACTCATCACAACACTCACGATAGTAATTTGTATCAAACATTTAGCAAGTGCCTCAGATGGACAGATGTAATTTGCCTTCATTAATAAAACCATCCTTACCAGAGGTGAAGTTTATGCATTTTAATTTAATAAAACTTTATTACATTCTCATTACACACACAGTTGTGTTTACAACATGGACCTCTATTGATGAGTTCGTTTAGCCCACACGAAAATCTTACAACCATGAGATGAAGTCAAGCTACTTTACTGTGATTTGAAAGGCTCGTGGTGGTAATTTACAAACAACCCACAAACCACTTGAACTTCCTTGTATCTAATGCCCTGTGCTCACCACAAAATGCCTCTAGTGGCAGGGGGACAGCATGGGTAGCTTTTCTCCTTTCCTGACGGAAGCATATGCTTCCAGGAGACTAACGGCGCAATCCTGTCTAAGTTTGTGCCCAGCGATGCAGCAAGGCCGGTGCAGCCTGCGCTGCATCCAGGGCACAAAAAGGCTGCCTGGGAGGTCACCTTGGGGGAAGGGAACATTTGTTCCCTTCACCGGGGTAAAGCCCCAGCCACCCCAATGGGGCTACTCGGATGTGCGCCACCTATTTTGCTGGCATACATTTGAGTAGTCCATGTAGCGGTGGCCAGGCCCGGGGAGGGGAGATAGGATTCTGGTGGAGCCGCCACCGCTGATCCCTCCCCCCTTTTTCTGGGCCTGGCCAACCGATCCCCCTCCCGGAATGCCCCATTCTACCCTCCCCTCACCCCTCCACCATCCGGTGGGGAACCTACCTTCCCCAGCGGGCACTCCTAGGGATCTGAGGTGGGGAGAGCGGCACCGGCCTCTTCGCCAGCACAGGCTCCTCGCCAGCTGAAGTGCTTTTGAAGTCATGTATATTTTTATTTTCTGGGTATTCTCTGTTTAAATATGTTTTCTTCTGTCACTGTTTTACGATAGTTCTGTCTTTGATTTTTTTTGATCATTTTATGGTTTCTGGATTTATGTGGACCTCTCATGTTTTCAATTGTTCAGTCACTTTGTGCGCTTTGTTGTGGAGAAATTTATAAATAAGTTCATAATAAAAGTAGTGAATTAACAACTACTATTGGACAGCAGCAAAATGTATCGCAGCTCAATTTGCTTAATGTATACTATAAGCAACACCCTGCCCCATGTTTTAAATTTAAAGGCCCACTGGACATGCTGAGATAGTCATTTAGGTCCATAACAACTACAGTGAGTTATGCAAGGATAGCTTTAGATACTATTACAGTAGAAGCTTTATCTGAAGTTTGAACACCTCCACCAATGCAAGCAGAGTTTTCCCTCTGGATATTAGAATGGAACCACAAGGCATTTATGTATCTGTTTGTCACCATGCTTCAAACACCTGAAGCCATTCCGACCTCATTCTTAGAAACAGAAAGTGAGAATAAAATGCCAGTGTACAAACAAATGGATGGTAAGGCCACCTCTGAAGTATTGTTGCCAGTTCTGATAGCCACATCTCAAAAAGGATATAATGAAACTGGAAAAGGTGCAGAAGAGAGTAACCAAAATGAATAGTGGGCTGGGGCACCTCCCTTATGAGGAAAGTCTACAGCAGGGGTGGGGAACCGGCGGCCCGTGGGCCAGATCCGGCCCAGCCCACGCGAGACCGGACCCGAATCAATCAGGTCCGGCCCGCGCGAGCAGACCGGAGGCTCCGCCAGCCCCGCCGGCCCCTTCGGCTGCTTCTGCGCATGTGCAGAAGCAGCCGAATTCAAAGGAGTCGCGCCGAGGAGAGAGCGCGTGGCGCGCTCACCTCGCGCGACTCCATTCGAACTCATGCGCGAATTCATGCTCATGCGCAGAAACAGCCGAGTTCGAAAGGAGTCGCGCGAGCAGCGTGCGTGGGGCCGGCGGCGGCGGTGGACGCCGCCTGAAAAACGTAAGGAGAGCAGGGGGGGAGGAGAGCAGGGTGTGTGTGTGCGCCTCCCCTGGCGCGCGCTTTGCGCGCGCGCGCGCCAGAGCACCAATTTGCGATGGAGGGGCACACGGCCCGCGGGACATTTTCCCCATGGGAAAATGGCCCTCCATCGCAAAAAGGTTCCCCACCCCTGGTCTACAGCATTTGGGGCTCTTCAGTCTAGAAAGAAGGCAACTTATCCTCAATGAAATGCTGTCTTTGCCTTAAGAATAAGCAGTTCCTTTCACAAAGAAGGCTTCACTTTGTTTCAGCAAGACAGAAAGTTCTGCTGTGTTCTACACACTGGTAATATCTGAGATATAAAGAAACATCAAGGTGAGGACACATGAAAAAGGAGACGTTTAATATCCCTGGGGAAAAAAATACAAGAAAATGAAAAAGGAAGGCAATGACAAGTGCCATGAAGAACTGCTGAGAATAAATGAAAAGGGCACTTTCCCATAGGGTATCCCATAGGTATCATTTTAACAGAAGGCCTCTTTCAACTGCTTACAGATGGATAATAGGATATAAGCAATTTTGGCCTGGTTGACCATGAGTACCAGTTAGGCCTCCATTAATTTACCATTGCTGCTGGAAGGGAGACCACCTCAGGAGAGCTCAGTGACAACATTAGTATCCACACGGCTGTGCCTTTTGTTCCACGTGAAAGGCTATTTGAATAGGGGTCAACTGTAGTCAATTCTCTCTGTTTACCACAATTAATTTGTTCCATGCTGGAGGCTACAAACAAATCCCAGAAAATACTTCTGCTCCAGAAACATGCAACAAAGGGTTTTTATGACACTTGCACTCAGTGCCAGACAATTGAGAGCTGGAAATGTGGTATTTCACTCTGCGTCAATATCAGGAGACTATGCAAAGCAATTCAAAAATGGACCAATAAGCCTTCCACTTTAAATTCATGCTACCTCCTTCCTTTCAAAGCAGATACCAGTATTGATCTACCTTTACAAAAAGTGGGAAAATTTCCAGCAAACTGCTACAAAGTGATATTGCACGATTTCCTGCTGCAGAGCCCTATGCAGAAGAACACAAAAGAAAAATACTGAAGGCAATTGTTATGTATAAATATCAGCTGTAGTAGCATAAACAGATACAGTAGCTGACAGGTTACCGATGAAGAGTACACACACATCTAAACTGAGGACACCCATTGGGGGAAAGCTGTTGTCGCCATACCCCTCTTGTGGGTTTCCCCACCAGCATCTATTACCATACGGCAGAGAGTTGCAGTAGGAACACAACTGGATCAGAGCAAGGGTACTTCTAGTCCAGTCACCAGTTTCCAGCAGAGACCAGCCAGAAGCATCTGAGAAACCCACACACCTCTCCCCTGTTGTTTGTCCCCCAGCAAGCAGTATTCAGAACGATACTGCTGTCTGCCTCTGAACACACAGGTGATGTTTCACTATAGCCACAGACCTATCCTCCGTTAATTTGTCTAGCCACTCTAAAAGCCACCTAAGCAAGTGGCCATCACCACATCCTGTGGCAGCAAATTCCATTTATGATGCCTTGTGTGGAAAAAGTGCTCTCTTAGTCTTCTTTCTATCCTGAATCTACTGCCCATCAACTTCATGGGGTCATCCCAAGTTGCAGTGCAATAAGAGAGAAAAAGTTCCCTCTATCCACTTTCTCCAAACCATGCACCATTTTATAAACCTCAATTATATTCCCCCTCAGTTGTCTTTTTTTCCAAACCAAAAAAAAGTCCCCAGCCCATGTGCTTTTCCTCATAGAGAAAAATGACGGACTGTCGTCCTCCAGCATGTGCAGAACTCAAGTGAAAGAGTGTTCTATAATTCACACTCCAAGTGCGAGGGTGCACAGTCCATCCGTAACAGTGAAAGTAGTGCTTCTGAATGTGGGTTTGTCTCTGGAGCTCTGTGAGTTCCATTCTTTGTTGACAGAGAAGTCAAGCTCTTGCAGCATCAATGACAGAACATGTTTTACGTGAAGCAATCCTGGATTGAGAATGAGCAGTGGCTGCTGCCCAAAGAGGGTAGATACCAGAAGATGTGCTTGTCTCAGAAAAGGTGAGCCCCTTAGAACTAACAGCCCACCCTTGGACACTCAGGTAAGATATCCAGGTTTATTATCTCAAGCATGGTATGGGAAACCAAGGCTTTCATGAGGTATATTCTTGGCCTTGCTTCAATTTGCTACACTTGGCTCAAAGGCATTAATGATACTCAGAAAGATATTAATAAAAAACAGATCACTTAATTTTGCTGCCTAGGAAGACTGAGTGACACTTCCATTTGTAGATTAATATAAAATTTTCAGTGATGAAGCTTAACAACAAATTATTGTATTGAATTACCACAGAAATAAATTAGCATACTGATATAATAATTATGGATTTGCATATATAAAATATCACACTGACATTAATCTATCAAATTGCTGAAGGATAAATAATATTGAATTGTTGACTATATGAAACATGATACTGACCAGATTTAATCAGAAACTGCAGGAAACAGAGCATATCTACCTATCTATCTTTCCTTCAGAAATAATTTGTGCTGGCTCAAGCATAGCATAGATGGTACCTCCCAATAATCAGGGACGAAGCAGCACTATAGTCTAAAGCAGTTTAAAATGCAAAGTGAAGGGGTAGACAGCAAGACATCTGTAAATAAAGATGCTTTTATTTTTACACTAGGGTCTACATACAGATACGAGAAATAATTAGGGCTGTCAATTCAATTAAATAAATCTTAATTTGATTAACTGCATTACATGTAGCCAATTAATCAAGCAATTTGTCCACTAAATTTGCATAAAACTGCATGTGCATAAAGACAATAGTTCTGAAAAGAATATGCTTTCTGGGTCAAGCTATACTGAAGTAAGTCACACTGAGTTCAATGGGTCTTGCTGTCAAGGAAGTATGTAGCATTGCAGCCTTATGGCCTGCTCAGAAGCACTTGGTGTGATATCCCCACTTGGTGGTAGAGCGAGCTAATTGTTCTGTTTCTTTGCCAAGCTGACATTTTCAAGGCAGTGTGTATCCCAAACATGGGGGAGGGGGGGAATGGCAAGCCCCTATTTGGAAGGGGGGGGGAGAAAGGCAATATCTTTTCTTAAACAGCATCCCATTAACTGGAGGCACTTTTAAAAATCTTTTGGAAGATCTTTAATTAAGTCATAAGTTTGATTTAATCAATTAAACATGGTAGCTCAAAAACGGTATTATGACTCCTATGCAATTCGTAGCTGGGTCAGCCATCAACTGGTAGGCATTTCTTGCAACAAAATGCTTTTGCCAAGAAAGAGATGAGATTCTGTGCCCTGGGAGGGTTCCTTGAATAATATTGAATTATACAGATAATGTTTATTTTAATTGATGCAAACTTAATTAAGCTCATTTGGAATGTCATCTACAAAATCAATGCATATTATCTGTTGAACTGATACAAGCCAGAGCAGGGGCTCAAGAGACCCGTGCGCCCTGTAGTTGGTTCTCATATTGCACTAGTAAGGCAGGATTGGTTATATCATGCTGGTAAGCTAAATCACAAGGTACATCCCATGTCAGTCTCAGTGACACACTTAGTAGGATGTACACTAGCATGAGAAGTACCCACAGGAGTTAGCCTACTGATGCAAGACAAACGTTCCTGTATTACTAGTGCAATGGGAAGACTTTCTGCTGGCAGCCACAACTCAACGGTAACTACAAATGAGCCCTCAGAGCTGATTTACAGCGCAATCCTACGCACGACTACTCAGAAGTAAGTCCCTTTGAGTTCAATGGGACTTACTCCTGTATAAGAGTTCAGGGCAGCCTGATCCAACGTTAACTCCCCTTGCCAATGCAGCCACACCAACTGGGTGCATGCTGCATCCTGTGGGGGAGTTTTGAGTCCAGGAGGCTGTCTTAAGGTAAGGGAAACAATTGTTCCCTTGCCCCAGGACAAGCCTCTGCTGCCCTGTTGGGTCTACTCGGACCTGCGCCAATTCCGATGTAGGTGGAATGAAGTTGAGAAGGGGAATTGGATGTTGGCAGAGCTTCCACCTCTTATAACCATCCCCTTCCCACCCTTGTCACGTCTCCATCCCCACCCTGGTCCCTGCCCAGTTCTTACCACTTACCACTCTATTCTGTCCATCCCCGTCCACCCACAGCGCCAACTTACTGTTGCTGTGGTGCTGTCGCCACTCACTGTTTGAGGCAACAGCCAGGCTGCGCTCTATGGCGTATCACGTTTTGCAACAGCTATAAAGTGCGCTGCGCCACCAGAATGAGAGCTCTGGTAATACAGCAGGCCCACAGGTTTGCGTTGCAGGATTACAGCCTTAGACATGCTGAAGTAGGATGTGATACAGTCCTTCCTGGATTGGGAAATTTCAACGGAGTGCTAACTCCCATAAAAAACAAAACAAAAACACAACTCCCTGTACATAAGTAGTATGTGGAAGAAGAATGTTTTTGCCAGAATCTAGTTCTGTTCTAGAAGCCACCCAACAACAAGCATTAACACCACAATCCTATGCATGTCTCCTCAGAAGTAAGTCCCACTGATTTCAACGGGACGTACTCCCAGGTAAGTGTGTACAGGATTGCAGCATTGCCAGTTCACAAAGAATGATGAAAAGGAGACCAAAAAACAAAGATGACTTATAAAGCAGACTCATATGGCAGAGTGGTACATAACATAAGTAGTCTACATAAGTCAGCCATCGGATCACATAAAGTATTTGCAATTCTGCTGCTGCAGTTAGACAGAAGAAAAATGGGGTGATTATTCATATTTTTAATATGTTGTCTTTATCTTGGTTTCTTATGGCAACACAAAAAGAAGTTTCAAAAAAAGTGCTTTAGTTCCGGCTCAAGAAATTAGAGACTAAAGACAGTTGAGACCATTTTTAAGAAAGGAAACAATACCTTGTTGTCCTCCAAGCAGAAGAATGGAAACTGAAACTCAGAAGGCAATGTAAAAGCATGCCCTGTCTGTCTCCATCTGTAGGACAAGGAGTTACCCTGAGCATACAGGCTACAGTGAAAGTCATGCAGAAAGTCTGATTAGCAATTCCTAAGAGAGGAGGCCTGCCCACTGCACAGAAACTCCCAGTTTCCTGCTTCATTGCTTGGAGGACCACAGAAAGAAAGGCCAACCCCCTACAGGTCAAAACCCTCCCTCATGCCAGGCAAATCAATCAAGGACATCTGCTCTAACAAATGCAGGGGAAAGGGCATCTCTGCATGTTAAAAGCACAAAATGACAGCCAACACTGGACACCAATGTGTAGGCAGCCTTACAAATTTACAGACAGGGGTTGTGACCCTTCCACTAACACTTCCATACATCCATGTGAATTAAGGGGGAAAGGAATGATTTATGGGACTAATTCCACTACCAAATTTACTGTAGGGAACTATCCTGGAAACAGCTGAATGGCATTGCAGGCTCATTCCTTGTTTTGATTAACACAATGCAGCAAGAAGTGATAATATGCAGAACGATAATCTGTCAAAAATATTAAAAACCCTGTGTGGTCTTGAGTAAGCATGAAAAGGAGGTGGAGTTCAGCTGAGCGCTCGTTCTCAGTGACTGACAGAACACATTCTTTGCTGAAACTGAAATGTTTCATTTCATTTGCCCATCCCAGATTTATTTATTTTTTAATATAGCTTCCTATAAAATATCTGACAATCTTTACTTCTGGTATAATGATAAATATAGAATATAAATTTTCCAAATAAACATCCACAGTTCGATTCTTGCAAATGGTCAGACTAGTAAAACTAAGAGTTTACTTTAGTCATGTAAAGTTATTTTCAATTGTTCTTTCCTCCCAAGGAGATATTTAAACTATTTAATCACCACCACTAATAGACTCTCAGACGATTAAAAAGCAAAACAAGCAGCCCAAGGATACACAGTGAGTGTGTCCATTCTGAGGAAATCTATCTTCTCCAAACTATGCACAGTTTTATGTCTCAATCATGTCCCTGCTTAATCACCTTATTTCCAATCTAAAATACCCCAAATGATGTAGCTTTGCCTCATAAGGAAGATGTTTTAGCCCTCTGATCATTTTGGTTGCCCTCTTTTACACCTTCTCCAGCTCTACAAGATCTTTCTTGAGATGTGGTGACTAGAACTGTATACAGTATTCCAAATGCAGCCACCCCATCTATTTACATAAGGGCAATACAATATTAGTAGATTTATGGCACAATCTTACTCACCCTCAGCACTGCCATGCACTGCTTGCCATTGCAAAACCGCCATCAAGCGCTTTGTGACGGCATTGCACTTGCTGGTGCTGGTGCAGAAACCCACACCGGCCTGTGCATGCTGGCAGAAGGAGCAGTGCAGGCCGGAGAAGGTGAGTTTCGCACCAAGTGGTGCGAGGGCAGAATGGGGCAGGGGAAGGTGGGGAGGGGTGTAACGGGATGGGGGATGAACGGTGATGGGGCGGGCGGATTGGTTCAAGATTGGCGGTGCTGATACGCGCCGCATCCTATCCCCCCTCTTTGGCCCAATCCCCCAACACAGGGCAACGTGGACTTGTGCCAGCTATCGAGCTCGCACAGGTCCAAGTTGCCCCCATAGTGGCTGCTGAAGCTTACCCTGGGGCAAGGTGACAAATATCTCCTTACCCCATGGAGATCTCCAGCAGCCATTATTCCCGCACAGGATGCAGCAGAGCCTGTGCTGGTCCCACTGCATTGCTGAGTGGGAAGTTAGGTAGGATTGGGCTGTTATTCTTTATCCCTTTCCAAACAATCCCAGCATGGAATTTCTCTGCAGTCTCCCTACCCTCTTGCCCTTTTATTCATTGACCATGATTCTGAAGACGTTTTCTGTTTAGTGGGATTCTATACCTTCTTTTACATTCAGAGCTTCACCACCCACAATACGCCCCATCATGTCCTTTCTATAGTTTGTATCCTGGAATAGCAGTAGCCTCTTAGGTTTTCTGGAAGGGTAAGAACATAAGAACATAAGAAGAGCCCCGCTGGATCAGGCCAAAAGCCCATCTAATCCAACTTCCTGTGTCACACAGTGGCCCCACCAGATGCCTCAGGGAGCACAAGACAACAAGATAACCTGTTCCCCGTTGACACTCCCTTGCACCTGGCACAGAGAAAAGCCACTTCTAAAACTAGGAGGTTGCTTATGGCTTGTAACCTGTGATGGTCTTTTCCTCCATGAATCTGTCCAAACCCCTTTTAAAGGCATCTAGGCCAGATGCCATCACCACATCCTGTGGCAAGGAGTTCCACAGATGAACTACACGCTGGGTAAAGAAATATTTTCTTTTCTCTGTTCTAACTCTCCCTCCACTCAATTTTAGTACATGTCCCCTGGTTCTGGTGTTGTGCGAGAGGGAGAAGAATTTCCCTCTATCCACTCTCTCCATCCCATGCATAATTTTATAAGTCTCAATCATGTCCCCCCTCAGGCGCCTTTTTTCTAGGCTGAAAAGCCCCAGACGCTGTAGCCTTTCCTCATAAGGGAGGTGCTCCAGCCCACGAATCATTCTGGTCGCTCTTTTCTGCACCTTTTCCAATTCAACTATATCCTTTTTGAGGTGTGGTGACCAGAACTGGACACAATACTCCAGATGTGGCCTTACCATCGATTTGTACAAAGGCATAATGATATTGGCCGTTTTATTCTCAATCCCTTTTTTAATGATCCCGAGCATGGAATTGGCCTTCTTCACAGCCGCCGCACACTGGGTCGACACTTTCATCGACCTGTCCACCAGCACCCCAAGATCTCTCTCTTGATCCGTCACAGACAACTCAGAACCCATTAGCTTATATGTGAAATTTTGGTTTCTTGCCCCAATGTGCATCACTTTGCACTTACTTACATTGAAGCGCATCTGCCATTTTGCTGCCCATTCTCCCAGTTTGGAGAGATCCTTCTGGAGCTCTTCACAATCCCTGCTGGTCTTGACCACCCGGAAAAGTTTAGTGTCATCTGCAAACTTGGCCACCTCACTGCCTATCCCAGACTCCAGGTCATTTATGAATAAGTTGAAAAGCACCGGTCCCAAGACCGATCCTTGGGGCACACCGCTTTTCACCGCTCGCCATTGTGAAAATTGCCCATAGACTCCCACTCGCTGTTTCCTGGTCTTCAACCAGTTCCTAATCCACAAGAGGACCTGCCCTCTTATTCCCTGACTATGGAGTTTTCTCAGGAGCCTTTCATGAGGGACCGTGTCAAACGCCTTCTGAAAATCCAGATATATAATATCCACGGGTTCGCTCGCATCCACATGCCTGTTGACCTTTTCAAAAAATTCTAACAGGTTTGTGAGGCAAGACTTCCCCTTGCAGAAGCCATGCTGACTCTCCCTCAGCAGAGCTTGTTCTTCTATGTATTTTAAGATTTTATCCTTAATGAGACTTTCCACCATCGTCCCTGGAACAGATGTTAGGCTGACCGGCCTGTAGTTTCCCGGGTCCCCCCTCCTTCCTTTTTTAAAGATTGGCGTGACATTAGCTATCCTCCAATCCTCTGGCACAGCGGCCGTTTTAAGGGACAAGTTGCATATTTGGGTCAAGAGGTCAGCAACTTCATTCTTGAGTTCCTTCAGAACTCTTGGGTGGATGCCATCTGGGCCTGGTGATTTACTGATCTTTATTTTGTCAATTAAGTCTGAGATGTCTTCTCTTTTAACCTCTATTTGACTTAATTCTTTAGTCAGGGGAGACCGTTCCGGCAGCGGTATTTGCCCGAGGTCTTCTGCCGTGAAGACAGATGCAAAGAACTCATTTAATTTCTCTGCAGTCTCCAAGTCCCCTTTTATCACCCCTTTCTCTCCCTCACCATCCAGCAGACCAACCGTTTCCCTGGCAGGTTTCCTGCTTCTAACATATTTGAAGAAGCTTTTATTATTCCCTTTTATGTTGCCTGCCATACGTTCCTCAAAGTCTTGCTTGGGTAGCTGTGTTAGTCTGTGGCGACAAAAAACCCTAAACCGAGACCTGTGGCACCTGTGCTTTGAAGACTGATTGTAATCTGAAGAGGGAGCCAACCAACATTGCTACTGTTACACAACTCATGCAGGAACCTCATCGACATAATTAAAGTTTGCCCCACACCAGGGCACACTGGATTCTGCCCTTAACCCTTAAGAAGGTAAAGGTTCCCGTTGCTTGAAAGCCTAGGGGTGAAAGACTCTAGGGGTGATGCTCATCTCCGTTTCAAAGCCGAAGAGCCAGCGCTGTCCGAAGATGCTTCCTTGGTCATGTGGGCAGCATGACTCAACGCTGAGGCGCACAGAACACTGTTACTTTCCCACTGAGGTGGTACCTATTAATATACTTGCAATTTCTTGCTTTCAAACTGCTAGGTTGGCAGGAGCTGGGGCCAAAGATGGTAGCTCACACCGTCATGCAGCACTCAGGTCTCAAACTGCTGTCCTGCCTGCCTTCCAGTTGACAGTTCAGTGTCTTAACCACTAAGCCACTGCGGCTCCATACACTGCTACAAATAAAGGAAACAGCTATGCCCCACTATAGCAAACACAGCTGGAACAGCTATGATTAAAAGAATAATGAGCTAAAACCTCCATCTACATTATCTGAACTGTGACAGAGTAGATACCAATTAACAGTGGGCTAGTGGATCCAGCAATTGATTAGGTGTGCAGGGTAGCAAAGCAATGAAGTGATGTTTATTCTTTAGTCTGTTAATGTAGTTAGGGCAGACTGGTGATTTACCAGAAGGCTTTTAGCTACAAGTTAAACTTTGGTGGCTTATTACTACAGCAACACAGTGGCCACTAGACCTCACAATCTGACAGATGTTTGCATAACAAAGGGCATGTTTTCCCCCTCTTAAGGAAATTATTCCCACATCAGTTTGAAACTGGACCAAGACTCTGCCATGAATCTTCAGTGGGAAAACAAAAGACACCGTACTTTTATTGGTGTTTGACATTTCAAACTTTGAATGCCGCTTTAGGCAGCAGAAAATTGCAGCCGAAAGATGCTAAAATAAACAGATACACCCTTCTCTATGTTGTGCAGCACACATATCTTGGCCAATGTTTGAATCACTCCCAAAGAAAATGATATTGGGGATATATCACTCCCAAAGAAAATGATACGTCTACCCATCCTCTAATGAAAAATGGAAGGGGAAAGAACAAAATTTAGTGTTATTATGTTCAACATCATGACATGCAATATCATGTCTCCTAGTTAATTCCCCATAAAAAGTTCAATGAACTTTTAACTAGTAAACAAATTAAAACCAACAGATGGCTGAAAAGAAAGCAGGCCCTGTAATCTTATCAATAAAAGCAGCAGAGTATCCTATGACAGACTAACAATATTGGACGTAATATTATTGTAATATTGGATGTAATATTATTATTGTAATATTAAAGACAGACTAACAATATTGTTGTGGTGAACTTCCATAGAAGTATGAAATGTTATCCTCAGGTGGCGGATCCGTGACACATACATATATGCAGAGAGCGAGGGGGAACAGTCTGTAATTGGGGCCTAAAGGCCATGAAATGCAAGGGGAGCAGGAAGCCTACTATGGACCCTGCTATGCCCCTGGAATTCCTTATCAACAATCCACCCACCCAAACAGCAACAGTAAGATTGCAAAGTCCATGAGTGGGTTTTAATCAAATTCTAGCCTTGAATGTGGATTATTATGCATTCTTCCATAGTTTAGCATCAGCACATATATAATCTTCCTGGTGGATCGTTCGTGATTGCATCCCAGGCTTTTTAATCCTTTGATGAACTTGGATGCCCAATCTACATCTGATCCACATGTATACATGTCAATGGATACAGAGTGCTCCCGCACCTGAAATGCTACTCCATTTATTTCAAAAGAAGTAGTAAATTTCTTCTTTTGGAGCATGCAAACGGAAAGTAATAAGGGAGGTCATAGATGCATGGGCTCTGTGTATGCAGTGCCTGTACAAGGCTCTAGAGCAGGGGTTCTCAACGTTTGGAGGCCCAGGTACCCCTATCACGGTCCAATTTTCTGAAGTACCCCCTGCTAATTAATTGGATTAATCAATTAATTAATTAATTAGGTAATTAATCGTTAAATAAAAAAGTACTAAAACAATTTTAAATGTGAAAAAATGTCTTATTTAACTCTGTGCGTATGCGTGAGAGAGAGAGAGAGAGAGAGAGAGAGAGAGAGAGAGAGAGAGAGAGAGAGAGAGAGAGAGAGAGAGAGAGAGAGAGATGCAAGGATCTCTTTTTTTCTCTAAGTCACACTTCCCAAAATCAGCTCATCCCTCCCCCATCCCACCATTTTCTAAAGTACAAAAATAAGCCCAAAACCAAAATCAAAGAGACAAAAGGGCTCAGAAAATAATTAAAATTTAAAATCTATGTTAATTAACACTTAATTAGCTGCTGATGGGGCAGATAAGGGGCAGGGCTTGGGGTACCCCCAGCAAGAGGACTGCGTACCCCTAAGGGTACCCGTACAACAGGTTGAGAACCCCTGCTCTAGAGGTCATTACAAGAAAGACCCACTTTCACATTCCATGGCTAGGGGTCATTTTTAGCTGAATGGGACACAATTATTAGCACATACAGGTTGATTACCCCTTATCCAGACTATTCAGAAATCCAGACATTTTTGGGGCTATGACTTTAAAAAGCACACCTTTTTGCAGCACCTGGCTGGCATAGCGCAAGGCATGCTGGGACACAAAATTATTAAAAATATTGTATAAAATCAACTTCAGGCTATGTGTATATAAGGTGTATATGAGACATAAATTAATTTCATGTTTAGACTTGGGTCCCATCCCCAAGATATCTCATATTTATGCAAATATTCCAAAATCCAAACAAATTCGAAATCCAGACAACTTCCCACCCCAAGCAGTCCGGATAAGGGATACACAACCTGTACCTGCATTTTTAGATTGTCAGGACCACCTATGGCTGGATTCTTCCTGCAACAGTGAAACAGGATTTCATAGAACACATTAATGTTTTGGAGTAATATTTTGCCCCCTAAAACCCTGAATAAATCATGTTAATGATTTACTGCTTCTTAATTATAATTTAATAAGTCCAATAATGTGCCAACAGATTTATGTCACTCTGTATGAGCACAGGAAATCTATTTTTGAAACAACCCATATATCTTTTCTTTCAGTAGCTCTGCTGAGAATGTCTTTGGAAAATATGCAGACTTGTACTGCTGTTTAGGCAGTACAGTGCACCAAACCTGATGCTTGGAGTTTCTTACAGTACCACGTCTTGCAGACCACGTTTGGTGGTCTCCTCTCATGAAGAATGGAAGGTGAAAGAACAAAATTAAAAGCCCAATCCTATGCATGTCTACTCAGAAGTAAGACCCATTATAGCCATTGGATCTTACTCCCAGGCAAGTGTGGATAAGATTGCAGCCTAAGTGTTATTTATGTTTCATATACGAGGGTAATAGTTCAATGGTTTAACTCAGGGGTGGGGAACCTATTTGCGATGGAGGGCCATTTTCCCATGGGGAAAATGTCCCGCGGGCCGTGTGCCCCTCCATCGCAAATTGGTCCCCCGGCGCGCACGCGCGCACGCGCACCGGGGGCACACACACACACCGTCCCCCGCTCTCCTTACCTCCCCCCCGCTCTCCTTACCTTTTTCAGGCGGCGGCGGCCCTCGCCGCGCGCTCTCCCCTCGGCGCGACTCCTTTCGAATCCGGCTGCTTCTGCACGTGCGCAGAAACAGCCGGATTCGAAAGGAGTCGCGCCGAGGTGAGCGTGCGCGGGGGCGGAGGAGCCTCCGGTCTGCTCGCGCGGGCCGGACCTGATCGCTCCAGGGGCAGGATCCGGCCCGCGGGCCGCCGGTTCCCCACCCCTGGTTTAACTGTTAGAAATACAGTATCTCAGATAGCTTGCTAACTGAAATAACCAAAACATTATTAGGGTTTCTCTCAGGTATTGACCTGATAAAGAAAAAGTGGATATGACTGAGACGGGCAACAGACTGGAAAGCATACATTCCTCAGACTGAGTGATAGTCCATACTTTTGGTCAAGACTGATGCTAGGATTTGGAGGGGTGGTAGGTTAGGATTTGGAGGGGTGGTAGGTTTAACCCGCTGCGCCACCCGCTGGCTACTCCCATACAGGTAGCAAGGGCTAATTTATATGTTACATTTCCAACGTGATTACCATTGCAAATCTGCTCCTTCCAGTTGACCCTAACATTAAATCATCAACGCAGAAATGTTTGTTTATTTAAAATATTTATATTCTGCAACTTCTATCACCAAAGGAAACACCAGAGTGGCTAACAACAACAATTTAAAACTAGCACTAAAACAAGTTACAAATAATGATCAAAAGCACCAAAACCAAAAGAAAAAGAAAGGGAGGAACAAACAAATACACAAGTGAAAGACAACCAAGAAGTAAGACCAACAAAGAAAAGAGTCAGTGGAACGTTAACCAAAACAAGTGAGCTTTTACTGTCTTTTTAAACATGGGTCTCCCTGGGAAAACTCCCTGGGAAGGCAGTGACGTAGCTAGCCGCTGCTGCACCCTCATGATGTTGCTAGCCACACCCCCACTAGCGACATCACCCCGCAGCATTATGGCCGCAAAAATGCCCCCCCTTGGCAGGAACAACGGCAGCAAAAGATAGGTAGGGTGAGTTGCGGGCCCGGCACAACTCGGTAGAGGCCTCTGGCACCACCAGGAGCAGTGCATCGCAACCCACCTGGAGGGACGAGGTGGTTTGCGGCATGGAGAAGTTTGGGAACCGCTGCAGTAGTCCAATTGTAACTGTGGCCAAATCTACCTTCTTTAGGAAAGGGTGCAGCTGGTGCACCAGCTGACAATGGGTGAATGTACTCCTGTAACATGGACTTCTAGGGTGAGGGCTTGGGTCCAGGAGCACTCTCCAAGCTGTGGGCCTGATCTTTTGCGGGAATGCAATCATCCAACACAGGCTGCAAGTCCAATCCCGAATTAGCTTTTCTACGAACCGGCAGACCATGTGTCTTGTCTAGGACTCCTTGGTCTATCTTTTCACCAGTTTGGGGGTGGTGGTGGTTAGAGATTAACCCCAGACCTCCAGTGCATGATTCCCTTTAACCAATCCATCAAGAACTCCAGATATCGGCGCACGAAAAAGGGGATAGGATCTTGGCGTGAACCGCTACCACCAAGATCCATCTCCGCCCACCTCCAGTTCGGCCCTGTTCCTCCCTAAACCACCTGTGCATTCACCTTACTGGCTCTGGCAGGGCATCCAGGAGCCTCTGGTGCATGTGCATAGCCTCTGGCCATTTGCACCAGCAGCTCTGAAGTGCATGATAGAAATGCAGTTTTTGCGCTGCTGGAACAGGGCTTACACTGACAGATCGCGAGACAGATTGGGCTGCGCATCTCTAACCTTAGATGTATGGATGTAGCAAACTTTAATTAATGTTCATACAGCACTTTGGAAATAAAAAATAGCCACATCAGGTTTGGGGAAGGTTATTATTAGAATTTCCCATTACAGGATATTTGTTGTGTGATAAGAATGCAGTCAGGGATTTATTGCAGGGAAGAGAGAAGGGAAGGAGGAAAACGAAGAAATGTCTGTGCAAGGTGAAAACTTTAGGAGAAATGTTATGCAAAAATTATTACTTTTTGACAGAGGTCTTGAACTTACTCTGTATGCGAGACTAGACATGGTGAGATAGGGTGTAGCACAGTAGTTAGAAGTATGAACAGTAACATCAGAAGTCTCATTCAAATTCAAATCTCTGTCAAGAACTCACTAGGTGGTCTTAGGTGAGCCATTATTCTCTGAGCCCCCTGCCCCAGTCTTCTGCAATAATGGGATAATACCAGCCTACCTTATAGGGCTGTTGAAAAAATTGCTTTCAGCTTATTTATTTATTTAAAAAAATTATACCCCACCTTATCCCATGCCAAAGCCCAAGGAGGCTTACAACATCAAAGATAAAAATATACATAATTTAAAGCAATACATAAAATAGATTTAAAACAATAAAATCCACAGGGGGGGGGGGAGAATATAGAGTAGAGAAGCAGCGGAGCAAAACATCTTGAGACACAGAAGTCAGACAACCCCAACCCATCACCCAAATGCTAGATGAAACAGAAATCTTACTGATCTTACTGAGATCATAGGAAAAAGAGAGCAACAGAGATAAGCATCAGACTGGTACTGAATAGGAAGGTTTACTCCAATTCTTGTAGAAAAGAAGGCATGAAAAGTATTTCAATTAAAATCTTCCTCTGTAACAATAATCTAATGATATTACCCCTCCTCAAGAGAAATCTTTCTTTTAGAAAGAAATCTCTCTGAAATTAAAACCTTAAAAGATATCTTAAAGGAAAATAAATTTTATTTTAGAGATCCAATTAGCAACGGGTTGAATGCGTACCTCTACATATACATGGTGAAAAGGACTTTAGGATTATGCTGTAGTACAGTGGTACAGTACGGCCTCAAAAATAAATAAATAAATACATAAATAATGAAACTGGGGACCCACCATTGATCCTGACCCCCTCCAGGGACCTGATCCGCCCACCCTCACCCCCCGTAGGGTGATTGGAAAAGAGGTCCTGCTGATAAAAAAAAAAATCCTGCACACAGTGTCTACTGTGCAAGGCTAGGCCACCTTTGTAAGGCCAGACCCCACTTCTGCCACCCAAACAGGTTTCGGATTAGCTTCTGCAGCCATGGAAGCCTGCCGGCCATTTTGTTTCCTGTAAACTGCCATAATCTCACAAATGAGGCTTCGTGAACCCATTGGGGTCACGACCCCAAGCTTGAAGAACACTGCTGTAGTAGACATCCTACAGACACTGAACTAGAACTTGGTATTTTGCTAGGACAAAAGTCTTGCCATTACAGAATGATAGCCTAAGATGGTAGCAATCAAGCATGTGCTGTTGTTGATCACACTGTGCAGATTAATAGACAAATTTTAAGACCGGATAAGAACATAAGAAGAGCCATGCTGGATCAGGCCAAAGGCCCATCTAGTCCACTTCCTGTATCTGACAGTGGCCCACCAGATGCCTCAGGGAGCACACAAGATAAAAAGAGACCTGTATCCTGTTGCCACTCCCTTGCACCTGCCTTTAAGACATAGCCTACTACTAAAACCAGGAGGTTGCATATACTCATCATGACTTGTAACCTGTGATGGACTTCTCCTTCATAAATCTGTTCAATCCCCTTTTAAAAGCATCCAGGCTAGGTGTCATCACCACATCCTGTGACAAGGAGTTCCACAGAGTAATTGTATACTGCGTAAATAAATATTTTCTTTTGTCTGTTCTAACTCTTCCACAACTCAATTTTAGTGGATATCCGCTAAATCCACACTCACTATGCAGTTTCTCTTTAATCAAGCAAGCTACGCAACTTTTCAGAATCTGAGCGATCGTGGAAGACAGGAGACAAGCATTTCAAATAAGTAAACAATCTCTCTGCTATCCAAGTCAGTAAACAGGGCACAAGACTGGTAAAGAAATCTCTTCCTACTTCTACAGTACATACCAACCCTGATAGAAGTCAAGAACACTCGTAAGAGTGTTGAACATCACCCAGATTCACTGTGCCTCCCAGTTACCATTGCAGAAGAATTCCTTAAAAATAGTGTGCCTTAGGTTAGGTTCACAGAGCAATTCATTAGGTAGACTCGACACAATGAAACACAGAAGTGAGTCTTGGGCTCATGCACAATGCTATGCATAGAACACACTACTGTGTCCAGCCTATGCACTCTGGGCGTCAATTTTGCATCCTGGTCCTTTGTTCCATTGCATGTAGTACCTATAAGTCAGGCCATTGTGGGAACCAGACTTTACAACATGGTGTCTTCAAAATGGTAATGAGTGAACTGACCATGGTGCTGAACTCCTGGTTGCTACGACTTGGGACACTAATGTTTCTAGCAATTCAGTAGCTTACAATTATAGTTAACTTATGGCCCAATCCTATCCTTATGGTACCCCAGTGTACCGCAAGGTACACCATCACAGCCGCCTCTCTGCCAGGGGCACTGCTCGTGGTGCAAAGGCTGTAAAGTAAAGCACCGCCAACAGTGCCGCACAGATCGGCCACCGGCAGGTTTTTGCCAGTGGAGAGGCCAAAAAGGGGTGGGGATTTGTGCGGATCAGGGTGGGATTGGGGCAGATCACGGCAGCACCAGTGTCTGCTATATCCAAATTCCCATCCCGAGCAGATGGGAATTGCACACCCCCAGCAGGCTCCACAAATTTACAACAGCAAAAGAGCTGGTATAGATCTGAAGAATCCCCTAGGGGACTGGACAGTGGCTGTGGAGGTGAGTAAAATTTTTCTTTACTTACCTCTCCTGGCCGGCCTGATCCTCTGCTGATGCACAGGATACAGCGGTCACTGGACTGTCAACCCTACATCCTGCATGCTGGTGTGGGATGTGTTTGGGTTGTTACAGTAAATAAGCCTTTAATGTTTATTTTCATGTGTATGTTCATTTGTTGTTTCTGTGTTGCTATAATATGTACTACTTTGATTAACAGCGCAATCCTAGCCAACTTTTCAGTGTCGGTGTAACCGTGCCAACAGGGCGCACACTGCATTTTGCAGTGCAGGGGCAGTCATGGGAGATCTCCTCAAGGTAAGAGAACATTTGTTCCCTTATCTTGGGGCTGCATTGTGGCTGCACCGGCACTGGAAAATTGGTTAGGATTATGCTGTATGTGTATTAAAGTTTTTCTGTGAATAATCTCTGTTGTTGCTTGAAAGGTACAGTACACTTAAGCCCTTGATCAATGCTAGGATGTGTAAAATTGTCATAAATGCAATGTTGTGATTGTAGTTAAAGGTATGGTTAAAGTAAAGGATGGTCCAAGCTTCAGATCTGTCTCAGACTAATTTGGGTTGACTATTTTTCTAGGTAGCTACCAGCCTGGGTAAAAAGAAATTGATAGCTGGTTACAATAGGTATCCTTTTGGCTTAGACTTCAGCATTTGACTGCAACTTGTTCAGTTCGGGGTTAAGTTATGCCCAGGATGTACTCAAAATGTTGGGAGTGATGTAAAGCAGATTCTGTATTTAGACCTCAGCTGTGTGATGGCAACCATTATGAATTGGTGGGCAATATTAAAAGAAACTGATCTATGCAAACAGAAACAAGTTTTGACTCTGTAACCAAATTAATTATACCCAAGGCATACAATTTTTTTCTGCAAATCAGGAGGCAAAGAACAGGTGAAACATATCTTCTCCATGCACAGGTTCACCAGCATTCACCTCCCTGAACAGCTTCATGGTAGAACTCCATGAACGTTATTTAATTTACTTAAAAATCTTTTATCTTGTCAAACTAGCCAGATCAGGATCTTACGGAGGCTCTACATCAATAGAGAAGAAGCTTTCTTTTCTACCATCAGAGCATTTTTTAAAAATATACTGCAATCTGCCTTTGGCAGAAGTCTACTATTCTTGCATTTTGTTATCTACCTGGTTTAACTGCAAGAGCTCTGTACCAGGTGGTCCTGTGCCAGTATGAGAGAGAGAGAGAGAGAGAGAGAGAGAACACCCAGATTGAACAATTTCGATGGCCACTTTTAATAAGCTTGTAACTAATAACGACAAAAGGAAATAAAACTAGTCTTCTGCAAGCTTAATATCAATTAAAAAAGTTCCTTGAGCATTTTTTTTAAATGAAGAACCTTAAGATGGTGGTCCAGATGCAAAGAGAAAGAAGGTCCTACCTCTACCACTGACTTTGCATCCAGTCGAAAGTTGAAATCTCCAAAGACAAAATATGAAACTCTTTCAAACCGCTGATCTATAATTCTGAAAAGGCATACAAGAAAAATATGAAATGCAGTATAAATAAAATATTTATAAATATTTTATTAAAATAAAATATTTTACAAAAAAGAGTTCCCAGAATTGTAAGTGCAAAGAAATTACATGCATTTTGAAGGGGTGAGTGCTCTGAAATCTGTCATTGATAATCTGCCTTCAAGATGGTGCTGGGCACGTATACTGCACTTAGGCCCCCTAGAACACTGACTGTGCATGGAATGTTAATAGAGACACTTTCCACCACTGCTAGAGCATAATAACAATCAGGTGTATGCATTTGATGTGTGTGTTTTGATATGTGTGTTTATATGTGGCAAGTGCACCCTTTCAGCTTCAGGCAACAAAAAAGCTGAAGCTAGACATGAATGTGGATAACTTCTCTTGTCAACTTACCTCTTAACCCTCCCGCAAAAAGAAAAAGAAAAAGTAAAACATAAAAATTCAGCACCCTATCATGTAGCCAACTGCATGAATTGAGGCTCTATGTGATTTCAGATTATGCATTTTCTGCACTGTAAGCAGATAAGCAACCTTTGGATAGCAGGATCCGGTAGCAGGATCCAAATGTAACTGTATTATCTGAATGATCTCAATGAGTGATTGGACTCTGATACAGCCACAGGCTTAACAAGCTGCAAAATTCTTTATTTGAAACTATGGAGGAATCAGAGTTCAACATAAGACAGAACGTTTAAACTGTTCTGTTTTACATGGCTTTCAATGCATGATGGAGGTTTTATTTTTCACATTTTTATACCGCCCTTCCTCCAAGGAGCTCAGAGTGGTGTACATATTTCCTCCCCTCCTTTTGTCCTCACAACAACCCTGTGAGGTAGGTGGGGCTGAGAGATAGTGACTGGCCCAAGGTCACCCAGGAAGCTTCATGGCTGAGCGGGGATTTGAACCTGGATCTTCCAGGTCTAAGTCCGACTCCCAAACCACTACACCATGTAACAGAGGAAAATGAATTTCCTATATTATTATTACAGAGCAATCCTATGTATGTCTACTCAGAAGTAAGCCCCATTGAGATCAGCCCCATTGAGTTATACTCCCAGATAAATGTTCACAGGATTGAAGTTTTACAACACAATCGTATGCCTGTAAGTCCCATTGTGTTCAATAGGCGTAGTCCCAGGAAAGTGTGCATAAGATTGAAGTCTTAGGCAATCTTATACAAACTTTTCTGGGAGTAAACCTCATTGAATACAAGATTTATTTCTGAGTAGACATGCACAAGATTGTGCTGTTAGTCACTTTTCTGAAATATATATTTCTCCCCTTGATATATACCGTATATATTTGGAGAGATTTTAAGTCAGTAATAAAATGTATCAGTATATACGAAATTATATTCATATATCCCTAAGGACCTGAACCTCAAACTAAAGTGAGATTGATGAGGGTCCCTTTTCAATTCTGCAATACTATGATTCTACAATGTTGGCGTTAACAGAGAAGCAAAACATCTGCTTGGCAAGCAAAAAGAGCTGCTGTCAGTCAGTGTAGACAAATACTAGCCTAGATGGACTAATGCAGCAGTTCCTAAAGTCACCACTGCCGCGACCCACCTTGTCCTGCCACTCCTGCGTCACGTTGGGCCCAAGACAGCCTCCAGAGGTCTCCACAGGACTCAGAAAGGCCTTTGGATGTGACCAGAAGCTGCGTCACTGAAATTAGAAGTGACCCAGAAGTCACTTCCGGAGGCCTTCTGAGTCCCACAGAGACCTCCCCGGGCCGACGCGGGAGCAGCAGGATGAGGTGGATCACAACCTGGAAGTGGCTTCTGATTGCCTCCATTTGGCTCCAACTTGGAGCCAAACAGACAGGGGAGGGCGAGTGGGCGCAACTGGCGACACATCTCATCATTGGGCTGCGACCCACAGTTTGGGAAGTGCTGGACTAATGGTCTGACTCAATATAAGACAGCTTTCTATGTTTCTAAACAGTTTTATTATTTCAAGGCCCATTCAGTAATAGGAACCCCACTGATATACAGTACATTGCTTTGCTCATGGGAAAACAACCATCTGCAAAAGCAGACAATCATGGAGGTTGGAAAAGAATACATGGAACTGGTCTATTGGTTAGAGAAAGAATTAGCATTAAGCAGTTTCCTGAAGGAAGGTGGGAGATCAGAACAGGAGGTCCAATTCATTCTGCAGGGGTGTTTTGGGTGATCTCAGATTGATGAATGGGTTGGAATCAGTAGCATATGAAAAAAATGCACTCCTCTAGACTTTAGCAGTTAACTATAAATCTCTACAGCTCATCAAATATCAAATATATGCAGAAGTGAGATTTTTCCCCCCTAACGCTGGAGAGTTTTAGAAGTTGCTTTATTGTAATCCTGCATTACAATTTTCTTTTGAACATACCATGAATCAAAATTTCCTATAAAAGGTTGCAATTAATCACCCAATGGAGTGATAAATTTCAATGGTGTAAAAAAGAAAGCAGCCAAGCCATGTCACCGGTGTTAATTTAATGTTTCTTAGTGGGGAGGATCTAGTGCTATTTCACACAGTTCTTATTTGATGCCTGTTTCACATTATCAAAAAGACTAACGTATTCGCAAAATCGATGACCCAATCCTACAATGCTGCCACAGCAAGTCAAGTTAAAGAATCTCAGCACTAGTGTGAGGGTACAGAAGATATTCCAACACACACACGGAGATCTAACCTAGATAGAAGGGGTCATAGCTCTGTGATAGATCACATGCTGTATATATGCAAGGTTCCAGACTCAATCCTTGGTGCTTCCAGTCAAAAGAAGAAGTAGCAGGGCTGGAAAGAAGGTGGTGGACTTTCCCAGTAGCGTTCCTATGACCGCCCCCACCGCGCCGGATGTGACGTAACAGCAACAGCCATTATCGCTCACTCAGAGGTGCAGGGCGGGCGGGAGGGCCAAACACGACGATGGCTCTCTCGCTTGCCCTGGCAAACGGGACGATTCACGCTGCCGCCGGCCGCCGTTGCACCCCCCACCCGCCTGCTGCCGGGCCCGATCCCGCCGCCTGGGGGCCCACTGCCCCAAGGCCCCCACCACTGACGACGCCACTGGACATCACTGGATGTCTGAATAGCCATCTATTGGAGATACTGTAGTTGCAGAGTGCCTGGCAAGGAGCTGGACAATCTCATAGGTCCCTTCCAATTTTATGTTTCTATGAAATAGCGTTCAGAGAGTTGCTTGAACTGCAAGACAAAGCGGTGTGCCTAAAACCTGTTTCATCTTCTGTTTCTGTACCACCCAAACCACTGTTTATTATGACATGGCAACCAAAGAGGAATTTTAGGACCAGGGTGCCTTTCCTTTCCACACATCTTTATTAATGTTTCACCCTAGAAAATGGAGGACTGCAGAGAACTCATAATGCTTACCTTTTTATTTTGCATTTCTCACAAGAATAGTTTAAACATACTGATGTAATTTGTAAACGTTGGCATAATGGATACATTTTAAAGAAACCTCAACCTTTTTTACACTCTGCTACTGACCTTCCACAAATTTGCCACTTCCCCCCCCCCCATTAATCTAATGGTCACCATGTTCTCTGGACTACCACCATGATTTGCTCCGTGATAATTTTCAAGAGCCATTTCCACACATTCCTGAGTGGGGTAGGACCTAAGTATGAAAGTCAATACTGATGAATTTTAGACGGCCAGAGATGCTTGCCTCGGACAACATTATTACTGCAAGTATTCATCTTCATTTGTCCTGAAGATATACAAGACTTTTTGGCAGTATCTTATAACAAGGCTTCTATTTTCCTCTTGACAGAATAATTAATTTTCCATGATTCACATTCATAAGCTGTGATGGAAAAAACTTAAGGCATCCATCCATCAAACCTTTGTACATTCTGGGATGCTCTAATTTATCTAAAGCAGTGAAAGTATAGCCTAGCAAACCGTTCCTTGGTCTTTTTGAAAGTGAAATGTATGTGCTTCTACTGTCTCTCAACCCCAACCTCCATAGGCCAAGGAACATTCTTGTGGAAGTAAACATTCAGCCCAACCCCATCCAGAGCCTAGATATGGGTGCAACTACTTATCTTCCATGATCAGGGTACTGAACCCCACTGATGATTCCCAGAATAACACAAACAATGGGGAAAGAACTGTTTCAAGGGCCTGTGATATTCTCATGTTTTCCAGTTTCAGTTCTGGGTTCTCAATGGCTCACATGCATAAAGCCGGAGCTACACTGTCCACGTTCGCGTTGCGTTCGCGTTCCATGTGCGTCTGGTGTCCCGCCCCCAGGTCAAACAACAGGCTCTGAAAGTCGGGTCCGCGCTACGTCCGGCCAATCAGAGCCTGTTGTTTGACGTGGGGCAGGACACCAGATGCACATGGAACGCGAAAACGACATGGACGCGGACAGTGTAGCTCCAGCATAAGGCACTTAAGTTTAATTACACTACTGACCAAGGCTGGCCAGCAAGGCAATTAAGGGCTTGGGTTTGTTCAGAACATGCTTTAAAGAGCCCAAGATCATGGTTGTCACATGGAATTTTTCACACCAGCTTTGGCCCAGTTGCAGGAAAGTCATGCTGTCAAATGTCAACAGAAAATGTACATGTCAAATGTACAGAAAAATAAAAGAACTGTTTTCACATTGGTCTGATCTCACTTTTAAAAATCTAAACTCTTCCATCAGCCTAACTAGATCATACTTCTGCATCCTCAATGTCATAACCATATCAGAGTCATATGACTAAAAGATGACATAAGGTACTGGAGAATCAAACCTTCTCCAGGAAAACAGATATCAACATTTTAATTGAAAACCCAGCAGGGAGAGAAATATAAACAACCACTTCCCTGGACCCCTTGAGGACTGGTTTAATGTAACACCAAACCATGGTTTGGCACCAGGTGAACATATAGGCCTGAAGCATGCTCACTCTTCTGCCTGTACACTGCAATCCCACCCTCTTCTTTCTGGTCTGAGGACATCTGCCATGTTGTTAAAAAGGTTTGCGATTTTGTCCAAACTAAACTAGTAAACTGTTTTCTGCTAGCCTTGCCAACCAAGACTGGAAACCAAAATAAAATTACAGGGCAAACACTGAACTATAGAATGCCAGTTCAGATGAAGCTATGGCATTTTTGCCACTCAGATGTAGTTTAATATTAAAAATCATATTAATCTCAGCATCCCTGGAAGACTGAGATTAGCAATTAGAATTAGACTGAGAGGTAGCAAGCTCTACCAATGGTAACGGGAAGGGGCTCTACCAATAGTAATGGGGAGGGGCTCTAAAAAACCATTTCTGTGGCCAAGTTCTAATATCCTATCTATCCATTTATTACACGCAGGCTCTAAAGTGAAAGTCTGTAGAATGTTCTTCCCAATGCACTTCCACATTACTCCAAACTCAGGAACTTACTTGCAGCACCTTCTATCAACTACTTTGCCTTTGTCCTTGGGGGAGAAAATGCAAAGGGGGATTAATCTCTGATTTGAGTCCTGCTAGTTGAATTCATAATTTAGCTTTCCAACTTTGATAGTATCTCCTTTATGAAGGGTCCCACTACTATCCCAGGCACATATGTAGCCAAGTCTTTGGTATTCTTGATGGTGTGTCAAGTTACTTGGATACCATTCACTAAGAGTATATAAAAAAGGCAAACTAGAATCTATCAAGCTCTGTGTCTATTTCAGTTTATTTAGAGCTGGCAGAAGGATGAATATACTATACAGTATGTTCAAAAAAAGAAGAAAATAATGAAAATAGGGTTGGGTAGAGAGCTTTGGATTTTGATTTTTCTAAGTTGCTCCAATGTAGGTTAATTTTTTTCCTTTTGTTTTTAGGTAGGAAAAACTCTTTAGTGATTCCATCATGAGGTATTCATTTGCCAGTTTAGTGCTCTTAAATGTAAAGTGCTCTGTATTCACAGTATTAAGGTTTGGGAGTTCAAATCTCTCTGAACGTTTTAAAAACGTGTTAAAGGAATGTGGTTATTTTAAAAAAGAATATGAAGTAGTATTTTATTTTCAACCCTAAACTGAGGTACTTTTTTAAAGTATCTGAAAGACCATTTATCATTGTATTATTTAATACATGTTTAAAAACCAATTTGGTCTTCAGTTACTGCATTTAAAATAAGAATTCAGTAGCACTTTTTCAGACTCTTTAAGTATAGTACAAGCTTTCATAAGTTACAACCTACTTCCTTCAAATGCAAAAGTGAAATGTATGCTTTAATGTAATTAAAGTGCATTCAATAAATGCACTTCAAAACTTGCGCTAAGGTGGTTAAGATCTGTACGATTTTTCTGGGCCCTAAAATATGTATCTCTTGCCCTCAAGTTCATTCAGCATTCTAACAAGACAAGGAGAGATGTCACTGACTTGCACTTGCTTTCTTCACCACTCATTCCTCACAAACTGCCACTAAGACAGACAGGATGCTGGAAGGGGGGGGGGAGGAGGAGGAAGAGGAGTTAAATATCAGCTATTTGGGTGTGGGTGTGTATGTTGGGAGCTGCTGAACATGATTCAGTGTGACAAGAGGCACAGTGATCTGGCTAAACCATTTCTCAGGGCACTTTGTAAGGAGGATCAGCTGCATTATTCTTTTAATAGCCATGTCTAATGCAATAGCCTGGCGGGTTTTGTCCCAAGTCAAGGTATCAGATGCAGGTCAGAAGGTAACATTCTGTTTACAAGATTATTTCCTAAAGCACTTATCTCGCCTTCCGTGTGAAAAGTTGACTTTTCTGTTTGTAAGGGAGCCAAAAGAATTGAGGGAATGGGAAAAATTAGCTACACTGGGCTGGAGTTGAATGGAATTAAGTGGGAGGTCTGAGAAAGGCCTGCTGTGGCGCTCAGCAGGATACCTTATTAGCCACGTCATCGCAGTTCATTCAGGCAAACAGTAACAGTGTCACCAACATTCCCACACAAAGACAAAGTTCTTCACACAGTCTATAAACATGCTTTCCCTGGCCGATTCATCCTAGCTTGACACCACTGAAAGGAGGGTTCTCCCCCCCCTTCTCTTTTTTCTTTAAAAAAAAATGAACAAAAAAAAAACAAAAATCCCAACCTATGTCCAAACAATATAAGGAGAGAAAAGGAGGATCATTGTTATATTTCCAGGGAAGAAACAATTTGAAAATTTAATAAATTAAGACAAACACCTTTTTTTAATCATATGTGAAACTTGAGAGGCCGAAGTTTAATACTGTATTGTATATACCTTTTATGTCTATTTTTCTATGTTTCTGGGCAGTGATGGCCACCACAATATACACACCTTCTATGTCAACGATAGTAGTGGCATGAAACAGCAGGATATTTCACAAGCATGATGAAAAAAGTTATTAAAAAGGAAAGCAGGCACAACAAAACATAATTTGAAGCAAATATTCCATATGGAATTCAAGCCAACAGTCAAATTTGAGAAGCAGTGGTCCGCCCTAAGCAGTGACACTGAGCAACATTTTTTGTGAGGCTTTTGCTTAAATTGTTTACCTTACTTAATCTTAACTTTGAACAAGGATCTGTTTCAATTTTAATCTAAGCAAAAATAATGCTGTAGTAGGTATCAGCATCACTGAAATTTCAGAAAGCGATTCAGAGTAGAAACAATAGGAGTATTTGCATACATGCCGGACACAGAATCCCACTGATCTCAGCAAGCAGGGGTTTCCAGTGGGGTAGTAGAATGAAGGTCACAGAAAGGTTACTGAACTGAAGATTTTGCATTTTATATTTGTTTTATATTACACATGTTTAGAAAGCAACTCTGAAGAAAAATATTCATACTGAATACATAACACTTAACTGTTGGATACAAGGCAGAAAAAGTATGGGGTTGTATTGTTGAGTATAGATAGAAATAATTTGGTAAAATGCCTGCAGGAACATTTCTACTAATATAAAGTCTCCTCAAACCTAGATCTTCTGTGACTCTTGTGTGCAACAACCTTTGGGTGTTAGCTTGGCTGCTACAAGGGGTGGGGCTTGTTTTGTTGTGGTGACGCAGCTGTGGAACTCTCTCCCTGAGGAGGCTCCTTTAGTCCAATATTTGGTTATCCTCCTTGAGATGATAAAGGCATTCCTCTTTGTGAAGGCATTCAGAATGCCAAAAATGTTGAAACTGCTGTATTTTCGTTGTTTTAATTGAAAGTAGGTCTATTTTATGATTAGTAGCATGCACTGGGTATAAGTGCAAGAGAAAGGCAGAGAAAAGTCTGCTGAAGACTTTTGCTGAAGAACTACGGAACTAGTTCCGTGAATCCAAAGGGGATCTAGATTTGTTTTTTTCAACTACCAATGGCAAGGGGTACGCCAGAGCCTGCCCCTTATCAGCATCATTCAGTAGTTAATTACTTGTTAATTAGAACTTAAATGCAATCTCCTCTCTCTCTCTCTCTCTCTCTCTCTCTCTCTCTCTCTCACACACACACACACACACACACACACACACACACACACACACACACACAGAGTTAAGTAAGACATTTTTTCACATTTAAAATTGTTTCAGTACTTTTTTATTTAATGATTAATTGGCTAATTAATTAATTGATTAATCCAATTAATTAGCAATTAATTAGCGGGGGTACTTCAGAAAATTGGACTGTGATAGGGGGTACCTGGGCCTCAAAACGTTGAGAACCCCTGGTCTAGTTCCAACCTAAGGAATTTTAAAAGAAATCTTATAACAATTGGTACTGTTTTGTCCTTTTGTATGATTTAATGTGTTGCTAGATATGGCTTACAGAATATATCTAGGACGACAGTCTAAAAACAATCTAAGAAAAATTAATTGGTGACAGCCTAAGAGTAACTGAAAAAAGGCCTAATGGAAGTGCTTTCACTGGCGTGTTTGAAATGTTGTAATAGTGACATTAAAAAGCTTAACTTTATCATATTTTTGAACCTCTTGTTTTTTGATATAATAGCCGAAACCTATTAATAATACGAAAACATTTCAAAAGGTCAAGCAGCAAACAAGATGAAAGCTGTTGTCAAGAGGCTTAGGTAATCATCTTAATACTCAGGGCATTTGCCAGGCCTGTTTAACTAATATGCGAGTTCACTTTTAATTTCAATATAGTGCCACTTGAACCAAAAGAAATGCTGTATTTTAAAATTAATTACCATGTCAGCAGATATTAAGATTGCAAGAAAGACCACATCAATAATATATATGTAATTCAGGGAAAGGATTACAAGAAGAACTATAAAAATCAATTTTTAGAGCTGGAAAACTGGCTCTCTTTAGTCCAAACGGTATTTCTCTTCTATTGACAAAACCATGATCTTATCTGACACTGACATTCGCCTAATACAATGTTAGATATGTATAGTGATATAAGTACTTGTCAACTCTGGACAGTAAAACGCAGCTCTACTCCCACTGTAATCTCCGAGTATGCTATAAGTGTGAATTGTTTCCTCGTAACAAAAAGCATGTACTACAAATGCTTGAGATCGGGAAGCAGTTCATCCGAAAACAAACTATAACATGACTGGAAAATGCAAAATTGGGTGTTAAAGCTTGGATTTGTTCGATAGGCTCAGATTAGATGCTCCGATAGCAATAAACCATATACAATATCAGGATTTTTTGAGTTTAGTGGCCAGTTACTAGCCATCACTGCATACCTGTGCTATAGTAATCTCTCTATACTATATATGCTACTCACATTAGTTCAAGTTTAACAAAACTTAAAATGTTCAGCAATGCAATCATAATCACACCTTGATTTACCAAAGGGCATACAGTATGAGCTTTTTTTTTTTTTAAGGGGGGTTCTATGTAAAAATTAACATGAATCCTGCACATAGATTGTAAAATGCAACAACTATACTTGCTTTTCATTTTATGTGCATATGGAATACATGAGTCAGACAGCCATGGCTACTTGCAGCTTTCAGCAGGGCATGCACAGACCAGGAAACGCATATTTGCTACCATCTTTATAAATGGTAAAAACCCAGCTTTATAAATGGGTGAAATGGCCCATGTATTGTAGGTGAAAATATAACATGTTCCTACTATTGGCGGGTAAAAAACAATTCACTGTCGAAACGTGTGGAATTCTGCCTTCAATAGACTGGACAGAAAGGTTAACGTAGGTCAAACAATATTGCAAGGGTCTGGCAATACTTGTCAAATAGAACTTCTTCCACAAAGAGAAGTTCTTAGGATGCAATCTGTAGTGCTTTTTCTAATAAAATATATTGGAAGTGTTGCACGAATACTACTACCAGCCAATAATAAAACACATGGCAACCAGAACAATGGTCATTCCCAAACATATTGAAAGCAAAATGCAGTCATCAGTATCTCCTAACTTACTCCTCATCTACTCTACAAGTCCCAGAAAAAACACTCTCAAAAAGCCATATTTTCACAAAACGGTAGAAGGAACAGAAACAAAGTAGCTAGGCAGGTGTCCCATGGAAACAAGTTCCAGAAAGTCACCAAAAAACAGTGTGCAGCAGCAGCCCCAAGTAGTGGATAAGGGTGTACATTATTTGTGCCTACATCACAAGAAGTTGCACCCCAAAGTACACCAGTAATGATGCCCTTGTATGCGCTGAATGCTCGCCAATCACTGCTGAGAACCAGCAGGAATCCAGCCAGAAAAATCTGTGCATGCACCCAGAAGCGTAACAGCCTCTCTTGGTGCCCGGAGCACGGGGGGGTAGGCGCCCTAAGGAAATAGCTCCGGAAGCAGGGGCACGTTCCGGGAGGGAGGCACGCGCTCCGGGAGGGGGAGACCCGGCAGGACCCCCCCCCCAATCGGGAGAGCCGGCTGGGGACGTCTTCCCCGGCCGGCTGCCCGGGGCCTTCTAAGGAAGGCCCGCTGCGCAATTTTTTGCGCATGCTCAGTCTGTTAACTGAGGGAAAAGGGCTGCCCTTTTCCCTCAGTTAACAGACTGAGCATGCGCAAAAAATTGCGCAGCGGGCCTTCCTTAGAAGGCCCCGGGCAGCCGGCCGGGGAAGACGTCTCCAGCCGGCTCTCCCGATTGAGGGGGCTGGCCCGAGTCGGACTCGGACTCGAGTCTCCGAGTCAGACCCGGAGACTCAAGTCCGAGTCCGACTCGCGGGCGGAGTGGCGGGGCGCCCTTCGGGCGATGGCGCCCGGAGCGGGCTGCTCCGCTTGTTCCGCCCTAAATACGCCTCTGCATGCACCATTCTGTTCCAGAAACAGTATCCACACAGGGAAGATACTGCTTCTTTATGTTCTCACTAGATTGGGGCAACAGTATCCTACCAAACCATGGTTGCCTATTGGGGCTGTGCCTTGGGTTCATGTTCTTCCTTTCTTCACATGCTCTGATTCCCTCCCTCAGTTCCTGGCTTGCTGTAACTATAGCTTGCTATGTCTGAGCTAAGCAAACTATGACTGAGGGATGTGGATCAAGTCTCTGACTTCAAATCTCAAGTCAAGTCCCAAGTCTTGCCCCCAAGTCCCGAGTCTTTGGTTGTGAGTTGCAAGTCCCTATCTATTTAATGGGGAAAATGGGTTTAAACCTGAATAAAATTCGACTTGTCATAAAAGGCTCCAAGTCTCGAGTCAAGTCTTTCAAGTCTTTTACAATCACTGAGTTAAGTCAGAGTCTAGTTATTGACGCCACTTTAGTCCGACTCAAGTCCGATTTAATAGACTCAAGTCTACATCACTGCTATGACTACTAATATACCCAAAAGAATTGGGAACCATAGTTTGAACTGGGTTTCCAATACTGGTTGGGAGGCATATTACAGTTTGTAGGGCCCAAACTCTGAACCAAGTCACTCTCCTAAAATGCAACTATAAAATCTACATAGGTGAAAAATGAGAGGAAAAAAATCCCTTTCAGTTCTAAAAATCTAGTGCTTCATCTAATACAAATTCATAATACCGGTGGAATTATGCATTTAGAAAGGAATTAAAAATAAAAATAATAATTTGACATCAAGGACTGCTATACATCTTTATATGATGGTCACAACCCACATGAAGAGACTTGTGAGTCTCTCTCTTTTGCACTAGTTCATAATGGTTTTGGAGATTTTCTGGCTGTGCTAGGTACGTGGAGCCTGACACATATGTCTTTAAATTGGGGCCTAGGACTGAAATTCTCTATGCCCTGCAATTGTATAAATTAATATAATTTGCTATGAATAGGGGTGTACAAGACCCGTGTGTGGATGGTGCTCTGTGTGTTTATGTTATATGAATAACAAACATTCATTACTTTCTGACCAGTAGGGCTACATGAACACACACACACACACACACACACACACACACACACACACACACACACACACACACACACACACACACAGAGAGAGAGAGAGAGAGAGACACACACACACACACACACACACACACACACACACACACAGAGAGAGAGAGAGAGAGAGAGAGAGAGAGAGAGAGAGAGAGAGATTGTTCTCAAGCTGAGAGTAACAAGATACTTTCAGCATACTTCTATTTTGAGGGATATGGTATAAAGATGCCAGTTTTACACCCTATATCACCCCCATAACAGTAAATGAATAAAGGGAAGGCAGAGAGAACAAATGTTAATGAGATGGGCCCAATGAGTTTAAATGAAAGCTGTTCAATGAGAGGACAATTTGTATTTCTAAATACTCTAGTTATGTCTGTAGTTTTATCATCCTTGGCCAGAGGCTAAAATGCACTTGGCTATGTTATAAAATCTTAAGTCAAAAGGAATTGTTTCGGTTAGAATTGTCTCTTTAAAAAGAACCTTACAAATGATGAGAATAAAGACGTGTTTACAAACACTCCAAAGTCCTTAAATTTCTCAAATGACCCAGATCTTTAACACAAGGTTTGCCTCTGCCTAGAAACGAAGGTGGCTTTTCTTCTGCTCATTCAGCTGCTAGTTCTGGGAAAAGCCCAAAGAGAAACATTTAGCTTGGAGGGGTCTTTGAGAAGATGTGACAGTTGACTGATGAGCATCCATAAAATGACAAAGAATTGCTGTGTGGAGCCTGTGCATCACATCGCCTCACCCTGGGAAACTAATTGCTTTGAATTGTTAATAGTAACATTATTTTTCTGGCAATCATTTCTTTTGAATACTCAAAATGAGCATGAAACAGCTCCTTTGACTGGACATAAAAGTTAAATGTCCCAATGTTGATCAAATTAACTTCAGCTATGTGACAATGGACTATATTTGTGAGAAAATAATGAAGGTCACAAAGGGGGGCTTTATGCCAAGATTTCACAGTTGTAATGTAAAAAAATGTTTCTGTTCAACCAATCCAAGCTACATTTCAAAGAGAAAACAGAAGAGTACTGTCATGAGCAAAGGAGAAATAATTAAAAAACCACACCCACTCTGGATAACTTCAGGATGTTTCAGAGAACGGCACAACACAAAATTTTGCTAATGTTACATAATCCTGGTTCTTATTATAACTGAATGTTCATAAAGGACCCAATCCTTTCATTATTACTTACATATTTACTCTGGTAAAAATGTCATTGCCAATAGGAGTTTCTCTCCCCCCCCCAGTAGTTCACATCTCTGTGGTCAGAGGTAGTTTGAGAATCAAAAACAAGAACTTTATTACTGCAATTTATTGGGAAGTGTGAGCCTTCCACTGCTGAAGTTAAATGTTCATGCATCCTTTTTGGAAAGTAAGAGGATGCAGCTGGATCAGATTTTGTATCAGATTTGTTTAGCTAATCTGTTTAGCTAATCAGCTGTTACAAGCATAAGCACATAAATTGTTTCTTTGACATGTTTCTTGGGGTCAATGTCATTTCTGTTCAGTGGCGTCGTTAGGCGGGGTGGTGGGCCACAGGGGTGTCGAGCTCTGGAGGGGGTGAACTGCTGCTGCTCCGCCACTGAATTTTGGCATCATTGTGGCGCAAAAGCACCTCCCCGCATTTTCGCGGCCTTTTATAGGCCGCACGGAGCATGGGAGGGCGGGAGGTTTGGCCCACCCACCCTGGCTCCGTATGTCCTAGAAAAGGTGGCGAAAACGCTGGTTTGTGTGTGCTTTTGCGCCGCCGCCAAAATACAATGGCAGCAGTAACGTCACACACTGGGGTGGGGCTTGCGGCGTCACATGGGGGTGTCGCGTCGATGCCCCCCACGGGGCCGTAGCTACGCCTCTGTTTCTGTTATAAAACTTTGAATCTGAAACCGGGAAAGTTAAACAAAAGGTATTGTAGAACATTACTCCATATTAGTGAACACCTAACAAAACAATCCTGCAACAACTTTTAAAATAATTGGAACATGCTCTACATGTGCTCCATTTTTCCTCTGGCAACATTTCATTTCGATCACCATTTTAGTATTTTGAAGATCTAAAATATTAAAGCACTTACAGTATTTCCGGTACTGTTCAACATGTGATTTTTCCTGTTATTTTAGATACGGCTCTTTTCATCATACCTAAATTCATCTTAAAAAAAATGCTTTTGTTTTCTTTGCAAATAATTAAGATGGAATGCAGCCTGTGACGGTCACTTTAATCACTTCAATCTTGCATAAATAGCTGCAATTAACTGGTGTTCACATTGGCCAAGATGCATCCAGCAGACAGGACTGTTTCACTTACTCCCCCAGCGACTTAAATCAACTGTGAAAAGATGTTTCAGTTTCATTCAGTGAGGGTTTAGCTCATTAAACTCTTTTCCTTCTCAGTATTGTTCCCCGAGCTTGAACTGCATTGCTGTTAAATGCTCTTTAGCAGTTTAAAGGCTTTAGAGGAAAAGACTTATCAGCCTCTGGTTTTAACAGCACTAAATCTGCATTATTAGGGCATGCAGATAAGGGGATTTAAAGGCTCGGCTTGAAACCTCTCTCTTCTGTGTTTATCTGGCACCGCATCGCTCCTGTAGCTCAGCTGGAAATGTAGATCTATGAAGCTTTAAAGAGAGATTAAAAACCAAGAAAAGAAGTACTTTCTTTCCTATAGATGCTCTCACTTTCCCTTTTCCTACTGTCTGAAGGAGTGATGGCAGACAATGGTCCAAGATGGTTCCCAAAACCTTCTCAATGGGGGCACTGTTGGTGGTAGCATTCATTCAAAGGGAGCTTCAGTGTATTGTCCTCCCCAATCAGCAGATCAGAATAGAGTTTGCTGGTGGCTGCCAAAAGGTTAGCAGTGCTGATGAAAGGGGTTTCCCATTATTCACTGCTCCTACAGAACTCTCCTTTTGTGCCCGGCAGCCCATCATTTCACTACGGAGGTCCGGATCTGCGGCTGGCTGCTCTCTCAAAATGAGCAATCTGTGTGAATGCAAACCCACGGTGTGGTAGTGCCACCTAAAATTGAGAGTTTCTTTTCTAAAAAGGCAGGAGAGCTAGATCTAGTTTTGACAATGTCACAGTTTAATGATATAACACCATGACACCTTTGACCCACAATTAACGCTACTGCTACTGGACAATTTGCTTACTCTTGCCAGGGCACTGTGAAGGCGTTTGAAAATTCTCCAAACAGCTAACAGAAACACACAACAAATAATAAATAATAAGACACAAGCAGTTTAGAGGTCTTTCAAGTCCCTCTTAGAGCACAAGAACAAAGCAAAAGATGGGGGGGGGGAGAATCCCAGATCAAAACCCCAATCCTTTCCCTTGAAGAATATTAAGAAATGCACATAAAGTACAAAGTGACAAACTGATACTGAAAGTAAAGTATGAACTGCTGAATTGATCATCCCAGATGATCAGTTCAGCAGGCTGTTACCATGACATTCACTAGGGCAGGGGTGGATAGAGGGTCAATCACAGTCCACCAATGGGCCACTGGCCAATTTCCGGTAGACCACCTAGTGCCTGCTGGTTGCTGGGATTCTTGCAAAGAATGCTGACAAGGATCTTAATCTGATTGAGCAAGCCCCATGTTCTTAAATGAGGGTACACACTCAAGATCACTTAACACATATCAGTTATACCATAACTACTAATAGATCCTGAATATGCTTTATACATTTACCGGTAGTACACGCTCATTGACTATAGTGATTCAGTTCAAAAAAAAAGGCAGCTCATGCAAAATTGAGCTCAGATCTCTGCTACATTAGTATGTAGATTCAAATAGTGTCTTTAAATTCTAATTTCAGGACTGGCATCAGGATATGACAGAAAAAAGCAGGGCTCTTTAAGCAGTAAGGGACAAAGGGATTAGGGCGCACAAATCAAGGCAGTATCACAGACACCTCTACCAAGATGACCCATGCAAGCAAGCCAACATTGCCAAGTTCATTTAAATAGATATTTTAAAATCTACATCTGTTCTCCCACGAGCTCCCCAGCAAACTTCTCTATTTGTGAATAGAGACTTCTCTATTTTGAGTAAAGAAAAGTAGGTATGGGGAAGCAGAAAGAACTGGCCAGTAGTAAAACACTGAATTTGTATTTAGTACTATGCTATCTAAAAGGAAAGTTTAGGCGAGAAAAACAAGATTTGCCATTCAATATGCTATGCTATATACACAAATACTTATGTATGATCCTGATACTGTATATGTTATCTGCTAAACTAGTTATCAGTAGAATTTGAACCTGAATGTGAAGTCTAGGTTAAAACCATTTTGCACTAACCTTATGATTGTAATTGTGCAGAAGTGATACATTTAGAGTTCTCCTACATGGCATTGAGCAAGACAGCCTCAGTTTCTCACCTATAAAACAGGAATAGTAATTCCCTAACTTTGGAGTGGGTGGTGTTAACCCAATAATGACCAGAAAGTGCTGGGCACATTAAAAGTGTGATGCAGAAGATGAAGTAAAACATTTTGAAAATAAATTTTATTGCAGCGTACTGACTGAACTCTAGAAACCATCAACTTCAGAGCGTTTCCCATATATTCAATGGGATTTCCAAGGAGACTATACTTCAGGGTGTGTGATTTGTGGATTGCAGGGACAATACAAATGTGCTGCTTATGCCTCGTTTTCCAACAACAGAGTAATTTGCTTGCCCTCAGTCATTTTGATTCATTGACTTTCAGGAAATAGTGCAAAACCTATCCAATAAGTTCATTTATACATACGCCTGGACTTCTTGCTGTTTGTGGTTTTATCTTCCCTTTCAATTTTTAATCTATTGTGTTAATTATTTTTTATCTGTGCTTTTGGACCTTGGAGATTGGCTGAATTTCAAAAATAGTCACAATACTCTTTTTAAATCTAGAACACAGTACAAAATACAGGGGAATAAAAGAAGCTCACAGAGAATACTACCTACCTGTCAAGTACATAACCAAGGGCCTTATGCCTTATTCCTGAGTAAACTGATGGGCTTGTTTCCCAAGCAACTAAATTGGAAGCATCATGGAAAAGATGAATGTTTACCAAGTCAAAGGCACTGTGACAAAAGGAAGAAAAGACTGACTCAGAATAAAGTAAGGACAAATAGCAAGGAGGAAAAGTATTCAGTCTTCCTGCACAACAACCTGCGTCGTCACAGATTAGGATATTCTCATTTTTAAACTCTTGTAAAGCACTGGAAGTCGTTGAATTGAACCTGGATCCAGCTCTTTCACTAACTAATCCTGGTTTGTATTCAGAGCTCTACCAGCTTTTATTCAACACTTCGAAAAATTAAGCATGTTTTTATATCCACTTAAAACTCCTTTACATATAATATTGTCTCACAAACAGCATAAATCAAATAGCAAATTACATTTGGAAATAAACCATAATGATTAAAAGCACTATTTATGTACTGATGGAGAAAGGATCTTCAGCTTTGATACGACAAAAATAATTTAAGAATCAAGTATCAGTGCCTGGAGGTGGAATGAATGCAAGTTAACATGTCCTTTCCAATGTGGGCACAAAACAGGATTTTATAATTATCTGAAAGACTGTTTCTCAAATTACTGGAACTGCAACCTTTCATTGCCTAACCTGTTAAATTAACAGATTAAAAACCTCATTGACCTTAATTAATTAACTTTAATAATTCTTAATTAACCTTACTAATTAAAAGGCACTCCTGATTAATCAGGCAACACATTTTTTTTAAAAAATGATTATTTTTAAATACAAGTACTTATAAAAATGGCTGATAGTAGGCACAATCATAGAAGAGGCATTCCCTTTTCACTTTCCACAGGAGGGAATACCTCTTCTAAAATGGGTCTTGCTGCAATAAATACATGTGCATCATTAAAACCCCCCACAGAATCATGCTTTTTTCTTCAAAACTACTGTTTGAGACTTATTCAAATAGATGCACATTAAAACGCATTTGACTACTCAACTAAGATTTATTTAACTGAGAAACAGCCTTACCAAATATTTTTGCAAGATGCAGATGAATCCTTAGGATGCCTAGAATATCGTGAAAATGTAATATCTGAATTGTATAACCTACATCTATCTTTGAGAAATATATGCAACATGAATGGTTTGACATTTTAACCTATACTTAGCTTCTCTTGCAGATAGACAAGTGTAATATACTTCAAGCATTGGAGCTCAAGCTGAAGCTGACACAGAAAAGTGCAACATCTATTTCAAGTAGCAGGGGTTGTAAAACAAGTTTTGTGAAATATGAACGTTCAGAGCCTTTCTGAAGAAGATAGTTTTGGGATTTTATATTGGGATCTGGTATTGCTGGTGTTGCCTATGAGTCTGTGTCTTCTGACCCTCTGTGCCACGTACTCAAATTTTACATAGACAGATTATAACAAAGATGCCATAAGTTTCAGTCTTCTTTTCTCCAAAGAAAACTAACCACATAGAGATTGCCCAGGCTTTCTAACCATTGGAGATGAGGGAGAACAAACACAGTACTGTATATGGCTTTCACTCATTGTTCTTCCCACTTACAAAGGCACGACTGATTCTAGCCCCTTAGAAAAAGGCTTTTGGAAATAATAATCCATTAAATTAATTGCTTTTGTTTGTGAGATAATATATTACATGATTTAAGGAAAAAATTACTAGTGTATTAGTAACAGTTGCTTCTAACAAGCTAAAGGGGGGATGACAGAAACAAAAGGCAGATGTAAATGTGGCATATAAAGGGGGATTTTTCAGACTAAGTGTTGGTGTTCCAATATGCAATTACAAAGCAAAAAAACAACAACACATCAATGTTTGCAAACTGTAAATCTATAAATGACTATTCCAATTCCCATTGCAGATAGTGTGATCCATTGATTTTATTTCATATTGGATCTAAGCTTTTATTGCCTATGCACAGTGAGTGAAATAGTTTTTTGCAATGTTGACTGCAACTTGGATGCCTGGTTCCTTACTAAGAAAAAGAACTAACTTTTATGAGTTAGTTACTCAACTTTTTGTAATTCGACTGTAAACCACATACAGATTCTAAAGGCTTGTGATCCATCAGCGTTAAGGCCTCAGCTGCCATCGTGTGAGCCGCTCCGACAGTGGGAGGCTTGTTAATGACAGCACAGGAGCAGGGTAGCCCCTCACTGGCAGTGGCAGGCTGCCAAATCCATGCCGGAGCAGGTAGGACAGTGGCAGGGGTGGTTTGGGGGAGGATCATGGGCAGTTTGGGGGAGGAGACTTGGCTGGGCCAGGGGTGGTTCATGGGAGGATCCTGGCAGCAGTGGTCTTCCTTTTCCCAGTCTGACATGCCCCCTGACCCTCCTCGGACTTACACCAGCTAAATAGCTGACGTGAGTCCGATGAGACCCATTGGAGACCGGGCAGCCTATGAGGAGGTAAGTCAAAAAGTTTTTTACTTACTCTCCTGGGATGTCTGGTCCCCCCCCCCCCCCCAGCATGCAAGGTGTGCTCCGTCAGTGGCTCTGTGTGCTACGTGCTGGTGGTGGATAAAATTGGAGCTGTTTATCACAGATCTAAACCATGCCACCCGCAAAGTCAATTTTGTTGTGCAAAAAATGCTTAATACAAAAAAGCATAACATTTATTTTGCAAGTGACTTCTTACAGTCACGCGCAAGCTGTTGCATAACATTGCCTCAACAGCTAAAATTTATAGACTGCCTTTCTATAATTCAGGACACAATATATCACTGTTAGATAACTTTCATATTACGTACCAGTCAGTAATACACCACCTTGTTCGGATGAAGCCTTTTCTAGACCATTTACACTGGGGAAAAATCAATATAAATACATTAACATACAGAATATAGAAAGATCAGTTGGTTGGTATAGAGTAAACAGAATATTCGCTAAATAATTTCACAGAGAATATTGAAAGAATACATTAAACATACGAGGCACAATACAGCAGGATATTCATTACTGAGGGCAAAGTTACACATTGCCTTGGCAACTGGGTGTTTCCTGAGGCAACATGAACATGGGACCAGAGAGGATATCTGCAGACGAAAACCAGCAGGTGGAAAGGAGAAGTGTAACCTTTCCTCATCTGCCAATTCTCACCTGTAGATGTCTCTTCCCAGGCATTCTCCCTCCCTCAGGTTTATTTCCAGTCTCAGGGTCCAGCTGAAAAAAGGAACAGTTAAAGCAAGCTATGGATAGAGGTGGGATATTTTTTTTGCAGATTTCGGTGTTTAACCAAAATGAAATAGCAGAAAGCAGTGTTATGTGTTTTTTTTATTCCAAAATTTTCCCATTTTTATCAATTGTAACCACTAAAAGTGCACTAGGTAGGTGGTATCGGTTGTATAGTGTCAGCAGATGAAGAATGATGCAAAATTACATGGTTTTTAAATACGTTCTCAGGTTTTCACGATGTGTCCCAATCTCAGAGTTAAAAACAAGCAATCATACCAGGAAAACTCCATCGTATATATACTTTTATTTCAAAATATAAAGATGTTAAAAAAATTACGCTTCGCCTCAAACACTTGAGGCATCCTCAGAAGTAACAGAAACACTAGCAGCCAACTACTACTATATTGGATGAGTGAATACAAACACCTGAGTCTACAGAGAGGCTTAATATAGTAGTAGTTGGCTGCTAGTGTTTCTGTTATTTCTGAGGATGCCTCAAGTGTTTGAGGCGAAACGTAAAGTTTAACATCCTTATATTTTGAAATAAAAGTGTATATAAGATGGAGTTTTCCCGGAATGATGCTTGTTTTTAACTCTGAGCGTTACATGGTTTTATTTTATTTATTTATTCACAGATTTTTTTTAGCAGAAAGCGGTGTTATGTGTTTTTATTTCGTTATCGCCATTTTCTCCTGCCCCTAGCTATGGGGATACTGACAGGAGAGAATCAGTGAGCACAGGAAGGATTAAGTACAGTGGGGCCTCCCTGTCCACGGGGGGGGGGGGAATCTGTTCCGGACTCCCCGCAGATAGCGAAGATCTGTGGATAGCGGGGTCAGTAAAAAAAGCTAAAAAGGGGGGGGAAGCCCCCAAAGCCCCATTTTACCTTTTAAAAGTGAAACCACTGCGTTTCCAAGATTGCATGGGGCTTCTGTAGCCTTCCTGACCCACTTCCAGGTCACGCGGAGGCTCTTTCCCCCTCCCAGCCTTGTCTCAGAATGCACCCTGGGACAAGGCAGGGAGGGGGGGAAAAAGCCTCCATGCGACCCAGAAGTGGGTCAGGGAAGCTGCAGAAGCCCTGTGCAGTCTTGGAAATGCAACGGGTTCACTTTTTAAAAGGTAAAATGGGGCTTTCGGGGCTTTTTATCATTTACATTTGTGGGTTTGAGACCTGTGGTGTAACAAATCTGCGGGTCCCGAACCCACAAAAGAAGGGACCACAGTACCCACTGACTGAAAACCCAGCGTTTGCCTCCGACATTTTTCTTAAGTTATCAGTGATAGAGGCTGCCATCTTATGATCATTTACTTAGACTAGAACATATTTCTGTATTTTTAAATTTTATTTTATCTTGCTTTTTGGCACCAGTGACCCCAAAACAGGGTCTTATGTAGAGGATCAGATGGTATGTCCCATTTGACTGCTTTCAAATAAGACTTCACTATAACTGAGTTTTGCTCCATTGTGCTCCCTGAGTATTGTGCCTGCAGAAGACTTATTCAAATGTACGGTGTTATCATGACACCAACGGCATGACTGTGTCCTCAATTCATCAAAAAATAAAAGCACAAAAATTACACATAGGTCTAAACCACAAAAATGCTTTTGTTCAAACACCTAAACATTTTGTAACTGTTCAATAGTTAAGCTCATTTTAGCAGCAACAAGGAAATTATAACCATATTTGCCAGCCCACCATAGTGTTGGATATATCACAATACTGGATTACTGCAACACACTTGACGTGGATCTGCCTTTGAAAAGTACTGTATTCAAAAACTAAAACTGAATGCTGCAGTCACACTGCAGTCACTGGTGGGGGTTGCGCTGGGATAGATTATTATTCCCATTCTGCAGGAACTACACTGGCTTCCCATCCGTTTCCAGGTCCAATTTGAGGTTATTACTATTAAAGCCCTATACTGTTTAGACTCCAATACCATAAGAACTACCTTCTGCCATATGAACCTACCTGTCTGTTCGGGGGGGGGGGGGGCTTTCCTCCATGTGCCATCACTGAGTGAGGCTTGGTGCATATGCATACAGTCTTCTCTGTGTTAGACCCCAGATTTGGAGGTGTTCAGGAGTTCTGCTAAGCTTTCGGCTCAGGAGATGTTTCTGTACCTTCTGTTTCCCCCCCCCCTGTTTTTATTTACTATTTTAAATTGTTCTATTTATTTATCTTATTGTAAACTATTTTTATACTTTTGTTAACCGCCTTAGGACTTTTCAGTGAAAGGCAGACTAGAAATGAATGAATGAATAAATAGATAGCAGCACCCAGTTACACCTCTCTCAAATTACTGTCAGTCATGAACAAATCTCTTCCCTTGTAAATTTTCCTAAAATATGAAATGGCAACTAAACTGGGAAACCAGGAACGAACAAAGCCATTCTTTTTCCATAGAGCTCAACTACCTAAGCCATCTATGGTGTGACATATCATTTATCAAAGCAAGTTACGTTCCATTCTGCTAACAAATCAACTCATGACAAGCTACGGTATAGTTGGAATAGAAAAAAGATTCTTCTTCTCCACATTTGTGAAGGGTGATCGCAAATTTACTCCAGTGGCAATAAGACAGGGATTTAGGTGCTATTTGGGACAGGCAGGGCAGGGCTGTAGCCTTTCCCTCCGGACTGCGATGCGAGCCGGAGAACCCGCTCAGCCATGCCACAGGCCGGAAAAAAGGGGAAACCCCATTTTCCGCTGCCTGATATTAGCTGCTGATCGCAGCAGCTGATAATGGGGAGCATCTCGCATACCCCCAACTTGCGGTCCGCGTACCCCTGGGGGTATGCGTACCACAGGTTGAGAACCACTGGCTTAGAGTCAAAGATGTGCAAACAAAACTCAGCTTGCACAACGGTAATTGACTACCACATTTATACTGCTGCAATCCTGTCCCACCACCCCCTCCAGCTGTACCTGGGAAACCCTCTGTAATGGCATGTGATGTGGCACAGGAGGCTACAAACAGGAATCAGTGACCTCCTCACTGGTGGCGTTGCTGGAGGGGGTGTGGAGCTGTAAGTGGCACGATGCTGCAACACGCTGTGAAAGCAGCCCCTCCCACCCGCTGATGGAGCCATTCGGGGCAGCGACGGCAACATGCAGAAGACTCCATCGAGCTCCTGTGTGTTGCCGTCGTCTGCTCCAAATGGTTCTGACAGCGGGTGGGAGGGGCCTTACACGGCACATTGCAGCGTCGTGCACCACTTACAGCTCTGCACCCCCTCCAGCAACACCACTGCTCCTCACCACTACATAAATGGAAATACCTTCCCTTAATACATCCACAGAAAACAAATTTGGTTATAAAGGCCAATTAGCATGTCCAAGAAGATTGCTGGAAGAGGTAGTCTTTATGCAATTTTCCTTTTTTAATATCAATAGTACAATATTCTTCAGAACATGCATCTGTATTATTATAAGACCTATTGCATTTAATGGCTTTCTTGGCAAGTTGTTGGGGCACTGAACCGTCTGAAACGGTTTTACTATTATGTCATTGCTATTTTACTATCTTTAGCTGCCCTCAACTGAGAACAGTTCTCCACAGAAACTACTGCAAGATTGTGTCAAAAAGGGAAAAACGATTCTCCTGTGTGTGAGAATTCACTCCAGGTTTTTGTAAGGGTGACTGCCTCTATCCGCCTACCTTTCAATCATCATTTTCATGTGTGTTTCTTTAGTGACTAGTAAAATTGCCCCACTGGATTTTGTGTTAAATCCATTTGAGGCTGGCTCTGCTCTTTAGTAAGTAAATAAATGGAAGTCATGTATTGGTTGATTATTTGGATGGTTACTTCTTGACTTCAGGCTGGATGAATTATAGTTCCTTTGAGCGAGGTCAGGACTGCAAGGTCCCCTTCTGCCTTGGGTTGTCCCCTCTCCCATATGCTGTGCTAGAGAAGGAGACCAGTAAACACCTCCATTGGCTCCTGCATGTTAGGGCTCGATGAAATCATTGGGGTAAGTAAAATTATACGTAATTTTGCTGAGTTACTTCATAACACTGCTGATGACAGAACTGAACAAATAAATATCGGTTTCTATTTTTTCTCAGCAAAACAAATATCACACTATTTTTCATCACTGTTTACTCATGGATTGAATATTGTCTACCCAACCGAATTTCAGTGGAGGCTTGGAGTCAGCTCACAATGGTTTTGGGTGTGGGTCTTCCACATTTGCCACCCAGTTAAGATGCAAGATGCCATAACTACTTTGGATCCAACAGGATCCGAAAACAGGACATATCCCTGAGTCACCACCAAACATGAATGCGGTTTCAAGTTTATCTATAGTCTCCAATAACATTTTATCTGGCTTTTAGAATACGGCAACTCCATGTCCCAAGAAATGAGCGCAACATCTTTCACCTTATATAATATTAAGTCCTTCCCTAGTTTTCCTGTTAATAAGATTCCTTTAGCCAGCAGACGGATTGTGAATACAGGCAGTTTCATCTACTAAAAGACAACATTAATCATCATCGAGAAAGGAGAGACTGCAGTAAGGTTATCACCATACAGCCTTCTCCATGAAAGGTTTGCATTAAAGCATTAGTGAAATTAATTCATCTTTCACAAGAGCTTTGAGCGGTATCGGTGATCTATGATAACAACCAATTTCTCACTATGGAGGGGGAAAAAATTACTCAGCCCTGATAGACTACACAAATCTGCTTTTTAAAAATGACCTAACATTATCTGGAGTGTTGCTCCCAAAGGCATCGTTTGAGATTCATGCACGGCCAAGAGGACCCATAAATCAGGACAGAAAGTTTTGTTACTTTTATATGCAGTGGGCTGTAATTATTTTGAATTGCATTATGCCTCAATCATTGTAATTACTTTTAGATCATCCTTAAGCGGCAGTAATAAAAAGAAAAGAAATCAGTCTTAAACTAAGGGCAATCCCACCCCCACCCCCAAAGAACATTAAAATGCTACATTAAAAGTCTACTGTAAACATACAAAGCCACAGTAACGTAAAGTTGACGTAACTTTTGCCAACTGGGCATAAAAAATAGCTACCATGGTAATAGTACACTTCATCACATATATTTAAACAAAGCTAAGTGGGTTAATATAGAGATTTGGCTGTAGTACCCAAATGATTCACATGTAGGTTTAAGGGGACTAAAATGTTCTTAATTGAGTTTTATATGCAATATTTTGGTTTGATTCCCATTTTTAAATGAAGACTAATCAGGTGTGTAATTCTACTTTAAACACAAGAAAATTATGAATGTTCCTGTTGCAAAGCAAAATAAAGTGATATTTTCATAGCAGTGAGCCTAATTGTTGTCTTAAATTACTGGGGATGTCACAGGTTGTTGGGTGTGTTTTCCCCCCCAAAAGAATACAAACAGAGGAATGTGTAAGCCCTCTGGTGGAAGGCTATGCCAAACTTCTAAGAGCAAGATAGAAAGCCCTCTTTAGTCTGCTACCACCTCTTCCTTATAGCCTGAAATGTTCTGGCTCAAGAGGCTTCAGCAGCTTATTACCTTGCTCAGTTGCCCTTAAATAACTTTGGAGGCGGAACAGACACCGACGCAACTCCGCCGGTGCAGGGGACATTCTGAGGGCATTCAGACGCCCCTTGAATGCCCCCTGCACTGGCGGAGTTGTGCTGGTGTCCGTTCTGCATCCTAATTGCGTATATGAGGCGTCCAAGAGGGGTTACGCCAGTGTCCGTCGGCGTACGGCAAGTTACACTGGCATTAGTGCTCATACACTGGGGGATCTACTGTTACACCGGTGCAAGAGTTACACAGGATTGTGCCCTTCCTCTTCCAGTCAACGTTGTCTACAACACAGTACACTTCCCACGTGGTTTCCCAATCTTACAGCCCAGTCCTATCCCTCCGCCAGTCCATAGCATGCAGCCGTGCTAACAGAGCACATGCTGCATGCTATGGTGGGGGCAATCAGAATGCCAGCAAGAGGTAAGTAAAAATAACTTATTTACCTCCCGGTAGGCTGCTTGATCACCAATGGGTCTTCTTGGACCCACACCAGCTAATTTGCTGGTGTAAGCTTGAGCAGAGGAAGGGGCTAACAATTACCATAAGGCAGTTAGCGCTGGCGGAACGCTTGTTCTGCCAGCTCTAAAGCCCAATATGATTGGGATAGCTACATAACTCAAAAAGGTAAAGGTGACCCCTGACAATTAAGTCCACTCGTGTCCGACTCTAGGGTGTGGTTGTTGTCGTTTGCTACTGGGAACACCATCCCCGACTATGCGATGTGGTGCTCATCCCCATTTCAAAGCCGAAGAGCCAGGATTTGTCCGAAGATGCCTCCGTGGTCATGTGGCCGGCATGACTCTCCTTGCTGCAGCGCGTAGCATGCAGCTGGAACACGGAGCGCTGTTTACCTTCCTGCAAGCGGTACCTATTTATCTACTCGCATTAACATGCTTTGGAACTGCTAGGTTGGCAGGAGAATAACTCAAGAATAACCAGGTGCAAAAGAGATACATTGAAGTCCCTTCACCCTCTGGAATCTCCACTTGTCTATACATACCTCAGGGAAATAATCCTGGGGAAACTTTTCTTTTTCCAGCATAGGTGTACTTTCTAATGTATCTGAGTAGATTTCTTTCCCCGTAACCTTTTTATACTTCTTAGCTAGGAAGAGATAAGGAACACTTAGAATACATATAGCTCTGTAACTGTAACCAGGTTTCTACATGCACAATGGAGACAAATATACATGTCTATATGGTGATGTTGGCAATTAATACAAAACCAGTTTTTGCTCAATAGAGGAGAAGCTCATGTCGTGAGAATTGCCAAAGGTAAGGAACTCTCGTTTTGCATTTTATATCGTTTTAGGAATATAAGGCTATGTCAACAAAATTCTTGCACCATGACCCATAAGATAGAATACACTAGATGCACATATGCCCCAGAATATTATGCTTTGTACATGTATTATTAACCCCCACCTGTTGTCCACTCATCTGGACTGACACACAGATTTATAGCATGTGTACCATACTTTCCAACATTCCCAATCTAACCGGTGAGGTGTCACAAATGTAGGAATCCATTAGCAGTGCTGGCACCAGGTTCTTGGGGATCCTGGAGCAAAGCCCTGCACTGTGCACCCCATGGAGCCCCTCAGCAGCCCTTTGATGACACACTGTGTCACCAGTACTGAGGGTTCAGGAGTTCACCTGGTTGGACAGGCTCTCTGATGAGGACAGGCCCTTAGCCAGGGCCTACCCTGTCTGATCCCTGACACCACCCCTGTCCGTTAATACAGAAGAAAATTGGGGCAGGGGAATACACTCTTCTAATTTGGTTTTAGGCTCTAACTCGCCAGTTTCAAGTACCTAGCCTCTTCTGCTACTGCATCGTCAAAGCTTAACAGCTCCTTCCCTTCTTATCTATCTGTGTGCTGTTTCTGGTGGTACCCTCAACTGAAGGAGCATGTGCCAACGACGCGATGTACAATGAAGCCAATGGCTTTTGTAGACACTGTCTAATCCATTCACCAAGTTAGCTTACTGCAGTGCAGTCTTTTGCTCACTTCTTTCAACCTGCTGGTATAAGGGGGAAAAAGCACAAAGTAGAACTAGAGGGCCAGGACATGCTGGTTGGAAGCATATGATGCCCCAATGGCACTGAGGCTAAGCAGCTCCAACAGTGAAATCTTATGCATGTCTGTTGTTGTTCAGTCGTGTCTGACCCTTCGTGATCCCATGAACCATATCCCGCCAGGCCTTCCTGTCCTCCACTATCTTCCTGAGTTCGCTCATTTTCATGCTCGTTGCATGTCTACTCAGAAGTAACTCCCATTGATTTCAATGTGGCTTACTCCCAGGTAAGTGTGTATTGTACTTACGGCCCAATTCTGCCTAAATATAGGCTGGCGGAGCGAGTGCTCCGACGACCTACGGTGTCGCAAAAGTGCCATAAAGCACTTACGCGGCACCTTGGGAGTAAGCAGCACTGGCACCGAGGCCAGCACCACTCACACTGCCACCCTCCAGACCCTGTGGCGCCGGACACAGGTAAGTCCTGCGCTGGGCAGCGGGAGGGCATGGAGAGGGAGGGCCGGGGTGGTGGGGAAGGGGGTGATTGGCTAGCCAGGCAAGGGAGGGGGCGGGGATATCAACACCATGCTGTGCCAATATCCTTACCCCCTTCTCAAGCCTGGCTAGCCTTACACGGCCTCTCCAGTTGTGCGCCAGCAAAAAAGCTGGTGCGCATCCAAGGAGACCCATTGGGGCTGCTGGGGCTTATACCAGAGAAGGGACGAATGTCCCCTTCCCCCGAGGTGAGCTCCAGCCCCGCCAGCGTGGACCACATCCTGCATAGGGTGCAGCGGCTGGACGGTGCAACTAAGGCAGGATTGGGCTGCCTGGTGTATTGCCTACGCCTGGTCAGTGCCTGGATGGAAACCCCATGTATGCTGCTCTGACTCCAAGCAACTAAAGTAGGATATAAATATAATTAGATAATAAATAAAATGCAGTAAGATGAAAGTTGAATTTGGTGGTAGAAGCAACGAGGCAGAAAAACTTAATTTGGTCTGAACACTAGCAGCCCAATCCTATCCAAAGCCGAGGAGCCTGGTCCGCTGAATCCAGTGCAGGGCTGGGATGATTTTCCCCTTTCACCATGTCGAGCCCCAGCAGCCCCTATGGGGCTACTCAGAGGCATGCCAGCTAAATGGCCGACACAACTCTGAGCAGCCCCATGTCGGGCTTTCAAGCCCGCGACAGGGGATAGGTTTTGTCAGAGGCTTCTCTACAGAGCCTACCCCTCCCAGGCCTGATAAGCCCTCCTCTTTCCCTCCCCCTGCCTCAAAACGCCCCTTCCCCACCTCCGTTCTGCTCTCCCCTACCTCCCTGCTGCCCGGCACGGTGTTGTTCCTTGGCCGGTGGAGGCCTGCTGGTGCTTGGCTCCACGCTGTCGCAATGTGCTTTACACCACGTTTGCGACAGCGTGGAGCCCAGTACTGGTGGCGGAAGTTGGCATAGGATTAGGCTGTAAATGCATGCATCAGACATCTTCACAGTTCAATTGATTAAGAATAACCCAATCCACATTATTGCTCACCATCCATTAAGCCATTACAGGTATAGCGAATGAGTGGAGAGACAAGTTAATTTTTCATTAAAAGTTCCCATATCAATGCTGTAATTTACATTGCTCTCTTTCAGGAATAAAATATGCTATGATGAGTCTTTTGATATTATGCTGTGATTTTACTTGAACATCAAAAAGATGATGACTAGTAGGATTTATGGTAGTTAAACCTTGAAATGCAATGTTCATAGAGCTGCTATTCAAATTTTTCACTGAAGACCCCCATACCCTCAATTACAAGAAAAGGAGCAATCTGTCTTGAGTGAGAACAAGAATAATGAAACTGAACAATTGAGACAATTAGTTCATTTACAGTTTCAATGATGTTTCAACTATATGTGGTGCAAAAGATGGAGAAGAATATGACCTGTTTCAAAAAGCTAAATGAAGCTTATGAGATCTTTACATTGACATTTGAGCAGACATCTCTCACAACTTCAAATGGTACACTTCTAAAATTATCTAAGTTCTTTCGTACATTGTAAAAAGTATTACTTAAATCTTCAGACCAGCTTCAGTAAAGCTGTGATGATGCACACGAAGTACAAAAGAAGAAAAATGAAATGTCATTAAAATGTATTTAAATATTTAAAATGTACTATTAGAATGTCCCACCCTGACAGTAGAAGCCAATTATGGTTTCTCTGTTTAAGTCTTCTGATCTTACTAGTCACATAAAGCAAACATGATTTTTCTGTAATGATTCATTGCATGACATATCAGCACTGCAGTTCTTTGGAACGATGAACTCTTTATTCATTTGTTATTGATATTGCAACTACCTGCACTAACACACTTGTTCAAGTGATCACAAGAAAACAGTTTTGTGGGGTATTTTTTTGTACTAGTCAGTTTAATAATTGCTTAATAATTGCTTGCTGAAATCAGTTGCTGCAGAAGCTTGAAAGGCATGCAGCCAGAAGAGATAACCACACCGTCAAGGAAAACACCTGGTGAAACTGAGGGTTCTGCGAGTTCCACAGAACAATATTGTAAAAATCCCATTGAAAAATGGTGGTTTGGAATAGCCTGTCTGTGTAAACCGCCTTGAATGCTGTGTAAAAACGGAGAAAGGTGGTATATAAAATAAATAAATAAATAAATAAATAAAATAATGGATGCTTATCGTCTCAAAAGAATGTCCCAAAAGCAGCAACAAATCTCTTTTTGGATCTTTCCGCACATTATTTTTTAGGTGATGACTAAAGATGCTTTAACATCTGCATGAACATGCCCTTGAGCACTGAAACGTGTTTGATGCATTTCTCAAGATGAGGCAGGTGGTGACGCTGAGATAGGGCCTTTTCAATGTTGGCACCCTTTCAAGTTGTCTCTGCAGGGAGACTTGCTTGGCGCTACCCTTGATGTACTTTCAGTGCCAAGTTAAATCCTTTTTACCTGCTAAGGCCTATTAGATCTTACGTTTTTAATCTAAGAGTCACGCTGGTTATTTTCAATTTATGCTGCTCTGTTGTTTTAATTCGTTGTTTCATCATTTTTAACCAGTGACTGCTATGCTGAGCAGAGTAAAAATATTCTAAATAAAAATGTAAACTTAAATATAAAGTGTGAAGGCAAAAAAAAAGTGTATTAAAACAGATATCATGCAGGTACACTGGTCAGAAAGCAAGCATACACTCAGAGGCAAACTCATGTTTACCCTATGTAATGAGTGAAAATGGTCCTGCAGAAAGAGAATGAGGTTGTTCCTTTCAACATGAACACAATCAAGCAGTACTTACTTCTTATTTCTTACACTTACCTTTAAAATCAAACTGATAAATATTTTTCAAAGATTCATGTAGAAAATAAAAGCTTCCCAGTGCCTGCACAAAAACAAAAACAGCAAAACATTTAAAAGCTACTTTAAAAAACTTTAAACCAGAAATATTTTAATGACATTAGTATTCAGAAAGAAGGATTAATAGCACAATTCTATGCATGTCTACTCAGAAGTTAACTCCACTGAGTTCAATGGAACTTACTTCCAGGTTAAGTGTGTATAGGGTTGTGACTAATGGCCCAATCCTATTGGGTCTTGCTGCTAGCAAAATGTGTGTTCCGCTGGCAGCAACTGCTGTAAAACGGCCATAAAGTGCACTTTGGCACGGTGCTGAGTAGCGTGCTGCTGGAGTGCCGGCAAGAAGGTCAGATCCTTCCTGTGTGCATCAACGGAACACCAGCCACCTACCAAGGAAGGTAAGGTGGCAGGGGAAGGCCGGAATAGGGGTGGGGAGAGGGTAAGGAAAAGGTGTGGGGAGGCTGCGGGAGGGGGTGGATCCAGCAGCAATGACGTCCCCTCTGGCAACTGCCTCCCTGCCCCCTTTCTATCCTCGGACTTGAGCTAGTGATTTCGCTTGCACATGTCTGAGGAGACCCATTATGAGGCGGGAGGCTTATGGAGGTTCCGGAAGGTTCCTTCCAAAACCTCCCACTCTGCCCCCCCCCGCTGGATACAGAGGCGCCTTGTTGGGGGGTAAGAACAGGATTGGGTTGTAAAAGACTTAAAAATCAATAAAGCATTAAACTTTAAGTTTCCTTTGTGTTTTTAATATTATCCTTCAATAATTATTACTGATACTTATATTCCATTTAATTTACATAACTATACAAAGAATGTGAGTGTAAAATACAGAAACAGAAACTTAAGGAGGTGCTCATTCTGAACTTCCAGAGAATTTCACAGAACTGTTGAACTGGAAGCAACTGAATTTCCTGTAATTCCATCCCTATCAAATGGCCTGACCAATCAGTCAGCTCTTTATAGATTCACAATTCATATTGTTTCTGATTTAACTGGAGAAAGAATGCTGTCTTAAGGCATGAGGACAGATACATGAGGCTAAAAGGAGTTTTCCAAGGTGCTAGAGACTGCAGGTGATTGAAAAAGGGTATTCCTAGATAGGAACATAAAAACAATCTGTCTTCTACCTAGACCATTGGTCCATCTAGTTCAACACAGACTGACAGTGTCTCTCCAGGATGGCAGAAAGGGATCTTTCCAGCCCTACCTGCAGATGCAGGGCTTGAACCTACCTAGGACCCTCTGTGTACAAAGCAGGTGTTCTACCTTTGAACTATATCTGCCACTTTCCAGGATCCTAGTCACAGTCTAGTTTTATGCTCTGGGTAAGAGCTCCAATGCATGCTGCTCAGATGCTGTGGAGTCAAGGCAGTCATATTCTTGTTCCATCTAAACTGACCTAGAGTGTCCCCCTGGGCATGCTACTCAGAATAGAAAACACGACTTCTGGAAGGACAGCAACATACCAGTTGGTAGTACTAGGTTGCTGAAACCAACAGTCCCCTATTTCTCTCTTCCTGTCCAGAAGTCTGAATGCTGTCCCTGTACTCTGAGCATGATGCTTCAGGTCTGATATCCAGTTAGGAAAAAAATAGTGTTCTTGTAAATTGCCACCCTGATCCTGCAATTCTGATAAAGGACTTTTAACAAGACACCTCATAATTTTACAAAGGGTTGCTCTCAGGGTGGTCCATGTTCCAAATATATGCTGGCCTCCAGTTAGCAGGTTCAACCCAAGCAGAACCTATGCGTGAAGCAATGCCAAGTTTTTGCCTCCTTCCTTTTTGGTTTTTCCATTCATGCCCCTGTGCCCTTCACTCCCTGCAGGAGCTCTGAGGCTCCTCCCACCCAGCCCATTTAAAAGAAAGATGGCAACAGGACCGGAGAATGAAGCAGGCCACCAACACAGCGACCGTGTGCTTGCTTGCTTGCTTTCCTTCCTACAAGGAAGAGAAGCAAGAGTGATGAGGATCACGGTGGTGCTGGAGGAGGTGGTAAGGGTGCCACCATGATCCTGTTCTTGCTCAGTTCCCTTTTCTTGATTGGCAAGTGGCCAATCAAGTGGCAGGCAGGCAGGCAAGGAATGTGGGGCATCACCTGCCAGTTTGCTGCTTCCCCAAGCCCACCACTCAAAGTGGCTGCTTCACCCAGCCTCATGAGGAAGCTGGTCCTGACAGATAGGGCTTAATTTGAGAGAGAGAGAGAAATACAGTGCCAACCACCTCTCCGATCGGCAAGAAGATAACAAATCTGGACGCAAAAAGGGGGGGAAGTTGAAGCCATCACAAGGTGATGTTGCCAGAGACGTGTGAGCTGCCTGCCAAGTTTCCTTTCTGCTCTTTTTCCTGCCCAACTCTTGTTGCTTGCCACGCCTCGGTTGCCCTCCTTGCGCAGCCTGAAAACTTCGCCCTCTGAGTTGCTGCTGCTGCGTTGGCCCTCTGCGAAGAGTTGAGGACCGAGGAGGACTCGCCGTTGCCGCCTGCTCGTCCCGTTCGCTGGCTGGCGGCAGCTCTCCGTGTGCTCCGCAGCAGCGCGCAACTTTGTGAGAGGCTCACTGAGAGCTAGCCACAGTCAGTTTGCTCTGACTGGAAGCAGCTGTGCAAGACCTTGGGCAGGGGTCTTTGCCACTTTATGAGATCCTTCTGGGTTAGAGATACCACCAATCGAATCTGGGACCTTCTGCAGGCCAGGCATATCTCTGCGCTATGGCTCCTCTCCTAAATGACGTGTGGCTATTCCAAGGAGGTTGAAGACTGGGAAAGGGGCCAACATGTCTACCCCAAACAATGCATTTGTTGTATTTCTGCCTTACTTGTAGCTCAGTCGTGAGGAGAGACACCCTTCTGGCAGAACACAGGTTTTGGCTCACTGATTGCTGCATTATTTATGAGAAGCTGCACATCTAGAGATTAAACATTTGCTGATTTGTCAAAAGCACAAACATGAGGTCCTGCCCATCTCCTTGACATATTAGTTCATCCAACGGAAAACACTGTCACACTTTTAATTGATGAGTACACTTTCTTGTGACCCAGGCAGCCTGCTCCAGGTTTTCTTCTGTTTTTTTTCTTTTTGCATTATGTATTTAAACATGGAGGCGGCAAATAAGAAGCAGCAGACATTCTTGAAGAGGACTCAAGGTTAACCATTCTGAAGAAGGACAGATTGACAGGATTTTTTTTTTAAAAAATAAGTGCTTGTAGAAGATAAAAAGGCTGACATCTGATATTTAATTTCTTAATATAATTTCATCAGCAATTAATGAAAAGCAAATGCTGCCTCCTAGTTATATTCCAGTGATCTTCTGGCCTTTAACTTCCCAGGAATCGCAGAGATAATTTTTAAATAGTAATTTCCTTGACGGGCTTCTCCTTGCAGAGATTTATTTGATCTTACTTCTCTCTCTTTCACATAGAGGCAATTCCTGTGCTAATGGTTGTCTATTCTGCAATGGCATCAGCCAAGGGCATAATTTGGTATTTAGTTCAGAATTCACAATCACAGTGAGTTCAGAACCTGATCCTCAACAGCTTCTGTTCTCTGAAAGCTGCTGTACTGCCAAATACCACCCAAACAGCATTGGCAGGCTTGTGAGTTGGAGTGGTAGGAAGCGGAGGTTGCTGACAGGCTCCCTGTAGGATTTTAGACAAAGTTTCCCAAACTCCACTGTGAGTTCAGTTCTGACAGGCCCTCCAAGAAGCATTGGGGCCCGTGGCACAAGAATGGCATGCTTTGGAGTCTCTCCCTAGCTACGGAAGCTTGCTGGGCCGAGTCTGATGTCCTTCCTCTCTGTATCTGCCCAGCCCTTTCTGCTGCTTTTACCTAACCTGGCTTTTAACATCATTCTGCTGATTTTAATTTTATGTCGTGTTTAATTCATATGTTGTTGTGTTTTAAAGTTATGTTGTTCATCACTCTGAGACCCTTTGATTCCGAGACAGTGGGACAGATTTTTTTTTTTTTAAAGTAAGTGGATTTGGGTGTCTTTACACAGGGTATGGCTCACATAGGAAGGGTTGTTGTAACTCACTGCTAGAGCAGATGTCCCAGGTTCAATTCCTGGCATCTCCAAGCAGAACTTCATGTCTGTCAGCGCAATCCTGTACAATGTTCCTTGTAATATGTTCAAAAATCTGAATTTGATAATTCCATTCTGCTGCATTAGCCTTATTGTGGCAGAAGACATGTAGCTGCCTCATAGTGACTCAGACAACTGGTCGATCTAGTTCAAAATTGTCTACTCTGGTTGGCAAATCTGGCTGGATCTCCAGAGTTTCAGGTGGGGATCTTACCCTACCTGGAGATGCTGGAGACTGAACCTAGGATCTTCTGTATGCAAGACTTGTATTCTACCACTGAGCTATGCCCCCCCTCCTCTTCTTAACTTCTTCTCACAATATATAGCAGTCACAGACTAGCAATTTCAGACTAGCAAATTCCAACAGAAGCTTGGCTGTTTCCACAGAGCCCCATCACCTACAAATGCTTCGATAAAGGAAGTAGGTTGACTATGAGTACAGATCTGCTTCCAACAGCGGAATTAACAGAGCAGCCCATTTCTGCACGGCATCCTTGTGTACAACAGACTGCGCTTAAGTCTATGGAATATGCTCAGTAAAATAGCATATATGTGCATGGATGCTCAAACGTCCATGGATGCTCCATGTTCACTTTTGAACAGTCATGAAACATGTTATTAACACAAACACTGTTCACAGAGCATTCTGACTGTAAATTGTTGCTCATGTTAAAGGCTATCAGCTGCCAAAAAGATTTTCAATACGGTAAACTTACCTTTTTTGATTCTATTAAAAATATAAAAACAAGTAAAAGCTGATAATGGTAATACCAACAAGGATTATTGCAATATGAAAATCCTGCTATACTAAAATGAAGCTATCTATAAACTGTACATTGTGCCCATTTAATTTTTAATTAGTTACTGAGATACGGGTCATTTCACTGGTGCAAATTTAACAACTACAGGAAAGTACTTGGAATAACAGATTTAATAATTACCGCCCAGAGTAAACATTCACTGCATTACCTCACTGAATATGCTGTAGTTAATATTGCAATTATGAAGAGTGCTTTAAATAAATGTAAAATAAATTGCCAATGACTACTCAGAAAGTGTAATTCATGTGGTCATAAAATCCATAATTAGCTCTAATGAATATTTAAAGTCAAAGTTCAATCTAACTTTTTCAATGTTTAACCTACTATATCAATATAGCTCCCAGAATCCATTTGTCAACGAAAATGACAGCATCTGAATATTAATTAGCACAGGTCACTGCTGACAGGAAGTCCTTATCTCTTGCCAGTCCTTTTGACTATAGTGCATGTCACCAGTATGTTTGTCACGTCTGATATTATTGATTACCTGCCCATTTGGCCAAAAACAATTAAAAGGGTTTTTGGGTGGTTTTTTTTTACATATTTATAAACCTGACTGTCAAGAGCACTTATTTTTCTATTAGGAAAAGTAGTCTATTAGTTGCCATATTTCAGTCTGAGGAGCAGCAGCAAATGGGGAGCTGCAATAACTCTAGACAGGATGACAACATTTTTACATAACAGCAGTCTTTTATTAGTTTGCGCAACCCCCCCCCCCCGGATCTTTCATTGGCCTTTTTTGTGTTGTAATGTATTGGGAATGATCTAAATGGGCCATCATTATTAGACATAACATGTTTTTCAAAACAAATTTGAAGGCTGGATTTTTTGTGCTCCTGAACAGCTTCATTTAGATGCAAATGAAATACATTTACTTTTTACTTTTAATTAAAAGTATTTGAAAGTGCAGCTCCACATCCTCCAGCTCAGGGGTGGGAAGATCTGGGCTGCAGACGAAGCCACCTCTCACCTGGTAATCAGCAAAGTGCTGAAGAAGCTCCAGATCAGAAGAAACCCTAAGGACGCCAGGGAAGGGATGGAGTTTCTTTGTAATCGTATGCTCCCACAAATAAAGTGTTTTCGGTTCCCTGGTTGGGGTGAATCTCTATTCTAGGTGGAAAAACTGACTGTGTACACAAATCAATTCATTAAAAAACAATCTATCACTTTTTATCTGCAAACAAATTAGGTGTCCAGCAATTTATCATTTCCTGCATTAGCCTTATCAGCCAAAGTACACAGAATTAAACTGCTATTGTGTTTTGCTTTCACATCAGGTCTTGTCTATCCGATATGCAGGCATCTGGAACTTCAAAAATGAATCATGGTCCATGTTATTTGAATTAGTTTTCCAACAATTCAAACAGCCTGATCCTAAGAATTGCTGTCCCAGCAAATAAGTTGTCAAGACAGGATAAATGCAGGACAAATGCCCTGTTAACACCACAATGTGCTGGTGATGCAAGAATGTTAAGACATCACAGCTGTTTAAAATCAGGGGACCAAAATCAGTTTGGCTTCATATATATTGCCTTCTACATACATGTTCAAAAGGTGCATGTTCCAAAAGTTCAATGGAGGCATAGACGTTCCAAATAACATTGCAAAGCAATCAACATGAAATTGCAAAGCCATTAACATGAAAGGAACCAGTTCTAAATATTTAAGTTCCCCGGTTGCTTGGAAAGCAAGTTATCCAGAAATGTATTGGAAATGGCACATTCTCATTTTCATGTTTAGCCGTCTTGGGGACCCATTTATTTAATATGTTTTTACTCTGCCTTTCCCTCAGAGCAAGGTAGTTTACATATAATGAGTGAGCAAGGTAGTTTACATATAAACATCAATATAAAAAACAATGCAGTAATAAAGCAGCATTTTAGCATTTTTTTCATCTCAACTAACATAGTATGGATGTAACTTCATAGGGGCATTCATCTTACTATACCTTGCTATTTATTTATAGTCCAGGTGTCCCCCGCTTAATGACGAGGATACGTTCTGGAAAATCCGTCGTATAGGGAAACCGTCGTTAAGCGGGGCTTTAGATAAGGGCTTGGATGTTCAGCGCTGTGGCTTTAATCACAGCGTTGAACATCCAAGCCCTTACCTAGCACGAAACAGCTGATGAGTTGGGGCTTTAAAAAGACACATCCTTTTAAATCTTTGCTCTTTTCCTCCGTTGTACATGCGGATCGTCTTTGAGCGATCCAGCGTTAAACGGGGGACACCTGTACTTGTATTCTATTCTTCCTTTTGAAAGTTCAGACTTTTTTTTTAATGAATTCACCATACATTTGGGATAGAGGATCCATAACACAAGCCCCCCTTTCTGTCACAGAATAGAGCTTTAAGAAATGTAAAACAACACCCTGAACATATACTGATCTACAAAACATTACATATTTGTGATATGTTTTGTTTTAGAAAAGTCTGAAGCTGACCCACATGTACCATGATCACTTGACTTTAAACAATTGTAATTTGAACACCACTTGGGTTTAAATCAATTTAGTATTTCATGGATCTCTTCTTCTATAATAGACTCAGTGATGGCAAATTCAATTTGTTGAGAAGACATTATTGCCCATTTCATTTAGTATTATCCAGGTCAGCTCTCAATGGGAAGGGTATCATGTGGTAAAAGGCTGTAGTTAGCATGTCACAGTCACTGGATGCTGTTTTGTATCTCCAGGAATCTTTGTAAGCTGCCTCAAAATAAGAGACGATTGATTTACAAAGTACCAAATTTCAAATTTCATATTCTAAGGCTAAACATGAAATAATTGGACAGAGCTGTCCCCCTGTCTGACCCAGCACAATCAAGCCCCTTTCAAGGTTGACTGCCTGCATGAGAAATATGTGCATAATTTCATTTTGTCTCCCATCCAACGTTCCATGTTAGAAGTTAATTAAATTGCTTGTCCATTGTATTCATCCACTTACAAAGTTAATGATATTCTGTTCCTGAATTAAGGGGAATTTTATAAAGCCTACACTATGGAACCTGGCATGCTGTACATTGAGGAGCTGAACTCTGTCATAGCTCCTGGTTGCAGATCTTCTAATTAGGAAACAAAATTAATGTTTCCGTGTCTGCCAATGCAGAGGACAAGTCATTCTGACAGTGAGGCAAAATGCTTTGTACAATAGCAACTTAATAATATCTCATGTTTGACTATAATAAATTCTGCAGGATTAATAAACCTGTTAAATTTTTAAATCACCATAACAAAGATGAACTACAGCGTAACAAGACAAGCCTTTTAAGAAAGGACAAAGGTTTGCGGGAAATAAATGGTTTCTTGCAAGGACATCAGCCCTGAAGATTTTACAAATTATCTTGGTCATAAGATAGTTAAGATGGAGAGGTTTTTTTTTCCCCTGATCCCAGCACCAACAATTCCTTGCTATTTTTAGAGAAGATTTAGGGCAACGTTTATCAGACAAGGGCATGGATTGGAACCCCCACAGGAAGTGGCAGGGCACAGGATGTCAGTGGCAAGGGAGAGGGGGAACATCCAAAAATCTAGTAGTAGTAGTAGTAGTAGTAGTAGTATAAACAACCATGATTCAGGGGTAATCAATTTGGTGAAAATCATACTGGCAAAAAGGAGGGCTTTGAAATTGTGAAAGGGTTGTGAATCCCAGATTTTGGTCAGAGTGGGGCTAAAATGGTGAGGGGAGACAATGCATTGGTGGAGAAAATGGTTTGGGAAGTGCCGGAGCTGACAACAAAGCAGCACCAAGGGGATGCAATGCATGTAAGATTCAGGCAGACAAGAGATTTCTAAGTTGGAAAAGGATGGAAGATAAATGATGGCCTGGATCCAAAGAACTACACAACTACTACTGCATGTCCAAGGGAGCTCCAGTCTTTGTCACACTTTGAAAGTTCTTCCAGCCTTGAAACGCTCATTTTCCCTGTGGCATGGCAGGAAGATGGGTTAAAGAAACAAGACAAGACCAGAGCAAAGGCAAAGGGGCTGGATGATATTTCAAAAGCAGCGGGTGACAAAGCATGGTGTTCTCCTGTCATTCAAAGAGAAAAAGTAAATACTCTAGTGTAGGGGTTCTCAACCAGTGGTACTTCAGCTGGCTGCTGGTGGTACTCGGACTGCCAGACCAGCAGAACCCCACTCCGATGGGGCACTTTCGGCAGCACGTTTTCGCTCCAGAGAGGCTCCTGCCTTTGGCTGAGCCTCTCGAGAACACTGAGAAGGGCCTTTGTACCTGCCCAGAGCATCCTCCCTGTATTTTATGGCCTCTGAAAACCCGGACGTAACTGGTGATGATGTCATCGCCAGTCACTTCTGGTGGTACACAGCAGGATAGTGGTGCTGGAGGTGGTACTCGTCCGGGAAGGGGTTGAGAACCCCTGTGTGGGCATGCATGACCAAACTCTTGTGTGCACCTAACATGGCTCCTGAGATCATGATTGGTGTACAATGTGTGATGCCTGCACAACATAGTTATATGCGATACAACAGAATCCTTTGCAATAGATTCTGCAGTGTGATCTGTATTTTAATCTCATATCTGTGCAGGACTATAATAATACTCAGAGCTCTGTGAGAGTTCATTTAAAAAAATAATAAGAGCACATTTCCAAGGGTAAGACAAACAATAATGTATTGTCTGGGGATACAACTTCACTACATACTATGAATAAATAATGAAGACCTGAAAAGATCTTTTTGTGGTTGTACTGTTTTTAAAAATCAAACACTGTAATTCTAATACACTGCTGAAATGTTTGCTAGTGCTTCAACTTAATGCTCAATGCTAAAGAGAACTCCTTCAAAAACATCACAGAATACAAATGTCAGTGATGGAGCCCTGTTTTTCTTTTAATATCTGTATAATTATTTATTGACCAACTCCATCAACAAATAATCCAGGTATTTCAACAACAGAATCCCTACTGGCTTATACTTGACTTAGTACTGTATTTTTGGCTCTATGCAATGGGCAAGAAAGGTAATCCCTTATTCATTGTTAGCATACAAACAGGTAGTATTTAAAAAAAGTTTTAAAATATCCTTTCACAGATCCACGAGCTGATTGAATTTGCTAATGAAATGTCTCTACAACTGTTCAGTCAAGAAATGGTCTTCAAAAGATGGTATTCTGGCTGATCCTATCATCAGGAGGACTATGATGGAGTCAGTTTATTATAGTTCTTTCTGTTGTCAACATTCATGCAAAAGAAAAGCATACCATGCTTACCAAAACTTCTCTGGTCGTGTATATACATTTTAACAGCTTGATCCATCACTTATCAGGTACTAGTACTGGCAAGATCAGAATATGGGTCTTACAGGCAGTGGTGTAGCCAGACTGCCCCTGGGGGGGGCGGTCACGTGAAACCCCCCTCGTGACCGCCCAAGCCCCACCCCCTTTGGCCTTGGTACTGTTGAAGCAGGGGCAGATTGAACAGACATAACCTAACATTCCTATAGTATTTGAGGTCGCGTTTTTCTTTTATCAACTCAACTTACAAAATAAATAAAAACATTCAGGGTAAAATAGGTAATGAAAAATGTTAACCCTCCTATAACATGAATATTATGACATTATAGACAATAATCTATGATATACTGAAGAAACCAAGATTATGCTACATACAATTCTATGTTTAGCCCCACCAACCAACCAACCTCCAAGCTAAAATATCGTTAAGTTAAAAGATGTGATTTGTTTCTGCTTATATCTTGGCTCAAAGGACATGCAATATATACACAATTAAAACTACATTTTCACTCAAAGATAATTTTTTTGAAAACTTTAACTTGGATAAACATGCTGCTAATAAAAAATAATTTAGTAAAGTGCCCACTTTGACTTTTAATTATGAAAAATGAAGCAGCTATGCTGCAGTACTGTGCACAAAAACCCAATCAATATTTCATGTTGATGAGCTCATGTAGTGAATTTGCATCATAATTAAAAGTGCATTAATATTTTCTTTTAATCTTTCTGAGCATTTAACTCACAATTTTTGTTATTATCTCTTACTCCAAAACACATCTGATCTCTCATGCATTCTAGCCAATCTAGTCAATGTAAAATGGATTTGAAGAGCATTTATAAGAATTCAATACATTTAAATTGCCTACGACTACAGTACGTCAATAGGCAAAATCAACTACATGTCTTCTAAGGACAAGAGAGACAGCAAAGATGATGCGTCTAAAATATTTTAATACCTATAATTATGGTGCAATAGAGAAATAAAAACATCTGTATGAGCATTTAAATAATGGCAATACATGAGTACAGTATTGCCATAAGTAATACGATCAAGTTTAGCTGTAACTGAAACTACTACGGTATGTAGTGATAATAAATGACAACCATAAAAATTGAACAAGTTTATTAAATCAGTTATTGCATGTATGAAACTAACAATAAACCACTGGAGGGTTTGATTTAGATAGGGAGTCCCTAACAAAATTTGGGTTCTGGTTACCTGAAAAGAGTGGGTCAGGGGGCAAGCTAGGCCATGTACCAGATCTCCCAGCAGCTGTCCCTGACATCTTGCCCACTGTAACATTCAAAATCTGGGTCTTCAGGAAGCCAGGCCAAAATATTCTAAAGAAAGAGAACTCTCTAAGGGGCAACACTATTTATTTTTCACATTTTAAAACCACCCTTCCTCCAAGGAGCTCAGGGTGGTGAACATAGTTCCTCCCCTTCTTTTGTCCTCACAACAACCCTGTGAGGTAGGTGAGGCTGAGAGATAGTGACTGGCCCAAGGTCACCCAGAAAGCTTCATGCCTGAGCGGGGATTTGAACCTGGATCTTCCAGGTCTAAGTCCAACTTCTGAACCACTACACCAGGCTGGATGCACTCAGCTGACCCATTGTCAGCTGACCTGTATGCCTTATAAAACCCATGACTTCCAGCCAGCCTGAGCAAGTTGCCAAAGGCTCTCTCACCTTGCCTAACCTCATTATGCCTCACCTTTCCCGGTCACTGCTGCAGAGGCGTCGCTCCGGTAGGGGCGGGGCTGTAAGTATCGCTGCGGTCATAGTCTCTTTACCGAGCGAGGAGGAGGCAGCCCCGCCCCCTCACTGTCCGAGCCAGTCCCCTACGGAGAAACCGGCAGGGAAGAGACCCTGCCTGCTGCTTTCTCCGTAGGGGACTGGCTCGGACAGTGAGGGGGCGGGGCTGCCTCCTCCTCGCTCGGTAAAGAGACTATGACCGCAGCGATACTTACAGCCCCGCCCCTACCGGAGCGACGCCTCTGCACTGCTGCCATTGAACTGATGCCCTTCAGCACTTGATCCCACCTTGGCTCTGAATGTGCCTCCTGCTTCTGACTCCTCTCCACTGTGACTGTTTCTCTACAGCAGCCTGTCCTTGCCAAGACTTGACACTACCTAAGGATTGCAACATGGTAGTGTGATAAAACCCTATTTCATTTCCAGCGTTTCTAAGAGGAGAGATTTATGGGCAAAATAAGAGACAGGCTAGTTATATATCATATATTGGAGAGGCTAATTGGACTTATTCATGAAGGCTTGTCTTGGGAATTTTAACTCCCTTATTTTGCAGAAGAGAACTTACAGTTTTCAGTGAAACCAAATGGAAAGCTAAAACCACTGCCAGCCACCATCACCAGCAATCCAGCCTAGTTGGGACAGGAGTAAGTCAGGTATCAAAAAAAAATCACCCCAAACCCAGAACCAACCATAAAGAACAACAGAAAGTGGTGGACAAGCAACTCTGAAATGTCCATGGAAATTCTTCTGCTGCTACATAAAGGGCATTTTTAACCTGGCTTTTCTCTCTTTCCTATCGTCCAACATAAAACTATGGAAAAAACTCCTCAATGAAGCAAAAACTAGCATTCAGTATTCACATACAACACAGTAATTCCAACTGATGTAATAAATATGCGCATTTAGGCACCTTAGTGCAGGAAGATTGCATTTTCAGAGCATACTGGTTTGTGAATTTGTTAACAAAAATCAAAGATTTATCAACAGGTCTCCAAGTTAAGGTATGGCAAAGGTTTAATAGATTCAGAGGATAGCCCTTCATATTTTAAAGTTATCCTTTCAAGCTATTCCATCAGAATAATTTCTTTGTGATCAGGGTTTCTGGATTTAAAACAAGCTACCAAAAGGTGGAAGATTAATCCACTAAGCCGGCAAAACTCTAAAGCCCTTATTCTATTACCACAACACTTTCTGGGCAGTGATTAAATGCTACAAGAGCAAATGGTATTAAAAAGCCATAACAGCTATTCTTCTACACAAAGCAAAATAAAAGGGTGTAATACTAACTAATATATATATATATTTGTAAATTGTCTGATTGTTAACCTTTGACTGTAAAGTATTAGCAGCAATTTCCGATTCAGAAAATCAATATACTCTGATTCAGTAACAGCCCAATCCTATCTAAGTTAATGCCCTGCATTGCAGCGAGGCTGATGCAGCCTGTGCTGCATCCAGCGCACAAAGCAGGTGGCCAGAGGGTCACCTCAGGGGAAGGGAATGTTTCTTCCCTTACCCCAGGTAAAGCCCCAGCCTCCCAAACGGGTCTCCTCGGATCCACATCAGCAATTTAGCAGGTGTAAGTCCAGGAGGTCTGGGAGGAAGGATAGGATACGACGGAGGTCTGCTCCACTTCACAGTGAAGGGCAGGAAGAGAATAGTTGTTTTCACATTCTGTGCTGTATGGGAGAAAAGGTGGCTACAATGAAATATAAGATTGGTGTTGGTTGTGTGAGAGATGATGTATCTGTAGAGGAAACAAAACAATGAAGCAGGATGAGGGAAAACCAGATCATGATGCAAGTGTGGCTTGGCTATGCTGCCTAGGGGTGTCAGTGGCCCTCAGCCCACTTCTTGCTTCTCGCGCAACTTTCGAAATGTCCAAAAGTGCAACCAGAAGCGACCAGGTAGTGGGTCAGAACGGTTCCTAAATCAGGTAATGTTGGTGCCTTCCCCCGTCCCCACTGTGAACTTGAACATCCGCACAGTGTCAAGTCTTGGCAAGGACAGGCTGCTGTAGAGAAACAGTCACAGTGGAGAGGAGTCAGAAGCAGGAGGCACATTCAGAGCCAAGGTGGGATCAAGTGCTGAAGGGCATCAGTTCAATGGCAGCAGTGACCGGGAAAGGTGAGGCAGAATGAGGTTAGGCAAGGTGAGAGAGCCTTTGGCAAGTTGCTCAGGCTGGCTGGAAGTCATGGGTTTTATAAGGCATACAGGCATTTCATATCTGGAAGGGTTCTAGAAATGGAACCCCTGCAGATATGGAAGGACCACTTTATAAATATTATTATTATTATTATTATTATTATTATTATTATTATTATTATTATTAATACTGTATTTCTTCAATTCTAAGACGCATTTTTTTTCCCAATTAAGCATTTCAAAAAATGGGGTGCGTCTTAGAATCAAAGATCTCCAAAAAGCACCCCAAAATGCTATCTTCTTACTTACTGGGGCTTGCGGGAGCTTCAGGGAGGCCTGCGCAACCCTCTGCAGGCCTCCCTGATCTTCAGTTCGGCAAAAAACGGTGATTTTCAGCCATTCCCTGTTTTCGCGAAAACCAGAAATGCCCAAAAATCGCTGTTTTTTGCCAAACTGAAGATCAGGGAGGCCTGCAGAGGGTTGCGCAGGCCTCCCTGAAGCTCCCCCAAGCCCAGGTAACGAAGGAAATGGCACTTTCTGATGGGACCAGAAATGCAATGCAAAGGCAGTGCACTCAGTCATCCTCAGCTGCAGGAGACATGCTGGGGAGAGTTGGTGCTGAGCAGGTAGATTTAATGAAGGGAGGTGAGTCTTAAAATTGATGGATTTTTTTTCCCCTGCTGGTGGTACTGAAAGTAAAGGTGCGCTTTAGAATCGATGGCGCCTTAGACTTGAAGAAATACGGTAATAATAAACATTGGGGTGCCTTGACACGTTCCCCAACATATTTTGTGTTGCTTTAAAATACAATCACAGAGCATAGATTTCTAGAGGTGTCTATAATGGAAGGCTTGGCTACTGATGCCCTTGCTAAAGGAAAATAAACCCTACATGCTTAAGAAACCAAATGAAAAATAACACGGGAAGCCCAATCCTGTGTAACTTTAAGAGGCCGGTCTAAAGGGCCAGCTGCTGTATCCTAGGCCCATTGCCGCCTGCACCGGCGCAGCCTGGGCACTCCTCGGGGGAAGGTGATGTTCGTCCCCTTCCCCTGGTTAAGCCACGTGGGATGCAATGGACCTCCTCAGATGCACACCAGCTCTGAAGCTGGCATGCATCCAGGGAGGCCGTTTAAGGCCGACCCGGGCAGGAAAGGGGCATAGGATATCGGCGCATCTCAGTGCCAATATTCCCGCCCCCCTCCCAGTCCGGGCCAGCAAATGGCCCCCCTCCCTCGCCATCCCAGCCCGCTTCATCCCCGCCCCTGCACCGAGTGGCCTAGGTTTTACCTGGGTCTCCCAGTGGTCTGGTCCGCTGGGTGAGTGAGCAGTGCCGGTCTCCGCGCTGGCATCGCTTACTCTCCAGGTGCCAAAAACATGCTTTATGGCATGTTTACAGAACGCTAGGCCGGCAGAAGCGAACTCAGGAAGATAGTGGAGGATAGGAAGGCCTGGCGGGATATGGTTCATGGGATCACGAAGGGTCGGACACAACTTAACGACTGAACAACAACAACAACAACAACAACAGGCCGGCAGAGCACTAGCTCCACCGGCCTATAGTTGCACAGGATTGCGCTGTAAGACAGTCTCTTTCCCTGTCAGTACTCTTGGTCTGTTTCTGAATATCTATTGCCAATATAAACAGGAAACACACCTCATACTTGAGTTTTACCTTCTGACTCCTTACAGGAAATCAGAATTACATGGAATTCTTCTTATTAATGGCTATGGTATAAATTATTGCCATTGACAGGGACCTGCTAAAATTAACCTTCATCTACACCACATTTATATTCTCTTTTTGGCGCTACCATTACTGTGAAACATACATATCTTTCATTTGCCTGCACAATGAACATTAGACAAAAGCAGCCAATGGATATAAGCCAGTGTTTCCCAAAATTGTCCCTGTCCCCTCCCTTAATCATTCATATATCCCCAGTCTAAACACCAACTACGTTTCCTGCTGTTTCTCCATTTGTCCAACTCCTACACAACTCTTCTCCCCATGCCATTTCTACTCCAATCAGATGTTGCTGTGTCTACTGCAATCAGGCGCTTGCGACAACACTGCTCTCTTTCATCATCATGCTACTTACTTTGCCCCTCCAATCTGAAACACATTGTACTGTATTGTTATTACGAAGAGCTATACACTGCTTTTCAATACAAAAAGTTCCCAAAGCTGTTTACACAGCAAAATATACAGGGCTGGCTTTAGGGTGATTGGAACAATTGCGTCAAACCGGGCCCTGCGCCAAGTGGATCGCTAGGCGAGAGTTCCGAAGTGGCGAGCAGAACTCCAGAATGGATGGTGTTCTTTGCGCCTTTGGTGCTGGAAGGGCCTTCCCACCCTCCCTGTGCTCCGACTTACAACGTCATCACATCACTGCCAAACTGCTTCCGCAACAGGCACTACTGACCCCAGCACCGCTGCTGCTCGGGGATGAAACAGGGGTGGGCTCACTGCATTCAATGAGGCTTGTTTTCTTTCATTGAGGCCCTGCGAAAATGTTTCCGATTTGGCCCTGCAGCTCCTAAGGCTGGCCCTAAAAATATAGACATGGTTTCCTTTCCCAAAAGGGCTCATAATCTAAAAAGATGGAGAACACCAGCAAACAACCACACAAGAAGATGCTGTGCTGAGGTGAGGAGGGACAGTTGCTCTCGTCCTGCTAAATGTAAGAGGAGCAGTACTTTGAAAGGTTCCTCTTTGCCCAGTTAGCAGGGATACAAGAAGAATGTTGTAGACTAGCGACAGGCCAGTGTATACGAAATGGCTGCCACACGGACTCCTCTTTAAATTACTTCCCAAGGGAGCTGCCTCAACACAGCAAGCCACCTGTGTACAGCATCTTGACATGCAGAATCAGGGTCCAGGGCATTTTTCTCCACACTACTACAAACATTATGACCACCAGAAGCAGTTGCTACCAAAGTGCCATCTCCCCAAATCAGCAGGGTGCAATGCATCATGTTCACCATAGCAGGCTGCAAACATCAGTTCATCAATAATGTTGCCTGATACACTCCAAACATACAAGGCAATCAAGGAAAGAAGTAGATGTGCTACCTTAAAAATAAATAGCTGAACAACTGTCTAGTTGCAGCTAGCCTGCTCAAAGTGATTTAAAATCATTTAACAGCCAGTCATTTTGCATTAATTGTGATTGGTAACTCTTGCTTGAGAGTTATAGTTTATTTTTTCCTCATGCAGGTTATATTGTTTTACTGAGGTGCTTTCGACAATACTTTATTTGAAAGCAGAATATTAACATAAACACACCCTTTTCAAACCTTAAAGGAAAAGGTGACCCCTGACAATTAAGTCCAGTTGTGTCCGACTCTAGGGTGTGGTGCTCATCCCCATTTCAAAGCCAAAGAGCCAGAACTCCGAAGACGCCTCCATGGTCATGTGGCCGGCATGACTCTCCTTGCCACAGCGCGTAGCATGAGGCTGGAACATGGAGCGCTGTTTACCTTTCCGCAAGCGGTACCTATTTATCTACTCACATTAACATGCTTTGGAACTGCTAGGTTGGCAGGAGCTGACCAAGCAACGAGAGCTCACCCCTTCGCGGATTCGAACTGCCGACCTTTCGATCGACAGCTCATGGTTCAGTGGTTTAACCTACTGCGCCATCCGCTGGCTTAGATGATAGTAAAAGAACAATAAAGGATCTCAACCAAAATTGGAATATCTCAAAGAAGGCACCCGAGGAACTCACACATAGCTTTAGTTAAAACCATTTTGGAGATTGCAACAGATAGTCCAGCTTTGAGGAAATGCAAGGATTCATATATTTGGTTATTTTATAATGCATTGTTATGTGACTGACTGGGAAAAGTTAGGTTATAAATAAGAAAAAAAATAGAGTATTTATTGTATAGTATAGTATATTCTAAATATAGTAGCAAAAAACCAGCCACATGAATTGCACTTTTGAGGTTGATTTTTTAAAGACAAAACAGTATGTGTAAATCAAGGCAAATGTCTATTTACATCACTTTTATGACAACCATCAATCTCTGTTTCTGGACAGAGTTCTGTCTGAAGTAACCAAACCCTTATTGACTTAATGGGAAGAAATTTATATCAGTATCAAAGCTGTGATGAATGTAGTCTTAAAGTTCAATGATTCAAGTACTTTAGTAGCCTCAAACTTTGACCCAGGTGGACAAAGAGGTAAATCACAAGGTTTTAAATTCTAGATACACCATTCATTGTGTTCTTTACAAAGGAAATTATCAAGGCTCACTAGGGACTTCAATGTATAGAGGTCTTGTTCTTACCTTCCTTGGGTAGTTTGCCTTTGTGTTGCTAAATTTTGTGTTGCCTTTGTGTTGCTAAATTTTGTATAATACTGTACAACAAAGCATCAAAATATTGTTTTAATTTTTTTTTAAAAGAATAGCAAGTGTTAAGCTGAGTATTTTGAGCCAACTCACTCAGTCTTTGGCGATAATTAAAAATATTCAAACATGTATAATGAATTTTTTTAAAAACACCGTACTATGAGACTTACTTCTACTTAACCACACATACAATTGGACTGTTAGTCATATCCCTGGTGCAGGAAAAAAATGTTGGTTTGAAGCAGTTTCTATGAGTATAATAGAATATTCCAACAAATGTATAACATTCCAACAAATCTTGTTACTAACAGCACAATCCTCCGTAGATTTCCGGTGGTGGAGTAAGTGCTCCGCCACCGGAAGCCTTCGCAAAGTGCTATAAGGCACGTTCGCAACAATTCTAGAGTAAGGGCCACCAGCCCTTACTCTGCTGCTGGATCTCCATGCGGCCACTGGAGGAAGGTAATGGATCCCCTGGTGGCGACATGGGTGGTCCGGGCGGAGAGGGAGGGGGGCCATTGGCCTTGCCGGCCCAGGAGGGAGCGGGGATGGCATCCGCTATATCCCTGTCCCCATCCGGCCGCCGTAACCGTTACATGGCCTCTGACTTCCACCAGCTAAATATTCGAGGAGGCCCATTGGGCCTTCCCTGGTTTACACCAAGGGAAGGGGACCTCCAGGCCACTGCAGAATGGCCCTGGAACAGGGATAGGATCCGGCGGGTGGCCCTGGTCCGCCTGCCGGATAGTTAGGTAGGATTGTACTCTAAGTGGAGTTTGTTGGTGTGATTAAAACGGTCACTTAATTTCCTGTTTTTCACCTTGTATAGCTTTTATCTGTCATAGCTTGAGGGTCACAGTCCCTTACCAAAGATTCCTGAAAAAAAAATCCACAGTCAGGGAATAAGGGGGCAGGTCCTCTTATGGATTAGGAACTGGTTGAAGATTAGAAAACAGAGAGTGGGTGTCAATGGCAATTTTCACAATAACATGTGGTGGATACAGAGAAGTTCTTTTCCCTCTCACATAACACCAGAACTAGGGGGCATACACTAAAATTTGAGTGGCAGGAGAATTAGAACCCCAAATGGAGTTTTTACAATTATTGTTCTATGAGAAACTCATAGAACCCTTCATTTCCAGATGCTTCCCTTCACAGTGTAGTCATCTTTCTTTGCTGCATAGCTCACATGCCTTCTGAAATCCACAGGAGCAGCTACAAATCAGCCAAGAAGGGTCTCCAGCTGTTATTCATTCTTGGCAGCTGACCTCCACAGCTCTTCCGCCCTCTTACGGTGGCTTATCGCAGCGACGCCTCCACCCTCTCATGGCAGGTTATCATAGCAACTCCTTGTGGCTCAGTTTTTTCACAACGGCTTGTCAGCGGCTTCGTTCTCCCATCTAAGGCACGACCCGAGTTACTCCCACTTAGCTTCTTTGAGCAAGGCGACAGCTTAACCTCTGGATCACGCGTCCTGCCCTACTTGGCCAACTAATTACAAAAACTCAACAACTGAGGGCAGAATGGCCAAAATTTTGGTCAGATATATTTTTGGACATAACTATTGGCAGGAGTCCACCAACTTGCTTTACCAGTGGCAATTGTATCTTTTCATCTGGCAGATGCCTGGCTAAACAAGAAGTGAGAGCTCATCTCTGACCTCTAAGTAGTGCCACATCCCAGAATAATGGAAGGAACAGGTTCCCACTCTTCTCCCAAGCCTGGAACTCAAGAGAATGGTAACCCATGAATTTGCACTGAGCCTCAGAGGCACTCAGCAAGATCTCCTGATGCTTCAGTGTGCCTCCAAATTTCAGCACAACATCAGACAAGATCTTGTCCCTCTACCAAGTTAAGAAGGAGTGGGTAGGTGTCATTTTTTTTTTTACTTGCTACCAAGATCAGCCAAAGTGTGAGGCCCCCTGTCTATGGATGTACTAAAGTTTGATGACCAGGCTCCAGACAGATGGGGTTAATCAGTAAAAAAAGTATACCGTATTTATCGGTGTATAATACGCACCGGCGTATAAGACGCACCTTCCTTTTGGCCCTGGGTTTCAAGAAAAAAACATTTAAAGCATTTTTGGGCCACTTGGCCACTTACCGCTTGGCTGCTTAATTAGCTAATTTACATAAATTGCACAAAAATACCAGGATCTCTTTTAAAACACACAGCAATAAGACACATGAACAAAATGCACCAGAACATAAATCCCAAGTACAAAAAAAACCCAGACTCAACTCTTTCCCCCCCAACCCACCCATGCACAGTTTATAAAGTAAACAACATAAATCCCAAATACAAAAACCCCAGACTCAACTCTTTTCCCCCACCCCACCTATGCAGTTTCCAAAGCCTCCCAACTAGGCCCAGTTCAGAAGCTTACCCATGCTGCATTCATTCAGCATCCAGGAGAGCTGGGAAGAGCAGGCCCGCTGCAGCTCAGCTGAACTGAGCACAGCGCCCTCTGCTGGCTGCTGAGAAGCTCAACTCATGCACGTGCATAAATTAAACCCGACAAACAGCTGTAGATCGGATAGATTAGTCAGGGAAGAAAGCACAAGGGAGCTCTCCGGCTCCGGAAAAAACCCGGTAAGCCCGAAAATGCTTTAAAACGGGCGGGGGGGAGGGATTTTTTAGTATTGGCGTATAAAACGCACCCTACTATTTTGGGTCACAAATTTAGACAAAAAAGTGTGTTTTATACACCAATAAATACGGTAATTGCATTTTATACCTATGTTGGTTCTATTCTCTCATAGTGAAACAGGGGGAAAAACAAGGTACTTTGCACCCATGACCAAGTGTAGAAATGTACTTTTAAAAAAAATCAAAAGATTAAATTAAAATGGGGAGAGTAAAAGATATCACCAGTAGCAGCTAATGGTCAGTACACATCTGACTACAAAACATAATTCAGTTTAAATCTTTAATCTTCTTAACTACCTAACTATGCTTTATTTTATCTGATGAGGCGAACTAAATTAAACCATATCAAAGAATATAATCACATCAAAGCCAATTCTTCGTTTAGCTTCTTATTATTGCACTTAATATTGAAAATTGGGTTCATATTCCAGGAGACGTGTTCTAGTGGTAGAGCTGCTACCGTCGCCTGAAGAAACAGCTAAGATGAGACCAGTTCAAGTCAACCGGAAGCTTCCGAAAAGCTGAAGATAACCTGTTAACCCTGTGTGTGTGTGTGTGTGTGTGTGTGTGTGTGTGTGTGTGTGTGTGTGTGAGTGTGTGTGTGAGAGAGAGAGGTGCTGTCGAGCAAGCTCAGAAGGCGTGTGCTGTGCAGCCAGTGAGATACCACACTGTTGAAAGGAAACATCTGGAGAAGGAAAGGTTCTATGCGAATGGAACATTATTGTAACCCCCCCTTAGAAAACCTGCCTATGTAAACCGCCTTGAATAAAGTCTGAGGAGAAATCTGACAAGAAAGGTGATATATAAATACAGATTACTATTGTTGTTATTCTTGTTGTTATTATTAGTATTATTCATTCCATGGTCTTCCGATAGATTTTAAGGCTGTAATATTATGAACACTTCCTTGGAAATCAGTTTTACTGACCTCAGTGTGACATACTCCTGAGTAAACCTGTACAGGATTGTACTGCACATATTGGGTTGGATCCAGAGAACCACCACCAGAGATCCACTCGTGGAACAGGACTTTTCCATCTCCTCCACCAGGGCTGCCAATGGAGGGGGAGAGTCTGGAAATAACCCCTCCTGGCACAAGAAAACAATACTCTGGATGCAACCCATATGCTTGCTTGCTAATTCATATGGATTTGCCAAATACAATAGTAATGAAGAAGATATTGTCTATTATAGACAACTGAATTTTTTAAAATAAAAATGGAATTTTGTAACATTAAGACAGACACGCTTTGTTAAAAACATGACAAAAATTAAGGACCCAAACTGAATCTCTAAGGCCTCTAATGTCAATGAATAGAAACAAACATGTAACAAATCAAAATGCGGATAGGACAATCCAGTTTAATCCGATTACTCTGGGGTTGAGATGACATATTAATCAAATGGACAAAACAATTCTATTAATCAAATTCAAAAGGCACATTACTATAATAAATCTTTTGCTATATTGTAAATGATACGAGCAATCCACAATGGTTTTGCTAATTACATGTTTCAAGTCAAATGACCTAGTTTGATGCTTTGTCTTCCTATGACAAATAAAACGTTGGTCATTTAATTATATTTCATGTCTACTTCTGTGTCCACATAGATATACTAGAGCAATGAACAGCAGAAGATGTACTGCCTCTTTGTCATATCAGCTATTGCAAAGAGTAATTTTTGACAGAATACATATGATATAGGAAATGTAAATTTATCTATCTACTTTGATAGGTGGAAAACTAACATTTTAGATCTAAATAGCATTTTTCTTCTTTTTGCATTACTGCAAATATTTATTGGTCATGTGTATATGTTCAAACCCTCAAATATATTGAGATATGCATAAACATTATTAAGCTCTTGTCAAATGCAAATAAATGTGTAGGTCAGAGGTGGGCAACCTTCCACCATTAGGGCTACTGTGTTCTTAAGAGTTGCGAAGAAGACAGAATCTTGGCAGCTGCAATTGCTGATGGTGCCGCTAAAGTAGCTGCACCTGCAGAAATGCCCTCACCTATACAACCATTAAAGCTCCATTCATGTTGAAAGGTTAGCTACCCCTGGTATAGGTAAAGGTATCCCCTGCTCGAAAGCCAGTCATGTCCGACTCTAGGGTGTGGTACTCATCTCTGTTTCTAAGGCCAAAGAGCCAGCGCTGTCCAAAGAAGTTTCCGTGGTCATGTGGTTGGCTAGACTAACGGAACACTGTTACCTTCCCGCTGCAGCGGTACCGATTTATCTACTTGAAATTTCTTGCTTTCAAACTGCTAGGTTGGCAGAAGCTCGGACAGGAGACAGGAGCTCACTCCATCTCGCGACACTCGGGTCTCGAACTGCTGTCCTACCGATCTTCCAGTCTGCAGTTCAGTGTCTTAACCACTAAGCCACCACAGCCGTATACCAGGGTATATATTTCTGGAGAGCAAATGTGGTATAGTAGTCAGCATGTTGGGCCTTACCAAGAAAACCTAGATTCAAATCTTAGGCTCAGCCATGATACTCACTGGTGACCTTGGGTCAGTCACCATCTCTTTGCCTAATCTGCTAGTAATATTGTATTTTATTGTATTTTTGTAAGGCACTTTAGGAGCCCCTCTTTTGGGGGGAAAGGGGAGCAAAAATAAATTAAATAAACCTTCCTCACAGGGCAAGAGGTAGTTGTGAGGACAAGAGGAGGAAGAGGGGTTCATAATAAAACATTCATTTTCTAAGGTGGAGTTTTGCTCTTTTATATGTACAGGTACTAATCAACGTGCAAAATCTGTATGAGCAAGAATTCCTGCAAATACTTGTTCTCAAATGGCCAGATCAAACTACCTCATCATCATGTATACTCATAATGAACTCAGGTGGTTGAGTGCCTCTCAGTTTGTATGCAAAACAGGATCACAGACAAGACACTAGTTTCTATGTAGGTGGAGAACTCTCCAGGTACGTACAAGTAGATTTGTTCGTAGGGTAAAAGGAGGAAAAAAAACAAAACCCCAAGGATGCAACGTGCCCCACACAGCAGCTCCCAAAACAACTTGGGATAATCAAATAATATAGGCAGCAATATATATATTACAGGAACGTCCTGCTTCCTGTATAACATTCAGGAGCCTCTCTAGTATGCAGGCTGCTTGCCTGCTCTGTGCTATAAGCCAGCATGCTGGTTTATAGCGTTTTTGTAAAGAACGAGACGTGCTTGCGAGACCGGGGGGGGGGCACTGGAGATAGTGTTTCCCCTATCCGTAGATTCCTGGAATCCACGGGGGGGGGGGGAGAAACCTATCCCCCACGGATACGGGGGTCATATTGTATAGCATGTAAAATGAAAAAGGAACTGGAAAATTGACAACAAAGCACCACATTTGTACACACACAGTTAAGCTGCTTGAATTAAATTCCTAAATTCCATTGAAGTCAATGGCCAGGATACCGAGAGTCACACAGTTCTGTGCACACAAGAGGATTCTAGGCTTCAGCTTCTCCAACAGTAGCCCCAACTTCCACCCCATGCCACATAGGACTTTTAAAGCAACTTCTGACATTGCATGGGCGCCAAATGTTCAAAGAAAAGAAAAGCAAAATTTCCATTCAGTGCTGGTATTGCTAAAGGCCCTGGGGCAACGACATGAGCTGGGTTCACCATGACAGCCCCTGGTTTGCCCCCCAATAGTGCATTGGGCACTACTGCTGCCACTCGTACTAAAGGTTCAGGGATTGACCTAGCCAGTTGGGCCCTAGCCAGTTGGGCCCTCTAAAGGGCATGGACCCTCAGTCAGTGCCCTACCTGGCATGCTCTTGACGCCACCCATGCCTCCACAGGGCACACCCAAGCTGTTGGATGTACCACCAGTAGTTTTTTAGAACTCACTCACTGGAATTTAAGCAGCCTGTGAGTAGAATAGCAGCTCAAGATAACAACAAACTGATTCACAAATAGTTGCTCACAAGAGATTACAATTCACAGGGAACATCTCCTGCCTAAGGACAGTCAGATTGTACAGGGCTCTCCTAGAATGCAAGGAGAAGTTCCCAGGCAGTATCCAAGCAAGGTGCAAGAATGACAGACAAAGGAAAAATGAACGATGGAAAGAAAATAAATAATGCATGCCTACTATTATGTGTACTCAATACATTAAAATCGTACAAGAAAGTGTATAAAATGGATATTGATTACATCAGGTCTCTTATCTGTATATTTCAAAGTAAATTCTATAAAACATAAACTATAAATATGATTCATACATTAATATATTCCATACATTTTCATTTCTTTCCTCACACAATGACATTTTTATGATACCCCAGACAGATGGCTCAGGCTGAAAATATGACTTTGAAATGCTGCCCCAATCAGTTTTACATATTTCTTCTGTTTAAGAAACAGCAGGTGCTTTCACATGACAATTTTTTCCCTCAAACAGTATCACTATTGTTCACAATATTACTATTGTTCATAGAATCGAAATAGTCTTCTTACATGACAACTGCGTCAGTTCCAGCACTTCCATATTACAGAACCATGAAAAGGGCTTTCCAGTTAAGGTGAGAGTTGCTTCTTTCTCTTTAGCGGTCTACGTTACAAGGCTTGAGTATTCTATTTTATCATAGAATCAAGACGTTTTTCCTAGCTGAAGGAAAATTTTGAATGGAGAATCTATCCTGTGAGAGGTATCGTCTAGTCAAATTTCAGAAAATTTTCCTGAAATGTGAAAACTTTGTTTTGAACTCACTCACACTGAAACCATTTTGGGGCCCACCCAGAATGTATTTTCTCTTTTTGGCTGTTTAGTTCAAGAATGTGCCTTCTGCTGGTTTGGTGAATATTTATTATGCAGTCCCAAACTTCAAAATTCCAATTTTTAAATCAGACATAGGGCAAGTATGGTAGTGTTATTATGTCTATTTAGCAGACGGGCAGCTCAATCCTAACTGGACTGCCCAACATGGGAATGCGAGTTCTGCTGGCCTAAGTACTGGCCTGGTGGCAGAAATGATGCTCCACCAGCAGGCAGGCACTTCCACTGGTGAGCACAGAGAGGCTGCCAGTGCAATAGCTGGTGGCTGCGAGGACCCCATCCACCAGAGCCAGTAAGGCAGAGGAGGGGGCGGGTGGTGGTGGAATGGGGCGGGGGTAGATTGGGACAGAGATCAAGCGGGGGAAAGCAGCGATGGCTCTTGTGGATATCCTCCCCCGTTTCGGCCCCAAAGCACCCCCTTTGCCTTTACTCGGACTCGCGCCAGCTAAAGAGCTGGAACAGGTTGGAGTAGACTCACGGGGCCCATGTGGGAGCAGAGTCGGGTAAAAGAAATGTTTGCCTACTTCTCCATCCCTGCATGGTCTCTGGCAGCCCGCAGAATGTGGCAAAGCCTGTGGTGGTGGTGGTGGTGGTTGTGCTGTGCCCTGCGGGCAGCCTTTACTTAAGATTGGGCCCTTAAGCTACCCTGCTGGAACCTGCTTCCTAGAAGAAAAATAGCTGTCACTAGACAGCATGCTGCAGCAGTGAGTATTTGTAGATGGAAAAGAAGAGCTCTATCTACAACCTTGTGTATAATGTGTTGTTGTGTGCAGCATACAGCTCTGTGTTTGCAAACATGTGTGTGTGATGTGCTACTCTGTGTTTGTGCATGGGCGGGTGGGAGAGAGAGAGAGAGAGAGAGATGGGGAAAATGGAAGATGGGGGAAATGGAATAACTTCACTTGATTTGCACTCTTTCACTCCTTTTAGTGATTTGCTATCTATCTATCTATCTATCTATCTATCTATCTATCTATCTATCTATCTATCTATCTATCTATCTATCTATATATATATATATATATATATATATATATATATATATATATATATATATATTTAATACTCTTGCTTTCAATTTGCAGCATTTGAGAACATCGGACTACATTTCAAAGTTGTTATAACTGCTCTGTCACAACTTTAGTGCCCAGCCCAATCTAAACAATAATGAACTACACTCTATGCCTAGTATAGTTTTTGAACTATTGCGCAAACTACAAAGATGATGATGATAATAAATCGGCCTGCCTTACAGGGCTAATGTAAAAATTACTGAGATCACATGCTTGAAGTGCCTCATAAATATTAAATATCTATTTAATATAAAATTAAATATTTATATACTGCACTGTACTGCACTGCAGTATAAATATTAAATATTACGGAGTCACAGTGAAATGATGTCCCTCATTTCCCCTTCCCCAAGGGAAGATGCCCCTTCCCTTGGAGAAGACGGCTCATGTAATTCAGTGAATTTTCTTTTACAAACAAGGAAATTCTATGATCAAAAACCCTTTGATTTCAGAGACAAGTTCAGCTGCTTTCAAAGTCCTGCATCCACCCAAAAGCATGGACACTAAACGTCCACACACTGCAAGTAGAAAACACATTCTACTGTCTCACATATTGCACTTCCAGGAATATACCCATCTTCCACATCTCCCTTTTCACGTAGAAAGTTTTCTCTGTGCCAGGTGCAAGGGAGTGGCGACTGGACACAGGTATCTTGTTGTCTCGTGTGCTCCCTGAGGCATCTGGTGGGGCCACTGTGTGACACAGGAAGCTGGACTAGATGGGCTTTTGGCCTGATCCAGCAGGGCTCTTCTTATGTTCTTATGTTTTAAAGTCTTAAGGCTGATTCACACTAGCCACTACGTTCGCGTTTTGCCTCTTTTTCTTCCGTTTTTTCAATGCTGCGTCTGACGCAGCATGAGCTCCCGACGCGGCCAGGAGAGTTGGCTCCTGTTGATCTTTTTGAAGCGCTCGCTTTCAGCTAACGTCTGTGCTAACGTTTGTCCGGCAGCCCACCAATCAGTTGGGAGGGGGAGGAGAGTGGTGGCATGCCAATCACAGCCACCTCCAATCATCGTGTGTGTTTCTTTCAAGGGTTCATTCCAGGTTTTGCCTCTTTTTCTTCCGTATTTTCAATTTCAATTTGCAGTTTCCACCAAGACCAAGGTTAACGAGGGTAGCGCGCGAGGAGCGATCGAGGCAGGCGCTGACCTTCTCTGTATCTTAAGCATGAACTTCCGAGAGAGGGGAAGGGTCAAAGAAGGGTCGCTTTTTGGCCAATCGGAGCGCAGTTCTGTTCACCGAATCACAGCTGCGCTTTCTTCAGGAAGGCGGGACAGAAGGAGGGACAACAGGCGGCAATCAGTCCCTGTTTCAAACGTCAGGAGCCCAGCTAGACGCACAGAAAACGAGACGGCAGGATAAGCGTTCCGTCAGAAGGCTAGTCTGAATCAGCCTTTAGGCATAAGCAGCAGAATGAGGTGGGAATGAGGTATTGGAATCTTGAGGTGGTAGAATAAACTGTACCACTAGGGAGTGGTTTGAGTGCTGAACTAAGACCAGGAAGACCCAGAGTTCAAGTGTGCGCTTAGCCATGAAGCTAACTGGGTGGCCTTGGGCCAAGCAATCTCTGTCAGCTACTGTAACCTATTCAGGGGATGGGCAAGACAAAATGTCACAGACATTCTGCATGCTAAAGGCTGGGGAACATGTTTTGAATGCTCCCTTACATTAAAAATATGCATCTGTAAGTAGAAAGCTAGCAGCAGGGTGCAGGCTGGGTTAGAATCTTTCTCCCTGATGTAATAGTTTAGTTTTATTTGCAGGTAGCGTTTTTATCCTGGAATGAATTCAACATTGTGATTTCTCCCCCCCCCCCACAGTCTGAAGTGACACAGCCCACTGCCCCACCTCAGCAATTTGCCACCTTATTCCACTGAACGTGCAGACCAAGCCTGAGGCCATTTTGCACAATCCTTGAACCTCATCGCAGCAGCAGACGTAGAGTTCCCACCAAGCAAACACTCGACAGAGAGCAATAACCTATCCTGCATCTCTGATGAGGTAATCCGGTACCTCTACATGATGTACGTACAGTACTTTCAAACAGGTGTGCTTCTGGCATTCACAGTGCATTTTAAGCCTATATTGTACTTGAAGAAAATTAGGCAAACACCAAAGATTTTACACTTTGCAAATGTATATTAAAAAGACCTAAGGAAGGAGGAGGGGACACCCAGAATAATTTCAACTTTTTGCCCTCACTCCCATAATACCCAAGCAGAAAAAAATGTAGATATACAAATTACTGTATGTATAAATGTTTCTGCATTTCTGGTAGAAACAAATACAGATATGTCTTAATTATATGCATTATAATTCATTAAGTAATTAAAAAAATGCATGATGGACCAGGATAAGGTCAAGGTTTCGAAGCCTACAATCACAGATTGTCCTGTTTTTCATAAAGACTTCATGATCACTGTATGTATAGCAAGTTGGCACAAGTATATTTAGAGGATTAAATAACATTTAATATTATGCAGAAATAAGAACAATAATATTTATTTTAGCAAGTTACACCTGAAAGATTTCACTTGGTCTTATATTAAATGTACTTAGCAAAAGGTCATAACTCTTGAATTTGCTAGATAAATAAATGTTGGTGAGGTGGATGAATCACTGGAGAATTGGTGCATGGCAGCGAATGAATAGCCTGCAAATGCTTCCCAAACCCCATTATTTCCCTTTTTCCAGTAGGCCAAAGATTCATGTCCCCGCATACTGCCAGTTCATTACGGAAAAATATCATTCCTCTTCTGGCACACTCTGGATGGCCCTCTCAGCCCCACGAGGACCCTTTAATGTTTAATTCCCCATCATCTGCTCCAGTGAACAGCTTAATCTCTGCTTGTATGATCAATACTATATCAGTGTAAATTAAAATGACAATTTTAAAGTAATTAAGCCTGTTAATGCTCGATTCAAATGTCATTATTTGCACAAGGGATTGAGGAGAAATTACATCGTGTCCAGGGTGACAGGAGAATGTTTGAGCCCTTCTCAATCCTGTTGCCACTGTGCCACTGGAGGCTTTAGCAAAGCAGATTAACTTCTAGCTCCTACTGCCAGGATACCTATCCAATTTCAAAAGAGGATAACACAATTTGATAAATTTAATTCCAGCTACAAACTCAATTATTGTGATAATGGATGAAAACTGGGAGGAGACACTAAACAAGACCCACATAAAAATACACTTAACTTCAGAATGAGATACAACAGTAATTGTTTTATTTGATTTGTTCTTTTCCTTTTGAAAACCCTTTAAATAATTGTGATTGTTGGCTGAATAGCCCACATTTATTAAATAGCATCCGCTCCGAGCTCAAACAGCCGACCATGTAAAAGATTTTTGGTAACAATGAAACTGTTTGCTGTCCTTTGCTTGTACAGCAACATTTATTAGACAAGTAAAATTACATCATTACATGATTGGATCTCATAAATAGATCTATAAAACTCAACTAAGTTCAGATGAAATCTCAGCCTCTTCTACATGTTGGCCTTTCTAGACCCAGCCACAGGCAGACTGTAGATATTTTTTTTAATTTCAAGGGGTGAGTCGGATAATAAAAATGCATTAAACTTTAGGTGGTTGCATTCAGTGTGTATTTCAAGTCTGACTGTAGCTGAAAAGTTAAACACATATAGAATAAATGAGAAATACGAAGCCACAAACATGAAACTTCCCACAGATGCCTGCTGTGAGACACTAATATTTTAAGAACCAAAGAAATAGGCAAAAGTCTCTAATTCAAACTATCAAGAAATACAAGAATAGTATGTAAAAACAGTATTTTATCTGCACACAGCTGTACTGAGGAATCAGACACACTTCATGAGAACATCCAATCCCCACAAAAGTGACATGCGTACGTTTAAAAGTACTTGCGCTGGTCCAGCTCTCATTTGTTGAAGCAAATTTGCTCATATTTTGAATTTGGCATAAAAGCTCCAAATCTATGGGAGAAGCTCCCAAGTGGCTACTCTCTAATTTGCAGAATGAATAAACAATGCAACAGTTTCTGATGAAAATTTACACAGCTCTGCTTCTCAGACAAATTTAGGCCCCTGAAAAGTGGCTATGCCATCCTGTAAGTCGTCAAACCAGTGGCAGGGCAGACAGGTGTCTCTCTAGCTTTTCATCCATTTTATTTTTAATGACATTCGTCCCCTTACCCTGGGAAAAGCCCCAGCCTGCACAACCAAGTTACTCGGATCAGCACCAGCTAAACCGATGGTGTAGGGCTGAGAAGTTCTGTGACGGGCTTTCAAACCCAGAAGGGGGAATAGGATTCAGCATGCTCCAGCGCTGCCGATCCCGCCCCCCTCCCAGGCCTGATCCACCCTCATCTCCACCCTCCCCCTGCCCTGTTACACCCCCTCCCAGCCCTTCCCCAGTCTCCACGTAGCTCAGAGCAGCTCTTACCTGCTCTGGTGCGTGGTCATCTGGATCCGGCGCCAGCGAGATGGCAAGGACTTCCCGCTGGTGCTGCTTGCTCTCCAGGTGTCACAGAGCGCTTTTTATGTCACTTTTGTGACACCCTGGCTGCACCGGCATTAGGCACAGTTAGGATTGTGCCATCAGTCTTTGTCTTTAAGATGCAACATCACTCTTTGTTCCTTTCAGTTTCTCATTTTTAATCAATATTCTAGAATTTTCTAGAAATTCAGATTAGCAATACATTTTTGAATAATAAATTACAGTTACATGAGTTCTGATTGTAAGTGTTGGCATGAGTTTATGGAAGCCTATCTTCTTCAATGCCTTTTGAAAAAATATCTGGTTGTTTCAGAGTATAGCTCTTACACAAAATACACATGTGTTGGCAGATATTAAAGGCTTTACAGGACCCATTCATTGCAAAAGCATCAGAACGTATGAGCCTAAAAACCGTTTGTGTGTAACTGCCATTTGTTTCATTGGGGCCTATGTAGGCGAAGTGCTTGATGGACTGAGGCCCATTTTTCTAAGCAACCACCACCACCAACAAAATCAATCTAGCCTTGTTATTAACACCTAACAGGTAAAAGCACCTCAAGCCAACTAACACACATTTGACATTCTGAACTATTCTGTAACTTCTTTAGCATACAATTCTTGTAAAAGCAGATGTCAAAAGGAATATTACACAATTTACATTTAAGAAAGAATGACTGCCTGTGGCAAAGGAGGTGTAGCGTAACCAAGTCTTAGTCCAGTTCTAACTGAACTAGCAATACTTGCCATGAAGGCTGTGAGAGACACAACACGTTACTATACATGAATTAAACGATGCTTCTATCAATGAAGCTATTAAAAATGCCTAGTGGGTTCTGGTGATGTGGCAGGATTTTCAAGGGCAAAAAATACCAGATAAATGCATTCCCGCTAATTGAATGTCCATCAAAATCAGGCAGCTATTATGCAAGCCTTCAAGCTGTCATCAGCTGTCTCAGTTTAGTACTCTGCACTTTGTGGTACTTGATTTCTGAAGTATTTTTGACAAGGATTGCTTTAAATAAAATATATAATTGAATAATCCTCCTACTCATACTCGTCGGCAAGGAAGGAAAGGGTTTTGCTGCAAGCTAAATATGTTTTCTCCTACAAATTAATGTTTTCTTTTTCAATGCATATAATTTTGATTGACTACTAAAATATTATCTTAAGCAGCAGTCTTTAATAAATGTCAAAATGTCCTTTAAATAATACAAGTAGTCAAATTAATTGCAGAACAGATTAGTAGAATGCTTTTGGGGGGCACATTATCTAAAAGCTTTTTAAAATTAATTATGGTACTTTCTGTTCTGCATTTTTAATAGGTTGTGTTAATGGACATCAGACCATATGGACCAGTAAGCTAATAGTTTCTCAATGTACAATAGCCCTATTCATCAAGTGCATGTTTAGCCTGCATTTCCTTACCAAAGCTTCTTAATTATCAGTGAACTTCACTGCCTCAAGATAAGGCAGATCATCACCAAAGTGTACCCTAACCGATTATTCATTACGGATTTTAAAATGTAAATCTTAACTACTGGAAGATGGAGGAAGGTGTCCCATTTGAGCCACACAACTATTTATTTTGCTATCATTTTCAAGACAATCCAAATGAATATGTCACTTTTAAAGATCCACTGAAACACATGGATTACTGAATTCTCGTGTTGCCTGACAAGCTTTTTATTTGTATGTTGTTGCCGAAACATTTGATTGCATATGTATATGCTGCTGGGTAGATGCCAGGAGAGCGTGACCCAGGCCAGTCTTGCAGCACTTGATTTGGGCTGATGGCAAGAGGTCTCAGACACCACAGGCCTCAAAGGAAGGCCATAACTTTAGTCTGTCAATCACTACCAACCCCCCATACACCCTAGCCCAGTGTTTCCAAAACTTTTTTGACCTGTGGCGCCCTTGACCATTGGTGACGGCTCCCCATTACATTATGTTGATGCCTGCCAATTGGCATTGCACTGTATTCCGAGATGATTCTGTGGCACTCCGTGGCTCCCCTGGCTGGTTTCGGAGCTGCACCTCCTAGTCTGGGAACCACTGCCCTAGTCTTTCTTTTGGGAAAATTCCATGACTGGCTGCACCTTGCTTGCATAGTAGTTTTGAAACTGTAAATAAAAGCCACATCCTGGGAGCTTCTTGATTTGGAGCAACCCAAGTCAGTGACACAAAATAACCCTACCCTAGCTTCCCTCATCAACTCCATGCCAAATCTAACCAAGAGTTGTATACTAAATTTAGAGCACGTTAAAAGTTCATTTCTGCACCCATGGCAGGGTGCAAAACAATACAACTACCCATCCCTGAGCCAGGGATGAACCATCAAAGACCATCAAGGCACAAAAGGTCCTTAATGAGTTCAACCGCAATAGCCTCTATGCTTCCTTACGGGAATTTAACGTATAAAAAGCCAGGTCATGGACTCCTTGTGTCCGCTATTCATCTGCTTGCCATCGCTGTGCTTGCCATCGCTTGTGCTCCTGAACTGTTCAGCAGCCTGCTGATACTGCATCAAGCACCCCCATTCCAACCGCTACCCAAGAACCTCTGTGCCAATCAGTATCCAGGATAGGTATCAGACCTGTGCAACCTTTCTCCCTTCCTCACTGCTCCCTTTCCCCCAAGCACTATCGCAAGCTGCAGCTCCAGTATCCACTGGATTGCCCCTCAAGAACCCACCACCACCCTAGGAAAGCACTCTCTACTCCCTTGCCTTGCTTTCCTCCCAGAAACTACCTAAGGCCTAGCCCATCTGGGTTGGCTTTTCAAGCCCTTTTTCTGCATTCTTCCCCACCTATTCAGCTGGAGACCACTGTGCCTGGCACCCTTGCCCCATTAATCTCTGACATTACATCTGGTATTAAATAAATGTTAAACTCCAATACCACCGGCAGACCCAGACAAAGACATTTGCAAGTGTGCAAACAATAATTGACAGATATAATGCTAGATTCTTGCAGAAAGTGCAGGTGACACATTCATCTTGCTGAAGGAGTCGGGCACTGTGAGGCTCAAATCAGACACCATGAAGGATATTCCTCCATTTCCTGCGACTTGTGGCAATGGTCGGAGGAGGATGAAATTGTAGGCATATTTAAAGCAGCATGGGAATAGCAGAGACCAGAACCAGTGCCACTCTTAGCTGTTTAGAGTCATTATCTGCGGCACTACTTCCGTCTGTCTGGACAACTTGGCACTAGAGAGCCCACAAAGCTATCTGTGCTTCCACACATTTCTTCTGGCGTTTCTCCTCCTTGTACAGTAGGCCCCTGACTTACAGGTGTTCGGGTTACAAACATCCAACTTACGAATGAGCTTGGTCAGGACTTTGGAGCAGGTGCAGCTGTGAAGACACTGGAAAAACAAGCCAGTGAGAGATAACCCGAGCACCTCAGTAACTTTGAAAATAGTGACCCCTTGTTGTAGGAATGCGGAAAAACAACAACTCAATAACTTTTGATAACATTGAAAGTCTGGGGATTCCTGGGGCCAGAAGGAAGGAAGAGGATGAAAGAAGCAGTCAGTGTGGCCAATATCTTAGGAAGAGCTGAGATACTGGCACAGGGGAGCATTAATACTGTATGATGAAAAAGTGGGCCCTGAATGGGGGTGACTCCAACAACAGAACGCAGCCACCTTTTACCACAAGGTAGGAAGGAGTGAGGGAAGGGTTAGAGCTGAATTTGATCAAGGCCCCCTACAGCTGCCATCTACTCTCTTTAAAAAGCAAACACAGAGAAAACCTTACAGTTAAATCTTATAACTTAATTATGATTAATGCGACTCAAAATTAAGACCAAAGGAACTGTCTTATGACAGCACCCTTCTGTGCTGTAATTGCTTTGGCTCAGTGGACACCCAAGAGTTGTATGTTTGCCCACAGGCAAGTCTTTGGAACTACACTGGCTCTCCAAATTATGAACTGTTGCATTGGCACTTTTGCGCAGGTGCAGCAATCCTTTAGTGGTGCATTTGCGTAGGCATGACAGCACCGAACTGGACAGCACCGAGCCAGTAGGAACTAGACATTTCAACTTAAGTATGCTTCAGCCTAAGTACAAACCTCTGGAACCTAACCTGTACTTAAGTAGAAGATGTTTTTGTACTGACATTGTCAATGGGTTCTAGTAAAGAAAACATTATTTTCTGTTCTGCAAAAAAGAGAAATCCTGTTAATGATATGGTTATACTTTAGATTGTGTGGTGTGCAAAAGAGATGAAACTTCTGAAGTCTCATAATCATTTTCAGAAAAACCCTGCGAACTAAGACCATATTTTCTCAAGATTAATCAAGAGTTGGCAAAAATCCGAATGGGGAACATGGATCCACTTTTCCAACATTCATGTCTAACTATCTGTCTTCTGGACTTGTTTCATTCACTCGAAATTTTAATTCCATTTTGTTGAAAACAAGGAAATGAAATAGATCAATAGAATTATTGAAGACAAGGGAAATAGTTTTCTTTATGTTCAAGCCCTTAAGGGTTTGGGATCAGGATATTTAAAGGACTGCTTTCCCCCATATTAACCGACTTATGCACTTTGCTGAACATCTGAGACTCGGCTCTTTGTTTCCCCACCTTTAGAGGTTTGGGTATGGCCAGGAAACACAGTACAAGGCGTTCTTGGTCGTGGTCCCCAGATTGTGGAACTCCCTGCCCCTCGAGGCCCATTTGGGCCACACTTTGGGAAGTCTGCATTGCCTGGTCAAGACCTTTTTATTTCAATAGGCAGTCCAGTTGGTGATTCTTCTCCTTGTTTTTAGACTGCTTGTAATTTTGTATTGTTAATTGGTATGGGTTTTGCTTTATTACATATTATATATTATTTTATTGTTTTATTCTGGTTTGTTGTAAGCTGCTCTGGAAGCTCCTTTTTGGGCAAGATTAACAACAACAACAACAACAACTAAAATCACTATAGGATACAGGCTTCAAAAACTGAAAAGTGCAAGCTCCCTTACAGATATCAAACAGGGCAAGAACAGGCAACAACAATTCATCAATGGAAATTAACTCCATGGTAGATGTTGCAGGAATAAAAAGGGGAGGGGGGAATCAACAAAGCTAGATTTAAGAAATAACCTGCACTATTAAGATGCAATAGTTCTATGGTTTTCCTGTTAGAAGTGCAAAGACCCAAACTCTTTACACTCACACAAATTTCAATATATTCACCAATACATTTCTCACAGAATATTTCCCTTGTACAGTGTGATGACACAGCATTCAGTCATTCTGTCTATTCCCTGATATATGGAGCACACTCAGCGCAGCTTGGTCAGACCTTTGCCAATGTGTCAGTTACATATTTTTTACTATTTGTGAGATGGCTAGTGACAAGTGATTGACAAAGGCAAACCACTCACAGTGATACTTGAGTAGTTCTAAAACTTGAATTCAGTTTCTTGACCCTGAAAGAGAGAAACAAAAGCTAGAAAGGAGAGAGAAGTATGCTGAAAAAAAAAAGAGTTTTCCCTGTTCTCTCCCATTTCCTCCCCCCCCCAACAAATCGGAAAAACTGGACAGGGGGGAATAGAAAAGAGTGGGAAATTCATCCATGCTTTCAGATCTACACCCAGACATGATATGGAAAATTAAGTATAAAAGTAAGATTGCATATTCCCCACACACACCATTCCACTTTTCATAATTTTAGATTGTGAGCCCTTTTGGGACAGGGAGCCATTTAATCATTTAATTTTGTCTGTAAACCGCTTTGTGAACTTTTTTTGTTGAAAAGCGGTATATAAATACAGTCAATAATTATTATTATTATTTGGGGACTGTTCGTTCAACCATCCCTGCACACATGACTTAAAGACTACAATTAAATATCCAAATTCCTGATTGTGTAGTGGCAGGGCCAGTTATGTGATTTGGCCCAGTGTGAATCACTCCACCTTTACAATTTTTGGACATAGCTGTGCTTTCTCAGGTTTATTAGATTGATTACCGGTGCCTGTGCCTAGACCTGGGCACTTCATATTACCAAGCGGCCCAAGACAAAATGCCACCCCTTCAACTATGCCCCACCACTACACTTGCTGCTGCCGCCACTCCTTCTGCTCCTCATTGACCTGACTGCTTAGAAAACCCCAGGGGGGGGGGGAAAGATGCGGTGATCTGTATCCCACTCCCACCCCTTTACTTTGTTCTTCAGCACCACCTCCTTCCTACACACCGTCTTGTTTGAAATAAACAAGAGGAGTACAGCATGCTGGGAGCTCCCAGTATGCTCCACTCATCCTGTTTATTCCAAACATGACAATGAGAAAGGAGACAGCAACAGAGCTGAATGTAAGGGGCAGGGGGTGTCAGTGGTGAAGCTAAGGGATGGGCGGGGGAGTACAAGGCCCCAGGTACCATGCCTCGGGGGTGTCACGTGGCAGAGGAGGAAGGGGTGGCAAGCGGCCACATTGACTACCTTTTCCTCAGCATCCATTTGAAAAAAAGCATCTAAAAGCAATGGCAGTGAAAAGGGTAGGCCATTCACTGCTCCCTTGTTCCTCGGCTAGGAACAAGCAGCGGCAGTGGAAGGGGATGGCAGAGGAAAAAACAAGGGTGTGATGTCACTTCCAGGGTGTGATATCATAAGGGTCCCGGGTACCAACTGACCAGCTACGCCACTGGGGGTGCCAGTGGCGTAGCTAAGGGAGGGCGCCATTTAATAATAATACATGATTATTTATTGATTTATTGAATTTATATCCCACCTTTCTCCCCCATAGGGGGACCCATTTTTATTAGTTGTGTGTACTGTACTGTAAAGGTCTGGGGGGATGAAATGTTACATTTCTGTGAATGTTTATTATTAATTAATTAATTATTAATTATTATCGTAGTTAATATTATGCGTAATGAGTTTGTTGGGACTCGAGGGGGGATGCAAAAATTCCATGGGCACTGGGTGCACCAAACCCTAGTTCCACCTCTGGGGGGGGTGGACTCTAGAACATTCTGCCTCACCACGCCTTGCCCTAACCAGCCAGGTGGGTAAGGACAACGACAAGGAGGTGATGGACAGCAGCAGCTTTTTAAAAAAAAATAATAATAATTCCTCCAGCAGTGCTGGTGAAAGAGGTGGACTGCCACTGCCTCAATTCTCTTCCCACTCACTTTCAGGCTTGGGCCGGAGGCAGTGGTGGGGAGCTGTGGGCCGGAGGCAGTGGTGGGGAGACATAGCATACCCCTCATAAGTTTGCCATTCCCCTACAAGTTGCCTCTTGAAACAGCTGCTTCAGTCAGCCTCATAGCTAGGCCAGCCCTGAATAATTTGAGAGGCATTTGTTTGAGAGGCAAAATGTAATTCCAACATTAAGATTTTTTTCCCTTAAGGGAAACTCTTGTCACCAAGGCCATATGCACAAGGTCACATTGATGCATACCACCGTAACGTTAATTAAGCTTTAATTAATCTACCATAGCTACCACCTACCAGTCCCATATTCAGTTCCAGTATTTAACTGTCTTTTGCATGAGCCATGCAACAATATTCTGCTTCACTGTGTTGGTGCATGTTTATCTCCTTTACTAGCCTGCATTTCCCATGCTCTAATACCACCCAACACATTTCCTGAGCGATCCTTAACTGATTCATCATTTTTCCATATTATTCAGCCTATCCTCCTGGAGTTAGAAACTAGCCCATAGTAATTCAGAAACCTCAAACATTTGTTCAGTACAAATAAGACAGTGGGGAGGGTTTGTACAGTAATTTGTTGAATCACATATATTTGTATTTTCAATTATTATTTCTATGCATGCTGTATAGCATGGGTGGGGAACCTCTGGCCCGCGGGCCGGATCCGGACCCGAGGACAGGAGGCCATCCTGTCCGGCCCCTGGAGAGATTGCTGGGAGGCCGCCCAACTGGCCCCTGGAGGCTCCGCCAGGTCCACGCATCACCTCCGGAGGCCGGGAGAGGGCCCCCCCATCGGCCTCCGGAGACTCCTCGCTCACCGTCCGAAGCCTCCGGAGGCCGGGAGAGGGCCTCCTCACGTCCTCCTTGGTCGCCGGCTCGGCCCCTTCTGAACAGGCCCTCGTCGGCGATTTCGCACATGCGTACAATGCCGATGAGGGCAACTTGCCCTCATCTCCTTCTTCCTTTTTGACCCACCTCTAAGTTAGTTCCCCACTGTATTTGCTGGGACAAACCCCCCCCCCCCCATTGGAGACTGCCAGGCAGTATAAGAATCTGTTTTTCATCCTGCAAAGATGCTACCTAAAGCCTAAGGAGCTTTCTCTCTTGTGCAACTTGGGTGGGGCATGACAATGGAAAAAAAAGACCTCCCTCCCATGCTTTGATGTTTCTCTTGCCATGAATAGGACTAACGCAGATGACATCAGTGCCCTCTACCAGGTAGGCACCCCAGGCCTGCCAATGGAGGGAGGGCAGCATCCCAACCCCACCCTGTGCACTCCTGGCTTAGCTGCTGCTCAGCATAAGCATGGAAAATCCACTTTAGGGCTTGTTTTGGGAATATACACATACATATAAGAAAGGGTGCCTCTGAGCATGTAAAGAGTGCCTGTTTCTTCCGTGCACTGTAATGGGGAGTCACAGCTAACAGCGAGGGAGGTCAAGGGAGCCGCGAATCAAAAATGTTTGGGAACCACTGCCTTAATGCATTGATTACCTCCCAAAATGTTCAATGTGAAAGGAAATCTACTTGTTAGCAACAGGGAAATGCTTATTAAAACAAATTGCAAAATTCTTTCGCAGCTATGAATAATACATCACCGTATCATTCACAGTGTGGCATTACGGCATCAATAATGTTATAATTAAGTGGTTTATTTACAGAAGGACTTGAAAAAAGGAAGAAAAATAAATACGCCACTGATATAAAATAATCCTTTCTTCCCCTCTTTTCTCTTTGCAATGCATTTATATAAGTAGACTTTTGTTGTTGTAGCTATAGTGCTCCCATTCATTCTTAGCTTTAGTGGTTCAACAGCAATTTATCAGCTAGGAGTGGAAAATACCTGGCACCTACTTAAAATGCATGGAGCTAGCAATAAAATTAACCTTGTGGCAATTGTTTTCCCACATGTTTGATAGACCAATGTCAGCTCATCTGTTAGAGGGGAATAAAAAAGTCAAGCCTAAATGTACAAAAAATTATGATGGAAGTCTTAAATAAAGCAAGGGTAATGCAAGTTTATTGAGTCAAAAATCAATCAATCAATGAGCGAGTGGATTAGGAGCACCTCAGAAGCCCCAAAGAAATAATTTGCCCGAACACTGGGATTTAACGTTGGAGGACCAAATTCCAACACTTTTAGGAAGTAAATAATGAAAAATCAATTCAAAAGGAAAAACAGATCAAGAACCCTGGATTCTGACACGCCGACACATTTATTGCTGAATACCATTTCTCGGCTGACCCGAAAACTTCGGAAGGTGTTTATTTACTTTCAACACCTTCCAAAGATCAATATTTTTAATTTGGATCCGAGTTATTATTTTTCACATCACAGCATCAGGGAGCGGAGTAAAGTGGCTCATATTTTAGAGCTAAAAAGATCGATATGACAGCTTCACCTTCAGTGCAGCCCCCTGCAGTTGCCTAGGTGCACATCATAATGTCCCACAGGGGGGTGCAGGTGCCATGGCGCAGGGAGCAGGTCATTACCCAGCCAGGGAGTGAGACAGCCTATGATTTAGCTGATCATGAAGGGCCTAGTGCCCTTAGAAAACCAATCTTGTTTCCTCTCACTTTATCAGGCCTGTCTTTTGCCCAGCATAAGACTGGGGAGGGGGAGGGAAGAGAAGAGAGAGAAAGAACAGGGGAAAGGAGACAATCTGTTTCATATAGCAGATGTTGCCCCTCATCATGAATGCATTCATTTTTTTTAACCTCCCTTTTACTAGACAACATCTGTAAAGTCACAATTAATTTTTCATACATTTCTCAAAATATTATTCAGAAAGCAGAACATGATAGATGCAAGAGTGTGGGAGTGGAGGATGGGATCTTCTGCTGCCAGGAAGCATCAGTCATGGGCTCCAGTGGCTCTATCGATCGCAAGTCCTGGGGTTGAGGAGGCAGGTGGGAGAGTTATGAACTCAGTCAGTGGATCACTTGCCCTGACATCTCCTTCACTGCCGTGCGTGTCGCTTCTTTTCAGAGCTAGAAAAGGAGATTTGACTCGTTGGCTAAGTTAAATCTAACCAGAATTCAGCTTTGTGAGTCTTTCTTATGAAGTGGCTTACAAACAGAAAGGCATAAAACACATGAGCGTGCAATGCATACTGGGCTTTACTCCTTTAATATATAATATTAGCATGTCGGGATGGGAGGATAGGCTAGTCTAGAAGCTTCTTCATGGCATGCTAATTTCGATCAGACAAATGCGGAGTGAAAAGGAGCAGCCTGGCATCAGATACATCAAGCAGAGGTTCCGTGCTTCTGATTCAACAGTCTGCCTCACTTCCACTGTTACCCAGAGTCCTTGAAAAGTAGAGAAGTGGCATGTCCCCTGCCCGCCAACACACGGAGTCACGATTGCATGTAAATGCCCAATTGCATAAAGGCCCAGTGTGTGCAATATTTTTTCCCTCCAAAAAGGTAAATGTGAGCCTAATTAAATTGCATCTCTCAACAGCATCTCCCCAACATCTGAAACCAGAAATAATTCAAAGAAACCAGAAAGAATTCAAAGAAAGAATTCAAAGGCTGTGCACAATGGAAGTTCTGAACACCATGAGGGTATTCCAAACAACTCACAGCAATGAATCGTGAATAAACGATACCAGAAGACTTTAGGGTCTCCTCAATACTGGACATACCCTAAGCAGTGGTGATCAACTACAGCAGATTGTAGTATCAGTTATGAACGCATAAGGGAAGAGGACAGGTGTATGCAGGGGAATGAGAAAATCTGCCCTCATATGGGAATCAATGCAAAGATGGTAATCCATAACCACTCATTATGATTCCACCATGTCAGCTAATAGTGCAGTCTCTATTACTACTTCCCAATATCACAATACTTATACTAAACTGGTTTAAATCAAATTGCCTTGTTCATTTTCCTAAAGGCACCCTGGAAGTGAGAATTCTCTATTATGAAAGTCTAGCCAGAGTTCCTGAGAATTTTAAACTAAACTAACTTACGTTTTCAGTGCAGACATGCTGATTGGGTCATACAGGGAGGTACTTGCTACTAGGTTGTTAATTCCACTGTGCAACTTAATACATGTGGCCACCTTGTCACTCATGCAGAGCAATTTCCCAATATTTTAAGTTTTCCCACAACTGAAACAAGGCCACTGTTCTCATAATGAGAACAGCTACCAAATAGTTCTAGGAGTCTTATAGCAGGGAAGTCTCCAGAAGGAACAAGAATAAGCCTGGGACTCTCAACATCCTGAAGTAATAATGGGTTAAAAATATTTTAATACAGTAGACCCTCGTTATCTATGGGGATCCGTCCCATACCTTCCACTGATAATGTGCAACCGCGGATGGTGGGGTCTGTGTTTAAACTATGCAAAACGTTTTTAAAAGGGGGGGAAGTGTTTTTTTACCTTTGTGCGGCAAACCACGCCATCTGCAGTTCCGCGGCCTAGAAAGCAATGCTGGCCTCCGCGCCAGCGCCACTTACTCCAAGTGCAAACATGCTTTACAGCATGTTTGCGACTCCTTAGGCTATCACGGAGTTGGCCTAAATTGCGCTGGATTGCGCCCTGAACCTGAGAAAGGCAAGCAAATAGCCATGGATCTCTCTTTTCTATCCCATAATCTGTAAAAAACAAAACATAACAAAACCACCCCACGGCCACACACAAATGTGTTTCTAGTTTTACTTATATTTCTTATTCTCCCTTCTTTCCAATGAAATTTTAAGTTTCTTATGAAGGGAACACAAAATCAATCTTTAAAATTCATCCTTTACTGTTTCATTTGCAAGCATAGTACATAACAGTAAAAGAGTGGTTAGTTCTGAAAACACAAAGTGTGAGTTTTTCCAAACCACTTAACTCTCAACTAGTAACAAAATTCAGTTTCAAACTTTTGTATATATTTGTCCTCCCTGAAACAGATGCAGAGAGCCCTCTAGCTGTGGTTTTGTTAAGCAGGAAGCAAATCTCATTGATTTTTGTTTCAATCAGACATTTTTAATGGACGTTTATTTCCAGTACTATATATGAATGTTATTCTGAGAGTCACAAAACACAATTCACACAGTAAAGTAGCACTTGATATTATAAATGTACCTGAGTATCATTTATATTGGGGTAGCATTGTATTTCAGTAAAACAGTCAAAGTAAGTATAAAAGGGGTTAAAAAAATTCCGGGCTGTGTGGCCGCGGTCTTAAAATGGAGTTCAAATAGATATACCCAATGTTTCGCTCATCCTTCGCAGAGAGCTTCTTCAAGAGGGTGATTAACATGTGAACAAACAATAATTTTAAAATTTTAATGTGTAGTTTGTTCACATGCTAATCACCCTCTTGAAGAAGCTCTCTGCGAAGGATTAGCAAAACATTGGGTATCTATTTGAACTCCATTTTAAGACCGTGGCCACACAGTCTAGAAATTTTTAACCATTTTATATCTGCCGGCCATGAAAACCTGAAAAATCTTTCACAATTGCTGGATCCAACTTTCAGTATAGTAAACAAAGGCTGCAATACTAGAAATTCCTGGGAATAAATCTCACTGGGATTTGGCCCCAGCTCCTGCGAAAAAGCATAGGAATGCAGTGTTAGATCATTCATTCACGTGCAAACTGATCCATGGTCTTAGTTTACTATACGGGCAGCACAATCCTCCATAGATTTCCAGCGGCGGAGTGCTCCGCTGCCGGAAGCCGTTGCAAATGTGCCATAAGGCACTTTTGCAACGACTCTAGAGTAAGGGCTGCCAGCGTTAGGCCGGCAGCCTTTCCTCTGCCACCGGACCTCCATGAGGCCGCCGGAGGAAGGTAAGGGATCCCCAGCGGCCGCATGGGCGGTCTGGCCAGCGAGGGAGGGGGGGTCATTGGCTATGCCAGCCTGGGAGAGGGCGGGGATGGTGTCTGCCATATCCCTGTTCCCGGCCAGCCACCGTGGCCGTTAAACGGCCTCCTCCAACTCCTCCGACTTCCACCAGCTAAATAGCTGGCGGAAATCCAAGGAGGCCCATCCCCGAACGTCCCCTTCCCCCGAGTAGACCTCCGGGCCACTGCAGAGTGGCCCAGAATGGGGATAGGATCTGATAGGATCAGATAGTTAGGTAGGACTGCGCTCTGAATGTAGAATCCAGAGGAAGAATTACCGTATTGTCCCGAGTATAAGACGCACTTGATTATAAGACGCACCCTTAAAGTTTGGTGCTATTAAAAAAATTTAATTAAATCACTGGCATTAAATTTATGCCTGATTATAAGACGCACCCCTAGTTTAAAAACTTAAATTAGGAGAAAAAAGTGAGTCTTATACTCAGACCAATACGGTATATGTATTGGCAAATCGGAACATACCAAATGACTTCAAGCGCAATGCTACCCAGCTCCTCCACTGGTGCAGCCAGTGGTGGAGGGCAAAACAGGAGGCTTTGGAATAGAAAGGGGATTTAGATCCCCTTTAAAAGGTAAAGGTTCCCCTTGCTCGGAAGCCAGTCGTTACCAACTCTAGGGACGGTGTTCATCTCTGTTTCAAAGCCGAAGAGCCAGCGTTGTCCAAAGACTCTTCTGTGGTCATGTGGCCGGCATGACACAACGCCAAGCCGCTCGGAACGCTGTTACCTTCTCAGCGAGGTGGTACCTATTAATCTACTTGCAATTTCTTGCTTTCGAACTGCTAGGTTGGCAGGAGCTGGGGCCAAAGACTGTCATGCGGCACTCAGGTCTCGAACTGCTGTCCTGCTTACCTTCTGGTCCATGGAGTCGTAACCACTTCAGAGTCTTAACCACTAAGCCACCGCAGCTCCCTTAAATGTAAATCCCTTTTGCATCCCCCTTTAAGGCGGATTTAAATCCCCTTTCCCTCCCAGAGTCTCCCGTACTGCCCTCCATCACTGGATGCACCAATGGAGGAGCTGGGTAGGATTGCGCTGTTAAGCTTGTTTCTAGGCTCTGGGCCTCTGTCTTGAATAACTTAAGGAGGATGGGAGTTTTGATATGCAGTCATTTCCACTTCCTAAGTTAAAAGGAATATTTTGTTCCTCCAGTATTACAGACCTGCAGAATAAAGGGAATGAAATTTATTTATTTATTTATTTATTTTATTTACAATATTTTAACCCCGCCTTTCTCCCCGAAGGGACCCAAGGCGGCTATCATGTCCTTCAGTGACAACAGTGGTTATCTGAATATTTCAACTTAGTCTTACCACTTTATTGTGTACCTTTATTGTGCGATGATTAAGGTGTTCTGATGCTTCCCCAAGAAACTCAGATATAACTCTAAACTTAGTACTGCAGAAAACAATATTTTTGTCCTCAAAATATTCAAATGACCATTTCTGTCACTGAGATTTGTATATAACTTTTTATTTTGTAGAGGGTTTCTCATTTTATATACTTTGTTTCTAACCTACTATTTTAATTTTTGTAGTATCTAGAATTTTTGCTGTAAGATATAATGTCACATCAGGAGTCAAGGAACTACTACTTTTTCTACTACAATAGGTATTATACATGTCTATTTTAATGGAAATATTCTCAAAAATATGTACCAGATGCCATTTTCTATACAAAAAACATTATCAGATTAAGATATTCAACTTTTGCCACAAGTTTTCAAATATGTTCATGGATATCTTCGTTGATCAGTATACAATTCAAGGTGCCTTGAAAAGTGCTTGAACTCTAGAAAGTTCTCTCAAGTCTCTTTTGGGTTATTTAAACTGCTTTTCCAAAAATTGAGATACCCAGGATCACTACTAGTCTCAGGTGGTCTTTCTTCATAGTAGTATAATATTAAAATCTAAATTTCTTTCATGTTTTCTATTTTCATATAAAGTAGGATTTTAAATATTGCTTTTATGAGATACACAACATAAAACTGTGATCTTAGGCTCCTGAAACTTTATAATTCTTATTATCTCTGGGTTTTGTTTCTATCACACTTTAAAAATCCCCACACACATATAAAACCCATCAGTGTATCATCTGTTTTCATGCACCATATTAACTAAGGGATTAAACTGTAGCTCACTTTGAAAAGTGAAGTGTCAAAAGAAGACATTCACATAACCTTACAGCCACAGCATCCGTGCATATGTAACATAGTGTGGGATTTAGGTGGGCAGAACTGCCAGCACAAAAATTAACAAAACATCAGGGGATATCATGGAGAAATACAAGGTTAGCATGAACTACGAATCTTTTCTCCCCCTGGAATAAGAAGACACAGAGTTTACTCTTTAAAACGATAAAAAACGTTTTAAAAAACGTTAAAAAAAACCTGCTGCATCTGGGCAGTTATAGGTTCCTTTCTGTTGTAATCTCTTGTAACACGTTCAAAAGTTACTATCTGAAAATTAAGATGCACTGTTGCCAAGAGAGGGTGCCCACAACAGCGCAGTAATAAATACCATTATATTATTCTGCTGATACAACAGAAGAGGATTCCTAGAAGTCGCCGTGTACTAGACAATGCTCAATCTTCTATGCCACAGGTCAATTTGGTCAGAATGAGAAGGCCATCAAGTTCAGTAGGTGCTAAAGAGTTCAGGAATCTGAGGGCTATCATAAGTGGTACAAAATTCTGATCATGGCATAGGAACATACGGAGCAATGCAAAGAAAAGATAAATTGTTCCAACCCAACAGGTTCCCAAAATCTCCTGCAACCACAATGCCTACTTCTGAGTCAAAGGGAAAAAGAAATCTCCAACATATGCCCTGCCACATCGTTGTTGAGAAGGGCAAAACGGCCTGAACCTGCCATAAAAGGTTGGCCTCAATCTGTATGATGAAATCCCCTAAGAATAAAATCTGGCAATGGTGTAGTTAATATGTCAACAGAATTCTTAGTTTCTCTCAGGTCTCCAGTACTTACAAACACACTGAAAGTGTGCAAATATGTGAAATGAATGGCAGTTTTAGTGCTTCATTGAGGCTTTTGGAGAAGAAGCTTCAGACAGCCTATGCCAGATATGTACAACCATTGCCACATAAGCAAAGGCCCAGGGGCCCTACATACTGAGCTCCAGGATTTCCTACTGTCAATAATTCTCCAAACTGCATTCAGTGAAATGTCAACTGTACAGAAGCTCACAATACTTCCAACATCAGAAACATCACAAGCAGAAAATAAAGCAACCAAGCAACCAATAAAGCTCCCAAAATTGCAATATATTCTGGGGCGATCTTGGGAGAGGGGAGGGGGGAGTCGCATGACCCAGAAGAGGCTTCCAGAGGGCGATTTAAGCTGGTTAAAGAAAGAACATGCTGCGGTTTGCCTCTAAAAGGTAAGCAAACCACTTTTAAACCTCCCCCCCTTTTTTTAAAGCGCTTTAGTGTTGGCCCCCGGTATCCGTAGATTTCAGTATCCACAGGGTTTCCGGGCACAACTGTAAACGGACCAACAAGTGTGACTCAGTAGAAGGCAGCTTCATGTGTTAGTTGTATAAATACTTGTCATGGCATAACTATGTGATTGTTTCCCTGCTGGCCTCCTCCCATAGCAAACTAATAATGTGGAGGGGGGCAGGAAAATGCAAGGTGTGATTATTTCTCCCCACATACTTCATCGTGGGAAAAGAAGAGGGAACTGGATATGAGGTTGCTATTTCCAATGGCATCAAGTCTCATTCTACTCTAGCGGGACAATCCTATCCTTCAACAGCGCCGGGGCTGGGTGTCGTAAAGCACATATGTCCGCTTACCCTGAGGATACCTCCAGCCTACACCTGCCCCGGTGCTGGATAGGATTGGGCTGCCCATGTCAGGGCATCTGCTTTGTATTAGGCACATGTCCATTATTATGCACTAGCAACTGATCTGAGGAAAACCTCTGCTAGAGAAACTGCAAAGCTAAGCTTGAGATCTACTGATAATCAAGGTCACCAATACTAACCTAGAAGGACTACTAGTCAGGCTCAAAATAGGACTTTATAGCTCTTTATTGCTTTTCTGCCTTTTTTGGCCCTCTCACTCTCTGTCTCCTTTGTGCATGTGTATGTGTGTGTTACACGGTTTGCATGTCAGACAAATTATCAGGAAAGAAGTCCTGGTGTGACATTTCACTCTTAATGCCTTGGTGTTGCAGTAAAACAAGACAACTGGTGAAATTATAGGAAAATAAATGCGTAATTTCTTCCTCATTTAGCCATTTTTGAGGCTGGAGTATAGGAAAGTCATTAATGTTATGTCCTCCTATTGATGTTCCAACCCTTTCAAGGGATAAGTAATGCTTTTCCTATACTCCTCCATGTGGCCAGTTAAATTAGACACATTATTTCTGTGCTGTTGGAGAACACTGATCAATAGACACTTGGAGAGCTCTCTACAACTAAGTGGAAACATTTCCTCAGTGTCAAAAGGGCCTAGTTTGAGTTTGTACATTGCAACCATTGTTAAATTTAACAAAGGAACAAATAAGTATTTCTGACATTTTCATACTACCGGCAACGAGCAAGAAATCCTCTGGTCTGTAAAAAAAAAAAAAAAAACAACCACCCAAAAAACCAAACAGAAGTTACATTCCCCTCTCTTTTTTCCTCCTTTTAAAAAGTGTTGTGGCATGGCATGGAATGACTAGCCAAATATCGGAAAATAGTACAGTACATTTGTGGTACTGTATTTAAACTGCAGGTGATATTGATAAACAAAATGTTCAAAAGTTGTCAATAATATTTTGATCTACAGATCATGTTTAAACTGCATGACACACACAGAGGCAGCACCAGCTTGCACTGGGTCCTGGGGCACCAAAGACAAAGGGGTTCCTGTGCATGTCCAGAGAACCCCCACTTTCCCTTCTTGCAAATTATTTAGGGTAAGCCAGAAAATCCTTTGCAGGTCAGCAAGGAGAAGGAGGAAGCACCAGCATGAACTTCACACTCGCGCTTTCTCCTCTATCTTTTCTCCACCGGCCAATGGGGTGAGCACTTTTTCCCAATCTTCACCTCATAGGATGATGAGGAAGGGAGGGAGAAAGAAGTGGTTGTTCTCACTCACTCACTCACTTTTCTGCCATTCATTCATAGGGTGAAGAAGGAAAGACATTTCCATGCTTTGTACACTAACATGTATAGTTTATGAAAGGCATATACAGTGAACTACCAAGGCAAATGCAGCCCACCACCTATATACTGTGGCCTTCTAGCACTTGACAATTCTCATCTATTTTGTACTCCCAAGTAGGCCCCCCAATCAGGATGCTCAAGTTCCTAATGGACTTCCTTACATGATTGATGCAGTGCATTTGTTTTTAATTGGTCATATACTGTGCAAGCCTAGATGAGCAATGATAAACCTGAGGCAATAGATTTCCTTGTCTGTATATGTGGTATGCGACCACGATCACCATACTGTATCAATTAAATACCAAGTTTGCACAACTGAAAAAATATGGATGTGATGGTAGGTCTTTAAATGTTACAGCAGCACTGTGGGATGAACCCATTTCAAACCTTTTTTCAATCCTGATTAAGCAAGAAAGCTTGATAGCGCTAACCAAGTTTAAGGTGTCAACGTCCCCATAACCATAGTTGAGATGTACACCCTCAATGGGAAAAGAGCGCACATACTGTGCTGGCTTCTGTTTGTTAAAAATCTGAGGTTGCTAGATCAGCACAAACCCAGGGCTGGCCCTTCCATGTGGCTAACTGAAGCAGTTGCTTCAGGCAGCAGATTGGCTGGGGGCACCCACCTCTGTCCCAGAGGCGTTCTAACATGGGGGGAGCTGGTGTGCTCCCCCCCAAGCGCCGAGTGGGCGTGGGGTCGCGGCAGCCGGGCTCGGGGTTGCGCAGAGCGGCGCGGCAGCGGAGCCCAGCTGGCGCCCCCCCGCGCAGCATCCCCGGCCTTCGGAGGCTGCGCTCCGGAGACCGAGGACAAGCCCTCCAAAGAGACCGCCCAGTTCGGCGGTTGAGGGCTTTCTGAGAGGGATGAACGCTACGCTGGCTTGTATAGGGTCTGCGCATGTGCAGAACCTTTCTGAGGGCAAACGGGCTGCCCGTTTGCCCTCAGAAAGGTTCTGCACATGCGCAGACCCTATGAAAGCCGGCGTCGCATTCATCCCTCTCAGAAAGCCCTCGACCGCCGAACTGGGCGGTCTCTTTGGAGGGCTTGTCCTCGGTCTCCGGAGCGCAGCCTCCGGAGGCCGGGGACGCGGCGAGTGGGCGCTCAGCCCCGAGCCCGGCTGCTTGTGGGGGCGCTCCAACCCCACCCCCCAGGCACCGGGAGGGCTGGGAACGCCACTGCTCTGTCCACTCACTGCTCCTCCCCCTCCTTGGACTAGATTAGGAAGAGGAAGAAAGAGCAGAAGTGGAAATGTGGAGGAGAGGCTCGTACATCAGCAGTAAAAGGAGGGCAGCATTTGGCACACCAGGAGGCCTTGGAACATGTAACTTGCACTGGCGTTGCTAGAGGTGGGGCAGAACGGTAAGTCCTGCACAGCGGTAACCGCTCTGTTCTATGGTGGCCCCACCCACTCGCTGTTGGAACCAGTCCAAGCAGCTAAGGCAACGCGCAGAGAGTCTCCTGCGCGTTGCCTTCGCCACTCGACTGGTTTCGACGGCGAGTGGGCGGGGCCACCATGGAATGGAGCGGTTACCACTGTGCAACACTTACTGTTTCGCCCCACCTCGAGCAATGCCAGTAGTAACTTGTACCAGAGTGTAAACTTTCAACTTTTTCATTTGCACTCAATGTCTGAGTGTTATTTTGTAATAGCTAGTACAGTAATTGCTGGAGAAGACTCCTGAGAGTCCCTTGGACTGCTAGGAGATCAAATCAGTCAATTCTAAATGAAATCAAGCCTGACTGTTCCTTGGAAGGACAGGTACTAAGGCTGAAACTCAAATATTTTGGCCACCTCATGCGAAGAGAGGACTCTCTGGAGAAGACTCTGATGCTGGGAAAGATTGAAGGCAAAAGGAGAAGGGGAAGGCCAAGGATGAGATGGTTAGACAGCATCACCGATGCAACAAACATGAAAATGAGCGAACTCAGGAAGATAGTGGAGGACAGGAAGGCCTGGCGGGATATGGTTCATGGGATCACGAAGGGTCGGACACGACTTAACGACTGAACAACAACAACAGTACAGTAATTGAATATATTTTTAGAAAACAGTTGTTGCAAACATCTGAAAAAACTGACCCCCCCAACCCACGAAAGCCTTAGTCTAAAGACCAATGAGACTCTGTTGTTTTTGCTGCAACAGAGTAACAGCACAATCCTATGCATGCCTACTCAGAAGTAAGTTCCATTATAGTCAATGGGGTTTACTCCCAGGAAAGTGTGTATAGGATTGCAGCCTAATACAGCTACCTCTGGAATTTGTTTTACAAAGCTTATTAGGTGCCCGTAGGATTCAGAAACACAGCTGATTTTAAATCTATACAAATAAATCTATAAAGATAATTTCATGAATTGATATCTAGCATGTCAAATTTTAATTAAGCAGACTACAATATATTGGGAAGTTTTCTCATTTTACTTATTGCAAATTAAGTTAATTTTAATAAGGCATTTTGAAATGCAAAAAGCATCACGGATTCCATTAGAAACTATGCATGAAAAAAACAAGCTGTAGCTCCAGACTATCTCATGATATTAATATAAAAAAGAGTTTTCGGAATGAAGCACGGCTTTCTTTTCCTCCATCAATACTTCATTATAGCAACATTCACAAGCTCCAACATGCCCATTAGTTCATATCACTAAATAGTATTCATGCTATTTCTCTAGCGAATCACGCTGCTCTTATTTATGAATTAACTGGATGTCTACTAGCAAATATATTAAACAAGTTTCTTCACTCAGCATTCCATTATTTTACAAGCAATTATTTTCAAATTTTACCATCTGACATCGCTTTGAGAGACAGCTCTGTTCCAAGTCGAGCACTTTATCCAGCATAATATATGCCTTTCAAAAGACTCTTTTCCTACTTTAATCATTGCCAAGCTACATCCACAAACTTTCAAAATGTCATTAGTTGCTGTGTGCAAGTTTCATTGAAAGAAATGGGACATTGTGCATCACAGGGAGCTGCACTCTTGCCAAGCCATAGAGCCTAATCCTGTTACTTGTTTTCCTCTAAAAGCACAATAGAATTTTCTATTACTTTCGAAATGGTCTACTTGAAACTCCAGCCCAGTGAACATACTAGATTTCTCTGTGCTAACCTTCAGTGAAGGATGGAGCAAAGAGAGTACATGACGCTTGGAATGGACCAACAACAATTACAGTATTAACTGTTGTAACTCCTGCTAGTCTTTGGACAAAACAAATTCAGAGGAATCCTTTGTAATACTGGATCTCTTTCTTTACCTTCTTCACACTCCCCCTTCCTTTAGTTATGACATTATAAACGTCTACTGGGACCAAAATAGGAAACCTCCTATTCAGGCAGATGTCCTCATGTAGTACACAGATCAGAAGATTGTACGGACTACAAAATCACATCTCAACATGCAAACTCAGATAAATCCTAATGCATCAAAGCAATCTGGGGTACAGAATGAAGGGAAAAATAAAATCTCTCTCTCTCTCTCACACACACACACACACACACACACACACACACACACACACACACACACACACACAGAGAGAGAGAGAGAGAGAGAGAGAGAGAGAGAGAGAGAGAGGAGTAAAATGCTTTCAATCAAATAAAAATCATAATGTGATCTTGCTACTTTAATTCTACGATATTGAAGTCAAGTAACAGAACTTGCAGTCCAATCCAATCTAAATCCTCTTGCAGAAATGTAGTGGGCAGCCCACATGTGATTTTTGGCTGCTACAGGTCTCCTCAGGGTAAGCCCCAGCAGCAGCCGCAACGGATCAACTCGAACCTGTGCCAGCAATATCGCTGGCACAAGTTCACGTTGACCCGTGCAGGCAGATCAGGCCTGGGAAGAGGCTGGGATTCAGCATGCGCCGAATATACAGTACATACATACATACATCTCCCCTCTAGTCTTTAAGCAAGGTCTTCTAGTTAATTTTAACAGGATTTGTTTCAAAGAGACACACACGTTTGGAATGTACCTTTGAAAACTCATTGTGAAAGAGACTTCAAGACCCATTTTTACCCATGCTATCAAGTCCAACATATCCTTTGAACATTTCCTCTGAGTTGTTCTATCGATAACTCAAAGCATGGAAGTTTACATGATTACTTCCGTTTCTGGACCAGCACACAAAAGAATTCAATAGAATCACACCAGTTTTTTTTCATATACAGTATATTAGAGAAAGCAGTAAGGAAATGTATAAGGAAGTGAAAGATAACATAAATATGAAATTTTACATCTTCTGTGTTGTAGACCAGTTTCACTAGTTTTAAAAAGTTACCAGTGTAGTATAAAGTAGTTTGGAAAGGCAGGGAGTACATTAACTATCAAAGTATCTTAGTGATTGAAGGGAAGTGCCATAGAAAAGCTTTAAATCAACTTATAAATTTTATTTAGTCATATCAATCTGTTTATTAAGGAAATTAAAAGCATATAAGATTTGAAAAGCTATTTTAAAACCTGTTTCAGAGGTTAATTTAACACACTAACCGTGCAATCCTGTCTAACTTGTAGAATGGGAGAGTGCTGCTCCGCCGATCTAGGGTGTCACAAACATACTGTAAAGCACATCTTACCTGGGAGTAAGCAGCACCAGCGAAGAGGTCGACGCCACTCCTCCCACCCCAGATCCGACAGAGCGCCCACTGGGGAAGTTTAGTTCCCCACCAGGTGGGGGAAAGACAGGGGGAGGGTGGACCGGGGCATTCCAGGAGGGGAGATTGGTCGACCAAGTCCGGGAAGGGGGAGGGATCAGTGGTGGCAGCTCCGCTGAGATCCTATTCCCCTTACCAGGCCTGCCCAGCATTACACCGCCCGCTTGAATGTGCACCAGCAAAATAGCTGGCACACATTCAAGTAGACTCATCGGGGCGGCTAGGGCTCTACTCTGGGTAAGGGGGCAATCAGGCTAGGATGGGGTGGGTCCAATCAGGCTAGGATGGGCTGAGGGCTCTACATCAGTGCCACAGTCTAACTAGACAGGATTGGGTTGTAATTCAATATAACTAATTTTCATAGAAAACCAGACAGGAGGCAGGTCTTGTTCCTGCTCTTTCCAATCACATAAGTTATTTATTTTCACTTTCTTAATTACTTAAGCACAGAATTTGAATTGTTTAACTTGGAGCACAATCCTATGCATGTCTACTCAGAAGTACGGTAAGTCCCATTATATTCAATGGGGCTTATTGCCAGGAAAGTATGTAAAGATTGAAGCCTTTGACAGTTTCAAATAAGCATGAACAGGGTACCATGTCCTCAAAGTTCTCTACAGGTCCCCATAAGTGAAAAGATATATAACCATTTATGTAGTAATGTCAGTTTTGAAAAAGGGCCAGAAAAAGTAATTTATCTCAGATTTCTAGAATCAGTAGAAATGAAGAACACCCCACCCATGGTTCTATAATTGAACAAAACGAGTTTTCACCTTTTCAATTGCCATCTGTATAAGAAATCATAATAACTGTACCAAACTACAACTGAACGTTGTACCAAAGTACAATTATTATGATTTCTTATACAGATGACAATTGAAAAGGTAACAACTCGTTTTGTTCAATTATATAACTATATTGCCAAGATATATAGGCAAATAGTACACCCCATCAAATTTAAGCTTGAGACAGATGATATTTGCTTGTGCTCATCTACTTATATTACACTTCTGTTAATCTACAAACCAGTATGTACAGTAATGGTGCAATTATTGTACAGGTATTGCTACTAATAGTGTATAATCAATGTACATAAGGGCAAATCCAAAAGAGTCGCACTAGTTCCACATGCCCAAAGGACTACCTAAACATCTGGCAAGCATTCTTGGTTGTCAGGCAAACCACATACAAGTCTATACTATTCTTGGGAAACAATGGCTGCAATGTTTAAATTCTGCATAACAGGTAAATGATTTTTCTAAATGAAAATTTAAACCAACTGAGAGCCTGTAGTTCTATTACACAGTCACCCAAGTTCCTAAACAATGGCTCCCATTGCCCAGGATTTTTAAAAAAAATCCCCGCTCTAGCTAACACTCTCAGAACTCTCACATCATACACAATCACATTATCCTTCATCTTTTAATACTTAAAAACTTAGAACACATTGTGCTCAATCTCCTTAAATTTGGAAAAAATATTCAATGCCTGATTTCTTCACTGATTTCTATATTCAGTAAATTGAGCAGCTCACTTTGTGCAAAACCTAATACCTTAGCTCCACCTCCTGGTGAGAGTGTGCAAGTTAGCGGGGGGGGGGGGAGAAATGGGAGCAACATTTAGTATTTTTAAAAGGAGACAAAATGGTTTCTCAGAGCTAATCAAGTATTTGAATGTACTAATTGAATGTACTACATTCAATTATGTCAGTCTTTCTAAATCATATTATGATTTTTAGCAAAACTCATAACTGCCACAGACACAGTTAATATGTTCACAAGAAACCAGCAACTTCCATCCACTTCTGGGAACAAGCTGATATTTTCTGAGACCCATTAATAACTCACAGAGGATTTATGTACAAGATAAATTCAATTCAATTTCCTTTTTCAATTAATGACCAATTATTTGAGCCAAGCTTGACTGAAAATATTGCTCAAATATCATTAATCTAGCAAAAATTAACTTTATAGTTTTCATAATAATGAGAACATAATTTTAAGGTAAAATAAAGCTCTTTATTTAATAATGTTATCCTATATTATAGTACAGTATAGTTACTATACCTTTGTTAAAGGCTCACATTAACTCAACGTACTGGAATTTATTACAGTAAGAACATTTATATTTAAAGGTAAAAGATTCAACAACTGTGAACACATTCATATTGTATTATTTCTTTTATCCCCCACAGTCCCTAACCTCATTTGTCTAATAATTAGGCTGCACTGTTTAATATTATTGATTGCAGTGATCGGCACAATGCTATATCATCATGAACCTATATCCAACAAAATGATTCACCAGGGACATGCGGTGCAAGGGCGGCAGGGAAGGCAGAACCGCCCCGTCGTAGTCCATGGGAAAAAGCCGCAGCCTAATCGTGATTTAGCTGCGGTGGCTTAGTGGTTAAGATGCTGAACTGCAGACCGGAAGGTTAGTAGGACAGCAGTTCGAGACCCAAGTGCTGCAGCTCCTGCCAACCTAGCAGTTCGAAAGCAAGAAATTGCAAGTAGATAAATAGATACTGTTGCAGCGGGAAGGTAATAGTGTTCTATTAGTCATGTCGGCCACATGACCACGGAAGCATCTTCGGACAGCGCTGGCTCTTTGGCCAGAAATGGGGATGAGCACCGCATCCTAGAGTCAGACATGACTGGCTTTCGAGCAGGGGATACCTTTACCTAACCCTGTGATTGTGCACGTACGCTACCTGCTTACTTGGGTGCAAGTGGGGTAGCACAATCACAGGGTTAGGCTGCTGCTTTTTTCCATGGACCACGATGGGGCAATTCTGCCTTATCTGCCACCCCCACACCGCACATCCCTAGATGTCACAGGTGCTTGTAAACAAAATGTTGGTCGGCGTAGCCAGCTGCACTAAGAGGCAGCGAACTGTGAGAAAAGAGAGGGAAAATGGGGTTGAAAAGATGAAGTAAACGGGGGTGGGGAAAGGGGTTCCAAACAGCATGAGAATGTTCAATGAGGTATTTTTTGGTAAAGTTTAAGCTGCACTGAGTGTGCTATTTGTGAAGCAAACATTAATGTTAGAGAACACTGAGCACAGTCCTAATTATTAGCATATAATTATCCTTTTAAATAGAACATTAGCTATGCTTGCTAGGGCTATGGCATTCAGTTGATTAATCAATTACATTAATTTAAAATATTTTGAATGATCAAAAAAATGTTCCTGATTAATTAGGCAGCAGAGTATTTTTTTTTTTGAAAAAAAATGTAAACCATCACGAACACAGTTTAAACTATTGCCAGTCGCAGCATCGAAAACACTGAAATTGCCTCCAAACTGAGGCTCATTTGGCCCAGTGCTGTTCATTTTTTACGAGGCAGTGAAGATTGTTCTGCTCCACTGGGCCTTTTCTGTATATTGTTTTTCAACAAGATTTGACAGTAGCTGCCATTTTTATAATTTGTTTCAGATCCTTTGGTTGAGGTTATTTTTTATTGTTATTTTATAGCTTATTGGTTTGTTAGCATCTTAAGTAGTTTTACAGGGAGGCAGGATGAAAATACTGAAAATAAGTCAATACTTACAAATGCCTGGGTGGTAAGCACCATCTTAGAAGAGGCATTCGTCTCTCTCACAGGAGGAGGGAAAGCCTCTTCTGGGATGGTGCCGGTTGTGATACACGCATGCACCACCTATAAACAGAAAAAAGATTGCTTTTTCTTCACAACTATTGTTTTATCCACATGCCAATTTATGCAAATGTAACAAGCCAACACAGCTCATAAGAGTCCTTTAATCAAATGACAACTAGCAATGGTTTTTGCTGGGTTGCTAACACAGTAATACAGTGCAATACATGCCAATTTCTCACATCTGTTTGAAGTCTGGAAGAAAGAAATTGCAGTATGCAGGGTTATTCGGCCCAGTCATCTCTCATTTTGAGATATATGTAAAAAGAAATTGAATCTGAGTTATGAAAGGAACATTTGAGATTCTGCCATTAAAATTTACAGAAGGCAAACAGAGACGTTTCTAGAGTAAAATCTGTTGGAGATGGTCCAAAAATTTGTCTGAGTTTACCAATGGTTTTTGTTTGTGCAACAAATATCAGGATAGTGAGGTGACTTCACATCAATCCAAACTGGAAAAAACGAAACCAGAACATGGGTTATCAACTATAATCATTTGTTTGATTATTCTGAGGTTGCTACCTGCTTATCTGTTTCTCCAATCCAGCTGGACCTTTCTTCCCATTCTCTCATGTCAGCCCCATGTCTTCCCTCTCCTTCTGAGTAGCACTGAAACACTTTCTCAGCTGCTTCTCTCAATTATCTAACCACCAGTGAGACAGCCATAACAACATGGCAGTAACCATCCTAAGGCAATGAAAACCTATCATAGCTCTGTCTTTGCTGCCAGAAGTGCACTCCTGCTTCAGAGGAGTAGAACTGAAATGAAACCAAAATAGTCAAGGAATGGCAAACAAATATTGGATAGAAGTTCCAGAGGAATAAAAACGTTCGGGTATTGAAGCCATGTAAAAGATTTTACTAGAATTAAACAATTACAGAAGATCCAATGTTTCGCTCATTCTGTGATGAGCTTCTTTTCAGTTAAGCTCTGCCTTTTCCCTGCATCAAGATCTCAAAGTGTGCTTTCTGCACACCATTTTCCCTGAAGAAGCTAATCACAGAATGAGTGAAACATTGGATCTTCTGTAAGTGTTTAATTCTAATAAAGTCTTTTACATGGCTTCAATACCCAAAAGTTTTTATTCCTCTGGAACTTCTAAATTTTCTGGCCATGAAAACCTGAGAAACTACAAATATTGGACAGTTAGATGACAGTGGCAGTTCAAACAAAGACCTTTGGATTTATATTTTTTAGGAAAGATGTGGGTAAAAAATAAGCACTGTACTGACGAAAGAATTAAGGAGAAGATGGTTTCCAGCACAATCTTAAGCAAGTTTATGCACAAGTACCGTTAAGTCTTACTGAGTTAAATGGGACTTACTCCCTAGTAGGTTTAGGATTTCAGCCTTAGGCACACTTACTTGAGAACAAACCCTACTGACTTACGTCTGCGTAGATATGCATAGGATTGTGCTGCTAAAATAGCAAAGTTGGGTTGTTCCAGGCTTGGCAGAGAGCGCCATGAGAGAAGGAGACACAGAAGGACAACCGTTGATGAAACAAACGAAAACAGAGGGAGTGTAACCAGAGTGTAAGAAGTATAGAATCCAGTCATACAGGTGAAGGCAAAAGTTTTTAACAATGCAAAAACTGACAAAATGTCAACACAGAACAAAACTATCCTAATTTACAGAGATTTACCTCCAAAGTAAATGAGATGGGGGTACCAGACCACCTTACCTGTCTCCTGAGAAACCTGTATGCGGGTCAAGAAGCAACAGTTCGGACCGGCCATGGAACAACCGACTGGTTCAAAATTGGGAAGGGAGTACGGCAAGGCTGTATATTGTCACCCTGCCTATTTAACTTATATGCAGAGTACATTATGAGAAATGCAGGGCTGAATGAATCGCAAGCCGGAATCAAGATTGCCGGGAGAAATATCAACAACCTCAGATATGCAGACGATACCACCCTAATGGCAGAAAGTGAAGAAGAACTAAAGAGCCTCTTGATGAGGGTGAAAGAGGAGAGTGCAAAAGTTGGCTTGAAACTCAACATTAATAAAACTAAGATCATGGCATCTGGGCCCATCAATTCCTGGCAAATAGAAGGGGCAGAAATGGAAGCAGTAACAGATTTTACTTTTCTGGGCTCCAAGATCACTGCAGACGGAGACAGCAGCCATGAAATTAAAAGACACTTACTCCTTGGAAGGAAAGCTATGGCAAACTTAGACATAATACAGAATAAAAAGCAGAGATATCACCATGCCAACAAACGTTCGCATAGTCAGGGCGATGGTGTTCCCAGTAGCAATGTATGGTTGCGAGAGTTGGACCATAAGGAAGGCTGAGCGCTGAAGAATAGATGCTTTTGAACTGTGGTGCTGGAGAAGACTCCTGAGAGTCCCTTGGACTGCTAGGAGATCAAATCAGTCAATCCTAAATGAAATCAACCCTGACTGTTCCCTGGAAGGACAGATACTAAGGCTGAAACTCAAATATTTTGGCCACCTAATGCGAAGAGAGGACTCTCTGGAGAAGACTCTGATGCTGGGAAAAATTGAAGGCAAAAGGAGAAGGGGAAGGCAAAGGATGAGATGGTTAGACAGCATCACCGATGCAACGAACATGAAAATGAGCGAACTCAGGAAGACAGTGGAGGACAGGAAGGCCTGGCGGGATATGGTTCATGGGATCACGAAGGGTCGGACACAACTTAACAACTGAACAACAACAACCTCCAAAGTGTCCTATATTTGCCCATACAAAATGGCTAGCCCCTCCTCGTGCCACATCAAAACACTAATCACATTATTCACTAATCACAAAACACTAATCACAAAACACATTATTCTTTAATTTTACAAGCATCCTCCTGATCCAACGGAGTTCATACATTTTCTCTAACATCCAGTGTCAGGTATTCCACAAGGCCTGGATAAATGATGATTGCTCTCCCTACCATTCTTCATTTTTCTGATTGTTCCAGGAATTGCCTGCTACAACAGCAAGCAGATGAGGAGAATTTATCATATGGACAGCAAGAAAGGTAAATTAAAGGGTGATGAAAGGGTGGAAAACTCATGAAGATGATTTCACCATGAGCCAGGGCAGATATACACTTAACAGAAGTTAAGAAAACACATATGCACGCACGCACACACAGAAACAAACTCTGCATAACTTGTGTTACAAAGATTAAGCTAACTGGTAAAGAGGGTCAAGGAAGTAGCCATAAAGTGGGAGAATAACATAGTAAGATGGTTCAGTTTGCAAGACACTGATCCCAGTTGGAAATTCCCAACCCAGTGGAAGTTGAGCTCATTTTTAGACTTTTATTAGAGACACTGCTTGTGTTTCTCTCCTTCCCCACAATCATGAAGGTTGAATCTTAACTTTAAGAAATTGAAAGAAAGCCTTAGGATGCAATATGCTAATACAGATAATGGCCTCCTTGCTTGTACAATATGAGCAGGGCAGGTTGATGAGCAAGAGTTTGATCATACAAGTTCGCTTTGTGGGAATCAAGTTCATATCTTTCTACAGATATTACCGTATTGCTGGCAGAAACCACAACAGGGCCTTTTCTGTTGGAAGTCTCTTTTCCTCAAACTTAGGGCTGCTCCCTCCTTGCCGGCCTTTTGCAAGGGTCTGAAGACTATAAAATTTCACACCACTTTTAATTATGGCGTCACTGGTTTCTGTTGTCTGATTTAATTGTACGGATTGTTTTTATTGTTTTTTTCCTTGTCTTTTATTATGTCAGTCATCTCCAGAAGGGTGGAAAGATGGGGTATATAAGTCTTCTAAATAACTGGACAAAGATGGCATAGCATTTACACACCTCTCTGCAGATATTTTCAGCAGTGACGCGATGCAAGATTACAACAGTGTGGAGGTAGTGCATATCTATACAAATATATCAGTCTTGTTAAGACGTTCTGTAAGCTTATAGAAAATCCATGAGGACATTAGCAAGCCCCATTCCACCACCATCATGCTCCTTAGTTCTGACCCCCAACAGGCAGTATTTGCCCAAAGAGGCAAATGCGATTCCTGGGGAGAGATACTTCCTGTGATGTAGAATAGCAAGTGTCAAGCATCCCAAATCTTCCCCAGAGTGCACCATTTGCCTCTTGAGACAAGCATCCTTGGGAGACTGCAGGAGAGGTGGAGCTCCAGAACATGGCAGTATTTGACAGTGCGCTCTCAGATATTCCTTGAGCGAGAACACTGTCTTTGCTTACAGAATGTCTGAACAGGGTTAGTACCCAACAAGAAGACAAAGTACAACAAAAAGGCATAAAGTATTTAGAGTTATTTTTATAAATGTACAATAAATGGGAGGTACTACAGCTAAAGTAGTATTATTTTGTGTTAAGGAAGACAAATGGGAAAAATAAAATTGAAGGCAAAAAAAGAGGGGAAAGGTGCCCAATAGTGGACTTTCCATAAGCATCCTGTATTGTGAGCGATGGGACTGAAGTGCCACATTACTTCTTGGCCAAATATAGGCATACACAGAGAGTAAAGGAGGAAAATCTGGGCCTCTCCTTGTTGTTGTTCAGTCGTTAAGTCGTGTCTGACCCTTCGTGATCCCATGAACCATATCCCGCCAGGCCTTCCTGTCCTTCACTATCTTCCTGAGTTCGCTCATTTTCATGCTCGTTGCATCGGTGATGCTGTCTAACCATCTCATCCTTAGCCTTCCCCTTCTCCTTTTGCCTTCAATCTTTCCCAGCATCAGAGTCTTCTCCAGAGAATCCTCTCTTCGCATTAGGTGGCCAAAATATTTGAGCTTCAGCCTCAGTACCTGTCCTTCCAGGGAACAGTCAGGGTTGATTTCATTTAGGATTGACTGATTTGATCTCCTAGCAGTCCAAGGGACTCTCAGGAGTCTTCTCCAGCACCACAGTTCGAAAGCATCTATTCTTCGGCGCTCAGCCTTCCTTATGGTCCAACTCTCTCAACCATACATTGCTACTGGGAACACCATCGCCCTGACTATGCGAACTTTTGTTGGCATGGTGATATCTCTGCTTTTTATTCCTTACAATTCTCTAAATCTTCTGAAGAGACCTAGCTCACGATTGATCCCATTAAAAAGTTCTACGACACAAACGGCCGATACCAAACAATTTCATTCAATTTGGCTTAACCCTGGATAGTGAAATGCCCTCTTAAATGTGGTAATGATGCTAATTAAAAGAGGAGCTTATCTTTCAAGAAAATGACAAACATGGAAATTGTGGGCACTTTTCCCTTTTCAATTTCATACGACCCTTAACTGATGCTGTCTTTTACCTGGCCTCTTAGGCCTCATTCATGCATTAAAATTGATAGCGTCTCTTGAAAATGACACCACACTAGCACAGCATAATGATGTTCATGGATCTGGAGATCTGTTACTATCAGAATGAAAGGCAGCATGACTCTGAAAAGCAGCTGCAGGGGAGCAATGATGGAAAAGGGTCTTCATCTCCCACTTGTGAGCTACCCAGAAGCAATGTGTGGGCCACTGGCGTCACTGGAGCGTGGCGGGGGGGCGGGCCGCCAGGGGGTGACGCGCGTCATGGGGTGACGTGCGCACCCCCTCGCGCGTCGCCCTTCGGACGCTCCGAGGCCGGCCCGGGAGCTTTTTGAAGCTTCTGAAGGCCCGGGAGCCGGCCCGGGAGCTTCTGAAGGCCCAGGCAGCGCGTCAATCCGGGTATTTCCCGGATTTTCGCGCATGCCCAGACCCGTTTTGAGGGCAAAAAGCCCTCAAAACGGGTCTGCGCATGCGCGAAAATCCGGAAAATACCCGGATTGACGCGCTGCCTGGGCCTTCTTTCAGAAGGCCCTGGAGCGCCGACGGGTTCGGACGCTCTGAGGCCGGCTCCCGAGCCGGCCTCAGAGCGTCCGGAGGGGGCGACGCGATGCGGGGGGGGAGCCGGGTGGCCCCCTCCCCCCGCGCCTATAACGTCACGCCCCTAGGGGGGGGTGACGCGCGTCCCCGCACTAGGGTGACGCGCGTCTAGTGACGCCCCTGGTGTGGGCCACTTTGGGAAATGGGGTGCTAGACTAGATAGGCCTGTGGCCTGATCCAGCAGGGCTCTTCTTATGCTATGTTAATGTTCTCTTTGTGGGACTCTTAACAGTGCAGCTGAAATCACTGTGGCAATTTGCCAGAGGAAAGCTGCAACATGACTCTGAAAAAGAAGCGAATGGCAAACACCTTGGGCCCTTCTGCATTGTTGCTGAACCTGCAGCGCCTCCCCAGGTGATTGTTCTGTTCTGGTTCCTTAAAAGAACTAAAGCCAGAATAGCCCTGCCCAAGGTCAGTGCCCTTTAAGGCTTCAGGGAAAGAAACAGCATGCGCACATTAAGGGCAAAGAGAGGTATGGCAGTGGAGATGGGGCAGACCGTTACAGGAGAGGGAGAGTTGGTCAAGGGCAGGCCATCCCTCTTTCTGGCCCTTCCTCTTACTTTGGTGTCTTTGGGGGGCTGAGCAGATGCCCTGTGGGTCTGAAGCTGCTGCTAAATGCCAGGTCGGTGAATAATAAGAACAGCCTGATCTAGGAGGGAGCTAACCTGCTGGTATCAGGGAGACCTGGATGAATGAGTTAATCTGGGGGGGGGGGAATTAATCTCACCCACCTGTTCCTGTGTGCTGCAGCTACCACCCTGGCAAGGTGAAAGAGGCGGTGTCATGCTGGTCTACTGGGAGACGACTTCCCTTACTGGGTGCCTTGTCCAGCAGTGTGATCAATGCATTCTGAGACAAGGCTGGGAGGGGGAAAGAGTCTTAGCGCGACCCAGAAGTGGGTCGGTAAGCTTAGAGAAGCCCTCCAGAGGCTTAGAAACGGTGTGGTTTGCTGCTAAAGGGTTGCTGCTTCTCTCCAGTGTCTTAGTTGTACGGGTAAAGACGCCATGTTGTCCAAAAGCAAGAAAAAACCTTTGATGTTCAAATGAACTTCAAAAACCACGTACGGGTCTCCTTTGCAGGCAGCCGTGCGTGGGCTGAAAACATTAAAAACCCAAAGGTAAAGCAGCCCCAACGTTTCGTTCCGCTCAAGCCCGGAACCTAGTCATGGGAATCAATCAGATCAAGATGGTAAAGCTGTAACCTATTTGACAGGAGTTTAAATACCTAAGAGCATCCTACTGAGCTGCATTTGTTAAAAGGGCCAGTGCTCCGCTTTCTCCTGTTTCTCTCTCATCCTGTTGAAACTTACGAATAATAGGGAGCCAAATCCTGTTCGTAAAAACCAAATCTTGTTGCCTGTTAATCAGTCCTTCTTTAATCCCTTTACTTATTTCTAACGACTCCAAATGACGAAGAACTTTAAAATTACTTTCTCTCTGCAGGCATCTGGTATCTTCAAAGCGTATCCTGTGTCCCGTGGAAATTGCATGTTCGGCCACCGAGGATTGTTCCGGGTGAAGAAGTCTCACCGATCTCTCATGCTCCTTCACTCTCGTTCTAATCGTCCTATAAGTCATGCCTATGTAATTTTTTTGACATTCGCACGGGATCGCATAAATGCCAGCATACGCCAAGTCCGGTCTTTTATCCTTGGGGTTCCCTATCACCTGTTGTATTTTCATTGTTGGTTTAAAAATTGTTTTGATGTTTCCCTTCTTTAGGATTCTTGCAATTTTGTCAGTTGTCCCTTTAATAAACGGAAGACAAATCCCTAACCTCTCCTCTGGTGTAGTTTCTTTATTTTCGTTATCATTATAATTCAGTCCCAGTCTCCTATTCCTGATCTTCTTCTCTTGTTGTACCCAAACCTTATTAATTTGTGTTGCTGAATACCCATTGGCCATTAGTGATTGGAACACATTTTCTTTTTCTTGGGCCAATGACTCCTGATCACAGATATTAATATTAGTGGATCTGAGGCTCGGGCCATTAGACAACTGAGAGATAATAAGGATATAGTTATATTGCCAGCTGATAAGGGTAACGCCACTATCATTTTAGATTCTGAAGAGTATTGCAGAAAGATTAGGGACTTATTAAGTCCCGAAACATACACAATTTTAAAGAAAGATCCTACTACTAGGATCCTTAAAGAAACTAATAAATTAATTAAAGCTTCTAATTTTAATGATAATATTAAACATAGACTCACCAAATCTGAAGCACTACCCCCAAGATTGTATGGATTGCCCAAAATACATAAGCCAGGATGTCCCTTAAGACCTATCGTTAGTAACATTGGAGCCCCCACATATGAGTTATCCCAACACCTGGCTAGGATATTACAGCCTTATATTGGAAACACCTCTAGTTTTGTAAATAACTCTTATCTTATAGAGAAATTGCAATTAATTAATTTAAAACCTGAATCTAGACTAGTGAGTCTAGATGTAGTCTCATTATTTACTAGGGTACCTCTAGCCAAGGTATTGGACATAATTGGAAATATTGCCATTTTGTTAGATCTTATGCCCCTTTTTCGCCATTGCTTGACATCTACCTATTTTATTTGGAATGGTGAATTTAGGGAGCAAAAGGAGGGGGTGGCCATGGGAAGTCCTCTGAGTCCGGTAGTTTCTAATCTTTTTATGGAGACTTTTGAACATCAGGCTCTAGAGTCAGCAATAGTCAAACCGGAGATCTGGATAAGATATGTGGACGATGTACTGATTGTATGGAATTATGGGGATGCAGAATTGGAAAAATTTGTTGAACATCTAAACAATCAATATAATGAGATTAAGTTTACGGTGGAGAAAGAAGTGGATAAATCTCTCCCCTTTTTAGACGTCCTGATTACCAGAAAAACAGACTTGACTATAGGTACACAGGTGTACAGAAAGCCCACACATACCAACAGATATTTAAATTACAACTCAAACCATCACCCATCACAGAAACATTCACTAATGTCTTCCTTGATTTATAGAGCAATTAATATCTGTGATCAGGAGTCATTGGCCCAAGAAAAAGAAAATGTGTTCCAATCACTAATGGCCAATGGGTATTCAGCAACACAAATTAATAAGGTTTGGGTACAACAAGAGAAGAAGATCAGGAATAGGAGACTGGGACTGAATTATAATAATAACGAAAATAAAGAAACTACACCAGAGGAGAGGTTAGGGATTTGTCTTCCGTTTATTAAAGGGACAACTGACAAAATTGCAAGAATCCTAAAGAAGGGAAACATCAAAACAATTTTTAAACCAACAATGAAAATACAACAGGTGATAGGGAACCCCAAGGATAAAAGACCGGACTTGGCGTATGCTGGCATTTATGCGATCCCGTGCGAATGTCAAAAAAATTACATAGGCATGACTTATAGGACGATTAGAACGAGAGTGAAGGAGCATGAGAGATCGGTGAGACTTCTTCACCCGGAACAATCCTCGGTGGCCGAACATGCAATTTCCACGGGACACAGGATACGCTTTGAAGATACCAGATGCCTGCAGAGAGAAAGTAATTTTAAAGTTCTTCGTCATTTGGAGTCGTTAGAAATAAGTAAAGGGATTAAAGAAGGACTGATTAACAGGCAACAAGATTTGGTTTTTACGAACAGGATTTGGCTCCCTATTATTCGTAAGTTTCAACAGGATGAGAGAGAAACAGGAGAAAGCGGAGCACTGGCCCTTTTAACAAATGCAGCTCAGTAGGATGCTCTTAGGTATTTAAACTCCTGTCAAATAGGTTACAGCTTTACCATCTTGATCTGATTGATTCCCATGACTAGGTTCCGGGCTTGAGCGGAACGAAACGTTGGGGCTGCTTTACCTTTGGGTTTTTAATGTTTTCAGCCCACGCACGGCTGCCTGCAAAGGAGACCCGTACGTGGTTTTTGAAGTTCATTTGAACATCAAAGGTTTTTTCTTGCTTTTGGACAACATGGCGTCTTTACCCGTACAACTAAGACACTGGAGAGTTACTGCGGGCCATGAAACCTTTCGTAGCAAACTGGTTGCTGCTTCTTTTTTTACTGATTTTAATGTGGACCCTGCGGATCCGGGACCGCGGTGTAACAAATCCACGGGTCCTGAATCCACAGATGGAAAGGGTCCACAGTATATCACTCTGGTCTCTCAAAGGGGAACTTTGGTGATGGAAACAATGGTGAAAGGACACATGGTCACAAAGGGGGCATTCATATCCCTCACAATATGTATGACAAAGATATTATGGTAACTCTTGTCCACTCAGAATTCTTATTGCAGGTATTCTGCCCCGGTGGACTCCACAGACGGACACCAAACAGGAACCTCTACCTCACCAACCCAACAGGAGAAGCGAGCTCAATGAACCCCAAACATGTAAACAAAGGGAGGGAGGGAATCCCCTCTGCAATGTACTGATACTGTATCTCCCTCTCTTGTCTCTACTCCCACCTTCTGACCCCTTAGGGTTATCACATGTATTTCTGCTATCAACTGTGTTACCTAACCATCTCTTCCTTTTGCAACAGCTAAGAGCAGGGAGCGTTGGCTCCCTTTTGGCAAATGTTAGAGGCTACCACTGTTCCTACTGCTGGCCAAACATTCACCTGAATCCATTTTCAAAGCATGTGCATGTGCATCTTCAATCTGAACCAGAGCATGTGCAGAGTGAGAAAATATGTGGAAAGAGTCTTACAAGCTAATGGTTACAAATGAAAAGAAATTAGAAGGATAGATATAAAAAGGAAAACACCAAAGAAAGAGAAAGATTTACAATTGGAATTAGGCAATGTTACTTTGCCTTACATTAAACGAACAACAGTCAAAATTGGGAGACTACTGAATACATTTAACATCAGGATTTGTTATGCTCCAACCAGCAAAATTAGCAATTTTTTAAAGGAACCCTAAAAACAGACTACAGGGGGGCACGGATTCCTCAACCGCGGTTTCAATTATCCACAGTTGAGGAATCCCCCCCCGCACCCTCCACAGCCCCCTCCGCACTTACTTTTAGCAGAAACCTTCGTTCTTTTCTTCAAAAGTTCCGAGTTTCCATCTGTTTTAGGCCTGAGCAACTAGACTTAGGTGATAGCTAGAGTCTCAGCAAGGTTGCAGAGACTCTAGCTATTAACTACGTCTAGTTGCTCAGGCCTAAAACAGATGGAAACTCGGAACTTTTGAAGAGAAGAACGGAGGTTTCTGCTAAAAGTAAGTGCCTAGGGGGGCTGTGGAGGCGCGGGGGGGTCGCGCTCGCCCCCCGCACTTACTTTTAACGGAGAAAGCTCCGTTTTTTTCTTCAAAAGCCTTTGCTGTAGGCCTTACCACCAACAAGTCTTCAGTGCTAGAAAGTCTCAGCAACCTCTCAGCAAAGTTGCTGAGACACTCTAGCACCGAAGACTTGTTGGTAAGAAGGCCTACAGCAAAGGCTTTTGAAGAAAAAAACACGGAGCTTTCTCCGTTAAAAGTAAGTACTTGGGGGGGGTAGCGCAGGCCCGCAGGGGGTCGCGCAGGCCCGCGGGGGGTCGCGCAAGCCCCATTTCCGCGGTTTCAGGTATCCATGGTGGGGGCTGGAACGTATCCCCCGTGGATACCGGGGTCCCCCTGTACATCCGTGGACATATGTGGGAGTTTATAGAATCCCATGCAGTTGTGAAAAATATTACATCGGGACCACAAAAAGAAGTGTAAACACACGCATAAAGGAACACCAGTGATATTTAAGGTTGGAACAAGCTGATAAATCAGCTATTGTGGACCATGCATTAAAAACTGGACACCAGATTAACTTTGAGCACACCCAAATTATAGTTAAAACCAAACAATATCGTTCCCGTCTGAACAGGGAAGCAATCAAAATAATAAAACATCCAACTTCAGTAAATAGGAAGGGGGAATCTGTAGAGTTCAGCGATAATTGGCTTCCAGTCATTAAAAAGGTCTCACACTTTGACAGATCACAGAACAACAGGAAACCGAGAGAAAGACTGCTTTAATATCGCAGATAATTCAGCACCTAAGTAGTTTTCACAGTGCGCGACTGTTTAAGCTCTCAATGATCGGCTGCACGAGAGAGGGCTGTTGCGCTTTGATGCCCCATTTTATATCTGGAAAACCTTTGTAGCTATGGGACTTTGTTATAAAAATGGTGGTATGACTTTAAGGAACTTGGCAAAGGCAGCAGTTAATTTTCCAACTGTTAACAACTTCTGCTAAGAAGAACTAGAGCAGACAGCAAGTTGCTGCACCTTTGATAATGCTCCTCATGGTTTAGGAGCGAAACGTTAGAACAACCCCTTGTTCTCTTGTTAACTTAATAAAACGACCAGAAAAACCTGGAAAATTTGCAACTATTTGAGAGTTATGCGATTTTCAGCCATGTACAGTTGAAATAAAGTTCTTACTAAAACCAGTGGTCTGTAGAAATTCCTTGAGATGAGGTAGCAGCTATAAGCGCTAGTATCTTCAGGATTATCCAAAGCAGCCACAGGCAATAACTTCAAACTGACGTTTCAACCCTCGCTTGGGTTTTCTTCAGAGCAATAACACCAGTCTCAGCTGGTGGATGGTCTGTGCCTGGAGATGTGCTTAACAGGTTTAAATCAACATTGCTGCAGGAAGCACGGGGAAGGCTAATTACTTAATTGATTGCATCTGGAAGCAATCCATTGTGCTGACCGGGAATAACCTTTACTGCTGTGTAAGGTCCTGCTCTACTTAGAATGGGAAACCAGATGTTATTCACGTAGATTAATTCTTGCTGCCGATTCATGAGGTTCAGTGATCTCCTCTGAGAAATGGCAATGGCTTCCAGGTTTCTGCGCTGTCTGTTTTTAGCTTCGTTGTACAGACATCGGGTTTCTTGGAAAGCGATGCTGTGTCCAGTCTGAGCTGCATGGCAAGCCACCGCTGATTTCTCTTCTTGACCCAGTTTCACAGCTCTTATGTGCTCCTGTAGTCTGACAGCAATCGGTTTCATGGTGTTGCCCACATATGAAAAGTTATTCCCTGTCAGCACAATGGATTGCTTCCAGATGCAATCAATTAAGTAATTAGCCTTCCCCGTGCTTCCTGCAGCAATGTTGATATAAACCTGTTAAGCACATCTCCAGGCACAGACCATCCACCAGCTGAGACTGGTGTTATTGCTCTGAAGAAAACCCAAGCGAGGGTTGAAACGTCAGTTTGAAGTTATTGCCTGTGGCTGCTTTGGATAATCCTGAAGATACTAGCGCTTATAGCTGCTACCTCATCTCAAGGAATTTCTACAGACCACTGGTTTTAGTAAGAACTTTATTTCTTCATTTCAACTTTACATGGCTGAAAATCCCATAACTCTCAAATCGTTGCAAATTGTTACATGCCATGGGAACCTCCACACTCGAACCTGGAAAATGCTTCCTTTTATCAATTCAAAGATATGTACCAGTCGCAAAAACCTCAGAACATACATGAATCCATTTTGTTTTCAGGCATGCACCATTGCCACGTGAGTTTGAACAGGGGTCCTCTGCAGAGTTCCACTGCAGCCCCCCATGCCCAGAAGAGGGAAAGGTAATCTTCCACACCTCTATACTCTCACCCCCTACAGGGCACCACTGCATGTATACTCTGGTGGCACCGCTCTCCCTCACAAACACCAAATATGCATCTCAAGCCAGAGAACAGGTGTGACTGCTGCTGTTGTTCAGTCCCTATTATTCTCGGTGTGTTTCACCTTGATCCCTACAGGCAGCTGTCCCACAGGCAAAGACACCGTGCAGATCCCAAAGGAAGCTCACAGCCTGCCTGAAATGATAGGGTATGAGCCCAGCTGCTGCTCACTGAGGTTGCTGACCTACTCCTTCCAGTCAGGCCTCTGTGGCTTTGCAAACTCCGTGGCAGACAGTGAACCAACTGGTGCAGCCAAACTTCACAGACACATGTTACTTGGTTGCCTGTTGGATAACTTGCAATGGCACAACAACCTTGCTAGGAAGAGATGGTTAGCAACCCCACCTGTGTGTTTCTCTTTCAGATGCTGCTCTATCACTGATACAGTTCAATTAAAAAAAAACCTTTGGCTGGATCACCCTTGTTATCTCTTTGTTAGCAGATAGGGATCCCCTTCTACCCACCCTAGTTGTTCCTTACCTCAGCTAGCCTCAGAGTGGGATTCTGCAAGGGGGAGGGGCTTTTCTGTTCTCAGGATCTTCAGCACCCTCACTCCATGACTTCTTGGGCTCTGAGGGGAGGGGGTGCTCCTCAGTGATCCTGAGCCCCCTGTTCTCTGCTGCCATGGTATATGGTGGGCAGTGGCAAAGGGAAAGGGAGGGCAGTACACTGACAGCTATGCCAGCAGGTGCCAGTGATGCAACAAAGGGCATGGGGGGTGGGAGTGGCTAGCTGGGCAGGCCACTGCAGTAGGCACCCTGTGTCACACAGCAGCCCAGTGACTAACCCATGCAGTGCTCCCTCTGTTAGGTCCATGTGCTACAGCCTCCCAGGCAGGTATGCCTGTTTGCGGTGATGAAAGTATTAAATGGCAGACAGGGTGCTCTTTGCCTGTCTCCTGCTGGGTGGTTAGCAAGCAGCTTTGTGGAGTGACCAGTATGGGTTCTAGACCTACTTTCCTCTCGTCTCTAGCATGGGTGTTTCTGGCCAGTCTCACAAACCAGGAGCGCCAAGCTCATGAGGGCAAATCCCTGGGCTGGGCTTGAACCTGTCTTGCCTGCCTGCCTGCACATTTGTGCAGTGAGCCTCCAGGACCCTGCTTGCTGTTGAGGTTCCCCTTGTGACATGTTCCAGTTCCTCCCCTGGCCAAGGGATTCCTTCCAGCTGGCAGATGTCCCCACTAGGTGCAGGGGTTCCTAATAGTTCTTTGCTTTTGCCCCCTTTTTGTTGTCACCACTGTAACTCCTGTAGGGGGTGGGGGTGCCAGCCTGCACATGTTGTATGTGTGTGTGTGTGATGTCCTTGGGGCACCTCCTCAAAGTTGGTGGAGGTGCCTGTTGCTGTGTTGCTCACTGCCAGTGGCTGGGAGGGGCACATTGGCCTGCCCCTGAACCTGCCTCCTGGTCCATTCACCCTGGCGACACTTCTCTGGCCGCTGGTGTTGGGACTGGGTGGTTCCAGTGATTGGTTCCTGGGACATCACACCAATGACACATGGATGTAGCATGGATTACGCACAGGCATAATTCCGAAGATATGCCAATGTCAGGATGCTGCTCTGCGGATGACAGGCGAGGTTTCCTGCTAGAAAGGGCTGCACCAGCATTCCTGGGAGGGCTATGTTGGCAAGGCAATGCCTAGCCAGGCTTAGGATATGATGGATGTCGTGCTGCCATCTGTGCAATGTCGGCATGGTGTCCAAATAGGATTGGGCTGCTAATGTGCCTCGCAACAATTGCCTGAATCAGTGCTTGGAGTACATTTACTATGTAATCTTTGCCACCAGAAATGGCTTTCAGAGAAATTCCATGTGATGAGATGACAAATAGTGAACATTATTGCCACAAACCGAATCTGAATTTGCTTTGGAAATTTACCGTAAAATGTTCCTGTGACTTGTAGTTCTCATCCAGATAAACCCGGGCTCTATTATAGTCTTTCATTGCATCACTTGATAACAATTCTCTGAAAGACACAATATGAAAGGAATGCAGAGTTAATACTGTGTTCAAGCATTAAATACATATTAATTTTAAAAAAGAAAAAAGTTAAAAAATGGAGTATGGGTTCAGAATGATAATATTTCAATAATTTCCATTTTCTTCCCCATAATGTCTCACTTGATTCTGTGCTCCTTCACAAAGCCAATCCTATAAAGTCACTCAACATCCAAATCTATTCAAAACACACCCCATACAAACACATTTCAATTTACAACCACCCAGGTGACACACGAATGCTTCCCTTTTCATAATGCAATAAGTATTGCAATTCATAATGCAATAAGTAACAAGAAGCCGTCTACTATGGTTCTGTTAAACAAAGTCAGCAGAGGGCACTGTTTCACTACTTTCAGTATAGTATAAGCTACAAACTATTTCACATTAACTTGTGCGACAAAATTTTCTCTGAAAAGATCACACCTAAATAAAATAGGAAAGTTACATCTGAGAGTTCAAGCAATTTCCTTAACAAAAGAGCCATCGGACAAAAGCTCTGCAGACAAACTTAAATACATTTCACCAACAGTGGAACCGTTAAGAATTTTTAGGATTTATCCTTTTGAAATTAAAGAAAATTTAACAACATGGAGGTCAGAATGATCAAGACGTGGGGCACCGAACTATAAACATAGAAAAGAAGAAAGTAAATTCTTGATCACAAAAGAAATATGAAAAAGCAAGGTTTGAGTAGAAGGCATAAAAAATGTTTTGTCATCATCAACATATACAAAGACGGATTAAAAGCAAACTAATAAATCACTAATGCAAATGACCACAAAATTAATATTTTTTAACAAATAAAACTTTGCAAACATGCGGCAAACAATCTGGCCTTCTGAGAAAACATGCAAAGAATTGCATTGTTAGGAAATTCATTCCATTCAAAATGCTATGTTCATTCTCAAAGCTTTTGAACAATCAGTGACCAATGTTGAACGAGGAGATATGGGTTCAAATCTCAAAGCCCACACAAATTATCCAAATGTGCTTCATTTGCCTGTCTAGACGATAGGGATGGAGCGTGGAAGGTTGGCCCATGAGTCTAGCGTCAGTATCATGCACCCATTGATGATGTTATGGGACCACATCATAGTGGTGCTGTCACAAAGTCTCAACTTGGAAGGCTGGACCGAATGCAGCTGCTGGTGAGATGCATAGGACCAAATCTGCAAGACCTGAGAGCCCAGAGGCTTTAAGTCAGAAACCATCAGACAACGGAAAGGAGGCAAGCAAAGAGGACAGGAAAGTGCAGATCAAAAGAGGCCCTACAGCATTCCCTGAGGATTACTAAAACAGCACAGCAATCAAAACCCATATTGTTCTGATGTTCAAGACCTATAGGATCTGGCAACCTGTGTGGAGCAGAGTTCCTCCCCCTATTTGGTAGTACTGTTTTGATCCCCTCTGAAGTTAAAAAAAAAAAGTGTGCCATGCCCATCCTCTTAAGAAAACAGAAATTGATGTTATTATGATAAAAACCATGAAGTATGAATAATACCAGCATACAGTACCATCTTTAAGAATTGATTTTTTTGCAAGAAACCTTTGGAAAAATACTGAGCAATTTTCCTGACCATAGAACAAAACAAAAAAAATAGCCCTGCAGCTCATTTCCACTCACCAGCAGCCAGGCAGCGCACACTTCTTTCTCCAAGAGACCCAGATCTCTCCTGAACAGGTCAGACTCAGACCGTTCACAGCTCTGCCTGCCTTCAGCAACCAAAGGCAGGCAAACCACTGCAAATGGCTGTTGGAGACGCTAGCTAACCTAATAATAATATAAATAAAATGAAATAATAAAAACACTGGTTCACTGTTCTTAATGCTAACTGTGTTCCTTTTCTGGAAAGCCAGGATTTCCCATTGAGTGAGAGGAGTCACTTTTTTTGCCTCACTGCCTGCCTGAACTTCTGTGCACTTTTCTGTGGAAACAGACCCTTTGTGATTCTTTTTCGTAGAAATGTTCTGCATGTTTTGGATGGAGTATCTCCAAGTTGTAACTGAAGTGCTGACAGTTTTAATTGCATTTCGAATGTAACACATGCAAGTTGGAATTCTTCGTCATTAATCTCGTTTTTTATTACACTGAAAATGAAACAAACTTTCCTCTATGGAACACAGAGCTCTGCTCCCAGATCTCATGCAGGTTAATATATAATACAGGTATACCATTTTTATTCGCTGGGTTGGGACCCACGGATTTGTTACACCTCGGGTCCCGGACCACGAATATCTGCACTAAAAAGTTTGTTTAAAGGGGAAAAAGCCCCCAAAAGCAGTGTTTTACCTTTAAATAGCAATATCACTGCGTTTTCAATCCTCCACAAGGCTTCTTGAAGCTGCCTGCACGACCCACTTCCGGGTCGCGCAAAGGCTCTTCCCCACCCCCAGCCTTGTCCCAGAATGCACCCTGGGACAGGGCGGGGGGGAAGAACCTTTGTACGACCCGGAAGTGGGTGGTGCAGCTTCAAGAAGCCTCGTGGAGGCTTGAAAACGCAGCGATTTTCAGATTTAAAGGTAAAACACCTTTGGGGGCTTTTTTTCTTTAAACAGCGTTTTTTTATATGGATCCGCAGATCTTCGCTATCCACGGGTGTGTGTGTGTCCGGAATGAATTCCCCGCGGATAGCGAGGTTCGACTGCAATTTGAAGTGAGTGAGAGGGAAGATGGAAATAGCAGATCACAAGCGGATCATCCACTGCCATAAGCCCCCAATAGGTTAGGGCTGTTCAAAATAAATGATACACATGGATATGGTAAGCATAAAACAGGTGAGTTGAGATAAAAAGATTATATATAAAATGTCTAAACAACAAGTAAACAAATAAGCCACTTATATATGCATGTGCTCCACAATTATATACATTCTATGTACATTAAAGCACAAAAACAATAGCTACAATAACCTGCTTCCCAGACCTACATCTGAACACAACAATACTGTATCTGAACTCATCTACCATAAAAACGTATTACATTTATCAAAACACTGAAAAGGGGGTGAGGGGAGAAGCAACAGCTGAATCTAGCAAGTCAATGTTGTTTTGTTACCCTGTGGATGTGAAATGTTATCTCATTCTAAGCACGTACTACAGAGATGGTAATGCTTGCTACATCTGACCCTTCTTCCTTACTCATTAGCTGGGCTGAAGATTCAGTGACAGAAGAAAATGACACTCTCTGTTAGGTAATTCTTCAAAATGAAACCTCTTCTCACACTGCAGTATCAACCATGTGACTTTAAGAAAAAACAATTATCCGTGATTGACACCTCCTCCCCACACGCCTACTACTGTCATTGCATCAGATACACATTGCTAGTAGTGTAAGTTGAAAGACAGTTGTTTCCAAGGTACAGAACAGCTTTATAAATTTTACAGTATTTCTAAAAACAACAACACCTTGCCACTTTCCCTTAGTAAATCCTTTTATTTGTATTTCTACCAGTGCCATGATAATACCATATTTAATAACATATATAGGACATATAGTGAAATATCTTTATCTTTTCCTCTAAGGAAGAAGCATTGTGATTGTGGATTCTATTCCCCCCCCCTCAACCAAACATGAAAGTTAAACCACCTGTCACATCTACCTTTTTATAAGTTAACACACTCACAGGGCAATCCTAACCAACTTTCCAGCACCGGTGCAGCCGCAATGCAGCCCTGAGCAGAGGCGTCACTAGACGCGCGTCACCCGGGAGCAGGAGGGCGGGGAGAGGCGCGTCACCCCCCCCGCCCCCCCAGCGCCCAGCGATCCTCTTCCTCCGGCGCCCGGGGCCTTCTGAGAAGGCCCACTGCGTCGCTGCACTATACTTTTTTTGCGCACGCGCAGAACGTTTCTGAGGGCAAGGGCTGCCCGTTTGCCCTCAGAAACGTTCTGCGCATGCACGAAAAAAGAATAAATAGCGCGGCGATGCAGTGGGCCTTCTCAGAAGGCCCTGGACCGCCGGTCGTGGCAGACGCTCCGAGGCTTTCTCTGGCTCCAAGCCCAGGAGAAGGCCTCGGAGCGTCCGCCCGTGTCACCCGTCCGGAGGCTCCGAGCCTGGGAGAAGGTCTCGGGGCGCTCCGAGGCCTTCTCCTGGGCTCGGAGCCTCCGGACGGTGACGCGGGCGGGCGGGCGCAGGGCTCGGAGCCTCCGGATGGTGACGCGGGCGGGCGGGCGCGTCACCCCCCACGGCCCGCCACGCTCCAGTGACGCCATTGGCCCTGAGATAAGGGAACAAATGCTCTCTCACCTTGAAGAGGCCTCCATGACTGCAGTGTGCACCCTATTGGCACGGCTACACCGGCACTGGAAAGTTGGTTAGGGTTGCACTGTCAGTCACTGTGAAACAAAACCGGAACACTGCAGGTTTAAATGCATCAAGTTTCACCACAAGTATTTTTATGTCAGTCTTCAAACCCGAACATTCTACAATCCATGGCCAACGTACTTTGCTGTTATCCAATGATGAAAATGATATTCCTTGTTATACTTACTTAACAAACTTGTCCACATGTGACATGGATGCTTCATAGTTTTTCCCACCAAACTCTTGACAGTGTAATGCCATGAAGTGTGGCTTGTGTGCATGTACAACCTGTAAAATAAAACAGGAGCATGAGCATAGCCACAATCGTAAAAATAAGATACGAGCAGGGCAAGATTACATGAAATTAATTTTCTACAAAACTATGGTTCAATGCAACAAATTTTACAGTCACAGCATTACTCTCGCAACATTTTTAAGCCAAAAACATAATGTGAGAATGTATAAAGTACACTGTGTTTTGGTTTCTAGATTCTGAATTGATAATCTGTTTGAAGCCCCCCCCCAAAAAAGTTTGAATTGGCCCTCACTCTGATGTATACAGATTTGTAGGTAAACAAGTCACACCTATGACACATTTGAACAATATTGATAGTTTTTCATGTTGTAGAGCTGATCCTATAAGTAGAATGCAAATGGAGTAAATTGACCCTGAGTTATATTGATGCACAACTGACTGAAAAAATTGTACTTTCAATGCCTAGGAAACACATTTCCCCCCTACACTATTTAACACTCACAAACACACACACGGATTTTAAAACCCTTGATAGATGCAAGGCAAACAGCAGGGATCCCACTCCTGCACATAAGTCAGTCAAAGGAAGACATATAGTGAGACAGGCTGGTAAAATTAAATGGTGTTTGTTCCCATATAGATTTTGGAATTGACAGTACTCTGGTAACAAGACCTCAGAGAGTGCTGTTTTATGATGAACAAGAGCAAAGATAATAAAGCTATTTCCTGTGGGATGACTTCAGACAATGTCATTAAAGTTGACTGCCTCACAATACTATAGGACAGTGCTTCTCAAAGTTCTCCTCGAGAGGAAGGTAGAACTTTGAGTGCTTGCAGGGGCGGGGACAGAGGCGGCGGCGCCCCCGGGGATCGCTGTTGCTGCCGAGGGGAAAATTTCCGAAAAGGAGGGTTTTGTACTTACCCGGGCCTCCGGGGGGTGGTGGTGCACGGAGGCCTGTGGACCCCTCCGCAGGCCTCTCCGAGCTTCAGATCGCCGCTCTGCGGTGATTTACGACCACTAAGTGGCAATTTGAAGCTCAGGGTGGCCTGCGGTGGGGCCCACAGGCCACCCCTCTGGAGACCCAGCTAAGTACGAAAAAACCCTTTTCGGACGTTTTTCCCCCAGCGGCTGTGATCTCCAGGATCACTGCCACCCTCATGATCTCCCCGCCCCTTAAAGGGGCAGGGAAAGCATCCGGTTCTCCTGGTGGGTCGCAACCCACCAGTTTGAGAAGTGCTGCTATAGGAATATATAGAGGATGGGGTGGCTAACCTGAAGCACAAAGTGCCATCTGCCACAGACAGGGAAAGTCTCCGACAAACCTGAACAGTAGCAGGAAGGTCCACACACCTGGTTATAGCCAGGCCTGCACTCCTGCCTGCGGACTCCTAGCACATCACAGCACAGGGCCCTGCATATATCCTGTAGCATTCTCTAATATGACACTATTTCATCCTTTGGACTTCACTTGGGGTTCATCTGCCAAAATGTCTGACTGAGCTAGCGTGAAACATTTTCAATCAGATTTTTTAGTAAAGCTTTTCCCGTTCAGCTTTGGGAACTTTCATGCATCATGTAACTGGCCCACATCACGCATCACATACCCATGTATGCCACATTTATGGACAATTTAATTGAGGAAAGATAGCACCTGGATGGCAGGGAAGTGGCTTGCATATGCTCACCAGAGATACGGATAACACAGAAAAAATATGCAGGCAAAGTGAGAAAGCACACCAATTAGGACTCTCCACCTCCTGTACCGATTTGTGAAGGTACCAAAGAAGAATAAAGCAATTGGCAGCATTCATATATAATCAACTGTAGAAATGAACAAACTGTCCTCCAGCTGCAGGAACCAGATGGGGTCTTTCCCAATATCACAACCCACACAGAGGAAAGGTGCCAAAAATGTATTAAAATTGCCACAAAAACAAGCTTGAAATCAGTGTGTACAGTATGTGTGTTGAGTTTTTGCCTTCTGCTTTCACCTTTAGCTACATTTTCAAGTTGTCTTCCAAACATTGAAAGTAGAATCTTATTTCTGCCACAAGTGTAAAAGAAATTCTTGAATTCTTGTGGTGAGCCCTTTCAGGAGGACCATGCGTTTCAGTTTGTTGTGTCTTGCTCCTCTTTGTCTGGTAGCAAAGAAACAATGGATCTTATTGGCATGGGACAGCCCATTGGGCACACAAGTCACCTGACCAGGTTGCAAGTCAATTGAGTAGGCTCAGATGGCCTGGACATCTCCAGTCAGAAAAGCAGAGGAACATCCATTGCTGGTTCTATCACTCGCACAGGGTCAGCCTGTGTATTGTGGGACCCAGCCCATTTTCCCAGGGGGAGAAGGAAGGAAGAAATGGCATCTAAAATTGAGTACGTTTCTTGGCAGGGCTTAGGTCTACTGTACGTAAGTTGCATCAGGATCTTATTGTTATTTTGCCTAACTCTAAGACCAGTGTTTATCCAACTGCAAGTGTCTATTTGTTTTTACCACCTCCTCCCTTTTATTTATACATTTTGGGTGGGTTTTTTTTTTAAGAAGCTCCTGTTATTTGCCTGTTACTTGCTCAGTATTTCTGGCCAGAGTTATCTGCTCTCATCCCCATCGACTTTTCAGGACTAGCCAGAGCAAGTGCAGGTGTGTCGGAGTTGGAGTTGGCCTAGTCAGTCGGCTTCCCAGATTGTTCCTATAGCAGCTGGCTTCTGGGCTGAGGGAACTGGTCTGTCTGGGGCTTACCCAGACAGAATATGGAGTGAGGAAGGATGCTCAGTTTTCCCAGGATTTTGGAGGGGGACAGGGACTCTCTTCTTGGTGGCAGCAATCTACCTTGTTTGTGTCTGTTTTTCTCCTGCTGAGTGGGCCACGGTGCTGTAATAGACCACTAACACAGTATGGTAAGAGTGAGAGAGACAGAGATTACATAAGAGCTGGCATGTAGGGTTTCTGTTGGACCAGGAAGACCTGGGTTCTTCCTGGTCTAAGGAAGACCTACTCAGCCATGAAGCTCACTGCATGACCTTTGGCCAGTCACTACCTCTCAGTCTGACCTACTTTACAGGGAGTCGTGTACACTGACACTTTGGGCGCAATCCAATCCTACTTACACCGCCGTTGTAACCAGTGGCACAGCGAAACGGGAGGCCCCAGAACAGAAAGGGGATTCAAATCCCCTTTGAATTCTCCCTTTGGAGGGATTTGAATCCCCTTTCCGTTCTGAGGCCTCCCGTTTTCGCTGCGCCGCTGGTTACAACGGCGGCGTAAGTAGGATTGGATTGCGCTCTTAATGTGCTTAATGCTGGAATGCTTGGCTTTTATTCTTTAAAAAGCAGCAGCAGTGTCTGATCAGGATCCACAACATCGGAGGCGGGGGCTTTAAGTGTTTCCCTTGCCACAGCAGCTGAATTCCACCTCTCCCGGTAGCTACTACTTCCCCAGGGAGGAAACGTGTCCACTAGCACTATAGGGATGTTTTAAGCATAGCCCTGTTTTCATCCGTAAAACACTGCAGGGCATGCACTAACGTCAATGTTTCCACAATACAGTACGTGGCTCCTGCCAATAATGTACGCTAAAGGGAGGGGGAGCGTCATTTTGATCTTTGTCCAGAAGTTAGTGGCACACCCTCTATGAACCTCAGTATTTTTTAAGACGTTGCAATGGTATATTTTTTTTTGGGGGGGGGAATAACAGAGCAAGGAAGGAAACCTAAGTATTGAGCGCAAATGCTCACTGGCTACATCATAATTACGTGGGATGTTCCCAACAGCACTTTTGTTTGCAAATCACGTTACAAATTGTAATTAAGGTCATCTTTTGCAGAAAGTTAAAATTTAATTCTTTAAAAAGCCTTGCTACATGAACTCAGTAGTTACGTTACAGCACAGTTGTTTAAATTTAGAATGTTCCTATATACTATTTAGAAATTTCCATTATTCTGCTGGCAGAGAAGAACATGACTGACTGCAGACTATGTCCCTGGCGGCTACCACAAATTCTCCTCCAAGCAATTCAAGGCTGGTTCAGATGTGGGAAAAAATGGGGGCACCACACCCATTCCACTGCATACGTGCCTGGAGCTCAGGCTATTATTGTGGGGTTGGCTTTGTGCCCCAATTTTTAAATGAGAGAAATAAAAAAGTGTCCCAGCTGTAGACTTTCCTAGTAATCCAGCCAAATACAACACTGATATTCATATGAGCAAGGTCCAAGCATCTTTTTAATACACTGATGCTCAGAGGTGACGAGGAGCAAACCAATGGTTATGAATTAAAATTAGAACCTCCAAGCTAACATTTGTGCTGTCACTGTGTATTAAAACATATCGGGCTGGCTCAGGTGACTCAAAACCACCATGGTCATCTTCGCATGACTCAGACAAACAATGTGTGAGCTGCCCTTCCTGCTTTTCTCCTCAACTTGCACGTCTGAGAAACCTTGTTTCTTTTCCCATGACTCCATGTATTGTCCAGATCAGGAAGTCATGGTTTAACTATGGTTCAAAAGCAAGAAAATGAAACTAGGATTTAAGCCCAATTTCATTTGATGGTTTGTAAACCATAGTTAAACTACAGCTCCCAAGTCCAGATGATGCATGGACCCATGATTAAATGAAAAGAGATTATTGTATCATATCTCCACACCAGAATTGAAGAGGGGGGCATAGGGGCTCAGAGCGTCTTGCAGCCATGTTCCCATACCAACAGCCTATGGTACCGGTATGTTGGATATGTAAACCCTCCGTGCAGGGGCATGTATGTAGAAAAGATTGATAAAACAAATCTCCTTGCAAGATTATAATCACTGTGCCAACATGGTTTCCATGCCACCCTGAAACCAAATCAAGGGCATTTCAATACAAAAATATAGGCAAAAAATACATTGTGCAACTTAGCAACTCATCATTTTGAGAAAGCAAGAAAGTAGTGTTATCCATCACTTTGAAATAAACTCATTAAAGCAAAGTGCCTGCCAGACGCTAATGAGTTAATCAATAAGGGGATTTTTATTCCTTATTGCCACTTTGTAGGAATAGCATTAATACAGCGTTTGAATCTGACCCCAAACAGTCAGCAGCAGGTCAAGAGCTATACACTGTTTACCTATGTGGTGTGGGTTGGCAGCACATTAAAAGACTTACCAATATCAATCACAACAGGTCAGTGGTAAGAGCAGAACACAATTAGGCCAGAGACAAACACAGAAATGTAGCACATTTTTACTTTTCCCTGCAATCAAGCCTAAAACCTGTTCAAGCTTTTGGGCTAATGCATACATTTCCTCCCAGCCCACAGGTGTACACATTTAACTCCTGCTGTGTATATACACCCTTGGGTAAAAATGCAGAATGATTTATTTAAATATAAAATATTACTATGGTCATAGTCAACTTTACTTGTATACCGTACTGCTTTTCTACATACAACAACACTTAGAGCATATAGCACATAAAGCTTAACAAACATGAACATGAATATATATCAACAAAACAAGTACCGGTAAATCGTTAACAGGCATAGAAATCTACTACAACACTCACCCAAGGCAACTGAGGACAACAAAGTTACATTTCAATTAAATACAGTATAAACAGAAAAACAACAACATATGGATCCTACTCCTGTATGAGCCATTTAATTTTGTCTGTAAACTGCTTTGTGAACTTCGTTGTTGAAAACTGGTATATAAATACTCATCATCATCATCTGCCTAAGCTTTTTGATTGGTCTCAGAGGCACTTTTTCTGGACAACTTAAAGTGAAATATGCTAGATGAGTTTCAGAAACAGGGTCACCTCAGTGGCAGCACCATATCTGTGGAATTTTTCCCCCAGCAGGATCACTCAGACTCCTTTTCCTGTTTTAAAGACCATTTTCACCTACCTTTTATTTTACAATATTATTAGACCAGTTAAACAATTCTATGCCTACTTGCTCAGAAGAAAGCCCCAAGGAGTGGCTGGGGGCTTGCTTCTGTGCTAGTGGGTCAGCCCTTGGGGCACAGTAAACAAACACAGTCAACAATAAAGAATCTAGGTGTCACTTGTAGGACCAGGAAGTTAACTGGAGTGAACATGTGGCTGCAAATCCCATGTGGACTGAAACAAATGTGCTTACGGATGTAACTGCCCACAGAATCACTGCACGTTTATTGTGGGCTTAAGACAATGTTTATGAAATTGCAACAATTGCATAGTTTTCCCCTGCTTATCCCTACCTCCATTTTCCTCCACTGCGCACGCCGCCCTCCGGAGACCTTGGAGCCTCGGAGCGTCCGCCCCGGCTGGCGGTCCAGGGCCTTCGTCAGGCCCAGTATGTCAATAAGTGAACTTTTACCTTTCTGCGCATGCGCAAAACGTTTCTAAGGGCAAAATGCCCTCAGAAAACGTTGTGTGCATGCGCGAAAAAGGTAAAAGTGCACGTATTGACGCATTGGGCCTTCGTCAGAAGGCCCTGGACTGCCGGCCGGGGAGGATGTCGCCGGAGCCGGCAGCGGGGGTAAGACTGGCGGCACGGAAAATTTTGTGTGTACGTGCAGCAGGTGGTCATTAGGGTGACGCGCGCGCTCTCGCTTTAGGGCGGCACGTGCCCTAGTAACGCCACTGCCGCCACCTCTGCTGTCTCCTCTTCTAGATTATAAATCCCTCAAGGCAAGGACCTATCCCCTCATTCTTTATAAAGTCTCATGCATGTGAATGGCATAATTTAAATATATATTTCTAGCAAGCTTAGGTGGTTGTGCCTATCCGCTTATATATGAAATAGGGCCACCCACAGACATGATAGTGGTGTTTACATAACTCAGAAGACTCCCTTGTATGCAGAAATAGATACATTTGTAAATTAAAATAAAAAGGGAGGGGAAGGAAAAGAAAAAAAACAAACCCAATGCAGGCAGAAGGGTATGACAAGGAAATTTATTTGCTTGAACCAATTGGGCAGATGCAACATTTTGTCACAGGTCCCTCTTGCAATAATAATATCCATAAACTAGTTAAATGAGTCAGGCTTGTGATTACGTAGTCCAGTTGCTTGTAACTTTCAGGTAGAGATATGAATCCCTTTAGGTTGTAGATGCAGTGCAACCTTGGATTTTAATGAAATTTGGTCCGTCCGTGGCTGCCTGTTAAGGAAACCCGCGGTGTGGTATTTGAAGGACATTGACTTCAAGAGAAAAAATTTTTACATGGCGTCTGTACCCGTAAGTGTGAAACACTATGAACTCGTTGCTGGCCATGATAGCTTTCGAAACAAATTGAATTACTTTATGATCACTTTATGTTAGGGAAGTGGGGGGGGGGGAACTGGCCTCAATATTTTTCTGCTTCAGATAACAGAGGACAAGGGGGGGGGGAAGGATTAAGGACAGTTGTTTGAAACATGGAATTTTGACTTTTCTGGAGCCAACCTCTGGGTCAGCAGAGGAAAGGGAAAGGCTATTTGCATCAAGTTTGCTCTCCCTTTCACACATGTACACTTGCATCCTAAGAGGGAAGACGGTTTTCCACAGGCACAGAAAAGCATGTAACCCAAGCTGCTGGATGTGGAGGATCCCTCCCCCACCCATAAAACTGTTTCTGTACAGAGATTGCCCTTCACTGAATGAGTGCAAACGGTTCAGCTTGTTCTGCTGATTTAACCACAACTTGTCATGAGCCGTTCTACTGGGGGGGGGGGGGAGAGAGAAGAGGCGGAAACTAGCTTGCAGAGGTACCTGCGCTCTAAGCCTCTCCATCAGTAAGCAAACTCATTCATAAATCCATGTTTTAACAAGAATTCCAGAGCTATTTCTTTAGAAATAGCTTAACAACACACCCCTTATATGACTGAGACAGAGAAATAGCCTGCTAAGTCACGCTGCTGACTGGTACAAACATTAAAAACTCTCAAGAAAATAGGGCTCTGTAGGCGACATACATATTTTCTTGCTACTATACACACACAGGATACCACAAGTTTCCATGATGTCACACGCAGGGCTTGGCTGCAGTCCCAAGTATGATCAAGCTTGAGTTCTTCTCCCCTCCCTCTGAACACTCCACCCGCCATTCAAACAGTAAGCCTACACTTCAGTCTCTCCTTTTCACTTGAATTGAAGTTATATATGTATCTTTTAACAAAACAAAAAACAAAAGCACGGTCAAATACACTAAGATAATAATAAACAGGTTCCATCACATTAGACTCAGCAAACAGCCTTCTCATCTTGGCTTCGGCAGGGTAAGATATAGCAAAATAATCTTAAATGTTTAACACAAACGCTAATTTAACACATGAGAACACAAGAAGCGCCCTGCAGGATCAGGCCAAAAGCTCAGGTAGTCCAGCACTGGCGTCACTAGACACGCGTCACGCTGGTGCGGGGACACGCGTCACCCCCCCTAGGGGCGCGACGTTATAGGCGCAGGGGGAGGGGGCCACCTGGCTCCCCCCCCCGCATCGCGTCACCCCCCTCCGGACGCTCCGAGGCCTCGGAGCGTCCGACCCCGTCGGCGCTCCAGGGCCTTCTGAAAGAAGGCCCAAGCAGCGCGTCAATCCGGGTATTTTCCGGATTTTTGCGCATGCGCAGACCCTTTTTGAGGGCTTTTTGCTTAAAAAAAGCAAGGGCTTAAAGCTACATGCAGGGAACTGCGTTTATTTACCAAAAAAACCTGCATTTATTGACCCAAAAAACGTCAACAACACCATAACGTCAATAACTGTTATAACACCATCTGTTATATATGATCTGAAGCTCCTCTACAGTCTAATTACGCCCCTTCTAAATAGTAAAATTCCTCCTATATGTTATTGATTGAACCTGCTATTACAACCTGTTCGTTATGTAACTTTATTACAAACGTTGACCTAATCGAATTGTCTCACTTTACATTAAAAAAAGCCACACTTCTGAAAACATTAATTTATAGTGTGATCCAGTGGCGTTGTTGACCGGGGGCAGGGTGATGACGCATTTCAAGTCATTGCCCCGGCCCCGTGTCACTACGTCGCTCCCGGAAAGATTTCATTTGGAGCCTCACAGGGGTGGGGCAGGGACATACCGTATTGGTCTGAGTATAAGACTCACTTTTTTCTCCTAATTTAAGTTTTCAAACTAGGGGTGCGTCTTATAATCAGGCTGTTGCAATAATGCCAGTGATTTAATAAAAAAAAAATAGCACCAAACTTTAGGGGTGCATCTTATAATCAGGTGCGTCTTATACTCGGGACAATACGGTATTTCCCAACCGAAAATCGGCCAGAATGGATCCCGCAGCTCTGAAAGCTGCGGCTGAGGCCGCTCCTCACAAGGACACCACAGACGGCACCCAGGGCACAGCACACACACACACGGCCCTGGCTTAGCTACGCAACTGGTGCAATCCTATGTATGTCTATTCAAAAGTAAATCCCATTGAGTTTAATGGGACATATTTCCAGAGCATCGAATATAGCAGTGGTTCTCAAAGTGGTGGGTCACAACCCACCATTGAAACCAAAAACTGTCCCCTACCCTCTTTAAGGGGCAGGGATAGCATGGCAGCAGCGATCCCAGGGATCACCGCAGGTGCTGGTAAAAATAAAATTTAAAGGTGATTTGTGCACCTACCGGTGGTCCTGGAGCCCTCTGGAGGGTTCAGGGAGGCCTCCGCAACGATCTGAAGCTCGGGGAGGCTGCGGAGGGTACCACAGGCCTCCCCGAACCCTCCACAGGTCTCTAAGACCCCCGGTAAGTGCACAAATCACCTTTGTTTTCTGGCACTCCCTGGGGATCGCCGCCGCCCCCCCCGCCCCCGCAAGCTCTCAAAGTTCTCCCCACCTCGCGGGGAGAACTGAGAGAACTATTGGTCTGTAGGATTGCAGTCTTAATTATATTTTTTGACAGACACAAAGGTTTACAAGGAATATAAATTAGTCCAGGCTAAAAACAACATAAAAATCAAATAACCCTGCTCTTGATATCAAATCTTTCCTGAGCCTGAAGACCCCCCCCCACACACACACACACACACACAGACATCTCATTTTTGAGACCTGAAGAGATAACACATACACTTACAGGGAATACAACATGTAAACTACAGAGGTCTCTACTTCTCATTAGAAGACACTGGGAAGAGTGTTACAAAGACCCTACCATGGCTACACAAGATCACTTAATTCAGATTAATCCTCTGTGGCCTAATCACTCTGACGTACAACCAGAAGGCCTGAAGAACAATATTTAAAATTAATATAGAATGTTTTTACTGCTTCATCTTTTATATAGCGCATTCGCCACTTTTCATCTGACCTGCAGGGGTATTTGTAAAGATTACTCAGATAAAATATGTGAAGTGCTCTAAAGAGTTTCAAGCATTTCACATACATTATCTGATTAACACTTACGACAATTCTGTAAAAGTAGGTCAAATTAAAAGTGGTAGAACTTCAAGTTAGTTTTTTTTCCAGTGCATGTTTATGGATGAAGTAGAGATTCTAGTAGTTCATGGAAGCATGAACCAGGGGACCATAGTGAATCCAGATTGTGACGTGTTACTTTGTGCAAATGGCATAAGGTTTCTGGAATCTTTTCTAGAAGAAGTAGTAGGGAGAATGTCAACCCACAGAAAGCATCAAGCAGGCAAGAGGCACTGTATACAGTATATCAGCTCTGGCATCTTGAAATACTGAAGGAAGAAGACTTTCAGCACAATCATAAATGTGTTTGCTCACAAGTAAGCCCCACTGAGTTTAGGTGCGTGCAATCCACTTTCCTGAGACTAAGCTTTGATGTTTACAATGGGACTTATTGCTGTGCAATATGCACAGGATTATGCTGTTAGTGAGCTGACAGTTACAGTTTAAATGCAACTATGTTGATCTTTTGCAGCAGCTTGCTGTTGCACTTAATTTCTACCCCTCATCCAAATTGCAAGCAATTTATCAGGATGAACATGGAAGGAACAATTGCTGTAGTCTGGAAGCAGACCTACTGGACACAGCAGGACCTCCTTTTGAGGAAACATGCAAAGTATCAGCTGTGTGTTGCTCAATGTTATAGTTGATTTCAAATATACCGTATTTTACGCTCCATAGGACGCATCGGTCCATAGGACGCATGCATCCTATGGAACATAAAATAGAGGGGGGGAAAATTGTCCTTACCTGGGCTTCGGGGAGGGCTGTGGGGGCTTTGGGGAGGCCTGCGTGAGCCTCTGCAGACCTCCCCGATGTTTACTTCGGCCCCAAAGAGCGATTTTCAGCCATTTCCAGAATGGAAATGGCCGAAAATCGCTCTTTGGGGCCGAAGTAAACATCGGGGCAGGCCTGCAGAGGCTCGCGCAGGCCTGCACGAGCCTCTGCAGGCCTCCCATTGGCCCCAAAGAGCAATTTTCGGCCATTCCGGAATGGCCGAAAATCGCTCTTTGGGGCCGAAGTAAACATCGGGGCAGGCCTGCAGAGGCTCGCGCAGGCCTGCACGAGCCTCTGCAGGCCTCCCATTGGCCCCAAAGAGCGATTTTCGGCCATTCCGGAATGGCCGAAAATCGCTCTTTGGGGCCAAAGTAAACATCGGGGCAGGCCTGCAGAGGCACGCGCAGGCCTGCGCGAGCCACTGCAGGCCTCCCCCCGATGTTTACTTCGCACCATAGGACGCACGCTTTTCTCCCCCTATGTTTTGGGGGAGAAAAAGTGCGTCTTATAGTGCGAAAAATACGGTAGTCTGCATTTAAAACAAACAAGCAAAAAGTACTACAATTCTTTGAGACATATTAATGTGCCAAAGTGTTCAAAATAGCAAAAGTTTATTGAAGTTTTCACGTGAGACGGAGTGAAAGTGAACAGCAATTTAGTCACAAGATTTCAACATGGAAAAAGAAAAAAAAATCTGAGTCAAAGGCATCCGCAATGATACTTTCTAGAAATGCACGAAAACACAACTGACAATTCTTCCTCTTTTCAAGGGGCATTTGCGCTACTTAGAGAAGGACTGCTTAACTTTCAGTTAACAGAGGTTATGAAAATATGTTGACACAACTATACATGCAAATTAGATTCCCCAGAAGGGATGGAAAAAAGTGTGGTTTGTGGTTTATCTCTGTTTTAACTTCACAAAACTATCTAATGATAATCATTTTCCAACTCCTCTTTATTGACATATGCAACATATCTCCAACAGCAGTCGTTGAAAAAAAAAAATAGCAAACACTGATTTTCCCTAATTTAGAAGTACACATTTATCAAATGTCCTTATTTGCGCTTTAATTGTTTCAACTACGTTTTCAGCCAAGCAAGTTGTGCTTAATTCTGTACCTTATGTAGTAACGAAAAGAGATAAATTCTGCAACTGGGAAAACGGTGTGATCACTGCTTTATTTGATTTTAACAATATGGGAGACATATTATGCACTCCAGGGTTGAAGAGGCAGAGTACAACTATCGAAGAACTTCTTAAAAGAAGGGGGGGGGAGAGAAGGCCCCAAACTCATTAACACTGGGTATCTAAAAGGCAAAAATCTGGGTTAGTATGCCTGTCAATTGACCGTCTTTATTTGACCAGAGTTGAATAGTGTCAAATATTTCTTGAAGCTAAGAATGCTACTGTGAAGGTGACAGTATTCCTTTTTGTTTTTCAATTTGTCATTTGTTAGGAAGGGCAGCACGAGGGCTGCTTGCCCCCAACTCTGCATCACTTAAGGCAGTGTTTCCCAAACTTTTTCAACCTACGGCAGGGCCCAAAAGAGGGGGGTAAAGTGGGCAAACTGTACCCAGGCCCAGGGTCAAAAGGGGGCCCCAGGAGCCAGGGCCCCCAGAACTTTCCTGGGATCTCAACTGGTCTCATGGAGAGTGAAAGACAGAGGTCAGGCCAACCAGGGGGCCAGGTCTACCAGGCAGATAGACCTGGGTGCCGTATTGGGAAGCCTGGTAGATCTGGGCTCCGGAGACTTTTCCAGCCGTTGCTGCTCTCCCACTGCCCCATTTGCCCCTCCCCCTTTGAGAAGGGGCCCAAAATAAACTGTACCCCTGATAAAATTCCTCTCAGAGACCCTAACCTACCAAGGTTCCCTGACCAAGGGACTCAGCTCCCTTGACTGTTGGCAACCATTGGCCGCGGCTCCCCATTACATTATGTTGATGCCTGCCAATTGGCATTGCACTATTTTCCGAAAGGATTCCGTGGGACTCCACAGCTCCCCTGGCTGGTTTCTGCGGCTCCCCTGGAAGCCGCTCTTCCCAGTTTGGGAACCACTGACTTAAGGGCAACATGGTAAAGTTTCTCCTGCTGGCCACTGGCTGCAACTACAGGCATCTCCAAACAGGAACTGCAGCAGGAACACAAGCCGCCAGCAGCAGCAAATGTCACAACCTAGAGCTGCCCATGACTCCAACTTGTTTTCTCTAGGAACCAGGGAGTTGATGTTGATGATGTTGCATAATTGGTCCGTGTCTACTTCGCACAACAGGCTTTAGCCTCCTTCACCCAAACAAAAATAATTTCTCCTAACCCAGCGCTGGGGTTGAATACTGACATCCTTTGTCCCCTTCTGTTCTTCATGTTTCAGGCAGGCAGCAAAATAGAAACAGGAAGAACCAAGCCACAGAGGAAAATACTGTACTCGTGGGCTCCATTTGGCTTGCTGAGTCGCATGTTGTGCAGATCTCAAGGCATTAGGGTATCAGCTGTTACCAATACAGGGTGAAAAATGCATATTTTATTGCTATAGTCTTACGTTTACTAGCTTCTAGCTTTTGTGCAAGACAGAACACTTATATAAATGACTCACCAGTCTCCACCCAGGGAATTCTATAAAGTAAGCGAGCAAGAAGTATAAAGGACAAACAAGCAGTGTGTTTTAGTATGTACCCCTGCTAACTGGGCAAAGAGACACCTTTTAAAGTGGTGTCCTCTTATATTTAGCAGGGAGAGAGCAACTGTCCCCCTTCACCCCAGCATGGTGTCTTTTCCAGTGGCTGTTGCTGTTGTCTCTTCTGCATCTCTTTTTAGATTTTGAGCCCTTTGGGGACAGGAATCCATTTATTTTACTACGTAAACCACTTATGTAAACCACTTTGTGAACTACTCTTGTTGAAAAGCAGTATATAAATATTCTTAAAAAATAATATTTTATGCTGCTGACCATATACAGCTTATGCTAACCAATGAGAAAAAAAGGTAACAGGAGTTGAACCAACTACTTCAACACGGTAAAAATCTCAGCCTGCAACTAAATAGTATCACTGAGGTTCAGCAGATCTCCTCTGGAGTCGGAAACACAGAATGGAAGCCCATGGCAAGATATTGTATTTGTTCCACATTAAATATTAAACATTTTTTTCAAGTAAAGAATTTCAAGATGACTAAGGTTACAATCCTTAGCAGGAAATTTACTTATCCGAGTCACCACACTTAAGTGTGTGCATCCTGCACACTCCTAAACCATTAGGAATTAGGTTCTACTTTTTAAAAGGTATTTAAACACATTATGATAAATATATTTGCTTTGGCAAAACGGTTAGAACCTGCTTATTTGCAGTTTGCAGGTTAACTGACTATGATCAATTAAGCATAAGTCCTTAGAAGCTATGAACTTTTTACTAAATGAGTGTGTTTAGGATAGCCAGCCACGCTGGGAGGCAGAAAAATGAGGATTCTGAATATTTTTCCCAGTTGGTTATTTAGTGGAGAAACATTTCCTTAAAAGTCCAAGCCATTTGTTTTTTTTTTTTTTTTTTTTTTTTTTTTAACACACTGATGACAGCAAGGACCGACAAGATTATAACTCCTCCTGGGAGGAAAAAAAAATGCAGCACTTTTCACATTTATTGCTCTAGCGAACACAGCCCTCTGCAGGCATTACAATCCCACCCTATATATTCCTGAAAGCATTTCCATGGTTCATCAGCTCTCATGGGGTACTACATTTGGGTACAGTTTTGAAGATAAGGCAGATGCGCAGTATGCAGAGTCAGCCTGCTGTCCTACGCATACTTATAAGGGAATAAGTCCCACTGAACTCAGCACAGCTTACTTCTAAGTAAGCACAAGTAAGATCAGATTGCACCAGAGTCCATTGGACAGTATGATAGATTCAGATACCTGGGTTTCACATCCCTTTTCAGACAAATATCTGTAGGTATATTTATAGCTTGCACTCCCCATTTAGGCCGGCCAGTGTAACTTATGCAGGATTGGGATGTGAAATAGGTCCTTACAATTACATTGGCCACCCTGATCATAATCATTTACTTACAAGTTGCTCCTTTTGATTTCTACGAATCTTATTTACAGGTAAACATGCTTATGAGATTCCTCATGATTTCTAGTGAAATGTTTAACATTCCTATAGATGGCGATACTCTGTACACATGTACAACACAACATAAAATAGTTCTTACAGTACCTGATAAAATTCCCGTAGCCAATTCTTCTGTAAATTTTCTGGCTGGAAAATAAAAACAAATAAAAATTGCTATGTAATAGGACAAACATATATGATGTTAAAAAAAAAAAAACAGTCTGTAGTTTTGACTCAGGAGAGACAAGTTCAAATTCCCACTCAGACATGAAGCTCACTGTGGGTCCTTGACCCAGTTACTATTTCTCAGCTCCACAAGAGTTGTTGCAAGGATAAAATGGAAAAATCCCACACGTGTTCCTCTCAAGTTCTTAGTTGAAGGGCCAAGTAAAACATGATGTATAAAACAATTTTATGTTCAGTAATGTCCAACAATAATTCACTCATGGCCAGCACCAGGTTGCTCTGGGCCTTGGGGCAAGACCAAATGCTAGCCACCTCCACTTGCCATGGCATGTAGGCCTGGGACTGCCCTTCATAGTTCCCTGGGCAAGTGGTGGCAGCAGCAACTCCTCATTTCCCTCCCACATCAGCACCAAAGGCTCCGACATTGACATTATCGCAGGGGCTTCAGAGAAAGCCCATTGGCTGGTGGGGAGGGTGGGACATAATTGTGTTATATTTTTCTATGTGTGACTCACACAGCAGCTCCTGTACCAGAAAGGGGTGAGAACCATCTTGACTGGGTTCTTTGGTTCCATGGCTCCACCTGTGGTGCCAGTTCAGTTCACTGCTGACAGAAACCTAAGATTATTTATCCAAATCTTGCTTTTTCATGCATTATGACGATGTCAGGCCTCTCGCCCGGCATCGGGTTTGCGCCGCTCCTCCTCCGACATGCAGGGGGCCAGGGCAGGAGAATCTGCTGGCTTCATTGGCCAGGAGAGGCTGGGGCGCGTGTGCTGAGGGGCGAAGTTTCAACAGCCCCTCAGACGCATCTTTTTCTTTGTGCCCCTCCCATCCCTGCCCTTGGTACAGTCTGAGACTAGCTGGCTGCTCTTTAGGGAATTGTGTTAGGTTTATCTCAAAAGCAAGGCTTGTGAAATGTTTCTTTTGCTTACTCTCAGTAGTTATTCCAAAACCATTACTGCAATTACCATCCTTTTTATCATCGTATTTTTTCTCTCTCTCTTTCTTATGCTTGGTGAGAACTTCTTTTCAGCCACTACACTGGTTCTCATATATCAGACTGGTTTAAAATTTACAGCCCTTTTAGTCCTCTTAAAAATCAAATCCAGGCATTCCACCTTAAATGCTTAACAGTTTGTAGATCAGTGCACATTCTCAAATCATATCATACCATATCATACAAGGAAAATACTGTACAGACAGTTAACAGTTTTCTTGCTAGAGTTTTTTTTTTTAATTTCAGATTGCAAATTTTCAATGAGACTACCATTGGGACTGCGAAAGTGTTGAAGGTTGGGAAGCAGTACAGATATTGTTGCAGCTGGGCTTACATAGCTATACAGATACTTGTAATCAAGAAAGAGCTGGAATAGTCCTTCCCTTGTCTTAAGAAAAGCAGTGGCTGGTAAGTTGTAGGCAGTGATGTAGACTCGAGTCTACTGACAAACGTTCCCTTACCCAGAGGAAACCCCACGGGCAGCCCCCCCACCATAGGATGCAGCGGTCGCCATTTTGGCACTGCTGCATCAGCGGAGGGGAATGGTTGGGACTTGGCTAGGAAATGGTTAAGACTGGTAACATAGTTCTCTTTTTGCCTTATTTTGTTCAGCTTATCTTCTTTAGCTCATGTTCTGAAAGTGACATTAAACCAGTTCTTGGAAGTTTCAAGTTTAATATCTGTAATTCAGAGTATCAGTTGTGACTCTGGTTTAGGTTATTTTGTTTTTACTGAGTCTGACACTTTTTTCTTTATGACACCTTATCTTTTGGGGATGGGAGGACTCAGTCAAGGTCAGACACCCTTTTCTAGAAAGAGAAGTCAAGTGATCATTTAAAAAAAAACACGAAACAGATGCACTAAAAGGGAAATATTCATCTTCCAAACACATGCATCAAACATCCTAAGATTCTGCTCACACATGACTACGTAATGATTGGTGCATCATCACTTGATACCTTGCAGCTGACTCTGTGGGATGAGTGTTCAGAAAGCACAGTGTCTGAAATGAATTTATAAAGTTCTCTCTGCAGTATTTGGCCTGGGGCCACTTAGTCATTTGAACACCAACAAAGCACAACTTACTGTTGCATTCGCCAAGTGATCAACACTCATGAATCAACCAGATCAACACTCATGCATCAACCAGACATTAGTACACATGCATGTCTAGGCACCAACAAACTCTGCTGCCTCCTCGCCGGTGGCCGTGGGTATGGATTCTCTGGTGAGTGAAGAGTTGCCATCAGTTCTATATGCCCTTCTCTTGAATTCTGAGCAGAGAAGGGACATACTGCACTTGCTCAGTGACAAGTGAATGGCACCATTCGTGTCCTTAGAGGTATGCTGCCACAGGAATGAATCATGAATCACAAATTACTGGACCCTGAGAAGGTGTTGGGAGTGTGCTTTGGAGACTGGTACATGTGTCTCTCTTGGAGTGTGTGTGTTGGGGGAGAGAAGGTACTGGGAGGCATTTTGGAGGTGAGCAATGCATGGTTAGCATATCTAGAGAATATTTGCAGGCCCTTGGACAAAGCCATAGCTTGTCTGAAACCAGAATTAACGCCTGCCTGGTACTTGCTTCCCATTCTGAATCTCAAAATCCCTTAAATAGAAATATTTAAATAGGTTCAATAGATTGGAACCTGGGACCTTATAAAAGCAAAACACATGCTGTGCCATGGAGCTACATTCCTTCCACTGATACAAGACTATGAGAACCAGTCAGTTTGGTATCCCTTGCAGTCTTTCTTCCTATATGAAATGTCTTATTGATCTGTGAGATGGGCTCACAGATCAATAATCCTGCGTAACTATACGCGGCCAGCCTAAAAAGCCGGCCGCTGTATCCTAGGCCCACTGCGGCCTGCACCGACGTGGCCCGGGCACACCTCGGTGTAAGGGGCCTCTGGTGTAATGGGCCTCCTCGGATGCACACGTGTAAGGCCGGTCCGGGCTGCGAAGGGGCACTTTCCAGGCTGCATTGTTGGCGATGGCCTAGTAAGTGAGGCACCGGCGCCGCTTACACGCGACGAGCCACAAATGTGCTTTACAGCACATTTGCGACTCCTTTGGCTGGCGGAGCAGGAGCTCCGTTGGCCTAAAGTTACGCAGGGTTGTGCCGTTAATAGGGCAAGTTGTGAATACTGCTAACAAGGAAAGCTTGCAAACAAAGTCAGATAGGTATTATCTAGCAGATACCAGCATACTAGGACTATCAGTGCTATGTTTAGCTAATATCAGTATATCAGGAAGCCTCTCAATGGTGCTTCACTCTCCACTCTCCACCCAATTTTGCAATTCTTGTTCTCACTTCCTCAGGCTTTGCCCAATTTGCTTGTCCAACCTTCCTTAGCAATTTTGGTCAACCTGCAGGTCTCCTTTGGCAGGGGAGTCTTGGCCCTTCCCACTGTCACTGACTTAGCTCTTTTGATATCTGAGGTCCTAGTCAGAGTAGATCCACCCAGATAAATGCTTAGTTGCGACTCTGGAGACTTTAGAATTCAAAAAGAGAAGTCAACAAGCATCCTTGTAGCATCTTCACCTATGGAGTTCTGAACACCAACCCTGTAGGTGCACTTTTGTGGAGCATTCCCAGAGCCTTTTGCAGAAAAGAGAAATTAAGGCAGGGCTCTTTGGAGTGAATTTCAAATGCACACATTTCCATAGGCCATTAACACCTAATAGTCAGTAATACTGTATGAAAAGCAGTGATTTATAGACTGTTATCCAAATGGGTGAAATATTTTATTTATCTAGGGCAATGACACAAAACATTATGTTTTCAATGTGACTAAATATCAGTTTTATATTTCCAGAGCCAGATTTGAAACTTAATTTTTTGGGGACAGCATTCTGTAAAATACTGGAAAATAAATAGAAGATTGACCTATCAGTTCAAGAAACTTTCAATAACAAGTTCTCATGTTATTAAGCACTGAAAGCTTTTTAAAGAATGAATATGGCAAGGTAAGCTTGTTACATGCACAGGAAGTTGGCTTTTAGTGACTGGAATACAGATTAACAAGTCTCCGATGTACAACCATCTCCAAATGAGGAGCTGCTCAAGGCCGACTCAGTCCTTGCAAAACTACAGACACGTGAAAACTACAGAAAAGCAGAGTACCCAGAAAAGAAATTTATGGACAAGGCAGTCTCTCAAGAGTGTTATGAGAAGGGATAACTGTGCAATAAAATACTTTATGGCAGTTGTTTAAGAGATGCCAGACAATTCCAGTATTTCAACAGAGGGAAGGGGGGAGGGGAGAGAAGACACAGTTAACATCTCCAAAACACTGATATGGCAATTGTTTTTAATCTTGCTCAGTGGCTGCAGTATGTCCTGGTAAATTATGTCAGACATTCAAAGAAGTGCATTACAGCTACAGGTTTCTCAGCTACTAGGAAAATATAATCACAAATACTAACTATAGTTGGAAATGACGACGGGGGACAATGGCACGATGGGGGCAATGGCACGACGGAGCACTGCGGGGGCAGGATGATGGGGGACAGCAAAATGGTGGCACGACGATGGGGGACAGCAAGATGGTGGCACGGTGACGGGCAGCACGACGATGGGGGACAGCCCTCACGATAACAGAGGACAGCAATGGCGGCACAGCGACGTGCGGCACGGCAACGAGGGGCACCAATGGCGGCGGCGGCAGGGACAGCAATGGCGGCAGCGACAGGCGGCGGCAACGGCAGATGAAGGGCATGACAAAGATGATGGTGGTGGTGGCAGAATAGCAACGGCGGGACAGGCAAGTCTAATTAATTTTGGCTAACAATAAATAAAATAAATAAATAAATAAGGCCCAAAATTTTTGCGCCTCCCCCCCAAAAAGAAAAATATTTTTAAACATTTTATTTATTTACTTGATGGGGGGGGTCCCGGTTTAGAACCGGAAAATCTGGTAAGCCTAGATAGGAACAACATATTTTGATTGAGCTCATATGCTTGGCAATATGGACCTCCTCTTTAAAACAAAAGTCAAATAAGGCAATTCTAGAGCACAGACTCAGACATCACCCTATGTTCTACTATAAAACTAATTTGTACAAGAGGACAGCTGAGCCTTTGTCAAAACACAAAGAGATGACTGGAAACAGGAACAACAGAGAAATATGGGATACAAGACCAATTAATAATTGTGCCTTTAAGTTGGGAAATTTTGTCCAAGGCGTACTGCATTAGGACACAGATGAATGAATCAAAGTCATAGCTTTTATGCAACACACATACTTCTGTTGAAAGGGATATTCAAAGTGACATTATCATTTACTCCAGCGGAGGGGAACCTCCGGCCCGTGGGCCGGATCAGGCCCGCGTGGCCATCGGCTCCGGCCCTCGGGGAGATTGCCGGGAGGCCGCCCAACCGGCCCCCGGAGGCTCCGCCGGGTCCACGCGGAGCCTCCGGAGGCCGGGAGAGGGCCTCCACACGTCCTTTCGGGCTGCCGGCTCGGCCCGTTCTGACCAGGCCCTCGTTGGTGATTTTGCACATGCGTACAAGGCCAATGAGGGCAGCTTGCCCTCATCGGCCTTGTACGCATGTGCAAAATCGCCGACGAGGGCCTGGTCAGAACGGGCCGACCGGCAAGCGAGGAGGACGTGCAGGGGCCCTCTCCCGGCCTCCAGAGGCTTCGGACGGTGAGCGTGGAGCCTCCGGAGGCCAATGGGGGGCCGGGGAGCCCTAAATTAAATAATTAATTTAAAAATGGTGCAAACATTTTTTAAATATTTAAATGGCCCTCGGCGGGGAAAAGGTTCCCCACCCCTGATTTACTCTCTTATGTTCACCTCTAATGCACCTCACTCTACAAAGTCATTTAGTGTTTGTATTGCACTTCTGCTCTAAACATATTTGGTCCTACAAACATACTTAGGCTTTCGTGGTTGGAAGATTTTGAACCAAAATTAAAAGCATTGTTCGGGTAATTAAACCATAGTCCAAAAGAGTTATGTCCCGACGTTTCGCTGCCACATGGGAAGCATTGTCAAAGGATCTTTTGGATCTCCATACCTTTGACAATGCTTCCCACAAGTGGCAGCGAAACATCAGGAGATAACTGTTTTGAACCATGGTTTGATTACCCAAACAATGCTTTTAATTTTGGTTCAGATATTGACAGCGCAATCCTGCTGTATTTTCGGGTGGCGGAACATTAAGTAGTCACAAATGTGCCGGAAAGCACATTTGAGACTACTTTAGAGCTGGGAAGACCAGTGCAAGGTCGGCCTTCCCAGCTCTGCCGCAGGCTGCCCGCAGCGGAGATCAAGATTCGGCGGGCGGCCTCGGCCACCCGACGGATCCTTAAGCAGGATTGGGCTGTCCGTCCTGTTCAGCCTTATAGCTACCTTGTGAACTAAATGGAAATAACAATGTTTTAACAGGAGTAGTACTGGGGCTGAGAGGCAGTAAACTGCCCTACATCACAATCTGAGCCCATGACAGAAGTAGGACTTCAACTTACAACTCAAATGAATCAATGCCACACACAACAAAAGCAAGTCTCAAATCAAAGTCCAAAATCTTCCAAATCAAAGCCCAAATCTTTATTATTGGTACACAGTGATACAGACCACACAGATGGTAGTGTCTGTCTGAATGAAAAGAAAAGTATACTGTATCTTTTAAAATCTTTGAACTTTAATATTTTCGAGTACTACAAGAGTGGATTCATCGATTTCTAGTTCTTTCTCTTACCCCTCCCCCCCCAGAAACTATAGGTTATTACATGTTACTGATAAACCAACATGGATAGTCAGCCACTCTGCAATATTAAAAAAAAAACAAGAGGCCAAGCTACCAAATTCACCAACTGTCTTCCCTGAATTTGTTCACCAGATGGCAGTAGGAAGACAATCTAGTGGAACAGCAAATGAGAAGTAAAATGTCAAATAATCCACACACAAAATGAACTGCTGGATTTTGTTTGTTCTTGAGAGATTTCCCACAGTCGAGGCAAGGGTCGCTTCTCATTTCACCTCTGCAAAGAAATGAAGCTGGCAATGATTCTGGTAAAACATTCACTGGCAAGTTCATAGGAATCCTGGTTACATTTCCTTGAAGACCAAACTCAAGTTTTCATTTCTGCAGATGAGATGAGCTATCAAATGGGGGAGCTCATTATTTAAATCTTTAGAATGCCTCACTACTTGAACTTTGCTTAATGCGAAAATGGGAGTATTTTTCTGAGGCAAATGAAAATGCACCCTAGAGTAAATCCACCAATGCCATTAGTCCTGGTTGCCAAATAAGGGACAATAGGCAGTGATAGACCATTTCTATCTCCCCAGTTTCTTTCTTTGAAATCAAGAACTTGGTATATCACCTTTTCCAAGGTATCTCCAAATGATCCACATGCAATTAAAAACATAAAAATCCAAGTGTTCTGGTTCCCTTAAGGCTGTGGCAGGGCTGGTATACATAGCAGTCATGAAAATGACTATCAGGAAAAACCTGGCAGCAGGTGAGAGTTATGGGGGGGGGGGACACACACAGCTTCTCCTCCCCAGGTCACAGCTGTAAGAGAGGCCCCTGGTGGTCACCTCTTCCTCTTCAATGATTCCACTGGGGGAATGAGATGGCAACCATTTTCACTCTAGTTCAGGTGTTCGGCCTAGTTAAGACCCTCATGTGCAGTGCACATGCCCCGACTTGTCCCTGCTAATGGGCAAAGGCATTCTGTCTTTCTTTATGGCAGAATTTGGTATTTTGACTACCTTACTTGTTCAAATCAGGAGTCTATTTCTCTCAAATTGCTTACAGTACTGGTCAGGGACATAAAGCAGCCGGCGTCCAAACACATGGATACCACGAGTTGGTAAGTTACGGAAACAAAGACATTTCACAAAGTAGAACAAACTTCTTCCAAGATTTAGGATATACGGGTAAAGATGCCATGTTAACAGTACAAGCCTGAATAGAAATAATATCCAACACCGATCATGGGTTTCCGATTACTTGGTAATTTCATCTTCAATCCTTTGGGATTGTTCCTTTGAAAAGGTTCCGAGCGTCAGAACGAAACGTCAGGACTTCACTACGTGTGCCTCAGATTTTAATTGTATTTTTCACGCTCATGGCTGCCACGAATCGGAAACCCACGATCAGTGTTGAATATTATTTCTATTCAGGCTTTTACTGTTAACATGGCATCTTTACCTGTATATCCTAAATCTTGGAAGATAATTGCGGGCCATGAAAGCTTCCATTCTAACTAGAACAAACTTCTTTCTCCAACATTCACTTCCCTGACAAGACTATACAGGAAGTCCTCACTTAAAGTTGTTGATAGGGTCTTCTTGGAAACTGCAACTTATACTTCACATTATAAGTGAAACGACTTATAATGAAACCATTTTTACCATACGCAATTGATAAATGTAAACATTCCTATTCCCATTTTCCTATCTACTTTAAACGAAACAACTTTGAGAACTTACTGTATTATATAATACTGGAAGACAAAAAGAACAGCAGCAGCCAGACAAAAGGATTGCTAATCAATCCTTTAATTTTTTTTAATTGCCTTTAAAAGAAATTTGCCCTCAAATAGAGGCATGTTTGTAGTATCTCTATTTATTGCAATATTAACAGTATGGATGGCATTTCTTTGAATGAAGGAGGTCAAGGACCTACTCAAGTAAACGAATTTTAACAGGGGTTATTTTAGCCATGACTCAATTTACTCCCAACTTAGAAGTGTTTGTGTAAACACTCAGTGTCAGTGTCAAAATCATCACCTCTTAAAGTGAAATGTGTTTGAGGCAAGCTTCGGTAAGAATTATTCTGATTACTGGGTAATATAATCCCTGAGGGAACATACCATACAGTATGAGACTGTGCATGAACATTTAAGCTCTGGTTAGGTGCATTTTTTTAAACAAAAAACTTATTTACCCTGGAATTAACAACCTGGGCAACATTAACCATTCTTTTTATTTGCCTAACACTAGTAAAGGTTGTTATGCAAACCTTATATCATAGCCACAAAATCTTATCTACACATGTCCAAATATTACTACTCCCATTTTACAGATAGGAACCTTAAAAAGGTAGATCTCATATTTAGCAGGAGAAGAGCAACTATCCCTATCCACCCCAGCCCAGTGTCTCTTCTAGCAGCTGTTTGCTGGTGTTTCTTACACTGGTCAACACACTTTTTCTGGCATAAGGTATTCCAATGGTTTTAAGGTAATTTTGGGGTGCTGATTCCAAATCTGGCATCAGTTTTTTTTTGTGTGTTTTTTTTGTAGACCAGTGTTATGGTTCTTTTTACACTGTGAGCCCTGTCGGGACAGGGGACCATTTACTTATTTGTGTTCTGTAAGCCACTTCTTTTTTGTTAATAGCTGTATATAAATATTTGTAGTACAGGTGTGCCCCCCTTAATGACGGATCACTTAATGACGATCCGCATATATGACGGAGGTTCCCAAAGTGTAAACAAAGAATTAAAAAGTACTGTATTTTAAATGCAAAAAAAAAAAAAAAGTCTTTAACTCTCTGTGTTTGCGTGGGTATTTCTACTTCCATGGAGAGGTAGAAATCGTGTTGAGATTTGTATTACACTCATAATGTATACTGTGTTTACCATTCATTTCCTATTACAACTCCACTGTGTTACACTGAGGACTCGCTTAATGACAGTTTCACTATATGACGGGTTTTCCAGAACATATCCCCGCCTTTAAGCGGGGGATACTAGTACAGGTATCATGAATTGACCAACATTTTGACAGCCCTAGCAGGGGCACCATCATTCATACTCTGAATGGAACTCTTTCACTGATTAAATGTACCGTAAGTTGTGCATATTTTATCAATTCTTGTATTTGATGGCCTGATTACAAATTGTTACATATATTTTGATGTTATATACGATAGGTTATTCTGGTAGGTAGCTTTTTGATGTTACAATGTATTTGGTTTGGGTGCTCCCAATCCTCTCATTATATTGTATGAGTGCATGAGTGCGCATTCTAGATATATTTCAGGACATTTACGCAGCCGCTCACTACATCAAATGAGTAAAAATGACCTAATGGACTTTGCTACTTCAGTCTCCACCTCAAAGTGGTCGTGTGAATTGACCATGGCCCAGTGTGGACATGGCTCAATCTCCAAACCAGTTAAGAGTTCAGTGCATCAGCTTGTATGCTCTTTTCCTGTCCATCTTCCTCCTTTTGTATGGGTGAATTCCTCTCTCATGACCCAGAGCTAACCATGGTACAGCATTAAAATCTGCACCAATGTTTTTGTTGACCTTGGTTAATTCAAAACCACTTCACCATTGTTTCTGTGGTTTGGAGCTACCTACGGTCAGCAAAAATGCTAGTCAGGTGTAATGTCAACCATGGCTACCTCTGAAAGGAAAAGGTGGAAATTAGCATGCAAGAGTCGAAGGACAGAAGGAAAGTAAACAACAAAATACTAACCTCATCTCCTAACAATTTTTAAAGAAGGATTGTTAATGCAACAGCAAGATGCCTTACCCTCCAGACAGTGAATTCATGGGGTCTTGCTAAGCTCAGATTTTGAACTCAGTTAATTTGGCACAGAAATTCCATAATGAAATGGTGTAGTGGTTTGGGAGTCGGACTTAGACCTGGAAGATCCAGGTTCAAATCCCCGCTCAGCCACGAAGCTTCCTAGGTGACCTTGGGCCAGTCACTATCTCTCAGCCCCACCTACCTCACAGGGTTGTTGTGAGAACAAAAAGGAGGGGAGGAAATATGTACACCACTCTGAGCTCCTTGGAGGAAGGGCGGTATAAAAATGTGAAAAATAAATAAATAAATAAATAAATAATAGAAAAAACAGACGGTCTGACACTAAGTGAAACTGCAGTGACGTTGTTTGTGTGTTTTAAGACAAGGAAGCAGCAATAAAATACTAATAGCAGTTTTTAATCACCATCTCTCCTTCCGTGAACACCACCTGTGTTCTACCTTCCAAATTACTATTTTCACAGTCTGGCTTGAATTCTGCTGGCAAATAAGGCTTCTGGCCAAGAACAGCAAGTCAAAGAAAAAAATCAAAGCTCAAACCATTCATTAGGAATGGAAAATTGCAACGCATGTCCTAGTTCCTGGCAAACATAGTTGCTTTTAAAATGAGATGATACAGAAATAGTCAGCATTTTTTTTTTAAAAAGGTATCGCATATGCTAGTAGCATAATGGAAAAATCTATTTAAATTATACACACAAAAATGTGACAAAACTATGTGACAATGAGACTTTGTTGCCAGCATTCTCTCTTTTCCAACACGTGTGCAGTCTATCCTAACTTCATTTTGGTTTCTACTAGCTGATATTTCCCTTGGAGAGAGCTAGGACTTTGCCTGGGGGGGGGGGGGTGGTTTGAGGTCAGACTGATCACTTAGGAGTGGCCATGCTAATCCAGGGCCTTTAAGGGGAAGGAAGGCTGTAGCGCAGGGCATTGGTGTCTCCTTTTCTCTAAGATCTTGTAAATTTGGGTGCTCCATCTCGATATAATTTTGCTGCAAACACAAGTCCTACTGCATAATAAATTAAGCTTTAACTGCCCAGTGGCTAGGTCACCTGGACAGTCTTTTCAGAAAGACTCTCTAGAAAGACTCTCCCACCAACAATCAGCTCACACCCTGCCATGCCTTTTGTCACCCAGTCTCTGATTGGGGTGCAATCAAGCCCTTTGTGTCCTCCTGAAAGGACACCCTTTAACTCAATCAAGTCCAGGAAACTCCCCTAGCTGCTCACCCAGGATAAGCTCCAGATACTACAGTCTACCCAGGAATGCTTTTGTCTTCTTTGTGCAAAGCCCTACAGCTCCCCAGGCTCTGGAAGCAGAATTCTGTCACATTTCATTTCGAAGATATCCGTGCTGCTGTGCACTTGGTGGTCTCTTCCCCCCTAAAGACCTCCACCATTTTGAGTCAGCTTGCCATTTGCCAAGGTGTTTCATGCTGCTGAGCGTTTCATCATCTTCATCTCTACATGCTGCTTGTTTGGAGGTCTCTTCACCATAGAGACCTCCATCATTCCATCTTTACTGCCAAGCAAAGATGTCCATGCTGTTATTTAGAGGTTTCTTTCTCCACAGAAACCTCCACCATTTTGGCATTTTCTTCGTGGAAGTGTCCATGCTGCTGTGTGTTTTGAAGGTCTTTTTCCTAGTAGTCTTCCTTCATTTTGTGGTGCTTTTTTCTACACTGAAAGCTCCCATGCTGTCTGCTTTTTGGCCAGGCTTGTCCCGTTTTGGAAAGCTTCTTGCTTTGGTAGCTATCCTCACCCTCGGAGGAGCTACATTCCCTACCAAAAGGAGCATCTTTTTGCTGCCTTTCACTGGAACTTGAAGTCATGCAGCCCAGCTTTGCAGCATAGGAGGACATCATAGCTAGTTTACTCAGCAGATTAGAATCAGTAATCTCTTTTCTCCCATCCCTTTGATCCCCCTAACAATCCTCTCTCTCCCTTCTAAAAGCCTCCATTCTCTGTGTTTGTGTTTTAAAGTCTCCCGCTAATTGTCTCTTTTTCATTGGCTGGCTGAGGAGGAAATGTAGGCAGCTACAGCCTGACTTTCACTCCCACTCTTTTCTTCATTTAACTCCTGCCTGTGCAAAGTGGAGCTATTTTACAAGAATTTTTTTCACCCACAACCACTTAAGTTTCTGAGAAACTGATCACTTCAGCAAAGTAACTGATCTTTCAAATAAAGTAAATGCGCCTTTTCCTTGTTTGCCTATATTTCTTAATAAATTCTATCCACTCTGAAATGCTCAGTCTCATGGTTACTGTTAGCCTAATTAGAGGCACTTTGCTATGAGGTAGTTTGTACTGCTATCCATGTGAATGATTCCAAAACTGTCAGACACTGCTGAATTTGACCTATCACTCTAGAAGTATTGCTAATTCCTCAAATTTCAGTTTCATTCTAGGGTGGACAGATCCAGCTCAGTGTGTGTGCTTGTGCAAGCACAGTCATGACATGTGTAGGAATAGACGTATGTGTGTGCACGCACGCGCCGTTGCTGAAGCGTGGCGCACGGGGCGGCGTGCCCCGACGCCCGCACGCACCCGCCCCGAAGCTCCAAACCCCGCGCCCGGAGTCTCCGAGCCCCCGGGAGAAGGCCTCGGAGCGTCCTGAGACCTTCTCCCAGGCTCGGAGCGTCTGGAAGGGCGACCCGAGGCCTTCTCCCGGCCTCGGAGCCGGAGAAAGCCTAGGAGCGTCCACCACGACCGGCAGCGTCCGGGGCCTTCTGAGAAGGCCCACGGTGTCACCGTGCTATTTATATTCTTTTTCGCGCATGCGCAGAACGGAAATGGGCAGCCCTTGCCTCAGAAACGTTCTGCGCATGCGTGAAAAAAAGAATAAATAACGCGCAACACCGTGGGCCTTCTTAGAAGGCCCTGGACGCCGGAAGAAGAGGGTCGCCTTCTCAGAAGGCCCCCGGACACCGAAAAGAGGGTCGTTGGGCGCCGCCCGGGGGGGGACGTGCGTCTCTCCCCCCCAGCTCCCAGGTGACGCGCATCCAGTGACACTACTGTGTGTGTGTGTGTGTGTGTGTGTGTGTGTGTGTGTGCGTGTGCGCGAGAGAGAGAGAGAGAGAGAGAAAGGAAAAAAAAAGAAAGCTATTGGGAACAGCTTCATCATTATGAAATGTGCAAACTATGTTCCAACAGATAAAGTGATAGCAGAGTAAAAACCCAGCAAAAAGATCAAATGTGGAAGGGAAAAACGATTGTAAAATGGGATATTTCCCAGTGGGACCCAAAAGCCAATATGGTATTTTCTACATCAGCAAGAGACACTTTATTACAACCTTGAAGTTTTGATTTGTTGTTGCATGATCCAGAACACCTGGCTATGTAAAACGTAGTATCCATTAATGCACAGTTATACCAGCCTCTTTAATTCAGACACATTTTTAAAAAACAAAATGTGGGAAAGAACACAAAAGGAAGAATAGGAAAATCAGATGAGCACAGAACAGACGAAGTGAAAGGGGGGGATGGTACAAAAGGCTAGGGAGTTTACAGCGCAATCCTGTGTACAATTGTGCCGGATGAGCACGTGCTCCCCTGGCGCACGGTGGTGTAAACGTGCCGTAATGTGCGTTTATGGCACCCGGCAAGTAAAAACTGCCGACTCAGAGGCCAACAGCCCTTACCCTGCACCCCCACGCCCGACAGAGCGAGTAAGGCCTACACTGGCCGGGGTGTAGCCGCCTGGAGAGGGCGGAGATATCGGCGGCGAGATACGCCGATATCCAAAGCCCTCTCCAGGCCCGACGCGGCCTTACACAGAGGGCTCAAATGGACACGAGATCCAGAGCTCGCGTACATTCGAGGAGGCCCATTGGGCCTCAAGCCACTTACATCCGAGGAAGGGGATAATCGTCCCCTTCCCTCAAGATGCACCCGGCCTGCCCCAGGGCAGGTTGGACCTAGATAGGATACGGCCGCCGGCCCTTTAGGCCGGCCGTCATATCTTACACAGGATTGGGCTGCTAGTCAATGTCACCTTACTACTTAGGAGGAACTGAATAAAATTTCAGTGCATTTCAGTAAATGCTTCAACTCCCTCCTTAACATCGAGAGTGACTTAAACACTTGCACCATGCAAACTGACACACACAGCCAAATTTTGGTTTAAGAAAAAAAAATGGTTTCCTTTCTTCCAATTATAATGTCTTTAAACGATGGTGTTCCCAGTAGCAATGTATGGTTACGAGAGTTGGACCATAAGGAAGGCTGAGCGCCGAAGAATAGATGCTTTCGAACTGTGGTGCTGGAGAAGACTCCTGAGAGTCCCTTGGACTGCTAGGAGATCAAATCAGTCAATCTTAAATGAAATCAACCCTGACTGTTCCCTGGAAGGACAGGTACTGAGGCTGAAACTCAAAATATTTTGGCCACCTAATGCGAAGAGAGGACTCTCTGGAGAAGACTCTGATGCTGGGAAAGATTGAAGGCAAAAGGAGAAGGGGAAGGCAAAGGATGAGATGGTTAGACAGCATCACCGATGCAACGAACATGAAAATGAGCGAACTCAGGAAGATAGTGGAGGACAGGAAGGCCTGGCAGGATATGGTTCATGGGATCACGAAGGGTCGGACACAACTTAACGACTGAACAACAAATTTTCCTGTATAGATCTATTTATTGTATATACCATCACTGCACGGTTAACTAGTTTCCATTATGAAAAGCAAAATGACATTTTATGGTTATCAGCATAGGCTTTTTTTTCATTCTGTATCTCATCTGTATTTGTTGCAAAAGCTTGAAATGACAGTGTAAGTACCCTTTTGCCTGAAATGGGAAAAAAATGTGGGATACCAAGATTGTCAGCATAGGAAGTCTGAATAATATATAGAGTCACAAGGCTGGTAGTAAATCAGCTACGTACTATCCAAATCCTGGAACTATGCTAGCGTGAACATACAGCGATTGCCCTGTATGTTTTTTGTAGAACAATAAAAAAATAAAAACATTAAAATGACTTGTTTTATTATCATTTTATAGTGCTTGAAATAAACTAAGCACTGCACAGAGGAAGAGGAAAAAGTCAAGTTTCTTAAGTACAAACATTACGCAAAAAGAAAAAGGTAAGCAAGGCAAAAGGGGAGATCATAATGTGTGAAAATTCATAAAAGCAGACAATTAGTATTACGTTATGGAAGTTTCTTTTTTATAAGCAAAAACAAAAAGGAAGAATCCCTTTAACTTCAAGAAGCCATAATTAAATAGTGCTAAGCTTTAGTATGGTATCCTTTCAGAGAAGCAATCACCATGTGAAATATGAAATACTGAAGTTTCCCAGATGGAAACTGTACCATGTCCATTTATTACCCGTTTTCCATCCATTTCTTTGTTTAGGAAAACAGCAGACTCTAGATAAATATTACTCAAACAACATACAGTATACAAGGTGGGCCCCTATATCCACGGATTCACAATCCACGGTTTCAGTTATCCATGGATTGCGGGGACCCCCCCCCCCCCAGGCTTTTACCTTTTTCCCCAGTAAGCTTCATTTCTTCCTTAAACAAACAGGAGAAGCAGCCTCTGTCTGGCTGCTTATTGCAGGCAAGTAGAACGAGACTGAGTCCTAGACAGGCTCTGCAAGGTTAACAGAAACCTTGCAGAGCCTCTCTAGAACTTAATCTCGTTCTACTTGCCTGCAAGGGAGGCTGCTTCTCTGTTTTGTTTTAAGGAAGAAACAAAGCTTGCTGAAAGAAAATAAGAGCTGGGGGGGGGCGCACGCCTGCCCACAGGGGAGGCAGGGCGGGGGGCCCTCAGGAAACCATGGAGGGGGTGTTCGCTCTTATCCACAGTTTCAAGTATCCACGGAGGGGCCTGGAACATATCCCTAGAGGATATGAGGGGAGTACTGTACAACAGGGAAACTTTATTGAGTTGAAAGGCTCATGAAAGGCTCCTAATGAAAGGCTCCTGAGAAAACTCCACAGTCAGGGAATAAAGGGCAGGTCCTCTTGTGGATTAGGAACTGGTTGAAGACCAGGAAACAGCGAGTGGGAGTCAATGGGCAATTTTCACAATGGCGAGAGGTGAAAAGCGGTGTGCCCCAAGGATCGGTCTTGGGACCAGTGCTTTTCAACTTATTCATAAATGACCTGGAGTTGGGGATAAGCAGCGAGGTGGCCAAGTTTGCGGATGACACTAAACTTCTCCGGGTGGTGAAGACCAGCAGGGATTGTGAAGAGCTCCAGAAGGATCTCTCCGAACTGGGAGAACGGGCAGCAAAATGGCAGATGCGCTTTAATGTAAGTAAGTGCAAAGTGATGCACATTGGGGCAAGAAACCAAAATTTCACATATACGCCAATGGGTTCTGAGTTCTGGGACCATCGCCGTCTCTGCCATTACCACCCAATCTTCACGCCGCTCAAATGGTGCGATTTATGCCCCCGCAGGCCGCTTTGTTCCCCCCCCCACATGCCACCTGCGGGCCACCACTTCTGCTGAATTAAATTGACCAGTTCTCAAATTCTCCTGCCATCAAATTCCAAAGTTCTTCAAAATTTGGCAGCAATCATAGTTATATACCGGTACGTTGATTTGTTTTAACTTTTGGAAGAAAACGTTTTTCTTTCAAGTTCCAGTATCTCTCTAAAATTCAGTATCTTGCTTCCAATAACTAGTCCAAAAGAGTATACCTTCCAATTTGTTCTAGTACAGGAATTATTCCATGATAAGAGCGTTGTGCAAGTTAGCCCTCCTTGACAGTCATTTAAAGTACCTGTCGAATACTACTGGTAGTTCCTTTTTTAAAAAACCAACTCTCCAGTATTGACGAACATCAGTATTTTTTTTAATGCTTCTGTCCTAACTGTGGCCTTGCTGGTTGTTGTTGTTGTTCAGTCGTTAAGTCGTGTCCGACCCTTCGTGATCCCATGAACCATATCCCGCCAGGCCTTCCTGTCCTGGCCTTGCTGGTTACCGGTATACAAATCTGAAGGAATTGTTCTTGTTGTTCCCCAAACACCTCTGGATAACAGAGGAAGCACTGAAACAGGCTGGGGGGGGGGGGGGGACGACACCAACTTTCACGAAACACCTGAACTGGCAACTTGCTTAATCCCATGAGCAAACACCTTCCATTTGTGTATCTACCCTACACAAGTTGCCACTTGGATGTTATCCTGGAAATATGGCAATGGAGGACATACAAGTCCCCTGCTAACTGGGCAAGAGGCACTTTTTCAATTGGTGCTCCTCTTATATTTATCAGGCGGAGAGTAACTGCCCCCCTTTCACCCCAGCACAGTGTCTTTGCTGGTGGTGTTCTGCATCTTTTTTAGATTGTGAGCCCTTTTGGGACAGGGAGCCATTTAATCATTTGATTTTGTCTGTAAACCTTACTTCAGAGCAGACATGCCTAGGATTGCCTGTTACTTTACTTTTTGTTTAGATCCACTGAAAACCAGGCCATGGGAAGTGAAATAAAAATCACAGTTGGGAAGTTATGCAATATGTAAGCACTAGCAAGATCAGACCTTGGAAGTGTTGTGGTTGGCTCTTGCTTGCCAGAACATTTAGAAAATGGATGAAGTGACAAATCGCAGAGTTTAGATGCAAGTGCCCCCCGCTTACGATTGCAGATTTTTGCTCACATGTAAAATAACAGTGTTGATAGGTATTGTTTACTGTAACTCCTTGCCCTGATACAAGCTAGTTAGTAGAAGACATATTAATCTGCCTTTAGAAAGAATATACAAACGCAGAAAAGAATTCCTTTTGAAAATTTCTTATAGTTCAAATTAGAAAAAATATAAAAGTGTACTTATGCCAGTGTAACTTGCCGTATGTTGATGGACGCAGGACGGACACCAGCGTAACCCCCCTCGGACGCCACGCACGCGCAGTTCTGATGCAGGACAGATGCCAGCACAACTCCGCCAGTGCAGGGGGCATTCTGGGGGTGTCCGAACGCCCCCGGAATGCCCCCTGCACCGGCGGAGTTGTGCTGGAGTCTGTCCTGCATCAGAACTGCGCATGTGCGACGTCCGAGAGGGGTTACGCTCTCTTATACTGGCATAAGTGCACTTACACCGGTGCAAGAGTTACACAGGATTACGCTCTGAGAGACTTAAGGGTTTTAAAAATGTTGAATCTTTTTGTTAACTGTATTCGATAAAAACTGTTGATCTGTATGCCCTGTATTAATTACCAAGGTGAATAGTTAATAAGAAATGAGAGGCTGTCAGATACCAAACTTCTGACCCTGCAAAATGTGTAAGCAAAATACATCTGCTTTCTGGACAGATACAAAAAGCAACAAGATATCTGCCATCATGATATTTGAAGCCCGTTGTTGTTATGCTGCATCCTTAAAACACACACACACACACACACACACACACGGGGGGGGGGGGTTCTGAAAAATTCTGCTCCTATAAACTTGGTGCTACCATCTGAATATTTTGAAAAACATTCCTTATATACAGGGATATTGGTTAAAAGTTTGGTTATGATACTGGATGTGTCAAGTACACCTCCGGTCTGCATGACAGGGAAAACAGAAGATGAGAGACTTATGAAAAACTGAGTTCTCAGATCATAAAAAGATAGATTTATGGAGCAACTGTTCTGACAGGAGAAAGAAAAATACGAAGGTTAAATAATACACTTCAATTTTTTGAAGTTCTAAACTGGTAAATTTGCTGTGGTCACTACAAGTTACACGCTTGATATAGTTCTCCTAAAGACTAAAAATAAATTTAGGTGACTGGCAAGAAACTTATAACATTTAACGGCCCAATGCCACCTAAGGGTTATGATAATGGAACAGAGGTTCTGCTGTCATAAATGGTCATACGGCAGCACAGTGGGCATGCTGCCGACGGCCATTTTGGAACCGCCACCGCAAGTGGTGGTGGCCTGCTGCCACAGCCAGCTACCAGTGGAAGTGCAGGTAAGTCAGTGGGGTGGGGGGGCATGCAGAGGGAGGAATGGGGCTGAGAGGTGAACAGAAGAGTGTCTGGGCGGGGAGGGGGCGGGCAGGAGGCGGAGCAGGGGAGAGAGAGGGTGGATCCTGGAGGCACCAGCATGCACCTGGATCCTATCCCCATTACCTATCCTCTTCCCTCTCTCTTATTCTTCTCCGTTCCATACCAACAAAATGGCTGGTGCAGATCTGAGGAGATTCAGGCATCAGAGGCTTGACTCAGGGTAAGGAGGTTCTCCTTCTTGCTTTGAGGAGACCTCCACGACTACCCCTCCTTCGGCAGGATGCAATGCATGCTCCGTTGACATGGCTGTATTGGTGGGAGGGTTTAGTTAAGATTGGGCTGTATGAGTCCTTGGTCCAAATGAGGCTAAAGGCTAATCTCCACCAACTCCAGTTGCGTTGCGTTTGAATCTGGAGGCTCACAAGCGTAGGGGACAGGACGCCCCGCCCTGAAACGCTGCCCTGGGCTCCACCAGTTTCTTCAACGCGCTTGTCCCTCCTTGTAATAATGCTAAACTATGATTGGCTGAAACACGTGCGCTCCGATTGGCTGAAAGCCCCCTCTTATCCCATTGGTCAAACAGTTTGCTTCACGTCCCATCCTCTCTCAATCATGAGCATGGTGCACGGCCGATCGCAACCGAACTCAGGAGAGCACAGCTCTCCCGCGTTCCATGGCAATCAGTTAAAAAGGCAGCCACACTGCTCTGCACACGTCACACACGCCCGAGACACGCTGGGAGAAGTACGGTGTAGATCAGCCTTATTGGAAGTGCTAGGGCTTAACTACCCAAGTGGCACAAACAAATGTTAGAAAGGGAAACAGCACTGACAACAATAATAGGCACTAGAAGTAGGTCAATAGGGTTCAAGTACTGGAACTATTTCTTAAAGCATTTTATTTATTTAAAATGATGTCTATTCTGATTTTCCCTCCGAATAAACGGACAGCACAAGGCAGCACCATCCTTTTTCATTTGACAAGGCTTCTGGAGCAGCTGGCATAACCTCAATAAAACAGCAGATTGGTTTTCTCCTTCGGCCATGTTATTGGCTGCTGCTTCTCCTCTTCCCGCTTCTGCTCACAGGGCAACTGATGGTAGGCTGTGTCCAAAGAAAGTTAGCCATGACCAAGTTCCATTGAATTTAATAAAACCCTCTTTGAATAAAATGCACCGTGTTAGAAGACCAGAAAAGTACGATCTCGTCCTTGTGACAAGAAGGCATGTTCCTGCATTGGAGGACCTTAATGAGCTTCAGAACTACTCAGCCTTGAGCAAGGCTGCTTTGGAGTCAAGTGTGAGAGACCCTTCAGCTTGGGCGTGAAGAGGTGGACCTTTGAGAAGTTACAGGATGGGGGAGAAGTAAGACGCCTTGCTGTTAATGTAGCCCTGAGTGGAAAGAGCAAATCCAAAGGAACAAAAATATCAAAAATAAATGACATTGAACAAGACCATCCAAATTCAAAGACGAGAAAAGGAGCAAGACGGCTGAAGGGCAGCAATAAGGAAGATATGGAGAGGGAAAAACGTAGGGCACACCTCTAAAGAACTTAAGGGTGTGGTCCTTAGAACCAGTGACTCAATCAATATAAGATTAAGTAGTAGGCATCTTGATAAAGCAAAGTTCCTGGAAGGAACAGTGTGTGTACAGGTTTCACCAGGAGGTCGGGGTCTCTAGACCTATGCTTTGTTTTAAATTTACTTTGTTTTAAATTCTCTTTTCTACTTTGACAGCTATATGAAATAAACATGCGCCTCAATCAAGAAACAGTTAAAAGCCAGAGCACTTGAATTCATACCATTTTAAAACTCAAATCAAAACATACATTTACCTGGACAAAAGCCATCTTTATTTGAAAAGAATTCACTTCCAAGTAAGTGTACTTAGGATAACAGCCTCATCCTCCACTTCAAAATTATTTTTCAAACCAGCAGCTACCACAACAAAGGCATCAAATACAAAATAATTGGAGGGAGTCATAATCGGGGGGGGGGGGGGAGAGAGAGAGAGAGAGAGAGACCGACCAGGAAATGCCTGCTTTTCAGGTCTGGGGCGTTAGGTCTTCAGTTTAAACAGTAGCAAGAAAGGGATCAGCAGAACGACACACAGCAAGGAATTCCACGTGGAATTGAAAGCCACCACCAAGAAGACCTCCTCACACATCACTGTCAGTCAAAGCTCAGAAAATGGTAGAACACGCAAGGCGCATAAAGGTAGGATAGATTCATATGCAATTATTCCAGCTAAAGAAGTAATCAGTGGAAGGTCTGGATCCCTGCTCCTCTTGGCTTTTAAAAGACTATAACTCCCTTGCCACATTCATCAGCTGGTACAAGCTTGCACTGGGCTGTGGCGATAAGGGTATTATTCTCAGGGCTATTAAAGATATTTAGGACATGTAAGTGGGATTGTTATGACTGTATGCTGCTGCTTCCTACAACAACAAAATCTCTGACTATAGATAACTAGCAAGTAAGGAGAAGGATTGTAACCTGACTTTCTGTGGAAGGGCCATAGCTCAGAGATAAAGCACATGTTTTGCATGCAGAATGTCCCAGGTTCAATCTTGCCATCTCCAGACAGAGAGATGTCTTCAATCTTGCCATCTCATAACATCGGAGTGACAGAAGGTAGTTCTGTGTATTTTTTTTTCACTCTCTCCATGCCTCAGCAGTCTCATGTGTAACTGCTTTTGAAGCCATGCCAGTGTTTTCTTCTGCCCTCACACCAGATACCATCTGCACTCAGTGTTGCAGTAAGAGGACACATATCTGCTGCAGCAAGAAAAAGAGATGCTTTCACCAGTGTCGAGAGGCTAGCATCCAGTCTTACAGGGGGTATAACTGCACCAAACTTAATCATCATTAATACTAACTCAGGTTTCCATCATAAACTGGGTTTGAAGCAGGTTAGCAAACCCTGGTCAAGAGGGACCCTAGACCACTTTTCATGTAAATCACACATTTGCTGACAGTGGAAGTCGGACTGTGCCCACTTCCCAAGTAGGACTGACCTCAACATTGGCATGCCCACTGATCTTGTTCCCCCAATGGCTGCATGTTTGAATTTTATGAAAAAAGGAACCCTGTGCACATACTTCACGTGAGCAAAACCACTGACTACCCAGGTTTCACGCTCACATGGAGTACACATCTCTCTCATTAAAGTCAAATAAATACACAGATGCTGAGGATTTGGCCAATGAGCATGTCAACATCAAGAAGGCAGGACCAGTGGTCCTGCTTCTCCCTCTTCTTCTTCTTCGCTGCCCCCCCCCCACTGGTGTTGAGTAAAAACATGGGGAATTACATGAGAGAAGAACTCGAGCTGACATTACCCCTGGTGAACGTCAATAACTGTCCAGAGGCTACTCCCAAACCAGAGGAACTATGGTGCTCCACAGACCTCAGCTGGTCGCCAACTAGATCAATGAGCACTAGAGTTGGGAGATAGGCAGCATAGAGGGTCAGTTGCCATGGCAACGAGGCTGCAGTCCTTGACAGACTGGAAGGGAACCACAGCCTGGTGTAATGGCAACAAGGGAGTGGTTTCCAATCCTGAGAGAGACCCAGACATCTTGCAAGGAGGCAGGGAGTATGTGTGGCCTGCAAAACTAGGTTTAAGACCAGGAAGGCAACAGGCCAGGGAAGCTTGTCTCATAGATTGGCTGGGAGCCAAGAGTCTAAGTAAGCCGAGGAAAGGATCTGCAGGATGCCATGATTTACCCACCCCCTTTGTCCTCATGATCCGAAGCCATAGCCTCAGAATGGGTTCGCTTTCTTCCCAAGCAGGACCCCTTAACTATCAGGGGAAGGGCATTAGGAGTGAAAATATGACCTTCCATTGTACTTCCGAAAGACTGACTGCATTAGGTCTGCACTAGGCTGCTGAACTATGCTGTAAACAAGCACTGTGCATTTCATATGCATTTAAAAAAACTTAAGAACTGAAAATCAAAATTCAAAATGCATTTGAAAATTCAAATTCAATTCAAAATGCACTTGAGAAGTTGAATTTCTCACTAAAAATATACATCTCCAACAATTATCCTGACCTTTTTTAAAAGCTGATTCTTTTCCTTAACCACAAGGAATTCTAGAAAAGATTGTTCAGCGTTATCTTCATGTTTTATTCCAAACTAGAACTCCTCACTCAATTGATTTTTTCCTTGCTGCTCTCCTTTCATCAAAAACAGAACAGACAGCAGTGTTTATATGATGGAATGGCTGCAAAAGAGATCAAGCAAGATAACCATAGTCAATGTTTGTAAAATATGTTTCTATGGTTCATCAGTGTGCTTTCTGTAGAACTGTAGAAAGACCAATAGACTAGTAAATAATTATTGTTCCTTTCATTCATGTTACCTGGTTGAATGCCAAACCACAGCGTGCCGAACTCCCCCCCCCCCCATTTAAAGAAAGAAACATGATACTCATCTTCTAAGAATCACTCAAACACAGACAAACATCAGGTGCACAAAAGTCATATGTAAGAAACCTACTTGTCAACATGGTCTATGAACACACACAGTTTTGCGAGACAGGAGACACATGTGCAAATGAGCTGGGTTAAATACACACATTGCTACAGAGGCTGAAATCCTAGCTTATGAGATATAACCGTTTTATAACACTGAGCTCAATATGCTCACTGAGGCTGCAATCCTATGAACACTTACCTGAGAGTAAGCCCCACTGAACACAATGGAACTTACTTCTGAGTAGACATGCCTAGGATTGGGCTGTCAGTAATTTTAAGCAATATGGCATCCAGAGCTGTGAAGCTGGCAGGGTAAGAAGTATCTGTAGTCCCTATGTAGCCAGTGGGAGGCCTGGAACTGGCCTTAGAGCAGTGATGGCGAACCTTTTGGGCTTGGTATGTCAAAATTTTTGAAAATGCCTAACTCGACTCTGCTGGTGTCAGGGGCGTCGACAAAGGGAAACACGCGGGGCGGGCCGCCCGGGGGTGATGCGCGCACAAGGGTGATGCGCGTCCCCCCGGCACTTACATTTTGATGCTGAAGTTTGGCCCACCTACCCGCCCTCGCATCAATTTGGCTCCAAAATGAGCCGAAAACGCTGCAGGGGGGTGCTCTGCTCCTGCGCGTGATGTCACGCGCGGGGGCAGAGCCGCTTCCTTAAAGGTGACGCGCGCCCCTGCTCTGGGGTGACGCGCGTCCTAGCGATGCGACTGGCTGGTGTGTCGCCCCCCCCCAACTTTTAATAGTACTTTGACTATTGCTACTTTTAATAGTACTTTTGAATTGAACTGAACTGAAAACTATAGAACACATTGCATTTTATTTAACATGATTAGTTACTTTTTTGTTGCTGAGTTTTACTAGATAATAAGAGAGGTCTGCCAAAAACCTCTTCCCTAAATGTTCAAGACAAAAAATGTCAGGGCCCTGGGGGAAACACTGGCGTGTCACCCAAAATGACCTCGCGTGTCACCAGTGACACACGTGTCATAGGTTCTCCATCAGGGCCCTAGAGTCTAGGTAATGGGACATTCTAATACAGAGGTGGGTCCTATCAAACCCACCTTTTTAAAAGTTTACAGATGTGGCTAAATGTTTGCTGCTTTGGGCATGACAAAACATGTTGCAAAGATGTCAGTTTTGTTTTTCCAAAACCTTATTATGATTTTAAATTATTATTTTTTAAGGTATATATAGCATGGAGGTTTGGAGAACAAAACATCTACAGATGTGAATTGAGGTTTTTTGGAGCATCTACAGCTTGACATCTCAATGCAACTTGCATGTTTATAAGAAAAATATTTTTCTTACTCTTGCTATTACGTTCAAAGCAACTGTCTGGTTACAGGGAGTATCAGTTTCCCCAGGAAATCCTACACAGAATTCACTCTTATCCCTATAGAAAGATGTTTCCTTCCAATGGAAAAAAAAAGACACTGTTTACTTGCACGGAGCAGTGAGTAGATTTAAATACTAAATATAGATTGGCAAGGAAGGAAATATTAGACAGTCAACAAAAGCGTATATATAATTATGTGCTGTGTCAGATGGTGCACACTGTGCTGGAAAACTGCACTGAAATCCCAAAGGCTCCTGTTGAAATACTGCCAACGTAATAGATTTGCACATTCCAATGGCAACTCTGCATTTTTGGTACAGTAGTATTTCACAGAAAAAACAGCAAACATGCATTTATGGGGGAGGGTGTTTTTTATTCTGAAGTTCTAAAATAAATGTCATATATTTTATTTTAAAGATTATTCCTTGGAATAATCTTTAAAATAAAATATATTTGGAAAAAAAAAAGTTTATCTTAGAACAGAAATGCCCTATACCAGTGTTTTCAGTCTTTTTTTTCCCCCTGGTATATCACTTCTCATGTCCTAATTATCTTAAGTACCACCAATACCTAAAACTCCAAAGACTATCAGGGATACATTTTTTTAAAGACTGAATCATATTATGAAAAATATATTCATGCTGTGAATATTATTGTGAAAATATATTCATCTCTCAAGAGAGACCCCACCCCATCACCTGCCCTCTCTGTCATTCCCATTTTTCCACAGGCAAGCAGACATCAGCTCCCAGGCATCCCTCGGGTTCCCCACCCCCTTGGCGGGGGTTGGAGGCACGCCCCAGAATGCCCTGTGCTTGGTCAGGAAGCTGGTTTCCGTACCAGTGGACAACACCTCACATACTACGAGTGGTACGTGTACCACTGGTTGAAAAACGCTGTCCTATATACAACACAGTATATGCCCCTCATTTCACAGTGCTAGTCTAAAGGGCAACATCTCAATGAGGCAGAGAGAAAACAACTCCAAAGCATCCTTAGCTTTTAGGAGTTTTGATCTGGCAATATAACAGTATTAGCTCTCAATAGAAAATAGACAGCTACACTTTTACAGAATTATTTTACAGCACTCCTGCTTATTATTAACAGGGTCTATTTATTCACTTACCCCAAGAAGTACACCCTTCTCACAAACTAACATAAAATTAACAGCCCAGTCACTGGAGTAGAACAAACAGTCCCCTAATGCAGTCTCTCAAAAACAGCCTCTGTGTGATCACTTCTGCCTGCTAACTTCTGAGTTCTAAACTCCCACTCGACATAAAAACAAATCCATGACACAGTCATGACTGCCAACCGCTACTATATACCACTTGGCTAACACTCTTAATTGAGGCTGCTGGGCTTCTGTGGACTCAAGGAGCAGCCTGAATGGAACTACTGCCTGAATTGGGGCAGATCTGCCGCCTTAGGGAAGCAGCCAGGTGGGCAAGGGGAGGCGGATCATGGGGAGGTGTGGCATGATGGAGCCTCCTTTCTCTTACCTGCAGCTCCAGCACCACCTCTTCCTTCTTACTCTGCCCAGTCTCGTTTGAAACGAATAGGATGAGCAGAGCATGCTGGGAGACAAATAGTTTCCTGAAGTCCAAGCAGTAGCTAAAGCCTGTCTGACTTGAAAAAAAGGGAGTCGCATCAAGCTTCAAAATTACATTTCTTTTGGTGTGGGAAGGGGAAGGGAAATCTGTACCCTTCAGAAAAAAAACTCTCTAGCTTTTCCACAAGTACGACAAATATTTTTGGTGGGTCTTTTTTTAGTTATTATTTTGAGGAGTCCACTGACAGCATTCTGCACAGAGTCAATGCAACTGTTTTGTTATGAGCAGCTGAGCTCTCTCCGTCCTGGACATCAGCACAATCACATCACTCAAGCAATGCTTATGGGAACTCATGTTTGCAGTCAAGCCAGAAAGCTGCTATTGCGGCTGAGTTTGGTGGTCAAGGAGGATGCCTTCCTTTCCCCAAGAGCTTCAGCCACTGTCTGAGACGCTGCCACAACCGGTCTCATTCCACTCTTTCAATTCCTGCTGGTCAGTGAAACAGAAAAAACACCTGCCTCATTCCTTAGATCTCACTCACTCAAAAGGACAATGTCCCTGTGCAGCAGTCCCAAACCCAACCTATTGGCATGTACTTAGGCTTGCCTAGGGTAAGCACAGGAGCTGCGGTGGCTTAGTGGTTAAGACGCTGAACTGAAGACCAGGAGGTAGGCAGGACAGCAGTTCGGGACCCGAGTGCTGCGTGATGGTGTGAGCAACTGTCTTCAACCCCAGCTCCTGTCAACCTAGCAGTTCGAAAGCAAGAAATTGCAAGTACATAAGAACATAAGAAGAGCCCTGCTGGATCAGGCCAAAAGCCCATCTAGTCCAGCTTCCTGTGTCACACAGTGGCCCCACCAGATGCCTCAGGGAGCACACGAGACAACAAGATACCTGTGTCCAGTCGCCACTCCCTTGCACCTGGCACAGAGAAAACCCACTTCTAAAAACCAGGAGGTTGCTTATGGCTTGTAACCTGTGATGGTCTTTTCCTCCATGAATTTGTCCAAACCCCTTTTAAAGGCATCTAGGCCAGGTGCCATCACCACATCCTGTGGCAAGGAGTTCCACAGATGAATCACACGCTGGGTAAAGAAATATTTTCTTTTGTCTGTTCTAACTCTCCCTCCACTCAATTTTAGTGTGTGTCCCCTGGTTCTGGTGTTGTGCGAGAGGGAAAAGAATTTCCCTCTATCCACTCTCTCCATCCCATGCATAATTTTATAAGTCTCAATCATGTCCCCCCTCAGGCGCCTTTTTTCTAGGCTGAAAAGCCCCAGACGCTGTAGCCTTTCCTCGTAAGGGAGGTGCTCCAGCCCACGAATCATTCTGGTCGCTCTTTTCTGCACCTTTTCCAATTCAATTATATCCTTTTTGAGGTATGGTGACCAGAACTGGACACAATACTCCAGATGTGGCCTTACCATCGATTTGTACAAAGGCATAAGTAGATTAAAAGGTACCGCCTCGGCGGGAAGGTAACAGTGTTCCGTGCTCCTCGGCATTGAGTCATGACGGTCACATGATCACAAAAACGTCTTCGGACAGCGCTGGTTCTTCAGCTTTGAAACAGAAATTAGCACTGCCCCTAGAGTCGGTAACGACTGGCTTTTAATTCTCCCCAACTGAAATCAATGAGGCTTAATTTGGAATACAGGGGGGCACCGGTATCCACGGATTCCTCAACCGCGGTTTCAATTATCCACGGTTGAGGAATCCCCCCCGCACCCTCCACAGCCCCCTCCGCACTTACTTTGAGCAGAAACCTCCGTTCAAAAGTTCCGAGTTTCCATCTGTTTTAGGCCTGAGCAACTAGACTTAGGTGATAGCTAGAGTCTCAGCAAGGTTGCAGAAACGGAGGTTTCTGCTCAAAGTAAGTGCCTGGGGGGGCTGTGGAGGGCGTGGGGGGTCGTGCCCACCCCCTGCACTTACTTTTAACGGAGAAAGCTCCGTTTTTTTCTTCAAAAGCCTTTGCTGTAGGCCTTACCAACAAGTCTTCAGCACTAGAAAGTCTCAGCAGCCTCTCAGCAAGGTTGATGACTTGTTGGTAAGAAGGCCTACAGCAAAGGCTTTTGAAGAAAAAAAACACGGAGCTTTCTCCGTTAAAAGTAAGTACTTGGGGGGTTGTGGAGGGTGCGGGGGGGTCGCACAGGCCCGCGGGGGGTCGCCCCCCTGAAAACCACGGAAATGGGCGTTCGCCCATTTCCGCGGTTTCAGGTATCCACGGTGGGGGCTGGAACGTATCCCCCGTGGATACCGGGGTCCCCCTGTACTGGCTCATGCTCCAAGTCTGTTACTGAGCCTACACATACTCTTCTGCATTTATTGCTCAGTACACAGAGGAGGAAACAAGAGAAAAGGAACATTCCATATATTTAAACCTAGCTATTAAGAGATATCCTGTTTTTAATGAAGTAGTAACTATTTTTCCCTTTTCCATGAATTGCATTTCACAAAGTAATATTTAAAACTTGTACTGGAATTACTCTTTTCCTGTTTAGGAAAACAAAACAAATTGTCAAACTAAAGTTGAAACTAATGTTCTGATAATATCCTTCCCCCCCCCCCCCAAATTGGTTCACTTGCTATTGCTTTCTCAGGTGGACTCAAAACATAATAAAGCAACTACCGTAGATGTAGTAAAGCAGGAAAAACCCTGCTTTTTATTCAATTTTCTTTGCAACATAAGTCATATTTAGTTAATTCTACTATGAGATTTCCATCTGCCATTACCAATACAGGATGTAGCAAAAAGACGAGTAAATACATTTGTGAATTGGTGTTGGAAGCGAACATCATCTCTGTCACTGAAATGGGAGTTAAAGTCAACACGTTCTTTAATTCTATTGAAACCTTATACAATGGCTTAAAGAGGAAAAATAATATAAAACTAACCATGTATATTGCTGAAACGTTTTCACAGCTAGTTCAGTATTAAACTTGATCTCAAACCAAACCAAATAATTCTGAAAGAGGCCCAAGCATTTGACATTTCATAAATACACCCACAGCAAAAATAACTTATGGAGGCTCAATGTGAGAACTGTTAGGCTGCCAATTCCTCCAGAACACAATTTGAGAGCAGCCTACTTTTTCAAAGAGAAGGACCTAGGCAAGCTACAAAGCTAAGCTGATAACAACATGATTGTGAGCCACTACAGCATTTTGGACAACAGCTTACAGATCCACACAACAGTAATTCTGTTGACCAAGAGAAAGAACCCTTTCTATATGTTATGCGCCACCAGGTAACTAAACTTCATGAAGGAAAACAAGGTGCTTAATGAAATGGTGACTCCTTTAGAATTCTAGCATTTAAGAAAGCTTCTGTATAAAACAATGCATAGCTCACTAGGTTACTGAGCATTCCCACAATTACTGCATCATCATTCCAAGGATCAGGAAACATTCCACTATATATTCTTTCCATATTGAGCTGTCTTCACAAGCAGGCACAGTTCTTCCTTAGAGATGGTAGCAGAAGAACTATTCTCTCTCCACCTACATGTGTTTAATCACTCAAGCTGCTGTCCCCTTTACAGCAGATGTGCATAAGACTTCTTTGTTTATTGAAAAAGGCAAAAGGCAGTGGGGGCAACCAGACATCATGCAATAGCTAGCATGGCACATTGAGCACAGTCTGTGCTGCTGGCTCCACCACTGCCTTCTTCTGCCATATAGATAAGCAAGATATCTGTAGACAGAAGGGCCTGCTGTCCAAATGTGGACCATGAATGACACCAGTAGCATAATTTCAATATTTAGCTTCCCCACCTGCAAGTAGGTACAGGTTGATTATCCATTATCCGGGCAGCTTGGGACAGGAAGTTGTCTGGATTTCAGATTTGTCTGGATTTCGGAATATTTGCAAAAATATAATGAGATATCTTGGGGGATGGGACCCAAGTCTAAACATGAAATTCATTTGTCTCATATTGTCACGTGTCTCATACATACCTTATACACATAGCCTGATGGTGCTAGAAAAGGTTTTGGGGTTTTTTAAGTCATAGCCCCCAAAATGTCTGGATTTCAGAATAGTCTGGATTTCGGATGTCCGGATAAGGGGTAATCAACCTGTACTTGAAAAAGTATTCTGATCCAATTAACAGTACTTTTCCAAACTCACTGACATAAATGCCACTTTAAGGCAGAAAGTTGTATTAAAAACCTTAAGTAAAAAAAGGTGACCCCTGACAATTTCCAGTCGTGTCAGACTCTAGGGTGTGGTGCTCATCCCCATTTCAAAGCTGAAGAGCCAGCGTTTTCCGAAAACGCCTCCGTGGTCATGTGGCGGGCATGACTCTCCTTGCCGCAGCGCGTAGCATACGGCTGGAACACGGAGCGCTGTTTACCTTCCCGCAAGCGGTACCTATTTATCTACTTGCATTAACATGCTTTGGAACTGCTAGGTTGGCAGGAGCTGGCCAAGCAACGAGAGCTCACCCCGTCGCGGATTCGAACTGCCGACCTTTCGATCGACAGCTCATGGTTCAGCGGTTTAACCCACTGCACCACCCGCTGGCCTTACTCCCACATAATTTTAGATTATATAGGTTAACTTGCTCAAACGTTTCCCATGAGGTGACTTCTGGCAATTAATCAGTAGAGATTTCAAGGGACATTACTCAGTGCATCTTACTCTTTGGGATTTCTAGCTACTAATGAATTTGATTCTTCCAAAGCACCTGAGGGAGAACAGTTATACTGGAACGACTGATTAAATGTGCTCTCCATATAGCTCTCACCCTGAGGGTAATTGTAAAATCCTTGAGGGTAAAATGTAAAAGGGTAAAGGGTAACATCACATGGGGGGGGGGGAAGCTGCCACTCATATACAATCCTATACGATGCAACGGTTGCGAGTGCCTGTGTCACATTATTTTTAAAGCCTGGCCTTCATGCTACTCAAGCGGTTCTGGCTTTGAGTGTTAAATGCTTGACATTCTGCCACTATGTACAAAAGCAAGCCAAAAATACCAGTGTAACAGCCGCAAATCAGAGAGCTAAATAAGATTTGAAAGGTATCTGCCAACTCCTAACCCTGGAAATGGAGCCCAGAGCACAGAATTAGATGGCTCCACAAAAGAATCAATCAGCGTCAAAGTCTGCAGTCTACGAGCAGATTCAAACAAATCTCTACCTCAAATATGCACGGGGCACGTGCATTTGTTTTCGAGAAGCCCATGTCAGAACCTACTGGATATGAAATGCTCGTGTCCAAGAGGAGGTAGGAATGACTGCTTTGCACTGGCAGGGAGATTTTGATGTGGTGATCCTTTCAAAACAACTGGTTTCCCCATGGGAATATCCAAGGTGTCAATATTCCTGTAAGGGCTATACAAATTGCCCTGTTCAACATCCAAATTCTTTCCCCAGCCAAGTTCTTAACTACGTTACCACCATGATGTGGCTGACACACACACACACACACACACACACACACACACACACACACACACACAAACCCTTACTTAAATAGCTCCTCATTGCAGTGGTTAACATATGCAGGCAGTAACTACAGTGATCATTCGGACATCTTATTTAACCAGGGACACTGAAATGGAAGACTACCATGCTATCCTGGCAATTCATGTGGTTACTGCTTACATATAGTACCACTGCAATGTGAAACCTCGACCACATGGAAATTGGTTTTGGAAGCCGCTATCGTGAAAACACATGAAACGGACTTCTGAGTAAAGCCAACAGCATAAATTTTTGGCCATCAGGAAATAGGGTCCCCAAAGAAAGCAGTATTTTGCTTGGTCATGGCGACCAAGCTTCTAGAAGAGTGCTATACAAACAAACAGATCAAGTCAAGTCTATTCAAAGTACTACTCAAAGTAACAGTTGTGTGATGCAGCATGAATGCTCTTCCAGAGCTGGGAAAATTGAGAATGCCTTAGAGGTATGATCCACGGTCCTGGGCAAAACATTTTCTTTCCAACCTCTTGAAATTATTTTTAAAAGCCCAAAAAACTAATACATAAGAGTCGTCCTGCAACACAGCTGAGGCAAATAAACCTGCAAGCTGAGTTTGGCTGCTTAGCATCCTCTCTGCAAAAATATATATATCCCTATTAAAGATAGACTAGAAGTCATGGAGTAATTTATTTTAAAATGTGTTGTTATTAATATAATTTATGACCAAATATGCTGCCGAAATAGCAAATGCCAAATCAGTGCTCAAAGAATCCAGTGGGAGGATCTGTTCTTAAAGTACTGTGGGAGGGAGGGGGTGGAGGGGTTGCCAGAACCATGCGGTAAACCCAATGGACACACGCTTGGAAAAGAATATTTGGCCGCACTCCTTCCGCATGACTTTATAGGCAGCAAGCTCTGAAGTAGCAAATCCATGTGCAATCGCAGCAACTGAAAAAAAACACCTGTTTTCCTTCTAGAAAATCTTCCGTAACCAAAAGCTGGTATAACCAACTCTGTCAAAATAACTGAGCCCCTAAAGTTTAGGGGTTAGGGGCGGTTAAAGTTCACTTTAAACAAGCTTTTGACTGTTGGAGAATGTTATTACAGAAATTTTAAAAAAATGCCTCTACCTTGCCTCTACTAAGCACCATACACAGCTGCGGGGGCCAGCAGGGCTCTTCTTATGTTCTTATGTTAACAGGCGATTCCCATCAGAGTTAGGGCCTATTCCATCGTGGCCCCTAATTATGGAACTCCCTCCCCAGGGAAGTCTTTCACCTTCCTTCCTCTCTTTTAGGAAACAGGTTAAAACATTTCAAAGAGATTAGAAGTTGAATATGTTATACTGCTTGCTGTTTCCTTTATCATCTTGCTAGCATGTTATTTTGTTCAAACTGAATTTAGCTTATTATGGTTTTGTATTCATTGGATTTTTATTGATTATCTTGGGCATCTTTAAGGAATAAGGGTGGGGTATAAACGTTGCACATGATTATTACCCTTTTAAAAGACTTTCAGTGACTGGAAGAGGCCTCTGCCCAAGAGAGGTCCACTAACAGTCAGAACAGACAATACTGGGCTAGATGGATCAGTGTTCTGATTTAACACAAGGCAGCTTTGTGTATACTGTATAGGATATTGGTTAATATTAGAAAAATGCACCACTAGAAAAAAAAAAGCCGTACAAAAGGTTATCCAGTTGACATACTCTGGCTCAACCCTACTCCGGCTCAACCCTATGTGCATATCTGCTGTGTATCTCCCATTCATTTCCATGGGGTTGCACAAGACTCTTGCACAAACCCCACTGAAAGAAAGGGGAAGTATGCAATACATCACATCCTTTGCATCATGTCGGTTTCCCCAAGACCAGTTACTACAGCTACAACACTGAGCAAATTTATTTCATGAAGTGAATAAAAATACACAGTGCAATCATTAAAAACAGCAGCAGTGAAAACAAACATTGTGATGTTCTTAAACACCCACATATACTATGAATTCGAATTTTTGTTTTTTAAAGTCTAAAACCATTCACTGGAAAAAGTTAACTTCCGAATGAAAATATACACACACAAAATTAGCAGCAATTTTTTCCAATTGCTTGCAAAGCATAGCCATGGAGTCTGCCCATTACCAAAAAAAAAAAAATGTAGTCCCTGAACAATATTATTTTGGGCAGTGACACATTCATGAGGTACACCCAGATGCACAACACTGGATTTATACCTGCCCGGTATGTAAGCTGTGGCTTTGCATTCACTTACTATTAACTGCAAAATTTAGTAAAATATAATTCACACTAGGTTTGTAATAAATGCAATATGGGTCATGAACTTAAAATATAACACATTTTATATCTTTATTCTTTTGAAGAGCACAGCTTAAGCAATAGCAAAGACTGTTGATGCAAAGATATAAGGCTACTGTCCATAAAAGGCCACTGTGGCATATCAGTTTAATTGCTGCTAGGAAAACTTCAGTGAAGTCCTTAGGGATCCAACCAATTTTTAGTTTAGGCTTTTACATGAAGCTACTGTAATATACTGCATGTATCATGGCCCTCAGTGACTTTCAAGGTTGCAGATATCAACAGGATAAGTTGGCCAAAAAAGTACAAATATGATCATTTAATGGACGAGTTTCACTACACTAGCTTGATGAAATACACTTCGTAGACCAAAACCAACTGTGCCTACAAATGCAGCCCTGAAAGAAGAGAGACAGCCCAATCCTGCCTAATTTTACGCCCGGCGCTGCAGCAAGGGCAGTGCAGCCAATGCTGCATCTCGGGCGCAAAGAGGCGGACTTGGAGGTCACCTTGGGGGAAGGGAATGTTTGTTCCCTTACCCCAGGTAAAGCCCCAGCCACCCAAATGGGTCTCCTTGGATTCACGCCAGCTGTTTAGCTGCTACAGAAGTCCTGGACCGACACAGGAGAAACGGGCCCGGGAGGGGGATGGAATACGGTGTGCGCTGCTGCCGCTGAACCCATCCCCTCCCGGGCCTGATCCGCCCACCCCCTGCCCCAGAAAGCCCTCACCGCCCTGCGCCATGTGGCCTCTTACGACAGCTTTTGCGATGGTCCTGGGCCAGCGCAGTCTTCCTACACCCAGATAGAATTGCACCTGAGAGTCCTAGATTGCATATATTCAAGAAGAACCAGATAGAATCAGGATACAGTACTGTGAACGTATACTACCCCCACCCCACACAATCCAAGCTAGCTTGGGACATGCAAGTTCCCTGAAATCATTTAATGTTCTCCAGCATATTGTAAATACCGTAACTGTTATTACAATACAGACTAAAAGGATTAAGCAATAAAACAGTGTTTAAAACTGTATGCAGCTGATATAATACAGCTGTTCATATCTCAGTTTTTTTTCTAAGAAGTTTCATTTTCCAACATCTTGTTATAATAATTCCTGCTAAACTAAAAACATATTCTATCAGCTCTAAATGATCAAAACTGGGGGGGGGGGGGGAATCCCTGAAGAAATAAGGCTAGCAAAATTGAGCTGTCAGACCCAATAATATCCTTCATAACTTCATTATTTCTAAGAACAGTTTTCTCCAACCACAATGTCAATCTAACAAGTGACTCTTTTCCGTAGTACATTAATTGGTTAGTTATGCAAGTTATCAATAGACTGAATTTTGCCCTAAACTAAATACTATCTCCTGCCCCTTGTTGGCAGTCAAGAAATAAAAAAGAGCGTGTCAGATATTCCAAAAGGTGTAATATGTTTTTTAGATTGATTTTCCAAGACAGTATGCTATTTATACATTTTTAGGAAATTCATATGGTCTCAAAAGAAATACACCAGAAGTGGCACTGGTTCTGTAATTGGTCCCCCTGGGATGTAGATTACGAGTGCAATTAAAGCTGATCTTCAGAATAGACATTCACAGCACCATGGGGAAAATGATTTGAAGTAGGAAAGGCTATCATGTCCCCTCCAGGAACCAGATGCTCCAGAACTAGAATGATTTATATTTAAAGAGCAGCAAGGATTGATGAGCAAATACAGTACAAGAGAGTAAGAACATTATCTCCTAGAAATTAAACTTCTTCTGTGTCACCTATTTCAACAAAATCATGTTTATGGCAGGGGTGGCCAACCTTCCACCATTAGGGCCTCTGCGTTCTTAAGAGTTTTGTAGAAGACAGAATCTTGGCAGCTGCAAGTGCTGGTGGTGCTGCTAAAACAGCTGCACCTGTAGAAATGCCCTCACCTGTACAGCCATTAGGGCCAGGAGCATTTATGTTAAAAGGTTGGCCACCCCCGTTTTAGAGGCAATCTCCCACAACACTCTCACCCCGGCCATGCATTCTAAAGGACAGGTTCCCATTGGGGAGAGGGCAAAATGTTCAGAAAAGTAAAAAAAAAATGACAGCTTATAGCTAGTTTAGCATCAAAATAATATAGCAACACAAATTCTAGATGTGGTCACCTCTAATTATGCAAGAAGGTAACACTCAAAAATCTCTAGCTGGAAAAACAGCCTCCTCAGTGCAGGTAGTAGCCAATTAAACAAAAGCATAGCATACAAAACCTTTTTAGGCTGTATCTCTGGTCTTCCCTTTGCTACCTTTTTGTCTCATCCAATATTCAGACTACTATTTATAAAATTTCTAGCTACAGATCTTTTCTAGCTACAGATCTTTTACCCATTAAATACATTTGTGTTCAAGAAATCTAATCAGTTTATTCTTAATGTGTGCATTTCAAGTCAGAAAAAAGAAACATCAACTGCCCGGTAATACAGGCAGCTCTCTGATTTACACGGTGGTTGTGTTCCCAGAAATCTGCAGAAATGTGTTAATTAAATGTGTAAATTAAAAATATTTCCCCATAGGAACCAACGTAACTGGTATAGGTTAAGAGAAAAATCAAACACTTATGTTGACGATTGGCGGCTTAAGGAGGGTTGACAGGCATTCAGTTTAATTGAGAATGCTTTGGCTATTTTAGATTAAGACAATCCAAACAGCGAACTTAGCTGAAAGGTGAGCAGAAATGTGCGCTTGGCTATGCAGTGTGTTATCAATAAATCTTGCAAGGAAAAAAATGAAAGCCATGCAAAAGGCACTGATATACTTCTCTAAAACACTGCACGATCCAATGTCTGACAATGAATTCTCTCAGCCATCAACATCGTCAGCCTTGCTGTTCCACTCCCGGGAGCTCTTATTTATAAATGGTAATGCTTCACAAACATTTAATATTATCTTTAATAAACATTTTCAAAAACAACTTAAGAGATATTGATTCCTGCAAGCATAGCTTTCAAGTGAGCTGATGAAGCCTAAATATATTTTAGAAAACATTACAGTATATCCACTTGAATTTTTCTCAGTTGAAATGTGCTAGTTCTACAGAGGGGGGTGGGAATCTATCACACAACTGTAATTCATTTAAACCTGACATGTTTTTCGTCAGTGATCTCTTTATTCCACGTGTAAGTAAATCTCCATATGTTATCCACATCAACATGGTAAATATGGTAAATATGGAAATATGGTAAATAAACACTGTCACCCAACATTAAACTAACTAACTGTCAGCGCAATCCGACTTAACTTTTGTGCCAGTTTAACCAGCGGCACAGCGAGAACGGGGGGTCCCAGAACAGAAGAGGGATTCAAATCCCCTCCAAAAGAGGAATTCAAAGGGGATTTGAATCCCTTTTCCGTTCCGGGGCCTCCCGTTCTCGCTGCGCCGCTGGTTAAACTGGCACAAAAGTTAAGTCGGATTGCGCAGTAACTATATATACGCTAATGGGTTATATACGCTAATGGGTTCTGAGTTGTCTGTGACGGATCAAGAGAGAGATCTTGGGGTGCTGGTGGACAGGTCGATGAAAGTGTCGACCCAGTGTGCGGCGGCTGTGAAGAAGGCCAATTCCATGCTCGGAATCATTAAAACAGGGATTGAGAATAAAACGGCCAATATCATTATGCCTTTGTACAAATCGATGGTAAGGCCACCTCTGGAGTATTGTGTCCAGTTCTGGTCACTGCACCTCAAAAAGGATATAGTTGAATTGGAAAAGGTGCAGAAAAGAGCGACCAGAATGATTCATGGGCTGGAGCACATCCCTTATGAGGAAAGGCTACAGCGTTTGGGGCTTTTCAGTCTAGAAAAAAGGCACCTGAGGGGGGACATGATTGAGACGTATAAAATTATGCATGGGATGGAGAGAGTGGATAGAGGGAAATTCTTCTCCCTCTCGCACAACACCAGAACCAGGGGACACGCACTAAAATTGAGTGCAGGGAGAGTTAGAATGGACAAAATAAAATATTTCTTTACCCAATGTGTAATTCATCTGTGGAACTCCTTGCCACAGGATGTGGTGATGGCTCCTGGCCTAGATGCCTTTAAAAGGGGTTTGGACAGATTCATGGAGGAAAAGACCATCACAGGTTACAAGCCATAAGCAACCTCCTAGTTTTAGAAGTAGGTTTTCTCTGTGCCAAGTGCAGGGGAGTGGCAGCAAGAAACAGGTTATCTTGTTGGCTGTGTGCTCCCCGAGGCATCTGGTGGGGCCACTGTGTGATACAGGAAGCTGGACTAGATGGGCCTTTGGCCTGATCCAGCAGGGCTCTTCTTATGTTCTTATATATGTCCTAATGAGAGTCTATTCAGGTTTCCAAACACTAACACTTATAGCTTTAGTCCAAAACTCATGCATGTTGCCAAATGTCTGGAGGTAGTAACAGAGCCTCCCTTACCCTGGGGAAATCCTGCGCTGCCTGAATGGGTCTTCTCGGATATGTGCCAGCCATTTTGCTGGCACAGACCTGAGGACGGTAAGGGAGAAGGAAAAGGAGAGGGAACAGGGGCAGAATCCTGGCACACGCCAGTGCCGCCAGGATCTACGCCCTCCCCTGTTCAGCTTCCCTCCCGCCCACCCCCTCCCCACCCAGACACTCCCCCGTTTCTCCATGCCCCTTTTCTCCCACTGCCCACCCACCCCCACTGGCTTATCTGTGTTGCTGCACTAAAGGGCCACCGACACTACCGCCATTTGTGGTGGTGGTTCCAAAATAGTCACTGATGTTGTGCTGTGCGCACCGCCATATGGCCATTTATGACCGTGGAACCTCTGTCCCACTGTTGTAAACCTTAATTAGCATTGGGTCATAGGGCTGCAATCCCATACACTAACCTGAGAGTATGTTCCACTGAAAGGAACTTACTTTTGAGTAGACAGATATAGGATTGCACTGGAAATAACTACCCAGGATTCAGGAACCACTTCCTGCCCTGTAATCTTAACAGGGAAAAGTTTTGAACTGCTACAACTGAGCCACAATCTCAGAATCTCCTGATATTTGGCAAAAAATAAACACAGTTTCAGGTGGATTTTCTTTGCCCTACTTCATATTGGCAGGACTAATGGACTGGATTTTAGAACAAACAGAAATTTCAACTTGTGTAACGACAGAATGCAAACCAAGAAACACAGCTCCAGCCTTAATATACAGGTATTCTTGTGCTTATGTAATACTGACTGATCTCTAGTCTAGATGGATCAAGGTATGATGTCTAATGCAGCTTCCTATGATCCTATGACTTATCTACAGGACTGCTGACAAAACAACTATAGAAACGCTGCTGCTTATCATGCACAGATTCTTATCTGTCTGTTTTTCACCATGTGCTAAAAGATCCACAAGGATGACCAACTGATGAAAAGTTTTCCTTGTGTGTTTTTTCCCCTTAGGAGTCATTCAAAAAGCATTCTCATAAAAGAAAATGTTCCACTGAAAAGTACATACATACAGTATATTTTTCTCTTCTGAAGTCACACCAGTATTGCTCTGTTGTTTTTAATGTGGCGACCACGAAGTACAGCAGTATTAGCAAGGAAAACAATACCATTAACACGGTATACCTGGCACGTATACAACGGAGCCCTGTTCAGGCATTTGCTCTCCCATGCAGAGCCAATGGGCAAGCACCTTCCCATAAACATATTGTGCTAGCCCTGTCCCTGCCCATCTACGCACATCACTACAGACAAACACTGACTGCGCAGATTGGGGGGGTGGAGTTAATCAGCGGCAGTGGGCTACTGAGCACGCTCAGGAAAACCTGCTCACACATTTGCTCTTCATGGGAGCACAAACGTCTGAATAGGGCTGTGACGTGTGGGAATGTGTAGGTGCGGATACGTTAATCAGCCAGGCCTGAAAAACCCATCATCTTCCCCGTCTGCTAACCCCCTCACATGGTTCTTTAAATAACATCATGAAGGGATATTAAAATCCCACCTGCTTTAACCATGTGTGAGATAATTCCTTCTTAATGGCAATGGGGGAGGGTCTCCTACAAAAACCTCCCTCCTTTCTTATGGGCTCCTTTGCGAACTGTCCACTGCTACCACATACTAAAAACGTTTCCCTTCGAACCTAAGGCATAGATGTAGAAGCAATCGCACAACCACATACTGAATTGTGTCAAACTTTTATAATAAATAATAGTAATAGTTACCGTATTCTTGAGAATGACTAGACACAATTTAGATAGCCAATTACCCCTTCCTGTCTCCACCCCAGTCACAGTCGCACACTGGAGGGCTTCCCTGGAAAGCAGACTGGCTCCATACTTCAGGCAGATTCAGGACTCCAGAAGTTTCTTCCCTCAGGTTTTCACGCAAAGGTGTGAAAGCTCCTATTGAATCACCACCCAAGGTGCCTCTGATTATTCAGCTGCTGGCTTTTTGTTCAGACGTGGTTTTTTTTAGAAGGCTTCCTAAAGCTCTCCCCCCAAAAGTCTTCACAATTTGCTTTCTCTCCTGGTTTTTGTGTCTTTGGCTTCTTCCTGACAAACAGTGCCTCTCAAATCCCAGCAACAACTACAACCAACGGCCAGCCAACCACCTCTGAATCTGGCCTTGCTGCTCTTTCATTTGTATCCCTCCTAGTGTCTGTGACCACTCTCTCACCCCTAAGACACACTCTCTCACCTCTACTGACCGGTGCTCCATAGTTAAAAGTCAATGGATTTTTGGAGGAAATTCTGAATAACCAATTGGAACTAGTCAACTGTTGACCAATCGGAATTGCATGTTTACAATGCCTAATCTGGACCATTTTGATAGTCCTAGCTAGCACACTCAAAACTCTACAGTTCTGTCTGTCATCTGTGAGTAGCTGGTGTATGTTACTGTGACTTGACAAAACTCTGCCTTCTCTCTCCCTCAGCATAGCTTGTCAGCAATAAGGCCCATACGGTGTATCCATTTTCTTACAGACTCCACTAGCTCAGTTTTAACCTTTAATCTGAGGCTCTGTTTACAACATTACCTCCAAAGCTTTTTTTTTCACAAGCCCTAACCTCTATTAAAAACAACAAAAATAGCATTTGCTTCACCACCGCCCACAGAAATAGAAAACATTGAAAGCTGTTCTTTTGTTAAGACACTGCCCTATAGATGTGAAACGTTTACCATGTAAGGATGCAACAAATTTCAAAAGGTCTTCTGACCTTCGCAATTGTGTTTTTGAGAAGATGAGCAAAAGGAAACATTCACAATCAGTGAGACAAACTGGGGTGTACATTTTATATTCATCACAACGAAGTGATTATTTATGCAATGACTTTTAGCTTTTGAAGTCTGGGCAAAATGTTATAAGTGACTAAATTATAATCTTCCTTTGCCAACTGGCAGGAGTTGCAAGCAGATTTTAATTGTAGTGTGACAATAATACTCTTTTGTGTACAGTGTTAAGGAATCTTGAGCCATATCCACACCACAGACTTTTGTGAGAGAGGCTATGATCCTTAACAGCATTCAGCATCTTCTACCAAAACTCAAATATGCTTTCTAGGATTAGTTGAGCATAAAACACTCTTGTGCCCGTTTTCAATTAAGTTCAACGTAATTTATACAGAAGCTATAACTTTCATTTTTAATCATATGTTTAGTCTGTTAAGCCATCCCACACATACATTTGTAGGAAATTCTAAGCTTAAAAGCAGTACAATGTGGTGGTTGACCTACTCTGCTTCCTCCTGCTAGTTGGCAATTGCTTCCCTTTTGAGGGTTATTTAAGTAGGATATTCATATGCAGACATCCAAAATAACTTAAATGAGGGGGTAGGAGAGACTCTACCAATTGTATGGATTTTCTACCCTTGCAAAACAATAGGAGGTGTGTCACAACAACCGCCTGTAACTCCCTAAACCTTAAAGGCTAATTCACACTACAGGAATCCAGGTGCATTACGGATCTCCGGAGCATAGCGCGGAGCTCTTTGACAGCATTTTGGTAGCTTGCGGAGCAGCTGCGAGCTCCGCAATGCAGAAGCTGGAAAAATGGTCTCCCATCATCTTTTGATGAGGCCGGCTTCACGGAGCTGGGCGGGTTTGCAGAGCTACTGCAGCCTACCAATCGGATTAGAGGGGGGAGAGTGGCTGCATGCCAATCAGAACTACCTCCAATCACCTTCATAAGAAGGCGGGACAGCAGGAGGACTTCCGGCCAGCTCTGCGCGCTGGGGCAGGGGCATCCGCGTCTGGAAAAGTGTAGTGTGAATCAGCCTTAAGAATTGTTCTGGACAAGCATTGCGAATGCATGCTTCCTTTATACTGCTGGAAGAACTGCTGGCTGAACCAACATCCCTTTGTGTGAGATAGAGGACTAGGAAGAAACCAAAGCCACATCTCAATAGGCTATGGCACCACCCTGTTCCAGAGTCCTATTGCCCACTTACCCATTCATACAGTACGTAAACACTTTGAAAACAAACTTCTCTTCATCTCCAAAGTGACTTGGGCAGGGGGGTGGAGAGACATGTTTCAACGGGTCATACTGTCCCTGAGACTAGCAGACCTGGTCAGCACTCAACATGAACCAACTCTGGACCCAAGAACAGGGGTTCTCTCAAAGTGGTTTTCCGGAAGTGGCCGATATCCTCTTAAGGGTGGTGGCCAATTCTAACGTCGGGAGCGGCACTGCAGGATCGCGCTCAGCCCGACCCAAAAACACTTTTTCAACATACCTGGTTGTCCTGCCAGCTCCCCGAAAAGACCAGGGGGCCTGCTGGCACGATCCGCCCCCTGGCTTTTTAGGCCTGTTTTTGGCCTTAAAAGGTCCCAGGAGGGTACACGGGAGGGGGGTGCACGACAAGGGGAGGTTTTCTTACCGGAGTTCGTGCACCCCCCAGGCGGCGGCCAGCCGGACGCATCCTTCCTGGCAGGCCGGCAGTTTCAAAAACCTTGCTGCAGCCTCAATAGCTCCCCTAGTATCCCCGGCTGGCTTTCGCCCCTGACTCCGTGTCAAGCTTGGGGGCGTGTCGAGTTCCAGAGGGGGTGCACTGTCGCCGCGGTGCCGCTGAAATTCGGTGGCGCTGTAGCGGCAGTACAACCCCTCCGGAACTCGACACTTAACTTAAATGAGGGGGTAGGAGAGACTCTACCAATTGTATGGATTTTCTACCCTTGCAAAACAATACCCTTGCAAAACTCGACAGTTGGCCTGGGGGCCAACTGCCCCCCCTAACGACTCCACTGGATCACGGAAAACATGGAGCACACATACACACGTTCTAAATTGTGTTGAATGTATTCATTTAATACCAGATGAAAATAGTGCAGCAAGGAAAGGAGCAAAACAGATTTTGCACATCAGGTTTATAACTTGACGTGTTTAGGTCACAATATCTGCTGAGTGGAGACAATCGCATGTTTGTTTTTATAGGAGGAAGGAATGTTTATATCTCTTGGTGACAAGATAAATATTTGCACACTATAGCTCCAATATGAGAACGCTCTCCTAATTGGAGAGAGAATGCTTTAAACAACTTGTGTTTTAGAAATCTTGACAAATGCACAGCAGAGGTACATGGTCTCCATTAAAAGTGTGAGAAAGGCCCTTTCCATCAGCTTGCCTGAAGGTTTAAGAAGGGCATAAGCTAGAATTCCCTTGCTGCAGTGAAGCTGAGGACCAGTCAGGTGGACCAAGATGAGGCAGAAGACGTGGTCTAGTTGTTGAGCTGCTGCCTGCCTGAAGAAAAGCTAAGACGAGACCAGTTCATGACAACCGGAATCTGCCAACAAGCAAGATAACCTAACCCTCTATGAGAGAGAGGAGTCGCTGTCGAGCAAGCTTGGAAGGCGTGTGCTGTGCAGCCAGAGAGATAACCACACCGCTGAAGGGAAACAGCTGGAGAATGAAAAGGGTTCTACGCGAACAGAAGGTTATTGGAAAAACTCCTATGGGGGTGGGGTTAGAAAAGCCGCCTTAAAGTCTGAGGAGAAATCTGACAAGAAAGGTGTTATATAAATACAGAGGAGGAGAATTATCTAGGAATCCCAAGTATGCTGCCTTGAGCTCCACGATGGAAGGAAGTCGGGAGCGACCCCAACCAAACAGAATATAAATGTAATACATAATTTCTAGCCAACTCTTGCCCCTTGGGATATGTAGCCCTGGAAGGGAATATACTCTGTAGTTACTGGTCTCTTCCGCTCCATCTTTTTAGAGATGGACAAACTGGGTTTGCTACACTTCAGACTGAACGTTTCCTAAAGGATCAGGCAGATAAGATGGTGAGCACAAAAAGTGTTTAAAGCCCCAGGAACTCTGTTTGGGAGGATTTGCTCAAATGAAGCAGCTTTGAATGCTTCCTTAGCACTTCCTTCAAAGTGGACAGCTGCATGTTGCTTTCAGAGTATGACCCAAGAGTATGCTGTGCCAATACAGTGTGAGAAGTGAGAAAAGCAGAAGGGAAGGAAAATGTCAAGTTTTGTCCTCCTTTCCATTCTATCGGGCTAGAACATTTACTAATGCAATCCTGTACATGTTGACTCAGAAGTAAGTCCCACTCTGTTTAATAGGGTTTACTCTCAGGTAAGTGTGTACAGGATTGCAATCTTAGGTAGGAAAAAAAACTCCAAAGAATGCTTTGAGGTAGGAGGAGATGGTTTATTTTACTGAATGGAGCTTCAGGACCAGAAGGAAGCCACCTAAGTCATGCAGCAGTTTAGAAATGATATCCAGTTATTCCCCAAAGAGGTAAGACTTATTTTTATTCATTTTAGATTTTTGGCAACTGTAGACATAGAAGATAGTACAATGGACTAAGATCAGCCACCGACGCTCATAACCAACAATTCTAAACAAACACTAGCTTTCTGCCAATTGTGGAGTATTGTATTGTATAAAGGTAAAGGTATCCCCTGCTCAAAAGCCAGTTGTGGGTGCGGTGCTCATCTCAGTTTCTAAGGCTGAAGAGTCAGCGCTGTCCGAAGACGCTTCCGTGGTCATGTGGCTGGCATGAACGCTGTTACCTTCCCGTCACCTATTTATCTACTTGCAATTATTTCTTGCTTTCCAACTGCTAGGTTGGCAGGAGCTGGGACAGGAGCTCACTCTGTCACACGGCACTCGGGTCTCAAATTGCTGTCCTACCAACCTTCCAGTCTGCAGTTCAGCGTCTTAACCACTAAGCCACTGCGGCCCCGGTTCATCGCATGCATCGTATACCATTGATTAATAGCATGCATGTGTAGAAAATGGGTATATGGAACTAGTTTCACAGTTCTTTGGATCCCAGACACAGTATTCAGAAGTATATGCAACACGTCAGATGGTCGTACAGGTAAACTGGAGTTATGTTGTTTACGCTGTTCCGCCCTTTAGATTGCAGCTCTCCTACAATATCACCATGGCATTTCCTATTCCTTTTGCAGCAATGAAGTATTGTACAGTATTTCGAACAGTACTAAGAGTATCATATTGGAGAAGAGTGAGGTATTTAACATGCTTAATTACTTGTTTTTACTTCGTATACTTATACTTAGTATAACTATATCTTTTGATAGTTACTAATAATGATTATAACACCACTCTATTGTTGATATTGCATCTAAAGATGCTATAGTTTCCTTTTAGCACCTGCATTTTGCCAACCTCTCAGTTAGTGGTAATGCTAAAACGTATTGACTGTTGAAGCTCACTTAAAAGTAAACAGCCAAAAACAATGGAAATGGAAAAGCCAGTCAAATACAAGACAAACAGACACTTTACGGAAATAAAATCTTGTCTGGAATTTGTGCAAAAACTAGTTCTCAAGAGAGTCAAATCTAAAATCAAATTATGGTCAATTATTTCATGGGGAGGGGGGAGCAAACCAAAACTCAGCAAATTCCCAGAACACATTCCTAATACAAAGTGAAGTTTACTTTACCAGACATTCCTATGGGAAAATTAGGTTTTACGGTTCCCATGGGGATTGCTAGAGCTCTAAAATTAGGCAGCTTACTGCGACAAAATAGAAGGACAGGTTTGTAAGGGTCACGCAAGAGGGAAAATGGGATTTTGGGATCGCAAATCAATTCATGTTCACAAAAATTCTTGATCCACAACAAATTCTAACAGTAGCTGCAGAAAAGCAGATTCAGGTGTTTTTCGTTTGTCTGCTTACAAAGGATACATGGGAACTACATCACCTCAGAAGGCATGGGAGGGATTTTTGAACTCCTTCTCCCTTCATTACAGACTACATAAAAACCTTTCTCCCTCACGAACGTCTTAAAAGTGATACCTGGATGTGGGAACATGGTCAAACATTCGCTTCCTCACATGCATACCAAGGTGATACAGTCCCCTCCTGCAACACTCTGATCAACCCTTGGACCTCATGTGAGATTCACATGTGAATATGCATTGCTTGAATTCGCCACACATGGTTATTTGAATGCCAAATGCAGGAGCAGCTGTGCTAGCTAGCACACTTCTTCAACAATGTCCAAAGCTGCTCTAATGTCACATTTTTATACCTCCTGAATTCCTATGCATACAAATGAAAGGCACTCAAGGCCTGGGTTATCTTAAGAACTACCTGCTCCCATACGATTCTTCCCACCTGTTAAAAACTTCTGGGAAGGGCCTGCTCAGCATACCTCTGCTATACAAGGTTCAACTGGCAAGCATGCAGCACAGAACATTTCTGTGGCAGTGCCCAGGCTGCGGAACTCCCTGCCACAGGACACTAAAGACTGAGGGATAGGGGCAGCTTGAGACAGGTGGTGAAAACATGGCTGTTTCACAATGTCTTTTGTCACAGTTGATGAACCAAGATGATCCCCTGGTTTTTGCTTTGTTGATCTGGACTCTGGTGTTTTTAAATTGATTTTGAATTATTGCAAACCACTTTACTAAAACACAAAGCAAACTCACTATGAACCACATGTGCCTACTTCTCACAAGTACGCTGAACTACAACTCTGATCAGTTATTATTATTATTATTATTATTAACAATAAGGACGACGACGACTTATATGTTAATGTATGTCTCTTATACAGAGCAGCCTACTGTGAGCCACTTTAGCTACTCATATGCTGAAAACGACACATACCAGTATGTATTTCTCAAAGTCAGGCACTAAGCACTGAAAATGGAAGTCCACAATTTGCCACAATCAGCTACTCAAACTGCAACCAAGGGGTAATGGACAAATGGCAGATGCACCGTTACGTATAAGCGTGTGGAGGAAAAGGAGAAAACTTCTAATGCACTTATCACTCCTTTCAAAACATCCCACTACTTGCAACCAGCATTTCCACACACACAGTACACTTCCAAACATTCATATCGCTGGGAAAAGCCAGGAAATTGCGATAATCAGATATCAGAGTAACTCAGACATTGTTTGCTTATGCTAAGCCCAAGATACACAGAACACATTGGAGAAGCAAGCTGTCTGGACAACACACAATTTGCCTCTGAAATGAAAATAGCTAACCTTTACTAATTTCAATGTGATGAAAATGAAAAGGACAATAAAATCTGTTGATTTTATGCATACACATTACGTACATAGGTGTTGTAAGTGCCGTCAGGCATGTCTATGGAACTATCTATTACGGATCTCTCACAAATCGTAGTCAATTTTGCATTTTCATTGTCATATTCATGTTCAGCACCTCAAATCTATGACTAATTTAATCTTGGGGGCATGACCTTTGCTAAAATTTGTTGTCCGGTGCAACAGAGCTTACTCCCATCTTTTTGCTTTGGGATTCAACTAGATTTTAGAAAGAAAAGGGAAGGCATGATCAGTGGGTCAGTTCAGACATGGTTTATTTGACTGGGTGGAGCAGGTATGAATTCAGCAGCCTCACAGATGAGGAAATCCTAGTTAATTAAACCATAGGTTCAAGTGTCATCCAAACCCAAGAGCTGTAGTTTACAAGCCAAGATGTAAAACCAGATCTAATATCTGGTTTATACATCACAATGGGCTAGTTTGAATGATACTGGTATGCATCACATGAAGAGGAACATGTGCATGCACAACTGCGCTACCACACATAGCGCAACATTCTACCCTTATACAGTCACATGGCAGTAGAACATTCAGACACATGGGAGTGGAACATTCAAGGGAGTGGAACATGCAAGGTACATATTTGTGAGTGAGAGATGCAAAATTTACAGAAATTTTGAAACCATGGAAAATAACTTTTTTTCTGTCCCCCCCCCAAAAAAAATAATTTTTGGGAAAATTTGAAATATTGTATGTGCAATAGTTATTTTTATATCAAGCCTAAACTAATGCTTTAGCAACATAAAACGCATCATTTATAACTCTTGGCATATAAAATTATACTATTTGACATATATACGACATTTAAAAGTATAAAAGCCTTGATTTTGTACATATAGAATAGCAAATATGCCCACAAAAGAGCTGCAAATTGCTGCACCTTATGCTATCCTTGGATTGGTCAGAGTTTGGTTCTCACCCAAACTTTCAGTTTGTTCCTGTAAGGCTTTGGTACCCACAACAGTCTCTTGCAGTTTCTGCCCCCCCCCTTCTGACTTTTTTTTTAATCTCCCACAAGACTGGGTAACAAGATGTTTGTTTCCCAGTTTATAATAGAGTGTCTCTATCACAATCATTTGATAGAAGTGAAAAGGATGACTGGGGCCAGGTGAAAAGGACAGCTGACACAGGAGCATTGAACTCTTCACCAAAGGTCACCAGAAGAAGGCAAGCAGCAATCCACAAGCAATGAACACCCTATATGTCCCCTGTCATGAAGATGGCAGCACCCTCTAGGTCAGCAGTTCTCAACCTGTGGTACGGGTACCCCTAGGGGTACGCGGACCTCTTGCTGGGGGTACGCCAAGCCTTGCCCCTTATCTGCCCATCAGCAGCTAATTAAGTGTTAATTAACATGGATTTTACATTGTAATTATTTTTGGAGCCCTTTTGGGGGGGCTTATTTTTGTACTTTGGAAAATGTACTGGGGTGGGGTGGGGGAGGGAGGAGCTATTTTGGGAAGTGTGACTTGGAGAAAAAAAAGAGATCCTTGCATGTCTGTCTCTCTCTCACACACACACTCACAGAGTTAAATAAGACATTTTTTCACATTTAAAATTGTTTTAGTACTTTTTAATTTAACAATTATCTAATTAATTAAATTAATCCAATTAATTAGCAGTTAATTAGCAGGGGGTACTTCAGAAAATTGTACCGTGGTAGGGGATACCCGGGTCTCCAAAGGTTGAGAACCCTTGCTCTAGGTCAAGGATTCTTAACAGGGGGTATCCATACCCCTTGGGGTTATGGGAACCAAATGATGGGGCCACGGGACTCTATCTCTGAACATATTTTTTTAATTGTTGTTAGATTAGATTAATCATCACCATTATCAATATGGATTGAGGTGTTCTGTTCCTAGCTATCCATATGAAAAGTAAAACCAAGCTATTGACATCTTTTGAAGTCATACTGGTACTTAATATGAAGATTTCAACAGTCTGGCAAACGGGGTATGGGAACCTACATATTGGACAATCCGTTGGGGGTCTGTAATCGTAAAAAGGTTAAGGTTAATCCCTGCTCTAGGTGCAGAAATATATCTTGGATTTGAATGTTGTATTACAGTACAGGTATGCATCGTAATTATTGGTCTTTACTTCTGTAGACTTGCATCCAAATCTTCATACCATGCAGTTTCTGGCATAGTGAGTGAGTAAAACTTTATCTTAAAAATCGTTTCACTCATTCCAAAAGAAAAACTATTTTTCAACAGAATTGTTTTCAATATTCCCCCAAACACCCAATGTTTTCATTGGAAAAACTGAAGATTGTCCAGGTGGCGGGGGGACATCGAGAAAATCAGATTGTTTCTGATTTGGGGGGGGGGGTGTTTCCTGGGCTTTCGCATCTCTGCATACATAAGTAAGTAGACATTGGACATACAATACAAAATATGTGCATACGTACAAAAATATGTAGTATTTTGTGCGCACACGCTCCTCCTCATGCAATGGATTCCATTAAAATCCAAACTGGCCCAAATTAAACCACAGGTTTAAACAACACGCAAAGCTATGATTTAGCTAATCAGGATTCAATCACAGCTCTGCACTCTGCACAGCTAATCCTCACATGAGGAAAGATAGAAGGGGGTGTTTCCACAGAGTTCATTCACACCACATTCACAGTCCAACAAACCATCATTGCTTGGATTGTCTGAACATACCCAATACATAGCTATTCATGTTCTTTCCTCAAAGTTATTACAGGCAACTGCAATACAAGTTGCGATATGCTTCACATACCGGATAGGAACACATTCGAGGAACACCCACACAAACACTCCACACAATTCTAATAAGAAAGTTAGCAAAAGGGAAATCGCTTCTGAGAAACCATGAAGCTGAGTGAAAACACTAAAAATAGATAATGCAACTTTTGCTGCAAAATGCAATAAATGAATGTGACATTACTAAGTAGGAGTATTTTTTTAAAGCACGAGTACTTCTGCAATGCACTTATTTACAACAATTCAAATTGCCTTCAGCAAAAGGAATGGTCGATATTATTCCATTTCCAGATGCACTGCAAAGGGTCAGACAGAGCACACCTTTGCAAGTTACTCAAATAAAATTGACTGACCACCAGATTTTTTACTACACCTCCTGCTCATATTTAATTAGTAGCAATTTGTGACACTTGGCTAATCCATAAGAAAAAGAAAGAGAATAGGAATACTTCACAATGGAATTGTGAGCCTGTTCAGTGTGATAAATTGCAGCATGAAGGTAAGTGATACTGTACATGAAGTAGCAGCACTCAACACTGACCACTCATTTGGTATGGCGGACAATGGACATCATCTCCTTAAAATAAGAGTACACACAGTCCAGTCCTGAAAACTGATCTCTACAACAGACAAATCATTTTGAACTACTTTTTTCTTACACAACTGTCAATTAGACACTTGATTCCCATAGTACTATTCTCAGAATATCAGTTACAAAGTGTAAATCAGGTAGGAGTTCATTTAAAAATATATTACATCTAAGTGTCATGAGAATCACTCCCTGTCCTATGCCTTCCTCAAACATTCTAACAGCGCAATCCTGGATAAACAAGAGCTGGTGGAGCACGCGTTTACAGTACCCGGAGAGTAAGGACCGCCGGCAAGGAGGTCAGGCAGCCGTCTCTCCCCCGGCGGACTGTTCCTACGCCCATCGGAGAAGGTAAAGCCTGCACTGGCCGGTGCAGGGCCAGGGGGAGGATGAAACAGGGCAGCCGGCGAGGAGGCCAGCAGCCCTCTCTCCCCCGGCAGACTGCCCCTGCCCCCATCAGAAAAGGTAAAGCCTGCACTACCCAGTGCAGGGCCGGAGGGAGGATGAAACAGGGCAGCCCGGGGGTGGCCACTGGCCAAACTGGGTTGGGAGAGGACATGGATATCAGCGGCAATCTCCGCCAATATCACGAGCCCTTTCCCAGTCAGGTTCAGCGTCCCATCCCCCCCCCCAGCTTGAATGTACGCCAGCTCCAGAGCTGGCATACATTCGAGTAGGCCCATAGGGCCTCGGCCACCTTGCACCTGGGGAAAGTGACAAGCGTCCCCTTCCCCCGAGGTGCTCCTAGGCTGCTCCGGGGCAGTCCAGGATGGCCAAAGGATATTGCGACTGGCCCTTTAGGTCGGCTGGGTATCCTTACACAGGATTGGGCTGCCCATAGACTACACAAGTCTTCCACACATCAGCTAAGAAAACATATGTACATGCAGGCAGATATGCTCAACCATGTCACTGGAAAGCTCTGTACATATAAAGAATGCGGTCCCTGAAAAATAAAAATATCAACTCTTGCTCCTCAACCCTTCCGCTCCCAGCTCTTCTAATGGAACAGGTCCAGAAATTAAATAAACTTCTGACATAGGCAGTTTCTGACCACTGTCATTGCTGTAAACAAGAAGCTAACAGGTCAAGGAAGTTGTCCTTTGTTTTCTCTTTTTCCATTTATCAAGGCTTCCCCCCCCCCCCTAGGAAAATCATGTTCTTTAAGTTTGTTTCATTTTAAAATGATTTTGAAATTGGGAGGACAGTAGGAAGACCATGCATAGCAAGTTCAGAATGAAGGGGGGGAAAAAAGTATCAAAGGAATAAGATTCTTTTATCCCCACAATTTTGAAGCCAGTAATGCAAAACTCAGAGTGACTGCTTTATCAAGAGAAGACCATTAGTCTTACACAGTGTTGGTGGGTGACCATTGTCAGCAAGAACCAGCATGGCATAGGCTCGGACTGGGGAGAACTGGGTTTAAATCCTTGCTCAGCCATGAAGCTCAGGGGCTTAAATTGAGCCAACCTACCATACAGGGAGGTTGCAGTGAAGATATAGGAGAAAGAAACCAGATACCTTGGTTCCGAGCTCCTTGAAGGACGAGCAGAATAAAAACGTAAATAATCATTAATGAACACTGCCAATGAACAAGGCCACAGAAGAGAGCTCCAGTGCTAAAAACACTAAACAAGAGACTTTTCTGCCTTCTCAGTCTGAAAGCCATAAACAACATCTCCGTAATTAAGGCTTGGAGCAATGCCTTAATACAGAGAACATGGCACAGGTTGTATTTTGGCTACAGCTACTTAAGGCCCTTAACAGTTGTCCCTTTCATTCTTTACAGAATTCACCAGTATGTGATGGAGTAAACGGACCCTTAAAAAGATAGTTCTATAAAGGTCTCTCTCTCTCTCTCTCTCTCTCTCTCTCTCTCTCTCTCTCAATTCTATATTATGTCAAAATGATCTATTTTCTAGAGAAAAAAGAGAGAAAGAAAACCAAGCATCCTAACTGCAATTTGAATACAGTACAGTCTAAAAACATACACAAATGTGTCCTTCCATGCTTCAGCCATAGTCGACATTTTCAGTACGGTGTAAACTATGCAGCTAAACACACACAGGCAATAGCACAGGGGTAATCTGAACTCTTCATGTTGTCACTGTCAGCAACAGTACAGAACGATAAAAACAAGAAGCATTTTTACAGTGAGGCTCGTCATTAAATAGTTAAGTCCGTAAAAACCAACTGTAATCACATGTCTATGAAATGCAATTTCCAGTTACTGAAATCCTTAGGTTGCTTTTTCCTGAGTAAATGGTTTGACACTGAGCTTACATATGGAAGATTCTTCCTCCCAAAAACACATTGTGTATCAAATAATATTTTAATCATTAATTACAATTTGTTATTGCTATTAAGGGCATTTGTATAGTGTTTTGAGTGTGCAAAGCGCTTCCCATGTATTATTTTGTTGTAATCATTACAGCAATCCTCTAAGACACAAGTATTATTATGCCCATTTTGCAGATGGGGAAGACTGAGGTTGAGAGGGAGTGGTTTGCCTAAGGACACCTAATGAGTTCATAGAAGAGGTGAGCTCTGAATACGGGAAATTCTGGTTTCCAGCTCAGTCACTTAACTGCTACACTTAACCAAACTCCTTACTAATGTCCTTTCCCTATCCCTCCAGAATCCAGCTCAGTCTCTTAGCCAATACACTACACTAGCTGTCTCTATATGGCCAGAATTTCTCTCCAATGTCATGAAATAACCACCTAAAAACTAGAATGGAGTAAAAGAAGATACTGACAAAAAAATAAATAAAAACCGAAACAGAGAATCAACTACACAGTACTGTATTTCCAAAGGAGCAAGACTGGTCCTATAACATAGTCTTAAGGTACATGATGCAACAAATCTGCTGAAGCTAAGCAGATTTTGGTTGGGTCACTGTTTAGATGGAAGATCACCTAGATCCCAACATATGTCGCCTTCTGTTTCATCATGGCACACAACATATAATGAATACCGTAATAGGGACAAAAAAGTTCCTTCCACTCTTTGGATTCCCCCCCCCCTCCGAACAGCATAAAATCATACTTTTCTTTGTTATGATCAATGTTTTTCAATGCAAGATCAATAGGGCAGCATCAATCAATACACACTCTGACCAACCAGTCAGATCTATTGCAAAGCCGAATTTCAAGAGTGTTGTCACACTGCAACAAATTAGAAAGAACCATTAACCAACTGTGAAATTCATTCAGTCTACATAATCTTTCTTTCAGTGAAATACAGGGGGGGGGGGGGGGAGTTGCTGGTTTTTGTGCCAAAAGTGCAGCTACCGGGATTTGGTATTATTTGAACAACGTAGCAGGGCTATACGATCCGTATAAAGCAGAATCCCTCATGAAACCTCCATTTAGAAATACCCTCTATAAAAACATTACACTGCACAGAGTTGGGTGTTTTGTGCATCTTTGCCTATGCTATTTCACATGTGAAATTTTGTTCATAAGATCTCCAACAAGCAAAAATCACACCTTACAGAACATCACACAAAACAGAGAGATGCAAATGTCTAGCTAGCAAAAATTTTCATTCTGTCCCATGTGCAGCTGCAGTTCTCATAAGAAAAGCAAGTACAAGACAACAAATCCTACCCCATAACCCAATTATGTTAGTTTACTTACAGCTGGTGGTTTTACAGCTCAGGATGTAGGTAAATGGGCATACACGCCATTCCAGAGGGTAACCATTTTGACACCCAGTTGCATGAACCGTAGGGATAAACAAAACCAAACAAAACCAAATAGCACATTTACGTATACCGGTAAATAAATTCTAACAGGGGTTCTCAACATCTTCCCGGCCGAGTACCACCTCCGGTGCCACTCTCCTGCTGCGTACCACCGGAAGTGACTGGCGATGACATCATTGCCATTTACTTCCTGGTTTTCATGTTTTTGGAGACCAGAAAATGCAGGTAGGAAGCTCTGGGCGGATGGGAGCGTTCCTGAGAGGCTTGGCCAAAGGCAGGAGCCTCTCAGGAGTGAAAATGCACTGCCGAAAGCACCGTGTTGGAGCAGGGTTCTTCTGGCCTGGCGGTCCAAGTACCACCAACAGTCAGCCGAAGTACCACTGGTAGTACTAGTATCACTGGTTGAGAACCTCTTTCTAAAACATATTTTAAACAGAGGGGAAAAAATCAGTCATTTCTTTTTAAATTGCTAATTAGTCCGTATCTACCAATCAATAGCAATTCCTCATTTGTAAGTGCAACCACTTAACATCATCTCAGGGTCAAACATACAATAGATCCTTTTTTCCCCTCCAAAGAGTAAGAAACAAATAAAGCAGTCATCTGCTAGTTTATAAATGTCAAACCTTGGAGCGTCAGCGTTAAAAACCAATCATAATTCACTTCATAAAACAGTATTTCTTAATTATTGTCCCAATTCCAGATTTCTGACCGTTCAATTTCCATTCATGATTCCAACAGTAACAAACTAGAAAAATAATGGAGAAAATGTTAGACGACTTGGTCTTTCCCCACCCTGACGTTAATGTTGTTTAACGCAAGGGAGAAAATTATATGTTCTTGTGTAGCTAGATTACACATCTAGAAAACACTGACTTTGGTTGACTCTGTAAATCTTTGGGTGGAATTTAATTTATTAATATATGTCCCTATTTGGGGGACATGTTTAGTTCCTTGAGTGAATTTACACAACACAGAACATTTTCTCACCTATACCGGAATCACAAAGCAGACTCGCAGCCCAACTTCACACGTTTACAGCGCAATCCTATCCAATTTACACCACCGGTGTAACCAGCAGGGGAGGGCAAGGCGGGAGGCTCTGGAGGGGAGGGGAGATTTAAATCCCCTTTGAATACCCCTTTGGAGGGAATTTGAATCCCCTTTCCATTCTGGTTCCTCCCGTTCTCGCTGCACCGCTGGTTACACCGGTGGTGTAAGTTGGATAGGATTGTGCTGTGTCTCAGGAACTTACTCCGAAGTTATCACAGGACTGCAACCTTAGAAGGCGAGCATTAAGGCTGAAATCCAACGCACACTTGGGAGTAAGCCCTACTGAATACAACAGAACTTAGTTCTGAGTAAACATGCAGAAGATTGGGCTGCACATCCCACAACGTGGTGTATTGCTGTTTGTTTCCATCTCAGAAGTGAGATGAAAGACAGCTGTGAACCAAACTGCTTTCAGCCAGAACGTTTGGAACCACTGTGAAGGGACACTGCAGAAAGAAATCAACATGCTCATATTAATTCAATGGCAAAACCAACTGCCACAGGGTTGGCTGACCATTGGTCCTCAAATTAGAGTTAGACTCAAATACCCTCAGAGTACAGAGATATACAAATACAGTAGTGGGGAGTTCTACTTCCAATCTACATGAAACAGCTCAAGATCTACAGTGCCATTAGTATACTGGAGGAAGGAAAAACAGCTGTTCTCGTGCACCTAGCAGATTACACTTCTAGGGCGAGTAGGGTTTGGTTGCAAGTCTCTGACATTATAAGTTACCAGAGACCCACTGAGGAGCAACTCATAATAGCCAGCAGGGATTGTGTTTGAGAAGCATTCAGACTGGGCTCAGCAAGCCAGAAATTATAAGCCTTCCAGATAACGATGGGAACAGTATGTTCTTGGGCAATGAAACTTTCTCGTCAATTTACAGGCACCACTACAGAAGCTAAACACTCTCAGACTAGTCATATTTCACTTCATTGTCAAGACTATTTCATTCTCAACCATGTACTTATTTATTTCGAATCTTTTCATGGCACTCTTGGAATTTAAGAGTTTGAATTACTGGCAACACGGTTTTCAGATACATTACTATAGAGATCAACTACAAGCACACCCTGGGCCACATTTGGCTCCTGTTGCCACAGAAGCTACTGATCCACGTCCTTTTCTGTTTGGATTTGGCACTGCAGTAGCCTGTTTTACAGGGGTGGAGGGGGGTGGGGTGGGGGTAGAGATCTTGGTCCACCACCCCAACTCCCTCTCAGAGTAGACCTATAAACAAAACTACTTTCTTATAAAGGACTTTATTACAACATAGGCTCAATCTTACTAAAATGGCATACCTGTGTGTTTCAGTTGTACAACTTCTGATTGTCATTAAGAATCCATCATTGAATATTTTACCATGTTTAAAAAATAAATAAAAATCCTCCACACAGATAACTAGATGTCAGTAAGAAGGGTTCTAGCCTAGTCTTCTCCCCAATTTGCTAGTTTTCTATGTGCAGGGATTTTTTTTCCTTTTTCTATAGAATCACGCAAGCCTCCACCTTCAGTTTGAAGTGATTCAGCCCAGACACAGGTTTACCACCTCAATGAGAACTAGGCCCCCCAAAACAAAGCAAGCACAACTCCAAAAGGGAACAGATTCTGGGAAAGCCAGCACGACTTGGTGATCTTTGACTCAATCACGTTCTGCTAGTTTAGATTTGGATTTTCAATTGCAATTATGAGAAAATAATAGCACTTGTCCAAAATGGTGAAATAGAATCTTATTATTTTGGATATGAGCCACTCAAAATTCAATGTTGTCAGTCAAACTGATTTCACTGAAAGGGATTTCAGCACATGCTTAATTCTCCTACTGAAATCAGTGGGACTTAAAAGTGCTTAACTTTGGTTAGATTGTGTTCATGGTCATAGAAGGGCAGTGCAATCCTGCCCAACTCTAGGGCGACAGAGCGAGCGTTCCACCGCTATAAGCTGTCACAAACATGCCATAAGGCACGTTCGCGACAACTCAGTAAGGGCCACCAGTGCTAGGCCAGCAGCCCTTACTCTGCCGTCGGATCTCCATGCGGCCACCGGAGGAAGATAAGGGATCCCCTGGCGGCCACATGTGCGGTCCAGGAGGCGAGGGAGGGGAGCCATTGGCCGTGCTGGCCAAGGAGGGGGCGGGGATAGCGTCCGCCATATTCCCGACCCCGGCCCGTCGCGGTCGTTATACAGCCTCCTCCGACTCCCGCCAGCTAAATAGCTGGTGGAAATCCAAGGCGGCCCATCAGGCTTTCACCGGTTTACACCGGGAGAAGGGGACAAACATCCCCTTTCCCTGAGTAGACCTCCGGGATGCTGCAGAGCAGCCTAGAACAGGGATAGGATCTGGTGGGCGGCCCTGGGCCGCTCGCTGGATAGTTAGGTAGGATTGTGCCGTGAAACAGGTAAATTGACTGGTGAGCGACAATCCTGCTGACATGTACTATACCTGGATCCAATCATGCAAAGGTTAGTATGGTACTGTCGTCTCTATACAAAGAAAGGTAACATCTGCAATCCAGCTCAGAACTACGCACAGTTGTCCCACTGCATTTGTGAACTTCCCCTCTGTTTGCCTCAAAATCCATTCATTGTCTCCCCTGCCACAAGCTTTCCTGGAGACTGTTCAGGAGGAAAAACCTCAAGGGTTTTCAAGTTCTTCCAAGAATGCTCAGGGGAAACAAAAAAGATCAAGGTACCCACATTCAAGTCTCCCTGCCCTATACCTCCCCCCAGAATTGTATTTTTGAGAAGAGAATAAGATCACTTATGGCAGAGAAGACACACTGGAGACCAGAGGGTCCTTGCAGGTCTCTCTCTAGTCGGAAATGGCATTTTCTGCATGGAAACATGAGATATATAGTTTCCTGTTCAGAAATACCAAATTTTGCCATACACCTATTTGCTAGCTTTTATGCAAAATAGATTTTGATTTAACCAAGTCCAAGTTTCACATCAGTACGTGAACAGAATATCTTCCGAAGATCTTAATACTTCCAGAAGGCAAAATTAAACTGTGAACTGAGATGAGTTGCAATAAGTTCACAGTAGCCAGAAGGAAGTATTTTTTCACACAAGTATAAAGTACAGCAGTAATTCCATAGGTAACTCATGGAATTCACTGCCATAGGATGTGGTGATGGGTGATTCACTGGCTTAGCTGGCTTGATGGTTAAACAAATTCATGGAGGATAGTGGCTGACATACCTATTAGCCATCATGGCTAAATATGACCTGCATGTTCAGACATTTAAATATCAGATGCTGTGGACATAACAAGAGGGCAGGGATATTTCCTTCACAACCCAGAGTCACCTTACCGGTCATTTTTGGAAATAGGATGCTGGACCCTTGGTCTAATCCAGCAGGTTTTTTCTTTACATTCTAAATATTTCTGAGATAGCTGAATGGAATGTTCTACAGGAAACGAAAATAGTTTTCTTTTTCCTGTGAGAACTAAGGCAGTGGACGCTTTCGTCTTTGTCTTTTTCCTGACACTTCTCAAACTTCAAAGGCGCACTAATGCATTTCAGCTGCCTGACTGAAACCACGGTAAACTGAATGACAGCTTGAGAAAAGAAAAAGGAAAAACACAACGAAAGAAAAGGAGGTGAAAAGTAGACTATATACTATTGCAAAATACTGGGGGATCCTTCATGGCGTCTCAGGCCATGAACTCAAAATGTTCAGCAAAGCAGCCCCACTATTTTAGTCTAACTAAGTCAAAGTCACTGAGGTGCAGCCTGCAGCAGTCTTTCTGCACTGTCTGTCGACTCCACACCTGGTATTTCAAGTGTATTACTACAGCAGTAATAAAGAAAGTTACTCTAGAAGTTTAATTATAGCTCCTAAATGAGAATAAAAGCCTATTTTCAATTTTTTTAAAAAAAGTTTAACACCTTAAATTCATCTGGAGAAATTGCATTAAAAACCATACAAAATAGTCCTATGCATATCTGCTATCCCATTGTACTTCAAGGGTCTGACCACCACCACCCCCCACTGCAGGAGTCAGTATTACTAGAAAGTATTATTACTGTAGATACAGTACTTGTGTATAAGTCTAAAAAATTTTAGCCTTAAAATTTACCCTGAAAACCTGGTCGACCTATCCACGGATCAATGGACCCAAGCGCCAAACTCTCTTCCAGATCTAATGTTCTACGATTCTAAGGTTGCTTCAAATCTCTCCGTGATGGCCCCACCCGCCTCCAAGTGGGAGTGAGCAAGCCAAGCACCAGCTCGTGTGGCACAAGGCCCGCTGGGGCACTACCCAGCTGGCGCAGTAGCCAAGGAGGCCGGCCACACTATGTGCTGCGACCCCTGATGCTGGGGGGAGAAAGAGGCAGTGCCTATCGCCCTGGCGCAAAGCTGTAACACTTCTCTGTGCTAACCAGTTAAATATCCTTATCGACTTATCCACGGGTCATAGCAAATTCCATGTTTTTTGGTTCAAAACTTGTCCTTGACTTATCTAGATCGACTAATAGACAAGTATCTACGGTACTCTCTAACAAATGTGTTAAGGATTGCAGCACGTATTTGAAAGGAAAACATGTACTTGAAAGCAAACCATATTCAACCAAGTGGGGCTTACTTCTGAGTAAACATGCAGCATAGGTTGAGGCTGCACAGTCACAATCCATAATCAACTTACTTCAGAACACCACTCACTTTAATTGCATTATTATTTATGGGCTGCACAGTACAGCCTTAGCAAAAATGCACAATATAAGGACATTTTAATAACTGTATTTAATAAGCTTATTGTTAAGCATAAACTAAACTGGAAGGGTTATGCTAGATTAGAAGGTAAATTTTAATATAAACACTCATCACAAGCAATTTTATAAAGATCAGAGTTGTTGCTGTTTTTCAGAACGTCATCCAATAGTCTCAATTTATGAAAATTTCAAATTAGGTCAAGAGAAACTTGCCAAACTGCACAAACATCAAGATGGGGATTTGTGCATGCTTTTTTACCCCTCCAACAATAAGGCAGAGTTCCTTATTTATGCAAGTTCACATTGTGCAGTGGATAAATTTACTAATAGATATGGGTAAATGTAGCTGATACTCTGGAGAAATTCATTTTCTTTTTCCCCAGCCCATTATCAATTAGCATGATTTTTGCACCAGGTGTTCACTACAAAAACAAACTGTGACAAAGAAAGGACAGGAAAGAGAGGAACTGTATTCCACATTCCTCTGTACTTTGTGGCTTCCAACTGCTATCCAATGTTCTCATTCATCCGATTCAGTCCTTCCCTATGTCACGAATCATCAACCTGCTTAACCTACCCAGGCAAGAACATTAATTTCTTCCTTCTCTTTCTCTCTCCTTTTTTTTGGTTCTGAACACCAAATACTGTATTTATATTTAATAAATATGCCCGAAGCTGGAAAACCTGATTGGCGTTTTACATTTCCTACTCAGCAAAAGGTATATTCTTGAGCTGTCAAAGGAAAACAGGTTATTCTTAATGTCTTCATCCTCTTAAAACCTTTTCAAGACATAAAGCACACGGAGACACTGAACTGAATGATAATAAAAACATGCATTTCCCTACAACCAAGAACATTGAGACAGCATACATGTTTACTCTGTTGCGGACGGTCACAGCAGCCTCTTTCACTTCCCAAAATAAAACACACACACAATCTCAAAAATCTGGTCCATTTTAACAAGAATGTGAAACTAAGTTCCCAAGTAAAAAGTGACACAAACAATACTTTCTGCGTACCCATGCACCACCCTGGTCAATCTCATAAAGCTGGCTCACAATACATAATCAAGTGATGAATATACAACATTAAATGATTACATACATTACATACATTTTGTATGTAATGGTTCATTGACACATGGTTCATCCACAATGGTTCATCCACACATACACCACCCACCAACAAACTTGCATACGGCCTCAGACACAATGTGTAGAGAAATCAAGTGATATGTGTGCATGCGCGAACCAGATCTTAAAGGAATATCATCATCTATATCAATCTTCTATGTATCTACATACATAGTACAGTACAGGCTTTTCACTTTACATAAAAATGCACAAAGAGGCATTTTGCATATTGGGCGACCACCGACCCAGTCTACAGCAACTCCCATGATTCTGGCACAACTTCTTCAGGTGAGCATGGCCATGGGAATGGCTGCAGGTCAGCAATGGATCCCCATTTCACAGACCTCTCTGGAAGTTGCTTAGAGATCTTGTGTCTCAAAACACATCCACCTTAAGGATGCCCTAGGCGCGACTGATCGCGTGAATCATGTCTAGTACTATGTGAAAACTGCCCCAACCCCCAAGCAAAGCAGTTTGGAACAGACCAAAAGAAGTTTGGTGTTAGTACTACTATGTACAAGCTACGGGCAATCCGTACACGAAATTAGAAACTAGGGGCTGTACCTATACTAAATGACATGGGTAAAGCTGGAGGGAGAAGGGGAAAGGACTGTGGTCCAGCCCGGCACACACCACCCACCCATGGGGACTGGGCGGCTGCCCCAACACGCGCACGGACAGAGAGAACTTCTTTAGCCGAGGAGCGAGGGCAGAGCGTGGGCGTGTGTAGAAAGGGAGGGCCTTGTCTCCAGCCCGGAGGCAACTGTTTCGAAAGCCCCAGCTTCCTGAGAAGAGAAGAGGCGAAGAAGGGTCAAGAGGCAGGTCAGGGCAAGGCTGGCTGGGCTGGACAGAGCGCGTAATGGGCCAGCCACGCTAGGTGCGCTCGGAGGTGGAGCGGCGCCTTCAAGCCTCTGGGCTTGCTGCTGCGCAGGGCGGCCCAAAGGGAATCCCCATCTGACGCGCCAGGCAGCACCGCTGGCGACAATCCCCAGAACTGGCATGCAGGCACAGGCTCGACTTGTCAGAGACTGCCCTAAAGTGGGTTTAGCAATGCACCAGCATGGGAGAGAATTGGAAGCCCGTCCACCCACCAGCGCTGGGCAACGGGATACGAGAGGGGCGCTAGGACCAAGAAACCCCCCCCCCGTCTTCTGCCAGCCACCGACCTCCCCCCAGCCACTAAGGAAGTAAGCTGGTGCGGTCATGATCACCGACCACTCCGGCAGAGATGCAAGGCAATAGGCAAAGACACCCACCCTTGCAAACACACAAGAGAGAGAGTGAGAGTCCCTAGGAATCCCCACCGTCGCCACCACAACGCTGGCTGGCTTTCCAGGTTTCAGGGCCCACCTGTATCTCTTTCCGGGGAAGGCAGTGATCTGTCTTCCACAAACCCCCGGAACCCAAGTTTATCCCGACATTCTTGCAAACCTTCTAGCCCCCCTACCGTACTTACATCATCAAACAAAGATCCAACGTTGGCCGTTACTAACAAGATCCCGGTATTTGCTGCAGCCCCTTTGATCGCCATGATATTGGCCAAAAATAGTTCAGTTTATGTATAAATTAAAAAACAAAACCACAACCCAGCAACAGTGGGACACCTACAACAGGTCCTCCCCAATTGCACTAAAATAAAATAAATCCAATTTAAAATAAAATATGCCGGAGAAAGATGCAAACTATCAGCAGGTCTGGGGAGTCCTGGGCCAAGGGAAGTTCACAGCTCTGCTGGGGAGTTCTTGGTCCTGGGTTTTTTTCTGTTCGTTCTTCGTGTCACACACTCTTGGTTTGCGGTGCCCCAGGGGAGGGAGAATCTCTTAATCCTCCCGCCAGGGGCAGGAACGCAGGCATCAGTGCTGAGCCCCTCGTCTCATGCTCGCTGGATTTCCCTGGCTCGCTTGCAGTCTGCTTCCCGGGTAGAATGGGAAAAGACTTTGCTCTCTTAGATTTCCCCCTTCGCAGCCATTAGGTTCCTGCCGGGAAAGTTCCTCCTCGTCTTGCTGGTACTAGTGCTGGTGGTTGCTACTCTTAGATCCTCGGGCATTGCAAAATATTTTTTTAAAAAATCTCGGCAGCGGGAAGGAAGGAAAAAGAGCTGGGGAGCGGAAGAAGCTGCAGCGGTCTTCCTTCCAGCGGCACCCCGGGAAAAAAACGGCAATGAGCCCCCCCTTGCAGATCCGTAGCTCTTCCCAGCCTCTGGCTGCAATAACAGAAGAGAAGCAGCAGCGGCAACGACGAGTAGATTTCTGCACTCCTCTGACGTCACGGGCCTGACACGGCGAGTCTTAAAAGGGCAACGGCGCGCACTGCGGGGCAAGCAATCGACAGCCAGCCCAAGGGGAATTGTAACGTGCTTTGAATGAACAACGGACGGACTCACTCAGCCAGCCAGCCAGACAGTGGTGGTTCTGGCCGTGTTCTCACACTAGCACGTTACAGGTGGCACAGTGCTTTGGGAGCCTTATCCGGCACACCCTGAACGACAACGGCTTGCACAATAAGCAGGGTGGATGTAGATATCACGTCTGCAAAGTTCAAGATCTGCTGCCCTTTGCACTGATTATACTATTACCTTTACCTTTAGCATTTTCAAATGTGTGAGTCGAACGTCAACATATCATGAAGATTCACGATAGCACCCTGTCAACTAGCCAGAGAGATAGGACATCTGGTTTCCTGTTGGCTCTCCACAAACAGATGACATCACCGCAGAAATGTTCTGAATATTCCAAGATTAATTAACGGGATAATTCCATTTCGACAGACGCGCACCTCTGTAAAGTATGAGGCTTCCTGGCTCCAATCTAAGAAGAGTAGAAGACTGGAAGTTTAAAATAAGCGACACACAAGGAACAGCATGTCGCTTGCACCACAGTTGTGTTTAGTCAGAAATGAATCCTATTGGCTTAAGTGGACATACCAGAAAAATAATATTGGGAAGACTTGTGAGGAGGTGGGGTGCCCTTGCAGGACTCCTATGACCACCCAGATTGGGATCCCTAGTCCAGGAGCAGGTTTACTCATCCTCGTCCCATTCAGAAATCCCGCCAGGTCAACAGGAGTCACAGGTCAGGGAAGCAGACCTGATCCACAGGCCAGCTGCTGAGCCCAATTGAGCTCTACTAGAAAAGGCCAGAGGGCCAGGTGGGCAGGAGGAGAGAGAAGTGTAGAAGCGTGAGTTCCTCAGTCCTCGCCCAACTTGGACCCAACTCCGCTGTCTTGAGAGACACTGGCCAAAAGCCTGGGACCCTTCTCCAGAGGGGTGACCACCCCAGGGGAGCTCACCCTTCATTGGGCATAGAAGAGGGCACATTTTGGAGCCACCCCATGAGGAAGGAGGGCAGTGATTCTACCCACATGAAGGTGACCCCACCTGTTGGCACATTAACACCTGCAAGCACAGGCAGTCGGTATAGCGGCATACCTGAAGGACCGCCAGGACCTACCCAGCAAAAAGTGATCAATTGAGAGGAAGTGCCGCTGAGATGACTGAGGGATTTGGGAGGAGACAGGATACTCCCGGGACTTGGACTTTGTCAAGGGTTCTCAATAAAGTTCTATTGTTGAACGCATCCTTGTGGTAAGCCTCCTTTCTTGCAAATCCCCAGGCTGGAAGACGGCCTAGGGTAGCCCCATGAGCACATCCAACCGCTTTGACATGAAGCTTCCCCTGTGAGACGTGATGGGTGCCCTGGGGGCCTCTACAATGGTGGAGAATGCAGGTATTCAAGGGCCCCACTACCCACAGGAGCTCGCTCACACACACACACACACACACACACACACACACACACACACACACACCTGGCTGTCCTGATGGGAAGTCCAACAACATGTCCAATAGACCAAGTAACACCAGCTGGTCGCCAGCTTGGTGGGCAACCAGAATATGCTGATCAACCAGGCAGGGTTGTTGAGCTCAGCCACGGCTGGAGGTGGGTCAGCGGTCGCCTTCAAACTGGTGGCCAAGGTGGCAGTTTGGGATCCCCGATAATGGGCCACCATCCTGACCCCCACGCATAACAAGGTTGGATCAGGAGGCCATTGGTATGCTGACACCCACCCTGGAGGCCATGGACTATGATAAAGTCAGCCATCCTTAGCACTCTTAATATTTCCGAAGAAACATATCAACTACAGAATACCAAAAAGGGTCCAATCCCTGGGCTGTGAGGAGTAGGATATTATTTATTTATTTATTTATTTTATAGAATTTATACCCCGCCTTTCTCCCACAAGGGCAACCAAGGCGGCTTACAATAAAAACATTAAAATACATATATACATTTAAAATTAAGAATTAAAATGGTTAAAACAATTAAAACAAACAACCCCAGTGGGTCATCCACATTTACATTTGTTAAAAGTCATCTGTTAAAAAGCCAGCCCGCCATGTCAGACATCAAAAGCTGATCTAAATAAAAATGTCTTAAGGCCCCGCCGAAAGGTCTCTAAGGAGGGAGCCGTTCTCAATTCCAGGGGGAGGGAATTCCACAATTGGGGTGCCACCGCCGAGAAGGCCCTGTTCCGCGCCGCCATCCCCCTCACCTCCATCAGTGGCGGCATGGTTAACAGGGGCCCCCCTGATGACCTCAGAGTATGGGTCGGATTATAAGGAAGGCAGTCCCTCAAATACCCTGGACCCGAGCCGTTAATAACAACATAATAACAATAAACTACATGAATGGTACACAAGTGGTTCGTGAATGGTGCACTATGTGAATGGTGCACAAGTGGTACACCAATGGACTCACATGACTGAAACCGGCAGGAAGTAACCCTGAGAAACTAGCTGATCTGGTACTTTTGGAACCGTTTGTAGCCATCCTGTCCCAAACCGCTAAAAAATAGGTAGTGTGTAACAAACCCTTTTCTCTAAAATGCCTCAAGCTCATGGAAGCCTACAAGACAGCATGCGACGCCCTACCACCACCACTACGGCCAGCGAGAGTCAAGGGACCCAAGCAGAGAGACCAGGGACCACTGACCTGAGCCATGATTTGGGGACCACCAGGGGCCTACCTCGGTTGGGGGTGCCCCAGGCCAACTAGCCATCCGGAAGTCAGTTTCAAACTCCACCACCACCACTATGCCTGGAAACTGTCTGCCCCCCCCCCAAAAAAGGGGCAGCAGTCATGGGAGACATGGCAGGAACAGGTGTGCAGTTTGGGAGTGCTCCTCCTAGTCTCACAGCTATCACCTGGAGACCCAGGTGTCAGCGGTGGCTAGGGGTGCATTTGCCCAGCTGTGGCTGGTGTATCAGCTGCGGCCGTACTTGAGTCGATCAGACCTGACCACAGAGGTCCATGCTTTAGTGACTTCAATACTGGATTACTGTAACACACTCTACGTGGGGCTGCCTTCAGTTTGGAAACTGCAATCAGTGCAGAAGGTGGTGGCCCGCGTGATTCAGACGGTTTGATTTTAGACGGTTTGATTCTGTTGAACCGCTGCTTTGGCGGTTTTTTGCTTTTCAGAGCTCATGCCGCCATTTCCAGGACTCCAGCACTGCGCGGCCACCCTGACAGCCACCATCTTGGCAGCCAGGGGCCCGCATACCACCAACCAGCAGTCTACGTACCACCTGTTGAGAAACCCTGTTATACACACTTTCCTGGGAGTAAGCCTCAAAAACAATGGGACCTACTTCTGAATAGGAATGCATAGGATTGTGCTGTAAGGCACTGAAGGTATTTGATGTAGCTTCCTTACAGAACCTAGATATGGGCCTTGTCAGTACCAGGATGAGAGACTCCCTGGGAGCCTGGCACTCTACCTTGAGTTTCATGGGAAAAAGACAGAATGTAACTGTAATAGATATGGCTCAATCACATCATGGCAACCATTATGTAAATGTATTTTTAAAGAACAAACACAGATAAAAAGAGGAAATCCAACCACTTGGAAGCTTCAAATAGGATACATATTCAAACATCGATGGGAACACCTGCTGTCCAATTCAGAAATCCTGAATTTCAAATCTATGTCATTAGATCTGTACTGATATGGAAGACCATTGAAGTGTGTCTTCAAACTCTCTGATTTACACAATCAGATTGTAAAATTTGCCTGACTATTATGACTTTTTGCTATGATGATAACCCTCTCAATAGGTGTAGATTTTAGAATAAAATCTGCCTTGTGCTTGTTGGTCTGCACTGAAGAACATGTGTTGGACCATTCACAACATGACATCCATATAGAGCAGCACTGCAAAGTGGTGGAAATTATCTCCCCATGTTGTACAAAACTGTCTTAGAAACTTGTTTACCTGTGATACTTATCACTATGGGGCTGCATTGTCTGAATCCCAGGTACTGCAAAATTATGGATGTCTCTTACCATCTTGCTCATCCAAAAACCATGTGGAATAGAACTAGACTTTTTCTGTGGACTGTAGAACATCAGGATTTGTGTACAAACTGCAGTTGGCTTTGTTCCACCATAAACTTTATAGAGGTAGGTACGAAAGCCAGTGGGTGGCGCAGTGGGTTAAACCACTGAACCATGAGCTGTCGATTGAAAGGACGGCAGTTCGAATCCGTGTGACAGCTCCTGCCACCCTAACAGTTCAAAAGCAAGAAATTGCAAGTAGATTAATAGGTACCGCGTCAGTGGGACGGAACAGCGTTCCATGCGCCTTGGTGTTGAGTCATGCCGGCCACATGACCATGGAAACGTCTTCAGACAGCGCTGGCTCTTCGGCTTTGAAACGGAGATGAGCACCGCTCCCTAGAGTCGGACACGACTGGACTTAATTGTCAAGGGATACCTTTACCTTTACGAATGCAACAGTCTACATTTTCCAGAAAATTACTTATAAAGAGAAGAGAGAATTACCCATGGAGGCATGGAGATTAACTTCTTAACTAGTAAGAAGTTAACCCAATTTCTAACTAATTCTTTTTTTTGTTTACTGGCCATTTTATCCTTGGCTATGCTGCCCTATTCAGCGATTAAATGAAGCACAAGCTGATATTTCATTGTAACCAAAACAGCTTTCAGAAAACCACTGTCAAGGGTAGAACGCAACATTCTTAAATGGCAGCCTAGAGAATTAGTTGTACTTTTACACTATTAATTATACCACACCAACAAAATAAATAAATAAATGTAACACAATGAGAAAAACACTTATCAGCTCTTTCTTAGTGACTACGTCTACAAATAAAAATGTAATTGTTGTCCCTGTAACTATGATATACCTGTATGTCCCTGAAAGTACAGTAAAATGTTTTCTTGGTTATCCAGGGGGTCCATATTTGAAACCTGGTACTGTAGACATGACTGGTTGTATGTTTTCTGAAAGAAAGTCCAAACGGTATGAGAGGGTATAAGATCTAAGTTACCACCCTTAGAAAACCTAAGACCATTACTGTGTTTGCAGTGACTCACCTGTGGTAAGGGAGTGATGAGAAAACAGTGAGGGATTTCATTGCCCTATAAACAAATTCTATGAGTGACATGGAAAACCATTCTTAACAAACAACAGGAAAGGAAAACAACTATTACAAACAATGGACAGTCATAAACATCTGATTAAATGCTCTCACAGCTTATCGCTGTCATTCAGTCAATCAAAGAGCTAGTGAGTGAGAATTTTTAAAAGGGACACAGTGCAAAGGAATTCCTGCTGTTTCAATCTTTCATCACAATACACAACTATGTTTCACAACTTGGTGCCCTGCAGTACACCTGTTTTGTAATCAGTAATTGTAGTCATGGGCATGGGCATGTAGGCCTTCCACAGGTTTCAGTGCTTTTCATATGAATGCTTTTAGTATGTTAAGTTAGCAAAAAAGAAAAAAGAAAGAAAGAAAAGAAAATGGAGGGAGGGAGATTATTTCAATTATTGCAGACCCTTTTTGGAGAATCCTGAATCTTAAATAAAATAAATAATTACCCCCATATAAGGCTTTAGTGGTGTATAACACAAACAAATGGCAAATGTGAAATCAGCCATGGCACTCACGGTTATCTCCACAATTTAGCAAATCGTGTTTCTCACATATTTTCACAGGAACATGTTGAGCTGTTAATGTTAAAATGTTACTGCAGTGCAGTTGGTCTCTGAAGCATCTGGGAAACAATAACTCCCTTCTACTGGGAAAAGAAGTTTGCCCAGTGATTTTAAGGAGACAGTAAAGGAAGCACTCTCCCAGCGTAATTCCAATGTACTCATATCTGACTTTACCTTCAGCACTGTCTTTGGAGCTTTAATAGTTTTATTAGAATGTCTTTTACAGAGACCATTTCATATGGGCTAAAAATGTGTAGATGTATCATATGGAAACCTTAAATCGAGTGCAGTAGTTTCTTGTACTAAAGTACCTTCCATGGGCCAGAGGCAGTTGCGCCACAAGGACGCGCGTCACCGGGGAGCGCGCGTCACCTTTAATGATGCGGCCCCGCCCCGCGTGTGACGTCACGCGCAGGCGCACAGCACCCCCCCCCCCCGCGCCGTTTTCGGCTCATTTTGGAGCCAAACGGGCACAGGAGAGGGTGGGCGGGCCGAAGGCAGATCGACGCGACGTGAGTTTCCGCCCTCCCCGCTCTCCCCAGGGGGTCGCGCGTCACTCCCGGCGTCCCGCCCTCCCCGCCACGGGCCAGCGACGCGCCTGGCCAGAGGTTCAGAATCATTAATGTACAGAGATTGTTTTCCGCTGGCTTTCATGATTAAACAGACACACAGTATTACTGTATATACTTGGAGGAATCCATAGAATGACTGCTTAGCTCAGGGATAGCCAACCTTCCACCATTAGGGGCCTCTGTGTTCTTAAGAGTTGTATAGAAGACAGAATCTTGGCAGCTGCAATTACTGGTGCTGCTGCTAAAGCAGCTGCACCTGCTGAAATGCCCTCACCTATGCAACCATTAAAGGGCCAGGAGCTTTCATGTTGAAAGGATGGCCACCCCTTAGCTCAAGGTATTGTAGAATAATTTTCTTTTCAGCTTCCTTTGAATTTTCCTTCTTTCTGTACCTTTAAAAATGCTGTAAGTTTCATAGCTGAGTGAGTGATTAATTAAAGAAAATCACAGCACTAAGGTAGAGCCTATCAGGAGGTCTGTCCCTCAGCCAACAGCACTGAACTGTCACTGTGCCTCAATTTACAAGACTTGTGCCCATGGTGTGTCCCAAAGACCATTTAATAAAAAAATAATTCTCAGTTTGAATGCTCTCACTACTGCACTCTGCCAAGTGGAACAAAGCCTGGTGTGTCCCATTCCTTCAGTGGACGCTTGGTGGTGTAAACCACCTTGAACCTGTAAAGAAAGATGATATATAAATACCATAATAAATAAATAAATACCGTGATTATATTTCCTGTGATTGTGAGGACAGAATCCATATAGTGCAATCTTATAATTATGTTCCCAGTTTTGCTTAGAATATTCCATGCAATGCAATCTCAGTCCAGCATAAATCAGTACCAAATATTTTCCCTTAACATTTCTTTCCATATGGACTTTCTCAACATTGGCACTGAGACTCTGGAAATCACTACTGGTTGAAATTCACGACTTTGCTGTCATTTTGACATCAGGCAAAGTTTTCTTACAGGCAGCCTCTGCATTTCCCTGAATCTTGGCTGAGATTTCTTGAGTTTATTTATTTGCTATGCTGAACTATATGTTTGAAATTTAATCTGATTTTTCTTTTTGCTCTTCTGTTAGTTTCCTAAAACCTTTCTCCTTGTTTTTGTAATAGCTTGTGTTTATAGTATATCTATGTATTTTAAGTGATTGTAAGTCATCTTGAAAGTTTTAGGGCCAAAAAGCACTGGGCCAGCTGCAATTTGAGGATAATAATGTCTTACTGAGTTGTGAATCTTATACACGTGAAGTACTTTGCACATGTAAAAAGTGCTATATAAATGACAGTACTGTAATGGCAACTGAAGTACAGATCTTTTAACAAGACAATATGTAAATGCAACATATCTAGGCATTGTAACAATATCTGCACATTGTAAAGAGTATGTCTTTGTTCCAGGACATCTTTGTTATATATTCAATGGGTGTATTGCATTATTACACTTCACACTTCTAGGTGAGGGCCTAACTAGGCAAGACAACAGAGATCTGTGCAAGTGGGGTGGGGGTGGGGTAGAGAAAATCACGATGTTGAGGGTAAATCCTTTCTCCAGTACGGTTTTGCCAATGAAAATCACACACACCCAAAGCTGTTATTTGCCCCATTAGCAGGGGAATATCCAATCTGTATACAGTACATGTACATTTTCCCAAATGGGGCAAATAGCAACTTTGTGGAAAAGCATGATTGGGGGGACAATTTTTCTGAAGGAAAGGGTGAACCCCTTCTTCCAACACTACAGTATCAATCAAAATGCCTTCCCGAATCCACAGCAGGTATTTGCTACCTACCACTGCTAAAAGTTACTAAAGAGATGGGAGATGCAGGGCGCAATCCGATCCTACTTAGGCTGCCGTTGTAACCAGCGGCGCAGCGAAAACGGGAGGCCCCAGAATGGAAAGGGGATTGAAATCCCCTCCAAAAGGGGAATTCAAAGGGGATTTAAATCCCCTTTCCGTTCTGGGGCCTCCCGTTTTCGCCGCTGGTTACAACCGTGGCCTAAGTAGGATTGGATTGCGCCCGCAGTTACAGAATTCTATTGTTTCATCTACCTAGGGTGCAATCCTAAACACACATACCTGGGAGTAAGTCCCACTGAACTCAGTGGGGCTTACTTCTGAGTAGACAAGCATAAGCTTGTACTGCAAGGCACTCGGAACCCAGCTTCAGATGTTTCTTATTTTTGAAAGTTTAATCTAGCAACTTTTGCATTCAATTCATGGTGCACTGCCAATATAGATTTTAAGACAACGTAGTAAATCCAAATGCTTTCACTGAATGACTGCCATTTCTATAATAGCTAGAAGAGAAATGGAAACTCCTTTCTTTGTAGAGAATGTCACTAAGGATTAGATTATCCATTAGGTGGTGTAGCACTTAATGCAAGGTAAATGGGGCACACCATGCTTGCATGTTGAGGCCTGTGCATATTTGTTCAAGCAAGGAAGTATGGGAAACTGTATTCAGGCAATACAGTACTGTAATGGTGTGGCTGTTTCACATTGTGGCATATACTTAAATGACAAAAGCCAACCTAACACATTTTTAATTGATATTTTTAAACACTCCAAACAGAAAGGGTATAAGATTGTACATGAATTTTTAATAGGTTCTTCTTGTAAGTCAACATGTGTCCAGAACTAGAAGTCAGAGAGCCAGACAGAAGATTTTTGGCAAACATTCCCCTGGGCCTCAAATGATGAGACATTTCACTTTCTTTACCAGGTCTAAAAATACACTGCTTTTGTGACCAGAGTGCTTCATGGAAAAGCTTCATGTACAACAGGCATATACAAGTGGCAACTCCAGCTTTGGGGGAGGCAAAAGTCTGGTAAAGATGCCCCATAGTGTACTCCCCCACACTTTTAAAACCAATGTGTGTGCCAGCTATTCCCCCCCCCCATGGTGCCCAAGAACCAGGCAGCAGACAAATGTCCCCTTTCATGCCACCACCTCAGCCACAGATGCAACAATGAAAAAGGATTGTTGCCCATCCACTGCTTGGTTTCCCAGTAGCTTTCATGTCTGTGCTTTATTATTGATGATACCTGGTTGGGAAGGCTAACTGGACAGTGGAGCTGGACAGTCCTCCTTTGCCACTGTTGCTCTAGTTATGGGTGGTGGCACCAAAGAGGACTTACATCCACACTGGTGCCTGTTCCCACCACCTCCTGGCCATACCCCCATCATTGTTGGGCCCTGGCTGGCTTACTGGTAATGGGAAACAGTGGCAGCAGTGGACTGTAACATCCTGAGGAGTTGGCGAGGCATGGTTGTGAGTCCTTGCATGGACATGGCCTTCTAGCTCATGCCCCACCAGGTCCACTGACCTGTGGAGTCATCCCTATATAGACATGTCAATTTCCAGTTTCTCCAGATTCAACCAGGAATTGCATTAAGGAAGAAATCAACCCAATCCATCAGGCTGCTTTGGGCAGGTCTGTCTCCTTGCACTGGTCATGATGCATACAGGTCAGGCAGGACGTGGGAGCAAGAAGATTGGAAACTGCCTGAGTCTTATGATCAGCCTTGCAGGCCTTGCTGTCTTCTGACCCACCATTGACACAAGTTTGGTTGGTGGAAACCAGAGACAGGGCCTTTTCTGTGATGGCACCATGCCTCTGGAACTTCCTCTCTGACTCAGGCAGTCTGCTGGAATACCTCCCTGGAAGTTTTTCAGTGGGCAATAAAGTTTTTGCTGTTTCATTGGGCTTTTTAAATTAACAATGTTATTGCTTATTTGTCTGCTGTTTGAATTGTTTTCATTTATTTTGTCTTGCTATTTTATTTCATATACTGTATGCCATCTGAGATGTTTTAAACCAGAAAGGTGGGATAAAATAATGTACTATAGATAAAATAAATTGGAACTACTTTATTTCCCATTGTCTTCCTAAATTCGATGGCTTTTGCAGAAGCACGGAAATCCCCCCTTTTGTGGCTTTACTTTTGATTGATCTGCTTCTTTATATTGTCTTGTTTAGTTGATTTTACTCATTGTCACTATGTAGCAATTTGAGTCTACCCATTTTGAGTCTATGATGTAATTTTAAATTTTCAGTTCTGCAGTGAATGCCCAGAGTTGTTATAGCAACATCATTAACAGCCCTTAAGAAGTATGAAATTGCTTAGTGGGGGCCACATTCGCAGGACAGTTTTAAATTAGACCTCTTTCTCATGAATCTGCTCTTGAATAAATGGACTAATCAACACCCTAGCCTCAGCTAATGCTGTGCAATGTGGGAAGTGAACTGTCATATAGATGTAATAGCTACAGCAATTACTTTTTAAGAAAAGTTTTAATCCACTTTTACGTTGTACTGCTAAGTTCTGCCAACCCAGACTCTTAAACAGGAACTTTTTGAAATAAAAGAGAATGTGGCAGTGTCTGGTACTGCTCTCATATTGCAGAGAACAAGGCACATACATATTAACACCAAAGCCCACCTTTCCCTTGGCACTTGGCAGACAACGTGTTTTAAGACAAGGGTTCTGAACCCCAGTGCCACGGTGAACCACCTCCCAGGCGGCCGCTGCGCTGCGTACCACCGGAAGTGCCGATGATGTCATCAGCACATCTGGGTTTTTGCCGCTCCGGAAGGCTGGTAAGGTAAGCTACGGGGGCACAGGCGGGAGAGACGTTTCCGGCCCAGGAAACCTGCACGCGCAAGCTCTTCAGGCTCTGCAGAGCTCGAGCCACCGGTTCCAGAGTGGGGTGGTGCAGGCGCCCTGGCAGTTGCCATCCTGGCGCCAAGGACCCGTGTACAACCAAATGGCGGTCTGTGTACCACTAGTGGTATGCATACCACCGGTTGAGAACCCCTGCTTTAAGGCATTCACCAGGCTCTGACACGCTTGACGTTTGTGTTGCTGGAAAGTTAAATTTTCAGTTTAAAGAAATATTGTACAAAGGCCTAGTGTGGCACTCATCTTCAATAAATTGTTCCCCAAAAAACACATTTCAAGTCTAGCTGTTGAGGCTCAACAGGTGTGGAACCCATGTGCATAAAACACAAGAGGAGTGAAAGGAAGAGCATGCTCTCGCCGTCTGGTTTCTCTCAAATTCAGCTGCAACCTCTGCTTTCCAAACACCTGCTTTTCCTACTACATGTTCAATTGAAGAAAAAAATCCTTTTCTTTATAACTATTTTATATTTGTCCCCTGCTAAGTGGGCAAGAGGCACTTTTTCAATTGGTGCTCCTCCTATATTTAGCAGGGGAGCCTTTCACCCCAGCACAGTGGCTTTTCTGGTGGCTGTTTGCTGGTGGTGTTCTGCATCTTTTTTAGATTGTGAGCCCTTTTGGTACAGGGAGCCATTTAATCATTTGATTTTGTCTGTAAACCGCTTTGTGAACTTTTGGTTGAAAAGCGGTATATAAATACTGTTTAATAATAATAATAATAATAATAATAATTGTATGAACTTGGTGGCAATTTCTATTCAATTTCACTGGCACACACTTCTTATGGAAAATGACTCACATACATGTGGTAGCTCTTGCCATTGTTTCTATTCAATTTGCCAGAATTCCTAGGCATGATGATGATCTTCCTGCTTGAGCCTTTGAAATTAGGTGAGAAGGAGCCAAACTTTTTCTTATGGTATTTTGTGAAGTACCATGGCTATAGATGGTGCTATATCATCATCATCATCATCATCATCATCATTGGTGGTAGTAGTTGGGGCTACCAAGAGAGGAGCCAGGGGCCCATGATCCTAGGAGGGTTCACCACTAGCGAGTGCCCCCTCCCATTGGCCGAGAGGGACAAGAGGAAGTAGGAAGTGATTATGCTTCTTCTTTCCCCCATCAATGGAGATATTTCTCCGGGCAGGCAGAAAGGCTCCCCCACACAGCAGGGGAATATCCTCACACCCTTGGCTGGCGTAGAAGAGGAGGAGGAGAGGAGCACACATGCACACAATTTATGCTGTGGTGCTTTTGCCTTCCTCTTCTCCCTGCTGGCCAGTTGAGATGTTATTACCTGTTTGCCTGCCCACTCAGACTGGTAAGTTGGCAGGCAGGGAAATGTTGGGGGGGGGGGGAAGAAGTAAGGAAAATGGGTTTGAGGCACACAAAGCATGGGCATGGGTAGTTTGGAAAGTAGTTGTGCCCTAGTGCAAATTGCTGGTGCAAATTGGCTCTGGGGAGAAACTTCTGATTTTTTGACTAATTGAAAATATGGTGGGGAGAATGGGCATACTGATTATTTTAATAATTATGCTGAAAATGAATGTTTTTTGAGGAAGAGAAATGAACGACTTGACTATATTCACTGGCTATAAAGGAGAATAGATCATTGATTTCCCCTTCCCCCCCCCTCTATATATAAACCATGACTGCCCCAACAGTCAGAAAGAAGAATGGAAAGGAGTGCAGTCAGAGTTAGACGTCGTCTCCTAACGCTTTCCTTGGTAAACTAGCAATGTGGCTTGCCAGTCCTTCCTGGGAGGGAATGCTCCTCAAGGTTTTGCAAATCTTCCATTTGTTCTTCAGAATTCAGAGAGTGAGGGAACAAGAGGTAGTATTATGCAGAGAAGACTGGTGGATTTTCCACATGCAGTTCTGACTCTCCTTTCCCATAAATTCTATTCTAATGTATTGTAGAGAGTGAAATCATGCTCCTACAGCCTCTTCCGGGTCGCACGACTTTCCCCTCCCTTCCCCAAGGTCCCCACAGAATGCATTGGGGGCAAACCTGGGGAAAGGACGGGAGAAGTCATGCAACCTGGAACAGGCTATAGGAGCGCAATTTCACTCTCTACAGCCCTGAAAATGGAGCGGTTTGCCAGCAAAAGGTAAGGAATGCTATTTTTAACCTTTTTAAAGGCATTTTTAAAGTGACTCCTGTATCCACGCTAAAGCGATTTCGCTTTATGCGGATTTCAGTATTCTTGGGGTGTCCAGAACGGAACACCTCCAAATACTGTGGTCCAACTGTATTTTGTTCCATGTTCAGAGGCAATGTGCCACTAAATACCAGTTGCTGAGAAGCATCACCAAAAAAAGAATTGTTTCCTTCATGTGTAGCTCGTGATGGCACCAGACTTCTCACAGAGTAAAGACTCAGAAACACCCCTTGGCTCATTCAGCTTAAAAGAGAACCTGCTCTCCCCACTTAGCAAACTGGTAAAATTTGGGCACGTATAGGAAAGGGAAAGTGCGATCAATATGTGTATGACACCCAATTTTATCACTCATTTCTATTGGATTCCAGGAAGATAATGGATAATAATCTAGAACCACTGCCTGGAGATAGTAATGGGTAGGATGTAGACTAGTAAACTGACACAAGTCAGACAGGACATGTGTTTTTGATTAGTAGAAAAGCTGATTGGAGAATTGTTGGCTTTGGATAGGTTAGCACTCCCTCTGAAAGTCTAGGTGTACAGTTTTGAGAGTATTCCTGGATTCAGCACTTCTCCAGGAGAATCAGAAGAACTTTTGTACAGCATTAGCTGGTGCACCAATTGTGACCTTTTCTGGACAAGGTACATCTGGCTACACATGCTTTGGTTACATCCAGGTTGGACATATTTCATTCCATTAAGGACAAGCTTGCCTGGTTTCAGGTTGTCCGGTATCAGGTTGTCCTTTTGCTCATCCCTTTAAGTGTAATCCTCAACCAAACAGCAAAGCCAGCCATGCACATTGTGCTTGTTCGCAGGTTTTCCTTTTATTCTCATCAAACATAGACACAGAAATGCATCATTTCTCCTTTGATGGAGTATCAAGTGTGTTCTCAATAGAGTAATTAGCCTCAGCGGGAAAGAAAATACTTTACTGTGGTTTCAATACCTATCTCAGTTGCTTAGGACCTAATGCTTACAAGGATAGGGAGAATGCACAAAGAGCTTCTTTAGAGGCCATTTGTTTTACTTCACTTACTTAGATGTTAAGTAAACTTCCAAGAGTACCCATCCTAGGCTCTGTGTACTCAAGCCACTCATTTAAAGTTAACAACGAAACAAAAAAAAACCCTCCAATTGCTCTTGATCGTAATGGTACAAATTGCTGAGTAGACACTTAAGCATTTTCCATACACAGAGCCCCACAAACCTCTGTTTTTTCAAAAATCTTACTATAATAATATGCTTTCTTTGCAGCAAAACCACCAAGAGAAAGAAGTTGGACTCATATACGTACAGGGGTGGGGAACCTTTTTTTCTTCCAAGGGCCATTTGAATGAATGAATGAATGAAACCTTTATTGGCATAAAGACAAACATACATAAAATATAAATAGCAAACAGACAAACATTATCATAACACACAGACTGATCCAAACACATAAAACAATATCTAAGACAGTCAGAATAAGTGGATACAACAACAGCAACTGTAAAGGACCATCTAGATATTAAGATATATTAGGGATCTCAACTGCCATCTATAGCCAAATGAATCTGCGTCATATGAAGGTGAGATCACTTCCACGTTTTATTAATAAATCCAGGTAGTTAGCTATTTGATTGGTGCGTAATTCATCGTCACCAACCAATAGCTAATATATGACTTCTGACTCAGAAAATCCTGTGTATTTAATCAAAATCGGACCTAAATGGGATAAACGTAAGTCTTGGTAAAGATCACAATGTAATAACATGTGGCAAGGTTTCAATAGCTGTGTTATTAACCAAGGGCCATTTGAATTTTTACCACGCCAAAATTATTTATTTATTTATTTAGCGGGAGAGTTAGCGGGGATTTAGTGGGAGATTTAGCGGGGATTAGCACAGAGTGAAACTTACGGTATTGTTCGGGCCTCTCCAGGACGCGGAATATGAGAGGACGCCCACCGAGAGGACGCGGAGGCTGTTCCAAGTGCACATGGCGCCAGGGAAACGCGCCTCCTCCAGCAGCCACATGCATAGCTGCCGGCTTACTTCGCTCCCTGGATGCTGCACGGGAACGCTCTGTCGCTGCTACCGCACGTTCCCATGCAGCATCCAGGGAGTGAGGTAAGCCGGCAGTTATGCATGTGGCTGCCGGAAGAGGAGGCGCGTTTCCCTGGCGCCATGTGCACTTGGAACAGCCTCCGTGTCCTCTCGGTGGGCGTCCTCTCATATTCCGCGTCCTCTCCGCGTCCCAGAGAGGCCCGAACAGCCTCCGTGTGGACTCCGCTGGCCCAAACAGCCTAAGCATCCAGCCTCTGCGTTCAGTGGGCCTCCGCATTCAGTGGGCCTCGGTGGGCAGGACCAAATGAGCTCGGAGGCCTTAAACGGCCCGCGGGCCGGAGGTTCCCCACCCCTTAATACGATCAAGGGTTATGTGATAACACTCATAGCCATGCACTTTGGATCAAAACCACTCTTTCAGTTGACAATGGAGGGGGATTTTCTAGGCAAAGTTGTGGTCCTCTACTTGAGTCCCAATCCTAATTCTATTTTCACTGATGGATCCCTCTCGGACTTCAGAGAGGAACAGGTCTTTGAGCATCACCCTCTCTAATCTGAGACTAGGGAAGATATTATGCAAGAATCCAAATTTTACATTTTAAAAATAGATTTCTGGCCACATTCCCAGTGCTGCCTGATTCCCAGCAGGCTGTTTTGAAGGAGATGAGGGCAGGCGGATGCTCAGAGAGGTAGTAAAAATATCTAGTAGCCAGCCTTGAGGTTACGAAGGGCTGAACAAGAGATGCTAAATAAATCCTGATAGGGTAGGAAGGGTTGTAGCCTTTTCACAAGGTAGACAGAGCTTCTGGAAGACACATCTGGTAATCATTGTAATCTGGACTTCCAGGTATTGTTGAGATCCAGGTGCAGCCTGAGGCTGTGAACCTTAGGGACAAGCAGCGGAATCCTGGAATAAAGGCCGGTGACGGAACGAGCGTTCCGTCACCGGAAGACATAGTGAATGTGCTGTAAAGCACATTTGCGATGTCTCGGAAGTAAGGGAGGCCGGTGCAAGGCCGGCCTCCCTCACTCCGGCGCTGGATATCTACACGGACGGCAGCAGAAGGTAAGCACTCCGTCACCGGCCGCATGGGTGGTCCAGCAGGGAGAGGGAGGGGGCCATTGGCCTAACTGGCTTGAGAGGGGGCGGGTGATGGCGTCGGCCATATCCCCGTCCCCGCTGGGCCGGCTACGCCATTACACGGCCTCCTGTACTTCCGCCAGCTGGCGGAAATCCAAGGAGGCCGATAGGGCCGGCCCGGGTTTACACTTGGGGAGGGGGACGAGCGTCCCCTTCCCTGAGTAGACCTCTGGCCCGCCAGTCAACGGGCAGCCCATGCACAGGATCCGGTTGGCGGCCCTGGGCCGCCGGCTGGATCCTTAGTCAGGATTGCGCCCTAAGAAAAGTTAAATATCACCTATTATATGTATTTCCAAGTCACAAGACCTGCTGACCTCAGTCTGGGCTCACCAGCGTTCAGTCCCCAACTATAGCAGTTTGTGAATGACTGTCATTCATTCCTTTGGGGAAAAGTAAAGTGTTACAGTTGGAGACAATGACAATGAGGTGGGGGGAAAACTACTCACTATCTCTGACAATGGGCAGCCCAACCTCCACCAACAGGAACACCATTCTGGAAAACCACCCATGTCCCTTCTTTCTCTTCTGAAGACAGCTTCTCCTGCTTATCAAGGTGTTTCTAATATTTCCCCTACAAAACAAGGAGAATTGGGCTCAGGATGGAGGAAAAGGAAACTTACTTAGCTCCTCCAAGGTTGGGATGGAGGGCAGTATCTCAGGACCTGGAGGATGTCTTCAGTTCTTAGAAATGGGGTTGGTCCAGACCAGTTTTTGAAAATTCAGTTCTGATTCTATTCCTTGTTCTGACTGGGGCAGTTGCCTTTTCATCCCACAACCCTCCAGTCAAACTTGACAGGTCTTTTGATAATTATAATAAAGCTCCTGTTCTCCCCGAGACCATTCTGAGAACTTGTTAATGTTTGTGCATGGTGCCCTTCCTATGGCCTACATTAAACTAATACATATTACGTTCTGGACTGAAAAAGTCCAATCTGCTAATGCAGGGTCTCTCTTTTCCCTGCCTCTGTCTGAGAATGAGTAATCATTAAGTAGCATTCATTTGCTATGTCACATGGCAGCACTCACTCAATATGTTGCCTGAAGGACCTATATTGAGACCGATAATTAGTGTCTACCTAGCCCAATGAGATTTCTGATGGAAAAGCTAATTGTCAGCTGCCACCAGAGATGGAGACCATCCTGTGGACATGGACCCTGCTATTAGCAGTGTTAGTCAGTGGAATGCAGTATCATCCTTGGCCCTAAAACCTCTGAGGATGCCGCTGATTGAGAATTAATGGATGACTCCAGAAGTTCACCAAAATATTTGTTGCTACTTGACGAGCAAGAGAACCAATTTGGAAAGTACACAGCCTTGAATCACATCCTGCCCTAAAACTGAAAACAATAGGTGTGGGCTGTTTTCTAAGAAAATCCAAATGTTATATTCAGAAAAAACTTTGAATAAATTAGGCAATTTTCTATCTGCTCTGCAAAATAATCTTCAAAATGATTCTCCTTCCTGCTTTCATAATTTATTCTCCTTGCCAATTTCAGGCTTGTGCAGTAAACCCAGAGTCCTGCTGGTTACACATATATCCTGGGTAACAGCAAGAACCATTTTTTGTCACTTGACTTGTCCACCAGTGGAAATTTGTTGAACATTTAGAGCACAATTCTACCTAACTATCCGGCGGGTGGCCCAGGGTCGCCCGCCGGATCCTATTCCCATTCCGGGCCACTCTGTGTAAACCAAGGAAACCCCGATGGGCCTACTCGAATTTCCGCCAGCTAAATAGCTGGCGGAAGTTGAAGGAGGCCATGTAATGGGCGCGCCGGCCAAACGGGGACAGGGATATGGTGGACGCCATTCCCACCCCCTCCCGGGCCGGCACGGCCAATGGCCCCCCCTCCCTCGCCACCCGGACTGCTCATGCGGCCGCCAGGGGATCCCTTACTTTCCTCCGGCGGCCGCATGGAGATCCTGCAGCAGAGTAAGAGCTGCCGGCCTAGTGCCCGTGGTCCTTACTCTAGAGCAGGGGTGGCCAACCTTCCACCATTAGGGCTCCTGTGTTCTTAAGAGTTGTGTAGAAGACAGAATCTTGGCAGCTGCAAGTGCTGATGGTGCTGCTAAAGCAATTGCACCTCCTGAAATGCCCTCACCTATGCAACCATTTAAAGGGCCAGCATTCATGTTGAAAGGTTGGCCACCACTGCTCTAGAGTCATGGTGAATGTGCCTTACGGCATGTTTGCGATGGCTTCCGATGGCGGAGTGCTTGCTCCGCCTCCGGAAATCTACGGATTGCACTGTAAGTGTTGTTAGTCTTGAGCCCTATGCAGATGCTCAATGAGTTTACATTGAATACAGATGGACAGGGGAGTGAGACTGTGGCAGCAGGTCATGTATTCACTGTACCATTTGCACAGACCCTACATGCAGTGGCAGAACTTTGGCAGAGCGTGTGGAGCAGCTGCTCCGGGCACGCGGGGGAATTCAGCGGGGGGCGTACTTACCCTCGCGATGCGACGCCTCCGCTTCGGGCCTGCCCATCCTCCCTGGAGCTCGAACGGCTCCGAAAAGGTACCAAAACTGGCAGGGGGTGGTGGTCGGAGCCGCGCTGGGCAAGTCGACGTGACGTCACGCAGGCCCCACTCCTTGCTCCAGGCGCCAGGAGGGGTACCGACATTTCTGCCTACATGACTAGTTTCTTCTATACATATATAGCCTGCACAGACAATCCATGAGTACACCCGCAACGTTCTTGACACTGTGATCCTGATCTTAGTTCGGTTTACATACGTTTAACTTCTGCAGCATAGGACCTCTGTCCTGCCTTCTATAGTAACACAAACTCAAAGTTAAGAACTTTTAGATCTCATTGTGTCAATAGCAAATTTAAGTTCATGCTTTAAATCCTTCTGTTGAAAATCAATGTGATTTGTGGCCCAATCCTAATAGAGCCTTATGCTGCCAGAACTAGTGTTCTGGCAGCGTAAGGTCCTTTACGACTGTTGCAAAGTGTCTCACCATTCAGAGCAGCCTGGCCACCACCATGAGTGGTGAGCAACCGGGTCCACGTGTCAGCAATTTGTCCACAACCACTGGCACTGACAAGTTAGCACAGGGGGCAGGAGGGAGGTGGGGAGAGGAAAGAAAGGGATCAGGAGGAGGACGGATCTAGGCCAGGAAGGGGGCAGTATCAGCAGTGGTAGCCTTACCATCGTCCTGGAATCGACACTGGCTTCGGCCTAGAGTGGACCCAAGCCACTCCCAATGGTGCACTGCGTCTGCCCAACGGGCTTCCGGCTTCCAGAACTTCCGGTCAACAACGCGACAGAAGCCGGAAGCCCACTGGACAGACGCAGTGCACACTTGGGGGCGGCTCAGGTCCACTCTAGGCCGAAGCCAGCGTCGATTCCGGGACGATGGTAAGACTAAGCAGTGGCAAAGGCTCCACCTATATCCTATCCCCCTTCCTGACCTTTATCCACCTTCCTGGGTCCACTTGGACTTGTGCCAGCTATATAGCTGGTGCAGGTCCAAGTAGACCCAGGAAGGTGGCAAGGGCTTACCCCCAGGCAAGGGAACAAATGTTCCCTTACACTAGGCTTACCAGATCTCCAACCGGGACAGAGTGCTAGACCTTTAGGAGAAGGAATGTGGGCAGGTGGAGCTTGTTAAGTCCTAGAGCACAATCCTAGGCATGTCTACTCAGAAGCAAACCCCACTGAACACAATGGGGCTTGCTTCTGTGTAGACATGCCTAGGATTGTGCTCTAAGGTTTAACAAGCTCCACCTGCCCACATTCCTTCTCCTAAAGGTCTAGCACTCTGTCCCGGTTGGAGATCTGGTAAGCCTACCTTACACAGAGGACACCTCCGGGGTCTGAAACTCACCTCAGGATACAGCACGCACCCTATTGGTACGGCTGCATCGCCGTGCAGGGAATTATGTAGGATTGGGCTGTTAAAAGTGCTGATATTGTATCCCTGGAGTTCATAAGCAGCACTTAAAACAAAAACAAAAGCAAAATAATAATAATAATAATAATTAGGCTTACCAGATCTCCAACTGGGACAGAGTGCTAGACCTTTAGGAGAAGGAATGTGGACAGGTGTAGCTTGTTAAACCTTACAGCACAATCCTAGGCATGTCTACTCAGAAGTAAGCCCCGTTGAGTTCAATGGGGCTTGCTTCTGAGTAGACATGCCTAGGATTGTGCTCTAGGACTTAACAAGCTACACCTGCCCACATTCCTTCTCCTAAAGGTCTAGCACTCTGACCCGGTTGGAGATCTGGTAAGCCTGATAATAATAATTGTTTAAAAGGGTAGCATTTTTATCATTTATTGACTCAGCAGATTAAACTGAATAACAATTACAATTCATTCTTTTTTTCCTCCTCTATAAGTTCTTGATGCTGATTTTTATACACACTATTCCCACTACAACTATCCAACATAATAGCAGTATAAGTGAGGGACACCATCAGATGTACCTAGTTATCTGAATTAAGTACAGAACTTTAAAAAGGTAAAAAACAAACAAAAACACCAGCTGTCCCCTTTTCACATTTTAAAAGTATTTCCATTTCCTGGTTTGACTTAAAAGCAATCAAGCTTGACAAGACAATCATCAACGTTGCTGGTTTAAATGCTCTAAGCAGTAAGCACAATGGTGCTGGGGATAATATAATTAATTCTACCATTGGAGATAGATGGAGGCTCAAATGATAGTGCTTATCCTTTTGTTAAATGTTTCAAATAGTAGTAAAGAGAGTAACATCACTTCCTACAGCTGACAACATCTTGGATCTGAAACCGTTTGAGTGGTTGTAACTACTTTTCATAGGATGAAACTAAGGCTGCTCTGAACTTGTTTTATATTTTCATGTTCCTGTTGGGACCAATAACTAAATTTACTGCGGAAAAGAAAATATTTGCTGAAATTTTCCCACCACTTCTGTAGTAAAGTGGCTGCCACTATAATCTCTGTACTTGACAATGACCACTATGAATTAGATGTGGTTTTAGATCAATCAAATATCACATAGCAAATCAAATATCACAATCCTGGATGTCAATTCAAATGGCCGCCATACAGATACTTTTATTCAAGGGTATCTTGATTGTTTGTTAGGATTAAGGAAAAACACTTCTCATGTTAGGTGGAGATGTGTGGTAGTTGTCTGCTCTATCACATGGGTGGGGAAGGTGACTCTGCTGTTGTCATGGGTGCTGGTGCCTTACTGCACTATTCTGAATTGCCACCAATTTTGTTGGGTTGTATCCTAAGTTTAGTTAGTCATGACTTTAGTTTCCTAAGTCATAACTAATAGCGCAATCCTATGGAGGTTCACACAATGTTTTTGTTTAAGGTGCTCAGCTTACTCCTAAGTGTGTTAGGATTGTAGCCTGAGTCCCATTTTTTTAGTGTGTCTTACAGTGCAATCCTGTCTAGAATTAGACTGGTGGAGCAATCGCTCTGCCGGTCTGTCGCAAACATGCTGGAAAGCACGTTTGTGACACCCAACGAGTAAGCGACGCTGGCGGAGAGGCTTGTGCTGGTCTGCCGGCACCACAGAATGGTGGAGCGCCGTGGCGGAGATAAGCGTAATATATATACTCACTTACAGGGCGAGAAATTTAGGCCAAAAAAAGGACCCAGAAAAGCTGCCTCGTCTTCAGATCAGGTCAATGCACGTTCTCCTTTCACTGTATCCCCCCCCCCGCCACCCCATTACCTTTGTTGTGTTTTAATTCAAGCCTGTGTCTTGCTTTTACAAAACGTCGATTTTTATGCTTTAGTTCAGCACTCAGTCCCTGCCACCATTTCTATCCCAATCATGTGTGCATGTGCGTGTGCGTCCTGCATGCTGTTCATACCAAAAAAGAGGCCCCCCTACCCTCTGCCATGTTTTCTGGCCATTTCACACCCTCTTGCATTATTTATAAAGAAAGAAACACAAACAAGGGCCAAACATATGCCTTAATTGTAATGTGTAGTTTGCCTCTTATATGGAAGAGAATGTGGGAAACCGCATTAAGTACACTCAAATTTTCCGTGGTAGTGCAAATGAGGCAGCCACTTGGACATGGCTATTGTTTGATTATCTCTGTTCAAGAAATGGGAGAGAATGAGGCACTCGCTAGCACTCATAGCCATAGAGCCATGCTCCTCTTGTTTCAGTGGGAAGGGGAAGGGCAGAGAGAGGCGGTATTCTTAGTTTGGTGGAAATACGATACACAAAGGAAAATCATTGCAGAATTTATCTGCATCACCTTTCCCTCCCTTGTGAATCTACAAGATCCTTCTTTTCTTAGTTTACCAAAATTGAAGGATTAAGAGGTCATACAAAAACTACCCATATGGACACTATCAAAAGTAAACATTATTCAAAACTATTAGATCTGTGTAAACAGCTATTACTGCTTCTTGCAGGAGACTCTTGTTGCTATACCTACCTTTGCTTGCTTAATATGCGTGTCCCTGATAATCAAGTACCTGATCCACACTGTAAAGTAACCTTTGGTCTTTTCTTCTAATTGTCACACTTAATTTATCTGACCCAGGTTTGAATACACAGTTCCAACAGCTTTGTGCCTTTTAGTTTTATATACTAAAAAAGGTAAGATTAATCTGAGTTAAAGTTGCTTTTCCTGTTTGTTGTTACAGTCCCAATACAAATAAAGACAGGAACATGTAGATAGTTGTGTCCTGTCCTGCTTCCTAGTCTTGGATACATAATATTTCCCTATGCTTACTTTCCCCTTCAGATTTGACACACGCCTTAAAACACTACCTCCAGCAGTTCTGTCTGTAACCCCAGCAGCAATAAGCCCTCTCCCCTAGACACTTAACACGCAGCAAACGGATATACCGGTAGGACCTCAGAAATCCCATCTGTTGTCTCCTTCGTTCCATCTAATAGGTACACAGGCTTCCTCAGTTTCCTTTGTACTGGGTGTTTGCTTCTGAACTAAGGGAGTACATGGTGCTGAGCCTCTCTACTACTGCACCAAAATGTTATTACTAGCAGTGGGCAACACGTACAAAATAACTTTGCAAACTTCTGTGACCCAACTGCAATGTTAGAAGTCTAACACAGTGTTTATTCGCTGGCCCAGATATAGCTTTTTGGAATATGGCCCTATAATAATCAAATTCCCTAGACTTTAGCCTAATTTGAAAAACCCATTAAAGAGATTGAATACACTCTGGAATTGTGAACAGAAACCTATATGTTAAGAACATAAGAAGAGCCCTGCTGGATCAGGCCAAAGGCCCATCTAGTCCAGCTTCCTGTATCACACAGTGGCCCCACCAGATGCCTCAGGGAGCACAAGACAACAAGATACTTGTATCCTGTCGCCACTCCCTTGCACCTGGCACAAAGAAAACCTACTCCTACAACCAGGAGGTTGCTTATGTTCTATGTGCATCGTACCCAGTATTTTCATTACTTTGGAGCTGGACTGCAGGAAGCAGAAAGAGCCACAGGCAAATCCAGTGGATCTGTTTTTTATATTGAGCCTCGAAAGGGATACAGCTGGTAGTTATGAGATCATATTAGTCACACTGAAACTAATGGGGCTTATAACTGGGAAAATAAAGATAAACCTTGCAATCTATTCTAGACAAAAAGTTTATAATCCGCTTCAGATTTCCACAGTGGGTTTATGCATTGCTCCTTGACGTAAAAAGAAGGGGCTAGGGCAAGGCGCCCCAAAGACTTCAAAGTTGTCGTAATTTTGATCCCACTATATTCTGTGAAGGTACAATTATATCAATATAAACACTTTTTCAATACTGTAAATGATTTGTCTATTCAACCTTGGCAGATCTTTCTTTCCTGGTCATCAAAGCAACTGTATCATGATCACACCTGAATTGACAATGATGGTAAGAACCCCAGCCAAATTTGTACAACCATAACAGTTTCTGCCATCCCCAGTGGTCTTCCCCGCTATTTCCTCGCTACTGCAGGTCTTGCCACCAATCATGCAGGGGCCTCTGAGGCAACTCGGGCCTACTGGCCTTGACGCAGCCTTTTACCTCACAGCAGCGTCTGAGGCAACTCCGGCCTACTGGCCTTGACGCAGCCTTTTACCTCACAGCAAAATCAGTTGCTGAAGCGCGGGGGAGGATATAGGCCTGCCTGCTGCAAGGATTGTCGTTTTATTTCTGCCGAGGATAAATTGTTCTAGTTTCTCTTTCTATTTTTCTAAACTCTCCATCTTTCACCACCCTTTGTCTGGGAGGTTTCTACAGGTGGGCCCCCATATCCGCTGGGGATATGTTCCAGGCCCCTCCGTGGATACTTGAAACCGTGGATAAGAGCGAACACCCCCTCCATGGTTTCCTGAGGCCCCCCCCCCACCCTGCCTCCCCTGCAGGCAGGCATGCTTGCCCCCCCCCGCTCATTTTTCTTTCAGTAAGCTTTGTTTCTTCCTTAAAACAAACAGAGAAGCAGCCTCCATTGCAGGCAAGTAGAACCAGACTAAGTCCTAGAGAGGCTCTGCAAGGTTTCTGTTAACCTTGCAGAGCCTCTCTAGTACTTAGTCTCATTCTACTTGCCTGTAATAAGCAGCCAGAGGCTGCTTCTCCTGTTTCTTTAAGGAAGAAACGAAGTTTACTGGGAAAAAAGTAAAAGCCTGGGGGGGGGGTCCCCACAATCCGTGGATAACTTAAACCGTGGATAGCGAATCAGTGGATATGGGGGCCCACCTGTATTTCTGAGTTTACCAGCTACTCTGTACCCTTTCTTCAGACAACCTGTCTCTGAGCACATTGCTTGCACAGCTACTCCCTTTTTAAAGGCCTGGATTAATTTTTGCCTGTGTCTAACTTTTTGCGTGTGCCTAACAGCACAATTCTAGGCTGGTCTACTCAGAAGTAAGCCCCATTGATTTCAATGGACTTATTCCCAGGTGGTAAGTGTGTGTAGGATTATTATCTTTCATCATAACTCCCCACAGAAACTGGGTTATTGCATCTATTGCTGACAGATTCATTCTCTTGGCTGACAGAACGTTTGTCAACATTTCACATCAAACAGTTCAACCAACTGAAGCCAACTGAACCCCATATTGCCATAGAATATAAATCACTCTGTGGCTACTGTGATGAGGGCTTTAGAATGCCAAATGGACGGTGTACAGTTTAGCCCCTCTAGCAACTATATTGATGAATACCATCCATATTCTGTTTTTATATGAAGGTGCTACATAGGAGCAGAGGCTGTCTGAAAGGCTTGCTTCAAGTGCTTGGGTGGGAGGGCAGCAAACTGATGAGGGGTGCCCCACTGCTTCCCACGTCTGCCTACTGCCCCCCCTGTGGCTCGCTGCTGACGGGGTTCTGATCCTCTTCCCACTCAAGAGGATTGGGCCAGCTGCAGCTCACCTCTTCCTCCAACTTCGCTGAAGGAAGAAGGAAAACAAAAAAGAGCTGCCACAACTGCCTCTTCCCTCTGCCTGTCTACCTTGCTGCTTAGGAAAGCAACCAAGTGGGTAAGGAAAGATGGACCATGGTGACCCAGAACCTGCCGCCTTACCTAGTGCAGTGACCTGGAACCTACCCTCTTACCTTCGGCTCCTGATCCCTGCCTCCTTTCTCCATGTGTTCCTGTTAATAAACAGGTTAAGCATAGCGCTCCGCTTGAACAGGACTGCTCAGGAAATGGAGACAGCAATCTGTAGCAGAAGATAAGGGGGTGGGCTCCGCATCATCATGCTCCACCTCTCCTTAACCATACAGTGGTGATAGTCACACACACACACACACACACACACACACACACACACACACTGTTTTTTTGTTTTGTTTTTTGTTGGGGTGGCAGAATTGACTGGTTCAGCAGTATCCAAGCTTCAACCAGGTCTGTGCTAGGAAGGCTACAGAAGATGTTGTGGGGAGATCATAGGAGAAAAATGGCAACCCCTGTTCAGCCAGAGGACAGAACCCTGTCCTTGCCTGTGGGGGTTGGCCAGGGACATTCATTGTCTTGCTCTACATTTCCCCCCCCCCCATGTTATCAACTGAAGTGGTCTCCCAAAGCGAGACACCAGGAAGCACAGTTTCATATTTTAATATGAAATCTGCTGTGAGGTTACTGAATTTATCAGGATGACTCAATGATTCTCTTTGTGTGCTGGAATCTTTTAAAATGTGAAGAACTTTGCATCATTGTAAAGTAATACAGTCCTAAGCTAATGGAGTGAATGTGTGTGTGTGTGTGTGTGTGTGTGTGTGTGTGTGTGTGTGTGTGTGTGTGTGTGTGTGTGTGTGTGTGTGTGTGTGTGTGTGTGTGTGTGAACCCTAGTTGTAGTGAACATACAGCTTTCCTGCAAGCAAGATGCCAGATGCAATGGCCTGAGGCAGTGCAATAGGAAGTGGTCTCTTAACAACTCTGGCTACTACTGTTTGTGTTAAATGGTGGTTTGGCTTAAAGCGTGCCTAGTGCATCCTTGAATTGGAAAAAGGATGTCTTGGTCTTTATAGCACTTTGTTACCTTGTTTTTTCTTTAAATATAGAAAAGACTTCAAATACCAAGTCAATAGGGTTTGTTTACATGAGCAATGTGCTTTATTTCATTAGGTTTATAAAATACATCACAATACTGTAAAAAGACTCTGAAACTTTTTTTTTTTACACATAGATTGAAAAATGGTAGGAGCATACGGATTCAGCGTCCAAGGCTACTTTTAAACATTTGTGTTTACAAGCTAGAGACAGCCTAGCTATTTATACTTTGTTCTCGCTTAACTCTACTGAGAAAGAATCCAGCCAAGTTGTGACTCCGCCCTCTGAACCAAGTAATGGAAAAAATGATGTCAGAATTCTAGTCAACAAATATGTGCCCTACGACCTTAATCCCTTAGGAACAGAATGAGAGAGAGAGAGAGAGAGAGAGAGAGAGAGAGAGAGAGAGAGAGAGAGAAATCCTACTCAGAATCAGACAAAAATAGTAAAACCTTTACATTACCAAGGGATAACCGAATTGTTAGTAGCTAATTACTAATTAGCTAAATCCTGTTAATATCAGGGGATTGCAAAGTGATTAGGAAATGAATATGTCAGAAATGCACGCTTGAAATGGTAACTTTGTACTAGGGGTTGGCTGAAATTGAGTGGGGAGGGGATTTGCATTTCAGGAAAAATGTTTCTCTTGTTGTGGGGGCAGCAAAATTACGCAAAATGTTCATCACTTTTTCAGACTGAGGGCAGGAAGCATTGCCTTCACTTTGATTTGGCTTTGTGATATAACCACATACCTAAATCTAACAGAGGCCTATTCAGAGCGAGTTATACATAAACATGAAACCATAATGCAGGTGTTACAATGGACACAGAAAGAAGCATGATAGTAATACTCCAAGGAGAAAAAGTATATGCGAACATATTAATTTGCAGCGCAATCCTGTGTAGGCTGCGGCGGCCAGCCCTAAAGGTCCAACCGCCACATCCTATCGAGTTCCCGGGCTGCCCCGGGGCAGCCCAGGAACAATTTGGGGAAAAGGGGATGATGGTCCCCTTCCCCCTGTGTAAGCGGTGGGAGGCCCTATGGGCCTCCTCACATGTGTGCGAGCTCTAGAGCTCGTGCACAGTAATGCCAGCCGTGTCGGCATATCTGGGGCCTGGAGGCAGCTCGGGATACTGGGAATCTCGCCCCCCGGTATCCCCGCCTCCTCCAGGCCCCGTGCGGCCAATGGCCACCCTCCCTTGCTGCCTGGTCCGCCCTCCCCCCACCTCTGCCCCGACCGGCATAGGTCTTACCTGCTCTGGCCGGCACAGGTCCAGGGAGACAACGGGGCAAGCAGCACCGGCTGCTGTGCTGGCGCTGCTTGCTCTCTGGGTGTCGCACAAGTTCTTTATGGCACTTGCGCAACAACCTTCCCCTGGGCAGCGTGTGCTGCCCCGGGGCATTTCTTACATAGGATTGCATGCTGAGCAATTAACTCATAGAAGCCGAACAGCCCATTTGACAGTTTCCGTCCACTGTATGAGGTCTTCATTTCACTTTGCTAAATGAGATTTCATAAGCTCAAAATGTCAAGCATAGGTTTGTCAGTGGATAACACTGGAAATCTCATCAGACAGAGATTTGGAACTAGAGTGGCATTTGTATTTCATGTTTCAGCCTTTCTCTGTGTTTCTGTGTGTGCCTATATACAGTGGACCCCCACTTTTCAATGGGTTCACTTTACAATCAAATCACTTTACAATGGGCTCACTGTAATAAAACAAGTTCACTATACGATAAGTTTTTCAGATTACGATGGGCTCACGGGATGTCGTAGGTGATAGATAAGCCAAATAGCAATGCGAATGCAATCGTTTGGTAGCATCTCAGCCAATAGCAGTGTTTTTAACATCAGATTCAGAACCTTTATTGGCATAATTAACAACATACATAACATACAACATAAACATATAACAGGCACATAACAACAATAACCATAAATAGGGGTGAAGAGTCCTAAACCTAGCATGTACTACCCATATGACTCGCACTACGCCTCTTTACAGTCTGCTTTAAATAGGTTGCAACTTCCTCCATTAATACAGCATCTACACCCTGTAAAATAAACCGGATTGGGACTATGACCCTCTATTTCCTCTAGATAGGAGGCCAGATCATTAATAAAGAGATTAAACAGAGAGGGGGCTAAGATACATCCCTGTTTGACTCCTCTGTTAGTTGAAAACTGTTCAGAGAGTTCCCCACTCAAGGAGACTTTAACTTGGCAGCTGGTATCAGAATATAAGTTTCTAATAAGATAAAGGAGTCTTTTTTCAAGCCCAAGATGTAAAAGTTTATCCCACAAAAGGGATCTGTCAACAGAATCAAAAGCTCCCTTAAGATGAAGAAAAGCCACAAAAAGTTTAGAATTGGCCCTCACTAGCTGTTTATTGATGAGATGAGACAATATCAAGCAGTGATCTAAAGTGGATTTACCCTGCCTGAACCCAGCTTGTTCCAGCCCCAAAATTCCATTCTATCTAATACAGGCAGTCAGTTTATTCAACAGATGCCTTGCATACATCTTACCAATAACTGACAGAAGGCTTATAGGCCTATAGTTGTTTGGAGATCTATGGTTTCGCTTTTTATAAATTGGAATAACTATAGCCATAGTCCACATCTTCGGCATTAAGCCAGTTCTATCTACCAGAGTAAAGAGGTGTGCAAGCAATGAGGCCCACCACACCAGGTCCGCTTTCAATAGATCAGGGGGTATAGCATCAGGACATCTTGACAGTGTGTCTGGAGGGAAGGATATAGCCAAAGTAAATGTTGATGAAAACGTAAGCCTTCTAGGTAGCGTTTCAGCTGATGGCAGCATTTTAAACATCGTGGCTGTGTGTATTGAGGGAAAGATACAACCTTCCCCCAAGGTGAGCCCAGTCTGCGCCAGTGCGTGCCGCAATCCACGCAGGATACAGCAGCCGGCCATTTAGGTCGACCATGCAAACTTGTGCAGGATTGCACCGTAAGACGCATCTAAATGGGCTTTGCATTGAAGAAATTCTTGCCCTTTATTTTCAAATGAACTTTAATTTTTTAAAAAAGTGAAATTGAGAAATACCTAGAGCTTTCCTTGAAACAGATAACGAAGTGACAATTAAGAGAAGTGCTCTATTTTTTGTGTCTCTCCCCGAAGGTAATAAGACTTCCTATTTCACCTTTATTTTTTAGGCTAATAGTGGAAATGTTTGAAACAGAAAATAATGATTCATCAACTAAATGTTCTCTAACTTTTTTCTTCCCGAGGAACCAAGGTATAGGATAATTTCTTCCCACCACACACCTATGTGTGTCCTTATCAGTGGTGTAGCAGTAAATTTTGAAGTGTAGGTGCTCTTCACTGTCACCTCCCTCTAGCCACACTCAGACTATACCACCACAACAAAAGAAATCATCATCATCATCATCATCATCATCATCATCATCATCATCATCATCATCATCATCATCTTGCCCTTATTTAGGGGCAAGGTGCTAGTGCATTTCCGTGTACTGTGTCAGTACAAAAGCCTCAGCCAGTGCAACTGAGCAAGGAATATAAGCCCTTGTCCTGCTACAGGGAGGGTGAGGCTGATCTTGACACACGTTAGATGGCAAATCATAGGAATTCTGTGCCAGAAGCAGTGCCAGATTATTCTGCCACCCTTGCCAAATAAAGGATGCTATGGGAGCTGCAGTGATGACCAAGGCTACTGCTTGGTGCCATCCGACTATTGCCCACCCATAGGATCATGCCCTGCCCGCCCTCCCCACGCCCCCTGCACTGACTGGCACAGCACTCACCTGTGTCAGTCGGCGCAGGTCCGGGACAGCAGTGGAGTAAACGGTGCCGGCCTCCACTCCGATGCCGCTTAAGGCTGATCTACACCGCACTTCTCCTGGTGCGTCCTGGGTGTGTGTAGCGTGTGAGGAGTGGTGTGGCTTCTTTTTTAACCGATCGCCATGGAATGCAGGAGAGCTGTGCTCTCCCGAGTTCCATTGCGATCGGCCGTGGACCATGCTCATGATTTAGAGAGGGCGGGACGTGGAGCGAATTGTTTGCCCAATGGGATGAGAGGGGTTTTTCAGCCAATCGGAGCGCACGTGTTTCAGCCAATTAGCGTTGAGCTTTATTAGAAGGCGGGACAATCAGGAGGGACTATTTGCATTGAAGAAACTGGTGGAGCCCAGGGCAGCGTTTTGGGAGTGGCATCCTGTCCCCTACGCTTGCGCGCCTCCCAATGCAAGCGCAACGCAACAGGGTAGGTGTAGATCAGCCTTTACTCCCAGGGTGCCGAAAACGTGCTTTACGGCATGTTTATGACATCCTAGGCCAGCGGAGCACTCTCTCCACTGGCCTTTAGTTAGGCAGGATCAGGCTGCCCATTTGTTTACTGCAGCAGTAGTTGAATTCCATTCACTGTACAAAATGATACTTAAAAGATTGGTGCTGTTATAATTGCTAGATTCAATGTTATGTCCAACAACTAATACCTAATTCTGTCTTATTAGGCTTCAAATGGGTGTAGAAATATTATTTGAAAATCTTTAAATCCTTAGGAATGTGATCATACACAAAGCCTGCAATCCTATGTACGCTTACCTGGGATGTGGATGAAATGCTCTTGGAAGGAAAGTGAATTCCCAAATGGAGAGTCTAAGTGTACAGTTACATGCATGCTTATAGCACCATTAGATCCAATGTAGTGTAAGTTTTAACTATAAAGAGCAAGTGGGGGAGGGGCTGCAAAAGCAGGTAAAACCATGGCTGCGGTAGGGGGGTTATGATAGTTTGCACCCCTCTGGCTCCCAACACCACCCTCCGTGCTATTTTTAATGAAAAAGACTCAGCAGAGGCTGGCCACCACCTTATCCTCCTAGACTGCTGCTCGTGCAGAGCAACTACTCGTTGGAGGAAGAGTGCAGGCGCAGAAAGTGATTGCCAGAGGGTGCCATCACACAGGCAAATCCTCTGTTTACTTCTCCAAGTCACTAACCACTATCAACGTGCCCTCGCAGCCCATTCTGTTGCATAGCAGCTGCTGGTTGGAGACAGGGTAGGGATCCGCTGTTCTACCAGAACATTCCATCCATGCTCTGGCTGGATCAGAACTGATGGAGCAAGAGCCACCCTACTCTGGCAATCCTGCCCTGCAGATGCTACTTCAACCACCATTGGACATGCTGCTACTATGCTGGTTCAAATTGTTCCTTAGCAACATGGTGGCTTTGCATCAGATTGAGTCTCTTGGTTAGGACAAGGGATCATGATTGCTGTGTGTAACAGACTTGAAGAAGCATTGATTTCCACATGTAACAGGACTGAAAAAGCATCATAGGCTAAGCTTCGGTGTCAGTCTGAAACCCTCTTTCTGTTTCCTCAGATAACTAATATAAAAACACAGGACAGGATGAACAAACTGCACAAGTCTATGCATGTCTACCCAGACGTTAACCCCATTGTGTTCACTTGGGCTTACTCCTAGGAAAGTGTGATTGCAGCTTAAATCAGTTTATTGAAACACATACCGGTACATCACCCTTTAGGTTCCAAGCAGCTTCTAGTTATTATGCTACTTCCATAGTCTGAATGTGGAAGGCAGGAAGAATCAAGAGAAAGCAGGTGCCTATTGGCCAGAGGGCTGAATTAACAGTAGCGGAGGAAGCTATGGGGTGGGGGGCCCCAGGTGGCACACGGGTGTGTGTGTGAAAAGCGCACCGCGGCGGAAATTCAGCAGCTGAAAAACAGCTTGCAACACCGCGAACGTTTTGCCCACTCGCCCACCTGGGCTCCTACCAATCTTTTTCCAGTGTCGTTCCCACCAGGGGAGGGCGTTTTTGCAGCTGTAATGCCCCTGGGGTGACGTCGCTAGCGGGGCAGGGCGGGGCTAGCGACGTCACGGGGGTGCAGCAGTGGCTAGCTACGTCACTGCTGAGTAAAGGTGTCTGTGTGCATCTATGTGCACAGACAAAGTAAGCATAGAGAAGCAACGGAGAGCACCTGTAGGATGTGGAAATGAAGTAAGGGAAGAGGACAGGGGTTGCAGGAGAGCAGGATGGTTACAACCAGCAAATACAGAGTGAGTCAACATCATCATCATGATCACAACCAGCTCAAGAGTTCCCTGTACCTGTGGCAGTGCAACAAAGGCAGCCTCCCTTACCTGATGGCATGCAAGCCACTGTCTCTGCTGCTGCTGCTGCTCCCGCTTCTTCTTCCTGGATTCACAAAGGAAAATGGCAACAGAATAGAAGACTGTATGGAGGAGAGGAATATGTGAGCTAGAAGCAGGGATTCTCAACCCCTTCCTGGCCAAGTTCCACCTCTGGGACCACCAATCTCCTGCTGCGAACCTCCGGAAGTGACTGGCAATGACATCATTTTTTGGTTTTCGGAGGCCAGAAAATGCAGGTAGAAGGCTCTGGGCAGGTAGGAGGGCCCTTCTCAATATTCCCGAGAGGCTCAGTCATTTCTCTGCAAATATTCTTTCTTATTTGTTTGTTTGTTTAAAGCAGTAGTTCTCAAACTGTGGGTCGCAACCCACCATTGAGAACTAACTGTCCCCTGCCCCCTTAAGGAGCGGGGCAGCACGGTGGCGGCGGTGATCCAGGGGATTGGCACCAAAAACCGGAAGCGCCCAAACATCACCATTTTTGGCGATCTAAAGACCAGGGAGGCCTGCAGAGGGTCGAGCAGGCCTCCCCAAAGCTCCCCCAAGCCCCAGTAAGTGCAGCAATGGCAGTTTCGGGGGCAGTTGCGGCGGTGGCAATCCTCTGGATCACTGCCACCGCTGTTGGCCCCGCCCCCGCAAATACCCAGAGTTCTCCCTGCCTTGCGGGGAGAACTTTGAGAAAGACTAGTTTAAAGGATTTCTATTCCTCTTTTCTGGTACTCAAAGTGGTGTACAACATAGAAGTAAAACATACATTAGAATAAAACCATTAAAACTATTAAAAACGACACAAGAGCAGATTAAAATATAAAATAGCAATAATATAAAAGCAACGTAAAAGCAGCAATCGGAATTTAAAAAGGGGCCCTTAGGAGATTCCTCCGTCCTGGAAAGCCAAAGGAAACAAATAACCCTGCTGGAAATAATGGAATTGATATGGCATTGAAATGCAGGTCTTCTCCACCATGTTATTTCTTTCACTTTACAGATATTGGGTTGCAAGAGCGGGGGGGGGGGGGGGGGTTGCAACAAATTGTCATTCATCCATCAAAAATTACTGTGGAGAAAAGAGCAGAAAAGACTACAAATCATAAAATAAAGCCCTGAATTTTATAAAACGCACAACAGTTGGCAAAACAGGTGTGATATTGTTTGACTAGATGGCATTCAGTAATCTTGAGCACTTGCTAGCACTTTAAATACACATCAGAGGACAAGGTATGTGTCACAGAGTGTTCTTTACCAGAGACAGCTTAATTACAAACAGTCGGAAAACAACCATCTGTGGGATCTCTAAGAGGCAGGCAGATACTGAGGACCTCATGTCCAATCATCCTTAAAAGGGAAGAATTACACAATTTCCTTTTCAAAACAAAGTTGACTTTTCTTTTCCAATTTTATTACTGAACAACTAAAAACAGCAAACTGGCACAGATCTGGCAAAAGTTAGTTGTGACTAACAGCACAATACTATACACGTTTACTCAGAAGTCAGTCCCACTATGTTCAGTGGGATTTAGGGCCCAATCCGATGCTCACTCCTGTGCCTTTTCTAGAACCTGAGTTCTGGCAGCGCAGCGCACTATCCAGCGGTGGGACAGCCGGACCTTTGTCACACTCTGCCGGGCTGCTGCCATAAATGGGCACCGGCACAGCACACACAGCAGCAACTCCAGAGACCTCCACTCCTGTCAGTAAGTTGGCGGTGGAGGTGTGTGATGTGCTGGGAAAGAGCGGGCAGGGGGTGGGGAGGGATTTGCACCAGTATCCTATATCCCCTCTTTTTGAACCCTTTCTCTCCTCAGACTTATGCCAGCAAAATGGCTGGTGTGGGTCCTATAGGCAATTGGGCAGCCTACTGGGGGTAAGTAAAAAATATTTTTACTTACATCCTGCACTGTCTGATTGCCCCCCCCCCATGCAGCTCAGCCTCCGTTGGCACAACTGCATGCTACAACATGTGTTTCAGTGGTTGCAAGAACTCCAAAGTTCAGTTGCCTCCTGGTGGGTGCCATTTTTTTTCAACACATGGTTGTCTTGGATACAGCAGCACCCCATCACCCCAATGTGTGTAAAAAATGGCCACCGCAATGAAAAATGACTACTATTAAAAATTCAAAAATATGGGTCTGGGCTGGGTCTACTAATAAGTCCTAAAGCAGATACCCAATTATGCCCTGTGATTTTTTTCCTCCAATTTTATTGATTAAAATAACAAAGATTGAAGCTTCAAAAGAAACTTCCAATTTACACATTGGTATAAGTCAAACAAAAAAGATCAATCTTTTTACGCAAGAATGTAACATTAAAAAGGAGACATGAATATTGTAACATAAACTCCATAAAGTTCTGATCAACTATATCAGCAGCCCCCAACCTTCGTGGTGTCGGGGACCGGCATCGAGGAACATTTTTCTTTCACGGACCGGGGGGGCCGATGCCATGCCCCCACGTGACCCGGGCGCCCAGCGTGCCAATTGCCCCCCCTGGTTTTGTTACTATTTTGGAGCCGTTTTGGCTCCAGGGTGGGAGGGCCCAAAGCCAGGCGGAGGAGACGCGACGCATCCAACAGGCAAGTGCGCCCTCCCGCCGCCACGTCCCCAACCCCAACAACACTTCTGGCTGGGCGGCCCGGTACCGGATGGGCCACGGTCTGGTACCGGGCCACGGACCGGTGGTTGGGGACCCCTGAACTATATCATTTACAGTGATGTAGACTCGAGTCTATTGACTTGGACTCGATTGTTGGACTCAAGTCGTGTCAATGATTTGACTTGGACTTGACTCAGCAATCATAAAAGACTTGAAAGACTCGACTCGAGACTTGGAGCCTTTTACGACGAGTCAAATTTTAAGTCCTGTCGAGAATTAAGTCCAGATAATTTTATTTCTCTGTCGCTGCCTTCTGCCATGATCACTTCTCAGACAAGCCAGATGTGTTGAGACAATCAGAGCTAAATGAGTGTTCATGAGAAGTGCAGAGGGAGGGGAACATCAGGGGGCGTTTACAGCCCTGCCAGTGCCATTCCCCCCCCACAGCACCCACCCTTTTCCCCATTAAATATATAGAGACTCGCAACTCACGTCCAAAGACTCGGGACTTGAGGGCAAAGTCTTAGGACTTGACTTGAGACTTGGACCCAGAGACTTGAGACTTGACTCGAGACTTGGAGTCAGAGATTTGATTCATATCCCTGATCATTTACCATTTTAAAAGTGCAGTATCTAAAAAAGGTGCCCAAACTGTCTGGAACCTGAGGCTTACATGTATATTGGGCAGGAGGTCTGGCGATCTCATGGTGTCACCCCCATGGACCTCCTTCCATACTAGACCACATGATGTGGAGCAGGGCCATTCAGAGGAATTTTATCAGGGGGTACAAAGTTTATTTTGGGCCCTACATATGAATTTGGCTCTGGACCCCCTTTTTTGCTCCAGGGCCCCCTTTTTGACCCATTTTTCGCCTTGGGCCCGGGTACAAATTACCCCCTTAACCCCACCTTCTCAGAGACTCTGATGTGGAGGCCTCCCCTGGGAAACTGAAATCCCACATGAGTGGTGGTGGGGATCAGGAAAAACCCATTTTCTACTAGTGGTGCATTTTCACACGACCGGTAATAAATAGAATAAAAAGTCATTTTGGTGTCACACCTCCCTGGGGTGACACCCAGGGCGGCCTCCCCCCAGTGACGCTCCTGCTCAGTAGGACTTACTTCTGAGTAGACATGCATAGGCTTGTGTAGGTTGTTCTTTATTCTTTCCTCACACTAATTCTTTTGCATAATATATTTTACTTGTGTCAGAAGCTCTAAGTAAAATGAACTTTTTGTGAACTAAAAATAACTCCTGACATTATCTTCTGCAACAGAAGGAACAACAATTTCTGGGCTCAGTGTTGAATCACATTTTTGTGCTGAAGCTAATTTATATCAGAAATGTCACTGTTCTTTAATAATGCAAGTCCTTATGTCAGCTCCTTTACGTTAGAAACAATGTATTTTGGGGAAAGGCTTAACTTGTGCTTAAGTAAACAAGCATAATGTACCTATTTACAAGTCTCTACTCTCTGAGGTCCTCTTATTAAAATGTGTTGATTGCTCTCAGCTCTCTCTCATCAATTTCAAATAAAAATAAGCAGCCTAAATGTATTGTACTGATTGAGTAATTTGACATGAACTCCCCCAAACTGGCCTTTCATATAATTACTGTTCTTATAGGAACTCTTTAGAAACCTTGACAATTCTCAACCTTTCTGTGTCACACAGAGGCATTTCTACGGTGGGGGTGGTACTGTACGTTGCGCCCCGTCCTAGTCCCCGTTTACAACCTGGAACGAGGAGGCCCTGCCCCCTTGCCCTCGGAGCCATTCCGTGCGGCGAAGGCAACGGGCAGGGAGTCTCCTGCCTGTGACACAGGAGGATTGCTTATCTGCCATCAACAAATGACTAAAAAATGCCTGCGAATGGGCTACTGCTGAAACTGGCATCCATATGTAAAATGACCCCCCCCCCTTCACTGTAACATGTAGATCACTTGCCCTGTGTATCAGGACATCATCATCTTGCATATTTGTGCCAGTGGTACCCAATACTATGGAGCCTAAGTAAGGAAATGCACAGTCTGACACAGGCAAGCGTTCCAACATGTTACGGGGAAGGGTTTAATATGAGGATGCTGGCCTTGGCAGAAGCCCCATCCGCACATAATATAGTTTTGACTTAGATGTAAGTTTAAGAACCATACTTGCAAGAGAAACAAGGAGTATTCTAAACGTGTAATGCCTGCTCAAAAGCTGAACAGAAGTGTTGTGAAAGAAGGAAAATCTATTACCATATACAGACATAGGATGGATATTTCCTGAAAAACGGGAGCGGAGAGTCTCAAGTTCATGATCTGATCAGTCTCTTCTCAGTTTCTCCTGCATATTTCAAATAAGGGCTTCAATCTGCATTAGGCTGCCCATGGAACAAAAATTAAAACAAACAAATACTAAATAAACATAGCAGAGTATGGTTCAACAATATGTCTGTAACAGCTGATTTTCATACGATCTGTCACCGAAAATAACACAGGGAGCTTCATCAACTCATTTTTGCATAATGTGCTGCTGAAAATAGAGTGAGGCGGTGCCAAGGAGACTCCATCTTGTATTCCACCGTGACATCCTATGAAGTCCTTTGCTTAACTTTGGAAAAATATCTTCTGATCTGGGTCATTGTCCCTCACTTCCGTCTGCATGATCAGAACATGTCAAAAGTTGAATGTGCACATACTTGCCTATTCACTACAGATGTCTTCAAGGTCGCACACTGACGTAGACACACTTGGAAAACATATGGTAGGAGACAAACAGCAGTTTTAGCTTTGATATTAGTAGGTAGGTATTTATCAGCCATCTTTCACCGATCTGCTTGTTCCTTTTTGAGGCATGAAAGGGCTTTTTCTTAGTTTTATACAATGCTGGCCAATTCACAATCTCTTCCATTTTTTGCACATTGGATCAAAGTTATTGATCTGAATATGGGTAAACTGGTGTATGGATGCAATTGTACATATTCACATAATAATAATAATTATTATTTTTAAGTTCATACTTCTAAGAGAGTATTTGACTGGAAAAAGTGAAATGAAAAGAACAGGAAGGCGCTCTAGTGCAGATACAGCCAAACAGAAGAGCAAAAATGTAGCTTGGACTCTGGTAAGTGAGCCAGTCACTATCAGCCCATTCTAACATAGAGGTTTGTTGTGAAGATAAAAGGAGGGGGAGGAGCAACATACACTTCCCTGAGCTTCTTGGAAATAAAGGTGGAAAATAAATAAATAAATAGGAGGCAAATGTTTACTAACTACGGTAAACTGCACTATCTGCCATCTCCAGGACTGAAGGGTTGTGGTGTTTATAATTTTACAGATACTGTAGTAGAAAATCTCCATTGCTGTAGCAGTCAGTTTCACTCGGGATATTGTCGGTTTCACTGCAGAGCTACTTGGAATGCTCCTGATGGGCTTCCATAGTTGTCAGCCATTATACCGTTCTCCCTTCAGGCTCCCTCCTCTAGCACCTCCCTCCTGGTGCTCTCGTGTGGTGTTTCTGTTGGAGACAGAAAAGGAGAGGGAGACAGAGCAGAAGTGTGTTGGATAGGAGAGCAGTGGGCTAGGATCAGAAGAGCAGAAGCTGGTACATCACCAGGTCAGAGGTGGCATACTGCCCCACGTGCCAGGAGGTCTTGGGCTTGCCCTGGCCACAGGCTATTTTCTTTTTTCGCCATAGCAGATTAATGTGACTACTGCTCTGGAACTGGAATCATTGGGCATGCTTAACTCCCTGAGTGATGTCAGTGGGACTTAAATGCGCTCACCGTCAACTGGATTGACTTTGTTGTGCTTTACATAAACTTACTTTTGAATGTTCAAACGTTACCTCCCATCAGGGGAGTTTTCTTGCATCAGCTTGCCTGCAGGGCTGACCTATCCATGAGGCCAACTGAGGTGATTGCCTCCTATGGTAGACTGGTCTTGGTTGGTCACCCACTTCCGCCCCATCTCTCTATACTTGAAAAGGAAAAGGGGAATGAAGTCAAAGAGGACGTGTGGAGGAAAGGAGAGTGGTGGGCCAAAATATCGCCGAAATTCTAGCCCACCACTATTTCTTCTTCCACATTTCATCTTCCACTCTGTTTCCCTCCTCCTTTTCAAATCCAAGGAGCAACTGGTGCACTGCTGGGTAAGGAGAGTGTCATTTGGGGTGGCAAAGCATGTTCAAGGAGGGCTATGATTTGGTACTCCAGACGCTGGGAGGTCCTGGGCCAGCCCCACTTGCCTGGCTGTTTGTATATCTGCCATAGAACCACTTTTCATTGCAGAGGATTCTGGGAATTGGTCTAGTCATGACATTGTGTTTATTATTGGACAGGCCAATTAGCCCTTGTGCCCTAGATTACATACCCAACACTCAAGAGGGAAGGATCAGTAGTGATCAACAGTCCCCACTCTTTGGCCAAAGGGCCACAGTGAATGTTTTCCCCACATGAATGGAAAGATACTTGATTGAAATGATAACCATAGTACTTCTTATCTAGGAATGGACTTCAGCTGAATTTCCTTTGGATGCTAGCCAAGTCTGGATGCTACCCTGGTCTTTATAACACCAACCAGAATATGAAATTAAGTTGAACTACAAGATTAAAAAAAAGCCATGCTTCAAAGACAAAGAACGTATGCTTGAGGTCCACACAAGTTCCATTGAAATGCATGAAGCTTGCATGCAGCAGATGGTGCCCAATGCATGTATATAATCCTTCCTTATATCGTTTCCAGCCATTAACTTGAATCAGGCATTCATGATTCACAGATTCTTTTCTTTGCTCACAGACTTACTTGGAGCCCATCATAAACTAACAGACTAGAACAGGTATTTGCATAGTCCCAGTCGATTAATAATGCATTTTTTGACAGTTTTATTTTCCTGTTTGGCCTTCAGTTATACCTTTTCTCCAGGTTCCTGAAAGACTGTTGATTAACTGCCTGTATAAGTAAGAACAGTAAAATAACATAAAAATTATGCATTCATTTGAATAATTAGAGTAGGCTAGGGGACACTGCTCTAGATTTTCAAGGATATAGGTAAGACTAACAGTTATGAAGAATATATAGCCTTGGATATATCAGAGTCACAATTACAAAGATGACAAATGTTCTGGCCTGAGAAGAAAGAAGGTCATCGGTCTGTTCGGAGAGAAAGATGAGGAAACCCATTAGTATTATGTGAATTTTCCAGAACTAGATATGTATTATTATAAATAAAAATAGTGTAAACTGCTTTCAATAAAAAGTTCACAAAGTGGTTTTCATCGCAAAAGAAACTTTTTAAAAAGCTTCCCTGATCCAGAGGTAGGTATTCACAAACTTAAAAAAAGACACAAAAGTGACACTAGCAAGTAGCCACTGGGGAAAAAAATGTTATGCTGGGATTAATAGGGACAGTTGCTCTCCCTCTGTTAAAATAACTACTATCACTTAAGAGGTGCCTTTTTGTCCAATTAGTACGTGAGTATTACTGCTCCCTTTAAAAATTAGACTTTGAGGGAAAGGTTTGGGGCAGTCTAATCCAGTGATGTAGACTTGAGTCTATTGACTTGGACTTGAGTCGGACTCAAGTCGCATCAATGACTTGACTCGGACTTGACTTGGTGATTGTAAAAGACTCGAAAGACTCGACTCGAGACTTGGAGCTTTTTACGACAAGTTGAATTTTATTCGGGTTTAAACCTGTTTTCCCCATTATAGGGACTCGCAACTCGCAACCAAAGACTCAGAACTTGGGGGCAAAGACTTGGGACTTGACTTGAGACTTGGACCCAGAGACTTGGGACTTGACTCGAGATTTGGAGTCACAGACTCGATCCACATCCCTGGTCTAATCCTATCCCCCCCCCCCCAGCATAGACTCTTCAGCCACGCGGTCTATGCTGAATCCTATCTGGAGAAGGAACTGGCTGGAGGTCTACTCAGGGTAAGCCAAGCAGGCAAATGCCCACTTACCCCAGATAAAACCCCAGCCACCACAATGGGGCTACTTAGTTCTCTGCCAGCTCTGTAACTGGTGGAGAATCAAGCAGCCCCGTGTCGGCTGCAAGGGCCTGGAAGAGGAGGATAGGATATGGTGTCTGGCAAGGACGCTGATCTCTCCCCCCTCCCAGGACTGATCTGCTAACCTACTGCCCTCCCCCACTCTTACACTCCCTCCCCGCCCTCCCCCAGCCCCCGCGCCGCTTAGAACAGACTTACTTGCTCTGGTGCGCATGGGGCCTGGATACTGAGCCAGCAAGACAGCGCAGGCCTTCCTGCTGGCACTGCTTCCTCGCTGGGTGTCCAAACGTGCCTTATGGCATGTTTGTGACACCTGGCCCCAGCATTGAGGCCGCAGCACTGGCACCTGTAGACAATAGGATTGTGCCGTTAGGCATGTTTGGAATATAAAATTGTAGTTGCTATCTTAGTACTTTATACACAGGGCTTAACTTCAACTATTGATTAGTCCTGGATCCTGTTTTCAGTGCCAGAGTGTAAATGATTGAGATGAGAGTATTCCTGGGAATATATAAAGTGCCTTTTCCACTATGCTGTGGAACCACAGGCAGCCCCACACATTTCCAATAAGGGAGAAGCACTTCCAGCTCAGATGGTATGCTTTTCTGGCAGGCAATAGCCTGAAATCTGTACATCTAAAATTAAGCAGTGTTTCACACTCTGGTAACTCTGGTGAAGGAAATGAAAATTCTGATGTGTAAACTTCCTAACTTTCAAAAATATGCCCTCTAAAGCAATTGCTTCTTCTTCCAGAAGACAAGGCCAGTTCATTTAAGGCAAGTTCATTTGCTCTCTCGAAGGAATGCTTTTAATATCTTCCCTCAAATTGAAATGTGAAAGATATGATTATAATTAGAACATCATAATCTCGAAAAGGATGGATTCAATTTATTAAAGTCCTATTTAAGTTTTAATTTGTGTCTTTATTAAATGTCTGAAAGTGTTCAAGTTTCTTACAAAGAATCTTATTAGTGAGAAAATTATTTTAGAAGGCTTGGGTGAAATCCAAATAAGTTTAAAACATGCTGAAATCCTATTAAAATCAATAAGATTTAAAACACTTAGCTAGAAATGAAGGTTGTATTGACTTCAATAGGATTTACACACATATTACTTCTTCTGGATTGTTCTTCATTTACTCTAATCCAGTTGTAGTCTGACTCGGGTGCAGGAGTTCACTCACCCATACTCATTCATCTTAATGGAAGACTCATTCATTTCAATGGAAGGAAGGAGATCTGTGTAGCACAAATTATTTGGGGAATTTGGGACCCCTGAATTGGACTTGCTACGCATGCAAAGAGGTCCATGAGGGCTGATTCAGTATATCTGTAAGAACAGCAGATAGCATGAACAGAAATCACAACTTTTGGCCCTGTGGAGATTTACGGTCAAGAAGAAGTCAAAATTATTATACAACCCAGAGATATTCACATCTTTGTCACTATAAAAACTTCAGCAGGAAATTACATTGTTGTTGTTCAGTCATTAAGTCGTGTCCGACCCTTCGTGATCCCATGAACCATATCCCGCCAGGCCTTCCTGTCCTCCACTATCTTCCTGAGTTTGCTCATTTTCATGTTCGTTGCATCGGTGATGCTGTCTAACCATCTCATCCTTTGCCTTCCCCTTCTCCTTTTGCCTTCAATCTTTCCCAGCATCAGAGTCTTCTCCAGAGAGTCCTCTCTTCGCATTAGGTGGCCAAAATATTTGAGTTTCAGCCTCAGTACCTGTCCTTCCAGGGAACAGTCAGGGTCTGCTATTGCTCAGATTTGGCGTATGGATTCTCTCCCAGTGTGAGTACCAGACTGCTGGGGGCCCTGGGACAAAGGTCTGCACTGGGCAACCCATGGCATCTTTCTCCATCCCCTGATTGTACTAGTACAGTGGCTAGTGCTGCCTGTGGTACTGAGGGTTCAGGGACTGGGTTAGCCAGGTGGCCCTTCAATTGGTGTGGACCCTTAGCTTGTACCTGATTTGGGTGACCCAATGCCACCTCTGGATTCCATTTTTTGCTGCCAGGGATTGAATGTACAAAGCCTCTACTAATGCAAGATGATTAAGGTACGCAAACACCGCTCTCAGAAAGTTTATTTTGCAGTATTGTTTTAATGCTATAGTGCTCAACCAGAACATCATACTAGATATAGGGAGCCTCCCTTGGCAAAGAAATAACTTTTCAAGTGCTACTAAAGCAGGAAGAAGGTGGTGCAAATTGAATGGCCAGTGATAGTACCTGCTTGAGTTGATTCACTTTCATAGAGTGGATTGCTTGGAACAGAACCCAGGACTAGCTCTGCACAAGCACACCTGTGCATTCTGCAGGGCTCAGAAACTCATCGTCTTCTAAAACCTGTCAAAATGTCATGCCACTAGAAGGGCCTTTATCACTGGCATCTTAATGTGGTAAAAATTCAAAAATATAATCCAGCCATACCAGATACATGGTGGCACTCTGCTGCAACAAAAACTATTGACAAGCATATCATATGTGGTCAGTGTGTGATCAGATTCAGACTTATGGGGGGAAAAAATAGCAGATGCTAATAGGGAAATAATCTATTATAATATACACCTCTTTTTCCATTGCTTTGTGTGTTAAACTATAAAGAAGGTATGCTAATACAACACTGAGAAATAAGTAAGTAAGGAACCTTTATTGGCATAAAGAGAAATAGTAAACAATTTAATTAAAACTGTTCTGGGTTGACATAGGAAAAAAGCGGAAAGATGGGAATGGATTCCATTTGACAACTGACTGAAAAGAATGTGGGAAACTCTCTTTTTGATAACACTGCCTCATTTGACTAGATTTGGGGAAAGGTAAAGATGTTACAACACCAAGGAATATTAAGGTGCAAAATGAACTGTTCTAATGGCACCTCTTGCTTCAAATGAACTGAACTGTTACAAGCCATGTTTTTCTCAAAGACATTGGTTCAAGACAAGAACTCTGTGGAAGCTCAGAGTTTACATGAACTGTTTCTCACCTCTCAGACACATCCTGGAAGAAGATTTTAATCCGCCTGGTATCTCTAGTTGAATGTAAATGTATAATCCTTTACCAGAGGCGTCGCTCCGGTAGGGGCGGGGCCGTAAGTATCGCTCCGTCCTAGACCCTTTACCGAGCGAGCAGGAGACGGCCCCGCCCCCTCACTGTCGGAGCCATCCCATGCGGAGAAAGCAGCAGGCTGCCTGCTGCTTTCTCCGCACGGGATGGCTCTGACAGTGAGGGGGCGGGGCCGTCTCCTGCTCGCTCGGTAAAGGGTCTAGGACGGAGCGATACTTACGGCCCCGCCCCTACCGGAGCGACGCCTCTGTCCTTTACTCATGTTTTACAGTTTCTGTAAGTTTGTAACAGAGCTTACCTGCATTCTTGCATTTCTCTTTCCCCCATGAAATGTCTCATCCTGTAAACATCTGCATATTCTTATTACAATGTAAAATCTTGATTGTACCTGTTTTGCTGCAATTGTAAGCTCACATTCTCCTAGGTTGCATGAGAATTTGCATTTTAGCTGTTGGCCTGGGAAACATCCCCCCTGTCATTTCACAGTGATTTCCTTTTAATGGTGGATCAGGAACACACATTTGATAACAATGGTAAAGCCATTCACCAAACAAAAGGTATCTCACTTCCAAACTTCCCTCCCATCTCCTCTGGATTATCTTCCAAAGTTGTTTACCTCCAAAGTTGCACGTAACAAGCAACCCAACAACTCCTTAAAATCAGGAGTTTTAGAACAGTTTTTGGTCACCCTGAGTTTCCAAGCCTGCAAAGCGGACAAGGCTCCCTCTCCTCTTCAAGAACAGGTAGCTATGAAAAGCTGATTTCTGCCTCCCCCCTTCCCCCTCTCTATTCCTTAGCTGTTTAGAAATGGGATTGGAGAAGTAGGGACACCCAAACTTCACTCCCAAACCCCCCTTTTCCTTTCTTTTGCACCAAATACACTTTGCATCACACACAACCACCATAAATCAGGAACATACCACACTGTTAGCGTAAAAGGGAAATGTATTTTCTATCAATCCTATGTATGAACAATTTTACCCTTTTGTTCTGTTGTTAATAAATCTATACTTCTTTATTTGAAGTTATTTCTCTCAGTCTTTCTCTTTGCTAAGTTATAAAAGGAAACTGCTTTACGCTGATTTGTTATCCAGTATAAAAGATCCCTTGTTCCAATTGGGCTGTGCTAATTTCCCCTAAGAACCAGCTCTTTTGGTAACAAAGAAGATAAGGAATTATAATCAAAATCGCTAGAATCAATTGTTGTATTGAAAGATATACCAATCAAAATGTTGCATTGGAATTGTTATTTTGAGACAAATATTACAAAGCTATTTTAAGCAAACTATTATAATTCTGTAGTCCATTCTGTATTGTAATTGAGTAGTTCATTTTTAATTTTTTTCATTAACTACAGTATATTTCTATAGTCTAGCATGAAATTTCCTGTAACAAATTAATTTCATAATCATTTCATGATGAAGGGAACTGTAGCCCATGAAAGATTATGCTGAGCTAAATGCACTACAGCCTAATCCTACTGAAATCTCCCCTGCCGATGTAGGCGTTCCAATGGAGCACCCGCTGCACCCGCGGGACGGGGGCAGTTGGAAAAATCTCCTCGGGGTAAATGAACTTTCATTTACTTACCCCAGGGAAAACCTCCACTGCCAGCATGGGACTCCTTGGATCTACATCTGCAGTAAAAGGAGATGGATAGATATCAGTGCACGCAAGTGCCGCCAATACTGCCCCTGGTCCGCCTCCCTCCCTGCCCTCCACGCCACTTGGGATGACCCTAATTCCTCCCCTTCCCTGCCCCATTCCACCCTACCTCGCACCTACCTTGTTGGGGCAGCGCGCTACAAATGGATGCCGGTGGCAGGCTGTGCACACCATCGTAACCTATTTTACAACAGCAGCACTCTGTTCCACTGTTATAAACCACTGCATGCACCAGCCCAATCCTGGGCTGTGACTCTTTAAGTGCCACCAGTCTGGAACATGTGCACAGTGTTGTAGTAATCCTAACAAACCATGATGACCAATATTATTATTATCCCCATATTTCAGATGTGAATGGGACTGAGCTTAATGATGCTGGCTTGCCTAATGCCATCCAGTGAACCCATAGCTAACCTAAGATCTGGACCAGGGAAGTCCACCTCATCGCACAACAGTACAGTGAAATCTGGGATGCCCTCATGATAAAGACCCAGTCAAAAGGATGCTTGCATTCCTAGCAAAGTTATTACCAGATGGTTGGGGGGGGGGATGAGTCTAATTCATATTCTGTATCTACAGTGTGTTAATGTCATCTTCCGCTTATCATCTGTTACCCTCTCTCAAAATTTCTTCCTGTGTGCCTTCTTTTCCTTCCAAAAGTATGTCTTGGCTGGGATGGCAGAAATCATCCTTTCCTAAATGTGCATGTTTTGCCAACTGGTATTTGCCTTCTGTTCAGTAAGAACTAGAAGATATTCTTAGGGAAAATACGTGGAGGGAAAGTTCTTTGAGATTCATTGTGAGTACAGGGTATTATCAAGAGATAATAGAGGTTGTCAATTGAAGCTGAGAAAAGAAATATCTCAACGAGAGATTGGGAACAACTTACTAATGCCCTTGTAAGAAGAGGCATGCAGGAGGTGTTAGAATGTCCTCATGCTTTTTGCCCAGTGATGAGATGCAGTGGCGTCACTAAGGGGATGTGGGGGGTGCGGACCGCACCGGGTGACACCCTCAAGGGGGTGGGTGGGTTGATACCATTAGTGGCCAAAAAGATGAGCACCACACCCTAGAGTCGGACACGACTGGACTTAATTGTCAGGGGATACCTTTACCTTTTACGGAACCAATAAGGTGTTAAATGTCAGGTCTCATTTCTACGTATCAGAGCTAATACTAGAACAGTTGTGTGAGTGTCATCAAGTTGGCCACTGGTTTTTTGTTGTTGTTGGTTACTGATTTGTGGGTGACCTGTACGGTTATACAGTATATTAAAATAAATAAATAAAGTTAATGGGGGTGACAACATGAGTTTCCACACCAGGTGACACCAACCCTAGTAACACCGCTGGGGTGATGCGATGAGCTCTCGCACCAGGTGATGCAAATCATAGTGACGCCTCTGATGAGATGTATAACCATAATTAATTAATTGTTGGGCTGTCCTTTGGTACAAGACTGCCAGGATAGCATAAAATAAACAATGCAATAAAACAAGATGTATAAGCAGTGCACATAGTAGAAGCAGCAGCCAAGAACAAGGAAAGGGGAGGGAGGATCTGGATGAGAGCCTCTGGTGATGTACAAAGGACTCAACAAAGGATGATGCAGTCCTCTAGGTAGTTAGGTCCCAAGTCATTTAAGGCTTTATTAGGTAATGAGGGAAGAAAGGAAGGTACTACCAAAACACAGGAACAAAAGGGGAGGAGACCTCAAGGTGCAGAGATAATGTGGAAGACTGTTGTGGTGTCTTCTGCATTAAACGCGCTCCTGGCAATACTCAAAATGTGTTGGTCAAGAAATTATCTTCTGTGCACAATGGGTCTCCCCCTTTTGTTCCATTATAGGTAATGATCAGCACGTTGAATTATACCCAGTAAGTGCCTAATAATTGTAAAGCACAATACAACAGCTGCAGACCCTCTCAGAGGTCCAGTGAGGCCCTGGCTACTTCCAGCTTTTGAGGTCCTTAGCCATAATGAAGGGGAAAAAATGACGACACGTGAAAAGAAAATAAGGCACCAAAAAAGAATGAGAAATAATTTGAGTCTCCCTTTGAACTGGAGGCCCAGGAGGACAAATTGCACCCCTGCCCCCCAACTCTGATTGGCCCTGAATAACTGCTATTCCCAAAAGAGAGTGCAATAGCCATTTTTTAATATCTTGAAGTGCTGCCTGACCATTCCTTTGTAACCAGATTCCTTTGTAACCAGAGTGCCAGTTAATCGTCCAGAATGTTTGTTCTTAATGGTTAGAAGACAGTTGGGAATCTCTCTCTCTCTCTCTCTCTCTCTCTCTCTCTCTCTCTCTCTCTCTCTCCGAATGAGATACCCACCAGCCTTTTGGGAAGATCACACACACACACACACACACACACACACACACACACACACACACACACACACACACACACACACACACACACAAGCATGCATGCACACACGCACACACGCACGCACAACAATTAAGGGGAGGGGTCCATGTGTCTTTGTGTGTGTTTGTGTGAAGAAGCAGCACTTTACAGTTTGTAACAGTCTGAGAGAGAGCTGTGTGAGATAGTTGACAGGTTGAAGCATCCTGAGCACGTAGTAGCTTATCAGGGGATCTGATGTAGGACAGCAGATATCCTGCCTTGTAAGAGTGCTCCCTCTTTGTCTCCAATTATGTTCACCTTATAAACATACCATACGACTCTCATCCTGGAACTTCTCACCTCTTGGGAAATGGGGAGCATCCATCCACTGTGTGCTGCACAGATTAATCACATACTCCAAATCTATTCCATTTTAATATATACTGGTTTTTATCACTTTAAATGCATTGACCTAAAAGAGGAGCTTCCCCTTCAATTCCTCCCTTGAAGTCTGTTTATCTTGTGTAGCTCACTGAAAAAAAAAAAATACTAGCAGCAAGTGGCTAGGAATGACAAAACGAGGAAGGCCAAGTCAGAGCAGTGGACCAGCAATTCCCTCTGCTAGAGCAGACTGTGGAGTTGACTGCAAATGAAAAACAGGACTTAAGTTTTAGTCAGGTGCTCTCCATTTCACCAACACTGAACTAAAAACCTGCCAATTTGGAAACTACTTTCCAGATACCCTTGGCTTGCCTCTCCATCTTCAGCCTATATAGAAATGTAGACATTGAATTCCACGGGGGGAGGGGGATGTATTTCTGCCCTACCTATGATGAGGCTGGAAAAAAAGGAACTTTGATTCGAGAAGTATTTCCAGTTATAGCAATTAACAGCAAAATCTGTGCAGGTTTATTTAAGTGCCACTGCTGCCAACTCTTTTTGCTTGTATGTTGCCCCAGTCATATAATAGCACTTTGTAATAGCACTGATCAGCTCTTTGGTGGGAAGAAGGAATTTGGGAGCATGGAGACAAAATGCCTGTTTTGCACCTGCCCCAGACAGCTGACTGGTGAGTTTAAGAAGAACATAAGAACTGCAGAGGAGCTCTGCTGGATCAGGCCAAAGGCCCATCTAGGCCAGCATTCTGTACCCTCAGTGGCATCAGTTGCCTCTGGAAGCCCACAGGCATCCGATAAAGGCAGACTCCCTCTCCCCTTTTTGCTCCCCTGCAACTGGTATTCAGAGGCACACTGCCTTTGAGCCTGTAGGTACTGGTAGCATACCACCATAATAGCTAATTGATCAGGTTGGCAATTGTATGCACAGCATCCGTTTGCCCCCACAGTTCCTCATCCAGATTGCAATACATGTATGGAAGCATTTGGCCGTTAGCAAGTTTGGATCAATACATTCAATGGGACTTATTTCCAAATTAGCATGGATAGGACTGAATCCTTTAATGGTGTTACTGCATTTTGTTGCAAATAATATGAAACTGATCACAGAGGTACAATCACACTGAAAAGCAGTCTTTCCCCCACCATTATGCATGTCTTCCTTTAGAAGGCCATAGCGATCAGAAGTTCATATAGGGCATGATCCTTTCATCTGTAGTTGCTGTACCACAAGGCTCAGTAGAAACATTTTCTTCAATCCCCTCGTTTGGAGCATGTTCAAGCAGCACGCCAGGGTAGTCTGTCAAGATGGGAGGTCTATGTATGGCTCCCATAGGTCCATCTGCCCTTCCCTCTCAGTCGAAATATACAAGCTCCAGGGAAGAATCATACCCAAAGAGTTTGTTTATGCCTTACATGTCAAGGTTTTGGATTTCTTTTTAAAACGTTAATAGGTTTTTTTTCCATTTTTACACTTTTGTTTGAAACATTGGCCACTTTACTAATTATTAAAGAAATGCATAAAATTGTTTTTTTTAGAAACATGGTTTTTATTCCATTTTCAAAGCAATTCTAACAAAAATACTGTCAGTACTTTCTAAACCAAATTAAATATGTCTAAACATACATATTCTGAGCCCATGCTGTAGAGATTGTGATGACAGCATTAATACCATGTTCTGTCTCAATTCATACCATGTTCAGCCATGTTTTCACTTTCACACTCCAAAGAACTGGATCCAGAAAGTATTGGAGTAAATAGGTTTATCAGTTAACTGCAGTTTCAAGTGAAAACTCCTAGAAGTTGTTTCATCTTGTCTTGACCTACATAGAGTGAAAAAATTACCATGACTACAGATCTGAAATCTGAAAGTGTGATCTCACTAACACATGATCACAAGCAGGTTGTTGGAGGGATTTGAAGATAAAGGAAAGACTGGAAAACATAGAAAAGGGAAAAGGGAAAATCTTATAGCCCAATCCTATCCAGCACCGGTGCAGTGTGGGCACCATGCACATGCTGTATCCGGTGCTGGAGAGGAGCGGGCTGGAGGTCTCCTCGGGATAAGGGGACATTTGTCAAAGCCTCAGCCCCTACAACAGGGTTACTTGTGTCCGTGGCAGCTATTTTGCTGGCGCTGACCCAAAAAACCCTGTGTAAACAAGAAAGGCCCGGGAGGGAGCATAGGATTCAGTGTTTACCAGCGACACCCCCTCCTGGACCTGATCTGCCCACCCCGCCCTGTTACACCCCCTTCTCGCTGTCAGTTTTACCTTCTGTTCCGCAGTTGATTACATGTGAAAACAATTCACATTTCTCTTGTTACATTGTAATATTACAAACAATCAGTGAATGTCCTAAGGGAGAAATGCACCAGGAAACACACCTTTGCAAACATTTTGTTGAATCAAACTGGCCAATTATCCATGATAAAAGTAGTAGTAGGCAAGACATGGAACCAGATTCGGCACAAACATTTGGCACAAACATTTGGCACAAACAAGTGATAAACCTAGCCTAGTGTGTACCTCTTCAGGCTGCAGCGCTGGAGGTTACATCCATGTATGCTCCCTTAATGGGGGGAGGGACCACCTCCTTACACACAGAACAATAACAGATCAGGGAGAAGAGAAGACTAGGCTGAACTCCTGTCCTTGACATGTTAGTTTTGAATGCATGTGGAATTTTATAGCTGGGGAGCATTCAAACTTACAATTTTCTACCTGGAGTCTGAAGTGGTAACATCAAAGAAAAACTTTACTGCGACTCTCTGCTGAATACATACACTGGCCCTTATTAGTAGTCTCATTACGGCTTGACAGATTATAAGTAACTCATATTATGAAATCTTTTTGATGTAATATGCTTCTGTAGTATGAAAATAGTACTTACTTCATGCCTTTGAAGCATGGATCAGGTGGCAACCCAGCATGCCTGAACCACTCAGAGTGCTTCCTTGTGCGCTACATTCATAAACACTAAAGAACAAAGAAGAGTCCTGCTGGATCCAAGGGTCCATCTCATCTAGTATCCTGTTTCCAACAGTGAACATCCAGATTCCTCCAGGAAGCCTACAGGCAGGGCAAGAAAGTAACAGTCCTCCCACATTGTATATCTCTCTGGTATTTAGAGATATGCTGCTTCTAAACATCAAAGTCTCGTTGAGCCATCATGTTTAATAGCCAGTAATAGAGCTGCCCTCCATGAATTAACTGAACCCCCTTTTAAAATCCATCTCAGCTAGAGTCTATAACCACCTCTTGTGGCAATAGAATTTCATTTGACAAAAACTCTATTGGGGGATCCTGTGTTCTAGAAATACGAAGGGGAGAAAATCTCTCTATATCCACTGTTTCTATACCACTGATGAAGTTATAAACTTCTATTGTGTTCTCCCTTGGTCATCTTTTTTCCTCAATAAACTAAAAGAACCCAAATGCCTTAGCCTTTTCCCATAGGGAAGACCCCTTGATCATTTGGTTGCTCTTTCCTGTATCTAGTGCTATATCATTTTTGAAATGGGCAACCAGAATCATACACGGTATCCCAAATGTGGTTGCACCATAGATGCACCATAGATTTGACTGTGCCATAAAGGCAGAGGTGTAGGAGTGGGGGTGGGGTGTTGGTGTTCCTCCCCCGGGTGGTGGTCGGCGAGCCCCTGCCCCAGGCAGCACGGCAAAGGTGGTGTTGAAAAGCAGCCCGGCAGGGGGGAAATGGGGGTGTTACCGTTTCTTGGCCTGTTTTTTCAGCCCAGGGTTTTTCAGCCCCAATTACCTGTTGCCCAGCTCATCATCGTCCCCCCGGCCCGGGCCCGTAACAGGCCTTTTCCAGCCAAAAAAATGCCAGGGAGGCATTTTTTTGACTGGAAAAGGTAAGGGAGTGACGTTGCCCCCAGAGAGGGAGGGACCAATGACATCACGGGGGTGCATCACTGGCTCCCGCCCCCGGCAGCACGCATCTACCACCCCCACACCCTCAGGGGCTTGCTACGCCTCTGCATAAAGGCATTACAATCCTGACAGATTTATTTTCAATTCTTTGCCTAATCTCTAGCATGGAATTGGTCTTTTGACTTAGGTAGGTACAGTAGGTAGGGATTTAGGTAGGATTGGGCTACCCAACAGGCACCTACTGGCCTGAGACTCGCTGGCCATGCTCCAGAGCCTAGAGAGGACTGTGGAGGACTGACCAGCGAGACTAGGACACGTGCGTCCTAGAGAGTCTCACCCTTTTCATCATGGCTGCCGCCCGGAGGATGCCAAACTTAAGGAGGATCGATTAAGCTGCCGGTTAAGTAGTCAATCACCCACGTGCCCCGCTGAAAATGCCCCCCTGTGCCTGGGGGGTTGCACACAAGGCAGCTGCCGCCCTGGGGGTGCAACGGGGGCGGCAGCTGCCCGCTAAATGGAAAAAGGGAGAAAAACCCAAAAACCCCATGAGGCTTGCCACCCCCTTGAAGCTTCCGCCCTCTGCGCCCTGGAGCCCAGGGGCCCCCTACCCCCCCCCCCGTAATGATGCCTCTGTCTGTGACAATAGCACCTTGGCTGTTGAAGAGTACTAGGCTGGCCCACCCATGAGGCAAGGTGAATCAGGGACCTCAGGTGGTGGGCTGGGAGAGGCAAAGACCTGGCAGGCAGTGATCCATGCACATCCTGTGCCTACTGCCCAGCCATTTGCCTAGCCTCAGCTGAGCCTGCCTCCTTTTCCTGCTAACTCCCTAGGATCTGGAAAGCATTTACAAAGAAAGGGAAGCTGTGGCTGCTGCAGTGCAGCTCCTCCTGTTGGCCCAAACGTTAGCTGGCAGGAGCAGCAGCTGTGGCCCCTTCCTCCTTTTCCTGAGACAAGATGGTGGGAGGTACAAGGTGTGCATGAAGCACCTCCCGCCAGCCCCCCTCCTCTCCCAGCCAACTGTCTGAGGCACCTGCTTCATCCTGCCTCGTGGGGAGGCCAGCCCTGTACTGTTCTGCCACCCAGGAGCTGTTTTCACAAAGTAGTATATCTCTTCAAGCAGTTTTGGGTGCCCTTTCACTTCAGAGAAAGGTGGGATATAAATAGCATAAACAAACAAATATAATAGCTCTGAAGGTCTGTCTAAGTTTCTCTGATTTTGTCAGCCACCTTAGACTCAAGATTTGTTTCCTAAGAGTTGAGAACACATTGCACTGCACGCGCGCGCACGCACACACACACACACACACACACACACACACACACAGACAGGTCTGGCTCATTTGGTAGAGCGACCGTCTCATATACCTGAAGATCTGAAGGATGGCAATTCAAGACGGCCGGAAGTGTCTGTGTCTGTCGGAGAGCTGCTGGCACACCGAGCTGATAAGTTGCAGAGCCTCTGTGGGGGAGTGGAACAGCAGCTGCACTTGAGTGAGAGTCAAGGTTGCCCTGTCAGCTGAAGCTTGGTGAGGAGAATGCCAGAGAGAAAGAGAGAGAGAGAGAGAGAGCTGGACTGTGAAAGAAACATCTAGAATGAAGGGTTCTATGAAAGATTAGAACATTATTGCATTGTAAAAACTCCTTGAGGTTTAGAAAGCCTGCCCATGTAAACCGCCTTTGAATTAAAGTCAGAGGAGAAATCTGATGACCAAAGAAAAGGCGGTATATAAATACTGGTTTATTTATTATTTCTGTCCAGCATGTGTGCAGAGCAGCAGCCCCTAGCTCACTTCTACACCCCTGCTTACCTGCCAACTTTTCACCTTTATAGCTGTGAATTGCTTTTCGCTACCATTTTACAAACCTACGGCGAGGATAAATAAATGGTTTGTTGGCTACTTTAGTAGGCTAGTGTGAGGTTGAAGATAGGTTGTGTGCTTTGAAACTCAGCCTTTACTCCCACTAGTTTCCTCACCCATAGTTGAACCCTCCATGAAGTCAAACGTGAGAGTTACCTTATTAGCAGACTGGGTCACTGAGGCTTTCCTTAAACTCTCAAAGAGATGAAGAACATCACTGCTTTTCAACAAGGCAGTTTCGTTATCTAATCTCTTATTCCTAGCTCATTTGTTCAGGATGGTACTTGAAAGCAGCTCTGCAATACTCGGTGTACTTACAAACATATCCTAGCATGGTATTCTCTTCTCCTTGAAACTCTGGAAGTTGGCCAACTGCAGCTGTTCATTTGGAACATTCTTCATTTTTCTTCCAAAGGGCAACTTGTTCTTCCTTCTCATTTTGATTCAGAGGTGAAAAACAGATAACTGAGAAGCCCAGACAACTGCTTAGAAGCTTAACACTCGGGGAGGTGCTTTTGTGTAGCCTCTGACTGTGTGATAAACTCAGTGCTTCCTCTGCCTACAGCTGATCAGAAATGCAGGAAAAGTACATACCTCACCACAAATAGCAGGTGAGGTGATGGACTTCAGGATCAAGGTGCGGGATTGCATGACTGAATGCTTCTCCATAGAAAAAAGGGCACATACAAAACAAGCGCATCAAGGGTTAGGCTAGAAGAACTGTGTGCAGGGAGTTTTCTATATGGAGCAATCAATCTAGCAATCCACGATATTCAGTCGGAAATAGTACAGTCCAGGAACAGTTTGACAACATCATCATCTAGACTAGGGATTCTTAACGGGGGTATCCATACCCCTTGGGGTATGGGAACCAAATGATAGGGGTATGGGACTCGATCTCTGAACAATTTTTAAAACATTGTTGTTAAATTAGGTTATTAACTATCACCATTATTAATTCGGGTTGAGGCGTTCTATTCCTAGCTATCCATATGTAAAATAAAACCAAGCTATTGATGTCTTTTGAAGTCATACTGGTACATAATAGGAGTGGGGATGATGATTTCAACAGTCTGGCAAAGGGGGGTATGTGGACTTATTGGGTAATCCATTGGGGGGTCTGTAATCATAAAAATGTTAAGAACCTCCAATCTAGACTAAAGTGGGACACAGTTTCAGCTGCAGGTTGTTGGAGAACCTGAGGCAAAGCCCTGCACTGGGGGGCCCCATGACACCCTCTGATGGCACACTGGGCACTACCATTGCCACTGGTAGTGAAGGTTCAGGGGTCAACCTGCTAGGTGGGTCCCCTGATGAGTGTGCCCCCTTAGCCAGGGCCTGATCTAGTTGTCACTCCTCCTGGTGGAGAAGAATCATGGCACTAAACTGACCACATGGCTAAAGGCTACCAATTACTTTCTTCACTGTGCAATCATGGCTGCCACATAGTATATTTTTAGTTGTCTATTTGTGGCTCCCACCCATCTGTTTTTAATTTTTACCATAAAATGTAGAAGACAGCTCCACTGTTGTAATCCACAGTCCTGAATGCACTTACTTTACAAGAGTTTAGCTGCTTGGAAGTCATGATTTCTTCCTAGTTTTTTTTTTTTAGAACGTTGTCAGTTCTGTCAACATACTGGTAAACTTCTGCAAGAAAACCTCTTTCTGAAGGTCTGCAAACATATGAGGAACTGTAGGCTGCTTCTCAGTATCTGTAGCATGAAATGACTAGCTATAATACCAAAGGCAAGACTGACTTTATTTTCTACATCTGTATTAAATTGGATATGGGCAGCCCAATCCAATCTAACACCCCCCCCCCCGATGCAGCCGCACCATTAGAGTGCATGCTGCATTCTGGGGGGGGGGGCAATCACAGAGGTCTCCTCTGGGTAAGATAACATTTGTTTGGACCTGCACCAGTGATTTTGGTGGCTCAAGTTCAAGTGGACCTGAGAAGGCAGATCAAGCCCAGGAAGTGGGATAAGATATTGGTGGTGCTGCTGCCACTGATACCACCCCCTTCCCAGGCTCAACACTCTCCCCCATCCTGGTTTCCCCATTCCTCCCCCTCCCCACCCCGCCACCCGCACCAACTTACCAGGGCCAGGGCTTTTCCTGGGTCTGCTGGTGTGCAGCCATGGTTACTTGCCACTTGAGGCGGTGGCCTGGCCATCACTGAATGGTGGGTCAGGCTTTGCGGCCACCATAAAGCATGCTGCGACCCCAGAACGTATGTTCCGGTGATACAGTGGCCCAATAGGTTTGGGCCCTCAGTCTACTCTATGTGCAGTAATGAGGCTATTTTAATACACTACTGCTGAATTGCCCAATCCCTTAGATTGGGATCCATGCTACATTCGTTTCTTATGTAAGGATCAAGTACATGGGTCATCATCCAGATTGTGTTCCATTCCAGCTCCAGTTGTTCTCAACAGAGGAGCCAGAGTTAGAAGGATCCATGTGATCCAGGGGGCTGATATGATTAGCCTTGTGTTATCAGCATAATATGGAATTAGACCAGGAAGGAGGAGGTTTTTGGTGGCTGCTACATCACCTTTGTAACATACTGTATGAACTGGGCCTGAGTCATGTTACATCTAGTTACCAGAACTAGACTAGATATGGAGGATTGACAGTGAGGTCCTCTGGAGTCCTGATTGAATGCATGCACCCTATGGGTCCCTCAAGAAATTCACTACAGTAAACTTCTAACTGGACTTTAATCATCTGTGCTGTAGTTATGGCCCAACAATTGCTTCCTAAAGACTCAAAAGGAAACTGGTCCATTTTACTAGTTATTTGATCTGTCATTTTCATGGATCCTGCTCATCTCTGCACAGAAATAGCATACATGATATCTTCTCCCATCATTATTTATATCTGAAATTTGAAGGATGCTGTTTACTTAAATTTGATCCAACATGTGTGATAAAGAAGTTTCCAAAGAACAGTATTTGCAAATGATATTTTTATTCATCACAAATCATTATAAAAAATAGGCGACCCTTTCTGACTGTGTTATGCTGGAAATAATTATAAAAATTAGCCAACCATTTCTGATGGCTAGCTATACGATAAATGATTAATTTCCTCATACCCTCTAGTGGATTTCAGATATAAGCGCAGGTGATGTCTCTAATAGCAAACACAGTTGCTAATTACCATGCCAGTCCATCGTTTATCATTTTCTCCAGACTCCGAATTAACCACTAGCTCATCTACGACTGTTAAATTGAGTACACCTGGCTAATGGGAAGCAAAGAAAATAAAGACAAAATAAGAAAGCAACAAGTACTGACTGAGAGGGACAAGCAGAAATGTAAAGCAAAACAAAAGTCAAAATATTTGTTTCATTCCTTTGTATTCTATATGGGTCTTTGATGATGTGTGTTCAGGTTCACATGGGTGAAAATTTCTTATCACAATTTGAACTACCCTTGGTTTTCTGAAAGCCCTCTCATATGGTGAAGTAATATGACTTCTCCACTGTGATTATGCAAATGTGTTCGTATTCCCCTCTAGTGGTTTATTCTTGCTTATCGTAGATAGATAGTGGACAGGTTTGAATGATACTCTGATTCGGCATGAGTTTGCATGTGTCCCTCCCCATCACCATCTAATTATCTAGGAGAGGGCATCCAAACCACCCCTCAACATACAGTTTTAATACTACTTTACAGCCCAATCCTGCATAGCGATCCGCAGCCGGCCCATAGGGGCGTTTATGGCACCCGCCGCATACGGAGCATGCGCTCCGCAGGTGGAAGGTTAGGCAGGATTGGGCCATTAATGTAGTATTCGAAAACTGTGCATTGAAGAGTAGTTAATTTGTACTATGAGTACATAATGGTGCACCAGAAATGGAAAGGGGGGGGGGAGAGACATGCACACTCATGCTTCTCCCCAACACACTTAGAAGAACTGGTCAGAATATCATCCAATCCAGTCCACTGATGAAAAGAGTGATAGGCTTAGAGGCAAAACAGCCATTTTCTTTTCTTCTTTTTGTCTGATGGTGAATGTTTGGATGCTGTTTCTAGATATTTCATGATAGTGATGTGAAGGACTCAGGGATTTGGAGTAAGATGTCATCAGTACGCTGATGATACCGTTCTGTGTTTGTATGCAAGGCCAACCCACCTGCCCTTTAGCTCAGTCTGATGCCTGGTTGGTCGCCCCTTTGGGGACTGGATAGGACTTTTTTTTACTATGCTCTGCATAGGCTAAGGGAGCGTGGTTTTTTCCACCTACTCCAGACTGCATGATTAGCAGGTGGAATTAGATAGGTTATGCCTGACAGAATAGTGCGGGCAGGGAGGAGAGATGGGGATATCAAGGTGTCTGCCCTTAGGCAAGCAAAAGTTCTGAGGGACAACCAGAACCAGGTTCAGGTGGCCCTCTGGCACAGGGACACAGGCTGGTAGACCCTCAGGCTTGGATTGTAATGCCAGCCTTAGTGACCGTCTGTTGCAGGGCTGGATGGTCAATTCTGCTTCCTTGGCCCCCTTTCTCGGGGTTGGTGATGAGGAAGCTGGGAGAGCCACAAGTCAGTCTTAGATTCTGAGCCAGGGTGGCTATGCCAGAAGGAGGGCTTCAGGCAAATAACTGCCTCCTTCAGGTTAGGTGCTCGCACAGGGAACGAAGAGTATTTAGGCAGGACACGCCGCATTTGACCAATTCTTTTACTGGACAATCACAGCGGCGGAACCACGGTGGAGCGCATGGAGCAGGAGCTCCAGGCGGGAGGGAGGGCGCCCTCAGGGGAACTCACCAAAGCGAAGGCAGGTGGCGGATCAGCCCGCCCACCCTCCCTGGAGCCTGTTCGGCTCTGAAATGAGAGCAAACCAGGGTGCGTCGATGTGACGCGAGGGGCACGTCGACGTGACGCGTGCAGGCCCTGCCCCCACGCGTCCGGGCGCCGGCAGGGCGCCTGTCGTCTCTGGACAATCAATAAACATAATTGAGTGGGGCCAGTAATGAGGGGTAATGTAGCATCCAAACTGACTCAAAGTAGATGTTAAATATGGGTTAAAATAGTCACAGGTCACCTTTTCCATTCAAACAATTTCTTCAAAGGAGTATTTACTTATAAACATCTTTTCTATATTTAGCCAGGGTTTTTGTTTGTTTGTTTGTTTGTTTGTTTGTTTGTTTGGTAGAATGGTTCCACAAATAACAATACAGCAAGTCCTCACTTAAAGTCATCAATAGGTTCTTGGAAACTGCAACTTTAAGTGAAATGACTTATAACGAAACCAATTTAACCGTAGGCTAATTGATATACGTAAACAAGAGTTTACGGGAAATTTCTGGTCACAAAAACATCACCAAACATCTAAATAAAGACCCCAAACACTTCTAATATTAAACATTGAAATAAATGTGAGCTTTCTGGGCCGGAGAAACCCCACACAGACATGAGGAGAACGTTCAAACTCCACACAGACACTGGCTCCAGCCGGGAATCAATTTTTTATCCTCAACAACTTTAAAATGAAGTGACTTAACTTTAAATAAGGACTTGCTGTACTGTATACAGCTGTGAAACTTCATAGGAGATTTGGGACACCAAAGCCACCCTTATCAGAAGGCTTCGGAGAACCATAAGATGAAACTCTTGCTTTCTTATGCACCCTTATACATTTGATCAATATTGTTTTTGCTATTGTTGAGAACTCTAGTAGATATGTAGACAGATAATTTGAAAATAACATAAGAGCTTGGAAACAATAATACAGTACAGTAGTTTTAACAACATCGATCCTAATTAGCAATGAAATCATTAAATGAATGTTTCTTAAAGCCTTACACACATTTAAAACAGTGGCTTGTATAATTCTCTAGGTTATTTTAATAATTGCTAATTTGGGTGTGTGTTTGCTTACTTATTTAATAAAAAATTATTATCCTGCTTTTCAGTTAACAGTGTTCCCAAAGCTGCTTTCATGGCAACTAATACCAAATTATACAGTAACAACAAAACAAACCAGCTGTAAACCAGATAAAATTCCAGAGTTAAAGCAATTAAAGCTAATAGAGCTAAAAGGCCCAGGCAAATGAAAAGGTTTTCACCAAGCAGCAGAAAGAAATCAAACATGCAACCCAGTTCTATGCATGTCTGCTCAGAAGTAAAGCCTGCTTTGTACAATGGAACTTACTGCTAGAAATGCATAGGATTGCAGCCATATGGCCTTTTCAGTTGCTGTGTCTAGTTTTTAGCACTTACCAGCCACTATCTTTAATCACCACCCACCTTTGTTGGGGGATCTGGAGAAGAGTTATATGTACACCCAAATGTTAGTAACTTAGTAGGTACTGAAAACAGGCTTGGAGGAATTATTTGCATTGCTTGAAAAAGTAAACTATTAAGTATTTCAAACATTTTAATAATTAAGCCCAAAGCCCAATATTCTTGCATATTGTTTTATTATTTGTTGCACAATGAGTAAAGGAACTGCAGATGTAGTAAGATATAGAGGCATGTCATTAGAAGCATGCAGTGAGCTGCAAGACTCTAGTGGGTGGTTAATAAGTTATGTAGCGGGTGGCACAGTGGGTTAAACCGCTGAACCATGAGCTGTCGATCGAAAGATTGGCAGTTTGAATCCGCAACGGGGTGAGCTCTCGTTGCTTGGCCAGTTCCTGCCAACCTAGCAGTTCCAAAGCATGTTAATGTGAGTAGATAAATAGGTACCGCTTGCGGGAAGGTAAACAGCGCTCCGTGTTCCAGCCGCATGCTATGCGCTGCGGCAAGGAGAGTCATGCCAGCCACATGACCACGGAGGCGTCTTCGGACAACGCTGGCTGTTCGGCTTTGAAATGGGGATGAGCACCACACCCTAGAGCCGGACACGACTGGACTTAATTGTCAGGGGTCACCTTTAACTTTTTTAGGGATACATAGGTGGGGATGGAATATCTAGTAGTAAATCTACAATAGGGACATAACTTTAACTTCTGAGAAGCTCTGTATTTCTGCATCTGGCTGAGAAAAGCTGTAGCCACTACTCAGTTTAAGTTACATCTCTCCAAAAGGATACAGTTTGGCAGATATTCCTCTTTTATTGTTTAGCCATGTTTCTGCAGCCAGCCTTTAACTTCTTATCTACTTCCTGCTGTCAAGTTTCTATTTTCCAACTAGCAAAGTTATCTTTAGCGACACCATGTGTTAATCTAAACCTTCTCTTTGCAGAAATATTCTAAGAAATGTCCCAAAAAGGGTGTGTCCACACCAGCTAGATCACATGAAATCCTGGGTGAAGGCCATGGCTTGTTCCAGATTTGTTTGTAGGAAAGTGACATAGGTCTTATATTGTACCAAGTCAGAATTAGTTCATCATCTACCTCTGTATTGCCAATACGTACTGACTGACAGTAACACACCAGGGGTTCAGAGAGCCCCCCAGCCCCCCCTTGAACTGGAGATGCCATGGATTGAACCTGGGATCTTCTGCATGCAAAGCAGGTGCTCTACCACTGAGTTATCATAAGTTCTTCATTAAAGGTGTTGTGTAGACATTATAAGGACACCTGGATCTGGCTAGACAGTGTTCCCTGTCCATAGATGATGATGATGATGATGATGATGATGATGATGATGATGATGATGATGATGATATACAGTATTTATATACCGCCTTTCTTGGTCATTGGATTTCTCCTCCGACTTTAATCCAAGGCGGTATACATGGGCAGGCTGTCCTAACCCCCCTTGGGTTTTTTTTAGAATATATATAAATGTCCAATCTTTCATGAACGGCTACTTTCCAAGTGGTATCCTTTTTACAGTCTGACAATTCTGCTGGCTGGTGCCTCTCATACTCGACCAATGCAGCTGGAAGCTCTTATCTCTCCTCCTGGAGGCTTTCACAGCTTTTTGCCGGCGGCTTGTCTCGAACTTATCAAGTTCACCAGTCTTCGGGCTTTAAAGGCAGCAGCTCTCCCAACTGAGCCAGACTCTTCTGCTTATCGTTCCCATAGATAAAGTAAAGGTAAGGTAAAGGCATCCCCTGTTCGAAAGCCAGTTGTGTCCAACTCTAGGGTGCAGTGCTTATCTCCCTTTCTAAGGCCGAAGAGCCAGCGCTATCTGAAGATGCTTCCATGGTGAAGTGGTCGGCATGACTAATGGAACACTGTTACCTTCCTGTCACAGCGGTACCTATTTATCTATTTGCAATTTCTTGCTCTCGAACTGCTAGGTTGGCAGGAGCTGAGACGTGAGCTCACTCCGTCACGCGGCACTTGGGTCTTGAACTGCTGTCCTACTGACCTTCTGGTCTGCAGTTCAGCATCTTAACCACTAAGCCACTGCGGCCCACTGGTATGTTATCTGGTAGAACATAATATAATAAAAGCCCCACTGGATCAGGCCAAATGCCCATCTAGTCTAGTATCTAGTTTCTCATGGTGGGTCACCAGCTGCCTCTGGGAAACCCACAAGTAGGAGACAAAGGCATTCTTTCCTCTCGCCATTGCTGTCCTGCAGCTGATATTCAGAGTCATTATTAATAGGATACTGACAGCACAATCCTGTGCATATCTACTCAGCAGTGTCACTGTATTCAGTGGTGCTTACTCCAAGGAACATGTGTACAGAATTGCAGCCTGACAGTCATTCACAAGTAGGGAGGGCTGAACTGGAACTCCTCCCAGCCAGCTGGCCTGTTGCAAACCTTCACCAGGAGCAGATCACATCAGCTGTGATCAAGCAGTAGGCAGGCTGGAGCCTTCCCCAGCCATTTACATATGAGTAAGCACTCCAGCCTCCTGTATGAAGGGTTATTACTCAAGAATAGTTCTGCCTGCAGGGAAGGGCTCCAGCCTGATAATTGGAGCCCTTCTGGGCCAAGCAATGTTTAGTCAATGCAGTTCCTCTGGAGCAGAATGCAGTCAATGAGTAGCCTGGATCAATTAGCTAGAAAAGAGTTGCCTAACATCAGTGATGTAGACTTGAGTATTGACTCAGATTCGAGTCGGACTCAAGTTGCGTCAGTGACTTGACTCAGACTTGACTCGGCGATTGAAAAAGACTCGACTCGAGACTTGGAGCATTTTACGACAAGTCGAATTTTATTCAGGTTTAAACCCATTTCCCCCATTAAATAAATAGGGACTCGCAACCAAAGACTCAGGACTTGGGGGCAAAAACTTGGGACTTGACTCGAGACTTAGACCCAGAGACTTGGGACTTGATTCGAGACTTGGAGTCAGAGACTTGATCCACATCCCTGCCTAACGTTTAAACCACCAGGTAAGTATTCCAGTCTGCCACTTCACATAGTTATTCTTCTGCTCTTTAATACAGTTAAATGCAAACATGCAAAGCACACCAACAGCAGAACTCCTGGAAGAAATGATGGGACAAGAACGAATAGCTTCTCTGTTCTCTTCCTGGAAAAAGAAATGAGTAGGGTGAACGTGCCCTAGAACCCAACTGTTCTCTTTAATGATGTTCCATATTTCTCTTATCAGCTGAACTGTATGCTTCTTGTCTGGTTCATCTGGTCTTGATTATTCCCACTGATTACCTCTTCTTGAGGAACTACAAAGGGGATGGGTTGGATTCTGTTAAAAGGAGAAAAAAGGGCTTTGGTCGCACTGCTGGAAAGTGTGTTTGGACCCAACTGCTAAAAGTCCAGATTTCATAATACAGGTGTGTGTCCCCCTTAATGACGGATCACTTAATGATGATCTGCATATACGATGGAGGTTCCCAAAGTGTAAACAAAGAATTAAAGCTACAGTACTGTATGTTAAATGCAAAAAAAATTGTTGTCTTTAAATGTTGTCTTTATGGAGGTGTGTGTTTCTACCTCCATTGACAGGTAGAAATCTTGTTGTGCTTTGTGTTACACTCATAATGTACAGTGTGTTTGCCATTCATTCCCTATTACAGCTCCACTGTGTTACATTGCATTACACTGTGCTGTATTATTGCATTACATTGTACTGGTTTTACACGTTATACCACAATCAGCCACTAGATGGTGCTGAGGACTCGCTTAATGACGGTTTCACTATATGACGGGTTTTCCAGAAAGTATTCCCATCGTTAAGCGGGGGACACCTGTAGTTACTTGCTGCTGTTAATTTCAATGGAATTTAACCTTGAGCTACATTGTGTCCTTGACCCCCACTTCCCTGTGGAGGTGTGGCTACATTTCAGTAGCAGGTGGCTCAACTCCAAACATGTATTTTTGACTATGATTCCAAGTTTTGTTTGGTTTTGGTACTCATATACATCAATTATCTGGATGAAAGGCTCTTTGTATATACAGAACAACAACAACCATTGCCTGAAATCCACCTTCAGGAGAAGGAATGACATTATCTAACTTCCTCCAGAAATATCTTTTCCTGATCTATATTTTTTTCCTGAAACCACAAAACAGTTTTGAATTAAGAAGTCTGGAATATCTGATCATTCTTCCTGTTAATTATTCTCTTCCTGGAATTCCATTCAAATGACAACAAATTTATATTTCAATTAATGAACAAGTCAGTTGCAAGAACATTCCCTTAGGTGCAATTACATGGATTGCATTTTAGATTCCTAATATCTTCTCAAAATTCATAGAAACAACTTTCTGAAGGGTTTTCTGTTTGGCTTTGGCAACTGCTATGTAAACACGACTTTGCAAAGTACTGTGGCTGAAAAACAAATGAACAAATATGGTGGGAAAGCACGGAGCAGCCTTCTGCTGATTAGGGTCTTGCTGCATTGATATTTTTCCAAGAGGAGAGATTTAGGGCTGTGTGTCAATTATCTCTTAAATCCCTTTGACTGGATGTTATGAAATTCCAGTTCTGCTTATGTTCAAGTTGCAGTCAGACCTACTCCTGCTGCCTGGGCTTATCAGCTGCACTTGAATTCAAAAACAGCAACAGCTGAACAGAAGGCATTGGATTAAGGCAAAAAAAGTAAGTTGGAAATACACAGCAGAGAAGCAGCCGCCGCCTGATCCAGGGATAAATACTGCAGAAGGCACAGTAAAATAGGACTGTATATGAAGAGCATTGCTACTTGAAGACCATAAAAGGCCAAGATGGAAGAAAAAAGTTGTGGAAAGGAAACTGGTTGTATCAGAATGACGCAAGATGGTTTGGGCACAAAAATTAATGATCGCCTGTGTGTATTTAAAGAGGCAGAGTTTAAAACAAACTTTAACAGAGCTAATTTTTTTCCATGTTCATGAAAGAATTACTGTAGATTGCGACTGCATACCTACAATGTAACCTACCTGTACTTTCTGATGGAGACTGACTATTGGGAACTTGATTTAAGACTATTGTGTTCATTTTTAAAGGCATGACTTTATTTTGGCCAAAGCAGTGCTGGCATCAGGGATTGGCCAGGTCAGGCACTGGCTGAGGACCTGGACTGAGGATGAAGAATGGGTTGCATTCATTTCTAGAAATTACTACTGGAGACTTTAGCTCCAATCTCAAACCTGCTTTTTTTAGAATATGCTTCCATTCAGATAAAAAGGGCCTAGGGCCACCTCTTATATTCCTTATATGACTACATATAGCCAGGTAAAGGTAAAGGTTCCCCTTGCTCGAAAGCCAGTCATTACTGACTCTAGGGGCAGTGCTCATCTCTGTTTCAGAGCTGAAGAACCAGCGCTGTCCGAAGACACTTCGTGGTCATGTGGCCGGCATGACTCAACGCCGAGGCGCATGGAACACTGTTATCTTCCCGTCGACGTGGTACCTATTTATCTACTTGTAATTTCTTGCTTTCGAACTGCTAGGTTGGCAGGAGCTGGGGCCGAAGACGGTAGCTCACACTGTCACGCGGCACTCGGGTCTCGAACTGCTGTCCTGCCTAACTTCTAGTCTGCAGTTCAGCGTCTTAACCACTATGAAACCACGTCTTTCATAGCCAGGTACAAAAATGCAAATCATATGATAGGGACAAATTCAGAACTGGGAGGATAGGGTTGCCAGAACAGAAGCATCCAAAAAATTGAACTTTCTGAGGTGGGGTCTGGTGATGTTAACCAGATTTTCAACCCTGGATAAATGGGAGGAGGGAAATCCATCCCCCCTCCACTTCCCAAGCAACAAACTACCCTTGAGAATTGATAGTTGGGGGAATTGATAGTTGGGGGATAATTGATAGTTGGGGGAAGGGCTCACACAGCATAGGGCAGGTCTTGTTGTCTTTTCTTTAATACGAAATTATGCTTCTGAAGGAAAGGCCAGCAAAGGTCTCACCTGCCTCTAGGGAGATGGCCCCATCGGTCACTTTCTTCAGTTACCTTCTTTGTACCATCAGTTACCTATCCTTCTCAAAGATAAGTGTGTTTGTGTGGGAAGGAGCTGCGGGGGCTGGTAGGAGAGGGGGGATGCTTCACCCACTTCTTTCTTTCGAGGCAAACTAAGGGAATATGCCCACCATTATTCACAACATTTTCTTTCCAAATAATCTTGTGCAAAGACCAATATTTTCTGCAGCGCTGCTTGTGTAAATTCAGAAGAGAGAAGCAGGAGACAATACATCATCGTACTCATGTACATGTGACCAAGTATAAGAAGTAATGAGAGAAGGTCTCCTTGCGCAAATTCACATAAGCATGTTCAGTTCATCAGTGGATGAGGTCAACACTGAATGATGTCTTGCATGCTTGAAATAGTCACAACAATTTAAAATGCTACCTACAGAGCTTTCTTATTCTTTTCTATCACGTTACTTTTATCGAATGGGGGCTGTTCCCGAGTTCAGTGGTGAGTAAATTTAGGGCACTGTTGAGCACTCAGTGACCACAATGTCAAGTGGCTGGCATGTGTGAAACAGCTGTCACAATTTTTATTTATTTATTTGGACATTTCTATCCTGCCCTTTTGTATTTATTTCTAAAACACCCAATGCAGGATACACCACCACAACTGCGAAACAATCATAAGTCATCATTAAAGAAACACAATCCTTAAACAAAAGACACAGCACAAATGGCAGAAATATCTCTGGGTAAATAGCAAATCAATCAGAAGCGCTAAAACCCTGCTGAAATAACAAGGTCTTCAGATAGCTCTGAAATACTATCAAAGATGGAGCCAAGCAGAATTCCCATGGCAGGGACGTCTACATCCTTGGCACTGCCATGCAGAAAGCCCTCGCGCATACTCAGGGCAGGCTGCCTTCAAGGTCAGCCAGGTCAGGCACTGTTCAAGGACCCACACCCGTCAGAGGACCCGCCCAACTGGCTGACCCCTAACCCCCCTAGAATGGTTGGCAGTGGTAGGAGTTGGTTGAGAGACACGGACCCTGCACATGGCACCCACATCTACAAATGGAAATGTCATCACTTAGATGATTCTCTCATTGGTGAATGGGGAGAGTGGGAAGAGATATCACTGCCCACCACTGATAAGCTCGAGGGCAGTGGAGCCCAATGCATCATGGGAAACCCAACGCAGGGCCTTCCGAAACCTGGTGCCAGCATTGCACATATTACAGCCACCCTCACCCTCAGGGAAGTGGAATCTCCCCTAATGACCTGAGTGGACAGATAAGTTTGTGCAGGAGGATACACTCCTTCAGATCAAACATCACAGGCACAGTTTTTATGGTATCCCCTTTAACACAACACTTTTTGCAGAAGCAATTTACATGCTTGTCTGAGAGTTGAACGATATACATTAACTGATGAACTGTTGAGTAATGAATACACATGTGAATCAGCCTTGAGTAATAGCATGATGCATTGCTGACGCGAGGTTGCTTGGGGCCCTGGGAAAAGTCCTGCACTGGGTCTCCCATGGCCCCCCCCTCCTGATGGTGCAATGGGTTCTACCACTAGTACTGAGGATTCAGGAGTCAGCCTGGACTGCACCCTCTGATACACTTGGACCTTTGGCCAATGCCTGACCTGGCCACTGGTTGATGCCACCTTGACAGGATAAGCTAGTGATGTACAAGTGATGTGCATGTATTTTGGACTGAGCACTGACACTTTCCCCAATGTGCTAAGTAATAGGGTGTTCAGTGCCAATCTCTGAAATTGGGGACGTGCAGATTGGGTTGTTATTTTAGACACAGCCTGATAGCATTCTAGAAAAATCTGAACAAATTCCAAAACGCCCGTTTTAGACAATGGGACCTGCCAGGGACAAGATTAACATTTGCTTTGTTTGCCAGATCCTGTCTAGCGCAGCTTTTCTTTATTCCTTTTCACAGTAAATAAACCTCCAGTCAGTTAAACAAACGGCCTCTGTCAGCAACCCCCACCCTCCTCAAATTAACAATAATACCTGGTCTTAAAATAGATGGGTAAGAGTTCAAAGGGAAGGGGTGGGGGTGGGGACTTCTCTAATAATCACTCACCACCCTTCACCAAGGGAAAGAGGCTATTAGTGATGGCACAGTTTATAATCTTTGAGTGGAAGAAATGCAGGCCGTAGCTTGAAATATACGTAGATGCATAAATATTTGTGCCTTGGTATTTTATTTAAGTGGCTGCTATTATGATTTATAATAATCTGTGTTATGATGCAGTGGATCAAAAGGAATTAAAGATTCCTTCCTGCATGAAAATAGAGAAAGAAGCTATCCTGGCTCTGAAGCAAGCAGAATAGATCATTTTCAAGTAACCCCAGGATTGGAAGAGACCAAAAGCTAGCATGTCTAACAGCCCAGTCCCATTCGGACACTGCACCAATGTTGCACGGATGCCAGCGCAACGTCTGTCCTATACTAAGCCCATCCTGGCGACATCACACCAGATGGAGTTCAGTCCTTTTCAAAATTGCCATATAGACACAATTCAGGGGTATGCACTTGAGAATACTTTAAGCTGAGATAGGAATATGAATTCATACAGCAGAGAGAAGGAAACTATTCAACCCAAACTAGCTAATTAGAGCCACAGGTCTCTTCTCCAGCAGTTACTGATGCTCTGAGTGTATTTCTTCCACTAGTGATGATGGGACCTTTGAGCATCAGCTGTTTTAGGAGAGCTGTGGAAAAATGACTCATTCACAGTGGAGCTGAGTTAGAAAACGGGCTACATATACTGCAAAATAAGAGCATGAGAAGCAACTAGTCATGGCTGCTTGGGCAGAGACATGTAAAAGAAGAAGACTGGAAAAGAAGCTAAGGAGAAATCTATCCAAAGTAGGAGAAAGCAACTAACAAGCCTTTAAAGTATTTAATTTATTTACAGTATTTTTATCCCACTGAATAGGTAACAGCTCTGCTTATATTGGTGGGGATTAACATACATATCCACACCCACTGTTCTTGGACAGATCTAGTCCACATGCTGTCACTCTTCCAACACGCAGATGCCTTGTACTGAGTCAGACCATTGATCCATCTTGGCAGTGGTGTAGTGGTAAATTTTAAAGTCCAGGAGCTCATCCTGACACCTCCCTAGACACACCCCCGTAGGTACAGCCCATTAAGTTTACAGCAAAATACCCTTTACATTTCTTCATTAGAGTGTTTTCTTTTCCTGCCATTTGTTTCTGCTTTGAAAATTATTATACATCATTTCAAGATCTAGTTCATTTAATCCCAAACTCTTAGAGTGAATTGCAATAGTTTAAAACAAATGTTTAAAAATTGGAAAAAAAACAGAATTAAAAAATATTCCAAATAAATATAAAAGATGTGTTCGAGTGCTAGTTTATGCATGTTTATTCGGAAGTAAGTTCCACTGTGTTCAATAGGGCTTAGGGCCCAATCCTCACCAACTTTCCAGTGCCAATGCAGCCACAATGCAGCCCCAAGGTAAGGCAACAAATGTTCCCTTACCTTGGAGGCCTCTGTGACTGCATCCCCCATCGCAGGATGCAGGGCATGTCCCATTGGCATGGCTGCATCAGTGCTGGAAAGTTAGATAGGGTCGGGTCCTTACTTTCAGGTAAAATTGCATAGGATTGTAGCCTTAATGTAACATGAACAACTTACTGTCTCTCAAGCAGTTCTTGGGAAATGCAATGGCCTTAGGTAAATTCCTTCATTTGCCTCCTGCTGAGCCTGGTGCTCTTTCTCAGCCAAGGTTTCAAAGTTTTAAAGGCAGCACCTGAACACTCCTGCTGATGACATCACCACTCCTACGGTAGGGCAAGTCCCAGGGCTCTGCTCCTGCCCCCCACGTCCCCCTTTGCATCTTTCTAGCTCAGTGTTGTTTTCATTGACTAGCAGCAGCTCTCCAGAGTTTCAGATGGGCATTTTTCCCAGCCCTACCTGGAGATGCCAGGGATTGAACGTGGGACCTTCTCATTGCAGAGCATGTGCGCTACCATCAATCTCATTCCCTAGTGACTTATTCTAACAGCCTAAGTTTAAAAAAAGGAACTCTTTTTTTTTTAATCTTGTTGATTATTGTTAGGCAATTGGGTGTAGGAAACCCTTGTCAATCTACTGCAAGTCATTCATTGATCTTCCTGTAGATCCTGATCTATATTCTGTGCATCTTTGCCTTAGGCACATTTGCTACAGGGCTGTACTACCTGAGCTATTTTTAACTAGATTTGCAGCCCAATCCTATCATGGGCTTATCTCACGATCCATCAGCATAAGTCCCGTTCTGTGGCACGAAAGCCTTGTCGCTGTTGCGCGCTTTGGAGCCACTGGTGCAAACAGCTGGAGGCTCCATGTGTGCATCAGTGGCTTCCGGACACACCACCAAAGCAGGGAAGGTGGCAGCAGGGGCAGGACCAGGGTGGGGAGTGGGCTGAACCAGGGGCAGTTTGGGGGTGGAAGAGGGAGGATCTAGGTAGCAGCCATGCACGCCAAGATCATATCTCCCTTTTCCCAGCCTTACACACCCCTGAGAGTCCTTGGACTTACACCAGCTAAACGGTGTAGGTCTGAGGAGACCCATTGGCGGCCAGGTAGCCTACAGGGAGGTAAGTAAAAAACTTTTTTACTGACCTGACCTATTCCAGACTATCTGGTCACCACCCCTCCACCATAGCATGTAACGCAAGCTCCAACGGTGGTGTTGCATGCTCTGGGCTGGTGGGGAATTGGATTGGGCTGTGAATCTAAGATTGAGATCCATCTGAAATGGTCCTAGGAAATGCAAAGCTCTCCCACCAAGCAATGGCCATTTGTACTACACTGCAGCAACCTGAAAAACACAAAGCATTTTCAGATTTTCCATAAGGACTAAAGCTTGTAGATGTTTGTACAGTACTTCAGATCTAGAAACATATGCTCAGAAGTGAGTCCCATTGGTTTTGAGAGAATCGCTTCCAAAGTCTATATGCTTTTGGAGGAGAAGAAACATTCTTGCAACATTCCTACAAAAATAAATAAATCTAGGTTTACCTCTGTTGTTTTGTGACTGCAGGATAATCTATTCAAATTCAAATTATTCAAGGAAAATTTGTGGCTAAACAACCACGCAGGCAGAAGGATACTAACTCCAACTTTCTGTGTAGTTTGCATGGAGTTTTAAAAAACTTAGCAATAACTTACTAGAAGACAACATTGCTATTTTTTGAACTGTTACACCTTACCCATCTCTGACAAAAGGATTTGTTTGTTTGCCCCGGGGAGTGCAGGGAAATCCCTAAACTGCCTGAAGAGCTGCTTATATCCATTTTTGGAAGTCCTTGCCTCTCTTGAGTGATGCATGGTGGTACACACTACACAGGGTTACATTCCCATCTCATAAATGCAAGGCAAAGGGAAACTATTCCACATGCCTTGCTAATTTTAAACAGCTAGCTTGTTTGGCTGGGGTTCTGTGCAAGGTCTTAATTTATTGGTCTTTGCTGCTAATGAAATTCCTTTAGATGTCTTGGGCATGACGGTGGAGATCGCAACTGAAAGACCTGTAGACAGCAATCAGTCTTGGTAACGCTGGTCCCTATGGGCTGGTTCTCACATGCATATGCATGTGAGAACCAGCCCATAGGGACCATAATTGGGTGACATGGATGTGTGCATGAGATGTTCCAGCTTAAAGACCACAGAGGGAATTTGATATCACCTCACATAATGTCAGACCTTGCTTTTCCATGGAGTCACTTTATTCACTCAGGCACAAGTCTTGAAGCATTTTTCAGCAAGCAAGAAATGGGAAGCAAATCTGCAGGCTTTTCAGGGACTTAGGCAAGAGGTCTCAAAGAGTGCTCCCCTTCCCTCTGCTGCTTAGGTGGTCTCCACTACATCCAAATGGGATATATCCTTACAGATGTGCTCACTGCTTCACCAATGAGATCGTTCACCAAGTGACATGATATAGCAGGGGAGAGGTCTGCTGCCTGGACAGATTGCAAGCAGAACCTTAACCCAGAAACCTCAGGCCATTTAACTAATTTTTAACGCATTAAGCTGTTTAGTGTTGCCTGTTTCTGCTATTTATTCCTTTGGATTCCACCTTATCAGGACACAAGATGGCTTGGATCAGAAAATCAGAGATGGTTGGCACAAAAACGATTAAACAGGGTTTACCATCTCTAGTTTTTCATATTCACAGTAACACGGACAGCGCAATCCTGTCTAGAATGCAGCAGCGGTGCACCTAAGATGGCCGCTGCATCCTAGGCAGGATTGGACCCATGCTGACAGAGCTGGAGCACTCCTCAGGAGAAAGGGATGTTTGTCTCTTTCCCCCCAGTAGAGCCCCAGCAGGCCCAATGGGCCTCCTTGGATGTGTGCTGGCAAAATGGCAGGCGCAAATCAGAGGAGCCGGTGTAAGGCTCAGGACAGGGAATAGAATTTGGTGGAGCATGCTGCCGATGATCCCTCCCCCCTCCCAGGCCTGGTGGGCCAATTCCCCCCCCCGGAATGCCCCATTCCGCCCTCACCACACAACTGCCCCAACCAGCAGAAAGCTTACCTTCCCTGGCAGGCGCTGCTCTGGGTTTGGCAGAGAGTGAGTGGTGCCAGCCTCTTTGCCGGCACAACTTACTCTCTGGGTGTCGAGAGCTGTACAACACAGCAACAGCAGAGCCATCGCTCCACCAGCACTCCTTTAGACAGGATTGTGCTGTGAGGCATAGACACACACTATGTACTGCAAGGACACATTTCTTGGGGGGGGGGGTGTCTGTGTGTCTGCATGCACATATATGCTTATGCTTATTCTGCATGCTTATGCTTATTCTGCTTTAAGGACATAAGACATAATTTACTTCCTGTGGAATCTCTGCTTGGGATCCCGGGCTACCTAATGTAAAAGGAAGAGCATTTGGGAAAAGGAAGCATTTGGGAACACCACTGGGTAACACAGCTAGCTGATGTCTGCTGTAGTGACCCCAGTGTTTGGGACAGGATGTGAGTTCAGCAGATTCCCTCTGGGAGTTTATCCTGCACCCTTTGTGATTCTCTCTGAGTTTGGCCTTGCTTGTCTTTCACTGTCCTGATCGTGACACTATGTCTTCCTAGTCATAGACGAATATGAAAACAGGCTAACAAGGCTGTTAGTTTTCCTTTTTAAGAACCAAGAGTGAGAAGTGTTTTCAGGTTTCAGTTCCATTTTTTGATAGGTCAGTGTCATCTGAAACTGTACAGAGCTTCCTTTTTAAAAACTTAACTTTCTGATTGTGGGAAAGTTCAGTAGCATTACAGAGATTATGTCAAAAAGTATTTTAGCAGCTGCTGCAAGGAGGTAATTTTAGAGAATCCTTGAGCTCATGCTCGCAGAAAAGCTCATGCGTCTTTCCCCCTTAACATTATTTTCCCCTCTCAAATCAGTTCCCTACTCATGAGTTCTCATAATATTGCTATTCTCGGTGCTAGTTTCTGAATTTGGCCCAATCAACTTGTTCTCGTCTTGCCTTCTAGTGTCCCTGGCCCAGACCCCATTCATCTCCCTCCTTGACCATTACCCTGCTAATGGTTTATTCCTAATGCTGATCTATTGGTTGAAACAAATCCTGGGAATCCATACACATATACGTTCCTGCACTCTCATGAGCTCTGGCTGGTAGGAACAGCTAAAATAAGAAGCAGCACATTTTTGAAGCCTCATTTGTTAGGATAAAGCCTGTAATAAAGCATTCCTTTATCAGACACTCACAACATTTCTAAACAAACAATATTGCTTTTAAGTCTTATTCTGTTGCTTTAATTAGGTGTCTGTGATCTTTGGAATAACACTCAGCGAAAACAAATGAAACGTTCACCTGTGCTTTTGGAAAGCTACATAAGGAGTACTCCATAAAAGATCAAGTCAAAACATTGATTTACAGCGCAATCCTATGCATGTCTACTTAGAAGCAAGTCTCACTGAGTCCAATGGGACTTATTCCCAGGTAAGTATGTAAAAGATTCACTAGCGTCACTGCAGGGGGGGGCAGAGCTCCAAGTTCCGTCGGGCTCTGACCCTCCGTTACACGACGGGAGAAAGCGGCCCCGCCCCCTCGCCTTTGGAGCCATTCCGGCCGACGAAAGCACTTGCTTTCATAGGCCGGAATGGCTCCAAAGGCGAGGGGGTGGGGCTGCTTTCTCCCGTCGTGTAACGGAGGGTCAGAGCCCGACGGAACTTGGAGCTCCGCCCCCCCCCCTGCAGTGACGCCAGTGATAAGATTGTAGCCTTATTCTTAGGCTTACCAGATCTCCAAATGGGACAGAGTGCTAGACCTTTAGGAGAAGGAATGTGGGCAGGTGTAGCTTGTGAAACATTGGAGCACAATCCTAGGCATGTCTACTCAGAAGCAAGCCCCACTGAACACAATGAGGCTTACTTCTGAGTAGACATGCCTAGAATTGTGCTCTAAGGTTTCACAAGCTACACCTGCCCACATTCCTTCTCCTAAAAGTCTAGCACTCTGTCCCAGTTGGAGATCTGGTAAGCCTACTTATTCTGCAAACAACAAAACACAGGACTGTTGCCTGTGTGTATTTGTGTCTGTTCTGGCACTGTAGGGGGAAGGAGCAGGTGTTTTGTATGCCTTGGGTACTAAATTCAATCCCTGGCATCTCCAGGTGGCGTTGGGAAGAAAGCCACCACTGGTCATTGTAGACAATATTGAGCTAAGTGGGCCAACAGTCTCAATCAGTACAAGGCCGCTTCACATGTTCACCTGCTGCTCTCAGCATCAGTTCCCACCAGGGATGATAGGGTTTGTGGTCCAGTCCCATAATCCCAAATGGGAAAAATGCACACAGAGCAACAGTTCCCACTGGAAGAGAGGCCTGTTGGGCCATCATTAATGGAGACTACCTCAATCAGGTACCCACTCCTCCTTCCATAAAGTGAAGCTTTTTCTCTTGAGGAAAGGGAAGGAAGTAGTAGTGGCCATTAGGGCATTGTGAGCATTCGGATTGAGCACTCAAAGAGCCCCTTTTAAACCATTTGATCTGAATGCTCAAAAAACTCCCATCACTTTCAGGCCAGCAGCAGCCTGCTCGCCCATCTCCACACTGAACAGACCCTACACTTTAATATGTATCTCTTTTTCTTTGGTCCCTTCCAACCCATAGGCAGGGCAGATAGATAATTATTAGTTGTGGGTCTGCACAACTGCATTCAGAATGTCACTTCTAGTCTTTGGCATGCATGTGGCTTTATGATTTTTTTTCCCTTTTCAAGCCAACCTGGGGTTGCTCTTTGAAAGCAGAGGTCTGTGGCTCAGAGTCTGTGGCTTCACTGAGACTGTTAAAGGTTGCAAGCAGCAGGCGGACAGATCTGTACTTCGATGGCGTTCTTTTCTATAAAACAGTTCCTAATAGCATTGCCCAGCTTTTTGCATGCTTCCCCTTTGATGGAAAACATGAATAGTTGTGTTCTTTCCTGCAGTAATGGATTTCTTCCATCTTTTATATAATATAATGTGCCTTTAGGTAGCATCCCTCTGGCATTCTCTTCTCATTTCCCTTGCCAGTAATGCCGTATCGTTGTAAGTACTTAGTCTTGTTTCTGACCTTGATTTTCATTTCCCCCCCTAAAAGATGATATGACTCTTATGCCTGTTTCAGAGAGCCACACACCTGTATTTCCCCCTTGCTTACAGTAATTTGCACTCTTTCTTGTTTAAAACAAATGACCCTGCTTTGTGTTGATGTGCGCACACATTGTTTCCTTTGATCACAGGAATGTCATGCCTAGAGTCTTGCCCTGCAACACAGTATTTGTTTATAACTCAATGATAATTTGATGAATGAGGAAAGCACCCTGTTATCTATTGCAATTTATTTCTTCTCTTCTTTGATCTAGGAATTAACTGTTCTGTAAAGGCACACTTTGTCTCCCCCCCTCCCCACTAGTCTCTCTTCACACATGACATTCAGAATCAAAGGCCCAAATGTATCATATTTTGGAAGCTTCACCAAGATCTTGATGTGATGCTTAGCTGCCCACCCCCACTCCTCAAATTAAGGAATCCCAGGATAAATCTTTTATATGAGTCACAATCCTAAACTTGCAGTGCAAATAGAACAGAAACCAACAAGAACAGATAGTTCTTGGTCGTCGGTCGAGTGTGGGAGGCTCCAGCCAGCAGAATTGTCAGACTGTAAAAAGGAAACCACCTGGAAAAGTAGCCGTTCATGAAAGATTGGACATTTATACTGTATATATTGTAAAAAAAACCCAAGGGGGGTTAGGACAGCCTGCCCATGTACACCGCCTTGGATTAAAGTCAGAAGAGAAATCCAATGACCAAGAAAGGCGGTATATAAATACTGTATATTATTGTTATTGTTATTGTTATTGTTATGGCATTTATCTCTTAAGGTCCCATCTGTCATTTCCCTGGGTATATCCTGGAGATATTTTATAAGGAGAAATACCTTAATGATGAAGAGAACATTTTCAGTGAAGCTCCTTGCCATCAAACCCAGCTAATATGAGTGGCCAAATCCATCTTCTAATTATGCACAGAATGACCAGCTACTTCTCCATGTTAAGACCTTGCTCCCTGATGACATTAAATGGATTGTTTCCTGAACTAACATAACTTATTCCCCAGCTATGATCTTAATTTCTAACACAGCTCATAGAGCACAGCATACTCAGGACCTGCATGGTAAACAGTCTCACGATATATCCTCAAAGTGGTGAAACTGTATTTTACATTTGGAGTGTCCCAAAAAAGGGAGAGGCCAATGAAGAAGGCTTCCAAAACCATTGTTATCCTGGGGTCTTCACCATCTTTAACAAGGTCCTTGTTACTACAATTCTACTACTACTACATTCTGACTACAGAATGAACACTCCAGCACATGCTATTCTATTGCCTATTCTATCAGGATTTACGAACAACCTATCTAACCCCGATGTTGGCTACTTATTCGGGTTGGAATGATCTGGACAAAATACGATACATTCTTAGAGGTACAGACAAGGGGCTATCGGAGGTGGTGGCAAAGTTGATTATAAGAACAAGCTGATTATAAGGAGATGTAATTCATCGGTGACACCCAACGGCTGAGACCTAGTTATGAGTAGTGGTTCTTAATGTAGGTTAGGGAGGGGTAGCCTCTTTTAATATATTTTATGTTATGCATTATTGTAACTGAATTATGCTAATAATGGTTCTGATGATGATGATGATGACTACAGAATGACAGAAAAGCTAACCAGGAAGACCATTTATTACAAAAAGCCAGGTCTTAACATGGAAAATTATACAGAAGGCCTGAATCATCACCCTAGGGCTGCTGAAGTTATAGTTCAGCCACCACCACTTGTATGGTCATGGATTATTCTTGAAGCAAAAAGTATGTTCCATTAAGAAATCCCCAGAGGGACAAGAAAAGGGAGCTTTGGTTTTAAAAAGATATTCTCTGCCGGAAAATAAAACACTGCTTAGATTTTAAAAAAAATGCCAGCCTGCTTTTATAAGCCCTTTGCCATCCCTTTCTATGTAAGAATAACAGGTACAGTTTTATTTCTTACTATCTCAATCTGGTAGTGAAATATATGAATTACCTACAGTTTGTAATAACACGCGTAGTTGCATTGGTTTCTAGAGGTGTGCGTTCATTCTGTAATAAATCTAACATTGAAATGAACCCAGCCAGTGGTGGCAGATCTGAGCTTGTGAATCAGCCTTAACAAAATTCATGGTGCTAAACACAGGGAAGTATCCACACTTACCTGGGAGTAAGCCCTATTGACTATAATGGGACTTGCTTCTGAGTAGAAGTGAAGAAGATTGGACTCTGACAGTGCAATCCTGTGTAATTTTGCACCGGTGTAACAGATGCACTGGTATAACAGCAGATGCACCAGTGTAAGTGCACTTACACCGGTGCATCTGCTGTTACACCGGTGCATCTACTGTTACACCGGTGCAAGGTTACACAGGATTGCGCTGTCAATCACATAATTCACAGTCTGGCCTGGCATACCACTGAATTCCACTCAGTCTGTAAAGAGCTGTGTTCACACAAGGGTTGTGCATGGTGCATTGCCACACACAAAGCAAGAACTGGATCATGCTATATAAGCTGATCATCTGTCAAAAGAGCACAGGGAAGAGAAGAGACTGAAGGCTGATTGTTATCCTATCCTGAAGCTGATCTTATTCTTACTGTATTAGAAGATCATCATAGGATCATCATGCTTCCCTTCCTTTCTGGGAAATTAATTTTGCTTTGTGTAGTTGAACTTTAAGTGCTGGATTATAGTTCTCATCTCATATCTGTTAAAATAAAGCCTTCTCAAGATGAAGAGCATCTCAGCCTGTGGTGCCCTGAGCATTTGGTGATAACTGTAGTCTTGAACAACGGATGTGATGCTAAGGAGCTGAACAAATAGCACAGAAGGAATTGTCAGTACCAGCTGGAACCTCTTTTGGCATGTTTTGCCAAGACCTTGGGAACAGATGATTAATGGATTTGAAAGCATCATCTAAAGGTCAGGTATTGAAATTCAGCAAGCTGTTCATCAGCACGTGAGAAGGTAGAAGTAAGCCATTCTAAGTGTTTTCTGGAGGAGATTGTCTTTTATTCTAATATAAAGTACATAGGCTGCATGTGGTCAGTAGCTGCCCAATGAGGCCATGGCTGCATGGTATTGTGTTGTGGTGGGGTGTGGCAGGCTGGATGCTTCTACCCCTCAGCCATGAGCTAGAAGGAGAGAGGGGGGGGTCCATGTATTCCAAATAGGCATGAGCATTGCAATTCATTTGCATATAACCCAGAACAGTTATTTCATCTTCATTTCAAAATAACAGTCCTTGAACACGCTTCAGTCTCTGGCTTGTTTGTAGACCAAGGGTCATCTGGAGACTGTAGCAATTTTAAATTGAGGTGATCAACTCAAATGAGAACCAAGTATTTCTCTTCCCCACCCCTTGCTGAATAGCGTTGTAACCGGGAATATCTAATGGTGCAATCCTGCGGAAGTGGCCATTTGCGGAGCATGTGCTCCACAGGTGCCAGATATCATAAACGTGTAAAGCACATTTTTGTCACCCGGAGAGTAAGGGCTGCTGGTGTGGAGGCTGGCAGCCCTTACTCCACCTCCCCCAGGACACTGCAGCTGCCGGTACAGGTAAGAGATGCACCGGTCGATGCAGGGGTGGAGGGAGGGAGGGCCGGGCGGTGAGGGAGGGTGGCCGTTGGGTAAGCTAGGCAATGAGGGGGCAGGGATATCGGCGGTGAGCTTCATCGATAGCTGGTGCAGGGGGAGAGCGGACAGGGGTATGGAGGGAGGGGGCCAATTGGCCGAACCAGGCAGGGAGAGGGAGGGGATACGTAACCTTTCCCAGCCTCGGTGGCCCTGACCCCGTCACCCCAGATGTACGTCGGCTCGAGAGCTGACGCGAAGCGGCTTAAAGGGCTGGCCACCACATCATATCCCTTTCCTGGGCTGCCCCAAGTCAGTCCGGGAGCACCTCGGGAGAAGGGGACTTGCAAGCCGGCCGGACCCCAAGGGGCCTCCATGGATGCACGCCAGATCTGAAGCTGGCATGCATCTAAGGCGGTGGAGTAAGGCCGAACTGGGCTGGGAAAGGTTACGTATCCCCTCCCTCTCCCTGCCTGGTCCGGCCAATCGGCCCCCTCCCTCCATGCCCCTGTCCGCTCTCTCCCTGCACCATCTGGTGCAGGTGTGTCTGTAGCGTGGCGGGCGGGGCGGGCCGCCGGGGGCAACGCACGCAAAGGGTGACTCACTCGCGCACACTCACGCGCGTCGCCCCCGTTCTGTGCGGAGGCTCCAAGGCCAGAAGAAGGCCTCGGAGCATCTGCCCCGTCCGGTGGTCTGGGGCTTTCTGAGAAGGCCCAATGCGTCGACACGTCATTTATTAGCTTTTTCGCACATGTGCAGACCGTTTCTGAGGGCAAAAGGGCAGCCCTTGCCCTCAGAAACAGTCTGCACATGCGCGAAAAAGCTAATAAATGACGCGTTGACGCATTGGGCCTTCTCAGAAGGCCCCGGACCGCCGGACAGGGCGGACGCTCTGCAGCAGCGGGGGTAAGTGTCACCCTAGGGCAGGGGTGACGCACACGCCCCCGCTCCAGGGTGACGCGCCCCCTAGTGATGATAATGATCTGGTGCAGTGTTTACCTGTATCGGCGGGCGCAGGGATGGTCTGCCGGGGGACTAAGGGCTGCCAGCCTTCGCACTGGCAGCCCTTATTCCAACGTCGTCGCAAACGCACTTTACGGCGCGTTTGTGACACTTTAAAGCAGCAGAGCATGTGCTCCGCCGCTCTAAAGTTACACTGGATCGGGCTGCTCAACACTGGAGAAATAGGTTTGCAAGCTCTTTTTCCACACCCTTGAGTACTGTAAATGCAATTTTAAACAAAGAAGAAACTGTCCCATTGGCAACATGCTGACAGGATAGACAGAAAAACCCTGAAGGCTTAGCTATCCATTCAGATCTGACACAGTAGTACCATCATGGAGCATCTTTTATTCCTCCCTGTAATGTGCAGGTAAGATAGTAAAGAGGTACAACCCTCTTTCTGGCACACAGCTGGTGCCACCACAATGCCTAGTTTGCTACTGAGACAAGCACAAGGACAGCATGTTTTCATTGCAACATATTTTGTAAGACTGTCCACCCTTCCCAGGCAGACACATCCACTCTTATGTGTCCTACCACTGGATCTGAAGTGTATTAACTGGTCAAGTGATTAAACATAAATGACAAAAAATAAAATACCCAACCTTGCCTACCTCCCCGTACTTCTTAAGTACATAAGGGCTGAGAGCATATTCACAGCTCTACTTCTGCATCTCTGCCTTCTTACCCACTGGCACTTTCCATTATTCCAAACCACAGACTCAGTTCCTTTTTCTCTTTCTAGCTAGTGTCCCTTTAAGCAGAAGCCCAGCTAAAACCCAATTGGCAAGTACAACATGCATTGTATAGAGTGTCATTTAATAATTGCAAGAGTACGTCTGTCACAGCTGCAGACTAAGTTTTGGAAACATGACTCCCAAGGTGATCTTGTGATTTGCCCAATTATTTATTGGGGCTATTGTCTGTGGTTCAGATAGAGAATCACTACTTAGATTCACCGCATGTTTGCATCATACTGCTCCACAAAGCTTGGCCATTGTGTACATACAACACACACAGGAAAGCAGTTCTTCCTCTCAATGTTCAAACTCCTCATCGGTCCTCCTCTTAGTAGTGCAGAAGACAATTGTGCTAGCATTACGGAATAAAAAACAAACAAACCCAGCATCTGTAACTATGGGAACCCTTCAAGCAAGAGTCATTGCAATGATAACTTACTGCAGAAGCTGCATTCCTGTTTGTTAGGTTTTTTTTTCTTTTGAACAAGGGGAATTAGAACATCATACTTTCCCTTGTGCAAGCACACTTCTGCTTTTCCAGAGACAATGACTCCCACACTTACTGAAAACACTGGCCTTTTTGTTGTTGCTGCAACTCATATCATAGTGATAAAAAGATAAGGAGAGCCTGTGGCATTGTTTGAATTCTTTGTAACATCTGAAGCTCTGTATTGGGAACTGTGGCATTTATTTATTTATTAGATTTTTATCCCACTTTCTTCCCCCATAGGGGGGACTCAAAGCGGCTTACGACAATATAAAACTCTTAAAACATTAGTAAAATCTAAAACCACAATAGAGAATATAAAAGCAGGAGTAAAAAAGTTAAAAGGGGCTAGACCACTAAAATAGTTAACTCAGGGATTAGTATTAGTCTCTGCCTGGTCAATTTCATAAATATATTGAATTGAACCTGCAGAGGTGTCGCTACGGTAGGGCGGTACCGTACGTTCTGCGCCGTCCTAGTCCCCGTTTACTCCCCGGTACAAGGTGGCCCCGCCCCCTCGCCGTCGGAGCTATTCAGTGCGGCAAAGGCAACGTGCACTCCTGCCCGTTGCCTTTGGAGGGAGTATTAAAACAGACAAAATAAAAAAAATTATTTCCCCAGTGTGTAGTTTGTGGAACTCCTTGCCACAGGATGTGGTGATGGCACCTGGCCTAGATCAGATGCCTTTAAAAGGGGATTGGATTGGACAGATTTATGGAGGAAAAATCCATCACAGGTTACAAACCATGATGGGGATAAGCAACCTCCTGGTCTTAGTAATAGGCTATCTCTGATGCAAGGGAGTGGCAACAGGATACAGGTATCTTCTTGTCTTGTGTGCTCCCTGAGGCATCTGGTGGGGCCTGGTTGTGAGATACAGGAAGCTGGACTAGATGGGCCTTTGGCCTGATCCAGCAGAGCTCCTCTGCAGTTCTTATGTTATGTTCAGATAAGCACTGACTGCTGCATACAGTGGAGTCTATACAAAACCACGTTTCACAAGCACTCATTTCCCTTGTTGGATGAAGCTATGCGTGCTTGTTAGTCTAGTTCATAGTTAAACTGGTATTTGATTTCTTTTCTACTTTCCTTCTCTAGAACGTGTTTTGGTCTGCTTCTTTCTCATTGCGACCGGAATGTCAAGGAACAGAATGACCTTGGCAATATGTAACAAACTCCTCTTTTCAAGGAAAAAAAGTATTTTGCTTCAGAGGTCTGTGAGGAATAATTATTTTGTCTTTCATCTGCTATTACTTGCTTTTAATTTCCTGGAATATTTATCAGTCCAAGTTTTGATATCATGTTTCTTACTACAGTATCTAAGCACTCTGCTTCATTGGGAGTTTTGGCTAAGTAGTGGGATAAAAATCTAATAAATAAGGAAGCTCATACAGTGGCTCTCCTGGGTCCCCCTGATGCCAGGAATTGAATCTGGGGCCTCCTGCATGGAACACAAGTGCCCTACCACAGATCTCAGGTTATTGCATTAAATGCAATAAATGCAATAAACTGCATTAAATGCAATAAACTGCATATTGCATTTACCACAGATCTCATGATTTACCACTATTGGATCTGGAGCCTCATGAGACCTCCATTGCGCAGACAGGCAGTCTGATCCCGTGCAGGATCCGCCACAGCATGCTAAGCACTGAGCCGCATCCTGCGCCAGATCGGGCCCATGCCGACAGAGCTGGGGCACACCTTGGAGGAAAGGGACGTTTGTCCCTTTCCCCTGGGCAGAGCCCCAGCGGCCCGAATGGGTCTCCTCGGATGTGTACCAGCAAAATGGCTGGCGCTAATCCAGGGAGGCCGTGTAAGGCTGTTCAGGCCCACAAAGGGGTTTGGATATCAGCGTTAGCACACCACCGATATCCTTGCCCTCCTTCCTGATCTGGCCAGCCAAGCACCCCCTCCCCTGCCACCCGACCCTCCCTCCCCACGCTCTCCTGCCACCTGTTGCAGGCCTTACCTGTGTCTAGCAGCACAGTCCGGGTCCTGCGGTGGAGTGAGCGGAATAAGGAGTGAGCTTTACGGCACTTTTGCGATACCCTAGACTGGCGGAGCACTCATAGTTGCGCAGGATTGCGCTGTTCAAGGCAGTAGACCCAAAGAGACCTCTATGCATGCATTGCCAACATATGGAATAGGCAATAATCCTATACACATAAAAGTCACACACAAGATAGATGTAGCGTAAGATGCCTCAGAGCAGTGATCCCTGCAGATAAATTAAAGGGGCATTTTCAGATCTGGGATTCCAAATTTATGAATGTCATAAATACAGCCTCATCTTCAAGGCTGTTAAGAAATTGAGTACTCAGCTCTTATTACAGATGCAGTAAACTACGTAGTTATAAAATTACCTGGACAAATGTTTACACAAAGCCTGAATAAAACTGTTCGCTACCATAAATACACCAAAGTTTGTTGTGTTAACAGGTTGTTTGCATTGTTCAGTGATGTGCCCGTGAATTTGCTTCACCTCTAACCTCAAACAAACCAAGGTGGTTAAACATTTTTTCTTCAATTCCAGACTATTGAAACAACCCAAGGCCTAGTTATAGACTCTTCATAAAGTTAGAGTCTTTAGACTTTAACTCAGTGATTATAGATCATATTGAGTACAGATTATCCAAACGTTTAACTATGGTTGTTGATTTTTTTGCAGTGTCTAGCCTTATTGTTCAGTTTCAGACTTAGATTTACATGAAAAGCTTCCCCTTTCACTGACCCCCGATCGTACTGCTGAAAGCTTGGCGACCCACATAACCCACCACACACTGGTGGACCACTCAGTCATTTGTTGTTGTTGTTGTTGTTGTTGTTGTTGTTGTTGTTATATCTCACTTTTTTCCCCATAGGGGGGACACAAAGCAGCATTTTAGAATTACTGATCTAGACAACTGCAATTTTTTTCAGTGAGTTCTCTTTTTCATAAATATTTTTCCAGAGAAAATGGTTTTAGGATTGATTCCCATGAACATCTGACTGCGAGGTAGAAGAGTGACTTTTCCTCACAATGGGCATGAAATAAAATGTTCCTGGAAAAGCACAATAAGATTGTCAGCTATCAGGTCCTGAAAAAAGGTAGGAAACGAGTGTTATAACAAATAAGTCTCTGGCAGTGAAATATACTAAGGTCACTTTAAAGCCGCTAGCATAAAGTAAATTGCATGGGCTAGTTTTTAGGTTTCCTACCTTCAGGGAAACCTTTCAAACCAACTTGTTCACTGAAGTAACTCTTCCATATCTGCCGTGTGCACTACAGTGGATTCTGAGAAGCATTCTAACAACCCAACCCTATCCTTCCCGCCACCCGCCGATGCAGCCACGCCAAAAAGTCATGCACTGAATCCAGTGGGGGGGGGGGATCAGGAGGCTTGAGAGGGGAAAGGGGAATTATTTCCCCTTATCCCTCCATAAGCCTGCCACTCGCCAATGGATCTCCTCGGACCTGTGCCAGCTCTTTAGCTGGCACAAATTCAAGGAGAAGAAAGGGGAGAGGAGCTTCCGAATGGAGGGGATAAGATCCAGTGCATGCCATTTCTGGCAGATCCTGCCCCTCCTGTTGCCTCCTCACCCCGTTCCTCCCCCCCATCCCTGCCAACCCGATTGTATGTGCGGCACCCGCAGTCACCCGCGTCAGGGAGACTGTGACGTGACTCTGCATCTGCTGGTAGGCGGCTCGGTTCGGCAGGCAGAGCTCCAGCACATGAAAATAGCCCTCCCGCCAACCCTGAGCCTGTTACCGGCAGTTGCATCCATCGTGTCTTGGTCTCCAACCTGGAAGTAGCTGGTGATGACATCGTCACCAGTTAATTCTGGTAGTACGTTGAGAGGTCCATGGTGTGGGAGGTGGTACGTCACACTGTGGACCTTGAGAAGTGCTGATTTATGGATACTGTCGGGGCAGTTAGCGTGAAAGACAAGATGAACCAGTCCGCCTGAGCAAACATGTGGCTAAACTGAAGGGCCGGGTCAGTGCCGGCAATGCCATAAAATCAAATGACATTCTATTGGTTCATTGTGTCACCTGACCCCTGTTTTGTAGGTATCTACAATATTGCCCTATGTCTACCTGCAGTGAAGGCACACAATGCAGCAGAGGGTACACCAGCAGCCACCTCTTCTTGCAAGTTGCCCTGGTGGCACTGAATGTAGGGTGACTGTGCCCTGCAGTGCTGCCCAAGACCCTGGTTTGATACCTTGCTCACTTTACCGATCCAGGAAAGTCCTTTTGCTGCTAGAACGACTTTTATAATCTGAGAAAAAGTTGTCTTCTCTTGCTGCTCCTGCCACCCTGGTACAAAAGCCTGTGCTGTCCTTTTCCCACAAGGCTAACCCAAGACCTCCTGGCTCCTGAGGCAGCATGCCAAATGGATGCCTAACCCTTACCTGGGAATGTGCTAGTTTTTGCCCCTCCAACACTCTAGCCCAGTGGTTCCCAAACTGGGAGGTGTGGCTCCCAGGGGAGCCGCAGAAACCAGCCAGGGGAGCCGCGGAGTGCCAAGGAATCCTCTCAGAAAACAGTGCAATGGCAATTGGCAGGCATCAACATAATGTAATGTGGAGCCGCGGTCAATGGTCGCCAATGGTCAAGGGAGCCACAGGTCGAAAAAGTTTGGGAAACACTGCTTTCTAGCCCACCACTCTCCTCTCCTCCACACTTCTGCTCTGCCCACCTCTCCCTTTTCAAAACCAGGTAGTGGGGGGAGGAGGAGCAATAGTGGAGGCAAGCGGGTGGGCAGAAGTGGGCGGGCGCCCCCCTCGAATCTGCTGCCTCAATTGGCCGCATGGATTCCGTTGGCTTCAGGGGGCCTCGTGGATGGGCCGGCCCTGCTTTTCCACCTGCCTGCCCAGTCCAAGTGCCTGTTCATGGTTCAAACGTCATTGCTACCATGGTGTCCAGAAGGATTCACATTTCGTCCATTTCTATTTACTCTGCTTTGCCTCCTGCACAAGCTTTCGACTGATTGATAATAATTAAGCTGTCAGGCCCCACTATGAGGGCCAGTCGGGAATGAAGTAGTGACAAATGGGGCTGCTTATACTGCCGGCATTTTTTCTTTGAGTTAATGGCGTGGCACAAGTGTTGTGCTCAACAGCCCCGAAATGAACTGATGGGCACAGCTGTTCACAGTGACAGTTTTGTGGCTTGAGAAGAAATTAAGGTTGTGCGGGAAGTTTAACAGCACCTATTTATGGCAATCCCCTGCTAACTCTAGCATGCAACACAAAGTCATGTGCTCAGGATTGATGCTTTGCTATAAAGGATGACAGTTTGAATATTTAAACAAAAAATCATAGTGCCCCATTTGATTTGCAAACGAGATGTGATAACACACAATTCTCTGCATCGCCAGTCTGGATAGAAACGTAGATTGTGGGTGTTGGTTCCCCCCCCCCCCGGTCTGGGCAAGAAAAATAGATTGTACTTGCTTTCCTGTTATTGATTCCAACATTTTATGTTTTGTATCCTGTTTTATCTCATAGCCATGCACAGATCTTGGCTTTATTAGGTTTGTTTCTCATGCAGTTGCTGGACTTGTTGTGCTCATAAGAATTATACTGGGTACATTCAGTTAAATTTCTTTTTTATATTTTCATGTGCTTTTCCCATAGCTTGTAATAGTGCGCACATCCCCAGTGCAAAATGCTTCTGCAGAAATGACTGTTTGGTGCATGCATGATGCACTTGTTGTGGTTTTGGGCCAATTAGAAAAAAATCCTATACAGGTACAGTATGTGTTGCTTAACAACAGGGATATGTTCTAGGAAACGCATTGTTAGGTGATTTCATTGTTGATCAAACATCATAGCAGGCAACCCCTTTTTCTTGCTGTGCGCCCATCTGCCTCCAGCTGAGAGGGAGGGGGAGGAGAAGCGGAATGGAACGCAATGTATCCGTCTGATTTCTCCCTCTGTCCAATAGCAGCAGGGCTTCATGCTCCCAGCAAATGGCCAGGCGGCTTCTACTGGCCCTGACTACCTTATCCAGCCTGTGATTTCTAATAGAGGCGACGGCTGGAGGTGCTACCAGTGCCACGTAAGTCGTGTAGAAAGGGCTGATCACATAGGTTAGAGACCTGCGTAGATCCTGCTTGGAAGGGTGGGGGTGGGGATAGAACCTTGTCACTAGGCAATAGGATTTTTTTCAGCTCCATTATAATGTTATGGGACTGCTGTAGTATATGCGGTCCGTCGTTGACAGGAACGTTGTTATGCGGCACATACCTGTATACATTTCTTTAGATGAACATATACAGCTGCCAAGTCAGTTCATTGTTCCATCCAGTTCAGTATCACCTACACATTGACAAACAGCAACTCTCCAGAGTTTCAGAGAGGGGTTTTTTCTGAGCCCTACCAGAGATGCCAGGATTGGCCCTTTCTGCCGGCAAGGCATGTGCTCCACCAATGAGCTATGGCTCCTTCCGACAACTGGCCAAATAAACCTCTCTATTGCAAGGGCTTAAGACAGCTGCTACAGTTTGGCACATCTTGGAAGCTTCAGTGTATTAATCCTGTACCTTTTCCCCCATTTGGGCATTCTATTGTTGGTTTCATTTATTGTTGATCTAGTTCTTGAGGTTTTCAAGGTGAGCCCATTTTGTTTCTTCAGAGTTTCAACACTCTCATAGCCTTCTATTTCTCCCCTGTCTCTGGTCATTCTGTTTCTCAAGACAATTTCCTTTCGTCTTGAGCAGAAGCTTTCATGGCCAGCTACAATTTTCCAGGACAAAGGATTTATAGGTAAAAAAAAGCCATGTATTTATCAAAAAGTCTAAAACTCGCATTAAAAACAACAACACCACCACGCTGTCCTTGACCTAGTCAATGTCCTATGTGTAGGACGAAATGTTGGTCTTCTGTTAGTTATCTATGTGTATTTTAAACAATTTTTACTCATTGTTGCTAATATTAATATCTTTTTTAGCACAGTGAATTTTGGTGTTGTTGTTTTTAATGCAAGTTTTAGACTTTTTGATAAATACTGTACATGGCTTTTTTACCTATAAATCCTTTGTCCTGGAAAATTTCCTTTCACTTTACTAATAAAACATCTGTTCTCCCAGCACCCCTCTATTTGCCCATTGTTATCGTCAAATCACTAGTCCGACCCTCTCCTCTATGACTCTGCTTCAGACAGGAATGACTGGACCAACAGGACACTTGAGCTGCCACCCTAAGCAGGTGTCCAGGTCTACCTAGTGCATGGATTGAGTTCTGCCTTTGGTTATAAAAGGGAGAGGTCACAGAGGCTAGCAGGCTAGTGGACTAGTCGACCATTATCTTCACCCTCAAGTGGATGCTTAGGCCTGTGTGGCAGAGGAACAAATGTCTCTGCTGAGCATCTCCTCAAGGGTTGCAGTTTGGCAGTAGGGAAAGTGAGCACAGGAGCACTAGATCCTATGGAAGGACAGAGTCAGGTGAAGCCCTGCACTTGGCACCCCATGCACCCCTCTGGCTCAAGACCTCCAGCAGTGGAAGTGGTATGTCAAATGCTGCCCCCTTTACCCTGTGGCACACCAGGCTTCCCTGTTGCTCCTTCTCCTGCTCCCTGAATTTGAAAAGGAAGAGAGGAATGGAGTAGGTGGGAATGTGTGGAGGAGGGGAGAGTGGTGGGTTAGCGGGTCAGAGGCAGGGAAAGTGTTCTCCAGTACCTGAAACGCCATAACGGGCAGAAGCTCTGGCTCAGTTGGTAGAGCTACTGTCTCATATATGCCTGAAGATCTGAAGGACGGCTGTTCGAGACGGCCAGAAGTGTCTGTGTCTGTCGGTGAGCTGCCGGCACGCTGAGCTGATAAGTTGCAGAGTCTGTGGGAGAGAGAAATTGCAGCTGCACTTGAGTGAGAGTCAAGGTTGCCTGTCAGCTGAAGCGTGGTGAGGCGAACGCCAGAGAGAGAGAGAGAGAGAGAGAGAGAGAGAGAGAGAGAGCTGGACTGTGAAAGCAACATCTAGAATGAAGGGTTCTACAAATGATTAGAACATATTATTGTATTGTAAAAACCCCTTGGGGGTTAGAAAGCCTGCCCATGTAAACTACTTTTGAATTAAAGTCAGAGGAGAAATCCGATGACCAAAGAAAAGGTGGTATCTAAATACTGGTTGTTATTATTATTATTATTATTATTATTATTATTATTATTATTATTATTATTATTATTATTATTATTATTATTAGAATACATAGCTAGTGAGCATTTGACTTGGTGGGTGACAAGTTGTGTTGGCTTGTGCCGTTTCCTTTCTGTTATTCCAAACTGAAGCACAGTTTTAGAAGGAGCAAAATGATTGATATGACAAGTGATCGTGTGTATTTTCCTCCTTAGTCAAAATAAAACATGCATTTAGTTCATTAATTGCAGCTCCCCGTCATGCTTCTGTCTCTTTGGAGTGGCATTTTTTTGGCAGGGATTGTTCCTTTAATGGCATCACTGTACCATTTTGTACTCTTCCAGTTTCCTGATTCAATTATTTTACTTTATTTTATTTGTTCTGAGCATAATGCCGCAAAAGCTTCAAAAACATGTGTGAACTTTGAAGCCACCAGAGCGCTCTCTGTTAATAATTTTGAGTTGTTTCTATTTCTGTAAAGTGCTGAGAATATCAATACAGTATAGCCTTTCCAGACAACAGTTCTCCAGCCGCAAATTTCTATCAATATTCTGCAGTTTCACTTTGATTTGTTAAACAGATTTCTCTTTAAATGTGCATTATTGTTTATAGTTATTGAGGTATAAAAAGCCAGCCTCATCAAAAACAGTGCATCAAGCCAGAGCCAAAATTACATGTAGTCTTACAGCGCAATCCGATACATGTCAATTCAAAAGTAAGTTCCATTCACTTCAGTGGGACTTACTCCCAGGTAAATGTGGCTAGAATTGCAGTCTTATATATGTAGTTTCATCATGCATTTTTGAGTAACTGTTGCTAGTGTTCGTCGTTCAGGATACAGACTGGTGTGGGTAGAGAGGATTTGTAACCCTTTCCACCCACACCATGTTCTTGATGAAAACTGCCCCCCCCCACACTTGCTATTTGCATTGGGACAGAAGTGTCTATCGCTAATGATGGCTTTCTTCCAATGTGACAGGAGCTTCTGATCAGGCCAAGGCCAAAATATGCATTTAATGTAATGTGTAGGTTGACTCTCAGACCCATATCTGTACATGGGAAACAAGCATGTCAGGAAGAAGGCTAGGCTGGAACTTCTGACATCTAGCTTTCCATCTGCAGTGATTTAGGTTGTATGGCGGAACATTCAATCACCTGATTCCTCACCTTCACTCTGAAGTGGTATATCCCAGATGTATCACATACTACCTCATCTGCCATTTGTGTGTACCAGGGCTTAGTCTGACCTATCTCACAGGGTTGTTTTGAAGATTAAATGGAATAGCCCAAGGGATAACATTCTGTCCTCCTTGGGGAAAGGGTAGAACGCAGAGGTTATAAACAACACTAGTCAATATTTGTTTAATATGGTACAATGTATCATTGTTGTAAAGTTAATCAGACTTCAGAACTTAATCTGCCCTTCCCTCAGCAGTGTCGTTATGGGGGTGCAACCGGTGCAGATTGCACCAGGCGTGGCACTCCAGGAGGGCGTAGCAGTGCTTGTGTGTGTGTGTGTGTGTGTGTGTGTGTGTGTGTGTGTGTGTGTGTGTGTGTGTGTGTGTGTGTGTGTGTGAAACCATCACTCCCAATGAGCGGAGCTCCATGGTCACCAGGCAGGGATGTGGATCAAGTCTCTGACTCCAAGTCTCAAGTCAAGTCCCAAGTTGGTTGCAAGTTGCAAGTCCCTATCTATTTAATGGGGAAAATGGGGTTAAACCTGAATAAAATTTGACTTGTCGTAGAAGGCTTCAAGTCTCAAGTGAAGTTTTTCGAGTCTTTTACAATCACCGAGTCAAATCCAAGTCAAGTCATTGCTGCAACTTGAGTCCGACTTGAGTCCGAGTCAATAGTGTTTGCCACTGGAAGGGCCCTCCCACCCGCCCTTGACTCCATTTGGCTCGAAACTGAGCCATTCTGGAAGCAACTGCTGGTGATGTCATCATGTCACTCCCCACCCCACCTACTTCTGGAATGTGAAGCCCCAGCAAGGTAAGCTCCACACTAGGTGGGGGTTCGCCTTGCTATGCTGCTTCCTTCCCTTGGCCACTTCCTCCAGTCACTCCAGCCCTCTGTGGCAGTAGCTCTGAGAAGCTTAGCAGAGATATACTTGTTTCGCCCTATCTGAACATATTTATTTTTATTATACGTACATCTTACTCTTTCTTTGGAAAGCTTCTGGCTGTATACTGGAAGCTCTGATGGGTCTCTCATCAAAGTAGCAATCTGTTCAGTATCTACTTAGCTTCAACAATGTCACAGCATCAGCAGCACAGGCTCCCGTCCCATCCCAACAACTAGTCAATGCGTTCGGGCTGAGATGAAGGCAACAATGAATACAACTGCAAGCCCTCATTGTTTAACCCAGAAGTTATTAAGATTCAGGATGGATCAGTCACAGTGGCAGATGATCTCCTGTGTATGGAAAAGTCCTTCTTTCCAAGAGAGGAGACAGGACTTGGTGGGACAGAAGGCATGATGTAGCGTGATCAGCCCTAGATTCACTGGCGTCACTGTAGCGTGGCGGGCGGGGCGGGCCGCCAGGGGGTGACGCGCGTCACCCTCCGGAGGCCGGACGCTCCGAGGCCAGGGAGCGTCCGGCCCGGCCGGCGCTCCAGGGCCTTCTGAAAAGACGAGGCCCTGGAGCGCTTGCGTTAAAACGCGAAAATTGAAGATTTTCGCGCATGCGCAAACCCTTTTCTAAGGGCAAGGGCCTGCCCTCTTGCCCTCAGGAGGGACTGCGCATGCGCGAAAATCTTCAAAGTTCGTGTTTTAACGCAAGCGCATTGGGCCTCTTCTTTTCAGAAGGCCCAATGCGCTTGCGTTAAAATGCGAAAATTGACGATTTTCGCGCATGCGCAAACCCTCCTGAGGACAATTTCTAGGCCAATGATGCTTCACAGGCAGTGCAGAGTAGAGATGGCACTGACACCGGGACATTATCTGAATGGTCCATAGAAGACAATTCCCTATGTTCAAAGTCTAGAAACAAACTACAATCTCTCTTCCTGAACCTGTCCCTCTTTTCATGCTAAGTCTTAGTTTGTTCCCATTAGATTAATTATGTGCAAGACTGAACCAGCTCAATGCTGTACAGAGAGAAGCTGACTAAAATAATAATTACGTTTACTTGGCTGAACTACTTTTCCGTTTCTCCGTTAAGAAAAATCCGGCATGCATTTATTCCATGGTTGCACAATGGCATGGGTGGATGCTCATTGCTAAGACTTGGGAGGAATACAATGCATCTATTTTGATCTTAGTGGCGGGGGGAGGCTTGATATATTGGGATGATCCATTAAAAACAAATTTAAAGAAGAGCTGTAAACATAGGGCTACATTGCAAGGGGGTCCCTGTGACACAGACAGTGAATTGTGATCATCATGATATATCTAAATAAAAGGATGTAGTTTCTGAATGACGTAGAAAAAAAGAAAACATTAGAAGGCATGAAGAAAGGGGTGGGAACAAATCCATGGGTGCAAGAAATAAGTAGTCTATTAAATTTTAAAAAATCCCTTCCCTTTCATTACAGTACTCCCCCCATATCCACTGGGGATATGTTCCAGGCCCCTCCGTGGATACTTGAAACCGTGGATAAGAGCGAACCCCCCTTCCATGGTTTCCTGAGGGGCCCCTACCCTGCCTCCCCTGCGGGCAGGCAGGCAGGCACGCCCCCAGTTCTTATTTTTCTTTCAGCAAGCTTTGATTCTTCCTTAGAACAAACAGAGAAGCAGCCTCCATTGCAGGCAAGTAGAACGAGACTAAGTCCTAGAGAGGCTCTGCAAGGTTTCTGTTAACCTTGCAGAGCCTCTCTAGGAGTCTCATTCTACTTGCCTGCAATAAGCAGCCTCTCCTGTTTAAGGAAAACGAAGCTTACTGGAGAAAACGTAAAAGCCTGGAGGGGTCCCTGCAATCCGTAGATAACTGAAACCGTGGATATGGGGCCCACCTGTACTTCTGTTAACCTTGCAGAGCCTCTCTAGGACTTAGTCTCGTTCTACTTGCCTGCAATAAGCAGCCAGAGGATGCTTCTCCTGTTTAAGGAAGAAACAAAGCTTACTGGGGAAAAAGTAAAAGCCTGGGGGGTCCCCACGATCCGTGGATAACTGAAACCGTGGATAGCGAATCCGTGGATATGGGGGCCCACCTGTACTGTACTTTACTATGAAAGAACAGCTTGTACATTCAACACTTATAGTTCTGACAAGTTAATTACTAAGCCTGCAATCCTATGCACACATTCTTGGAAGTATACTCCATTGAACTCAGTGGAACTTACTTTCGAGTAAACATTCATAAGATTGCACTGCATATCTCCACCATATTATATCTTATCTTTGCCTCAAAACACATCCAAGGGGAGAAAAGAACACTCCAAACAATTGCAAGACTGATTGTTTAACTTTTAACTATCTGAAAAGGAACAGACCTCCAGGACCTTTTCAAACACTGCCTGCATGATGGTCCAAATTCATTCTCAATAAACGTTACATCCTGTTCCTGCGACAGGACCAGACAACGGGCTTTTTGGATGAATCTTTATAGTAAGTACCACACAGGAAAGCCTTATGATCCATTATGGTTTGCTTCTAAGTAGCATTTGTTCTTATTATACTAATTTTCCATTGCCCACAAAGTAAATTCAGCAGCTTTGGGGGAGTGTTAAAAAAGAAACAAAAACAAAATAAAGCTTATCCAATGGAATGCCTGTATAGCTTCCTTATATTATGCTGCTTGGATATTTCTTTGTATTTTCCTTGAAAGGTTTCTCCTAGTGAGTTTCTCCTGCACACACTAATGGAGAACTTGCTACGCTTCTGAAGCAAACTCATCATGCCCTTGGCAAGTACTGTATATGTAGCCCTCCCCAGTGCTGAAGGGGGAAAACCAGGTTTGCTAGTTTGCAGCATAAGTTGGCTGTTCACAGTGCAGATCGATTGGCTTAAAATACTGTATGCCTTGTGACATCACAAACCCTCCTATTCCAGAGCACGTTTACAGTTTTGAAACTTAATTCCTTTCTCCTCCATTCAAATCAGGAATGTGTTTTAACACTCAAACATAAAGATGTTTTTTTACGTACAGTACGTCAGATCAATCTTTCACTGCATGTGCCTCTCACTGAAATGGTAAATGGGGAAAGAGCTGCACAAATTGAAGACAGGTGGCCATGTGGTATTGTTATGGCTTATGGAATCTTTGCATAAATTTTTGAAACCACGTCAGTCAAGGCTTTTGTAAGTCAGAAAGCTTCTGTAATCAGCTTCGGAATTGTTAAATATCGTATTTCATCGATTCTAAGGCACCATCGATTCTAAGGCACACCTTTAATTTCACTACCACCAGCAGGGAAAAAAAAATCTTGGCTTGTAAGATGCACCTTGAATTTCCCCACTCAGCAGCAACTCTCCCCAGCTTGCCTTGCAGCTAGCCTGATCTGCTCTCTTCCTGAGAGCTCGCCCCACTTGCTGCTCTACTGCCCCGCTCTGATGCTGACGATAGCTTCTGATGATTTCTTACCGGGGCTTGGGGGGCTTCGGGGAGGCGGTCGGACCCTCCGCTACACGGGTGCACGAAGCGGCCCTGCCCCCGCGGCTTCGGAACCATTCAAGTCAGTGAAAGCAACGCGCAGGAGACTCCCTGCACGTTGCTTTCACCGACTTGAATGGTTCCGAAGGCGAGGGGGCGGGGCCGCTTCGTGCACCCGTGTAACGGAGGGTCGGACCGCGGCGGAACTTAGAGCTCTGCCCCCCCCTGCAGCGACGCTAGTGGTGACAGTTCAGGCAATATTCTCACAGTGTGACTGATGATCATAAAACCAGGCCTATAAACGTTTTATGAAAGACTTTCCACCACCTTCACTCATGCTTGTGCCAAAATAAAGATATACTTTGATGTAAAGTTGCTGCTGAGATTTCTGAATTGTGTAGGGCAGGGCAGTGGTTCCCAAACTGGAAGGCACGGCTCCCCTAAACCAGCCAGGGGAACCGCGGAGTGCCACAGATTCCTCTCGGAAAACAGTGCAAACGTGCCAATTGGCAGGCATCAATATAATGTAATGGGGAGTTGTGGCCATGGTTGCAAATGGTCAAGGGAGCCACAGCAGTTCGAAACAGTTTGGGAAATCTGAGGGTTTCCTCAGATTTTAAGGAAATTTCAAAGTCCAGAACTCTGTTCCCCCCCCCCACTACAATGGCAGCCAGTTGAAGATTCCAAAGTGAGGCATTGTAAAAGTAAAAGTAAGAAAATGACCTTCCCTACCTTTGCGTGGCAAAATTGCACTGTTTGCAGGGCTGCAGGGCAGTCTTCCTTGCCAATTGAGGCTAATGAGGCCAATTCCATGCTTGGGATCATTAAAAAAGGGATTGAGAATGAAACGGCCAATATCATTATGCCTTTGTACAAATCGATGGTAAGGCCAGATCTGGAGTATTGTGTCCAGTTCTGGTCACCACACCTCAAAAAGGATATAGAATAGCTGAGTTGGAAAAGGTGCAGAAAAGAGTGACCAAAATGATTCATGGGCTGGAGCACCTCCCTTATGAGGAAAGGCTACAGCGTTTGGGGCTTTTCAGTCTGGAAAAAAGGTGCCTGAGGGGGGACATGATTGAGATGTATAAAATCATGCATGGGATGGAGAAAGTGGACAGAGGGAAATTCTTTTCCCTCTCAAACAACACCAGAACCAGGGGACATGCATTAAAATTGAGTGGAGGGAGAGTTAGAACGGACAAAAATTTAAAGAAGTAGATTTTCTCTGTGCCAGGTGCAAGGGAGTGACAACAGAAAAGGGTTATCTTGTTGACTGTGTGTTCTCGGAAGCATCTGGTGGGGCCACTGTGAGATACAGTAAGCTGGACTAGATGGGCCTTTGGCCTGATCCAGCAGGGCTCTTCTTATGTTCTTATGTTCTCCTGGAAGCCACTTCCAGGTCACACGATCCCTCTCCCTTCACCCTGGATCGCCCCAGAATGCATCATATTTGGCAAGCCAGGGCAAAGGGAGGCTATCCAGGAGTGCAGAAGACTGCCCTGCAGCCCTGTGAACAGCGTGATTTTGCCACACGAAAGTAGGGAAGGTCATTTTTTTTTACTTACTTTTCCTTTTAAAAATAGGTCCCCAGCATCTGTGGTTCTGTGGTATCCGTGGGGGTGGTTGTGTCCAGAATGGAACCCCCACAGATAACGCGGACCGACTGTACCTTCGGAGCACTGCCATACCCTCATGGAGGGTTTAGGAGAAAGAGATTACAAGTGCAACCTGAGTAGCTCTCCATTATCCAAAGTGCAAATCATTTGCTTTAACATCAGCCATTGCCTCAGGGCTGCCTTCACACAAACATGTTTATCTGACTTGCATGTCTGAATGGGCCATCCCAGATTATTTATTTAAGTCCCATAAACAGAATGTTTATATCCTCTGAAGTTAACTCAAACATAATATTATTCAATAGAATGAGTTCAGCTGAGAATAATGAAGCTACGATAGCCATTAATAAGATATGGCTTCCGATTTTACATAGGACCTAGGAGGTCCTTACCCTTTAAGGAACTTGCCGTTGCAGACTGTCTCTGGAGGTTATCTAAGGACAGCGCGTCAGCTGTATTCAATTTCCCCCACTCCAGTTTTGATTGATCCTTTCCCGCGCTTTTCGCTACTTTACCTGTGTTCATCCTGGAGTGCCTAACATCGCCAAATTTGACTTTTGGACCTAGTAAATGTCTTATGATTTAAGAGGAAACGTTGGTCTGTGCAGCCTTCGTATGTAATGATTTTACCGCTTGTTTGCTGGAATTTTAACATCGTGGAGTATTTTAAAATCTTTTAACTGTTTTTATTACGTTTACGTGGCTTGAATAATATACCAATTTCTACATGGCTTTTTTACCCTTGAATCCTTTGTCTCGTGTTGTATCTGGCCATGAAACTTTCTACACAATATTACGATAGTCTGCCAGGTATTTGAAAGCTCACGCTGTGTGCTACATTTGCTTGGATAGGTTTCAGGAGGATGTGCAGATTTATCCTACACTTCAACCTCTTTTTTAAATGGCTACTGCTGTACTAAGTGGCATAAGTGTTGTGTGCAGTAGTATAGTGGTAAATTTGAAATGTAGGACAGTGCAGCCAGACCCCCCACACCCCACTAAAACTATACAGCAAAAACATTAACTTTAAATTTCTTCATTAGAGTGTTTTATTCTCCTCTGCCACTTATTCCTACTTTGAAATTTATTATATGGCACTTAAACATCTAGCTCCTTTTATTCCAAACTCTTGGAGCGGATTGAAATAGTTTAAGACAAATGTATAAACATTTGAAAATACAGTATCTCAGATAAATATGAAAGGTATGCCAGAGTGCTAGCCTAAGCATGTTTATTCAGAAGTTCGTCCCACTCAGGGTAACCAGGTATAATGGAGGACAAAGTGCCTATACCTTTAAGTTAACCATTGTATAGAAGAGGGAATTTTGGCAGGTGCAGCTTTTTGCACCTTTCCATGATGAGCTGCACCTGCCAAAAATCCTTCTTTTATACAATGGCTTACCAGATTCATACCGGGACAGAGTGCTAGACCTTTAGGAGAAGGAATGTGGGTAGGTGTAGCTTGTTACACCATTAGAGCACAATCCTAGGCATGTCTACTCAGAAGCAAGCCCCATTGAACACATTCACCTTCCACATTTCTTCTCCCAAAGGTCTAGCACTCTGTCTCGGTATGGATCTGGTAAGCCTAGTTAAAGGTATAGGTACTTTGTCCTCCATTGTATTTGGTCACCCTGGTCCCTCTATGTTCAGTGATACTTACTCCCAGGACTGTAGCCTTAACATAACACCACTGGCGTCACTGCAGGGGGGCGGAGCAGGTTTGGGAAATCCTCAGTGCAATACTGTAAAAACAGGAGACTCCCTGTGCGTTGTTTTCACAGCCTTGAATGGTTCCGAAGGCGAGGGGGCAGGGCCGCTTCGTTCACCCGTGTAACGGAGGGTCGGATCGCGGCGGAACTTAGAGCTCCGCCCCCTTGCAGTGACGTCAGTGCATAACACGAGTACATACTGTCTCTCAGGTAGTCTTTGGAAAAGATTATGATGACAGTCATAAACTTATGTCCATAGGCAAATTTCTCAGTTTGCCTCCTGCTGAGCCTGATGCTCCTTCCCTGCTAAAGTCCTTTGAAAAAAGTTTCAAAGGCAGCACCCGATTCCTGATTATGACATCATCATTCCTGCTGTAGGAAAAGTTGGAACTCTGCTTCCCCTCAAGTACACCCCTGGTTTCTCACTGGTCTCTAATTTGCATTATTAAGAAAGATGAATCATTTGCGGAATGAGATGCAAGTACTTTTTGCAGCACAGAAAATAAACATTAAGGTTCACAGCTGCAGAGAAATGGGAACAGTCTTAGCAGAACCACCAGGGGCCTAGATCATTAAGCAATATTGCTGCCTCACAGAATTCTAATTGAGCATTAGAAGACTGTAATAAACCCTAATGCCAGCCTGACACCAGAATTAGAGAGATAATTAGGTATGGATATATAACTTCATTTTATTTATTAAAATGCACTAGATTTATGCTACTTGATAGCCTGCAATCCTACAACATGCATCTTTGCTGGTAATGTCCGGTCTGTAGTGTATTACTGATACTGAAAGCATCTTATTACATCAAACTGATACATAAGAGGAATAGTTTTGTCAGAATATTCTCCTTCCTCTCTTCATGTCCTGAACTGCCCAGTGACTACTACCCGGCTTGAAAAAGGAAAGTGATGGCTTTTATTTGTTCTCAATGTAAATTACAATCTCTAAATGCAAAATATTATTTAACTACTGATCCTGGAAACCTGACCTAGTAAGTGGATGATGTTGTGCCCAGGGCTGCCTGAGATGTGTCTTTCTCAGATCCACACTTTTGATTAGTTAGAAAGATCATGCCTACGTCTAAATTTTTGGTTAATGCTAATTTTATGCTTGGGTTCTCTGGCTCACAGGCTTCCCAATTTTTCTGGACAGAAAGCAGAGGCCAGTTCCCAAATTACAGGGGGGGGGGTATAATTGTGGCGATTACTTAGGAACCTGTTTTATACTAACCGTGCAATCCTGCTAACTTTAGGCTGGCAGAGCTTCTGCTCCGCCGGCCTACGATGTTGCAAAAGTACCAAAAGGCACTTTTGCGGCACTGGAAGAGTAAACGGCACTGGTGCGGAGGCCGGCACCACTCACTCCATCGCCTACCTGGACCTGTGCCAGCCGACTCAGGTAAGGGCCGCATCAGTTGACGCAGGGGCATGGGGAGGGCAAGCCAGGGTGGTGGGGATACCGATATCCCAAGCCCCTTCCCAGGCCGGCCTTACACGGCCTCTCTGGACGCATGCCAGAGCTGGTGTGCATCCAAGGAGGCCCATTGGGGCCTCCGGGGCTTACGCCGGGGGAAGGGGACGAATGTCCTCTTCCCCCAAGGTTAGCCCCAGCTGCGCCGGCGTGGCCCACATTCCAACTAGAATGCAGCGGCCGGCCATTGTGGCCAGACAACGTATCTTGGGCAGGATCGGGCTGCTCGTTAGATCATATATCTATCCAGTTTGGTATTATCAACTTGGACATGTAGGAGGACTGATCAGGCCCCCCAAGGAATTCATGCAGGCTCAACCACTGACATAGACTTCTGCAGCAAAAGTGAAACTGCTTTCTCCACTTCTCTCGCATGGCCAGTCTCATCCTGAGGGCTTTTAGGCCTGCCTCTTAAAGAGGCAGTATACAACAGCTACTCCCCCATGGTTTTCTTCCTATGCCACACTGTCAACGTAGGACTGTACATACCACAGGTGAGATCACGTAGAAAGAATGACGCCACTGCACTCCTTCATCTAGGCTCTCGCACTTGTGTGGTTCTTTCCACTTAATCCCACTCCTTCCATGTGGTTTAGATGTTCTTATGTTATCAGAGTAGGCTTACCAGATCTCCAACCGGGACAGAGTGCTAGACCTTTAGGAGAAGGAATGTGGGCAGGTGTAGCTTGTAAAAGCTTAGCGCACAATCCTAGGCATGTCTACTCAGAAGCAAGCCCCACTGAACACAATGGGGCTTGCTTCTGAGTAGACATGCCTAAGATTGCGCTCTAAGGTTTAAGGTTGGAGATCTGGTAAGCCTATATCAGAGTAGTGTGGCATGGAGCAATATGGAATTCTCATGCATGTACCAGAATTGGGGCTTCTATATGGAGACTTTTTGTACACAAAGGCACAGGAGGTCCATGGGGGTGACGCTATAAGTTCTCGCACCAGGTGATGCAAACCCTAGTGATGCCTCTGACAAGAATTCAATGATGAGCAGTAACTTGAACATGTTGGTAGCAGCAGTTCTTATTGTGCTGCCCAGCAAGTCTCAAGCAAGTGTGTGAGGGGCAAAGAGTGTGGAATGCTGTTGTTCCTTAACTGGAGGGCTCTTCTATGCAGTGGAGAGCTCCAGCTGCAGAGTAGCAGAGTAGGAAGAGCGTTTCCTTTCCTTATGTCTAGAAAGATTGTGGCCTGCTTCCCTACTCTCCGTGCTATTAGGTAAGCTTACCGGATCTCCAACCGAGACAGAGTGCTAGACCTTTAGGAGAAGGAATGTGGGCAGATGTAGCTTGTTAAACCGTAGAGCACAATCCTAGGCAAGCCCATTGTTTTCAGTGGGGCTTGATTCTGAGTAGACATGCCTAGGATTGTGCTCTAAGGTTTAACAAGCTACACCTGCCCACATTTTCTGCAAGCGCAGAGAAAGGGGGAAGCAGGCACCTTTTAAACTAAACGAGGTGTATAGAATGGGGATTTTTCCTGGAGCCACTGCTGCCTGAGGGGGAGAAAGAAAATAATGGAGGTTTGTGGCAACTGTTCTCCTCCAAAGCACTTTCCTGAGATGGAGGGGCTTCTGGGGCTCAAAGAAGAAGGTTGAAAGGGAAGGCTAAAGGAGGTGCCTTTTTCTACTAAGGAGGCTCATCTTCTCTCCCTTCTTCTGTATGAGGATGCAAAAAAAAAAACACCATTTGAATTTCCGAATACTCTTCTATTAAAACGATTCCCCACAAAAGTGATCTGTGGCACCTCAAAAGCCTCAGGTACCCCCTCCCCATTTCCATCCTACAAGGAGAAGTCCATTAAACAAATAGTCTATGGTGAGTGTACAGATAATTCAGGTGGGAACTGCAATTCTCAGTCAATGACCCAAATGCATAAAACCAGCCCCATCAGTTATTACATGATTACCTATACCCAGGATTGCATCTTCTTCACATGAAAAATTTTTAAAATTGTACCCAGGCCGCGCAAGCAGGGATCAACTAGATTGGACACTGACCAAGGGCCCACATTCATCAGAAGGCCGATCCAGCTGTTGGGCTGGCCCGTGAACCCTCTGTACTGGTGACAGTGGTAGCGCCCAATGCCAATGGTAGTGCACATCAGAGAGTGGAGGGGCACCATGGGGAGCTTTGCCCCAGAGTTCTAAGCCACAGGTGCCAGCACTGAATCCACGTTCTGCGCCAAGAACAGCTGGATGTTTCTCCACCCCTCGCTTGAACTGCCATTTGCCCCTAACGGGAACTTGCTATCTGTGTCCAAGAGCACAGTAGCATAGCCAGAGGGAGGGCAGTGCAGTAAGTGCTGCACGGAGGCGCAAAGTGGCCCCTCCCACTCACCATCACGGCGAGTAGGAGGGGCCACTTTGCACCGTCGTGTAATGTCACACACACACACCCCAGCGACGCTGCTACAAGAGCAGTTTCCTTCCCAGGGCAAATGACATGGCATGGGGGGATTTTTCAGCAAGAAAGCAGCACCGGAGGTCATGGCTAACCCCACACTGCAGTCTCAATCCAAATCAGACCCTGTGACTGCTCTTTTCTTAAAAATAAAATAAAAAATGCAGAAATGCAATTAGGCATTTTATGTCCTGTCTAATCTGAACATGTCTCTGTTTGAACTTAGTTTTGCAGGTACGTTTCTGCTGGGCATGAGTCCTAGAAGGAGTAGTTCAAGAGCTCAGGCTTCCGTGATGCTTCTAGCATGTTCCATGCCTAGTGCAAAAATGTGCTACCAGATAAAGGTATCACTTTCTCCAGTACAGGACCAGCATTAGGTACTCTGTTTTTGGAAAATGGAAAGACAGCCTCAAGATGCATACATATACACTGTATATAACATTTCTTTGCCAGTAACTTGATGAACAGGCTTTAGCAGGCTGACTTGATGAACATACTGCAAAAATCTTTTTAAACAGGTGTTGCTTTTCTTCAGTAGCTTTTCTGGAGCCCCTGCAGAGCAGAGTGGAATATAATTGGAGTACCTGCCCTGTTGTCAGTCTGGGCTTAGATACCTGGATTGCTTGCAGTTAACTAATTAGGTCAGCTCCCATTTTGAGCCCACCTTCAAATGCCCCAGCAACTAGAGAACAGAAATGATAGAATAAGATTATTCCCATCCCATTTCAGTTCTGAACCTCTTGGGCTGTATTTTCACCCTCAGATCCAGCAGCACTTTGAAATGTTAATGATCTTTTCCTTCTGAATCTTGATAATTAGAGGAGGTTGTGCAGAAGCAATTAACAGCCCAGCATGTTACCTAGATTGAATTCTGAAAGCTGCAGATCCTACTATGTATCACAGAACTGAATGCAAAGACTGAACAAGGAGGAGAGCAAGAAAAAACTTGATGCCTTTTAAGAGAGAGAAATACAGGTGGGCCCCCATATCCACTGATCCCACTATCCACAGTTTCAGTTATTGACGGATTGCGGGGGACCCCCCCCCCAGGCTTTTACTTTTTTCCCCAGTAAGCTTTGTTTCTTCCTTAAACAAACAGGAGAAGTTGCAGGCAAGTAGAACGAGACTAAGTCCTAGAGAGGCTCTGCAAGGTTAACAGAAACCTTGCAGAGCCTCTCTAGGACAGTCTCGTTCTACTTGCCTGTAATGGAGGCTGCTTCTCTGTTTGTTTTAAGGAAGAAACAAAGCTTGCTGAAAGAAAAATAAGAGCTGGGGGGGGGGCAAGCATGCCTGCCCGCAGGGGAGGCAGGGCGGAGGGCCCTCAGCAAACCATGGAGGGGGTGTTCGCTCCTATCCACGGTTTCAAATATCCACGGAGGGGCCTGGAAAATATCCCCAGAGGATATGGGGGGGGGGGAGTACTGTACACACTCACATAAGTGCATGCACACACACAAAGTACCAACACTCAACTACCCACTTAGTTGGCTCACATTATGAACCCTATAATAATATTCTGAAGTTTGCTGAGTTTTTGCTTCTGCTATTCCTGCTGGAAAACGCTGTGAATGTCCCAGGTGTCCTATAGACTAGAGCAGGGGTGGCCAACCTTTCAACATGAATGCCTCTGGACCTTTAATGGTTGTATAGGTGAGGACATTTCAGCAGGTGCAGCTGCTTTAGCAATTGCAGGTGCCAAGATTCTGTCTTCTACACAACTCTTAAGAACGCAGAGGCCCTAATGGTGGAACACCGATGCTCCCTGCTTGGAGCTTTCTTATATATGTCTACTGTGCCTCATAAGAGCTATTAGGAAGTAGAGGGTCAAACAAACTGGGCCCCTCAATTGCAAGTGTTTGACCTTGAAGTGCATTCCAAGACACAATAAGCAAGGGCAGGAAAGAAGACTCAAGTGATATTTGTTAGATATAGCCTCCAGAAGTGGTGGCTAGGGGGGGGGCAGGGGGCCCCTGGGCAGCACACAGGGGTGAGAAAGCAGGCGGTGGGGGTGCCAATTGCACCGTTTTGTCAGTGGGAGGAGCGGGCGGCGGAGAGGGCAATTGTTTGGGCCCACCCTCCTGCCCTGCGCCTCTGAAGGCATGTTTAGCGGTGGCGCCGGCGACGTCACTTCTGGCAGTGACGTCACCAGGGGGGCAGCATCCCTACGCCACTGATAGCCACTACTAATTAGCTAAAAATAAAAGCAAACTACGCAGTCACCTCCAGGTGCCCATTCAGGATCTTCAGGGAGTTGTTAAGGCATTTTTACCCAAGGGTGTATATATGCAACAGGAGTTAAATGTGTACACCTGTGAGCTGGGAGGAAATGGGAACCACATTAACTAGCCTCCTGGCTTATCGTTTTAACAAAGGCCTAAGTCTCTACCTGAATTCCAGCCTACTGGATTTTTAGCTTTACATGAAGGGCTGGCCAGCTAGGCTTCTATCATGTAAGCGCAGTTGATCTACTACTGGAACGATAAGTCCCCAAACTCATTTCTTAATCCTGTAACATTATGTTTCCAATAACAATGTTGTAAACTTTGAGTAGCAGCATGTTTATACAGTATCTACAGAACATGAATATACCCCTTAGAATAAAATCATTTCATAAATCATAAAGACTATTGGAAAATAACATTGTAAAATCCAAATTTCTGTTTGATGGATAGTAAACAATTTTTGTTAGAAACAGAATCCAGAAATACTGGTGGCAGTCTCTAGAGGAAAAAATTCCTGTTATGGTATAGAAACCTCCTATTAAACAGAATTAAAAATAGTACGTATTTATCTTCCTCCTTTGGTCTAGGAAATCTTGGACTCATTGCAGGAGAACTGATCCATGACCAAAACTGTAAAGGAAAACAGGAACATCTGTTCAAAGTTTTTGCTTGACTCAGCAACATCGCCACCTACTGTCCTCTCTGGTTATGTCAGGAAAGATGCGCAGGTTTTCACATCAGCTGCACTACAGTCCTCAAACACTTTCATTTCTGTTTCATGGACAGCACTGGAACTTTCAGATGCATTTGTGTAGTCTGGAACATTTAGAATATCTTATTTTTCACAGTGATACAACATCAATACAAATCCCACTGAAATCTATGGGAGGTCTATCAGTTTTTCAAGTGTTTAAAGTTTAAACACTTGAAAAACTGATAGACTTCCCATAGATTTCAGATTTTTTTCCCATAGAAAAACTTAAAATTTTGAGAAAAAAAAAGTCTTCCATTTAGTTTAAACTTTAAACTAAATGGAAGACTTTTTTTTTTTTGCTCAAAATTTTAAGTGGTCTGTTACAGTATTAGGCTTACAGCATAACCCTATGCATGTCTACTCAGAAGTAAGTCACATTAAATTCAATGGAACCAAGTTTACTTGATGGGGACAATTTCAATTAGTAAGGCTGTAAATAAAGAATAAAATACCAGTTTTTCAGAATAAAGAATAAAATCACTTTTTCAGACTACAGTATATGTATTCCAGTAACTTAAAAGAAATTGAAGACAACCCTTCTAACAACAGATGATAGCTTTAAATGTCTTCAGTATCTCAGAGTCACCTATCTTGAGCTAATATACACATTTATTTAAATATTAAATTTAATATTCTGGCTCAGTCGGTAGAGCTGCCGCCTTGCAAAGCCCGAAGTTCGGCAAATGGCAAGTTCGAGACATGCCGCTGACAAAAAGCTGTGAAAAGCCTCCGTAAGATGTATATTATAAGATGTATAATAATAAGATGCATATTATAAGCCTCCGTAAGGAAAATGTATATTATATTAAGACAAATAAGATATAGATTACCAATCAATTAATTGTCAATTAATCATCCTCGTATTAATCAACTAAAATATTTCTATTAATTAATAGGCTTGTTTGTCCCATCCGTCCCGCTCCCCCCCCACATACACACACACACACACACACACACACACACACACACACACACCAAAATGCAGTATGTTATCCAAGTGCAGAAAAGGTAACTCTGGCTAGGTCAACAAATATGACTTGAAATAAAAAGTTGTACTGTTGTACTGAGACTTAGTTCCTCTTCCATGAACGGAAGACATGTCAGTTTGTGCAAGGCACAAAGGTTTGCCAATCTCCCCTTAACCCTGCAGACCTCTGTACCCCATACAGTCTGTTAGACCCTCCAGAGCAGATTTTTGAAGGGTGCAGGGGGCTGCTGTGCCAAGGAGACAATGGGGAAGTTAGCTTTGGTGAGTTCCTTAGGACACAAACCCAAATCTGCAGGTCTATCCAGCAGCAGAGCTAGTATGGAAATTAGCACAATACTGCTAGTGGACCAAGGTTATCGCCAAGAATAACATGGAGGATGTTTCTGCCAGAGGGTGAATTACCCTGGTCAGTCTTGGACAAGCACTCAGAAAATGAAACTACCAGTAATTTCCTCCAACTCAGAAAATAGCCCATACTTAAGCTAAATTACAAGTCAAGGTCCTCCATCAATTTGATTCATATTTCCAATGCAGAAAATAGAAAAATTCAGCAATATCTCATTTTTTTTATTATCTGAAAAAGCATCAACTATCTCCTTTAGAGGAATAAAACCTTTTTTGTGATGATGAAGCTTCAAAACATTTTTAATTCTCTGGAGGCATTCACATGAGTTCTACCATAAAGTTTATGACTTAACTGTTCTGGTTGCAGACATGAGCCAATTCTCTTCTGAATAACTTTAAAATCAAACAGTGAAGGTTGTTATATGCAGGTAAAAGATTGGGGTGTAAAGCTAAAAAGATATATCAGTATTTTCTCCCCAGAAAGACTCAAAGCCCCTTAGGCACTCTCTGGAGCAATAGCTGCAAGATCCTTCTTTCCCGTGGGAGAGGGATCTTTCTCTCAAACTTCACTGTGTGTAATAAGTATTTCAAAGTTGATTTTTCTGTACATCAGCAGCGTTTATGCCTTGAAAGAATAGGCTGTGCGCTCTTGCCATAGATTCCTTTAGCCTTGCAAGAAAGATTTGTTCTCAGTGGTGAGCCCCCTGCTGGACAATATAAGAATAGAATGCAGGAATTTGCTGGTGGCTGGAAAAGAGAAGCTAGAGCTCTTAGGACCCCCCCCCCCACCTCCCAGGTCGGTCTAACCTCTCAAGTTTTTCCTCCAGTGGCACACAATATCCAGGAATAGCTAAAGTGGATGGATGCTACTCTTCTAGTGCAAGGAGCCATGTGGCAAGAAGGAATTTAGTTTAATGAGCACGTAGGCTTACACCAACGGAGTAAAAAGCAGTCTGTCATCATCACATGGAAAAAGAACTTCTGTACGGCAGTGGTATGTTCGGACATCTGTGTTTTTCAGATTCTAAGTGGCTCTTCCTCAAAACTATCTACGAGATTGTCTTATCTTACAGGCCAAACCAAAACATACATGGTCTTTCTTTCGTTTCCAGACAAGGACTGCAAGTATCTGAACGTTTCCAGACAAGGACTGAAAGTCTCTGAACGTTTTCAGTATCTGTCCTGCAGTACATGTCGAAGAAGAGGGACCATGGGAGTAGCCTGAGTCAGAAAAGGAGTAGAGTTCAGGTCCTGGAAGGCTACTGTCAGTCAGTTGCAGGGAGCTCAAGCAGAACACGATGCCACCAGGGGCCTTGCTGGGAGGCCAGCGCTGGGACAGGAATGGGATTGCAAGGCAGTAGCAGGCAGGGCAAGAAATCGGAAGGAAACAGCACTGAAGTGCTTCATCTTCATTTTATAAGAGGTGACTCTGGGGCGGGGAAGGGTCTGACTCATGGTTTCCATTCAGATTACACCAAAGGTGTTCATTTTAGTTCTTACTTGATTTACAGCCCAATCCTGACTAACTATAGGTCGGCAGAGCTAGCACTCTGCCAGCCTAGAGTGTTGTAAATGTGCCATAAAGCACATTTTCGGCACCCTGAGAGTAAACAGCGCCGGCACGGAGGCCGGCACAGTTCACTCAGCTGCCGTCCCGAACCTGCGCCAGCCGATGCAGGTGAGTGCTGCACCGGATGGTACAGGGGGGTGGGGAGGGCAGGCAGGGGTGGCGAGGGAGGGGTGCCATTGGCCAACCTGGGCTTGGAAGGGGTGGGAATATCGGCGTTGAGTTGCACCGATATCCTGAGCCTCGTCGCAGCTCGGGCCAGCTTTACACAGCCTCCTCAGATGCCAGCTTCAGACCTGGCATGCATCCAAGGATGCCCACTGTGGCCTGCACCAGTCATACCAGGGGAAAGGGACGAATGTCCCCTTCTCCCGGTGTATGTGGTGCAGGATTGGGCTGTAAAGGGGACGAATGTCCCCTTCTCCCAAGGTGTGCTTGGGCTGTGCCTGGGCAGGCCATAATGGGCTCAGGCTGTAGTAGCTGGCCCTTTAGGACGGCCGTGCATACTTACACAGGATTGCGCTGTTGATTTATTCTTTTCTAGTTCTATGCAGATTTTGGGACCAAAGGACAAATACAGACATGAACGTTTGAAAAGAACTGCACACAAATAGTGAGAGAGGGTGTGTGTGAGAGTAGATCCCTAGGAAAACAACCAAATCATACTGATTTATCTTAATTAAAACTGCAAATAGTTTATTTACATTACTCACAGCCCAATCCTCAGACCCTCCCCCACCAATGCAACCACCCCAGAGTGCGCACTGCATCGTGCGGGGGAGGGGCAGTTCTGGATGCCTCCTTCGAGAAAGGGACCATTTGTTCTCTTGTCCGGAAGCAAGCCTCCACTGCCTGGATGTGTCTACTCAGACCTGCATGAGCGATTTAGCTGGTGCAAGTCTGAGTGGTCCCAGGAAGGCAGATTGAGGCTGGGAAGGGGGATAGGATATCAGTGGTGCTGCTGCTACCAATATTGCCCACTTCCTAGCCTCAATTCTGCTCCCCTCCCTGTTCGTCCTGTTCCTCTCCCTCCCTGCCCCATTTTGCCCCCCGCCTCCCTCCCACCCCCCATACTGATCAGCACTGGGGCTCCTTTCCAGTCTGCTGGCATGTGAACATGGCCATTCATTGCTTGTGGTAGAGGCTTAAACCCACTGAATGGCATGTCGTGTTTTGCAGCAGCCGTAAAGGAAATTGCGCTGCTGGAACACTAGTTCCAGCAGCACAAGGCCCTCATAGGATTGGGCCACCAGTAGCTTACAGTTACAGGTTGGACCTTGGTATCCGTGGGGGTTCCATTCCAGACACCAGCACCACCACCACCACCACCACCCTGCAGATACTGAAATCCGCATAAAGTGAAATCGCTTTGGAGCGGATACGGGGGCCAATGTAAAAAACTTTTAAAAGGGGGGGAGTTAAAAAGTAGTGTTCCTTACATTTTCACTGGCAAACCGCTCCATTTGTAGGGCTGTAGATGGTGAAATAGTGCTTCTACAGCCTCTTACAGGTCCCCCTCCCTTCCCCAAGCTTGCCCCAATGCATTCTGAGGCGACCTTGGAAAAGGGAGGGGGGAATTTGTGTGACCCGGAAGAAGCTGTACGAGCATGGTTTCACTGTCTACAGCCCTGAAAATGGAGTGGTTTGCCAGCAAAAACATAAGGAATGCTATTTTTTAACCTTTTTTTCAGGTTTTTACAGTTGCCCCCGAATCTGTGAGCATCCGCATTGAATGAAATCTGCAGATGCTGAAACTGCGGATATGGAGACGTGTATGGGTCTTAGTTTGTTCCTAAGTGAATGAACCGTTGTATGAATGAGCTGGTAAACTGAAGGAACAAGTCTTAGGTGGCTGATTGTTTCCTTCACAGGGCTTTGTGGCAAGATCAGTCATTTTTCAGTCAAACTGATGCATTTGTTTGTGGTTTGGGGTTCAGTTGCTTTGTTAGTTCATTCTTATTTTGCCACAACTTCCAATTCTAAGTCATTGAGGCAGAGCAACTGAAGAAGGCGGCAGGATTTTGTGGCAAATTGTCTATGCCAGGTGGAAAACTGGTATGATATTCAGTGCAGCGAATTACGGCAAGTACATGGAAACACAATCGTTCAAATGCCGTTTACAGTTTCCTCTGCATGATGAAGCCATTGTATGGATCAGGCCTGCACAAGTTGTGACCCACCACGACAAAACAGTCCACCAGCCATGATGTCTTCTGGCATGCCAGTTAGTCCTGATTCTGTCTTTGCTGTCCTAGACAAAATCATACCTGTATGCTGTCCATGGGCTGTCATACACGTATGACAGACTGTGCCCAGCCTTGTGGGTTACGAATTAGGCAAGCCTGTCACATGTTTGACTATAGCCCAAATGAATATTTAAAGGGACTGTGAAAAGCTAGAAATATATACTGCATATTAGTAAGCACTATTATACCAGACTGTCCCACTGAGCCTCGCAATATAGTAAGAAAGCCTACTAATACTAATAGCCACAAGATGGTGCATTTCTATAGCATTGTCTCCGCTCCCTTCCAAATCAAAGTGTTTGTTGGATTTGTCAGATGTTATCCATGGGCTGACTTATGGGTCTGTTTTAAGAATGAATGAGCTAAATACCAATGAATAGCCTACACACCAAAACGTGCTGTGGAAATATTTGATAATTCTATCAGTTCTCAAATTGTTAAAAGGATACCTTTCATAATGGAAAATTTGATAAACTTTCAAAAGAGAAGGGAAATGTCTGTACAATATTTCTTCAACCAAAGAACTAAGCAAGGAATACACTTGGATGGTTTTGTTTGAATGCAGTTGAATGAAAGTCCAGGCTTCCCCAATACACAATTTGAAAACCATGGGGCAAAGGAGTACATATTGCACTGTTTGTTCTTGCAATTGAAAGAAGGCAGTTTCATGAAATATTTCTTGGGGTTTGCATGTGAGACAGTCAGATAAAACTGAAACATTCCCAAGATACTGCTGTCATTTTGGGATGTGCATGTAGTATAATGTAGTATATTTTATATTATGTGCGTGTAGTATATTTTAGGACAGAAAAGCCCCTCAACGTTTACTTTATGCAAGTCAACAACTTTTCAAAAGAAAAATGAAGTGTTTATGTCACAGTAGCGCAGCCTATTATGCTTGATGAAGCCCTTGTCACGTCCGTTCTGTTATAGCAAAGTACAAGGAAGATGTCACAGAATTAAGTTGCCTTTTATAGAACCAAAAATATGCTCCTTTTTTGCTTTACATTCCAATATTTCCTGCCCATATTCTCCCCCCCTTCCCCTTTATTTCAAGTATCATACAAGTGCTCATTTTCTTATTTAAACCCTAAAAACGTAGCATTTTCTTCACTCTAAAACAGATCACTGTTGGAGCAATCAAATTCTCAAATATACAAATAGAAAAGATACCCCAGAACTTAATAAGGAATGGGAGTGTTCTGAAATGAAGACCTTCCATTATATTCTGTGGGACTGTGATATTCTGGGATGTGGAACACTCCCTTACAAAGAGGGTTATCTGGCTAACCACTGCTGTCTCGCCCTAACCCCAAACCATTTCTGACTTCCTGTAGCATGAAAAAATGGACCTTTGGTCTCTCCAAGGCTTGCATGGTCTTATTTTCATTCCATTGAAATCCTTTATTAGACCAGGCTGTGTCGTCTTCTTCTTCATTCCTCTGCCTTTCTACAGTAACTACATCTTGACAGCTTACCGCTGTTGTTCACTAGAAGAAGTCCACAGATGGGGATGAAACGTCGTGCTTTTAACTGTAAGATTGTTTTAAAAGTTTAGGGTGTTTTACATGTTTTTAACGTGTTTTAATGTGTGTTTTTAATGGATTTTTAAATGGTTTTTTACTGGTTTTACTGCAATTTCTACATGGCATCAGAACCTGTATACCCTATGTCTTCGATGACCACTGTTTTTTGTTTGTTTGTTGGGTGAGCTGTACTGTTATATATTAAAAGAAACAATGGGGGTGACACCATGAGCTACCTTACCGGGGTTGACACCAACCCTAGTGACACCACTGGGAGGAGGTGCAGGGGGGTGACACAATGAGTTCTCGCACTGTTTGATACAAACTGTAGAGACACCTCTGCAGGGATGGCTCCACTCACCACACCAATACGTTGGGACTTCCAGAGTGGGAGGCACATTAGTTTGTTACAGAAAAAAACAGCAAACAATTTTGTGGCACCTTAACAATTAACAAATGTATTGTAGCAGAAGTTTGTGTGGACTAGAGTAAAGCTGCATCTGATGATGTGGGCTCTAGTTTACAAAAGCTTCTGCTGCAATATATTTGCAGCTCTTTAAAGTTAGGCTTACAATCTGCCTCGGAAAAACCGGGACTGTCCTGGTTTCCAGGGCTTGGTCCCAGCCACCGGGCCCGGAACCAGGGAAATCCCAGTTTTCCGGATCCGCCACTGCTGCTGCTTCCACGATTTTAAAAGGGTAAATGTTTTCCTGTGTGGCCATCTTGGATCTCGCAAAATCTCACGAGATCCAAGATGGTAGTGCCCAAATCTCATGAGGGCACATGAGACAGTAGCACACTGCTTCATGTGCCCTCACGAGATTTAGGCGCCGCCATCTTGGATCTCATGAGATTTCGCGAGATCCAAGATGGCCGCACAGGAAAACTTTTACCTGTGGAAATGTGGAAGTTGGAAGCAGCAACAGCGGTGGCAGGGGGAGTGGTCGACTTCAGTGACGAGTCCTGGCTGGCCTGAGCAGCTGGCCAGCCAGGAATTGGATGCTGCTGCTGCAGCAGGAAGCAAGCCAGCAAAAAAGGCAAGGAAAAAGCGGCGAAAAGGGGCTAAACAGCGGGGAAAATAATTAAATAATTGAAAAAAATCGGCTGCCCTAATACTATGCACCCGCAAGAGAGAGAGAGAGAGAGAGAGAGAGAGAGAGAGAGAGAGAGAGAGAGAGAGAGAGAAGCAATGTGACATGAAAATAAAAAAAAATCTGGAGGGAAAAAAAGTAGGGGGTGTCCTGGTTTGGGCACCTCAAAATCTGGTAAGCCTATTTAAAGTGCTACAATACCCTTTTGTTGTCTGGGATATGTTGCCGTGTACTTTGTTACTATCCCTAAGCTTCTGCTTCTTTATGACTTCTGTTGGAGCCCTGGAGCCAACAGTGTGACTAGGATCCCTCTGGAAAGGGAAATTTGTATGCCATGGGTGGAGTTGTTAAGGAAAACAGTATCTGTAGATAATTTCCTGTGGGAGTACAATTCCCAGCTCACACATGATACCAGCCACACAAGAAGCACGTGGAAGTCCACCTCTTCTACATCATGCAAATAGTTTCAGAAAGGAGCCATGTGGGGAAACACACTTCCTCATCCAGAATTTGGGGTTGTATTCACGGCAGCAGATCAGGTTCGTGTGAACATCTCATCATAGATTGTTAGTCCAGTCACAACATAAATGACCTCCAGGCAGTGGCGTCACTGCAGGGGGGGGCAGAGATCTAAGTTCCGCTGGGATCGGAGCCTCCGTTACACGGAGGAACGAAGTGGCCCCGCCCCCTCGCCTTCGGAGCCTTTCAGGGAAGCGAAAGCAACTCACAGGAGACTCCCTGCGCATTGCTTTCGCTGCCCTGAAAGGCTCCGAAGGCGAGGGGGCAGGGCCGCTTCATTCCTCCGTGTAACGGAGACTCCGATCCCAGCGGAACTTAGAGCTCCACCCCCTTCAGTGACGCCACTGCCTCCAGGGATGATGGCAGATGCTGAATCTGTGCCTTCTCCTGCCACATGACCTTGCCAAGCATCCATTGGGTAGACGCACTTACACAAGTCCTTCCACGCCGCTCATTGCTGCATAAGGAAATCCATGGATCAGATTCATTGTGGGATTCATACGCATGAACATGCAAAAAACAAATGAAGAATTAACAGAGTGAGGGGGAAGCATTCAGATAGTTTTGTCAGACGATGGAAAGCAAAGTGATGTTGCCTGCATGTGTGCATTGGTAATAAAAGATGAGACATGAACAGCGCAATTCTATCCAACTTACACCACCGGTGTAACCAGCGGGGGAGGGCAGGGCGGAAGGCTTTGGAGGGGAGGGGAGATTTAAATCCCATTTGAATTCCCCTTTGGAGGGGATTTGAATCCCCCTTCCATTCTGGGGCCTCCCGTTCTCGCAGCACCGTTGGTTACACCGGTGGTGTAAGTTGGATAGGATTGCACTCAAAAAAAGGTAATAGATGATTAAAGTAACAGAAATGTAAGGATAGCAATACCAGCTTTAGAACTGATGATGAACTCTGATTGGTCTAATTTAGAATTGTGCTTAGCAATCTGAGCCATTTTCTCACAACACTGAGTGATACCTGGGGGTATTTTGACCTGAATCAGACACCATCTTATTCCTGATGACTTCAGAAGGATGGCACCCTTTCCCCAGTGTTCAAAACCATTCCTTGGCAGGGGATGTCCCTGCTCTAGGGGCAATGGCAGATTGGTCTCTCCTATTGTCATCATCCCTAATGCCTGGAACATTGCTTTGATATTAACTCAGGTACCAGGAGACCTGGGAAATGTAATTTTCCAAGGACCCTAATGTCCATCAGGCACGCGTAGAAAATTAAATTTTCCAGCGCTTCTGGCAGCTGGTTCACTGCAATAGTAGCATTCCAGACACTACTATTCATGAGAGAGAGAGAGAGAGAGAGAGAGAGAGAGAGAGAGAGAGAGATCCCTTCCTCTTGTTTTCAGTGGAAAGGGTAGCCGGGAGAAGAAGATTAGAATCTGAGCCAGAGAAGATCTCAGAAGACACAATGATAACCTTCATATTTCTCATTTTTCAGGAATGCAAATATTTGATTTACCTTACAAGTTCAGCCCCAACACACATTAGGACTCTGTTCTAAATTTTCCAGGAACAAAGAGCATATGAGCATCAAAATATATTTTGATCACAAGCTTCACATCTTAACATTTTCTTGCTTCATAACTCTACCTAGACTCTCCCAAACAAGCCTGTTGACATTTGTGCATGAAAGACAGTATGCAAGAGGCTATTTTGAAATTTTCCATTTCCCTTGTCAACCAGGCTGCATACCTTTATTCTGCAGAATACCTTTATTCTTACACATCAAGATTCCAGTGTGTGATATAAAGTGACAGGAGCACAGCTGTTCCTCAGCATAAATGAGGAAGGAGTCAGGAATGCAGGAGAGATAAGACCAGTTGATAGAATCTCCTCAGGAATCCCAATATATTACTAATCAGTGGAGATGGGGAAGAATGGAAGTAAAGAGAAGCTGTTACTCCTTCCCCAGCTCGATAGGTCACCCAGGGTCTGATTTCATACAGTATAAAAACACTGCAGAATGAGAGAGGAAGGAAAGTTTTAGTAGATTGCTATGCTAGTGGGTAGCATTTGACAGGCAATCAAACAGCCCAATCCTATTCAGGATTGGGCTATCAGAAGGAGGGGTTTATGAATTGGGCTGTAATAGATTCAGGGTCAAACGAAAGTTGATTATCAGTTCCAAGAGTCTTCCATTTTTTTAAAAATGAAAAGCTGCCACAGGAGGCTGAAATCAGAAGCAGAAGAATGATTTGGGGGAGAAGTTGCTTAGCCCTTTTTTTCATCCTGCTACTGTGACCCCACTTTCAGAATCCTGTAGGAACGTTTCCCTCATGGGAACAGAAGCAGCTAAGGAGGTGAGTGAGTTTGAATTGTCAAATGGCAGAATGGAAAAGGGTTAAGCAACTCCTCCTACTACTAGTGCTCTGCTTCTGATTTGTCTCCCATGGCTGTTTTTCATTTAAAAAAATCCCCAGAAAGAGAATCACAGGACTTCCTGTCACATAGTTTAGCCCTGTGCTGAAAGCTCCAGGGGATATTTAAATACAACACTTTTACTAGTTCTGTGAAGTAATAAAAATGACCACTAGAGGGCCCTGTTAACATATTCAGTCAAATGCAGTATTCAACCTAAGGAATAGCCTTCATGACCCTTACTGAAATGCAACTTGGCAATCTCCGAATTTTGTAAGCATATTATTGTATAAGTCATATAATGTATGAGCATGATCATAATCCAGTTTATAGAAGTGAGTTTGTTGAATTTTCCATACAGACAGTAGTAGACTTGTGCTGCATGGAATTTTCATGAGGCTTGATGTTTAATGTGAAAATCCCTGTTTTGCATGGGCACAAACATTTCAGTTTTGACTACTGTTAATAATGCCATGTGACATCATAGTGCTCAACCAATAAAGTTCTGTGCTGGAAAGGCTGAAGCATGATATGCTGGTGCACACTGCGGTGCGTTTTGTCATGGTGTATCCTGTTCTCATGATATATCCAGGTTGAATGAATGCGCATGCAGCAAGATCACAGCAGCAGGGCCTTCTTCCTGATCTATAGGTCAGTGTTCAGTTCAGTGCCTCCATGATGTTTATAACTCTGCATGCATCGGGCTCTCTCCAAACAGGAACACTGTTTGGAGAGAGCCTACAGGAACTACATAATTGGATAGGAGAGTGAGAGAGACGGAGAACCTGTCTAGCTAACCATCTTGAGAGAGAGAGAGAGAGAGAGAGAGAGATTCCCAACTGTCTTCTAACCATTAAGAACAAATATTCTGGACGATTAAACTGGCACTCTGGTTAGAGAGAGAGGGTGGTGGCGGTGGTGGTGGTGGAAGGAAGTCCGCCTGAGAATAGCAATCTGCATACTAAAGGAGTGGAAAAGAGAAAACAAGATAGGAAACCTCGCATGGTCCCTCCAGTTAGCTAACTAGCTGTATTGCCCCCTTTAGGTGCTGGATGCTAGTGCAGGGTTGTTGTACCTTTCTTGTCTTCCAGCACAGGATACATGGGCAGTTGGTCATCTGTACCAGCTTGTTAAGTCCCAGAACACTGGGCTCAATCATGCAGTTGGAGACAATGGATAACCACCTTTCCATATGGTACAAGAATCACCTGTACCATATGTACAATTCAGGGGCTTGTTTGTGGCTCTTGGTTATCTGCATCCTTCCAAAATCCGCTCTCATACCTATGCTTGTCGGTTCCTTCCCTTGAGGCTACATTTATTCTGAAATGTTCCTGACTTCCAAAGAAATTAGCTCAGCAGATTCCCAGAGGAGCTTGTTCTGTTCCCCTCTATCCTTTAGCTGAGAGCAGCACAACTTGTTTCTCACCAAATGGCTGACTGCAGGCAGGCCACCAACAGCGTCATACTACAGCGTCACCAAGGCTCAAAAAACATCCTGGTTTTGCTGCCTGCCCCAAACTGCAAGAACGGAGGAGCTGGCGGGTCACAAATTGTACTGATTTAGATGTTTCTGCTTGTACCTACCCTAAGCAGACTTTCCTCCTTTTAAGCCACTTGTTTTTTACCCTAACTTCACTGGACATAGTGAGTCAATTGTGATAGGCTGGCGCCCTACACATCTCACATCCCTTAGGCACAGTTAATCCTTCACTGGTACCCATCAGGCAACAAAGGGAAACACGCAGACACATTTCAGGAGTTTATCTCCTGAAATCCATTTCCTGTAACCCTGTGGCAATTCTTGCTGACCAGACAAAGAGAAGAAGGAAAGACACTGAAGCAGCTGTGCTAGGAGAGGCAACTTGGAGGTGTACTGAAAATCACTTTGTGCATTTTACAGAAAGGTGGGATATATTAAATATTTTGATACAAATAAATACCTAAATAAATAAAAGCAGAATCTATGTCCTGTGGCACAGGATGAGGAAATGAAAGGCACAGGCATTCTGACATTCCTGTGCAGCGTTACAAAAGTTACCAAAAATAAAACCCCACCTCAAACCCATACAAAGGAAGTAGCTGAAAGCCAAAGTGCGTTTGTACAGAAAGTGGGTGGGTGGGTGGGTGGGGGGGCTTGCAGAATGTCAAGCTCAAATGCCAAATCCAACAGTAGGATTTCATGAGCTCTTCAGTGGCTGTTTCCAGCCACACCTGTCCCGTCTGTTTTTACTTTTACCCATAATTATTAAAACCTGCTTGTTTGCATAAGCCTTCCTTTCTCAGGAACTGGCAGGTTAAGTTAATCCATTAGCCTGTTGTGTACGTTTTAATAATGTATCCATGGTGCACTCTGTGTCTCTTAAAGTGAGCAAATTACAAACGTATGCCTTGCTTTACAGTCTGCTATTGTCTGAGGATTTATAGTCTGCTTTATACCATGACACTCAGTTCTATAAACTAAAGGCCGAGGCCCATGTTCATAGGAGGGGCCATCTGGAGGGGCTGAACCCAACCACCCCCCCAGTTATGGTCAGATGCCCCATTACTTTTCCAATGGGGAGAGTGGGAAGATCATCCACTTGGTTGCCTTTACCTCTTGCTTGGAGGACCAAATATAGAGCACAACCCTCACAGCCTCCAGCAACTTGGCACCTGTGCTGACCCAGTTAAATTCTACATTTTCTGGATAAGTGCGTTTAGTGGGTCTGAACTCTGAATGCAGTTTATAATAGGCATCCCATCCAAGGAGCTAGTTTTTTTAAGTGTGTGCGGTCATCAGGCATTCTCACTTTCTGTTTATTTGCTGTGCTGGTGTAAAACGTTAAAAACTGGTTTCAGTGTTTGTGTTCCTTCTTGTCGTTCACATTTCAGAGTCTTGCCTTCTGTGTTTTGCATATTCTTATTATTTCCTTATCCAGAGCTGGGTGTTTTGGCCTCAATGGAATGGCCGCAGCATCACTAACTTTGGTAATAACAGGTTCCATAGACTGGAAGCTGTTGCCTCCAGAGGAGAGTTTGCTTCTTCCCCCTCTGAGATCGGCATGTCTTTGTGTGAGGAATCCAGTTTTGGTGGAGCAGGAAAATCTTGATTTTAAAATGGGAATGTGGGTTTTCTTTGCACTGACAGAGCAGCAGTTCAAACCAGTTGCTGCCCGAGGCAGAAGGCAATGGAGTGAAGCCACCGTTTGTTTCCCTATGGATTCAAGCGGCTGCCCTACCTCGTTCACAGCTGGCAACAGACTCTCCTCTCCTACTGAGAAATCACATTAGATGCCAACTGTGAAGGAGAAATTATGTTGACATTCTGAAGCTTTGTCTACAGCAGAGAAATTTACTGTTCCAAAGAACTGCTTGCTCAATCCTAGTTTGGTCATAAAGCATCTCTCACATCCATGCACCTAGTGCTGCAATCAGCTCTGTGTGCCAGAGAAAAAGTCTTCCAAAAATAAAAGACTCTGTTAGTGTTAACAGCAGCACAGTTAAAGATCATCCCACTGAGATGATTCTCTTGCCACTGTCTCCAGGGAATTGTTTGTTTTGAGAGGCCCACCTGAAGATTTCAGCAAACCGAATGGATTTGCTCTGTTTGACCACAGAGTAGAATGACAGTCGTATGAGACAGGAGTGGGGGGCAGTCAGGCACTCACTGTCTTTGAATTTCTGAGGAATTCCACACAACGTGGCATAGCAGTGCACGCAGCTCAGGCCCCCAAGTGTGTCTCACCTTCACAACTGCTAGTGCTGGCCACGTTTCCAAATAGAAGTGATTTTCCATGTAGGAAATTCATCTTGGAAGAAGCAGCCCTGAGAACCAGGGAGGTTAAGTAGCAGGAGTGCTGATTTATGACCTGTCAGGATCGTCATTCCTGATACAGTACTCACTTTTAGTTGGCATTCACATCTCTCTAGCCTGTCCTTCAGGATCAACCTTCATTCGAAAAATCACTTGTTGAGTGCTGTGTAACTTTTGAAGCATTACCTGGGCAAAATGTATGAAGCATGAAGTTGCAAATAACTGCTGTGGGCAGACAGCTGGGATTTCACAGCTGAAGAAATGAAACGGTGCTGAGGAGGGAGGTAAAGAGTAAAAAAAAAAAAGGATTGGAATAGGAATGAATGGGGATGAAGAGAACAGAGCCAGAACTCGAATATGATGTTGTTTTCAATATAAAGGAATAGCAACAGAGTGACAGCCAGACAGAGTGATACTGATAGCATAGCAAAAAACATGTCTCCAAAGGTTGTAATGTAGTTTGAATTCTGAAACCAGTGGCGCTTCCTTTAAAGCAAGTGTGATCAGGTTTGAGTTACCAGGTTGTCTCTACAGGACAAAGTATCACCATTCTATTTTGAACTGCTACAGAAGTGAAAACTGTGTTTCAAGGTATCTCACAGGGACCTAGCTGTGAAGAAAGTATGTGTTTTTATTATATCTGTAACAAGTTATACAATAGTTTGTGTTTTATAAACTACACATGGATTGAATGTGTGTTAAGTCTAAGGCAGTCCACGATCACTAGGCACGTGAGTTAGGAAGCCAACAAATGCTGCCCCCCCCTTCCTCACCCCTTGCCCCCCACTGCCACTGAACTTCTTCAACTCATCCTCTGCCACTGCCTGGTTTGGTGGCAGGAGCACGTGAGAATCACCACTCTGTTCTCTTCCCACACTCACTGTATTTGAACAGGAGGAGGAGGAAGAGCTGAAGTGTGAAGGCGAAAAGAACAGGAGGCTAGAGTATCTCTGGGGAAATGCTTTAGGGCGGCCACCACTCCCTCCTGCGCACTTCCTCTTCTGCTCTGTTCCCTTCTTCCTTTCTAAGTGCAGTGAGTGGGACTGAAAGAAGAGGCAAACACAGAGGTGAGCAAATGCACTCCTGCGAAACAGCTGTCTGAGGTAAGGCAGCTGTTGGGCAGGAGTGCACTTGCTCACCTCTGTGTTTCCTGATGAAGAGCCACCTGCGGTTCAAAGTTTGTTGGGATTTTTCCGTACATAGGTTGCTTAGAATTACTCTGTTTCTGCACCCAGTTTCAATGTTCTTGCAATGTGCTCATTCTGGGAGCTTCCCTCTTGCAGAACCTTGGGAGACAAGACCATCAGAAGTGCATTTACATGAACACCAAGGAACAATGTGGCATACTTCTGTATGTTGCATACTTCTGTATGCCCCCCCCCCCGAAGCCACAGTGGAGGGAGAAACATTACCTACACAAAAATTGTGTCCACGCGTTTTCCCCTAAGTGCACTGGCATCACTGCAGGGGGGGCGGAGTTCTAAGTTCCACCACGATCCGACCCTCCGTTACACGGGTGAACAAAGCGGCCCCGCCCCCTCACCTTCGGAACCATTCAAGGCAGTGAAAACAATGCACAGGGAGTTCTCCTGTTTTTACAGTATTGCACTGAGGATTTCCCAAACCTGCTCCACACCTTTGACTGCCCCTGGCAGGGGTGGGGAAACACTCACAGCATAATGACGTCAGGACACAAGGTCATTGTACCATACCAGGCATGGCAGAGCTGAAGGGGAACGTCAAACGAGGAGGCCATTATTTTCAGCAGCAAATGTTGAAAGTGTTACTCATAACATGTTGTTCTATTCTTGATTTCCCCAAAAATGTTTTACAGGTTTTTCCATCAGTCGGAGGAGACAGACATATAGTTGCGCATTGCGTGGAGATAAATGCAAGAGCCAGACAGAAAATCCAAGCAACAATTAATCTTTTTGTGGCCTACCCATATCCCACAATGAAGCTACACTGTTGGAAAGAAAAGTGGGCCTTCGTTCTTATTTATGTGTGTGGGGCTCCCAAGAGAAGACATCCTGTGGGTATGAGGACAGGAGTTATTTACCATTTCTGAATAGGAATATTTTGTGCAAGGGAATATAAACTCATGGAATATAAACTTAAACTGTACTAAAGAGGCACTTGTTTCATCATTTGCTCACAGTCTGCTGAGGGCATTTCATGGCATTTTATTTGTGCAAACATAATTCTACTTCTAGCATGTTTCAAGATTTTGGAAGAGAGATGGGAATCACTGAATTATATCAACAAAACAGAGGGTTGGCTTTAGGCCTTTGGGGTATGACCAGCTGAAGTTAAGCACTTTTAAGCCCCCTTGATTTTAACTGAAGTCTTAAGGTTTCAATCCTATACACACGTGCCTGGGGTAAGTCCCATTGAATGCTATGGGGCTTACTACTGATTGCTTACTACACTTACTATGCATATATGATTGTGCTGTGTAGGCTGCAATCCTGGGAGAAAGGTCCAGTAAGGATTTCTCAGTAAATATGCATGTGATTGTTCCATTAAGCACCTGCGTAAATCTCCCTGTGGCCTTTGAAATTGCTTAATTTTAGCTGGATCTTGACCTAATGTTTCTTGCTGCAGATTTGCAGGATGTTTGTATAGCACTGCACAAAGCTTATTAGACAGCTCATGAATAGGCAATCTGCAATTTTTATTTAAGCATTCAATTAATGCTCATCTAGTGTTACATTACTGGCTTCTGTTCTCATCAGAATGAGACTGAAAATACAGCCCTAGCTAGCACAATCAAGTTTATTTCTATGGACTTATGAATCAGACTCAAAACATTTATGGTGTATCCAGGCCATCAGTGAATGCATGCCCCAAAACATTTTATCCATTCTATAAGAGGGGAAAATATAATATTATAATGTATAGTCCACTCCAAATGGGGAGGAAGTAGGCATGATGCTGTTTGCCCCTTAGACAAAATCTAAGGTAAGTGTGCATTCCAGCGCTGGAGAGAGGGAGTCCACAACCTTTAACAGCTTGGTAAAATCAAAGCAATCAGGTCATGAAATGGCAAGGCATTATTACAAGGAAGGAATTGCCTTGCTGATTTTTTCTACTTTTTGTAAAAAGGCTAGAAAACCACTCCCAAACTGTAGCGGTACCCTTACAATGCAGTCCTCCTAGGCATGTTCACTTAGAAGCAGTGGGAAGCATGTTCACTTTGTTCAGTGGGGTTTACTCCCTAGTACGGATGTTTAGGATTACAGCCTTAAAGCCCAATCATATGCTGGCCTCTGCTGACAGAACAAGCATGCATACGGTTGCAAATGTACCGTAAGGCATATTGTGGTAGCGCAGAGCCTCATGGCGCCAGCAGAAAGACCTGCACTGGCCTGCTGGCGCCAGATCCCAGTGGAGCCCCCACTGGAGCAGGTAGGCTCCTGCTGGGCTGTGGAGGGGGAGGGGGAGGGTGGAATGGGGCAGAGAGGGGGTGCTCCAGGGCAGGGGGAGGGTGGGGAGAAGGGCAGATCAGGTCCAGGAGGGGGTGGGTTCAGTGACGGAGGCCTCCGCTGAATCCGATCCCCCTACCCGGGCTTGAAATCCCGATTCAGAGCTGCCCGAATTTGCACCAGTCATTTTGCTGGTGCAGATTTGAGTAGCCCCATAAAGGCTGCTGGGGCTCAACATGGGGTATGTGGATGAACGTCCCTTACCTCTAGGAGACCCCCAGCAGCCTCCAGCCCTGCGCTGGAAACAGCGGAGCCTGCCCCAGCGCCGCTGCATCCCAGCATGGGGCTTTGAGTAGGATTGTACCGTTAGTCTCCAAGGCTGCAATCCTATGGACATTTTATTGGGAGTAAGTCCTGATGAATTCAGTGAGACTCATTTCTGAATATTAACATGCATAGATTTGGCTGCTAAAAAGAACACAACAAAAGGTCACAAAACAGTTTAGGTAGAGGAAGTTGTATTCACAGCACTGATGCTATCCAATAGGTACTTATGACATTCATACAACATATTTCTACAATGAAAGTAGCAATGGGGGAAAAACACTCAGGGGGATGAGTAGCGTTTTCCCCAAGTACAACATATAGCACATCTATTTCTAGGAAAATGTGACAGAGAAGTAAGAAGAACAGGAAAAGCAAGTATCATGTACTTCCTGTTGCTGTGCTTTTTCTTAATGTCCAAAGTAGTCTTTCACACCTCCTCCTATAGTGAGATGTAGAAACCCACAATGCTAAAATACTCATTTTCTTTTTTAATTCCGGCTTCTCATCTTGTTCTTTCAAGTAGCAGGAGCAGGAACTTCTTCAATGTGCCACCTCTAGGTTTCCGAAGAACAGTAGACTGCTATTTTTGTTTGTTTGCTTGAATTTCTGTTGCTCCTGAACTCTCCAGAAGCTGTCATGGTGCTGCCTCCTTCCACAATGGAGCAAAGCACCCATTCCAAACATTCAGCACCTGGGATGGTTGCCATTTATGTTACACTTCCTCTGAATCACCCCTGAGCAGCAAACAGAAAAGTGTTAAGACCAGGGATGTGGATCAAGTCTCTTACTCCAAGTCCCGAGTCTTTGGTTGGGAGTTGCGAATCCCTATCTATTTAATGGGGAAAATGGGTTTAAACCTGAATAAAATTGGACTTGTCCTAAAAACTCCAAGTCTCGAGTCAAGTCTTCCAAGTCTTTTACAATCACTTTACAATCACCGACTCAAGTCCAAGTCAATAGACTCAAGTCTACATCACTGGTTAAGGCTGCTGCTGGTTTTGGATTGTAGAATCTTGGTGCTTTTAATCATGAAGGGTTTACCCTGGCAAGGAAACAATGTTTGGTTACCTGTAGGAACAGCCAAGAAGTGCTTGCTTTCCCCATTAAAAAGGAAGGGAAAGGTGTTCGTAACTTTGTTTTACTGCTATGTTTAGCCCAGTTTACCATTAAAAATATGAAAACAGAAAGAAGTGCAGGGGGGGGGGGCTTAACATAGCAGGTACCCTCTCATCCTCCCCGATTTCCCATCTGCTTATGGCTTTATTTTATTTTGTATTTTAAGGATGAGTCAGTAATGGAAGCTTTACTGTGATATGTTTTAACAGACTGTTGTGCAACATGCATTGTCTTGAAGATTCTCAATTGCTTTAAGAAGTATTTGCTTACAGAATCATGTGCTGTCATCACACAGGGATATTGCCCCCCAATGTCCTTAACAACTCACTTTTTTTTCACACAACAGAACATTGTAACATGGTGTTATTTTTATATATTTTTTTCAGCATGAAAAGGATATAAGGATTTCCAGCTCTTATATCCATTGTTCTCATCACATTAAATAGGTTAGAGGAGCAGTGAGTGGTATGTTGTTATCCAAAGCTACCCAGTGAGTTACGTGGCCAATATTAGCAATAATAAATCACTTTAAAAAATATAGATATACGGTATATCCCATCTCACCTTTCACAGAGTCCATTCAGACTCCATTCAGACTCTTCCATCTCAGCATTTCCTCCCAAAATACTTGATTCAAACATTTGACCAACTAAATAAAAACTAAACAATTCTGAGTACATCCAATCAGCATGTTATCTACCTTGCAAAAAAGGGGGGGTATGTTCTCCCTGAAAATTCCTTATAGTAGTGTTCTTGTTTTAATCTTTCCATTTTCATCACAGGAGCTGGTCCTGTTCCAGTTCACACATGCAGCAGCCTGTGCTCCTCCTGTTCTTTTTGTGGGTGCACAAGCCTGCTCTAGTTGTAGCCTGGCTGAAATTGAATAGATGCTTTGGTTGTATGAACCTGCACCTTCATGCGGCTCATGTATTTGTGGCCGCTACAGTTTTTGTCATGGTGTCAAGCATTTTTTTCAAGCTGTTGCACATATAGGAATTGGAGCAGTCATCCGGAGCACCATCTGGAGCAGCACTGATTCACATAAAGAACTCTTCCATCTGCGTAAGTATGGTTCTAGATTTATATATGGCAAAAATATATTTGTGGAATATTCATATTTACATTTGATACTAAAGGACTGACTCACTGATTCAGCTGGCCTTGGTTTGACCTAAAGACAAACGTTTATTGGTAAGCTTGTTATCAACAGAGGGGTGGGATCTTTGCCATTAGATGTCATTAACTGCTAGGCACCAGAAAGGTACGACATGAAAGGCACCAGAAAGGCATCCCTAGGTGCATCTGGTGCATCTGCTAGGCACCAGAAAGGCATCCCCCTGGCTGAAAAACAGAGTATAAGGCTTGGGGGGGTATGTGGGATCCAAGGGTTGGCAAGACTAAGCAGGGGTGCAATTTGGGGGTATTATTTATTATTATTTATTTGATTTTTATCCTGCTTTTTTCCCCCTGTAGGGGGACCCAAAGTGGGTAACGGGCCAATCTGGGAGATGGAGTGAAGGGGTGTAAGACTAAACCCTAGTTCTAGGAAGCAGAATGACTCAGGCTGGGCCTGTTTCTGTCAATCACACAAGGCCTATTGCTCATCATAATCCAATTTTACTTAGGTTGGAGGCTGCATCAAATAGATGAAATCTTATTGTCTGCTGAAGACAGATTATTCTGATCGTTTACTGTCATATCTAGAAGTGGTGAAAGTACCGCTTGAGGCCCAGCTAGGACATTTCCTGGTAACCCTAAAGGTAGAACTCCTGTTTATAAGATTAATTAGCACTGTTAAATTGAAATGCTTCTCTCAGCTTTAGAATTTTGGTTTATTTTAAGGATAGTTTGGTTAACATGAGATGTGTCTGCTTCTTGCTCAAGGGTATACTAACCAATCAAGAGCTAAGAATTTGTTGTCTGGATTGACTGATGTTTCCCGCAAGCTCATGTATGTAATTTTAATTTGTAACCTGAAAGCTGGCCCATGTACTTGGAATCAAGTTATAAGCTCCTTCCAGGAACATGGAAAGGTGTACCCTCCAAATAAAGGCTGACCCACAGCGCACGAGATCTGGCGCGGAAGCGAGCGAGTGTAGGTGCCTGGCCGCTTGCCTCCACGCGCTGACCTCGTCTCCGCTAGTGTCTTCCAGCAAATAGTCCCTCCTGTTGTCCCACCTTCTTAAGAAAGCACAGCTGTGATTGGCTAAGCACAAGTGCGCTCCGATTGGCCAAAAAGCTTGCAGCCTCGCTGTGAGAGGGAGACATGAGAGAAGACAGAGAGGGGCAGAACAGAGAGAAAACTGCAGCGAGAGAAAACAGGCCCAGGGAGGAATGACAGGGTTGCAGGGGGAGGACAATTGTGTTTGTCTTTCTCCTCTCGTGTTTTAAACCTCCGTGCTGGTTTGTTAAAGTTAGTACCGATTAGCAGACAACCACTCTCCTCCCCCTCTCATCTGATTGGTGGCTGCAGTAGCTCCGCATACCTGCCCCCTCAAAACATGGGCAACAAACTTTCTGCACGTGCCAGAACTCGGGAGAGCCCAGCTCTCCCACGTTCAGCTGCTCTCTCTTGAAATGGTGACCACACAGCTCCATGTGCATCTGGGACGCACCGGAAATCGTGCAGTGTAGGTCGGGCTTAAAGCTGACCAAACTTTATTTGTTCCATCTAAAGTCTTTAGCCGTCTTCTTATGTTTGCCTCCATGGGTATATACAATGCATGTAGGAGCAAGTCAGACCACATCTTCCAGCCCCACACCTTGGCACTGCCCCCGCTGCCCATGCATTGAATGGAACACCAGCAAGGGAAGCAAAAGGTATGCAGAAGGTGTGTGGGCTCCCCCTTGTCAATGTTCAATGTGTGGATGTCGAGCAAGGCCAGGTGGTGTGGCCCTGCTTCTGCCAGCATGCATTGTATATGCACGTGGAAGCAGAAGTAAGAAGAGGGATTCTGTATACCTGTCTGTGTGTCTGGTTTTCTTGAGGAGGGACCCCATGGCTATGAGTCAGGGCCTCTTAAGGAAACCAGCCCATTAGACAGTATTACCCCCTCCCCTATGCCTTTTCTGGCATACATGAGCTCAACAGTATCCTTGACACTTCTGGGGGTGATCACACGAGGACCACTGCAGGTCTAAGTAACTTCCAGCTATTCTATCAGTCCCTAAATGGGTGTTTTCATTAGAGCACTCACTGTGTTGGTTAGCTGCCTACAATCCATCTCAGACATTTCAAAAGTAAATCCTGGCATCGCTGTAAGAATATTTCTCCTTCTCTTTTATCTTGCAGTTGTAATTCTTAGAGACCGTGATGCCTTTCGTTGGTCTTGCATTGGCTAAAACGTTTCACCAGCTTGACATTACCAGCTTCCATTTTCAAGGTGTAAAATTCCATCTCTGGAGATAGCTTAGCAATCAAAGCGAGTCCTACAGCGTTATGTGTATGGTTGTGCTACCTAGGCAGCAAAACCTAGCACTCCCTGTTTCCACCCCATTTACAAAACATTGCTAATAGCTGCTCATTTACACTTAAGAACCCTGAATTGATCTAAGGGAGTTTCCCAAAAGTCACACTGGTGGCGTGCCAAAGGCAGGGTGGTGGGAGTGGTCAGCCCTCCGGAGCAGGCAATAAGGGGGTGCATTGTCTGTATAGAATTACAGTGGCGCATGCCTGTCGCACACTGGCTGGTCTTGCCCGGCCCCAGTGGCGTTCCCAGCCCTTGGAGCACCCCCGTCGTCGAGGCCGGCTCCGCGCCCCCCAAGCAGCCGGGCTCAGGGCTGAGCGGCGCGGCACCGGACCGGAGCCCCCGGAAGCAGCGTGCCCACTCGGCGTGTCACCGGCTTCCGGAGGCTCCGCTCTGAGGCCGGGACAAGCCCTCCTCCGAGCGACTGCCCAGTTCGGCAGTCAGGGCCTTCTGAGAAGGTCCAACACGTTGATGCGCCTTTTATCCCTTTTTCCCGCATGCGCAGAACCTTTCTGAGGGCAAACGGGCTGCCCGTTTGCCCTCAGAAAGGTTCTGCACATGCGCGAAAAAGGAATAAAAGGCGTATCGATGCGTTGGACCTTCTCAGAAGGCCCTGACCGCCGAACTGGGCGGTCGCTCAGAGGAGGGCGTGTCCCGGCCTCAGAGCGGAGCCTCTGGAAGCCGGTGACACGCCAAGTGGGCACGCTGCTTCTGAGGGGCGCGCTGGCCGGGTTCCAGTGCCGCGCTGCGCAGCCCCGAGCCTAGCTGCCACGCCCCCCGGAAGCTCGGCGCCTTGGGTGGAGCACACCAGCTCCCCCCATGATGGGACGCCACTGCCCGACCCTTCCTCATTGTGCGATGATCCACCCGGGTGTCAGATCTGCTAGAAATGCCACTGGTTCACTTGGAAGTGAGTGAAAATGTAATACCATCTTATCATAGAATATGTTTCCCTGATTGGGTTTTCATTCATTCTGTTTTTTACTCTACATCGATTTTTACTTTACATAGACTCTATGACTAGCAAGGTATTGAGTTTTTTGCATGCCAAGTAATAGGTAGTCATCCTCTCCCAGTCTTGGAGATTTTAAAGAACTTTAAAGGTTTTAAGAAAGATGGGAGCAGGTGCTGGCTTTACCTGGTGGCTACATAAGAGGAAATATGAGGTGATGAGGTATAGACCATGAGGTATAGACCATGCAGTCAACACAATAATTGTCCTGAAACACTTGTAAGCTTGAAAGCTCTGCTTGGTAGTTCTCTTTTAGCCAAGCGGTAAGAAAGGTAGCAGCCTGTAATCTTTTCTTTGTTCCTTTTTCTGCTACTTTTCTAGAATAAAATACTTTATTAAACAAAGAGTTCTACCTAAAGGGTATCAGTTTTTTCCTATATTTTACAAAAGAGACTGTCTAAATTGCCTAAGATTCTAAGAAAAGGCTTTATGCCCAGATTAGCAAATGGGAAACAAGATCTCTGATTGGCAGCACAATCCTGTGTAACCTTGCACCAGTGTAACAGTAGATGCACCGGTGTAACTGCAGATGCACCGGTGTAAGTGCAATTGCACTGGCATAAGTGCACAAGAACTTTCTTTTTATATATCCAAACTCAGGCGCTAAACACAACCATAGTTATCGAGGATCATTGCCATACCCAACAACACCATTTCCTATAGAACAGTTATTTCCTAGCAATAGTGAAGACCTTAAAAAATAAAGGTTTAGAGCTCGTTGACAGCTGATTCTTGCCGCATGTGTACACCACATCCTGTTCCCTGAAACTATATGACCTCCAGTAATTAATGTCATATATCTTTATTTCTTAAAACATTTCAAAGCTGCTTTAGAAGGCATGGCTATTTCAAAGGCAAAGGGCCCATCAAAAGAGAAAGCTATCAAAATAAAGTAGCATCCCAATGTTTGGTATACTTCAGCAACAAAGGATCAGAACTGCTGTGGAAGAAGTGTATGAAACCAACTGCCACTATTCTGTCAATATAAACAGAATATTTCAGAACAGACATGTGCTGTGGCCTTACATGCAATGGTGCTATCTACATTGTATTGCACTTGTGACAGTGAAACCTCTGGCACCAATTGACTGGACTGGAGAAAATGTGTGGATTGTTACTCAAGAATAGAACAGCTCAAAGGACAAAATGGTCAGGATACCTGCAATCAAACTTCTGTGAGACAAAGGAAAGTTTTAATGTATTTACATTTAAATTGTCCATCTGGTTGGGATTAAAACCTCACACATGCTATATAGGGACAGAGCAGCTTTGTCGGGCAAACGGAGGACTGGGAAGAGGTCCCATCTGGTAGGGGCAAGGAGCTCAGAGCTAAGCTGCCTAAAGAAGAGCAATGGTGCAGAATGCAGAGCTGAGAAACCGGATGCTGAAAGATGGGTAGGTGGACAAGAAGGTAGTTTTGAGGCTAGGCAGAGGAGACAGAAGGAGTCATGGAAGATGAGGCTTTGTAGAAACCTCACGTCACTTAAGGTCAAGAAGAGCAGTGTGTTGTGAGGAAGGGGAATACCAGGAAGGCTGTCCAAGAGACAGGAGTGACAGTGGGAGGTGGGCTGAAAAACAGAGGCCTGAGAAAACCATCAGTGGTAGAGACATGAAAAAAGAAAAAGTCAAGCTGGATCTGTACATTTGTGACAGGAAGAAGAATTGGAAATGTAATATCGCACAATATTGACGACTGATGTATTTTAATAACATTGTAGCCGCCTTGAGTGCCATTTGGAGGAAGACGGGCTAGATTTTTTTTTTAAAACAAATAAATAAATGCAAGGGAAGTTTAGAGAACGGAGTCCCTGAAAAGGCTGCTGCAGCTTTAAAAGTTGCATGGAAGGGAGATTCTGCCAATGGTGCCTTCTGCAGATGTCACTACAGCTGCAATCCTATACCCACTTACCTGAGAGTAAGCCCCACCGAATACAATGGGACTTACTTCTGAGTAGGCATGCATAGGATTGTGCTGTGCAGCATTGTGACCTGACAACCCTAAGGGGGCAGTGAGGGCCCAGAAATGTGGTGTGGGATGGGGCTGAATTTCTCATATTGATTTAAACTAACCAGACAATTATTTGGCTGCAGGCTTTTGGTGCCTTAATACATTAGCAGCATAATGAATTCTACTTATTAAGCTGTCAAGATAATCACAATGCTGATCACATTGTTCTCTCTCTATCCCTGCCTCGCCTCACACAAGTATGTATATATAGACACTACACTTGGGCCTGAAGGAAAAACAACAACGACCTGTCCCTCGGAGGCTGACCTACAGATGTTCCTGTTAATAGCTTGACTCTCTCTCTCTCTCTCTCTCTCTCTCTCTCTCTCTCTCTCTCTCTCTCTGTGGTGTGTGTGTGTGTGTGTGTGTGTGTGTGTGTGTGTGTGTGTGTGTACGTACACACCTGGAGAATTTCTGGCTCTGTCCCAGAGATGTGGAGAAGTGTTTGCTTAACCACTGATACAGCAGTGGCCATTGTTTTCAAGGAAATTATTAGCTATTATGCAGAGAAACAAGCCTTCTATAATAAATCACAAGGCATGGCTAATAAAACCTGGTTGGTGATAAGGCTCTGTGTCACAGCTCTGCACAACTGCCTCAATCTTTTTGCTGACTGGTCCATTCCCTCCCCCACCCTACCCCACCCCACCCATCACACAGTCATAAACCATTTTCTCTGCTGAGCTGTAAAATGCCTGCACAGCTCATTGTGAGAGACTCGCTAGAGGACTTCACCCTTTCAAGCATCTTTATTGTCACTGCTAATTAAAACACAGTAATTAAAACACAGTATTTCTGACAGCGCAATCCTAGGCATGTTTAGGTCCACTTGATTTCGGTGGGAGTTGCACCCAGGTAAGAGTGTATTGGATTGCAGCCTTCATCAATGTTTTGGAAAGAATGTATTGAGACTACAGCATAGGTGGAACACTTTGGACTACTGAGTGAAGCAGATGCCTGCCTTAAACCATTTTTGCCCAAGGGTGTATATACGCATATGGAGTTAAATGCGTACACCTGTGCACTGGGAGGAAATGGGTTGATTTTACACTAGGGCAATGCACACATCCAATTTGACATGAAATTCCAGGCCTCGAATATGACACCTTTTTGTGTTTTACTTTCACATGTTTACCACGGTGGTTGCTTTTTAATTTTAGGGAAAAAATGTTCACAATATATACAACTTTCTATAGGTGTTTGGGTTTCACCTAGCCACTCGTACACAGGACTATCGAAATGAGCGACATGCTTCCACAATGTGTAGAAAGCAGATATTTAGGCCCAGATCAAATGTGCAGTTATTCCATGGGAAAAGACATCCATGAGTCACATCTGTGAGTTTGCAACTGCACGTTCACTCCAGCCCGGGGGGGGGGGGGTATTCATGGCTAAATACATGCTAGTCCCTCCTCTAGTGCTGCCAATCATCCTTTGGCAGATTTCCTGTGTCTGCCTATATCCCAGCAGCTGTTGCCTGCTGAAAGGGGAGGGAGTTTCCCCTGCCCTGAAGGTTCGCCTTTCTGAGGGCAGTTAACTTCCTGGTCCTGCAAGTGACAGCAGGATTCATGTGCTTTGCACTTACTGTGTTTGTTTACTGTGCCAGTGTGCATTGACTCACTTGTGTGGGAACAATTTCCTGACCACTCCTGGGGGGGGGGAAGAGGGGAAAAGCCTCCCTGCAGAACAGCTTAGAGCAGTGGTTCCCAAACTTTTTTGACTCACGGCTCCCTTGACCTCCCTCACCGTTAGCCGTGACTCCCCATTACAGTGCATGGAAGAAACAGGCACTCTTTACATGCTCAGAGGCACCCTTTCTTATATGTATGTGTATATGTATGTGTATATTCCCAAAACGAGCCCTAAAGTGGATTTTCCATGCTTATGCTGAGCAGCAGCTAAGCCAGGAGTGCGCAGGGTGGGGTTGGGATGCTGCCCTCCCTCCATTGGCAGGCCTGGGTAGAGGGCACTGATGTCGTCTGTGTTAGTCCTATTCATGGCAAGCGAAACATCAAAGCATGGGAGGGAAGCCCCAGTTGCACAAGAGAGAAAGAGAGAGAAAGCTAGCTCCTTTTGGTGTAGCATCTTTGCAAGATGAAAAACAGATTCTTATACTGCCTGGCAGTTTCCGGGGGTGGGGTGGGGTTGTCCCAGCAACTAGAGTGGGGAACTAACTTAGAGGTGGGTCAGAAAGGAAGAAGGAGCGAAATCCTAATAATTAATCAACCAAACTAAACATAGAAATCAAAGACTGTATGTAAAGCAGAACCTGCTCTGCACCATTTTCAATTGCAGTTCTTGCATTTGTTTTGTGTTTATTAAAAACATTCAACAGAAAGAAAATACTTTACTTGCAAACCTGCAATGTCTCAGGATTTGGAGAGAAATGCTCCAAAGTACCGGTACTCAGCTTATCAATAGAGTTGTAAATCGTTCTTTAACATAAGATAAGGGCTTTGCTCACGCTGTGGTTAAAAACAAGATGTGGAAACTGCCGTTGAGTGACCCGATGTGAAGAGGGGAAAGATCTTTTCCGGATCTTTGTTTTTGCTCTCTCTCTTGCAAGCAAGAATAGGTGTTAATTAAAAGATTAACGCGACGCCCCTGGCTGCTTTTGATGACGCACTTGGGTGTCGTGCCTCACACTTAGAGAACCTCTGGCTTAGAGTGAGCAAGAAGAAGATCGGTTCGCGACAGTGGCAGCCCCCTTTGCGCTGAGCAGCATCTATGCACACTTTCCTGGGAGTAATAATAATAATAATAATAATAATAATAATAATAATAATAATAATATACAGTATTTATATACCACCTTTCTTGGTCATTGGATTTCTCCAAGGCGGTGTACATGGACAGGCGGTGTAAGTTCCATTGAACACAGTGACACTTACTTCTGAGTAGGCATGCATAGGATTGTGTCATTGAATGCATCTACCTGTCTGGGGTAAAAGATGCCCACCTTACCTCTCTCTGGCGGTGGCACCCACGGCAGCCCAGGCAGAGAGAGGAGAGGTGGTGGCAATTTTGCAGCACCTTTCCACCCTCTCCCTCCAGCACCACAGCAAGAAGAGAAGTGCTGTCGAGAGGAGTTCTGTCAGCAGAGAGTTGGGGGGCTCACATCAGTGCGGTGCCCCTCAGAGATGGCTGCCCTTTAAAGCTGAAAGCAAGGGGAGGGATATGGGGAGAATGAGCTCTGGTGAAAGAGGGTTCTGCTGGGAGACAATCTAGGATGCCATCTCACCTCCTCGGAGGACTCAAACCTCATGAGGTTTGTAACCATACATTGCAAAATCACTTGGAAGATTCAGAACTCATAGATTAAAAAATTAAAAAGGTACTTGGCTTATTCCATGGAAAAACAACACTCACAGACAAGAAAACCTACATGGGTTTTGCATCCAGACGTGCAGTTATTCCATGGGAAATGCTGGTTTTCACAAGAGCATTGGCATGCTTGTTCTGGGCCTTAATGTTGTGTCCAGAGATGAGAAAGGGTGAGGAGGCAACTTGGAGAACAGTTTCAGTTTTGCAGCAAAAGCCTGTGTGAGTGGATCTGATATATGATCTGATCTCCTTAAGGGGCCTGAGTGAGCAGTCCTAGACCAAGATGGACTAGTCTAGAAGACAATCCACAGATCAGCTGAACTTCCACACCGCCGCCACTAATCATACGTTTTGTGTACAGGATTTTTCCAGTGTGAGTTGTTAGCCACGAAGAGTGATTTGAACAGGCATGAAATATGCTGCTGTTCTCACACATTCAGCATGTGGAACAAATTTAGTCCAAGATCACTCAATGACTAGAAAGGGTGCTCATTTATTTATTTACTTTTATCCAGCCTTTCCTTCAAAACACTCAGGGAAACAACTACAGCCCCAGCTTTTGTCTTGTAGGTTATACTGAGAGATCCTTAATACCTAGCACAAGGTCACTCTGATTGCTACATCACACTGGCTTTCTTTGAGTTGTGGGCGTTCTAAGCCACTTGTGGATGGAGGAAGGGGGGTTACAGTGGCAGCCAGGACCATAAGCCTGAAAATAGGGCAAGACGCACACACTTGGGACTCCCTCCACATGCTTGAGCAATCCTTGGATTGGATCTTTGCAGTGGCAGCCCAGAATGTATCGGCTGTATTGACTACTAGTATTAAAACTTTTGGTTTTTCCTGATTTCTTCAGAGAGGTCGCCATGATGTCACTCTACAAGCTGTCACAAGTGATTGAAGTGAAGAATACCATATTTAAAAGCTGAGAAAACTTCTATAGTGGTTAATATAAACCTACCTCTCCTTATAAAGGCAAGGAACGGCCTTTCATGTTTATTAAATGTTCACTGGAAAAGACCTCGTCAAGTCTGTTTGCTGTACAAATGCATAGTCAAAGCTTGACCCTGTTGAACTACCAAATTCTCCGGCTAGCTTAATTGCAAATGCTTCATCACCAACACCTCTTGTACTGGAGTTTATTTCTGAAATGGTGGTGCTGTTCTTCTTTTGCAAGAAACTGGAGCATGCTTACAAAGCCATGCCAGTGTCTTCATCACCCAGAGAGAAGGAGGTGTTAAAAGGATCTTGGTCTTAACAGAGGCCAGCTATTTATAGGGGCTCTAGCACTGCTAGTACTGTACTGCAGCTGGTGTTGACTTGCAGAGCAAACATGGGCAAGAGATGAAATGTACCATGTGTGGGCCACAGAAAAGGCAACAGGGTGGAGAAAGGAATAAAAGAGAGCGAGATTTTAGTCGCCAGATGAAAGCACTGGAGGCTTTTTGTGTATGAGGGAAAAAAGATAACTAAGGGGGACATAACAGAGGTTTCTAAAAGGCTCCATGGTGGGCTTACAGATATAGAGTTTTTCTCCCTCTTTGGAGCTTAAGGGTCACTGGCGGCGCAGGAGTGGCCTTTAGCTGGCTTGGGACTGCGAGCGTGGCTGGCTCAGGCTTCTCCACACCCGGCTGCCCATTCCCCAATGGCCTGTTCCCGAGATGGGCCTCGTGAGGCAGGGGCCACTGGGGGGATCGGCCGCAGCGGCAGCGAGGACAGACCTTGTGATGCGCTGCTGGCTTTCCCGGTGGACGGCATGGCAGGGAAGGGGCTGACTGGCACCTCTGATGACCGGCGGGACAAAGGCAGGCAAGACCACTCTCAACGGAGCCCAATCCGAGGGGCGAATGGTCGCAGCCCACAAGCCACTAGCGGGGATTGGCTACTCAAGTGGGAATGGAGACAACAAGGGGCAGGGGCAACAGGGAGCCAGGGAATATATAAGTGCCTGTGTTTTGGCCGTTGAGGAGGTTGGCAAAGTGGGAGGCATGAGAACCCAGCCGGGTTGAAGAAACTTGCCAGGAGAAGGACGTTGGGTGCGTTAACCCCCTTCCCCAGCCAGTTCTGAGGCCCTTCTAGGTAACCCCATCTGGGACACCTAAGGGGAGGCAAGGACCCACCTTACAGCCTGGAGTCCGGGACCCAGGCCACAGTGGCCCAGAACCTTGGGCTCGCCTTGGTCACACCCCTGCCGGGGTCCCTGGAGCAGCCAAGCAGACATCAACAAAGTCATTGCTCTTGATTCAATATTTTAATACAAAGCTATTGTGTTGTAACATGACATGCCAGTCTGCTTTCTAGTCAACAATTTGCAAAAGGTCTGATTGTTTGCTTTCCTAATATAAAGTATACCCAATACACATGAATCACTCCTCCTGCTCTAATATCAGCCAAGCTGAGTATTCTAAACTGAACATGTACCATTACCTAAACTCTGGAATAGTCTTGAACTATCTTTGCTCCTGATCTAGGTAGCTAAAACTCTCAGGTGCATGGGAATTTGACATAGACCATAGATATTCCCTAGATCTTCAGGAAGTCAAAGTCTTCCACAGCTCTTCAGCATCCTTATACTTTTCTACAGCCAAAGCTAACATGCAAAGTTGGTTAATCTTGGCTGCCATCCAAGACTAGTAGTAGTTTGCCTTCATGTAGGGAAATTGAGACTTCTCTGTCCAGTTGGATAATTGCCTGGTACTTCTTGGTGGAAGAACTGGACTTTTTTACTTTGATGCGAATTCCTACCTCATGTTGCTTCAGTCTCGTGGGCTGTAATCCTATCCACACATTCGTGGAAGTAAGGCCCTTTGAACACAATGGAACTTACTTATGAGTAAACATGCAGAGATTGTGCTGTTGTTTTGCTCTTGCCTCTGATTTATGGCTGACCGAGACAAAATGGATTATTCAGCTTGTACTGTTTGTGCAAATGCCACAGAATGGATTCCAGTGTATCAGGTGCTACGTTATTTATTATCTGTTTTGCTGGGGAGAACTTAGGAAATCTAGGCAACTCTGGAGAGGTCCTAGGACATACATCATTTAGAAAACTTTCCCAGGTACTTATCATTCCCCATAGATTCCCAGCTAATCTAAGTCCTCAGAAACTCAGAATAAAAGCCCATTCATATTAATCTGCATGTCACTTCCATTGTCCCAGGTGGGGGAAAAAAGGGGTCGTCTGAGGCAGAAATGGTCAGCACAGGTAAGTACAGGGAGGGGGGGTTCCCAGGGCCCTGTGAAAATAAAGGAGAGGACATACGTGAAGCTTGCTGTATGCGATTTAATCGAGATAGAGTCTTTACATTCATTGGGACCATGTTATAGCACACGTCCCTGAGCTGTGTTCCGTTTAATTAACACGACGATTGATGTCTCTTCCTCCCTGCAGGTGCTGTGGTCCAGGCAGGCATTCTAGGCAGGAGGGTCGCTGGTTCAGGTAAGTTGGTAGAAGTCTTGGGGCTGGGGGAAAAGTGGTCATCCTTACCTCACTGGGGCCCTGGCGGCTTCCAGGAGTGCGGACCCCTCCGCAAGCTTCCCTAAACTTCAGATTGCCACTCCGTGGTGATTTGCAACCACTTCCAGTTTTTGCAAAAAACAGCACAATCTCTGGGATTGCTGTCCCCATGTGGGGAGAACTTTGAGAACCACTGCTCTAAGACATCTGGTTCCTTATCTTTTTTAGAAAAGGTAATATGACTGAATTGCAGAAAGATGTTTAGGGGAAACAGACATTAAAACTGGGCACCATCTGTACATCATAATCCACGAAGATGGTAGCAAAAGATGGGACCCCTACAGTTGCTATGTCAATATTAACACAACAGGAAACTAATACAAAGGCCCTGAACCAGCGAGTGACTCACTAGATGAAAATAGAAAAGGTAATTGGCATAAAAGATGTGTTGTCATGCCAGTGACTTAAGGAAAGGACATTTGGGAGAGTACAGTCTGTACACGGATGTTATAGAGAAAGTACAGAAAGACGAAACAAAAATAATCAGGATAGTAGGCCTGCCAATTTTTCTCCCTTTTGGCAGTACACTACTGATTGATCCATGTTCCTGCTGTTTTTCAATATTATCCACCTGGGATCAGTTACTTGTGCAAATGAGCTGACAGATATTTCATGACAATGCAGATAGAGCAATTCTGATGGGATAGGAAATGGCCTGCAGCAGCCCCCTCTTAAAGATTCAGATCGATACATCATACATGTCTAGACCATTGGTTTCTGCAGCGATGGTCGGACACTTTAATGAAAACAGGAACTTGTGGAACTAGAAAAAATTGTGTTCTTCAGGAGTTTGTCCACTGTGTGCCTAACCATTTGTAATGATCCCTTAATTCTTTCCTTTGTCTGCAGTACAAACTACCAGGAGATCAGCAGTTTCTGAATGGCATCCATACTGGGGTCTTGGAGAGGATGGCAAAGTTTTATCAGTTAAAATGGGACAAATTCTGGGAAAAGGGAAGTAGGAAAGATGTGACCCCATGTTATGGGTTGTCCTTTAAGGCTATTGGAGGCACTGAATCAGCACATCAAAGCCCTAATAAAAATTTGTGTGTGTGTCTGTGTGTCTGTGTGTCTCTGTGTGTGTATCTACACATAAAGCAAATGACAAAGGCACTGCAACTCTGTCTTCCAAAGGAAACTAAACCCAGTAGTGCTTCCCTTGGAACTTCTTACTGCTCAGGGAACTGGGGAGCATGTACAATATTTTGCATGAAATGCAGGGTCATACTGTGAGTCACCCCCATTGATAAGAAGTGTTGCACATAAACAGAATGGAGTCATGCCCTTTGCCCTGCTAAACACAGTACTGGGATGTGTTCTAACGTCTAGGTGGTGGCACAGCAGAGCTGATGAGCTGGGCTGGTTCCACAGATGGGTGTGTTTGGGTGTTTGTCATTTACTTGCCCTTCAGCATAAACCTGTTAAGGCAGCAGAATTCTGATTCATCCATTTGTCATTTGTACAGTAATGCAAGCGTTTCACTTATAGCCCACTCCTATGCATATACTTGGAAGTAAGCCTTACTGATGGCACAATCCTGGGTAGGCCTGCGCCGGGGAAGTGTGCGCCAGTAGTGTTGCTACGTCCCCACGGGGGGGCCGCCGGGGGGGCCGCCCCACGTGATGCGGGCGCGTGACGTCACGCCCCGCCTCCAAACACACACATCCCGCCGTTTTTACTTGATTTTAGAGATGTACGAAGACAAGGGAGGGCTGAAACACGGCCGTTTCGGCCGCAAAGACCCAGCAAAACCACAAGAAAGCGCTCAGGAAGGTGAGTTTGCACCCTCCTGTGCCCGCGACTCCGCCCCTTCAGGGGTCCGCGCCCTGGGCACCAAGTCTCCCCCCTTACGATGCCTCTGGTGTGCACTCCCCCAGCGCAGGGTGTCATAAACGCGCCATAAAGCTTGTTTACGGCACCCAGTGAATAAGGACCAGCCAGCGGCCCTTACCCAGGCTCCTACCCAGCCCTGCGCCCACTGGAGCAGGTAAGGCCTACATCGGCTGGGGCAGGGGCGAAGGGAGGGTGGACTGAGCAGTGAGGGGGGACGGCCTCGTGTACATTCGATGAGGCCTATTGGGCCTCCCGCCACTTACACCCAGAGAAGGGGATAATCATTCCCTTCCCTTGAGGTGCACCAGGGCAGCCTCGTGGCAGCCTGGAACCTGCATAGGATACGGCGGCCGTCCCTTTTGGCAGGCTGCCGAATCTTACACAGGATTGGGCTGTGAATTTGAAGAGGCTTACTCACAAGTAAGTATGCATAATATTGCTATCTTATCGCCTGATCTTACAAATGTTGACTTGGAAGTAAATCCATCCATGTTCCATGGGGCTTGCTCCCAGTTAAATGTTCATACAGCTGTAGCCATGCAGCACAACACTATGCAATTTTTCTCAGAAGTCCCATTGTGTTTAAATGGGACTTACCAGTACTGTAAATATATAAAGGATTACAACCTTAGGTACTTTCTCATTCATTTCATTATTAAAATAAAATGAATTCTCAGTCACTGCGCTGCTGGCTTTCCCGGTGGACGGCATGGCAGGGAAGGGGCTGACTGGCACCTCTGATGACCGGCGGGACAAAGGCAGGCAAGACCACTCTCAACGGAGCCCAATCCGAGGGGCGAATGGTCGCAGCCCACAAGCCACTAGCGGGGATTGGCTACTCAAGTGGGAATGGAGACAACAAGGGGCAGGGGCAACAGGGAGCCAGGGAATATATAAGTGCCTGTGTTTTGGCCGTTGAGGAGGTTGGCAAAGTGGGAGGCATGAGAACCCAGCCGGGTTGAAGAAACTTGCCAGGAGAAGGACGTTGGGTGCGTTAACCCCCTTCCCCAGCCAGTTCTGAGGCCCTTCTAGGTAACCCCATCTGGGACACCTAAGGGGAGGCAAGGACCCACCTTACAGCCTGGAGTCCGGGACCCAGGCCACAGTGGCCCAGAACCTTGGGCTCCGTTATTCCGTTATTCACACAGACGCGCACGCACGCACGCACGCACACACACACACACACAAGGGTGTCTCACAAAATGTACACATTTTAATAAGCTCTAATTCATATGTACTTCCTTGTAGAAAACCTGCAGCACTCAAACATCTAAGGGAAGCAGTTGAAGAGGTGTGTGGAACCATCCCAGCACACACGTTGGTGGATGGCAGCACATCCCTTAGTCAACAATGTCAGCAGCGTAGAGATGTCAATGGGGAATATTTTGAGCACTTGATTTAATAGATTAATTAATAGATTAATTAATTAATTAATGTTGGTCAAGCAACTACTTCTGTGTTCGCCATAAGCAGGATGGTGTAGTGGTTTGGGAGTCGGACTTAGACCTGGAAGATCCAGGTTCAAATCCCCGCTCAGCCACGAAGCTTCCTGGGTGACCTTGGGCCAGTCACTATCTCTCAGCCCCACCTACCTCACAGGGTTGTTGTGAGGACAAAAAGAGGGGAGGAAATATGTACACCACTCTGAGCTCCTTGGAGGAAGGGCAGTATAAAAATGTATAAAAATGTGAAAATGTATAAAAATGTGAAAATAAATAAATATGTGTGAAATTTGTGACTCATAGTATATTGTGTGAATTATAGCATAATAAATTTAACACTATAAAGTGTGTGTACATTTTCTTAAGACACCATATGAGTGTGTGTGTGTGTGTGTGTGTGTGTGTGTGTGTGTGTGTGTGAATCATAGTATTCACATAGTGAATAGTGTGTGTGTGTGTGTGTGTGTTTGTGTGTGTGTGTGTGTGTGTAGTATAGTGTGTGTGTACGCGTGCATGAGTGTGTGTTACAGTAAAAATCTGAAGGTCAGTTAGAACTAGTTCCAGCTAGTAAAAAACAGAAGCTCTATAGCGTCTTTGGAAAACTAGAAGTTCCTAACTGTCGTAGGAGATCCTAACTAGGAAAAACTAGAAAGAACTGTATGAAAACACACAGTAGTTTCTACTTTCGACTAGTTAGAACTAGGATCTTTGAAGACACTTCGGAGTTTCTAGATTCAACTAGCTAGAACTAGACTCTCCGAAGATGGTTCGGAGTTTCTAGTTTTTACTAGTTGGAACTAGTAAAAACTATTTCGGGTTTTTACTGCAACATATAAAGAGCCAAGGCCAGCGGGTGGCGCAGCGGGTTAAACCGCTGAACCACAAGCTGTCGATCGAAAGGTCGGCAGTTCGAATGCGCAACGGGGTGAGCTCTCGTTGCTTGGCCAGCTCCTGCCAACCTAGCAGTTCCAAAGCATGTCAATGCGAGTAGATAAATAGGTACCGCTTGCGGGAAGGTAAACAGCGCTCCATGCTCCAGCTGCATGCTACGCGCTGCGGCAAGAAGAGTCATGCCGGCCACATGACCAAGGAGGCGTCTTCAGACAACACTGGCTCTTTGGCTTTGAAATGGGGATGAGCACCACACCCTAGAGTCGGACACGACTGGACTTAATTGTCAGGGGTCACCTTTACCTTTTTTTTTTTAATAAAGAGCCAAGATGCCCTAGGTATCTTCTGAATGAGAAAGAGAGGGATAGGTATTGGAGTAGAAGCTAAGAGAGAGAGAAGAGCTGGGAACTAGCAGCACTTGTTTGTTGTAGAGCTGCCAACTGGAGATGTTACTGTAGTTCCTTGCATAATTGTGCTGCTATCTACCTCCATCCACTGCTCAACCTGTATATTTGTGTTTTTTTTGTTCAGTCGTTGTCGTGTCCGACCCTTCGTGATCCCACGAACCATATCCCGCCAGGCCTTCCTGTCCTCCACTATCTTCCTGAGTTCGCTCATTTTCATGTTCGTTGCATCGGTGATGCTGTCTAACCATCTCATCCTAAGCTAATATTACAAAGACACCATAAGCCTCCTGTGATCTCACCTCCAAAGGCGTACAGAACTCAGACAGCACAGAACTCAGACAATCTTCTCACCACTCGGGGTTGAGGGGCGCACACATAAGCCTTTTCAATTCCAGAATAAAAATAAAAAGAACCAATTTACTATTAGTTGTAGTTTGGCTTCCATTGTGAACATACATAATATGGGAATAATATAGATAGCTAATTAGCTGCAGCTCTCTCCAGCTCATCATATTTTTCCATGTGCCTCTCTTGGGGCTGAAAATTTTCTTATTCCAGAATTGTTTTTTGATAATTAACAGATACCGAGAAACACTCTCCATCACTAGGAAATCTTTTCAAGATTTCCAACAGAAGGGAACTTTAATTGTGAGCTTTTAGAGGTTAGTGGATTTTAATTAACCCAATAAGTTAATCAATGTCTCCAAATGAAAGTAGAATTGGAATTTTCTTTTCAAGCTTACAGAAAGCAAATTAATGCATTAGCCTCAACAACACAAGACTACATTACAGCTCTCTGAAATGAAGAATTCCCCAGGGCGTTGGCTTTACTTAAACAGGAAGCCATGCAACAATGTACAGGGTGAATTGTTTTCCAGAGAGGCCAGTAATTTCCCAACAGCTGGAGAAAATGGAAATACTTCACAAAAAGATGCCACAAGGGAGTAGCTATTACTGCACTGAGCAATCCTTGCTCAGACTATGAATGGCAAGACCAGGAATAACATCTCATAACGACACTTCCAAGAATAATTCAATAAGTAGCATTTGCTCTTCATTGCAAAATCAATTAAGCCCAAGAATCCTTGATGGCATAAATGTTAAAATCCAGGTAGGCTTACCATATCCAAAGGGGGACAGGGTGCCTACACCTTTAACCATTTTAAAAAGAGGGAATTTGGGCAAGTGCAGCTCATAATGGAAGGGTGCAACAAGCTGCACCTGCCCAAATTCCCTCTTTTTACAATGGTTAAAGGTGTAGGCACCCTGTCCCCCTTTGGATATGGTAAGCCTAAATCCAGGGCAGATTGCATGTGTAGTCTAGGTGAGCTTCAGTGTACCCAGAGCACTCTGTAGGGCAAAAGGGGGTGTCTCAGGAGAGCGGTGCTTGTTTTTGACAGTATGCATATTATGTAAGGAAGTACAGTATTCTATGCACACATACAACATCGTCATGACTTTGCAAAGACATATGACCAGAGAGCATTTTTGTTCAGTGTGTCAAGGATTGAATCATCTACCATTATATGCTATGTATTGTCTTTACCGGTGCTTACAAAGCAGCCTTAACACACAGGATGTGGGGCTTATAAAGAGGCAGCCAACATATTCTTTTCAGCCACATTGTTCTCTTTCATCTTGAGTCCCTCCTGCCTCGTTTATTGTATGCTGAACCTCTCATTAGCATCCTGCGATGATGAGCTGAGCATAGCTTTTTGTGGGCTTTCTAAAGGAATAGGAGTTGGAGTTTCTACGTACCTTATATTAGAATCAAAGAGCTGCTGAAACTTAAATATCAATAGTATCAACACTAAAGACTCCATCAGGAACCTTTTAAAACTCTGAGAAGCTTGGGGGCTGAATTTTCACTTGAGGCTCCCCTTCACTTACAGGGTGTACTGTTTTGTCACTGTTGACGTGGCCATGTAGGAATGAAACCCAGGGTAATTGCCTTCATTGCCCCACTGAAAGAGGCGGTCTGGATTCCATACAACTTGATACGCTTGGCGATGTACTGATCTGATCCTATATGACAGTTCTTCTCGGGATCTCTAGTTGCTACATACACGGGGAACTTGTAAATATTTTTAGTGCTACATGTACAGGATTAGCAACAGAATGATATCAGTAAAAAAAAAAAGGGAGGGGAGGCAGATGTACGCAATGGAAATGCTTCCTTTTTTATTTTCCTGTGACTGTCCATCTCAGTTCCCTTATACAGGTGGGCCCCCATATCCGCTGGGGATATGTTCCAGGCCCCTCCGTGGATACTTGAAACCGAACGAACACCGAACGAAGAGCGAACACCCCCTCCATGGTTTCCTGAGGGCCCCCCCACCCTGCCTCCCCTGCAGGCAGGCATGCTTGCCCCCCCCCCAGCTCTTATTTTTCTTTCAGCAAGCTTTGTTTCTTCCTTAAAACAAACAGAGAAGCAGCCTCCATTGCAGGCAAGTAGAACGAGACTAAGTCCTAGAGAGGCTCTGCAAAGTTTCTGTTAACCTTGCAGAGCCTCTCTAGTACTTAGTCTCGTTCTACTTGCCTGTAATAAGCAACCAGAGGCTGCTTCTCCTGTTTCTTTAAGGAAGAAACGAAGCTTACTGGGGAAAAAAGTAAAAGCCTGGGGGGGGGGGGTCCCCATGATCTGTGGATAACTGAAACCGTGGATAGCGAATCAGTGGATATGGGGGCCCACCTGTACTTAACAAAATAGTCCCATTAACAAGAAAACATTGTTAGGAAAGAGTTGATGATGATGAAAGAACCTGTAGTTAGCAATAGATCAACTCACCTCTAGTGTTACATCTTTATTTCAAAAAGCCTATAATAACTTATAAACCTTAAACATAGGGAGAACAGCTGCTATAACTGTTAATCTCAAGTGTTAAAACTGTTAACTGTTAATCTCAAGTGTTTTTAATTATTTTAATGTGTTTGTTTAATTGTTTTAAAGTTGTTTATATGTATTTTAATATGTTGTAAGCCGCCTTGAGTGCCTTCGGGAGAAAGGCGGGCTACAAATTCTTTAAATAATAATAATAATAAAAAAACAGTGCAATCCTAAACATGTTTACTCAAAATCAAGTCCCATTAATTCAGCTAGGCTTACTCCCAGGTTGGTGTGCACAGGATTGCAGCGTTAGCCTCTTTTCCATAATGGGATGCAGGTTCTTTTATAAAATTGTGACTGATGAGGTAGATAGCATGCATAGAAGTTGCCCACATTCTTTGATTTGGAAATGCAATTATACCGAGAGGCCAGAATCACAGGCTGTAGAATTTATTTAAATTCTGTTTATTTAAGGGACACTTCCAGAGGGTCTCAGGTGTATGGTTAGAACCTGGGAAATTGTTCAATGCAGCCAGAGCCCAGTTAAGGTCTGATGTTAATGTGAGCTGCTGGTTACTGTATTCCATTTAATAAATACAGCTGTTCGATGGTCATTTTGTCTCCATTCCAGTTCCTGACCTAAAGGAACACTTTAGGCCCCAAACAGCTATAAGGAAGTCCTAGCGTAGTCATTCCGGTATATCACTAAACAAATAAAACAATAACATTTAAATAGAGATGAGTTTGTACTGCTGAGCTGGAGTTACTCCCAGATTACACAAGGCTGTGGCTCAGAAAACTTCCTGAGGAAGTTACTATCCCAGTGTGCGGTTCTTATACAGAGGATTTGTCCTATAATCCAGCGGCTCCCAACCTTCGTGGTGTCAGGGACCGGCATCGCAAAGGATTTTTGTTTCACGGACTGGGGGGCCGCCGACACCACGCCCCCACGTGACCCAGGTGTGATGACAGCTGCGCGCGCCCAGCGCGGCTCCAATCACCCCCCCCCCCGGTTTAGTAGCTATTTCGGAGCTGTTCGCACTCCAGGGTGGGCGGGCCGAATGGCAAAGTGGAGGCGATACATCGCACAGGCAAGTAAGCCCCTTTGCCGCCACATCCAGCCCCCGCCCTGGGGACCACCGCCCCAACGACGCTTCTGGCTGGGCGGCCCGGTCCCGAACGGACCATGGCCCGGTGGTTGGGGACCCCTGTTGTAATCAACAGAGCTGGGAGCAGTGCTTGCTGGGATATGTAGTCTGAAAGCACAAGAAGCAGAAAGGAAGAAGAGCTGCCTGGGCCTTGATGGAATTAGAATAATAATGCAGCAATAGTTTTTGTTTTAGAAACAAGCCTTGTCTGAACTGAACTGCCTCCGTGACCTGCCACAACATTGTGGTGACAAAGTTGGCTCTTTGAACCTACCTGCAGCCTTTTTTCCAAAGCCCAGGTTAGGTTAACCTACAATTCCTTTCACTGCTTGGATTCAGCTGTTTGAGAATGACCTGCTTCCGCAATTAATGATAGCAAAGTTTCTGAAGAAAGAAAAAGTGCGTTCCTGGAGCAGAAGGGCCACAGCCAGCTCATCCATGAGGCTACCTGATGTGGGTTGCATCAACGGCAGATTATGAGGGATCCAAGGGGGCAGCGGTTTTGGGTGCCTTTCACCCCGGGTCTGCTGCCGCCACCTCCCTCCAACCTGCCACCAATGAAAGCTGCAAGGGTCTGCTTCCATCCTGCATACTTGAGCAAGAAGCAGATCATTCCCCTCCTTACTGTGCTCCTTGCACACTGCCATCAAACTGGGAAGTGTGGGACTTCCCGTTTCATTTAAAGAGACAGTGCAAGAGCTGTCTCTGGAAATGAAACCGAAGTCCCATGCTTCCTAGTTTGATGGCAGCATGGAAGGAGCATGATAAGTGTTTGTGGGTTTTGTTGTTGTTTTGTTTGGTTTTTGTAGCTCAGAGGCAGTGGATCTGGCATCAAGCAGTGTTTTGGGTCACACCTTCCCTGAGAAAGCAATGTATATGTGATGATTATTGAACTCCCTTTGCCCCCTCTTTTTCTCATTTGAGGTTTCGTTGTTACACTTTGAAACCAGCACCATTGCAGAAAGACTGCACGGACAGGCAGACAGGTCGTTTAGTGGACAGCTTGTCTTCATAAGCTAGGTGCAGCAAAAGCAATAGCTCCTAGCCAGCCCACCTGCTGGGATTGGCATGTGCCAGTCTATTGGGCACTCCAGCTCACCTAACCAAGTTGGAGAATGGGGTGGAATGCCCAGGGGGTTGTAAAACATTCAATCACACAGTGCAGTGAACTCATTGACCCTAGAATTACTTCTTAAGGTTAAGCCCAAGGATGATTGTGTTCAGACTTGGCTCCCTCAGAGTTTCTCTGTGTTTGGTTGAGCCTACCCATCTCTCCTGGGTCTGGAGAAGTGTAAGGGAGCTCAGAAAGAAATTACACTTGAATAAATAAAGTTAGGGTCAGGGAGACAGGTGCGTTAGGGATTTTATTTTGCTTTAAAGTTTGACTGTAATTGCCTGTTATAGTTTTGCTAAGATCCAGAGCTGGTCACCTTCCATAGCCCAAGCCATTTTAGCAAACCTGCTTGCTCCTTTTCTTTCTCCTTGTATTGTCCTAACCCCACCCCTTGTATTTTTGATAAACTCTGTTCATGTTTTAACCGTTGTCCATTGAACTCAGCCAGAGCTTTGTCCCTGTCTTCTTGGACTACACTCTACAGTCTAGGTTGGGGAGGATCTTCCATGTAACTGGGAAAGATTTTTTTGCAGACAGTTTCTCTCTACCTGGCTTTGTCCTCGTGATGGTAGCAGAGTCTATTATTTAGGCCCTGGGCAAGGGTGCAGTTCTGGAGGAGATAGTCCAATTCCAGGCAGAGATGTATTTGCTGCGTTAAGCCTCAGGGTAGTTACTCTGCAGCACTCCTTGGCTGAGGAGGAACATATGATGCTACCTTCTATTAGCAAACAGCACTCTATTAGCAGAGGTCTGTCGCAACCAGCACTCTAGAAGCATGTGGAGCCATGCATTTCTGGACCACAGTGACCACTCCCAGTGACCACTCCCAAGCTGGAGTGACCAGAGAGGCTGGAGCAGGCCCACCCATGGTGGTGGAGAAAGGAGCGTCCCGCCAATGAAGGTGACTCTGTGGGGAAGGCAGAACAGGGGAAGGGTGGGAGGTGTGTCAGAGGCAGGAGGGGGTGGCATCTAGCACTGGCAACTTGCGCTAGATGCTATCCCCTTTGGGAGCGGCCGACATGCCCCCTTTGTCACCTCAAACGTGCGCCAGCTAAAGAGCTGTTGAAGGTCTGAGGAGACCCATTGGCGATCAGGAGGCTTACAAAGGGGTAAGGGAAATATTTTCCATTTTCCCTCCCAAGCCTCCTGATTTCCCCACCGCCACCACTACCACCACAGTGTACAGTGGAGCCTGCTTTGGCGTGGCTGCATGCTATGGCAAGGGAAAAGGCTAGCATCGGGCTCTTAGACCATTAATTTGCTTAGTAAGTGCCTAGCCATCATCATCAGTATAAGGTCAGTATAAAACTCACATGTTTGCAGAACATGGGATAGAGGTGGATAATTCCATTATCAGCCAGCAATTGTTCCAAACAAAGAAGGCTTTTCTGCAACTCAGTAATCCTCTTATATACTGGCCATAATAATTGATGCTTCTCAGGTATTTGAGTGCAGAAGACAGCCTATGATTGTGCCTTGTCAAACCAGCTTGCAGTCCAGTGAAACAGCTTCAGCCTTCTCCATGACTTCACAGAAATTGGAATTGCGTTTCAGCTGTGCACAGTAAACTATTTGCAATCTAAATACAATATACCATGGCATTCATGGGTCTGCTCTTAAAGCTGTCTTCCTTGTACATACAAGTAGCATTTCTTCAAACATAGGATTTAAAAAAAAAATGATCTTTGCTCTCTTTAATCTGTGTTTTTTCCAATTCCCTCATAAAATAGGCCTGAATCAGATAACACAGTCCTTTATCTTTTTTTGTTATATATTTTTATATTTTATTGATATAATATTAAAACAAAACAATACAACATATATTCGAAAGGTTACAGCAAGTGTGAAGCAGTACATCCTACTAGTCCCCCCTCCTGGAAAGTGTGTTCGTTGAATGTACACAATGCAAGCAAGCCAAAAACTTCATGTATTTATATGTTTAGTTAGTTAACACCCCACGTTTTCTGCACCTTGCAGCACAAAATGACTGACAATAAAACTAAAACGTAACTCAATAAACAGTAAAACAAAATAATGCTTGATTTCTCCCATTTGTCCAACCTTTTCAGTGCATTTTTCTGTCACCCACCTCTCCACTCCCCCTTTACTTCTGTGTTCGTAAGTCCCAAAGCTACACAAATGCAAAGAGCCTTTCTAGCATGTATTGATTTTATTCTTAGTCACGGATGTGTGTGCTGTGCTGCTATTACTCCAGGAAAGTGAGGAAGGATGGCTTACTTGGGATTATTTATTTATTTATTTATTTATTTATTTGATGAATGTTTTATTCTGCTTTTTCTTCACCAAGTGTGTGCCCAAGGCAGCTAACAACATTCATAAAAACCATAAAATACATATACAACATTTTAAACACAATAATAAAAATCTTAGGCCAGTGCTGGTCCATAGGAGCTGATGTTATGAGTTCCCTCTGGCCTGGGTACCTCTTTTTCTTTCCTCCCCTCAGGGCAGACAGATCTCAGGCAGTCTTTTTCTGTTATTTTTATGCAGATGGAGACAGCAGCCATGAAATTAAAAGACGCTTACTCCTTGGAAGGAAAGCTATGGCAAACTTAGATAGCATAATCAAAAGCAGAGATATCACCATGCCAACAAAAGTTCGTATAGTCAGGGCGATGGTGTTCCCAGTAGGAATGTATGGTTGCGAGAGTTGGACCGTAAGGAAGGCTGAGCGCCGAAGAATAGATGCTTTTGAACTGTGGTGCTGGAGAAGACTCCTGAGAGTCCCTTGGACTGCTAGGAGATCAAATCAGTCAATCCTAAATGAAATCAACCCTGACTGTTCCCTGGAAGGACAGGTACTGAGGCTGAAGCCCAAATATTTTGGCCACCTAATGCGAAGAGAGGACTCTCTGGAGAAGACTCTGATGCTGGGAAAGATTGAAGGCAAAAGGAGAAGGGGAAGGCAAAGGATGAGATGGCTAGACAGCATCACCGATGCAACGAACATGGAAATGAGCAAACTCAGGAAGATAGTGGAGGACAGGAAGGCCTGGCAGGATATGGTTCATGGGATCACGAAGGGTCGGACATGACTTAATGACTGAACAACAACAAATGCTCTCAACAGGCCTGTGAAGCAGATTGAGGCTGTGAGACTAGCCCAGAATCACTGAATGAATTTCACATGGCTAAGGAGAGATTTGAACTTTAGTTTCTATGGCCCAGTTCCAGCATGCTATTCACTGCTATGGCTTGTGGGCAAGGAATCCTGGAGACAAGACTTGGGAGTCTGCCCCAGGCACCATGACTAGGGGTCAAAACAGACATGACGTTGGTTCCACATTTCATTTCCTCCCATCCCTCCCTCCCCCCTCTCTCAATTTAACTCAGTAAGCCATTAAAAAAATTAATCAGATGTAATTTCATTCACATTGTATTCAGTATTGAGTTAGTTATCTGACTCTCCAATTATGTATCAGGAATCAGATATTTAACCACAGAAACTAGTGAAATCCAGATAGAGATGCTCAGGAATACAATGCTCTTGGCAGAGATCTGATTCTTCAGTCACACACACAGTGCACATAGAAAGAGACAGATCATCTATGAGAATACAGAAAGTAATGGCCCCTGTAACTATGATACATCAGTATTTACTCAAGCAAGACCCGCTACGTTGAGATGTGATTAATGACTGAAAACAAAGAGGCTGTGGGAGCAAATTATGAAGCTGCCTGGAAGGCATATGTAGAAGCAGAAGTGGTAGCAGGGCTATGTATGCTGTGATCTCTAGCTTCTGATGGGAACCTCTGACATAAGGCAGAGCAAGAATGGGGCACAAGGCAAGTGGGGGCTCTAGCTTGAGTACACCTGTTCCACTTCCCCCAGGCCACCTCCAATAGCGGTCCTACACCCCCCCCTTGGGGGGGTGCTGCCATGACACCCCCCATGGGATGCCACACACCCCGCCCCTGGGGGGCATGATGTCATCGGCGCGTGCTGCGGCAGCGCGGAAACACACACACCGGTGCTTTTCGGCCACTTTTTGGAGCCAAACAGTGCCCGGGCAGGCGGGAGGGCCAAATTTGCAGCCAAAAACAGCTACACAAAGAGGAACCAGCAGCGATGGGGGTGATGGATCCGGCGGCAAGTACACACACACCCGCCACTTCGCGACCCACCGCTTGGGGCCCACTGCCCGCACCGTAACGACGCCTCTGGCCACCTCTGTTCTGTTTTTGTTGAAAAGGCATTGTGCAGAACTGAAATAATCTTCGGAAATTCATATGAGTTGGTGGCCCCACTAAGTAAATAAATAGGCCTCTTTTTTATCTCTTTAGCACGAATCTTGAATTAGTAAGATTGAATCAATTCCCCTGTGTAGCAGTAAGGAAGTCTAACTTCCATATTTGGCAATGAAGTTTGGCTAACTAACAGTAAAAAAAAAAAAAAAACTGTTTTTGCTCAGCTAAGCAAGCTGCTAAAATGTGATTTGACATAAAAAAGGGTTTACTCACTTCCTCTCAGAAGCCAGCTCTGCCACACAGTGATCACAGACCAGAGCCTTGTCAGGCGCTAAAAACACAAAAAATGTGCAGCAGGATTCTTCAAATTCTTTCCAGAGTGCCTGCTAGAATTCAGAAAGAAACAACTTTGATAAAAACACAATAAATATACCAAATGCTGGGCGTGACCTAGAAAGAGAGCTTATAAAAATGCATGGCATGAGCTCTCAGAACAGCCTCGTCTCCCTCGTACTCTGACTTGGCTGGATATCAGAACTTTCCATCACACGGTGTTTAACACTATGCTGAGCTTTCAGCAGGAAATGTACAAAGACTTGCAGTCTTTAAGGGAAACAACAGAACTGGCTAGCAATATAACCTTGTCTTGCTTAACTTCTTTCACCAGGGCAACAACAACAAAAAAAATCTATTCTTTATACACTATTTCTGTTTCCTGTCTAATATGAATGAATGGTGCCCTGAACTAGACATGATGTAAAAGTTCCATGACTGGAAAAGCAGCCATAGGGAGGGAAGGATTTGAATTGGAGCTGTGGGTGTCTCTCTCACTTTCCCTTCTGGCCACCATCCTGATCCAGTGCCGTCCGTCCTATCCAATGCCGCTAATAGCCACTGAGGGAAAAACTTAAAGATGCACCAAAACCAGCCACCCTTATCTCCTCTGATTTGTTCATAACCTCTACCTCAGTTTTTAATTATCTTTACTAGTCATAACAAGGAATGTTTAAAACTCATTATGAAATTGGCTAGCCTGGATTTAGACAAGCAAACAAGCAAACAAACAAACCCTGCCATTAGTATTTAATTTATGGCTCACTTCCAAGTTTGCATGGATTAGATTATACAAAATGTTAATTGCTTTTTCTAGAAATTTCCTACAAGTTCATTTCATATGGACAATTTTGCAAACTTTGTTACTGTCAGTATATGCAATGTCAGTGTTAGCAACAGGTTTCTGGGAGCCCTGGGGCAAAGTCTTGCACAGAGACAACCCCCCCCCCCATGGTACCACCCAGTGGTGCACTGGGTGTTTTCACAGCCCCCTGGAGGTTCAAGAACATGACACTCCCCCTGCAATATAGTCATTGCCCCCCCCAAAAAATTAGCACCACTTTTCTTTGCCCCAACCCAGGCAATTTCCTAACTAGAGGCCTTTTCACAAGGTACATTTATTGCACAATAAATGCACAGCTGCAAGGAATTACATCACTATATATCTGACTCATGAAGACAGAGCTAAAAGATGTGGCTAAAAAGTTGCTTATATATGAGACGTGACTGGACAGGTGTGAAGATGAAACAAAATGTTTGGTTAATTATCCTGCAAAAAAAGAGAACAATTGCTAAGGACGGTTGCCAACTTCTTAACTGGCCTTGCTCCTAGCCCTTTCCTGGCATGCAGATGCAATGATGGGGAAAGTGTCATTTCTGCATATGTAATACTGCTGTTAAATGCACAGCAGTAAGGCTATCTGGCAACATTAGGAAAGACTCAAAACAATAACTACATTTTACTGCATAATGTGGTTGCAGTTTTCCATTATAGATCTTTCACGAAGAGATCTATAATGCATGGAGCTAGTATTGATGATTCCTGCTAATACTGTATATATGTATATTCTTGTTGGTTGCAATCGGAGGCTAGAAACGTTTGCTCCCTCTGAACGTAACAGGATGTAGAGCAGGGATTAGTCTCAGGCAGGTCTCAGTGGGGTCAGCTCCAGAGCACAGAGCTAAATGCCAGAGCTCAGCCCTGACACTAGGGTCGCAAACCTTTTGACCATTCCTGCTTCAGCACTTTAGCAGCAGCCTGACACAGAGAAATTGAGCAACCCATTTTCTGCCATGGAGATAATAAAGGGCTCCATTTAAGGGAGAGGCTTCAAGCAGTGGACGAGCAACATAGACCTTCTTCTCCTCCCCTAAAAGAAAACCTCACTTGTGATCCAGAAACCCCATAAGGCTGCATATTTTGCAGCCATGCCTTGACTGCATGTCCTCTCCTCCTTTTGCAATGAAAATAATTGGGTAATCCAGTGCTCACGTGGGGGACTGAGGCCAGAGAGGATGTTGTTGTCTGTGTGGAGGAAGGAGGGGAAGCCCATGCCGCTCCTCAAATCAGACCACTGATCCCTAGCCTAATATTGTCCCATCTAATTGGAAACAGCTCTTCAGTGTTACTGAGCCATGGCCCCTCTCTTGGGGAAGTTCAGCGGCTAAATTTCTGCGAGTCAGGCTGTTGTGGGCACAGTAAGTTGTTGATCTACTTGGAACATACAAAGGAAAAATAACACAGAGCGCCACTCAGTTTGTGAAAAGTGTCTTTCCTTGACTACTACTGTACAATCATCTTCAAAATCAAAAAGTACAGTGATTAGATGGGCTGGTGTGGCTGCAGGCAGGCGGGGATTACACAACAGCGTCACTATGTCCGAATATAAACGTTCCAGGCAGACTTCAGTCTTCCACCTCACATTTTAGAAGTTTAAACAGTGATGCATAGTACTGTGTATAATAGTTAACACAGTGTCCTCCTGCCCTGCCCTTGAGCAGGGCTTTACAGTGGAAACACAGGGCTATAGAGGGCTCTGAGTGCGTAGACAGGATCCAGAGCTTAGTTGAGGCCTTAACAGCGCAATCCGACCCAACTTTTTTGCCGTTGTAACCAGCGGCCCAGCAAGAACGAGAGGCCCCAGAACGGAAAAGGGATTCAAATCCCCTTTGAATTTCTCTTTTGGAGGGGATTTGAATCCCTTTTCCGTTCTGGGACCTCCCGTTCTCGCTGGGCCGCTGGTTACAATGGCAAAAATGTTGGGTCGGATTGCGCTGTAAACGTCCTGAAGCCTAAACTCACCTGCCTAGGCTCTGTCCCTGCTGTCAGGAGAGAGAAGTGTGTTAAAGGAGCAGCCCTCTTGCTTGGAGTCTTGCACTCATCCTCTTCAACAACTCCCTCCTGACTCATACTGGTGCTGGCAAGCAGGGGAGTGCGAGGTTCTGGGTATGGACTAAGCTAGTTCTTCAGAGCCCCCCCCCCGCACTCTTGGGGTGGGGGTGCAGTCTCTTGGTGGTTCTTGTCTCTGGAGCTCCATCTTCAGCTCAGTGTCCAAATTTGAGTCGCTGCTGGGAACAGGGGTATATAGCACTTGTACTTCATCTTGTGTATAGTACAGACAAGCACTGGTTGATTTGCCATATATGGTGATGCTGGCTTCGTTTTTGGAAGAAACAAACAAAAATGTTTCTAGCCACAATGCCAAGTGAGGAAAACTTGAAAATACCCTTGCTATGTAACTTAAATGTTCCAGAGTGTATGGGATAGGTAGCTGAAAGTATATTGCAGCCCACACGTTTATTGGCTAATGGATACAGGACTCGAATTAACACATTCCTTTTGAGCTTCTAGTGCTGCTGCGCTGGGAGACCTGTTGTAGCCTTCAAGGCATGCAAGGTATCTTAATGTTCCTGTTCTCTGTTAGAAAAGCGATGATGATGATGATGATGATGGAAAAAGAGCAGGGCTGGAATTCAGGGTGAGCCCAAGAAGTGGACCTGGCCTACCTAGTTATTTTAAGGATGGGCTCAGCCTACACAGTTGCTATTATCTTGGAGTCTCAATATTTTAATCTTTTAATTATGTTCTATTGACAGAAGACAACTATTCAGAAAACTAGATTTGAGTTGAATTATTTCATTTTAATAAAAATAGCATATACAGGTGGGCCCCCATATCCACTGATTCGCTATCCACGGTTTCAGTTATCCACAGATCGTTGGGACACCCCCCCCCCCAGGCTTTTACTTTTTTCCCAGTAAGCTTCGTTTCTTCCTTAAAGAAACAGAAGAAGCAGCCTCTGGCTGCTTATTACAGGCAAGTAGAACGAGACTAAGTACTAGAGAGGCTCTGCAAGGTTAATAGAAACCTTGCAGAGCCTCTCTAGGACTTAGTCTCGTTCTACTTGCCTACAATGGAGGCTGCTTCTCTGTTTGTTTTAAGGAAGAAACAAAGCTTGCTGAAAGAAAAATAAGAGCTGGGGGGGGCAAGCATGCCTGCCTGCAGGGGAAGCAGGGTGGGGTGGGGGCCCTCAGGAAACCATGGAGGGGGTGTTCGCTCTTATCCACGGTTTCAAGTATCCACGGAGGGGCCTGGAACATATCCCCAGCGGATATGGGGGCCCACCTGTAGTTATCAATAAACAGACTAGTATGCTCTAGAATAGGGGTTCTCAACTTGTGGTACACGTACCACCAGTGGTACTCAGGCTGACTGGAGGTGGTACACGGGCAACCAGTCTGCCGGAACTCCACTCCCAAAGACATTTGCAGTGTTGCACTGACATTTGCACTGACATTTGCTGTGTCAGTGTTTTCGGCCGCATTTTCACGCTGTGTTTTCGCTCCCAAGAGGCTTCTGCCTTCAACCCAGCGTCTCAGGAGCACTGCGAATGTCCCCCCCCCCACCCGCCCTGACTCTGTTACCTGCTCCAAAAATGCGAAAACCCAGAATTAACTGGCAATGACGTCATCGCCGGTCACTGCCGGTGGTACGTGAAGGACAAGCAGAGCCTGAAGTGCTACGTGGCCAGTCAGGGGTTGAAAACCCCTGCTCTAGAATGTCTCAGATTTTTTGTCATGTGTTTACTTGGTTCACCTTCTTGGCCTGGGTGCTTAACACTGAATATAGAGCCGCATTTTGCTGTAATGTGTTGAGTCCAATTTCTGAGTTGGTGATCCGTTCACTTGGGTGAAGAGCGGGAAAGGGAATTATGCAACGGTGAGAAAAGAACATTGTGGTACAGGGGGGCTGCCGTATCTTCGGGGATACGTTCCAGCCCCCACCGTGGATACCTGAAACCGCAGAAAGGGGCGAACGCTCCCTCCACGGTTTTTAGAGGGGCCCCCGCGGGCCGGTGCGCCCCCACGCACCCTCCACAGCCCCCCCAGGCACTTGCTTTTAGAGGAGAAACCTCCATTTTTTTCTTCAAAATTCCCGTGTGTGCAGCTTCCTTGAAAGCCTGACCAACAAGACTTAGGTGCTAGCTAGAGTCTCTGCAACCTTGCTGAGACTCTAGCTAGCACCTAAGTCTTGTTGGTCAGGCCTGCAAGGAAGCTGCACACACGGGAATTTTGAAGAAAAAAATGGAGGTTTCTCCTAAAAGTAAGTGCCGGGGGGGGGCTGTGGAGGGTGCGGGGGGATTCCTCAACCGTGGATAACTGAAACCGCTGATGAGGAATCCGTGGATACGGGGGGGCCCTGTACTTTATTCTTTTTGCGCACCTTCACCTGCAAATGTCTTTGGGAGGACAAACTTTGATTTGGGAGATCAATGTTTGTGTATAAAAAATCATGTGCTGTTTTGTGGAAGAATTCATGTAATACATTATGGAACCTGCATGCTCCATGCGCATGCACAATTGACACCTCCTATCCCTAAATGGCTCATAGGACCTACCTAGAATTCCACCTCTGGAAAGGGAGGATTCTATTCAACATGGGCACTACACTTGCTTAGTTTTAAATACTGAAGGGACTTGTTCCTAAACACTGCTTATTTACATTTCCATGTCCCAGCATAACGCTAACATTATAGTCTGTTTTGGAAGCTAGTTTGTAAACAGGAAAAATGTAATATCCAAGCCATAGAAGGAACTACTGCAGTATCTCATGGGGTAATGTCAACAAATGAATGAGGCTTTTGTAGGATAAAGTCTTTATCATAAAGACCATCGTAGTGGGACATATTGGGAAGGAGAGTTCTTGTCTATTGTGAAAAACATAAGAGGATTATAATTACTCATAGAATCAACAGTGGGAGTTCTTTATCTAGCTAGGTGATAATAAATGAATGAAGAAACTAAGAGACAGTAACTGCCCAATCCTATCCCCCGCCACGTTATAGCATGCAGCCATGCCAATGGAGGCTGCACCACATGCTATGATGTGGGAGTGATTGGACAGCCTACAAAAGGTCATTATTTTTTTTACTTCTCCCTTGGTAGGTTGCCTGATTGCCTATGGGTCTCCTTGGACCTGTGCCACCGGTGGGTGGGCAGAAAAATGGGGGATAAGATCCAGTGTGCTTCCTGCCCTGACACGCTTCCTGCCCTGACACGCCCCGGCTCCTCCCTCAAATTCCCCATTACTCCCCCTCCCAGCACTCAGCCTGTCCCCGCTGCCAACTGCGGAGTCTCCTGGAGCTGCTGCTGTGCACACCACACTTCTCACCATTTGCGGCAGCAGCCCAGCAGTGCGCAACAGTGGCCCAGCTTTCACGACACTGTGAAGGACCTTGTGCTGCTGGAACCCTCTCATCTCCATCCTTGTCTCTTATACTCTTCAGGCCTGCGAGATGAAGATGGAACAGCAGGTTGGAGGTCTTGGGTGAGGTGATGGGTGCAAGATGTGGACACCCCACAAGCTTGCTGCCTTCCTTGGTCTGCCTCAACTGGCCTCATGGTTGGGCCAGCTCTGCTTTTGGTGGAATCCTGGGAACTGTAGTTCTGTAAGGGGCTAGGGCTAGAGAACTATCTGTATCACCACCAAACTGCAATTTCTAGAATCCTTTAAAGCAGTGCTTCTCAAACTATCTGATGTGGCAGGGACTGATACTCATAATCTGTATCATTTTATTACTACTGTTTCTTTCCTAGAAATTCACCATGGACCAGCAGCCAATGGCTCTCAGACTGGCACCGGTCCGCAGACCACCAAGTAGAGTAGCACTGCATTAGAGGAAAGCATGACAATTGAACTGCCATTCAACTAATATAAGGTTGTAGAGTAAAAATGTCCAGAGAGGAGAGAAGCACCCTTTGCCCTACCAAGTTTATGTTTACCAACATTTCCCATTGTTCCTGTGCTTTTACAGCTGCCTGACATGTAGGACGTGGGTAGATGTGGCAAGTAGGGTCATGGTGGCAGGCTCTGCCTGCTGATCTATGTGAATTGACTCCTGCATGGAGTCAATGCACATACAGGAAGAGAGTCCTAGGTATGTACCACTGTAAATGCATTAACTCCATGCAGACACTGAAGTGACTGCACACAGAGAGATCTCCCGTCTGTGCTTGTTCTCTGCCCTAGTTATGCCAGGGCCCAGAGGGATAGGGCTAGTGGAAAGCAGAAGACGTTACTATCTGAATTTCTGTGTGACAGGCTGATGCTAAAGGAATGGGAGAAGGACCCATTAACAAGCTGACAATAGTCTCAAGGCCAAACTTGGATTCTGGAAGGAAACGGGGAGCATTGCCAAACTCAGGTTTATCCTTATAATGAAAGTATGTGTACCAAATCCTAAGGCTTGTTTTAGTCTCTCTCTTCTTCAAAAATGCCAGATCAATACAAAAATATTGTGCAATTTCCTGAACAGAAGGCCTAAGCTCATTTTCTGGTCTGAGCCTTTTAATTTTGAAAGCTTTGTGATATTCAGGATAAGCTGCCACAGTGATATTATTGCCATGTACTGCATTTTAAAATGATGTTGAGTCATGGTGGGAAATCAGATATGCAGGTGGCTATGTAATTCTAGTGGTGTTTATTTTAGCTTGACAGTTTAGGGCAGGGTTGAGTTGGACTCTGGCCACACTGAAACTTTATTGAGTTTCCCAAGCTGATTTCTATTTACAAAAATGTTTTCAGAGTGAATTGAGAATCAGACCCTCCCTGGCTACAAGTGATAAACACAGTGAGCATGAATAAAACCTTTTGTTGGTGCTTGGCATTTTCATGCAATAATATGGTTAATTGTAGATTTGATTGAGAAAATGGCTGGATAAATTATATGTTTGTTTTTATAGTGAGTGCAGTGAGGGTTCTTATGTGGCCATAGTATGGCAGACAAACGATCCTGTTAAATAAATGAGACATCATTCATTTTCAGCTGTCCCCACCTCTTTCCTTTTGAAAATAGCAATATTGTCAAAACTCATCACATCTCAAAAGAAGCTTCACTTATTTTTTTTCCAAATTAGCTACTGCTCATTCATTAATATAATAATTATATTATTATTTTGCTTTTCAACAAAAGATGTTCTGTTTACATAGCAGAGGAATATAAAGAGGGTTCCCTGTCTCAAAGGGAGGGAACTAAAAAGTGACGTATGGGAGCCACTGGGAGAGATGCTAGGCTGGAACAAGGAGGGACAGTTGCTACCCCCCTTCTAAATATAAGAGAATCACCACTTGGAAGGGTGCGTCTTTGCCCGGTGAGCGGCAGGGGTCATTAGAAAACTTGGAGGCTGAATTTTTTAACAGCAATACTCTTTTTGATTATGGGTTTAGGCATTGTAACAAGTGTTAGCTTAACCATGTTTTATGTTTTTGTTTACAATACATGTTTTATTATTATTATTATTATTATTATTATTATTATTATTATTATTATTATTAATAATAATAATAATAATAATAATAATAATAATAATAATGACAATGTTTATTGGGACATTGGCCAGTTTGGGACATTTCTCTGCCTTATGTTATCTAGGGCTGACAGGGCAAGATTGCAAAGGTCTGGATCACTGCAGAAACCTGGTGATTGTTTGCTGCAGCTGTAATGTTTGGAATAAGAGACATCCAATATCTCTTTTTCTTTAAATGAGACTTTTTGGTTGTGGACCAAGTGACAGTACTCCCAAAGTACAGCAGTGCCTTAAAATGAGGAGAAAAAAGGATTAGGGGGCCAGTACACAAAGGCATAAGTTTGAGTTTAGATATTGAGATTCAGGCCCATTTTCCCTCTACCACCAACCCATGCTCACTCCTGCCATGTCTATGTCATATCTGTTGTTGTTGTTTTTGAAGTATGCACATATATGCAGGTGATTTTGCATTAAAAATGGTGACAAGAACTGGATCTGCTGTCCTCAGAGCTGAAGTTGCTAGTGTCAAGAATGGGCACAGTGGGTGAGTGACAACGGACAGTCAGCCCCAGGTGGGCAGCTCCAGCGGGCAGCAGCAGATCTGTTGGAATTCAGTTCTTCTATAATTCGTTGTAAACAAACTGTGCATTTTAACTAGCTACTCTTCAGGGTGGCTTTTCACTGTACATAATGCACACTGCATTAACAGAAGCGCAGTCTGTCCAAAGCCAAGTCTGCTTGAGTACTGTTGAAATCAATGAGGTTGAAGTCAAGGGCATCATTTTGTGCTAAAATCCTAGGATTTTGATGGGTCTTCTTGACTCTTGAGTGTGCCTAACTCTCTATGCATTGCACTAGTGTTTGGAGGAACTGCTGGAGGAAAGATATTTTAGGTCTGTTTGTAAAGGGAGCCAAGTTCTCTTCATGGACGCCATCCTTAGCTGGATACTGCACACATCTCTGAAGTGTAAATGTGCCATGTGAGAGAGTTCATGGACTGCAGAAAGAGGCGCTTCCTCTGGTAATGCTAAGCTTGCTTGGTAATCTCATGGCAGCAGCTGCTTTGAAAACCGTGACATGAAACTTCCATTCTAATATTAGAAAGGAGAGAGCCAAGAGCTCGGTTGATCCATTCTAATTACTTGATATCAAAACAAAAGGAGATTAGAACAAGCAGAGATTATTAAGATTGACAAGCAGGCCTGCAGTTTGCTGGTGCCACCCTGTCTCAAACCCCCTCCCCCCACTCCACCCATGAACCCTGGAAGGCTGCAGCTTTACAGTCTCATCAGAATTAAGAAGCAGACCCAGCCACCAGCCAGAACGCAATGAGCTCACCGGCTCTGGTTTGCATTTTTCAGTCAGTTTCTAGGCCAAACTGCACATTGCTACTGGCAGGTAACATTCACCTGACAACCACTTTTCTTCTTCAAAGCACTCTCAGCGAAGGAGCATTATTTAACCATTTTCCTGCCAGATGTTTTTCTCCTGACCTCCTCCCAGGGTCACTTTTATGTCTGCTAAGGCTCCAATCCAGACTTGTTATATGAGTGTGTATCAGACGTTAAAAAGATAAGCTAGCACCCCTTCGACCCACTGCTTCTCCACTGAACATTGCCCCCTCCCAAGGATGCTTTGGAGTGCAAAGCAACCATCAAGATGGTGATGCAGCTGAAGTGTAATGTGTCATTTGGCCCATAGCATCAGCTCCAAGTTTTGAGTTAGGGCGCAATCCTGTGTAACTCTTGCACCCGTATAACAGTAGATCCCCTAGTGTAAGAGCACTTAAGCCAGTGAAACTTGCCATACGCCGACAGACGCAGGACGGACACCAGTGTAACCCCCCTTGGACACCTCACATGCGCAGTTCGGATGTGGAACAGACACCGGCGCAACTCTGCCGGCGCATGGGGCATTCCAGGGGTTCTGAATGTCCCCCAAATGCCTCCTGCACTGGAGGAATTGTGCCAGTGTCTGTTTCGCGTCCAAACTGCGCATGTGAGGTGTCCGAGGGGGGTTACACCAGTGTCCGTCCTGCGTCCGTCAGCATACGGCAAGTTACACTGGCTTAAGTGCTCTTACACCAGGGGATCTACTGTTACACTGGTGCAAGAGTTACACAGGATTGGGCTGCCAGTCTGGAACCACTGTCTCGCTGCCCTTCATTATGCCTTGGACTAGCTAGGCAGAGAGAGAGAGAGAGAGATTGAGAGAGAGAGAGAGAGAGAGATATTTTATCCTTCTCCTCTGTTACAGTTGCTGTGTTTATCTCAATGGGGACAAAGGGAACATGGGTTGAGAATTCAGATTTGTTTGGATTTCCCTTCCGTTTCCTTTGTGAATGAAGAAAGGGCCTCAGCGTGCCACACAGTTTTTGGCATAAAAAGCCTATAATTTGTTGTGCACCATTCAAAACCTGTTGCAGCTTAACAGGGAATAAACAATACTACAAGCTAGAACAGAAAGGGAATTTACTCAACTTGAGCAAACAAACAGAGTCCTCAGTGAATAAAGAAATGTAATATTACAGAACTATCGCTCAGTGAAAAATTCTGGTTTACATTTCTGCTCCTTTCTGAATGCGGTGAAATGTGTATACTTGAGCTGGAGCTACATTGCACACGTTCACGTTCTGTATGCATCCAGTGTCCCACCCCTAGGTCAAAGAACGGGCTCTGATTGGCTGAACGAAATGCAAACACAGCCAAAGTCGAGCTGGGCTCAACTTTGGCTGTGTTTGCGTGATGTTAAGCCAATCAAAGCCCGTTCTTTGACCTGGGGGTGGGACACTGGATGCATACGGAACGCGAACGCGTGCAATGTAGCTCCGGCTTTATTATACAGCACAGTACTTTGGAGGGGAATTGTCACACTGGCCTACCAGTAAGAGGGGAACAGAGAGAAAGTGCATACAGATGCACAAACAGAACTTGCTATAATTTTGTTCTTTGAGCCTGGCTCCCCTGCCTGTGTTCAAAACATCCTGAGCAGACATACTTACTAGCAGATCCTCAGCTGATTCCAGCAACAGTCTTTCCCTTCCTCTGCCCTTCAGACTGGATGCTTGAATCTTCTTTCATTCTTCAAAGCACCATTTGTACAGTCAAAAGTTCAATCATTGCCGCCTGTAAAGAAAAATAGAATCTAAACGCTTCAGGAATTGGGGGGGGGGGGGAACCCTTGGTGACATCACAGGAAGTGAGCAAACTTTTTTGCACTTAATACTTGCAACCTGAAACTCAGATCATGTAATCAAGACAAAATAGACAAATTAATATAAATCTTCAAGGTCTGCACAATCTACTCTGAATTAATTAAGCATAGGAGGTGAGTAAAGGTAAATGATGACTTATTTTTACTTTTTTATTGTAGGGACTCAAACTGGTGTTTATTATGAGATCAAAGACACTCCTGATCTTGACCAATGATCCAAGGTAAAAAAAAAAAGCCATATCTGTCCAAGTCTACCACAAGAAAGTTTTCTTCCCTAGTTTTAGTTCAGGATTAACCCATAATGTTAATTTATCCCCATGTGTCCTGCTTCTCAGTCCGCCTCACTAAGCAGCTGTTCTTAGATGCCCTGTGTATAAGTTGATCCAGGTTTCAGGGCCAATTTTTAAGGCACAATTTGTGACTTATACATGAGCATATACTGTACTACTTTACAGCTCATAACAAAATTTGAGAAGTTATTGGAATGTTAAAAAGGGAAAGGAAAGGAATAATGAATCAGGACTGATTGGCTGAGTCCCAAGAAGGGAAAATAGCAACCACATGGAAAAAAAAGGAATAAAGATTTGAATATGCCTGTCAAGATAGATATTTGGAAACAAGTACTATATGGTAACTTGGTTTAAGACATCTCATATTTGATCATCACTATGGAGTAGCAACACAGTGGTGCAGTGCAGCACTCATTCGAAATCGAAACAGATAAGGATATGCTACAGATGCAGGCACATTTGAAAAAGCCTTCCCCGCCCCCATATTTGGTGGCTCTGTCCTAAGATCAAAACACCCTGTAACATGGGAACTACTCAGATCAATAACGCTTCCTTTTTCTTCATTTTCAGTAAAACAGAGCTAAGGTACTAGATTACTTACGGAATAGTCAATATTCATCATATTTTATAATTATTACAAAGTGACAAACTCTGTAAACTTGCTGATTGTGGTCCAATTCCAATTCCAAAACCTTTATTGGCATCTTACATGATTGTGGTCTGCAAACGTTTTGTTTGAGGAAGTGTTCTCTACCTTCTCAAATGTACTTAATGTCATTTATTTTGGGATCTCTGAGACTGCTTTCCAACTATATTTTGTTATATAAACTTACATAGATATGCATGCAATACATGCAATTCCAATAAAAAAAATATTGTTCCTTCGACCCTCTCTCATCCAATGCAGAAGTGAGCTGCAGGAAGGAGCATTTTATGCACAGCCTGTTTAGCCTATATGTACCTTTCCAGTGCCTCCAACTGCAGGCATAAACAATGTTCTGCTTCAAGTCAGAAAGCCTTCCAAGGTTTCAGCTGTTGCTGTAAATCTTACTTGCTGGTGGCATGTAGTTTCTGATATGTTGGAACCTATTTTAAGATCACCTAGTATCCATGACAGGTTCACACTTCACTTTGTTAGGGCCAAATTAGCACTGCAGGGCCAAACTAGCAGAATACCGTAACAGTTTTTTCCCAACTTTTTTTTAACATGAAAACTAGCCACAGGAAGTTGTCAGTTGGGCAGCACAACCCTATCCAGCACCAATGCAGTGGGGCTATGCGCAGAGGCGTCATTAGGGGGCGGGGGGCACACTGTATCCAGCACTGGCTAGGAGCAGTCTAAAGGTCTCCTCGGGGTAAGGGAACATTTGTGTCTGTTTCACAAGGTTACCCTCTTCTAAGGAAGATGTCCTTGTGCCCTTCCTCTGCTCTGTTCAAAAAGGTATTCCTTGGATGTGTGACTTCGTGTGTATGGGATAAGGCAACTTGAACCCTGGGTGCAGGGGTTCCTAGGGTCTTAACCTTCTTTGCTAATGCCACTGTAGCTCCTGAACAAGGTGGCATCCTGTTTGCTCTTTTTGCAGTGATCCGAAAAGAGGTCAGCACAGTCCCCTTGTAGGTGAGGAATGCACCAAAACATATAGCTCACCTGATCTTTGCCATCCCTTCATTGCATCTGGGACATTGATCGGATTCCTTTACCCATCAGTGTACCAGAGAAGAGCATAAGCACTTGCATGACTGGGTTTTTGGGGTGTCCTGCACCTGAACAGGAATGTCCTGGGGGAAGAGGTATCTATCTTTCTAGGGTCAGTTCCTAATTTTCTGGTTGTACCCAACAAGGAAAATGGAAAATCAAAAATTGTTGTGCCCAACAAGGAAAATGATTAAAATCATTTAACCATACCCCCCCCAAAAGGGGAGGGGAATCCTTCAGATTCTTTGTACAATATTTAGAAGCAACGCAAGTATCTCCAGTGTTTCTCAATAGCTGGTGACCTCTAGCAATCAGTCTTTGCTAAAGCCCAAGTGGTAATCTCTGCCATTCACAGGATAGGTTGCCATCCCCTCCTTGTGAATGTACCCTTTAATCCTTTCATCCTCTTATATATGACAATGGACCAGGCAATAGAACAAACCGCAGCTCTCGAAAAGCTCCCTTTACGTACACAAGCATACAAAAGCTAGCAGTAAGGTTGGACTTTGGTAACTGAATTTTTTAAATAATCTTTCTTATTTTAAAGATAAACTGATAATCTTGCCTAGAGGAACCTTTATTATTTGATTAAAGGAGAGGTCAAGACCACAGGGAGACAGGAAATTCATGAGACACACACATAAGATCACTGGCCCACACTATCAAAGGAACAATGGGCTTCATTCTAGGTGTCTGGCTGAAACTATGCAAACGATGGCTTGGCTGACTAAAAATTCTTCCTTTTGAAAAGCAAACAATACGCTGCTGGATGGAGTCCTCTAATAAGCGTTCAGGATGCCAGTGCTCTGATTTGTTGACTTTATTTTTAGACCTGTGGAATGCATTTGTCGTCCACTCACTCAGTATGCAAAGAGAAACCGGGGGGGATGGACGGACGGACCCAGAAGGAGTATAACAGCATGGAACAAGGTGCCCTCATCTCCAAGAGCCAATTTGCCTGTACACAGGGTTAAGGGATCAGCCTGGCCAGGTGAGCCCTCTGATTGGTGTGAATTCTCGGTCAGTACCCAACTTGGCTGTCTATTGATGGTGCCACCCCTGGATAGTCTTGAAAGGTGGGCAGCCTTATCCTGCCTAAATGGCCAGCTGCTGCATACTAAGCAGGATGCAGGCCACACCAGCATGGCTGGGGCTCACCTCAGGGGAAGGGGACATTTGTCTCCTTCCCCCGGTGTAAGCCCCGGAGGCCTCAATGGGCCTCCTCGGATACGCACCAGCTCTTTAGCTGGTGCGCCTCTGGGGAGGACGTGTAAGGCTGGCCCGGCCCAGGAAGGGGCTCAGGATATTGGTGCAACCTAGCGCCAAGATCCCCACCTCCTCCCACACCAGGCGGCCAATGGCTACCTCCCCTACCACCTCGGCCCACCCCTCTCCACGTCCCTGCACCGACCAGCGCAGGACTTACCTGGGTCTGCAGGCACGGGTCATCCCAGACGGCAAAGTGAACGGTGCCGGCCTCTTTGCCGGTGCTGCTTACTCCAGAGGAGCACTCGCTCCATTGGCCTAAGGTTACGCAGGATTGGACCGTAAATGAGAGACTTGTCCTGACAACATCACAGGGAGACAGCAAATTCATGATACAGGACATGCTGTCAATCTAAAGCAACAGCCCCCTTTCACTTTATAGCTGATAAGTGCAGCAATCTAACTACTTCTACGAACAACACCATATCAATCATTTGTTAATGGAGAACGGACCCAAAGTTAGGACTTCACAATTCCAATCAGCTAAGTGTAGGCTTGCCATATTTTCCCGACCTTCAACCGGGACCCCCCCCCATTAAATAGTTAAATAATTGAAAAATTAATTACATAACTAAAAATAAAATACATAGAAAAATACAAGCGCATCCGCAATTTCTATGTATTTATTTATTTATTTTAGCCGAGAAATAAATAATTAAAGAAGATGAATTTTAAAATATAGGGGGCGCAAAGTGCCCCCTTTGCCATGTGAAGTGCGGCTGCAATGTTTATTTATTTATTTATTTAACCTACGAACTAAATAAGTAAATAATTAAAGAAAGCAATTTAATTTTCAAAAACAAGGGGATGCAAAGTGCCCCCTATTGCTGAGCATTTTTTGCATTTATTTATTCACTTAAATAATTAATTAAATGTACTTACCCCATTTTCGCCGTCGTGCTGCCGCTCCTCGTGCTGCTGATCCGGCAGTGCTGCTCCTCGTGAGTCGTGCTGCTCCTCATCGTGCTGCTGATCCAGAGAGAGACTCCCGGAGGTTCGTGCGGTCCCAGGCAGTCTCTCGTTCGCCCGCTGTCTCACTGGCTCGGAGCCGGTGAGACAGCGAGCGATCCGGAGAGACACTGGAGACACGATCTGGAGAGCCTCCGGGAGGCTCGTGCGGCCCCGGGCAGTCTCTCGTTCGCCTGCTGTCTCACGCTCTGAGCCAGTCTCCTGAAACAGTGGGCGAACAGCCTACTCACCCGCTCGCTGCTGCCGCCGCCATTACTAAAGGAACTTACCTGGGCGCCGGCATGTTGGTTCGCAAAATCTCGCAAGAGCCAAGATGTCTGGGTGCCGACATCTTGGATCTCACGAGATTTCGCGAGCCAACATGCCGGAGCCCAGGTAAGTTACCGAATTTTCAAAATGGCGGCGGCAATCCAGGATACCTCCCGGGCATTCCAGATCCCGGGCATTCCGGGACGTATGGCAAGCGTAGCTAAGTGTTTTACTACATAAAGTCAGACTACATCCCCACCTACAGATGATCAGCTCTGTGGCTCTGCTTTTCTATTAGGAATAGCATTAGCTAATCGTCTGATGGGATAGGGAGGGAGTCATTAGATATCACTAGAGGCAGGAGAAAATGGTGATAATGAAATAAAAACACAAAACACCGCTTTCTGCTAAAATATCTGCGAAAAAAATAAAATAAAGCCATGTAATTTTGCATCATTCTTCATCTGTGGACACTGTACAACCTATGTCACCTACCTAGTACCTTTTAAAGTGGTTACAATTGATAAAAATAGGGGGGGTGGAATAAGAACACATAACACTCTGCTATTTCATTTTGGTTACACACTGAAATCTGAGAAAAAGTAAAACCATTTTCTCCCACCTCTGCTCATCAATGAGTGGCTTCTAAAACGGATCACTTTCAGGGAAGCCTTTCTATGTGTGCTGAAGAACCTGATCATCTCTGCCACGTCTACCCATCACAGAGGATTTTGGAACACATCCTAGGGTGCTGTTTTTTGGTCTCAGATTTACTATTGCTTGTTGTGTTTTAAGTTTTAAATGGCTATTGTATATGGTTTTGTGCTTTCTTTTGTAAACCACCTCAGGATCCCCAAGATGAAAGGCAGTTTTAAAACTAGATGATGGTTCGATCACTAGGGGGCACTGGAATTAATTGTATCAAGGGTGGTATTAGGAGTTTCTTGTTGCTGTTCCCTTCCTGTTAAAACAAGACAGTGATGCTGGTGTTTCACATACCAAATGGTGTCATCTGAGCCACTCAAGATAGGACCTGTCCCTCCACAGGAGTTCAACAAATACTGTAGAACACGCCCAACATTCCCTAGGAGGCCGTGTATTGCAGGGGAAGATGGGAGGCTTCTGAAGAGCTCCAGAATTTCCTGAAACACAGACTGAATATTCAATGGGAATTCTGGTGATCTTTCTCTTCCCTGCTTCATCCCTCCACAAATGATCAGTACTCTGATAAGCTGCTCTTAGGGGCAACAGTGATCAATTTAGGGGTCCTGTTTGGGGCTGGAGGCATTGTGATTTTAGATACCCAAAAATCTAGGCCTGGACTATGAGGAGAAGCTGTACTCTGAAAAAGCTTGAAGCTGCAGGAAGTTCAAGCCTAAACTGCAGCAGGCAGCAAGCACTGTGCTGAGCTGCTCAGGCAAGGATAAAAAGCCGGGCCAATGCAGAACCTTCATACTGCCTCCAGGTGAGGGGCCAGTGTTACACACCCCTATTCCATTCTGCCGCTGAAGAGGGTTCTGGGGCTGGAGCATACACAGTGTCCGACAGTTCACCTGGGTTCCTGATTCAAGAGTCAGAGTTCCTGAGGATCATGAGGAGAGATCATGAGGAGAGAGCACCAAAACGTCCAGATGCTGTATAGGAAAATACGGAAGACAGTCCAGATAGCTGCTCCCATCATCTAGCAATAGCACTGTCACAACATGATGATTTACTGGGGGGGGGGGAGGGCATGGTGGCATTCAGTCCACAGATCAGCACTGTCGCAGTGCTTTAGAAGGGGGTGGGAAAAAAGGCTTTCTAGCATTTTCATAGCTTGAACTGAAACCCAGTCCTGGTATGAAAAAAATTAAGCAGACACTGGGGGGGGGGGAGACCCCAAACCCCAAAATTACCATAGTTCTGTAAAAACCAGATTTAGGCCTGAGCACATTGTGTTACCCATAATGCTTTGCTTCTGTGCAAATACTGCCCATAATGCTTTGCTTCTGTGCAAATATCTGATGCTCCAAATCCCAGGCAGCCTCTTCCCTTACGGTTTGAGTCTACTTCACTTAGCAGCCACAGGACAGCCAGCCAAATGCCTCACAGCAGAGATTTGCCACTACCGCCTCAGCTGACTGGGCTGAGCTGAGCTGACTTTTCAGTTATTGGGAACTTCCAGCCATAATGGGCTTATTTGTAGTATAAATATCTAATTAAAGTTGTACTGATCTGCAAGCACCCCTTCCTTCAGCATGAAACACCTGGAAAAGAGCCAGTGGACTAATTGTTTAATGGTTGCTACTGTGAGTGAGAACTCCTCATGCTGTGGGATTGAGGCGTGAGCGCGAGTCACCGCAGAAAGCCAAAGGTGGTGGCTCAGCACAGTGGAGGCCAAAGAAGGAATGCCAGAACTTAAAGAGCGAACCTCAATGGAATGTTTGTTTGTTCAGTCACTTCCGACTCTTCGTGACTTCATGGACCAGGCCACGCCAAAGCTTCCTGTCAGCTGCCGCCACCTCCAGCTCCCCCAAGGTTGAGTCTGTCACCTCCAGAATAACATCCATCCATCTTGCCCTTGGTCGGCCCCTCTTCCTTTTGCCTTCCACTTTCCCTAGCATCAGCATCTTCTCCAGGGTATCCGGTCTTCTCATAATGTGGCCAAAGTACTTCAGTTTTGCCTTTACTATCATTCCCTCAAGTGAGCAGTCTGGCTCAATGGAATAGGGGATGGTTTATTGGCCCAGAGCACTTCACGCCTGCTGAGTTTTCCTCGGGATAACTGATGAGTAACACTGGGATGCTATGGAAGAGACTTTGGGTCCATGTTTTGAAGGAGTCTAATGCGTTGTTCTGGAGCATCAACAGACGCAGGTCTAATAAACTACAGCAGCGCACCTTTGAGGTTTCCTCTCAATGTCATGAGTTCAACATGAAGGACCAACTTCCTTTTTATTTCAGCTGCCCCCCACATACCTGCAAACAGGGCCAAACTAGATGTGGTGGCAGCAGGCTTGTGGGTCAGGACAGGATTGCCATTCAACCCCACCAAGTGAGTGTGGGGTGAGCTTTGAAGCGCAGCAGGGCCGGGGGGGGGGGGGGAGAGCTTAACCCTTGCCGTGCCCATGTTTTTCCACAAAAACCACTTTCTAAATGAGCCCCTTTTCTCCCAGTGAGGCTCTGTGATGAGATGCAACCCTATTGGAAGAAAATTGGCGATAACAATTATGTTTATGGGGAGAAAGTGCAGGCCAGGGAACGATGCTTCTGCTCCGCTACTACTGCTACACTTGTAAGTTTCTACCCCATTCCTGCTTTGTAGGGATTTGCAGTACCCCAATAGCTTTTTACAAAAAAAAAGGAAAAGCAGCTTTAGGACTCAGGAGTGCTTTGAAGCAGAGAAATGGTGCAGGGGTGTGTGCACTTAACCCTTTTCTCATTTGCCATATTCCTGCTACAACCCCTGCCCCCGCACACACACATTGCAGGATCCCCTGCTTCTGAGACCGTATTTCTTTAAAAATAAGATGTCTGTCATTTTTTGCTGGATGTTTTTGCTTAGAACATGTAGTTAGACTCGTTTCAAGCAATATGTTCTGCTTAGGTCATCCTCATCCCACAGGGAAGGAACTCTTCATGCAGTTACTACAAACACTTTAGAATGCTGACGTGGGACATGATCTTGAAAAGGAAAGGAAAACAAGCTGCAGCCTTGAAAAAGGTCTATAGATGTGTATCCTTCTCTTGCCCACATTGAAAACAGAGATGCACTCTGCACTCAGTCCAGAATCGGGCTGTAAAAAAAAAGGAATGAAAATGATTGTTATAAAACCATTTGCACGGAGCAGCAGAGCCACTGCACCAATACAAACACAGTTCCACTACTTTTCAATAGAAAACTAATTGGTTATATACTGTAATTTAAAACCATCTAGAACAAATATATCAACTAAAAATCCCAGTTAAACAAGCTAGTACCTTTCTGATGAGATAAAAAAAATAGCACACAAAAACTCCAAAGAAAGGAGCTCCTCATTGTAACTGCTAGGCTAGCAAAAATCAAGAAAACCATAAGCTAGCAACATATCTTTAGGGCTGGAGGTTGCTTTTCAACTGTAAATGATTAACTGAAACTTTGCAAAGTTAAAAGCCTGGCTTCTGTCAAAAAATGTAAATGTGATTCTGTATGCAACCTCCGGGTTTTAGAGGTAGCCTATCTCTGAATACCACATGCAAGAGAGTGGCAACAGGATAATGGTATCTTCTTGTCTCTCTTGTGTGCTCCCTGAGGCATCTGGTGGGCCACTGTGAGATACAGGGAGCTGGACTAGATGGGCCCTTGGCCTAATCCAGCAGGGCTCTTCTTATGTAAACAGCCTTTGAATTAAAGTCAGAGGAGAAATCCGATGACCAAAGAAAAGACAGTATATAAATACTGGTGGTGGTGGTTGTTGTTAGTGTCATTTTAAACTCCACAGAATCCACACCAATTTGCTTTTATAAAGGTTCAGTAACAACTCTGTTAATGCTATTATATTAGTGCTGTTTCACTAGAGTGCTCTTCACCCAGGGTTGATTGACAGCTATTACAGCCAATAGCAGCATTGGGTTCTGGCCAGTAGCATAGCTAGAGGGGGGCAGTGGGTGGGGCAACACAACATCACCCCGTCCAGTGTCTGGAATGGCTCGGGATCAGGGCCAAATGGTTTGACCCCCCAATCCGAGTCATTCCAGACACGGCGGGCGGGTCATGACGCTTTGCCCTGCCCACGGTCCTCCTCTAACTATGCTATTGGTTCTGGCCAATCATTCCCAGTTTCCTTCAATGACATCTTCTATAATGCTTGCAGCTTATAGCTGTCCTATGTTTCAGACAGTGCTTGGCTTTTCAGGAACAGATCCCTGATGCTAATTGAGGTATACAGTATTGTACTGTAAAACTCAAGAGCATAAAAGAAAGCAAACCAACAACTTCTGCAAACTGAACACCCAAGTATTGCTTATTTGGTGTACAGCTGAGCTGTGGTGAATTGCTAAAGGTAATGGTTTAACAATCTGTCATAGTTATGCTCAAATAGCAAATACTGTTGTAGTTTGGGCCAATCTGGTGTGAACATTTGAATGATAATCCTGTCCTTCAGAACGTGCAATCCTTTCCAGTTTGTACCATCTGCAGATTTTACAAGTGTGCTTTCCATCCCCCCCCCCCCGCCCAAGTCGTATTAAATTTAACATAAGAACATAAGAAGAGCCCCGCTGGATCAGGCCAAAGGCCCATCTAGTCCAACTTCCTGTATCACACAGTGGCCCCACCAGATGCCTCAGGGAGCACAAGACAACAAGATACTTGTATCCTGTCGCCACTCCCTTGCACCTGGCACAAAGAAAACCTACTCCTACAACCAGGAGGTGGCTTATCCCCATCATGGCTTGTAAGCTGTGATGGAATTTTCCTCCATAAATCTGTCCAATCCCCTTTTAAAGGCATCCAGGCCAGGTGCCATCACCACCTCCTGTGGCAAGGAGTTCCACAAACACAATAGTCCAGGTCAGGTCTGACTAAAGCAGAACGCAGAGGTACCATTACTTTTCACAATCTGGATACTCTACTTCAGAGGTTCTCTAAGTGTGAGGCGCGACTCCCAAGTGCGTCATCAAAAGCAGCCGGGGCGTCGCGTTAATCTTGTAATTAACACATATTCTTGCTTGCAAGAGAGAGAGAGAGAGCAAAAAGAAAGATCGGGAAAAGCTGCTGCCTCTTCACATCAGGTCACTCAAAGTTAATTTCAAAACACTTCAGGTTTGTAGGCAGTTTCCACGTCTTGTTTTTAACCACAGCGGGAGCCTTTCTTATCTTATGTTAAAGAACGATTAACAACTCTATTGATAAGCTGAGTACCGGTACTTTGGAGCTGGAGCTGCAAAGACAGCATCTCATTTCTCTCCAAATCCTGAGACATTGCAGGTTTGCAAGTAAAGTATTTTCTTTCAACAGATAAAGCAAACACAAAACAAATGCAAGAACTGCAATTGAAAATGGTGCAGAGCAGGTTCTGCTTTACATACAGTCTTTGATTTCTATGTTTAGTTTCGTTGATTAATTATTAGGATTTCTCTCCTTCCTTTCTGACCCACCTCTAAGTTAGTTCCCCACTCTATTTGCTGGGACAACCCCCCCCCCCCCCCCGGAAACTGCCAGGCAGTATAAGAATCTGTTTTTCATCTTGCAAAGATGCTACCAAAAGGAGCTAGCTTTCTCTCTCTTTCTCTCTTGTGCAACTGGGGCTTCCCTCCCATGCTTTGATGTTTCTCTTGCCATGAATAGGACTAACACAGACGACATCAGTGCCCTCTACCCAGGCCTGCCAATGGAGGGAGGGCAGCATTCCAACCCCACCCTGCGCACTCCTGGCTTAGCTGCTGCTCAGCATAAGCATGGAAAATCCACTTTAGGACTCATTTTGGGAATATACACATACATATACACATACATATAAGAAAGGGTGCCTCTGAGCATGTAAAGAGTGCCTGTTTCTTCCATGCACTGTAATGGGGAGTCACGGCTAACGGTGAGGGAGGTCAAGGGAGCCGCAAGTCAAAAAAGTTTGGGAACCACTGCTCTACTTCTACTGATGCAGCTTGGAATTGCATTCGCCTTCTTTGCCACTGCATTGCACTGGTCTCAGCAGAGAACCTTTAATACCCTAAAGGTACTAATTTATTACAAATTTCACTGGTCTCAGCAGAGAACCTTTAGTACCCTGCTTCTTTTATCACTCCAAACAAAGGTTGAACCATTGTTTTTTGTATACAGTTTTCCAACCCAGTTGAGTTGTACATCCACATTGCACTGGGAGAAAAAATCTACTCCCATTTTCTTTTTTGTGTGTTTGATTTGTTGGTATGCAAGTCATATGAGATTTATAAAAGGGAAAATATGGTCAAATGTCACATCTACAACCAGAGCTGGCTTCATCACTGGGCAGCTGCCAAGGGTCTTCAGATCATAGCCTTCTTGTAGTAGTGGTGGTAGAAGACTTTTGGGCAGTGCTGGCACCAAATTGCTGTTTGCCCTGAGACAAAGTCCTGCATTGGACTCCCACATGGCATCCCCACCTGTCTCTTGATTGTGCATTAGATGCCACCACTGTCACTGGTAGGTTTAAGGGTTGGCCTGGCCAGGTGGGCTCTCTGATGGCCATGGGTCCTTGGCCAATACCTAATCTGTCAGGGCTGACCAAGGTAGTGAGTAGCCAGGCAGTGAAGGGCAATTTGCCCATGGGTCCCCTGAAACCTGGAGCTGGCACTGTTAAAGCTCACTGTTTTCTACAAGTGCCTTTGTTGTATTCACTCTCACATAAACGAGTCTCTATTGATAAATATAAGAAACAGTTCTCTGAGACCATACAACTTACAGTATTTGCTTGTATCTCACCCTGTCTCTACTCCGTTCAGAGCAGTGTACTGTGTACATGACGCTCCAAGGTGGCCTTACAAGGCCCAAAGGTGGCCTTACAAGGTTTTGCATCTGGTATACCGTATTGGTCTGAGTATAAGATTCACTTTTTTCTCCTAATTTAAGTTTTTAAACTAGGGATGCGTCTTATACTCAGGCTGTTGCAATTTAATGCCAGTGATTTAATTAATTATTTTTAATAGCACCAAACTTTAAGGGTGCGTCTTATAATCAGGTGCGTCTTATACTCGGGACAATATGGTATTACTTCAACAGGCACAGGCAGTCATTCACTGGTCAACTGTGTTTACTCTCAAACATAGTTTTGGGGAGACTGAGATGCAGTAGAGCACTGACTGACTGATCCACACTTCATGCTCATTCTGGTGTAACATAGTGGCTAAGTGACTGAGCTGTGAATCAGTAGTTCCTCCATTTGAATCTTCCCACTGCTGTGAATTCACGGGCAGCCCAATCCTGTCTAACTTTGCGCCCTGCAATGCAGCAAGGCTGGTGCAGACTCTGCTGCATCCAGGGTGCAAAGCAGGCAGCCGGGAGGTCACTTCTGTGGAAGGGGTTTGTTCTCTTCCCCTGGGTAAAGCCTCAGCCGCCCCGATGGGGCTACTTGGATGTGCGTCAGCTATTTTGCTGGTGCACATTCGAGCAGCCCATGTAGCAGTGACCAGGCCCGGAGAGGAGGAGAAGATTCTGGTGGAACTGCTGTTGCCAATCCCTCCCCTTTCACAGGCCCAGCAGACCAATGCCCCTTTCCTCCCCCCGTCCCTCCGCTGCCCAGCGGGGAACCTACCTTTGCTGGCGGGCGCTCCACAGGATGTGGGGAGAGCAGTACTGGCCTCTTCGCCAGCACAACTTCCTTGCCAAGTGGATGCAAACATGCCTTACGGCACATTTGCAATACCCTAGACCGGCAGAGCTGCACTCCACTGGTCTTAAAATTAGACAGGATTGCGCTGTCAGTGAACCAATAGCACAAATATATACATGTTAACTCAGAAGTAAGTCCCATTTTGTTCAATAGGGCTTACTCCCTAGTAAATGTGTTTAGGATTGCCATCTTAGTCATGACTAAAGTTAGGTGACAACATTATGATCTATCCTCTTTCTGTTTGCTAGCTACAAAGCAGCACATGCTTAGTGTTCCTTCCCTCAGTAAGCCTGAGCAATTGCAGACAGTCGTTTCATGCCAAGTCAATGTCTGTGACATCGAAGCATCAGATTATTTCCGCAACTAAATATAGCCTGTGCTATGGGGTCATAAGGTTTAAGCAGTTCTGCAGTTCTGCAGGCGATTATGGTGTTTAATAAAATCCCACTGACTGCCATAAAGTTTGAGCAGTCCAACTGTGTGCAGCAGCATTGCAACCCCTGTATCTTAGTGCTACCATATGTTTACTATCTGATAGCTTACGGTACGATATATCTAGGGTTCTTATGAAAAAAAAATCCATTACAATAACCTGGGACTTTGACAGCTGACTGAAATGCCACAGGCCATTGAACAGTTTTAGGAGTTGGTCCAGCTGTGTAGGTTTTTGTTTATGTTTGTGCTTTTTCAAGAAGTGTTTTGAAAGAATAACTGGGCGACAGAAAGAATCTTGTCGGACTGAGAGGAAGAAGGTCTTGGAGGAGGCAGTTTGCAGTATTACTGGAATGGCCAGATATATTTGGAATACAGGATATAATGTAAGTGGGAAACAGAGACGTCTGTGCCTGTTTTTACAGATTGTTTCTACAAAACCTAGGCATTTGGATAATTTGAGATGGATGCAAATACCCCGACGGCTCTCGGGACCCATACTTTTCAGTTCTTTTGAGCTCTGCCATCCAGATTTCAGTATCCTTCCTCCTGCTGGTCCCTTGCTGGCACAGTCAATTGAAAGGTGCTGGTGCATAGCCAATACCAGGCTGAGCAATCCCTACAGCCAGCTCACCGTAGGCATGATGGAAACCTAAAAAAATTAATTTGTTGTAAGCCATTTTGGGCGCCTCTTCAAGGGGAAAAGCATATAAACATTTAAAATTAAAAAATCTAAACATTTTTTAAAAGCATATAAACATTTAAAATTTAAAAAAGGGGGAAATGGCCCATGAGGCCTGGGATCCAAAAGGGAGCCCGGGAGGTAAAGAAAGGGCCCCAGAAATTTTCCTATTTGTGGGAGGTGCGTGCCATGCGTGCACTCACTCGGTAGCCGAAAAAAATGGATCTCTGCTGCAGGCAGCCATCACTGGCTCCAACGACAACGACCTGGTCCTGACCTCCAAGTCCCACAAGGCAAAGCGGTGCAGTGCTACTATGGGGGGGGGCTATGTGCTGTGAAGGAGGGATGTGAGCTCCGTCCCTGTGGGGCTACTGGGGTTTCTGGCAGCATTAGTGGCCTGGTGCTGCTGCCGAGCTGTGAGGCACGAGCTCAGTCCCTGGCCTGACTAAAATAGTAAGTTTATCTGTACAGTGAACCCTTTTTATTTGCGGGTCCGGGATCCACGAATTTGACTTATTGAGGGTGCCAGATCCGTGAAGGTCCGCCAAAAAAAGCCTTTAAAAAGAAATAACGTCCCAACATTGCCATTTTACCTTTAAAAAGCCAAATCGTTGCATTTTCAAGCCTCCACAGGGCTTTTGCAGTCTTAGCAACCTACTTCCAGGTTGCACAAAGGCTCTCCCCCCCCCCTCCCAGCCTTGTCCCTTTTTCCATATAACAAGTGCAGCAACTTTGAATAACCTTTAGCTCCTCTTGTTTAAAATGTTATTTAATTCCCATGCCAAGGTCCCATGTTTTACAATACAGGAACATTTAATTCAATAACAGATTAAAAAATGCCTAGAATGCTCTCAATCCTTTTTCACAGCCTGAGAGAGGATATCCAGCTTGCAGAAGAGTGATGCTTGTGCTTCTATGGTTCCGTAATAAGGACTAATCAATAACCATCAATGCAGGGTGTTTGCCCATTGTTTTTGAAATTACCCATGGGAGAGCCAACCGAGGCAGATGTTTGTGCCTGAATGGTGGCTTTGTTGTTGACACACAGCAATGAAAGGTATAAAGAGCAAGTCGAGCTATTGATTCATTTGGCCGTGTCCTATGGTTTCCTCTGCAAGCTGTGCTGCTTGCAAGATAATAGAAGAAGAAGGGTGTTTTCAAATAAGTCACGCAGCCTGTAGTAACAACCCCTCAATTTACTTCAGGTTTCTCTTTTTAAAGCACCATCAGAGGGTTTCCTCTGAGGACTAAGGATAAAGCCAGCTGAAAATGAAGAAGAGTTTTCAGCTAATCACTTTCTTTCCCAGTGTCTATTGTCTTTTCAGGGTAATACTCTGTGGGAGTAGCTCTAAAGTCAATACTGCAAGTGGGCCTCTGAGTCCAAAGAACACAGATTATACACACTAAGGCTCTACACTGGGCAGCAGGGAGGTTGTCAACTCTCCAGGATTGGCCTGGAGTCTCCAGAAAACAGCATCAAACTCCAGGTGACCAGTTGTGTTGCTAGCAGTTGTGTTGCTTGGGGGGGGGGGCGATGACATCTTTTGCATCATCGCCCCTTCCGCTGTGCTCCTGGAAGGCTTCATTTGAAGCTTTCCAAAAGTCAGGGCGGGTGGGATGGCCGAAAAAACACCATCCCCAAAAAGCAGCCACGGAGCCCAAACCCCCCGCCGTGGCTCTTCCTCATGAGGAGACCGTGGTTGTCACCCTGGGGGCATTGGCTCCTGGGGGGAGTGCCAACGTTTTTGAGGGTGTGTCAAAATTTCGGCGCATTTAGTGCTTTTTTTTACTTTTCGGGTTTGGGGGCTTTTCGCACTTTTTTAACGTACCCAGCAGCGCCCCCCCGGGCGGCAGCTTCTTCATGCGCTTTCATGGGGGTGAAAACAAACTTTGAAAATCCTTTGTTAGTCCCGGGGGGGTTATCGGCTGGGCACAGGGGAGAAAACAAACGTTAAGTAACTTTATCGTGTTTCGGCGCGCATCCATGATGATGATTATCGGCCGGGCACGGGGCGAAAACAAACAATCATGAGGGCGAGGAGGAAGAGGAAGTGCCTCTCTAGGAAGCGCCTCCGTGAGTCACCAGCGAGACTAGAGAGGCGCCTCCTAGAGAGGCATTTCCTCTTCCTCCTCGCCCTCTTGGCTGTTTGTTTTTGCCCCGCGCCCGGCCAATAACCCCCCCTCAGGACTGGGGGTAGCGCATGAAGCAGCTGCCACCCGGGGGGCGCTGCTGGGGCCATGAGTGGGTAAAAAAAGGGGGAAAGGGGCAAAATTAAAGAGGGAAAATAATAAAAAACCAGGACCTTTTCCGCCCCCTTTTCCACCCCCCAGAAGCTGGCACCCAGGGCACCAGCCCCCCCTAACAAAGCCTCTGCCCCTGTTCTAGCGACGCCACTGCAGGTGACTACTGGAAATTTCCAACAGGACCTCCAGGAATTTCCGACATTGTGTCATGTTGGACAAAATATCTCCACAAATAGCTTAAATCAGAGCTGGCAACTGGAGGGAGAAGTTATACTTGTGATGGGAAGAGGCTCACATTCCCCTGTTTCCCACACCAGCATTGAGCCTAGTTACCATGCTGAGCTGGTGCTTTCTGCTGCTTACTTTTACCACCCATTTTAGGGCCCTCTAGTCTAGAAGGTGCCGCTCCACTCTCCTTCCACCATCACCATTTCAGAATACATACCATGCCCACCTGGAGTAGTGATTTAGAGGGGGCCACAGGATACTGGTGGGGCAAGAAGGAAAGAGAAGCTGACAACATTTGGGTGGGGTCTGCATTTTTTCCAATTCAGGCTTGTCTGTGGGGTGGTTCTTACCCAAAATAGCCTACACGGCTCTTGTATACCCAACAAGCAACAGCACTGTGGTCCGGAGAATATGGCTGTGCCTGCGCTGGCCCCAAAGTTTCACTTTAAGTATAAAGAAGCTCCATGTGAGTCTGTTAATCTGGGAATACAAACCTGATTTGGAGACATTGGCAAGAAACTCATGGACACAGGACTCAAGAGGGTCAATATTTGGACTTTTGCAGAATGACTAGCCAGAGTTCTCTGTAAGATATGTAATCTATAGTTACCAACTAATTAGAAAAAAATGGGATGGTCAGTTTTTGCTCTGGCGCTTTGGAGCTAGGTACCAGAAAAGTGAAGGAGCAAGGTTTCTCCCCCTGCCACTCATTTTTTTTTTTGCTCTGTCCCCACAACACACACACCCCAAACCTCCCAAAGTGGTAATTAAGACACAGAAGTAGACATGAAGAAAAATGCAGCAAAGAGGAAGCAAAAGGACAGAAGGTTACACAGAGGACGGTTGCAGCAGGGACGGTTGGCGCTGGAGAGGGAAGGTTGGGACCACTGACAGCCAGGATGGTGTACTGGTTCAGGACCTGTTTGGAACCCTCCAGGTTCTAGTTAGACCTGGAAGATCTGTGTTCAAAACCTTGCTCAAGCATGAAGCTTCCTGAGTGACCTTGGGCCAGTCACTCTATCTCTCAGCCTAACTTACCTCACGGGATTGCTGTAAGGACAAAAGGAGGAGAGGAATTATCAGAGGCGTAGCCAGACCATTTTTCAACAGGGGCAAAACCCTTGACGCCCCCCATAAAAATGCGCAGCCGTAACCCTTTATGCCTCCACAGCGAGGCCGTGCCGCAATTTTTTGGGATTTTTGATTCCAAAAATCAGTTTGGAAGCCTCCTTGTCCACTTTGTAACTCCTGTCTCCATTTCCAGCAGCACACATGATGAGGCATTCATAATGATGTGAATTTTGTGAATTATGTACACCACCCTGAGCTCTTTGTAGGAAGGGCAATATAAAAATGTGAAAATAATAAAATTGATAGGGAGCACACTTCTCCCTTGCTTGAAAGCCTTAGAATAATAATGTTCGGGGACGAAGGAATATGTAGACCCCACTCATTAGTTTCCATTATTACAGATCAAAACAAAGGTTCCCCTTGCTTGAAACTAGTTGTTACCGACTAGGGGTGGTGCTTATCTCCATTTCAAAGCCGAAGAGCCAGCGCTGTCCAAAGATGCTTCCGTGGTCATGTGGCCAGCATGACTCAACGTCGAGGTGCATGGAACGCTGTTACCTGCCCCCCAAGGTGGTACCTATTAATCTACTTACAATTTCTTGCTTTCGAACTGCTAGGTTGGCAGGAGCTGAGACCAAAGCCAGTAGCTCACACTGTCACGTGGCACTCGGGTCTCAAACAGCTGTCCTGCCTACCTTCCGGTCTGCAGTTCAGCGTCTTAACCACTAAGCCACCACGTATAGTATACTAGAACAGTATGCTATATACCCCACTGATAGAGACAGGATTACTATAAGGAGAACCACTGATGTTTGGGTGCAGGGGGTGGGGGTGGGGAGAAGCTAAATTTCTGGCCACAGAGGAATCGGCTGATCTGAAGTTCAAGAAAATGCAACCATTGCAAAATGTACATTCTTAAACTGAAAAACTAAGGTGCTTCTTCTCAGTTTGCCCTTTGGTACCACTGAGAGTATACCAAAAAGGGAATACATCTTGATTACACTGTGTAGGGGGGGAGTGGTAGGGGGGAAACAACAAATTGCTCCTTCACTGCTGTCATGGAAATACAGTCGTTCTGATATATGTTAATCTGATCCTTTTGAATTCTTAGTGCCATACAGTTTAGGCTGCTGGGAGAAAAGTGTTTTGCAGAGGTTATTTGAGCCAAGTTTCTTTTCCAAGGAGATCGCATTAGCTCAGATCCTGCCAACTCTGCAGCTACCCTTTGTCCCTAATTACATCCAATAGGGCTGGGTAGCACATACCTCCCACTGGTGGGAAACTTAAAGTGCAGTCCCATTTTTCAGGCTGCTAAAATTTGACTGCATAAGTGCAAACCTTTGGCAGAAATAGGTTTATTGTTGTCTGCACCTGTAACACCCCGATTTTCAAATCATCAAAGGCCTGTAAAGCAGGGAGAGGATGCCTTGTCATTGTTCTGTTCTGTGTCATCTCCTCAGGTCATCTTGGAAATGCATCAGCCAGGAAGCCTCAGAAATGTCTTGTTAGCAAATGAATGCATTAACAGCAGCAGCCCAACCATTCTCGTGACCTCTGGTAGCTCTGCTGGCTGCGATATGTTGCAGGAGGGTGGAAGTACGGGCTAAAAATGGCAGGCCTTGCTGTGAAGCATGAGGAAGAATTATCTGGGGAAATAAGAAAGCAGAAAGAGGGATTAGCAGGCCAGCTCCATTATTAGAAAGCCTCAGATCATAACAACCAAATAAGTGAATTATGGGCTGGGAGGAAGGAGGAATGAATAACCAAAAAAATAGGAAGGAGATCAGTCTGCTTTCCCTTTTCATCGCCTCCTAGTCTTCAGGGATTTCAAAATGAAATTGTAGCACATTTTTTTTTATCTTTTCAGAAACTAAACAAAAGGATGTAAAATACAATAGTCATATTTTAAAAACATACACATTTCTTAGGGTCAGTTAAGGATGCAGGCCTAAGCACACTCACTAGGGAGTACTTGTTGAATACCATGTGTCTTAAACATGCATAGGATTGCACTGTAAGTTCTAGAACAATAGCAGCGTTTTTCCCTGATTGCACAGGTCCTTTCTGCAAGAATTTAACATCATGCCGAATCCTGTGTATAAAGGTTTTTAAACGTTTAAAAATATAACAACCAAGCAGAAATGTGGCATATACTGTAATCACTGATTTCATTCAATATTTCAGTGTCCCCTTCTCCACCACAGATATTTCTATGAAGTGTAAACAGATTTATAGTGGTTCCAAAAATTGCCTTTTATATCATGGGTGTGCCTTGAGTCAACAACAAAAATGTGTTTTGCTTCTTGTAGCATATACAGCTTCGGCCAGAATGCTTTGGACCAGATCCTCCTTCATTCCTTCCCACCCATTTATTTTCATGAGGATCAGATTCTTGAAATCAGATTCTGTGTTTGTGAACAAGAGCCACATTCCTCTCAATCTACCCGTTTCAATTCTGAAGTCTCTCCAGTACAGAGATGATGTGCTTCTGTCCATGCAATGTATGAACCTGGTAACTTCATGCAGGACAATTTTCCAAGGACCCGTTCTGGAATCTTAAAGGCTGTAATAATTCATTATGCTGCAAGTTCAGCAAATATTTAAGTGCAAACTTTCCAACATTTCAGAGATGAAAACAGAGACACCCTCTGCTTGTAACATCCCTGCCATTGTCTCAGCCAGCCTCCCCCAACCCCTTCAGTACACATTGCTGAAGGTTTTCTCTGCTTGCTGGATGCAGTGTCTGTTTACTCTGCAAATCACCTGTCCTGATTTGACTTCAGAAGCAGGGTGTGTTAGTAAACGGACCATAATATTTCATTTTCAACTTGAGAATATTTAACAGAAAGTATGCTTGCAGTCTTGTCCTTTGCATGTTTATTCAGAAGTATGCCTAGGCTTGTAGCATTTGGTAAAAGTGCTGTCTCACACTTTTTTCATCCCATGATACATAATCATGTGGCTGCATTCTTATTTGGGAGTAAAAGCCACTGAACTCAGTTGACCTTGCTCTCCCCAAAAGACAAAAATAGGGACAAAATATATGGACATCTTTTACCAGGGTCAAGTAACAAAAAATAGATACTGTCTATGGGAAATAGCAATTCTTGCAGCTGATGTAGCATAGTGGCTAACAGCACAATCCTATGCATGTCTACTCAGAAGTAAGGCTGATTGAGTTCAATACCTGCTGCAATCCTATATACACTTACCTGGGAGTTGACTTCTGAGTAGACATGTACAGGATTGTACTGTAAGGGACTGAGCTAAGATTAAGAATTAGGGAGTTCCTGGTTCAGCTCTCTTGTTTGCCATGAAGTTACTAGGTGGCCCTCAGTTTCTCTCTCTCTCTTAGCTTCCCTATCTATAATATGGGGATAATACCCAGCTACATTACAATGTCATTGTAAGGAGTACAACAAGGTAATAGCTATGATGGCTGGTGGGTTCACCAGGGTATTGCCAGGGGGCCCTGACCTTTACAGGACAATCTGAAAATTTACAACACCTGGTTACCTCTTGCATCTGTGAAGACAAAAGAAGAGTCCTGCTGGATCAGGCCAAAGGCCCATCTAGTCCAGCTTCCTGTATCTCACAGTGGCCCACCAGATGCCTCTGGAAGCACACAAAACAACAAGATACCTGTATCCTGTTGCTACTCCCTTGCATCTGGCACTCTGAGATAGCCTACCTCTAAAAACCAGAAGTGGCATACAGTCATCATGGCCTGTAACCTGTGATGTTTCCTGCATAAATCAGTCCAATCCCCTTTTAAAGTAATCTAGGCCAGGTGCCATCACCACATCCTGCGGCAAGGTGTTCCACAGATTAATTACATGCTTAAACAAATACTTCCTTCTGTCTGTTCTGACTCTCCCTCCACTCAATTTTAGTGGATTCCCCTGGTTCTGGCATTATGCAAGAGGAAAAAAAATCTTCCCTCTATCCACTCTATCCATCTCACATATAATTGTATATGTCTTAATCCTCCCCCCCCCTCAGGTGCCTTCTTTCTACACTGAAGAGCCCCAAACACTTTAGCCTTTCCTCATAAGGGAAGTGTCCAAGCTCAGTAATCATTTTGGTTGCTCTCTTCTGCACCTTTTCCAGTTTTTTCACTATATCCTTTTCAGTGGCGTCACTAGACGCGCGTCACCCTGGTGCGGGGACGCGCGTCACCCCCCCCCAGGGGCGCGACGTTATGGGCGCGGGGGAGGGGGCCATCCAGCTCCCCCCCCGCATCGCGTCGCCCCCCTCCGGACGCTCCGAGGCCGGCCCGGGAGCCGGCCTCGGAGCGTCCGACCCCGTCGGCGCTCCAGGGCCTTCTGAACGAAGGCCCAGGCAGCGCGTCAATCCGGGTATTTTCCGGATTTTCGCGCATGCGCAGACCTGTTTTGAGGGCTTTTTGCCCTCAAAACGGTTCTGGGCATGCGCGAAAATCCGGGAAATACCCGGATTGACGCGCTGCCTGGGCCTTTGTTCAGAAGGCCCTGGAGCACCGACGGGGTCGGACGCTCCGAGGCCGGCTCCCGGGCCGGCCTCGGAGCGTCCGGAGGGCGACGCGCGTCACGGAGGTGACGCGCGAGGGGGTGCGCGCGTCACCCCATGACGCGTGTCACCCCCTGGTGGCCCGCCCCCCCGCCACACCCCAGTGACGCCCATGATCCTTTTTGAGATGGGGCAACCAGAACTGGACATAATACTCCTGACGTGGCCTTATCATTGATTTGTACAATGGTATAATAATAGGCCAGCGGGTGGCGCAGTGGGTTAAACGGCTGAACCATAAGCTGTCGATCGAAAGGTCGGCAGTTCGATTCCCGCAACGGGGTGAGCGCTCGTTGCTTGGCCAGCTCCTGCCAACCTAGCAGCTCCAAAGCATGTCAATGCGAGTAGATAAATAGGTACCACTTGCGGGAAGATAAACAGCGCTCCGTGCTCCAGCTGCATGCTACGCGCTGCAGCAAGGAGAGTCATGCCGGCCACATGACCACGGAGGCGTCTTCGGACAACGCTGGCTCTTCGGCTTTGAAATGGAGATGAGCACCACACCCTAGAGTCGGACACGACTGGACTTAATTGTCAGGGGATACCTTTACCTTTTTTATAATAATATTAAGACATAGTATTTCAGAAGAAAAAGATGGATGGACAGATGAATGTGCATACTTGAGGGATACTATTATATCATGGATTTTTCCTCAATCTACAATTATAATCCTCAAGCAGTGTAGGTGCCAACACTCATCAAGGCTAGCCTACTGATTCACTAAACTAATTTCTTTAGACCAGATACAACCTTTAATTTCTATTCTAACAGTGCAATTCTATCCATATCTACTCAGAAGCAAGCCCCATTGAGTTAAGTGGGCCTTACTCTCAGGTAAATGTGTATAGGATTACAGTCCTGGTCTCTGCTGCCTTCCCAGATCTTGGAATAACAGCAAAAAAGGTAGATTACAGACTGCAGAAGTGGCTTTTTTTTTCCTTTGGAATAGGCAGAAGAATAGGTATAAACTAGGCCTATGTGGAAGTAAGCCCCAGTGAGTTTAGTGGTACCCAGAACTGGTTCACACTGCTAAACTCTTTCAGATGATTGTGTCTTCAGGTACATGACCTTATGGAAAAAGATAAACTGAGCTATGCATGTGGTGAGACAACAGCTGCTTCCGTGATGCTTCAGATCACAGGCTTATAATGGTGTGTGTACACCATTCTTACTTCTGCTTTGGTTTGTAAGAGCTATCCAGTAATAAATCTATGTTCCTAAATTTGAAACATAACACTCAAGTTACACACCTCCAAATCAATCCTCTTTTCACTGCTTCTTTGAGTAAATATTGAGCAGGAAACAGGAGCAGAAAAGGGCAGAGAGATCTTACATAAGAAGCTGGCAACAATAATGCAGAAAGAGGGCCAGTTACGACAATAAGTCTGGCCGGCTCCTCCCAACACACAAATAGGGGGCTCTGGGCCACAATTCTCTGCCACACACTTCAATTTCTCAGACTTTGCCATTTTAAAATGGGGAGTGTGATAAGGAGGAAGAGTGACAAAAATGGGGAAGTGCACACAGGCAACGCCAAGTCAACTACACCCTGGACATAAAGTTGGTGTCACCACCCCTATTGCTGACTGGACATGTGTGTTCATGGTGAGGGAGAGATGTGAGCCAGTCTCTGGGTGCAACCCTGGAAATAAGGCTGGCGATGGAACAAGTGTTCCATCACCGGAAGCCATTGTGAAATACCATAAAGCACATTCGTGATGACTCGGGAGTAAGGGAGACCGGCGCAAGGCCAGCCTCCCTCACTCCAGCTCCAGATCTCCACGCAGACGGCGGTGGAAAGTAAACGCTCTGTCGCCAGCTGCATGGGCGGTCTGGCCGGGCGAGGGAGGGGGCCATTGGCCTAGCCAGCCCAGGAGTGGGCAGGGGATGGCAACGGCCATATCCCCGTCCCTGCCAGGCCAGCTACGCCGTTACACGGCCGCCTCTACTTCCGCCAGCTATTTAGCTGGTGGAAATCCAAGGAGGCCGATAGGGCCGGCCCAGGTTTACACTCTGGGAAGGGGACGACCATCCCCCTCACTGAGTAGACCTCTGGCACGGTGCACACCAGGCAGCCTGTGCACAGGATCCGGAGGGCGGCCCTGGGCCGCCAGCTGGATCCTTAGTCAGGATTGCGCTGTCTTCATGTCCAAACCCAACACCCTACAACAGTGACTATATCGTCTACAAAAATTGATTAATTCGAAAGGTAGGTAGTAGTACTGCCTCATCACAAGATGTTGGCACTGCCATCTTGGATCTTGCAAGATTTAAGATGGTGACGCTGGAAAAAAAAAAGGTACTTTTTAGAAGCGGCGGCAGCAGAGCCTGGAAAAAACTGGGACTGACCCGGTTCCGGGACCAGCTGGCCAAGACCGGGCTCTGGAAACTGGGACAGTTCATTTTTCTGGGACGAATGGTAAGCCTAGAGATACACAGGGATGTGAATCAAGTCTCTGACTCCAAGTCTCGAGTCAAGTCCCAAGTCTCTGGGTCCAGGTCTCAAGTCAAGTCCCAAGTCTTTGCCCCCAAGTCTTTGGTTGTGAGTCCCTATCTATTTAATGGGGAAAATGGGTTTAAACCTGAATAAAATTCAACTTGTCATAAAAGGCTCAAGTATTTCACAATCGCTGAGTCAAGTCCAAGTCAAGTCATTGACGCAATTTGAGTCTGACTCGAGTCCGAGTCAATAGACTCGAGTCTACATCACTGGAGATACAAGAAGCTGGACTGGATGGGCCCTTGGCCTGATCCAGCAGGGCTCTTCTTATGTAAATGTTAATGACACCCCGAGGAGGTGTAGACACGCCATAAATTGAAATGTAGTTGCTCCCATTGTGTCAGCAGCAGATTATAGCTGTCTGCTCAGATGCCTAATCCCCATATCTGTAATTAGAGGAGGAGAATAATTACACACAGTTCATAATTATTTTCTGCAATGGGAAAATGATTTATTGTTTAAACAATGGTGAATTGGGTATATATCCACAGTTGTTTTTAGGAAGGAGTTAGGTTAGCAGATGCTGCCATTCCAATGCCTTCTAGAAATGAATAAGATAACTTTGGGGTGAGGAAGAATTAAGATAGAACAAGAATGAAAAACACAGCACAATTCTAGGTGTGTCTACTCAGACGTAAGTCCCATTGTACTCAAACAATGGAGCTAACTCCCCAGGGAAGTGTGCATATAGGATTGCAGTCTTAATTAAACCAATCTCATGGAAACTCTTTGGAGCCGTTGTGGCTAAATCATATATAACTCTCAGAACATGGTAGGGAATTTCTTTTTTTCTTGATGACCCTGATGCAGGAAAACTATCCTCGTTCCTGCATGTTAGTATATGGTCAAACTGAGACAATGACTCTCATTCCTATCTGCCTAGTACATTTATACAAACCCTCTCTCCTTTCTACCCCAGAGCTGGGTGTGATTTGTCCATCAACTATTCAAGACTGAGTGGGTCCTTTCTCTTCTTTGCCTGGCCTTATCTGGATTTCGTGTACTGACCTCTCAAGGCAGGGAGTGGTGGTCCAAGAATGAAAACAGAGAAATGTAGCTGAATTACTCATTTTAAATCAAATATTTTTGAGATTGGGTAAATTAAGGAGAAGATTAGGAACATGGACACGACAATTAATATGTACACAAAGTATGGAATGAAGCAGGAAGTTATTAAGGGGACAGAGAGAGAGAGATTGTAAATGTCCAAAATTAGAACTAGAACTGACAATGGAGAATAGCAACTAAATACATGAATGAATGTAAAGTTAAATTGCCGGACTCGCAGTCAGCTGACTGGTTATCAAAAGACCTATCTTTCAGAAGAGCAATCTTAGTGAGAAAGATGGCTTTGTTTTCTAAATAAACAAGCATCAATGGATGCATTGCTTATGACGTAAATAAAGAAAGCTCTGAAGCCATAATTCTGATTATTAGGTATGAAAAGCTGCTCTCACAAAACCTCCTGACAGTCAGCAGACTCTGCATTATGATCAACGTCACCCCACACATCCTTTGACTGCTGGTAACTCATCAATTCTTTTGGAAAGACTTGCTTGGATGAACCTGGTCTCCCTTTGTTCAAAGGCTGTTCTGTTCTCCTCTGATTGTGCTTGTTTAACATCTGTGCAGCACATAAAAACCAAGAGGGTTTTACTTAATACATCTCTATAAAGCTACATTACAAGTTTGCCTTAACAGAAGTGTCATTTCAGATTTTGGTGGGAAGAAGGATTCAGGGGAATGTGCCATGACCTGATCCTAAATACTGTATACTGAAGATTAAATTGCTCTTCCCCCCACCCACCGAGTATTTTATGAGCATTCTTATATTCCATAATAACTACAGAGTGATGCTCCTGAAATTTCATTGTTTGTGATCTGAAATCCAGGAGGTGGGACTTTAGAGCTCCTTTAGGGTTTGCAGGCAATCATGTTTGCCTTCACTGCACTGGTGTTGTCAGTGCTTCTAACAGAAAATGCATACAGTATGTAGAGCACATTAACTTCTCTAAGCACTCAGGGATATGCACCAGAAAGTCCTGCTAGGTGTTGGCTCTTGGTGTGCTTGCTGCCCTTCTCACTTCATGTGTTAATTGCAAGTAGGTAAAGGTATCCCCTGCTCTAGGGTGCGGTGCTCACCTCCGTTTCCAAGGCCATAGAGCCAGCACTGTCCAAAGACACTTCCATGGTCATGTGGCCGGCGTGATTAATGGAACGCTGTTACCTTCCCGCTGCAGCGGTACCTATTTATCTACTTGCAATTATTTCTTGATTTCGAACTGCTAGGTTGGCAGGAGCTGGGACAGGAGACAGGAGCTCACTTCATCATGCGGTACTTGGATCTCGAACTGCTGTCTTACCGACCTTGCTTGGATCTTAACCAATAAGCCACCGCGGCAGGTACACTAGAGTAAATGCAGCAACCATTATTGCTGTATAAAGTGTGAAGCCATTCCACAAAAGGCTATCATGTTACTGGGTTGCTTGTTCAAACTGCTATTAATCTTTTCATAGCAAGCAGTTTTCATCTGCAAAATGTTCAAGAAAGTATCTGTTTTCTAGGTTCATTGATCTAGTCTTCTAAAAGCATCTAAGCGTCACCGTCCAAGTTTGATACTCAGTCTAGTGAGATCCTGCAGACATCTTAAGGATACTTGACAAGAATGGCACAAGCCCAGATAGTAATGTAGTACCTGGTATTGAGTGATAATTTACATATGAGAAGAAGCCGTCATAGATCAAACACCACGGATCAAACTTTCAAATTGCCTTTCCTCACTTCAAACACAATGCATTTCAGTTGAGTCCATTCACATAGTCATCATGTGCTGAGAAAGCATGTACATGGCATGTGTAAACCAGCTTTATGAGTGAAAATTATGCTCTTTAATGTAGCAGAATATGTTGTTTCAGTAGGCAGTGAGAGATGTGATTATGGAAAATATTGAGTTTGAGTAGGGTTGTCACCCTTTTATTCCAGCAGGGTTAAATTTTGGAAATTAAAAATGATAAAAATTTACTCAACTTGTGCAATTTATAAAGATTTCATCTTTTCTTGGCAGATAATTTGGATTAAGTAAAGGTAAAGGTGACCCCTGACAATTAACTCCAGTCGTGTCCGACTAGGGTGTGGTGCTCATCCCCATTTCAAAGCCGAAGAGCCAGCGTTGTCCGAAGACGCCTCCATGGTCATGTGGCCGGCGTGACTCTCCTTGCCGCAGCGCGTAGCATGCAGCTGGAACACAGAGCACTGTTTACCTTCCCGCAAGCGGTACCTATTTATCTACTCGCATTAACATGCTTTGGAACTGCTAGGTTGGCAGGAGCTGGCCAAGCAACGAGTGCTCACCCCATCGCGGATTCGAATTGCCGACCTTTCGATTGACAGCTCTAGTGCAAAATTTAAATTCCTTAAGCATAGAGGACAGGCGGCCCTATCTCAAAGGAATCCCAGCCTAGCCTGGGGGCTGTGACCTTAGAAATACCACCACTGCAGTTGCTTACCCCCCTTTTTTTTTTTTTACATCCAAGGAACCTGAAAGTGTTTAACTGCAAAATAAAATCAGGATGAGAGTTGCTTCTACCTTATTTTGAAATAAGAACTTCTAAGCAGTATTCTGTGCTAGGTCCTTTTTTCCACTGCATTTGGGTCTTGACATGTTTTAAAGTTATGACCTTCCAGCTAAGGGCACATTATCTAGTTAAACCCTATTTCTGCAGGTGTTTCAAGGTACCTTACATTAGTAAAAAAACAACAACAACCTTACAGCCCAATCCTAACAAACTTTCCAGTGCCGATGCAGCCACAATGCAGCCCTGCGGTAAGGGAACAAACATTCCTTTAACTTGAGGAGGCCTCTGTGCCTCCCCCCCCCCCCCAAGAATGCAGCTCGTGCCCCAGTGGCACTGCTGCATTGCTGCTGGAAATTTGGTTAGGATTGGGCTGTTCATCAAACACAGAACAAAACAATTTTCAGTCCCAGCCTACCAAAAGTTCATTGTAATTAAGGCTGCAATCCTATGGACACTTACTTGGGAGTCAGCCCCATTGAATTCACTTCCAACTAAGCATGCATAGAATTGCCCTGATAATAATAATTTATATAGCACTTTGAGTGGGCAAAGTGCTTCACGTGCATTATCTGAGGCTGTCCTTAAAACAACCCTGAAGGGCAAGTATTGTTAGCCCCATATTACTGCTGGGGAACTGAGGTTAAAAGGGAGTAGCATTCCTAGAGTCACCTTTTACAGCAGAAGTAAGATTCAATCCAAGTCCAGACTTGTAGCTCAGTTGCCTAGTCACTATTGTATGTCTGCTCCGAAACAAGAGGGCTCAAGTTAGTTGTGAGTAACCTGTTCCATTGGTTTCAAAGGGAACGCGGTCCAGGCTAACTTTAGTTGGATGTACAATACACACAAACTTGCAAAGACCTAAGCCCTTGTAAAACACCCAGCAATCCATCAAACCCTTCATATCTAAATGCTTTTACAAACAAGGAGGCCTTGCTTTTGTTTGAAGGCCAAGAGAGATGGTGTTTATGCACGTAGAGGTCATTCCACAGCCTTCAGGCTACAGCTGTTTGGCCCACCTGCCTGCCCGCCCCAGAGCTCTTAGGAGCTCTATCTACTGAAAACAATGTCAGGAGGGGGGTTCTCACTGCAATGCGGTGGGGGCAGGGACGCCACCGGCAGGGATGGGGCTTGTGCCATAACGCGCCGGGGGTGGTGGTGGTGGTACTGGAGTGGCTAGCTACGCCTCTGTGGAGAGGTGTTCCTGGTCCACAGGCTGGAAAGGTTCTGAAAAGCTCAGAAACATTACCACCTTAAACAGGCTGTGGAGTTAACTGGTAGCAGTACAACTGCTGCAAAATTGCCTGGATATGGTCCCACACTTGTCTAGACTAGAGGTAAGCTAGCAGTGTTTTCTGCAGCAGCTGTAGCTTCCAAATCAAAGCCAAGCACTTGATTGGTTAATATATGAGCTTCCTTTGTTATCAGGCCAGCTGAAGCAATCATGGAAAGTCAGAACTACATGTTTAATCCTCCATGATGTGTGAATTACCTGTTTCCCGAGTTCAGTCAAAGCAAGTTACTGGTCCTCTTGACACATAAAAGACTTGCTCGAGTGCAGCAGCAAGTCATTAAAATGAGACAGTTTAAGAGGCAAACTGAATATATATAAATGCATCCTTGCGTAAGGGTTTGCCTGGCCATGACATGCCAGAGTTCCCTATGAAAATGACAAACTACTTGTCATTTATTAACACTTTGTGTACATTTAGGTTTGCTAACTCTGACTGAAGCTATTCCTGGAGATTTATTTTTCCAGCATGATAGAAATTCCAGGAGGCTCTGTTAAAACCACTCAGGAATGCTATCTGTAGTCACCTGGAGATTGATACTGATTCCAGGCCAATCTTGAAGGGTTGGCAACACTACATAGAGTCAATGACATCTATGGGTAGTATTAAGGGTTGATTCTCGTTCCTTTTTGCCTTTTCTCCTCCTACACTTTTCTGTCTTTATATCGGGCCTGCTACAAACAAGGCCGGGGCCCTTTGCTTTAAATTGAAGGCAGGAGCTGTTGCCTGGGTGACCAGGAAAGGGATTCCCTCCCTGGCTCTAGAGAGCTTCTTGGGCAGGCAGGAGGGTCTTCTTTAGAAGGAAGGGCTACCTCTAGCCATCCCTCTGAAGGGAAAAGGGACTAACGACAATCCATTATGCTTCCTTCTTCCCCCACACACAGAGGCAGGGGGTTCATCTTTTTGCCTATGGCGAGAGTAATTTTTCATACCCATTTTACTAAAGCTGAAGTGCAAAACTTGGTTCCAGAAAAGATCATTTTTACGTACTCACTCAGAGGGAAGTTTGATGGAAGCGATTCCGCTGCAGGTTTTCCTCATCAGTTATGCCCTTTGACAATAATATTTCCATTATTAGCAGTATTTTGTACTGTGTGGTATTTTGGAGACCATGCCAATCCCAACAAAAGCAGAATATGTTGGAAGTCTTTTATACTTTCAACATCCAAATTACAAAAATGGTGTTTCAAGTGAGAGATTGTCATTTTGGGCTTTCCCCCCTATTTGAGATTGGTTTTTAAAACTTTTTCTCTCTCAGGAGCATTAAAAACCTTAGGTCAAAATATTTTAGTCAGCTGCTACTGTTCGTTAGCAGCAGACTCAGGATAATTGAAGTTCCTGCTGGCTGTTCTTTCCAGCCTGCTTTTCATATACTTTGTTCTAAATCCAGTTTTTCTGGTTAGCTTTACAGCTTCTGTTTTGGCACTGACAGACTAAAATTAAGACCCAGTGGGAATGCTTTCAATTCACATTTGCATTTTAACCTGCTCGGCACAGCTTATTAACAGCGAGTACTTTTCCCTAAAAACCAATTGCCTTTGCTAATCATCTGGTATTTACCAACTAGAGGCGACTGTAATTTTCCATAATATGTAAATGAAAGTTGCTGTAGAGAAATGATGTCTATGTATTCACCCTATTACTCAGAGTGTGGTGTATTGGTTAGAATACTAGGTTTAAATGTGGCAAACTCAAGGCAGGTGACAGACACTGATTTGCCAAATGCCACCAGGGTGAGAGGAGGTTGAACCAAAGTTTTCCATTCCAAATTCAAGGTACAAGCTATTACACCATCTTGTACACTCAAAAACTGAATACAAGAGTCCCCCCATATCCTGCATATCTGCAGTTTCAATTATCCCTGGTTCTCAAATTCTCCCCCCCCTGCCGCCATGCTCATGATGACTCACCTCTCTTCATTTGCAAATGCTTTGCAAACAGAAGTCTTTTGTTACAGGAAGCAAACAGCTGACCGCTAGAGCTAGACTTGTAGCTGCTAGAGGACAGTGATGTGGAAAACTGTCTGGTTCCAAGTCTCAAGTCAAAAGTCTCTGCCCAAAATTCTTGAGTTCAAGTCTTGAGTCTCATTTCAAGTCTCTAGTCAATTTTTAAAAAATCTTGTTTTTACCTTTGTGCACATTTGCGCACCAAGCCACGGTGTTTTCTAGCCTTTACAAAGCAAAATCGCGCTCCAGGAGGCATTTCCAGGTTGCGTAACACCGTTCCCCGAGACTCGCTCTAGAATGCATTGCGCAATACATTCTGGGGCAACCTTAGGAGAAGGGAGGGGGGAACCGCGCAACTAGAAAGTGCCTCCTGGAGCATGATTTCACTTTGTAAAAGCTAGAAAACACAGCGGTTTAAAAACAAGATTTTAAAAATCCTTTTTAAAACTTCTTTTGCCCCTTGGCAACTTGAATCACGATTCGGATTCGGCCATAAGAGGGCCAAGTCGCAAGTTGAGTCGGGCCAGCTTTTCGCAACTGCTGCGTCAAGTCCAAGGCTGCATTTGTTTTTCAACTCGGAAATAGCAGGAAGTGACGTTCCTAGCATGCTTGAATATCACTGCTACCAGGGCTCCCAAAATGAACAGAAATGACCAAAAATCAGAATGGCTGCTGTTGCTCCTCGTCCCTTGCACTACATCTCCCAAGATCCTTTGCAGCCAAGCAGCCTTGGTGCATGAGGCTACCATCTTTTCTAGCTTCTAGGTCGCGGTTGAAATTTCTAGCGTGGTGAGTGGGCTGGAAGGAGAAAAAAAAGGTGACCCGAGCACGCTAAAAGGCGGCGGGGAGGGAAACGGCTCTCAAGCACTCCTAGCGCAAAAAGCTGAAAAACAAACATAGCCCTCATCAAGTCGCTACTGCAATTCAAGTCAGACTCGCCGGCGAGTCGCGCGACTCAAGTCCCTATCACTGGAAACATATCAATAATTTATTAAACCTTCAGTTCCAGCTTGATAGTGAGAACTTCCGTACAGCATTCGGCTTTTAACGAACCAATACAACAGGGAGAAAGAGCCATGTCTGCTTTCTTTGGCAGTCACTTCACCTACCTGCACATCCTTGGAAAGGAACTGTATTAATGATGTTTCATTCCAGCCTTTTTCTAAAAAAGGCAAAAACAACAAAACACACACATAGTAGGAAAGTCATCTTCTGACCAAGAGCAACCTTTATCACTATCCAGACCCCTTCTTATATTGGTCTGTGGCACAACTGTAGCTAAGCCTTTAAAATACACAATACATTGTATTAACAGACTCTGCACTGAGAAATAAAGTTTATTGGGAGGGGCCAGCGGGTGGCGCAGCGGGTTAAACCGCTGAACCATGAGCTGTCGATCGAAAGGTCGGCAGTTCGATTCCCGCGATGGGGTGAGCTCTCGTTGCTTGGCCAGCTCCTGCCAACCTAGCAGTTCCAAAGCATGTCAATGCGAGTAGATAAATAGGTACCGCTTGCAGGAAGGTAAACAGCGCTCCGTGTTCCAGCCGCATGCTACGTGCTGCGGCAAGGAGAGTCATGCCGGCCACATGACCACGGAGGCGTCTTCGGACAATGCTGGCTCATCGGCTTTGAAATGGAGATGAGCACCACACCCTAGAGTCGGACACGACTGGACTTAATTGTCAGGGGATACCTTTACCTTTTACAGTGTAGTGATAGTGCACACGTTTTACATACAGAAGTGTCCAAATTCAATTCTTGACATCTTCGGGTAGGGTTGAAAAGACCGGTCTGAACCTCTGTAAAGCTACTTCCAGTAAGTGTAGACAATACTAAGTTAGATGGACTGAATCAATATAGCAAATCAACTTCCTTTGTTCCTTAGAATCCAATATTAACTTAAAATAAAAAAGGAATGGATCAGTTCATACACTTTGCAATATCCTCGTGAGCAATCCTGACCTTTCGTGAGGAGAAAGATATAATGTGAACCACAGACTATGGATGTTGTCAGCAATTAGGGTTGGCTTGTAACCTCCAGGTATCAGCAACAATCCCCAGGTGACTACTGAAAGCAATCCTGGAGATATTAACACAGGCACCTCCAACATTATTCCAACAGGGATTTCCAATATCATATTGGAAAAAAATCTCCAGGAATAGCTGCAGCCACAATTGGCAACCCTAAAATCTCCAGGAATAGCTGTAGCCACAATTGGCAACCCTGTGATTATGTCGTTCATGATCAGAGAAATTGCTGTCCTAGTTATAAAAGTGATGTGCTGGTTCGTACGTTACATTTTTTCTATGCTCCAGGGCTGCTCCTACGGGGGTGGGGAACTACATGAAGCTGCTGGCTTTAAGTTCTGGTTCAGTCCTAGGCAACCTAAAGACTTTTCACATGTCATGTTATATGCAGTAAAATGTTGCTGGAATTATGAACAGTTCAGTAACGCAGAGTTTCTTTAAAAATCCCTACCGTATTGCAGAACTAGACTCAAAACACTTGACAACTTCACACACTAATCTGTTCCAACACTTAAAAAAAAGTTGCCAGTTGGTCAGAACCTGTACAGTAGGGAATGTTTATTCAGCTGAGCAAATATTTCTGCAGTCTGTTTGTGTAGCTCTCAGCTTCTATGCTTTTGCAACTTACTGTTTAGCCTAGCTTATAAACTACATCTTCATATCCAGGCTAGATCTTCTTTGACATTATCTAATGCACTACTAGCTTAGTCAGGTAGAGCAAACACTGTATTTTGCACCAGTTGTCAAAATGGTGCTGTGACTTAAAAAAGCTTCATAGACCGGAGCGGATTTCTCTCCTATTCTCCATAGAGACTTAAATTGACCTTTAGGTGCAGCAATCTTGCAAAGATCAGTTTGCTCCCTGCCAGCAAGAGAATGGGAAGCCCTGAAAGCTGAATACATACCAGAGCATCACTTTCTAGAATTCAGCAGCTACCGGTAGCTAATAAGAACAAACCAGAGAGACTTCTTCCCTATCAACATCCAGCTTAAAATATGATCCTTCAAAAATTCTAGTGTGCATGGGTTAATTATTCATGATGTCATACTGAAACAATGTGCAACTGTCACAAGTGTGTGGGTCCCTTCGGGGAGAAAGGCGGGATATAAATACTGTAAATAAATAAATAAAATAAATATTATGCACTGCAATATGATACAATTATTTCAGCTGTATACTTACTATTGCTTAGTAATTGGGGGCATTTTAGACATTTCGGCTACCCTGCTCTTTTGCATGGTGGTTATGTATACAAGCACATTCCCAACCCTGTCCATCCATTCCCCCCCCCCCCCGCCGCCACCCCTGCCACTAATATCCATATGACTGTCATCTTATCAGACCTCAAGATCATGATAAAAGCATTCCTATGAAGTGATGCATTTTGGGCTTTGCGGCCCGTTTTAAACCAGCCTGACCATCTGCCTATATGGCTGGAAGAAGACAATGGTTTTCAAAGGGATCTGATAATGGCTTAGAGGAGAACTTCCAGAAGGGTACCAGTAATTGGAATATGTTTGTTGCAGCACAGACAACAATGTCTTATAGTACAGATTGGTTACCCCTTATCCGGCCATCCAAAATCCAGACTATTCTAACATCTAGACATTTTGGGGGCTATGATTAAAAACACACACATACACACACAACTTTTTCCAGCACCTGGCTGGCATAGCGCAAGGCATGCTGGGGCACAAAATTATTAAAAATATTGTATATAGTTACCTTCAAGCTATGTGTATAAGGTGTATATAAATGTATTTTGTGTTTAGACTTGGGTCCCATTCCCCCAAGATATCTCTTTATATTTATGCAAATATTCTAAAATCCAGACAACTTCCTGTCCCAAGCAATCAAGATAAAGGATGCTCAACCTGTACAGTACTGTATCTTAAAGACTAAACCATTTATTTCAGCATAAAGTGTTTACACTCCACTTCATCAGATGCATGAAGCGAAATCCTCAGTGGGCCTGCTTCCATAGCGTGCATTTATTTCTTCACCTCCACTCTAACCTCTGGTCAAAACAGGTTTGGGAATCTATTTAGCGGTCGCTTTTCACCCCAGTGCAGTGTCTTTTTCTAGTGGCTGTATGCTGGCATTTCATCTGCACCTTTTTAGATTGTGAGCCCTTTTCAGTTATTTGAAAAGCAGTACAGTATATAAATAGCCTTAACAACAATTTCAACTCCTGTTTACCATCTGTTTACCAAGACACCTGTTTACTATCACCTCATTTCTATGACCGGTTCTACTACATGCACCAAATGCTTTTTTATTATTATTTTTTAAATATGTATATCCCACCTCTCCTCCCATAAAAAAAAAAAACAGGATGCCCAAGGCGGCTAAAAACAGAGATTAAAATACAAAAATTACAATAAAATCCAATAAGAGAAAGTTACGTTGTTTCAAATCACCTTCAATTCTCTTTATAAGAAATCCTCTGTCACTGGCTCCTGTTTTGTTCTCAACATTTTTACACACGTGTGTGCACACACACACGGCTTCATTCTTCTCCTAGGCACCACACCTGCAATACCACGATTGACTGACTGACCGCTACAACATTCCTTGTAATGTATGAATGATAAAGTCAAGGGCATGACAGCTTGACTGGCTATTTGATTTAACAGTTAAAACAATCTTTTTCCAGTTAATTCAATGCAGACTGCTTCAAAGCCACTTTAGGGCTGTGTATATTCCATAGGCCAGCGGGTAGTGCAGTGGGTTAAACCGCTGAACCATAAGCTGTCGATCGAAAGGTCGGCAGTTCGATTCCCGCAACGGGGTGAGCGCTCGTTGCTTGGCCAGCTCCTGCCAAAGCATGTTAATGTGAGTAGATAATAGGTACCGCTTGCGGGAAGGTAAACAGCGCTCCGTGTTCCAGCTGCATGCTACGGGCTGCGGCAAGGAGAGTCATGCCGGCCACATGACCACGAAGGCGTCTTCGGACAATGCTGGCTCTTCGGCTTTGAAATGGGGATGAGCACCACACCCTAGAGTCGGACACGACTGGACTTAATTTTCAGAGGTCACCTTTACCTTTTTTTTATATATTCCATATGCAAAAGCAAGATGGGTAGGCAGTAAGGTTTTCCCAGCATTTTCTTTATTCTATTGTCCACATGAAATATACCTCCGATGTTGTCTCAGCTTTCCCAGTTCTTCACATGCATGTTGTTTCCATTCTCTCTCTCTCTCACACACACACACACACACACACACACACACACACACACACACACACACACACACACACACACACACACACACACACACACACACACACACACACACACACACACACACACACGTTTCAAGTCTTTGCCCTGTAGTTATTTTTGGCCTTCTCTCTGAAACAAAGATAAATACAATCAACAAATGGAGAGATCTACCCCCATCTAGAGAAGCATGGTTGAGAAGAATGAGGACTATTGTAGTACGGAATAAAATATGCAGTGGTCTTTCACCTGAGATCTTTTATGCATAATACAAGATTTTACCACCCTGACATCAAGCCCAGCTCTCTCATGTTCAGGAATCTTTCGACTTGTGGCTCCCTAAAACTGTGTGCCATGGAAAGAGCTGGTAACATAAATGAAAATCTGTGTTAAATAATTAAAGGTTCTTCTCAACCCAAAGCACCATCCACAATGGGCGATCTTATTCAGGGGCAAGTCATTGTACTGCTTTTCGACACTGGGCGAGTTTGGATTGCTCAGTTACTCCCGACACAGTGACACAGCAGAATTCCCCATCATCAGAGAGGCTGTCCATTCATCTCCATACAAGGTACTACTGTAGACTTGCCTCCTTTCGATCAGGAGAAATTCAGAGCAATGACTCATGCAGAAATATAGGGGAGGTATCCTCCATGGGCAAGTAGCTCTTACTCTTTCACACGAAAAGCAAACCTTTTCAGGTGTAATGGCCGACCCACACCGCAGGAGATCAGGCACGGAGGCGTGCGAGCATAGGTTCCTGGCCGCCCGCCTCCAAGTGCTGCCCTGCTCTCCGCAAGTGTCGTCCTTCAATTAGTCCCTCCTGATTGTCCCGTCTTCTAATCACTGATTGGATTAAACATAAGAGCGCACCAATTGGATGAAACCCCCTCTAATCCAATTGGTTAAAGCAATAGCTCCGCATCCCTGCCCCTAAATATCTTGGGCAAGAAACAATTCTGCTCACGCCGGAACTCGGGAGACCAGAGGTCTCCCGCGTTCAGATGCCCATCTCTCAAATTGGTGGCCACACAGCTCCTCATGCGTCTGGGATGCGCCAGAACTCGTGCGGTGTGGGTCATGCTTAAGGATGAAGTAAGAAGAGTGTGCTTCAGTTGTCAGAATTTTAGGGTACACACTTCTCGATACACTGCCAGTGTTTTGAAACTCCACAATCCTGAGAATTCATTTTCCCTGGAGGAAGAGGTAAAAGATGAGGGTTTGGCAGAACCCCATAAACTAAGGCACACAGATGAAACCATTTCAGTTGGCTATATAGCATGCTGGCATAGAGTAGTGGCTAAGAGACTAAACTGCAGTCTCTGCAAACCGGACTTGCCCAGTTTGAATCTCACCTCTCCTGAACTCACTAGCTGGTCTTAGGCAAGCCATTCCTTATCCTTGACTCCCCAGTTGTAAGATGGGGGTAATAATACCTACAGAACGGTTTTTATAGGAAACATCAAGACAATACTGGTAAAGTGCTTTGCACAATTAGAAATTACTATGCAAATGTGAAGTAGTATTATTATTAGGAATAATAGCCATCCAATCTTAACCTGTTATACGTTTTCCTGGTTTTAATAGACACAAAATTAAGTCCATTTTACTTAAGACTAAACTGATTCCATTCTATTGCATTTCCCTTCTGAAGAGTGAACACAAACTGGAGTAAACAGTTTTTCAGCATTAAAATTTAACAAGTGTCGACAGATCTTGTTAAGTAAAAGCAGCAGCAGCAGCAATTTGTGTGTCAGTGGGGGTGGGGAGAGGGGAAGAGAAGGAAGAGGGGAATTATCAAGAGTAGCAAACATTTCATAAGCAATAAATACATTCCAAGATGTGGTATTCGTTATTCCCCCTTAGTTCACTGAAATAGTTTCTCATCAGTTTGTTTCTCTTCTGCCTGATGGCTTTTGGTCAGACTGGCCTCTGGAAGGTTTCTTAAGCAATTCAGGTGCCCGTTATCTTTCACAGATGACGCCCGGTCAGATGAGCCAGTCTGAAAGCTTATCCTGCCGCATGTGCATTGAAACCTTAAGATTCTCATGGGAGTGCCGTGCGTCAGGATGTTTACAGACTTCGTGAAACTCTAGAATAGCTGTGCACTTATCTTCTGTTTCCTTGAAGAAAGTGAAAGGAGGAGAGGTTACTACTGCAAGTGGCATGGAGCAGGCCAGCATCAACTGCAACAAGTGGACATGTAGCCATCAATCCAAATATAGCAAGGAACCTCAAGGTCTAAATCCATCACAGCAAACTGGAGAGTCACAGCCACCACTTCATTAAATCAGAGACTCAATTAGCAGCTCATTCTAAAGCAGAACCACACATAACAAAAGACACCACAGGCTACACAGATAAAAATACTTAGCAATCTGCCTTTGTAGCACAAAAGATACAACAGACAAGTTCTACTGGCAGAAAACAAATTAATGTATGAACTCATTAGAAAGTCTTTACTCCAACTGTCTCATTTTCCTTTTGGGGCAACATATGAACAGTCCAGGAAAGAGGGAGACAGGAAGGAGGCTCTATTTAAATCCTTTCCAAATCCAAAATGAAAAAAAAAAAGAGCAGCTTTTGCAGGACAGTACTCTAAAATGAAAGGTAACTATTGTGATCACATCATATAGCTTTTTTCTTAATACACAGCATGTAAATTAAGTAACAGACATACATAGAACCTGATGTCCAGTATAGCTTGAACTTCAGACTTGGTACTTATTTGTATGAATTACTGCAGACTTAATTATGACTTTAGAAACAAGACTAAAAGTTACACAAGGACCTCAAAACATATGCTAATAGACTATTATCCTTAAATATTTTTCTGTCAAACTGACCATATGACACCAAAATCACCTCGGCCCTTAGTATTCCCTATATCATGTGGTGCATCACCTCCAGTCTACCACCCTACTGCATGCTTTCACCGGGGTGGTGGTGGTGGTGGTGTCTTTTACATCCACTTCTTGAAATCATCCATTTAAAACAGTGCCAGCCTCAAGTTTGTCATCAGAGGACACCCCCCCCCCCCGTTCTTTCCACCATTGCCCATCTATCCTCTTCCTCTGGACTCAGTCCCCACTGCCTCCTACAGGCAATGGGCACACAAGCAAACTGCTGCTCTTTCTCACTACAGCACTCCGAGAGCAGAAGCAAGGAAGAGCAGTAGAAGGGAAGGGGGTTCTATCGGTTAGCACTGGGACCTCTGTTGAAGTGTAGGTCTCAGCAAGTGCGATGATCCAATGCCTGCTCTGCAGGGAAAGTCCTTAGACTTGTTTTACTGATCTTTATTTTGCATATTTTTCAATACACCACAAATAAATATAACACATGAACAAAACAAAAGAACACTAAGTATTATTATATATACACTATTATACACACACACACACACACACACACACACACACACACACACACACAGTATAATAGATGTATTTTAATGTTTTATTGTAAGCCGCCTTGAGTGCCCTTGCTGGAAGAAAGGCGGGGTATACATTCTTTAAATAAATAAATAAAAATAATAATAATAAATAATAATAATAAGCTGCACATGAAAATTCAAGTGCACTCCAAATTTCTCTAATTGGAAAGATTTCACAAAGATGCATTGGTCCTGTTTCCTTGTCCAAACCAACAACGTAGAATGTACTATACATACTGAAAAATACTGTCAAAATGAAAACCTCCAAGATGAAAGGAAAAAACTTTGTAACAATATTGCTCAAAACCAGTAGTTAGTTAAAGGTTTTAGTTACTGATATATGTGTTAGAAACAAAGTCTGCATTATGAAACGTTACTGCATTACTAATTTCCAAATTTCCTAAACTTCTAGTGAAATACCTATCTTATGATTTTTCACCACTGTAATTTCGTAGAACTGAAGGGACAATGTATTCCACTGAAGGAAATCATGTTTACATGATTTACACTTAAAAAAATTAGTGTGCTTAGATTACCGTTTTCCACTGTAAGCAGGAATGTGGAATATCCCCAAGCTCCTTAGAAGATGTAACTTGATATAGCTTCATTTGTGGCAGGAAGTACAGCCACCCCCCGCTATCCACGGATTCACTTATCTTCAGATCACAGGGGCCCTGCCCCCCTGTATCCCTAACAGAAGCACTTCCTGTTAACCTTGCAGAGCCTCTCTAGCACTTAGTCTTGCTGTACTTGCCTGCAATAAGCACCACGAGGCTGCTTATTGCATTTGTGTAAGGAAGAAAGAGGAAATGAACCTTGCTTCTGTAAAAGTAAGAGCCTGGGGGGGTCACATGAGCATGGGGGGGTTGCAGGTGCATGTGGCCCCTCAGAGAACCACAGAGGAGGCGTTCGCCGCTCTCTGCGATCTTCACGTATCCGCGGAGAGGGGCCTGGAATGTAACCCTCACAGACACAGGGGCCCTACTGTATAGCTTCATTTGTGGCAGGAAGTGTAAAGAACAGAGCGACTGTGCTTTGCATTTGGCCCAGAGAAATAGAAGACACTTACATTACATCATTTGAATAACTTATAGAGGCATCCTCCCATATCCATGGGGGATACATTCCCGTTCTCCCCACAGATAACGGTGAACCCTACAAGCAGTTCACAAATTCCCCTCAACTGACTTATCTGCCTCTGATTGCAGTCCAACGTGACACCGTCTCCTGTGTCTTGCTGTCTTTGTGCTGTCTGCAAATGCTAACAGGAGGGCTGAAAACAAGGCAGGTAAGTCATTTGTGCAATGAAGGGATTTGTGAACTGCAAAGAAGTTAAACCGCAGATGCGGGGAGCACCTGTACTTGACTAACCACTTTCAGAGAGGTAGTCTGTAGCAGCAAACACAACAAAAGATTTTGTGGCACTCCAAAGACTAATTATCACAACTTTTGTAGACTTACAGTCCACTTCATCTTGAGAACTCAAAGCTGAATTTGAGAAGAGATGCCATGGAAAAGCACTGGGTTCTCCTGAGGCACTATGAAAGTTCTGTCTGTAATGTAATACATCAATCACATCAGGGAGGGCAGTTTCACACATGCATATTATCAAGCGAGGAATATGTAATGTGGGAACCCATCCAAATTTGCTCAATTCACACAATTAGAGTTAGAACTGCTTTCTCCCATACAAATCAACCATCCCCTAAGGCAGTGTTTCCCAAACCTTTTTGACCTGCGGCTTCCTTGACCATTGGCCGCAGCTCCCCATTACATTATGTTGATGCCTGCCAGTTGGCATTGCACTGTTTTCCGAGAGGATTCCATGGCACTCCACGGCTCCCCTGGCTGGTTTCCATGGCTCCCCTGGGAGCCGCACCTCCCAGTTTGAGAACCACTGCCCTAAGGTCAGGGGGGCTGCTGTGAGTGCCACCTGGTAGAGGCCTAATTGATGGCAATAAGGAGCAGGTCTTTCTATGTGATGGAAGGAAGTGCTTTATTATGGCACTTCCTCCCAGTGAGATTAAGAACTTCGCCTTCCCTGTTAGCTTTCCTGTGAAGACTGAAGATTTCCCCTTTCCATGTGGCCTTCCCTTCTTAGTTGCTTTTGTCATTTTATTCTGTATTTTGTTTTAATGATCTTTATTGTGCTAATCTTTGTTTACAATTGTTGCACTTTAGATTTCATTCTTACTTTTTTGCATTTTGCTGTTTTTTTCTCTATTTTGTACAATGGCAGTTCCACATATTTAGAGGGAAAGGCAGATATAAATAAATATCTAACAATAAATTTACCCAAACACAGAAAAGATCGAGGGCCACAATCTATACATTAGTCAGTTTTCTAGACCTAGATCTACCACAACTAGGAGATAATGTATCAGTTCTGGCTCCCTTTATATATCTGATTTTTCCACAAATCTGACTGTCATGTACTTCTCTAGGAACAGGTGATCAACAACATCTATTCCTGAATTAAATATGGTGTTGTCAACATATCCAAGTAGACTCTCATATCACTTTTTCTTTGGGGGGGGGGAGGCATTTCAATGTTTTCAAAGTTTTATTTTTCAGAATCCAAAATAAATCCAACAAAATATAGTAAATTATGTGGATGCCTTAAGCAACCAATATAATTCCCAAGGCAAATGTCTCTTTTAGAAATCCAGAGAGATGGAAAGAGTCCAAATATTTTAATCTAGCCACTACATAAAGCTAAAAGCCATTGTTTTTAACAGCAATGAACAATTTGGGGTATCCCATATGCAAGGAGAAAGGCTCCAATGCATACAGCAGATAAAACACCCCACTATAAAAAGGGAACAATAAACACAATTAAAAAGAAAATACTGGTCCCATTTTCATTACATGACTCATTTTAGTTTTATAAACTGACAAAATTGGAGAAATGAAACATTTATGTGATGAAACTGAGCAAATAAAACACAAAAGAATTACACCGAAAGGGAAAATGTGCACATGTACACCATACAAGCAATCACAGATGATTTTCCAAGGCTAGCTGGCTTTTGCAATGTGTGACCACTTTACAGCTATAGTTGTGAAATGGTGATCCTGAGAACTCTGCCATTTCTTGGAAGCTTCTTAGGAATTCCTTGAAGAGAAGACCAGTAATGGCAGAGAAATTTCTCTTACTGACAATTCACTTATGATTATCAAACTTTTCCTACGATTAGCAGTAGGAGCAGAGACAATTAAATCGCTCTTGCAGTATTCTCTTAAGGATGCTGTTATGGCTCTAATTCAAGTCTCAAAGCACAAGGGGAGATCTTGGTGATTGCTTCCCCTTTCTGGAACTTCCTCTTGAGTTTGGCTGAAGGTTAAGCAGCTTTTGGAGAAATGACACACACATTTTTAATGTATTCAGGCTTGTTTTAATAAAGGTTACCAACCTCTCCAAGCCACGTTAATAGGACAGTTCCTCTATCTGCACCAACCTCCTAATAAGCAATGGTGGTGCTATAGGAAGTCATGTATTCTCAATCAGAGGATGTGTGAAAATTTAATGGCTAGATTCCTTGGTTAAGACGAAACTCTGGGGACTCCTTAAACTTTAACCTGGGCATGTGGGAACTGGCTTTCCATGAATGGCTTATGTTCAGTCAAGATAAAATTTAAAGAACCCAACTGTAAGGGCAGAGGCAAATTCTGTGGCATAGACTCATAGCACAGGTTTCCAAACTGGGGTGTTCCAACAGCCCAGTCAGGAAGAATTGGTCACTACCCCCCCTTAATTTAAGGGGGATGGCAACGTGCAGTGATGTCCGACGGCACTCCCTGGATCACGCTGGCACAGGGGGAAAAAGGTTTTGGACTTACCAGGGGTTGCACCGCGCTCCGGAGGGTTGAGGGGCCGTGGACCCCCACACCCCAGATTAGCTTCCAAAGGTGATTTGAAGCTACTTCTGGTTTACTTCCTGGTTTCGACAAAAACTGGTAGCAGCTTCAAATTGCCTTTGGAAGCTAATCTGGGGTACAGGGAGGCCAGCAGGGGGGGGTCTGCGCCCCCTGCACCCTCTGGAGGGCTGGCACACGTGGTGAGTAAAAAACCCACCCTTTCCCCCCTGGCGCTAGCACAATCCCAGGAGTGCTGTTGCTGCTGTTGCCCCCCCCCCCCCCCGCAACGACTTACAGCAGCACAAATGCTACAAGAGTGTTTGGGGAAAATACTCAGCCATGAACCTCACAGAGAACAATTTGTTTCCACTTGCAGTAAAACACCTTGATGTTCCCCACAACTATGCTGCAAGGTCAATCCGTACTAGTCTCCTATTGCAGGTGGTTGATTCAACTTGTAGAGTGTTTAAGGCTGCTAAGTGAGTTCATCACAGAGGCAAGATTTCAGCCAGGGCTTCTCATTTTCCAAATAATGTCATGCTAGCTCCTGCAGGCCTTCACTTTAATTTAAACACTATGCACAACTAATCATAAACTGTATTCATAAAATGCATAAACTCCCACAGGATCTTTGGCACCTGCCTCACATGTGTACTTCTGTCCCAATGTGCTGGTCATCAACTGCGCAATATGCCCTTCAAACAGAATACTGTAGCTCTCTTTGGCCAAAGAAAGATTACTGGTGAATCTCCTTTGGTTCTTCTAGTCTGGTACTAAGATTTTCTTCTCTTTTAGCTTAGTCTAGGGCACATTTTTCTTATATTAGTTGTTTAGTCTGCTGCTTTACAGAATATCTATCCTCTAAAGTCATGATGAAAAAGCGACATGGTTCTGCCTGGGCTTAGCAGGAAGGTAGGTGTGTGTGTGTGTGTGTGTGTGTGTGTGCGCGCGTGTGTGTGTGTGTGCGTGCGTGCGCGCTTCTAGTCAGCTGGAGGAGAAAGGTAAGTAGTTAGTGATAATTTCATCCAAGAACATCAGTCTGACAGTTCTGATAACAGGTTAAAGAACTGTAGTTTTGGAATTAACATTACACAAAAAGTTAGCAAGTTTTCTTGTACACATTAAAATAGGCGTTCCCTCCAAAAAAAGGTTTCTAGTCCTTATGGATACGAAAGATGCTTGAAAAGCATGTGTGCTGAAATCTCAGAAGCCCAAAGGATAGGTGAACAAGGTCTCTAGCAGCGCGGGGGGGGGGGGTCTTCAATGCCTGCCTAAGCTCTCCCAAATGACTAGTGAAAAAACAAAGTAAGTTATGCAAAATACTGCACGTGGCAGAATTCTATAAACCTTTTACAAGGTTGCAGAATGCAGTTTTTCTCAGCAGAGAACATGTACTGCATTTGTGCAGAATTTTAACTTTTTTAGCATGAAACACACACAGCCCTAGTTATTATAGCAGACTCAGAAAAGGCTGGTTGCCTGATCACCTGTGGAAAGCAAAATATATAAACCCTATATATTTTATTTTATTTTCCTTTTAGGCCACCAGGGAGACATAAGCAATGTATGTTAAAATAAAAACTCATGGATTAGTAATTTTGTGGATTTATTTGCAATGCTACCTTATGGCAATTGTCTCGTTCATGCTCACAACAGGTAGGATATTAACATTTCAATATGGAGAGCTAAAGATCAGGAAAGCAACTAACCCAAGGCTACCCAGAGAATCCATGGATTTTCCTCCATACATACAGTACTCTACCCACCACACCAGGGGCAAGCAGCATGTAAATCAGGATGCACTTAGTAATCTCTGAGCTACTGAAGGTAGCTCAGCAAGAACTTCCAACAGCCAATTATTTAGCAAAAGGAAAAAGGCTCCCCCCCCTTCCTAAATTAGGCTGCTGAAATGAAAACAGTTTGGGGGAGGAAACCAGGAGCAGAAACCAGAGTCCTTTCAGTATGAAAGGGCTGCAAACTCAGTTCTGGTTCTGAGAAATGAGGAAAAACTTTCTGAGCCAAGTTCTGTATATGCTCAGACGCACTCCTGTTTCTTTCATTTAAAAGAAATTATACCCCACTCTTCTCATCATTTTCAAAGCAGCTTACAAAATACAAAAATTTAAAACACAAAATTACAAAAAAAAAAAAACATCAATAGCCAAAACGTATCCCCCACCCCAAATGGCAAGAGACAGCTAAATTCATGAACCCAGGCAACAGTAGGGCAGTTTGAAAAAGGCAAGTCTTCAGTGAGTGGCCATAAAGCAGAATTCCATAAGGCACCTGCATTTCAGAAGGAGGCAAAACCCACAAGAGAGCCTCTGTAAAAGATCTTACGGAACTGGCAGCGCCACACAGGAGGCGGCAGGCGTGGAGAAACTTTGGTCTGAAATTGTGTAGGATTTTAAAGATAATGACCAACACTCTGAATTGCACCTGGCACACATTACCAATGCAGTAGCATCAACAGCAGTGTCACACGATCATAAAGACAGATCTCCATTAGCACCTGACCAGATGCATTTTGTTCCACCAGAAGTTTCTAGTGAGTCTTCACGGGCAGCCCCATGTAGTATACTGCAGGAGTCTACTGCTTATCCCCTGGCCAACTGGGCAAAGAGGCACCTTTCAGCAGGAGGAGAGCAAATGTTCCCATTCACCTCAGTACAGTATTCCTCCAGGGGGCTATTACTGGTGTTGTCCTTGTGTCTTTAAGACTGTGAGCCCCTTTGGGACAGGGACCTCTTTTCAATTTCTTTTGCTACATAAGCTGCTTTGTCAACTTTGTTGCTGTTGAAAAGCAGTATCTTAGTAGTAATACTGCCTAGAACGTGGAAGGATACATTACTGGAAAGTTGAGTGCTGCATGAAACAGTGCTAGCGGACGGAGACACTGGCATGATGAGGCAGGAAACTGGTGCCGATTAGCCCTGTGATACCCAGAATGCACTGCTCCCACTGGCTACAATTACGGTACTATCAATCACACCAGTACAAAGGGTGCTGTATCAAATCAGGGCTAAAGGAAGCAGCATTATTGGAGGTATTATTGTACAGCTAAAGCAGCCTGTAACCAACAAGCTGACTCTCGCTTAGAAACACACTTGCAGCTATCCCCAGGTAAATGTGGCAACCAAAAGGAGAAAACACATGTGGCACACTCCCCAGTTTCTGTAGCTGAGCTCTTGTGCTTTTGCATACTAGGTTATGGGTGTGGTGAAACACCACATAACATACTCAATTGCTAACAATTAATAGATGTCATATTTGAAACAAGCGTTTTGGAAAGGGAAGTACAAGAATGCCAAAAAAAAAGTGGGGGGGGTCTTCCTGGACTGGTTGCACAATACATTAAATCTCCTTTCTGGCAAGCTGTGTTCTATTATACCAGCCAGGTACACAGACCATTAAAGTACATGGAATACTCATGCAAAAGAGAAAAGCCATTTTACTTTAGAAGTAAACACAAACTTGCAAAGCCAGGTTCTCTATAATAAGCTAAGTGGAGCTGTACAGCGTTCCCTATAATTGAGACTCTTGGATGAGCAAGCACAGAAGCTAGCAAATAAATTGGGGGAGTTTCAGATATTGCATAGGATAGAGTACATAACTAGCCTCAGGAAATATACAGATCGATAAGGCTCCTGACAGGTGTTGTTTGTTTAGCATTGGTCTGCTGAACTGTTGTAATTTATTCCAAATTTACTACTATTCTACTTCTGGTCTCAGTTTAGAATGAACATGTCTAAACATTAGGATTTGCTGTGATATCTAAACCCAGAAATCCCCATTTTGTTTGTTTTGAGTTTCAGAACAAGCCAGGCTTTGAATTTCAGCTTCATAACTTGACTTGTTCAGAAACTCTAGTAAGACGGAACTAGGATTTGCTGGTTTCTGGTGTCATAGCAAATGTCAATTTATTCTTAACACAGACCAAAAGTAGAAAATTTTGTTCCCTTGTACACAAGCCCAAGTCCTGTGAATATCACACAGAGCTAGGATTACATCATGGTCCTGTGGCATGTTCAGTTAATTTTGCAGACTGCAAATTTTCAGATGCATGCCTATAAGGACTAGGAACACGCTCTTTTGAACACAAAATATGAAAACTTGGCATTCGTCAGAGCTACGTAGCAGGTTATTTCTGAAATCTCACACAATTATTTCTCAAATTGGACTGTGAGTGATGTCTGCAGAGTTACATGCCTTACTGTAACAGGCAAGAGTCAACAAATCTGCTCATTACATGTGTCATGATCGAAGTCCCTCTGGCGAGCATGACAAGTCACCAGTTGTGCACACTGCATGCTCACAACTCCTCCCTTGCTTCCCAGCACTGCATCATACCAAGGAGTGCTTTGCACAAAAGCTGCCACTGCTGTCCATCAGTGAGATGTTGAATGCATGCCGCAGGATGGACAGAGGCAATGGGTTGTGGGTGCACTGAGTACCGCCTAGAGTTAAAAGGGGCTGGAAAGGCTTTCTTCTTACTATTAGGGATGAGAAGAAAAAAAGGGCAAGGGGACTGCTAGGACAGACACAGGTGGCTGGAGAGGCAGGAAGAGGAAGAAGCAGCAGGGGAGGCCTGCTCCCCACTCCCAAGTTCAGGAGGAAGGATTATCTGCACAACCCTTCAAAGTGCAGCGCTGCATGGAGACCCTCTCCTTCCCTAGAACCTCTTGGATCTACGAAGGGCTCAGTATGCACAGAGCGGCTGCTGCCCTCTGCAAAGCATGCATGCATGCATACAAAACCCCCTGCTCCAACCAGTCCAGGCTAGAAAGGGTGGGTGGCAGGAGCAGGTCATGTGCCAAGCATTGCTTTGGACTGACAGATGTTGGGACCAATGGCATAAGAGGTGGTGGCTCAGGATCACTTACCCTGCTTAGAACTAGGGAGGGGAAATTATCACTGACCCTGTGCTGAGCTTCAGAGGCTTCTGTCTCCAGAGTTCAGTATCACATCAGATAAAGACCCCATCCTGCTAGAGCAGGGTACCAAACGATCACAGCTTTGGGGCTGGCTACCAAGGCCAGGCAAAACGTGTGGGTCCCTGGTTAACAGGTTACGTTCAGCCAATGCTCAAGGTTTTCCAAAGTGTAATGTGTGCGTGTGTGGGGTCAGACTTGAGAAAAAGAGCCCCACCAAAACTGTTCCAGAGGCAGAAGTAAAAAACTAGACATATACAACTGAATAGGAACAGAAATACAGGACTTCTTGAAGCTATTTCCCATTGCAGTTTTATACTGTATACAGTCCAGACCCAGCAGAAGAACAGTTCAAGCAATACAGAGAAATTTCCCAAGTTCTCTTTTCTGTCCCATGCATGCAAATCAGTACAAAGCAGTTCCCATTAGGGACATGCTAGGTATGAGACAACGTTACAGCTGACTTTCTAAAATGTATTCAGCAAGTTCCACAATAAAACACTGGTTTTATTAAAGAGGAATTACTTTAAAAAATAGGAATGTGTGTATTAAAAGTGCTAGTTAACATCACAAAATCTGCCAAAGATGGTCCAACATGATTACAGTTTATGTCTTTATATTATGGGTGTGTATGCATAGATTATATATTATTGAAATGCACGTAGCATATACTGAACTATACAGTACCTTTGATTTTCAATTACCAGTAAAGCCGCTTACCCCTTGCCCTTTTACATACTCTGAAAGCAAACTCGAAGCAAAATACAGGTGTAGCTTGTGTTTTAAGCCAGCTTCCATATTGCACATGTAGTTCCGCATATGTACTTACTTGTTACTGAAGTCAAAATTATGTTTCAAATTGTGTTAAGAGATCTCTTATTTCTGGAGTCAGATGTTCCACTGCCTTGGCAGCTTCAGTAATAGCTTTCCGATACATCCCTTTCTTCTTACGATTAAATCGGAGTTTGAAATATTCAGAGAAAGGGAAGAGTTTTGATAGAGACAAGAAAGATGTTGTTGGAGAACCAAACCATGAAACTTTTGCTTCTTGCCAGGAAGGGTCTCCATTCTCCTTCTGGCTAAGACTGATGTCAAGGACACGGGCCGGCCACCAAGGGAAGCCGTGAATTTTACCCCAAACGACATCCCCCACTGAAATAGTTCTTCCATCTTCGGTGACACATTTGGAGACACTTTGTGTGTTCAGTCTAACGGTTAACGGGGGCACAATTTTACGCTCATCTTTCGAAGATGAAGAGACAGATGCATCATCACCAGGTAAAAAGTCACACATTTCTGGTGATGTTACTTCTGAGCTAGAAGATTTAGATTCATCTAGGCTGTCATTGCTACACACCGATAAGCTAGAAGAATCTGCTTTCCTCTTACGATAATTCATAAGAAAGGCCAAGTTATCGTGTCCGTCTTTACCTTGGGAAAACCTTTTGAAGTAGTCATCTTCACAGGAACTCCCTGAAGACATCTCAGCTAAACTTCTCTCTGCAGACTCGTCAGCATAAAAAGCAGTCGTGGCATGAGATTCTCTGCTACCCGGAAGGACATTCATTTCATCAATAAGTTCTGCTTTATATATTGAGACAGTATCCCCCTCATTTATTCGATGGGGCTTCAGCCTGATTTTTGGAGGTGGCACATCTGTGCTGGAATGCACAGGCCTGGTTAACTTCAACTTTGGAATGGAAGCAAGGTGACCACTTGACGACCTGTCCATAAAGCATTTGGTTTCTGGATACTGTTCTGAGTCTCTACCCTCCTCTTGGTCCTCCCCTCCATTCTGTAGTAGTCGCTGAGGACAAAATGGCTTCCCTGAGCCATGAACTCGGGAAGGAATTTTCACCACTTCCCCTTTACCTTGCGGGGTGCTGTAAGATATTTTGATAACTGGAGTCCGATGCAGCAGCTCCCTGGAGAATTTCTCTTCTTCCCGCTTCTCTCTTTTGCTCCTTTTCTCTACACAGTCAGATTCACTGTGCCTTTTTTGCTCCTTATCCCGAACGCTTAGCTTCCTCCTGGTTTTAGCATTTTGCCTGGCTGTGTTACCTTCCTCTGGATTCAGGGTGTTCTTACACTTTTCACAAAGTACTTGCCTTGGTCTCAGCCGAATGGTGCTCATGATGAGCCTGCCTGGGTCTCTATTGCGGGACAAGCGTCTCTTTGTCCTTTTTATAGTTCTTGGGGGTGGCTGAGGCACCCACTGATTATATGTGTGCCTTAACCATATTGGAGGTGGGAAAGGGGCTCCCTCAAAATAGGGAGGGTAAGGAGGAGCATTTCCCGACAGTGGTGGAGGCAAGAGTGGAGGAACTTTTTCCTCACCATTGGCCTGGGAGGACTTTTCATCTGGAGACCACCGTTCAGTCTCCACCTGTACAGGTTCTTGGTCTTCAGACATCCTGTTAGTGCAATTATTATTAGGAGGCTCATCTGTCTTTGGTAACGAAGCTGGTGGAACACAAAACAATCCAGACCTAGGGGAGCATAGGTGGGGAAAAAAAAAGCACAAGATCAGAATAGGTTGAACTATGCCTCTCACCAACAAATTTTATATACAATTGTAAGTACATACACGTACATTTTAGAAGTCCTTACACTACCACCTACAACAGCATAATCCCTGCATTTAGAAAGATAATTTACTTCCTTTATGGGAAGCCCACAAGAAGCTGAGTACTAGACTGAGATTCTTACCAAGATCTTTAAAGACATCAGTAGGTAAACCCATGTATTCTGATACATGTAAGCACAACGTGGGATGGTAGCTTATGCATATCCAGTAAATTCTTACTTTTTGGACCTTCTTCCACTCAAGAGTTTTCTCATGGAAAAAAGCTGCCCATCTCATATTGCAACTTAGGACCACTTCATACAGTTACTTCTCCCTCCACATGCATGTTATGTACAACCATGCCCGGAAAAAACACATAGTAGTCCAAGTCAGGACAGAATCAGAATGGTTCCCAAGGGCACAGCGGAAGGAGAAAGAGCTGTTGCAAACTGTATCCATGTACAGCCCAGTTTGTTTATTTATTTTTCACGTATTTTATACCGCCCTTCCTCCAAGGAGCTCAGAGTGGTGTACATATTTCCTCCCCTCCTTTTTGTCCTCACAACAACCCTGTGAGGTAGGTGGGGCTGAGAGATAGTGACTGGCCCAAGGTCACCCAGGAAGCTTCGTGGCTGAGCGGGGATTTGAACCTGGATCTTCCAGGTCTAAGTCCGACTCCCAAACCACTACACCATCCTTCTTCCATTACACTTCCATTTCGCCCTTGAGATTGTAGACACAGATAAGGACTTACATAGGTAAGTGTGTGCATGTTTGTAGTAGATGGAAAATGTGCACATGTCTAACAGCCAATTCCTAAGTGGTTTTACTCAAAAGTAAGTCCAACTGGGTGCAGTGGGGCGTACTCCCCACCCAGTACATGTGCAAAGGATTGCAGCCTATGGCTCAGTTCATATGTACCAGAGTCTTCAAAAAGTAACACTGGATATTTAATATAAGATTTCATATTAAAAAGATTAAATGACAAAAAACTTTGCAATTCCCCATTGACTTCCCAGTACACAACCATGCCTGACACCAACTACAGCCCCCTATATGAATTTACCCAGATTAATGACAATCTTCCCCTCTTTGCTTCCAAAATCCTGGCATGTAAGAATAGTCCAATAAAGTTACATTCTATAATCAATTGGAAATCAAGGAGTGTTTTTGTGCTCACCCTGTATTTCTGCTCTGGTACTGTTTTAAGTGCGCAGACATACTGTATCGTAAGGAAATATGATAACAATAGCCAAAGTTGGGGTGTCAACAGGAATATGTGTGGTCAATAAGAGGAGGTGGTGTCTGGATGAAATTCCTGACCAAGGCAAACTGACTCAAATATTTTTTTTATTGCAGTGACTGACTTGCTTGAATCATCTGGAGCTACCAGTAATGACCCTGCAAATGCCTTCTGCTCATGCTTACATTTTGAAACATAATGCCATTAAAAAGGGGTGGTGGATCTGGGGGAAACCAGAAAATTGCCAACACGTGCGTTCTAGGAAAACTGATAGAAAGCACTATTAACCTAGAATTATCAATCAGACATAAGGATAAGACTTGCTGAGGAAGAACCAGTGCGGCTTTTGCAAAGCAAAGTTCTGCCTCCACAATTTTCTTGGAGTTCTTTAGTGTCAACAAACCCACAGTTAGGAGAGACAGAGTGTCACACACGGACTTCTAAGAAACTTTTGATACAGCTCCTCACCAAGGTTTCTAAGTCAGCTTGGCAATTTTGGAACAAGAGGCCAATTCCTCCTATGGATTAAGAATAGAGTGAACAGGCAGTTCTCACAATTGAGGGAAGTAAGTAGTGAGGACCTACAAAGATTTGCATTTGGACCAGCATTCAATTCATTCATAAGTGATCTGCAGTCGCAGATGAGCAGAAGTGATATCAAAGTTTACTGACAACACCAAATTATGCAGCATGATGAAAATTCAAGTGAAATTAGATACAATTGTAGACTCTCACGACGTGACCATATTTTCGAGTTAAAACCCCACATATTTCCGGGTAAGATTACGTCGTTTCCAAACTCTTTATTACAAAAACAAGATGTTACAAGTTACATCTTGTTTGTGTAACTTGTAACATCTTGTTTTTGTAATAAAGAGTTTGGAAACGATGTAATCTTACCCGGAAATATGTGGGGTTTTAACTCGAAAATCAAGTGGAATTCTTTTGTCCAGAAGGATCCCTTCAATCTGGGTGAATGTGCTGTGTATAGTGACTAAGGGCCCAATCCTATCCAACTTTCCAGCACTGATGCAGCCGTGCCAATGGAGTGTGCGCTTGATCCTGAGGTGAGGAGGCAGTTACAGAGGCCTCCTCAAGGGAACAACCATTCCCTTACCTTGGGGGGCAGCATTGCAGCTACATTGGCGCTGGGAAGTTGGATAGGATGGGGCCCTAAGAGACTGAGCTGTAAATGAGGACTTCCCCAGTGTGAATCTCACCTCTGCCATGAAATTACCAGTCACTCGCTTTCAGTCTCAGCTGCAGTATGGGGTAACAATATTTACTTACCTTGCAGGGTTGTTGCAAGGACATTGAGAGAATACCTGTGAAACACTTTGCACACTGAGTGTGTCATAAAAATGCTAACTTTTATTATTGATGCACACAAAAAATGCTAAATTCATATATGATCTAGTTGGGGTCATGGTGGTGAATAGCTCAATGAAAACTTCAGCTACATGTGTGGTGGCAGTGAAAGAGGTAAATTCCATGTTAGGGGTTATTAGGAAAAGAATTGAAACTAAAAGGGTCAGTATCATAATGCCTCTATTGAAAAATCAGCTGTGCAATTGTATTTGGAACATTGTGGGCAATTCTGAGCATCTTGTCTCAGAAAGGATATTGCAAAACCACAAAAGGGCAACAAGCACCTTCCCTATGCAGGGCCAGTGCCAGGCTATTTTGTGCCCTAGGCAAGGCTAACTACTTGCATCCTCTCCCCAATTTTTTTTCATAAGACTTCATAATTAATTATATTCCATAGCACTGTTGTGGCATTTATCTTAGAATAATAAAACTGTGCCCCTCAAAAGGTCAGTACTACTCTTCTCCGAGGTCTGCATCCTAGTTGGCCTCATGATAGCATCAGCCCTGTCCCTATGATGAATGGCTCTTTAGTACAGAAATGTTACAAATGTATGCATGACAGTTTCTCCCCCACACCACTAGAACTCAGTTACAGTATCCAATGCAGCTGACTGGCGCATATTCAGGAGGACATACAGAGAGGAAAGAACTTCTTCACAGCGTGCATAGTTAAATTCATGGAAATTCACTGCTACAAGATGTGTAGCTTAGATGGCTTTATAGTCTCGTTATTAAAATGTATCTTTTTCTAGCCAACATGATTCAACCTACCCTTCCCCTCTTCAATTTAAACTGGATTAGGCAATAGGAAGTAGTCCTAGACTGCTGAAAATTAGGATTAGAAAATAAACCTTTTTTGTGCATAATCTTCTTTGAAGTAAAGCCCTTAATAGCAAGTGGAGCCTGGAAACAATCAACACTGCTGGATATTTGTTGTGAAGCGGCTGCAATGCACATACCTACTTGTAGGATCTTAAATATATATTATTTATAGTTTTAAATGCACAAGGACATAAAAGTCTTGACATCCAACAGGCAAAATTGTAATTAGACAAAGCTGTAAACAAACCAAACTATTTTTCCCATTACATCTTTTTCAAAGCTGTTTTACCTAGTCCGCTTGTCATTTATTCTGAAAAATAATCATCCGTCACTCTTTCCAGCAGCAAAACTGAAGTTGGGGAAGGAAGCAGCAACTTTGTGCTGAGTGAGGTCAAGGTCAAAGGGTCCCGGTGACAAGGTTTTTAGCTTAGCTACCCTGGCCTGTCAAAAACTGTGGATCCTTTGGTTAGTACAACATGTACCAGGCCCTATGCCTCCATTTTCCCTTCACTTTCATGAGGCAAGGTACCATGTCCTAGATAACACCGAAAGAGGACCAGTACACGATGCTAAACATATTGAGAATACTTGTCCTACTTTCCATTTGTAATGCCAGCATTGTTCTTCAGCATTGTCAATTCCTTGATTCCATAATCTTTGTAACTCACATAAAGGTTCCTTAGTATTCTCACATGTGAAATATTTGGTTTTAGATGAGGTTTCGTTCACGTTGGCTGTTCAAATAAAGTCAGTTTTCTAAGCCAGTTACGACACACCTTTCCTACCACAAAATGCCTTACTTAAAAATGCCTGTATTCCCCCCCCCCCAATGACGGATCGCTCAGCGATGATCCACATATACAACGGAGGTCCCGTAGGGAAGACATGTCTTTTTAAAGCCCGACGATCAGCTGTTTCGCGCAGATAAGGGCTTAGACATTCAGCGCTGTGGCTTTAAGCACAGCGCCAAATGTCCAAGCCCTTATCTGCGCAAAACAGCTGATGGTCGGGCTTTAAAAAGACTCCTCCGGTTTTCAGCTGACTGATCTCCCCCGTTCCAGCTTCTCTTTTGTAAAGGGGAAGAAGACGGGGCGCAGAGAGATTGTGGAAGCAGGAGGGGGTGGCGGGACTGAGCGATCTCCCATCCCTGAAGCCAGCAAGATTGCAAAGGAGGACTGGGAGGCAGCAGGGCTCAGTAGCTTGGCAGCGACAGTCTTTTAAAAGCCTGACCATCAGCTGTTTCGCGCAGATAAGGGCTTGGATGTTCAGTGCTGTGGCTTTAAGGGCTGCCCTTTTCCCTCAGTAACAGTCTGAGCACGCGCAAAAAGAACGGTATAAATATCGTTCTCGCAGCGGGCCTTCAGAAGGCCCCGGGCAGCCGGCCGGGGTGGACGTCCCCGAGCCGGCTCTCCCGATTGTGGGGGCGCCTGGAGCGGGCCCGGAGAGGCGACCCATCGGGTGCCTCCCCCCAATACGGGGGGGGGTTTTCGGGGGAGGCGTCACTAGGTGACACGTGCGCCCCACTCTGGGGCAGCGCGCGCCCTAGTGACGCCACTGCTTGCATATCTGTCTGTCTCAAAGCTTCAGCAGAAGCAGCGCTGGTAGAGCCCAATTATCACGTGGGCTGGATGAAAAGCTTCCATGGGCTGTTATCCGGCCTGGGGACCTTATGTTGGACACCCGTTTTAAGAAGCATTAATTACTGTACATAGGTTAAACCTTATTTCCCAAATGCTATAAAGAAAGGATGAAAACATTAGGTTTCCACTGGTCAGGTGAAAATTCGCATATTACTATCCAGCCATGGTGGGAACCCAGAGATTACTGCTTATTACTTCTCCAGAATAAGAAAATCTACTTTTGCCATTAATCAAAAGCCCTTTTATCTCCATTAACTACAAAAATAATGTGTAGATCTAATTATTTGGGATTTAAATGGCATAATGAAGGTATTTATGAAATTTCCATTACTCTAAACCCATTAATTTCCTTATCTGGCAAGTCACCTAGCTTCAAAAGTCGCCATTTTAAATATCAGGTCTACCTGCCTTAAAATAAGCATAAAAAATGCAGGCATTATGGCTACGATTGTAGGAGGGTGTTATATAAGTGTGGCTGAAGTGCAAGGTACTTTAACATAGATGTGGCCTCAGTGTGACCAAATTGGTGTTTTCCTACAAGGAGGCAATTTACCGTTCTGATATATTTGGCTTGGAAACTCCTTAACTGAACATAATGTACTGCTTTCCTTCCTATCCTGCATTTGCCTAGAGTTAGAAGCCTGAAGCATTTCTAAAATGGCTCCTACTGCTCTCAAAAAGCCTGAACAGAAGCCTGAACTCAAGAATGGCCACTACAAACCTCAACACTATGCTGGCACTTTCTACACATGTGGAAGTTAAGGAGACAGTTTAACATTATTACACAATGGTACCCTTGAAATAAGAAGTGGTCTATGCTGGAAGGGCTGTGATGAGGGACTTTTTTGCCCCTTGTCCACCCTCCCCAATCTGGTGGTGCTGCCCAAGGATTTAAACTTTACAGTAGCAAGCAGGTGAAATCTTAGAAACATGGACACACACATGTGCGCATGTGGACAGATGATTTCAAACAGACCAAAAATGTTTACTGCCCGATTCAGCACAAGACCACATTATGCTGAAAACATGGATTTATTGCCACTCCTTCTCACAGCAGCAAAATGGAAAAGCTTTCACATCAGATCAACATATCAACCCCGACGATTTCCTTCTAATACACAGAAGCAAATAAGGCACTTGCTAGTAAACCTCAAAATGATGTTATGTTTCTGTGTTTACCTATGGACTTCATTTTTAAAACTACCATAAAGATGCTTATCACTTAGCTGGTTCTAAACATGTTAGATAAGAGATACAGAAAATCATGATCAAAAACATCATAATAGGTTACTTGTTTGTGTGCTGTTCATTTGTATTAAAGGTAAAAGGTATCCCCTGCTCGAAAGCCAGTTGTGTCCGACTCTAGGGTGCGGTGCTCATCTCCATTTCTAAGGCCGAAGAGTCAGTGCTGTCCGAAGACGCTTCCGTGGTCATGTGGCCGCCATGACTAACGGAATGCTGTTACCTTTCAACCACAGTGGTACCTATTTATCTACTTGCAATTTCTTGCTTTCGAACTGCTAGGTTGGCAGAAGTTAGGATAGGAGACTGGAGCTCACTCCGTCATGCGGCACTCGGGTCTCGAACTGCTGTCCTACCAACCTTCCGGTCTGCAGTTCAGCGTCTTAACCACTAAGCCACCATGGTCCTGTATTTGTATTACTGTCCTTTAAATTGGTTTGTAATATTATATAAAAGGATATTGATAAAAATAAATTACAAAAAATTGCAATATTAAAAAGGGAACACTTTTCTTACACTAGGATAGTAAACTTTGTTTGGTTGTCCAGATTTTCTACCTGAAAGACTACCAAGTTCAGCAAAGAGATCCAGGCCTCATTTGTCAGTGAAAGCTCACAAGCTTGCTACAGAATTCGTCTGCGACGGAATGGAGCCCATTGGATGATGTAGACATAACCTTTCCAACCCCTTATCTACAGTTAAGAAAATGGGACCATACACTCATGCCCACAACCCCACCCCTATTATACACAAACTCCCTTCACCTTTTCCCATGGTTAAAGTTTATATCAGCACCAGCCTTAATCATCATGGTTAATGCTAACCAGGATTCTGGAACGTTTAGATGTGTCCCTGACAGCTGTAAGTTATTTACCATTATAGTTCTCTACAATATGTCATTGCAATGTCATTGCAAGCCTTTTGAAAAAAAATGAGACATTATAGGAAAAGGAAAGAAACCTGCATATGTATGGAAGAGGCATATACTGTCCAAAAAGAAAAAAAAAAGAAAGCATTACATAGAGAAGTTGCAAGTTATTGCAATTTTATCAGGACACGAAGAAAGCAGCTGACGAGTCATTTGGCTGACTGAAGTTTGGTGCAGGGGAGACTGAAGCACTCTTGGCAGCCAGCATTTGAAGTCTCAGCTCTCTTGGTCGAGAGAGACTGCACGTTGTCCTCAGGTCTGCAATTTAGGGGTCAAACTCAGGTAGCAACTGCACGCGGGAGTGCTGTTTCTGTGCCTGGGGAAAGCATTTGTATGTAATGTGGGTCACAGGTCTCCATAAAAGTGTCACCTTGGAATTAGTCTACTAAGATACATTATTGGGCCTCAAATGCTAAGGTCACTAGAAACGTATGCTCTTTTCAAGCCAATTATACCTGGCCTTCACTGCTTCAACAGACTCACTACAGACCTGCATTGAGAACTGCTTTGGTTAACATTTCTATCCAAGCTAGAGAAACACCAATAGAAGCAGAGTCGTAGGGGCGCTGCCCCCTACTGGGGGGCAGCAGCCCAAGATGATGCCCCCCTGGCAAAGCTACACCCCCGCCGTGCAGTGGTGTAACTAGACTCGAGTGGAGGCAAGTAGTTCTGCAAGACTCCGTTACACCGGAGTCAGTGGCCCCTCCCCTTTGCTGTTGGAGCCATTCCAGCAGCGACAGGGGAGTGTCCTGCATGTTGCCGTTGCCGCCAGAATGGCTCCAACAGCAAGGGGGAGGGGCCGCTGACTCCGGTGTAACGGAGTCTTGCAGAACTACTTGCCTCCGCTCCAGTCTAGTTACACCACTACCGCCGTGTGATGTCACCCAGAAGCCACGCCCCCTGGTGACATCACACAGCATCTAAAGGGCTGAAAACAGCCCCAGGGGCAGGCAGGAGGGAGGAAAATGCCCTCCATGACACGTCTTCATTCGGCCCTTCTGAGGGCAAGGCTTCTTCAAGCAGCGTTGTGCGCATGCGAAGAACGCACGCCGCTTTCAGGTTCATCCTCCTGCCCCCTGGCTTAGTCAGAAGTGGCCGAAGACGCGAGCGAGTCAGGATGTACTGGACAGGAGTCGGACTCGTTCGTAACCGGGCACGGGCAGCAGTGGGGGGGAAGAGGGGGGCAACAGGAATTAACTTTTGATAAAATATGGACTCCCGCTTTAAGAAACAGCATGGCTCAGAAAAATAGCAGATGATGAGGTTAATTTGAATGAGACCTGTGTGATAATGGTATAATTGATTCCAGCCCAGGTCAGCTGTGCTTGATTCTAACCACCACTGGCTGGGACCTACACTTACTATCTTACTATCTTGCTCACCACCTCATGAGATCCAAAGAATATTGAATGAAACATTGTGTTTAATATTTTTCTATGTTTTTATTTTCCCCTGGGCTTTTAACTGTTTTAAAAACTAGGACATTTTTATATTGTGTACATGGCTTTTAATACTGTAATTAAAACCTTTCCCATTATTGCTGGCCACGAAACTTTTACATCCTATGACTAAGTAAGGGTTACGTAGTACTAATGAGGTATTTAAGGCTGCATCATGGACACCAGTTTCTGAGCTTGGGGGGGGGAGGGGTAAAAACCTTTCCGCAACAGGGAAGAATAGGGAGGAATGGGGAGAATACCGATTGCTAGGCTTACCAGATCTCCAACCGGGACAGAGTGCTATCCTTTAGGAGAAGGAATGTGGGCAGGTGTATCTTGTTAAACCTTAGAGCACAATCCTAGGCATGTCTACTCAGAAGCAAGTTCCATTGTGTTCAGTGGGGCTTGCTTCTGAGTAGACATGCCTAGGATTGTGCTCTAAGGTTTAACAAGCTCCACCTGCCCACATTCCTTCTCCTAAAGGTCTAGCACTCTGTCCCGGCTGGAGATCTGGTAAGCCTACCAATTGCCCCTCTGGAACAGGACACAGCTTTCACTTTACAGCAAGTGAAAGAGCAGAGAGAAAGCAGGGAGCTGCTTGGCATCTCCAGCAGAGAACACAAACGTTGTATGTGTATTGTGTAGCCTCCAGGAATGTTGCACGTGCACATTGCAGGGCGCATCTTCTTGCCACAGAGAGCAGGGAACTGCTTGCACTGCTCTGCTTGCACGTAGAGAGAAGGGACTTACTTCACTGCTCCGACATGTTGCTCTCAGCTGTGCCTAGCTAGGCTCTGATCTTGTTGCTCTTGGATGTGCCTAACTGTGCTCTGGTTTTGCAAGAGCGTTCTCGCCAAATTTGCCAAGTAAGGTTGCTCCGACCTCTGCCGAGTCACTGTGCTCTCTCACAAAAACAGATCCCTCTCTCGCAAGATGCGCAGTGACTTGGCAGAGGTTGGAGCGACCCCTTGAAGTTATTCGGCGAGTTCAGCATGACTCGGCCAAGGTCAGAGGAACCAATCGGAGCCAGAACGCTCTCACCAGATCAGCTAGGCACAGCCGAGAGCAGGGCCTCAGGGGGGGGGGGGGTTAAGGGGTAAATTGTACCTGGGTCCAGGGTCAAAAAGGGGGACCCGGGAACCAAATTTACATGAAGGGAAGGGGCCCAAAAGAAATGTTGTACCCCCTGATAAAATCCCTTTGAGTGGCCCTGGCTGAGAGCAACATGTCAGAGCAGCAAAACAGGTCGGAACAAACATGGCAGGGTCAGACCAGCCACGTAACACCAGCTGAAGTAGCACCAGTTGAGAATCGCTGGGTTAGAGCGTTGGTCTAGAACTGGGGAAACCCAGGTTCCAATTCCAAGTCAGCCATGAAGTTCACTAGGTTACTGTTTCTCAGCCTAACCTACCTCACAAGAGTTTTGGTGAGGATAAGCTGGATGGATGGATGGAGACTCTTTTGCATGCAAAGCTTGTGCCAGTGACCTACAATCCCTTCCCCCTGAATTACGCTACAGAAGGTCATAGTTTTCATTTTTCTAAATAAAAATCAAGCTTCAAGCTTCTAGTCACTACTGTGTTACACCCCCCACAAAAGTAGCTGAAGAATGGCATCACAATCTTCGATTTTTTACCCCCACCTCAACCCCTTCCAAAATACTCACTTGGCCAAGAAAAACAAACTGAAATCAGAATGGTGCAAATAGGCCCCATTTCCACAGCACAACATTTTCTAGTTCTTTTTTGTTTTGTGGTTCGCAATTTTTTAAATTTCCCCTTATGCAGAGTGCTGCCATCCCTGGCCAGCAATTAAACGCTAAGATAGCAACCATGTTTTGTAAAGCAGCAGTTCCCAAACTTTTCAGTCTCCAGAGCCCTTTACACTCCTAAAAGGAGTCTCGGGGAGCCCCGCTAGAGCATGTGTGGAGTCTTGGGGAACCCCAGAGCACTGGCACACATGTGGAGTGGCACAGCACTGAGCCCAATGCCAAATACCGGTGAAGAGCTGGAATAGGAGTGGAATGAGGATGGAGAGCCATGAACAGATGAGGCAGGAGGGACAGGCAAGCAAACCAGGCAGGGGGGAGATGGCAGCCACTTATGATGCGCTCGTGGAGCCCCTGAAGAGGTCTCAGGGAACCCAGGGCTCCTAGAAGCACACTTTGAGAAATGCTGCTGAAGAGTACTGGTCTGCTTCTGAAGGCAGTGACGTAAAAATTGCCTGTGAGAAGAGAACAATACCCTCAATTGTGTCTTAGCTGGTAGAAAAAAAATTACTTCAATTTGTGAACTGTTTTCATCCTAAGAGGGAATTGTTGCCAAGATCAGGATAAAGATTTGCAAATTAGAGAGATGGTGTTTTGTGAAGAGAAGGAACACACTGCTATTGCCTTCAAGACCTCTGCCTTTTGCTCACTCACAAAATAGTATTTCTTGAAAATGGAGAAGGTTCCCCTTGAAATTTCTGAGCCAGGAACATGAATCTGCCCCTCTCCTTTGAAGAAGTGCCCCCCTTTTCCCATGTTCTTTCACCATCATTTCTGTCCTTCTTTCCATTCTTCAAGGAGCCGGACACGTGCGCCATGTTCTTCAGTCAGGGCAACTGGCCTGCATGCATTTCTGTGTGGCTCAACAGTACTTGCAAGCATTCCAGATTATGAAGACCAGAGGCCAGATTGCCCAATTCACAACTGAATTAGCATATATGCAGTAAGGGAGCAACCCAGACGCCACAAAAAATCACCATGTGAGAAATAAACACACCCAGTTCAATCCTTCTGCCTCAAAAAAGGAAATCCGTGGAGCAAAAGAGTGGAGCGAGCTACTTTGAGAAAGTAACTTTCTAAAGAGTAACATCCATTCCTCTACTACCAGTCAGGAGATGCAATCCCTGAAATGCTATTTAGCTACAGGAAAGACTTGGCACAAACAGGTATCTGAACCTCTACCTACCTGACAGCTAAATCTGCTAATAACTAGGCCTGGTCCTTCCAAGTCACATCCCTCCCCTCTGGAGATGACCAATATACATATGGATGTTGTTTAGCATTGAGATTCCACAGGCAATGGTTAATATATTATTATTATTATTATTATTATTATTAATAAAGAATGGTTATTTACTGCTTTTCAACAAGAGTAGTTCACAAAGCGGTTTACATAGTAAAATAAATCAATATTTTGATACCTCAGCACACTTTCCTTTTTCTAACCGGCTCCTTTCTGTTCTCATTCCATTTCTGCTTTGTTTAGTGCATAGCTGTGTAAGTGAGAGGCCTGGCAATCAAACCTGCTTCTCATGGTCATTCAAGCGCTTTTTGTAATCCTGATACGTGGCTAACTCTAGCTATCCCATAGTGAGGGTAATAAACTCTTATATACTCGGGTTCACTTTCATCATTACAGAAATGCCAGAGCCTGCTATTCAAAATAGCTGAGCCCAAGCTCTCTCTCTCTCTCTCTCTCTCTCTCATGCACACCTTAGGACTGACAACAAAAATTATATAAGAAGCAGTTTCCATGCTTTTAATATCTGCATGTAACAAAGAAGCCCTCCCATCACAACCTGCAGTAGGAGAACCTGCAGCTGCCGTAAGGCCACGTATGTTACTAGCAGTTGCCTTACTGTGTTAATATGCTCACACCCTTAATCATCAAAGACAAGGCTCAGAAGGTAGTACGGGTCTGGAAATTCCTCTTTGCGACAAGCTCCTACGGCCCTGAATTGACCCTGGTGTGTAGGCTTATTTTGCTGCACAACTCAGTGGTTTTATGCTGGCAATGCTGCCAGGATCCTCAGCATCTGCCATAGCAAATGTTACATCTAGGCTTGCGTGCCATCTGGACTTATTTATGAAGTTAGTATACCACCTTACCCTCCAAGGGTTCAGGAATTCAGGTGTGCATAGAGGACACGGCCTGGCAAATTTGCTTTGGATATAAAGAGCCAGATTAATTCTTCAATTTCAGGGTTTTATGTCTTAACAATGGCCCTCAAAATCTTGCATGTCCCAATGAATAGTATATGTTAGAGTTTACATAAAAAGAACCATAGAGAAGAACTTCATGAACATTTGACATACTAAATTGTATATTCTGATATGAATCAACAAATGTGCTATACACTCACTTCCACCTATTATTGGTTTGCATTTTTTTGCCTTCCAGCTGTTGCTGCATGCTTCATTTCTGCAGTATTCACTAATAAAAAATACCTCAACACACAATACCCACGAGACTATAAAATGTAGTTTGCTGCGGATCTACAGTCTTTGCATTTATGTGGATTTTTAAATCAAACGCACAAGTCAATCACCATGCTCACACCATGTACAAAATGAAATGTCCACCCAGCATACTCTACGAGACACACACAATCACAAATGTTGCTAAACAAAGAATCTGGCACTTGGATCCACTGCCAGAGCTGAGCAGTTGACTGACGCAATCACATGTGTTCATGTTTTACTATCAAAATAACTTGAAAAGAAGTGAATAATTATTGTAGAAAATACTAAGTGTAATGATGAAATTTCTAGGCACCATGGCAACTGGTGCCTGGGATTTGTGGAGCCCAGATAGACCTGGTTATCCTAATTTTAGCTTCACAACACTGAAAGGTAGGTTAGGTTGAGAATTACTGACTTGCCCTCAAGGCCACCCAATGACATTTATCACTGTGCAGACATTTAAACTCACAGTCACTGGTAATCACCACTCTTCCCACTACACTGTAATGTCTACAAGAATATTTAGTGTATGACTGACTACTGAGCTATGAGGTACTCATGGTTTGCATGCAGAAGGTTCCAGGCTTAAAAAGTCTGGGAAAGAACACTGAAATAGACAGTACAGGGGGCCCCTGCTATCTGCGGATTCACTTATCCGCGAATAGCAGACGGCTGCAGCTCTCCCGTGTGTGGGGAGGGGAAAGGGGCCCTCAGAAAACCGTTCGCCCCTATCCGTAGGGAGTTCTGGAGGTAACCCCCATGGATACGGGGGCCCTACTGTACTGGGCTATCTAGACTAATGGTCTGACCCAACTCCAAGACAGGGGAGGGCAGGGGCGTGCGCTGAGTGGTGCCCTGGTGCGGAGGGCCCCAGGGCGCAAGGGCGGGAGGTGGTGCGGGGGGGGCGGGAGGCTCCGGAGGAGAGCGGGAAAAATTTGAATTTTTCCCGCTTTTTTGGGCCGATTTTCGGCGATTTTAAGGGGTTTTTAAAGTATGTATGCTTTGCGGCACTTAACTTGTGTATAGGAGCCTCCAGCGAAGCGATCGGCTGACTCTCTCCAGCGACGATGTTCTCTTCCAGGGGCGCAGATCGGCGATCTGAGATCGCTCCTCTGCAGCCCATGACTCGAACTGCTCATCGTAAGCTCATCGTTTGAGTTCACGCATGCGTGAATGGCTGTTTGCTATGCGCATGCGCGAACTCAAACGATGAGCTTACGATGAGCAGTTCGAGTCATGGGCTGCAGAGGAGCGATCTCAGATCGCCGATCTGCGCCCCTGGAGAACGTCGTCGCTGGAGAGAGTCAGCCGATCGCTTCGCTGGAGGCTCCTATACACAAGTTAAGTGCCGCAAAGCATACATACTTTAAAAACCCCTTTAAAAACCCCTTAAAATCGCTGAAAATCGGCCCAAAAAAGCGGGAAAAAATCGGCAAAAAAATTAGCATAGTTTATGCTAATTAGTTTTGGGGCGGGGCGGGGAGGACCGGGCCCCACCCGCAAAATCGGCTGGGTACGCCACTGGGGGAGGGGGAGGGAAAGAGACCCCACAAGTTTTATCCACATCCTCCAGCCAACAGGAATTCAGCAGACTTGGCCCACCAAGAAGAAGGCTTCAGATTCAAACTACAAATAAATAAATAAATAAATAAATAAATAAATAAATAAATAATAATAATATCTGTATTTATATAATGCCTTTCTATGTCAAATTTCTCCTCAGACTTTATTCAAGGCAGTTTACACAGGCAGGCTTTTCTAAACCCCCGTAGGGATTTTTACAATAGAACATCTATTTGCATAGAACCCTTCTTCTTCAGCTGTTTCAACGGTGAGGTATCTTTTTTGGCTGCACATGGCTTCGAGCCTCGGAGCTTGTCCGACAGCAACTCCTCCCTCCCACAGAGGGTCAGTGCAGGCTATCTCAGCTCGACAGCTGAGACATCGCAGCTTGTTGGCAGCTTCCGGTTGTCTCGAACCGATCGCATCCTAGTTGTTCTTCAGGCAGGGCAGCAGCTCAACCACTACACCACACCTCCTGCCCTGTTGCCACACTGTATCCGCTTAAAAGCATATTTCATGGTGACTGTAACTAGGTGGAGAAGTATTCATCTGTTCCCGCTTACCACAAGTACAGAGTTCATTCCATTGCACTATTTCAAACTGGGAAAGCAGAAGGCTGGGGCTACTGGGCTGTTACTGGAAATATCTTATCTGCTATTTCACATTCACCCCACAATTATGTGGTATATCTACCCTTACCTCCTTTGCTCCTAATTTTTTTTTCTGGACTGCCATAAATAGAGAGATCTTACCGTTTCAAACCCTCTTAACAAAGCCCCACTAAGGCTACATCAGGGCTTGGCAGGTTAGGCACAGGCAGAAGGCCCATATCTGTAAGAGGGCCCACTTTGCCGGGATGACTCCTGAATTCCTCTGGACCGGTGACTGGACATCACAGGGGTGTGCGCACCAGGGTGGCCCAGCACATGGGATAGCTACAATCCTATAAATGCTTACTTGGGAGTAAGCCACCTTGAACCCAATGGGACTCGCTAGTCTGAGTAAATACTTGTAAGACCAGGCTGCAAAGTTTACTTACTACTGATATGCTAAAGACATCGCAGAGTAGGTGGGGAGCCACCGATATTTGTAAGCTGTGGTTTTGCAGAGGTGGAGAGCTAACTGAAAATGCAGGCATACTGGCTGGTCAACAGTTTGCCAGACAGTTTTTATATCAAAAACCAAAAGCGTGGAAGGAGAGCAAGACTCTCTTACCCCAATACCACCTTTTCCCTGCCCAGAGTCAGCAACAGCTTGCTGTGACCAGTCTGGCCACAAAGCGGAATGGGTGGGACACAAGACTCTCTCTTCCTATTTTGATTCAAAACACTATCTGACAAGTGAAGTATCTGTAACTGCATGGGGGGGGGGAGAGAAAAGGAGGGAGAAGTAAGGAAGGTTCAACATACCTCCATATGTGGATTGCCTATGATCAGATGTCACAGCTCTGCTCCCTAGCATACCAGGTGAAAGTGCCTCTAGCAACCTGGATGCCAAGAACTACATAGATCCCATCCCCAGAGTTCTCACTTGCACTGTGGTGTACAAATGTAAACGCCACCAGGAATCTCTTCTACGCAGCAGCAGAAACTCGCATTTTCCTTCCCTTCCCAGCACTAAGTATAGAAGACCCATTCTCCAACCATAACATGCCAGACTCCTCAGGGAAAGGGACAGGAGAATGCTGGTGAACACAAGCATAAGCATAAGCTGTCGATCGAAAGGTCGGCAGTTCGATTCCCGCAACGGGGTGAGCGCTCGTTGCTTGGCCAGCTCCTGCCAACCTAGCAGTTCCAAAGCATGTCAATGCGAGTAGATAAATAGGTACCGCTTGCGGGAAGGTAAACAGCGCTCCGTGTTCCAGCTGCATGCTACGCGCTGCGGCAAGGAGAGTCATGCCGGCCACATGACCACGGAGGCGTCTTCGGACAACGCTGGCTCTTTGGCTTTGAAATGGAGATGAGCACCACACCCTAGAGTCGGACACGACTGGACTTAATTGTCAGGGGATACCTTTACTTTACCTTACTCCAAGCCATCATTTGTGGAACCCAAACATTCATTTTTGCTGCGACTAAACACGTACGCCTCCAGAAAGGAATTGATCTAACAACGGTGGGGAAAGTGGAACACAAAATGTGAGCTTGTTAGCCACAAAAAACTATGCCATCATCAAGTGGTTGGTTGAGAGTCCAGCTGCCTTCTGAACTTACTCAAAGTCTTCTTTTCATGGGAGCCTCTAGTAAGTTCAATTAGGAAGTCCTATGCACATATGGCCCTTGAAAAATACAGATCTCTCTCCCAACCCACACCTTATGAGTAGGCAAAGATAATTTCTTTCTGCAAAGAGGAGGTGTTCCCTCTCCTTCCTTGATCTATTCCTTATATATCTCCTTTCTTAATTTCCCTAGTATGCAAATGTTGCTACCCTGTTACTATTCCAGTTGCAAAAATTCCTGCATATCATCTCTCCTCCTCCATCTTTTGTTTCTACATGCTAGCAAAATGCAAATATTTTGTTTATCTTGGATTTTTCTCTCCCCTGCACTCCATTTCATCTTTAGGGCGCCATGTCACATTCAAGCAACTATTAACACTATTGGCTTGTGATGCAGAAAAATATTTTCCTGGTTTCTGTTCATATCTCCCTCCCCAGGTCACAGGAAAAACCTCACATTTGGCAACTTAATCTTTCCTCCTTTCAAGGAGAGCATACACATTAGGCTGACTCTGGGTGCAGGGAGACTCCCAGAGCTAACTCAATCAAGTCCCCCTGGATTCAAGGATGGGACCATCAAGTCCTCTGACTAGCTCAGCCCACTATTGTTCCTATTGTCTTCTGTAAAATGTAAATCCAAAGTCTCTTGTTTTTCCTGTATGACTCTGTGACTATGCACATTCTCAGCAACCATGTGATGTTCTGCTTGGAAATGTATAAAAACTGTGCTCACATGTAGCAAAGGGTCAGTGCCCCTCTTGGGGTGCTGTCCACTGCGCTGCGTAACAAATAAACCCATACTTTTTCCTTGTTCACCAGTCTTCCTGGTCCTATTAATTCTCATGTGCTTAAAAATTCCGCTACACTTGCTAAGAAATTGGCGAATGGGCAATAGGCTGACTGGCCAACCTTAGACGTATGGCAAGTGCTTTAAATGCCTGGGAAAGGTGTGTTAAAGCTGAATGAGGAGCATCTTGGTCCTACTGAAAAGAAAGATCAAAAAGAGGTTAGGTAAACCAAGAGGCAAAGAAAGCAGCAAAGAAAAACCACAGTCAAAGTGGATAGGCACCAAGCTTCTGAACTCTCTGGGTGGCTTGGAAAAGAAAACAAGAGATAAAGCCATTTCTTGTGCTGAAAAGCAAGCCAAAGATTTGGCCTACACTCCTTTTATCCAGGAAGGCTCAAGCAAGTCTGCTAGGAAAAAATTACTGCCCAGCCCAGCTAAGAAAATTAGCAGTGATGTTCTCAAAACCCCTCAATTCTGCTGTATTATTTGGAAAAAAAAACCACTGTATATTTATTGTTCAAACATACCAGATGAGCTCAAAAGCCAGCAGATGCAACTACATTTCTTTCTTTTTCCATTAAACTACCTGAAATCAAACACAATCTCCTGTCTTCCACATTAGCAGTTGTAAAATCCCAAGAGCTGCCAATATCTGTGTTGATTGTTTTTTTTTAAAGATTCCAAATCTGCAGATCTTGTGGGGGGTTTTATCCTATTTTTGTACAGCACCGAATACTTTATTATAAATAATAAATAATGGCTACAGCTTAGAGAGGACGTAGGGTGCTGTAGCAGGTTAGCTGGGCCTCATTCATTGCACAAAGATCAACAGCAAGATTTAGCTTAGAGATTCACTAGGCTGCATTTCTACTGGTATATTTAAAAAAGAAATGGGGGGGCAGACTCTGAAGGAACAAAGAGTCTAGGAGGAAAAAAAGCTTAGAAATCATTGTGAGAACTGCCTTCATAAGACAAGAGGTAGACTGACTTTGCAGAAATCCTGGAAGAGCAGCATGACCTCGGAAAACAATCCAACATGAAACTTCTCAGACACTTGTCCTGTGGAAATTAGTGGGGCTTTCTGCTCTTGCACACTTCCAATTTGTCTCAAAAGGGCTTGTGCAAAAATTCCCCTTGCAGTGTGCCCATGTTATGTCGCTTCAGAGTCTCAAGTGCCAGAGGGAAATCAATACAGCTGCAGCAATGGCTGGTCGGCCATACAATGCAAGGGCTACTCTGGCCATCTGACAAGGTTGGCGACATAACTTAGCTGCCTGGACAATGGGAAGGGGCAGGGAGAGGAAGAGAGCCCCATAAACCTACAGTACAGTTAAGCAGATTATATTGTTCAGTAAGAAAGAAAATTTCACACACTGAAATATCTATGTCAAAACTGACATGAAGCCATATGTTAGAGTCACATGACTTCACTATTAATGGTTGCTGCTGACATATCTAATTAGGAGATAACACCAGCAGGATAATTGTCAGAGGCTAATGGCTGCATGCTGCTGGGGGGGGGGGGTAGGGAAGCTGTCACCAAGTCCTTCTTAAGGAAAATGAATTTGGGGCCTCTAAAAGTGACAGGCATTTATTTCCACTCAGCAAATAAAACAGCGAGTAAAACCCCACACTGAAAGAGCACCCCATGATCTTAGCCACAGATGATCTGGGATTCCAATTTTGAGCAGGGGGTGCATTCCAAAGAAGTTTTAGCTATTTTAGACAAAAGAAAAGGGGGTGTATGTATGAGAGAGAAAATGAAGGCTACTACAGGTTACTTAGAGACAATGGCTTTTCAGCCTGTAAGGTAATGGAACTGCTAAGTTTTCATCACTGAATGCGTCTTCTTCTGGAATTTTTGAAAGACACATTTCCTGTATCAAAGAATCTCCTATATATTGTACATACTTTAAACCAGCTATTAGGTTTTCTTGGTTATGCTTATGTAAATCTTTCATTTTCATTATACTGCAAAGCAGGCAATCTTAGATTGAAATATTACAGGTGGATATAAATTACTCTCCCTCTCTTTGTATACATTTGTACAGACACTAGCCTTTTTTCCATGGCAGACAATTCAGTAAAGATACTAAGCCCAAATGGGGTGGGGGCAAGGAGGGAGAAAGGTCTGAGCTTCGCTGTTCCCCTTTGTGTGTTTACATATAAATATAAAGGTTATAGACACTCATTTCTAGATGGCCCTTGCTTTTCCTAAATGCAAAAATTAAGTAAAGATGGCAAGCTAGGGCAGTTTGAACCCAAGATAAAGGCTGTTGGAAGTGTGCAATATTTTTGAACAAAGAAGGCTGTAATTATGGCAGCACACATGTGACATCATGAGGTGATCATGGTGCTGCACTAGCAGCCATCCATATGCAGCACAAGTAGAACCTCGAGGGGGAAGGGAGGGGGAGAAAACTTTAGCGAAGTTACAACATTTGTATTTTCTGTTCCAGAGCACACAAGGCAGAGAAATGGACTAGCCTGATCGCTGAAAAATGAAGGCTACTTCCCTGCCCGCCCCCCCCCACACCTTTTTCTTAATAGCTTATGTGCCCATTAAAAGTATGGCTTATTTCAATAGCCTGCACAAAACAGGCGATGAAAGCCTTTTGAAAATGTCACGAAAAGGAGGACTATTCAACTTGTGTGTTGTTACACAAACTGTGCGTTTTCCACAAGCTGGAAAGCTTGACTTTTTTCTCGATGCGAATTTCTTCCAGGCTGGATTTCAAACAGAAAATGAAACTAGGAATGCTTAAAAGAGGAAGAAAATGCGATCCCTCGCCCCCTCCTAATACTTTTTCTCCCCTCCCCCACTCCAATGTGTCATGCAACTTTAACTCTGTAATCTGATTATGGCCTAATCCCTCCTGCCCAGCTGCTCTGCCCTCTCCTGCTAGCAGGCCCGAGTGGGAAGACAACAAACTTCTCATCTGCAATTTCCCCCCCCCTTTGAAAGTGGTGCTTTTAAAAAATAATAATAATAATAATCAAAGCAATGCATACTCCTACTTTTTAGTGCAATCCAGGAGGATCCCAGTGAAGCGCCTCTCCCCACAGCTCAAGGTGACCACCAGGGTGTCGTTCACCATCTGCTCCACCAGCACGGGCAACCAGGAGCCGACCTGCGGCTCCTTCGCTTCTGCCTCCTCCATGCTTTTGCTGAGGAACTCGGCGGCGGCAGCCTCGATTGCAGCTGGCGTGCGGCTGCGGGATCCCTGGCGGCCTTGCTCGGGCCAGCTCCCCTCCCCCCCAGCGTCGAAGCTGAAGCTGCTGTCGCTGCTACTGCTCTCGGGATAGCTACACTGTCCGCTGCGATGACCTCATGGCTCCAGGCTCCCCCTCAGCAGGGAGGATTAGTAGGTGCGCTGACGTCACAATGCTTCCCTCCCGGGAACGTTCCACGGCGGAATCCTGAAACAATTGGCGACATTAGGGTTACTGTAGGAAGAACGAGCAAGGTGCGGGGGGGAGGGGGAAGAGTTGTTCTCTCGGTTACCCCCAGGAAAGAGGCCTGCCTTCTGCCCTCCCCTAGTCATTCCCTACGTGCTGGCTCAAGTGGCTTTCCAAGCTTGGTTTAAGGAAGGGGCTTCCGTCCTTGTACTGTAATTGTAACACCTTCAAATGAAATTAAATCGAATGCATTTCTCCCTTTTCCCTTCTGAGTCTGACCCTCCCCCGCAAAAAAAAACTCATTCTGTTGGCCAAAAACCGTGTGTCTCCCCCGCCCCCCTTTCTAAAGCGGATATTTACCTGGAGTGAATGACTTCTCTCAACACACACACACACCCCACTTAGTATCCAGAATATTTCTATACAAGCTCACAGTCAGTGAGTTATTTCTTCTTCCTCTCACATGTCTCTTCAGGGAAACACACACACACGAGGGAATCTCTCTTTCTGGCTTGCAGATAAAAGACAGGTACTCTGTCTCTGTGCTCCTCCAAGCATTTCTTGAGATCAGGATTACTTGAAAAGGGGGATCAGTTTAAAATTTAGTTTCAAGTACTGTCATCACTGTATAGGAAAGTTCTTTCAGGCGTTTCCAGCTTGATCCTGTGCACGTTTACTCAGAAGTCCCACATGTACTTGCTTGCTCCTAAGTAAGTGTGCAGAGGATTGTAGCCCTGCATACTGCAGAAGACCTTTACATTTTGAATGAACATGCATAAGGTCGGGGGTTGCATGGCACTGGTGGACTGAACATCCCAAAGTTCAATCCACTGGAACACAGGCATTTCATTCCATGACACAGTTAAATCAAAGTACTGTCAGTATACTCAGATCAGATGGATGGTCTCTACTCTCGGCTCTTGATTGTCAGTTTGTTAGTAGGGAGCGCAGTCCTTTTTTACTGAGTCTGAGTGAGGACCAATTGAGTGTAATAATAAGAGGGCCCCTGTCTCCATTATATGGGAGATTTCAAATGCAAATTGAAGGCAAACTGCTTTGTTTCAAGACTGAACTGTTCCTAAAGGCTTAAAAAAAATCATCCCAAAACAGGATGTATGACTTAGCTAAACAAGCCTACAGATTTATGCCCAGTTTTCTTGCTCATCATGACAAATTCCACAGAGCTCTTTTTCATACAGCAGCCCAACCCTATGTGTGCTTCCTCCTCAGCAGTAAGTCCCATTTGTTCAATAGGGTTTACTCCCAACTAACTGCACATAGGATAGCAACTTAATAGCAATCCTATGCATGTTTACTCAGAAGTATGGTACATTTCCCTGTGTTCAGTAGCACTTATTTCCAAGTACATGTGCAAACTGGAATCCTATGTACACTTACATGGGAGTAAATCTTCATTCAATGCAGAGTAGGACTTGCCTCTGAGCAAGCATGCATAGGCTTGGGCTGCATGTAATATATTTATACTACCACCACCCCATTCCATTTGCAGTCCACAAAGTAGATACTGCAAAGTAATCCTATTAAAATCCATGGGCTACTTTGGGTAAGCGATCTGAAGATGCAGGTGCCTGGTTGCATTGTTCTTCTAAACATACTCACTGACTTGAAAAGTAAAGTCTCATTCCATAGAAAGTACTTTCAGGTAGGTGTTTTAGGGTCATGGCTTGTTCATTTTAGTTTTCAGGTAAACAAATAACTTTTGCTTTTATGAATAGGCAATATATTCAAAAGAGGCAGTCACAATTTGCTCAGTAACAAAACAAACAAAATCTGATAAATTACAAGAGAGCTACACACAGCCTAAATTAAGCCTGTGCACATTTACTCAGAAGTAAATGTCTGTAAATGTAAATTACTCAGAAGTAATTTACTCAGAAGTAAATGTCACTGAGTTCAACAGGACTTACTCAGAAGTTAGTGTGCCAAGTTTTTAAATGTTTTACTTCAAAAAAGGGGATACAGCAATGAAACTATAGAGGATAAACTGTTTTAATTTGAGAAACTGATCCTTAAAGATTTCTTAGAAGCAAGATTTCTTGGAGGGGTGTAAGTTCATGACCAGAACATGACAAACACCTTCTAATGTTCATGACTTCCATGTGACAAACACCCTCAGATCTTCAAACAAATGCTTTCAAAAACATGTTCCTAACTTAAGTCACTATTGTCTATTGCCATGTGTCCGATTTATAATTCAGCAGCAGCCTTGCTTTCAGTCACGACTGGTGAAACTAAAAAAACAAAACAGACAAGAGTCCAGGTTCCTTTCTGGGCCTGCTCTGGTTAAGTAACAAGGAAGTAAAAACAGTTTGATCAGGAACTATGTGCAGATTTTAAGAAGGGTTAAAGCTGCTTCCTTTGTCTAGCTACACCTGGAGGCCTCCACTTGTGGGTGGGTGAGGGAGAGCCAAATCTTTCTTAGAACTGAATGAGAGCACATGGTTTTGTAGGGAACGATTCCCTCAGGCCTATACACAGTGCAACAAAGAAAAGAAGACAACTGCCCTTCTTGCATTCAAGAGGGGTCCAAGGTCACCAGCTCTTCCTGTTTCTGCCACACTGGCCTTAACTCACCATAGAAATCTACAATGCTGTCAAAAAAACCACCAGTGCAATATTTAACCCAGGTTTATCAGGTAAATAACATCCAGATGAACTGCAGACTAAGTTCATTGAAATGTAGCCTTTGAAAACTTCAACAGACAGTACTCAATTTTGGGAGGGGAAAAAAAAAAGAATTTCAGGCACTTTCCAATCAAATTAAAGGCAAGCATGTGGCAAAGAAAAACATCTTTGTATACATTTGAAGCAAATTACACTTCCTTGAACAAGATTCCCCTCCCCTCCAAACAGAGGCTACTCAAAATTAAGGGGAAAACAGGATAAAAAGGAATGCATGATGAAAAGCATCATGTTATGTTAGAGGTAAAATAAAAATGATATGTAGATTTCTTAGAACGAAGCTTTTCTGTCTCCAACAGTCTCCCTTCCTAAAACACTGTTGATCAGATCTAATTTCTTAAAGAAAGTCAACAAATTCTTTTGCAGGCCCCAAAATGAATTCAGCATCAGTCAGATAAACCTTCCATTCCTCTGATACATTTCAAGCTCTTCGTTTGTGACAGACACAGTCATTGTACTTTGTACTCTGCAAATTATGCGGGTGGGCTCACCCAAGCCCTTAAAATGCTTTTGCTCCAGACTCCATACAGGAGAGCAGAGGATATTTTTGGTCGCATTTTAATCTTGATTTTTTTTTAAGAAGGTAGGTGAGAGGCTTTATTCATTTGAAGTTATCCCACAATCTCTGTAGCCTGGATCTGGGTAATTATTATTAAAAAAAGAGCAGCCAGACAGCATTTAGAAAGGGAAAGAAAAATCATCCAAGCAGTATGAATTCTACCTTAGCAAATGAAAGGCATTCAAATGCACAGAAATAATGAAGAGAATGAAGTCTATGGCTCACGTTACCTGAGCGATCACTGTCTCCAGCTCTTTTAACCATGACAATGTTTGACAATTCAGTGAGGTTACTAAGTGAGGCGTTTCGTTTCCATCACGCGCCCCCTAGTGACCGCTTGCTGCATTTCCTCCCTCAAACTGACCGCTCCAGCTGCTTCCAGCAAGGAAGCTCCGCCTCCTGCCTGAGAAGCGGTTGTAGCCGACAAGGCTGCTGAGCCCGGGGCGACTCGTCTGAACTGTCGTCGACGACACCTTAAGGCACGTTCTGCCCTCCTGTCCTGGTTATTCCTGAAAACTCACCCCGGAATTATTAGACGTGCTGTCCTGTCCAGATTCTGCAGCAAAATCAGCTGGATAAAGAGGAAAGCACCAATTGTGGTCACTTATGAGATCACTGGAGTATTTCTTTTATTTCAAGCACTTCTGCCCTGCCCCTGCCACTATGTACAGCTGCTCAAGGCAGCAGCTAACGCAACAACATTACAAAAACAACATAATACTTATCGGTTGCATTGCTCTTTCAAGTGTTCAAAGAATTTCCTGTATATTTTATCTTATTTATTTATTTATTTGAAAGATTTGTGTACCGCTTTTCTAAAATTCAAAGCGGTGTACAACATACAAAATAGAACACTGGTACAACAATTAAAACCCGTTTTAAAAAAATCTACAATTAAAAGTAAGTATTAAAATAAAATTACAAATTAAAACATGATACAGAGTAGATTAACAGTAAAACAAGCATGTAGCCAGAGGCGTCGTTAGGGGGGGCAGTGGGGTGGTGGGAGCCTGGGAGGGCAGGAGGATCAGCCCTCCCACCCTCCCTGGCTCCGTACGTCCCAGAAAAGGCAGCGAAAACGCGTGGGGGTGCTTTTCATGGTGCGGTGAAAGTGATATCACACCCCCGGGGGTGAGGGTTGTGGCGTCACGTGGGGGGTGTTGCGTCGGCGGACCCCCTACGGGGGGTGTAGAAACGCCACTGCATATAGCAGCAACAGGGAAAAAATCTAAATAAACCAGTCCCAGGTAGCTCCTAGGTAGTTCCTTCCTCCTCAAATGCCAGATGAAACAAATAGGTCTTTAACCCCCGCCGAAAGTCATGAAGCAAGGGGGCTGTCCGCAATTCCTCTGGCAACCGATTCCAGAGGTGTGGTACCACAGCAGAGAAGGCCCAACACCTTGCTGCCATCCCTTGGGCCTCAGATGGCAGCGGTATCCTAAGAAGGCCCCTCCCTGATGATCTGATGGCATCAGTTCTCAAAGTTGCCTCCCCAATCTTCGGATCACCGCAAAACGGCGATCTTTGGATACATTCGGTTTTCACAAAAACTGGAAGCGCCTGAGATCACCGTTTTGCGGCGATCCGAAGATCAGGGAGACCTATGGAGGGTCGCGCTGGCCTCCCTGAAGCTCCCCTAAGCCCCGGTAAGTACAGCAGGGGAGGTTTTGGGCACTTTTGCAGCGGTGGCTGTGGTGATCCCCTGGATCGCCGCCGCCATACTGTCCCCGCCCTTTAAGGGGGCAGGCAGGGGACAGCTTTAGTTCTCAATGGTGGGTCGTGACCCACAGTTTGAGAACCACTGTCTTAGGAGATGAACAGGATTGTATGGGAGAGGTATACCATTATCTTGATATAATGCTTGCAACAAACCTGTGAAATAAGTACAGTATGTATTCTCCCTGTCTTGCAGATGGAGTGGCTGAAGCCAAGAGGCTTGCTTGCCTAAAACCACCTACTGCATTCACAGCAGAGGAAGGATTTTACGCAGAGGAAGCCCAACTCACAGCTCAGTATCTTAGCTGCCGTGTTAAAGCAGCTCTCCCATGATGCAACACAGAAGAATTAAAACAACATGGGCAAAATGATAAGGGTAAAACATGAAACCATTTCTGCCTACGGGTGTATATACACAACAGGAGTTAAACGTGTACACCTGTGGACTCAGAAGGAATGGGATTTAATATAAAACAGGTTTTGAAAGTTGGAAAGCAAAGCATAGCAATCAAGAAGGCAAGCAGCAATGGGTATTCCTCCAGCATCTTGGCGCCATAACAGGACAGGCCTTGTCCCTCGGGCCCACTGACTGTACTTCAGCTGGCATAACGGGAGAAGCCCTGGAGCAGGGCCTCAGTGCTCGAATATCTTAAAGGTCTGGCACAGTAGTGTAGACAGAGGGTGAGTGGGAGAGGCCACTTTGCACCTCCATGTAACACCATGCTGCAGCACCTACTGCACCGCCCCCCCCCCAGCTACACTACTGGTCTGGCAGGTTCATGTGGTATCATATAGCTCCTTGAAAGGCATACTGTGTCAGTAGCGTCGTTAGGCCGCCCCCCTCATGACGTCGTGCCTGGATGCAACGTCACTCACCCCGCCCCCTCGTGACGTCAGCTGGAGCCAAATGTCCCTCGAGAGTCGGGAGGGAGGGAGGGGGCACCATCAAATGGCGTTCTGTGGCGGCAGGCGGCTTCTGCTGCCTCCTCCGAGCCAATCTGCTGCCTTCGCTGCCTGTGCTGCCGATGCGTTCTCCGCTGCCATTTTGTCACCACCTGAGCCGGTAAGACTCATGTGCTGCCTGCAGGCGGTCCGCCCCCCTCCCCCCTCCTTTGCTACTGTATTGTGTACATGCCCACAAATATGGGCAGTACATGTTAGGTACATGCTTAAGCCACACATTCATGGAGCCAGGAGAAGGAACAAGTGGCCCCGTCCCGACAAGTCATCATCTTCCACCTACTCCCATTGCTGAATCATACATTGGATATTAAACTGAATTGAATTCAGTGCAACTTTAAGCATGCTTCATTGATAGTTAACACCAGCAAAATGAAAACCATGATCTGCTACTCCATTCAGCTGCAGCAGGAGAGGTTCCTATCCTAATGGATTGGGCCTCGTGTGGTTAAGGGCAGGCAGAGGCTTCTTGTTCAGAAGGCACTCAGCATTCTGCTCTGGCTGAATCACTTGGGAGCACTTTCCCTTCTCTTGCTGCAATGGAATAACATTCCTTGCAAGTCTGTCCGTGTTGCTGCACAGCTATTTGGCACTTACTGTGCCGCCGCTGCTAACTGGAACAAGCCTTCTGCGGTTGCTGTGTAGCAGCAGGGATGAATGCCGCTTGCTCCCTAGCAGCAGAAAACAAGACCACTTGCCTGGAGAGGAGCACAGCTCCCATTTTCTGAGGTGCCCAAAGCTAGAGCTAGATTGGTGGCTAAACACTGTTCCTAAGATACCGTCAAAGCAATGGCTTTTTATAAATGTAGCTTCCTAAGCTGCCTTGCCTCTAAAATCTGGTCTTGTGTTTGCCTTTCTCAGTTTCAGCATAGAAAACTCTTGGCAACAGTTGCGCTGCTGAAAGTTAGAGGTTGATAATCATCTTATGCCAATGTATAAGTAACACCCATGTATAACTGAGCAGGTAAAGCAACTCACAATACAATCCTAAGCATTTTACTCAGAAGTAAGCCCCACAGACTTCTTTGCAGCTTACTCCTTAGTATGCTTTAAAAAATAGCAGCCTTTTAATTTAAAGCTCACAAGGACTTTATCACCGCAGGAATGTATGTTCTGAATCAGTGTTCTGGTGGTGATTCACACCTCAGTGTTATTAATACTTTTATTCCTTGTGTCAGAAAATAGATGGATCACAGACGTCTACTTTTTCAGATTAAACTCTAAGTGGACATAATTTAACTGTTTTTCACAATGAGAGCTCTTGAACAATAACTTTCCTTACATGTTCTGGCTGAGGGTTTTCTTAATTCAGATTATATCCTGAATATTATCTTCTGAATATTCTTATTGCTTATTAATATTATTTTTATGTATTTCATTTATGCTATGCATTTTTCTATTTTTCCCCTTTTTGTTTTTTTAACAACTAATAAAGGAGAAAAACATTCTGAATATGGTATTCTTTATTCTACTGGAAATTCTACTACTCAGGTTCAGAGTATCAATATTTCAGGGGAATATATTAAGTTTGTATAAGGGGGATTATAACCTGATATATCACACTTGAAATATTAATTGTCCACAAACATTTGAAGTCATCACCTAAAAAAGGGGCCATCACACAAGATAATTTTCTTGATGGATAACATTTCTGTGTGGAAACCTCCTGTTCAGTAACATCATACCACATGAGAAAACAAGTATACATTTTGCTGAATATGCAAATAGCAAAGCAGAGAAACATACATTTATCACACATGGTTCTTTGAATGTGGATGTAATATACACATAGGAAAATACTCTTGTGTAGTCTCTCTGGACATCAGTGGTGCTGAGTTAGCGTACAGGCAAGAGCTTTTCAGATACTTCAAGGCTGTACTGTAATTGACCATCGTAGGAACATTTTGTTTTGCTTCCTGCCATCCATGGTGTCTCATCAAGCCAGTTTTCAGATTTCCACAATGCTTCTAGCTGTACCTTGGAAAAGCCAAATCTAGTTTCTGGCAGTACAGCAAATATTACTGCATTTAGAGATGTCAGCAAAGTTTGTAGGACAAATTTGTGCAGCTCGTCATGTTCAAATGTACATAAGAACATAAGAACATAAGAAGAGCCCTGCTGGATCAGGCCAAAGGCCCATCTAGTCCAGGTTCCTGTATCACACAGTGGCCCTACCAGATGCCTCAAGGAGCACAAGACAACAAGATACTAGTATCCTGTCGCCACTCCCTTCCACCTGGCACAAAGAAAACCTACTCCTACAACCAGGAGGTTGCTTATCCCCATCATGGCTTGTAAGCTGTGATGGAATTTTCCTCCATAAATCTGTCCAATCCCCTTTTAAAGGCATCCAGGCCAGGTGCCATCACCACCTCCTGTGGCAAGGAGTTCCATAAACCAATTACACGCTGGGTAAAGAAATATTTTCTTTTGTCTGTTTTAATCCTCCCTCCACTCAATTTGAGTGGATGTCCCCTAGTTCTAGTGTTGTGTGAGAGGGAAAAGAACTTCTCTCTATCCACTCTCTCCATCCCATGCATAATTTTATACGTCTCAATCATGTCCCCCCTCAAACGCCTTCTTTCTAGACTGAAGAGCCTCATGTATTATGAGTAGATGCTCTCATGTTTTCTGCGTTCCATCTTGGTAGGTAAAATAAGATTCTTTACATGTATGCTGAGAGTGTCCAGGATGGTTGACCAGGCTGCTTTGAAGGCACATACAGATAAATTATGTAATGCAAACCCCTTACTCTTGATGAATGTCTCATTGAGTTCAGTATAAACTACTTAACCAGACCCCACAACGAAGCAGCTCTCTCAGTAGTTCCTTGCAAATGCTTTATGTCAGTGTTTCTCAAACTGTGGGTTGGGACCCACTTGGTGGGTCACGACCCGATTACTGGTGGGTCCCAGGTGATGGAAAGATCAGATAAGTAATTGCTATAAGCCCTGAGGCTGTTCAAAAACCAGATAGCTGCATTACCCTGCAAACAGCTTGAGGCTATTCATTAGGGCTGCCTCATGAGAAATGGATTGAGTTTTTTGCAAATAAATAAATAAAATATTATTTGTAAATAAATAAATATATTATTTCTTTCTAGACCCCTCCCCCTTTTTAAGTCTCGTAAAACTAGGTGGGTCCCGATAGAGTGTCATTTTAAAAAAGTGGGTCCCGGTGCTAAAACGTTTGAGAACCACTGCTTTATGTGGTTGCTGTTCCCCCATCCAGATTTGAAACCTTGTGTTGGTTCCAGGAGTGTTTGTTTTGGTATGAGCTCAGGCTGGGAACCACAGTTCCCAGGAGACAATACCAAGAAGGTACATGCATGTTGCAGTACAATATTGGCCCCTACACCAATATTACAAAACTGGAAAGAACTCATGGGAACGGGTGGGCATTTTCCCCAGAATTTGTGGAATTCAAATAGTTTCTGAATCGAGCAAGACAGTGCACCCATCACCAGCTGTAGTAGAAGGAGTGAGTACATTTTTGTATGACTGTTGCAAATGTGTACTGGATACCTCCCCCACCCATTGTCATGCTTTGAAAAGTCTAGATTGCTCTATTTTTTTTAAAAGCATTTATATGTGAAAGAATGAGTGCTTAAGCTACCTCTCCCTCTTGGCAACGCTCCTATCCAAATACAAGAAAACATGCAAAGGTCTAATCTGTAGGGAATCTTTCCCTACTGGAAACAGGTGGCTGGAAACCCCAGAGACAACTGAGGAGAAAGCATTGCTGTGTAGTGTGTAGAGGAAAATGTCAGCCCCATTTTCCTAACTCCTTATTACAACTGCTTCCCCATGTCTCATATAAGTCAATGGAGTGGGTGAAATTAATGAGATTAGGTTGCAAGCAGTTTCCGGTCTAGTCAGTATCACTTTTTACCATATGAAAATGTTTTGGAGAAAAAAGAAAATGTTCTTGTATTTGTCAGAGAATGAGAGAATCCGTGGCAAGCCCACCCTGGTGAAAATGTCTGTGCAGGCCTTTCTATGTGTTTGTGCAGCTAGGAGCTACTGGCAGTGTTAACTCTCTGGTGGAATTCCAAGTTTCAGAGCTTAAGCCCTGCATGTATCATGTCAACAGACTTTAAGCTCTTTTCCTAGAGGCCCATTGCTGCATAACCTCACCATGAAAGAGATGGATGAGTTAAGCTGGCCTGCAGACCTTTGCACAGAAATTCACAACGGTGGAAACATGGAAGAGGTGAGCATATCCCCTACTCTCTCCTGCAACCAGAGAGCACAAGGTTGGGAATTGTGCACAAGCTGGCTACCAGTGCAGACAAAGCAGGCCAAGTACTTCATTTGTACAGGAGATCATCACCCCATCATATTTAGCCCCTACTAGGTGTTGAGTGAGCAAGCCGTCCAAATGTATTGAGTGGGAAGGGATGCAAATGAAATGTTGGCATTGGTGGTGATTCGACCATCCGGAAGTGCCTGGTTGTCTCTGGTAGTGTTAATTCCTAAGCTTGGGGTGGGGGGGGAGAGAGATCTAATTCTGCATGGACTATGGGAAGCTCGGAGCGCAATCCAGTGCAACTTTAGAGTGGCGGAGCGCTCGCTCCACCCGTAAAGCATGTTTGCAACGACTTGTAAAGGCCACCAGTGCAAAGGCTGGTAGCCCTCACTCCGGCACCGGATCATTCCTGCAACCACTGGAGAAGGTAAGGGATCTCCCGGTGGGCGCAGGGCAGTCTGGGCGGTGAGGGAGGGGGGGCCATTGGCCAAGCCAGCTTGGGGGGGGGCCGGGATGGCGGCCACCATATCCCTGTCCCGTTCCTGGGCCGGCGTGGCCTTTACACTGCCTCCTTGGACTTACGCCAGCTAAATAGCTGGTGGAAATCCGAGGAGGCTCATTGGGGCCTTCCCGCTCACAATCGACCTGGAATGGGGATAGGATCCGGTGGGCAGCCCTCGGGCCTCCCAGATACTTATGGTGGATTGTGCTGCCTGTGCAATAATCTGCCCAGACTGTGCCCCACGCCAAGGACCTGCTAGAGAAACTGGGTAGGGCTTTCTACCCTGGACTTGACCAAAGGCTATTAGGCTGTTGGCGGGTGCTGCTTGACAAACCTGCCAGAGAATATTTCATCATCATTGCTCGCATGGGACTATTTGAATGTAATGCATTGCTCTCCAGCCTGTGGAACAACATCCCACCACCGTCCAAAGGCTAGTGAACCAGCTGTTAGTGGGGCTGGGTGAGTTTTTGGTGGCCTATGTAAATGATATTGAAGTGGCACCTGGGAGGACCATATGAAACCTAAGCATCCTTCAAAGAATCCAAGTGTCTGGCTTAACAAGGAAGGTCAAGAAGTGCCAGACTGGCTTAACCAAGTTACCTACCTGGGGCTTAAGGTGAGTCAGGGATTGACATGTCCTACAGGCCAAAGTCAATGCCACCCAGAACTGGCCTGTGCCCCAGACTGAGAAGCAAGTGCAGACTAGCTTGGGACCAGCGGGGTACAAGTGGCAATGGGTAACCGCTGAACCATGAGCTGTCGATCGAAAGGTTGGCAGTTCGAATCCGCGACGAGGTGAGCTCTCGTTGTTTGGCCAGCTCCTGCCAACCTAGCAGTTCCAAAGCATGTTAATGCAAGTAGACAAATAGGTACCACTTGCGGGAAGGTAAACAGCGCTCCGTGTTCCCCAGCTGCATGCTATGCACTGTGGCAAGGAGTCATGCCGGCCACATGACCACGGAGGCGTCTTCGGACAACGCTGGCTCTTCGGCTTTGAAATGGGGATGAGCACCACACCCTAGAGTCGGACACGACAGGACTTAATTGTCAGGGGTCACCTTTACCTTTATAGTGACATCGATCCATCGCTCTCTGACTTGACCCAAAAATGCAGATCTAACCAACTCCACTGGTCAGCCAGCATTCAAGCAGCTGAAAGCTGTTCTCATCACCTGCCCCATTCTGCAAGCGCCAGACTTCAAGAAGCTGTTTAAGAGCACGGATACTTCAGGCAGAGGGACCGGTGGATCCCAGCCCTAAGAGGTTTTGGCTTTGGGGTGAAGCAAATTGCTGGGAAGGACAATACTGTAGCAGATGCCTTTTCCCAGGAGCACTTTGAGGACTAAGGACTCTGAACACGATGCTACATTTCAAACTGGATGGGTTTTGTATTTATCATGTTTCTCTTTCTACGTATACAGGATTTTCCAGTTTGTGTTAACATTTGATTTATTTTCAGCTTGCCTTCTAACCTTGGTTAAACCTTTTGCCTAACCCCTTTCCACCTTGTTGCCAGTGTAACTGAGCTTTGTCGCTGCAAGTGCCTGGTTCTCTCCTTTTTATTCTCCTTCCGTTGTTTTGCGGAATTTAAATCCCCCTCCCTTTTAAAATAAACTTCCTTTATTTTGCTGTTTATATGTGCCTCGTTTCAGTTCGGTCGGGGGGGGGGGGGAAGCTGGTTTGCCCCATCTTCCCAGGCTGCCCGCTTTTGCTACTGTATGGCTTTTTTTTTCAGGGGATACCCCAGGGCTGTCATTTTTGGGTGTGTGTGTGTGTGCTGTCCATTATATTGGGAAGGTGGCTTCTCCAAGGCAGTGTCCTCCTGTCTGGTTCCCCTTGGCCTTGGGTGGTGGCAGCAATCTACTGCCCCAGTTTAAACCCAGCTTCAGGATGAGACAGACTGGATGTTGCTAGAGGCCCATTTCATATACATCCCTCATGATGTTTTTCTTTTGTGAGAAGTATCGGACATACTGTAAACATTCATCTTCAAGATGAGCTGCCAGCGTAACAATGTATTTATGTGATAAATCCTCATACAGATTATTGAAGTGGACTGATGCAGTCTAAGAGGGCTGCTGCTCATGAAAAGAAGAGTGCAGGAGAAGGTTTTATAAGCTGAGTAGGAGAAGAATTTGTTAATTTTTAGCCTCTGGAGAACTCCTTTTGTAGCACAGAGACAGGGGAATGTTGAAATGTAACCACAGCTTCTTTAACTATTTCTGGCATTACATCACAGGAGACTGACACAACAGTGATGAATTCTTTTTCGGGACAAAGCAAAATAAGCGTAGGCAAAATCATGTTTAGAAATTGCTCACAGAACTGAAAAGTTCAAGGAAATCATACGACGTGTCTAATGTGAACTCTTTATAGCAGAAATGTGCAGCTTCAAATGTATTCAATTATTTACTTCAATGCATATATTTGTATATATAGAAGTATATGCACTTGCAAATTATATCTAAACTTAGGTTGCAATTCAGATCTTACTAAAGTCAATGGCTAATTTCATTTTGATAGTATTTAGAGCGAGGGAGTAGTAGATTTTTGGGAGGGGCAGGGGCTGCAGTGGGGAGGGGGACAGGAAAGCCATGTCATGTGAGCAAAGCTCAGCTCACACCTCCCTGGATCCAACCCAATGAAACTGAGCACATTAGAATTTAGCAATAATGGCTTTTGTGTTTATTGAAAAGCAGGGCGTCTTTCTGTTCTGGTGTAATTTTCCCCTCTGACAAAAATGTAATGAAACTTTATGTTTTGGTAGAAACCCTTTTATTTACAATGTTGCAGTTAATGAGCAAAGACAAACAATACAGTCAGTGCTCTGAGGGGGAAAAAGTCACAAACTTGTAGAGCTGCAGAAAATGTACTTGTGGGTACTTTAGTGCTCTCCTGAGAAATGCTAAAATTAACAAGGCCACTTTGATGTTGCTGGCATTTCACATTTCCTTGAAGCATAAATTATGCTGCTGGACTCTTGTTTCCTCACTGTGCAGGACATTCTCTGAATACAGTATAGCCGGCCTAGTTCTCACTGTGGTGGTACACCTTTGTGTGGACTACATCACTTCAGACTGGAGGTGAGAGCTCCCATGAACCATGAAGAAGAGCCCTGCTGGATCAGGCCAAAGGCCCATCTAGTCCAGCTTCCTGAATCTCTCCTGTATCTCACCTGTCCATCTAACCTGTGATGGACTTTTCCTCCATGAACCTATCCAACCCCCTTTTAAAGGCATCTAGGCCAGGTGCCAGCACCACATCCTGTGGCAAGGAGTTCCACAGATGAATTACACTCTGGGTGAAGAAATATTTTCTTTTGGCCATTCTAACTCTCCTCCCACTCAATTTTAGTGCATGTCCCCTCATTCTAGTGTTGTGCGAGAGGGAGAAGAACTTCCCTCTATCCACCCTCTCCAGCCAATGCATAATTTTATATGCCTCAATCATGTCCCCCCTCAGGAGGCACCTTTTTCTAGACTGAAAAGCCCCAAACGCTGTAGCCTTTCCTCATTAGGGAGGTGCTCCAGCCCACAAATCATTTTGGTCGCTCTTTTCTGCACCTTTGGAATGCTCCCCCATAAAAAAAAACACTCCTGCGTATAGAAAACCAGTGTGTCAGGAAGAAGGCTAGACTAGAAGGGTTTTCTATGTGTAGAGAATTTATTTAGCATAGAGGAGCATTCAGATACATGAGTCCCTACCAGGTACGGTTGCTTAACCTGGAGCTGCCAGGAATCAGCACAGATCTGCAAGTGACTACAGGAAGCAAATCCTGATGATATTAACAGGGCCTCCAGGGACTTCCAACATTATGTTATGTTGGGGGCAAAAAATCTCCAGAAATAGCTTCAGTCAAAATTGGCAACACTGCCACAAGCAGTCTCAGGTTATACAGCTCAGAGACAGGTCACCTAAAAACTAGGATGTCTCAGCACATGGGAGCGATCTTATATTCTCTTTAAAGCAGGGGCAGTAGAGACTATACAGTACTTGTAGTGATGACTATGTGCCTTGGATGATCATAATTAGAACTGACAATAAGACTAGCATAACTACGCTTACCAGATCGTCGACCGGGACGGAGCGATCTCCCCTTAAGGGGGCGGGGCGTGGGGGGGCCCAGAACGCGATGCGTTCTGGGCCCCCCCCACGCCCCGCCCCCTTAAGGGGAGATCGCTCCGTCCCGGTCGACGATCTGGTAAGCGTAAGCATAACCATTCTGCCCATCTGACCTGGCAACTCTAAACGGGTTCCACTGCTGAAGCTGTCTGGATGCAAAAAGCACAGGAGCCGACTAGCAATTAATCTTCCCATGTTACAGTATTTAGAACACTTTTCACACATACCCATGCAGTGCAATCCAAAACAAGTTTACTTGGAAGCAAGTTCCACTGATTTCAAGGGAAGTTACTTCCAATAAACGGGCATAAGATGGCAGCCTTAGACCTGCACACACAGCTTGTAAATTTTGCAATACTAGGTACATTTCTAGTTCTGAGTACAACTCACAAAACAGATCAAAAAAGGTCAACACCTCCCTTTCTGCAGTCTGTTTTTAACTATACAACTCCTATCAGAACCAAAACTCTGAACTCCCTGGGCAGGCTCAGGCATGCAATTCACAAACTTATCCGGGAAGCCTGTGTTGCTGTCCAAGCCAAGTATACGGGTAGATCAGGTTTAATTGCATGCCCTTTTCCCAGGTGCATTTACTGCTCAAAGAGATAATTTGACCTATTCTACCAGGTCAAATGATAGAAACACAACATGTCTGTTATGGAAACATAAATTCCATCTGCTTCACGTCGCAAGAGGAGTTCACAAACTGTTCACTGAAACCTCAGAATCTGGCTGTAAAACTATTACCAGTAATAGTTCAAGGATTAGTACAACCAGGGCTGCCATCCTAAATACTCTTTCCTGGGAGTAAGTCCCACTGAATTCAGTGAGGTTTATTTCCGAGTAGACATGCGTAGGATTGTGCTGTAAGCCCCTCCACGGTAGCTTCTCTCTTCGTTTTCTCTATTTCTTAAATTATAACCACTCTGTTCAGACCCCCATCCTTCTCCCAGCTTCCCTGTTCCCAATCCTGCAGTGTGTTCAGCCATAATAGTATGGCTGAAGATTGAACGAATTGAGGAACAGGCCTACTTTGGAAGATGAATGGGCAGTGAGTCCATGCTCATGGTATTCCTAAACCTTTTATTGCCTAGTGCTGAGGTAGAACAGCAGCTATTGTATGGATGGTCTGTAAATGGTCGGTGCTGTTGTGTGTTTCCCCTGAAGAATCTGGTTTAGACCACTGTTGAGCTTGTATAGTGAAGAGGTTACCGGTATATGTGAAGAGGTTACCTATATGTGTGTAGCAGAGTCAGAGGCCATTGTTGCATTTCCTTACATTTCAATTCGAAACTTGTTTTTTGATGTCCCAGCACACGCTTCTCATATATATGCATCTCCACCACCTTCTCTCAGGATTGAGGCTTGCTGCTTAAGTCATCTTCATTTTAAAATAGGGCTTAATATGTACAGAGAAAAAACTGTGCATATTGTCATGATTTAAATAATAGAGAACACTCATCACGGAGAGAAGTGAAGCAGAAGAATCGGTGGGATGAGTGACATCTCGCAGTGCTTGGCCAGGCAACCTGAGGGTCACTGAGAAAAGTAGGTCTGTATCAGTTACTATTAGCCCTGATGCTGTATGCCACTGAATGCGAGTGGCTGGGCAGTAACACCAGGAGGGGGCTATTGCTTCTGAGCTTCCTGGAGTACCTGGTTGGCCATGTGGAAAACAGGACTCTAGATTAGATGGACTTTTAAGCAACGTTCTTACGTTAGCATCTCCTTAATCTCCTCTTTAGTGAGCTGCAAACTTCCATGCATATGGAGGAGGAGGAGGAGGAGGAACTAGGGCCTTGCTGGACATCAGTGTCCTTCTGGGATGGCTATGCAAGCCATCACTAAACAGGCAAAATGAAGTTGCCCTAGCAAGCACTCTTCCTGTAGTGGAATTGCTATTCAATAGCAATCCTATCTCTAGCTGTGGTTGCTGGTATTCTTGTCTTCCACATTGATGTTACACTTCATTTGGTGTGGACAATGTGGCTGTCCTAGTGCCATGGCCATCTACTGGATGGTGCTGGTAATGTTAACAGGAGACACATCACAACTCCCTCCACTACCTACTTGTACTTGGCATTTTTTTCTGAATTCCCCCCTCCCTTACTCTACCTCCAATTTTCTGGAGACCATTTGCTCACTCTGTGCAGCACTCAAATGTTCATCACCAACTGTTTTTAAAAAGTTAAAAATATCTCCCCTATGGCAAGGCTACCCACTGGCAACATTCTCCCTTTCATTATGTGGTATGAAGATACATCGACAGGCGGCTATCACCAGCACAGCCCTAACAGAAGCTTGAGGAAAAGTGCACTCTGCCTAGGACTGACATGCTTCCTTGAACCAAGCAAATGCTAATCAGGACAAGAGCTCAGAAATAGGGATGGAACATGAATTATTGTGATATGATGAAGAGAAAAAAAAACAGTGGGTATAGCTGCACCCTGACTTGAACTGTTTGTCTGACCTAACAAGGCTGTGAGTAAATTTCAACTTCCTTCCACCTAAGACTCTGCTTCTAGTTCCTTGAAATCTCATGGAAAATATCCTTCTTTCCAAAATAATTTCAAACAGTATTTACTGGAGACTGGCAATGGCTTCCTGCCAAAGTTATCTGTTTCATCTTCCTGTTTTTCGAAACGTGGAAATCTGCATTGAGCTAATACTTGCTTAGGCAAGAAGATTTATTTTATAGCCCTGGTTTTTCAGGAACAGTTTGTAGTGTCCTACCAGCCTTGACTTTTCCATAATCACAGAAACCTTGAAAAAAAAATGTTGCTGACACAAAAACTCAGGGGAAGAGTTTTTCACTCTTCCAAGGACACAAAAAAATGAGCACTGACCTACAAAGGGACACTCTTAAGTAAGGCTGTAGCTTTATGAGGATTTGCAAACTGGAAGGCAGATCTCCCTAAGAAGGCACAACAGACAGCTGGCAGGTGAGGCCAATGCTACTCTGAAAACCCTCCAAATCAGTTTTGTACCTTTCTTAATTGGGCTAGGAAGTTGAATGCCAGCCTGATTACTTCTCACGCCCCCACCTCCACAGACTTTCAACCGCAACAGTCGTTGAGGTGACCCAATTATTCTGTTGATCAACGATGCTTGAGATCAACGGCACTATTTCTTATCTTTATTTGAAGTCATGTGAACATGTAATTTCTTGAATTAGAGCAGCCCATTACCTCAGAACTGTAGGATTCCTGGTTCAGAACAGACACTTATGCTCCTGCAAGTGACTACTGCAAAAGACACAGACTTTTCCTTATAGGGATGGATATTTGCTCTATAAGCAGTAAGTCCTATCTCGGGGTTAAAAGGTAAAGGTGACCCCTGACAATTAAGTCCAGTCGTGTCCGACTCTAGGGTGTGGTGCTCATCCCCATTTCAAAGCCGAAGAGCCAGCGTTGTCCGAAGACACCGGGTTAGGTAGAGCTTTATGATGACACAAAAATGAAAAATGTTGCTCAACATCTAAAGGCACTTCCAACCCTGTAAATAAGGCTCCTATTAAAACTGGGGGAAAGAAACAGGCAACAAGATTCTAATGTTAATATTATCAAGTACAAACAAGAATAAAAGAGAAAAGGACAATTTTATGAAGTCTGGTTAAAAGAAGATCCACTGTAAAACATGCAGCTGCAGGTGGCTGCTGCATGACAAATACTCTTTTATATACCAATTAAAATGTCATGTTAGAAAAGATATTTTGAGGTTTGGGAGTTGGTAACGAATTCTCCACTGGTAACTCTCCGGTAAAGGCAGTGAAGCGATATTCTTTGTGAAGGTTTCTCCTCACCTCTTCTAGTTCCTCCTCTATGTTTTCAGCCTGTAGTGGAAAACATTAAGCTATGAGTACAAACATAATTATCATCACATGCAGGATTAAAAGAATTTAGATACCTTTTCACTTGTACCTGAAGCCATAATCTAGTGCATTTGTTAAACAGGATACATACATTGAATAGTTGTCATTCTGATCCCAAAGTAAATACAGGATCCAGAATTGTTTTCAGCTTAGAAAGCTTCAAAGATTAAAATAGATCGGAAACTGTTATGACCAGGTACTATGTACCAAGATCGAAGCATATTCATCAGGATTATGGTCATAAAACGTAAAAATAGTTTAAAAATGTTCAGAACATGTATTGTTAAAAATATGACTTTGTAAGTCCTTTTAAAAATCACGTAAGTGCAATAAAATACTTTAAAAGTCTGTCTCTTAAAAATACAATAAAAACATTTAAAAACATATCCAGCAAGACGTTTCATTCATTAAGCCATGAACTTTATCAATTGCAATCGGCCCAAGCAGGCAGGAAGATGGTGAAACCATCGCAGTCCTGCTGCTTCTTTTTGAAGAGGTTTTGGCGCGCATTTTTTGAGGATCAATTAGCACCGGACACAAAGCATCTGAATGGGTTACTAAGGTCCTGGCCTCATTTGAACTTGCTCACTGCCCCTAGTGGTCACCCTATTAGTTGCATTTCTATTTATTATACCTTTCCTATTTTTTTGTTGTTGTTCAGTCGTTAAGTCGTGTCCGACCCTTCGTGATCCCATGAACCATATCCCGCCAGGCCTTCCTGTCCTCCACTATCTTCCTGAGTTCGCTTATTTTCATGTTCGTTGCATCGGTGATGCTGTCTAACCATCTCATCCTCTGCCTTCCCCTTCTCCTTTTGCCTTCAATCTTTCCCAGCATCAGAGTCTTCTCCAGAGAGTCCTCTCTTCGCATTAGGTGGCCAAAATATTTGAGTTTCAGCCTCAGTACCTGTCCTTATTTATAGCTGGAGTCCAAATCCTATTGATCATGGACAATTCCTGCTTACAATTAAGGACCCGTTTGCCATGTTTAAAGATCTCTATCGCTTCCAGCTTAATCTTGCCCTGTAGTTAGTTTCATGGCACAGTCTCTCAGCCTTGTCAAAATTGATACAGTGCCCTGTATCCATCATATGTTGTGCCAGGGCAGATTGTTCCAGATGTTTCAGCCTGCAAGTGCGTTGGTGCTCCTTAATTCTAGTGGAAATAAAACGGTTAGTTGTCCCTATATAAACTTGTCCACAATTACATGGCACCCTATATATGTAGTTAAATGTGGTCTTGGGTCCTTGGGGTTTCTTAAAAGCTGGGAAATTTTCTGTGTGGGTTTAAAAACAGTTTTAAAATTATGCTTCCCCATTACCAGTAGCGTCACTAGGACGCGCGTCACCCTGGGGCAGGGGGCGCGCGTCACCCTAGTGATGCTACGATATCGCGGTGCGGGGGGCGACCCGGCTCCCCCCACGTCGCCCTCCGGATGCTCCGAGGCCGGCCCGGGAGTCGGCCTCGGAGCGTCCGACCCCGTCGGCGCTCCAGGGCCTTCTGAAAGAAGGCCCAAGCAGTGCATTAATACAGGTATTTTTCGAATTTTCGCGCATGAGCAGAGACCGTTTTGAGGGCATTTTGCCCCAAGCCTCCCACTTCCTGCCCACGACTCTCCCCATCTGCCACATTACCTTCTCCGGTGCAGCCCGGGTGGGCTGTTGGTGTGTGGGGAGCCACCACTGCTTCCGCCGCCAGCTCCCTTGCACTTGGCAGTGGCACGTCATTTACGGTGGCGCCGCTGCATTTACGACAGTGGAACACGAGTTCCGCTGTTGCAAATAGATAATACGAGTGGGCTGTTATTGTGGCATAAGTCTTCATGGCCCAGAGTCCACTTTATCAGTTTCATGAAGCACTGTCCTCAGTTGTCAGATACACACACACTAAATGGGAGCTTGCAACAAAATGTTGTAGTGTGTACGCCTAGCTCCTAAGAGGAGTCCAACCAACCTGGAAGAGGATCTTATAGCACTATTGTGGGCTTGCTGCGGTGGTGGTGTTGGCAAGAAAGTGGAACAAAGTTTTCTGTTCCACGCTCCTGAAACCTTCCCCCTACTGTGAGTACTATATAGTGCTAAAGTGCTCAGATTTGGGATTAACTGCCAGTTCCAAGCCTGACCACTTTTACTGGTTTATTGTCAGCCCAATCCTACTGAGGGCCTATGTGAGTTCCGCTGGTACATGCTGTCGCAAAAGAGCGTAAAGCTGTTTGTGACAGCATAAGGCCCGGGCATGCTGTCAGAAAGGTTGGAGCCTTCCCACTGGTGCCAGCGGTCATTGGGAGACCTGTCAGATCAGGTACGTCCAGCGCAGAGGCGAATGGAGGGCAGGAAAGGGGTGGGGGGAGGGCAGAATGGGGCAACGATGGGGGTGGGAGGAGGATGGATCAGGCCCAGGAGGTGGGTGGGATTGGCGGCGCCGGCACATGCCATATCCGACCCCCTTCCCAAGCTTGATCTGCCTGCACAGATTAATGTGGACTTGCACCAGCTATAGAGCTGGCGCAGGTTCAAGTTGACCTGTTGCGGTTGCTGCTGGGGCTTACCCAGGGGCAAGAGGATGTCTCCTTACCCCAAGAAGATCTCCAGCAGCTTCAAATCCCCCGTGGGATGCAGCGTAGCCCGCACTGGCGCCACTGCATCACTTTGTGGAGATTTACGTTGGATTGGGCTCTGTGTGTGTGTGTGTGTGTGTGTGTGTGTGTGTGTGTGTGTGTGTGTGTGTGTGTGTGTGTGTGTGTTTGTTTTCTGGAGAATGAGAAAGGGGAAAATTTCCTTTATCCCCCCTCTCTTTTGAAACCTCCCTGTACAGAATGGGGGGAAAAACTTTTAACCTCATGGCGTGCACTCCCATGACCCCACAGCTCACATAACAAGTAACAGCAAACTATGGTTTGCCATTAACCCAAAAATAAGTGAGGGAATTGGAACATACAAGGGGAAGAGGGAGGGGGAAGGGGGAAGGGAGCACACAGCACGTTTCCATAAGTAGGGATGGGAACATTACTTCTGAACTGATCCTATATTTCAAAGGAAATAGATGCAACCTACAATTTCAAGGTCTTGTTTTGCTCTCTCCATGTCCTCTTGGGGTATCCCTTTTTTCCTTTTTTCTTTCATCATCTGTATGTGCTGTTTGATGCGCTGTTCCACCTCCTTGTATTTGGCAGCTCTGAAAGAGTGAATAAGAATCCCCCCCACACAATTTTTTCATGCCTCCACTTATGCATTTATGTAAGGCATTTACTGCATTTCTAACAAGTATCATTAAAACAATTAAAAAGAGATTTTATTTTTGCAAAACCCAGGTATTTCAGTATTAATGTTCAACTTTGGTTGAGGGAAGTATTTTAAAAACAACATGCAAAAATAAATTAAGCTACAACACTATTAGTGTTGAAGTAAAGTACTGGAATTTTTAATATTCCTGCCCCCAATCCGCTGATAGTCATGCTTAAGTTTCATTGATTTCAATGGGATTTAAGTGCGATTTTCTTGTCTAAATCAGAGCCTTTAATTATGAGTTAGAAGTCTATGACAGTGATAAGTAAAAGTATGATCCTCCCAGCATTGCTACTACAGTACTTGCAATACATGGATGCAAATGAGTTTGTGAAAGATTCTTGTGCCACTTTTCAAAAGTTATTTAAAAAACACTTTCATCCCATCATCAATTTCTTGAATTTTTAAAAATGTTTTCTTATACTATTCAAGGCAGTACACATTTTTAAAGTGCATGAATGTTATTCAGCAGGTTTGCAATGATACAATAGTCATTTTAAAATAAACAGCATTTATAAAATGACAAAAAGTTATAATCATTCCATGAAACCAACGTTCATAGTATGACAATCACATGCATTAAAGTGCTTGTCCTGGCTGAAAGAGCAACTAAGGCAGATCAATTATAACGAATAAAACACAGTCCTTATTCTGCTACACACTGGGGATTATGTTATGTTTATATTACTCTGTATTTTATATAACCAAAAAATATATACACAGAAACAGTGAATTTATCTCAGCTTCAGGGCTGGTGTCAGAGGTTGGACAGGTTGGGCACTGGCTGAGGGGCCATCAATCCCTGGGGGCCCAACAGACCCCTGAAACCCTCTAATGGAGATACCACGAGCAGAAGTTGCTTGCACCGACAGGACAGGACTCAACCAAGCAACTCATGCTGTTGCCCTTCCCATCCACAACTGGACTTTTCCAGAGGCCCCTTCAATGACACAGAGTCTTTGAGAAAGCTCATTAGTAGATAGGGAGCTTGGGAGAGGAGGCTGCTTGACGATCCTCCCTCAGCACTTCTGAAGCACTGAGGAAGAGGCATCGTCTCATTGGTTCTCTCCTTTTCCCCAACTGCATGCGAAGTAAGAAGAGGAGCAATCTTATAGGGTTCCTCTCCCTCAGTGTTCTGACTGCAGGAGCATTGAGGAAAGAGCTCCATGAAGACTGCTTTCCACCTTTCCTCTTCCTTGGTGAGAGGAAGAGAAGTTATCTCACAGGGTGCCTCTGTCTTGGTACAAATATTGGGGGGTGGGCAGGCAGTCCCAAATCTAGGCTTGGCTCTAGAGTCTACCAGTCCTGGGGCCGCCACCATATCTATCAAGCTTATTGCCCGGCTTTTAGTCTGGAAAACCCACAAGCTGGCCTCTGCTAAAAGCAACATACAATAAAACAATACAATCCATTCTAAAATAATAAAACAATATGAAAAACACTTAAAACTTAATCACAGCAGTCCAGCAACTAAAAACGTTTGTTCCGCAGATGCCTTGTTAAATAGATACATCTTGGCCAAGAGCCAAAATGCCAGCAGTGAAGAAGCCCAGGAGACTTCTTTAGGGAATACTTTTCTGGTTCAGACTGTGAGCCTCTTTGGGGAAAGCAACCATTTTCTTGTTAGAAACTGTGTAACCACTTTGCGTACTTTTTTTTGTTGAAAGGGGTATATAAATATTCTATACTACAACAACTTTTAATGTAAGAAAATTCTGGAAAACCATACATCTTTATAAGATACACAGGTAGGAGGAACAGGAAAAAAACAACCAGCCATGATTGTGACATCGTTTTAGGAAGCACAGAAATATTACCATATAGCTGGCTCCCTCTCTCCCTCTCTCTGATTAGGGTTATCAATTGTCTTACCAGCTGTTGCTGAAGGAGAAGATTGCTCAAACAGCATAAACACAAAGGACCTGCCTGCTCCTTCAAGCTCTAGAAACCTCAGGGCAATTCAACTTTTATTTGGAAAAATAACTATAACTATAGTTATGGAACTATAAACACAAAGTTTCAGAAGAACATCTTAAAGAGTAGAATCCCAGAAGGATGAGTCTGGTGCCCTCCAAATGAATCATGTGGATATATTTTGAAGACGGATCCAGTTTGGCCTAAGTGTTCATAGATTAGACTCTACCACACACAGTTATAGAGAAAAAAACATGTAGAAGCCAAAAGATCATAAAATGTAAGATTTTGGCAGGTCTGTAACATTTCTATGCAAAGCTTAAATTATACATGGTAAGTTCAGTGACTATTCACAACAGCAGCAATAGTAAGTGAACAATCTCTATCTGCCCAATCCTATACCCCCACCATTGATGCCGATGTAGCCATGCTGACAGAGCGTGAGCTGCACCCAAATGGTGTGTGTGTGTGTGTGTGTGTGTGTGTGTGTGTGTGTGTGTGTGTGCGCACTGGCGTCGACAGGGGGAAGTGGGGGGGCGGGCCGCTGGGGGGGCATCGCGCGTATAGGGGTGACGCGCGATCCCCCCTACTTACAGTTTTTCGTTGGAGGCGGGCCCGCCTGCCCTCCCCTGTGTCCGTTTGGCTCCAAAATGAGCCGAAAACAGAGCGGGGAGGGTGCTCTGCTCCTGCGCGTGACGTCACGCGCGGGGGCGGAGCCTCTCCCTTAAGGGCGACGCGCGCCCCCGCTCTGGGGTGACGCGCGTCGTAGCGATGCGACTGTGTGTGTGTGAAGTCAGTTAGCCAGCAGGAAGAAAAATATTTTACTTTTATGAGTCTCCTCAGACCCACGCCAGCCATTTTGCTGGCGTATGTCTGATAGAAAAGGGGCGGGGGGGGGCTTAGGAAAGAAGGGATAGGATCTGGTGCATGCCAGGGCCTCCAAGATCCACCCGCTGCTCTCCTCCTCCCTGCTCACAACACGCCTCCACTGCCAATTTACTGGCTCCGACAGGGTCTTCTTGAGCTACTGCTGCTGTGTGAATTGCTGCCCATTTATGGCAGCTGCCCAGAAGTGCACGATGGTGGCCCAGCTTCCACGCCGCCATAAGGAGCTGCCGGAATGCTAGTTCTGGCAATGCAGGGCCTACGTGAATGATTACTATGCTTACTTTTTTTACACTTAATTTACAGTGTATTTTAAAATTTTATATACAGACGTTCTGAGAGAAATAAAGGCAGCTAACAATAATTTAAAAATACATCCATGAAACCAGAATAAAAACACAACAATTTTAAGGCTTTTCATAGAATTGTTACAGACTGCAGCTCTTGCATTTCATAGCCATTTAGCTATGCTGTTCTCAGGTGTTTTTTTTGTATGCATATAAGTAGGAATATGGAAAGGTAGGTAGATATACAAACTGAAGATAACAACACTTCATGTATCTGATGTAGTGGGGTCTAGTCCGTAAACATTTCTCGCATGAAATTTCGGGTGCCACAAGATTCTTTGTGGTTTATGTTGCAGAAGTTGTTGTATAAAAGATCTAATACCCACTGAAGCCCCAGCCCATATCCACCTTCTGACTCCTTGCTTAACAGAAATGGAGCTGAGCTAAGTCCTCTTTCCTAATTATAATCATTGCCATTTGCTCAGGGTGTGTGTGTGCACTGGTGTTTTATGGTTGTCAGAAACCTGTCCTTTCCTACAAATCCTCAGATATGATTCCTCAACTTCTCTCGGACAACTTGCATCATTGCTGTTAATCTGTGTTGTTGTTCTTTTACAGTCAACTATTGACATTATTATAGAATTATAGAATTCACTACTTCTCTTTTGTTCTGACAAACCCTAGTAAACAGTTCCACTTTCAGAATTTCCATAATTGCTGTCGTTTACATTAGTGGCTAAAATCTTCTGACACCTGAGGTAGGGTGCCAAATACCACCACCTTTATCTGGTGGTGTAGCCAGTGGCATGTCAGCAGGTGCAAAGAGCTGCCATTGCTTCTTCCTTCCACTCTCCCTGGATTTGAAAAGAAAGAGGGGAACGGAGTGCATAGAGCATTTCCTGGGTGACGCTCTAGCGCAGGGGTTCTCAACCTGTGGTACGGGTACCCCTAGTGGTACGCGGACCTCTTGCTGGGGGTACGCCAAGCCCTGCCCCTTATCTGCCCCATCAGCAGATAATTAAGTGTTAATTAACATGGATTTTAAATTTTAATTATTTTTGGAGCTGATTTTGGTTTTGGGCTTATTTTTGTACTTTGGAAAATGTACTTTAGTGGGGTGGGAGGGAGGAGATGATTTTGGGAAGTGTGACTTGGAGAAACAAAGAGATCCTTGCATGTCTCACACTCACACATTTTTTAAGACATTTTTTCACATTCAAAATTGCTTTCGTACTTTTTATTTAATGATTACCTAATTAATTAACTGATTAATCCAATTAATTAGCAGTTAATTAGCAGGGGGTACTTCAGAAAATTAGACCGTGATAGGGGGTACCTAGGCCTCCAAAGGTTGAGAACCCCTGCTCTAGCATACCACTCTTCTCTGCTTCACTTCCTTTCCACTCTGTTCCCCTCTTCCTTTTCAAATCCAGGTAGCATGGGAGGGGGAGCAAGGGTAGCAACAGTGGTGGTGGTGGAGGAGGGAGAAGCAGTGGTGGTGGAGGCAGAGAGTGGTGATATTCGCTGTGCTTGAGCTGAATGCCTTAACCCACCTCATGGACAAGTTGGCCTGGCTGTCTACAGAACAACAATAATATAGTGATACAATAAATGTCACGTCCCCTATTGTGTAATCTCCTATCTTTTCTTTAGGTAAAACATGCCAGGTTCTTTCAGAATTCCACTGGGATCTATATAGTAGTTCAGGAGGTGGGCAGGAGGATGGTCTAGGGGTTGAGCTCTCTTTGCCTGAATAAGCTAAGCAGGATCAGCTTTGGATTGGCCTTGGATGGGCGACTGGAAGCCATTGATGGATCTCGTGGAGGCACTTGAAAGAGTGTGGAATGTGTGGAATGCAGAGGAGTCCGCTGGCAAGAGACGATAACATCTTGAGAACCAGTCGAGGTGTGATCTGTGGCTGCCTGTGAAAATTTGGAAGCGCAAGAGCACAGCCAAGATGATGGCTGCACTTTGAAAGGGAAACAGATGGAGAAATTGGGGGTTCTATGAATTTCTCTCATAGAACAATACTTGTAAAAAACCCATTTGGAAAAATGGGTTTTATGATCAGCCTACCTATGTAAACTGCCTTGAATCTGTGAGAAAGGCGGTATATAAATACTATAATAATTAAATAGTAATATAATACTTGGTGTTTCGGCTTTAGTGCATTATGGTAATAAGATATACAGTATATGTTTATAACGTATCAATTAGAGTAGAGAATATAGATTTACCCCCAAATAGTAAGAATGTTTCATGATTTTTTTTAAAAAAAGATAAAGATGGGCAGGCAGCTGTTTGTTGCCAATAATTCTGAAAAAAGGGTAGGGCTGAAATGTGAGAGAACTGGAATCAAAGATCCCTAATGAGAATTTTTTTTTGCACTGCCTCCATTACTGTTCAGTATGAAACGTAAACACTGTGTGAAGCTCATAATGGTCACTGAATGACTACTACCTGTAGATCTTAAAAACATGCTTGTAGTTACAACATTGGCCTATGGAAGGGAGACTGCAACATACAGTAGGGGTGCGTGAATGCGTGTGTGTATGTTAAGAACTCTCTGAAGTTCATATACTTAATTAAAATGCTATTTGTATGAGTTCTGAGACATCTTAGCAGCCAACTTCCAACATAACAACAAAGAAGGAAGAGGGCATGCATCAGTGAGTGGTGTGTGCTGGAGCTGCAATGTTTCATGATCAGAGCATCTCCAACAGTGCAAACCCAGTATTTTGCTTATAGATGTGTTCTCACCTTAACTCTTCAAAAGCTTTCATTGACTCCATACTCAGTGCTGTCTCCGCTTGTTCATCTTCTTTGTTTTGGTCTTCCCACCTTTCAAACATCTGATTATGGATAGTATCAGTAGCATATGGTGCATTTTGTGAAACCTAGAGAAATACAGCATATTTTGGCATGACTGATTGATTGCTTGCTTGCTTGATTGTGGAGGCTTTTATCCTGACTTTCAGCCTCCAAAGAGGTTCCCAAGTTGGCTCATGTTGATTACAGCATACAAACACAATGATGAAACACAAAAACCATCATAAAATCAGCATCACAACAACATTAAAACCGAAACTGTTTGGGAGAGGGATATGCCTTGTTGGCCTCTTTTCTTCTCCTCCCAGACAACAGGTATTTCTATGGCCTTTGTGTGGGGTGAGGGACATAGTCCGAGCTGAAAGAAGCACCAGCAGTTGAAGAGGGCAGTGGTGGTTCTTCACCTTGCTGAATTTTCTTTCTTACTGGTTATTCATTAGCATGTCTTGGGCAAAGCAATGTGTTTGCAGTGACTAGGACAGCCAGGTTCAACGGACGAGAGGGCTCTTCTGCCTGAAACAGTTTTGTAGCATGGAGAATTTCACTTGATGCAGTTTATCCATGCCATTACTGAAAAATCCTTCCTTTTTCAGAAGTCTTAAAAAAACCCAGCCCAATTCTGTGCTGAATCTGGCAACTTCAAGGACTATTTGAAGCTGTCCGTTCCCTATTCACTAATTAGGCACCTGGCATCACGCAGCTGGAATGTTCATTGCTCTGGATACCTCATCCAAATAGATGCCTTTGATAAGCTATGCACAGTTCTTATACTGCAACATACTGTCATGTGCTCCCTACTTCTCTGAGTGGTGAGGTGAGTTGTTCCTGGGGCGTTTGTGGGAAATGGTCAGAGAGATCAGGTGTTGAGAAAGAAACATCCAAACGACTCTGGGGCAGGGTAGGTAGCAGAGTATGTGCATGGCAGAGCACAGTGCGGGGGACTCAGAACAGGGCTTTGCCTGAGGGTCCCCCCAAACCTGGTACCAACACTGGTGGAAAGTCATCGGGACTTGGGAGTGTGTGGTTTTCCCTCATGCTAAGGGGAGAGAGGGGCTGATATACAGTAAGTGTGCGTGTGTGTGTGAAGAAAGAAGCACTTAGCAGTTTTGAGACAGAGAGTGTGATAATTGAGTTCGCCTTAAACCCTCCTTTCCCCCATCTCTTTCACTGTGACACTTTTGCAATAAGTGCTATTGCAGCATGTCAAGTAGACAGGTCATTTGTGAATTGCTTTTCTTCATCATCTGGGTCCACCAAGAACAACATCACCTAGTTAGCCCACCTGCTGGGATTGCCCCCCCCCTCTCTCACGCAACCACTAGATGATATTTCAACATAGTCAGATTAGAGCCCTCCATGGCTGCAATTTTATTAAAGTAATAAACCTGGAAAGCCACATTTAACATTATGTCTAGTTTGACCCGTAGACATTGTTGTACTTCACACTTCCAGTTTCCCCTGCATCCTCATCAGCTCAAAAATAGAACTTTCATACCCCTCTCCACACCCCACATACCTGGATAGATGCAAGTTCCTATAGACATACATAGAAGCCCTTTCTGAGTAAGGAGCTTGTGAACTTGGAAGAAAAACAATGCAAACAACAGTCTGCCATATCAACACTGCAGCTTATCACAGCCATCCTAGATTCTAGCTTTTGAATTGTTGGAACGGTACAATTTGTGAGTTCTTTAGCAACTGTATAACGCAACACGTGCATATGGGAAGCAATACAAAGGTGACCTGGCTATCATCCAAGAATAGCAGCTGCAAAAAGGTGATGTGTTCTCCAGTGGAATTTGCCCCCAGTGTTGGCTTCTCAATCCTGTGCCTGGGGGAACATTTCACCCTCCACCCTTTAACTATCACCAACCAACACAGGAGAAGCTGTGCCTCAGAACACCCTAGAAAATGATGGTCCATGGGATGTGAATTTGTAATTGCATTCCTGAATGAACATCATACAAAATTATGACATGGAAAAGAGTCAAGCCTGTGGATTGCTGCTTATCAGGATCAATACACCCCCTTAAGATGCCTGAAGTCTACAGATCTCTATCAGAACTCTAGCATGTGGTATACCTCCCACAATGAGTCAAATGTCCTATTGCAAATGAACTCGGTGCAGTCAACTGGCCGAGAACAAGATGTCCTCTGTGAGTGAACTTTCCTTTACGTACACCCAAAACTGCACCTAAGCAAATGGTCAGGCAGTTCCCTGCCTTTCCTATGTTTTATTACAGGAATACGACAGAGCTGAATGCAATCTCAAAGCAATGTTAGGAACAACACTGAGAGCTAGTTGCTGCTTCTCCGCCTGCAAAACAGGCTGTTGAAACTTTAAAACAAACAAATAAAACAAAAAACCTACCAGGAGCCACTAGTTCCAAAAACAAGGGGGGGGGGAGAATGAAAGAAAGTGAAAGGAAGACAAAATCCTAAAAGCATCAGCTAAAATCAGAAAGAAAACTCTGATTTCAGATTTGCCTCACAGTCACATCCAACCAATAAGCAGTAAGGGGGAGAGAATTGCTCTGCTTGCAAGAAGAAAAGCACTGCAAATACAGATACATCCCCCAAATCCTCAATATAAGGCCTGGTCTACACACATAGCAGAATAACCAGGCAGAGTGGACCATATCACTTCAGATTACAGGTGGGCATGCCATTCAAAGCGCTCCTTCATATTAAAAAATGCTTGCAATTAGGAAACATGCACATCAGGAAGTAAGTTTCTAACCTAGCACATTCCTTGCTATCTTGGTCTTCTATCTGAAGACATTTTTTTTTCTTTTTTCACATGGGGGCATTCAAAAGTGGTCCTCAGCACTTGCAGTCCAACCCAGTCAGCCATTTCAGGACCACACATAGAGCAGGCATTAGAAGAACAGGGGCCACTATTACTTATTATATTAATCTAAGACTTCTACAGTCCAATCCTAACTAGGACTAGGCTGCCCTTTATGACAGTGGAACTCAGTCCCACTATTGTAAATGGCCATACGGTGGTGTGCACAGTGTGCCACTGGTGGCTATTTTGGGTCCGCCACCGCAAATGGTGGCAGTGCCAGAGGCCTGTTGCTGGCTACCTCCGGCAGCAAAGGTAAGCCGGCGACAGGGGATGGGCAGAATGGGCTGGGGAGGGGGAGAAACAAGGGAGTCAGAACGGGAGAGGGAGGGTGGGTCTCGAAGGCACTGGTGTGCACCAGATTGTAACCCCATTCCCTGTCCCCCTCCCTCTCCCTGGACTTGCTGGTGCAGATCTGAGGAGACCCATTGGGGCAGAGGAGGCTTGTCCTGGGGTAAGGGAACAAAATTTATTTTACCTTGAGGAGGCATCCAGACCGCACTGCCCTCTCCAGCAGGATACAGCGTGCACTCTATTGGTGCGGCTCAGCAGGGGGAGGGATTTAGGTAGGATTGGGCTGTTAATCTACCAAGTGCATTACAGCCCTTATTGTGCTTTCCCAGACAACAGTTGTGTGAGGTGGGTCACTACAATTTCCCTTTGACTGATGAGAAGCTCAAGCTGCGGTGGAGAGTGATACTGAATGGCAGAGGTAGAACCCAGGTCTCCCAGAACAAAGCTTCAACAATCCCTAGCGTGGACCACACTGCCTTTTGAACCAGCCCACATCATAGTCAGGGGCAGCCTAAAATCTTCCTGTGCCTGAGGTGAGACACCACATGCCACGGCCCTCCCCTTCACCTGGAGACTTGTGGCCTCTTTACCCAGTGGTGTGCCAGCTGATTTGAAGATCCACTGCTGCTCCCCCTTCCACACTTACTGGATCTGAAAAGGAAAACGGTATGGAGCGGAAGAGGAGAGTGGTCTTGCTCTCCTCCATTTCCTCTCCCACTGTGTTCCCCTTTTCCTTTTCAAATCCCAGGAGGGGGGATTGGGACCAGTGGCAGAGGCAGGTGAAGCCAGAAGCAGTCGTCCCCCCCCCCCCGCCGCCTGAGGCAATCACCTCAATCCACCTCAAGGACAGGCCGGCCCCGACTACAGCTGTGGCCAAAAGGATCTAAGGCAAGACATCTCGTCTTGGGCTGGTGGGGAGGGGCAAGACTTGTCTTATCCTGCCTGACTGCCAAGATGCCAATTCTAGCCACAGCCCCACATGCCACTGTTCAGGCCACCACCGCTAATGCAGAGCTTTAATCTCAACCAGGCTAGCAGAAGCAGCAAGGTGTGGAATTCACACGGGAGTGCACTGCTAATGAAAGCAAGCTACAGTCCTTGTTCATAGTTGTTAATAAATCTTACAATTAAAAGGGAAGAATGAAACAAAGAAAACCTTCAGAACTGACACTGACTCACAAAGCCATTTCTGGGGGAAGTCCTTGCTCCCTTAAATAAATCACTTTGGCTTTTGAGATACAGCCTTAAGGAATGCGACAGTACATGATAGCAGTCAGTGGCATTCAGTGAAAAAAGTTTTTGATAAAAGCAGATTTACTGCAGGCTTTATCAACTGCTGAAGCCTTCTCAAAGAATCCCCCGTTTGTTTATTTGCAATATTTTGTGATGTGTTCTGTGATGTAGCCGGTAATGAGCACATTTCGACAGACAAAAGCTAAAGAGATCTTCTCTGTTTAAAAATGGTCTGTTTGCACTGTGTTCAAAGAAAGTGTTGCGTCATGTGTGCTGGTGTTCTGGCAAAAGCAAAATGCTTCAATAAAGTGGGAAATGTTAAACAAGTCTTTTGTTATATATTTGAACAGTTGTTAGTAAACACGCAAATATAGCATATAAACACATCTGTTTTTGTGCTTTGCACTTTAGATTGGTTGTGCATGGCTTGAAAAATGAAGGGGTTTTCCATGCAATCAAAGAGTTGCATTTTAACCTTAGCATGATATTCCTGCATGTCTCTTCCCAGCAATAGTTATGCCACAATTGGTTCTCATGTAATGCGCAGAACAGAAATGTGAAGAGGTGTGTGGGCATGAATGTAGGATTATGCTCAGTGCTTTACAAAACAAACACGGGGATGTGCATTCCAGCACGGAGGCAGAGATCACACAGCCTGCAAAGAACGAAGACAAAATTAAAAGTAAACTCCAGGCATAGCTGTGGGAAGAGAGGGTAGTCTCGTTGATGCTCACCACACCTTTTTTTAAAAGGTTCCATGAGTAGTCCTGCACAGAGAGGGTATGCAAGGCCTCTAAAGAATGTTGTTGTTTTAAATAGTAACACTAAGTTTCATTTTTGTCATCATTTGTTGCCTGAGCCATAAACTGAAACAATCAGATTACCAGATACCTGTAGGTACCAAAAGGTCTTGCTGTGGTATATTTGCACAACAGTTTTCTGATACATTGGTTTTGATACACTAACAGCACAATCCTGTGCATGTTTGTGCTCAGACGCAAGTCCAATTTTGTACACACACACACACACACACACACACACACACACACACACACACAAGAAGTGGTGCTAGCATGCAGGGCCGTGGGGGAGGGGAGAGCAGTGCCATATCACTGATGATGTTTCAGGTACTATCCAAATAATTGCCCCTGACAGCAGGCCACACACTCTCCAGACAACACTCACAATTGTAAGTGTACCACTATCTGGGGTTAAAGCGTATTTTCCCAGAAACAATACCTTGCTGGGAGTGCTCAACAAATGCGGTGTCCCATTGTCAGAGCTGAGTCATCAAGCAGGCAACAAAAGAGGCAAGTTGAAGCAAGTACAGACTACCATTGCCCAGACAAAGTCTCCGCCTGAACAGAACATCTTTATAACCCTTCCTGTTGAGAGGAGTCAATAGCCAGTCTGGATGAGCAGAATCACTCCAATATCTTTCAATATCTGGAAATGGTTACTGGTTAGGAAATTACTGGTTAGGAAATGCTTCAACCTGCAATATGGCTGACCGCATGGGACAGCTGTGCATTGGACCAAGGATTCCTGGTTGGGGACACAGCAGCTTAATATCCCCAGAGCTGAAGTGCCTCTTGGATCCCCACAACAAATGAGCCACAATGGTGCCTTTATCATGTCCAGCACAGTAGCCCTACTGCCATTTTTCATGCAGTGTTGCAAACAAGTCCACAAAAAATGTCTAAGTCAGAAAACCTTTTACTTGCCTGCCTGCCCAGTACCCATGTGTCAGTCATTTATGGTATATCTAACAGTCTGAACAAAAGAAAGGGCACAGACTCCGTTCCACCTTATAAAAAAGCTTCATTAGGTTGTGTGGCTTGGTAGCCTCGGGCAAGCAAAGGAGTGGCCATTCATAATAAGCCTGCTTTAGTGTTGGCCTGTGCAGCAAAACTTCACAGCACCAAGGGAATGATTTTTTAATCTGTTTTTCAATCGTTGCTGTGACTAAACGCTTTGTACAGTACATAGTGGAATAATGCTAAGATACACTTTTATTTCTTTTAAAAAATAAGTAAACGTTTTAGGCAAGTAGTGAGAGATTCTAATTAGTTAAAAACAGTATTTTGCTTATACAGTCTTAGATTTTCATAGCTCGTGCGTATCAATGAATTTGTTGATATTTCAATTCGCTGAATTTAATTTGTTGAGTATTTTGCTTATTTAATGACTTCTAAGACATGTTGGTCACGTCCCTAATGCCTGCTCAAGGCGATGTACCAGAAATAAAGCACAGCAAAAAATTATAACCCAGTATCAGAACATCTAACCTGAACTACGGTATGCTCAATTCCTGTTGCATACTTCAGTCAGCCCCCACCAACAGCAACAGAAAGCATCAGTAGTTCTGGGTTACATTATTTAACCAGTGGTTAAGATACTATAATGAATTACCTTTTCCTCAGCTATGCTGTCTGAAGTCATGTTACTGGAGAACAGTCTTGGCTACAATGTGAAGATAAACTGGGACAATCTGTAGACAACCTGGTCACTGTGAGAAGTTGGATGTGTGACTAGATGGATCTGTGGTTTGATCCAGCAGGACATCTTTTATGACAGCTGGTCATAAAAGCGGAGACGCACGCTGTTGGAGCACCGGTGGAAAGGCCAGAGCCTTCCTGCGTGTGCCTGTGGATCTCCTTAGACCCGCCGAGGTAGGTAAGTTGGCAGGGGAGGCGGGATGGGATGGGGAGGGCAGAATGGTGGCGGGGTGGAACGAGGCAGTGACGAGGTGGGTGGGCTGATCCCGCAGCCCGGGTCCATGCAGACTTGCACCAGTGAATTCGCTAGTGCAGGTCTGACTAGACCCTTCTGCGCTGCAGAGGCTTACCCCTAAGTAAGGGAACGAATGTTTCCATACCCAGATGAGACCTCCACAACTGCCCTCCCTCATCCCATCCCTCCCTCATCCCAGCTCCACAACTGCCTTTCCCCAGGATGCAGCAGTAGTCATTTTGGTATCACTGCATCGGTGGAGGGGAAAGAATAGGATTGGGCTGTTAGTGCCCTCCCCCACATCTGCAAAACTGGGGTGACAATTTTGACCTGTGTTACCCAGTTACTGTAAGTATTACCACGGTGTGTGAAGTGCTTCAAAAAGTATCCCTGCGAGTTTTAGATGTCCTTGTCTTTGCTCCCTAAAGTAATTCGGGTAAATTAAACTGAAGCATTTACATAGCAAGTAGCTGAACAGCCCATTCTACTCTTTACCCTACAAGAAGGACTGATTCACTGCCTGATCCTGCTCAACTTTAGGCCGGCAGAGCGAGTGCTCCGCCGGCCTAAGGATTTGCGACCATGCAGTAAAGCACATTTGTGACTCCTCAGGAGTAAGCAGCGCCGGCGTGGGGGCCGGTGCTGCTCACTCCGTTGATGTCCTGAACCTGCGCCGGCCATGGCGGGTAGGTCCTGTGCCAGTCGACACAGGGGTGGGGAGAGGGCAGGCAGTGGCGGCAAGGGAGGGGGGACCACTGGCCAGCCCGGGCTGGGGGAGTGGGGATATTGGCACTGAGTTGCGCCAATATCCTGATCCCCTTCCCAGTCTGGGTCGGCCTTACACAGCCACCTCCGTTGTGCATCAGCTAAAGAGCTGGCGTGCATCCGAGAAGGCCCATTGGGGACTCCGAGACTTACACCGTGGGAAGGAGACAAACGTCCCCTTTCCCTGAGGTGAGACTGGGCCACGCTGGTGCAGGCCACAATCCACACAGGATGTAGCAGCCGGCCATTTAGGCCGGCCATACAAATATGCGCAGGATTGCGTCATCACTGTACTGCACCATCTCCCATGCCAGGTCAGAAATTGCAACTTGCCCCAATGCAATGATTTTTAAGAATACCAGGTAATCAAAATGACAAAAACTGAGATAAATAAAGCATGACCATACAGTATTTGGTTCTCCATGACTTGCATGAAGATTTCCATTCTCTGCTATTTGACAGTGCAAGCCAGCAAACTCACTGCTCCTGAATATGTGGTGCTCCAGTGCCCCCTTGTGTTTCATATCTATTTCATTCACACACAAAAATGTATTTTAAACTATAGTGTATAAGGAAAAAATCTGAGCAAAATCAGGCAATACTTGGAGAGCTAATGTTCAAAATTCTTTTGAGCTACATGAAGCTCTTACTTGGGTGTAGGTGTTCAGAGTAAAAATGTAAGTACAGAGTAGGATTTAATTTTAACATAATTGCAGAGTATGTATAGAACATATCCACACAAGTGTCAGTGGAATATGTTGAGCTCATTTATTTAGAGCTGAGATGTGCAAAAGGCATTAATATCCCATGTATGGGATGCATTTTTGGATCAGACTCACTGCCTTGTGACTGATTCCTTGATGAGTCCAGGGTGACCCTGGGTGATGACTCTACCCTGATCCCCACGGGTTGGAGCTTAGGGTTTTTATTTTATTTAAAACATGGCCAAAGGACTGGAAAAGGTCAGTTTACGTTCCAATTCCAAAGAAGGGAAGTGCCAAAGAGTGCTCAAACTATCGCCCAATTGCACTCATTTCACATGCTAGCAAGGTTATGCTCAAAATCCTACAAGCTAGGCTTCAGCAGTACGTGGACCGAGAACTACCGGACGTACAAGCTGGGTTTCGAAGAGGCAGAGGAACTAGAGATCAAATTGCCAACATGCGCTGGATCATGGAGAAAGCCCGAGAGTTCCAAAAAAACACCTACTTCTGCTTCATTGACTATGCAAAAGCCTTTCATTGTGTGGATCACAACAAACTGTGGCAAATTCTTAAAGAGATGGGGGTACCAGACCACCTTACCTGTCTCCTGAGAAACCTGTATGCGGGTCAAGAAGCAACAGTTCGGACCGGCCATGGAACAACCGACTGGTTCAAAATTGGGAAGGGAGTACGGCAAGGCTGTATATTGTCACCCTGCCTATTTAACTTATATGCAGAGTACATTATGAGAAATGCAGGGCTGAATGAATCGCAAGCCGGAATCAAGATTGCCGGGAGAAATATCAACAACCTCAGATATGCAGATGATACCACCCTAATGGCAGAAAGTGAAGAAGAACTAAGGAGCCTCTTGATGAGGGTGAAAGAGGAGAGTGCAAAAGTTGGCTTGAAACTCAACATTAATAAAACTAAGATCATGGCATCTGGGCCCATCAATTCCTGGCAAATAGAAGGGGCAGAAATGGAAGCAGTAACAGATTTTACTTTTCTGGGCTCCAAGATCACTGCAGACGGAGACAGCAGCCATGAAATTAAGAGACGCTTACTCCTTGGAAGGAAAGCTATGGCAAACTTAGACAGCATAATAAAAAGCAGAGATATCACCATGCCAACAAAAGTTCGCATAGTCAGGGCGATGGTGTTCCCAGTAGCAATGTATGGTTGCGAGAGTTGGACCATAAGGAAGGCTGAGCGCCGAAGAATAGATGCTTTTGAACTGTGGTGCTGGGGAAGACTCCTGAGAGTCCCTTGGACTGCTAGGAGATCAAATCAGTCAATCCTAAATGAAATCAACCCTGACTGTTCCCTGGAAGGACAGATACTAAGGCTGAAACTCAAATATTTTGGCCACCTAATGCGAAGAGAGGACTCTCTGGAGAAGACTCTGATGCTGGGAAAGATTGAAGGCAAAAGGAGAAGGGGAAGGCAAAGGATGAGATGGTTAGACAGCATCACTGATGCAATGAACATGAAAATGAGCGAACTCAGGAAGATAGTGGAGGACAGGAAGGCCTGGCGGGATATGGTTCATGGGATCACGAAGGGTCGGACACGACTTAACGACTGAACAACAACATGGCCACCAAAAGTTGTCATGTATGTTTATGTGGGGGGGATGCCTGGACAAGGGAAGATTCTGAGATTTGGGCGAAAACAAACTGCCAAGGGCCAGAAGAGATTCCTCCCCTTGCCTGCTGTCCTGTCCCCCCAATTTATCTGTAGTGATATAGTAGATGTATATGGATTTTAACTGCAGTTTACTTTGGGTATTTATCTTTGTTGTCCTTTCACTGTCACTCAAACAGATTCTTACTGAAAGTTCATGGAAAGGTGGGCAGGAAAATAAGCTAGGGAACCTGTTGAGAAAAGAGAGAAGCAAGCATGGTTGATGTAGCTGTGAGAATGGGAATGAAACTCCATTAGAACATGATATGCCATAGGAGCAAGCAGGATTGGAGATGACTGCAAGACTAACTGTCCCAGGTTCCAATTTGGGGGAAAGAGGGGAGGAAATGCCATTGTAACATACTGAGCTTTAGCAGGCTCTGTATTCCCGCAGGGCTGCGTACCACCTCCGGCGCCATTCGTCCTTCACGTACCACCGGAAGTGACTGGTGATGATGTCATCACCAGTTACTTCAGGGTTTTCACATTTTTCAGAGCCAGAAAACACAGGTAGGAGGGTCAGGGAGCACCCTTCCCAGAGCTCCTGAGAGCCTCGGCCAAAGGCAGGAGCCTCTCGGGAGTGAAAATGCGGCATGAAAACATGGCCAAAAACGCCGCGTCAAAGCGGGGTTCCAGTGGACTGGCGGTCCACATACCACCTCCAGTTGGCCGGAGCAGCACTGGTGGTATGCGTATCACCGGTTGAGAATTCCTGCTCTATGGTGTTCGTTGGCTCTGTTAGCCTACATGCCACTTCCTCCAAGCATTCATATCTAGCTTTACTTGCCCTACCAGGGTCTTCTTCCTCCTCTTAGATTTTTTTCCCTTGTGAACTTGTTAAAGTCTTTCATAACTGTAAAACACTTGGACATTTTTTTAAATGATACCATCTTCATAAAGAAACAGTAGGGAACTAGCTGTATTTGTAGGGGCTTCTTCTCCTTTGGGATCAAGATGGCAGATTTTGTTTTCTCCTGGATTAATTGTATTGTAACACTACAATATCCTTTCTACAGTTCTAGTTGCAACACCTCCAAAAGAACATTGCAGAGCTGGAAAAGGTACAAAAGAGGGCAATCAAAATGATCAGAGGGCTGAAAAAGCCTTCCTTAAGAGGAAAGGCCAGTAGTGTAACAAGGGTGGTGCGAAGGCAAGTAGTTGTGCAAGACTCCGTTACACTGGAGTCAGCGGCCCCTCCCCCTTGCTGTTGGAGCCATTCCAGCAGCAACAGTGAGTGAGTGAGGGAGTGTCCTGCGTGTTGCCTTTGCTGCCAGAATGGCTCCAACAGCAAGGGGGAGGGGCCGCTCACTCCAGTGTAACGGAGTCTTGCACAACTACTTGCCTTCGCACCACCCTTGTTACACCACTGGGAAAGGCTACAACATTTGGGGCTTTTTAGCTTGGGGAAAAAAGCGATTAAGGGGGGACATGATTGAGACATAAAAGTACTCATGATGCGGAGAGAATGGAGAGAGAGAAGTTTTTTCTCCCTGTCTCAGAATACTAGAAGTAGGGAACATTCAATGAAACTAATTGGCAGGAGATTTAAGACAGACAAAAGAAGGCACATAATGAGTCTGTAGACTGCATCGCCGCAAAATGTCATGGCCACTACCTTAGATGGCTTTAAAAGAGGACAAATTCATGGAGGACAGGTCTATCAATGACTCACTGATAGACCTGTCCTCCATGAATTTGTCCTCTTTTAAAGCCATCTAACGTAGTGGCCATGACATTTTGCGGCGATGCAGTCTACAGACTCATTACGTGCCTTCTTTTGGCTTTTGACTATTAGTCATAATAACTATCTGCCACCTCCAGGTTCAGCAGCTATATGCTTCTGGATACCAGTTATAGGGGAGCATGTTGGGAGAGAAGGATGCCTTTCTTGCTTGCTTGTGGGCTTCCCAGAGGCAGGTCACTGTGGGAAACAGGACGATCGACTAGATGGGTCTTTGGCCTGATTCAGCAGGCCTGTTCTTATGGTCTTATGTTCTTTTCTTATGTAACATCCAGCCTACACTGACTTCAGTTTGGCAGAGGCAAAACCTCAGGAGGCATCCATCAATTTTAACAATCCTATTTTAAATGAAAGCCCTTCTGTTTCAACGCCTTCAAACAGCTTGGGCAGACACAGCTTCTCAGTAGCTATGTGCAGGATGTCTCAACACCTACAATACACATGGGTCCCTACTGCACCATGAAGAGTTTGGGTAAGTATTTTCTTACCTTTGTACCTGCTTAATCCAAAAGCTGGGAGCAATTAAGTACAGCTAAATTAAGTACATACTAAAGTGAATTTATACTCTGGAGCTTAATTTGTAAGGAGCTTGTTACTGAACACATATGTGACATATGTGAATGCCACAAGGGCATGTAACCCAGGCCAGACTCATATCTTCCTTGACCAGAATTGATGCTAAGGGAGCATTAGACCCACAAGCCCCTCACCAATGGCAACATTTTTGGTGACTAACCTTAAACCTCCACCCCCAGCCCCATCTCTCTCTGGCTCCAGGAGAATTCTACCATGGCCACACTTTGTCATGCCATCCTATTCAAGTCTGCAAGACAATGTCACAATCGTTGAAGCCTCCTGTCCTTGAGACAAACACGGCCATGTAACTCACAAAGGAGAGTGTCTTTAGTCTCATTCTTCCTCACAAACGTCACTGCCATTTCAATCCAAGTACATTGGTAACTGAGTTTTGGGCTCTATGGACAATCAAAAGGGTTTTCACCCAAGACTAAGACTTGGAACAAAGGAAACAAAACTACCCATTCCCTGAGAACCAGAAATGGCCCACCAAGGACCATTTAGGACAATACATTTGTCTGGGATAAGTTCATTCTACAAATGAACTCATATTAGTCTATGGCCAAAAACCCTACAAAAAGTGTGGCCAAAGACCCCAAATTGTTCTCTATTCCCAATCAATAAGGCTCTACATTTGGAATTGTACCTACTATACTGTGTCACTCATGTGCCACCCATCCTTGCCACCAGCATTCTCTGTGCCACTGGGCAACTAGCAGCCTAATCCTATCCTGGGTCAGTCCAGAACGTGGTTTGATAAAAGAGACTGAACTGGTAATTAGCTGGCTATCCTTACCTTGCAGTCCTAGAATTCTGTTGCCATGATTTAAATATGCTTTTACTGCTCTGCCTGCAAAGCAATCTGATTGTGGCCTACCTATGGAGGTAGGCATTCAGACAGGGATCTCAATGTGTGCACCAACTTACTTGCCACCCAAAATGCATATTTATTAATTTTTTAAATGAAAAAGTTCTGAGTCCAAATCCATCAAATTATGTTACGCTAACTAGAACATCGGTGTTAAGTGACAGGATCCTCATATTTTGATTGCGCTGTTTGGGGTTTCATTAAAAGAGGAATCATTTAGGCAAAGGTGAGTAAGATTAGAAAGGCAGTCAGCAGGAGCCAGAGGATAAAGCAAGCAGCCATCCAGGCCACCTAATCCCTGGAAGCTTTGTCTTCTGTTTATACATTTTCAAGATTTTATCTACAGATGAGCATTAAAGTTAGAAACATACATATCTCTTTTTGATGAAGACCAAAATACTGGATACTATACTACAATACAAACGTGAGTCTGGAACCTCAACTAGGAAAGAAGCATCCAGGGTAGGGGGCGGAAGAGGGAGTGAAGAAGAAAAGGGGCAGTTGAGGAAGGATTAAATAATCTTCTTCCCACACTATTTTGTGGCCGCTTTGCGCCGGCCTTCCCTGCTCTCAAATCATCAAAAAAGTGCCTTACGGCACTTTTACGACGGCTTTGGGTGGCAGAACGCTCGTTCCACCGCCAGGCCAGGCGCTAGGATTGCGACATACTTTTATCAAAACTGATTCTTCACCTATAACCTGGATGGCTGTACCCTAGTGGGAGCAGTAACAGCCCCTTCCACCTTGGCCCATCAGAGAGTTCTCAGCTGAAAGTAAAATCACAGAACCTTGCACCTGGGAATTTTGCATCCCAGGGGGAAAAATAAACTTTAGTGACAAGTGGGGTATGGCTGTGAGGCTGTGCTTTACATTTGCCTAGAGCAGTGTTTCCCAAACTTTTTCGACCTGCGGTTCCGTTGGTCATTGGTGATGTCTGCCAATTCGCATTACACTGTTTTCTGAGAGGATTCCATGGCACTCTGCGGCTCCCCTAGCTGGTTTCCGCGGCTCCCCTGGGAGTCACGTCTCCCAGATTGGGAACCACTGACCTAGAGTAAGATTCTGTTTAGCTACAGAGGCACAAACCTGATACTATTCTCCCTCCTAGGACACAGAGCAGTCATGGGTGCCCTCTGATTTGGATTAAGACTATGGCATGGGCAAAAGGTTAAAGCCTCTTTCCTCCACACTGTGGTTCTGTTCTAGCAATTAACAGTGCTAATTACATAAAAAAAGAACTGTAGGGAGCCATATTGGTTCATTAGAAAAAACATCAAAAAAGCCACACAGTCCATCTTAACTAAATCCCACTCCCCCGCCAATGCCGCCGAAGCCAATCGAGTGAGCACTGCACACAGCGGGTGGGGCAGTCCAGAGCTCTCCTCAAGGTACGCCTCTGCTACCCCAATGGGTTTCCTTGAATATGCACCAGCTATTTTGTTGGTGCAGAACCTGCTAGACAAGATCTCAGTTTGCACCCAGCGTTTCTGGGAAGACGTTCCTCCACTTTCAGAATATAAAAAACAACACTTACTCACATCCCCAGCACTAGTTGAAGCATACAGGCCTTAGGCAGATAACAGAAGTAAAAGAGAAATGTGGCAGTCTTTATACTACCAAATGTTGAGATTAATTTAATGGGATGCACTACAGATAAAGTCAACAGAAGCTGGACTGGTAATATGTCTGTAATATTGCCTTGAGGCCTCCTCAAGGCAATAGGCAAGGGGACATACCTGTGTCGAGCCCCAGTTGCCTGGAGTATTTAACCCCCAAGGAGTAAGTCTCACCTTCAGGTACTAATTACAGAGGCGTTTCTACAGTAGGTGAGGTACTGTAAGTTGCGCCTCGTCCTAGTCCGTTTACAACACGGCACGAGGCGGCCCCACCCCCTCGCCGTTGGAGCCATTCCGTGATGCGCATGCTGCCCGTTCCCTTCGCATCATGGAATGGCTCCGGCGGCGAGGGGTGGGGCCGCCTCGTGCCGGGTTGTAAACGGGGACTAGGATGGGGCGCAACTTACAGTACTGCCCCTACTGTAGAAACGCCTCTGACTAACTAGACAATCATTTTCCTTCAGCTTCAAAATTCACCCAGCTGTCAACATCTATATCAATTGCATAACCCACAGCTAAGAAGGGCTTTTATGCTGGCGAGGTGCAACGTTCTCCCTTCTGCCCTTTTATGGGGTCGGTACAAAGGAATACCTGTTTCAGCAAGGCTCTGTTCATGTGGTATGAAGTGTGTGGAGACATCTGAACATATCTTTTTATCATGTTCTCTGCACAAGTCTTTCCGTCAGAAGTACCTTAACTTGATACTGGCGTGTTTTCAGGGCTGGATGGAGGCAGATATTCTCCGAGCCCTTCTGTCAACAGAAGATGATGGGAGACTTGATAACGTTGCAACTTTTGCTTCTTTGGTGGTGGCTACTCGGGAAATGAGGTTTGATGTATAGATTCATAGTGGAACAGTTTGGGGAGAATTTTTTGCAGGATTGTGGTTGTTGTCATTGGATGTGCTGGGGGATTTTTGGTTGTTTGTTTATGTTTGTCTGTTTTTTGATGTGTTTATGCCAATAAAGGTATCTATTCCATTCCACACTGACCTGTACTGACCTGGATGTTCATCTGCTCACCTCCAAATACAGTAGTCTCCAAATATTTACAATTGCAATAAAAATAAAACAAGCGTATCAGACCCAAACACTCAATCGACACATTGTCTAGTTTGCCGTATGTGTAACCCAGCAGCTATGTAGATGAAACATCAAGATAGAGAAGAAAGGAGTGCAGGGAAAACAATGGTATAGAAAAGGAGAATAGCTAAGCCATCACTGTCAGCGATGAGAAACAATTTCTGGTCTCTAGTGATTCAGCACGTTCAACTGTTACATACCATGTCTCCTTTCTCAAGTGACAATGTGTGCAATGCTCCATTCTTCTCTTTCATCAACTTGGCCCGTTTCCTCCATTTCTGAAGCACTTCTTTATCTCTAACAAAAAATAAAGAAAACCAACATTTCTGAAAGCTTTCTAACATGCATGGTACTGGACCACATCACCCTTGCTACATTTTACTGATAAATCGCACAGAAGATACTAATGTATGCAAGACAAGAGTAGCTGAAAGCGACAGTGCAAATATATTTGGGGCAAAGAGCCACATCCTATTGCTGTATATTAATTTATAAACAACCTGACTACCGCCATCATATACCTGGTCATTAGGTGGACAGTCATTAAGTGAGGGATACCTGTATATACGCTGGGTGGCTTGGGTCACATGCTGTCACTCTAACTCGGCTGACATGTATTCCTCTGTTCTGAGTTGTGCGCAGCACCAAATTTGACTTAGGATCAATGTAAAGCATCAAAAAGGAGGGCCAAGCTGTGTTAAGTATCCAAAGATTCCTATGTACAGTCCAGATAATCTGTAAATGTTGTCCACTCCGTCAAACAGTAAATAACGTCATGTGGTGGTAGAAGGGCATGACAGCATTCAAACACTGCATTATATTAATAAATAAATATATACTTGCTTTCTCCGTTGTTCAATTAAAGCCTGCTTCTCCTTCATTTCCTTCAGTGCTGCCAATCTGCTGTCTTCAGCCCTCTTACACTGAACGATCAGCTCATGTGATGAAACTGCAGGAAACATACTCTTTTTGCCCCTTTTGAAAGAAGTATATTGATAAAGCCAATTAACGTGCATTAAAGGTTAACCAAAACCAATGTATAACTTCAATGGCACAGGGGGGCAGATATATGGGCAGTCCAATCCTATGCTGGCCTCTGTCAATGTAACTAGGCCCCGCGCCATCGCAAACATGCCGTAAAGCATATTGCGGCAGTGTGGAGGCCTGTGCCAGCAGGTCTCTGCCAATGCAGAAGCAGCGCCCACTGGAGGCAGATGAGCTCCGTGCCAGGGAGGTAGGGGAGGGTGAAACGGGGCAGGGAGGGGGCATTCTGGGGAGGGGGGAGGGGGGCGGAACAGGCCCAGGAGGGAGGCAGACTCAGAGGAGGAGGCCTCAGTCAAATTCTATCCCCCTTTCTGGGCTTGAAAGCCTGACACGTAGCTATATACATGGAGCTATACCTATATCTGTGCCAGCTATTTAGCTGGTGCCCATCTGAGTAGCTCCATAGAGGCAGCTGGGGATCGACACAGGGTAAGGGGACGAATGTCCCCTTGCCTTGAGGAGGCCTCCAGCAGCCTCCAGCCCTGTGCTGGATACAGTGGAGCCTGCCCCAGCACCGCTGGATCCCAGCACGGGGATTTAGGATTGGGCTGTAAAAGTGTATCCTGTTTTCTACCACTTTCCAGTTTTATAACAGTCACAGTAGTATCCCTAAATTGAGAATGAACCTGGTGCTCTGGGCAGTTCTATCAATCAAGTTCCAAAGCTGAGGAGTATCCCTAACATTAGAAATGTTGGTATCAGCGATTGAAGGCAAAAGGAGAAGGGGAAGGCAAAGGATGAGATGGTTAGACAGCATCACCGATGCAACGAACATGAAAATGAGCGAACTCAGGAAGATAGTGGAGGACAGGGGGGCCTGGCGGGATATGGTTCATGGGATCACAAGGGGTCGGACACGACTTAACGACTGAACAACAACAATAACTTATATTTGGTTCTGATCCAAAAAATCTAAATAATTTGGCATTATTGTTTTGATTTTTCCAGAGAAGTGGATATTATTTTGGTAAAATCTGAATAGGCAATAAACATTTAGGCAGGAAGTTAGTTAGACATGACTAACTTGTTCCATTGATTTCACTACTAGGGTTTAGTTTCAGTGGGACTAGCTGTAGTTGGATTAGAGTCAAAATCTTTCTCTCTTTCCATGTACAAAAACTATGGCTCATGTGTTTTTCACTGGAATCAAAAAAGGATTTATAACCCATATGAAAAGGAGAGTAGGAGAGGTTGTAGAATATGTGCATTTTAAAGAATTGGTGGGGATTTATGCTTAATGCTACCACCATCATAAAGGAATTCTCATAACTCATTTTATGAAAAGGTCTCATACATTCACTACTGGCAACAGTTACTATTCATGTAAGGCCAAAGGAATGTTGCAGATGCAAAAAGTCTATTTCATTCCTTCTGATTCCAAGTCTACAATGCAAAACATAAAAGTTCCTTCCTTGCCACTGTATTCTTCAGGAAAAATCTGAACATGTGCCAAGCCACTTTTATAAGTTCTATCTATCCGAGCCTAAAAACAAGGTTTCACATTAGTGCAAATATAGGCTAGGCTCCAAACAGCTACTTTAGGCACACTCAGTGGGATTTATATTTTTTCCTCTGAATGGAAGAACTCATCTCCAGTCCTGTCACGGGGCATCAGGCTGTGGATGGAGAGAGGAGTGATTTACTGGGGAAGTGATTCACAGCAAAGTTAAAAGGTCTGCTCTTGGATCCATTCAAGATTAAACTGCAAACATTTATTGCATTTTAAGAACATTTGTTGTGGTTGCTTTTAACAACACAATAACCACAGATACATGTGCTTTTGATAAATAATATCACTTACACGCTTAGATTGTTATTGAAAGCCCTGTCCTGTATCCCACTACTAGTTGAGGTACAGCAGGTAGATATGCCAAACAGGGTCATCTCAGTAGTGGCACCTACTTTTAAAATCTTTGCCCTGGAATATTAGTTCTTTCCCTGGCTGCCTTCAGGCAGTGGGTCAAGGCACTGTTATTTCAGCATGCGTTGGATTGGACAGTAACTATTTGTTTAGTCCTTTTGTTATGGTTTATTTCTTGTTTTGCTGCTTCTCTTTCAATTTTGCTGGTTGGTGCTTTATTTGTAATGATACTGTACAGAAGCTCCCCTACTTAAGAACGTTCAACTTACAACTTTCAAGATAAAACTGTGGCTGGTCAGGGCTTCTGCCACTCCAAATATCACAAGACCTGGCCAGCTGATTGGGACAGATTGGGGAGTGTTAATGTGAACAAAAATGACATTGAATGGATGCAACTGAGGTCCCTATAATAGAGCAACAAAACATGCTAACGATAATGGTGATTCCTTAATGGTAATATTGAGGAGAGTTGGATAAAAGACTCAACATCTAGCTGCTTTTATATGCATTCAGATGTACTTCTGGAGGAATGAGAATCTCTTTCTGTATCTTTCTTCCAGAAAACTTTGCAGCTACTGAAAGACACACCTTCTAACTCCCAAACGTCTAACCATAAAAGCAGAAGTGTGGAAATGTTAATATTCTAGTACAGGGGTTCTCAACCTTTGGAGGCCCGGATATCCCCTATCACGGTCCAATTTTCTGAAGTACCCCCTGCTAATTAACTGGATTAATCAATTAATTAATTAGGTAATTAATCATTAAAAAGTACTAAAACAATTTTAAATGTGAATAAATGTCTTATTTAACTCTCTCTCTCTCTCTCTCTCTCTCTCTGTGTGTGTGTGTGTGTGTGTGTGTGTGTGTGAGAGAGAGAGAGAGAGAGAGAGAGAGAGAGAGAGAGAGAGAGATGCACACACACACACGCAAGGATCTCTTTTTTCTCCAAGTCACACTTCCCAAAATCAGCTCCTCCCTCTCCCACCCCACCAAAGTACATTTTCCAAAGTACAAAAATAAGCCCAAAATCAGAGACAGAAGGGCTCTGAAAATAATTAAAATTTAAAATCCATGTTAATTAACACTTAATTAGAGGCTGATGGGGCAGATAAGGGGCATGGCTTGGAGTATCCCCAGCAAGAGGTCCGCGTACCCCTAGGGGTACCCGTACCACAGGTTGAGAACCTCTGTTCTAGCAGATCATACAAGGCTGCTGCAAGGGTGTGATTCTTAGCAGGAAAAAGAGAGAAGCTTCTCCATCCTCCTCTTAATTCCATCTTACCAGCCAGCCCCGGCCAGCCCTGTTAGCCTGCTCTTCAATATAGTGTACAGGTAGGCCCCCATATCCACTGATTCGCTATCCACGGTTTCAGTTATCCACGGATCGTGGGGACCCCCCCAGACTTTTACTTTTTTGCCAGTAAGCTTCGTTTCTTCCTTAAAGAAACAGGAGAAGCAGCCTCTGGCTGCTTATTACAGGCAAGTAGAACGAGACTAAGTACTAGAGAGGCTCTGCAAGGTTTCTGTTAACCTTGCAGAGCCTCTCTAGTAAACAGAAACCTTGCAGAGCCTCTCTAGGACTTAGTCTCGTTCTACTTGCCTGCAATGGAGGCTGCTTCTCTGTTTGTTTAAAGGAAGAAACAAAGCTTGCTGAAAGAAAAATAAGAGCTGGGGGGGGCAAGCATGCCTGCCTGCAGGGGAGGCAGGGTGGGGGGCCCCTCAGGAAACCATGGAGGGGGTGTTCGCTCTTATCCACGGTTTCAAGTATTCACGGAGGGGCCTGGAACATACCCCCAGCGGATATGGGGGCCCACCTGTACATAGTTTCAAATGTAAGACCACCTAATATAGAGTACTGCAATGTAGGTGTACTGTAAATACATTTCCCCCCATATTTCACAGAAATGGGAATGTTGTAGTTGTGGACAGTCTGCATTGGCAGGGGGTTGGCATTAATGCTCTTGTAGGTTCCTTCCAATTCTATGATTCTATGATTCACCATTTCACAGACAAAAACACGGACGTGCTTGTAGCACTCGTTAAAAACCAAAGGACACTTTATGAGCCCTACTTCCTCTGCTGTTATATATTGTTGAGGGCCTTCCTGGATGTTCATTTATCCTGAAATAGTCAGTTCTCCACTGATTTAAAACCCATTATTGTTTTGCTTAGAGAAAGACTAGAAAAACATCATTGTCCTATAAATAACGTTTTCAACAGTTGAAAATCTATTACAGCAACAGCTGCAGTGTGTAAAAATAGCAAGATACATACTGCATGGTGCCTTGCTGTTCCCCTGTCTTCATTTACCTGCCTGAGCAGTAGACAGGATGCATTTCTTTCCTTAGGCTGCCATCCTGTGCATACTTACATGGGAGTAAATCCCACTGTTACCTACTTCTGAGTAAACGTGCATAGGCTTGCATTGTCAGAGGCCTAGAGAGCTGAGCCCTATGCAACACCAGTAGCAGCAACACAGAAACAAAATTTTAACAAGGTAACCCAAGAGGCCAGAACAGGGACAAAAGAGGGGCAGTGATTGCAATGTCAATGCCAATGCCGATATTTTACCCATATTATAGGTTGGGGAGCCTGTGGTTAAGAGATAGTGGTTTATAACAGCCCTGCAATGTGGTGCACTGTTAAAACTGCAAGTTAGAGGTAGAGCTGAAGGTAGTTTAAATTTCCTGCCAAAAATCATCACCCTCCTGACCAACCCCTCCTCTGACCTACCTGCTCCGGTGGAGACTTGGCACTCTGCTGGTGCACACGTGGGGCCACCAACCATTTGCACTGGTGGCCCTGGCCTGTGCGCCATTGCAGCGGCTACCACACCAGCAGCCTGGGCCTTGCACTGACGGAGTGCAAGTTCCATCAGCGCAAGGATCGGATAAGATTGGGCCATTAGTAGTGTTTGTGCTAGAATGCACACTGTCACCCACACAAAGAAACATAAAAACATGACAAAGTGCCTCATCTATTGTTACCTGGATGAAACCATGGACGATTTACAAGAGACACTCCCTTTTGTCCTGGTTCTAGGTAGTGAAGTTGTGGATTCATTGGTTGTCATTTTGTTAGACAAATACTCTTCTCTTTCATCTTGTATAAGTTCGTCCCTCAGCTTCTGAAATCGTATCATTTCCTCCTCATTAGGCCATCCGTCTGACAAATCCAAACTGGATTTCATGAGCTCTGACAAGTTTAACTTTTCAACAGGAAGCATTTCTATTGGAATCAAAAATAGGTCACTGTATACTCATCGACGGAACTAATCATGACCAATCTGATCTTTTTTTCCTTTAGATTTAAGCTTAAAGACAAATGTGGCGTACAATGGAAAGCCCGTCTAGCTTTTCTCAGCTTCTGCTTTCTTCGCTATTAAAGTGCAATCATAATCTGAAGGAGCAGGAGGCGGGGGGGGGGGGGGGACAGTCTTTATAGTGGCACAGGGAACAAAGCATGATGAAAAGAAAAATGATACATTTTGCAGCACTCTTCACTCTGCCACTTATATTACACTGATTTATCTACATCCTCTAGTTTCCTTCTTTTCACGCTAAACGCTCCCAGTAGGGTTGTTAACAGAAAGCACTGCCTACTTGAAAAACGTCTTGCTCCTCCAGCCTGTCCCTTTAAAAGAAGATCCGCCACTATGAATTTCTCTCATGGACCTGCCAATTCCCTCTCCTTGCAGTCAGAAGTGATGCAGCCTATTCTACCACCTAACTCCCTTCCTTGTGTATACCAGATCTAAGGTTTCGCTGATCCTCAATTGAAGGTTTTATGATTTAATTTCCTGGGCAATGATCTGGTAGGCAGGCAGGCTGGCTTTCTTACCAGCAGCTCTTCTGGGAACAGGCCCCCAGAAACATTGCAAGGGAACCAGATGAAGTGAGGGCTCTGCAACTCTCCACTACTTTCTCTCCCACCAAATACTTCTGCCACACAGTTCCAAAAACCTACTTTTTAATGTTTTCCTCTATCCTCAACATTAGACTATTGCAGGCAAATGTTGTGTCTCCTGAAAGATCAGAGGGAAGAGCTATAACTCAACATTTCACCACATTAATGGATCATGAGACAGAACACAAACCTGTTATATCTGATGGGATCTTGCTAACTACGTAGCCTGGTCTACGCATGCAGCAGAATGCAGCAGTAGAATGCCAATGTGACAGAATGAACGCCCTGGATACAGAAAACAAGCACAGCAGGGAGAAGGCTAGGCCTTTCTCCCTGATGTGCTGGATCTTTATTTTCAGGAACTTTTTACATGGTGGAGTAGTCAGAAATGGCATCTAACACCTGCAGTCTGAAGTGACACAGTCCATTCTACCTCCTTATTTTCATATGTAGACCAGGTCCATTCAGGTTTGATGCAAAGGGTGAACGTTGTTCATGTTACAGTTTACCTGGCCATTCCAATGCAACCCGTAATTGTTGTAGGGGGGGGGGGATTCCATGTGAAATCAACCAATGCATAAAACCTTAATGTCATGGATTTGGTTCATCTTTGGTACATTTGTACGTTACCATGAGATTTTAAAAAAATCAGATTTTTTTGTCCACCAGTTTTTGAGATATTGAATTTTCAAAATTGCCTAAAAATGCCAAAATTCACTAGCTTTCCTACCACCTGTGTGCCTTTGTTGTTTTACAGTGGAAGTGGGCAGGTGTTTAGTTCTCCCCCCGCAAACATTTGCCTTATGTCCATGACACATAAGAAAAGGAAATGATTATGATGTGTGTGTTGGCAGGGTGAGCAGGAGTGAGTGAGTATGTGTGTGTGTGTGTGTGTGCGCACACACACACACACACACACACAAATGTAGAGAATATTCTCCATGGTACTGAGAAAAAAAACCTCCTCAATTTCCAGAATTTTAATTGGAGCTGAAAACAAGATGGTAGATCACTCTCACAGCGCAATCCGACTTAACTTTTGTGCCTGTTTAACCAGCGACGCAGCGAGAACGGGAGGTCCCAGAACGGAAAAGGGATTCAAATCCCCTCCAAAAGAGGAATTCAAAGGGGATTTGAATCCCTTTTCCATTCTGGGGCCTCCCGTTCTCGTTGCGCCGCTGGTTAAACCGGCACAAAAGTTAAGTTGGATTGCGCTGTCAATGCCTTTAAATTGTTGCTGAACTTGTGTTTAGAGGATATCCAACAAAAGAGATACTGGATTTTTGATCTGCATAGTCAGCTGTCTATAAGTAAATACAATATCATTGAAGCTTTAAAGCCCTATTCGGCATAGGACTGGGATACCTCAAGGACCGCCTTCTCCCATACAATCCTGTTTGTCCTCTAAGATAATCTGGGAAGGCCCTTCTTAGGATACTGCCGGCATCTGAAGCCAGAGGGATGGCGGTAAGGTGTAGGGCCTTCTCCATTGTGGCACCATGCCTCTGGAATCAATTACCAGAGGAACGAAGACAGCCCCCTTGCTACCTGGTTTTCGGCAGGGTTTAAAGACCTATTTGTTCCGTCTGGCATTTGAGGAGGGAGGAACTACCTAGGCGCTACCTTGGAACCATTTTTACTTTCGCTGCTGCGACATGGTTATCTTTTAATTTTAATCTGCTCTGTACTCTCTTTTAATTGTATTTTAATTTTAATTGTAGAAGGTTTTAATGGGTTTTTTAATGATGTGTTGGTTGTTTTGTTTCTATATGTTGTTGTACACAGAACAGACACAGGACGGATGCCAGCACAACTCCGCTGGCACAGCGGGAATTCCGGGGGCTTTTGGACGCCCCTGGAGTTGTAGCAGCATCTGTCCTGCATTCGAACTGTGCATGTGCGGCGTCCGGGGGGGGGGGGGTTACGCCGGTGGCCGTCCTGCGTCCGGCAAGTTACACTGGCATAAGTGCACTTACACCGGTGGATCTACTTTTACACCGGTGCAAGAGTTACACAGGATTGGGCTGCCAGTTCAGGCAATTATGGTAAATGAATGCACTGAGAAGCTTGCATTAACTTCTACACAGTAGAAGGCATCAGGATATTACTGTGTAGTGCACTGGAACAGATCTTATACCACTTGGAACATATTTCAATTAGCAGCTATTGCACTAGTTAAGAAAGCATAGATGACCATATATGGAAAAGCTAGGGCACAACCCAGCACCTGAAAGGTGCATGCAAAACCACAGTGTGGAGGCAACATGTGCCTGATGCATACCAGGAGCAGGTAGGAACAGATGCATCCAGCTCCTAGGAACATGCACAGAGCCTCTCCCTGCCACAATGCCACACCTGAGCTACGCTGTGACCAGCCTGGCACAGAAGGACCTATAACTCGCCATCCACCACTATGGGCTCTAAAGTGCAAAGAATATCCAGCCTGCCAAGAACAATGGAAGTTCTTCTTCTGTGGGAGAATCTCACAGCAGGTAGAGTACTCAAACTGTTCTCACTAGAGTCCCCTAACTTACCAAGTCACTTTCCAAGGGTTGGGAAAGAGCAACAAGGGGTCAATAACGAGTGTACAAGGGTCTTCGAGACTTGCAACTGTATGAAGGATAAAGGAGGTCACAAGGCACCTGCTGTTACTTTCTTATTCCTGTTCTCTCCCAACTCCTGGAATGTGGCCTGGTAAGACTGTTGGAATCAGGGCTGGCCCATCCATGAGGCCAACTGAAGCAGTTGCCTCAGGGAACAGGTTGGTGGGAGACGCCCATCCCTGAGTGCCTATTTCCCTTCACTGCTCCTCCTTCCGTTCCCTGGATTGAAATAGGAAGAGAAGGAGAGAGAGGAATAGGAAATGTGGGTGGGAGGAGAGTGCTGAGTGGAGAGTGGGAGGAGAAGAGGCTGGCACATCATTGGCTAAGGGTGGTAGCATTTGGCATGCTACCTCAGGCATCAGGTCTTGGGCCAGCCCTGAATTGAACAGCCTTGTCTTAGGGTGCTAAATCACCCTTGTCTGCAACATGTACAGGGCCCAGGATGTGTAGTAATGCACCTGCATTTAGATGAGCTGGATTGTGACCCAATTGTTTTACTTATCCATAAATTAAACTTGTATATGCAATTGTAAGTATACCGTATTTTCTAGATGCTTCATTATTCACTGTTTTGACCATCTGTGGTTCCCAAGCTGGGGGTCGGGAAGCTCAAGGGGGTCACAAAGTGGTTTCTGGGGGGTCACGGGGTGTTGGCTGGATTGCTACCTCCACTGCAGAGAAAGAAGTGCTCTCATGGGGCTTGTTTGCTCACCTAGTGTTACTTTCTGCTTATCCTTTAGCATCTGTTAATATTAGCTCACCCCCCCCCCCAATGGGGCTGCTTATGAATACAACTCTAAAAATGTGATTTATTTTTAAAAGTGTGATTTATTAAAAACAATCACATCACTTCCTGCTTACTGACACTACTTCCGGCCCTGCCGGCACAATGATGTCGCTTCCTGCTTAATGACATCACTTCCGGCTCTAGGTCTTAGGGGGGGTCCTGACAGACTGTCATTCTACAAAAGGGGGTCCCAGTGCTGAAAAGGTTGGAAATCACTGATCTAAGTGGAGAGTGCTTGAATGTAGAAAGTGTTAGATGAACACATACAAACACAGGAGATTATGGTGCACAATTAATATAATGTAAAATAAATGCCAGAGAAAATATGCATTAGGTGGAGTTAAAAGGGCAACATACTCAGTTCCCAAAGTGACTGGCATGATAAATGCTCACAGCTCTGGGAAAGTCTCCTGAACTTGAAATCTCCCTGCTTATGAAATGTCATCAAGGCTAAAAACATTTATGCATGGAGTATAGAATCCCTGAAGGCTTGGCTTTCAGTCTAATTGGCCTCCTGGGTAGAACACTTTATACTTTTTATTCATATACATTAGCAAAAGCCTTTTAAATATAAAAGGTTAGGAATAAAACTTTGACCAAACTGAACTTGCATACTTGATATTCCCTTTCCAAACACTTTGTGGTTTCGGTCTTTAAATCCTGTACTTTTGAGTTTCCTCACTAAAATAACTGAACTACTCCAGGAACGTTTCCAAGTAACCTGTACTATATAACACGTATGTAATGCAGGAGATCCAAGATCAAGCTCCCTGAGGCATCTGGTGGGGCCACTGTGTGATACAGGAAGCTGGATTAGATCGGCCTTTGGCCTGATCCAGCAGGGCTCTTCTTAAGTTCTTAAGCTCATTTGTCTATTTTTTCTTTTCTTTAAGTTTGTCCCATGTCATTGTTTTGAAGAGTGCAGATGTAGCACTGGGGGATGGGATGGGCAGCCCAATCCTGCCTAAGATGTGGCAGCCAGTCGAAATGGCCGGCCACTGCATCCCAGGCAGGATGCAGCCCGTGTCAGCATGGCCGGGACTTGGAGGAAGGGGACATTTGTCCCCTTCTCCCCGGTGTAAGCCCTGGAGGCCCCAATAGGCCTCCTCAGATGTAAGCCAGCTTTAGTTGGCACATATCCGGGGAGGCCGTGTAAGGCCGGCCTGGCCTGGCCTGGCCTGGCCAGGGGCCGGGTATATGGCGGAGTGTGCCGCCAATATCCCCCTCCCAGGCCTGGCTGGTCAATGACCCCCTCCTCTGCCACTCCGGCCTGCTCTCCCCGTGCCCTCTCGTCAACCTGCACAGGACTCACCTCACCTGTGTCCAGCAGCACAGGTCCTGGAGGGTGGTGGTGTGAGAGCGGTGCCAGCCTCCGCGCCGGCACCGCTTACACCCAAGGTGGCATGAAAGTGCCTTCATCAGAGCGTGCGCTCCGTCAGCCTAACTGTATGCAGGATTGCGTCCAAACTCTTTCCTCCTGCTCCTTTTCCCAAGCTGTTACTCCAAGGGAGTGGAGTGGAATGTCAGTACTTCAGACCTTGCACGTTTCCTTACCCTGAACCTAACAACTTGGGAGATGATTTGATGAGGAAAATGGTGTGAATTCACTCTCTCTTTTCCCACTGCCACTTTCCTGATCTTCAGTTCAGCCATTTAGGGTGGCTAATTATTAAAACTGTAGAGGATCCTGATTAAAGATCCCATACACTGGATACGGTTTGGCCCCTAGATTCAGTTCTCCATCCGCTGCATAGGCAATTGGCAGGCACTTGCAAAATTGATATCATCTATCTGATCAAGGGTGCACACACAATTCCTGATCTAACAACATGAAATCTGCTATGGCTGCTAGATGCAGCAACCCAGCACCTTGAACCTTGTGCAGGGTGTCTGTGGGGTTTGAAAAGCCTGCAACACAATTCGGTGCTCTCCAATATATGGTCCATCAAATGTGATCACCTCCATAAATACATAATGGTATTATGTACCCTGGTCCAGCAGGTTCTGGGTACGTGAAAATATGTGCATGACTTACATAATAGACCACAGGAAAATATTTGTTTAGAAATGTGCCAAAATACAAACGATTGCTGCAACAAAGACATGAGCATTTTTCTCACTTCACATTTTACAAACATCTAGCAGTTTTTTTTTCCTAACACCTTCACCAAGAACAGAACAAGAGCAGCACAGAAGGTTAAAATGAGATTTTACAATATACTCCTTGGAATTTGGAAAACAGCAAAAATAAATAAATAAATCATATATGCACTAACAAAGGCAATTAGACAATTGAAGAGACCTACTGCATATTTTAGTGTATAATTTATTTTTATACAACAGCAATTTAATGTATGATTTGCAGACATATAGCTTTAACAAATACAGTACTGAAAAACATACAGTATTTTCAGAAATGTTTACAATAATTTCTGAGACAAAATGTAACATGTGTACAAATAGATTTCTGTTAGAGTGGGCCTGCATAACATCAAATATTAATGTTTCTGACTGTATTTTCTTTTATTTCCATTGTTGATCATAAGAGTGGGATAATAGTAAGTGCTACAAGCTTCCCCAGTACATAGCATAATTATCTTTCTCATTGGAGGCATAATTTTCAAACAAAAGTTTAGCATTCTCGTACTTCTAGTAACTGTGTAACGTTAATATGAAACTCAGCAGATAATCCAAACTGGTTCTTTGAAGACAAAAACTACTTGTAATAATTTAAGAGTATTTTTTTTGGGGGGGGGGGGTTGACAAGTGATCATGCCCCCAATCAGATGTGTGCACATGCTGTGATGCTCCTGCATGACTGGGCTGTACTGGCCACATCAATCTTTGCTTGGAAGTGTCCTCTCAATGGGGGAATCTCATGTACACATTGGAACATTGCCTTCAGTAAATTTCAAAAACAAATTGCCTCATTTCTTTTCTAAAAAGTCATTATTGGGAAGATTATTTTTATCATTCATTTGCACATTTTGAACAGTTTTACACTCTGCTTATGTAAAGGGTATTTGGTAGAGTTGTGGCCAAATTTCTTGCCCTTTAGCAGAAACTCATATTGTACAACCTAAGAGGCAATAACACTGTTCAATGGTCACACAGATTCTAAATCTTTGCACCAGTTCTCTGCCCAAGACGTTTGCATAATATTGCTGCAATGCTAACTTCAAGCTGTATTTTGTGCTGCTGCAGTGATACAGCATTCTGATACATTCCACCGTACATTCCACCGTACATTTATGTGACGGTAAACAAAGTCTTAGGATCAGAGCATAATAGTCATGATACTTTATGTCAATTGGCTATTTTATTCTGGAATAGGCAATTATCTCTGACAAGCATAAGAGGAGTACATCACTTCACAATAAAGATTAGCTAATTTCTTAATACAGGCTGTTCTATGAGAGGAAATTCAATTTCATTTCAAATTAACCACCCTTGTATATTTTAGTCATGAAAATTTATCAAAGACATTAAATAACTACAATGCAATAAATAAAAATATCTTATTTAAATGTCATTTTAAAAGATAACTTCTTAAATGTTATATATATATATATATATATATGTTCATACTAGTGATAGCAATATCGAGCGATTGCTTCAAATACTCAGTGCGCCAGGAATCTCCGAAAGCTTCTGGATTTAAATGGAATTAAATCTATAAACCACAAAATTTTAAAAATATATTATTTCTTGTATGGAATTCAGGACTTTTTAGGTGTCAAAAAATAATTTGTAACTTTAAGTGCTAAACTATCACTACTTCTGATACAGCACCAACGATGCTATATTCTTCTATATACATAATGGATGCAGTAAATGCAGGAACATATTTGTTTGGAGAAATAGGCAAAGCATTTTGGAGGGGTATGTTTACTCCAATACCAGAGAGTTGGATTGCACAGCATCCAAAGCTGGAGAAAAAATGACAACAAAGAAAAAGAGGCAAGTCAACTGGTATTCAAAATGGTGGAAGTTGGGAGAAAGACTCATAACACACAAAAGCAGTAGTAGTGTTACAGGCAATATTCAATTGGCGCCAGCAAGGCCAGCCCAACCATGAGGCCAAGTGAAACAGTCACTTCAGGTAGCAGATTGGTGGTGGTGGGGGGACCCATCTCTGTCCACCTAGTTGCCTCCACTGCTCCTCCCATTCCCTGAATTGGAAAAGGAAGTGGGGGAAAGAGAGGAAGATGAAATGTGGAGGGGGGGGGAGAGAGTGCTGAGTTAGAACATTGGACAGTGGGAGGAGCAGAGGCTAGCACACCATCAGGAACGGAGGGAAGCATTTGGCATGCCCTTTCAGGAGGTTTTGGGCAGGCCCAAGGTGCCAGTGACATGAGAAAAAACAGAATGCATACAACATTTGTTCCTGCAATAAGTTTGTATTTTCCCAGTAGCTTAACACTGTAGTTCAGCTAAACGGAAAATACAATTTTCCAATAGATATACGAACTCAGCATGGGACTGCAGAGGGACGTTTCATGGACCATGCCTAGCAAACAGGTAATAATTGATGGAAACAACTTAGTCAGAGATCTCAAACAGTTATAGAAGAACACTATTTTCTTACATCCATCTCATTCAGACATCACAGTGACGCCATAAATGTCACATTTTTGGTTGCCAGGGCCATGCCTCAGCCTCATGCATTTCCCCTCCTTCCCTTTGTATGTTCTAATTTACTTCCTCACTTCTAGTTTACCATGACATCTGCAGACTATGATTACTGTAGACTAGGGGTGCATGAACATCCCTTGTCGTGGCCCGGAAGGGCTGAGGAACTTGCTCATGTTCCAAATAAATATGCAAATTCTCAAGGCTTAGTGAGCTATTGCATCCGTTTATCACCAAGTATCCAAAAGCACCCACACCTCACTGCCTCTGCTGCCACCCTCACCCCTGTCCCAAGGCACCCAAGTTTCCCTTGGGACAGGGGAGGCGGCAGCAGCCAGGCCTTCAAAGCACTTCCGCTGCTACTGCTGCCTCCTCTTTCCCAGCCCCAAGGCACTGTGAAACACTTACCTGGGGCAGGGGAAGGCAGTGGTGGTGGGAGAAGCCTGGGGCATGTCCAGGCCCCGGTGGAGTGTCTTTTCCCCACTGGGGCTGCATTTCCCCATCTGGGGCTGCTTGAGGCAATGGGGTGAACAGAGGTCTTATTAGCTTGTACTCATTCACATGTAATTGGGGCTGTGTTCTCTTTGATCCAGCATGCAAGAAATAGATACATTTCTACTGCAAACCGTAATTTGCCTCCATACCAGAATTTGAAAATGTGTTTTTCAATCTTGCTATAGAGGTAAACTATGGTTTGGAGTAACCATAGTTTGTCCTATTTGGATGTCTCAGCAAACTGTGATCTAAAAAGTGCAAAAGGGAATTGTAGCACACAAGGTAAGAAGGAGGTGCACAAACTCGAGGCAAGGTTTGTTTGTAGTGTCTGAATCAGGTCACTATATAATCTAGATTAGACAAACTGGAATTAGGACGTGTATAAAATAAAAAACATTAAAAAATGTTGTTGTCTTCTAACGCTAACATTCCACTAAACTCACTAATGAAGCTCATCTGTTTCCACAAATCGTTGAAAGCTTTCCTACGATCTGGTGGTCTGTCGCATTTTCTCTTGTATTCTTTAACAATGGCCTTTGCTTCTTGTTCTAGCGGAGAAGGCAATTCTGCGAAATACAGAATTTCAAGGTATGTACACTTTATAAATGACTAAATTGATACAAGATAAATCTATAAGTATACTGTGAAGAATCTCTTGCTGTGACAATAGTTTGTTCCTTCAACGATCCTTCGAGTCCAGTGATGATACTTTTGCAGTGATGATACTTCTTCTTGAGAGATAATAAGTTAATATATAGAAATGATAAATTTGTTTATTGAAAGTGGAGCAATAAACCGTTGAAGAATGATGGCTTAAAACAAGGATTAAAGCTGCACTGCGTGAGCAGCTGCCAAGCTGATCCTTCTCTCAGGTCTTTCAGTGCATCTTCTCACTGATCTACAACATTTCTATTTGCTGGATGCCAAAGGGTGATGAAAGCACTAGATAACATTTGTTGTTCAGGAGGTTGTGTGCTACTTTCTCAAGTGACAATACAAACACATTTGTCTTGAATGTTTCAAAAGCTCTAAATATGGTTAATGTAATGTACAAAATAGGCACGACGGGGATCCCCGACTCTGGGCAGCGGGCGGCTCAATCAGGGGACCTGGACCATGACACAAGAGGACCCTGACACAGAGTTGCCCACCCAAAGCTTAGACCAAGTCATTCTTTGGAAACACACATGGTGCTTAACAGCACCATTTGACAGTTGCGTTGCCAGTGTGACGTGGACATTTCATCTGGGTCTTTCAGTGGGGGAAGGGTAGAGAACCTGCATACAGAGACTGCAGCGGCAGGTTTAAAAACACAGTCACTTATGCCAGTAATGGTGGGCAGACAGATGATAAAGGACTTGACAGACCCCCCCCCCCCTTTGATAGTCAGAGGTCAATGGGAGCGGTTACAGAGAAAAGAGGAAGAAACAAGGGTGAAGTATAGACACTCCTCTCTTTCTCTCCCTGTTTGGACTGAGGTTATACTTTGAGAAATGGGCACAGAGGTGGCCCTTCCCCCCACTCACCACCTTGGACAAGGGAGTGTTACAAGCTATTCTTAAAAATTGAACTATAGCTCCAAGAAATATGATTATCATGGATGGGTTGCCCCCACTATTACTTTACATTGGTGCCAAAATCAGATACGTGTGGGCAGGAAACTGAAGTTGGGGGAAGGAAAGTCAACTCTCTGTGGGTCCTCCACAGCATCTAAATTTCCCCATTTCTAATGTAATAGAACGAAGCCAGGCTCCACTACATTAAAGAGGTGGAAAATTATTCTGGGCCTTGGACTGTCTGTCTCAGAAAAATGGTCCAAGGTAATCAGAATTTTTCAGAAGATCTTCGATCATTTCTGAGTGAATCCAAGGCAAGCTTGAAAGAGCTCGATCATGTCTACACATGCCCAAGTTGGCCTTCATCCATAAACAGGAATTCTGCCCTGTTCAGAAATGTGACAACCCAAGTAAATGTCCATCACATCTACATATGTGTCAATATTAAACATACATAATGTGTGTAATCATGCAGTTTCCGGAAGTTAACAAAACAATTAAAAATGCCTCATGAAAGTGCCTTCATCTCTGTCTTAACTCTCAGCTGATAAACAGTACAATTTCATTATTTCCTGTTCCCAGTGCAAAATAATATTTCACCACAATAATGTTGCATCAGAATACCATCATCATTCCAGAACAAAACTCTATTTTGTTCAAAAAAAGGCTTCCCAATTTTTTACCACACATAAAATACCCACATAGTTCAAGTCAGTATTATTATTATTATTAACTGTATTTACATACCACTTTTCAACAAAGATGTCCATAGAGTAGGTTTCACAGCAAAATCAATCAGTCTTATGAAGTGGGTACTGATGTAATATAAACACAAATACACATTTTTCCCTGTAATCCATTGTGGGAGGCCAAAATTACAGTTCAGAGAAGGATATTTCTCTGGACTGGGAACTGCAGGTAATACTGGTGTAACTAGTCATGCAGTACTAGATAAACTCGGATGGCATTTTAGAAGGTTTTGTTTTTTAATGTTCTATGTCGTGTCTTTCAGAGGTACCATGAATATTGCTACTGACAACTCAAGAGTGACACTTCTTTATCTGTTCTGAGTCACAGCACTAACAAAGAGGCAGAAGTTGAAGTACGAGGGGTAGAAACTTTATATGAAATATAACCCATATGAGAAACACATGCGATACTTAACACGATATTTTTAATTACTCTTCAGGTTTCTACTCTTGCTTATAAAAGTTGCACCTTCTTTCTCTTTCTTCTGGGCAGTCACACCTACTATTTTGCTTTCAGCTATCCCCATCTATTTCTCTTAGATGGCCACAATTACACAGGACAGTTATTTATTACATCATAGGAAAGGACATAACATAGTAAGGGTTGATTCACAATAGCTGTGACAGATTGTTATGCTCACAAATGCACCCAAGAAAGTGTTGCAGTCGATGAAACCTGTTTCAAGAAGCTACACAGACCATGGATGCAGCCACCCACAAAGTGCTCTTTCACAACAGCAGGGATAACTATCTGGCATCCTTGAAACCTATGTTTGCACAGAGAAAGCTTACATGGAGGTAGTATAACCAAAGGGATGAGTGGGGACACTCTGTATAAAAATGAAACAGGGCAAACGAATGCATTTTCATCCTCTCTCTATCACAAACATCCCACTGAGACAGATGAGGAAGCCAAAGTGCCCTATCTGTCCCCAGTGTAACCAGACTCCAAAAAATTAACTAAATGGACCATTAATGACCCTAATTGCCCAATCCTATGTGTGCGGTATGCTGGTAGATTCCAAGATCTGCCAGTGTACCATGTGGTCCGCTATTGCGGCAGCCTATCACTCTGCAAAGTGCTGCTGCCAGCCATTGGCGTGGCTGTGGTGGCAATTACGGCGGGGACTATGCCAAGGGTGGATCAGCGCAGCAGTGGTGGATGCCGAATCCAGAATCCCTAGCTTGGCCTGGACATGCTCCCTTTGGCCGAACAGATCTGCTCCAGCAAAAGAGCCGGCGTAGATCTGAGTAGGCCCATAGGGGTACCAGTAACTAATTTTTTTCTTTACTTACCTCTCCCAGTCAGCCTGGTCCCCAGCGGCCCACAGTATGCAGTGGATGCTGAATCAGCAGCCCTGCACCATGCAGCCCAGTCCAGGATAGGATTGGGCCATTAGGCTGCAATCTTACACACACTTACCTGGACAACCCCACTGAACATAGTGGGACTTACTTCTGAGTAAACACACATAGGATTCTGCTGTTACTATAATAAGCAATAGTTGAGTTTCAACAGAAAAAGATATACAACAACTCTAGCTCCAAAGCTCCTGACACCTAATATACATGTAACAGTGGCGTCACTGATGTGTGGCGGGCTGCCGGGGAGTGATGCGCCTGACACGGCGGGAGGGGGCGATGTGCCCAACGTCGCATGGCGCGTCACCCCCCCGCCGAACCGCTCACCCCCGCTGCTACTGCTGCGCATCACCCCCACTGGGCCGCTGCCACCGCACATGAGTCCCTGCTGCCACCTGGCCCCGGCTCGCACCGGGATCAGGCGCCAGTGGGGGTGACGTGCAGTGGGCCAGTGGGGGTGATGCGGCGGCAGTGGGGGTGGCGTGCTGACCTCCTGCCAGGGGGTGAAGCGCACCCAGTGACGCCACTGTACATGTACAGTGAACTGTTCTTATCCATGTTCTCCTTCTCACAGCCCAATCCTAACTAACCTTCCAATGCTGGTGCAGCCGTGCCAACGGAGTGCATGCTGCAGAGTGAGTGAGTGAGTGAGGTCACAGAGCCCTTCTCAAGGTAAGGGAACATTTGTTTCCTTACCTCGAGGCTGCATCAGTGCTGGAAAGTTGGTTAAGACTGGATTGTTAATGAGGTAAGTACAAGTTTTCAAAAATGTATTAAAAACCAACATACCTGTAGTATTAGGTTCCGAGTAGTCAAGATTTTGATTATTGATCTTTCGGAGAAAGCATAAAATAGCTGGCAGGCCCTTCTGTATCACCTCAGGAGGTGGAGACTCCAGAGGACAATGCCTGAGATTCAAGGCTGTAAGTGAAGTTAAGTTACCTGCCAAGAGAGAAAGAAAATTGTTTGAATTATTTGCAAAGAAAAAGCACTTCTCAGAGTCTGTTCTGAACCTGTCATAAAAAGCAGCTACTTGGAAAAATTAAAGACAGAACCATCTACTGTGTTGTAACACTTCTAATACAAAGATGGTGACAGTTCCTAAGCCTTAAAGCCAAACACAAAGGTCTTTATATAGTCAAGAAGTATAGCCCCCACCAGCTGTCTTCCATCCACCCAAAGCACTAAGCCTCTATTGTTGCTTTCCTTTCTATCCCAAAGCATCCCCATCCCTTGTTCATTTTCCTTGCCCTGCCCAAATTTATTCTTCTCTCAGCCTCAAGCTGCATCTTTCCTCCTTCCTCCAATCTGACATATAATCACTCTAGAGACTCCCTGCCAAGAGACCCCACCAACTGTACTTTGTTCTAGTTCTTCACTCAGCTCCATTCTCTTCCCAGGCTGCACCTCCTTCCTTCTCTCATCAAACCTCTAGGTATCATGTGCCTGGGAACAGAATATAGAAGGGAAGAAGCAAAGAAAAGTCTTAAATAGCTTCTTTTCCGATTGCCTGGGAGCTGCACACTTGAACATCCCAAGAGCTGCATGAAGCTTCTGAACCACAGTTTAAAAGACCTGAGAGTACTTAGAGTGCTTTCAAACAGCACAAAACACCCTCAAGTTAGACTGTACAAAAATCCAACTCAAAACTGACATAGACCACTTCTGTTCTTTTGGAAAACACTTTTGCCTCTTATCTTACAAAAAGTGCTTGATTGCATTTGGATAGCTACTCTCCATTCCCCCCCTCCAAAAAAAAAGTGGTTAAAAGATTTATAAAACTGTTTTTTGCATATTCTCCAAAGCTGCTTCTGGACACTATGGAATTATCCCAGATCAGCTCTGTGTACAACATGAGGGCAGAAGGTATGTGCTACTTTGTACTGTATTACCTGAATACATGGAGACAATTCTTTTATATATTTTTTATAATTCTTTCATATACAAAGCAAGACAAATACAATAGCTTTCTTAATGCTAGACTCTATTCTGTGGACACACCAGTAAACTCTAGCAGCTAGAGTCTACTGGTGTGTCCACATAATGAAAGAGCAAGACATTGTGAAGATGAACTTTAACAGGGCAAAATGTGAAACGAACTTTTTTTTTAAAGCTTTTCAACATCAAACTAATAAGTCAAAATTACAGCTAAGGCTACATTTTTCATCAGGGGAGGGGGAGGGAATATTAGAAAATAAAGGACACTGGCCATAATTCTAAAGCGCATGTACAGAACAGATTCACACTTCAGCTCCTGAAGTGGCTTGTCTCTCCAAGCCAACAAACCACTTAAAACCATTTGTGTGCCCTGTAATTTGTGATCTTGCAAAAAGCAGTACTACTGTGTCTAGTTTTTTTTTACCATCTTATCTTAGAAGACGAAAGGAAAAACTTCTATTGTACGCATGGGCCTTTTGCTCATGCACACCTAGGGCCTATGGATTACTGCTTCTATTTTCTTAGATTTATAGTACCTTCTCTTCCATACAAAAATCTCAGAGCATGAAAAAGTATTATAAAACAAATTGTAAAAATGGTTCCTCTCAAAGGCTCACAATATAAAAGGCCAGCAGATAAAATCTCCATCAGCTGTAGCTTGACTCTGCTTATTTTTGCTGGATGAAGGGTTTTGAAATTTCAAAGCCCACATACTCTCAGCCACAGAATATGTCTCAATAAAATATGCAGAATTAACCTTTCCTGCCTCTAACAGAAAGAGAAGTTTAAGTCAAAGCAGAATGGGCAATCTTTGAAAAATAAAGAAAAGTACAACCATGCTCACAGTACGGAAATCAGGGAGGAGAACAAATGACTTACACACATACCGGGCACAAAATTATAAGCCACAATTTTACTGATAGAGCAGCCATTTATATTTTGGCACAAGGGGTGAGGGTCAGCACCAGACTTTGCTGGGCACTGAAGAACGACGTGGTTCCTGGTGCCTTTGTACCCTGACCCTAAGTCATTCCTCCCACTGGCTCATCCACCCATTGCACTAGACTCAGCCTACACTCTGGAGCACAGTGGTGGGTGGGCAGGGGAAGTTCCTCTCCCTCCCCATCCTGAATTGCTTGCAGGCAGTAGTCCTGCTGCCTGGGCATGTGCTAAAAGACCAGCATCACCTATGTGTGCACTTCCTTCTCTCTACCCACCCCAGAGGCCAATAGCGATTGTTCCCAGGGGGCATGAGAGGACTCCAAGGAGAATCCCATTGCTTGCCACACAACCCACCGCAGCCTACAAGCTGACTTACAAAAATCTAGAGTCATGTGGTATCCTGTCAGCAGTCGGACTGCCAGAACTTTATGATGACCCTACTTATGCTTACAAAGGTAATTTCCTAGGAGGTGGGCTTACTGGGGCATGTGCCAGAATCCCATGGCACCTGAAAGGCATTTGCTGATCTGCTCTTCTCCATCACTGGCTGCCAGGGAATCACAGCAACCTAGAAGCTGCCTTATGAAAGTTGCATGGTGGACTCTAGATTTTCTTACGTCTAAGGGCAAGTTACACATAGAGTTAAGAAAACCTAGAATCACAGGTTTGAATCTTGAGGGCGCACTCAAGATTATCACAAGTCAGCTTCTAAACTGCCAAGCAATGATGAGGCAGAGTAGATCAGCCAGGTCCTTTTGAGGGTCATGGGTCCCAGTGCATGCCGCAGCAGGCCTGCCCTCTGTAGGGGGAGCAAGGCCACCATGATGTTCCTTCTGACTGTTTACAGATTACTGTCCAGAACATCTTCTGAACCAGGGAGGAAGAGAGGCCTAGAGCATCAAGGGTTGTGCTCACGTTGCCCCACAGCCACCAACATGGAGATGTAGCTCATAGCTAGTACGGTATGTGGTATACTGGCACCCATACCTGAAAACTTCCACTGCCTGCCACACAAGGGCCCTCTGTGGAGACTTTGCAGGGAGCCCTCACCTGACATCATCATGCCTGCCAGATGTCCAGCTTCCATGGAACAAAGGCAGCCTGGACCCCCTTTTTTTTCCAGGTATGAACTGTGTCAGCATGATTTCTTCCATGGTCCATGCCTAGTTACCTTGTCACCCAGCCATCGAACCAGGAAAGCAGAGGGCAGGCATTGCCACTAGAATCCAGAGGCGTCGCTACGGTGGGGGCGGTACTGTAGGTTGCGCCCCGTCCTAGTCCCCCGTTTACAAGCTGGCACGAGGCAGCCCCGCCTCCTCCAGTGTAGGCCTTGGGGCAAAGTCCTACACTGGACTCCCCAAGCTTACTAGAGGCAGGCAATGGGAGGGAGGAGTCACCACTCAATAGGGTGGTGGCTCTTCCCTCCCAGCAAATGCAGATGGAAACTATGGCAGCTGACTAGAACAGGGAGTTGGGCCAACTGGCTGAGCCCTCAGGTTGGTGTGGGCCCTTGTGCAAAGTGGTGATCCACAATAGGCAGTTTCAGTCTATTACACCAACCTTCTCACCTTCCCTATTGTCATGCCAGGCACAAAGAAGTGCTCCAACTGGGGGGCAGAGAATTTCCCCTACCACTAGTGGACACGTGGGCTATCTTATGCTGTAAACTTCCTATGTAATCTGCTTCCTATTAATAGGTACCACCCAATTCCATAAAATCAGTGAAAATTTTACCATAGATATTGGTGAGAGGATGACTGAATGCTTTATAATCAGCACTTAAAAGAAAAAACCAGCTGGCAAATATTATAATTTTGGCATCCACTATTTTATCTACAATTTTCTGTTTTCCATCACATTTATCACATGTGGATAAATATCTACGGCTGATTGCCTTTGGGTTTTTATTGATTTAACAGCTGCTGGTCCTGATTTTGATTACAGTATGCTTTCATTGTATTATACTTTGTTTATTATTTGTAATTTAATATTTTTCTAAACCATGTAGAATTTTTAAAATGAAATTAAAATATCTTAAACACAAAATAAGAATAAATAAAAATGATATAGAAATATTTGCAAATACAGTTTGTTGAAATAGCCTTGTTTGCTTTGCATCCTGATTAAAAGTACACTTCAGGAAAACCTACAATAATTTTGTTTTATGGCAAAACACAAGTTCTATTCATAAACAAATGGAATTTTACTCTTGGATAAAAGAATATTCTTTACGCATAACACTTCGCTAATTTAAGGTAAACATAGCTTACATCCATTTGGGGAGGACAATATGGAAAGTGTCAAGATCCTGACGGCAGTCAATAACACATTTTTATGCTTCCTTATGAAAATTGCATTTTAAGAAGTCCACACACAGCTTGACTGAACATCAATTTTTTTCTTACTTACTGAGAGTGTAATACTTAATATTCTGTATGAGTCTCTACTTTATTCATGACTGTATTATGCAGTATATTTGCACATAAATTCTTTCTACAAAGTCTTGCCTGGATGACAAATATCTTAATAGAGCAGATTTGCCTTATTCTCAATTACCAGCAATTAAAAGCTATCATGAATGTTGTAAAACAAAATTCCTGTAGAATTTTTAGCTGTTGCAATAGCAATAGTCTTGCAGTTTCCAACGTCCTAGTTATTTCCTGTGCCCCTTTGTTGCCTTCTTTTCCTAGGCTCCCCCTCACCCCCTCTCATAACAATTCAACTATCTCTGCATAATGTGAAAATCTTTCTCTACACACACACACACACACACACACACACACACACACACACACACACTTTTTGGCCATATAGTAAGGAATGTTTTCTGAAGATACAAAAGCTGCTACTATAGCCCAATTCGTTAGGTGCAGAAACCCCTTCTGTAGGAGGCTGTATGATTTGTAGATCTCATTACACAAAATATACACAACTATACTATAGCATTAACGTAAGATGCTTAATGAATAAGAAATGAAGTTTATGCATTACAAGCATTATAAATGTGTGCCAAATGGGGGTTAATGTGTAATACACTTGCACCGGGGGGGGGGGAGGATATCAGAGTAACAAACTGTGACAAGGAGGGAAAGGGACTAAAAGGATTTTTAAAAGTTTGACATACTGTACTTTTAACAGTTGACCCATTTGGGAACTGACCTATTTTCCTATAGAGTCCAGTATACAAAATCCTGGTTCTTAAAAGTGTGGATGTTATAGATGACCGCCTACATTATGGACAAGTGCTTTAAGCTGCTCAAGCATGCACTTAATGTTTTGCTATTAAAATCAATATTTCTGAAAGAAACTAAAATATCCTGAACATGTAAACATGCCTCTGGGCTTGCACTCTGTTTTTGGCCCAGTTTGTTCTGCCCACTGTAGGGAGGTGCATGACCCAGTCTTTGTGTTGCTAGAAAATCCTAGGAGATCATTAAGGCAGGTGATCTTATTCTTTTTGCAGATGTTTAAAATTCTGAAATGGCCCCATGTGACCTTGCTTTTTCTAGCCCTGTGCAGACCGTTTTGAAGGCAAGAAGCCCTCAAAACAGTCTCTGCGCATGTGCGAAAATTCTAAAAATACCCGTATTAACGCGCTGCCTGGGCCTTCTTTTAGAAGGCCCTGGAGCGCCGGCGGGGTCGGACGCTCCGAGGCCGGCTCCCGGGCCGGCCTCAGAGCGTCCGGAGGGCGACGCGCGCACCCCTGCCTCGGGGTGTCGCGCGTCCTAGTGACGCTTCTGATCATTCGTTAGTCCAGATGACTGTGACTCTGCAACCAGGCAACAAAGGTATGTCAAGTTGAAAGATGGCTAGGCTAGGTGCACAGCCATTCAGGGCATTTCCAGAAGTGGGTGGGACCAACCCAAACATCTCAGAGTCAGCAGAGTTCAAAGCGCTGGAACAATGGAGTCTTTTGCACCAGCAACTGGCAACTCAGGATGAATAGTTCAAGTGTCATTCTCTGAGATTAAGGGTCCCTCACAGTTACAGGGTTCAATCTTCAAGGTGAAAGTATACAGATTCTCAACAGGGGCCTGGAGCTGCAAACTTTTTCTTTTGGTACTCTGTCATTGTTAGTATGGGTAGGGAAGGAACTCCAACCTCCTGGTGATATGAAGAACAAGTGTGTTCCAATAATCCTCTGAGGAAATCTTATTTAATTCAGCTTCTAGTTCTGGTCCTGATAGTCAGTGTCTTCTTGTTTTTCCTATTATATATTAATGCCATTGTGCCAAACCATTGTGCCAAGTGACGGATGAACTGTACCATGGTGAAGTCTGTCCAAAATTCCTTATTATTCAAGAGAGTGTTCATAGTAAAGTCAATTATTAAAAATGGCTACGTCTGTCTAAGCATATATTTTGGATGAAAAAAGTACCTACCAAGCTCTGCAGGCAGTCTTTTAATAGGATTCCTTTCAAGCAGCAGCGTTTTCAATTGCCTTTGTAGCAAATAAGAAAATAAACATTTTTTAAAAATTAATTCTGTAACCTATTTTCTTGACCAATGTTTCTGTTATAAAGCAAAAGTATGCAGTGGAATTCCAAAAGGATTACCAAAAGAATATGAACAATGTCACAACTACAAGATGCTAGGCCACACATAGCTGGAGATCACTGAAGATTAAAAGGCATTTTTACCCAAGGGTGTATATAACGCAACAGGAGTTAAATGTGTATACCTGTGGGCTGGGAGGAAATGGGTTTTAATGTAGGTGCTGTAAATGTTGCAGTTTTTTTCTATCTCACACAATGTTTAAACTAGGGACGTGCAGTACGGGCACAGCAGGTGAGACAACCCTGCCCCGTCATAGTCCATAGAAGATAGCCGCAGCCTAACCCTGAGATTGCACATGTGCAATCTTACACCTGAGATAGCGGGTGGTGCATGCCCATAATCTCAGGGTTAGACTGCAGCTATTTTCCTGGGACTACAACAGGGCGGGGTTGCCTCACCTGCTGCGTCCGCACTGCACGTCCCTGGTTTAAACTTGATTAAATAACCAGTCAGAAAACATATTTTGGTTGCAATCCTATGCACACTTACTTGGAAATAAGCCCCACTGAACTCAGTGGGATTTACTTCTGAGTAAGCATGCATTGGATCACTTGAGGACAGCTTTTCCAAATAGTTCCCAATCAAAAAAATTTTTAGTACTTTGGTCACAGTCCACAACATTCTTGACACCGCTCATCTCTGCTTATATGAGAATGGGGCAAACTCATGAACAATAAATATGGCTTCTGCTGTCATATCTAGTTTCACCCTAATTACTATAATTCAATCAGCTAATTTAACCAACTTTGCGAAACCAATTTCTTTATGACAATTCACTGAGGTCATCTGGGGCAAAATTAAATAATACAAAATTACATAATGAACACCTATTGTACAACAAATTGAATAAGAATAAATAATTGTTGAAGCAGTAGCGCAACAGAAGACTTACTTGTGGCATCCAATTCCAGAGGGAAGGTCTTTAATTTTATTATACCGCAGATCCAGCCAAACAAGATTTGGTAAGTGCTGAAAGAAATCATCAGGAAGTAAAGACAGCGCATTTCCTTCCATATGCAAATGCTAACACCAAAAAAAAAAGAAAAAAGAAAAAATATTAATACATATATGAACGTGCAGTGATGTTTGAGTATTTTCATACTATTCATGCATCATTAATTTCCAAGAGATACTCAAAACATGTGTTTTACCTATGAATTATTCAAGTAGCTTTTTCTGAACTACTGTATAAAGAATATAGAAATAATGAAAGATAAATTATACACTTTGACGCAAATCTAAACTCACTTACTTGAGATAGTGTGCATGTCCCATTGAACCTATCGGTCCTTACTTTGAGTGCTTAGATACCACTGTGAACTGTGTTTAATGTATTTCAAGTTTTAAGAAAGTAGAAGAATCTTAATCTTCCACTCCTAATTCATTAACTTAGTGATTAGGGTTCACTATATAGTTTAACAACTGCTATAATATAGGAAGTCTTACTTTAAGGTTAAATAACTTGTATATATCCGCAGTTAGATGTTGTAGATCCTTTCGACTCAAATCCAGAGAGGCTGAAGAATTAGACACAAGGTTCTCAACAGTCTGGCGGATGCATCGTGATGAACTAGAAGCGGAATCAGTCTTCCTTTTGCTTTGTGAATCCTGGAGGTAATCACCACTGCCGCCACCAGTTTCTGTGGAAGACCACTTTTCCTCCATTTGGTGAGAAATCAGTTGGTATAAACCAGAAAACTACAAGCTCATTGTCCAAAGGTAACAATAATAAACTAAAACAAACAACAGATTAAAAACCTATTAGAAGATATCAACACATCCCACCCCGTGCGCACGCACACACACACACACACACACACACACACACACACACACACACACACACACACACAGCAATAGGAAAGTAAATAACAAGCAAATTGGCAATTTACATACATTTAGGATTTGTATTTGCTGGGATTTCTGTAATGAATGCTGGGCCTTGATTTAATCCAACAGAATGCTTCTTATGTTCTTAAGAAAAAACATCTACTTAGCATAAATTAGTTATACCTTGACAATTACAAGATCATGAGAAGGCACTCTTGCTCTGTAGATTTAAAACATGCCATTGGACAACTGGGCTTCTAGTTAAAGGCTGTGACACACTGTAGGCAGCATGGCGCGAAGCGAAGACTACCTTCACTACGTGTTGCGCCGCTTCCCGTCTATACAGACCTGGGGGAGCCTTGGTTGGCTCCCCCCTCTCTTCCTTTTCAGCTAATCAGAACTGGGTCTTTTCAGACTTGATTCTGATTGGCTGTTCGCATCCCGCCCCACTGCACTGAATTCGCCTGCTGATTGGGCAAAGTTCAATATTTTAATCTCCACTCACATGAGCTGCCGCATGGAGGAGGAGAGTGCAGCCTGCAGGACATACTGCATGCAAGGAGCCAGCGCTTTGCATCATGTCACAAGCAGTGTGTCACAGCCTTAAGACTACAGTAGCCATGCAAGACTGGTCAGTCCTGTTTGAGCTTGAGAATAGTATTCAATCAAATGCATATTGTGCCAATTAGAGATCCCAACAAATCCTCAGCTTCATGAGTTCCTTATCCTCAGTGTGTATGGAGATGCAATTTGGGATACCTCCTTAAATTGCTGCATGTCCATGTTCAGGACCTGAAATGTAGGTGCAGCTGTGTTCAGGGAAAACATGCAAACATTTCTGCCCCTACACTGAAGATCTATCAGTGTAGGGGCACATATAATGTGTGGTAATCCTATTTAGGAACAAATCACAATGGGGAGTTAATTCTATACACACTTACCTGGGAGTATGTCCCACTGGACACAGTGGGGCTTACTTCTGAGTAAACTTGTATAAGATTGTGCTGTTATAGTTACAAATAAGAAGGAAAGAAACCTCTTTCTTAAGGGCAAGCCTGCACTCCTAAACACACTTACCAGAGGGAGTAAGTCTAATTGAACATAATGGAACTTATTTCTGAGTAAACATGTATAGGCTGGTGTGCTGTAAAAGTTTGACTTGTGCTAAAGAAATTGTCCCAGATAACAGGGTGTTCTTTTCTTTCCGTTTTTTTTTAATCCTACTCTATTCATTTTAATTTTAAAAGAAATATGAACATGGTATGTGTGCACATTTCCTTTTATTAGATAACCTATCAGAAGAAATAAACACTTTTCAAAGCGTGGTTCTCTTATATTTAGCAGGGGGAGTCAGCAACTTTGCCTGTGTTCAGCAGTGCAGGGGCAGTTTGTTGACCCTCTTCTATGTTTAGTTTATGAGCCCCCTTTGGGACAGGTAATTTTTTTATCTTTTGCTTTGTAAACCACTTTAACTGTTTTTTTAAAGCACTATATAAATACCAACAGTAATACAACATTTAAATATTTTTACCCTACCTCTCCTTACAAAAAATCCCCAGTCGGTTTAAGCCCCCCCCCCTTCTTGCACAGAAAGGTAGCCAGGCCTTTTCAAAATCCCCACGCCTTGCCTGCATCTTTCTCTTCCGAAAATCCACTTTCCCCCCCCCATCTCCCAAACCTCTCCCCTCCCCCCCATCTAATGTTCCGGCCCAGCCCCGTTTCTCACCCACCTGCTCCCCAGCCTGCGAGAGACGCCAGGTAAGATACGGGGCCAGGTCCCCTCTGCTCCCTCCCACCAGGATTTTTCTTTATGTCGTGACCAAAGTGCAACAAACAGGCCGCAGGCAGGAGCAGCCGTGGTCGCCATAGCAACGCTCAAGCTGCCGGGAAGCGCTGGAGGCGGCCGCCTTTCGCCTCGCTAACGACCCGAGGGAGAGAACGGAGAGGGGCGTCCCTTGTCTTCAGAGGGGCGTTACAAAAGGATTGAGAAAGATGGAAAAATAATACAAGCACGCACACACCCGCCCTTTCTGATTCTGCTGTACTTCTCACTCCCACACTTATGGCTCCTCTCCGACTGCTCTCTCCACGCAGCGCACCCACAGTTATTTCATCGCCGTGTTAAAGATTTGCAGACGTCTTGTCTTACTTTTGGGCACCTGTTTCTCCTCGTGTTATTTCTCACCTCGAGGCACTGTAACTACACGGACGAGACCTGTTTAGTGGAATCACTAGTACCTACTAAAATGTCGATTAAAACCCCCACTTTACCCAAATAAGCATTTGCTGGAAGGGTGGGACATACCTTTCCCCACCCCGCACTTTTTTTTTTAATAAACCTGATAGGATAGTAATGATTAATGCACATTTTAGTGTTGTCCTATATAAATCCCTCAGATTCATATTCATATACCATCCCAACTATCTCTTATTTTCTGACCCATGTTCGCCTTCACAGAACCACAGGCCTGGAAATATACTGTCCTGTCGTCGTCGTCCCCCCCCCCCCCCCCTTGAAGAAAGTTGGCAATTCTAACTGGGATTTTAAGATCTTAGTTATTGGAAATTGCTGCCTCAGTTTATGGAATAAAAAAGAGTAATGAACACATAAGCAAGCTTTACAAGTGTAATCATGCTGAACAAGCAGAAAATGCCATTACTGTACTCACCTTTCCATCATTAACATCCATCCTCATCATTAACATCCATCCTCAGCCACATCAAGAAGACAATACTTTCCTGACAGGAGAAGTGTGGGATTATAGAGATGTATTGATATAATGGAAATAATAGTTTTGCCTGGTATAATGATTTGCCAATTGCATAGTGTATTGCAATTGCACATAACATTGGGCTGGATGCATTGTTTCAATTACATTTTTTTTCTGTATAACAGAAACATCCTTCCAGGGATTACAAAAACATTGCCTGGCTTTGGGCAGTTTCTCTATAATTCCTTGGCACAGTCAAAACACCTAGTCTCAATTATTTATAATCTGCTATTATCCAAACATTTCAGAAGCAAATTAATATATATTAAAGGGTAGGGGAAAAAAGATCTGGGCAAGGAAATTAAAGAGGAATCTGGGACTGAGTCAACATTTGGGCAACATTCCCAGTCATATCAATATGCAAAAGAAATGTAAGAGAAATAAACTTTAAAGTTTAAGAGCAGGTGGTCTTTAACACCGCAAAGACTGAAATGTTTACATAATTCCTTGAATAAAAGCTGAAAGCAGTGTAATATTAAAGAACAATATCATATGTGGTGGTCTTCTTGTCTAATAATAAGGGGATTTGGGGAACATGTACAAGAAATAAAACCATTACCAAGAAAGCTTACCTTTTATTATTAAGAGTATTATTAAGAGTATTTATATACCACTTTTTAGCAACAAAAGTTAAAGCAGCAAATCTGCGGCAATTTACGACCACTTCCGGTTTTCGTGAACATGTCCGTGGCTATCTGAAGGTCGGGGAAGCCTGCAGAGGGGTCCGCAGGCTTCCCCGTACCCTCCAGAGACCCCGGTAAGTTAAAAAAAATATTTTCTGACATTCCCCCCCCCAGGGGTGGCGAGATACCTGGGATACCTGCCCCCGCAAGCACTCAGAGTTCTCCCCGCCTTGCAGGGAGAACTTTGAGAACAAATGTTCCCTCACCTTGAAGAGGCCTCCATGATAGCCCCTGCACTGCAAATGCAGTGTGCGCCCTGTTGGCATGGCTACACCAGTACAGGAAAGTTGGTTAGGATTGCACTGCCAGTAGCGGGGAGAGCAGTACTTGTTGCAGCTTTGGGGGGGGAAATGTAGTGGTTTCTGAAAGCATGGAAGATTAGTATTATGGAAAAACTCAGACTAGTTCAGAATGTCATTAAACAGTGAGGCATCAGATTTTAGATAGTATGGACTCTTTTTTGACGTGCTGAAATGGAAGCAGAGTGATGAGCAAACCACTTCAATACCAGTCAAACTTAATGCGCTAAAATATTCTTCTATAATAAATGAACAGAAAAAAGAGAGAGAACTATTTCCTGTATCCTGGTCCCCTTGATTCTTTGAAGTTTAAATACTTCTTTCTGACTCTGTTAGATACTACACAAATAATATAGTGATGCATACAATATCTGTTTACTTTCTTGGATACATATGTGGTTTTGATTTGTATTGTAAAGATAATATAAAATAAAATGTGGGTGTTTTTTTTTTAAAGTAATGGCAGAAGTGGTCCTAAAAGTCCCTTGATATTGGCTTGTCTTGAGTAAACTAACTCAGGCCTGCACAATATGATTCCATCAAGCCAAACACAGTCTATCTGCTGTGTATTGTGGCCTTGTGCTTGGCAATCCTATACTCTGTGTGTGTGTGTGATCCAACCAGCTCAGAGGAGGAGATATGGCAGCAGAGAAGGGGCCAATTTTGTGTGTGCTGTCTGGTGCTTGGAGTGCTGGCATGTGGTGTGTATGTGTGCTGACATGTGCATGCTGGCAGGGGTGGGGAGAATTTTGGGGATAGTGTGGCATATCAGCTACTGTTTCAGGCAGCTGATCAGCTTGGGCCACCCTTGACAATCACTCATGAAAACTGTACTGTACTTTCATTGATTTCTACTGCAAACCAATTTTCCAGTGGTGGTGTGATGTAATAGTGCTTCGTCTTTTTGTCAACAATAGCCTATAATACATTCCAAAACTGCAGTGAATAACACTAGCAAAGATTAGTGAGGAATTGCATCAGTCTGAAATGAGAGATACTTTTTCCAAGAGGATTTGTGCGGATTGATAAAAATCCATTACATGGCTAAATGCAAACAAGAGAAACTTAAAACATAATAAACTTAGGTTAATCCTAGATAAATTTTCAGTAATCTATGTATCATTTAATGTATACATCCCATAATTCTTGCAAGATGGAAAATGTAATTGCTAATGTGATATTGCTAGACATAAGCTATTACAAAATAGAATTCACTGTACAGCAAACTTCACACAGGTGAGACAGCAATATTGCCTGACGTCGCACTGGGCATTATCTTTGCAAGGACTTCGTTCGACACTTCCAGATGAAGGTCAAGTGCCCATCAAAGAACATGGTGAATTTCCCAGGTGTTCCTTTAGGCCAGGGCATAATATTTTAACCTTAAATATTCCTTCCAAGCTGAAGTGATTTATTGTTTTTAAATATGAAACAAAATTAAAAGTGACTGTCCCCAGCCCTGACCCAGGTCCACAGTGCACCTGCGGCTGGCATGTCTTTGTTGTCTCTTTCTTTTTAGGGATTTGTGCATCAGTGTGTGCATGCCACAGGCCCCACACCCAGTGCCTTTCTCATGGGCCTCTTCTTCCTTCTCCTCCTCCAGTGGTGTGATGGAATGCATTCCTGTTGCTCCATCCCCCCCCCCCTTCTAATTTCCTTACAGAAGCCTCATCATACATTTCAATAGGAAAGAGGCTTCCCTGAGAAACTTTGAAATCAGTGCCATTGCAGGATGACCACATGGCCAAGTTTTTTGGGGTTTTGCTATTTTTGGGTTTTTGTGGTCCAGCCAGAATAATACCAGTAGCTATGGTCAGCCCACCTTCTGAGACCAGCTGACTGGGCATCCAAGCCCACCTGACCAAATCAGAGGGCAGGTAGGGATGCCTGAATGGTCATGAACTCCAATCAGACAGACCAGTGACATCATCAACATTAGGCTTCTTCAGGTCAAGCTCAATATGCTTGGGTGGCTCCCTCAGAAATCGCATCTGTATGTGGCCAAGCTCTCACCCAACTTCTGGGAATCAGAGACATCTGATGGATTCTTCAGGCTGACCTTGGGGTAAGTACCAGAGAGGAACAGTGAGATGAGCAGTGCAAGCCTATGTATGTCTCTACTCAGTATTGTGTTCAATGGGACTTTTCCCTAGGAAAGTGTGTATAGGATTGCCTAATGGCCCAATCCTACCGGAGCCAGCCATCGTTGGAGTGCTGTAACACAGCACCAGTCGTAAAAGGTGCTCTGGTAACGCACAAAGTCACATACTGCTGAAGCACTAGCAGGAAGGCCAGAGCCTTCCCATGTGCTCCAGAGCAGCACGAAGACACTGCTGACAGAGATAAGGGAGAGGAGGGAGGAATGGGGGAGGGCAGAAGGAGGCGATGATGGGGTGGGGGGAGGACGGAATGGGGTGGCGATGGGGCAGGAGATGGGCGGACTGGGTCCAGGAAGGGGGCATGTTTGGTGGCAGCAGCAGCTGCCGAATCCTAACCCCCTTCCAGGACCCGATTCTGTGGCACAGGTCCATGCAGATCCACATAAGCTATTTAACTAGCACAGGTCTGAGTAGACTGCCCTGCGGAAGCGGAAGCTTACCCAGAACTGAGAAGCTCTTGCTACAGAATTGGCAAACGCTTACCCAGAGGAGACCTCTGAAACTCCCCCCCCCCACAGGATGCAGCAGTAGCCATTTTGGCACTGCTGCATCGGTGGGGGAAGGCGGGGGAAGATTGGGCTCTTAGACAAATATTGGGCTCATAGGATTGGGCTCTTAGACATATGAGGGAATTATTTTGCTTTTAAGTTTGTGAATTTCATTGCTTGCTTGTTATTTTGTAAATGCTCAACCAATTTCTTAAGCCTGCTTGTTTTTGCTTTCTTCCTTGTGTAATACAACCCCTCCTCACCCGCTTTTTGAACTTAATAAACTCCTTTTTACTTTTTAACTCTTTTTCTGCCTGTGGTTGATTGAACTCAATCAGAGCTTTGTCCTAGTCTTCCTAGATCCTGGTCTACATACGAATTGTAGGAATTACCGGTAACTACGTAACTGGGAGGGAGCTGTCAAGGATGGTCTCTCTTTGCCTGGTTTCTTTACCTTCTGGTGGCAGCAGAGCTACTGATTTTGGCTGTGACATCTAGGCAGATCTGGGGAACGAAGGGAGGCACTGGCATCAGGGCTCCCCCTGCCCCGTCTCCAGAAGCGGGCACAAGTACTGTATAGTCACAGTCTTTATCTGCTGATTCCCCATTCAAAAATGTTGAGGCAGGTAGTGAGCAAACTAAGTTATCTTTTACTCCCTACCTGCTCTAGCCTTTTCCACCCAGTGGGATGAAGACTGTGGCAGTAGTGGCAGTAGAACCAGAAGAGGAGGTAGGAGCTGCCACCTCCATGATCTTCGTCACACTGACTCCCCTTTCAAAACCACAGAGAGCAGAAGAAGAGTCTTTTCTGCTCTGTCCACCCCAGATTTTTTTTTAAAAAGAGGAGACAGCTGGATCTTGGCGGTGGCTGGGCCAGAGAGGGAGGAGGTAGGGGCCACCGCAAGCTTCTTCCTACTGGCTCCCCCTTTCAAAAAGGGGAGGAAGTAGGAAGATTGCTGAGGCTCTTGCACCATGGAGCGAGTCACTCTATCTTCTCCCTGCTCACCACCTTTTCAAAAGGGGAGCAGGAGGGAAAAAGAGCATCATGGTGGTTGTGCTCCGAGGTCAGTATGGCCTGGCTCTGAACAAGGATGAGTGGATGAGTGGCCAGCTGTTTGGTGACCCAGCGGAGGCAATTTGTTGCTTTCAGGGCACCCTCTGTCAGTTTGCAGCCCCCCCCCCAGCCCGTTGCCTGAAACAGCTGTTGCACCCTGCCTCATGAGTGTATTGGCCCTGTCTCCTGCCTCTCATCCAACAATTTTCTTTTAGCAGTTGGATGAGCTACTGTGATGTCATGGAATGTTTGCTAACATTCTAAGTACTGACAAACAGTGCAACATCTGTGAATAAACTGAAAAGAAAATACCCAGAAATATGGGAACAATGTGCCCTTTTTAAATTAGAGCTATGAGTTCTGTGTTCTGTGCTTTCTGGTGGAAAAGCATAGGATCAGATTGCTTTTTAAAAATAAACTTTTTGTGTCACCAAAAGAATTGCTTTAACCAGAAGTAATACTTCACCTTTGGACATCTATCAAGTTTCAGTATTAAAACTAACTTCAGTCTGATGTACTACGTTGGCCCAAAGCTGGACTTTCTAGAATGAGACGTCTGTTACATAATTGAAAGTAGAGGAATTTTGTGCACTATTTTCAGGGCTTAAGGCATTGTTTGACCTGTTAAAAATAATGGGAATCAGTTACTAAAAGCAATTCTTCCTGTTCCTTTCTATCTAAGTTTATTGTAACTGTAATTCAACTGCTCTTAAGTTTTACTTTCACATTAAAAAAAGAAAGAGGCAGGATTCATCTTGGGAACATGGGGGAGGGTGTTTTTGGATATTATTTTCTAAGCACAGATTCTTAAATTAAGGAGAAGCTTGTCCTCCAGCTGGTAAGTAAATACCAAGGAAAGACTAACTAAAAACATGTAGCATATGTCCTAAATGTCCTAATGAGACAACTGGATTGAGTCTTGCATAAACAGAGAACATGCAAACTGTGGAAATAGATACACGATTGAAACACAAGTACTGCAGAAAGCATCCAAGGCTGGCAAGTTGTTAAAAGGATGAAAATATTCATGACAGTGCCAAACTATATTACAGTCTACAGTATACTCATTCTGTTTATTCTTTACCCAGCATGTAATTAATCTGTGGAACTCCTTGCCACTGGGTGCTGTGATGGCATGTGGCCTAGATGTCTTTAAAAGGGGACTGGTCAGATTTATGGAGGAAAAGTCAATCACAGGTTACAAGCCATGCACTACAGCACTACATGCAACCTCTGGGTTTTAGAGGTAGCCTATCTCTGAATACCAGATGTAAGGGAGTGGCAACAGGATACAGGTATCTTATTGTCTTGTGTACTCCCAGAGGCATCTGGTGGGGCCACTGTGAGATACAAGAAGCTGACTAGATGGACCCTTGGCCTGATCCAGCAAGGCTCTTCTTATGTTCTTATGTAAGACCTTTGTGAGACAAGTGATAAACAAGGGTTAGGAGGTGAATTAAACATCTTTGCAAGCAGGCATGTGCTACCTTATATATTAAAGCAAAACCAAGTGCGTAACAAGTGTGAATTGTGTCCTCAGGAAGCAATTCTGTAGCAAGAGCTTCTCAGCTCTGCCAAAGCAAATAAAAATCCTTCTATTTTCGTTTCCCACCCCAGTAGTGCTATAGTATAATTTAATTCAGCTCTCACATGAGATACAAAATCAGTCCTACTTCAGCACAATGTGAAGTGCCTAGGGAAATTTTGTGCTGTGTGAATTCATGGAACAGGGAGGCAAAATGAACATCAAGAGACTGAGCAAATTTCCTTGGTTCTAAACATTACAGAAGAGAGTTTACATAGTCTTGTGTTCAAATCTGCATAACCCCCCCCCCCCCGCTTTCTTAAAACCAGAAATGTGTTTGCACTTTTTAACTTAAAACAAACTCAGCACCTAAACCTAAAATGGCAGACATACTTGAAGCATTGCACTGGCAATTCCCATCTGCTTGCCATAAAAAAGGCTATTAAGGTACAGGCAAAGTAGCAGAAGCCACCAACTTGGCACTGTTAGGGCCAGTGAAGCTTTCCTGAATTGCACTGTTTTTGGGTCAAGATAGGGTTCCATGTTTGAATATTGCCCTTCCCTCAAACCAAATACCTTACAAACAAAAAGAAAAGCTTTCTCCCTGAACGATAATCACCCACTCACCACCACCACCACCACCACGAATGCCTGTGTAAGGAAAAGAGACAAGAGTCCCAGGAAAAGGCAGGCTGATCAAGGGGAGTTGGTTAGCGTACACGCACCCCTTCCTGCTCCCTGCTTTTTCTTTACTGGATCAGCAGCTAAACGGGGAAGAACCTTAGTAGTTTGTATCCACTGCCCCATCCCAGGCTACAGAGACCAGGCAGAGGAGGGCTGTCTGAGAAAAAAAAAACCCTCTGAGGTGCTGCCACCACCTTACCTAGTGGTGCACCATCCTCTGCTCCCCCCCACTCCCTGGATTGTAAAAAGAAGAGGGGGATGGAGCAAAAGAGGGAGTATGGAAGGAAACAGCCACACACTGCGCTATTTCATTGAATTATCCAGCATGACAAGGGGAGGCTGGAGAAGCCTTGTGTCCTTACAACATGACAATTCGTTCTTGGGACTGAATGTCGACTGAAAATCCTGTAATTTTTGCATTTTGGAGGGAAATATTACCGATACAGTGAGCACTACCGTGACCTGGAATACTGGCTAAATAAAGGTCAGTATGCTAGGCCCTGTTAATTGGATATCATTCAAACCCAACACAGTGTAGCAAATTCCTATATGAATTCTTTTTTTGTCATTGTTTTCCTTGCTTGTGTAGGTGCTGTTTGGAATGTTAGAACAATCACCAGCAAAACATTTTTGGATGATTCACAAATGATCTTTATTAAAACCAGTACAACTCACAAGTCACAGCCACCTTTACCACTGTACACTCTCTCCTATGAGTTAGCTGCATTATGTAGTTTCAAGATGAACCTGCCAATCTTCACAAGAGATGTGCCTCGTTTTCAGAGCAATCCCACTCTCATTTATAGAGTTTTCAGAGGTGTGCATCTTGTATTTCTCAGATAATTTAAGACACTAAGCACAACAACTTTCCTTCAGGGAACGTTAATTTTCAACTTGACCCCTGCAGATGGTTATAGTAGTAGCATCTTATTGGCTTTGCTAATCCTGTATAGAAATAATGAGAAACAGCAGAAAATGAGCTGTAGAATTGGCACTATTTTCAGAAATAGTGATGGCAGGAAACATGAAGTGTGATGCTACTGTTTGCCAAAGGAATTGTGTGTGCTCTCAAGGGTGAAAATGCATCTAAAGATTGCTTTCCACCTTATTTCACTATTAAAAAATACGTATGGCTTCAAAGTCATACTCATGTGTTTCCAGTACATGAGATATATTATCAGAAAAGTGACATGTATTTTATTTTGGACAGAGGATGCACAGTCACCAAACCTCTTCCAAAAGTTTCTCTTACACATTTTCATGAAATGTAGATTTGTATACTATTTGTTGACCAATGGTTAATAATTTCTAAAATCAAAGGAAGGAGGGAGGGGTGAGATCGGTGGCACTCACATGCAGCCATATCCTATCCCCTTTCTCTCTCCATTTCCTGCTCCCTTATTTTTCTTGCTTCTTCACCAGCAAAATAGCTGGTGCAGAACCTAAGAGACCCATTGGGAAGTGGTGACTTTCCCCAAGGTAAGGTAACTTTTTCCTTACAGAATGTCATACAGAAATCTTTGGTTTCTATTCTCATTTTGATTTAGCTTCTTGGTTCCTGGATTCTGCTTGTTAGCAGTGGTGTCTCAAGGTTGGCTGGCTTCCAACAGCCATGAGAATGCAGTTTTAGTTTGTCTGCTGGTTAGTCCTTATCTGTATGGGAACCGGGATGGCCTCCGTTTCTCCAATTATAACTAACACCTGGGTTGCCCATCACGGGACCATTTATGAAGGGAGGGGGAAGGAGTACTTGATTTCAAATTCTCCCCGTTTTGACATCTGATTGGCTACTGTATCAGGTCACTCCCCTGACCCCCCCAAAAGTACTTAAACTATTCCAGGGAACCATTTTGCTCTTTGTCTCTTCTCTCGTCTTTTGCCTGTTGGGCTGTCTGAGTGAACATCGCTATGGCTTCTGCTGGAGCCCAGCTGCAAGTTCATGTACCCTAGAATGGCTCTCAGCCTGTGCCAGGCTGAAGAAAGGCCTTACAGCATCCCTGTAGGGATGTCTGGAACTTAATTACATCTTTGGTGAGTTCTATAGGGAAAATGTATCTAGCTGTAGGAGATAGCTCTTTCTTGTTTTGTATATCCTGTATCCTTGTATTTGAATGTTATGCCTTTTCTGTAGCAGCAAGTGCTGCCTGTAATCTTAAATCCTTCTATGCTTTGCATAGTCTAAACCAGAATAAATATCTCTATTTTGAACAGGTCTATATTCCTTTGAGCCAAACCGTCTAAATCCAAAAGCCTACGCTGGCCACACGCTACCCCCTTGGTTCGTTTATGTTTCTGGGTCACTGGCTGCCTTGTTCAGGGAGACCAGTTTGACCCACAGCCCCTGTACTCTGTGGCCATCAGCAGTGAGGAGCTGAAGGGTCAAGAGGTAATTACCCCGCTGGTGGCAGTTACTACCTGTATTTCAGTATTCCTCCTTGTTCAGGAGGTGCCTTCCTTGGTCAGGAAAGAGAAGATTGAGTAGCTAGGGGCTCATTTACGGGGGTGCTGGCCTTGTGCTGTGCCGGACCTGGCCGGGTGACTGCCCGACACTATCTCAAATCTTCACCCCACACATCAAATCATTCATCACAGAGACCTCCAAGACTGCCCCTCCATATGATGCAGCGTGTGCTTCAGCGGGGGGGATTTAGTAATGATTGGGGCCTTAGTTCTGAGTAGACATGTGTAGAATTATGGTGTTGGATCTCATCTGGCTATTTCTGACACCGAAGGAACTCTAAGATCCTTGTGGAATGTTTGTGTGGAATTCTCATGTATTTTGAAAGTAATGTCAGAAGTACCTAGTCTTCTCCTGAAGAGAAAGGTATATTTTGGGGGCTGGAGGTATGGCCCTGAGGTTGAACTGCCTTAAGACTGTAATTCATCTGTGGAACTCCTTGCCACAGGATGTGGTGATGGCACCTGGCCTGGATGCCTTTAAAAGGGGTTTGGACAGATTCATGGAGGAAAAGACCATCACAGGTTACAAGCCATAAGCAACCTCCTGGTTTTAGAGGTTTTAGAAGTGGGTTTTCTCTGTGCCAGGTGCAAGGGAGTGACAACGGGAAACAGGTTATCTTGTTGTCTTGTGCTCCCTGAGGCATCTGGTGGGGCCACTGTGTGATACAGGAAGCTGGACTAGATGGGCTTTTGGCCTGATCCAGCAGGGCTCTTCTTATGTTCTTATGTTCTTATGTTCTTATGTTCTTAAGACTGCCGGAAGCTAAGCAGGAGCAGCCCGTTCGTGTTGGAAGGGAGACAGATCGGAAGTCACTGATATAACTGATAAGCTGTTACGACCCTCGGGGGCAGAGAGCTGTTGCTGTTGTGTGCCATGGTGAGAGTATGGACTGGAATGCTGAGAATGTCACTGACAGAATAACAACTGGGGAAAAAAGTTCCCTGGAAGTGGGAACACAGCGAAAAATGGAAGTGGTCGTAAATCGCTGTGGAGCAGCGATCTGAAGCTCGGAGATGCCTGCAGAGGGTAGCACAGGCCTCCCCGAACCCCCCCCCCCATAAGTTGGAAATTGAATTTTAAAACTTTTACGTGGCGATGGCAGTCCCTGGGATTGCTGCCGCTGCCATGCTATCCCTGCAACTTAAGGGGGTAGGGGGCAGCTTTTGGTTCGGTGGGTTGTGACCCACCACTTTGAGAACCACTGGCCTAGGGTAACACTGGGAGTTTTGTTGTGTCATGTCTCTGTGTAGAAAGAAAAGCGACAAAACAAAACTTTCCTTGCTTTTAACAGGGTGGTATTGGTCATATTTCTTAGGAAAGCAGCAGGGTGGGCAAGGAGAGATGTACTGGGGCAATCTGGAACCCACCCCCACCTCCTTACCTTCTGCTCCAGTACTGTATCCTTGTTCTTACTCTGCATGCCCTGTTTAAAATAAACAGGATGAGCAGAGCATGACGACAGTACTCCTAGCATGTTCCAGGACTGCACAGAGTAAGAGTAAGCAGGCAGCACTGGAGCAAAGGGTCAGGGGACTGGTTCCACCTCCCCTCTCTCCTCACATCCTTGGTGCTTTCCTAAGCAGCCAGGAGTGCAAGAAGGCAGTGGCAGCAGCATGCATGCATGCATGAGAAGGCTTGAGGGGGGGGCAGCAGAGTTGGCGTCTCTCAGAAATCAGGCAGCATTTCCCTTTGGACAACTCTTGGGCAGTGCCAACAATGGCAGCAGCACTGGCACAGCTGGCGGTGCCATTTTTAAGTTCCCCACAATATCTCCCCCCCCCAGCACAGCAAGGCCCAGTGGCAGCACCTGCAGTGGGAGGGTCCTCCAGGCACGCTGGGCCCCCATTTGCACAAAGGTGCCATGTGCTGATATTGGCTCTGAGCAGCAAGGGAAGGGGAAGCAGCAAAATCATTTCAGTTATTTTGTTACAGATTTAAATTAATTATGTGTTTGATAGTATTTTGCATGAAATGTATCTAAGCCGGGTCTGCCCTTCTCCACCCTGTTATGGCATGCCCCCTCCTCGCACTCCCCCCCACCCTCCACCATCCCCTGTGCCACTCAGAGTAGGACCCACTCGCTGGTTTCTTCGGCCAGCCGGCAGTGTAGGCCTCGGAGCTGGTGCCGCCTCCTCGTCAGGTGCCGCAAACATGCTTTACAGCATGCTTGCAGCACCCTAGGCCAGGGCTGCACCAGTCTAAGCCTTCAATAGGATTAAACTGTTAGTGTCTGAACAAGAATTGAACTGGTGAGTAAAAAATATTGATGAACCTGAACTAGAACCAAACCCAAAAATGTGAACGTTTTGACACTTAAATAAGTTATTTTATCTTTGATTTGGTGCATTTGTTGTTCAGTCGTTAAGTCGTGTCTGACCCTTTGTGATCCCATGAACCATATCCCGCCAGGCCTTCCTGTCCTCCACTATCTTCCTGAGTTCGCTCATTTTCATGTTCATTGCATCGGTGATGCTGTCTAACCATCTCATCCTTTGCCTTCCCCTTCTCCTTTTGCCTTCAATCTTTCCCAGCATCAGAGTCTTCTCCAGAGACTCCTCTCTTCGCATTAGGTGGCCAAAATATTTGAGCTTCAGCCTCAGTACCTGTCCTTCCAGGGAACAGTCAGGGTTGATTTCATTTAGGATTGACTGATTTGATCTCCTAGCAGTCCAAGGGACTCTCAGGAGTCTTCTCCAGCACCACAGTTCGAAAGCATCTATTCTTCGGCGCTCAGCCTTCCTTATGGTCCAACTCTCGCAACCATACATTGCTACTGGGAACACCATCGCCCTGACTATGCGAACTTTTCTTGGCATGGTGATATCTCTGCTTTTTGGTGCATACAGTACAGTATATGCATCTCAATGGAGCTCCGTTTCTGCCTTTAATAATGGATTGTTGCCTTTAATGATGGATTTTCCCTCTGGATCTTTTAGCTCCTTCACCATCTGCTATGACATTTTCTTCTATACTTGTCTTCACACCCTTACTCCCCCCTCTCCGTTTTCATATTTTCTGCAGCATGCTATATTCTACCCTTAAAAACAGCTTGTAAATATTTATCCTTTTTGGTTTAATAATTTTTTTTCTGGAAAATACTATATTATGACTATCGTTAAAGTTTTCTTCAATTGTTCTCATTTAAGTGGATTACTTAAATGTGGGCACTTGAAATGAACTCCCCTCTTTTATTAAACATTAAAATTAAAAAAGGAATAAATCAAAATTAAAAATGATTTAACAGTAGAAGAAAAACAATAGGTCCAAAATATCTATGTCCCCCCGCCACCCCCAGGATTATAATTAAATATCAACAATTGTCTCATTTGATTTTCCTCTCCTTCTTCTATTTCAGCACAATCCTGTGCATCTGTGCAGGACGTCTGGCTTAGTGGTAGAGCTGTCACCTTGTAATGCCTGAAGAGATCTGAGGATGCCAACTCGAAGCCCTCGGTGAGAGCGAGAAAAAAGCTGTAAGATAACACTCTGAAATGAGAGGCAAAGTGCCGTCAAGCCGAGCGTGGAAGGCGAATGCTAGAGATAAGCCAGACAGTGAAGGTCACCATCTGGAATGAAGACATTCTATGAAAGATTAGAACTTTGTATTGTAAACCCCCCTTCGGGGGGGGGTAGAATTGCCTGCCTATATACACCGCCTTGAATTAAAGTCAGAGGAGAAATCCGATTACCAAGAATGGTGGTATATAAATACCGGTATTATTATCATCACCTTAGGCTGGCACTGTGTCGGCCTGAGTCACAAACATGCCGTAAAGCACATTTGTGGCCCCTTGCGAGTAAGCGGTGCCGGCACGGAGGCCAGCACTGCTTACTGCGCTGCTGAACTGGATCTGCACCAGCCGCAGCATAAGTCCCACACTGGTTGGTGCAGGGGCAAGAGGAGGGCGGGCAGGGGTGGCGAAGGAGGGGGGCCACTGGCCGGCCTGGGCTGGGCTGGGGATATCGGCGCTGACTTGCGCCAATATCTCTAGCCCCTTCCCAGGCCGGGCCAACCTTACACAGCCTCCCTGGATGCACACCAGCTCCAGAGCTGGTGCGCATCTGAGAAGGCCCATTGGGGTCCACGCCGCTTACACCAAGAGAAGGGGACAAATGTCCTCTTCCTTTGAGGTGAGCCCGGGCCGCACCGGCACGGCTTGCAATGGGCCTAGGATGCAGCAGCCGACTCTTGCCGCATCTTAGGCAGGATCGGGCTGCCCGTCTTATAAATAAGTCCTTGACTTCATATCATTTAATTTTTCTGCTTCATTAAAGTATTAGCCTATCTCTCTAGGATCTAATAACTTCCTTAGCCTGTCATGCTGTCCTTATAATGTTGTCTTTTATAATTAAATAATAGCTGAACAGGAGCCCAACATTAACATTTCTATTTTAATATTCTAGCTAAAAATGTGGACTCTTTCTCAGAATAACAAGAGAAAAATCGGGAAGTACACTTCAAGTTCATCATTTTAAGCTGACCTCTCTGCTACCAGTTGTTTTGATGCGGCAGACTGAAATTTCACTCTCTCAAGAAGTTTTTGTCCTGCTAGATAAACCTGTTTTAATATCAAAATCAGTGCCAATTTGAATATGTGTATTTACCTCAGAACTAACACATCCAACAAATAATTTTGCTCAGGTATAATTTGATCTTCTTCCTCTATGCCTCCTTTCAGGCCTCCAGTTCTTATTTCTTCTCTTTCTGTAGTTATTATTATTAAGAATATTTCCTATACCTCTTTTCAATAAAAAGGTTCACAAAAGAGTGAACAGGGGAAAACATGCTGGGGAGAACAGGTACAGTTGTTCTCTGCATGCTAAGTGTAAGAGCACTACTTTAAAAAGTGCCTCTGTCAGTTAGCAGCGGGTAAAATAATCTATAGGAAAGTCTTGGTTCTCAAAATCTTTTTGAAGAAGTCAATCTAAATGCCTTACCCAACTTATTCAGCAAGAAACCACATTTTGTATGTCTTCTACCCATAATCTTATCTATCTCAGCAGTTTCTTCCTCTTTCTGTTAAATGTTATCGGGTTTTTCAAAGGTTTTTCCCTTTATTATTTCTAGCTTAAAATTCCTGAACTCTGTATCAAGCTTCTGAGACAGGCAGCCCACATTTAGGGTGTCGCAAACATGCTGTAAAGCACATTTGCGGCACCTGGCGAGTAGGCAGTGCTGGTGCCGAAGCTGGTACCACTCTACTCACCCCAGATCTGGAGCTGAGCCCGCCAGGGAAGGTGAGTTCCTGGCCAGGTGAGGGAGGGGCATGGGGAAGGCGGATCGGGGTGTTCCGGGGTGGGTGGGTGTAGGATTGGCCAGCCAGGCCCAGGAAAGGGGTGGGATTGTTGGAGGCCTCCACTATATCCCCCTTCCCAGGCCTGGCCGCTGTTACATGGGCCACCCGGATTTGTATCAGCAAAATAGCTGGTGCACTTCCGAGGAGACCGGATGGCTGGGGCTTACACTGGGGGAAGGGAACAAACGTTCCCTTCCCATGAGGTGACCTTCCAGCTGGCCTCTCTGTGCTCTGGATGCAGTGGAGGCTGCACCGGCCCCTCTGCATCTTAGGGCGCAGAGCAAGACAGTATTGCGCTGTGAATAGCTTTCACTTTTCCAATTGCTTTCAGCGTTGGATGTTTCTTTCTTCCCCTTTACCATGGCTTGTTTTTTGTTGCCTCGTGTCCATTCTTTGTATAGTAAATAAATAGCAATATTTCTATTACTAATACTTTCACAAATATATTTCCCCTCTTATGATGTTTCAATTATTAAATGTAATATTATATTTCTAATAATTAAATTCCCCCGTTGCCCTTTTATATCCAGTTTCCTGTGCCCCCCCCATCTGCTCCTGTGGGTTGGGGGAGCCTCCAAAAAAGGATGGCATGTGCTGCAGGAAGGGAGAGAGCAAGGATCAGCCCCTCCCAAGTGGAAATGCCTTCTGCTGTGCAGGTGCACCATGGAATCTAAGCCAAAGTCCTTTTAACGATGGCAGTCAACTATTATTGCTGAGTGGCAGTCCTGTATGATTTGTTCATTTATTTCCTACCTGTCCGAAGACTTCGGTCAGTTACAATGTACCTCTTCTATGCCTTTCTTTTCCCATGTACAAACATCTCTGTAGGGCAGGGAAGGCTGAGAGATAGCAGCTTGCAGAAGACTGTCCAGTGAACAGTATGACTGACCAGGGTTTTGAATGGTGTTTACCTGTATTTTCATATGAAACTATCCAGTACATATTTGTTGAACTTATTTATTCTGCTTAGCAGATGGAGGAATACTGTTCCTGACTTGTTCCTGACTTGGAATCTTTCTAGCATTAGTAAGAAATGTGGCGATCACGTAGCTGTGCAGCACAGCAGGCAACCTACAATATTATTTTAATTAGAGTTTATTGTTCCTCAGGGGAGCGAATAGTGCTGAGCACACAAGCCTTCTGCTTTGCCCCTAGTAGATTTCTTTTTCTTCGAAAGATTGAAAACACTCATTTGGCATAGAATGAATTGCGAGTTGAAATTCTTTATTGGAAACTTACAGTATCAATATGGCCAAGAAAACCTCTCTTTTTCCCCCAGGAAAATTACAAGATCGGTTTCAAAATGTTGTCATTCCATCACTGTTCTATTCTAAGCATACAGTAGTTCTGAGATGCACCCTGGAATCACTAAGACAGAATAGTAGATGTCGAGATGCTGGAATTGACACTAAGGAGCGGGTATTGCCTCTGTTGTTCCTTAGCAGAGTCTGAGCCTTTAGAAGCCATACGTCCTGCAGAAACGTATCTAGTGAAGCTTGGGAAAAAGCTTTTCCCATCACAGCATTTTTGTAGCAGAAAAAGCGACACCTGTTACATCTCTGGTTGCAGCTGCTATCGATACAAAGGTTCTTCATGCATTGCAGAAGATGATAGCAACTCTTCTACTACAAGTAGCAGTGTAAATTCTAGCTTTCTTACAAGAAGATCAGAAGGCCAGTGACTGATGAACAGCCCAAAATAAATAATGAAACGGAGAGGCTGGTAGAAGTTTTTGAATAATGATACTTTTGGGTTGGTGGACTCCTGCTCCTCTTAAAGGATCTTTCAGCTTGATTCTATCCATGTTCACTTGAAGTCCAACAGAATTCAAGGAATTTTTGAATAATTATTTTTTAATTCAGTGGTTTTTGCTCTTCTCCCCTTTGTCTCTGTAGTTATCATTTATTGTTGTTGTTGTTCAGTCGTTAAGTCGTGTCCGACCCGTCGTAATCCCATGAACCATATCCCGCCAGGCCTTCCTGTCCTCCACTATCTTCCTGAGTTCGCTCATTTTCATGTCCGTTGCATCGGTGATGCTGTCTAACCATCTCATCCTTTGCCTTCCCCTTCTCCTTTTGCCTTCAATCTTTCCCAGCATCAGAGTCTTCTCCAGAGAGTCCTCTCTTCGCATTAGGTGGCCAAAATATTTGAGCTTCAGCCTCAGTACCTGTCCTTCCAGGGAACAGTCAGGGTTGATTTCATTTAGGATTGACTGATTTGATCTCCTAGCAGTCCAAGGGACTCTCAGGAGTCTTCTCCAGCACCACAGTTCGAAAGCATCTATTCTTCGGCGCTCAGCCTTCCTTATGGTCCAACTCTCGCAACCATACATTGCTACTGGGAACACCATCGCCCTGACTATGCGAACTTTTGTTGGCATGGTGATATCTCTGCTTTTTATTATGCTATCTAAATTTGCCATAGCTTTCCTTCCAAGGAGTAAGCGTCTTTTAATTTCATGGCTGCTGTCTCCGTCTGCAGTGATCTTGGAACCCAAAAAAGTAAAATCTGTTACTGCTTCCATTTCTGCCCCTTCTATTTGCCAGGAATTGATGGGACCAGATGCCATGATCTTAGTTTTATTAATGTTGAGTTTCAAGCCAACTTTTGCACTCTCCTCTTTCACTCTCATCAAGAGGCTCTTTAGTTCTTCTTCACTTTCTGCCATTAGGGTGGTATCGTCTGCATATCTGAGGTTGTTGATATTTCTCCCGGAAATCTTGATTCCGGCTTGCGATTCATTCAGCCCTGCATTTCTCATAATGTACTCTGCATATAAGTTAAATAAGCAGGGTGACAATATACAGCCTTGCCGTACTCCCTTCCCAATTTTGAACCAATCGGTTGTTCCATGGCTGGTTCGAACTATTGCTTCTTGACCCGCATACAGGTTTCTCAGGAGACAGGTAAGGTGGTCTGGTACCCCCATCTCTTTAAGAATTTGCCACAGTTTGTTGTGATCCACACAGTCAAAGGCTTTTGCGTAGTCAGGGTGGCCCTGCACGGCATAGCTCATGGCTTCATTGAGTAGTTATCATTTATACCCCAACAGATTCAATAATAACCAATTAACACATCACTAGTTCAGGAGTGGTGCCAGGGATTGGCCTGGCCAGGGGTCCACTTGGCCAAGCCAACCCCTGAAGTGGCAGTGTCTACTGTACCATCAGGGGGGTCAGGAGGGGGGGTACCACAAGAGACTCGGCATATAGGACTTTGCCCCAGGGCCCCCAGCAACCAGGCAGGCACCAGCACTGATCAGTTATTTCACAATGTCATTCAAAATTCATCAGAGTTCATTAAAAGGGCTTACTCATGGCCATAAAGCTCTCTGTACAAAAGTGTTTGCTGGCATACGTCATTATGCACTCTTTGTGCAAGCAGTTATTTGTCGCTGTAGGTATACATTACAAGCCAAGAGCAAATGGAAATGTATTTCTAAGAGATGATGAAGCTAAAATCCCAGGCACGCTTTCCTGGAGGTAAGCCCCATTGAACATAGTGGTATTACTTCCATGTAAACATGCATAGGCTTGTGCTGCATTACTTCATGTCTATGCATTGTTATCTGAGAGTAAGTTCCACTTAATTAAATGGGGGGGGGGTACTTGCTTCTAATTATAAATACGTAAGATTGGGCTGTACGTTTAGCGTACCACTGAACAGTTTAAAATAGTTCATAATTTCAGGGATTCAAACCAGCACCAGCAAGGATTTTTAAGCTCTTCCTTCAAGCGGTAGCCCATTGTGTCCCCCAAGCCTCCAGCCAAGGTTACAGTGACACCCTGTAAAGCACAGAGAGATACTAGAAAAAGGCAATTTTGTCACTTCCCCATGTTCAAGTGGAAGCAGTTCTCACTTATACATGGGGCAAGGGGGAGGGTTGAATCTCAGTGACAATAAACATTTTCAATTTTTTCCTTCTCCAATTTCACTGTACCTGTAAAGTCTAGGCAGAGTGCAATTTTGCGGTATAAAAAGATTTTCTGCATTTTTTAACCAATCACTTTTGTGGATTATATAAACTTGTTTTGGGTTTCTTTGACTTTATGGGTATTACATTTAACATAACTATAAAGTTAGTATTATCATTAATTTCTTCTGTCATAAACTGTTGTGTGTGGAAGTGGAGAAAAGCAACACTTTACTGTGGACTTGAAGTCTGGGGTGGGGGGCACCTAGGCAATAAGCCCATTGCCATGAAGGAAAGTTGAGGTTAAATGGTAACTATGAGATTTGCTGGGGCCAGTCAGATGCAGTTTTACCACAGAACAGCCTAAACATTGAGCTGTTGGTCTAGGCCAGGGGTGGCCAAACTGCGGCTCCTGAGCCACATGTGGCTCTTTGACATAAACGGTAATGTGCGGCTCTCGGAAATATGTTGCCTGAGCTCCTTTTTGCATCATAATTAATATAAAAGGTAAATAAGAAATTTTCAAGCGTTATAATTATTTACCAGGTATAAACTGAAGTCCGCAGGATTAAAACATAAGTTTAATGTTTAAACATTAAGTACTGTAAATATATTTAAGAATTTAAATGCTTCTTAAATATTGCGGCTCTCAAACATCTCTCGTTTGGCTCTCAAACATGTGAAGTTTATCATATGTGGCTCTTACATTAAGCAAGTTTGGCCACCCTTGGTCTAGGCCCTCCTCTAGGAGAGAGAGAGAGAGAGAGAGAGTGCACAGAAAACTTGAGGGTCCGAACTACATGCTTGCTTAAACCCATTTTAAAGAACTATGTTTAACAGCTTAAACCAAATGGCAAAAAACTGGCCCTGTGGTAATTTTCAGTGGAAAATGGCGTTGGAGGAATATGCAAGGGGTATGCATGCTGCCTCCTCAGCACAGCAGCCCTCTGTTTTGGCAGCCAAAAGGTAAGAAAAACCTGTGAGTGTAGGAAGGCTGGCAGGGCTGCAGTGTGTGTGTGTGTGTGTGTGTGTGTGTGTGTGTGTGTGTGTGTGTGTGTGTGTGTGTGGAGGAGGAGGAGGAGGAGGAGGAGGAGGAAGAAGAAGACAGGGATGAGCTGGCAGGGCTCATTAGTAGCACATAAGTAAACCTAATAGCAAGTAGCCCTGACTTACATTAATAGCAAGTAGCCCTGACTTAGATCCATTTTAATTAATTAATTAATTAATTAATTAATTAATTAGCGCAGGTGGTACTTCAAAAAATCTAACCATGACAGGTGGTACACTTGGTGACAAAGGTTGGGAACCTCTGACTTAGGGCACAGAGAGGTGCAGAATCAAGGCAAGAGTGGCAAAAATTGCCCCCTTGCATAAACAGAAATTTCCATTTGTAGAAAAGAGGATACAAACTCTTCTTGGTTTTGGTGTACAGACTAACGCAACTATTCCGCTGGAATTTGTTCTAGTAGTTAATATCACATCTGTCATGTCACGTGATACACCAAGTGGTAATGGTACGTACACCAGTGGTTCCTAGAGCTCTGATATAATTTTTCAATACAGCGAGTAGTCCTAATACCTGTACAGTATAACAATATTTTTAAGTCTACTATCATATGCATGCCATCCTGAGAGCAAGCCAGCCCCACTGAACTTGGTGGGCCTTATTTCCGAGTAAACATACATAAAACTGAGCTGCATGTGACCTCTTTTTGGTTTTTGATTAAAAAAACCTTCATTTCCTAGCCTGTCTACTGGTGTCTCTGAAGGTCTTGATAATCTTAGTAATTTGAAAGAAAGACAATGCATCCCTTCTTGCATGATAAAAGTGACATTTAATTTAGGACCTTCTGTGATTGCTAGGGAAATTTATGTATCCATTATATGCCTTTCATTTTTGTTGTGCTATTTATGGATGTGTTTTAGAGGAGTTAAATAAATATGTGCAATACAATTCTTACTTATGAAAACGGCCAGGATACACATTATACAGAAAAAAACTTTCTCTATAGCAGTTCTTTAAGGTTCTTTCTATGCACAGCATGCAATTTAAATGAACACTTAAATAAGAGGAAGAAAACCACTGTGAATTAATTAGTAATGCTAATTAAAACAAACTTTGTAAAGAGCATGTTCTCCAGCCTACTGAAGAATTGTTCAAAGCAGAGAAAATATGAAATGGCTTGAAATATGCTGGTTTTAGTTATTCATTCACATTTTTAACTTTTAAACATGGTTACAAATTCAACCATGAAATTGCTTTGAAACTTGTGCCTGCACCATAAAGAAAATGTGGTGCTGTTATTGTGTGGAGTGGTGGAAGGGATTTGTGAAGAACAATGAACATATTTTCTAATGATATTCTAGGGTAAAAACCTGCCTGAAAGTTTTATCTGCAAATCCTGAAGTGTGGATGTTGGAGGTTAATCAGTGGTGATGGATGGCATTCTGTACATGTTCTAAAACACTCATTGCACATGTGCCTTGAAAAGAGGTTCTGGCACTGAGCCTGGATTGATTTGGATTTTAACCTGAATAATCCCAAAGGTTCTGAGCAGGTTATAATACAATACAGTACACGGATGTATCCTAAATGAAATAAATAAAAATTAAGCCCTGCTCCATTTTCACAGTATGATCATTGTGCTGCACTTACTTGTGCAGTCCGATCCATGCATGATTACACAGAAGTACGGTAAGTCCCTTTGTGTTTGGGGTGGAGGGTTTACTTCCAGGGACTATGCATAAAATTGCAGCTTTACTGACCATTCCAACTGGATTAATTGACTCAGCTTGAGTAAATGGTCTCAGGGGTGCTTCCTATACTTTGGAAGGACAGAGTGAATCTTTGCAGCACAATTCCATGGATGTTTACTAAGTTCCAGAGTGTTGTGGTGTTTTCTTTCAAATAGGTGGGTGTAGGATTACAGCCTTCAAGGTGTAAAATACTTGAAGTTGGCAATTATAAACTAACGTGTTGTTAATGCGGGGGCTGTAAGCACTGAAGAATTTAAGAGGCTTTGCAGGGCTCCCAGAGCATGCTCATGACTATGTTGGGGACTCCTAATGCAGATCATTGTTCAGTCTCCCCAGTCACCTGAATGCATGTATAGTAAATGGCCATTCCGAAGGTTAATCCTTTTCTGTTTGTTCATTTATGGACAGTCCCTAAAGACCACTGGCTAAGCAACCAACCTTGGTTTTCATGCATTGCAACAGACATTTGGAAGGAACGGATGCATCCCATTGGTAATCCAGTTTTAATTGCACCATGTCCCACAACCATGTGTTTTCTCTCTTGCTTTCAGAATTACAGTACTGTATTTATGACCAACATTTAAGAAAGCAAAGGTTTATCAAATATTTTTTTTAATACAAGCAGTGCCAGCCACAGGTTTTTTTTGGGTGGTGGTGGTAAATTAATGATACAACACAGAGAACTATTAATATAATAATTACCTCCTCATCCTCTTATTGTTCCACCATATCTGAATACATATTTTGTTGAACATTAATATTATTTTGCTTTGGAGTGAACAGAGCACGCAAATCTGGAAGAAAGTAAGATACGCCAACACGGTCGGTGTTGCTGTGTGCGAGCTCTAGAGCTCATGCACATGCAAGTAGGCCCATTGGGCCTACTGCAGCCGACACGGGGGAAGGGGACGATTGTCCCCTTCTCCTGAGTTGTTCCTGGGCTGCCCCGGGGCAGCCCAGGAACTTGATAGGATACGGCAGTCAGCCCTTTAGGCTAGCCGCCGTATCCTACACAGGATTGGGCTGTTAATGTAAGATCCACATATGATAAACTCCAAATGTTTGAGAGTCGCAATATTTAAGAAGCATTTAAATTCTTAAATATATTTACTCACCATGAACATTAAACTTATGTTTTAACCCAGTGGACTCTCAATTTATACCTGGTAAATAATTATAAAGCTTTAAAACTTCTTATTTACCTTGTATATGAATCGTGATGCAAAAAGGAGCTCAACCAACATATTTCCAAGAGCCGCACATTATATGTCTCAGGAGCCACCGTTTGGCCACCCCTGATATAAACATATGATATACACGCGCACACACCCCTATCCCTTTCTCTCCTCCTATAACCATTGTCACCTCCCCCAACAAACACATCTCGATGATCTCAGAAGGTTAAAGGTAATTCCCACGTTGGCACAGCTCGAGCGCCACCTAGCCGGTAACTGTGGCACAGCGACTCGCGTTCACCTTTCGATTCCAGAGTCTCTGTTCCAAACAGACAGCTCAGTGATTGTTTTGGTGGCGCGCCTAGTCTCCAGGCTCGCTTCACCTCCCTCCTTGGGGAGAACGCTGAGCAGGGGGAGAAAGAAAAGGGGGCGTGCTGCTTTAAGAAAACCTGGATGATTTAGATTTTGTTTTGCCTTTTTTCCCCTCCTCGTGGAGACCCTGGAGGAACTCCTGTCGTCTTGTTACAGAGGCAGCAGTAACTGATGTGGTCGGACCCCGCGGGGAGAGAGTGCGAAGGGAGAGTAGAGCTCTCTTGATTCGCTTGGAACTGCAGCCATCAGCAGTTTCCCCCCGTGCCATGTGTCTGTGTGCTGTGCGCTGTGCAGACAAAAGGGAGTGAGTAGAGAGCGAGCGAGAGACGTGAGGGGCTGGCAGGGAAGAAGAGCCACTCAGACACGTTACACACAGACGCACAAATACACGCACACAAAGATCCATCTTGAAGGGGCTCGCCTGCTGCCTCCACCGCCGCGCCGGGCTCGCCCAGATCTCCAGGACTTTGAGGGAATGCCATCTCGCCTCCTTCGCCAATGTTTCACTGGAGCAAGTGGAAGAAAAGGATGGGAGCCAGCACTTCGTCCTCATCTTCCAAAAGACCCGTGTTCGATGAGAAGGAGGATGGTGAGTACCTGCTAGCCACGCGAGCGAGCCTACGTTGATTTGGCTTCTTCACGCTGCACAAGTTTACACGGGTTTGGGATGGGGAGTGAGTGATGGTAGTGACGGAGGATTGGGCAGAAGCAACGCACCAGCCGAGGCTTCGGCTCGCGGCGGTGGCTGACGGAGCAGGATCCTAAGCCACAGCTGCTAAGGGATGCCAGTGAAATGGCTGGAACTCGAAAGTGCTTTGGGGATCGACTGGGCTGACAACACGCGTCCAACTGACTGCCGGGAAGTGATGTAGTCAGTTGCGGGCGCATGACTGGGAAAGCGGCAATTGCCCTAAGGTGGAGGGGGGGGGGAAGTGCTCTGCGGGGCAAAAGAGATCAACCCAGTTCTCCGTCGGTGTGTATGTATGTGCTAAGGAAACGTTATTCATGTGTTCGCCACCCTCTTAAATGTACTTGTCGGCGCAAACATATATAATATAATGCATAAACTTTTCCAAACTGTCACATCGCTGAGGATGCAGCTGGTAGTTTGCAAAGATGACCATTGTGTGAGTGCCGGATACGTCAGGGACCATTCACTCCCCACCCCCCAACTTCCTTTGGTTTGGTAATTTGGCTGGTACTGGATAAAACCATCAGGGGCTAATGGGATTGAACGGTCTGCTACAGAGCTGTGAAGATTTGATAACAAGGATTAGTCTCTATACCACAAGCTCCCTCCTCTTCTTGAAGAACAGGTAGAGACGACCTGAGTTTGGTTAACTGACTGAGGAAATAGATTATGTTTTGCATCTGTTTCCCGCTCACTCATGCAGAACGGTAGTCTCTGCACTGTTTTCAAGTTTGGGTGAGTAAATGGAGAACCGTAAAAACTGCAGGTAGTTGTGTTATCAAAAAACTGAAATCCACATTCAAGTCATACCTTAGGAGCCACCAAATTTATTACACTTTTAGAGAATCCCAACACACTGATTTGAGAGTACTGTACTTAAATAAACATGCATGGGATGGGATTGGGCTGACCATGTTGCAAGTCAAGTCAGGGCTTGTTTACATTACGTTTGTGTCCCTTACACAGTTACTATACGGGTGGAGGGATGTACTGATCACCTGACCTCTCATATTATTGTTTGTATGTCTTACTACTTGATCAGTGTTCATCCAGTGTAATTGTAAGCAGTGATAAGGAAAATGTCCATGAGTCACTGGTACCCTGCAGGGACCAATTCAATTATGGTCTGTAATACAAATGGAAACATAAAATTCTAAGAAAAGTAAATACAAAAACAAGTCTACACAAACAATCTATTAGCTTCTGAAAGCATCGAATGAGCATTACAATGCTGGCCATCTATCGAGTTGAAAACAAGAAGACTAGCAAAAATATTTTGCAAGATAACATTTTAAATGTAATACATTTACTGTGCCTATGGTAGTTTCTATCACAAAATATTAGGAAACACTTTTTCCCATTTGCTAGTCACCTCATTCAAAAGAACTTTCTTCAAAGAACCAGCAGTAAGTTGCTCTGAATAAGTAAATGGAGCAGACTGTATTTCATATACAGCGTGAATCAGAAATGGGGACGAAGAATGGGTTCTACTATGGACTTCAGTTCTTTAACGTGATAGATTCTGTTTTAAATCCTCTCCAAATAATGTTAACTTTTAGAACCATCAACACAAAATGCTTTTGCCCGTCAACAATCTCTCTTAGCAGTATGCTCTTCCCTCATTCTCTTGTAATTTTGTCAGTGTCTTCCAGCACAAGCCTATGCATGTCTACTTAGAAGTAAGTCCCATCATAGTCAATGGGGCTTACTCCCAAGTAAATGTGGCTAGGACTGCAGCCTCAGTCGTTAGCCGCCTGCCCAAAAACACAGAGCGTGGAGGTCCAACTTGTCCCATGGGGGAGTCATAATACTTCATCAAGACTTTTGGGGCAGAGGTGCAAGTGTGTTTAGAGTACCTGGGAGCCCATGCATAAAATCACACCACTTAATTTCACTTGCAATACATTACTCTGGAATTAGCCCACCATCCCCTAGCCCTGGGACTTGCAATTGCAGAAATGGATTGGAACTGCCATCTTGTATCTTTAAAAAACAACAACTCTGAAACAGTGGAGCAAAGATTTACTTCTTGTCCTGATTGGAGTGCAAACAAATGGTTAATGTATAATCAGTGATAAGTAATCGGCATAAAATTATTTTTAGAATGCATGGCTTAAAAGTTTTGTTATCACAAAGAAAAAAATGCAGACCTGTAAATGCAGACCTGCAGATATTGCTTTGTCTCCACTTGCTTCTACTTGAAGTAAGATCTGGAGCTGGCTTTGGGCTTCCTTTACTACTACCTAACTTTACTACTCTCACAATGGGTTGAAGGTCACTAGAGACAGAACCTGCCTTATTAACCTAAGGATTGTTTCTCATTGTGCTTGAGGTAATATTGAGAGGGGAACACATCTGAGTAACCCCCAGATTCATGGGTGACACATCTAACACCTTGAATTTAAGCATTGTTTGCCTGTAAAGTAGCCTAGTTTCATGAGTATGTATCTCCTTATTCTACAGACGTTTCTATCTGTGATATGCTGGGACTAATATGTGCTCAGAAATCATTTACAAAGCTCACTTTGGTTGAGTCCAACTGTGTGTGTGTGTGTGTGTGTGTGTGTGTGTGTGTGTGTGTGTGTGTGTGAAATTGTGGCTCCCTTTCTGTAAAAACAGACTTCTTTTTTTTGCTTCCACAGTGCAAAGCCATGATCTTACATGTTTGTGTGGCTCCTGCTTATGTGAGCAGACTCCAGTGAGCTACCTGAACAGTATTTTAATGCAAGTTGGTCCGGCGTATTGTCAGAACAGACTCTGAGGGCCAGCACTATTGATCTTCAAGGCAGCATCATGTCTCTTAGTTTGTTGTGTTGACACAGAATTAAAACAAGATCCAGTGACAATACCTCCCTGCTCCCTGGAAATCTCAACTGAAACAAATGGGGCTTGTGCTGTTGTGATGCTACATGAATTGAACTTTAGGGGCCACAAATAATGGCTGATTTTATTATCAACATCAACTCTTTTCCCTCTTGTAAGTCCTTCAGCACATGTGGAGGTTTGGGGAGACAAATTGGGCCTTTTCATAAGTGTTAGGGTATAGAGGAGGTAAGAAAGTGTGTGCCACCCTATCACCCCAGCACATTGTCTTTTCTGGTGGCTGTTTGCTGGTGGTGTTCTGCATCTTATTTAAGATTGTGAACCCTTTTGGGACAGGGAGCCATTTAATCATTTGATTTTGTCGGTAAACCGCTTTGTGAACTTTTTGTTGAAAAGCGGTATATAAATACTGTTGTTGTTGTTGTTGTTGTTGTTACTACTACTACTACTACTACTACTATAATAATAATAATAATAATAATAATAATAATAATAATAATAATAATAATACACCTGCTGCTTAGAAGAGGCTCCTGTTGTTCCTGCCATCCCAAACTGCAGACAAAGGAATCTGTTGAGGAGGAGATCAGTGTACTGCTGGGCATTCTGCTTATTAGAGGGCACTTTTCCCTGCCAAGCTAGCAAGTGGATTTGTGGAAACCTGATTGAACTGATAAGCTGATGGATAAGCCTAGAGATGTAAGATTTGTTGAAGCCATGGGGAAAACCCATGGTTTTTCTTTTCCCAGAAAAAAATATAAATTTGGGTGAAATGGAAATATATGCAATAGTTATTTTCATATCAAGCCTAAACTTTTTTTTAATGCTTTATTTGGTGTGTGTGTGTGTGTGTGTGTGTGTGTGTGTGTGTGACATTTAAAAGTATAAAAGTCTTAAAGTTCTCTGCATTCGTAATTGCAAATATGCCCATAAGAGAGATGCAAATTGCTGCACCTGATGCTCCCCTTGGACTGGTTAGAGTTTGGTTTTCACCCAAACTTTCAGGTTGTTCCTGTGAGGTTTTGGAACCCACAACATTCTCTTGCAGTTTCTGCCTCACCTCCTTCTGACCTTTTATCTCCTAGCAAGGCAGGGCAGGTCGGCAGTTCGAATCCGCGACGGGGTGAGCTCTCGTTGCTTGGCCAGCTCCTGCCAACCTAGCAGTTCCAAAGCATATCAATGCGAGTAGATAAATAGGTACCGCTTGCGGGAAGGTAAACAGCGCTCCGTGTTCCAGCCGCATCCTACGCGCTGCGGCAAGGAGAGTCATGCCGGCCACATGACCACGGAGGTGTCTTCGGACAGCGCTGGCTCTTCGGCTTTGAAATGGGGATGAGCACCACACCCTAGAGTCAGACACGACTGGACTTTATTGTCAGGGGTCACCTTTACCTTACCTTATCTGTATCATAATCATTTGAAAGAAGAGGTAAAAAGGATGACTGGGGCCAGGTGAAAAATACAGCAGACACAGGAGCACTGAACTCTTCACCAAAGTAGGACAAAGACAACCAGAAGAATCATCTGGTTACCAGGATCTCTCTAAACTGGGAGAATGGGCAGCAAAATGGCGGATGCGCTTCAATGTAAGTAAATATAATTAATGCACACTGGGGCAAGAAATCAACATTTAACATATATGCATGCTGATGGTTTCCAGTGGCGTGCGTAGACCCCCGTGGGGTGGGGGCCGCCACTGCAACATGTCCCCAAGGCCACCACACGCCCCGCCCTGGGGCATGTGATGTCAGTGTAGCACGCCACCATGGCATGGAAATATCCCACCCCCAGCGCTTTTTGGCTCCTTTTTGGAGCCAAACGGCACCAGGGAGGGTGGGAAGGCCGAACTCCCAGCCGTTCTCGGCTGCAAAGAAGAGGCACCGATTCCGCTGCTTGGGGCCCACCGTCCCTACTGCACAACCGTGACGACGCCTCTGATGGGTTCTGAGCTGTCTGTGACAGATCAGAAGAGAGATCTTGGGGTAGTGGACAGCTCAATGAAAATGTCCACCCAGTGTGCGGCGGCTGTGAAGAAGGCCACAGGATAATTAAAAAAGGAATTGAGAATAAAACTGCCAATATTATTAAGCCATTGTACAAATCCATGGTAAGGCCACATCTGGAGTATTGTGTCCAGTTCTGGTTGCCCCATCTCAAAAAAGATATAGTGAAACTGGAAAAGGTGCAGAAGAGAGTGACCAAAATGATTAGTGGATTGGAGCACCTCTCTTATGAAGAAAGGCTACAACCCATTGGCACAGCTGCATCAGCGCTGGAATGTTGGATAGGATTGGGTCCTAATTGAAGCAACCTTCCAATTCGCCCCTGTTAGTTGGGTAAAGAGATACTTTTTCCAAGTGGTGTTCCTCTTATATTTAGCAGGGGTAGAGCAACTACAGTATCTCTATTCACCCCAGCATAACATCTTTGCCCAGTGACTGTTTGCTGGTCTCTTTAGATTGTGAGCTCTTTTGGGACAGGGAACCATCTTTTCATTTTGCTGTGTTTTGTTGAAAAGCCATATATAAATATTCTTAAATAGATTTGTGTTCCTCAGGGTTAGGCTTACCATATTTTCCTGGATCGAAACCGGGACACCCTGCACAGAATAATTTAATTAATTAATTAATTAATTAATCAAATCATTATCCCCCCTCTTTTGTGGGCGCAAAGTGTCCATTTGCCACCTAAGGGTGGCTGAAATTTTTATTTATGTATTTATGGCCATTTTGGCCACAGATAAATAAATAAATGGCCATTTTTCCGCCCACCGCTGCCACTTATCTGTCCCACCACCATTGCCATTGCCGCTGCCACTGCTGCCGCCCACCTCCTCGCCTTTCTCCTGTCGTCGTCATTGTCCGCTGCTGCCCTCCTTGCTGGAGCCTGGCCGGTTGGCGGTTACATCTGGGCCGGCCAAGACTCCTGCCCCCGCGCTGAAGCCTCCGCCGCCGCTGCTTTTAAAGTGTTTAAAACTTACCTTTTTTCCTGCGTTGCCATCTTGGATCTCTCGAAATCTCGCGAGATCCAAGATGGTGACGCAGGAGAAAAGGTAAGTTTTAAACACTTTAAAAGCAGCGGCTGCAGAGGCTTCATTCAGGCCCGGAAAGCCCAGGCCTACTCAGGGCAGCAGTGTGCTTTGGGGGTCAGGCTTGGTATTAAGTTGAAAATATCATTTATGTTTCTGGTTTTGCACAAGAGTGCTGGTAAGTAATAATAATTAGGAAATAATGGGATTTGAATTCAGGAAATGAGTAAGCGAAAGGCCAAATGGAAGGTAGCTGAAAGGAAATCAGTTCATTAATGGGGGGGGGCTAATATCAGTAATGTCAGGAGGAGAAGCAGAGACTGCTTTAAAACAAGAAATGGGAGGCCTTTTTTGAATGAAAGCTGTAGTCATAAATACATTTTGAAGAAGTAAGTTCCATTAAGCCACATAGTGACTTCCTTCTGAATAAACATACTAAGATCTTGCCCATGGGGACAGGAATTGTGAGATTATAATAATAATGGGGAATATAGCACTCTAAGAAGGAGCCCAAGCAGCCCTTAAAATGAGTGATTTGTGTGCTTTTATTAATTGGGCATATGGGAAAAAGCTGGTGTCTGCCCTACCTGCTACTTTCTGTCTGTTTTTCTTCTCAGTTTGTCTGGTGGTGCTGTTTTCAATTCCCTATAATTGACATTAACCTTTGTCTGTTTGCATTTTTCCTCCAATCCCCCCCTCCACTTGTTTGTTTCAATCTCAAAATTATTGCACATTTACAAGGAGAAAGCTACTTTTTCAAATGAGGATTACCAGAAAGTGTACTGTGTAAAAAAAAAAAAGTGAATAGGGAAGAAAGAGAGGGGCTTCCATGCAATGTTATTCTAATGATACTAACATTTCATAGAAATATATATTTTAGTATTGTTTCCTTTTTAAAAAAATCATTGCATATTGGTATATCCAGAAGCAGTTACAGTGTTATCTGGCATGCTCCTGTTTACTGACACAGCATGGTTGCTATGGAGACCCTTAAGACATTTTGGGGACTTCCTTAAATAAAACGTCAATTAATACTTTACATTTTGTGGGAGAGAGAGATAATATTATGAAAGATGTCCTCTCATTAGGACCACATATTTGGTAAGAAATAGAAGGATAAAGAAACATTACAAGGTTTGACCTAGTGTTAACTAGAATTAAAGGTGTAAGTTTCTCTTTAAAAGTGGAAAGGTTATAACTGCAATTAGTATACATACACAAGTAATATTTTACTCTGTTATTAAAGAATGAATAAGTTTTCTTTTGGATAATCCTGTTTGACTTTGTTAAAATGGCGCATCTCTGGATCTGGATGCAGTGGCGTCGTTAGCCCTAAATCTACATGTGGCCCATCCTCGAATTGGCGCCCCCTCCCTTTCAACCCCTGTTCACTCCCTGGCGGCGCTGCGATCTGGGGGGGGCGCCAAATCTGCGACTTATTTATTTATTTCCCCCCTGGGCGCAGCAGAATCCCCCCCCCGGGCACCGGAGCCTCGCACGCGGGGGTTACCGGCCGGGTGCGGGGCGAGGCGGAGCCCCGGCCCAACTCCGAGTCACTGCTGGGGTGCCCCCAAATAACTGGCGTCCGGGGGCTGCGCCTGGGGCGCTGGACCCCAGGGCCCCCTATGTTATGATGCCGCTGTCTGGATGCTCCCCACCCTCAGTCACACTGACTTGCAGAAGTCAGACCAATGTAAACCAGTTTCTTCTCCTGCCTACTCATCTCACCCTGAAGGGTGGTGGTGTGCTCTTGGAGTAGTTCACGTGACATGGATGGAATAGAGGGCAAGGGCAGGTACACAGGCGCAGCTGTAACGGCCATCAGGTGGATGGGAAATTCACTCATGTGAGAACATTTTAATTTTAGTTCTCTAGGCAACCTCTTTCCAAGCTGCTTGCAACCCCTCTGGGGGTTGCTACCCACATGTTAAGAACCCCTGCCTTGCTCGAAAAGATCGCAGCAGGATAATACTGTACTTGTGAAATAAGTTGCACACTTAAAAATGCTAGAAATACTTAGTAGTAGTATTGTTCTATGACAGGGGTTCGCAACCAGTGGTACTTTGGCCGACTGCTGGTGGTACTCAAACGGCTGGAGCACCGAGATCCCGCTCTGACGCAGTGCTTTTGGTGGCGTGTTTTTGCTCCCGAGAGGCTCCTGCCTTTGGCTGAGCCTCTCAGGAACGCTGAGAAGAGCCCTCCCACCCACCCAGAGCCTCCTACCTGCATTTTCTGGCCTCCGAAAACCCAGACGTAACTGGCGATGATGTCATCGCCAGTAACTTCCGGTGGTACGCAGGAGAGTGGTGCCGGAGGTGGTACTCAGCCGGGAAGAGGTTGACAACCCCTGTTCTAGGACATAATTTAGCTCCTTTCAAGCTTTACTTGCTTGGCCGTTACTCAGTATAGAACCACAGCAGTGCTTGTCCTAAACCAAGAGCTCTTCAGAGTGCATGAGGAGAGCAGAACAGAACATCATTTCTAATGCAGTATGGGACAATCTCAAATTAACCAGCCTACCTGTGTTTCTCAACCCTTTGCCACAGTGCTTCACTCTGTAATAAATAAGAAAAAGAATGAGGTAAGCGAGATAAGGGAAGTGAATCAAATATGTTTTAGGAGAAATAAGGACACATCTAGACAGGATGATGAAGTGCTGCTTTGTGGACCAAATGTTGTCCACCATGCAACATTGTCAGATCTGAGCTAGACCCAGACGAAGTGGAGGCCTCCTCTGAAATGTTATTTCCTCAATTTTAAAACCATTAGTGCAGTGTTTCCCAAACTTTTTCGACCTGTGGCTCCCTTGACCATTGGCGACCATTGGCCGCGGCTCCCCATTACATTATGTTGATGCCTGCCAACTGGCATTGCACTGCTTTCCGAGAGGATTCCGTGGCACTCTGCGGCTCCCCTGGTGGGTATCCGCAGCTCCCCTGGGAGCCGCGTCTCCCAGTTTGGGAACCACTGCACTAGCCCCTTTTCTCTCCTCGAACATATGGATATTATCCGTTTGCCCTCAGGCCCCCACCACCATTGGATGCAGCACACACCTTTTTTGGCATGGCTGCATTGGTGCTGGTGGCAGGGAATAGGATTGGGACCTTAGTTATATCCATGTATCGAGGAAGGCTTGGCCTTTGCCTTGCTGGTTGTTGTTTTTTCAGAGCTGTTTAGGAACCAGCTTTCTAGTGTTCTGTGCCACCTTATGTTACTGGACCAGTCCTTGCTACAGCCTTGTATCTCCCTGCTTTATCTTGCTCCTCCTCTCACTGCCTTACCTTTCACTCCTTTGCACTCATTATATCTACTACTCTGAGCCCCAAATGACCCTCTCCAGTTTGCTGGCTGTTGGGAGCTGTAAGCCATGGCTGGTGTACTGGACGCACAAGGCAGAGCCCGATGACTCCGCCAGTTGCCATGGCACTTGGCGGTGATGTCACTGCTGAGCACCAGCCTCAGAGGCAAGGCGGACAGTGGCAGAGTGGCCGGTGAGGTACTGGCCGCCTGCACTCCCCCTAATGAGGGACAGGGCTGCTACATGCTAATAAAGGGAGAGTGGGCAGGGAAATGTGGGGTTGGTTGGGGAGGTGGACGAGAGTGGAGACACAGGGAGATGCAGGGGACAGAGAATGACATGGGTTGCCCCGGGGGGGGGGAGGTGGAAGGGACCCCTATGGTTACAGAAGCAAACAAATATCTGCCTCCCCAGTGAGTCTGTTAAATCAGGATTCCATAAAAATGTTGCCCAATATTTCATGCATACGGAAAAGAAAACTGTTTTCAAAAGTTGTGTGCATGTAAAAGAGAGTGCTTAATTTTAGCTGTCTGACCATGCTCTTGGTTTTATTTCCCGTTGTATCTTTGCGTGAAGCCTAAATGCTGTTGAACTTAATCAGAATTGATTATAAAGAAAGGATGAAGCACCTGCTCCCTGACTAATCCACGTCTTAGTGCTGCCCTTGATTATAGCATGCTCTTAAAAAAATAAAAATAAATCACACTTCTGATTTAACCTCTGAATTGCTCCAGAGTATTTCAGTGAAATAGCTCAGTTAATTCCAAAGATGTCTACCATACAGTGAGATTCACAAAGTATGTGAATAGTCATGTTGTTGAATGAATTGTATCTCTTTCCTGCCAGTAGAGAATATATGTCAACTTGATGACTGCACCTACTGTCAACTTGATGACTGCACCTACTGTACTTTCCAACTTGATCTCCAGTCTTGCTACCACAATGATTACTATGTCTGCCCAGTGGCGTCGCTCTAGGTGGGGCGGAAAGCTAGGTTCCGCAGCATTTCGCCCCACCATTATTACTCTCCGGCACGAGGTGCCCTGCCTCCTCGTTGTCAGAGCCTGTCGGTGGAGAGAAGGCAACGCGCAGGGACTCTCCTGCGTGTTGCCTTCGCTCCACTGACAGGCTCCGACGACGAGGGGGCGGGGCACCTCGTGCTGGAGAGTAACGGTGGGGCGGAACACTGCAGAACCTAGCTTTCCGCCCCACCTAGAGCGACACCACTGTGTCTGCCTTCAATTTTGTGCTTTCCAAGGGACTGCTGAATGTGCTAGAGACCTACAGACGTGCCAACAGATAGTCATGAGATCTTAAAGAAATTGGCCAGGAATGTGGCAATCAAGTATAGGAAAGTTATTGTATGTAAACATGTAATCAAACGTGACGTAGATCAGCACACTCAGTGCATCAATACTGTACAGATGCTTACTCTTTCCTTGAGTATGTCTCTGTGTTAAGCATGTGTGCAGTCAAGCATATACAGGGGTGGCCAAACTTGCTTAATGTAAGAGCCACATACAATAAACTTCAGGTGTTTGAGAGCCGCAATATTTAAGAAACATTTAAATTCTTAAATATATTTACTCACCATGAACATTAAACTTCTGTTTTAATTCAGTGGACTCTCAGTTTATACCTGGTAAATAATTATAAAGCTTGAAAAATTCTCATATACCTTTTATATTAATTGTGATGCAAAAAGGAGCTCAGCCAACATATTTCCGAGAGCCGCACATTATACATCAAAGAGCCGCATGTGGCTCAGCAGCCACAGTTTGGCCACCCCTGTACTATAAGGAATAGGTGAGATTTCAAAGATCACAATAAAGTAGTGAAGAAATAGGTAGGTAGGTAGGTAGGGGGGGGAGAGAGAGAGAGAGAGAGAGATGCAGTTCAGAGCTGCAATTCTATACACACTGTACATACTTTCCTAGGAGTAAGGCCCATTGAACACAGTGGGACTTACTTCTGCGTAGATACGGTTTGCCTCGCACTGCAGGTGAAGTAAGTGGGGAAAGGATGACTGAGGATTATATAAAGCAGGGGTGGCCAACCTTCCACCATTGGGGCCTCTGTGTTCTTAAGAGTTGTGTCGAAGACAAAATCTTGGCAGCTGCAAGTGCTGATGGTGCTGCTAAAGCAGCTGCACCTGCTGAAATGCCCTCACCTATACAACCATTAAGGCAGGGGTGGGGAACCTATTTGCGGCGGGGGGGGGCATTTTCCCATGGGGAAAATTAGCTGTGGGCCGGCCGTGTGGCCGTCCGAAATTTCCCCCACCGCAAATTTGACCCCCCTGGTGAATTTACCGCTCTAACCCACCCACCGCTTTCTCTCCCACCCACCCACTGACCGCTCGCTCACTCGCTCTCCCACCCACCCACCCAGAGACCGCTCGCTATCGCAGCCACCCACCCACCGACCGCTCTCCGAACCCCCTCCTTCCGCTCTCCAACTTACCTCAGGCTCCGGGCCGCCGCCTTCCCGCGCCTCCTCCTTTTCAAAGCAGCCTTTCTGTACCTGCGCAGATCACCGCTGAGGGCAATCTCTCGGCCTCAGCGGCGATCTGCGCAGGTACAGAAAGGCCACTTTCAGAAGGAGTAGCCAAGGTGACGCGTCACCTCGGCGCCTACTCCTTTTAAAAGGAAGTCCAGGAAGGCCGCTTTTAAAAGGAGTAGGCACGCGGCGGCGGCGGCGGAGCCTCCGGTTCCTGGCATGGTGGTCTTCCTTCTCTAAACAAGCTCTTTGAACTGCCAGTTCCTAATAGCAGTGGAACTCAAGCTGCTGTGCATGTGCTTCCCAGGCAACCTTCTGTCCAGCCACTGTCCAGCCTGTCCTGCTTGGCTTCAGCAGGATTGTTGCATTGTGCAGCTTTAGCCCATATCCTGGAATCTACACTGAGCTTCTACTGCTGAGACTAAGCAGGTCTGGTCCTGTAGATTACCTTGCAGGGGAACTGGGATCCATACTGTGGTTGCTGTAAGCTCCTCAGTGGAAGAGTTTGTTTGGGTATAAATGTAATAAAGAAAATACATTTTCACATCCTGTTTCACTCTGTCGAGTTAGGCAGTCACATGATATGGCAGTCATTAAAATATTCTGCACCGCAGCACCAACTCTCCTATCTGCTGCTAAAAATTAGAGAAGACATTTGAACTTAGAAAAAGTCTGAGGTGTCTGGTTTAATTAGAAAAAAGTGATTTCTCCAATACAATTGCCTTTCTGAACAAAGAATGTGTGAACACCTGGAAGATACTTCCTGCCTGCATTCTTTGGCACATTTTAGAGCTCTCCAGGCTTCTGGACTTTATTGGACCCTGTAGGCTCTTAAAATGTGTAAGTAACATTTGAAATATGGCACTTGCTATTTCTCACCAGCAGCCGCAGGTGACACCTACTCGAGTGGAGTGGCTCTGCTGCAGGCTGCCACAATGCTGTTCCCATTCCCATGGAAACCTACGTGAAATTTGAAGGAAAAAAAATAGGGTAAGGTGCTTAAAATAATCTCTAATTTTGAATAAAACAATAGTGGGCTAGAAGATTAGATGCACATCACAAGCATGTATTATATTAGGGGGGGATAATTGGGTTGTGAGACCTCTTGTATACCTATTTTATTGTTTTGTCCAAAGCACTCTATTTAAGTGAGGCTGCCATTGGCACCTATGGAAGGGGGAAATCTGGGAGCACACTGGGCTTTTTATCCCTGCCTCGCATATCGAACAGGAAATCCTGCTATGCACATGAATGAGTTTTGCTGAACTGCAACCAATCCAATAAAAATTAGTTGTAACTAAAACCCTATTCAAGCATTATTCAAGCAGATATGCTATACCCAGTTAGAGAGGGAGTCTGTCAGCAAGCCATGTCCACCAACACCAGTGTGCACCATGGTGGTCGTCATGTCTCCACTGTCCCTGGGTTTAGTGTTTGTCTGAGGAGGGCAGCGCTGAACCCATGGGCAGTTTCCTCATGCAGTTTCGAGCACTAGGCATACTGCCTTCTAAACTGCCCATGAAAATGTCCCTGGATTCAATACTGCCCATCTCAGACAAATGTAGAATCCGAGGACACCAGGATGTGTGGCTAGAAGCCAACAAGCTCCTGTTCCCCCTCTTCTCAGGTACAATGTACCAGCTTTAATAATGCCTTAATACAAGGGTGGTCCATGCCTCCCCACTGCTTGAACACCCACAGGTTTGCCATCCCCTGTGCATGCTCCCACTTCCCCCGTGGAAGAGGGGGGAGGGCGAGCAAGCAGGGGGTGGACAGGCTAGCAGATAGGGAGGGCAAGTGGGCAAGCACCACCCCCCATGAATGGGAGAGAGACACCCCACCCCTTCCCTCCCCTCCACCTACCAAGAGTGTGGCATGCAGCCTCTCTCCTCTGTGCTGCTTCTATTTCAAATGAACAGAAGCAGTGCATGCTGGGAACCCAATGGGGCTTCCTTCCGAGGAGACAGGTATAGGATTGTGTTGTTAGTTTCAATCCATGTCCAATATATTTTAAATTTGCTAAGAGATTTTCTCTGTGGTATCTCTGTGACTGGTCTTTGTCCTTGCATGTACACTCATCTTTTTGTTTCATGACTCTACATTGGGCAAAAAATGGTGCCCAATATTTCCACTAAGTAGTTAGAGATCTGCCAGTAGTTAAAAGAGATTGTTGAAAGAGGCTCGCGTAGCACCTTAAAAACGAACACATTTATAAGCTTCATGCACTACAGTCCACTTTCTCAGATGCACAAAATATACTCCATTGTTTGGTTCTTAATGTGCTGAAGACAATTTGTTGTTTTTGCTGCAATAGACTAACACAGCTACTTCTCTGGAAGTTAAAAGAGGTTGATATCATTTGTGATGCTTCCTCATTCACAGAAATAACAAACAAAAACTGTAGGTATCCATGTTGGTCCATTTGAAAAACCTCCAAAATCAAAAGCAGGGCAATAGCTTTATTAGGACTAACTGAAATATCACCAAATAGCAAGACCCTTTTTCAGGCTGGAAGAGAAAGTAGAACCTAAAAAGACTAAAGCCTTTGATGACTTTACCATCTCTGATACGGGTTCTGTGAGAGCTGTTCCTGCTTTACAGCGGTGGTGTAAGTTGGATAGGATAGTGCAATCCTATCCAATTTACATCACCGGTGTAACCAGCGGGGGAGGGCAGGACGGGAGGCTTTGGAGGGGAGATTTAAACCTTTGAATCCTCCTTTTGGAGGGGATTTGAATCCCCTTTCTGTTCTGGGGCCTCCTGTTCTTGCTGCACCGCTGGTTACACCGGTGGTGTAAGCTGGATAGGATTGCGCTGTTAGTTTCATGCCAGATGTATTGCTGTAAATGCACTTCAAAATAATGTCTGCATAATGGTAAAATTGAGTAGCTGCCTGATCCTATGGGAGAGGACAATGTGAGGGGGTGCAAGGGTGAAGGCCTTCAGGTCCAAGACACACAAGGAGGTGGAACAGGCGGGTGACAAGCTGAGGATTCCAGCAAAGACTGCTAGATCGATTATTTTTACTTTTATTTTATTAAAATTATTTATAAGCTACCTTTCCTGTGCTCAAGACGGCACACTACAACAGAAAACAAGTATGAAACAAAATCAAAGAACACAAAAATACAGCAACAGTGTGACAATTTGCCAAAAGCCCAAAACAAAACAAAAAAAAACTGGACCTGAAGCCAGATGGAAGATGTACATTTTACACTCTTACCAGAAGCATTGTGAGTGTAGCAGGTAAGATTGTTCCGCAGTCCTGGGACCACAGATGTAAGGGCCCTGCTTCTAGCTGCTTGTAAGATATTTTTCCTGTGGTTTTTTTTAACCCAAGTAGCTTGACATTCGTTCTGTCCATATTGGCATTTGTACTGGCTCATGTGAATGCCTTGGGCTAGGAATAATTCCTGCACAGCAAACAAGTTGCACCCACGCCACCCACCTACCCAGACAAACTGCATATCTATATAACAGAGAGAGATCTGAAAACAATTACCGGTACTTTGTTCAATGTTTCAATTTATGCCTTAAATCCAAAACTGTTAGGTTTCAAAACAAAAGACCTGTTTTGAAATCTCATGGTTTTGTGTTACTGATGAAAATGGAAGCTTAAATGTTTAACAGAGTAACAGCGCAATCCTAACCAACTTTCCAGCGCCAGTGTAGCCATGCCAACAGTGCAGGGGCAGTCGTGGAGGCCTCTTCAAGGTGAGGGAACATTTGTTTCCTTACCTTGGGGTTGCATTGCGGCTGCACTGGCACTGGAAAGTTGGTTAGGATTGTGCTGTAACTTGTATTGTCAGTCACTTTTTTGCCTAGAAACATCTGTCTTGCCTGCATCCTGTTATGGATCCAGAACCCCACTGAATGCAGTAGAGATTAGTTTAGATCGATAACTTTCATGGCTTGTAGTTATACAACAACGTTTGATAAATACGGGAATCAATGCCATGGAAAAATAAAAAAAATTTTTTTTGACTTCAAACCGTAGCGGGTTTCCCCAGAGGCAGCCGCAACGGAAAAAATATACAATAAAATCCAAGGTGGAAAACAGCCCAACGTTTCGCTCTAAAAAGCCTTAGAGCCTCTTCATAGGAAAACAATCCAAGATGATTGCAGGTGGAGTTGTCCTGAGTTCACCCTTCTTCTGAATAAGAACCAAAAAGCGCGGGAATCCGATTCCTAGAAAGCGGAAGTGACCTGCCTCCGCAGCCGCAGCAGCTGTCTATTCGCTAATTAAGCTGTCACCGCTCTCCGTTTTCCTCATTCCTGACCCACAGTCTCTTAAAAAAAATAAAAAAAAATATTTTTCCATGGCATTGATTCCCATATTTATCAAACATTGCAGTAGAGATTAGTTTTTCTCTGTGTGTGTAGGTGAGCGTGCGCACGTGCACACTTGCAGGCATGGGCACATGTGGTTCTGCATGTCCAGAATGGAAGGATAATGTATCAGCAACTCCCAGAAAGTTAATGTCTCCCTTGAACCAATAAAGTCACTGTGGTACAGTCAGCAGAGTTCTGGGTTCAGAAGCAGAAAATTATCATTCAGTTCCCTACTCAGCCATTATTCTCCCCCAGTGGTTTGAACAAGCCATCATCTCGCATCTTGAGAAGTGCAAGGATAATGGGATAATTATTTCTGTACACTAAAATAAACGATAACAGGGAAAAAATAATTAAAGGATAATATACAAGTTCTCCTACACAAAGCCCACTGAAATGTGTGGGAGATCTGCAACTTATGCCTATGGGGGCTTGTGCTAGAGAACTTCCTGATGGGTTATATCCTAAGGGGGTTTATAGTATGAGTCATCTATTTGAGAAAAACTGTAAAATGAAATGGTTGGTGGTATTATTTTTGGTAGGTACTGTGACATCAGCTGTGGCTGATGGGGTCACCATGCAGTTCTGTCTTTCGATTTTAAGCCTGTGAAATAAACAAAAGCTGAGAACAAGACCAATTTTTGTTGTTGTTTATGATCCTTGAATGCAAACATTTGCTAGATCTAAAGGGTTCTTTTCAAAGGTTCTTCTTTGAAACCTTCCAAAACCCTGTAAATGCAAGTCAGGGATATGACAGAATCGGTGTGGATGCCTCTTAAAAATGTTTTGATCCTAGGCAAGCAAGCTGCTTCGGTTTGAAAAAAAGGAATCCAACTTGCTCTGTTTCTGTTACACCGAAGAGATTCATTGGTTTTACTTAGTGAAAGAAACAGGAGGGGTGGGATAACATCCAATAGGACAGGACTTGCATCTACATTTTTAACTAATAGGATTGCTGTGTGCAGATGACCTAAAGTGAACCTACTTGAGTCGCTCTGTCTTGGATGACCTTATAGTACTGCTGAACCCAAAGTGAGCTGTTTTGTAACGGGCTTGGAATCAAAGCTTGTTTTTTTAAGCAATCAAACCCCATCTTCTTCAACTCTCCACCGGTTTGTGTCATGATTGTGTTGTTAGAGTGTGCACTGCATTCAAAACCAAATTCTCCAAGAAAAGTATGGCTTCTTTTTAAAAACTTTTCAGTTTGAAACACAACACAGGAACTATATGAACAGAAGAAGAGACTTCCTGCTTCTCTTTGAACAATTTGCATCTTGCCTCCCCAATATCAAGAGGCCCAAGACAGTCCAGGAGGATATGGATGATAGTAAAAAACAAGAGACGAAACGTATTAAAACAGCATTAAAATGCACTCTTTTAAACAGGCAAATACGAAAGATAAAGTACGTACTGTACCTTCTAAAATAGAGAGGAGGGAGGGCCACAGCTGTGATGCCACAACTGAGAAGGTCCCACTCCTTATCCTCCTAATGTTTTTCTCATGGCTGATAGAAGCCAGAGGACGTTCTCTCCTGATCTATCTTTGTGAGCATCTGAGTTGAGCCCCAAGGCATGGACTGAAGGCACATGGTACAGTCACCTTGCTGAAGCTAAGCAGGTCTGATCAGTGCTTGGATGCATGGCCATCTGGGAAATAAGCACCGAGGTGGCCAAGTTTGCGGATGACACTAAAATTTTCTGGGTGCTGAAGACCAGCAGGGATTGTGAAGAGCTCCAGAAGGATCTCTCCAAACTGGGAGAATGGGCAGCAAAATGGCAGATGCACTTCAATATAAGTAAGTGTAAAGTGATGCATATTGGGGAAAGAAATCAAAACTTCACATACACACTCATGGGTTCTGAGCTGTCTGTGACTGATCAGGAGAGAGATCTTGGGGTACTGGTGGACAGGTCGGTGAAAGTGTCGACCCAGTGTGCGACGGCTGTGAAGAAGGCCAATTCCATGCTTGGGATCATTAAAAAAGGGATTGATAATAAAATGGCCAATATTATTGTACAAATCGATGGTAAGGCCGCATCTGGAGTATTGCATCCAGTTCTGGTCGCTGCATCTCAAAAAGGATATAGTGGAACTAGAAAAGGTGCAGAAGAGAGCAACCAAAATGACTAGTGGGCTGGGGCATCTCCATTATGAGGAAAGGCTACAGCGTTTGGGGCTCTTCAGTCTAGAAAAAAGGCGGCTGAGGGGGGACATGATTGAGACGTATAAAATTATGCATGGGATGGAGAGAGTGGATAGAGAGAAGTTCTTTTCCCTCTCACACAACTCTAGAACTAGGGGACATCGACTCAAATTGAGTGGAGGGAGTATTAAAACAGACAAAAGAAAATATTTCTTTACCCAGCATGTAATTCATCTGTGGAACTCCTTGCCACAGGATGTGGTGATGGCACCTGGCATGGATGCCTTTAAAAGGGGATTGGACAGATTTATGGAGGAAAAGTCCATCACAGCTTACAAGCCATGATGGGGATAAGCAACCTCCTGGTTGTATGAGTAGGTTTTCTCTGTGCCAGGTGCAAGGGTGTGGCGACTGGACACAGGTATCTTGTCTTGTGTGCTCCCTGAGGCATCTGGTGGGGCCACTGTGTGATACAGGAAGCTGGACTAGATGGGCCTTTGGCCTGATCCAGCAGGGCTCTTCTTATGTTCTTATGTAACTTTGTTCCTCAGTAGGTGCTCCAGGCCCCATGGTAAGGTGCTGAATTTCTCCATCTGGTCCTCTCTGAATCTTTGCCCTCTCATCCCTTCTGTAAACATTGGGTCCAAAAGATTGTAGCTCTTGGGATAGCAAGTTAAGGTGAAGCTGCCTTGTCCCATAATTTACAGTGAAATCCACCGTAACCTTCTGGCGCTGGAGCAAGTGCTCTGGCGCTAGAAGGCATCGCAAACATGCCCTAAGGCACGTTTGCGCCTCCTCTGGAGTAAGGGAGGCTGACGCAAGGCCGGCCTCCCTCACTCCGGCGCCAGACCGAGAATGTGACTGGCGCTGAAAGGTAAGTCTTCCGCCGCCAGCCGCATGGACAGTCTGGGCGACGAGGGAGGGCGGCTATTGGACGAACCAGCCCAGTAGTGGGCGGGGACTGGCTTGGCTGTTACACGGCCTCCTCCGACTTCCGCCAGCTATTCAGCTGGCGGAAATCCGAGGAGGCTGATAGGGCCGGCTCCGGTTTACATTCGGGGAGGGGGACAAATGTCCCCTTCCCCGAGTAGTCCTCCGGCCTGCCACATGGCAGTCTGGACGTCAAAATCCTGTATAAGGATCCGCCGCTAGATCCTTACACAGGATTTGGCTGTAAGTTGGGTAACATTTATCTTTCTATGAAATTTCTTAACCAAAGGGGTCTATTTAAACCCACAAGTATGATCATGGGTTTTTTTTTGGACAGTATCAGTACAATTATCTCTCTTGGGGAACTATGTGCCAAGCTTCTGCCTCTGACTTCTTCAAAGTTCTGCTTCAAATGTTGCCATCCCAGAATTCCAATAAGCACTAATCCTTCCCCTTGATTGTGATGAAAGGGAAAAATCCCCAGGTGGAACTAAAACCTTGATATTGAAGATTACCATGCTGGTCCTTTTTGTTGAATTCTGTTTCTTGTTGAGATTGATTGCAAAGTCCTAGGGTGCCTCACTGCAAGTCTCCATTCACATGCTGGTTAGGAAAATGGCTGGATTATGCCTTATATTTCAAAGTCGAACTATTCTATACTTCATAGATTTTTTGGCAGAATTTATTACATACTTACATGGCCAGGACCCAGGTGTTTACCCCCTTATGCCTTTGCCTTTTTTGGGGGGGGGGAAATCCCTGGCTAGACTTCAGCAAGGGCTACCTGACAGTGACATGACTGGTGGGCATTGTCAGCCATGGACCCACTGACCCAGTAGTGAAGCAAGCAACTGGAATCATTGGGAGCAACAGCAAGGTGCAGAACTTGTAGCCAGTGTAACCCTCCGCCACCATAAGAGGCAGCAGACCTCAAAGAGGAGATCAATAGGTCCAGCTAGAGGCAAGGAGTCAGTGACTCAGACTGGACAAACTGTGGCCTGGTTTGAGAAATGTGGAGTCTATGATTCAGCTCTCTTCTATGAAGATATAAGGAGAGACAACCTATGCTTGTCTCAGCTAAGTGGAAAGGTAAGAGAGATCCAGACGTCAGCCAAGGAGGCCTGTGAATGCTGTATTATGTTCACATCTAGGCTGAAAGAGCTGAGCCAGAAGTTCTGAACAGAAGAGTTTTGGCCAAATGTGGGAGGAGGATGAACGGAGGAGATGAGAATATAGTACTTCCTTCCAGTTGCCTGTGTTTCACTGTGGCAGCGGCAGTAGTGGTCCTTTGGGTGGCTGCTGGCTGATGACTGCCGTTTATTCCCAGGATGCCCCTCATAATGATGCCACATGATGACAGAATGTTGCTCAGAAGGGCATTCTAGAGGCAAATGGTGGCTACCAGCTAGCAGCATTGAGAAAGAATACTGCGCTAGCTGGAGCAAATTCGTCTCTGACACCTGAAATTTGTCACCCCCCCCCCAAAAATAATGTGCCTCCCCACTTTGTCGAATTGCCCCCAATTGCCAAAGTGACTCCCCACCAAATCCCATGTGGGTCAGTGAAAAATGGGAGGGGCACTGTGGCTCACCTCTAGGAACAAAATATACTCTTGTGACTTCTTCAGATTCATTTGAACAGTTGCCTTCACCAAAGCCCTGTAGAACTAGACAGGCAGGCCTGAATCATATGCCCCAATTGACCTCAACATAAAGTGCTTAATATTGACAGAATCATTCCCATGGTAATTAATAGTAATCACAAATTGCAATAGTAATTTATAATAGTAATATTATTATTATATTATGTCATATTATCTCACCACCCTATTGCATGGTTAGGCCCGGGATACTGAGGTACATTGGGCCTGTCTCAGAACCCCAGGGTTATACAGGCCCTCTCACTGCCCCCCCCCCCGCCTGACATAATTCTGGGCATTTTGTTTTGTGAAAAAACAAAGCAGAATCAGCTGGTGCTTATACTGGTATGAATCACAAACATTAGTACTGTATTCTCACCACATTTATCCATTTATATTATATTGACAGACCAAAGAATCAAATGGGAAAGGAAAAATGGATGAGTGTGTTGGCATCTCTGGGGCTTTAGAGTACTGATAATAAGACGGGAGACAGATATATTGCTCTGACTGGCTTCTCTCTATGCCATTAGTGTCATGTCTCCTGCTTGCTCTGCCTCCCAACTGTGTCCTTGTGAAGCATGTGGAGAGCAGAAAACATGTCATTTCCAATCTTATCCCAGCCTACAGACAAGGGATGGAGCAGGCAGAGCAAGAGGGAGGGTGTGACATGCACACATATGCCCACTATCTTTTCCAAATATGCTAGTTTCTGAGCAACCAAATTGCCCGATGGAATCATGCAATATTAAACTGCCGACTGTGTCCGATTTTGCAGGGCATCTCGTTTCTTATGTGCTACCTGTACAGCTACAAACGCAACAATGTTTAATGATGAACAGAATCACATTCTGCAAACCGAAAAGAAAAGGTTGGGTTCTTGCCCCCGCTTTGGTTGCCTTTTGGCTTTTGAAACTAAGCTTTTAAAGGTAACAATATAGTGTCTCTTGGCTGAGAGTGCCTTTTACATAACTTATTTGATAGCCTTATTACCTGGAAAGCTGCCAAATGGTTTACTTCCTGGATAGTTGGATCAATTTGAAGCCTTCTCCTTCCCCCCGTTTCCCGTTTCCCATGCCCTAGAAACGGTGCCATTCAGTGTCCGCACATAAGTGCCTCTCTAATGACCAAACTATACATTAGGTTAAACATGTAGGTGCTCTCTCTCTCTCTCTCTCTCTCTCTCTCTCTCTCTCTCTCTCTCTCTCTCTCTCTCTGTGTGTGTGTGTGTGTGTGTGTGTGTGTGTGTGTGTGTGTGTGTGTGTGTGTAGCTAACCCAGCAGTTTGGATCCAATTCCATTGAAGCCTAAATATTCATACAGAGATATGCATGAAGAGGACTTGCTCCATTCACTGTTTAGGAAACTTCTGTGCATGCACTGAAATCTCTTCAGTACTGAAATAAATAAGGACATCTCTCATTTTGCTTTGGATTTGCATGCTACAGGGCGTGATTTGATGTTCTCTCTTACTTTGTAAGTATTGGTTTTGCGATTTCTGGTTTGTATGATTTTTATTAAAATGGTTTTTTTAAAAAAAATAGAGAGATAATGTGGCAATCTCTGCTCATGCCTCCATCTTGCTATTGGAACTCTTGTGTGTACAACACAGCCAGAGGACTGGGACAAATGTAGAGGAATAAGATAATGACAATTCTAATCATGAATGTTTTAATGTTCTATTGTACAATACAATGTTTTAGTTCACACGTTTTCATCAAAAAGAAAGTAGTACATGCTCGTTGTCTTTCATGGTAATTGCTCTTTGAAATACATGGTTTGGATTTCTTACAACGTGATAGTTACACCCTCTAATGAGAGTCAGTGCTCCAGAAAAAAAAAGTACTTGAATGCAAACGTAGCTTATGAGTAGGTTGAGCTAATGGGCTTTTCCACCTACCACTATTAAGAAATAACTCTCCCATATTTGATCAAATTATTCCCTGGAGTGCATAGGTAAAACACCAAATGCTATTAAATGAGAAACTTAAAAAATTCAGCTTAGGTAACAATGTGACCAACTCAATAACTGTAGCTCACATTTTGCTTTTATCTTAGTGGAAGTGTATGCTCTTCTAATTTCTTCTGTATGCTTAGGCTTCCATTTCTTTGATACTGCTGACCTTTTGTTTACAAACTCCAGCCTTTATTCAGATATATCTCCTAGATGGTAGTCTTCCTTTTTTTTTTTTTTTTTGGCCTTCAAGAAACCCTTTCTGCACTGATTTGTGTGCCAGGAATTCCTGATCGTCTGCATCAGAACCACTGCTCATCGCAGTGACTTCTGGCTGGGGCATATGATAGGTATGATAGGTGTATGCTCGGTTCACACAGTCTCCTTGGGCTGAGTTGGTCTTGCTTCTCAGTAGTAGATAGGCATAGGGTTGCACTGCATGTAAACTTCCTTATTATGTAAGATAGGCAATAGATCAAATGGACAGTAGAAAAAAATCTGCTGAGAAAGCTCAGGTAAAGCAAGGACATGGTGAGCGACCATATTTCTGCTTGCAAGTTATAGGGAGAAAGACTTGTTTGAGGTCATCCTGGAAGCTTCATAGCAGCTTCCCAAGTAGGTAGCAAATCCCAAGCAGGGATTTGAAGCCAGGCACACCTCCTCAATCTAAGTCCAACAAGCTTGCCACTCCATCACACTGGGTCTCCTTTTTCCCTATTGTAGCAAGGCCAGAAATATGCACAGATTTTGCTCTTGTTTAAGTGCTTTCACCATGCCTTTTGCTTGACACTATGCTCTAATCAGCAGGAATTTGAAATAGCTTTGGTTTAATTAAATTATATGTGCAATGGATCAGATTAATTGTGTACTACAGTGTTTCCCAACCTTCGGTGGCCCACGTACCACTTATGTTGGCCTCCGGCCGGCCGCATACCCCCGGAAGAAAGTGCTGGTGAGGTCATCAGCACTTTCTTCTAGGGGGGGGCAGCTTCTAGAGAAGCTGAAGACGTGGCGCCATGCGGCTGAGATGGCGACCGCCATACTTGGCCACTGGTAGCTCATATACCACCAGCCTGTGGTCCGCGTACCACCAGTGATCCATGTACCACAGGTTGGGAACCTCTGGTGTAGTATGAAATGACAACTGTACAAGAGACTGTATTTTCATTTTCTGCCTACCCTCTTCTCTCTTGACGCCATTGGCTGAAGCCATAGTGAGGTTTTGCAGGCAGAATGATTCCAGGCCCCTTAACTGACGTTGGTTTTACTGCTTTCATGTCACGGAGAGGCTGAGCAGCCTAGGACTGGGTAGCTAAGGGGGACACGAGAGACCATAAAACTGAAATTTCAAGGTCTATGAAAACCTTGTGTTAAATACATAAGTACTGCCTTGACAGCATAAGCTTAGGGATGATATTTGCAAAGAAGCAACTGAGCAAATCTTCTCCTTTCTAGCCTAACTGGTAAAATGTTTTATGTGCAGTGTAGTATACTGTGTTATGAATATGAAATATTACCATCCTCAATACATCCTTGTTGTAAACAACAATAACAGATGTTGATGGGTTTTTTTTTTAAACTCCCTGCTGCTATCACCTAGGGTTGTAGACTATAAAAGAACAGGAGAAGGGACAGAGGTGTAGGAAGCTGCAGATTGCAGAAGGGTTATCATGTGGCTAGCAACTGCATCCCACCCACCCTCAGAAGCCTGAGTACAAATAGGGCACTGGTCTCTGGCGTTGAGTCAGGACATGATAGCACTCTTCAGATACCTGGAGGGCTGCTGCCACATTACAGGAGGGCAAAGACTTGTTCTCTGCTGACCCAGATGGCAGAACTAGATCTAATGGGCTTAAATTACAAGAAAGTAGATTTTGGTTGAATGTTAGTAGAAAGCTTTAATGGAAAGAACAGTTCAGCAGTGGAACTGGTTACCTATGAGGTAAGTGAAGTCACTGGAAGTCTTCAAGCAGAGTCTGAACAGCTGTCTGTTGGGGATGCTCTTCCTTTGGATTAGCTGAATCCAGCAAGGGTGTGTTTGAAATAGATACTGTAGTGTACAAGGTTCCCTCCATCTCAGTGGTGTTGCAAAGATGTTGTTGACAGCCCTTGTAACATTCACAGTCTGTTTCCTCCTGCCTGCCTCTGCCCCTCCCCCCCATGTACCAGCACTTCTTTTAAACGCCAGGGAAAACCTTGACTAATCCCTGGGCTTGTCCTCCCACTGCAGCAGGTAAACAGGCACTGGGGATGAGATTGCCTTTTAGTTTTCCCCCTTGGACCTGTGAGTCCTAGGGAAGGGACTTTGAGCATCACCTGTACACCAAAGGCATAAGGGAGAATCAGAACTGAGTGTTAAACCCATGGCAGCCCTTTGCCAGCTAAAAGCGTAGCTCAGTTTCTCTGTTTGCCCCTTAAGGGTAAATGAGGGAGGCAGCGAGACCGATATCTGTAGTTTGCCACTTGGGTGTTCCAGTCAGAAGCGTTGCGCCAGCCGCCCCCCCTCGTGACGTTACTCGCCCCGCCCTCAAGTGACGTCAGCCGGAGCCAAACATCCCTCAGGGGTTGGGCGGTAGGGAGGGAGCCAAACCAGACGCGCGCTTCCCCCCCCCCACATCCTATCCTATCACTCTGGTTACAGTGCTGCACCAGCCTCACAAATCTTCCCACTGTATCTTAGGAGGTTTACAATACATCAGACCCAGGAAATCAAGGATACTTTGATTGATAATGATGATGATTTGCATTCCTCTGGGGAAGGAGCGAATCAAAAGACTAAAATAACCCAAGTGAACATTGTTATCTGGATGCTTTCTGAACAAGCTTTTGGTTTCAGAGCCACAGATAAGAACTTGAAAGAAGAACAAAATAATAGCTAATTTGCTTTTTATCTCCGGTACTGTAGTACCAAGGGGCAAGATGGCTCATGAACTGGCTAAGCCCTTCTGAACAAAAGACAAATATCAGTGTACTTTGTGCACCAGACCACTACCACCCTCTAGTATTTAATCTGCTTTAGCTGACAGCATAGAAACTTTAATGTTGATAGCGCATGGGGACCATTAGCTGAGAGTAGTAAGAAGTAAGATATGATAGAGATGACATCAGATGTGCTAATTGACTTCTAGTTCCTACTGCTTTAAGAGACTCCTTAAAGATAAAAGGAGAAAACAGTACATTTCGTTTAGGCTGTTGTTTCTGCATGCTTATTTTTAGAGTAGATTTTATTTTGGCTGTTTTGTTACATTAAACATTAGTCCATCTATTTATTTAGGGCTCACAACAAGTATCTGATTGACAGACTGGAACCTGATTTTTCCTTATTTACCCATAAAAGGCAAACAACAAAACACCCACAGTTTGATTGATTTGACATCAAAGCAAATGATCCTCACATTGGAAGAAAGCTTGGATGTAATAAGAGGCAGTGATGTGTGGTGCTAGCATTCTGAATGTGTGAATTCCCCTCATAGGCTTTCAAAAGTTTCTGATCTGAAATGCTGTGGGTTTTTTCCCTTGCAAGAAAGTTGACTAGTATACCCTCTATAAACAACTGCTTTTAGGGCTGACATAATTACAGGCCAATGTAAAAAACTCTAGCAGCCCAATCCTATTCATGATAGGGCTGCTGGGTGGAGAGGAGTTCCACTGTCGTAAAATGGCTGCCAATGGCGCGTGCAGTGCTCCATCGTCAGCCATTTTGCTCGTGCTGCCACAAGAGGTGGCAGGACCTTAGCTTTGCTGACAGAGTCCACTGTGACCACTGGACCTGGTAAGTCAGCGGTGTGGGCGGACTGTGGGAGGGGAGGGAGAGGACTGGGGACGTAACTGGGCAGGGAGGCGGGAGGAACTAGGGCCAGTGGCAATGGCACATGCTGGATCCTAGCCCCCTGAGCTTGGGATGCATTACCACAAGAGGTGCTTGAAGCTCCCACTCTCCCTATCTTTAGAAGGCTCTTAAAATCTGACATGTTCCACCAGACATTTGGACTATGATAGCAGAAGCGTTGCCTGATAGGGGGCAGGGGGGCAGTGGGCCCCAGGGCGCAGGGCTCAGGGGGTGGGACGGGGCTCCTTAGTTTTCGGGGGGTTCGCATTTTTCGGGGGGGTTTTACAGTTTTCGGGGTTTTTTAAGTGTTAACGGGCATGTGTCTGTATATGTATGCTTTTCCCCCACTTACCTTTAATATTGGACGCTTCCAGGGACGATCTGCTTCCTGCTCTGGGCACATTCTTCTCCCTGCGCCCGGGCGCGAACTCCGTAAAGTCCCCTGCAGCGCTTTCCAGAGTTTGTGCAGGCGCAGAACGTTGACTGGAATCTTCGTCGTTCTGCGCCTGCGCAAACTCTGGAATGTGCTGCAGGGCGCTTTACGGAGTTCGCGCCAGGCGCAGGGAGAAGAATGTGCCCGGCGCAGGAAGCAGATCGTCCCTGGAATCGTCCAATATTAAAGATAAGTGGGGGGAAAAGCATACACACAACCCGAAAACACTTAAAAAACGCCCCAAAACTTGGGGGGCGCCGGGGGGGGCGGGGGGGCGGGGGCCCCCGCACCAACCCACACTGGGCACAGCGACACCTCTGTATGATAGTTATTGAGGACTGTTGTTCTTTGTTGCTGTGTGAAGTGACTATGTTATGACTATGTTATGGTATTTTGATTGTATTACACTGGTCAACACACTATTTCTGGCATAAGGTATTCCAATGGTTTTAAGGTAATGTTGGGGTGCTGATTCCAAATCTGGCATCAGTTTTTGTCTATCACATCAGGTTTTTGAGATATCAAATATTGCATTTGATAAAATCAATGAAAAATAGCAAATTTACACTGTTCTACAATTTTTTTTCCTGGCCTGAACCTTTGCAGCTGTTTTAGACTAATTTCAGGGTGCTGATTCCAAATCTGATCTCAGATTTGCTCTATCACATCTCATTTTTATGCTATCGGCATACCCCATTTTCCAAAGTACAAAAATAAGCCCCAAACCAAAATCAGAGAGACAGAAGGTCTTCGAAAATAATTCCAATTTAAAATCCATGTTAATTAACACTTAATTAGCTGCTGATGGGGCAGATAAGGGGCAGGGCTTGGTGTACCCCCACCAAGAGGTCCGCATACCCCTAAGCGTATCCGTACCACAGGTTGAGAACCCCTGTTGTAGCCATTGTTAGATCCCGTCCTGCAGAAGGAAAATATTAAATAAATGTGGATATCTACATAAAATGATATTATAAACACACTATCCTAAAAATACAGCACCATATTTTAACACTAAAGCAGTCACTGACTCGCAGCAACTTGCAATCATAAGTGGCAAAGAGTTAATTTTGGGTAAAATCAATGAAAATGGGGTATGCCGATAGCATAAAAACGAGGTGTGATAGGGCAAATTTCAGATCAGATTTGGAATCAGCACCCTAAACTTAGTCTAAAACAGCTGCAAAAGTCCAGGCCAGGAAAATTTTTTTTTTTTGTAGACCAGTGTTATTCTTATGATGTTGTGAGAGCCCTGGGACCATATGGTGAAGGGCAGGACATAAATGCAAATAAATACATAAGCAATTAGTTTCTCCCTCATATCCCCTTTATTACTTGGCTGCTGCATCAAAAGGTAACAGCCATATGTCATATATGTTACTTTTTGGTACAGCTTCCAAGTGGTACAGAGTAATGGGGCAGAAACCATAACACAATGCAATGCAACTCCAAAAAGCAGTGCTTTGCAACAGTGCAGCATATTGAATTCTGTAGAATCTGCAAAACTTTTTTGGAGTTAGAAATGGTTTGTCCCCCCCCCCCCCCCCAGCACTTCACTGTGTTTCTTCACTGTTTTTTGCATGAACACTTTCGAAGCACTGCGTGGCAAATGTGTTACAAAAGTTTCACACTCAGTATCAGCACATATTGCAAACACCCACAAACCACTACCATGACAACTGAACAACACTGAAATCTTTTTCAGAGCGTTCCTTTCTAATCAAGTTCATCGGGTTGTCTGAATCTGATCAACCTTTGGGCTGTTTTCTGTAGCAGCGTTTGTCACTTCAGACTCTCTCTTCACATACAGCTCAGCTCTGAATTGGATCATTGCCATGAAATGTACATTATGTATGTAATGTTAATTGGCTGACTCATCCTTTTCCATTCGCTCTGCAGACCTGTGACGTTTGTGTCTCTTGTGAAAACGTGTTTATTCAATCCCACTGTGTAACAAGAGGCTAATTTACTTTGGAATGTGAGGTGACATAACATTTCAGAAAGTGTGTGAACAACAGAGCTCCTTGTTTAGCAGTGAGGAGGACCACATTGGAAACGCATTGTGAGGGATAGAACTAATATGCTGTGTTTTGCAGGCATGCAATTAACATAATTTGTTTATCATTTCCATGCCTGCCAAGCTGCAGATGGTGGGCAGTTTGCTCCCCCCCCTTGTCATCTTTATTCTGAAACTGAATACCCCAAATGTGGGAAACCTTGATTCAGTCTCCCTAAAATATCTGGATTTTAGAAATCATGGGTGACTCTGCAGATTCAGAGCTCTTTGTACCGGCATCTTTGTTTCTGAGTTTTTAGTGACATCACTGTTTTAAATACCTGCTACCATGAGGTCTAGAAACTGATTAAAAAAAGAAAGAGAATCTCAAAATTTTAACAAGAAATCTCATCCACGAAAACATGTTTCATTGGCACCTTGTTATTACATTAACATATGCCATGCAGTCGGATAATGCTAGACAAAACATTAAGCAGTAAAGAAACAAAGTATTGGCACAATCCAGTCAAAGTTACACATTTCTATGATTTCATGGGGGAAGATAAGAGTTAGACAACATGGATTATGATATACATATGGAGGGGAGCTCAGGCTCCAAATTTTGGGCCATGATATCATCTATCTATCATCATCTAGTCTAAAGATGTCTAACTATAGGCCCTAAAAAGGACCCCCCACTACTCATGTTACCCAATATTCATGACTGTGTATGTCCCATCTCAGGCTTCCACCCTAAGGTGTGCAAACCTAAGGACTTGTTCCCTCATGTTTTCTCAAATTTTCTTACTAACATGAGAACTAGTGGATCGGTGCAAAAGGCCAGGGCCGGCCATGCAGTGAAATGAAGTGAGCTACCGCAGGTGGCAGATCTGAGGAGCAGCGATTTTGAAGGTGTCTTACCAGGGGCGTCGCGACGACGCACGACACCCCTGAGCAGGGGCGCGCGTCACCCTTAAGGGGGAGGCTCCGCCCCCGCGCGTGACGTCACGCGCAGGAGCGGAGCGCCCTCCCCGCTCCGTTTTTGGCTCATTTTGGAGCCAAACGGACCCAGGGGAGGGCGGGTGGGCCCACCTCCACCACAAAAATGTAAGTGAGGGGCGCCGCGCGTCACCCCTATATGCGCGACGCCCCCTGGCGGCCCGCCCCCCCCCCGCTTCCCCCTGTCGACGCTAGTGTGTCTTACATCCTCACTTGCTTGCCTCATTGCTTGCCCCTTAGTCGCTCACTGCTGCTAGCTCAGCTGAGGCATTCTCTCCTCCACTCCCCACATCCACTGCCTCTTCCTCTCTCTCCTCCTTCTCCTCTTTCGAAATTACTGCACCGGGAAGAGAAGGTGCATCCATTTCCTTCTCTACTGGATGTAACACAACTGTCCATTGCCACTGCCCCAGCTCACATAAGGAGATGAGGGATGTGAATTGGGGGGGGGGAGCAGAAGGCTGCATGGGGTACAGCATTTAGTTCTTGCTCCAAGCACTGAAATGTCTTGGCTGCAACTGCAAAAAAGGCCTTGGTGTCATGAGAAATCCAAAAGGTCAGCAGATTCAAATACACTGGAAGTAACTCATTACCACTCTGTGCTGATAGTTAGGCTATCATGCGTCTTAGCAAAGTGAGGGCGCAATCCAGCGTAGATATCGGCTGGTGAAGTCCGTGCTCCACTGGCCTTAGGTGACACTAGGAGAGTAAGTGGCGCCAGCACGGAGGCCAGTGCCACTCACTCCGCTGTCCCCCAGACTCTGTGTCGCTGGACACAGATAAGCTCTGCGCCGGGCATGGAGAGGGCCGGTCAGGGTGGCGGGGGAGGGGGCCATTGGCTGGTCTGGCCTGGGAGGGGGCGGGGATATTGGTGCCGAGCTGCACCGATATCCCCGTCCCCTTCCTGGGCCGGGCTGGCCTTACATGCCTCCCTGGACGCACGCCAGCTAAAGAGCTGGCTCGCATCCAAGGAGACCCATTGGGGCCTCCGGGGCTTACACTGGGGGAAGGAGACAAACGTCCCTTTCCCCCAGGGTGAGCCCCGGCTGCGCTGGCGCAGGCTACAACAGTGGGCCATTTCAGCCAGCTACCGCATCTTAGGCAGGATCGGGCTGTGAATCTCAGTATGTAGACCATAACATCTGAAGATCTGGCAGTCCCTTTGGCTACTTTAAATTGAACTTTTCCTGGCATGTAATCAGTAGCAGTAGCAGTCCAATTAAAGTACCTGAGCATTTGTCCTTGACCTCTTTTCTTTGCTTTCATACATCACTGCATCCTTAACTGATCATGAACCAAAAAAGCTCAGCCCATTGTTTATGTTGTCACTGCAGGCTTTGTGTAAACTTTTGAGTCACAAAAACTAATGGTTACTGGAAATGGTGATGAAAGAGTTGATAACATAAATGTATTTGCTGCTCCAAAACCTGCTGAGAAATCAAATTATTCTGTATCCTAGGACAGATCAAAACTGGCACTTTAGCAGCTTTCCAGTAAAAGTGTTAGCTTCAGAAAGGTGCAAAAAAAGTAGGTTTGAAAAAAACACACAAAAATATGACATGCCAATCATCTTTATTTTTACATTTTGTTATATTGCTAAAGCAGCTTTGTTTGTTCACACTGTATCTACAGACACATGGTAATTTGTATAGATCCTTGGATGCTTCCTTATCTGTTCTAAAAATGAAGGGAGGGGGCTGAGACTTGTTTACATTAAATCCCCATTATATAATTGTGAAGTAAAGCGATTTGTGGGTATACGTCCCCTTAAAGGTCCTTTGACATGGAAAGATTGTGAGGTACAAGTCTTGCATGACTGTAAAGGCCAAGTAACTAGAGGCCCTAGATGGGAATATGCAATGGGTCTTGATGTGTGAATAACACAATGGGTCTTGCTTCTGAGTAGACATGCCTAGGATTGTGCTCTAAGGTTTAACAAGCTACACCTGCCCACATTCCTTCTCCTAAAGGTCTAGCACAGGGGTTCTCAACTTTTGGAGGCCCAGGTACCCCCTATCATAGTCCAATTTTCTGAAGTACCCCCTGCTAATTAACTGCTAATTAATTGGATTAATTAATTAGGTAATTAATCATTAAATAAAAAAGTACTAAAACAATTTTAAATGTGAAAAAATGTCTTATTTAACTCTGTGTGTGTGTGTGTGTGTGTGTGTGTGTGTGTGTGTGTGTGTGTGTGTGAGAGAGAGAGAGAGAGAGAGAGAGATGCAAGGATCTCTTTTTTTCTCCAAGTCTCACTTCCCAAAATCAGCTCCTCCCTCCCCCACCCCACCAAAGTACATTTTCCAAAGTACAAAAATAAGCCCAAACCCAAAATCATAGAGACAGAAGGGCTCCAAAAATAATTACAATTTAAAATCCATGTTAATTAGCACTTAATTAGCTGCTGATGGGGCAGATAAGGGGCAGGGCTTGGCGTACCCCCAGCAAGAGGTCCGCGTATCCCTAGGGGTACTCGTACCACAGGTTGAGAACCCCTGGTCTAGCACTCTGTCCCTGTTGGAGATCTAGTAAGCCTAAGTATATCTGAAGTCACAGACTATTGCTAAATCATAGCTAGGGTTGTTGCTCTGCCTCAAGTGGCTGTTGCACCATGAAGTATAGATGTGAAATTATGAAGCTGGGTTTTGAGCAGCTGGGAAACAAAAGCATGTGAAAGCAGGTCTGAACCCAGTTTTGCCTGTTATGTGTCTGGAAGCTCAACCCACACTGTGGTATTAATTATGGGTAGCACAAATCAGGGTTTTGCATTATATCTGGCCTATTTACTTTGCATTCAAACCATTAAAGATTTTTAAATACCTATTCCAAAGCATCTCAGCTTCTCCACAAATAGAAGCAATTCCTTTGTCTTTGTGATTTTCATTGGTTATTCCTACTTTCCTGGGGCAACACCTTTGTATAGTGCTCAAGGTGTGGATGCCCTATACTGTATAGGTTTATAAAGGACCACTGAAGAATTGCAGCTCTTACCATTTTCAGGTCAACCTCCTTTCCCCCCCCCCCCCAATCAAAAAGCAATCTAATAGGAGTGAACTGTTAATATGGCCAGAAATGAGTTCTGAATATAAATAAATAAATAAAACTTTTAACTTTGGAGTAAGAAGTTAAAACGGGTAATGCGGTCATAGTATCAGGTGAAAAACAAAAATAGCGAACCAGCCGATTTGAAACAATAACAATTTTATCTGGGTAGGCTGAAACAGTATACCACAGGCAAACAGAAATTCTTTAAAATCATAACCTGGAACGTTGAGGACCCGACGTTTCGTGTTGGAATCTCAACACATCTTCTGGGGGCTTCCAAAGAACTTTGGAGGATGTTACACTGACGAGCGTCCTGCTCTGTTCATTCTTATCATGCAGAAAGCACAGGAAACCAGCTGGAAGCGGTTTCCAATCCTATTCCGCTTCCAGCTGGTTTCCTGTGCTTTTTGCATGATAAGAATGGACAGAGCAGGACGATCGTCAGTGTAACATCCTCCAAAGTTCTTTGGAAGCCCCCAGAAGATGTGTTGAGATTCCAACACGAAACGTCGGGTCCTCAACGTTCCAGGTTATGATTTTAAAGAATTTCTGTTTGCCTGTGGTATACTGTTTCAGCCTACCCAGATAAAATTGTTATTGTTTCAAATCGGCTGGTTCACTATTTTTGTTTTTCGCCTGATACTATGACCGCATTACCCGTTTTAACGTCTTACTCCAAGATTGTTGCTGGTTATAACAGTTTCCGCTCGAAAAAAAAAAAAAACTTTTAACCTTCTAGTGTGAATGATTAATATTGCCTAGAAGGAAAAGTAACACTTGGTCTCACTCTAATCTATTCACAAGCACATTAGAAAAGGCACTTAAGAATAGGTCGGATTTGTTCTCATATAAGCGCTATGGTTTAAGCCACCTAATTTGGAAGTCAAAGGCAACAATCCCAATTACTCCTAAGAGAGCAGAAAAAAAACATATATCTCCAAGTAAAAATCAATTGAACTAAAGCAATGAAGGCTTTCAGGCAATCTTCAGAAGGAATACATTAATTTCCAAGGCTCACATTTAATTAGGTTGCAATTCAGAATCTATCTTCTATCAACTGAAATTTCATTTTAGTCAGTGCTAATGATGTAGGTATTTACTGTTAAAAATTCACTATTAAATTGAGCAGAAATCTTGAACTTAGAAAGTAATTAAGGCTGCAGTCCTTTTCCTGTGTCTATGCCCCATTGAACACGCTGGGACTTACTTCTGAGTAGACATGCATACGATTGCACTGTAAATGCCATATTTGAGTCAAATTCATGTTCCAGCTACATCAGTTGCCTTCAGTCTTTTCAGACTCAGAACCCAAATTGGAAAGCCAACCTGCAACATGAATTCCATTGTCAGTGCTGGTGCCAGGATCTGGGGGCCCACTGGGTCAAGCCCAGGTCTTCCTTTACAGTGCTTGTGTGCATGCATACACACTCCTTGCACACAGAACGACCTTGGAGGGCACCTCTCAGGGCTCTGGTCTTGCTGAGAGGCTAGATCAATCCTTTCCCTGACTGTGTCAAGAAAATGTAGAGGAGCAATCTCAGAGCAATCTCACTATGCTGATGACACCCAGCTCCATTTCTCCTTTCCACCTGATTCCAGGGTGGCTGTTGAGGTTCTGGAGCGCTGCCTGGAGGCGGTGGGGACCTGGATGAGGGCTAATAAGCTGAAACTAAACCCGGACAAGACAGAGGTTCTCCTGGTCCAGAAATCCACAATGCAGGTACTAGAGTATCATCCTGCTCTGAAGGGGGTTGCACTCCCTCTGAAGGAGCAGGTCCGCAGTTTGGGGGTCCGCCTCGATCCGCAGCTGCTCCTGGATTCCCAGGTGGCAGCTGTGGCCAGGGGGCCTTTGCCCAGCTTCGGCTGGTGCGCCAGCTGCGACCATACTTGGATCGTGCAGACCTGACCACGGTGATCCATGCCACGGTGACGTCGCGACTAGATTATTGTAACGTGCTCTACTTGGGGCTGCCCTTGAAGACGGTTCGGAAACTGCAATTAGTGTAGAATGCGGCGGCCCGTGTGGTCACTGGAGGTAGGCGGTTCGACTCTGTCGGGCTGCTCCTCCGACGGCTGCACTGGCTGCCGATTCGTTTCTGGGCCCAATTCAAAGTGCTGGTTTTGACCTTTAAAGCCCTATACGGATTGGGGCCAGGATATTTGAGAGATCGCCTACTTCTATATAGTCCAGCTCGTCTCCTTAGATCATCAGAGAAGGCCCTTTTGCGGGTGCCGTCGCCCAGGGAGGTGTGAGGGGCGGCGGCCAGAAACAGGGCCTTCTCAGTAGTGGCACCAACCTTATGGAATTCCCTCCCCTTTGACTTACGAACTGCTCCCTCCTTGGACACTTTCCGGCGAGGCCTAAAAACCTTCTTGTTCAAAGAAGCCTTCTGAGCCCCTGCCTTTTTTAACATCTCGCTGGTACAGGTGTGGGTGCTGCTGTTTTTATGCTCCTGTTTTAATTGTGCTATGATCTTTTTAATCGATTTTTAGACATTGTTTTTATTAATTTTCATTAATTGTTTTTTACTGTTTTAAAATTTGATTATTTTTTGTATTGTATTTTCTTTGTGTTGTAAGCCGCCTTGGGTCCCTTCGGGGAGAAAGGCGGGATAAAAATACTGTAAATAAATAAATAAAATGAGTCGCTCAGTTGAGCCACTTGTGCCATCACTACCAGAGGCGTTTCTATGGTAGGGGCGGTACTGTATGTTGCGCCCTGTCCTAGTCCCCGTTTACAACCTGGAACGAGGAGGCCCCGCCTCCTCGCTGTCGGAGCCATTCCATGCGGCGAAGGCGACAGGCAGGAGGCCGCCCCTACTGTAGAAATGCCTCTGATCACTACCTACATTGGCGAGCTTCAGGGGTTGGTCAGTTGGGCTCCTTGGCTAGTGCCCAATTTGCCTTCTCTGTCCACTGCTGTTCTGCATGACTATTTTTATCTGGCCATCTATCACATCTCACTTATTCCTAGGCTCAAATTTTCTCCTAAGCAAATTTAAAACCTTAAACCTTAAATGAAAGGTTTTGATAGCGGTGAAATCTACAAGTAAAAGCTTGGGGATCTATACTACTGTCATTTACTTTACAGTAGCCAAAACTAGATGCTTCAGAGAAACTTGGGCACTAATCCCCTAATCCTCTTCTGCTCCTCTCATCTCTGCTGGAAGAGTACACTGTTTATCCCAATCTGCAACACACGAATCACTTTTTCTTTTTTATATCTGAAATATTATCACCAAACAACTGTTCTGCAGTTTTGTCGCATCCATGAGTCTCTTTCACAGCAGGCAAAAGAATGCTGAAATTTACTCAGTGGACAGCTTGCATATTGGATTGTTTTGATGATCAAAAATGAGAGGACTGTGGTTTTTAGTAGACTTCTGCTTTGAGGCACTAATTGAGAATTTTTTATAACATGCAGTCATAACTCTATAGTACAGGGTGCTACAGATGTTACACACATCTAATTTACAAACATCCATGTGTACAAATGAAATAAAAAACAATTAATAATTATTATTAATAAAATAATAAATAACACAAGATATTAATGCCAGCCTGCATATTCAGACAAGGATAAATGCAGATTCACAATGACTTACCAGTATGAAGATGTCAAAAGGTGCTGCCAGCTCCAAGATAGCTGCAGATCCCCTTATTTACAGCACAATCCTATCCAACATACACCACCGGTGTAACCAGCGGTGCAGCGAGAACGGGAGGCCCCAGAACAGGAAGGGGGTTCAAATTTTCTCCAAAAGGGGATTCAAAGGGGATTTAAATCTCCCCTCCCCTCCAAAGCCTCCCACCCTGCCCTCCCCCGCTGGTTACACTGGTGGTGTAAGTTGGATAGGATTGTGCTGTTAGAGAATGAAAGGTCTAGACAGGGGAATTAAGATCTAGTCAGGGGATTAAGGTCTAGACAGGGGAATTGTAGAATCTCAGCAACCATGCCAAGTCATTTTTTAAGTTGTTTTATTTGTCAATGGGGGATTGTAAATCTGACAGATGAGGATTGAGAAATTTCTATATTTGGCCACTTGACTATGTGATGTTATGAAAAAGATAATAAATCTCCAGTAAACTCAACAAATAAATAGATGTGAACCAGGTGAACCTAATTACCATATAATGATAAAGATGAGGTTCAACCACAACTGAGCACAGAATTCATTGTCAGATGTAGCTGGGTCTCTTCTGTTTTGTATATTGACAATTCATCCTTGATTACAGGTGGGCCCCCATATCCACTGATTCGCTATCCATGGTTTCAGTTATCCACGGATCGTGGGGAAACCCCCCCCCCCCCAGGCTTTTACTTTTTTCCCAGTAAGCTTCGTTTCTTCCTTAAAGAAACAGGAGAAGCAGCCTCTGTCTGCTTATTACAGGCAAGTAGAATGAAACTAAGTACTAGAGAGGCTCTGCAAGGTTAACAGAAACCTTGCAGAGCCTCTCTAGGGCTTAGTCTCGTTCTACTTGCCTGCAATGGAGGCTGCTTCTCTGTTTGTTTTAAGGAAGAAACAAAGCTTGCTGATAGCAAAATAAGAGCTGGGGGGGCAAGCATGCCTGCCTGCAGGGGAGGCAGGGTGGGGGGGCCTCAGGAAACCATGGAGGGGGTGTTCGCTCTTATCCACGGTTTCAAGTATCCACGGAGGGGCCTGGAACATATCCCCAGCGGATATGGGGGCCCACCTGTACTATCATAATGGAGGATGCATCAGAATGTACACATAGCTTCTAATATCCCTACACTCCCCCTTCCCACCGTATTGTCTCACTTTTGGAGATATCTCTTTACCCTACCATTTGCAGCAAGTCATCTTACGGGGCGGGGGTGAGTGGATTGAGCCTGAGAGGGGGTGGGATCGGTGTTCTTGTCAGACGCCATATCCTATCTGTCCCCCCCCCCCCCGGCCCTTGCAACTGACCCAGGGTTGCTTGATTCTCCACCGGCTAAAGAGCCTGCGGAGCCCGAGTAACCCCACTGTAGCGGCTGAGGGTTTACCAGGGGTAAGTGGGCAAATGCTATGTGTTGCTTGGCTGCTTGGAGACGATTCTGAAGGGTAACCGGACAGATAGCCACTTACAAGCTTGCTTTATCATTTCCCTTTTGTCTCCTCCTGCTATGCCTGTTTCTATGTCTTCTGCCTTCCTACCTCCATTTTCCTAGAATTCCTCTATTCATCAAGCCACTTTCATCTTCCTGTTACAAGTACAGCTTGTATGTTTGTTTTTGAATAAAGATGACAGACTGCAATATTGTCATGCCATTTATCACACGAGTTCTACAATTTGCCCATAACATATATATTGGGATATTTTAAAAGATAAACAAGAACTTAGGTAAGATATTCATTTTCAATGTAGTGATCCTTCCCAATCACCAGATGTTAGTTTGGCCCAGTTCTTTAATTCTGGTGATACCTTGTTAACAAGAGGTGCAAAATTATTCAAATACAGGCTTTCCATTTTCAATATTACATACAGCCCAAGGTATTTAACAGGTGTTTCAGACCAGTTTATGAGTTAACGTTTGCTTTGTGTATTCTCCGTAAACTTAATACCCAGAAATTCTGTTTTCTTGCATGTGGTTTTTGAGCAATGAGGCATTTGTTCAAAGTAAAGTCTGTTGGAAAAACTCAGAAATTATCATGTTGGAGAAAACTCTAGGGGCCCAATCCTACCCCACCAGCACAGAGCGTGCAGTGGTGCCAACAGAGCATGCGCTGCACACTGTGGGTGAGGGCATCAGACAGCTCAGGGGAGGTAAGTTAAACACTTTTTTTACTTACCTCTCTGTAGGCTGCCTGATTTCCAATGGGTCTCCTTGGACCTATGTCAGCTCTTTTGCTGGCGTAAGTCTGAGGAGACTTCTGGGGGCGGTTCCAGGCTGGAAAAGGGGGATAGGATCTCAGCACGCATGGCTGCTGCTGAGATTCACCCCTCCCACCCCTGAATTGCCCCCTGTTCCAGCCCACTCCCTGACCTGATCTTCCCACTATCCTCCCCCGATCTTCCTTTGCTGTCAAGTTACCGATGATGACAGGGGACAGAGGAGGTTCGGTGGACTGCTGTCATCTGTGTGCAGCCTCCAGTCATTCAGTGGCATAACCGGGGTGGGGTGGGGGTTGTGATGCTGTAAATAGTGCGAGATGCTGCAATACAAGTGTAAGCGGCCCCTCCTACTCGCCGTTAGAGCCATTTTAGGAGTGACACTGTGCTGCGGGGAGCACATTGGGCATTGCCGTTGCCCCCTGGAATGGCTCTGGTGGTGAGTGGGAGGGGCTGCTTACATGCGTGCTGCAGTGCCTTGCACTACTTGCAGCACCGCCCACCCCTCTGACTATGCTACTACAGCCATTTGCCCTGGCCTGCTGAACAGTGGAGCGACTTTCCTGCCGTTGGCCTGGGATTTGTGTTGATGAATTGTGAGATCCATCAGTGATATGATTGGGACGTAAGTTATGCTGCATTACAGTCCATGTATTCTAATTATTGTTTCAACACAAAGCGTTTTTGTGCTTCTCGTTATCCTTCTGATTGGAAAGAGGGCCAAACTGATCAGATTCAGGTTTCCCTGACAGTCTTTATCTGTGCTTTTTTCAGCTTGCAATCCAGGTGAATCAAAGGTATTATAAAAGTGAGGTGAGGGTGGTGGATGATTATTCATGGTCAGTTAATCTCTAGAGTGAAAAGGCGTGATCTCTTTACCACTGTAGCTGCCTCCTTCCACAACCTCACTGAAGACATACCTTTTTTAAAAAATGCAATTGTTCACCATCTATCAGTCATGCCTGGGGGCTGTACTGAACCACCACCTTCACATTACCATGTCCTATACCTTGTCAGCTAGCTAAAATATTTCATTATCTTTGCGCTGTTCTGCCCACAAGGAGGAGGTGGATAGGACTATTTTCACTTCTTGGTGCCAACCTGATGAATATATTAGACTGCGGCTGATCATGTGATGGAATGTAACAAGGCTGGCATGATTATGAGGCTTCCAGAGTGCAGCATGCCTTTGGTTTTGAAGTGGGGAAGAGGAGGCCTTGGCAGCTCTGCTGGCTGCTGTATGCTCACCTCAGGATATAAGGAGCAATCACGTGACAGATGGCAGTGGATTCATTAACTGTGTCCACTGCTGTTTGTTCAGAGAGAGAATATGACTGGTGAGAGCATCTGCTGAAGCACAATTAAAATGCCCAGAATCTGCTGCTTTGGAAATGGGGATGTTTTGCAGAAAGAATTTGGCAATAAGCAGACATAGCTGGGGAAAGAGCTTAACTTTCCATTTTATTTGTACTGGTCCTGAGGTTGCCAGCTGTTTGCTGGCAGGGCTCCTGTACTTTCAACAGCTGCACAGCATAGCAGGCAGAAATCCAGTAGGATAAGTTTATCCAAGTATGGCGATGATGTTATGAGAAAAAAATTACCTGCTGAATTTCTGCGTGCCAGTTAGCTGATATAAAGACACAAGAGCGCTATTTGGGGAAAGCTTTTCTATCTAGCAGAAAGAGATAAAGGATCTCACAGGTCTGCCAGACTTGCACCCAATCGTAATTGGGCCTTCTGACACTAGAATGCTTGTTCTGGTGGCGTAAGGTCCTTTAAAGCTGTTGCAAAAGGTGACAAGCCATCTGGCCTGGCCGCTGCCACAAGCAGTCAGGCTTGTGCGCCACTGGACCAGGGCGGCCTGCCAGCGCCGGTACGTTGGTGCAAGGGGTTGGAGGTGAAACGAGGCAGGGAGGGGGAGGATCGGGGAGGCGATGGGGACAGGGAGGATGGTGGATTGGAGCTGGGAAGGGGGTAATATCAGCGGCGGCAGCACACACCGATATCCTAACCCTCTTTCTGGCCTTGATCCCCTGACCTGGGTCCACACGAACCTGCGCCAGCTATAAAGCTGGCACAGGCCTGAGTAGACCTGGCAAGCTGGTGCAGGCTTACCCCAGGCAAGGGAACAAATGCTTTTGTACCCAAAGGAAGCCTCTAGATGCCCAACACCCCTTGCTGGATTCAGCAGGCGCCACATTGGCACTGCTGCATCACCTCATGGGCATCACTAGGGGGCATGAGGGTGTATATGGCCTGCACTGGGTGACACTAATTTTGAGGGTGACACCACAGCCACCACTTCTTGCCATGCCACCTAGGCTCAGTCACTCTGCGTTGCTTCTTTGTGTTATCTTATGAAGAAGTGACTCGGAGCACCCAAAAATGGCTGAGCAAGGTTGCAGCGAGGGGTGACACCCCCTTGGCGAGGGGTTACACCCCTTGGCTTGCCCGTTTTTGGTGGCTCCTCCTCCGAGCTGAAGCTGAGTTGTGTCTTTGCAAAAACACAGCTCAGCTTTGGCTCGCTGGCGGAGCCGCCGAGCACTTGCCTCTCAGCAAGCTCACCTGCCTTCTTTATTTTCATCTAGCTGAACCGGAAGTAATTTGCGGTGACATGATGACATCATCACGTCACCGCGCATTACTTCCGGTTCAGCGATTTCTTCCGGGTTGCATCCACACTGGGTGCCTCAAAGGTAAGTGGCACCACTGCATTACCTCACGGGGAGTTAAGTTGGATTGGGCTGTCCACTAAACCTTGCTTCCAAAAATATTTTAAGACTGAGATGTGCTATGACTAAAAAATACATCGTTATAACTTCTAAGTGAGAAACAGCTGATTCATTTGACTTTTCTATTGTACAGTATTGGGGATCCCTTATTCACTTGTTTGAACAGTGATATTTTCTTTTGTGACATTTGCAGCTAAGAAGATGCACCCATAAGGGGCTGAAGCAACAGAGCTGTTTGGTTGTGTGTTGTGCCAGGGTAGCTGGATGTTTTCAGCGTTGGCTCCTTTAAAAACACACTTTTTGTTCGACAAGAAAAAAAGAACAGATATGATACTTCAGATTGTTCTCATGATGCAAAATGGTTTCAACTTAAAATTGCAGTTGTTGTGCACTCTAAAAACACTGAAGCAGAATTGTCCATTTGTTTATGGTGAATATGCTTGAAACAAGCAGACAGTGATACCTGTTAATTGTGCTGAACTTTCATGAGAGCAAGAGCACAAAGAATGATGCTGGGACATTTGGAGAGTGGGAGGGGAGTTCAAAGGAGAAGCCGTGTGGGTGGGAATGCAAGACAGATGAAAGAGGAGCCAAAATCATGTTCTCTTGTGAAAAGATAATGCTGCATCTAAGATTGAGACATTCCAATGTGAAAATTTGCCTTTTGCTACCAAGATATTCAATATAATAGACTCTTACTAGGCTTTGAATGCCGTTTATATTGCATACCATTTATATATGCAGTGGATAAGTAACTTTAAAAAAATGATAAAGCTTTTTGCTATTTTTGTTCTCCACCTTCTTTGGATATTCAGGCTGACAATTTGGAATAATTCAGCTGATTCTTATATAGGGTGGAGGGGGTGCAAATTTCTATTAAAAAAAACCCTAGCCAAAGCCTATGTGGATCTTATTACGTATTCCTCCCATGTCTGTACCATTGAAGATATTTATAGTTGCACATGTCTTCATGGGGAAGGGAAATGAATGAAGACAAGATCATGGGGTTTTTTTTTCTTCAGGAATGGTAAAGCACCGTATTTTGGTGGTTGAAGCTGCAGTCTGTGCATACTGTACTTACCTGGGAGCAAGCCTTGTTGAACACAATGGGATTTCTTTCCGTGTGTAGGATCAGGTTGCGTGTTACATTTTCTTCTGTTTGCTTTTTCTGATATTCACATTTATTTTCTGTTGTCAATGTAAGAGCCCATGATTAATAACTGCTCAACAAAATGAATGTTCAGCTGTGGCATATATATTTTTTATAATCACCTTTCTACGTATTATTTGTACTTCTCTGTCCAGTAGATTGATGTGTTTGGCATCTTTGTATCACAGCATTTGTGTGCATGTGTCACACAATGATGTGTTCTTTGCAGTTGAACAATTGGCCAGAAATGCCAGATATAGTTGTGTACTCAAATGTCAGGTGAGGTGAAAGCAAAACTGGCACTTTGTCATTTCTGAACTTAGCTAAGAAAATACTTTGGTGTCAGGGGAAGAGATCTAGACCTGTGATCCTGTCATGAGCTTTCTGCAGGGTCTCATGAAAAAAAAAAATCAATGCTGGATCCAATTCTTTGCTGGCTATTTAGTTCATATATGTTGTTTGCTTATTACTTACTTGTTTTATCTGCAGGTTTAAATTTAACATAACATGCTATAAAAATGCTATATCAGGAGTGACCACATGCAAAGGAGGATCAGCGCTCCTTTATCTCGAAGACAGGAAAGGAACATAGCTCAGTGCCATGCAGATGTTCTCTGGTTCAGTTCTCAGCATCTCCAGTTAAAAAGATCTTAAGTAGCAGGGTCTCCTGTCTGAGACCTTGGGGAACTACTGTCAATCAGAGTAGTAGACAATACAGAGCTAAGGAATCCATAACACTGGTCAACACACTTTTTCTGGCATAAGGTATTCCAATGGTTTTAAGGTAATTTTGGGGCGCTGATTCCAAATCTGGCATCAGTTTTTGTCTATCGCATCAGGTTTTTGAGATATCAAATATTGCATTTGATAAAATCAATGAAAAACAGCAAATTTACACTGGTCTACCAATTTTTTTTCCTGGCCTGGACTTTTGCAACTGTTTTAGACTAATTTCAGGGTGCTGATTCCAAATCTGATCTCAGATTTGCTCTATCACATCTCATTTTTATGCTATTGGCATGGAGCTGAGATGGAGCTGTTTGTGAGCCACTTTCCCACAGTCTCATAGGGTTGCAAAGTATGTGAGTTGAATGCATGAGTCTTTCTCACCTAATCAGCATGCTGCATCCTGCTGGTAAACAGGTGGAAAAGAACCACACATTTCCCACCCACCCCCACTTCATCGCCTCACATGTACATTACAGGTGTGTGAGATAGCACCAATGGAAAGCAACGTGTACACTCCCTGGTGCGTGCTTTTATGTGGACAGGCAGACATATTTCCGGCAATCATAGAAATAATTGCCTTTAGCCGGTATTGTAAAACAAAGTAAAATATTGGTTATCTAAGTTACAACAGTTTTGTCATCAGGCAATACATTTCTGAAGAGTGCATATAGATTATATTTTTAATATAGTGAAGCCTGATATATTTGGTTTACTCCTATTCTTTGATGTTATTCATATCTAATTTTCTGATAATTGAGTGGGTGGCTTTTTTAAGTACTATATAACCAACTTTTGTTTTCTTATTCAGATCCACACAAGAAATGCTGTATGCAAACGTTTGTCACAATTACAGACAGTAAATTATCTCCCCTGTCAACGTATTGAGTTTATAAACCACTCAAATTATTTTTAGGGAAGAGCTTAGCGACATGAATGCTGCTAACCATCCAAAAATTAATTAATGTATCAAATTCTCCTGGGTAGCTCTAAATGATCAGTTAATTTCTAGTAGTGTTGGGGGGGGGAAGAGCACCTTTTATTTTACTAAAATGACTTGGGAATTCTCTCCACTGGGTTTATCTCTGTTTGGAGCGTGACTCTGGCAGATGGGACTGGGAGCAATGAGCAGTTTTTCCCCATGACAGTTGCCTGTGGCCTCAGATGGAGGGAAAGGAGGTGGATAAACATGCCTTTGTCCTCGTGCCTGATGTAAGTTGCCAGGTCAAAAAGCTGGAGAAATTCATTGACTTTTATTGCCCACTCCCTCCTTAGTCCTGTCATCCGTCCCCCTCTCTCCAACCTGCTTTAATTCATCCCATTGGTGGTGAAACTGCCACTAATGGGATGACTACTTGGTTCTTTTTTAAGGCAAGCATCGAATGTTGTTGAGGTATGTTTTCTGAGCACATTATGAAACTTGGCAGGATCTCTAAAAGCCATCACTCATGTCTTTATTATAGCCCATAACCGTGATCACACCTACTCTGCATCACTGCTTAAAGCTCCCCCTTGCCCCACCACATATGCCCATTTCCTCTGACAAATTTACTGAATATGGTGAGGGAACTTATTAGGAATGCCAAGATAATGTGTCAGAATCTATACATAGTTCCTTTGTTTTGACAACTGGCATACAGTTTATGCTGGCACTTCCTTGTGTATTAATGAATGTCTTGCTTATGTATGAACCAACAATAATGCTTTTGTAAAATGGGATGTTGTTAAAAAAAAAGATCATGAATTAGGTGGAGTTTTGATACTTCCTGGGGTAGGTTTTGTTTTGCCACTCCTTTCCCAGCCCTGTGGTCCGCTCTTCGCTGCCATCTGCTGTGGGGCAACACGAGGCCTGTTTCCACCAACAGAGTTTGAATGAACAAGAGCCCAATCCTATCCAACTTTCCAGCGCTGATGCAGCTGTGCCAACAGGGCATGCGCTGCATCCTGTGGTGGTGGTGGGGGAGTCATGGCGGCCTCCTCAAGTGGGCTGCATTGAGGCTGCTGAAAAGGGCTGCATTGAGGCTGCTGATAGGATTGGGCCTTGACTCAATTTGGAGTGGGCCAGCTCAGAAGTAGCTGAAGCACCATCTGCTTTCACAGCTGAGGATCTATTAAAGGCTGGATCTCAAGAGTAAGACCTAGCAACCTGAAGTATACAAAAAGTATGCAAGCTCTGCTGGGTCAGAATGAAGTCCAGCATCCTTCTTTTCACAAAGTGGCTGTCCAGATGATTCCAAAAGCCCACAGGCAAGGCTTGACGTCCCTTCTTCCCTGCTGGCACCTTGTCTTTGGATAGGGGGATGGGGATGCACTTTAGTTGCCATGGCTTAGCCACTGAATGAATGACCTATGGAATTGTTTAAGCGTCTTTAAAAAAAAAAACATTAATCAGTGGTCATTCCTATCTTTTGGTAGTGAATGCCAACATTTATTTATGTACTTAATAATTTCTAAACCACCTTGCCCTCCTTTCGACTATCCTGAATCAGCTACCAATCAATTTCATTGTGTGACCATGAATTCTACTATTATGAGAGAGGGGGGAAATTTCCTCTCTCTCCACACTTTCACACCCTGCATAATTTCACCAATGTCTGGATTTTGTCCACTGTGCTTTAACTTGGAGAGGGGAGGGGGTTTACATTACCCTACAGCTTCACCTCTCCTCTAATTCTCAAGGCCCACTCCTCACTGGGAGACAGGCTTTTTCAGTCAGTGTGTGTCCTCAGCTCTTCCCAACTGGCTAATAATAGCCCAGTGCAGCCAGACAGAGGCGGAACTTGCACAGAGCGCGTGGAGCAGCTGCTCCGGGTGCTGGCGCGGTGACGGTGCTGGCGCGGTGACGCATTCAGCAGGAGGGGACGCGTACTTGCCCTCTGCTTCGGCTGTCTTCGTTTCGGCCCTCCCTCCCTCCCTGGAGCCCATTTGGCTCCGAAATGAGACCAAAACCGGCGGGGTGGGCGCATCGACGTGATGCCACGCAGGCCCCGCCCTTGCTCCGGGCGCCGGGAGGGCTTCCGTCATTTCTGAGCTAGTATGTGCTTTGGAACTCCTCCATCTCCTTGCAAAAGTTCAGCATCTGGCAAGAGGGAGCGTGACAGTGCTGTCGCTTGGGCAATGGTGCCCTGCCATATCTCCTCTCCTTCCCTGCCCGCTAAAGAGTCAGGCCTGTACTGCACCCATCTCTCCCCATTCCTGGATGAGGGATTTTGACGGTGGGGCAGGTCCAGAGAGCGATACCACCCATCCAGTAAGCCCTAGTGCCAATTCTGGGCAATTAACCTCTACCATATTCCCCGTAGGCATCTTTTGAAATGTTGAATAAAAAAAGCCTCAAATGTTGTAGCCTCTCCTTATGAGGAAGGTGCTCCAGCATAATTTACATTGACATCGGGATCTGCCTCAGACCATTGGTCCAACTAGTTCAGCATCATCAGTGGCAGTTCTTCAGGGTTTCTGACAAGGGTTTTGCCAGGAATTGAACTTGGACCATCTGCATGCAATTCATGGGCCCCCACCACTGAGCTACAGTCCCTCCCTTTACAAATCCTATCAAACTCTTGACGAAAAAGTGGGTTATAATTCTCACTCACAACATGCTGTCTTCTGTGCCACATATTAGCCTCCTTATTAAGGGCCGATGATCAAGTTGCAGTCTGGTCATGCATCAGAAATGTTGCCTGGGAAAACTTGCAGGTTGGAAGCTCAGTATTCTCAGCATTGCTTCTCCAGGGCTTCCTGTTATCCTTGTACTGCAACTGCTGTCAACTCTGTAGGCATCAGGATGATGTATAGCGGTTGTTGGCTTGCCACTTGATTAGATACTAGTACAAGATGTTTTCCAAGCAGGTCAAGAAGAGATCTGTTCTCAAATTGGTGTTTTTGATTTTTGTGTAGCAGGAAGTGAAAAGTCATTGATGGAGAGGTTGCTCGCTGAAAGAGATAAAGGACTCAGTTCCTCCCTTGTTCAAATAATCAAGAGAGGAGCTCCGTGCCTCACTAGGAAAACTGCACAATTCAAGTGGAAAGAAGTTGAATTTCAGCAGCTAGAAGATTTGTCTGCACTTACCGTAAATCCCATTGATCTCAATTAGAGCTTTCCTTTGGCTTAGTACTTTGCTTTGCATGCTGTTTGGTGCATGCACACTAGTATTTCCACAGCAGACGAGTAAAGTATGAATGATATGCATCTTTAACCAGTTACATAATACGTCCCTACAAGTCCCAGTCCAAACTGTATTTAAAACTCATGTCTGCTGTTCATACACAACATGTTTGATGTACATGTAGCATCATGACTGTGTCATACAATAATATGAAGTCACTCTTATGCACACTGGTAGGTTAGGGGCCAACTCAGAACACAGAACATAGGTTTGTTTGGTTGTGAATGCTGTTGTAAAAGCTCTGAAGCCCACATGCTCCCTCCCCCCTGCTTCAGCTTGTGTGCCAAGGGAATTGTAGCCGGTCCTAACCTGTGACTGTTTTTGATCGTGGTTCCAAACCATAATGAAACTAGGATGTGAGCTGAGATTCACTTCTTGTTTCAAGTCCTGATCTAATTGTGGTTTGTTAATGACAGTTAAACAACAGCTCTGGATTTGGACAAGAACTGTTGTTGAACAAATGATGGTTTTGACATCAGAGCTCTTCACTGGAGCTTTGAGGTAAGGGGAGGGGGGAGCCCACGGGCTCAGGGGGGAGTGTTTGCCTTGATGGGGAACCATAGTTGGTTTAATCATCTGAACCAACCCACTAAGCAGATTGAAGCTCTGGTGTATTGAATCATGGCATTTGATTGTATCTTTAAAAAGGAATCCATGACACGGTAGCTGTGAAGACAGTTTATGATGACAATATGCTTTCTCTGGTGCTGTAAGTGAACTTTGTGAACTGAATGTTTTTTACTCTTCTTAGTAGCTCGCCTTTCAATCCTAGAAGGGTCCACAGGGTGGCTAACAAACAACCACTGTTAAAAACAAAACAAAAAAATCAATAAAATAGGAAATCAAAGCAAAACAGTGCACTAAAAGAAGCAGAGACAGCAGCAAAAATGTAACACTGTGGAGGAAACATTCTGGTTTAAAAGCATGGTGAAATAGAATGGGTTGTACCATTTACAATTTGTCCTGGGATAAATAGAATTAATTTATGTATCATCAATTGCACCCCTAAATTGAATGGTAGCCTATAAGCCATTGTATAGCTGTGCAATAATTATTACTGGGATAGTTTTTCTATTGACAACCAGCACAGGTGGAAGGAGAGGAAATTGACATGGTATGAGGTGGACTTGTGATTATTCCCAGCTTTGCCACTGATCTCCTATGGTAGCAGCAGTTCATGATCCTTTCCCTCAGCTAAACACAGATAACATGATTGAATTTTCAGTTAGGTAGAAGTAATAGAATGTCAAATTTTCATCTGAAACTCTGAACTGAGCAGCCAGTTTCAGCTTTGGTGCTAAAACATGGGAACAAAAGACATTTGGGTAGCAATACTTCTGCGGAGAACACGGATTCTTGAACCTCACTGCAGAAGACCTGTGCAAGGCATTCCAGCAGCAACATGATTGTCATGTAAGTAGGAATGGAGCTAACCTTATTGAAGCCTTGATGGTCAAATTGTTTGAGAGACTCCTTGTCATCTTAGCTGCCAAGACAATTTATGGGAAGCAGATGTTTTGTATATACAGTACTGTACTTTTGATGCTGTTAGACCTCTAGGGAAAATCAGCATCCCTAATTTGTGTCTGCCTGCTCTTGCTACAGTTGACACTAGAGGTGTTCAGATTTGTTTTTGTTTTTAGATTGTGAGCCCTTTTGGGACAGGGAGCCATTAATCATTTGATTTTGTCTGTAAACTGCTTTGTGCACTTTTTGTTGAAAAGCGGCATATAAATACTGTTAATAATTAATAATAATAATATCTGTGGTCCAGTCCTTGTCATGTCCCATTGATTTGTGAGGGACAGAGTCAGGGACGACTTCCAAGCAAGTATGCCATGCTTCAAATTGCAGCCTAAGAGATTAAAAGCATGGCTGTATTAGGAAAGAGGTCATGTAACTTGAACTGTCATTCTAAAACAGACATCGAAACTAGAGTTTAAATTCCTACTGTTAAGTATTTTATGTTCATATGTTTAAAGTTTACCTGACTACCCTTGAGTTAATTTTCATGTCAGATTTTAATTCTTTAGCAATACAATCCTATGCATGTTTACTCAGAAGTAACTCCCACTGGGTTCAACAGGACTTACTCCCAGCGTAAAATACTCCATCACCACTCCTCACAATTCATGTGGACGCTATAAAAGATTGGGGGGGGGTCTTTGGGAATAAGGAGCCAGCTAATTGAATTAACCTCCTCAGGATGTTTGGAATGGAAGGTATTACCGGTATCTAAATGTAGATTTTGATTATAATAGGGTGAGGGGCTGTAGCTCACTGGAAAATATACTAAAGTAAATATACTTTACTCGCAGTAGGTTCTAGATTCAATCCTTGGCTTCTCCAGATAGGACTGGGAAAGACCCCTGGAGAGAAACGGCCAATTAGTATAGCTAGCCAAATGGATGGTCTGACTCAGTATAAGGGAGCTTCCTATGTTCCTGAACATGTTTGCAGAAAACATTGACCACGCCTTAAAATATTTATATTAAAAATGATTATTTTACCTTCAGGACAAGCCTTCAAGGCAGCATACATAATCAAGCAGTTGAGCTACACTACATAACAATGTATCACCAAAATGTAGCTATTTAACAGATTGCCTCATTATGAGTACTAGTTGCTGAATGCAACCGCATGTGCACTGGACTGTTCTTTATTTCTTGTCTGGATATATTTGGCTGGCATAACAGTACTGTAACAGCGCAATCCGACCCAACATTTTTGCCATTGTAAGCAGCAGCCCAGCGAGAACGGGAGTCCCCAGAACGGAAAAGGGATTCAAATCCCCTCCAAAAGAGGAATTCAAAGGGGATTTGAATCCCTTTTCCGTTCTGGGGCCTCTCGTTCTCGCTGGGCCGCTGGTTACAATGGCAAAAAAGTTGGGTCGGATTGCGCTGTAACAGTCTTATTTGGGGGATAACAGTCCCCAAAATAAGTCCCATAACAATCTTATTTGGGGGAACATATAACATAGAGCAGTGTTTCTCAAACTGTGGGTCGGGACCCACTTGGTGGGTCGGTACCTGATTTCTGGTGGGTCCCAGGTGATGGAAAGATCAGATAAGTAATTGCCACAAGCCCCGAGCTATTCAAAAACCAGATAGCTACTAACTGCCCTTCAAAGAGCTGAGCTTCTGCAGTTTGCAAGATATCTTTTAATTACTCTGCAAACAGCTGAGCTCCTGCAGTAGATTGAGGTTTTTTTTAACAAATAAATAAAATGTTACTTGTAAGTAAATATATTATTTCTTTCTAGATCACTTTAAAAAAAAAAGTCTCGTAAAGCTAGGTGGGTCCCGGTAGGGTGTCATTTTAAAAAGTGGGTCCCGGTGCTAAAATGTTTGAGAACCACTGACATAGAGTTTATTTCAGATGACTGGACCTGGTTACTTATCCCAAGGAGTGCAGATTGGCATATAATATATGGTTATTCCCACACCCTTTATTTTATCCTTACAACAATCCTATGAGATAACTAGGCTAAGAGATTATCACTGGCCCAGGACTGCCCAGTGTGTGAGCTTCATGGCTGAGTGGGGATTTGAACCCAGGTCTCCTTAGTCCTAGTTCAGTACTTTGATCACTATATCACACTGCTGGCTTCTACTGCTAAACCTTGAAATGTGTGACAAAAGTATTAAAACAATTTTGGTTCTGAATATGGATAAAAGTTGCTTTCTCAGATGGAAGAGCAACCTGTTTTGAAACTAACCTTTCAGATATTCTTTGTTGGCTGTGACAGAAAGATGAACTTAGATGAGATCCTTCAGAGGCAATAAGGTTTATTTATGAAATGTATAAAATGATATTGTGAAATGATATGTAAAGCAGCTTATTGAGTTCTGCTTGATGGGAAGGGCTGAGGGGATCAAATGTTGGTGAAGGGACAGTTGGAGAAAGAAGAGGAATGCTGAGGAGATTTTTGAGAAGAAGATCCAGGGGGGACTAAGAGGGTACAGAGGGTCCCTAAGTACACATAATTTGTTCACTTAAAGCACGGAACAAGTTTTATGTTCACTTGTTAAGCCCTTGGAAAAATAATCTGTGTGGCAGAAGTTAATATTTGCCTGGCTTTCAGTAAGCAAAAGGAATATTACATTTTAATACCACCTTCCTCTGAGGAATTTACAGTGAGAATGGTGATTTCCCTGGGGCTATATTATACTGTATATTACACTAATTGAACAGTGGCTATAATCTCTTCAGTGAATATAATTATCGCCTTGGAACTGTGTCAACATTATAATTTAAATAAATAATATGTTATCGTTTTATTAAGATGTACAATTGTTTGTTAATGTTGATAATTAATTAGAACGATTTCTCTTTACCAAAGTAAAGGTTTATGTTTCACCAGTACTTTGCCAACAGTGAAAGTGGGAAGGGAGGGGGAAAGCCCCCCCCACCGTACTTTAGACTATTAACTTGTGCTACATTTACCCTGAAATTGAACCTGACCCATTTGCTACCCCAGTGTCCCAGGTAAAGTGGGGTTACACTTGTGGAGACATGCCTGTATGTCTGAGTTACACACCATTTTACACCACCACTTTCCAATGTATTGGAAGAGGAACTATATCATTGGAAAATGTGTGGCACAAGGCAGCGAGCGGCTTTGGTCTGTGGCCTGTAAATAGAATTTTGATTTGTATGTCATTCGAGTTATGTTTATTCTTATTCATAGCTCAGTTGTATGTGATATTTTTTATATATAACGATAACAGTTCAGTTGACAGAATTTGTTGGTGGGACATGAGGAAATGTACTCTCACTACTAGGTTTAGACGCCAGTGTAACCGAGCTCCTTGTTTTGGGAGAGTGTGTGACAATCTTTTGATTCCCTACTGTGTGTGTAGGCCCATGTCTTGGGTGTTGCTGTTTGTTTACTATGAGAAGTAGCTGACATTTCTATGACATTCTTTTGCTGGTAACGGTTTGTCTTGTTCTTGTCTAAGAAGCACAGAGTTATATGTTGTTAGGATGCTCTTTTTCTCTGTTAGTGACATTGATGTGCCCGAAACTGGAATGCTTTCTTGGAGGCTATTGGCTTTTAGGTAATTTTCAGTTGCTCGGGGTTTCTATGGCAACGTATACGGCTGTAGTCACTGAAAGCCAATAGGGAAAAGGCAAAGGATGGCTCTGGCAAAATCCTTACTGTTATTAACAGGGAACGGTTGACAAACTGAATTTAAATAATATCCGAGAGTACAGTATTGTGCTCCAGTGTGTACTCCAGATTTACAGTGTAGCCATGGTTCTTTGGTGTGCTCATTGTATTGTATTAGCATAGTGCCCTGGTTATGATGGTCAGGATAGAGAGGACCTATATATAGCAAAGACCCTGGAGCAGGGTGCAGTGTGTTTCTGTGTGCTCTGTACGGAGCACCCTCTGAAGCAAGTGTCTCTCAGCATGGCACCCTCTCTGTTTCCTGGCAAAGGGGCAGGCTTTGCCCTCAATTTGACGGTGTTCTGAATTGCAGCACTTTTCTTGTTTCCAGAGGAGTAAAGGGCAACCATTAACTTCAACCTGGAGAAAATGTAGATGTATATTTGGGGAGACCAATGAGGTGGAGGAGCTTAGTCTTCCTCCCCCCCCCCCCAGTTCATTGTGCTGCCAGTTCCTTAAGGAGGAACAGTTTTGCCTCTTTCCCAACCATGTGGTTTACTTTGACAGATCTGAATGGGAGCCATTGGCAACAAAGCCTTCTCCTATAATCTGTCATATTTACGTATTTTCACTTTAGGTTCCCATTTTTCATTGTGCCAGAGTGTTGCAAAGAGACAGAATGTTGGGAGATAGCTATTCAGTGGGTTCCAGTGTATTTCTGTTTTAATAAAATTACCAGCAGGGACCAGCAACAAAATGTTGCAGTGAACCCCTAACCAGAATGTTCCTGGTGCCAGCCAGTCTGGAATAGAGACCTTGTAACACTGCTTAGGGCTTGCAGAGGACACTCACAGCACAGACCTCCACATGTCTACTTAGAAGTAAGTCCCACTGAGTTCAATGGGACTTACTCCCAGGTAAGCATGTGTAGTATTGCAGCCCTTTTCACCCTCATGAAACCTTCCTCAACTGTGCTATATATGGTACCAAAGGGCTCAAGACTGGGACTAGCTACCCATCCTGAACCTGAACTTGTGGGAGGGTAGGCAACCCTTACCTCAATATCTGAGGATTTGAATGAGAGATGAGGGCAAATGTACAATGGGGATTTCCCTACTTTCCATTTTATAACTTTCTGGCAACACCTGGACTTATCTATTGGATTGGTAACAGGGGGTAACCTGAGCCGTTTAACTTTCCCACTCTGGAGGAGCTGGTGGACTTCACAGAGCAGTACCTGGCTCATGGTCAAATTCTTTGTTTCCAAGACAGTTGGGGAAGACGGGGATGTCAACAACAACAACAAAATTGATTGAAGAAAATCAGGAATTTTCACCACACTGTGATTGGGCAGCAGCATCTTCTCTCCCCCCCCCCTTCAAAGAAGCAACAGGGGTCTCAAAGGTAGAAGCACATTTGCTGTATGCAGAAGACCCCATGTTCGATCCTCGGTAAGTATCTCCAGCCAGGGCAGAGAAAAATTCCTGGAGAGCTCCTGCTGGTCAGTGTACTGTAGACAATGCTGGGCTAGATGGACCAATGATCTGACTCACTATAAGCAGTTTCCTATGTTCCTAAAGCCAAGAGTTCCTGTCTTTGATGTTCAGAGTGAATCTGGAAGTTTCCAGCCAGAAAATGAGAAATGTTACTCTCGTACTTTCCTATTTACACTCTCAATATTCCATAGGTTCTAGAATGTCCCCAGGACATTTTTCATTTTTTTTTTAAAAAAATGCTTCAGTTTGTAGACATCTCTACTTCTTCGTACTTAGGGAGTCCCCCAAGTGTGTAAAAACCACTACAGTACCTTCCTTTTGGGTTCATTCAAGCTGATAGATATTTGACTACCCAAGTTTGGTATTGAGAGGAAATAAATGTCTGTTGGCAAAATAATACATATAAAGCATGCATGGCCCACTGTATGGTGTTAAATCCGGAAAAGTGATGAACGTGAATATTTGTTGTACCACTTCCTGCTCTTGTTTTTTGTTTTAAGTTGGCCCAGCTTGTTCAGATGGTAATCACAGCCTTTCAGTGAGTTTGCACATGACAGATGAAAGTCCAATACCCTAAATAGAAGATTTCAACAGATATCATGATAATTCTGGCCCTGCATCTTTTATGCAAGTGTCAAGGTGCACATTGTTTGTGTGAGTTTTTTAAAGAGAAAATCTTGATTTGTACCAATTTAGGTAATTGCCCCTTGTCATCAGTCCTTCATGAAAATTGTAGGGATGGTATCCGTGTCCATGTTGTTTTACTTTTCAATTAGCTTGTCAACAGATGCTCTCGTGTAGGTGTAAGGGCGGGAGTGAGAAATGCTTTCTGTGGCAAAGCAACAACTTGCTTTATACTGAAAGGACCAGAGCACATCATGAACCTTGTTTAGTCATTTTGTACTTGCATAACGGCAGGAAAGTATAAAAAAACGTGCAGCAATCCCCTCATGAGAGTTTGGACTAACCAGAAAACTTACATGAGTTTTGGGGATGCAATTAAAAATATAACTATATGTACACCATGCTGAGAAAAATAAAATTATGTTCCCAGACAATCCAAATTTGATCCCATACAAGCTTAATTTTGCAACCTGTACATTATGCAGATTGAACCAATTTGCTTAATGTGTCTTATTTTGGATTTGCTAGTCATTGAAAAAGGCTGGAAGCTATGCAGGTTATTGAAGCTGTTCCTCAGTCAGTGGACCGCTTCTCTCTCTCATAGAGGCTCTGTAGCTTGTCAGTGGCATGCTGACAGCTCTCTGACAGCACACAGATACTTCCAGGCATCCCGAACTGCTGTCCTTGAGATCATCAGGCATATGAGACGGCTGCTCTACCAACTGAGCCAGACCTCCTGCCTTACGCTAATACACCATCCTTCTGCCAAAGCACTCAAGGCGATGCACAGTGTAAAACAATGACTTACAACCTAAAGACATTTTACTAAAAGAAAGAGGAGGGAATAACACATTTGTGAAAGACTCTTTCCTATTGTTACATAATGATGCTATATATTGATCACAAGGAATAGCCATTGCAGAAAGTGGTTCTTAGAGGGAGGGAGCCAATGTTGGTTGGTTCCAGCCAAGTCAATGGAGAAGATCTTGCTGCCTCACCTCTCCATCCGATGCAGTCAGTTCCTTTCTGGCTTCTGAGATTTCAGAAGGAGATGCCTTCTTTCAAATACACCTCTCATGAGGGCTAGAAACTTGCTTTTTCAAACATGAAAGCTGAGTTTCTCAGCTGTGATACCACAAAATGTTATCATACACACAGGCCTGCATCATGTAGTTGTTAATCAGGCAATTAATTAATTAATCAATCCTGGCTCATTTTGACATTGGAGTGAGAAGAGTCAAGTATGAACTTGAAGCCTTATCAACGTAATCTGGGAGTGCCTAGGACTGATGACAATGTGCTGATTGTCTGTGTCAGTGTTTCTCAAACTGTGGGTCGGGACCCACTTGGTGGGTCGCGACCTGATTTCTGGTGGGTCCCAGGTGATGGAAAGATCAGATAAGTAATTGCCACAAGCCCTGAGACAATTCAAAAATCAGATAGCTGCTAATTACCCTTCAAAAAGCTGAGCTCCTGCAGTTTGCAAGCTTGTTTAAATATAGGAAGATACCGGTAAATGTTTGAGCGTCTCGTAAAGCTAGGTGGGTCCCAATAGAGCAGGGGTGGGGAACCTATTTGCGGTGGGGGGCCATTTCCCCATTGGGAAAATTGGCCGCGGGGCCGAAATTTTTGCCCCCCCACCGCAAATTTGACACCCTCCCTAATCTACCCTTCTAACCCACCCACGGAACACTCTCCCTCCCTCCCTCCCTCCCACCCACCCACCCACGGAACTCCCTCCCACGGAACTCCCTCTTCCCCCCTCCTCCTCCTCACTCCCACCCACCCACGGATGCTTACCTGAGGCTCCGGGGCGGTGGTGGCGGCGGCAACTGCCGCCGCCGCCTTCCCACGTCAGCTCCAGTTTAAATCGGCCTTTCTGCAGCTGTGCAATTCGCCGTTGAGGCCGAGAGGGCAATCTCTCGGCCTCAACGGCGATCTGCACAGCTGCAGAAAGGCCGATTACAGAAGAAGGAGGTGCCAAGGTGACGCGTCTCGAGAGAGATTGCCCTCTCGGCCTCAACGGCGATCTGCGCAGCTGCAGAAAGGCCGATTTTAAAGTGACTAGGCAGGCGGGCGGTGGAGCCTCCGGTCCCGCGGGCCGGATCGGTCTGGTCCCGCAGGGGCCGGACCGGATCGACCCGCGGGCCGGAGGTTCCCCACCCCTGCAATAGAGTGTCATTTTTTTTTTTTTAAAAGGGTCCCGGTGTTAAAACGTTTGAGAACCACTGGTCTGTGTAATGCCACGCGTGCCATTCACTGGAGGTATTACAAGCCACAAACTGTACAGCAGTGCTGTAGTCCCCCTCTTGGCTCCTGCACAGGCCAGAGCTCCTGGCACTTTGTGAGTGATGCTGGGGTGGCCTCCTTGACCCTTTTCTATGGCAGCCTTTGGACTTTCAAGGAGCTCTAGATGCTGACATAAGCTGTCTAAATTAAGAGGTCAGATTGTGCTACTGGGGGCCAGAGCTGGACAGCTAGTGCCCCTGGAGGTATGGTGGATTACTAGCATCCCAGTGTAAGTAGGGTATTTTAAAGGCCACAGATTTCTGCCTTTCAATAATTAAATGTGCACAGTTCTGAACAGCAGATAAACCAATTTCCTTGAAGAAATCCCGATCTTTTGAAATAAACTATTTATGAATAATAGCTACCAGCTTTACAACTTCTATAAAATTGCTAATTAAAATAATACGATCGTTTACGGGCTGTCTGGCCAACTCCCTTGCTGATTTGCCCGTCTTCAGTTTGTTCCAGATTTAGCTTTTCCTAGATCACCATTCTTTCTTTCATATTAAGTAATGGTTTTATAATAGCATCCCTTTAGTCTTCCTTCCAAGATCAGTAATGCATTGATTATAATTATCTGCTCTGACCTACAATGTCCTTAATAATGTATGCTTAACTTTTGCTGAATTGTTCTGGTATCTGACTATAATGCAGGCTGCTCATTTATATCCGCTGCCTTGGTGAACCCTGAATGTTATCTGCCAAGCTTATCCTGAACATTTCTCATTCTTTCCAAGAATAGATGTGTTTGTTTATAGTTAAGCTACTTTATGAAAGGAAAATGTTCCAGTATATTATTGTATGTATTTAACAAAAGAATTGTTGTTTTCAAAGCAGCACAAGCAACAAAACTGTCATGATGAATCATGATTAAAAATCATCAGCAATCTCTTTATCATGGCCAAAGAAGGAACATAAAAAAGTATGCAGACTTCTGAAAACCACACGTTTTCATAAACAGAACTATTCACCCTCTCCTTCCTTCTGTCAGACCATTCTTATGAAGAAAGATCAGTTGTGGTCAAGCAGGATCTGATTTAAAGAGCTGGAAAACAGTTCTAACAGTGTGTCTGTTCCAATAGTAACATATTTGGAGGCTGCTGTATGGAAACACTGAAAGACAGGGAAGCCCAAGCCCGGCAGGATGGAAAGTATTAATGGTGGAAATGCAATAAAACGGTGGGATCATATATGATGTGGACCATAAGAAAAACCAAGCATAAGGAACAACATACATAAAGAACAACACACAGTTCAACAATGGAGCATGGGCTCTTTGATTGGTCAGAGGAAAGAAAGAATGTGACCCAACAAAGCTTCCTAGTGAATGGCAGACTGTCATGTGCCATGCAGCCAGCCAGTCAGAGTAACAGGCTGCTCTGCTTGGCTTGGCTTGGCTTGGCTTGAAGCGCTTAACTTGTCAGCCAAAGTAGTGGCTCAGTCGAGTCTTACACTGATAAACTGTCCATTGCTTTCTGTCAGTCTTCAAAGGGCCACCTCTGCACTAACACTTGCACCACCAGAGTTGGCCCATTCATGAGGCCAACTGAAGCTGTTGCCTCAGGCAGCAGATTGGTGGGGGATGCTCATCTCTGTCCACTCACCTTGCCTCCACTGCTCCTCCTTCTCTTTCTACTCCCTGGATTGAAAAAAGGAAGAGGGGGACAGAGAGGAAGAGGCAATGTGGAGGGGAGGAAAGTGCTGAGCTAGAACATTGAAAGTGGAGGAAGCAGAGGCTGGTACATCATCAGGTAGGGGGGGGCAACATTTGGCATGCTGCCTCAGGCGTCAGGAGGTCTTGGGCTGGCCCTGCACACCACGAACTTGAATCAGCACCTTCCTGTGGTCTGTGGGGGTGGAAACCTTTGGTGGTAGATACTCTCCCTTTGGTGTTAATACTTTGGTTTAACTGTGGAGGAGCACAGTAAGACATTTTGTTTCTGGAGCAAAGATGGAAGATACATTTTATAGTGACTGAAGAGAGTTTGAAAGCCTTTGTGCATTTTTGCATGAAAACATTCATAGCTGGCTATTATGTGCCCTCAACTAAAGATCAGTCACATTCCGGGGGGGGGGGGGGGAGAGACCTCTTTGTTTTGGAAGGCTCCCAAAAGCCATGTAGTCAATCTTTGCCTAGATGTTCTATTGACATCCGTGAGTGTTCATACTAAAGTAGCCCTACAAAATGTGTTACTCACAAAGCCTTTTTTCAGTGTCTGTGTTCCTGTGTTAAAAATAATGCAGTTCATGTGAGGAAGCGTGGGCCTCAATTTACATATAAACTAAACTTGCTAATTTCTTGTTATAATTGTTCAGGTCTGTATTTTATGTGGTCTACACTTCTCTTTAGTCGTAACAGTAACATTAGAATTAATAGTTAACATACAGCAATCTGATATCCAGTCAGTCCATTTAGACCCATTTAGCCTGCACAATTTCTTCATTAAAGTTAACAGCCTCTCTTTTTAGAATTTAATGTTCCAAAAAGTTTAAAAATCATTAGGCTTGAACAGTTTCTTTCCTAACCAATATATCCATAATATAGCTAATTAAAATATACTATGGAAACTAGCTTGTTCTTGGCTGTGTTTTTCCTGTGTTTTCCCACCCCGCTCCCTGTCCCACTCCTTCCTTCTCCCCCAAACCGCTCACAACCCATCCCCACTGTCAAATTACCTGCTCCGGCACAACCTGGGTGAGCCATTAGCATGTGTGCTGCTGGTTCCACAGCACATGACAGAGGCACACGTTTTGCGATCCTGGACTGGGACTCAGTAGGATTGGGCTGCCCATCAAGGAGACCTTGTAAAAAGTCTCCAGAATTGCTTTCATTAGTCACCTGAGATAAATGCTGATTCCTGAAAGCTCCCGGCCAATCCTGGATGATTGACAGTCCTACCTGTGAAGTGCAGGGGTTGAAACAGGAAGAAAAAATGACCTCCACCACCATCCCATGTGCATACAAATATTTTGTATCTTGGCCATGATAAAAAATAAAATCACTGCTGTATGATGCGATTGATGTCAGACTATACTGTGCACATATCTTCGTCTATGGTGACATGTTTGTGTTTGTGTGTATATAAAGCTATTTATCTCCTCTTTTCAGAAACTGTGGGAGAAGTTTCCTGTACAGTATAAATAACATTTTGATTTTTTTTTCTTGCAAATTGTCAAACCAAGGACACCAAGAGGAGAGGTTAGGAAACATTCTGTCCTTCTGAATCTCATGTCAGTTATTGGGGTGAGAGGGAGCCACAGATAAATGAAGCAATTGCCCTTTGACTCTCTCTACTTTACTGTTTGGTCTCTTTTGCCAAATAGAGTGCCAATTAATATAATTCTTTGATAACTTTAATGCTTCAATATCATGGCTATAACCTCTGTTCTCCAAGAGCTTAACTGCGATCACTATCTAATTTCACACCTGGTTGGACTGAGATCACATATAGACCATCCACTGAAAGTCAGATGGTGCAGGCATTTTCTCATGGTTGGAATATTCCACATCTCAGTGCTACAGTGATCCAGCTGATTTGTGCAAATCAAAATCCCCATGACCCTGAGCTCCAAACTTCAGCACGCCATTTGTGCCATGATTGCATTGCTACAATCGCCTCTATAGGACTTGCACTCTGATCTGGCCCATGTTAAGGTAATGTATTTCACCTTCATAAGGTAGCAGCTGCTTTCTTTTAGCCCCTCTGTGGGGTTATTTTGTTACCTTCCAATAGAAGACCTCAAGTTCATCATCCCTGGAAAAATGGGGCAGATGTGAAAGTTATCCTAATTTAATTATGCTGCCATACATTACCACTTAAAAAGGTAGTTTGGCTTTGTTAGAATCGGGCTATAATTCCCATGGCACTGGGAATGTTTTGGCAGTCTGAGTGAGGGCTGATTCTCAAGTATGTGCTGGTGATTTTTCTTTACTCAGGAACGTAGAGCTGACGGTGTCAGCAGTCTCTGTTGACCAATATTTTGTTTAGAAGTGAGATGAAAACAAGACTGTGTCTGATCTAGAGTGGCCGTTTTATGCACTCAGTGTTGTAATCACTGGGTGGTGAACATTTTCCCCTGTAGAAAAATGATGGTATCCCCCTATATTGATATTGGGTTCAAAGAGATCTAATATTCCAGGGGGGAAAGCTATAAACTGAAACCATGGATAGTCAGTATAATAAAATTCACAAGTTCAACTATAAAAAAGAAACAACTTCTTTTTAAAAACCATTTACAAGTCTAACAGTGCAATTCTATGCATGTCTATTCAGAAGTAAATCCCATTATGTTCGGTGTGGCTTACTCCCAGGAAAGTGTGTATAGGATTGCAGTCTAAAATGGTATCCAAAGGCACTAGCGTCGCTCCGGTAGGGGCGGGGCTGTAAGTATCGCTGCGGTCATAGTCTCTTTACCGAGCGAGGAGGAGGCAGCCCCGCCCCCTCACTGTCCGAGCCAGTCCCCTACGGAGAAAGCAGCAGGCAGGGTCTCTTCCCTGCCGGTTTCTCCGTAGGGGACTGGCTCGGACAGTGAGGGGGCGGGGCTGCCTCCTCCTCGCTCGGTAAAGAGACTATGACCGCAGCGATACTTACAGCCCCGCCCCTACCGGAGAGACGCCTCTGTCCAAAGGTGCCCATATGTCAAAGGTATCTTGTGCTCCTAGGAAAGATTGCTCTCCACTAGACTCTGGAAGGCTGAAACTAAATCCACAGGTGCTCTTCTATGTGAACAAGAGGTTGTGCAAGTCCTTGTCTGACCTCTTGCACCAGCAGAATCATGGAAAATGCTATATAACTTATTTATGATAGCACTGCATGAACTCTTGTGCAATAACTTGTGCAAGCATTTGTGGAACTGTACTAGCAGCTATTTTTCTTCTGCTCACTGTTTATTTTATTTATTTATTTTATTTACAATATTTTTACCCCGTCTTTCTCCCCAAAGGGACCCAAGGCAGCTTACAACAAAAAAGAAAATACAGTATAAAAAGTACAATACAAAAAATAGTCACATTTTAAAACAGTAAAAAACAGTTAACGAACATTAATAAAAACAGTATCTAAAAATCGATTAAAAAGATCATTATTACAGTTAAAACAAGAGCATAAAAACAGCAGCACCCCACCTGTACCAGCAGGATGTTAAAAAAAGGCAAGGGCTCAGAAGGCTTCTTTGAACAAGAAGGTTTTTAGGTCTCGCCGGAAAGTGTCCAAGGAGGGAGCAGTTCGTAAGTCAAAAGGGAGGGAATTCCATAAGGTTGGTGCCACTACTGAGAAGGCCCTATTTCTGGCTGCCGCCCCTCACACCTCCCTGAGTGACGGTACCCGCAAAAGGGCCTTCTCTGATGACCTAAGGAGACGGGCCGGACTATATAGAAGTAGACGGTCTCTCAAATATCCTGGCCCCAAGCCGTATAGGGCTTTAAAGGTCAAAACCAGCACTTTGAATTGGGCCCAGAAACGAATCGCAGCCAGTGCAGCCGTCGGAGGAGCGGCCCGACAGAGTCGAACCGCCTACCTCCAGTGACCACACGGGCCGCCGCATTCTGCACTAATTGCAGTTTCCAAGCCATCTTCAAGGGCAGGCCCATGTAGAGCACGTTATAATAATCTAGTCGTGACATCACCATGGCATGGATCACCATGGTCAGGTCTGCACGATCCAAGTATGGTCGCAGCTGGCACACCAGCTGAAGCTGAGCAAAGGTCCCCCTGGCAACAGCCACCACCTGGGAATCCAGGAGCAGCTGCGGATCCAGGCGGACCCCCAAGCTGCAGACCTCCTCCTTCAGAGGGAGTGGGACGATACTCTAGTACCTGCATCGTGGATTTCCGGACCAGGAGAACCTCTGTCTTGTCCGGATTTAATTTCAGCTTATTAGCCCTCATCCAGGTCCCCACTGCCTCCAGGCAGCGCTCCAGAACCTCAACAGCCACCCTGGAATCAGGTGGAAAGGAGAGATGGAGCTGGGTGTCATCAGCATTTTGATAGCACCCAATTCCAAATCCCCGGATGACCTCTCCCAGCATGGGGGACAAGATGGAACCCTGTGGCACCCCACAGCTCAAGGGCCAGGTGCCGAACAGGCCACCACCATCTGGGACCTATCTGCCAAGTAGGAGCGGAACCACCGCAAAACGGTGCCCTGACCCCCAACTCGGTCAGTCAACCCAGAAGGACACCATGGTTGATGGTGTTGAAAGCCGCTGAGAGGTCCAGCACATCTGAATAGCCCCATTGGGACGGCTGGCACATTACTCGGTGTAAAGGGACAAATGTCCCAAGAAGGCCTCCAGCTGTGCTGGGGCAGTCCCAATCCTGGATAGGATGCAGTGGGCACCTTATGTCCTGCTAGACAGGATTGGGCTGCCCATCACTATGCTGTATTTGATCTGTAGCACACCTAAGCAATGATATTTACTTCCTGGCCTTTTGTTAAGATCAAGCCATTATACTGTATGTCACACAGTTAAATAACTAAAGTTGAAGACAAGGACAAGATACAAGGGGCCAGTAAGTAGTGTCAATAGTAGGGTCACATCAGGTTTTTCTGCAGTTTATGTAACAACCATTCTCTGTTATATTCAGAATTACAACAGCAGGCTACTATAGCTATGTCATGAAAATACAAAGGTTTCCGTGTGATATAATGTGTCAGATGACAGGGCCGGCCCATCCATACAGCCACTAGAAGCGGCTGTATCGGCTGCAGACTGTGGGGGGTCCAAGGTGGTGGCGGATTGAGGGTGTCTTTCACCCCAAGTCTGCTGCCACCACCGTCGTCTCCCTCCAACTGCCACCACCTCCTTCCCTCCATCCAAGAATGATCTGCTTTATGCTCACTTCACTTGAAGGTGAAGCAAATCATTCGCGTACTCACCGTGCTCCTTGCATACTGCCTTGAAACCCGGAAGTGTGAGACTTTGGTTTCCCTGGAACTCCTATACTTCTGAGTTTCAAAGCAGTGCACAAGGAGCACAATAAAGCCGGAGCTACATTACACGCGTCGCGGAGCTTCTGACCTGATTTTTGAAGCAGGCGGAGGCGCCGCGACCTCCGCACGGCAGGCGCGTACCTCAAGCTGGAGTTCTGTTTTTCAGGGTGCGGGCACGCAGAGCTAGGGGGCGGTTTGCGGAGCTACTGCAGCCTACCAATCACAGGAGAGGGGGGGAGGGTGGCTGAATGCCAATCTGAACAACAACCAATCACCTTGGAGGTAACATTCACCTTTGAGAGACTATTTTTTAAGAAGGCGGGACAACACGAGGGACAACAGGCTGGAAGACACTCCCCAGCTTCCAGCGTGGAGGCGCGAGGCAGAGGCGGCGTCAGAGCCTCTGCCTGTAATGTAGCTCCGGCTTTAGGGTTTGAGGTATTTGTTTTAGCACAGGGGGGCTGTCCCAAGCCAGCACCAGGCGCTGTTTCAGGTTGCACTACCCCTGCAGATGACATACAGCGCAATCCTGTGTAACCTTGCACCGGTGTAACAGTAGATGCACCGGTGTAATTGCACTTACACCGGTGCATCTGCTGTTACACCGGTGCATCTACTGTTACGCTGGTACAAGGTTACACAGGATTGCGCTGTTAATGTCTGAACATGGTGGTGTGAAGTAGTAGGCACATGTGATCATCTTGACTGCGACAAACTTTGATTCTGGCACCTAGGGACTTAAATTATGTGTTTATCACTGATCAGAGGTGGGTTCTAAAAATTGAAATGGATGTCAAAAATGTGATTTCCCCCGTAGTATTCTGATTTCTTAAATTACTCATTTTTCAAAAGCCAAGGGTCAGAAACATCAACTCATTATTGCAAGTCATGTTGAGAATCTTTTATATAGAAAATGACTAATTTAGTAAATATGGATAAAAACGGGTCAGAAAGAGCACTGCATGACTTTGGTATCCCATCAGTCACTGTGAATCACAGAGGTGTGCACCTTATGATTTGAAACCCAAAGAGTTATTCTTACTCATGGAAGCAATCTTGCAGATACCTGTAAATGTTCCTGCAGAAATGAGGAACAAGTTGTGAACAACCCATTAGTCAGAAGTTTATAATGAGGATGATGTGCATTGCCTCTTTTGAACAATATTAGTTCAGGAAGACGCAGCTGACAAATGTTAATGTTGGATCTGCTATTGATTTTGGAGTACTGTACTGTGATTGATCACTGGCGATTGGTTAGAAAATATAAGTGTGATGGAATAATGGACTCAGTACTGGCAAGGTCTGCTTTCATTCCAGTAAGGAATCAGCTACGGGTTCAAGATGATAGAAGTGTCTGAAAACTGCACTCTCCAAGTTGTCATCAAGCACACTTTTACAAAGGATTCCATTTAGTATGAGCTGAAGCTGTGCTGAAGTTACATAACGGGCTGCAATCCAATAATACTTTCTTGTAAGCTCCATTGAACACAATGGGGCTGGAGAAGTCATGCACTCTAATGGCCCAATCGCATCAAGAGCCTATGGCAGTGGATATCACGATCTGCTGCTATAGGCCCTGTTGCAGCAGCCCAAAGGCTGTGTTGCTGTTGCGCATGACGGAGCCACTGGCAGAAATGGCCAGTGGCTCCACGCATGTGTCAGACTCGCCCAGATACTCACTCCAGATGCTCAGAGTGGCCTGAGGTCAGAAGGCCTATGAAGGGGTGAGTTCAAAAGTTTTTTACTGCCTCAAGTTGTCCTCCTTTTCACACCCTACACACCATAGCATACAGCGTGCACTCCGTTGGTGCAGCTGCATGCTGTAGCATGGCGGGGGGTAGGTTTGGGCTGAAAGTATAGGAAAGTATAAAAAACTTATTCTAGGCAGGTTCAGTGGCTTTCAGTGGCAACAAACTTTAGCAGGATCTTTCTGATTAGTAAGGAGCCAGCTCACACATTGTTGGACCTGTTAGGCATTAATATACCACCACCGCTTCTTTCTTTCTTTCTTTCTTTCTTTCTTTCTTTCTTTCTTTCTTTCTTTCTTTCTTTCTTTCTTTCTTTCTTTCTTTCTTTCTTTCTTTCTTTCTTTCTTTCTTTCTTTCCCTCCCTTTTTGGGATGCAAGTGCAGATGTCCAGGTCACACATGACTGGTAAATGATAATGCATGGAAAAGGGCATGTGTGATCTCAGGACCTGTCCCCACACGTCACCACATAGGAAATAAGAAGCTTGTCACTATCTGAATCACCCCACACCATAAAGAAAAATATTCTGTCCATCAACATTTGCTACTGTAGTTTATGCTAGAGGGAAGAATTGACTGCACCACCAGCCTTTGGCCTGAGGTCATAGCTGACATAATATTTCCTGAGTTATGTTTTCAAATGTTATAGCTGAAAACATATCAGAACCTTCCTCCTAATCCTAATGTGTAGGGTCTCGTAGCAATTGCTCAGCAGCTTTGGAATGCACTCATTTTTTATATTCCTGAGCTGAACCCAGGCCCTCCCCAACCCTGTCCCGCCTCCTTTGCCACCGTACCTCTGTTGGTGGCTTCTTCCATCTGCTCCGGACTGGCATGCGGGAAGGCTTTACAGCGGTCAGTGCCAGTGGAATGAGTGTTCCGCTGTGGCCCGGCCCCGTTAGGATTGGGCCGTAAGTTGATTAAAAGCACTGATAAACTTGGGAGGCAGAAACTGAGAATTACAAGGATTATAGAACGACTACCACTCCGTATTCCACCTTCACTCCTTGGTATAACACAGTGTATAACAGCACCATACTGTACATTTCCTTGCAAAGTGATGCTGTCACACTAGACACTGTGTTATACATGTTTTGCGTATAGAAGGTCTTGAGTTCAAGCCCCAGTATCTTCAGACAGGGCAGAGAAAAATTCGTGGCTAAAACCCTGGCATGTGATGACAATCCTGACCTAGGTTGGACCAGTGTCATCTGACAGAGTACAAGGCAGCATCCCATAATGTCCATTGGGGACAGGGAAATGGACAGCGCCATGATGAGTACTAGATGTTATCAGTGAGAGAGGAGAAAGAGGCAAGGGGGGGGGCTGGCAGCTCCATGTCTCTTGCAACGTCTAGTTTGGGTTCGGATATGTTTACCATTAACTGTCACATGTTGTGTTGTACTAGACATTGCCATGAGGAGGGGAGAAAGAGATACCAAGCTGTCACTCTCTCCCTGCTCTGCTGCCTGCTTAAGCACATAATGCACAACTTCTGGCTCATTTTTCTTGAGGAAAGGCTTGATATGATGCCGTCTTTTAGTATGTTGTGTGTATTAATCTTGTTTGCTATTCTCTGTGACACCCTGAGTAATTTCTAATGAGATTAACCTTGTAACTCTGCAGTCAGTCCCATAATAATGGCATAGGAGTCATGATTAAAAATTGCTGCCATCTGAAGGGTAATGATTTTGGAAACTGCATTATAATTGCACGGGAACAAATGTAACATCTCTGCACTGGCAGAAGGCACTGGCTGCCTTTTGGAAAATTAGATTCTGCATTTGTCATTTAGTTAAAGGTTAGCTGGGGAACTGGCAGCAGAATTTGCTTCCCCGAGCTAGAGGAGACCAAGGCAGTTTTGCAGATGAGAACCACTCCTATAAGTTGATATTCATATTTGACTTGCTTTAATGTGTAAATTTGTATTTTAGGGAGTATTAAAAAAAATGCTTCATTCAAGTGACCAGGAGTTCAGAGCTACAGCCCTCTGGAAAACTCAAGAAAACAAAGCACAACAGATACTATAAGGTGCTAGGGTTCTGAACGTTGAAGAGGGGACAGCACGTGAGCTGGAGCAGAGGCGTCTCTCCGGTAGGGGCGGGGCTGTAAGTATCGCTGCGGTCATAGTCTCTTTACCGAGCGAGGAGGAGGCAGCCCCGCCCCCTCACTGTCCGAGCCAGTCCCCTACGGAGAAACCGGCAGGGAAGAGACCCTGCCTGCTGCTTTCTCCGTAGGGGACTGGCTCGGACAGTGAGGGGGCGGGGCTACCTCCTCCTCGCTCGGTAAAGAGACTATGACCGCAGCGATACTTACAGCCCCGCCCCTACCGGAGCGACGCTAGTGAGCTGGAGTTATACAGTAAAAGTGGATGTGTGCATAGGTGCTGGGCTCCACCAGTAGGGGGAGTTTGGTGTTTGAGGGCTTGTGGGTTGTCTCCTACTTTGTTTAGACTTCTCTTTGCGTTCTTTTCCTGTCTTGTTTTTCTGCCTGTCTGTAAGTTCTGCAAGGCTGCCGTTCTCTTTCTTTGTTCTAGGAAAGCTCTTAAGAAAAGTCAGTTTTGCTATGGGCGTGGGACTGCTTTAATTCGTCAGCCAGTTTGTCTCCCCCCCCCTTTTCCAAATGTACTACGTTGATGTGAGGAGGGAAGAGGGAAAACTATAGCCAACAGCTGCTCATAAGCACCCAGCTCTTGGCAGCAAAGGTTTTTGAGCATGATTGCAGCCTCCATTGCCAACAGGAATTCTTAGAATGTCAGTGTTGTTTGTTTTCAATCCTTGTGATCAATAAACCAGGAGCCATAAAAACTGCACTTCTAAGTATGCTAATAGGTCCCTAGGCAGTAGTGTGTGTGTGTGTGTGGGGGGGGGGGGTTAAGTGCTGCATGGCATTACATGGAAGTACAAAGTGGCCACTCCTGATCGCCATCAGAGCCAGTCCAGCAGCTAAGGCAGTGTTGCCACTTTTCACGTCCGTGTAACGCCGTGCAGCACTTACCGCTCCACCCTCCCTCTGGCTCTGCTACTGGCCCCCCAGGCATGCTCAGATACCTTCATTGCAGAAAGTTGGAAACCTAAGATTAGCCAGCAGCTTTAGTCAGACTTCTCAGCTGCATTTTTCCTCCCCTGCCTGGTAAGTTTGGGAAACTGAAGGAGAAGGGACAGTAGCAGATGAGATTACTGGTACTGAGCCCATACAACCCAACATGAGTGCTTGGGAAGTTAATTTCTGAATTCCACACCCCCTTCTTCTCCATCCCTAAGTTGGAGCAGAGTGATGTCATAAGCCTACAAGGTTAAGGCCTGACTCTGGAATTGGTGGTTCAGCAATAATGAACAAAGTAATATGCACCTTCATCCACAAGGGAGTTTAGAGTGCAGGAGAGTGAAGAGCTAAGTATCTCATTAACCAAATTAGATAATGAAGACATAGATATTGATTTATTTGTTTGAAAAGAACTTCTAGGCCGCCTTTCTGTCCCAATGAAGGGACCACCAAGGGGGTTTACCAGCCATGATATAAAAACAATTTAAAATGACAAATTAAACAACTAGTAATCAGAGAGTCAAAGACAATGCAGGCAACAGAAGCACAAAGGGATCAAACAAACAAAGGCACAGTAACCCACAAGACACAGGAGAAAGCCAACTGAAAGGTTTTGATTTAAGATACTGACTAAGATGGTGGTAGGAAAGTGTAGATTAAAGTCTCAGGTGATGTAAGAAGTGAAAATGATCTTAGTTTCATGGAGGGAGAAACAGGCAGAAGATTCTGGAAAGCTTAAACATTGATTCTATTTGTAGTCTGAAAGACTAGGGTGGGATGGGAGGTTGGTTACCCGATTGCCATTCAGTTGGGGCGCGTTCATATTTCTGTCACAAGGATGTCTTAGGTTGCAGTCCAGCCTAGAAGTAGGCTGGTGGAGCAGTGCCCCGCCAGCCATAGGTATCTCAAAAGTGCCATAAGGCACTTTTGCACCACCTCGCATGTAAGCAGTGCTGGTGCAGAGGCCAGCACCGCTCACAATGCCATCCTTCACAACCTATGCTGCCGGACACAGTAAGCCTTGCGCCGGATGGTGGAAGGGCATGGGGAGGGAGGGTCGGGAGGGAGGGGGCCATTGGCCGACCAGGCCTGGGAGGGGGTGGGAATGTCGGCGTTGGGTTGCGCTGATAACTCAAGTCCCTTCCCGGGCTGGGCCGGTCTTACACGGCCTCCCCAGTTGTGTGCCAGCTAAATAAGTGGTGCGCATCCAAAGAGGCCCATTGGGACCGCCGGGACTTACACCATGGGACGGGGATGAATGTCCCCTTTCCCTGAGGTGAGCTTCGACCACGCCGACGTGGCCTACATCTTGCATAGGTTGCAGCAGCCGGCCACTTCGACCTTCTGTTGCATCTTAGGGAAGATCGGGCTATTAATCTTCCTGAAGCACATTATTGTGAAAGTGGGAGTGTAAGGAGCCAATGTCAGGAGGCTCTCCAGGGCCAACTCTGTCTGACTCCATCCAGTTGGCAGACCAGAGGCAAAAAGAGTGGTATAGTGGCAGTGGTGTCTGTGGCAACATGGCTTGGCCAGGGGCCAGTTTGGAGATCCTTGGCCTTTCACCTCCGATTATCCAAATGGTCTTCCAAAAAAACTGGTGCTGACCACGGAGCTTTGTTTAATACAGCTTAGTTTATTTGCGCAGATCTATTTGCTGGGCAATCTTACTCTACAGACTTTATTTTTAGTCTCATTTAAAGACCATCTGTTCTATGATATCTGTGCATAAATATTTTCCCCAAAGTAGCTCTTCATTCACTCACACATAAATAAAGAAGGTAAATACATTTGCATACAATTACATTCTGAGAAGTTTTAGTTCTGGGTCTATTTTTCTGTCCTAGTAATATATTTGAACGCAGTATTGTATGGATTTCCTACTGGAAATTTCAGTTCCTGGTTTTCTGGAAATACTGTTGTGGAGCAGACAGTCCCATGATATGAGAGAGCTTAAAACGCACAGTGGCATTTTCAGTACTCTTACAGCCATTCCTTTGTAAAATGTTACATTCCAAACTGCCTAACCTTTGAGATGTCAGCTTGTATTAAACTCCCAGTCATTTTGCAAAACTTGGAAAATGGCACTTTAATTCTTGATTAGCTCTGGTATGGCTGTGGGCCAGGTTTCCCAAAGGAAAGGTTTGTAGAGGTTGGCCATTTTCAAATGTTACCAATTTTAAAAGACAAAAGAACAGAAACTTGAATTTAGCAGCATGTTCACACTTTGATGTCTCTGGTTAATCCAGTAAACAAGAAAGCTATAACATGACTGTAACTATTTGGCATTTGTGTTTGACTACTTGCTCCAATTGTAGCTTCTCAATTAACAAGTGGAGCTGTGGCAAAGACAGTGCCAGACTAATAGCTCAATCCTATACAGCATTGGGCTGCCAACTGTAGCTCTTTGTGACAGCAGAACACACTTCCTCTGTCACAAAATGGATGCCAACAGTGCACAGAGTACTCCGTCAGCAGCCATTTTGGGAGCACTGCCACAAGAGGCGGCAGTGCTCCTCGTCCGTCAGTGGAGCTGTCCACAGCTGCTGGAGCAGGTAAGGCTGTGTAGGGGGCAAAATGTGGTAGAGAGGGTGAGAAACGGGGAGCAGGGAGGCTGCAGGAGGGGGTGGACCTCATGGCAATGGCCCGCACTGGATCCTATCCTCCCTTTTGGCAACCTCCCCACCCCTTTCTTCTCCTTGGACTTGCGCCCGTGAAATTGCTGGCGCAGGTCCAAGGAGACCCATTGCGGAGCAGGAGACTTACGGATTTAAATTCCCTTCCTCCTCCGAAGCCGCCCGATCCACCCCACTGCTGGATTCAGCATGCTCTTTTTCGGTGCAGCTGCACCAGCGAGGGGGGAGAGGAGAGATAGTATTAAGCTCTAAAGTTGCATACTTACCTGGGAGCAAGTGCCATTGAACACAGTCATACCCACTTTTGTGTAACTGTGAGTTGGATTGCTCTGCCCTGTTGTCATCCTATGTATCCTTCCCTGGGAGTAAGTCCTACTGTACACATTTTATTTCACTTGTAATTTTATTTTACTTCTTGATTCACGTTTGAGTAAACATAGGAAACCGCCTTATACTGAGTTAAACCATTAGTCCAACTACAGCCCAATCCTACCCAGAGGCATCGTTAGAGGGGCAGTGGGTGGTGGGCCCAAGGGTGGCAGGTGCCACGCGGCAGGGGTGTACTCGCCTCCTGGAATTGCCACCAGGTTGCCCCTCTGCCGCCGCTCCTGTCTTCTTTGTGCTCCGTCAGGCCGCGAGATCCGCCCGCCTGCCCTGGAGCCGTTTGGCTCCAAAATGCCTCGTAAAGTGGTGTCTGGGGAGTTTTGCGCTGCGCTGGAGCCGAAATTTGGCAGTGGCATGCAAAAATGACTTCACCCCCCCCAGGGGGTGGGGCGTGTGTCGTCACGTAGGGGGTGTTGCTTCGGCGCCCCCCCCCACGGGGGTGCAGGAACAGCATTGATCCTTCCAAACGCCCTGTGCAGCGATGCAGTGGCACCAACGTGGTGCCCACGGGATACTGCGGGGGAGTTTTGGCCTCCTTTCCCCCATGGTAAACCCCTGCTGCCTCCATGGATCAACTTGGACCTGCACCAGCGATATCGGTACTTGCAGGGCAGGAGCACATCTTCAGTTATGGCCATGCAAGATTAGTTCGACAAATACTCCTTGATACACTGATTTAAAAGAGTCTAATAATTGCTTTGGCTTTGCTTCAGTAGTGGTGGTGGTGGATCCATGAAGATAGCACTTTGGCCAAGAATGACAATGAACCCACAGTTCTGAGCATGTGATTCCAAAAGCAGAATTAGCAGATGAAAATCTTTTGAGAAATACATATCTTCATCTAAAGATGATAGTTGGATATTTTGTAGCATCATACCCCAGCATTCAAAAAATGTGTTGATTGCTCCCAGTTCTCAAGATTGACAAAGAAACAATTTATGTATATTAGTTTTAGATTGTGTGAGCAATATAAGGTCTGTCATTTTTATCTGAGTGGAACCATTACAATAAACGCAAATTAGATGTTGTCTTCATGTAGTCGTAGCCCAAGGAAACCTGAAGAATTAGGAGTCCTAGCCACTGACTGCCATTAAAAAATATTTTAAACACTGCTAAAATCATCATGATTTTACAATATTCTTACTTTATTAAAGCAACATTATGAAATTTGTTTGTGGTGGGCAATTTTAAGTTGACTGTAATTTTATCATTTGGCACAATACATTTCAAATATACAGAAGGAAGATTTTGGGTATATGCCCAGTTTGAGTGGGTTCACATCAGAGTCCTTTTCCGCAATATTTGCCAGCTTTGCATCTGGGAAGCAACATAAGAACATAAGAAGAGCCCTGCTGGATCAGGCCAAAGGCCCATCTAGTCCAGCTTCCTGTATCACACAGTGGCCCCACCAGATGCCTCAGGGAGCACAAGACAACAAGATACTTGTATCCTGTCGCCACTCCCTTGCACCTGGCACAAAGAAAACCTACTCCTATAACCAGGAGGTTGCTTATCCCCATCATGGCTTGTAAGCTGTGATGGACCTTTCCTCCATAAATCTGTCCAATCCCCTTTTAAAGGCATCCAGGCCAGGTGCCATCACCACCTCCTGTGGCAAGGAGTTCCACAGACCAATTACACGCTGGGTAAAGAAATATTTTCTTTTGTCTGTTTTAATCCTCTCTCCACTCAATTTGAGTGGATGTCCCCTAGTTCTAGTGTTGTGTGAGAGCTTCTCTCTATCCACTCTCTCCATCCCATGCATAATTTTATATGTCTCAATCATGTCCCCCCTCAACCGCCTTTTTTCTAGACTGAAGAGCCCTAAATGCTGTAGCCTTTCCTCATAAGGGAGATGCCCCAGCCCACTAATCATTTTGGTCGCTCTCTTCTGCACCTTTTCCAGTTCCACTATATCGATATCCTTTTTGAGATGCGGCGACCAGAACTGGACGCAATACTCCAGATGCGGCCTTACCATCGATTTGTACAAGGGCATAATAATATTGGCTGTTTTATTCTCAATCCCTTTTTTAATGATCCCAAGCATGGAATTGGCCTTCTTCACAGCCGTCGCACACTGGGTCGACACTTTCATAGACCTGTCCACCAGTACCCCAAGATCTCTCTCCTGATCCATCACAGACAGCTCAGAACGCATGAGCGTGTATGTGAAGTTTTGATTTCTTGCCCCACTTTACACTTACTTACATTGAAGCGCATCTGCCATTTTGCTGCCCATTCTCCCAGTTTGGAGAGATCCTTCTTGAGCTCTTCACAATCCCTGCTGGTCTTCACCACCCGGAAAAGTTTAGTGTCGTCCGCAAACTTGGCCACCTCGCTGCTTATCCCCAACTCCAGGTCATTGCTGAACAAGTTGAAAAGCACCGGTCCCAAGACCGATCCTTGGGGCACACCGCTTTTCACCTCTCGCCATTGTGAAAATTGCCCATTGATACCCACTCTCTGTTTCCTAGTCTTCAACCAGTTCCTAATCCATAGGAAGACCAGCCCCCTTATTCCCTGACTATGGAGTTTTTTCAGGAGCCTTTGATGAGGGGCCGTGTCAAACGCCTTCTGAAAATCCAGGTATATAATATCCACTGGTTCTCCCACATCCACATGCCTGTTGACTTTTTCAAAGAATTCTAAAAGGTTTGTGAGGCAAGACTTCTTCCCCTTGCAGAAGCCATGCTGAGTCTCCCTCAGCAAAGCTTGTTCTTCTATATGTTTTCCGATTTTATCCTTGATGAGGCTTTCCACCATCTTCCCTGGAACAGATGTTAGGCTGACCGGCCTGTAGTTTCCCGGGTCCCCTCTCCTTCCTTTTTTAAAGATTGGCGTGACATTAGCTATCCTCCAATCCTCTGGCACATTGGCCGTTTTAAGGGACAAGTTGCATATTTTTGTCAAGATATCAGCAACTTCATTTTTGAGTTCCTTAAGCACTCTTGAGTGAATGCCATCTGGGCCCGGTGACTTATTGATCTTTAATTTGTCAATTAAGTCTAAGATGTCTTCTCTTTTAACCTCTATTTTACTTAATTCTTTAGTCAGGAGTGGCCGTTCGGGCAGCGGCATCTGCCCGAGGTCTTCTGCCGTGAAGACAGATGCAAAGAACTCATTTAATTTCTCTGCAACCTCCAAGTCCCCTTTTATCACCCCTTTCCCTCCCTCACCGTCCAGCGGGCCAACCGCTTCTCTGGCAGGTTTCCTGCTTCTAACATATTTGAAGAAGCTTTTATTATTCCCTTTAATGTTTCTGGCCATACGCTCCTCAAAGTCTTTCTTGGCCTCCCGTATCATCTTTTTACATTTCTTTTGCCACAGTTTATGCTCTTGTTTATTTTCCCCATTAGGGCAAGACTTCCATTTACGGAAGGAAGCTTCTTTGCCTTTTATAGCCTCTTTAACTGTGTTTCTTAGCCATGCTGGCACCCTCCTGGACTTAGTCGAGCCCTTCCTCCTTTGTGGGATACACTCCCGCTGGGCCTCTATGACTGTTGTTTTAAACAGCCTCCATGCACTCTGGAGAGATTGGACTCTTTTTACCTTCCCTTTCAGCTTTTTTCTAACTAGTCTCCGCATATTAGGGAAATCCGCCCTTTGGAAGTCAAGGGTTTTCGTGTCAGATTTGCTTGGCACTCTCCCCTCGACATGCATGGCGAAACAGATCGCAGCATGGTCACTGTTCCCCAATGGCTCTGTAACATTTACCTCCCTGACCAGGTCCTGAGCACCACACAATATCAAATCCAGAGTCGCCTGTCCTCTGGTTGGCTCTGTGACTAGCTCAGGGGTGCACAACTTGGAAGTAGGTGGGGGCCAAAATGAATAGGCCAAACGTCTTCGGGGCCGCACGGGGGGGCGTGTCAAGAAACCGTGATGTCACTTCCTCAGGAAGTGACATCACAGGGGGCGTGTCCATGAAAATATCCCAAAAATATCTCAAAACTCTCTCTCCCATACCACAACTCTGGTAAGCCTATGTATGGATGATCCCTGGGAAACGCATAAGGAAAACGCATTTCCTCTCCCACCACAAAAAACAGAGCAAACTGGAGTTTTAAAACACGTGTTTTAGAACATCAAATGTTATATTTATAGAACCTAAAAATATGGCTACGCACGGAAAAGGAACATAAAAAGCAGCTGTCAGAGCTCACTGACACGTTGGGTGTATTCTACTACGTGCAAGTACATATATATATATATATTTGCCTGTGCATACAACACACACACACACACACACACACACACACACACACTGCAGTACACACGGTATACAAGCGCAAATTCCATAAATGCGTGACACACCTCGGCTCAACTGCTGCCTTTCAAATAATAACATAACAGGAGTGCCTCTGAACATGTGCAGTGTCTCCCATGATGATCCTACCCAGAACCTCGTACGTAGAGGGCGAGAAGGCACCTGCCTAGAGTTAATCCCAAACTCCGCTCCCTCTCCCCTACCCAGCTTACGGGGCATCCTGGTGAGCACGTTGCGCGGCGCCTTCCTGCGGAGGCTGCGGAGGCGCTGGATCCGCTTGGGGTCGGCCGGGGCCCGGCTGCCTCGGTTCCGTGTGCGTGTCCCTGTAGAGCGGCTGCAGAGCGGCTGCTGCAGGCAGCGGAGCCCCGCTGACGTCCAGGACCGCGGAGCAGGCCTCGCTGGAAGCTCAACGGGGAAGGCGGGAGGAGCTGTTGCCAGCCGTCACTTTAAGATCCTCGGCTTGCCGCCGAATTTCGGCGGCAAACCGCTGCGGACCGTTTTTCTTTTTTTTTTCTTCGTCTTCCCGCCGAAAATCGGGGGTCGACTGTTACCCTGCAACCTGGCCGTGACGCAAGCAAGCAGAGCGCAGTTTTAATTAGAAGGAAGCAGGTTTAGAGGTTTTAATTTAATGTGGGGGATCTTGCATTGTACTTCATATGCATAGAGCAGGGGTGCACAACACAGACGCGGCTCATTCTGCTCCTGACGCGGCTCATTCGGCTCTTGGCTGAACGCCAGGAGACTCAGCTGATTGGCGGCGAGCAAAGCGCCGCCTGGAGTCTCCTGGCATTCGGCCAGGAGCCGAATGAGCCGCGTCAGGAGCAGAATGAGCGGCAACTGCCATGAAAGAGTGGGCACGGAGGATTTCCCGTGGCCCGCGAAGAACTTGGGGATCCAGAGAGCGCCCGCTCTCTGGGATCCCCGATTTCTTCGCGGGCCACGGGAAATCGTCAGGGGGGCTGCATGCGGCCCGCGGGCCGTATGTTGTGCACCCCTGGACTAGCTGCTCTAAGGCACAGTCATTTAGCATATCCTAAAATCCAGTCTCTCTTACATGACCAGAGCTTGAATTGACCCAGTCGATATGAGGATAATTGAAGTCCCCCATGATCACAACCCTGTCTCTCACTGACATCTCTCTGATTTGTTTCCTCATCTCGAGGTCTCCTTCAGGTTTTTCATCTGGGGTACGATAACATACCCCCACTATTACATCGCTCCTTGAGCCTGGTAATTTAACCCACAGTGATTCTGTGGTAGAGTTGGACCCCCCCCCTTCAATCTCTACTCTGTAACAATAACATAGAGTTATGTTAACATAGAGTTATTGGAGCTACAAAGAAGGAAACAAGCTGCCTGTACAGAATCTGGACATCTCAGCAAGATTTCCTGAACACTGTGCTTTCAGCTTTCAGAGGAATGAACAAAAAGTAAAAGCTTACGCTGCAGGAACCCTCATTAGCTTCATGAACATATGCATGCAGAAGTCATTAGAAGTGTATTCTTAAACTTTAGCTAAAGCAAGAGCAACTCTGAAAGACAGAGTCCAAGTACTAATGTTCAGAGTGAGAAGTGTTAATCCGTCCAATATTAAGCATTTGCACCATTTCAGTCTGAATTCTTTAAACCCCCTGACAAGGAATTAATGTAAGCGGTTGCCTATTGTATGTCTGCAGTTCAGCAGAGGTTTAGCGCTTAAACCAAGACGGTAAGCAGTGCTTTTATTCTTACCCTGCCAGCGCTTTCTGCTACGTTCTAAGTTACTATTCTTGTTGTCTGTCTCAAATAAAAACAACATTGATGAAATCTATGTGCTTCTTGAAACGTATCCGGGAAGCAATAAGCATATATTTCCTTTTTCATGACTGGGCAAAATGATGCCTTTTAAAGTGATGCTGCTCTTATATTTAGCAGGAGGGGAACAACTGTCCCCTTTCCCTCCAGCATGGTGTATTTTTCAATGGCTGTTGCTGGTGTCTCTTCTGCATCTTTTTGAATTGGGAGCTGTTTAGGAACAGGTAGGCTTATCTTTTGTACAGGTTTGGCCAGGACAGTTCCAGTTTCTGGGGTCCTACCCGGACACCATCCCGGCCAGGCCAGGCATCCCAGCTGGACCTGGAAACCAGGAATGTCATGGCCTTTCCTGACCAGCTGCGTCTCGTGCCCGACCAGGACTGAACTGCCACCTGTGCGAGCCTCGCACAGGCACAAGATGCCTGGGAGCCCTTTGGAATTGTCCGGGACTCCCTGGACGATTCCGAAGACGGAGCTCCCAGGCATTGTGCACCTGCATGAGGTGGCAGTTCAGTCCCGGCCGGGCGCGAGATGCAGGTGGCTGTGACAGGGGGCAAGCCGAAGTGGCGGCAGCAAGCAGTGGTGGCAAGTAGAGGCAGTCCTGGCCGGCTGCCACAGCCAGCTGCCACAGCCAGCTGACCGCTGGGACAAAGAAAGTGGCTGCCATAAAAAAGAGGGAAAATGGAAGAAAAAAAGAGGCGGTGGCATGGCATTTCAGTTCCGGGCTGGTCGCGAGACACAGCCGGCTGGCCGGCCAGGACCAGAGGAAGAAGAGGAAGAGGAAGAAGAAAAGAAGAAGAAAAAGCGACAGTGGCAAAAATAAGAAGAAAAACAAATAAATAGAAATTTTTGGCCAGCCGCTTTGTGGCCGGAAAAAAAGAAAAGAAACGGTGCAGCAAAGGTTAGCTGCGGCAAAATAATAAATAAATAAATAAATTCTGCCAGTGCACAAGCTCCCTGCACTGCTGCTAAGAACTTTATGGTGCTTTTTTAACAGCCTGCACAGGTGGAGCACACGTTCTGCTAGCACAGGCCTTAGTTAGGATTGGGCCATTAGTCTTATCCCAGGGTGGGACAAACAGAGTAAAAGAAAGCGAGGATTATAAATGTAAGCATTAGCATGTTTGTTTTGAATACATTCAGTTTTCTTTTTAACCAAAGTTATATTATTATAGTGGACCCCCCCCCCCACATGCGCTGCATGAGGCTTACCCACAGGTAAGGAAATAAATGGATGCAGCGGTAGCCTTTTGGGGGCCACTGCATCTGCAGGGGGAATGGATAGGATTGGGCTCTTAGACTTCCTTCATTTGCAGACGCTAGAAAGTCTGTCATATATGGCCAAACATATCGTTCCAGCTATGTCAACAAGGCCAGAATGAATCTCTTCCATCAGAAGAATGAAGCTAGGGACAAATTGCCACTCAGTCAGTAAGCTCTACTTCAACATTCTCAAAAGACTGTCAAGCCAGTTAGAATAGGGGGTCAGAAGCAGAATGGTCCAAAAGGAGACCTATTCCAGAGGCCTTTAACTCATCAGATATTCTTGCCAAAGAAAGCTGTTTCCATTGTCAGTGTGGGCAAGTCAACATGGGTTGTACATCACCTCGCAAATGCCCATGCAATGACTTTGTACAATATTCATGTAAATATTATAGGATGGGATAGTTTCTACATCTGGATAAAATATAACATTTCTGTAAATTGGTGGGGCATAATGAACTGTTTCAGATAGATCTTGGTAGTTCTTCATTGGCCTTTATGCTAGGACACCTAACAATGACGCCACGAATGGGTTGAGACCTTTTGTGATTGTGAACAATGGAGAAAAATCTGTTTTCCCCAAAATAAGATCTAGTACAGGTTAGCTATGGTCCATGGCTACATCTGGTTTCTGTAACAAAAAGGACAGCACTCATAACCCCAGTAACATTCCATTGTTTGGCTTAAATATGGCAAATTCATAAATAAGCATAAAAGGAACTTTTTGTCTCCAACTTTATTGTCCAGACTTCATTTCAGAATGAATTTTTGTAGCTGAGGTACACATTTCAGCTCATAATGTTGGTGCTGCGAGGTTATTAATTGTAGTTACGCCAACAGGCTCCGCTCTAAAAGTGAGACAGAAAAGGGCCCTATTCATTTTGTTGCTGGGTACGGCTTATTAAAAATGTATCAAGCCAAGGGCACATTGTGAGGGCCTGAATTTGGAACGCTGGCACTCCATGAAAAATGCATGAGGTTTTATTTTTGTCCTTTGTCACGTGAGAACAGAGCTAAAAATAACATCTGTGGGGAAAAGCAAAAACACTCAACCCATTCTTCATCTCTTCCTGCTTCAATCTGTGGGATAGCTGATGACCTACTTTTCTTCTTGAAGCAAAGACATTGTCCTTTGCCAGCTTTGTGAAGTGTAGATGCTGTTCCTGAAAATGAATATTTCATTTCATAAGGAAATTGCTTGTGTATAGACAGAGGAGACCTGGCATGGAAATGCATGTTTTAATGGCCAATGAGAGGTTCTTCGTGAGAGAGCATCAATTGGGGGGATTTTCAACCGTTTGGGGAAATTATCGGAAGTGCTTGCTTGATATCAAATTACATGCTGCCAGAGTCTCCTGTTGTGCAGTGACATGACTATGCTATCATCATCTTCATCGTCTTTAGTTGTCACACGATCAATGTCCATGGCACTTTCTCCGAGTAACATAAACAAAAGAGCACGTTCCTGGTTCAAGGACCTTATGGTCTAAATGTCAGCAGTCTATGAAGGAAGAGGCAAATGTAACTAGGGATGAATACTAGCAAATACAGTTTCACGTACAGTACTTAGGTTGTGTTATGCTTTGGTATGAGGGCTAAGAATGGCATGACTTTTAAGGTTTGATATGCACGCAGTTCACAGTGCTAAAAAGAATGCTTTGATAACTCGTTGGCTCTGCTTGTTGCTATTTTTAGATTTGTTTTCTTTTACTCGGTTTGCTTTACTTATTATGAGCTACAGCATCATGTGACTGGTGACCGTGCTTGTAACAACCAGCCTATTGCAATATTTGTCTATTACATTTATATCCCACCATTCTTTTGCAATGGATCTCAAGCCAACATACATAGACTATGTCCAGGCATTGACCACATCCTGATCTGTTCACGTTCAGCACGTTCGCTGCATCATGTGCCAGAGGGGGGGGTAGGGGGGTAAGTGCTGCACGGTTTTACACAGAGGTGCAAAATGGCCCCTCCCACTCACCGTCGGAGCCAGTCCAGCAGCAGAGGCAATAAATTAGCTCAAAGTGGTCCCAGTCTTTCAAACGTATGTTAATATGGGCAATTTATATAGGTCTAAATGTTCACATTATAATTAGTTTGTTGCTAGTGATTCAGATGGAATCTGGAACATAATTCAGATTGTTTTTGCAGTACAACTGTGTGGTTGATTTCATCCAAATCTGTTCAAACTCGATTGCAGAGGCAACCAGATGTGTAACTCTCTAGACTTAAGCCATCTGATTGTATTTCAGGAATATTGCCCTTGAGGTTCTGTAGTCAAATTAAGCTGAGATGGCAGATGTGTTTGTACTATGAAGAGAATTAAGGGAACTGGGGCAGATTTCAGATAGCAGTCGTTGGAATTTTTAAGAGCAGAAAACAGTGGAGACCTGTTAATTTCAAATGTTTAAAACTGGAGCACAGAAACAAGCTGCAGCAAACAAGAAAAAAAAAGAAATAAACAATCACCCTTTTGTGTAGGAAGGCATTATATTCTTCTTGACATGTTGCAAGCCTAAACAATTAACTGGGAAGTCCTAAGCATCATATTGCAGCTTTGCTGGCCTTGAATGCTTATGGGGGAAGACGTAGATTAAGACAGTCAATCTGCATGTGAGCCTGAAAAAGGTCAGATTTCAAAGATATAATTCAATGAGATGAAACAATCTACAGTGACCCTCTTTTTATGCCATTGACTGCAATTGAAAGGAAAACAATGTTTTCCCCCTTCTGAAAAGCCAGCTGTGAAACAGTTTATAGTTAAGAATGATGGAAAGTTTATTGCAAAGGATCCTCTCCCTAAGTTATATGACCCATCTTCTTCCTCACTTTTTTATTCGTGGAAAAGTCCTGTTTACAAAAAATAAAAATAAAAAAACCCATTCAGGTTCTTTTTGAATGCTTCGTGTTGTGGCAACCTACACTTATCCCCTTTGGGAAAGCTGGAAAATGAACAAGTTCCCCCTGGCAAAAGACATATTGTTACGTTACGCATTTGTAAGAAACGTGGTCACCATATGAAATGGATGAGATAAATCATCTTGTGAATGTTTTTCCAGAGGTACAGTAACTTTCTGTCATGTCTTTTCAATGAATGATTGGGGAACAGCTGGAAGTATTGTTCATGTCCTACCTGGGCCGACGGGCTGAGGCAGCTTCCAGACTGGCACTGGCCCCACAGGTCTTCAGGGAGGCTGGGCTCAATCTGTTGGGGTGGTCACCCCAGGCAGGAAGCAAGCAGAGGGCATTCCCAAGTCTCTCCCATGAATCCCAGATTCAGCATCCCCATTGCCATGGCTGCTCAGTTGATCCTCCCAACAACCACTCGAGTTGTAATGCTAGGAGCTTTCCCAAACCGTTGAATTATTGCAACTACTCAGTTCAGGGTTGCACTTTTAGGCAATCTATTCATTGTCTTACTTCCGCCATTTTATGACTGTTTGCTTATTAACTTAAGCCCTTTCTGAGTCCCGATTGTGTCTGCTGTTCCACTTATCCCTGGGTTCTAATTCATCCGTAATTCATGGGTTCTAATTCATGGGATGGAGAGAGTAGATAGATAAGTTCTTTTCCCTCTCACACAACACTAGAACTAGGGGACATCCACTCAAATTGAGTGGAGGGAATATTAAAACAGACACAAGAAAATATTTCTTTACCCAGCGTGTAATTGGTTTATGGAACTCCTTGCCACAGGATGTGGTGATGGCACCTGGCCTGGATGCCTTTAAAAGGGGATTGGACAGATTTATGGAGGAAAAGTCCATCACAGCTTACAAGCCATGATGGGGATAAGCAACTTCCTCATTGTAGAAGTAGGTTTTCTTTGTGCCAGGTGCAAGGGAGTGGCAACAGGATACAGGTATCTTGTTGTCTTGTGTGCTCCCTGAGGCATCTGGTGGGGCCACTGTGTGATACAGGAAGCTGGACTAGATGGGCCTTTGGCCTGATCCAGCAGGGCTCTTCTTATGTTCTTATCCCTGTTTTGCTTGTTGTCTGTTCAGAGGAGAGGCTCTAGCTCAGTGTTGGAGGTCTCAGGTTCTATCTCTGGCAACTCTGGGTATGGCCAGGAAAAAACTCTGATGCCCTAGAGCAGCACTTCTCAAATTTCTCCCCATGATTAGGGGAAGTCGTAAGTCCTTGCAGGGGCGGGCCAATGGCAGTGGCGGTGCTTCCAGGATTGTGCCGCTGGAGAGAAAAAGGGTTTTTTTTTTTACTTATCAGGGGTTGTGCCAGCCCTCTGTGGGCCTCCTCACACTCCAGATTGGCTCCCTGAAGCAATCGAGACCCTCTTCTGGTTTTGAATGAAAACTGCAAGTGGGTCTTGCTTCAGGGAGCCAATCTGAAGCGCGGGGAGGCCCTCAGAGGGGTCACACCCCCTATACTCTCCAGAGGGCCAACGTGACCCCCCAGTAAGTAATAAAAAACCTTTTTCCCACCAGCGGTGGACGTCACCATACATCGCCACCTCCCCTTAAGAGGGTAGCGCCTGCTTCCAGTTTTCATGGTGGGTCATGACCCACTAGTTTGAGAACCACTGCCCTAGAGAGCTGCTGCCACCAGTGTTAGTTCCAGTTTTTTTTTGGGGGGGGGCCTCGGGCAAAAGCCTTTAGAGGACACCCCAATGACTTGCTCCCTCATTCTTTGGAAAGTGTATATGCATGCCAGCACTGGCGTCACTAGGACGCGCGACACCCCAAGGCGGGGGCGTGCGCGTCACCCCAGTGATGCCCTTTGGGGGGGCCCCCCGGGTACACCCCGGGTGCCCCCCGCCCCTTCGCGTCGCCCTCTGGACGCTCCGAGGGCGGCCCGGGAGCCGGCCTCGGAGCGTCCGATCTGGCCGGCGCTCCAGGGCCTTCTGAACGAAGGCCCACTGCGTCAATACGCAACCTTTTCTGGTTTTCACGCATGCGCAGAGACAGTTTTGAGGGCAAGGGCCTGCCCTCTTGCCCTCAAAACGGTCTGCGCATGCGCAAAACCCGAAAAAAGTTGCGTATTGACGCAGTGGGCCTTCGTTCAGAAGGCCCTGGAGCGCCGGCCAGATCGGACGCTCCATCGGAGCGTCTGGAGGGTAATGTGCGCCACAGAGGTGGCATGCGGGAGTGCGCGTGTCGCCCCGAGGGGGCCCGCTCCCGTCACTTCACGGGAGCGACGCCAGTGCATGCCAGCTACCATCCCTTTGTGCCTGCGAATGGGTGACTGTTCTCCCTCATCACCATCGCTACAGTCATAGGTAATGATACAAAGGAGGATTAAGTCTGCTGTGGCCACTGCTCCCCCACAATCCCTGGAAACATCCTCAGTAAACATCCCTCTGGCTTGCCAGTCAGTGGTAGGAAGAAGTGGCAGTAGTAGGCTTCACTGCCTCAGGAGTTGGTCAGGTACAAGCATGGGTCCTTGCATGGCCCCTGACACATGTCTCACCAGTCCCCACCAGTGAAACTGTCCCTGACAGCCAGTCAATGTAGACAGTGCTGACCTAGATGATCAGTGGTCTGGTGCAGTAAAGGACAGTTTCATCCGTTGTCTTGTCCTGGCCACGTTTTTTGGGCCAAGTCTGTATTATTCAGCACATCTAGCACATGGGTGATGCTGCTAAATAATTGTTATATAATAAGATGTAATGGGATGTGTCCAAAGAACTGTGAACAGAAGAAGAAAATGTATTTTGAACTGTTCCATGGACTCTTGTGCAAGGGCTAGCTAAAACTTCTTGCAGTGCAAAGCCACAATGTATTGGAAGCATGTAGAACTTGATGAATGAAGAAATTGCAGGCTGTAGCATATGAAATAGCTAAGCATAAAAAGCTCTTGAAAACCGCTTGAGCAAAACCTTGCAGAAGAGCTTGTTTGAGCCGAACAACTAGATTTGGAGTCACTCTTCTCATATCATGCTCTTCCATAAGGTTAGAACAGCCCTTCCACAAGCGTACAAGGCTTTCTTGTAGTAGTGGAAGGGCACCGTTGAATCCAAACCATAGTAGCAGCATCATATGCGACAATCCCCAATAGGGTTTGCACTAAGATAAAGGCTGCAATCTTCTCCCTTGCTGTGGAGTAAGTGCCATTGAACTCTATGGGGCTTGCTTGGGAGAAGCATTAATGCTATTGACATCTGTATGTACTGGGACAGTACATGCTAATGATGACTTGCAACGTACTGGTATCCCTGAATGCCAATATGTCCATTTTTGAGACACAATTACAGCATGATGAGGCTATGCACCTTAGGTTATATCGCGTAAGCAAATATTTTGATCTGCATCTGAAGCCCAAGATGTAGAGCAGGGGTGGCCAGCCTTCCACCATTAGGGCCTCTCTGTTCTTAGGAGTTGTGTAGTCCTCACAACAACCCTGTGAGGTAGGTTAGGCTGAGAGAGAGAGAGAGAGAGAGAGACTGGCCCAAGGTCACCCAGGAAGCTTCATGGCTGAGCGGGAATGTGAACCTGGATCTTCCAGGTCCAAGTCAAACTCCCAACCCCCTCCACCACCCCAGCTTTCTTACTTCTGAGAAGACATGCATAGGATTGCGCTGTTCATGATGTGACATTCCCAAGAAGTGAAGGCATTGTGCAGTTCAAACGTACAGATGTGTGTATACTTGATGATGACTGAAGAAGCGTTTGGCACAGATCATACACGGAGCCTCGCCTACCTTTAATCATTCCACGGCCAATATCATTCTGCCTTTGTACAAATCGATGGTAAGGCCACATCTGGAGTATTGTGTCCAGTTCTGGTCACCACACCTCAAAAAGGATATAGTTGAATTGGAAAAGGTGCAGAAAAGAGCGACCAGAATGATTCGTGGGCTGGAGCACCTCCCTTATGAGGAAAGGCTACAGCGTCTGGGGCTTTTCAGCCTAGAAAAAAGGCGCCTGAGGGGGGACATGATTGAGACTTATAAAATTATGCATGGGATGGAGAGAGTGGATAGAGGGAAATTCTTCTCCCTCTCGCACAACACCAGAACCAGGGGACATGTACTAAAATTGAGTGGAGGGAGAGTTAGAACAGACAAAAGAAAATATTTCTTTACCCAGCGTGTGATTCATCTGTGGAACTCCTTGCCACAGGATGTGGTGATGGCATCTGGCCTAGATGCCTTTAAAAGGGGTTTGGACAGATTCATGGAGGAAAAGACTATCACAGGTTACAAGCCATAAGCAACCTCCTGGTTTTTAGAAGTGGGTTTTCTCTGTGCCAGGTGCAAGGGAGTGTCAACGGGAAACAGGTTATCTTGTTGTCTTGTGCTCCCTGAGGCATCTGGTGGGGCCACTGTGTGACACAGGAAGCTGGACTAGATGGGCTTTTGGCCTGATCCAGCAGGGCTCTTCTTATGTTCACGTTGTTTCCCCAGGGAATAGTCTGCACGGCGATGCAATTTGTTCCGCTTTTCTCCGTGCCACTTCAGATGCCCTGCTTGAGTCCTCCCAGCTTCTCAGATGCTATCTTAGTACTCCCCAGGGCTACTCGGATCCTTTTCAAGGGTGATGCCTGACCTCTCTGCTCCTGCTGGCCACTCTGGCGTTCTTGCTGCTCTCATCCTGACAGCTTGATCTTTTCTTTCTAATCCTCCTGACAGATCCCTGCTTCTTTTTGCACTCAGAGTGGGATCGGTAAAGCTTTCTTCTGTTTCCTTGATGATGCCGTCTTTGCCCAGACTCCTTCAGAGCTCCGACGTGCAGTACAGCAAGCAAACCATTGGTGCAGCAGTTGCACAACTTGTCAATTCATAACGGTCCATCTATTTATGTATCCATGCCATAAAAAGACCCCGTGTACGATAGCTGTGCGTCTTAGAAGCCAAACTATTGCACAGTCATTGCCTTGACCACCTGATAAATGTCCTAAATTGTTACAGTTCCCTATTGAGTATATACACTCCCATAGCAAATCCAGGTTTGTTGTCGAGTAATGTGCAAATTGGCTCTTCATTGCTTCTTCTCTGAATTCATAGAGGTCTTCCTTGGTTCTTCTTCCATCTTCTTCCATCTTCATTCTCTGTGCAAAGCCAAGTTGGAGGCACCACAGGACCTGACTTAGCAACCACACCGGCCCGTGGCCCGCGTCTTGCCTCTCATACCACTTTGTAAAGCTCCAAAGTGCCTGCACAAAGGGAAAAATTCATCCGAAAGCATTTTTTCTTTTCTATAGTTTAGAGGCTTTGCAAGGCGCACAGGAGGTGGGAAGCGACTGGCGGGCCCCAGAAAAGCTTCAGAATAAGGTATTGTAGCTCTGCCCCCTGCCTCCAGTGGGTCTTCCTATTCCGCGGTGCCACCTGCAGATATTCAAATCCGCGGATGGCCAATCCGTGAATGAGGAGGGCCCACTGTATTGTTCTCTGTATTCCATGAAAGCTTTGTGTTACAATATATTTGTTAGTCTTAAAGGTTCCACAAGTCTCCTTGTTGTGGTCACTGCTTTTTCTGCCCAGCATACACTATAGGTTTTCCAACTGTTCCTTTAAAATAAAATAAAAATTGGACTGACTGCACCCCCAGAAAATTGGTGATTAATGGTGAGCAAAGAGCAGATGATCCGCAGCTATTTAACTATCTTTTGTACATGCAGAGAAACATTTTTCAGTCCAGGAGAGGATTTTAAAAATAGATGCCCTGGGTCATTCCATGTGAAATCAATCAATGCATGAAACCTTGATGTCATGGATGTTGTTCATTTTTGGTACATTTGTACCTTACCATGAGATGTTTAAAAATTATTTTTTTCAGATTTTTTTGTCCACCCGTTTGAGATTGCCTAAAAACGCCAAAATTCACTTGTCACCATACCTTCAAACACCATTTACAGGGAAACTATGAAAGCTACAGACATGGGAAAGGTGTCATCTTAAAGCTATGGAATGGGGCTTTCATTTGATATACAACATGACATACTTGCAAATTTTCATGAAATTCAAAAATATTCAATTATTTAATTTGAATTTTTGGAACAGGATTTTTTTTTAACATTTTCAAAAAAATGAGCAGGTAAGCCAGTGGGGTAGGTGGGAGGGGGGGTGGAGAGGAATGGGGGCAGGGAGGTGGCAAAACTGGGTGTGGCGGGGAGGAAAGAGGGGAGACTGCAGGAAGGGGTGGATCTGGTGGCAGTAGCATGCATCAGATCCTATCCTGTCTGGCAGCAGCCTCCCCGCCCCCTTTCTCAACTTGCACTGGAGACCCATTGCAGGACTGGAGGCTTATGGAGGGGAAAGGGGATTTAAATCCCCTTTCGCCTCTGAAGCCTCCCATTCCGCCCCCCGGATACAGCGCGCACCTTTTCTGCATGGCTGCACCAGTGGGGGCGGGCAGGATAAGATTGCAAGTCTTCTCTGACTGGCAGTGCTTCTCCAGGGTTTCAGACCAGGGTCTTTCCCAGCCCTATCAGTAGATTCCTGGCATTGGGTCTAGGACTTTCTGCATACAAGGCATGTGCTGTGTACCACTGAGCTATAATCCCTCCTTTTTACAACAAACCTGAGATCAAAAAGAGTTTCTAGTTGTACTAACTAGTTGGACAATACGTTGGCGGCTTGGTTATTTCACTGCTTCTATCAGTTGGAGTCACTTGCTTGTAGTGCTTCTAGTCTCTGCTTTCTGCTTGTAGCACATTTGAATTTGGGGTACATTGGCTCCATCATTGTCCACAAGGCCACACTGCTCAGCTGCCAGGCGCTACCCTTTGCACTACCCAGTCATGCGCACAGGACTGCCCTTGGTTTCATCTGCAAAATGTTGGAGAGTGATCAACATTATGGGGTACTGGAATAGCCAAGGCATCTTTTTACTGCAGACTGTAGTGCCAAGGACTGTCCAGTCTTCCTCTTACGACCTGATGACATTTACCATCATCACGAAGAGAGATAAAATACTTTCATGTTCCAGTGAACTTCAGAGAAATTGAGGGGAGTTGCGCAATGAATTACTTTTGTACTAAATGTGCGAGTATTATTGAAATTTGCTCTTTTCCACTGAACTAATGAAAATTTAAAAGCTACCTTTCTTTTAAGCCGGTGCTTGGGAGCAGAGCTGCCCACATTTCAGTTCTTCCATTTTCTTACTTTCTCAGCATGCCATCAGGGTAATTTCACAGAGATGCTTATTGTTGCATTCAGATAGAAAATATCCCTGAACAAGAAAATATCCCTGAACAATAAAAACAGAAGACACTTGGAGACCCGCGAGACTCTTTCGTCTGCCATCACTCCTTGTTGCAATACAGCGGGCGATTAGAAATGCCATTAAGGCTACTCAGGAGGGCAAAGAATCTCTGGCAGGAGAGCGTAGCCCACAGGCACTGTGTATGCAGGGAATCCCCAATCACACAAAAAGCCCTGGCAGAGAGAAAACAAATTAGGTTCAAGCCAGCATGAAGGATTTCAGAATATAGCTGAAAAAACAGAGCACAAAAACAGAACTCTGTAACAAAAAAAAGGGGGGGGAAGGACCCTTACATGGCAACCAACAAAAGCCCAAATAGATGTTTGCTGGCACAGAATGACAATCAGTTCACATATGATATTTTTTCTGCATAGAGTCAGCATGATGGTAATGTTATTAATAATTATTATTAATATTATTAATAATAATAACAAACATTTGTATAGTGCTTTCAAGTATTCAAAGTGCTTCACATGTATTACCTTCAATGTAATATTTACAACAGCCATGTAAGTCAGCATTATTATTCCCATATTGCAGCTGGAGAGCTGAGGCTGAGAGGGGCTGACTTGCCTAACAGCCTGATCCAGTGTAAACATAGAGCAGCAGAGCACTTGCTTGTGACAACTTTGGAGTAAGGGCCACCGGCACAAAGGCTGGCAGTCCTTACTCCCTCAGCAGAACATCCCTGTGCCCACCAGAGAAGGTAAGCTCTGCACCAGCTGGTGCAGGGGTGGGAGGAGCGCAGACCGAGTGGCGAGGGAGGGGGCCGATTGGCCAGCTCAGCCCAGGAGCAGGTGGGGATATCAGCAGTGCACTCTGCAGATATCCTAGGTCCATTTTCAGGCCTGGCTGGTGTCAGGGTTCCCACCTCTCTCAATTCAGTCAGGGTTCCCACCTCTCTCAATTCAGTCACAACTGATAGAGGTTTTTTCATAAATTTATTCCCTTACAGATTGCTGAGAAAGGTTACACAGAAAAGCTACCCAATTCAGAAGACACAGGTAATACACATACAGACTAAAATAACAACACATACCAACCCTCCTAAAAGTCTAATCCAACTCTCACCTAATCAAGGCTAGAAGACGGCAAGGAGCTCACTCACCCAGAGGACTTCTGTCTCCAAATAGAAAAGCCTTTTTATGCTTTAACCCAACTCTCCACGCCCCTCCCAGCCAAAAGGGAAACAGCTGGCCTCATTTCCCAATTAGGCTACTCCAGGCCAAAAGCTTAATGCCTTCACCTGTTCTTCGTAGTCGGCCTTACTCCCCTGGCTCAGATGTATGCCAGCCATACATCTGAGGAGGTCCATAGGGTCCCAGCCGGCTTGCACCTGGGGAAGGGGACGAACGTCCCCTTTTCCCAAGGTGTTCACAGGCTACCCTGGGGCAGCCTGGAACTGGGATAGGATGTGGTGGCCTGCCCTTTAGGCTGGCCACTGCATGTTACACAGGATTGCGCCCTAAGCCACCTAGTGAGCTTATGGCAGAAGTGGGATTTAAACCAGTGAAATCCTGATTTATAGCTCAGCTTCTTAGCCACTATAGCATACAGACTCTCATGGTGTAGTGGTTAGAGTGTTGGGCTATGGCCAGGTTCAAATCCTTGCTTGCCCATCAGGATTTCACACCATGAGGGTGTGAAATAAAGGTGTGGGGCTTTATTTCAAAGGAGAAACACTACAGAAATTCAGAGTAGCATGGAGATTTTCATGACTTGTTGCAATTAATAAAGAAGTACACTTTATGGGTTTTCCAGCCATGTATATACAGAAATTGCATTGTTGGCTTCTTCCTCACTGCACTCCTGATCTTGAACAAGCTGCAAGCATCTTCATGACTGTTGGCTTAATTTGACTCTGAAGGTGAAAGTTAAGAAAGAGAGATGGAGGAGGAAAATAACCACAAAGAGACTTTGAGCCCAATCCTATCCAACGTTTCAGTGCTGATGCAGCCACAATGTAGCCCCGAGGTAAAGGAACAAGGAGGCCTCCATGACTGCACCCCCACTGCAGGTTGCAGTGCATGCCCCGTTGCCACGGCTGCATCAGTGCTGGAACTTTGGATAGGATTGGTCCCTTACTCCCCACATATGAATTAATGGGGCATCATTGAAGGGTGAAGGAGATAGAGCACCAATGAATAGGGATCCTGAAATTCAGTGTGCCAGGACCAACAATAGAATTCGTTCTCCTCTGTACACAGTGGTAGCCAGTCGAGTGGTTTGCTAGTGGGAACTACCAGCTGACTCTGTCGGGTGATTGAGGAGATTCCTTTCTTTCTTAAGAGATGGTGGTGAAGCAGGGGCGACCTCAGTCAGCATCATGCAAACGCTCAGTTGCTGATTGACTAGATGCCCCTGGAGGAGCCACAGGAGGCTGAAGACAGAGAGGGCAGAGAGTCAGTCAGAAACTATATGCTTACATTGTGTTCACTAAGGTGCCTCTCAATGGTTGCTGGCAAGGGCAGGTATTCCCCTTGGTGGGGTGTATGAGGGAAAATGTTATTCCTACTAACATCATCAGCCACTGTACTATTCAGCTGCTAAAGGACCCACTGATCCTTGAGGGAATTCTCAATGCAGTTTTGTCAACTTGATAGAATAACTAGCTGAGAATGTCATCTTTCGCCTTGCTCGAGGCGAGGGCTGCCCTGCTAGAGGGGCTAAATGAGACACTCACCTCAGACAGCAGATTGGGGGAGGGCACTCACTTTCTGCCTGTCCACCTCCACCTCATCTCCTCCCCCACTCCCTGGTGGAGGGCACCAACACTCTGCGCTACACTTCCTCTTCTTCTCTGTTCCTCTCTTTCTTTTTGAATCCAAGGAGTAGGAAGAAGAGAACGAGAAGTGGCAACTGGAGCATCACTGAGTAATGGGGGGCATTTGGTGCACCACCTCAGGCAGCTGGAGGTATTGGGTCAGACCTGCGTTGCTGACTAGGTACACCTGGTTTAATCTTATTTTCTAGAAAGTTCTATAGCTACCAAATTACCAATTTAGAGAAATTGTTACATTTCAAGAGAGTTCTCTGTATTTGTTCAAAATGAATGTACCTAGCAAAGAATTACATACAAATGGGGTTCATTTTTTAAGAACAACCCCACTTGATCAGACCGTCAAGTCTGGCATCTTGTCTCCCACAGTGGCCTAGCAATTGTGTCTCTTTTGGATCCCCATTCATTTCTATTTATACCCATTCACGGAGGCCTGCTTTTCCTGGTGGCTACTGCACAGACACCAGATCTGGGGTATTGTGAAGAAAATGGCAACTCCTAGAATAGGCTACCATGTGTTTGTGGTGGTTGCCATTCCCCCCCCCCCCCAATATCCTGGCGTCATGTTAACTCTGGGAGCATTGTGGTGAAATCAAAATGGTTCTCACCAGAAGACAGCTATGCAGAGAGTTGATGCCACTGTCACAAGTACTTGCAAAGAATAGTTTAAAGATACAAAAAACAAAACAAATATGGAGTCAGGGAATTAATGGATGAAAAACAAAAGAAAAACGAAACAATTTGGGACTTAATTTATGAATACAGAAGGAGAACAAAATGAAAATGCCTACATGGGTAGGCTTACCATCGTCCCGGAATCGACGCTGGCTTTGGCCTAGAGCAGACCTGAGCCGCACCCAAGGGTGCACTGTGCCTGCCCAACGGGCTTCCGGAACGTCCAGTCAACGACGCAACAGAAGCCGGAAGCCCATTGGTAAGGCTATACATGGGTGAGACCAATTGCTTGTTTGCTTGCCACTTGGCCAGATGGGAGGACACTGTTCATGTGATAAGGCAACATGTCATTGGCTCTGCCTATGTAGTTGCTGGATCAATCATCTAAGATTGGCATGAGAAGAATCCATGGGGAAGCAGATCATTTGCTGTTTCCAATAATGTATGAACTGGCGGCCCATAGTATTTTGTAAAAGTTAACAGAAGAAAGCCACCTCCCAGCTTTAACTCAAGACCCAACAATTGTGTGCAGAGCTGGTTGCTTTTTGAAGCCCACATTTCTCTGCACCCAGGATGAATTGGGTTCCCAGCATGGCTTACAAACTCAGGTCACAGTTTGGCAAATGTGGTGGCAGTGTCTGCTAAATTACAAGCTGTGCTTGTAACCAATGCACCAAATAAGTTTTTATTTTTGAACACAAGCTATGAGTGAATATGTAGAGCTTTTATTGCTCTGAGAATTTAATTTTCTTCTTTACAAAGCAGCTGTGTGAAGGCCGTTTTTGCCCTAGACAAAAACAATTTGTTTCCAAATTTTTGCCTTTGTGATGTTTTCTGTGTTAAAAGTCAGAGTGAGGTTCTTAGCATAGCAAGGGTGTTATTTCACAAGGTAAGACTTGGAATTATTTTAGACACTTTTTTATCTCACCGCTTGACGTACAGTATTGTTCACAGGAAGTTGTGACGGATTAAGTATTAGTTGGGCATATTTCAGTAGCTCCCATCTATGGTGCTATTTATCCTGCTGTAGGCAGTTGAATGTATGTATTTTACTTTATTAAAAATGCAGATAAATATACACTTGAAGAAGGGGATGATTATTAATGATAATAATAATAATTACACAGGAACCAAATACAAAAGTTACATGCTGGTATTTTATTCTGGAAATGGTAAACTAGCTCAAGCAGTTGTATGGTCTTACAAGAAAAGTCCTTAATTGCAACTGTGGCACAACCAGAATTAGATTTGGCAGCTAAACAAGAGCTGAGGTAAATCTTAGATGCCAAACCACCCACTGGTACAGGCAGTTCAGCATTCTGTAAAGGCTGTACTATTCTTATAAAGCTGATCAGTGGGATCTCCTTCCCAACCAAGTGCCCATATCTGTTTAGCTGCTCCATTTTCTCCTTGTTTTGTGTCTGCTCCTCTTCCTAATTGTATCTTTCCAAAACTTCATAAAAAACAGACTGGTTCAGATGACTTGTCCACCTGCCCATCTGTCACGTTAGCTGGACTGGGGCTGGTGCCCCAGGGGGGCAAGGGGGCATCAAACAGGTTAGGGTGGCTCATTTTGTTTGAGGTTGCTGCTGGACCTACACCTGAGTCTTTTCCGGATCTATACCCGCTCCCTTCCCCCTGTGTGGATTAAATAGACTCACGCTTGGATGCTGCAAGGAGGGGTTGACTTTATTTACAGACCGTCTTGTTAAAGCTCACAGGCAGCTGAATTCTATCGGTCCTTTTCCGTCGCCTGGCAGGGCACTGATGCTAGGACTTGCTGCCCTCTTCCTTCAAGCCTCAGTCTGAGGCGTAGTTGTCAGCTGGCAGGGCACTGATGGCACCGAGGGCTTCAGCCCACGTCGAGGCCCTGGGTCAATTCAGGTAGCTGCGGATGCCCTGGCTGGGGTCTCCAGGGGCTTTAAGGACTCACCATTGCTGCACAGGGGGGTCCCCTCCCTTGGGGTAGAGGTGGTTGGAGGTCAGGCAGGCTCCACCCTCTAGCCAGGTGGCCTCGGCCTGGCCACAGGCCCAGTAGGGACTCAAGGTCCTATGGGGCAAGGCAGTTGCTCCAGCAGCAGCAGCGAAAGGCTCGGTCACTCAGTGCCAGCTCTTGGGAAGGCAGAGGACTCAGCACGGCCTTGCCCGGCAGGGAGGGGTGGAGGAGGGCCCCAGACAATGCCTGACTGGGATGGCTCTGCGCCCTTTATGGGGCTGCTGACCTCTTCCTCTGGCCCGCCCTGGGCATCGCCATCTTGGGGCCAGCCAGGTCTCACGAGATCAGGCGAGACCGGGCTTTTGTATAAATGTAGCATAAATAACTTTTGTTGCCACATGTTCTTTATAAAGACTGTGACTTCATTTCTAAATTTTGCTATATATCTCCTCCTCCTCCACCTTCTTCTAGATATAGCATAGCCTCCTTTAACTGTTCATTTTTAACTTGTTATGGATCATATTTGCATGGACTAGAGGTATTTTTTGTGACAACACAGAACGCAAAATAAAGCTAATTTTGAGTTGAAACGTGATATAAAATTTCTAGCTCTAAATGTGAAAAAAAACGTGAAAACTCTTCATTCCATGAAATATCACTGCTTTTTCTTACTTTTTAGTAATCCGCCGGTACTTTTAAGTAAGGGATCTTGCTTGGAACAGTTGCAGAGCAGCCTCTCCAAGAGCTCCGAAGGCCATCCTGTTGCTTTGCTTCTGCTCCTTATCTCCGATCTGTACTGTTCTGTATGGTTTGCTGAATATACAGCATTCCACCACTAGGTGGCACGGGCAAGGACGAGTGCAGGCAAGAAGGAGCAGGCAAGCCTCTTATTTCTTGTTTCTTTTATAGTATTTCTATTTTATTGCTGTATTTGAGCAAGCTGCTCAGATAGCTGTATTTGAGCAAGCTGCTGCTCATACTGCTCATATTTGTAAATATTCAATTTATAAATATATTCAAATCAATAGGCATGAATGGGAGGAGGGGAAGCAAAGAAACATAACTGTCCAGGGGATAGGCAAAAAAACAGAGACTAAAAACTGAGGATGCCGAACATATGCATGATATTCTCCCGAAGTGAAGCCTATATATCTGCTCTAATGGTGGCTTAATTGCTGCATTTGCTGACACGATCACCTGTCTAGTGCACATATAGTCTATCTCAGTGGTTCTCAAACTGTGGGTCGCGACCCACCATAAGAACCAAAAGCTGCCCCTACCCCCTTAAGGGGCAGCTTGGCAGCAGCGGCGGCAATCCCGGGGATTGCCGCTGTCGCCGCCAACCCCCCCCAAAAGCTGTCTTTGTACTTACCGAAAACCGGAAGTGCCCAAAATCGCCGTTTTGTGGCGATCCGAAGATCAGGGAGACTTGCAGAGGGTGGCGCAGGTCTCCTCAAAGTCCCCCAAGCCTCGGTAAGTACAAAGACAGCTGTTTTGGGGGGGGGGGTTGGCGGTGACAGCGGCAATCCCTGGGATTGCCGCCGCTGCTGCCAAGCTGTCCCTTAAGGGGGTAGGGGCAGCTTTTGGTTCTTATGGTGGGTCGCGACCCGCTTCTGGCTGTGCCCCTGCAAACACTTCTCGCCTCATGGGGAGAACTTTCTCACCTCGCTGGGAGAACTTTGAGAAACGTTGGTCGATCTGAACCCTTTAAAAGCAAATAAAATTATTTAAAAAATTAATAAAATTAATAAAAATGAAAAATTGGAATAAAACAACATAACACCTCTATTTGCGTTGAATAAAAACACACAACAACACTATTTGCATTTTTAATCAAGAAATTTTGAAAAAAACACACACCAAAAAACACACCTCTAGCATGGACTTTTTCCGAGGGTGCTGATGCTCTTATTTTAACTTGTCTGATAAACCATGTGGGATCTGTGTACAGCCTCTGCTGCATCCCCTGGTATTAGCCACAGTAAGTAAAGGTAAAGGTGACCCCTGACAATTAAGTCCAGTCGTGTCCGACTCTAGGGTGTGGTGCTCATCCCCATTTCAAAGCCGAAGAGCCAGCGTTGTCCGAAGACGCCTCCGTGGTCATGTGGCCGGCATGACTCTCCTTGCCGCAGTGCATAGCATGCAGCTGGAACATGGAGCGCTGTTTACCTTCCCGCAAGCAGTACCTATTTATCTACTCACATTAACATGCTTTGGAACTGCTAGGTTGGCAGGAGCTGGCCAAGCAACGAGAGCTCACCCCGTCTTGTATTCGAACTGCCGACCTTTCGATCGACAGCTCATGGTTCAGCGGTTTAACCCGCTGCGCCACCCACTGGCCTAATACTAGCCACAGTAGACTTGAGCAATTGTAGTGGATTTGTGGCATGTAAGTGAACGAAAGTCTGAATTACTTTCTTCACCTCTCAGTCAGCTAATTGCTTCTCACATTTTCAGTTCAGTATCCAAGTGAGAAGTTTGTTAACTTAGTTTGAATATGTGTGGAAGTTGTGGCTTAATCTGACACTTTCATGGTGACAAAGTGCAATAACCTAGGCTATTCTGTCCTATCTTCTCACCTCCTCCTACAAACCTTGTAAGATCTGCTTTGGCTACACTGTTGAATAGCAATCCTGGTTTCCCCCCCCCCCTTTGTTGTTGTGACATTTGCATTAATTTGCCATTGGGGGAAAAAGCATTGGAAAGGGTTGCTCTGTGACATATCTAGGATTATTGGTATGCCATTTAATTCTTTGCACCAGAACCAGTTGGAAATGTAGCTCAGTATTCAATAAAGTACTTATTTGTCTCAGTGGGATGCTAGCACAGGAATTTATGTATTTCCTAGGGAGTGGGACATTAGCTTAGGCCAGGGAGAGGGACCAGGGCTCAGTGGAAGAGTAAAAGCATTGCACCTAAAAGGTCCCAGGTTGAGTCCCTGGCATCAGTCCTGTTCAAAGACTTTATGTAGCAGGACTGGAAAAGATCACTGCCAATCAGAATAGACCAGAGTGGAACAGATGTACCAATGGTGTGTTCATGTTTTCCTGCTGGCAAACTTTCAAAGTTAGGAAGGATCATTGTACTTTGTGTACACAGATACAGAGGGAAATTGATTTTGTGTTGGGGGGGGGGGGAATCAAGATGATTTTAATATCTGTGCAAATGGTTGAGTAGATCCATGATTATGTCCGTTATAGCCTAGTTCCTCAAATCCAGACAATCTAATTTACATGAACTGTCTTTGCTGCTACCTTTCTAGCGGAGCAGGGACAGACACTGTTTCTCAATCACAGCTATGCTAAAATCCTGAAATTCTCATTTGTTTTATATGGACAGTTCTCACTTCTACCCTAGAGGAGAAAAAAAAAGTTATTTTTTATAAGAGAACCTGTTATTGCCATCTCCAGGTATTTGAACTGTATCTCTAGCCTTTTCCTAAAACTGTTTATCTATGGGTCATAAAGACACAAAGCAAAAATATCACTGCTTCACTTACATGTCAGTCTCAGCTCTGCCTTTCCTCATTGGCTAGAAGAATGGAAGGTGAGAGTGGGCTCCTTTCTCACCGAAGAATGAGCAGAATACTGGCAGCACACCTTGGATCATATCTCAGCTTCCCCAACAGCTAGAAACTAGTTTTTTCTTTAATGAAAGCTGACAATCTGGAACCAAACACAGAAAGTTCTTAAGTAGGGGAGTTTCAAACACTATATTATGCGGTTCTACCTTGAAAAGTAGGCTAACAGGGCTTGCTGAGGCTGGCTGAAATTACATGGGGAATGTTCGCTTGGGCCATCTATGGACATATATGGCCAGGCATGTTTGTATCCTGAAAGGTCTTAAGTTGAATGTTCTTAAGTAAGGGAGCTTCGAAGGGCTCCAGATGGTATGCGCAGAATCTGGGCAAAACCGGGCTATGCAAGGAATATGGCAATCCTATCCACGATGACAGTTAGCACCACTTTGAAGCAATCCATTGGTTTAACTTTTTTTTCTTGGGAAACATCACTATGTTTGAATGTTCAGCTACTGTAAGATTTCATAGAAGGGCTGGATATGAAGGCTGTTCTTTTCTCACTGTGACATCACTTTGACATGTTTTGCTTACTGTTCCTTCTGTGACATGCGTACACGTACACACACACACACACACACACACACACACACACACACACACACACACACACACACACACACACACACACACACACACACACGTATTGCACAAAGCTGGCCAGGGCTTTTTGCTGCCCTCAATGAAGCAAAATTTTGCCTTCTCTCCTCTTCCTCCTCCTCCTGTCTTCCGATATGGTGAGCAGCATAATACCATATTTCTTTGAGTCTAAGGCGCCATCGATTCTAAGGCGCACCTTTACTTTCAGTACCACCAGCAGGGTGAAAAAAAATCCATCGATTGTAAGACTCACCTCCGTTCATTGAATCTACCCGCTTAGCACCAACTCTCCCCAGCATGTCTCCTGCAGCTGAGGATGACTGAGTGCACTGCCTTTGCATAGCATTTCTGGCCCCGCCAGAAAGTGCCATTTCCTTCACTACCTGGGCTTGGGGGAGCTTCAGGGAGGCCTGCGCAACCCTCTGCAGGCCTCCCTGATCTTCAGTTCGGCGAAAAACAGCGATTTTTGGGCATTTCTGGTTTTCACGAAAACCGGAAATGACTGAAAATCACCATTTTTTGCCGAACTGAAGATCGGGGAGGCCTGCAGAGGGTTGCGCAGGTCTCCCTGAAGCTCCCCCAAGCCCCAGTAAGTAAGAAGATAGCATTTTGGGGTGCTTTTTGGAGACCTTTGATTCTAAGACGCACCCCATTTTTTGAAATGCTTAATTGGGAAAAAACATGCGTCTTAGAATTGAAGAAATACAGTAATTGCACATTCAAGCATCCATGGTTGATCAAAAAATATGTCCTTATTTTTAATGTGTGTCATTTCTTGTACTTCCTCCCTTTTATAACTGTGTCTGCTCCCTGGGCTACCTGTAGAGATTAGAAAGCTCTTGATCCTGTTCCCTGGAATGTCGGAGGAATTGCCCAGTCAACAAGCTGCCTCAGTGCCTCCTTCAAAGGTGCAGGCCAGCAGTTCTCTCTTCGAGACATGTGCACAGCTGAGGCAGGCACCCCATGTGTTTTGGCACCCCAGGTAGTTGTCTACGTTTGCTTCTATGCTTGGCATGGGCCTGGTGTTCTGAAAGCATATTACAAAGGTGTGCATTTCAACAATGGAAGTTACACCACTGAATATGAATGACAGAACAGCCATTTTTGTGTGCATATCACTGTTACAAGATGTGCTTATCAGAACACGAGTAACATGTGCGCCTGAAAGAATTCTATTGTGTGCTCAGGGACCGACTGCAGTGACCAGTGGTTCGGCACATAAAGAAGAGGGAGGTGCAGGTGCAACAATAAGAACTTTATTGTGAGGACAGTAATACAATTGCAGGGAAGGGCAATCAAAAATAAAAAGCAAAACATCAATGCATTGCATTGAAACAATGCAAAGCTAGGCTAAGGGTCTTATAGCACTCACAGCACAGCACTCACACCAAGGAGGAAAATCTTAGAGGCACTAAGTGTGCTGTCAATTTGACGGCACACTAGACAGGAAAATAGAAGGGAGCTTTGTGAGTCGATGGCTAGATTCTGCCAAGGACCAAGATTACCTATCCTTTCCTGCTGACCTGGTGCAAAGCCTTGCCGGAACCACAGGGCTAGGTTGTCAAAAGCAAGCAATCTCCTGATTTAAAAATGGGGTGCACGGGTGGAAAGAGCTTGAAAAGCAAACCCAGAAGCTAGGCTGTAGCTGTAGATGGTTGTAGGAGGGAAGCACGACAAGGGAGCTCAAGCTGCTTTCCACGGTGAAGGGACAGGTTGTGAGGTGGCCCACAGAAGTATAGCTGCCCAGCACGTGCTGGTGTAGCAGCTTTGCATTTAGGAAGGGTGCCTGACCAGGGGGCATTGCAGCAGCATCTCGGTTATGCTTGAGGAAGGGAGGAAAGGAAAAAGGCTGGAAAGACAAGGGGCTGGTCAGCTACCTGTCCTGGATGCCACCTTGGCACAGTAGTTCTTGAGTAGTGGCTGGAACGTCACACAGCATTGGTAGGTCAACAAATAATATCAACAGCAAGGCAGAGTGCAGAATGAGGAGTGAAGACATGTGGGGTCCTGCGACACAGCTTGTTTTACCTTTTCTACCCATAGAACCCTGCGAGATCTTTTGTTGGGTGAGCCCATCAAGGAACCTTCCTTCATGACTTGATGGCCCTTGATTGGTCATCCCCGGCTCTAAAAGGGGGCTTCTGTTTTGCAACAGCTAGCTCTGAAGACCAGTGGCTCAATTAGGGTGGACTCCTAATGGAATTTAGCCATGCAGTTGATGAGGGCAGCTTGTGTTGCTAATGACTTACAGCTCAATCCAAACTAACTATCCAGCAGGTGGCTCAGGGCCGCCCACCAGATCCCATGCTCACTCTGGAGGGGCCCAGAGGTCTACACGGGAAAAGGGGACGTTCGTCCCCTTTCCCTGGTGTAGAGCTGGGAAGGTCCGATGGGCCTCCTTGGATTTCCGTCAGCTAAATAGCTGGTGGAAGTAAGAGGAGGCCGTGTAATGGCCGAGTCGGCCCAGCGGGAGATGGGGAGACGGCAGAAGCCATCCCCGCCTCCTCTCGGGTCGCCTCGGCCAATGGCCCCTCTCCCTCACCTCCCAGACTGCCCCCGCGCCCGCCGGGGATCTCTTAACTGCCTCTGGCGGCTGTGGGGACAACCATTTATGGCACGTTTGCGACACTTTAGAACGGCGGAGCACACGCTCCGTTCTAAAGTTACATAGGATTGCACTCTTTGTTTACTCCAAATCAGGAAGCTCCCAGGATGTGGCTTTTGTTCACAGATTCACATGTGCTGTGCAAGTGAGGTGCAGCAGCCCATCATGGAATTTTCCCAGAAATGAGAGCCAGGCAAAGCCTGTTAAGAGTGGGGTGTGTGTGTGTGTGTGAGGGTTCTGACAAATTAAAAGTGTGGCCTTCCTCTAGGTCTGTGGGATCTGAGGCCTCTTGCCATCAGTCCGATTCAAAGTATGGTACGAGCCTTCTGGCAGGCACCCAGGTCACGCACACATGTAATCAAGCATGTCACGCATAATGCATCCAAATAAGAGAAATAAAGAGGTTGTCAGGCAACATCACACACAGGCGTTTCAGCTGCTACTGCTCGCTGATTTATGTGATAAGTGCATGCATCGTTTATCAATATAATATCAGCCCAGTCATAGTGAAGAGGTTTTTGAGCAACTGATGTACTCAGCAATAATGCATACGTTTGGCCTTTGTTTTTAAAGATATAATTATATACCGTAGGTATAATAAACTAACAGAAGAAAAAGAATGGATAGAATATAATACATAAGGTTTTACACATAAGCATCTATAATACAACATTGAAAAGATGTTTCAGGGGATGGGAGGGAGGCGGGGGTTGGGGTGAGACAGGGCGGGGGAGGGCAGAACAGGTAGGAAATGGGGCAGGGAGGAGGGGGGATTGGGCCCAGGAAAGCAGACAGCAGCAGTCGTGTCCGCCAAATCCTAACCCCCTTCCCTGGCCTGATCTGTCTTCACGGGTCAATGCAGACTTGCGCCAGCTATAGAGCTGAAACTCCCCCACGGGATACAGCAGACACCGCGTTGGCGCCACTGCATCACTGTGTGGGGAGTTACATAGGACTGGGCTTTACGTTTCCCATAGCCTGATTCGTGCTAATAAACTGAATTAAGCTCTCAGTAACTTTTTCAGAAGCTTATTATTGGTTATTGGAGAATAGTCAATAATAATCATGGCAATTAACAGCAGATGTTAAGCTCTGCATGGTTTTAAGGAAAGGTGAAGCATGCCAGAACCATCATCTGTGGTTAATGTGGTTATGTATTAAAGTTTCATATCAATAAATGCAGCATATTCACAACTTTGTCCCTAGCAGGAAAGCAGTAATGAAAGCCGTGCTTATTTGAAAAGGCTTTTAATTTAACAAAGTTAGTAAAGTAGAGCATGGCACTTGTTGGGGAAAAGAAAATTGTAGCAGTTTCAGTTACAAAATAATAGCATTGTGCAGTTTTAATTAATGTGTTTTATTAATGAAATCCTAATTTGCATATGAGGAGAGCTGTTTCCAGTGTACAGTTCTGCACTTCAGGAGTGGAACAGAGCAGCTACTTCCCTTCCATGCTGCTACAGCAAACCTGTTATTAAAAATATTTTTACCATTGCCGTTATTTGATAACTAGATTCTACATACAGTAGTTATGGTTTCTGTGCGCTTCTGTATTAGGAACTGTGCATGCACAGAGCATCCATGGAATTCTCCCATGCTGCCGGTCCTTAACACCTAGTCATCAGTGGATTACAGTACTACTTGTGAGCAGAGGGTTGTCACCATAGAACGTTAGGTATGTATGAGTACCATTGAAATCAGTGAGACAAATTAGTCATCACTAATTCAAGTCTCATTAATTTCAATGGGACTTAGTCATGACTAACTTCTGATAAACTCAGAGGCTCCATGACCAATAATGAATGTGTCTTCATGAATGTGTTTTATCAGTTAAGCTAGTCATCATTACCATGCTTGGTGATAGTTCTATTAAGCCATCCTCATATGGCGTCCAGAACGTGTTTCATTGTGTCTACAAAGCCCTTGCAAATGTGGGCGGCTCTGAGGCTGGAGGCCTGCATGCAGAGGAATGTGACTGTGGATCTTCTTCCATTCAAATGAATGGAAAACTGAGAGTTCAGCATTATGTTTAACCTGCCAGGATTTCTTAGACATTTTTTTCTTCAAAAATAACTATGCATGCTTTGAGGCAAGCTTTCAAAGGGCAGAAGCATCTTTGTTTATGCAAACACTTGTGTGTCCTATTTTTGTTTTGAGAAAAATAGATTTTTCTTAGCACAGGTGGCAGTTAAGATGGTAGGCAAAAGAGAATCAGAAGCTACGCAGATGGAACTGGCTGGGCTCTCAATAGCATTTGTATTCTATATGACAGGCCACAATCTAGGACATAAAAGGGAAGGCAAATCTCTCCAGTTGTGAGATGCTCCATCTTCCCATGGGTCCCTACAGTTTAGAGGTCCTTCACTCCACTGCCCATCATAATGATGATAGTGGCCATGTACTGGATATGTATATATTGATTGGTCTTTACAGAAGAAGAATGTAAACCTAGCAATTTTTCACCTTGGTGAGATACCACTGTGGTTCTGTATTATATTATATACGCTCTGTCTGCAAGTCCTTCTCAATTAAAATCACATAAGGAGCATATTATCACAGATTGTGGTGTCATGTATTATGAACTAGTCACAAAACTAATTCATATTTGAATAGCTGACTCTTTTTGCCTTTCCTGCCTTCCACAGTTAAACATCTACTAGGTGTTGATGGCTGAATGACTCATGAGAAAGCTGGCGGATATGCTTTGTGGTGTGTGCATGTGTTTAGGCCCGTGGTGCTGAGATATAGTTTCGCATAGATATGTGTTAAAATTGTCTTAGAGGCTTGTGACACCATTTTGGATTTGCAGATTCTGGCCTCGAGGTATGTGAATACTTCACTTGTGAAAGGGAGAGAGTTGTTTGCAAATCTGCAGGGAACACATGCTTGCTTCTTTGGCAAAAGCATAACCTCTGCATTTCCCCTAAAGTCTGTCTCACATCCTGAACTCTCCCCTCTTACCTTCTGAACTGTCAAATCTTACCCTCCTCCATCCGTAGAAAAGCTGAACTGTGGGACATGCGGAGCTTTGAGGTCCTTCCATATTTTAAGTATGGACTTTTAAGGAGGAGAAGACGATTTAGCCCCTTGTATTGTACAGCAGTTCCAAAGCATGTCAATGCGAGTAGATAAATAGGTACCGCTTGCGGGAAGGTAAACAGCGCTCCGTGTTCCAGCCGCATGCTACGCGCTGCGGCAAGGAGAGTCATGCCGGCCACATGACCACGGAGGCGTCTTCGGACAACGCTGGCTCTTCGGCTTTGAAATGGGGATGAGCACCACACCCTAGAGTCGGACACGACTGGACTTAATTGTCAGGGGATACCTTTACTTTTTATTGTGCAGGAACCTCCAGGAACCAATTCCAAACTTGGAGAGGCACCGACCCAGGCCTGACCCACGTTGATTGGACACACGCAAAGTGGTGTTTGCCCTTTGCCTGCTGCCTTTTGCCAGCACACAGGCATGCAAATCCCATCACCAGCACCACTGCTGCCTCACCTTCTATGCTGCCACACTGCCACTGTTTCTTGTAAACTGGGCATATGGGAGGATCCTGGGAGTGGAGCCTCTCTGCTCCCAGCATCCTCCCCACCCAGCCAGTTTACAAAGACAGCAGATGAAGAAAGGAAGCAGCAAAGAGATAGCAGTTCCTTTGAGCAGAAGCCAGCTTGGCTTTCGCTCTTGACATGTACTAGATATACTTTTTTGAAATGCGTAGCTGGAACTGTGAAATGGCAACAATACCTTCAGTAAATACTATAGTATAAGGGTAGTGCAAGATAGAAATGTGTTGTTGTTTTTATTCTTTTTTAAATCCTAGTACCCATGCTACTCTGAATCCTTGACAATAAAAGATTTGTATTCAGACAATTTATTCTGCCATAAATCGTTCTGTAATATTCTGCATATCCATTTGGCCCTTCTGATTGGGTTCTTGTAGCTGTCTCCCAGGGTGTGGTCTGAAGACCCATGCTATAACAATCATGCTGAAGCTAAGCAGGTGTGGGTCTGGTTAGTGCCTGCATGGGAGACTGACAGCCCAATCCTATTGGGCTTTAGCGCTGGCGGAACAAGTGTTGGGAGACTTTTGAGGTGTGTTCCATCAGCACTAACTGCTGCAAAACAAGTGTTCCGCCAGCACTAACTGCTGCAAAATGCCATAAAGCACTTTCTGGCACCACGCTCAGTAGTGCACTGCTGGGACGCTGGCAGGGAGACTGGCGCCTTCCCACCTGTGTCATCAGCTCTTCCGCTGCCGCCCCCAGCAAGTAAGTCAGCAGGAGAGGTGGGGGGAGGGTGTAACGGGGGTGGGAAGGGGCTGAAACTGGGTGGGGAGGGGGTGTAATAGCGGCAAGGAGGCTGCAGGAGGGGGTGGATCTGGCGGTGATGACACACTCCAGATCCTATCCTCCTTTCCTGCAGCCTCCCCACCCCCTTTCTCTCCTCAGACTGTGTTAGTGAAATCGCTAGTGCAGGTTCAAGGAGACCCATTGTGGAGTGGGAGTCTTACAGAGGTGTAAGGGGATTTAAGCCCCTTTCACCTCTGAAACCTCCCAATTCACACACACCCCGCTGGAAACAGCGCACCTGGTTTTGGCTCTACTACACCAGCAGGGAGGGGAGGAAGGATAGGATTGGACTCTGAGAAACCTGTGCATGCTGGTTCAAGTTCCGTAATAAAAAAGTGGGATATAAGTGTAATAAATAGAATTATGCTACAGGAGTAGTGCAATAGTTTTAGGAACTGGCAGGGCTGGCCAGTCCATGAGTTGAACCAAGTTGGTGGATTGGTGAGGGCACTGCTGTCCGCGTCTGTTGCCTCTGCCATTGTTCACCATTGTTCACCATTGTTTCTCCTCCTGCGTTAAGTGGATTTAAAATGGAAGAGGAAGATGGAACAAAGGAGGAAGTGGGCCAAAGCAGCTATTAGGCGGCTCCAGCTCACCTCTCTGCTCTGTTCCCCTCTTCCTTTTCTCATCCAGCAGGTACGGGAAGAAAAACACTAGCAGTTCTTTGTGGCGGCTGCCATGCTACTGGCTAAAGCCTAAAGGTAACATTTGTCAGCCTGCCTCAGGTACCAGAAGATCTTGGGCCAGCCTTGGAACTGAAGAGCCAAAAAGTAACCCAATAGTTAATTCATAACTTTCTTGCCATAGGTGGTGGCTTCCCCAATTCGCACTGGTCTGAGACAAACAAGATTCTACAGATGGTGGCAGGAATGAGACAACTCTTTCCTTGCTTGCTTGCTTGCTTGCTTGAGCTACAGGTATAGCTAGTGTACTGAATACAAACATTTTGCTGATCATTAGGTAGAATTAGGAATCACTACTGTATATATTTTATCTACTTTCCACTAAAGATTCTGGGTGGTGGGAACATTATGTCCAAAGTCAACGTGACATTTTTATAATTAGCATTTTGTCTTTAAAAAAACAGTAATATCCAGAACAGAAGCTACCAGAGTAATCAAGAGAAATAATGAACAGTCTTGTTTTTCACATGAATAAGAAAATACCCATTAGAATATTCTAACGTCATTGTTTGAAGTTCCAATTTAATAACTTGATTTATGTAGTTACATGACTTTGCTGCGTTCCATTTAATTTGTCATTTGCATGATCATTTTTTCAGCATTTGCAGCCCTCCGGTTTCTTTGCTGAATTGTCAAGCCAAAAGCCTTCTTGTAGTTAACGAATTGTCCTTGTCAAAACTATCTCATGCTGAAGACATATTAGTGGGTGAAAATGGTCCTCTTCTGAATAGGCAAGAGCTGTCATCTCCCTGCTTCAGCCTGTGTGTCATGACTCTCCTTTCCCCATTTATATATGAAGGGGCTATTACAGATCATCCCCAGTGATAAGATATTTGAGTCATTAGTAAGAGCCAGGTTTCTCTGTCAACTGACAAAAAAGTAAAACTCAGTATTGCTCCCATCAACTTTAGAATCTTCTATTTCTGGAATAATCACGTCTTTTGTGGAAACATTTTTAGAAATGCTGTGCATTCAGCATAAAAAGTCGTACTGAGGCACTATGACTTATAAAAAAAAGGTTGCAGGTTGTTTGCTTATTGTAATTTTGGTTATCTGACTCTGTCCACAGGACACTAGAAGGCTGTAGCCAAAGATTTGGCTGGCTATTTTGAACTTGCAGTGGGAAGGAACCCCCATTCTACAAGTGATGTTTGACAAGCAGAACTCTGGGTCCAAGCCATTGTCCCCGGTCCAGAGCTTTTTTCATTCCTGAATGATAGGCCTTCATGGAAAGCAAGAGCTCTGAATATACATATTTTTAAACATCCAGCTTGTCTCGTCCATTGAAGAGAACAGAAGGAGGAACGCCTTGTATGCATCATCATAGAACTTGAACTAGAATGATAATTCATGTCCTTATTATAATCATGTTGTTGAGGAGCCTCCTATAAATGTCACAGATCTTGTCATCTTCTACAGAAAACACAACCAAATTAATCCAGGTTTAAGACATCCACCTTTGAAGTTGGAGCCTAAGTGAAATAGGCTCTCATATTGACTTCAGACAAGATTTACTCCAGGATCCTAAAAACAAAAATGTTTATGTTTAGTTGACAGATTGAGGCTGCAGTGCTGTACCCGCTTACCAGATAATATGTCCTATTGATCACAGGAGAACTTACTTCTGGGTAAACATGTATAGGAACACACTGTTATTTAGCTAGATAAATGAAATTTATCACATCCTGTGCTATGATTACTTTTTAAAAAAGGCCAGATTATGGCCATTATGCTACTAGTAATAATTTTCTCGTTGCTTTGTCTGCAGATACAGGGAACATTAAACATAATTAACATGATGTATAAACACAATTTCCTTCCTCCTTTATTTTCCATTATGGCTCTGGAACTAGCTAGGAGCTAAAATTCAAATGGAGCCATAAATCAAGTGAACAGAAGCCAGAGGCCTGTTCTCAAAATGATCATTTCTTCCGAGCACAAGTAACAACTCTTCTGCTGCATATATTCACAAGGACTCTATTGCACTCTTCACAAACAAGAGCATTGACCGCCCAAAGGTTGGCTATACAAAACACACAGCACATGTTTGGAAGATACACAGAAAAATCACACATTTTTCCTTGTGGTTCCTTTGCCACATAATTCAGATTTTATTTAGTTATCTAAAATAATTGAAATGAGACCACTCAAACTAAAATAAATAATAGTTTCATTCTGCTAATTCAGTGGTTCCCAATCTTTTTAGCTCTGCGACCCACTTTCAGCATGGAGCTTGGCAACCCGGACGTTTGGTGGTGACGTGATGACATCATCCGGGTTGCCGAGCTTTCGTATTTTTTTTAACGTGAAAAGCCCACTGCCTGAGCCTCTGCTCAGTGGTCTTCAGCCTGCTCCGGGACTCATTGCTTCGTGTTCTTGCTGATTAGCGTGTTTTTATTGAAAACATGCTTGTCTGCAAGAACATGAAGTGGTGAGGCCCATAGCGGGCCAAAGATCACTGAGCCGAGGCTCGGGCAGCAGGATTTATGCAACCCACCAAAAATTGGGTCACAATCCACTGGTGGGTCACAACTCACAGTTTGGGAACTGCTGTGCTAATTAATTCTTAAGTTCAGTTCATTACATTTATTGATGATCATACACACCTTTGATGTGGGTTGGGAGTAAGTTACCAGAATGCACAAAAGTCATTGGACTAACAAACTCACCCTGGGCCATGTACAGCCCTCTAGCTGCTACACCACACTTTCTGGTGCGGTTGTTACTGACATGTTTATAAATTATATAAGTGGAAACCAATGAGAATTATTTTTCAAAAAAGTATTGTTTTTTTTTTCTTGCAGTGAACTTTGACCATTTCCAGATCCTTCGAGCAATTGGGAAGGGAAGCTTTGGCAAGGTAAGAGAAAAGTTTGTCATTTGAGGTAGGGTGGAGGACAAACGAGGTCACCTGTTTCATAGACTATTTTGATTGAATAAGAATTGAAATTTCTTTGCACTAGCCCTAGAATGTTGTTGTTTTTTCCAGTTGTGATGATTAAGGTCACTTTTTTAATATGGCAAAGTAGTCCACATAGTTTCCTGCAATTCCATGTAAATGAAATCAGTGAATAATATAGAACAGTGATCCTTTCATATCAAATGTTGGTAGTTGTGGTGAAAAGAGTTGCAATGGGAAGAGACTAGGTGCACCGGACCTTCCTCCTCACACTTGGGTCACTTTTAATTCGAAACCACGTGCTCAGGAGTATGGGGCGGGGAATTGGTGGTGCTCCACACCTTTCTCCCAGCTTGGGGTTTGCCCACTAACAGCCCAGCAGCCCTCAATGCACGGTTACCTGGAGAGAGGGAGCGTGGGGAAGCATCCGAGACCAATGTTCCCTTTCCATCTCCTCTCTCTGACCCACACACAAGCCACTCTGGCTAGCTCTGCAGAAGAGGTTAGGAGGCGGGACGCACTTGTTCTCTCTGGTTTAAAGAATTAGCCAGGTTTTTTTTTCCAAAACATGGAGAAGGTTTATTGAAATAAAAAGGGGAAATGGAAGACCAAAGACAAACAGCCACATTTAATGTTTGAGATTGGGGCAACATTCAAAAGAAAAATAAACAAAATTCTGACTAAACTTCCCTATCTTGAAAGGTCACTTTTAATTAAAAAACAACAACTCAGTCTATAACCCTCTCATGGAACTGAATTCTGTCTTTGCTGGTCTTCTTCCTGACTTGGTGGAATCCTCTCACTCTGACTGCAGCTGATCAGCTCCTTTTATCCTTTTTGGGGAAGCATTGCACCCCCCCCCCAAGTGTTTATCAGCTAGTTTAAACTTAACAGACACCCACATCTTCTGCTGCCATGTCAGTTGGGTTGACTAGGTGAGAGCTACTCTTAGCAGCGGACTTGGGGGGGGGACAACTGGTGTTTTAGTAAGATTTATTGCCTTTATTTCCCCTGGTGATGCCAGAGAGACTGGTGCTCTTATTACACATCATCAGCAAAGGCTACCTTTGGTACATGGAGAGGCATCGCTGTGGCGTGGCGAGGTGTGCGGGGGCCCCCAGGTGACGCGCGCGTGCATGCGCAGAAAGGTGACGCGCGCATCGCGTGTCGCCTGGGGGCTTCCCGCCCGCCTCGCCAGGCCGGCTCTGGGAGCCCCTCAATCGGGAGAACCGGCTCGGGGACGTCCTCCCCGGCCGGCTGCCCGGGGCCTTCTGAGGCCCGCTGCGAGAACGATATTTATTCCGTTCTTTTTGCGCATGCTCAGACTGTTACTGAGGGAAAAGGGCAGCCCTTTTACCTCAGTAACAGTCTGAGCATGCGCAAAAAGAACGGAATAAATATCGTTCTCGCAGCGGGCCTCAGAAGGCCCCGGGCAGCCGGCCGGGGAGGACGTCCCCGAGCCGGCTCTCCCGATTGAGGGGGTGCCTGTCGGGCGCCCGGAGAGGTGACCCATCAGGCGCCTCCCCCCCAAAACGAGGGGGGTGTCGGAGGAGGAGTCACTAGGTGACGTGCGCGCCCCGCTCTGGGCCAGCGCGCGCCCTAGTGATGCCACTGGGTACATGCAATAGCATGCTGGCAGACTGGTGAAGGTGACAGACTGACTTGTAAGTCAGTCCATCAACCCAGAGAGGGTTGTCACTTAGGAGAAGGTTCGGTAGTCTCGCTGAATACCCTGGTACGAGAGAGAGAGAGAGAGAGAGAGAGAGAGAGAGAGAGAGAGAGAGAGAGAGAGAGAGAGAGCGAGCGAGCGCTGTGTCATTCTTCTTACAAGAATACAGGAAACCAATCATTGTTGAAAGTTTAACTTCTCTCTCCCCCTTCAACACATTTCTTATATAGTATTATATATGCTATGACAAGCACCAACTCTGTAGAGTTTTTATTTTATTTATTTGCCCTTTTTACAATGTTTGTGGTTTGCAAATAATCTGTCTTCTGACAAGTATTTATTCCACTGCTTCAGTTCCATATTTCCTTGACTGACTGGATTATATACATATAGGACAATATACATTGTCCTAACGGAAGCCTCTCTCCGTTTGCTCTGTGTGCAACTGAAGCAGCAGTAGTAAAAGTCATAGTGGGAATTGGTCAGAACAGTCTGAAAAACACCTTGCTGTAATTGCTGTAACCCTGCTTCATGACAGTTTATGAATGTGAAGCTCCGTAATGATGGAAGAATTCAGGCAGAAACTAATGCATTATGGGAATGAGGAGAAATTAGCCCTTAAGATCGTGCACATTTTGAAATATTCAGGATGCAGGAAAAATCTATCGAATTTGTTAAGCAATACAAGCTGAAAATTCTAAACACAGTCTCCTGGGAGTAAGTTCTATTGAACTCAGTGGGGCTTACTTCAGAGTAGTCATGCATAGGATTGCGCTGACAGTGGACATTGAGTGTCGTAACAAATAAAACAGACCATTTAGTGTTCTCATTCTATGTATTAGTTGCTGGAATACATCAGATTTATACCACATGTCTGGTATACCATCTGACTGTACGTTTTGTCAGAAAGCATGCCTACCTTCCTCCTTTAGCATAACATTTTTCTTCTTCTATCAGCTTTGTAATTTAAGAATTCTTTGGCTAGACAGCCATGGAAGCACCTCATTAATTTTGATTGTTTCCGAAAGCATTGTGACTCCTGGGTTCGGCTAATGTAAAGCAAGTAATGTCTTGTAATGTAATGTAAAGTAATGTAAAGCTAATGTCTTCCTCCATCCAGTGTTAGAAGATACATACTGGCATTTTCAGTGGTTTTCTTCTTATGGTTTTGAAGTTTCTCGTATTGTGACGTGTTCCAAAACTTGATCCTAAGGATCAATTCATAAGTTACAATGCAGTGCACCATACAAGGGTCATCATGTCTTTTAATCCATAATGTCTTTTAATCCACTTTTTACATGGCCACTGCAAAACTGGCCTTGTTCAGTCATAACACTAAACCATGGTTTCTAAACCAAGCCACAGACTCTCATGCTCTCTGTTCTACTCTCCTCCTGTCTCACATGTGAGAAGAGGACATTTAAAACTTCCACTTTCAAGTAAGAGGAAACAGGTTCCATATTATATACAAACTCAGGGAACTATGGTTAAATAACAAATGAGGATATCAAACTGAGAGCGCAATCCTGCAGAGGTGTAGGGTGGCGGAGCAAGTGCTCTGCTGCCCTAAGCCGTCGCAAACATGCCGTAAGGCACGTTTACGCTGACTCTAGCATAAGGGCCGCCGGTGCTAGGCCGGCAGCCCTTACTCTGCTGTTGGGACGTCTCCACGGCCGCCGGAGGAAGGTAAGACTCCCGCCGGGGTAAGACTCTCACCAGCGGGCATGGGGGCGGTCCCGGCGGCGAGGGGGGGCATTGGCCGAGCCAGCCTGGGAAGGGGTGGGGATGGTGTCCGCCATATCCCCGTCTCCTGCCGGGCCGGCTCGGCCATTACATGGCCTACTCTTACGTCCTGGTGGAAATCCAAGGAGGCCCATTGGGCCTTCCCTGGTTTACACTGGGGGAAGGTGACAAACGTCCCCTTTTCCCAAGTAGACCTCCAGGCCGCTGCAGAACAGCCCGGAATGGGGATAGGATTCAGCTGGCGGCCTGAGCCGCCCTCCGGATAGTTGCGCAGGATTGCGCTGCCCCAGTGGTTTGGATCAGGCAACCCAAAGCCTTCTGTACTTGTGTAGTTCCTCCTCAGCTTCCTTTGCTCTTAAGTTCTTCTGCAAAACTCTGACAATTAAATCATCGTTTAGTTAAAATCACAGCTCCACTTGTCATCCGAACCTGGGAGTTGTAGTTGGAATTATGGTTTAGAAACCACAGAGACTCATTCCCATTGTGATAAACCATGGATTTCTATTATCAGAGCTATCCATGTACTAAATGAATTTCATGGCCACTGTGTGGAGCACTGCCATGTGGAAGCTTGGGTGTTATTTTGACTTCTACATAGTGGTGGAAGCGAGCTAGAATCAATTCTGAGTATCTGTTGCTAGTATTAGAGAGAGCTTGCTTCTTTGGATTGGCTTTTGGTGGTAAAAATAAAATTGTGGTGTCAGCTGAGATTTTCATGGTTTTTGTAGAATTGGTAATGTTTATGGGTTAAACTTAGAGACACTTGAATGCAGCATTAATTCAGTTGTTATCACCTGTCATCTGTTTCTGAAGCTTTGAAACAAAATCTGGATTCAAGCATATAATAAAATAGACCATCTTTTCAACAAGCTCGTATCTCCTTTCAGTCCCTGATTAATATCTTCGAAACGAAAAGATGCTATTCCTCTGCTAATCCAAAAATAATCAGGAAGATTAAGGTAAAAGTGCTAAACGTCTCGGTATCAGCTGAGCCCCAACATGCAATTTATTCAGTGACTCATAGAACGGGTTATGGCTGGTACATATGAGTAGTTATTTTCATTACGATCATGTAACCTTTTAATTTAGTGCTCGATAAAGGAGCTAATGAAATGCAGTCTGTGAGTTCCGGCATGTGTCAGAAGGTGCACCTGATTCCCCCCCCCATAAATATTTATATATTGAAACAAAAAAGCCATTGGTTATCTAGTGCACAAGTATATGAAAATCACACAGTCAAGATGCTCATTAATGTATTTACAGCTCAATCCTATGCATGTTTACTCAGAACTAAGTCCCAATTTGTTTGATAAGACTTTCTCCCAGGTAAGTGTTGCAGAATTGAACAAGAAAACTGAGGGTATAAAAAAAACCCACTTGATACGAAAGCCACACACACACACACACATACACACACACACAAAACAGAGTGGAGATGAAAACAACGTGTACTTTTCAAGAGAGAGAGAAAATTAATTGAGGCATAAGGGACTAAAAGTAAGATCTACTTTTTCTTTTAAACAGAGTTGCTCAAACCCAGAACTTGTAGTATAACTTATTCTTACCTTTGACTAGTTTAAGAGCCCAGTCCTATCCGTTCCCTCTCCCCTCCCCTGATGCAGCCGCACCAAAAAGATTTCAGAGGGGAAAGGGGAATTATTCCTGCTTACTGCTCCTTAAGTCTTCTGTTCCGCAATGGGCCTCCTTGGACCTGCGGCAGCTCTGTAGCTGGCACCAGGGCCCATGAGAGGGGGGTAAAGGGGGTAAATTGTATCCGGGCCCAGGGTCAAAAAGGGGGCCCAGGAGCCAAAGGAGGGGCCCCAGAAATTTCCTTGGGATCTCAGCTGGCCTTATGAAGAGTGAAAGACAGTGGCCAGGCCAGGTCTATGAAATGCCTGTGTGCACAGTTACTACTGTGTACACATGCGAAGGTGTACTACTTGAGTACTATTGGAAGCGATTGTATGGAAAAGTCACTAGGAAGATATATTTGTGAAGATATAAAGAGAAGAAATATTGTTAAGTGAAAAGTACTCAAAAATGAAAAAAATACAGAAATCTAATAGCATCAGATCTAATTTCCTCTTCACATAATTAACCTTCACATCCTTGATTAAGATACCAATAGATGAAATTTAATAGCCTGCTTCTAAGGTAAGTGGATTAATACTTAGTGACAACACTCCATCTTTCTCTATTATCTCTCATTGTAACAACCACCATACAGGTATACTGCCTGTTTTCCATGCGTTGAAAAGATGGTAAGGCATGGCTGACTAGGAAAACAAAGTCAATTAAAAAAAAAAAGATGGAAACATTCATAGTGCTGAGTTTAGTCTACAGTACCCTGCATCAGAAAGCTGGTTACCATAGAGATTTAGTGCATAAATGCACAGAACATTTAGTCCCACAGGCAAGGTTCAGTTGCAAAACTCATATTGTCCCAGCAGGTAAAGCTCCAGCTTGGGTTCAAATTCTTGCTTGCTTATTGAATATCATCATTGGACAAGTAACTCTGTGTTTGTAAAATGGGAATGCAAATTATATACAGATGTTTTATTCTGAAGATGAACAAAATAAAGGTTGAAAGTATTTTGCATGCTAAAGTATTATAGAGATTTTTGTGCATGTAGATTTTTTATTCATAACAAGGGATAATCATACCAGATTAATTAAAAAGAAATCCGCTTATATGAATTCAAGTGAAATGTGAACATATCAGTTGAAAAAATGATGTTTAATAAATAGAAGTCAGGTGAATTTAAGCAACCATGGATGAAAAGAAGCTGCATTTTTCTTTCCCTTAATTAGTGGTAACAACATTTGCTATTCTTTGGAGGTCTACTGTACTAATATCTGCCATTCATTGTTGTTAAATTTGTGCTACACTGCTAATAACACCTGGAAGTAAGGGCAGATTCACACATGTGTTTTAACTGACTGATAACTGTATCATTTACATGCATGAACCAGCTTTCACAGAGCAAAAAAATACTGTACAGAAATACATTTTGCTGACAGTGCACATCACCCCAGACACAATACTGCATTTATTGTTAATACTGTACATTCATCTGTACCATATATCATCAAAGTGTAGAAACGTCACCTGATAAACTGAATCAACTGATGTGTGAATCAACCCTAAGATCAGTTGTTTTCCTGGTTCAGGAGTGGTGCACAGGGAGATTTTGTATGTGTCCAGCAGAAGATGGCTTCTGCCTGACCTTTCTGAGGAAGGCTCGCTTCCAACACAGTTAGTTGTTCTGCAGTAGTTTAACCTTATGGTTGCATGGCTTTAATAATTCACACAGCGTGCAGCTGAGAATGACAAATCTTTAATCTACTTTGTATAAAGGTCATCAGGTCCTACACTGTAGACATATTCCAAGTACAACCCATTAAATTTTTTTCTTTGCATCGGTTTCAATTATTATTTTTCTTATAACAGCAAGATGTACATTTGCTTTTCTGTATTCCTTTAGCATAAATTCACATTTTGGAAAGCAGAAGATGATGAAACATTTCTCCACATATTAAGAAACCACCATGCATGTTGGAATTATTACTGACTTTCACCATTACATAGTAATAAAACCATCATCAGCAAGTAGCATTTCTGTAGCCCCCTTTCTTTTTAGCATGCAAAATGCTGAACAGGTATTGCTATGATCTTTACAACAACCCTGTAAGGTAAGTAAGTATTATGCCAATGTTGCAGACCTGCATAGGATGCACCGGCCGGCCTAAACGACCGACTGCTACATCCTACACAGGATGTGGCCCATGCCGGTGGGGCGGGACACACCTCGGGGGAAAGAGACGTTCATCCCTTTCCCCTGGTGTAAGTCCTGGGAGTCCCAATGGGCCTCCTCGAATACACGCCAGGTATTTTGCTGGCACCCATACGGGGGGGGGACGACATATAAGACCGGGTAGGCCCGGGAAGGGGGTTAGGATATCAGAGGAGTGTGCTGCCAATATACCCGCCCCCTCCCTGGCCTGGCCAGCCAATTGCCCCCTCCCCCGCCACCCCGGTCCGCTCTCCCCAAGCCCAGTGGTGTCACTAGGGTGCGCGTCACCCTAGTGTGGGGGTGCGCCGCGTCAACCCCCCCAGCCGCGTCACCTGCCACCAACTTCCGTGTCATCCCCACGGTACTCACGCATCACCCCCAGAGCAGGCAGGCCACACTGCGTCTTCCTTGGCGGCTCGGCCTGAATAGAATGCTTTATGGAACTTTCATGACACCCAAGGCCGTTGGAGTGCTCACTCTACTGGCCCTAAATTGCGCAGGATTGTGCTATGAGGCTGAGAGGGAGTGACTTACCTAAGGCCATCATGGCAAAGGTGATACTTGAATTGGGTAGGGTATGGAGAAATTATGTTTCTCAAGCTGCCATAACTAGCCTACCCACTAACAGCATAATTCTGCTCAAATATAGGCCGGCAGAGCACGTCTAGGATGTCATAAACATGCTGTACAGTATGTTTTTGGCTCCCGGAGAGTAAGTGGCGCTAGCACAGAGGCGGGCACCATTTACTCCGTTACCTACCTGGATCTGCGCCGGTCTCCACAGGTGAGTGCTGCGCTGGTTGGTGCAGGGGGCGGGCGACGAGGGAGGGGGCCATTGGCCAGCCCAGGTTGGGAGGGGGTGGGAATATCGGCACTGAGATGCACCGATATCCTATGCCCCATCGCAGCCGGGACCGGCCTTACATGGCCTTCCCGGCTGTGCACCAGGTTCAGACCTGGCGTGCATCTGAGGAGGCCCATTGCGGCCCACGCTGCTTACACCAGAGGAAGGGGACAAACATCCCCTTCTCCCAAGGTGCGCCTGGGTCACGCCAGGGCAGGCCACAATGGGCCTAGGATACAGCAGCTGGCTCTTTAGGCCATAACTCCATTGATTTAGGATTAAATTGATTTCATTTTAACGTATCACTCTGGAGATGCCAAGAGATAAGCACTCTGTCTCACAAAATCCTTCAAACCTCATTTAAATATTAAATCTCTCCTAACGTTATCTGCAATTTAGCCTCAATGTTTTCCTCATGGTAATGGGACTGAAGACCAGGTCAGCCTCCTCTGGACTTTTGGGCCCAGGCAAAGTGTCCTCTCCCGCCCCCATACTTGAGCCCTGTCCTTGTCCTCTGCAGCATATCAATCGTACATTAGATGTTCAAGAGTTGGCTTGCAAGGGATATATCTCCCAGCTGCCTGTGTTCCCTTTAAAAGGCTATAAAGGTAAACACCAGCACTTCAAATTGTGCTGATGCCAATGCTGCTGTTTAGGCACTGGTGTAATGTGTTTCCAGGAACTGATCCCACTTAGCAATCTGATTCCTCAGTGGCCGATTGGTTTTTAAAGTGTAATACCTAGTATAATACCTCTTCTGGCACATGCACAGAAACCGTTGCCTCACAGTTGTCATCGGACATGCTGCTTTTGGAGAAGAACCTGAAACTGCTCTGCTCTGCTCTGGGAAGAGGAAATGGGAAGAGGCGACAGTGGTAAATGTTGCATTAATGGTGAAAGTTTGGGGGACAAAGAAGAGTGAGAGATTGAAAATGAACAGGGACTGATGGAACACATTGACCTAGACCTAGCAATGGAGTTATGTGCAGAGCTGAGTATTATTCTGGATGAAAGCACCATATCTTTGAGAACGCAATAAAGAATTGGACCTCATTCCTATTACACCAATTTGTTGTTGACAGAGATGGATGGTGCCAAGCAGAGGAACAAGGAGCAGGTCCCACTTTTCATCTTGATCAGTCATGGTAGAACCAATGTTATGTTAAATGACTGTGCCTTAGAGCAGCTTGTCACGGAACCGACCAGAGGACAGGTGACTCTGGACTTGATATTGTGTGGCACTCAAGATCTGGTCAGGGAGGTAAATGTTACCGAACCGTTGGGGAATAGTGACCATGCTGCGATCTGTTTTGCCATGCATGTCGGAGGGAGAGTGCCGAGCAAATCTGACACGAAAACCCTTGACTTCCGAAGGGCTGACTTCCCCAAAATGAGGAGACTAGTTAAAAAAAAAGCTGAAAAGGAAGGTAAAAAGAGTCCAATCGCTCCAGAGTGCATGGAGGCTGTTTAAAACAACAGTCATAGAGGCCCAGCGGGAGTGTATCCCACAAAGGAGGAAGGGCTCGACCAAGTCCAGGAGGGTGCCGGCATGGCTAACAAGCACAGTTAAGGAGGCTATAAAAGGCAAGGAAGCTTCCTTCCGTAAATGGAAGTCTTGCCCTAGTGAGGAAAATAAACAGGATCAGAAACTGTGGCAAAAGAAATGTAAAAAGATGATACGGGAGGCCAAGAAAGACTTTGAGGAACGTATGGCAGGCAACATAAAAGGGAATAATAAAAGCTTCTTCAAATATGTTAGAAGCAGGAAACCTGCCAGGGAAACGGTTGGTCCGCTGGATGGTGAGGGAGAGAAAGGGGTGATAAAAGGGGACTTGGAGACTGCAGAGAAATTAAATGAGTTCTTTGCATCTGTCTTCACGGCAGAAGACCTCGGGCAAATACCGCTGCCGGAACGGTCTCCCCTGAATAAAGAATTAAGTCAAATAGAGGTTAAAAGAGAAGACGTCTCAGACTTAATTGACAAAATAAAGATCAATAAATCACCAGGCCCGGATGGCATCCACCCAAGAGTTCTGAAGGAACTCAAGAATGAAGTTGCTGACCTCTTGACCAAAATATGCAACTTGTCCCTTAAAACGGCCACTGTGCCAGAGGATTGGAGGATAGCTAATGTCACGCCAATCTTTAAAAAAGGAAGGAGGGAGGACCCGGGAAACTACAGGCCGGTCAGCCTAACATCTGTTCCAGGGAAGATGGTGGAAAGTCTCATTAAGGATAAAATCTTAAAATACATAGAAGAACAAGCTCTGCTGAGGGAGAGTCAGCATGGCTTCTGCAAGGGGAAGTCTTGCCTCACAAACCTGTTAGAATTTTTTGAAAAGGTCAACAGGCATGTGGATGCGAGCGAACCCGTGGATATTATATATCTGGATTTTCAGAAGGCGTTTGACACGGTCCCTCATGAAAGGCTCCTGAGAAAACTCCATAGTCAGGGAATAAGAGGGCAGGTCCTCTTGTGGATTAGGAACTGGTTGAAGACCAGGAAACAGCGAGTGGGAGCCAATGGGCAATTTTCACAATGGCGAGAGGTGAAAAGCGGTGTGCCCCAAGGATCATTCTTGGGACCGGTGCTTTTCAACTTATTCATAAATGACCTGGAGTCGGGGATAGGCAGTGAGGTGGCCAAGTTTGCAGATGACACTAAACTTTTCCGGGTGGTGAAGACCAGCAGGGATTGTGAAGAGCTCCAGAAGGACCTCTCCAAACTGGGAGAATGGGCAGCAAAATGGCAGATGCGCTTCAATGTAAGTAAGTGCAAAGTGATGCACATTGGGGCAAGAAACCAAAATTTCACATATACACTAATGGGTTCTGAGTTGTCTGTGACAGATCAAGAGAGAGATCTTGGGGTGCTGGTGGACAGGTCGATGAAAGTGTCGACCCAGTGTGCGGCGGCTGTGAAGAAGGCCAATTCCATGCTCGGGATCATTAAAAAAGGGATTGAGAATAAAACGGCCAATATCATTCTGCCTTTGTACAAATCGATGGTAAGGCCACATCTGGAGTATTGTGTCCAGTTCTGGTCACCACACCTCAAAAAGGATATAGTTGAATTGGAAAAGGTGCAGAAAAGAGCGACCAGAATGATTCGTGGGCTGGAGCACCTCCCTTATGAGGAAAGGCTACAGCGTCTGGGGCTTTTCAGCCTAGAAAAAAGGCGCCTGAGGGGGGGACATGATTGAGACTTATAAAATTATGCATGGGATGGAGAGAGTGGATAGAGGGAAATTCTTCTCCCTCTCGCACAACACCAGAACCAGGGGACATGCACTAAAGTTGAGTGGAGGGAGAGTTAGAACAGACAAAAGAAAATATTTCTTTACCCAGCGTGTAATTGGTTTGTGGAACTCCTTGCTGTGGAGTGGTGATGGCATCTGGCTGTGGAGTGGTGATGGCATGTGGTGATGGCATCTGGCCTAGATGCCTTTAAAAGGGGTTTGGACAGATTCATGGAGGAAAAGACCATCACAGGTTACAAGCCATAAGCAACCTCCTGGTTTTAGAAGTGGGTTTTCTCTGTGCCTGGTGCAAGGGAGTGGCGACTGGACACAGGTATCTTGTTGTCTTGTGTGCTCCCTGAGGCATCTGGTGGGGCCACTGTGTGACACAGGAAGCTGGACTACATGGGCTTTTGGCCTGATCCAGCAGGGCTCTTCTTATGTTCTTATGTTCTTATGTTCTTATGTTCAATGGCAGGAATGAAGTTCTGCATGTTAAGTAACTTGTGCTAATGGGAATAGAATAGACCCCTTTCTGCCCTCCTGCCTCCCTTTCTCTCTCCCCCAAACTGCCACACAATTGACAGGATTTAAATAACTGAATGAAGGACAACTAGGTGGTAGAATAACATTTCTAGTGTCTATGAAAAGTCACTGCTTGAACGAGAGGTGCATTTGCTATCCTAAAAGATGACGGACGTAGTCAGTGCAGAATGGTTGTATTTCTTTATTACATTTATATCCCTCCTTTCTTTCATTATGGTGGTCAAGGCTACATACATGGACTGTCACGCATCCTGGCACTGACTGGACCTAGATCTTCTTAGCTCTAGGAAGGTGACAGTATCTGGTGCCTCACATCATGCCCTATGAATTGTCTACCATTGTGTAATGTCTAGCATTGTGTAATGAGGATCTAGTGCTCTACAGTATATTGCACTGCACCAAAAGGATCTGACAGCCCAATCCTATCCAAAGCCCTACGCTGGGATGCAGCTGGGATGCAGCTGGGTTGGGCAGATGTCGCTGTATCCAGTGTGGGGCTGGAGGTCTCCTCGAGAGAAGGGGATGAGCATCCCCTGTGTCGAGTGAGCCCCAGCAGCCCCTATGGGGCTACTCAGAGGCATGCCAGGTAAATTGCCAGTGCAACTCCGAGCAGCCCTGTGTCGGGCTTTCAAGCCTGGGACGGGGGATAGGATTCGACTAGATAGGATAGGAACCCTAACCCTGTCGCCACCCCATTCTGCCCACCCCCCTCCCACCCTGTATGTGATCTTACCTAGCCAGGCAGGTATCTGGTGTGGTGTCCACTGGTATGTGGAGCCAGCCACTCGTCATTTGCAGCGGTAACCAGCCACTCTGTGCGTTCTGGCTGTCACCTTTTGCAACAGCTGGAAAGCACCTAGTGATACTGGAATGCGGGAAAGCTTGCATGCCACTAGAATTGGGACCCCTTACTCAGTATTTTTTATCTAAAGGAGGCATCATGGCATAGTTCTGTTCTAAAGACCAAACGTATACCATGCAGTAAGCTACAGTTTATTAATTATCTTGGAATCAGGCACATGTGGATAGAATATATTGTATTAGTTCACTGTAGCACAGTGTATTTTCGCCCTCATTAGTTTCTGGTGCTGTAATTCCCTTCCGCAACCTTGGCTTCAGTGCAGTACAGGAAATTTCTGCTTTCAAGTCCCTGCAGGAATAGCTTTGTGGAACAAGACCTTTGTCAGATACAGATGCTGGAAGGTAAAAAAAAAAAATTAAATGAATATCTCGGAGTGACCTTTCTGCCCTTTCCTTTTTCTCACAGCCAGACATGCTTTTGTGTGTACACCTGGGTCCTCCTTTTCTGATTTATTCCTAGCCAGATATGTGGCAGAAACACAGTTGGTAAGGTCTGCTGAACTTCTCTCAGGCTGTGTGTGTTCTGATTTTTAAATATATATATTTTATATATTGTATGAGGGGATTGCTGGAAGGAATTATACAGGAACAGGAGTTATTGTATATTGAAGATGAAGTAACGAAGCAGTATTTTACCTTTATAAGCCCTGAATGTGCTATTCATCATAAAATCAAGATAATTTGTTCTATCCATAGGACATTTGACATGGAGAATCTGACCAAATGTCAGAAAATTCTGATAAAGAATGGCTGAGTTATAGCAACTTAAATTTTTTGCCTTCACACAGTTTGCAGCGTTCCCCCCCCCCCAATATTTTAAATTTCTTCTTTTGCCTATTTCGATTATGTCAAAAATTCAAGCATATTGCAAGGGCATTTCCTTCCATTGGACTCAAGGAAATTTGTTTTGTATTTTTAAGTTATGCAGTTTTAAAGTTCCCATTCGGGCAGTCCAATCTTACCTAACTCCCTGAGTGGCAATGCAGTGATGCCAATGTATCGGCCGCTGTATCCTGCAGGTTTACAATACCCCGGAACGTCGCAGTGGGAGCCGCTCCGCTCCAAAGTTACACAGGATTGCACTGTAAGGTTAGCACTTGAAATTCCAATTTCCATGGTTTTTTGAGCATGAGTGAAAGTTGAAAGCACCTTAAATGGCATCTTCAACTGAAGAGTTTATGTTGTTTGTATAGAGTTTATGATGAGTTAAGAGTTTATGATGTTTGTATAGAATGAACAGCCCAATCGTATCCTCCCCTCCCCCGCCGAAGCAGCCGCAGTAGCATCGTCAGCAGTGGGGGCCTTGGGGTGGTGGGCCCCCAGGCGGCGGGAGCAGCAGGCGGGCAGGGGGTTGCACTCACTTCTGGATCGCTCCGTCCGCATGCGAGTTTGGCCCACCCACCCTGGAGCCGTTTTGGCTTTGAAAATGGGCCAAAACACAGTGGGTGGGTGTGTTTCACGCCGTGCCGGGTGCACGAGCATGACATCACTGCTCCCAGGGTTTGGGGCATTTGGTGTCACATGGGGGTGTCACGTCTCCCTTCCCCCCGTGGCCCCCACTTGCAGGGGAGTGTTGTTCCGTCACTGAGCAAAAGACTTGTGCTGCATCCTACCAAGGGGGGGGGGCTGATAGGGAGGTTTGGGAGAGGTAAGGGAAAATATTTTCCTTTACCTCCCCCGTAAGCCTCAAGAGTCTCCTGCTCGCCAGTGGGTCCGGCAATGGAGAAGCCTGTTTGGATTAGACTGTGTTTGTAATGCAGGTTGAGTGTCCAGAGCTGCTTGACCTGGAGTCTTAATACCTTGGACAATTACAGCTAGATTTAACCCACACTCGTTAAAAGCACAGTAAGGAACAGAATGCTGCACTTCCATCAATATGTAGTTAATCGTTTAAGATGCCAACTTTCCATTTATATGAAACACGGGCTAGAATCCAAAGATACCACTGCACGAGTGGAAATGCTTTCTGTTCACACAGCAGGATCTTTGGATCCAAACCAATGTAATTATACATCTTAGATGTGTGGCATTCTGTTTGTATGGTGCATTCAGTTGCTGCAAATGGAGGCTTTATCTAGCTCTCTGCTCGTGATTTTCTCTATACAGCTAACATTGCTGCATTTTCAGGATATGAATCTAAGGTCTCAGTTCTTGAACGTTTGAACTAGCAGCACATATCCATATACATGCATAGAACGTTACATGTGTGCACCTCTGTATGCACAGAAAAGATCTGTACAAGTGGGCCCCCATATCCACGGATTCGCTATCCACGGTTTCAGTTATCCACGGATCGCAGGGACACCCCCCCCCCCCAGGCTTTTACTTTTTTCCCAGTAAGCTTTGTTTCTTCCTTAAACAAACAGGAGAAGCAGCCTCTGGCTGCTTATTGCAGGCAAGTAGAACAAGACTAAGTCCTAGAGAGGCTCTGCAAGGTTTACAGAAACCTTGCAGAGCCTCTCTAGGACTTAGTCTCGTTCTACTTGCCTGCAATGGAGGCTGCTCCTCTATTTGTTTTAAGGAAGAAACAAACCTTGCTGAAAGAAAAAATAAGAGCTGGGGGGGGGCGAGCATGCCCCTCAGGAAACCATTCTTATCCACAGTTTCAAGTATCCACGGAGGGGCCTGGAACATATCCCTAGCAGATATGGGGGGGAGTACTGTATTAGCTCTCCCCTCTGTCCTGCCAGCCTTCAGTGGTTGTGCTGAGTCCACTCCAACACACTCATTCTTTCTTTCCTATGTATGCTGGGTAACTGTGTGAAAGGCATGGGACCTCATTTGATTATTGTTGTCTGGGCATGTTCAGTCCACCCAGCTGAGAACTGGTGAGGGTTGGCTCAGTTGGATACCTATGGAGAAACCTTCCGTGCATGCAAATGTGAGCTCTCTGCAGAAGGTATGGATTATGCGTTTGAATGTGGTCAACTGATTCAGAAGGTCATTTTGAAAATTAATGTTAGCTTTGTCAGCAAGGCAACAATGTGTGAATATGCCAAATACATTTTTAAAACTCTACTGTGTTCCTAAACGTACTGATTAAGCAGCATTCATCATTGTGGACATTAAATAAAATTAACAAGAGGACAAACAATGGTCAATTGTGGTTGGCAATTTGAATTCAATCTTCGGTTTCCCTAATTTTTAAATCATTTTGCTTGTGCCGCTGCAAGAATCCCCTCTTCCATGTATAGTTCATTTCAGTTAAAGGGCAGACTCAGTTATATTTGTTTTAGAGTGAAATCCAGTGAAACGTTCTGCAAGCGGAGCGGAGCGAAGGCTCCATCAGCCTAGGGTGTCATAAACCTGCCTTAAGGCACATTTTCGACACCCTAGGAATAAGCGGCGCCGGTGCAGAGGCCAGCACCGCTCACTCCATGGCCTACCCAGACCTGCACTTGCCGGCGCAGGTAAGGGCCACGCCGGTTGGCAGGAAGGTGGGCCGGGGTGGCAGGGGTCCACTGAGCCCGGGAGGGGGCAGGGATATCGGTGGCACGCTCCACCATATCCCTGTCACCCTCCCAGGCCAGGATGGCCTTATACAGCCTCCCAGGATGTGCACCAGCTCCAGAGCTGGCACGGATCCAAGGAGGTCCATTGGGGCCTCCGTGGCTTACACCGGGAGAAGCAGACAAATGTCTCCTTCCCCCGAGTTGAGCCCTGGCTGCGTTTTTTTTCCCCCAGCTCTAGTTGTGGCTTCCTCCAGCAACTTTGCGCTGATTTGGATGTTTGAGAAACTGCTGAAGGAAAAAGAGGTCAAAATGCAACATCTCTCTTGAGAGGAAGGAACCGACTTCCTGACGGAGATGGAGAGAATATACAGCAGAGCAGACTAAAAACCACAAGAATGTGGCACCTGGCTCTTATTGACTTGCTGTCTCGCACTGTAGTAATGAGAGCAAGCATAAAATTATGGAGCAGAAAATGTTGTTAAATAATTTACAGTGGAAAAGTAAAGAGAAACTTCAGCTACAACACATGATATACTGTACAACAGTCAGCAAAACAGCTCCTACATCAAGAGTGCTTCAGGGCTTTTGAGGCTTTAAAGGATTGTGATTTGGGATAAAAACGTACACCTCTTGCTTATTTGCCTGACAACCTAGTCCTAAGTGTATTTACTCAGAGGTAAATCCCACTGGCTCCGATAGAACTTAACTCTGTAGCATTTGTGCTTAGCACAGTGGTTCCCAACCTTGGGATGTTGGCTGGTCACACCCAAGATGGCGGCTCACTCCACCACCACCCCACTGTATAGAAAAACGTGTCTGATGCTCTCTTGAGCTTGTTTGCTCAAGAGAGCTTGTGTTACTTTCTGCTTCCCTTTTAGCATCTCTATAAATATTAGCTCACTCCCCCCCCCCATGGGGCTGCTTATGAGTACAACTTTTAAAAAAGTGATTTATTTTTTTAAAATGTGATTTATTAAAGTGTAACTTGTTAAAAACAATGACATCACTTCCTGCTTACTGACATCACTCCCAGTCCTAGGTCTTAGGTGGTCCCCGACAGATTGTCATTCTACAAAAGGGAGTTCCGGTGCTAAAAAGGTTTGGAACCACTGGCTTAGCATCACAGCCCTAGTGTGAGCTGTACCTGCTAGGCCTCAATAGCAGACCACTTTGTGATTGTGAGGCTGCTGTAGTCTTGAGTAAGGATTTGTAAACATCTCTGGCTATCTCCATAATGGTGCCACCAACTAGCTACTCAGTGGCTAACTACTCAAGGCAATATCTTTGCTGCTACCATTGTGTTAATGGCTAATAGCCAGCCTGTTTGCTCTGTGGGGATAGTAGCTCAAGAAGCAAGGACGTATGGGAGCACAGACATGGCTACTGGAAAAAGCAAAGAGAAACGAGATGTGCCTTTGCTGGAACTAGGACAGGTCGGTGCAGCCACCTCCTTGGACAACATTCCTGTTCTCATTCTTGTTTTCTAAGGAGAAATTTCAACTGGGCAAACGTTCACGCTGCCCTTTGCCTCTGCTCTGACCTGATCTTCCCCACCCTGCTGTGCTCTTGCCCCAACCGTAGAGAGAAAGCAACCAGTGAATTGGACTCAACTGCATGTGTCAACCATGATAACTGGGCAAAGAGGCACCTTTTAAAATGGTGGCTCTCTTATATTTAGCAGGGGGAGAGCAATTGTCCCTAGTTAGTTAGTTATTAGGCAATTAACAGGGATGTGGATCAAGTCTCTGACTCCAAGTCTTGAGTCAAGTCCCTGGGTCCAAGTCTTTTCCAAGACTTTTTATTGGCTATAAAAGCCAATGAAATCATCAGAGGGTGCAGAGAGACAGCCAGTGATATGAAATTGGCCAAGGTTAAAAGTCACCCTAAACCAATGAGGCAGAGCAGATCTCCTGGGGCAGGGAGTTCCGCAGCCTGAGCCCAGCCATGGAGAACGTCCTGTCACGCATCATGCCTCCTCACTGCACATCAGATAGCAGTGGGACATGCAGGAGGGAGTAGGAAGATTCATCCCAGCATAGCAGACCTCCCAGTGGCTGTTGTGGGTGTCTTACCTTGTTTAAATCTTGGGCTCTTTTGGGACATGGAACCGTTTGCTCATTCTTTTTGCTATGTATACTCTTTCGAGAATTTTTTATTATTATTTTTTTGCTGAAACATGGCATAGAAATGTGAATAATAATAAAATGCGAGTCTTCCTGAGCCCACAATTCCTCATCCCAACATTTCAGTGGGTGATGATTGCAGGGTCAGGGAGGGAGATCTCCTGTTCAAAGAAGTACAGTTCAGCTCAGTTCACTCATTGCTTTCTGCATGTAGGAGGGATGTGGGAGGAGGGAGTGTGCAAGCTACAGACTCTTACCAGCTTGAGATTTCTCCCTGGACAATAATGAGTGAACAGGGCCTTTCTGTCTCACTGCTTATGTTTGCCAGTCAGTTTAAAAAAAAAGTCTTCCTTCTGGGAGCTATTTTAAAAACAGGTTTTCCCCCTCCCCTCCTTTTCAACCTCAGAAGAATTACGAAACACCACAGAAGGTAAAGTGGTTTTCATTTTTTAAAGATTTCTGATTAAAAAGAAGAGAATCGCTTCAATCTTAGGGTTGTAATTTGAAGCACCAACTTGTCGGTGGCATGTCTGTTTTCAGAGTGGTTTGATTACTTCGGGTGAAGGATGAGCAAAAGCTCATCCTGTCACTGGTTCAAATCCAATCCCAGTCCATGCCAGTGGCATCTCCAGTGAATGCACCATCTGGTGATTCTGTTCAATGGCCTGTGTGAAATGGGCTGTGGCCACAAAAGGTGCAAACGCGGTGGAAGTATTGAAAAGTTGGCACGAACCAGGAGCTTTTCTTAGCAATCTTAGCAGAAAGTCACAGATGAACTGGATGTAGAACTTGAACTACTCGCTCACCCCAAAGAGGTTTCCCTCCGGAGCATTTGCAGATTGAAATACATTAGTGGTATAGCCTGAGATAGCCTGCCTATCTGCAACTTGACTTGCAAAAAGAAAAAGAAAGGGTGCAGGCAGGCATTTATTCCATTGCTGCACCTAATGCCAGTCTGAAGTCGCCAGCCTGCTACTTCAGTAGCATAGCAGTATAGTGCTAAATGTCCAACTTTTGAAAGCTGATTCTAATAATTAGCAGGGCATATACGGTACAGTCCTCACAAGACTGTTTCACATCAGGTATGCACATGGGTGAGTGCACATTTGGATGCTGTCTTCACTGTTATAGGAAGAGATGTGAAAGGAGCCCTTTGCCCTGTGTTTTCAGCTTGTTTCCGTTTGGGAGACCGTGTCTGAGGTTCGTAATATTTTGTGTGTGCTTGAGATCAGGGGCTCTGTTGAAGAATAAATGGAAATCCATTGTGGGCCAGTTACCTGGCTCTCCAGTTGCCTGTCTCTAGCCTCGCTGTTTTGCTTGAGTACAATTAATGTTTAGTATGCAAATTCCTAATATTTACACTCTATGCCTGTGCACAGCAAGGGGGTGGAAATCTCATAGCTATTTCTATGGCAACAGTGGTTATATAATCTTAATAACGGGAATTGGTTAAATAGTATTGCTGTCACGCTTTAGCCACTTATACCGTTCATGTTCAACCTGTTTAAAGAGAAAGCAATGAAAGAGCGAGGAAAAGAAGCTCTAAGTCTAGACTGTGGGCCAGGCCAATTCCAGAGCCCGATGTATGTAGCTGTTGTTCGATAAAAGCATGCACAGGCTTCTCTGTCCCTCCATGGTATCTTCTGCTTTTCAGTGGTGTCCATACATAGCTTTCAGCTACAAGCAATCAAGTGTACAGAAATGCATGTGTGAACCAGACCTTCGTGTCCACAATTCTGTTCCTTGCCTGTCACAAATTAATAGTTGGCATCTTCAGCTGTTCGAGGTCTCCATGTTATGTGATGTTTTGTTCCCAGACAGAAATAGATGAGTTTTTGAAACCAGCAATTTAAATGTGCACAGGCTATTCTCAGTTGACCCAGACAGTGTGAACTTTTGTACAAAATATGCAGTGGGAAGTGGTCCCAGGGCTGGCCGATCCATGAGGTCAACTGAGGGGGTCATCTCAGACAGCAGAATGGGAGAGGCATCCACCTCCATCCACTCACCTCCATCCATTGCTTTTCCTCCTCTACTACCTGGGTTCATAAAAGAAGAGTGGAATGGAGTGGAAGAGAAAATGGAGAGGCAGAGGTGTCGTTATGGTGGGGGCGGTGGTCCCCGAGCGGCAGGTCGTGGGGGGTGCACCTTCCGCCAGATCCATTGCCCCCCTTCCTCCACTGGCTCCTCTTCGCAGCCATTCTCGGCTGCATGTTTGGCCCTCCCACCCTCCCTGGTGCCATTTGACTCCAAAAAGGAGCCAAAAAGCGCTGGGGGGGTGTTTCTGTGCCGCCGCGGTGTGCAATGATGACGTCATGCCCGCCAGGGGCAGGGCGTTTGGCATCCGTGAGGGGTGTCGCAGCAGCTGCCCCCTCCCACGAGGGTGTGTGTAGGGCCGCTTCTGTGGAGAGGAGAATGGCGGGCCGACTAGCAACTAGCCCACCACTCTCAATCTTCTGCTGCTCCATTCCACTCTTTGTTTTTTAATCCAGGGAGCAGGAGGAGGAGCAATGACTGGTGTGTCACCAGGTTGTGGTGGTGCGGATACCGTTTGGCACACTGTCTCACGAACCTTCAAGCACTGGAAGGTCTTTGCCCTGAGTGTTTCTTTGATTTTCCTTTTAGAGCTTTCTCTTACTGAGCATGCGAGCCTTTCTGAAAATAGGCTTTTATTTATTTTTTCTTCATAAGCATTTAATTTGTGAACATTTTGGTTGAAAAGCAGTATATAAATATGGTTGAAAAGCAGTATATAAATAAACAATAATTAATTAATTTTCTTCTTCAAGGGATCAGCAGGCTCAAGATACAACTGGGTAAAATGAAGCCTATGAAGGTTGGATAGCCATGTTGGATTTCTCCAAACTCTGAATTAACAGTTTCCTGCTGATATTCAGGACCAACGTCAAGGAGCACATATTCAAACAAACAGCTGCATTTTTTTTAAAACCAGCCCAAATTACCTAGTTCTAGTATAATGGCTGTCATGAAACAGATCCGTAAAATTTTATTGTGCCTGTTCTTTTTAGTCTTTGGGGACAGTGTTCCATCTCTCACCCATAGCCTGTTTTCTGTAAGCTAATTTGGAAGACAAGCCAACAGGCTTTTTGGGTCCAGAGAGATACAACCCTGAATGCCACCCATCTTCCATCAATATGTATTATCTTCAGGTCCTGACAACAGTACAGTAGCTGGCCTTTTAAGCAAACCACTCCCTCTCAGTCTCCCATTTGCAATATCGGGATCATAATGCCTACTGGTATCTTACAGGCAGAGAGTGAGTGACTTGCCAAAGGCTGCTTACAGCCCAATCCTGCCTAACATGCGGCGACTGGCCTAAAGGGACAGCCGCTGTATCCTATGCCCATTGTGGGCTGCGCTGGCACAGACCGGGCTCACCTCAAGCGAAGGGAACATTTGTCCCCTTCACTTGAGGTGTAAGCGGGCCACAATGGGTCTCCTCAGATCTTCGCCAGCTCTGGAGCTGGCACGCGTCCAGGGAGGCTGTGTAAGACTGGCCCAGGCTGCGATGGGGCTTGGAATTTTGGCGCAAATCAGTGCCGATATCTCTGCCCCCTCCCAGCCCGGGACAGCCAATGGCTCCCTCCTTCACCGCCCCTGCCCACCCGCCCCTGCGCCAACTGGCATGGGACACACCTGCAGCTACCAGCGCAAAGTCCGGAGGGTGGCCACGTGAGTGGCGCTGGCCTCTGCACTGCCGCAGTTTACTCTTGAGGTGGAGCACCTCTTGCCACCTTCGACCGGTGGAACGTGCGCTCCACTGGCCTAACTTTGTGCAGGATTGTGCTGTTAATGAGTTCACGACAGAGACAAGATTTAAACCAGGAACTTCCTGATTTGTAGCTCATTGTATTATGGGGCCCAAACCTATCTTTCCTCCCCTATCACCTGCATAAATAAATGTGAAGCTCTGAACTTATATAGACACACACACACACACACACACACACACACACACACACACACGCACGCACGCACGCACGCACACACACACACACACACACGCTCTGATTTCATTTCCTCAAACACAAAACTTATTTACTACAAAATAAACCTTTTATTTTCCAGAGCAAGTGAATTGAATCACCTGTCATTGTTATTGTAAGCTAGAATGGAATTGCTTTGATTTTTTTAATTGTTAAAAAAGCTTATGAATTGTCAGCAGTAGCGTTATGAGTATTGCAAGGAGAAAGCCCTTAGCTAATCTCTAAAAGTGTACCATTCATTTAATAGAAATGTGCAATTCTTAGGATTTGGATTGTTTAGTACATCTCTCAGCCGCAGAGTTTCTGTTATCATATAAATCAACTCAGCCTGCTGTATAAACATGTATAATTTAAACCATCTCAGTTTATGTAACCCACCGCAGGGATAGGTTACACATCCCTATGTGAGCTTGATGTTTGAGCTGTTTATAGCCTGAAATCTGCATGCATGCAATCTTTGCATACAACTTAGAATCCACTAGCAGAGAGAGTGTTGAGCAACGGGGAATGTTTTGGTAACGAGGCAGAGCTGCTTGGTATATCAGAGTCGGCAAAAACGGCACCACCATAAGAAAACACGATGGTCCTCCCTTCCTGTACCCCTCCAGCACCATGCTCTCCTAACCACAGTGTCAGTACCAGGTTTCTAGGGGCCCTGGGGCAGTGGCATCACTATGGAGGGCGGTGTGTGTGTGTGTGTGCAATGCGCGGACACCTCATGAGGAGGATCCGCGGCAGGATTTTTTAGCTCCGCAGCTGCTTTTTTGCAACTGCGGAGCTGAAACGTGCCAAAACCGGTGCGATTTCTGGGCCCTCCGCCCCGCCCCAGGTCTTAGAAGGCTTCAAATGAAGCCTTCTGGGAGTGGAGGGGGCAGGGTGAACTGCTAGCAATGAAACTGCCCTGGGGAAAGGCCCTGTCATCAGTACTGAAGATTCAAGGGTCAGCCGAGAATTATAGGGTAGAATCTTTCAAGTTACTCTGAAAAGTGCCTTGTCAATGTAAATGGAAATTGACTTAAAATCAAGATTCTTTTGGGGAGCTTGTTTTTGAAAGACTATCATTATGCTTTATCAGGAGTTCATGGAGTAGGTGGAAGCGTTGCCATTCCTGACGCTGCAAATAGCAGCATAAAACAAATTGGATTTTCCAAGTGGGTTGTGGAAAGGATTTTACAATTCTATGTTAAGGAGCTGACACATAGCCTTCAAAAAAATAGATCTGGAGAAGAAACAGAGATGCTTTAACTCATTAGACTAGTATTACATTATTAGTAGCCAAGTTGTGTATGATCAGTTAGTTAAATGGGCACTGATGACATTATTGTATGATTGCCTTCTGTCAAGAATTGAAATCCTTAGGAAAGGTTATTTTTCCCACAAAGATTTTCAGGTGGAGTATCAGAGAGGAGCTTAGGGTCATATCTACATCCCAGATGGGCAGCATAATCCTGCCTAACTTTAAACTGGAATAAAACAGACTATCAGCGAGATCCAGTGTATATTTCCAGCGCCAAAGCAAGCGGTCCGGCGCTGAAAGCAGTTGCAAATGTGACATAAGGCATGTTTGCACCTACTTTGGAATAAGGGAGGCCAGCGCAAGGCCGGCCTCCCTCACTCTGCTGCCAGAATGAGCATGCGGCCGCCAGAGGCAGGTAAGGTTCCCGCCGGCAGCCGCATGAGTGATCCAGGTGGTGAGGGAGGGGGGCCATTGGGCGAGCCGGCCCAGGAGTGGGCGGGGTCGGCCATATCCCTGTCCCCACCGGGCTGACTCGGCCGTTACATGGCCTCCTCCAACTTCCACCAGCTATTTAGCTGGCGGAAATCCGAGGAGGCCGATAGGGCCTGCCCCGGTTTACACCCAGGGAAGGGGATGAACGTCTCCTTCCCTGAGTAGACCTCCGGCCCACCGCATGGTGGGACGTGGCGGGGGATGGGATCCGGATGGCGGTCCAGGAACACCGTCCAGATCCTTACACAGGATTTCGTCCTATGTCTTAGTGTAAATCTGTTTGAATTGGTAGACTAGATATTGTCCTAGTCTAGGATGACAGAGATTAACCCAAGTATTCCAGGATGTCCTTTGGGGCAGTCTATTTATAGGGTCAGCAGACTGCCTACCACTACAAGATGTTTGACAGAAATGGTTGCAGAGAAAATTTGAGAAATGCACTCCAGGATCTCCTGCAATGTTGGCAGAAGACACTGGAGAGCAATTGTTGGCTTAGGGAAGGAGGAAGATAGGTCCTTGATTTTTATGTTCCAGGATCAGATCGTAGCAGTAAAAAAGGTGTGCTCCCTAAACAGAATGTCTGGAGTTTGGTGTGGATGGGTGGGGTAGAAAGGAGGGTTTTGTTCATCTTTGATAGAAGCATGATGCCATTTATCACTCACATAATCCATTTTTCTTGCATATCTCTTATTCTTTGTTGATCAGGCCAGATGTCACGTGGAACCATGGTTTAATCCTTGTTCCTCATGCCTCCTGGTTGCGTGCTCCCCCTTTCCCTTCACATGCATGGAGAGGAAGGTGTCTAATTCCAATAGCAGTTTAAAACAAGCTGGCATTCACCATGATGTCCGAACCTGGAGAAACGTTGTTGTAACCATAGTTGAGGAATAAGGCAGGATTGAAACAGGGATCCCACCAGCGAAGTACTACTTTGAACACTTGGAAGCACCAAAAACAAGATTATTTATGGATTTTAAATGTTCGCTTTTACATCAACACCAGATGAAGCCTTCCCAGATCCAAATGGCAGTGTGTGGTTCCAACTCTTTCCCTTATTTTCCTTCTTCACATGCAATAACTGAAGATGTTGTTCTACTTCTCTGTGTATTGGATAGATCATCCACATGCGAATTTGAACTTTCAGGACAGTACTACATAATTTTCAACACTGTTCTCACTGAGTAAAACTTTTCTAGCCTCTTATTCAACTCCACTTCACATCAGTCACAAAGGCAAGCGTCAGTAAAATTCCCTGGAGTACATGTTATATGTCCTTAGTGCAGTGATCCCCAATCTCTCCCACCCCCAACACAACTCCCCTGGTTCTTTTGTGCCGGGCCCAGGATGCACTCCCTGGGCCTCTGCGGGCCTCTGAACGCCTCTGGCAGAGACCAGAAGTCACTTTCGCAAAACCGGAAGTAAACCCAAAGTCACTTCCAGTTGCTTCCAGAGGCATTCTGAGGTCCAGGGAGTGTGTCCTGGGCCAGAGGCGTCGCTACGGTAGGGGCGGTACCGTAGGTTTCGCTGCGTCCTAGTCCCGTTTACCAAGCCAGCAGGAGGCAGGCCCCCCCTCACTGTCGGAGCTATTCCCTTGCGAAGAAAGCAATGGGCAGGGAATCTCTTGCCTGCTGCTTTCTCCACACAGAATGGCTCCGACGGTGAGGGGGCGGGGCCGCCTCCTGCCGGCTTGGTAAACGGGACTAGGACGCCATGAAACTTACGGTACCGCCCCTACCGGAGTGACGCCTCTGTCCTGGGCCCAGTGCAACCTGGGAGCGACCTCCAATTGCATCTGGTGGGCTCCAATTTGAAGGCAACCAAGCACAAGGGTGGGTGGGCTCAACTCTGCGACCCACCACGTATTGGACCGCAACCCACAGTTTGGGAAGCGCTGCCTTAATGTACAGTATAATTTGTCATCTGCCTCTCTGCACTGGACTGCTTGCTTCAAAAAAACATTTGCACAAATGGCACTAGCAGATTGTGACCCATGTAGGATGACTGTGTGTTGCCAAGCAGTGAAAGACAGCTTTTATTTATAACTTTAGCTTCTCTGAGCATCAATTGAGGACAATTTGTTTTAAGCCATCTAGCTACCGGTACTGTTGATCTAATGCTAAATTATTTCTTTCTGTTAGCTTTCTGTTAACTGTGACCTCTTAAGAACAGCTGCAAAGAAGGTTTCAGGATCCTGAAGATCTTGTCAGCAATGCCCATGGACAATATGTTTAATTGCAGTGACCCTCAACTTCTAATAACCCTTTGAAAGGGGATGATGCAGAGGCAAAGCTCTGCTGTTAAGGGATTTCTGGAAATTTCTGATAAGAGCTGATGCATTTTGTGCTAATAAACATTGTGTGAGAGCTGGCTTTTAAAAACTGAAGTTCATGCTATTTTTTATTTATATTGGAGAAAGGCGGGATAGACTATAACAACACAGGGTGTATATATATTGCCCCCTTTTAGTTGGAGATGCCAGAGACTGAGACTGAGATTTTCAGCATGAAGAGCACTTGATCTACCATTGAGCTATGGCCCCAACTCCTAAATACTCTGCCTAACTACCTACTCATCCTTCCATCCGTCATGTAAAAATTGGTCACTTTCCAAAGTACAAAGCCTTTACCTGGACAGGATACACTAATAAAGGAATAAACTAGTCCAAGTTGTGTCAACTTTTGTCTTCATGATGCAGGCCACCTAATCAGTGTGATTCAGTATGAGGTATAGACATGGGATGCTCAGGTTCACATACTTGCTCAGCCCTGAAGCTCTCTGGATAGTCTTGGGCAAGCCATAGCCGAACCTTCTTCTCAGGATGTTGAGATAATGATTGAGAACACCTTATGTATCTCATCTCAAGTTCCTTGGAGGAGGAGGAGGAGGAGGAGAAAAGTGGGATATAAATTTGATAAACAATCCCTTCATGTTATTTCCACTACTCTTGCACAACTAACAGACCAATCCTGCCTAAAAAGCGGTGGCCGGCCAAAGTGGCAGGATGCAGCCCGTGCCAACATGGCCAGGGCTCATTCATCCAATGGGCCTCCTCAAATGTGGTGCACGTCTGGGGAGGCCGGCCTGGGAAGGCGAAGCATATATCAGTGCAGCCTGACACCATTATCCCCACCTCCTACCGGGCCGGGCCGGTCAGTGGCCCCCTCCCCAGGCCCTCCTGCCACGCAGCGCAGGGCTTACCTGGGTTGGGCACTGCGGAGTCCGGGGAACGGCCAAGTGAACAGCGCTGGCCTCTGCACCGGTGCCACTGACTCCAGGGATGCTGTGAAAGTGCCTTGGGCACTTTTGTGACACCTTAGGGCAGCAGAGCGCTTACTCTGCCAGCCTAAACATAGGCTAGATTGCGGCCTGAGGCAGTTTAAACAGCAGGTTGGTGGGGGGGACCCCCTCCATCTGCCCACTCACCTCCACTCTCCTCCTCCAGCTTCCCCTCCCTGGTCTGGAAGAGGAAGAGGGGGATGGAACAGAAGCGGAAGTGTGGATGAGAGGAGGTGGTGGGCTAGAGCATCTCCAATGCTCTAGCAGCCCATCACTCTCCCCTCCTTCACACATTCTTCTGCAATCTGTCTGTCATCCAGATACTTTTCCAGCCCAGGGAGTGGAAGAAGCAGAGGTTGGCACATCAGGAAGAGGGGGCAGTATTTGGCACACTGTCTCAGGTTCTGGGAGGTCTTAGGCTGCTCCACGAGAATTGCATTGGTAGTTAATATGATGCACTGATTTGGGGGTGAAACAATTCTGTTAATTGCAGATAACATCTTTCCTTGTGAACACATTTTCTATTAACAAATACTGATAAATATGGAATCTGCTAGTATTTTACAGTACTGTATTTAATAGCATCATTAAATACTGTTAAATCGAAATATTGCAAGTCGGTCTAATTATTTCTTCTGTAATGAATTAGAAAGTAAAATAAGAAACCTGACCAAGTTAGCTTTGCTGTTGAGCGGATATTTCCTTATTGAATCTGGAAAAGTAGTTTTCACAGCCAATCAAATCACCTTACTTCTTAGGTTACCTCCTCTCAAGAGGTTAATTAAAAGGGTCAACCATGCTTAGGGAAGTCTGTGAACACTCAAGGATAAATATAACTCCTTTGTTTGATCCCTTCAAGAAACTTTATCTGTACTTTAACCCTCACCCCGAATGTCTTTTCATCATAGGCACCATATTTGCATAATTGGAAACATGTTTTTTCCAACATTATCCTCAAAGTACAGCATCCTAAAATCATTGGAAGTGATTTTCAAAATGCAGCCATTGTTGAATACTTCTTACTCAACTCAAGGGTGCTTATGTGAGCAGAACCTTCCTGGCAATAATTTCAAATGGTGGGCCAGTAGAGCCTTTGAAAGAAGTGTCCATGCTGTAAAAGGAGGATATTGGTGTAGGTCAGCATTCCTAGCTAACAGTGCAATTCAGCGCAACGATAGACTGGCAGAGCGAGTGCCGTAAGGCACTATCACAGCACCCAAGGAGTAAGCGGTGCCGAGGTAGGCGCCACTCACTCCGCCGCCAGCCAACACCTGCATCACTGGACACAGGTAAGCCCTGTGCCAGGTGGTGCGAGGGCATGGGGAGGACGGGCCGGGGTGGTGGGGGAGGGGTAATTAGCCGACAAGGCCAGGGATGGGGGCAGGGATATCGGTGTCTTCCCAGGCCTGGCTGGCTTTACATGGCCTCTCCAGATTTGCGCTGGCCATATTGCTGGCGCACATCTGAGGAGGCCCATAGGTGCCTCTGGGGCTCTTCCCGGGGAAAAGGGACAAAACAAACGTCCTTTTCCCCAGAGGTGTGCCCCAGCTCTGCCAGTGCAGGCCCGATCCCTCACAGGATCCGGGATAAGGTTCTTCTGGGAATGGTGAGCGCTAGTTTAAGCCACGTCTCCAACATTAAGCCTAAGCTTTTGTCACTGAACGTGCACACATCCATCACCAGTTTCCTTTGAGTCATCTTTTTGTCCATGCCTTTTCTTCCTGCTGTTACATTGGTACCTAAGAAGTTGCCTTCTACCAAGTCAGACTATTGGTCCATCTCTTGTCCATGCTGATTGCCAGCAGCTCTCTAGGGTTTCATACAGAGATTGTTCCCAGCTTTACCTGGAGATGCCAGGGGTTGAACAGGAGTTCATTCTGCATGCAAATTATGTGTTCTACCACTTCAGCCCCTTCCTGTGTGTTGTCTCCTTTACAGCTGAAATTTAGATGGCAAACTCCTTGGGTAAGGACCTGTCTTTTTATTTTTGCTTATGAAGCACCCTGAACATTGATGCTGTTGTGTATATATAAATATGAGACATGGATTATAAAAATCAGTGTTTGTTTGATGACTTAAACTTGATTTGCGATGAAAATTGTTCCTGCAAACAAATATATGTTAGGTGGCCAAGTCTACCATGCATGATATTTCTATTAGGCAAGAAAGACACTCCCATTGTTTACATGGTATCTACACAGAGGATCTTTGGAACAGCAAAATTACAGACTTCATCTCATGATTGTGTTCCTAGGTTTGTTTTTATCTCATATAACAAAGAGGCAGGCATTGGAAATTCGATGAGGCCTCTGCTTGCAACCCTATTTCCAGTAATATTTCAGGTTGTACTTTGCAATTACTACCTTCACCAAAAATAGAATTCCAGGAATAGCTGGCAATACAATTTCTAATTATCAATCCCTTGGCTACAGAAACAACAATTTACAATCAAGGTGGAATAGTGATGGTCGAGGCTGGTGATGCCGCCATAATTGCTGAGTCAGTGTCCGGTGTGACACTTACCTCACCTCATCATTATTTTTTGCAAGCTTTCCTGGCACCACACGCCTAGGCTGTTTTTGCACTTGATAACTATTATTGATGCAAGAGAGTATCTCAGAGACCAGACACTGGAAAAACAGACTCAGAAAAACAAGACACGATTTAGCAAAGCATGCCCCCAATTATCTGCATGGCCTGGGAAGGATTCACGACAAATGAATAATCACATATTTGGATAAACAGAAGCACTGTGTGTTAGGGTTATATTGATGAAGTTGGCGATAGCTCAGGTATTGCACTTTCAAATAAATGTCAGCTTGAGTGAAGTGTATTGGAGATTGCTTTGAATTCTGCTTGGGATTGACATTAAAGCTCCCTTCCTCCACCACCCACCTTTATGTTTTCGTGTTTTGTTTCTAAAAGACACATTTAATGCATGCTAAAAACAAACAAACAACAAGATGCTAGGCTCCACAACTCTAAAGACTGTTGCTTAGAAACATCCTTTGATGAGCAATGAAGTTACTTCTCCTAGTGAAGCAAGAACAACTGTCTTTGAGATCTGGAAAAACTTCAATACTCATTTCCGTTAAAAGATCAGCACGCACAACCCCATGCTCTTGCTAGGAAATCACAAGATTTTACTCAGTTCCTTTGTAGGTTTTGTTGTACATGAAAGAAAGAAGCCGCTTGGTACTCTCTTCCATAGCCTTTTACCAACAAGGATGCTAATTAAGGAGCTCGAGAAACGTTTGCCCTGGATATAAGACAAAATTTCCTGAAATGCCCACCTGCTGATACATAAGAGACATGTGACACCTGCTTGAGAGTAAGCCTCATTGAACACTATGAGGTTTAAATAAACATGTTTAACTTTGGGTAGATGTGTGTGGAAGGAGACCTCACCTATGTAAGAGTTTCCCATGCTCGTGAACTGATGTTTCAGTGACCCGTGTTAAGCAGGATCAAATGTTGATTGCTTTCCTGCAGTTAGAAGTATCATGCCCATTCTTTGCAACAGAGGACACAGTGCTAGTAGTGTACCCTGGATGTAATGTTTCTTCAGGGTAAATATGATAAGACTGTAGACAATGTACATCTTAAGACTGGCTTGTTCGTGAGAAAGAGTAACATCAGACTATTCAAATGTAATCATATTTTGGAGAACTGTAGTTCAAATTAATCATGACTGGTTTTTGTGATTAATACTGAATTTACAAGTTTTTCCACTTTTTTTTTAATTACCAGATTCAAGAATAGTATCATTTGTGAAAATGTCCTTAGTTAAAATGGGTGTCGTCTGACAACCTCATTTGCATTCTGAGTTTGGCATGCCACAGAAGATAAGAAAGCAGATGAAACCACAGATATATCTTGGTGAGGGAAGAAGTCAAGAGGAAAGTTTGGGAGCTCTTGCCAGCCATAGCAAGAGTCTGTTCATTTAGAAGTAAGTCTCTTTGAAATCAAGGATGCATGCTTCTGCATAAACATAATTCGGAGGGAAGGACTTCAGAACCAGTCCATGAATGAGACTCAGTGGATCCAGGGTTCAGGTCAGGACATTGGTAGAGGCAGTCACCATCTTCCCTGCCAGTCCACACCAGTGGCGTTCCTACACCCCCCCCCATGGGGGGGCACCGATGCACCCCCCCACATGACACCACATGCCCTGCTCTCTGGGAGACGTGATGTCATTTTTGCGCACCACTGCCTAAATTCGGCGGCAGCGCAGCGCAAAAACACACACACCGGCGCTTTTAGGCCCATTTCAGAGCCAAACCGCGCCCAGGAGGGCGGGCAGATCTTGCGGCCAAAGACGTCTCCAAGAGAATGAAAAGCGGCGGAGGGGGTGATGGATCCAGAGGCAAGTACACCCCCCACCGCTTGGCGCCCCGTCGGCTTGGGCCCCCCACCCTGCCCCCCCTAATGACACCTCTGGTCCACACACTTACCTGGAGGTGGCAAAAGCTGCCACCGCCAGGCAGCTGCTGCCCTCTCCCATCCTGCACCCTGCTACAAAGGCAGAGGGTGGGATCAAGGATCGAAAGGTATAGGCATCTAAAAGAATCACTGTACCCTAAGGAATAATTCATCCCTTCAGTGGAAGGCAGTGTCACTGTCACCATCTTTGTTTTATGACTAAGATACCACAAAAGACAGAGATGTGTAATTTTGTTGACTCTTGCCTTTCTTTCTCATAAGATGCCTGAAGCCCTTTTCCCCAGTCATCGACATGAATTTCAGCCATCTCTTCCACAGTCATCAATAAGGACCACCAATCCTTGTATAATTGCAGGCTCTTCTTCCAGTATTGATTACCTGAACATATGTGTCAGGGCCAAGTCCTTATTTCCCAACACTAAAGGACCACACTGAAGTTCTTGCTCCTCAAAGTCTGGATGCAATTGGTAGCTTAGGAATCTTTGCAAACTTGATGCAATTGCAAGCGAAGTAATCAATGATACACTATGAATAAGAATTATTTCACTGCCCTGTCTTGCTTCATTGCGTTATTGTCAAAGTATTGTTATTGTTATGCAGATTATCACTGAATTCAATGCGGCAGATGTCCAATTCATTTCAATGGGTTTCTAGGTACTGAAGATAATACTTGAAGATAACATTGCTGGTGACACTGTTGTCAATACTATTCATGGAACAAAGGCCTGATTGGATGAGATGCATAATCAAAGCAACCAGGACCCCATGTAACCATTCTGAATTATAAGCCTGTGTATTATCATAACAATAAGATATATTTCTTCTTTTGATAAATAGCATGAAGGACAATAAGTCCATTTCACCGATTAAACTGCCATCTTTCCTCTGAATCTGATCTTTGATTTTAGTTGGACTAGTGGAAAGGCACATGCAATGCTAATTGTGTACATGCTTTGAACACAGAAGGCCCTTGTTTCGATCTCTGTCATCTCTAGGTAGGGCTCTGGGAAAGATCCTTGCTTGCAAACCACGACCAGTCTGTGTAGACAGTACTGAACTAGATGGACTAGTGATATGATTAAGTGTAAGGCAGCTTTCTACGTACATATAGATTTCAACTAAGCTTGCCTGTGACCAGTGACGTAGCTGGGGGGGGGCATGGGGCCCACTACCCCAGGCAGCAAGCCAGAGGGGGGCATCATGCTGTCTGCAGGGGGCGCGCATCGCTCGCTGCTCTGAGCAGTCGGAGCAGCAAACAAAGTGAAATACGGCCCACCCTCAGCATCTGTTTGGCTCCAAACTGGAGCCATTCTGGAAGCGAGCGGGACGATGACACGAGGAGCAGGGCAGCCCTGGGTAATGGCCAACCCAGCTACGACAGTGCATCTCACTAAGTAGGCTCTAAGTCCACCATAAATGGCTTGGCCCTTAAGTTGCCACTAAACTCTTTTTTTGCAAATACAAAAACCTGTTTACCAGGAGAAAAAGTGAGTAGCAATCTAATCCTTTCAAATTGCCTTGACTGTTTAAAAAGCTCTTGTCTATCTCCAGCCGTATTTTAATCCAGCCAAGAGGGTGACAATGTGTAAAGACTTCTCCTATTCAGCATTATTATTTCTTTATAAACTGAGTAGCATTGAAGTAGATAATGTGGCGAATAAATTCTCATTTTATTTTCTTGTGGGTTTTTCTTGTTCATAGGCTATTTTGCATTATGGCTGGACCAATAATGCTTCATAAGTAGGGTTACCAGAAACGCCCGGCACTCGGCCGGGACTGGGGGGTGTGGCCGGGGGCGTGGCCGAGGGCGGGGACTTCCTCCCTTGAGGCTGGGAGCTCTCCGGAACAGCCCGAGTTCATTCGGTCCGTTCCGGAGAGCTCCCAGGCTCGTCGCGTACTTGCGCGACGCTGGGTGCTCTCCGGAACAGCCCGAGTTCACTCGGTCCGTTCCGGAGAGCTCCCAGGCTCGTCGCGTATTTGCGCGACGCTGGGAGCTCTCTGGAACAGCCCGAGTAAACTCGGGCTGTTCCGCAGAGCTCCCAGCTCTCCGGAACGGCCCGAGTGAACTCGGGCATTTCCGGAGAGCTTCCAGCGTCGCGCAAATACGCGACGAGACTGAGAGCTCTCCAGAACGGCCCGAGTGAACTCGGGCTGTTCCGGAGAGCTCCCAGCGTCGCGCAAATACGCGACGAGACTGAGAGCTCTCCGGAACGGACCGAGTGAACTCGGGCTGTTCCGGAGAGCTTCCAGCGTTGAGTGCTTCCAGTCTCGCGCAAACGCGCGAGACTAGGAAGATTAGGGACAGAGACATGCTGCAGCCACGATGCAGCCGGCCGGCCGGGGCCGGGACTAAAGTACAGTTGGGGGGGACGGGGGGACAAAAGGGGCTTACCGGGACTTTCCCGGTCATTTCCGGGATGATGGTAAGCCTATTCATAAGTCTCTTTGAGTTATGCAGACAAAAACTCCTAGTGTCCTAAGACTCCTTCAACATTTTATTGTGTCGTATCAGATTGACACTGGGAGAAGAATTGATGGATTATTACTCAGTTTCCCCCAGTTATGACCCCTTCAACAAAAACTGCTCGTAGAATTTCTAGAACTGGTGTGACATCCTATCGTTCCTAAACATATGAGCTGTAGGAAGGTAGGAGATGTTCTTCAAATATCCAGTTCAATTGTCGCCTCAGCTTTTTCCAAAAGGTATTAGATGCAGCATTGTGGTGACAGGCTCCTTTCCTGATCTATGTCATACATTGGAACACCTGAACAGACAGACAAGCATGCACGGGCATGCATGTGCATGCATACGTACAGGCAGAGGGCTCAGTTCAGTCACTTTGAGAAATGTGTGTTGCCATGACTAGACACTTGTTTGCAAATACAAAACCACGTTTATCAGGAGCAAAAGTGAGTAGCAATCTAGTCCTTTCAATTTTTTTTGGGGGGGGGGAACACCTATTGTCTGCACCTATTGTCTATCTCCAGCCGAGCCTACACCCTCCCCCCAATATGGTCATTAATTCAGTGCACATATAGCATCTGAAAAGGACTTATAAGTCCAGTATTTTTATTTGCTCTGTACTCCATTCTTCCTCCCATGCTGGTCTTCTTTTTCACCTACGAGTGCAATGTGAGAGGCACCAGGCTGTTTCATTGTTTGCTACTGAAGCTTTTTTAAAGGTTCAACTTCCCCACAGGAAAAGGAAAGCAGAGTTCAATGTTCATAATCCAGTCCTCTCCTTCAACCTTTGTGTGTTCTTTGCTCATTTCTTTGCCATTCACCCTTCTCTTTTGGGCTGTGTAGTTTTAAACTATCTGACCTTTTCTGATGTGGTTTGTTATTGTTATTCCCTTTTTTTAATCAAAGAAAGGTTGAGTGCTCCAGAGACCTTTGTATGCTGGGGCGGTGAATGCTCAGCACATAGGCTTTTTGAACCAAACTTGCGAAGGCTCCTGTACTTGGGAGGCGTCAGTCTTGCTTGGAAGTAAGTTCTGCTGAAATCAATCAAACTTGAACCCTATTCAGTCATTCTCCTCCACATATATCAACGGTGGGGAACCTCCGGCCTGTGGGCCGGATCCGGCCCATGTGATGATCCGGTCCAGCCCGTGTGGGACCGGACCGATCTGGCCCACGCGAGACCGGACCGGAGGCTCCGCCACCGCGCGCCTCCTCCTTTTGAAAGTGGCCTTCCTGTACCTGCGCAGATCGCCGCTGAGGCCGAGAGGGCAATCTCTTGGCCTCAGCAGCGATCTGCACAGGTATAGGAAGGCCGCTTTCAAAAGGAGGAGGCGCCGAGGTGACGCGTTAATTACATAGTTAGGATTGGGCTGGAAGTGTTGCGCATAATAAGGGATAATGTCATTAAATGCAGCTTTTCCACCATTGCACTGAGAGAAGCTGCATTTGGTAGCAGTGGGATCCTTTGTATCTTCATTGAGCGTTATCTCTTTCAGATGTAACAATGATAGCCAAGTAGATAGCAGAATGATAAGTATTTCAAGTTGGGAAGTCCGATACATTTGCATAAGGAACAGAAAAGATATCTTGAGAGAGCATAGCTCAAGAAGTTAATTTCCTGTATTTGATATTGCTCATGAATACCGCCCCAAATATAAAATGGTAGGTTTCATTTCTGTACTGTGCTAGTATACTCAGAATGAGGTAGCTCATGAGATGTGATCCAATTATTCAAGACTTTTAATCTCAGTGAGGTATTTAGCTTTTTGCATTAATCTAGACATTCGAGAAAAGAGGTATTAAATGTCTAGAAAGGAAAAGGCCTTTATAAGAAATGAAGGTTAGTAAACAGTACACTGAATTCCAGGAAACATCACAAGGTGTTCTGGCAAGGAAAGGAAACAAAAGGAAAGGAGAGAGAGAGAGAGAGAGAGAGAGAGAGAGAGAGAGAGAGAGAGAGAGAGAGAGAGAGAGAGAGAGAGAGAGAGAGTCTTCAATCATATGTGTAAAAATAGTAATCATGTACCCTGAGTTCTTAAGGTGGACTGTAAATCAAATTACTGTACATAAATGAAGGAAAGTTGTTCCAGAAAAATTTGGAGGGAGTGAAAAAAGGGACGATTATACGAGTGACTGTAATAAGAGGTTTTCTTCCAGTAATAGCCCAGGTCAGGGTGCTCATCCAGGATTAAAGTTTTGGATGGTTATAGATTTCCCCATTCACTGAACAGCAGCCAGAGGAACTGGGTACAGGGTAACCTGCACCAAGTTGTCTGAAAGGCAAACTAGAAGAAGGAATGGTCTTTATCTGACAAATGGCCTAATGATATTTGGATGTCACACCGACTTCACACAGATGCTGACGTGATGATTGTCTTATCTTAAGTGCATCCAGGCAACACCACACCAGCGCAGTCCTCCCAGTATGCTGGTGTGGCCCTTCCCAGGAAGACCGACAATGTCCATGGAAACCCCGACACAACCCGTCACCCATGGAGCAGCATCCTGACATCGGCTCATCATTGGCATGACATTGGTGCGACGTCCGTGCATCTCATCCGTTTTGTGCCCATGCCGTGTCAGTGTTATGTCTGTGCATCCTCAGTGTGATGTCCGAGGAGCCAATCACTGCATCCACCCAGCCCCAGAGATGACAGAGATGTGCTTGCAGGATGAACAGGACAGGGGCAGGAGCAGGCACAGGGTCAATGAGTGGGACACCCCCCTGCCAGTCACTGGAAAAGAGCAACACAGCAACAGGTATGTTGCTAACCCCATGCTAACCATGGGGAGGTGTCCCAAAGACAGCTTGGGACACACACACACACACACACACAGACACACACACACATACACACAAGGATGCCACACCACCTCCACCTTGTACGGGAGCTGCAGTGGCATCAGCAAAGGAGGAAAATCAAAGACCTGCTAGGAACCCCCTGCACACGAGGTTCATCCCCTTATCCTACATACACAAATGCACCCATCCAAGGATTACTTTTTTGACCAGAGCGAGGAGTCCGATCTAGTCTAGTCCAACTCTGACTATTCTCCTGACAGCAGCTCTTCCAAGTCTTGGGCAGGCCTTTCTCAGCCATTTGGAGGCCCTGGAGCTGCAGAGGATTTAAGTTGGGATCTTATGATCTATGGACCCTAATGATCAGTTCTGAACTGGCCTGCAGTTGCTAACCAGGAGGTTATAGCAACTAGAGCATTCATAGAAAACAAAACCCAACAATCTATCTTCCTCCTAGCCATGATTTTCACTATTCATATAATATCAACAACTATTTTCTTTGGTGTAGGCTGTGGTTTCCATGTTGGTTCTAGATAATAAAAAGTACAGCATACAATGAGCAATATCTTTTTTTGGTTCAACTTCTGCCAATTTAGAAAAAGGCTTTTTGAGGTATGCAGAGCTCTTTATCATGGAGACAGTGTCTGTTTTCCGTGCTCGTGCTTTGAAAGTATAATTGGAAAAGACTTTCTGTTCATTCTTTTCTGGCATTAGCAATTTTTACCCTGTTTCGTTCAACAACCCATTTTGGATCTGATGTTTTAAATTCTGCATGTAGCCCTACTGCTGGAAAAGAAGCCCAAATAATAATGAGATCATTTCGCTAACAATAGTTTCATTATCCTGCCAGCTGCTGCTATTTTATGGGCTCCCCCCCCAAAAAAAGTGCCCTTTTGTGTTCTTCTTTTTGGTTGTAATGTTTCTTTAATTGAATGTTAGAAGAAATCCAATGGCTCAATGGCACAAAACTTGTAATTCTGGCCACAGGTAATTTTTTGGATTGGCTGAAGGGATATAGGAAGCAACCATCATGGTTCTTGAAATGAAACTATGCATTTCAAGGCCAGTTTTACAACAATCTGCAAACAATTTAGAAACAGATGGGCAGCCCAATTCTGTGTAGGATACGGCACCCGGCCTAAAGGGCCGGACGCCGTATCCTATTGTGAGAAATGCCTTAAGACTACTGAAAGACCCAGGACCAGAAGTGTTTCTACAGTGGGGGCGGTACTGTAAGTTGCACCCCGTCCTTGTCCCCGTTTACAACCCGGAACGAGGCAGCCCCGCCCCCTCGCCGTCAGAGCCATTCCATGAGGCAAAGGCAAGGCGGAGGGAGTCTTAATTCTGCCAGCATTACACAGCGTTTTATCTACTACTGATATTCATTATTGGAGGAGGTTTTCTGTCAAAAATGAGCATCTAGTTTCTAGTTGCTGAAGGACATCTGTTCTGTATTTTTCCATGCAAAACTTCATTTGCAAAATTTTTCCATGAACATTTTAAAACTCTCCAATGACGGATCTTCTCTCTGTCTGATAGTTGTAAACCTAAGGCAGCCATAGAATATGAAATCTTTACAGCCACTGTGTTTCCTTTGCAGACCAGCAATCTTCAAAATTGGATCTCCTATCACTTTGAATTGCATTCTTCCCTGGCACATATAATTTATAAATCACTGGGATTTGTATACACGGAGCTAAGGGCATTTCTGTGCTGGAGATCTTTTTTTCCTTGGGCAGGTTATGCATCAGCTTTGGATCAATATGCAACTGCCCCAGCAGATCCGCACTAAATTAGGCCTTCAAAGTAGAGTCTTTGAATGCAATTTAGAGAGCAGTTTATAATGAACACTAGCACGGGGTCATCTTCATGGCCTCCTTTGCTAAGCTCTGCTATGTTGAACTTTCAGTAGCAGGAGATGCAGTAATGCCCTTTACAGACCAGCTAAACCTACTTTTGCTTTTCTTTGTGAACATTCAAGCATTCATGTAGGCAAGTCTGCCTGAGGTAGAAAGCTGAAGGCAGCCCCAGAAGCTGTGAAGAACTGCCCTAAGAGGTCGTCATGTTAGGGATTCAGAAGGAGTTTTCTTCCAAGTCAGATTAGCCAGTCACCTAGGAAGCTGGATTTGCCATTCCATGTGGCTTGGATTATGTATGCTCAGGAAAAGTCAAGCAATCTGCGCTATGGTATTCACTGGCGTCGCTCTAGGTGGGGCGGAAAGCTAATTTCTGCAGCGTTCCGCCCCACCGTTACTCTCCGGTACGAGGTGCCCCGCACCCTCGTTGTAGGAGCCCGTCAGCGGAGAGAAAGCAACACGCAGGAGAGTCCCTGCGCATTGCTTTCTCCTGCGCGTTGCCTTCGATCCACCGACAGGCTCCGACGACGAGGGGGCGGGGCACCTCATTCCGGAGAGTAACGGTGGGGCAGAACGCTGCAGAACTTAGCTTTCCGCCCCACCTAGAGCGACGCCAGTGATGGTATTTCAGATTGGTGGAACTTGCTTGCTTGTGTTCTTGTTTGTAGTTCACTGGTCTGAATGACATGAATCAGTGTGTGGGAAATTCTGTCCTGGGACACCAAGTTGGACTTTCTGCCTTTGAACTCTTCCAACTGTATAGCCATTGTTTCCTGAGTTCATGACTTCTCAAATGCCTAATGCAAGAGAAACTGTGTGTAATGGCCAGTCTTGGCCAATAGTCACTATAATATAAATATAGTTTCAGAAGAGTTACTGCCGCTGTGCTGGCTTCTCTGAATGGCAGTGGTTCTCCAGGGTCTCAAACAGGGTCAGCCTTACTGGCTTTTTAACTGAAGATGACAGAGATTAACAGCCCAATCCTGTCTAGAATGCAGTGGTGGCACACCTAAGGGGGGGGAAGGGACATTTGTCCCATTTCCCCAGGTAGAGCCCCAGCCTCGGCAAAATAGCCAGCGCAAATCCGAGGAGCTGGTATAAGGCCAGTCAGCAGAGCACACTGACGATGGTCCCTCCCCCATCCCTGGCCTATTGCCCCCTCTCTTTCCACCCCACTCCACCCTCCCCACGCCCCTGCCCCAACCGGTGGAAAACCTACCTGTGTTCACCGGTGTCGACTGCAACCCTGGGCAGAGGGAATGGTGGTGGCAGCCTCTCCGCCAACGCCGCTTACTCGCCAGGTGTAAAAAAAACCCGTGCCTTATGGCACGTTTACGATACCCGGTGCCAGCAGAGCCATCGCTCCACCAGTGCTTCTTTACACAGGATTGTGTCATAAATCTAGGACCTTATACAGGCAAAATATTCACTCTGCCGCTGAACTGCGGCCCTTTCTATAGGGAGGTCAATATTTATATATGTACAGTATACACAGAATATATATACATCTTATGGCCCAATCCTATGGGCTGGTAGCTATGAGGGCCCCACCATTGCAACAGGCCTTCCGTTGTTCTCTGCCACATTGCCGCCAGTGCAGTAGCCAGAAAGCCACACACTGCCAACAGTGCAGCAGAGACTAGCTGCTGGCAGGGATCTGCCAACCGAGGGGTGCATCAGGGCAAGAAGGGGTGCATCACAGTGGGTTGAAGCAGATCATGGCAGAACCGACAGCTGCTGTATCCTGAACCCCCATCCTGGGCAGGACATGCCCCCCAGCAGGCTCCTCAGAGCTACACCAACAAAAGCGCTGGCGTAGCTTTGAGGAGTCCTATTGGGGACCCTTCTATGCCCTACACCTAGGTAAGTTTTTCTTGTCTTACCTCTCTTGCCCAGCCTCTTCCCAGGAACAGTGTGTTGGATGTAGCGGCTAGCGCACCAGCGGCCTTGCATCCCTCGCGCCACTCCAGGATAGGATTGGGCTGTTATGTTAATTGGAGGCATATTAGCAAACAATAAATAATTATTCTCATGACTCCAATTTGTGCCCCTCTAATTGGAATGTTTTTACAGAGCTCATGATAGCTATCTATTATATTTGCTCTTTCCATTTCTAATGTGCCCATGGTGATTTCACATTAGGAGCTGTAAGCAATTTGCCATTTGTTCCTAACGATGACAGGTTGTGCTCACTGCCCTGCCCTGCCTTGCCCATTCAAAGCTCATTCAGACTGTCTGCTTGAGATGGCTGATGAGCGTTTTCTAACAATTCATCCGAAGTCACCTTGAGGTCATGTTCCACCTGCTGTTCTTGATGAGAAACTTGTATGAATGAACCGCCAGATTAATTTTTTAGATGCATGCACTGCTTCATGAGCACAAGCACATCTGCTAATTAAAAGAAGATGGATGTAATTATGCCAGATGTAGAATTTTTATCAACTCATTTCCAAATAGTTACCTTGTAATTAAGTGTTTCATTAGTGCTCAAGGTAGGCCTAGGAACACATAAAACACTTTGCCTGGAAAGTTAAACATTTGCTTGGAAATACAATAATTGGATCCGACCAGTTTTGCAGTACTCGGCAAAGGGTAAAAAACAAACAAACAACCACAACAAATAATTAGACTCCTGATCCCAACAACTGCTCGCATCAGAACTGTTGCTGGAAAAAGCATCCCAGGAGCAGCTCGTCTTGATGCTGCTGTTCCGGACAGTAATAGAATTAATTGGCTGATAGGAACAGACACTTCCAATGAACTCCAGAGGTAATGTAGTACCATGAAGGGTAATGTATGTCTAGGGTTTAGCTAGATGGGTTAGCGTCCATTTAAAAAGAGCATGCTGGCTTAAGTCTGTGCATATGGCTATTTTGCAAGGAAGCATTCCATGCTTCCTTGCATTCCTCCAAGTTCATTCCTCCAAGTTCCTTTTCTTCCACAATTTTTTCTGAGGCTGGTGCATTCTTTGTGTGCTAGCCTCATTCAAAGGACTGGAGACTGTATGGAAACAGTGTTTGGCAGTGGCTTGCACTCAATGAAGTCATACTTCCGAATGTACTAAGGACAGGAGGTCTGGCTCAGTTGGTAGAGCGGCCGTCTCATATGCCTGAAGATCCGAGGACGGCAGTTCGTGACACCCAGAAGTATCCGTGTGCTGTCGGAGAGCTGTCAACATGCCGGACTGTGAAGGAAACCACCTGGAATGAAGGGTTCTAGGGTTCTACAAGATTAGAACATTTGTATTGTAAAAACCGCTTTGGTTTAGAAATGCCTGCCTATGTAAACCGCCTTGAATTAAAGTTGGAGGAGATATCCAATGACCAAGAAAGGTGGTATATAAATACTGGGATGATGATGATGATGATGATGATGATGATGATGATGATGGTGGTGGTGGTGATGATGGTGGTGATGATGATGATACTATAGAAGGGGAGTCCTGGTAGCAGGTTTCTTCCCTGCACAGTTTCAGTAATGGAAGCCACAGGTGTGGCAACTTCCAGTGCTGGTGCCAGGTTATTGGGAGCCCTGGAGCAAAGCCCTTTATCATATGGCAGCTCCCTGATGGTGTATTAGGTGCTGCCACTGCCACCAGTATTGAGGATTCAGGGATTGGGCCCTCTGATAAGAGTGGGCTCTCAGCCAAACATGGCCAAGTTCTAATGCCACTCCTGGCAACATAATTATTGCCCACTCTATCACCTCTCCGGAGCTGGGGCAGTGCTGGAGTAAGGAGTGGCCACGTTGTGGACTTTTCCCACAAGATCTTCCACATAGAGTATGGTGTTGTCATATCTCAACATCTCTGAAGAAGCACTGCCCATATAAAGTCTCTGCAGTATGTACAGACCTTTCACGTCTTCTGGAGAGCCAGGCCTGGTCCAGCAATGAGGCAAGATGAGGTGGGCTGACTCTCATGATCTTGCACCCGTTTGCCACCTCTACAGCCATGTCACCTAACCAGTGGCGTTTCCACGGTAGGGGCAGCACCGTAAGTCACGCCGCGTCGAGTACCATGTTAAGGAACCGAAATGAGGAGGCGCCGCCCCCTCGCTGTTGCAACCATTGTGCGCGATGGTTGCAACAGTGAGGGGGCGGCGCCTCCTCATTTCGGTTCCTAAACATGGTATTCGACGCGGCGTGACTTACGGTGCCGCCCCTACCGTGGAAACGCCACTGCACCTAACTCCCTTTTACTTCTTACCCCTTTCTCCTCGCTCTGCCACTCTGTTTTGAAATAGAGCAGCAGAGCAAGGCAGAACAAGGAAGTTGGGAGAAGCACTGCCCTATTTGCAGCTAGACAACGTAAACCGCTTTGAGAACTTTTTTTGTAGAAAAGCGGTATATAAATATTAATAATAAGAAAAAATACTAGACACTGGAATGTCATGAAAAAGTTATTGCCTTTGAAAGTCCTTCCTCTTCCTCTGTTTCCTTGGAACCCTTCACTTCAATCTCTTTCCTGTGACCTCCCCCCCCCCACATTATTGCCCTGTATGACAGCCAAAACTGGCCATGTTTCAGTTCTGGCCTGTTCTTGATCTATGGAAAGAGGCAAGGACAAACATATAGGTTGTCCCGTATTTGCCAGGGCTGAAGTGGAGTCACAAGAACACAGTGCACCTAGAGTATTCCCCCCCTATGGGGGTATATAAATCCAATAAACAACATCATCATCATCATCATCATCATAGACGGCAGAAAGGCAAGGAGCGAACAGAAACCAGCTCTCAAGAACATTGCCCCTGCAGAACCATTTCTGAGGACAAACATCTCATTTCGCTACTAGGATACGTGATCTAGTTGTTGTTTTTAAAGTTCTATTCTTCAAAAAGAATTTCTATCGTGTACAGAAAGGATGGATCCTGGGAGGGCACATTTATGGCAATTACAAATTTTAAGAGTTGCAAATTTTTGCTACAACGAAATGGATTGTGTTGCTATGTCAGAATATGAATCACATGTAACTAATAATAAAATGTGAAGAACTGGTTTTGATGCGCATAGAATGCAAATACAGAATGCAGAGTAGAAAACGGTGTCAACGTCTTGTAGCAGTTCTATTCATCTGACTGAGAGCAAAGACAGATAATAAGTTATGGTAGTTTTAGATGTGGATTTGGAGTTGGGTGTCACCAATATACTGATGACACCCAGCTCTATCTCTTCTTGCCATCTTGCTCCAGGGAGGCTGTGGAAGTCCTGGAGCGCTGTCTGGAGGCGGAGGGGGTCGGGATGAGGGCTAATAGGTTGAGATTGAATCCAGAAAAGACAGACGTCCTACTGGTCAGGAAAGCTGCGATGCAGGTACTGAGTCATCTGCCCATTCTGAATGGGGTTGCACTCCCCGTGCAGGAACAGGTGTGCAGCTTGGGAGTACTTCTGGATTCACAGCTCTCCCTGGAAAGCCAGGTGGTGGCTGTGGCCAGGGGTGCGTTTGCCCAGCTTCGGCTGGTGTGCCAACTGCGGCCGTACTTGAGTTGATTGGATCTGACCACGGTGGTCCACGCCTTAGTGACTTCAAGACTGGATTACTGTAACACGCTCTACGTGGGGCTGCCCTTGAAGACGGTTCGGAAACTGCAATTAGTGCAGAATGCGGCGGCCCGGGTGGTCACTAGAGCTAGGCGGTTTGACTCTGTTGAACCGCTGGTTCAGCGACTGCACTGGCTGCCCATTCGTTTCCGGGCCCAATTCAAGGTAATGACCTTTAAAGCCCTTCACGGTTTGGGCCCAGGATATCTGAGGGACCGCCTTCTCCCATACATTCCGGCCCACTCTCTTAGGTCATCTGAGGGGGCTCTCCTGCAGGTGCCACCTCTATCACAAGTTAGGGGAGTGGCAACACGTGGGCGAGCCTTCTCTGCTGTGGCGCCACAACTGTGGAACTCCCTGCCAGGGGATCTGAGAACCACCCCCTCCCTCATGACTTTTCGGCGAGGACTCAAAACGTTTTTGTTTCATCTAGCGTTTGGGTGATGGGTTGTCATCTGCCTCCTGTGTCTCCAGATGCTCTGCCATGCTGCTTCTCTGCTCCATACTGTCCATCCCCCCAGTGGATTTTATTGTTTTTTTAATTGTTTATGTATCGTTATGTATTGTTTAAACTTATTTTATGTATTTTAAATTATGTATTTTAATCTGTTGTAAGCTGCCTTGGGCATTTGCCTTTCGGCATAGGAAAAGGCGGGATATAATGTTTTTAAATAAATAAAATAAATAGACAAGGACACTTATCTCTGGAAGAACTGGTTTTCTTTGGTGGAGTAATTGGTTAAAAAGATATCCAGTGATTGGTGGAAACCTCCTCATTCAATTTTAATTCAAATTAATTTGGAGGGTGTCTGCTGGATGTCCTACGTTAATTCAATTTAAAACTGAGTCCTATTCTGTCTTGGTCCTGTTGCACTCCTGATGATGTTGCTGAGAGTGTGACAGGGCATCGAAGCCTACTGGAAGCCTTTGCTCCTCCTGGCTTAGATGGGACCCTCCCTGTTGCCATATTCCCAACTTGGTGTGATTTACAAATGATGGGAAAGGACCCATCTAGGCTGATAAAGTCTCAGCCTTTGGGAAGATCTTGAATGCTGCTACACATGTACAATGCACCAGAGGCACTTAGGGATCATGGGAGGTGTAATCCACTTTGGAGTCAAAGGTAGGTGGTAGAGATGGAAGAGAGAGTACTATTTAGGCCCTGAAGGGATTACCATGCTTCATGAATACCTTACATCAGTGCTTTTCAAACGTTTTAGCACCACGACTCACTTCCAGTCCAAAAGATCTCCGCCGTGATGATTGGGCTGCCCGTGTAATGGGCCTTACTTCTGAGTAGCCATGCCTAGGATTGCACTGTAAGTTTGTGAATGTCACTGTAATAGCTGGACTTAGAAGAACATCAAATAATAAGATACAAATCTAATGGCACTTTCCCCTCCCCCTTTAAATTTAAGGTCTGCATTGTACAAAAGAGAGACACTGAGAAGATGTATGCCATGAAGTACATGAACAAACAGCAGTGCGTAGAAAGAGATGAAGTTCGGAATGTGTTTAGAGAACTGGAGATCCTGCAGGAAATTGAGCATGTCTTCTTGGTGAATCTCTGGTGAATCTCTTCTTTTTGGATGTCCCTTTTGTGTGTGTATCTGTTTCACCATTGTCAAAGACACACTCATATTGCTAGTGTAACATTGGAGTGAGGGTTACTATTTTATCTTGTAATACTTTAAGCAATCATTCTTGCTGTGTATCAGTCTTAAGCCAGCTCTCTTCTGCTTAAAGCTGTAACTTTGGCCCTAATATTTTGCTAACAGCTCCTCTTAGTTAACCATGTTATGGTTAAGGCTTACCCATGTTATGGGTAAGGCTTGTGGCTGGTAACAAGACAAATGCACTAAGTCCCCTGTGTACGTACCGATTCTGTTCCAGAGTTCTGTATGGGAGTCAGAACGTACATAGGTTGAAACAGCCTGACATAACCACAGTGGATGTATTGCACCTGTGCAAAAGCACAATGCAGCTGTCCGTAACTTGGATGTCCATAACAGTGTAATAGGTTTGCATGATCACTAAGTATGAATGCTGCTAGTCAGGCAGGAAGGGCCAGGGTGGCACCAGGGGTCGATGGAAGATAGCTGAAGATAGATAAGGAGCTAAAAGATAGAATTTAGGTAAGTGGGAGCCAGGACAGGAGAACTGGGGAACTATAACATGCCCACAAACCCTGTCCGCTAACAGCAACATGGACCTGTAGCAAGAGCACCAGATGGCAGCCTTATCAGAGCCCAAGGCTATGCTTATCGCCATTGTTTCACTGCACCATTATTTGCAATGAAAGAACAATACACTTGGGCCAGTTACACCCTGGACCTTTTATAGCAGAAAGAAGAAAGCTGGATAGCAGCAGTTCAAGGAAACGCAGTCTTGCCAATGAGTCATTCACTCGGATGGCACTGGTTTTTCTTTGAGAATTAAATGAGACAGGCTGCTTGATATTCCGGTACATTATTGATTATGCCTGGAAAAAATGAGTGTGTAACTATCATATTACGGGGGCCATGTGATTGTGCCAGATATAGAAGCGGGGATTATGAGAGCAAAGTAAAATTAACTGGGACAGCTGCTCCTTGCTAAATAGCAAACTGGTGGAAGGAGGCGTTCATATAATAATCTCTGCAAAACAAAATGACATAACCCAAATTGATTTACCTAGAATACATATAACAGCAATGGGCAAAAGGGGCAAAGACGGTATTTAAAGGAATTACGCCATAAGCAGAGTACAGTATGACCCCATATCCATGGGAGATAGGTTCCTGGCCCCTCTGCAGATACCGGGAATCTGCAGATAGGGGGGAACACTATCCCCTGCAGCCTCCCCCCCCCCGCCATTACCTTCATTAGGAGTCTAGCACTGGCACCGAGCAAGCACGTCTCTTCCTTAAACAAAACTCTATAAGCCAGCATGCAGGTAAGCAGCCTGCATACTAGAGAGTTCCTGCATGCTGGCTTATAGTGCTTTATTTAAGGAAGAGATGTGCTTGCTTGACGCCAGCGTTAGACTCCTAACAAAGGTAATGGGCATGGGGGGGTGGCATGGGGACCCCCTGAAAACCGTAGATAATTGAATTCGAGGATAGCGGATACGGGAGGGGGGGCTCTATATTTCAATACTGAGGTAGGAGATGAAGGGTTTTGCTGTGTCCTCTGCATTTTGGCCTGGCTGCTTTATAAAAGGCAGAGCTGTCATTCAGTGGTAGAGCACATGCAGGCGGTCCCAGGTTCTGTTCCCAGGTGGGGCAAACGATCCTGCCTGAAACCCCTGCTACCATTTCAGGTAGACACTCTAGATGGATCCGTGGTCTGACTCAGTAGAAAACAGCTTTCTGTGTTTTAATGTTGTCTTGGTGCTATGATGCTGGTCTGCCTGTTGCATTGTTTTATCGTGTTTGGTTTTATGCTTTTAATACACACCGTAGGCGGCCACCACCATGCCACAAATTATGGAAAAATTGGTGTACTGTATACATATCTTTTGCAGTAAAAATAAATGCCCTGAAAGGATACGTCATTCTTGTTATTATTTTGGAGACACATGTAGAGATGGAGTGGGGGGGAAAAGCAGCCTTCACATTTGGGAGCACCATCTGTGAGATTTGACTGGCATCCCACAGTTTACTCTGCTTTGCTGATATTCCGCAGGTACTCCTTTCAGGATGAAGAAGATATGTTTATGGTGGTGGATTTGCTCCTGGGTGGCGATCTACGTTATCATCTCCAGCAAAATGTGCAGTTTACCGAGGAAACAGTGAAACTCTATATCTGTGAGATGGCCTCAGCCTTAGATTACTTGCGCAATCAGCACATTATACACAGGTAACCATGCAATCTCTTACTCCCAGCCCCTGAGAACCAGCAGACCTATGCAAACCAATCAGGACTCAGGTTCATTAGGAATAGCTTTTCAGGTCGTTTCAGTTATGTAGAATCTCGGCTATGAAAGTGAATGTGCACTTGGTGTAGGATAGTAGGGCTGTCACGAGTAATGCTGTACCCAGGTACAGAGTGTCTGTACCCAGATGCAGCTGGCTGCATCTGGCTGCATCTGGGTACACATTTCCACGGTAATGACTGTTGTCAGTCCTGTCGCCAAGAACAGCACAGTGCCCTGGGTGAGGGCCAATCCCACCCTGTTGGGCTCCTGCCCCAGGCCACCCTATCAGCCTACAGCACCTACAGCTTTGATTTACCTTTGCTGCAGGACTGGCTCTGACGGCGAGTGGGAGGGGCCACTTTGTATCTCCATGTAACACCGTGCAGCACTTACTGTACTGCGCTGCCCCCCTCTTATTGTGTATTGAGCACAATGGAACTTACTTCTGAATAGACAAGCTTTAGGTTGTGCTGCATAAGGACTAGATTTAGCCAGAAGCTGTGTGATGAAAGCAGTAAGGGCCAAATGGGCACAGCAGTTAACCTAGCAGTTAGCAATAGCCCTTTCTCGGTCTTCCCACTTTTCCTACTGGTCAGTGGGATTTACTGGGGGAAAAGTTAGTTTTCACTGTCACCACCAAGGTTAGGTATCCCAGTAATAGTGCAGTCCTAACCAACTTTCCAGCACTGGGGCACACACTGCATTTTGCAGTGTGAGGGAAGTCACAGAAGCCTCTTCAAGGTGAGGGAACATTTGTTCCCTTACCTCGGGGCTGCATTGCAGCTGTACCGGTGCTGGAAAGTTGGATAGGATTGCGCTGTTAGTAAGAGGCCACCTTGGAAACCCCATCTCACAGGTTAGCCAAGGGTCCCTAAAGTCTCTCTCTTGAAGACAAATAATAGTGGAACTTGAGTGAACTAGGTAGGCATGACAGATCTGCCCCCTCCCGTATGAACTGGGACCAGGCAGGTACATGATTAAAAAAAATAAGTACTTTATTAAAAGCTGAAGGATCCAAACATTAAAAGGAAGGGTTTATGCAAAGTGATTACAGGAAAGCAACAGAAAAACCAAGCAGGTATATTCCAAAGTACGGGTGGTTGGCAAAAGGTTGGCAAAGAGTTTAAAAGGCAAGTGGCAAAATGATACAAATTCCCCTGAACTGAATTAACTGAATGCTGTCCCTGTTCTATTCCATGGTTTGATCTTTGCACCCAAGGTGTGTGTGTGTGTGCGTGTGCGCATGCGCGCGCACTACTTTCACTGAAAATAGCCGCTGGTTTCCAGCAATTAACTGGGCAGCACACACAAGCATCCTTTGCATGTTACCAAACCTAGTGTGTTGATGATGTCATAGGTCTATCTGATTGGATGCTTTACATCACTTGCCCTGGTCAGTGGGCCTGTGATGTTGAATTGGCTGTTGCAAGCCAGTCACAGCAGGAGGGCTGAGCAGAGTGACAGAGTCTGTTGTTTAAGCTGGGGCACGCATGAAGACATGCAATCCACAAACTGACCTGTCTTCTATACCATGTAGCTCTTTGTAATTGAATTGAATTCAAAGAGGCTCAGGGCTACTGCAGCAGGATGTGTCGGTAGCTTTTTAGGATACTGAGACGTCACAGAAACCTCTGTGGGTTTGGGGGGGTCCAAAATCAGGGGGAAATAGGCCAAAAATAGGGGGGAACAGTGATTTTTACCACTATACATTTAGACTACACCATGACATTCTTCTCTAAAGCAAGCATTTTTCAAAGTAATGCTTCACATTGACATTTCCTTCAGAAGGTGCTGTGTGTTTCATGCCACTATTTTAATATTTCTGTAATCTAAAAGCCACTGCTTAATGGATTCCTGGGGCATTTTGCATTATGATAACACAGTCATCAGAAACAATTTCCTTTTCCATATATGAAGAATATATAAAGGCTTGTTTCTTCTTTCCAGAGACGTGAAACCTGACAACATTCTCCTTGATGAACAAGGTATGAAAACAAATGCTAATTATTTCTACTGCCTCTGCATCTGAATAGTCTTTTTTCCTCAGTGCTTTGTGTCTTGTGCATTCATTAACGTGTTCCAATTTTATACTCCAATTTTCATGGTTGTGAGTGATGTACACAAGGTTAAGGAATTCGAAAGTGAATTGATTCTGTTTATCAGCCTCCAAGACTCATTCACTAAAGAATTAGTGGTAATTGACATTGATTGGTAGCTACTGTTACTTGTTCTGGAAAGGTTTTGATAAGTGCCACTTTATGCAAAAGCAATTAAAACTGAAGCCTTATAGGGTACCCATTGTCTTTTGTTGATATAGATGCCTCGTATATATTTGCTCACTTTTCTGAAGTTTGTATTTGTGTACCAGCTTTAGATAGTGAGAAGCAAGAATGAAATGGCTGATGTGAGACTTGAATTTCTGAGAGACAAGCCAGGAGGGAAGCAAGATTTCACTTCTCTGCTGGGCTTTACACATGTATCTGAAGCTCCATAGGAGCAGAGACTTGCCTCTACACTTCACAGATGGGGAATGTTCCATGCACTGCAAAAGCAAAGTATTCCCCCCATTATTTGATTAGGGATGAGTTAATCCCACCTTGTCAGGTTTGAGTGAGGATGGAAAGAACTATTCCCTGCACTTAGAAAATAGTTTGAGGTTTTCACTCCCAGTTCAGAGTCTGCTTAGATCCTGTCATACTTCCATTTATGTCATTGGCAGCGCAATCCTATACTAACTTCAGCTGGCGGAATGAGTGTTCTGCTGGCCAAAGATGCCGCGAAAATTCTGTAAACCACTTTCACGATGACTCACGAGTAGGGAAGGCCGGCGCAAGGCCAGCCTGCCCTGCTCTGCCGCCCGGACCGGCTCCCGTCCGCTGCCAGACCCAGGTAAGGATCCAGTGGAGGGGGGGCAGTTCGGGAGCAAACGGCGGGGGCCGATAGGCCCAGCCGATCGGGGAGGGGGAGGGGATCGGCCTCAGCTGAATCCTGACCCCTGCCAATTGGCTGAGCATTACACAGCCTCCTCCGACTTCCGACAGCAAAATAGCTGGCGGAATTCCGAGGAGGCCTATTGGCCCAAGCCGCTATTACACTTGGGGAAGAGGACAAGTGTCCCCTGAGTAGACTTTCCGCCATGGAGAGCCTGCTGCAGGTTGCCCGTGGCAGAGCTCAGGATCCGACGGGTAGCCTCGGCAGCCCGGCAGATCTTTACAACAGGATTGGGCTGTGGAATAACTACAGGATCTAACCTGATCCCTCCCACAAACCCCCACAAATTCACCTTTGTTTAGTACAAGACTGTACCAAGTTGTAGTTTTTCTGACACTTACGCTCGGGCAGACAGAAGCTACTCTCCATTCCAGAATTTCCAGGAGCTCCAACAGTGATCAAAAGTCATTCCTGAACCTTCTGCCAGCCAGCCCCAGTGACTTGAATTTTCTCTTGTGTCCTCTCTGGGTTCCGAGAACCCCAATTCAAATCTTATTCTAGTCTTTTTTAAAGCATGGATGGAATATTGAGCAGAATGCACTGTGTGTGTAAAAAAAAAAAAAGCAAAAACATAAACGAAGCGTACAGTCCATTGTGACTGACTCCATCTGCCCAAGCTGCCATTTTATGCCACGCTGTTTTTTTCAGGCATGTCTGCACACCCATCATAGTTGCTGCTGCCCCCTCCTTACCTCCTCTCCTGCCAGAGCTTGTTCAAAGCATGGGGGAGGGGGGAATCATGGGAAAGCTACCCCTCACACCAGCCTGTTCTGAAGCAAGACTGCTGCAAGCACTACCTTCTCCTCCAGCTCTGCCATAACAACCCTCGGCGGAAGCACCAGAAGAGAAGGGAAGCAGCTTTCCCTCACCCCATCTTCTTGCTTGTTTTCAAGCAAGCTTGTGCTTGTGGCCAGGCAGGTGGCAATCTGAGGGAGGTGGCGGGTAGCCACAAGGTATGGGGCACCCTCTGCCAGTTTTCTGCCCCTCGAAACAAGAGTGTTAGGGCTGTGCTGCTGCCCCCGGCCATCAGTATCTTCTCTCACCTCCCTTCTTCTTTGGGGCAATGGTGGGCATAGGGCTCAGAAAGAGAGGGTGACTGGGCAAGACAATGACAGTGGGAAGGTGGGCCTACTGGGGGTGCCATGGTCAGGGGTCCCCAAAACCCAGAGCTGGCATGGGCTGCTGCATATACAAAAGTGAGATGTGCAGAGGAAACAAGAGGTAAAACAGTTTGTATCATCTAGCACGGATTCACAAATGCCAATGATTCATGTCCATACACAGGATAGAATATGGTCAGAGGTAAAGGAAAGAGGCTTACTTTGGACTTAAGTTTTTAATCTCAATTGGAAAGTAATGGTCCCTCAGGCAAGTTCTGAAAGCAGCTCTTGATCCAGTGCAGCTCATATGGGATTTATTTCCTGCCTTTTGTGAGAAAGCAGATGAATTGGCCACAGATTATGTAGTATACACCCAATTGTAGTTTAAGTGAGAAGAGACTTTTTACACAAGTTGTCTGACATAAACCACCTGTAGCAATATACAGCTCGAAACCTGCTTCTTAGAATAAAGACATGTAGGCTGGAACTGTTCCAAGTTACTGGACAAAAAAACACTGGAAGTGAGCTGTGTATCCTCTTTGCAAATTTTAGCAAGAGTCTCAGGCTCAGATATGACATGGAGATGGCAGACCAGCGATTTTGACACACCTTCCCGTTCACAAGCATGACAATTTAATGTGCCAGAGGAATGTGTGGGTGAGGACAGGGGAGGGCCCAACTTCAACACTCTTGTGTACTACTTGAGTGTTTTAGATTACTCTCCACACCCCATTTGATGTGTCATTGGGTTTAATGGCTCGGGTCCAGGGTATTTGAGGGACCACCTTCTTCCTTATAATCCGACCGGTACTCTGAGGCCATCAGGGGGGGCCCTGTTAACCGTGCCGCCATTGACGGAGGTGAGGGGGATGGCAGCACAGAATAGGGCCTTCTTGGCAGTGGTGCCCCAATTATGGAATTCCCTCCCCCTGGAATTAAGAACGGCTCCCTCCTTAGAGACCTTTCGGCGGGGCCTTAAGACATTTTTATTCAGGTTGGCATTCGATGTCTGACATGGTGGGCTGGCTTTTTAACAAATGGCCTTTTTTAACAAATGTAAATATAGGTGACCCACTGGGGCTGTTTGTTTTAATTGTTTTAATTGTTTTAATTACTTGTTTTTAATCATTTTTAATGTATATATGTATTTTAACGTTTTTATCTGTAAGCCGCCTTGATTGCCCTTGTTGGGAGAAAGGCGGGGCAGAAATTCTTTAAATAAATAAATAAATTGGGGTACGACCCTATTTAAAGACACCAACCATCCTCATTGCAATGTTCTGTTACTTGGTTTTATATGGTTATGATCTCTAGTCACAGAATCAAAAATATCACTGCATCCTAGAACTTACAACTAGACTGTAGATCTGCTTCCATCGTACGAAGCTTGGGCCCCCTTCTCTCTGCAATGAAATGCCTCTTCCAGAACCCAACAGAGAGGGCGGCACATTTCATCACTTGCAAGTGAGCTTTTGAGTTGAAGACACTTGACGGCACGCTCACAAGTGCAATTCTAATGATGTACAATCAACCACTAGATGATTTGTACCCATGCATCCCCTGGTGTCTTCTGCTCTTTTGCAGCACAGGCAGTAGCGTTCCCAGATGACTCATTTAAACAGCTATCAGCGAGCTTTTCACAAGGCAAGTGAGAGACAGCGGAGATGTGGCCTGCTTTGACCACAGATTGCTTAAAAGGCTTTTATCCCATATGTAGCTGTGTAAGAGCCAACTTGTATTTTAGGTGTCATGGCTTACACATGATTAGACCTACCAGGAAGAGATTCGAGTAAGCTCTGGTATTGTCTGTAACAGAGCTCTTTTCTTCTGATCCAAGGAGGAGGAGACACATCGCCCACATCCTGGGAATTGCATGCTCTTTTGCTAGTCATGTAAGGACAAAAGAGAAAACGCAGTGATTTCTCCTAGGGAGCAAACTGACCCAGTATGGGAAAATTACACATCATAATTATACTATATAATATTATAAATATATTTCATATAATTATAAAAAAAACATAACACATTATAAATTCGATCAAAACCTAGGTAGTGATGTTGTTCCATTGTAACAAAATTCACAGGTTAAATATAACAACAGCTTTTATTTGGCACAAACAGTGTTCACAATGCAATATGCAAGCTGAATGTTCAAGAAAAAGTATTTTTTGAAAAAATGTAAAAAATTAGATGTAAGAGCACGCACCACGCCTCTCGCCATTTGGGGCAGTGGCCCGGCAGTGCACAATAGTGGCTCAGCTTTCGTGCTGCCATAAGGTGCCATGCACTGCTGGTGCACTAGTTCTGGCAGTGCAGAGAGCTCATAGGATTGGGCTGAGTTTTGTTCTTTCCTTTCTTAACATCTGGGTGTTTTTTTTAAGGTCATGCGCACCTTACAGATTTTAATATTGCGACAATCATCCGAGATGGTGAAAGAGCAACTGCTCTAGCTGGAACCAAGCCGTATATGGGTAAGTAAGAACCTTCCATTTGCTAAACAAGGACATTCACATGCAAACATTTTCATAACATTTTATGATCTTCCTTTATTATCTTCCTCCCACATAAAACAGAAGATAGCAATGTGTTCATGCCAGCAAGCTGCACTGCAATTCTTGCTTTACATTACAGCATAAGTTCTGTTAGATGATATTATTTTCAAAAATTGACAGAGGCTGCTTGTATTGGATGAAAAAATGCCCTCGTGAGCTCCTTGAGACAGGGATTATTCTCTAGCTCTGCTTATGTTACTTCATAATTGGGCATTTGCCTTCAGCATAGGAAAAGGCAGGGTATAACTTTTTTAAAATAAATAAATAAATAAATAAATAAATAAATAATGTATTGTGCACAGTATATCACTTTGGGCATTTTATAGAGAAGTGGCTAATAAGCTTTATCAATTAAGAAAGCACCATGTATATTGATACTGTAGGAATTGTGGTCACAATATCCCCAACAAATCACAATTCCCCAACTTCATATGTAACACAGAACGGAGTTTTTTCTTAAAAAGCAGAAGCTTTCACTTTCCTTCTTTCATGCAAGAGAGAAGAAAAGAGAGTAGAACATGTGAAGTCTGTTCACATAGCATGAAACCATGATCTGAATTGGACTTGCATCTGTTGTAGTCATCAGCAGCAGCTTTAGAAATTTTTGCCTCTAATTTTTTTCTAACTGTCAGAGGACCAATTCAGGTTGATTTGTTTCTTATTCACATTCTATTTAAAATATTTGTATTCCACTTTTCCATCAGCAATGCTCAAGCTGGCTAATTAATAAAACCGATCATAACAAAACAGTCTACCCATTATTCAACTTGTCAACCATTGAACAGAAACCATGACAGCATGTATGCTTTTCCTTGTTCTATAATCCTCCTGCAAATGTTATAAGTTACCATCCCACAAGAGCCATGTAATGGAAGCCAAAATTGACACAAATATTCTGTAATTCCCCCCCACCTTTTTTTTTTCAGCTCCAGAAATCTTTCATTCCTTTCTGAATGGTGGAACAGGTTACTCCTTCGAAGTTGACTGGTGGTCGCTAGGAGTGATGGCGTATGAGCTCCTTCGTGGATGGGTACCATGATCTTTATTTTTCTTACACATTTTGGCAGTCTGAATGACAAACTTCATTGCTGATTTTAACGGTCTTCAGAAGAGAGCATGGAAGTTTCCAATATTTTTCTTTTTCTTTTTTTCCCAGAGGCCTTTCGACATCCATTCTAACAGCCCGGTGGAATCTTTAGTTCAACTGTTCAGCACTGTGAGCGTCCAGTACATAACAGCCTGGTCAAAAGACATGGTTGCATTATTGAGAAAGGTACACAAGTCTTTCGTCAGTAGGGCTGCAGTTGTTCACAAGCAGAATGCAATGTAACAATGCAGAGACTTTTCATTTCCACCTCCTTCTGCTGCATGTGTAGTAGCCAATTACTGAAATAACTACCTGTTATCACTTGACTATGAAATGGGGATATTTAGGGGTCTCTAGCATGATCCAAGAAACTGAGCTGAAATGCTCTATAGGGCTTTATCCAGGTTTTCTACCACGGATCCTGCACAAACAGAAATAATTTCTTATCACTTTCTTTCTTCAGCTGCAGTCACAAAATATGTTCTGTCCTGTTATGTAACATGTTGGTATAAGAAATTTGTCATTTTATATTTGTAAACATTGGAGGGTTTTTAAAAGTGACAAATCAGCATCTGGTAAAAAAAGAAATCGATGCACATGAGCAATAGCAACCAGGTAGGTCCACTGTAAGGAAGTCAGGTGGACAATATGCATAATTAAAGTTTGGTTTTAAAGAAATAGACCTCCATTATGAAACAATTCTGTTGAAACTTACTCAGCAAGAGCACACAGGCCCTCTGCTGGATTACTATAAGAACACAACCCTAAAAACAAAGATTAATTATCTATGGAAATTAAAAGAAACTATCCACAGTAGAAAAGCATTTGTATAGTATAGGGGCTTTTTGAATGGGTTCAGCCAGTACATAGTCCTTAAACTCAAATCTAGTCTGCGAACAAACATTAATTGTTGAAGCAACCGGATGACCACTTCCCTACAAGATAATGTCCGTCTGGAGCCACTCCGCCTACATGTGTCACACCATGTGAGTTGGCCTGCAGATATAGTCTGCTGCTGCTAAATCGGTTTAGTCTCTATACTGAGTCAGAATCTTGGAGTCAGAATTTTATCAGTATTCAAAATGCATCACAAAGCTTAAGCGGAATTATGTGCTGACTCATAAGAAAAGCCCTCTTTGGTCGGCCAATGGGGACCCATCTAGTCCAGCATCCTGTTTCCCAGAGTGGCCCAACAGCTGCCTGTAGGAGGCAAACAAGCAGGAGAAAAAAAAAAAAACTATATCTCCCCTGTCATTGCTCCCATGAAGCTGGTATCCCTGGAGGTAGTGCAATAGTTATCATGGCTAGTAACCATTGATAGACCTGTCCTCCATGAACTTGTCCAATCCTTTTAAAACAAAAAACTTCCAAGCTAGCAGCCACCGCCACATCTTGTGGCAATGAGTTCTACAGACTAATATTGCACTTTGAAGAAGTACCTCCTTTTGTCCATCCTAAGTCTCCCACTAATTGGTTTTATTGGATAGCCTTTGACTCGAATATTATGAGAAAGGGAGACAAACTTCTCTCTATCCACTGTCTCCACACCAGACATAACTTTATAAGTCTCTATTACAGTGATGGTGAACCTATGACATGCATGTCACAGGTGACATGCGAGGTCATTTAGGCTGACACGCAGTGTTTCCCCCAGGCAGTGCTTTCCCGACACGCAGTGCTATTTTTTACCGACCACAAGTGCAGTTCCTCTGGGGTGGCCCATCCCCTTTTCCCATTTCTCCCATGCAGAAACCTTCCCATGTGACCCCCTGGCTGGCTCCTCCTCCATGAATTTGCCCGCACTTCAGCCGACAGGAGCCAAATGCCGCTGGGGAGAGTGGCCCTGCCCGCGCTCCCGCTGGTACTTCAGTCGACAGGAGAGGAGTGCCTTTCTTTGTGCTGGGGAGAGTTTGTCTGTGCCGCCCTGTCCACGCTCCAGCTGACAATCGGAACGGTACTCAGAGCTTTCCGATCGTCAGCTGTAGTGCGGGCAGGCGGCACAGACGAACTCTCCCCAACAGCATTTGGTTCCTGTCAGCTGAAGTGTGGGCAAATTCAAGGAGGAGGAGCCAGCCAGGGGACCCCATGGGAGGGTTTCTGCATGGGAGAAATGGGAAAAGGGGATGGGCCACCCCAGAGGAGCTGCACTTGTGGTTGGGCTTTGGAAGGAGCAGGAGCAGAACAAAAGTAAGTCAACAAGTGAAAAGTACTATAAAACCAATGTAGGCATCATGCATTATTAGTACAGCTCAAAACAGTTTATCTAAGGGTCCGTTCACACAATCATTGAGGTTGCTGTTATCAAGAGGCTTCTTTCACTCTTTTGCGCTCTTTCACTCCTTTGCCCCTAAGTCTCTCACATTATTGGCAGGCTAACACTCCCCCCTTCCCCACAGTACTACCATCTCTGTTATTCAAGCCTACGTCATTAGTCATTTAATCATTTAATTGATTAACAGTGCAATCCAATCTATGTCTACTCAGAAGTAAGCCCTACTGAGTTCAATGGGACTTACTCCCATGTAAGCATGTATAGGATTGCAGCCTAAATTAATCATTTTCGTTGTTGTCTTAAATCAGGGGAGGGGAACCTCCAGCCCACGGGCCGAATCCGGCCCGTGTGAACATCGGCTCCGGCCCACGGGGAGATTGCCTGGAGGCCGCCCAGCCTGCCCCCGGAGGCTCCGAAGCGTCCGCGCGGAGCCTCCGGAGGCCGGGAGAGGGCCCCTGCACGTCCTCCTCGCTCGCCGGCCCGACCCGTTCTGACCAGGCCCTCGTCGTCGATTTTGCACATGCGTACAAGGCCGATGAGGGCAAGCTGCCTAAACGGCCAGCCCGCAAACAAAATTTAAATATTTAAATGGCCCTCGGCGGGGAAAAGGTTCCCCACCCCTGTCTTAAATACTTTTGGCAATCTGTGCAATGCAATGTGTTCTATATTTGCTTTTAGTTCAATTCAAAATTACTATTAAGAGTAGCAATAGTAAAAGTACTATTAAAAGTTGGGGGGGGGGGGACACGACACACCAGCAGAGTCTAGTTAGGCATTTTCAAAATTTTTGACACACCAAGCACAAAACGTTCGCCATCACTACTCTATTACATACGTGTCCCCCCCCCCCCTTAAATTGCCTTTTTGCCAAGCTGGAAAGCCTCAAACATTGTCAACTTTCCTCGTAAGGAAGATGCTCCAGCCCTCTGATCATTTTGGTTGCCCTTCTTTGCATCTTTCCCAGCTCTACAATACCCTTCTTGAGATGCAGTGACCAGGACAGTACACACTATTCCAATTGTAGCCACACTATATAGTAGATTTGTATAATGGCATGATAATGTTAGCAATTTTATTATTGGTCAGTTTCCCAGTGATGCTACAATCAATTTTGCCTTCTTCATAGCTGCAGTTTTGAGTGATGGAAGAAGTACGAAGCCTGATTTCATCTTCTTGCACTGCAGTTGTACAGTATTGCTTTTCAGAAAACAGATTAATTTTCTATCAGTGGAAAGCAGCCCCATCTCCACACTGCTGTCAGGGCTTTAGCTCAGTGGTTACATGCTTTGGATACAGAAAGGACAAGTTTCAGTCACTGGCATCTCTAGGTAGGACTGGAAAATCCTGTCCAAATGCCTGGAGATCTGCTACCAGTCCATTTTTAGACAATAGTAAACAGGAGGAACCAAGCATCTGACTCAATATAAGGCTGTTTCCTATGGTCCTCACATTTTTACACTTGCAGCCTAATCCTACCTAACTCCCTCCCTCTGCTGACGCAGGCACACCAATGAAGTGCAGACTGTATCTTGGGTGGGGGTGGGGTGGAGTTGCAGAGGGAACACACTCCTTCTGCCGGCAAGGGGGGGGATAGGACTGGGCTGTTAGAATCATAACATTGGAGGAGTCTTGTAGGCCATTTAGTCCAAAAGCCCTGCTCTATGCAGATAATCCAGAGCTAGAGCATGCCTGCCACTCTGCCAGCCTCTGTCTACAGACCTTGAGCAAGGGAGAACCCACCACCTCCTTCAGTAACTGGTTCCATTGTCAAACTGCTCTTACTGTTACAAAATTACTCCTAATGTTCAACTAAAATGTACTGCTCTGTAGCTTCAGCCCATTAGAGCTAGTCTTTGCCCTCTTCTGTGTTATAGCCTTTCTGGTATTTGAAGAGTATGATTGTGCCCCTTCTCTGTCTTATCTTCTCCAGGCTAAACATTATGTTGCTTCAACCTTCCCCCATAGGCCTCATTTTCCACACCCTTCCCATCTTTGTTGTTGTTGTTGTTGTTCAGTCGTTAAGTCGTGTCCGACCCTTCGTGATCCCATGAACCATATCCCGCCAGGCCTTCCTGGTTTACCTTTGGTTTGCGTGGGTTGACTATTATCTACGCTGGCAGTAATTTTCCAAGATTTCAGATGGGTCTTTTTCAGTCCTCCCTGGAGATGCCAGGGAATGAATTTGGGACCATCTGCATGCTAAGTATGTGCTCTTCCATTGAGTCCCTTGCCCTTGAGTACGTAGGGCAGAAAGGCAGGATAAAAACAGTATGTTTTCTTTGCTCAGCGTCTTTACTGTTTGTTGTTCAGTCGTTAAGTCGTGTCCGACCCTTCGTGATCCCATGAACCATATCAGCCAGGCCTTCCTATCCTCCACTATCTTCCTGAGTTCGCTCATTTTCATGTTCGTTGCATCAGTGATGCTGTCTAACCATCTCATCCTTTGCCTTCCCCTTCTCCTTTTGCCTTCAATCTTTCCCAGCATCAGAGTCTTCTCCAGAGAGTCCTCTCTTCGCATTAGGTGGCCAAAATATTTGAGTTTCAGCCTCAGTACCTGTCCTTCCAGGGAACAGTCAGGGTTGATTTCATTTAGGATTGACTGATTTGATCTCCTAGCAGTCCAAGGGACTCTCAGGAGTCTTCTCCAGCACCATAGTTCGAAAGCATCTATTCTTCAGCGCTCAGCCTTCCTTATGGTCCAACTCTCGCAACCATACATTGCTACTGGGAACACCATCGCCCTGACTATGCGAACTTTTGTTGGCATGGTGATATCTCTGCTTTTTATTATGCTATCTAAATTTGCCATAGCTTTCCTTCCAAGGAGTAAGCGTCTTTTAATTTCATGGCTGCTGTCTCCATCTGCAGTGATCTTGGAACCCAAAAAAGTAAAATCTGTTACTGCTTCCATTTCTGCCCCTTCTATTTGCCAGGAATTGATGGGACCAGATGCCATGATCTTAGTTTTATTACATCTTTGTTACCCTCCTCTAAACCCATTCCAATTTATCTTTATTCTTCTTAAAATACGACACCCAGAATTGGACACAGTAGTCTGGATGAAACCTGACGAGTGCAAAATAAAATGGCAGTGTTAGTTCTCGAGACTTGGAAATGATGATTTTATTAATACAGCCTAAAATCACATTCACCTTTTTTGTAGTTGTATCACATTGGTGACTCATTTCATCGTCTGATAGCCACTTACATATATTTATTTATTTATTTATTTAATTTATAAAATTTTAAAATCCTAATTTCCCTCCCAAAACTGGAATGCCAAAGGGCCAACAGTCTCAAAAAATGAAAACCAATTGCGATAAAAAGCAAGCCCATGACTACTTTTGGAAAATCTAGATGAAGAACAGATTGTTCGATTGTTCTGTTATTTTGGCCAAAGATGCACACAGGTGTGTTGGAACTAGATAAACTAGGAGGTTTTTGTGCCCATTCTTCCTGATGCAAACATTAAGGAGGGAGCACTTATTTCTGTTCCCATTCCAGGACCAGACTGAATGGAAGCAGCTGTGAGAGGCCTTGCTGTCTTGTTTCTTCCCAAATGTAGGAGTCAAAGAGGCAAAAAAGAACATTGGTGGTCAATGTGTTTGGAAGGAAACTGAAATGTGAACTGGCACTGAGCTTGGCAGCGATGCAGTCATTTCAGCAGTACAGGTGTTAACAATTGTCACAGCGCTGCACCGCCTCAAAGAGGGTCACGCTTGTTTGCAAAGCACCCTTGCGTCAAAATCTCTCAGCATTGCCAAAGCTTAGCATGCCATGAACAAGATTTGTGCCTAGGCTTCTAGCCTGGTGTCTGACTCTCCTCATCAGCTCATTCCCATCATACAGGAAGATCTTCTTATATAAAAAGGTATTTTCCATACTGAGCATAGATTTTCTTGTGCAGTTTTTATGCAATGAGAGCTGCTTATTTTTCCTTGTTTTCCAGGGTTCTTGGCTGTCTCTAATTGTGACATGTTTCACCATGCAGGTTTTGCTATGTTACTTTTATTTAATGAAACAATTTAGTTATTTTTGCTAGTCACTATGAAAGTCTCCCCCTCTTCCGGTTTTTTTTTTGGTTAGGGGGCTGGACATAAATGTAGGGAGTGAACCAACATCAGATGCTGTATTTGATCATTTGAATAGATTCATACAGGGCTGATTTTTTTTTTGTTACCAGTGTAGCACAATTTGCCATTTCTGCAGTCCCATGCTGCATCTGTAATATTTGAAATTAGAAGACTACTATTAGAAGGCAGCCCAATCTACTGTATCCCTCTGGGGAGTTTCAGATTCTGGAGGCCTCCTCGGGGTAATTCCCTTGCCCCAGGGTAACCCTGTGCTGGACCACCAGATCTACTCGGACCCGTGCCAGCAATATCGCGGTCACAAGTCTGCATGGACCTGGGTCGGGGGGTTGAGGCCATGAAGGGAGTTAGGATTCAGCGGACACTGCTGCCACCAAACATGCCCCCTTCCCGATCCCAGTCTGCCCTCCTCGCCTCCATCGCTGCCCCATTCTGCCCACTCCTTTCCTCCCTTTTGCCCCCTGCGCACACTTACCAGCGCCACCTGAGGCTGCTACTGCTTCTGCCACAGCACACCGTAAGAAAAGAAATTCCCATACCATGTTCCTTGCAGTTTCCTCAAACCTGGACAAAGGGACCACCACACAAGCAAAGGAAGTCCCACACTTCTGGGTTTGAGGAAACCACACAAAGAGCAGTAAGGAGGTGGATGAGCTGCTTCTTGCTTACTGGGTGGGAAGTGGATCAATGTGGCTCATGTCCATGGCAGACTGGAGGGAGGCAGCAGCAGATGCAGGGTGAAGGGCAGCTTGAATCCACTGCTCCCTCCCTCAGTGGCGTAGGAATGCCGCCGCCCCTCGTCACGCTAACTTCACTCACCCTGCCCCAGAGTGACGTCAGCCGGAGCCAAACATCCCTCGGGGGCTGGGCGGGAGGGCGGGACACACAACAAACCCGGCTCGGAGGCCGCAGGAGGCTTCTGCAGGCTCCTCCGAGCCGTTCCGTTGCCTGGATCGCCACCGCCACGTTCTCTGCAGCCGCTGCTGCCTGGATCGCCCCCGCCACCGGTATGATGCCCCCCGCGGTCCGCCCCCCGCCCCATCCCTTCCTACGCTTCTGCCCTCGCTCCCCTGGCAGTCCGCTGCTGAAGAAAGCCACATCAGGTCACCTCATGATTGGGCTGCCCCTGAACTAACTATTCCATGTGATCTCCTTGTTTCAAATATTACCCATGTAAAATATAGGGTGCTTCTATAAGCAGCAACCACAGAATTGCAGTGGTATCGTAAGAATCAGCCCAGGCTAAAGCAGATTTTTTTTTCCCTTAGGCATTTTGTTTTGTCAAGGCCAACTTAACCTCACCCCACAACATTTGCCATTTCAGCTTTTGACAGTGAACCCTGAGCATCGGTTTTCTAGCCTAGCCGACATCCAGACTGCCTCCTACTTATCCAGTGTGGATTGGGAAGAAATCTGCGAAAAGAAAGTGGAGCCGGGCTTTGTTCCTAACGTAAGTCAAAATGACGAGTGTACATTTGCTTCTGTCCCTGATCCCTGTGCCGGCACTGATATAAAGCCAAGGATATTCTCTGTCAAAACAAAAGTGGCTTCAGTATGTTGCTGGCATTATCTTTCTCATACATCACATGGCTTTGTCGCAATATTCTTGGTTTGATTATAACAGAAAGGCCGCCTGCATTGCGACCCCACATTTGAGCTGGAAGAGATGATACTGGAGTCAAGGCCGCTGCATAAGAAGAAGAAGAGGTTGGCGAAGAATAAATCCAGGGATAACAGCAAGGATAGCTCACAGTCGGTGAGTCTCCCTTTGCAGTTGCCAAAATAAACAAAAGAAGGATCCAAGTACTGTATCTGAAGGTTGTTTTACGGTAGGATCACAGGGTCCCAAAGACTAAATGCCTGTACTAGAAGGGCAGACACCGCTATTCTAAGTACAGGACTGTCGTTCTGTTTTCCCTTGTCAAGATATATGGACATAAAGGGTGCCCTCTCCTGCAGTCTCAACTTCTGTGATTTGTTTCCTCTGCCATATTGGGTTGACATGGGAATGCCATTTACAGTAACGGAGGACCGACCTTTGGTCAGGCTGTGCCTGCACCAGCTGTTTGTGTGGTTTTTCTTTGTGTGTACAGTGTCCTCATTATACATGGCGCTTTACAGAATAACAGAAGCAATGCCAGGTCTCTGCCCCAAGGAATTTACAATATAGATTGGTTTTGGTATGGGAGAGGAAACAGAAGAGAGAGGAGAGGAAGGAAGAGGCAATGATGACATGGTCTGGGCAAATGCAGTTCCATGTACTGAGGCATATATATTCTAGGAGCAGCTGAAATAGTGTGCATTTTGTTCCAGTTTTGTAATAGGAAAATCAGTAATACATTATCTATGAAAACAGGGCAAAAAAAAGTTTCTAAGAGATTTCGCTAAGAGTGAGCGTTCTGTGCTCTAGTTCCAGATAAAGTTAAAATTCTGTGGATTCTGTGTGTATGCAGGATTCAGAACCCTGAGACTCCCAGTTTGCTAACTTCCTAATTTCTCTTGGCTTTACCGGTATGCTTGAATGTATGTGGACAATAACCAGTCAAGTTCCAAAGCCCAGAAGGTGAATAGAATTTCCAGTGTTTGGGGACCTGGACTTCATTGCTATTCAGAATGCCTTGCCCCTTACCATGACAAGCAGAAGCAGGATAAGTTATGCAATCCTGCCAAATAGATACCTATGTTGCTGAATCCTTAATCAATCAGTTTAATTGAATTTAAATGAATTACAGCCCAATCCTATGGGTCATTTATGACAGTGGATCTCACAATCCACTGTCATGTGACCCAGTGACCGTGCAAATGTCGTACTGCTGTTGCGCGCAACAAAACCGCCAGTGGAAATGACCAGAGGCTCCATGCGCATGCCAGAACTGCCCAGATGCGCTGCCAGTCCAGGTAAGGTGGCAGAGGGAGCAGTTCATGGGCGGTTCAGGGCGGGAAGCAGGCCGAACCGGGGGGCGGTTCAAGGGCGGTGGGGGAGGAACTTGGCGGCAGTCAAGCATGTCGGATCCTTTCCTGGCCCAGACCCGCCCCCTTCCTCTCCATGGATGTACACTAGCAAACTATCTGACATGGGTCCAAGAGGACCTATTGGTGATTAGGCAGCATACCAGAAGGTAAGTAAAATATATTTTTACTCACCTTGCGCTGGCTAACTGATCTCCCCCTCCGCCACCACCATTGCATTCATTGCGTGCTCCATTGGCATGGCTGCATGCTATGGACTGGCGGGGGGATAGGATTGGGCCATTAAAAATGTACTGTATATTGATTAGAAAAAGAATCTGAATGAACCAGAGATATATTTTTGGACATCCCTTTTGGCTTAACATTCATGCTAATGGAGTGAATGTTCATAAGACACAGGAATTTAGACAAAAATACATGTGGATTCTTTTCTTTTATCAGGAAAATGACTACCTCCAAGAATGCCTTGAAGCAATTCAGCAAGATTTTGTCATTTTTAACAGAGAGAGGTGAGTTTGGGGCATGTGCTTTTCAAATTGAATCCACAGGGCTGATAACTAAAACGCGTTGGGATTTTTCTGGGAAATGTGTTGGCATTTCCAATGAGGCTTGAACTGTTTGGCTTGCTGCTTTGGCTTGTGCTGTCTTCTCTGTTTTTCCATTAGATTCTCCACAAGAGAAGCTCCTCAGCAAACGTCAGCTACTCCCATACTAGATATTTCTCATACTAGATATTTCCACTGCCTCAGAAAAATTACTTCCATTTTTTCCCCTACTTAATTCAAAAACCACACCTTCCATAGTGAGTAGGCCACTCACTGCTTTGATGCCAGTTGGGCAGCGCGATCCTCTCTAAGCCATCGCAAATGTGCCGTAAAGCACGTTTGCGATGACTCTAGAGTAAGGGCCGCCGCCACCCTCCGGATCCGGCACCCACTGGTGGAGGTAAGTCCTGCACCAGTCAGTGCAGGGGCGAGGGGAGGGCAGAACAGGGCAGCCTGGGAGCGTGGCCATTGGCCGGCCCAGGCCAGGAGAGGGCGGGGATATTGGCGGCGAGCTCCGCTGATATCCTAGGCCAGTTCCTGGGCCTGGCTGGCCTTACACCCCCGCCTCGGATGTACGTCAGCTTCATAGCTGGTGTACATCTGAGGAGGCCGTAGGGCCCCGGCCAGCTTGCATCCGGGGAAGGGGACGAACATCCCCTTCTCCCAAGGTGGCAGTCTGGGAATGGGATAAGATACAGCGGCCAACCCTTTAGGCCGGCTGCGTATCTTTATGCAGGATTGCGCTGCAAAACTCATCATAATGTGTGCAGCTTCATTTTAAATCTCCATCTCTGTTAAAACCTGCTTTCATTGCCATTTCACACATGTAATTGCTTTTTCTTCTACGCTGGACAGGTTGAAGAAGAGCCAAGATCAAATGAACGAATCCATTTCTCCTCCCGAAACCACCGATGAAACCGAGACTGAAACGGAATCTGAAAATTCCAACCTGAATATGTGTAGCTCAGTATGTTCTTCCACGGGCAGCAGCTAGGACTGCTGGGGAGAGTCAAAGGGGCAAGAAGCTTGCACACCTCTTGAAGAAATCATTCTCAGGTTGCACTGACGAACAGGTGACAGTCCACTGAGTACTTTAGTTGAGAAAAAGAAGAGGAGTCACATAAACCAACACTGTAGAGCCGTAGCAGAGGCAGGAAGTTCTTACAGAACTTACGGATTGAAACGATCACCAGTTACCTGCTATGAGGAATGCTACTTTGCTATGCAACATTTCAATGACAACAGTTCCATTTCTTTCTTTGTCCTTTTCTTTTCACAGGGCTAGATAGCTGTCTAAAATATCTTTTTCAGGTGGTTAGGGAGCAGCTCCTAGCTTAGGTCCAAGAGGATACAGATCAAAAGCACAGAAGGTGGGATAGGAGGCCAAGGAAAGATTGCAGAGGCAGATTGGAAACCCATCTTCATGGCATTATGCTTGAATTCCAGCTTATGTATGTGAGATTGTCTCATGGCATTTTCAGAGGGTTCTTCTTACAGAGTGTGGTGGGGGCTCCAAATTATTTGTACGGACTGAGCTCAACTAGGACATCATGACCAAGCAGTACCTGATGTCCAGTGAGTCTAGTCTCAGTGTTATTGGATGCTGTTCAAGGAGTTGGGATAATCCCACCTAGGAGAAAATGCACCAGGTTTTGCAACTGGAATTTGAAATGATGGGGTACAAAGTAGGGTGTTGCTCTAAACATACTCGAATCTTTTCACATAGTAACCCTTACTTGCAAGGAGATGTGTAGGCTATGTGCAGATGATGAGCATTTTCTTCGCTCATATGAAAAAGCCGGACACAACTTTTACTGCATTTAGATATGGTAGCTATCAAATAATGCCCTAGTCATGGAGGCAGTGATGCAACTTTCTGTTTAGGTTGCTCTAAGTGTAATTTAAAGTGCTGTATATACATTACTGGCACCTGTCATAACTTCTGGCACCTGTGAGGACAAAAAAGTTCTGACATTTGTTCCAGCTGTGGATATTGCCTTTTTCATCAATGAAAATGTTAACCCATTGTATAGCAGTGGCGAAGAAGACAAAGTCTAGGCTAGGGCCATTAGGAAAGGGATCAAGAATAAGATTGCTAATATTGTAATGCCCTTATACAAATCCATGGTGTGGCCGTATTTGGAATACTGTGTTCAGTTCTGGTTGCTGCACCTCAAGAAGGAAATTGTAGAGTTGCAACCAAAATGATCAGAGGGCTGGAGCACCTTCCTTACAAGTAATGTCTACAACATTTGGTTTTTTTTTAGCTTGGGGAAAAAAGGCAATTGGGGGTGTGTGTGATGGAGGCTTATAAAATTATGCCTGGTGTGGAGAGAATGGATAGAGAGAAGTTTGTTGCCATAAGATGTCATGATGGCCACTACCTTCAAAAGCTTTAGAAGGGGATTGGAAAAATTGATGGAGGACAGGTCTATCAATGGCTACTAGTCATGATGGCTATGTGCTACCTCCAGGTTTAGTGGTAGTATACTTCTGAATACAAATTTCATGAGAGCAATGGAAGGAGAGAAGTCTGCCTTTCTGTCCTGCTCGTGGGCTTCCCAAAGGAGGCTGGTAGGCCCCTATGGGAAATAGGATGCTAGACTAGATGGGCCTTTGGCCTGGTCCAGCAGGGTGTTTCTTATGTTTTTATTGTTTCAGAAGCCTTTTTTTCTATTCTAGGTTAATGGCTTAATCTACTGTATAGTGGCTTTATGTTACTATTAAAAAATTTAGAACCCTTGGTTCTAGGATAGCAGATATGTGTGCTGTACATAAACCTCATAACTGTTTGTTACCATATGTCTGAGAGATTGCCCTGTTTGCATCCCAGTTGTGGTTTTCCTGAACTTAGCATGCTTTTGACTTCAACAGTTTTTTTCTTGCTGTCTTAGAGATGTGCCTGTCGTAGGCCGATACCCCAGGGGTTGAACCAGCATCGTCTGAGAGTAGGACTCTTTATAGCCTTGGTTACAAAGCCGCTACAACGGCTGTAGCTGTGCTATAACAAGTTTTTTTATACTTCCGTGCTGCTGAAATAGTGATAGAGTGGCATTCCTACTCACAACAACTGTGAGGTTACATGAATATACTTAGGGTTTGTCTGTTTTTAATTTTAATTTCCGCAAACACAGAATAGAACATAGCCAGTATTTGATTTTATACGGATGACAACCAAAATGTTGCTTACTTTTCCATAGTTTTATGTGGAGGCCAGTAGGCAATAAAACTGTGCACAACCAAAATGTCATGAGAACCATTACACAGCAAACAGTTCAAGCCTGTTTGGGCACAACTCTGTGGGTGTGTAAAGAAGCCAAAGTTTTCGTACCAATTGCTTCAATATTTATAGGACACAACAAAGCCAATGGCCTGACCTCTCTACAATTAAACTGTAGAACGCATGAGGTCTTGTTAGTGTTACAACTGTCCATATTTCATTCACTGTTGAACTGATTTATAATTATAACCCAGACATAAGACTGTTCAGGCCATGCCAATGCAGCTACTGTCCCAGCACAACTCTGCTGGGCTACTGTGCTGCAGGTGTAAGCAGGCATGCCGGCCAAATGTTCAGAGTCAAAGTGCCAATGCAGTAGCCCTCTGGTTCAGGGGTTCTTAACCCCCTCCTGACCGAGTACCACCTCTGGCGCCACTCTCCTGCTGAGTACCACTGGAGGTGACTAGTGATGACATCATCGCCAGTCACTTTCAGGTTTTCGGAGGCCAGAAATCACAGGTAGGAGGCTCTGGGCAGGTGGGAGGCCCTTATCGGCATTCCCGAGAGTCTCAGCCAAAAGCAGGAGCCTCTTGGGAGTGAAAACGCTGTGCCAAAAGGGGTTGCATCGGAGTGGGATTCTGGCGGGCTGGTGGGCCGAGTACCACTAGCAGTCGGCCGAAGTACCTCTGGTGGTACAAGTACCACTGGTTGAGAACCCCTGCTCTGGTTAAAGGAGAAAATTCTCTTCAGCTGCATTCTCACGCAGAGACTTTACAGCAAGCATATTCCATCTTGAATTCCACATGGCAGAGTTGCACATTTTATTGGATGGAAAAGCTCATCCGCTGTGATGAATTTATCAATCCATTTAAAACATTGATTTTCAATCATGACTTCCATGCAGTCTCTTGGAAAGGGTGTTCAGTGCAGCTAGTGTTGTGATAAATGTTCTGCCTTGATTTAGAACAAAAGCTGCTTATCTTGTTAAAATGTTGTCTGCAGTGAAATAGGCTAATGTGTGTTGTTATTGGCTAATCAGTTAACAGCAAATCAGACAAGAAGAAACCCTTCTGAATTGGTCTGGCAGCGTAATGGTTGAATAAGGCAAAATATGGAGCACAGTTGAACCAAAGTTACGGACTTGAGAGCTCTAGTGATGCCAGTGGGGAAGTTAAGCACATGCTCAGATGTGTTCTTTGAAAACCAATGGGGCTGAAAAGTTCTTAATGTTGGCTCGATTGTGGCCACAGTTTTCTCTCTTCTCCCCCTGTTGTCAGAATATATTACATACGTACAGACATAGAGCAACTAGTCTTGCCATAGGAGGATGGAATGTGGGGCAGGCCAACTTCCTTCCCTTTTCTATTCCAAGCCCAGTCACCAAAATTTAATGACACCCCCCCAGCCACCACTCTTTGCCCCATACTTTATGGACTAGCTTCTCCTCCTAGAGAGTGCTCAGCATGAAACTCTTATTACTTAGCTACATTCCACGTACCTGTAATTCTCCTTCCCCTTCCTGAAGTAGGAGAGAGAATAGGGTTCTAGGTGGATTTTGACAACTTCAAGCTTAGTGGTAGTTGCACCTTTCTCATAGTGCCTGTAACCATTGGGAAGCTGGCCTTCTACAGACTGTGACCATATGCTTCAGTCCAGCATTGCCACTGGTCCAGTACTAGGGGAAAACAGATGGTAGGCGATTCTAGATTTAACCATGTGGTCAGAAGCTATATACATAATCATCTTCCTACACAGTTATGGGAGCCAGGTAAACGGTTCTCATACCTGGCTTCCAGCTGGCAGAACTCACCCTCCTTTTGTTAGCTTAAGGAGTCACTGAATTGGGTGCCTTTTTGCCCATTTCAGTTTGCACACCCAAAGTCACATTTCATGTGTACATATGACTAGCAGTTCCTCCTGCTCAGTTGATCTTATTCAATAAAACTGCATTCCTGGTACACAATAGCACAGACATTTAAGAATCAAGGGTTTAATGCACAAACTTTTAGACAATGAATTTATGTATTTTTAAAGCCTGTTCCTAATACTTTATTTACAGCTAAAGCTATGTACTTTCCTTTTCACTATAATGTATGGTATTTGTGGGATGCAATCACAGTGGTTTCTAAGAAATAATTTGAAAATAAATGCTTATATTGAGCACAAAGGTTCAGCTGGTAAAGAACTGACTTGTTTGGGCAATTAGGATTTGTATACTTTTTGATTGAGTAATCAGATCTACTTTTGTATGGAGCATGGCTATTGTATGCATTTCAAAGGGATCAGTAATGTAACCAACAGTCCTTGGCATAATCATCTGTATATGAATTCTGCATACCATCAAGTGTGCTAGCAAATCACACTTATGCATTCACAGATGCACAGTGGGTGGCAAGAGACCAAGAAGTGAAGACAGTCTTGTTGCACAGTAGAATAAAACTCCAATAGTACAGCATCCATTAGCATGGCACTCCTGATAGTCTGGCATCAAAATGGCTGGGGCTTGGCAATTGCTCCAAACCACCATGGTCACCCAAGCAACATCAGTGGTGCCTCGGCCAAGCTCAGGCCTCCACCCCCTCCATGTCTCTCCTGTTCCTACCCAGGCTCCACTGGAGCAAGAGAAGCCGCCTATCCTCACTGTCAGGGGATGCCCCAGCCCTCAGACCACACAACAGGCTCCCCCCAGCACTGCCCAGCACCCCGGAAGGTAATACAAAAAGAGTTCCCAGCAGAATGATCGCTGCAGTACACAAGCAGTTACACACTCACAATTTCCACAGCACCACCAGGTAGTCAGCATATCCGACAATCCAGCACCAACCAGGTCTCAAAAAGTCTACTGTGCATGGTGCCACACACATGGAAAGCCAAAAGTGCTATAGTTTGTAGAATATCTCCAAAGAAGAAAACTCTACACACACACTCACTAACTGAACTCCAGAAAGGAGGATATTGAAATTGCATACTTCCTGCTCCTTGCCATTGGTTCAGGTGTTTTGGGTTTGGTGTTAATGGGAAGAGGGAAAGGGGTCTGTATGGAAGCGGGGGGGGGGGAGCCAGGCATTCTTCTCTGGCTTGGATTTGACATGAAGATAATTGCAATGCTCTTTATTTTAATTTTATTTTATTGAGGCAGATTTTGCCAGCACCCTAGGTTGTTCCTGATCACAGTCTTCAATAAATCGGCAACATTTTCATTTCCTACATTGATTCTGCAGAATCTGAAAAACCAGACGAGTCAGAACCCATAGTGGCCACTGTTTCAGGGTTCCTTATCCCTGCTCCTTCATCTCCAGAGACCACTGTGACTACACGAAAAAGCCAATTATGCTTCTAGTCATGTTATCTTAGCGTTGTGACTAACGAAGTCAGTCATCTTGGCTTATACAATGTGCATGAAAAGTGTTGTATTCTCCTGCAGATGATCTCTCTATGTCCCACTCAGTTTAGTATTGATTGAATGTGCCTGATCCTTGGTCAGAAAGAGTCCAGCATCACAAACATGCACAACACCCATTGCATGCACAGTTTCTGATCCAGCATGTACGAAAGCTTCCTCAGTGCAGATATTGCCCGTACTGAATCACGGTAACCATTCTACTCCCAACCAACAATCACTCTGCTTGACTTCCCATTATCCAGTATTCTGTTTTGGACTAAGAACTTCGAGTGGACGGAAAAGGCAACTCCTGCAATTTGATGCCAAAGGTTTGGTTAGTTCACAAAGAGTGGATTTGCTCTCTTTCCCCACTAGAGGGCGGTTAGAGGCTATGTTTGGGACAGGATACACTCCTCCAGAAGAATGGAGAAAAATATACTTGATTGCTGTGATTTAGGTGAATTTCCATTGCCAATACCTACAGGATTTAAGAAAAAAAAATCCCTTGAAATGAGGAGTCCTGCAGGAGGACAGCAATGTTACAGGTCATGGTGGTCACCTTTTGCCTGTGTTATAACTGGGCACGTTATACTTGTTGGTCTTGACTGCGCACACAAAATCTGCTTCGAAGATACACAAGTTCCAACTATGGAAAAGTCATTTCAAACAAGAATCCACACAGAGGCAATAGAAATTTATAAGCATTGATGAATTTTTTTTAATAAAAAAAGAGGATTCAAGAACAATAAATAGCAATTGGACACCTGCATTAGCAAGAACAAAGATTAAACCATTTAAAAAAGCTTTAAACAACATGGGTTCTTTAAATCTCAAACAGGAATAAAGCAACTGCCACTTAGCACCTGCATAGGATATAACCAGTCAAGAGGGGTTTTAAAAGCTGAGATACAGCTCTCTTTTCCAGCCACACCTTGAGCAACAGAGGAAATGGCTCCTGGATGCTTCAAACCAATTTTCCCTGAAGAAGCTGACTAAAAATTGTCAGTGAAATGTATGTTGGATCTAATGGACAGTAACAACGTAAGAACTAGCCTGCCTGATACCAATCTATTTGGATTTAATAGATGGAGTATATAAGGGTCTGTTTTATAGTGTTTTTTAATGTAGAATGGATATTTTCATTACCAGACATGATAGCAAGAAGGAAACTTTATAGGTTTAAAAGGTCATGTAAAAATATAATTAAAATATGAGGAATTCCAATGTATTTTAAAAACATAAGGCACCACAGATAAGATGGCACGTGTTCTGAGCCAATATAATATCAGGACCTTATTTACTCCAACTACCAAACTAGAACAGTTATTACAGAATCCCAAAGAACCCAGGCCTCCATTCTCTATGCCAGACGTGTACGAGATCCAATGTGGATGGACCTATATAGGTACAATGGGCAGATCGATCAAAACAAGGATAGTAGAACATGAAAGATCGACCCGCCTGGCTCAGAGTGATAAATCTGCAGTGGCACAGCACGCTATGGATTCTGGACACAAGGTTCAATTTGAAGATACTCGTGTTCTGTTCACTGAAACAAGACAGAGACAGTGTTTAAATTTGGAAGCTGTGGCTATTTCACGGAAGATTAATCACTTGCTGCTTAATAGGCAGCAAGAACTTTCCCTCGTGAATAAAATTTGGATGCCTATTGTGAAGAAGAACCACGTAGATCTTTAAATTGACTTGGTTTTTGGACCTCTACGCCTTATGCGTTTATATTGATTGCTTCCGTATTGACCGCAAATGGAGGCTTGGTATTAATTGAGGGCTCGTGGCTGCTCTCGCTTTGCAGCGTGCGTTTCCCCTTTTAAGTTAGTTTTGATAGAACTTTGCAGGATCACTATCGGCTTGTCTTACGGACCTTTATGCTCCTGGTGCTTTAAGTGATTGTTTCTGAATTGAGTGCAAGTGTTAGTTCCGGTTGCTAATTAAGGGCTGTGCCCTATTTAAGTCAGCAGTTTTACTCCAATAGTTAACTACATCTCACACATAGTTTTATGTGTGTTCCTTGAGAATGTTCAGAGATATGAACGAAACGTCGGACCTATATTTTTAACGTGTGGACTTTTGGTGATTTTATTATGTTTTTAAAATACATTGGAATTCCTCATATTTTAATTATATTTTTACATGACCTTTTAAACCTATAAAGTTTCCTTCTTGCTATAGTGTTTTTTAAGTTTAATTTTTTTAACATGGCCTTAAGACCTGGAAAAACGTGGTGCAGTTAACATGTTCTCAGTCAGTCAGGACCTGCTTGCATAAGCAACTCCCAAATGGCTGAGAGAATATCTCAAGAGTGCCCTCGTGTAGCACTACAGGGCAAGGTCAGGGCTTTTTATCACCAGTCCCCATATATCTACAGAATCGGGGAATTCCCTGTCATCCACCTGCCTGTGAGTTTTTTCCAGACCAAGTGCAACAAACATTGCTCTGCATCTTTCATTTGGGATGACATTTAGGTATTTAGTGAGCAGAGAGAGCCTTTGTCAAAAGACAAAACAAAAATATATAGTTTTTTTTCCACACCAACCATTCATGGAATCTGTGGGGAATGAATGGTAGGATGATGAGCCTTTTTCAGTTTCTTGATCCTTCTGCACCTGAATATTCATGGACCATTGCTCTCTCCATCTGACCTTTGGGGGGAGCATGAAAGACAGCCCCCCTCCTGGCTCCATGCCAGGGGGAGCCATCATTTCACATTATTGTTTTCATCGCTGTTGCATCTTAGTGTGCTGCAATGAAAACTGTGTGCTTTAGTCTTTGTGAGGGGAAACAAACGGCTTGAAAATAACAGGGGGAGCAAAAGAGAGCAGTTTTGCTGGCATTCACGACGTATTGTGATTATTATTTCTATTGTGTTGCCTTTGCCTTGAGCTACAGCAGGGTAAACGCTCAGCTTCTGGCAAGAATGGTTTAAAATGAATATGGGTATACAGAGGTGAACAGCAGCCCACACAGCTTCCCGTCAAGGGGGGGGCAGCGTGTTGTGAAAAATCCATAATTTCCACACTCTTTAAACCAGCAGTCTCCAAGTTTCTGAACAGCACTGTTTATGTAGAAACAAGTCGTCCAACCAACATAAAACAGCAATGGGAGGGGGGGTTGCGGGTTGATGATGGGTTGGGTGACACACTAATCTGAATGCAGCCTCGTCATCTTCGCTAGCCTTCTGAAGCTTGTCCACCATCCAATAGCTCCTCTCCAAAGACAGGGCGTGTGAGGCCAAGAAGGACAAGCATATTGTAGACCTTCCTCGGTACTGTAGTGTTTGGATCACCATAACACTTGGGGCTTTTCTGCCTGCTATGGTTTACAGTAACAGGGATGCTATTTTCAAGTTAGTTCAGGTCAGGCATTTGCAAGAGACAAAGGTTCCTTTTGCTAGTCAATCAGTGTCTCATTCAAGTCAACAACAGTAATGGCTTGCTTCTCACCAAGAGCTCTTGAGTTTGCATTGCAAATTGCAGTCATGAATTGGGGAGCTAGAAACTGTCATGAATTGAGGAACTAGAAACCACTCCTGGCAATGATTGACTTGAATAATTCACTAAAGTTATTGTAGTATGCATAATACACATGGGTCAGTTAAAAAAAAAAACACCAAACAAAAACCATCATTTGAACCAACTTAGGAGGATATGTAGTTTCCAAGACACCTGACATCTGTATAAAGGACTCAGGTGCCCCAGGAAAACCCCATCACCCATGTTCCCTGTCATCTGGGGAGCTGTTGTAGCAGCTTTTCAGCAGGTGCCAGGGAGGGGGAAACATCTCCACCAAGAGACCTTTTGGCAACTGCTTGGGCTGTTTGGGCTGTTGCTGCTGTTGCCACCACCAAGCTAGGTAAACATACCTGAGCTCTACCTTGCCCCCGTTTTCCCCTCAGAAGCTTTTAATCTTTCAGCTCCTGATACTCTATGATGTCAAGAGACCCAGCATGGGTTATTATATGAAATTAAGAAATTCCAATTGAATCTAAGAAAACAATACCCCAGGCAAATATGTAGGTTATTTGCATGAGGCAACCAGTGTTATCCTGTTCAGCATCAACAAGATCTTTAATGGGGATATCAGGTGGGGGAGCAAGCTCTTACTTCACCTGTGGTGACCAAATACTTTTAGCCAGCTCTGCCTAGAAATCGGCAACAGCGAATCACTTTCTTGCTCAGAGCCTATGCAAATAGTGAGCTGCTGCAAAATGGTGTCACTGCTTATTAATCAGTCCTCGACAGGAAGAGAGTGTTTGAACAGTTTTATCTTTCATCTTCTACGCTGAATGTATCTTGCCAGGAGCGGGGGGGGGGGGAATCTGTCAAAAGAAATTAGGGGCAAACAGGTAGTTGCCTCTCTCTTTTCCCCCTCTGAATGCAGGCAGGCACACTGCAGGCAGTCTCATATCCTTGGGGCAGCAAATGCCTTTACAAACAACACAGGATGACTGAGAGAGACTTCTAGTTAATCTTTTATTAGTCCACGCGGTCTGTGAGCGAAAGCTGATAAACATGGTGTAGTTGGGTGTCAGAAAACCGACAGAAACAATAGGATCCTTTATGCATCAACTGTCAGCAGTCAGCTATACACATCAGTGGGCTTTGGATGACACAAGCCCCTTCCTCAGAATGAAAAATTATTCCATATTTCAGGAAAACAAAAAATGGATGGAAAGCAATAGGGATTGTCCCCATCCATCTACCTATTAGTATGTACAGTATGTATAGCGTCTGGCTAAGGCTAGAGGTTGATCTAACACTTAAAAGATGGAGAGACCCTATAGCTGTCTCTCCTTACATGAGGTATGCTAGAAAATGGCCACCGTGCTGCAGAGCCCAGGTATGGCACGTGCTCCCAGGTTGGTAGTCCGAGAAGAAGAGAGGGAGACTGGGAAGAAGAGGGAGGAAATAGGGGAAGGGAACCACTTCCCGTTCAGGAACCATAGAGAGGACAGCCTAGGTCAGGGGTGGCCAACCTTTCAACATGAAAGTCCCTGGCCCTTTAATGGTTGTATAGGTGAGGGCATTTCAGCAAGTGCAGCTGCCAAGATTCTGTCTTCTACCCAACTCTTAAGAATGCAGAGACCCTAAAGGTGGTTGGCCACCCCTGGTCTAGGTAAAGGTCTTAGGTGCCCCCTTCAGAGCCCTGTGCATGGCACTGCCTATTTCCAATAGGCACTTCTACACTTCTTGGTAAAACTTTGATCTCAGATCTTGAAGAACAGCTGTAGTTTTCAGCCATGTGACTTCCCATTTTGTCCCCCTTCTTCTCTGTACTACTAGCAAGCCTTTTGCCCTCCTTCTATTCCTGATTATCAAAAGCAGGTGCATAATGGTGGATAAGAGGGAAGGAAAAAGCCTTTTCATTGCTGCTTCAGCAAAATGTGCTGAATGGGCAGCTGCCAAGGTTTGCTTAGTGCTAAGGCTCATTGTACACCAGGGGAGCTGATATAATTCATAAGGAATGTTCATCAGCCATGTGCATTGTGCAAAGTCTCAACTTGACAAGACATGTGGCAAAGCAGAGACACCTGCAGGGGGAAGTGGACAGCAGGTATGTTTGAAAATTAATTTTAGAGGCACCTACATTCCCTCCAGTGAAGCTTTCTATCGAAAGCTTTTTTGGCATCCACGCAAGACAACCTGTCACTGGTTGTTAGGATCCAGTGCCACATGGAAGACAAGCTTGGTGTGACAGTATATTTATTAGCTCAGATGGCAAAGATGACCCAATTCCTCAGTGAAATTCAATTATTCTTGGCCTGATAGTTTAATATTAGCACTTAGACTTGTTGCTCAAAAGATACTCTTGGGCATTCAGTTGCCATTCAGACATTTCATTCAGTGCCAGCACAGGGTTACTGGGGGCCCTGGGGTAAAACCTTGCACTGGACCCCCCCCCATGGTGCACCTTGCCCACCTCCTGATGACACTTGGGTACTACCAGTAAAACCAGTACTATGTATTTGGGGGCTGACCCAGGATTAAATGTCCTCCATTTTTTTCCCAAGGATTGCCAGTCTTCTGACCTCACTAGGCCCTATTTCGGAAACTTCAGAGTTTTGGATGCATCCAACCTGGCAACCCTAGAAGCAGGGCCTGCCCAACACCTGTTGGTGCCTAAGGCAACATGCCAAATGTTGCCCCCCCTTACCTGGTGATGTGCCAGCCTCTTCTCCAGGACTGGAAAAGAGGGGAATGGAATTGAAGAGGAAGTCTGGAGGAGAAGAGAGTGGTGGACTAGAGCACCAGGGGAAGGGAGTGGTGCTCTAGCCCTCTACTCTTGTCTTCTCTGCACTTCCTCTCCCACTCCATCCCCTTCTTCTTTTATTAATCCAGGGAGTGGGGGGAGGGGAGAAGGGGAGGGGAGTGGGTGGACAGAAGTAGACACCTCTACCACTCTGCTGACTGTGGTGACTGTTTCACTTCACATGGCTGGCCCTGCCTACAATTGTTGTTGTTCAGTCGTTAAGTCGTGTCCGACCCTTCGTGATCCCATGAACCATATCCCGCCAGGCCTTCCTGTCCTCCACTATCTTCCTGAGTTCGCTCATTTTCATGTTCGTTGCATCGGTGATGCTGTCTAACCATCTCATCCTTGGCCTTCCCCTTCTCCTTTTGCCTTCAATCTTTCCCAGCATCAGAGTCTTCTCCAGAGAGTCCTCTCTTCGCATTAGGTGGCCAAAATATTTGAGTTTCAGCCTTAGTACCTGCCCTTCCAGGGAACAGTCAGGCTTGATTTCATTTAGAATTGACTGATTTGATCTCCTAGCAGTCCAAGGGACTCTCAGGAGTCTTCTCCAGCACCACAGTTCAAAAGCATCTATTCTTCGGCGCTCAGCCTTCTTTATGGTCCAACTCTCGCAACCATACATTGCTACTGGGAACACCATCGCCCTGACTATACGAACTTTTGTTGGCATGGTGATATCTCTGCTTTTTATTATGCTGTCTAAGTTTGCCATAGCTTTCCTTCCAAGGAGTAAGCGTCTTTTAATTTCATGGCTGCTGTCTCCGTCTGCAGTGATCTTGGAACCCAAAAAAGTAAAATCTGTTACTGCTTCCATTTCTGCCCCTTCTATTTGCCAGGAATTGATGGGACCAGATGCCATGATCTTAGTTTTATTAATGTTGAGTTTCAAGCCAACTTTTGCACTCTCCTCTTTCACTCTCATCAAGAGGCTCTTTAGTTCTTCTTCACTTTCTGCCATTAGGGTGGTATCGTCTGCATATCTGAGGTTGTTGATATTTCTCCCGGCAATCTTGATTCCGGCTTGTGATTCATTTAGCCCTGCATTTCTCATAATGTACTCTGCATATAAGTTAAATAAGCAGGGTGACAATATACAGCCTTGTCGTACTCCCTTCCCAATTTTGAACCAATCAGTTGTTCCATGGCCGGTTCGAACTGTTGCTTCTTGACCCGCATACAGGTTTCTCAGGAGACAGGTAAGGTGGTCTGGTACCCCCATCTCTTTAAGAATTTGCCACAGTTTGTTGTGATCCACACAATCAAAGGCTTTTGCGTAGTCAATGAAGCAGAAGTAGGTGTTTTTTTGGAACTCTCGTGCTTTCTCCATGATCCACCGCATGTTGGCAATTTGATCTCTAGTTCCTCTGCCTCTTCGAAACCCAGCTTGTACGTCCGGTAGTTCTCGGTCCACGTACTGCTGAAGCCTAGCTTGTAGGATTTTGAGCATAACCTTGCTAGCATGTGAAATGAGTGCAATTGTACGGTAGTTTGAACACTCTTTGGCACTGCCCTTCTTTGGAATTGGAACGTAAACTGACCTTTTCCAATCCTTTGGCCACTGCTGAGTTTTCCAAATTTGTTGGCATATTGAGTGCAGCACTTTCACAGCATCATCATTTAGGATTTTAAGTAGCTCAGCTGGGATATTATCATCTCCACTAGCTTTGTTGTTAGTAATGCTACCTAAGGCCCACTTGACTTCACTCTCTAGGATGTCCGGCTCTGGGTCAGTGACCACACCAGCGTGGTCATCAGGAACATTAAGATCTTTCTTGTATAGTTCTTCTGTGTATTCTTGCCATCTCTTCTTAATCTCTTCTGCTTCTGTTAGGTCTCTGCCTTTTTTGTCCTTTATCATGCCCATCTTTGCACAAAACGTTCCCTTGATATCTCCAATTTTCTTGAAGAGATCTCTAGTCCTCCCCATTCTGTTGTTTTCCTCGATTTCCTTGCATTGTTCATTTAAGAAGGCCTTCTTATCTCTCCTTGCTATTCTCTGGAACTCTGCATTCAGTTGTTTATATCTTTCCCTTTCCCCCTTGCTTTTTGCATTCCTTCTTTCCATAGCTATTTGTAAAGCCTCATCTGACAGCCACTTTGCTTTCTTGCATTTCTTTTTCTTTGGGATGGTTTTAGTTGCTGCCTCCTGTACAATGTTACGAACTTCCGTCCATAGTTCTTCAGGCACTCTGTCTACCAGGTCTAATGCCCTAAATCTATTCTTCACCTCCACTGTATACTCATAAGGGATATGGTTTAGGTCATATCTGACTGGTCTAGTGGTGTTTCCTACATTCTTCAGTTTAAGTCTGAATTTTGCAATAAGAAGCTCATGATCTGAGCCACAGTCAGCTCCAGGTCTTGTTTTTACTGATTGTATAGAGCTTCTCCATCTTTGGCTGCAAAGCACATAATCTATCTGGTTTCGGTACTGACCATCTGGTGATGTCCATGTGTAGAGTCGCCTCTTGTGTTGTTGGAATAGGCCTACAATAGGTTTGCCCAAAATCCTAATAAAATGAAACCAATGCTATGTTTTGCTGTTTCTGTGATACGTTTTCCTGCTGCTTCACCCTTTTCAACAGAAATTATTACCCTTTTCTGCTTGGCTTCCTTTGCCTACGATTGCACAAAACATTGTGTAACCTTTTTCAAAGGTGACATTATGGCACGTTTTCAAATGCAAATTTGGCACAAAGGCAATGGTTTTCCCCTATAGTTAATGTTAATTACATGTGTGCCTCTTTCATTCTGAATAGCTGCACTTGAAAGTCCATGTCACCTGTTAACATCTAAGAAGCACCTTTAGATGAATCACCCGTTCTGTACTAAATTTCATCTCCCACCCAGCAGGATCACCATTTCAGGTTTCAGTGGCAGTGTGATGAACTCAAAGCGGCTGGTGCATGTGTGTGTGTGTGTGTGTGTGTGTGTGTGTGTGTGTGTGTGTGTGTGTGTGTGTGTGTGTGTGTGTGTGTGTGTTAAAATTCTAAATGTTATATTTGTTGCCACCAAATGGCCAAAAGGCAGAATAACAGCTTAGCCAAACCAAGCCTGAGTATGCTTCCCCAAACATTTCAGTTTAAGAAACTCTTAAAATGTTGCACAGTTTCTGAGGGAATGAGGTTGTGATGATTCGTGAGCATTCCAGGCAGTTCCTGAAAGGGTGTGTCACAATCTCTTTCAAGTGCTACCAAACCTGCAACTACACCAATAGGCAATTGAACTTCCAAGTAAGCAGTAGCATTTTACAATTCTTGTTTTCATTCTAGCATACTGTATTTCTTCAATTCTAAGACACATGTTTTTTCCCAATTAAGCATTTCAAAAAATGGGGTGCGTCTTAGAATCAAAGGTCTCCAAAAAGTACCCCAAAATGCTATCTTCTTACTTACTGGGGCTTGGGGGAGCTTCAGGGAGGCCTGCGCAACCCTCTGCAGGCCTCCCTGATATTCAGTTCGGCAAAAAAACGGTGATTTTCAACCATTCCCGGTTTTCGCGAAAACCAGAAATGCCCAAAAATCGCTGTTTTTCGCCAAACTGAAGATCAGGGAGGCCTGCAGAGGGTTTCACAGGCATCTCTGAAGCTCCCCCCAGCCCAGGTATCGAAGGAAATGGCACTTTCTGACGGGGCCAGAAATGCTATGCAAAGGCAGTGCACTCAGTCATCCTCAGCTGCAGGTGACATGCTGGGGAGAGTTGGTGCTGAGCGGATAGATTCAATGAAGGGAGGTGAGTCTTACAGTCGATGGATTTTTTTTTCCCCTGCTGGTGGTACTGAAAGTAAAGGTGCGCCTTAGAATCGATGGTTGCCTTAGACTCGAAGAAATACGGTAATTTCCTAGATCAGTCTGAGCAGTTAAGGACAGGAAAAAGTATCGAACTACTTGCATTCAGGGACTTTATTGTATTTTCTGCTTATCTTTTAAGCTCCATGATGCTCTTTGCCAACCACCCATCTTGATCCATCCTGTTTTATTTTTGACATGTGCCTTATTTTTTTTGACCATGTGCAGCTCCTCCCCTTTTTATTTGTTCTGTTGACTCGGTCCTTAAATAAAACCCCTTTTATTGCTTCTTTATTACCTGCCTGGTCTCAATTCATAAGGGAGCAGGTTTGCCATTCCTCCTCAGGTTGCTTAGTTCTTGCTACTGGTTGTTGTTGCTTTTTTAACCTGAGAGGAAATTCTTTGGATTTTAGAGACCTCTTTCCGCACCAGGGAGAGAGGTTTCTATGGTGACCTTTTTCTGTCTAAGCTTCTTATGGCCCAATCCTATCCAACTTTCCAGGGCTGAGGCAGCCATGCCAATGGGCCGTGCGCTGCATCCTGTGATGGGGGGCCAGTCACTGAGGCCTCCTCAAGGTAAGAGAATGTTTGTTCTCTTACCTCGGGGCTGCATTGCAGCTGCATCAGTGCTGGAATGTTGGATATGATTGGGCCCTTAGCCTTGGTAGTGGTAATAATGGAGAACTACCAAATCCCCAAATACCCCCACCAACTAGTAGGAGAGGGCAGTAGCATCACTAGGACACGCGTCGCCCTGGGGCAGGGGGCACGCGTCACCCTAGTGATGCTCTGAAATCGCGGCGCGGGGGGCGACCCCGTCGGCGCTCCAGGGCCTTCTGAAAGAAGGCCCATGCAGCGCGTTCATCCGGGTATTTTTTTAATTTTCGCGCATGCGCAGACCGTTTTGAGGGCAAAAGGCGAACATTCAAAAAATACCCGGATGAACGCGCTGCATGGGCCTTCTTTCAGAAGGCCCTGGAGCGCCGACGGGGTCGGACGCTCCAAGGCCGGCTCCCGGGCTGACCTCGGAGCGTCCGAAGGGTGGCGCACGTCACGGAGGTGGCGCGCGCCACGGAGGTGGGGCGCGCGGGGGTGCACGCGTCACCCCGTGGCGCGCATCACCCCCTGGTGGCCCGCCCCCCCGCCACGCTCCAGCAACACCCCTGGGAGAGGGAATGGGGGGAGAACAACTGTGAAAGGGCTGTCACAAACTACTAGCCATTGTGCCCTCCACATGTGCATCCCACGTGGGCAGAAAACTGTTCCCTTCTTCCACTATAAATGTGCAATGTGGTTTCCTGTTGATTAAATCTGATTAGGGATAGACTGTAAATATGCAGTGTCCAGGTGTTAAATGCACTAATCAAGTGTTTTCACATCTTAACATGGACAACTAATGCAACTGAGAAGCTACATCCGAAGCCCTTTACATTAGTAGATTTGTGTTCTTTTTGAAACATATTTTTCAGATGAAATTGCATTTTTTGAAAGTGTGTTTTGTTCTGCTTTCTCTTGGGGTTGAGTTCACGCTAATTTGTACAATAAGGCACACATTACAGGCCAAACAAGCATGCAAAATATCCCTTTACTACAGTGCTCTGGCAAGTAGTCAGGGCTTCTTCATAACCCACAAAAAGTAATTATTCTAATCATATAGATGTTTCCTTTTCCATCCTTTATGGAAACTGGTTGTTGGCATCCATGTATACATCAATTGAAGAAGAGGCAAAAATGTAGCAATTACACATTCTCAAATGTCAGATCTGATTTGGAAATGCCAAGGGACAGTGTGCTGTCACTAGAAGCATAATGGTGAAATAACTGAGCTTGTCCTTGTGTGTTTTATGCTTTCAGTTCTGGCATGGTGTGCTGTGCTGAATTTACCGTAGTTGTGGTGGTCTCAAAGGGTTTTCCTTATGAATGAGCACATCTTGTGCCTCATTTAGTTTTCAGAATGCCTTGGACCATTTCTGCACATCACTTGAAACACAATTGCTGGATGTGCCATTACATAGCCAGTGGCAAGCATGCTCACCAATTCCAAGACTACTCCTGTGCATAATTTGGAATGTGATTGTGAGGTGTGGAACAGAAGATATTATTTAAAGTGAACATTCTTCAGATAAGCCAGGGGACAAGTAATGGAGAGTTGTCTCCCTATGTAGCCAACTAATATGCAATCATTCCTTCTCATTGTAAAGTGGGTGGCCCAATGCTGACCCATCAAGAAGCATGGCAGGGGCAGCCATAGGCACAGGATGGCATATTAGTTGGCTACATAGGGAGACAACTCTCCATTACTTGTCCCCTGGCTTATCTGAAGAATGTTCACTTTAAATAACATATTCTGTTTGTAAGGAGTTTGGTCTCACACTTGCATTTCTTTCTGAACGCAAGGGGTTAGATGAGAGGTGAACATGGTTTAAAAAGCAGCCTTGTTCCATATATTAAGGAATTCAACGATGGACAAAAATCTTCTATTTCTTTTGTCCTGGTATCTGCTTACCTTGAAAATAGCACGTGCGCGTGCCCCCCTTTTCTGTTGCTACTTTGCTGATATTTCAGTTGAAATTGAGAGCTGCTGAAGTGCTGGCTCCCTTGTGGCCAACTGGCAGAACTGCACTCGGCTGGACTGGAAAGGGACGAAAAGCAAATGGGTGGAATTCTAACTAATGAAGGGGGAAGATGCTACAGACCATTTTGGCAAGGGAGTGTGTTACGGGCCAACCTTTTGTCATTATTTCTTTTCAATTAATGCCTATGTCATGCCCTCATAAATGCCAGTATATTGTTGCCAGGTAACACAAGCACCAGCTGTATGTGCCAGCATATATGGATGCCAGCCAGCATGATGGAGATGCCCTGCTTTCCCTCCTTCATGAGAAGAATAGGGTTTGGGGGCACTGTAGTCATTTTCAACTATACAGGAGTAACTTCTGCATACTGGGAAAGTTTCTTAGTGCATCTGTAAAGGGGTACAAGAGAAGACTGCAAACTATTTGCAGGGTTTTCCAAGATTACGGAGCAATATTGTGTTGAACCAATTAATAAATCAGTTCAAATAAGTAGTATAAAATATCCCCCAGTGGATTAATACACTCCTTTTTTGACACAGATACAAATCACAGAGTCCATTTACCATCGGGATGGTGCTGAAAGTACCCACCCTGTGGTAATTTATCCCTACCTGGGTCCTGTTAAGAGGATGGATGCATCTTTCAGTGCTTATGTATCTGCATAAATCATTAATATATAATTTAATACATTTACAATGGAATCCTAGGCATGTCTACTCAGAAGTAAGTCCCACTGAGTTCAATGGGACTTACTGCCCAGTAAATAGGTATAGGATTACAGATTGTTGGGCAGTCCAATCCTACGTAACTCCTCACACAGAAATGCCAATAGGGCGCATGCTTCATCCCATGGGGGAGTTTCAGAGGTCTCCTCTGGGTAAAGGAACAGTTGTTCCCTTGCCTGGGAGTACGCCCTCTCCACCTGAATGGGTCTACTTGGACCTGCACCAGCAACATTGCACATGTCTGAGTGGACCCGGGAAGGCAGATCGAGACCTGGAAGGGGAATAGGATATTGGTGGAGGTCCCGCTACCCACCTCCTTCTTGTTCCATGCTGACTTACCAGCACCAGGGGATGTTGACAGACTGCTGGCATGCAGCCATGATCGCTTACCACTTGCGGTGGTGGCCAGGTCGTGCGGAATTGTGCGTGACGCTTTGCGACAGCTGTAAAGTACCTTATACTGCTGGAACACTAGTTCCGGCAGCGTAAGGCCCTATCAGGATTGGGCCATTAGACAAATGGGAAAGGACCTGAGACACACCGCCCACGTTTCACGTGCATCGCGGAAGGTGCGTCTGGCTGTGCTCGCATTTCTGTGGTAGGACATGTCTTCGTTCCGGACGCTGAAGTCTGCCGGGAGCCATGGACACCTCCTGTGGACACCCAGATTTCAGTATGGTTTTCACGTTGCGTTCGCGTTCCAGCCAATCAGAGCCCTATTTGGAACTCTGGGGGTGGGATGCAAATGCAGTAGCCAATCAGAATAGAGTCATAAGAGTAGTTTCTGATTGGCTAAAAAGAGGCGGTGGGAGCAGAACGTCAACATTAGTACGCGAGAAAGCCAGGAGCCGAGGCTCGAGTGCCCGGTTACAGTATATTATTTTGTAAATAGGATGCTGCTATCACCCAGGATAGTTTTGCTGCTGCTTCATCATCATAAACCATCCATGTATATAATGTTTTATTATGCCTGGAGAAGCCGCTGGGAGGAGCCTCCTCTGAGCCCGGAGGGACAGCTGCGAAGAAAGGCGCCTCTCATGCTCGTGCTCCCGTCTTCCTTCGGCGTTGTCTTTCTGCAGTCCCCGCCGCCTCCCTCCTTCGCACCTCTCCTTTATCTGTGATCCGGTGTGACAGGGTCACGCCCCCCCTTATGTCTGGCAAGTCCGGCAATGCACCCTGCGTGACGTGCGCGAAACGTGGGCGGTGTGTCTTGGGCTTTATCTTAAGATGAGTGAAGCATATTTCCTTAGATGAGTGAAGAATCATATGCACAAATGGATGCTGCCTGTGTGATTCTCCAATCTAGCTCACCTGCCAGGGCTGTGCAAGTTTGCCCCTGTCAAATAAGCTGCAATCATATTGATCAGTTGTTCAGGAAGTATAGGGCTGAATTTAGTCTTTATCATTCCTTCCTACCAAACAGCTGAATAGCAAGTTTGCTATTTATTTGATAGGGCTACACACTGCTTTTGCACACATAGATGGAGCTGTTGCGTTTTATGATACTGTTTGTATGTCACACTGCCAAATAACCAAATGGGATCTGGCTATGCAATGACAGCACATGTCACTTCAGAGTGAGGGCATGAAGCACTGCTCTCATTTGCAAGAGACGAACAATTTCCCCATGTTTGCAATCCCCCATGATAAATTCCTAAAGGAAGATATACACATTCCACAGCTTACAAAAGTGTTTGTGAAAAGCAACAACCCCCCCTTCCAGTCAGGGACAGCCTCCACAAATTTTCCTTTGTCATGTTGAGATAAAATGAATTTGACAGAGCAACTTGATTTATCTTTACACAGCATTACCTCCTTGTCTCAAAGTAAAATAGTTCAGAGAAATTTTCCAAAGAGCTGTAAAATACAATTTGAGTAGACTGTAAAAACCTGTATAAGGCAGGTGTGGTCTGGAGTTTGAGCCCTGCCTGAAGAAGCTAAGCAGAGTAAACCCCGGTCTCGCTTTGGAAGAGGGACAAAACGCCACTGGTGGAGTGCCGGAGCCAACAAGAGCTTCAGAATGGAATGCAGAGAAGTGTGAGCTGTGCAGTTATCAGTTGGCAAGAATGGATAACAGCTTGTTAACCCATCTGAGGCTTGATTGCGGTTGCCTGTGGAAGCTTGGAAGGCAAGAGCCCTGCGGTCAGAACTGAGTCTATGAGAAAGGTGGTATATAAATACTGTAATAAAATAAATCAAGTAACCAAGGATTATCAAGTTGCCAGGAAGAGTCCCACTGATTTTGATGGGATTTGCTTACACAAATGAGTAAGAGGGTGAAGAGGGAAGTCAAGATAATTCATCTGGCTTTGTAATTTAGCTGATTTCCAACAAACTTTATTGAATGTAAATAACAAAACAAAATGAGTGATTTTGTGAAGAGTTACATGCATAGTTTAATGAAATGATATGGAATATACAAGATCACCTTTGCTGTACATAGCTTTAAATATAATAAACCTGTTATAAGCTTTATAAAAAGTTCACTGTTTACAACTGATCTCCAAATGCATGTGGTTTATAAGATGACCTACACTTGGAATTTGGAAAAAAAACACCTGTATAATAAAAAAACCAAGACTAACAAAAACACACTGGCACTTCCACAATTGGCTCCAGAGTCCAGAAATTCAGCTATCTTTTTTTTTAAGTCTAGATGCATTTTCATACCAGTTCTAAAGTGACACTATGACACCTAATTCCATGAACATTCAGACCACACTTGTGTTTCTTATATCCATGCTGCCACAACAATAATGAGTGACAATGGTTCCTAAAATATGTTCAAGATCTCACAATGAGATCTTATAAACATTTGGCGTCAAATCTGTCCTAAGCCATTTGTAACTTCAAACATGGTTACTAGTAAACTGCACAACCATGAAATTGGTAAATCACAATCATCAGATTTAGAGCAGTGATTTCCCAAATGGGGATCTACTAAATGTGGGAGCCCAAAGATGCTGTCAGTGGGTTTGAGGCTTAAAAGAGCTCAGTGCAGACATAACATTAACCATATTTAGCACCAACGATTTGCTACCTTAATCCTGGTTAAAAGCCAAAACTGTACAGTGAAACAATGGCTCAGCTGCTGAGCTAAGCTTTCTCGCCAAAGGATTTGTGTAGGAAGACACCAGTGAGACCTGGTTATCAATTCAAAAGCAGAGAGGTTGAAGAAACTGGTAAATTTTCTTCGCTGTGGTTTGCTTAGTGTGTGATATATCACTTAGCCATAATTAACTCAACCCATAGCTTGCAAATCTACTTCAAACTATGTTCCTATAATCTAGTTTGTGGCCAATTCTAAATCATTGTTTAGATATTCAGTTCTAACATATAACCATGGTTACAGAAAACAAATCATGGTTAAGCATTATGCTTGTACAGAGGCAAGGCAGGTGACTACTCAGCGTTCTCTGGGTGGGCACTCTCAGTTCAAAAAAAGGCTAGGAATAAATCAATTATACTAAAATAGTACAAGGGTTCATTTCCCAGTAAGAGTCATTATTATTCTAGAAAGAGCAGGGATATTGATAGAAGGACTCAAAACTAAAATTTGCAGTCCGGTATGCCTTGGTTGTATGACATAGCTAGAAGCTCAGCTGAATACAATTTAAAAGTTTTTCACTTTAAGTTCACGTGTTTGCATGCACATCTTTGAGGAGTTGCTGAAGGTTGGAGAATATATTTATAATACTTGATGAGATCTACACGCTGGGGAAGGGTAGACTTATTTTCCATTTAGGAAAGACTGGGTGGGAATTTTTATCCTGAGTATAAAGGCAAATCTTATTTCATGTTCCCGTGGTGTACACTCCCTTCTAAGCCCTTGGATCTGGCAGTGTAAAATATGCATTATATACTTTTAAGAGGTTCTTCTTTAGAACCACACACTTGGTAATGGAGGTTTGTAAAACAAGAGGTTCTTGAGGCAGAGTCTTTTAACAATATCTCTGTAATTAGAAAGTAGTGTGAAAATGCAGCTCCGCAATTCATCTGTCCATAGGAAACCCAGAGTCCAAACCAGATAAAGTTAAGCATGCTTAAGTCCCACTGATTTCAGTGGGAAGATTAAAGCACATGCTTAACTCTCCTACTGAAACCAATGGGACTTCATAGTATTTAAATGTTGCTGGATCGTGCCCAATTAGTGATCATCAAAGTTTTGTGCAATCACCACCACATTTTGGAATTTTATGACAGAGATGTAATATTGGAGCGTCCACCTGGAGGTGCAATAATTTTCTGAGCAGGACGTCTTGCGACATGGTCATCTGTTTGAGACCCTAGAAGAAGAAGCACATAACAGAAATGTCCGCAAATAAGTACATTCAGAAACGTAGGCATTAATACAACACAGTCGCACACTCTGGAAATGGCAGAGCCGCCGCCTCCCTTCTTAATTGTCACACAACATTGGCTATTTTCTGAATGCGCTGCACCACACTTATTATGATGAAGGGAACATCTAACATCTGTCAAAACCAAACAGGAAGGGCATTTAACATTCTTCAAAATTCTATGAAGCTCTCATCACTAGATGTGATATTTGGAAGTGGTGTACTCGTATGATTTGGGCCTGAAGCATCTGGGGCTCACGAGCGAAAGAATGCAATAGGATCCAGACTAATATAAGATGCCAATTAGCGCACACTAGAGCAATTGTTCATGCAGCCTACTACTAGCAGCTGCGGGCGTCTCTGTATGCACCTTCTGGGCTGGACTGCCAAACACAATTCATAAAATAATAATAAATAACTTTCTGTGACTAGCCATATGAAATAAAATGCCTAAAATCTAATCACATACTTTCAGCCACAAACGCATGTGTTCTTTGGTGTTCAGCAGATAGAACCCTATCCGTTTAACCCCTAAATGTTTATGCAAGTGCCAAGTAAACTGGAACACACTCTTTCACCTTCTATGTACCCTCAAGGACTTCAGCTTGGAGATCTGACAGATCTGTCCACATGGAGCTCACTATTAGATTGGGCAACATTTGGTGTGCCAACAAAACATGCAGTCTTTGTTCTTGTGATGCACCTCAACTTGCCATTTATTTTACGTTACCTTATCTTACCAAATTTAATTACCAAAGGTAAGTAAGCAAACTTACCAGACAGGCTGAAGCCTGATTGATGAAGGTTACGGATTGGAGTAGCTATCATTTTGCCTGCAGAAGGAACTATTCTTGAGGTAGGAGTTGGGGCCACAGCTTTCGCAGTCACTATAACGTCATGAACTGGTCCATCGTAAAGCCCCCGGGGAACGCCATGAATTTCTGCAAGCTATAAGAGGAAAAATCACAGTTAAGCAAACATTTGCCAGGCTTCTCTGGGATATGGCTCATAGATAAGTGTTTTCAGATAGACACTAAAATAATTGAAATTATTTGCTTCTTGGCAAAAGAGGCATAAATGGCAGCTTCTATAAAGAATTCTTCTCTGCTGCTCTTCTCCTTGTAATTACTACCACCCACTTGCCTGCCAGTCAAGAGATGGTGAGCAAGCAGGTGGTGGTAGCTACTTTGCCATCTCCTCACTATCACCACTGTCTGCTTGTTTATTGCAGAGGGAGATGATGGGGAGGAAGCAGGCAGCAATGAGGAAGAAAATGGCAGGAGGCTCTTGCCAGTATACCTTTTGTTGGGGTGTGGACCTGGACAAGAGCCTAATGCCAAGGAAAGGAACAGGAGATTGCAAGCACATTGTATTTAGTTCTCATGCAATACAGGTTCAATCCCTGGTTCCTTCAAGAAGTCAAATGGAGTCACCCATCTTCTTGGAGTCACCCATCTTCAGTGAACATTTTATAAAGCTTGACTATAAGGTCCTCCAAACTGAAGCATACACACTGGCTGCGAAGCTACTTCCCCAAGAAGTGATTCCATGTCACTGGAGAGCATGGTGAATCAAGAAACCATATTGGTGGGGTGAACCACATGGGTCTTCCTCCCCCCCCCCCCATATCCTCCTGGTGAGTTGGGTGGAGGAGACTCATGCAATTGGCCCTGCATGCAGGCCTACAATAATCACATATACAGCAGCTTAGGATTTCATCAAGGGGACGTGGCTTCCACGCTGCTGGGAGTGTGTGTATAAGCAGGGCCCTATAAAGAACCAAAGAAGCTACACAGATGCAATGGAAGAGTCATAGTTCAGGGGTCAAGCACATGCTTTGCATATAGAAGAATGCAGGTTCAATCCCTGGCATCTCCAGGTAGAACTGGAATAGACCCTGGAGAGGCTCTGCCAGTCCTTGTAGACAATACTGAACCGGATGGATGGTTTGACTCACTGTAAAGCAGCTGTTTAACATTCTATCATAATATGGCAGAATGACTGCCATAAATAAATAAACCAAATTATTTATTTGGTTTCCAATGCATTCTTCAATATAAATACTTTCAGGATGCCTCACAATAATAATTTAACAGGAAGAGCCAAACAGTGAAATAACAAAAAACATTTTTTCATAGGAAGCTGCCTCAGCTTGTTAATCTATCCAGCTCAGTGGTGTCTACATCAACCGATAGCAGCTCTCTACGGTTTCAGAAAAATATCTTTTGCTGCTTTACCTGGAGATGCCCGTACAGGATTACGCCATCTCTCATTTTGCTGTGTGTCACTCCTTTGCCTGTGAAACTTCACTAAAGTTCGCGAAAACAGGAAGTGGTCATAAATTGCCACGGAGTGGCAATCTGAAGTTTGGGGTGGGGCTGCGGAGGGTAGCGCAGGCCTCCCCGAACCCTTCGGAGGCCTCCAAGACCACCGGTAAGTCCGAAAATTTCATTTAAAAACTTTTTTGGTGACGGCGGCAATCCCAGGAATCACCGCCACACTGTCCCTGCCCCTTAAGGGGGCAGCTTTTGTTTCCAATGGTGGGTCGCGACCCACCACTTTGAGAACCACTGTGCTATGGGATACCATGTTCTCACCTAAATTTCTATAAAGGGAGATTCAAAGTACCGGTAGATGTTTAGAATTTTGAAGGAGGAAGAAAAAGGAGGACATGGAGGATATTATGATACAGTAAGTCTACGCCATGCTGACATACTTCTTGAACATAGTTATTTTGCACTGAACTGTTTCAGAGGGATCACTAAGTATCATGATGAATGGATGCTGAAGCTCATACTTGAGGATACAGACTATCCTAGATCTGCCTATACAGATCTAGGGCACTGTATGACCAATTGACACAGAATTAATCTGACTCAAACTTTTTTTTTGATGTGTCTACCCTCTGGCCAAGTTTCACAACAGCTGAACCAATTTTTATTGAAAGTTCTGGATTTGTCTTCCCTAACAAGCAAAGTATATCATGTTAGTTCAAATAATGAACTTTAATGGTGGATAAGGTGCCATGTTTTCTGTTGTTAATTTATCATCATCATCATCATCATCATCAGGTTAATTGCAGCCCAAGGACCCAGGATATCTAGAGGTATTTCCGCAGAATATGCACAGTTCCAAGTAGAGCTGCCTTTTGCAGCTCAAATGGAGTAATTTTGTTTACACCTTACAATGTACAGGTATTTTTCCAATCTTTTCAGTATAGCCCTCTAAAACACCCACTACTATTAGTATAATTTTTGCATTTCCCCCCCAGAGTCGTTCTATTTCAATGTGAAGATCTTCTCAATCTATATAACAAAACAACAACAACAACAACAACAACAACAACAACAACAACAACAACAACAACAACTGTCTTATGTGAGGTTCCAGCCCACAGCTGAACACTCCTTTCTAATAATGGAATTCAATTGCATAAAGGTGGAAACAGTCACACCAGGAAAAAAGTTTTGGTGCTGGATAGGGTATATTTGGGATTGGAGTTGATAGAGTGTTAGATTTAAAGAGTAAAAGCAGACAGACTTAAGTTCAAATTCCTGCTAAGCTATGAAGGTGATATTTAGTCATCCCTTTTCAGACACTCCCCATGCATTCATGAATATGTGTTGCATTCTCAATGCATGCCCAATGAAGAGACAGTGGGATGACACCTGCTAGCCACACTCCTGATGCCAACATGCCCATTGGCCATGCTCCCCCAGCAGTTACACATTCAGTGTGTCTGTAAGGGGCTGAGCTGTATGCTCAGAGCAGTGGCGTTGCTGTGATATAATGGGCAGGGCGACGATGCATTTTGCATCATCGCCCCGCCCCAGCATCGCTCCCGGAAAGGCTCCATTTTGAGCCTTACAAGGGCAAGGGCAGGTGGGAGGGCGCACCTCCCGCCCTGAAATCAGCCCGAGCGGCTGCCGCAGCCATTGCAGCTGCAGTTGCAAAAGCAGCAGCCGTGGCCACTCCTCACAAAGAGACCACGGGCGGCACCCAGGGCCCTGTACACCCTCAGCCCTGGCTTAGCTATGCAATTGGCTCAGAGGACCAATCTGGAGCCAAATTGGCTAGGGTTCCAAACAGCATGGAGGAACTCACCACGCATACAACTGGGGACAGAAAAGAGTGGCTCCGCTCACTTCTGTAAAGTCGTTTGTGATGGCCATAAAGCAAATCCTGTCACCAGAATGCTAGTTCTGGTGGCTGGGGGGGGGGGGGGAGAGGAGATAGGATTGGGTCATAAGGCTGGAATTCCACACTGTGAGTGATACAGAAATGCCAATGAACACGGTATCTTCTGTTTAGCCTCCATATACTGTATGTAACTAGCATCAGCACAACCTGATTTTATAATGTTGTGTTTCCCCATCCTCATGGGCAAATGATGTGGGTCAAGGAAAGACAATTTCATGATACAGAATAAGCAATACTATATGTTACGGGGATAACTCAACACAAGGGTACCATTCTTAATGGCTCCTGAAATATCTACTTCTGACCTTAGTAGAAAAAGGTTCCACTAAAATAAAGTAAATGGTTCAACTTCTCTGGCCCTAGGGACAATTTCTTACTGTAGTACGCTCGGTATTAATTGACAATCATTCCTAGTTATGGCAAGGGTACTATACCCTATCACACAACTAGGAGGATAGATCTTCTTAAGCAACAAAGATCCATGCAAATATTCTTCTAACCAGATTTCATTTCTAGCAATAAGCGAAGGTCTATTTTTAGAAAATATGGAAGTCATCAAAACCTACTATTAGATATGCTGGTTTTCACTCTCAACGCCTGAAAATGGCACTTGTTGATGGGGTTATGTAATCCAACACATTGGGGGGGATGACTAAGGCACGTCAGAAATTCTTCAGTGTGTTACATCCTTACACGTTTGTACAAATGAAAGTGAAGTCTCCTTAAGGATGATACTGAAAACTTGAATCTGGCAGGTTTGTGTTGGCTCCACATACATGTCAGAACATGCAATTTGATGAAAAAAAATAGCCTTCTTTCGAGGCATGGAGAGACTTGTAGACATCTGACCTACAGGTTTAGTTCTAGAAAACTGTGCTTCAGTATTACACAGTTAATTTGATTACCCTGGCCAGTTCTTTCCAGTCCTGTGAGTCTCATGTGACATTTGCAATTATAACTGCAGTTATAACAATTAGAACTGTTTTGTGCATTGAAGAGACAAGGTAATATTTAAGGAGAAATGGAGTAGTTTTCATGTAAAGAAAAGTTTTCTCACCCTGTTTCTTGCTTTTATTCTTTTGTACACAAAATCAGGGAATGTTTTGCGAGGAATGAAACGGCCAGTGCCTTGGGTGACGAAGAGGTTTCCATCTTCCAGGACAACCTTCCCTTGGCTGATAACCACGGTAGGGACACCATGGCATTCTGTTCCTTCAAATATATTGTACTCCACATTCTTGCAAAAACCAACATAAGAGACTTGGTTAGGTTCAAACAAAAGAAGTAAAGACCTTTTAATGTAGTTAACATGAACGGAATGGAGAATGTGTGTAAACATCAATACTCTCACAAAGGTATTGAGAATGTACACGGGTAGCCCAATCTTGTGTAAGTATCCGGCAGGCAGCCCAGGCCACCCGCCAGATCCTATCCCCATTCTGGGAGCAGCCCAGAGGTCTACTCGGGTGAAGGGGATGTTCATCCCCTTCCCCGGTGTAACGCGGGGAGGCCCCAATGGGCCTTCTCAGATTTCCGCCAACTATTTAGCTGGTGCAAGTCCGAGGAGGCCGTGTAATGGCGGAGCCAGCCAAGGAATGGGACCGGGATATGGTGGCTGCCATCCCCAACCCCCGGGCTGACGGCCAATGGCCCCCCTCCCTCACCGCCCGGACCGCTTTACGGCACGTTTGCAATGGTTTGGAACGGCGGAGTGCTCACTCTGCCATTCCTGCGTTACGCAGGATTGCGCTCATAAACAGGGAGTGGCACACATTCCTTGTACATTTGTATGGTCTCCAAAGTGACATTGGAACATGTGCCCAATTTCAGGACGTACATAGAGCACTCCATTCTTTATCTGGTCAGTTTGTGTGGGACTATGCTTAGTCCCTGGCTAATGTACGAAATTCACATGTACACCATGTACATATTCTTGTATGATGCCACTTTCATCAATTCACATCCTCCAACATTGCGGACAAGACTATGTTCCTACAGTGGCTTGGCTGCAAAACGTTTGCAGGAGATCCCCTCTTTGCACGGGGAAAAATGGGAAAAGATTTACTAATTAAATTATTGCCTGTCAAATATTTTGGAGAGACACAATAGCCCTACCAGAAAAACAACAACAATTGGAAAGCTAGTTTCATGGACTGAATGCAAAGATTCCAGTGGGCAAACTTCTGCTGAAATACAGAGGCGTCGCCGCCCCACCCCACCCCGCCCCCCCCGACGTCCCCCTTATTTTTTTAACGTTTTTTTCGGGTTTTTTCATTTTTTTAACTATTTTCGTGTTTTTTTAAGTCTTAACGGGGCATTTGTATGTATATGTATGCTTTCGCCCACTTATCTTGTTACTGTAAGGCTCCAGCGACGATCTTCTTCCAGCTTCCGGGCGCTTCTTCTCCCTGCGCCCGGGTGCGAGCTCCTTAAAGGCGCAGAAGGTCACTGGAACAGCTTCGTTGTTCTGTGAAGACTTGCGCATGCACAGAACAACGAAGCTGTTCCAGTCGACCTTCTGCGCAGTTACGGAGCTCGCGCCTGGGCGCAGGGAGAAGAAGCGCCCGTGAGCTGGAAGAAGATCATCGCTGGAGCCTTACAGTAACAAGATAAGTGGGCGAAAGCATACATATACATACAGATGCCCCGTTAAGACTTAAAAAAACACGAAAATAGTTTAAAAAAATGGAAAAAATGAAAAAAAAAAAACCAGGGGAGCCCTGCCCCACCCCCTGAGCCCTCCACCCTGGGGCCCACCGCCCCACCGCCCCATATCAGACGACGCTTCTGCTGAAATATCTCGATTCATCAAAGGAATGTACTGTACGTCCCTTTCTATTCTGGACATCCTGCTTGGCCATATCTCCTAATATAGTTTCACCAACAATTTATGTAATGTCACATTCACATTTAGTTAACACTGTAAGTGCAATTTATCTAATTTTCCCTACTGAGATTAATTTTCGAAGCAGATGATGATTGGACCTAGAAATTTCCCAAAGATGCTTCTTTTAGCTCCATTTAAGAAGTCTGGGAACCCTGATGCTCCTCTAAGATTCACAGAGGATAAATAGAGTTAAAACATAACAAAGAAATAGAAAACAAGACTAACAGCACAATCTTGTGTAAGGATCCGGCGGGCGGCCCAGGGCCGTCCGCCGGATCCTAAGCCTGAGGCTGACCATCACATGGTGGGCCGGAGGTCTACTCGGGGAAGGGGACGTTCGTCCCCTTCCCCAGGTGTAAACCAGGGGTGGCCAAATGGGCCTCCTCGGATTTCTGCCAGCTAAACAGCTGGCGGAAGTCAGGGGGCCGTGTAATGGCCTAGCCGGCCCGGTGGGAACGGGGACATGGCGGGCGCCATCACCTGCCCCCTCCTGGGCCGGCTAGGCCTCCCTTACTCCTGAGTAGTTGCAAATGTGCCTTACGGCACGTTTGCAACACTTTCGAACGGCGGAACGTGTTCTTCGCCGTTCGAAAGTTCCCCAGGATTGCGCTGATAGTAGGATCATATTCTATCACAAAGTATTTGTCTACTTTATAAATGACACCCTAATTTGGTGAAAAGAAACAAAGTTGCAATTTTTTTTACCAAGTTGTGCATTTTTGCAGAGATAATCTTTGTGGCTTTAGGATTCCAAATAACCAAATCGGCATCTGAGCCTACAGCAATCCGTCCCTTTCTGGGGTAAAAGTTGAAAATCTTTGCTGAATTTGTACTGGTCACGGCTACGAATTCATTTTCATCCATCTTCCCTGTTGACTGGAAATCAGAAGAGAAACAAGAGAGAAGGGATTTCAGAAACAGCAAACTATGGAAACCGGGGGGGGGGGGGGAAGCAGACTTGAATTATCTGTCTAAATTTTCTTCCATAACTTCATGCAAAGAGATGACAGACGTTCTGGTCTCACCCTGTAATCTTACCCCAAACCCATAATTCTTTTCTCCAAGCCTCTTTTTACTTTACTATAGCCTGCAGTATCTAGTTATCTTTGAAGTACTGTACTGAAGTTTGCCTCTGAATGCCAGGTTTTTTTTCGGGGGGGGGGGGCAACAGGGAGGGCTGATGGTTCTGTGGCTTTCTTGTGGGCTTCCCAGGCACATGTGGCTGGCCACCATCAGAAACAGGATGCTAGGCTTGATGGACCTTGGTTCCAATCCAGCAGGCCTCTTTTTATGGTTTCATTGGCTAAAGATAGTTGGAATGTAATGTATTTGAAGATGATGGGCTGATTTCTCAGAAAAGCTAGCCCTGAAACCAAATAGATTTTTTCTGACAAATACTTATTTTCTTTTTTCACCCTTAAGAACTTATATGCAGCACTCCAGTCTAAAAATGAGTTGTCTATAAAAAGATGGGTAGCAAAATCATGTAGAACAGATAAAAACAATTTAAATAGCAGGTAGACAATAAAAACATCAAAACAGTAAAAGCATCAGTAAAGGTTAGTTAGAGTTTCCTAAAAGACAACTTTCCTACTACTATAATTGTTGGATGTGTTCTAGGTTGCACTCTGCACTTCATACAGGACAATAGTGAGACCCAACAGACCTGACCAATGTCCCGTGTGATCTGGCACAAGTCTATGCCAAAGAATCTTTTGCAAGGATGCCCTGAAGAGAAAACATCTGAAACCACTAGTTTACCTAATTCCCCATATTGAGACAACTAAAGGCCAAACTCCATGCAACATTAAACCCACCATCTTTAGAAGTTGAGTTACTATGGAAGTAGACCAGAAGTGACCCTTGTACAGTATCTGTAAAAATCAGATGTGCCGGGGGGGGGGGGATTTACACTTTCCACTGTGCCATTTTCACCCTGAAAATTCTCCCCGAAGTAAGAGTTTGACCCGCAAGGTGACTCCTTCCACAAAACTGACTCTTTGGGGGGAAACTGACGCTTCAAGGGAGATTCTCAGCACAAAAATGGCACAGAAAGAAGTCTTAACCCTCTCTTGACATTAGCCACACTGCCAGGCCAAACTGCCCCCCCTGCATTAAGCCAGTCTTTTGATATGTTTAATGTTACATGTACTTTGGCACTAACACCACCAAGTAATGTCAACACTTTTCATTTTTCCACTTGAAAAAAAAGTTACTTTGCTGAACTGACCACACATTTTTCCCAAATGATGGACATTCTTTCTTCAATGCCATTTGTTCCTTCTGGAATAAGGGTGAAATTATCCTTCCCGACGGCTTTCTGTGCTGTGGTGAAGGTGCAGTGGGCACTGCCTACCACTTGGAGGTCTCCACTAATTAATACAAAGTAGCAAACAAGTCATTAAAAACAGGGGGGCTCTTTGTTACAGAAGTTGACTTAATGAAACATGCTTGAGTCAATTCTAATGTTTTAATTTTCTACAGGGAAAAACAAAACAGCTAATAAAATGTTTAAAACATGTTTTTAAAGGTTACGACAACAGAGGTGAATAAAAATGATACAAGAAGCAGACTGACAAGTTTATATTCATCATCAACCTTGACTCTGTCACATTCGTTACTGTGTAGACTTAAATAATATCAAGCGACAAGGCGAATGTCACAGCGCCTTAGTCTGAAAAAAGGTAGACATTGTTGCCATGGCCTCTGTGCAAAGATATGTGGGGAGAGGCATGTCCCTTGACTTTACCACCCACTATCCATGTCACACAAACAAAAGGCTTTCAAAACTATCCTCACTTTAAAAGTAATCTGAGATGCATTTCCAGGAGTAGTGGTTTGGTAAAGCCGTTTAAAAAAAAAATCCATGCTCAACTGTTAAAATGGACCCAGGACTACAACCAGAAATTTGCAGAATGCACAGGGCTTGTTAAAAAAAAAAAAAAAGGATATTGAAGAATATAGACTCATTCTTGGTCTATTTCAGCCTCTATATATTTCAGTCTTTGTCCTAATATATTAGGACATAAAAAAGGATATTAAAAAAATTAAAATATTTATTTATTTATTTATTTATTTATCACATTTTTATACCGCCCTTCCTCCAAGAAGCTCAGAGTGGTGTACATATTTCCTCCCCTCCTTTTGTCCTCACAACAAACCTGTGAATCCCAATCTTCTTTTTTAATAACAGGAAACCACAATAAAACTATGGATAAGTCAATGTACCTCGTTCTCACCTTGAGCTCTGCGTGGGGAGGGCAGGCAGGGGTGGCATGGGAGGGGGCCACTGGCCGACCCGTCCCAATATCCAACTGTCTCAGGCTGGGCTGGCCTTACACAGCCTCCCTGGACGTGCGCCAGTTCCAGAGCTGGCGCGCATCCAAGGAGGCCCATTGGGGCCTATGGCGCTTACACTGGCGGGCTATGGCAGGCTATGCCAGCATGGCCTGCATTCTGCCTAGGATGCAGTGGCCACCCCTTTAGGTCGTCCACCACATCTTAGGCAGGATCGGGCTGCCCATGTGAATAGCCAATGAGTCTTTTTCTTTTCTCCCACACAAGTCAACACATTCACTCTTTTTTTCAAATGAATGAGAATCTGATGACAACCTTTTCTCTTTGGGTGGGGCAGAACACAGGGATTCCAACTGCCCTTAATGTCCCAAGCACAGCCATACAAAAAGACAACTTACAAAATAGTTCTGTCATCACTCCAGTGGAGCTCATTCTGTGGCTTCACCTAACAGCTAAAGACTGCCATAGATGCAACCCAGCATAGCAGTTCCTATGTCCTCCACAGAGGACAATTCCTTCTCCCAAGTTGTTACAATCCAAATACAGGAAGGCACAAGGATCTAAAAGTTTGGGATGGGTGTTCAAAGGATCGTAGCCATGAACAACCACTAATTCTTCCCATTCTAGCCATGGTTTTGACAATGTTAGGAAAAGAGCATTCTAATATAGAATGGATATTCTCATGGCTTGGTACGATTTTAAGCGAAATATGATATGAGGATTCAGAAGCCATGTAAGAGATTATAAACTTAAAAAAAATTGTACAGATGCTTGAAAGAGCAAGAGAAAAAGAGCATTCTGTTTTTGATAACTCACCATGATAAAAGTGAAGTGAGATAATCAGGTGTCGAAGGGTCTGGGCTAATGGGAGGAGATGTTACAAAGGCGGCAGCTTTTGCCCAATTCTTACTCCAGGAATGTGAGCCATCAGTACCAAGACTGGCTGTAATTGGCTCCCCATACACAACTGTGCCTAAATAAATAAATAAATAAATAACCAACAATCATGACAATCTCTATGGAAATAAGCTTCAAGGAAAAAAATCATTGCAAAAAAACAAGTATTACAAGAAGCTAGAACTGAGGTCAGAACTACAGGGGGGGGCGCCGTATCCGCGGAGGATACATTCCAGCCCCCACTGTGGATACCTGAAACCGCGGAAAGGGGCAAACACCCCTCCGTGGTTTTCAGAGCCCCCCGCGCCCCCCCTGCAGGCCGGCACGTGCCCCCGCACCCTCCACAGCCCCCCACGGTACTTACTTTTAGGAGAAGCCTCCGTGTTTTTTTTTTCAAAAGTCCCAAGTGTGCACATTCCTTGCAAGCCTGACCAACAAGACTTAGGTGCTAGCTAGAGTCTCTGCAACCTTGGACGGGCACCCATCCCGGGCATGCTGCACTGGTGCTAGATAGGACTGGACTGTTCCTTAGTCGTGACTGAGTCCCATTCCATGGCATTCAGCAGGGCTTCTTAGACATAACTGATTTGTGGTTGTGGCAAATGGGTGGGGTGGGGTGGCATACATCCTCTGACCAAGACAATAAACATTCTATATACCTACCCTATGGCACACCCTATATATCTCCTCCTGCCTGATCCAGTATACGGATACACCACTGTACAAGTCTTTAGGATGAGGAGCAACAACTGATATGCCAGTATATTACAATATCCTATTATAGGTTGAAACAACCTGTGACCTACATTTCAGCCCACAGTACATGAATGGCAGCCCATCGGGATCAATGGACCTCCTGTTTTTGCTGTCTGTCTAGAACTGCAAAAAATGGGGTGAACAAGCACCTGACAGGCCATAGTACATGGCTGGTGGGCTCAGGGCTGCTCCTAACCCATATGGCATCTTTGTGGGCAATAGAAAAAGGCACCTTTGTGCCAGTAGAAAAAGGCGCCCCTTCCTTCCCACCAGAAGTGACATTCCGCCAACATTCCTCCTCCTTCCTGTGAATAGTGCCCCCTTAGATGTGGCGCCCTTGTGCAGTGCACAACCTGCAAAACCGTACAGGGCGGCCCTGTATGGGGTATATTTGGCTTGATGAGCCATAAATTGAAGAGGCTCACCTTCCTGGCAGAAGATATGGTGGCCTTAACATTTATTTATTTATTTATTTATTTAAATAATGTTACCCCGCCTTTCTCCCGATAAGGGCAATCAATCAGTGAAGGTAGTGGCCACTGGCATAATGTTAAGAACAGCCACACTTGCCAGACATGACCCTCTGTAAAGCTGTTATGTGGCAAGCAAAATAATAATGATGGAAATGAGGGGCCTGAGACTGGGACAGCTCATACATTTCTCCTTGCCTTCATGCAGCAAGCCTTTGCAATTAAGGCTGGCTTTTCATGCTACATTGTATACTTGAGTATGGATGGCTGCATACAAAATACTGTACATGAGCTAAATAGTATATGCACTGTATGGTCTGAAGGCACAAGACACAGGCACCTTCCTGAAGCTAAGCAGATTTGGACCTGGACAGTACCTGGATGGGAGACCAGCTGAGAACCTCATGTGAGTCACCTTGAGTTCCATGGAATAAAGGTGGGATAGAAATATCAAGATCAAAGGAGGGGCAACTGAAAAGAACCAGGCCCTGCCTCCATGTATTTTAAAGGAAGATGCAGCTATTTTGCAAATGTGTCCCCTTCTCAATAGTCATACTACCAATGCCTCTTGAACTTCTATGTATCCCAGTATTGAAAACAGTACTAGAAGCTGCCTTAGGATTTCATATAAAGACACTGTAACATGAGAACTACTTTCGATACACCAACGTAGGGCAAATGTGGGACAGGATCTCTGGGATCAGGATGCCAACGCCTTGAATTCAACCCAGCTCAACTCCTGTCCAGCAGAGATTGGCAAAGACAACGTCACACGTTTGATAATCTTCAGGCTTGATAGAAGTCAGTGGATAACTACATGCAGGATTTATAGCAGTAGTATGTTCAGAACCACAACGGTAGCCATTACCCATATAAAACTATGAAATTGTTGCTCACCTTTTCGCTTGGCTTGAGCGATGACATCTGCAGCCCCTTTGCTCATGACTTTTGTGATATATAAGGGGCAATTGGCTTGTTTGGCTATTGTAATTGCACGGTACACGGCCTCTGTTTCAACCTTGGGAGATATGAACACAGTCAGACAGTGTCTTCAAAGTGTCTCTTTTAGGTAAAAGTGACATGCCAAGAAACTAATCCAGAGACAGGATGTGCCATTCAATTCTGATGGAGTGTATGCCTTACAGTTTACTAGATGTGTTTTCGCTAACTGCACTCACTGCAAAACTGCAGTTACAGGAAAATATGAGAAAGCCGGTATTGCTCTCCTTCTGTGATCGATTTTTACCACTATAAATAATTCAGTCAGACAATAACTATTTCAGGTTGTGGCTCAGCTTTGTCTTTTTACAGATTAAAACTACCTTCCAAAGCAATAAAAATGGCAGACATGAATGGCAAATGGACAGACATCACAGACATTACAAATCACTACAGCACCAAATGCCGGTGTTATTTCAATATCTATGAGCAACGAATCCTTTCCTTCACCTTATCTATTGCTACTATTAAATTCATTTTTGCAGAATTACTAGTAAAATTTCATTCAAAGCTCATTGCATTGCAGTACCAGTGGCTCTGATCCAAAGCTGCAATGTGCACACAGAGCTCAGTCAAGTGGGGGTTTCCTATTGATTTCAATGCATGAAATGAGCTGCCTTAACATTGATGTTAATGGGGACACTTGAGTACAGAACAGAAGGAGCATCCAGAATGGGACGTATGTATCGAGTTATTAGTCATAGGAGTTTTGAACAAGAGTACAGGGAAAAACAAGGAAAAAGAAGAAGGCCGACACTCCCCCCCAAACAACAGAGAAAAAAAACAGTTCATTTTAGATGATGATGATGATGATGATGATGATGATGATGATGATGATGATTATCAGACCCACAGATTCTGGCACAACTCTTCAGGGTTACAAATAATAGTTCTCATTTTTGAAGATTTACTATTGCTGAAAGGGAAGTTATTTGTGAGGTCCCCCCCCCTTCACATGGGCAAAACGTATTGGACTTTCAACAACAACGATCTAAACTAAAATGGCTTTTTTTTCTGCACCTGTTTGAATGTTCCCTCCTTTCCCCCTTGCTGCTGTTTGGGGGCTTTCCTCTCAATTGCTGTGCTTCCATGATCTTCCAGACATCCTACAGCCCAATCCAAACTGAATCCCCCCCCCGATGCAGTTATGCCAACGGAGCGCACACTGTTCTTCCCCCTCCCCACCCCATTCCACCCACATCCAGGACTTCTGCTGTCGCACGGCCGCCTCTGCTTGCAGTTTCTGGTGGAAGCCCAGTGTGCCTTGCATAACCTTAACAGAGCATCGCATTTTGCGATGTCGGAAAGGGTGCTGCACTGCTGGAACGCGGGTTCCAATGGCGCAGCGTCCTCCTAGAACTTGGCCACTATTGTGCTTTCTCCAGAGAACAGGGTACCATACATTATTAGGTACATAAAACTATTAAGAGGACCAAAATATACAGCAGAGTATATACCTGGAATATACCACTTCAGACTGCAGGTTGGGAATCACATACTTCAGTGCTCACCCTTGGCTAAAAAAAGCACCATGTACAGGGAAAGCTAGCCTATCAGAGAAAGGTTAGGAAAGAATCTTTTTTTTTCCTGACTCAGGTCTGAGTAGACCCAGCAGGGCAGCGAGGGCTTACACAGAGGCGTCGCTCCGGTAGGGGCGGGGCTGTAAGTTTTGCTCGGTCGGAGTCCCGTTTACCGAACGAGCAGGAGGCGGCCCCGCCCCCTCAGTCAGAGCCATTCCCCTGCGGAGAAAGCAGCAGGCTCGGACCGGAGCGACGCCTCTGGGCTTACACCCAGGCAAGGGAAGTTTCCCTTACCCAGAGGAAACCTCCGGGCAGGGGCGTCGACAAAGAGAAGCGTGCAGGGCGGGCCGCCCGGGGGTGACGCGCGCACAAGGGTGATGCGCGTCCCCCCCGGCACTTACATTTTGTCGCTGGAGCTGGGCCCGCCCGCCCGCCCACCCTCGCGTCTGTTTGGCTCCAAAATGAGCCGAAAACGGCGCAGGGGGTGCTCTGCGCCTGCACGTGATGTCACGCGTGGGGGCGGAGCCGCGTCCTTAAAGGTGACGCGCGTGCCCCGCTCTGGGGTGACGCGCGTCCTTGTTACGCGACTGCCTCCGGGACCAGTGGCGTAGCTAGACTGGAGCGGAGGCAAGTAGTTCTGCAAGACTCCGTTACACCGGAGTCAGCGGCCCCTCCCCCTTGCTGTTGGAGCCATTCTGGCAGCAAAGGCAACACGCAGGACACTCCCCTGTCGCTGCTGGAATGGCTCCAACAGCAAGGGGGAGGGGCCGCTGACTCCGGTGTAACAGTCTTGCAGAACTACTTGCCTCCACTCCAGTCTAGTTTCACCTCTGTCCGGGACTGTCCGCCTGCAGGATGTAGCACACACTCTGGTGAAACAGCTGCATTGGTGGGGGGAGGTGGGTGGGTTTCGATAGGAAGGATTGGGCTGATCATTTAATTTGCTAAGCTACGAGTGGTTCCATAGGACCAACTTCATTTTACCTCTTCTGGATGACTGAGAACATGACCCTCTGGACCAGTAATCCCAAGCTCCAATATTCGTTTTTGCTCCTAAATTAATGAAGAGAAATAGAAAAAGCATTATTTTATTTATTTGTTTATTTTAGTCATTTAAAATAGGAATACCCTACTTTTCAGGACCAAGTCCTCCCAGGGCCATTAAAACAGTAAGAGTAAAACAACAGAATGATAATATCAAAACAGCAATAAGCCTAATTGGCATATTTATTTAATAAGTAATACAAGCAAGTTGCCTTGAGGAGTTTTCTTCCTTGAGGGTTCCCAAGACAAGGATAAAGATCCATCTGTCAAAAATGCTCTGTGTACCCAATCTTAGTACAGAGGATTGGACTAGGAAGACCGTGCTAAACTGAGACTAATGACAGAACACAAAATTGCCAAGAGAAAAAGACCATTTGTCATGTAGTTCTCATATATATTCCGGAGCTGATTAAATATGTATAAGAAACAGTCCTTCTAAATCCTTTCCCCACATTCCTCATCAAAGTCCCCAAAGGGCATTGATGTCATTCACAAGTTCTTTTCTCAGGATTTCAGTTTGTGGAAAGCAGATTTATGTTGTAATTTGTCCTGCTGAGTCCAATGGTACACAGAGCTCAAGAAAAATACTGAATTAATTAAGGCAGAGGTGTTAGTTCAATGTACATGATTTGCATTTCTATGATCCAGGGCTCAATACCTGGTGTCCTCAGTTAAAGAAACATAGCTACCTGGTGTAATGCAGTAGCTAAGAGGAAGGAAGTCCCCAGCTCAAAACATAATCTTTGCCATGTACTCACTTGCTAGTCAGTCAAGCCACAAAGACTCCAATCCTGCTCTAAATATCTGGCGGGCGGCCTTCTCCACTGTGGGCAGCCTGCAGCAGGCAGCCCGCGGCAGAAAGTTTACTCGGGGAAGGGGACGCTTGTCCCCTTCCCCGAGTGTAACGGTGGCTGGGGCCGACAGGCCTCCTCGGATTTCCGCCAGCTATTTTGCTGGCGGAAGTCAGAGGAGGCCATGTAACGGCTCAGCCGATCGGCGGGGGTCAGGATTCGGCTGAGGCCAATCCCCTCCCCCTCCCCGATTGGCTGGGCCTATCAGCCCTCGCCATTTGCTCACAGACCGCCCCACTTCCGATGGATCCTGACCTTGCGCCAGCCTTTGCAAATCGTTGCAAATGTGCCTTACGGCACGTTTGCGACGTCTTCGGCCGGCGGAATGCTATTTCTGCCAACCAAAGTTAGAGCAGGATTGCACGGTAAGTCTCAGATCCACAAAATAGGGGGGCACACTCACTCTTTGGGGATGGGGAAAGTCTGTGGAGGTGAGATGCTCCAGAGTCCAATGGAGTGCCTTTTCTCCAAGGGGGTTGTTGGGACATGTACTCCCAGTGCAACCCAGCAAGGAAAAGATACTCTGTTGGTGTTTAGAGCACCCCACACCATGTCTGCCACCACCACTAATATGAACTTCCCCCTGCCCCAAGGTCAATGTCTAGGTTCCTTGGGATTGGGGGAAGGGGAGGGAATAGCAGTAGAGATGGTTCATAGGGCTGGAGTGAACACAGCCCTGATTGCCTGTGCTCATTTGCAAGAAATTCAACAGTGGAGATTGATATGTTGAGCTCCTCTGATCATTTTCTCATGACAACCCTCAAGGTCTTACCATTTTTTCTTCAAAAACCCTCTGAAGATACCTATCTGTTTGGGAACAGGGCCTGTTTGTCAGGTGTGAAAACGAAAATTCTCCAATCCCAAACAAATTAATATCTTCAACAGGAGTTCTGAATATGCGGTCTGATAATATAAGAGTGCCCTGGGGGTGAACATCAAGGATATCTGTAAAACAACACAAGGGAAAAACAAACAAAAATCCTCCCTATTTTTTAAAAAAAGGAAGCAAGAAATCAGGGGTCTCAAAGTCTGATGCACACAAACCAGCTGCCACCTGAAACTGCTTCCTGTGGTGGTTCTGTAATGGGGAAAGGTAATCCAGCCATTTTTGCCCCACACCACTTCAACCTGCTCTCTAAAAGCCTTGTGGAAAAAGAGCCTATTGGATCCAAACAGAACAAGAACAGTTTGCTGCACCACATGGCACAACCAATGTCAAAAGAAATCCAAGCTTGTCCCCATGCAACCGCTGATTTGGCTGTAGCCCAATGGTAGAGCTTCTGCTTTATATACAGAATGTCCCAAGTTCAGTCCCTGACATCTCTTCACAGGAGATCCTTTTCTCTATGAATCTAAACCTTTTGTTCCATTCAAGGAAGGAGAACTATGCTCATAGAAGGACTCTTGGCTTGTAGCTGGCATACAAAAAGTATCCCTACATACAGTCATGGGTGACCAGAAGCATTGCAACCGGGGGGGGGGGGCGTTACGGTAAGTACCGCACCATTCTACTCTGCGTTACGAGGTGGCCTCGCCGTCGGAGCCATTCAGAGCGGTGAAGGCAACGCTCCTTCGTTGTCTCCTGCGCGAGTCTCCTGCACTTTGCCTTCATGCAAGTCTCCTGCGCGTTGCGTTCACTGCTCTGAATGGCTCCGACGGCGAGGCCACCTCGTAACGCAGAGTAGAATGGTGCATGGTACTTCCTTACCGTACCGTCCCCCTGTAGCGATGCCTCTGTGAGTGACATCATCTGCAGCTGTTGTGGAACCAAATGCATACAAGAACCCGCAGACTCAGCAGAGAGGGGAAAATAACTCAGAAAAAGAACTGACCACCATGCTGTTAACCTCTGTCTCTCTAGATCAGTGGTTCCCAACCTTCTACCCCTTTAAGGGGAGGTTGGGACCCAATGAGGGACCCATAGGCAATGTCTGCATGTTGCTTTCGGGTCTCGCCGCTGCATCCCAGTAAAGTAAAAAACATTTTGTCTTACCAGGCGGCGGGGAGACCTGGAAGCAACGCGCAGACATCGCCGACTGGTTAGCCTATTCCCCTTAAAGGTCTCTAGTAATTCCCGAACGTGTAATGTGGGGGGTCATGACCCCAAGGCGGGAAATGACTGCTCTAGACAAAAGAGATTGCCTATCTCTCTCCTAGAGAATCACAAAGCAACTACTTTTTATTTTGAACAAGTGTTGAAGTAAACATTTACCTCATCAATGATGTCACCATTTTCAGCATGTACTTGAGCAATGGCACCCAGATCACGAATGATGCTGAATATTTCATACATCTGCCAGGAATGAAAGAAAAATCAAGACCCTGAAAAAGTTTATGTTTTTCTTGCTAAGTATAGCTGAACACTGGTTTGCATTTCATAACTGTATTACCTGAGCATCAGTGCATTGGAGTTTGTCTTTATAAGCCATGAAGACAAGAAAGGAGTTCACACCTTAAAAACAGAAGTGAATTAATAACTGCAATTGAAAAGCAAAATTGTTTTAGGCTGCATGGCCTTGCCAGGTTTTTTGTGTGTGTGTCAGAGCTTGTTAAGCTCAGATCTGAAAAATGGATCAAATCTATACTGAGAGCCATAGCTCACAGACTCAACTATTGAAATGCATGGAACTTACTTCTAAGTAATGTGTTTAAAATTAGCAAGCCAGGTGGAAACATTGATAAGACTCAGATCTGAGGAAAACAGTTGTAAATAAACTATTTTTTTTTGGGGGGGGGGGAGAGATGCATCTTCTATAAATTCTGCAGTGCTTGACACATACATGCCAATATATGAATAGGACTAGTAAAACTTTTGTTTCATGAATTGAAAGCAACTGAGCATTATGTGATCAGTTTCAAATGGTGCATATGAATGAGCCATCTGCACTAAATAAAACCGTCAGCTGCCATAATTCTTGTTTCTAGTGTCAACATGCAAACATAAATGTGCGGGAAACTCACATTTTGGTTTAGACCACTCTGCTGTGGACCCGCGCTGCTGTTTTAGAGCACAATCCTATCACGTCTACTCAGAAGTAAGCCCCAATGAGTTCAACAGGACTTACTTCCAGGTAAATGTGTATAGGATTGTAGCCTTACATAACTTGGAGTAATATGCTACCTCTGACAACAGGTTAATCAACTAATGCCATAACTTGCCTTCCTTAAAAAAAAGTAATGGAATTCTCCCTAAAAGTTTCTTCAAGAATTCACAGCTTGTGTCCCTGGACATCCTGCAAGGGTCCCTCAATTTTTTCCTGAATTTACCCTGTGGCCAAATTCCTTTACTGTACTCTGTTCACTGTGGGTCCCTTAACATTCATGTCCAGCAGTACGGAGTCATGTCAGCATGTTGCAAGCCCACACTGTAGGGGCATGCATATGATTGGTGCAACCATTTGGGCAGTGTTGGTCATGTGGGTCTTCTTGTGCCAACTGACAAACCTAGAACACATGAAGCTTCCCTACAATGAGTCAATCCATTGGTCAGTCTAGTTCAGAATTTACACTGACTAGCACTGGCTCTTCAGAGTTTTGGACAGGAGTCTTTCCCGGTCCTATCTGGAAATGTCAGGGATTGAACCTGGGACCTTCTACATGCAAAGTACAGCCTCTACCACTGAGTTATGGCCCCATCCAATTATGTGGTACCACACAATTTTCCAGCCATCTCCATGGTTGTGCTATTCACACATGCATCCCTACAGCACAGAACCAAACCATGTTAAAGCATCTCCCATCCTGCAGGATGTGTGCAAATGGAGCCTCCCACAAACGTTTCCGGGAAGATTTCACAGTTCTTAGACGCATCTTTTCATTCAGGATCCATACGGTGTCTGGCAGGGGTACATGGGCACACAGTTTTCCCCATGAAGACCCTCTGTTGGGCACGCATCCAAGATGGTGCACCTACACAAGGGGACCCTATATGGCAAATGGAATACTTGAGCCTTCTCACACTCGCCATTACTGCCATCGCTATGGAATGATTTTTTATCTACACAATTCTTGTGTGTTAAAAGTGCCCTGCCACAGCAGTAGTGGCACTAATGGTGACAGGGAAAATGTAAGTATTCATGTATGGGGGCACTACCTTGGTTGTGTGCTCATATGGACATCCTTCTAGGGAACAACCCAACTGAAGGTGGCATCAGTGATCCACCTGGGCAGATTGATGGGATGGGATACCAAACCCCCCCCCCCCTCAATATTTCAAACCCCTTTCAGTCCAAAGGAACATTGTAATCCACCACCGGAATTGGTCTTGTGTGGATTTCAGCAGCAACCCTATTTATAACCAAGTCCCCATGAGTACTAAATCGTGTTGCTTTAAGAAGCCTTATGTTAGAAGGCTGCTGCATGTCAATCTATCACAAAGCTAATAATTGATATTAACTCACTTAATAGATAACACTTGTTTCATTGAAAACATATTAATTTCCATTGTGCAGAGTTATACCAATGCCAATTATAAAAGAGAACATTTAAAACACAATTGCAGCCTATTTATAATATTGCATTACAGTACAATCAATTCCAAGAGAGCCTGTCAAAAGGACAAATTTCCACCATCTATTAAATATAATTTTGTACTGTGAAAAATGTTGTTTTCTTTCCCATAAACTAGCAATTTACATCTGGCGGAAACTCTGACACTTAGGGCCCAATCCTATCCAACTTTCCAGCACCGATACAGCCACAATGCAGTCCTGAGGTAAGGGAACTAACATTCCCTTACCTTGAGGAAGCCTCTGTGACTACCTCCCATCGCAGGATACAGGATACGTAACCCACTGGCATGGCTGCATCAGTGCTGGAAAGCTGAGTAGGATTGGGCCCTTAGAGTTTTAAGTTTGTTTGGTCTTTTTGCAACTATAATTGCTGTTCACTTATTAGTTCCCATATAGTTTATTTTTGTCTTTACCTTTGTCTTTGACAAGAGCCTCCAGCTCTTCTTTTATGCTTTCGTGCCAACGTGTGATGTCAATATGCAGAGAATAATCACAGCATGCTTTACCATCAGCGCACTCCCTCCACTGGTCATAGGCTGTCAAGAGGTTTGCTCCAGATTCAGGGAATACATGATCAACTAGAGAAGCAAAAGTATCAAGAAGGACTGAATTGCTTTGTACGTGATGAAAGGTTCTAAATTCAGGGATTAGGTACCAGGACTTTGTAGGGCCCATAAATTCAGCCCTTACACTGCTGGAATGAGCATTCTGGTGGCATAAGGCCCTTTATGGCTATTTCAAAACACACTGGTCAGTGTGGCTTGGCCGCTGCTGCAAGCCGGACCCACACGCTAGCAGCCAGAGGACACCTGCCGGCACTGGTAAGTCAGCACAGGAGGTGGGAGGGAGCTGGGGAGCAGGCAGAACAGGGAGGGGAAGAATGGGGCAGCGATGAATGAGGGGAGGAGAGCGGATTGGGGCCAGGAAGGGGACGGTATTGGCGGCAGTGGTGCATGCTGATATTCTATCCCCCTTCACAGCCTCGATCCTCTGACCTGGGTCCAGGCGGACATGTGCCAGTAATATAACTGGTGCAGGTCCAAGAAGACCCAGTAGCGGCTTACTCCAGGGCAAGAGAACAAATGTTTCCTTATCCTGAGGTGGTCTCCAAGCCCCAAAACTCCCCCGCAGGATACAGCATGCACCACACTGGTGCGGCTGTATCGCCACGCAGGGAGTTGCATTGGACTGGGCTGTAAAGTGGCACAGCAACTATATATAGGTTGAATGTATCCATGCAATGTTTGGCACAAGGTGATGTAGTTGTATGATTACATCAGTGTCATGAGCTGGGTAGGGACCGGGTCCAGAGGAAGGCAACTACGATGGTGACAGGGTTGGAGACCATGACCTATGAGGATAGTCTGAAAGAGTTGGGCATGTATAGTTTGGAGAAGAGATGGTTAAGAGGGGTCAAGATAACTATCTATAAACATCTGAGGGTCTGTCACATGGAAGATGGAGTGGATTTGTTGTTGGATGCTCTGAAGCACAGGACCAAGACAAATGGGTTTATTAAATTACAATAAGGGAGACTTCGATTAAATGTCAGGAAGGACTTCCTCATGGCACAAAATGTACAGCAGTGGAACAGTCTGCCTCAGAAGGTGGAAAATCCTCCATCATTGGAGGTCTTTAAGCAGAAGCTGGACAGCCATGTATTGGGAACGTTAGAGTTGTGGACAGCCTGCATTGGATTCAATGCATTGGACAGGCTGGATTCAATGACTTTGTAGGTCCCCTCCAACTCTATAATTCTATTACATGAGGCAATCATATGATGACTTTATCACATACTGAACCTGGCCTTGATAAAAACATAGGAATAAACCTGCTGGATCAGGCCAAAGGCCCATGTAGTCAAGCATCCTGTTTACCACAGTGGCCTACCAGTTGCCTCTGAGAAGCCCTCAAGCAGGAGAGAAACGCATACACTGCACTTCTGCAACTTGTATTCAGACACATACTGCTACTAATCCTGGAGGTAGTATGTAGCCATCAGGACTAGTAGCCATTGATATGGCTTGTACCACATTAATTTGTCTACTCTCCTTTAAAGCCATCTAAGTGATTGGCCATGACCAGGCCCCATGAGAGAGGGGTAAAGGGGGTAAATTGTACCTGGGCCTTGGGTCAAAAGGGGCCCAGGAGCCAAAGGAGGGCCCCCAGAAATTTCCTTGGATCTCAGCTGGCCTCACAGAGAGTGAAAGATGGAGGCCGGGCCAACCGGGAATCTAGGTCTACCTAGGCGGGTAGACCTAGGTGCCACATCTGGAAGACCTATGCTCTGGAGACTACCAGCTGTTGCTACCCCCACTGCCCCATTTTTCCCCCTTGCCTTTGAGAAGGGGGGCAAAAGAAACTTTGTACCCCCTGATACAATTCCTCTCAGAGGCCCTGGCCATGACCACATCTTGTGGTAGCAAACTCCATAGATTGATATGCTCAGCATACACTCGCTTTGAAAATTTGGTCCTAAGCACTAACTAGAGATAGGCTACAGTTCCTGATTTGCCATGAAAAGTTAACAAGTGTTCTAATGACCAATTCTCCAGTTTTAACAGGATACATGCTAAAGATGGTACATACGTATCATGGTGGTTCCTCCTGCCAGGGCTGCTTTTGTGCCTTGATAAAAGTCATCTGCAGAGGTCATTCCCATCACAGGCATCTGTAATCTAGTATGGACATCTATTCCACCTGGCATGACGAGTTGGCCATAGGCATCGACCATTTTCACTCCTCCAGGAACAATGAGGTTTTCTCCAATTTGCCTGAAAATGACACCAAGGGGGACTATTTACACATCTAATTCAAAGAATAAATAAACAGCTTATACATATTCAACATGTTGCATTTCTGATGCTAATGGCTCTGTACTGTATTTGGAAATGTCTTTCTTTGCTTAATAGGTCTCTTTTTGTTAGCACACCTTCTCTGCTGAAGTACTGAACTGGTAGCAAGGAAAAGTGTCACCTGGACACACTGTTAGGATCAAGCTGTGTCTCTTTTGAGGTATGCTCAGATCCCCTTTGGCAATAAACTGGATTTAGCGGGAAACAAGGTTTTGTTCCACTCTGAAAGCATAGTATTCATAGAGATCATTGGTCCAAATCAGGGGTGCACAACATGCAGCCCCAGGGCCGCTTGCAGCCCTCCGAAGGATTTCTGGTGGGCCCCGAAGAAATTGGGGATCCCTTGGTGCGAGTTGCTTATGAAGAGAGCGCCGAGGGATCTCCGATGTCTTCGCTCCAGCCATGTAGCTGTGCAGCCTTCTTGCTCGTGTCGCCGAACGAGAAGGACGAAGTCACTGAGCCTTGCGAGCCCATTGGCCTGGAGGCTTTGAGGCCATTTCTGAAGGCGGCGTTTGATCACCGCCGATCAGCTGGAGTCTCGTGGCATTCAGCCAGGAGCCGGAAGAGCCGAGTCTCCTCTTGTGTGCCAATGCAGAGGTTTTGGGGCTTGTCCCGTTGGCGCTGTCGCTGCTCCGTGTGAGGAGGAGGCTCGGATTCGCGGCGGGAGGGCATATCCGAATTTTTAATTCTGTAAGTATCTTTATTTATTAATATGTTGCTTTTCTGGATATTTTCCGGCTCATGGACACACCCCCTGTGATGTCACTTCCTGAGGAAGTGACATCACGGTTCCTTGACATGCTCCCCCCCCCCCGTGCGGCCCAGAAGTTTAGTCTATTCATTTTGGCCCCTACCTACTTCCAAGTTGTGCACCCCTGGTCCAAATCATTACAGTACAGCAAACATCACAGTTCCTCTCTTCCATGTTTATCAACTTGATAACACACAATCCCAATTTAAAAAAGGAAGGCCTGGTCTACATATGCAGCAGAATGAGGTGGTAATGAGATAGAAGAGTCCCAAGATATCATATCATGAAATGATATAATATCATCATATCATTTCAGAAGGGGGGGATTGCTTTTCTAAATGCTTCCTGAGTAAAGAACATTCTGCAATGAGAAAATTACCACACGGAAAGTGGTCTGGGATAGAACCTACATCCTGGATATGCATGTTTTTTACTTGCAGAAAGCTTGGTATGTGAGACAAAAACTGGAAGTGGTTGCAATCACCATAGAGCGGCGGTCTACAGTGCAGGGAGGACAGCAGAGGAGGCTGCGGGCCTCCCTACACCCTAAAGGAGGGCCGCCAGGACCCTCAGTAAGTAAAAAAAATAACATTTATTTCCTTAAGGTGGCAGGGGACAGCATCTGGTTCACCTGGTGGGTCACAAACTGCTCCTCTATGATATAAATACTAAAAGGGGCTCAGAAAACAGTGACTAAATTACACACAAGTGTCTGAAATATATAAAAGTGTAGTATAAAATATTTTAAACTACTTACTTTACTCACATGATAAGCTTTTCTTGTTAAATTTGTCTTTTGATTCCTTGTTATGTTATGTCACCTTTGTTTTTATTTTGTTTTTGTTCAAATGCCAATAAAGGTTCTGATTTCTGAACTACTTACTTAATTAAACCATCTTCCACATAGATATCTGCATAAAATGACTGATCATCATTGACAACCCTTCCTCCTTTGATGAGCAGTCGGTCACTCTAATAAAAAACAAAACACAACCAGAAGTGATTTCTAAGGTAACTTTCACTATTTCATGCAAAGGTCATATCATTCAGAAGCACATTATACAGAAAATGCTTGACACAAATGTAGTGTTGCACATAGAAGGGTCATGTGATTCAAATTCAGTGTAAATCATGCAGAGTAACGGAAGCTATCTTTTTAAACTAAACAACGTAGCCAGTGGCATTCCTAGATGGGGGGGGCAACTGTAAGTTGCGCACAGGTCTACTCCATGTTACACGGTGGACCTGCCCACTTGCTGTTGGAACCATTCCGAGCAGCGAAGGCAACGCACAGGAGACTCCCTGCGCATTGCCTTCATCGCTCGGAATGACTCTGATGGAAAGTGGCTGGGGACACCGTGTAACACTGAGTAGACCTGTGTGCAACTTACAGTACCGCCCCGCCCCCCAGGAACACCACTGAATGTAGCAACATAACACAAAGCAACAAGAAATAGTTGTCTGTGTGTGCTTACGTATCTGTGATGTTACTTGACAAATCATAACTGTGGGAAGAACTATGGGTTATGCATTTTGAAAATATGTCCATCAACTTTGCTGATGCTGAAATTGCAACCCTACGCACACTTATCTGGGAATATGCTCCACTGAACAAAGTTGGACTTACTTCTGAGTAAACATGGACAGGACTGCTCTGTAATTTCTATCCCTTTCCATTTTTAAAATATATGGCTAGATAGAGCTCTTAACTAAAGTGACTAGAATGAAAAAAGAGAAGAATTTAACTCACATTTTTACAGAGGCCATGAGTTTCAATCAGATGCAAAAGCCTTAGGCTGCAATCCTACACTCACTTTTCTGGAAGTAAACCCTATTGAACACATTGGGACTTACTTCTGAACAGACATGCATAGGCTGGTGCTGCTACTTGCCCTCCCCTGCAGTGCTGTCTCCAAGGATATCTGAAGGAATCAGGCATACCATTTGTTTCAAGGTGACTCAGGTTGCGCTGAACGTGACAGCTACCCTGGAGAATGCTAAGGACTCAGAAACACCCATCTAAATAACTGCAGAATAAGAAGCACCCAGCAAGGGAAAGGAGACAGAGGAGGGCATGCCTCCAATCTATACATGTCACTTGACCTCACAGAAATGATGTTCTGGATTTTTCTCTGATCCTTCCTTAGATGAGAGAAAATTTTAAACAATCTGTTTCATGCTTCCCAGTAACCTGAGTGGTAGGACATTTCAGGGCAGTCTTTTACAGGATCAATACATTGTGAGGAACGGCTACTGGAGACATATGGTGTTTATTTACAACTATTCAGAGTGGGGAGCAGACAAATATCCAATCAGACAGCGGTAGTCTTTAAAGGAAGATCAGTCCTCCAAAAGCCACAGAATACAATGCTGCCACCATCACCTTCCAGGATGCTTTTTTCCAGCCAGCTCCAAAAATTCAGTCTTGCTTCTTTTTGTCTGACTAACGGCGCAATTCTGAGTACAAATGTGCTGGGGGAGGTGCGTGCTCCCATGGCGCACGGTGTCGTAAACGCGCCATAAAGCACGTTTACAGTACCTGGCGACTAAGGGCTGTCAGTGCAGCGGCCGGCGGCCCTTACCTGGGCTCCTGCCCGGCCCTGCGCACACTGGAGCAAGTAAGTCCTACCCCGGCCAGGGCAGGGGCGGGTGGACAGGGCAGGCAGGGAAGGCAGCCATTGGCCACCCTGGGGCCTGAAGTGGGCGGTGATATCAGAGGTGAGATACGCCATATCCTAGGCCATCTCCAGGCCGGCGCAGCCTTACATGGCCAGCGTGAATGTACACGAGCTCTGGAGCTCATGTACGTTCGAGGAGGCCCATTGGGCCTCCTGCCACTTATACACAGGGAAGGGGATAATCGTCCCCTTCCCTTGAGGCACACCAGGGCTGCACCAGGGCAGCCCTGAACCTGCCTAGGATACAGCGGTCGGCCCTTTAGGCCAGCCGCCATATCTTACACAAGATTGGGCTGTAAATTGAAACTGCCACCAAACCTCAAAGAGCATCAAGCAAAGAAACTATATTAAACAACAACAACAAAAATCTCTGAGACAGTAATCTGTTTGCTACAAAGCAACCCCATTCTATTAACATACTCAAATAATTTTATCATTTACACTTTAAAAAAATGGCTCGTGACTGAAACTGTATTTTAACAAGATATTTATTTATTCTATTTATATCTCGCCTTTCTCCTCAAAGGGCACCCAAGGCGGCTTACAAAATCTTTAAAATACAAATAACTATAAAATACATAATAATAAATATTAAAAATGCATATATAATACAATATTAAAATAAAACCAACTTCTGTGGACATGTGCGTCCTTGTTAAATAATCTGTTTGGGAGGCTATGTTCTAGTTTGTGGGTCTATATGAAACGCAACACTGCCAACAAAGAAAGTACGACAGAGGTTGTTCGATCTGTATCTACCATTCTTCTGAGGATCTCAGAGCGGGCACTTGGAGTACCCAGGTGGCATTCTGCAGAACAACACTTGGTGTCTTCACCAAGGTTTTCATGGACTATATGGACAATGGCAAAAATAATTATGGATAACCCATGACACAATGTGCTTCCAGTGTTACAATGGAAAATATACATTTGCTTTAAACGCATGTTTAGAAACACATTGCTTATTTCATGAGGAAATTGTAATGCAAAGCTTCAGTGACCTACAGAATTCGTCTCTTTCTCATTTAAGGCCTCTTGGGTGAACGACTTCTAACTAGTCTCAGACTGGATAGCAAACGTTCCCCATAACAACCAGAAAATGCCAGATGCGGTAAGCCATTTTTTATTCAATTAGCATCTTTTCAGCCTATGCTTGAATGGTTGGTTTGCCCTGGCTCACTCACTGCCAAACAATGAAGAATGTTCAAGAGCCCTCAGACGTCAGATTGAGGGGGAGAAGCCCATCACATCATGCTTGCTTTTCAAAAAAATCCAATAGTACTGAGAGAGGGAGGATGGAGTGAGGTCTATCCAACAATCTAACATGACTGGAAGGGGAGTTATTGAGGGTGGGAAAGGAGTCCACTACCTTTGTCACTGAAGTATTTTTACAGGTTAGGCTATAAGAACATGGGTTTATGAACCAATACATCGACATTTACTGCGGGAGAAAGCTTACTTGAAAGTCAACCTGACAGGACTTCATTGGTATTAGAGCTTCATTGAATACAATGGCCAGGATCCAAAGAGTTTACACAAGAGACCTGCATTAGTCCAATGGAATGTTTTGACTTTTTCCCTTGGCTCACCCTTTTATACCATATGACAAGCTGCTTTTTAGTTTCAAAAGCAAATATCCAAGATATTTACAATATTGTAAATATCCAAGTAAATGACACTTGGATATTTACAGAGTCATAAGAAAAAAATTGCTAGATAAAAAGTATGTCAAGTCTTATCCCTGAAAAAAATGTAGACTTTTGTGTTGTTAGTTGTTAATATTAACATACTCACAATGTGTGATTGTCTTTTATATGTCAAAATGTACAGAGATTCATATTGATGTTGGTGATATGACACTGATGGTACCATATTCAGCACTTGATCGACAATTTACCATGTGCTATAGTCACTATTGACATGGAAGCGGAAGCAATAGAGGAAAATATTTTGGGAGTTGCATTCAGAATCCCCCTCCCTCCCTGTGTGTGTATGTGAGTGGGTGTGGTGATGGGGAAACCAGAACTTCTAGGAACATGGTAGTGCATACAACAGAGATCCAGTATGGCAGACATGACAGATGCAGACAGCAAGATGTCGTGGATAAAAGATGTTTGAGATTGCTGAGGTTTGTATAAGGGCTCCATTACGAATACTTCTTTTGTGAAGCAATGCAGCTTCAGTTACAGAAAATATGGATGTCCTGCCTTTGAAGAGCAATTAACAGACATAAACAGAGGTTTGTGCCTTGCTGTTATGAAGTGCCTCCAACTCAGGATAAAAAGCTGCTTAAACCCTTTTGGGTTCAAGCTAGGTTATGTTCAGCAAAAGAGCACCTTAATTATCTCCATTCAGAGCTATCAGTGGCCAAAGCCTAACACCAGCCTTCAGTCAGAACATGTTTCCATGTTTGCAACCACCACATTCCCAGGTTAGATTCAACAGCCCAAGGAAAGAATCCTACAGATTTGACAGGTCATTAACAAATGAAATAAACCATTTATCTGTTAACCTCCTGTCCTAATAACCTGAAGATTGCCTTTCACATGCCTGATAAAGAGGAAATGCTCTAGATACCAAGCTAGGGTAAGCTCCTTTCTTTTAAACAAAATCTTCTAATCTCGGTTAGAGATGGAAGACACAGTCTCTGTCTTTGGCCATCATGTCCAGTGTTCTCAGAGAGATGCACATTTTAAAATTCTGAAGAGGGCCACTGCAAAGGACATCATAATAATGACATTCATTCAAGCAGCTGATTCCTTAGGAGTCAGAACTCTTTTAATGAGATTTCTGATTGGGAGGCCTGGAAAGGGACAAACAAGGGAATTAGAGAAGCGCTGCCATTTAGAAAGAAAGGTGTGCTGCTATTCTAGATGGCTTCAAACGCTGTTGTTTTCGATACTCTTCGCTCTTGGTGGAAGTTGGGGGGGGGGGGAGCCGAGCAGTACACAGAGGCCTCAACGTCTTGGGTGTCATTGGGTAGCCCTATTCATCTTGCTAGCTTCCGCCGAGTTTGCCGCTCTACACTGGCAGCTTTTTCTAAAGAGGGAAGCCCCCGAAAGGGGGAGCATTGGATTGTCTCTCGGCGAAGGCGGCACCCACAGGTTTCCCGATGGCGCGGATGTGCTGGCTGAGCGTTGCATCGGAATAAAGAGCAGGATCCTGAACGACGAGAGAGGCTGCTGGAGTCCCCAGGCGGAGGAGCAAACAGCTCTCCGGCCAGGCTCTCGCTCCGCTCTTGTCTGCAGCCTCCGCCCCCTCCGCTACCCAGCTCCATCCTCCTCACCGCTCGGAGGAAAGCGCCCTCCCCGCACCGGTTACACAACACAAGCACTTCTGGCTTCACCTGGTCCCTCCCTTGGCGGTCCTGCCAGGGCAGATCATCCCCGCAGCCGGGAGGCCGCCGAAACCCCTCTGCGCCACGCGGACGCTGCGCAAGTGTGGCCGGGACCTTGGGCGCCCCGAGCCGCCAGCGCGGCCACCTCTCCACCCCGGCGGCAGCAGGGGCCTGCCTCTCACCGTGATCCGAGGGATGTTCTTCTTGCCTTGGTACGACATCTTCCCGCAGGCCGATCCTACCCGGGGATGGGAAGGAGCCGTGTGGAAACGGGGCCGGCAGAAGCAAGAAGGGGCGGCCTTTCTGGGTCAGAGGGGGCGCTGGCCGGGCAGCAGTGGCTCGCGCGGCGGGCTGAGGACTCTTTGCGGTGTGTGCGTGCGCGCCACCCCGGCTGGCGGATTGTTCTGGCAGGCGAGGAGGGAGGGAGGGAGGGAGGGAGAGAGAAAGAAAGAAAGAAAGAGGCTCGGTGGCTCCCCCTGCCCTGGCCGCCCCGCAGCCTCGCTTAGGAGCTGCCTGATTAGCATTCCACCGTCGTGCGGCAGCCAGCGGCAGACAGGGCCCCAGACAAGCAGACAGCTCCGCCGGGGCTTTTCCTCGAGCAGCCACTTCCCTGCCCAACAAAAGCCAGCGCCGCCCCTTGCTCGCCAACAAAGGACACGTGGCCGGCTCTCTCCAGGTGCAAGGCCCGTTCGCACCGGCGTGGCTGGGGCGGTTAGGCTCCGCGTCGCTCCCAAATGGTTCTTTGGGGTGTTTGAACTGATTCTGGGGACTCACCCCTTTTCCCGTCATCCCAATGTCGGATCCGAATTCTAGCCTTCATCACACGACACTGAACTTATTCAACGAGATGTGTGTTCTCGGGAGTAAATCTTGATTTCTGTGGCACATCGGCTTCCTTCTTACTAAAGTGGATTTAGAATTTGTAGCCAGCCCAGCCCCCCAAGAGTGAGATGTTGTAGGTACAAAAAGTTAAGAGTGTGCGCCGTGCAGCCCGATCCTAAACGCGATTACTCAAAAGTAAATCCCACTTTTGTTCAATGCGATTCACACACATTCAAGTTAACGTGTATAAGAGATCCCTTCCTGACCTTCCCCGAGAGATCCGGAGATCTGGAGTGACGTGCTTCATGGAGTGAGGCCGGACCGGACGGATCTTGACCTGACCTCATGCTGTATTTCATTCGAGGTACTGTTTCACACAACGCATAATAAATTGTGGGATTCTCTCTCACCAGATGCAAAGATGGCCACTGGCTTGGATGACTTTTATATAGGAATTAGACGACCATTTATTTCATGGGGGACAACAAGGCTCTCAACGACTGTCAGCCACGACAACTGGGTGTCCAGAAGAAGCACACTGTCGTATATCGCATCCTGGGACAAACAACTGGGGTGGTGCCTTTTCATGTCCTGATTGGAGGCACCTGCGACCTGTCTGACCATTGTTGGGACTCGGATGTTGATGGGGGGGGGTCCTTCTTATGAGGTGGATTGTTGATATTTTGCAGTGCATTTAGAAGTGGGACCTTAAAGGTTTGCAGGGTAGCCAGCCACATATCAGTGAAATGTACATGTCTTAACATTGGTTATTTTCTAAATGCCTCTTGTCTAAATTTTTAAGAGAGGCTTCCTCTTTCGCCACGTGTCCAGTACTTTATTAAAAATAATTTATCAACATAACATGACAGGCACATTCCACCGCGCTCCAGTTCTCATTCAGATGGGGGGGAGGGTGCGCGGCGGCACGCTCCTCATGTGAGGGGGAAAGGATCTGTATCATTCTTTACTACGCTTCATATTTATAATCTGCTCCAGAGGTAATTAAAAAAAAAAAAACAGGAGCTCGATCCTACCCTCATTAAAGGCAAGCACTTAATGATCTTTCCAACATCCCCCTTGCAGTTGTACCGGATGCCCTTTCCATTCATATTAAAATCAATGAAATGGTTCCCGTCGGTTTTAACGATAAAACTCAAATTGGATGGACCCCAAAGGCAAGGGGGGGGCGGGTTTCCACTGAGCATGCACACTCACTTGGATGTCAACTCTGCTTCGGAAAGTCTGGGAAGGCAAAATACTCGATGCTTCTCATGTGCCTTTTGCAAAATAAATGATTGATTATGCCTCCCCTACCTGTGGGATGGAGGGTGAGGTTCGGCGGAGGGTGCATTTAAATTAGAAGCCACATTCCGTGGGAATTCTCTCGAGAACGCTTTTCATCCGTTTAAACGGGCGGCGGGTTGGAAAATCAATCGCCACCACTTCCACTTCTCTTTGTGGGGGTTGCTATTGATTCTCTTAAATAATAAAATGCATGCAGCACCCAGTTAGATAAGAAGAGACGGCTCTCTGTGTTAATTTCAAACAACAAGTTTAGCAAATGCATCTGGCTGATTATTTGCTCCAGACTTCAGTCGCCCTTTGGTGGTTCTGGATGGCTGCCGAACCAATTACAATTTGTTTTTAAGGGGCTGCTTGTAAGTGTCTGGCCGTGAGTTGTCTCAGGTGCTGGACCTGCGCACACCGGCTGAGCCAATGCGAGAGCTTGTTTGGCTGGCAGAGGAGGACCCAAGCGCTACTACCTGCTTCTCTTGCCCTGGATTTTGGCTGGCTCCTGGCTGACTTGTGGTGGGGACTGGCTATTCCACATCGACCTTACTCATACGTTTCGAATATCATTAACTACCGTCCTGAAAATGGGACCGGAGGTCTGGTCTTCAAAAAAAAAAACACTATAAGGGAGAAAAGGGGGGTCGCGCCTGGATTCGCGGGGAGAGGAACATATATGGTTAACTTTAAAGTGAAGCCCAAAGTTTAGCTTCTTTAGTTTATTTCCTCCAATGACGGTCCCCAGCGTCTTCCTTTCCCCGTTACCTGATGGCAGCCATTGGGTAATTCCTCTGCTACTCCAACTGAAGGAGGGCAAGGCTGAGGCTCCGCCGCGGGTGTGAGGACAGGAGTACTTCGGCTCCCGCTACTGGCTTCGCTCTGCCCTTCAGAGCCGCTGGAGAGCTGGCTGAGGTCTCCTCCTCGGTTCAGCTTCTGGCTCCCTCTCTTTCCTCCGCTGAGAGATTCGAAGTCCAGCGTCTTGTTTTCAAAGGCGCCCTCCACGTTGCAAAACATGCCTCCGTATTTCTGCCGGGGCTTGGGGCTGCCGGTGCCAAGAGCCGCGAAGTAGGCGGGCAGTTCCTCCTCTTTCTTCTCTGGCTGCTGCTCCCTCCGCTCTGCCATGGCTGCTCGGGAGGAAGGCCGCCTGCCTAGGACTGCTGGCGACTCGAGAAAGGAGCGAAGCCTTGCCCTTAGGGAGGGCTGGAGGAGAAGTAGCACTGGGTGGGGAAGGGAGTGTCACAGAAAGGCAGGGGCAGCAGCACAGCCTGCCTGGTTACACTTGTCATGTGTGTAAACTCCTAGCCAGCCCCCATGATTCGTTAGGCAGGTTAACGCCATTGGTCTCTACCATAGCCCGACTAGGAGGGGAGCTGTCCGAGGTCTGTGGTGCTGAAGCAGTCGCGACAGAGGAGTTCATTAGGAGGACGTCCCAGCGAGAGCCCACCTACGGGTGAATTTCCATTGCTGTCATTTACGCAGATTTGCCTCTTATGCGGGCTGAGTCAACTCGCTTTAGAGCTGGTGCCACGTTGATTACAGAGATTAATATAAAAAGCATAGTAAAAGATTAGCATAGCATAGTAAAAGATACATCTTGTTTATTATTTCTCAATAGTTTATTAGGCGTTATTTAAAAGTGCTACGCGCTGCGGCAAGGAGAGTCATGCCGGCCACATGACCACGGAGGTGTCTTCGGACAACGCTGGCTCTTTGGCTTTGAAATGGAGATGAGCACCACACCCTAGAGTCCGACACAACTGGACTTAATTGTCAGGGGATACCTTTACCTTTACCTTTACCTTAAAAGTGGTTTGCCACAAACGTGAGATATTTTTGTCCAACCGTGCCGAACATATTGACTTATCAAAACATTCTTAACCCACTTTTATACAGTACTTCTGCAGCACAATCATAGGCATGTTTGCTCAGAAGTAATATCCACTGTTTAATGAGGCTTACTCCCAAGTAAGTGTGCTTAGCTTTGAAGGTTTTATTCTGCAAACCTTTGTCACCTACAATTCTGTTGCCCAAATTCAGTTATTTTTAAAAGTTGGGGTACCTGTAAACAGGTGTGCCTTTGTTCCATCCCGCTTTTTCTTCTTTTCCACTTAATTTTATTCTAGATATTGACAAACTACAGTAAGTTGAGGAAAGCCAAGGTGATTCTCATACATTCAACCCAATTATAATATGGTGTCTGGAACATAATGTGATCATACAATTTCTTCCATGGGAATATGTCAGCAGTGGGGAACCTCTGGCCCCAGGGCCAGATCAGGCCCCCGAGGCCATCCGGTCCGGCCCCCGGAGAGATTGCCGGGAGGCCGCCCAACCGGCCCCTGGAGGCTCCGCCGGGTCCGCGCGTCACCTCTGGAGGCCGGGAGAGGGCCTTTGCATGTCCTCCCCGGCCGCTGCCTCGACCCCTTCTCACCAGGCCGTTGACCATTTCGCACATGCGTACCACGTCGATGAGGGCAAGCTCTTGCCCTCTTGCCCTCATCGGCATGGTACGCCGGAGGTGACGCGCGGACCAGGCGGCGGCTTCGGACAGTGAGCGCGGAGCCTCCGGAGGTCGATGGGGGGTGGGGGCAAAAATTAATTAAATAAATAAAAATGGCGGCCGGCCCTCAAGCAAATTTTGAATATTTAAAATGGCCCTCGCCAGGGAAAAGGTTCCCCGCCCCTGGAATATGTGCATTATTTATTCTTTATTTACCTGTAAGTGTTTTCCAATTTATTCCAATTTAATAGTTTCATTTTATGAATGAGAATTTAGGTCATTGCGTGTATAAAAAATAGATCCCCCTATAGAATATTTAAACAGAGTTTCACAATGAATGAGCCAATAATATTCCTACATAATATTTTAGCTTGCAACTAATGTTAAGCATCAGGCAATAAACTATCTTTGGTTACACTTAATGTATTTCCCTTTGTTTTAGCTGATATAGGATTATAGCTCTAGGAAAGAGCTGCTAGACAGAATTAGGTCATCATACTGCAATGCAAGCAGAAAGCTTGATCCAAGTTGTTGGTTTTTTTTTTTAACTAGCAGAAAAGAGTCTTCCATTTATTCACAGACACCAAATCATCTCTTGCAGTCAAGTCCTGTAAAATCTGAAGTACCCACTTAATGTTGGAACCGGTTTTTACATAATTAGAACCAGCAGTTTGGATACAAACTGATATGTTAAACTGATGTGTTAGGGGGCTATGATAAGCCCATTTTGGCTGTGCAACTGATTTTGTGCAACTGATCATGACCCCAATTTGAATTTGGGAACATTTGAATAGGTGGACAGAAAGCAGACCAGCTACTTTCTCCTTCCTTCTCAGCCTAACCTACATGACCCTCACTCTTCTATAACTGTCCCTCCATGCGTTGCTCTTGCCCTCTCCTTCCTCAACATGCAGATTTATTTCTACAGTAAGCATGAGTAAGGTAAAATAGGATATACCGTATTTCTTCCATTCTAAGACACATGTTTTTTCCCAATTAAGCATTTCAAAAAATGGGGTGCGTCTTAGAATCGAAGGTCTCCAAAATGCACCCCAATTGCCATCTTCTTACTTACCGGGGCTTGGGGGAGCTTCAGGGAGGCCTGCACGATCCTCTGCAGGCCTCCCCGATCTTCAGTTCGGTGAGAAACGGCGATTTTTGACCTTTTCCGGTTTTTGCGAAAACCGGAAATGCCCAAAAATCGGTTTGTCGCCGAACTGAAGATCGGGGAGGCCTGCAGAGGATCGCGCAGGCCTCCCCAAAGCCCCCAAAGCCCAGATAAGTAAAGAAATTGAATTTTCTGGTGGACCGCAAAGGCACTGCTCAAAGGCAGTGAGGTGATCATGAGCTGCAGTGCGGGGCATGCTGGGGCGAGCTCTCAGGTTCAGGAAGAGAGAGCTCGCCGCTGAACAGAGGGGGCAAAATGGCGCAGTAATAATCGGATCGGCAAAATGGAGCAGCAGGCAAGCTAGGGAGAGCTGGTGCTGAGCAGACAAATTGAAGGAAGGAGGTACGTCTTGCAATTGATGTTTTTTCCCCCCTGCTGGTGTTCCTGAAATTAAGGTGCACCTTAGAATTGATGGCGCCTTAGACTCAAAGAAATACAGTAGATACAGAAATGCATGAATGTTGAAGGATTGGAGGTAGTTCACATACTGTAGCTCTTTCATAGTCACAATACATTTCTGTAAGTGCTCTTTGATTACCAATGGCTAGCTCCAATCAATGATGTAGTAAAGAGAGTTAAGAGCCCAAAATCCTATTCTTCCCCTCTCTCGCCAATGCTGCAGTGCCAAAATTACTGCTGCATCCTGCGGGGGGGGGGGCTTTGCGGATGTATCATCTGGGTAATGAAACAATCATTCCCTTACCAAGGGGGAAGCCTCTGCAGCATGGTGGGGTCTAGGAAGGACGCCAGCTCTAAATAGCTGGTGCAGGTCCATGTGGACCCACACCACAGGATTGGATCTAGGAAGGCCACCGCCAAAACTGTTCCCTTCCCAATCCCGGACCCGATCTGCCCATCCCCACCCCATCTCACCCAACCCCCAACTTCCCTCACCACCTTACCTTCAGCAGCAGGCAGATCCAGATCTGATGGCACCAGCGGGAAGGCTCTGGTCTTCCTGCCAGCATCGCGCCAACAATGTATAACAACTTGGTACACAGTATTTTGACATGCGGAGACATCATTATACAGATTACTCCATTGGTATTGTTTAAAACAACTACTGCGACATAATGACATAACAGGATGCCTTCAGAGTTATTCTTTCCATGACAAAGGGGGGAAATCCAACTTTCACAGGTTTAAAAGACTTTTTTAATTAAAAGTTTACAATAATTTATGTACTTTACAAATGAATAAAAAGTCTCTGATATATAGCATATGAATCACAATACAAAAATATGTGTAAAATTTTGTACATATAAGCCTATTTTAGGCCCACCAATTATCTCTTTAGCACAGAACCAAACATTAAGCATTTTTAGGAATATGATTATTGTAAGATTACACTAGCGAACATAAATAGAACATGGTAACTTTACCATGGAAGAAAACAATTGCAGATGCTTTTAACATTTTTATAGACATTTACAATAGGTGTTTAAATAAACTGTACAATAAATATGTGAATGTAATATACATATTCACAATATGATTTCCTGAGTCTAAACTAAATCCATTATTGATCAGAAACATACTCCCCACTGCAAAGGTTTAATAGTGTCATTTGAGATGCAAGATGTAATTTGGCACCCATTCACCAAAACTGAACTTCAGGTGCATTGTTTTCCATTCTGACAGGTATTTATGCTAACAAGCTGTGTAAGGCACTCAAGGATATACTGAAGGCTACAGATATTAAGTGAGCTGAATATTGTACGTTTAAAACAACAGCCACAGTCCTTCAACAGCTTGAACTACTACAGGCATAAGCCTGAAATACATAACACACAGTCTTGACAAAGCAGCAGTTCAAATGGATTTTAGGTTAGACGGGACGTTAAAAAATGACTAAAGGTACACATGCTCTGTAACTGATCAATGCAATCCATGTGCCAGGTAGATATGAACATGTGTGATATTGTTAAGGCTTTCCTGAAAATCTGGTGTTACAATTTAACACATTTACATATATTTACTTTCCATATTTCTATACAGGCTAATGTCCTATGTTAGTAGCTAAATTAAAATAGCATTGTGAGTTGAGTCATAAATGGACTCAGTTTATATGATGTAAATGCCATGGAATACGGGATAAGCCTTGGACCTTTGTGTCCTTCATCACCACGTGTAGATCCTTTAACAGGAATACTGTGTTGCTTGGCCAGCTCCTGCCAACCTAGCAGTTCCAAAGCATGTCAATGCGAGTAGATAAATAGGTACCGCTTGCGCTCCGTGTTCCAGCTGCATGCTACGCGCTGCGGCAAGGAGAGTCATGCCGGCCACATGACCACGGAGGCGTCTTCGGACAACGCTGGCTCTTCAGCTTTGAAATGGAGATGAGCACCACACCCTAGAGTCGGACACGACTGGACTTAATTGTCAGGGGATACCTTTACCTTTTTTACTGTGTAAGCCAGCCTAAGGGCTTGCTGCTGTATCCTATCCCTGGGGCAGCACAGGTGCACCTCGAGGGAAGGGGATGATTGTTCCCTTCCCCGGGTGTAAGCAGCTTGAGGTCCAATGGGCCTACTGGAATGTACACATATGAATGGTATACATATGAATGGTGTACTCTGGAGCTGGTGTACATTTGATGCCTCCGCGTAAGATTGCGCCGGGCCTGGAGAGGGCTTTGGATATCGATGGATATTGCCATCGATATCCCCGCTCTCCTTCACTACCCGGTCCACCCTGCCCCTGCCCCGGCCGATGCAGGACTTACCATGCCCAGCGGGCGCAGGGATAGTCCACCAGGGGAGAGAGGGCTGCCAGCCGCTGCACTGGCGGCCCTTACTCTCTGGGGTGCCACAAAAGTGCTTTACGGCAGTTTCACAACACCTAGCGCCGGGGAAGCGCGTGCTCCCCCAGCGCTATTTTACACTGGATTGCATCACCAGAGCTTGCATTCTTAAATTCCTATCTCTATCTGCATAGATGCAGCTCATGTTATGCCTTCCCCATTCACTTAAATGTCAGAAAAACTCCAGTAGGATTGCATGTTATTTAAACTTTTTCAGTCAATGATTTCATGTCCTAACTTCCCAAGAATTGATTATACATTGTCAATGAAGTAAAACTAGCACTTAAAATACATAGCTGATGCATTAATATGGGCTGTACCTACTGTCTCTCTATACCAGCACAGTGTCACAAACAATGACATTATGACAGTGTTGCAGGATGCTAGTCCAGCATGACAGCATTGCATTGGCTGAAATGTTTAGAGCTGGCTTTCAATTAAATTGCCTCAATCCAGAATCTGTTCCAGGGGCAGTGATGTGAACCTACAACGCTTTCAAAGTGATGACTTTCTCATTCATTTAAATCAAGCAGGTGCAGCTACGTGCATATACCACTTGTGCATTCAAGTGCCCAAGCAGTGTACAAAAAAACAGCACACTCAGAACTTTAGATTGGGGCAAATATGTAAGATCAAGGTTTAGGTGCCCTCCCAATGTCAACCTGAGGAAATACAAACAAACTCAAGCAAACTAATAGAACCTACAAATACATTTTGTTTACTCATAATAAGCATAGCAGACCCATTTAAATGCTGGAGAATTAGCCATACTCCTAAAAATATACTTCCATAGAAATATGTCCCATTGAGATCCTTGGGGTCATTCATATAATGTCCAGATTCCAATGCTTGAGTATAGAGAAATTTTGAAAACAGTTTCCAATGGAGCATGAGGTGGGGATCAGAAATGGAAATTGGGTATGCCCCATTGACTATATGCAGTGGTTCCCAAACAGGGAGGCATGACTCCCAGGGGAGCTGCAGAGTGCCATGGAATCCTCTTGGAAAACAGTACAATCACTGGCATCACTAGTGTGCGCATCACCCTAATGCGGGGGGGTCACCCCCGGCGGGAGGTTGCTGCGTCACCCCCACCCTGCTGCCTCCGCATCACCCCCCCAGCTGCGTCACCCACCTCCCAATTAAGCATCACCCCCGGTACTCACCCCCCATCCTGGCACATTCCCCCCCGGAGCCGGGAGGCCGATCCTCCGAGGAAGACATGGCTTGGCCTACCGGCTCTGGGGGTGACGTGCTGGGATGGGGATGAGTGTACCAGGGGGTGACACGCTGGGATTCCTGGCGCATCACCCCCCTGGCATGTCACCCCCTCCAGGTGCCTCTCAGCGCGTCACCCTGTGCACCCCGCCCCTGCCACGCTGCAGTGACGCCAGTGAGTACAATGCCAATTAGCAAGTATCAACATAATGTAATGGGGAGCCGCGGCCAATGGTTGCCGATGGTCAAGGGAGCCACAGGTCAAAAAGGTTTGGGAAACACTGACTATATGGAAGAATTTGCATTATATCCATTCACCTCCTCAGATCCCTACCATTTACTGTAGCCTCATTCCATGCTGATCTGGGGCTAATACGTGTGCAATTCTCAAAAGGCCAAGGACTGCTACTCTACTGCCTTTTGGGAAACATGTCTGTGTTTCTTCACTCCCTCTATTACTGAGGGAAGTGTTGGGACTATGTTGCCTCTGGACTACCCTCTGGAGAATAAAGTGGCCAATGAAAACCGATGATTTGGTTTTTACCTGTACAGTATTTAAGGTTCGGTTGTTTGTTTCAAAGTTCTACAAATCTTAATGCAATGGTGGCCAATGCTTGTGGATGTGTGCCATAAATCAAGTCCAATGTAAATGATGGTGCCAGTCTCTAAGGTGCACTATTGTACATGCAGTACGCATACCACACTGGCACAAGCATCATGCTTTTGCCATCTAATGTCATGTCAGTATAGCTCATTTAAAGCACTTCCCTGCCGGCACAGCATTTCTTAAAAATGAATCGTTACCCTGATCAAATGAGTGTTTACTTGGAATTACGTTCCACTCATTGACTGCAAAATAAATGAGGTGGCCAGCAAGCAAGCTGTGTGTCTGGCCTTGCTTTTTGTATTAAGGAGGCTAAACTTTACCGTAGTATGTGACACAATATAGTGTATATCTTGTACAATGGAGTTCTCCAGAATTTCATGTATCAGTACCAACAACAATGTGAGTAAAGTGTTACTTATCAGGAAGTTAGGAGATTCTATCCCAATTCTTATTTTTAGAGTTGGTTAAATTAAAGCTATGTTTTCAAAGGGTTTGCATGAATGCAACGTCTTCCCGTCTGTCTGAGCAAAGTAAATCTCAAACACATTCATTGAGCCAGTCTTCTATGTACAAAAGATCTGTTTACATATCAACAACAGCATCTTCATATACATCATACTTATTTACATGGGTCTCTGTCCTGCACAGATAAACTTTTGTTTCTTAAAAAAAAGTGGTAATTGACAATTCTAGAGCCATGAAATGGATACCAAGACATATATACAGCATGCAAGAACACTGCTGAAAAATTAATGTATTCAAGTCCGTTTTCAAATACACTTGTCTTTACATTCTCAAATTCTGTTCAGTGCATCATCGATTACCATGCATATCCTGGCCAATAGCAGCATCTGAATCCCTAAGTGTACCTGTCCAGTCAGGTAATTAATTTAAGGCATTTAAGAAAGATGCCTGCATAGTACATTCTGTCATACTTCAATGTTTAAAAGCAGAGTTTGCCTTTGTCTCAAATAGAGTTAATAATGTTTGCCATTGTTCCAAGCAAAGAAACGTCACAATGAGCTCCCTCTCCCCGCCCATAAGCAGTTCTCCCCCATTCACTTAAATGCCAGGGAGACTCAAAGATGGTTGCACTCATGGAGCTCCCCTGATCTTGGAGTTAATGGAAAAGCCATTGTTAATGTGAACAGAGAGCCCTGTGTATGCATTGTGAACTCTTCCATGGGCAAGGATTGGTGGGATCAGTTGATGATGATCCAACAGAACGAATGTTACACGAACAGTAGAATCAATGCGAATGCACCTTTTAAAAACTATGAATTTAAAAGAGTTGTCTGAGAGTAGGGGTACATACTGTATATTAAAACAACTGAGACAAAAAAGTCATTTTGCAGGGGGGGGGGAAGCTGTGTATAGACTCAGAGATAACAGTGTAAATGGACATTGGCACTGAACTGTGGGCAAAATCCTGCCAAAGTGTTACACATTTAAGTCCAATTGTCAATGGCACAGTTAGGTATGTGCTTATCAATGCAATTCTCTGCACGTTTACTCAGAAGGAAATCCCATTGTGTTCAGTAGGACTTGCTCCCGGGAAAGTGTGCAAAGGCTTGCAGCCTAAATCTTCTTCATTGTAAACAATGGTACTTAATTAAGGTCATAACCCCAAGCACAATTACTAGGGAGCAGGTTCCACTGAACTCAATGGGACTTCCTCCTGAATAAATATTTGAAGCATGCTGCTGAAGTGTTTAACTTTGGCTGGATCTTGCTGTACTTAGGCAGAGACAATACTATGAGTTATGAAAACACTGACTTCCTCTATATACATTTCCATTAAACGCATGTATTTCTTATCCAAATGGGTCAGTTGAATTTCCTTCCTTTGTTTGGTCATCACTTTATCATACATTGACATTCATAGCTATAGATTCAGAGTGCTTCGTAATGCTCATATAGTATCGATAGGTCATTTACAGCGCAATCTGACTTAACTTTTGTGCCGGTTTAACCAGCGGCGCAGCGAAAACGGGAGGCCCCAGAACGGAAAAGGGATTCAAATCCCCTCCAAAAGAGGAATTCAAAGGGGATTTGAATCCCTTTCCTGTTCTGGGGCCTCCCATTCTCGCTGCGCCGCTGGTTAAACCAGTACAAAAGTTACCGGTAAGTCGGATTGCGCTGTTAGGTGATCTATATACCGTATTGTCCAGAGTATAAGACGCACCTGATTATAAGACGCACCCTTAAAGTTTGGTGCTATTAAAAAAAATTAATTAAATCACTGGCATTAAATTGAACAGCCTGATTATAAGATGCACCCCTAGTTTAAAAACTTAAATTAGGAGAAAAAGTGAGTCTTATACTCAGACCAATACGGTATTTTAACTTTTTTCCCTCTCTCACTCTGTATAATAATTTACATTGTGTGCTCCCAGCTCAAGAGTATACATATAGGCTTAGATCCAAAGGTGCCCTTCTACTCGCAGAAAGCATCTTTCATTCATGGGATGGCTGTTTCTGACCTATTGGAAGAACACTGTGTGAAAAAAGTGACCCTAAACCCAGAGGAGCTTTCATTTGCAGAATCTTTTGTGCACAAGCTCTTTTCAGTAGTTTTATGGTCCCCTAGAGTTTTTATGCTGCACCCTGTATCTTCCTTATTCACCATGTTTCTTGTACTGTAACGCAACCCTGATACTTTGTGGCTCTGCACTGCAAGACGTCTTCCTCTAGCACTTGTGTAAGAATTCATGGAACAGCACGGTTGTCAACACTGACACAGGTTTGCGGGTTACCTAAATAAATACCTTCTGATCAGAGAACTAGAAAACAGAGTTTTTAAATGAAGTGGTTATTTTGGTTTCCTAGGATTTTGTATATTAAAACCATATTTAGGTAGAACTTGTAGTATCCACTTCCCGATTTGAATCTGAAAAAAAGGGACAGAGATCACAGTAAGTGTAAATATTTTCTGCCATAATACAGGTCTGCATTACCTATGATCCACCAAGCCAGACACAGCTCACTAGACATACATGGAGGCCCATTAGGAGCACAATCATCACCTGCTATTTGCTGCCTACCTGGGACTGCAAAAAAGAGGGGATTGGCACTATATGGTTGGGTAATGTTGGTCTTGGTGGAACACAAGATGTGCAGGCCTACTATAACATGAAGTTCTGCACAGAATAAGCAGCTTATAGATTTTCAAATGGTATCAAAAAACGGAGGCAACGAGAAAATGCAACAGTGACAAATGTCTTAAATCTTGCTGCACTGTCCAATCAGTACTTAGGTTGAGTAGTTATCTCAGCTACATCAATATAACTGGAGAAACCATGTTTGCTGATAGCCAATATAAATTTGCTAAATTTCTGTTTGCTGAAAATCAACAAAATGCAACAACAATGAACACAAATAACTGAGTTTGTGGATGTGAGGAATGCAGAGAATAATGTAGTTTACGGTAATCTCAAAATGGCTTCTGCTCACATCTGAGAAACCATTATTTGGTGTCTAATGTGCCAAAGAATAGGAAAGATAAGGTCTAACTTGTTAAAGTGTGCACTATTATAAAACAAGATAAAAAGTTCCAATCAACATCTCAAATACTGGAAAGCCCAGATGTGACAACAGTTATGGGACTGATCTGAAGTGTTCTTTATGCAAGCAGAAAGTACACCTGCATGCACAAGGTGCACCACATTTCTGTAGATTTCCTCTGGTTTCAGTGCCCTGTATCAGATTCCACACCATTTTTTAATTTTTTTTTGTTTTATTATAATACATGAAAAAAGACAATACAGAAACAGAAAAAAAGAAGAAAAGTACAGAATAATAGAAAAGATCTGGATTAGCCACTAACATTTATACTTAAACTTACAGCCAGATCCACCGCAAACTTCTGGCGATGGAATGAGTGTTCTGTTGCCGGAAGCTGTCGCAAATGTGCCATAAGGCACATTTGCAACAACTCGGAAGTAAGGGAGGCCGGTGCAAGGCTGGCTGCCCTCACTTCAACGCCGGGATGTCCATGCAGCTGGCGGAGGAAGGTAAGGCTCCAGCCGCATGGGTGGTCCAGGTGGCAAGGGGGGGCCATTGGTCGAGCCAGTCTGGGAGGGGGCGGGGATGGTGTCCACCATCTCATCCCCGCCGGGCCAGCTCGGTCATTATACGGCCCCCTCCTACTTCCACCAGCTATTTAGCTGGCGGAATTCCGAGAAGGTCGACTGGGCCTGGGACGAACGTCCCCTTCCCCGAGTAGACCTCCGGGCTGCAGCAGCGCGGCGCGGAATGGGGATACGATCCGGCGGGCGGCCCTGGGCCGCCGGCCGGATCCTTATGGTGGATTTCGCTCTAATTCTTATAATTACTTATACCCTGCCAGATTCCACACCATTCCTGAGGAACTCCCAATCCTTTTGGGCGGCCCACAGGGGCCTGCACTGGGAAGGAGAAGGCAGGAAAGCTCTGTTCTGCAAGCATGTTTCTTAGGCTTCAACCTACTCTTTCTCTAAAACATACAGAACATAGATCGCTTGAATAAAGTCAACCAAAGAAGTCAACACAAAAAGCTGAGAAGTCACTTCACTGCCAGTCTTGTTATTGGCTAGAGATAATCCTGCATGATTCTCTCTCACAGTCTGAGACTGTTTCTGCACTACTGATTTAACAATTATTCCCTCTCCCTTCTTGTTCTGAGAAGGGGCTACAGAGCTCTGGCAGAGAACTCTCAGCCATCTATGATCACCATGATTCTTTAGGAGAAGCCATAACAGTTAAACCAGGATAAAACTGATAAACTGGTCGTAGTACCCTGACATTTCTTCCATTTTTGTCTTATGGTGAGGGGACTTCATGAATCCCCCACAGCTGGTCTACTGAATCCCTAATGTATGCAACTATACAGACATTCCCCAGGCTGCAATCCTATACACACTTACCTGGGAGTAAGTTCCATTGAACTCAATAGGACTTACTTCTGAATAGACATGCATAAGATTGTGCTGGTAGTCTTTCTAGGGGCAATGATGAACCAATTGGCTCCTTCCATGCTGCCCTTTTGATGGAAATAGCACAGAGTGCATGGAAATGCATAAAGAAAAAGAAGAAGCCGCTTCGTAAAATACAGAAGAATTTAGATTAAGACTGAATAAAATAACGTTCTTATCTTAAACACCATTACTCCATGGCATAGCACAATCACACTGCAACTGATCTACTCCAGATTTATGATGGTGACATCAAAGCTGATGTGAGCGACAGTCAGCCTAGCTGTAAGAATTGCAAGAACTGAACATTTGACTAAAATCATCATTATTTCAAGTTTCAAGCTTGAGCTTTCTCGCCCCACTTCAGAGGCACCCAGATACTCTGATTTAAACCCAAGGGCACCAATGAACACAAGGAACTCCTACATAACATGTCAATGTAAGGGGATGACTTCCTGCTTCCTCTACCATACAGACTGAGACAGAGCTGTCTTTGGAAATAATTAGGGAAACACAAATGTCAACACAAAATATATCTTGCTCCAAGACCCTGCTATTATTAACATGTGCAAGATCAGCCCTAACATGGGCATTACCAAATTTGTTAGACAGAGATACAGATAAAAGGATTTGATGGTAGTTTGTTTAAACTCATCATCCTGATCTGAAAATCACATTTTCCATGATCTTGCTTTTAGTAGGAGGGTGTGAGGATAATGGTGAATGGATAAAACTATTCCCATTTGACACTCAGCAGATGGTCCATCTGTCCTTGCAGTCAATTCTCAACTGGGCATTAGACATATAAGCCACCATATGGCTAAGAAAAGCAGACACTGTGAGCATCAGAAGTGGTTACTTTTATAAATCTATTAAGGGAGGGAGAAAAGAATAAGATAGAATTCTATGCCAAATATACAATTTACAATAATTGCCCCTAGTAGCAGACCTCACCATCTATTTGCTGCCTATTATTCAGTTTCTTAAAAACAAAAACAAACCTCATTCATAGGAAGAAATGCATTGTTCCATCACCAACTTTATTGTGATGGAACTGTTTATTTTGTTATTTAAAGAATTTATACCCCATCTCCCCCCCCCAACTAATCTGTGTTATAGACATTGAACTGTGCAAAACAACAGTTTATCGTTGGAGTAGCAATGGAAAAAATAAGTTCCTGTGACTCCTCTAAATAAGATGTATAAGGCACATGAAAAACAGAGTACTCAATTCCTGTGGGAGGAAAAAATACTGAAGGAATTCAAGATTATAGTAAAACAGATTATTAAAAAGCCCACAATACAAGACTAATCAGTATGAACCAAGTGGGTTAATGATGGATTTGGACCTTGGCAATAGGTAGTCATATCCCAGCTCCAGAAGCAACTTACTATCACAGTATATGTATGTATCAACTTTAGTGAAATACCACTGATGGAAAACCTATTAGCCTAAACATTTAATAAATATGTGTTTAATGCTATTTCCTGCTCCATCTCACAGGCTTAGGGCAGTTTGGTTGCAAGTTAACTGGCTGTATATGTGGGACTTCAGTCACTGAGAGGTGAGGTGTGGAGAAGCACATCTACCCAATCATTTATGAAACGAATATAATAGCTAAAATTGCAAGCTCAGAAAAACCATCATTGATTCAGAAATCCATTTTTTCCCTATAAAAGTTGGTTTTTCTTATTACCACCTAGGCACACATCCCAATATTCCCTGGTGTGTTTTCCCCCCTTTCACTCACAAGGTGCCTTTTTATTAAAACATGCTAATATTAAAGTGTAGGCAAAGACCATCAGCTGTATAGTCATCACGGACCATCAGCTGTGTAGTAATGATCAATGTCCCCATTATCCACTGCTTACCAACATTTTGCTCAAATATTTGTAGAGTGAAACAGTCTGCTCAAGTCAGAATAATACTGAATATTGATTAGATAAATCTAAAAACTTTGTAACTATTTGCAGCCTTTTCAGTCAATATGAAAATGAGTTGAGATAACTTAAGAGGGACTCAGGCAATGACCAAAGGGTAATATGCTACGAGCAAAGAGGAATGTAAACTGCAGATCTAGGCACATCTTGCAGTGCAGAGCCACAAAGTATCAGGGTTGCGTTACAGTACAAGAAACATGGTGAATAAGGAAGATACAGGGTGTAGCATAAAAACTCTAGGGGACCATAAAACAGTATTGAAAAGAGCTTGTGCAAAGTCTTGCACAAAAGATTCTGCAAATGCTACACTAGGTGGGGCAAAGATGGAGATAAGAGAATAAGGCCACCAACAGCCCCTGGTGATGTGTCAAAGGCAATGGAAGTGGTACTGTTGCCCTACTGAAACTGTAGTAAGAGGGGAAGTAGTTGGGAAAGTTTTTAAGAGATGTGTGACACAGTTGAGCAGAAGTTAAAATTTACTGTCCTACCATACTGAGAAATGATTCTGTTTTATCTCATATTGCTAACACTTCTACTTGTGCTTGAGTTAGGTACACTTTTTAGCATGCTAGGGAGATACTGACATATCAGATCATCATTTCAAAAAGATGAGGCACTGGAATTGAAATGCTCCTGGGACGTTCTGCAATAAAGTCTTTGCTATATTCTACAAAGATCTGGTATTTTAGGGTAATGGATTATTACTAAAAACAAGGTCTGTTTTAACCATCTGAAGTCTCAAAGAAATCCCACTGAAGAGAACGTTTGAAGGCTAGTTTGATATGATTAGTATTGTGGATCACAGTTCTAATAAATAATATCATTAAGAGACTGCTCTTTTGCAGTTGCTGCACTCTTAAAAAAGATTATTGGTGGGTGACAAAAAGCAGATCTCATTCTGGGCTCTTGCCATCATCATTGTCTTTATGGGTTTGGACAGGAAATGAAACCATGGATAAATTAACGTAATATTTCTGCAATTCCTTTGAGATTGCCTAATGAACAGCACACTTGTAAAAATACAGATGTAAAATGACATGAAGGTTTGCATCATCATTAAGTCGTGAGGAAATCATATATGGACAAACTAATAAAAGTGTGACTCATAAAATAGGGTATAATGTCAATTCGCTGAGGCTCAGAGGTAGTAGGCTGCTTGTTAAACCAGTAAAAACCAACTTCATAGTCAATACCTACTCTCCCAATGAATGTGCTTCGAAAGGATATGCTGACCCCGATGGTTAATGGAATTACATGCTTCCTTGAGGTCAATTTCATGAGTGTGTCAGAATGCATCTCTAATATCTGTCCTTAACCCCCTTCAATCTGAATGCACAGTTCTTAAGCCGGAGCTACACCGCACACGTCTTGTCCCATATGCGTCCAGTGTCCCACCCCCAGGTTCAAACACCGGGCTCTGATTGGCTGAATGAAACACAAACGTGGGCAAAGTGGAGTCCAACGCAGGCAAAGTGGAGCCTACGATAGTGCTTATTTTTTCTGGAATGGGCATAATAAATTACTAGTTTTCTATACATGAAACAATTTAAAATGTCTATTTATGATAATGATAATTGTGCTTCTGGGGCTTTTACGAGTATTTAACATCAGCTCAACCTCTTTCCTCTATGGGAAAATCTATTTTTAATGTTATGCAAAATGTGCAAAGGGAGATGGTATTAAACAACATATAAGTTTGCATATGTTGAAAGAAACTGAAGGGTTTACTACCACTAATGGTTTCAGAGAGAATCTTTCTTCAGCGATTGCTTAAAGAGTTGTAGCCTATACATAATCAAGTGATACACAAAAGATCCATAATTTAGAGACCATTTTAGAGAAGTATGAAAATTCTGAAAGGAAGTTATATGGATGTTCTGCAAATGAGGACACAATATTATTAATGCACTTACACGAATGCAAATGCCTACTCTGTGTGTGCGCGTGTGTGTGTATAGACACACCAAGTGATTGTTTAATCATTGGATCAAATGAGATAACCATTTCACTCAATTCATAATTCAATGTTTAACAAGTGTAAACGAGCCCAAAGATAACTGCATATTTTACAGGCCTATGCTGTGAACCAATGCATTGGTACAGCAGCTCGTACAGTTGGGCATAAATTGAGATGCAATTCCAGCATAGGCTCTGGAGCAAGAGTTGTATCAGGTTTACTGTGTACTTCAAGCAGTGCCAAAGCACTATTTATTTAAAAGATTTTTACCCTACCTTTTAAGTTTAAAAAGCTCTCAAGGCAGCATACAATGTGCCCGATCCTATCCATCTTTCCAGCACTGATGCAGTTGTGCCAACAGGGGGTGCGCTGCATCCTGCAGTGGGGGGGGGCAGTCACAAAGGCCTCCTAAAGGTAAGGGAACGTGTGTTCCCTTACATCAGGACTGCATTGTGGCTGCATCAGCAATGGAAAGTTGGATAGGATTGGGCCCAAAGTATATTAAAACAAGCAATATGCAAAACCAATTAACACAAGTCAAGCAGCAGTTTAAAACAACAACAACAACAAAAACCCATCATGCAAGACTGCAGTTTCTCCAAGAACTGATTGTTTCAGGGTGATCCCACTGGCACAATCTAAGGTTTAATATTTTAGCTTTGGCTTAAGGACCATGACCACATAGGATGTGTAAATGTAGGTTCTTCAGTTAGCGGATTATGACAACTACATTAGTCATTCTTTGAGTGGAAACTCAAAACTGGAATTTTAGAAAGCAGTAGAGGCAGGGAGCAGTGGCGTTGTTGACTGGGGGTGGGGTGATGACACGTTTCATGTCATTGCACCGCCACCACGTTGCTACGTCGTTCCTGGAAAGGCTCCATTTAGAGCCTTACAGGGGCAAGGGCGGGTGGGAGAGGCACATTTCCCGAATGAAAATTGGCCAGAATGGCTGCCGCAGTTGTTGCAACTGCAGCTCTGAAAGCAGCTGCCGCTTTGGCCGTGAAAGCTGCCGCCGCTTCCGATCCTCACGAGGAGACCACAGGTGGCACCTGGGGCACAGCACCCCCGCCCCCGGCTTAGCTACACAACTGGCAGGGAGTTCCCTGGATTAAGCAATCTCAGGTACATGATAGTCATTTTTTAAGCATAAAATAGGTTTGTTTCTTGTGAATTGAGCATGGAAATAACTAAAACAGACTTTTAAGACTATATGAAAATCTTGGAAACAACACTATCCCTTGCCAAGCGTTTAGCTGCCAGTATCTCTCTTTCTAAATATTGACTGACAGGGTTCAGTCAATATTTAGGAAAAGTTCTGAATAAAAACACGGAATTAGAAGAGCAAGTGGTTAATGTTTTATATCAAGAAAGTTGAATTTGACTTAAGGCTATTTGAGTCACAAAATTCAAGGTTACAGCAGGAATTCAGGTTGATAAACACCCTTCCCACAATTCACACTTTGTAAGGGGAGGAAATAACCCAATGGCTCATAAAGGACAAGATGTCAAATTAGATTTGCTACTTTAATACAGAATTCTTTTCCTCCTCTTGGTTGAATAAATATGTTGAATGCTATTGAAATCATGTCCTCTTCACAGCTTGCCTTTTGATGGCAGCTTTCGACTGAAAAATGTTTAACTTTTTAATACGGCTCTTTCTAAGGTAAAGGTATCCCCTGCTCGAAAGCCAGTTGTGTCCGACTCTAGGGTGCGGTGCTCATCTCCGTTTCTAAGGCCGAAGAGCCAGCGCTGTCCGAAGACGCTTCCGTGGTCATGTGGCCGGCATGACTAACAGAATGCTGTTACCTTTGAGCCACAGTGGTACCTACTGTATTTATCTACTTGCAATTTCTTGCTTTCCAACTGCTAGGTTGGCAGGAGCTGGGACAGGAGACAGGAGCTCACTCCGTCACGTGGCACTCGGGCCTCGAACTGCTGTCCTACCGACCTTCCGGTCTGCATTTCAGTATTTTAACTACTAAGCCACCGTGGCCCTTATGACTTTCTACAGATTTAAAAAGAAGGTTTATGTATTTACTAGAGTGGCTAGTGGACTGCTAGGAGATCAAATCAGTCAATTCTAAATGAAATCAAGCCTGACTGTTCCCTGGAAGGACAGGTACTAAGGCTGAAACTCAAATATTTTGGCCACCTAATGCGAAGAGAGGACTCTCTGGAGAAGACTCTGATGCTGGGAAAGATTGAAGGCAAAAGGAGAAGGGGAAGGCCAAGGATGAGATGGTTAGACAGCATCACCAAAGCCAAGGATGAGATGGTTAGACAGCATCAGATGGTTAGATGGTTAGACAGCATCACCGATGCAACAAACATGAAAATGAGCGAACTCAGGAAGATAGTGGAGGACAGGAAGGCCTGGCGGGATATGGTTCATGGGATCACGAAGGGTCGGACACGACTTAACGACTGAACAACAACAACAGAGTGGCTAAAGTTTTATAATATCAATAATTACTCATTTTGGAACAGTAAATCCAAATCAGGGGACCATAACCAGTCTCATTCTCAGAGCACTGCAACCCATTTTAAGGTAGGGTGGCGGACCTGGAGGAATTTCAAGATCCCATTCTAACAGCACAGCCCCTTATTTTGACACAATTGGCTGTCATGCAAACTTGGCTCTCCAAACTCTTGGGGAAATTAGCTGCTTAGGTGAAAAACGATAAGCAGAGACAAAAATGGAAAGAGGAAGTCACTGACTCTGCAATGCCCTCTAGCTTTCTGTAGGAAAGCCTGCACAATTCTTAATGGTCAGTATTCCAGATATTGGATAAAGCTTAGGAAAATAGATCTAAATTTTGCAATGGCACAACATTTGCAATGGCACAACAGCCCTGCTGGGAGGAGATGGTTGGCAACCCAACCAGTGTGTTTCTCTTTCAGATGCTGCTCTGTTGCTGATGCAGCCATCCATTGAACTTCATGGCTGAGCAAGAGTTTGAACCTGAATCTGCACCACTCAAACCAACCACTACATACATGTGACTCACGGAAGTCATGTTGCAAAAAATGGATTTGTTCAATATAATCAATGATTTAGGGCTGCACCATGGATTGTAATCCAAAACTAATACATATGTGAATTACACAAATCTGCAGAATACTGCTTGCTACTGTACTTAAGCAACACATTTTATGTGCCCATCCCCATAACGTGGACTTAAAGGAATCAAAGCATTCAAATAAAAGAGAACTTGGATGGTCCAGGAAACAGATGGTTATGCAGAGAACAAACTCTGACCTCAGTAAATGTGGGTATCATTTTCACCACTTATTCTCCTTGGTTTGTGGCCAAGTAATTGGATTAGATCAATATAATCTGGGTTTGAATGTACAAGTAGTACAAGCACAATTTAGACAATTATCACTTAACTCAGTCGGACAAGAATCTCTGATGGGCTCCCCATCAAATAATGTCATTGTTTGAACTTCATCTCAGACAATTTACTCATTTCGTGATACGAGTTGTTTTATAATCAAAGACCTGTCAAGTTTATCAGAAAATATTTACAACTCCTATTTCTTCTTACTAAATCACAGGGTTTGCTTAATTTCAAATATACCTTGCATTTAATTGCGGGGGGGGGGGGAACATAGTTAAGGATTTTAAACAGATGAGCCCTTTGGAAATGTAGTCTGGTTTTTGAAATATCCTAATCTGCTATGCATTCATCAAATATTCATTAATAATAAATAGAATTAAAGAGGCAAGAGAAGTGACAGATTATATTTCTTCCTGCTAAGAACAAAAAAAGAGAGACAGAACTGATTGGATTTTAAATGGATTTCCACAATTCTTGTATCTCTGACCCTTAATGTAAATGAACAAGATTGACTAATTCATTTTATTATCACATGGATTTAACAACAAAACACATATAATTATTTTTATATATAGAAGGGTTATGCTGACAGATCACAGATGGGCAGCCCAATCCTACCTAAACCCCCATGGCGATGCAGTGGCACCGGCATGGCCTCTGCTGCATCCCACGGGGGAGCTTTGGCTGCTGGAGGTCTCCTCAGGGTAAGGGGACATTTGTTTCCTTTCCTTGGGGTAAGCCCCAGGAGCCGCTATGGGTCAACTCAAACCTGCACCAGTGATATTGCTGGTACAAGTCCATATTGACCCGTGCAGGTGGATCAGGCCTGGGAAGGGGTTTTTGATTCGGCGGACAAAGCTGCCACCAAATCCGTCCCCCTCTTGGGCCCAATCCACCCTTTATTGGATGAAAATAGTGGACTGTAGTCCACAAAAGCATGTTACAATAAATTTGTTAAGTCTCTTAAGGTGCTACAAGATTTTGTTGCTTTTGACCTTTGTTTGCCCACATTTTACAATACCTACATTAATCAAGAGTATGAATCCAGTCCCAAGTTGCCCTAAGTCACCTTCTGGTCCTGATTCAATTAAACTTACAGGTAAAAACCAATCTGTTCTTGATCAATAGTAAGTCTCACTGTATTCAATGGAGTTTGCTTATAGGTAGGCTTACCAGATCTCCAACCGGGACCGAGTGCTAGACCTTTAGGAGAAGGAATGTAGGCAGGTGTAGCTTGTTAAACCTTAGAGCACAATCCTAGGCATGTCTGCTCAGAAGCAAGCCCCATTGTATTCAGTGGGGCTTGCTTCTGAGCAGACATGCCTAGGATTGTGCTCTAAGGTTTAACAAACTACACCTGCCCACATTCCTTCTCCTAAAGGTCTAGCACTCTGTCCCGGTTGGAGATCTGGTAAGCCTACTTATAGGTAAACATGCATAGGACTGCTGCTTTCATCACACCACTGAATGAAGTTTGTGATGAACTCAAGTTCCATTGATCGGAACAGAATAAAAGCACAACTAACTTTAGTTGGTTTGAGGTCTTTTGTATTTATGATGAAGGATGATTTTTTTTAAATGAATTTTTTTTTCATTATAAATAAACCACTGCAGCACGTTTGGTCTTCTAGTGCTTTGTTGCCTCTTTTTGCCCTCATTCTACCTCTGCTGGCTTCCTTGTCCCCACTCCCCCATCCTAACACAATCAGTAGGTTCCATAGGAACAGCATTAGATGGCTATTGTAGATGTGAGGGGTGGAAGGCACGACAGTTAAGCAAAGGTAAGAGGACTCTTTTATAAAGTCAATAGGTCTCCTGAATAAGACTCACATAGGATCATAGAATCTTACAGTTGGAAGGTACCTTGGAGGTCATCTATTCCAACCCTCTGTATCCCTGACAGAAGGTCATCCAGCCTCTGTCTGAAAATATTCAGTCTCCTCACACCTGCACAAGGTAGACTGTTCTGGTGCCAGACAGCGCTTACAATTAAGAAATTCTTCCTCATGCCTAATCTACTTCTCTGTAGTTTCACACTACTTCCACATTAGTTGTAGTCCTTCCAGACAGAACCGTGGTGGAAAGTAAGTCCTCCTTCTGCATAACAGGTCTTCAGATAAATTAAGACAGCTATCCTATATCCCCTTAGTCTTCTCTTCCCCAAGCTAAACATGCCACAGTGTTAAACATTCCTCACAGCAGGACTTGGTTTCCAGACCCTTCACCATCTTCGTTGCTCTCCTGTGAACCTGATCCAGCTTATCATTGTCCTTCTTAAAATGTGGGTCTCAAAACTGGACACAGTACTCCAAGTGAGTCCTGACTAGTGCTGCACAGAGTGGAACTATTATTTTTTTTGTGACCTGGACTCTATGCCTTTGCGGATGCAGCCCAGCAATACATTATTTGCAGCTGCATCACACTGCTAGTTCATGTTTAGCTTGCAGTCCATTCAATGCATGTTTAGCTTGCACTATTCAATGCATGTCTACTCAGAAGTAAGTTCCATTGAGTTCAATGGGGCTTACTCTCAAGTAAGGTTGTATAGGAGTGCAGCCTAGATTTATTTTTCACACATGCTGCTGCCAAGTCAGGTTTCCCCCATCCATCCTGTATCGTCGCGTTCTGTATGCGTCGCATTCTGGCCCCCCACGCCCCGCCCCCTTAAGGGTAGACTGCTCCCGTCCTGGCGGCGATCTGGTAAGCCAATCATGCAGGACTTTACATTTGTCTCCTTTGAACTTCATCTTGTTGGTATGGGCCCAATGATTCAGCCTGTCAAGAACGTATTTATTGAGATTCAAAGTCACTATTTAAAAGAAATGTATTGTGGAACGATGTTTGCTGAAAGTCTTATAAATACATTTTATATCCAGCAAAAATGATTGTAAAATTTGGAATTAATGAGCAACAGCAAGTAACAGATCACTAATGAACCACCAATTTACTGCTTTCAAAACCCAAATGTGAAAGGGTGATGTTAAATTCAACAGTTTTATCTGCTAATTAAATCTTTACTTCAGGCTAACCCCAAGCTTTCTTTTCTCTATGCATATTTATAGTTTGCATAATGATTACAATTAAAATAATAAAATATGCTGGGGTTTGTAATACATTGTATCATCACAAATTCCTTAAAATAAAATGGAGACAGACATTGGAAGCGAAAGCAAAATATTCAGAAACATAAGCTCAAGGGGTGTTTTAGCAAGGAAGGGTTTAAAAAACATTTTAATTTAAAATCCTCACATTTTCAATAGGGTGACATGCTTTCAGGTCAATGGCACTTCACTTACATTTACACAAGTGCATGTTGAGAATTGGTGTGGGATAGTGGCCATTAATGTGTGCCAGGAAGTCCCTGGTTTAAAGCCCACCTCAGCCACGAACTCATTAGGCCAGCAGTTGGGTCGCAACCCATCAGGAGAACCAGATGTTGTCCCCTGTCACCTTAAGGGGCAGGGACAGCATGGTGGTGGTGGTGATCCCAGGGATTGCCACCGGCGGGGGGAAAATAGTTTAAAAAATGAACTGCGTTCACTTACCGGGGATCTGGTTGAAAACCGGAAGTGGGCGTAATTGCTACAGAATGGCGATCTAAAGCTCAGGGAGGTCCACGGAGGGGTCCGCAGGCCTCCCTGCACCCTCCACAGGGTTCCAGGAACCCCCAGTAAGTGAACAAAGTTTATTCCCCCACCCAGTGGTGAACCCTGGGATCACCACCGCTGCTGTTTCCCTGCCCCCGCAAGCACTCAAGGTTTGAGAAACACTGCATTAAGCAAAGCTCTCCCTCCATTTTGCAATATGGGGATAATAATACCAACCTACCATACATGATACTTATAAAGATTACTGAGATAATATATGTGCAGTACTGTCTATATAAACGCTAAAGTCAGGAATAAAAATGTAGAGCACAATCCCTTAGAGCAGTGGTTCCCAAATTGGGAGGTGCGGCTCCCTTGGGAGCTGCAGAAAACAGCCAGGGGAGCCACGGAGAGCCACGGAATCCTCTTGGAAAACAGTGCAATGCCAATTGGCAGGCATCAACATCATGTAACGGGGAGCCACGGCCAAGGGAGCCACAGATCAAAAATGTCTGGGAAACATTGCCCTAGGGACTCTTATAGCATGTAAGGACTATTAACATACAGTAATTGGGACTTGTGTAGGAGCTCTGCTGTGTTCTTATGCAAATCCTATTTATTTCAATGAGGTGTATGTAGAAAATATTCCTGGTGGATTATGCCCCTGGTTCAGTAAGGCAGATATGTAACTCGTTATTCTAATTTTATTTCCTCATCTTTAGAGGCCCATATCCCAGTGTCACTGGTGGTAAGAAAATAGAATCGGCAGCATTCTGCCTTCATTTGTTACTTCATAGTTACTTCCAAAGACAAAACTGGAAAGGAGGTATAGCTCCCCTTGACAAACTGTAGCAAAATCACTATTTAGCTATATGTTACTGTTGATTATCAGTTCATTGGTTGTAGACATCTTCTCTTATGGAATACCAGGCATGCCATAGAACCAGTGGTAACTGCTTGTCTATGGGGTGAGAATGTTTCCTCTTGGAATAGTCACCCCTCGACTCTATTGTGAATAATGACTGCAGAATTACTTTGTTGATAAATGAGGTGAATTGAAAAGCACTTTGTTTATTGAAAAGTGCAATATACAACAAATAATACTAATACTGTTACTGACATTAATTCCCCAAAGGGAGTATAATACAATCAAGCTGATGCCATAGGCCGACATGGGGTCTAAACTAAAGCCAATAAATGTCACATGTTCCTATCTGAAAATTATATCTGCCAAAGACACAACTATTGATCTTAATTACACGTCACCCATTACAACCGTGATTCACTGAGAAGCTTGAGTCATTGCAACACTGAGCAACCCACTTTCTTATTTTATTGTTCCCAGAAGCAACCCATTCTTCTTCTTACCATGTGCTTCTGTTTGGAAACTGACTTCTATCACAGCAGGGCTTGTCTAAACAATGAACCATGTCAAGGAGTCCGGCAGGTTTCTGTAGTGATTCCAGGCTAGTCTTTTGGTGTGCTAAGAAGCCTTCTTCAGTAGAGGTTGTTTCTCCAAGTGACAGGCTCTTGCCTGAAGACATTTTCTAAAGCTTTCCCAGTCAACCAACACAAATGTGACTCAAGAGGATAAAACAATGGGCTCTTGTCTGCCTGCCATCCTAGGAAAGAGTGTCCCAGTGAATCCCTGGCAGATGGGAGCAATCAATTCGTTACCAATAAACACTATCACTGCCTCAAATGCAACAGCTGTGAAGAAGCTTAACAGATGTAAGGACCTTTTAAAATGGTAATTAAGGTGGTTAACCCTTGTAGTCTATGAACACACACCAGAACAGAACCTGAATGTGTTCAGTGAAGAGATATCGGCTGCCTTTCAGTGTATGGAAGACTCTTCTAGGCTTTACCAGGTGCATACAGTGTTTGCAATGAAGTTTTTAAAAAACCCTATAAATGCAGTACTTTGTGTGTGCGCATGTGTGCAAGCCGCACATAAAGTAAATGAATGTAAACATTTGCATTTGAGTGGAGAGAGTCCCAGATACAATTGGTAAATGTCTGGTCACCCATTTTTAAAAATGTTTGTTGCATATAGATATATATCCACATTTTGGACATACACCAGTGAATGCTCAATAATAATAATAATAATAATAATAATAATAAATAATGGGATTTCTGCATCCAAACTGATAAATACACAGGATTTAACAGTAGTGGAAAAGAAAATCATCTAGATTATAGATGTGGCAACACCTGGGGATGCACAAATTGAGGACAAAGAACATGAAAAAATAACCAAGTACAATGACCTTCAGACTGAGGTGGAGCAACTCTGGCAAAGAAAAGTGAAGATTGTACCAATAGTAGTGTGTGCTTTAGGTGCTATACCGAAAATCTTGGAATAACATCTGCACATCTTAGGTGTACATGAAATTACCACATATTAGGCTTACCATATCCAAAGGGGGACAGAGCGCCTACACCTTTAACCATTGTAAAAAGAGGGAATTTGGGCAGGTGCAGCCTGTTGCACCCTTCCATTATGAGCTACACCTGCCCAAATTCTCTCTTTTTTACAATGGTTAAAGGTGTAGGCACTCTGTCCCCCTTTGGATATGGTAAGCCTACCACATATGAGCTACAAAAAGCAGCTTTACTTGGAACTGCACATATTTTACGCAAATACCTCTAAATATCCTAGGTCCTTGGGAATGACTTGATATTTAGAAAATGCCAGCCACCAACAGGTGGGCTGTGACTAACCAAGCAGTAGTAGCAGTAGTAGCACAGCACAATCCTGTGTAAGGATCCGGTCGGCGGCCCAGGGTCGCCCGCTGGATCCTGAGCCCGAGGTTGCCCGTTGCATGGCGGGCCGGAGGTCTACTCAGGGAAGGGGACGCTCGTCCTCTTCCCCTGGTGTAAATTGGGGCCGGCCTGATGGGTCTCCTCAGATTTCCGCCAGCTAAATAGCTGGTGGAAGCCGGAGGCATGGCCTAGCCGGCCCAGCGGGGACGGGGATATGACGGGCGCCATTCCCCACCCCTCCCGGGTCGGCTAGGCCAATGGCCCCCCTCCTTTGCCCGCTGGACCGCCCATCCGGCCGCCGGCGGCAGAGCTCACCTTCCTCCGACGGCCGCATCCTCGGTCCGGCAGTGGAGTGACAGCCTTGCGCCGGCCGTGGAGGATGGCCTTGCGTTGGCCTCCCTTACTCCCAAGTAGTCGCAAACGTGCCTTACAGCACATTTGCGACACTTTTGAACAGTGGAGCGTGTGCTCCGCCATTCGAAAGTTCCCCAGGATTGTTATGGCAGTAGCAGTAGTAGTATGTTTCAGTGCTGACTGTCCTGTCATCGAGGATGCCGCTACATTGTTTCAGTGGGAACTTGTTTCATAATATGGCACTTGACAACACACAAAGAGAGAGAGAGAGTATCTGTCAACATTCGTTGCTATAGCCTCCAATTTTCATTTTTTTTTAAAAAAAATGGTTACATCCTAAGCTCCACTACTGGAAGATACCTGTGCCAAGTTTCCAGGAGTTCCCCACTCCCAGCTGCAGCCCCTGGATCCCACACCATTCCCGAAGGTCCCCTGACCAGACCTTCAAGTGCAGCTTTTCATGTGGAATCTGCAGAAGGGAGGGCAGGGTGCGAAAGATTGCTTGTGTAAGCAGCACACTAATTAGGATACAAACCACTGTCTGAGATTCTCAACATTCCACACATTTTGGACATTCATTGCAACTTATGCGTGGATCAAACTGCTCCTACATGTATATAATCCATGTAGCCCTGGTGGACAAAATCACTTGTGCCACCTTCACAAATTATAAAGCACATAATAATAATTTTCTTATTATTTTTGTACAGAGAGATTATGAAACATAACACGACTCTCAAATAAGGCACTATAATGTAATTCTAAATACTGTATTTAAATTTATTTTAAACATTTTCATCCTGCCTTTGCCCTGCCAACGGGAAGTGTTCAAGGTATTAGGCAGATAAAATTGCAAAATCAAATCAAATTCTATTTATCCATGGCTATTTTTGCCCTGGACACAAGTTACTTTCAGTTGAATGAACGTCCTCTGATGAAGGTCTGTTTGCCCTTGACATCTTAACTGACCACTTTAATAAAGAAGAGTTTAAATTACTTAGTAAAGCCCAGCAGGGACATTTTTCAAATTGTTTGCCAGTGGGAATCAACTGAAACAGTAATGAGAAACCCCTTTCTTTATGAACTGAAGCTTTGCAATAACCAACCAACTCCCAGCTGTGCTGCAAAAGCTACCTTGGCCTTAAGCTCCAACCATGATGTCATTACTCCTGCCTCAGGAACTTCATCTCATCTCATCACAGGAGGCTGTAAATTTAGACTGGCAGCGTCAACTCTACACATTTCAGTTTCTATAAAACCACTGAAAAACTGACGCAGAAGTACCAAATATCCTCTACTTTAAAATATCCAAGCAATTTGTATTGTTCAGGGTAAATTTCCACTTCCATATTCATTCATGCCCAGATCATCAACACTTTTTTTTTTTTTTTTAAAGAAATTTGGTTTAGAAGTTAGCAGATATTTTTGCATTTCTGAGTGAAACAACTACTGGGTTTATTCTAGCAAGAATCACCACAGGCAACTGAAGCCGTCTGTGTTCAATGAAAAATAATTTTAAAGTATCTTTTAAATCTGGGTCTTCTGCAGTGGGATTTGAAGCTGCCATCATTTTGGCTCTGGTAGGCCAAGGTGATAGGAAAAATTTCTATATTCTGGGTTCCCAAATTGATACTATGATTATAGAAAAGAAAGCCTTTACTTCCAACAATGAGTAATAGCTTTTCATAGCTTCAATAGCTTAAACATATTCACCAGAGAATAAACTCCATTGGATACCCTGGAACTTACTTCTGAGCAAACAAGCATAGGATGGCTTTTCAGGTATATTAAATGGTAAATTCTCCCACATTTTAGGAAGACGGAATATTCCTTGAAAAAAACATCTCAGAAAGCACCTATATTTAGAATGAGTTACATGCATATTTATTTAAATTAAAACAATAAATTTATGACTTTATCTAAAGCCTAATGATTCATAAACTAAACAAAGGATCTTGAATCATGTGAATTACACTATTTTCTCTACCACCAGAAGCCCTCTCCCCTCCAGTTCTATGGAAGCATGATGCTGGTTTCGATGATATTTACTAAAACAGTCCTACTGTGAGCACACTCCCAGCACCAAGGATCTTTAACTTCGTGTATGTGTGTATGTGTGTGTGTGTGTGTGTGTGCGCGCGCGCACGCAAACTGCCCCTTTACAAGTGCTGCTGCTAATACTACTTTAAATACCGTATTGCCCCGAGTATAGGACACTCCTGATTATAAGCTGCACCCTTAAGGTTTGGTGCTATTTTTTAAAAAATACATTTTTAACTTAAAGAAAATATACACATTAGTAAAACAGTACAGCTTTAGTACAGTTAAAGGCATAGGCACCCTGTCCCTTATTGAATCTGGGCACTCTAGTATTAGTAGCCTTCCCAGATCCAAAGGGGGACAGAGTGCCTACCTTTAACCTTTGGAATTTGGGCAGGTGCAGCTTGTTGCACCCTTCCATGATGATGAGCTGCACCTGCCCAAATTTCAATGGTTAACAGCACAAGCCTATGCATGTCTACTCAGAAGTAAGTCCCATTGCATTCAATGGGGCTTACTCCCAGGAAAGTGTGCATAGGATTGCAGCCTAAAGTTTGGCACTCTGTCCCCCTTTGGATATGGTAAGCCTATGCAGGAGCTCTTGCTCTCAACTTTCAAACTGCAGGATCAATAAATATCTTAGTTTCCACAGAGTCCTGGGGCTGGAACTTAAGGGTTAATTTTTTCAAATGCTTCCATCCTCAGGCTATAGCCTGCTGGAGAGATCTGACCATTTAGCAAGTGATTAAGAGCTGAAACAGCTTTGCAGTTTTAAAAAAAGAAAAAGCGTTTTACCTTTGAAAGAGACTTGGAGAGGCTTGAAAACAGGACGCTTTGCAGAAAACTCTAGGCAGAAAAGCTAGACTTTGATTATAGGCTGCACCCCCTACTTTAAAGACTTGCCTTAGGGGACAAAAGTGAGTCTTATACTCAGGTCAATACGGTATTTGGATGAACCACTTCATCACATTTCTGGTGTGCCAGGAAGAGAGGGGAGTGGGCGTGCTTCCATCCTGCATGTGTTCAGTAAGTATTATCCAAACTGGCCCATGGGGAAAATTGGGTAAAGCATAGTGAGTCACGACATACTTATCATTTGACACATATAGAGATAATAACCACAGTGTAAAATGACATAGAGGAGCCTTCATTTGGTTCCCCCAGCATGTGCTCCAGGACTAAAGGTGTATGTTCAAAATAGGCATTCTGTTAGAACCAGATCATGGGGGGGGGGGGGGGGAGTAATATTGCTGCTCCTCAGAACTGGTCTGTCCATTAGGCTGACTGAAGCAGTTGTCTCAGGCGGTAGATTCGCAGGGCTGCCCCCCTCCATTGCTCCGCCTCCTCCCATTCCTTGGATTGGAAAAGGAAGAGGTGAACAGAGGCCCTCTGCATCATTCCCCTCTTACTTTTTGAATACAGGGAGCAGGAGGAGGAGAGCAGCAGCAGCAGTTGGTGTTGCCACTTGATAAGGAGGGAGGAGGCATTTGGCCTCTGGTCTCAGGTACTGGGAGGTTTTGGGCCGGCCCCCAGGGCCATTCAGAGGAATTTTAGCAGGGGGTACAAAGTTTCTTTTGGGCTCCTTCCCTACATATGAATTTGGCTCCTGGGGCCCCCTTTTTTTGCTCCAAGGCCCCCTTTTTGACCCATTTTTCGCCCTGGGCCTGGGTACAAATTACCCCCTTAACCCCCCTCTCAGAGGCCCTGCCGGCCCTGCCAGAGCCGCTGGGCCTCAGAGCAGTGTGGGGCTGAAGAGACGAGTCTACTTCCCAAACACAGCCTGATGGAACAATGGAGGAAGAGAAGTTCTTGCCAGCATCATGAACACATTTTGTAGTTTTTTTGGCAGCAGACACAATGCAAGAAGAATGTTTGAGTTGGATTTTAGACTATAATGGTCGGTAATGTTGTCTAGAAGTTATATATGGAGAATGAGAATACCTGGCTAGTAAAAAAAAAAGGGGGGGGACATTAATTATCAACGGAAAGGTAACTTTAGCCATGGTATAAAAGTAAAGGTATCCCCTGACAATTAAGTCCAGTCGTGTCCGACTCTAGGGTGTGGTGCTCATCTCCATTTCAAAGCCGAAGAGCCAGCGTTGTCCGAAGACGCCTCCATGGTCATGTGGCCGGCATGACTCTCCTTGCTGCAGCGCGTAGCATGCAGCTGGAACACAAAGCGCTGTTTACCTTCCCGCAAGCGGTACCTATTTATCTACTCGCATTGACATGCTTTGGAACTGCTAGGTTGGCAGGAAGCCATGGTATACAAAGACACAATTCAAGATTGTATGGAGTTTATACAGGTTCATATCATTAGATTTACTCATCTCACTAGAATTACTTTAGGGCTTATATTAAATTACAGAACCTGTCTATTCTTCACACACACCCATTAAAATCCTGATTACAATTATCTTGGTATATAGTAGCCCCAAACCTTATAACAAGGGAAGGTGAAAGACAATACAGTATTCAAACACGGAAATTACACTACACTTGATTCATTTTTGGTTAGAGCTCCCCCATGTGGATGATCCTGTTTTAGAAACTGTGAAATAGAGCTCCATGCAAATTCAAAATACTGTACATGTACATGAAAGCCTATTGCTCTCACTAGGACTTTCATTGAAGTAAATACGCTTCGTATTGACACTTTAGTGAAGAAACAGAATTAGTGTATACACTTGACATTCAAGTGAGGTCTAGCAATGATACTGCATTGCTAACATTTGAAGGGTAGCATCCGGGCAGCCCGATCCTGCGTAAGTCCTAGAGCTAAGCTGTCGCAAACATGCAGGAAAGCACATTTGCAATGACTCTAGAGTAAGGGCCGCCAGTGCGGAGGCCAGCAGCCCTTACTCCGCCGCCCTCAGGACCCGGCACCCACCAGTGGAGTTAAGTCCTGCACCAGTTGGTGAAGGGGCGGGGGAGGGCGAGCCAGGCGGGGAGGGAGGGGAGCCATTGCCGAACCAGGCTGGGAGAGGGCAGGGATATCGGCAGCATGCTCCGCCGATATCCTTGGTCCTTTCCCAACGCAGTTCGGCCTTACCCAGCCGCCCTACATGCCCTATATTCGGGGAAGGGGATGAACGTTCCCTTCTCCCAAGGTGTTCCCAGGCCGCACCGGTGCAGCCCAGGAACAGGCTCAGGATACCGCGGCCGGCCTGATTGCACTGTAAGTCAACACTGTGGGATTGGCCGTGCAAAATATACTACATTAATGATGCGATCCTAAACATACTTACCTGGAAGAGAAATCAGCAAAACCTACTTTTGAAAAAACATCATTTGGACAGGGCTGCAAAATGTAATGTTCATGTGTGCTCATGCACACCAGCTTAGCTAAGTTTGAAGTTGGTACATCTACACCAACGTAAACAGCTCTAGGACTGCTGCCCGAGACCTTTATATCTCCAAAACAATAGTCTTCTATTATGCAACTAACATATGATTGGTTCTTGTACAGGAATTAACACACTGAACTAAAAATAGCACCGATTGTTTATCTGGAAAATATTACATTAAATAACAAAATAAGCATAAATATTAAATAATATTTACAGTAAGAGTTCAGGTCAATATCATGTATTTTATCTACAATATACTTAAAATAATATTGACTGGCATCAGGAAAACACAAGAATGGTTGTGTATAAAGAGATGGATATATGAAAGATCTGTTTCTCACCTTTGAACAACTCCTTGAGCTTCAAGGTCATGCCTACACTCCTAGAAGAGTTGGTGATTGGTCTCTGTCATCTTCCTGCTCTTCTTTTTAGAAAAACAGTTGGGGCCTGCTTATGTCTTTTGTATATCCATTCATAACTCCATATTACCTGGTTGCTTTTTCTCTTGACAATTTTATGTGGCCTGTTTTGCATCCTTTCCATTTCTTTGCTTCTTAATTTACAGGTGACACTAAAAATAGTCAGTCCAAGAGCTCCATTTCCACTTGCTGCTTGTGCTTCCATGTTATAAAAATCTTCCTTCTTGAAGATTTTCATTCCAGACTTTGTAGATGCCACCATTTTCTTATAGCATTAGATTTGATATCCTTTAGGGATGAAGAATTTACTGGTTTCTCTTGATCACAGGTTTCAAGTGCATCTTAAGTATTGTACCATTTTTCCGCTTGGGTCAGAGATAAGCTTCACTGAAATTTCAGAGTAAAACAAAACCTGGAATCTCTACACAGTTCCATACTTTCTTATCACACTTTCCCCCTTCATTACTGCCTAGGGATAGCTAGCAAACCATTTCATGTACTGTGGGTTGTAGAAAAGAAATATACATCTCTTAAGTGACCACCAACAATCTAATTGCATTTACTTCCCCATTTTTAATGACTGAAACACTTTGGAACACAATTTTTGTTTCCATTCACTCATTCATATTTTCACTATTGATTAGTCTGGAGTTTTTAAAAATCTTCCTTCAAGACATGTATTTAAGTAACTATGAATAACAGTACAAAGGTTTGAAGTACAAGACAGGACATGTTTACTTCTTGACAGAAGCAGCTTACTGCCTGCTTAGCAGGGAATCAAAATATATTCACTTCACCTGAATGAATTTACTGCTTTTTTCATAAAGCTGAAGTTGATTTGAGCAGCAAAGAGGAGGCTTCCTTTAGAAAAGCCTGCAATAATTAACTTTCTTTTGTTTTGTTTTTGGCTTTCTTCTTGGACAGTTCTAATACTAGTTTGTAAAACTTTACACAGTTACACTTGTCAGAAGGGCAGACTTCACTTCAAAATAAAATTCACGCACGTTCTTGTGTATCTTCATTATAAAAATGTTCCAAAAGATTAAATCTTCAGAATTTAGTGCCAAAATACAGTATGTAGTCTGGTTTTTTGAAATGGCAATGTCTTTCCCCCTCCCATCTTGGCAACTATCATTAAGTTGCTCCATAACAGAAGGATTTCTGCCTTTCTCTGTGGGCTGAAAAAAGAAAATAGACAATAGAAGCTAAAGTTACTACAAAGGGGTCTGAAGCAACATACTGTACTATGCTATACCACACACACCACTTCTGTTGGTCAAACTTTGTTTCTGTTGAGATGCACCTTTATAGCAGTGGTGGACAACCATTATTAGGCTTCTGGAAGCGACTCTTTTTCTGTCAGAGCCTTGGGAGCTACCTGTGCAAAACCTTCGCTTAGAGTAGCACAACAGTATCTCGCAAAATGGTGGCTTGGGGAGGCGGAGCATGTCACAAAATGGCAGCTTGTACAATAATTTGTCTAATTTTACACAAACACACTGACACAACTCAGTGGTGCATTATGTTCAGTATTTTAGTTATGCTTCAAACAAGGTTGGGCAGGGATTTGATCCTGAATTCCTGGGAGTCAGCAAAGATGCAAGTAAAAAAAATTGAAAATACCAGGTAGGGGGCCAAGCAGGTGGTTTCAGAAGTGACTTTAAATCCCTCTATCGCAAGTTAGGGGAGTGGCAACACGTGGGCGAGCCTTCTCTGCTGTGGCGCCACAACTGTGGAACTCCCTGCCAGGGGATCTGAGAACCACCCCCTCCCTCATGACTTTTCGGTGAGGGCTCAAAACGTTTTTGTTTCGTCTAGCGTTTGGGTGATGGGTTGTGGTCTGCCTCCTGTGTCTCAAGATGCTCTGCCATGCTGCTTCTCTGCTCCATTCTGTCCCCCCCCCAGTGGATTTTATTGTTTTTAAATTATGTATTGTTTAAACTTATTTTCTGTATTTTAAACTATGTAATTTAATTTTTGTTGTCAGCCGCCTTGGGCATTTGCCTTTGGCATAGGATAAGGCAGGATATAATTGTTTTAAATAAATAAATAAATAAATATCTCCAAGGGATATGGGGGGAGTACTGTATACAGTATATGCATTCTTTGAGCATCTACTATCTTTTTAAACATTTTCCTTTTTTTCCTGTAACAGAATCTTGAATTAAGCCTTTAACATTGCATCCCAGGGGAAGACATCATGTGAAACCTCTTGGTCATCTGTTAATGTCTCTATTAGGGGACACAACCAATGACAGTTATGCCTCCAGAAAAATTTGAGTGCCACCATAGGGAGTTGAAATCCGCGGTGCATTCGTGCACCTCTTTCATATCATTATGAAAACAGAGGACTTTAAACATGTCAATTTCATCTTAACCATAAGCTTGGCACAGCCAGGCATGGAATAATCACAGTACCTCAGCATGAAACTACCATGGTATTGCCAGAAACATCCCAAGCATTCAAAGAAAACTTCAGTAAAATTACAGATTTATTGTTCTGCAGTAATATGGGAGCAGATGGTTAAGGTGGGCCAGGTCCTGGAAGTGGCTTCCAGTTGCTTCCGTTTGGCTCCAATTTGGAGCCAAATGGAGGAAAGGGGTGTGTGGGTGGGCCCAACTGGCGACCCACCTCCATCTTGGGCCGTGACCCACACTTTGAGAAGCCCTGCTCTATACCAATGGGAAAACATTAATTACAACTTTCTTCAGTGGAATTTGCACTGAGCAAGTAGAGTCCAGAAAGAACAGTATCAGCTTTTTTTTCAGCTGTGCAAATGTGAGACCACTGTCAAGTTTGTACAAAATTTGTACAAAATTACATGCAGCATTCTTCAGCTTGCATAATGAAAGGACAGATCAGAGCAGGGCAAAAAGTACAGCAGAAACAGATAACCAGTCAACAGGATACTTACCTCTTGCAGGTGGGTGGATGTACTATGACCAAAGAATGAAAGCTAAAGAGAAAAATAAAAACAAAAATAAAAACTGCAAAAAGGAAAACAGGGGAAAGAAAAATGGAAGGAGAGATAAAGAAAAAGATTTTATAGTATGTCTAGTAAGAAACAAGCAATGACTCTAGATTAGAATAACAGTCTGTCAAAGGGAAACAAAATTAGACTTCATAGAAGATCTTTCACATTTTTTTGCATTCCACATTTTTTTGCATTGAGTTTCAATAGGAGATAGGTTTGCAACAGAAAGGTGGGAAAACAAGGGTAGTAGTGTTTTCCATTGTAACCCAAGAGTGCAATTAGACTTTTTTGAAAGGCCTGAGCATTGCTTCCTAGACTTTTCAAATATAATTCAGTGACCAGTAGAGGATTTTGCTCCTTGGCACGTGAAACAGCCACAAATTGCATTACCACAACTGACACAACACTCTCTCAACTTGTGATGGAAATATCAGTTTTTCATTAGCATCTAAAATGGATGAAATCTCCAGTGGTCCATCATTTTTAGGGACATATAGCAATTCCAAAACAGCACAGTTGCTTTCTGTAGTGTTCTGAGTTTCAAAAGCAGGTTGTGGCTAGAGGAAGAAGGCTCTTCTGGACCACAGTCTGTGTTTTTTTTTTTTTTGAAAGCCTAGATCAGAGATGGTCTATTTTAGTCACTACAAAGGGATGTGGTTCCCCAAAGCAATTTTATCTCATGCCCTGGAGACACGACACAAGAGTTTTCAAGTTGTAAGATCTGATATTCCACATTTTAATGTTACATCTCCCTTTTGAATTTTGTTTGCAAATGTAAACCCAGATATCTTTACAGTATGTCACATTCCGTCTCAACATATGGGCAGTCTATCAAGCCCTTGCTGCTTCTTGGTGTCAGTGTTATTACAGATCCTGACCATTTCTAGATCCTGCATCATTGTCTGAAGCGTAGACTGACTTCTTGCAGTCATGTTCATGGGGATTGCAAGGCGAATTCCACTAAGATGACACTAGTAGTGAGCAGGATGAACAACCAGACGTTCCTGAGTCTAATACGAGGCAAAGGAGTGAGATCCTAAGTACATATTAAACAGTTTAGTGACAAAACCACTGACTGACATTTATGTGCAAAATAGTGTAGGAGCTTTTCTCTATGAGTCATACAACTGTGTACATTCTGGGTCAAAAGGTCAAGCTAGGTTAAGTAGACCATCCCACCATTGGTTTCAAGCAGCTGCCTTCCTTCATGTTCTCTCCTTGGACAGCTTAAAGTCAACTATTCACACTTTGGAGTGCTGAAAACCGAGCCATCTGTCTTGGTTTTGTTGCACAGCAGTACAGCTGTGGCAGTTTTTCAATTCAGTTCAAGCAAATGCTCAACATTTGAAATTGCAAAACAGTCATTTGGAAGAAAGCACAGATTTTGAGAATTTTTCTCTCCTTTATCATAAGGACTTTTCCATTTAAACACACGCACAGGCACAGGCACACGCACACACACGAATGAAATAAGAAAAAAATATTTGCCACAGAAGACTCATTAGTGGCCTACACTAACTGGGCAAAAAGGCATCTTTAAAGTGATGGTTTTCTTATATTTCACAGCAGAGAGCAACTGCTCCCCAGCACAGCACCCCTGGTGGCCATTTGCTGAAATCTCTTTTTTTTTATATTGTGCATTCTCCGGGACAGAGAACCATTTTTTTTCATTTATTTTACTATATAAAATGCTTTGTGAACTTTTGGTGAAAAGTAGTAAATGAATACTTACATAAAAAGACTTCAGAGGGCCAAAACACCAAGAGCCCAATCCTATCCTTTCCACCCCCCACTGATGTAGTGGCGCCAAAAAGGCATCCTGTGTGTGTGTGTGGGGGGGGGCTGGGAAACTTCTGCAGGGAAAGGGGATGTTTAATCCCCTTACCCCTGCATAAGCCCCATGACCCGCAACAAGTCTCCTCGAATCTACGCTAGCAATTTTGCTAGTGTAAATTCGAGAGAAAAGGGGTGGAGAGGCTGCAGGGAAAGGGGATAGGATCTTCCGTGACAGATCCTTCCCCACCCCATTACGCCCTCCCCCCGCCTTCCCGTCGGCTTACCTGTCCCAGCACGCATCCGAACATCCTCCGGCACGGCTGGGAAGGCGGAGGCCTTCCTGCTGGCATCCCCATCTCCAGCCGCCGGGGATGCTTTTGTGACTGATGCGGACTGTTTTACGGTAGTCAGCGCTGGCGCAGGAGGCGTGCTGGCTTAGGATTGGGCTTCAAGTTATCTTAAGGAACCCTCCCTTCTCCACAGCTCCATGTCAATCCATGGCTGCTGCTCACTGGACACAGAGGCACCTTTTTAAGTTGGTGGTTTTCTTATATTTAGCAGAGGGAGAACAACTCTTCCTCTTCATCCCAACAGAGCGTCCCTTTCATTTCAGTCACTTTTTGCTGGCAGCTCCATTGTGGTGGTGATGTTTTTAGATTGTTGACACCTCTGGGACAGGGACTCCTTTATCTTATTCCTTTGCTTTAAGAACTTTTTGATATATGAATATTCTGAATGAGGATGATGGTGTACTTAACAGCACCTTCACATTTTTGGTTGAACATGTAATCACCCATGGATCCCCCCCCCCTGGTCCAGCCAATTAGGCAAATGACCTACATTCAGTGAGGCATTCACAGTTTCTTCATAAATTCTACTGCTTTACATACTTTTCTTTGACATTTGTTGTACATTTGAGATTTTCAGTGTTATTCTCATACCTTTTCTTCTAATTCCTTTATTTGTCTCTTCTGACCTTCAATTCTTTCTTCTAGCTCCTTAATTCTCTGTGAAAATGAAGAACTCATGTGAACACAAAATTCTTTTTGAAGATTTTATTTCAAAAGACTTATTTGAAAAATTGAAGAAAAGGGCTTAGCTTTGGCAGCGATTCAAATCAGTCATAATTTCTGGTTTGTACAAAATTCTGATGACGCATCTCAAAAACCTCAGCTTAGATCCACGTGGTTACTTTCTTTTATTGTGCACTGACCAACAATATATTTTAAAACAATACATTTTTCAATCAGCAATGTTGAGAGATCCATGAAAGTCCTGAATCTAATGGTTCTGGCATGGTACGTACGATATGACTGAGTCAAGTCATGTAGGATGCCAATTCAAACATCCTTGCAAATGAATAAGGCCCCAATTCCACAGAAACCATTTTTGGGAATAACGCGCTTCCTCAGAGTGAACTGAACAGCTCTCTGTGTGGGAATAGCCTTATTCTCTTATCTGACACAAAACGTAGAATGAAGTGCAGCAAAATGCCTGGCTACTGTCAAAACTAACCCATATCCTAACATGATTACAATGTGCATTTTCTTGCTTCTAATCCATCGCTTTGGCTGTTGCTGGCAGGGGTAGAAAAGTGCACATGGTAATGACTTCAGAACATGGGGTAAATTGAGGGGAAAAGAGGAAAGTCACATGGGGTTGCTATTTTAGGCAGCAGCCCCATTTACTTTGTAATGTGTAGCTCTACCTATATCAACCTGGCCAAGGATAAAGACTGGCTGGTCAGGCTATCCTCCTGGGATGTGGGAGAGGGACTTCTCTGTGGCAGTGGAATTCCCTTCTAAGAGAGGCATCCTTTACTCTCCCTATGGCGACTTGTTGTTACCAGCTGAAGACATTCCAATTCAGAGATGCTTTTACATCTGTCCTCTGTGATCAGGTTGTATTTTTTTTTTATTATGATACTGCCAATATGATGCTTTAGGGTTAAACTAGACATGACCTGGAACACATAATGTGCCCTCTTTCCATTATTAAATAGCATGCTGAGGGAGGAAAATGGGGTGAAACCATGGTAGGAGGTGGGAGGGTAGACTTTGCCCAGACATAGTTTCAATCCTGATCGTTGTCATCCCCTGCTATTTTATTTGGAAGAAAATCCTTCCATTGAAAGCCAAATAATGGGGGCATGTTATGCATTCCAGATCACCCTTATCTGCTATATTTGTCTGCTGTTATTTTTATATTGCTGTGATAGGTGTTTATCTGCTTATTTGATTGAAATTATTTTTGTGTATTTTATCTTATGGTCTTTGCTGCTTTGAGGATTTAAAAATAAAATGTAATGGCAGGATCCAAATATTTACAACAAAAACAAACAAACAAACAAACAAACAAACAAACAAACAAACAAACGCATATTTAATAATTCCGTTTTTAACTGTTGCAGGAATCTATCTAAGCTGTGAGGCTGACTGTGAGCAAAGGAGTTATTCTTTGGGCTGCTGCTGCTTCTAGCTGCCACTGCTACATCCTTAAGAAGTTGAACCTTGTCACAATCAACTTCAGAATGACAACACAGAAGAAACTTGGGCAAAATTAAAAGTCATGGCTCATATTTCTCCCACCTGTTGTGCATGTTGAATGAGCTCCATTCTTTCCCGGAGAATCTGGGCATCCCTTTCTCGGAGTTCACTCATAACCTGACGCTTCCATTGTTCCACAGCATTCTTCAGCTTCTCTCTCTCCTCTTCAGAGAGTATTTCCACCATTTTGGCTCCTGCTTCCTGCTGGAGAGCATCATACAGCATGGCTTCCAATTCCAGAATGTGCTACATAAAAGAAGAATAAAACCATTCGTCAATGCAGGGCTTGTGGTTGTGTGTCCAAAATACTTCTGCAGGATTCCCTGTGGGCTTCTGGTTTCTTATTCCTCAGTGTGCCTGGCATGACTTGATCTGAAGTGCTGGGAATTCCATGGAAAGTAAAAAATATTATACTGCACTTGGGAAGTCTGAATTAAAACAAGCCAGGATCAATACCTAAAGGACTGTCTTCTCCAGAATGAATTTGCTTGCTCCTTAAGATCTTTTGCAGAGATTTTTCTTAATGTACCACCAGCTTCTGAGTTGTGTCTGGTTGGGATGCAGGAGAGGGTCTTTTCTGCAGCCATCCCTAGACTTTCAACCCCCCTACCAAAGCTGGCCCATCTTGACCCTTCACTGATGATCTTCCATCCCTCTGCAAAGCATACTGTCTCTCCAGTCAGAGACCCACTGCCATCATCAGCTGGGGGATTTTTGGTACCCAAAGTACACAGGACGTGACATTCTTTATACCACTTCTTTCTGGGGATCGAACTTCAAGCTACATGGATAAAGCAACAATATAACTTTATTTGAAGCGGAAACTATGCAACCAATCCAAGTGGGATATTTTGAAATAAAAGTATCAAAATGCATTCTCAAACGACTGTATCCACTTATATCCTGCTGTTATTCAGGCATCATTTTTTTCCCTCAGTTACTCACAGGTCTTCCCTGACAGCACATGCTATATAACTGTCAACACGGTCATTAACGGTCACTTCTCACTCTCAACCAATCCTGACCCTCATCACTTTGATACACCAATCATATATCTTGCTCAACGCTACTACTCCTAAAGACGTCCTATTTAACAATAAGCCAATCAGAATGGTGTCTTTTGTATCCCATCTTCATCCCACGTCACAGAATCATAGAACCATATAAAATGTTAGGGTTGGAAGGGACCTTGAAGGTCATCTAGTCCAATGACCTACTCAGTGCAGGTAAGTCCTGCAGCATCCCTGACAGGTGGCTGTTCAGCCTCTGCTTGAAAACCCGAAGGAGGGTGAACCCACTAGTCAGTGCATGCAGGAGGCTGTTCCAGTGCTTGACAGCTCTTACCGTTGGGAAATTCCTTCCAATCATTCCTGTGTTTTTTTAGACTTCACTGTACAGAGAACATCTTTAACAACTTTAAATATGAATCTATATTAATATAGTACATTGTTTTTATATTAACATAAAGAGCAGGATGTGTGTGTTTTAAAGAAATGATTAAAATGGCAGAGTTTTTTCAAACGCTATCTCTCCCGACACTAGAGCAGTATCAGCAGCACTGGAGAGATACTGTTTGAAATATCTCTGCCATTTTGAGGAGGGGGGGGGGGAAAGAGCAGTAATATGTCTGGGACAGCAGATTTGGCTCTTCTTTGTCCCTCATAGTGCCTTCTGTGTCTGCATTTATTTATTACACTTCAAATAATTTGGTTGATCTTTAAATGATCACATTCTACTGAGCTAGTAGCATTAGGCACAGAAAAATAAATCCTTACATGACAATTTGTATCAACCACACACCAACCACTAGACTTTTTTATGGGATTAAATATAGATAGCAGGGACAGTTTTTTCTTCTGGGGAAACAGAAGCTTTCTATAACTGCTGGATAAGCCTCTTTCTCTCACTTCTAAAGTGGGGGGGGACTGTTTGATGTGGAAAGAGTTCCATATTTTTGCCAGTTTCTAAAGATAAGACAGACAATGCTGTGCAACACTGCTCTGACTGCGATAATGCTGTGATCCATTCAGGGTGCATGAGGCCATGTCTGCAGAGACCATTCATTTCATGATCCTTAATGTATTAGCGCCTCTGTGTGTGTGTGTGTGTGTGTGTGTGTGTGTGTGTGTGTGTGTGTGTGTGTGTAAAATGGTGCATAATACTAAACTCTGAACTGATGACAGTTCTGAATGCTAGTGAGGAAGATGTGCCCCCCGGGTGACAGCCACGGTCTCCTCGCAAGGCTGCTTTATTTTTAAACAAACAACTTTCCACTGAACAATAGGTGGTACTGTTACATTTTCCCAATTCTAGCAATTAAGGTCCTGTGAGCCTAATCCTATACTTACTGGCCATTGTCAGAGCATAAACGCGCCAAAAACGGTGTGTTTTTTGGGCTCTCCCACCCGCCCTGAGTCCTGGAGGGGCAGGCTAGCTCTGCAACTGATTTAAAGTAATGGCAGGTTTGGTTCTCAATTGCAAATCGCTACTATGGTAGCTTGCTCAGTGACCTTAACACTTTAGTTCTCCATTTTGTAAGTGAACTGCTGCAGGAAAATTATAACATTTGCAGGTACGATGTCCTAAAACTCAAAGCACATTCTTATAATTACTGAGTTCTATTATTCTTAATTTAGCCAGGCATGCCTAATTCCCATTAAAATCAATGGAACTAACAGCCCAATCCTAACAGCCATACGTGCTGCATCCGGGGGGGGGGGAGTTACAGAGGTCTCCTCAAGGTAAGGGAATGCTTGTTCTCTTACTTCGGGGCTGCATTGGTGTTGGAAAGTTAGTTAGGATCGGGCTGTTAATCATGACTGACTAAACTTACAGCCCAATCCTATCCCCCATCATCGCCCACAGAAATAGTGTTCCGGCAGCTGGATGCATTTTTCGGCCGCCATAAATGGCCTTCTGGAAGCACACAGAGTCACGCGCTTCCAATGGAGAGGCTGCGGAGGCCCAGTGGACAACGGCAGCAACAGGAACACCTGATTTCTCAGGTAGGTTGGCAGGGGGAAAGAATGGTGCTGGGGGCATGATGGAGGCGGGAGGGGGTGGCACCTATGATAGCAGCTGGCATGCCCCCTTTGTCTCCTCAGACTTGCACCAGCTAAAGAGCTGGAGCAGGTCTGAGGAAACCCATTGGCCATCGGGAGGCTTATAGAGGGGTAAGGGAAAATATATTCCCTTCTCTCAAGCCTCCTGATCTCCCCCCCTCCCCCATAGCATACAGTGCAGCCCATTTTGCTCTGGCTGCATACTATACTGGGGGAAAGAATAGAACTGGGCTGTTAGGATGATGCAGCCCATTGAATCTTATTTTGGAACAAGCATTCCAGCCAGAGGCATATTTAGGGGGGGGCGGGGGCCCCTGGGCGGCAGGGGTGTCAAGCGACGGGGGGTGCACTTTTGCCCCCCAAAATGCCGGGTGTATGTGCTTTCGTGCCACCACCGAATTTCGGCAGTGGCACAGCGAAACTGACGTCCTACCCCCAGGTGGCGGGGCTTGTGGCATCACGTGGGGGGTGTTGCGTCGATGCCCCCCATGGGGGGTGTTGCGACGCCTCTGATTCCAGCAAGAACACCATGGTTTAGACTACTTTTCTTCTCACAATCACTGATGTAGATTAGAATATCCAGTCATGAAACTCTGTTATATTATATTTGAACTCTCTGTAGCTTTTTTTCCTCAATGAGTACTCTGTTATAGCAAATAGACTTTTATGAGCAGATGGAATGTGAGTGGTCTGCTTCAGTCTGTTATCCAGTCCTTCCAAGAGATTGTTGTCTTACCTTGTGTGCTTGATCTAAAGACTGTTTCCTGTAGTCAAGTTCGTCATCCAAATATCCCTTTTGTTTACTAAAGAGATCCTAAACAGAAAGAGATTGAGGTTATATTTGTTGTCTCATGGAATGGTTTATCTAACTACTCTTTTAAATTGTTTTATGAATTCTTACATTACCTTTTCATTTTCTAAGTCTATCATCTTTTGCTGTAGAGCTGATTCTGTCACTTCTATCTGTTGCAACCACTGAAGAAAGATAGAGTTCCAAGTCAGGTAAGCAAATTTGACAAAAAGCGTAGGCTTTATCACTTATCTTTTACTATTGCTACAACTCATAAACAATTTTTGTAAGTCATTTGTCTTCCATGATCAAGTTATAGCATTGCCTTGATCCAGAGAGAGAGAGAGAGTGATCTGGACCAAACATACATTAAGGTACTGCACATAGTGCATGTATGTTCACAAGTTCATACCATTTTGAGCCAGGATGGTGTAGTGGTTTGGGAGTCGGACTTAGACCTGGAAGATCCAGGTTCAAATCCCCGCTCAGCCACGAAGCTTCCTGGGTGACCTTGGGCCAGTCACCATCTCTCAGCCCCACCTACCTCACAGGGTTGTTGTGAGGACAAAAAGGAGGGGAGGAAATATGTATACCACTCTGAGCTCCTTGGAGGAAGGGTGGTATAAAAATGTGAAAAATAAATAAATAAATAAATTTTAAATAGCCACAGACACTCTAAGAAATGTCATCTGGATGAAAATAAAGGCAAGATCATGTACTGTACTAACCAAATTCACGTGCTTTAAAGGGGTATTAGACATATTCATGGAGGAGAAATATTTCAATGGCTACTAGTCATGATGGCTACCCGTTTCTACAGGTTTAGAGGCAGTATTCGTATGCATACCAGATGTAGAGAATCAATGCCAAGAATGAGCTATACATTCAACTCCTGAACATGAGCTTCCCAGTGGCATGTGGGTGGGAAACAGAAGACCAGATTAGGTAGATCTTTGGTCCAATCCAGAGCAGGGCCTTATTTTATGTTATTTGGGCTACTCTACATGCTACCTTTATAATGCAGATGCACCTCTCTGAAGGCATCATCATCATGTCACCACCACCATGTACCTCTTCCTCACCACAGAGTGTTTCCACATCTGTATTAACACATTCTTGTGATTCCACTGAAATGCTCCACATGATGCAGAAGGTGAAATACCATGTGATGAGCCACTCTGCAATGCCAAGGTGGTGGCATGGAGAAGACAACACATAGGAAACTTTGAACAGCATGGTCAGTTCTTAGTTGAATGGGAGCACCAAGAGTCAGGTACCATTAACACAGCTGTATTCTCACTGGATGCTATGAGACTCTCTCAGTGAAAGAAGTTACTGAATCGCTCTCAAAAAGGGAGGGGAAAGTGCCATTACCTTTTCTGCCAATGTCAGAACTGTCCTTGCCTGTATTACAATCACTTGCTCTTCATTTGTCAAGTTCTGAAGCAAGAGCAGAATAAAATAATTATCAGAGTATATGTCTTTTTATTTTCTTTTTAACATTTGAGGCTGCTTTTGCATATATAGAAAATTAAATATTTTGTAAAACTACAAGGCAAAACAGGTTGTTTTGACAATAGTAGATATTGCAATTTAAAAGCAGTAAACATGACAGTGCTACAAGGGTTTATAATGCATGGTTGCCACAATACAATGCTGAGCTAGCCATATTCAAGCTCATTGATTTCAATGAGCCTAACAGCGCAATCCTGCATAAGGATACAGCCGGCGGCACACGGCCGCCTGCTGGATCCTGTGCACTGGCGGCCAGGTTGCCGTCGGGCTGGACATCTACTTGGGGAAGGGAACGCTTGTCCCCTTCCCTGAGTGTAAACCGGGGCAGGCCCTATCGGCCTCCACGGATTTCCACCAGCAAATTTGCTGGTGGGAGTCGGAGGCGGCCGTGTAACGGCCCAAGCACCCGGCGGGGCCCAGGATATGGCCGAGGCCATCCCCCTCCCCCTCCCGGGCCAGCTGGGCCAATGGCCCCCTCCCTTGCCCGGCGTAACACCCCCGCGACTGCCGGATCCTTACCTGGGTTTGCCAGCGGCCACTGGGGCACACCGGTGCTGGAGCAAGGGAGGCCGGCCTCTGCGCCGGCCTTCCTTGCTTGAGAGTAGTTGCAAACGTGCTTTACGGCACGTTTGCGACTACTGCCAGCGACAGAACGCTTGTTCCGTTGCCGGCTCTGCGAAGAGGACTGCGCTGTTAGTATGCTTGAGAAAGCATTGCTGCTGTACCCACTACAGTTCCAACGACTGTGGATTTTTTATATTAAAAAAGTGCAAATGGCTAGCTTCTCAACATTAAGCGATTTATAGCTGCGGTTAAATTTATGCAAATAGAATTCCCTTTGATTTTAATGGGAGGAACATAAGCACATGCTTAAATTTATCATTGAAACCTTTGGGTACATCCAAAGTACATTAGCCATGATTAAGTCCCACTGAAATGAAGTCACAATGAAATTGTTTCTTAGATTCTAGTGCTGCTTATCCATGACTAATTTCTTTGAAAACAACCTTTTGTCTGGATCATGCCAAAATAAACCAACAAGCTGTTCAACAGAATTCACTTATAAGTTAACTAAAATTCTACTCACAACATGAGAATGTATGTAACAGGCAGACCAATCCTATCCTTTCCCGGCATAGGCTGTGAAGCGTGAGTCGTGTGGCCCATGCAGTATCCTATCTGTGGAAGGAGGCAGCTGGAGGTCTACTTGGGGTAAACAGGCATTTGCCCGCTTACCCCGGGTAAACCCCCAGTCGCTGCAATGGGGCCACTTGAATCCCTGCTGGGTCTTTAGCCAGAGGAGAACCGAGAAGCCCCTTTTCGGGGCTTGAGGCCTGGGAGGGAGGATAGGATATGGCGTCGAACGAGGATGCTGGTTCCACCTCCTCCCAGGCCTGATCCGCCCCTTCCCATCCTCCCCCCGTCAAACCATTGGAGCAGCCTTAACTGCTCAGTCGCAGGGGGGCCTGGATTCAGCATTGGCGGGAAGGCGCAGGCCTTTTTGCCAGTGCTGCTTGCTCTCTGGGCGCCGCAAATGTGCTTTACAGCACATTTGCGATACCCTAGGCCGGCACAGCACTGCTGCGCCGGCCTAACAGAAGAATAGGATTGCACCGACAATTTGGTATTTTTTTCTCAGAGCTCCCCCCCTCCAAGTTTGACAATAGTTCATTCATCTTTGCAGTTTTCGTAGGTTATTTGGGCTACTCTGCACATTAACTATTGTGTTTTACAAGACTTGTATTCTCAGAATGACTGAAATACTTGTTTTTTTAAAAAAAAACTGCAAACAACAGAAAAGCATTTGAATGAAAAAGTAAGCATCAAGCATAAGCAGTGCGTATTATCAAAGAGGAAATTTTAGAAAAGAATTAGACATTTTAATAAATCTAAAATTGAGTTTACAATGATTACATTGTAACATTAAGACTGCAATTCTAGACACACTTCCTTGGAGTAAATCCCATTAAACAAGTCATGAATAGACATGACTAGGATTGTGCTGTAAGTTAGCTTATTGGTATAGATGTTAGGATCATGCAAATATTGGCTTCTAACCAATACTTGTCCCAGCAAAAACGTAAGATGAGTGGAAAAGCAGCAATCCATTATAATATGATTAGGGTTATTGAATGCTATATTCACAAAAAGACAAAATGTAGTAACAGTAACATGCACAATTTATTAAAGGAACATACACTTACGGCGTTATCCCCTAAAATGTCCAATTTTTTCATCAATTCTGCTACTAGTATATCCTAACAAGAGAGAGGCATACAGGGAACAAGAAGTCAGAATCTGAAAAACCTTTGTGTTCAGAGGAAGCAGTCACTAAAAAAACAACAACCTGGAATTACTTACTGTTACACCTTCAGCCTCGCAATAGACTTGGAGGGGACTTTTCCCCTCAGTAAAAGGAATGTGATGAAAATTAATAGCTGGCGATCTTCTCTCTCTTTCCTACAATCAAAACAATTATGCTTAAAGGGTGCTGCTTAACCATCAGCTTAATTAAGAATAAAATGTCATGAACACACAGCTCAAATATAAATCATAGCTAAATGAAACATGTAAGAGAGCAACTTAGACCATTTATTATCTTTGTTTGGTGAGACGCTGAAGGACGTGTCATCAGTCTGTTAAGGGTACACCAACTAGGTGAACAAATACCAGAAAAGGATTCTGCATTATCTTGTCCTGTTATCTGGAAGGCATCTGAGCAAAGAAATTCCTTTTCTGAAGCCCCCACCTGCCATGTTTGGTGGGGCATACAACAAAAACTGGATACTGAGAATAAGAAAGGAAAGGAAAAATAGGAAAAATTCAAGCATCTCCTCCTTTACATCTTCGCTATATCAGAGATATAGCTTCCCCATCTTTCTGGGGAAATTCAAACTCTTGATTTTTTTGGTCTGAGTTCAGCTTGCAAATATCTAAGAAATATCCATCCCTCCACTAAATCACGGAGAGAACCACAGGGGCTAGCATTTGGCCTAAGGAGAAGATGTAGCTTTTCTGTGGTGCATCCAGGGTGGGAAGTAACCTACATGTGTGCACAGGAATCAATTCCCAGTCTTTCAATAATGGGCACACAGAGTCATAGCAAGGCCCTCAATAGGTAAATGTACAACATAAATTCCAATTTAGATTATTTGAAGGCAAAGAAAGGTTAAAATAGTTTGCAGGGGGAAGAGTTAGCTCCAATCTAAACCTTTTCACATTATATTTGTATTTGGTGACATCCGTGAATGCCGAGACCATGGATGCCGAGGGGCCACTGCATCTGTATCACAGGAATCCTGGGGACAGAGATGCTCATTATGACAACATCTGAAGATTTCTGGGTCTATACTTACTTCAAGTTCCAATATTCTAAATTCCAAGAGTTCGTTCTGATCTTTAGCATCCTGAACATCATGCTTTAACCGAGCCTCTTCTACTTCCATTTGTTTTATCTAGAAAAGCAAAACCATCACTCTGTTATTTTGTATTTGACTGAGCAATGGTTGTTCAGTGAGGGTAGTAGCTGAGAAGTCCTAGGTTCAAATATTGACTCAGCTATGAACATACTAGAGGTCTTTAGGCAAGTCACATTAATAATAATAATTATTAATATTATTAATAATAATATTAATAATAATAATACTGTATACTGCTTTTCAACAGTAGTTCACAACGCGGTTTACATAGTGAAATAAATCAATAAATGATTCCCTGTCCCCAAAGGGCTCACAATCTAAAACTATATACAGTATATAGAAGAGACACCAGCAACAGCCACTGGAAAAGACGCCATGCTGGGTGAAGAGGGACAGTTGCTCTCCCCCTGCTAAATATAAGAGGACACCAAGTTGAAAGGTGCCTCTTTGCCCAGTTAGCAAAGGTCATTATTTCAGCTCAGTCATTTCCATTCAATATGGGGATAAGAGTAGGGATCTATCTTACAGGGCTGCTGCAAGGATTACTGAGAAGTGTTATGCAAAGAGGTCTGAGCATTATAAAAGTTTATATCACTACCACTACTACTACTACTGGCTAAAATTGCCCTTTAGCAATTTGATACCCTTCTTGTTTTCGCCTTCAGGACTGAAATACCACAGATCATGGTTGCCTAAAACATCGCAGGACTCAGGTAAATTTGCCACTACATTTCCAATGGCTAGAGGTAGGAGAAAATCGGTTTATTTTTTCCCAGATTTCCCAAACACAGATTTCCTAGTGTTTAACCAAAATGAAATAGCAGAAAGCAGTGTTATGTGTTTTTATTCTAATTTTCCCCCACTTTTATAAATTGTAACTGCTTTAAAAGTGTACTAGGTAGGTGCTATAGATTGTACAGTGTCAGCTGATCAAGAATGACGCAAAATTACATGGTCTTATTTTATTTCATTTTCTCCTGTCCCTACCATTGGCAAAGAGTTCCACCAGCATACTATGTACTGAGTCAAGAAATAAAATCCTTTGTTTATGATAAATCTTATTTACTACTACTACTACTACTGCTACTGCTACTACTACTACTTACTGAATAAGATAATGGTTCACTCCCTAAAGGGGCTCACACACTGAAAACGGATGCAAAAGAGACAACAAACGAGAACAAACAGCCAATGGACATTGTGCTCAGGTGAACAGGGACAGTTGCTCTCCTTCTTTAAAATATGTCTCTTTGCCCAGTTAATGATTACCTGTTTAATTAAACACACTTTTAATTCAAGTACCACATGGAAATGATTATTTTCCTATTTGTTGATCACATATTTACACTCACTGAATTATTATTATGCTTGGTAAGTAAATATAAAAATATCTATACCTTTTCTACAAGCTCTTGGTTTCTTCTATATAACGCTTGCTTTTCTTCAATCCACTTCATGTCCTTGAAAAATAAATGATTGATAGTATAGGGGGGAAAACTCAGAAGTGTCTACAGTTCAACATTTCTAGTGTTCACTGACATCCAAAGGAGGGATATATGAGAGCACAGGGGAGAACCGTGAGTGTAGCTGGAACTTTGCTTCCTGATTCACTTCAGCAGTTTCCACTGCTGAAAAGACAATGTGCTTTTAAAACTGTAAATGGCTAGTTCCTACAGCAGTGGAAGCTGCTGCAGTTAAGTGTGCTATTTCTGGAGTTTTCCTTTGTTTTTGGTGCCTTCTTTTAAATTAGTTCAATGACTAACATGAATGGATAAAAACGGAAAAGTAAATAGCACTGAAGTCAGAGGAAACGCCACAACTCAGGCACAATGAAGGATAGGGAAAGCCCTGCATGGTCTACTTTCATTATCAGTAATAAATCTGCCCAAACCAAAGAATTGTGGATGGCTTGGCAGATTGGAACCTCAAACCTAGATGAAAGAGGTTAAGTATTGAGCTGCCCTCTCGATATCCGATCCAAGCAAAGTCAGACATGTAGGAGTAAATTATGAACTCAAGCTTATTCAAGCATAACTAGGCAAACCAAATTCAGATATAATGCATTTGTCTAACGTTGGACTGTGCGTGAAAGGCCTCACAGAAATTTGTCTGGGGTCAATGTCAAGACTAATCTCATCATTGATTTGTTCAAACTTTTTTAAAGGGAGCCATCCACCATGTGAAGAAGTCTGAAGATCAAGGAACATTCTAAGGTTGCTGCCTTGCTGCACAGAACTGACTTAGGCAGAATGAAACACAATGTGGATTGTGGGACAATATAGGGACAAAATGGATTTTTTTGTCCAAATGTAGTTTGCTTGTGCTGAAAGATTTGCACTGGCTTTCTGTTTGCTTCTAGATGCAATCCAAAGTGCTGGTTTTTAAAAATGTAAATGGTCTGCAATCAGGATATTTGATGGGTCACCTTCCCCTATCTCAGTGTTTCTCAAACTGTGGGTCGGGACCCACTTGGTGGGTCGCGACCTGATTTCTGGTGGGTCCCAGGTGATGGAAAGATCAGATAAGTAATTGCCACAAGTCCTGAGGCTATTCAAAAATCAGATAGCTGCTAATTGCCATTCAAAGAGTTAAGCTCCTGCAGATTGCAAGACAGCTGCTAATTACCCTGCAAACAGATGAGCTCCTGCAGTTTGCAAGCTTGTGTAAATATAGGGAGATAAATGTTTGAGCGTCTCGTAAAGCTAGGTGGGACCCAATAGAGTGTCTTTTTAAAAAAGTGGGTCCTGGTGCTAAAACGTTTGAGAACCACTGCCCTATCTCAACTTTCCTATGCATGCAGACCACCCTCTGAGGCCCTTCTTTGGTCACCTCTGGAGCTAAGGTAGGTGGTGACTTGGAATAGGGTCTCATCTGTGGAACACCCCAGAGATGCCTGCTTGGCACCTACACTAGTACACTTCACGTGCCAAATCAAGACTATTTTATTTTCCTAAACCTTTGTCTGAATGATATTATGATCTTTTGCCAATTTCGCTGTTGCTGTTTTTTTAAAATGCTGCAGCTTCGTCTGTGTTTGATTTTTTATTCAAAATTGTTTTAACCTTTGTTTTCAGTTTCTCTTTTGTAAACTATGCAGAGGCGTCACTAGGGTTTGCGTCACTCGGTGTGAGAGCTCATCGTGTTACCCCAATGGTGTTACTAGGGTTGGTGTCACCCAGTACAGAAACTCATGGTGTCACCCACATTAACTTTATTTATTTTAATATACTGTATTAAAATACAGGTCACCACAAATCAGTAACCAACAAAAAAAAAGTGGCTAACTCGATGACACTCGCACAACCGAATAAGAGTTCTAGTATTAGCTCTGATACATAGAAATGAGAGCTGACATTTAACACCTTATTGGTTCCATACAGTGTCATAATAACAACTCATTGGCTCTTAGAACGATCAGTCTCATTGGTCTGTTTTGAGTTAATGAAATCCACTTTTCGATACATAAGGCAGTTGTTTTCTTTTTCCAGTTATTTGGCCATAACATTTGATAGAACAAGGATAATTCAAACTAGTTTGTTCCATTACATTCTTCATGAAATTATGCAACGAATGATATATAACATGGTATTTATGGTATAAATACCATAATATATATGATATATAACTCATGTATTTATGGTATTATTCATAAATACAAAGTTTTGACAATTTTGGGCACTAGTAATGTCAACACCCCCCCTCTTGAGGGTGTCATCCAGTGCGGTCTGCACCCCCCTAGTGATGTCACGGAAACTATGAATCTGCCTTACACAGAGTCACCTAGGTCAAGTATTGGTTTACCTTTGGTTTGCGTGGGTTGACTATTATCTACACTGGCAGTAATTTTCCAAGATTTCAGATGGGTCTTTTTCAGTCCTCCCTGGAGATGCCAGGGAATGAATTTGGGACCATCTGCATGCTAAGTATGTGCTCTTCCATTGAGTCCCTTGCCCTTGAGTACGTAGGGCAGAAAGGCAGGATAAAAACAGTATGTTTTCTTTGCTCAGCGTCTTTACTGTTTGTTGTTCAGTCGTTAAGTCGTGTCCGACCCTTCGTGATCCCATGAACCATATCCGCCAGGCCTTCCTATCCTCCACTATCTTCCTGAGTTCGCTCATTTTCATGTTCGTTGCATCAGTGATGCTGTCTAACCATCTCATCCTTTGCCTTCCCCTTCTCCTTTTGCCTTCAATCTTTCCCAGCATCAGAGTCTTCTCCAGAGAGTCCTCTCTTCGCATTAGGTGACCAAGGGCCTTAATTTCAATGCCTGTTAATATTTAGAATTTCAATCACATCTGCATGACAAAAACTACACCTGCAGGAAAACTTAACTGGATTTCTTGATATTGTTATTCCCTTATCTGACAGTGGTATGACAATCTTATTTGGCTAAACTTGTTGCAGGGAAGACTGCCTTTGTCCCAGAGCACATTACCTGTCCTTGCTCAGCGAGTGCTTTTTCTAGGTCCTCTATTTGAGTTTGGGATCTATGGATTTCTGCTTGAAGCTGCTCACGAGTCTGTAAGATGGGATTGAAGAAACATTAGACTTTCTCTGAGATAAAATACAGTGCAGTCTTACTCATCTGAGTGATCTGAGAGCACAATATTTGGTTATTTCTAAATAATTGGAAGAGCTATTCGATTGCAGCAGGGTCACATATTACAAAAGGGCTCAGTGTTCTATGTTGTCTATCTTTCAGGAATACAGCTGGATCTGTAGTGTTTGTTTTGACCATCCCAGAGACACCTATACCTTCCTGGCACAATTCCCATGATAAAATGACACAAGGCAAAATCCTGTGTGAGGATCCAGCCGGTAGCCCAGGGCCGCCCGCCAGATCCCATTCCCCACCGCGGCCCGCCATGTGGCGGGCCGGAGGTCTACTCGGGGAAGGGGACATTCGCCCCTTCCCCAGGTATAAACTGGGGCCGGCCCTATCGACCTCCTCGGATTTCCGCTAGCTAAATAGCTGGCAGATGTAGGAGGAGGCCGTGTAACGGCCGAGCCGGCCCAGTAGGGACGGGGATATGGCCGATGTCATCCCTGCCCCCTCCCAGGCTGGTTCGCCCAATGGCCCTCCTCCCTTGCAGCCTGGACTGCACATGTGGCCACCGACGGGAGCCTTACCTGCCTCCGGCGGCTGCATGCTCCTTCTGGTGGTGGGGTGAGGGAGGCCGGCCTTGTGCCGGCCTCCCTTACTCCAAAGTAAGTGCAAAGTTTGTGACTGCTTCCAGTGCCGTAGCGCTCGCTCCGGCACCGGAAATTTACACTGGATCTCGCTGACAGTTTTTATCCACCTCAGGCATGGGCTGTGAACATCATAGAAAGAGATTGTAAGTAAGGGTGATAAATTGTAGAAAACATGTATTCAACATGCCCTTAGCACCTTCTCAACAGTCCTGGGCTTCCTCATCTTCTGGCCCCTCTGTCTAAATGGAATGTGGATGCCTCAGAATGGAATTCTAAGGTCAATAACTAACCTTTGTTAAAGTAAATCACACACATACTATGGTGGATGGGTTGGGGGGGGCTATTGCACTCTGCCTCCACTGTGATTCTGCTACTGGGCGTGTCCCCCATGTGCTTCCTTTTTAACGAGGGAAAAAAGCTTCCTTTGAAAGTCAAGGAAACATTTTTTCTTCTTAAAATAGCAGATGGAAACCGCAACTGGGAGCAAAACGACAGTGGGTGCAAAGTCCTAAAGTGTGTACACATACACACGCACACACACACGCACGCACACACACACGCACGCACACACACACGCACGCACACACACACACCATGGTTCTGCTCCTGTTTGCTCCCTCTCCAAGCTGTTGTTATTTAAAAAAGCAAACCCAAAACGTTTGGAGTGATAGGCCTACCAAAGGTATCAGTGACATAGGCCAACTATGCAGACAATTGGTCCTCATCAGCTAGATATCTGGAGTGGGGCCGTGGGAGAGTGATTCTGTGCGTTTTATGACAATAAATAAGGATGTATACTGCAGAGATCTTTGCATGGTACCATTACTTAACTTTATAAGGTGACTTCAAGGAGGAAACATCGCCGCTCTGCGCATGCGTGAACTCTGCAAAGCGCTCCTGGGCGCTTTACAGAGTTCGCGCCAGGGGCAGCAGAGGAGCGATCTGTGCCCCGGAAGATCGTCTGCACCCCTGGAGATCGTCGCAGGAGGGTCACAGTACACAAGATAAGCTGCGCAAAGCATACATAAACTATTAGAAGCCCCGCTAGCGCTAAAAATCCTCTAAAAACCTTTTTAAAAAAGCGAAAAAAACAAAAAAAAACCCAAAACTTAAGGAGGCTCCCGCCCCCCCGGAGCCTTTCCGCCCCTACGCCCTGGGGCCCACCGCACCACCGCCCCATATCAGGCGACGCTTCTGTCTAGAAGATCAAGGGCATTTTACTTTCAAGGATATTGCTAACCGATTTCAGAATAAGGGCATTTAATGTTAAGAGTTTTCCATGTGTCATCTTTAAACTGATGAGGAGAATGAAAATAAAGATGCACTATATGTGGTTTGTTTAGTAAGCTGCTATTTCAGAGCAAGACCGGAAAATTTGACTCTCCTTTGAGAGACCATACTGCACATATGAGATTACTCTGTAAGCGCATTATGAATTCACAGCAGACATTATGAAAAACCATGAACAATTTCCCCACCACAACCTACATGTCATCATCCACAGCTGAAAGAAGGGAGTGGCATAGGGAGGTCAAGCTCATAAGAAGCCTGCAAGCAGGATCTGTCTACATTTTCGTACCTTTGTGTAACACCCACACCCTGATCCAGACATGATGACCAACATGCTTTAATGGTTTGGGGACTTTATCACAAATACCTCTGATGGGCTTTTGGCCCTAGCTCATTTATAGAAACTTAGCTAATAATAATAATAATAATAATAATAATAATAATAATAATAATAATAATAATAATAATAATAATAAATAGTTCTAGATCATGCATTAGTTCTAGAAATGTTACATGAAAGGACCCTTTTCTGATGCTACTGTAGCTTCATGGGAGCCTCAGCAAGAGGCCATCTGCCTTTGCTGCCAGTAACGTCAGAATTCTGACATCATGTGGAATGATTACACTTCCCACACCAGCACAGTCTCTCCAAGCAACTAATACAAAGCTGGCATATGGCAAGGATCTGACTGTGCTGTGGACATCTCTTGTTTGACCTCAGACCTCTGACATTACCAGAGTGGTACTGGAAGATGACACTCCGCAGACCAATAATATACATATATTTCAAACTTTTTGCTGGAATAAGTCAGCATAAGATCTCTTAATCTTAAGAATGTTTCATGTATTTCTCAACCAGACATAGTTTGTTATTAGGCTAATATTTGAAGGAAAATCATATTGTTATAAGTCTTTATTTTCATGTAATATAAGTCATTTAGACCTTAACTTCTCGTTCTGCATCCAACGTTCCTCCAACCTGCTCTTGCAGCAGAGCATATGCCCTTTGTAAAGCTTGATATTCCATTGTCAACTGCCGGAATCTCAGCTCCGTTTCTTCTTTTGCCATGCCCTAAAGTGCGACAATAAACAAGCAAAATGTTAGCTTGAAAAACGTATACTGCATAATTATTTTGACATTCATAAATGGCCTTTAACTAGAATCTCTTCAGTGATGACAATGACAACTAGACTCTCCTGAATAGAGTTTCCTTAAAGAAAGAACACTTTGGCATATTTACACAAAATCTTTTTGCACTGCTTTGCACTTAACTGTACAGTTTTATGAACGATCTTTTCTAGTATATCATCTCAAGCTTCAATACAAACCTATCTGGGAGTAAGTTCCAATGAACTCACCTTGACTTCTTTTGAGTAGACATGCATAGGATTGTGCTGTAAAATACGCCACTCAATCGCTTTGCTGAAGCACAAGCTTAAACAAAAAAGTATTCTGTTCCTAGTTTAAAAAGGATACTTCCATTAATTATAAATTTGTCCCAGGATAGACCATGATAGACACCATGGATCATAAACTCAACTGCCCAGAGCTCTTTGTAGATGATTAAACTAGAATTGTGATTTTAATGAATAGCCAGTTGCATGACATGTCATGAATTATAAAATTTAAGCACCCATTCCCTGTCCTTTTATCATCTAACCTCACGTAAAACATCCTATGCATTACCTCTTCCAGGTCATCGTCAGGTGTGCAGGGGGTCTGATCTGTTCGGTCAGTTTGATATGAGATGGAAGAGCCATCAGACTCGAGAGAAGCTTCTTCATCATACCCGAAAAATGTCTCCACCACTGGCTTCTGACCAAATGACAATGCATAAGTACAAGTCGCTGAACAATGAAAATATGCCTCCTTATATAATCTATTAGAAATAAAGATTCTTACGAATAATAATTCTTAATATTACAAGCAGATCTAACAATACAGGATAACTAGGCATCCTTTTCAGTATTCGCACATGAAAATCTGCAAAACTGGTTTAAAAACTGTTAGTGCATTTTTTTCCCTTTTTGAAAGTATATAGTAATTTTTAGGAAACTCTGCCAGGTGCAAGGTGCATCACAGCAAGCATTAATTACTCCTTAGGCAGAATGGTTAACTCTATTTCTGGAACATCAACAAATGTCATGCCTTTTGCTAAGCCAATAGTAGACTAAACCTTCAATAATTTAGGCAGCAATCCTATACACACTTACGTGGGAGTAAGTCCCACTGAACTCAATGGGATTTACTTCTGATAGTCTATTCTTCAACAGGACATATTTATAATGCAGGACTACAATCCAATGCACAGTAGAACATGCTTAAGTCCCATTGAAATACGTGGTTTCTCACACTGACTTGGAGGAATCATCTTTACTCTTGTGTGCATTTTTGGTGCACTGATACAGTTTATAGCAGGGATGGCCAACCTTTCACCATGAATGCTCCTGGAAGATTCTGTCTTCTACACAACTTTTAAGAACACAGAGGCCCCAATGGTGGAAGGTTGGCCAGCCCTGGTTTATCGCATGTATCCATTTGTGAAATAATGTGAATTTTATGCTATAATATGGTTTAGAGTGTTTCTTACCATAGATCCCAAATTGCTACTATCACCCAATCATATGATATATGATAATATGTCAATTGGCTACATTTAACAGTATGCTGGCAGTATATAGCAATACGCTTAACGTTCCTCATTTTGCTCTTTTGGTTGGCTTTGCTTTGCTCTACATTTTAAAATACTGTACTGTATAACCACATCTATTTTGTTCAATAAGTTTTCAGACTGCATGGCCTTTTTTCTTAATACTGCACATAGGTAGGTAGGACAAACTGGGTGATCTTGACTGACAACACTAGTGACCAATCAATGTTTCTTTGAGATGGAGGTGTGTACCCAATGCACATTTGGCACAATGAACTGAAGAGTAACTGGCAAGGAAACTAGTCAATTGACATTAGGAAGCGAGTCGCTGACAAGCAGAAGGCCCCATAGGAATGTGGGTAGCCAGTTGAACTTTGAACGGTAGCTATTGTGACCAATGGCAGGGCTATCATCGGCGCTGGTAGGAGTGAATCTTCTAAGGAACTGAAGGGGGGCTGCTACTCCATTCCTCCCACCTGGTGCATGGCGGGGAGTACCCAGTAGCGGCTGCTGGGATAGGGGTTCCCAACATGCTGGGTGCTACTGGTTGTTCTCGGACTGCGAGGACGGAGAGAAGAGAGGCCACTGTATGAGGAGGAGAAGGCAGCGGTGCCTGAGGAAGAGGTGGTGGCTTGAGCTCGGCCTGACCCTGAACCCCTTAGGCCGGAACTACACTGCACGAATCCCGGCGTGGAGGCGTCTTGCCCCTGCCTCTGCTCGCAGAGCTGGTCGGAGGAGTGTCTTCCCGCTTGTTGTCCCTCCTGCTGTCCCGCCTTCTTAAGAAAGCGCAGCTGTGATTGGTTAAACACAAGCACGCTCTGATTGGTCGAAAACCTTGCAGGTCTGCTCTTTACAGCGGGGCCGGTTTTTACTTTTTAACAACCCTGCCCTATGCATCTTGACGTAGTCGCAAAGGCAGCCGAGACAAAATCACCCACAAGCTTCACACGTTTCTCTCTATTTCGTTTTAACACACACGTTGAGGGGTTTCGGGTACTGCTCAACTTCCCGTGCATCTCTGAATGAGTCAACATGGAGCAGTCGTAAGCAATATTTTGCTTTCAATCCATAATCGGTCTGCAGTGGAAATATTGTTCTGCTCTGCCTGTGCACACACAACAGACCGTTCCCTTGCTACAAGCAGCAAGCAAGCACCAAAACGCTTCCCCCACACACACACACTCGCAAATCTCTCTGATTGTTCCTACTCTTTCTTGTTACAATTCATCCTCTTGGAATAAACCTCCATGGTGACAGGAGTTTGGGCTATTTTGAGTATTTCCCGCCATTCTGGTTTTCTCTCTCCTCGTCCTGTGTTTTCCTCTGGGAATAAGCCTTGAAATAAAACCTCCACGGTGACTGGAGGTAGTTCTGATTGGCATGCAGCCACTCTCCTCCCCCCTCTCATCCGATTGGTAGGCTGCATTGCCTACGTGAAGCCGTCCCTCAAAAGATGGCTAGGCACCATCTTTCCAGCTTTGTGTACGCGCCGGCATCGGGAGCTCACAGCTGCTCCGCATGCTTCCAAAATGCTGTCAGAATCTACACAAAGTGCCGGGATTCGTGCAGTGTAGTTCCGGCCTTAGTCAGGAAAGGCGGCGGCTGACCACGTGCCTAGCGTGGCTTTAACTGAGCAAGTGTCTGCGGCGTCAAGTAAAGGCCAGGGCAGCCTCTTCTAAGAGAAAAAAGCGAGGGGTTAGCAGTGGGGCCGCATTGTATTTTTAAATTGTCCACACTGACTCTCTGATTGTTGTGTTTATTCACATATTATTACGGTAACATTGTACTTGACATTCGTTCATTTTTTACTTTCGTCCATGCTCTGGTCCCTAACCAGACGAATGTGCAAGGTATTGCTGTATGTCTGAATGCCAGGTGCTGGTGGAAAACAACAAGGAAAGCTTGTTGCCATCATATCTTGTTTGTGGCCTTCCAAGAGGAATCCGGCTTGTCAATATTGGAAAAAGGATGCTGGACAAGATGGATCTTTGATCTGATCCTGAAAGACTCTTTTATGTTCTTGTGGACATATCACAATTTTATGCATCCATTAAAATGATGCATAGGTTTCCATTTATTCTCTTACCTTGGGAAATTTTGCAAATTTCTTCCTTTGTTTCCTGTACCTTAAAAGCTTATCACGTTCCTGCAAAAAACAAGTAAAATACTCTTGTTTGAGAACTACAAATTGGATTTAAGTTCAGTTCATAGAAGTAGTCATCAACTAGAATGAAAAAAGATACCGGTAATTGCTAAAAATGTGGTTTTTTTCAGACTTGAAAAGAACTATTTGTGTTGGCTTTACTTTCAAGCTTCTGATAGGGATAATTCTGCTACTGGTATCTATGTATAAAAACCATGTGATAAAACTGGTCCCCAAATATTTAAAAAAAGATCAAAACTCAGCTCATTACAGACAGTAACTGAAAACACTTTACTTTTAATACATGAAATCATTAAATATTATGGCTGTGCTACTATCCCAGGGAGATGCAAATAAGCACAGATGAAAAGCAAAATCCAATATATATGCTACTTACTATTACGCTCTTCACATAGCCAGCAGTTTCTAGGGTCTGTTTTAAAAAATTAGAAAATGTTATAATTAGAAAATGTTGATTGTTTTGCTTTCTTTAGCAAACTCTTCTGGTAGATTTTTAATTATGCTCTAGATATTAACAATGTTTTATGGGGTTTTTTTTGTTCTTTTCTTCAAACAACAAAATGAATTGTTCATTGAGCACAGTATTTCTTAAACTTTAGAAAACCACAGCGCCCTTCTAAACTCGAGGCCAAACTAGACACGAGATTAGAACTCCCAATTTTTTTTTCTTTTGCAAAAAGTAGATACAGGAAGGATTTAGATTACAGTTATGGTCCAGAATTCTCCCCCATGTTGCATCTCTGATCCAAATCTCCTCTTCCCAAAATTACTATTATCTGCTACATGTGGGTAGGAGGCAACACTGGCATCACTGCAGGGGGGGGCGGAGCTCTAAGTTCCGCTGCGGTCAGACCCTCCGTTACACGGGAGCACGAAGCGTCCCCGCCCCCTCGTCTTTGGAGCCATTCAAGTCGGCACCGACTTGAATGGCTCCAAAGGCGAGGGGCGGGGGCACTTCGTGCTCCCGTGTAACGGAGGGTCTGACCGCGGCGGAACTTAGAGCTCCGCCCCCCCTGCAGTGACGCCAGTGGGAAGCAATTAAAGTTGGGTTACTGGCATGGAGGCAAAGGGTTAACTCCTCTTCCATGGTGTGAGGATTTGGTTATTGTAATTCAGATGGATTTGTTTTCAAAAAGCACCTACAGTAGAGCATTGTATTTGGTAGTTTGGCATTTACTGAGGCTGGGGTCTATCCCATCTGGTGCCTTTATCCATGAATTATTTTGTTCCCTCCCAATTCTTTCTACATATTTCATTGAGGACTGTTTGCCTTCGCACTCAAGCCCACTTCTAATGGTTGTCCTCACAGAGTGATATGTCTAACCAACCCCAGACCATATGATAACTACAGATGGTAGTTGGTCTTCCTGATTGCTGATGAGAGGTGGAGGCTTCCATTACCTTTGAAAGTTCGTCTATGATGTTTTGCTGTTCAATAATTTGTAATCTCAGAAAGTTAACTTCTCTTTCATCTTGACTTTGATCCAGGTCATTTAACGAACTTGGTCTCCTTATTGTCCTTACCCTTTGTCTCTAAATAAAGGAAACAGCAAACATTGGGATATTGATTATAATGGTTTTTCAATGAACTTCATAGTCCTGCCCTTTTAGATGATAGGTGAGAACCTGGTCTACTCAGAAACAACATACTTTTTCCAATTAGTTTGTGATTCTGCTTCTTAGAAAGAAGGAAGTTGGAAGATAAGGCCGGTGGCGCGTGATCGCATGCCACCACAATTTGCCCTGCCCCCTCCATGCGGGCAGAGGCGCCTTTAGCCCATTAACTGGGCTACAGTTGGGGGAGGGGCGAGCAAGCTGGTGCGGGACATGCACACCCAACCATTAAGTTCCCTCTTGCCGGCAATCCCCGCCCGCCTGCCCTTCATACAGATTAGTTGGTTGTCTTTCATGGGGCCGGGTAGGATTTTTTTGCTCTCAGTCGATTGGCCTGTGGTTGGTAGTTTTTTCGCCTACTCCCCAGACTGGTGTTGGGTTGGTGTGAATAGTTAATGTTTATTTCTTTCATTGTCACTTTTGGCAGGTGTCGTGCGGGGTGGGTAGGTAGGAGTTAATGCTTTGGTGTCCATTCTGATGTCAGCAAGGGCAGGGGGTGAATCATGACCGCTCACACGTTGCTTGCCCGGCGCGGTGAGGACGGGCTGCCAAGACCCCTGGCTGGAAGTGTCTAAGGCTAGTGCATGGCTTGTCCTGTAGGCCTGCGCTGTCCAGCTGCCTCAACCCTTCGGGGTTGGCCATGATAAGCTAACTCGGACCACGACTGAGTGCTGCCTTGAGATGGTACGCCCGTTGTTCATCCAGATCACCTGGGGGAAGTAGACGGTTAGCACCGTTTCCCCCACCCAGTGCCCCACACACTTGTGTTGTAGTTTAGTTTTACCCTGCTGCAGTTATGTAATTTCAATAAAGTGGCCCAGTCAACCCAAGCCTCTGTCTTGCATGCTTATTTGGGGGGTGCGAGGGTAAAGCCTAGAATGAAAACCATCATACACTGATGCCCTGATTCAGATGATTGTTGTAAGCAATATTGAACATCCAGCCCATTCAGTCTGGCTTGAAATGTGCACCCTGAGTCATATCATGTAGTGTGAATGGGGGTCTGTATCAGAAAAATACAAAAGAAAAAAAATCATTGTGACTGAAGACCTGTGCCTGAAGTATTAGGGCAATTAGGTGCCCTATGGATTTCAAGCTGGTTCTGAACTGCAGGAGCATAATCTATAAATATAATATATTACTAGAATTGTACTATATAATTTTACAATTGTGAGTCCATATACAGTATTCATCTGCATCCAATTAGTATGTACAGTTCTGGATTGAGCAATAGATTCCATGAACGGAAGCTTCCCCTCCCTTGCTGGATTGAAGTGTGAAAGTTCTTACATGTTTACCCCTAAACAGAGGTTAACATCTGTCGGGGCGTGGTCTCGGATACCCTTGAGAATTGTCGGGGCCCCGACACATTCCTACTAGAAAGGGTTGTCTGTTGTGTTGTCCCATATCTGGAGAGATTCCACTCAGGGGCGTCGCTGGAGCGTGGCGGGGGGGCGGGGCGCCCCCGGGTGACGCGCGCCACCTCTGTGATGCACGACACCCTTCGGACGCTCCGAGGCCAGCCCGGGAGCTGGCCTCGGAGCGTCCCACCCCGTCGGCGCTCCAGGGCCTTCTGAAAGAAGGCCCAGGCAGCGCGTCCGTCCAGGTATTTCCCGGATTTGAGGGCAAAAAGCCCTCAAAACGGGTCTGCGCATGCGCGAAAATCCGGGAAATACCCGGATGGACGCGCTGCCTGGGCCTTCTTTCAGAAGGCCCTGGAGCGCTGACGGGGTCGGACGCTCCGAGGCTGGCTCCCGGGCCGGCCTCGGAGCGTCCGGAGGGCGACGCAGGGGGGAGCCGGGTCGCCCCCCCGCGCTGATATCGTAGCGTCACTAGGGTGACGCGCGCCCCCTGCCCCAGGGTGACGCGCGTCCTAGTGACGCTACTGATTCCACTACTGAGGTTAGCTCCTGTTACAAAACTAGAAAGGGTAAGCGTAGAAGCAAAAATACTAGGGAAGTTAAGGGATCAACAATCACAATTCAGTAGAAACCCATGAACCCTGACCACATCTTAATGTGAAATAGTGTTAGTTGAGCAAAAAATATGGGAAACCTATTCATATCCAGGGGTGGCATTTACTTTACTTTAACTTTAACATACAACACACCACCAGCACTCCTGTGAACAATTATAATATTTTAGAACAGGAAGCTGCCTTATATTATCAGAGCCTTGGTCCACCTACCTCTGTACTGTCTACACTGACTGGCTCTCCAGTGTTTCAGATGGAGGTCTTTCCCAGTCCTACTGGGAGATGTGCAGGAATTTAGATGCAAATTTATGTATGCAAGCCATGTGCTCTACCACTGAGCTGGGGCCCATCATGACATTTGTTACCTTAAAAAATTCCTCAAGAACTGAGTTGCGCTCTGCTCTTGTATATATTACTCTGAAAACTTACCATTTCTAAATTTTCCTGCGTTACAAATTTTAATTTATTTTCCATACGACGCAAAGCATGGGACAAATCTTCATTCTTCCTGCTCAAGCGTCTGTTTTTGTCTAGCAGTGGTTTGTACTGGCTTTCTGCTTCTCTTAAGCGTTTCAGCTGAAAAAATATAGAAAAAAATACTATGAAACCATGACATCTTGGTGCTCAATGCATGCACAAGGTGTTGTCACTTGTCATTGCAGAGTTAAATACCTTCTTTCCCTCTGGCTCTCTTTGCTTGATCACCCCGACAGCCAGCAAGTTCATCTCATGTAAAGGAACCACTGGACAACCACTGCATGTAATGTGTAGCTCTGCCTGTGGGCCCAATTAAACGTGATATGTAAGGGTTACATATCACATGTCATTGGGTGATAAGTATACCTGACAGGCTTACTTCTTTTTCAACCAATAATGTCAAGATTAGGCTCCCATGAATGGAGTTAACACTCTCCATTCCTCCCCCAACTGTGGGGAATCTGAGGGGAAGTCCAATCCACATTCTATTGGCTAAAGAAAAACTAAGCCATGAGGGTTAATAACACTTAGGCAGCCCGATCCTGTGTAACTTTAGGCTGGCAAAGCTCTCACTCTGCCAGCTTAAAGCGTTGAAAATGTGCTGTAAAGCACGTTGGCAACTACAGGAGCGTAAGCAGCGCTGGCACAGAGGTTAGCACTGCTCACTCTGTGACGTACCTCATCCCGCACCAGCCAATGCAGGTAAGTGTCGCATTGGTCAGTGGGAGAGATTCATGTACACACAGAGATTCATGTACACCAGGCGTGGGGAACCTCCGGCCTGCGGGACGATCCGGTCTGGCCCGCGCGGGACCGGACTGATCCGGCCCGTGCGGGACCGGACTGGAGGCTCCGCTGCTGCCGCGCGCCTACTCCTTTTAAAAACGGCCTTCCTGGACATGCGCAGAGCGCCGCTGAGGCCGAGAGGGCAATCTCGGCCTCAGTGGCGCTGTGCGCAGGTCCAGGAAGGCCGCTTTTAAAAGGAGTAGGAGTCGACCTTAGTAGTACTAAGTAGTACTGCTTCTGAAAGCGGCCTTCCTGGACCTGCGCAGAGCGCCGCTGAGGCCGAGATTGCACAAGTCCAGGAAGACCGCTTTTAAACGGAGGAGGTGCGGGAAGGCGGTGGCGGCCCGGAGCTGAGGTAAGGAGAGCGGTAGGTGGGTGGGTGGGTGGGTGAGTGGGTAGGAGGGAGAGCGAGCGAGCGGTGGGTGGGTGGGAGAGTGAGCGAGCGGTGGGAGGGAGAGCGGTCAGTGGGTGGGTGGGAGATAAGTTTGTGGGGGGGGTCAAATTTGCGGGGGGGGGATTTCGGCCAGCCTCACGGCCGGCCCGCAGCAAATTTTCCCTATTGGAAAATGGCCCCCCACCGCAAATAGGTTCCCTACCCCTGATGTACACAGAGATTCCTCCACACAGAGATTCATGTACACAGGTTTGTTTCATCAATCAGAGCTCCATAAGTACATCCCAGCTGCACACGCGCACTGAAGCCCTTGGATCACAGTATGCATGCTATCTTACAGGTTCAGCAATGTAACTCAACAGCAGACCTATGTCATTTCAGTTCTAAATTTTACACACTTAAGATTTTTTGCATTAATCTAGAGCAAGGGTTCTCAACCCCTTCCCAGACAAGTACCACCTCTGGCGCCAGTCTCCTGCTGCGTACCACCGAAAGTGACTGGAGACAACATCATCACCAGTTACTTCTAGGTTTTCAGGTTTTCGGAGGCCAGAGAACACAGGTAGGAGGCTCTGGGAAGGTGGGAGGGCCCTTCTCAGCATTCCCGAGAGGCTCGGCCAAAGGCAGGAGCCTCTCAGGAGCGAAAACGCACTGCTGAAAGTGCCGCGTCAGAGCAGGGTTCTGGTGGTCCAGAGGTCTGAGTACCACCAGCAGTCGGCCGATGTATCACTAGTACTAGTACTACTGGTTGAGAAACCCTGTTCTAGAGATTTTTTTATTTCCTGTGGCTTAAAACAAATGGATGTCTTTCACAGTTGCCTGTAGATGAAACATGTCCTCAGCTGCTATTCTTTAGAAAAGGTTGTGCTGGATGATAAATAGCAACTAATGCTGTCCTTTTAAAGACTTTGTTTTATGAATGAAACGTATGGTGGGGGATATTCCACTGCAGCTCTAGAACAGTACTAAGGAAAGAAGAAGGAAGCCAGGAGCTCACACTTCCAATGCTGGCTCTTGCCTCATTTAATATGTAAACCCCATTTGTGACTCCAGATTACACTGCAGAACTGCTGCTCTAATGTCCTCTATAAATTCAGTCTATATAGATTTTTCCAACATGCCATCATGCTTTATTACACTAGCTCTGTGAATTATGTGCTTTGCCACAGTAAATGCCATTAACTAGTGTTTAAATAGGCTTGTATATGGATGTGGTAGCATTTTGCACTTTGAAGAACGAAAAGGGGGGGGGGAGCCAATAGTGTAACTTTATGGCCTTGAACAGAATTCCATTAGGGAACTCCTACCCACAGCAATCTCATTGGGCATGGTCCAGTCAAAGTTAAGCATGCTTTGCTTCTATTGATTTAAACATGAAAGAGAGTTAAGCTTAACAAGCACCCTGAAATCAATGGGATGCAAAAGTGCTTAGCCTTGGCTGGAAAGATATTGTGTCCAAAATCCTGAGAGTGAAACACCACCACCCCCACACACACACACAAAATCAAAAAGCCTTCTTGTGCCCTCTCAAGAAAGAGTGAACACCAAAGCTTCACGAATAGACCTTAGACCATGTCCTAAAAACAAATGGGTGGATAACTAAACTGGGTGTCTCTCCATTGTTAGCTAAACATGCTCTTAGTGTCCTCTGACTCCATCTCAGTGTTTAATAAGTTTATTATTAATTCAAACTGCAAATGGTTATGTCAATAAAGGGACTGAATGGTGGTAACTGAGCTAGGCCCAGCATAAAAACTGGTTGACTAGTCTTATCAGCAAGATCGAACAGTTAACCTGTAGCAGTTCACACAGCAATAAGTAGACGGATAAAGTGCATCTGTAACTATATACATTGGTAAGAAGTTACTTTATGGAAAAGTACATGCTTGCTTACAAGTTCATTCCGTTCCTCTGACAGTAATGCATTCCGGTCTTCCAGCTTCCTGATGATTGCACTTAGTTCAGCTATTTTAAGTTGGAAACGCCGAGCATCCCTTTCGTCTAACTGCTGTTCCTAAAACAAAAAACAACTGCAAATAACTGTTCATCAAGAAAAGACATTTTAGAGCTCTTCCATACCCCATCTTCTTCCTTTTTTGAGTCCATTTCTAATTATAAAAAGAACATAATAATATATGCCTTAATACAGAAGAGACCAACATAAATTTGAGAGAGAGAGAGAGAGAGAGAGAGAGAGAGAGAGAGAGAGAGAGAGAGGATATGTGAAAGAGTAGGCAAATGCAAATGAAGTATGTATATGTAGATACAGATTCACAAATGTTATATTTGGAAATATGGAAGAAAACATTGGAAATTGCTGCAATGTTTCCTATAAATGCCTCTGTTGAACTGAGTGCTTTAAACAGGTGAGTTGCCTGCAATTTTTAGTGGAAATGTCACACTTATAAATACTGATATATTATAAATACTGAGATATAAAATGTAACAAGTATGTGCAATTCTACCATTGCATACATTTCTTTCCCATGGAGCTGTGGATCTAACTGAGCTTCTAAATGGGTCACTTGACAATCATAGGACTGGGTTTTAACCAATCCACAAGTGAAAATGTTTAACTTAAATAGAACATGAATACAAATATAAGAGAATGCATCTTCATTTTTAGAGTGAAAGAACAATTCCAGTATATTAGCATATCCTTTACAGTTTTTTCCCCTATCCACTATTCATTATTTTAATAGCTTTCAAAACACTTGCGTGTAACAGTTTAATTCAAGCCAACAAATGAAAATCTTTGGCTTCTACTGAAACTCAACAGTGGTAGGATTCTTCATTCAACAGGTGCAGGAGAGGCTTGGAACAAAGGCTATAAAAGATTTTGTGTTTATGTTTCTGAAAATCTACATTTTAAATTAAGCAGCACTACAAAAGAAATCTTGATGAGGATCAACAATGAACAGAAGTATAACAAATGTCACGGTAACAAAAAATCTCTATTGTTAGCAAATTAACACAGAAGCTGGAAGGGTGGCATAAGTTACACAGAAAGCTAGTATAAAAGGTTGAATGGCATAGGAGACTGCATAGTATGAAAGAAACAGCAAATAGTATGTTAATTGGTATCTCATTCACCTTCTAGAAGAGCATTGTCTAAAAGCAACAGCATTGATCAGCGCTCCACTGGTATTAGTATTGCTGTCTAAGATTAAGAATGGACTACATTATCCTGAAAATGGGCATGTTATTCCCCCCCCCCCCGTTTTTGGCATAGTAAATTCTGTTTGCAACAATGCCCAATAAACCGCCAGGAAAACAAGCATACACTCATTTATCAGTAAGACATGCATTTGTGAGGCAAGCCTGCAAAGAGAGCATTTCAAGCTGAGGCAAGGGGTTGGAGGTAAGCTAAGCTTTAAAAAAAACAAAAAAACACAAGCTGAATTTTTTTACCCACTAGTAAAAAAAAATTACCCAATTTTTTATCCAACAAAACAAAAAGTCAAAGGTCTCATGTGACCACATTAGACCTTACATCCAACGAGTTTTCCTTGCACTACTAGAGAAAAACGTTGACTAGGATGTGCACGCACTCATCAAGATTTTTGGCATACTTGTTTGTTTTAGGCAAAACCACTAGAAAGTGCTTACAGGACTTCCTGAATGATCTGAAGTGTCTCCTGCACCACTTGCATGAGGAAGTTCCCGCTTGGGGCTGCTCAGATGCCGGTCAGCCTCTCTGAGCTGGGAAAGTTGTTCATCTAAAGCCTCCTTTTGGAACTGAAGTCTCTGAGCATGCCCGGCTTGAACCCCTAACTCTCTTTCCAGCACGAAGACTGCTCTGTCTTTAAATTTGATCTCCTCCATCTATAAGGAGAACAAAATACAATCACATACACGCATGCACGGAACACTTCTGGTGTTGCCATAGAAACTGGCAGCATCCTGCTAGCCGAGCATCTTAAAGACTATACCCAAAGGTAAAATCCATTGTATTCAATTCTGCAGATTTCACACCCTTTAATACTGCAAAGCAGCACCAGCTTTGGAAAATAAGAACAGAAGAAAAGAGTATTTTGAGAGTGATCAATTGAATTACTCAATTTGACATCTTATTCCTTGCATTAAACCACTTGGGGACTCCTGTAGAAAAAGGAAGAAAGCTATTTTTCCCCCTCTGAGGCACTGCTTTGACCATTTGTATATTTTAGCCATCATCTGGCTCACTACAGGCAGTGGGATACTTTTTTACGCGAGTTTCACTGACCTTTGAACAATGTCCAAAATTTTATTATTAATTAGTTGTAGTACTTGAAAGGGTGTGCTTTAAGGTTTAAGAGTTCTGGATTTTGTAGCTCAGGCAATGTGTATTTTTTGTTTGCTCGTTGGAAAAGGGGGTTCAGCTGCTGACGTACTGAGATCATTGCACTTTAAAAAAAATCAATCATGGAGAAAATTAGCTATTTTCCAAGTTAAATATAGCACATAATACTTCTATGATCTGAAGGTAGGAATGGATAGTTGAATTCATTTCAGAGCAGTAGCAATGGTGCCTAGTGGTAAGCAGGAATACCTATTGGACTAGGAAGAGGTATTCTCTGTGAAATAGTCTCTCCCCATGGGTCTCTCTTTCCACCACCAGCATGAGCGTTGGGAGAGATGACTTATTTATTTATTTCAAATGTAATGCATGTAATAGCGACACAACAAATACACAGAACGCATTAGCTGTCCATCCCCTCCTGTAATTAATCTGTGGAACTCCTTGTCACAGGTTGTGGTGATGGCACCAGGCCTAGATGCCTTTAAAAGGGGACTGGATAGATTCATGGAGGAAAAGTCCATCACAAGTTACAAGTCATAAGCAACCTCCTGGTTTTAGAAGTAGATTTTCTCTGTATGCTAGGTGCAAGGGAGTGGCAACAGGATGTGTCTTGTGGACTCCCTGAACCATCTGGTGTGGCCACTGTGAGATACACGAAGCTGGACTAGATGGGCCTTTGGCCTGATCCAGCTGGGCTCTTCTTATGTCCTCCCAGTGCATTCCAACAGCCACTGCTCCAAGTTCTAAGGTTCTAAGCATTCTAAGGTGCCACTGACATGTTCAATTCAGAGCAGCACTATGAGTTCAAGCAGGAACGCTGGTTAGACAGGAGAGATGACTCTGGGAAATATCTACACCCCAGGACCTCCCTCTGTACTAGCAAGAAGCTTGGGACAAAGACTTTATCACTGTCCCTCCTATGCCTTCAGCAGCAGAACCAGTAATGGTAGCAGGAACATTTGTTGGCCTAGAGTGAGGGCTCTAGAAAAGCATCTGCCCCCAGCACTCCCCTTTGCCCCTGCTCCCATCATTCAAGCGAACAGAGCCGGGAGTCACATGATCTCATGACTGATACCATCAATTCCGTCCAGTGTCCTGGATCACTATGAGGACAATAAGATCTGCTTATTGATCTGATTTTGCTTAGAGAACTGCTCTAAGGATCCATTACAGCTGAAAAGTGATATTGTATATACAAATATCGTAATTAAGAAATTAAAAACTCCACAGAAACATTATGACCATATTTTCTGCTTATGTCATCATTTGGCTGACAATAGTTTGGTGGCCAAATCTATGTTCAGTAGTTATTTATTTATCTGCAGAAGTGCGTTCCACAGACCTTTTGAACTTTATTCTTTTGTGCCATTGGAACTTTCTGAGGTGCATGTGTTACAGGTAACTGTGGATTCAATTTTAGGGAGTGAAGCAATCTAACTCTTAAAAAACAAGAAGAAACCTTTGTAAACTTTATCAGCATCCCAGTGGCCATCTGAATACTTTGATTTGATTTTAAGGAATCAAATGGAATGTTTCATCATCTGCACTGTCATTAAGCTGAAACATATTAAATGTCTCTTTTGCTTCTTCGCTTGCTGGAAGAAGTATTTTTGGCTCAAGTCTCACATGCCTTTCTCACCTACTCTCACCTACTTGCAACACAGTACAACTCAAATTCTTCTTTTCACTTTTTAAAAATTTCTCTGCAGCATTGTTCGTTGAAGTACCCAATGCATCATCTCAGTAGTTCTTTCAATTTCAGATCTATTAGGAACAGAATTGTCCTGCAATATGTTGTCAGCAGGTCAAAACAGCAGCTATAGTATGTGAAATGGCTGGCATAGTGTTCATTAGGCTTACCAGATCTCCAACCAGGACAGAGTGCTAGACCTTTAGGAGAAGGAATGTGGGCAGGTGTAGCTTCTTAAACCTTAGACTGTAAGGCTTAGAGCACAATCCTAGGCATGTCTACTCAGAAGCAAGCCCCACTGAACACAATGGGCTTGCCTAGGATTGTGCTGTAAGGTTTAAGAAGCTATACCTGCCCACATTCCTTCTCCTAAAGGTCTAGCACTCTGTCCCGGTTGGAGATCTGGTAAGCCTAGTGTTCATGCATGTGCATTTATTTTCATATGCAACTGAAGGTAAGATTCATTCAGACTTCTGGGAGGAAACTGAATGACAGCTCTAGGAACTCACACTAACAAGAGTTGAATAAGGCATCCCCAAAAGGCAAATATAGGGACAAAACAGAAATCCTAACTTTCAAAGTACCGGAAAATCAAAACTGTCCCTGAGAAATATTCTGTACATGGCTGGAATGTCTGTAGCATGTATGTGGAAAAGAACTTATGACCATCCTTTTCCTGTTAGCTTTTCTCATACAGGGATTCATTCTAACATGGGAGGCATTTCAAACAAGATATCTTACACTTCTATTCTGACGTAGTAAAGTCCTGTGGAAGACCTGTACCATGTCAGAAGCAGCACATTTCAAAAGGCTTTTAGTCAGTTTTTGGCATGAGGTGGGATGCCATTCCACCTGTCCTCAGGTAAACCTAAAACCATCACACGTCTTTTCAGTGGACATAGCTGAGTCTGCCATAAAAATTGAAATGTAACCATCCCATATCTTTTGTCTCTGCTCTGAGCTTTTAGGCTCAGCTAGACTGAACAAGCAAGACGATGGGACATGTTGCCTAGGAGAATGGGAGAACCTCTTCGTCCAAAGTACTCCAGGGGTCACTAGGTAGCTATCATCTATTTATTTAGGAAAGGTTTGTGAATCTTGCAGGTTTTTGAAGGTCTTACAAACCCAATTTGGTGTAAGATATGGCGGCCGGCCGCCGTATCCTATCCAGGTCCCGGGCTGCCCCAGAGCAGCCTGGGTGCACCCGGCCTAGGCCCTATGGGTGCCTTGGTGCAACCCGGCCTAGGCCCTATGGGCCTACTCGAATGTACGCGAGCTCTGGAGCTCGCGTACATTCTAGCCCTCCGTGTAAGGCCGGGCCGGACTTGGAGAGGGCTTTGGATATCGGCGTATCTCGCCGCTGATATCCCCAACTTCTCCAGGCCCGCCGCGACCTATGGCCACCCTCCCTCACCACCTGGTCTCCCCTCCCCCTCCCCTGCAGCTGTAGGACTTACCTGCTCCGGTGGGCACAGGGCCGGGTAGGAGCCGGGGTAAGGGCTGCTGCGACGGCGTCTTTATTCGCCGAGTGCCGTTCGCAACACCCTGCACGCTCCCCCAGCGCACTGCTACACAGGATTGCGCTGTTAGGCTGCAATCCTATACACACTCTCCTAGTCAGGGCCATTCAGAGGAATTTTATCAGGGGGTACAAAGTTTATTTTAGGCCCCTTCCCTACATATGAATTTGGCTACTAGGCCCCCCTTTTTTGCTCCAGGGCCCCCTTTTTGACCAATTTTTCACCCTGGGCCCGGGTACAAATTACCCCTTAACCCCCCTTTCAGAGGCCCTGCTCCTAGTAAGCACCACTGAACTCAATGGGACTTGTACTTCTAAGTAGACTTGCCTAGGATTGCCCAGTTAGCCTTGAAGACTTCCAAGAATATTTCTACCCCTGTCTATATGATTAGGAGTACACTTTTTGAGGAATCTTAAAATGATAGCAAGTGCAGACTACTACTCACATTTTGTAGAGGTGGGCTAACAATTCCTCATACCCAGGAAGTCACATGCACATAACTGGAAATTGCCAGCATGCATGATTTCTACTGGCACGCTAAAAAAAAATCTACGTCTTGAACTTATCGGTTTCCATCAAATAAAATAGAATAAAACTTCATTCCTTCCTTGTCTAGGCATTTTGTGTCAGCATACTTCCTACACAGTACCATCTCCTTTCATTTGAGCATGAGAATTGTTCCTGGGGAGGGGCCTGTCCATAAAATATATCACAGTTTACCTACTTCTGCCATTGTCACAATTTATCATTCGAATACAGCTCCCCCCCCCGAAAAAAAATTATATCAAACATATCGATGACTTGATACTCCAGCACATATTTAATGTATGTGACACATTTAATTTTTTTTTACCCACAGATACATGAATGTGTGGTTGGGGATGTGGGGAATGAGATCATGCTAGAAAGCACCCCCCCCCCCGCAGATGTGTTCCATAGCCCCTCCCCAGTGGATAGTGTTTGTCTGCACAGGCAAATAAGGTTGACCAGGAGAGTTGCTCTCTGTGATTGTAAACATTGATAATTGAGCGGTCACAGTCATAGAGAGAAATGGTTCCCATAGACTGCATGTGTCTGCACAAATAAACACTATTCATGAGTGGTGATGGGGCTACAGAACATGACCATGCAGGGATGGGGCTTGCCAGTGTGTTCTCATGGGTCCCTGACTACATATTTTTGTGCATGCTACCCTGACAAAGTTATAGAAATTGGGACACTGAGGACAATAGAGGTGGGGTTTGGAGTTGAAGAGCCAAAGTGGGTTTTATGAACCTCATATGAAAAGGAAGAACTGAAAGAACACCAAGATATGTGCTTATTAACACTGCATAATAATACAGTACTGCAGCGTTTTTCAAGTTTCTACCTAAACCCTTTTTTGTCAACAGAAGAACCTTGTATGTCTGGCCTTATAGAATCCCTGTGAACTGAAGAGAAATGTTGGGATGTGTTCTAGAGTGCACAGGGGGACTAACCAGGCCTCTTCGGACTCACTGAGAGTGCATAAATGAAGATTTCCTAATCAATCCAGTCATCTTAAAATACTCTGATCTTCTCAATGAGTAACCCCTGATAAGTTGGTGAGGAGCTCTAGTGTTCCCCAGAAGATAGTTTGAAAACTACTGCACCGAACTATTGTGTTGGAAAATGGCTCTCTGCCTCTCATGCATATGGGGAGAGCACTCTGCTTATTTCCACCCCGCATGTGGCTTTGCCATCTGTGAGAATGGCTGGGCAGCAATGGGTCAAGGAAGTGCAGGGGAAGTTCTCTAGGGGCTACTAGACAGCGCTGCAGCCTGGACAGGGATGAGAATTAGGGATCCAGTGTCTGCCCTGAGGCAGCAAGAGTTGGGGGGGGGGGGAGCCAGAACCAGTCTCCAGAGGCTGCCTGGCTCGGGGATGCAAGCTCAGGCTTGAATTGGGATGCCTGCCTTAAAGGCTGCCCAGCTTGGGGTAGGCAGAGCAGTTCTGCTTCCTTGACCTTCCTTGACCTTCTTTCACAGGGGTTGGAGGTGATGGAGCTGGGAGAGCTGCAAGGTTCGAAGCCAGGATGGTTTTGGCCAAAGGAGAGCTTTAGCAGGATGGCTGTCTCCTCCAAGGTAGGTGTCATAAAGGGGTGGAGTGTCCTAAGCAGGACTTTACTGGCGAAATAATCGATAAACATGGCCCTAATTTCTGCCAAACTCTGTGTCACATATGTGTGTGTTGGGGGGGGGAATACTTGGGCAAGGAAACACATAAATGTGACATCACTTTTCAAGCCGTATCTGTAGTCACACATTGTCAAAACTTTGTTGCTTTCTCCCTTGATGCACACCATACTTATAGTTGACCCGTGGACAAGATATTTGGGAGGGGGGTGTTAATTCTCCCCCACCTCTGCTTTTTGCCTTCAGATTCTGAATGCTCACATTCTGTCTGCATATATCATGGAAAACCCCTAAGATATATTCCCCTTTTTCAGAGGAGTTGTAGTATTGTATGAATATGCCCAGAATAAATAATCAAATAAGAACATCTTCCAACTCATGCATCCCACCCAAAATATCTGCAGGAAATCATCTTTGATATGCAATATAATTTTTATATATACTGCACTAGTCATGCTGGTAGACGTCTATATAGCTAGACCATGTTAAAACAGGCAAAATAAATGGTCTATTTTTTAATGTATTGTTCAAAATGTTGCAGATCTACTACAGAATGTCATACAACAAAAGGCTGCCTGGTGTGTTCTTCCCATGAACTGTATAATCATGCTGTAACACACAGATACTTATGAAGGGGAAAAACTAATCTGAAGAAATATGGATTAATCTATTAATCTGAGCACAAAATAGTTCTGTCAACAGGCAACATTTTAATTTAGGGAGGAGAGAAACAGCACAGGAAAGTCCAAAAAGCTTTCGTAAATAGCATGCTTCTCACTAATATTTTAATTTCTGCAAAGAGAGTAATTATGAATTTTTTTGTACTATGAAGAAAACAAAAAAGGACATTTTTCTCACATAAATAAACCACTTAAGTGGGACAAAGAACATGATTTTAACAAAATTAAACATCAACCTATACCTAGGACAGCAGCAGAATTAATAAAATACAATAGACAAACAGACAGACAGATTGATAGACACATGCACTTTTACATGTTCCATACCATGAACGTAAAAGACAGGTTAATGCAGGAAAAGAATGAACTCACTGATAGCGCTGCGTCAGTATCCAGGTGTATATCCCAAAAAGACTAGCTCACCTATTTGTTTCATTACTGTACAAAGCAATGCTCAGGTCTTACATCTGTGTGAGTGCCTTCTGTATAATTTTACCCCCGTTACTTTTGATAGCAGAAGGCCTACTTGTGAAACACAGCCTATGAATATACATGAGAATGAGAGCCAATCGTCTTTAAGAAAATGGCTTGCTTAACAGCATGGATATTTCCACTTTATATTAAGCAGGTTGTCTCCACCAAGAATGCATTTTAATTAATAAACAGCTTGTAAGCAGCACTGCTGCCAATTACGCAAGCAGAATGCCATAAAATATGGGAAACTCTCTTCTCGCCATCTCTTCCCCACCAGTGATTTTACTATCAAAATGCAATTTCTAATATTGTCCTATTCAAGCTGATTTATTGGAGCCATGGTTATTATTTGTGGGACTGTATTAAAACCAATAGGAAATGTTTAATGCAGCATAAGCTGCCTATAGCTCGGTAGCCTTCATAAGCATTGCTAATATAATATTGTAGCAGAAAGAAGGAAAAAGAAAAAGAGCATTTCACACTTGCAGCTTTTGGACCCCAAAAGAAATGAAAATCGTATGGTTCCCAGACAGAGGTTTTAATTGCAAATGCGAAAATCCATGCCAGCCATTGGTTGATGCATCTTGCACATTCCCCTGCAGGCAGGCTGTCAAAGAAAGCAATTAGATTGTACACGAGAAGGCTGTCTCTTGCAGGATCAGTGGTGCAGGTAAATGAGCAGTCAGTCATTTTCTTAGTAAAGAGGTAACTAAAGATCCTGTGATCAAAGGAACCAGGAAGGCTTCTCCAGTCAATATGCCATTGACGCAAACCATCTGTGCACATATTCAGTAGACACAACCCAAGAAAGGACCTCTTAAGCATAGGACACTGATTCAGACCATTGAATTCTGATTCCCACACAGAGCTGTGGGATGGATCTGAAGGGAGCTCTCCAAAGTTGCGGGGGATCTTTCTAAGCACTTGTTACCAGAAAACCTTTTTAACTGGAGATGGCATGCAAAGTATTTGCTCTATCATTAAACTACGGGCCCTCCCCTTTCAATAAAATTTCATACATTAGTGAATAGTGCTTGCATTTATTCCAGTTCTTTCTTTTCTTTCTGTCTCTTTAAACTTTGGATTAAAATATTGAGTGCCAATTCCTTTTTTATTATATATTGCTCCAACTAACCAGTCTCTTATGACAGCAAGAATCTGAGCACAATAACACAAATTGCTGTCTTGCTAGAGAACAAATGAAGCGAATGTAATTCTTATTACAAGAGCAGAACCCACCAGTAAATTGTGCTTTGAATCAATTACGGTAAGTAGGAAAAGTGATTAATTTCTATTGTTAACACATTAATCACATTTATACCCCATTCTAAACATGTTTACTTTGAAATAAGTAAAGGTAAAGGTGACCCCTGACAATTAAGTCCAGTCGTGTCTGACTCTAGGGTGTGGTGCTCATCCCCATTTCAAAGCCGAAGAGCCAGCGTTGTCCGAAGACGCCTCCGTGGTCATGTGGCCGGCATGACTCTCCTTGCCGCAGCGCGTAGCATGCAGCTGGAACACGGAGCGCTGTTTACCTTCCCGCAAGCAGTACCTATTTATCTACTCACATTAACATGCTTTGGAACTGCTAGGTTGGCAGGAGCTGGCCAAGCAACGAGAGCTCACCCCGTCGCGGGAATCGAACTGCCGACCTTTCGATCGACAGCTCATGGTTCAGCGGTTTGACCCACTGCGCCACCCGCTGGCCTATTTACTTTGAAATAAGTCCTCACAAATCTGATTTGCTGAGGGAGAACCAGCATGGCTTCTGCAAGGGGAAGTCTTGCCTCACAAACCTTTTAGAATTCTTTGAAAAGGTCCAGGCATGTGGATGCGGTTGAACCCATGGATATTATATATCTGGACTTTCAGAAGGCGTTTGACACCGTCCCTCACCAAAGGCTCCTGAGAAAACTCCACAGTCAGGGAATAAGAGGGCAGGTCCTCTTATGGATTAGGAACTGGTTGACGACCAGGAAACAGAGAGTGGGAGTCAATGGGCAATTTTCACAATGGCGAGAGGTGAAAAGCGGTGTGCCCCAAGGATCGGTCTTGGGACCGGTGCTTTTCAACTTGTTCATAAATGACTTGGACGGGGATAAGCAGCGAGGTGGCCAAGTTTGCGGATGACACTAAACTTTTCCAGGTGGTGAAGACCAGCAGGGATTGTGAAGAGCTCCAGAAGGATCTCTCTAAACTGGGGGAATGGGCAGCAAAATGGCAGGTGCATTTCATTGGGGCAAGAAATAAAAACTTCACATACTGTATATGTTAATGGGTTCTGAGCTGTCTGTGACGGATCAGGAGAGAGATCTTGGGGTGCTGGTGGACAGGTCAATGAAAGTGTTGACCCAATGTGGGGCGGCGGTGAAGAAGGCCAATTCCATGCTCGGGATCATTTAAAAAAAAGGATTGAGAATAAAACTACCAATATAGTATTATTATGCCATTGTACAAATCCATGGTAAGGCCACATCTGGACTACTGTGTGCAGTTCTCAATTGGAAAAGGTTCAGAAGAGAGCAATCAAAATGATTAGTGGGATGGGGCAGGAAAGGCTACAGGGTTTGGGGCTCTTCAGTCTAGAAAAAAGGTGCCTGAGTGGGAACATGATTAACAGCCCGATTCTATCCAAAGCCGCTCGGATGCAGTGGTACCGGGGTAGGCTCTGCTGTATCCAGCACGGGGCTGGAGGTTTCTCCTTCCCCCGTGTCGAGCCCCAGCAGACCCTATGGGGCTACTCAGAGACGTACCAGCAAAATGTTGTGATGTCACCTGGCCTTGATGCATTTAAAAGCCGATTGGACAGATTTAGGGAGGAAAAGTCCATCATAAGTTACAAGCCATGATGACTACATTCAACCTCCTGGTTTTAGAAGTAGGCTATCTCTGAATGCCAGATGTAAGGAAGTATCTTGTTGTCTTGTGTGCTCCCTGAGGCATCTGGTAGGCCACTGTGAGATATAGGAAGCTGGACTAGATCCTTGGCCTGATCCAGCAGGGCTCTTCTTATGTTCCTACAACTGGTTCTCTATGTTATTAGTTAGCTACCTAAGATTAGAGCCATAAGCAAGGCTGTGAATATGCTATGATTCTTTAATCATGCAAAAAGGAAAAAAAAGTTCCTCAGCATTCTTACTTTTAATCAAGAAAAACAAGTTTCTAGTCCTCATGGCTGTGGACAGGCTTGTCCATGAGGCCAACTGAGGCAGTTTCCTGAGGAGGCATATTGGCAGAGTTACCCGCCTTCACGACTCCTCCTCCTTCCAATCCTTAGATCTGAAAACGAAGAGGGGAACAGAGCAGAAGAGAAAGCGTGGAGGAGAGGAGAGTGGTGGGCTAGACTAGAGGGTCGAAAGTTCTTGCACACCAACTGCTGCATAACTTCCCCTTAGTCAAACTTTAGGCATATGGCAGCTATCACTACTACTACTACTACTACTACTACTACTACTACTACTACTACTACTACTACTACTACTACTACTACTACTATACACCACTTTTCAATAATAAAAGTTCACAAAGTGTTTAGAAAGCAAAATAGATGGAAATAATGTTCCTTATCCCAAAGGGGCTCACAATCTTAAAAAAAAAAAAGGAAGGAAGGAAGGAAGGAAAAAGACACCAGAGAGACGCCAACAAAGAGTAATTAGAAATGTTGAGATGAATGGTTATGGAGCAGAATGTAGTTATGAAGCAGTGAATGAAAGGTATTCTGCAAAGGTTAAGAAATGGTAGTCCTTATGTAAACAGAACCCATATTTCAGTATATGCATCAGATAATTTTTTGGAAGGAAAATTTGAGCTGTTCACATGCTTAGGACAGAGTGTGTGTGTGTGTGTGTGTGTGCGTGCGCGCGCGCGCTTATTAAGAAGAGTGAAATAGTCTTCAGACTTTTGAAGCATACATTCTTTGGGTTTTTCAGATGTGACATTCATATTTGCAACATTTCTCCGAAGGACAGAAACTAGCAGGAGCAGAGATCTTTGATGAATGCATTAGCACAGATTTGACAACTGCAAAACCGTAAGTGTGATCAAAGATCGCATACTGAATGCAAGATACGATTTTTTTAAAGCAGCCGTTTTAAATTCTGCTGAACTCAGCAGAAAAGAGAAGTGTTTGCCAATGATTTGTGAAAATGCAAGATGCAAACGTTTAGAGATCTAAAACTCTAATATCTAGTTGAATCATATTTTCTACCATTTTCAAAATGGGTAATAAGTGCTAATAGTAGGAAGCTGGTGAGATACACAAGTTTCCTCTGAGTTATACAGAACTTTATTCCACATGTCCCCCCCCCCTTTTTTGAAAAACTCAATGAAAAGTGGATACACATCATTTTTCTTTTCCAATCTGTTTTTGTTCATTGTTGCATTTTACACAGCCTCTAAATCAAATATTTGATAAAGGCCTAACAGTGCAATCATGCGCAAAGATCCGCGGCCAGCGCAAAGGGCCGGCCGCAGGACCCTATGCCCTTCCCAGGCCGCTCCGACGCGGCCCAGGGTCTCCTCGTGGAAAGGGACATTCATCCTCGGTGTAAGGCTGGGAGGCCCTGATGGGCCTCCTCGGACGTCCGCTGGCGTATTCCTCTGGTATCAGTACTAATGGTCTGTGATCACTTAGTTCCCTCTAGTTTCGATGTCTAGTTCCTGCATCATTCATGCAGATGATGAAAAATGTGCAGTATTAAATGTAATAGATCTCTGGTTCCTATTATTCGCCTCTGTCTATAAAGTGACATGCTATAAGCATAAAGACATATGACTACAGAGTTATGAAGCATGCTCAGTACATAGTCTAGCATTAAAGTGTTTGCTGGAGATGAATTTGCCTCCTGTTAAATCAGTGCTCTGCTATTAATATGTGGTTTAATTACAATGGAACAAAAGACATTATAACCACATGACTAGGGCATATTAGAAGCTCCATAGATCTTTTGAGTGGCATGGATTTAACATAACCTACACTGTTGCCAAAACATATTAGTGTAGTTTCTCCATCTGAAGTTATTTTCTTTCATGCAAGCTTCACAGATACAAGCGATGTTCAGAGCGGCACACTGGATTAAGTCCATGGGATCACTGATGACCCATTTCCTCCCAGCCCACAGGTGTACGCATTTAACTCCAGATGCGTATATACACCCTTGGGTAAAAATGGTTTTTAATATGAAAATGTCACCCTCTTGCTTGATTAGTAACTTGCATTAGGTTAAAACACCCCTAGGTGAATATGAGTGACGCTTTTCTCCTGTGAAGTGTTAGCTTTTATAAGCATGGGTATCAAAGATGTTAATCACGTTAGATAATGATTTGGTAGGAACTGCTGGGGCTGAAATATAGATATCAGCTAGTAGTCCGCAGCACTACATAAATTCAAGTTTAAGGCTGCAATCCTATGCACACTTTCCTGGGACTCAAGTCCCACTGAAAACAATGGTATTCACTCTTGAGCAAATCTGCATAGGATTGTACTGCAAGTCTCTGTTTTGAGCCTCCGTCAAATAAAAGCCTTGTCTGAAGACAGTCACAAAAGAAGGTAGAGCAACAGAAAAAAAAGTTATTTTCATCAATGTAAAAACCTGCATGCATAATCAAAGATAAGGAAGAGCCTATTTGGGGCTCAGCAATTGTGAGCTGCTGAGTCCTTTACTTGGTATTCCATAGAAAAGCAGTTGCTGGCCTTCAAACAAAGCGCTTGTGATCGAATCCTACAAGGTGGTAAGAGCTGAAATATTCACTAAAGAAAATTGGTTAAGAATTGAAATGGCTTGATTTGAAATGTGGGGTTTTTACAGAAATCATCCAATACCTGGCAGCACAACACACTTATTTTAATTTTGCTATTTCACTACCAAACTGCACATTACGTACAAATGTGTGAAATTTAAGCCTGATGATGGCCACTTTAGTTTGATAAAGTCATTTCAGGCGGGGTAGTTGAAAGTGAAGAAGAGCCAGGGTAGGGAGAAGAGGAGCCAGCATTTAACTTTTTCCCTGCCAGCTGTTTCCTTCTCCAAATCATGCCTCCCCAGTGTCTCTGCCCCCCATTGCTCCAGTTTGAAAGGTACATTTGTGATACCTATAGATATGGTCAGGCTACAGTTACATGTGCATGAATGTAATGTGCAGTTTGGCACTGCTTGAATCATTTTTTGGGGGTTTTTTTTCTCTTAAGGAAAGACATCTATTGGTGTGACTAATCTAACACAAAAGCCAGTAGGTAACCCATGGATCTCAGTTTTGTTTTAGCAACTATTGTAACCCTTAACATGCATTTTAGGAGCATCAGAGATGACATAAGTTGCTATTGCTGCAAGATCCCTGAGCTCACATACAAGATTGTGCGAACGGATAATTATTTCCAGGGAATTTGCACAGCATGATGTGTGAACCCATTCCAAAGGCAGATAATCAGTCTGCAGTGCTTGCGAAATGGGAGACGTATTTTTTTTAATTGTCAGTGGTTTCTAGAAGATTATAATTACACCATAACCTATTTATACCATATTTTGATATTGGCCACATAGATTACTGCAGCCCTGAAGGTTATAGATACAGTTTCTGCTTACTCACTCTAGTCTAGAGGATGTCTCCAGTATAAAAAATGAGACTCTGATCTAGATGTTTCAGAAAAACAGATGGTGGTGTTGGCCACATTTCTCCGTTTTGGGATTCGTGAGATCTGAAGTTCATGAACTACACAAGTTGAATACAATAGGAATAAAACTTTATCTTTTACTTTGGAAATAAAGTGAATCTCCAACATCCATTCTGGATGTTGCATGCATCTGAACAGTACCTACCATAGTGAAAAATTGGATCATTTAATATGGAACTGAAGATGCACTTTATCATTGTCATTCTTATCATGGAAAACAGCAAACAGCTCAATAAACATAATAAATTAGCTGAAGTTATACATCAAAAATTGATCCACTATGAATAATTAACTGCAGAAAGGACCCCTTCCTGAAAACAGTATCCAAAAATAGTGTTAGAAAGTGAATGTGTTGACTTCAGTGTGATCATGGAATATTTGAAGATAAATTTACATTTGCACACAAATATGAGGCTGATTAATATGGAGCGGAAATATTGATTAAAGACTTTGCTATCACAACTGCTGGTTATATCTTAAAATTTTAAGATATTCACTTAAGAGATATTCACTTGCAGAAAAAAGATATTCACTTACATTCACTTAAAAAATCTGAAGAAATTCACTTACAAGTGTAAAATTCATTTACAATGATAAGTGAATCATTGTAAGTCAGGTAATTATGTATCTACAGTCAAATTAGCTATCCTGGTATACCTTATTTAAGATCCTAAAAGACTTCTTCAGTAAATTTATATACAAAATTTAGCAGTTTTTGTAATAAAAGCAAACTACTGTATTATATAATTTGCAAATAAGTAATGGCTAGTCACAGGTCATACGTTGCTTCCTACACAGAATTGCTTTAGGAGTTAAGAAAACCAGAACTTGCATTCAGTGGCCACAATCCAATACAGAGTTCAGTGTGCTTGAGTCCCTTAAAATCAATGGACTTCCGTGCAATTGACTTTGTGTTGGATTCTGGCAAGTACCAGTATGCCATATTTGCAGTGTTGTCTGCATATTACTACATCAGGAAATAAAAAGTAGACCACATTAATCACAAAGATGTTATAATATTGTTAGCCCTTCGACAATAATCAGAAGTCTACCACGCATCTGCAACAATACAATTTTGCAAGATGAAAAAGTAAGGGCATAACGAATTTACAGTGGTAGTAATGGACCATGTGGTGGATTCAGGCTTCATGTAAAGAAGGCTGGAAAAGAGATATTATCCCCATTCTCCTAATATACCCTTCTATCATTTCTACAGTCAGGACAAACCCAGGAAGCCAAGTGGTCTTCATATTTTAGCACATATCCATTTTACAGCTTTGTAAAATGTAATTAAACCCCCCCCCCACACACACACACACACAACTCTACTGCATACTAACCAGTGGTGATGTGAAGCTCATTCCTTGTGGAACTGAAATGATCATTTAAAGAGATGACATGACAGCAGAGCAAGAGACAAGCTGGATCAAAATCTTGTAGCCTGTTACATATGCTTTAGAGACAGCACCACAGACATTTTCATTAGTGCTGGATGAACCTCAGCAGGATCAGTGAGTCTGTTCAGATTAGTCACCCCAAAGCAGGATGCTTAGTCATGTGGATTTAAACTATTCTTAGCATATATACATCAAAACAATACTTCCCATTCAGCCAGCCCTGTTAAAACAATCACAACTATTGACATCTGCACATACCAGCCTGCGAATTTCCCGCTCACACTCTCTCTTTATCCTGGTGATTTCTTCTTGGTGTAGGTGATACACACTCCGTATCTCTGCTGCTTTAATTTTGTCCGCTTGAATAACTACTGATAAAGCTTCTTCCACTTGTTTTTTAGATCCCTTAAGCTCCAAAATTTCCTGCTGCATTTTGATTTTCTCAATTTCAAATCCTTTTTTGGCCTCCTCCTTTGCTTCAGAGAAAAGCACCGTCTTAACCTTATCGGGTGTCCCATCCCGTACAGCATTAAGTAAGGCTTGTAGTCTCTGAATTTCATTATCTTTAATTTTTATAACTCTAAGAAGCTCAGCTTCATGCTGCCTTAAAAGTCCTTCTCTAACAGCCTGGAGCTCCTTCATCTTCTCTTCATGAAGTTTAGCCTTGAGTTCTGTTACTATCACTATGTTCTTATGCAGTTCGTGTTCTTTGATCTGCTTAACTTCCTGATTTTTCTCCCTTTCCAACTTGCTGACCTGAAAGAAAAAGAAAGAATCACACAGTATGTTTTAGAAGCATTTTGCCATAAAGTAGTTATGAATTTAAGAAAGCTGTTATCATGATACCAGCAGACATTTATTCATCATTGCCAACAACTGCTTCAAACCAGGCTTTTCTGCACTCAGGTATGATACCAAAGTACAAAAGACATGCACTGTGCTTTATAAATGAGCTTCAAACACCCTTATTTTTAACCATGCCTAACAACTCTGATAACAAACTTCCACACACAGTCCAGTTCACATAGGTCTTGTCCACTCATTGAGCTCCGCTGTAGAGGCTCTGCTCTTTCCACCACCATCTGAAGTGAGATTGGTGGATATGTGGTAAAGGAACTTCTCAGTTATGGTACCTAGACTCTGGAACTCCCCCACTCAGGAGGCCTGTCTAGCTTTATAGAGGCCATGTTCTTTAGATGGGCCATTGAGATCATTTTTGTGCTACCTGAAATGTTTGCTTTCTGTTTGGTTTTGCTGTGTTACATTATACTGTTGTTTCTCTGGGTTCTGTTGGTTTTCTGATGATTTTAGGGTGTTATATGGTCATTTTTAGCAATGTTAGTTTGAATAGACTGGATCCAATTAGTACTTCCAGAGCAGCAAAAGGAGATGAACAAAAATTATCCCTCTACTACCCTTACTTACAGAATTTCTTCCATTCAAGGAAGTATTAGTTGGGATCTAACTCAATGTATTGTCCTGACTGTTCAATGCTTGGGGAGGGGGTGTCTTTTGCTAAGAAGCATCTTATCACTGTTAAAAGAAAGCAAGAAAACAAACAGAGGTTTCTCGGGGTGATCCTGCATGCCGAAGGGTCATATGGAAAAAATAAGCAGACAATTTGCATGTGTAGACTAGACCCAAATTCAAAGTAACAGCCCGATCCTGTGTAATTTTAGGCCGGCAGAGCTCTCGCTCCACCGGCCTAAAGTGTCACAAACGTGAAGAGGAGGGGGCGTGCGCGGAGGCTGGAGGACTCGGCAGCTGTCACGTTCTGCCCGGATCGCTCCAAGTGGAACGTCACAGCTACCGATAGCCTGTAACCTGCACACGCCACCCGGCTCTTCACAATCATGCCTGGATCGCTTTGAGTGGAACACGATGGTTGCCTATTGCCTGCAGCCTGCATGCACTGCCCTGCTCCAAGATCGTGAGAAGGGGCGATGCAAGAAGGCAGCAGGCAAATGGCTGCCCTTGCGTTTGGTTCGGAGTGTTCTGAGCTGAACGGAAGGGCAGCCATTAGGTGTTGGGCCTGAGGGTTGCCCCCCCCCAGCATTGCACTCAGGGCAGCTGCCCCTCAGGCCCCACCCTTGTGCTGGTGCTTGGTGACCCTATGCACACTTTCCTGGGAGTAAGACTCATTGAACAGAATGGGACTTATTTCTGAGTAGATATGCTAGAATTACACTGTAACTTTATGTAGATACACTCCAATATATCTCTGATTTTTTTGCACCTACTGTAAGAATAACAGGCTACTTCATACACAGCCAGCGCATCAAATTAATATGACTGAAACAATCCTGTGTTTGTACAGTATCTGGTATTGATTAAGAAATGTTGGAAGGATTTCAGTATTAGTATTCAGAAGTAGAAATCTGAGTTGTTAGAATTACACACACACACACACACACACACACACACACACACACCACCACCACCAACAACAACAACAACAACAACAACAACGACAACAACAACATACAAATGGCTTTCTTTTAATAACATCCTCTTAGGAATGCAGCTGCTGCACAAGCAATTCCATGCTGAAATACTGCTGAACTTGTGTTTTTTAATGTGTAATTTACACAAGAGTTACAGAATAGCACTAAATCTCTAATTAAAAATGAGTTAGAAAGAGATGCACTCCATTCAGAACTTGGCTATAATTGCTTGTCTGCAGTTGATATTAGCAACATACTAGGTGTATCTAAACTTGATACAGTGCTTATTTCTCATTAGTGACTGCTGGATTTGCATTGCAAACTGCTTATTCGCCAGGGATGGCAATATCCAATATATTACAATAAAAAAAATCAATAGTGGAGTCTGGAGTGGTTTGTATTTATAGCTTATTACTAACATACCTGGACTGTATAAAGCTTAAAATCAGAGATGAACGTAGACTGGGATAGTATGTCTGAATGGCAGATTTTTTTAAATGCTTCTAATGCTGCAAATATCAGCATACGGCAACTGGTGCATGCTGGATGGATCAGATCTTGTTAGTTAAATTTAGCAAAGGCCAGTTTATATGGTCTTGATCCAAAGAGCTACGTTAGCCATGCCCAAGGGGTTGGTTGTGCATACACTGTAGGATTTTTGACTTTTTTCCCTTTGGACAGAAGAGACCCATGCTATTGTCACAAACTGCTTTTAAATGTAGCTGCCAAGTGATGGGGTGGGTGTGGGTGGGGAGGCTGCTGTTCAAGAAACATAAGCAAGCCCCAAGTCTCCTTCCGTCAGCCCAACAAGCAGTGCAGTACTTTGGATCCAAGTCACTATCTTTACTACCGTATGGAAGTGTCTGGCCACAAAGTTAAATCTCACAGCAGCCTCTGACTTCTTCAGCACTGCTTTTTATCCAAAAGTTGCATTACAATGAGTAATTAAATGCCAAATTAGATGTTACAAAGCAGACTTGTAACAGTTTTGTTTTATTCAAAAGCAGTTGTGGGAGGCTGCAAATTTGGTTGGATAACCAATTGCTGGTTCAAAATTACCTCCCAGATGCTTACTCTGGGAGAAAAATCCCTACAGGTACACATATTCCCCCCCCCCTCACAGGTGGAAAAGCAGTTGCAGGACCAATTTTGAGTCTTGTGCAGGAACACAACAACACTAGAACTAGGGGACATTCACTCAAATTGAGTGGAGGGAGTATTAAAACAGACAAAAGAAAATATTTCTTTACCCAGCGTGTAATTCATCTGTGGAACTCCTTGCCACAGGAGGTGGTGATGGCACCTGGCCTAGATGCCTTTAAAAGGGGATTGGACAGATTTATGGAGGAAAAGTCCATCACAGCTTACAAGCCATGATGGGGAAAAGCAACCTCCTGGTTGTAGGAGTAGGTTTTCTCTGTGCCAGGTGCAAGGGAGTGGCGACAGGATACAGGTATCTTGTTGTCTTGTGTGCTCCCTGAGGCATCTGGTGGGGCTACTGTGTGATACAGGAAGCTGGACTAGATGGGCCTTTGGCCTGATCCAGCAGGGCTCTTCTTATGTTCTTACGTTCTTATGTTCTTAACTTCCTCTACCCACTCCACCAGCAAATGGAATTGCTCCCCAAGGACCCGCTATGTGCAGAGGGGAGCATTCTTGATTGGCTGGAGGGACACGGAAAGGAGGAAGTGCCTGTATGAGTCTGGCATGGGCACCTCCACCTCCCTCCACACTATCAGTCAATCAAACCTGCTGTTCAGAGACCTTCTGCATGCAGAGGGTTTCCAGGGAGAGACCTGCCAGCCAGCTAGGTAAGCTAGAGATGAAGATAGGAGACAGGTTGTGGAAATGACTGCTAGCTTAATTAGGTTTTTTGAAAGTTTAGACAAACTCATGAAGGAAAGGACAATTAATGGGTCTTTGCCTTGATGGCTAACTTGGAATCTCTATGTTCAGAGGCCACAGAGATTTGTAGGTGAAATTTGTACAATACAAATTTGTCAGTGCTGAGGACAAACGTAAGAGCGTTATTGTCTTTGTGCTGTTCTTGAAAGATTTCAAGGGATGTTGAAAATGTTGGAGACAGGATGTTGAGCAAGGCAAATCTTTGATTTGATTCATCAAACTCTTACGGCCTAATCCTATTGAGATTGAACTGGTGCACGGAGCCTTTTGTGGCACAGGAACCGATGGTGCCACAAGGTGGCGGCACTCCCAGGATGCCAACGAATTGCCAGCCACCTGCCAGACCAAGTAAGGCAAGAGCAGAGGCGGAGTACGGCAAAACAGGGCAGGAAGGGTGTGTGACAGAGGATGGGGAGGTTGTGGGAGGGGTGGATCTGGCGGTAATGGCACATGCCTAGCCCCGTTTTCAGCAACCTTCCCGCCCCCTTTCTCACCTCGGACGTGCACCAGCAAGGAGATCCACTGCAGGTCAGGAGGCTTACACAGGTGTAAGGTGGTTTAAATTTTAGCCTCCCAATCCACTCCCACACTCACACTGGTGCGGCTGCACCAGTGGGGGTGAGGGAAAGGATAGGATTGGGCTCTTGGATTCTTAAATCCTCCAGTTTACAGGGGTCAGGGCATAACCCACATTATCTATTTGTTTTGCAAATTCAAATCACGTTAAACTAAATTCCTTCTTCTAACAGGAGAGCAGTAGGCTATATAAATCATAACATACTGTATGTTGGCTATCCCTATAATTAGAATAGAAGCAACATCAGAAGACACAGTTTAAAAAGTAAAACACATTTATTTCTGACTCTGTTATTTTCCTCTCGTTTAGTAAAGGACTGCAGGTGAAAACAGTCTCATCAGTTATCCTGGCAGGGCTTGTGATGCTCCAGAGAAATCACCAGTAGTGCTGAGACACACGCTCTAATGATTCATTGACAATATATACAGGCTTGTCTGACATTTATGGGTTATTTAGAAGCTATATTGGATGGAATATATTCTTTGGTACTTTAGCGTGCAAATAATGCTCAAAATCAAATAGTCACTCAGGGATGAAAATGGTTGTACGCATAAATTATATGGGTACAGTTTTTCCTAGGTTGTGTAAACACTCTATAAAAGCTCAGGTCATTTATCCCTCTGTCACTCTATCTCTCTGTGATATATTTCTATCCTGACTTTCAATCTGAAGACTTCTAACAGCATCACTTCAAAAATTGATCATGAAATAATTCAGAAATGCAATAGGATAAGCTAACAAAGACCACAGTGAAAATACAAACAAACAATATTATTATTAACATAACAGCAACACAAATGAGCTTCCCCAACTGTTTGCTGAAAGACTCAGGTATTTGTTGCTCATTGATACATCACTTGCTGAAATCGCTGGGTTCAGCAATGGCCAAGTGGGCCTCTCTACGTATCTCTACTCTAAGAAACACATCCCACAATATTGTGTGCCACAACAGAGAAAGCTCTGGCTCATGTACCACCTGCCATACCTCTCTGGTGACGGGAGACGGAACGCAGAACTTCTGGTGTTTGTATGGATAGTGGTCCTTATTAGGCCTAGTGGCCTGTGCAATTGTCTCAATATTTATAATGTATTTTTACTATGTAGTTTTATATGGTTTAATCTTTTCTTGTTAGCCACTTTGGGGCCATTGGCCAAAGGTGGGCTATAATACATTGATGGGTGAATGAATGAATGAATATTGCCTAAATACGGGCCTGCCTCCCTACCTCTTTACCATCTCCCACCTTACTGCTTATTCTGTTTATGTCTTCTCCACCTCTCTTCTTCCCCTTTTAACCCATATTTTTCTTAATCTTCTGGTTATGTTTCTTAAGTAAGCTAAAACAACAAAGATTCTTGCGGATTTGTAAAGACTGAACTATTTATTTCAGCATAAGCATCACATGAAGTGGGATACAGTCCATGAAGGCTTATGCTGAAATAAATTGGTTAATCTTTAAGGCGCTCCAAGCTTCTTTGTTGTTTTTGCTGCAACAGATTAACACAGCTATCCTTCTCAAAGTCGTTAAGCAAACTATTGTTTCGCCTTCAAAAAAAATATTCCTATTTGTAACTTGGATCTTTCTAACTATCATCTCATTTCTCTTTCCCCATTTCTTTTCAAGTTCCTTTTGTGGACTGCTTTCATCTCAGAGCTGTGGCAAAACACAAGGGGCAGCAGCACCACAAGCTAAATGTACAAAAACAAAAATAAGGGGTGCAGGAGATGGTTTTAATATACCCCGTATTGTCCCGAGTTTAAGACGCACCTGATTATAAGACGCACCCTTAAAGTTTGGTGCTATTAAAAATTTTTAATTAAATCACTGGCATTAAATTGCAACAGCCTGATTATAAGACGCACCCATAGTTTAAAAACTTAAATTAGGAGAAAAAGTGAGTCTTATACTCAGACCAATACGGTAATTTAAAACACACACAAACCATTTGCACTTCCAGTGCATTTTGAGACAAGCTCTTCATCAGGGACTGAAATGGTGTTAACATAAACAGCACGCCCAGAATTGTATCCTCCTGCAGAACCCTAATTAAGAGCTTGTCTCAAACCATGATGGGACTGCAAGTGATATTTCATTAAACTGTTTCCTGACTTACAGCGCAATCCTAACCAACTTTCCAGCGCCGGTGCAGCCACAATGCAGCCCTGAGGTAAGGGAACCAATGTTCCCTCAACTTGAAGAGGTCTCCATGACTGCCCCTGCACTGCAAAATGCAGTGTGCACCCTGTTGACATGGCTACACCAGCACTGGAAAGTTGGTTAGTTGCACTGTTATTAATGTTGTTCTTTCTGTCCTCTTCTCAGGACCCAATCCTAGCAGTTACGACAACAGAACCTACTGTCATAAATGGCCATACAGCGGTGTCAGCAGCGTCACTGCAGGGGGGGCGGAGCTCCAAGCAAGTGCTTTCGTCGGCCGGAATGGCTCCAAAGGCAAGGGGGCGGGACCGCTTTCTCCCGTCGTGTAACGGAGGGTCAGAGCCCGGAGGGTCAGAGCCCGATGGAACTTGGAGCTCCGCCCCCCCCCTGCAGTGACGCTGCTGAGCTGTGTGCTGTACATGCTGCAGGTGACCATTTTGGAACTGCCGCCACAAACAGTGACAGTGTTGCTCTAGATTGCATGTCTGATGTTTTGGGGTTATTTTTGATAACACTTGCTTTTGCCCCACAAGTCTAGATATAACTTCTCTGCTTTTTTTCCCTTTGCAATATTTGAGTTCCAGTCTGTTTTTGAGTTTCATTGGTCTCTGTGTCCTTCATTCCCAATCATCTTATCTGTCTATGTTTTCCGTGAGCTTGTGGTAGCTGGCATTTCCATGTTCTCTCTCACCCTTTCCTTGGTATAAAGAGGAATCTAAAGATAAGAAAGGACTTTCAAGCTAAAATCCAGAAAAATAATGAAGCTAAAATTTGATATTAACAATGAAATTGTAGGTTCTACATACACATACAGACACCACTCATGGACTTCAGTTCTCCAAGAAGGGTTGCATCCTAAAGCTGACTTACAAGGGGAAACTAGCATTATGCTTTAAAAAGCTAATTCATGAAATGAAGAGGTAAGAATTTAAAAATTAAAAAGAAAAGGTCAACACTTTTCTAAAGTGAATGCAATGGGAACAATGACTGCAACAAGAAAATGGGCCCAATCCTATCCCACTTTCCAGAGCTTATGCAGCTGTGCCAATGTGGCATGCGCTGCATCCTGTGGTGGTGGTGGTGGTGGGCAGTCATGGAGAACTCCTCAAGATGTGAATGTTTGTTCCCTTACCTCAGGGCTGCATTATGGCTGCATTGGTGCTGGAAAGTGGGATAGGATTGGGTCCAGTGTGGCATAGCTAGACCAGAGCGGCAGCAAGCAGTTCTGCAAGACTCTGTTACACCAGAGTTAGCGCCCCTCCCCCTCACTGTAAGAGCCATTCCAGCAGCGACAGCAACATGCGGGACACTCCCCCGTCGCCGCCGTAATGGTTCCAACAGCGAGGGGGAGGAGCAGCTGACTCCGGTGTAACAGAGTCTTACAGAACTACTTGCCGCCACCCTGTTCTAGCTGATCAATACATCTGAAAGACTATATTATAATTTGACTTTTATTTTCCTAAAAAAGTAAAAGCATAACATTCCTAGGGAATTTTTATCCATAGATATTTTACATGTTTTATAGGTTTTTGTCAGCTGGACCAAGGAACGTATGAAACCCACCAGAGAAGTGTTAGTCTTACATAAAAGTGCGCATCCTCCCTCAAAATACCTGAGAAGTTTTACCCAAGGATATTTGAAGCTATCTGTGGTGAACAGGCCTATATCTTCTGGTTTAACTCCATTTTGATTTCTCAGTCTTTTGGATTCTCTGCCTGCTTGTTGCAGTGCCTTGAAGATTGGCAGGTGTCCAGCAACCATGAAGTTGCATTTTTGGTTTTGTCCTGCCTCGGGAGTCTTATCTGTATGGGAACTGAGTTGGTTAGTCGTTCCCTCATTATTTCAGCCACCTGTGTTAAACATCACAAGACTCTTTCAGTTGGGAGGGGGATGAGGAGTTTGAACGTCTGTCATCTTTTGATTGGTCAATTGCCTTTGTCCATCCCCTGATCCCCAAAAGTGTATTTAAACTGTCCTTTGAGGATCCATTTTGGAACATCTCATTTTCACTTACTGCCTGTGTGCTATGGTGTTTTGTGGAGTTGGCTTCTTGGGCTGAACTGCCCTGATGCCTCCCAGCCAAGCCTGGCTGGGTGGGCCCCTGCACAGCATCCCTGCTTGGGATGGCTGAAAACCTTATTCCATCTTTGGTGAGTTCTTTGGGGAAATGTAAGCTTAGGAGTTATCTCTTTTTTTTGTGTTCTGTCTGTTAATTTGTATGTAGTCTGTATGCCTTATGTATTTAGCAGTTTACTGCCTTATTTATTCCTGTGTCTCTTCTATGCCTTTTGCATAGCCTAAATTAAATAAACAACTCTATTTTATACATTGTGTGTTCCTTGAACCAACCCAAGCTAAATCCAAAGTCTACGCTGGCCACACGCTACCCTGTTCTCTTTCACGTTGAGTCATTTGGACTACTCTTGGTCAGGGAGTTCACTTGACCAACGGTCCTGTACTCTGTAGCCCCCCCCCCGGAGGCTGGGTCTGGGGGGAGTTAGGAGGCCCCAGCTGTAGGCTTACCATCTTCCCGGAAATGGCCGGGAAAGTCCCGGCAACGGCCCTTTGTCCCCCCCGTCCCCCCCGAACTATGTTTAAATCCCGGCCCCGGCCCGCCGGCTGCATCGCGGCAGGTTGGAGCTCTTCTGAGACTCTCCAGAACAGCCCGAGTTCACTCGGGCTGTTCCGGAGAGCTCTCAGTCTCGTCGCGTATTTGCGCGACACTGAGAGCTCTCCGGAACGGCCCGAGTTCACTCTGGCTGTTCCGGAGAGCTCCCAGCCTCGAGGGAGGAAGTCCCCGCCCTCGGCCATGCCCCCGGCCACACCCCCAGTCACACCCCCAGTCCCGGCCGAGTGCCGGGGAATCTGGTAGGCCTACCCAGCTGGTGGCAGTCTACCGTTGTTGTTCCCCTTGTTTTGGGGTGCCCCCCTCCTTGTCCAGGTTGGGGGGAAAAAGGAGCAAGGGGGGAGTGGTGCACGCCGGTTTGCTGGCCTTGTTCTGTGCTGGACTCAGGGTGGCCATAAACCCCCCTTCTCTACACTATCTTTTAATTTCATTGATGTTGCAATTTCAGTAGCAGCTCTAGATAAACTATAGAGCTGCTACTGAAATTAATGCTGAAAGAGTACCCGCTTTGTATGTCTGCGATTCTAGGATCAATTCCTGGCATCTCTACTTAAAGGATCTCTATAAGCCAACCTTACCATGAAACAGTTGATTCAGGCAGCAAATCCAGAGGGAAAACAATTTTCCAACCTCCATTTCCATATATCATTAAAAAAAACACAGAGTTTTCATGCAATGCAAAGCTTTGACAAAAATATGATTTGTCTTCCGGTCTGGTAGAGTACATACTTTGAAAGCAAATACAAGCTCCAGGCTGTCATCCACACAGTAAGCAACAATAATTTAATTTTGGAATTAGAAGCTAGATTGTACTCAATAGAAGTTGCCAAGTCAGCCTGTTTAATGTGTACCGTGTATAGATTTATGCTATCATCCCCCCGTCTTGGCAATTTTGCTTCTTGGTGTATGGTACATGCTGATACTACAGCTGCTTTTGCCTCCATAGGGGACCAATTAGAGAAGCCACTAAATAATTCATCAAAATGTGCACTCATATAAAGGATGGATCTAAAACAACCTTCAGGCTTCATTCCACAAGAGTGCTGTAATATTAAGAGGAGGGTCCTGTTTAATGTTTACTACATCTTTTTATGATCAACTGTTCAATTTACAGGTGCAGTACTATGTTCTCTTGCAAAGAATAATCTAATAAATGGATACACGTTATATCTTTAACAAATGTGATTATTTATTAAATCACATCGTCACAGTGTGATGAAACACACCAAATCATACTGTATGGTGTTTCTGCACAGAAAGATTGCTATGGAAGGGCTGTACATTCCAGTTCACCCACCATATTGTTTTGGGTGTAGAAGTAGTAATACAATGTCTTTCATTTTGATTAATGGGGGGGGGGGAGAGATGCACACCTTACTCTTTTCTTGCTGGAGCTCTATTTGAATGTCTGTGAGCTTTGCCCTGAGGTCTTCGTTGGCAGCTTGCAAGGCAGCTAAGGCGTCAGGTCTTTCTCCTTTAGCTCGAAAGTTGGCACCCTTCTTTGACATTGTGAGATAGCGTGACAAGAGAGGTAAAATCCTGAGCAGAGACCTGCCGTTCCTGTCTATTCCTTGATTCGGTTCCACTCCATTTTCTCATTCACCTGTAAAGACAACCATATTTATGTGTATTTAAGGGCCCATCGTTAGCATACAAGAATACAGCAAGACTCATTGAAGAAAGTAGAAAAGCTGCATCTGAGAAGGCATTTCAAGAAATCTTGTGTCTTTGGTCCATTTGCTTATCTGTAGGAAACTGAAATGCCAGTCTTCTCCAAGTGACTCTGCAGAGTCTAAAAGAACAAGTATGATATGATTGTGACAGTGAAGAGGAGGCAGAATATTTGCAAGGACTTCGTGGAAATTTGAATTATTTTGTTTTTCTCATTGCAGAATGATTGTTGAAATCTCTGCACAATGATTCAGAAGGAACTACTGTAGGTTGTTATACATGTCTAGGCTTACCAGATCTCCAACCGGGACAGAGTGCTAGACCAGAGGTTCTCAATCTGTGGTACGGGTACCCCTAGGGGTACGCGGATCTCTTGCTGGGGGTACGCCAAGCCCTGCTCCTTATCCGCCCCATCAGCAGCTAATTAAGTGTTAATTAACATGAACTTTAAATTGTAATTATTTTCGGAGCCCCTCTGTCTCTCTGATTTTGGTTTTGGGCTTATTTTTGTACTTTGGAAAATGTACTTTGGTGGGGTGGGGAGGGAAGAGCTGATTTTGGGAAGTGTGACTTGGAGGAAAAAAGAGATCCTTGCATGTGTGTCTCTCCCCCCCCCCCCCATACACACACACAGAGTTAAATAAGACATTTTTTCACATTGTTTAGTACTTTTCATTTAATGATTAATTACCTAATTAATTGATTGATCCAATTAATTAGCAGTTAATTAGCAGGGGGTACTTCAGAAAATTGGACCGTGATAGGGGGTACCCGGGCCTCCAAAGGTTGAGAACCCCTGTGCTAGACCTTTAGGAGAAGGAATGTGGGCAGGTGTAGATTGTTAAACCTTAGAGCACAATACTAGGCATATCTACTCAGAAGCAAGCCCCATTGTGTTCTGTGGGGCTTGCTTCTGAGTAGACATGTCTAGGATTGTGCTTTAAGGTTTAACAAGCTACACCTGCCCACATTCCTTCTCCTAAAGTTCTAGCACTCTGTCCCGGTTGAAGATCTGGTAAGCCTATACAATATGGGCTTTTGATACTACTGTAGTTCTGATAATCTACATCAGGGGTGGACAACCATCCACCATTAGAGCCTCTGCGTTCTTATGCGTTGGGTAGAAGACAGAATCTTGGCAGCTGCAAGTGCTGATGGTGCTGCTAAAGCAGCTGCACCTGCTGAAACACCCTCACTGTATGCCAGGAGCATTCATGTTGAAAGGTTGTCCACCCCTGATCTGCATCAATCTTTTTCCTGAAAATTTGATTGTTGATGGAGTGCAGAACACGTTCAATATACCTAATATTATGGTCTCTACATGGATATTGCTAACACAATTATAATATTTTCTAAGAAAATTAGGATTCGAGTCCCGTTTAGATTAATGACACTTATGTTAGTCACAGTTGACTTGTCTCATCGATTTCAATAGGGCTTAGTCAAGAACAACTTTCTTAGCATGGACCCTTTAATTTTACATACAGGTAAAAAAGTGAGGATGCAGTAGCACTCGTGCACAACTCCTGTTTATGCCAGATGTAGGTTTGTACAGGAAACCTCATTGTAGACTGTGGATTGTGCTCTGTGTGTTTTTAAATTATAACGCGTGCTGTTATTGTATGCATTGTCATCATATGTCATTTGGTCTGTAGTCATACTGTATGATAAAAATGTGCAATTCTAACATAAAGAGTTTCCAATTCAAAGAATACAATACTTCTAAGGCAAATGTAGCAAGCATATTACGAAGAAACTTTACTTTCTTGTCAGCGTAATCCTGAGGATTGCGTTGGCGACGGAACAAGCGTTCCGTCGCCAGAAGCAGTTGTGAACGGGCCGTAAAACACGTTCACAACAAGGAGCAACAAGGAGCCGGTCTCCCTTGCTCCGTCACGCCCGAGCGGCCGCCGGAGTAGGCAGGTAAGGATCCGACTGGCGCAGGGTGGTTCAGCAGGTGGGCCATTAGCTTAGCCGGCCTGGGAGGGGGGAGGGGGATGGCCTCGGCCATATCCCGGTCCCTGCCGGGTGGCTAGGCCATTACATGGCCTCCTCCAACTTAGCTGGCAGAAATTCGAGGAGGCTGATCAGGCCTGCCTGGAGTTTCACCTGGGGAACGGGATGAGCGTCCCCTTCCCTGAGTAGACCTCCGGCCCGGCGGCAAAATGGCCACCGGGGCTCAGGATCCAGTGAGCGGCCGTGGGCCGGATCCTTACACAGGATTGTGCTGTGTATAACCTAAATGAATAAGAAAAACATGTTGTCAGCTTGTATGTATGTCACTTCAAGATGGCCCAGATTCCCTTTGTATTCAAGGGCGCTGCTGCCTGTTCATTAAAACTATGAGGTATGTCTAGAGATTAGGCACTGTATCTATTTGAAAGTCTTATCCAGTCTTTTTAAAGAGCTTAGAATTCACTGTTAATTAAATTCCAGAATGCACACATTGTAAACAATTTGGCAAAAAATTCTTTGCATTCTGGTGCAGCTCCATAAAATTTCCAAACAACTCTGTGGAAGTTCTGTTTATAGAAAACGTTTGAGAGCTTGCTTATAATTTTAAAAAGATAGTCTCCAGATTGTCTAATTATTTGTCAGTCTGCTTCAACCGATTCTCCTTGTCACAGCCACATGCAAATTTTGCAAGAGTTTGCATTTACTGAAAGACTGGGATCTTGCATAGAAAATACCTTATTTGCCTTTAATGGGGTTTTAATTTATCACTTTGCACTGATTATGATTATGAATTGATTAAAATATATTGCTACTGCTAATCAGAGAAAGACAACAAAACATTAAGACTATTGTGTTCAGTGCTTTGGTCATTAACAATGAAGCCACAGATCACTTTGGTTAGAGTATTCGCACTGTGCTTAAGAACCATCCATCCCATTAAGGCTCTTAGCTTATTTTACTCAGAAAGAGTAGGAGGTAGAGGGTCAAGACCCCAACCATTGACCCCAAAATGGACTGCTGGAAACTTCTGTTGTTGCATCATCCACGACTTCTTCCACCACTTCTGTTGTGTCTCTGTATTGGCACCAAATATGGAAGTATTTGCATTTTGTTGATTGTACTGCTTAGTAGTAGTAGTATTGCAACAGCAAGGATGTTGTTTTTTCTTCTTCTAATTCATACATTTCCCAAACAAACATGTATACTAACTGAACCTTTACTACCTAAGAGCATAATCTAAAATATCTGGTCATTCAGTCAATTACTATCTCTTGGCCTAACCTACATCACAGGGCAGCAGTAACGATATAATGAGTTTGGAAGAGCCACGTACTAGAGCCTTTTGGAGAAAGGGTGGAATATAAAAGTAATCAATAATGATAATGTATTGTGTGAGTTAGGGTGGTAACACTTCTGTTCCTCTTGACATTTTCACATCCTTGACATTCTTTCCATCATAAACTTAGAAGCCTCCTGTAGGCCCTACTCCCATGTTTTCCTTGGCATTGTATTATGCTTGGTCAAGAATCATGAGAAACAAATTTGTTTTATCTTACTGACACTTGAGGGGATCCATACAAGTTTTTTTTTTTCCCTTGGGCGTAGGTGCCTAACACAGCCAGCCATTATTATAGGGAAATGTATGTTCCTGGGACACATGGACATACCGTCACTAGTGTGTGTGTGTGGGGGGTCCGCACTCAGTGACATGCTGGGGAGGGTAACGCGCCGTGTGCCAAAGGTGCAAGTCGGAAGCGACTCGCACGGCTTTGGCTCGCAGATGGAGTTGCAAAAAAAAGCTGAAGCACAGAGGTGACACCCCCTTGGCTGCCTTTGGCTCTCTTCAGCTGCTCCACCTGAGAGCCAAAGCCGCGCAAGTCGCTTCCAACTTGCGCCTTCAGCTCGCAGGCAGAGCTGCCAAACAGAGCTGAAGGCAGCCAAAGGGGTGTCACCCCTTCTGGCCCACCTTCTGCTTCACTCCACTCCAAGTGGATTTGCTTAGAGCAGAGCGAATAGTTCCGGGTCACAGAGTTACATACAAATCAGATCCAAATACTTTCTCCTTTCTTAAGCCAGCTGCTATTTACCTTGCCTTCTGATGGGAACAAAATCCCTGGCTGCACAAGCTACCAGCAAAACAGCAACACGTGACCTAATTTCTTCCTCGTGATCCCTAATTACAGTTCAGTTTTCAATAGACTGAGTGCTCTTCAATTCATAACAACTGAAGGATGCCAGGAAAGGCTGCTCAGAATGTCAGATTATATCCAGTCCATTAATAGATCAAAAAGATGTGGCTTCCTTCTGTGTTGTTTAATTGCATGCTCCAGCTTAAATCTCTATGCTCCTGTGCTTTTCTTTACAAAAAAAAAAAAGCCCCAGCCAAAACAAAATATTAAAACAAGGCATAGACTCTATAATACCCTATATCTGCTTGTCCTTTACATATTTTAATTTTACTGTGAAGAGCAGTGGTTCCCAACCTTTAGGAGACTGCAGATCACGGAGGCAAAAATTGGAATCGTAGTGGATCACACCAAACCCCCTCCACCTCCCTGCACACAAAAATACAATTAAATTTGTAATAATTAGAAAAGATTTATTAGGTTTCGTACTTACATTTACATGTCAATGATTATGTATTGTATTTTGTACTGTGATTTAAAAAAGAAAACAAAAAATTAAAACAATGGGGTAGGTATCTTAATGCGATGTTTGCGCTTCCATTTGCTTCACTAGCTGCAAAATTCTTCGGTTGATACTGCTACTCAAAGTGGGGGTCAGCGCTTATTATTATTAAGACAGCTAATTGGTCATCTAAAATCTGGGAAGGCCCCTGGACTGGATGCAATACCCCCTGAATTTCTTAAGAGCGAGCCAGAATGGTGGGCTCAGTTGTTAGCCCCTCTCTTCACAAAGATCAATGAAATTGGATGTGTCCCCCAAGACTGGCGCTCCTCGGTTATTGTTCCTATCTTCAAAAAGGGTGATGCTGACTCCCCAGCTAATTACAGACCTATCAGCCTTTTGTCAGTTGTGGGTAAGATCTATGCAAGGTATCTGTACAGCAAGCTTTTGGCCTGGGTAGACTTGAATAGTATACTTGGACCAGAACAAGCAGGATTCCGGCAAGGCAGATCTACTGTTGACAACTGTCTTATTCTCTCCCACATAATTGACAAACAAGTCAGGGTATCCAGAGCAAGATTATATGTGGCTTTTACTGATTTAAAAGGGGCTTTTGATTCAGTAGACAGAGAACTGTTATGGAACAAGCTTAGTTCACAAGGAATAGAAAAAAGACTCCTGCTATTGATTAGATCCCTCTATACCAACAACTCCTGCAAAGTGCGGTGCCCGCGAACTGGGGCCCTATCCCAGTCCATATCTGTTAATAAAGGAGTGAAGCAGGGATGCATTTTGGCCCCCCTATTGTTCAATTTATTTTTGAATGATCTTGCCCTGGCCCTGGAGGATGTAAACAGTCACTGTCCATGTTTGGGCAACTGTCAGGTACCGCTGCTTTTGTATGCGGACGATATGATTCTCCTTTCACGTACTCGTGTGGGTCTCCTGAGGCTACTTAATAGATGTGCTGAATACCTAACAGCCAACAAACTGAACATTAACTATGCCAAATCTAAAATTATGATTTTTGCAAATAGATACAAAATCTATAACTGGACCTGCAAGGGCAACAGTATTGAACAAGTCCGCCAGTTTAAATACTTGGGCATCACATTCCATTACAGGCACTCGTGGGCTTTTCATCGCCGCTCCATTTCTAATTTGGCCAAACTCTCATCTTCAGGAGTTGCGAGATTTTATCTTACTCTGGGCAACAGATATGTCCCGGCTGCTCTGGAAGCCTATAAGGCCAAAGTTGTCTCTCAAGCTTTATATGGTGTCCCGATCTGGTTCAAGGATTCAGACCTTGCCACGGAACGTATCCAATCTAATTTCCTCAGGAAAATTTTGGGTATGCCACGTTGTGTTCCGTACTCAGCTCTGTGCCTTGAAACCGGTCTTATAAGGCTGAATACATTGGCGTGGCTAAGATTTGCCAAATTCTGGCTGGGCATTCTTTTTAAAGCAACAAGTGATAGCCTGATTTACCACCTACTATCAGACACATCTTTGCCTTGTGGGGTTTCTACTCTGCTTACAAAGCTAAAATCGATGGGGCTTGACAGTGAGATGCTAGGCATGATGGGGTTAGCTGCAGCATTTAGAACTATTAAGGAGAGAACTCTCAACATCGAGCACCAAGAGTTAATCAGTGCAGCTGATACAACGTGTTCTCCATTGCATCTCCATCTGCCTATAAAGTTTGGGAAGCTGTCAACTTATCTATATCAGTTGCATAACCCACAGCTAAGAAGGGCTTTTATGCTGGCAAGGTGTAACACTCTCCCTTCTGCCCTTTTATGGGGGCGGTACAAAGGAATACCTGTTTCAGCAAGGCTCTGTTCATGTGGCATGAAGTGTGTGGAGACATCTGAGCATATCTTTTTATCATGCTCTCTGCACGAGTCTTTCCGTCAGAAACACCTTAATTCGATACTGACGTGTTTTCAGGGCTGGATTGAGGCGGATATTCTCCGAGCCCTTCTGTCAACAGAAGATGATGGGAGACTTGATGATGTTGCAACTTTTGCTTCTGTGGTGGTGGCTACTCGGGAAATGAGTTTTGATGTATAGATTAATCGTGGGACAGTTTGGGGAGAAATTCTCTGCAAGATTGGTTGTTGTCATTGGATCTGTTGGGGGATTTTTTGGGTTGTTTGTTTATGTTTGTCTGTTTGATGTGTTTATGCCAATAAAGGTATCTATCTATCTATCTATCTATTAAAATTATTATTATTATTATTAACAGTATTTATATACCGCTTTTCAACCAAAAGTTCACAAAGCGGTTTACAGACAAAATCAAATGATGAAATGGCTCCCTGTCCCAAAAGGGCTCACAATCTAAAAAAGACGCAGAACACCACCAGCAAACAGCCACCAGAAAAGAGACTGTGCTGGGGTGAAAGGGGAGCAGTTACTCTCCACCTGCTAAATATAAGAAGAGCACCAATTGAAAAAGTGCCTCTTGCCCAGTTAGCAGGGGTAAATTACTGAAAGCCTCTCTCTCTCTGTGTGTGTGTGTGTGTGTGTGTGTGTGTGTCTGTGTGTGTGTCTGTGTGTGTGTGTGTGTGTCCTCATGGACCACTATTCAGGTTCTTGTGGAAAAACTGTGGTCCATGGGCCACTGGTATAGAGGGCAGAACAATGCTTCTGCAACAGGTCTCTAGGATTTCAGGTAGAGATCGTTCCACTTGGAGATACTGAGGATTGAAATTAGAACAAGGCCCGTGTTCTACCTTTGAGCTATGACCCCATGTCCAAGTCTCAAACAACTTCAGGCCACACTATGATGTGGGCCACACTATTGTATGGGAGATGCATGAATGGATCCTCCCAACACCTTTTTCTTTTGCCAAAAGCAGCAGTGGTTGGTGGTGGTGGTGGTGGTGGTGTGGATTGAGGCTATAGCACTGGAGAGGGTTCTAACCCTTTCCTCTTGTACAAGGTCCCAATCCAAATTCCCCCCCCCCCTGAAACTGATAATAGCAACAGAGGAAAAAACATTCAAGCACAATACAAGGGTCTGTGGGTTTAACCCGCCATAGAGAATAGCATATTTGGGGTAGGGGATTTGTTTCTGGGACTTGGCAGTGTTAACCGATACATCTTCAAAATTCATCCCTTCTTGCTGATAATCCAAGGAAGCTGAGGTTTTCTGCTGTGCATGAACTGAACATCCATTGTCCCTGTAAACTGCAAGCCATGACAAAATCTAAAGAGAGAGAGAACATGACTCACAGCAGCATTTAAATTCTTAGATCTTCATGGGTGAGATACTCTTTGGTATATTAGGCACATTAACATAGCTTACATGCGCATAAACATACGGGTCATTCCGTGTCAAATCAACCAATGAAAAATCCTTGACATCATAGATTTTGTTCATTTTCGGTACATTTGTAGCTTACCATGAGATGTTCAAAAATTATTTTTTTCAGATTTTTTTGTCCATCCGTTTTTGAGATATTGAATGTTCAAAATTGCCAAAAAAGGCCAAAATCCACTTGTCACCATACATTCAAATGCCAGTTACAGGATAACGATGAACGCTACAGACATGGGACAGGTGTCGTTTTAAAGCTTATGAATAGGGCTTTCATGTGATATACAACATGACAAAATTGTAAATTTTCAAGAAATTCAAAAATATTCAAATAATATTAATTTTGAAATTTTGAAAAATTGAACTTTTTTTAAAAATTTCAAAAAAAATCATACTTAAAAGTATATGTCTTGTAGTCAATCAGTCAAAATTTCAAGATGGTATCTCAATGGTATCATACAAAAATTAAATTTTCTTGTTGGCAGTGGCCAGGAATTAAACCCCTCAAGTCCATTTTTCTACAGTTTACATTGATAAAATTAGGTGGTAAACTGAAATGAATCCAAAAATTTATAACAGGACTTATAGAGATAGATTTATAGAGCATGAATTCACTTTCTATTCTTTTACAGGATCAGCTTTTTGGTAAAACTATCAAAATCATGAGCTTTTTTACTTCTGTTCGTAGTTTTAAAATTTTCCTTAAGTTGCTGAATGATTTCTGAATCAGCACAGTGACATTTTTCCTCATCTAAATCATCTTCAGAAGTAAAAAAATAATTATTTGTAGGTCCTTTTAATCTTCCCCATCTTTTCTTTGCACTTTAGATACTTTCTTCTTGACTCACCAAGGGAGGTCAAAGAGGCATTTAAGTGGCTTAAAGCTGTATCAGGGTCCAAATACTCAGACTCCTTTATATGACTAAGACCAGGAATCTCATAATTCTCAGGAGGAATTATCAAACAGTTAATGAATTAAACTTAATAAAGACTAATAAAGCAGCTTCACAACAAAAATGTCCTAGAAACCTTCACTAAAAACACACTGTCCAAACCCACTTAAATGCCTCTTTGACCTCCCTTGGTGAGTCTCCGGTGTGCAAGAAGAAAGTATCTAAAGTGCAATTATTTTTTTACTTCTGAAGATGATTTAGATGAGGAAAAATATCACTGTGCTGATTCAGAAATTAAAGAATCATACTAGCTTTAAAATGACTGTGGTTCATCCTCAAAAAACATGAAAAGACAGATTTATGATATATGAATTTTAGGCTTTTTTCAAGATTTTTTACTTGAGGAGTTTCAAAGTCTAACTCTTCCTCTAGTTTCACTTTTCTATTAATGTGATTTAACAGCCCGATTCTGCCCAAAGATAGGCTGGTGGAGCAAGCGCTCCGCCAGTCTATGGTGTCGCAAAAGTGCCGTAAACCACTTTTGCAGCACTAAGTAAGCGGTGCCGGCACAGAAACATTTTCTCCTCACTGTTTTCTCCTCACTGGGCCGCCCTCCACTTTCCGCATCACCAAACACAGGTAAGTCCTGTGCTGGGCGGTGGGAGGGCATGGGGAGTGTGGGCCAGGGTGGTGGGGGAGGGGGGCATTGGGGGGCCAGGCCTGGGAGAATGTCAGAACGGATCCTATGCATATACAAAGAATATGTAGGTGGGCCTGTCTTGCTTTTTGTGGAGTTCACACAAGGTACAAGGGACTTGTGTGTGTGTGTGTGTGTGTGTGTGTGTGTGTGTGTGAGAGAGAGAGAGAGAGAGAGAGAGAGAGAGAGAGAGAGAGAGAGAGAGATCTGTTCTGACAATTTACTGAACACATGTAGGTTATGCTATTGTAGACTGCAATGATCCTTCCTCCCTCTGCCTCCAACATGCTTTCAATCAACACTGCTTCTCTGAAAAGGGTTTATATTTGGTTCAGAATGGTACTTTTTGGTTTCGTAAAAAAATAGAGGCCCTGAAACTGTAATTTATATTGCATACCATTGGCAGGTGCCTTTGTTTTCCAAAAACTCAACCAATGTCTGTAAGAAACATGACAAAATATGCAAGGATGACCCCACTTAGGGCCTACAGATGCCTACAGGGCCTAAGAGGAGTGTAGAGCACAGAAAATAAAACCTCGAAGAATACCCATAGTAAAAACTTGAGAACTTCTGGTTTGGAGAGCACCATGTGAACGGGAATGTGTGCAAGTAACACATTAAAGCAGGATGTAAAATGGATTTTATTTCTGGCCATTTCATACCAGCACACACAATTACAATGACAAGGAAGTTACCACTAAGAGGGTATTAACAAGCTGAGAAACATGTTAACGGTATAATGAGATTTTCCAGTAAGGAAATTGGATTCTCCTGTCATTCCTCAAGTAAAAGAATGGTGAAAAATCCAGAAAGATTAACATGGAACACTTTAATTAAGCCTTTCAGAAAGGAAAGAAATATAATGAAAATACGTACACTGCAACTTACTATCCTTGGAGTTTAGAAGGATTCATATAATATAATAATAAGAATTTGATTTCATATAGCTTTGGTTTCTCTTTTTTTTAAGTGTTAATGCCAAGTAAAGCTACACTGTCACGAGGCCCAGAATGTATTGTAACATTAAACAGAACAATTGTTTAATGGCTGCAGCAATATTGTTCTCAAGGAAATGGTTGAGGAAAACATACCCACAAGGTAACACTGACAGCCAAATACTGTGTAAGGATCCGCCAACGGATCCTTACACAGGATTTGGCTGTCTGGACCGCCATGCGGCGGGCCAGAGGTCTACTCGGGGAAGGGGTATAAACTGGGGCCGACCCGATAGGCCTCCTTGGATTTCCGCCAGCTAAATAGCTGACGGAAGTCAGAGGAGGCTGTGTAACGGCCAAGACAGCCCGGCGGGGACGGGGATATGGCCGACGCCATCCCCGCACCCTCCCAGGCCGGCTCAGCCAATGGCCCCCCTCCCTCGCTGGCCGGACTGCCCATGCAGCCACCAGCGGGAAACTTACCTGCTTCCGGCAGCCAAATTCTCGGTCCAGCGATGGTTTGAGGGAGGCCGGCCTTGCGCCAGCTTCCCATACTCCCAAGTGGGTGCACACGTGCCTTACGGCACGTTTGCAACAACTTCCGGCACCAGAGCATTTGCTCCAGTGCTGGAAACTTAAGGTGGATTTCATTGTGAAATTGGGCAACAGAATTTCAAAGATAAAAAGTGGGAGAATCAACCGATGTCCTCAACAACCTTATTCATTCTGGATGCTGGTTCTCTGAACATCCAGCTTAGCAACATTAGTGATTGATGCTCTAAGGAGCCTGCTTCAACTAATCAGCTATAGGGCAGCAGAACTGGATGAGTGACAAAACGTCTTAAGAGCAAAATGTCTTAACAGTTCAAATTGTTAACAGCAAAATTTCAAGGTATGATTTTTCATTTTACAGAAGAACATGCAAGTCTCCTCCTCTGCATGAGCCATTATCTGCATAAAGGGCAGCAAGAAAAAAATTTCTTAATAAAATTTTTATTAACTACTTAATAAACCGCATGCGTACCTTTTGGACTGATATTGCTGGTTATTACTTCAAGGTGCTTGCGTTGGAATGAGTAAGCGGGCTGATACATAAATGGCCTGAACAGACTCCAAGACCTGCACTGTTACAGCCCATGAGGCTAAACTAAGGAAATAGACCCATTACACAAGGATTACAGCCCAATCCTGCCTAGCTAGGCTGCAGCACAGGCATAGAGCCCACGCTGCATCCTATCCAGATAGGACCCAGTGCCGGCGTGGCTGGAGCTCTCCTTGGGGGAAGGGGACGTTCGTCCTCTTACCCTGAGTAGAGCCCCAGCCACCCCAATGGGTCTACTCAAATGTGTGCCAGCTATTTTGCTGGCGCACATTCGAGCTGGCCAGGCCCAGGAAAGGGGCTAGGATTCGGTGGAGGAGGTCACCACCAATCCCTTCCCAGGCCCAGCCGACTAATACCCCCCCCCCCGGAATGCCCCGTTCTGCCCTCCCCACGCCCCTCCGTCACCCGGCAGGAAACTCACCTTCCCCAGCAGATGCATCATTGTCTCCGGCATGGGGAGAGTGTGCCTCAAGGGTGCCACTTACCCCTAGGGTGCCTCAAGCGTCCTTTACAGCACATTTGCAAGACCCTAGACCGGTGAAGCAGTCGCTCCACCAGTCAAAGACTAGATAGGATTGCGCCATTAGGAAATATCCCCACATTGAACTTCAAAAAACAGAAACAATTAAAGATCAGATCTCAGGACACTTTGCCAAGATTTCCTAACTACAAAAACTCAGCAAAAGCAGAAACAGATGAGGAGTAAGAGAACCTTTAATGTTATAGCTTGAGATGTTGGCACAAGAAGAACAGCACCAATATTTATGATCAGATTTTTGCAGAAGGGCCTCCGCATAGTTCAACGCTGTCCACCACAGAACATACAGGAAAAGGATGATACTGGGAAACTGTTCTGTAGGGAGCTTTCTGGTGGTGGACATATATTGCCTTTTACATACATACAGGGAGAACCATTGTTGGAAGTCATGAAAGAGATGGTGTTTGCTTGTTTTGTTTTCCTCTCTATTCAGCCTCAGCTTTGTTATATGTGAAGAAAGAGAGTGGTGTTTGTTTGTGCATGTCTGCGCTCATAGATGATTAATTAAAGCCATCTGGGCACTGGTGGACACATGCCAGTATTAAAAGAATATTGCTCCTAAATATCACATGCCAGGACGTGCCATGACAACACTCCAGAAATGTACTGACTAGCCCAAAGGAGATGATTCCACCCAAGTGTTCACAATGTTTATGTTCAGAGGCTTCTGTATTGTATGTATAATAAGATATAAATGTCTACTTAAAGTAAAATGAGCAGAAATTTATTTGGCCAGCCTTCTTCAAATAATGTTGTTATCGCGCACAGTTAAGGCAGAATGCATATATACTAGCTAATAGATGATAAATGCCCTAATTCTTAGTCCTGTTTTCTCTTCTGCAACTTGACCACTCCAGGCTTTTTAAAGGCTGCAATTATAAGCTAACATACTAGACCAGGGGTGGCCAAACTGCGGCTCCCTAAGCCACATGTGGCTCTTTGACGTATAACGTGCGGCTCTCAGAAATGTGTTGGCTGAGCTCCTTTTAGCATCACAATTAATATAAAAGGTAAATACTGTATTTCTTCAATTCTAAGACGCATGTTTTTTTCCCAATTAAGCATTTCAAAAAAATGGGGTGCGTCTTAGAATCGAAAGTCTCCAAAAAGCACCCCAAAATGCTATCTTCTTACTTACTGGGGCTTGGGGGAGCTTCAGGGAGACCTGCGTGACCCTCTGCAGGCCTCCCCAATCTTCAGTTCGGCAAAAAACCGATTTTCAGCCATTCCCTGTTTTTGCGAAAACCAGAAACGACCAAAAATCGCTGTTTTTCGCCGAACTGAAGATCAGGGAGGCCTGCAGAGGGTTGCGCAGGCCTCCCTGAAGCTCCCCCAAGCCCAGGTAATGAAGGAAATGGCACTTTCTGGCGGGGCCAGAAATGCTATGCAAAGGCAGTGCACTCAGTCATCCTCAGCTGCAGGAGACATGCTGGGGAGAGTTGGTGCTGAGCGGGTAGATTTAATGAAGGGAGGTGAGTCTTACAATCGATGGATTTTTTTTCCCCTGCTGGTGGTACTGACATTAAAGGTGCGCCTTAGAATCGATGGCGCCTTAGACTCGAAGAAATACGTTAAGAAATTTTCAAGCTTCATAATTATTTACCAGGTATAAACTGAGAAACCACTGGATTAGAACATAAGTTTCGTGTTCATGGTAAGTAAATATATTTGAGAATTTAAACGCTTCTTAAATATTGTGGCTCTCAAACATCTCTCTTACGGCTCTCAACCATCTGAAGTTTATAGTATGTGTCTCCTACATTAAGCAAGTTTGGCCATCCCTGTACTAGATGGTACGTCCACTGGCATCGCTCGAGGTGGGGCGGAAAGCTAAGTTCTGCAGCTTTCCGCCCCACCGTTACTCTCCGGTACGAGGCGCCCCGCCCCCTCGTCATAGGAGCCCGTCAACGCGTTGCTTTCTCTCCGCTGACGGGCTCCTACGACGAGGGGGCAGGGCACCTCGTGCTGGAGAGTGACGGTGGGGTGGAAAGCTGCAGAACTTAGCTTTCCACCCCACCTCGACGCCAGTGGGTACGTCCAACGAAACTCAATGGAACTTACTCTGAACAAATGTAATTGTCCACTTCCCACAATATCTTCCACACATTCAGTAAACATGGGACCACGTCCACCGGCCACACCCTGCTGGCCTCAGCCCTGGGAACCACACATCCAGCTTTCATGAGAAAGATGTAGTATCCACATGGGAACAGGAATTCTGGATACTTTCCCCTGGTCCCATGATGTATGCAGGTCCAGGCCCTTTCTCGTGAAAGCTGAATACACAGCTTCCAGTGGAGCACAGCCAGCAGGTTCATTGGCAAGAAGGATATGACCAACAGAGTGATCCCACTCTTCCATCTGACCATGAGGTAGATTTTGTGAAAAGAGGGCTATTGCCCTCTCGGCCTCTCTTGAGAAGAACTATGGGTTGTAACCAACAGCCCAATCTTATCCCCCACCATTGTCTGTGATGCAGCCGTGCTGACAAAGCGTGCACCGCATCCAATGGGGGGGGGGGGGAGAGGCAATCAGGCCAACCAGAGGTAACTAAAAATCATGAGCTTACAAGTTACAGGTGACCAAAGGGGCAAGCCAATCCCTCTGAGCTTCAGCTCTGCAGCTGCAATAATAACATTGGATAATTATATTTACTTACCCTTGGACTGCTAGGAGATCAAATCAGTCAATCCTAAATGAAATCAACCCTGACTGTTCCCTGGAAGGACAGGTACTGAGGCTGAAGCTCAAATATTTTGGCCACCTAATGCGAAGAGAGGACTCTCTGGAGAAGACTCTGATGCTGGGAAAGATTGAAGGCAAAAGGAGAAGGGGAAGGCAAAGGATGAGATGGTTAGACAGCATCACCGATGCAACAAACATGAAAATGAGCGAACTCAAGAAGATAGTGGAAGACAGGAATGCCTGGCGGGATGTGGTTCATGGGATCACGAAGGGTCGGACATGACTTAACGACTGAACAACAACAACCCAGGGCTGGCCCACCCATTAGACAAGTTGACGCGGGTTAAATCAACAGCACATTGCAAGGAGTCCAAGGGGGTGGCAGATTTAGGGTGGCAGACTTCACCCTGAGTCTGCTGCCATCGCCTCCCTCCAACCCGCTGCTCATGCAAGCTGCAATGTTTGCTTCCTGCTCGCTTGAAAACGTTTCATGGTGTTCTTAAGCTTTAATAACATGTAGGCTCACGTTGTTTAATAGTCCAACATATGTGGCTGAAAGAGCACAAAAAAATGTCCATATTACACCATCATCATCATTACACAGAATTTGTCACAGTGCAGAATAGAAAAGTTGTTAATTAGGGAAAGTAGCTGTAGACTGGCAAAACGTTAAGCAAAAGGAAGTTACTGATTGTGGTGCTGGCCCAAGAACTCATTTGTGTGTCCTGTAAGTTTGTAAACTTCACAGCCCAATCCTATCCAAATCCTGCCCCTCGCCGATGCAGTCACGCTACCAGAGTGCGAGCTGCATCCGGGGGGGGGGGGTTTAGTCCTGTAGGTCTCCTCCAGGTAAGGAGGTACGACTCCACTGCCCTGGTGGGTCTACTCGGACCAGTGATTTTGCTAGCACTACAAGTCTTCCGTTCTCTTTCCTGACAATGAAACTAGACTCTATAAAAGGCTGCCCATAAAAGACCTTGATGTTCAGGGAGTGGGGAGCACAAAACAATATGTGTTTAAAAGCATGTGTCTGGCTCAGTAGGGATGTTATAAGATATTTGACCGTTTATCTGACATCGTATTGTCCTGAACCTTGAATTCAACTTAAACATACGGACTGCATTCAAATAATGCCACTCCTGAAATAACAGAGTCACTGTCATTATTGGCAATTAAAGGAGGAAACTTTGTAGAAGAGGTTAAAACGGGTAATGCGGTCATAGTTCAAGTGAAAAGCGAAAGTAGCGATCCGCCGATCTGAAACAATAACGATTTTATCCGGGTAGACTGTAACAGTTCACCACGGACAAACAGAAATTCTTTAAAATCACAACCTGGAACGTTGAGGACCCAACGTTTCGTGTTTCAATCTGAACACATCTTCTGGGGACTTCCAAAGAGCTTTGGTAGATGTTACAGTAACAAGCGCCTCGCTCTGTCCGTTCTTATCTTTCAAAAAAGCGCGGGAAACCGGCTGTCAGTGAGGAAGCGGTTTCCAATCCTACTCTGTTGTAAAGACTGCTGATCCTGCAGAGACTGCGTACAAATTCAAAAAACATTGTTATTCAGGGAAGCCCTCTTTCTCAGAGCTGTTGTCAGTCTGTGTGATCGTTGTTCTGCTTCTCAAGGATGCTGTTGCCCTGTTGTCCCCACGTTCTTTGTGGATTATGGGAAGCCATATGCGGTTGGCAAGACTTAGTTCCTGTTGCCTGTTCATCAGGGCATGGGGAATTTTCTTACTTATTGCTAGAGCCTCCAAATTCTTCAGAATGCTTAGTTTATTTTCTGTTCCCAAGGAACAGGTGTCCTTAAAATGAATTGTGTGTCCTGTGGTCAGCGCATGTTCAGCTGTCGCAGAAAGTTGTGGATGCTCTAATCTCAGCGCTCTTTCATGTTCCTTTATTCTAGTTCTAATCGATCGCTGAGTACGTCCAATATATTCCTTCCCACAGGTACCACATGGAATACAATATATTCCAGGATTTGAGAGCGGAGGTCTCCTATCCTTTGGATTGTTAAGGAGTTGTTCAATTTTTCTCGTTGGTCTAAACACAGTTTTTATATTCCCCTGTTTAAGCACTCTAGCTATTTTGTCTGTCACTCCCTTGATGAAGGGCAAAAATGTCCAGATTTTTTCTTTGTTGTCTTCTATTGTTTTATTGGTGTCTTCAGTCTTGTTGGTGACTCTATTTTTCCCTTCCCTTTCTCTTTGGATTTTATTCTTTTGCACGTTCCACCCTCTGTTTATTTGAGTCTCAGGATATCCATTTGCTCTTAAAGTGTCAAAAACTATTTCCTTTTCTTTATTTAGGGCATGTTTATCACAGATTTTTATTGCCCTATAGGCTAAGGTATTTATAACTGCACCCTTTTGTGCGGGGTGGTGGTTTGAACCATAGTTCAAATACCTACCCGTGTTGGTGGGTTTCCTGTAAACTGTATGATTGAGGGACAAATCCTCCTTTCTAGTCACCAACACATCTAAAAAAGCTAGTGATCCATTGCTTTCTTTTTCTATAGTGAATTGTACCTCTTTGCAAAAGTTGTTCAAATGCACTAGGAGTTCTTGTAACTCTGTTTCTCCATGGGACCAAACACAGAAAATATCATCGACATACCGCCACCACACATCAGGCTTAAGCTTGGCTGTTTGAAGAACTTGTTGTTCCAGATGTTCCATACATAAATTTGCCACCAGGGGGCTCAGGGGATTCCCCATTGCCACACCATCTTTTTGTTCTAGGTATGTCCCTTCCCATACAAAGTAAGTTGATGTCAAACAGTGCTTAAATAGTGGTACTAGTTCTCTGGGAATGGTAAGTTCTTCTATTAATTTTAGTACCTCTTTAAGAGGAACTTTTGTAAATAGTGATATTACATCAAAGCTGATCAATATAGAATCAGAAGACAACTTCACCCATTGCAGTTTTTCAATGAAGTGGTAAGAGTTTTTAACAAAGGAAGGAGTATTGCCTATGAGTGGACTCAGCTGATAAAGGGAATGCCACTGTGGTACTAGACATTGAGGACTATAGACAAAAGATTAGGGATCTTTTGGATCCCGAGACATACACAATTCTCAAAAGAGATCCTACAAGAAAAATTTTAAAAGAAACAAATATTTTAATAAAGAACGCCAATTTTAAAATAGAAGTAGTGAACAGACTGACTAAGTCAGAAGCATTGCCGCCCCGACTATACGCTTCCAAAGATTCACAAAAAGGAAGTACCTTTAAGACCTATAGTGAGTTCCATAGGCTCACCTACATACGGTCTGTCAAAACATTTAGCTGGTATTCTGAGTCCACTCATAGGCAATACTCCTTCCTTTGTTAAAAACTCTTACCACTTCATTTTAAAGAATTTTAAAATAGCTTACCACTTCATTTTAAAGAATTTCTGTTTGTCCGTGGTGAACTGTTACAGTCTACCCAGATAAAATCGTTATTGTTTCAGATCGGCTGGATCGCTACTTTCGCTACTTTCGCTTTTCACTTGAACTATGACCGCATTACCCGTTTTAACCTCTTCTACAAAGATTGTTGCCGGTTATAACAGTTTCAGCTCGAAAATAAAGGAGGAAACCGTCTCCCCGCTCATTACTTGCAGGGCTCCATCTGCTATAGCCTGCAGTGTTGTTACCTGGTAAATACTTTACTTCTGTTTATTTCAAGGCGTGCAGGAGACACACACTTATACAGGTGTGCTTGGTGCTGAGTGCCTGCCAGGAGAGCAAGGGCCAGACCAGCAATGTAGCTATTTGCAGGACTGATGGCATGAGGCGATAGATTCACAAGTCAGGAGGGCTGCATTTTGGATTGAGTCACCCCCACATCTCCTTACTTGACCTATGGAGTTCAATGCGCCACATTTGAATGGAGACCCGTTTTCTCCTTGAATTGAAATGCAGCTTTTACAGCTCCAAAATTCAAATTTAGTCTACAAATCCTGCTAGGACAACAGGTTTGGTACCTGGTGACCACAGCCAGCACCAAGGGCTCCTGAGTTTGGGGGGGGGGGGGGAGACTTTAACAAAACAAAGGTTCTGTAGCTCCAGTGGTCCTCACCAACCCCATGATTGAGTTCAATCTTGGAGGTATGCGAAGGAGCCAGCTGACCCCCAAACTAGTTACTGCACCCTCCACTGAGTGGGGGGAAAAAACAAAGGCAGAACTCAGCAGGGGTCCTCAACTAGCAACAGAGGACACTCTGATTGAGTTACCCCACCTAGAATCTAGGGCCATAGGATTCTATGGGGCAAAAGTCTGTAAAAACCCTGTTCATCACTCTACCATCTTTTACCCTGCGTTGCTGTCCATAGATCATTAACATGCTGGGAGGGGGCCATTAAATCACCCCCATTCCAGCCAGCACCCAAGATTGGCAACACCCTGCTCCCCTTTTCCTTTACAGCTTTCCCCCCTCTCTTCAACTGATACTGTTGAGCCAGCACAGGCTTGTTAGCTAACTTTTATGAGCTGCTGCTCTCCACATGCCCCTCCCCTTTGGGAAAGTAGTGTTGCTTCCTTGTCCTGCTTCTCCCTATGATTAAGGCTGAATTGCATGAAGGGCTTGCTTTGTAGCCTTCTTTCTGGCTTGCTTTGTAGCCTTCTTTCTGTTTGTGAGAGCCTCTTTGACTCAAGAAGCCTTGTGTGTCAGCTTCTTTGCCGCTGCTGCACAATGCTGTCAGGCCTCGCAGAATAAGGAATAGTAACCTTGGTCCATGGTGCAGCCTTGCCAAAGACCCACCAACTCCCCTCTCACTTTTCTTGTCTTTGTTTCATGCTAGTCACATTGACTGCACACTTCGTGTTTGTTGCTTTCTTGTGTGTGTGTGTGTGTGTGTGTGTGTGTGTGTGTGTGTGTGTGTGTGTGTGAGTGAGAGTGAGAGTGAGAGAGAGAGAGAGAGAGAGAGAGAGAGAGAAGTCCTTTGCTGTTTTCGCACCGTTTTTGTTGGAGACCCAAGGTCTCAGGCCTCCATCCCAAACAAATCCCCTTAACTGATCCACCAAGGGCTCCAAACAAAGAGAATCTCCCATTCCAGTTTTTGGAGGCTTGGGTTTAGTTTAGAGCATTTGTTTGGTGGGAAACACTAGCTCCCCCATCCCAAGTGGGTGAAGGGCTTTCACTACCTGTACGCGACAAGGGTGGAAGGGCTTGAAAACGTCCAAGTGAACTTTTCAAAGTGCTTCCAGCCTCACGCAGACGCATGAGGCTGGAAGAAGACGCAGCGCATTAACGCTGCAGAGCGGGCAAGTCCCATCTGGCCGGGACAAAGAGGAGACCGGCCGGGAGACCGGGATTTGGGCTCCCGAACCGGGATTGTCCCGGCCAGATCCGGGACTATGGTAAGCCTACCTTTAGGCCCTCGGTTCAGGCTACAGAGAGCCGCTCATCAGCCACAGCATTTCACTGTGGTCTGAACCTTAGGAACCTTCCTCCTCATTAATCTCCCCATTTTCCTCCCTCCTCTGCACCCCAAGACCTCCTCTTCCTTCTCTCAAGTTCCTTTGGGTTACCTACCTAATCTCCCTAAGTTATGTCTCTTCTCGCCACCCACATTTCCCCCCTTCTTGCTCTGCCCCTTCTCCTTCTACAGAATTCCTCTCTCCTCTTTCATCTCTCCTCCTTCTGACTGCTTCCCCCAGGACTCCATAGTGTGTGTATGTTAGCCATAGAATTTCCCTGTCTAGTTTAAAGTGTGAGTGAGATAGTTTAGCTAAGCCCCAGCTTTGAATTCCCCTTTGTTTTAGGGCACTAAAATAAATCCTTTTTGTTGCCTCTTTCACCCTCACTTCCATTGTTCTTTCCCTCGCCAAATTATACAGCTGTGCCATTGGCCACTATACAGAATCCCTTGCACATGATTGTTTTTCTCTTGTGTGCGCACGTTACATGTGTTTTAAAAAGCACGGCCGGTAACAGTGTGTGGGGGTTCTGGATCACAACCATGCTCTTTGAGGTGTCATGACCCAGTAAAGTATCATGATGACCCAGAGGGGGTAGCAAGATTTCTGCTAAGAAGACATATTGACATAACTGGCCTCGTGCTCACATAGCTCTGGACACTCTAGAGGGATCATCAAAGGCAATCCATTAGCAGTTCAATTTCATTTCTCCACTATTTCCATTTCCATTTCACTGAAACTGGAATTGAGTCATGCAAAGGAGGTGCCGAGGCAGCCATCAACACTACCCCTTAGGACGTTCCAATAAAACAGTAAGCTTCTCAGGGACAGGGTGAATACATTAGGCATATAATCATGCCGATCGCATCACCTTAAAGATAGTGGCATGAATAATGCAGCATAGCTGCCTTGAGTCAGCCTCACTCTTTTTGCCACCTGCCGTGTAACTGGAGATCAATCTCCTTTCTGAAAATCAGTCCAAGCATTTTAGCTTTTGTACAACAATCCCACCCGTTGGCAACTGTGTTCTATCTTTCCTGCATGCAATAAAAGCGAAGAAGAGGGCCAATCTTAATGTGGAAGAGACAGAGATACAGTAGCTGTTTTGCTGCTGTCTACCACGGGCGTCACTGGGGCGTGGCGGGGGGGGCGGGCCGCCAGGGGGGTGACGCGCGTCATGGGGTGACGCGCGCACCCCCTCGCGCGTCACCTCCGTGACGCGCGTCGCCCTCCGGACGCTCCGAGGCCGGCCCGGGAGCCGGCCTCGGAGCGTCCGACCCCGTCGGCGCTCCAGGGCCTTCTGAACGAAGGCCCAGGCAGCGCGTCAATCCGGGTATTTCCCGGATTTTCGCGCATGCCCAGACCCGTTTTGAGGGCAAAAAGCCCTCAAAAAGGGTCTGCGCATGCGCGAAAATCCGGAAAATACCCGGATTGACGCGCTGCCTGGGCCTTCGTTCAGAAGACCCTGGAGCGCCGACGGGGTCGGACGCTCCGAGGCCGGCTCCCGGGCCGGCCTCGGAGCGTCCGGAGGGGGGCGACGCGATGCGGGGGGGGGAGCCGGGTGGCCCCCTCCCCCCGCGCCTATAGCGTCGCGCCCCTGGGGGGGGTGACGCGCGTCTAGTGACGCCAGTGCTGTCTACTCCTCTTTTTTTTTTTGTAATGGCTAGATGAGTACTCCTAGTCAAGGAGGGAGGAGCCCTTGGCCCCAAATGAATTAAATGAATGAAAAAATTGAGGAAGCTGGAGTGAAATCACGAGGCAGTCACCAGCACAGGCAAATGAACCTGAATTCAAGAGACACAAGTCAAAATTGCACTCCAATATGTCCAGTTCCTAGTAATAGGTCGTAAGGGCGATCTGTAAGTGGTGGAAGGAAACTTCTCTGCATGAATGTGGTCTTTGATTGATTCATTTTAAGCATTTGTATCCTGAATGTCAGTTGAAATTTCCAAGGCAACTTACAATAACAGTAATTAAAAACAGCATAACATTCAGCATAACATTCATAATAACCCTAAAGAGGATCAATAAAACAGCGCAATAAGAATCCAGCAGAATCTAAAAGAGAAAGAAACTGAACATCTCATCAGTTCATTAAAAGCCAGCAATATCAAAGCAGGAACTTCGGCAGCAGGCTCAGACACCGTACTCTCTGCACCACCAAAAGGGCTTGCAGGGAGGACTTCCTGGCCTGGGCCTCCTTGAGACACAGTGGCCCCTCCCCATCAGTTGCCAGAAAGGAAACTGCAACCAATCAGCATCTCAGAAGGAATCAGTTGACCTCAGGAACCAAAATGGTTCCTGCTGGCCCTATATAACAACTTGCAAGGGCTTGGCTCAGGAATGACCTAAGGCAATCTGCCAGCCAAACTTACTTGCCCCCAAATTCTGCAACTCACCCCCCTCCCAATGTACACCCTCCCCTCAGTATAAATTTGGGAGAATCTAACTTCACTCCCAGAATTCTTTCCACCAGCCACTTACAGGAACTGGCAACACAGCTGCAGGCAGTGGCGTAGCTAGACTGGAGTGGAGGCAAGTAGTTCTGCAAGACTCCATTATACTGGAGTCAACGGCCCCTCCCCCTTGCTGTTGGAACCCTTCTGGCGGCAATGGCAACACACAGGACACTCCCCTGTCGCTGCCGGAATGGCTCCAACAGCAAAGGGGAGGGGCCGCTGACTCCGGTGTAACGGAGTCTTGCAGAACTACTTGCCTCCGCTCCAGTCTAGTTTCACCTCTGGCTGCAGGAGGAGCAGGTAAGTTCACCACCTCCCCAAACCGGCCATCTGAAGCAAGGAGTTCAATTGGCCGGCCCTGAACTTTTCGTTGGAAAGGGAATGAGAAAGAGAATGTGCCGTGCCATGCCATCTGACCACTCTAGAACACGAACACCAGTTCATTCCTGACTATACTATCGGTTTCTTGGATCTCTCTTTGCCCACCATGCAAGAATTTGACCCTCAGCTCATCTTAGACACCATGACATCTGCCTCTAGCCTGCTCTGAAACTTGAGTACCAGTGTGTATGCCTCCTATGCCTCAGACTTCACTGGGACCTAACAAAGATTGATGAAGTAGATATATCTTAACATGGCAACTGCAACTCCACATGAACAATGCCAAATAAGCAGCCCTAGGAGGCCCGATATCTGGCCTCCACCGACTCCCTGAGCATGGAAGTACCCAAAACAGGGTCTCCAATGATTATCTCATTGGCTAACAATTAATGAATGACAACAAAGCCAGGTGCCCTTGCAATGCGTATGTATATTATAGAAAGAACGTTGTGATTTTGAGAAATGGTCATTTCTAGGGTGTCCTGCTTGTGCAAGCTGTGGCGAAGCGGAAAGAATTATAACAGTGAGACCTGGGTTGAAATCTTCGTTCAGCCATGAAGCTCATTATGTGGCCTTGGACCAGTCACTGTCTCTCTCAGCCAGACCCAGTTTAAGTAGCTGTCTCCTCTTTTTGGGAGGGGGGGTTTGCATCAGCGTGTGTCCTACGACCATCACTGCTGCTGCCGCTGTCACCTCTGCTTGTTCAAAGTGAGTAGAAGAGAAAAGTGAGTGAAGCAGTTGGGTGGGCAGCAGGCTCGGGGAGGAGGCAGGCAATATACTGTGTAACAAAATTCGAACGATTTTGTGTCTGCCTGAATATTTTGCAGTATATTAATTCAGGTGTGAGCGTTTCAAAAATGCAGCTATTTTTGACATAGCATCAATAGTCAATGCTAGTCGGGAAGACCTTACAACCTCTTGTCGTGGTCCTGTTTACCCTGCTGTAAAGGCAAATGACAGTGTTTCAATACCAACACAAAATTTAAGATCATTAAAAAAAGTTTTGATGATACAGAAACACCGAGAGTACCAATGGAATCAGTGCCTCTGAATTGTATATGAAAGATTTAGAAATAAACAATGTTTGTGTTACACAGTGTTGTCATTTCACTGCCTTCTCTAGCGCTCTGTCTGACCTGACTGCCTTAGCCCACTTCTGGACTGGGCCAGCCTTCAAGACAGCGTGACCTGTTGTGAAGATAAAATTGAATAAGCTCAGGGATCTTGTGAGGATAAAATTGAATAACGACATGCACGGTGTGTCAGTAAATGCTCTTTAGAGAAAACAGGGGGATGCAGATGTGACTGATCAGTAAATATCTTGCCACATTGTGCAATTATTACCTTTGACCTGGGATCTCCACTAGTCATTTAAGACTGCAGTGAGAATTTTGGATACAATCTCAGGGAAATGAGGTTTCCTTGCATAAGGCATTTTGAACAATCGTCTGCCAAGAATGGAATCCTGTCATGTGCTACTCTATTGCATGCATTTCTCATAAAAAGGACTCGGCAACTCTGTCAGCATTTGAATTGTAAATTAGATTTATCTGGCTCCAACTGAGTGCAAAATCAATACACATTTGATTAATGGCCTTTGACTTCAAGAAGCTGCCATACAACAGCAGAGCAGGTACTTGATGGGGATTGAGAGGAAGTGTGGTGCTACTAGTGGCGTAGCAAAGGAGAGCTGAATAAAAATGTGGGTCGGGGGTGTGTGTGTCTGCTTTTGTACAAAGTTTCTTTCTGGAGTTTTTGATCTGTGATAGCTCTCAAATACATATAAGTCATTCTTTGATACTGCACAATGTCAATGTCATGACTGTGTGAAAAGAGAGCAACAAAATAAGTCTCTTAAAAGTAGGTAACTGGAAGCAAAAAAAAATTCACAGAAAGGTTCACCCTCTCCTCTCCTAATTCCTTTCCACTATGAGCAGCTGTTTCTGTCCTCCGGCTCAACGTCTTAACAATTTATTTCCCTCCATCCCTGTCCCCCCCCTCTCTCTCTCTGGTGTAACTCACACACACACACACACACACACACACACACACACCGCTATTTCCCCAATCATTGCTGACTGACATTTCCATGCACCTCTGCTCTCGTTGTCTGCACCACCTACCCATTTGTGTTTTAATTAACTCCTTTGGTCATAAAAAGGAACTGAAAAGATGGTGTGTGTTGAATTATAAACTTGTAGACCTTAGAAAAGACACAAGTAACTTTAAACACAGTAAGACTTCCTTGATCTTTTGGAATACACAAAACAAACCTGTTACAGCAGCGCAGTGTGTTTTATAGCTATTACAAAATGTAACATGCCATAGAGCGCAGCCTGGCTGCCGCCGCAAGCAGCAGCCAGGTGACAGCAGCCTTCATGGGAGCCCCAGTGCCAGTAAGTTGGTGAGAGGGGCTGGCGGTGGGCAGAACAGGGTGGGGGTTCGGTGGAATGGGGAGGGGATGGGAGTGTGTTGAGGGAAGGGGCAGTTATTAGCGGCAGCAGCTCTGCCGATATCCTACCCCCCCTTCCCAGTCTCAATCCACCTACCCAGAAAATGGCTGGCACAAGTCTGAGTAGACCCATTAGGGCAGCCTGGGTCCTTCTTAAAATAACAAAATTGGCAAACTGGTGACCGTCTACCTAACCTTTTTGTTTGGGATTAGTATGTGGCCAGTAACAGCTCGGGCAGATATGAGCTTGATCCTGATTGACCTGAATTTTCCACATAAATTAATTCCCCAGCTGTTATCCTCAAAAACAGTCAAAATTAGCAAAACTGCAAAATATCTGACATTTGTGCAAAGCACGTCTGAGAAAAGAAAACCGTCCCTCCATTCCTTAGACACACGGACCTTCCATTATGCATGCACACACATTCAGCCAACGGGTCTTGGGGACACAGCTCATTAGAAGCCAGACATGATCAAATAATGGAACCTAGGGGAATGGGTTCTTTACATGAAAGACAGAGCAGGGGAATGACAAAATACCACACACACACACACACACACACACACACACACACACACACACACACACACACACACGAAAGAGAGAGAGAGAGAGAGAGAGAGAGAGAGAGAGAGAGAGAGAGAGAGAGAGAGAGAGAGAGAGAGGAAAAAAATTGCAAATAGTGGGCCAAATTTCCAAGACATGCAAGAGGTACAGATGACTAATTTTTTTTGCATTTAAATGCCCAAAAAAGTGTTTATAATTTTTCAGAAAATAAGATTTTGGAGCTAATATTTTAAATCACTGAAGAAGACAGCAGAATGGTACTAGAAATCTCTGGAAGCTATTTAATATATTCACCCAGTCCCTGGGACGTTTCACAGGTCTGTCACAGTATGTACCGGTACTTATGGAGATTCTTATTTGGAAGGGCTTTACCATTCTGACATGCCTGTGTTTCCATGTATAGACTCCATGTGAGCACATAAACACACACACACACACAACCCTGTATTTCTGCACCATATTTTTGTGTATTTTTCTGTGTCGTAACTATGACAGGCAGTCTGATCCTGCCTAAGATGCGGCAGCCGTCCTAAAGGGCTGGCTGCTACATCCTACTCAGGATGTGGGCCATGCCAGTACATGCTAGTATAGCCCATGAGGCCAATGGACCTCCTTGGATGCACGCTCTTTAGCTAGCACGCGTCCAGGGAGGTTGTGTAAGGCCTGCACGGCCTAAGAAGGGGCGTTGGATATTGGTGCAACCCAACGCATGTTTGCGCAGGATTGTGCTGTAAATTTAAGAGTTAACATCCATGGATTTGTGGATAGCTGTAGTCCATCTTTCTAGCACTTTGTCTTTCCTTAGCTCATCACTCATGAGGCAATTATTGCACCTTTGAGCCACTGCTCAATTATTAGACAATTATTAGACAATTATTAGACAATTAGACGATTATTAGACAATCATGCATTTTGCATATTTGCCTAGTACACTTTGCACATTTACACAGTACTGTACATATTATTAATCCTATTGGCAGTGCAGATAGGGAACATGTAGTCTGAATTACACAAAGAGGCCAATATTGGCGTACTATCTTTTTATTAGTAAAATGGTAAATGCACAATTTTCTGTACAAAATATCTGTAATTAGGCTTTCCATTTTCTTGTAAATCAACAGAAGTTTCTGTCCAAAGCTCAGATATTGAGGTTTTATACAGGACATGGGAAAATGCATCAATTTAACTCATTAATATCACATGACTTACATAATATTCCCCCCCCCCTTGCACAAATTAGTCCCAAGGCAGGATCAGGCTGGCAGAGCTGGAGCACTCCTAAGGGGAAAGGTATGTTCATCCCTTTCTCCCGTGGAGAGCCCCAGCAGCCCCTAAGGGCCTCCTCAGGTGTGCGCTGGAAAATGGCTGGTGCAAATCCAAGGAGCCAGTATAAGGTCAGCCAGGCCCGGGATGGGGGATAGGAATCAGCGGAGCATGCCACCAATGATCCCTTCCCCGTCCCTGACCCGGCGGACCAATCACCCCCTCCCCTGCCAACCCGATCCGCTGGTGCAGCGACGGGCTGGATGCCGGACAGATAGACTGGTGCCGGCCTCGGCACCAGCAAGGCCTACTCGCCTGCTTCTGAAAACGTGCCTTATGGCACCCAGTGCCGGCAGAGCTGTCGCTCCACTGACGCTACATTAGTGAGGTTTGCGCTGTAAGTGTGGGTGGCTGCAGAATACAGATACAATACCAAAATACAAGACACACCTTACATTAATTTCAATAGAACCTGTGTACTATCAGTGCCTGAGAGACTGAGGGCCCAATCCTATCCACATCTCCAGCTCTGATGCAGCCAGGCCAATGGGGTGTACACTGCATCCTGCGGTGGGGGGCAGTCACAGAGACATCCTCAAGATAAGGGAATATTTGTTCCCTTACCTCGGCGCTGCATTGCAGCTGCATCAGTGCTGGAAAGTTGGATAGGATTGGGCCCTGAGTTCTATGTAACTAGGTATACAGCAGCGACAAAAGCACAAGTAAGAGCCACATGTGCAGGCATCAGGACTGCTCACCTATGATGCCAACTGAAAGGCTTGAGTCAGGCAGTGAGCTGGGGGGAAGTGGTGAACTGACAAGGGGTACCCCATACTTTGCATCTGCCTGCTGTCCTCTCTAGCGCACCACACACTGAGCCAGTTGAGTTGGCTCTCTGATTCTCTTCCTGATTGCTCTCAGCTCGCGAGAAGAAGATTGGGCCAGTGTTGGTCCTCTTTCTCCAGTGCCCCTGCCACGGCGACCTCCTCACCCATAACGTGCTGCTTAGGAAAGCACCCAAGTGTGAGCAAAGAGGAGGAGTGACAATCCAGCCCCTTGTCTGGAGCTTTGGTGTCGTCATCTTTCTCCACACTCATCTTTTTCCAAATAAATAGGAAAATGCTATGGACGTAGGAAGAAGAAGGTGCGTGCTGGAGCTCCAGGTAAGGGGGCTGGGTTTGGAATCACCTCACTTTCTCCTCCTTACCCACATGCAGTGAGGAGGGTGAGTGTAGCAGTGCACACGAGGCAGTGAAATTGGGCTGCCTCAGGCTGCACCCAGGTTTTGATCAGACCTGGCAAGAATCTTCGTACGACGACCTTGACTCCAGGGAGTCAGCACCTGCTAATCATCAAATTGACCCTAAGAGTCATTTCTAAGAGTCATTGTGCACTGGCGTCGCTCCCGTGAAGCGACGGGAGCGGGCTGCCTCGGGGCGACGCACGCACAGGGGTGACGCGCGCATCCCGCGCGCACTCCGCACGCACTCCCGCGCGCCACCTCTGTGGCGCGCATCGCTCTCCGGACGCTCCAATGGAGCATCCGATCTGGCTGGCACTCCAGGGCCTTCTGAACGAAGGCCCACTGCGTCAATACGCAACCTTTTTCGGGTTTTGCGCATGCGCAGACCGTTTTGAGGGCAAGAGGGCAGGCCCTTGCCCTCAAAACGGTCTCTGCGCATGCGCGAAAACCAGAAAAGTTTGCGTATTGACGCAGTGGGCCTTCGTTCAGAAGGCCCTGGAGCGCCGGCCAGATCGGACACTCCGAAACCGGCTCCCGGGCCGGCCTCGGAGCGTCCAGAGGGCGACGCGAAGGGGCAGGGGGCCCCCCGGGCCCCCCCAAAGGGCATCACTGGGACGATGCGTGCGCCCCCGCCTTGGGGTGTCGCGCGTCCTAGTGACGCCAGTGTGCCTGTGTAATCAGTATAAATCATGTGTGACACTACAAGACACTACAGACATTTATGAATGTATTTTAAGCATGCCAAGAATAGGCCTAAATTACTACTTCACTTTCCAACTCCATAATTTTTTTTCTATTGAAATATAAAACACAGCTGGATTTCAGAGAGCATAAGTCACCATTTAGTCAAAACACTGTCTATGTGTTTTCAATAACACTTGTATAGTGTATAGTGTGTGTGTATGTATATATGGCTTTCAAAACATGGGCAGTTCAGTAAATGACAGAAAACTTAAATGTTGATCCTCCAAATTGTGGTCCCAGGCCTCTGAAAGCTCACGGACGGGAAAACGGAGTAGACAGCTGGAGGTTATACAATTATGCTGGAGCACCAGGCACTAAGCCAGGATGGTGTAGTGGTTTGGGAGTCGGACTTAGACCTGGAAGATCCAGGTTCAAATCCCCGCTCAGCCATGAAGCTTCCTGGGTGACCTTGGGCCAGTCACTATCTCTCAGCCCCACCTACCTCACAGGGTTGTTGTGAGGACAAAAAGGAGGGGAGGAAATATGTACACCACTCTGAGCTCCTTGGAGGAAGGGCGGTATAAAAATGTGAAAAATAAATAAATAAGCCAAATCAATGGCCATTTGACTTACTATTTTATTTCATACAGCACCATTAACGTGTATGGTGCTTTACAAAGTAAAAGTGGGCAGGTCATTGCCCTGAGCAGCTTACCATCTACGGTAAAATTCAACACAGGGAAGATGCGAAGAAAGGACAAAGGAGAGCTAAGGGAGAAATAGAGGCAGGAATAAGGAGGGGAAGAATATGCACCTATTTCCTTTACATTCAATATTCTTAAAATTCAGTTACAGTGGGGTATATGGACTAAGGGGCCAAATGCGTCATGGAAAAGGTGGGTTTTGAAGAGGAAGTAAGAAAAGTGGCACCACACAAGGGTTCTGGAAGGCAAACTCCTGGCATAAGGGGAGGGTCAAGGGATAAAGGGTGGAGGTGTATAAGGAACAAGGAGAACTTCAGACAGCGGAGGGATGCGGAGCTGGAGGAATGAAGATCATGAGCAGGGATATATGGAGCTGAGATAAAAGGAGAGCAGACCACAGGGAGGCTTCGAGGATAAGAACAAGGTGTTATGCTAGATCCAGAAGCAGACAGGAAGCCAGTGAAAGTATTTAAGGAGGGCTGTCACATGGTCAGAGCAATGAGGAATGAATAGTTTTGGAAGCAGAGTTCTAGTCAGAGGGGACATAGCAGAAGACTTGAAGGGAGACGGATGCAATCATCAAGCTAACGACATCCTTGCTATGTTGCAGATTAAGAAGTGGCTCGGGCACTTCAGCTGAGTCACTTCCAACCCTTCTCAACACAACTTCCATTGCCCTGGGAGTGGGACTGGGAGCTGTCCCAGGTTCTGCCTTGCCTAACCCAGCCTTAAAGGTAAAAGTATCCCCTGACAATTAAGTCCGGTCGTGTCCGACTCTAGGGTGTGGTGCTCATCCCCATTTCAAAGCCGAAGAGCCAGCGTTGTCCGAAGACGCCTCCGTGGTCATGTGGCCGGCATGACTCTCCTTGCCGCAGCGCGTAGCATGCAGCTGGAACACGGAGTGCTGTTTACCTTCCCGCAAGCGGTACCCATTTATCTACTCACACTGACATGCTCTGGAACTGCTAGGTTGGCAGGAGCTGGCCAAGCAACGAGAGCTCACCCCGTCGCGGGAATCGAACTGCCGACCTTTCGATCGACAGCTTATGGTTCAGCGGTTTAACCCACTGCGCCACCCGCTGGCCTTAGCTACCTGAAAATCTGCTATTGGACTCATGCCCTGGGTCAGTCTGTACCACGCCTTGTTCAAAACCACCCAGGCTCACAGCCTTGCCAGAAAAGGTCACGTGCCTGCTGGCAAAAAATAAATAGAAACATTCCCAAGTTCTCCTGGCAAAAAGCAAAAATAGTAACAGTGATTTATAGGGAAGGTACAATAAAAGAGAAATGGTCCCTGGTAAGCAAGTGCACTAGGAGCATATACATTTATTTTAAAATCAGGAAGGTCAGCCACAACCTATCTCTTCATAAAAAAAAAACAGCTCCACATTAAAGCAACATGTTTGCACTTGACAACACAGTAACCACCAAACATGTTTTAGAAGTCCCTGCTAATCCTTCCTTCAAGTCCCATTTATAATAATCAAGGGAGACAATTTATCAGCCCAAAGGTGGCAGCATAAACTCACACAAAATACTTACTAGGAGATCCATAAATCAATATTAAAGATGTTGGGGCTGACCACACTCCAGGAAAGTGCTTTGTTGATGTATACCCCCAGTGTGCATAATTTTACTTTACAATGTGATAAAGTGTGGTAAGACTGGAAGAATCTGAACTACACTTCAATGGTTGAGGGGGGAAGGGGCTCATAGGAATACCTAGTAGCACAGTAACATTAACATATATCACAGCCATTTAACACAATATGAATAACTTCCAGTAGTAATAGTAATAGAAGTAGTAGAGTACTGTACTGAAGTTGAAACCAAAGTATCATTAAACTCTAGAACAGTGTTTCTCAATCTGTGGGTCGGGACCCACTTGGTGAGTCATGACTTGATTTTGGGTGGGCCCCACAGAGCCTCCAATGAAAACAGGGGTGATGAAAAGGTCAATAAGCAATTGCCTCAAGCCCTGAGGCTATTCAGATAGCTGCTAATTGCCCTGCAAAGAGCTGAGCTCCTGGGCCGCACTAGCTCAGGATACCACGACTTGCTGGCCCTTTACGCCGATCGCGTAAAGTTGCGCAGTTTTGAGTTGCTAATTGCGCTGCTCATCAACCCTTAGATATTCATTCTCCAGATATTCATTGTGTGTTTTTTCAATATTGTATTAAAACTTAATTCCTGGCATGTTTCTTTCTTTGAAATTGTTTTCTTTATATTGAAAACTCTCTCTCTCTCTCTCTCTCTCTCTCTCTCTCTCTCTCTCTCTCTCTCTCTCTCTCACACACACACACACACACACACACACACACACACACACACACACACCTCTATAGCTTATTTTTTTTCTTGTTGAAACATCTTGGCCTCTGCACTTGGAAAAGATGCCTCTGCCATGCCTTTTATGTTTTTGGCCTTTATCCCGTTTATCTTATTTCCTTAAATGACACAATAAAGACTGATGGGTCTTACAGAGGTGAGGCTGATATTGCTAAACGTAAGACAGCATCTGGCAAGACAGCATCCAAAAAAAGAAAAATGCTTGAAGCAAATAGGGGGAAAACAATTCTGAAACAGAAGAAATGTTCTGTGTTGTATGGTACAAAGTCTTTCTCTGTCTACCAGTGCAATCCTGTGTAACTTTGCACCGGTGTAACAGTAGTTGCACTGGTGTAAGTGCACTTACACCGGTGCATCTGCTGTTACACCGGTGCATCTACTGTTACACCAGTGCAGTGGTGTCGCTCTAGGTGGGGTGGAACGCTAAGTGCTGCCCCACTCTGAACCTCCATTACAGCTCCGCCCTGCCCTGCCCCCTCGCCTTCGGAGCCATTCGAGGCAGCGAAAGCAACGCGCAGGAGACTCCCTGTACGCTGCTTTCGCTGCCTCGAATGGCTCCGAAGGCGAGGCAGCCTCGTGCGGAGCTGTAACTGAGGTTCAGAGTGGGGCGGCACTTAGCGTACCGCCCCACCTAGAGCGACGCCACTGCACCAGTGCAAAGTTACACAGGATTGTGCTGTACAACATATAAGTCATGCATTGTTGAACTGAAATATGTAGCATGACTACACTGTCACCAGTAACCTTGTCAAGGTAATTTTCATTCAGGCTGAGTCATAACTTGATTTATGAAGTCCAACATGTTTATTTTTATTTTATTATTTATTTAAAGAATTTTTACCCCGCCTTTCTCCTGATAAGGGCAATCAAGGCAGCTTACAATTAAAACATGTTAAAATACATAATAAAATACAATAAAATAATTAAAACAGGTAATTAAAACAAACAAACCCCAGTGGGTCACCTTATAATTACATTTATTAAATATATGTTAAATGTATGTTAAAGCCATACTATGTTATTAAGATTCAAAATACTGCTGATCTGATTATAGATGACTCATTTTTTTTTAGTTAGGGTCAATGTATGTGGTGCTATAATGTATGTGGTGCTATCTCATGCATCACTCATTTACAGAGTATGAACAACATGAACTAAAAAAATGATCATGTACTGTCTGTAGGAAGGAACCATGTTGACCAGGTATCCCCCCCCCCCCACAAAAAACTCATGACACAGATCATGGAAGGAAACAGAGCCATAATTTATTTAAAGTTACAGTGCTCGGCAGCAATTGGCAAATGCAGTGGGTCCTGACTAAATTCAAGTTGAGGAGTAATACATTGACAGCACAGTCCTCACGCTGCTCACGGCACCGGAACGAGAGTTCCAGCGCCGGGAAACGTCGCAAACGTGCCAGAAAGCACGTATGCGATGACTCGTGAGCAAGGGAGGCTGGCGCAGAGGCTGGCCTCCCTTGCTCCGGCACCAGAGCGCCCCTGTGACCGCTGGTCGAGGTAAGTGGGGATCCGGCGGACGCGGGGGCAGTTCACCAGGTGAGGGACGGGGGCCATATCCCCGCCAGGTGGCTGGGCCGTTACAAGGCCTCCTCCTACTTCCGCCGGAAATCCAAGGAGGCCAGTCAGGCCGGCCGGCATTTACACACGGGGAAGGGGATGAGTGTGCCCTTCCCTGAGTAGATCTCCGCTCCCGGTGCTCAGGATCCGGCGGGCAGCCGCCGGCCGTATTCTTAGGCAGGATTGCGCTGTTAAGCACTGCAACAAGCACAACATAGGAGAGGAAGAAGAGAAATGTCTGGTCTCTGCGTTTTGAGGATGGTTGCATTGATCCATGCTACAATATTGTCCAACAACCAGCTTTGTTTCTATCTTATCTATTATTAACCATTAGTAGCCCGATGACTGATTGTGCCCAGATCTCTGGCTCAGTAGGAAGTAATGCATTAGGAAACCAGGAAGCAACATGCTCCAGATCTAATGAAAAACAGATGTAGTTGTCAACGCTATGTTGATAGCAGCTCAGGCCAAACCATCTCATTATCTCACCCCAAGCTCACCAACATGTGAGCAATACTATACTAATAAAAAGAACCCCTGTGGAATCTTCTTTTTTGTACATGGGGGAGATGAATTACTCATCACCACGTACCCTAATAATGCATTGATAAAATATGCTTCTGGTCACAAGTAAACCCATCAGTCCTTGTTATACATAAATCTCATTTAAGATAAAATATAATAGAACCTGACACTAATGGTTTATCATGGAGTTTACAGCAATAAACAGCAGATCTCTCAAACAACAAGAAAAAATGTATTTCAAGTGTATCAGTTAGCTTCTTCATATGATGTGAAAGTTTTTAAGAAACTATGACAAAGACAGAAATCCACACTTGAGGAATTCCTTGTTACAGAGAGATCCTCAGTATATTTACTTTGAAGTTAGTCCGTCCTACTGTGATCAATATATTTGCTCCCAGGTAAATGTGCTGAAATTGCAGCCTTAGGACTCAAGGCTATGCATGTTCATTCAGAAGAAATTAATATTAAGTTCAATAGTACTTGCACTCAGTGCACAGAAACCTTGGCTAAAAATCATGAATACACTCTGGGAGCAATTACGGTAAGTTTTTCACAGTATAGGTGTCCCCCGCTTAACGACGGGGATACGTTCTGGAAAACCTGCCATATAGTGAAACCGTCATTAAGCGAGTCCTCAATGTAACACAGTGGCACAACAAGATTTCTACCTGTCAATGGAGGTAGAAACACACACACAAACAAAGAGAGTTAAAGACGACATTTTTTTGCATTCAAAATACAGTAGTGTAGCTTCTTTGTTTACACTTTGGGAACCTGCGGATCATCATTAAGCGATCCGTCATTAAGGGGGACACACCTGTAAACGTATCCATGATATAGAGTGACAGAGAATAAAGCAGAAAGATCTACAGTGTGAGTCAAAGTATGTTTACTTAGAAGCAGGACTTGCTGGGTTCAGTTATTCTTACCACCTAGCACACAGGTGCCAGATATAAGGCCCTGGTCTTATCAGACCCTAGAGGGTCCTTTCTGAAGTCCACATAATTACGGTAAATGATTTTCAAGAATCCTTGTTAGCAGAGCAAAGATGCTGGCCTGCCAATGGCTGTTTTTGCATACCACAGCATCATACCCTCTGTGTATACAGTACTCCAAGCAGTGAAACACCGGCAGGAAAGTGATGAGCATGAGGAAGAGAATTTTAGAGAACTGGGATTCATCACGTTGAGGTGACACTGACCTTGTTTAGTGAAAAATTATGGATAGGGCCCAGTATCTGCTGGATGGCGAATATAGCCTGTATTTCCTTTCAGTTTTATACCCTTGCCTTATGTTTAGGGGATGCTCACACAATATACTTCCAATATGGAAGTATATTGCACAATAATATGGAAACATTGTATATATCTGTGATGACTGAGCTCCCCTCGCTCTTTTCTTTCTTCCCATCTGTTCCTTTAAGAGAAGCTTCAATGTAAGGGTCAACAGGAAAAAAAGGTTTGTCTGAAACAATTTCAAAGCATCGCTGTTACAGCAGCATGTGGCCAGGCAGACCAGTCAATTTGTGTATTGATTATCTTCAGCGTCTGGGTCCAGCCACAAAAATAACCCCTAGCTCATGCCTACTGATTGGGCATCTAATTCTACCTGGCCACATCAGGGGGTGGGATGGGATGCTGAGGTGGTTGTAAAGCATCCAATTACATAGAGCAAGAACCTTATCAGACCTAGGTTACTTAAAGTCAAGCCCAGGGACGCTCAAGTGTGTTCTGACTTGGCTCCCTCAGAGTTCAACTGCATGTGGTCAAGTTCACCTGCCTCTCTCCTGGTTTGGAGGGGTGTAATGGAGTTGAGCAACGCTGACACCTTCGTAAATACAATTGGAGTCTGTGAGACGGATGTGTCAGGGATTACGGGATGTTGTTACAAGGTTTGCCTGTACTTGCCTCCTGTACGTTTGCTGAGGACTGCACCTGAGCTCCTCCTTCACCCGTACCATTCATGTAAGCCTGCTTGTTCCTTTTCTTCCAGCATGCCTTATCCTACCCTTCCCTCTTTATTTTAATAAACTCTATGCTTTAACCCTTCTCCTGCCTGCAGTCAGCAGAACTCTGCCAGAGCTGTATTTCAGTCCTTACACCACAAGCTACATTTGGGAATTTCCTACACAACCTGGGAGGGAGGCTGTCAAGGACAGTCTCTCTCTGCCTCATTTTGGTAGCAGCAACAGGGTTCTGTTTTGGCCTTGAGGTGGGGCAGATTTGGGGGGGGGGAGGAGGAAGGCACTGGGGCTAGCATTCCCCTGTCAGTCACTACAACGCTCAAAAACACCTGAGTATTCCTTCGGAGAGGCTGCATGGTGCTGCAAGTTGCTAGCTGCATGCCTTGCAGGCTTACTCCTCACCCCATGTTTAATGCCACTGCTCTCTGTATTGCTCCATTACTGGCAACTTTCACTATTAAATTCATATGCCAGCACTCTCCCTAACCAGTCCCTTAAAAATGTTTGCATGCTATTGTAGCACTCACCTACTGCAACTACTCAAGCTGCATCTTAGCAAAATTGTTCTGAGAAAAATAAATACAGAAAAAGGGCATTACCTCCCAGAATTCACTTTCCTGATGAACACAACACTAGAATGCCTCAGGAGGTATTTCTGTTCTGCATCTATATGGGGTTCATGTCTCTAATAAGGCTAAAGCCGCCTTCCTGCACTATTTAATGGAAACTATTCTCCTGCTGCTACTAATTTCTATGTTGTAATCAGGTCTACTAATCACAAAAGAGGGTTTCTTTATCTTATTACCTTATTATTGAGTTCATTAGGGAGAGCTACCCGGAGAAGGAAGGGCACTTATTTCCTCCTCCTTAACTACAGCTGTCAACCTTCCTAACAGAAGGAACAACTGGATGAGGACAATCAATTTCTCTATCAATTTCCCAAACAGAGCTTGTGGCAATTGGTGGCAGATGTGTGAAAAAATGTGTTCAACTTGGAGGGGGTGACCCAGAAGCAAAGGGAGACAATGGCTTGAATCCTACTTTGCAGCACCAGCTCCAAAATGTGAGGGGACCCTCACTGAACCCCTTTAGTCCAGATAAGGTGGGCATGCAAACTATAAACTATCTCGTGCTGCCTCTGAACTTCTTGGGTACTCCATGCAAACTGAACATGACAGTGAACTCTTTGCTGATCTCGGCAATTGTCCAACCTCCTCACCCTTTGGAGCCATCTCTGCAGCTGCAGACCCAGGGAATGGGACTACACTGGCAGCGCAATCCAGATGAAGCTGCCGGAACAAGCGTTCCGGCACCGGGAGACGTCACAAATGTGCCGGAAAGCACGTTTGCGATGACTCGTGAGCAAGGAAGGCCAGCGCAGAGGCCAGCCTCCCTTGCTCCGGCGATGGAGCCCTCGAGCGGCGGCCGCCGAACCCAGGTAAGGATCTGGCAGGCGCGGGGGTGTTTTGCTGGGCAAGGGAGGGGGGCCATTGGCTCAACCAGCCGGGGAGGGGGCAGGGGATGGCTTCGGCCATATCCCAGACCCCGCCGGGCAGCTGGGCCGTTACGGCCTCCTCCTACTTCCGCCAGCAATTTTGCTGGCGGAAATCCGAGGAGGCCGGTCGGGCCAGCCAGGCTTTACACGAAGGGAAGGGGACGAGCGACCCGTTCCCCAAGTAGAGCTCCGGCCTGGCAGCAGCCTGGCCACTGGTGCTCAGGATCCTTACGTAGGATTGCGCAGGCTGCAGGCAAGGAATGAACCTCTCTGTGGGCTGTGATGTGAAGTCACTTGACTGGCTTGCAGTGGGAGCGCTAGTCTCTCCCACCTAATGATCCCTCACCAACGTCCCAAGCATTCAAGTGGAAATCAACAGGCAATGGTGATTTCCCTTATTCTCAGCGTCCTTAATGGATCAGTTGGGGGGGGGGATTATTCAGGCTCTTACATGCAATGCTTTTGCAAACAGAACTGGTAAATCTGTTCTTATTCTGAAGAATCCTGGTTTTGTGGTTTTTTTAAAGCAGGGTTCTAGCCTTCAAGGCTCTGAAAATATGTGAACAGTATCTCATAAGTCTCAAAAACTAGGAACGGCTATACAGTATAATGGGATGGTTGCCTTTTGGAGTCATAAGCAGCAGCAGTGTATTTTCTATATACAGTATGTATACAGTAAAACCTTGGATTGAGAGCATAATTCGTTCTGGAAATGTGCTTGTAATCCAAAGTACTCGTATATCAAAGCGAATTTCCCCATAAGAAATACAGTAATGGAAATTCAGATGATTTGTTCCACATCATCTCCTTCTTCTTACTGCCTTCCTTTTCAACCTTTTTTTCTTCATTGGGGCCACTGTTGCAGTATAGACTGAGACCGGGAGACGATTACCCACAATCCTGCAGTGAGAAAGAGAGACTACTCGCAGAGGCGTAACACGCCTCACCAGCGTCTTTCCTCACAGGGATGCTCCACGCGCCTTTCTTTCGCTGCACAATCGTGCAGACGGAAGGAGACAGGGCTACGTTCCTTCTTGTGCAGAGAACTGGGTGGGCGCCCGGAGATAGGACTGCCTCCACGCACCTTTCCTTCTCTGCAGGAACGTGGGGGAGGCGTGAGAAGGCAGCCGTTCAGTGGTGGAGCCTGAGCGTTGCGCCCTGTGCCCGGAGCAGCTGCTCCTCGGGCTCCAAAACCTACTCGTATTGCAAGACCTGGCTCATTTATCAAGTTAAAATTTATTTTTAAAAAATTGCTCATCTTGCAAAATACTCACAGACCAAGTTACTCACAACCCAAGGTTTTACTGTATATAGCAGGGGTGGCCAAACTGTGGCTCCTGAGCCACATACGGCTCTTTGACATATAATGTGCGGCTCTCGGAAAGATGTTGGCTGAGCTCCTTTTTGCATCATAATTAATATAAAAGGTAAATAAGAAATTTTCAAGCTTTATACTTATTTACCAGGTATAAACTGAGAGTCTATTGGATTAAAACATAAGTTTAATGTGCATGGTGAGTAAATATATTTAAGAATTTAAATGCTTCTTAAATATTGTGGCTCTGAAACATTTCTCTTGCGGCTCTCAAACATCTGAAATTTATTGTATGTGCTCTTACGTTAAGCAAGTTTGGCCACCCCTGGTATGTAGTATATATAATATACTGCTGCTACCTATGACTCCAAAAGGCAACCATCCCATTTCTTTTTGTATAATCAACGTGTCTGTACAACCTTAATGCAAATCAGACTGTAAACTAAGCCAGGTCCTACAATTGGGAGACTCCAGGCCAAGTGGTTCAAACAAAGCCAACACAATCCATTTCTGCTCCTTTTTCCATTTTCCAGATTTTCAGACTAACCAAGAAACAAATACACATAATGGTATGTTTTGTCTTTCCAAACTGATAATAATAATGATTAGTTTAACAATCAAATACTTTGGTTTTGAAAAAACAACTACTACGGCAGTCTCCCCGGTAGTGCCAAGAAGGTCCACAGACATTCCCCTCTAGAAAATCTAGTGCTTCTCCCTACCCTGTGTGATCACATCAAGACCACACATATATTCCTACCTGGCTGTACCTGTGGGGCAGGTTCTCCACCAGGATCAGGGTCACATTTCCAGCCCTTCACCTAGCTGGTGGTCTGTCTGCCAACCGACAGCCTTCAATCCCGCTGAGTTATCTGTGGAGGGAGAAGGATGGGGGTAGCATCTTGACCAACCTGCTTCCCTTTTCTCCCTCTCTCATCCACACATCTCCATACAATCACTCACTCACTCACTCACGCCTTCTCTGGGTAGCATGCAAGGCTGAGCAAGGTGCCAGAGATAGGAGGCCAATTGCTATGTGGGTTAAAGCACCAGACAGGTTTGTTTTAATCAAATCAAAAGAAAAGATGTATTGGGGATTAAAGTGGAACAAGGAAAAAACAGACAATCAAATTCTATTCTTGAGTTCAGGAGGCGAAACTGAAAATAAAGTAAAAACAGAGTAACGGAGATCTTCTGGACTTTCAGCATCTTTCTGACAAGGGAGGGAAACAGCTTCCTAGGAGTTAACCCTTTTCTAGCTGGTCAGCATCTTGGCTTGGTGGCATCTTGCGTCTCCCACACATCCTCCTCTCAACCCAGCTGGGCAGCTCTCTTTTTGTCCTATTTTTGGGAGCCTAGGTCCCGTCCCGTCCACTAGCACTGATCGGCTGGTTTGAAATGAACAGAAGTTCAAATTTCCTGCTCCCAGGTCAGGTGAGCAAACTGGACCAATGACCAGATGTGAGTTAGGTTTCAGTGAAGGCTACTGTTCTCCAGGCAAATCCAATTTACATTTGACAGAGGATGGCTATGGGTGATGCATGACCTCGAATTCTGGTCGGAATGGAGAATGTGACAGGCTACTTCCTAGGTCAGCCTCCGTATACATGGAGTGTTATCCTTTGGGGGGGAAGAAAATTAGTTTTCTCATGACAACTTCATATCTCATCAATGCTCTGAAAGCATTTTCTAACCACCTACCCTAATTATCCATTCTTTACCTCGAAGGCAGTTTTTCCTATTAACAGAAATGCCAACTGTTTCAAGCACAGCAGCCCATCTGGAAGGTAAATGCACCAAAATACCAAGAGACAGATGAGGTTTCTATTTAAGCTGAAATGAGCATTTGATGTACATAGACTAGGAGCTGCAAAATGCTGGGCATTGTAAGGCTATCATGTGTCTTGTTTCAAGGAGATTAGATTTAGGATCCAGCCAGCAGGATCCTAATAATCTTTCAAGGCTTTTTTTTTTAAAGAAAGAAAATAATAAATTGCAGTCTCTATAAGGGTGCTAATACGATATGGGAGATCAGACAGACTGATTTTAATATCTGACACAAGTTTGAAGACAGCCTTATCCTGAGAACACTCAGCCATTTACCATCATCATGACAAACTGAAAATGTACCTTCCTCACCCTTGCTTCGACAATAACCGTTCCTTTGCTTCCTAAACTCTAGTTACCGCAGTTCAGCTCCGAAAGGTCTATGACTCAGCACAGAAGTCTGCTGCTTTTTTTTTTTTTTAATGGAACTGACCGACATGTTAGCATGCTAGGGGGAGGCTTTGCGACCACCATCCATTTCCAAACTCTCCCTGAGAGAATGACAAGCCTCTCTCCCATCTATGCCATTTTATGAAAACTGGAAAGGTTCAGAAAAAAAAATGCTGTTTCACTGCAATCTGTTCTGGATCTTAATCTAAAGGAAAAGTAGAGACCTAGCACTGCATAGGAAATGAATGGTCAGGGTGTGTGTGTGACACAGAGGAACAGAAATAAGGCTGAGTTTCGATGCTAGCTGAAATCAACCTTTCCCCCCCCCCCTTCAGAACAAGTGTTCTGCTCTTCTAGAACAAGTTCTGTGCAGATTACTAACCTGGCGATCACTAACACATGGCAGGGGAAGGGGATCCTGCCATCTGACACTGCCCTCCATGCACTGATCAGCTGTTCTGCTTGGAGCCTAGGCATCTACTTGCTGAAGTACAATGCAGGGCACGGATTAGTTGTTTTTTCTTGCTACCTTCCCTTATTAATTGAATGTGGGGAAAGGGAGAGCAGAAGCACACAGGTTACCCACACCCCCAGGCAGTGGTGTAACTAGAGTGGAGCGGAGGCAAGTAGTTCTGCAAGACTCCGTTACACCGGAGTCAGCGGCCCCTCCCCATTGCTGTTGGAGCCATGTAGCAAAGATTGCGCTAGTAGTTTTTTGTGTATATTTTGAGGTTATAAATTAATACCATTTGCAGTGGTGGCTGGTGAGGTGTGGTTCTCTAGGGCGAAACTGCCACCTGCCTCTGCATGGCAATTGAGCGGGAGGGAAATCAATTTATCACAAGCTAAACATGAGTCAGCAATATGATATGGCCGCAGAAAAGGCAAATTCAATTTTAGGTTGTATTACTAGAACCATCATTTCCAAGTCACTGGAGTTCTTCAACAGGATCTGGACAGCTATCTGTTGGGGAGGGGTCTCAAGAAGGGGGCTGGACTACAAGGACTCCTCCAATTCTATGAATTTGGAAGGTAAAGGCATGGAAGGTACAGAGAAACCCCTTTCTGAATGTTTATAATATGTCCAGAATTTTGGTGGCTCCAAATCTGGTTCCTTAATTCCATCAAATCAGTAATTGTATCAGTTTTTATTCTGCCCAGGATATTTCATAACTTGAGGCTAGGCCACCACTGCTATAGATGAGATGAAGTAGAATCACCACAACTGCACTTGTTTGTGAGAAAATGAAGGAAGAGATAGGTGAAAAGCATCAAGAATAAGGACAGGGAGCCAGTGCAAAGACTGAAAGAGGATTGCCAAGATATCGAAAGATGGTTTTATCAACAGAAGAGAGGTCCTGAAAAAGACCAACAACAAGGTAGTCTGGACAAGATGATGACAAGAATATGTTTGAGTAGTTACCAGACCAGTTCACACAGTTGATGCAAAAGGTCCTGACGCTTTCACGGAGAAATAGAATTCTGGAAATGTGGAATTATATATATTGTTAACAACAAATTCATGGTGACGATGCCTCCACATGTAGCATTTCTACACTTGAACATTGCACATCTTGGGCAGCTTGAGACTGTTCACGTATTGAGAAAATTGTATTGTGTGAACCAGCCCACAGAAAAAAAAAGAACAGATCTTGGAGACCATAAAAGGGAAATGCTTCAGGACTTGGATGAGGGAGGAGAACGAAAGGGAGTAATGAAAGATGACTCAAAGTTGGAAGAATGACCATATCTTCAGTTACAAGAGAGAAGTGTGGGGAAAATGAGTGTTTGGGTGGAAAGATTATGAGTTGTCTTCACCATGATCCACGTTGAGAAGCTGGTGGGGCATCCAAGAAGAAATATCAGAGAGAAGATGAGAGGTGGTGCAGTATTTTGTTTGTGATTAACAGAACAGGATGATGACACCTTTTCATAAAGGCTTGTTGCTATTACTGTCTATAGAACATTTAAAACTGGAAAAAGAAGTGACAGAAGGAACGTTTCTCCCTGTAGGCAGAAAGGCAGTCTTATGTCTAGCTTGTCCTTTGAATCCTATCTGCCCTGAAACTCTTTCACAATTACTTTGAAACTTCTTGACAAGGGCAAAAACAAAACTAACATTTCACTCTGAGATCAGACAGACATTTCCTCATCTCATTGGACACAGAGCTGCTCACACACAGATGCTCTAAAGCAGTGGTTCCCAAACCTTTTAGCACCGGGACCCGACCCACCTAGCATTATGAGACTTTTAAAAAAAATTGATCTAGAAAGAAATATTTTTATTTACAAGTAATATTTTATTTATTTATTTGCAAAAGACTCTGGTTTTTGAACAGCCTCAGGGCTTGAGGCATTAGTTAGCTGATCTTTCCATCACCCCTGGTTTCATTGGAGGCTCTGCAGGACCCACCAGAAATTGGGTCGCGACCCACCAAGTGGGTCCTGACCCACAGTTTGAGAAACACTGCTCTAAAGGTTAGGCACAAAATATAACCTGCTTGACTCATACACTAAGAACAGTTTCATGTCAAACCCAAATAAAGCTCAGCTCCAGAAAACAAAACAGCTGAATGCATTTGAAAGAACCGTGGGGGGGGGGATCAGACTTACAACCCAGTCCTATTCTAGATTGGGCTGTCGGGGGCAGGACTTTACGACAGCGGAAGAGCCTTTTGTTGTCATAAAATGGCTGCTAACGGAGCAGTCTGTGCTTGGTCGGCAGTGCTCCCCGGCAATCGCCAGACATCACCATGCCCACCAGAGAAGGTAAGGCAGGGGTGGGGAGGGGGGAACGGGGTGGGGAGGTTGCAGGAGGGGTGGCTCCGGCGGCGATGAATCTCCTCCCTGCCCCCTTTGTCTCCTCGGACAGCTACAGAGCTGGCAGAGGTCCGAGGAGGCCCACTGCGGAGCGGGAGGCTTATGGAGGGGTAGGGGGAAATAATTCCCCTTTCCCCTCTGAAGCTTCCTGATCTCCCCCCCCCCCACTGGATACAGCACACTCCTTTTTCGGGGGAGAGAGAGGATTGGGCTATCTCCCAGTCACTTCCGGTGGTACGCAGCAGGAGAGTGACACCGGAGGTGGTACTTGGCCGGGAAGGGGTTGAGAACTCCTGGAATAGACCATTGGTCATGTGTTAATGAGGCCTGAACCATAACTGTTGATAAGCCTATTAATAATATGTGCTTTTTCTAGTTGAAAAACTGTTTTCAGATCTTTAATGCTCTGCATAGACAATGGCAAATGCACAGTGAAATAAGAAGCACTACTTTGGAAAACAGTTTAGCATTACTATTTTGAACGTCTTCAGTAATGAGACGAGCGTAGCAGTACAAATGTAAACTTCAATAAACCTCTAAGAAAAACCACAAAAAGCCTTTCTTGCTTGTGTAACAGAAAGTAAACAAATTCAAGGATTTCGAGTCTCCTTTTGCCCTGCGGCGACCTGTCTCTCCTACGACGGGCATTAGCATTTCTCAAAGTCAGCCTTTCCTCTTGATGACCCATGTCAAGAATGACGAGCAAAGATGAGAGCTGAATGCTTCAGGGCATTGAAAGCAGCCCAGGGCAGTGAAGAAAGTTCTTTGACTGTATGGGAGGGTTGGTAGGAACATGGTGATGGAACAGTTACTAGCCAGAGGGCTTTTACACATGACAAGCTCTTGGAGACATTCTTGCACATTTTTGTGGCTCTTCTAGTTGCATGGATTCACATGGAAGGGGAGCAGCAGTCCCGTGTTTTCCAGGTTTTCACAGCACAACAGAAAGTTTCTGATTAAACCCAAGACAAAATATTCAGAAGCACATCTTTTGCTGCCGAAATGTATGTGACTCCGGGCGCAATCCTGGGGAACGTTAGAATGGCGGAGCGTGTACTCCGCCATTCTAAAGTGTCACGAATGTGCCTTGCGCCGGCCTCCCCCACTCCGACGCCGGAGTAGGATGCGGCCGCCGGCAGAAGTTAAGAGCTCCCGCCGGTGGCCGCATGGGCGGTCCAGCGGGTAAGGGAGGGGGCCATTGGCCTATCCGGCCTGGGAGGGGATGGAGGATGGAACCCGCCATATTCCCATCCCTGCCGGGCCGGCTAGGCCGTTACACGGCCTCCTCTACTTCCACCAGCTATTTAGCTGGCAGAAATCCGAGGAGGCCTATCGGGTCGGCCCCAGTTTACACCCGGGGAAGGGGACGAGTGTCCCCTTCCCCGAGCAGACCTCCAGCCCGCCATCGGACGGGCAGCCTGGGCTCAGGATCCGGAGGGCGGCCCTGGGCAGCACAATCCTGTGTGATTGTGCTGTCCATGTATTATGGGGCAGGCATTTCCTTAGAACACAACAGTATTCCCTTATTTTACACACAAGAGCTTCAGCCTGGGTTTAGGTTCAAGAGCTACTAACTGGACAAGGAGGCACTTTTCAAGTAGCGGTTCTCTTATACTAAGCATCAGAAGAGCAGCCTCCCCTATATACCTCAGCCTGTGTTCCCTGGTGCCTTCCTTGTATCTCTTTTTAGATTTGTGCACCCCATCCTGTCATGTACGTCATGTAAAGTGCTTTGAGAACTTTTTTACTGAAAGGCAGTATATAAATATTCTTAATAAAACTAATAATAATCCGTAAAGCATCTCTTTATTTTTAAAAAAATACTCTGACATGTAGCTCTAATTTGGCTTTAGTTAATTAATCACACAGTTCTGTTTGAGAGAAAAAAAGTATATATTTGGAGGTTATTTCATATGCAATATTTCTATAGCAGCGTGCCCTCGCCCATGCCATCTAATCTCTAAAGTTAAATGCCATAATCCAACAGAAATCTTGCAGCACAATACTCTGCATGTTTAATCAGAAATAAAGCTCACTAAATTGAATGAACCATATTCCCAAGCAGACTGAAGTTGTATATTGAACTCAACTGGTTTAAGAGCACTCAACGTAAGATGGATTGGGGCCAAAGAGTGTAAACAAAACTACATTTCCCCCCAAGGAGATTAAGAAAAAGCGAATAATATATACACCACAAACCTATGTATGTCTACTCAGAAGTAAGTCCCATTGAGTTCAATGGGACGTACTCCTACGTAAAGGAGTATAGAATTTCAGCCCTAGTACTTGCATAGTGCTTTCTGAGTATGAAAGTGTTTCACAAGTATTACCTTGATGTTGTCCTTAGAACACCTGTAAGGCAAAATATTATATTGCAGCTGGGGAGCTGAGATTGAGAGAAGGTGACTTGCCTAAGGCTACCTAGTAAATTCATGGCAAAGGTGAGATTTGAACTGGGGATGTTGTGATTTGCAACCTAGTCTTTTACGGCACAATCTTAGTCGGCACTGATGCCGGCGCAGCGACCACTACACTGGCCTAGGGTGTCACAAAAGTGCCATAAAGTGCTCTGCGACATCCAGAGAGCAAAGAGCACCACCAGGAAGGTGTACGCTGTCCCGCCAGTGCTGAAACCAGTGGACCGCGCACAGGAGCAGGTAAGTGCTGCTTCAAGCAGCGCAGGGGCAAGGGAGGGTGGGGAAGAAGTGTAACGGGTGACGGAGAGTGGAAACGGGCAAATCAGGCCCAGGAGGGGGGCAGGATCGGTGCTTCTTGCGTGCACCATATCATATCCCCCCCCTCCCAGGGGATAGCTTGCAGCACTGCTCGGACTTGCACCCACTATTTTCTGCTTGCAGCACTGCTCAGATTTGCGCCCACTATTTAGCTTGTGTAGATCCGAGTACCCTATTGTGCAGGCTGGGGCCTTCCCTGGGGTAAGGGGATAAATGCCCCTTTACCCCGAGAAGACCTCCAGCCTGCTCCTTCCCAATGCTGGATACAGCATGGGCCACCGAGCTCCACTGCTTCTGGCACTGGTTAGGATTGGGCTGCCCGTTCTGTCACTACAAGTTCAGGCAATACTATTTGCAGTTGCTACGGTATGATGCATTCAAACAGTTTGGATTGACATAATTCTTATTTCTGACTTGATCTAAATAGGAAATCTCTTTCTTGACTGCATTCAGATTATTCTTTGTTTTTCAGTGCCATCAGTAAATTGCATGGTTTTCTTTTAAAAAAGAAAGAAAGGGGGGGGAGCTTTAAAAGGATTGGGAACCAAAGCTTGAGAAGCAAATACAGAGAGAACATTTTGCAATTGCAGTGACAGGAAAAATATCATTACTGAATATTTAAAGGCTTCTCCATCTGAATGGCTGCAGTTGCTAGGAAACATGGACCACATATTCAGAAGTGTCCTGTTCTTATGCTGTGTTGTGATGAGACTGTATTCCATATAATTGATAGAAAGGCTGGGTTGAATATCAACAGTTCAATTCTCTGTGTTATTAACACATATTTGAGATTGCACGCCGACCAGCGAGCTGCTGGGGACATTGGTGGGAAGGCCTCCACTTTCCCGGGTACGCCGGAGGATGCCCGGACACGTGCCAAGAACGGTAAGCCGGCGGGGAGAATGAGGGCAGGGGGAGGGCGTAATGGGGGAGTAACGGGGGTGGGAAGACCGTGGGAAGGGGAGGATCCACCACGGACGGCCCATGCCAGATCCTCTCTCCCTTCCCTGCAGCCTCCCCACCCCTTTCCTCTCCTCTGAGTTCCGCTAGCTAAATTGCTAACATAGATCCGAGGAGACCCATTGCCGGTTGTAAGCCTTCCGCAGGGGTAAGGAGATTGAATGTCCCCTTGCCCTGTGGAAGCCTCCCAGTCCACCCCCACCCCCGCACAGGATACAGTGGCTGCTATTTCAGTGCCGCTGCATCGGCGGGAGGGGGGGATGAACAGGATTGAGCTCACAATATATGTACACACATCCACACATATTATTTATGTTCCTTCTCTAGAACCTGTGGCTTGTAACAATGACTTAAAACATAACACAGTAATACAGTAGATAAAATGTCCAGTTCAATTTATATGATACAATTTATGGCTGGGAAACAGCCTGGGGATGGGCAAGCCTCTACTTGAACCTCAGGAGGCCTGGGCCATGCCTCCCGATTTCTTTTTCTCCTTCTCCCCTTCTTTTCAGATGGCTCACCGGGAAATATGGTTCCTCGAAACGTAGTTGGAGCAGAGAGGAGCCACTGCTCAAAAGAATATCTGGAGTGCCCGATTATTTTTGTTTATACAGTACTTGCTATTCATTCCCTATTACAACTGCACTGAATTACATTATGTATAGGCTTGCCATCCATTCCAGAAAACCCGGGACTGTCCTGGGTTCTGGGCACCGGTCCCAGATCAGTCCTGGGCTTTCCAGGCCCAGTGAAGCCTCTGTCACCGCCGCTTCCAAAAGGTGCAAAATGGCACCTTTTTTCCACCAGTGCCATCTTGGATCTCATGAAATCTCATGAGATCCAAGATGGCAGCACCCAAGATTTTGGTGCCGCCATCTTGGATCTCACGAGATGTTGCAAGATCCAAGATGGCGCTGCTGGAAAAAAGGTGCTTTTTTGCACCTTTTGGAAGCAGCGACGGAGGCTCTGGAGGGGGCAGGAGTTCTGGCCGGCTTGAACGCAGTCAGCCAGGCTCCAAGCAGCGGTGGCGGCGGTAACGACAAAGGCGGTGGTGACGACAAGGGACGAGATGACGATGAGGGACGAGATGGTGACGGTGAGGACGGTAGCAAGATGGCAGTGGTGAGGACGGCAGCGGCCAGGAAGGGTGGCGGGACTGATACTTGACAGCGGTGGCAAAACAACCATTTTCATGGCCAAAGATAAATAAATGAATTAATTTCGTCTGCCCTTCGGGCAGCAAGTGGGCGCTTTGCGGCCACAATTTTTAAAAATTCATTTATTCATTCATCCATTCAATTATGGGGGTGTCTCGGTCGGAAACCGGAAAAATATGGTAAGCCTAATTATGTAGGCTATACGCGCTATACCAATATCAACCACTAGATGGTACTGAAGACTCATTTAATAATGGATTCACTTTACAACAGAGTTTAGTCCTTAAAACGGGGAAGGAATGCCTGTAAATAATACCACTTTTTGCATGTAGAGGCCCAATACTGGTTCAGGGCAGTCAAGAGATTTCAAGTTTGAGTTCAGTTCTGGTTCACTGGAAAAAAGAAGACCCTCTCTGGGCCCTTTTCTGGGGGGGCTGGGTTTGTGTTCAGATTGGCTCCCTGCTCCACTCATTCTAATGGCCTTTCGTTCCAGAAAGAGAGAGGTTTTTCTACATACAGGTTGAGTATCCCTTATCTGGATTGCTCGGGACAGGAAGGTGTCTGGATTTTGGATTTGTCTGGATTTTGGAATAATTGCGTAAATACAATGAGATATATTGGGAATGGGACTGAAGCTAAACACAACATTCATTTATATCTCATAGATAAATCCCTGGAGGCGGCTTTAAGCACATTATTATCATTATCATTATTATTATTATTATCATTATTATTATTATTATTAACAGTATTTATATACCGCTTTTCAACAAAAAGTTCACAATGCAGTTTACAGACAAAATCAAATGATTAAATGGCTCCCTGTCCCAAAAGGGCTCACAATCTAAAAAAGATGCAGAACACCACCAGCAAATAGCCACCAGAAAAACACTGTGCTGGGGTGAAAGGGGGGGCAGTTACTCTCCCCCTACTAAATATAAGAGGAGTACCAACTGAAAAAAAGTGCCTCTTGCCCAGTTATTGCTAGGAGCGTGAAAAATTCTTGCAGGTTTGCTGCGCTGAGGCCGCGCAAAATTTAAAAAGCCAGCTGAATCACGCCCCATAATGCATAGTGCTAAAAAGTGGTCAAAAAAATCACTGCTGGCTTCCTCGCTGAGCTTCCTGCTGGCTTCCTCGCTGAGCACCGAAAACTACTTACAACTGCCTACTGTTGTGAGTAGCAGCGGCCAGGTGTGTGTGTGGGGGGGCCCCGGGGGGGAGTTAAAAAAAAAAGTCCTGAATAAAAATGTCCAGATTTCAGAATAGTCTGGATTTCGGATGTCCTGATAAGGAGTAATCAACCTGTACTGCATGCCGCATCAGAGAGTATAGCAGATTGAACATGCTCCGTATCCCAGGAAGGAATGTCTCTGACACAACAAGAAGTAGGAATGAGACATGGAATGGCAAGGGCATCATGTTTACATCACTGCATTGGAGAACACAGAACTTCCCTTGCTGGATCATGTGTATCAGGTCTAGGGGACTACTGGGTTGGCACAGAGGGAATGCCGGTCCCACGCTCTAACGCTGGGGACGGAGTTTGCCAGGCCCCTTCATCCTCGAGAGACTGCTCAGTGGAGGGGATTGGATGCTGTGACTGCAGGGCGGGGCTGGGGCGCATTAAACGGCTCCCGCCCCAGCGTGCGTCCTCTTCGCACATTGTGCTTCCTTCCCTCCACTTCGCTGTCTGAAAGTTTGAGCTTATTTTGTTTAACACAGAACATCACATGGAAGCCTACAAACGAGAAGTCTACAACCTAAGAAGTCTACAAACGGGAAACAACATAGAAAATAACCTCTCAGAGAACGTTCATCAAACTAATGGCTATAAAAGTGTGTGTGCGTGCGTGCGATCCCTCTAAAATTGCCAGCTGCTTTATTATGAAAAACGGCAGAAATTGGTCTGCACTAGAAGAGGTAGACATACCGCAAGCGGACATGATGCTGGGTCACCCACAAGAGGTTGGGTTGAGGTTATGTAATGACACAAAACTAAATTGGAGGGAAATCAGGAAAGTCCTTAATGCTGACATCTCACAAGCTAAGCCCTGATGGTCACATTCCCAGGAGAGAAAAAAAGAAGCAGAGATGCTAAAAATGCAGTGAACAGTTTAGACTTTTGGCCAGGGGGCTTGGATAGAAGCCATTGTATCTCATTCCACAATTTCTCAGCAATTTTTTCAGTTGTAAGTAAATTATCACATTTCTGAAGAGTCCAAGTATTTGACAAATGCAGTAACATTTAGTGGTTTTCCGAGTCTTAAATGTTAGCACTGCCTCTATTATTTCTTTCAAGTATTTTCTCTCACCTCACTTGTGACTGAAATACTAATGAGAGTTAAAAGAATCAACACAGCTTTTAGAAAATGTAGACTTAAGTTTTGAACCCTGTGGCAGGAGGACGCTACAGTGTTTGAAATGGGAGTGATGGTGGGGCAGGGAAGGAGTTGCTGAGCCCGCCCTCCCCCACCCGCCCCATCTTTTTCTCAGCACAAAATGCGCCTTCCAAATGCTGCTATTGTTGCTTTCCAGAAAAAGATGTCAGGGCTCCATTACACATGTTTTAACATAACATATTGGAGTGAATGGGATCCTTTATCCTTAAGTACTGTAAACCTTTGTGTTCAAAATGGAGCTGTCCTGCTCAACTGCACGTGGTTCAGTCACAGGCATCACTACAGGGGGGGCGGAGCTGTACGTTCTGCTGAAATCGGAGCCTCCCTTACACGGAGGAACGAAGAGGCCCCGCCCCCTCACCTTTGGAGCCTTTCAGGGAAGCGAAAGCAACATGCAGGAGACTCCCAGCGCGTTGCATTCGCTTCCCTGAAAGGCTCCGAAGGTGAGGGGGCGGGGCCGCTTCGTTTCTCAGTGTAAGGGAGGCTCCGATTTCAGCAGAACTTACAGCTCCGCCCCCCCTGTAGTGACGCCAGTGAGTTCAGTCACCATTATTACCTCATTACCCCTTACGTCCTCACTGCATGTGGTTCAGGGCGCAATCCAATCCTACTTACGCCACCGTTGTAACCAGCAGCGCAGTGAGAACGGGAGGCCCCAGAATGGAAAGGGGATTCAAATCCCCTCCAAAAGGGGAATTCAAAGGGGATTTGAATCCCATTTCCGTTCTGGGGCCTCCCGTTTTCGCTGCGCTGCTGGTTACAACGGTGGCGTAAGTAGGATTGGATTGCGCCCTCAGTCACCATTATTACCTCATTACCCCTTACGTCCTCAGGCTAAGAAGCCCTATAATACCTTTCGATTGCCCAACAGGAAAATTGGAAGCAAAATAACATAACACTAGGCTTACCATAGTCCCGGAATCGAGGCGTGCTTCGGCCTAGAGAGGACCGGAGCCACTCCCAAGAGTGCACCGCGGCTGCCCAATGTTCGGTCAACGAGACGACTGTGTTGGGCAGCCACGGTGCACTCTTGGGAGCGACTCGGGTCCTCTCTAGGCTGAAGCACGCCTCAATTCCGGGACTATGTTAAGCCTAACTAACACCCAAGCCCTTTGGAACAATGGGACAAAATGACATCATGGAAAGCCCATGGGAACTGATTGTACCTGCCCACTGATTACGTCCACCCGCCTGACCAGGGCTAGGGGAAGGCCCAGTGGATGGGCTAAATTGCTCTGCTTCAGGGACTAGCGAATGAGAAAGGCTGAAACTCAGTTTCCCAACATCCCTTAAAAGAGGGAGAATGAATTAGACGTGACTATGGTGATCTGCATCAAGATGAACCACTCTTCTGGTAACTAGAGGTGAGAGACTGCAACTTACATCTGCCCAAGAGGCATTTTTAGCGCACAGACCATGTAGATAGAAAACACCTTTATTAATCTGAAACATCTTGCTGAACACTTGCTGAACCATCTGTGAAGGCACCAAAAGATTCCCGTCAGCATGCTGAACTAGTTATAATAACTATAAATATTATAGTTATTATTATTATCAATTATATAATGTATTATTTAATTTACTTGCATACCGCTTTTAAGAAATGATTTCACAAAGTGGTAGACAGAGGACAATAAAAACAAGAATCATTTTAAAACAAGAACTACAAAAAAATTAAAAGGAAAGACAAGAAACAGCGGAACATTTGAAAATCCATTGAAACTAGTGCGAAACCCCAGCACTCAGTCAGATAAAAACAGGTTAAAAGGTAGGCAAAATAAAGTACCTTCAGGGTTCAATTAAAAATAGCCCATGTATGGGCTTGACATAGCTCCAGGGTCTCCTTCACCCTGGGTGTAGTTCTTCACTCTACTGATCTTAAATGTATCTCGATAGTGTAAAAAATTATGTGAAGTCCACATTCTGGTGCCTCCTTCTCCCCTGTGGCACTAAAAAACACACACCAGAATATCAAAGAAACCGAACAAGAATTAATCAGGGGCCTAGTTTTCACTGAACTTATAAACCTGCTGTTTGGGCTGTACCACCTCAAACTTAAGGTGGGGGCTCACATGACTGAAAACACACACACACACACACACACACACACACACACAGAGAGAGAGAGAGAGAGAGAGAGAGAAATCCCTTCACACAGATCACTAGCATGTCAGCCAGAAGGGCTTCAGCTCACAACTCCCTAACAATTAGTTTTCTATGTGCAGGAAACACATAGTTTAAGCCATTTTTTGTTATTGTTATTTTTGCGTGTACTGGATAGTCTCTTACATAATGCCCACCCCACCCAACCACACACACAGTCTGAAGTGATACAGCCCAGACGCCGCTTCATCATTTCAGTGAGAAATAGATCAAAATCAGCAAACAAGGGGTATTTTAAATATTGTTTTAGAGATTCATGGTCCATATTTACTAAATTTAAAAATAGGGATTTGATGACCGTGTCGGTCAGTTCTTAAAAACATCAACGTCTTAACATTTCACTCCAGAATTTGTACGGAGCTTCTTCAGAAGTATGGAGCAAAGGCTTTGCTTCATACTTCCGAGGAAGCTCTGTACAAATTCAGGAGCAAAACATTAAGACATTGATATTTTTAAGAACTGACCGACACGGTCATTAAACTCCTATTTTTAAATGTTTTAATTTAGTAAACAATAGCATCTACGTACAATTATTTGCCCCAGCCCCCAGAGGAAGAGTACTTACTCTGAAGGAAGGGAAACTGTGGATGCTAACCAGGGTAAATAACCTCTGGAGCCCAAACAGAATGCCATTCCTTAATTAACAAGAGTACCGCCATTTTTACTACATGAGAATTTCTGCAAGATCCACTTGATGGGTCTACTACTTCAGTATAGGATCCTGTGAAGCATGTGAAGCATGTGAAGCATACATATATAACAGCAGCAACATTTTCTCAAAATAACAGCCCATCTTCATCCTACCATCATGAAGAAATGCATAAGAGGAACAGAATATTAATAATATAGTAATACATTCCAATTCAAAACCAATGCACTTCAATGGTATCTACTAAATAGGAAGAAGATATTTTCAAGCAAGGATTTCCACAATCTGTTACCTCACCCTGTAGAAATACGGTAGTTTGCTCATACAGTAGCTGTTAGCAGCATTGCTCACTATAATTAGCCATTCTCGTACATAATGTAAAACAAATCTATCTTTACCTGAGAAACAGAGTATTGTAATGCTGTCTCAACATTACTGACAGCGGAATCCTGTGTAAGGATCCGGCGGGTGGCCCAGGGCCGCCTGCCGGATCCTGTGCTGCCGGGTGCCCGCCATGCGGTGGGCCGGAGGTTTATTTGGGGAAGAGGACATTCCCTTCCCTGGGTGTAAACTGGGGCCAGCCTGATGGGCCTGCTCAGATTTCCGCCAGCTAAGTCGGAGGATCTAGCCAGCCCGGCAGGGACAAGGATATGGCGGGTGCCATCCACACCCCCTTCCAGGCTGGCTAAGCCAATGGCCCCCCTCCCTCGCCTGCCAGACCATCCACGCGGCCGCCGGGGGAGCGCTTACCTTCCTCCGGCGGCCGCTTCCTTGGTCCGTTGACAGAGTCCGGACCAGAGTCCAGTCCGGTGACAAAGTCCGGTCCAGTAACTTACTCTTGAGTTGACGCAAACTTGCTTTACGGCACGTTTGCGATGACTACAAACGGCGGAGCACTCGCTCCGCCATTCGTAACTTCCCTAGGATTGCGCTGTAAGAAGATTTTCCAGTTTCCTGCTTACTGTCAACACAAACACAAACCACATGACCAGATCCTCATACAGACAGGTAGCCATAGTATGTTCTATCAAAGAGGGACATACTATAAGGGCCCAATCCTATCTGGGCCAGCCACTAGTGGAACATGTGGTCCACTGGCGGCAATTGCCTAACAGCAGTCATAAAATGCACTCCGGCAGCGCGCAGAGTAGCATGCTGCAGGAGTGCCAGCAGGAAGGCTGGAGCCTTTCTGCACCCGCCAGAGGACCACTGGCCACCCACTCAGGCAGCCAGGATGACAGGGAAGACAGGATGAGTTGGGGGGGAGGACAGAATGGGGTGGGGGAGGGTGGAACAAGGTGGCAACAGGGGGAGGGCAGAACTGGGTAGCAACGAGGACGGGAAGGGCAGGTTGGGTCCGGAAAGGGGGTAGGTTCGGTGAAAAGGCTCCGCTGGCACACGGGCTTCCTGCGCTGCCGCCAGCATAGGCCTTAGATAGGATCAGGATGAAAATTTGATATTTGTAAACTGAAGTAACACATTCTGTACTAAAAGTCAGTAGCTCTTGGACTTAATGGGATTTGCCTGCAGGACACTCTGGGTTAGACATGGTTGTGACCGCGGTCTGCCAATTCCTACTCCCTTCTGAAAAGACTAATATGGACAATACATTTTCAGAGATATAAGGACCCTGTTTACTATACAAAACAAGCAACTTGTTTTTCTAAACACACAGCCCGATCTAGTCTAAGATGCCAGCGCAGCCCGGGCTCAACCTCGGGGGAAGGGGACAATCATCTCCTTCCCCAGTGTAAGTGCTGCGGGCCCCGATGGGCCTCCTCAGATACACACCAGCTCTGGAGCTGGCACACAACCGGGGAGGCCATGTAAGGCCGGCCCGGCCTGGGAAAGGGCACTGAATATCGGTGCAACTCAGCACGGATAACTCTGCCCCCTCCTAGGCGGGGCCAGCCAATAGCCTCCTCCCTTGCCACCCCTGCCTGGTCAGCTGGTGCAGGTCCGGTTCGGCGGTGAAGTGAGCGGTGTCGGCATCCACGCCAGTGCCACTTACTCTGAAGGAGCCGCAAACGTGGCACATTTACAGCACATTTGTGACTCCTTAAACCGGCAGAACGCACGCTCCACCGGCCCAAAAATGTGCAGGATTGTGCCGTCAGGCAAAACTCAAAAACAAACTTGCGCTGGAAAGGGAGAAAAAAGCAAATCCGTATTCCAACAAAATTAGCACTGGGAGATGAAGGGCCACACCCGGGCCCTCATCTTGTTCCTCACTCCTCCTTTATTCCCCCCCCCATTTGTTTTCCCTTTTGTCTTTGTGCATGTTTCATCAGTTTACAGCACAATCCTATGCATGTGTATTCAGATGTAAACCCCATTTAATTCAATGGATCTTACTCCCAGGTAAGTGTGTATAGAACTGCTGCCTAATGGCCTAATACTATCCCCCTCCCCTGTCGGCGTAACTAGTGTTACGTTGGCAGAGGCTGCGTTACAGCAGTCTCAAAGCAGCCACCACTAATGCGCGCTGCAGGCCCACTGGTGAGGAGGCCGGAGTGGCCTCCCATGTGTCAGCGGACCCACAGAGACCCGCCAGAGCAGGTAAGCCCACACAAGGGGTTGGAGGGAGTCAGGGAGGGGGTTGAACGGGGCAGGGGGTGGGCAGAATAGGTCAGTGAGGGGGGCGTGGAGGAGGGTCGATCAGGCCCGGGAGGGGGGAAGGATAGACAGCGCACGCTGAATCCCAAACCCCTTCCCGGGTCTGATCTGCCTTCAACACGGATTTGCACCAGCGATATCACTGGCACAGGTCCAAGTTGACCCATAACAAACGTCCCCTTACCCCAAGGATACTTTCAGCAGCCGAAACGTTTTGCAGGATACAGCGGTAGCCGCACCAGCACCGCTGCATTGCCACGCAGGGATTTAGATAGGATTGTGCTGCCCGGTAATGATCCTATGCAACATTACCTAGAGTAAGCCTTTCTGAACTTACTCCTGCATGATATACAGGATTACACTGTTAGAAAACTCTTCTCTCTCTCTCTCTCTCTCTCTCTCTCTCTCTCTCTCTCTCTCTCTCTGTGTGTGTGTGTGTGTGTGTGTGTGTGTGTGTGTGTGTGTGTGTGTGTGTGTAAGGCAAAGTGAAGTGTCAAAAATGCAGGTTGCTATATATCTAAAAAAAATTCTGGGAAACGAATATACTTGATAGTACTGTATATGTAGATTCCGGGGATATAAGCATTATAAGGCTACAAAATCAATAAACCTATAATAATAATAATAATAATAATAATAATAATAATAATAATAATAATAATAATAATAATATAGAAATTAGATTCCTTTAATACATTTGGAGCTTCTCATAAAGTTCTGTGCTAATGAAAAATTATGTAATTTGCATATTAATAAAAACTTAGAGCTGTAAATGCTTATTGAATCACTTCATTTTTTTTAAAAGAAACAGTTGAGACTATTTTATTGGTGATAAAGCATAAGTGAACAGGCTTGTAAACTGTCCGGTTTTACAAGAACAAAATTATACAGGTTTCTAAGACTGTATAAGCATTTAGCCTCTTCATACTGATATTTTATTTTTGTGCCAGTATTATACAAAAGAGGATAGTCTTAACAGCCCAAACAAGTGAGGCATTCTGTCCAAGTGGCCTTATTGGTCCTTGGGAGTCAGTATAGCCTGCACTACAGGCGCCCAATTCAGGTGTTATACAATGTGGGGGCAGAAATATATGGTAGGCAGTGGAGTCAATTACACTGGACCAATGCACTGACCATCTACAAACCCCTGGCAGTCCTACATTCAGTTCTGGTTTGCAGAGTCAAGAGCTGAACACAGGGAGAATTTTCCCACGCAGTTTAGACCTCTGGGCACCCAGGATCCTAAATTACAGGGAGAAACTCTCCCTGCATTCAGCACTTCCTTCTGCAGACAAGTGCTGAATGTGGTGATTTCTGCACGTGTGTGTTAATGCATTGGTTCAGAGTGTATGACTAGCAGGTGCACTCCCATTGCCCATGCATTTCCTGCCCCCAGATTATTACACTTCTATAGGGCTACTGTTGTGCAGGCTAATGGCTCCCAAGGATCAAAAAGGCTATTTGGGTAGCACGGTTTGTTTGTTTGTTTGTTTGTTTGTTTGTTTGTTTGTTTGTTTGTTTGTTTGTTTGAAAATATTATCTTCTGTGTGATGCAGACACAAAAGTAGAAGATCAATATTAAGAGGCTAAATGGTTTTATCTCCTTCATGGATCATTGCCTTGTCGTGGCGAAGGGGCTTGCGTAACTCAATGAAGCCATGAGCTATGCCGTGCAGGGACACCCAAGACGGACAGGTCGTAGCAGAGAGTTCTGACTAAAAGTGATCCACTGGAGAAGGAAATGGCAACCCACTCCAGTAACCTTGCCAAGAAAATCCCATGAACAGTACCAAAAGGCTAAAAGATATGACGCCGGAAGATGAGCCCCTCAGGTCGGAAGGTGTCCAATATGCTACTGAGGAAGAGCGGAGGACTATTCCAAGTAGACCCAGAAAGAGTGAAGCGGCTGGGCCAAAGCCAATAGGACGTCCAGCTGTGGATGTGTCTGAGGTTGAAAGGAAAATCCAATGCTGCAAGGAGCAATACTGCTTAGGAACATGGAATGTGAGGTCTATGAATCAAGGCAAGCTGGATGTGGTCAAAAATGAGATGATAAGATTGAACATTGACATCTTGGGAATCAGCGAACTAAAATGGACGGGCATGGGCGAATTTAAGTCAGGTGACCATCATATCTACTACTGTGGGCATGAATCCCTTAGAAGAAATGGAGTAGCCCTCACAGTCAATAAAAGAATGGGAAAGGCAGTACTGGGGTGCAACCTCAAAAACGACAGAATGATTTCAGTTCGAATCCAAGGCAAACCATTCAACATTACAGTAATCCAAGTGTATGCCCCAACCACTGATGCCGAAGAAGATGAAGTTGACCGGTTCTATGAAGACCTACAACACCTTCTAGAACTAGCACCCAAAAAAGATGTCCTTTACATCATAGGAGACTGGAATGCTAAAGTAGGAAATCAAGAAATAAACGGAACAATAGGCAAGTTTGGCCTTGGAGCGCAAAATGAAGCAGGGCAAAGGCTAACGGAGTTCTGTCAAGAGAACACGCTGGTCATAGCAAACACTCTTTTCCAACAACACAAGAGGAGACTCTACACATGGACATCACCAGATGGTCAATACCGAAACCAGATAGATTATGTGCTTTGCAACCAAAGATGGAGAAGCTCTATACAGTCAGTAAAAACAAGACCTGGAGCTGACTGTGGCTCAGATCATGAGCTTCTTATTGCAAAATGCAGGCTTAAACTGAAGAATGTAGGGAACACCACTAGACCAGTCAGATATGACCTAAACCATATCCCTTATGAGTATACAGTGGAGGTGAAGAATAGATTTAGGGCATTAGACCTGGTAGACAGAGTGCCTGAAGAACTGTGGACGGAAGTTCGTAACATTGTACAGGAGGCAGCAACTAAAACCATCCCAAAGAAAAAGAAATGCAAGAAAGCAAAGTGGCTGTCAGATGAGGCTTTACAAATAGCTGTGGAAAGAAGGAATGCAAAAAGCAAGGGTGAAAGGGAAAGATATAAACAACTGAATGCAGAGTTCCAGAGAATAGCAAGGAGAGATAAGAAGGCCTTCTTAAATGAACAATGCAAGGAAATCGAGGAAAACAACAGAATGGGGAGGACGAGAGATCTCTTCAAGAAAATTGGAGATATCAAGGGAACGTTTTGTGCAAAGATGGGCATGATAAAGGACAAAAAAGGCAAGGACCTAACGGAAGCAGAAGAGATTAAGAAGAGATGGCAAGAATACACAGAAGAACTATACAAGAAAGATCTTAATGTTCCTGATGACCACGCTGTTATGGTCACTGACCCAGAGCCGGACATCCTAGAGAGTGAAGTCAAGTGGGCCTTAGGTAGCATTACTAACAACAAAGCTAGTGGAGATGATAATATCCCAGCTGAGCTACTTAAAATCCTAAATGATGATGCTGTGAAAGTGCTGCACTCAATATGCCAACAAATTTGGAAAACTCAGCAGTGGCCAAAGGATTGGAAAAGGTCAGTTTACGTTCCAATTCCAAAGAAGGGCAGTGCCAAAGAGTGTTCAAACTACCGTACAATTGCACTCATTTCACATGCTAGCAAGGTTATGCTCAAAATCCTACAAGCTAGGCTTCAGCAGTACGTGGACCGAGAACTACCGGACGTACAAGCTGGGTTTCGAAGAGGCAGAGGAACTAGAGATCAAATTGCCAACATGCGGTGGATCATGGAGAAAGCACGAGAGTTCCAAAAAAACACCTACTTCTGCTTCATTGACTACGCAAAAGCCTTTGATTGTGTGGATCACAACAAACTGTGGCAAATTCTTAAAGAGGTGGGGGTACCAGACCACCTTACCTGTCTCCTGAGAAACCTGTATGCGGGTCAAGAAGCAACAGTTCGAACCGGCCATGGAACAACTGATTGGTTCAAAATTGGGAAGGGAGTACGGCAAGGCTGTATATTGTCACCCTGCTTATTTAACTTATATGCAGAGTACATTATGAGAAATGCAGGGCTGAATGAATCACAAGCCGGAATCAAGATTGCCGGGAGAAATATCAACAACCTCAGATATGCAGACGATACCACCCTAATGGCAGAAAGTGAAGAAGAACTAAAGAGCCTCTTGATGAGGGTGAAAGAGGAGAGTGCAAAAGTTGGCTTGAAACTCAACATTAATAAAACTAAGATCATGGCATCGGGTCCCATCAATTCCTGGCAAATAGAAGGGGCAGAAATGGAAGCAGTAACAGATTTTACTTTTCTGGGTTCCAAGATCACTGCAGACGGAGACAGCAGCCATGAAATTAAAAGACGCTTACTCCTCGGAAGGAAAGCTATGGCAAACTTAGACAGCATAATAAAAAGCAGAGATATCACCATGCCAACAAAAGTTCGTATAGTCAGGGCGATGGTGTTCCCAGTAGCAATGTATGGTTGCGAGAGTTGGACCATAAGGAAGGCTGAGCGCCGAAGAATAGATGCTTTTGAACTGTGGTGCTGGAGAAGACTCCTGAGAGTCCCTTGGACTGCTAGGAGATCAAATCAGTCAATCCTAAATGAAATCAAGCCTGACTGTTCCCTGGAAGGACAGGTACTAAGGCTGAAACTCAAATATTTTGGCCACCTAATGCAAAGAGAGGACTCTCTGGAGAAGACTCTGATGCTGGGAAAGATTGAAGGCAAAAGGAGAAGGGGAAGGCCAAGGATGAGATGGTTAGACAGCATCACCGATGCAACAAACATGAAAATGAGCGAACTCAGGAAGATAGTGGAGGACAGGAAGGCCTGGCGGGATATGGTTCATGGGATCACGAAGGGTCGGACACGACTTAACGACTGAACAACAACAAATGGTTTTATGTAAAAACCTACCCTGTGTTCCCTCGAAAATAAGACAGTGTCTTATATTAATTTTGGCTCCAAAAATGCAGTAGGTCTTGTTTTCAGAGAGGTCTTATTTTCCCAACCTGCGGCGCGACTCCCCAGCACCCCCTGTGACCCCCCTGGCACTTACTTTGACCGATTAAAGCTTCATTCTTTCCCGAGGGTGCAAGGCTCTGGAAGGCCTGCACTCGAGTCCTCCACCATGGAGACGACGTGCTAGAGAGACTCTGCAAGGTTGCAGCCTCCTTGCAGGCCTTGCTGGCCTCTCTAGCACATCATCTCTATGGTGGAGGACTCAAGTGCAGGCCTTCCAGGCCTTGCAGAGCCTTGCACCCTCGGGAAAGAATGAAGCTTAAATCGGTCAAAGTAAGTGCTGGGGGGTCGCGGGGGGTGCTGCGTCCGTCTGGCTCATGATCCTAGCTAGGTCTTCTTTTCAGGGGAGGTCTTATATTTTTGAGTGCCAGCAAAAATCATGCAAAAATGACAGTAGGTCTTACTTTCGGGGGAGGTCTTATTTTCAGGGAAACGGTATATAATTCTGTTTTTGCAAAACAGCTGCCACGCCAAATCCACCTGCATTGCAATCCTATGCATGGTTACTTGGAAGTAATCGTGTTTTAATGAGGCTTATTCCCTGGTCGCTGTGCACAATACTGTGGCCTTAATTGGAATTAAATCAATTTTGAACTTGTGGTCCAAGACAAGTAGACTCTCTGGGTCAAGCAGCAGACCTGAGTTGCAGGAGAATGGGTTCAGCACTGGAAAACTCTCGCAATATTAGCCAGAACACTTTTCTCAATAGAAGCTGACATATCGAAAGCATCCCTTGCGAAGAGGGATGTTTTCAGCATGCTCTGTTCTTGACCTGGGTCAGCTTAGCTTTGGATAGAAGATGTGTGCACTCACCTATATATGACATCATTTTGTCAAGAAAAAAGCCTTAAGATGTTCTTGTTAAAACAAAGACAGCCTACTAAGTTTAAATTCCCTTTGGCCCCCATCAGTCTAGCTTTTTCTCAGAAACCAATTAATACAACATAAGTGACGTTGTAAAGAAATTAAAAGATGAACATGCAGGAAAGGGAGAGAGAGAGAAAGAATGCTATTATCTAGACATTTCTGGGGATATTACATTTGCCCACAAAGGAGATATTTGGAATATCAAAGAGAACATAAAGCTTATAGATGCACAGTGGAATGAAGAACATAAAGTCTGATGAGCATTCAAGGGTTCCTTCAAATAATGTTGCTCCACTTAAAGAGGGAGCAGAGAAAGGAAAGAAAAAAGTAACCCCTGTCAGTCACACATATCTTTGTCACATCTGAAGGGTTCAATGCAACCAACATGGAGTAGATTCAAGACGTTTAAGATGCTGGCAGGGAAAAGTAACACATGAAAAAGCCTTACAGTTGCATACATGAGACATCTAAATAAAAGGGGTGTCATCCATATATATATAAATATCTGGACTGGCAGTCCAGGATAAATGAGTTAAATTCAGCATTTGTGAGCCTAGAACACTGGTGATTTTTGCAAGCGAAGTCTAATTTGTCAACATTTTTTTTTACTGTAGTTCAGCAACACTTTTTCTAAACAGTCAAAGAAAAATTAAAAAGGTCTGGATATTTACAAGTTTGGGAACATGGGAGGGCTCTCCTCTTAGGGGCATGATGGATGCACACTGGTAATTTGGGCAACTTGGAGTTCTGGGCAACTGATACTCAGTCAAGAGTGTTCTATTATATAACCAAGGGTAGTCTATACTGCTACTGTATGTGTCTTTAATATTGTGGTTTGTACCATGACCTCTGTAAGGAATATTATCTACTTGCTATTATGCTAACATACAGTTTATGTTGCAACTGTCCTAGTTTAGTTTGTTGTTAACCTATGTATTCAGCCATTTTTATGTCATATATGTTGTAATGCTTCTTGCAAGAGAAAATAACAAAAAGTAGGAATAACTAACAGCCTGAAAGAGGAATAACCATGATCAGAAGAGCATAGACCTTGATTTTTTTATCCTTTGATTTTATGACAGTACATGGTCAATCTATTTTTTTAAATGTGAATGTTTCAAAAACTTTCAAGAAGGTTATTGTGCTCTACTAATATTACAGGAAGAAACTCATTCATTGGGTATTTTGCTTTATCATCTCAACATTAGTGACAAATTCCTTTTTTCCCAAAGGGAATTTTGTTATTTTGTTATAGCAGTGGTAGCATAACTGAGCTTTCAAAATCTTTACCAATTCCTTTCAATTGATATAAAATATTATTACGGTTGCTTATAGTAGAATTACCATCTACTGTGGTAAAATGTTGAGGTATTTACCAGTGCTTAGAAACAGATGCATTGCAGGGGAGTTTCAAAATGCAAGAATAAATCAGTGTTCAAAACATTCACCTGCATACATTGGAGCAACATTTATTTCAAATTATATGTGTCTGGATTACTGAAATTTATGGATTTTCTGGGTTTCAGATTCTAAGGTTCATCCAGGAAATCATCAAACCCTTTTCAGTTATCAGTTATATGTCAAACGTGTGTGTGTGTGTGTGTGTGTGTGTGTGTGTGTGTGTGTGTGTGTGTGTGTGTGTGTGTGTGTGTGTGTATCAGACACCTGCAGTCTGAACCTGTGCATATTGCCAGGATGGTGTAGTGGTTTGGGAGTCGGACTTGGATCTGGAAGATCCAGGTTCAAATCCCCGCTCAGCCACAAAGCTTCCTGGGTGACCTTGGGCCAGTCACTATCTCTCAGCCCCACCTACCTCACAGGGTTGTTGTGAGGACAAAAAGGAGGGGAGGAAATATGTACACCACTCTGAGCTCCTTGGAGGAAGGGCGGTATAAAAATGTGAAAAATAAAATAATAAATAAATAAATATTTATTCGGAAGTAAATCCCACTGATTTACGGATAAAAGTACTGTACATCCAAATGCAGCCTTAAAGTTGCAATTGCACAATTACAGTACCTAGATTGAACAATTGCAACTTTACGTTTCCGTTTCCAAATAGAGCAGCTCCCTTCCTTCTATCTTCTTATTGCTGTCATATGAATTGTCCTTCTTCGGTTTCCTACTAGGTGCCTGATGGAGCTAAACTTTGAAGTGACAGCTTCCCCTTCCAAGCCTTCCTCTCCCATGCTGACTTCAGACACACCTAAAGCTCCCACAAACCTAAATTTAAAGCAAAGCAAGTCATTCCCAACGACATGCAGTGTTGTTTTGATATGTAATCCAAGAGCAGGTGAATCACCTATGTATGTGCATATATGTGAATAATACCCCTATATGCAAACATGTTGTGCCAGAATTGCTGGGGGGGGGGGGGCGGAAGCAATACCAACCAGATTCACTTCTAGGCTATTTGCACTTGAAGCTAAACTGTCTGCCTACAGTTGGCTTCTTGACTTGGTATAGCTGCTTTATAGGTCAAAGTGACACTTATAGTCAACAAGGGAATAGGTGGTGATAAAATGCGAAATTCTCTTTTAACCTAAGATTAAACCCTTGAGGATTCTATTGTTCATAAAACAGATTTTAAGAGGTGTCAGACTTGTCCATGCAATGTCCACAGGAAACCAGAGTTCATTGCAACTTGCAAAGCCTTAGCTATACACTAAATATGCAAAACTGCAGGCAGGACCTCTATCAGCAGCTAGCAGCTCAGATCAACTCAATAAGTCTCTGAATCAAGATGGGTGCAGCTCCCTTTGCAACCAATATAATGCCTTGCCACGGAATTAACAAGGCCTACCTCTTTTCTAAACAACACCACCATTTTCTTCAGGGAGTATCTATCTGTATTTATTAGATGAACTGTAGCTGGTTGCTACACAGACAAATTATGCAGGCACAGCATGCAAAGCAGAAAATTTGACAACCGATCTTGCAAAATGCACAAGCAGGCTGTTATATAACTGTGTGTGCAAAGACACCGCTCCCATTTAGATACCAGCACAAATAAATATGCATAGAAACTAACCTTCCAGGCATGCTCCATCATGATGGGCACATTGCTTGTCTGCTTTACCTGATGAAAGTACCATTCTCCGTGTATTGCAGTGCACTTCATTCTAAAACCTGTAGGCTGTTCCTAGCAGGCACATTTCAAAGGGCATGTTTTTGGGTACGGTTTGCCGTTCACATTGCAAGAGGCTCACAATTTTAAAAAAAAAAAGTAAAATAAAAAGTGCAGTCCATCCCTGCAGTTTAGGATTATATTTTCTGTCCTTCGAGCAGTGGGGACCAGATGAGAACATGATTCATCATCAAACTAGTCCAGAGAAGCATTTTACAGGAGAAGAGGGAGGGAGGGAGGGGGATGAGAGGGGGGTGGGAATCAACCATACAGTGAAAAAAAAAATCCGCTCACCATGTACACACCCTGAAAGTGAAGAATCAGGCCAGCCTAACTGAGGAAGGAGCTAGAGAGGAATTTCACAGGAAGGATGCAGTTGCCGGGTGATGTACTGGATGCTTTCCTCCCTCCTGGGAGAATGAGCTCATTGCGAGCATCCAACAGCCTCCCCTCAGCCATTGCAGTGACACTGCAGCTAGCAGCCGAGTGCAGGCACGTCATCAGAGGAGCTCACTTGGCGAGCGGAGGAGGCCCTCCCTTTCAGGAACAGAAACCCAGCAAGGCACCCGGGACAGACAGGACCCTCCCAAACAAGCGCAGAAGCAACAAGCCCTCCGTAGCCGCGCACTTCGTGGGGTACAAAGTCCTCTCGAGGAGTCTCGAGCATCCTAGGCAGGGTGCGGATTCTTCGGCTCACTCTGTGCGTTGCCAAGGTTACATAGATTTTTCTTTCCCCTCCCTGTTGCCAAGTCGCACATGTAGGACTGAAATGATACTGACATTTAAAATCTCTGCAGTTGGTTGCCTTCGCGTGTGCTCCTAAGCAAAGGAGACATTTTTCAAATATAGTCTGCAAAAAAACCCCTCCTCTCCTGATCCTCACAGGGCCAATTATTAACAGATTAGCTTCCATTTAAAAAAAAAAGCCACGATTGACTATTTCTATACTCTGCAATTATGTAAAAGGAGAAATCGGCTTGCCTAAAAGAACATGTAAGAGCCTTTGCGAGCTTCTCCAAGGTATTCATGCTTGGCAGGTAGTAAGCCTTATTAATAACCCCTTGTTTAATGCCTAATGCCTTTTATGGAAAGCGACTTCTCACTCCATTAACAAATATATACTAAATAATAACAGTAATAGCTGGACAGTAGTAGGTGAAGAGATCGTCGTCGCTGGAGATCGTCGCTGGAGGCTCCTATACACAAGCTAAGTGGGGGAAAACCACACACACACCCGATAGAAGCCCCGATACCACTAAAAAGCCCCGGAAACACTAAAAAAACTAATAAAAAAGAGAAACAAAACCGAAACTTAAGGAGGCCCGCGGGCCCCCCCCCCGAGCCTCACCTGGAAGTAAGCCCCACAGAATACAATGAGACTTACTTCCAAGTAGACATGCATAAGATTGCACTTAAAGTGACTGAGCTGTGAATTAGGACTTCCCTGGCCTTTCTTTGCCATTAACTCATTAGGGGGCTTTAGGCAAGCCGCTCCCTCTCAGCCTCAGCTGCAATATGGGGGTTAACAATACTGTATGTACTTGCCCTACAGGGTTGTTGTAAGGATTACGTCAAGCAGTTTGCTTGTGAAGCATGTGAAGCAGTTTGCACCCTCAGAAATAGCTTACATAGGTTCTCAGTGTTCTTAGAGCTATATGTCAAACTGCTGCTGCTGCTGCTGCTGCTGCTAATAATAATAATAATAATAATAATAATAATAATAATATCATCAGCCCTTGCTAACTGGGCAAAAAGACACATTTTTGGTGGTGCTCTTATGTTTAGCAGGGGGAAAGCAACTGTCTCTGTTCATCCTAATTTAATATCCCTCCCAGTAGCTGTTGTTGTTAGTATCTCTGTTTCTTGTTTAGACTATGAGCCCCTCTGGGACAAGGAACCATTTCCTCTTTCTTTTTGTTCTGCAACTGCTTTAAGAACTTTTCCATTGAGAAGTGGTAAAGATTATTCTAAATAATCATAAGAGCTGAACTGCAGTATGTCACAGTTTTGCTTAAGGGCTCAACCTTTATTTCATTTGTTTGTGATAGATCAAGATGAATAATCAATTTCTGTCTTTGAAAAGGATTGCTGTTACAAATCTGGTCAAACAAATTCCAGTGACATTTTCCCATTTGGTTCAAGCATGACACAGTTTAATCCAGGCCTGCACAATTGGTGAACACCACCCCAAACCAAATATGATCTACTACCAACTATGAATGTTCTTCTAGGATGTGCTGCCTTCCCCAGGACTTGTGATGATGGGCAAGTTTCTCCTTTTGTAATAGCCTTGTCTAAAACAAGGTAATGTTGACTCAGTTTGGATCAGACCCAAATTAATGTTAAAGTCAGTACCTGTCCAAGCTCCAGATTTTCATTTCATACCTGATTATGTTATCAGGAACACACAAAGCTTGGAAGCCTCCCCACTCCCCCCCCCTTCATGAGCCCCACTTCATGGGGAACGTAACAAGGTCAGGAGGCTACTCTGTCCAAAACCCTCATGTAAGTCCTGCCCATTGCTCCTTCCCTTTTCTCCAAATCATACATGTCAGTGATGGCATCAATATAAGAAGGGCTGTGATGACTGCAGATTTTGATTAGTAAAACACAGAAGCCAAGGAAACTACAATTCCCAGAGATCCTGGCACCTATGATACTATTGAGCATGCTCACAGTAGCATCATAAGTGCACAGAAGCATGGGAAATGTAGTTTTGGATTCCTATAGTGCTTATAGACTCAGGAGCCTGAGAACTGCATTTCCCAAACAACTTGGCACCAACACTGCTGCTATGCCATGAAGGCAGCAACAGCAGCCCTTCTCAATGCTGCTTTAGCCAAGCAAATTTCAATAGGGAAGGGAAGTGGATGGTGATCCCAGTGGTGGGGATTGCAGAGACCAAGCTAATTATGAGGTGACCCCCCAAATTTCTGAGACGGACTCAGTCAGGGCTGGTGTGGCCTTGTTGGGTATGGGACCAAAAGCCCCCCCCCACCGCAAAGCCCCCCCACCGCACTCCAACTCACATGATACCGTATGTGAAAATATCAACTAATACGGTGACTCTATATGTTCTTATCTCTATATGTAATTTGCATATGGAGAGAAGAAGCTATAGAGAGTAACCACATGACTATATTTTCTTGAACCATGAGATTTGCACCAGACCAGATGCTTCCTTCTCCCCACTGACTGTAGTACCAGCATTGACATGTTTGTAGAAGAAAATTGCCAGATCATTTTTTTAAGTAGGAAACTCCTAAATATACATTACAGCCTATTATCATTATTACTATTATTATTAACTGATGCTGTTTCCAGAAAGAAGCTGTTTTGCATTTTATTCCAATTGGCAATGTACTAACACCTGACTGCTACAGTGAGATAATAGGATTGAGTCTTAAGGGAGTTTTCTCCTTGTTGTTTTCAAACTACCTTTCTTGTCTAACTCAATTCTGCAGGCACTCATTCCCAAGTTAAAAAAAAAAGAACCAGAGATTTAGCATGAATGTAGTGGACATTGTTGGGCAGTGTCAGATTACTGTATCCAGTTAAATGCCAGTTCATGTTTAAATCCATTTAGACTTAAAGAGAGCAGGTGATTCCCCCCCCCCCTTTCTGGAGCGTCTGTAAAGTGCATTGCACATATTTGTAGTACTCCTGGATTACTAATGGTAATCATCAACATATCATTACAGTATGTGCAGACTGACAAAAATGGAGTTGAAGAGCATTATACACCATGGGCCACATAATGGAATGTTTGCTCAAACAATGAGGGAAGTATTACTTACGGCCTAATCCTAATAGTGCCTAATACAGAGTTTTCCAGTGGCACTAGGTGCTTTCCAGCAGTCACAAGCTGGAGCTGAACTGGAAGTGGTGAGCAGCCAGCTCCATGCAGCAGCAGACTCCAGACGCCTGCCCTGCGGCCCAACGTAAGACTGCACAAGAGGTGATGGGGGCTGGGAGGAGGTTGGACTGGGACCGGGAAGGGGGTGGATTCAGAGGCAGTGGTGCCTACCAAATCCAAGCCCCCTGGGCTTGATCCACCTTCACAGGTCCACATGGATTTATGCCAGCAATATCACTGATGCAGGTCCGAGTAGACCCACCAGGCTGGCAGGGGCTTACAAATGTTCCCTTGCCCTGAGGAGGCCTATGGAGGCTGAAGCCCCCACAGGAGGTGCAGTGGATGTCATGCTGGTGCCACTGCATCACCACACAGGAAGTTATGATGGATTAGGCTTCCTGGAACATAAGATGCTGCCTTATATTGAGTCAATCATTGGTCATCAAGGTTGGCATCATTGACTGGCAGTGGTTCTCCAGGGTTTCAGATGGGGATCTACCTGAAGATGCTAAGAAGTGAATGAATGGCTACAAGGATAGCGTCGACAAGAAGAGTTTGGTATCTTGGATCAAGTTCTAAGCTTTCGGAATGAACGTCTTCTGGCAAGAGATAGGTTGGACCTCACAACAGCCAGGAAAAAGGTATTCAGGAAGAAACCTGTGAGCCTGATAAGAGGGCTTTATCATTATGCCGTTGTACAAATCGATGGTAAGGCCACATCTGGAGTATTGAGTCCAGTTCTGGTAACGGAGGTTCAGCACGGTGCGGAACTTAGAGTTCCGCCCCACCTCCAGCAACACTACTGATCTTGTTGTCAGTGTGCTCTCGGAGGCATCTGGTGGGGCTACTGTGAGATACAGGAAGCTGGACTAGATGGGCCTTTGACCTGATCCAGCAAGGCTCTTCTTATGTTCTTAGCATGCCAGCAGCATTTGCGGCTTTGTGGCCAAGTTCAGTATCAGCAGAGATAATTTACATCATATTTAAAGTTGCTCTCTATGGCACCGGATTCATGCAAATGAAGGTGTTGGCAGTGAACTGTCAGTTCAGTTAAGTAAATAGGGTGAAAGCTGTATGGTTATTATAATAAACCAGTCTGCAGGTTTCTTTACTTCTGTAGCATTAGCCTTAAATCTGACTACACCATGGCATATTTGTGATTTGTTTTTTAATTTGCACATCTAAATGAGACAAACTACAGACAATGTACAAGCAGAGAAATAGGCAGACCTGATCAGCATAACAAACCTAAACTGGTCAAATAAGAAGAGATAATTCAGTGGAACGCTGTGACTGCTAATGAGGGGCCGCTCCAGGTAGCACAGATTTACAGATGTAATTATACCGAAGATGTGGTTTATGTATGTTACAAGGAAAGGAGTTGGATAGCTAAGCTGAATTGTGCTAGGAATGAAAAAAAAAAGAAACAAGAATTGCTCCTGACTTCAGATGAATTCAGAGATTATATTTGTATGCAGCTCTAAAAGCCTTCGCTGCAGAGCACAAAGGTGCCCCCTTGGGCTCAGCCTTCTGAAATTCTAAGTAGTTCTTCTTAATCAATGCTGTTGACTTCTACTGGGGCTGCTACAATTTCTGCATTTGCTCACAGAGGCTGATTTTTGTGGCAGTCCAATATTTTCTGCTGTCATCTTGTTTGCCTCTTCTTGTACCTGCTGTATTGTTCCCCTTAAATTTTAGACCACGTGGATGTGGTCCTATTAGCCAGTATCCTAAGCAGTCATATTCTAAGACGGCAGTGCTATACAGTACACACTTAAATGGGAATACATTCCATTTAATTCTGTGGAACTTACTTCTGAGTAGACATGCTTAGGATTGTGCTGGGGAGGCTGCGGGGAACCACAGTTCAGCTCTCCTGTTCCAAAATGGCCCTCCCTGCTGGTGGGGCGGGCGAGCTCGGCAGGATGATGCTGCAGGTGCTGGGGTGGTGGGTGGCGACGGGCGGGGAGTAAGCAGATTGGGTCCTGGGAGGGGGCAGGATCAATGGTGGGTCCCCAGACTCATACTTTATTTATGTATTTATTTATTGGGGTCGTGGCACGAAAAAAGGTTGAAGACCACTGGGATAAGACGATCTCCTTTTCAGGCTTTCAAAGCATGTACACTGGATGTGGGTAAGGTGGGGGCACAGCCTGCTGATGGGGTGCTCCCACACTTGTTAACAGTGATGTAGACTTGAGTTGGTTGACTTGGACTCAAGTCGGATTCAAGTCGCGTCAGTGACTTGACTCGGACTTGACTTGGTGATTGTAAAAGACTCGAAAGACTCGCCTTGAGACTTGGAGCCTTTTACGACAAGTCCAATTTTATTCAGGTTTAAAACCTTCTTGCCCATTAAACAGATAGGGACTCGCAACCAAAGACTCGGGACTTGGGGGCAAAGACCTGGAACTTGACTCGAGACTTGGAATCACAGACTTGATCCACATCCCTGCTTGTTAATGGCACACAATATGTGAATGCCTATAAAGGGCTAGTGGTAGATTCTGACTGGCTATGGGTTTATTACTCAAAAGATTAAGACAAATAATTGCTTTTAATTTGATTACCTTTTTAAACATGAAACAGTGTTAATTCAAGCCATACTTTTATTTTCTTATATAATTACTGTAGGTGAAGAAACGTAGAGCCACTTCACAGACTGTAAAGCAGTTGCAGAATACATAGGTTTTGTGTTGACATACAGATCAGTTGTTCCCTATAGAGAGGCATTCTGAAGTAGAGCTGGAGGCTTTCAGATCGATATGCCTTTAAATTATTTAGATCTGTTGGATCTACAGTCACCAGTGATTTTTCTGTTGAGGTTGATGGCATAGCTTGGATCTATGGAAATGGGCTGCCAAGGGGTACGCAAATGAAAAAAGGTTGAGAACCACTGATCTAGACAATTGCTAATAGCATAACGCTCACAACCCAACTAACCTTTTACATCTCTTTGGTATCATACACAATTCCAAACAGAACAAGCAAAGTTTAAACAATAGTATAAAAGAACATCAGAAGAAAGGGAAATATGGCACAATACACATATGGACATCCACATGGAATGTCTGTGCCACACGTTGCGTTATGATGGCGGTAGAGAGCAACGCATCCTCTTAGGCTGCAATTCTACATGAAACGGAGTGTTTCATTAAACTTAGTGTGGCTTACTTCCAAGTAGACTGTAGACCGAGTCAGATTGCACTATCTCAGTGGTTCTCAAACTCCTACAGGGGAGTAAGAGAATCTGTAAGTCGTCGCAGACTCTGTGACGTTGGCAACGGCACTTCCAGGGTCCCACTGCCACGGCAAAAAAAATTTTTTGACTTTCCAGATGTTGAGTCGGCCCTCTGGGGGTTGAAGGAAGCCTGCGGCCCCCTCTACGGCTCCCCTTCCAATCACACTTGGAAGCTACGCTCGTTTTTTGCTGAAAAACGGAAGTAGCTTCCAAACATAAGAAGCTCTTGAGGTGTGCGGGGGTGGGGGGAGAGGGCCAGCACAACCCCCAGTAAGTGAAAATATCCTTTTTTCCGCACCAACAGGACCCCGAAATTGTCGTTGCCAACGTCGCTACATGCTGCCACGGCCCTTAAGGGGGTAGCAACTGCATCCAGTTTTTGTGATGGGTTGTGACCCACCAGTTTGAGAGCCATGGGAACTGCTATTTTCTGCCATGGGAACAGGACCTTTTGGTTCATGTTTGAATCATGTGTAGGTCTGGTTCTGTTGCTCTGTGTGCCTCTGTTTTTCTGTATTCCCAGGCATTATCCAACTCTTTCTGTGTCCCCTGCTGTTTGACTGAACACATCAACCTTGCCTCTGCCAAAATCACTTTATTCCTGAGCACCTCTCTTTGCATTTCAATAGCCTATGTGGTTACATGCTAATTTAACTGATAGCCGATCAGTGATTGGAGAGTCAGATCAGTGACTGGAGAATCAGCAGGGAACCTGATACTGAATGAAGTGTGACTGAAACATCCCACACCTGGTGAAAGGAAGAAAAGGCTTGCAAGGGGCTGATTAAAAATGAGCAAACAGTCCTATCCACATTTTTCCTGGGAGTAAGCCCCATTGAACACAATGGAACTTACTTCTGAGTAGATATGCATAGGATTGTAGTTGTATGTGTTTGAACTGGTTGATAATCACTAGCTCTCAAATTGCTGACATGTTTTTCCTACACTGTACCTTTACCCATAGACAGTGACCACCTTCTGAATTGACTATCTGTAGATGAAGCAGACTGTCTATGGAATCTCATACCACCAGTGTACTGCCACAATAAACCAACTAGTCTTTAAAGGCCCCACTTGATGTGGTGTGGGAGCCAGTTGCTTACCCAGCTTCCTTGTCACATGGGGCGGCAAGGCCTGGTGACACCCCGGAACTGACATCACTTCGAACCGGAAGTGACGTCACTTCCGGAGCAACACAAGGCAGGCAAGAGGTAGGGACTGGAGCAGCCACGTCTTCGGCTTCTCTTGTCCGATTGCAGGGAAGAGAAGCTGAAGTCGCTGCAGCCGCAGCGTTGTTGTTGTCCCCCTCCGGCTGGGTGGCCTGTCTCCCTCCGCCTGGCAGAGTGCCCTTCACCCTGAGCTGCCTCCTTTGTCTCCAATCCCCTCCAGAACCCCCCCTGCTTCAGCAATCTCGACCTCGCGGGGAACCACCCAGCACAGCACAGCAGCGAAGCGGAGGACAGAAAAGCGGCTTATGAGGGAGCCCTTCCCACTGGCGACAGCGGACTTGACCCAGGAGGGCACACAGCACACTTCACACAGCAGGGGAGAGAGGTGCTGTTATTCCCCAGGGCGGGAGACGAAGAGGGGGCCAATCAGGAGCAGCCACAGCCTTTGTCACCCCCCCTCCAGCTGTGTGGCCTATCGCCCTGGGGCAGCCCGCCCCACTGCCCCCTCTTAGTACGCCACTGGTGGGAGTTGAGTGGTGTAGGAGCTGTTGCACTGGGAGTAAGTGGGTTTCTTCCTACACTGCTAAGCATTGCCCAAGGACAAGTGAGAGGAGTTCACAACACAAGAACAAGGGCACTTCCAAACAGGCTCAGTGCAGCGCCAGCCACTCTTTGCTTTCCTGCTTGCAGCGACATGCCGAATTGCAATAGTCCTTCCACATGAAACTAGCTATAATAAACACCTACAACACAATCCTATGCATATCTATTCAGAAGTACAGTATGTTCCATTGTGTTCAAAGGGGCTTACTCCCAGGAAAAGTGTGGATAGGACTGCAGCCCAACTGACATGACAGTGAATGTGTGTTTGCTTCTCTGTGTTTTGGGGATACAGTAGACTGCTTCTCACTCCCTGCCTGTTTCTTTTGTGGTCTGTTGAATCTGGGCGTGCACCTCTCAAAAAGATGGAACTGAAGTGCTATCAATCATGTGCTATAATTGTGCTGCTGTTTTCACTATTAGGGCTCAGTCCAGCCTAACTCAGCACAAGTCAGGCACAATTGCGGCGTAACTGTGGCCTAAAATAGGGCTGAGTTAGGCTGCAACTATGCCTGAGTTAGGCAGGAGGCAAGAGCAGTGGGCCAGGATCGAGGCAAAACTTACCGCAGAGGTAGGCAGGCCCCTGTGGGGAGGTGTCAGTCTTGTGGAAGCGAAGAGCTCCCTCCTGTGTGCACCTACCACAGCTGCTGCAGTGTTCGCAGCAGATGGGCAGCCACAGGTGGGCCTGCAGGCACTGGGCGTGCGACAGTCAGCTGAAGGGCAGAGGTTGTGCCAGTGCCAGCCGCCCCAGGGCACCCTGTGCATTAGCCACCTGCTGCAGGGGGGAGTGCCACAGCCCTCCCTCCTGCAGAAGGGGTAGCCACCCCCAAGCCACGTTGAGGCTGCACGTGGGATTCATGGGGGGGTGAGCGGGGGAGAGAAGGGAAGGAGGGGGTGGGAACGGCACGCACAAGGGGGGGGGTCTCATGAAGTCTGCAACCGCCTCTGCCAGGACATGCCCATGCGCTGCCTGAAGCCCTGGGCCTCCAGGGCCGTGGCTATGCCCACAAAGAAGGCATCCCGGCATGCCTTCTGCTCCGTGCCCCGGCCAAGACCGAGAGCTGCCTTGGGCTTGTCTGCTGCGAGCGGGAAGGGCTCACGCAGCTCATCACGCCCCCAGATGGGGCAACGTCGGCGCCTCACGGCAGGCGCTCTGGCGGGGTGGGGGGTGCCAGCGTCCATCATCAGGGAGTGGGAGGGGAGGCAGGCACACAGACAGGGGGTGCTGGGGAGGGGCACAGGTGGGTCAGAAACAGACAGACAACAAGGCTGGTGGGAGAGGGATACAGGGAGAGAGGTCTGCAGAGACCAATAGGGACACAGGGGTCACTTCGCAGATGAAAGCAATGCAGGAACGGGCGCCTCTCATGCAGACGGACCGAGGGCGGAAACAGACGCCGTTGACGGGTGGAAACGGACGCCGTTGACAGGCGGACCAAGGGCGGGTGAGAGCCCCGGTTGCCGAAAGGGCTCTTCACGGACGTGGCGGACATGAGCGGATCCAGTATGGGCGCCGTGTCGCCTGTCACTGTTTGCCTGCCTGAGAGGCCCCCCAACTCCCCCTCCCCTCTGAGCCCTGAGGGTCTGGCAGCCCCCCTGCTGTGGTCTCCCTGGGAAGGCAGTGGCAGTCCCTGGATGGGAGTCATGCAGGGGCTTGTGTGCTGGGCGCTGTCTCTGTGTGTGTGGGGCAATGCTTGTGTTACACTGGGGACATGTTGTTCAAGGGGCCTTTGCCCAAGGGGCATCTTTATTGTTCTGGAACATTGGCAGAGATGGCCAGGCGAGGCTGCCAGGGGTAGGCACAGCAGCCACTCAGAACATAGCAGCAGCAGCAGCAGCAGGCGTGCTCCATGGACCTGGAGATGCAGGCTCTTCCCCTGTGGAACCACAGCCTGCTCCATAGAAAGGGGAGGGACAGCAAGTAGGCAGCCAGGGAGGTGGAGCAGCAGCAGCAGCTGAGGAGGGTTGCAGGGCAGGCTCCCAGACCTCTGGCAGCATCGAGGCAGATGACCATGGGGCAACCAGACTGCAGGCCCAGGGGTGCTCCCAGGAAGGTAGGTGGTAGTGGACATTCCTGGGGAGGAAAACAACACAGGGGTGTTCCATGGCAGCTGCTGTGTGGTAGCAATCGCCATTGAAGAAATGCCAGTGTGCCGGTTGCAAAGGCCTGCAGGGAGAGAAATCAAACACAGCTGAGTGGTGTGAGACACATAGCATGGTCTGTGCTCCTTCCCTGGGTGTAAGGTGAGCATGATCCTGTAAGGGAAAAGGGTCAAAGAGAGAGACAACAACAGAACGTGTGGGTCACAACCATGGCAAACCTAGCAATACTGACCTGTCAGTAGACCCTGTGGAGAAAAGGGGGGGGGAACAGCTGGTGCCTACATAAGGCTAACAATTCCACACTTGTGGCATTGTGTGCTCACATTACTACAGGCAGCAATCAGACACAACAGTGGTCAAGAGGCATGTATCCTATATATCATAGCAGGCAAAGCAGGCAGCTATGAGACAAGACATTGGTAAAGAGGCATTTCAGAGAAGGCATTGCAGGCAGCTATGAGACAAGACATTGGTAAAGAGGCATTTCAGAGAAGGCATTGCAGGCAGCTATGAGACAAGACATTGGTAAAGAGGCATGTATCCTACCTAGATTTCTATATGCAAAGAGGCAGAAGTCAGAACTCATATCAGCACGTTCCCTGCTCTTACCTGCACTTACCTGCTGGTGTTGTTGCCTGTGGGGGGGGGAGAGAGGGGCTGGGAGAAAGACATGGGTTAGCAAACACTGGCATGGAGGCAGCTGCCCAGGCACAGCTGTAAACAGTTTGGCCACAGCCTGAACAGCCCTCTCTGCCCTAGAGGGGGGCAGAGAGGTGAGAGGAGGAGAGAAGTGGGGTGTTTGTGAATTTTGCCCTCCACCAACAAAGTCCCACTTTGTGGCTGCTGGGGGACAGGACCCCACGCCACGTGCTCAGAGAGAGAGAGAGACTGGAGGCCTGAGTCTGGGGTTTTGTGGGAAAGTGGCTGGGTGGGGCTGGGTGCTGATAGGGTAACTATTTGGGTCCGTGTCCAGAGTTATGCCACAACTATTACGTCCTAACTCAGGCATAACTCAGGAGTAGGGTGTTAGAACTTTTCAGGAGAGGGCTGGAGTGGGTAAGGTAAAATGGCTCCTATGGGTCTCCTCAAATTTAAGTCCACCTTTTTTGTTGACCCAAATTTTGTGCCGGAGTTGTGCTCGAGGGGGCGTGTCGGGGCTCGCCAGTGTCTGGAATCCGACTCAAATTCGTAACCGCCCCCGTCACGCCCATGGAACGCCCACTCTTAGGCCGCAGTTGTGCCGGAATTGTGCCGGCATCTGTCGTAAATTCGTCCTACGTCCGGCACAATTGCAGCACAAATTCGGCCTCTCCGGCACAATTCAGGCACAACTCGAGCCTAAGGCGCTTAGGCTGCAGTTGTGCCTGAATTGTGCCGCTGAGGCCTTAGGCTGGACAGGGCTGTAAATGGATTTTCCTTGTTCATAGATGTAACAATTTCACCATAGGGAAAGTACAGGTGAACCACAGGTGGATGACAACTTGTAAACAGCACACAGTAAACACCCCATCTAGAAGCTCTCCAACATCAGCGTGGGAACAAACTGTGGGATGGCTCCCTAATATGACCTCAGACAGTGGATGTTATTGAGGGGGGGGGGAATGGCTCCCACACTGCTGAAAATAACATCAGAAGGTCCCGTAAGACACCACCAAAAGGTATTTGTTTTATTTATCTGCCACAAAGTAAGTATGGATTTGCACATTCAGTTACCAGCCTAAACATCACCAGGGCTGCTTTTGAAGTCATTTTTCCATGTGCATGTCATCAGAAATTACATACCTGGATAATACACCTCTATATGCCGTGAGAGCATGAGAGTTAGTCGGCTCCACATTTATAGCAAAAATGGTGGCATTTAGCATCGTAAGTGAACATACAGATCCAGCCTAGGACAATTAGTCTTTCCATTTCTTTATTTCTCCTAGGTGCCAGTGTTGTTGTTGGACAACAGAGGGCAGTGAAGAGCTACAAAGGAAGAATAGTCTTTTCTGGCTGTATACAGTACAGTACTCAGCTACAGGATGAATGATCAGTTGGGTGGTTTAAAAAGAAAGCATTTTTGTGTTTGCATGTGTGGGCAAAAGAATGTTGACAGTATAATATTAAGCCCGGAATAGCACTTAGATCACTTCTCACATCTTATGAAATGGATCCCAGGATGCCATGTTAGCAGAGTCCTGATTTTATTTTCTCCTTTTTTTTTTGTAAACAACATTTGAAAATACCTTTACCCAGTGAGGACGTTTGGGGGAATCAGAGCATATTTCTGGACCTGAGAGGTAAGACTAAGCAAAAGTAAAGATATTCCTTTAATGTTGGTAGGGATATGAAGAAAAGTCTCCCAAGTGCTGGACTGAAAAAGGGAACTCACATTGCCCCCAAGCATATTTTTTAGGAGAAAGGAAGGGCAAGGTCAGACTGTGTGCATTCACCTGAGTGACAGTGCAATCCTACCACTGGTGCAGCAGTGGTGGAGGGAGAACAGGAGGCTTTGGGAGGGAAAGGGGATTTAAATCCCCTTTAAAGGGGGATGTTTAGCTATAATAAAGGGGATTTAAGGAAGGGAAAGGGGATTTAAATCCCCTTTCCCTTCCAAAGCCTCCCGTGCTGCCCTCCACCACCGCTGTGGTTGGTGGGAGGAGCAGCAAATGTGGGGCTCCCTTTACCCTGAGTTTGCCAGCGCCGCCCTCCAGCCTGCTGCAGACACAAGCTGCATCGATCTGCTCCCAGCTCGCCAAATGCAAACAGGAATCAGAGCATCTCCTTCCCTCCCTGCACTCTGTCTTTGCATGGAGTTTAAAGTTGAATGGAAATGCCTCTCTTTAAATGTTAAACACCATGCGAGAAAGGAGTGCTTCGCTTCCTTCTCCTCTCGCTCTGCTCCGTACTTGTGTGGTGTTTAAAGTTTAAAGGGACACATTTCCTTTGAAGTTTAAACCCCATGCAAATATGGAGCATGTTGATGAGGTAAGGAGATAGTTTGGAGGGGGTGATGTTGTCATGAAGGTGACAACATCAGGCAGTGGAAACAGTTGGGCCGGTCCTGGAGGGAAGGGGGGGGGGGGAACTTGCCCTGGCTCCAAATCATCTCTGCCTATTTGGTGATTCTGAAGCCCCACGTAGGCAGGGATAGATGATGTGGAGCTTTCATCCCCTTTAGTTTACTACCAAGAGCGCAACATGCAGGCTCCCACCCTGCTCCACATTTCTTCTGTTTGATATGAACAGAAGAGGTGCAGGCTGGGAATCCAGAGTATACTGCTTCCATTCTTATCAAACAGAAGCAGTGCGGAGCAAGCAGGGTGCATGCAGCGCCCGGTCAATAAAGGGAAGGGGGATGGGGGAGTGCCCACTCATTTGCCTGCCTACCTGCCCATCCAGTAGCGTAGCCAGGCTGGGGAGGTGCTCTGCCCCGGTCTCCTTGCGAGGAGGAGCTGCGGTGGCATCTTACTCCTCCGCAGCTGCTTTTTTGCAGCCAAAGTGGCTGCATCTGCAGCTGCGGAGGGTTTTCGTGCCATTTTCTGCGCTTTTGATGGGCCCACCTAAGCACCCAGGCTCCTAGAAGGCTTCAAATGAAACCTTCCAGGAGCGCAGGGAGCAGGGCGATGACGTCCTTCTTAAAAAGTCCTTCTTAATTCTGAAAAGCAATATCTTCCCTTTCTCCTAGATGCCAGTGATCCTTCTTGAAAATTGGCAGCTTTAGAAACTGCTTATTTTTAAGAGGGATATTACAGACTCAGTCAATATTTAAGAAAGATAACATTGATTGTTTCATTCTTTTGGAACTTTGCAATGATGAGGAGTCTTCTCAGGGTTTCTGGGAATTGGTCTCAAGGCCGTGAAATCCTTAGTATGGATACATGCAATATCATCTATAATGCAAGAACAGTCTTTGACCAGCTTGTGCACACACAAAAATAGCTGAGTCATTGTTCAGAACAGCAGCAGTCACTAAAATTCTCCCATGATGTGAATTTCCCCTTTTTAGAGGGTCAGACAACTACAACACAAATTCTTCCTGCTTTGAGACAAGCTATTTTAGAAGGAAAAAAAGGGTAATCAGAGATATAAGGATTAGTATGTCTGGAGCTGAGTTACTTTCTAGGCCACCTGGAAGGATTTAAAATCCATGTGCCAGAGAGTTCAAACTGCATAATCTTATACATGTTTACTTACTGTGTTCAGTGAGGCCCTCCAGTAAGTGTGCATAGAATTGCAACCTTAGAGAACAGCAACACTTGTAGAGCCTTGAAACTTCATTATAATTCGTGTGATGCCTGCCTAGTAGATTTCCTTGCCTATAACTGGGCTTATCAGATTTTCCAGGATGTAGGGGGGGTGGTGACATCACAGGGGCGTGGCCAGGAATCCTGATGTCACAGGCCCTGGGAAAAATCAAAATAAATAAATAAATAACGTCTTTGGGCAGCCGCTTGGAGTGTTTGCAGGGGCAGGACTAGCGGTAGCGATCCCGCTGGCAGGAAAAAGTGCCCGAAAATGGCATTTTTTTACCCACCAGGGCTTTAGGGGTGTGTGGGGAGACCTGCGCGACCCACCGCAGGCCTCCCCGGTGTTTGACAGCGCAATCCTGACTATCGTACCAGCGACGGAACGAGAGTTCCATCACCGGAAGCAGTCGCAAACGTGCCAGAAAACACATTTGTGACTACTCGGGAGCAAGGGAGGCTGGCGCACAGGCCGGCCTCCCTCGATCCATCGCCAGAGCGCTCGTGCGTCCTCTGGATGAGGTGAGTCGGGATCTGGCAGGGCTGGTTTGGCGGGCAAGGGAGGGGGGCCATTGGCCTAGCCGGCCCAGGAGAGGGCAGGGGATGGCCTCGGCCATATTCCCGTCCCTGTCTGGCCGGCTAGGCTGTTATACATCCTCCTCTACTTTCGCCAGCTATTTAGATGGCAGAAATCCGAGAAGGCCGATCGGGCTGGCCTGGATTTACACCCGGGGAAGGGGACGAGCATCCCCTTCCCTGAGTAAATCTCTGGCCTGGCGGCAGAACGGCCTAGGCCGCTGGCCGCATCCTTGCGCAGGATTGTGCTGCCCATTTCCGAAAAACGTCGATTTTGAGGCACTTCCGGTTTTCAACAAGGCTGGAAGGTCTCTGAAAACATCCGAGTGAACGTTTTCAGAGTGTTTTTAGTCTCACGTGGACATGCGACACGGCTGGAAGGTCTCTGAAAACGTCCGAGGTTACTCGGACGCTTCCGAAGTGCTTCCAGCCTTGCGCAGGCGTACAAGGCTGGGACGAAGATGCAGTGCATTAGCGCTGCAGCGGGGGCAGTCCTGGACAGCCAGGACAAAGAGGAGACTGGCCTGGAGCCTGGGAGGACGGCGCCGGAACTGGGATTGTCCCAGCCGGCTCCGGGACTATGGTAAGCCTACCTAAACTTCCTAACTTAGCAGCTTTGCAACGAAAAGTGTAGAACAGCAGCCCAGTTACTATCTTCACATTTCTCTTCTAGCCTAACTACCAATTTAAATCCAGTAGGCAGGATTAGAAGCCTTCCCTGGCCCAATCCATCTTTCACAGCAAACATTTCTTGATTATATCCTTTGCCAAGCTTCAGCCCTAAGCACACGTGCTGCCTACCGTCAGAATGCTTCTATAGGTCAGTATAGCTTGACAGTATGGGCCTCTTCTCAACCAGCTGATCCTCTAGCTGAGTCACATGATACTCTGTAGATCACTTGACTGCATCACAGTGAGATTTTGTTTTGCATTTCCCACTCCAGTTTTAATTCATGATGTCCTTATATAGTCCTAAAATACTGTAGCTGCAATTCACCCCCTTGCATCACCTTAGGCAAGCCACTCTGTCTCTGCCTCAACCGCCCACCTCATCTACAATAGGATGCTAACTGACCTACCTTCCTTGGTTGGAAGGGTTGCATCTGGTTTGAGTCAAGTGCAAAAACCGGCTAAGTTCGATTATCGAAACAATGCTTTCATAATGCCACATCAGCAGTGGTTCAAACTTCATTGCTAGCAGTTGGAGCCGCCTGTGCTTTAGCCATGGCAGGGACAAAAACTGCTGCTTTGCACTTTTGGAGCTGTTGCTCTTTGCAGTGGAAGTTGCCCAGGAGAAACTTTCTGGATAGCACCCTTATAAACATTCTTAATGTTTTTATTTAGAAGTTAGGTAGATTCACAAGGTGAACAAAGTTAGAGACGAGGCCGGCCCATCAGTGAGGCTGACTGAGGTGGCTGCCTTAGGTGACAGATTGGTGGGGAGCACCCACCTTTGTCCGCCTACTTGCCCTCACTGCTGCTGCTCCTCCTTCCACTTCCTGGATTGGAAAAAGAAAGGGCGGGGAATAGAGCAGAAGAGGAAGTGTGGAGAAGAAAGTGGTGGGCTAGAGTGATGCTCGAAGCTACACTCTTCTCTCCTCCACACTTTCTCTTCTACACCATCCCTCTCTTCCTTTTTCAATCCAGGGAGGGCAGAGGCTGGCACATCACCAGGTAAGGGAGGCAGCACTTGGCAAGCCACCACAGGCTTTTGGAGAACATGGGCTGACCCCGATCAGAGCTTTCTTTTTAGTCAAATATTCATATCCACCTTCACGGTTCAAAATCCTTTTGTGCCTTTTGAAGTTTCTAATCAGCTTATAAATGGAACTCACAACAGTATGAAATGACTGGATTATCGGTGTTCTCAGAACAGCAAGTTACATAGTTCTTTAGAGGGTTTAAAGCACGTCACATGCATTATATTAGCAATCCATACATGATCAGTCTTATAAGGAAAGTCAGTATAACCAGGGGTGGCATCCTGGGTTAGCCCAGTTGGGCACTGGTTAAGGGTCCACATCTATCAGAGAGCCCACCAGGCTGGACTGACCCCTGAAACCTCAGCATCGGTGGCAGGGGTTGTGCCCAATGTACCATCAGGGGGTGGGCAGGGAGGTCATGTGGCTTTGTTCGTGGCTTTGCCCCAGCCCCAGCAACCTGGTTCCAGCACTGAATATTGTACCCATATTGCAGATTGTAGGGGAGAGATGTGCATAGTGGCTTGCTTATAACTACCTAGTGCAGGGGTGCCCAACTTGGCAGTGGGTAGGGGCCGAAATGAATAGACTAAACTTCTTCGGGGCCGCAGATAGGTGTTGCGGGGGGCGTGGCAAGGAACCATGATGTCACTTCCTCAGGAAGTGACGTCACAGTGGCCGTGTCCATGAGCCAGAAAATCTCCGGAAATGCAACATATTAATAAATAAATAATGAGCCACCTGTGGCTCTTTAACATATAAAGTGCAGCTCTTGGAAATATGTTGGCTTCTTAATGCTTCTTAAATATTGTGGCTCTCAAACATCTGAAGTTTATCGTATGTGGCTCTTACATGAAGCAAGTTTGCCCACCCCTGGTATATACCGTATATATACCCATCAATCATCATCATCATCATCAGGGCCTTCCCTTCTGAAACCTCACATGGCACGGAGGTTCCGTGTTGGGAAAAGTATTTCCTAACAAACTCTGTCTTGCACGTTCTGCAGCTCTCAAATGCATAACCGACCAGCAGAGGAAAAATGTGGCCACCCCAAAGTGAGGGTCCAACGGCCTGAAGAAGAGCTGAAGCATCACAGACTCGGCCGCCGGTCACCTCGGGGAGCTTAGATGTTCATTCACTCCTCCCAGAGCCTCTGCAGGGCTTTCAGCCAGAGCCCATGCTTAAGAAGAAATCCTGGGATTTCTTCTTCAGCAATTCACAGTCACGTTGCTTCCTAAAGAAGTCACCATCATCATAGCAGCCCAACTTCCCTGGGGATCTACGTCATAACCGCTGTGCCAGCACCAACTCCGGCACTTCTGTAATGCAGCTGGAAGCTTCGGAATCGTCCGCTCCTCGGACGATTCCGAAGCTTCCAGCCGCGTTACAGAAGCACCGGAGTTATGGGAAGTGCTTGGCCAGAATCCCCACTCATTGACAGTAGTGACTTGCTTCTCTTGCATGTGTGAATGACCCATCATCATAGATTAATCACTACAGATAGAGCTTTCATATCATCCAACTGAAAGCACAGTCCTTTTACACATTTGATTGGGAATTATCATGAGTTAAAGAATCAAAGGATGAGAGATCCAGTGATATTGTGGACAGCTCCAAATACCATTGCCTGAAATCAGTGGAAGGACTCTTCTTGTTGACTTAAATGAACACGGGTTCAAGCTTTGATTTTATTAGTAATATTGTGTTAATCTTCTAGTCAAGGTTTTTTTAAGGCATACTACATGAGACATAAGCAAACAAACAGAAGGCCTCCATTGTTTGCATAGGAGAGCTTTGCACACTAATAGACATGTTACAATGAGCCATCCTAGAAGAGTGTTTATTATCCCTCATAATGGAAGTGGATTTCATTTCATGCTGGTTTTCCTCTCCACCCTTCACCAGAATTCTTGTACAGGTTGAGTTTCCCTAATCTGGACTGCTTGGGACGGGAAGTTGTCTGGATTTCAGATTTGTCTTGATTTTGGAATATTTGCATAAATATAATGAGATATCTTGGGGATGGGACCCAAGTCTAAACATGAAATTCATTTATGTCTCATATATACCTTATACACATAGCCTGAAAGTAATTTTATACAATATTTTTAATAATTTTATGCCCCAGCATGCCTTGTGTTATGCCAGCCAGGTGCTGGAAAAAGTTTTTTTTTTAAAAAGCCATTGCCCAAAAATGTCTGAGTTTTGGAATAGTCTGGATTTCGGATGTCCAGATAAGGGGTAATATACATATACGTGTGTACACACACACACACACACACACACACACACACACACACACACACCTTGTATATACGTTTTGTGATCTGAGTTAATGAAACGTTTTGGTCATTTCTCCATACTGTCCATTCCTACCTTAATTAGGAGCAGCTTTTGAGATTCAGAAACGGCATCAAAATACAGTCATATTATGCAACTTTATAACTGACAGGAAGGTTGCCCCTGAATAAGCATAGACTGTTTCAGCCTCCAGCCATCCTTCTGCAGGGATTGACCAATTTCCTGCCCTGCTCCTTACATAGCCTATTGTGAAAACCTTCAAGGTTGCAGAGTACAATCTCCGACTCACTGGCCTGTGCCGAGTGACCTCCTGAAAGCCATCAATATTGCGGCTGGCTGACAGTGTTTACACACAGTCCCGGGAGCAGGACACCTAACTTCTGGAGGGGGCTCTCTCTGTGGAAAGAGCTACCAGCTGACTACTAAAGATTAAGGGATTAGGGTAAAAGGACAGTTTGCTAGGCAGCTTTCTGAGTCTTGTGTGGAGTTCAATTGTATCTATGTCTTTTTCTGCTGTGATTAGTTATGTTTACATTCTAAATAAAAATAGTGATTAAAAATGAGTAGCTGTGTTCTGAGAGAAAGGACCTTCTTCTCACCTTTGCTCTGCATGTAGAGCAAACATGTGGAGGTGGGCAGGATTGGGCCAGATGATCCCCGACATTCATACATTGAGCCGAAGGTAAAACCTATAAAATGGTTAAAAAATTGCGGGTTATGTGGCCACAGTCTTAAAATGGAATTAGATACCCAACGTTTTGCTCATCCTTCGCAGCGAGCTTCTTTGGGTGATTAGCATGTGAACAGACCACGCCACAGGTAAAAACCTGTTTTTCTACATGGGTACACAAATAGGCCTGCCGTGCAGTTGGGAGCCTTGTTCAAAGGGCCCTCTATGGCCTGACCATATTCCATTACACTCCTGCCCATGACCCTTGCTTGTTCAGCTCCACTGTCCTCAGATGTCTGAAGGTCCCCTGCTCCCTCAAACGACTGCCCCCTTTCTCCCTTGCCACCCCTTATGCCTGGAACGTACTCCCAGATCACCTGTGTGATGCTTGCTTTTTTTACTAGGCTGACCATATCCCAAAAGGGACAGGCTGCCTATACCTTTAACCATTGTAAAAAGAGGGAATTTGGGCAGGTGTGGCTAGTTCCACCCTTCCATGATGAGCTGCACCTGCCCAAATTCCAATGGTTAAAGGTATAGGCACCCTGTCCCTTTTGGGATATGGTCAGCCTATTTATTACTTTCTTCAGATCGCTCCTCAAAAACCATCATGAAGCTGTTGGCACAGGTCCCTAGTATACCTACTACAACTAGCAGTGCAATTCTGTAGTTCTGAAGTGCCAATCTGAGCAGCGTAGTAGATGGCATATGCCCTCTAGCTTCTGGAACAAATATAGCTATGCCAGCACAACTGTCCCGCCATCATAGCCCCAGTTCTGCCAATGGAGTTGCCATGGATACCAGCACAATAGCATGTCGGTGTATTTCTGATGCTGGTGCAACTATTATCAGTGCAAACCCCAAAACAGGGTGGAGATGTCGGTGGGACATAGGCAGGACCAGGATGAGTCGATGTATGCCATATCCAAAACCCTCCCAGAAGACGTGCCAAATGTCAAAGCCGGCATAAGAATTAATAAAGCCATAGGAAACCAAGGGGAAGGGAAACACCCCCCCCCGAAAATCTCACTTCCACTGCCCCTTGCTGCCCACTTTCCTACTGTGGAACATTAGATACAAACCACACTTTGCAGCCAATCACAGCACACCAACCCCTGCAAAGGAAAAGCAGGACTGAAATCACAGTGCATGTGGAATGGTGCTATACCTCTCTGGGCTAACATCATGCACACTTAGAGTGCACGCATGCACGTATGTACACACACACACAGCAGGATCTGCGGTGATGGGAACTATGGAAAAAGGGCACTTTGCACATAAAGGGAACACTGCACAAACAGCTTGCCGCCCCTCACAACATGTATGGCAAGATACGGTACTTTTTTTATCTTCTCAGAATTCCTGTTGCAGGGACTCTGTCCTACAAAACACAAACACACAAGTGGAACCTCCACTCCATCACCCCAACAGGGAGCAAAGAGCATTCCACACAGGTAGGCAATGGAAAAGAGGACATCGCATGTCACAGCGTATTGATGTTGTATATCTGCCTCATATTTCTACCCCCTCCTAAATATTGTCAAATGTGTTTTTGCTATAAAATGTGATGCCAAACCGTTCCTTTCTTTGCCACAGGTAATAGAGTCTCTATAATAGTCTCTCTGCTCTCTCTTGGTGAATGCAACCAGCACTCCAGTCATTGCAACTGCTGGCCAAATACTCGTCTTCTGGAGCCCTTTTGTGTTACAAGATTGCAGCATTGCCACAAGGGGCAGAACAACCATTTCTCATAGAGTAGTAGTGCAACTTCCCCACAGGGCAGGGAAAGGTAATGCTCTGAGCCACCATCAGGGCCACTCAGAGGAATTTTATCAGGGCACTGGCGTCACTGCAGGGGGGCGGAGCTCTATGTTCCGCCGCGGTCAGACCCTCCGTTACACGGGAGCACGAGGTGCCCCCGCCCCCTTGCCTTTGGAGCCATTCAAGTCGGTGAAAGCAATGCTTTAAGCAACGTTTTCACCAACTTGAATGGCTCCAAAGGCGACGGGGCGGGGGCGCTTCGTGCTCCCGTGTAACGGAGGGTCTGACCACGGTGGAACTTAGAGCTCCGCCCCCCTGCAGTGACGCCAGTGTATCAGGGGGTACAAGGTTTCTTTTGGGCCCCTTCCCTTGATGTGAATTTGGCTCCTAGGCCCCCCTTTTTGACACATTTTTTACCCTGGGCCCAGGTACGATTGTACCCCCTTAACCCCCCTCTTAGAGGCCCTGGTCACCATGCTCTCACCCCCCCCCCAACAGGGCACTGCTGCATATGTACCCAGGTAGCACCACTTTCCCTCACAAACACTGAGTATGCATTTTGATCCAGAGACCATATGTGGCTGATAGTGCTGTCTAGGTCTTGCTATGCTCTCTGTGTAGCTCTTTGTTCTCCACAGGTAGCTGTCCAACAGGGGAGGACGACATAGGACCCTCCACATTGCCTGCTGTCAGGCAGAAGAAAAGGAATCCTACAGCATGCCTCGCAGCAGTGACCAGGGTGATCCCAGCTGTTCAGGGCAACTTCACCTCCGGAGGCCGGGAGAGTGTCTCTGCACGTCCTCCTTGGTCGCCGGCTCGGCCCCTTCTGACCAGGCCCTCGTCGGCGATTTCGCACATGCGTACAACACCGATGAGGGCAAGTTGCCCTCATCGGCGTTGTATGCATGTGCGAAATCGCAGATGAGGGCCTGGTCAGAAGGGGCTGAGCCGGCGACCGAGGAGGACATGCGGAGGCCCTCTCCCGGCTTCCGGAGGCTTCGGACGGTGAGCGCGGAACCTCCGGAGGCCGATGCGGGGGCGCCTCCCAAAATAATTAATTAAATAAAAATGGTGGGACGGCCGTTAAAACGGCCCTTGGCAGGGAAAAGGTTCCCTGCCCCTACTTTAGACTGTTGAGGGACATGCAAAGGCCCCCCTCAGAAGACCTCAGGGCATGGGTAAATATCTGGGATCAGGTGTCCTGGTCTCAAACCAGTTATGGCTTTCAAGGTCATAACTAGCATATTGAATTGCAAATCTAGTTGTGCTTTGCTTATGGCCAAATCATATAGTATTATTTATGTGTTGACACTGTTGCAGGATAACTTTTTCTGGTTACTTTAAGCATGCTCAGTGTCATAAATGTTCTAACCTGGGTCAATATAACTTCTTTCCTCTTTATTCAGTGCAGCAGGGTGAAGCAGAAGCTGTAACTGTGAAGAGGCTTCAGATCATGAGCATTCATGCATGCAGGCAAACTCAAAACAAGGTTTCAGAGAAGTTTCTTAATAAAAGTGGAATTCTCAAATGTATCAAAAGTGGAACAGGGAATGCAATGTTCTACTTACTAATGATTGGTCTTCAGAGAGTTTGAAATAGGTTGCATGTGCTTTTTACAGCTGCTGTGCTCCGTGAACATAAATTATAATGCCTCCAGAATGCTTTTCACGTTTCCATTGGATTAAATCTTGCAACTTCACACACACACTTTTCCAGATTTGTGTTTGCCTTGGAAACCCAATGGAGGGGGGAAAAACAGCTTGGAAGGGGGGAGTTGTAGGTAGGCTTACCAGATCTCCAACCGGGACAGAGTGCTAGACCTTTAGGAGAAGGAAATGTGGGCAGGTGTAGCTTGTTAAACCCTTAGAGCACAATCCTAGGGCTTGCTTCTGAGTAGACATGCCTAGGATTGTGCTGTAATGTTTAACAAGCTACACCTGCCCACATTCCTTCTCCTAAAGGTCTAGCACTCTGTCCCGGTTGGAGATCTGGTAAGCCTAGTTGTAGGGGCAAAATAATCGGTAGCAAAAAGATGCTGGTGGCATTTGGGGAAGTGCTGCACTTTGTAGAGATGCATCCGGTGTTTCTAGCAAACGGTTGAAGAAGTTTCAATTGTTGAATTTCTGCCTATACACATCCCTCCCCAGGCCAATGCTGAGCCCAAAGATCAAGGCAAACTGTCGCTGCATGGAGCCTAATTTCAAAAGTCAGCCTCATATGTGAGACTCTACAGAGTTGTTTAGAAATTAGGCTCCATGCACCTCCAGCACCTGACAACCCTTTATACAGAACGCACCCAGAGGGGTTGTCAGGTGTTGGCCAGGTCAAGGGCCCACACCCATCAGAGGCTCCATCCAACTAGGCTGATCCCTGAATCCTCAGTACCAGTGGCAGAATCCAGTGTACCAGGGACAGACGGGTTGGCTGTAGGACTTCCAGCAACCTGGTGCCACATCACTGCTGCATACACCTCAAATTCCAATTTCCGTGCTTTTTAGAGCCTGAGAGGCATCTTAATGATAAACTTCAACTTCTTTTGATATTTTTCTGTAATCAAAGAGGGGCGAAAATACTACTGCCTTTTGTTCATCCGTGTTCTATTTGAGCAAAAGCGCAAGAGATTTGTTGCCACCTTTTACACAGCTGCAGCTCCCCCCCCCCCTTCCTTAAGAATTCAAAGAGTTTGTCAGGAACTACATTTAGACTAGAACAGGCAAGAGTTCAAGGTTGCAGCGGGGCAGGCTGGACTGGGCTCAAGCAAGCTCAGCTTCATGATTGACTGACCATTGTCTTGAATCTGATTGTCTTCAGGAAGTGGTTCACCAAGAAGTCTGGTTGCCGATCTCCCCAAAGAAATACACACTGGGTTATGTACAATGCATGCTGAAGACCATAGCTACTAAGGACAGCTAAGTTAAAGTAGTAAATTCCAGATAATACATGGACCAATGAGATGGGACAACAAGTAGCAAAGCCAGATTCAGGGGGGTTATCCTGCCTTAAGTTTAATACACAATTGTGTTTATATCACCGCCTTCCTTGAAGAAAGCCATTAGGGCGGCAGAACGTCCTGTAAATTTCCGTGAAAATTATCGAACCTTATCGAACCGGTAAACAAGCCGGATTATCAAACCAGTAAACAAGTTGTCTAGGAAGCGCAGGAACTTCAAGTGTTACACGGGATAATTTTGGAACATGATGTCACAATAGTACATAAAGATTAACTAGGAGTGATGAAATCCTGCTAATGGGCCCCGCCCCGCCCCCGTTCCACATCCAATCTGTGGAAAGCTCACCCACGCTCAGTGACCAAAGCAAAATAGATTTTGTTTTCTCAAGCCTTTCAGCCAATCAAAAGCATGCAATACAGTGTATAGTTTAGTGGACAGAGTCTCTGGCGGTTTAAGCCCATTAAAATGCCCAAACAAAATTGCACTGAGTGATTCTAGCAGGCCTGATGAAAATAAGCTCTCTTTGCGACCGGAGCGCAGGATCCTTGCAAACGGATCAACCGCAAGAGCTGCTATTCGCATTCTGAGCAGCACGAGCGGCCCATGTTTTCCTCTCTTTCTGTTGATAGCTTTCCCGTTCCCTTTTTCAGCCTGCCCTCTGCAAACGTTGCCAGGGTAAAAGAAGGGGGCGTGGTGAACTGTATGGGAAGCCAATCGCGGCTGCTCGTTCTCTCCAGACGTCATAATCCCTAGCATACCCTAGAACCTGCAGCAGCAATAACAACAATCGCGAATCGTTCCCTGGGGTCGATCAGCTGGGCGTGCGTGGTCGGAGTCGACAGCAGAAACTGACAGCAGCTGCTACTGTCAGAGGGACGAGAACGGGCCGAGCAGTCCAAGAGGGACCCAAAATAGAAGCGCTTCTTCCCAGAAGGCGCAATGTCTTCGAGCGAGGCACCCGGGGTGCAAGAGGAGAATTTGCAAGGTAAAGGATCTTCCTCTTTTTAATTGAACAACGACAACAAAATCTTATAATGGCCAGCACTGGGGTACGTTTAACTCTGGGGCCTTGACTGGAGGACTGCTTGTTGGGAGAAGCCACCCTTTCATTCCCTGATCGGAAAGAGCTATTAGGAACTCCGGAATGGATCGCTTTGTTTTGAATCCCTGAAGTGTTCCGAAGCCAGGTTCTAGTCTTTATCTTCATGTTCGTTTCCCATTCTAAAGTCTGCGGGGAAATATCGTTGGTAGAAACGGATTGTTGAGGGATTCGATTCGATTTTCCCCACCATCCGTGAGCGAGGATTTTAGGCCCCTCTTTATTTCATGGGACTATCAGTAATCGGAATGTTCTGTAAATTAGAGCAAGATGGACAACCCCCACCCCACCCCCTCAGCATGGCACTATTGACAGACGGACGAAGCACCAGCATTGTTAAAAATGGCCTGAGAGTTGCTCAATATCCGGGGTAGAGAACTCCACTTTATCGTTGTAATATTGTTTTTATTATACAACCTCCCAGATAAGTGAGAGTTTTATTGTTGTAATAGTAATTTCTGTTTGCCATCTGTGCTCCCTGCTCATTACACCTTTGCCTACGTGACTCATCAGCCCTTAACTAAGGATTTATGCAACATTTGTGGTTGTAAATCAGGGACTTTGGAAATAATTGACACAGGGTGCTTATTGTCATGGAGCAGTTGTCATGGGATTTATACGCTAACTACTGTAATATTCACTGAAAAGTTTGAAGGGTAGATGGCAACAAAAAAGGAGTTTCCTATTGCCTTCAGTGGGAAATAGATTTCAGTTATAAGAGAGAGAGAAAAAACCTGATACATGGTGTCTTGTGCCTGGTTTTCTCCTATATGTATCATGTCATTTTCAAGGCAGTTGTACCATTTTAAGTTTTTTCCCCTTCAATATATGAGGAAAGTGCCAACTAGAACCTGAAAAGTTATTGAGCTATTTAACTCCCTCAATCTTGGTAAACATATGATTTAATTTGAGGTTATTTATTTATTAAAATGCTTATATCCTGCCTTTCAATTCAGAAATCTAGAAAGCGGCTCTCAGTATTTTGAAAACTACAATGCTGTCTAAAAACAGTAAAACGGTTATCAAAACAACAAATGAAAGCAGCAGATCAGGTGTAAATGGAGTCGTAGTTGCACCCTGGTAGGAAGCCTCAGAGGCCCTTCAGAATAGCAGTGTTTTAAGCAGTGAGGTGCTTAAAGGTCAAAAGGGAGGGAGAGAGACTACATTGAGAGCGCAATCCTGACAGTAGGTCCGGTGCCGGAACAAGCGCTCTGGCGCCAGAAGCCATTGCAAAGCACTGTAAAGCATGTTCGTGATGACTCGAGAGTAAGGGAGGCCGGTGCAAGGCCAACCTCCCTCACTTCAGTGCTGAATTTCCACACAGACAGCAGGGGAAGGTAAGCGTTCTGTTACCGGCCGCGTGGGCAGTCTGGCCGGGCAAGGGAGGGGGGCCATTGGCCTAGCCATCCCAGGAGGGGGCGGGGGATGGCGTCAGCCATATCCCCATCCCCGCCAGGCCAGCTACGCCGTTACATGTCCTCCTCTACTTCCGTCAGCTATTTAGCTGGCAGAAATCTGAGGAGGCCGATAGGGCCGGCCTGGGTTTACACTCTGGGAAGGGGACAAGCGTCCCCTTCCCCGAGTAGACCTCCGCCCTGGCACGCGCCGAGCAGCCTGTACACAGGATCCGGTGGGCGGCCCTGGGCCGCCAGCCAGATCCTTAGTCAGAATTGCACTGTCATTCTCTTAGAAGTGAGATTCAAAGATTGGGTGCCACCACTAAAGAAGGCCCTGCTTTGAGAAACCATCCAATATGCTTCTGATAGTTGGATAACCCAAAGAGGGCCCTCCAAGGAAGATAGAATGGATGGGTCAGTTCAGTTAACACACTCAGCTGAAATGCATCAGGGCTACTGCGTGTAGAGATTAAGGGCCCAATCCTATGCAACTTTCCAGCGTGGATGCAGCCACAAATGGTCTCTGTGACTGCTACCCACCACCACAGGATGCAGTGCATGCATGCCCCATTGGCATGGCTGCATCAGCGCTGGAAAGCTGGATAGGATTGGGCCCTCAGTTGGTTCATTATTTCTTAGCTTGTGAGCTCTTTAAATCAGGAGTGATGCTACACATCAAAATGTAGCAAACAAAACTTTTCCAGTCTATACTGCAGTGATCTTGACATTGTCTCTCATCAGGTCTTGTTTGGCTTGCCATTTCACCCACTGGACTACTAACTTAGAGCATAACAACCAATACAAATTTTTGAAGGAAAGTTTAATCGAAGTGAAATAGAGGTGCAGTTAACTTCCTGTGTAAATGTGGAACTTGCAGAAAGCATGAAGTCTAGCATGCTGCTGCACATTTTACCACAATTTAGAGTTGCACAAATTTCTATTATGCAATGTGCTTTATCTGTTAACTTTTTGATTTTAACATTTGGGCTAGAAATGGAAAGTTCTAGTGTGATGTTAGTTGGACTTTATGAAATATGATGGTATTATACCAAAGCTTTGGAAAACACAAACAGCTAATATTTTATCTTCACTCTATTTCCCCATAGAGTACAAATTATATATTTTATCTCAAATAAAAATAAAATATATAATTTGGACTTCTCAAATTATATGGGAATATATATTGTATATAAAAATAATGGACTTCCCTCTTCTAGCTTTTTTCTTTTTTAGCAAGGCCCCTGTGCCTTTAATAGCCAAATATCTGGCAGAAATTCAACTGGTGTGTCTTTCTCTAGAATCTGGATGCAGTTATTGGGAAAGCTTCACCTGTTACATTGTTGCCTGCATGCTGCTGACAAAAATGCAAGAGTCCTGCCAGATTGGGGTGGGTACAGCTAGAAACCTTCTGTTTATGCCTTGTGAATGTGAGGTCATGCTGCCCTGTATAATTCCAGCTTGGTGGTTTTGTAAGAGGGTACAGTATATTTCACAACTCTTTAAGAGGACGTTTACTTCTCAAAGTGACACAAAGGGACTTGTTTGTTCAGGAGACATTATGTATTAGTACAAATTATATTAAATAAATTCGGTTACCCAAATGTCAGAGGCAGGCTGGCTAACAACATCTCGCATTTGGTACAGCCTTTTTTCTGCCTTTCTCAGCTTTTTCTTTTCTTCTGCTACTAAGCATCCTGGGAATTGTAGTCTCCAGAGCCAGACCCCAGACAAAGGCAAGGAACAGACTTGAAAAAGCACACTGACTGGGACAGAAACTGGCACCCAAGTGGATACAGTACTTTGGAATTAACAAATGGCTTGTATTATAAAACAAGTTTGATTGTTGATGCATTTCAAGTTGCATTTTGCTAAGAGTACCAGACTCTTAATGAAACTTTGCTTGTATAACAAAGTTGTTTTAAGGTTGCAATCCTGTACACACTTAAACACACTGAACACAGTGGGATTTACTTCTGAGTAAACATGCATAGGCTTACCCTGTTAGAGATGCAAACCATTGTATTCATTAGTGTGTTTTCCCCAGTGTAGGCTTACCATATCCCAAGGGGGACAGGGTGCCTATACCTTTAACCATTGTAAAAAGAGGGAATTTGGGCAGGTGCAGCTCATAATGGAAGGGTGCAACAAGCTGCACCTGCCCAAATTCCCTCTTTTTACAATGGTTAAAGGTGTAGGCACCCTGTCCCCCTTGGGATATGGTAAGCCTACCCCAGTGTCTTTTAAAAAATCAGGATTTTGTGGTATTATACCTGCTTTGGAAAGCATGTACACTATTTAGAGATGTTGCGTCTGTCAATGGAAGTAAAAGAGCTACTTGTCACATGCCTTGCTTAATTTATTTAAATGTTAAGTTTAAAATTACCCGTCACCTAGCACTGAGGCTGAGCTGTGTGGGCCAAAACAGTAGTAGTAGTTGTTGTAGTTGTACAACAGTTGTAGTTGTAGTTATTTCTCAGGTAAACAGTATCTCTCTTGTTAAAGCTTCTTATTTTGTCACAAACACTCAGGTGAATGAGTGTGACATTAAAAATATATGGATTTGTTTTGAGTTTTTTTTCACAATGTTTAAACAACTGAACATTCATGGTTCAGTCAAGAGGTTGACAGGGCTTAAACAAACAAACAAACAAACAAACAAAAAAGAGGGTTGAACACATTTCTCATCATGGGATGGCAGCCCTTTCTTGTTTGGACTGTTGTTGGATGCATTGTGGTGTTTCACTGTCTGGCTGAACTGGACCATTTTGTGAATTACCGGCAGCATGTTGTAGTAATTAGAACGTCAGACTATGAGTGGGAAGACCAGGGTTCAAATCCCTGCTCATCCAAGAAGCTGATTGAGTGATCTTGGGCTAGTCACTATCTCTCAACCTACCGTACTACACAGGGTTGTTGTGAGGATAACATGTGGACAGTGGTTGTACCCATGGAACCACCTCCACCTAAGCTCCTTGGAGGAAGAATGGGATATAAATGCATAATTAAGAATCCCTGAAATTAATGTTAAAATGACACTTGTTAGGCACAGTTTTCAGTGTGTCTTTTATTTAGGGCTACTGTTGCACACCAGCTGTAAGAAGAAGCTAGAGAGACATTAGGGTTTTCAGTGGTGTCTTCTGTATCACCAGCACTCAGGTCCTACTGGTAGGCTGAGGTCTGGGGTTTTAGTACCAGCCTCCCTCAGCATCTATTCACTCCTGGTCCTCTGTTGCCACCATGAATCTTGACCCTGGCTTTGCCTTCACATCTGCTTCTGGCCCTTCTGAACCTCTAGTGGAGCCTTGGATTCTGACCCAGTTGGTCCTCACATTTGCCCTGATCTCTCTGTTTGCTGATCTGGAATTCAAGGAGCTATGCTGCACCCACTTGGGCTGATAGCCAGCTCCCCTGCTTCCTAGAACTAGACTGCCGGGTTCCTCAACATCACTCTTGCTGGAGCCTGACACCAGTGCACCTGTCTGTTGATGAAAAGATGGTGCAAAAAAATGAATCCTGGTGCCATTATGCCATCATGTTAAGGCTCCTCCTTTTATCCCATTCTTTTAATGAATATATATTTGTGCTAGACTGCAACAGTAAGATTAAAAAAAAAGAGAGATGCAAATGAAACCAGTGCAAAACAGCACAGTGTGCCGCAGTCTAAACAAGAGCTGGAAATAAAAAATAAAAAATGGCAGAGCACTGTCTTGTCAAGTGCTGCTCTAGTCCTAAGAATATTTAGTTCAGGACCCCCAAATCTGGAGAGAAATTTGGATAGGGAGAATGTAAGTATCCTTAGACAGGATTACTTTACAGCTTATGTGTAGAGTTGTTCTTAAGAATTTGTATATATTGCTTTTTAACAAAAAATTACAAAACAAGTAGTAGTAAGATAAGGGGGGGGGCAGCCAGCCAAACAGATGCACTGAACCCCCACCAAGTACTGGTCAGTGGATTATCCACAGATTTCTCCTCTCCCTCCCCATTTGCCAATGGGGGAGGTGAGAGGAATGGCCACCTGCTGCTGTCACTGTCAGTGGTAGTCTTGGGGAGAGGCCCCCAGGGCAGGACTTCCCCCACAGGGCCTTCAGCAACCTCCTGCCAGCCCTGGCCCTCAGTGCTGTGGTCCTTATCATCCTGGCGAGGACTCTTAGTCAGTCTGTTTTGATTGCATCATGCCTGTATCCTGGGAGGGAGAGCAGAGTTTTATTATTAACTTGTAGTAATCTCCGCACTCCTTCTGCTTGCTTCCTGGAACCCAAGAACGATGCTGTTAAGCCAGGCTCGAAAACAGAACTTGTCAGCCAATGGAAGTGTTTTGGTATCTTAATATATAGTTGTGTGCATTATTAATTTTTTCCCTTTTGTATTCTTAAACGTATGTCCAACAGGTTCCTGGGTAGAACTGCACTTCAGCAGCAATGGGAATGGCAATACTGCCCAGCCTGCAAGCCAGGAACAAGCTCCAGCTTCCATTTCTATTTACAATGGTGACATGGAGAAAATTCTTCTAGATGCCCAGCATGAATCTGGAAGGAGCAGTTCTCGAGAGAGCTCACATTGTGACAGGTACCCTCAAATAGATATGTGTCGCTATTTTTAAAGAACTGCCCTCTTGTTTTTGCTGTATTATGCTATGCCCGTATATCAGATTAGAGCTTGACAAATCCATACTTAGCCCTGTTGGGGTTAGTGCACCACCTCTTGATCAAAGCCAGAGTCGGCTTCCTTTTGCGTTTGTTTCATTCCTAGGTCACTCCTGATGTGTATTTACATTATGTTGGAATTGGAGAAAGAGGGGAGCAAAGGCCTTTCTGTGGCCACATGTAGTTCAGGAGAACTATTCCAAGCCTAGTGAATAGACTAGGAGCACTCAGTGTTGTAGCACTGTTGCAACTAAGCAGACGTAGTAGAAGGCAGCTTCATATGTTCATATGAGTATTGTTTTTATTATTTAATTACCCTAGATTTCTCCCAAGGTGATGGAACATGGAAGAGAGTCTCCTTACTGTAATAACTAATAGTAGAACCATTACACCTTTGAACTCAGAAACTGTTTCTGAATTGCAATTCTCCTCCCTGTGTTGGGGAAAGGGTGATGTGGCAGAAATATTTGGTCTTCTGGAAGTTGCTCTTTCAAACTCATCCAAGGGCAGCGCGACCTGGAATGCAGCCTGATGCCGTCTCGTGTCCACTATCTCTGCGCTACAAAACCCCTTACCATGCTCCTCATGTGCTGCTGTTAAACCCGGAAGTCTGAGACTTTCAGTTTCATTTACAGGGACAGTGTGAACTCCCTGTAAATTAAACCGGAAGTCCTGCACTTCCGGGTTTCATGGCCGCTCAAGGAGTACTGTATGGCGGGAAAGGATCTGCTTCTCACTCAAGTGAGCGGGAAGCAGATCAGTGCTTGCATTGGCGGCTGGTTGGAAGGAGGCAGCAGTGGTAGACTCGGGGTGAAAGGCACCCTGAATCCGCTGCCCCCTCAGATCCCTCACAGTCTGCAGCCGATGCAACCTACATCAGTTGGCTGCATGGTTGGGCCGCCACTGGGCCCATGCATGAGGTTGACTGAAGCAGTCACTTCAGGCAGTGGATTGGTGGAGGCACCTACCTCCTATGCTGCTTCTGTGCACTGAATTCAGAAACAAAGCGGGGAAAGGGAGCAGAAGAGAAAGTTTGGAGAGAAACACTCTAGCCCACCACTCTCCTCCACACTTTTGCACTATTCCCCTCTCTGTTTCTGAATGCAGGGAGCAGTGGAGGAGGAGCTAGTGCACCTCCAGAAAAGGGGGTGGTGCTATTGGCTCTTCTTCGGAAGCACCAGAAGGTCTTAGACCAGCCCTGTGCCTTGAGAGTAATATTGTTGACTGATATAGCAAAAGTCTGCCAGACTTGTTCTGTAACTTTTTGATTAATGCCTCACGCTTTTCTTTGTAAAGCCCTCCTCGATCCCAAACACCTCAGGATGTTCACAGAGCTTCTGAAGTAGAGAGCCGTGGCAGTGGAGAAAAGAATAGTTCCCAGGTAAAAAACTAACCTTGGATAACCTTTCTCAGAGGGTTTGTTTAAATAACCTTAACCAGAGCGTTTGTTTTAATATGAAGCGCTGTTTGGAATAGAATTGCGTGAGTGCCATAGGCATCTATTTGGTAGGTGATGCTTGAGGGAACCTCCTTCCCAGTGGCCTCTGGGTAGTTCAGAAGAAGGAGAGAAAGGCTTACTGTTCTCCCACCATTGGTCCTCCCTGTAACTGCTTTTCAGAGGCACACTGCCTCTGAGCCTGGAGGTAGCATACAGCCATCGTGATAGTAGCCAATGACAGACCTCTCCTCCCTGGATTTGTCTAATCCTCTTTAAAAGCATCTACACAAGTGGTCATCGCCACCTCTTGTGGTAATGAATTCTATAGATTGGCAGCCTGATCCTGCCTAAGATGCAGCAGCCAGCCTAAAGGGCTGGCCGCTGCATCCAAATTGGGATGTGGGCCGCACCAGTGTGGGCCTCCTTGGATGTGCGCCAGCTCTGGAGCTGGCGCATGTCCAGGGAGGCCGTGTAAGACCGGCCCGGTCTGGGAGGGGGACGCGGGGACATGGCGGCTCGTGCCACCGATATCCCCGCCCCCCCTCCCGGGCCTGGACAACCAATGACCCCTTCCCCTGTCACCCCGGCTCGCCCTTCTGCCAACCGGCGCGGCCCTTACCTACGCTGATAGTGAGGATCTGCGGATACTGGAGTCCACCTTCAAAATGCTGTAAAAAGGAAGAAAAAAGCCCCCCCCATCGCCGTTTGTACCTTTAAGTGGCCAAATCGTGCCGTTTTCAAGCCTCCACAGGGCTTCTGCAAGCTTATCAACCCACTTCTGTGTCGCACGAAGAAGGCTCTTCCCTCCTCTCAACCTTGCCCCAGGATGCATTCTGGGGCGAGCCTGGAAGGAAAGAAGAGCCTTCGCATGACACAGAAGTGGGTCGTTAAGCCTGTAGAAGCCCTGCGGAGGCTTGAAAACGGCGCGATTTCACCATGCAAAGGGTACAAAATGGGATGGGGGCCCCCCTTTTTTCTTCCTTTTTTCAGTTTTTTTTTATCCTGGACCTGCGGCAAGTCAAATTCGTGGATCCTGGATCCGCGGATAGAAAAGGTCCACTGTCTATTTATCTTTCTTTTAGTCCGAAGAAGATTTTCTGGAAAGAAGGAAAGAAGTTGAAAGGCTCTTCAAGAAAAATTCAGACTGGATGTGGGATTGGTCTAGCAGGCCTGAGAACATTCCACCCAAGTGAGTGGTTCTCCTTGTGAACAGTGCAAATGTGTTGGTTACTGATATTTGTATAAAATGGGTAGCAACAGTTTATTGATGTGATTTTTCATGTCTTCTCATGAACCAGGGAATTTCTCTTTAAACACCCTAAGCGCGCAGCTACCCTCAGCATGAGAAACACAAGTGTGATGAAGAAAGGAGGCATATTTTCTGCAGAGTTTTTGAAAGTGTTTTTACCATCTCTGCTGCTTTCTCATCTGCTTGCCATTGGACTAGGGTAAGGATTCAGTCAAATGGTCATAGAAGTGTAGGACCAGTTGCCTTTTTTCCATCAAATTCAAGGCACCTGACACGTGAAGATAATCGCTCTTGGGATATTGGAATGTGCAGAAGTACAGTCGCTTCTGGGTGGGTGGAGTGGGTGATGGATGTTGAATGCTCCTGGCCAATACCACTGTTGTTGTTCCATCAATGTTTTATTATCAGGGAATCTCTCACAGAAGCAACATACCACAGAATCCCCACTAATAGTTCCCGTTCCTCAACTTTTCCTAGACTTTCTCCCACTTTTATGATGAAAACTTTAGAATTGCTCTGGAAAATAAGGGAAAATTGCATATGTCAGATTCCTTTTCCTCCCCCTTCTCTATTTGCTTTACTCTCACTGCTGTTCAGCCTCTTGGAGCCTGATTTTTTACTTGGAAGTAAGTTCTTCTGAATTCAGTGGGACTTATTCCCAGGTAAGTTATACCTAAGATTGCTGCCTTGGTTGCGTATTGGCTTTCAGATCGGCTCCCTGAAGCAATCAAGACCCACTTCCAGTTTTCATCCAAAACCGGGTCTCGATCGCTTCAGGGAGCTGATCTGAAGTGTAGGGAGGCATGCAGAGAGGCTGCCCCCCACCCTCTGGAGGGAGGAGGCTCAGGCCAGAAGAGATACAGGTAGTGCTGTGGGAATCTGTCACACCTATGAAATATATTGTCTGGTTTTGTAGTGGCTTGGCATGATTTAGATCTGAGAGATGAAGCAGCCCAGTTTGAATAGCTCACACCTGAAGCCCCTTGCAAATTTTCAACACTTCGTGTTTTGACTTGACCATATGAAATAAGAAAGAGACAGAATTCCATGCAGGATCCTGAACTGTTTTTTTTTTTTTTTAAAGCACCTGTAATGGTGCTTTAAATGGCCAGCGGGTGGCGCAGTGGGTTAAACCACTGAACCATGAGCTGTTGATCGAAAGGTCGGCAGTTCGATTCCCGCGACGGGGTAAGCTCTCGTTGCTTGGCCAGCTCCTGCCAACCTAGCAGTTCCAAAGCATGTCAATGCGAGTAGATAAATAGGTACCGCTTGCGGGAAGGTAAACAGCGCTCCATGTTCCAGCCGCATGCTACGCACTACGGCAAGGAGAGTCATGCCGGCCACATGACCACGGAGGCGTCTTCGGACAACGCTGGCTCTTCGGCTTTGAAATGGGGATGAGCACCACACCCTAGAGTCGGACACGACTGGACTTAATTGTCAGGGGTCACCTTTACCTAATGGTGATTATTTCAATTTTGAAAATCAGTTCATTGATATTACCTGCCCATACATCTATTTGTGGCCTGAAAGTAACAAGAAGCCTAGTCTTCCAGTTTCGGACTGGTTCTTCCCCCAATACAGGCAAAGGGACAAGTGGCTGTTTTCAAGCCTGGATTATTTTCCAAGTTTGAGAATATGCACCTATCACCATTCCTATAGGAACTGTACAGCCATTAGCTGGAGGCTGCAGCAGAAGGGAAAGGGTCTGACACTGCTTCAAATTAAGCACTGTACTCACTGACCATTGTTGTTCTGCCTCAGGATTTACATCGGAAGACGACTGACAACCACAGCTTCCAGCAGCTCGTTGTAAGACAGAGGGATGAAGCTCTGTCTCCTGTAAAGACCACAGCAAAGTTCATCCAGGCATGGTGAACACCAGGAACTTCTGAGTGTGCAATAGATAAATGGTCATATCTGTTTTGTTCTGTAAATGTTGTGCTACTGGTTTAATTGTCGAGGTGAAGGATGAAAAACCAAAGCCAAACAACTCCTGTGTAACCCCCCCCTTTTTTTTTTGGCCCAACTCAGCATAGTGTAGTTTTGATTAACATGTGTTGAGGGATGGAGTGAAGTATCTTTAAAAAAAATCAAAGTACATAGAAGAAAATAAATGTAATGTTCAAATATTGAAGGTAATGTAGGAAGGATGTTGTTTGTATGTTTCTTTGTTTTTACTGTTGTAATTACATTGTTAGGGTTACACTTGGTACCACTTTATCGCAAATAGGAAAGGTTGGCCTTGTGGCCTTATATTGTGGCCTTATATTTCTAATGAATTGAGTCCTTCTCCTTGATTTGAAGTGATTTAATCATTTGCTTTAAGATTTCATCATGAATCTTAAATACCCATAATACAAGTGTGTGTGTTAGCTTTTTTTTTTGTACGGGGTCCTTCCCTTATATTTGAAATAAATGTTAATATGCAGTGCAAATGCTCATAATGGTGTGAATAAGTGTGACTTCAGTGTAGTTAGTTTATACTAATGATGTAACAAAGGGTACCCAGATTTGAAACATCATTATTTCCCCCCCCCCCAGTTCAGATGAACTTATCTGCTCAGCTGCAACGTTTAAATACAACAGCCTCAGGGGTTAGAGTAGACCGAGGGTCTATCTAGCCAAGGACAGTCTCCAGCAGGCTCACAAACAGGGCAAGAGAGCACTGTTGTTGCTAGAGGTGGGGCGGAACAGTAAGTCTTCCCCGGCGTAACCGCTCTGTTCCATGGTGGCCCCGCCCACTCGCCATCAGAACCAGTCGAGCAGCGAAGGCAACGCGCAGGAGACTCCCTGCGTATTGCCTTCGCCGCTCGACTGGTTCCGACGGCGAGTGCACAGGGCCACCATGGAACGGAGCGGTTACCGCTGTGCAAGACTTACCGTTCCGCCCCACCTCTAGCAATGCCAGTGCAAGAGAGGAACAGCCATGCTGGAACAGACCAGAGTCCTTCCTCGTCCTTTATCCTGTTTTCCACAGTGACCCGTCAGGTACCTCTAGGAGGCCCACAGGCAGGAGATGAAGGCCATTGCCTTTATTTGCCATTGCTGCCTTACAACTGATATTCAGAGGCACACTGTCTCTGAACCTAGAGGTTGCAGAGAGCCATCGTGCTTAGTAGCCGTTGACAGACGTTTCTTCCTTGAACAAGTGATAGCCATCTTCTCCCTCACCGGAATATCTCCTAATCAGAGTTGCATTATACTATATTGGCGTATTATCTGTTACTTATGGCTGAATATCAGTGGCTAAAAACTCTACTCTCTATGATTTTTTTTTTTTGCTACCTATGCTAGAAGCTATTACTAGGTGTCCAGTGCAGATTTTCAGTTGCAAATCAATTTTACAAAGACAAACACAGGATTGACATAAGTTGTATATTTTACCAACTTAAAGTTGGTCCACGTGTTCACAAGTAAACACCATAAAGTTCAATGGGACTTACTCCCCCTGCGCGTAGGATCTCAGCCTTAATTTTAGATTGGAATGTAGAAAAGGAATGTCATTTTGCAGGCTCTTCCCTTCCCCAACTTTTTCACTAAGTAAAAACTTTTCTGTTTGCTATATGATAGTTACTGCTTTCAGATGAGGCATTTTTTGCCGTTAAGCACTTCCGCAGACAAAAGTGTTTTGCTCTACTTAAATATGCAGAAGCTATTTGATAAAGGAAAATGTAAATTAGAACAAACTACTGCTGCAGACTTAAATTTCCCTGTTACTTCAAAACTGTTTTCCACTTTGTTATTGACACTGAGGAAGCAAGCTTTAGGTATACAATATATATCATTCCGTAAAACAGCTTATAAATATAGATGCTGTGGTTACCTGTAGGGAAATATCACTGTTACAGTGATAAAAATGTAATTGAACACAATTCCAGCTTTAGCCTTAAGTGACCTGATGTAACTGCTCCCTAATTAAAAGTACTGTGAAAGGCAAAGTGCTGTCTCGCATCCACCCTTATTAGCATTGTGGACTTGCAATACTATCATGTTGAAGAGCAAGTTTGCTTTTCTCATTCATTTTGGCCTTATCATTTGCCAGTGTGGATTTTGTTTGTACTTCAATAGATCTGAGTTTAACATCGCTTTTATTCTGTACTGTGGTGCCAACTGTTGTGTAAACAGTTTTCATAACTTGGAACATTGCAGTTTAATAAACTAGATAAGCCAGTTGAAGCAGTTGGTCAAATGCTTGATTGTATCCCGATGATCCCAGTGAGGCTATATCTAAAGATGATCCCATAGGTATTCCTTGCAGTCATGGGTGCTTCAACATATTCATGGCGCTTTCCTGCCGGTAAGCAATTTCCTGTTCTCATCGGTGGCAAGTGTGCAAACGGATGCAATATGTGGAGCTTTGCTCTGTTGAAATGAATGTACAGAACTGTGGACATAGGAGTTCCATAGATGCATTAATGATCACACACTTTTCTCAGACAGGGCTGTGTGTTCCTGGCCCTTAGCAAAACATTAAAGGTCATTATTTCCCTACTTGCCAACTTGAGTAATCAGATCTAAAGGAAAAAAATCCTCCATCTCCAGTCCACCTTCAAAAATAGAAAAAAACAAACTGAGGGGTAAGTGGTTACCCAAATAGATTCTGTGATGTGTACAAATGAACCCCAAGAAAATTTAATTATCTTTGACAGTAGTATGTGTTGCAATGCGCACTGCATACTGTCACATCTTGTAAATAGAAACACACGGACATGTGTGTGTGATGATGGTGTCTTGTAGTGTCTGTTGGTACTCCATATGCGCAGTCATAGTGCAGTCCTATACATAACTGCTCAGAAATAAGTCCAATTGATTTGAATAGAATGTAGTCCCTGGTAAGCGTGTATAGAATTCATTAAGGTCAATCATTCACATGGCCTGCAGTGGATTGTTTGAGAGGACAATCAGGAGTCCTCTGGAATATTTTTGTAATATAAAGAACTGGTGTGGCTGGAGTGGAGAAATGAAAGTTAGTGGTAAACTAGTGAAACTTAGCCAGAGTATAAAGTGATCTCTTTGAGAAATCCAGTTCATCTCTGGGGTGATGTTGTACCTCTGACACGTTTTGCTCATAGCACATGGGGATATCATGCACCAGGCAGCCTGTGACAATGCTGGAAGGACAAAGTGCTAGAGCCACTAAATTTTGAGTTTCTGTTAAAGTGCTCCTGGGATAGGAAATTGCCCCTTAAAAAAAAGGTGAAGCATAAACTGTTATGAATGGATGGTTGTATGCAGTGTTCCTTTGATTTCCTCTGAATGATCATAGAAAGCAGCTAATAAGACAGTATTCTTGAAGCTGCTTTTCCTTCCATTAGCCACCATGCAGGAGGACTATGTACAAGTCTCACATTTTTATATAGTGGGAGTTTGTACAACTACCCTTTTGAAACTGTTAAGAGTGTTTATCAGCTATCATGTTGGATAAATGGAAAACATATGGAATGCCTCCTCTTCTGGCTACAGTATTTTCAACGGTGGCAAGCTGTGAAGTATTTCTGATAAATATTGCATGTATATTGCAAGTTTATAGTTACTGTATAAAAACACAATAAAGTGAATAAATATCTGGTTGCTTTTCTCTTTTTTTTAATCTGAAGTGGAGAGATCATGAGCGATGTGAACTTAATGCAGAAATACCATTGTGGGGCTTGTTTTTTGAGTGAGATGTTTGCGAATGACCCACTCTGGCATTCTTGAATGGTTAATGGCAAGACTTGCCTCCAAAAAGTCTCTACACAATTCGTTTCACACGGACAATACCTCTCAGTTGTTGGAATTCCATTAAATCTTCCCAGTAGCAGCGCAGATGGAAGGACATCACATCTAGCTAAAAAGATATTGTTTGGATGGTAATTAGATTTGCTACCCAAAACGTTTCCATTAACATATGAATCGCTGGTGGGTGGTGGGTGGGGCTTACCATGCCACCATACACACAAGAACACGCCTTTATACCCTGCAGTGTTGGTTTGGAATAAAATAAATACCATCCACAGGTTTTTCATTTTTCTCCATGGCCTCTAATTAGAATGTCCACGAGCATATGTTGAAAATGTGAGCAAAATCTACCATTTTATTATTCTGGTTGTGGATATGGCTACTATGGATTTTAAACAAGTAGGTCAGGAATGCATTTAATTTCTCATTCTCTCCTGCCTTTGTGATTGGGGCGGTTTTTGTTTTGTTTATATCATGTGCTAAAGGCAGCAATGGAGGATCTTTTCGTCTTGTTGATTAATAACATAGGTGGTGTGCAATGCATAGACTACTAGCATAGAGTAGATCCAGCTGAAGGTCAATTTGTCATTTGAACAGAATTTGAGGACAGTGTGAGACAATCTGCTTATTTAGTAATGGGTGGTGGTGCTTCTGCAACCAAGGCACTTGGTTGTCTTGGGCAACTTTAGGACCAAATTATATTGTCTGTTTATTAGTACTGACTGATGGGCTTAATTTTTCTTTTCAGAAACAGTAGCTGTAGGGGGCCTTTGGGATCAGATCCATGGTAACTTTAAAGCCTTGCCCGTACCACAGCCCCATACCAGATCACAGCCCAAGGCTGCTATTTGACAAAGAAAGAAGGAACCCCCATTCATTGTTGAGTAAATATGGATTTGATCTCTTGTGATCAAACAACAAATATTTAGTTTTGTGCAATCCCCCAGGTATCTCAAGATTAATGCCAAACAGTTGGATTATCTGCATTGTGCAAAGGAGCCAATTCTGGGGAAATTTGAGGTCTTGAACATATGCCAGATTTCTTGAAGAACATCTTGTTTTGATATCCTGTCTTGGGTAGACTTTGCTTCATGTTATGTAATGCAAATGCAAAAATTTAGCCTTTATTTGATATGCAAGATGTAGGATTCAAAGCTAAGATCCTATGTAGAAATGCTTGTTGACTATTTATAAAAACATATATATGGGGATCAGGAAAGATGCTAAAGGACAATTGAAGGATAAGCACATCACTATAAATGCAGAATGTGTCTTATATAGCACAAGTCTATGCATATCTGATCAGATGTAAGCCCTACTGTTAAATGGGATGTATATAGGTTAATGCATATAGGATTGCAGCCTTCGAATTAACAGGTATGTAATGAAGTTAGCTCCCTGGCCTATTTATTTATTTTTATATTGCTTTTCGGGTAAACACTTCCAAGCTTTCAGTTCCTGTCTGCCTCTTGTCATTTTTAAAGAGACAGTATGTATTTTTCAGCTGTAAGGGATGTTCAAGATAATTTTGGGTATGCACTATTTTGGCTTTAGGCACTGAATGGAACATAAACCCTCATGTAAAATGCAGGCCAACTGTATATTGGAGTCCAATGACCATCGAGTTTCCTCAGGTAACAATACCCTTGACCAAATCCTTCCTGGATTAGCTGACACCTACTCATTGGTCCAGTCTGCTCACCTGACTTGGAAACAGGAAATTGGTACCTCCATTAATCTCACACCAGCCCATCAGACCTTGGGGAGCTAGTTTGTTTGAGATGGGATGAAAGAGAACTGACCAGCTGTGTGAAGACAAGGGCAGGTGTGCATTGTCTGTTGTGAGATGACAACCAAGCCATGAGGAAAGCTGTGATTCTGTTCATCCAGGACAGTTATAAGGTACAGTATTGCTCTCCAGGGTGAGAAGGATGCTGATTGTAAGTGGGTTTCTTTTAGTCAGGGAAAATGAATTTTATTCAGAACTCTGCCACTGATCTCAAGTATAAAATCTGACTGTCTGCCTTTCTCCCCCCTCCCCCCATCCCAAGCTCTCGCTATCCAGGAAGGAACCATTGCAGTTAGCCTTACTTGTGTAACAGGAGACAGTATTACCACCTCCAAATACATGACCAAGCCTAGTCTTTCTGAAATTAAGATTTTGAGCAAGGGGAGCATGGGGTGGGTTTGAGAGCAGTTTGTGAATGGTATCAGAAGCAACTGATGGGGTGGAAAACACAAATGCATCACAATGTTTTATGTAGTCCCACCTAACCTCTGATCTATAGAAAATGTATTCTACCGCATTCTGAACTCCAATGTATTCTCTGTGCAAGGGAGGCCAGTTGGTCATGTCCTTTGAAAAAAGTATAGTGCCTACTTGCTCTTCTAAACAAATTGCTCTGGAAGGACAGAGACCTGCTTCAGAAAAGATGGTACAAACAAATTGCAAAATCAGAAGTTAAGACCGCTCCTTTGGAGAGTAAGCAGGATTCAGCAACTTTGTGTATCGGGTCCAATATTCAGGGCCCCATAAAAATGTTCTTGCCCCTCTCACTTCCTTTGCACCAATTCTGGCTTCTCTATAGAGAGGTGTGCTAGGTAGAGCTCTACCTATTTCAAAGGTTGTTTTCGCTCCATGATCTCTCTTTGCAAGTCAAAGCTAGAAACACTGTTTGGGGAGCAAGAGTCAACACTGGCTAGATTTTGTAGGAAAAAACTGTAGCAACAGAATGTGGACAGCTTTTGAGGCAAGACTGCTGCACTTTCTGAAGGAATAGGGTAAGAAAAAAACCTACTGGAAACAGGCAATTCCGTAATCTGAGGGGATGCAGTAGTAGGCTTGTGATCAAGGAATAGGGCTTTTCTGCCTTCCTGTTGCAGCCCTTTGCAACACTGAAAAGCTGATCGTGAAGATCAGTGAAAATGACGTGAACTATGGAACAGGGCTGAAGTCAAGAGGAATCCATGTAAATCAGTTGCGGCCCCCTCCCCCTCCCCCCTCATGCAAGGTATAACTTAGTATCATTCAAATATTTCTTCAGTTCAGTATGTATAAAAATAGTACACACATGAATGGCTCTCACCCACTTCAAATGAATTGTGGTTCAAGAAAAATCTACTCCAAATAGATATGGTTACTGGTATTAACATTTTCCACTGAGGAAACAAAATGTTACAAAGTTTCATTCCAATTGTTCTGGGCCGATATGGAAGCATCTTACATACATGTAAAGCAGTTGAAACACCAGCTACATGACAATCTTCATACAAACCAGCAGTACCTTTTAAAAACATTGCAAAATAAAATTAGGGATTGCTTTAAATATGAAGTAACCACGTAGGATATATGCACTGACACATTATCAGCTTTGTCAGACCCAATCACATTAGCTCCACATCTAGTACAGCATCCAGTGTACACTTCAAGATGTACAAGGACTAGTATGAATAGCTGCTTAGACTGCGCATAGTATCAATGACATGGTTTAGTCACAGCAAGCATCTGTAAGCATTTCAAGTCTCTCAGTGTAACAAACGGTTGTGTAAAATAATTCATGGTCTGGGTTTAGCAAGCACAGGAAAAGGGCTTAAAGCCCTACAAACTCTTACACCAGCTTTACAGAGCAGGAAATTCATGGAGCTACTCTGATGAACAGAATCAAATGCTTCAAGATCATTGTACTGACAGCAGGCCTGGGTAAAAAGCAGCAAGCAATGCAAGAGATAGCAGGTACGGCATATTACTGTAGAGCATAAAACCAGGGCCCCCCAAGCTACTGCCTGTGGGCCACCAAGACATTTTGACCAGCTGCTAAGCCCACTGGCATTAGAATTGCATTCAGCCCCCCCCCCCCAATTCTTTCCTCTTCTCTCCCAATCCCCACCTGCCACCATGTACCACCTTCTTCCTGCTGGATGAAGCGACTGCTGGACTGGGCCACTGTAGCTAGAAGCCCAGCTGAGATACAGAAACTGATCTCACAGTTACAAACATTTTTCTCCTACCGCAAACATTCTTGTCAAACACATACCGCATTTATTGGCGTATAACACGCACTTTTTGACCAAAATTGTGAACCAAAATAGGGTGCGTGTTATACGCCGATACTAAAAAAATCCCTCCCCCCCTCGGCCGTTTTAATGCATTTTCGGGGCTTACCGGTTGTTGTTTAGCAGGTCCAATCTTCGGCGGGACTGCCCCTGCCCTGGTCAGCAGCTCTGCACGCTGCACCTTCACTTCTTTTACAAGCAAGCTGTGTACCTCCCGGACACTGACCAGGAACCTCTGCGCAATCATCGCAGTTACTACGATGTTTGCGCAGAGCGTCCTGATCGTGTCCAGCGCCTGTGCGAAGTTCCCTGACGCTAGACGCGACTTCAAAGCCCTCCAGAAACATCCGATTTACTCCACGTCTCAGCGTCCGGGAGGTACACAGCTTGCTTGTAAAAGAAGTGAAGGTGCAGCGTGCAGAGCTGCTGACCAGGGCAGGGGCAGTCCCGCCGAAGATTGGACCTGCTAAACAACAACCGGTAAGCCCCGAAAATGCATTAAAAACGTTTTCTGTGAACAGAAGGGCCAAGGAGGGTGCGTGTTATACGCCGGTGCCTGTAATATGCCAATAAATACAGTATATAGTACAGTCACCCCTTGTCTTAGGCCCGGTTGTCTTGCACATATTCAATTTCATGCAGTTGGCAAACCACACACAAAAAGCAGTTTAAATTGTGCTGGTGATTCTGTCCACCATACCACTTACTAAATACATGCCTGAGAGTGAGCATGAGATTAGAGAATGAAGCTGTTGTTCCCTCCATCAGTTCCAGATCCTGCCCGACTCATAATTTTTAAAGAAGTAGTGTGTGTTTTTTGGATCATAATGGGTTTTCAAGGCAATTTTGGGTATAAGCAATTTTAGTTTTACGCACGGGCTCTGGAACCTCATGTAAGACAAGGGGTGACTGTATTGCTTTCTGTAATTGCTCTTATGGCAGGCCAAAACAGTTCAAGACTGAGTGATGTGGCCCTGGTAGTTGAAAGTTTGGGGACCCCTGACATAAATGAACACAAAATTCTGTCAGAGTTGGTATGACCACTCCCAACTAGCAGCCACAGATGAACTGCATAATGAAATGAAAATAAAACTGAAAATTAGTGCTTTGGACAACTCAGATGCAATTTTAGAGGAAAAAAGTTCATTGAAAAAGTTGTCAGAGTACACAGAGCAAGTTCAGGTAAACATTTAAAATTTATTAAACTTTTTGGTCAAAATAATTGAACAATTATGTACAATCCCGTTGTATTAGCTCTCATGTATTAATTTTTTTAGGAACAAAGTCAATCTAATGGTTAAATGACCTATGCGTTCCACATTTCAAGATTTGCAAATAGTGTCACAACCGATATACAGTATACGATTTTTATTTAAACTTTATTTTTATAACTCCGAAATGAGTATTTATTAGCTTATCATGAACAAGAGTGGCACTCTATGGACATTAATTGACAGGGTAGGAACAGAGGCATGTTGCTCTTGCATATTTTGTATCTTTAATAATCACATTAAACCTTCATTTTATTAAAAGTGGAGTGTGACCTGTACATCTGTACTTTATCCAGGAAGCTCAAAGGGCCTGAATCTAAGGGGAATTTTGTAAGCACATACAGAAGCAAGTTTAGAGGACGTAGTAGTACCTTGATACTTGGTATTATTAAAAGTGTGCCCACGACTGTGTGCGCGTGTGAAGGTGTACAAGTTTACACGCACACAAGTCTACAACGAAACTTCTGGGAGTCAATCACGTGTCCTTTAGGAGAGAAACTTTTCCTTAGCCTCGTATTGCCGGGGGAAACTCAAAATGCTACAAATGTATTTTCACATCCATATTCAGCCTCATGGTAGCTTGATCGCCTGGTGTCACAGACCCAGTGTAAGAGATAAAACCCGTTGAAGTTGTGCTCCTGTTTGGCATAATCAATATTAAAAATATACAAGCTTGAACTGCAGTGGTAAGTTTTGTATGCAGATGCTTATGCCCAGTTGTAGTATTTAAAAAGTATACTCTTCAGAACAATGGAATAAAGGTAAAAAAGTAATGCACATTAAGGTATGTGTCTCACTTGTGAGGCATGTTTACTGTTAATGAGAGCAGTGATTTTGTTGAAGGTTTTGATAATACAAGACAATCTCGCTCCTTTAAGGCTGTTTATGAACTTTAAGTCAATCTTTCTTCTTTTGTGTACACTGTACGATGCTCTTTTTACAGAAAATGAATACAAGTTAAGGTAATGTCAACTAGAGGGAAGTTTAAATTGAGAGTTTGAAGCAGCAGGTATCACATGAAACTGCTTATACTGTCAAAATCAATATTTTTGGGACAAACTATTTTCAAATCTTTCCATCAGAGTTATTTTGCACAATCTCAATACATGCAATAAAAAAGACTGAATACATACTTTCAGATTTAAAAACACTTTTTATAGTTTGTTATTTTTATTAAGTGGTTTACACCAGAAGGTGTGGTTATAGATACAGTTGGTGAGTAAATATACATGAAAACCTGTCTACACACCCAACTCTAGACTTACCTATATGCTCAAAGGTAGAAACACCTAAAGCTTAGATGAAGGCCAGAGAAAGAATGTTTACAGGCATAAAGCACAAATATATGTTTTGAAAGGCCCAAATATTACAGCAGATAAAGAGCACGTGAGATAGAAATTACATTTTTTATGACAATTTGTTTCTTGGGTGTTAGATTTTTGGTCTATCAACTGGAAAGGAAGGCTCAGACTTAAATAAATACATTTGTTTTGAATATTGGCCTTTATTGAGTATTGTCCATCCATTCTGCTTCTAGTGGGTTTTTTTTTGTTTACAAAAATTTCAATTCCACGTTCTCCCTCACTGAAGGCAGAAATATACCATGAACTCAAGTCCAGGCCAGCTTCTCTCCTTTACCTATAAAGGGAAATAAGTGCATCAATGTTCTTTACTGGGAGGACAACAAGGCCATCTCTCTGACAGATAAACAACTGAGCTTAACTATGCAAGACGACAACTTTGTCCTCAAATAAGCCGTCTTTAATTAATTTTGTCCTGGAATATATACAAGTTATTGGTGGCAGCTACAGCAATGATGTTCTCTGCAGGGTGCCATGCTGTATGAAGGATCTTCTTGTTGAAGTCCAGACTGTCAACACTTATTTCATCTTTCTTTCTCTTGCCGCCTGTACACACTTTCCGGGGCTTTAAGATGGCACGAGGTTTGCTACTCTCTCTTGATGCCTCTAGTGTAATATCTCGCCGTGTGTTCCGATCAAACATCCTAAAGAAGTTGTTGTATGAGCCCGTCATAATAGCACTACATTTAAAAAACAAGAGAAAAGCAATTTTTAACTCATTCATTAGGCCTACTAGATAATGTTGTATTACTCCATACTATAGTACCCTTACCCTTGTTTATCATCCCCATCATACTCACCACATCATATTCCTCTCAGAAAACTCCATTCTCTTCTTTGCTAGACACTGCACACAGCCAACCTTCCCTCACTAGTAAGCTACTACTACAGCTGAATTTGGTTTTCACTGGAGACGTTCTTAGTAATTATGATACTAGAAACACACAGTCTGATCCTTATGCTGGTACTATGGCACAAGTGATTGCCACCACCTCTCACGACGGAAGTAGGTACAAAGGAACTTGGATGGAAGTGAGCAGGGAAAATGGGTTCCTTGAAAGTTTCAGAGCCTAGTATCTCAAGAGCCTTTTGGCTCCATGGGAGTCAGGTGTGGATACAAATAATATACAGTTCCAGAGAAACTGTGCTAGAAGTGGAGCTTTAAAGCTTACTGCTACTAATCTGTTAAGCTTCATACTTGCTGTTGCTTATTTTCCTATTTGTGTTTTAAAATGTCTGCAAATACTCTCAAGTATGACACATCAGAAATACCATTAATAATCACTTGGGCAAAATCAGTTTCTCAGTACCTGGCTTGCTTCACCCAGCTCACCAGGCATACATTTTAAGAAGCTGCTTTATACTGTGTAGTATCAATGGTGTATCCAGACCAGGACTAAGTACTTTGATGGGCAATGGCTCTCCAGGGTATGCAGCAAAGGTTATTTCTCAGCTAATTAAGCTGCTTTGTGCTGCAACATTCAGACCACATTGTACCATAAATTAGAAGGCATTTGAAGCAGCCATCCACACCTGTTTCTATTCAATTCATAAACGCTTACTCTGTCAAGTCACCAGGTTTCATGCTTTTAAAAGTGGAGAAACGGGGATTGAACCTGGCAGGTTTTTTTATGTGCAAAGCACATGCTCCATTAATGAGTTGTTACTCCTCTATGGCAGCACGTACCATTGGTCTGCTGCTGAGAAGCTAGAGCAGAGGTACAAAACTAAGATCCCCATTCTAACGCATTCTGAATTGTCTGATTATAACTGCTGAAATATATCAAAATGGGCCACGTATCTTGATTCATATACTTAACTCATCCCTCTGTTTAAATTAACCACCACAACCATTTTCAGGGGTCAGACAAACCTTAAAAATGAGCCTTATAAGTCAGCCTTACCTATCAGAACCATTCCAGCAGCACTCAAACTTGTCAAAGATGCAGTCATTCTCATACAGTGAACAAAGCTTGCTTCGAAGATATTCGTGAACCTTAAAATACATAAGCATTGAAAAGCATGAGAACATTTTCCATTTGGAAAAAGTCTATTTATTATAAGGTGTGAACACTTTACCTGATATGTCTCTACAGGCCTATTTTCCATATTGAGATCCCATACTTTAACTGAAAGGTAGTCTCTGGTCATCATGTATCGACCGCTATGACTGAATTTTACATCAGATATTGAGGAAATTATTTCTGAAAAGAATGATCTGCTGCTGGGATCTTCAGGCTCCTCAAAGACTAGAAATATAAACAGAAAGGAAAGTTGTTAATGATTAAAGCTACCAGTTTGATATTTTCAGACAATTAAGGCTTAATTAGACCAGTGGCTTCCAACTGTGTACCATGAGAGGAAATGGAGGAAGGTGCCATGAGAGATGCATTTACTCTATGCTTGCTGGACTGGGGAAGAAAACATACAGAACTGACTTCACCCCTTACTGCCAATAGATATGCATGGCATTGCCCTGAGGAACGGAAGGACATACTAGTTTATAGCTTATATAAGTGTATACTCATACTATAGCTTACGAGTGTATCAGAACCCTGAAGCAGAACTGTCGCCCAAAAAGCACAGTCTCATCCCTGACTGACATCGGAAAGGGGAGGGCAGGAGAGAACACCAGCAATACTAACTGGGCTAACTGCACAATTACGAAGAGCATAACTGGCTGCTGTTCTAGAAAGTGGTCAAGAAAAAATGTATTGGGAGTGTTTGAGAAACACCGTATAAATCAGCTCCGCATGCCTAAAGGCATTCATGACATGGAACCTCAGATTTTCTCTGCAATACCCCAAACAGATGGGGTGACCACTAAGTAGTCGTAGACAAATAGCCTGTCACATGAAGCAGAACTCATTGTGCTAGACACAGGCAGCAGCCACCACACAATTACCTAGCTGTATGAACTACAGACACAGACCAAAGCATCACGCTCTTTAAACAAACTAATACATACAGAAAAAACACTACATGTTGCTATTTTCCAGTGTAATTTCCGTTGGCGTAATGAACAACAGGGAATGCAAAATCCATTGCTTCCTTTGGTCCTATTTATTCTAAACATTTATCACAAACCAAATTAAATATTTTTTCATTGTGAAACTACAAAATGAGTCCAACTTATTAAATACACTAAGCTTCTAATTAAGAATTCTCAGTGCTAGAAGATACCATAGAGTAATATTTTATTTATGACAGTCTACACTGAACCACATGCAGAGCGCATGATTAAAACTGTAGGTTTTTATTTGCATTTTAATTATGAATGCAGTCATTATAGACGAGCATACACAGAATTGTCTAATTAAAAGAAAGTAGCTTAAAATGCTTCAAGATACCATCCAAACCATCAAAGCAAAGATAGATAAGTAGCATGGAAATTTGGATGGAACCGTAGCAGTTCTAGGCCATATTGTGCCAAAACAATGGACTATATTTTAAACAGCTGTCTCATTTTCCATTGTGTTCAAATGCAACTTTCTTAGAAGTGTGAACTTCTGCATCAGTGAATCCTAAAGTCTATCCAGTTTATTTATTGATTGATGGGTCTGCAAAGCCAACGAAGGGCTAGCTGATTCATTCTTGTTCAAGTAATAGATGAGATTAACAGGATCAGCAAGAATGACAACAGAAAAGTGAGCACAAATACTAGACTGAACAAACTGAACAGGGAAACATCACTATAATTTGCAATTACTTTCTTCTTCACAATCCCTCACCTGCGAGTATCAACAGTATTCAGCACTAGTAGACTCCAAAACAAATCATTATAATTAAATATTGAGAACACACGCTTATTTCTGACCATGGCATATATACAACTGACAAACGACTTACATTTTGAATGTCTATCACAGAGGGCTGAAGAACGCATATCACAGAGCCGTATAGTTCCTTTGCTACTGCTGTAGACAAACACGTTACAATGGTGAGGGTGAAATTCTGCTGCAGTTATCACCTCTGTCAGTTCCTCCATGTTAGCAGGCTTTATATCTACAATGTCTGAAAGTTGGGTTGTAAAGGCCAAAATTGATCTAGTTTTCTAAATATGTAACTTTCAAACTAAGCAATGCTGGATGAAAAGCCTGTTAAACAAAAAGTTATTCAGTATTGACACTCCTAGCACAATTGTCCCTCAAGAAGTACAGTGCCCTACTTTTATTGCATCTTTTAAAATAGCATTTCAAACTCTAGTGTGCTTGCAAAATAAAAGCTTGCCATTTATCAAAACACTCTACCTTTAATTATTTAGAAATTCAGTGACACAGGCAGTGATGTGTGGTACACAATTGTTTCCAGAAAATGTCCATGGTTACATTTTCTGTGGACAATTTTCCATTTCTAAAATGCACTATTTCATAAAATACATTAGTAACATAATAAATGGATACAATACCAGTTGGATTGGATACGACATCTCTCTCTAAATCATAGCTCTTCAGGGATACTAACATTTGCATGTTAACAGATTTCAGTGCTTCCAATCATTCTTAAAATTTAAAACAATGGAAAATTTTCAGATTAAAAATGTTCTGAAAAACCCACAGAACTGCCAGCGCAATCCTATCCAACTTACACCACCTGTGCAGCAAGAACGGGAGGCCCCAGAACGGAAAGGGGATTCAAATCCCCTCCAAAAGGATTTAAATCCCCTTTCTGTTCTGGGGCCTCCCGTTCTCACTGCACTACTGGTTACACCAGTGGCATAAGTTGGATAGGATTGAGCAGAGCTCAGCCGGTGGCTTAAATTGGATAGGATTGCGCCCTGTACGTAGGAAACAAAAGCTACCATGAGGTTAATACTACAGAAGGTCTCTGACTTAGATGTTCGAGTTACGAACATCCAACTTACGAACGGGCTTAGTCAGGGCTGTGAAGAGTTTGGCAAAACAACGGAAGCTGCTTGGAGACAACCTGAGCAGCTCAATAACTTTGAAAACAGCAAAGCTTTGCCGTGGTGTTGGGGAAAACAGTGACATTTAATAACAGTGACGATCTGGGGACTCCTGAGGGCAGATGGGAGGGAGAGGATGAAAGAAGCAGTCAGCATAGCCAAGACTGATTGGGAACAGGGAGAGCTGAGATTTTGTATGTAGCAGGGGAGCATTAATACTATATGAGAAAAAGTGGGCCCTGAATGGAAGGGAATCCAACAACATAACAAAAACACAGCCACCATTTACCACAACTGAGTAGGAAAGGGGGGGGGGGGTTAGAGCTGAGTTTGATCAAGGTCCCCTACAGCTGCCATCTACTCTCTGTAAAAAGCAAACAGAGAAAAATCTTACAGTCTAAATCTCATAATTTGATTATGAATGCGACTTAAAATTAAGACCAAAAGGAACATTCTTATGACAGCAGCCTTCTGTGTTGTAAATGCTTGGCCCAGTATTTAAAATTACACTGGCTCGCAAGTTACGGGTGTCCGAGTTACAGATGACTACACTGGTGCTTTTGCATAGGTGCAGTGTGTCCTTTGGTGGTGCTCTGTATAGGTGCGATAGTGCTGAACTGGCAGCCACCGGATGTTTTGACTTAGGACGTTCTGATTTAAGTACAGTCAGATCTTGCTATCCGCGAGGGATCCGTTCCGGACTCCCCCCTCCTTGGATAGCAAAGATTTGCAGATACCGAGGTCCGCCGGGAAAAAAGAAAAAAAAACCAAATCGCCGTTTTACCTTTTAAAAGCCAAACCGCTGCGTTTTAAAGCTTCCACATGGCTTCTGCAGCCTTAGCGCCCTAGGTTGTGTGCAACCACTTCTGGGTTGTATGAAGGCTCTTCCCCCCTCCCAGCCTAGCCCAGGAATGCACCCTGGGACAAGGCTGGGGGGGGGGGGGGAAGAGCCTTTGCACAACCCAGAAGTGGGTTGGTAAGGCTGCAGAAGGCTTGTAAAAGGTAAAACTGCGATTTTGGGGCTTTTTTTCTTTTTAAAGGCTTTTTTGGTGGACCTTTGTGGATCTGGGACCTGTGGTAAGCCAACCTGTGGATCCCAGATCCGTGAATAAAAAGGGTCCACTGCACAGACCACCGGAATCTAACCTGTACTTAAGTAGGGGACTTGGTATGATGCCTCCACCTTCTTTATACAATTAAGTTTCAAATGTTGTTGATATTAAGCTGACTACAAAGTTATTGCACTGTACCTCCCTTGGTAAGCAATCAACAGGCACCTTGGAGTGCAAGCTGCTTGGGCTGTTCAGCATGAGGAGAGGGAAGTATGCCTGTGTGTAGTCCATTCAAATGCTCAGTAACACATTGGACTGCCAGCCAATATAGCAGTGGGTTATTTAGGGTGTGCATTCCTTGTAGTATCCTAGATAATAACAGGGAAATCACCAGTCTGCCTGTAACTACTCATAATTTCAATAATAGGTTGAACACAGGGTGGTTGCGAATATACTTTGTTTCAGAAAATACCACCTGCTTCATTTAACTTGCAGTTTTTGTCACTTCTAAAATAAGAAATCCAGAGTGTTAAAATATCCCATTATTTAAATAGGAAAAAAGTTATTTTACCACCTTCAAAACCACTGATACAGTAAGCCAAATTTACCACAAGAGGTTACTAAAACAATGAACATGTCAACTTATTACATTGCATCAAAAAGTACAAAATTATCAAATGTCCAATTAAAAAAAGGATACTAAAACTTCTATCTGTGATTTCTAAATGCCACAGGTTGATTCTTAGGTCATCTGCAGAAAGGTACGTTTCATGATCACTATTTACTGAAATAGAGTTTATGTGATACGTGTGTGCATTCGCAAATATCCTTCGGGGACTTGCTTCTACCATTAGGTCCATGGGCTTCAATATTGGCACCTAAAAATGAAGAAAGAAACAGATGCTTGCTTCCACATAAAGTTGCAGCTATTTTGGTAATTATATTGAATTACCTTAAAAAGCTAAAGTTACAGCAGTTGTTGAAATAATCTATTATGTATTTGTTCCTTAAGTAAATTTTAAATGATGTTGCATTACAAGCTTTCTAGATTTATTCATAACGTTACAGGGAATGTGAATGCATAGTCAGATTCTGTTTTCAGTTTTTTCTTTAAGCCTTGATCATAACAATGCATTCAAAGCTTCAGTAGATGAAAAAGTGTTTAATTACAAGATAAATCAGTTGCTTACAAGCTTGATTTATAGTTAGTCATTTTAGAAGTGTAGAACTTTATAGAAATAACTTCTCATAAAAAGAAGGTATATGCAGGGAGAATAGAAAATGTATGGCACAGCAGCATCTAGGTCATATTTTGCAATACACTAGATTACAATTCAAGCAGCCACCTCGAAACTTCAGAATGGAGACCATTTGCCATCACTAGGCCAATTTTGGCAGTGTGCCCTTAATTAACACAATAAAAAAATCCAGCTCTAACATAGTCACTACACTTGTAAAACAAAAAGGTACCTTGAAAGATACATTATACCAGTACATAGCTACAACTGAGTGGCAAATTAGAATTTGCCTGGTATGAATCTTGCCTCTGACACGAACTCATTAGATGGTCTTAGGCTGCAATATAGGATAATACCTTACAGGGCTTTTATAAGGATAACAAGCTAATTCATGTGAAGCACCAGGAACACTCAAAACCATTATATAAATGTTTATCATTATGTACAGTATTTTTGACAATGTCTCAAAGCAAAAGAGACAACTAGATTTTCAAATGATCACTATTACTATTCAAGTTGTCTTTCTGGAGAGGTCTCAGCTTGTAATGCCTCACTTGTAGTCAGATCAACTTACAGCACAATCCGACTTAACTTTTGTGCCGGTGTAACAAGCGGCGCAGCGAGAATGGGAGGCCCCAGAACGGAAAAGGGATTCAAATCCCCTTTGAATTCCGCTTTTGGAGGAGATTTGAATCCCTTTTCCGTTCTGGGGCCTCCCGTTCTCGCTGCGCCGCTGGTTACACCGGCACAAAAGTTAAGTCAGATTGTGCTGTAAGTCACTTAAACAGTATTAAAAAGACATCCTCCAGAAGAGGAGAATGTATGGCTGTGACCCAGAGAAAAGCCTGCATGAGTGCTCTTCACCTTGTCCCGACACCCACCTCCAGCTTGAAGTACCACTTTGAGCATCAGTGTCTCTGCGATATGGCATAGGTTTTTGTCTTTAACAGGCAGTACCTTCATGCACTCCTGGAAGGATACCCCAAAACCCTAATGTCCTTAGGGCTCAAATATGATTTAAGAGTATAAAGGTTATGTGTACATGACATAAGTCAAATGTAAATTCAATTCACAAGTTAAAATGAAAATTATTCTTATTTTTATAGTATTATAATATTTCAGGAAATCCAACGAAAGATACTCAACACAGGATAAGATTCATTTCCAATAATGTTTTTCTTTAGACTTTAAGGGGTGTAAGTAGAGCATTTCAAAGACCCTGAATCAGAGAACTGATACTTTTAATTAGATGTTTAGAGATCTGTACGAATTTAAGAATCCAATAGTTTTTCATTTCAACTGAAGTTAGGAGAACAAAAAATACCCGTAGTGCTGTGATTCTAAATGGATCCCGAAGTCTTCCATCTTCATCTTTCAAGTTATAGCCTTCAGCTCTTTTATCCCTTTCACTGATTTTCCATAATTTAATAGTTTTATCTAAAAGGGGAGGGACATTTTGAAGAGATTTAAATAAATTACTACTAGACATCAATTAAAACGTTATCACAGCAGACACTTATTTTTTCATCTTTGTTTGCAAATTATCCAGTATGATCTTTCAAAATGGACTTAGCAATTTGATAAAGGCAGGACTGTACATACTCCACCTGAAAAAAAAAGCTTTGTTCCCAAAATCTGAATATATAAATACAGCAAGTGGAGCAGATCTGCATCACGTTTCTAATTCTGCACAATTTATTCTGCAAATTTCACTATTGGGTATAAATCAATGCTGTACAATTTTTGGTCTGTATTACCAACAAGTCATCATTTGCAATTAACACCAGTCCTTCCTGGTGGTAACCTCCTCCCCTCCAGTCCTCAATACATGCTAGAGACTAGGGGAGCTGCCTAGATATGGTTTCATTTTGTTTGGAAGCTTCCACAGAAGCAGTATGAAAGACAACACCTCCAAACATGTTAAAAGAAACAAGAGCCTTCTGGCATGTGAAGAGGATCTCAGGGGGCAGGATCTTGTTTCAGTTTCTGTGGGGTGTGAAGAAAAGACACACAGCAAATCTCTCTTGCTTTCTCCCCAAAGCCTGTCAGAGAGACTAGGTCTTGTTTCATTTCCAGTAGGACTTTCCTCTTAGCTTCCTTGCTACCGTCAAGCCAACATGAAGAAACTGGCAGATCTGAGCCTGTCTCTCCCCCCAAATTCTTTGATAACTGGGAAACCACTTGACACTGGCAAACTGGCAGGGGGATTTTTAGAACCCTGTGCATCTGGTTTTGGTAATGATGGAAAGGAACAAGGAGCTATGCAATATGCTGAAGCTCAAGTCAAACCACAGGAAATCTTACGCGGCTTCAATTTCAGCTGGCAGTGTCCACTAACATTCAAGCACATCATCAGAACTAGAAAGCTGCTTAATTTTTTTAAATGAAAGCTTTGATTCTTAGGAAGCTAAATTCTGGGCTCAATACCCATGTTGTACTTTCTTGTACACCTGCAGTATCATGACATATACAGAGCCCTGAATATAGGTCATTCTACAAGTAGCAAAAGAAATACTGTTTAGGATGCTATTTTAGGTATTTTGGCTAAAATAGCGCACCAAGTGCCCCTATGTAGGGCTTTTCTGTTTTCTTCTAAAAAAACCTACAACTTATCTGAAGAATGTATGCTTCATTTTCTATATTAACCCCACACATAATGCATTAAACCACTATAATTATGGCAAGTGCCTCTAATAGTCTGAACAATGAGCTTTGTGTTTCAGCAGTGCCTACCACAATAGTTTGCACACTAAAGAATTTTAAATTTCAGTAAGCAACCAGAAATCCTCACATATACTACAAGTACAAAGCCTTCCAGAACTAGGTTTTCCAAAAGCATCAGACACACTACGATTAAGCCCGGCTTTCAGAGCACCAACTATGCTCTCTATAATAAAATTAATGCACTTAAGATTGCTAGAGGGTAAGGAACGATTGATTGGTAAAGAAAACGAGTTCTAAACTCTAGAAATATTAAATAACACATTTCTTCAAATATTCTACAGTATTAAGATCAAAATACGTATTTTCCAATCACGTGATTTATTACAAAATGCTGTTATGTTGCACAAAAACCCTAATCTGGATTTTTGTTTTAATATATATGAAAAAAGCTTCAATTTGCATAGAAAAATACAAGCAGGGAAACAAGCTTGCCTACGATGACTAGGCTATAACTCTCACAACCCACACTGTCAAATAAGGTTGTAGAGATCTCTAATATTAAACAAAAAACAGGATTTAAAAACCTTCAACAATACTGGGGGGGGGGGGGAAGACTGTTCAGAGCACAGCACACTTGCAATCTCTTTGGCTCTATAATGCTATCAGGGTGAAAAGTGTCAGTCCAACAAAATACTGTATCAGTACTTAAATAATTAATGGTAGCTTGTGTAATAGTCAAGCATAGAGCAGTGTGGAGTCTTCAAGAATTTAGTCCTTACTAAAAAAGATAAAACCATTGTTTAATAGAGAATATCTTGAAACAATTCTGTTAAGTTATAGACTCACACGTTGACCACTTTCATACTGATTATGTACTCAATTATTTATATAAGATCAGGTTGGAGGATAATAGTTTTTTCAGCAACTGATAGTGCATCTTGATAAAAGCAATCTCATGGTGTAAAATAAGAGTGCTAGAAAGTACCGTATTTTTCACTCCATAGGATGCATCGGACCATAGGACGCATGCATCCTATGGAGCAAAAAATAGGGGGAAAAAGGTTTTTTTAAATAAAAATAAAAATAATAAAAAAATGTAAGCAAAATACACTTACCGGGGCTTCAGGGAGGCCTGCAGAGGCTCCTGCAGGCCTTCCCGATCTTCATTTCGTCAAAAAAACGGCCATTTTCGGCCACTTCCTGTTTTGACGAAAACCGGAAGTGGCCGAAAATGGCCGTTTTTTTTGATGAAATGAAGATCGGGAAGGCCTGCAGAGGCTCGTGCAGGCCTCCCCAATCTTCATTTCGGCAAAAAACCAGCCATTTTCGGCCACTTCCGGTTTTCGTCAAAACAGGAAGTGGCCGAAAATGGCCGTTTTTTGACAAAATGAAGATCGGGGAGGCCTGCACGAGCCTCTGCAGGCCTCCCTGAAGCCCCGGTATGTATTTTTTCTTTACTTTTTTATTATTCGCTCCGTAAGACACAGGGTTTTTTCCCCCTATTGTTTTTTGGGGGAAAGTGCGTCTTATGGAGCGAAAAATACGGTAATCAGGATAAATTTAGATATGTTTGAAAATGTGACAGGACTAAAAACTTTGAACATTTGCTATTTGGGAAATTAACACAATTTTGAAGAACTGTTAGGAACACCATCCACTGACTAGAGGGACTGTGTTGGCTATTGATTTTCATTACAAGAAGGGTATACACTTTCCCAGGAAAGTGTGCATAGGATTATTGGCTCACCAAGTGGGTCCTGACCCACAGTTTGAAGATGCTCCACTAGATGCAACAGTTTGATGCAACCTATAGCAAAAGACAATGTATAAATATCCTTACCATTTGTAGATAATAAGAAATGAGCAGCATTCTGTTGTGGTAACCACCTAATTTTATTAATTTTTTCCTCAATTTCTAGACTTTTCAAGTAGTCAAACTCAGGTTCATGACTCTGAAAGGTACTGTAAACATTATATTCTCCCCTTGAATGAGGACGGCTTTTATTCTGCAAGGAAACAAAATACATAAATAGAAAATGAGTTTTGTAGGGTGCACAAAATTTTTGTAAGCAGATGAACACAAAATGCCAAATATATGTAGATTTTTGTATGCAGATGCATTAAAAGATGACAAACAATTGGATCAATTAATGTTTACAATATTCTCTAAAAGATCAATTTGCTTCAACTAGGCTCAATTTTTATTAATCCATTTTATGATTAGGTTACAATTATGCCACTCCTTGATTCCCTTTCCACAGGGCTGCATATTGTGCTACTGGCATTGATAATCCATTAAGTCTAACACTATAAGATAGCATACGCTTTAATGTTTCCAACACTTTAATGGAAAACTCCTCTTGCCTTGCATACAGGCAAGAAATTCAGCGCTGCGGTGACAGTGCACTCCCTCGGGAGCTCAACACGCCCCCAAGCTCGACACAGGTGAAAGCCTTGACAGGGTGTGTGCGCGCGTACGCCGAGGGTGTGTGTTCTTACTGGAGTTTGTGAGTCCAGCCAGCGAGACTAGGGGAGCTAGAGAGGCTGCAGCAAGGTTGCACAGGTGCAGCCTCTCCAGCAGTGTCTTTGAAAATGCCGGCCAGCCAGGAAGGATGCGTTCGGCCAGCCGCCGCCTGGGTGTGTGTGTGTGTGTGTGTGTGTGTGTGTGTGTGTGCGTGCGTGCGAACACCCCCCGGCGTGTACACCCCCCCAGCAAGGCTTTTGCCCCGTGTCAAGCTTGAGAGCTTGCACGAACTCCGGTAAGAAGAACACCCCCCTGTCCTGCAACCCCCCCAGCATGCATCCCCTTCCCATGCACCCTCCCGGGGGCCTTTTTACGTCAAAAACAGGCCTTAAAAGCTGGGGGGGGGAGTTTCTGTGCCGTCGTTTTGCACTGGTGGCGGCATGAGTGACACCCTGCCCCAAAGGGCGGGGCTTGTGATGGCATGCCCCAAGGGGTGGGGCTTGTGACATCACGGGGGGTGTAGCTACGCCCCTGCCATGTCACATGACATTTCTCTTACATAAATAATCACTTCTTTATTGGAAATAGCATGTACAACACCATACATTCTACATAAAAACAGACAGATGGGTGCATCTATAATACAATGACATAATGTGATGTATATTATTCTCCTAGAAGGATGTAGTATCTGTACATAAGAAATGGATAGTGGCCCTACCCCCAAAAAATCACTCTAATTGTTAAGGGTTCATAATCCAAATCACTTAAGGAGAATAAATTGTTTCTACCTTTTTTTGCTTACTTGTAGAGGAAGAAGACATCTTATACAATAGTATTAGTTCAAAAGAAAAATGCCCATAGTAAGCATGACTGTGACTGACTGATTTCTGGGAAACAAACCATTGCTTGACCTCTCAACTACTTCAAGTGCAGCGTCGTGCTCAATAAAAGAAGAAGCTTAAAAGTTCCTAAAGGGACATAATGAACTAAAAAAATATGGATAAACTAAACTCGGTGATGTATGACGATGTGACATCATTCACTGAAACATCTTTCATTGTTTTGAATGATACTGACCTCTGGTTCCCTTTGAAATATAACCACTCTACCACCCTTGTCTCCTGTTGCAAGAAGATCGCCAGAGTAATTAAATTCAACAGTTGAGATAATGTCAGCTGTAAACATAAAATAGAGGCAACAGTATTATAATATGTAAACTGAAATAAACAGCTTATGAAAGGAGGACTTAACTGACCAATCATTCTAAAATTAAGAAGCTAGCAGATTTTCATGTTAAAAATGATTATTCTCTTTTCAAACTTTTCATATATTGCAAAGGGTTCAAACTATACTTATAGCACAAGGTACACAATGCCCCAAATTCTGAGTCCCAATACTATGTTTAAGGATTTAGTGATACTGAGATGGCTGTGAAATTTACAAGCACCTCACATGGTCTTAGCAATTCAAAGGAAAAAAACCACAGAGGCCACCTTTGGGTTACAGCAGTCTGCTTCCCCTAGAACATGACAGATGACAGCCTTGGATAAAATGCTTTTAAACCCTGCTTTTCCTCAATAGGTGCTCAAGGCAGCTAACAAAGTCATAAATAGCTGCAAAATACATACCATACATTAAAACTACAAAATTTAAAAAAGTATAAAATAAACATTCCTATTATATTAGAATATGATACATATTTCAATATACTAGAGTGTCACCTAAAGGTCATGCAAAAACAAACTCTAAGGGACACATGAAAGCCAGCCCTTTTGAAGGACAGCCATATTTATAACATTGAAATATTAGTTTTCATAGAAGGTTGGCACAGAAAGCCTTCCAATTACATAGCATTTATTCAGAACTTTTAAAAATGTATCACATACTGAAAACAAATTTCATCTGCAATGGAATATGGGGTCAGAATAATGGAAGGGGAGAACAGGTTGCTTTTTTAAGCAAGAACCTTTTCACTACAATTATGGGTTTTGTCACAAGCATATCCTATAAACACTATGTTTCTCAATAGCGATCTGGAGACTACTATATACAGTACTGGTACAGGAAAAGAATACCTGCAAGAGAAAAGCGCCTAATGAATTTACCACAATGAGTTTAGAAATGAAGTTAATAAGACTATAGGAAACAAATACACACAGCACCAAATTAAAAAACAAAAAACACTTAATTCCACACTTGAGGGAAGAGGGCAAATACAAGGGAATTAAGGAAATTAAAAAGAGAAATGACAAGGGAACATTATATTGCTATAAGTGAAACAGAGACACTATAGATTTCCCCTGGCTTTATTGGTGCTATGCGCAAATCCTCTATCATCTTGATATGCTTCCTTTAGGAAAAAGGAAATGCTCCCATTCTCTAACTATTCCCTTTGAGACAGCACTCAAAGTTTATTCACTGCACAATACACATACAAAATTCAGAGTTAAAATTCAACAAGGGCCCGATCCTGTCCAATTTTCCAGCAAAGATGCAGCTGTGTCAACGGGGCATGTGCTGCATCCTGCAGCACGGGGGGGGGGGGGAGTCACGGAAGCCTCCTCAAGGTAAGGGAACGTTTGTTCCTTTATCTCAGGGCTGCACTGCGGCTGCATCAGCAATGGAACGTTGGATAGGATTGGGCTCTAAGTACTTCTAATACAGTATAACAGTTGATTTTTCTTTACCAATAGAAAATGCGAAAAAGAGATTGTCTCAAAGATTAAAATGCTTTCAAAGGACATAATAGCTACGCTCTTTCTACCCTGATCTTCAATTTTTTCCCAATCTCCAGCTTTCAAACACCACATTATACCACATATAGCCTTTCAACCTTGGCTTTGCCATATCTAGGCCTTACTAGCCTCCGATTTAATAAAATGAAAAAAAAAAAAACCATCACAGCCCAAATGTGAAAATATCTGCTTTAGTAGTTTGCAGAAAACACTTGTGATTTGATGTCTACTTTGTCAACAGCTTTTCTAAGTGGCTACAATTTTTTAAAAAGCAAACTCTATAGAAGCACATTGGATCCGGGCAAGAATTGCAACCGTTTTCTCTGAAGGTCTCAGGAAAGGAGGGCAGAAGTGTTACGCAGGGTAATAGTGGCTGCTACGTTCAAGCAGGATTTCCAAGAGTTTACTACCATGTACAATAGGCTATTGCCAGATTTCCAAATAGCTACTTAGGCACACCAAGGGCTTGTGCTAGCTCAGGAAGATCTGCATTTTCTTCTTCTTTGAGTAGCACACCCTCATGCCGTATTAAAAAGTGCCTCTTAAGCTACCCTTAGTTCTAAAAGTAACTACTGGTAAGTGATATGAGGTGCACGGGGGGGGGGGGGGTTGCACTCTTTGTTTGCACAATACGAGTTCAAAGCCCCCTTTGCCAGAAGAACAAGTTGTACAGTCTTTAGGTCCTGGCTACATTATTTTATGTTCAATAGAATTTTAATCCAAAGTATCTGTGGGGGTAGTTTCCTGTGGGAACCCACGGATAGGGGGAACGCTATTCCCGCGGGGGCCCCGTGCACCCATTACCTTTTTCTTCTTCTTAAGAGCTGGCACCAGGTCAGTGTTTCTCTTGCTTAACCAAAACACTATAAAGCGGCATCACACCATCTCCTCTTCCACAAAACATCCTCACACCAACTTCCCCCCGAGTGGGGCAGTTGGGGGGGGGCGGTGGGGCGGACCACTAACAAAGAAGGGGTTGGGGCGCTGGAATTTGTATGTATGGACTGGGGGGCAACCGGGGGAGTGACCTACCTTTTCGCCACCTCCTGGCCACAGCTGGAGTTGCACGCTGCTGGGAGCAGCTGACCCCTTTCACCCCTTTTTTTCCTTCTCAGTGAAGAAAAAAGGGGAGAAGGGTTGGCTGCTCTGAGCGGCATGCAACTCGAAAGTAATTGGTAGTGACATCACCAGGTCACTGCTAATTATTTCCAGGTCTTCTGGTGCTCGGGGTGGTGGTGACATGAGGCCCTCGCTATCCGTAGGGGGTCCGTACCAGAAGACCTGGCTACGCCACTTCCCCTTCCCACAACTTAGCTGCTTGGGTTGCTGCTAGGACCTGCCCTTTCTTCCAGTTCTCTGTGGTGGTTGCTTCTTTCCCTTTTTGCAGGAGACAGCCGTGCACAGAGGCAAGGCTAGCACTTTCTGCAAAGCCCAACTCGCAGAAGAGAAACTACTTCTTCTTTCCTTACCACTCTCAGGAAGCTTTTTGCTTGTAATTTGGGCTTTTGTAGAAAGTGTCACCCATGCCATGCCGCTGCATTTGGCAAAAATCCAGCAGGAAGGGAAGGAGATGACCCACCTGTTCCTCCAAAGGGAAGAAAGGGGGTACGACTTTTCTTCCAGCCGAGGTACGATGCTTTTTTTAAAGCCTAACTCAGGGGTGGCCAACCTTTCAACATGAATGTCCCTGGCCCTTTAATAGGTGTATAGGTGTGGGCATTTCAGCAGGTGCAGCTGCTTAAGCACCATCAGCAATTGCAGCTGCCAAGATTCTGTCTTCTACACAACTCTTAAGAACACAGAGGCCCTAATAGTGGAAGGTTGGCCACTCCTGGCCTAACAGAAGAGGGAGACTTTACCTCACTTTCCCTTCACAATTAATGGAAGATGAGAGAAGTAACTTTTCCCCAGTAAACAGGGCTTTTGCTCGAAGCAGAGGGGCTCTTGTCAGCAGGAAAAGGAGCTCACCATTCATGTGGAGACAAGTGGATATGTTGAAGCCTGCTCAAGTCACTGGCCTGCCCACTCAGGTTCTCAAAGACCCAAACAAATTTGAGTGCATTAACCAATTTTCCTAGTACCGGTATGTGTTTACCCTTTCTATCCTCGGATCCAAGATCTGCGAATTTGACTCACCGCGGATTCCGTATCCACGAGGTCCATGCTAAAAATGCTGTTAGAAGGAAGAAAAAGTCCCCAAATCACCATTTGTACCTTTAAATAGCCAAAGTGTGCCGTATTAATTTAATACACATTACGTAGGTGTTCTAGAATGCTGTATAAATTATTTATTTCGCAGTGAACAACAATCCACCCATGTTCTTAAAACTCTCTCCCATGTTCTTAAAATGAGTACTATGTGAACCATTGCTAACATCTCTCTCTCTCTCTCTCTCTCTCTCTCTCTCTCTCTCTCTCTCACACACACACACACACACACACACTTACTTGGTCTAAGGGTTTAGGGCTATAACTTCTAAACATTTTGCCTAACTTGGAACCAAGATGGCTCAAAATGATTTGACAGATCCACACATGAAATAATGAATAATGAAAACAATTCTCCAAGAGGGCCTTCTGTGTGTGCTGCCCTGAAGTCAGGGGGCAGCAGCAAGAAGGAGGGCCTTTTTCTGTGATGGAGGGCAAGAGGTCTGGCTCAGTTGATAGAGCAGCCGTCTCATATGCCTGAAGATCTCAAGGACAGCAGTTTGGGCCGGTCAGAAGTCTGTAAGAGAGCTGCCGGCACACCACTGATAAGCTGCAGAGCCTCTGTGAGGGAGAGAAGCTGCAGTTGCACCTTGAGTGGGAGTCAAGGTTGCCTATCAGTTGAAGAGTGATGAGATAGACGTCAGTGAGAAACTGGACTGTGAAGGAAGCCATCAAGAATGAAGGGGTCTATGAACCAGCGCAAGAAAACGCATATAGTGGAGGGGACGCAAGTACACCCCCCTCTGCTGCCACTTGTGCTTGGGGCCCAAAGCCCCCCTCGCCCCTACCCCAACGACGCTACTATCTATAAAAGACTGGAACATATTGTATTATAAAAACCCCTTGTGTTTTAGAAAGCCTGCCTGTGTAAACCGCCTTTGAATTAAAGTCAAAGGAGAAATCAGATGACCAAAGAAAAGGCGGTATATAAATACTGGTTATTATTTCTTTACTTTTGGCCCTTGATATCCGCAGGGGGTCTGTTCCAGACCACCACCATGCCGCGGATAGCGAGGATCCAGGTAAAGTGAAATCGCTTTGGCGCAAATCCAGGGGTCACTGTAAAAGCTGAAAGAAGCCCCCAAATTGCCGTTTTACCTTTAAAAAGCCAAACTTCAGGGCTGTAGAGAGTGAGATCACGCTGCTACAGCCCCTTCCTGATTGCTCAACTTCTCCCCTCCCTTCCCCAAGGTCGCCCCATGGCGATTTTGGGGCCTTTTTTCTTTTAATTACATTCGTGGGTCAGGGACCCATGGTATAACAAATCAGAGGGTCCCGAACCCACGAATAAAAAGGGTTCACTCTACCTGAAAAAAAAAAAAGATTCAGAGATGCTAGACGCTGTTCATAGCCTGAACTAGCCAGATATTGCCCAAGATATGGAATGGTGTTCTCAATAGCCACCATTATAACCACAGCACCAGAAAGCATGGGAACATGTAGTCTCTGAAATTCAGAAGGCTTCCTAAAATCATCATACTGGACTAATCAAATTATAATCTTGAGGTCATAAAAAAAATCAGTTGAGTAACAAGAGAATGTTAGTGTCTTCCCTGATCTGTGATCAGGAATCCAGAGAACCATCAAATTCTTGTTTCACAGTGCTCTTTCAATAAAACAATTAAAATCCTTCTGTCTTTGTCAGAGCAATGTACTGTATGTCAAAGTAGCTCAGCTACATCTGATTAGGTAACTGAACAAATCTGCAACAAAGATTCTACATCAAAATGTGGCTTGGCTGCAATAATGCTTCCACAGTTTATTGATGGAATCTTCCCCAACAATACAGGAAGAGGAAATGGCACATGATACTTCAAATGCAGGCGGACTAAAAGATCTTGACAGTGCACTGAATGACAAAGAGGCCATAATGCACATTTTGCCCATTACTGGGGAAAAATGCACAGTCTTTCCAATGAGTTTTCAAAGTTATCCAGCATCTTTATGTTCATATGTTTGTACAAGTGCCACTACTAATAACTTACTACCTACTGAACAGATGGGTGAAATCACACTGGTGGGCCTCTTAAACCAGTAATTGCTTTCTGCTAGTTAATTTTTTTTCCACCACAAAAGACATATGCTCAAGACCATCCAGTGATCAACTGGAACAAAGCAATGTTTTCTGAAAAGACACCATTTTGCACTGTATTCAGAAACTTTTTGCCAAGAACTAATATGCCACAACTGAAATTATTGTTTGAGGGACATCTTATACTACTCTTTGGGAACACTTTCATACCATCTTGAAAGTGCCCTATGACAAATCCCACTAATCCTCTCCTCTTGACTTTCTTCTGAACGCATGTCAAGATTGCCTTGCTAATACTTTCTAGAAAACAGAAAAGCTTTGATGGTGTGACTTTTACAGAACAATGTTCCTTCAAATTTTGGTGAGCTTGTAGAGACATCCTCTGAGCACAGGGCTAAGCTTATGGACAAGTATAAAGGGTCACTGGCATGGATTGGTATCAGCATATAAAACTGCCACTGAGCAGCTAGGCTATTCCAATATTTAGAAAGGAACCAAAACCCACAATTCAGTAGAAAAAGTTTCTGATGGTGAAAGAGAGAGAACCATCCCAGAAAGCCTTCTACAGGGGAGGCTGAAGTTTCAAGCTATAGGTAAATATTCCAACCTAAGTGGAATTGCATTCATTGACTCTACCTCCAACCTTCATGTGTTCAGCGGAAGGCGAGAAGGAGTTCCATCTAAATAAGCACACAGATCCTATTCTCGCCTTCTACTGAATGCATAGAAATCGGGGGGGGGGGGAGCAAACACATGGTGGTTGGGGTACAGCAGCCATGATCCTGCTCCCTGTTCATGCCTGGAATGGAATTCCTTGACAAAGTGCAAGAGGGCTACAGAAATATCAAAAAGCTAATTATAACTTTAGAACTGCCCAACTTCACTGGTATTGTATTCACTTGTTATGTTACTAATTTGATATGTTACTAATTAATTTGATATGTTACTAAGACAGATTTTTTGAACTGTAAAATTTTCCATGGAGAAATATTGTAGTGAATATTTCACGCATAAAATAACATTACCTCATGGATCCCTTTCAACATTTTGGATCTTTAAAATAGCTTGAGTTTAAGGGGTAAAAAGCCATGACAAAAACGTATATGGGATATTAATAAAAAACAAGCATACCAAGTAATTCCACATAGAAAAAATTGTATTGGTTAAAACACAACATGTATTTGATTTTGGATCTTCTCTCCCCCCCCCCCCCAAACTGGGCAAAACGTGTGAACATTATAACCACTAATTCAAACAGAGTGCAAAATTCATTTTCAGCTCGGTGCCTTAAAATACATCATGACAAAAAAAAACTGCAGAAAGTTTTGTGAATAACCTTTTGTTTAGCTATTTTACTATTTTAAGAAGGTTTTTAGCCCAATAGTATATTTCTATATTATACATGTGGGATTAGCTCCCCCCCCCCTTGCACCTACATTTTCCTTTCTGAGCATATTTCCTGCATAGCCTATTAGTTGTCAGAATGCCAAACAGGTAATTTCTTGCATTCTTCCACTTAGCTGAAGTGTGATGTTTCTGGAAAGTAAAGGTGTAATTAAACACATTAGCATGCTAATTTAAAAGAAAATATACTGATTTCGCTAGTATTTATTTCCCCCCATCAGATTTTTTATTTTATTTTTCACATTTTTATATCCCTTTCCTCCAAGGAGCTCAGGGTGGTGTACATGGTTCGTTCCCTCCTTTTGTCCTAACAACAACCCTGTGAAGTAGGTGAGGCTGAGAGATAGTGAGCCTCCAAGGTCACCCAGGACATTTCTTGGCTGAGCAGGGATTTGAACCAGGATTTTCCAGGTCTAAGTCCAACTCCAGAACCACTACACCATCCTGGCTGGTCATCCAGGTGATTATATTAGTTTCTACATGAGTTATTTACAATCTTTCTGTCTAACCCAATTGCAGTAATAGATTGCTATACTTTATCTTTCAAGATTTAAGGAAAATAGAACCTCACAATAAACTGCAAGTGATAATGATAATCACTAATGATAAGGTAGAGTACACTATGGTGTGTTTCTAGCATTTCACTTACAGCACTGAAAGAATTAATCGATAACTTGCCGAATTGGAGACAGAAGAAATGTGAAGACCCCTTGGATCAGCAGCACTGATAATTCTTCTGTCTCTACTTAGAAAGTCAGCAGCATCACTGACGTTGACCTTAATTACCCCATGCCTGTATTTAGACACAAGGGGAAGATTGGTAGTAGGAAACAAGTCGTCTGCATGAAGGGAACGTTCATATTCGATCTTGCTTCAAAATAAGCTCATAATCCTGTAGCTGTGCATTGGTATACTAGACAGGATTCTTTATGCTAACAGGCTTATGCTTACCGTATGTAGTGCCCTTCAACAAGTTTTCATCTACCCCCTGCGTAGAGTGCAAAGAACTGATGTCCTGGTCAACCCTTATTCCACCACAAAGACATGAAGCTTAGAAGTTTACTGTACTTTTCCTAGAATAATGTGACTATTACAGACCTCTTTTACTATCTATAAAACAATCTAAAGTGATTTCAATAAATCGTTTAAAAATTAATCCCAACACAAAAGTACATTAAACACAAAATTACTGAGAAATTTCCCTATAAATATCTCCTAAACATTTTCAAAATGTCTACGTTTAGCAAAGCAGTTGGCAAGAGAACGTCTGAATGGACAACTTGCTGAAAAAGACAGCAGGTATGCGCATGCGCGCACACATGCACACAGAGCCATGTTCTTTGTAGCAGCTCTTTTGGCAAACTAGATTATGTCTACAGGGCACAATCCAGTCTACTTTGAGTGTAGCACTGAACGCTGAGCTATTCTCATAGGCTCAATAGAGCCCTGATTTCCCTCTTCTCCCATGTACATGCATGCAGGCAGCACTATAAGTCATTATGGAGAACTGGAGGCGCACACAAACCTCTCACTTACCCTAGAGGCTCCTAGTGCTGCTTGTGCACACAAAGAGGGGAAGAATGCAGGGCAATACTGAGCCTGTAGTGGCCTGGGTGAGGTCCATAGTATTTTAATAAGCATTTGCATAGCACTTTGACGTGCAAATCACTTTACATGTTATTATCTTGATGTAATCCTTACAACAATCCTCTAAGGTAAGTGAATACCTGGACAGAAAAGAAACTTTGCAACTGACCAAACAGAAAGCTTCTTACGTATGCTACACCATGACAGCTTGGAAATATGGTGGTACTCAAAGACTGCAGGGATCTTTACCATAATTGTCAATTATGTTAATCTACATGGAGTAATGCTTGTTCACCGGTACTTTGCTATTCTTCATGAACTGCGAAAAGCCCTAGCTGAATCATATTTTTAAAGTACTTTTAGTTGATTGTGAGCCTACAAGCAGGGTATGTCTATGATAAGCACCTACGGGTAGTTCTTTTGCTTTTTGAAGCAAAGTAAAAAAAACCAAATTATTAACACACTCATAAACCAAACACAGGCCAATTTGTCATAGGCCAGATAATGGACGGATTAAAACACAACTTTATACTAGAAGATCATGAGTGTGAGCCTCAAACTAGATCAGTGATGGCGAACCAGTTGGGCTTGATGTGTCAAATTTTTTGAAAATGCCTAACTTGACTCTGCTGGTGTGTCGCCCCCCCCTTTTAATAGTACTTTGACTATTATACTTTTAATAGTAATTTTGAATTGAACTGAACTGAAAACTATAGAACACATTGCATTTTATTTAGCATCAATTAGTGACTTTTTATTGCTGAGTTTTACTAGATAATAATTTGAAAGAGGTCTGCCAAAATCTCTGCCCTAAACGTTCAAGATAAGCCTGTAAAACGTTTGCGAAAATGTAAGGTGTGTCGGGGCCCTGGGGGAACACTGGAGTGTCACCCAAAATGACCCCACGTGTCACTAGTTGCCATCACGGAACTAGATGACCAGCTAAAGTTTGTTCTGTAGTAAATGGAGACCTAACTGATTTGGTTGAAAAGTCAACGCTGTTCTACATGGAATCAGTCGCATCCTTCTACTATAAAACCAGACAACTTGGGTGTTCGCAGCAGGAGACACACAGTCTGGACTGAATACATTTCTCACAATGAAGAGTTATACTTGTTGAAGCACATTTTCCATGATACAGAATACTTCTATATAGACCAGAAGTTCAATGCGCTGCTTTCCTGAAGCAGCAGTTTCCCCCAACTGCGTAAATATGCAATAGCTGTTGCCTCTACTCCATTATCCACCTTCTACCACCAACGCACATGTCATTATGCTATAACTCCATTGGAGGCAGAAGAGGCTGAATGCACAGCCACAATGGTTTTCTGGCTACCTTGCCCAGAAAGAGTCTGCCATGCCCTTTTCCAACAAGGTAAGGCAGCAAGGACCAAGTAGCTATGGACAGAAGGGGAAATGAGCAAAGTGGCAATACTGGAAGTCAGGAGGCAGCAAGTGGTGAGGCAGACCACCAACAGGAGTACTGTATGTACAAAACTAATACAACTACTGTACAGAGGATCAAGTTAGTTATAAACTTTGTTGATAAGAAACTTAAAAATTAAAGCCTTTTAAAAGCTACCATGCACAGTGCAGAGACAAATGAAGCAGGAAGCTTCCTGTTAACGGAGAAATATGGGGGAATATATGGCAGTCGCACCTGTAACACCTTTCCAGTTTTCCCCATTCTCCAAAACCAGCTCCCAGCGCTATATTGCAATAAAATGACTGAAAACTAGCTCCAAACCTAACCATCTAATAGCGCAATCCTATCTAACTTACATCACCGGTGTAACCTGCGGTGCAGCAAGAACGGGAGGCCCCAGAACAGAAAGGGGATTCAAATCCCCTTTCCGTTCTGGGGCCTCCCGTTCTCACTGCACCGGTGGTGTAAGTTCGATATGATTGCGCTCAGGGAAAGGCGTCAAGGAAAAGTGTCTTCCTTCCCTGCTCTCTGAGGGAGAGAGCACTACCCAAAAAGCACTACAGGGCTTCTATTCCAGGCTTGCTCCAGTTCTGAACAGAAGCAAATCCCTTGGGAGGTTAAGGATACACTGTAGCATTTTGTTGCAGGTATCACTCAGACTCTAATTAGGAACCTTTGAAACAGGGCAATCCTGTATATTAAAAAAAAAAAAGACACTCTCAGAGGATATGTCACAAGTTCACAAATGCTAATGGAATTTTGCTCCAACTATGCTACATCACTTCGCTCTGACATTTATGCAACTCTAGCTCCAACAAATCCCAAAACAGGGTGGAGATGTGGGTGGGACAGGGAAGCACTGATGCGACATATCGTATATCTCCTTTAGGTGACAGGCACAATTCCTACGTTGGCGCGACAGTGCACCAACGTCTAAGGTGGAGTACCGTATTTTACGCTCCACAGGACGCATCGGTCCATAGGACGCATGCATCCTATGGAGCATAAAATAGAGAAAAAAAGGTTTGTACTTACCTGGGCTTGGGGGCGCTTCGGGGAGGCCTGTGGGGGCTTCGGGGAGGCCTGCGCGAGCCTCTGCAGACCTCCCCGATGTTTACTTCGGCTCCAAACAGCTATTTTCATCCATTCCGGAAATGGCCGAAAATCGCTCTTTGGGGCCGAAGTAAACATCGGGGGAGGCCTGCAGAGGCTCGCGCAGGCCTGTGCGAGCCTCTGCAGACCTCCCATCGGTCCCAAAGAGCGATTTTCGGCCATTCCGGAAATGGCCGAAAATCGCTCTTTGGGGCCGAAGTAAACATCGGGGGAGGCCTGCAGAGGCTCGCGCAGGCCTGTGCGAGCCTCTGCAGGCCTCCCATCGGTCCCAAAGAGCGATTTTCGGCCATTCCGGAAATGGCCGAAAATCGCTCTTTGGGGCCGAAGTAAACATCGGGGGAGGCCTGCAGAGGCTCGCGCAGGCCTGCGCGAGCCTCTGCAGGGCTCCCATCGGCCCCAAACAGCAATTTTCGGCCATTCCGGAAATGGCCTAAAATCGCTGTTTGGGGCCGATGGGAGCCCTGCAGAGGCTCGCACAGGCCTGCGCGAGCCTCTGCAGGCCTCCCCCCCAATGTTTACTTCGCACCATAGGACGCACGCTTTTTCCCCGCTATGTTTTTTGGGGAAAAAAGTGCGTCTTATAGTGCGAAAAATACGGTAAGTCTAAATGTATGAAATCAACGGAGAGCAAAAAAAATCCAACTTCCCCCCAACCCTGCTGCTATAACAGGGCATCGAATATATGCTAATGATCTCTGCAGCCAATCCCAGCAATCCCATCCCCTGCTAAGGTAACAGGGCACATGGCATGGGGCAATAACACTCTGGCCTAATATCATGCATACTTACAGTATTTATAGAACACTGGTGGTAGAAACTATGGAGGATGGTACTGCAGAAAGAACCTGCTGCTCTCAGAACATATTTGGAATGAGCAATTTGTCTTCTCAAAAACTAAGAAGCAACGTGTCTCACAGTGCAATCCTAACCAAGTTTCCAGCACCGGTGCAGTCACAATGCAACCCCGAGGTAAGGGAACAAATGTTCCTTCACTTTGAAGAGGCCTGCATGACTGCCCCTACACTGCAAAATGCAATGTGCGCATGGCTACATCAGCGCTGGAAAGTTGGTTAGGATTGCGCGGTCAGTAACTTTTCTTCTCAGAATTCTCATTGCAGGCACCCTGCCTCAGGGCTTCACCACACACAAACATCCAACTGGAACTTTCCCTCCACCAGTCTAACAATGTGCAAGCACAACGCGGCTCACACAGGTAAGTGGAAGGGGAGGATTCCATGACTCTACCTCACCTCCTTCAGCACCGTCAAACAAATCTGACAAACCGATAGAAACAATTCTTTTCTCTTGCAAAAGGTAATAGCAATGAATGTATGCTCTCTCTTGATGAAGGCTATTCAACCATTACTACTGCTGGTCAAAAACTCATTCTGACTTGTTTTTCTGGACGGCAGGATTGCCATGTGGGACAGAACAGTCATTCCATGTGGATTTCTACACCAGCTCCCCACAGAGGAGGGAACAGTAATGACTCAGGTACCAACAGGGCATTACTGCATGTGCATTCAAAGTGGCACCACTTTGCACCTCTCTTTCATGAACACTGAATATACATCCCTGGACGGTGTGCTTTTGCTACTGTCTATTTCTTGTTACATTCTCTGTGTCTCTTTGCTCTCCACAGGCACCTTTTCAATAGGGGCAGGGGACACATGACCCTTCACATGCCCTGACCACAAGGGAGACCCACAGCATGCCAGGCAACAGTGACCAGTGCAATTCCAGCTGTTGCTTTTTGGGACTGCTAACCAACTTGTTCCAGAGAGACCATTAATGTAATTGGTGTGGCCAGACTGCACTGAAATCTGCTACTCTGCTTGTCATATAACTTACGACGACAGAAGAGCCCTGCTGGAATGGGACAGTAGGCAACTCCACTTTTGTATTTCTCTTTCAAATGCTGTTCCACATGTTAAATAAAAACGTTTGACTTGATCACAATTCTTGTTACTTTGCTAGAAGAAATGGATCCCGTCTCACCACCCTCGTTGTTTCTTACCTTAGCTGGCTCTTGCACTGGCTCTTACCTTGAAGGAGTCTATCCGCTTAGGGTATGTGTCATTCCCATTCTCTTATTTCTTGGGGTCTAGTGTATGTGGGGAAAGGGGACAGACTTCCCAGTGCTCATAAGCAGTCCATTCAGTGATCAGTGATAAATGAGGCAGTCAGTTGGGAGGCTAGCATGACAATGGCTATGCTTGGGGCTAACAAGCAGCAGGTGCAGCAACAACGTAAACAGGCATGGGGGTGTGTGGCTAGATGGGTGGTCTGATACAAAGAAAGACCTGTCAAATGACTGACTCATGTGGTGCTCCCAGTTCATGTGCTACTGTCTCCTAGCAAGGTGTGCCTGTTTGTGGTTCCTTCAAACGCATTTTAGTAAGAGCATGCATTAGGTTTGTAGCTGTAGTCTCTTTTGAGCAGAAGCTGCACTGTCCCACTTGCCAGTTTCTGTGTTCCTGGCAGTGGGTGGTGCTGCAGAATGCAAAATGTCCCAAAAGAAACTCTTTGTGCGACTCCTGCCACGGCTGGGGGATTTGGGAGCTGCCCTATAAACTGTCCACTGTAGGTTCAAGACCTGCCTGTTCACCTCTTCTTTCATCTCTGCCGTGGGTGTTCCTGGACAGTCATGCAAAAGCAAGTTTCACCTTGATTAGAACACTCCTGCTGCTGGTTAGGCTTGAACCTGACTTGCCTGTTCTTAGTCCGATTCTCTGCATAGTAAGCTACCAGCGTTCATGTACACCCAATTTCTGTTGGGGTTCCTCTTGAGGCATGTCTCAGTTCCTCCCCTGGCAATCTGGTTCATTCCAACTGATGGCTCCCCCACAGGGGCATGAACCCTTGACCAAGAGAGGCTCATATGTTTATTCTACAGTCCTGCCCCCTCCCAAGTGAGCTCTGTTTCTCTGAGAGGTCTATTACAGTCACAAAGGAATTTCTTAACAGTGAATACTTATGTCACCACCCTCACAAAAGGATTCAGTGGTGGGATTCCTGGCTGCTCTCTGCTTTTGCCTCCGTGCTGCTTGTGCTACGCTAGCTCCTACCTTGGGAGGCAACATGGCATCCTGTTGTCAAGTGAGTTGTGCGAGTCCATGTGGTGTGCTGATGTCATGGGGTGGCTCGCTGTTGCCATTGTTGATTGGTAAAATCCATGCCCCATCTGTGTGGGGGCACTGGCATCATATCACCCCTTAATTAATACATATTGGGAGGTCTTACCATAGATGCAGGGAAAATGGCTGTCAGGGTTGTACCTCTCAAGGGTTTTTGAAGCTCTTCTTTGCTCCTCTCCCTTTGGGCTGGACTAGTATAATATACAGTCTACATTTCAGTCAGTGCAGATAGGCATGAGGCTTGAATATACCGTTTCCCTGAAAATAAGACCTCCTGTCATTTTTTGCATGATTTTTGCTGGCACTCATCAATATAAGTCCTCCCTGAAAGTAAGACCTAGCTAGGATCATCAGCCAGATGGACGTGACCCTCCCGGCACTTACTTTGACCAATTTAAGCTTCATTCTTTCCCGAGGGTGCAAGGCTCTGCAAGGCCTGGAAGGCCTGCACTCAAGTCTTCCACCATGGTGACGACATGCTAGAGAGACTCTGCAAGGTTGCAGACTCCTTGCAGGCCTTGCTGGCCTCTCTAGCATGTCGTCTCTATGGTAGAGGATTCAAGTGCAGGCCTTCCAGGTCTTGCAGAGCCTTGCACCCTCGGGAAAGAATGAAGCTTTAATCGGTCAAAGTAAGTGCCGTGTGTGTGTGTGTGTGTGTCGCACAACAGGTTGGGAAAATAAGACCTCCGAGAAATAAGACCTACTGCATTTTTGAGCCAAAAAAATTAATATAAGACACTGTCTTATTTTCCGGAAAACACAGTAGGATTGCACTGTAAGAGCATTTCACATAATACACAACATGTGTTTACTATGGTATGCACATACTGGCATGGAGCCACAGGTTACCATTCTTAGGGCGTAATTCTGGGGATCTTCGGAATGGCGACGTCACAAATATGCCGTAAAGCACGTTCGCAACGCCTCTGAAGTAAGGGAGGCTGGCGCAAGGCCGGCCTCCCTCCCTCCGTTGCAGGACTGGGACGCAGCCGCCGGAGGAAGGTAAGCTCTTCCGCCGGCGGCCATGTGGGCAGTCGGGTGAGGGAGGGGTCCATTGGACTAGCCGGCCTGGGAGGGGGCAGGGGATAGTTGGCGGAAATCTGAGGAGGCCTATCAGGCCGGCCTCGGTTTACACCCGGGAAAGGGGACGAGTGTCCCCAGAGTAGACCTCCGGCTCACCATTAGACGGGCAGCCTCAGATCCTTACACAGGATTGCGCTGTCAGTATATTAGTACTGTTATTTACATTGCACCATCTATGTGCATGGCACTTTACAAAGTAACAAGTCAACAGATTCTTGCCTCAAGGAGTTTGCAATCTAAAACTGAATACTGTACATGTACCATTACAATCCACAATGCTGGAAAGGTGTGCTTGCAACATACATGTGGTAGTTTTTAATAAATACGTGTAAAATCTTTTGAATGTGGCTGTAAAAACATGTGATATGAAGAGGCCCTGAATTTAAAAAAACATACACCATTTCTTGAAATAGTTTGGCAGCAAATCATATATTAAAGGAGGGATCAGGATTTACATTAAAACTATGGCAGAATATAGGAAAGTTACAAATAGCAATGAATAATCTCCCTATTTCTCATGGCATCATACCTTTTCCACCCCAATAGAGTGGGATGAACACATTACTACTGGACAAACTAAGAAACGGGGATATCCTCTCAAGCAATTAGATATTCAAAAAAAAGCTGAATTACCATAGATGGGAAAGGATAACCTTGAGCACTTCTCAGGAATTCTTATCTTAGGAAAGGGAGAGAAAGGTTGATGCACATGCTGGAAACTCTAGTTATATACAGAAATAATACAAATATATTTTGTTTCAAAAACCAGGATGAAATCTGGTCATTTTGCACAAATGTACTCAAACCAAAGATTAAGTAGCTTGATGTACTCAAACGTACTCAAATGTACTCAAACCAATACTTCCATACTTTGCTATGACTGGAGAAAGCAGAAGGGTGATGAGATGCAGCTCTCATCACATGCTCTAGAATCACTATTAAGGCAAGCATACACCACAACATACTCAAATGTGTCAATATGGAAATGAATAAAGATTCTGGACTACATCTTCTAGGAATACTATAGTCTAGTCCCAACTATGTTTTTTTCAGATTTAAGACCGAAGACTAAGTATGCATAGTCCTGCTGCAGCCTATTTGGAAGTAAGTTTCCTTTAAGACCATGGTAGTTAAATCTGAGTAAACACTTGGGCTGCAATCCTATACACCAGGAGTTCTCAAAAGTGGTGGGTCGCTACCCCTTTAGGGGGTGGCGACGTGCGGTGACGTTGGCGACCTGCCGCCACCACCAGGACAAAGGGGGTCTTTTTTTACTTACCACCGCCCTCCAGAGGGTGCAGGGGGGTCCACGGCCACCCCTGTGGGCCTCACCAAGTCTCAGATTGGCTCCCTGAGGTGAGTGAAGCCCATTTCCGTTTTACTTCCTGGTTTTGCTGATAACCGAAGTGGGCTTCAATCGACACGGGGAGCCGATTTGAGGCTTGGGGTGGCCGTGGGCCCCCCTGCACCCTCCAAAAGGCAGTGTAACCCCCGGTAACTAGAAAAGATTCCCTTTGTCCTGGCAGTGGTATGATCCCAGGAGCCCCCACAAACACTCGAAGATCTCCCCTACTATTGGGGACAACTTTGAGAAATGCTGCTACATATGCTTAACCTGAGAATAAGTTCCATTGAAATAAAAGGGACTTACTTCAGAGTAGACGGGCGTAGGATTACACAGTGGAATATTAGAAGAGAAGGAAATCAAAATGGTACAAAAATATAAGACTTAATTCTGTAATCGTCCATGCTCCATTTCAAATTGTACCAACACTATGCGTGCACCTGCAGTATTTTGGTCTGCTTGCTCAATCTAGTTGTTTTGGATGCTTTAATTTGATCCTGAAAAATTTGATTCTTAATTTACAGTTTTGAGTGGGATTTTAAACACTGGGAATTTTGTTTTTGCCATTTTTTGAATTTTTTTTTACTTTAAATGTAAGATTCTCTGCAGCACCTCTTACATCTAAAACTCAGATGATCATGGGATATTAAAAGCATAATTTTATATGATCAATTACACTGAATTCTCTAGTCATTCTACAACCTAAACATGACTTCTTTATGAAGTGTCACAAAAAAAAGTTACCGGAAGTAGTCTGAAAAACGGTGATGAGGAGAATGCAATTATGTTGTGCTATACGTTTTCAAACATTTATGAACAAAACTTAGGATTTGCAAACTGGCCAGCTGTTTGGTCAAATACTGTCCACTGGCTGTTCAAGTGATCATGTATTATTTGACTGTGGCCAAATGGTGTGAAATATTCCATAAAATTAAATATGCCATTGTCAGCCTACCTTTACCATTCCACTGTATTCAGATAGCAATGGCAGAAGGACTCCTTGCTCCTCAGCCCTACAGGAGAGAGGATCACGCATGCACACAAACCTAATTTAGGAGCAGCATGCCCTACTTTGCAACTGTCTCTACAGAGCTTCTATCCTCCCCTCTCCCAATTGAAACCACACAGCCTTGCTTCTACCGTCTATGCAACAGGTCACAAGAGTCCGGACGTCTAACAGCACGAACTGCTATAAGGAAAAAGGAACTTCAACTCATCTGACATGGTGCTCTGCAAAGCTTTTGAGAGGCACCAGACTCTTCTAGAAGACAGTAGTTTTTATAATGAATATAACTTTCTGTGTTCCTTGATCTAAAAAACTAGTGTAGATAATGAGGCCAATCAATTGAACAAGGACATTTGGTCAAAACAAACACCAACCATAACTACCATTCATCAGCAAACTACTAGTGATTTTTTCCCAATACTTTTTCATAACAAAGATGAAGTAGCTTGCAACAAGTGTTTGCAAACAGGATAAACACTTTGATATGCACTAAGTTTCATGATTTGAAACACAATACAAGCAAGTAAAATATAGCCTTAAACCAAGTATTTACAGAAATGTTTGGTCAATTTGAGTACACAATCCATAGAAATTATAGATTCCCAGCTATCTAACAAATAGACCAGCTGCTTACCCATACAACTCCTTTTGCTTACACAACATAGCTAAGGATGGAAAAAATACACTGGATGTGGCTAATTGTTTCACTATAAATAGGACAAATGAAAACCTTCACATAAGAGAGTTGGACATAAATATTAACTATTAGTAGTATAATTCTTTGTATGTTTACTCAGAAGTTCAACTGTATTCAGTAGGGCTTACTCCTAGAAAGTGTGCATAAGATTGCAACCTAGTACATCTAGACAATCTTTTTACTAATGCCATGTGGCTGCCTGCCACTCAGATACATAATTGTGTGAAGACTATCAAATATCACTACCAATGCTGAAATACAGTACTAGAATTACTATATGTATGGGAATTATTACTACTTTCTACACCAGTATAACATTCTCTTATCTTGCCAAGGAACGCTTCTTCTTACACTTACACATAACATTATGAACTAATAATGATAACACACACACACACACACACACACACACACACAGAGGTGATTCAGAAAGCAGATGTTTTTAGATTATGCATAAGTGGCTTGATAACACAAGAGAGGAAAGCAATTAAGCAAGTACTGTAGTTTTTCTTGGAATACATGCCACTCTCAAGAAGACAAGCAATGCTTCAAGAAAGCATGGACAACATTACTGTATATACAAACCTATTTCCACAGTAGTAGAGAAATCAAACCAGCTGAATTTTCTGATGGGCCCAGATTTAATATGTTGAAAAGGGGCCCTCTTTTCAATTTGAGTCCTAGCAATTAAAGCAATCTCAGACCCTTCATTCAAACCACACCCTAAGTCAATCTTTCCACTCCAGCTCAAATCAGAACCCACAACTTTGTCTTAGGAATCTTCTTAAATTGCTGCAGCAACAAAACAACTAGATCCCAATTAAAATGTTTTGAAAAGGCAATAGCATAAGCAAAAATAATCTATAAGTGAAGGGAAAAATACAAGACTGCAAATAACACAGACTCTTCTTTGGGGGATACTACTGAATGGTTATGAATTAAGATGACCTGAGCAAGTAAAATTCCTACAAGCAGTGGAACGTGTCTAATCAGAACTCTAGAACAAACCAAATACTCCAATAAAAAATCAACAGTTAGCTGCACACTTACTTAGCAATAAGCCCCTTTAAAAACAGTGAAACTTACTTTTAAAATAAGCATACCTGGGGCTGGATTGTTAAGAATGCTTTTACATACAAAGTTCATTTTTTTGCTCTCAAGATTCAACCCTATCAATGTTAGGGCCAAAAAAAGTATGACTAAAAACCTTGCACTGCTAGGGGAAAGGCCTTACATTTCTACTTTTAAACTAATCCCAGATGAGGGAGCCTCCCTCTCTATATCAGCAGAGTGGAGCCTGACAGTTTTGACAGGACTACTATTTTCTTTCTTAGTTGTCTTGTTCCACTGTCTGTCATTTCTTCAGAACACAAAGAATAAAAGAGAGCTGTTTTCTACACTGATGGCAGAGTGGCAGCAGCTTAGTCAGATTCTGCAATCCCCCCTACACGTTTTCCAAGAAGGTAGAGGGGAGAGAGAGGAGGAGACGACATAAAAACGTGAGCAGGCAGCACTTTAATTTTCAGCCTGAGATGAAGCTTCCAGCGTTTTAAAGGGATACCCTGGCACAGTTTGGGTCGTCCTGTGCAGCCGAGAAAGCGCAGCATCCCTTACTTGCCTTGCCGTGGAAGTCTGAGATCCGGGCTCTCCCCCACCCCATCATGTGCGGGAGGACCTGCGGCATCCTGAATGGAGGAAGCCGGCCCTGAAAATAAAGGCTCTGGGGTAGGCAAAAGCTTCCAGCAGCCCTTCTCTACAGCTCTCGGTGCAACCCCAAACATTCCCTTTGCGGCAGGAGGATGAAAGCCACCAAGGAGAGGCCCTCATCGGGCGGCCCTCCTCGGCTCCAGGGTCATCCCGTCCGGCCGCCAGTCCCTCCACGCCTTCCTTTACCTTCCGCCACGTCCTCGTCGATCGCCCCCTTCACCTGGGAGAAGCACCACTGGAAATCGTTGCTGCCGCCTCCGCCGCCGGCCACCCCTGCTGGAGACGAGAAAGCGCCGTGAGCCCGACCCGAGACGCCCAGACCGCCCTGCCGCCGCCCGCCAAGGCCCAGTTGCCCTCATCCCAGGCTCCACAACCAGCTCGGCCCCATTGCCTTCCACGCCTCGTCCGGAGGGGTGGCCGGGATGCCCCCCACCGACCTAGGCCGCCCGCGGGCCCTGGCTGGCTGGCTGGTTGGCCGGCCGGCCGGCCTCCGCCCGCCAAGAGCGGAGCCGCTGCCGTGCGCGCCTCTTACCTGCCATGTCGCGCAGCGTGTGCCGGGCGGAGACCGGGGGCTGCGAGGCCCGCGAGGGAGATGAACCAGCCGGGACCGGATGCGAACCGCTATTAGCACCGCTGCTGCTGCTGCTGTGGCGGCCGCCACCGCCAGCGCCGACGCCGCCGGAGCTTTGGGGGTTTCAAAATGGCGCCCATTGCCGGTCAGCCTGATCCGGTGACGTCACCCCCTGCCAGCCTCCGCCGAGCGGAGGGAGGCGTCGAGCGAGGGGAAGGAGCGGGCCGGGCCCGGGAATGGGGAGGAACGAGGCGAATGAATGGTGTGTGTGAGGCAGGCAGCAGGGCTGAGACGAGCTGAGGGAATCCTTCCTGGCACGCTGGGCCGAGGCGGCCTCCGCTGAAGCGGAGGAGGTCGTGGAGGTTGCCATGAGTGGGCTGCAGTTGACAGGCAATTTCCCTAGGACCAGACTTCAATGTGAAGCAACCGTGGGGCTGGGGAGCGCCTGGGGCTGCCGCCGCCCAGAGAATTAGAGATGATTCAAACCGAGATGGGCTAGTGCCTCTATTTCTCACACACGAACACGCTAATAATGTTAATTGCAACAGTCGCATATACTACTTTTATGAGGACCAACGAAAAAGTGACCCAAGTGGTGAGCAAGCTTTTGAGCTCAGCAGAATTCTTCAGGCGATTTATTTCTTTGAACAGGGTACAAAGTACAGTAGTGCAGAAAAGAGCAACTAAAATGATCAAGAGGCTGGAGCGGCGTCTTCCGTAGGCATGGTATCAAGATGAGGTCTTGACTGTCATGCATTGTTGCAACTGATTGGTGGTATGGTCATGAGGATAGGTGAGGAACTAGTGCTTCATCAAACGCATAATTTACAGTGGATCACTATACTCAAGTTAAGAAGGGAACGGCCTTAGTAGTGTATCAGTTCAGCTCAAAGAGGGAGGAGTAAAGAAGAGTTTCAAAAATCCTAGAGAGGTACAACCCTGCCAGGCACTCTTCCAGCATCTATGGCAAGATCTCCAACATGCATTAATCACAGGGTGGTATGCTGCCAATGCCCCACACAGATGGGGCATGGAAGCTGCCAGCAGTTATAGCAACAGGAAGCCATCCCATGACATCAGCACACCACATGGACTCGCACAACTCACTTGACAACAGGATGTCATGTTACCTCCCAAGGTAGGAGCTAGTGTATGTAGCACATTCAGCACGGAGGCATAAGCAGAGAGCAGCCAGGAATCCCACCACTGAATCCTTTTGTGAGGGTGGTGGCATAAGTATTCACTGTTAAGAAATTCCTTTGTGACTGTAATAGACCTCTCAGAGAAACAGAGCTCACTTGGGAGGGGGCAGGACTGTAGAATAAACATATGAGCCTCTCTTGGTCAAGGGTTCATGCCCCTGTGGGGGAGCCATCAGTTGGAATGAACCAGATTGCCAGGGGAGGAACTGCGACATGCCTCAAGAGGAACCCCAACAGAAATTGGGTGTACATGAACGCTGGTAGCTTACTATGCAGAGAATCGGACTAAGAACAGGCAAGTCAGGTTCAAGCCTAACCAGCAGCAGGAGTGTTCTAATCAAGGTGAAACTTGCTTTTGCATGACTGTCCAGGAACACCCACGGCAGAGATGAAAGAAGAGGTGGACAGGCAGGTCTTGAACCTACAGTGGACAGTTTATAGGGCAGCTCCCAAATCCCCCAGCCGTGGCAGGAGTCGCACAAAGAGTTTCTTTTCTGATAGGCCATTAAGCACCCTACACCCACCCGTATACTCCAGGAACACAAGCTACCTGTGGAAAGGTGGTACAGTGGATCAGCCCAGCTCCTGAACAGAGAAGGCTACCAATTCTAAACCTAAGGTATTCTGTCATTGAAATAGATTTGAAGGAACCACAAACAGGCACACCTTGCTGGGAGACTCTAGCATGCAAACCAATCAGGGAGAGCACCATATGGGTCAACAATTTGACTTGCATTCCAAGGAGGAAGTTCTGTGATTGGCTGTGGAATTTTCTCTGTATCCTGTCTGTCACATGGAGGAGGTATAGGGTATGTTGTAAGTCAGCTTCTCCTTGTCTACGTCTCCACCCTGTTTAGGGGGCTTACGCTGGCTAGAGTTGTTCTGACCTCGAGTATATCTGAGTGGAGTTGTGCTGGTGTCATGTTGAAGTCATGGCATAGTGTAGTGGAATGCGGTTAGGCCAGTGCATAACCTGTGTTACACAGAATGGTTTTGCCCACTGGCGTCACTACAGGGGGGGCGGAGCTGTAAGTTCCTCCGTGATCGGAGCCTCTGTTACACGGAAGAACGAAGCGCCCCGCCCCCGCGCCTTCCGACCCATTCAAAGCGGTGAAAACAAAAATGCAGGGAGTCTCCGCCCCCCCCTGTAGTGACGCCAGTGGTTTTGCCAACGTATAGGATTGCACAGTTATGGCCACTATCTTACGTAGGTGACTTTAAAAAAGGTTTTATTTAGACACATTCATGGTAGATAGATCCGTCTATCAGTAACTATATAGAGAACCTCCAAGTTCAGAGGCAGTGAATAGCACTTCTGGGGTTGGGGTGTAGGAGCAGGGGAGGGCTGTTGTTTTCATGCTCTGGTTGTGGACTTTCCAGAAACATCTTATTGGTCACTTTGGGAAGCAGTAACCTGTCTGTTTCGTGTTTGTACTGGAGATTGGATTGAGTCACCGGTAATTTTCACACTTTGTTTTCAGGAAGGGGGGGGAGTGTTACCCACTTTTTGTTTTGTCTAAGCAGCTGTGTGTGTGTGTGTGTATGTTGAAACCATCCTGTGACTTTAAGAGGCTGAAGTAAGTCTGCCAAAAAATTCCTTAACTACTTCTTTTTATGTTACAAACTGCAGACTGCTTGGGCTCCTATCACTGGCATCATTCCACAGGTGTGTGGGGTGTGGTCCACACTGAGTGATGCACATTTGAGGGGTCAGAACTGGGCAGGGCGTCTGAGAGGAATTTTATCAGGGGATACAAGTTTCTTTTGGGTCCCTTCTCAAAGGGGGAGGAGGCAAAACATGGCAGGGTGTGGGGGAATGACTGGGAAAGTCTCTAGAGCCACGGTCTACCAGACTTCCCGATGCAGCGTCCAGGTCTACCTGCCTGATAGACCTGGCCTCCCAGTTGGCCCAGCCTCCGTCTTTTACTCTCCATGAGGTCAGCTGAGATCCCAGGAAATTTCTGGGGGCCCTCTTTTGGCTCCTGGGCCCCCTTTTTGACTCTGGGCCTAGTACAATTTACCCCCCCCCCCCAATGTGCCCTGGAACTAGGGCTGCAGGCCAGAGGGGAGAACAGCAATCAATTCAAGGTGGGACACCAACATCACAGCTCACAATCCTCCTGGACCTCAGGTTGCTCTCCAGAGAACTAATCTTGTGCCACTGCCTGGCACAAAGCTCCTGGATCTGCTGCTCTCTCTCAGCCTGAGCCACACCACTTGTGGAGGGAAGCTTTTGCCAGCTGTTCTTGCTAGCCCTTGGACTGGAGAACCTGGCACAATGTGATCTTGGGCCATCTCTCAGCCCAATCTACAGTGCAAGGTTCTTGTGAGGATAATATGGGCATTGTATGCCACCCCTGAGTTCCTTGTAGGAAGGAGAGAGAAAAGCCTTTTTACAACAACAGTAAGTGTAGGAGTAGGACATGTGTAAGCTTTTGTTGCTTAAAGTAAGAGAGATGAAACATCAGGGAACTCTTTAAGCTGTCATCTTATTCTGGGAGGGCTCCAGTGCCTTTAACAGGTGCATCACATAAATATGTAGCCATTCCTTGCATAGAGATTGTGATGTCATCTGTAAAATGTCTTCCTGTTACTCAGGTATGAAAAATTACAAGAGTCAGAACTGGAAAAGGTGACAACCCTCAATCAATTTGGCTGAAACTCTAGTAATTTTGTTACTGCTGAAACAAAGAAATGTATGCCCGGACATATCGTGTCTCTAGATTAATGTATCAACAGACTTAACAGCAATAATATTAATAATAGCATCTGTTTTATTAAGCTTCTATGCATAACGGACAGGTATCTGGCATGCTTATTTTTTATTTTCATCTAAAACCAGGAAAATAATCAATATTTGGCTAAGCTTCTGACAGTGCAATCCTAGGCATGTCTATTCAGAAGTAAGTCCAATAGGACATCCTCTCAAATAAGTGTGTCAGAGTTCTAAATTGGTTTTTCAGACAGTTTTGAGCACTGTGCGCTAAAAATGGGTAATTGTTGCATTCTGGAAAGAGGTAGCAGTCATCAGTACTACCGCTCGCCAGCCCCCACTAGCAGTACACACAAATGGAACAGTGGAGTTTTATTTGTCGGATATTATAGACCAAGATATTCATAAACAAGGAATGTGGCTTTAAAAATAGGACATCTGGCAAACCTGATTGCACACCTGCTTCAGATATGGCAACGTCTATGCTCGATTTTTCTTTTAATAGAGCAGCGTGTCATCATGACAAGTCTTTGCCCCCTTCTTGCATCTTTGTCTATGTCAAAAGACTTTGACCACATTTCAGCATTCCAGACATTGACTACTCACACTCACTTGCACATACAAAAATAGGCGCCTTGTTCTAAGCCGCACTCCTGCCACTGCTTTGGGTTTGGATTTCTTGTGTTCAGAAAGACCAGAGCCGTGTTGCCAACACTTGCTCATAAAGGTCATTGTAGTCCGTCACATTTACAAGGCTTAACTTAAAAGCACCTGCTAGATCATCTAGCCTAGCACTACAACTCTTCATTGTATTTTGTCTAAACTAAAATGCATACACTTTTGAACCTTTATTCATAAGTAAACTGCCCACTGAGGGCATCATTTGCCCCTTTTCGATATGTTAAACGTCATTTAATGACAACACAACATCTGCAAACAACAAAAATCAACTACAAGAGTTCACAAATTGAATGCGAATTGATGGTGACCCTGTTTAGGTGTGCAGAGATGAACAAAAACGCTGTGAGATTTAAATGTAACCTTAATATGAGATGGGCCTTATTAAGCAGCGTTTCTTTTCTTTTTCCTTTTTTTCAGAACTTCCTCCCCCTAAATGATCTCCACTATTTGGGCCTTCTGAACCCAGAATTAACAAGGTTATCTTCAACACTCCAAAACAATCCACAACGAAGCCTCCTGAGATATGAGCTGCCTTGGGCATTTGCCTTCGGCATAGGATAAGGCGGGATATAATTTTTTAAAATTAATTAAATAAATAAATATTTTCTTCTCAAATCAGATTGGGATAATGGGGCAATATGGGAATATTGCCCCATTATCCCGTGGGGGCGGAGTGACGCCTCTGACCCCCACCCCAAATCCTTTCCCCCCTTTAACCCCAAATCCAATATAGATGAGTGCCAGGGAATATGTAATCCATTTAAGGGTATTTTTGTGTACGTGTGTCTATGATACTGTATTTGTATGGGGAGGGTAACGCTCCACCTGCTTCAAGATCATCCTTCATCCCCCAAATGGTCTTCCTAATTGCTATAAAATGTAGGTTGTAAAATCTTCTCCACCTTGGCACAATAGTGATGTGCAGGGTGTCAGTAGGGTTGGTGACACCCGGGACGAGATCTCATGGTGTCACACACACACACCCCATAGACCTCCTCCCACCCCAGACCACACAATGTGGAGGCCTTCTGGGAAATGCGTGAGGTGGGGATGGGGAAAAACCCATTTTCTACTAGTGGTGCATTTTTACAACACCGGTACCAAATAGAATAGAAAGTCATTAGGGTATCGCCCCTCCCTGGGGTCCCCCCTAGTGACGCCCCTGGTGATGTGAGCATTTTTTTAGGTTGGCATGTAAAGAACTAAGTCCTTTGACTACTAAGGACAAATCTTTCGGCAGTTATTTGACACTCCTTGCATACTTCTACAGGATATTACAAACTTGGTGAGTCAGCTTTCACAAATCCAGCTTTGAGTAAATGAGTGCTTGGAAGTACTGCTGTCTCAGGGCCTATTCTTGGGTGTTATTTAGCAGCCAGTAAATGTGGCTGCCTCAAACCCACGGGGAACCCTTGTGAGCAAAAAAGGAAGGGGGGGGAAGGGTTTCCTTTCTCTAAATCTGGCATTTCCTTTTTTTTTTATCTACAGGAACCAACCATTCTCAGTGATCATCTTTTTCTAAGTTGCTAATTACTTTTCAGTAAGACTAGTTGAAGGCTGGTATGGCCAATGTTAAACCAGCTATTTCCGAGTCTTGTTATAGGGTAGTGAAGCTAGAATGTTATGCAAACCTTCCATGAGCTCAGCACTAAGAGAGGAACAGCCTTTGCCTGAGGATTGGTAGCCCTGCTCACGGGGATGGAACTTTCAGGAAAAAGCTTATTCTTGTCTGGGTAGTTTTGCAAATGAGTAATAATGGATATAAAATTTGGAGGGGGCACTTAAAATAAAATGTAAGCATCCTATCATGTTGGTTTATGATATGCGTTTTAATTTGGAGTTTTAATATATTTATAATGTTAAGGCTGCAATCCTGTACACACTTACCTTGGAGTAAGTCCCTCTGATATCAATGGAACTTACTGCTGAGTAGACATGCATAGGACTGCTCTGTAAGAGGGGGATCATCTTGTCTAAACAAAGAGCTTACAGTAATGGTGCAATCCTGTGTAACTTCGGATCACTGGTCTAGGGTGTTGCAAATGTGCCTAAGGCACGTTTGTGGTATCTGGAGAGTAAGTGGCGCCGGTGGAGAGGCTTGTGCCGCAGAATGGTGCAGCACTGTGGTGCACAAGTAAGGCCCTGCCAAGGGGCAGGGGACGGTGGACGGGGGCGTTCCGGGAGGGAAATTGGAGGATCGGGCCCGGGAAGGGGGAGGGATCGGCGGAAGAGGCCTCTGCCATATCTTATCTCTTTTCGTGGTCCTGTTGGGCCTTACATGGGGCTCCCGAACATACACCAGAAAAATTGCTGACGTGCATTCAAGGAAATCCATTGGGGCAGCTGGCATGTTACTCATGGTAAAGGGACAAACGTCCTTTTACCCCGAGGAGGCCGCCAGATGCACCGGGGCAGGCCTAATCCTGCTCAGGATGCAGCGGGTGTTTTAAAGATTAACAGCCAGCTCCTGTGTAAGTAAACGCCGGTGGAGTGAGCGCTCCACCGGCATTAGGCGCCTCAAAAGTGCCTTAAGGTCGGCACTGCTCACTCCCCTGGCAGACACGATCGGCACCAGACGACCCAGGTAAGTGTGCTAGGCCGTGCAGTGCAGGGGCGGGGAAGGGTGGGCAGGGGCGTCGAGGGAGGGGGCCATTGGTCGGGCTGGGAGGGGGCGGGGATATTGGCATCAGTATCCTAAGCCCCTTCCCAGCCTGCACCAGCCTTACATGGCCTCCCTGGATGTACGCCAGCTCTGGAGCCCATAGGCCCCAGGCTTGCCTACACCTGGGGAAGTTCCCCTTCTTCCGAGGTGCGCTCTAATAGCACCAGGGTAGCCCAGAATGGCTTTAGGATACAGCGGCCGGCTATTTAGGCCAGTTGCTTAAACTTACACAGGATTGCACTGTAAGTCTTACCATAACTAACTATGGAAAACTCCAGTGTATGCAGTATTGTATTTGGAATCTTTACACTCAGGAAAGTTATACCGTGTCTGCAAATCTAATAAGAGTCTAATGAGAGTTTGAGGAAAAGGTCATTCTAGCCTACATGGGATGTATTTTGCATATTCCTGGCAAAGAAAATCTGTGAGCTTATGGAGTGTTTTGGTGTTTTCTGCAGTCTAAGTTTTTTTTTTTTTTGTAAAAAAAAAATTCTGAGTTGGAGTAAGCTGGCTTCCTTCCAAACTCTGTATTATGCCAGCACTTTGTGAAGTGCCAGACTGGATCAAAATAAAAAGAAATACTGTATAAAACTGGGTATTGTTAGTACACATATGAAATACCAGCCCTAAATTTCCAGTGATTACCTTATTTTCTTGTGAACATCCCAGAGGGCATTTATATATGGGTTGAATATGATGGAGGAAATCCAGAAGGAGATTCACAGCCCAATCCTACCTATGGTAAGCTCCCCCTCGCTGATGCAGTGGCATCCGCATGGGCCATGCTGCACTTCGCGTGGTAATTTAGGGCAGGAGGTGTGGTCTGATGGTTGAGCTGCCGTGCTGCCTGAAGAGCTAAGCAGGAATCTATGCTCTGGATGGGAGACAAGAATGCTGGACTGACAAGCTGCAGTTACCAGTTGTGGCAGAACGGAGTCACTGTTGAGTTGATGAGCCCTGCAGAGGGAGTATGTGAGGTCAGCTGGCAAGAACAGTGAACAACTTGAGAATCCTGCCTGGGCTGATTTACGGTTGCTGCGGAAGCTCGAAAGGCATGCAGCCAGAAGAGATACCCATGCCGTGAAGGAAAACATCTGATCTATTGAGGGTTCTGTGAGTTCCACAGTACAATACTGTAAAAAAAAAAAAAACCATTGAAAAATGGTGGTTTGGATAAGCCTTCCTGTGTAAACCATCTTGAATGCTGTTTAAAAAACACACAGAGAGAAAGGCGGTAAATAAATAAATAAATACATTTAGCAGGTGGGAGGTTTTCTCAAGGTATGTCCCCTTGCCTTGGAGAAAGCCCCAGCCCGTGCAACGGGTCTACTTGGACCTGTGCCAGCCATATGGTGTGGTTATATGGCTTTGGCCTCCCTGCTGGTGGGTCTGGATGGCGCGCTGTCGCAACATGCCTTATGGCATGTTTGCGACAGTCTGCGTCAGCAGAGCACACGCTCCGCCGGCGCAGAGGCACAATGGGATTGTGCCATAGGGTAGGCCTCTGGAATTGCCTTCCTAAGGTTCTTGATCACTATCATTACTATGATGGTATGTTTGAAACAGAAAGTGAGCTGATGACCCAAAGAAATGGAGAACGATATTTTATGAGAAAAAGGATGTGTCATCTACATAGTATTGTTTGCTACTTGGTGATTCTTGGCAAGAATATTGACCTAGCAACTTAGTTTATTTAGGAGACCGCACCTTCTCTGAGGCTGGCAAGATACGTGCCATGTCTTGTTTTTCTGCTGATGACCTAGTTCCAGCAAGCAACCCAGGCACAGATCCAGTTACGTTTACATTCACAGCAGTTCACTTCCAGTTGTTGTTACCCTTGATGTATGTTGGTCTTTATCTTGTTCACACATAATTTGCAGCTGGGAATGAACTAGGACAACTTCTGGCTACTCACCATGATACATCAATCAGAACAATTCTTAAGCAGGAAAAAAGACATAACTTTCAGTTGCCATTGTTAGGGGCTCTGTCTTTTCATTAGGAACTAATCCCCAGGGCTCTTATGGCCCAATCATGTTTGGATGGTGCACTGGTGCCAGCGCAGCAGCCACCATATTTTCAGCCCACCCAGGCAACGCCACACTAGCACAGTGTCTACTACGGAAACATCGACACAACGTGTCATCCTTAAGAGTGCTGTCCTGACATCAGCATGTCATCGGTGTGACCGTGCATCATCGGATGTGATGTCTAAGGAGCCAATCACAATGTCCAGCCAGCCCCAACACCAGCAGTCAGAGAAGTGCCACCAGGATTAACTGAGCAGGGGGTGGGGGCAAGTGCAGGGCCAATAAGCAGCCAACTCTACAGCCACTAGGAATGAGCAACACAGCAACAGGCACCAGTGGCATCGCTATAGCGGGGCTGGGGGGAGCCAATGCCCCGGGTGATAACCGGAGCCACGGCAGATTTTTCTGGGCTCCATGGCTGCTTTTGCAGCTGCGGAGCTGAAATGCGCCAAAATCGGTGAATTTGGTTGGCCCTCCCATCTGCCTTGGTTATTGGGAGGCTTCAAATGAATCCTTCCGGGAGCACAGGGGACAGGAGAATGATGCAAAATGTGTCATTGCCCACTCATGTGACCCTGCTAGCAACACAACTGACAAGCACCCCAGCCAACCTATGGGGAAATGCTCCCCCTGCCATACACATACCACAGCACACAGCACCCTACAGGAGCTACAGTGACTTCAACAGCAGAGGGACAAAAACAAAGAGCTGCTTGGAATCCCTGCCCCCAGGGTTCAAGTCCTCTCTCTCTCTCTCTCTCTCTCTCTCTCTCTCTCTCTCTCTCTCTCTCTCTCTCTCTCTCTGTGTGTGTGTGTGTGTGTGTGTGTGTGTGAGAGAGAGAGAGAGAGAGAGAGAGAGAGAGAGAGAGAGAGAGCAAGGCACTCACTGGATAACTGGCCAGAAACACCCCTGGCAAGGGAAAAGACATGTGGGAGGCAGGACTAGAACCCACACCAGCTACTTCACAAAGCTGTTCTCTAACCACTGAGCTGCAGCAGGCAGGCAAAGAACATCCTGTCTATCATTTAACATCTTGCATCACCACAAACACCTGGCTGGGACGCTGAACACATGGACCTATCAGAGGCAGCACTGCATGGGCCGATCATTGGGCTGGCATGTGATACAGGGTGCCACATGGAAAGGTGATGACGTAGAGATGAACACATTTCTCAATTTTCCGCCTGCTGAGCCTAATGCCTCTTGAATAAGATCCTTTGAAAACATTTTCAAAGGCAGCACCTGAGAGCTCCTGCTGATGATGACAGAGGCGTCGCTCCAGTAGGGGTGGGGCTGTAAGTTTCGCTCCATCCGAGTCCCTTTACTGAGCGAGCAGGAGGCGGCCCCACCCCCTCACTGTCGGAGCCTTTCCAGTGCGGAGAAAGCAGCAGGCAAGAGACCCTGCCTGCTGCTTTCTCCGCAGGGGAATGGCTCCGACAGTGAGGGGGCGGGGCTGCCTCCTGCTCGCTCACGTGCGTCACCCCAAGGCGGGGGGCGCGCGTCACCCTAGTGATGCCCCCGACTATGCCCCCCAATAGAACTATCGGCGATTTTTTTTGGGGGGGTGACCCGGCTGCACCCTACCCCCGGGTGCCCCCCGCCCCTTTGCGTCGCCCTCCGGACGCTCCGAGGCCGGCCCGGGATCCCGCTCCGAGGCCGGCTCAGCCCAATGTGTCCATACGGGAACTTTTACTGTTTTCGCGCATGCGCAGACCAGACTGCTGATGATGACACCATTTCTGCTACAGGAGAAGTCCCAGAGCTCTGCTCCCCCCCAATCCCCTTGATTATCCCCCTGCCCTGCTTACTTGTGAACGTACTAGAGAAAGCTGTTGTCTCTACTTGGTTGAGTTAATTGCTCATTTCCTTTGATGTTTTCAAAATGAACTAATACCAACTCGATTCCACCAATTCCTGGGAAGACGTATTAGGGTATTGGCCATTGCTGAAATAACATTGGGACATTCATACTGTGATCATTTTGGAAAGGTCATTACCCCCCCCCCCCCATTTCCAGCTGTTACGTTCTGTGAAGCCTTAATTCAAACCTCAGAATGTGTTGGGGCACTGGCGTCACTGCAGGGGGCGGAGCTCTAAGTTCGGCCGCAGTCAGACCCTCCGTTACACGGGAGCATGAAGTGCCCCGCCCCCTCGCCTTTGGAACCATTCAAGTTGGTGAAAGCACCGACTTGAATGGCTCCAAAGGCGAGGGGGTGGGGGCGCTTCGTGTTGCCGTGTAACGGAGGGTCTGACCACGGCAGAACCTAGAGCTCCGCCCCCCTGCAGTGACACCAGTGTGTTGGGGTACACCTAACTCGGCAATTGCAATGTGTGCCTTTTCCAAAAGAAAAATTTAAATACCTGCTTCAGCTGAGTTAGTTGTGAGTCATAATTAAAAAAAACACCCACCTTTGTCGTGTTTTTGAGATACTCTGAAGACCTTTACTTTTGGGATTTTTAAATGGAGGACCAATTCTGCACAAGATGGCTTTTCTATCTGTCATGACTGTTCACCTGGAAATATTACTTTGAAATGGTTCCTTCCAACAAGTGGTTTTTACTCTGAGGATGAAAGAATGAATAACCTCCACGGCTGGGTTTTGAAAATGACCACATGAATATGAAGCATGTCTGTTTCCTAAAACGTGTCACATAATACTGTTCTAAACATAGTACACATTCTTATGACTTTCCTTCTGGAGACAGTTATAAATAAATAAGTGTGTGTGTGTGTGTGTGTGTGTGTGTGTGGGGAAATCAGCAGAAGGCCTTTGGAAGGGGAAGAGCCAACACAATGTAAACAAGTCAGGAACAGCTACCTAACAGTTACCTCTTTTTTTGCTTACAGGTTTCTTTCTTTTTTTTTTTGCCGTTAATAGGCATTTGTAATTTCTCTTTGGTGTTCATCAAAGCAGAGGTCAATATTCTTTTTTTTAAATCATGATTTCCCTGTTTCTGCCTTAAAGGAAACCCATTTCAGATTTAGAAAAACAGTCTTGGAGCCAGCCTCCTGGGGTCTCTGGCACTGGATACGCGGTGCGGAATGAGGCACCCTCAGAAGTAGGTTGGCAGTGATGCCATTTGCCGCCAAATCAGAGTCAATGGTGGGTGGGCGGACCCATCCAGCGAATGCGAAGCTCCGTGGGCCTCTCACGTCGCCCCCCCATGGAGCGTCGCACCTGGTGCAGCCTGCACCAGTCGCACTCCCATAGCGATGCAATAGTTTGGAGCATTCCTAAATTGATCATGAAATAAAGTCGGCATTCCTTGGTAACCGTGGGACTATATTTCATGATAGCACTGTCCTCCTTCTTTCATACGTGATATGTCTTTTAATTTGCTTATTTCAATTTGAAACTACCGGTATACCTCTTGATGAATCCCAAGTGTTTCTCAAGGAGTGCTATGAAAGTTTTGAAAGTTAGTCCAAATAAAGAAATACAGTAGTCTACATGCTCAGCATTTCTCACCTGTTACAAATATGGGACATCATGGCCATGGTCTTCCGTGTGCTTGAGACAGCATGCATGTGTAGCTAGTTTTTCCTTCAGTTCTGGCTCCAGAAGTCCTTTCTTGATTTTAAAGTTGGTGGGTGTGGTGGGATGCCAACATGGTTCGAGTTTGGAAGGTGGGAAGAATTACTGACAGCCCAATCCTATATGAGACCCACAACCCCGATGGTGATGTGCCTCCTGCGTTGGTGCTGACTACTGTAAAGCAGTCAGCGCCAGTTGCAAAAGGCTCTCTGACAGCATGCAACTTAGCACGCTGCCAGGAGCACCGGCGGGAAGGCCTGCACCTTCCTGCCCACTCCAGCGCTTCTCCCACCGTTCACCGCCAAAGGTAAGCCAGTGGGAGAGGCAGGAGGGTGGAACGGGGGCAGGGAGAGGGCAGAATGGGGCAGGGTGAGGGTGGCGACGGGTGGGTGGATGGGGTCCAGGAGGGGGCATGATTGGTGGCTCCAGCGCCACCGATATCTTACCTCCCTTCCCAGACCCGATCCTGAGAAGCTATTTAGCTAGCGCAGGTCCAAGTAGACCTCCCGTGCCGCGGAACAAACATTCCCTTACTCAGAGGAGACTTCCTGGTCTGCCCTTCCACCTCCGCATAACAGAACTATGCCAGCAAAGCTGAGTAGGTCCATAGGGATTCAGGTAGCAGCAGAACAGGCAAGTCATTTTTTTTCTTTATTTACCTTTCCTGGCTAGCCTGGTCTCCTGCCAGTCCACAGGATGCAGCAGACACTGCATCAGCAACCCTGAACCCTGTGTGCCGGTGCAGGGTAGGATTGAACGTTTTTGTTTCGTCTAGCATTTGGGTAATGGGTTGTGGTCTGCCTCCTGTGTCTCAAGATGCTCTGCCATGCTGCTTCTCTGCTCCATTCTGTCCCCCCCCAGTGGATTTTATTGTTTTTAAATTATGTATTGTTTAAACTTATTTTCTGTATTTTAAACTATGTATTTTAATTTTTGTTGTAAGCCGCCTTGGGCATTTGTCTTCGGCATAGGATAAGACGGGATATAAATTTTTAAATAAATAAATAAATAAATAAATAAATAAATAAATAACCTGTAAGAGAACATTTCAGTAAAGATTTGGAATGATCATTATGAGTGATTTGAATGTGGTGGATTAATTCGGGGACCTTTAACACACATTTCCAGCATGCTATTGTATGTATATAATATGTATATAATCTCCACATGACTCAAATTCAGGAATAGAATTCATGTTGTGCAGAATATCTGTTACATGGCTGTATTTCAACGATATTAAGACAGAAGGTGTACATTCGGAGGGCTGAACTGTAATTGTGCTGTTAACGTGTCACCTTTGCATAATAACAGTTGCTTCTTTGCCCCTATTCCTTTGGGAATGGCATAGTATTCTACGCTGGGAATTTTATGCATTGAAGCCTCCCTGAGCCATAGTAAATCCTTAAAGCTCATTTTGGGATCAAATGGGAGACTGAATGACAAGGTGATTCTGGATGCAAAAAAAGATTGCTTATTATCAAGGGACAGAGGGAGAAGGAACAATCACAGTATTGCCTAGTTCCCCCCCCCCCCTTGCAATGAATGTTCATTCTCATTTTCTTCCCTTCATTAGACAAGGGTAAGGTTTCCAAATATGCATTTTTTTTTCATTTATCAAGCATCTTTGTGCCTCCATCGTTTTGATATGCAGATAAAGGGACAGCAGTTTGTTTTGAATGCAGCTGCATTCTGAAACTGTGTTCAGGATTCCTTGGAAGCTTATTAGGGATTTTGCAATGAGAAGATCCATCATGACAGACAAGCTTCCCAACACTACTGCAACGTGCATGGTTGGTTGCATAATGTGTAATGAGTAGGTTGGTTGTGTTAGGTCATGCCCTCAGTGTACATGAAGCAATGTGTGAGGCATAACGGTCCTGAGCAATGCCTTGCATGAACTGAGCACATATCCTTGACATGGCCCCCAATCCTTGGCAACATGGTGAAGTTCTAAGGAAAGCCAGGATGGTGTAGTGGTTTGGGAGTCGGACTTAGACCTGGAAGATCCAGGTTCAAATCCCCGCTCAGCCATGAAGCTTCCTGGGTGACCTTGGGCCAGTTGCTATCTCTCAGCCCCACCTACCTCACAGGGTTGTTGTGAGGACAAAAAGGAGGGGAGGAAATATGTACACCACTCTGAGCTCCTTGGAGGAAGGGTGGTATAAAAATGTGAAAAATAAAAAATAAAATAAGGCAGTTGTGCAGGCTGCCTTAAACAGACCATGTGCTTGGCTCATAATGGCTGTTATCCCAAAGTATTCATCAAGCCATTTTTTTGGGGTGTAATGAACTTTAGGGGCATCTTGTGGGATAATAAGAGAGACACAGCGCAATCCTATCCTACTTAGTCCACCGGTGTAACCAGCGGTGCAGTGAGAACGGGAGGCCCCAGAACGGAAAGGGGATTCAAATCCCCTCCAAAGGGGGATTCAAAGGGGATTTAAATCTTCCCTCCCCTCCAAAGCCTCCTGCCCTGCCCTCCCCCGCTGGTTACACCGGTGGTGTAAGTTGGATAGGATTGCGCTGTAAATCAGGGATTTCCACCACAGTATGTTATATGGGAGTGTGAAAAGAGGGGAAATCAGGGGTTTTCACTGTACTGTAATATGTTATACAGGAAATGTGAAATGAGGCATGTATTTTCTCCTGCTCCTTCTTGTGTGTGGCATCTGAAGGTACCCGTAAGTTAGTACCCTCACCAGTGGAACAATTTAGAGAAAGGGTGCTGCTGAGAGAGAACTTTTAATGCTTCCACTGGACATATAGAAGGAGGGTAGCTCTAAGTATATGAAGACCCTTCATTGGTGAAAAAGCTACTCCTTCACCAGCCTGATCTAGGGGCTGCAAGCTGTATTCTCAGTTTTGGATTTAGCAATGGTCACTGCCATTTCCTCTTGTGTGCCTTTCTCAGCTGCACAATGGGCAGAATTTCAACAGGTGAAGTTCTCAACACTGCATCCCCATGCTGGGAAAAAGTTATGCCAGTCATGGAGAAGATGCTGAAACTATGCCTTCAGTGAACAGGTGACTGTCTAATTGCACCCTTGGCTCTAACAGACAGCAGATACAGCAAAATGACAAAATATTTGTGGAATATCTGTTAGAATTTGTAGAATTGCAATTCTAAATAAGCAAATTCTTGCAATTTATTTTCAAATGTCAGCTTATACTCCTGCTGCGTTTGAGACAAGTGCTCATACTGAGATAAGGGAGGAAACGGGAGGAAAGAATGAAGGGGGAGGCAGCACCAAACTTCAAAGTAAAAGGACACAAATCTTTAGTGAATGTGCACCAAATATTAATATTATGATGACAGGAAAACACACACCACAATTTAAAATTAAGACAAGAACCTGGATTAAAAAAAATGAAATGAAGAATTTCCAATAAATTAAAAGTAAATATAGGTGTGTGTTTTATATAACTTCCAGGTACTGTATTCTGTCTTCAATATTTGTGATACTCACACATGTTTACATTAGTTTAAAAATGTCAAGATGCATGTTATTCTGAAGCAGCAAGACATTATTTAAAGAGAATAATGGTGCCACCTGCTGGCTGGCAAATGTATGTTCATGAATTCTTACTGTTTAGGTCCACTGTGTTTGCTTCTGAGTTTTTCTGAGACCACCACGAGACATTTATATGTTCTCTGGGACCATCAATAACACCTCTTATTGTAAACTCACCATGGCATATATAACACATTCTCCACTCTAATGCAGTACTACTACACGTCATCCCAGCATGTTGTATGAAACCTTATCATTAAGTCAAACAGGCCGTTGCTGCTTCCTTTTCAGGTGAGGAGCTAGGAGGAAGAGAGGGAGGATGCAGGCCTATCCATGAGACCGATGAAGGTGGTCCCCTCCGACTGCAGATTGGCAAGGTTGCACACCTCCATCCACCCTCCTATCTCATTGCTGCTACTCCTTCTCGTCCCAGTCCCTGAACTGGGACAGGAAGAGGTAGATGGAGTGAAAGAGGAAGTGTGGAGGAACGTGCTGGGCTAGAGCCTCTTCCTTTTCCAATTGTGGAGGAGCGGGAGGGGAAAAAACTGTCACATCACCAGGTACAGTATTTGATATGCCACCCAAGGAGCCAGGATGTTTTTGGCTGGAGATCAAAATCAATGCAATATTGCTTGCTTAGCCCAGGAGTGGCCAAACTACGGCTCCTGAGCCACGTGCGGCTCTTTGACGTATAATGTGCAGCTCTCGGAAAGATGTTGGCTGAGCTCCTTTTTGCATCACAATTCATATAAAAGGCAAATGAGAATTTTTCAAGCTTTATAATTATTTACCAGGTATAAACTGAGAGTCTGCTGGATTAAAGCATAAATTTAATGTTCACAATGAGTAAATATATTTAAGAATTTAAACGCTTCTTAAATATTGCGGCTCTCAAACATCTGAAGTTTATTATGTGGCTCTTGCATTAAGCAACTTTGGCCACCCCTGGCTTAGCCATTCATACAGCTGAGCCCTAAATGTAAGCAGCTACTATGTACAGCAAAGGAGAACAAGGGAGGACATTCTTAAAAGAGAAAGGGGGGCATGCACCTGGTGTCCCACCAATGTTCACTCTGCCTTTGTCTTTTACAATGGAGGGAGGATAAGAACGTCTGCCTGGAACATCCAGAGCTACTACAAGTGGATGGAGACCAATAGGCCCCATATTGTCTAAGGAAGAAAAACAGCTCTTCTATGTCCATGCAGCAAAGGACCCTGGAATTAGGGGAGGTCTCAGGGTTCGGCACACACCATGCTGGCTGGTTAATGGCAGTGGGGGAGTGGAGTGTGACCCATGTGATAGCTGTGCCTACCTCACGCTGTTCAATGACACCTTTGATCAATGACATCAAGGCCTGATTCTGGGATGCCCTGGACAATGGGATGCCCTGGACAAATTTCCAACACTGGAAGAGGTGGCCTCCTGGCAGTGAACTCAGAACAATGACAAGTGAGTGGCGTGCGTGTAGATGGTTGGGTGGGTCAGGTTTCATGGGGCTGGTGCCTACTCAGATCGTACTGTGCTTTCCACTAGCGAGCAGTGGAGAGGAGACAAGGAGCCCTTCCCCCACTGCACTTTATTGCCGAGGGGCTTGTTGTCAAGGGTAAGGAACAGCTGGGAGGTGCTCCTGCAACTTCAGCTGGCATAGGCAACTGCAAAGGATGTGACTAGAGCAATGGGTGAGGATCAGCACGGTGGGGCTGTTGCTTCTCCCTGGGGGAGTTCCTATGCACTGTCATGTCTCAGTGCTGTTTTTTTTTTTCCCCTCCCTCTGTATGACCCACACAGGTCATAATGTCCCAGGAGATGGCAGATACTTTGGAAACCAAATCATGAGGTTTGGTTGTCAGAAGTGGTGAAGCACTTTACCCTCCTCCCCCCCCCCCCGGTAGTCCCTGCTGCTGCTGGACAGGTTGGGGCACACATGGAGCCACTGCCACCACAGCTGCTTCAGCAGCCATCTGAGCAAGAGGCACCTGCTTCTGCTGCAGCCATGCCAGCTCTGCTGCCATGTGCCCAGGGCCTACCACGACTGGCCCAGCCACTGCCCATCTGTGGCTGCCTTGTGGGGGTTGCATTGAACAGGCATGGAGCAGGGAGGCCAGCCGAGACAGAAGGCAGCAAATAATGCTCAGCAAGGTGCAGCTTCCCTGGGGCATGTGGATGGCATGTGAATGGCAATGCATGCTGGTTGTCTCTTGGCCCTGTGTTAACCACAGCAGGGCCACAGCCATGGCATGTGGCTGATGCACAGGGTTCCTCGCTGATGGCAATGCTGTTTATACTGTCCCTCTAGGAACTATCTAGTTTTTCCTATGGGCAGCCTCGTGTGCCAGCACACCCCTGCCTGCCTGTGCTGTAGCACACCTGCTAGGTGTGACTGTCGCACATTGTGACTGCCTCTGCCACCGTCTGATTAGTTCCTCCTGGCACTGCTTCCTCACCATGGGTTGGGGCTGGGTGGGCTGCATGTGGAGTGTTGACATCCTGGGAAGACATGCATATTTGCTGCCAGGAGAAGCAGCAGTGTTGCCATCTTCATTGTTAACAGAGACCCTGTGCTTTTAACAGCCATCTGCAAGGCAGATATTCAGCAGGCACACCCTTTCCAGTGTGGAGACGCAGTGCTCAGTTTCTGCTTGTTCTCACTTCAGAGAGATTCATAGACCACTCATTTGCACCCCCTGCCCCCACGTTGCCGGGATTGATTAGATTAACCTGCAGGAATAATTAATAAGTAGCCGTCCCCCAAAATAAATACATTCTGTTGGATTGGTTGATTTATCTTGCTGATTATCACAGCTCAGGATATTTTCCTGAGCTTTCAGCTCTAGTCCCCTGATAAGGATCTTTGCTTAGTGGTGCATACATGTTTTGCATGCAGAAGGTTCCATGTTTGTTCCCTGACATCTCCAGTTGAAAGGAAGACTGGAAAAGATTTGTGCTTGAGCTATAACCAGTCAGGGCAGATAGACCAGTGGGCCTGACTGTATAAGGTAAGTTTGTGGGTGCAATCCTGTGTAACTTTCCGCGGCTGGCCTAAAGGGCTGGCCATGGAATCTGAGCCCATTCCTGGGCCACACCAGCATGGCCCAGTTACACCTTGGGAGAAGGGGACGTTAGTCCCCTTGCCCCAAGTGTAGGACTGCCTGGGGCCGATGGGCCTCCTCGGATGTACGCCAGCTCTGAAGCTGGCGTATATCCAGGGTCGCCGTGTAAGGTTGAACCAGGCCGGGAAAGAGCTGCCAATATCCCTGTCCTCTCCTGGCCCATTTCAGCCAATGGCCCCCCTCCCTCCACACCCCTGGTCCCCTCCCCCGCCCCTGAACCAACCGTTGCAGGACTTACCTCCACTGTTGGGTGCCGGGTCTGGAGGGCGGTGGATTAAGGGCTGCCGGCCTTTGTGCCAGTGGCCCTTACTCTAGAGTTGTCGCAAACGTGCTTTCCAGCGCGTTCGCGACACTTTAGAGCGGTGGAGTGTGTGCTCCGCCGCTCTAAAGTTAGAGAGGATTGGGCTGTGTAAAAGTATCTTCTCTAGGACATTCTAAAAATTATTCGCCAATCACTTTCTGCCAAGTTGAGCTGGAGGCATAACCACCTATGACTTTTGCCATTTGTTTTTTTGGGAGGGGAGAACTTCACAGTGCCCTTTTGGGCTGATGGCTGCTGTTTTGTTTTCCCAGAATGCTGCTATTGGGGCATTTGGCAAAAAACAAAATGGTGACTCCCGACTGAAGGAAGCTGGAAGGAGTGCCAGTGAATTTTGTCCCTTCCTTGAAAATGACTGAGATGGCCCTTCACTTTCATGGCCTGCAAAATTTGGAACTAATAAGGTAATTTCAAACTCCCTTTGGAAATCAAACTCCCCGTTGGAAAAAAAAATCAGGTTTAAAGTTTCTTTGTGATTAGTTTTGGCTGTTTGTACCAGTTCCATGATAAATTGTGAAATAGCATCATTGCATCAGCCGATTGATTTTTACTAGTAGTATTTATCAATCCAACATACAGTTGTCATCTTTTTATAGAAAGTGGCTCAGAGCTTCTGATAATCCCATAATAAATAGGCAATTATCAACTGGCAATGTTTTCCTGACTTGGAGATGGTGTGGCCATGAATGCTGAAGCTGCTGGTTATGCTGAAGCTGCTGTTTTTTGGTTGCCAATTAGCTGTTAGAGGCACAGCCTGTGCATAAAACAGTTGCAACAATACACTTTGTGGTTGCTTTCAATATACATTGGATAGACATATCTATGTGGCTATGTGACCACAACATGTGGCTGTTTTGTTCAGTAAGCCGATGGCTGTGTTGGTCCACTAGAAGAAAAAAAAAATCTACTCTACTTTGGAAGGAGCTTGTGAGTTTCAAATTTGTGCCAGAAGCTGGACTAACAGCTCAAACATGCCGGAAAGCACGTTTGCGATGACTCGTGAGCAAGGGAGGCCGGCGCAGAGGTCAACTTCCCTTGCTGCGGCACCAGAGTGCCCCTGTGACCGCCGGCCGAGGTAAGTGGGGATCCGGCGGGTGTGGGGGCGTTTTGCCGGGCGAGGGAGGGGGGCATTGGCCCAGCCAGCCCGGGAGGGGGCAGGGGATGGCCTCGGCCATATCCCGGACCCCGCTGGATGGCTGGGCTGTTACACGGCCTTCTCCGACTTCTGCCAGAAATTTTACTGGTGGAAATCCGAGGAGGCTGGTCGGGGCGGCCTGCGTTTACACTCGGGGAAGGGGACGAGTGTCCCCTCCCCCAAGTAGACCTCTGGCCTGGTGGCAGCCTGGCTGCCGGTGCACAGGATCTGGCGGGCGGCCCTGGGCTGCCCCCGGCCGGATCCTTACACAGGATTGTGCTCTGAGTTAATTTACAGATTATAAATTTCCAGACCTGGGAGGAGGGGCTTATCCATCTAACACCCTTCAGAGGCTGAGTCATGTCTGTAAGAAAACCTCTAAAATCTATGTTTGGATTTTACAAGCTATAGATTGCTAGGGATCCAATAACATGCCTCTTCTTTCCCTCTGTCCTTTTGTTCAGGTGAAGAATTTTGTAGGATTTGAAACCTTGCTATTCATTGTCATGCTACCTTTTAATTGGTCCTAACAAAGGTGCAACCCTTGCCTTTTTTATTACTTTGGTAAGCACTTGATGTACATTATCTTGTAGTCCTTACCAGGGCTGGCCCAAGACCTCCTGAATCCTGAAGTCGCATGCCAAATGCTGCCCTCCCTCATCCGATGCTGTGCCTGCCATTGCTCCTCTCACTCTCCAATGCTGTTGATCAACACTCCCCTCCCCTCCACATTTCCTCTTTCTGTCTGCCCCTTTTTGCCTTTTCTAATCCAGGAACTGGGAAGAGGTCGGAAGAACAGAAATGGCGGCAGACAGAAATGGCCCCCTCCCACCAATCTGCTTCCTGAAGTGACCATTTCAGTTGGCCTCATGGATGGGCCAGCCCTGCAGTCCTGCAGTACAGAATAGTGTTGTTTTCCCCATATTGCAGATGGGAGACTGAGGTTGAGAGAGAGAGAGAGAGAGAGAGAGAGAGAGAGAGAGAGAGAGAGAGAGAGAGAGAGAGAGAGAGAAGGTTGCCTAAGGCCACCTAGTGAGAAGACAGAGTTGAGAAGACCCAATCCTACGGGCCATTATGCCACCAGAATGAGTGATCCTGTGGCATAAATAGCTGTGCAGCTGTTGCAAATACAACAATGCCGGTGAGCGTGGCCTGGCTGCTGTGGCGAGTGGCTGGGTCTACGCAATGGATGCCTGCTGCCAACAGTAAGACCATGCAGAGGTTAGGAGGGAGGTGGAGAGGGAGTGGAATGGGGCGGGGATGGGCAGAATGGAGAGGTGACAAGGGCAGGGAAGAGGGTGGATTGGGCTCGGGAAGGGGGCAGGTTTGGCAGCAGCGACACCTGCCGAATCTTAATTCCCTTCCCGGGCCTGATCTGCCTTCACTGGTCAATGCAGACTTGCGATATCACTGGCACAGGTCCAAGTTAACCCATGGCGGCACTGGGGGCTTACCCAAGCACAAGGGAACAAATGTTCCCTTACCCCAAGGAGGCCTCAGAAGCCAATTCTGGGCCCAATGGGCTCTTTGGAGAATTTTGAATAATAAGTAATCTATTTTAAGTGTTTTTTTTTCTAAGAGGAGAGAGTCAAGTAATCTGAATATTATTGCTTGATTACAGCCTTGGAAACAATTAGCTCACATGTTCTTTTCCTAGCCTTCCTGCCGACAAATGCTTATGTTCATTTGTGGAATTTCAATGGCTAGAATAAAAGAGAAGCAGGGAGGGAGAGAAAGGAATCAACTGTTTCCCAACTAGCAGAGACTCTTCTAGAACAGGTTCTTATTTGCCCTAAGCAACTAGCCAAGTGGCTTTTTCAAGATCAGATTACTCAGTTGAAACAAAATCCAACAAACAATTTCTATTTTACCATAGATTTACTCTGACTGGTATAAATTTTAAAGAAGCAGTCACTGGGTGGTGCTATTGTTCCTCCTTCATGAATTTTACTGTAGGGAAGGCTTATTTGATATTAGAAAACATCTCCATAAGAACGACTTGAACTTTTAGGGCCTTTTCGAACCAGCCTCTACACACGATTCAAAACATAGACATGAAAATAATTCTGCTTAAAATAATGGGGATAATTTATCGTTCTAGTCTAAATGCTCTTGGTGGGGATGTTTTGACTTTCTTTCATGTGGGAAAATGTGTAAAGCACAGGGAAATGTCTATCTATATATCCGTTTTCCAGTACTCTCACGCTTTAGCGGACGCGTGGAATACTAATACTGGCAAAGCTCTGTTTCGAATGGGAAGACTCTACTCACATGTTAAAAGGTTAAGAATTCATTTTTACACTCAATGAGAAAGCATGCATAATTGCTACTTGCTAATTCAGAAAACTCCGTGATGGATTAGTAACTACAAGCCCAAGAGGCAAGGGGTAAAGAATATAGATAGGGTACTTGGCAAAGACATGGTTTTGATGGGGGCTTGCCATTAGTATTCCTTTGCTACCTGACTTTTTTTTCCAGCTCCACTAGAAGATTGTCAGTCAAACAGGGCTTACTTTGAGCCAAGGCTCACCACTGCTTAACCTTGCACCCTTTACTTGATGCCAGCTTGTGGCCCTGATTCAGATAATGCAGACCTGAATAACTGGTGACCCACGAAGTGGAATGCAGCCCAGCGGGACTTTATAAACTCCTATTCTTGCTTGCTTGCGGGAGACTGCAAGAACAGGGACTCGACTTAACTGTGCATTGACCCCTTCAGCACAGCACCCAGCCAGTATGAGGATGTGGGTGGGGGCAGATGGAGCAGTCCTGCCCGCCCCCTCCATGTCTAGAGTGAATAGGTGGAGTGTACATGAGAAGGCTTAAAAGAAGCCAGGGCTAATGATCTGCAGTGTCCAAGAGCTCACACTCTCCCCTCAGTTTCCTAGGCATGCAAGCTATAAAGCAGTTAAATCTATACCAGTTGACCCCTAGAGCCATCTTCAAAGCGTAGTTATTGTGTCTCTAGGGAACAGGACATCCTTGTCCTTTGGCATCGTAGCTGTAAAATCAAATGATCTTGACAGGTCCAATTTCTTTTTACAAGGTGCAGTTTACATATTAATAGAGTGTGACTGGAGGCCATTTTGAAATTTCCTCCACAAGACGTGGCAAACTGCTTCTGTTCAGAAACTCACCGTGTGGATTTCTTCATGTCGCTGCAAATATATGCCATAGGACATGGAGAAAATCTCCCAATCTGCATGGTGAGCTGTTGGGAGAAATACTTGGCACATGAAGGAAGCTGTCACATTGAACGACTGAAAACAGCCTTCCTGTGGTGGATGTGACATGTGCACTGGTCCTAAGATGTGACATATGTACTGGCCAACTTCGTCCAAATATTTGAGAATCATTCTTAGAACTGTCTAACAGTGCAATTCTGCGTAGGATGCACCGGCCGCTCTAAATAGTCAGTCGCTACATCCTACGCAGAATGCGGCTTGCGCCGGCGGAGCTGGGGCACACGTTCATCCCTTTCCCCTGGTGTAAGCCCCAGAGACCCCAATGGGCCTCCTCGGATGTGCACCAGCTATGTTGCTGACGCACATCCGGGGAGGCCGTGTAAGGCTGGCCAGGCCAGGGAAGGGGATTAGGATATTGGTGGAGCATGCCACCAATATCCCCGGTCCCTCTCTGGACGGGCTGGACAATCACCCCCTCCCCTGCCACCCAAACCCCTCCTTCCTCAAGCCCTCCCTCCGCCGGCACAGGTCTTACCTCGGCGCTAGTGCTGCTTACTCCGTGGGTGTTGAAAATGTGCCTTATGGCACGTTTGCAACACCCAACACCGGCAGAGCAGGAGGTCCGCCGGTGTTTCTCTACGCTGGATCGGGTCGCCCATCTGGTAGTTGACTATTTCTGCCATTGGAACTTTGGCACTTAACATTTGCCCCAAGTCAAGACTTCCTCAGGCCTGCAGGTGTCAGATCTAAGATCCCCTGCAACTCTGGATTTTGAGGTCAGATACCAAATTCATAATTTTGAAAATTTGAAATTTTGTCTAATCTTGAAAAGCTCACATTTCCCAAAAAGTATCGAATGAAATTTTTTTTTGCAGAATACATACCCTTCCCCAGAGAGTTGAGGACAGTGTCAGTTGTTTTGAAATGAAGTTTGTGAAAAACAGCTGAGGGCAGTGGCGGAACTTGAGCGGACCGCGTGGAGCAGCAGCTCCAGGCGCTTGGGCGGGCGGGGTGCGCAAATGCCTTCAAAACCGGTGGGGGGCGTTGATGTGCCGTGACGCAGGCCCCGCCCCCACGCGCTGGGCGCCAGGAGGGCGTCCATCATTTCTGGCTGAGGGTGAGTGCTAAGACATTAGAGGCTGCTCTTCCCACCCTTTGGGGTCAATCTGGAGAAAATATGCAATAGTGTTTGTTTACGTAACTGAATTCCATTATTAGAGTCAGAGTGTCGCAACAACAGATTTAAATGTATGATTTGAAAGGGCAGAATGCGACAACGATCCCTGTGCTCTCATACATCCTAGTAAAGGCGAAAACAATTGTATAACATTTCCTGCATGAGACTTTAATTTATATTTCAGATAGCTTTGTAGCACATGGAAGAGAACTCGTGTCAGTTCAGAGCTAAGACAGACATATTAACAGATCCGACATGAAATGTAGTTGATGAAGAGCAACACAGGGATTTTTCTTCTGGGATTTGAGAGCTCCTAGTAACTCTTGTGTCTAGCACTAATATTTCCTTGTAATCTCACACAGCAATATGTAGTCATCTCTTTTCAAGGCACATTGTCAGTGAAGCGTGTGTGGAGAATGGAATGCAAAATGTGTGCCATACAATGTTTGGCTTGAATTTTCAGGGCTGGCCCAAACTGCCTGGCACCCTGAGGCAAATGCCATCCTCTTACCTGACCATGCACGGGCATCTGCTACTTTCCCTCCCGCTCCCTGGGTTTGAAGAGGGAGGGGGGAATAGAGTGGAAGAGGAAGTGTGGAGGAGAGAGAAGTGGAGGGAAGGAGACAAGTGCTTCATGACGATGATATTGAAAAGTTGCTGTTGTTCCTACTCAGTTCTCCCTTTCATTTTCAAACCCAGGGAGCAGGATGAGGAGGAGTGGTGGGGCCAGATGGATGGAGCTGGCCTGAGGCAATCCATTGCCTGAGGCAACCGCTCCAGTTGGCCACAAGGGCGGGCTGGCCCTGTGCATTCCAACAGCAGTTACGACCCCCTTGTTGACTGAATACAACCTACTTGCCTCAAGCTGTCTTTGCAATGCCAGCTGATTTTCAGTCCTGCACTTACAAGTAAAGAACTTTGTTGCCTATTCTGCCATCAGGATTGTCTGCTATAGTTTCTTAGCATGAGAATTCACAACAAAGGATACTGGCTATGGCTATAAACAACGATGAACACTGGCTTTAAAAAGAGAATTTTTATTGTCATCAAGCCCTGTTATTCTTGGTTACTAAGCTTCAAGGGAACAAATACCATACATTTGCACACGTTATGTTGAGCTGAGTTTAAATTCAATTACAGCAGGTAATAGGATGCAAATGATAATCATAGTAGGTTCCTCCCCCAACATGGCCCGTTACTCCCCCTCCCCCTGTCACCAACGTACTGGCGCTTGCGGAGCTTCCTAGAGCTGCTGCTGCACCAGCCGGGCCTCTTACTGTTTGCAGCAGTGTCCTGGCAGCGCGTGACAATGGCTCGGCTTTCACACTGCCGTAACGGTCAGCCGCGCAAGACCCCAGCAGGACTGAGGCCTAAGTGACCTTGCTGTGCAACTAGTTAAAGGCCACTCACTGTGCTTTGTTGTGTTGTCGCCTGTGGCCAAACCGAACACTGCATTTGCTGCATCACACACTCACACATCATCTGTGTGTGAGGGAAGTACACATTGATTCGTATTCATGCCAGTTCAGTGGCAGAATTTGGATCAATACCAGCTTGGGAATGAGGCACAAAATGACATCAACTAAGTCTGAGCCAATGAAGCAGTACTGATATGGTCTAGTTAGTTGTTCAGCGGCCTCTTTACAATGAACAAGCCAAAATGCAAGTAAATGGAGGAAAACAGCAATGAATGTACTTTGGGGATGGGGGTGTGTTCTAGGTTTTTGCATGCACAATGCACCGCTATTATAATTAGCTAGCCAAGATATGTTTATATATTGACTACAACTGGTGTTAACAAGCTTAACTTTGTGAAGCAGTTAATTAAACCTAACAATAACATTAAATGAGGGACATCCGTTTCCCTTTACAGCAGGGAAGATTAAATCCCAGCCTAATTATGTATAAATAGTGGGGATTTCAGTGAATTGCTAACTTTTAATAAGTCAGCACATAGAAAAGTCAATGCACTTTGCAAAGAAAGTGATTTATTATAGGCAATTTATCCATTGGGCGCAAAAAATGTGCGGGGGGTGGGAATGATACATTCTAGACCAAGAGAACAGGCCAACCCCTAGAATTAAGACTACATTGAACTTGGTGCTAACGGATGGTCTTAATTTGCATTTATGAAGTTCAGAAGCAAGGGATTTAATCAAGGTCTCTGAAAAGCATAACTTAATAAGGACCAAAATAATTATAATTATGCTAATGGAAATGGTCAGAAAAAAAAATATATGGTGCGTTCTTTTAGAATTTCTAATGAACTCTGCTGTTCTGATCTAGAAGTTTCTAGTTAATGATTACAGATGACCAAATAATCACACTCCTAAATGGGCAACATATTACTAATCAGTCTGCAGTATTATGCATATCTGACTGTTTTCAGTTGTTCGACATTTCAACAGAATAGGAGGTCAACATTTTTATATAAACTACCAAAATACTGTGTACAATGCATGGAAGTTTCAAGCAGTGGTGTAAGTAACAGATTTTACTTATAAGTAAGTAACAGTGGATTTTATTGTTTTTAATTTATTTTATGTATTGTCTTTAAATTATGTATTTTAATCTTGTTGTAAGGCGCCTTGGGCATTTGCCTTGGCATAGGATAAGGCGGGGTATAATTTTTTTAAATAAAATAAATAGCACAATCCTATCCAAATTACACCACTGGTGTAACCAGCAAGGGAGGGCAGGGTGGGAGGCTTTGGAGGGGAGGGGAGATTTAAATCCCCTTTGAATCCCCCTTTGGAGGGGGATTTGATTCCCCTTTACGTTCTGAGGCCTTCCATTCTCGCTGCACTGGTGGTGTAAATTGGATAGGATTGTGCTGTAAGTGAAGTAGGAGTAAGATTGGACTGATCCCTTGAAGGTGTGAGGAAGGCAAATGGGTAGGGCTTAGCCTAAGCCAGAGGGAAAGCATTCTGTGCCAGGTTATTAACCCTGATGGCACATTGGGTTTTATGAATGCCACCGGTACTGAAGATTAAAGAGTCAGCCTGAACCAATCAGACAATCAGGTGAACCCTCTGATTGTTGTGGACTCTTGTCTGGTGCCCAACGTGATGGACCCCCTGACACTACTCCTGTTATTCCCATCCTTTTGTGGCAGTGCTCCCAAAATGGCCACCAACAGAGCGCACTATTGGTGGTTGTTTTGCGACAGCAGAAGTGTCTTCCGTTGTCGCAATGTGCTCTGCCAAGCAGCCCAATCTGTATATTTGATCCAGTGGAATTAGCAGCTTATGAGTTACCTGCAATTTTAGAAATATTTATTGAATTAATGGAGAAAATGAAGCTTACAATATTGATTTGTTAGTATTTGATGTTGCTGAACAAATATGATACTCAAAGTCATAAAGTGATATGGAATACAGAGTTGGAACATCATATCTTATATAATCAATGAGAAATGGCTTCAGCCACTATAACTGCAATATCGATGAATCTTACATTGCAATTAATTTATCAAAAAATATTTTTAGAGTTTATTGGACACCATAATGCTTTCATTGACCAAAGATTTCAATTGTTGACATTGTGGAGTACCTGAAGCATGATTTACAGCACAATCCTATCAAGTGCCTATGCTGGTGTCACCATAAAGCATGTTGTGACACCTGAAGAGTAGCCTGCGCCAGCGGGAAGGCTTGAGCTGTCCTGAAGGCGCTGGATCCAGGAGCCCCATGTGCTGGAGCAGGTAAGGCCACTCTGAGCGGCGCAGGGGCTGGGGGAGGGCGGGGGTGGGTGGATCGGGCCTGGGACGGGGGAGGAATTGGTGATGCCGCAGTGCACCATATCCTATTCCCATACTCCGAGGTGACCTCCAGCCAGTGCTGCCAAGGATCAGTGATGTAGCTAGCCGCTGCTGAACCCCCGTGACATCGCTAGCCCCACCCCCGCTAGCGATGTCACCCAGGCAGTGTTACGACTGCGAAAATGCCCCCTGGTGGGAACGACAGCAGGAAAAGATCAATAGGAGCCCAGGCAGGTAGGTGGGCAAAACTTTCGCAGCGCTGCAAGCCGTTTCTTGGTTTTCGACCGCCGAATTGCTGCTGCTGTGGTGCACTTGTCACCCCCCATGTGCCGCCCTGGCCCCCCCGCCCCATCACTTCCTCCGCTACTGCCAGGGTTTGGATTCAGCATGTACCGCGCCATCCATGCTGCATGGCCCAGGGCGGGGGGGGGATAGGATTGGGCTTTTAGGCCCATGATGTTGTCTTGTGTAGTGATAAAATACTTTTGTGAAGAGGTTATTTGCTGTATTAATTTTGTACTATAACAGACACTGACATTTGTAGATATGTTCTTTTGAATTATCTGCCTATTTTGTGGAAGCTATCTGTGCAGTGGGTTAAACCGCTGAACCATGAGTTGTTGATCGAAAGGTCAGCAGTTTGAATCCGCAACAGGGTGAGCTCTCGTTGCTTGGCCAGCTCCTGCCAACCTAGCAGTTCCAAAGCATGTTAATGTGAGTAGATAAATAGGTACCACTTGCGGGAAGGTAAACAGCGCTCCATGTTCCAGCCGCATGCTACGTGCTGCGGCAAGGAGAGTCATGCCGGCCACATGACCACGGAGGCGTCTTCGGACAACGCTGGCTCTTCGGCTTTGAAATGGGGATGAGTACCACACCCTAGAGTCGGACACGACTGGACTTAATTGTCAGGGGTCACCTTTACCTTATCTGTAGGACAGTGAAAATGGACTCCTTGTGCCCTTACTGTAGTTAAAAAACTTAGATTCAAGCATTGGAAGGATAATTCCCCCCCCCCCATTCTTCAATGGACTCAAGACCTTTTAACTTTATAAACATTTGAATGCATGGCTTATACAAGACAATTATGTATGGACATAGTTTGGACACTTGGAAACCTTATTTTAAAAGAGATTTATGCATAGATTGCTTATTAATATCTTTTCTGTAGATTGCTTATTGATACATTTTGTAATCTGCATTTCATGTACATTGTATATGTATTTCCCCTTTTTCATTTTCTTTTGGTTTTGTTGTCATTATTGGACTGTTGTTTTCTTATTTTCTCTTCACAAATAAAGGAGGTTTAAAAAAGGATGGGAGATAAAAACCTTTGGAAGAGCTCATCATGATGCTGCAAATGTGTCTGTGCCTGCTTTTCAATTAACAAGGGCCATTGTTTTCTGATTCAGTCTGTTGCAGCAAGAGGAAAACAATAATGAGTTGCTCTCTCCATCTACAGAACTGAAGTGGACTTCCATTGTGGTTTGATTTGTTGGCCTTTTTAAGGACTGCAGCTAAATGCAAGTCAAGAACGCAGCACATTCAGGATCGTCAAAGTATTCTCACTCTGAAAGAAGGCAATCTTGAACACCAGTGATAGCGGAAACAATCAATGCTTGAGTACAGTATGGCCTTGTAAAAGAAATGTAGCAGTGGGCCAAGCAGGGATGAAAGGCTAACATTACAAAGTGTTCTGCTCTGTTGTGTGATGGCAACAGCCGACACCTGACTGCCTCTGGGAAAAAAAAAACAAATTTTGCCTTGGTGCACCACTTGTTTGTCTGCTATTTTAGGAAGATAAAAGTTTTGTTCTCTCTCAGTCGTTTACTACTCCCCTGTCAACTCTTAAAAGTCAACAGCTGTCTGAGTGAGAATTCATGCAGGAAGGCACCCAGAAGCAAGCAAGCAAACAAACATAAACAAACAAACAAATAGCCAAGTGTTTTATTTTCCTTGACAATAATCAGTGACACTGATTTTCTGTCTCCAGGTGATGAGTGGATCTATTTGCCTGTTCAATGTCAGCAATAAAAATAACAACAACAAAACCCTTTCCAGATGACAATTTGATAGGGCTTGATGACAGAGTTCTTCCTAAGAAGAAGTGGAGGCATGCAGATGGTTTTAAAAAAGACTTTGGAGAAAAAAATTATTCTGCAGGCTATGAAAGGGAAAAAATCTACTATTTTCCCTTTCTTTTCTGGAATGGGGTGATTAGGAGTGATTTCCTGCACCGAAGCAATGTAAACACTCTTCCGAATTTGTTACTTCCACACTACAACCCTGAGGAATTGCTTTTTTCTACAATATGGTGGAAAGTGGAATTAAAGCACAGCTTTTAGGATAGCTCTTTGTAACTAGCAATGCCTTTTCCCAGTGCCAAGACCCTTCTCTAATGTCTATTTACAAGTAAATTCCATTTAGCAAAGATCCCTGGCAACTCCAAATAAAAGTGTATTTCTTGCAAATTCAGTTTGTAGCTTGCTTTATTGTTTCCTGTTCAAGTCAGCAGGGGGATGAATGAGTAATTTATTGAAGAGGGTAAAACGGGTAACAAGGTCATATTCACGGCTAAAACCGCGATCCAGCTGACTAAAACAATGACGATTTAATCTAGGTTTGACAGCAGCCAGTCCCAGACAAAACAGAGATTATTAAAAGTCAGTACTGATAGAGAAAAGCCTGACGTTTCGTGTCTTAAACCAGACACATCCTCTGGGGCAGTCCAAAGCGAATTGGCAGATGTTAGAATTCTTCGCGTCCTGCTTCTTCTTTTAACTGTCAAAAAAGCAAACGGAACACTGCTGCTCACTGAGGAACCCAGCTCTGTAAGCACTTAGCAAAAATGAATGAGTAATTGCTCCTTAAATAGCCTTTGAATTGCCCCATGTCCGTTTCTGTTCATGCTGTTTCTGAATTTTTATTTCTTGTTAATAGCAAAATAATGGTGGCACTATTATACTATTAGAAAAGAAAACAGAAGAATGAGAGGTATTGAGGAATTAAAGCTCCCCCCCCCCACACACACACACTGGAGGAACAGAAACTGACATTAGGGCAATTCAGACAGGCTATTCAAGGGGTAATTACTTACTTATCCCTTCCCATCTGGGATCAAGAGAAAGCAACAAAGTGGACTGAACCTGCAAAGATAATGTTTTTAATTTAAAATCACAGGAGCTCATAATAATGCTTTGTTTGTCCACGTTGAACAGGCTGGACCTGCAGTTGCATTTTATTATTAAAAAATTGCCATAAATCAGGTCTTGGGATATTGAATGGCCCACTGATACAAGTAGACCATCTTATTCAGGAGGGTTTTCCCAAAACACTGGATTTGAATGAGGATGTTGCTGCTCCTACTATTTATAACCTGTTGATTTAACCTGTTGCTTTAATTATTAATTTAATTGGTGTTTGAATGTTATATTTTGTAAATACGTTCGCAAGTTGTCACGACGTGTCCAGATTTCAGAGTTCAGAATTAACATATTGCCGGGAAACTCAATACAGTGGTACATTTCTAATTGTGATGCCTGTTTGTGAGCTACAGAGGGCAGTGTTCAGACAGAAATAAAAATAAATATAAATCTGAGAACTGATTATCAAATATATATTTATAAGATTTTTAATAAAAGAACAAACAATGTTTTCAATTTGTTAACTGCTCAATGATCAGGGCTAGATTGCATTTAGAAATCACAGCACCAGTGACTATTTCCAGGAATCTAGCAGGTTTTAATATTTGTTCTTCTTACTGTAAAAGGCAATTCACAAAACAATTCAGCTGAGAAAAAAATGAATTTCCAGAAATGACTTTCTAATTACTAATTTACCAAAACTCTGCTTATTAAACGCAAACTTTTAAAAGTTCCAGCTTTATAAAGCTGAATGCTGAAACAATCAAGGAACAATTAGCTTATCACAAGTACAAGATAGGAAATGTTTGATTAAATTAGTTTTTTCGTTTATATTTTTTCCCAGTGTTAGATGTTTTCCCAGAGACGACAATGAAAAGAGATAGGGGTTAGATCCAAAGAAATGTGAGCTCAGTTCTGCTTACGCAACAAGGGCTCTCCTGCCCCCTCTTCCCCTGCACTCCCTGAAAAATTGCTGTTGAGGTTTGGTGGACCCTTCAGAATGACATGGAATGTGGTGCAGGCAGGTGTAGTAGGAGGGAGATATGGGGCTGGGGGCTTGAATGACAAAAAGTGTCTTTCAGTTATCCATGGATAGTGGATGGCCCTCCGCCCCCCGGCACTTACTTTTACTGAAGAAACCTCTGTTTTTCTTGAAAAGAACTGAGATGAGCAGCCTCCTTGCAGGCCTCACCAACAAGAGTTAGGTTAGGTGCTAGAGAGTCTCAGCAGGTTTGCAGAGACTCTCTAGCACCTAAGTCTTGTAGGTGAGGCCTGCAAGGAGGTTGCTCATCCCGGTCCTTATCAAGAAAAATGGAGGTTTCTTCAGTAAAAGTAAGTGCCTGTGGGGGGTGTGGGGGGTCGCGCGCATGTGCAGGGGAGTCACGCCCACCCGTGGGGGCCACAGGGGCTTAGAAAACCATGGAGGGGCTTTCCGCAGTTTCAAGTATCCACGGTGGGGGCTGGAATGTATCCCCCGCGGATATGGCGGTCCTCCTGTACACACACACACACACACACACACACACACACACACACACACACGGTATATTCACTAACCACACAATAAACATCTGCTAAAGAGACCTTCAAGCAGAAGAGCATTTCTGATTGCTTGTGAAAAGCTCAGTAGCCCTGAGGAAGGAATTCTTGACACCTATGCAAAGCCTGTGCAAATCTCTTTCACCTCATAGCAAGTGTATGGGATCTACAGCCCAATCCTATCTAACGTTCCCCACACCGATGCAGCGGCGCCAGCATGGGCTATGCTGCATCCTGCAGAGGAAAGTAGGAGGTGAGAGGTGTCCTTGAGATAAGGAGACATTCGTCACCTTGCCCTGGGGAAAGCCCGAGCCGCTGCAATGGGTCTACTTGGACTTGTGTCTGCCACATGGGAGGCGCAAGTCCACATTTACCTATGTTGGTGGATTGGGCGCAAGAAGGGGTTTAGGATACGGTGCGCACCAGCGCCACCGAACCACCCCTCCTGGCCCCAATCCATCCATCCCCACCTCTGTCGCCACCCCGCCCTGTTCTGCCCCTCCCCTGCCCTTCCCCTTCGCTGCTCAGCACAGTACTTATCCGCACTGGCGCGTGTTCTGACTTGCACTGATGCTGGCAGGATGGCACAGGCCTTTCTGCCGGCGCTGCTTTCTGGCACATCGTCACGAACTGCTTTTTGGCAGTTTTGCGTCAGTCTGCTCTGGCGAAGTGTGCATTCCGCCAGTGCAAAGGCACAATAAGATTGTGCCATTAGTCACAACGTTGATCAAGGGGATGGAAAGGATAGCAAACTTGTCACAGTTTATGACAAAGGAAGGTGGTTGATTGAAATACACTCTTCCCCTCTTTATCAGTACATTCGCTTAAAGGATTTTCACTTATCCATACTGTGCATATTAAGACCATTCCTCTTTATCCATACCAAGATTTTTGCTATAAGTTCTGGGAACCATGGGGGGGGGGGGGGGAAGGAAGGACAAAGTATCTTGTGGAGGGAAGACCTACCTCTCATTTTACCCAATGGGTAGACCTTACCTTTGCTTTGAACTCTGGCAAAGGAGAAGGGTTGAATTTGCATGCCCAGGAAGGAGTTCCAGGAGGTTGGATTACATTTTGGATTTCTCCCCCTGGTAGGACAGAGGGCCCTCTTTCTCAGGTGTGCTTCTGCAGGCTTTAGGGGAAGCTCTCTTCAGGACCCTCGGAGGACTGAGCATGGCTGGGGAAGAGGAGCCCTGTGTATGAGATGCACTGCCTGATTGGTAGTGGGTCCCTATTCTTTCAAGGCATGGCCCTTTTACAGTGTATCTGTTTTTGTGCTGTGTTTCTACAAATTACTGTGAATATGGGCCATAAAGAACAGAAGAAGATGAAAAAAAAACATGGAAAAAATGGAAAAGCAGGTGAAACATATAAGAGTTGCTCATAGTTTGCAACTAAAGCTTGAGACGCTAAACCTCATGTGATGGTAGAACTTCTCAAACATTTTCATCGTCAACTTTAATACTTAATTGATGCTATATAATGTTACTAATTGTTGTTTATTTTATCATACTACACAACCTTTTCCTTATGACATTAAGCATTTAGGGTGATTTTTGGGTGAACTTGGAATGGCTTTGGAATGAGTTAGAATTTTCCCATTGAAACTAATGTAATAATTGTACTCGTCATCCGGAGTTTTTGTTATAAGGGTACGGGTTAGGCACGTATAAAGAGGGAAGAGTGCATAATACACTTTGTGGAGGTCTGTTGTAGAATGACAAGTTGTGGCAAGGGGAACAAAAGAGCTGGTTTTTGATAGTGTGACATGTTTTATGGATGGTTCTGTAGACAAGGGATGACCTTGCCCCTATGATCAGCCAGCGCTGCCTAGGGCCCTTTCATCACCAGCTAATTGTGGAGCCTGGATATGTGGTTGCAGCAATTCTCATGCCTGCACTTTATGGGGCGATTCAATATGAGTCACATGAATGACAGGGATCAATACAGAGCAGGCAGCTGGCACTTGTAGCCTTTTAACAGGGGTCTGAGAATGCCCCAAGGAAGAACTGGGTTTTCCTCCCTAGGAACACTTCTTACACTTCCAGTTGCCTGCTGTAGTGCTCGACAGGAAATTCAGGACATTGTCATACTTTGCAAATGATTAGCAAGGACTTACCAGGAGGCTGCAGGAACCTTTTTGAGCAGGTATTGTAGACAATTTGATATAAGGCAGGTGGGGCTCTGAGAAAATGACTTCTTGGCCAAGAGCAGGTCTTTCCTCCTTTGACTGTTCTTTGTTTCAGTCTCCACCTTTGCATATCTTACTGGAGGGTCTGAATTTGCTGCTAGCTATCCCATATTCTATAAAACAGACCACATTAGACCACATTAGTTTGTCACCCTGAACTTTCTCTTGGTTCTGCTGATGCCACATATGTATCAATGTACGTGTGCCATGTCCACTGTATCTCAGTACACTGTCGCTGTCAACATTTCATTGCTACTGATGATGTCATAGTTATGACAGAATCAGCAAATACCTGCAATAAATAGTAATTTTGTACAATACATACTTAACACAACTACCTTTAATTGAGATGGCTTCAGCAACAGGTAATATCTCTGCAACATTTCCAACCATGTGCATTTTTCTGCAAGCTGTGGACCTTTGACTAAACATGCCAATGAGAAATAACATTACAATAAAAGGGAAAAAAATCTCAAAAACAAAGAGCGTCCATACAAAATCCAGCAGGATAACCCACCCCTGAAATCCAAACATCAGCATGTGCACGCACGCACACGTGTACCCACGCACGCGCGCGCGCGCGCGCGCGCACGCACACACACACACACACACACACACACACACACACACACACACCTTACAATGAGATGGTAGTGGTAGCTTCTGAATGTGAACACTACCATGCCCACATAAGCTGTGGAATCTCTGTTACCTGTTTACTTGGCACCAGAATACTCCACATCTTTTAGAATGTCTGGAATGTTACTGTTCCCCCTGACCCAGTCTTTGTACTTACTTACTCTGAAATTTGTGCCTCCCTGGAATGAGCACTACAATTTCCCATACAATTTCTCTTCTCTGATTGTAGTGACTATAGAGCTAACAACATGAACAGGTGCAGACAGGAAAGAACATATTATATCCATAAAACATCCATCAAGTAATCATATTTTTTCCTGCTCATGTGGAGTACAGCTGGGTTTTGTCACCAGCACAACTGGTTATAGTGTACCTATTATAAAGCTGACTGCAAACTCATGAGTTCCCTGCATTGCACTCAAGCAGAGTGCCAAGAAACCCCAGGTGTAAGTTATGTGGACAAGGATGTGAGTTATTGAGAAGGGTGCCCATAAAAGCCTCTACTCCTTTGACATCTGTAAATGCTACAGTCATTTTAATTGCAATATAGTCATGGAACTATTCATTATTTGTAGCTAAGTGGCTACATCATGAGTCTAATCCAGCCAAAGTTAAGCACATTTATTTAAATTGGAGACCTTAACATGTGGTTAACTTCCCCCCATTAAAATCAAGGGCAGCACAATCCATTGTAACTTTCGAATGGCTGAGTGGGTGCTCTGCCGTTCAAAAGTGTCACAAGTGTGTCGTAAAGCACGTTTGCAACTACTTTAGAGTAAGGGCCACCGGCACGGAGGCCGGCAGCCCTTACTCCACCGCTGGATCGACCCAGCTGCTGGTGGAGGAAGGTAAGGCTCCTGCTGGCAGGAGCAGGGCAGGGTCGGGTGGCGAGGGAGGATGGCAGTTGGCCGAACAGGCCCGGGAGGAGGCGGGGATGGCGGCCGGCGTATCACCGTCCCGTTCCCAGGCTGGCATTGCCGTTACACAGCCTCCTCGGATTTATGCCAGCTCAAGAGCTGGCGGAAATCCAAGGAGGCCCATTGGGGCCTCCCCGCACTATATCGGGGGAAGGGGACGAATGTCCCTTCCCCCGAGGAGACCTTCGGCCCAAGCATGATCGGCCTGGATTGGGGATAGGATCCAGTGGGTGGCCCTAGGGCCACCCATGGATCTTTACGGTGGATTTAACTTGGATTGGATGATGCCCATTATTTATAGTTCCACATATGTTTTTCCCTCAGAAATCCCAAAGAGTGTTGGACAGTGAAGTATTTTACAGTGAAGCTCGTAAGTGTCACATTTTGCTGAATCAAATGAGTAATTTAATTTCAAACATTTGGTTCTATGCAGAGTTCTTAGGATTTATTTTCTGGAACAACAGCCACAAAAATAGACTAAACTGTGAAAATGAACAAATAAAACATACCCAAATGAATTCTGGGTGACTTAAAAAAAATCCAATAATTTTCAGATGACGTTATGTCAAACCTTACTTTCCAAGGAGCATCAGGGTGGAGGAGGCAAAGCAGATCAGTAATCAGTTCCAAGATTTTGTTTAGTTTTGAATTTCAGGAGAGCATGAGGTTTTAGATAATGAGGCACTTACCTAGTGTTTCCCAAACTTTTTCAACCAGTGGCTCTCTTGACCATTGATGACCATTGGCCATGGCTCCCCATTACATTATGTTATGTGACAGGCAGAAAACCACCAGGTGAAGCTTTCTCCCCAATTTCACCTCTTCTGTGAATAATTTCTATGAAGGTAATTTCTCCTCCTTCTATAGGCCCAATCAGAAGTGGGGTGGGTGTTGGCTGGGGCACCCCCTTCTTCCTTCCATCTTTCCTCCACAGGGAACCTGAAGCCACCCTTATGCGGCTCCTCTGGCTAGCTTCCGCTTGCTCCCCTGGGAGCCCCGCCTCATGATGGGGTAATTAGATGCTCTCTGGCATATATTGGGAGGTGCGTTCCCACTTATTAGCAGAGTTCCCTCCTCCACCCAGGCAGACTGCTTTGCTTAGCCACAAAGTGTATTATGCACTGTTCCCTCTTTATACGTGCCTAACCCGTACCCTTATAACAAAAACTCCGGATGACGAGTACAATTATTACATTAGTTTCAATGGGAAATGAATACACACGAGGCATTGCTTTGTAGTTGTAAAAAGAAGAAGAGTTTACTCACAGTTCAGTTTGCATATATACATAGCATCTGACCATCAATCAGAGGTACATCCTAGACTTAAGATAGAACCCCCCTAGAGCTGGGGCTCCCTGCATGGGGTTAGGCTGCAAGATGGCCGCTGGGCTGCAGGAGCAGTGATGGCATCATCTTGCTCGGTGGGCATCAAGAGAAGAAGAGACTGAGTGAGGGGCAAGAAGGAGGAAATAAAGGTCAGGGGCCACACCCCTTCCTGGAACACAGAGGGATTAGAGTAGGAGGTCTTTACATGTGACCAGGCAGTACACCACACCCCCAGTGTCCAGCAGCTAAACGCTGCCCATCCTCCAACACCTCACAGTTTGGGAACCACTGCACTTACCCTTTAAACCAGGGGTAGCCAACCTTTCACCATGAATGCTCCTGGCCCTTTAATGGCTGTATAGGTGAGGGCATTTTAGCAGGTGCAGCTGCTTAAGCAGCACCATCAGCACTTGCAGCTGCCAAGATTCTGTCTTCTACACAACTCTTAATAACGCAGAGTCCCTAATGGTGGAAGGTTGGCCACTCCGGCTTTAAACAAAACGTAGGAGCTCTGCGACTCAGTGGACACAAAGCAACGGTGTAATGGAGAATTCTTTGTATGCCAGAGGGAAGTTATAATAGTTGGCTGAGGTCTGCTCAGCATGATTTCTGGTCTCCAATATATCCTAATTATGGCTAAGCAATTGAAGTGCTCCCCTGAAGGATACAGTTTTAAATGGTGTCTAATACAAGATGATAAAGTATGGCTGGCTAAATGATTGATCTGAAGCAGACTAGATGGGGTTGTGGAAGATACAGGCAGGAAGACTAATGAGATTGGAGTGAAGTCCTTTGCAAAAACTCTTGGAGTCGGAATTGTTGTCGCCCTTTCCCCTCGGTGTAACCTTTTATTTCTTTCTAAACTTACGTTCTCTGAATGTAAAGTGTGTACCATTATGCATTCAAGCAACAGAGTGGAAACATGCGTAACATGACAGCGTGAAAGCTTGCCCAGAGCAACCTCATCTCACACATGACTGTGTTTGAACTCTTTCTCCCCTATGTTTGGTTCCTACTCTAAAGATGGAATCTCATTTCTGGGGGGTGGGGTGGGGTTTGAGAAGAGGCACCCCTGTTGAACAGCTGATGCTACCTTTGGTTCATATTTCAGGTCTCCCGGGGGGACTAATGAAATAAGTAAGAATGTTGGGGGCCAATGTCTGATTTGAATAAGTGTCTGGCACACCTTTCATGTTTTGAGTTGTACTAGCAAACCTTAGGCAAATGACCTGTTAAGTCAGCTGGACCTTTACTTCCATGTGCAATTGTGGAAAGCTAAAGAAACTTATTTACTACATGTATTATGCCCGACCCACACCGCACGAGTTCCGGCACATCCCAGACGTGTGCGGAGCTCGCGCAGCTGTCTGGCCTCCCATTTTGAGAGTTCGCAGCTGAATGCAGGAGACCTGCGCTCTCCCGCATTCAGGCGCGATCTCAAATGACCCCGCTCAAGATTTTGAGGGGGCAGGGACGTGGAGCTACTGCTTTAACCAATCGGAATAGAGGGGGTTTCAGCCAATTGGTGTGCACTTATGTTTAATGCAATCAGCGATTAGAAGGCGGGACAATCAGGAGGGACTAATTGCAGGACGACACTGGCGGAGAGCAGGGCAGCACTTGGAGGCGGGCGGCCAGGCACCTATGCTCGCACGCCTCCACGCCGGAACTTGTGTGGTGTGGGTCGGCCTTAAGTCACCCTGTGACCAAGTGCTCAAGGCAAAAAAGATATCTTGTATAACTAGACCTTTAACTTACAGCAGCATAATTTGAGCATCAGTGTGGTGACGTGGTTACGGTGCTGAACTAGGGAGACCTGGGCTTGAATCCTCACAGAACTCATTGGGGCAAGCTCTTGGGCCACTCACCTCCTTTCAATCTAACCTACCTCACAGGGTTGTTGGGAGGATCAAGAAGGGGCCACCCCTGTATGCTCTCAGTTCCTTGAAGGAAGAGCGGGATAGAAATAGAATTGTATTTTTTTAAAGTGCTATTGTCTCAGGCAAGATCAGAGCAGTCTAATTTGGGAATTCCATACTGCTGGTAATTGCTACTTTTAATGCAAGGTCAAATGGCATAATGGAATGTTTTCAATTCTTGTATTGATTTTTGGAGATGAAACTGTTCACAGTGTTGTGAAAATCATGTGTCTGTGAAGTGAGCGAATTGCTGCCAAGGATTTCCAGAAGCTCATCAAGAGATGCTGCCTGACTCACCAAGAACTTGGGGGCAGTAAACAGGGGAACTCCCACTGCACTTCTCCAGCAACACCACGGATGGGAAGGCTGGGGAACAGGGGAAGAGGCACATTGGCTAGGAAGGGATTCTTTGCATTGTGAAGGCTGTGGACCAAATCCTGGATATGATGGTGAACATTTAGAGCGCATCTGAGAAAACTGGGAACCTTGGAGATCAGTTCCTACATGTGTATCCTGAGACCCTTTGGGCACTCCTTATGCCTCTCTGAGTAGAGAGGGTATGGGGTAACTGCTCCCTCATTTTCACAGTCCCTCTCTGTCTTCCTGGTAGAAGTGTAGAATCAAAGGAGTATAGCTTCTGTTAATTCCAGGCTGAAAGTCAAATACTTGGCTGTGAAACTGACACGTGGGCATACCTAGATTAGATTCCATGCTAGATACCTAGATTAGATTCCATGCTAGATACCTAGATTAGATTCCATGCTAGATACCTAGATTAGATTCCAGGACGTCTGGCTCAGTTGGTAGAACGTTCGTCTCACAAATGCCTGGAGATCTGAAAGACAGCAGTTCAAGACGGCTGGAAGTCTGTCGGAGAGCTGCTGGCATGCCGAGCTGATAAGCTGCAGAGCCTCTGTGGGGGAGTGGAGCTGCAAGCTGAGCACTTGAGTGGCAGTCAAGGTTGCCTGTCAGCTGAAGCGTGCTGAGGCAAACATCAGAGAGAGAGAGAGAGAGAGAGAGAGAGAGAGAGAGAGAGAGAGAGAGAGAGAGCTGGACTGTGAAAGCAACATCTCGAATGAAGGGTTCTACAAAAGATTAGAATGTTATTATATTGTAAAAACCCCTTGGGCTTTAGAACAGCCTTGAATTAAAGTCGGAGGAGAAATCCAATGACCAGAAAGGCGGTATATAAATACTGTATATTATTATTATTATTATTATTATTATTATTATTATTATTATTATTATTATTATTATTATTATTATATAGGACATTTGGCAGGGCAAGTCTGGGTGTAAAAAACATCAATATATGGTAGGCATTTGCAACGTTGCCCCTCCGAAATGCAGGTAGGGTATCCCATTTAGATTTTTGAGGGTTACATGTCATTTCTACAACAATATATATTCCCAACTCACTGTGACCCCAGGTTTCTAGGTGTCCCAGGACAATACTGTTCATGAACGTGTCCAGTCCCCCAGGTATTTCAGACCAGACTTGGATTCTGGAGTCCAGTTTGAAATGAATCTATGGTGATGACTCCCCCAATTCCCTCATTGGTAATTCTTTTTTTTTTCTGCCTGTGTCTTTTATTGAGGAGTTTTCAGGATAGAGTGTAGGAAGGTAGATTAAACTCTTGCTGAGTTTTTAAAAAGCGTGGAGATTTGATGTGGGACATGCAGGGATGGGGAACCGGCGGCCTGCGGGCCGGATCCGGCACCCGGAGAGATCCGGTCCGCGCGAGCCTGGACCCGATTCCATCGGGTCCGGCCCGCGCGCGCTCGGAGCGGAGGCTCTGGAGCCTCGGGAGGCCCCGCACGCGCTCACATTGCCGAACTTACTCTCAACCCGGCTGTTATAGACATGCGCAGAAACAGCCGGGTTGAGAAGAGGGTCACGCGAGATCGCACGACCTCTTCTCAACCCAGCTGTTTCTGCGCATGTCTATAACAGCCGGGTTGAGAGTAAAACGGGAGACAGACCAAGCCCGTGCTCCGTGCAGTGCGTGCGTCGCTCCGGCTGCGTTGCCGCGCCGGACGCACGCTAGGGGGCTGGAAGGGACATTTGCATGTCCCACCAGATCGCAGCAGAGGAGCAACGGAGAGGGGGGGAGAGAACGGGAGACAAGATGGCTGTCATTGATATTGTGTGACTGTCGCAGGCCAGGCACGTACTGAAAATTGTCCTATGTTCAGGATTTCCGTGGCATTGACAGAGAAGGGGAGAGAAGAAGAGAGAGAGATCTCAGCCCAGAGGGTTTCAGGAAGCCGAGTAGCTAAGTGACTGAGCGAGGGGGGATAGGAGAGCCCCAGGCCTAGCGAGGTTCGAAGAGAGAAAAACAATGGAAAACAGACGACTGATCGCCATTAATATGGTACTTGCATGGTTTCTTTTCGTTTTTTTTAAACCCCCAGGGTCAGAAATCTTGTTTTGCTTTTGAGTAATTGGGTACCCTTTTTTAAAAGTAAAGGTCAACATTATGGTCATGATGAAGATATGTTGAATTCGCCTACCAGTGTAATTTCCCCATGAAGAAAAATACTCAATTGAAATATGTATGTATTGGAAAGATTGGAAAGATACATACGTTTTGTGCAAAGATGGGCATGATAAAGGACAAAAAAGGCAAGGACCTAACAGAAGCAGAAGAGATTAAGAAGAGATGGCAAGAATACACAGAAGAACTATACAAGAAAGATCTTAATGTTCCTGATGACCACGCTGGTGTGGTCACTGACCCAGAGCCGGACATCCTAGAGAGTGAAGTCAAGTGGGCCTTAGGTAGCATTACTAACAACAAAGCTAGTGGAGATGATAATATCCCAGCTGAGCTACTTAAAATCCTAAATGATGATGCTGTGAAAGTGCTGCACTCAATATGCCAACAAATTTGGAAAACTCAGCAGTGGCCAAAGGATTGGAAAAGGTCAGTTTACGTTCCAATTCCAAAGAAGGGCAGTGCCAAAGAGTGTTCAAACTACCGTACAATTGCACTCATTTCGCATGCTAGCAAGGTTATGCTCAAAATCCTACAAGCTAGGCTTCAGCAGTACGTGGACCGAGAACTACCGGACGTACAAGCTGGGTTTCGAAGAGGCAGAGGAACTAGAGATCAAATTGCCAACATGCGCTGGATCATGGAGAAAGCACGAGAGTTCCAAAAAAACACCTACTTCTGCTTCATTGACTACGCAAAAGCCTTTGATTGTGTGGATCACAACAAACTGTGGCAAATTCTTAAAGAGATGGGGGTACCAGACCACCTTACCTGTCTCCTGAGAAACCTGTATGCGGGTCAAGAAGCAACAGTTCGAACCGGCCATGGAACAACTGATTGGTTCAAAATTGGGAAGGGAGTACGGCAAGGCTGTATATTGTCACCCTGCTTATTTAACTTATATGCAGAGTACATTATGAGAAATGCAGGGCTGAATGAATCACAAGCCGGAATCAAGATTGCCGGGAGAAATATCAACAACCTCAGATATGCAGACGATACCACCCTAATGGCAGAAAGTGAAGAAGAACTAAAGAGCCTCTTGATGAGGGTGAAAGAGGAGAGTGCAAAAGTTGGCTTGAAACTCAACATTAATAAAACTAAGATCATGGCATCGGGTCCCATCAATTCCTGGCAAATAGAAGGGGCAGAAATGGAAGCAGTAACAGATTTTACTTTTTTGGGCTCCAAGATCACTGCAGACGGAGACAGCAGCCATGAAATTAAAAGACGCTTACTCCTTGGAAGGAAAGCTATGGCAAACTTAGACAGCATAATAAAAAGCAGAGATATCACCATGCCAACAAAAGTTCGTATAGTCAGGGCGATGGTGTTCCCAGTAGCAATGTATGGTTGCGAGAGTTGGACCATAAGGAAGGCTGAGCGCCGAAGAATAGATGCTTTTGAACTGTGGTGCTGGAGAAGACTCCTGAGAGTCCCTTGGACTGCTAGGAGATCAAATCAGTCAATTCTAAATGAAATCAAGCCTGACTGTTCCCTGGAAGGACAGGTACTAAGGCTGAAACTCAAATATTTTGGCCACCTAATGCGAAGAGAGGACTCTCTGGAGAAGACTCTGATGCTGGGAAAGATTGAAGGCAAAAGGAGAAGGGGAAGGCCAAGGATGAGATGGTTAGACAGCATCACCGATGCAACAAACATGAAAATGAGCGAACTCAGGAAGATAGTGGAGGACAGGAAGGCCTGGCGGGATATGGTTCATGGGATCACGAAGGGTCGGACACGACTTAACGACTGAACAACAACAACAACAAATGTATTGGAAAATATAGTCGTATTAAATATAATATAAATATAGTCGTAGTCTGTCTGGAAAGGGGGGGTGACTGTGACAACCCCTTCCAAAGTATATTAAATATAATTAGTACTTGCAAAGCAGAGGCAGGGGAGAATCTTAACAGAAATATCGTCTAAAACACTCTGTTTCCCACTCCGATTATTGCTGGTGGCTTGCAAAGGGGGGGGGAAATGGTATTTGGAACCATTGAAATTCCCGATATTATGTGCAGATTATGTGGTGTGTGCACGTGCAACCAATCCACATACCCCCTCCATATTCCTTATATCAGTTTTCCCCTACTTTTTCGGCACCTGGGACGGGTCTCCTCATAGAAACTTTCAACACAGAAGGGGGATGGTACTGGGGGGCGCTGCGCAAAATTACACCACGTGACGCCACAGCGCAAAAACGTGCAAGGGTTTGGGAGGGCTGCAGGGCAGGCAAAACATTTTGCTCACACATACCACAAGAAAGCCTCATCGCCACTCTCGTTGAGGGACGCCAAACGTTCAGTGGATTAAGTGTGTAATCTTTGTTAATCTGTTTGATTTGAAGTCATGACTGACTTATCTCAGTAGTGCTGTCCAGGTCTCCTAACAGAAAACACTCTGTGATTACAGGCTCTACGGCATGAAAGGAGAAGAAGAATATTAGCTGCCATTGCAGTGGCATATGCGGTTCCTCAGAGGAGACCCAGAAGATGGTGGGTGAGGCCCATTAACCAGCGAAGGTACCAACATGGGGTCTTCAATAATCTCATACAGGAGATGAGACTGGAAGATTCTGAGAGTCACTACGCATTCTTTCGAATGTGTAGGGAGTAGTTTGACAAACTGCTGACCTTAGTAGGGCCAAGACTCCTGAGGCAGACAACAAATTACAGGCAGCCAATCAGTCCCCCTCAACGACTTGCAATCACACTGAGGTTTCTTGCCACTGGAGACTCTTACACCAGTATCGCTTTGGCTTTCCGGTGTGGAAGAACAACTGTGGGAAAGATAGTTCAAGAGGCCACTATTGCACTCTGGGACGTGTTGTGGCCTACCTACATGCCGGTTCCCGACCTACATATGTGGCAGAAAATTGCAAGAGACTACTGGGATAAATGGCAGTTTCCAATGTGTATTGGTAAGCATGCCCTGTGAATGCCGAAAATAAACACCTTTGCCATTTTCAATGTTTTGATACAACAATTCTGCAAATCTGTTCTTTATTTATAGGTGCCATGGATGGAAAGCATGTCTACATCCAAGCACCAGCAAATGGTGGCTCCATGTGGTTCAATTACAAGAACTCATACTCCATTGTATTGCTCGCACTGTGTGATGCAGACTACAAGTATACCATAGTGGATGTTGGAGCTTATGGGAAACAGAGTGATGGTGGTGTATTTGGTGAGAGTGCATTCGGGAAGGCATTGCTTGCTGGAACTGTGGAATTGCCTCCTGCCACGAACATCCCAGGGACATCCATCACGGTTCCACCAGTCATCGTCGCAGACGAAGCATTTCCACTGCTTCCGAACCTCATGAGGCCTTTTCCAAGGAGGAACCTCACAGCTGCCCAATCAGTTTTCAATAGGAGACTTTCAAGAGCGAGGTGAGTCTCTGAGAATGTGTTCGGCATCACCTGTGCCAAATGGAGGGCTGTGTTAGACTGCCTATACGTGGGTCCAGACACTGCAGAGGCCATTGTTAAAAGTATCTGTGCACTGCACAATTATCTCAGAGTGGAGGAGTCCAAACTGCCACCAGACATGCAATGATACTGCCCCGTGGGCAGGGGCGTCGCGACGACGCGTGACACCCCTGAGCGGGGGGGCGCGTCACCCTTAAGGGGGAGGCTCCGCCCCCGCGCGTGACGTCACGCGCAGGAGCGGAGCGCCCTCCCCGCTCCGTTTTTGGCTCATTTTGGAGCCAAACGGACCCAGGGGAGGGCGGGCGGGCCCACCTCCACCACAAAAATGTAAGTGGGGGCGCCGCGCGTCACCCCTATACGCGCGACGCCCCCCGGCGGCCCGCCCCCCCGCTTCCCCCTGTCGACGCTAGTGCCCGTGGGCTATGTGGACCGTACGACTGAAAATGGAAGTATAGTGGATGGGCTATGGCGACAAGAAGTGGGTGGGGCACCTTTGAGTGGAGTAGGTCGCCAGGGTGCAAATAGCTACTGTCAGACAGCAGGCCAGATAAGAGAAAGATTCTTAAATTATTTCTCATCCACTGAGGGAAAGGCTCACTTTGCAGAGAGCACTAGTTATGTGTACAGTGATGTATGAAAATAAAAACTAGGTGTGTTTATTAATGTGGTGTATATGTTGGGTTCCTTTGCAGTTGCACTTTGTCAAGCACAGGAACTAGACGTACGGTTTGACACATGAACAACAGCATACTGTTAACTTTGAAATTTCAATTTAATAAACAAACAATAAATAACTGTTTTCAAACATTGAAAAAAAACTGGTCTCATTGGTTCGAGCCATGCGCCATCTCCTCCTGGATTACGCTCCATACACGCGCCACAATGCGTCCCTTTGTCTCTTGAGACTCATCTTTGAATACTGCCGCAAAGTTTTTAAATATCCCGGTGTAGGGATCCTCTTTTTCTAATAGTAATTCAGCTGGAACTGCCATTGGCGCATTCATAGCTTGTACAACTCGCTCCAGTGCAGACTGCTGGAGTCTTCTCCTCTTGCCTGGTACAACAGGTTCTGAAATCACAAATATGGGAATTATATGTTTTTGCTTAGCTCATGTTACTGTTCTGAACAAATATCTGACAGGTCGGTGTCAGACATGTAATATCCAGGTGCAAACTTAACGCTGTACCATACAGCGTTTCCTTGGGCCAGCCACTGTATTCTATGCCTACCACCAAGAGGTATTGTGAGGTTCAAAGACGGGAAAGATGGGAACCATGTGCACGTACCAGAGCTCCTGGAATGGACGTATAAACTGCTAAAAATACTACAGTAATATAAATGAGTCTGCTTGCGCAGCGAGTACTACCTGAATGGGTTTCCGGAGGTGTGTACACTTCCTGAGTGCTCTCCTCAACGTCACCATGGTCACTAATTTCACTCAAATTTAAAGTCACTGTGTCTTCTTGTGAGGTGCAGGGCTGTTCAGTGATCGCAGAACATGACTCGGAGGGCTGGGGGCTGGGGGCCGTGCGCTGGCCTTCAATGTCATCATGTCTTTGTAGTTTCCAGAAGTGCTAAAGTCAATTTTTTTTACATATGTTATGTATATCATGATATGTAGGACAGTGGTTCCCACCTTCTTAGTACTGTGATAAACTTTTTAAGAAGACACTCCACTGGGACCTCAATAGCTTTAAGAGATAGTAAAAGAAGGTGATCTAGAAACAATATAGTTTTTTTTATAAGTAATATTTTGTTGGTTTATTTATTTGCAAAAAACAATTCATTTCTGGTATTCAGGCAGCCCTAATGAATAGCCTCAAGGTTTAGTTATGTGACCCAGCATTCCCCTGCCACTAATACCTGTCATTGACAGACTTGGGGGGGGGAACAAACAGACAAAAAGAGACGTTCAACATTCAAACATTCTTCTCCCTGCGTTCTTACACAAGCTAGCAAATGCATATACTCATTTCAGGAACACCAGACCATTATTAAACTGAGATTGGTCTGAATACAATTTACATTGCAGTGATTTTGTACCTTTTAGTCTTAATTGAAGGATTCAGGAAAACGAGGTACTTCGATACGATCCTCTATGACAGTATCCGCCCCAGATCCACTTTTCCTGTACATATCGGTCACGTATGTTCTTCCATTTACCTGTGCAAGTGGTAACTGAGGAGGAAAGCGGTGGAAGTTACTGCAATGCACACTCCAAATCACATTCCTGCCCTGCACACTTCAGCGCGACTGAACAGAGCATGGCATGGTTGGGCGCGCACACACACACACACACACACACACACACACACACACACACACACAGAGCAGTTTTACACTTTCATTAATATTTGAAGAGGCCACATGTGAATGGAGAGGTGAGGATGCGTCCGGCAGTGCATAAGAACATGAAAACACCTTAGAGCAGCTTGTCACGGAACCGACCAGAGGACAGGTGACTCTGGACTTGATATTGTGTGGCACTCAAGATCTGGTCAGGGAGGTAAATGTTACCGAACCGTTGGGGAACAGTGACCATGCTGCGATCTGTTTCGCCATGCATGTCGGAGGGAGAGTGCCGAGCAAATCTGACACGAAAACCCTTGACTTCCGAAGGGCAGACTTCCCCAAAATGAGAAGACTAGTTAAGAAAAAGCTGAAAGGGAAGGTAAAAGGAGTCCAATCGCTCCAGAGTGCATGGAGGCTGTTTAAAACAACAGTCATAGAGGCCCAGCGGGAGTGTATCCCACAAAGGAGGAAGGGCTCGACCAAGTCCAGGAGGATGCCGGCATGGCTAACAAGCACAGTTAAGGAGGCTATAAAAGGCAAGGAAGCTTCCTTCCGTAAATGGAAGTCTAGCCCTAATGAGGAAAATAAACAGGAGCACAAACTGTGGCAAAAGAAATGTAAAAAGATGATACGGGAGGCCAAGAAAGACTTTGAGGAACGTATGGCAGGCAACATAAAAGGGAATAATAAAAGCTTCTTCAAATATGTTAGAAGCAGGAAACCTGCCAGGGAAACGGTGGGTCCGCTGGATGGTGAGGGAGAGAAAGGGGTGATAAAAGGGGACTTGGAGACTGCAGAGAAATTAAATGAGTTCTTTGCATCTGTCTTCACGGCAGAAGACCTCGGGCAAATACCGCTGCCGGAACGGTCTCCCCTGACTAAAGAATTAAGTCAAATAGAGGTTAAAAGAGAAGATGTCTCAGACTTAATTGACAAAATAAAGATCAATAAATCACCAGGCCCGGATGGCATCCACCCAAGAGTTCTGAAGGAACTCAAGAATGAAGTTGCTGACCTCTTAACCCAAATATGCAACTTGTCCCTTAAAACGGCCACTGTGCCAGAGGATTGGAGGATAGCTAATGTCACGCCAATCTTTAAAAAAGGAAGGAGGGGGGACCCGGGAAACTACAGGCCGGTCAGCCTAACATCTGTTCCAGGGAAGATGGTGGAAAGTCTCATTAAGGATAAAATCTTAAAATACATAGAAGAACAAGCTCTGCTGAGGGAGAGTCAGCATGGCTTCTGCAAGGGGAAGTCTTGCCTCACAAACCTGTTAGAATTTTTTGAAAAGGTCAACAGGCATGTGGATGCGAGCGAACCCGTGGATATTATATATCTGGATTTTCAGAAGGCGTTTGACACGGTCCCTCATGAAAGGCTCCTGAGAAAACTCCACAGTCAGGGAATAAGAGGGCAGGTCCTCTTGTGGATTAGGAACTGGTTGAAGACCAGGAAACAGCGAGTGGGAGTCAATGGGCAATTTTCACAATGGCGAGAGGTGAAAAGCGGTGTGCCCCAAGGATCGGTCTTGGGACCGGTGCTTTTCAACTTATTCATAAATGACCTGGAGTTGGGGATAGACAGTGAGGTGGCCAAGTTTGCGGATGACACTAAACTTTTCCGGGTGGTAAAGACCAGCAGGGATTGTGAAGAGCTCCAGAAGGATCTCTCCAAACTGGGAGAATGGGCAGCAAAATGGCAGATGCGCTTCAATGTAAGTAAGTGCAAAGTGATGCACATTGGGGCAAGAAACCAAAATTTCACATATACGCTAATGGGTTCTGAGTTGTCTGTGACGGATCAAGAGAGAGATCTTGGGGTCCTGGTGGACAGGTCGATGAAAGTGTCGACCCAGTGTGCGGCGGCTGTGAAGAAGGCCAATTCCATGCTCGGGATCATTAAAAAGGGGATTGAGAATAAAACGGCCAATATCATTATGCCTTTGTACAAATCGATGGTAAGGCCACATCTGGAGTATTGTGTCCAGTTCTGGTCACCATACCTCAAAAAGGATATAGTTGAATTGGAAAAGGTGCAGAAAAGAGCGACCAGAATGATTAGTGGGCTGGAGCACCTCCCTTACGAGGAAAGGCTACAGCGTCTGGGGCTTTTCAGCCTAGAAAAAAGGCGCCTGAGGGGGGACATGATTGAGACGTATAAAATTATGCATGGGATGGAGAGAGTGGATAGAGGGAAATTCTTCTCCCTCTCGCACAACACCAGAACCAGGGGACACGCACTAAAATTGAGTGGAGGGAGAGTTAGAACAGACAAAAGAAAATATTTCTTTACCCAGCGTGTGATTCATCTGTGGAACTCCTTGCCACAGGATGTGGTGATGGCACCTGGCCTAGATGCCTTTAAAAGGGGTTTGGACAAATTCATGGAGGAAAAGACCATCACAGGTTACAAGCCATAAGCAACCTCCTGGTTTTAGAAGTGGGTTTTCTCTGTGCCAGGTGCAAGGGAGTGGCGACTGGACACAGGTATCTTGTTGTCTCGTGTGCTCCCTGAGGCATCTGGTGGGGCCACTGTGTGACACAGGAAGCTGGACTAGATGGGCTTTTGGCCTGATCCAGCAGGGCTCTTCTTATGTTCTTATGTTCTTATGAAAAGAGCCTGGCTGCTGGATCAGGCCAAAGGCCCATCTAGTCCAGCTTCTTGTATCACACAGTGGCCCCACCAGCTGCCTCGGGGAGCACACACCTAACAAGATAACCTGTTTCCTGCTGCCACTCCCCTGCACCTGGCACAGAGAAAACCCACTTCTAAAACTAGGAGGTTGCTTATGTCTTGTAACCTGTGATGGTCTTTTCCTCCATGAATCTGTCCAAACCCCTTTTAAAGGCATCTAGGCCAGGTGCCATCACCACATCCTGTGGCAAGGAGTTCCACAGATGAATTATACGCTGGGTAAAGAAATATTTTCTTTTGTCCATTCTGTCTCCCTCCACTCAATTTTAGTGCATGTCCCCTGGTTCTGGTGTTGTTTGAGAGGGAGAAGAATTTCCCTCTATCCACTCTCTCCATCCAGTGCCTAATTTTATACGTCTCAATCATGTTCCCCCCCACCTCAGGCGCCTTTTTTCCAGACTGAAAAGCCCCAAACGCTGTAGCCTTTCCTAGGCAAGCGTTTGGTCTGGATGCATCATGCATCCAGATCAAACGCTGGGGTCCGGCGAGAGCCTCTGGGAGGAACGTTTGGACGCCTCCCCTCGCCAATGCACAGATTTTGGTACGTTGTTCATGCTATGTCAATGCACAGGGAGCGACGTGCGTCATCCTTTTTGCCTCCTTGTGCACATGCGCACAACGAGCCGAGTGCAACGTACTTGAAGGTAGGTGACGCGCAGTGGCAGGGGGCCCAAGCGTCACCCCTGCGTCGGACTGATGCCAATGCAATCCCCGACAACGGCTTCCAACTGAGGAGACAATGAATATGATACGGTACAGTGGAAATACCTGTCAAGTTTAGGGCTGAGGCTACCTCCTCCCATGCCCTCTGCCTGGCGTTGTAGTTCTTGTAATCCTTACTGGCCATACTGTATAGACATGGTCTCTTTTGAACTTCACAGACCAGGTCTATGTCCAAGGACCATTCCCCTGCCATTTCTAGTACTGTATTGTTTTATTTTGCTACTACAACAAATGTGACTAGAACAGTGTAGAGAGCTGCCGGCAATGCTTTCCCGCGCTTTTCAATTTGGCCACCAGAGTGCTCACTTCCCTCTGCCTGCCACTCAATCACTTTATTTCCTTTGAATGGCTACTGAGGGATCTGTGTCCCGCCTCCAGGGGGCTGGGACACGGACGGAACGGGACAAACGTTGCCAGAGCTGGGCTTGGGGCAGCTGAAGCGTTTACGCGCCCGTGGCTGACGACGTCTGACGGCGGCTGCCAGGAGCAGAAACGGAGCCATGTCACACTGACCAAACGTGCCCGCAGCATGGACGCACCCCCGTGCCGCACGGAGCACGGGTTTGGTCTGTCACCGGCTTAAGTCCGGCGATGTGAGCGCGCGCGGGGCGGCTGAAGATAAAGTAAGGAGGAGAGCGATGGGGGTGGGGGGTGGGAGGAGGAGAGCTTGGGGGGGCGCCTGTTTGCGGTGGAGGGGACACAGGGGTTCCCCACCCCTGTGCTAGAGTGATAGTGCAAAGAGGGTGTGTCACTTGCACATGAGTTTTTGAACAGGCTGGGTTTTGTACATATGCCTTTAGGGAAAGTAAAATCTCACCTTATCCAAATCACCTGAGATCACCATTCTTCAACATAAATATTAGCATATAGGATAAAAATTCTATTTAAGATATATTAGAATAAAAACAAAGAAGTATGTGGCACTAACAATACAACTTTGGAATGCTAACGAAGTAATTTAGTTAACTAAAGAAAACTGTATTGTGGAACACAGAAACTTATTTCGTTTTTATATTGTATATCATTAAAAATTATCTACCTATACTGATATGGTGGTTTCCAAGCACATTATTTCCTGGGCAAAATATCTAAAGTCAATACTTGGAGTTGTTTTCTATTGCCAGCCTTTTTTGAAAATCATTTTTTCTTCTTCATACATGCTTACTGTAAATTTATCCAGAACTCATTTAAAGATGACACCCCCACCCCAAGACATAAATATCACACTTGCTTTAAACAAACCTGTGGCACATTTTATGGTATTTTCTGTTCAATGAACCATAAAGATCGTTTTTGATGCAGTACAGTTGAGATGAATACGCTTTAGGCTGCTATCATAAGTACATTTCAAAGCAGGTTCCATTGAATATTATCACCAGGGACCTCAATTTGTTGCAAAGCCACAATTGCACCTTTAATAATGGAATGTGGCTTCCAGTGCAGTTATTCCAGAGCACACCTTGGCTTTCCCTTAAACAAACAAACAAACAAAAACAGAATGTATTTCTAGCTCTCATTGCTGCAGAGCTACATTTAAGTCTGTGGGTGATGTTTGCTAAAGGCTCTTTCAACTAGAGCAGCGATTTTCAACCTTTTTTAATCTCAACATGGCACACTGACAAGGCACTAAAATTGTCAAGGCACACCATCAGTCTGTTGGACAACTGACAAGGCACACCATGCTGCCTGCAGGGGGCTCACATCCCCCAATGAGCCTACTAATAAAATACCCTCCCCAAACTCCTGTGGCACACCTGTGGACCATTCACGGCATACCAATATGCCACAGCACAGTGGCTGAAAACTGCTGAACTAGATTATTGTCTCTTGTAATTCTAGTAGTTAGAGAAAGGGACCTGGTCACTTCTCCCTATCCCTTCCTATGGAGACCATTCCCTACTCTGGCCTGTCCATCTTTCATGCATAGCATTCATTCCTGTTTCTTGTTGGCAGAGCTGTGGAAAAAAGCAACTCATTCACAGCGGAGTGGAGCGGAGCTACACAAAGCGCTTTACATACATACTGCAAGAGAAGCAATTGCTCATTGCCGCTGAGGCAGGAAGACATAAAACAACAAGACAGGAGAAGAAGCCAATGAGAAGTCTAATGGAGGTAGGAGAGAGAGCAACCCACAAGTCTTTAAAACTAGAAACTGAATAGGTAACAGCTCCCCCTACTGGTGGGGATGAACACACACACACACAAACACAAACACACACACATTCACACCCACTGTTACTGTAGGTGCACATGCTATTGATCTTCTAACATTTCTTCCTTTGAAACTACATAATTTTGCAATCATACTCATACTTGATGAACACGTGTGACAAAGTCTGTAAGATGCTACCACTTTACGTGATTCTGGATGGAGAGTAGGTCAGAATTAATCTTAAATCATGGAAATAAACAAGGTATTGCTCAGACCTTATGGTGGTGAGAGAAATTAATTCAGTAGTAGTATAAATTAATGAAGTGGTATTAATTAATATCCTAGCCCTGAGCAAGGAAATACATGAATCAAAGAGCATTTTAGCCATAAAATTAAGCAATCCCATATCTCTCAGTTCCGAGATCCCATCTGTAATATAGGGTAACAGCACTGACCTTCCTTACAGAGAAGTTGTTGTAGGATTATTAAGATCATATACGTGCACTGAACATTCGGAAGTAAACGCTATGTATTCCATCCATGCCATTTCCCAACATTCTTTTCCGCTCTCCTAATGTTCTGTCTCACAGAGGCCTGGTCTTCACATGTAGCAGAAGGGAGGTGATGGAGATCTGACATGGTAGAATGGACTGCACCACTTCAGACCTGTGGAGACCATAGCATGGGGAGGAGGGTAGATTTAGCTATTTTGTTTCGTGCTGCAGTTTTAGCAAAAATCCAAAGCCATTTGCCCTCAGGAAGGAAGCTTCCATTGATCCCAAGATTCTAGTAGCTTCAGAATCAGTGGAGAAGATTTTATCTGGACTACGGTGCAGGAAGGAAAGACTTAACCTCCCTCTCCCCATGCTGTTGTCCAAACTGGATCAGGCTTCCCCTTAGCTACTATTTTAAAAAATGACACACATACATACTGTATATAGAAAAATGATGACATGTTGTTGAATGTTGGCCCTTTGTGTGATCAAGAAACAGAGTCTAGTATGGGGTGATGCAGATCAGTGCAGGCTTGATTTTGAATGCCTCATCATGTTATTAGGGGTAGATAACAGGTTTGGCCTCCACCAGGGACATGCAGTCAGGGGAGGCACAGCCTCATTGGACCCAACAAGTAAATAAAAAGTAAACTGGAACGGAAGCTTTCATGGCCAGCGATTATCTTACACGATTTGGGATATACGGATAAAGATGCCATGTAGTTGTAAAGCCCAAGTAGAATTAAGAACAATATCCAATCGCTGATCGTGGGTTTCCAATTACTGGTAGCCGCAAGCAGGAAAAAATACATTTAAAATCCAAGGAAGAACGTTGCGAAGACCAACGTTTCGTTCCTGAGCTTGGAACTTTTTCTAGGTAGCAATCCGAAGGATTGAAGGTGGAATCAAAGGAGCCTGGAAGCCTCTTGGTTAAAAGGAAAAAAGTGTGGGAAGAAGCAAAGTTAATTAGTAGCGGAACTGCATTGGAGCCGGAAATGACAGCCGCGCTGACCGCAAATGACCTCATGTCAGTTCATTCACTTTTTTCTCTGTTTCTTTCTGGAATGCTTTATGAATAATTGGGAACCATATTTTATTCACGTAGGAGAGATCCTGTTGCCTGTTAATCACCCCCCCCCTTACCGGTCTCTTACTGATCTCTAATGCTTCCAAATTTTGGAGGATTTTGACATTGTTATCACTCTTCAGGCACTTGGTATTTTCAAATAAAATGGTGTGACCTGTACTCTCTCTCTCTCTCTCTCTCTCTCTCTCTCTCTCTCTCTCTCTCTCTCTCTCTCTCTCTCTCCTCTGTGTGTGTGTGTGGCCGGCCTCCCCAGCCTTGGACCTCACCGCACATCATTGGCCTTCACACCAGTGGTGTCACCCTTTCTTTTCTTCTTCATAAGTTAACATTTTCACTCCTGTGGGGAAAAGTAAAGAACTGCATGTGGGGACAAGATTGCACAGAGTGCAAAACCTGTTCTCCACCTCCCTGGGCCATCACTGTGGTATTGCTTTGCTGGAGGCTGCATCCCGTGAACCCTTCCAAGGCCTCCTTCTGTGCACCCTTCACCCATTATAATGACATGCATTTTGTTAGGTGTTATTAAATAGTCGAGAAGTAGCCATGCAGCTCAGTCTGAGTGCAGCAAGAAAACAAGTTGCAGCGCCTTCGAGAATAACTGCTTTGCTACAGCGTGAGCTTTCAGAGGCAACAAATGGCTTCGTCAGGTATATAACGAAGCAATTCCAGACGGATTTCTTATGGCAGAGCATTTGTAGAGGAACCACATTGTTAGATGAATGGTTTAGTAAGTTGGTAGGTATGTTTGATAGATTTCACTTCATCCAGCTAAAGCTTGCACCTCCCATAGTGATGAATTCCAAAAGGTTAGCTGAGTGAGGCTGCTGCAATCTGAAGCACAATTACCAGGGAGAAAGTCTCAGCTGAACTCAAAGGGCTTTACTATGGAGTAAACATGCTTCCGATCATCAAAACGTTGATATCATGATGATAAATGTCTTAGGCTGCAAGCCTCTGCACACCATTCTGGCAGTCAGTCCCATCTGGAACTCAGTGGGACTTAGTGGGGAGGAAGCGTCTTTAGGAGTGCTCTGTTCAGAGCCACAGTCTATGACACGGTTCAATACTGTATGTAATGGTCTTTCTCTTTCCTGTGTTTTATTCTTTAGAAGTAGTAGCTGGGGGTGGAAATGGGGTCCAAATAGGGTTAGAACTGGGATGCACGGGGAGGGGAACCTGACCCTTTCCCTCCTATAACACTTAAAAATCACCTTGTCCAAACTGTCTCCAATGGCACCTTTCAGAGGTATTTTTTTAAATGGAAAAACAGCATGAGGTCCAATAAGGCTTTCCTCATGATGAGGAAAAGATTCTACCCCCCTCCCTAGGCACCCTGGTCCCAATCTGGATCCACCTCCCCTGCAGGCTGCTATTTTTTTTTTAAAAAAAGATACTAAAATTTGATAATGTGTTAAATGTCTTCCCTTTTCACCCTCCATCTTGGAGGTGCCACAGACAGGACTCACTGTTCTAAGGGTCTGAGTCTTTTCTGGAACTTTTTATTTTTTCAAACAGTTTTTCTGGAACAAATACTCCCTTTCATTAAGCTAGAAGCCCTCCCCATTTGTGATCTCCTGCAGATGGGAAAGAAAATGTGATGTTTGTGTTTGTATGCTTTCAAATGAAATATGCCAACTGGTCACTGGACCATGTTATTTTGTCTCTCAGACACTTTGTACCATCCCCCATTGCTAAAAACATGAGGAACCAGATTGGTGATATCAGGACAAAACAGCTGTAGGCAGCCAGATCAGGACGGGAAGAGAGAATATCATTCAAGTAATGCCTGCGGGAAAGTCTTTATCGCTTAAAGTAGCCTTTACCCTAATCAAAATTCATAACAATCCTTTAATGGCCATTGTAAACCAAATCCATTCGCTGTGAGTTATTGTCAGTGATGGAAAGCAGACAGTAAAATAGTGGTGCTTGATGAATATTATTAACAGCACCATAGGAAGGAGTCAAACTGCATGAAACTTCTAATTTCCTGAAAAGTACATAAAGACGTGCAAGCCAAGGAGTTTAGCAAACTGCAAGGTATCTCCCCACCCCACCCCAAACACGATGTTTCTGTTTCGGGATGCAAGAGCAGCCTTCAGGCTTAGGTAATTCTGAAAAAATAGGCATGCATGCAATTTTCGCATGCCATCATGTTACATGGGCGTATGCTCTCCTCTCCGTACCCCAGTGGTTACCAGGTCTAGCCCCACTAATGCCTGAGATGGTGTGGTGAAGCATCATGCCCCCCCCCATGTAAGGCGTGCTGCTCTTTTTGCCCACCCCCATGGCATGTGGAACACACCCCTTCTCTGATATCGCAGTGTAGTAGCTCTGCTGCTTCTTTGAGTGCTCCTGCTCCCTGGCTGTTGAAAAGGTGGGGGTGGGAGTGGGGAATAGAGAGTAGAAGGCAGTGTTGAGAATTTCTCCTTTAACCCACCACGTTACTTCATTCCACTTCCCATTCCCTGCTCTATAAGCCAGGAATTGAGAGGATGAGGAAGGTTTGGGGTACAAGTGTTCTTGATAAGGGGGCAGAGGCTGCACCAATCCATCTGCACCAATCCACTGCCTGAGGTGGCCATCTCACTGCACCTCATTATGGACTGGCCATGGTGATTGCCTCCATGCGAGGGGAAAAAAATCTGATCTGTGAAGAACTTTGCAGGATATCTAGGGTTTTTGGAAGGCTCACTTTGTGATTTGAGTTGGGGTGGAGAGCCAAGGTCTTGATTCTCCTTCAAAGTTCATGTATTAACGCATTGGGCCTCGTCAGAAGGCCCTGGACTGGCAGCTGGGGCGGACACTCCGAGGCCTTCTCCTGGCCTCGGAGCCTCTGGAGGGTGACGTGCGCGGGGGAGGTGACGCGTGCGGGGGTGCGTGCGTCACCCCTTTACGCGCGTCACCCTGCGGTGGCCCGCCGCCCCGCCACCCTCCAGTGTAATGAGGGGCACTAATGAGGGGCACAATACAGTACTGTAGTTAACATAACCAGCCAACACCTGATAACTCAATGTGCTATTTTTATGTTGCTCAGCAAACAATAAAACACAAAGCGAGGGCAACATTGTAATTTGCCAAGGGCAGCAAAAGCTTCAGCTGAATCAACTCAAGGTCTCTCCAGTCAAGCCCCTCTCCCAGAATCTGTGCTTGTGGCAAGATCAGGAATGGAATTTGCACTCCTGTGGTTCTCCCCCTCCATCCCTAAAACAGAACTGGGAGATTCCACATTTTTTTTCAACACAGGATCTCCCTGACCCTATGATCTGAACTGGGCTTGAAAGCAGAGAAGTGGGTTGCAGTCAGGGAGACTCTGCATTCCGTTTCAGATAAATGTGAAATCTCCTGGTTGCAGTACGTAATATGTTTCTCCCTCGACAACAGAACAGGGAGCTGTAGCTCAGCTTTGCGTGCAAAGGGCCCCATGTTCAGTTCCTGGCATCTCCAGGTAGTGCTAGGTAGGAAAGGCCCATCTCTGAAACCCCAAAGAGCAGCTTTCAGTTAGTTAGTGTAGTAGACAATATTGAGCTAGATGGACCACGGGGTTGACTCAGTATAATGGAGCTTCACCTGTTCTTAGAAAGAGCAGAAATGTATTTGAAATACAGTAAGAATTTTTAAAAGAAAGAGACATCAAATAAAAACATTATGATATGGTGTTACAGGACAACCCCCCCCGCCCCGAGAACAGTTCAACTTCCAGGGATCTGGAAATACATCATGGCAAGAAAGACAGGCTGAGGCGACATTATTGCTTAACATAAGATATTTAACATGTCTGATGACACCCAGCTCTTTCTCTCCTTTCCACCCGACTCCAAGGGGGCGGTCGATGTCCTGAATCGTTGTCTGGAGGCAGTCGGGAGCTGCATGGGGGCAAACAAGCTGAAATTAAATCCTGATAAGACAGATGTTCTTCTGGTCCAGAAGTCTACGACTCAGGTACTGGATCATTGTCCTGCTCTGAATGGGGTTGTACTCCCTCTGAAGGAGCAGGTCCGCAGCTTGGGGGTTCTCATGGATGCGCAGCTGCAGCGGCGGAACTTCGGTGGAGCACGTGGAGCAGGAGCTCCAGGTGCTTGGGCGGAAGGGTGGGTGGGAGGGCGTGTGTGCTCGGGGGAACTCACCAAAGCCAAGCCAGGCGGCGGATCGGCCCTCCCGCCCTCCCTGGAGCCCGTTAGGCTCCGAAATGAGAGCAAAACGGGCAGGGGGGCGCGTCGACATGACGCGAGGGGCGCGTCGACATGACGCGCGCAGGCCCCGCCCCCACGCGTCCAGGCACCGGCAGGGCGCCCGTCGTCTCTGCGCATCTGCTCCTGGATTCTCAGGTGGCGGCTGTGACCAGGGGGGCTTTTGCCCAGCTTCGGCTGGTGCGCCAGCTGCGACCGTACTTGGATCGTGCAGACCTGGCCACAGTGACCCATGCCCTAGTGACATCTACACTAGATTACTGCAATGCGCTCTATGTGGGGCTACCTTTGAAGACTGTTCAGAAACTGCAACTAGTGCAGAATGCGGCGGCCCAGGTGATTGCCGGGGCCTGTCAGCTCGACTCAGTCGGACCATTGCTTCGGCGGCTACACTGGCTGCCGGTTCGTTTCCGGGCACAATTCAAAGTACTAGTTTTGACTTTTAAAGCCCTTAACGGCTCGGGTCCAGGGTATTTGAGGGACCGCCTCCTTCCTTATAATCCAACCCGTACTCTGAGGTCATCAGGGGGGGGCCTGTTAACCGTGCCGCCATTGACGGAAGTGAGGGGGATGGCGGCACGGAGTAGGGCCTTCTCGGCTGTGGCGCCCCAATTATGGAATTCTCTCCCCCTGGAATTAAGAACGGCTCCCTCTTTAGAGACCTTTCGGCGGAGCCTTAAGACGTTTTTATTTAGGTTAGCTTTTGATGTCTGACATGGTGGGCTGACTTTTTAACAAATGGCTTTTAACAAATGTAAATTCAGGTGACCCACTGGGATTGTTTATTTTAAATTGTTTTAATTATTTGTTTTTAATTATTTTAATGTGTATATATGTATTTTAATGTCTGTGTTGTAAGCCGCCTTGAGTGCCCTTGCTGGGAGAAAGGCGGGGTATAAATTCTTTAAATAAATAAAAATAATAAAACATTGTCCAAATCTAAGATAAAAACTGGGGGCTCCCCTTGGCTCCCCCTGGCGTATGCCACCCTAGCCCCTCTGGAATTAGTGACTCCCCTTCCCATCTGTTTGTTCTGAGCTGGAACTCAGGTGGAAGGAAGCCCTTCCGTTTAGGACTAGGCTCATGTTCCACTTGCTGGTGGAGCATCTTGCGGAGGTTTGCAACCTCAGTAGTCTTCCTATCTCTCTCTAGAAGGCATCCACCAGGGTGTTGGCCGGCTGACTCCTTGCCATAGATCTTCCCTTCCCCTCCTCTCCTGCTTTCCGATGTTCTCTTTCCCCTTATGTCTCCTGCCCTTTCTCCAGCCAACTCCCTTTCTGTTCCTTCCTCCTTCCGTCCACTTGCCGACCCCGCTCTCATTCCTCCTAACTGCCTTCCTCTGGTTGGTCCTTCTTTCTTTCTTTTTTCATATATATTTATATTTTATTGATATATTAAAACATAAAAACAATACATATTTCATAAAGTTATAGCAAGCGCGAAGCAATACATCCTACTAGCATACTATTCACTATTTTCTACATATCATTTCCAACTAAGCCAAAACACCCACATTCTATTCATTAAATCCGCATATCATCACATCATTCCTCTCTCTCTCCCTCTTAAAAAGTCAATAAATGGTTTCCAATTATTCACGAAAAAGTTAACTGACTTTTCCTTAATTAAAATTGTAAGTTTATCCATTTCAGCATAGTCCAAAGCTTTCAGCCACCAATCTTCCAGCGAAGGTATCTCCGAATTCTTCCAATTTTGTGCATATAAAATTCTTGCCGCAGCTATCATATATAAAAACAAAGTTTGAAATTTTTCGCCTACATGATCCTCCCACATACCCAACAAAAATGTTTCCGGTTTCATTTGAACCTTAATCTTTAAAATCAACTCAATCTGTTTATGAATCTGAGTCCAGTACTTCTTTGCTTGGGGGCATGTCCACCACATATGGTAAAAAGTTCCTTCTTGCTTTTTACATTTCCAACATCTATTCGTCACCTTCTCATACATTTTTGCTAATTTGCTTGGGGTTATATACCATCTATATATCATTTTATACATATGTTCTTTAATATTAACATTTAACGTAAATTTCAACTGTTTTAACCATAGTTGTTCACATTGGTCCATTAAAATAACATGACCTACATTTTTCGCCCAATGAATCGTACATTCTTTAACCTGTTCTTCTTCTGTTTCAAACTTCAAAAGCAATTTATACATTTTTGAAATTATCTGGTCTTCAGATTTTAATTGTACCTCCAATATTGGTTCTTCTTCTACAAATCCATATGCCTTCTTGTCCACTTTAAATCTCTCCAAAATTTGAGCATATACAAACCATTGGCAATTAAAGTCTTCTTCCATTAGTTTTTCTCTTGACTTCATTGTACAGTCTCCTTGTGAAAAAATTAATAAATTTCTGTACAGTAGTCCTTTCTCTTTTGGCACGCTACTTCCACCAAAGTGTGCTTCATATGGTGCAACCCATAATGGTACTTTCTCATAAAACCTCATTTTATATCTATTTCAAATTCTCCATAATGCATGTCTAACATAATGATTTTTAAATTCTAAATTTGCTTTCACTTTATCATACCACAAATACCCATGCCAACCAAATCTCAAGTCAGAGCCTTCTAACTCCAATAATCTTCTATTTTGTAAATACACCCACTCTTTCAACCACACAAAACAACATGCTGCATAATATACTTTCAGATCCGGTAGTCCTAATCCTCCTCTCTCTTTCCTCCTCTCTCTTTTGCATCTTGAAGAATCTTATATTTCACCCTTGGTTTTTTCCCTTGCCAAATAAATTTAGAAATGTCTTTCTGCCATTCTTTAAATGGTGCATCAGATATAATCACTGGTATCGTTTGAAATAAGAACATCATTTTTGACAATACATTCATCTTAATCACCGATATCCTTCCTAGTAAAGACAATTTCAATCTTTCCCATCTTAACAGATCTTTCTTAATTTCATTCCATACTTTAACATAATTATTTTGAAATAATGTACAATTCATACTCGTCAATACAATTCCAAGATATTTAACTTTTTTTCCCACCTTAAATCCTGTTTTATTCATCAGTTTCAGTTGATCTTGAATCTTCGTATTTTTAGTCACTATTTTTGTCTTCTGTTTATTAACTTTAAATCCTGCAAGAGATCCAAATTCTTTTAATTTACTCAGGTGGAAGGAAGCCCTTCAGTTTAGGACTAGGCTCATGTTCCACTTGCTGGTGGAGCATCTTGCGGAGGTTTGCAACCTCAGTAGTCTTCCTATCTCTCTCTAGAGGGCGTCCACCAGAGTGCTGGCCGGCTGACTCCCCTGACTCCTTGCCATAGATCCTCCCTTCCCCTCCTCTCCTGCTTTCCGATGTTCTCTTTCCCCTTATGTCTCCTGCCCTTTCTCCAGCCATCTCCCTTTCTGTTCCTTCCTCCTTCCGTCCACTTGCCGACCCCTCTCTCATTCCTCCCAACTGCCTTCCTCTGGTTGGTCCTTCTTTCATTCCTCCTTCCATGGGGGTGCCATGGCTTGGCTCAGGACACGTCCAGCCATGCACCACATATGAGGACCTGCATCTGCATCACATATGGATACAGGTTAGAAGGGATCGATCAGATGCAGGTCCTCATAGCAGAGATCTAGAGGAGATATTTCATTGCAGTTGTACCACTGTTGTCCTTGTATTTATCTCAACAGTGTTTATACTCTGAGTCCCACACTTCTAAGTGCCCATTAAAAAAGAAAAAAAATCGACATATTATGGTGCTGTCATTATAGCTCTAATGCTGCCATTTGCCACTTAGGTAAGTATAAACAAGTTAAGAGGACTGACACCCTTTATAGTGACACTATCCTGCAAATTAGCTATCACTTGGAATGTAAACGTTTTTCATAATTTCTAATGTGCATGAAAATGTCACCCATTCAACACCTAAGATAGCGACATTTTTTAACTGGCTCTTTCATCCAGATGTTCAGATTCCAGAATATCCATATAGAAGCTCTTCTGGCAGATTTGTATCCCCTCCCCCAAATGCTTTTATGAGAGAAGATAAAAGGTAACAAAAACAAATGACAGGAAAGCTTACAATTTGATGGGAAAGTCTACATTTATGTCTTCCATCATGCATTGCTTCAGTTGGATACAAGGGCCGGTTTGCATGAACTGGCTGTGCATGGTTGTGGTTGCAGGTTTGCCTATCCCTACTGAACATACAATATATAACATGTAAAGTGGAGTGCCTCTTCAAAAGGGCATGGAATGATTGTGCAAATCCAGTGTACATCTGTACAAATGGGTAAGAACATAAGAAGAGCCCTGCTGGATCAGGTCAAAGGCCCATCTAGACCAGCTTCCTGTATCACACAGTGGCCCCACCAGATGCCTCAGGGAGCACAAGACAACAAGATACCTGTATCCTGTTGCCACTCCCTTGCACCTGGCACAAAGAAAACCTACTCCTACAACCAGGAGGTTGCTTATCCCCATCATGGCTTGTAAGCTGTGATGGACTTTTCCTCCATAAATCTGTCCAATCCCCTTTTAAAGGCATCCAGGCCAGGTGCCATCACCACCTCCTGTGGCAAGGAGTTCCACAAACCAATTACACGCTGGGTAAATAAATATTTTCTTTTTTCTGTTTTAATCCTCCCTCCACTCAATTTGAGTGGATGTCCCCTAGTTCTAGTGTTATATGAGAGGGAAAAGAACTTTTCTCTATCCACTCTCTCCATCCCATGCATAATTTTATACGTCTCAATCATGTCCCCCCTCAACCGCCTTTTTTCTAGTCTGAAGAGCCCTAAACGCTGTAGCCTTTCCTCATAAGGGAGATGACCCAGCCCACTAATCATTTTGGTCGCTCTCTTCTGCACCTTTTCCAGTTCCACTATATCCTTTTTGAGATGCGGCGACCAGAACTGGACACAATACTCCAGATGCGGCCTTACCATCGATTTGTACAACGGCATAATAATATTTGCCGTTTTATTCTTAATCCCTTTTTTAATGATCCCAAGCATGGAATTGGCCTTCTTCACAGCCATCGCACACTGGGTCGACACTTTCACCAACCTGTCCACCAGCACCCCAAGATCTCTCTCTTGATCCATCACAGACAGCTCAGAACCCATGAGCGTGTATGTGAAGTTTTGATTTCTTGCCCCAATGTGCATCACTTTGCACTTACTTACATTGAAGCGCATCTGCCATTTTGCTGCCCATTCTCCCAGTTTGGAGAGATCCTTCTGGAGCTCTTCACAATCCCTGCTGGTCTTCACCACCCAGAAAAGGTTAGTGTCGTCCGCAAACTTGGCCACCTCGCTGCTTATCCCCAACTCCAGGTCATTTATGAACAAGTTGAAAAGCACCAGTCCCAAGACCGATCCTTGGGGCACACCGCTTTTCACCTCTCCCCATTGTGAAAATTGCCCATTGACACCCACTCTCTGTTTCCTGGTCTTCAACCAGTTCCTAATCCATAGGAGGACCTGCCCCCTTATTCCCCGACTATGGAGTTTTTTCAGGAGCCTTTCATGAGGGACCGTGTCAAACGCCTTCTGAAAATCCAGGTATATACTGTATTGTCCCGAGTATAAGACACACCTGATTATAAGACGCACCCTTAAAGCTTGGTGCTATTAAAAAAAATTAATTAAATCACTGGCATTAAATTGCAACAGCCTGATTATAAGACGCACCCCTAGTTAAAAAACTTAAATTAGGAGAAAAAAGTGAGTCTTGTACTCAGACCAATACGGTAATATCTACGGGTTCTCCCGCATCCACATGCCTGTTGACTTTTTCAAAGAATTCTAAAAGGTTTGTGAGGCAAGACTTACCCTTGCAGAAGCCATGCTGAGTCTCCCTCAGCAAAGCTTGTTCTTCTATATGCTTTCCGATTTTATCCTCGATGAGACTTTCCACCATCTTCCCTGGAACAGATGTTAGGTTGACCGGCCTGTAGTTTCCCGGGTCCCCTCTCCTTCCTTTTTTAAAGATTGGCGTGACATTAGCTATCCTCCAATCCTCTGGCACAGTGGCCTTTTTAAGGGACAAGTTGCATGTTTTTGTCAAGAGGTCAGCAACTTCATTCTTGAGTTCCTTCACAACTCTTGGGTGAATGCCATCTGGGCCCGGTGACTTATTGATCTTTATTTTGTCAATTAAGTCTAAGATGTCTTCTCTTTTAACCTCTATTTTACTTAATTCTTTAGTCAGGAGTGGCCATTCGGGCAGCGGTATCTGCCATGAAGACAGATGCAAAGAACTCATTTAATTTCTCTGCAACCTCCAAGTCCCCTTTTATCACCCCTTTCCCTCCCTCACTGTCCAGCGGGCCAACCGCTTCTCTGGCAGGTTTCCTGCTTCTAACATATTTGAAGAAGCTTTTATTATTCCCTTTTATGTTGCCTGCTGCCATACACTCCTCAAAGTCTTTCTTGGCCTCCCGTATCATCTTTTTACATTTCTTTTGCCATTGTTTGTGTTCCTGATTATTTTCCTCATTCGGGCAAGACTTCAATTTACGGAAGGAAGCTTCCTTGCCTTTTATAGCCTCTTTAACTGTGCTTGTTAGCCATGCCGGCACCCTCCTGGACTTGGTCGAGCCCTTCCTCCTTTGTGGGATACACTCCCGCTGGGCCTCTACGACTGTTGTTTTAAACAGCCTCCATGCACTCTGGAGAGATTTGACTCTTTTTACCTTCCCTTTCATCTTCTTTCTAACTAGTCTCCTCATATTAGGGAAATCCGCCCTTCGGAAGTCAAGGGTTTTCATGTCAGATTTGCTTGGCACTCTCCCCCCGACATGCATGGTGAAACAGATCTTAAGAAATACCATACAGGTTGCTGGTACAGCTTCTTGTAGTTCCCAGCTGTTTTGCCTCAACAACCATATCCTATGAATTTGCTTTTGATGGGAACTGGTAAAGACCCGTGGATCACTATTATTGCACTAATTCTTTGCAATGATTGTCAAGCACTACCTGCAGCTCAGCATCAGCTATCAGGTGGACATATACCTTGTATTTAACAATGGGGAAAAAAACCCTGAAATCCTAGCCAATGCCTGGTGTCCCACTCTTATCTTGTTTTTATCTCCAATGGTTTTGTCCACTTTTTAAACAAGATTAAGTATTTAAGGCTAGAGAATCCTTTCTCCCTAGAGCATCACCTGATTCTTTTTTTTTAATCTACTCTTGTCTTCTACAATTTATATTTTTCATTGTCTTGCACTGCAGTATTTCCAGGTTCTCACTGTGCAGATAAAAGTGCAGAAGTATTGTAAAGCAGGCTGTTTTGTTTATCTTTGACTTCCAGGTTCAAAAATAAACATCTCGGTTAGCATGCTTAATCAAACCTTTTGAATGTTTCCAGATTAGTTCAATAGGATAGCATGCAGGTCACTTTCGCTACTCAGCAAGGAGCACTTGCCCCATCATGACCGTTGTTCAAGATCAGTGCATCGACCTTGCTTATTCTGCCAAAGTGTCTAATTTCCTTTCCCCTGCTTGGTGCCAGAAAGAGGATATATAGGAGAGCTGGTGTAGCTAAGAGACTGTGAATCAGGGTGTTGTTGTTTTTGGGTTAAACCTTGCCTTTCTCATGAACTCACTGGGTGATCTTAGACAAGCCATTCCCTCTCAGCTTCCCAGCTGAACTTGGGGTAATAACAGGGTCCAGTCCTATCCTATCCTCCCCCCACCGATGCACCCGCGCCAAAAATGGGTGTGCTGTATCCAGTGGGGGGGGGAGATTGGAAGGCTTCAGAGGGGAAAGGGGAATCATTTCCCCTTACCGCTCTGTAAGCCTCCTGCTTTGTAATGGGTCTCCTCAGACCTGCACCAGCTCTATGACTGATACAAGTCCGAGGACGAGAGACAAAGTTAGCAAAAGAGGGGATAGGATCCAGCATGTGCAATTGCCGCGGGATCCACGCCCTCCCACAGTCTTCCTGCCCTCGTTCCTCCCCCTACCCTTTCGTTTTCACTCCCGCCTGGCCACTGCCTTAGCTGCTCTGGCAGCAGCGCTCCTAAAATGGCTACCATTGGAGTGCTCTGCACACTGTCGGTGGCCATCTTGCGACAGCAGAAGTGTGTTTTGCTGTCGCAATGCGCTCCAGCCAGCAACCCAATCCTGGATAGGATTGGGCTATTACCTTCCAGGATGGAGAGAGTGGATAGAGGGAAATTCTTTTCCCTCTCGCACAACACCAGAACCAGGGGACACACACTAAAATTGAGTGGAGGGAGAGTTAGAACAGACAAAAGAAAATATTTCTTTACCCAGCGTGTGATTCATCTGTGGAACTCCTTGCCACAGGATGTGGTGATGGCACCTGGCCTAGATGCCTTTAAAAGGGGTTTGGACAAATTCATGGAGGAAAAGACCATCACAGGTTACAAGCCATAAGCAACCTCCTGGTTTTTAGAAGTGGGTTTTCTCTGTGCCAGGTGCAAGGGAGTGGCGACTGGACACAGGTATCTTGTTGTCTCGTGTGCTCCCTGAGGCATCTGGTGGGGCCACTGTGTGACACAGGAAGCTGGACTAGATGGGCTTTTGGCCTGATCCAGCAGGGCTCTTCTTATGTTCTTATGTTCTTATGTTAGGATTGTTGTGTTACATCAAGATAATGCATGTGAAGCATTGTACCTACCCAAAAAGTGTTATCCAAATGATGATGATGATAATAATAATGATGATATATGAATTACTATAGCAGCACTTGGAAAATGGCTTATGGACAAATTACTTACTGCTTTTCACAAGCTTTCTTCGAGTCTAAGGCGCCATCGATTCTAAGGCGCACCTTTACTGTCAGTACCACCAGCAGGGGAAAAAAAAATCCATCGATTGTAAGACTCACCTCCCTTCATTGAATCTACCCGCTCAGCACCAACTCTCCCCAGCATGTCTCCTGCAGCTGAGGATGACTGAGTGCACTGCCTTTGCATAGCATTTCTGGCCCCGCCAGAAAGTGCCATTTCCTTCACTACCTGGGCTTGGGGGAGCTTCAGGGATGCCTGCGCAACCCTCTGCAGGCCTCCCTAATCTTCAGTTCGGCGAAAAACAGCGATTTTTGGCCATTTCTGGTTTTCACAAAAACCGGAAATGACTGAAAATCACCGTTTTTTGCCGAACTGAAGATCGGGGAGGCCTGCAGAGGGTCGCGCAGGCCTCCCTGAAGCTCCCCCAAGCCCCAGTAAGTAAGAAGATAGCATTTTGGGGTGCATTTGGAGACCTTCGATTCTAAGACGCACCCCATTTTTTGAAATGCTTAATTGGGAAAAAACATGCGTCTTAGAATTGAAGAAATATAGTATTTTTTTTTTGGCTGTGCCACAACTGCTGCTCATTTGGGCAACTCATTTCTATACATTTTGTAAAAATGTTTGCTGAGTTATTTAATTTGCCCTCATTCTCAATTTGCCCTCATTTGTCTGAGTGATGTTATCACAAAGCCAAACTTTTTAACGACCGACTATGTAGTGTTGTGGTGTGTCATCCCCTTTGATATGTTATCCTGATTTGGGATCTTGCACGTGATTATTTTGGGAAGAAGATAAAGAAGGAGCATCAGCCAAGAGGAGGAGAAAAAGGTTCCTCAGCATCCAGCGGAAACTTGGCACTGCACAGGCTTGAAATAAAGGTAAATATTTTCACAGTCTTTCTGGAGAAATTTCTCTTCCACCAAAATATCTAGTTCTGACTGCAGCCCTACTTGAGACTGAAGTTGTAAAGGGGAGCTTCTGCTTCTGTGATTGCAGAGGTCTATTGGCTGTGGAGAGTGAATGTTCCTTGTACAACCTCCACACAAAAAATGTACAACCTCCACACACAAAAGCCCTGTTATCACATGAGATGAATGTTCATGTAGGACACTACTGGCGCAATCCTAAGACTGGTGGAGCGACGACTTTGCTGGCCTAGGGTGTTGTAAATGTGCCGTAAGGCATGTTTGCGGCACCCAGAGAGTAAGCAGCGCCGGCAGAGTGGCTTGCGCTGCTCCTCTGGTGCCGCAGAAGGGAGCAGTGCCATGGCGGATTGCTAAGGCCCCGCTGGCCAGTGAAGGTGCATGGGGAGGGTGGAATGGGGGCATTCCAGGAGGGGGGATTGGAGGATCAGGCCTGGGAAGGGGGAGGGATCAGCATATCCTATCCCCCTTCCCTGGCCTGTTGGGCCTTACATGGGCCTCTCGAATGTACGCCAGCAAAATTGCTGGTGTGCATTCGAGGAGACTAATTGCGGCAGCTGGCGTGTTACTCAGGGCAAAGGGATAAATGTCTCTTTACCCTGAAGAGGCTGCCAGTTGCACAGGGGCAGGCCCAATCCTGCTCAGGATGCAGCGGGTGCCTTATGTGCGCCACTGCGTCCTGCCAGGCAGAATTGGGCTGCCCATGTTCCTCAGTTTTTCTAGGCTGGCAACTGATGGGCTAAGAAGTGATACTTCTCTGGGTTGGATGTGGTCAGGGGCTGCCAGTTGCTAAGTCCTCTTCCATGCCAATACTCCTAAAGCCTCGATGAAATATACTGCAAGCTGTGTAACTGGGCATTTATCCTAAGCTTTCAAGTGTCATATATGCGCAAGTGTGGGAATTTATCACTAATCAAAGTTTCCCCTATTTTAACTTGCAGTGAAGTAGACACCTGATACTTGATAGGAATCCACAATTTCCTACATGGAGGACATATCCAACCATGTAGGGAATTAAACTTGCATGAAATGACCTTGAGAGCAGAAGGGGGAGAAATGGCATAAGATTGTGAACTGGGAGTGGTAACAGCTTCCCGAATTAAAAAAAAAATTCAGTGTTTGAGATGGAGGGAGTGAGAAAGATGGCGCTAAACTGAATGCTGGTGTCAGGTAAAACAAAGATCAGTGGTGTGCTGGGCTCTAAGAAGAGCTGGTGTCTGGTGGTGGTACAGAATGGGTTTTTTTCTTTTTTTGTTGCAGTTTAAAAAAAGGACTTACCGGTAACCACTGTTGCTAAGGCTCCATAATTGGGCTGTGGCAGATTATTCCCTTATGCTGTATAGATTAGAATGGGTAGACCAGGAAATTCAGGGCAAGGTTTGTATCCTGAGGCATCCACTAGCACTCTGCAAAGAGGACTGTAAACTACTTGTCTTCTTTTACACTTCCTAAGAAACAGAATCTTGCAGGGTTCTTTTTTTTATGCACTATTGACTCGTTTGTAACATCTCTAAGAACAGCATGTAGCTGTTACTGAATACTGGCATTACAACCCTTTGTTTCAGTAATTGCCTTTTTTCACAGTTTGCTCGAAAAAGAACAGCACCCTCTCAGAAGTCTGATACTATTCTTTAGAAGTGTGGTGGAAATTCACCCCCCTCCCATCTTCACTTGGAGGCTTTTGAGTACAGTATTTGCAGTGATTTTCATATCAGACTCACTTAATAAACTGAGGGCCATAAGTATCACCATTTTCTACTTGCAAACATTACCAAACCAACACAGAGGTGTCTACAGCTCACACAGGAGGTATTCTCTCTACTCTTACAGAAAAGTGGTGCTTTGTTGGGGTCCTGTGCATCTTCCTTGGGAAGAGAAATGCCTTATACTTAAGAACCCCCCCCACCACAAAATATGGGTAAACACAGCTTTAAAAAACAAGTCATTCTTAAGAAATTACTATCAATAAAATAGGAATGTGGGGTGTATGGTTGTAATGTTCCTCCATGTTAACCCCCTTTGTGTCACATCTCTTTGTTGTTGTTCAGTCGTTAAGTCGTGTCCGACCCTTCGTGATCCCATGAACCATATCCCGCCAGGCCTTCCTGTCCTCCACTATCTCCCTGAGTTCGCTCATTTTTCATGTTCGTTGCATCGGTGATGCTGTCTAACCATCTCATCCTTTGCCTTCCCCTTCTCCTTTTGCCTTCAATCTTTCCCAGCATCAGAGTCTTCTCCAGAGAGTCCTCTCTTCGCATTAGGTGGCCAAAGTATTTGAGCTTCAGCCTCAGTACCTGTCCTTCCAGGGAACAGTCAGGGTTGATTAGACTATCCTTATTTATTTCAGTTATGCTGGGGTTGAACATCTTGCCTTAACCTGCCATATACTCTGGAACAACTGCACGGTAGTGGCCACCTACAAAGCTTTGCAAATGACCTAAGGTGATTTTCATATTTGTTTGGGGGCAACATGTGCCTACAATGTGGAATGAACCCAGACACATTTAATTGAAAGCTTGGCTTACTCACACAGTTGATACGGCCTTCCACAACTGTGATTGCAAAAGTGAAGAGTGGCTTGAAGAGTACCTCTGAATCAACTTCATCCCATCTCTTCACTTTGTTTTTGAAGACAATTCTGTGTAAGTTCCCTGTCGACTGGCCTTTCACACAGTGCAAGCATGTACACTGCCCGCTTTGAAAAACCTGCAGCTTTTGCTATCAACCATCAATTTAACTTGTTTCTTCAGATGACTGACAGATGCAGGTCGGTGGCTAGATGCACAAAGACAGGAGCTGGAGGAAACATTGTCAGCAAAATTGAGTGAGTTGTTGCAGTACAGGTCAAAGTTGCCCCCATTAAGAATGGATGACTGAGAAAAGTGAAAAGGAAAGGAACCCAGCCACCAGAGAGGCCAATATGGACGGTCAGTTTTGGTGTTTGGTGGCCTCACCATGCATACAAAGGCATAGTCGTTTGCATTTCCCTCTTTCTGTAATCATGCTCACAACCCAATCCTACCCTCGAGATATGCCAGTGAATCTCCATGTACACTGGCGTAACTCCATGTAGACTGGCGCACCGATGGCCCGGCCAGTGCAGATGTCTGCCCGCCAGTGGGTGTGCCATGGATGCCAGTGTAATGGCAGAGCAGTGCTGCGCTGTTGTAACTCAGATGATGGCACAACTCTGCTGGTGGAGAGGCCAAAACAAGACAGGATGTGGGAGGGTTGTGTGTGGGTGGGATACAGGTGAGATGAAGAAGAGATAATGTATGCCACATAGCCTAATTCCCCTTCAGATGCTGAATACCAGATGAGATGCTCTTTGCCAGTCTCCTGTTGTGCTAAGTGGCTTGAGAGCAGCTTTGCAGAGTGGCCAGTGCGGGTTTTAGCCTCCCCTCTTCTTTGTCACCGCCATGGGTGTTTCTGGTCAGTCATGCAAAACGTGAGTGCTTTGCGGGGTGCGGTAAGTCCCGTGGACGGGCTTAAACCTGTCTTGTCTGGCTCCCACAGGCTGTACTGTGGTTGCTAAGCAGCATTACTGGGAGGGTCTGTGCCAGAATAGCATTGTCTGGCCTCTGGTGCTTCTCTGCCCTTACTGAGCAGGTTTAGAATACAATGGTGGCTGTACTGGCATCAATGCGCCATCACTGCAGCATCTGAACAGGGTTGGGGTGTCCATGTTGAGGGGGATGCCCTATGAGGTGTGATACTGTGACACACATGCTGAATGGCTACCTGGCATCTCCAAGGAGGATGGGAGAATGCTTCTGTTTGAAAACGTTGGCTCACCAATCTGGGTGTTAGAGGGAGTGATGGCATGTCTCAGGATAAGGTAATTTTCTATATGCCTTCCTATGTGCCTTTGCACCCTGCCTGAGCTATGGTATTCTGGTTTGCATAGAACTTTGTCATCCATCAACAGATATACCGTATTGGTCTGAGTATAAGACTCACTTTTTTCTTCTAATTTAAGTTTTTAAACTAGGGGTGCGTCTTATAATCAGGCTGTTGCAATTTAATGCCAGTGATTTAATTACAATTTTTTAATAGCACCAAACTTTAAGGGTGCGTCTTATAATCAGGTGCGTCTTATACTCGGGACAATACGGAGTATTTTGCATGTATGTTAAAATGGGGAAGGTCCTGGTTTTGAAAATAATTGAATCCTTTCTTCTGTAAGCGCATATACTTCCTTGCTGATGGGATAAAATGGCGCGCATTGCAAAAGGATAAATGGAAACTGACAACTTTGATTGTAATAATCACCTTTGTTAAACGTGTTCACCAGAGGTTTGGCAGTTTTCAATGAAAAGCAACCCTGCCTGATGTCGTTACCATAAATGAAAGCTGAGAAATTAAAATCTATAATCCAGGCTGATTAGATAAGGCCTCCTGTGACTTATATGAAGTTTAACTTGGCCTGTGCTGCACTGTTAAATTAATGTCTCTGATGTCAACTAATAAATTATACCTCATTGTGCAGAGATTGTTTGGGAAGTTATTTAGAGCTCGATATTAACACTTTTCAACTTCAGTTTTGAAAAGATTTGTAGGGAAGCTGCTATAAAACAACTGAAGAGATGAAACCAGGTCTTTGTGATGCTCAAAAGGTCAAACATGTTTATGAGATGCAAGAACTCAAGATAATAACCTCAGAACTTGGAAAGATCATTGACTGACAGCTCAATCCTAACTGAGCATTTATGACAACGAAACACAGTGGCCATAGTGGAACCGCGGCCACAAATAGTGGCGGTGCCAGAGACTTGCCACTGGACCCAGCCACCTCCGCCACCAAAGGTAAGCTGGCAGCAGGGGCAGGGGTGGGTGGAATGGGGTGGGGGGTGGCCAGAATGGGGCAGTGATTGAGGCCTCCAGGGGGTGTGACAAGGGCAGGCAGAGGGCAGATAGTGGTGACAATGGTTCTACTGATATCCTCTGCTTTGTTTTGGTCCTGACACCCCCCCCCCCCGCCTCTACTCAGACTTGCACCAGCTAAAGCTAGGGCCTATGCAGGAGCCATGCAGAAACAGGGTAAGGTAAATAAATGTAATGTTTACTTACTTTGTGGCTGCTGTATGATCTCTGGCTGCCTGCAGGATGCAGCGGAACCTGTGCTGGTGCAGCTGTGCCCTGACGGCAGCCTTTAGTTAAAACTGGGCCCTGAGGCTGCAACCCTACACACACTTTCTTGGGTGTAAGTCCCATGGAATTTAATAGGACTTCTGAATAGCAATGCATAGGGTTTCTGACTTTCCAATGTTACAAAGCTGTATGGCCAAAGTGTTTGGCCATAGTCTGGCTCCCTTTCGGTGTATGGTTTTCAAACTGGGAAATGTAACATCTGAAGCACCACCCAGTCTTTCTAAACTCAATTTTGTGAAAATGGATAGTAATAGTGTTGGATTGGATTTGGCTGCTTGTAGCCATGCTCATAGCTTGTAGTAGTCTGCAAGCATAAATGTCGTTCTGGTCATCACTCGTTACCTCCCGCAATCCAAAGCTAGTTCCAGTGCGTGAACAGGAAACTGTCACACCTCTCCATGTTGTCATTTTTGTGACTTGGCTTGATGTCTGCTGTAGTGCTGGCTGTTGTAAATTAGACTTCATAGCCTGAGTGTTGAGGGAGACACAGGGCTGTACCTACCCTTCCTTACTAGGTGGGGCAGCCACATTTCTTGGTGGGACTCCATTTGGTGGTCCCCACTGCCAGCATCACCCACCCTCTTCCTGGCTTACTATCCTTCCCACAAGCAGGGGCATCATTAGGGGGGTGCGGCTGGTGCAGGCAGCACTGGGTGGCACCAATTTGGGGGGTGACACCACGGCTGTCACACCACCCAGTCTCAGTGGTGGGCAGTCTTCTTTGGCCACTCTGAGTCACTTCATAATTTATTTTATTATTTATTATTTTATTTTATTTATTATTCACATTTTTATACCACCCTTCCTCCAAGGAGCTCAGAGTGGTGTACATATTTCCTCCCCTCCTTTTTGTCCTCACAACAACCCTGTGAGGTAGGTGGGGCTGAGAGATAGTGACTGGCCCAAGGTCACCCAGGAAGCTTTGTGGCTGAGCGGGGATTTGAACCTGGATCTTCCAGGTCTAAGTCCGACTCCCAAACCACTACACCATCCTGGTCTAATGGGACTTTACTTCTGAGTAGATATGCATAGGATTGTGGTGCTGTGAGACCCCTATGTTAATCAAGGTATCTTGGATAGTGTATATTGAATTGTAGCTTTCTATGTGTTGTGGAAGTACTTAGCTTATGTGAGGCTCAAGGGGGTGTGTGTTTGTGTAAATTTAAAAACGTTTATATACCACCTTACCTACAGAGAGGGTAGCAGCATAGAAGGAATTTAAGGTAACAATAAGCAATTTAATAAAACACAGAAAGCAAGTTACAACCAGCAAAATGACAGAACTTTAAAAGGACAAAAAAGCCTATGGAAAAAAAAATCCTCTAAGCATGCAGACCTCAGAGCATGCAGACCATCAGCTCTGACCAGCCAGATGGAGCCCACCATGCCATGAGGTCTAACACACCCATGCAACGGGAATAGATCTAGGATTGTCTGTTCCAGTGTCTAGGACCTGTGTAGCCAGCAAAGATGCATATGCTTGTGAACTGTGCGTAAAGTATTGCTTCTTTGAAACTGTTTTCTGCCTCTGCTCCTATTTTATTCTCAGCAGCAATCTAGCAGGGGTTGGTGAGTTGCTTCAAGAAGAAGCATTTTCTGCTTTATAGCTCTGCTTAATATAGATTTCTAGACCCCCTTTTCCCATCATTGTACACATGGGGTGGGTGGGTTTGGTGACTTTTTTGGGTGACTTGGTGATTTTGGTGAATAGAGTACAGGAGGGGGCGTATCCGCTGATTTGGCATCCACAGGTTCACTTATCCATGGATGCCGATTCCCCCCCTGCACCCTACCGCGTGCGCGACCCCCCAGGCTCTTACTTTTAGTGCAGCAACGTTTGTTTCTTCGTTACAGAAACGCTATAAGCAGCCTCCTGCTGATTGTTGCAGGCAACTAGCTAAATAGCTGGTGTAGGTCTGAGGAGACCTATTGGTTGCCAGGTGGCAAACAGGGATGTAAGTAAAAAAGATTTTTACTTAACTCTCTCAGTCCATCTTGTTGCTCCCCCCCCCCCCGCTGTGTGCACTTTGTTGATGGCACTGCATGCTCTGGGCTGGCGGGAAATACAATTGGGCCATGAATTAAGTTAGACCTAGAAAAGGCTGTACTGCCTTGCATACTGTGATATTTGCAACTATTGCTATAATACTCTGCATTCCAAACTTTGAGTGTATTATACATTGGACAGATTAAATTTAAAGCCAGGCCTATTTTCAAGTGCCATTGTCTTTCCTATTAAATCCGCATGTATTAATACAGTACTCCCCCCATATCCGCTGGGGATATGTTCCAGGCCCCTCCGTGGATACTTGAAACCTTGGATAGGAGTGAACACCCCCTCCATGGTTTTCTGAGGGCCCCCCACCCAGCCTCCCCTGTGGGCATGCGTGCCCCCCAGCTCTTATTTGTCTTTCAGCAAGCTTTGTTTCTTCCTTAAAACAAACAGAGAAGCAGCCTCCATTGCAGGCAAGTAGAACGAGACTAAGTCCTAGAGAGGCTCTGCAAGGTTTCTGTTAATCTTGCAGAGCCTCTCTAGGACTTAGTCTTGTTCTACTTGCCTGCAATAAGCAGCCAGAGGCTGCTTCTCCTGTTTGTTTAAGGAAGAAACGAAGCTTACTGGGGAAAAAGTAAAAGCCTGGGGGGGGGTGGTGGTCCCTGCGATCCGTGGATAACTGAAACCGTGGATAGCAGATCAGTGGATATGGGGGCCCACCTGTAATTAGGTATGATGTGCCTCGAGCCAGTCAAGCCCAGATGAAGTTGTATGGAAGGCTCCTGCTCATGCGAGCACTCCGAATTGATGGCAGTTTCACTTATTAAAGGAACGTAATGTGGGTAACAGACAAAAGAAGAGAAAACTATTGGCAGATGAGATGCAAAGCTTTTCAAGGTCTATTTGCCTCTCGATACACACACGCAACTGCTGTTGACTGTAATAAAAGCTTCATGCTGGTAGATTCATCTGTCTCGTGGCTCATAATGAGGGAATGAGAAAAGAGTTAGTGGAGAGAAATATCTGCTGATGTCGTGTGGCTTTTGAGGAACCAATATAATCTTGAGAAACTTCCATTCCACAAAATACATCTATGAACATATGGCGCACCATGGCAAGATGAATCATCATGACCTGAAAGATATATATGGTTTTCGAAGCTACCCATCAGGAAAATGTGCCTGTCTGCACATCTGTACAGCATTTCTAATGTTCCATCTTCATTTTAGATTGAACTATGCACTACTGGAAATACCCATTGTGGTTTCCAATCGGTTATCATCACTGGTGGTGCCATGTTACCAACACTCCTCTCATACACATGCACACGTGTTTACCACTACATGTGTACACACAAAGTGTCAGGCCCAGATTTGCTCAGCCCAGAATTAAACTCAGTTGGGGTATCCTAACCCCATTCCTTCTCCTGTTCCCAATCCCTCTACTTTACTCTCCTTGGTTCTGCACCAGCAAAATAGCTGGCACAGATCGAAGGAGACCCATTGGGGTAGCAGAGGATTGCCCCAAAGTAAGAGAACAAAAGACCTCTGGACTGCCCCCCCCCCCCCGAATGCAGCACATGCTCCAGTGGTGTGGCTACATCAGTGTCGGGGGGGATTGAGTTAGGATTGGCCTGCTAATGTGTTAGTTTTTAAGGTGCCACAAGATTCTTTGTCGTATTTGTTGCTGCAGACTAACACAGCTAGCACCAGAAGCGTCATATGATGGGGGGCCCTATGGCCCTGGGCCCCAGGCGCCAAGTGGGCATGCTGCTTCCAGGGGCGCCGATATGGGGAAAAAAGTTTCAAAGGGCAGCTTCAGCGCCAGCTGCCGCTCTGCTTTTTTCCCCATAATGTGAGGCGGGGCAGAGGCATAGGCTGCCGCCGGCGTTATCATGGATCCTGCGCGCTCGCTCGCTCTGCATTTGCAAAGGGCTGAAAAAGAAAGGTGGAGGACTTGTTAAAATCAATACCTGAGCTGAGGAAACAAAAGGGGAGGGAGAGCGGTAAACTAAGGAGCGCCAGGGAGAGACAGCCGCGTTAAAAGCAAGATGGGTCTGGAGGCTTGTGTGGCAGTGTGGAGAGCCCATATCCTCAAAAACAAGTAAATCTTTGCTTCTAGCATTCATTTCTGTCAATATTCATTACTTTTACTGGGTTGCTAATTTAATTTTCCTATTTTACTGGGCTGCACTGTCCTGAAAGATCTACAAGGGAAGCAGTATGTCTACTCAGAAGTAAGTCCCATTATAGTCAATGGGGCTTACTCCCATGTAAGTGTGGATAGGGTTGCTGCCCCCTTAAACACCTTATTAAATAACTAAAAATACATATAAGTTAAAGAAATAGCTGTCCTTTGAAGAACTTGATGGATCCAGTGATATGAACAACTTCTTAAAACTGGCTAAGTTTCTTCTACATCTAAAAGCACTGGCTCTTTTGCTGAAAGATCTACAAGGGAAGCAGTATGTCTACTCAGAAGTAAGTCCCATTATAGTCAATGGGGCTTACTCCCATGTAAAAGCACTGGCTCTTGATGAAAGGCCATTAAATCCATTTAAAAGACCTCTAAATAGCTTGCACTTGCTGTAACGGAATATGTGAACAGTAACACCACTGGTGGCAGGGAGTATAGAGGGGGAGCAGAAGGGAGGAGGGGCCCGGGGCGGAAGGTTGAATTTGCGCCCCCCCAATCAACGCCGCCGCCTTTGGCGGCGGCAAGCAATATAGAAGGGGAACTCAAGGGAGGAGGGGGGCAGAAAGTTGAGGGTGTGCCCCTAGTACATTTTGGGCTAGAGACGCCACTGGCTAGCACTCTGGTATTTCTGGTTTCTTTTCATAAGGTAGGTGAAGCTACTGTTATTTATGTGGTAGGATGGTTAAACCGCTGGTTAAAACGCTGAACCATGAGCTGTTGATCGAAAGGTCGGCAGTTCGAATCCGCGACGGGGTGAGCTCTCGTTGCTTGGCCAGCTCCTGCCAACCTAGCAGTTCCAAAGCATGTTAATGCGAGTAGATAAATAGGTACCGCTTGCGGGAAGGTAAACAGTGTTCCGTGTTCCAGCCGCATGCTATGCGCTGCGGCAAGGAGAGTCATGCCGACCACATGACCACGGAGGCGTCTTCAGACAACGCTGGCTCTTCGGCTTTGAAATGGGGATGAGCACCACACCCTAGAGTCGGACACGACTGGACTTAATTTGCAGGGGTCACCTTTACCTCTATCTTGGATGGTTTGGGGTATGACATATTCTGAAAATAACATCCCAGAAATGTTGTGTGGCCAGGGGAACCCTTGGTAGCCAGGAACCACAATATTTCTACCATATTGACATATTTAAACAGTTGTTGCAAATGAAAGTATGGTGTTCTTGGAACATGGCAGGATTTCTGCTGCTACTTTGCTTTGGGGTAAACAAGGCATTATGTGCCAAAGTATCTTAAACACTCAATGAGACAATGTCTCAGTATATCTATCTACACTAATGCATGTGTATAGTAGATCTTGTGAAAAGTCCTATACCGACATAACTAGGTCTTAATATAGCCTGCAGATAAGCAACAAAGAGCTCATTGGTTGGATCCAGCCTGTTGGATGACATCTTTCCATCTAGAACGGAAGACTGAACTGAACCCCAACACAGAGATCTAAACTGTAAGCATTTCTAAATGTGCATACCCAAGGATTAACCAGAGCAAAGTGATACACTCAACCCAAGGAAGCACTAACAGAGGAGATGGCAGTGTTAAAAAAAACTCAAGGGTGAACCCTATGACACAACTGGTTGAGGTCAGGGGCAGCCCAAGCTGATCCACCCTCCAAAATGGCTGATCTGCCCCCCCACTTCTGCCACTCCTTCTCCCCACCAGCACATTGATGAATAAGTGCATGCAAGCACCTCTCCCGCTTACTAGTGCCAGCATCACTCTCCCCCTCCTTGCTCACCACCATCACCTCTTCCACAGCTTTTGTAAAGTGTCAGGTGCGGAGGATCTCCACTCCACCACCAAGCAACCGGTAGAGGAAATGCATCAGGAGAGCATTCGGGAAAATAATTGCAGCAGCGGTGGAGGAGCTGGAAGAGGAGGTAAGCTCCCATCCACCTTTCCTCAAGTACTGTCTCTGTGTACATGTACTGTGAGGCTAGGTCAGATGGTGGGTTGTAGAAGGTGGTGGGTGGGCATACCCCCCCCCAGTTCGCCACCTTTTCCAAGTCACCACTTGCAGTGGCCTTTTCAGTCAACCTCATGGCTGGTTATGGTTAAACATTACCAACAATCCACAAGCATTTAGCAAGGAAGCAAATCTCAATTCACTTATTTTACTGAATATTATTCAATGTCCATTGTGCCACATGCATAAAAGCCTCAGGTTGGTTGATAAATGGGCAGTTTGAATGCGCTCACGGATGGAAAAGCAGCCTAAAATGACTAATATAAATTATTTTTATTAAGTGTATAGCACCATTCATGTACATGATGCGTTACAGAGAATGAGAGGACAGATTCCTGCTCTGAGGGACATGCAATCTTGATATCAACCCAAGGGAAACAACAGCGGAAGGAAGGAGAAATACGTTCCAAATCAAATCGGTACACTGAAGACAATTAAATGACAACAATATCAATAACAATTACAAATCCATAGTAGCATCAGGCTCCAATAAAATATCATGTCTGAGAAAACAGAATAATCTTTCTCAAATTTCACTGGAATAATGTGGTCCTTATTGACTTTCTGTAAAACAAATTTATGTGGGTTTCTGGAACTTTTCTGGGGAAGCTAATTCATGTCTGAGAATTCCCTTCTCCTTGTCTAAACCTTATGGCACAATCCTATTATTTGCTAACATCAATTCAGTGGCCGCTGTGCCGGCGTAGGGTGTCGCAATGTGCTGTAAAACATGTTGATGACACCCTGCGAGCAAGGCACGCCTGCGCCATCCTGCCGGTGCTGGATCTTGCAAACTGTGCACCAGGGCAGGTAAGTAATCCAATCTGGGGCTTACCAAGACTTGGATAACAGTGGTCAAATTACAGTACCCTCTTCCAGGAGCAACTACAAATGATCCATAAATGACCCACATCCATATATGTATGATGACATGTTGCATACTGTATGCAACGTGTCAAAGCTTTTGTCACCAAATATACTGTCGCTGTGTGGCAATTCATCCCTGGACTAGATATTCTAGTGGAAACAGTTTGGGGGACATTTGGAAAAGCAGTTAACCTGAAGACTCCAGGTGGCCTACTCTAACCAAAAAAATCTTGAGAAGAATAGAGGGAGGGGCTGTAGTTCCATGGTATAGCACCTGTGTTGCATGCAGAAGGCCTCAGGTTTAATCCCCAGGTAGGGAATCTTCAGGTAGGTTCTGCCTAAAGCTCTGGAAAGTCCCTGTCAATCAATATTGCCAGTTCTGAGCTAGATGGCTTGACAGGCTTCATTTCTTTCTAAGAATAAAAGGGGGGCAGGATTGTTGAGAGGGACCAGTTCTTGAAGAAGTGGTGACATTGCCCATGCATTCTGCCCAGTGAAACGTTTAGCACATTACTATACTATAGTTATAGAATAAACTAAAGACTACATATATTTTCTCCCCACAGCTAACAAAATCTGAATTTCAAGTCACAGTTTTCCAATACACCAAGATGTTGGAGAGTGCGGAAGATGAGCAGTGTTCAGTGGAAGAGAAAATCTCTTAAACATCTGTTTCTCTCCACCTGCTGATTTACCAGTAAAGGAAAAAAACAAACATGTTTTCAAGCTCATATGGGTTAAGAAGACAGATGTGTCTTCAGAAAAAAAATCAAATCCTGCACCCATTTCTCCCCTGCCTACTCTTGCATTCATACATTAGAATGTGTTTTAATGTCTAGAACCTTCCAGGCTGTATTAAGCAATACTATGGACATAATCTGATACATTTTAGGGACTTCCCGTTCATTTCATTTGTTGCTTAGAAAATGCTCTTTGCTCTCATTTCAGTAGTACTGGCATGAAAAGTCTCTGAAGACCTGGAGAATTAACTATCCTTTTATTTTGCCTCCTTTTTATATGCAACTATCTAAACTTTCTGATGATAAAATGCCCCAACCATTTTTTGCGCATATATGAAAGTTTCATATTGCTCAAGGTTACACTCATCTCTCTGTGTCTTCAGCTAGTAAACGGCGAAGGGCACTAATCAGGAGAGAACAAGGGAAGATCTATTTTACAGAAGATCTTCAGTTACAGTATCTAAAGAGAGATCAATATTTTCTATTTGCTTTACCACTAAACTTGTTTTTCTTCATCATCTACAGGGTACTCGCTTCTGCTTACTACTATAATATCAAATGGTTCTGACTTAATAAATTGTATGAAAGGAAGTCTGAAGATGACATGGTTTTGGAGCCACTGTGTCATTCCGAAGTCCATTGTTCATTAATTAGAAAAAAAAATGGTGAAAAGCAGCTACCCCAAACAATTTGCTGAAATGTCATATTTACCTGCTTCTTCTTTACAGGAAAAAAGTTTTAAACTGATTCTGTTTTGCAATTCATGACAATGGGGACTTTGAAACAGACATAAATAAAAACCAGGCTAGCGGCGCAATCCTAAGTAGAAACTGGTAGAGCAGCCGCTCCAATGGTCTAGAGTGTTGCAAACGTGTGTAAGGCACGTTCATAAGGAGCGTTAGTGGCACCCAGAGAGTAAGCAGTGCTGGCAAGAGGCTTGTGCCACTCCTCTGGTGCCGCAGACAACAGCAGCGCTGCAGCGGAGAGGGTAAGTCCCCACTGGGTGGCAGAGGGGTGGGGAGAGGGCGTTCCGAGGGGTGGGATTGGAGGACTGAGCCTGGGAAGGGGGAGGGATCAGCGGAGGCTTCCTCCGCCATATCCTATCCCCCTTCCCGGACCTGTTGGGTCTTACACGAGCCTCTCAAATGTACACCAGCAAAATTGCTGCTGTGCATTCGAGTAGGCTGGCAAGTTACTTTACAAACCATAACCCTTTACCCTGAGGAGGCAGTCAGTTGTGCTGGGGCAGGCCCAATCCTGCATAGGATGTGGCGGGTGCCTTAAGTGCGCTGCTGCATCCTGCTAGACAGGGTTGGGCTGTAGGTTTATTAATTGACTAATGTGGCCAATATTAATTGCAGTGATTGAAACAAATGCCAGAGTAGCTGCCATTCACTATATAAGGATGGTACAGTAAATATTGAAAAAAAGATTGTTGGCTGATTACAGGATTTTCCAAGGTGTAGTCATTATGCTCTGCAAGACTTCTGGGCCATTTCTTTGTTCTCTTTCTAAAGTCTTTATTTCAAACATGGTCTTTTTACTCTTCACTGATCAAGTCAATATTATTCCCATTTTAAAGCTTAGGAATTGAGGTCAAGAGGCAGCAAATTGCCAAGGTCCCCCACTCACTCCATAGGTGAGCTGGGATTTCCCCTCTCTGAAGTCAAATGCTCTTTTCACTTCTGTACACTGATTCTGGCTATCAACACTGCAGGCTTGGAAGTAAATGGCATTGGTTTTACCAGGTTTACTTAATGTACACAGCACAGCAAAAGTTTATCATGACTAATGGCCTAACTACCACCTTGAGTGCCAGGTTTGTTACCTAAGGAAAGGCAGTGTAGAAATTGTCAAATAAATAAATAATGGTCCAATCCTATGGACCACTTACGTCAGCGGAAGTCTTGGTCTGTCACAGTAAGAGCCGCTGCGATCTCTGAGCTGTGCCGCCGCCCAGATCACCACCGGCGGTATGATGCCCCCCTCCAGTTCTATGTCCCCTGCTTGCTGCCCGGGGGCGGTCAGTCCCCCCGCCCCATTCCATCCTACACTACTGTCTTCTTGTTGCTTGAGATTTTAAAAAATACATCCTTTTAGGTTTATGCTTTTATTATTATTATAAGGCAGTTTGGGTTGCTCCAACTGGAAAGGTGGTATATAAATGGTTTTAAAATAAATAAATGATCTCGCAGAACGATGTTGTACTTCAGAGTTCAACTACGGACAGAGAAATGTACATTGTACTGAATGCAGGCAAGGTGCTTCCAAAACAGCTCTCCTGCTCTTACAAAGGTTATGCCGACCTTCAGCCCGAGCACCTCAATAGGTCTAGGTAGGAGATGGCCACCAATGCTTTCTTCAAATGGTTTCTCTTATTCTAGAAAGGGACAGAAACGACTTCTTTTGCTGTGGCATAAAAAAGGGGGGGGGGAAACAAAGACACACTAAAAACTTTAATAGTTAAATGGTTCATTGTGACAGAGGCAAATCTAAAGTGACTCCAATAAAGGCGGAAGTAAAGAGTGCCATATATTGTGCTTTACTACATTCGTTTAACGGTCCTTCTCAAATGCTTTTATTTGCCATGATAAATATGCTGGTTAGGTTAGAGCATTATATTTTATTTATAAAGGGAAGAAAATGGAACACTTGTTCTTTCAATCTACATACAATTATTTATAAAGTGATTGGTAATAGAAGGTTCCTTTTTAGGAACTTTCCTTATAGGAAATGAATCACACGGCACAATCCTCTCTAACTTTGGAGCGGTGGAGTGTGTGTTCCGCCGCTCCAAAGCATTGCAAACTTGCTGCATGGAAGCTGGCGACCCTCATTCTGCCGCCCTCCAGACCCTGCAGCTGCTAATGGAGGTAAATCTTGCTCTGGTTGGTGAAGGATGGGGGGAGGGCAGGCAGGGGCAGCCAGGGGGTGGCCATTGGCTGGCCCGGGCTGGGAGAAGGCGGGGATATCAGCAGCGTACTTCACCAATATACTCTGCCCGTTCCCAGCCCGGGTCAGCCTTACACGGCCTCCCCGAATGTACGCCAGGCCTGGATCTGGCGTACATCCAAGGAGGCCCATAGGGCCCTGGTTGGCTTAAACCCGGGAAAGGAGACGAACGACATAGGCCTTTTAGACCGGCCATGTATCTTTAGGTTACTCTAAAACGAGAGTTTAGGCAGGATTGCGTTGCCCATGGGGAAGGGGGGGATCCTAAGGAAAGTGAATACTTACTTTCAACAATTAGTTAGACGTTCAAGGAATGTATAATAGAGTTGGGTAACATTTTTTCCAAATAACTTGTTGAAGCATGCAACTCTAGATACACTTGGGAGGGGGTAAGTCCCACTGAATTTAATAGGATTTACTTCTGAGTAGACCTGCATAGGATTGAGCTGCCCATTGGTTTAGATCCAATGCATGATGCCATTGCCCCCGTGCTCCCAGAATGAAGACATGAGATCTTGTAAATGGACTGACGAGAGGTCCACACTTTTATTAATGTATATGCCTGATCTACAGCATTCTTGCAGTTCAATCCTATGCATGCTTACTTAGAAGTAAATTACACTGAATTCAGTGGAACATACTCCCCCACATTCATTGGGAATATATCCCCCTGCATGAGGCAGGCCAGCAAGCACCTTTATTATTCTTGTATAGTTGTAAAATGGAAATGTTACAACATCCTGGTTCTGCAATGGGAATTTAGTTAACATGCATTACTTTTGGAATGGATCAGGGTTTGCTCTCAGATGTCTCTTGGTCTTTTCTTCTGAACAGGCAGCTAGCTTCAAGGTTTGATCTAGCTTTTTCCATTACTAACCTACTCAAACTGATCAGTGACTTCATTCAGTGTTCAAGATATTCAAAGAATGCACAACCTTCTACTATTTACCTATTCACCCAGGTTAGATGAGCTTGAAGTATTACAGGACTAACTGCCACCCTGGTTGCGACCGTTAGACCTGCCACTGCCCAGGTTGCTGCCACCATGAGCCTGGTCAACAAACCGCCCCCCGCAAATTGCTGCCGGGTTCACCTCGGGGCCAGCGGAAGGCCCTGGCAAATCCCGCCTCTGGAGCAGACCTCCTGGTTGCCAGGGCAATGAGATTGACAGACTCAGGTTCCGAGTGGGGAGGAGGGCAGAGCTACGCATACTAACAAGACCCAGAAGGGTTTAAAACCGTAGTCATTGCCAATGATGAGGCAGAGAGGGAGCTGAGGCCTATGATTAGGTTTGGAGAAGTCAGAGGCCTGAGGAGGCTGTCCTGCAGAGGAGGAGGAATTGGGTGCTGTACAACTCCCGCACTTCTCTTTCAGGCACTAATGCACTCTTGGGGCAGGTTCTGGACTTGCGGAAGGTCCTGAGAGAAGGGGTTATCCTGTGATTTCAGTCTTTCCCAGTGGAGAGGAAGGACTTTATCTAGCAAGCAGGGGACCCCTCAACATGCCAGTGAGAGCAGCCTTATAGCTAAGGTGTGTTTGTACATAAAACACAGTCATAGCATTTCTGTCAGCAAGTATTCCTACTCAGTCGTGCACGTGTTTGAAGAAGAGCTAAAAAGAAAATCTACTCACATTTATGCTTTTACTCAGTATTTGGGGTTCCAGGAAATATGTAGAAAGTTGTGCTAAATAAAAGCATATATTTCCTGAGAACGACAAACTTGCACTGAAAAAATCTGAATGCTAAAACTCAAAGTTGGACTCGAACGCTGCTCGCAATGTAAAATATAAAAATCCAACAACCCATCAGGTGCTAAAACATCTGCTTTTGGCAAGCTTTTACCAGAAGGGCAAAAGCCCACGTTTAATTACTTATTTGTACTGTAGTAAATGGTGCTGAGGCAAAGTACATTTTCAGCTGTGAATCAACAATGACACGTTTGTTGCCTCCTTATAAGCTTCCACAGACTTCTAATTACAAATCAATTCATCATATTTATCACCATCATCAGTCTCTGTCTGTCTACTGCATAAGCAATGCTTAGATGACTTTTCAGACACTGGAAGCAACCCAGAAAATCAACCAAAGAATAACATTTAGTCTGCATATAAAAATATGGACCAATCAGACACAACCCAGAGATTTTACTGGAGCAATAAAGTATGCACTTAGGTCCTATTGATTTCAGAGAGACTGAGGAATGTAATATTTGCTGCTGAAAACTTTATACATGATTCCAGCAGGAGGATGGACTGTACAGCACAAGATTTTTAGTTGAACCATAATAATAATAATAATAATAATAATAATAATAATAATAATAATAATAATAATAATAATAATATCAACAAGAACAACAATAATAATAACAACCAGTATTTATATACCACCTTTTCTTTGGTCATCGGATTTCTCCTCTGACTTTAATTCACAGGCGGTTTACACAGGTAGGCTTCCTCAACCCCAAGGTGTTTTTTTTACAATACAATATATTCTAGTTTTGCATAGAACCCTTCATTCTAGGTGGTTTCCTTCACAGTCCAGCCTCTCTCTGGCATCCACCTCACCACGCTTCGACTGACAGGCAACCTTGACTCCCACTCAAAGTGCAGCTACAGCCTCACAGAGTCAAACCCCTCACAGAAACTCTGCAGCTTATCAGTGGCGTGTCAGCAGCTCTCCGTCAGACACGGATACCTCTGGCCATCCCAAACTGCTGTCCTTCAGATCTTCAGGCATATGAGACGGCTGTTCTACCAACTGAGCCAGACCTCCTGAACCATTCAGTTCATGATGATCTAAAACGAGAGTTGCTTTTGGTTTCTGTTCCTTCCTTGCTTGGTGTTCTTCAGAACTGCTTTCCAGACTACAAGAACTTGTGAGTAGGAATGTTGGAGAATTTTGATAGACTTGGGCCCAGAAAAGAAATCTTATTGCTTGGAATAGCCCCCACCCCCAAAGGAGAGGAGAACTTGCAGACCTCTGATAATTCTTCAGAGTTTGAAGAAATTTTGCACTTGCCTCTCACCAGTCCTCCACCCTCTCCTTACCTGTCTTTGTGGTGGCAGCGGCAGCAGCAGCAGCAGCAGCAGCAGCAGCAGCAGCAGCAGCAGCAGCAATAGAGTCCATGTGGGGAGGAGAGAGGCTTTCTCCCTTCTCTCTCCATCCCCACTGACACTATGGATTGAAAACTGTGTTTTCCCTCCTCCGTTGTCGCTCTGTATCTCATTTCAGGAGCACTGAGGGGGCCAACGATGAAACTGACATCACATCATGCTGGAGACTTCTTTGCTTGTGTGGTGAGCATGACTTACTGGATCATGCAAAAGCTGCTCATGGCCCAGTAAGTCAGGGTTTCGTTTCAGACTCCACAGAAGATGGTAGTACCACTACCAGATCTGTACACAGACTCAGATGCCATGGAATTAATGACATCTCTGTGTCTATTCTCCCCACCTTCCTCCTGCAAGTCTAACCTTCCTGAATCAAGGCTGCCTCCCATCCATTGTGTTGGAAATGGGAATGGAATATTGTGCTACTGGAACCAGACTAGGGCTAGCATTAATACAGTGCTAAGAGTGAAATCCATTTTTGTTTTAAAAAACCAGTCTGATAAAGCCGTAATTTAGTACAGTGGTTCTGCTGGGTACAGTACCTGCCTGTATTATTACTGTCATTATCAGAGGGGGTTATTTCCCCACCCCCAGAAATTGTTGCAAATTTTCTCTTTAGTCATTTTATACTTTAATACTACAAGAAGGCTACAGCTTTGATGGTATTATTCACAGAAGATGTGCAGTTACAGTATATTATATTTTCCGTCCATGCTATCTTTAGGGAGAATATACTTATTCATGATTCTTTCTTAACCTTAGTTCTGCTACTTACATTTCCCTTTTTTATTTTATGAACTCCCGCCCCCCGGTATTTTTTCACTTGCTTAAAAGTAAATAGCACAGACAAAGAACAGGTAGTTTACATTCTTTTGAATAATCCAACCATCAGCTCAGACCTCAATAACAGACTCAAAGTTGTTACTTTCCAGAGCTTGATTTTCACCCTGATTGGTTTGCTAAAACTAAGATTTGATTACACAGAAACTCCAGAATGCATCACTATGCAAAATGCTTCCGTGTCTCTCTGCAGAATAGATGAACTGATCATGTTGTGATTTGACTCAACGAAAAAGCAAATTGACACTCCTTCAAACTCACTGGGTTGTTACTTTCTTTTCATCTGAGGAGGGAGATCTGATTGTGAAGTTAGGCAAGGTACATGCACAGATATCTTGAATAGCTAGCTATTCTGATAGAAAGGAAAACGGAGGACTGTTCTGAAAAATCAGAATGGAAAAGTACAGGAGATGGAGAACCTTACAGAAGTGAGTTTGTGCATTTCCAGAAAATGGCTACAAAGGATGCATGAGTAACTTGGGAATCCGCTTTCCACATTTTCAGGCATTGGGTGAAAGGGGGACATGCGCATGTTCTCTGATGCAAAGCTACCTGAACAAGAACTGATGCATCTTCCTATGTGCTTTCAATATGGGCAAGGGCTCAGGTATTTTCTATAGATGTGAATTCTCCCTTCACATAAGACCAAGACATTTGGAAAGAGGGTGGGTAAAGTGGTTCTAAGAGAGTTGCCCCAATAAAATTAAGCTGCCTAAGAGAAACTGTAGAATTTCTTTATCGGCAGGTTTACAAACAACAAACACACCTTGGACTGGCACCGGTCAGGGTGTGGGACTGAACAATCCACTGACAGCGCGAGCTGAACGCCAGGGCAGCCAATTGCCTGCTGCCTCCACGCGCCACCCCTCCTCCTCACGATCATGAGGAGAAGGGGCGGTGGGGGGATTCGGCTGCCCTCTCATTTGGCTCCGAGTGCTCCGAGCCAAATGCGAGGGCAGCCGAATCATTAGGTGGTGGTGGAGCCTGAGCATTGCGCCCTCCCCTGGTGTTGCACCTGGGGCAGCTACCCCCTCAAGCTCCACCCTTGTTACGCCCATGCTTGTCACCTCAAGGATGTCATACATTCCTGCATATCAACTCAGCTTTTTCCATGCACCACTCTCCTCTCATTGATAACTGTTTCTTAGCTTTTTCCATATACCACTCTCCTCTCATTGACAACCATTTCTTGCTAATATCACCTTCAACAGACTTGCATTGACTGTTCTCCAGGGTTTCAGCCAGGAACGTTTCTCTGCCACGCTTGGAGATGTCAGAGATTAAAGCTGGGATCTTCTGCATGCAAAGCAGGTGCTCTGTTATTGAGCTATGATCCAATGACATCTTGTCACGTGTTTCCTTGAACATAAAGCAATAGCAAGTCTGTATGTCCTGTAACATCTCGTTCTTGATAAGATGAAGTGCTTTGAGCAGCTAGGCAAAGCACAATACAAACACTATTATTTATTTAAAGTATTTTTTTCAATGATATGATGGCTACTTAAGAGTATTTTGTCCCCTTCCCTGAAGGTTTTTTCCTCAGCCCAAGATAGTTGGTGACTCTATTTTTTCTTCTGTTTCTTGTTTCAGAAAAACTTACACAATTTACATGCATATAAATATTTGCATTTTAAAATATAAATAAATGATGAAGTCTAAAAAAAGACTCAAATGACAACCAGTAATTACAGATATCTTTATGCATGCAGATCCTTGATTGCACTTGTAATTGCTTGGATGCAACATTTTACTGTATTGATGACCCAATCCTGTCTCCCCCATCTTCCACCATGCCGCTGTGCTGAGGGAGCACACACTGCATGCAATGGTGGTGGTGGGGATTGGATGGCCAGAGTCCAGTGGGTCTCCTTGGACCCATGCCAGCTATTGTGCTGGTGTAAATCTGAGGAAAGGAAGGGGGCAGGTTGGGCTGTAAAAATGAGGATGGGAGCCTGGCACACACTGTTGCCGCTTAGATCCACCTCTCCAGCCCCCTCCCTTCCCCTGCCGTCCCTCTCTCCACCCCAAACCGCCCATGACCCACCCCTGCTGCCACCCTACCTGCTGTAGCCATTTGCACTGGTGGCACTGACATGCAAGGCAACAGAGTGTGATTTATGCCGGTGCTTTGGCCTTTATGACTATGGAACGTGAGATCAACTGTCGTAAATGCCCCATAGGATTGGGCCATCATGCAGAGGTTTACGACAGCAGAATGCAGTTCCGCTGTTGTAAAAAGGTTTCTGGCGGCGCACACAGTGTGTGCCGTCACTGGCCATTTTAGAAGTGCTGCTGTAATTGTTGGCAGCGTGGGAGGACCGCTGCTGGACCCAGGAAGGTATAGTCCAACGGCAGCAGAAGTGGGCAGAACTGGGAGGGGACAGGGCAGAATGTAGCAAAGTAGCTGGCTCAGGTCTGAGTAGATTCATCAGGTGGCAGAGGCTTACCTCCGGGCAAGGGAACAGATGTTCCCTTATCTGGAGGTGACCCTCTGGGGACTGAAGCTCCCCTGCAGGATACAGCAGGAACCCTGTGTATGCTGAAAGGGTGGGCATCATGGGGCCAGGAAGATATGGCCCCATGCCGCACACCTTGAGCATTGAATGGGGCTCTCCCTGGCAGGGGCTTTTGTACTGGGCTGAAGTGGTGATAGGAGCTTGAGGAAAAGGGCACTTTGTGTACTTAGCACAAACAGCCCACTGCTCTCACAACAGTCATGGCAGGAGTCTTCTTGAAATGTGTCCTCTTGGCATTGTCTTTGCAGGGACCCACCCCACGAGGACTTCATGCAGAAGCACCAACCTGGAACCTCCACCCCCATGAACCCCAGCAGGGAGAGCAAAGATAGCAAACTCCCCACAGGTAATGAAAGGGGGGGGGAAGATGCCCATGCCACCATACAGGGAGGCCAAAGCTTCATGTTCTGTGACAGACCCCCTGTATTGACTAATGTGCCCTTACCACAAACAGTGTGACCCAATCACCTCCCCAATCCTAATGGCCAAGGTCAGGGGGCTGCGGGACCCCAACCACCAGGGTGCATGTGAACAATGGACCCTCACAGAGTCCCATTGATTCCACCACTGACTTCCAACAACTTGCACTTATGCTTTGGTGTGCAGTTTCCTTACTCCCTTTATATCTTCTGTCTTGGGAAACTTGAAGAAACAAGCTTGGAATACATATCTGCAGATCTCCCCAGAAAAGAGATGTCATTAGAATACAAGAGCAAGATAAGAGACAGCTAAAGTCATTAGGTATATTTGGAAGTAAGACTCCAATCTCTTGGGCAATTTTCCCCATTCTCTTTGCTGGATTTCGTCCAGACAAGGAATCCGTACTATATTTTGGCATCAGAAATGATGGTGGTGGTGGTGGTGATGATGATGATGATGATGATGATGATGAAGAATAAGAATATGGTGCTATTTGATTGTGCAAAGTGCTTTGCATGTATTATCGTGACACAATTTTTACAACAAGCTGTGAAATAAGTAAGCATTATTCTTGCCATATTGCAGCTGAGGTTAAGAGGGAGTGAATTGTCAAAGACGAACTAGTGAGTTCAAAACCAAAGAGAGACTGAAAGCAGGGAAGTCCTGATTCACAGCTCTTTTGTGTAGCCATTATGCTACAGCCACACCAACTCCCTCCACAGAAAGACCAAAGACTTGTCCTTGTTCGAAGAGGTTACAAGAGCTGTGGTGATAATAATACTTTTTTTATAAAGGCGAAATTTGACCAGAACCAAGCACATCGTAGGCATTTCTGGGGCTAGAACAGAGAAATTGCAGCTTTGTGAACAACTGCCCCAGGTGGCAAATTCCCAGGGCTACAGGTTGGAATCTGTCCCTGGCGCGGCACTGACAGGACCTCAGATATTGGGGTGGCGCTCAGTGGCGTTTCCACGGTAGGGGCGACACCATAAGTCACGCCGCGTCGAGTACCGTGTTTAGGAACTGAAACGAGGAGGCGCCGCCCCCTCGCTGTTGCAACCATTCTGCGCGAAGAACGCGGAAGAGTCCTGCCCGGTCGTGTTCTTCACGCGGAATGGTTACAACAGTGAGGGGGTGGTGCCTCCTTGTTTCGGTTCCTAAACACGGTACTCGATGCGGCGTGACCTACGGTGCCGCCCCTACCGTGGAAACGCCACTGGTGGCGCTGTTCACCCAGACTGGCCACTGGCTTCCTGGTCAAGCTGGGACTCTGATGGGTGATAATTGGCTTGACCCTTTGACTCTGACCCCTGTTGTGGGCTTCTTTCTCCCACTCAGGGAGCACCTATGATGTAGCTCTGACATCATATGAGCTTGATGCTAAAATACACAGGGCTCAGAGCAGCAAGAGATTCAGGCTGCAATGCTATACACACTTTCCTGGGAACAAGCCCCACTGAACACAATGGAACTTACTTCTAAGTAGGCATGCATAGGATTGTGCTGTTAGTCACTAAAATGCGGTTTTTTTTTCAAATTATCCAGCTATAACCTTATACGATCACGTAACTAACACTAGGTATCGCATCGCTTCATTAAAACCTGCCGTTTCTTTCTCTTTCATAGTCACTTAAAATCTTTCTGTCTGACAAATATCCAGTTATGTGAGCAGAGCGACTTTGTCACTTGGCTTGTCTCTTCCTTTGCTCATCCACTTGACTCCGACTAAAGCACTTGTTTCTGAGTCCACTATACAGTCTTTTTGACAGACTGACCATCCCACAGTGACATGAGTGATATACACGATGCTACCTTAAGGTGCATTACATTCTGTAGTTGTCAAATTGTCCTTCCTCTAGTAGTAACTGGAAAAATAAAAGTCTCCACTGTATGATGTTGACTTTTATTTCACCATAATTGTCAAGAACATTTCCCTGTGGACTGGGCACAGTCCAGTCCACTCTCTGCCCTTGGGGTGGAGTAATTATAAGAATAGATCCGAGCTCCCGGCTCTGTCCCTGCTGTGCAAAGTATCCACTGTATGATGTTTTTTATTTCACCACAATAAAACATAGATGTGTGTGTACACAAACACATATGTAGTTCTGATAAACTGCACATTGTTGTTGTTGTTGTTCAGTCGTTAAGTCATGTCCGACCCTTCGTGATCCCATGAACCACATCCCGCCAGGCTTTCCTGTCCTCCACTATCTTCCTGAGTTCGCTCATTTTCATGTTCGTTGCATCAGTGATGTTGTCTAACCATCTCATCCTTTGCCTTCCCCTTCTCCTTTTGCCTTCAATCTTTCCCAGCATCAGAGTCTTCTCCAGAGAGTCCTCTCTTCGCATTAGGTGGCCAAAATATTTGAGCTTCAGCCTCAGTACCTGTCCTTCCAGGGAACAGTCAGGCTTGATTTCATTTAGGATTGACTGATTTGATCTCCTAGCAGTCCAAGGGACTCTCAGGAGTCTTCTCCAGCACCACAGTTCAAAAGCATCTATTCTTCGGCGCTCAGCCTTCCTTATGGTCCAACTCTCACAACCATACATTGCTACTGGGAACACCATCGCCCTGACTATATGAACTTTTGTTGGCATGGTGATATCTCTGCTTTTTATTATGCTGTCTAAGTTTGCCATAGGTTTCCTTCCAAGGAGTAAGCGTCTTTTAATTTCATGGCTGCTGTCTCAGTCTGCAGTGATCTTGGAACCCAAAAAAGTAAAATCTGTTACTGCTTCCATTTCTGCCCCTTCTATTTGCCAGGAATTGATGGGACCAGATGCCATGATCTTAGTTTTATTAATGTTGAGTTTCAAGCTAACTTTTGCACTCTCCTCTTTCAACCTCATCAAAAGGCTCTTTAGTTCTTCTTCACTTTCTGCCATTAGGGTGGTATTGTCTGCATATCTGAGGTTGTTGATACATATGTTGTCAGTATGTATTCTATGGATTCCCTCTTATGATGGAACAATAAGGCATCAGCATAGTTCTAGAAGTCAAACACTGTCCATTTATTCCAGAAGAAATGTACAGGTGACTTCCTCTGCTTGGCAACCACCCAGAGGTTGGAGTCGGAACTGGATGGAGGTGTCTTAGGGAATGCTCCTAGACAAGGGTTCGCTCAGGCAAGGTGGAGATGTGGAATCTTCCCTGATGAAAGACACACCCTGCACTCTTGTTATTCCAAGGGAAGTCCTTCCAGTTAGGCTTTCAAGGCTGACATCCCTCGTCTCCTCCAGTACTCTGCTGGAGTCCTCCATATTTGCGTTCTCTTCCTGCTTGTCTCCTTCTCTCACTTCTGATCATCCGAACCTTTTCATAGCCACCATGAGTACACCTGCAAGAGGTGTACAGGCTATTTCACCATAGGTTTAAAGACGTAAGATGCATGTGCATGAACAGCAATGGAGAAGAAAACGACTGTCTACCCAAGACACCAGAGAATAGCATTCCAAGAAGAAACATGGTTACATCACATCAGGGTGTGGTTGCTGCTAAAACCTCTTTCTCCATAGTGGGAGTTCTACATGACTGTCACAAAACATTTAAGGACCTTGATATGTGGAATCAATGCTACTGTAGGGATAGTCTCCTTACCAGCACCAGTTGCATGAGCTGCAACAGGCACTCATGTTTATTTATTTATTTTTATTTATTTATTTTTCACATTTTTATACCGCCCTTCCTCCAAGGAGCTCAGAGTGGTGTACATATTTCCTCCCCTTCTTTTTGTCCTCACAACAACCCTGTGAGATAGGTGGGGCTGAGAGATAGTGACTGGCCCAAGGTCACCCAGGAAGCTTCGTGGCTGAGCGTGGATTTGAACCTGGATCTTCCAGGTCTAAGTCCGACTCCCAAACCACTACACCATCCTGGCTGTTAAGTTTTCCTGTGTGATATTTGTTGTGCACATTTTGTGAAGTGTGTATAGGTGTGGCAAAAATATGTCAGAAACGTGTGTGTGTGTGTGTGTGTGTGTGTGTGTGTGTGTGTGTGTGTGTGTGGTATATATATACACACACACACACACACACACACACACGGCTTGATTAATATGTCACCTGCAGTGGCACAGAAGCTACCAATATTTGTTTTCTCCCACTCTAGTAATATTTCAAGGCAGCACAGCAGGTGGGTGGGACTGGTGATATGGCAACTGTCCATGCCAGTGTTGTCCTATCATGGAAGCCCGTGTCCTATCAGTGTCCTATCATGGAAGCCAGAAGAAACCACTTCACTGACTATGATTGTTTCCTTCAAACGTTACTGGAGTGCTGTGGCAAGTGCTGTGCTGCAACGGTTTCATGCCACTTCTGGTAATCTATAAATAGGTACCAGGTGTCGTTTTAAATCTCTTTATATCCCATGTTTGTTCCATCACGGCGCTTGGCAGCATACATGCATCACGGAGCTCCAGCCATTGACTAGGCGTAGATCAACTTAGCTCCAATAAGGAATGTGCTCTCAGATCACAGTCTGAGACATAAAGAAAAATTTAACTATTATTATTATTAATAGTAGTTATATACCGCTTTTCAACAAAAAGTTCACAAAGCGGTTTACAGAGAAAATCAAATGATTCAATGGCTCCCTGTCTCAAAAGGGCTCACAATCTAAAAATCACTGTGATAACTATGGAAGCCTTTGTTCTCTTTCTATTTTATGCTGCAAACACTAAGCATGTTGTGAGCCATGAAAGCACACTTTGCATGCTTTTTTAAAAAAATCCAAATGTTCTGACCTTACGCCTTAACTCTGTGCTAACTGTGAGTGTTTTGTCATTTGTATCCTGGTAAGGCTCTCAGATCACAGTTGATATGTCACTTGCAATGCTGATAATACCCAACAGGGTGCAGCATAAGGCAATGGAAAAGATTCTAGTTCCCAGATAGAAGTGTTGTGCATTTCGGTTGGCAAGAAGCAGCAGGATTCAAGATGACCCCTGTGAAGTTTTTCTAATCATCCAAGAGCTTGGGAAAGACAGATGGATTCCTTTCGAAACACCTGCATCTCCTAGTCCATTCCTTTGCACACTGATTAGGCTGTGCTCCCATAGACTCGTCTGATCTCTGCTTTCACTCAGAGGTATACATACAGTACCCTTGCCTTTTTCCCCCCTCTGATGTTTAGTAGTATATGCCGTCCTGTTTGGATAGCCTCTGCCGCTGAATGGGTCTACTAGGACCTGCATCTGCAATTTAACTGGCACAAAACTGAGTGGACCCGGGAAGGAGGCCAGGAAGGGGGATAAGCTATTCGTGGCGCTGCTACTGATACCGCCGTCTTTCCGATCTCAGTCAGCCATTTTCCCTGCCCCATTCTCCTTCCCATCCCCGCCCCATTCCACCCACCTCCTGCCTCCCTTCTACCCCCCCCCCACTGACTTAAAAGTACCTGGGCTCCTTTCCAGGTCCAATCTTAAACATGTTTACTTGGAAGTAAGTCCCATTGCTTTTGATGGGCCTTTCCCCTTCTTCATTAGCGTACCTAGCATTGCTGCCTAAGAAGTTGCATCATTTTATGGTCCACAAAAGCGTACCAAAGGCTTGATGCACTAGCTCAACTCAAAAAAGAAAAAAAAAACAAGTTGTGGATGATTTCGGGAGGGGACTATAAATAACTGCACAGTTACTTTTCTCTTTTATTAAAAGCCTGCAACAGACTATAGCAGCAAAAGGTTTCCAGAGAGTGACAGATCTTCAAAACAACCATCTATCCAGACAAAGATCAAAACAGCAGCCTACTTTGCTTCCAGGCGGCTCTCTTGATTTGTCATCTTACTAATTAAACACAGGTGCATGAGAGGGTATTAGTTTCCATGATTTATCATCTCTTTCCCATTTCCTTCTGAATAGTCAGAAAAGTAGCAAACCATCATAGGGAGCCCATCTGACAAAAGTTGCATTCACTGAGATAATCTGCCTGTTTCAGTTTGAGGCTAAGCTACTATACAGTCCAAAAGCCAAATTGAAAAGAGAAATTTTCAGCTTTGAATGGACCCACCACAAACATACACAGAGGAACAGTTATGATAGAAGGCCATTGCTTCTGCTAGCGCCTGGCGTATCTTGATGTGTGTAAACATCTACCAACCTCTTTGCTGATTGCATTATAATAGGCCTAGGCACGTGGCTAGCTCTATTCCATGCCAAGGGTGCAAATCTGGCACCAAATAAATTCAAACTCTACAGAATGGAGAGCTACAGTGGCCCCATGACATAGTTTGAAGGCACACAATATAGCAATCTTACTAAAGCTAAACAGGTCTAGATCTGGCCAAAGCCGGGATGAGAGACCACCAGGGAACACCCTGTGTTCTGCCTTTGGTATGGCAGAAGAAAGGTGGACTAAAAATGAATAATAAATACATTTTATGCTCTGAATGAATGTTGGCAAACTTGCAATTCCTATTGACATCTGTTAAAGCCTTGGCAACCAGTGGTAGGATAGAAATTAACAGGATACATGGACTTTTAGTAGCGGAAGAACAAGCAAGAAGCAGAGACTAGGCAGAGACCAGCAGCACCTCAGAAGGGATATCAGGAAGTCCAGTTATGGATGAGGTGGGTGGGATAAGGCAGCAACAACAGAAGTTGCTCAGTCGAGGGACTTGTGCCAGCCTTGGGGGGGGGGGCTTCAGGGGTCAGCTGGTTGGAGACCGTGGGCCCTCAGTTAGTGGCGTAGGAAGGGATGGGACAGGGGGTGGATCATCCCCGGGCAGCAGATGGGGTAGGCATCATACCGGCGGCGGGGGGCGACAACATGGCGGCGGCGATCCAGGTGGCGGTGGCAGAGAACGCAGTGGCGGCAGCAATCCAGGCGGCGAAACAGCTTGGAGGAGCCTGCAGAAGCCTCCTGTTGCCTCTAAGCCGCATTTGTGGTGTGCCTCGCCCTCCCGCCCAGCCCCCGAGGGACGTTTGGCTCTGGCTGATGTCACTCGGGGGTGGGGTGAGTGACGTCAGCATCACGAGGGGGGGGCGGTGTTCCTACGCCACTGGCTGCCTCAACCCTCTGGGGTTTGCAATGATAGGCTTATTTGGTCTTTGACCAAGTGTAGCTTTGAGCCAGAGTGCCATGCCCATTCATGATCGGGGGAGGCAGATGGCTAGGACCGTTTTTCCCAGTCTAGAAGCCTGCACGCTGGGGGGTTGAGTTAGGTTTCCCCGCTGCAGGTATTTGATAATTGTCACTGTTATTTATTCAATAAAGTGACTCTTATCCCAAGCCTTTGTCAAGCGTGCTTATTTGAGGGGTGCCCAGGTATCCATCTTCTTGCTGGGCTAGATTTCTCTTTGCAAGGTGTTTTAATGCAAGGGAGCATGCACAAATTTGATTCCACAGCTGCAATATGACGTAGTACTATCCATTCTACCACCTCAGTCCTGCCTCAATATGCACTGCAACGTGTGTAGACCAGGTTAATGTGGTTAGTTAGCTCAGATGTGGGGGATGCTGATGGTTGTGGTGGCTGCTGCCTCAACCTAGGGAGCTTTCCCCATACAGCGAGCTCTCAATTTAATGAACCTTGATGTAACAGACTTTGGAAATGGCAGACATGTTCTGCTCCATTTAAAACCTAGTCATATACATTTTGCACATGCAAGTCTCCATTGACCTCAATGCATTTGGATTTAACTGACTTTCGGCATTAACAGACATCCCTGCACCCCGTTAGTCCATTAAATTGAGGGTTCACTGTACAGGATGATCGAGTTTCTTCCACTGTGGATCTTTAAAGTTGTGGAACTTGTTTTCGCCGCCTTGTGCATTTGCTTTGGCAAGGGAAAGGCAGGATAGAAACTTTTTAAATAAATAAATAAATAAAATATATTCTGGCATTGCTGCTGCCCGTAGAATATTGACAGTTGCACATTACTTGCCAGGAAAAGGACCTCCATGTTCTAGATTAGAATGATGAACATGCCTGGAGAGTATCAGTGGAGTCTGCAGGGAGTGGCCTTGGCAGGGGAGGCAGAAATGGGCATGTTTGATCACAGCCTGCAGTTCTAGAGGAACCGGGACTGCTCACTTCATTTTGTTATCAGTCGCTTTTGATATCAAGCTACCATACCATAATGCAACTTTTGCATGCCTTGAACTTTTGAACTGCACAAATGTTCTTTTGGGATAACATATTTTGTGGCTAGATGCCCATTTAAAAAGCCCTGGGCTACTCTACGGCTGCAGTCCAGTGAACGTTTGCCTAGGGGTAAGCATGATTAAATATGCTTGAGTAAAAATGTTTAGGATTACACAGCATGCCTCCTGTTGATCAGTTAATTCATTGCTCACAGATTAATCAGGAATTTACAAACACATTTTATTGGGACCTGTCCCCTGATGAAAGAGAATGTTTGTTTTGCAAAACTTATCTTTGGATTCAGCCAGAAATGCAGTAGGAATATTATTGCTTATTAACAATGCTACGGAGAGTGGTGGTCACAATTATTTTTTTTCAAACTAGCCCTTCATTTGAACTCCTGTAATGTTTATTTTAACCAGCTAATAGGTTGATTGATTTGTACAAACTGGAGTACTCGATGACAGTTCATCATTATTTTTTTAGCCGGACAGAAGATGTATGCTACATTTCACCCACAGGTGAACAGGTAAAATTAAAATTTGAAGACTGTTATGGTGCCTACTCTTTTTTAAGGCAGGTCTCTTCTAAACTTCTTAGATTTATATACAGTAGCATCCTTTTAAAAATTTGGTTGAGCATTTAATTTAGGGACATCTTACCATTTCTATCATGCATTAATTTAGCATTCTTGGCAAGAGTTGAATGCTTTGTTATGCACAGAGGGTTGCATTCCAAGGAATAAAATTAACATGGAAGTCCAGGTGATTTCATGAATATTCATAAGGTACAGTTTAATCAGCTTCTGTTCATCATCAGCATTTACATGGGAGGCAGATTTCTAGAATGTAAATAACACTTTAAAAGAGATCGTATTGACATTTCTTGTGGTCTGGGGTCCCGTGTTTTCCACTAACCTTCAATATTCTCCCTTCCTCCATGTGTAGATTACCATTACTTGGTTAGTTAAAACCCTGCTGCTTCAGTATTGAGATAATGAGTTCCTGGAGTATTCTGTTGTAACTCACAGGGACATGAGGTGCTTTCTTCTCTTTAATTATTGCTGCTTCTAGCAGTGCTCAGTATGTCAACTTTTTGCAATGCACTTTAATGTTGGCTGCTATTAGGGAAATGTACGCCTTGACATTAATTCCTCCACACAGCTTAAAATTGACTCATCATTAAAAAATGAAAAGTCTCTATTTAAAAGCAATGCTCCTCTGTAATGAACTCATATTTTGCTTTTTATAAGCAATAAACCACATTCACAACATGGCATTATGCCCCCCTGATTCTCAGAGCTCTCTGTTGGCTCTAGCTATAAGAATTAATATGAATACATGAACGGCCCAATCCTATGGGCCTGCTGTGTCGCCGGAATTTGTTTTCCGGTGGCGCAGCACACATTATGGCAGTCACAAAATGTGACATGTCATAGAGCGCAGCCTGGCTGCAGCCAGTGAGCAATGGCAACCAGGGTGAAGAGGCCCCTGTGGGAGCCCCACACCAGTTAGTTTGTGTGGGGGCGGGGGGGCTGAACGGGGTGGGAGGTGGGAGGAACAGGTTGGGGATTGGGCAAAGCAGCGTGTGTCAAGGGCTGGGAGTAGATATCGTCAGCGGCAGCTGCGCCAATATCCTATCCTTCCTGGCCTTGATCCATCTGCCTGGGTCCACTTGGACTTGTACTAACATAATCACTGGCACAGGTCTGAGTAGACCCATCAGGACAGCAGAAGCTTGCCCCTCAACATTCAAACTCAGTATTGCCTGCTTTGGGTGGCAGTGGCACTCCAGGGTTTCAGACAAGACTGTAGTTTTTCTAGCCCTACCTGGACATGCCAGGGATTGAACCACAGACCTTTTACATGCAAAGCACATGCTCCACTATTGAACTAGAGTCCCTCCCCACAAAAAAACGATACACATGCAAAATATTACCGTAAATTGTTGTTGTTGTTACTGTGGTGGTGATACTACCCTGCAGTCAATTAACACTCATGAAATATGATCATAAGAATTGTCGAATTAAAAATTTGCATGTTGCCGGGAAACTCCGTCGTATTCAAAAGCTTACCTACTTTTACTTACCTGCTTACCAAAAGCTTACCTACTTACTTACCTACTCCATCGTATCAGTGCTTACTAGCCACGGCTTTCTCAGCATTGTGCTTTGATCAGCTGCTGCTGATTGCCCCTGTTTAGACATGGAAGTTGTTTACATCTGGGTAACTCTCCTTGGTCTTTTAAGTTGTCGCTAATTGTGTTATGCGGGTGGTGCAGCTGGTTAAACCGCTGAACCATAAGCTGTCGATCGAAAGGTCGGAAGTTTGATTCCCGCGACGGGGTGAGCGCTCGTTGCTTGGCCAGCTCCTGCCAACCTAGCAGTTCTAAATCATGTCAATGCGAGTAAATAAATAGGTACCGCTTGCGGGAAGGTAAACAGCGCTCCGTGTTCCAGCTGCATGCTACACGCTGCGGCAAGGAGAGTCATGCCGGCCACATGACCACGGAGGCGTCTTCGGACAACGCTGGCTCTTCGGTTTTGAAATGGGGATGAGCACCACACCCTAGAGTCGGACACGACTGGACTTAATTGTCAGGGGATACCTTTACCTTTATAATTCTCCCTGGTCTTTTAAGTTGTCTCTAATTGTGTTATGCGGGATTTCTGAAGATGCCATGGGTGTACGTGTGCGAAACGTCAAAATATGTTTTAACATCTGTGAAGTTTATTTAGTGAAATAAATTGCTTTTGAATACGATGGAGTTTCCCGGCAACATGCAAATTTTTAATTGGACAATCTGGTCACGTCGTGACAATCTACGAAGATCATAAGAATGTTTACTCAGAAGTTAGTGCCACTCAGTTCAATCGCCTTCCAAGTAAGTAAGCATGGGCTTGTGTCATATGTTGTGCCTGAATGTACGTTGGGCTGCAAACTTGAATGCTCTTACTAGGAAGAAAACCCCATTGAACTCCGTGGACTTTGCTTCTGAGAAAACCTGCATGGGACCAAGGCTATAAGGCTTCAATCCCCAAAACAATTTCTCAAAATAAGTCCCATTGAAATGAAAGATGCTTGCTTTTCATGCAAAGAATGGGAGCAGTAAGCAGAATTCAAGAAAGACTGAACATTCAAGTATAACTGGTCTCTACTGTGAAAAGTGCTTTGTGATCAGGGTTGGCCTCTCTATGAAGAGACCTGAAAGTGTCAGATTGAGCGGCTAGTTGGAGAGGTGGCGAAATGACAAGCCCTGCCAGTTACCTTCTACCTTTCCAGCTGACTGATGATGGAGCCACTCTGGGTAGTGCTCTGATTCTCTTTTGGCTCACTGAGAGTGAGTTGGAAGAGGATTACAACAACAGGATGTCCCTTCTCCTCCTGTGCAGCAGGATGAAAAAGGGAGGGGAAGCTGCTCTGGCTTGAAATCACCTTTCCCCACCCACCTGGCTGCTGATGAAAGCAGTCTCTTCCAGTGTTCTGGACCTGTGAACAGATGTCGGGCAGGGAAGGAAGAGGAGGGGTTTTTTTTGGGGGGGGGAATGGCAGTAATGTAGCTTGTTGCACCCTTCCATGATGAGCTGCATCTGCCCAAATTCCAGTGGTTAAAGGTATAGGCACCCTGTCCCTTTTGGGATATGGTCAGCCTATCTCTTCTTCACTGGAGGCTTTTAAGCAGAAGCCATCTGGTCAGGGATGCTGTAGTGGTAGGCTTACCAGATCTCCAACCGGGACAGAGTGCTAGACCTTTAGGAGAAGGAATGTGGACAAGTGTAGCTTGTTAAACCTCAGAGCACAATCCTAGGCATGTCTACTCAGAAGCAAGCCCCACTGAACACAATGGGGCTTGCTTCTGAGTAGACATGCCAAGGATTGTGCTCTAAGGTTTAACAAGCTACACCTGCCCACATTCCTTCTCCTAAAGGTCTAGCACTCTGTCCCGGTTGGAGATCTAGTAAGCCTATGTAGTGGCCTGCACTGAGCAGGAGAATTAGGCTAGGTGACCTTTAAGATCCTTGCCAACTCTAACATTCTACGATTTTAAAACCAGAACATAAGGGGTTTTTATTTGAAAAGGTAGACATTCACACACTGATTAAAAGAGTTGTGAAAGGGTTAACACTCTGATAAAGGCAGAAGGAGAGAGTTGGAACGATGATGGGAAGACACGGAGATATCTTTCTTCAGGCAACAATCGCTAATACTAAGATATACCCCGGCAAGATGTAAAGCTCTTGCATGAGCTGTTAATTTTTAACACCGAAGGAAGAACTACAGTGCACAAGCTGCTCTAGCAGTAGACACAAGCACAACACACATTATTCGCTGACAGTGCAGACATATGACAAATGGCTGGAAGAGAAAATTTTCCCTACTTGTGCTGTTCATTTTTTCATAAGTGGAAATGTTGTTATCAACCTGTTTAGAACTGACTTCATTTTGCATTAGTCTGTGTACTAATGTAGAGTTTATTACAGTTCTATCTGCCTTTCTTCCAGTGGAGAATTCAAGGCAAAATACATGGTGACCACAGCTGGTCACCTGCACAGGTTCTTCATGCTCTCAGACCATACCCTAGACCAGGGGTGGCCAACCTTTCAACATGAATGATCCTGGCCCTTTAATGGTTGTATAGTGAGGGCATTTCATCAGGTGCAGCTGCTTTAGCAGCACCACCAGCATTTGCAGCTGCCAAGATTCTGTCTTCTACACAACTCTTAAGAGCGCAGAGGCCCTAAGGGTGGAAGGTTGGCCACCTCTGCTCAAACCTGGCATTCCTTTCCAACCCTGGTGTTCCGTTCCAACATGATCAGGTATTGCTGCAGTTAAGCAACCAGTTCCATTTACATTCTGAGTTTTAAGTGATACATTTCTTTTCTCCAATTGTCATAAAACATGCGAACACACTTTAAATTTAATCCATAATGTAAATCTTCCAGGGCTTCAGTTCAGCTATCAAATTAATTTTGCTAGTCCCTGGGTTAAATCTGCAATTTTCTTCATAATGAATTGGTTAAGACATCTGATTATTCAATTCCATGATGATGCTTGATCTGAAACTGTCACTTTGCGCCTAGCTTCAACTTTCCTTGGGTCAAAATCAGCAGAGTAATATTCACAGGCCAACCAACCTACACACTGACAGTAAGAACAGTTTTGTAAATGCAGATACTATTCTTGTCCCTTATATCTAGATTGCTGGTTTCTAATTAATCCTGTAGTGAGATAATGATGTAACAATAATTTCACATCAATTGAATCTGCTTCCAGATCAAAAATGTGGTCAGAACCCTCATGAGCATCCAATGCAAATACATCATTTTCTTTTTACCTACAGGAAAACTGCATGTTCTTTTGCAGCCATATGTAATCGTCTTCTTCCTTGCAAGGCACTCTCAGGAAGGGACAATTTGCACTAGAGAAGGGATGGGAGGGAAGTCTTCCCTTGCCAGCCATTTTTCAGGGATGTGGACCAAGTCTGACTCCAAGTCTCGAGTTAAGTCCCAACTCTCTGGGCCCAAGTCTCAAGTCAAGTCCCAAGTCTTTGCCCCCAAGTACGAGTCTTTGGTTGCGAGTTGCAAGTCCCTATCTATTTAGAGGGGAAAACGGGTTTAAACCTGAATAAAATTCAACTTGTCGTAAAAGGCTCCAAGTCTCGAGTCGAGTCTTTCGAGTCTTTTACAATCACCGAGTCAAGTCCGAGTCAAGTCACTGATGCGACTTGAGTCCGACTCAAGTCCGAGTCAATAGACTCAAGTCTACATCACTGTAGGCTTACATTAAGTATTGCATCTATTTAGAGTATTTGAAAATGACATTTTGAAACTTGAGTTGATTTAGAAAATAGCAACAAGGATGATGAAGAATCCAGGATACACTGTACAGTACATGAGAAGGTCATACAGATGACAGACATAATGTTCCTAGCACCTCTACATTTCCTATAACTTTGTTGCTGTCCTGATTACCTCAGCTAAACCTGGCTGTGGAGTCAACAGCTGTGTCAATCTCATAACCATTATGTTTGATCTTCCAAATAAAATATAAGTTGCAAGCAGCTGATCATTTTGGATTCACAGTTAACTTGAATCTTTAATCATCTGACAGATGAACACTTATTTTACGTTCCTTGGGAATGAAAGTAGTTCCCTATAATGGGTTAGGAAGCAATTGGCATGAACGACTTGTTCCAGCAGAGGCTTATGACTGGCTCCCCAAAGCATGTTTAAAACTTACCATCACCTCCTAGAAAATAGTCCTTTTAACCATTTCGGTGCCACAAAGTTTCAGTAACTACTAGAAAGTCATAAATTCAGCATCAGCACAAGAAAGTTGGTATTCTTCCATGAAATTATCTCTGATGCTTTTTGTCCCACTTCTGTCCACCCCGCAGTCCATCACTGATGCAACCCACATCACCTAGCTTCATGGATGGGCTGCTTAACTGATGGAGATATCAGTAGCGTCGTTAGGGTGGGGGGCGTGGGCCCCAAGCGCACGTGGCGACGGGGTGTGTGTATTTGCCTCCTGGATATGTCCCCTCCACTGCCGCACTCCTCATTCCCTCTTTGGGCCCACCCAAACACTGAACAGAGTGGACTGATCACTTGTGTCAGGTAATCTGCTCCCTACAGTTGCCACTGCACCAGGGGTTCCCAATCTCGGTGCAGCTGGAACCCACCTTGTTCCCCAATCGATCCATCTCCTGTAGCTGCTCCCAGCCCAGCCTGACCTCCAGAGGCCTCTGCAGGCCTCAGAGAGTCCTCCCGTTGTGAATGGAAGTTGCCTTGGCCAGTGGTGTCATTAGGGTGTGGCAGGGGGGGGCAGTCGCTGGAAATCTTAGGCTTGTGCGTGTGCCTGCACAAACAGCAGAGAGGAAGCAGAGCCGAGAATCCCTGGTCTGCCTGCCCGTGATGAAGAAGGTGCAAAGCACCGGGTGGCGAGGGGGGCAGTGGGCACGTCACCCCTTCCTGGTGCGTCACCCCTCCCTGTGCCTCTGGGAGGTGGGGTGACGTGCTGGGGGGATGACAGGCTGACCTCCCACCCCTAGTGATGCGCTGACCTCCCGCCAGGGGTGACTGGCATCGACGAAACTGGAAGTGACCCGGAAGTCAGTTCTGGAGGCCTTCTGAGGTCAGTGCAGGGGCAGAGGGAGTGTGGGAAGGGGTGGAGAGGGAGGGGGCTATTAGTCGGCCCAGGCTGGAAGGGGTAGGAATATCGACGGCACTGATATCCAGCGCCCCATCCCAGGCCTGGCCGGCTTTACACGGCCTTGATGTATGCCAGCTCCGGAGCTGGAGTGTAGGCCATTGGGGCCTCCGAGGTTTACAACGGGGGAAGGGGATGAATGTCCCCTTCCCCCGAGGTGAGCCCGGGCTGCGCCAACACGGCCTGTAAACCGCATAGGGTGCAACGGCTGGAATCGGGCTGCCTATCACATTCAGGCTTTACTCATAATAACAAAAGGGACCGGGAATGTTGGAAGCAACAGAAAAAATGTACTTTGAATCTAGCTAAAAGGCTTCACTTTGACCTGGTCTTGACCAAAGCTTCACACACACAGTTATGGTTACTGCACCACCATGGATGCTGGGTGCCGTGCTAATATGCAACAAGCACAGGTGAATTGGAGGGAGAACAGGGGACAGGACGGGACTCTGGGAATACTCCTACAGCAGGAATGGTGGTGTTATCAGCAGGAGTGCTCAGAGGCTGCCTTTGAAACTGTTTTGGAGTTAAGCCAAGAAGAACCATCATCAGGCTCAGCAGGAGACAAACTGAGAAAATTGCCTACAGAAATACAGTGTATGTTTATCTGTAGGCCATCATCTTTCCTAAGGAAAATACAGTATGTAACTCGTATTATATTTAGGATACACTCCTATGGAAATTTACCTGGGAGTAAGCCCTGCTGAACAGTAACACTCCCCCAAGCACACAAGGCATGTGTTGGATTCAAACTGGGCTACATTTAGTAACTACACAATTGAACCGCAGACACAAGCACTGCTGTGGGTCCTGTCTTTGTCACTCCATCCTCCAGTAGTGCAGGCACCTACTTTGGGGGATACAGCACGCCACTGTCTATTCCCCTTAGGGTGTTCCCACCCTGACTCCAAGCTATAGACTGTTAACATCCAATCTATGCTTCTCAATGCCAACTCCAATGGGGTCAAGGCAGCTGCATTACACTGTCCACCCCAGACCAAAAACATTTGAGGAAGTCTTTGCGACCTAAGCCACCAGCCAGCATCTCTGAGCCAGACAGCATCTTGAGACTGGTTCTGCCCTGCCCCCCATTCTTGCTTATCTCAGATTGCACACTGATTACTTATCACTATTTTCAGTCCCGTGCTATGCCTTCTAGATATGACCATCTGCATGAAGGCCAATCAGGTGCAAAGCAAAAAAGTCCTACCCAACCCCTGCAGGAAACCAGTTAATCTCACATTGAGAACTGGATGAGTGGGTTGGGGTTTGCATGCCGCCCCAAACAAACACATAATGCTTTAGAAGTAGGTTTTCTCTGTGCCAGGTGCAAGGGAGTGACAACAGGAAACAGGTTATCTTGTTGGCTGTGTGCTCTCGGAGGCATCTGGTGGGGCCACTGTGAGATACAGGAAGCTGGACTAGATGGGCCTTAGGTGGCCTGATCCAGCAAGGCTCTTCTTATGTTCTTATGAGGGGAAGGTCAGCAAATGCCTGCCTTAGTCCTGCCCTTAAGCCTCCAACCAGTCCAGCACTAAGGAGCATGCTAGCCTCCTGTGCTTGGAGGGACCAGGCAAAGCCAGCCACCATGCCTCCAGCATGAGGCAGAGGATTCTTTCTGCATTTGAAGCATAATGATTCCTAGTATCATTTGGGTTGGAGATGCATTATCAATCTCATTTTGCAAATGAGAAAATGGAATGAGTAGACTGTATTTTCCCTAATAGATAGCACAGATAAACACCAAGACAGCCACCAGCAGAGTCCCAGCCTTTCCTGTTCCCTACCTCCAGTCTCTTTTTCCTCCCTGTCACTCTTGAAATAGTCCGTAATTTGCTTTGCTGAGCAAGGCAGGATCCTCTTTCAGTAACAAGGCAGTCTCATCTGAAGTCTGCGCAGAGATCATCTCGGAAGAAATACACTAACCGAGCCTGATAGGAGAGATGAAGATGAGTGTATAGGAAAGTAATAAGTATTTTCTACGTAATACTCGAGCAAGGGAGAAGAAATACAGGGGGGGGGGGGAAGCCAGGAAAGATTCACTATCACTGTTATTACTAGTGTATCTTTTTAGAGCCCATCCGTGGTTCGGTGCGTTGGTAAAATGGTGTATAATGTGTTTTACAGACATGATAACCTAACCTGTCAGCGGCATGCAGAAAAAGATTAACTTTCTCATACATTATCAGAGCCTGGCTTTAAACCTCACTATTTTCATACCATGCTGATTCCTTTCTTTTTGCAAATATTCCCATGATATAAAGCAGCACTTCTGCATTGTTGTCACTGCAGCCACTATGAAGATTAAATAGTCTCTTTCGCAGCAATACTTTGAGAGCACCACATCTGGGAGGGGAGGCTCCCTAAACAAGGACCAATTTTGCAGACCTCCAAGTTATTAATGTGCATTTTAGACTGATTAATTTATATATTACATCAGGCTGCTTTCCCCACCCACAGGAATCATCCGGCCATTTACATGAGCAACATAAAGTGGCGCTTGCATTTTAGATGTTTTCAGTCTCTAAAGTACATTTTGGGACATCAGTGCAGGTTTGTTCCAAGTCATCCAAAGTTCAAACTTAAAAACAATCAATCAATCAATCAATCAATCAATCAATCAATCAATCAATCAATCAATCAAATAAACAAGCACATTTTAAAAATGGAAACACCCCCCCATGCTAATTCAGCAGTGGTGGGTACAAGCATGTTAAAGATATGGCGTGGGCATAGCTTAGTGGTAGGATGGATGCCTTGCAAGCAGAAGGTTATTGATTATTGGACTACTCAGTCCATTACTGGACATGGCTACTCAGAAGTGTCATGGGCACCCTGATCCAGCGTAAGTCCTACGGTGGCGGAGCGCGCACTCCGCCGCTCTAGGCCGTTGCCAACGTGCCGTAAAGCATGTTTGCCACAACTCTGGAGTAAGGGCCACTGGCATGGAGTTAAGGCAGGATTGGGCTGCCCGAGAGAGATCTTGGTGTGGTGGATGACAGTTAGATGAAAGTGTCGACCTAGTGTGCGGCACGGTGAAGAAGGCCAATTCCATGCACAGGATCATTAATAAAGGGATTGAGTTCCACGGTGGTGTGAGCGGTGCTGGCCTCTGCGCTGGCACCGCTTACACCCGAATTGTTGAAAAAGTGCCTTATGACACTTTTGTGATGCTAATTAAAACACCAGTCCATCATGTCAGCTATTGAACAGACCTCGATTTAACAGATTTCAAAAAATGATCATTTTCCACTTCATTAAAATCTAGTCATATGTTTTGCGCCTTTGCATCTCTACTGACTTAAATGCATTCCAATTTAATGGACTTTTGGCATTAATTAGGGTTACCATATTTTGAGGGACCCAAACCCCTATTTTTTCTCCCCGCTATTTTTTTTTAATTTTCTGGCCATGTCGCTGCTGTTTTTTTTTTAATTTTCACACCATTTTTGCTTACCTTTTTTGCTGCTCCTCCCGCAGCACTGCTGCTGCCGCCGTCCTCAACTGCCATGCCCCCTGCTGCCACCAGGGCTCCCCATGGGCTGGACGCTTCAGCTGGGAACCACGCGAGTCTGAAGCCTCCAGCCATGCTGTGCGCATGCATAGCTGGGCGCTTCGGCCTAGACCGATTCGGCCTAGACCGATTCGGCCTAGACCTAGTGCGCATGCGCGGCTAGGCGCTTTGGTCTTGCCAATCCAATCCAATAGTTTATTAACAGTCAAAAACCAGCACAACATAACACAACAAAACACAACATCGACAGAGCATCACATAACAAGGGGAGGGGGAAGTTTTCAGCCAAGCCTAAGTTATGACAGGTGGGAGACACTACACAAAGAGGGGGGGGCGGATAAACAGAGCGAAATTGGCATTAAAATTTTCCCTCGATACTGACAATACTCTTATGAATTTTGCAAGCAGCTGCCAAAAGCTTGCACACCGGATTGTGAACCAGGAGCTTTTCCCCATAAGGAGCATCTTGGCCAACTCCACATCAGTCAGACTGGAATATTTTTTAATAAAGGGGAAAATAAACCTAATACGCAGCCCCTGATAAAATGAACTGGGCAAGGCTGAAGCGACCAGCTGCGCCATGCGCATGCGTGGCTGGGCGCTTTGGACTCGCCCGGTTCCCGGTCTTGACCGGGTCTCTTCGCGATGTGCGAAGAGACCTGTTTGTGCCTGCAAGACCCCAGGACGGCTGCCATACGCCCCGGGACCCCGGGACAGGACCCCAAAATCTGGGTCTGTCGCAGCCATTCCGGGACGTATGGTAAGCCTAGCATTAACAGACACCATCCCCCCCCATTAGTCCATAAATCAAGAGTGCACTGTAGTTAGGGAGAACTTACAATACTTTTAGTTCAAATTCTTTATACAAGTACAATGTTGGAAATGACTGAGCTTAAATTATTTTAATTGTACCATATGAATTATGTTCAGTTAACAAGTTGTGAACTATTAGGCAGTATAGTCTCAAAGTATGTGTGCCCTGAACCTAACAATTAAGGTATCACTGGAGCATTAAAATAAATGTTGGCAATTAATTGTATGGCTATTATGGGACTTGTTCTGGACTCATAAAGCTTATTAAACAGTCGATCAAAACTTTGTTTTCCAGTCAAAATGTATACAAAGCTATTTTTTCCTAGTTTTTTTGGATACCTACAAGCTGCATAAAAGATAAAGATCCATATGCAGAGAATGTCACTGTGAGATTAAGAGGACGTAATCAATGTGAGGATTATGTCAGCACCCCATAATAGATACATTTACATGACCCCATTTTTCATTCCCCCCCCCCCCAAGAGCTTTCTCTGAAGAGGTATTAACAAATGCTGAGAAGCACCAGGTCAGTTGGAATGGTCACATTATGTGCTCAGCCAATTATTATGAATGAGAAAATAAAATAGAGAAATTGTTAGCCGGACAAACAGAAAGAAAGTCTGATGAATAATGAGATCATCTTGTCTCCTCAAGTAATTACTTCAAAGTCTTGTGAAATAAATAGTGTAGTAAAGTATTTTAACACTCCTTTCAATGAAAGGATTGGAGCTGAACATTCTGGGCTTCACTCCAGAGTCTGAATTTACCTGTACTTGATGACCAATACTGACTACAAAAAAATTACCTCAGGGAATAGAGGAGTTTCAACAAAAACAAAAACACTAACAGCCCAATCCTGTCTAGTAGGATGCGGCAGCACACTTAATGTGTCCGCCGCATCCCATCTGGGATTGGGTCCCTTTACTCCAAGTAAAGCGCCAGCCACCCCAATGGAGCTAATTGGATGTGCACTACCTATTTTGCTGGTGCAAGCCCAAGAGCCCTGTGTAACAGTGCAGAGGCAAAACTAGGGCGGAGCGGCGGAGCACCCGCTCCGGGCGCCATCGCCCAAAGGGCGCCCCGCCCGGCGCCTCGCCCACGAGTCCGAGTCGGAGACTCGAGTCCGACCACCCCCTCAATCGGGAGAGCCGGCTCGAGGACATCTTCCCCGGCCGGCTGCCCGGGGCCTTCTAAGGAAGGTGCGCGAGAACGGTATTTATACCGTTCTTTTTGTGCATGCTCAGACTGTTACTGAGGGAAAAAGGCTGCCTTTTAGATATATTTATCTAAGCTGGTGTATTCCTTTATAAATAAACCGCTATCATTTTCCTTACATTACCCTGACATGGCCTGAAATGACCCGGTTCTTTGTTCGGGCTATTTAAAGGAATATGAATGATAATATTAAAGCAGATATTAATTTCTTGTATTCAGTAAGGACCTGATAGACAAAAAATCTCATTCATCTAGTCCCTGTTGGCACTTGTCATTATACCTTCCTTGTCCTGGGATGTCCCCTGTGTTCCTTCATTGGTTCTTGTCACTTGCCTTCGGATGATAGGGAACCATACCTTGTTAATAAAACTTAAGTCTTGCTGTCTGTTAATTAGTTTTTGTACGGGTCTCTTACTTATTTCAATAGCTTCTAGGTGACGAAGAATACTCATGTTGCCCTCAGTCCTCAGGCTACTGGTCTCTTCAAATTGGATGGCATGACCCGTAGTCAGGGCATGTTCTGCCACAGCGGATAACTCTGGGTGCTTAAGTCTCACGGATCTTTCATGTTCCCCCAGTCTAGTGTTGATAGATCTCCGTGTCAGGCCAATATATTCCTTCCCACATGAACAAGGGATCCTGTAAACACCGGGATTGGATAGTGCGGGTCTTTTGTCTTTAGGATTCCCTAATATCTGTTCCAATTTTGGGGTGGGCTTAAAGATGGTTTTGATATTGCCTTGTCTCAATATGCGAGCAATTTTATCCGTCACACCCTTGATGAACGGCATCAAGGTATCATTATGGCTCGATAGACCAGAGATACCCTAGAGCAAGAAAAGCAAGTGAATGATAAGTGATAAGGACACCCTAGAGCAAGAAAAGCAAGTCTTATTTAATACTCTGAAAGCTAATGGTTACTCTCTTACACAAATGAACAAGTGCTGGACACAGCAATATAATAAAATCAAAGCAATAAGGGAAGGCACTAATACCAACTTAAGGAATGCCAATGGTGAAGTGGAAACAACTGAATTAATAAATAAGGAAGAGAAAATGTGGACCTGTTTGCCGTTCATCGGGGGCCCCTGCACAGTCAAATATTGTTGGCAGTTACCTGTCAAAATACTGCCAAATAGATGAATACCATTGCATGTCATCTGCCAGATACTAAATATGATTGCATGCCAACTATCAATACTGGCAGTTTTCAAATATTGAAAAAAAGTCTGATATAAATTACTATGTATTTATAAACGTAAAATATCCAGTGAGTATCAAAACTCAACATCAACATTCAAAGATAATTCTGAGGAAAATGTGGGGGAGCAAATTCATTTCAGCTCTTATTTTGGGTTATAAAAAAGAAAAAAAAAGAACTAAACTGCCCATCCATGCTTTCTAAATGCCACGTCATCGTCCGTCGTCCTCTTCTTCTTCTTCTTCTTCTTCTTCTTCTTCTTCTTCTTCTTCTTCTTGGTCTAACTACACAGGCAACTTAGTTTGGAGGGCAGGTGATTAAACTCATTTGAACTTGATTCAACTCATCAACTTGGCCAAACGAAGATGAGGGGAGTCCTGATCAGACAATACGGTCCACCCTTGGTTCGGTTCCAGCCCTCACACAGATACTGCGAATCTGCAGGTACTGAAACCCAGCACATGATGCCAAAATACTTTACCACATTTTGTGAGGTGGGTCCTCTGGCGGCCTCTTCATGCCTCCGAAGCTACCTGCAGTCACTCCCGGTTTACCGGAAGTGACTGTTGTGTTGGAAATGCGTTCTGAGGCCTGGGGAGGCCTCTGGAGGCCTCCAGCTTGGCATCTGTGAATCTGCGAATGCCGAGATCACGGGGCTGAGGGGTCACTGTATATCGAAACCTACAGTTCATGGTGGCATAGTTGTGTCAGACTGAAAGTCATCTGTGGTGACTGACAGTAGCGTCTCCCCTTGTCACTCCTTCCATGCATAAGACAACGTTTTCTTTATTTTGATTACAACGGGATGTTTTCCTAAACTCTGTGTTGAGGATTGCAGCTTATGCCACCGCATCGCCACATTTTACTTATGAGGAAGAAAAAATAACGGCAAATCACAGTGATCTGCACCTGATCTATGTCATAATTTCCCTTCCTACCTCCTACACACCACCACCCAAAACGTATTTCAAAACTAAAGCAGGATTCTGAAGCATGGGAGAGACATGAACTATGATCATTAAATGCACTTTTCTCCACAACTTCATCCTTGGGTGCTGACTTTCTATGGATGTTGTTTCTCTTAGCTTTCTAAAGGATACACTTTATGTAAAGACTCCAGCTACTGCTGTCTTATTAATACCAGCTTCATGGTCTTCAGATCCTGTTACTGTCAGCAATACTCTGTCACTTTATGTTCTGTGACATGAAGTTCTCTTTTAATTATGAATTTAGTCTATCTCTCACATATTCCTCCAGTGCCTCTTCCATCACCTTTAGCACAGGTGGAAAAAGATTTCACACCCATGGCTGACATTCTGTAACCAGTTGCTCAGGGGCTTTGCTGATATGCAATTAAAGCAAAAATGAGTAAGGGAAAGTTGTTGCATTGGTGTTTTCTCTGTGATTCAGGCCTGACAAGTGAAGGCATCCAAAGCGTGGTTCGCAATTGCCACTTCCAGGTGACTTAAGAACAGTGTTTACATCATACATGTGCCACAAGCTGTACCATTGCAAGAATCTGCTATTTTCTGCAGTGGAGCACACAGTTTCTGCCTTCGATTCTGAACAGTGAATGCTTTGCACACCATATCCGCTGCATTTCCATTTCCTAGTTCAGTGGTTCCCAAACTGGGAGGCGCAGCTTCCAGGGGAGCCACGGAAACCAGCCAGGGGAGCCTGGAGTGCCACGGAATCCTCATGGAAAACAGTGCAATACCGATTGGCGGGCATCAGCATAATGTAATGGGGAGCCGTGGCCAATGGTTGCCAATAGTCAAGGGAGCCGCAGGTTGAAAAAGTTGGGGAAACACTGACGTAGTTGATTATGATGTTACCAAAAGGGCTGGCAAGGGAAATTATTAATTATTAAGACTCGGGTCTTGGGGAAAGACTTGGGACTTGACTTGAGACTTGGACCCAGAGACTTGGGACTTGACTCGAGACTTGGAGTCAGAGACTTGATCCACATCCCTGCTTGTTAGCACCAGTCCTCTTTCTTTAAGGGCTAGTACCAGCTGCTGCATTCACCTGCAGCTGATCTGTTTCAGCTGCAGGAAACAATAGTGAAGCACAAGGTAGCCTGCTGATGGCCAATAACATTGTTACTTGCTCTGGCCCATGACCAGGGGTGTCACTAGGGGGTATGGACCACACCGGGTGACATCCCAGGGAGGGGTGACATCAAAATGACTTTCTATTCTATTTGTTACCAGTGGTTGGAAAACACATCACTGGTAGAAAATGGGGTTTTCCTGATTCCTACAGCAACCTGAGTGGGGATCGCATTTCCCAGGAGGCCTCCACATTGTGTGGTCTGGTATGGGAGGAGGTCCATGGGAGTGACACCATTGGATCTTACCCCGGGTGTCACCAGCTCTAGTGACACCCCTGCCCCCCTGCTCTGTTCCTTTCTTTACCATTTTATGCAAGTGAGTGGGCAACACCTCAGTCAAACCCTTTTCTGCTTTTGTCCAGGGGTGCCAATGGTGAAGGTTACCTATTTGAATTTGCCGTGGTTGAAGCTTGGGTTGCTGCAGGAGTTGTGGAGCTAGTTAGCCAAGTTGCAGCAATCTCCCAGTTGCAAAAGGCAGAAATTTGTGGAATGGAGAACTGAGGCCAAGAACGACACTACCAAATTTATTTTCAAATTGATTTATTTACAATAATGATCTGAGCTAGGACTTGAAACACAGATTTACAGAAGTGGAAGCATGTTCCTTCAGCTACTCGTAGCACTACTGAAATTCCAAAGCAAAATATGCTGCATCTTAGTTTTTGTCATGCAATCCACATCCCATCCCCCCCCCACTGGCATCACTTCGGTTGGGGCGGGGCTGTAAGTATCGCTCCGTCGTAGTCTCTTTACCGAGGGAGCAGGAGGCAGCCCCGCCCCCTCACTGTCCGAGCCAGTCCCCTACAGAGAAAGCAGCAGGCAAGAGACCCTGCCTGCTGCTTTCTCCGCAGGGGACTGGCTCCGACAGTGAGGGGGCGGGGCTGCCTCCTGCTCCCTCGGTAAAGAGAGTACGACGGAGCGATACTTACAGCCCCGCCCCAACCGAAGCGACGCCACTGCCCCCCCCCCGCTAGTTAGAGGTTTTCAGGATTTCAGTGAAGGCATTACTTCAGAATTTAGAGGTTATGTAGTTGGTTTGCAATTCCTGCCTGACATTATTGTGAATCATGATCCATGGCTGATATTTTAACAGGCATAGCACTAACTGTATTATGGCAACAATGTTTGACTTCTGATCGCTCTCTCTCCCCATCTCTCTCCCACACATTCATGCACAAGTGTTGTGAACTGAGAAATGCAGAATGTTGTTTTCAAATGCAAAATACATCAGAGGCATTGTTAGAATTCTTTCAGCACCTCCAAAGAAGGTGGTTTTCAGCTACAAGCACTGCTTCTTAATTTTTAACAATTTCTTTTAATAATTTGTGAAACAGAGGGCAGAAAGAAAACAAGAATTCCTAAACCTTTGAGGCAGCATAATCCTTCTGGGCATCCTTCCGACCCAAGACTGAAGTGTGAATTGAATTCATAATTATGTCTCGAGGGCAATGCTAGAATAATTCATATAGGGGAGTGAGGGGGTGGCAAAGATACCCCTTTGGGGATCACGGAGGAAGGATTTTGCTATACATTATAGAAGAGGGGAAAGTATTCTTAGAATAATAAGAACAGAAAGAGATTTCAAGGACCATCTCAACTAAGCAGTAGCAACACCAGAATTATCTGTACTGAAATCATGCCTGACAGATGTGCAACAATCCCTTCTTAAGAGCCTCGATGCAGGGAGGATGCTACAATTTCCCTTTGCATCTTATTCCATTATCTATTAGACTTGTTCATTCAACCAGGCTTAGAGCTGGTTTAGGTGTTACTGCCCAATGTGAGCACTGCCAAAGAAAGAAAGAAAGAAAGAAAGAAAGAAAGAAAGAAAGAAAGAAAGAAAGAAAGAAAGAAAGAAAGAAAGAAAGAAAGAAAGAAAGAAAGAAAGAAAGAAAAGCTCCTTCTTGTGACAACCCACTGTGTAGAATGGTAACATCCAAATACACCTTACCCTGTAGTCACTTGTGAGGATAACATGTTTGTGGATGGAAGGGAGGAGGACTGCCTTTGCTTCCTTGATTTCCATGCATGGACATAACAGTGCAATCCTGAGAAAAATAACAGTGGCAGAGCAACCGCTCTGCTGCCGGAAGCTGTCACGAACGTGCCGTAAAGCACGTTCGTGATGACTTGGGAGTAAGGGTGGCCGGCGCAAGGCCACCTGCCCTCACTCCGTCGCTGGGTCGTTCCACGGCCACTGGAGGCAGGTAAGAGATTCCCCTGATGGGCGCAGGGGTAGTTCAGGCGGCGAGGGAGGGGGCTATTGGCTGAGCCGGCCTGGGGGGAGTGGGGATGGCATCCGCCATATCCCTGTCTCCTGCTGGGCCGGCTCAGCCGTTACATGGCCTCTTCTTACTTCCGCCGGAAATCCGAGGCGGACCATTGGCCCTTCCTAGCTCTACACCGGGGGAAGGGGAAGAACGTCCCCTTTCCCCGAGTAGAGCTCCGGGCTGCTGCAGAGCGGCCTGGAGCGAGCATGGGATCCGGATAGTTCCATAGGATTGGGCTGTTAGTCTCATTGAATTCAATAAGACTTACCTCTAAGTAGACATCATAGGCTTGGTCTTCCAGTTAGCTGCCCAGGGCTTATGTCTTGTTGCTGAGTAGCATGGAGGTGATACTCACATACACATCAAACTTTGAAACACATAAATAGGTTTTAGCAGATAACTTGTTCTAACAGAGAAATGGAAGAGCATTCCTTGTGAGGATGAAAAAATATTCTTCTAAAGTAGTTATAACTGAGGATATTCACACTACATGATGAGTTCATTTGGTTTGATCCATTTTTGGAAGGGAACGAATTTTGATTAGATTAAAAGAAAACCATATGTGACACTTCCAAATGGAAAGAGTGGAACATGTTTCTTGATTGAATGCTGAAATAACAGGAAGATATGCATTATTAAAAACAGTTTTACATGGATCATCAATGAAGGTGTGCTAGCAATCTCTAAATTAACCATGCATGATCAAGGAGCACAAGTTTGGAATGTCCTTTATGTTACTAAACCAATCTGAAACACTGGATGAATCAAGAAGCGGTGGTTGACAATAACTCAGTTGTTGACTTGCTCAGGTCCTTTTAAGCTATCATGCATTAAATAGCATTTCCAATCAATTCCCAGCAGCCCTTCTGAAAGTAAAATGAAAAAGCCATGCTTCTGGTCCTTTACCTCTTATCAACCTATGAAGTTATATGCCACTCCATTCTCCAAGGTCATTTTTAACTCCTTCACCAGCTAGTTGTAAACTCATTTAGAAAGGGCTTTTGGGACCAAGGGGATTCCATGACTGAAAAAAAATGAGATTGAAACTGGGATATTTTTTAAACTCTTCATATAAAGTTTCCAAGGTCTAAGGTCAAATATTCTCAGTAAAGATACTTTACTATCCAAAGTAAAGACACTGGTAACAATGTACCATGTTATTAAAACATTTTACAGGGAGTTATGGGGGATTTGTGGGTACCATTTGTGAGGTCAATTGGGATAATACTGTATATGGACAGAACATTCACCCTTCTCTGCATGTGCTAATACTAAGGAACGAGCATTTAAAATTATGAACAGATGTAACTCTAAGCTTTTGCCCTGATGCTAGATCAGATTACTATTGGAGAGGATGCATAATCCTTTAATGTTTGCATTCTGCCACAAGATAATAGACAAGGATATTATTATTATTACCGGTATTATTATTATCATTATTATTATTATTTTTAAACTGCTTTTCATCAAAAAGTGGTTCACAAAGTGGTTTACAAAACAGAATACATCAGTAAATGGTTCCCTGCTACCAAAGGGCTCAGAGTCTTTTACATGGGCCTCCAAAATATACACCAGCAAAAAATTCAAGGTGGCCCATCCGGGCAGCTGGTGGATTACTTGGAGTAAAGGGGCAAATGTCCCTTTACCATGAAGAGGCTGCCATCTGCGCCAGGGCAGGCCTGATCCTGAACAGGATGCGGCAAGCGCCTTATGTGCGCCACTGCATCCTGCTAGACAGGATTGGGCTGTTAATGTTGCTTTTTCTGCAACTTTGGGACTTGGGGGTGTTCAGAACCTATCCAGGCCTATTGAGTCATCATATATGCCTCATCTCCTCTTGTTCTTTTGTTTTCTGCTGGTTATTATTTACACGTAACTTTGTCAGTTGATCACGGGAGAGACTCAGGTGAAGGAGGTATCCCTCCCCTGAGGCTCCCTGGGAGGACTTCTGTCTCCAGCCCCTTAGAGGATTTTCAATGAGGTATCTCTCTCCTCAGGCTGCAAGGCAGGCCTTCCAAGGCTTGAAGCAGCCAGCAGCATTGAGTTTTTTTGTTCCTCGCCAGCTCTTTACAGGGAACACAAATGTCAAGGAGCAGGTACCCCTTCTCCTCTGAGGCCCTGCTCTGCAAGACCTTGCAGCATCTAGAGCTGTGTGCTCAGTGAAGGGGAAAGAGTTGTTGTGTTTTTATTGAGAGTTTATTGGGATGCTGAGGTGAGGCCTCTTCTGAGTATGGTTTTTATATACATCTCAGCATCAGCACCTTGGACATCATGGTGCTGATGCTGAGGGATAGTGAGGGGTGCTGAAGGTGAGATATCCAACTGTTGGAGTACATCAGGCCAAATCCCTTGGCCTGCACAGCTGACATGACTCTGAAAAACTGAACGTACCTCAGTGAAACAGAACTGCAACCGGGCAAGCCCAAAACCACATCACCAAAGGAAGGAAACAAGGGAAAGGTGTGCACCTATCGGGGTGAGAAGTCTCTTGTTCCCTTTCCTTGAGGATGCGATTGAAGGGGAGAGATGGAGAAGAGAGATGGACAACTTGTTGCTGCTGGATCTATCTTGTCTGTCATTATTTAAAGGTAAAGGTATCCCTTGACAATTAAGTCCAGTCGTGTCCGACTCTAGGGAGTGGTGCTCATCTCCGTTTCAAAGTCGAAGAGCCAGCGCTGTCCGAAGACGTTTCCATGGTCCTGTGGCTGGCATGACTCAGCACCGAGGCGCATGGAACGCTGTTACCGTCCCGCTGACGCGATACCTATTAATCTAGTTGCAATTTGTTGCTTTCGAACTGCTAGGTTGGCAGGAGCCGTCGCACGGATTTGAACTGCCGACCTTTCGATCGACAGCTCATGGTTCAGTGGTTTAACCCACTACGCCACCCGCTGGCTCCTGTCATTATTTAGGCCTGTTCTATCTTGTTGTAGCCAATAAGGCTGCAATCCTACAGAAATTTCTGAGAGTAAGGAGTAAGTCCTGTTGACCAACGGGATCTCCTTCTGGGTAGACATGCATAGGAGTGTGCTGTGAATTATCTTTTGTGTAAGTAAGTCAAAGCAACATTCTGTGACAGCTACAAATGCAAGTCAATTGGGATTTCTGACCCCTGTAAGTCCCAATGTATACTAAAAGCAACATTTTGTTTCAGGTATATGGAAACACCTGGAATTTTTCCTGGTGGCATACATCTCTTGAATTGAGGTTAAAAAAAAACTGGGAAGATTTTACATTTTTTCTATTCATGGTTTTCAATGGGCTAATTTGCAAAACAGGTCCTCTATAGCATAGGTAATATTTTGTGTGTGTGTATTAGAGACTGATGACAATCTGCATTGGTCTTTATACCTGTACTCTCTGAGCTTCTATTGTAATTTTGTTGATTTGATTGTAATTCCTCTAACTGGGCAAACTTTGTGAGCAGTTCTGTATACTGCAGTTCTTTTAATTTCATTTTGAGTTTACTGCATTTGGTTTTGTATAGTGGGAGATTTACTATATACCCTATTACTAATAAAAAGCAAAACATGAGGCAATTGATAAATCACAACACAAGCGTTATATATTCAGTAACTCTGTTTGTCATGTTGGCACAAGTACCAACACAAAAGAGCAAATATGTTTTTATTGAATTAATATATTTTGCAAGGTTGATCTAACTTTAATATTTCCAGGTTTTAATTAGACTGATGAATTAGTGTCATTTTTATTAGTATGCCATCCACACTTTCATATAATTTTAATATTGTTATAATTTGGCCAAATTGATGAAAACTGTAAGTAAAAATTGACTCTCCCATCAGCTACTTTTTATGGCTAGGGAGCTGGTTAGAAATGTTATTTTAATTATTATTGGAGACCTTGTAGCTTGTTTCACTGAATGTCCAAGTGGGATTCCTTTATTTTCCTGGGCGATCTTTACTTCTCATTTCAGACCATCCTCAAGTGGCATAATAATGAAGGGAATTCTTTTTTTCTTTTAAGGGAGCACTAGTATGTACTAGTATGTATAAATAGGTACCGTTTGCGGGAAGGTAAACAGCGCTCCGTGTTCCAGCCGCATGCTACACGCTGCGACAAGGAGAGTCATGCCGGCCACATGACCATGGAGGTGTCTTCGGACAACGCTGGCTCTTCGGCTTTGAAATGGAGATGAGCACCACACCCTAGATTCGGACACGACTGGACTTAATTGTCAGGGGTCACCTTCACCTTTACCTAGTATGTATTAACCCAAAAAACTTTCTGTTCATGGCCTTTTTTTTCTTATCAGCAGCAAACTTATGACTGAAAGGAAAGATATCAATGACTTCCTCAAGAAACGAAGCAGCAAAATATTTTCTTCATTGTACTGAAACACAAAGTGCCAAACACGCAACCTTTACTTTTGATAGTAAGGGTCAATCTGAATGTAACACACACAGCAGGCAGCTCTGCTTCAAGGACTTTTTCCAGTTGTCTGTGTCAAACTCACGCAAAACTGTTCTGACACAAAGATTCATAACTTCAGCGTTTCTTCCCTAGATGCACCTTACAGAGCTTTGTGTTTTAACTGATGTATGTTCTGCTTCTCATTCAATACAAGAATGCTTCCATCTTGGTTGTGTGTTGTAGAATCATAAGGTTGGAAAAGAACAGTAGGGCATCTGATTCAGTCCTTTGCCCCAAGTGAGGCTACACCATACATGGCCCTCCATCTAGGTTAACCTACATAATAAAAAACTATAGCGTATGCCACAAACACTGAGAGTGGAAATGAACAAGTAGCATGGAGTAGATAGTTCCAGATGACTTAATGCAGTGAATCTAGTAACATGCTACAGGAAGGGGATGGTGGGGACAACCCACTTGGGCTACTAGTGAATGATTCCGATATTAGCTTTTGGGACTTCAGAAATTAATGTGCAATGAGGGAATCTAATACAGCAATCATTCTATTAGACATAATGTCTTTGATAATACTGTACTGTATTGTTGAAAAACTCCCCAAAGGTGAAATTCAAGTCATTCCTACCCCCCCCCCCCAGAATGAGTTATTATAACAATGACATTTTGAGTGCTACGTTTTACCTAAAAAACATCTAAAGATCAAAGGTCATAAATTGTTAATTTAATTATGTCCAATTTCTGAAAGTCATTGCTATTGATTACTGTGATGTATAAGCAATGGTTTGAAGTTGGCAGGGATCTCATTTGGATTATGTTTTCTGGGAAAAACGTTCAGCGATGTAACTGGGAAGTGGGCAGGTGTAGCTTGTTAAACCTTAGAGCACTATCCTAGGCATGTCTACTCAGAAGCAAGCCCCACTGAACACAATGGGGCTTGCTTCTGAGTAGACATGCCTAGGATGGTGCTCTAAGGGTTTAACAAGCTACACCTGCCCACATTCCTTCTCCTAAAGGGCTAAGCACTCTGTCCCGGTTGGAGATCTGGTAAGCCTATGCATGAGGAAGGAGCACTTCACTACCCCTCCCCATGCTCCATACTTGCTCCGCATTTAAAGTTTAAAGGTATGCATCTCCTTTAAACTTTAAATCCCACGTGAGGATGGAGCACAGAGGTAAGGAGCTTTTTCCCCTGTTCTTTTTCCAGTGCTGCAAGAAGGGGGGGGGGGGGAGACTGCCATGCTCCAGGTCACCTCTCCCCACCTATAAGAAGGCAGGGAAAGGTGGTTTGGAGCCCCGTCCTGTCCCTTCCCTTTATTTATTTATGAGTGAATTTGCAGCCTGCCTGGTCCATGTTGCTTCTGTCTGAGGCGAGCAGTAGCGGAGCAGGCTGGGAACCAAAATTGCACCACTTCCATTTCAAACAGAACCGGCGTGGACCAGGCAGGCTGCAGATTCACTCCTCATAAATAAATAAAGGGAAGGGGCGGGCCTTTACTGGTAAGTAAAAGGATGGGTGTGTGCAAATGTTCAATAAGAATGCTTTTAAGCATTTTGTTCTTTTTCTCCATTAAAAAAATTGCTTCTCAGCCCTGGTTCTTATTTTAATCCATTTCCTTGCCCTTAGTTTGGGAGGTTTTCTGTGTAGTTTTTCTCCCTTATTTATGAGTCACTTGTGGCTTTTAGTAACTTGATATTTGAGATGATTCAGCGATTGATGGTTTGATGTCAGTTTGGAGAAACAGCCATGATTCTTTTCTTTCTTCTTTTTAAACACCTCTTAATTTCTGCCTACAGAACAAACGAAAAACTTGGAGGACATGGGAACTCTGGTGGGCAGGCTTCACTGTCTGCTAGGCCTCACTGATTCTGGGACTGTTAATTGATTTCAACGCAGTGGCAGCTTTTTATAACAAGTGCTTTAATAATGTGAGAATGCCAGACGAGTACTGAAAAGCTGAAAAGTGGAGGGGGGGGGAAACAGTGGAAATAAACTGGAAGAGAAAAGTGAGTGTGAGAAATTAAATTTGGCTAGGGCTGAAAGAAGTGATTGGGAGGAAATGAGCAAAATCCCTTCTGATTGATGGTGTATGTCTTTGCTGCAACTTGTGTCGTAAGAGATTCTGCCCAAACTAATGAGTGTTGAGAAGTGCTGAGTAAGTATGCAATGAGGCAGACTGCTTGCCCCAGTCCTGGTTGATCATTGGAAACAGAAGGAAGTCTACAGGTCCCCTACAGGTCAAAGAGGACAGATAATAAAGGTCTAAGACAGGTTGAGTCATCTGCCTTCTGGACGATACACTGCCCCCTAGTGTCCTGCAGGCAGCATAGTACCTACTTTCCAAAACAAAGAAAGATTGTCAAAGAGCCAACAGTGGGTATTTGGTATTGAAATCAATGCATTTCTTGAGGCTCCCCTGCCAAATATCAAATGAATAGAACAGGGGTGGCCAAACTTGCTTAATGTATAGGCTTACTAGATTTCCCCCGATGCAGGGGGGGCAGCAGCGACGTCACGGGGGGCGGGGTCCGGAATTGTGACATCACCGGGGGTGGGGACTTTGACCCAGCCTCGTGCACCTGTGCGAGGCTGGATGCACTTGAAAAGCATCCGAGTTCACTTGGGCCGTTTCAGAGAGCTTCTAGCCTCGCTCGAGTACGTGACGAGGCTGGAAAGGCTTCAAAAGGTTCGAGTGAACCCAAGTGCATTAGCACTGCATCGGGGACATGTTCCAGTCAGCCGGGACAAAGAGGAGACTGGCCGGGAGACTGGGATTTGGGCTCCCGAACCGGGATTGTCCTGGCCCGAACCAGGACTAAGGTAAGCCTATTAATGTAAGAGCCACATATGATAAACTTCAGATATTTGAGAGCCATAATATATTTAAGAAGTATTTAAATTCTTAATTATATTAGTATTTAAATTCTTAAGTATATTTACTCACCATGAACATTAAACTTATGTTTTAATCTGGTGGACTCTCAGTTTATACCTGGTAAATAATTATAAAGCTTGAAAATTTCTTATTTTTCCCCATTCCATTCCTTTGAGGTCCACTCCACATCCTGATATTTCTGGAATTCAGTTTTTCTACAGTTACTTGCAGAGTTTGAGCATGTGCAGTTTGCTGCAGTGTTCAGCTCCTTAAGTTCATTGGCAACACCACCCCATTTGCCAGTATTACGTATGTATTGATAAACTGAAAAAAAGCAATCTGGATGTGATCACATGAACTGCTGCATCAAGCTTCTTTTTGTTTTTATTGATATACACCTGTCCTCTTGAGTGTGTGAAAAATGCAGCACAAGAGGAATCACCATGGGACGCTACGTAAAAACACATCGACATTACTTATGTGCTGTGTTTTATTGATGCACATATGTGCACATCAGTAATGTGTAGAGGGAAGGGTGGAAAGGCACAAAGCAACTGAACACTTAGGCAAATGGTGCATGAACAGTGTTTTGTCTTGAAATTGAAATTAGGAATCCTCCATAGATCCATTTTAAAATTTCAGTTCCCGATTGCCCAGGTCTACTTTAGACTGCAATCCTATACACAGTGATGTCACGAGCCGGCGTGTCACCCCTGGCGGGAGGTCAGCCGGCTTGGCGCATCACCCCCCGCCGCCACATCACCCCCTGCCACTTCACCCCTGTACGAACCATCTTCTTCTGCAGCGTCAACCCCTGACACCCATTCATGCTATGTGATTAGTTCTTCGTTCGGCCCTTCTGAGGGCCCGGCTTCAAGTGGCATTGTGCACATGTGCGAAGAATGCCGCTTTGGGCCTTGTTAGAAGTGGCGGAACTGCTGAAGAAAACGGAAGATGGTGAGTGACGTGGCGCCTCCAATGGGGCATGTCCCTCCTGCATGTCACCCCTCCTGCCGCGTTACCCCCGGCAACCCGCCCCCCCGCCATGCCCTAACGACGCCAGTGCCCATACACATTTACTTATGTTCCAGTGGATTCAGTGAGACTTACTTCTGAGTAGACAAGCATAGTATTGCCTAGACTCGCAGGGTTGAAAAGCTGGGGAGGAGAAGACTTTGTAGAGTAGAAAGGATAGTGGAGGTGGTTGGCCTGGATCCTGGGACCAGAAGGGGAAATATCAGCCAGGTCCCAGTAGACTCTGATGCCTGTCACATACTTGACTGCCCTGTTGTCCCCAATGGCCTACCAAGAAAAATAAAAAGAGGGGAGCCACGATGAAGACTGATTTTATATAAAAAGAAAAGCTACAGCAGATTTTTCCCCTTACAGGATTAATACAGCTTTTTCTTGGCTTTGCAGTTTGAATGATAAATATACATACCAGCGAAATGAATGCTGGTGGTTAACTAATGCTGGGTATTTCGTTATCATCAAAACCCAGCATGTTTTGAATCTTTCACTGGTTATGTACAGAGTGTTGAAAGCACAGACTTTTAAATGAGTGATTATTAATTGCTTATATGTGTTCCAGTGAACTATAGCTGATTTAACTTGCTGACCTGAAGTCAGCAATGTGTGATGATAAAGGTTAAGCCAAAGAGAATCCATGTGTGCTGGAGGGTGTTGATGTAGTACAGTGTTTCTCAAACTATGGGTCAGGACCTACTTGGTGGGTCGCGACCTGATTTCTGGTGGGTCCCAGGTGATGGAACGATCAGATAAGTAATTGCCACAAGCCCTGAGGCTATTCAAAAGTCAGATAGCTGATAATTGCCCTGCAAACAGCGGAGCTCCTGCAGTTTGCAAGCTTGTGTAAATATAGGGAAATTAATGTTGAGCGTCTCGTAAAGCTAGGTGGGTCCTGATAAAATTTCATTTTAAAAAGTGGGTCCCAGTGCTAAAATGTTTGAGAACCACTGATGTAATACATGGGCGGAGATGAAAGTAAACATTTTTGTTACTGGGGGTTATCAATAGGCTTCCAGAAACTCAAAATGTCATTGGTGTTATGGAAGAAACTCCTTAATGGCATTGTGATCAGAAATGAATTTCAGCTCACAATTATTTGGGAACAGAAATGTATTTTTTTTAACCACAGCCAGATCAGCTGCTGACACTTTGTTTCTTTTTTTCTACTTTCCTATTTTTCACTATGCTTTTCTCAAAAAGGCCTCCCATACTGTCAGCCCCAAGAAGCTGTGAGTAATGGTTCCTCTACTGAACAACTTTCATAATTCATTCTGCAATGCTCCAGTTTGCTTTTATATTTTTCAACAATGTAGTGTGTCGGCTAATGCATTTATGCTGAGTCTAATAAATCAAGAAGTATTCTGTCTCTCCTCCTCTTCTATCTTTGCCGTTCCCATTTCTAAAAACAGGTTCTTGTAGAAAATTCTGCAGGACCAGATATTTGGGCAAAGAAACGATATAATAAGAGAGCTGGCCCTTGCAAGGGAAGCATTAAAGTCAATTGAGATTAACTAGATTTTTTTTTAAAAAATATAAAAACATGAATACAATTTGTCTCATAGTAATTATTCAGTATTTATAATCTACCTTTCTTCTATCATGACAATCAAGATAGCATGAATGGGTGTCAGGGGAAAAGGTCCCAGGAAAAGGCAGATGGACTGAGGGAAGTAGAACCTAGTGGTTAGTAGAGTTTATTTCTCTATTTTTACATTGACATGGCTGCAGAACCCATACAGTTAAGAACCTTGTCAGACAGGTTTGCTGTTCAATTGGCAAGGCAGCTCTATCGCTAGGCAGACTCTAGGTACTCTAGAGAGGCAAGAATTTTTGCAATCAACAAATGCACATGCTCACTAATAATGGAGTTTCAAGCAGACAAAGGCTGCTGAACCGACATAGGAGCTTCTGGGGGAGGGGAGGATCATCTGAAAACAAGGGGAAAAAGGCAAAAAAAATTAGAGAAAATAAACCCAGGGCATTCATCACAAGGGGGTTCCAGGGTGGTAGTAGGACTGGCTCCAGTTTGGATGGGATGCTTGGGCAGATGGTGGACCTCTCCTAAAAAATATCATTGGTGTTATGGAAAAGGAGTTAAACAAAATGGAGGGGAAACTGAGTCAACTACCCTGTTTTTGAACTGTTCTGCTATTTTGCTCGGGGCTTTTCTGATGCTCTTTGAAAGCCATTGTGTAGCCATTGTGGGCCATATCAGGTTGTTATACTTGTGTTAAATTTCACAGACATAAACCAGCTCAATCTCTAGATATACACTCAAAGATCCTCCCCCCCCCCCCATGGTGTTTTACACTTAATGATTTATATTAGGAACGGCAGATTTCAGCTCGATTGCAGGCTGAGTCATTTGTCAAAGTGAAGAAAATATTTCATTCATTTACAAGTGCAGTAGCGTAGTAGCTCCCATCAACGCTGGAGGCATTTCTTCCAAATTCTTACTCATCATTAAAGGTACAATCCTGCAAGCACTGATTTAGGAGTAAATGTTATTACCTTCAGTGGAATTTACTCCTTAATAAACACAGGCAGGGTTGCTATGCTTAATGCTTTTATGATTCTTGTATGATGCTTGTATGATACAATTTGAGTTCAGTGTGAGTTCGTTCCTTTTAAGCAAGCAATAGGATTGTTGCAGCCTTTTCCACTTAGAAAAGAATCATAAAAGCATTAACTCAATTTGAGTTCAGCGAGTGAGTGAAATGAGTGAATGTGTTAAAGGTGACATGGATTTTGGATGGTGGATAATATAAAGCTGATGAAATGTCAGAAATCGTAATACTATGGTGTTGCGTCAACTATAAATTTGGTGTTATTTGCATGATTTCAATTCAGTTCCAATTCCAAAGGGAGGGAGTTCCATAACTGTGACACCACCACAGAGAAGGACCGAGCTCTGGTCATCACCAGCCTGGCTTCGGTCAGTGGTGGTGGCACTGGAAGAAAGACTCTGCCAGTTGACCTCAGATCACCTTGTACAGGAGAAGGTGGCCCCTCATTTACCCCAGCACTGAGCCCAGAAGAGCTTTATAGGTCTAAAACCATCACCTTGAATTGTGCCCGGAATTGAACTGGCAGCCAGAGCAATAGTCTGAAAGAGTCAAACCACAATCACACAGGCTGCCGCATTCTGCACCAATGGCAATTTCTGAATAGTCTTCAAAGGCACCCCATGGAGAGCATATTGAAATAATTGATGTTTCAATTATGATGTTTCAATTATGATGTTTCTTGATGTCACCAATGCATGGACCACTGTGGTCAGTGGCATATATGTTGTATATTGTCATGATGCATTCAGCATCAAACAACACATTATAAATGTAGAAACACCCATCCATAAGTATATAAAACAGATTACTACATCTTTTGTAGAATTTGGAAATAAGGAAATAAATTTGGCCTAGTAAAACACCCAAACTATGTTAATGGATGTCAGCATAGTTCAATGCAACATTACTGGAAGAGAACTTCATTCTGTTTTTACAGAAACATGAATTATACAATGTATTTATTTATTTATTTATTTATTTACATTATTTTTACCCCGCCTTTCTCCCCGAAGGGACCCAAGGCGGCTTACAACAAAAAAGGAAATACAATACAACAAATACAGTACAAAAGTCACATTATAAAACAGTAAAAAAAACCGTTAACGAAATGTTAACTGGTAATGAATGTATATGTGCTATAGACATATGCCTTGCATGATGATGGTGAAAATATCTTAGAAATGTTAAAACAAATTGGCTAACAAATTTGAAAACAGCCAACTTAATAGATATTTATTTTATTTGTTTTTTATTCTTCACATTTTTATACCGCCCTTCCTCCAAGGAGCTCAGAGTGGTGTATATATTTCCTCCCCTCATTTTTGTCCTCACAACAACCCTGTGAGGTAGGTGGGGCTGAGAGATAGTGACTGGCCCAAGGTCACCCAGGAAGCTTCGTGGCTGAGTGGGGATTTGAACCTGGATCTTCCAGGTCTAAGTCCGACTCCCAAACCACTACACCATCCTGGCACCAGTTAAAGATTCTGTTTGTTTTTTAAACCGGGGTTTAAGTCTTACATAAATGTTTCTGAGACTAACCTGTCTATAGCAGATTATTAAAAAAATACAACTTCAGTGAACCACTGCTGTCAAACCTGTTACCAGCCAGAAGAGGAGGAAGCATTGTCATGTAAAACGCAGAAAAGTTAGATGTTATATCGCAGGCTATATTCAATTATCACACTAGTATAGGTTTTTAGATTCCTTCATCTAGTGTCATTTGAAGGGCAAATGTAACATGGAATTTTGATGACAAAACAATTTTGCTTAAACAGAGAACATTAACTTCTGTGAATGGACTTAAAATCAATATATAAGGAAATTACCTGGATAGCGTGTTTCATGTCTTCACCATCTATCGTGGATCATTATACTTAATAGGCTGGTAAACCTGTGGTTTGTCTCTTCCAATAGTTTTTGAAGAGTGAAGCATTATAGCAAACAATGTAAAACCTCAGCCAAAGGCATCTTAATCATCTCCCATAAAAATTAAATGAGCAGTTCAATGTGTTGAAGGCTGAAGTCATTTTTTTTTAATCGTACTATTCATACTAATACTGTACTTACTGTGTGGAGGGGGGAGGTAGGGTTGATAGCTTTATTAACATCTAAAAGACTTTTGCTTCCAAAGAGCATCACATCTGCTGATGTGGGGTTTGGGCCCATTTGCCCATTTGGTACATTTGCAGGGTTCTTTTCAGACAGGGAGGAGGAAGTGAGCTTCAGCTGCCCCATTCTCTGGCTGATGGTGGGAGAGGGACCCAGGCTGATCCCTTACTTTGATTCTTATCCTGGGGGTAAGAGTGGGTGCAGTCAGCAAGCCAATAGAAGTGAAAAAGCAATGTTTGATAGGAGACTGAAAGCTGCCGATGCATCAAATTAAAAAGTCTGCTCTCTTCTCTATTCACGGGAGACCATTTTGCAGATTATGGAAATATTTAAAAGCATGCCAGCACCCACAGTATTCTCTATCTTATGTATGTATGTGGAATCCATACTTATCCTTTCCCGACTTTTTCAATGTAATGGGAACATTCTGTGAGTAGTCTCATAAGTGGTCCTGGGTGCCCATAAATGCTAAAACACGTAGCACTTATGCTGTGCCAAATGGTATGTCACAGACATAACGAAATGGTTAGTGCTTACATTTGGCCCTTAACATGTAAGTTCTTCTCTTTCATGAAAGTTAAGATCCTAGTGATTTAGACAGCAGTATTTAAACGACCTGCTTCCTGTAAACATTCTATTCTGTGTCTCTCTATCATTCATGCAGGCTACCTTCCTGCCTGCTTGTCGCTATAAGCCTGCATGCTATAGTGTTCTGTTAAAGAAAGACATATTATTTTAAGAAGATAAAGGTAATGGGTGCGCAGGGGTGTGTGTGGGGTGTGCGGAGATAGCGTTCCCCCTTATCCACAGTTTCTTGTATCCCGGGGGGGGGAGGAACCTATCCCCCATAGATACTGGGGTTGCACGTTACTTCCATGTAAGTGTTTTACTGATGCAATTGTCAAGACTGTTAAGAAATTGCTTTTATTTCTGTTTAAAGTTTAACTTGTATTGCACATGGCGTAAATCACTTCCTCTATAAAGGCTTGAGGAGCTTTAAGTTTAATATCATCTTCTTTAATTCTTTTCAGTAACAGATCTTTGGCCTTCTGAAAGATACGGCACTCCCAGCAAATCCTGAGCAGATTTGCAGAGCAAATACCTTTTGCTTTCAATGTGATGATGATTAATAATAAAGCTGCATGAATACATTTGCATTTTCATCTCCTTGCAGGCATCCTTGAAATATCCCGAAGCAAATGCACAATTGGAATGGCGCAAACAGAAATAAAGGTGACATTGGTATTTAAAGTAGCTACCTTGCTCTGAAAGGTGACAAATGCCTGGGGAGAGGGGGGAAAACATCTGTGCTTCCTTCTAGTTAGAAATGAATGCAGGTCTTCTTCTTTATACAGTAGCAGTGTCTATTGCAGAATGCAGATGTCATGATTCTGTATGTTTCAAACATTTTTTTGATGAGTAATTAGGGTATTTGGTGTTAATAATCAAGGGAGGGGTCACAACCCAGAGGCAGAGCACAACACCCTTGCATGTATTTCATTTCATTTCTCAACTTCTCCAGGGCTGTGAAAAAAACACCCTCTGCTTGAGACCGTGGAGGGTTGCTGTCAATCAGGACTGACACTGTTGGTCTAAGCTCTTTATTGGCCAGCTCTTATTATCTTCAACATGCAATGATTTTAGGGGGAGGTTGCCGTGGTGATACTGACAAACCTGGCTTCCTAGGCTGGATGCAACAGCCCTGCGTCTGGTAAGATTGTATTTTCCCTCGCAGTAAAAACAAATGACGCACAAAATACAGCCACAAGGGCTAAGAAATATAAACCTGGGAAGTCCTGAAATTTGAGAATATACTGTATTGTCCCGAGTATAGGACGCTCCTGATTATAAGCCTCACCCTTAAAGTTTGGTGTTATTTTTTTTAAAAAAATACTGTACATTTTAAACTTTTTTTTAAATTAAAAAAATATACACATTAGTAGAACAGTAAAACAGTACAGCTTTAGTACAGTTAATGGCATAGGCACCCTGTCCCTTATTGAATCTGGGCACCCTTGTATAAGCAGTGGCGTCGCCAGGTGCCCCCGCATCTGGGGCGGATCCCGCAAAGCCCCCCAATAAAACTGTCAAAAACCGAAACCTATTTTTGACAGTTTTATTGCCTTTTTTTTTCTTTTTTCTTTTTCGCCGTTTTAAGTCTAAAAAACGGGTATTTTAAAAAGTATGTATGATTTGCCGGCACTTAACTTGTATAGGATGTTCCCTCGACGATGTTCTTCCTGCTCGTGGGCGTAGCTCCTCCGTGTACCCGGGTGCGGGACTCTGTACTGCCCCCAGCAGCACTTTCCGTAGTTTGCGCATGCACAGACCCACGACAGAGGCGTATCTAGGGCTTTTGCCGCCTGGAGCTTAGGGATGGTTGCCGATCCTTTTGTTTTGGTTTTTTGGGGCGCGATTTGGGAAGGGGGCGCCCCTGAGGGACCCTGCACCGGGTGCCCCAGCACTGGGCCAGGGGGGACTCTGTTGTTGTTGCTGTTGCGGTGAGGGGAGGTGGAGATCTGTAGCTATCTCTGAGAGGGTGTGTGTATTGTTGCTGACAGGGGGACTCTGTTGTTGCTGAGAGTGACACAGTTTGCCAGGGGGGACTCTGTTGTTGTTGCTGACACAGTTTGCTGACAGCCTGATGGCTAGTAGTAAAAAATCATTGAGCACATGCCTTTTTTATGCTGCTGCTGCTCGCTCCGCTCGCGTCGCTCGCTCGCCTCTCTGCTGCTCTCTCTGTCCCACGTCGCCGGCTCTCCGGTTGGTTTCTCCTCCGCTCCTGGCTGCTGCTGGCTCTGGCTGCTGCTGCCGCTACCACCTGCATGCACCGCACCAGGCTCATCCAGTCCTGAGTCCTCCGAGTCTCGTGATCATCCTGCGGCGTCTTCCTGGCTGTTCAGGGTCATTTCGGGAGCAAAGACAGCGCTGCTCTCCTCGCCCCTGAAATGACCCCTGCTCCGAGACTGGAGGGCACCGGCTTCTGGACGGTGGAAGAGGAGGAAAGCTCCGATGAAGAGGAGGGCGCCTGGCCCGTGCGCGCCCCATTCCTCGCCGCCCTGAGCAGCTCCGACACCGGCAGGCGCTCCGGCAGGGGGCGAAGCCGTGCCGCCCGGAGCCGCAGAGCCGCCTGGAGCCGCTGCTCCACTGGCTCCACCCTATCCACGCCTCTGACCCACGGCGTCTCCAGGGGCAGTCCAGGGAGTTTGCGCATGCCCAGAACGTCCCTGGAGACTTTGTGGGTCTGCGCATGCGCAAACTACGGAAAGTGCTGCTGGGGGCGGTACACGGAGGAGCTGCGCCCGGGAGCAGGAAGAACATCGTTGAGGGAACGTCCTATACAAGTTAAATGCCGGCAAATCATACATACTTTTTAAAATACCCGTTTTTTAGACTTAAAATCGGCAAAAAATCGCCAAAAAAAAGAAAAAAATGCCAAAAAAACACGGGGAGGCTCCCGCCCCCCGGAGCCTCTCCGCCCCTACGCCCTGGGGCCCACCGCACCACCGCCCCAGATCAGCCTACGCCCCTGTGTATAAGTAGCCTTCCCAGATCCAAAGGGGGACAGAGTGCCTACCTTTAACCTTTGGAATTTGGGCAGGTGCAGCTTGTTGCACCCTTCCATGATGATGAGCTGCACGTACCCAAATTTCAATGGTTAACAGCACAATCCTATGCATGTCTACTCAGAAGTAAGTCCTATTGCATTCAATGGGGCTTGCTCCCAGGAAGATGTGCTTTGGATTGCAGCCTAAAGGTAGGCACTCTGTCCCCCTTTGGATATGGTAAGCCTATGCAGGAGCTCTTGCTCTCAACTTTCAAACTGCAGGATCAATAAATATCTTATTTACCACAGAGTCCTGGGGCTGGAACTTAAGGGTTAATTTTTTCAAATGCTTCTGAGGCTAGAGGCTGCTAGAGAGATCCTGGCCATTTAGCAAGTGATTAAGAGCTGAAAACACAGGGCTTTGCAGTTTTAAAAAAGAAAAAAGCGTTTTACCTTTGAAAGAGACTTGGAGAGGATTGAAAACTGGACGCTTTGCAGAAAACTCTAGGCAAAACGCTAGACTTTGATTGTAGGCCGCACCCCTACTTGAAAGACTTGCCTTAGGGGAAAAAGTGAGTCTTATACTCAGGTCAATACGGTATTTTTAGCCAAGTGTTGAGGCAGAGCACACAGTGGAGATGACTGGGCTCAGTGTTAGGCAGCCTAGTGTTAGCAACGCTTTTACCGACTTGAATGGCTCCGAAAGCGAGGGGGTGGGGGCGCTTCGTTCTCCCGTGTAACGGAGGGTTGGACCGCGGCGGAACTTAGAGCTCCGCCCCCCTGCAACGACACCAGTGGCCTAGACAGATATGAGTTCATGGACTAACCAACTGCTGGCAGGATCCAGACAGTCAACTGCCTGTTCCCAGTCATTAGTTTACCCCTCTCTCAGCCATTGGCTGAGTTGCTGTGAATGACAGGGAGAAAGTGGCAGCAATAGAATGTTGATAAACAAAATAGCAATGAGGACAGTGAAAGGTCATTTGGGGGGGATGCTTTGTACAAGGCCTAATGCTGAAATCATGCCAATAGCACAAGGTTTGTCTTTGGCTGGCCTCCCCAGCAACGCGAGGGGAGGGGGCTGCCATTCAAGCCCCCTCTTACAGATTGGTGGCTAGTGAGGGGGTGGGGCATTCAGGGCCTTACCTGGTCACCCCACAGTCCTCGTGGCCATTCTACCTTTCCTGCTGGTGAGCAGCATTACTTAAAATCCTGCCGGTCTCTTGATCTTCCTCTTCCTGTACTTAGCTTCAATAAAAGTGGCCCTTTTACACCCATATTCCTGACTCGCGTGTTTATCGAGGAGTGCATGGGCAATGACAGGAAGAGCTGTGTACTGATGGCAGAAAGGTGGGCAGGGATATGGATGTGTGAATCATATGAAGCCACCTTATACTGAGAGGGGCTATTCATCCATCTAGCTGAGTATTGTCTGCAACGATTAGCAGTGACTCTCCAGGGTTTCAGACAAGGGTCTTTCCCAGCCCTGCTTGGAGAAGCCAGGGATTGAACCTGTCCACTTGTACATGTAAAGCATATCCTTTACCATAAAGTACAGCCCCTCCCTTGATGAATCCTTTTTGTGAGGAAAGCTACGGGATGGGGAACTGAGCAGGTCAAGGGAGTAGGAGTTGGCAGAGCTTAGGAACATGGACCTCAGAAACAAGGTCCAGGAAGGGTGCAAAATAAGCAGTTGACTGAAAATGAACAATGTAAGTTATGGGGCAGCAAAGATCAACTATCATCATCTGCCTGATTTGAACTGCAGTTCAATTGCTCAGTTAATTTAACCATTCAGGACTCCTGTTCAGGTGATACAGGATATATGTAGTTGTTGTTTTTTTTAAGACATGACTGTAAATAAGTAATCACTGTTTTGCACCTAATGTTTCACTTTTGTTCTAATGGCTGAATTGTACTACGAGAAGTGAGATTCCGGAGAACTGAGATCAGCCTGTCCTCTGAAGAAAATGCATTCTGTTTCATTGCTTTTCCTCCAGACACTGATCTCCAAATGCCAGGGAAAGACAACAATAATAATGTAAGAACTTTTGCTTACAGCTTCAAGCCTTTTGAAAATATATGGTAGGCTGTCAAAGTAAACCAATACAGAGAGGTACCAAAATAGATTGAATTTGTTCACTCAAATGTTGCATATTTTTTTTTACTTTTTTCTTGTTTCATTATCTCTCCCTCCACACTGCTTTTCCTACCATTTTTGCCCCATTCCAACAATATGCAAGTCTCTTTACTACGTACTATTCAAAATTATTTCAACATAAGCATAAACATTCCTTATGCTACCGCAATAGATTTCCTATATCCACTGGATGGAATAAGTAATTTGGAGAACAAAAACCTCAATTCATTTGGTGTTTATACCTTTAATGGGTTCATCTGTCTCAGCTGTTTGCCAAGAGTTCCTTCCAGCAGCCAGCATTTCCCTGTGTTCAGAATTTGCTATGCAATGTCTCCATGTTAGTCCGAGTCCGACTATGAGTGCATCTGACAGCGCAAAATGACAATGGTCAACTATCACCCCATACCAAAAGTGACTTTATGTGGTCCCAGACGGTCCTATCAAATCTTAATCTAGGATTTGTTAAACATTTGCTCACAGAATTCCATAAAATCTTATTTTATCTCCATCTTACTTTCATGTTAGAAAGGCAAAGGACTGCTGAAAATCTGTCTCTTGATCGGATCTTCATTCCACCACAAATCAATGACTTCATGACACCCAAGCAAACATACAGTGGTGAAGCCCCTTCTGTTAGATAATGCCAATGTAAAGCCTAACTGTCCATCAACGCAATCCTATGTAATTCTTGCACTGGTGTAATAGTAGATCTACCGGTGTAAGTGCACTTATGCCAGTGTAACTTGTCGTATGCCGATGGACGCAAAACGGAAATCAATGTAACCCCTCTCAGATGCCGTGCATGCGCAGTTTGGATGCACGACGGATACCAGCACAACTCTGCTGGTGCAGGGGGTGCTCCGGGGGTGTCCGAATGCCCCCAGAATGCCCCCTGCACCGGCGGAGTTGCGATGGCATCTGTCCTGCGTCTGAGAGGGGTTACGCTGGTGTCCGTCCTGAGTTCATTGACGTACAGCAAGTTACACTGGCATAAGTCCACTTACACTGGTGGATCTACTGTTACACCAGGAGTTACACAGGATTTACACAGCAAGAGTTACACAGGATTGCACTGCATGAAAGGTTAGCCTACATAACTCCTGGTTTAGACTATGAAGAACTGTAAGAAGATTGCTAAAAACTGTCATTCTGGGAGGCCCAGCCAAGTGCCTGAGACTCTCAGTACCCTTCATTGCTAGACTGTAAGCATTATTGCAAACCAGTAATAAGGAGTTCTCTTTCCCTCTCTTGTAAATCTTAGTGGAGGAAGTGACCTGTTGAGGCCATGGAGACTGGAAGCTTGCCTGCTCTTGAAGAAGTAGCAAGATAGGATAGGTCTGAGAACTGGGTGTGTGTGTGTGTGTGTGTGTGTGTGTGTGTGTGTGTGTGTGTGTGTGTGTGTGTGTGTGTGTGTGTGTGTGTGTGTGTGTGTGTGTGTGTGTGTGTGTGTGTGTGTGTGTGTGTGTGTGTGTGTGTGTGTGTGTGTGTGTAAACGTTCCTGGAAGAAGGTAAGTCTTTCTTTTCAAAGGTTAATAATGCCTTCATGAGTCTATCCATTCTCAGTGTTTCTTTGAAAGTTGCCATTTTTTAAATCTTATGTATAAAGCGAAATGAGACATTTTGATTATCTGATATAAATGTCTCTATATTTCAGCAATTCTGGCTGTTCATTTTTTTATTAAAGTCATTTCATGTAGTCTGTCACATTGCTCAAAATAGGAGTTCTAGTTACAAAATAAATCAAAGCAAATGGAAGCTGTACAAGTTAATTCCAATGCGTGCTACCATTTCATGAATAAAAAAGCCTTTGGCAAAATATACAGTGTTGTTGACCAATGCATTCACTGAGCACAAACATGTATACTAAAATAATTAAAATACCATTCTTCTTATTACTTGAGGTGCTGGTGAAAGACTTCGGATTTTTTTTTAAATAAATGACTTATAATACTTGCTTCCAAACAGTTTTATCTGTCATTAAATTCATGCAGTTCCATTTTCAGAATCAACTTTCAAACTGGACCTTGGAATGCAAAGGTTTTATATCAATGACGCACTACCTGAATGCTTCAACCAATCAGTGCTCTTGAAGCCCAAGTACCATAAAACACACCTTTGAACTAGAGCTGAGCCAGAGAGGAACACTAAGGGACATGCAACATCACAAGAAAACCTGTTTTAGAGATGGGCTAAGGGTTAAAAGAACTGTGTAGCCATAATTAAAATGGCTGTAAAAGGAACTGAAAAAATAACTAAAATGACTAACAACAATTGGCTCTATCCAGAGAAATTTACAGCTCAATCCTACTTCTCCCCCCGCCAATGCAGGCGTGCCAAAACAGCTTGCGCTGCATCCTACAGGGGGTAGTCCTGGAGATCTCCTCTGGGTAAGGAACCATTCATTTCCTTTCCCAGGGGGAAGCCTCTGAGCACAGAGGGGTCTACATGGACCCACACCAGCAAAATCGCTGGCGCAGGTCCACATGGACCTAGGTCACAGGATCTGGTCTGGGAAGGGAGTTTGGATTCAATGGCCACTCTGGCCTTGCCACCAGCGGGGCGGCAGTGTGTGGTTCTGAGTGCTGCCAGCAAGGCCAACTGTGATGGCCATAAAACACTCCCCACCATTGGAATGCTAGTTCCTGCGGCGAGGAGGGGGGGGTAGAATTGGGCTCTCAGTCATGAATAAGCACCATTGAAATCAATGAAACAAACTAGTTATGACTAAGCTGCAATTAAACTCAGTGAGGCTTACTTCTGAGTAGACATACATAGGATTGCACTGCTAATTAAGGGCCCAATCCAGTGGGCACACTGAGCTGCTGGAACTCGCGTTCCAGCACAAGTTCCAGCACGTGCGGCAGGGAGTGGGGAGTGTTGAGGCTGGGAAGGGGGCGATATCAGTGGTATCAACACTGTCCGATATCCTATCCCTTTACCCGGCCTCGATCCGCCTGAGTCTACTCGGACTTGTGCCAATTTTTAGTGAAAACTGCTCTCCTTTTGGTTTCAGCACCAAGCTTGGCAGCATGTTTGATGTTACACCTCCTGGTTCTTGGGTTGTTTATCTTTGCCCATCTGGCAAATAAAGGATTCATGGTTTCCATTTGCACTTTCTAGTTCTCAAGAAATCCTTCTGCGACTTGTGAAATGACAAAATTGTGCAGTCTATTTTCTGGGTCACTTCCATTAACTTACTTGAATTTGGTAACCATAAATGATGGTTTGTCTACATTACGTTGATCCATTTTCTTTTTTTTAAAGAAATATATTTACTAATTTTATCTGTTCTCTGAGCAGCTGTGCTCCTTGGTTGCAATGACATCTTGAAAGCTGTTTCAGTAACTTGGCAGAGCCCCATCTTCCACTGTGAAAAGTGTACAGCTAATTTCCCTCTAACTCAGTATCTTTAGCCTACTTGGTCATTTTTAGTATCACAGCAGTGTTTCCTTGTTTTTTTTTCTCATCCGCTCTACTTAAACATGGAACTGGCAGTATCGGTAAAATACTTTGGGTTTGTTTTTCCAAATTATTGACATTTCTGCTATGTTTGTCATTAAGCCATTCTTTAATCCAGGCCAGTATTTCGAATACACTGGGTTAGACACAAGACTACTATTCAGTACCCTATTCAGATACTGCACCGACGTTGTACAGATGCCAATGTGATGTCCAATAGGGGCCAAATACCAAGCCTGTCCTGGCAAGGCAATGCTGGCACAGTCTGTCCTAGTAACACCTCCAGCATCAATGGAAACACTGACACAGCCTGTTATGCACGGAGCGGCATCCTGACTGCAGTGTGTTATCACTGGGATATCGCCATGCCATTATCGTGACATCCGTGTGTCATCAATGTGATGTCCAAGGAGCCAACCACTGCATTCAAACAGCCCCAACACTGATAGTCATAGAAGCACCACCAGGGTGAACTGAGAAGGTGGCGGGGTCAGGGTCAATGATCAGCCAATGCTGGGGGACGTCCCCTGCCAGACTGGAATGCATAACACAGCCCCAGGTATCACCGCCAAACACGGGGAAATCCCCAAGAACACTACATACAAACACTGACGCATCACGACACAAGGAAGCCACAGCACCCCCCACCTCCTACAGGAGTTACAGTGGCAGCAGCAAAGGGGCAAAAGCAAAGAACAACTCTGAGTTTCTGCACCCAGGGTTCAAGTCCCCTCATCCCACAAACACGTATCCAAGGAATACATTTTTGAGCAGCGCATAACACAGGTAGAAAGGTAGCTCCCTTGGAGAGAGGGCAGCCATGTGATATGAAACTAATGCACAAGCCTATCCAGGGCAAGGGTTTGAGTCCCCTGTGGGGGCATCTGCCAACTGGAAGGAGGGCTTATATACTGGGGTGGGTGTGGTGTGTTTGGCTGCCAAATGTTGTCTGAATCCCATGCTCTGTTGTAGGAAAGTGGGCAGGGCAGGGGGGGGTTGCAGGAGGTGCGGTTTTCTGCAATTTCCCCCTTCCCCATTGTTCCTTATGAAGTGACTCCTTCCTACGTAAACCTAATTGTTGGCACAACGTTTTTCTAGTATTGGGGGGCATGTCCATTTTCTGATGAGTGGTTAGGATATTGTGTACATCTCTTCCACCAGGTTTCTCACACGTCATACCCCAATCTCCTACCTGTTTTGGCCTCTGCACCAGTGGAGTTGCACTGGCACCCAGGAATAAATTCCACTGCATTTAGTGAGACTTACTTCTGAATAAATATGTGTAAGATTGCACTGCAAGTGTCTCTGCATAGGGGGCAGATCATATAATGCATTTGAGTAACTATCTTTGCTTCATGCCATCCTGTTGCCATGTTTTAATGGCACTTTTTACTCACAGATAAGCATGCTCAGGAGGATCAAGACTTAAATCAACCGGCTTTCCAATGCACAAAATATCCATGCACCATCCAGATGGGAGCAGGATGGCACATGTGAGCACAAAAATATTACCTGCAAAGAATGCTCAAGAGCATAAAAGACGATTTCTAAAGTCAAGGAAGTGGCTATTTTAACTGGAACTCATCTTGGGCTCTACATCTAAATTGTTTCTTTGCACATAATTTGACTGTGACTTGATGGCAAAAAAAAATCTAGTTATTACATTACCCTAAGCCTAGAGGCGATTGCTCTGAATTTTTGAAGCAGATTTTGCAGGAGGAAAGTGTGCTGAACAAGATGGTGTGCCCTTCTACTTCAAAGACCTCTACAGGTAATGGAAAGAATCAAACAGATATTTATTAGCTGACAAAATGAGTCTATTGATGTGTGTAGCGCAAAAGATTCACTTTTAACTGTGCAGATGAGCTATCTGAAGTCTTGGAAATGCTGGAGATGAGTCTTATCAGAGGAGAAATTGTGCCTGCAGACACAATCCTGATCTTATCAAAGGTTCAATCTGAGATGTGAAGACTTATTTCTGAATGCAAAGAACAAGCAGATAACATTTGTCTCAAGCTTTCTGAGCGGTTCTGGAGAAGTGGTAAGACACAATGCTTTCTTACAGGGGACAGAAGTATCTGGGTTTAGAAACACTGGCCGGTGTTGAAAGAGTCCAAACAGAGGAAAAGCAGATGGCAATAAAAATCTATGTATTGCAAGACTTTGTAGAGGACTTCATTCACAGGCATTCACTGGCTGCATTAGGGAAGATGGAAAACTTTGACGTTGTGAGGAAATCACTGGTTGTTCAGAATTTCTGTTACGTTGTGAAAGCAGGTTTGCCTTGAGTGTGTCTTCTCCTCTTCTTCCAGACTTTCCAGTTGCTGGAATGAAAGAAAGGATTCAAGGCTGATTCCAACAGAACCACCCTCCAGCTCAATTGTGTCGTGTTCGCAGCGCTACTACAGGTTGCTCTGGGCTTTGAGGCAAACCCCGGCACTACGTTCAGACAGGACTTAAGTTAGTCACAACTGACTTGTCTTATTGATTACAGTGGCACTTAGAATGCAGCTCCTTCCTCATGCATATGGGGAGGGGCTTCTCTTGCCTGGTTCCACCCCCTACATACGTGGGTGGCGCACAGGGCAGCAATTGGTGGGAGAGAGTGAGGGTGAAAGGAGCCTTGCAAGGCTACGCTGCCTCCCAGTACCATTTTGCGCTGCTGTCTTGGAACACCCCCCCCCCCACTCATTGAACAAGTCTGAGATCTCACTGGTCACCTATTAGGGGGCTGGGTAGGATTTTTTTTCCTTTGCTCCTGATTAACCTGTGGAGTAGAGTATTTTCACCTACCCCAGACTGACAGCGCAATCCTATCCAACTTACACCACCGGTGTAACCAGCAGTGCAGCGAGAACAGGAGGCCCCAGAACGGAAAGGGGATTCAAATCCCCTCCAAAGGGGGATTCAAAGGGGATTTAAATCTCCCCTTCAAAGCCTCCCGCCCTGCCCTCCCCCACTGGTTACTCCGGTGGTGTAAGTTGCAGAGGCCCACTTGCAGAGGCTCACATTTTTGTGGGTATATTCAGGCTCTTGTTTGTTCTGTTCACAAACATTTGAGCAGGGAAGCTCCAACACCCCTATTCTTTAACTACCTTCTCTTTCTCCTCTTGCCTGCTGACTTGCTTATCTACCTTGTACATATTTTGCCTTGCCCCAAGTGTTGCTGCAGGCTAGTTAGGCCTCTCGCCATCTTGAACCATGGGCCATAAGAGTTTGTAAGTTTTCCACTCTCATCCTTTCTAGCTACCTCAGCACATTCTTGACTCCCCTTTTCCTGTTGGTGAAAAGGACAAAGGAGATGGATGCAGGAAGAGTGTGTACCCAGATAACAGGTCAAGAGGTTTCTCCTCTGCTGAGAAATCCTGTTACGGAAAGGTCTCACTGATAAGAAGGCTCCTATGTAAAAACATCCATAACTCATGTCATAAGAGTTTTGTCTCTGTGGCACGTAAGCTGTTTGTCCTATTGTAATTTTGGATTGTACCACTCTTCATGAATATGTAAAATGTATAGGTATAAGACCATGCTCAGTCCTTTGCCTGGTGTTCCAGCTTCTCTGATTCCGTTTTGAACCGGCTGGAACCCATGGCCATGCTAAAATTGGGAAGAAAATGGAATAAAGATTTTATGGAGATCTCTCTCTCTCTTAAGACTATGTTTTGTAATTCCTTTCAGGGCCTTTGGGCTAACTCACAGCCATCCAAAGCTGTTTTCCGGGGACAAAGGGCCGTCCACTCACTTATGACCCACGCCTTTCCTTCTGGGTTGTGCCAGCTCTGACACTATTCTCTGTGGCATTGTTCCTTTAAGAAAGGAAAAGGGCTTTCTTGAGTAGCAGCCATAGACTAAGAAGTTCTCCAGCGGCTGCTTCCATTTACTACAATGGTTTTATCACTTTTATTTTTACCTTTTTAGGTGGTAAGCAGACTTCTTCAGACTGTCATTGATGAATAATGACAGTTCAGAAGGTCAAACACTTGGCTACTGTGCTGTTGCTAAGTATGATATAAAAATCTGACCAGAGTGGGGAAAGTTACATTTCTTGGTTAAATAGCTTAGCCACCATATCTCTTTGTATGGAGGATTTATTGAGCAAATTTTTAAAACACATCAAAGAAAACATGAACTGGGGCAGCTTCAATGTAATGCACAAAGATGCTGTTCAGTGAAGAAGTCAGATATTCTGGAAAAGCACTGGGCTTCCCCCAAACACCCAGAAATAATACTATCATTTATGGATTGTTATATTTCATCTTTTAATACCAAGCCAATACACTGTATTTTGCATATATGCAGAAGAAACACCTCCTTGGCCTCAACAAAAAGGAATAGGATGGAAATTTGTTCACAGAAGACTCTTCCCCACCCCCCAAATCCACTATGCATATAAAATTGTCCAGCCTCAGATGCACTCACTTTAGCCCCCAACTGGAGACCAGGGGAACAAGGAAAGAAAGGGAAGGAGCGGCCCCACAGTCTGTGGAGTGCCCCGACAAAAATTAAGTTGAAGATCTGTCTTATATTCATTTTAACATCATTACGAATGTGGTAGCACTTCCTGAAAATAACCATAAAACCCCTCTGTGCAAAGAAAAGACCACCTTTTAAAAAGCTAACCAAACACATTTGAAATGCTCACAGACAGTGATCTAAGAGTGCTAAGCAGAAGGGGCATTCTTGGCAAGATGATTTCATCCAAATTTAAGAAGACACAAAAATTCAGTGGTTTGCCAGTGGAAAGTGCTGTTTTAATCAGAGTAACAGAAAGGCACAGAAAGTTGCATCCATTCCATTATTTCTTGCATTTAACTTCTGTTTCACTCAGGTCTCTGCAAACAGCTTTGTGCTTCCATATTTTTCTAGCTTGCTAATCCTGAGAGACTCATTCTATGTCAGGGTTCCTCAACCTTTGGGGGCCTGCATACCCCCAAAGCAGGCCTCCAAAGGTTGCCATACCCCCGGACCCCCGGTCCCACGTACCCCCGTGTACCCCTGCGAACACCCAACCCCCCAAACCTTTTTTTTCAGCCTGCGGCATGGCCGAGCAGTTTCTTCCAATCGTGTCGCAATCCGGAGGGACATTGCGAGGGCTGTAGCAATTTTTTCCAGGTTGCGCGTGAGCGCCGCAACCCAGGAAAAATAGCTACAGCCCTCGCGATGTCCCTCCGGCTTACGGCGCGATCAGAAGAACCTGCTCGGCCGCACCGCAGGCCGGGAAAATGGGAAAATTGCCCGTTTGTTGCTTCCCTTACCTTGTCTCCCGGCAGCCTCCCTCTTGAAAATCGTGAAAATCTTGCGAGATTCAAGATGGTGGCGGCCAAATCCCGTAAGGGCATATGAGGCTGCCTCATGTGCCCTGACAAGATTTGGCCACTACCATCTTGAATCTTGAAAGATTTTCGTGATTTTCAAGATGGAGGCTGTCGGAAGACAAGGTAAGGGAAGCGACAATCGGGCAATTTTCCCGTTTTTCCGCTGCCCGTTATCAGCTGCTGATCGCATCAGCTGATAACGAGGAGCATCTCACGTACCCCCAACCTGCGTTCCGAGTACCCCTAGGGGTACGCGTACCACAGGTTGAGAACCTCTGCTCTAGACCCTTGTCTATAATCATGATTTTAAATCCTCAGTCCCACTTCCTTTCTTGGTTAATTAAAAAGATGAGAGAAGCAACAGTAATGCTGAGTATGCAAACAGTCTGAACAATCAGAATGCCCTTTCCCCACGTGGAAAAGTCCTATAATTACTTTGTACAAAAATGCAAATGTTGTTTTCATTTCCTTGGGCAAGTGATTGCCGGGAGGCACTGTTAATACATGATTATTATTTTTCTTCCTTTGTATTAATGCTGGGAAAAGGTATCAATTGCCTATCTTTAATTGTTTGCCATTTCTTCTTCTTTTCCTCTCTACATTGGTCTTTGTCTTCTTGTCACACCTGTTTTTTGTTTCTTTTTTTAAATAACTGTATACGTGCCTTAGATGTTTCTCCTTCCCTCACAGCCACAGCTCAGGGATTTGGTCAGTGTTTGGAGGCAACCCCCTGTGCATTTGTTCACCATCTGAGGCTTTCCTGAGTGCTACAATCCAAACAGCAGTTCTTGGGCAAACAGGCCAATCTGCGTATTTCACTTTTAAAACTCTCTCTCTGAGGAAGCAAAACTCTTTCTCTCTATCTATTTCCCTCCTCCCCTTTCTATAAGGCTCTGCATGTAGGCATTTGTGACAGTCCTTAATTGCACTGGTGTGAGTACAATCAGTTGATTTCCCCACTTAGCACTTTTCAGAACCCTATTCCCCCCTCCTTTTTCAGTGTGTATAGTACGTGGAATTCACGGTCCCAGCAAAACACACATGTTGTTGTACATATATGGAGTACACCAAATGTGTCCTGGCTCCTGTGCAATCCTGCACAGTTTTCTGCCTGTGGAGCAGACACTCTGCAGGTGCCGGGTGTTGAAAACGCGACATAAAGCACGTTTTCGACAACCGGAGAGTAAGGGCTGCCAGCGCGGAGGCCAGCAGTCCTTACTCCTGGACCTGGCAGCCAGGGGTGGGGGGAGGGCAGGCCGGGCGGCGAGGGAGGGCAGCCGTTGGCCACCTGGGCCGGGGATACTGGCAGCGCACTCCGCTGATATCCCGAGCCGACATACATCCAAGGAGGCCCATTGGGGCTGGGCAGCCTTACACATGGGGAAGGGGATGAACGTCCCCTTCTCCTGAGGTGTTCCTGGGCTGTGCTGATGTGGTCCAGGAAGGGCACTGGGTACTTTAGGCCGGCCTGGATATTGGGCTGCCCCTCTGGATTTCTGTTGGCTTCTATGAAGCAAAACAGCCCTTTAAAAATGTAATTGTTAGCTGAGCCGTAAATGATGCCAAGTCCTTTTTTTTCTTGACAGGGCTACTGTACTTTTCACCGTCAAGGACAGAGGACATTCACAGCCAATTTCTACAGAACAATGAAGAAACAGCATTGACCAAGAGAAAGCATGCAGGTGACATTTTCACCACTTGAGCATATATGCCAACCCTGAATGAACTTCACCCTAATCATATGCTCTGTGATTAAAGTACAGTAGTTGCAAAGACTAAACATCATTATCAACAAAAATTATTTCTTAGTGAATTCCAGCATATTTAACATTTTGATTTGCAAGAACAAATGAATCACATTGAAATAGATCACAGAATACATATATTTTAAAGACTAATTTTGAAGCCACCCACCTTGAATACCTTATGGAATCATTTATATTTCTGCAAGGTTATTACCGTGAATAGCCTGCTCTTCATCCAACACGTTATCCACTACACCGCTCACTGACTGAAGGCACATAAGCGACAAGCGAGTACAGGGAGGATTGGGAGAAGAAATGAAGTGAGTAGACGAAGACTTGGAGTAGGGAAGCAAACTAATCACAGCACCAGGAGAACCAGGTAACTTAATCCAGAGATTCAACTACTGAGTGCTCTTCTAGGTAGTGCAGGTCACTGGGGATCCAGTGCAGTTGAATTAAATATAGAAGTAGTAGAAGCAAAGGTTGTGATACTGCCACAGCATGCATCAGTGTGTTCTCAGAGCAGTAGCAGGGCTTGCGTGAGAATCTTGTCTTCTTCAACTGTGGAAAATAGTCAGAGAGAAAGTTCTTCTATTATTCCTTCCCCAACTACCTCTGGTTCTTAAATGGTGGAAAAAGAAAATATCCTTCAAACGTCTTTCAACAAATCTTTCAAACATCTTTCAACCAAACATAGGAAAACGTAAGAAGCTGAATGTACCTACTGGGTACTCGAACCTTTGTGTGGCTCTGCAGGAAATGGGGAAGAAGACACAGGTACATCGTAAGACAAGAATGTAGAAGAGACAGTGGAGAAGCAGCGGGTGAGGGAAGGAGGGGATGGAGGAAGCTGACAGGGCTGGAAAGGAGATGTGGAGGAATGGGGAAAGGGCAGGACAGTTGGGATCGAACCAGTTGTGGGGAGGAAAAGAGGCGAGGAGGAAGTGAGTGAGATGAAGCAAGACCTGAAGGCAAGGGACAGATGAGAGACCTGATCAGATGAGAGGGAACGAGGGATGGAGGAAATGAGTCAAGGGCAGAGAAGGCAAGAGTCACAAAGCGAAAGACAAAGTTAGCAAGGAATAGGGAAAGAGTGGCTGTCAATAGCCTATCCACCAAGCTACAGCTCATCTTTAGGGCCATATTCCTGCACATTTTGGCAGGCTTCTTACAAGTCAAATTGTAATATCTCTAACAGTAGCCATTATACTCATCATTGACTTCTCATAAAGCATCACTAGAAATAATAATGATGTCTCCCTTAGCAACGCAAAACTGATGTGGGTGCTTAGCCAAACCAGTCATGCTATACCAGCTCTTAAGCATGAGGGCCTGTGCTCAAATGAGTCAGTTGTGTACGTTTTCAAGCCACGATAAATTAAAAATGTGCACGTATCAATGTAGCCAATTAGAACAGTTTTAAAAATGCTGGGGAATGGACTAGACTATTTTATTTATGAAATGTGGCTCTCATTTTTTTAGAGCAGCTAATATGGAATAAATGATTTATTAAACGTGGTTTTGTAAATCAAGTTGTGAGAATAATGTAAGGCTTAAGCTACTTGTGCTGCCTGCAATTTGAACACAGAATTGATTTCACCTGGTTTCTGAGGAACATTATCCGGAAAGAAGCTTCATGTGTTTCCCATCTTGGGTGCTGCAGTGCACAACTGGGAGGGTAGAAAATCCCTTCCTGGGGCACTCATTCTCACAGTGGCAAGCCAGTTGGGTGAACTGCGCAACTTGCTCTGGCTCCAAACCAGTTCTCATTAACACCTGGCCCAGCATGGATCGAACATACCCAGCACATGTCTACTGTGGATATTAGAAGTGCCAAATCAGATCATCAGGGAAGGTAATGCATGTAGTTGACTCATTCTTTGGCTATCTGGTCTCAGTTAAACAATTCTGAGGAGTATTACAAGAGAAAAGCTATGCATTCTGGAAACAAAATATGTGCTGATGTTCTAGTATTTCTGAAGAAATTAATTACACTGTGGTTCCTGCAGCACCTCTGAGTGTACATCAATGAACAGCTCTGTACTTGGACCTCTCTCTACCAGAGAGAGAGAGAGAGAGAGAGAGAGAGAGAGAGAGAGAGAGAGAGAGAGAGAGGTGCATAGAAGTGGTGTCTCCTCCTATCGACATGATTGTCTCGTGTGTGGCCCATGTCTGCAGTCACCCACACCGATGCCAAATGCATGACTAATGGCAGTTCCAAGCCCCCTTTATATAACTTTATGGGCAAAAGGTGTATGATACAATCCCCTGAGATGTGGCCTTATCCAGGCATGTGATCTTGGCTTGGTGTCTAGAACATCTCCAATTATGATATCACAAGGGAGGCACCCTTGCCAAGATGCTCAAAAGCTAATGAAGCACGACTCAGCAATTTCAACCCAAAGATTAACCTAATCGTGACAGAAAGGACTGACCATGGGGAGGAAATTGTGCAGGCCGCTAACTCCTTGAAATGCACCGGTCTTCCGCAAACTGCCAGTACTGTACAAGGTCTCATGTGGGTCCTACCTCTTTCACCCCAGCCCTCAGTCACTTGGGTTGCTCACTATGGACTTTCTGTGGGAAGATGCTGCAGCATCTGTCCTCTTCTCCAAGCACCCTTTTAAGATTTCCCCAGTGCCCTCCCCCCCACCCCCATTCAGTGTCAGGAGCCATCACATCTGGGTACTCTGAAACATTTGGAGTGAAGAGTATGTGCTATTGCTGCTACCCACAGCCACGTGGAAAGCTGCCCAGAATGTAATGGGAAGGCTTACTGGGTGATGGGGATCAGTAGCAGTGGTGGACACAGTTCCTTCTTCATGCTGCCCCTGTAGCAGCAGTACAAAGGAGACTTTGTTTCCATGTTTAGGCATGCGGAAGAGCTGGCATGTGTGTGCACTTTCAAGCAGGTAGCAAAGCAGTGTGCCACAGGGGTGCCCACAGGGCTCTTGCCCCACGGTCCTCAAACAGCAGGCCCTGCCCCTGATTGTAAGCAATGAGGAGTTATTAGAGAAAATCTCATTTGTGCTGTGGGTCTCACAGATCGATCAGGGGTCACCAGAAAATATCCTTTCCCCCATCAGTTTGGCTATGGAGCCTGCTGTCCTGCTTCTGTTTCCTTATTTGGTTTGCTTTCTGTGCAACAAGTGGCTGGTCTACTGAAGCAGTCTGGTTTGTGGGCATTTTCTTTTTGTGGTGCAGCTGCTCTCTGCATGTGGCACACTGTGCTTTGGGTTGCATAGGCTGATCTGTGTGCCTGGTGGGGAGGCAGGGTTGCTAGAGTCCTGCACTGTAGTAGGCAACTAGATAGGAAGGCACTTTTTGATCTTCTTCCATTCTCTGACTCTATAATTAGCACTCCCCAGTATTGGCATCGATAGAACAGAGTGCCACCAGGAGCTACTGACATGTTCACTCCCAAACCTGTGTATTTGTTTTAGAGATGGCTTTGATTCAGAATCTTTATTAGGAGCATATATATCCACAAGATGTTGGGTTTGTGCCATGATTGCTGTGCTGGACCATGTGTTCTTTATTGTTCAGAAATGACAAGATTTCAAAGCAGAAATCTGGCTGCAGAAGAACTAGCAAACTAGCAGAGGCTCACTGCTCCATCTCTTGGATCCCAACCCAATTCAGGGCTAGAGAGGACTAGCACAGTGTTGCTGGGAGAGAATCTCTGCCTCCTTTCGCATAAGAGTCAATGTGGTGTAATAGTTAGAGCAGGGGTGGCCAACCTTCCACCATTAGGGCCCCTGTGTTCTTAAAAGTTGTGTAGAAGACAGAATCTTGGCAGCTGCAAGTGCTGATGGTGCTGCTAAAGCAGCTCACCTATACAACCTGGACCATTAAAGGTCCAGGAGTATTCATGTTGAAAAATTGGCCACCCTGAAGTAGAGTGTTGAGTAGGGAGAACCAGGTTCAACTTCCCAGGAAACAGAATGGGTGATCTTGAGCCAGTCACTATCTTACTGGCCTAGCATACCTGAAAGGGTTTTCTGAGGATAAAAGGGCGGCATCCCATCTATACCACCTTGGGGCACTTGGAGGAAGAATGGAACAGCATACCTTAGGGTGCACACTGGATCCCTACTCCTACTCCCAGTCCTGTACTATGCTTGCCAGAAGAGACCAACCTGGGTAAGCCAACACCACACCTCAGGAAACAGTCTGGGGTAGGTGAAAAAACTTCCCACCAAGAGCCAATCAGGTGAAAAGCAAAAAATATCATACCTGGCCCCCAAAGGCAGCCAGCTAGTCTCAGACAATCCCTAGGATTGGATGGGTGGGATGTTTGCAATGCTGTCTGCACTGTGAAGGCTGAGCTCAGACTAAGCAGCAGCAGAAAGCACTGACGGCGCAATCCTATTGTTTGCCGGCTCTGTGGCCCGACACCGGCGTTGAGAATCAAAAACGTGCCATAAAGCATGTCTGTGATGACTCAAGAGTAGGCGGCGCTGGCACCATCCCATTGCTGCCAGAGCCAGGAACCCGTGCTGGGGAGTGGGTAAGCTAGCCGCTGGCCAGCGCAGGGGCTAGGGAAGGATGGGGAGGGGTGTAACAAGCAGGAGGTGGGCAGATCGGTTCTGGGAGTGCTATAACAGTTTGAAACAGTTTGGGATATTCAAATTAGCTTTTCATTGTAGACATGAAATAACTTTGTAAATATGTAACATGGAAGAAAAAACATTTTGTAGTGTTGGAAAAGTGGTGCATAAATGAATTTTCCTAACCATTTCTGACTTTGAATATCTTCACATCTTCAGCTCCATCAGACAGTAGAACATCCTTGTAGCACCACCATTCACAGAGCAGGGACTTAATGAGTTAACAGATGGGAGTATGCATTTACAAAAAGCAGCACCTTCACATTTAAGCTGATTACCAAGGAGCAAAAAGACAGGGAGTAATGAATTGCTGTCTGATTGGGGTGATGAATATCCCATAGTAAAAGTCTTGCTGAACACATATACAATAGACAAAACCCTAAAGGCACATTTGTCCATTTATGTCAATAGAAAAGAAGCTGATTGGCAGCCATGCAAATGTCTTGCTTTGCATCTGCCAAATACAAGTTTTCTGTTTCCTGATAAAGCCGAGCACAAATCTCTCCTGGCACAGATGTTGCTCATAAAGCATCATTTCTCAGTGGAAGATCTACAAGGTGATCCTAATCGCAAAGCAGCAGGCTGATGATGGGTATGGCTTACAAGGCGTGAGTAGGGAGTGTTACAAACAGTCATTCCTGTTGACATCACAAAGGTAATTTATAAATACAAGTGGGCCTCTCACTATGCACTGCTATTGAGAGATTCCCCTTCTTGAGTCATCAGATCAGTATTAATCAGGATAAGTGTTAGCTACAGAAAGAGGTGTTGGGGAGAATGACAACTGGAAAAATGTTTCCCTGTTTAGCAGAGACGACAGGCGCCCTGCCGGCGCCCGGACACGTGGGGGCGGCGCCTGCGCGTGTCACGTCAACACGGCCCTCGCGTGACGTCGATGCCCCCCTGCCCGGTTTGCTCTCATTTCGGAGCCGAACGGGCTCTAGGGAGGGCAGGCGGGCCGATCCGACGCCTGCCTTCGGTTTGGTGAGTTCCCCTGAGCGCGCCCGCCCTCCCGCCCGTGCGCCCACCCGAGCGCCTGGAGCTCCTGCTCCATGCGCTCCACCGTGGTTCCGCCGCTGCTGTTTAGCATGATCTGTGGCGTCCTGCAGAGAGCCCGAGGCTTGTGTTCAGCAGCTAGTGAAGATGACTACACCATGGAGGAAAACAGCTGGAATTGTAGGGTTCTATACAGAACAATATTGTAAAGATCCTTATCGGATCTAGATAAGCCTGCCTATGTAAACCACTTTGAATAACATCTGAAGAGCAATCTGAGAATAAGAAAGGGGGGGGTATATAAATAAATAAATAAATAAATATCCTTCCTTGAACCTTTAACCACTGCAGAAAAGTGGTTATTCTTGTTATTGGTGATCCCAGGGTCTGGGGCCTCATGGTTCCTTGACCAACCTTTTTATTTTCTTCCAGGGGGGAGACTTTGCCCCCCATCTCTGAGACCATTGGGGAGGGACTGTGGCTCACAATACAATCTTATGCATGCCATAATCAAAAGTAAGTCTCATTGAGGCTGCAATCCTATGCACAATTACCTGGGAGTAAGTTCCATTGAACTCAGTGAGACTTACTTCTGAGTAGATGTGCATAAAATTGGACTGCCACTCTAAGTGAGCCTTATCCCTAGGAAGGTACGTTTATTAGAATTGCAGTCACAGTGGTAGAGCACAAGCATGAGCACATCATGCGCTCTATGCTGGAGGTTCAGTCCCTGGCATCTCTAGGTAGGGGTGGGAAATATTCCTTTTTGAAACTGAGAACCGTTGCCTGTCAAGGTAGATCATACTGAGTTGAACAAAGCAATGGTCTGACTTGGTTATGATAAAACCCCTTTGTGTGTTCAGCCGTGTTTTATTTTCTGTCATATATTGTCATTGCAAAGCGTTTCAGCCTTTGATGATGAAACTCAGTCTGTGCTGTGCTCAGGAACCCACTCCCCAAATAGCATGGCTTCTCCTTTTGCTGTAATACTTTACTAGGAATCTTTATAACCTGGCAGCTGAAACCTGAAGAACTACAACTCATGGCATGTTTAAAGTTAGCCTCAAATCACTCCCAAAGCCAAAACAGAGACAATGAAACATGGACTGTCATGACAATGAAACTGTCCCTCAGTGGCGTAGGAATGCCGCCGCCCCTCGTGACACTGATGGCACTCACCCCGTTCCCGAGTGACATCAGCCGGAGACAAATGTCCCTTGGGGGCCGGGCGTGAGGGCGGGGACCACAACAAATGAGGCTCGGAGGCAGCAGGAGGCTTCTGCAGACTCCTCCGAGCCGTTCTGCCGACTGGATCACAGCGTTCTCTGCCACCGCCGCTGGCTGGATCACCCCCACTGCCAATATTATGCCCCCCTGCCTGGGGGCAATCTGCCCCCCCGCCCCATCCCTTGCTACGCTACTGCTGTCGCTGCCAAATAGGGACCATAGGAGCCTACATTGTTGCATACAGCAGCACTTGGGTCATGGCGCTGCTTAGGATAGATCAGCGATGTAGCAAGCTTACCTTGCTGGCACCCAGTGTGACCACCGCCACCCATCGCTCAGTGACCCAGACGTAATTGGCAGTGATGCGATGACATTACCGCATCACTGCCAATTACATCCGGGTCATTGAGTGATGTGGGATCTGAAGAAGCGACTCCAATGAGTCAGCCGGCCGGGCTTCTTTGGCTGCTCTTCAGCTGTTTTTTTTCCTGCTGTTCTCAGCCCGGCCGACTCAATGGAGTCGCTTCTCCCTGTTCTCAAGATCTTAGATTGTGAGAACAGGAAGAAGCTCAGAGTGGCTGAAGCCAGTGATCAAGTGTGACACCCCTCCCCAGAGGCGAAACTGCCTCAATCAGCGCCCGGAGCAAGGGGGGGGTGGTGCCCCTGCCGCGGCCGACAGGCCGTGGCACGCTCCAGAGGGGGGGGCGCCACGCTCCGGAGGGGGGGCAGTGCGCTCCGGGAGGGGGCGACCCGGCGCCGGTCACCCCCCCAATCGGGAGAGCCGGCTCGGGGACGTCTTCCCCGGCCGGCTGCCCGGGACCTTCTAAGGAAGGCCCGCTGCGAACGGTATTTATACCTTCATGGTTTGTTACAATAGAAAGTGAGACAATTCTTATGGGATTTTCAGCCATGTATCGTTCTTTATTGAGGAGATAAAGTTGATCTTAAACTTGCCTTAAACTTAAACTTGGGCAGGCAAGCAAAACTTTAAAACCTCCGCTTAACGTTTCCTCCCGGCACTTCGGGACCTCTTCAGAAGCAGCACTGAGAACAAGACCAGTACCAGTACTGGCAGTTGGATACAGTTCCGTAGAACACAACACAGGAATTAAAGCAAAACTAACATTGAAAAGCGCAGGAAATACTAAAATGGTTCATTACGAGCGGAAGATGCGGTTTCCCGGGTTGGCTGGGAGTAAACCCTCTCGTGCGCTGACCAATATTGACCTAGTACAGCGCTGTTTGTATGATTTATTTATGAATGGCAGCCAGATCCGATTCACAGATTTCAATTCTTGTTGACGATTTCTATTGACGATTCCGGGAAACCGCATCTTCCGCTCGTAATGAACCATTTTAGTATTTCCTGCGCTTTTCAACGTTAGTTTTGCTTTAATTCCCGTGTTGTGTTCTACGGAACTGTATCCAACTGCCAGTACTGGTACTGGTCTTGTTCTCAGTGCTGCTTCTGAAGAGGTCCCGAAGTGCCGGGAGGAAACGTTAAGCGGAGGTTTTAAAGTTTTGCTTGCCTGCCCAAGTTTAAGTTTAAGGCAAGTTTAAGATCAACTTTATCTCCTCAATAAAGAACGATACATGGCTGGAAATCCCATAAGAATTGTCTCACTTTCTATGGTATTTATACCGTTCTTTTTGCGCATGCTCAGACTGTTACTGAGGGAAAAGGGCTGTAACAGTCTGAGCATGCGCAAAAAGAACGGTATAAATACCGTTCGCAGCAGGCCTTACTTAGAAGGCCCCGGGCAGCCGGCCGGGGAAGACGTCCCCGAGCCGGCTCTCCCGATTGAGGGGGCGAGTCGGACTCGGAGACTCGAGTCGGACTCGAGTCTCCGAGTCGGACTCGAGTCTCCGAGTCGGACTCGGAGACTCGAGTCCGAGTCCGACTCGCGGGTGCCCTTCGGGAGAGGGCGCCCGGAGCCAGTGCTCCACTTGCTCCGCCCTAGTTTCGCCTCTGCCCCTCCCTGAGGGGTGTCACACTCCGCAGGTTTCGACCATGCAAAGTCAATTCTTTGTTTCTGGGTGTAATTTAAGGTGGTGGTTACTTCTTTTAATGTTCTCTTGCATATTCCTTTGTCATCAGAGGCTTGGCTGATGACAACATGCAGAGTGTCTTCTCTGTGGTGGCTCCCAACTTGTGCCTATATGCCCTTTCCTGGGAGTAAGCTCCATTGAACACAATAAGACTTAATTCTGAGTAGACATGCATAGGATTGCTCTCTCAATGAGTTAAGCAGTGTGCGCACACGCACACACACATATTGCAATACACAAGAGCTACCTTGTAGCGCAATCCTACCCAGCTCCTCCACTGGTGCAGCAATGGTGGAGGGAGAACGGGAGGCTTTGGGAGGTGCCTGCTGCACCAGTGGAGGAGCTGGGTAGGATTGTGCTGTTAGGAAGGAAGCCTGCTTGCAGGGATTGACTCTTTAGAGCAGCGGGAGAGGCAGCTATTGAGCTGCCTCAGGAGGCATGTCGCTGAGCTCTCCCTATTAGCTCTGAGTGGGGGAAGAAGAGGTGAGTTTTTTTAAAATATTTCTGAGAGAGAGAGAGAGAGAGAGATATTCAAGGAAGGTAAGATCCACTGAGAGAGATGGGGGTGGGGGAGTGAGTGAGTGAGTGAGTGAGTGAGTGAGTGTGTGTGTGTGTGTGTGTGTGTGTGTGTGTGTGTGTGTGTGTGTGTGTGTGTGTGTGTATTCATGTGGTTGTGCGTCTCTGGGCCTGGACCTCACCACATGTCACCACCTAAGTAGCTCTTGCAGTGTGCTGTGGGGAAAAAAATAGCCATATACAGTGTAGGATGTGCTTCACTGCTAAGATCATCTTCCTAATGACTGAAGATATTTTTCCACTGCTTTGTAAGAACTATTAACATCGAGGGGGAGTGCGTTTTCTTCCAGAGAAAAAAAAATTGCTAGCTATTATCATAGGATTTGGAATGACAAGATAATTAGATTAAGAAAATATATTAGCTTAATTGTTATGAGCAGGTAATTTGCTGGGACTGTAGTAACTGAATTGTCATATCAGTCCTGAATGAATGAACATGGAGTAGTAGATAAAAATTTCATCAACATATCACAAGCATATTAATCTCCACTGCTGTAATATTCAGGGTGTAAAATATCCTAGCGGGAATTCAAGAATGTATAAAAGCCTCAGAACAGTACTGTATGCATGTAACAATTAACATGTACAGTTGAAGACATGGGAAGTAATTTGAACAGGATATACTGCATTTCTTGTACTCTGACATCTCCTGCAATGGAATTCAATTTTGGAGCCTTCCAGGCACTGATGCATAGGAACCCCAGGGCAGCCAGCTGAAGAAAGAAACTACAGGCAGATCTAGCCAGGGTCTGGAACACAATAACCCAAAATACTCTTGGGCCATGGGGGCAGGTGACAGCAGAGGGATAATCCAGTGGCCAGAGCCATCACTTGGATAGGGCAACTGGGGCAGCCTCATTTTTATTACCAATATAGGGCCATAATGGGAGGGGGTCCCACACTGGTCGCCCTCCTGCCTGCACCCTTCTAGGGACGGCTCTGCCAGTGGCACTATCTGATATATAGGTCCCAGATCTGTTCTCTTCTGTTCGTACGGACAGCTTATTGCAGAGTGAAACTATCAAGATGGGATGTGGCACCAGATGTGCTATCCCTGGGGTGTCCAACCTTCCACCATTTGGACCTCTGCATTCTTAAGAGTTGTGTAGAAGACAGAATCTTGGCAGTTGCACTTACTGATGGTGCTGCTAAAGCAGCTGCATCTGCTGAAATGTCCTCACCAATACAACCATTAAAGGGCCAGGAGCATTCATGTTGAAAGGTTGGCCACCCCTGCGCTATCCGGTGTTTGTGTAAAGCCCCAGCTACACTATACCCGTGCGGCCAGCGTGCGTCCAACGTGCGGGCACGCACAGGCACGCACGTCAAGTGGAGCCTGCCGACGGCAGCCGGCGCTGGCCCGTCGGCAGCCGACGTCCCTGCAGGGAAAGTCGAGCTCGGCTCGACTTTTGCCCGTTCGGCTGCGTTCCGGCTGCGTCAGAACGCAGCCGCGACGCAGCCGTGGACAATGTAGCCCAGCCTTAAGATGCAGAAGTGCCTGATGCTCGTGCTGGTAAATGAGTGAATGGGATTGGGTGAAAGGAGTATTCCATTGGTGCCTTGCACTGGTAACATAAACAGACCCAAAACCTTTGTGCCAGTAAAGGTACATAAGTCCATTTTTTCTGTGCCATTAACATCACTATTGGCAAAATGGTGACATGCAAAGTTGGAAAGCAACAGAATGGGCAAGAGAATGGAATGATGGACAGCACTGAGAAAATGACTGCTGATGCCTTGACTCATACCATCCTAAGGCCTTTGAAGCCCTCACAGAGTCACCTGTATTGGCATAATCTTGCAGATATACCCACCCTTACAGTGGGTGCTTAGGAGTGTTTTGCCAATTTCACCATGCTTAGGCATTCAATGAAGAAACCCAGAGTACAGCTCACAAGGTCACATCTCCAGATGTTGCTCCCACTTCCAGGAATTGCATTCCTCCTGTATGTGATATCCCTACTGTAGGTGTGGCAGGGTGACCGTATTTGGAGTTCATGGAGATATGCTGGAATTAGTGTGGGGTGGACCAGTCTTGCCATTTTATCTTTCCTAACTGCTGAAATCAAGTGCAGTTGTCCTTTGAGATTTTGTGGAAGGTGTGTTTCTGCATTTTGTGTACATTCCAGGAGAGAAAGAAACTTGACTGTCTTAAAAAAAAAAAAAAACAAAGTTGAAAAGACGTTGAAGCTATATTGGAACATTATGAAACTGTGGAGAGTCTCCATAGTTGCACAATATCTCGGGGAGGACCACAAGCAAATGCCTTCCCTGCTACAAATCATTTCGTAGCCCCACACCCCATGCTCACAATGTTTTGGGTGAAGAGACAAATGGCGCATGTACTCAGAGAAGTCAGCATCTCCTGTCACAGGGAGGTTTTCTCTCCAAGTACAGTGTTTGTCTCTCATGCATGTGTGGCTTGCCAGGATGCTCTCTGATGTGGTGAAACAGTCTTGCAAGCTCAGCACTATGTACTGTACTAAAGTAGACTTACCAGATCTCCAACCAGGACAGAGTGCTAGACCTTTAGGAGAAGGAATGTGGACAGGTGTAGCTTGTTAAACCTTAGAGCACAATCCTAGGCATGTCTACTCGGAAGCAAGCCCCACTGAACACAATGGGGCTTGCTTCTGAGTAGACATGCCTAGGATTGTGCTCCAAGGTTTAACAAGCTACACCTGCCCACATTCCTTCTCCTAAAGGTCTAGCACTCTGTCCAGGTTGGAGATCTGGTAAGCCTATACTAAAGTGACAGATTCCAAGAATCATGGGACCATAGCAGTTTCACAAGTAGAACGTAAACTATTACTACTACAAATTAAATTCTGTACAAATGTACCAGATAATTACCGGTACTTAATTCTTGTTCTGATGCTGAAGGGAATAACTGTTATCAGCGTCATGTTAAATACATTATATCTTAAAGATATGGAGCTTTCTAGGTAGTAAGAAGCTATTTGTACATACTGGGGAAATAAAGAATGATACTTTTAGTGCCTTGTTATGGTCTATTCCAATATCTAATCTAATCATTATCTCACAACAGATGTGATGCACTCCGAGTGCTTTATTCCTAAATATAGCTTTAAAATCAAAGCTAGACTCATGCAAAACGCTGCATGCTACGCGCTGTGGCAAGGAGAGTCATGCCGGCCACATGACCACAGAGGCGTCTTCGGACAACGCTGGCTCTTCGGCTTTGAAATGGGGATGAGCACCACACTCTAGAGTCGGACACGACCGGACTTAATTGTCAGGGGTCACCTTTACCTTAGTCCAGCCTTACAGAGGTCTCTGGAAAGAAGCACGCTTCTTTCAAAGTATACATTGACAGCCCAATCCTAACTAATCCCCCCCACCAATGCAGTCATGCCAATGGAGTGCGTGCTGCACTAGTGGGGAGGTAGTTGTGGGGGACTGGAGCAGGGCACAGCAGGAGTAATGTATGGAGTACATGTATGGAGTATGGAGTAATGCCAGGATGGTGTAGTGGTTCTGGTGATGGACTTAGACCTGGAAGATCCAGGTTCAAATCCCCGCTCAGCCATGAAACTTCCTGGGTGACCTTGGGCCAGTCACTATCTCTCAGCCTAACCTACCTCACAGGGTTGTTGTGAGGACAAAAGGACGGAAGGAACCATGTACACCACCCTGAGCTCCTTGGAGGAAGGATGGTATAAAAATATGAAAAACAAATACAAAATAAAAATAAAAATAAAAATAATAATATACAGTGTATATATACCACCTTTCTCGGTCATTGGATTTCTCCTCCGACTTTAATCCAAGGTGGTGTACATGGGCAGGCTGTATGTCGAGGGTGGGAAGGGGGAAGATATCCTAACCCCCTTCCCAGCCTCAATCCATCTACCCAGTTCCACTTGAACTTGCGCCAGCAAAGTGGGGCAGTGCCAGTGGGGGCTTACCCCTGGGTAAGGAAACAAATGTTCCAAATGTTCCCTTACCCAGAGAAGACTTCCAGGACTGCCCCTCCCCTTTGCGCATCAGCGTGGGGGGGGTAGATAGGATTGGGCTGCAATCCTATACATACTTACCTGGGAATACGTCCACTGAATACAGTGGAACTTACTTCTGAGTAAACATGCTTAGGATTGCACTACCAATCCTTCTAATGAAGCAGATGGTCGGTCATTGTAAGCAGGCAGTACATACCTACTATGCAGTGAAGATGCTGTAAGTATAATGTATTCCAAGCAACCAAGTCTCCTCAGCCAATCATTCATTCTGTACCAGTCCTTCAGCAAGAGTTTTTGATACTCTTCCAAGAGGGGCGGAGACAGATGTAACTGTAATTGCTCACAATCTGAGCTGGCCTTTAGAAGCCATGATTAAAAGCCAGCAGAGGTTTGGGAAGGATCTGTGCATTTCAGTCTGCTTGACTTACATTCCATTTTATTCTCTTCTAATGGGGGTTTAATATTTAATATTTAATATGCTCTTTTTATTTTTTAACCTGCCCTAAGCCTTCTGAGAAGAGCAGGCTATAAATTCAACTAGATTAAAAAATGACCCATATTTCTGAAGATCTCGATATTTTTTTCTGTTCCGAAATGGGTTTGTGCTGTATCATGTTGCCCTGTTTGAGGAATGTGAAAGGAAGGCAAAAAAAGGATCTATTTTCCCGTCTGTATTTATCAGCATTATTTGGAAACTTAATGACACTGGCATTTCCTTAGCATCAAGTAACAGAAGCTAGGGCTTCCTTTTAGATAGCACTCTGTCACTTGAAGAAGTCCTTTTTCTGTGCTGGCACTCTGGCAATATTGGATAAATTGTTGGCATCAATTATTTTTTCATGAGTGTGAATGCAGCACTTTTCTGGAGTATCTACAATTATGCCTTAACCTTCCAAGGAGCTCCAAACCTCAGATATTGCAAGAGAAGCTCATTAAACATGCATGCTGCAAAGCAAAGGATCGTCGCTGGTAGGAGGTGTAAATTTTGTAGGAAGTTGCTTTTTTTCTTCCCCTTCCACTTAAATGTTGACAGTCATATGCAGCTCTATATTACACAGCATCTGGCAGGAAATTTGTTATTTTAGTCTGGAGGCAGCCAGCCAGATAGGCAGACACAGAGAGGTGTAGATGTGGAAGATGAGTAACAAAATGGTTTGGTTTGAAGTTTCAAGGACAGTCATTATGAGTGTATGACCATACTCAGGAATAAATTCAAACTTGCACATGTCACCCTTCATCACGTGTCCTGCCCAGGTTAGCAGGTTATTTCCAGGTTACTTAGTGTGAACGTTAGCACCACATGGGCAGCCCAATCCTGTCTAGCAGAATGTGGTGGTGCACATAAGGTGCCTGCTGCATCTTATGCAGGATTGGGCCTGCCCCTGCGCAGCCGGAGGCCTCCTCGGGGTAAAGGAATGTTTGTCCCTTTACCCTGAGTAACAAGTCAGCCACCCTTATGGGTAGGCTTACCAGATCTCCAACCAGGACAGAGTGCTAGACCTTTAGGAGAAGAAATGTGGGCAGGTGTCGCTTGTTAAACCTTAGAGCACAATCCTAGGCATGTCTACTCAGAAGCAAAGCCCCATTGTGTTCAGTGGGGCTTGCTTCTGAGTAGACATGCCTAGGATTGTGCTCTAAGGTTTAACAAGCGACACCTGCCCACATTTCTTCTCCTAACAGTCTAGCACTCTGTCCCAGTTGAAGATCTGGTAAGCCTACTTATGGGCGCACTTGAATGCACGTCAGCAATTTTGCTTGCGTACATGTGAGAGGCCAGTGTAAGGCCCAACAGGCCTGAGAAGGGGGATAGGATATGGCGGAGGAGGCCTCTGCTGATCCCTCCCCTTTCCTGGGCCCAATCTTCCAATCCCACCCCCAGAATGCCCCATTCCGCCCACCCCCTGTTCCTCCGCCACCCGGCAGGGATTTATCTCTTCACTGCAGCGCTGCTATCTATTGCGGCACCGGAGGAGCAGCAAAAACCTCTCTGCCGGCACCGCTTACTCTCCAGGTGTTACAGCATGTTCACCTTACAGCATATTTGCAACACCCTAGACCGGCAGACCAGCGCTCTGCTGGTCACAAACGTAGATAGGATTGTGCCATAAGCAGTGGTGTAACAAGGGTGGAGTGAAGGCAAGTAGTTGTGCAAGACTCCATTACACTGGAGTCAGCGGCCCCTCCCCCTTGCTGTTGGAGCCATTCCAGCAGCAACAGGGGAGTGTCCTGCGTGTTGCCTTTGCTGCCAGAATGGCTCCAACAGCAAGGGGGAGGGGCCGCTCACTCCAGTGTAACGGAGTCTTGCACAACTAGGTACTTGCCTTCGCTCCACCCTTGTTACACCACTGGCCATAAGAAAATGCTGACTTTACCAACATGTCTCTTGGTTTTGTTTTGGGACAATTGTCTTGCAGTTATCTCATTCCTCCTCCTCTACTATCAGATCTTGTGTGTCTTTGTCACCAACACAACTGCAGCTTAAGTGAGGCTCAAACTGCATGTTACAAGGAATGCATGGTTGCCATTGAGAGTAGCGGCTCCATGTCTTCTTCCCACATCTTCTTAGTAATAATCAATTAAAGATGTGATCTGACATTACCCTGAGTTTCCCCACACCCCTGAAGGAGGAAGCCAGCGAAGCAGAGCAGAGAGGGAGAAACAATGTCATTGTATCACAGGTCTTCTTTCACTAAACATTACTGGGGAGTCACAGGTCAGCACACAGTGACCCCATATTCCTTGCAATATGTAGTTTGGGCCTAGTTATAAATACCATTCCTCCTACTTTACCCCATCTGTTCCATTCTGTTCTCTCTGGCATTGCTGAAATTTAGACAGTCATTACTAATTAGTAATCTACTTGGAAAGGGCACTTGTTGCAAGCAGGGGTGTCACTAAGGTTGCTGACACTCAGGGCTGGATCTCATTGTGTCACCCCTATGGACCTCATACCAGACCACACAATGTGGAGGCCTCCTGGGAAATGCAATCCTCGCGCGAGTCGTGGGGGGGACGACATTTTCTACCCAGTGGTGCATTTTTGTACCACCAGTAACAACTAAAATAGAAAGTCATTTTAGTAAAGAGGTACGCTTAATGGGTTTTCCAGCCATGTATTTATTGTGAGGAAATACAGATAGAAAATTTCCTGAGGCTTGCCAGTGGAAAATCCTTTGATGTCTGTGATCGCTTTAAAGAGACAAGCAGCTGAACTGCGTTCTCCTGGACTATCTGATGCTGGCAGGCAATATTACTGACACTTGCTGACGTTTCGTTACACACTTGTAACTTTATCAAAGCAAACACACGAACCAACGCGGCTTCAAGCCGGAAGATGTTACTGTCTGTTGAGGAGCATCGTTACTTTTTGTAGTTGAGAAGCACTAACTGCTGATTCAAAACGGAAGCTTGTTGCCTAGTTACGCAAACCCTGCATGACCTCTTAAAGGGATTACTTTGATTGATAAAGTTACAAGTGTGTAACGAAACGTCAGCAAGTGTCAGTAATATTGCCTGCCAGCATCAGATAGTCCAGGAGAACGCAGTTCAGCTGCTTGTCTCTTTAAAGCGATCACAGACAGCAAAGGCTTTTCCACTGGCAAGCCTCAGGAAATTTTCTATCTGTATTTCCTCACAATAAATACATGGCTGGAAAACCCATTAAGCGTACCTCTTTACTAGTTACAAATAGCCATGAAAATCTTCATACTTTTCAGTCATTTTAGTGTCACCCAGTGCTATCTGTACCCCTAGTGACACCCCTAGTTGGAAGTGTCACGCTCCGTGACACATTTATAAATATCCAGTTATTTAGCAATCCCACCAATTTACAACTCGTTCCTTAAATGTTCTGCACTTCCACAACTCTGGCTTCTTTGCCCTCCCAGAGAGGTAGCTCAACATTCCCTTCCTCAAGTTTGCCCATCCTAGCTTCCTACTTATCAACCTATACAGGAGCGAGATGCTGTCACTGCAAATTTAGCGTTTTTTAAACACCAAAGAAACCCACAATCTTGAGAAGCAGCAGCAGCAGCACATAAATATTGGAAACATAAAATGAACAGCATGGGAACATTGTACTACTAAAAATAAAGCATATATCAAATTGTACCATAGGGATTCCGGTGTAGGCATTTTATAGATGAACCCTCATTAATGAAAGTTACTGGTGAAAGTGTTTCACTAATGAATTAATCTGCCTAGAGACACAGAGGATTTTGCATCACTTGCTGAATTAATTCAATAAGTACAATCATGAAGCTATGAGGTCAGTGTTGTAATTTCAGAGGGAATGCTTCAAATGACTTTAAAGGATTGTTGCCTTAAAGATATTAGGCGGAATCAGATGTTCTTCTTTGTATATGACTGTTTACGGTATGTTTTATGAGGTAGGTCAAGACAGATCACCTAAAAGTTCCCTTGTGGCTGACAAAGCTTCTGAATATATTAATGTTAATACATGTGTACTAGGGCCTTAGGCAACTCTACATAAGAAATGAGAAAGATTCTATGGAGAAGAATTGGTGTGTAATAACATTTGGGAACCATCCCCCGCAGATATAAAGAAATGGCAAAGTATTTGGACTTACCAGTTTGCAGTATATACTGTATATTCTTAAAAGATCTTGCTGGGCACTGCCATTGGCTTCAGTAGAGAAGAGCTAGTACAATGTAGTGGCTAAAGTTGGATGAGGAAAACTGGGTTGCCTTTACAGTAGCCATTTTATCTGAAATTTCCATGCTTCATTCACTCACTTTTTACAAATAACCCAGTGTTGTTGCATACTCCAGTGTTTTCTGTTTTGTTTTCCTATATTTGTTTAGACCTGATCTGTGGTGCTTTTGTGTGCGTGTGCAACAAGATGCAACTTCAACAGTGCTCAGAACTACTGAGACTCTTAAAGGTTACTGTGACTTTAATCACATGCTTAGTCCTTGCAGATCCTGCTCCTTTTATTGCTTCCTGATGTTGACTTATCTATTAATTAGTCAGTGCCTGTTACCCATGAGTCTTTAATTGCTGGTTTCTTCCAGTATTTTTCTTTTCAAATAGTGTTTTAATTCTCACTAACACCCCCATGAAACAGAAACTGATTAATTAAGAGGCATCCCATATCCCCCAGTTGCACTGAACAAGAAGCAATAAAAGAAGCAGAACTGCAAGGAGGAAACTACCAATTACCATTGCAAGGACCATTGCTGAATAGACATTATTTCTGAGTAAACATTATAGAAGAATCTTGATCATGAAGAAGGCTATTGCTGGATAATATAACGTCATATTACATGCTGGGTTGCACCACCATTTGAATTCTTCTTTTAACTGACTGCAGAAAGGCAATACTTCAGCAAAATCAAGAGATTTCTAGTTTTGAAGTAATTCCTCATTCAAATTCCTGGTCAGAAATGAAAGTTGCCAAGTAGCCTTCAACAAACCTACCTCACAAGTTTTTTGAGCATAAAGTGGAAGCTGTTTGAAGGATAGGTAGGAAAATAATGTAATGAATGAGAGAAAAGGAAGTCCCATCTTCTTCATTGTCTCTACATCTTGCCTATTCATAGGACAGAAGCTACCCTTTCTATGAACATGTTAGGTACCAGGGGTCTGTCCATAAGTCCTTTTGTTCATACTGTAAGTACAGTAATGCCTCAGTCTCTGTTGCTGTAGCTGTCAGTTTCACTTGGAATGTTGTCAATTTCACTGCAGAAGTGCTTGGAGTGTTCTTGAGAGCTGCAAACCAGAAATCAGGGCTGAAAGAGGTGCTGGTAGGTTGAACATCCATAACCAGGGGAGCTTATGTACACCAAAGAGGTTTCCAAATTCCTGTGTAAAGGAGGTCAGTTCTCATGAATAACATGATCAGGCTTTCCATCAGAGATAAATGATGGCCCTTCAGTCCAGTAGGTGAAAGCCAAAATGTATAAATCATGTTTGAATTGTAGATAATGAGAGAAAGAGATACCATTTCTCTTCATCTTTGTTGAGATGACTGTTCTGCCATTAGGGGACGAGACCACTTCTGACCATGAAAACATTATACTACCGGCTCTGTTCAGGCACGTACAATCATTCATAGGTGGTAATTCCAAGATAAATTCCAAGACAAGTTAACATCTGAATATATTTTCTGGTGTTTTTTTTTTTACTTCTGCTTGTCAGTCTCATTACTTGGAACTAGATCCAGGTAGAGATAACCAGTTCTTTCCCCTTGATACTTGATGTGTACAGGTTGTATAAACAGTTCATTCATAATTTCAAATGTAATTGTAAGCATTTCAATTTAAAAGCAAATCAATCTTGGCGCAACTTTGAGAATATAAATTTCACATTAGGAATTCCCTTGTCTGTCTGTGTGTTGCATTATCGAATTCATAGTCCGTGGGCATATTTCAGTCTTCGCTTGCTTATTTAGATAGTCTTAAGTAATCCTTCTGGAAGTTTTCAAGTGCCAAAGAGATTAATGGTAAACAAGGTTTAATGCACAAAAGCTTCTAATTATCAACTTCAGATAAATCCTTTTTGTGGAGGAGAAATAGTTTCACATTAAATGTTGTTGGCGTCCCAGATAATGTTTTAAAGACATAACATTTACATAATTTTCTGATGGATTCTCTCAGGATAGGATCACTTTCTTTAATTTTAATTACATTCTCAGGGCCAAATCTGACCTTCGTATGCTTTCATGTTGTCAGTTGGAATTCTTCCTGTCTCCAGGGAAAGAATTTGCCCCTTAATGTATAAACATTATTGCTCAGGATTTTTAAAATTCTGTGTTCGGAATATACTTAATTATGAGTTTAAATAAATGAAAATGAGTTTTCAGAGGCATTTTACCAATCTGAAAAGACATTGTCCACCCCTACTGATGTGTGATGGTTTCACAAGATCAGCACGACTTCCCTCTCTTCTATCAGATTTTGGGAATGACTTGTGAGCCCAATCCTATCCTTCCCCCCACCCCCGCCGATGCAGTTGCACTGAAAAGGCACATGCTGTATCCAGCAGGTAGGTAGGGTGTGTGTGTGTGTGTGTGTGTGTGTGTGTGTGTGTGTCAGGAGGCTTCAAAGCGGAAAAGGGAATTTTTTTCCCCCTTACCCCTTCGTAAGCCTCCCATTTGCCAATGGGTCTCTTCGGACCTGCTCCAGCTCTTTAGCTGGTGCAGGTCCAAGGAGAAGAAAGGGGTGGGGGAGATTGTTAAAAGAGGGAATAGGATCTGGCGCACACCATTGCTGCGAAATCCATCCCCTCCTGCCACCTCGCCGCCCCTGCTGTACCCTCTCCCTGTCTCCCCCCACTGCTAAACGTACCTGGTTCAGCAAGCATGTTGGGGTCTGTTGGCACTCACAAAATGGCTGCCGACGGAGTACTCTGTGCTCCGTCAGCAGCCATTGTATGACAGCGGAACGTGTTCCACTGTCGTAAAACCTTCCGCATGATGACATCCCAATCCTGAATAGGACTCCGCTGTATGTCAATTAAAATGTACAGTTTAAATCAATTAGAGAGCCTCATCAAGGAATATAGGACATGGCAAAGAAGTTTCCTTGCCAGTAATTGGTGTTGATCTGTCTGGGAAATCAAGCAGAAAATTCAACAAGGAAACATTACTATTAAACAAATTTGTAGGTGGAGATTTCCACTTAGATTGTAACTTTTTTCCTGGGAGGATGTGTGCCGGGCATGACAGGAAGAAATTCATTAGATTAGATTCATTAGAGGGCCTTCCAATCACTGAATCTGCATGTTGGAAAAAGCTGCATTTAGCCTGGCATGACGCTGTTAACACCACAAGAGCACTATTAGAAAAAGGCAGCAATTGCTTTTGCAAAAATGATACAAACAATAGGTATCCGCAGGAGCACTCAGCTGCTGCTTTTGACACTTTTTGCAAAGGACCTTCGCCAAAAAGAAGCAGCAGACTTATCAGGAGGAGAACTGTGACATTTCGACCCCCAACCTTTCTCCAAATCTCAGAAACACTTTGTCACTTCTCTTGCTCTAAAAGATCTTCACTTTTTGTTTTTCTTAAATCTTGACTTCATATGCAACTTCACAGAGAATCTCTTTTTTTAGACAATGCCATTTTTTTAGACAATGCCATGTTATAGATATAAAAACTTGTTTCTGCTTTACCTTAATAAAACTGTTATACCCATATCAAATACTTGCATCTACTAAAATTAAACAAAACAAAATTAACAAGAAATTTGTAATCTACTGTATACTGTGGAGAGAGAACTATGCTACTCCATGGAATATTGTTTTTCATATATTCATGTCTAATTTGCTTGGATTTTCTTATTTGGCATAATGATTGCAAAATATTTTTGTCTCTCACCTGTAAAAATCTGTTTTTACCTTGGAGAGAATATCATCTTGTGAAACAACCACTGGCAGAAAAGTTAAGAGACAGGAGTTGAGGGTTTTATTTTTTGAGGACGGGTAAGCGGGTGGCGCAGTGGATTAAACCGCTGAACCATGAGCTGTTGATCGAAAGGTCGGCAGTTCAAATCCGCTACGGGGTGAGCCCTCGTTGCTTGGCCAGCTCCTGCCAACCTAGCAGTTCCAAAGCATGGTAATGCGAGTAGATAAATAGGTACCGCTTGCGGGAAGGTAAACAGCGCTCCGTGTTCCAGCCGCATGCTACGCGCTGTGGCAAGGAGAGTCATTCCGGCCACATGACCACGGAAGCGTCTTCGGACAACGCTGGCTCTTTGGCTTTGAAATGGGGATGAGCACCACACCCTAGAGTCGGACACGACTGGACTTAATTGTCAGGGGTCACCTTTACCTTTAAGGGAGATTCATCCATCTGTGAGAATTGTGTAGCACTAGCTGTAGTCTGTATAGGTCTTTAAATGTAAAACATTCTGGATATAATGAAACTTCTCACGCTGTAATGAAACTGAGCCCAAGGAATCAATGTATTGAATTAGCCTCAAAGGAAGAGAAAAATTTAGTATTATTATTCAAGTTGTTATTATTCAAGAGATGCTATCAGAGGATTTTGGAATCCTGTTCAAAGATTGGGCTCCTCAAGGTGGCCAGAAAATCAGCTCGGGTGATGAGTCTTGTTTTTTTTAAAAAAATCACAGAACAGCTAAAGTACTATAAGTACAAAGCAGATTCCCACAGGTTGACCTGCCAAGGTGTTTTTATTCATGACATAAAAAAAGATGACACTTCAGTATGTCTGCAGGTACATTTTATCCCATTCCTTGATGTCTCCTCAATGCTGCTGTGATGCTATTGAATGTCAGCTGTCATGATGGTCATTCTAAAATGGATGTTGGACAACTACAAAAATAAACAATACCAAATCATATCATGCAGGCCATCAAATGGCCTTCAAATATTGGAAGCATTTTAAAAACTGTGAGCTACAGCTGAAAGTCTTCTAATCCCCTGAGCCATCTGTTTCCCTCTTGGACCTGAATAGAATATTAAAATCTTAAAAAGTTCTTTTAAGAACATACTCCTCTCCAGTACACTAGGACTGCAATCCTATACTCACTTTCCTGGGAGCAAGCCCTACTGAACACAACAAGATTTGCTCCTGAGTAGACAGGCATAAGATTGCACTGTAAGATACTTCATTTTTTAACTTTTGAAAATAAAAGATAGGGAATATTCAGTTTGGAGACCTTTCTTTACAACTGTGTTGTGTATTTTAATTGCCTTTTAGTGAAATCCTACCCCCAATTTGCAATTTTTGAGTAGTGACAGGATCGCTCATAATTTCCCCTGTACTAGCAGAGCAAGTATTGCACCATTAATCATAATTGCACCATTTCATGGGCAGTACCTGTTGTGTCCCAGGCTCCTCTGAGCCACTATATTCCCTTTCAAAAGTCCACTTTAGGCTAAAATCAGCACTTTCCCTCTTAAATAGTTAAAGCGCTGTGTGCAGAAACAAACTCCTGAACTCAAGGCAGCAATTAACAAAGTTTTATTGCTTTCCAAGCAACCCTTATCACCTATAAATTTCCCAAAGTGAAAGCAATCTCTCAGTAACCCAGTCTACTTATCGAATGCCATAAGATAGCCCCTGCAGTCTTCTCCCAACAACCCCCCCCCCAAAAAAACCAGTCTCTTTAGCAAGTCCATAGTCAGAGTCCAATTAAGGAAGCCTCTTCAACAGCTGGTCAGACAGGGTTCTTCCCCATATCTGTCACTCCAGATAGGTAATCAATCCAGGTAAGTAGTCAGTCCAGCAGAGGTTCCCCAACTGAGTAGTCATTGGCTGACAGTAGGTCTTCACTCAGCAATCCAACAGCATGTCCCTCTGGTGAGGTAGCTTGCCTCTTTGGTGCTGTAGCTCGCCTCCTTTTATTTCTCCAAGTCTTCATTAAGCATAAGTGGGCACAGCTGTGGGCTGGCAATCAGTACACTCCAGGTCCTTCTAATTGTCCACAGGTGTGGAGCCATGCCCAATTGCCATCAGCTGTGCTTCCACCCACGCAGTCTTGGGTGTTAACCCTTTATATCCCAGTCCTGTCAAACTTCAGGTTCTTTAACCCTTTCCTTCTCAGATCTGTCAAAACAGGGAACCACTGCTAACACCACTAACTCCTCGCCGATCTTCTGTGATTTCCACTACAATACCTACTAATGGTGAAACCCTTATAATAATAGTGGAATGCTGCCACTTCAAGAGGAAAAAATGGATAGGGCAGTGTTTGAACATTGTATGAAATGTTCCAGGGTGGTAATTATGGAGTGGATCTCTGCAGACAAACATTGATCAGGAGGGTGTGGGGAGCAGGGGAAGGCTGAGCACTTGTGTCACCGCCACTCTCTCAGGAAACCAACATGTATTTGTCTCCACGAGGAGATAGGGCAATTGATTTCTCATCTTTAAATCCAAGACCATTTCCATACCAAGTATAATTGTGTTTGAGGTTATATAAAGATCTGTCTGTGATCATACATTGGTGTTGAGTCATTCATACATGAATGTTTGTCATTTGATGACTGCAACCTCAAGTGATGATTTGCATGTGGAAAGCAATTTACAGTAGTCTCTGTAGACTTGTTCCATAGGAATTGTGGATAAGGTTTAGGGTGCAATCCTGTGTAAACAACACACACAAAAATGAATTGTCCATGCAACTGCCAGAGAAGGTAAGTGATCCCCCAGTGGGTGCGGGAGTGGTCCGGACGGCAAGGGAGGGGGGCCATTGGTGGAGCCGGCCCCGAGGGGCGGGGATGGAAACCACCATATCCCCATCTCCTTCCTGGGCTGGATCCGCCTTTACACGGCCTCCTCTGACTTCCACCAGCGAAATAGCTGGCGGAAATCCAAGAAGGCCCATTGGGCCCTCCCTGCACTACACCCGAGGGAAGGGGATGGCCATCCCCTTCCCCTGAGGAGACCTCGGGAAATGGGGATAGAATCCAGCGGATGGCCTGGGCCACCTGCCGGATATTTAGGCAGGATTGAGTTGCCCCCAGCATTGGGTATCCCTTTCTGCATATGGTGTAATGTAAGGAGAATGAAGAAAGAAAGAAAAAATACTTGCTGGAAAATGCCTTATTTGGAGTTGCCGATCTAATTCTCTCATAGAAAAATAGTTCAAACATAGATAACATGTACACCAAAGCATATGTACAGTCTTGCCTTGAGGTAATCTGTTGGACTCTTTTATCATTCTGTACTTCAGAAGAGCATGTCAATATTGTACTAATGAAATTGTTTCTTCAGAAATATGAGGTATCATAATTTAGAAGCAAAGGCACAAAAATTGCAAATGTGGATAACATGCTGAACTAGTATAGCTCCAGTTAATTTATTTTATAAAGAATGTTACATCTTTGCTGGAAAGAGTTATATTACTCAAGGGACTCTACAATGTGAACTGGGTAGCTAACTCTACCAGGCCGTTTCAAAGTGGTGGTGGTATTGGTTGGCCGGGCCTGGGATGGGGGAGGGATTGGTCCTCCTCCACCATATCCTATCCCCCTTCCCAGACCTGGCCGGCATTACACAGCCAGCTCGAATGTGCACCAGCGAAATAGCTGGCGCACATTCGAGTAGACCCATTGAAGCAACTGGGGTTCTACTCGGGGAGTAGATGAGGCCTCTGGCTTCACCAGTGCAGGTGAAGCCCTGCACAGGATGTGGCGGACGCCTTATTTGTGCCGTCGCGTCCTCCTGCTAGACAGATTTGGGCTGTTAATTTTTTACATTTAGAGTGATCATTGCAAAACCTGGTATTGTGACTACTACTAGTTTGAACTGGGACATGGGAGTTTGAATATGTAATATAGAATTTGTTTCCAGTAAAGATGCATAGCTTTTATAAGGCATATACATATGTTACAGTGAAAACCTGAAATTCATTATAACTGGTTCTAACGAGTTATAACCAGAAGCTCCGAAGCGCATTTCGAAATCCTAGTATTGGCTAGTAAGACCTAGAAATTACTGTGTATCTGAACTGAAACAAGCAGTAATACTAAACAGTAAATAGTAAACAGCAATCTTTCCACATGTGGTAGAATTCCTATGACTTATTTACCAAAAAGATCTGCTTGAAAACATCACCTCTTGGTAAGGTTGCAGTTTGCTAAAACTGTCCCTTTTTCTCCAGCTTCTTGCTTTTTTCTCAGGGGGACAGATGGCAAAGATTTATTTAAGCATTTTTTTTTTACTGCTGTACGGCTCCATCTCTTTACTGCTAGGTACCCTGGGCATGCAAGGCCAGCGGGTGGCACAGTGGGTTAAACCGCTGAACCATGAGCTGTCGATCGAAAGGTCGGCAGTTCGAATCCGCGACGGGGTGAGCTCTCGTTGCTTGGCCAGCTCCTGCCAACCTAGCAGTTCCAAAGCATGTTAATGTGAGTAGATAAATAGGTACCGCTTGCGGGAAGGTAAACAGCGCTCCGTGTTCCAGCCGCATGCTACACGCTGCAGCAAGGAGAGTCATGCCAGCCACATGACCACGGAGGCGTCTTCGGACAACGCTGGCTCTTCGACTTTGAAATGGGGATGAGCACCACAGCCTAGAGTCTAACACGACTTGACTTAATTGTCAGGGGTCACCTTTACCTTTACCCTGGCACCAGTCCCCCCCCCCATTTTCAAGGGTTGGCAGTCTTGTGATATCACCTGGCCCTGCCTTGTGACATCACCAGACCCCACTTCAGAAATCTCAAGTTTTAGGATGCATCCAACATGGCATTTCTTGGCGACTTTTCTTGGATGCATCCTCTTGGCGACGTTTCCATATCAAACTCATCATATCACACTTCAAGGCAATACGAATTCCATTGGTGGGGGGAGGGAGAGCTGTGGCTTAGTAGGAGAGAGCACATGACCTGTATGCAGAAGGTTCCAGGTTCAATCCCCGGCATCTCTAAGCAGGGCAGAGAAAATCTGTTGTCCAACCCCCCTGGAGAGCCTGCACCAGTCAATCAACAATACAGAACTATATGGACCAGGAGTCTGAATAACTATAAGGCAAGTTCATATGAAGTTAGGCAGCTTACAGCCCAATTCTATCCAGGATTGAGCCAGCACACACAGGAGTTTGACAGCAGAACAGAGTTCTGCTCTCATAAAATTGGTTTTGGCAGCATGCGCAGTGCGCCGCTAGTAGCCATTTTAAGTGCACTGCCACAACTGGCAGAACCGTGAAAGGCATGCTGCCAGACTGGCACAGGTAGGTGTGTTGGAAGTGGGGGCGGAATGGGGCAGGGAGGGGAAGCAGAGACGTCACTCCGGTAGGGGCCCTACCGTATGTTGCGCCCCGTCCTAGTCCCGTTTACCAAGCCGGCAGGAGGCGGCTCCGCCCCCTTACCAAGCCGGCAGGAGGCGGCTCCGCCCCCTCACCGTCGGAGCCATTCCCGTGCGGAGAAAGCAATGGGCAAGGAGTCTCTTGCCTGCTACTTTCTCCGCACAGAATGGCTCCGACGGCGAGGGGGCGGGGCTGCCTCCTGCCGGCTTGGTAAATGGGACTAGGACGGGGTGCAAGTTACGGTAGGGTCCCTACTGGAGCAACACCTCTGAGGGGAAGGAACGAGGGTCATCCTGGATGGGGCAGAGGGCAGGGAGAGAGGCAGACCAGGGGCAGTATTGGCAGCACTCACGTACACCAATATCCTAACTCCATCCGTCTCCCTTACCACCACTGTTGCATGCCTCAGACTTATGCCTGTTAATCAGCAAGCATAAATTTGAGGAGTCCTGTGGCGGCGGTGAAGGCTTTCCCTGTGGTAAGTGAACAAAAGTTCACTTACCCTGAGGAGACTATTCCAACTGCCCCCCTCCCACGGATGCAGCGAGTGCTTTGTTGGTGTGACTGCATGGGGGGGGGGGGAAGATTTCAGTAGGATTTGGCTGTTAATATACTGTACCATAAGTAAGTCCCATAAGTAAGTCTATGTTTACGAATATATCTTGCCAAGTTTTCATCAGTTAAGATTAAGAATAACCTTAACTTATTCATTTCTTATGTCTGTGTCCCAACCTGCCTTCATGGATTTCTGGGTGATATACATGGATGGGGTTTTGTTATCTTCACAGCAACCTTGGAAGGTAGTCTAGGCTGAGACAGAATGACTAGCCCAAGGTCACCCAATGAGCTTCATGGCTTGAATGGGAATTTAAAATCAGGTCTCCCGAATCCAACATTCTAACCACAACACAACATTGTATTGTGTATACACTGTGTTTGTGTTTGTGTGCATATGGTGGGTTTTCCTTAGCATGCCCTACTGCAACAAATTCAGATGGGGAACAATACTTCAGAACAAAAACCTTATTTAAAACACACCCTTTGAAATCCAGAAGAAATATATAACACAGTAGAATCCCCACTCTTTCTCTGGCTCGGCCCCAGACGCTAAAAGCCAGCGCAAATACTACTAATAAAAGCCTTGTAACACTTTCTGAAAGATGTTCATTCTGTGGCAAGTCTCCAAGGAAGCAGATTTTCACAGAATCCTGCTGTTGCCGTTGTTGTGAGGACAAAATGGGACAAAGCCAGATATGCCACACTGAGCTCCTTGGAGGAAGAATTCAAATGCCGTCAAGAAAAAGTAAATTCTCACACAAAGATGTACTTGCAGTGTCTCTTCCCTAGGCATTTTGCACCCAGTTGGTAGCTGTGATAAGCATTGTGGGTTTGGTTTTGTTAGAATGTATTCTTTCTCTAAATCCTACACCTGCATTGCACAGACCGTTTTCTGTGGCTTCTTTTACACACACACACAGAGAGAGAGAGAGAGAGAGAGAGAGAGAGAGAGGAAGCTTGATGTGATGATGGCAGTTGTTCTTGTTTAAGAACATGGACCTGCCCCAATCATGTAAAACGTGGCAGATAAGAGGTATTTCTTTTTAAACATTTCCAAGCTGGCTTCCTTGCCGTTGGGTGGCTCACAAAAAGGTTCAATTGAAGGGAGCAAAAGGGATGCACAAGTGAGGAAGGCAGAATCCGCTCAGTGCCTGTGGAATGGCGCCATGCAGCTCCTCTTCCAGAATGATGGTCTCCTAGCTGAGCATTGGGTAAGGCACTTAGACTAGGGTAGGAAGGGGGAGGGCGGGAAGCTGAACCGAGGCAGGAGGGGGCACACGCTTGCACCACAGGCGTCACTACCCCCGTTGGCGCCCGGAGCAATGGGGGGTGGCGCCTCTATTATGGAAACATCGCTGCGGCTCTGCCGCGGCGCGCTCCGGAGGGGGGGTGTCGCGCTCCGGGAGGAGGCGGCGGCGCGCTCCAGGAGGCAGCGACCCCCTCCCTCAATCAGGAGAGCCGGCTGGGGACCTTTCTGTACCTTCCCTTTACATTCAGTTTGCCAACATTTTGTGTGTTTGCTTGTAATATTGGAAAGCATGCAAAGGGAAAGTTTCTCTGCAGAGTTGAGTCTTTAAAGGTTGCTTAATTAGCACCCTGAGGCATTCCTATGGATAGGGAAATCCTTAGATGTGATGCAAAGCAAGTAAGTGTCACCATGTCTTCACATAACTGCTAGAACCTGTGCTGTTTATTAGTTGGCATGTTTTTATACTTATGTCTTTCCAATTGTCATTTATAAGGCAAGTACTGGGGACAATTCCCAGCTGACCTTCAAACATCCAGGAGGCAAAGCTACCCTAGCTTTTCCTTTGTTTCCTGAATATATAGTCCACTCTTTATTCCTTCTGATGTATCCCCAGGTTTCTTTTCAAAAATCTTTTCGTATGCTCTGGGAGGTCATAATATTAATTAGTCATAGTTTTGTGAATAATATTCCTCTTAGGAAAGTTAATGAATTGGTTTTTACAGTGAAGCGACTGAACAGTGGGGCAGGGAGAATAACCCTGAACTTCCATTTAGAACAATGATCAGGTTTAATTCATAGAAATCTGCATACAAATGACTGCCTAGACCTTTTCCAAAAATAAAACATTTTGGATTTTCATGACAAGTAAATGCAGTCTCTCCAATTTATGAAGGGACAGGCGTGCTCCATTACTAAAGAGTCCCGCCCTATGATCTCAATTTGCAGGAGTGTCAAAAAGAGCTTGATTTTTACCTGGCTTCATTTTCAGTGCAATTACAAATGGATTACATATTCTTCTTGGCTTCAAAAATGTCATATTTCATTTAAGTGGAACTGCTAAATGGTGGCAGCAAAAACGAGCTCTCAGGGTGATTTGAAGTGCTGTGTAGTGCTGTAAAAAGTAGTGCTGGTCAATCATACCTTCCGGTTTGGCCTTCAGGACCAGCATGCTAAGAGTCTATTTGCATTTCCTCAGGGAAGATATATGTTTGTTCCTCCTTCATATACAGTATTAACCTGGAAGCACAGAAAGGGAAAGTGCAACACACACACTTCCTGTTTTGTAGCTCAATCCTGGTAACATGGAAAGGTTTAGAATGAAGATGTGTTTAATGGCAGAACTCTAGGGTTGCCAGTTTAGATGCATCCACAAACCCAAGAGTTCAAGGCAGGAGACTGGTGATATCAGGAGACTGCCAACCCTTGAAAATGGGGGGGGGGGCGGAACTGTGGTAGAGTCCAGAAGTAAAAGGGTGGAACCCAGTTGTGAGGGGCCAGACCTCAGCAGTAAAGGGGAAGGACCCATAGGTGCACCCAAAATAGCTTGAGTTTAATGTTGTCACACATCTGCCTGAGACAAAAGAAATATGCTGGAGGAACAGGGTCATTTTTGACAAACTGGCAACCCTACAGAGCTCATTAATAGCCCCCAAGATGCAGAATTACCTGCTTTCCAGTGTGCATCTGTCTTCCACCTTGCCAGTATTTCACTGGCTCTTCTCGACGCATGTTCTCAGTTTTTATAATTGTTATGCTCCCTGATGTTTTGTTGCTTTATGCCCTTGAGTTTGTTTTGATTGCAGCTGCTTTAATTGACTATAGCTTAATGGGACCACACATGCAAGAGGGCTCAGGTTTAATCCTTGATGTCTCCAGGTAAGGGTGTTCTGTGAACAGAAAGGTGGGGTGGTGCTCATCCCCATTTCAAAGCCGAAGAGCCAGCATTGTCCAAAGACGCCTCTGTGGTCATGTGGCCGGCATGACTCTCCTTGCCGCAGCACATAGCATGCAGCTGGAACATGGAGCGCTGTTTACCTTCTCGCAAGCGGTACCTATTTATCTACTCGCATTAACATGCTTTGGAACTGCTAGGTTGGCAGGAGCTGGCCAAGCAACGAGAGCTCACCCTGTCGCGGATTCGAACTGCCGACCTTTCGATCGACAGCTCCTGGTTCAGCGGTTTAACCCACTGCACCACCCGCTGGCGGAGTATAAGTAGTTTTAATTAATAGATCAAAAGCCCAATCCTATCTTCTTCTTTTTGACAGTGGGACAGCGTGCTGATGTCATAAAAGGCCCAGCGATGACGCACAGAACACACCACTGCCAGGCCAGTCCAAGCCGCCATTGCAAAGTGTGGCAGAATTGGAGTCATGCTTCTGCGGCCACTGGATCAGGTGGTTGCCAGTACGTTGGGGCGTTTTGTGTGCAGAGACAGGAGAAGAGCAGGGGGAGTTTCTGGGTATATCGGCCTTGGTTGCCCTTGTGGGAGAAAGGTGGGGTATAAATTCTATAAATAAATAAATAAATAAATAAATAAAATCGGGGAGAGGGCAGGAGGTGGGCAGCTGGCCAGAGGTGGTGGATCTCAACCACAAATACACACACCAGATCCTATTCTCCTTGTTTTGGCCCATGCTGTCTCTTTACTCTCCTCAGACCTACGCCAGCTATTGAGCTGACATAGGTCCAAGGAGACCCATAGGCCACCAGGGGGTCTATCCAGAGGTAAGGGAATGTTATGCCCTCCCCCTCCCCTGTTCCACCCTCCCCCTCCCCTGTTATGCCCTCCCCCCACCCTGTTCCACCCTTCCCCTGCCTCCCCACTGGCTCCGTTCATGGCACACGTCTTGGCATCCTTTCGGCGCATCTGGGAAAACAGAGGCCTTCCCGCCAGCGTCCCCAGCAGTGTGCTGGTTGGCACGCTGTCAGGGAGGCTTTTACGACTGGCGCAGACTGCTTTATGGCAGTCCACGCCAGTGAGAGAGGCGTGCCACCATTGGGCAGCACACATAAGTTTGGACTGACAGACGTGGAGAGAATGTTCAAACTCCACACAGACAGTGGCCTCAGCCGGGAATCATTTTTTTCTCCCAACAACTTTAAAACAAAATTACTTCTAACAAACCAACTTTAGGCCACTTTAGGCTAGAAGAAAAGCAAACTTGGGGTAGCCATGCTGCACAACTTCTTGTAGACAAGTACAGTAATAGAATGGTGTGAAATGATGTCAACATAACCTCATATCTGGCTTGTGGAATTAGTTCAATGACTCTTAAAAGCTCCTTAAGTGGCTTGATAGCTTTGCTTACCTGTGCAGTTCTGCTAGAAAGTAGCACCACCTAACAGAAGCAGGCATATTTGGATGCAATAATCAGATGCGTAAACAAACTGTTGTATTCTCTAGAGGGCTTTGGGGAAATGTCATCCGCTACTACAAAGGCAAGATGCACAATACGGGCCATGTGGCCAAGCGCTATAGTGACAACAGTATTGGATGAATATACTTACAGCCGGCATTAAGAGGATTAAAGGGAAAATATTAAAGAACACTGAAAATCAAAGATTACAGAATTATAGGCCTCTCAAAGATAAACACAGGATCCAACTGGAAGCCTAAAAATAACATACACGGCTTGTATCTCGCGAAGCAGAAAATAGCTTTTGCTGTCTCCTCTGATTCTATCTATTTCAGCTTGCTTGAATAGTTTGGGCTTAGAGTGTATACTGTAAATTAAACTTGGGCGATGCAGAAAAGTGGTGATTGTTTGGCAGCCAACATTGTTCATCTGTATTTATGTATGGAAACTGGAATAGAGAGAGACTATTTAAAAAGGGATGTGAGAATCGCACAGTGCTTTAAATTATAATGGCAAAGTGCAGCCCTTAGATGTGTGCCAAAGAGTGAAAGGAGGCCGGAGTGAAAGGAGGCGAGCGGCCTGTTTGATGAACAGTCCCAAAGTCGTGAGTATTTTTCATTCATAATGGACTAAGGCCTTAGTCCCAAACACGCTTTTTCATATGCCCCATTTATTTTAGCAGACTTTATTCATGAGAGAGGATTTTTTAAAGTCATAGTCTCATAACCATAGGCTTCAAAATGGTGGATGAGGACCTTAAAGGCACATGCTGAAAAGCACTTTATGAAGATTAATTACTCCTTAGCACCCCTTACTACCTCGCTATACTCACACTGAAAAAGTGAAAGGGTAAGTTTCTCCCAGTCTTTCTGAGACATGCTTTTCGGAGAAGTAGAGATTCTGTTCTGCAGTCTTGACTGAGAACCAAGGAGTGTTCATTTCTTCCAGATTAATTAAATGCAGAGCATAGTTGTATGATCTTCTGTGAGGCAGTAGGGACTTATGTGATGGACAGCACAATCCTGTGTAACCTTGTACCGGTGTAACAGTAGATGCACTGGTGTAAGTGCACTTATGCCAGTGTAATTGCACTTACACTGGTGCATCTGCTGTTACACCAGTGCATCTACTGTTACACCGGTGCAAGGTTATACAGGATTGCGCTGTGTGTCAAGGTGGGGTGGTTGCTGAGCCTCCACTACCCAATTTCATCAGTGTGTACTGTTTCCCCCCTCTGTGTATTGAAGTATACATAGTGGCCGATTGCAGAAGTTGTAAGGTGGGAAGTAATTCTCATTGTAACCCACCAAGTCACTATGCTACAGCCCCTCAAATCTTGCTAAGATCTCATGGAGTGTCATTCAAGCATCCTGAACCATTAACAGTTAGCTGTTTTGTCACAGGCACACTAACCAGGTACTACCCTAGGCAAAGTGACAGGCCCATTCACAGCATCCAATTTCAAGTTTATAACACCGTTTGTCTCACTTTTCGCTATAGTAGATACCATAAGTCTTGGTTCCAATCTTGACTCAGCCAAAAACTCACTTAGGCGGCCCTGGTATTAATTCCAGTTGTTATTCTAATAACTAATACATCTAGTTGCTGTTCTAAGAATTAATGTCGTAGGTTTCTACTGTTGTTAAGGATTCCACTCACTGCACACCACTGTTCCTGCTAAGGTGAGCAGAGCTTGGCAACCTGGAAATTTGTGGATGACATGATGATGTCATCGCTGAAAGTCCGGAGGCAGTGTTGTGATGAGTTGTGGTGGAGCACAGCTGCCAAAAGGGTCCATGCACAGGCGTGGACTGGGACCCCTTAGAGAGAATGGTGCTGGGCACCACCAGGGATGTGAATCAAGTCTCTGACTCCAAATCTCAAGTCAAGTCCCAAGTTTTTGCCCCCAAGTCCTGAGTCTTTGGTTGTGAGTTGTGAGTCCCTATCTATTTAATGGGGAAAACGGGTTTAAACCTGAATAAAATTGGACTTATCGTAAAAGGCTCCAAGTCTCGAGTCGAGTCTTTTGAGTCTTTTACAATCGCCGAATCAAGTCCGAGTCAAGTCACTGATGCGACTTCAGTCCGACTCAAGTCTTCATCACTGGGCACGACTACACATTACAATTGTTGCAGGAGAAAACACAGGTGTCACACTGGTATTTTTCACAGCAAACACATAACATGTGGAAGTAAAATATACAATACATTTACACATCCCTTTAAAAACCCATGTACATGGTGGGAAAACCTGAGTAAATCAGATGCAACAGATGCAGCAAACCTCAGTGAATTTGCCACTTGAGTTTACACTCAACAGGCAACTTCAATCAAACCCGCTTTCTGATGAGCAGTCCTTTATGATGCAAGTGTTACCTCCAGACATGTTTTACGTATTCCAAATCATCATTACCTTATCTTTTAAGCATCCACAAAAAATCTCAGGTACACATAACATAATGTGTGAAGCAACTCCCATTGGAATCCTCTGACAAACTGGCCTCTATTTCAAACTTAAATAGTTCATTTTGTAAAAGTTGGCATAAATCAGTCACAAAGCGCCCTTGGTTGAGCTACCTGCTCTTACACCATGAGAATTTGGCTTTAAAATGGATGTTCCAGAAAAGGAAATGTGTGCAAAGACCTATCAAGGTTGGCTTTTAATATCTCACTTAGCTTGTCGAAGGACTATGCTTCTCTGATAGATTTATAGATATACTATTAATTCAGAAATGGATTTGGAGCTGAGCTGAAAACCAGGATTGTCAGTGCAGAAACTACAGTTCCACCTGAGAAGGTTGCCTGTGACGCCACCTGGCCAATGCAGGTTTTGTCATTGCTAGTCTACTGAATGCCTCTGTCAATTTCAGGTCAGCTTTAGGTGGCCAACCCACGGCATGGGTGCCATTTAGTGGCACGCTGAGTCTTTTGAAGTGACACGTGCTGCTGTTTCTGCCCAAGTCGAGCACTGAAGTCCCTTTCTCTTTCTCAACCCCAGCGCACCTTTCCAAGCCTGTGGCACTAGAGGAGGTCTCTGTACCCCCACAGTGCCTCATTCTTCTTGCACTGTCACAGTGCTTTAAATATTTTCATTAGCTTAGAAATATTTGTTTGTTTATTTATTTAAGTGGCATGCTTAAGATTATCTACATAAAATATGGCATATGGTGTGCCACGGGTTGGCCACCACTGCGGGTCCAGTTTATACCAGTGTTTCTTCAAATTATATATTTGGTATCTCCTATTAAAAACAAACAAGAGATTCTGAGAATAGCAGTGCAATCCTATACATGTCTACTCAGACATAAGTCCCATTGTGTTGAATGGGACTAACTCCCAGGTATGTGTGTATAGAATTGTAGCCTAAGAGATCCAGAATAGGATTCTGATTCCTTGTACCAACCTGCATTGTAAGACAATATTATGTACTATCCTCATGCACTATGCTTCTAATAAATATAACAGACGTGCTTTTGCATATAGTCCCAGGCAATGTTTAAGTGTACATTAGCATTTGCTTTTAATGTGACTGATAACTTGCTGGGGCTACTGATACAGTTTGCAGGGCAATGTTTGCATTAATTTCTGCAGGGAAACGACCTGAAATTGGCGTGTAAACGTAAAGACGGAATAGTCTCTAAGCACTTTGCTGGTTGACTCATTCTAGGAGCATATGGAAAGGTCAAGAAACCTCAGGATTAGCTTTGCTCTACAATAGTATCTCTATCTGCATAAAGGTTACCATATGCAAGTTGCAACAGGATATTAAAAGAAACAGTAACAGCAGGCAGGTGTTGAAAAGGCAGAGCTGTTGGTTACATGTGGAGAACCTTCACAAGAAAACAGTGTATGTCTGTGTGTGTTCCAGACTTGTTTTCTTGCTAACATGAGTGTTCATTTTTCATGTCCCTTCACCCTCAGTGCATGTATCCATGGAACGTATCTATAATGCATTTTGTAATGTTTACATATTTTGACATTTGATGTCATCGCCATACGTCTGGAAATGCTGAGGAGCTGCTGCGCAGGAAGCGAAGGGAACTGCACAGCAGTGCGGATCCCTTAGAGCAGTGGTTCCCAAACTGGGAGGCGTGGCTCCCAGGGGAGCCGCGGAAACCAGCCAGGAGAGCCGCGGAGTGCCACAGAACACTCTCAGAAAACAGTGCAATGCCAATTGGCAGGCATCAACATCATGTAATGAGGAGTCAATGGTCGCCGATGGTCAAGGGAGCTGCAGGTAGTTTTGGGAAACACTGCCTTAGAGAGATTATTGCTCACAATGCGATGGCACCACATTGTGAACATGTCTAAATATTACAGGGAAAGGATTTATTTACAGTATTTTTTCCCCGCCTTTCTCCCCGAAGGGACCCAAGGATGGGGAGAAATACCATTTGGGTCATGACGGCGGCTCGAATGCCTGTTCCTGTCTTAGCTGGTTTCTCCTGTGTCTACAGTCAAACTAGACATTATTCTAAACTAAAGACATATTAAGAGTAAGTTTACCACTAGAAATATAGAGTCTGTGACAAAACCCATTGTGGTGGGGCCCTGATCCTCATCAAGAGCATGACGTACGCTGATGGGGAGGTTGACTCTTTCCCCTCATGCCATTTTCCCACTGAAAACCACCCTCCAAACCAGCAGTTTGCAGGAAAAAGGCATGTTTTGTTGTTGTTGTTGTTGAATTGCAACTCTGAGGATACTACTCAGGACAGGAAAATGCTATGGGAAAAATAATTAACCTCTCCCTCTCCTGTGCATTAAAGTCCCTATGGCTCTTTTTGTCAAGGAAGATGCAATTCTGGTGGTAAGCACACCTCTTAATAGCACATATAGGAGAACATCTAGTTTGAACCTGAGGACCTCTGGCAAGGAGGATGTCCACCCATTAGCAGTGGCATAGCTAGCTTCTGAGCTGCCTCCCGTGACATCAATAGCCCCACCCCTGAGTGACGTCAGCCAGAGTGAAACGTCCCTTGGGGGCTGGGTGGGAGGGTGGGGACCACACCAATTGCAGTGTGGAGGCAGTAGGATGGTGCCATAGTCTCCTCCGAGCCATTCCGCTGCCTCCACCACGTTCTCTGCCACCTGGATCGCCACCGCTGCATTCTCCACCGCCATCTTCTTGCCCCCACCGCTGCCCGGGGGCGTACCGCCCCCACCCCATTGCTTCCTACACCTCTGCCCATTAGAGTGTGTACCTCTTAAGAAAGAAGTAGGCCATTTCCAACCTCAGTTAGCAAAGAGTGCCTTTGAAATTCAAAGTCAGCATTGTTCTTCCATTTCTTTGAAGATAAAGTTCTAAAAGTAGCATATGCTTGTTTCCAGGCTCTCTGTTAATCACCATGAAGATGAAATATCCATTTTCCTGTCAGCTGGTCAAAACAACGTATTAAAAGTCTGCTGGAGTGCTGCAACAGTGGCAATTACCTGATGTGTCAGGTTCTTTATGAAAATTTGTAACAGTCATCTGTACCTCTATAATCAAAGGGACACAAAAGCAATAGAAAGTTCTTTACATGTTTGCTTCTGCTGCCACGAAAGGTGCTCCTGAATATTATTACAACTTGATGACAAAGCACCTCATTTTGTTGCTTTGTGGTGATCCAGTCACTTGTATAAAATATTTGGTTGTTTAAAGCTGTAATCCTTAACACACTTACCTATAAGTAAGCCCCACTGAACACTGAGGAATTTACTTCTGAGTATTTTATTATTTGCGGGTTCGGCATCCTCAGATTTCACCATCCGTGGATGCCGTGCCACCCCTGCCGCATCATGCCAGGCGAAACCCATAAATAGCGGGGCACAACCCATAAATAATGCCAGGCACAACCCATAAATAACATCAGCCCAGCACCTGATGTTGCATGTACTCACTGGGGGGGGGGGGCTCCGGAGGCCCCTACTGCATTGCATCAGGCCTGCAATCCCCTCCATAGGCCTCTGCGGGCCTCAGAAACCCTCTCTGAAGCAACCAGAAGCGCCCGTCGGATATTTAGTCAGGATTGCGCTCTGAATGTTGTATGGAGAGTGCTGTGCATGCACAGTTTTCCATAGCTTTTAGTTATGCCCCTACTCCCAATGTGCAATGTAAAACACTGCAAAAAAGCAATTTTGCTCTAATCGTATGTAGCATTGCAGTAATATTTTTGGGCAGTGTATACATGTACTCCCATGCATTGGTAAAACATCCCACAGAACACTTGTAAAATCATATTTTTGCCAATGAACTGAAGGAAATTAAAGCTGTGGCAAACTGTGCATGCTCAGCATGCGCTGTACAAACTGCACAAATAAAAAGTGAAATAATTGAGGAGGAGTCCTTAAACATCAGTTCACTTCAGAAACAAGACTAGGTAACTTGGAACTCAAAAATTCAGGGACAAACCAATTTTTTTTTCCAATTTAATTGTTTCTCCCGCCATTTTCGCCTTCTATTCAGCGCATTTCGGCGTGTTTTGCTTGCCTTTTTTGCTTGCTTCCTAATCCTCCTTCCTGCTCCTCCTCCTGCTGCCGCCGCTTTTATTTTCATTCAATTCTTGGCTGGCCAGCTGTCAGGCCAGCCAGGGTTCGTCACACGGGTCTGCCCCCTCCTGCTGCTGCCGCTGCCACTTCCACAAGGGGTTCCTTAGTTCTCCTGGGTGTCACCATCTTGGATCTCGTGAAATCTTGCAAGATCCAAAATGTCGTCACCCATTTCTCATAAGATTTGGGCGCCGCCATTTTGGATCTCATGAGATTTTGTGAGATCCAAGATGGCGGCACCCAGGAGAACTAAGGAACCCCTCTTTGAAGCGGTGGTGGTGGCAGAGAGAGGAGGCAGACCCAGAAAATTGGGACAGACCCGGTTCTGGGCCAAGCTGGCTGGAACTGGGTTCCTGAAACCAGAACCGTCCCGGTATTTCCGGGATGGATGGTAAGTCTACACAACATACATTTCTTGTTTCCTGGCATTGTTTCCATCAAACAAATTTTGCAATCTGAAGCATTCTAAACCCTGCAAAACCCGTGAATATAGACAACAGCAGGATGAATGTGCACACCATAGGCAATTTTATGACTTTTCCATACCACCTTCAACTCTCTCGAAGCAAACAGTAATTTTGTCTAGAAATATTAACTTCTCTTACGTGTTATATTTCAAATAACAATTGACTGTGCTTTCCACATGTCAGGAACTGCCTGGGCTAGAGTGAGCAGCTGCTCCGTGTGGCGATCTGCTGGAACTGCAGCTGGAATAAGACTTTCAGACCCTGCCTACCCACGCTGGTAATGGGCCTCTCTGGACAAAAAGGACTACCTGTCCAGGCTGGATCCCTGCCTAAGTAACAAGGTTTCCTTGCCTTTGGTGTGCACCTTCCCCTGAGTTCTGGCTCATTTCTCTGTCTTGATTTGATTCTGTCCCTTGACTTTCTTTCTGTTCCTTATCTCTGAGCCTCCATCATTACTGCCCATGGCTTAGCCCTGACACAAGAGTAGTGCACTTAACTGAGGAATGTTTGTGAATTAATTCAATATCTCTAGACATGAAAGTAGTGATGCAGAGCATATTTTCTAAAGACAAATGTCTAGAACATGCTGTTGGTGCTTCACTGAGAAATTGTAACTTAAAACAAAAAATCTCAGCAGTGAACTTTTCAAGCTTTGCATTGCAAATGTTCTGGAAGCATTTCCTCCATGTCTCTCTTTGTTTCAAAACAATGATTGCACCTTCAGCAATTGGTGTTGTGGACGAACTCTAATTCCGCAGACATCCAGATTAAATTGGCAATAGTATTTATAATTGGCATATATTTTTCAGAAGTGGTGAACATGTTTTTGCAGAACTCATCTGGCAACAGTGATGAATGAGTGGCATTCAGGAACAGAATTAAGTATGCCGCATAATTTGCCTTTTTAGAGTGTGCTAAAACAAGCTCTAAAGACAGAGAAAGTCATTAGAAGCGAAACTCACTTGGAAAACACTGTTAAGAGAGAGAAGTAATTTTGAATGGAAAATTACACCTTCCAGATGGAAATCATACCTAGTGAATCCTGAGAATGATAAACAGAGGCAAGAATGTTCAAACACAATCTACTATTGCTCATCAGATGGATTGATTGAAGGGAATACTCCGTAGAATGCTTTTAAAGTTTGGAGGTACTGGTGTTGTGAACAGTTGGAAAGATGTCTCTGTTTTGAAATAATGGTCACATTATTCAACAAATTTGCCTTTATAAACAATTCTCTGACTTTTCTGTTTATCCAACAAAGCCCCACAAACTTTAAGGCAGATCAAAACCGTTCAGCTGTCTTAATTTGGTCCCGTTGAGTCCTTAGAGGTACGGCCGAAAAGTAAATAGTTTAAAAAAAAATGGCTTGCCCCAATGTTTCTGGAATTTTTTTGTGGAAAGTAGACAGATGGACCTATGTTCTAAAACAACTGTCAGAGTTCTAGGGTCACCCCACTGACCCCCCCAGAGGAGCAAAGATCACTGTTTTTAGGGAAAATGATGCCCCGGAATTGGGGGGCTGGCCCCCCCTCCTCACTGAAATTAAAAATGAAACTCTGGCTTTGTTTTCATGGCCAGGGCCCTGGCTTTTGAATCCACCTTGTTTGGAGCACCTCAGGTGCAGGGGAGCAGCTGTACACAGCTGCACAACAGCGCAACATTAGGCGTACCTCAAAGGACTCAACGGGACTTCATGGGTAAGCGTTGCTGCAACCACTCACTGGTCTTATTCATACCTAAAGCTGCATATTTCAAGAATTTAAAGGGCCATAAAAAAACTCCTTGAAGGTAGGGACTTGAAACTTGAGGTACACTTAGGTGAGACATCCCCCTAAACACCCCTAAAGCCCTGGAGCTGTGTGTTAAACACAACTATGTTTGTTTGAGCATTTTCGTGCTGGACTCACAACAAAATCTGCGTATTTCAAGAATTTAAAGGGCCATAAAAAACCCCCTTGAAGATAGGGACTTGAAACTTGAGGTACACTTAGATGAGACATCCCTCTAAACACCCCTAAAGCCTTGGAGCTGTGTGTTAAACACAACTATGTTTTTGTTTGAAATCTTGTGTTTTCAGGTCCATGCTTTACATAGGAGTAAATGGACGAGTTGAGTTGACCTTAAGTCCCGTTGAGTCCCTCAAGCACCGCCTGTAGACCAGGTGCAATTCACACCTGGGAAATTTTCTGCAGGTGATTTTTTCTACATGGGGGTCCCTTACAGATGTGGATCAAACTGACATTTGGGAAGTCTGGGAAAGTCATACCGCGGGACCAAATGGGTTTTAAACTAGCCACTGTTTAATTTAGCTTACCTTCTCCTATTATTAACAATGATGTAGTGATACATTTTAATTTTAAAAGCTTGTCATGACACCCCCATGGCTATGCCCCATTAAAACTATAATGAAGACAACAACATCGGCTTTAAGGCTGAAATCCTTTACATAGCCCCACTGAACACAATAGAACTTACTGTTGAGTAGACATGCTTAGGATTGTGCTGAAAGTTTCTTTGTTAGAATGTTTTCTTTTTCTGTCATGTGTTTGTACTTTGAAACTTATTATAGAGAACTTCATTTAAAAAGCTAGCTCATTTTACTCCATTTCATTGGATTGGGTTGCAGTAGTTTTAGAAGAAATGTATAAAAATCAAGAAGTTTAATTAAAAAGATCCCTTCAAAAAAAAGAAAAAGAACTTCAAAAACGACAGAATGATTTCAGTTCGAATCCAAGGCAAACCATTCAACATCACAGTAATCCGAGTGTATGCCCCAACCACTGATGCCAAAGAAGATGAAGTTGACCGGTTCTATGAAGACCTACAACACCTTCTAGAACTAGCACCCAAAAAAGATGTCCTTTACATCATAGGAGACCGGAATGCTAAAGTCGGAAATCAAGAAATAAACGGAACAACAGGCAAGTTTGGCCTTGGAGCGCAAAATGAAGCAGGGCAAAGGCTAACTGAGTTCTGTCAAGAGAACATGCTGGTCATAGCAAACACTCTTTTCCAACAACACAAGAGGCGACTCTACACATGGACATCACCAGATGGTCAATACTGAAACCAGATAGAGTATGTGCTTTGCAGCCAAAGATGGAGAAGCTCTATACCAGGGGCGGGGAACCTTTTCCCTGGTGAGGGCCGTTTTAAATATTAGAAATTTGCTTGAGGGCCGGCCGTAAGGCTGTGCGCCATTATTATTTATTTAATTAATTTTTGCCCCTGCCCCCCATCGGCCTCCGGAGGCTCCACGCTCACCATCCGAAGCCGCCGCCGGGTCCGCGTGTCACCTCCGGCGTACCATGCTGATGAGGGCAAGAGGGCAAGAGCTTGCCCTCATCGGCGTGGTACGCATGTGCGAAATGACCAACGGCCTTGTGAGAAGGGGTTGAGGCGGTGGCCGGGGAGGACATGCAAAGGCCCTCTCCCGGCCTCCGGAGGTGACGTGTGGACCCGGCGGAGCGTCGAGGGCCCGGTTGGGCAGCCTCCCGGCAATCTCTCCGGGGGCCGGACCGGATGGCCTCGGGGGCCTGATTGGCTTGAAACTCAACATTAATAAAACTAAGATCATGGCATCTGGTCCCATCAATTCCTGGCAAATAGAAGGGGCAGAAATGGAAGCAGTAACAGATTTTACTTTTTTGGGCTCCAAGATCACTGCAGACAGAGACAGCAGCCATGAAATTAAAAGACGCTTAGTCCTTGGAAGGAAAGCTATGGCAAACTTAGATAGCATAATAAAAAGCAGAGATATCACCATGCCAACAAAAGTTCGTATAGTCAGGGCGATGGTGTTCCCAGTAGCAATGTATGGTTGCGAGAGTTGGACCATAAGGAAGGCTGAGCGCCGAAGAATAGATGCTTTCGAACTGTGGTGCTGGAGAAGACTCCTGAGAGTCCCTTGGACTGCTAGGAGATCAAATCAGTCAATCCTAAATGAAATCAACCCTGACTGTTCCCTGGAAGGACAGGTACTGAGGCTGAAGCTCAAATATTTTGGCCACCTAATGCAAAGAGAGGACTCTCTGGAGAAGACTCTGATGCTGGGAAAGACTGAAGGCAAAAGGAGAAGGGGAAGGCAAAGGATGAGATGGTTAGACAGCATCACCGATGCAACAAACATGAAAATGAGCGAACTCAGGAAGATAGTGGAGGACAGGAAGGCCTGGCGGGATGTGGTTCATGGGATCACGAAGGGTCGGACACGACTTAACGACTGAACAACAACAAAATCTGCATAGATTATAGGCTTACTGCGCAATCTTGACAAAGGGATGCACTGGAAAAGCGTGTGCTGTGCTGGTGCAAGCCATCATGAAAGTGCTATAAAGCTGTTGCAGCCGGCGCAGAGGCCTTTGCTAGCCTCTACATGTCAGCAGAAGACCCAGCACACACTGGTCATGTTCCATGCCGAGCGGTGCAGGGGAGGGCAGGAAGTGGGCCTATTGGGGCAGAGCAAGGGCAGCGATGGGGCCCTTTGAGAGAATCCTGCTTCCCTGGTTGAAGAACCGTCCTGTGGGCTTTTTTCCTTTGGGCTTTTTTTCTGGTCACCCTCACAGATGTATTTTTGAACAGCATATGTGCACATTTGGTTTGGGCCTCAGAATTCCTGCAGAGAAAGAGTGGGGATCTTGCAGATTCTTCTGTGTTAATAGTGTAAGGGTGCTACACTAGACCGGGGGGGGGTGTTCAACCCCTTCCCAGCCAAGTACCACCTTTGGCGCTACTCTCCTGCTGCTTACCACCGGAAGTGACTGGCAATTACATCATCACCAGTTACTTCCAGTTTTTCATGTTTTTGGAGGCCAGAAAACACAGGTAGGAGACTCTGGGCGGGTGGGAGGGCCCTTCTCAGTGCTCCTGAGAGACTTGGCCAAAGGCAGGAGCGTCTTGGGAGCGAAAATGCAGCACTGAAAGTGCAGCATCAGAATGGGGTTCTGGTGGTCTGGAGGTCCGGGTACCACCAGCAGTTGGCTGAAGTAGCACTGTTGTTATTAGTACCACTGGTTGAGAACCCCTGCGCTAGACAATTATGGCTGTATGATCCAACTTGGCTTGTGCCAAATCCTTCCTCAGTCCATGCTCCTTTCCCTGTAGCTTTTTCCTAACTGAACACAGAACCCCGCCAGGAAAAAAAATGGCTGTGGATAAGGAACAGCATGGCTGAGGGCGAAGCTTAGATGTCCACTCTTACACCACACTTTCAATCTCACTTCCTTTTTTTATAGGGAGTGGGCAGCTTCCCAATTCTGAGACAGTCAGACCCAGTGGCGTCACTGGAGGGAAGGGCGGACTGCCTGGGGGGCGACGCGTGCAAAGGGTGACGCGCGGTCGCGCGCATGAGCACTCGCGCATCGCGCGCATGCGGTCCACCCTTCCCGCCGCGCTCCAGTGACGCCTCAGAGGCCTCAGCGACGCCTCGGAGCGTCCGCCCTCGGCGTAGCTCCAAGGCCTTCTGAGGGAGGCCCGATGCGCGACGTCATATTTATAAGGTTTTCGCGCATGCGCAGAACGGTTGAGGGCAAATTTGCCCTCAGAAACGTACTGCGCATGCGCGAAAACCTTATAAAGAAGACGTCACGCATCGGGCCTCCCTCAGAAGGCCTTGGAGCTACGCCGAGGGCGGACACTCTGAGCCTCCTCCTGCCCAAGACAGCTGGCCGGTGAGGATGTCTCTGGAGCCGGCAGCAGCGGAGGTTCCGCTGCTGCCAGCTCCGGAGACATCCTCGCCGGCCGGCTGTCGGGCGGCACGGGGGTCATTAGGGCGGCGCGCGCGCCCTCGCACAGGGCGGTGCGCGCCCTAGTGACGCCGCTGGTCAGACCTATCACATCTAGGTTAGGCCTTGCAAGCATTCACAGCAAGAAGGTTTGAAGGAAGTGCATGCTGCATATTCCACTAAGGTCTGATTGTATTCTTTGGTTTCACAGTGTGGACTGGATGATGTTAATGAGGAGCTGATTGGTCATTGGCAAAGTCTTAAGGGTGATCAGACCCAGACGTTTCTGAGTGGGGGGTGGGCTCTGAGGCTGGGGAAGGGGCGCAGGCCATCCTTGGGTTTCGTTTCCCCCCCGTTTTTCTCAATTTTGTACTATTTCGCAGGCAGCTGCCGCCCCCCCCCCCCGCTTCCCAGGGCGGCAGCTGCCTCGTGTGCACCCCCAGGGTGTGTGTGTGCTTTTGGGGTACTTAGCTTGTCTTGGCAGGGTGCAGCATTTTCCCGGGGTGCATGTTCTCATTCCGGCGGCGCCATCTTGAATGGGCGGGACTATCTAGAACTCTCTATCCGTCTCGCTGGTCCGTCGGTCCTCCAGGTTTCTCTAGGGCTCTGGAAGACCGACCAGTGAGACGAACGAGACAGAGAGAGAGAGTCCTAGATAGTCCCGCCCATTCAACATGGCGGCGCCGGAACAAGAACATGCTGCCTGCGCCCTGGGAAAATGCTGCCTGCGCCCCGCTGAGACAAGCTAAGTACCCCAAAAGACCCCCCCAAACATTTGTTTTTTAGCCCAAAATACCCCGGAAAACCTTACGCCCCCCCAAATAATGAAAATATTAAAAACAAAACCTAAATTTAAAACCGAAACCTAACTTCAAAAACAAAACCTAACTGGGGGCGCATCGTTTCCCCCCCCCCCGTGGGGGCGCAGGATTGCCACTGATCGGATTCTAATGTGGAGGTTGGGAGTCTTTTAATTCATGCACTCATGAACTGAGCAACTTCCAGACTGTAACCTTGACCTACCTAAATGGAAGAGATTAATTATTGAAAAGGTGAACCTCTGTGAAAAGAGAGATAAAATCTCTCTTGCAGCTGGAAGTTTATGGTTCCTAATCCACGAGAAGAATAAGATTCTGACTCCATTATCTTTGGAACAATGAGTTTACCGGTTTTTAATTGAAGAACTGTACTGAGAGTTTACTGGCATTCTACACTTGAGTATAATACAGGATAGAGCAAACTGAAAAGACCAAACCTCTAGACAAAACTCTTCTAGACTTCTGAGAGGTGAATTAGAATATATCTTGATTAGGGAGTCAGGGAGGCATTTTAACTGGGTACTTATCAAAAAGGTCACATGAGCAATGAACTTAATTTATGTAGTGTGGCTATTTAAGATGGAACCCTTCACAGTCTCCCACGGTGCTCACAATGCTCTTCCAAAACGTTTTGTTGCGAAATTGGGATTCCATGCTGTGAATGCGCATGGCACTAGAGCCAGACCCCCAGGCAATGCTTAGCCAGTTTGCCTTGCAAGGACAAAAGAGGGTTAACAAATGCTAATGGCTCAAGAAACTCCTTGAATGATTCTCCATTATCCAGGAGGCCCTTGGGACCCTCACATTCATCTACCTCTACCTGAGAAGACGGGCTAAGGTGTAAGTATGGTGATCCCTCCTCCCTCTTAGAGTGAGTGAAATCTGCAGCATGTGCTGGCAGATTCTGGAAGAGGCAGAGACAGTAGGATTTGGTGTGTGAAAGCCTGCAATGGGAGCCTAGCGAGAACCCGCCAAGAGCAAAAACCCTTTTGGAAGTGCAAAGCTGTGTCAGCTTGACTTGATATGATTTGGAGATAGGATTTGTCCATGTGATGGTTGCTTGGTGGAAACTCTAGCAAACATGGTTCTTAAATGCAAACTGTATGATGATCTCCGCCCACAATACCTAGATCAGTTCTGCATTCCCAGTTGGAAACTAGAGATGGAGGTCATACATTTTTTATTACATGGGAAAGACCAGGAGCTCACCAAGATAGTGGCGAAATACCTTTATTTGGTTTTTTGAGGTCAAAGTGCATTACAGACTTCTAGCCTCACTAACGACCCAGAGATGTAAAAACAGACTGCTTTTCCTTTCTTTCCTTTTAGCTAGTAATTTGTGCAACTGGAGTGATAGTGGCTGTGTATTGGTGTATTTAATTTGGATATTTGTTTGTGATGCCAATAAAGGTTTGATTGACTGATTGACTTAATACTGCTTGCAGGAGTGTAGATGATGGAGAAGATGTAACTTCATCCAAAAGCTCAAACCTATATACAGTAAGTCCCCCCTTTTAAAGTCGTTTCATTTAAAGTCGTTTCGTTTTCAAGTTGATGATGGGAAAATGCCATAGGAACACTTACATTTATCAATTAGCCTACGGTAAAGTGGGTTTCATTATAAGTCGTTTTGCTTCAAGTCACAGTTTCCAAAAAGAACCTATCGACAACATGAAGGGAGGACTTGCTGCATTTGTAAAGAATGCAAATATTACAAAGACCCCATCACCACTCTCCCAGGCTTTCTCTTTCAAAGGAAGACAGACCCAGATAGTGATGCATCCCTGGAATTTCTCGCCACTTGGGTAATAGTATAATGGTTAAAAACAAGATAGCAAAAGACAAGGAAATCTACTTGGTCAAATTGATATTAGAACCCGTGGTTCTCTTGATATTAGAACCTGCGGCCTTAGAACCTGCAGTTCTCAAATTGTGTCACAACGACCCACCAGGAGAACCGGTAAGTGGCCACTAGCTCCTGGGACTTGTGGCACTGGTGGCAAAAGGGTCTATTTTGAACTTACGATGGTCGCACTGGCCCTCCAGAGGGTGCGGGGAGGCCCACAGCCCTTTCTGCAGCCCTCCCTGCAGTGCCGATGGGCTCTCCACAGCGATTGGGACCCACTTCCAGTTTAGGACAAAAAACAGAAGTGGGTCGCAATCACTGTGGAGAGCTGATCGGCAGCATCGGGTGGCCCACAGAGGAGGCAGCAGACCTCCCTGCATCCTTCGGAGGGCTGGTGTGACCAACGTAAGTTAAAAATAGCCCCTTTTGCCACTGGCGCTTCGATCCTGGGTATGCCTTCATCCTGCCCCCGCAGCTACTCACAGCTCTCCCCAACTCGCAGAGAGAACTTTGAGAACTGCTGCCTTAGAACTATCACAATGACCACAGGTACCCCATAAACACGTTGCTGTGCTGCCACCTTGGAGGCTTTGCGGTGCCTCTCTACTCCTCTGGAAGTTAATATGGCCAGATGGAGGAATGTACTGGAAACAGACAGAAACAGCTCCCATGCTTAGCTCCAGGGTTATGCAATAGAAGAGGGGGAGATAGGACAGAGTGGAGGAAGACGTAGTAGCCATGGATCATGTTATCAATGGCAGCTGAGAACAATATGACCCCACCGTCAGGAATGCTGGTAACAGTGGAAGAGCCCAAGAACAGGCCAGGCTCAGCCTCTTACACTGATAGTATTTTTGATTTTACTTTAGCTTGACTACATGACTATTTAAGGTGAGGCATACATCATACCAGCTGACGACAGTTCTACTTGCCAGAAACTGATGATCAACACTGGTTTTAATCTGCTCTGCTGAATTTCTGATTGAACGTTTGCTTACTGACCTTTTATGAGACATCAGATGCTGCTGTCTTTCACTTCTGCCATTTCTTTGACCATGTGTTTTATTATTTACTGTTGTTTTATTTTTTACTGCACACCACCCTGTAAGTGTCCTGCAGAGTGGCTTAGACTTTTTTTTTTTTAAAGAAAATATTTGTTCTGGCCTTTATGGAGAAATGGATGGTTCTTAAAGTGCCAAGTATGGCTCAGAGTTGTGTCACTGATGATGGAGATGGTCCTCACCCAGAAGAATATCTCAGGCATCCACAGCCATGCAATGGCAAGAGCAGCAGAGCTGTGACCTCTAAGGCCATAAAAAGGACTTCCGAGGCCTTTTTGACAGGTGACTAGTGTGGACACAGGCCAAGTCCCCCCTCCCTGCCTCTCAATAGCTCTTTTAACCAGCAGGATGCCAAAGGAGGAAAGACAGATAAATATAGGCAAATAGCTAAGTACATTTAATACTAAATCTGTGACGATTTTTGAGTAAATTTGTTCGGAGCTCTAATTTCTGACATAGTTCACCTTCAGCACTAAAAAAGAATTAAGAGAAAGAGTTAGTAAGGGCAGATAGATGTTCTGTTCTTTGAAAATATCCTGGCAGATTATGCAATAGATCTAATTTGATTTTAGACTTGAGAAGGGCTTTTAGGCCAGATAGAAAACTGCCATATACATTAAGTTGTTCTAGTTTCTACCACAAAGTTGCACTTTGTTATAAAATGGGTCATACAAGATGTGCACCCTGGAGCCATTATTTTACAGAAGTATATGAACCACAAAATGGACAAAAATCAATTGTGATCTTTACACTACACACACACACACACACACACACACACACACACACACACACACACACACACACACCAAAAACATCTAGCAGACAGTAGCAATTTTTTGAATTCACTTACACAGTAATGCAAGGAGTGTCAATGAAGTCAGGGGCATTATCAGACTCATTACTGAGGCCACAATTGTTCTGACTGAGCACGAATTTGTTCAGAATGCAGATCTGTCTGCCTTTTTCCTAAAGCCAGTGGACTACTCTGTGAATGTCAGATACGGTACTGAAGTATATAGTAGTCCATAACTAATTATCTTACACAGCTTGGGGAGACCAGAATCCATAGGCGTCGCTGGAGCGTGGCGGGGGGCGGGCCGCCAGGGGGTGATGCGTGCAACGGGGTGACGCACGCACCCCCGCGTGCGTCACCTCCGTGACACGCGTCGCCCTCCGGACGCTCTGAGGTTGGCCCGGGAGCCGGCCTCAGAGCGTCCGGCCCTGCCGGCGCTCAATACGGGTACTTGAACGGTTTTTGCGCATGCGCGGACTGTTTTGAGGGCAAGAGGGCAGGCCCTTGCCCTCAAAACGGTCTCTGCGCATGCGCGAAAATTGTAAAAGTACCGGTATTGAAGCAGTGCATGGGCCTTCTGAAAGAAGGCCCTGGAGCGCCGGCCGGGCCGGACACTCCGAGGCTGGCTCACGGGCTGGCCTCAGAGCATCCGGAGGGCAATGCGGGGCGGGGGGGGCACCTGGGGCAGGGTGCAGCCGGGCCGCCCCCCAAAATCGCGGTGCGGCCTATGGCCGCGCCAATTTCAGGGGGGTCACTAGGGTGACGCGCCCCCCCCCCCCGCCTGGGGTGACGCGCGTCCTAGAGACGCCTCTGCCAGATTCTGCTAGCTGACTGAACCAGGATACTTCTTGATCTGGACACCAAGAGGGCCTTGGAAACTATCTTGACTTTTTATTATCTTCATCAGTGGGTCACTGCCTTGGTCTCCTATAATTCTGCTGCTGTGATCCTTGGCTGTGATGAAGAACATAAGAAGAGCCCTGCTGGATCAGGCCAAAGGCCCATCTAGTCCAGCTTCCTGTATCACACAGTGGCCCCACCAGATGCCTCAGGGAGCACACAAGACAACAAGATACCTGTGTCCAGTCGCCACTCCCTTGCACCTGGCACAAAGAAAACCTACTCCTACAACCAGGAGGTTGCTTATCCCCATCATGGCTTGTAAGCTGTGATGGACTTTTCCTCCATAAATCTGTCCAATCCCCTTTTAAAGGCATCCAGACCAGGTGCCATCACCACCTCCTGTGGCAAGGAGTTCCACAAACCAATTACACGCTGGGTAAAGAAATATTTTCTTTTGTCTGTTTTAATCCTCCCTCCACTCATTTTTAGCGGATGTCCCCTAGTTCTAGTGTTGTGTGAGAGGGAAAAGAACTTCTCTCTATCCACTCTCATCCCATGTATAATTTTATACGTCTCAATCATGTCCCCCTTCAGCCGCCTATTTCTAGACCGAAGAACCCCAAACGCTGTAGTCTTTCCTCATAAGGGAGATGCCCCAGCCCACGAATCATTTTAGTCGCTCTCTTCTGCACCTTTTCCAGTTCCACTATATCCTTTTTGAGATGTGGCGACCAGAACTGGACGCAAAACTCTAGATGCGGCCTTACCATCGATTTGTACAAGGGCATAATGATATTGGTTGTTTTATTCTTAATCCATTTTTTTAATGATCCCAAGCATGGAATTAGCCTTCTTCACAGCTGCCGCACACTGGGTCGACACTTTCATCGACCTGTCCACCAGTACCCAAGATCTCTCTCCTGATCCATCACAGACAGCTCAGAACCAATTAGCATGTATGTGAAATTTTGATTTCTTGCCCCAATGTGCATCACTTTACACTTACTTACATTGAAGCACATAAGAACATAAGAACATAAGAACAGCCCTGCTGGATCAGGCCAAAAGCCCATCTAGTCCAGCTTCCTGTATCACACAGTGGCCCCACCAGATGCCCCAGGGAGCTGACAACAACATGAAGGGGAACATGACAACATCTGACAACACGTCTTCACCACCCGGAAAAGTTTAGTGTCGTCCGCAAACTTGGCGTTTGCTGTGATTATCCCCAACTCCTGGTCATTTATGAACAAGTTGAAAAGCACTGGTCCCAAGACCGATCCTTGGGGCACACCACTTTTCACCTCTCGCCATTGTGAAAATTGCCCATTTATTTATTTACAATATTTTTTTTATTTACAATATTTTTATCCCTCCTTTCTCCCCAAAGGGACCCAAGGCGGCTACAAAAACAGAAAAACACCCACTCTCTGTTTCCAGCCACCCACTCTCTGACACCCACTCTCTGTTTCCTAGTCTTCAACCAGTTCCTAATCCATAGGAGAACCTGCCCCCTTATTCCCTGACTATGGAGTTTGTTCAGGAGCCTTTGATGAGGGACCGTGTCAAATGCCTTCTGAAAATCCAGATATATACTGGTAATATCCATGGGTTCTCCTACATCCACATGCCTGTTGACTTGTTGGATACCCTGGACCTTTCAGGCAGGGATGTGGATCAAGTATCTGACTCCAAGTCTTGAGTCAAGTCCCAAGTCGTTGCCCCCAAGTCCTGAGTCTTCAAGTCCTGAGTCTTTGGTTGCGAGTCTCTATCTATTTAATGGGGAAAACGGGTTTAAATCTGAATAAAATTCGACTTGTGATGGATCTAGCTGCATCCAGTGGCTGGGTCCACATCTGGTGGTGGAGTGAGCAGCACTGACCTCAGAGCCAGCACCGCTTACTCTGCAGGTGCCGCAAATGTGGCTTATGGCACATTTGCAATACCCTGTGCTGGTAGAGTAGTTGCTCCATAGGCGTGAAGATGCACAGGATTGTGCTGTAAAGAATTCAAAGCCTGTTGAGTTTTGAGTATGTGTTTTAGATCATTAATAATCCAAATAAATTACCATATATAGTTAGTGCACACACACCTTCTGTGTGATAAATTGGTACCTTTTTAGTTAATCATAAGCTTTTTTAATCAATTAATTTAACAGAGTAATCAATAAAGTTGTGGTTCTAGTTTTTTAGCAAGCAAACACAGGGGAAAAATGAACTTTTCTTTACTGTTTATTTTGTGGAATAATTTTTAGGCATCTCGATGAAACATCTGCAAGAATCCAATCACGTCTTATCACTCTCCAATTCTTTTTAATCTTGTCTTGGATTTGATATTCACAAAGCTAAGGTCATACCATGAATTTTACTTTTTTACAAATGTGAAGACTGTGGATGCAATCCACACCTCATTAAAGTCAATGGCCAAGTACCTATTGATTTTCAGGATTCTAGTGTTCACCACTTAAATATGAAAATGTTCAATATTCAACAGTACATAAAATAGAAAATCAAAAGGTCAGCTGTTGCATTTCCCTTTTCACACCTTTAAGAGTAGGGAAGAAGGGATTGGATATGTTAGTCATGGAGGGTGGGGGTGGGTGGGGAGGGGGTGTAACAGGGCAGTGGGAGGGTTAATCAGACCTGGGAGGGGGGTAGGACCGGCATCCTTGTCAGACGCCATATCCTATCCTCCCTCCCAGAACCCGAGCTCCAACACAGGACTGTTTGGTTCTACACCAGCTAAAGAGCTGGTGGAGAACTGAGTATCCTCATTGCGGAAACTGAGGGTTTACCCAAAGTAAGTGTGCAAATACCAGCTTATCCCAAGTAGATCTCCAGCCAGGACCTTCTCCGGATAGGATTCAGCATGGGTCACACAGCCCACACTGAACACCCTACACTGGGGGAGGATAGGATTGGGCTATCATACATGGAAGTGGCAAAAAAATAGCTATACATCTGTTGTGTATCCAGTTTGCATCTGACATTGCAAAACTTGTGCACTTTATTACATTTTCCATGATGTTTTGCATCTTAAAGTCTCTAGGCAGGTAAAAGTATTATTTGGGTCAGTGGAGTCTTATCCCTAGAACAAATATGCATATATATGTATATATTAAAAAAATTACATACATTTTTATTTATGTATGTGCTTAATTTAACTGGAATGTTAAATATCTCAGTGAGAGCCATAATGTGATTCCTATGGCCCAATATTATGGGAACGCTGCACCACCACAATTCACGCTTTACAGCTGTCGCAAATGGTGACATACCATTTTGTGCAGCCGGGCTGCTGCCTTGAACCAAAAGCCTTCCCACTAGCCCTGGTGCTGGTAAGTCAGCATGAGCGGTGGGTGAGAGATGGGCTGGGTGGAATGGGGGAGGGAGGGGTGGAATAGGGAGAGACCGGGGCGGGGAGGAGGGTGGATTAAGGTCTGGAAGGGGGTGATATCATGGGCAGTAGTGCCATTGATATCCTATCCCCCTTCCTGGCCTTTATCCACTTTCCCAGGTCCACTAGGACTTGTGCCAGCTAAATTGTTGGAGCAGGTCCAAGTAGACCCATTCAGGCAGTGGAGGCATATCCAGAGCCAAGGTTCCCTTACCTGGAAGAGACCTCCGGTACTGTCCCTCCAAATTGCTTTAATTAAAACCAGAGATGGGAGTGTTGAGGTAAATCTTCCCGAGAAGAGTATCCCATAAGTGACCTAATGTCTTTGATCCTGGAGCTTTGAGTCATAGTTCCATCTATTCAGATGTTCTTGTTAATAAATTGGAGCTGCCTTTATAAAATTCCATTAACCATCCCTGCTACTGAATTGCTCTGTGAACAGGGTTTTGCAGAAAGGTGCATTACTTATTGCGATTTCTTAATGCAATAAAGTTTATTGCTACCGTAAGTGGGAGAAATAACTTTGCATATGAGATAAACAGAGCCCTCCAGACAAGTCTTTGGGAGCAGGGTAAAGTAGGAGACGATTACTCAAATGTTTATTTGCCAGGGAAGTTGTAAATATGTTTCGTTTGTTTATTTTTTCCAAATAAATCTGTGTCATCTGTAGAACAGTGATAAGTCTGAAGCAGAATGGAATGAAAGGGAGTTCTTCCTCTAATTTCTTCATTACGTGATGGATCTGAAATGAGTCACTGACAGTGAAGCATCACATACAGGTGCTAATCTTTATCATTAGTGCAAAGTGCTGGCTTAATGATGCCTGTTTTCTATACCTTATTAATCACACTGCTGTGCAGTAAACAAAACCACAGGCAATAAACGGTGTTGTCCTCGGTTTTGTCCGTGCAAACAAGTGACAACCACTTTACTTGTTCTAATAATTAATAATTTGCAAAGTTACAGCCATGCTTCACTCGCTTGCTTGTGGTCTTGTTCTCTGTCAATGGGATTATTCATCATGAGAACTAAGCATCGATATCCAGTTGCTTTCCAAAAGACACATTTGTATGCAGCTGCATCTTGTAATTGTTGGGAAGCTGTATCTGTAGATCACTTTCTTGCTCTAATTCAGTAACAGGCAGCCACAAATTGAAGTCAAAGGCAATAATCAACACTAGGAAACCGGCTGCAATAATGCAACGCCAGGAAGCACATGCTCAGGTCTGATTTATCATTTATATGCAGATGTGCTGATGAAAATGAATGAAAAGATGGGGAAGGAACCTTGTAGTGTTCTGTCTCCATGAATCCTTAAGTGAAAAAAATTCAAATAAGTATAAAATATGGAATAAAAAGCACCAAGCAATTTAATTTCTGGAAGCAACGTGAGATAAATTTCCAGTCGTCATCTCTGCTTCAGTACGTATAGAGACAACTCAGTGGAAGAAGAAGGCATGTTTAATGTGCCATTAGCCCCTTTTCGGTGTTTGTTCTTGGTGACAGGGAGGCTTAAATCAAGTCATAGTTGCGTTAGCAAGGATGCTCTGGGGCTATGTGTTCAAGCTTATATGTGTGCACCCACAACATGTGCGTCTAAGGACCTCTGTGTGCTGGCCATTATGCACACACCTTGCAGACTGATAATGTCGGAAAAAGAGGAAAAGAAGGGACCTAGAGTCCAAGCTGGTGCAAAACAGTAACAATAGATTTATTGAAAGGATTGCTTACGATAATCAGGGAATGGAGAAAAATAGCATGTAAAGCAACATAGCCAGCAGTAAGTATATCTGATCAGAAAGCTGTTGTTGGTTGGGGAATACTAGAAGGAGGGGGTAACAATTACAAGATGCAGCTGCATACAAATGTGTCTTTTGGAAAGCAACTGGATATAGATACTTAGTTCTCATGATGAATAATCCCATTGAAAGAGAACAAGACCACAAGCAAGCGAGTGAAGCAGGGGATTAGCAAGGAGATGCTTAAGAAGAAGATGTGGCATGTATGTAAAATGTTGAATCTCCCAGGAACACACAAGATTTCTAGCAAGGCCCAATGCTAGCAAGGTGTAGAGGATATAGCAAAGAGAAGGGCAGATTGAGGCTGGGACAGTATCAGCGGCAGCTGTGCTGCCAGTATCCTATCCCCTTTAGTGACCTTGATCTGCCTTCCCAGGTCAACTTGGACTTGCCCCAGCTAAATTGCTGACACAGGTCTTAGTAGATCCATGCAAGTGGTGGAGGCTTACCCCGGGGCAAGGGAACAGCTATTCCCTACTCAGAGAACTCCAGGATTGCACCCCCCCCCCCCGTAGGATGCAACACACACTCTGGTGGTGCAGCTACATCGAGGGGGGTATTTGATAGGATTGGGCTGTTTGTCTCTGAAGCCAGGAGCTCTTATAGGGCTCCTGAGGATTGAAAAAGTAAATCCTGATATGTCAGGGCAGGTAACAGAGGGGAGGGAAAAGAGGAGCTCTGGGGTCACAGCAAGAGGTAACCAGGCACAGATACTCGGGCACCACCAGTGGGTAGCCTGAAACCTGTTTTGACCTGTTAAACAAAAAGCTCAGTCAGGGCACAGGGCAGGGCAACCAAGATGAATGACGGAAGGGTATGGATATTTGGTTATTACAATAAAGGGTCTGGGGAGACACTGGGTAAAGAAGATACTGTAAGAAGGTTCTCAATAGCACTGGGACCTCTTGATTGGATCGTATTGATTGAATTTGGCCTTTGTCTGCAGGAGTCTTCCATTTATTGGGCTTGTGCAAGGCACTCACATGGCTTACAGAGGCTTGCAGTAATATGGCCAAAGGTTCTACCGTACCTCTGCAGGGATTTTTGAGTGCAAACTCTTGCCCTGAATACAGTGATGTTATTAAGTTACTTTTTAATTTTACTAAGAGGAGACATGTCACAGTGTGATGTCATATCATGTCTTACCACGGAGATCCTGTGTGGGTGTGTCCTGCATCCTTTGTATGTACAGTATAAGACTTTGTATGTATAAGGGACTGTTGGTGGCAGCTCTACAGTAATATATACAGTGAATACACTGTATTCACTGTTGGGGACTTGATGTTGGGGACTTGAATTATACCTTTAATTTCAGAGGCACTGCTGAAGAGTGAGCATGAGGTATAGAATCTGGTATCAACCTCTCAATGAAAAGGTACATTAAGATTAATTTTTAAACAGTTTCCATTTGCTCAGTAACTGTTTATCTTGCACGGCTCCCCTTGACAGCCTGCATTTTGTTTTTGATATACTCTGTCAAGCTATGTCTCATAACCAGCTTTGTCATTTGTAATGCAAAACTTATGATTTTTTTTTAAAGAAAACTTGAGATATATGTGGAAAAACTGAGGCATTCAGGAACATTACTTTTACTCTAAGCCAGAGGTTTTCAAACTGGTGGGTTGCGACCCACCATTGGAACCCAAAGCTGTCCTGTGCCCCCTTAAGGGGTGGGGACAGCATGGCAGTTGAAGGGATCCCGGGGATCACTGCAGCTGCGAAAACGTTTTTAAATGGAATTTCCAGACATCCCGGGGTCCTGGACTACCCTCTGCAGCCCCCCCACCCCGAGCTTCAGATCGCTGCTCCGTGGCAATTTATGACCACTTGGTCATAAATTTATAACCCTAACCCTCTGGAGGGCTCCAGGACCCCCAGTAAGTCCGGAAATACCATTTAAAAACTTTTTCCCGGTGGCGATCACCAGGATCGCCCCCACCCCCGTAAGCACTCAAAGTTCTCCCCACCTTGCGGGGAGAACTTTGAGAAACACTGCTCTATGCCCTGAGAGACAATACCCAAGATGAGCAAGGGAAGATCAAATACAATGTGTATTTGAGATTATCTCCATGGGATGATCTAGAGTAGCAATGAATACTTTTGTAAGCAGACTATTTTCCAACCTGTTATGGTAAAAGAATGTCAAAAGCCAAAATGGCAGGAATATTTTACTTTGCTCAATAATCTTAAAAAAATCTGTCAACTTGGCAAAGTTTGCTGTTTTGTACTATAGCAAGAAGAAAAATGTAATGCATCAGATCCACTCACACAATGTTATGTTAATATATATCTCATTTTCAAGTTCCTATTTACATTTTTAGATTGAGTTTCCTTGAGGTGTATAGCTCTTTACATGATTTTGCAATTCACAATATTCATTATTTGTTAGAACAGTGAAAACGTTATTGGCAATATGAAATCATGCCAGACATAGAGTCTTTGCAAAGTGAACACTCTAAATTTTACAAATCTAAAATCAAAATCGTGGACATCCACCCAAAGCAGAATGAATCATGCAAATGTTGTGGTATTTTTCATCATTCTAGACCTTTAGAAACACACCACTGTAGCATCATTGTTCAGTAACAACCTATTCAGGGTGGAGCCATTCAAGCTTGTTTAGATACACTGCCTAAAGAGAAAAACGTGCAATCATTCGGGGGATGAAGGAACAGACCTCATGTACTGATGTTGGGCAACAAGCAAAGGACTGTCAGTTTAGACAAGGCCAGTTCATTGCTAAGGCCCAGTGAAGCAGCCATCTCAAGTGGCAAATTGGCAAGAGTTAGTGGATTGGTGGAGGGTGCTCTTGCTTGCTCCCTGCCTGTCACCTCCACTGTAGACTAAGGATAGGTCGTTTATCCTCTCTCCCTCTAACCCTTGTAACAACTCCCCATAGCTTCTGAGACCCTCCATTCCTTGGTGTGCTACTGGGGAAGGGGCAAGCTAGGGGTGACAGTGGGAGACTTGGGTCAGTCTTGGGTTTCAGGTTAGTGATCTACCTTGGGTAGAGACAGAATACAGGTGGGCCCCCATATCCACTGATTCGCTATCCACGGTTTCAGTTATCCACGGATCTTGGGGACCCCCCCAGGCTTTTACTTTTTTCCCAGTAAGCTTAGTTTCTTCCTTAAATAAACAGGAGAAGCAGCCTCTGGCTGCTTATTACAGGCAAGTAGAATGAGACTAAGTACTAGAGAGGCTCTTCAAGGTTAACAGAAACCTTGCAGAGCCTCTCTAGGACTTAGTCTCGTTCTACTTGCCTGCAATGGAGGCTGGTTCTCTTTTTGTTTTAAGGAAGAAACAAAGCTTGCTGAAAGAAAAATAAGAGCTGGGGGCGCGCCTGCCTGCTCACAGGGGAGGCAGGGTGGGGGGGCCCTCAGGAAACCATGAAGGGGGTGTTTGCTCTTATCCGCGGTTTCAAGTATCCACGGAGGGGCCTGGAACATATCCCCAGCGGATATGGGGGCCCACCTGTACTGTGAGCTCAGAATATGATTTTTGAAAATAGCAAATGCCTGAATCCTCAGACATCTGACCGAGGCAATGAATGCCACACTATTTGTAATGCAATCTTAGCTATACAGCAAACAAATATCCTTGATGATTTTATAATGATGTGCATACTTATGCATGAGTCATCGTCTTAAATAGAAGAAGTACAAGGCAGCTAATGAAGATGAAACTGTGCTGTATAAACTTCTGAGATAAACCAGTGGCTAAAATGTTTGTGCAGCCAGAATCCATTTTAAGTGTTCCAATAATTCATGCATGAAATCAGAGAGAGAGAGAGAGAGAGAGAGAGAGAGAGAGAGAGAGAGAGAGAGAGAGAGAGATTTTACTTTGAAAATGATGATTAGTAATAAACTATCAACAGGTGACCAAACTGACCTTTGTTAGATGTCTCTGAATGTCACAGGCATTATGGCACCTACGCCACACTCCTGGAAATCTTTAAAGCAGTGATGAAGTAATCTTCAGAAAACCGCCCCCTCCGCCACCCACTGACTATAAAAATAAAATTTCCAATGTGCATTTTATCTGTTTTGAAATGCAACCTATTGCAGTTAATAACCTTGGGACTTTATTCCTTAAGCAAAACTTTTTTTTTTTTACTGATAGGAAGGGACAAAAACTAAGGCATATGCCATTTTCGTGGCATTTCACTTTGCAAAACAATGCGGAGTCCAATGGGGGGGGGGTTTGAGCAGATGCCATCATAGTTCCTAAGTTTGTGGAACCAAGATCATTTGCTTCCCAAACCCAAGCTACTCTTCCCTGTTGGCTGCAACATGTGCTGGGTTGTTGATACATACAGAGGCTTCTAGCAATGCCCTCACATTGCCAGCTGTGATTAGAGGAGGAAGGTTGGGTTGGTCTCCTCCGGGCATCTGTGCTTCTCTGGAGAAACCAAAGGATATACTCTGAATTTTAAGAGCAAATAATTGACACGGTGGTAAGACAGAGACCATGGGGTTGTAATAAGCAGTTCAGTGAAAATACTGAGATGCGGATGTGAAAAAGGCCAATTACATACTAGTGGTTATTAGGAAAGGATTGAAAACCAGGCACCCAGTATCATAACGCCTTTATAGAAACATATGGCGTGACCACATATGGAATATTGGTTGGTAGTTACAGTTATTTCAAAAAAGATATCGTAGAACAGTGAAAAATACAGAAAAGGGATTGTTCACCTGACTGATCACCCCTCCCTACAAGTAAAACCTAAAGCATTTTGAGGACTTTAATTGAGCGAAAAGGACAACTGAGGGGAAGATGACAGATGTATAAACTGAGGCACGGTGAGGAGAAAGTGAAGAGAAAGGTGTTTTTCTCCTCTTTCATAACACTCGAACGCAGGAAGATCACCCAGTGAAAATGATTGGCAGTGGACTCAGGAGAGATGAGAGAAACAGTTTCCTTACATGACGCATTATTCATTTATAGCTGCACTGCCACAAGGTATGGTAGCCTTGTCTTTTCATTTTATTTGACTTAACTCATTTATATACCTCACCATCAACTGCATTTCCAAAGACGTAATAAAAACACACAAGAGAAATCTCCAACAAAGCAGCAGTCAAGCTAGCAACCAAAATGCATACAACCTGAAAAGGTCTGAAAGAACAAAGAAGTCTTCATCTGTCACCAGAAAAATAACAGTATAGGTGCCAACTTAGCCTCCCTAGGAAGGGAATTCCATGAGCGGTGCCACTACCAAGAAGACCTTCTTTTTGGTAGCCACCAACCTTAGTGGCTCAGATGGTAGGGGCATCTGGAAGAGTGCCCCTGAGCTGAATGTGTTCTTAGAGCTCCTTCAAATACCCAGGTCTCAGACCACAGAGAGCTTTGAAGATCAGCAGTGGCACTGTGAATTGCTCTCAAAAATGGACCAGGGAGTCAGTGAATTTATGTTCCCAATGTTCTGCCCCAGTTAGTAATCTAATAGCTTTTGAACTAACTGTAACTTCCAGACAGTCTTCAAAAGCAGACTCACATAGATTGCATTAGAGTAGTGAGTCCTGAAACTTACAAGGGTTTGGACAACTGTGGCCAGGCTATCACAGTTCAGGAGAGGTTTTAACTGGCACACCAGCATCAGCTGATGAAAGGCACTCTGTGCCAGAGAGACCACTTGGGATTCTAGTGATAAAACTGGGTTTAGAAGTACAGGTTAAGTTAGCCTTACCAGCATCCCGGAATTGAGGCTGGCTTCGGCCTAGACCGGACCTGAGCAGCTGCCAAGGATGTATTGCGTCTGTCCAACAGGGTTCCAGCTTCGGTTGCGTCGTCGACTGGAAGTTCCGGAAGCAGGAAGCCCATTGGACAGACGCAGTGCATCCTTGGGAGCTGCTCGGGCCTGGACTAGGCCGAAGCCAGCCTCGATTCTGGAACACTGTATCCCTTATTCGGCCTGCTTGGAACAAGAAGTTGCCTGGATTTTAGATTTGTCTGGATTTTGGAATATTTGCATAAATATAATGATATATCTTGGGGATGGGACCCAAGTCTAAACACGAAATTCATTTATATCTCATATACACCGTATATTTAATTGTTTTAACTGTTTTAATTCTTGATTTTAAATGTATATATGTATTTTAATGTTTTTATTGTAAGCCGCCTTGGTTGCCCTTGTGGGAGAAAGGCGGGGTATAAATTCAATTAATAATAATAATAATAATAATAATAATAATAATAATAATAATATACGTAGCCTGAAGGTCATTTTATACAATATTTTAAATAATTTGTGCCCCAGTATGTCTTGCGCTATGCCAGGCAGGTGCTTAAAAAAGTTTCCAAGGAGTGTACTTCAGGTGTACTTCAGCCCCCTTCCTTCCACCTTGGCTCAACCCCCTCCCTTGAAGCCAATTACAGAAGTCAGATAGCTGAGATGCCTCTCTCTCTCTCTCTGCTCCTAACTGCAGCACTATGCAGGAAGTACCCACAGAGGACCCCCAGAGTTCCAGGAATATGCAAGTACTACAGTTACCATGTTTTCATTCAAAATACTGGAATAGATACCTTCTTCATTAATATGCTTCTGGGAGAGGAAAGAGGAAAATAATGCCATTTGTGCTATTTAAATGCAATCGTGTATTTTGTACTTAAGTATATGTGCAAAACCTAGCATGGGCAATGGCTCCTAATCACAGCGACCTAAGCTGGGGTTTAATTCAAATCTTAAGTTACCTGTAGGAAAAAGACAGGGTGGAAAGTGTCCTGCCAGGGATTGTCAGAAATAGAAAACCTTTGCTGTGTCGGTGATTATGTTGGGCTGCTACCTCCTTACCCTATTCGGCTCAGTTGGGTGGTTTTCTCGCCTGCTTCTTGAGACCTCCTGCTCCTGCCATGCTGTGCAGATGAGAATGGTCTGAACTGGCATGATATAGTTCAGTTGTTGAAGCTAAGGGAGAGGGGTTGACCTGGAGCAGTTCTTGAATGAGAGAATATGTCAGCAATTGTGAGAGTCTGGAGAAAGAGCAAAGTGTACATGCAATGAATAATAAGAGAATGTATAATGTTGACTCTGCTTGCTGTGCCAACTTCTCGGCATAGATTTTGCCCAAAGATAATTCCTTAATTACAGTTATATTTCTTGTATCTCATGTTGATTTAGGGCATTTTCTAGATGTTAAATCTATTACAAGTGTTCAGATATTCCGGGCTGAAAAAAGAGTAGGCACTCCTTTGCTATAATGATTAATGTGATTTGTCGAGATTAACTTTAGGAGAAAAGTGCTTTAAACTGAATTATAGTAATAAGAGTTTATACCTCTGAAGATCAAATGGCCATATTTGTCATTTTAACATAAATCCCTATGAATAAAATATGTTTAAATTCTTTAAAATCCTTTATGCAGTGGCAGCGATCCAAAATGAGCTGTAAATCAATAATTGTTTTTATATCCCTGCTGAATTGCACAATCATATTTATTTATTACACTTTGCAATTTAGCCCACATGTCTTGGTTTTAATTTTTCCATTTTTTTGGATCAAAGTCTCAGAAGCTGTTTTGCTTGTACATCATTTGCCATAACTCTGGGGTGATAGACACATTCTTTCTTTTTGTGGTGATTTTTGCAAGGTGACTTGAATTTGTATTGGCATGTTCTTTTGGAGAAAATCTTCATACCATAAGTGGTTGATTGCCTGATCAATACTTGCTTTGTTCTTACACATAACATCAGTAATCTGGTATAGCACAGTGGCAGATACGTGATTGAGCTGCAAAGCAGCAGGGATGTGGATCAAGTTTCTTACTCCAAGTCTCAAGTCAAGTCCCAAGTCTCTGGGTCCAAGTCTCAAGTCAAGTCACTAACGCGACTTGAGTCCGACTCAAGTCCGAGTCAATAGACTCAAGTCTACATCACTGTAAATCAGGGCAGCCCCAGTTTGAATCTCTTCTTCCCTGCCATGAATTTGTTAGCTGTTCCTCGGCAACAAAATCCCAACTGAAACAGATGATGGCACTTACTGTACCTTACAGGGTTGTTGTGAGAAGTACATCAAGATAGTAGATGCACATGCAGAAAGCTCTACACCAGAGGTTCTCAACCTTTGGAGGCCCAGGTACCCCCTATCACGATCCAATTTTCTGAAGTACCCCCTGCTAATTAACTGCTAATTAATTGGATTAATCAATTAATTAACTAGGAAATTAATCATTAAATAAAAAAGTACTAAAACAATTTTAAATGTGAAAAAATGTCTCGTTTAACTCTCTCTCTCTCTCTCTCTCTCTCTCTCTCTCTCTCTCTCTCTCTTTCTTTCTGAGAGAGAGAGAGAGAGAGAGAGAGAGAGAGAGAGAGAGAGAGAGAGAGAGAGAGAGAGATGCAAGGATCTCTTTTTTTCTCCCCAAGTCACACTTCACAAAATCAGCTCCTCCCTCCCCCACCCCACCAAAGTTAATTTTCCAAAGTACAAAAATAAGCCCAAAACCAAAATCAGAGAGACAGAAGGGCTCCGAAAATAAAAAAAATTAAAATCCATGTTAATTAACTCTTAATTACCTGCTGATGGGGCAGATAAGTGGCAGGGCTTGGCATACCCCCAGCAAGAGGTCCGCGTACCCCTAGGGGTACCCGTACCACAGGTTGAGAACCTCTGCTCTACACAAATACAAAGTATTGTTATAATGTGTACAAAAAGGTTCTGTGTATGCTGTTCCTGGTAGTGGATATCTTCAGCCACCTCTTGAAGTTCTCAACACTGAATTTGGAACAGCACATATAATGTCAAGCAAATGATTGATCTGGTCAATTTTGAATCCATCTCACTTACCTCATCTTGGACTGTTGGAAGAGGTCTTGGATTCTGGCTCCTGGTTCTCCCCAACTGGTGATTGGTGCTGTCAACGCCAACAATGCCACTGATCACTAGGGAAGCTAAGCACTTGGAGGTTGTTGCCAGGTGTGCTTTTTAACACGTGTAAACAAGAGCACACCTTCTCATGTGCTGTGATCCTGTATAGTAGCCCATGAAAAGCAGAATGGTTCAGTGGGGAATGAAGAGGGACGCAAGGGTGAGACGGTGCAACAAACTTTTATTATGGGGATATACAATAATAGGGAAGGGGAATTAAAATTACACCAAAATAAACACTCTTGCACACCACAAAGGCTCATATGAAGGAGTCAAATGATAGAGGCACCAAGAACATGTTGTTACTTTGACTACATCGAGACAAAGCTCATCAAGGAACTTGATGGTTTATCTCCAGTTCTAAATAGGACCTTCCATTGTTCTCACACCTGGCTGAGGGTGCGTTAGCTCTGTTCAGGAGGCCAGTTGCTCCATTAGCATGGCTCCTTGATTGAATTTGGCCATGGAGGTGATGGGGACAGCTAAGGTTGGAGAGGCTTTTTGTATTTTGCTGCAAGTCAGGAAGCTCCTAAAAGGTAGCTTTTGTTCCCATGGTCAAATGTGTTGTGCAAGCAAGGTGTGGTTGAGCATGGAATCTTCCAAGCGGCAGGTAAGGCTGCATCCAAGCCAGGATGATAAGAGTGAGCAAGAGAAGTGATTGCACCGGACACTTCCTCTTAGCCTGGGGATCTGAGGCCATCAGGACTGTTCCTGGATTATGTTTCTGGCCCCAGCTGTGCTCTCTTAGCAGGCACTCAGCACAGCTCGCATCCCTTTGCATGTTTTAAATAAAAGAAATAAAAAGACTTGTCAGGCAGCACGACGCACATTAGGGCCCTTGTGCGTACATAAAAAATGCAAATTGTCCAATATTTATTTCGCAGCAGAGCTGAACACAGGGGGCCCCTTGGCTGCAGCAGATTCCATATAGATTTTGCAACACAGAAACAACAAAACAAAAAGAAATTCACTGTGTGGTTAGGTGAATTGGCCCTGATGGTCACAGGGGAAAAAAAAACCCGCTACGAGATTTAAAAGACTCCAAAGGTAAAAAGAATATAGAGAAGGAAATAATCTAGAAGTACAGACTATGTATATGGCTACAGTACTATAGCCAGGTGTGGCCTCCCCATGAGGCTTGGTGAACCGGGTTCTTTGATTGGCGGGTTAGGGGAGGTGGCGGATTGGTATGAGTACCCCGCAATCTGCGCCACAGGCTTCGCTCAAGGTGGGTTGGAACGGTGAGTTCCGCACTGTGCTAACCTCCGTGTACTCTCTGTCATGAGGCGGCCCCACCCCCTCGCCATCAGAGCCATTCAGTGCAGCGAAGGCAACACGCAGAAGACTCCCTGCGCGTAGGCTTACCATATTTTTCAAACTTCAAACCGGGACACCCCCCCCATACCCCCCGAGGTAAATAATTAATTAATGTCAAAGCAACGAAAAAGCAAGGCCAAAGAACCACAACCAATCGTAAACCACAACGAAAAAGCCATCAGAAACAGCCCAAACCAACCGCAAACTACCCTCCACCACGAAAAAGCAATTCTAAACCACAACAAAAAAGCAGAAAAAAAGCATAAATGTCACAATAAAGCAGAAATCCACATAAGAAATCCTTTTAATGAATAAATTATCGAAGAAAGGGGGCGCGAAGCGCCCCCTTTTTCCACGCGCAGCGCGGCCGTTTTTTTAAAATAATTAATTAATAAAGTAAAGGGGGTTTCGAAGCGCCCCCTCTTGCCGCGCGAAGCGCGTCCGAAATTTTTAAATAAATAAATAATTTTTAAATAATTAATTTATAAGGTAAAGGGGGCGCAAAGTGCCCCCTCTTGCCGCGTGAAGCGTGGCCGAAATTTTTAAATAAATAATTAATATTTCTATTAAAAATATATATTTAAAAAATACGCTTACCTGGTCGCTGGTCACTGGTCGGTGGTCGCTGGTCGGTGGTCGCTGGTCGGCCCGAGGTTGAGAAGCAGGCTGTGCCTCCCAGCGGCTCCATGCAACACGGGCAAGAAGCAGGCTGTGCTTCTCCCGGTGCCGCTGGTCTCGCAGCGGCACCGGGAGAAGCACAGCCTGCTCGCCTGCGTTGCGCGAGCCCTGGAGCTCGCGCAACACGGGCAAGAAGCAGGCTGTGCTTCTCCCGGTGCCGCTGGTCTCGCAGCCGCACCGGAAGAAGCACAGCCTGCTCGCCTGCGTTGCGCGAGCCCTGGAGCTCGCGCAACATGGGCAAGAAGCAGGCTGTGCTTCTCCCGGTGCCGCTGCGAGACCAGCGGCACCGGGAGAAGCACAGCCTGCTCGCCCGCGTTGCGCGAGCCTCCAGGAGGTTCGCGCAACACGGGCAAGAAGCAGGCTGTGCTTCTCCCGGTGCCGCTGCGAGACCAGCGCAGCCTGCTAGAGGCTCGCGCTGGCCGGGCAAGCAGGCTGTGCTTCTCCGGTCTCCCAGCGGCACCGAGCCGCTGGGAGATCGGAGAAGCACAACCTGCTTGCCCGGCCAGCGCGAGCCTCCAGCAGGCTCGCGCAACACGGACAAGCACTGTGCTTCTCCCGGTGCCGCTGACGACCGGGAGAAGCACCCGCTCGCCGCGCCGCCATCTTCTTTTTTTTTTTAATTTTAAACTTACCGGGCAGCATCTTGGGTCACGAAATCTCACGTGATCCAAGATGTCGGCGCCCAAATCTCGTGAGGGCAGCATGATGCCCTCACGAGATTTGGGCGCCGACATCTTGGATCACGTGAGATTTCGTGACCCAAGATGCTGCCCGGTAAGTTTAAAATTTAAAAAAAAGATGGCGGCGCCCATTCGTCCCCCGGGACACGACCGGGAATCGGGTCCGATTTCCGGGACTGTCACGGCGAAACCGGGACGAATGGTAAGCCTACCTGCGCGTTGCCTTCACCACACTGAATGGCTCCGACGGCGAGGCCACCTCATGTCGGAGAGTACACGGAGGTTAGCACAGTGCGGAACGTACCGTTCTGCCCCACCCCAAGCAATGCCATTGATCTGCGCCTACCACTACCTCCACTAGACTGCTGCCCACCCAGCCACTTCCCCATGTGCTCTTATCCTCTTCTTGCTCTCTGAGAGTGAGTGAGAGGAGGACCAGAGGACTAGGAGTAACTCACCTCTTTCTTTAGTGCCATTGCCACAAGCAAGCGGTTGCAGAGGTGGGGCAGGAGGCTGCTGTGGTCCTAATCCAGTCATTTCCCTTCCAGGGGAGCAATTGAAATGGGATTGCTCCTCCACCACCATCTTTCCTGCCCGGATGCTTCTTCAATACAGGGACCCTGCAGAAAGTGGCAGCAGAGGATAAGAGGCGCAGTCCAGAATTCCTCTGCTGCCAACTCCTGGCCTCTTCTTCAAGCAGGCGACGCAACCAAGGCTGTGATGATGTGTTGGGGGAATGTGTGTGCACAAAAGCAAGAGTTATGTGGACATTTTGGGTGCACTTTGCCTCGTCTGACAGTAGTTACTGAAACTCTGTTAGTTTATTTAGAACTTTTTGTCTGGTATTACAAGATGATAGGTTAGCTCTAAGCGGCTGAAATAGCAAACGTTTCAAAAAAACATTTTGACTGTTGTTTCTGTAGGCCCTGTTTCCCTCTCTTTTATATGGCAATGGAATTTTGGAAAGCAAAAGTAAAATAGGAACTTGTCATTTTTTTCTGTCCCATAAATGGAGAAGATTTTCAGGGCCCTCGAATGATATCACAGAAGAGATGTATTGGATAAACAAAGCTTTACTACATTGTGCTTTTATACCATATTGCAATAAAAAGGGCTGCCTACATCTGATTGTAGTTGCTTTGTCAAGTGTTGGGTGTCCAGTGCAAGAAATCTGAAAGGTACCATCAAAGGAAACACAAACAATAGATAGAGGGAACTGTGCAAACAGAAGACATGTGTGTTTATTTTATTTACAGAATTTTACTCTAGATAAACTTTGAGATTTTTTTCCTTTAAACATTTCACTCTTGAGAAAATAGGATTGGGTTTGTATTGGAAGCCTGGGAGGGCTTTTAGAACAGGATGTAGGAAAGAATGGCACAGGTACTGAGATTGCACAATGGATATATCAACACTACATATATACATACTACATATACACAGGGATGTGGATCAAGTCTCTGACTCCAAGTCTCGAGTCAAGTCCCAAGTCTCTGACTCCAAGTTCCGAGTCTTTGGTTGCAAGTTGCGAGTCCCTATCTATTTAATGGGGAAAACGGGTTTAAACCTGAACAACATTGGACTTGTAAGGACCTGGGATATTCACAGATATTTCTGTAAAACATGTGCTGTTCCAAGCAAGGCTGCTTTCTGTAGTTGGTGTGTAGTGATTTCATTTACACCTAGGATGTCCAGATGTTTTTCAAATTCTTTTGGTATTGCGCCTAGTGTGCTGACAACAATTGGTACAATTTTAACTTTTTTCTGCCATAGGCATTTGTCTTCAATTTGCAAATCTTTATACAGTATTTCATGATCTTGTCCTGTTCTTTCTCTTCAGTTCTTGCATCTCCAGGTATTGCCACATCTATTGCCACATCTGCCATCCAGATCTGCTTCATTTCAACAATTGTCAGATTTGGGGTGCTGTGGGCTAGGTGTTCGAATACAAAAATATGAAAACCTTATAATTATATATACTATATTTTTACTATTTTAATCCCACTTTTCAATAAAAAAGTTCACAAAGCGGTTTACAGAGAAAACCATATATTTGCAAAGCATGTGTTCTCCCTCTGAAGTATGTCCCATCCCTTTGGGCCTTCCCTGATTCAAATCTCACCGCCATCATAAACTCATTAGCAGCGCAATCCTATTCAACTTATGCCACCGTTGTAATCAGCGGCACAGCGAGAACGGGAGGCCCCAGAACGGAAAGGGGATTCAAATCCCCTCCACAAGGGGAATTCAAAGGGGATTTGAATCCCCTTTCCGTTCTGGGGCCTCCCGTTCTTGCTGCGCCGCTGGTTACAATGGTGGCATATGTTGGATAGGATTGCGCCCTGGGTGACATTAGACATGCAACTCCCTCTCAGCTTCAGCTTCCAGCTCACCTACTTTACAGCATTGTTGTAAAGTTCACATCAAGATAATACAGTACCTGCAAAGTGCTTTGCACACTCAAAATACACCATACAAATGCTATTATTATTTATTACAGAGTCAAAGTACTGTATGCACAAATTCATAAAGTTCTGTGGAACACATAAAGATCTCCTTCATTTGCGGTGGGGAAAACTTAATGTTACAAAGATTTACAACCAGCAAAGGTGACTTGTTAACCATCGCCTATGTGTAGCCAGTCCTCTGGGTAAAAGTGGATGCTTATGGTATTTGCCTTTTCCCTGCTCTACAGCCTAGAGATCACTAAATGGATCTGCAAATAGCTTTTCAGAAGAGGGTCCTGCAGGTATTTCATCGTTTAGTTCTGCATTAGTGACTTCTATTTGGTTTATGGTTCTGCATTAAACAAGGCTGTGCAAATTGCAAGACAACTCAGTCTATTTAAAGTTTCTTTTTCCCTGCAAAGGGTGAAGTGGTGCCATTATTTATCAACTAGGAAAAAAAAATAGGTGCATCTTATTGATTTCACTAGTGGTGTCTTGGTTCTTTCAAAGCTCATGCATAATGGATGCTTTCTGATTATTTCACTCCTCCGGCCCCCACCCACTTCTTTTTTGTTTTCTTTTTTCAAATACTGAATCCCAAGAACAGGCTGAAAGATTTGATTGTATCAAAATATGACGCCCAGTATTTGTAAAAATCAAACTGGCAAAATGGAGCCTAGAGTTATTGTGGCTAGGTTGCAATTGATTCTCGCCCAAAGTGTTATAGAGAACAGAAACCCATTAACATTTCAGGAAGTATTATTTTCCTTTCTTTCTTTCTCTCTCTCTCTTTTTTTAAAACTATGCACAAACTTCACAACTATACAAAATTAGCAATATTTATTATAATAAATTATAATCTAGATGGATAATAATCTAAGAAGCATGTAAAGTGACAACATTCAGGTGTTTAAGATCACACACAAATACTACTGCTGAAACAGTACAACACCCCCCCCCAACCCCCTCATATTTATTTCTTAAAGTAGAACTTACTTGTCCAAATTTCTCAAGAAATATAATTTCAGTTCAATGATGTAATCTATGTTTTAGGTCATATTTATTTATCAATAATACATAGAAAATGGGATGCTGCTTTTAAAATTACAAGGAAAATATAAACATGTACTACTTGATGTACCGGATGCTGTCCCCTGCCACCTTAAGGGGCGCAGACAGCATGGTGGTGACCACAATCCTGGGAATCGCTGCTGCCGGGGAAAAATGAAATTTTTGGACTTACCGGTGGTCCTGCAGCCCTCCAGACAGTGCGAGGATGCCCATGCCCCCCCCCCCGAGCTTTAGATCACCTTTCTGTGGTGATTATGGCCACTTCCAGTTTTCGGACAAAAACTGGGTCATAATCACCGCTCTGCGGCAATCTAAAGCTCGAGGAGGCCCGTGGAGGGGACCGCGGGCCTCCCTGCATCATCTGGAGGGCTGCAGGACCCCTTGAAAGTCCAAAAATACATTTATTTCATTAGTATATTGTACTGATTTCATTTTTTATTAATATATTGTACGGATGCGTGAACAATATACTAATGTCAATTCCAAGGCAATAATAAAAGGAATGGATCACAATACTGGTCTCATTGATAGGTGAAGTAAGATCTGGTGGTTGGTGCCTCCCCAAAGTACAGTTCTTCCACCTAACATGCCCACCCATTCATACGTCTCCTTCCCTCAGCTTCATCCACACCCAGAGAACCCAGAAATCATGTGATGCCGTGTCATCATGATATTACGCCATGACATCACAACATTACACATCTAATTGGGCCCCACAGCTACTAAGGCCAGGCCAGCCCTGATGGAGGTCTCCTTGGGGTAAAGAGACGTTCATCCCCTTACCCTGGGTAACTCCCCCCAGGTGCCACAATGGGGCCACTTGGTAACTAAGCAGTCTTGTGTCAAGGAAAAAGGCCAGGGAGGGAGGACTAGATATGGTGCGCTGTGGTGTCGCTGATCCCCTCCCGGACCCAATCTGCCCACCCCAACCCTGTTACACCTCCTTCCTGCTGTTCCCCTGCCCTTCCCCAGCCCCCATGCCGCTCAGAGCAGCCTTACCTGCTCCAGCGCACAGGGCTTCAGGAATCAGTGCCAGCAGGATGGCACAGGCTTTCCTGCTGGCAACAGCTATTCTCTGGATGTTGCAACATGCAACTTTACGGCCTGCTTGCAACACCCTAGGCTGGTGCAGCGTGTGCTGCACTGGCATAGGCTCTCAATAGGATTGCGCTGTAACAGATGTTTCTAAATTCATTTCCCTTTCTTAATTAACCAATGTCTTAAGTAATAAATCCGGTTATCAGTTGAACGGAAGAGGGCTAATTTGTCATTGAATAATCACAATTAGCACATGTAATTTAATTTACATATCACCAAAACCACAATACAGGTGCCCTTTCAAGATATTGAAAGACAAGTGCGGTTTAGTACATAAAAGCTACCACTGAGAGTTAGAGGGAAAGGTCATCTTTTAATATTTTCTTTTCACTCCCTATTACCATAACAACCAGATCCAAAATAGCCTTAAAAAGAAACAAACCATTTTGCCCTCAATTCTCAGTATTTTCTTTTCTTTCCTCACTAATTAAAATTGGCCCCGACCAATTAAACCAACTAAAGCTCATTGCCCTTAAGTAATTGTGGTGTGTGCTCCACCCACCCCCTCATCCCAAGGGGGCGGCTCCACCGACTTTGGCTGAGGAAAGGACATGGATGTCCCAACGGATGCAGCGCACACTCATGTACAGTCTTGCTTTCACTTTAATGGAACTTGGAACTGGAAAACGCAAACATAAATGATAAGTTGCTTCACCTCACTGCTTGTCTCTCTTCTTTCTGCCACGCTGAGACCCTCATGTTAGGCCAGGAGGGAGGTCTCAGATGGAGGCCCTGCATGCTCAGGGGAAGGGGGGCTCTGCAAGAGAATTACAGCTTCCAGATAATAAAGCAGACCACCCTAGCCCCAGGCCTTCTTCTTTCCCTGCAGGGTTCCTTCGGGGTGCCAGCCTCACACAAAGTGAGCCCCCCTGGAGATCTTGCTGGGGATCCCTGTACTCTGGGTCCTGGCTGCCTGGCACTGTTCCCCTAAGCCCCCCCCCAAGCACTTCTGCTGTCTTCTTTCTTCCTCCTTTGCCTCCTCACTCTCTATCTGCCCCTCTCCTCCTGACGTCTCTGCTTCGCTAGCCTTCTCGATGTCTTCCCAGGATGCTCTGCTTTGTCCCCACTGGCCTCTTTTATGCAGTCTCTCCCCCCACTGATGACGTCCCCTCGCTTCTGTTAAGCACGCTAAGCATAGCCTTTCTCAACAACGGAAATTTGTTTTGTATCCCAGCCAACGTGTCCAAATGTCCGCTAGTCCCATCTTGCTTCTGGCCATGTTGACGCTTACGATCTGGCTTTGCGGCAGTCGCTCAGCAAATGCAAGGGCTTCCAGTCCCAGCTGACAGGGTGGCTTAACAGCAAGACCCTGCACTTCTACTAGAAGGTTGTCACTCAATTTAATAGAGGTCAGGAAGGAAGCATATGAGAGGGCTCCGACAGCTATAAAGCAGCAAAATAAGCAGTGCCTGAAATGGAGAAACCCACTGCAATGCAGAGATGTAATATCACTGCAGGAACAAATAGCATAGTTCTTCTCTAGCAAGTTAGAATAGGGAAAGGCCGAGTATTCAACAAAGTGAGGGATGCAGGAAGGCCACAGTCAGAATTCGTCACAAACAATAATCCGTTGTTTTAGCATCTTGACTTCCAGTAATTCGAGTTGGCCCAGCTTCGCAGGCAAGGCTCCTGTCCTGTGCTTTGGACAGCTGCACGACATTCAATGGAGGCAGCTTTTCCTATCATGGCATCAGTCTGCACCAGGAAAGCTGTCCTTGTACAGTTCTCTTTAGCAGCTATTAAGGGTGTAAGAGTCAGCCCATCATCAACCCAAGATGATGGCAACAGCAGCAATAACTTTGTATCCAGTCTCAAGAGCTGTGAGAAAGCAGATGCTTGAATTTACTGCTATTTTATTGTGATACTTTATCTTTTATTGTTTATACTTTGATTTGTCCTTGATTTTAAAAAAGGAAAAAAGAATAGAATTTAGGTATCTATACAAAACAGAGGTGAAGCAGCTGCAACTTTGACTGAATAGTCTCATTGGGCTGTGGTTACATCCTATTGTTGTACAGCCCAATCCTATTGTTTCACACCCCCCCCCCCGATGTGGCATCAAAATGGCTACCGCTGCATCCTGCCATGCAGGGGGACAGTCCAGGAGGTCTCCTCTGGGTAAGGGAACAATCACTTACTGGCCGTTGTTGTCACGCCTCTTCCGCTGGCACTCTGGCAGCGTGCTACTCAACGCAGCCACCAGGGACACTGGCGGGAAGGCTGGAGACTTCCCACTGGCGCCAGCAGATTCAGAGCCACAGCCAACTCAGGTAAGATGGCAAGGAAGGCAGGAGGGGAGGCGGGAGCGTGGAATGGGGGAAGGGAGAGAATAAAAAGTAGGCATCTATACAAAACAGAGGGGAAGCAGCTGGGGGGGACGCAGGGGGTCTACTCGGACCTGCACTATTTAATTGGCTGGTGTGGGTCCACGTAGACTTGTGCCATGGGATCAGGTCCAGGAAGGGGGATAGGATTCGACAGCTGTTGCTGCTGCCGAACCTGCCCCCTTTCCGGACCCAATCCACCCATCCCTTCCCCTTTTTACCACCCCGTTTCCACCCTCCTGTCGCCCCATCACCACCTCGTTTCGCCCTCCCTGCCCTGTTCTACCCTCCCTCCACTCCTTCCACCTCCCCTTCTATCTTACCTGGGTTGGCAGTGGCTCTGGATCTTCTGGCACCAATGGGAAATCTCTGGCCTTCCTGCCAGCGTCCCTGGTTGTTGCGCTGAGTAGTGCGCTGCAAGAGCGCCTTTTATGATTGGTGCTGACTGCTTTACGGCAGTCAGTTCCAGCGGTTGAGGTGCGATGACAATGGCCAGTAAGTATAGGATTGGGTCAAAAAAACAACACAATTTTTGCAAACTAATACAAAGGCATAAAACAGCAAAAAGGATGCAGAAAAATAATAAGCTATATCGTTTACCACTTTGCAGATGAAAGGAGAATTCATAATTGAATTGCTGCCAAGTTTGAATATTTGCGGAGGCCTAAAAGAAAAAAAAATCTTGAGTTGCCACCATGGTATTTCAAAATAGATGCCTCAGTCTGTCATGAATAATTGGTACTGCATCCGTTGTATCATGGCATCAGTAATTTTCACCTGTTTCTTATGTTTTGGAAAAATTTAACTAAAAAAATAATATGCCAGGACTGGAAGACAATTTAGGGAGAAATTGCATGATTTATGGTTTTAATTAAAAGCTTTTAAAGCTTTAATTAAAAAGCAGACACATATTTAGGGCACTTCAACTCACATTATGGAAAGGGATGGTTGTGGTAAATGATCATTGCCATTTTCACCTGTGGATTGTACTCTATGGATGGTCTCCTGTCCTGTGGATGGTCATAACTAACCACCAATGAAATCGCAAGTCCCATTTGTTTCAATAGGCCTTAGTCATGACTGACAGCACAATCCTAGGCTATCCATCACCAGTGCAGCGTGGGCACCAGGCCCATGCTGTATCCAGTGCTGGAGAGGAGCGAGCTGGGGGTCTCCTTGGAGTAAGGACACATTCATCCCCTTACCACGAGTAATGCCCCAGCCTCCACTATGGGGCTTCTTGGGTCAGCGCCACCTAATTCGGCAGTGCTGACCCAAGAAGCCCCATGTAGGGCTGGAGGCTTGGGAGGGAGAATAGGATATGGCGTCCAATGAGGACGCTGATCCTACCCCCTCCTAGAGCCAATCCACCCCACCCACCCCTCTGTCCTCCCCCCACCCTGTTATACCCCAGTCCCCGCACTGCCTGGTGCAGAACTTACCTGTTCTGTGGCGCAGGCAGTGGACTTTGCAGCGGAGTGGTGGCTCTAGCCCTAGCGCCAGCATGGCCGACTCTCCTTTTATTTTCAATTTCTTTGGATGCACCAAATACAAGCTTATTACACACAGTCACTATGAATCAGGAATATATTACACATCTGTTAGGGCCAACTGTTATCTCCTTATTGTTTGGAAAAAAATATGATTTTGGTGTGTTGTTGTTGTTGTTGTTGTTGTTGTTGTTGTTTTGGTATCCATTTTCCTTCATTATAAATCTTTATCTTTTGAATTGAAACTATTTTCCCCTTATTCTATTCTCCAGAGGGAATGAGTATTCTGCATTATGCCAATTTGCACCCAGTTCAAGACCACCTTGTATCAAATGGAGCTGCAGCCTTCATTTTAGCCATACTCCCTCTCTGGAAGCTGCAGTAAATGGTGGTCCCCCTGTGTCTTTTAGAATAAATATTTAGTAATACATTTTTCCCGTTGCAGTTCTTTGGTGACAAGAACTTTTGCATTCAATAAGGTCACACCTAGATTATAAGTTTGCATAGGATTGCAAGTGAATATGGCCAGGACAGACATGTTCATGCAACAAAGAAGAGATGTTTACTGGACTTACACAGGGCAATTTTGTAGCACTATTGGTTTCTTGCTGGGACTGAGAGTTCTGCGGTCATCACAGGCCATATGGCAACACACATAGCGCATTGCCAGTGGTCATTTTGGAACTGCCGCTGCAAACGGCAGCAAAGCTGGCGGTCCAGAGCAGGTAAGCTGGTGTAGGGGGCAGATCAGGGCGGAGGGGGGAGGAACCGTTCCAGGGGAGGAACCAGGGGGCAGGGAGGGATGGATCCAGTGACAATTGAATCTTATCCCCTTTTTCACAAACCTTCCCGCTCGTTTTCCCTCCTCAGACATATGCCACCAAAATAGATAGCGTATGTCTGAGGAGACCCATAGTAGGCAGCCTGAGGGCTTATGTGGTGGCGGGGGGGGGGGGGAGTAAAAAACAAACAGGGAGTTTGTCTACTATGGGTCTATGACAAGGGTGATAAGGTTGGTTTGTCTTAAATATACTTTTAAGCACAATTGAAATATGTGGCAAAGTATTCATGAATACTTGTGTTTAAGGACTAAGAGGCCATCTTTGATAAATTGCAACTAGCTTGTATTTAAACTGACATACTGTGTTGTGGTGACTGGTGCATGTGCAGATATAACTGCCATGGTGAATCCGCCTTTCCTTTCCATACCTCCCGATATCATGCTTATTCCTTTCCCTTCATGTTATTATCCCTTGAGGATGCCATTTGCATTAAACAACAGATATTAAAAAAAATCTGCAGAGACAGATGCATCTATAAAACTGTATAAATAAAATACTGATAATTATTCAGCCCCAAGGCCTTATTTTCTTTCATGGGAGACAGAATTCCCTGTGAGGCAAAATACATGTTTATTGTTCTAAAAACAAAGTACTTGGGATACAACATTTCCTCAGTTTCAAGTACTTTCAGCAACAAGGAAACATAATTTCAGCTGTTTTGTAACTTCAAATGGATGAATTTATTTCAGTAAAATATTTTGCATTTAGCCTGAAGATATGCATTAACAGGCATGGGCGGTGGCAGAGGAAGCAGTATTTTACTTATCACTTCTAAATAGAAATAACGTATGTTCATGAAATATGAACTGTAAGTTAACTAATGATCACATTTTAGTTCTGTGTGACTCTGCATGACACTGCCACCACGTCACCCTCCACCCCCCCACTGCCGCCGAGTCAACCACCACTGTCGTCGTGTCACCCCCTGCTGCCGCCCAGCCCCAGTACGAGCCGGGAGAGGGTGATGACACGTCTTCTTCGGCCGGCAGCTTGGCCGCTTCTGACAAGGCCAAAAGCAGCATTTTTGTACATGCGCACAATGCTGCTTGAAGCCTCTTGTCCTCAGCGGCGTTGTGCGCATATGCAAAAATGCTGCTTTTGGCCTAGTCAGAAGTGGCCGAGCTTCCAGCCAAAGAAGACATGTCGTCACCCTCTCCCGGCTCATACCGGGCGGCAGCAGGGGTGACGCGCGTCGGCAGCGGGGGTGATGTGGCGGCAGTGGGGATGAGCGGTTTGATGGGGTGTGATGCGCCACACAACATCGGGCGCGTCACCCCTCTCAGCGCGACACCCCCCCGCGCGGCCAGCCCCCACCATGCATCAGTGATGCCACTGCATGGACCACCGTGGTCAGGTCCAATTGACCCAAGTACAGCCGCAGCTGGTGCACCACCCGAAGCTGGGCAAACGAACCCCTGGCCACAGCTGCCACCTGGCTTTCCAGGGAGAGCTATGAATCCAGAAGTACTCCCAAACTGCGCACCCGTTCCTGCAGGGGGAGTGCAACCCCAGTCAGGGTGGGCAGATGACTCAGTACTTGCATCGAGGCTTTCCTGACCAGTAGGACATCTGTCTTATCCTTCCTTATCCTTTCTTATCCCAAGGGGGCTTGCAATCTAAAGAGCGATGCAGCTATGAACTCTTGATTTGCTCTGGAGGCTACTGTGTCAATTAAGTAAATCCTATGCTGAATTCAGTACCTCAGAAATAAGACCCACTGTGTTTAATGGGACTTATTCTCAGGACAGGGTGCATAGAATTCAACTATAACAGCGAAATCCTGTGTACGATATGGTCCAATGGGTATACTCAAATGTACACCACCCCTGGTGCTGGCGCACATCCGAGACGTCCGTGTAAGGCTGCGTCGGGCCGGCTTTGAATATTGGTGGATCTTGCCACCGATATCACCACCTTCTCCTGGCCCGGGGCAGACAATGACCGCCCTCCTTCACCACCCAGTCCGCCCTCCCCCCACCCCTGCACCGGTCGGTGTAGGACTTACCTTGCCCCGCAGGCGCGGGGACATTCTGCCAGGGGAGAGAGGACCGCTGGCCTCTGTGCTAGCGGCCCTTACTCTCTGGGTGCCATAAACGTGCTTTACAGTGCATTTACGACACCCATGCACTTCCCCCGGTGCTGCGTTACACAGAATTCCGCTGCCCTTCTGCAATCCTATGTTTATCTTTCTGGAAGTAAATTGCATTGAATTCAATGGGTCCACTCTCAAGTAAACATGCATAATGTTTACAGATATGTAAAGAACCTGTACAAAGGCACAGAATATGCTCAATGCAATGCATGAGAAAATAAAAATGATTTCATGAAACACTAAAAATAGTTTACAAATGCATTGATATCAAAATGCAGGTGGAAACACTGTAAGGCTCTGGTTATTAACCTTGCGGAAGGTGTGCTAAGAATGTAGAACACTAAAATCTCCTTACAAAAACCCAGTCAGGTAGTAATCATGGCGAGATGACCAATTTTCAGCAGTGAGCAATTCCTTAATAAGATTGTTAGGGGAAAAATAGCTTTAGTTCACTAATTCTAATATAGAAAGACAGGAAGAGATCTCCAGTCAAGCGACATTCTTTCGATGAAACCTGTTTTGCTCCCTTTTCACGTATCCGTCACAGACAGAAGCATCGAAGAGTGTGATTTGGCATGAAAAGTCACTGTACAGCCCAGAAAACAGCATGGAAAGGCAAACTTATGATAAACGGAAGTTTGTTTTGTGTTATTTACTCTCAAGGCTAAGAGCTCTGTGGAGTTGTAACATGTTCATCCTGGTAATGGAAAAAAAAAAGTGGAAGGAAACTGAGAGCTGAGCTGTGTCCTAAATACGTAAAAAAAATTATAAAGACAGTTTAAACAAATGTGTAATTCCTAATGCATGAACAGAAAACAAAACTAAAGGAGAACTGGAGAATAATGTCAAAAACGCCCATTCACCTATAACATATCTGGTTAATCTACACACTAGAGAACACGTTTTCACAATAAACAAATCATCCTAGAAATCTGTTGTTTGGACACATGATGAAAAAGTGGCATACACTAATTTTGTTTTAGGATTAAGTTGCAATTTTCACACAATTACGCAGTTCACAGAACATGAACACAACACTCTCAACAACACTGCAGTTCTGGTCCTGGCATAGATGTCCTGGCTTAATGCACACGAGCTTTTGTGCTCTTCTTGTGATCCTCTATTACTTGCTCGTTTTCAGCATCTGTGCATCTTTATCGATGCGATTGTTACCCACATTCCTTCCTGCACTCATATGTTGTATTAGTTTGCATGAATCCCCCACCCCTCAAACTGGCATTGCAAAATATGTTATTTTTAGAGAGCTTTGTAGTAGCTTTGAATTCTTAAGGGGAGAACCGTACCTCAGTGGTAGAGCACCACCTTGGCATGGAGAAGGTCCCAGGTTCAACCTCTGAAATGAAGTGGAAGCCCCACAGCCTTCCACTCCGGTGATTGGGCATGTTTCATTGTTCTTGCTGATTTGGAAGGCCAAGCAATGGCCTTAGTTTCAGTGCAGTGGACCTTGTTTTAAAATAGTTTCCCTCACCAGAGTGGGGATAGTATGTGGAGGAAACTCTGCTTCCTACCTCTGAAGTGAAAACCTCCAGTCTGGTGTTGTCATTGACCCTTCACTCTGTTGAAAGATTATAGCCGACATGACCAATGGGCTTATCCATGCAAGGAATCTTTGAGTGTGCCTGGAGTGAATGGTGGAATTCTAGCTGCTGTGATCCATTCTGGCATTTGGGTGGATTGGAATGATTTCATTCTGCTCTGATCCAAAACTCCACCAAATGGATCTGGATATTTCTGCCCATTCCTAGATGAACCTCATCAGTGGGAGACTGCCAGGAGCACTATGAAAGAAGCTGTCTCTTCAGGCTGTAGCATGAAAAGTAGCTTTGAATCTGTCAAATACACAATTCCATTGTGTTACCATCTTGGTTGTCTAACTCTATATTGCTTAAGAATAGCTCAAAGTAAGTACTGTATACAATTTTCTTTCACACAGCAGGCCAGGGCCCCTGAGAGGATTTTTATCAGGGGGTACAAAGTTTCTTTTGGGCGCCTCCTCAAATGGGGAGGGGGCCAAGCAGAGCAGGGGGAGGGCAGCAATGTCCAGAAAAATATCTGGAGTCCAGGTCTACCAGGCTTCTTGATGCAGTGCCCAGGTCTACCTGCCTGGTAGACCTGCCCTCCCAGTTGGCCCGGTCTTTGTCTTTCACTCTCCATAAGGTCAGCTGAGATCCCAAGAAATTTCTGGGGCCCCTCCTTTGACCCCCTTTACCCCCCTCTCATGGGCCCTGCAGCAGGCATAACCCAACACTGAGTTAAGTGTGCTTAAGCCCATTGAAATCAATAAGCTTAAATGTGTCCATTTCTCTGTTGGGCTCTAGTCAGATTGGGTTAAATGGGTTTCATGGATATTGTGAAACTATGACACCATATACTGTATACCTTCCCTAGAAATGAGAAGGAAATGAGAAACTATGAAACCAAATATACCTTTCCTGGAAATGAGGATATGTGGATGTTTACACTACAAATGGTTGGTGACTACTGTTGCTTAACACTGTTTTCCTGCCAACGTCCGGTTAGGTATAAGTCTTATTATCTCAGGACAGTTAAAGCAGTATTTGATTTCATGCTGGAGAAGAATGTGTCGAGGACAACGTCAACCTTATTTGGATATCTGGGAGTTAGCACAATATTTTCAGTGTCTTGAAATGTGAGGTCTTTGTTGTCTCATGTAATGATTTCTGTATGAAAATAGGTGAGAAAATCTAGAGTTCTGAAACTAATTTCCATCTGTTTTGCAAGATCAGTTCCTACTGTAGCAGTCCCAACAGAGAACCTCCTCTGAAATGAAAAGGAGACATCAAACAAAATGTATATGACAGCCCATTCCAACCCAACTCCTCTCCAAGTCAGGCATAAGTGTGGCCTAAGTGCAGCCTAAGTTAGGCAGAAGTTATGCCTGAGGTAGGTCAGAGTTATGCCTGAGTTAGGCAGGCTGCAGTTTCTGTGGCCCAGCACCACCCCAGGATCCAGGCAACACTTACCTCCCAGGCAGGCAGGCTCTTCTCCAGGCTCCGTGTCTGGCTCAGGCATGTGCAGGCCTCTGTCTGCATGTGTCAGCGTCCATCCATGGCAGCTGCCGCAGGGTCTGTCGCAGCCCGGTCGCAAAGGGGCTGACCGCAGGCAGGGGGGTTGCGCCAGTCATGTGGTGGGCGCAGGGCAGGTGACAGGTGAGCGAGGTGCCTGAGCCCAGCTGCCACAGGGCACCCTGAGCATCAGCCACCTGCTGCAGGGGAGAGTGGCCGTCCCCTCCCTCCTGCAGAAGGCGATGCCACCCCCAAGCCACGTTGAGGCTGCACTGGGGGGTGAGCGGGGGAGGGAAGGGAAGGGGAGGGGGGTGGGAACGTCACACACAAGGGGGTCTCATGAGGACTGGAACTGCCTCTGACATGACTCGCCCGTGCATTGCCTGAAGCCCTGGGCCTCCAAGGCCGGGGCAATGCCCACAAAGAAGGCATCCCGGCGTGCCTGCTGCTCTGTGCCCCGGCCAAGACCAAGAGATGCCTTGGGCTTGTCTGCTGCGAGCGTGAAGGGCTCACACAGCTCATCACACCCCCAGATGGGGCGACGACGGCGCCTCACGGCAGGCGCTCTAGCAGGGTGGGGGGTGGCCAGCAGCCATCATCAGGGAGTGAGAGGAGAGGCAGACACACAGGCAGGCAGACAGGGGGTGCTGGGGAGGGGCATGGGTGGGTCAGAGACAGATAGACAGACAACAAGGCTGGTGGGAGACAGATTCCGAGAGAGGGGTCTGCAGAGACTGATAGGGACACAGGGGGCGCTCCGCAGATGAAGGTGATGCATAAACAGGCGCCTCTTATGCAGACAGACTTTGGGCGGAAGTGGATGCATTACAGGCGGACCTTCGACAGAGGCGCCTGCATTACGGGCGGACCTTCGACGGAGGCACCTGCATTACGGGCGGACCTTCGACGGAGGCGCCTGCATTACGGGCGGACCTTCGACGGAGGCGCCTTCATTACACGCGGACCTTCGACGGAAGCGCCTTCATTACGGGTGGACACCCTGGCTGTCACTGTTTGCCTGCCTGAGAGGCCCCCCTGACTCCCCCCTCCCCGCCATGGGGGTCTGGCAGCCCCCCTCCTGGGTTCTCCCAGGGAAGGCCGTGGCAGTCCCTGGATGGGACTCATGTAGGGGCTTCAGTGCTGGGGGCTGTCTGTGTGTGTGGGGGGCAATGCTTGTGTAAACCCTGGGCACATATGTTTCACTAGGGCTCTGCCCAAGGGGCATCTTTATTGTTCTGGAACGTTAGAAGAGATGGCCAGGCGAGGCTGCCAGGGGTAGTCACAGCAGCCAATCAGAAAGCAGCAGCAGCACACCTGCCCCATGGACCTGGACATGCAGGCTCTTCCCCTGTGGAACCACAGCCTGCTCCATAGAAAGGGGAGGGGTAGCAAGTAGGCAGCCAGGGAGGTGGAGCAGCAGCAGCAGCTGAGGAGGGTTGCAGGGCTGGCTCCCTGACCTCTGGCAGCATCGAGGCAGACGACAGTGGGGCAACCAGACTGCAGGCCCAGGGGTGCTCTCAGGAAGGTAGGTGGTAGTGGACATTCCTAGGGAGACAAAAAACAAGGGGGAGTTACATGTCAGCTGGTATGTGGAAGCAGTCACCATTGAGGACAAGCCAGTGTGTCGGTTGCAAAAGCCTGCAGGGAGAGAAATAAAACACAGCTGAGAGGTGTGACATACATAGCATGGTCTCAGCTGCTTACCTGGGTGTAAGGAGAGCATGATCCTGTAAGGGGAAAGGGTCAAAGAGAGAGACAACAACACAACTTGGGGGTCACAACCATGGCAAACTTAGCAATACTGACCTGTCAGTAGACCCTGTGGAGAAAAGGGGGGGGGGGGAGAACAGCTGGTGTCTACATAAGGCTAACAGTTCCACACTTGTGGCATTGTCTGCTCACATGACTACAGGCAGCAATCAGACACAACAGTGGTACAGAGGCATGTATCCTATATATCATAGCAGGCAAAGCAGGCAGCTATGAGACAACACATTGGTAGAGAGGCATGTCATGGCAGGCTATGCAGGCAGCTATGAGACAAGACATTGGTAGAGAGGCATATCATGGCAGGCTATGCAGACAGCTATGAGACAACACATTGGTAGAGAGGCATGTCATGGCAGGCTATGCAGACAGCTATGAGACAACACATTGGTAAAGAGGCATGTATCCTTCCTATATTTCTAAATGCAAAGAGGCAGCAGTCAGACCACATGTCAGCACGTTCCCTGCTCTTACCTGCTGGTGTTGTTGCCTGTGGGGGGGGGAAGAGGGGCTGGGAGAAAGACATGGGTTAGCAAACACTTGCATAGAGGTAGCTGCCCAGGCACAGCTGTAAACAGGTTGGCCACAGCCAGAACAGCCCTCTCTGCCCTAGAGGGAGGCAGAGAGGAGAAGAGAGAAGTGGGGTGTTTGTGAATTTTGCCCTCCACTGACAAAGTCCCACTTTGTGGCTGTGCTGGACAGAACCCCACACCACATGCTCAGAGAGAGAGAGAGAGAGACTGGAGGTCTGGGGCTGGGCTTTTGTGGGAATGAGGCTGGGTGGGGCTGGGTGCTGATAGGCTCCCTATCTTAGGCATAACTCTGTCGGTTTCCAGACCTAGCAGGCCCAACTCCGTCCTAACTCTGACCTAACTCAGGAGTAGGGTGTTAGAAATTTTCAGGAGAGGGCTGGCTTAGGTAAGGTAAAATGGCTCCTATGGGTCTCCTCGAATTTGGGTCCACCTTTTTGGTCGACCTAAATTTTGTGTCAGCATTTGTGTTGGAGGGGGCGTGTCTGTGCTTGCCAGGGTCTGGAATCCAACGTTAATTGGTTGCCGCCCCCGTTACACCCACGGTCCGCCCATGTTCCGCCCACTTTTAGGTCAACTTTAGGTCTGACTTGTGCTGCTTAGCCCTTGGGTTGGAATGGGCTGTTCTTAGTCAGTCGGTCGTAACTTTGACCTAACTTCGACCTAACTTTGCCCTAAATGGTTGCATTCCAGACCTAACTTCGACCTAAACGACTTAGGCTGACTTTAGGTCTGACTTGGGCTGCTTAGCACTTGGGTTGGAATGGGCTGTGAGTTAGTTTGAGAAGCTCACATGGTTTATACTATATGTGCCAAATAATAACCACAAAAGAAATCTGTTACTGTTGGGAAGAGGCAACACACTTACTGTAGATATCACAAACATTTTTGTTTTACTGGTGATATGAACTGGCTCACTTTATTAGGCAATTGCTGAATGGAAAATGCAAAATTAAATGTAAGTCTACAATCCAAAACAGGCACAGCTACATGGAATTAAGTTACGTGGAAATCAACAGAACACCCTTTTATAATTGTGCTTAGGACTAATGGGAAGATCACTGATCTATGTAGCCCAGGTTTCAATGTTTCTGAACAGCTAATTATCTCCAAATAACTCAGTATCCAGAAGATGACATCTTGACATATTTGAAGACCATCAAGGCATCAGGACGTTGTACTGAATGTTAGGAGAACCAACTATCAACAAGAAATGTGCACTGTTAGCTGTTCCTGCTGAAAACTGAATGCAGATATCATTGTTCTTGGAATGGAACTTAAGTTTGCAGCATGTAAACAATTGGTGGTCTCACATACTGTGATCATGTTCCTTCATTTTGTACTAGTTAACATTAGGCAAATGGTAGAAATGGAATATTAAAACAGATTTGTCCATTTATTCCAAGAAACGACCTCTGTAGGTCGTGGGTGAAGAACACTGGTTGGAAAATGCAAGGGTTAATTCCCAGTGGAAGGCTCTAAGTTTCCTGCTGCTCATGCAGCATGTCATAATCAAACAGTCACTCAAACAAATAGAAAGGGCAGGCTCCACCTGGCCCCCACCAATGCAATCCCCACGCGCTCTTTGACCGAGAGCTTGAAAGCACACTAGAGGACTCCTCCATTAAGTTTTATTGGGATGTGTACTGGGCTACAGCCTCTAAATGTTCCTGAGCTTTACTGGATATTTAACTGATCTGGGAATTCAGCTTATTTTCTGACTGTGAACTTTACTACTTAAGGCTATAAAATACGTCTCTTGACTAAAGTAGAGCTAAATGCTTTGCAGGTTGTTTAGTGGTTTTTTTTTAAGGTATGACCATTTGGCTGATAATATTAATTAAATTCCTTGTCACAAATGCTCGTGTGCTGAAGATTGCATATCCTTGAATAATTCTCTTGTAAGGGTTGAACTTTGTGCATGAGAAAAAAAGGTAAAAGATGCAGAAGCACTGGGTTATAAATAAGACATGGCAATGTGATAAATGCACTCCATGACAGCCTTCCTGCATTGTTGACGCATGAAACAGTATTTTTAGTGATTAAAACCTCCGTATTTTACCAGCAGATTACATCTTGCAGCCCATGTTTTCTGACAGTCTTATTCAGAAGTACAGTAAGTCATTTGGATGTTAATGGGGTTTTGCTACCAAGTAAGGCTGCAATCCCAAGCATGTTTATTAAGAAGTATCATTTAACTTGCAATTTGCTTCAGAGCACACATATTAAGGATTGCTAACCATTTTTACGACTGGGGAAGGTGGGAGGTGGTTTGAGGATACAGCAGGATCCCATCCCTGTCCTTTTGCCCGTTCTGTTTCCCTTACTCTCCGCAGATTTATGCCAGCTCTAGAGTTGGCATAGGACCTTGGAGTGGAGACTCATTGATAGAGGTGTTCGTTTTTGTTGATAACCACATAAAAACACAGAACACCACATTTTCAAACAGAATTGGAACCAAACTACCAATTCTCTACTGGTTGCGAAATGCATCTGGTTAAAACAGATTACTTTTCCAGTTAGAAATAATTGAATAATTAGTTGTTTTTAGAATTGAAGACTGCAATGTAATGATATTAAACCTGATATCGATGCTTAAGAATTTGCACCTGTGAATAAAAACACAAAACACCACATTTTGCATTTGAATTCAATAAATTTTCAGTAAAAAATAACACCATTTTCATATACCTCTACCCATCATGGATGCTTACCCCAAGGTACAGGAATGAAAGTTCCCTTACGTTTAGGAAGCCTCCATTACTGCCCCGCATCGCAGGATGCAGCATGTGTCCCATTGGTGCGCCTGCATGGGTGCTGGGGGAGTTACTTAGGGTTGGTCTCTACGTCCTGGCTTGCTTTGTTTCTTCAACTCCTTGCTCTGTATCTGCCCTGAAGTGCGCATAGTAATCACTGCACTCATGATCTCAGGGCAGGATCTGTTCTAAGCTATTATGCTATTTAGTGCAGTGTATAGTGCTAGTGGGGAGAACCTTTATGAACTTGACCCTACCTATGTGCTTTGGAGATGGATTCTGAACTCCAGCATGCAGCTGACAGCATGCACCTCCACCAGCACAGAAGGCTATATTCCTTCAGAGCCTACACATAGAACTCTAAGTGTTTTGGGCACACTATGGTTTACAGTGGGTTGATTGATCTGGGCTAGTGGTGGTGGGTGGATGAGTGAACCTGATGTTGAACCTGATGGATTTTGTTCCATGCCAGCCCTGATTCTATTAGACGTAGACATTATTTTGGGGTGTTGTTCCCTCCCAGCTATGGATTTGAAAATTATGTGCCGAACTTCCATGTTGCCCAACCCTGGTTTAGTAGGGTGTCTGAGCTCATTCTTTCTCATAGATGGGCAGCCCAATCCTCTGCCATCCTCTGCCAGTGTAACTAGGCCCCCACGCTCATAACATCACGATTGTGCTGTAAAGCACGTTGCGCTGGCATGGAGGCCAATGCCACTGGCATGGAGGCCAGCGCCGGCAGGCCTCCACCAGCACAGAAGCAGCGCCGTGGCCAGCGAGCAGCTCCATCTGGCAGCAGAGTGAGTGGCACCAGCTCCGCTTACTTCGCGGGTGCCGCAATCATTAACCCTTCGCTGGTGGAGTGCTCATTCCACCGGCACAACTACGTGCAGGATTGCACTGCAAGTCCCTTCCTCCAACAGTTGGTCAGTGCTGCCAGAGCAGATCATGCAGTCCATCATGTCAGCAGCATGTGAGAATGCACCATGTCCATGCATGCACATGGATGTTATATGTAGTTTTGCCCCTTAAGAGCATCCTTCTGCACATAAGAGGGCAGAATCAGATGGGCAGCCTATGTGCTGCAGTCAGTAATAGTCAGAAAGCTTCAAACCATTTTCCGTTGAAATAGCTGCACTAAAAATAATGGGACTACTCAGAAAGGAAGCGATGGGAGCATTTCAGCCACAAATGTCAAGATAATATATCATTTTACTTTCCAGTTTGAAATAAGAAAAAAAAGTTCTTTTTCTCCTGAAAGGTTGCCAGAAAAGAAACACAAACAGTTGTTACTCCTTCCTGTAAGTAAAATGCTCTCCTTTTTGACAGGCTTGGCATATCTGGCGGTAAATTATTTGTCAAATATTGAGTTTGCAAAGAAGTTGAGTCTGAACTTTTCAGCATACTGTTTTGCTTCTTCCTAAAATTGCAAAGAGTGTATCATCTACTACATCATTTATATTTTAAAAATTGGTCTGCGTGAACTCCAAAGCATGCTCCATGATTCTGAATGTAAGTTCAACTGACCAGTTTAAGCCAACTGTTTTTTCATGGTATCTGGAGAGGCTGCTGACAGAAATGTATTTGTTCGAATCTCTCAGGAGGAAGTTCTCCCTGTGAAAATCTCAAACAAATCATAATATTGACAAATCCCTCTCAAACAAATCATAATAGAATAAAACAGCGGTAACTTTCTATTTATTTTAAAGAACATACTGTATAATTTAATATAATTTATATAATTTAATAACACTTTCAAGTGCTTTACTCAAGTTTTTTTTTTGTATTGTGCAAATTGCTTTGAAGATTCAGAGTGCTAAACAGATTGGGAACTACATACTTCAGAGATGCTCGACTTCTTTCTTTTCGGTACCCCATTATTCTCGTGGTGATGGGAGTGGGTGGGTGCATTTCAAGAAGTGAATTCAGATTTTGAGTGCTGGTATGTTGTGACGGCTTCGACTGAACTGTGCTATAGGAGGTCTGATCTCATCTCAGACAAGAGCTCACTAGGTAGCCTTCAGTAGTATTACCCCGAGGCAAGGGGACAAATGTCCACTTACCTTGAGGAGGCCTTCAGCATGCTAAATTCCCCTGCGGGATGCAGCGTAGCCCGTGCCACTGCTGCTGAATTGCCATGTGGGGATTTAGTTAGGATTGGGCTGCCCATTCGCTCTGCAAACGTTAGGCTGAAAAATATGCTAATGCGAAGAGCTGAACCCCAAAAGAGAATAGGTGAGCCTTGCTGACAATGGGAATAGCCAGAGGTGCATTTTGACACCATTACCTTCAACAGGTAATTAGCGGGGTTAAGGTTTCACTGAAAGGTTTCAATTGCACTGACTCATGAAAAACATGCCAAAGTTCCAACTCTTAATTCATGGGGGGGGGGCCTCCTCTTCCATTACACGGCCTCCTCTTACTTCCACCAGCTAAAATCTGAGGAGGCCCCAGTTTATACACAGGGAAGGGGACGAACATCCCCTTCCCCGAGTAGACCTACGGGCCGCAGCAGCGCAGCCCAGAACAGGATAGGATCCGGCGGGCAGCCCTGGGCCGCCAGCCAGATCCTTACGGTGGATTGTGATGCCTGAGAGCTGCCAACACATCACTGATAAGCTGCAGAGCCTCTGTGAGGGAGAGGAGCTGCAGCTGCACCTTGAGTGGGAGTCAACATTGCCTGTCAGTTGAAGACACCAGAGAGAGGCTGGACTGGGAAGGAAACCACCTAGAATGAAGGGTTCTATGAAAGAATGGAACATATTGTATTGTAAAAACCCCTTGGGGTTTAGGAAGCCTGCCTGCGTGAACCGCCTTTGAATTAAAGTCAGACAAGAAATCTGATGACCAAAGAAAAGGCAGTATATAAATACTGGTGGTTGTTATAATAATTTTTGGCCCATTTTTTTTAAATAAACAGATACAACCTGCATCTAGGGAAAAATATAATAAATAGAGGGGAGGAATGCATGTATTTTCATATGCATGTTATGGTACTGTGCACTGATTTCTTATTTGCATCCCGGACATACAAAGGACCTCTGTGAATATGTCTCTTGAGGGAACGTTTGGAGACGACATAGCACCATTGACAGTCTCAAATTGTCACAGCATTTATACCTGTGAATCCCTTCTTTCTGGTTATGCCTATCTAAAGAACTTCTGAGCAGAGATGCTGCTGAAATTCTCCTAATTCAATATTGGATTATTATTTTTTTAGTTCAGTTACCAAAGTGGAACTCATGTATGAGAAATCCTTCATTGTTCTGTTTTATTTTTCTTTTAAAATGTTTACAGAGCATTGCACATATTCAGTTTATTCAGCTTTCAGTGTTTTTGACCTCTAAATTAATGCAATGTCTGTAGAAAGCACAGCAAAAAAGCAACTTGGATGTGATAATACATTTGATTGCATCAAGATTCTTTCTATGTATTGTTTTACCAATGCACAAGAGCACATGTACTCATCAATAAAACACTGCACTGAAAAAAATGAATCTGTTTTGCAGTGTTTTGTCAATGTGACAAAATCACATTGACAAAATTGTCAATGTGACAAAATTGCACATGTTCCAATTTGTGAATTTAATTTTAGAAATACCACTGGCTAAACTGGAATTAAAGAAAAGTGGAATGCAGCACAAAGGAAAATCACACAATAATAAACAAATATTAGATCAGGCAATATATATATATATATATATATATATATATATATATATATATATATATATATATATATATATATATATATATATATATATATATATATATATATATATATATATATAGGGTTGCCAACCCTCCAGAACCTACTGGAATCTCCAACATTACATCCCATCAGAAAAAATCTCCAGGAATAGTTTCCATCAGAGTTAGCAACCAGTGATGTAGACTTGAGTCTATTGACTCGGACTCGAGTTGGACTCAAGTTGCATCCAATTACTTGACTCGGACTTGACTCAGTGATTATAGAAGACTCAAAAGACTCAACTCAAGACTTGGAGCCTTTTACGGCAAGTTGAATTTTGTTCAGGTTCAAATCCGTTTTCCCCATTAAATAGATAGGGACTCGCAACCAAAGACTCGGGACTTGGGGGCAAAGACTTGGGACTTGGACCCAGAGACTTGGGACTTGACTCGAGACTTGGAGTTAGAGACTTGATCCACATCCCTGTTAGCAACCTTACTTTTATGTGAAATGGTTGGATTTTCAGGGCATCAGACTGATGATTGGAAAATATGGTGTTCCCAAGACTGAAGAAGTTGTGCAATCCTGATTAGAGGCATTTTTTTTTCTTGTTACAGTCACTGCATTGCCCTACTTGCCTTGCATGGGGTGGCGTTGTTGATGGGAGTCATTCCATTTATGTCACCCAGCTACATAGTCCAGGGTGTCCAGGTTTCAGGATAACTGGGGCAAACAGTTTTAAAGTTTATTATTATTGAAGTACTGGATCAATACATATTTCAACATGAAGTCATGACACAATGGGGTCAAAAAATAGCACATGATGTAACCTCGTTTGCTTGTCTCATTGTTTCCAAAATGGTTCACCTTTTTGTGCCTGTGCAAATTGGTGTTCAGAAAGCGATCCAAGTTCCAACATGGCTGGCTCTATTTATTCTCAGCATTAAGGTCACTCTAGTTGGTGTGTAGACTCTCTTGTTTGTTCATCAGTTCTCTTTCATAGCTTTTCTGCTATTGCTTAAATGCCAGCACCTGCGCTGCATTCTGCTGATTATGAGTTCCCTCAAAGCTTCTGCTTTCACAGGTTAGTCCATTTTGATTGAATCCTAGCTGTGGGAACATTGATTGCCTGCTTTTATCTTCTGGAATGTTGCCAGCTGAATGGATTTTAGTTCTCTGCTGTCAAATACAGGTTGCTTCGACTTTAGTACTTTGGAAGGATTCCGTTGGAATTTGTTCCAACAGAGGTAGGAGAGCTATTATGAGTGAACAGCACGAATTGGTTGTCCTCATTCTGAGGATGCCTCCTATTGGCAGTGTGGCCATGTTTGACACCAGAATTGCTTGGAAGCCACCCCAGTACGGCTTCAATCTGAGAAGCAATGAATAGATATGGACAACACCTCTCCAGGAAGTTGTGCTGTGGAAGTCCCATTGAAACAACTGCGAGCCATGCATGTCTTGTACCTATTGTCTCTATGTGCATTTTCAAGTGACTATTCACTACTGTTCAAATGTAAGAGTAAACATCTACTATTTTCTTATCATTTGCCAAATGAAGGTATTCACTGACTGTCTATGACTATGTCCTATTTGTAAAGAATCACTATGATGCCCTTTTGGCTTTGTGATGATGCATTTTATGTTTGTTGGTGTAGCATTTTTCCAGCCTTGGGGTTGTGTTAGTCTTCTGAAGGGGGTAGGGATATGGGTGCATATTGATTCCTCCTTGTCCCACCCATGCCCTTCTCATATCCCTCCCATATCATGGCCCAAATCTCCTCCCCATTTTGGCCTTTCCACCAGCAGAGTTGTGCCAGTGTCTGAATTATGCCGTAACAACGTTGCACTGTCAATACCCTGGCATACAAGGTGGACTACGTTGGCGACGCCATTGTTATGCTGGCATATGTGGAGATACACAGATATATCTTGAGGATAGGATTGGACTACTAGGCAGTAGCACTGTTGGTTGTGGAGGAATCCAGCTCTTCTTCTGGGGATATACTGGTTAGTGCTTCTGAACTTCTCTTATTATCTCTGATATGATAAATCTGTCTTTCTAGTTTGACTGTAAGCTTTCATTGGATGAAACTATTTTAGCTGTTTCTTTTTTTTTTGGCAACGATTATCTTCCTATCTTAAAAGAAAGATTGATTTAACAGCTGAAAAGTCTCAAAGCTCAGTTAATTAGACGTATTGAAAAAAACTGAAAGTATGCGCAATTAATGATGCTATATGTGAGTTTTCACATGAAACTAGGTCCATAGAACTTACCCAATTAATTAAATTACTATTTATAATTAATTGGGGGATTATTGTGATGGACTGTGCTTCTTTTGAATGTTATCTTTCTATTTATGGTGATGAACTTTTGAAATAATTCAAAATGTAATAATCTAGTATTCTCACAGTGATGAATTTGTAGACAGATGATGAACGGAAAACTATTGAAGAGAATTGTGAAGCAATTGTCCTTTTTGATTCAAAGGACAATACTTTGCTGAACTGAAGGACTTCTTGATTTTGTAATGAATTGTGAAATATATATCTGAATTGAAGTAGCTTGATTAAGTGATGAATAGTAGATAAATGTTCTGACCTTATTAAATATTGTAATGAGTTTAAAAAGAAGACCTGCATTGTCATTTGGCCATGGAAATGTGGCAAAAATATGATTAATGTAACAAGAGTTACATTATAATATGCATTCTTATAACTCTTGTGTAATTGTGTTTCACAAGAGCTTATATTATCTTTGATCTGCCCATGTACACTGCCTTGGATTAAAGTTGGAGGAGAAATCCAATGACCAAGAAAGGGGGTATATAAATTATGTATGCATACATGCATGTGTGTGTGTGTGTGTGTGTGTGTGTGTACTGTAACACACACACACAAACACACACACACACACATATACTGTAACATTCTTCATACAGAATAGAGGGAAATGTGTATTTTTGCCTTGTCCTTAGACCTCATCATTTCTGCAAACAAACTTTAGGATCTTTTTTGCCTCCACCTTTGTGCTCACGATTCTCATCACGGCATCTTTGCAGATGGATTGATGTAGTACTGGGAAGTCCTGCTAAATTAAGCATATAATTTGGTGCCTACACAATAATAATTATTTTTTGATCAATGGTTTTAGTGTACCTATTGTCACTCCCGAAGTGACCTTTGCGGCTGTTTGTCAAGAGCTTCCAACGGCTCTTTCTTCTCTTATTATGCATCTGTTGAACAGTGGCATATGAACCAAGCTGAAGAGAATCAATGGCTTACATATTGTTAGCTTAAGTAATAAAAGTATGCACTAAGGGAATGAGATGTGTCTGTCTTTACTTTGCTAATGAACCCAGATGACGGCTTAATATCGTTGCAATTTGACGCTGGAGGGAAGTTGCACAGTTGGACACTTCGTGGTTCGCTGGATAGGGGAGCCGCACAGAGTGAGTTATAGTAATGCTTTGCATGAAGTCGGCATGGTGCACTATTTATATTTGTTCACTATACTGAAGCCCCATATAAATAAGAGTTATTGATTTAATTTCAGACGTACTGCTGCTTCTCGTAGCAGGAAGCATTCTCCTTACCTCCCAGTGGTGATGCCCCTGTGGGTTCAGGTATTCCTTTCATTCCATTAATATTGAAAACAGTTTTACTGTAACCTTTCCCTATTGGGCTATTTAGGAAGAGAGGTTGATTTGTCAGCATCTGTGTTCTACCACCTGGTCTGCTCATCCTCGGCCAGTGCAGCTGTTAATAAATTGCAAAGACATTTGGGGTTCAAGTGCGAGTGGTGGCCTATTTTTCACGTCCTCAAGCTCATCCTCTATCCTACAATTACTCCAGTTCTTAAACACCCTGTTTAATCTCTTAATGATTCATTTACATTTATCTCATTTCAGACCTTTTCTTTTTTCCCCCCAAACTGCTAGTTAAAGACAATAATGAGAGGGCAGGTTCTGAGAGTCTAGTTATGACAAAGAGATGTTGTTTATAGCAACGTCTATGTTTTAAAAGCCCACTTGGAGATCCTTTTTGGAGCTGATTTTCAACGTGAACACCACATGTGGTTCGTACTGGCAGGGAAGATGGCACTTACCATTTTGGGGTAAAACCCCAAGGTTTTAACAAGAAAGAAAGGTATTTATTTATTTAAGGGATTTATATACTGCTTTTCAAGATAAAATCATCACAAAGCAGTTTACTAAAGTTAAAACATAAAACAAAAACACAGTAGAATAAGCAAATATTATGAAACAAGCAGGCAGGACTGGCTTTAAGCCAACTGGACCAATTGCTCCCAATTGGGCCCCAGGCCTAAAGGTAATGTGCTCTAGTCTTGTCAAATACAAACAACAACACATTGCAACACACACATAACACCACATTGCAGGTTTATATAATGTAGGCCTATATGGCTGTGAACCTGGGGCCCTGCAAAAAATGTTTCCAATTGGGCCCCGCAGATCCTAAGATTTGCTCTGCAAGCTGGAGCTAGCAACAAAAATCTAACCAAAGCTGTTTCAAAACCAACATGGAATCGTCATAAATTCAGCAGCCAGGGTCTAACCTGTTCTTGAAATTAGAAAAAACAATTGAAATTAGAAAAAACAAATTGAAAAAACAATATGGTTCCATGGGAGAAGAATAAGTTGGTTGAAGCAATTTATGCACACACACCCTCCTTTCATCCTTGCTTACATCTCTGCTCACATTCTTGCTTACATTCTTCTAAGGGTACTTAGAAGAATTCTAAGTACTTCAAGTACAGGTGGTCCCCCATATCCACAGATTTGCTATCCACGGTTTCAGTTATCCACGGATCGCGGGGGACCCCCCCCAGACTTTTACTTTTTTTCCCAGTAAGCTTCGTTTCTTCCTTAAACAAATAGGAGAAGCAGCCTCTGGCTGCTTATTGCAGGCAAGTAGAAGAAGACTAAGTCCTAGAGAAGCTCTGCAAGGTTAACAGAAACCTTGCAGAGCCTCTCTAGGACTTAGTCTCGTTCTACTTGCCTGCAATGGAGGCTGCTTTTAAGGAAGAAACAAAGCTTGCTGAAAGAAAAATAAGAGCTGGGTGGGGGGTGGGGGCGCATACCTGCCCACAAGGGAGGCCGGGTGGGCTCAGGAAGCCATGGAAGGGGTGTTCGCTCCTATCCATGGTTTCAAGTATCCACGGAGGGGACTGGAATATATCCCCAGCGGATATGGGGGGAGTACTATACTGTATAATATTGTATAGTGTTTTATAGCTATTTCAGATGGGGGTGGACATTGAAGCCTGTAATAGACCCAAATAAGGACCTACCACTAAAATTTCAGTACCTGAAACTCTTGTCTTTATCTCTAATTCAAAGGGCATCAGGAACATACCATAGATTATATCTGGAGAAGAGAATTGTCACTTGATTGTGATATCCCAAGTATTTCTAACTTTTATTGAACTTTGTAATTGGTACTTGGCTGTCTCTGATAGAAAGACTTACAGCTCTTACAGTCCAAAAGGGCCAAGATGACTGAGTTCTCAGAGAGCATAAAATAATGCCTGGTTTAATTAGGACACCCAAATTCTATGTCTTCTGAAATACAGAGAAAGCTAGGCTTTCCTGCTAACATGGACCATGTTTCCCCATGAGTCACCCCAAAGTTTGGTTCAGGGGAGCCAGCAGCTTATCTATTGTTAACCCACCAGAACCCACCAAACCAATCTGCATTAAAGACAAACCTCAAAGCAAGACCAAAGATGAAGATCTTAATATCCAGTTAGGTTCATGTAGGTGAAGGCAGTCCTTGGGATAGCTTGGTCCATCATGTAAAGCTTTGAAGATTGCAAGAAGCATTTTGAATTGGGCTTGACACAAACTGGCAACCAGTGATGTAAAATGGATGTTACATGCTCAGATTGCTTGACCCCCTATCAGCAGTCTGGCTACTGGCATGCTGGACAGCTGAAGTTTCCAAACTACTGTATTTTCAATTCACCATCCATAAACTCAATAAGTACCTTTCACCATATCTCTCTCCCTCTCCCCACTTTTTCAAAGCCACAAACTTAATAATGTGACCACTCAGAAATGTAAAATGGAACTTTTTTCTTCTGCATCTTCTTGAAAAAATGTATGTAGCAGATTAATTTATGCCCTTAAAATAAAACCTGTGGAAGGAATGCACGTGGTTTTGAGACAAAAACAAGGTGGCTTTGTTGTACAGCTTGAATCAAAGATATAATTTGGCTTGGGGAGAACTTTGTGACTTGTGGTGAGTGTGGGAAGATAAGAACTGAGTTTGATTTTTAGATCCCAGTTTGAATGTTCAGATCTGGCAGTTCAGGGGGTAAAAAAAATGACAAGGAGAGAATGCAAACTAAGAGTGTGCTATTATGAGACAAATTCCGATCTATGTGACATTAGTTCAAAGTGACGTTACAGAGCAGAACCATACCTTAAAGCTGGAAGTTTACAGAACTGGAAGTAATGAAGACACAAAGCGCACTTTGATAGCTGACTTTTAACTCAGTGGTATGCTCCTTTCATTTGTACCTTGTGAGAAGCCACTGCTAACTGCATGGTGATTTAGATGCTTTTGAACTAGCCAGTCTCTGACAAACTAGTCTATCAAGAGACAGTTGAATCCCAAGAACTACAGCACGAGTAGTTGAAAAGAATGCTTCCCAATAACATTTCTTTCCTTCTATTCAAACTGCCCAATCCTGTCCCCTGCCACGTTACAGCATACAGCTGCACCAACGGAGCATGCACTGCATGCTGTGGTGGTGGTGGTGGGGACCTGAAGGCAGAATGGAGGTAGATAGAAAACTTTTTAACTTACTTTTTGCATAAGCCTACAGGCTGTCTATTGGTCTCACGGTTACACATCAGCCATTTTGGTGGCACATGCTCAAGGAGAGAAAAGGGGCAAGCAGAGGCATCACACCACCGGGGGCGATTGGGGCGGTGGGCCCGAGGGCACGGGCCGGTCTTACCTGCCGCCCCATCGCTTCCTCGTTCTCTTTGCAGCCGAGAACGACTGCAGTTTGGACCTCCCACCCTCCCTTGCACTCGTTTGGCTCCAAAAAGGAGCCAAAAAGTGCCGGGGGCGTGTCCGCGCGCATGGAGGCGCGTTACGCTACCGACACACGCCCCAGGGGCGGGGTGTGTGGCGGCCGTGTCAGCGGTGGTCCCCACCCACGTGGGACCTGGAGACTCTTCTGGGGGCAAAGAGGTTTTGGAAAGAGGAGATAAGATTCACTGTGCGTGACTGCCACAAGATCCACCCCTCCCTCCCCCTCCCCACACTGGTTCCTCCCCCAAACTTCCAATTACTCCCCTTCCATGCCCATGGCCCACCCCTGCCATTGACTTACTGGCAACTGTGGAGCCTCCTGTGGCTTCTGCTGCACAGTGCACACCACACCTCTTGCAAGATATGGCAGCAGCCTAACACTGCGTGACAGTGGCCTGTCTTCCGTGCTGCTGTAAAGGATCTTGTGCTGCCAAAACATTAAATATTTTCCCTTACCTTTCCATAGGCCCCCAGATGGCCTATGGATCCCCTTGGACCTATGCCAACTATATAGCTGGCATAAGTCCGAAGAGAGAAAAGGGGAGGGACTGGGCAAAGTAGAGGGGATAGGATTCTGGCGCAGGCCAGCGCAGCTGCGATCCACCCCTCCCACCCTTATCTTCCCCCTGGCTTCCTCCAATCTGCCCTGAAACTCCTCCTCCCCTCCCAGCACACAACATGCCTATGCCACCAACTTACCATGGGTGGCAGAGTCCAGGGTCCATGGCAGTTTGGCTCTGATGCTACTACAACTGGGCCTTTTGCAACCGTGGAATGCTGCTTTTGCAAAAGGCCCGTTTGGGCCGTAAGTTACCTTATAGGCAATCGTATGCATTTCTACTCAGATAAATGTTTCATTGAATTCAATGATACTTACAGCCCAATCCTCTCTGCTGTTCCACCATTGTAAATGGCACGCCATTGCCAAGCACAATGGATTCACCAGTGGAAATGGTCAGCATCTCCCTATGCATGCCAACAGCCCTCCCAGGCTGCACGAGAGCAGGTAAGGTGGCAGTGCAGGCAGTCTATGGGTGATTCATGGCCAGTTCAAGGTGGCAATTGGACTGAATCTGGGGCATTTCAAGGGTGAGAGGGGGGGTCTTGGTGCATGCTGGATCCTATCCCCCTTTCTTGGCCTGGACCAGCCCCCTTCCACTCCTTGGACATGCACCAGCAAAATAGCTGGCATAGGTCTGAGGTGACCCGTAGGCAGCCAGAAGGCCCACTGAGAGGTATGTAAAAAAGGTTTACTTACGAAATGATTGGAAGCTCTCATGGCCTGCTACAGTCTTCAAGGATTTAGGGCATACAGGTTTAAAAACCATGTAATTTTTTTCCTCATAGAGTTAAAAATACACACATAAAAAAGTTTAACAAAAAACAAGGTTGAAAACAGTCTTAAAACATGAATATTAAAACCACATACGGCTCGACAACGTTTCATCCACGTCAGTGGACCTTTTCAAGTCAAAGAATACAGCAAAGCTTCCAGAACGTTCCTAAGTTACAAGGCAGCCCATCGAAAAAGTAAAAAGCATGTGAACACCAGGCCCCCTGCTGGCTCTGGCATCTGGCATTTATTCCCTTCCCCTGGGGTAAGCCCCTGCTGCCGCCATGGGTCAATTTGAACCTGCATCAGTGATATCACTGGTGCAAGTCCATGTTGATCGGGCCCAGGAAGATGGTTAGGATCCAACATGTGCTGCCACCCCAAACTAACCCTCTTTCCAGGCCCAATCCGCCCTCCTCCTGCCAGTGGCGTTCTGCGCCCTCCCGGCGCCTGGGGTGGGGGGCAGGGACCAAGCGCCCCCACGAGCGCTCGCGTGCGCCTCCCCACCTCTTCTTTCCCCTTCCCGGCTTCGTTGGTCAGCGGCCCAGCTGGGGCGCGAGCAGCTCGCACCTCTAGCTGGGCCGCTGACTGACGAAGCCGGGAAGGGGAAAGGAGAGGCGGGCAGGCGCGCGCGAGCACTCGCGCACCTCCCCACCTCCGCCTGCTCTGTTGTCACTCCCCTGCTCTGTTCGGTCCAGCGGGCCGCGGCAGCAGCAGCAGCAGCAGAAGGAGGAGGCGGAGGTGGGGAGTGTTGTGCGTGAGCGAGCGCTCGCTCGCGCACAACACTCCCCGCCTCTGCCTCCACCTCCTCCTCCTCCTCCTCCTCCTCCTGCTGCTGCTGCTGCCGCGGCCCGCCGGACCAAAGGCAGGTCCTGGGGGCGCGTGCGCCCCCTGGAAGCAGCGCGCTGGGGGCGCTGCGCACCTGAACCCCCCATATTAGGACGCCTCTGCCTCCTGCCCCTGCCCCATTCCATTCATCCATGCCCCATTCTACCCCTCCCCACTTCCTTCCTGACCCCTGCGCAGTCTTTACCGTCATCATTGGGTATCCAGTGTCTGTCGTCGCATCGACCTGGCTGCACACAGCAGTGGTCAGGCCACGCTCACTGGCATTGTTGCATTTGCGACAGCCGTAAAGCTATTTACACCAGTGGAACACTTATTCTGGCGATAAAAACGGGCCATAGGATTGGGCCGTGTGTTTGACTCTGTTTAGCATAGTAACTTTCAGCTAAGTCTCAGTGGCCTATCAGAATGCAGAGATATTTTTAAAGCAGTAATTCTTGTGTCATAAGATTTTTAAGGGTAAGGTGAGGGAGTGGAAATGTGTTAAAAATTGATGGCACAGTGGCGGCCCAGTAAAACATATACCAGTTGGACAAACTGTTTGGTTTAATTTTGTTCAGTGGCATTTCATTTAACTATTTTTCTTAATGCAATGTACTTTGTAAGCAAACAAGGAACCTTCACTATGATAGAGGCCTCAAATTCCCTAGACTACAGAAAATGCCAAGTGAAATGTCTCAGTAAATACTAGCAGTGAAACATGAATGCAAAAAGAAATATTCTCAAATTGCTTCCTTTTACCATGTTACATTTTGTTCGGCTGCAAATGTTTCCCGCTGTTTCTAGTTCTGAAAACAAATCAGTGCACTATGCAGAACACTTTCCTCAAAGTGCCTTTTCATCATGGCACTGGCACTTTCTTTCCCTAGTTTTATGTTTTAAAGGACCATTTGTTCATTCATTTCAGTGTTTTTGACCTGTTAAACCAATACCTCAACAATATACAGACTGAAGTAACTCAAAATACACAAGCGATTAGGTTGATCCCTCAGATGTGTGCCATAGCTTTCAGCCTCTGTTGGTCTCATGGTCACACACCAGCCATATTGGTGGCATATGCTCAAGGGGAGAAAAGGGGCAAGAAGGTTTTGGAAGGAGGAGATAAGATGCACTGTGCACAACTTCCACAAGATCCACCCCCTCCCTCCCCACATTGGTTCCTTCCCCAGACTTCCCATTACTCCCCCTCCAAGCCCATGGTCCACCCCCGCAGTTAACTGACTGGCAACTGTGGAGCCTCCTGTGGTCTCTACTGCACGCCACACCTCTTGCAAGTTATGGCAGCAGCCTAGCACCGCGTGACAGTGGCCTAGCTTCCGTGCTGCTGTAAAGGAACTTGTGATGCCAAAACATTTAACCCATTGCTAAATGTTTACAGTTAAGTATGACGGTTGAAACCTGGTGTCGTCCCAGTTTTCTCTCTGTCTGCCTTGAACATTTGCAAAGACTGGAACACAGAGGATCTGACAATGCTGAGTATGATTCTGAAAATCTTGTAGCACCTTAAAGACTACAAGCATTCATGGATAGAGTCCAGTTCATTAGATTCATGGAAAAATATAAAAGGAGAGATCAAACGGATATGGGTGAGTGAGTGACAGTTATTATGTAAAGTACAGCGATGATTCACAGCAAGAGTAACAGTAGATAAGACACTCTCCAGGGCACGGCTGAAGTATTGAGATAGGAACAACGGTTTCTTTTTAGAGCCTACATGGGTGGACCTAGACATGTGGATGAAGGGACTACATTGACATGGAATGCAAGAGGTGCAGTGGGTGACATTACCAAAATCTGCATTACTTTCATCAAAATTCTTGTGCCCCATTCATCCCTAAGTACTAGTCAAATACCCATTCTAGATTCTTGTGATATCTTTTGTTGTTGTTGTTGTTGTTGTTGTTCAGTCGTTAAGTTGTGTCCGACCCTTCGTGATCCCATGAACCACATCCCGCCAGGCCTTCCTGTCCTCCACTATCTTCCTGAGTTCGCTCATTTTCATGTTTGTTGCATCGGTGATGCTGTCTAACCATCTCATCCTTTGCCTTCCCCTTCTCCTTTTGCCTTCAATCTTTCCCAGCATCAGAGTCTTCTCCAGAGAGTCCTCTCTTCGCATTAGGTGGCCAAAATATTTGCGCTTCAGCCTCAGTACCTGTCCTTCCAGGAAACAGTCAGGGTTGATTTAATTTAGGATTGACTGATTTGATCTCCTAGCAGTCCAAGGGACTCTCAGGAGTCTTCTCCAGCACCACAGTTCGAAAGCATCTATTCTTCGGCGCTCAGCCTTCCTTATGGTCCAACTCTCGCAACCATACATTGCTACTGGGAACACCATGGCCCTGACTATACGAACTTTTGTTGGCATGGTATGGCATGGCATCTATCCCATGGTAAAGAAGGAAACAGCAATGAAAAAAATAGAGAAGGGGATCATGGGATAATTTCAACCTGGTTGACAAAGATCCTAGACATTCTAGCTTATGGACAAATAGCTTAGCCAAAAATCCAAAATATTTTGCTACAATATTTTGCTACAATTACATGCAATTTTGTGATTTCTTTGGGGATTCTGGAAGCATACATTTGAAACAGAAGACTGGCATGGGGAGGTGGGGAGAGACTCCCCCCTCTGAAAATCACTCTCCCATTCTCCTTTTTCTTTATCCCCTTTGAAGGAAAGATCTGGCCTCACTGCACAAAAGACCTTCCTGTGAACTTTAATATCTGAACCTCTGTCTTAAAAAAATATCCTTAAGCATGAGCTCAATTCTCCTTCATGAATTGAGCACCCCAGGATATTAATATGCGAATGCTTTAGCTATTCTACAAAAAACACCCCTGCTTTTCTGTGTCAACTCACCTATGTAGCAAACAAAGCGAAACGATGACACACCTCATGTGGGTCGCAGTCTACATGTGAGCCTTTAAACCCAGGACTCCTCTTCAGTGCCTTGAAGATGGACGGCTTCATCTCCCCTGCCCAGGATGCTGAACAACTTGTGTCCTCTTATCCCAGCGGTGAATTTGCATCTTTGTGTCTTTGGAAAGCTGTGATAAATTGCCTGAGCCACCACAGGGCCCTGGAGCGATTGATATTTTTTTCTTGTTTCCTTTGTTTATTGTTCTCAGCACCCATAGCATTAACATAATTTTCAAATCTTTTCTTCCAGATTTACCTTCTTTGTGACAGACTTGTGTGTTAACTGGTCACGTAGAAGGAAGGCACCAAAATAAAATATAAGAGATGCATGATTGTCAGAGACTGCGAGTCCTGTCGATGTACGTATTTGCCTCCCCCCTCTCTCTTTTCTATTCTCAATGTTTTCTTTCTTTTGCTTTTCTGCCTCATTTCATTTTTCTAGGGCGAAGTGTTCATAAACTGAGCCTTTCTTTGAGTGACAAAGTTTCTAAGGTATTGCAGGAAGCCTTTACAATAAAAGAATTCCCTTCATACCACACTTCAGAAAACTAGAATGTCAATACTTGCAAAATTCTAGTCTGTATTAATGATATAAGAAGAGCCCTCATGACGACCAGACGTATTCCGGGATGCACTGTTGCCAATGACCTCACCTTCCAAACATGAACAGTCTCTCCTCACTCCATTTTGGTTCTGTAGCTGACATTCCTGAGAGCCAGCCAGGACTTTGGTCTGGAGAGGGTGAGGCACAGCTCCCTCTAATCAAGATAATGCGAAATAAGGGCCCTTGATCAGAACTGAAGGCTGTAGCACTGCAGGGCCTATCCATGTGTCACCATCCTAAGGTCTTGCTAGGCTCCCCTCCTTGGCGTAATCTCATTTGCAAGCTCCAGTCTTCCTGAATAATAAATTAAGCTCAACTGCTCAGTGGCCAGGCCTCCTGGATAGTCTTTTCAGACTCCTTCTGCAGGATGCTTCTCCCACCAATGACATAAGCCTGGGTCCTGCCCACACCCTGCCATACCCTTTGTTTCTTCAGGAACCTCTCTGATTAGGGTGCAGTTAAGCCTTTGTGCTCTCCTGGAAGGACATACATAAACTCAATCACACCCAAGAGATGTTCCAGATATCATTATTCACCCAGGAAGGTCTTTGTATTCTTTGTCCGAAGTCCCATAATAACTACCCCTGCTCTAGGAGCAGAATTTTGGCATTTTCTTCCCTACTGAAGGCATCCACACTGTCTGTTTGGGTAGTCTCCAAATAGAGACTACCAAATAGCCCCCAATAGAGACATCACTCAGCCTGTTTCTTTCAGTAGGGAAGACTTGAGTCTGGCCTGAGCACCATATACTGTGCTGACACTGTCCTGGGCTGGAAATGCATGTCAGCGCCCCCCCACCCCCAAATGGGATTGCCCACATCTAATTTTGGATGATGGCCAGTCAGATGCAGCATCTGAGAATCCTGCAAGAAGGAGGTGGAGATACACTGCTCTCCTGCTGTCTCTTCCTGCAACTGATATTTTGAGGCATATTGCCACTGAATCTGGAGGTAGCATATAGCATAATGCTATATATTCACAGTGAAAGCCATGTGCTCCCCCACTTAGCCATGCTCCCATCCCTGAAGGGGAAGGTCACCACTTGACAGGGTCCAGCTAGCAGAAAATGGATTCTATACCTGGAATTCATGAATGTCAAATCTTTAAAACAAACAGTACTTGCATCATATTCTAGCACTTGGTAGCAACTTATATTTTTATGCCATTCCTGTAATTATTATCCTTAGAAGGTGGTGATTCAAGAACCAATATTATATTTCCTGATGAGATACAAATGGTTACTGAGAAAAGTACAATTTTCTACACGGCATGAAGGGCTGACTAAAAGTGAAACCCTGTGGGGAACTGGAGAGAAATTAGCATTACAAATGCAAGGATCCCTGCACAGAGAGATATGGCGGTCCTGTAGAAATCAGTGCACTGTCGAAATGCTGTTCCCTATTGCAAGAGACTCCTGGCATCCTGCACAGAATAAAGACACATGAATCCAAATAGAATATGTTCCGACCAATGCAAAAAAACAGACCTATTAGGAGAATGATCTTGAAAGAAGACTGTGCTGTGATTTTAGTTCTGATCTGCCAAACCTTATGAGAACCACTTTGCTGGATCAGACCAAGGTCTGTTTACACCAGCATACTGTTTCCAACAGCAGTTAGCAGCAAGGTGCCCCTGGAAGTTGACACAGCATAAAAACAACAGCCATCCCCTAACGTTTTATCCCTGTAACTGGTACACAGAGGCACACTTCCCTTGAGTATGGTAGTAGCTAATGGAAAGACTAGTAGCCATTTATTCATCTATCTGCCTTGAACTTGTTTTAAAGCTATCTCAAGGATGAATGATATGCTACATGACAACAACAAGCACGACAGCTGCTTTTTCTAGGGCTGGGGGTGATGAGGGGGTTACTTGCTCTTTTTGTCACCTGTTGCTTCATGGCTCCCAATCACTTTTAATCCACTTCTCCACCCTGTTGGGATTCCAAGCATGGTTTTGAAAAATGGCATGGGAGTGTGACCAAAAGCAGAGAAATGGTGAGTGGGAGAAGGACTTAGGCCAGGGATTTGTACGAAACATGTCATCACACCCTACGTTATCATCCAGCACAATATCTCTAGCGCTCTCATTGTCCAGCAATGAATTCATGAGCTTTTCTGGAGACCCAAATAGTCTCTTCTGTGATGCATTGTTCCATAAGTTCTTGCACAAGAGGTTGCGTAAGAATTCATGTGGCATGCATATGCATCAATGCATGCACTCAAACAAGAGTGTAGGAGCTACAGGGTTGTGCAGATACATATTGAAAGCATAATGTATGAAGTGACCTTAAGAGATTCTTGGGAGAATACCGTAGTTATGTTAATTTTGGAATTTCAGGGGTTCTGCTCTTGATGTGGGACTCATGTTGCTGTATCCCTCCCTGGCCTGTGCATACTGTTCAAGCACACATTTCCTCACACCCATAATGCTCGTTCAGTTTGTGTTGTTATAGACAAAGCAATCATTATAAAGATACCCTGTTGGCCATGCTCTTTTCTTCCAAAAGAAAAACAACACTGTAAAGCTTGAAGACCTGGAAGCACAAAGCAATATCTAAACTTCATGTTGCATATGCAAATACATGCTAGTGCATCCTATTTATAGCTCATATGCTGTGCCAGAGGTTCAGTGCATGACCTACAGATTCATACAGCTTAAAAAAAAAAAAAGGATGGAAAGCAACAGGATTTCATGGCTGTGTGAACATACGACAGCCTTTTAAGTTATTTCAGCTGTAGAGCAAACATCTAATTTAAATAACCCATCTGCCACAAAGCAATATATTCGTATGACAAGCTGGCTATTCAGGATTCTAATAGTTCACATTTGGCTTTTCTGAACCTTTCCTATGGCTATTTAGGGTTTGTTTAATGCAGCATGCTAATTTTTATGAATATTTCAAAGGGAGCGAGAGACTGCACCACAAAGAGAGCACATTATTAAGGATTCAGTATTTTTACAATAGTTGTATTTGTAGCATCCATTTGGAGCATCAGAGCACTCTGTTTTCCAGTTCAAGAAAAAGAACATGCAAGATGCCCCCCACCCCCAAATAACCTGGTAGATAAGAAGTTTTCTTTAATTGAGAAGCTTGTCCAGGAAATGTATAATTGTCAAAATCCCAGAGGGACACTGCCACACTCTTGAAATGTGCATTGAGGAAAAAAACCAAAAACCTGTTGTTAACCAGTGGCGTCGCTCCGGTAGGGGCGGAGCCGTAAGTATCGCTCCGTCCTAGTCCCATTTACTGAGCGAGCAGGAGGCGGCCCCGCCCCCTCACTGTCGGAGCCATTCCCGTGCGGAGAAAGCAGCAGGCAACCCTGCTGCTTTCTCCGCACGGGAAAGGCTCCGACAGTGAGGGGGCGGGGCCAGCTCCTGCTCGCTCGGTAAAGGGTCTAGGACGGAGCGATACTTACGGCCCCGCCCCTACCGGAGTGACGCCACTGTTGTTAACCAATTCCTTTGTAAGAAAGAGGGATGGTAGCTCATTGGTAGAACACAGCCTTTGGCTGCAGAATGTCAATCTCTTCACTTCTAGGTATGACTGGGAAAGTCGTCACTCTGTCTGAAACCTGGAGATACTGCAACCAGTGGCCTTGCTGGAGGGAGTGTGGCACCGCAAGTGGTGCAAGGTGCTGCACTGTGCCTTGCAAACCAGTGTAATGTGACGCTCCCACTCACCCCCTGAGCACTGCGCATTGCCTTCGCCGCCGGAATGGCTATGCGGGTGAGTGGGAGGGGCCGCGTTACACTGGTTGCAGTGTAGCGCCTTGCACCACTTGCGGTGTTGCACCCCCTCCAGCAACACCACTGGCTACAGCTGCAATACCGAATTAAATGAATCAAGGCTCTGACTCAGTAGAAGGCAGCTTCCCATGTAGATGATAGACATGTGCCTTGCATTTCCTCTTCCAATTAATGTGACAGTGAGAGGGTCATTGGGGTGGACACAGGCAACAGCAGGCTTCTCAGGTGTTCACTATTGCCCGGACCAGTCCAGGCAAGTTCAAGGAAAGACTGTAGTGATGAAATGGAGACATTGCAACAGTGCCCACAATGGCAGGGAGTTAACATTCCAGAAAAACTTGGTATGCATGTTAGTGTAGGTTTAGATGGGGGGAGCCATTATATAAAGTTCTCTGCAAAGAGGAAGATTGCATAAAAGGTGAGAACCACTGCTCTAGGGAATCCAAGTTCTATACAAACGTTCCTGCCCAATCCTGTGTAGGTTGTGGTAGCCGGCCTAAAGGGCTGACCGCTGCATCCTATCGAGTTCCCGGGCTGCCCTGGGGCAGCCCGGGAACAACTCGGGAGAAGGGGATGATCATACCCTTCCCCCTGTGTAAGCGACGGAAGGCCCTATGGGAGGCCCTCTAGAGCTCGCGTACATTCACGCTGGCCCTGTTGGCGTATCTGGGGGCCTGGAGGAAACTTTGGATACTGGGGATCTCAGCCCCCATATCCCCACCCCCTCCAGGCCCCAGACGGCCTATGGACGCCCTCCCTCACCGTTAGGTCCGCCCTCCCCCTGCCCCTGTCCTGACCGGCGTAGAACTTACCCAGTCCAGTGGGCACAGGGGGAGACGGCGGGGTGAACAGTGCAGGCCGCAGTACCGGCACTGCTTGCTTGCTGGGCTCACGGCTGGGTTCAGTGCTTTACGGCGCGACACCCACCCAAGGGCAGCACGTACACAGGATGGCGTTGTTCAAAATCACACACTAAGACTAATATCTGGGAAAGCTGTTGGCACCGTCAGGCATAAAGGTAAAGGTATCCCCTGACAATTAAGTCCAGTCGTGTCCGACTCTAGGGTGGTGCTCATCTCCATTTCAAAGCCAAAGAGCCAGCGTTGTCCGAAGACACCTCTGTGGTCATGTGGCCGGCATGACTCTCCTTGCCACAGCGCGTAGCATGTGGCTGGAACACGGAGCGCTGTTTACCTTCCCGCAAGCGGTACCTATTTATCTACTCACATTAACATGCTTTGGAACTGCTAGGTTGGCAGGAGCTGGCATACTGATACTATTATACACTGCCAGCCCAGGCATGAGGCAACCTGATGCAGCTTGCATCAGTGGCAAGTGGTGGAGGGACAAGGAGGGGTTGGTGGACTCAGGGTGCCCTTCACCCTGAGTCTGCTGCCGCCTCCCTCCAGCTTGTTGCAGTCATGAGCCGCCTTGATTGGCTTCCTGCACACTCAAGGGGGAAGTGGAGTATCCACCTTCTTACTGTGTGCTCTTTGGGTGGTTTTTGCAAACTTCGAAATACAGGACTTCTGGTTTTATTTGCAAGGACTGTGCAAATGGAGCTCCTTTCTTTGCATGGTTCTTTTAAATAAACAAATAAATAAATAAAACCAGAAGTTCCCGCACTTCCAGGTTTGTGAAAACTGTCCAAGGAGCATAGTAAGGAGCTTATTTTCCCACACACGCCATAGTAGTGGTGGTGGACAGTAAACCAGGTCTTGCGGCCCCTGCTAACACACATCTTGACGTTTCAGCTGTTAACTTACCAAGCATTTAAAATATCACAATTACTTGTCAGCATTGTGCCTTATTATGCATTTAGATGAAATAATGCTGCATAATTTTCATGGTGTATTGTATCATTTCACCATCTCAAAAGGCAGAACAAAACTGTTTTAGAAGCAGCAAACATCAGAGGAAGGTTTGCATGGTTACACAACCTAATTATAAAGCTTCCAAGAGCTTCCAAAGCACAGCACAGTAAATAAATGTATCACAGAGTTGAAGAATGGCTGCCTGATAGTAATACGTTCTGCGCTTGGAAAGTAATTAAAAACAAAGCATCCATTTTGGCTTGCAACCGAAGAAATGAAGAAATCTTTATCTTACTAAAGGGAATGTAGTTAAGGAGGAAAAAATAAGGAAATCGCAGTAATACATTCTTTTAAAAACAGCAACAACAACAACTGTGTACATTTCTCGAAGACAAATGATAAAATCAACATCTTCCTTTTGCTGTTGCATGGGCGGTTATGAAAAAGAAGTAGAGAAAGAGGCAGACGCCAGGACTGAAATTTAAACAAGCCAGAACTTTATTAAAGAAGCGTAACGAGGCTTCAGCTAGGACCAGTGTGCTGTAGACAGCTCAAATCCCTTGTTAATTGACAAGGAGACTGGCATGGCTAATCTGCTGCAGTTATTTCCCCATCACCTCTGGCTTATGCCTGAGCAACACATTAGTAATCAGGTATTTCATTTCCCCAGCAGGTGAAGAGGAAGGTAGGCCCAGCCACAGCAGCTGTCCAACACTGCTGGGTGCTACCCAATTCAGATAGGAGCTCAGCATCAGCACCAGCCAGCTCTGTGAGCAATTTCCTATCTATAAAATAAGCAGAGATTAACCTGCAGGGCATATTTGCACTTTCTCCAACTGAAGGCCTTTCTCATGACTATGCTGGTCACCCTACCATTGTTCTTTCAATGAACGTTCTAAAACTCTTACGCTGCAATCCTGTCTACCTCCAGACTGGCAGAGCAACGGCTCCGCCGGTCTAGGGTGTCACAAATATGATGAAACGTATGTTTGCGGCACCCGGTGAGTAAGTGGCGCTAGCGGAGAGGCTTGCGTTGCTCCTCGGTGCCACAGAACTGTGCAGTACCATAGCGGGAAGATAAATCCCCACCAAGTGACAGAATGTGGGTGTTCCAGGAGGGGGGATTGGTGGATCAGTTCCAAGTGGGGGGAGAGATTGATGGAGGAGGCCTCTGCTGATATCCTACCCCCTTCCTGTTGGGCCTTACACGGGCCTCTCGAATGTATGCCAGCAAAATTGCTGGCTTGCATTCGAGAAGACCCATCGGGGTGGCTGGCATGTTATCAACAAATGCCACTTTACCCCGAAGAGGCTGCCAGCTGTGCCCCGCAGTGTCCTACTAGACTGGGCTGAGCTGTTAAAAATGATTTGTCTAGGTACAGGTTGCAGCCCACTAGTGATAAATACATCAACTCTATGCAGCTCAGCCTTCTCACCTGTGATGTCTGGTTGCCAGTAACAGACCCTACCATCCAGCAATCCTGGGGATTTCCTAGTTAGTCTTTTTCCTAGACCTGCTCACAGCAGCAGGTTTCTAAGCACCTTGTCATGCCCACCTAGGGGGCATCTCCATCCAAACATTCTTCATCCCTGTAAATGAAGGATAGCCCAACACCTTGCTGATTAGCTGTAGCTTGTAAATCTCACCAAGGTCATTTCCCTCAACATGAGGGGCCAAGACTTTCAGGGGCTGCTCTTCCTGCACCAGTGCATGAAGGCACAGCACGACCTGTTGCATGCCCTACCTCTTAAACTGTCCATGGGGTTGTTTGGGAGACCCTGGCAGAGGAGTGGCCAGGGCGATCCTGAGACCATGGTCGATGAGGTTGGGGCTCTCGAGCTCCAGGCCTTGAGCGGAGTCTTGCCTTAGCTGCTCTGGCATTGGCTTGTCCTTTATAAGGGCCTCATGTGCTGCTGGGGGAAGGGGGTCCCTCAGCCCTTCTCTCCAGCCTGGCTTTCAGGGTTACTGGACGTGCTCCAGCCTTGGCTTGTCCTGCTGTCAGCCTCCTCATTGGCCAAATGAAGGAGTCAGGCCTGCTCTTGGTCCCACCCCCTGAGAGACCCGCCCCTCATCGGTCCATCCATCATCCAGGGCTTTTCCTGTGTTGTCCCTGTAAGTCCGATCCTGCACCACCTTATCCCCGTTGTTACTCACTCCCATGTCGTTCCCTGTGAGCCCGATTCTGCACCACCTTATCCCATTGTTACTTGCTTCCTGTACTTCCACCATCTTTCATTCCCTCCCCTCTCTCGCCCCTGGGGTGGAGGGCACTCCATAGAGTCCTGGCCCCCGTCCTCCAGTCGGTGTGTCGCAGGAAACAACTGCCGGGGTATCCCAGCTTGAAAGGGCTGCCAGGTCGGCGTAGCATTGGTGCTCTCCTGCCAGGTTCAGGGTTGGCGCCTCCGACCAAGCGCTGCTGCTGCTCAGGCTCTCGTGAAATCAAGGGGCTGTCCTGTGCAGGGGGCCGAGCCTCCCCGGAGATAAGTACTGGAGATCCTGGTCATAAACTATCAAATGATTGCCAGTTGGCCAATGCCACGATAAGAGTCACCTTTGTACCCAGAAGATGAGGCTATATCTGAGGATCCACACCCAGAGGCAACAATTCTTCAAGAAAAAAAGTCATTAGTGCCAAAAGGAAGTCTGCCATCACTCGTTACCCTGCATGCTCTGGAACTTCGGTATGCATTTCCTTTGCGGCTAAATAAATCTCCTGTACGCTCTAGAGCACCATCAATCCTCTGCTGTAGTTACCACTGCATCACCCATCCCTGCTGCGGCAGCTGCTGTTATAGATCCAATGGGAAAAGAACGAGAGCGGAAATCCCTTGGGGGCAGCCTAACAGCTGCCACCGCTTTTCTGGAGAGAACACCAATAAAAAGAGAAGCTATATGTAGCGAAAGAAGAAGCAACAGCTGTTGTATGTTCAATTGTTTCTGTTTTTTTTTTTTAAAGAATTTAGTAGAACTGTAAAATGGTGTTCTCAATTTGTTTGGAGGTTGTGTCTCTTTACTGACAGCATAAGCAGAATCCACTCTTTACTTACTCAACTGAAAATAAATAAGCAAATAAAGTTAGTGATAAAATCGGTCATTTTTTTCCTCTTTATTTTTCAACTTTTATTTTATGACTCCATTAAATAAGTACAGTAAGCTGTATAAATGTGTGTGTGTGTGTGTATGTATGTGTGCCATGACTATATTAGTTTCCTTCACAATACTGAACTCATTCAAAACAGATCTGTATGACAATGGATCATACAGAACAAATCACTTCCCTTTGCTATTCAAATCATCCTTTTCATCAGTTATGCTTTCTCACATCAGATCCTATGGCCGCCCTCCTGGCTCCGCCGAACCTCCCCTCTGTCCGTCGGATTCTATTTTACCTGGATCTGACGGCTGGGCGAGGGCTCCGTCGGTGGAGCAGGGAAGGCCGGCCTTGCTCGAAAGTAGCTGCAAACGTGCTTTATGGCATGTTTGTGACTAATTTGGGCGGCGGAACACTCGTTCCGCCACCCGACCGAAGAACAGGATTGCGCCGTAAATGTGTGGGGTTTTTTTGGGGGGGGGAAGAAGCATTTTATCCACCAGACATAACTAGCAGCTCATAATAATAATAATAATAATAATAATAATAATAATAATAATAATAATAATAACGACTTTGACTTCATAAATAGATTTGCAAGAATCCCATTATGCACGTCTGGGGCAGGTAACTACATACACAGCCACACACACACACACACACACACACACACACACACACACACACACACACACACACACACACACACACACCAGATATACAAACAAGTCATGGCACAGAAAAGGACACCTAAAATGATGGAGCTGGGAATCTTTTGCACTGGCACCCCTCACAAATGACAAGAGACAAAGTCAGCTTTGGGGGGTAAATGGGCCATGTTTATTGAATTACAGCTGGTCTTAATTCCCCAACACCTCCCCCTTTTTTGTGCAGGCACCTACTCTGGGTCAGCACCTCCCCCTCAGGCATCAGCACCCTGGCTCCAAACAGATATCGCCTCACAACCACACCAGCTTCTCAGTGGAAAGACAATTTGAGGCCGCCAAATTGTTCAGCCAGACAGCCTTTGAGATAGACTTTGCTATTCAAGCACAAGAGATCACCAGCCTGCATCTCTGAGTCAGGCAGCCTCTTGAGAGTGGTGCTGGTTTTCCCTTGACTCTTGCTTACCTCAGGGTGCACACCAGATCCCCAGTCCTACTCCCTATCCTGTACTATACCTGCCAATTATGACCATCCTGGCTTAGCACCCTGATGCAGGGACAGTCTGGGGTAGGCAAAACCTCCTCCACCAAGAGCCAATCAGCAAACAATTCCTACCCGGCCCCAAGCAGTGACCAGCTACTCTCAGACTATCTTGCCAGGCAAGTGGGTTGGGAATGTGGTACTGCCAAGAACCAGACTGACAGGAATGTAGTATAGCATATTCTGCATGTTTGCCAATAATAGGGGTTCCCCGCTGAAGCTAAATTGTGGTAGGCTGAGGGCAGAGAACATGAAGTACTTATTTGCACAACACATCATTAACTTGGGAAAATCACTACATTGAAATGTAGGAATAGCTTCTAACTCTAATTATTAGATGCTGGGGATAAACAATGTGGCATAGTTATCATCATCATCACACTTGTAAGTGTCCATTTGGGTGAGCACTGCTGGAGACAGGATGCTGGGTTATGTCGATCTTGATCTGATCCAACAAAGCAGTTCTTAGGAGTTTATATTCTTCTGAAAGATGTTCATGGATGCTACCTAAAATGCTATTTGCACAGATATCACAGCACAAAATATGTGTCTTGCATTACCTGTGATAAAACACACACATTAAATGACGGCTTATGAAAACATGTGTGCAAATAGTGCATGGCCACACAGCCGCCTACGTGTGGGACCACAGGTAAGCCAGAGTGGGGGGCAGGCAGTGGGAGGAATGGGGCAGGGAGGGAGAAGAATGGGGGAGTGGCTGTGAAGGGAGGAGGCGGGTGAGAGGCAGAACGAGGGAGGGAGGGGGGTAGATCCTGGCAGCACCGGCATGCGTCAAAATTCTATCCCCATTCCTCTCTTCTGTCTCCCTTACTCTCCTCAGTTCTTGGGCCAGTGGAGGCTTGCCCCAGGTGATGGAGCAAACATTCTCTTACCTCAAGGAGGACTCTGGGACAGGACTGCTCCCCCCCCCCCGCAGGATGCAGTGCACACTCCTTTGGCGCTGCTGCTTTGGCGGGGGGGGGGTGTTTAATTAGGATTGGGCTGTAAGACTCACAATCACAAACATACACCACTCACTGAAAGAGGGAAAAGACAAAACACAAAGTGTTGTCAAGAAGATAGAGAGGGGGCTTGTGGGACAATAGTCAGGGTTGCCAAAGGCTACGGCGGGCTATCTATTTGTATCTGTTGAGAGTGCACTGGGGCAAGCCTGGGGAAGGGAGGGGGGAAGTCCAGCGACCCGGAAGAGGCTGTAGGAGCGCAATTTCGCTCTCTACAGCCCTGAAAATGGAGCAGTTTGTCAGCCAAAAGTTTGCCAGTCAAAATATGCTATTTTAAACTTTTTGTCTTTTAAAAAACCTTTTAGTGACCCCCGTATCTGCGCTAAAGCGATTTCGCTTTACATGGATCCTCGCTATCCACATGCAGGGATGGTGGTGGTTCCAGAACGGATCGCCCCGCAGATAGCGAGGGCCAACTGTATACTGTTAGCAGTGCAACAGTTGAATATTAAAACTATTTTGCATATAAGATAAGACTTTTTGTTTTGATTTACAAGCGCTGATGGCACAATAGGAACAATCATGTTTTTCATCATGCCAGTGCTGTAACCTATTGGTAGAGAGAAATTGGCTTCCTTCATATAAGCAGTGGGAGTGCTGGCATCCATCATGATGGAATCTTGAAGCTTTTCAAGAAGAGGTGGTGTTTGTATTGGGGGTCTAAAATTCCATGCAGTGGCCTAATTAAACACATACACAGTCACTCCAACACCTGTTTGAGTGTTCAGTCTTTGCAAGTGAATGGAATGATGAAGAATCATGCATTAAATAGGGCAAGCTTGGAGGGAAGGGATGTAATAATATTATATAGTAATTATTCTGCCTGGTAGGGAAGGAAGAAGGATACAAGTTCTCAACCATGTCTAATTTAGCATTATGTGCAACCCTCTTCCTCCGGTATAATTCTTTTAATGCCAAAGGGATCATCCCAAGATCCTACCTGCAAAGACAATAGGTGCATCTGAAGCCCATTCATAATCATCACTGTTATTGGTATAACACAGGGGCGGCCAACCTTTCACCATTAGGGCCTCTGCGTAGAAGACAGAATCTTGGCAGCTGCTGATGGTGCTGCTAAAGCAGCTACACCTGCTGAAATGCCTTCATCTATACAACCATTAAAGGGCCACGAGCATTCATGTTAAAAGGTTGGCCACCCCGGTATAGCGCTTTCTGAGCACGGAACCACTTTGCATGTATTTTCTTGATGAAGTCCTTACCACAGCCTTGTAAGGTCAGTATTGTTAACTCCACATTGCAGTTAGCGAGCTGAAGCTGAGAAGGGATGGGTTCTTTGTAGAGGTGAGATTTAAACCAGGGAGGCCCTGATTGGCTGCTCAGTCTGTTAGCCACTATGCAACATCAGTTCCATTACATCCAAGGGAGTCTTGCCATCCGTGTAGAATACACATTTAATAAAAACCTGTAAAGGACAATTTGTTTCAGCAGAGGTTGTGCAACCTTGCAAAACAAACAAGCAACATTGTTTTGTGCAATATGTTTGGTTAGTGCTTTCTGAACACGTCTGCTGAAGAACTTGAGTTCAGTTGAATTCTGCTGTGGAATTCCTTCAGCAAAATTCCTCACTCCTATTTCTTGGCATTTTTCATTCGTTCTCCACACCAGTGGCTCTTATAACTCAAGGTGAATTGATAAGAGCATCTATGAATATCATGCAGCAGCCCAATTCCATTATAATCTGTGGGAAATGTTGCCATCTGCTTCAGTGAGAGGTGGATTACATTTCAGCTGAGGGCTGTCAAATTCATATACAGCTTCTATAGATACACTCTGATCCCTCAGTATTTGTCAGATATTTCATGTGAAGCACAGCTTGTGTCCATGCATGCACACATGAGTAGACCTTCCTAACGAATCTGGCTCATTTCTTTTCTCTCTCATTCGTTGTCATGATACATTATTAGTTGGAGGACAGATTTTTCTGAATAGTAAGAAATCTTAACTACAATGGTAGAAACTTAGGTTTGTTGCACTTGCTTTGAGCCAAATAACACGATTTCTCCCTACTGTTTTCAGTGAAATACCTTGAGGAATGTGGATTCAAATGAATTACCAATCTTCCTGTTGTCTGGGCAAGTGCTTATTTGGGGCATAATAGGGTGTGTTTATATAAATGAATTTGTGCTATTGGACAACCATCCTCAATTTATCTTGATAGCTCATCCATATCTTAAGCGTTAAGTATTAAACCAAGTTTGCCTGTTAAATTTATAATTTTGTGTAGAAAACAAGTTAAGGAAAGCTGCTTACCTGACATCAACATATTAACTATTATCTCTGGAGCAAAATTGTTTTTCTGCTTACCTGTATCAGGTTAGCGCTGGCTTCAGAAACTATAGCATGTATGATGGCACTTATTCCTCCCAAGAACGGTCTATTTTTAAAGTAGTGTTGTCCTGACAGGGATACTCCCTGACTGAGGGAGAGGGGTAGGAAGTAGGAAGAAGGGAATGATTGCCCATTGTGCAGTGCAAGGGAAAGAAGTATGTACCGGTACCCATATTGTCTAGGCAGTGCAGAGATGTTTCCCTATTTCCTGTAAAAGGCAGCAGATCCACAGCTCCATCGCCGGACCCCGCAGCACCCACTGGATGTGGCAATTCAGCGGTGGGGGCAGGAGGGGGGCGGACAGGGAGGACTGGGGCATGGATGGAGGCGGAAGAGGGTTGATCTGGTGGCAATGGCATCTGCTGTACCCCAGCAGTTCTCAAACCGTGGGTCGTGGACCCACCATTGAGAACTTTAGCTGCCCCCTGCCCCCTTAAGATCGTTGCTTCAAAACGGCGATCTTCAGGCACTTCCGGTTTTCGCAAAAACTGGAAGTACCTGAAGATCACCGGTTTGCGGTGATCCGAAGATTGGGGAGGCCTGCAGAGGGTCGCGCAGGCCTCCCCCAAGCTCCCCCAAGCACCGGTAAGTACAGCGGGGGCGGTTTCGGCAGCAGTGGAGAACCCCGAATCGCTGCCGCTGTTGGCCCTGCCCATGCAAACACTCACTTTGAGAACCGCTGCTGTACCCTATCCCCTCCTTTTCGAAGCTCTCTACCCCTTTTCTCTCTGCAGGCAAAGGTGGTGCATATGACAGAGGAGGAACCATAGGTGGCCCCAGAGCTTACCGTGAAGTAAATATACATGTTTTATACTTATCTCCCATTTGATCTTGTGTCGCCTCCCCACCACTGGATGCTGTGTATGCCTTTTTGGCGTGGCTGCATCGACGGGGGGGGGGGGGGAAGAACATAGGATGGGACCCTTTGTTATTGTAAGTTTCCTCAGATTCCATGGTGAACTATCAAGAATAAGCATTTTTATAGTTAACAAGGAATCTCTACACCAAGAACGAAATTTGTTAGCATTAAATCTCCTTGCTAGCATTTTGAATCTTTCTTTACTTCAGATAACTCTCTTATTTTATTGACTTGTCAGTGTGTCTGACTGCTTAGTTTTATTAGTATTTTACAGCACAGTTCACTGAAAGCTATTTAATTATATTTTATGAGCATTGTCAGATTTTTCTCCCTTTATCCTGGTGTACTTTCTGATGCTGCAGAAGGGGAACTTTCAATTCAAGTATGTAATTCGCTGAAGAGTTATTAAGCTGAAGTTATCTGATTCATAGTGTGCATGATGAGTATTCCATTTTAACATTAAAAAGCCAAATGTCTTTGTATGATTATGTGTTAGGATGTCCTCATTAGACAAGGATTATTCTTATTTATTTTTAAATAAACTAAACATGCCTATTATTCTTGATTCATGGATTATATAAGAGATTTGTCCATGCAGTAATTCCTATTCTAAGAAAAGAACGATATCAAATTTCTATAGCATGTTGTAAGCTTTTTCTGGATTGCCAGGCTTGTACTTATCTTGCTATCAAAAAGGATGAATAGGATTCAATTAATAATTTTCAAGTAGCATACTGTCATTTTAACATGTACTGGCATTAATGTGCTAATGTCTATTGGCACCTGTAGGCTCTGTCCAGGATTGGGCTGCTGGCTGGAGTGCATTGAGACAGTGGAACACACTTCTGCTGTCACAATGTGGCCACAGACAGCATGCAGAACCATTTGCTGTCAGTGGCCATTTTGGGAGCACTGCCACAAGAGGTGGCACTACTCCCTGACTGTCGCCGGTTCCCACCACACCCGCCAGAGCAGGTACGTCAGCAGCGGGGGCGGTGTATGTGTGCGAAACAGGGCAGGGAGGGAGAGGAATGAGGGTGGGGAGGGTCCTAAAGAGCACTTCCCCTTAACCCTGCAGGAGCACACCCGAGAAAGAGGACCATTTTGGATCTCTCTATCAAGGGGAGAAATCCAAAGTTCGATCCGACCTCCTCGAACTCCATCCTGTGCACGAAAGGCAAATTTCTCCCCTTCTCTATCACCAGAGCTCAAAGCAAAGGGAAGGTCTACCCATTGGGTAAAATGGGAGGTAAACCTTATCTCCACAAGGGACTTGGTTCTTTTCTTTTCCCCTCAATTCCCAGACTTTATATTGAAAATCTTGGTATGGATAAAGCCGGATGGTCTTAATATAAAGGAGAAGGGGAAGGCAAAGGATGATATGGTTAGACAGCATCACCGATGCAACGAACATGAAAATGAGTGAACTCAGGAAGATAGTGGAGGACAGGAAGGCCTGGCGGGATATGGTTCATGGGATCACGAAGGGTCGGACACGACTTAACGACTGAACAACAACAATGGATAAGTGAACGTCTGTATAGCCAATGTACTTATAAAAAGGGAAGAGTGTGTAATGTTATATGACACAATTGACTACACATTGCTGAGGAGATGCAGGAGGAGACATTGGATGGCAGCAGCTATGCATTCTTTTTGTATTGTGGACTGTAACTTCAGAATGTACTGTTATAAATTTGGAACTGAATTATAAGAGTCGTGAATTGATGACACCATTCTTCTTACTGATATGATTCAGGCTGCAATCCTGGGAATAAGTCCTGTTAAACTCAATGGTGCTTACTTCTGAGTAGACATGCCTAGGATTTGCACTGCCAGTCATTGATATTGCTCTTCCTATTGCATTGACACTTTTGTGCTAAAATTCATTTCCATTGTTATACTGGATGAAGGGTTACATACAGCTTGAAATGCATTGAATTTCAAGATACTATTTCTTGTAATAGATCTGCCCTTACATTCAACGTCTTGTTCTCTTGTCTGGAGGTACAAGACTAACAGCACAATCCTATGTGTATCTGCTCAGAAGCACCGTATATACTCGCATATAAGACGATCTCACTGATAAGACAAGGGCAAATTTTGAGCCAAAAATCCTGGAATTTGCTATGACCCTTTTGATAAGACAAGGGTAAAACTTAAGGACTTTTGTGGCCATTGGCCTAGCTGGCCAGGGAGGTGGGCGGGGGATGGTCTCGACCATATCCCAGCCCCTGCCGGGCGGCTAGGCCATTACAAAGTCCCCTCCCACTTCCGCCAGCTATTTAGCTGGCAGAAATCCGAGGAGGCTGATAGGGCCTGCCCTAGTTTACCCCCGGGGAAGGGGACGAGCATCCCCTTCCCCGAGTAGATCTCCGGCCCGGCGGCAGCATGACTGCCGGTGCACAGGATCCGGTGGGCGGCCTTGGGCCTCTGGCCGGATTCTTTCAGTGGATTGCGCTGCCTGTGTGCTTTGTGTGAGTAAACATTTTAGATTGTGAGCCCTTTTGGGACAGGGAGCCATTTAATCATTTGATTTTGTCTGTAAACCGCTTTGTGAACTTTTTGTTGAAAAGCGGTATATAAATACTGTTAATAATAATAATAATAATAATAATAATAATAATAATAATAATAATAATAATAAATTTCTTGCCGGTGAATGCTAACGGCAGAGAAATAACCCGCAATGAGATTTGAAGGGGGGGGGGGAGGTTCTTTCTACTGCTGCAAGTTTGGGATCAGATTTTTTTTGCTGGGTCTTTTTTTTTGCTGGAATCTGCATGTGTCTGCTCAGTAGCGGCTGCTCTGAAAATTCAGAAGTTCCTCACGACACTGATTTTCTCCTCGGTGGCACCCAGCAGGGCTGGAGTGACGATGGAGACAGAATACGAGAGAGAAGGGGAGGGAAGCAGGGACGCTCCTGAGCTGATCTGACATGGTAAGCTGCCGCAAACCTGCATTTTTTTAAGTGAACTTTGAGTGACCCAATGTTAAGACCAGGCAGCTTTTCTGGGTCTTTGTTTTTGCATAAATTTCTCGCCTTCTAAGCGAGTATATATGTTAGGTCCCATTGTGTTCAGTGGAGCATACTTCCTGGTAAAATTTGTTTAGAATTGCAGCCTTACTTTATTGTGGCAGTGGTAAAGAGCTGCAGTAGCAGAGGCAAGAGATTGATATTTAGGGGAAATCCTACCGAATTTCATTCCTCACTTGTTTCTTAACATTTTGGAATCATCTGGTCGCAGTCAGTACAAAACGCCTGCAGAAGAGCAGCCATCCATGAGGCAGCATTAACATTTCTCTTCTTAAACCGTCTTTTATATAATTATCTTGACTGTAAGCTCTACAAGGGCTTACCGGTTACAGACGAAATAATCATTCCTGGAAGTTGTATTCTCATTTTCTTTAGTGCTTGTTTTATCTAGGTCGCAGAAGTGTCAGGAAACCTCATTTTCACTTTGACATTGCGAGAACGGCATTTTAAAAGGATTTTTTTTCCTGAAGTTAACAAGTTGTAGAACACTATTATTATTATTATTTTAAATGAACAGGTTCCGAGGCTGCTGCCATTTTTAGAGTGCAGTACTGTACTTCAGAAAAAAGAGCATAGTGCGAATGCAACTGCAAAGAAAGCAACATTTACCACTTGAGCTTTTAAAAGGGATGGCTGTTCTTTTTTTGCAGTGATTCCCACCAGTGTAAGAAGCAACACTGTTAGCTGCATCTCTGTGGAGATGGCTAATTCAATATGTGTGTAATGTACTGTGTGAACTCCAGTCCCCAAGGCAGGAAGCAGGGCAGGGCGAGGGTAAAGCAGGATTGAATGAATTAAAAAGGAGTATAGTAGTACAATCATGGTTTGATACACTCATATTGAAATGCAGTCATGATCCTGATTTCCTTCCCTCTTCTTTATCTACAATACCAAGTGTTGGACCCCAAGTTAGGATTTCTAACAGCCCAGTCCTACCTAAACCCCCACATGATGATGCAGCGGTGCCAGTACGGCCTCCACTGCATCCCATGGGGGAGTTTTGGCTCCTGGAGGTCTCCGCAGGGTAAACCCCAGCAGCTGCTATGGGTCAACTGGGATCTGCACCAGTGATATCACTGGCGTAAGTCTGCATTGCCCTGTGCAGATGGATCAGGCCTGGGAAGGGGGGTTAGATTTGGCGGGTGCTGCTGCCACCGAACCCACCCCCTCCCAGGCCTAATTCACCCATCCCCTTCCCAATCTCCTCCCTGTTCCGCCACTTTCTGTCTTGTCCCACCCCCCTCCCTGCCTTCCCCTGCCCCATTCCACCCCCTGCGCTGGGCTTACCTGCTCAAGCAGCTTACCTCCTGATGTCCACCAGCTCTGTCTCAGAGCACTTTACAGCTACTTTGTGGTAGCCTGCACTAGCGGAACACGTGTTATGCTGGTGCTGGTCTTCCACAGGATTGGGTCATAAATCCATTGATAGCCTTACCAGATCCAAACTGGGACAGAGTACCTAGACCTTTAGGAGAAGGAATGTGGGCAGGTGTAGCTTGTTAAATCCTTAGAACACAATCCTAGGCATGTCTACTCAGAAGTAAGTCCCATTGTGTTCAGTGGTGCTTACTCCCAGGAAAGTGCGTATACAATTGCAGCTTTAAATTAATAATGAGTAACTTTTCTCATTGATATACATGGCTAACGTTCTTAGGATACAACGCCAAGTTTAGTTGAAAGCTATAAAATCACCAGCCAGCCTTTGAGGACCATGGCTGAAGATGGAGTCCAATGTAGTTTGTGGACTTGTTCAGTAACTTCAAGGTTCTAAAGCAGGGGTGGTCAACCTTCCACCAGTGGCGTTCCTGTGACCCCCCCCCTGCGCCGGAAGTGACATAACGGCAGCAGTCGTTATTGAGCACTCAGAGGCACAGGGTGGGCGGGCGGGCCAAACATGCCGACGGCGCTCTTCGCTCGTTGCAGCGAACAGGACGATCTGCCCCGCTGATGGCCGCCGTTGCACCCCCCCGCCCATCTGCTGCCTGGGGCCCGATCCCACTGCCCAGGGGCCCACTTCCCCAAGGCCCCCATCGCTGATGACGCCACTGCCTTCTACCATTAGGGCCTCTGTGTTCTTAAGAGTTGTGTAGAAGACAGACTCTTGGCAGTTGCTGATGGTGCTGCTAAAGCAGCTGCACCTGATGAAATGCCCTCACCTATACAGCCATTAAAGGTCCAGGAGCAACTAGCAGAGGCGTATGGAGGGCGGAGCGACCGGAGCAGTGGCTCCGGGCAGCTCCGCAGCTTGGGCGGCACTCCGGGGGCGTGCGCGCACGCCCACCCGGTGACGCAGCGACTCCGCGACTCGGGCGGCATTCCCCTGGAGCGCCTGCCCAGCCTCGGAACCGGAAAAAGCCCTGGAGCATCCGCCACGACTGGCGGCCAGAGCTTTCTGAAGGCGGCCGCTGTGTCGTGGCCTTATTTATACTTTTTTCCTGCACATGCGCAGAACGTTAAACGTTAAACGTTCTGTGTATGTACAGAAAAAAAGTATAAATAAGGCCACGACGCAGCGGCCGCCTTCCGAAAGCCCTGCCCGCTGGTCGTGGCGGACACTCCAGGGCTTTCGGGGGAGAAGGCGGGCGAGCACACAGTCACCACCTCCCCGGCGGCGGCGCCGCCCCAACCCAGCGGCGGTGCCACCCCTTTGGGGCGGCGCCACGGAGGTGCTCCAGGCAGCCTTAGCTGCCGCGATGCCTCTGGCAACAAGCATTCATGTCGAAAGGTTGGCCATCCCTTCTTTAAAGCAAGTAAACTGACTCCATGCAACAGTCTCATAAACTTTGCACTCCCCCCCCCTTAGGTTGCCTGTTTGTCAACAAAACGTTTTACTTAACTGATCAATACAGAAATTTGAAATCCCTCAGAATTCAGCTCAAACCTGCTGGGTTGGGAGTTCTTCCTGTATTCAGATTCCTCATTCTTTCTTTCCTACAAACTAGGAAGGGCAGAAACCAAAGAACCTTTCTGAATACTTCTTTGAACTTCATTAAAAACAAAACACATAAAAACAAGCAAGCAAACACACACACGTGCGTGCGTGCACACACTGGCGTCACTGCAGGGGGGCGGAGCTCTAAGTTCCTCCGTGATCTGAGCCTCCGTCACATGGAAGAGGAGACTCCCTGCGTGTTGTTTTCACCGCTTTGACTGGTTCGGAAGGCATGGGGGCGGGGCGCTTCGTTCCTCCGTGTAACGGAGGCTCGGATCATGGAGGAACTTAGAGCTCCGCCCCCCTGCAGTGACGCCAGTACGTGCACACACACACACACACACACACACACACACACACACACATGCAGTGCAAACCTATGCATGTCTACTCAGAAGTAAGTTCCATTGTGTTCCATGGGGCTTACTCACAGAAAAGTAAGTATAGAATTGCAGCCATAGTCATGTGTATGAAGACCAAACATAAATCTATACACAGGACAAAAATGGCTTTTGTACATGATGGAAGTAATAAAACTATGTTGATTTTATTTATTTCTGTATGTATGTTAAAGGTTTGTATCCCATTGTATCTTATCAAAGGATAAAAAAAGATGTAAACATTTAAGCATCCCAAATATAGTATTGTGAATTAGTAACACTGGCGTCGCTACAGGGGGGGGGGGGCGGAGCTGTAAGTTCTGCTGAAATTGGAGCCTCCCTTACATGGAGCAACGAAGCAGCCCTGCGCACTTTCGCTCCCCTGAAAGGCTTCGCTGAAAGGCTCTGAAGGTGAGCGGGCGGGGCTGCTTCGTTGCTCCGTGTAAGGGAGGCTCCAATTTCAGCAGAACTTACAGCTCCACCCCCCCTGTAGTGACGCCAGTGATTAGTAACTAATGAATCTTAACGTGACTAATTTGTTGTTTTAGAATTTCAGAATGACATTTTTGTACTCATTGTTGTTGTTCAGTCGTTAAGTCGTGTCCGACCCTTCGTGATCCCATGAACCATATCCCGCCAGGCCTTCCTGTCCTCCACTATCTTCCTGAGTTCGCTCATTTTCATGTTTGTTGCATCGGTGATGCTGTCTAACCATCTCATCCTTGGCCTTCCCCTTCTCCTTTTGCCTTCAATCTTTCCCAGCATCAGAGTCTTCTCCAGAGAGTCCTCTCTTCGCATTAGGTGGCCAAAATATTTGAGTTTCAGCCTTAGTACCTGTCCTTCCAGGGAACAGTCAGGCTTGATTTCATTTAGAATTGACTGATTTGATCTCCTAGCAGTCCAAGGGACTCTCAGGAGTCTTCTCCAGCACCACAGTTCAAAAGCATCTATTCTTCGGCGCTCAGCCTTCCTTATGGTCCAACTCTCGCAACCATACATTGCTACTGGGAACACCATCGCCCTGACTATACGAACTTTTGTTGGCATGGTGATATCTCTGCTTTTTATTATGCTGTCTAAGTTTGCCATAGCTTTCCTTCCAAGGAGTAAGCGTCTTTTAATTTCATGGCTGCTGTCTCCGTCTGCAGTGATCTTGGAACCCAGAAAAGTAAAATCTGTTACTGCTTCCATTTCTGCCCCTTCTATTTGCCAGGAATTGATGGGACCCGATGCCATGATCTTAGTTTTATTAATGTTGAGTTTCAAGCCAACTTTTGCACTCTCCTCTTTCACTCTCATCAAGAGGCTCTTTAGTTCTTCTTCACTTTCTGCCATTAGGGTGGTATCGTCTGCATATCTGAGGTTGTTGATATTTCTCCCGGCAATCTTGATTCCGGCTTGTGATTCATTCAGCCCTGCATTTCTCATAATGTACTCTGCATATAAGTTAAATAAGCAGGGTGACAATATACAGCCTTGCCGTACTCCCTTCCCAATTTTGAACCAATCAGTTGTTCCATGGCCGGTTCGAACTGTTGCTTCTTGACCCGCATACAGGTTTCTCAGGAGACAGGTAAGGTGGTCTGGTACCCCCATCTCTTTAAGAATTTGCCACAGTTTGCTGTGATCCACACAATCAAAGGCTTTTGCGTAGTCAATGAAGCAGAAGTAGGTGTTTTTTTGGAACTCTCGTGCTTTCTCCATGATCCAGCGCATGTTGGCAATTTGATCTCTAGTTCCTCTGCCTCTTCGAAACCCAGCTTGTACATCCGGTAGTTCTCGGTCCACGTACTGCTGAAGCCTAGCTTGTAGGATTTTGAGCATAACCTTGCTAGCATGTGAAATGAGTGCAATTGTACGGTAGTTTGAACACTCTTTGGCACTGCCCTTCTTTGGAATTGGAACGTAAACTGACCTTTTCCAATCCTTTGGCCACTGCTGAGTTTTCCAAATTTGTTGGCATATTGAGTGCAGCACTTTCACAGCATCATCATTTAGGATTTTAAGTAGCTCAGCTGGGATATTATCATCTCCACTAGCTTTGTTGTTAGTAATGCTACCTAAGGCCCACTTGACTTCACTCTCTAGGATGTCCGGCTCTGGGTCAGTGACCACACCAGCGTGGTCATCAGGAACATTAAGATCTTTCTTGTATAGTTCTTCTGTGTATTCTTGCCATCTCTTCTTAATCTCTTCTGCTTCTGTTAGGTCCTTGCCTTTTTTGTCCTTTATCATGCCCATCTTGGCACAAAACGTTCCCTTGATATCTCCAATTTTCTTGAAGAGATCTCTAGTCCTCCCCATTCTGTTGTTTTCCTCGATTTCCTTGCACTGTTCATTTAAGAAGGCCTTCTTATCTCTCCTTGCTATTCTCTGGAACTCTGCATTCAGTTGTTTATATCTTTCCCTTTCACCCTTGCTTTTTGCATTCCTTCTTTCCACAGCTATTTGTAAAGCCTCATCTGACAGCCACTTTGCTTTCTTGCATTTCTTTTTCTTTGGGATGGTTTTCGTTGCTGCCTCCTGTACAATGTTACGAACTTCCGTCCATAGTTCTTCAGGCACTCTGTCTACCAGGTCTAATGCCCTAAATCTATTCTTCACCTCCACTGTATACTCATAAGGGATATGGTTTAGGTCATATCTGACTGGTCTAGTGGTGTTCCCTACATTCTTCAGTTTAAGTCTGAATTTTGCAATAAGAAGCTCATGATCTGAGCCACAGTCAGCTCCAGGTCTTGTTTTTACTGACTGTATAGAGCTTCTCCATCTTTGGCTGCAAAGCACATAATCTATCTGGTTTCGGTATTGACCATCTGGTGATGTCCATGTGTAGAGTCGCCTCTTGTGTTGTTGGAAAAGAGTGTTTGCTATGACCAGCGTGTTCTCTTGACAGAACTCCGTTAGCCTTTGCCCTGCTTCATTTTGCGCTCCAAGGCCAAACTTGCCTGTTGTTCCGTTTATTTCTTGATTTCCTACTTTAGCATTCCAGTCTCCTATGATGTAAAGGACATCTTTTTTGGGTGCTAGTTCTAGAAGGTGTTGCAGGTCTTCATAGAACCGGTCAACTTCATCTTCTTCGGCATCAGTGGTTGGGGCATACACTTGGATTACTGTAATGTTGAATGGTTTGCCTTGGATTCGAACTGAAATCATTCTGTCGTTTTTGAGGTTGCACCCCAGTACTGCCTTTCCCACTCTTTTATTAACTATGAGGGCTACTCCATTTCTTCTAAGGGATTCATGCCCACAGTAGTAGATATGATGGTCACCTGACTTAAATTCGCCCATGCCCGTCCATTTTAGTTCGCTGATTCCCAAGATGTCAATGTTCAATGTACATTGAACTCAATGTTCAATGTACATTGTACATTTGTACTCATTACAATAGTGGAATGCAGGGTAGTGTCCCCCACTACAAAGAGCAGTGTAAATTAATAACAATGCATAAGCCCTATACAAAAAAACTGGTAACTTCAATATTAATAACATTCAATTTAGCTGTTCTAATAGACAACTAATTATACACAAAGGCAAAAAGAGACGAGAAAAAAACATAGTTCAATGGTGACTCTTTTTTGAATCTGCATGGAAACATATGCATTGCCACTGGGAATTAAGATCTCAATCTTTATTTGGTAAAATGGCCACAATTATGTATAACCTAATTACTATGGCAGTCATTAGAAGTAAAAATGTAGTAAGTAAAGTACTGCATTAGTGAAATACAATTAGTGAATACAGTGCTGAACTTGCTTTTAAGCTTCAAGGATACACACACAAATAAAAAAATGTGTGTATTTAATTCAATTATTTCCTTTTTCGATCTCTTACACAATGTATTTATTCTTTGCTGCCATCTTTGGCTAATCAGTTTATAATTTAATTGTGCATCCTTTGAGAGAGTTGCTTCATGAAAAAGGTTGTTAAGTTAATCAGAGAAGATAAGCTTTGTCGAGACAATAGACAGCTACAGCCTTCCCCGGCCATGGGGTTCCGAGGAACCTAAGGGCCCAATTCTATCCAACTTTCCAGCACTGATGCAGCCATGTCAATGTGTTGTGCCAAAGGCGTCGCTCCGGTACGGGCGGGGCCGTAGGTTTCGCTCATCCTAGTCCCATTTACCGAGCAAGCAGGAGGCGGCCCCGCCCCCTCACTGTCGGAGCCATTCCCCCGCGGAGAAAGCAGCAGGCAAGAGACCCTGCCTGTTGCTTTCTCCGCAGGGGAATGGCTCCGACAGTGAGGGGGCGGGGCCGCCTCCTGCTCGCTCGGTAAACGGGACTAGGACGAGCGAAACTTATGGCCCCGTCCCTACCGGAGCGACGCCTCTGGGTTGTGCACTGCATTCTGTGGTGGTGGTCAGTCACGGAGGCCTCCTCAAGGTAAGGGTTGTTCCCTTACCTCGGGGCTGCATTGCAACTGTATCGTTTGGGTCCTAATTCTTCCCAGCTCTTTAAAGTCTCGTTTTGTGATTTGGTAACAACACAAATCAACAGAACTTTCTGCATAGCCACTTTGTGTATTTTACTGGGAACTTAGATGGTTGCCTTTTGGAGCCAGGTGGGAATTTTTTTGCCTCTCACCTGATTGGTCTTGGTGGGCAGTTTTTTTCGCCTACCCCCTTTCTTTGGGTTGGGTTTCCCCTTAGCCAGGGTGGTCACATCTGGCAGGTATAGTGATGGCTAGGGAGTAAGAGTAGGGCTTTTGAGTGCACCCTGAAGCAAGCAGGGTCGAGGGGGGGGGAAGACACCAGTACCGATCCCTACATGCTGTATTTCATGTACTTGGATTTCATAGTCAACCTTAAATGCTTTCCAGCCTCGAGGTGGTTCAGTTCAGCTTCCTCAATGCCTTGGTGTTGATGTTGATAAGCTTGGGCTGTGAACTGATGGCCTGCAGCTTAGAGCCAGCGTGGGAATGCCCATAAGGGAAGGATATGCTTTTGCTGACCCATCTCCTCCCACTAAGGTGGGAGGAGTGTTGGGCAGGACCGGCTGCTGATTGGTTTTCATTCATGATTAGCTTATCAATTAGTGTGGCCCAATGCTATTCCAAATCACTTGTCTTATATGTTGATCGAGGGCTTTAAGGGAAATGTTACTCTTTTTTTTCTGCTTATGACATGCTATTATCTAGATCAGGAGATCTCAACCTTTGGAGGCCCAGGTATCCCCTATCATGGTCCAATTTTCTGAAGTACCCCCTGCTAATTAATTGCTAATTAATTGGATCAATCAATTAATTAATTAGCTAATTAATCACATAAAAAGTACTAAAAATTTTAAATGTGAAAAATGTCTTACTTAACTCTCTGTGTGTGTGTGTGTGTGAGAGAGAGAGAGAGAGAGAGAGAGAGACAGACAGACAGACAGACAGACAGACAGACGGGATTGTATTTAAGTTCTAATTAACAAGTGATTAACTACTGATTGATGCTGATAAGGGGCAGGCTCTGGCGTACCCCCTGCCATTGGTCCGCATACCCCCCACCCCCACCCCGATCTAGATTTCAGTTACATGGTTTTAACAGAGTTTGGGAAATATTGATCAGTGCACCAGGCTAGATTAGGTCATTTAAAGGTAATTTAATCCAACACTGTGTATTGAAGCATACTATTCTGTTATGTGAACACTTGACCTTTAGTTTTCTGGGTCTGTTATTCAGTTCCCCAAATATTTTCCTGTGACCTTTGGCTATTCCGTTTGAACCACAACAAATGAAGAAAGGCTCACCTCTCTCACGAATGTTGCTTCCAATACATAAGGCTCTTTTCCTTTCAGCCTGTGACTTGCTGAACCAGAACTCTGAGCAAGAACCCCCTTATCTCATTAGCAATCTGACATATCAGGGGACCAAGGCTGTTCAGTTTATCATTCAGGATCTGAAAAGGGCAGAAGCAATGAGCAGCTGTAGCATGTTAGCCGCTGATTCATCTCATTCAGCTAACCCTCCCCTTCCTGACAATTGTTCTACAACATGCAAGAAATAGGATTTTGAGAAGATTGTAATTAAGCTGCAATCTGGTATACTGTTAAGGCATTTTGAAGTCCCATTGACGTCAGTGGAATATAAGCATGCTTTTAACTCTGCAGTAGATTGTGCCTGTAGGGAATATTAGATGCCCGTTTGACTTTTTCATGTTGCTATTTACTTTTTAAACACCACCTTTCCCTCACAGGACTATAGCACAATTCTGCCTAATATGCAACCGCCGGCCTAAATGGCTGCCGCTGCATCCTAGTCAGGATGCGGTCCACACCAGCATAGCCAGGACTCACCTTGGGGGAAAGGGGATGCTTGTCCCCTTCCCCCAGTGTAAGCCGCAAAGGCCAGGGCCTCTGAGAGGAATTTTATCAGGACGTACAAAATTCCTTTTGGGCCCCTTCTCAAAAGGGGAGGGGAAAAGGGGTGGGGGAGGGAAGACAGCAATGGCCAGAAAAGTCTACGGCAGAGGCGTACAGAGGGCGGAGTGAACGGAGCGGTGGCTCCGGGCGGCTCCGCGGCTTGGGCGGCATTCCCCTGGAGTGCCTGCCTGGCCTCTGAACCTGAGAAACCCTGGAGCGTCCGCCACGACTGGCGGCCAGGGCTTTCTGAAGGCAGCCGCTGCGTCGTGGCCTTATTTATACTTCTTTTCCTGCACATGCGCAGAACGTTACGTTCTGCGTATGTACAGAAAAAAAAGTATAAATAAGGCCACGACGCAGCGGCCGCCTTCAGAAAGCCCTGGCCGCCGGTCGTGGCGGACGCTCCAGGGCTTTCGGGGGAGAAGGCGGGCGCGCACGCAGTTGCCCCCTCCCCGGTGGCGGCGCCGCCCCCAGCCCAGCAGCGGCGCCGCCCCTTTGGGGCGGTGCCACGGAGGTGCTCCAGGCAGCCTTAGCTGCCGCGACGCCTCTGGTCTACGGAGCCAAGGTCTACCTGATGCGGTGCCCAGGTCTACCTGCCTGGTAGACCTGGCCTCCCTGTTGGCCCAGTCTCTGTCTTTCACTCTCCATGAGGTCAGCTGAGATCCCAGGAAATTTCTGGGGGCCCTCCTTTCGCTCCTAGGCCCCCATTTTGACCCTGGACCTGGGTACAATTTATCCCCTTTACCCCCTTCTCATGGGTCCTGCCAGAGGCCCCAATGGGCCTCCTCGGATGCACATTGGCTTTTTAGCTGGTGCACAACTGGGGAGACCATTTAAGGTAGGCCAGCCCAGGAAGGGAACGGGGATATGGCAGAGTGTACCGCCTATATACCCGCCCCCCTCCTGGGCCTGGCAGACCAATGGCCACCTCCTTTGCCACCCCAGCCCACCCTCCTGCCATCCGGTGCAGACCTTACCTGCGTCGGCTGGTGCGTTTGGTGAAGGCCGTCGGAGTGAGTGGAGCCGACCTCTGCGCTGGCATTGCTTACTCCCGGGATGTCGAAAACATGCCTTTTGGCACATTTATGACACCCTAGGCCAGCGGAGCAACAGCTCCACCAGCCTAAAGTTGGACAGGATTGGGCTGCCCATTTCTGTTCGAGGCAGCATTCACACAAATCAAAATAAGCTCAGCACATTTATGCACAATGGATGATGTGGTGCGTTCTTTTGCACATGCTCTAACAGATGGCAATAGACATGTCTACAAAATGCCTCCCCCTGTGGCAAGCAGTGCCTCAGATGATGATAAAAATGTTGTTTTACTGTGAGGAGGAGGCAAACAAGGCTGGAATTTTTAAGTTGCAAAGATTATCTTTCTAACAGCGCAATCCTATCCAACTTACACTGCTGGTGTAACCAGCTGTGCAGCAAGAACGGGAGGCCCCAGAATGGCAAGGGGATTCAAATCTCCTCCAAAGGGGGATTCAAGGGGGATTTAAATCTCCCCTCCAAAGCCTCCCACCCTCCCTGCCCTCCCGTGCTGGTTACACCGGTGGTGTAAGTTGGATAGGATTGCGATGTAAATAGAAGGAAGATTGTACAATAGTAAATTATAGGAATTGTAGGACATAAACTCCCTGAAAACAATACATCTCATCATGAGTTACAATCAGACTCAAGACTGACTAGAGCTTCTATCAAGTGTTCTACCTGTATATAGAAGGGATGTTTCATACATTTTCCCAATGCAGAATGTCAGGCAGCAGGTCTGAAGCCACTCTGACTTTTTATTATCTGTCAAAATAAAAATGCAGTAATTTTAGCATCTAAATTTAGGATTTTCATAAATTTGGCATTCCAGGGGGGAAGTGTGTCCTCTTCTTGCCCTCTCTGAACAACAGATATAGTAAAATGAATGGACTTATGTAGTAAGTATATTAAAAGATGTCATCGCAGTTGTGGATCATACACAACAAATCTTCTTCCTTCACTCTTCACACGATCCTCTTCAGCAGTTATTCTTTCTAACAGTCACCATTTGCTGAATTAAAACAAAAACAAAATGCACATTGATCTGTATTTAGTGAGGTTACCTATCAGTATTCCTCTCTAGCATACATATAACATATGAATGGCATTCAAGTAAAAATTAATTTGGAACATTCTCCTTTTCATTTGAAATGTTTAAGTTTTTTTTTTTATAATAGCAATCATTATACCTGTATTTGTAAAGTGGGATGTTTCCATGTGGATGACTCAGGAATGTGGGAGGGTAAGATAGGAACAGGTCTCAACAAACATATTCCTTTGCCTATGCAATAACAATAGCAGGGGCTCTGGACAACCCCATCTCCCCCTGCAACAAGCTTACAATCCTGCAGTGCTCTGTCCTAGGGTTACACATAGGTGCTTCCATGTTGCCACTGGGGAGTATACCCAGCATCAGAAGGACAGGGGCAAGTGCTAAGCTGGGCCTCTGGTGGGAGTAAGGAGAAATGGTTGGTAAAGCAGGAAAGTACCTCTGCTCATGTCCTGCTCCACCAATGTTCAAGCATCTCATTACCCCAGATGCTCATGAGTGTGGGAGATGGAACATTAAGTCCCAATTTTTTTTGCCTCCAAAACACCCCTGGAAAATTGAGATGTGAATGGGACAACCTCCTTCATGGATCATTGCCTTGTCGTGGCGAAGGGGCTTGCGTAACTCAATGAAGCCATGAGCTATGCCGTGCAGGGACACCCAAGACGGACAGGTCGTAGCAGAGAGTTCTGACTAAAAGTGATCCACTGGAGAAGGAAATGGCAACCCACTCCAGTAACCTTGCCAAGAAAATCCCATGAACAGTACCAAAAGGCTAAAAGATATGACGCCGGAAGATGAGCCCCTCAGGTCGGAAGGTGTCCAATATGCTACTGAGGAAGAGCGGAGGACTATTCCAAGTAGACCCAGAAAGAGTGAAGCGGCTGGGCTAAAGCCAATAGGACGTCCAGCTGTGGATGTGTCTGAGGTTGAAAGGAAAATCCAATGCTGCAAGGAGCAATACTGCTTAGGAACATGGAATGTGAGGTCTATGAATCAAGGCAAGCTGGATGTGGTCAAAAATGAGATGATAAGATTGAACATTGACATCTTGGGAATCAGCGAACTAAAATGGACGGGCATGGGCGAATTTAAGTCAGGTGACCATCATATCTACTACTGTGGGCATGAATCCCTTAGAAGAAATGGAGTAGCTCTCATAGTCAATAAAAGAGTGGGAAAGGCAGTACTGGGGTGCAACCTCAAAAACGACAGAATGATTTCAGTTCGAATCCAAGGCAAAACATTCAACATTACAGTAATCCAAGTGTATGCCCCAACCACTGATGCCGAAGAAGATGAAGTTGACCGGTTCTATGAAGACCTACAACACCTTCTAGAACTAGCACCCAAAAAAGATGTCCTTTACATCATAGGAGACTGGAATGCTAAAGTAGGAAATCAAGAAATAAACGGAACAACAGGCAAGTTTGGCCTTGGAGTGCAAAATGAAGCAGGGCAAAGGCTAACGGAGTTCTGTCAAGAGAACACGCTGGTCATAGCAAACACTCTTTTCCAACAACACAAGAGGCGACTCTACACATGGACATCACCAGATGGTCAATACCGAAACCAGATAGATTATGTGCTTTGCAGCCAAAGATGGAGAAGCTCTATACAATCAGTAAAAACAAGACCTGGAGCTGACTGTGGCTCAGATCATGAGCTTCTTATTGCAAAATTCAGACTTAAACTGAAGAATGTAGGAAACACCACTAGACCAGTCAGATATGACCTAAACCATATCCCTTATGAGTATACAGTGGAGGTGAAGAATAGATTTAGGGCATTAGACCTGGTAGACAGAGTACCTGAAGAACTATGGACGGAAGTTCGTAACATTGTACAGGAGGCAGCAACTAAAACCATCCCAAAGAAAAAGAAATGCAAGAAAGCAAAGTGGCTGTCAGATGAGGCTTTACAAATAGCTGTGGAAAGAAGGAATGCAAAAAGCAAGGGTGAAAGGGAAAGATATAAACAACTGAATGCAGAGTTCCAGAGAATAGCAAGGAGAGATAAGAAGGCCTTCTTAAATGAACAATGCAAGGAAATCGAGGAAAACAACAGAATGGGGAGGACTAGAGATCTCTTCAAGAAAATTGGAGATATCAAGGGAACGTTTTGTGCCAAGATGGGCATGATAAAGGACAAAAAAGGCAAGGACCTAACAGAAGCAGAAGAGATTAAGAAGAGATGGCAAGAATACACAGAAGAACTATACAAGAAAGATCTTAATGTTCCTGATGACCACGCTGGTGTGGTTACTGACCCAGAGCCGGACATCCTAGAGAGTGAAGTCAAGTGGGCCTTAGGTAGCATTACTAACAACAAAGCTAGTGGAGATGATAATATCCCAGCTGAGCTACTTAAAATCCTAAATGATGATGCTGTGAAAGTGCTGCACTCAATATGCCAACAAATTTGGAAAACTCAGCAGTGGCCAAAGGATTGGAAAAGGTCAGTTTACGTTCCAATTCCAAAGAAGGGCAGTGCCAAAGAGTGCTCAAACTACCGCACAATTGCACTCATTTCACATGCTAGCAAGGTTATGCTCAAAATCCTACAAGCTAGGCTTCAGCAGTACGTGGACCGAGAACTACCGGACGTACAAGCTGGGTTTCGAAGAGGCAGAGGAACTAGAGATCAAATTGCCAACATGCGGTGGATCATGGAGAAAGCACGAGAGTTCCAAAAAAACACCTACTTCTGCTTCATTGACTACGCAAAAGCCTTTGATTGTGTGGATCACAACAAACTGTGGCAAATTCTTAAAGAGATGGGGGTACCAGACCACCTTACCTGTCTCCTGAGAAACCTGTATGCGGGTCAAGAAGCAACAGTTCGAACCGGCCTTGGAACAACTGATTGGTTCAAAATTGGGAAGGGAGTACGGCAAGGCTGTATATTGTCACCCTGCTTATTTAACTTATATGCAGAGTACATTATGAGAAATGCAGGGCTGAATGAATCACAAGCCGGAATCAAGATTGCCGGGAGAAATATCAACAACCTCAGATATGCAGACGATACCACCCTAATGGCAGAAAGTGAAGAAGAACTAAAGAGCCTCTTGATGAGAGTGAAAGAGGAGAGTGCAAAAGTTGGCTTGAAACTCAACATTAATAAAACTAAGATCATGGCATCTGGGCCCATCAATTCCTGGCAAATAGAAGGGGCAGAAATGGAAGCAGTAACAGATTTTACTTTTCTGGGCTCCAAGATCACTGCAGACGGAGACAGCAGCCATGAAATTAAAAGACGCTTACTCCTTGGAAGGAAAGCTATGGCAAACTTAGACAGCATAATAAAAAGCAGAGATATCACCATGCCAACAAAAGTTCGTATAGTCAGGGCAATGGTGTTCCCAGTAGCAATGTATGGTTGCGAGAGTTGGACCATAAGGAAGGCTGAGCGCCGAAGAATAGATGCTTTTGAACTGTGGTGCTGGAGAAGACTCCTGAGAGTCCCTTGGACTGCTAGGAGATCAAATCAGTCAATTCTAAATGAAATCAAGCCTGACTGTTCCCTGGAAGGACAGGTACTAAGGCTGAAACTCAAATATTTTGGCCACCTAATGCGAAGAGAGGACTCTCTGGAGAAGACTCTGATGCTGGGAAAGATTGAAGGCAAAAGGAGAAGGGGAAGGCCAAGGATGAGATGGTTAGACAGCATCATCGATGCAACAAACATGAATATGAGCGAACTCAGGAAGATAGTGGAGGACAGGAAGGCCTGGCGGGATATGGTTCATGGGATCACGAAGGGTCGGACACGACTTAATGACTGAACAACAACAACGAATGGGACAACAGTCCCTTTGGCTGTGGCACATTAATTTCATTCCTCCAAATGCAGTGTTGCTGCTGGAAATGCGGTGGAGCTGGCATGGCTTCTGCTGCAACCCCCGGGTGCTACTGACGGTCTTTTTGGGGTAAGGGGACATTTCTCCCCTTGCCCCAGGGTAAGCCCCATCAGCTGCAATGGGTCAACTTAAACCTGTGCCAGCAATATCGCTGGTGCAAATCGGCATTGGTCCACGCAGGTGGATCAGGCTTGGGAAGGGGCTTGAGATTCAGCGCGCACTGCTGCTGCACCCACTCCCCTCCCAGGCCCGATCCGCCCACCCCATCTCTTCCCCTATGCCCTCTCCCACCCCATTCAACCCCCTCCCCGCCCCCATGCTCTTCTGCCTTACCTGCTCTAGCAGGCCTCCATTGCTCTGCTGGCACATGCAGGAAGGATCTGGCCTTCATACCGACCGACGCGCCAACTCCCTGTACTGCAACAAAGCGTTTTACGGTGCTTTTGCGGCAGCCAACACAGGCTGAACACATGTTCTGCCAGTGCTTCCTTTCAATAAGATTGGGCTGTTAATAAGCCATTAAGCTGGCAAGTAAAATAATAAACAAGATATGGTGACACCAATCCATACTGTTTAAGTAGATGGTATAAGCTTTAAATATGTCCTAACTGGGTGATATTCTGCAGTTCGTTCTTGGAAATGGCAAATTACATTTCCCTTTAGCTTTAAGGTCTGTTGCAGTCTGGGTTTGTTGTGAATTGACAAGATTCACAGTCAGGATCAAAAAGTTATATTGTTGTGTTTTGTTTTCCCCACAAGCAAATGTCTGGCTCACGCTTATACCTGCATGTAAGAATACCAAATCTATATCTGCATATTTATCCCCGAGAGTGTACTTGCACTTGTACAAGTGGAAGTCTGAGATAGGAACCAAATTGGTAAATACTCCCCATGGGATCACTCGGTATTATTGACACAGTTCATTTGCAGCCTTTCACATAATACCATAAATTGCAATTATCACTTGGTGGTTTGAGAAAAGTTACATTGGTGTCATGAACCGAGAGCCTCTGGCTCATAGCTGAGGCTCATGCACCTGTCATGCTGCACCACCTGCCATCTTTGCAACAACATAAACTGGTTGTTTGAAATGGCCCACAGGTGCTACTGAATTGGCATGTGGGTGCTGCTGCCATTGCCAGGCAATTGTCTTTTGTTGAGAACATGCTAATGACCAGTATGGATATTGGATAGAGTTGTGATGATGAGTTCCACTGTGTTAATCGTTTGGTAAAGCTCTAACCTTGGATAAAAGGCTGTGAAGAACTTAATGGGAGGCAGAATTTAATGAGATGTGCAAGAAATTTGGCCAATTACGGATCTGAAGAGATTGGTTGTGGCTCTATTCTCCTAACCTTCATTCTCAGCTGCAAACAGGTTTTAAGTATGCGTGACAGCATATTGTCACATTCTTCCATCCCTAACCCTTCCTGTCTTCTCCTGCCTCTGTTATTTCCTCAGAGTCTATTTTATATTGTAAACTCCTTGGGAGCAGGGACCTGTCCATATTGTTTATGTGACTTGTAATGTGCACCGTGAATACAGCATTCCGTGTTTGCACCGGGTATTTGGAGGCCTTTAGGCACAATCCGCGCATGGAATCCCCCCTTGTATGCATACATGTACCAACATCTGCCCCCCCCTTGAGAATGGCAGAGGAAAGGAAAAATGTGTCCCTCCATTGCAGTTGCAGATTTACCCCTCTCATTGCCCAGTAAGTGCCCCCATAGCTTACTGGGTGATGGAAAGGGTGGGGGAGGAAAGCAGCCAGAGCAGTCCTTTCTGCTTTGCTGGGGCATCCAGAATTTTAACATGGAGCTCCACCAAGGAGGAATGACATCTGCAGATCACTTACTGGGTGATGGGGGGAGTGGAATTTGAGCCACAGCAGTCTTTTGTCTTTCAGCTCTCCTCCCCCCGCCATTGCCGGGTAAGATATACTGTATACTTATCAGGCACTGCCACAGCCACAGTGCAGTGGTCCTTCCTCTTTCAGAGAATTGGGCTGCATTATTTGGAGTGGGGCATCCAGAATTTTAAAATGGAGCCCTGCCAAAGGAGGAAGGACTGCTGTGGTTGCTGCTTTCCCCTCTCCCGTTGTCCAGTAAGCTACAGGGCCTTACCAGGCAACGGGAGGAGAAGAAGCAGAATCTGCAGTGAACCCTAGCAGTGACACAAAGGAGAATTCATTTTGTTTGCTGCACAGAAATGGATAGCAGATGGAGAAAGATTCTCCTTAGTTCTGCAGTGGATACGGGACCTTAGGGTCCACCAGATCATGGCCCTCAGGGTGGCCCGGGTGACTTGACAAGTGTCCAACCTTCTTGACCTAGGCTGCTGGACCCGTCATTAGTGGTGATATAGCTTCCTTCTCACATCCTGTTGCATTCCTGCCTGTGACCTTTGCTTCTCCAGGTCCACCACCCTCAGTCATATGAAGTCCTCCTGCTCACTCAGATGATGGCTCCTCCCTTTCTCCCTGCTGTCCCTGTTCTCTACAACTTCCTCCCAGATCACCTGCTTGATGCTTCTTTCTTCAAATCCCTCCTCAAACCCCACCTTTTCCATGAAGTCATTGGCACAACATCCTATTAAGGTAAAGGTTTCCCTTGCTCGAAAGCCAGTCATTACCCACTCTAGGGGTAGTGCTCATCTCTGTTTCAAAGCGATGTCCAAAGACACTTCCGTAGTTATGTGGCCAGCATGACTCAACGCCAAGGCACATGGAATGCTGTTACCTTCCCGACGAGGCGGTACCTATAAATCTACCTGCAATTTCTTGCTTTCGAACTGCTAGGTTGGCAGGAGCTGGAGCTGAAGGCAGTAGCTCACACCGTCACGCGGCACTCGGGTCTCGAACTGCTGTCCTGCCTACCTCCTGGTATGCAGTTCAGCATCTTAACCACTAAGCCACTGCAGGTAAGTCCCGTGCCAGTCAGTGGGAGCAGTGGCGTTCCTGCGGTAGGGGCTCGACAGTAAGTCGCGTCCCCACCAACTACCGCGTTCACGAACTGGAGCGAGGAGGCCCTGCTGTGCGGAATGGCTCCGACGGCGAGGGGCGGGGCCTCCTCGCTCTGGTTCGTGAACGCGGTAGTTGGTGGGGACGCGACTTACTGTCGAGCCCCTACCGCAGGAACGCCACTGAGTGGGAGGGCAGGACGGGGTGGTGAGGGAGGGGGGCCATTGGCCAGCCTGGATTGTGAGGGGGACTTGGCGTGCATTGAAGGAAGCCCATACGCCCTGGGCTCGCTTACACCCGGGGAAGGGGTTGAATGTCCCCTTCTTCCAAGGTGCAGCCTAGCAGCCCCCTGGGCAGCTTGCAAGGGGCTTAGGATACAGCAGCCAGCCCTTTAGGGCGGCCGCGTATCTTTACACAGGATTGCACAGTTAATATCCCCACCCCTGTCACCACTCCATTTCCCTTCCTTGGTTGCGTCTGCTTCTGGACTTAGATCCCTTCAAAACATGCCCTCTCATCTGCTGTAAAGTGCTATGTATGTGGATAGAGCTATATCACCACCATCTTCGTGGTGAAATAAATGAGGGAATGCACTTGAAATATTAGCATTTCAGGGCATAACCCACTTGAAAGTGACCTTGTACAAGTCCCATTGAAATGAATGAAACCGTCGCACACAGTAGACCTCTTGCTCAGCTCCCAGTCATTTAATGGGCATTGCCCAAGAAATCTTCCTGGCAGATTGTGACCTCCCTGGGTAGATGGCGTGGGTCTCATGTGTACAGGTCACTCATGAAAACTGCAATGTGTTAATGTACCTACATGCATTGCTGCTCTTAAAATAGATATTATATCACATATTAAAAAGGGAATAGACAGCACTATGGTGCAGAGCAGTGTTTTGGTTAGGAAGAAGTACTTTTGAATTCCAGAGGTGCTGAGGTGACTCTATAAATACACATCCACGGAGCAACAATGATTTCTTCTTCGTGAAGCTATTTTTGTGCTACGAGAAAAGCCTCCCTTATTATCCCATTGAGCTGCCTTGCATTGTTTTGGAAGGTAAAAATGGCCACTGCTTTGCTAATTTCCATGTTCTTTTATTTGTCTGAAGAACATTTTTACAAGTGGCACCCTGCAGCATAATGATAAAATGAAGATATTATTTAGCAACTGATTTAAATGAAAATAGGCAACGTTAAAATAGGATCAAATTTCTTTTAGGGCTGTTTTAAAGTCGTAATGGAGAGACTCTCGTGGGCTGCCGGATGCATTATAAAACATAACAGGAAGACAATTGTTCAGCTTTCTTCGTGTTTCTTTCAGACCTGTGTTTGCTAATAAGAGACGCACAAAAAAATCCACGGACTGAGAGTGGCATTTGTGGGGAGGGGAAAGTAGTTTATTATTTCACACTTTTATACCACCCTTCCACCAAGGAGCTCAGGGTGGTGTACATAGTTCCTCCCCTCCTTTTGTCCTCACAACAACCTTGTGAGGTAGGTGAGGCTGAGAAATAGTGACTAGCCCAAGGTCACCCAGGAAGCTTCATGACTGAGTGGGGATTCGAACCTGGATCTTCCACATCTAAATCCAACTCCCAAACCACTACACCATCCTGTGTCTAGTTCAGATATATAGCTCTGAGAAGAATGACCTACATATTTGTCATTTCCCAATTATAGGACCACTTCATACATGACATTTGGTGTACACTTAAGATATTGTAAGACAACACCTACAAGTGTAAAGTGTGAACACCACACACACACACACACACACACACACACACACACACACACACACACACACCATTCAGCTACACTAGTCAGGAGGCCGTGATTGGCTGCAATTTTCTTGTGGGTGTGTGTATACTTGACGACAGATCTCAGTTTCATTTTGCATAAGTGAAAGGGAAAAATATAGCCATACCTTTGGGCAAATCTTTGGTAGCACTGAATGCAGGCCATACATGCTCTGAAGGAAGATGAGCACAAAGCAAGCACTGGATTATTTGTAAAATTATTGTTTAAAAAGATTAGTGATGCATCTTATGTGCGCGTCCTAGCGAGCAAGTCTTACTGAGCTACGTGTCATTTTTTTTCTGAGTAAGGGCTATAAGATAATCTTCTAGATGATATATGAAGATTTGTATTATTTTTAATATTAATTGATGGCACAACCAGCCTCCCTTTCCTATCTATCTTTCCCATAGACCTAATGGATTGTGTTTTCATCTATCATCTGCTTGCTTACCTGTCCTACAGCGCAATCCTGTGTTACCTTGCACTGGTGTAACAGTAGATGCACTGGTGTAAGTGCACTTATGCCAGTGTAATTGCACTTACACCGGTGCATCTGCTGTTACACTGGTGCATCTACTATTACACCGGTGCAAGGTTACACAGGATTGCGCTGTTTATCTAGGAACCTCATCTTAAATTCTGAGGAAACTTGGCTGGAGGTTCCAGGCTGGATGTTTGGGGAACTCAGGATTCAAGATGCCTCCTCAGGAATCAGGAGGCTTGGCAATCAAGCCCAGAGTAGGTCCTGCAGTCTAAGCAGGATCTCAGGGAAGGTAATAATTAATAATAATTCCAGTATTTATATAGCGCCTTTCTTGCAACTGGATTTCTCCTTTGACTTTAATTCAAGGCAGTTTACAATAGGCAGGCAATTCAAACCAAACGGTATTTAAAAAAGGTAAAGGTATTGCCTGACAATTAAGTCCAGTCGTGTCCGACTCTAGGGTGTGGTGCTCATCCCCATTTCAAAGCCGAAGAGCCAGCGTTGTCTGAAGACGCCTCCGTGGTCATGTGGCCGGCATGACTCTCCTTGCCGTAGTGCGTAGCATGCAGCTGGAACACGGAGCGCTGTTTACCTTCCCGCAAACGGTACCTATTTATCTACTCACATTGACATGCTTTGGAACTGCTAGGTTGGCAGGAGCTGGCCAAGCAACGAGCGCTCACCCCGTCGCGGGAATCAAACTGCCGACCTTTCAATTGACAGCTCATGGTTCAGCGGTTTAGAAATGTCCTAATCTTTCATAGGACGCTTCTTTCCAGGTGTTTCCTTTCACCTCTCTCTGGCATTCCCCTCACATGCGTTGACTGATGAGGTACTTTGATGAGGGCAGAGTTGCATAGTGGGTTCTGAATTTTGGGTGCAAGTTCCCTGCCAAAGGTTTTAGGGTCTGAGTGTGAGTTTGTGGGGGTCAAATGCATGCAGTTATACGTGCTGACACAAAAGAAAACTTGGTACTTGGCTCAAGAATGAGTGTCTAGGAAAAGAGGGGCATCTTTGGTTTTCTTTCTTGATCACTTTTTAATGAGCTTGGTAATTCAGAGTTATCCGCAGTGCAAGCCCACACTACAGAAATCTTCTGCCGTACATTCCTTACTCATGCAAATTTCCTACTTGGAACCAATTTACAGATGGAGAAGGGAGTTATGTGTAAGTAAAAGAGAATGTGTAAGCACCTCCCCACACAAAACACTTGCTTTATTTATTCCCAGTCTGCATGTATGAAAGATGCTCATCCATCTTCCTCCATTAAGAATTACGGGCCATCTCACTCCACTCTCTTGGATTGGTGAATCCTATAATAATCTCTAACATTTACAATAAAAGCTTCGCCTCACCCCCACTTTCTAGCATGTTGAGATAAATTGGGCAGACTTCAATGAGGGGATTTGTATGCACAGCTTCTCTTGTGCTTAGCTACTGAATGGACCTTATCGTTTCGTGTGCGTTTTGTGGCTGCTGTGTAAACAATCTCATATGTTTGTATTCAAAAATGTACAATGTGTTGTGTCTATGAAACCATGCAGCCTGACAGTTCCAAACATTCGTCTATTGGAACTTCAGTGGACTTCACAGCAGAGTCGTAGGAATAGATGGGGCAGGGGTGGTGGCCTTTCCCCGTTGCCGCAGCCGCGAAGTTTGGCCCTCCCTCCCGCCTGGGCTCTCTGTAGCCTTATCCAGCCGAAAATGCCCGGTGTGCGTGTGTGTTGTTTTCCGACCGGAAACGGCTCTGGCGGGGGCGTGAATCAGTGACGTTGCCCGGGGGTGTGTCACTGAATCCCGTCCCTGGTAGCACGTGATGTCGCCCCAGGCCCCCTAGTGGCTAACTATGTCACTGCTTCACAGGACCATTTATTGCACTTGGGTCTTCCACGTAAAACAGTTGGTCTCCTTTATATTTTGTGGACCTCCTCAGATTTTCCTCTATCTCTCACTGCTTTCTTGAGTCATGATTCTAACAGCACAATCCTATACTCCAGATATGCCAGTGTATCCCTACACACAGGTGCAATGACAACACCCACCAGCGTAGAAGTCCGTCTTCTGACGGAAGCGCCACAGAAACTGGCACAATGCCAAAAAAAGATGTTCCAACGTAGTTTGGAAGTCACTTATAAACCGGCACAACTCAGCCATCGGAGTGGCCAAAATGAGGAGGAGATTGGGCGTGACGTGGGACAGATGTGGGAGGCATGAGGAGGAGTCGATGTATTCCGTATCCTAACCCCACTTCAGACAATGGACCTGCCCTGAAACTGGAAAAGGGCTATGCCAATGACAGAGCTGGCATATGTAGGAGTAACCCCATAAGCAACAATAGGGAAGAGAAAAACAGCGGAAAACTACACCTCCTGCCACCACCTCCACCGCGCACGTTCCTATGATGGAGCATAGGATACAGACTACATTTGACATCCAACCACAGCACACCAACCCCAGTACTAAAGACTCTGCTAGAGAGACATCATCTCTGATTATCAGACTCACAGCATAGGGCTATACCGTCTCTCAAAGATGGTGATGGGATCCATGGTGAAAGAGCACTTGGAGCACAAAGTGAGCACTTTGCACAAACACCCTCTTGTTCCCCACAACGTGTATGACAAGATATTTTGTGAACCCTTGTCTTTTCAGAATTCTTATTGCAGGTCTTCTGCCCCAGGAGGACTCCACATAGAAACACCCAACTGGAACCTCTACCTCACCACCTGAATAGGGGAAGGGCAAGCACAAAGCACCCCACACAGGAAAGCAAAAGGGGGAAAGACATCCCATGCTGCAATGTATCAACGCTGTATCTTGCTCTCATTCCTCTACTCCTTGCTCTCATTCTGAGCCTCCAGGATAATCAAATGTGTCTCTGCTATCAACTGTGTTGCCCAATCATCCCTTCTCTTTGCAACAGCTAAGTCGATTTGGGCCTGGTCAGTGCTTAGAGATGAGAGGCTGCCTTGAGCTTCACCATAGAAGAAAGGTGGTGGGATATAATAAAGGCAATAAAGGCAAATTATACAGAAATACAGAAAGTAGCCTCTTTGGTGGGTGACTACTTTGGGCTCACAAGAGACTTTTAATTATTTAATTTCTTCCTTATGGGATGCTCATGTACCCCAGGACAGCATTTAGGAATTGCTGAGATGCATGTTGCAGAACAGTGGACAGGAGATGACACCCGATTGCGCACACCTCTGAAATCCCATTTCACCAGCACACCAGAAGGAATGGAACTTTGGTTACCTGGGCATATCTGAAGTACATTTAATCTCTGCGGCTGCCGTAATTTAATATATGGCTGACAGCATTTTAATCTTGTTAAATTACTATTTAAGGAGCGTGTCCCTAATGTAGGGAGATTAGGCTGTGCCAGGCTTTGTTTGTACTGCGCTGTGGAATGAGCTTATCCTAATTTGGAAAAAAAAATTTCAATAAAACTTATCTCAGAAAAGTAGTTAAGTAGATTTTATTGTTGACTAATCCTCCTAGTTATTGTATGACTGTAATGTTGAATGTCTTTGTTATTTTTCCTTGTTCCTTCCAATGGAATCCGTGGAATAAATCTCTGTGCGCTACAACTAATTATGGTTTTTCAGGTTCCAGCTGCACAGCCAGCTACCCTCTTTTTCATAGCTTGCTGGAAGTGAAAGTGTATAAATTCTTTAGAAGGAATGATAAGTCAAGGGAAATAGAATTCAGGTGGGCAAAGATGCCCCCAAAGCCTATCAACAGTCTAGCCACATGACAGACCCAGAGATAAATCTAACCTGCCAACCCAGCAGCCTGTTCTGCCAAAGAATCGGTGGCTGCTGATAGAATATTTCCAGTTTTATCTTGGCAGCTGGGTGCTGAAATTACCATTTTACTGCAGTTGGAAAGTCTTTGGAATGGATGCTTTCTCTCTGGTATTTTTCCTGCTTCTACCAAACAAGTAGGTGTTTTCTTTCTTCTTGTGAAACATGTGCTAAAAACATAGAGCAAATTAGCCATGCGCTGTTTGTATTAGATCTCCAATACCCGATACTGTATACATTTCATGCTGACCCGTTCCATTCACTTGCTTTTTTATAGCCAGTAATTCTAAGCACAAAGAAAGGCTCCCCCCCTTCATATAAATGATAACTTTGCAGCACACAGATAACTCGAATTTAGCACTCACATTTGGTAGGGTGCATATTCACATATGTTGAACAACATAGGATTTGTTGTTGTTGTTGTGCCACTGGTGTACATAGTTGTTGTTGTTGTTGTGCCATCGGTGTACATCGGGACAGGGAGCCATTTAGCTTATGTAGAGTGAAAAGACAGGTTCCTGCTCCAAGAGGCTTATATCCTAGAAGATATTGACACAAGGGAGGCAATAGAGGCAAGAAGGGCCAGTCCTCTTACTGATTACAGAATGGGAACAGAATCACCACTGCTACCGCCACCTCTTTCCACCCTGCCCAGCAGTGCTGGAGGCAGTCAACCCCCACCCACCCCCGTTCATCCAGCATACTTATTTCCTCCTCCCTGCTCTGCTGCCTTGAAATAGAGCAGCAAAGTGGGGCTGGAACAAGAAAGCTAGGGGAAATGGAAGTGGGGCTGTTCATCTCTTGACTTCCTGGTTCTGCCTCACTCTGCTGCTCTGTTTCAAAACATGTGGCGACAGTTGGAAGAGGAATGTTGGAAAGAGGACAGTTGGAAGAGGGCTGGGGGGGTACAAATGGGGGCTAGAATTAGCTGTTGGGTGCAAGGTGCCCCCTGTGCTCATTGCCTCATGACTGAGGCAGCCCTGAGCAGGTGTACCAGGAGGCAGTTCCATGCAGAAGGGGCAGCAGGAGCGAAAGGATGGAGGCATTTTAGGGAGCATAATAAGACAATTGCATGGCTGAGGGTTGGTGGAGCTGGAAATGCAAAGGTCAGGGGCAGGAATATGGGGGTATGACTTGTGCTGGATCAGGGAATGGACAAAAAGTCAGTGTAAGAATTTAAAGATGTTTGTCATGCCAGTGCAACATTATTTAGCTTGAGTTGTCACTGGAATTGAAGCTTAAAATGCCTCTTATTCAAATGTAAAGTTATAAACTTGTACTTAGAAACTTGTTCTTCTTTAAAGATGCTTTGGAAATTATCCTCATTTGAATTTCTCCCTGGATTTTGGCATTCCGAATTAACTCGCTTTTGACCCAATCCTATCTGGGTCGGCCATTGTTGGAACACCTCTTCCAATGTCAGCAGTCAACTCAGCGCCAGTTGTAAAAGGCGCTCTGGCAGCACATGAAGTGATTTCAGAGCAGCGCAAAGACTCCACTGATATAGGTAAAGTGGCGGGGGTGGGGGAGGGCAGCGGAACAGAGTGGCAACGGACATGGGGGGAAATGCCAGTGGCAGCCACCAAATCCTAACCCCCTTCCCAGACCCAATCCTGTGATGTGGGTCCACGCGGACTTGAACAACTATTTATCCCTGCGTAAGGGAATGATTGTTTCCGTACCCAGAGGAGAACTCCACAATTGCCCCCCCTGCAGGATGCGGAGGGGGGAAGAGAGAATAGGTGCGGGCTCTTTGTCTCTAAAGTGAGTCTGAACAGAAATAATCCATTATTTCAGGTTTTTTTTAAAAAAAATCATAGAATACTGCATATGCACAGTTTGCTGCAGTTATCATTTCCTTCAGTTCATTTGTATCTCCCCCTCCCATACATTACCAATGTTCTCTTGTGCATTGATATAAAATGTGGGGAAATATCTGAATGTACTCATATATCAAGATTTGTGCTTGTGCAGAATTTTACCAATATGCATGTGCATTTGTACACACTGATATTGTAAAAAAAAAAAGCAAATTTGATGTGATTGTATTTATGGTCATATGAAGAATCTATTTGTGTTATTCTAATGTTCAGGAGCACATGGGCACATCAGCAGAACACTGCACAAAAATAATCTTGATGTAGTAGTATATGAAATCCCATGAAGATTGCTGTTTGGCAGTGTTTTATAAATGTACACATTTATAATAACTCAATAAGTGAGAGAAGGGAGAAGGGATGAGAATATGTATCTTGTATACTTTAACTATCACACATGTACACATTGATCAAACACTGTGAAAAAGCAATCTTGAGGTGACTGTGTGTGTGATTACATCACTTTTCATTTTGTGTCATGCTTTCTTGACGCACCTATGCGCTCCTGCACTTTGGTAAAATGCTATAAAAAAGAATCTTGATTCAAATGTGTGACCACGTTTCTTCTGAGACACAAATTCCAAGATCACTTCACCATCTCACCTCAAGTTCTATCTTTTCAAAAGATTGTATATCTTACAATCTGAGGATCTAAAAATTGGAATTATCCACAAAATTACTCCACTAGCCTTGCACAACTCTAACAACAGTCCTGTTTATTGGGGCAGCTGGTTGCATCAGTTTGTCCAAGACAATGGAAGACCAATAATGACTTCTCACAGTTGCTCTGTTCAAATTTGAAAACCAGTGCCTTGGACTTGCCAATTGAGTTTTCTTCACATTTTCTTGTTGGTTTTGAACATCCCAAGGCATGTTTATTATCACTATGCTTCAAGGCAGGGCAGTGTTCTTTTTTTAATATTTTAAAAACATATAGTTTTTTTGATCGTGAGCCCTTTTGGGACAGGGAGCCATTTAGTTATTTGATTTTCTTTGTGAACGTTTTGTTGAAAAGCAGTATATAAATAGAAATATTATTATTAATGATGATGATGATGATAGAAGGAATACATTAAACAAATATTAACTGCAGGACTTACATCGCAATTCTACCCAGCTCCTCCACTGGTGCAACCAGCGGAGGAGGGCCGAATGGGAGTCTTTGGAGGGGAAAGGATTTGAATCTCCTTTGAAACCCCCTTTATAGGGGATTTGGATCCCCTTTTCTTTCCAGGGCCTCTAGTTCTCACTGCAGTGTGCGTTGCCTTCGCCTCACTGAATGGCTCCGAAGGTGAGGGGGCGTGGCCGCCTCGTCCTGGTGAGTAATGGAGGTTCAGCGCAGCGTGGAACGTAGCGTTCCGCCCCACCTTCAGCGATGCCTCTGGGCAGTCGGGTGGCCTATGGACAGGTAAGTAAAAAGTATTACGCCAATGCTCCTGAAAAGTATCAGTAGTCCTCTGTCAGAGCCCAGGGGTTGGAGAAGACTGACAGGCAGGCAGGCGGGCTCATAAGACAGGTTTGCTGACAAGTAGTCAAGATAGCGAGGAGGTGCTGGAACTGAGCGAGAAAGGAAAGCAGGCAAGGGCAGGCAGGCAAGCTTTGGCTTTCCCAATAAAATAATATATCATCCACCCACACGCCCAATGTACGAAATGGTTCTGTGTTACTTTCTGTAGCAATACAAGTCACTGAATTCTCACATTTAAGACACTCTAGCTCACTGTTGCTTATTCAGCCTTTCACTTTCCACATTCTCTTCTTTGCTTCCTGCCCTTTAACAAAGCAGAGACCTCTGTTTTTCACATTCTTTCCTTCAGCCATGGTGCCCTGTGCTGAAACAATTATATTAAGTGCTTTGAATACACTGGGCCCCTGAGTTATGGATGTCTGACTTATGGAACTCAGGACCACTGGCGTCGCTGGAGGTGGGGCGGAAAGCTGAGTTCTGCAGCTTTCCGCCCCACCGTTACTCTCCGGTACGAGGAGCCCCACCCCCTCGTCATAGGAGCCCATCAGCAGAGAGAAAGCAACACGCAGGAGAGTCCCTGCGTGTTGCTTTCTCTCCGCTGATGGGCTCCTACGACGAGGGGGCGGGGCGCCTCGTACTGGAGAGTAACGGTGGGGCAGAAAGCTGCAGAACTTAGCTTTCTGCCCCACCTCCAGTGACGTCAGTGCTCAGGACCCAATCCTATCCAACTTTCCTGTGCTGATGCAGCCCAAAGGTAAGGGAACAAACGTTCCCTTACTTTGCAGAGGCCTTCTGTGACTGCCCCTCCCCCCACTGCAGGATGCAGTGCATGCCCCATTGGCATGGCTGCATTGGCACTGGAAAGTTGGATAGGTTGGGCCCTCAGTTACAGATGGATACACTGGCGCTTTTGCCCGGCACAGTCCATCTGTTCTGGTGCTTTCCTGCAGGCACAGTAGAGCTGAGCTGGCAAGAACCAGCTGTTCTGACTTCCATACATTTTGACTTCTGGACAAACCTTCAGAATGCAACCAGGACATAACTTGAGGACTTAGGGCCCTACCCTATGATGCTGCTGCACTGCCAGAACTCATGTTCTGGAGGTGCAGTGTGCTTTACTGTGGTCAGAAAAGGCAACCTGCCATTTCACACAGCCGGGCCGCCGCCATAAGCTGTGAGCACCTGCAAAGAAGCTCCAGTGCCAGTATGTCTGCAAGGAGGGTGGTCTGGGGGCAGGGGTGGGAGGAATAGGGTGGGGAAGGACAGGAATGTGTGTGTTGAGACTGGGAAGGGGCAGTATCAGTGGCAGAAGCACTATAGCAATAATAGCCTTTTCCCCTTCCTGGCCTCGATCTGCCTTCCCAGGTCCACTTGGACTTGTGCCAGCAATCGCTAGCGCAGGTTTGAGTAGCATCTGAGTATTACCCCCAGGCAAAGGAACCAATATTCCCTTACCCAGAGGAGACCTCTGGGACTGCCCCGGCTACAGGATGCAGTGTGCACTTCTGTGCCACAACTGCATCACCAGGGAGAGGGAATTAGGATTGGGCTGCCTGTATACTTTAAGAAATGCGAATCATTACTGTTACAACTATTATTCATAGAGTCAAGTCCTACCACCTCAGTGGAGACAGGTGTGGATGGGTTTTCCCAGGATTACAGCTGCATTATATATCCTGCTGTTGACACTAAATAAATAGCAAATGCGATGCATTGCACCTATGCTCTCAGAAACCTGATATACAGTATATTCCAATGGTAAAGTACTTCACTTATGTACTATCCTTGCTGTGAACTCAGTGGGAATTCCCCACTGAACTGGAAGTCTAAACAGTACTGAAGTTATTTCTGGAGTATATTACTGCTGGTTGAAAGCATAGGTTAAAAGCATCTTTATAACATTATTTGGTTCAATTACTTGTGCTTCTTGCATCATCTTTGTCTAGCCCAGATGTTCTTAACTTGGGATCTGTAGATGGGCTTCAGGGGGCCCATGAATCAGGTGCAAACAAATTTTGTGTTTATGTGTTTATGTACATTTTCTGGCAAAGAGTCCATAGCTCTCATCAGATTCTCAAAGGGGTCCATGACCCAAAAAAGAACCACTGGTCTAGCCAAATGTCTTGTCTCCGACAGTGGCTAGTCTTGCAAATAAATAAACAGGACAATACTCAACTTGCAGCATTCCTTGCTATTTTCTCACATTTACCAAATGGGTTGGACAATATTTTGTGATGGATTTTTTTTTTACTTGGCATTCAGAGCTTAGGACTTTGTCGGTGGAGGGCAAAATTCACAAACACCCCACTTCTCTCTTCTCTTCTCCTCTCTCCTCTCTGCCCCCCTCAAGGGCAGAGAGGGCTGTTCTGGCTGTGGCCAAACTGTTTACAGCTGTGCCTGGGCAGCTACCATGCTACCATGTGCTAACCCATGTCTTTCTCCCAGCCTCTTCCCCCCCCCCCCGGCAACAACACCAGCAGGTAAGTGCAGGTAAGAGCAGGGTTTGTGCTGACATGTGGTCTGACTTCTGCCTCATTGCATATAGAAAGATATGCCTCTTTACCAATGTGTTGTCTGATAACTGCCTGCTTTGCCTGCTATGATATGCCTCTTTACCAATGTGTTGTCTGATAACTGCCTGCTTTGCCTGCTATGATATATGATACATGCCTCTGTACCACTGTTGTGTCTGATTGCTGCCTGTAGTCATGTGAGCAGACAATGCCACAAGTGTGGAACTGTTAGCCTTACGTAGACACCAGCTGTTCCCCCTCCTCTTTTCTCCACAGGGTCTACTGACAGGTCAGTAGTGCTAGGTTTGCCATGATTGTGACCCCCAAGTTGTGTTGTTGTCTCTGTCTTTGACCCTTTCCCCTTACAGGATCATGCTCTCCTTACACCCAGGTAAGCAGCTCAGACCATGCTATGTGTGTCACACCTATCAGCTGTGTTTTATTTCTCTCCCTGCAGGCTTTTGCAACCGACACACTGGCTTGTCTTCAATGGTGACTGCTTCCACACACCAGCTGACATGTAACTCCCCCTTGTTTTTTGTCTCCCCAGGAACGTCCACTACCACCTACCTTCCTGGGAGCACCCCTGGGGCTGCAGTCTGGTTGCCCCACTGTCGTCTGCCTCGATGCTGCCAGAGGTCAGGAAGCCAGCCCTGCAACCCTCCTCAGCAGCAGCTGCTGCTGCTGCTCCACCTCCCTGGCTGTCCTACTTGCTGCCCCTCCCCTTTCTATGGAGCAGGCTGTGGTTCCACAGGGGAAGAGCCTGCATCTCCAGGTCCATGGGGCAGGTGTGCTGCTGCTGCTTTCAGATTGGCTGCTGTGACTACCCCTGGCAGCCTCGCCTGGCCATCTCTGCTAACGTTCCAGAACAATAAAGACGCCCCTCGGGCAGAGCCCCAGTGAAACATATGTGCCCAGTGTTTACACAAGCATTGCCCCCCACACACAGACAGCCCCCAGCACTGAAGCCCCTACATGAGTCCCATCCAGGGACTGCCACGGCCTTCCCTGGGAAAACACAGCAGGGGGGCTGCCAGACCCCCATGGCACAGAGGGGAGTTGGGAGTTGGGGGGCCCTCTCAGGCAGGCAAACAGTGACAGCCAGGGTGTCCGCCCGTAATGAAGGCGCGTCCGCCGAAGGTCCGCCCGCAATGAAGGCGCTTCTGCCGAAGGTCCGCCCGTAATGCAGGCGCTTCCGTCGAAGGTTCGCCTGTAATGCAGCCGCTTCCATCGAAGGTCCGCCCGTAATGCAGCCGCTTCCGCCCAAAGTCTGTCTGCATAAGAGGCGTCTGTTTCTCCATTGCCTTCATCTGCGGAGCGCCCCCTGTGTCCCTATTGGTCTCTGCAGACCCCTCTCTCAGAATCTCTCTCCCACCAGCCTTGTTGTCTGTCTGTCTGTCTCTGACCCACCCGTGCCCCTCCCCAGCACCCACTGTCTGCCTGCCTGTGTGTCTGCCTCCCCTCCCACTCCCTGATGATGGCTGCTGGCCACCCCCCACCCTGCTAGAGCGCCTGCCGCGAGGCGCCGTCGTCGCCCCATCTGGGGGCGTGATGAGCTGCGTGAGCCCTTCATGCTTGCTGCAGACAAGCCCGAGGCATCTCTCGGTCTTGGCCGGGGCACAGAGCAGAACGCACGCCGGGATGCCTTCTTTGTGGGCATTGCCCCGGCCCTGGAGGCCCTGGGCTTCAGGCAGCGCACGGGCAAGTCATGTCAGAGGCAGTTCCAGACCTCATGAGACCCCCCTTGTGTGTGACGTTCCCACCCCCCTCCTTCCCTTCCCTCCCCCACTCACCCCCCCATGACCCCCACGTGCAGCCTCAACGTGGCTTGGGGGTGGCATCACCTTCTGCAGGAGGGGGGACGGCCACTCTCCCCTGCAGCAGGTGGCTGATACACAGGGTTCCTGTGGCGGCTGGCTCAGGCACCTCGCTCACCTGTCACCTGCCCTGCGCCCATCACATGACTGGCGCAACCCCCATGCCTGCAGTCAGCCCCTTTGCGACAGGGCTGCGACAGACCCTGCGGTAGCTGCCATGGATGGACGCTGACACATTCTATTCTACCCTTGGCTGTGCTGTGCTGGTGCAAGCTGTCACAAACATGCTGTAAAGCACATTGCGACAGTGCAGGAAAAGCACATGTTTGGCTTGCACTGACCCGTTGGGGCCAGTGCAAATACAACGTGTGCCACAGACCAAGTAAGCTTCACGTGGTGTGATGCAGGGGCAGGGAGGTGGTGAGTGGGAAGGAGGCAAAGTGGGGAGGGTGGCAACAGGGATGGGTGGGCAGAATGGGCAGAGGAGGGGCGGGATCAGTGGCGCTAGCATGTGCCGAATCCTATCCTCCATTCAAGGCCTGTTTTTTTTTCATTCATGGAGTCACTTGTCCCTGTGTCAGCGATTTAGCTGGCGCAGGTCTAAGTAGATCCATTGCCAAGGCTGGGGCTTTCTCCGGGGCAAGGAGATGAATTTCCCCTTACCTTGCGGAGACCTCCAGCCTTCTGTTTCCTGTCGGTGCGGGATAGGGTTAGGCTGCCCATGATTTAGTAGGCATCTTTGTGGCACTTACTACTCGCGTATTTCTATTTCAATACTTGTTCCAAAACTCTGTTGGCTTCTGTTGAAATTATTCTGAGGGTATGCCTGTGGGAGAACCCAAAATTCACTTCTAAATTGTTTTAGACAAATTCCAGTGGCAATCTGTGGATGTGTGGAAACCCCTTAAGAAAGTTTGCTAGTCTTGTAGAATCTTTTCTGTTTTCCCTTGTAATTCTTGGTTGTTTTGCTTGAGGAAGGACCTTGCAGATTTGCATCATATTTCGCCTTCAGTGAAATATTGATGGCAACTGTAAGACAGACCATGAGGGCACATATGACCTGTGCTGGCCTTAACAAGAAAGTAAAGGTTTGGCATGTGAGCACCACATCTCTTGGCTGCTCTTGCACCGGAGATATGCAGTTAAGAACATGTGAATGAGCGTGACAATCTGAAGTGTGCTGAAGAGTTAAACTCCCTCTCCAGCAGATGCCTAGGAACCATGCCCATAATTCTGCACTGAACCTCACAGTGGTTTTGATGTGAACAATACTAGGACTATTTAGCAGGTATCAGACATGCAACACAACCCTGTGTAACTCTTGCACCAGTGTAACAGTAGATCCACAGGTGTAAGTGCACTTATGCCAGTGTAACTTTCCGTACGTTGATGAAAGCAGGATGGATACCCAGTGTAACCTCTCTTGGATGCCGCACATGCGCAGTTCGGTTGCAGGACAGACGCCAGCGCAACTCTGCCAGTGCAGGGGGCATTCTGGGTGCATTCGGACATGTCCTGCATCTGAACTGTGCATACGCAACATCTGAGGGGGGTTACGCTGGTGTCCATCCTGCATCCATTGACGTACGGCAAGTTACACTGGCATAAGTGCACTTACACCGGTGGATCTACTGTTACACCGGTGCAAGAGTTACACAGGATTGCGCTGATGGTCAGAGTAGCAGCTCTAAAGTGAGCCACTGCTTGCTAGGTAAAGGTAAAGGTGACCCCCGACAATTAAGTCCAGTCGTGTCCGACTCTAGGGTGTGGTGCTCATCTCCATTTCAAAGCCAAAGAGCCAGTGTTGTCCAAAGACGCCTCTGTGGTCATGTGGCCAGCGTGACTCTCCTTGCCGCAGCGCGTACCATGCGGCTGGAACACGGAGCACTGTTTACCTTCCCGCAAGCGGTACTTATTTATCTACTCGCATTAACATGCTTTGGAACTGCTAGGTTGGCAGGAGCTGGCCAAGCAACGAGAGCTCATCCTGTCGCGGATTCGAACTGCCGACCTTTCAATCGACAGCTCATGGTTCAGCGGTTTAACCCACTACTTGCTACCATGACTCAGTAGGATCAGACTGTAAGAAGTGAAACAATTCCTTTCAAAGCCACAAGAGATCCATGATGATCATTGACTAGAAGTCCCGTGTTTCTATTTCGTCATCTTTTTATGCTCATTCCAGTGCTAAGATTTGAATGTAAGTAGAATCTGAGTTTCCATCCAGCAGCCATGCTAAGCGTATAATGAACATTCAATTATAGCATTGGGATGTTAGCCAGATGCCTACAGTAGAGTCACAGAAGAAATTGTAGTGCCACTTAAGTGCACTGTTGATGATTCATTATGGCAATTATATTATGGGCCGGAGAAATCTGAATTGAATTAAAAGTTGTATTTGCTGTATGGCTGGATCTTTGCAGTTAAAAGGGGAGGGTATAATCCTTTACAATTATTATACTTTTGAAAGAATCTAAGTGGATTTAAGCCAAGTAATGTATCCAATGTTAAGACTGTTGTCTTATAACCACTCTGACCTGCCCAATCCTATCCCCCCGCCCACACAGGGTGACCTGATAGAATGGAGGACAAAGTGCCTATACCTTTAACCATTGTATAGAAGAGGGACTTTTGGCAGGTGCAGCTTTTTGCACCCTTCCATGATGAGCTGCACCTGCCAAACTTCCCTCTTCTATACAATGGTTAAAGGTATAGATACTTTGTCCTCCATTCTATCTGGTCACCCTGCCCCCACTGGCATCACTGCAGGGGGGTGGAGCTCTACGTTCCGCCGCAATCCGACCCTCCGTTACACGAGTGAACAAAGCGGCCCCGCCCCTCGCCTTCAAGGCGGTGAAAATAATGCACGGGAGACTCCCTGTGCGTTGATTTCACCGCCTTGAATGGTTCCGAAGGCGAGGGGCGGGGCCGCTTCATTCACCCGTGTAACGGAGGGTCGGATTGCGGCAGAACTTAGAGCTCTGCCCCCCTGCAGTGATGCCAGTGCCTGCCCCCACACTGAAGCATGCAACTGTGCCATTGAGGCATGTGCTGCATGCTACGGTGGTGGTGGGGTTGATGGTCAGGAGGGCTGTGAAAGGTAAGGGAAAATATTTTCCCTTTTCTCTGCCTAGGCCCCCTGATGGCCTATGGCTCTGCTTGAACCTACACCAGCTATATTGCCGGTGTAAGTCCAAGGAGACCCGGGCGTGGGACTCGCTGAAAAATGGATGATTAGATCTGGTGTGCATGACTGCCATTGGACCCACACTTTTCCTCCCCCAACATGCCCCGTTTCCTCCCCCCAAATGTCTCATTACTCCCCCACCCCGCTCACTACCCATCTCCAATATACCACTGCCACTGCCAGACGGTGGTGCGCTGGGTGCGCATGTTTGGTCACCAACCATCCGCACTGGTGGCCCTGTTGCACACATCATCACTACATCTGCAGCACTGACAGAGAGGACCTTCCACTTATGGAACTCTAGTTCCGTCAGCAGAAGGCGCCCATAGGACTGGGCCCTACATTTCTAGGTGACAGTGAGATCTTCTTTCCCAAGGCAAACAGCAGCTGCAGGACCTTCAGAATGAACTGGGATCATGGTGAGGACGAAGTAAAGAGCTCCCTTCCCTCCCCACCACCACCACCCCGATCTGCAAACATGCAATATGCTTATTGTCTAGTTAGACCCTAAGATTGGCTATGGGAGGAGTGTTGCAGCATCCTTTGTCCCAGACCAATCCTATGTAATTTGCACAAGCTTCTCTAAGGAAGTTCTGAACAGCTAGGCAGATTTGTAAGGGAAAAAAGAAGTCAGGTATTCCAGTTCCAAGGCACTTTATGAAACACACACACTCTTCCTATGAATGTGTTATTTTATTTTCTTTCCTTCACATTAGCACAGTTTCAAGGACTTGAATGATCATAACTTCCTTTTTTTCCGAGTGAGATCTTGCTTAATGAGATACTTCCAAGCTGCCCATTAGAAGGTGCTAGTTAAAATGTATATAAGGAGGTCCTGCATTTAAATCAGGGATTAATAAAACAAAGGCTGTTTGGAGTTTATATGGTCTGTGGGGTGTGTGTCTCCTCCCCTGCTGGTAAGGAATAAACTGCTGTGTTCAGTACCTGGAAAATAAATTATTTTTATAGCTGTGGACTTTTCAAGGATTGTGAATAGAGAATTCATTTTCATAAAAGCACTAATCACATCACCTTTTTAAAAGGCTTACCTTTATCCAGAATGACATGGCTATATGGGGAAACATGAAAGGAAAATGAATGTTGATGTAAATGTTGCTGTTGTGATTTAAACCCTGGATCCATAGCTATGTATGAAGACAGTAGCACTCTTACCATTAAACAAGTCTGGTATTGAAGTGCCATGATGTAACAATCAGCCATAGTCTGAGTGGGGTGGACTGCAGCGGTGGATCATCTACTAATCGGGAAGCGCAATCCGGGCTGATCGTGATTGACCTGGAGGTCTACTCAGGGGAAGGGGATGTTCATCCCCTTCCCCTGGTGTAGCGCGGGGAGGCCCCAATGGACCTCCTCAGATTTCCGCCAGCTATTTAGCTGGCGTAACTCCGAGGAAGTCATGTAAAGGCTGCGCCAGCCCGGAAAGAGGACGGGGATATGGCGGCTGCCATCCCCGCCCCCCCTGAACTGGCTCGGCCAACCCCCGGCCTCCCTCGCCACCCAGAACACGCCCACCGGTGCTTCCCTTACCTGTCTCTGGTGGCCGCAGGGTTGATTTGGCAGCGGAGTAAGGGCTGCCAGCCTCGCGCCGGTGTCCCGTACTCATGAGTCATCACAAACGTGCTTTATGGCACGTTTGTAACGGCTTAGAGCAGCGGAATGCTCGCTCCGCCGCTCTGTACTTACCGTATTTCTTCGAGTCTAAGGCGCCATCGATTCTAAGGTGCACCTTTACTTTCAGTACCACCAGCAGGGGAAAAAAATCCATCAATTGTAAGACTCACCTCCCTTCATTGAATCTACCCGCTCAGCACCAACTCTCCCCAGCATGTTTCCTGCAGCTGAGGAAGACTGAGTGCACTGCCTTTGCATAGCATTTCTGGCCCTGCCCAAAAGTGCCATTTCCTTCATTACCTGGGCTTGGGGGAGCTTCAGGGATGCCTGCGTAACCCTCTGCAGGCCTCCCTAATCTTCACTTTGGCGAAAAACAGCGATTTTTGGCCATTTCTGGTTTTCGCAAAAACCGGAAATGGCTGAAAATCACCGTTTTTTGCCGAACTGAAGATTGGGGAGGCCTGCAGAGGATCGCGCAGGTCTCCCTGAAGCTCCCCCAAGCCCCAGTAAGTAAGAAGATAGCATTTTGGGGTGCTTTTTGGAGACCTTCGATTCTAAGACGCACCCCATTTTTTGAAATGCTTAATTGGGAAAAAACATGCGTCTTAGAATTGAAGAAATACAGTAGTAGGGATTGCACTGTGATTCATGTATTCTAGCATGCGAGTGCTCAATCAGTTTCTTCCCCTGCCCCCTTGATTCCTTGCAAGTGAGAACTTAGCGCTTCGATTTCAATCCAACACTATGCTTATTAAATTTATGACTTTTTCAAGTATGGTCAGGGATCTCAAAGGCAAGTCAATGCTTTTCAGCTGATGTCTCGTAAACCTCACGTTTAGGTTACAAATCCTCAAGAAAAGCGTGGAAAAACGACATGTGGAATAAAATCTCTGTGAAGATCTCTGATGGAAGTGAGAGATATTTGAGCTGAAGAGGAGCAAATACGTCTGATCACCATCTGTCACCAACAGGGGTTGCTCAGAGCTTTTCGAAAAGATCAAGGGAAATCTAAAAGTAATAGGAAAACAAACTGCAGGCATTTAGAGAATTGGGATTTCTGTGTACTACCCAAGCAGTACAGCATCTTAGGAATGATGGAATCAGAACATTGGTTAAAAATCTAGCCCAGTACTCAGGCTGGCGGGAGCTCACCAAGTTACCAGGCAGGCAGGGTATTTGCTGGCCACACTGTCTGCAGTTCTTCTAACAGCCGGAGATGGAAGAAATTGAAACTGGAACCATTTGCAGACAAAAGAAGTGCTCCACCACTGAGGTATAGCTTCCCCCAGAACAGCTTCACAGCTCCAAATAAATTAAACTTTGATATTTTTTTCACAGTACTGTACAGAATCAAAAGCAGGGAGGATTTGCTCTTAGGACAGATGCAAAAATCTTTCACATGTCTAGCCATATGCTGTGTTTAATCATACACTTTCAGAGGCTGAGTGTCTCCAAATGATTTACCTGGAAAACAAGCTGCCTGCACATCCGTGGGATAGGGTGTGGCGATCATACACACCCTCACACACACAAACAGCTACAGAGCTATGTTCATTCTAAATAGTTCAATAGTTCAATATTGTTACAGGCTACTTTGGCTGTACCAGTATCATCACCACCTCTTGAATCTGATGTTGCTGCAACATATTCAATGGCTTTTGAAAGAAGAAGGCATGCCAATACAGTAACACAGTAAGCTACCTCTCACTTGATAGTTCTAGATATAACACATACACACCCTTTGGTGTTGCTCATAGAAACATACAAGCAACTCCATAGCCACTTGTATAATTCCCACTACACATGCTCCAGCTTCAAGCTTCATGCAAGCTTCAGTCTTGCTGACTCAACTTTGGGATCATGTAAAAAAGAGAGTGTCTACTGACTCAATCAAGTACAAAGCTACCACAGTCTAGTAATCTTGATGCTTTTCACAGGTCATACATAGGCAAATATGAACTGGGCTGATTATGATCAATGGCTACATAATGAGGACAAATAAGCTAGCACATTTCTGTATCCTAACTAGCAGCACAATCTTGCTCAACTTTACGCGGCCAGCCTAAAGGGCCGGCCGCGGTATCCTGAGCCCGTTCCCGGGCCGCACTGACATGGATGAGGAACACCTCGGGAGAAGGGGACATTCATCCCCCTTTCCCAAGTCTGAAATGTCTAAGGCCTATGGGCCTCCTTGGATGTATGAAGATGACAGACATCCAATGCTGCGGGGTAAGGCCGAACCATGCTGGGAAAGGGCCTAGGTAGGATATTGGTGGAGCGCGCCACCGATATCCCCACCCTCCCCCAGCCCAGTTCAGCCAATGGCCCACCTACCTCGCTGCCTGGTCCACCCTCCCCCTGCATGCAGGACTTCCCTCCATCGGTGGGTGCTGGGTCTGGCGGGTGGCGGAGTAAGGGATGCTGGCCTTTGCGCCCACAGCCCTTACTCCAGAGTAATTGCAAACGTGCTTTACGGCACGTTTGCGACGGCCTGCTGTGGTGGAGCGCATGCTCCGCCGCTCTAGGGCTAAGCTGGATTGGTCTGCCCGACTGAAATGGAGTACGTTCCATTGAAATCAATGGAACCTACATTTGAGTAGATGTGCACAGGAGTGCACTGTTGGATATTGATTTTGTGGTTTCTTTCAGCTGTTCTGTATTTTCTGCATTCTCTCTTTTAAAATACCATAGCATGTTTGATGCCACAATTCAAATGAATTACAAGCTGAAAACAACTGAATATGATTAAAATGCAGCTTTATAAATGAAAGATTCTGGAACAGAGGGAAACCAAATGCATCAACATGTTTTAGACTGGGCCACTTACTGAGGCACATTTGAGAGACAAATTTCAGTCAGTTTCTGAGGACATAAATATATACCCAAAACAAGACTTTCATGAGACACAATTGAGGGTTCCCCTCCACAAAAGGATAGGAAAGAACAACTGAAATAAATAACATCTCGCAATCCATCAGCGGAAGTCCCAGAACGATGGCATAGAAGTCGCTCTGTCGTTCTGCGGGTCACGACTGCCAGGGCAAATGGCCAGAGGCTGCATGTGGGCAACAGCAGCCCATTAAACCTCCTCCATCCCGCAGTAAGTCAGTGGTGGATGGGTGGGCGGAATCAGGGAGGATCATTGGCTGTTCTGGAAGGGAAGCAAGAGAGCCAGGTGTAGAGCAGGGAAGAGAGGAGGAGGATTTCAAAGGCAGTAATGCTCTCCAAAATCCTATCCCCCTTTTTCCTGGTCTAACATGCCCGCTGACTCTCCTCGGAATTACACCAGCTAAATAGCTGGTGTGGGTTCAAGGAGACCCATTGGAAGCCAGGTGGCCTACAGGGAGATAAATAAAAAAGATTTTTACTTACCTCTCCCTGCCCATCTGGTCACCTTCCAACATAGGAAGCAGCATGTGCTCCATCAGTGGTGCTCCATGCTATGGGCTGGCGGGGGCTAGAATGGTACCTTTAATTACCGGTACCTGTAGACTTGCTGTTCCTTGTCCTACATGTGCAGTGCTAGCCAAGAAATGTCTGTTCTTTTACCAACAACGTCTATGCTCCCAAAAATCCCATTTCTGCAAACTAACCCAGGTTTTGAATTTTGACTAAATTGGAACAATTTTAAAACTGTGGGAGAATTCTTGTTCATCATAAGAATTGACACATTTTAAGTTGGACTTGGTCTTTTCAAGTTTAAAAAAAGGAAGCACGAGATAAAATAACTATAATCAGAACCAGCAGACTTCTGACTAACCATACATAATCCAAAACGATCTGTTCAGGAACAGAAGCTTCAGACTTTCACTGTTTCTGTCTCTTAAAACTATCCATGAGAAATAACATCCTCACTCGGCTATTTCAAGCTGCTAGGGGCCCTTTGACACTAAACACTGTTAAAAGGCATTCAATAAAAATCCTTTCACACTTCATGTTTTATTCACCTAAATAAACAAAGTGGAGAAATACGGAAGAAACACGAACAAATCATTTATATAGTCCTAGAGAATGTAAACCATATTTTCCGCATAAAAACCACACAGTACCTGGCAATGCAGAACAAGAGCGGAGGCAAAAACAGACCAGTCGTCAACGTCTTCAGATTCTTATGGCGCAATCCTGCCTAAGATGCAGTGGCTGGCCAAAATGGTTGGCTGCTGCATCCTAGGCAGGATGCAGGCCATGCTGGAGCAGCCAGGGCTCACCTTGGAGGAAGGGGATGTTTGTCCCCTTCTCCCGGTGTAAGTGCCAGATGCCCCAATGAGCCTTACATGGCCTCCCCGGATGCGTGCCAGCTAAAGAGCTGGCGCAGATCCGAGGAGGCTCATTGGGGCATCTGGCATTTACACCTTGGGGGAAGGGGATGTTTGTCCCCTTCTCCCGGTGTAAGTGCCAGATGCCCCAATAAGCCTCCTCGGATCTGCGCCAGCTCTTTAGCTGGCACGCATCCGGGGAGGCCATGTAAGGCTGACCTGGCCTGGAAAGGGGCGTTGGATATTGTTGCAACCCAGCACCGATATCCCCACCCCCTCCCAGGCTGGGCCAGCCAGTGCTCCTTGGGGCAAAGGAACATTTGTCCCTTTCCCACATGTAGAGTCCCAGCAGGTTCAATGGGCCTCCTCAGATGTGCATCGGCAAAATGGCGGGCACAAATCCAGGAGGCCCGTGAAAGGCGCAACAGGCCCAGGAAGGCGGGTAGGATTTGGCGGAGTGTGCTGATGATGATTCCCCCCCCCCTTGGGCCTGGCCGGCCAATCTGACTCCATCAAATGCTCCATTCTGCCCTCCCCCTGCTCCTGCCCCGACTGGCAGAAAACCTACTTTCCCTGGTGGGCCCAGTGTGGGACAGAGTGAATGGCGCTGGCCTCTCTGCTGGCACTGCTTACTCTCTGGGTGTTGAAAATGTGCCTTACGTTTATGACACCCAGCACGGAGCTCTGCCGGTGCTTCTTTGCACAGGATTGCGCTGTCAATTTCACATCAAGTGCTGGGATGCACATGCATCCCTAGTAGTGGCTAAGAGACTGAGCTGCGAATCAGGGCTTTCCTGGTGAGAATCTCACCTCAGACCTCTTATGAACTCATAAGAGGCCTGAGCCAAGCCCTGTCTCTCAGCCTCAATCCCCCCATCCGCAATGTGGGGACAATATGAAAACACTGCTTTCGCTGCATGAATGGCTCCGATGGTGAGTGGGCCACTTTGCACCACCGTGTAGCGCTATATGCAACACTTTCCGTGCTGCCACCCCTTTAGCTAAACTACTTGCTCTGAGATTACTTCTCCTCTACTTCAGCTTGCTTTCTCTTTTGGAGATCACCTGGGGGAAACACATTGAAAAATGACCCATGGGGCATTTACAGGGGAGAACTTTCTTCTGCCCTCCAACTCTCTGCTGCAAATGCTTCGTTCCCACCCTGCATTTGTCTTGCAAAGAAAACATGAAGTTGGTAAACTTGTATTTCTTCAAAATAAGTCCTTCTGCCCTAAATCTGTGTATGGTGCATTCCAAGATTTAATATCAGATCATTTTGCTGTTTCCCCGCCAAACATGTTATCCCATCAAAGAGATGTGTTTCTTGGTTAAAAGAAGACATTTGAAAGCTCCTAACCCTCTTCCATCATTGGTGAACTCAGCTTATTCCTCTGTTGGTTCTTTTGAGCTGCTAATGGACTCAGTGATATGGCGATACAGTAAGTTCACAGAGAGAGAGCCTTGGCTGGAAGTCCTGTGAGAACAAGAGTGTGCATCTGTGTCCCTTCTGACTGAATAGAGAGAACAACGGTAGACGCTTGCTCCATTAAGGAACTGAAATAGAAAGGCAAGAGCATTCCTTGCACGTTGCATTATCATTTCCTTAATTTTGGATGAACAGATCTCCCTATGTTGTAGATGAGGCAGCTAATGGGAAGTGAAATGCCACACTGCCCGTTTGTCACTGCAAATTTATGTACAAGCTGTGTCACATATCATTTGTATTATTTAATCATATGTTTAAGGGGTGTCAAGGAGAAGTGTTAGAATGACCAGGCCAATTAATAAGCACATCCTTCTCACCATCCTTTTAAAATGTCTTCTCCTTAATAGGTTTCTCATCTCTTGTTGGGCAAGCAAAGTTACCGCTTTTTTTTTTTTTAAACACACATTGATTTACCCAGCCCTTGTTGGCAAATTATTATTTTGTCTCAATTAGCAAAAACTGAATGGGCTCATTAGGAAGGGTTTTTTCAGAACTCTTCCTTCTAATTGCAAATCAAATCACATGGATGTCACTGAATGACCGAGACTTTTGCTTGCATAGGTTTCGAAGTGGGTAGTTTGGCATGATATTGATATACTGTCAGGTCCTCAGCCTGATAAAAAGGTAAAGGTATCCCCTGACAAGTAAGTCCAGTCGTGTCCGACTCTAGAGTGTGGTGCTCATCCCCATTTCAAAGCCGAAGAGCCAGCGTTGTCCGAAGACGCCTCCGTGGTCATGTGGCCGGCATGACTCTCCTTGCCACAGCGCGTAGCATGCAGCTGGAACACGGAGCGCAGTTTACCTTCCCGCAAGCGGTACCTATTTATCTACTCGCATTGACATGCTTTGTAACTGCTAGGTTGGCAGGAGCTGGCCAAGCAACGAGTGCTCACCCCGTCACGGATTCGAACTGCCGACCTTTCGATCGACAGCTCATGGTTCAGCGGTTTAACCCACTGCGCCACCCGCTGGCCTCAGCCTGATAGCAAGCCATAAATCCAGGGATGGGGACTCGAGTCAAATGACTCGACTCGCAAGTGCGACTGAGTCACTTTTCCCTGACTTGTACTCGTACTTGTGACCTACTGACTCGTACTTGCACTCGGACTCGCGACCCATGGAACTCACACTTGACTCGCACTCATTGGGGTAACGTTTCCGAGTCGTTTTCTTTTAATGGCCGGCATCAACACAGGCAGGCAGGCAGGCGCAGTGGAGACCTCGGAGGAGGTGGGCGACAGGGAGGGAGGGTTTTCAAGGGGGTGGGAAAGCAAGCCTGGCTCGGAGTTTTTTTCCCTTTTTTGCCGTCTGTTCACCATTGGCCACAACTCCAAGCGTGAGGGGTGGGGAGGGGTGAGGGAATGTGAAACTGCAGCAGCGGTTCCTACTCATTGGCCAAAACTCCGAGCCCAAGTGCTGCTCGGCTCAGCAAGTGGAGGGGGCAGGGAGGGAATAATAAATGGTTTGAATGTAGACATGCTTGTTTTTCCCAAACCAGATGGGTGGTGACAAGACTGAGAGGTGAGGGGAAGGGCATAGGGGAAGCCAAGTGGGTGCTTTAGAACAGAGGTTCTCAACCTTTGGAGGCCCGGGTACCCCCTATCACAATCCAATTTTCTGAAGTTTCCCCTGCTAATTAACTGCTAATTAATTGCATTAAACAATTAATTAATTAGATAATAAATCATTAAATAAAAAGTACTAAAACAATTTTAAATGTTAAAAAATGTCTTATTTAACTCTGTGTGTGTGTGTGTGTGTGTGTGTGTGTGTGTGTGTGTGTGTGAGAGAGAGAGAGAGAGAGAGAGAGAGAGAGAGAGAGAGAGAGAGAGAGAGATGCAAGGATCTCTTTTTTCTCCAAGTCACACTTCCCAAAATTAGCTCCTCCCTCCCCACCCCACCTAAGTACATTTTCCAAAGTACAAAAATAAGCCCCAAACCAAAATCAGAGAGACGGAAAGGCTCCGAAAATAATACAATTTAAAATCCATGTTAATTAACACTTAATTAGCTGCTGATGGGGCAGATAAGAGGCAGGGCTTGGCGTTCCCCCAGCAAGATGTCCGCATACCCCTAGGGGTACCCGTACCACAGGTTGAGAACCCCTACTTTAGAAGCCTCAGAGGTTCCCACACACACCCCCACACAGACGCCCGCCCACCCCATTTTCAGGGGGAAAAGCCATTTTCTCCAAAGTGACTCAACTCGTGACTCGTGGTTTTTGGCCTTACTTGCACTCGACTCGCACAAAAATGACTTGCACTTGCCCAAAACTTTTGCTACTGGCTCGCACTTGAACACGCACTCATGCAACAATGACTCGCACTTGCACTTGCATTCATGACCTAGTCACTTAGATACATTCCTGCATAAATCCTGTCAGCAGTCACAACAGTTGGCAGGGATGTGATGTGTGCTGTAATTTTGGCATTGCTCTTGACCAACGCACAGCCATGTTTCATCTCAGATCTCCTTGAGTTTACACTTCCAGACCAAGAGAAATCAGCATTATTCTGGAATATGAATGGAAGTAGAATGCCTTCACAATTCTTTTCATCTGAAATTTCTCCCTGATTTTGGAGTTCAACATTATGTAGTCTTGCAACCTCTTGCAATTCTGCCAGCACAAAGATACTTTGACTTGAAGCTTAAACCTTATGCAAGGTATTATTGTGCCTACTTCAGGAATGTCTGCACAGGGCTTAAGAACAGGGGAAGCTGCCTTATACTGAATCACGCCATTGGTTCAAATCTCTCCAGGATTTTGGATAGATATTTTTTTCTGTACTACCTGGAGCTACTGGGGATTGAACTTGGGACCTTCTGCATACAAAAGATATGCGCTACCACTGAGCGACATCTTTTTTCTTAAGAGGCAGGCTTAAAACTGATAGTGTCTCTATTTTAAAAACAGCAGCCATGTAGAGGAGGGGATAAAGCATGTTGGTGCCGGAACAGGGTTTGCTGGTGAGCTTCCATCCCCTTCAAGTACCGTATTGTCCCGAGTATAAGACGCACCTGATTATAAGACGCACCCTTAAAGTTTGGTGCTATTAAAAATTTTAATTAAATCACTGGCATTAAATTGCAACAGCCTGATTATAAGATGCATCCCTAGTTTAAAAACTTAAATTAGGAGAAAAAAAGTGAGTCTTATACTCAGACCAATACGGTAATTCCTGACCAGGGCTTTTGTGGCAGGTTTAACACCATGTGTTTGTTCCTGCATGCTTTTTATTCCAGCCCCCTCCGCTCTGTCAAGAAAACCTTGAGAAGAAGAAGTTTAGAGCACTTTAAATGTGCTCCTGGAGACTTCTATTTATCTTTGAGTAGTGCCATTTTATAAGCTCGGTATAACGTGGTAAATATCAGCTTTGAAAATGGAATTGCTTGGCTTCCCCCTGGAGGACCTAGTAGGAGGTTTTCTCCTTGCAAAAAAAAAAAAGAGAGAGAGAGAGAGAGTGAGAGAGAAAAAACCAGCCATATTTTAGTTTTGCTCCACTAATCATATCTTTTGTATGCAGAAAGTCTTGTTTCTGACTCAGCAAGAAGGAGATTTGAGCATCAGCATGTGGACTGGTTCCTCTTCCCTCCATCTATGGCAAGAAAATATGACTCATCGATCCTAATGTGTGTGGCAGGTTTCCTGTTGGTGCGTTACAAGAGCAATTGAGAGCCAATGCGCTACCGTGTTAATAATATTCTCACACAATGCATTCTTCTAACCGATAATGGGCAAATCAAGCACAAGCGTAGCACTGTTCATTTAAATTTTACAGAGTTGTGAATACAACTATTATTATGTTTTGCAACATGATCTGACAAGAACATATTAGCAAAACATCAAATAGATGTGAGCAGAAAAAATTGCTAATGGGAACAGAAGTCTTTACACACCCGAAAGCTGTTCTTGCTGTAAAACATGCTGAAGTAGGACGGAAGCAGAACAAGCCAATAAAGATGGAGGGGGGAGTGGAAATTAGCATAAGTTTTTACCACTTTCCATTTGTGTTACTATTTTGTCCTACGAATTGAGAAAGATGAGGTTAAAGGCTCCTATTCTGTCTATTTAGATAAGGAATTTTACATCATAGCTCTTGTCTGAATCCGCTTCCTTCTGAAAAGGTTATTCATGCATTTTCTCATATTTTTATTCATTAGGACGATTCACTTTCAAAAAATCACAATGCCATTTTCTATTATGCCTATAAATATTCTCATAGGAAGAGAGTGAAAGTATTGTGCCTATTCTTGCAGCTGGGGAATTATTTCTATCAATCTGTATCTCTGCATCAGCTTTTAGACTGATAGCCCAATCCTGTGTAACTATACGTGGCTGGCCTAAAGGGCTGACTGCTGTATCCTAGGCCCATTGTGGTCTGCCCTGGCGCCGCCCGGGCGCACCTCGGGAGAAGGGGACATTCGTCCCCTTCCCCCCGTGTAAGCGAAGCTGGCACACAACAAGGGAGGCCATGTAAGTCTGGCCCGGGCCGCAACAGGGCATCGGACATCGGTGGATCTCAGTGCTGATATTCCCGTCCCCTCCCAGCCCAGGCCGGTCAATGGCCCCCTCCCTCACTGCCCCTGCCTGCCCTCCCCATGGTCCTGCCTACCCCCTGCACCAATCGGTGCAGCACTCACCTGTGGTCCAGGTAGGTAGCTGAGTTAATGGTGCCAGCCTCTACGCCGGCACCGCTTACTCTCCTGGTGCCAGAAACATGCTTTACGGCAAGTTTATGACTCCATTTCACCGGCCTATAGTTGCGCAGGATTGTGCTGTGAAGTAGTTAACATTTAGCAAGGAGAGAGCAACTGTCCCCGTTCATTCCAGCATAGCATACTGCTGTGGACGAAAGGATGAAAACATCCTTTCCAGTGTTTGTAGCTGGTGTTTCCCTTGTATTTTTTGTTTAGATTGTCAGCCCTCTGGGGACAGGGAACCACCTCCTCGTTCCTTGTTTGTGCAAAGTTGTATATAAATATTCTAAAGAAGTACATGCAACTTCCCAACTGTTTCTAATTTACGTTCTATATATTGCAAAAAAAGAAAGAGAAGTGAATTTTGAAAGAAGAAATCCTTGTATTCTCTCTTGCAATATTTGCGCTGAATTTGAAAGTTATTTTAATTTTTGATTTAAATGTAATGGGACGAATATCCCAAACACTATAACAGTGTTTCCCCCCCAAAGCCATAAAAATATCATGTCTCACAAAGTCCTTGATTTATTCCCTGTTTTCTAGTTCTCAGCCATTAATCAAGGCCTCTAGCTTATTGCTTGTTGGGAAATTTAATAAATCTTTACATCCCCACAGCTTTTAAATTATTCACTATGCTTACTGCTTTCCTTCTGAAGGGAGATTATCTTTTTTAATTGGAAATCTTCTATTATTTGTGTCTGATATGTTTGAAAGTACAAGTGTAGACTCCAGTGCTATTAATAGCCATACTGCCAGCAAGCATAATAAAGGATGAGGTTGCATGAAAGCTATTCATTGCAAGGCATATTAACACAGTCACTTTCATTAATCATGCACAAAACACAGCACAGTTCAACAATAGTCCCACGCTTTTATTTTATTATTTTTTGGGGGGAGTGAATGGAGAACCAAGCTAGTGAGACTGTGCTCTTGTGAGCGTCCTTAAGACGCATTTTCAAAAACGTGCCTACTGCATCCTCATTCATGTGCGGTGCGGCAATGGCAAATATCCATAGCGGTCTCTCAGTTTATGCATGGCTTGCTATTTTACACACATTCATTGGATTGAGTGTCTTGCCTCTTGATTTGATGACTTCTTCATGATTGGAGATCCATTTATGAGTCCTGCACTTGTAACCTAGCTACCTCTTAAGTGGGTAGAGGTAACAGAGATCAGACTCAAGCTGGAGACGGAGGGTCTCCCCCCCCCCAAGAGTTGAAAGTGATATGATAAAGCCATCATTTCCCATGGCATTCACACTCATATGAACATAAGAACAATGGTGCAGAGAAAACCTACTTCTAAAACCAGGAGGTTGCTTATGGCTTGTAACTTGTGATGGACTTTTCCTCCATGAATCTATCCAATCCCCTTTTAAAGGCATCTAGGTCAGGTGCCATCACCACATCCTGTGGCAAGGAGTTCCACAGATGAATTACACACTGGGTGAAGAAATTTTTTATTTTATCTATTCTAACTCTCCTGCCACTCAATTTTAGTGGATGTCCCCTGGTTCTGGTGTTGTGCAAGAGGGAAAAGAACATCCCTCGTTCTACTCTCTATAAAAAAAAAGTTGGGGTTCTAGCTGTGATATGAGTGATTTCCCACCCATAAGTGGGAATCTTATAAATCTGTTTATATTTAGGACTGCTTCAAATATTTAATGTTAAATGTTTTCCTGAAAGACAGCTTTGATTTGATCAGATATAGTTATAAAGGGGGACAAATGTCCCATTACATTGAAGAGACCTCCAATGCTAAATTCCCCCACGGGATACATTGGTACAGGGGAATTTAGTTAGGATTGGGCTGCCCGTATCTTTCTTACTTTGCTTATGCTGTTATATTTTTGAACGTTAATTTCTTTTCTTACAAAAATGGTATGAAAATGTTTTTCCTTTTAGTGAAAACATGATTTAAAAAAACCTCGGAAAATATGTTTGTTTGAATATGATAGTAGGGCAAAAGAAATTAGTGATTAGTGGGCTGGGGCATCTCCCTTATGAGGAAAGGCTACAGTGTTTGGGGCTCTTCAGTCCAGAAGAAAGGTGCCTGAGAGGGGACATGATGGAGACCTAGAAAATTAGGCATGGGATGGAGAGAGTGGATAGAGAGAAGTTCTTTTCCCTCTCACACAACACTAGAACTAGAGGACATACACTAAAATTGAGTGGAGGGAGTATTAAAACAGACAAAAGAAAATATTTCTTTTCCCAGCATGTAACTAGTTTGTGGAACTCCTTGCCAGAGGAGGAAAAGTCAATCACAGGTTACAAACCATGTTGGGGATAAGCAACCTCCTGGTCTTGGTAATGGGCTGTCTCTTAATGCCAGATGCAGGGGAGTGGCGGCGGGATACAGGTATCTTGTTTTCTTGTGTGCTCCCTGAGGCAACTGGTGGGGCCACCGTGAGATACAAGAAGCTGGACTAGATGGACCTTTGGCCTGATCCAGCAGGGCTCTTCTTATGTTCTTATGTTTTTAGAAGTAAATAGATTACCTTGTTTTACTAAGTTTAAATGCACTAAATGAAGACTCTTGTGGACTGCAGCAATTTGACCCTTGAACATTGACCCGTTGTGCCTGCCCAAATCTTTACAGAGGTACAAGGTTTGGGAACTGTGTCTATTTCCACAATAGGCATTTATTGTACAGTTGGCACTGAAATAAATATTAGGGTGCCTTCCAAGGCAAAATATCTGACAATTTTCTGAGAAAGCCAAACAAAACTTCTTAAGGCTTCAGTCTTATGCACAATTACCTGGGAGTAAGTCAGGTAATAGTGGGAGTTGCTTCTCAGTAGATATGCATAGGATTCCACTGTTATGGACCAAGTCTATCCTTCCCCCATGCTGGTGCAGCCATGCTGAACAGGTGTGTGCTGTATCCAGCAAGGGGGTGGAGCAGGAAGGGAAAAAGGATTTAAATCCCCTTTCCCTCCCACCACGCAATGGGTCTCCTAGGACCTGCACCAGCGATTTCACAAGTCCAAAGAGAGAAAGGGGCGAGGGGGCTGCGGATAAGGATAGAATCCAGCACGAACCATTATCGCTGGCCACACCCATCCCGCAGCCTCCCTGTCCCCTGTTCCTCCCAGTCCCTGCCCAGTTTTGCCTCTCCCCACCCCCGTTCCACCCTCCCCCGCTCCTCCTGCCTCCCACACTGGCTTACCTGCTCCTGTGAACGGCCAGCGCAGTGATGACACACGCAGGAAAGCTCCAGCCTTCCCACCAGCGCTCTTGAAGCGGGTGCTGCTGGAGTGTGCTTTACGGCTCTCTACCGCAGCCACTGCTGGTGGAACACTAGTTCCGCCAACTGGGCATCCCAGTAGGATTGGGCTGCCCAACGTGAAATTCCTCAGAATGGTGTGTGTGTGTGTGTGTGTGTGGGTGTGTGTGTGTGGGTGTGGGTGTGGGTGGGTGTGGGTGTCTGCATGTCCCTACCTTATTATTAATAATAATAATGCTTAAAAGTGGTGTCTGTGTGTTGCTCCTATGCTTCTCCCAGAGCCACATGTGGTAGTGGCAATGTTTCTGCAGGGAGGCTTGGGCTGAAAGTTTAAAACTACCAGCAGGGTAATTAGGCTTTGAAGACATGAGCACACAATGTGCTATAAATAGCTGTTGTTTCTTAATTTTAAATGACAGCTTTTTTGTCATTGCTGTTGTTCAGGCTTTTGGTCTAAGGACTTCAGCGTCCAATAGTGCAATAAGAAACACACCAGGAAGAATTTTTGGAGGCAGATGCAGTGATGTGTTAAAAAGAAGCCTCCAGGTGGCTTTTTTGTTTTGTTTTGTTTTTGGTGTCAATTCCACTCTTTTCAAATCAACTAGTCTCATCAAATGATAGACTTTGCCCGGCCTCTGAGGAGTGTTTTCTCTCCCATTGGGAGGTATGTGCTTTAGTTCCCATTAACACTAATGGAAGATGAGGGTGCATATTTCAGAGCTATATTCCTGGGTGCATTCAGTTGGTGTCTCACACATATACAGAGCTTGGAGCACGTACTAAATCAACGTACAAACAAATTAAACCAAGCCCATTGTAAGGCCCACTGGCAAACACATTTATTAGGCAAATATATCAATGTTGTTCATATTACACCATCTAATAAATGGGTTTTTTTAAGCTACTTGTTCTTAGAAAATAAGGCTTAAATATAAATAATGCATATTAAGAATGTGTCAGTAGAACAATTAGTTTGGAGGAGAAATGAGTGGTTCATTGCCAAAAAAGCAATAAATGACCTCAACCAAGGATGTATCAGGTTCCCTTTCAGGAATGTCTTCGTGTTCACTAAATGATGTAAATGAGATACATCGAACAGCATATTTTAATAATGGAAAACTGCAGAAATACATTAATGAATGTTGCCTACACAGGTAAGGAGCACAATTCCAATCTGATGTTAAGCATCCCCGAAAGGACTCTCTTGAAGTGTTTTCTGACTCTCATAGACTATTGAAGTCCAACACTTCTAGAGTGTTTAAATTACAAAAGAAAAGAATTAGTCCAAGAGCATGTTATCATACATGCTATTGTACTTGCCTTTTATAATCAGAAAAGTGAACTTGGAACAGCACTCAAAGGAACATTAGGCTTCCTCTGCTGGTTTTTAAATAATCTTTCTAAAAAGAGAGGAATGCATCCATAGATTTTTGTATGGTTTTGAGTAGGGTTACAACACTCCCATCAACCTGTTAGACCAGGGGTGACCAACCTTTCACCATGAATGCTCCTGGCCCTTTAATGGTTGCATAGGTGAGGGCATTTCAGCAGCTGCAGCTGCCAAGATTCTGTCTTCTACACAACTCTTAAGGACACAGAGGCCCTAATGGTGGAAGGTTGGCCACCTCTGACACAGTGGTGTTCCTACACCCCCCGTGGGGGGGGGTGCCGATGCGACATCTCCCCATGTGACACCACATGCCCTGCCCCCTGGGGGGCATGATGTCATTTTCACGTGCCGCCACCAAAATTTGGTGGCGGCGTGGCTTTAACCCCCCCCCGGCCCTTTCATGCCCATTTCAGAGCCAAACGGCGCCCAGGTGGGCCGATCTCGCGGACGAACACGTCTCCAAGAGGACAAAAAGCGGTGGAGGGGGTGACGGATCTGGAGGCAAGTATATCCCCCCACCGCTTGGCACCCTCTTGCCTTGGGGCCCCCCGCCCCCACCCCCCTAATGATGCCTCTGGTTAGACAAATTATAGGACTGAGCAAACCCAGGCTGAAATCAAGTTTTGGCTGAAATTGTGATGGGGGTGAGGAGCTGGGTGGTAGGGATGGGGAGAAACTGTGTGTAAATTTAAGGGAGGGGTGAACGGTTTTGAAACCTTTCAAGGGATGCGGGTCTACCAAAGTGGCAATTGTGTGGTGCTTTTTCAGAAATAACTTTGCTGCAGCCACAATAAAAGTCCTTTTGTGGCCCATTTCTATTCCCCACAGGTGTGCAGGATTTAGAGACACCGACGGAGTGTCCATTGTATCATGCACACCAGCAGGGCAGCAAGCAGGCTGGGAGAGGTAAGAAAAGAAAATACTTACATTCCCAGCCACTGCATAATGGGATTCCTTCCCTTATGGGATTCCTCGGGGCTACTCTAGCTCTTTTGCTGGTGTAGCTCTGAGGAGAATTCTGAGGGTGGGTAGGATTGGGCCATTGGTAGGCCCTGGGGCAGCTGCCATTTTTTTTTTTGCACCATAATGCATCAGAGGCAACATCATCTGGGGGCACTGTGGAAAAAAGTTATTGAAGGTGTGAGTAGCTACTGAGAGGACCTGATGTGGCTGCTTAAGAACATAAGAACATAAGAAGAGCCCTGCTGGATCAGGCCAAAAGCCCATCTAGTCCAGCTTCCTGCGTCACACAGTGGCCCCACCAGATGCCTCAGGGAGCACACAAGACAACAAGATACCTGTGTCCAGTCGCCACTCCCTTGCACCTGGCACAGAGAAAACCCACTTCTAAAAACCAGGAGGTTGCTTATGGCTTGTAACCTGTGATGGTCTTTTCCTCCATGAATCTGTCCAAACCCCTTTTAAAGGCATCTAGGCCAGATGCCATCACCACATCCTGTGGCAAGGAGTTCCACAGATGAATTACACGCTGGTTAAATAAATATTTTCTTTTGTCTGTTCTAACTCTCCCTCCACTCAATTTTAGTGCATGTCCCCTGGTTCTGGTGTTGTGCGAGAGGGAGAAGAATTTCCCTCTATCCACTCTCTCCATCCCATGCATAATTTTATAAGTCTCAATCATGTCCCCCCTCAGGCACCGTTTTTCTAGGCTGAAAAACCCCAGACGCTGTAGCCTTTCCTCGTAAGGGAGGTGCTTCAGCCCACGAATCATTCTGGTCGCTCTTTTCTGCACCTTTTCCAATTCAACTATATCCTTTTTGAGGTGTGGTGACCAGAACTGGACACAATACTCCAGATGTGGCCTTACCATCGATTTGTACAAAGGCATAATGATATTGGCCGTTTTATTCTCAATCCCTTTTTTAATGATCCCGAGCATGGAATTGGCCTTCTTGCAGTTGCAGCAAATTATTAATTAATTGATAACAATAATAATTACTATTATTAAAGAACCATATTGCAGTCACTTTGGTCAACCCTTGACCTCATTGCAAAATTTCTTATTGTCAAAATGCCTCCTCCCCAATTTTATGTTTCTGAATGGAGTGGTAAAGGGGGGGGGATTCTCACTTAGCCCTTATTGATTGATTCTCAGTTGATTGAATTCATTGGAACGTATTTCCAGGTAAATCTGCATAGGATTGCAACCTACGATTTCAGTAATCCTGCGGAAGCCCTAGTTTTAAGTTGTAAAAATTATAGACAGTGAATATACCGCTTATTGAAAGTGACACTTATGAAACAATCTTTGACAACTACATTTCCAAATGCTCTCAGTTTCTTGCCTGTGGCTGAGAGAAATTTTCAGGTGGTCGCAATTATTTTCACCAAAGCAGTGAATTACCAAAGAGGAGAATCAACACTTAATGAATGAATAATTCCCCAGTGGACAGGTCAACCCACCTGTTGGTGCCCGGTATATGGTGATCTCCTGCGGACAGGTCTACCCTCAGCTCCTCTGTCGAGTGGTTCTCACTGGGCAGGTCTACCCAGGATGGAGGTGCCCGATGCAGGGTCAGGTCTACCCACAGGCGACTATGGAGGGCTTCTCGGAGGCCAGGTCTACCCAATATATATATATAGAGTTCTGAGGGCCAGGTCAACCCGGACTCTGCGGCTCTTGGCTAGGCCTCAGACGGGGCTGGGGTTTGAGGGGGTTTACTTCACCTTGTCCTCACCCCAGCCGGCTGGATCGGCGAAAGTCAGGTTGTCGCTCCGAGGTACCAACCTGCTAGCCAGCCTCCTTCATCACTGGCCTGCTCTGATTTTATACCCTGGGCCAACCTAAGGTCCCGCCCTTGTCGGTTCCTCCCCCACCCTTGGAGCCAATCCCACCATGCCCTGTGGGGTACTGACAGGCCGGTCGGCCTATCGTTCAAGGCGTCTGAGTCGGCGTTGCTTCGGGGGTCACGTGGGGGCTCTTCCGCCCCTCCCCCGCCCTCAGCCCGATCGCCAGCTGTGGCTCGGGCCTCCGGACTCTCGGCAGCAGGGAAAGGGAGGGGCGCGGGAGCCGGAGCCGCTTGTTCTCCCGGTCCGGCCGAGGAGACCGCCGCGCTAGAGCACAGCTGTTCGCCGGCCCCCGCCCAGGGGAGACTGTTCCTGGCAGCGCCCTCCGGGGGAGGCCAACCTCGGGACTCGAGCGGGTCTGCAGCTCTCCCCCCGACCTGGGGCTGCTTCATCGTGGCGGGGAAGGCAAGTCCGGAGGTGAGTCCGTCCGCTGTCGTGTCCGTATCTCGGTCAAGACTCGGCGCGTCACCATGCTCCCGGACGGGGTCACCCCCGGACATTGACCAAGGATATTGCTTTTCAGGAGCATTGGAGGAGAGCATAGCAGTGGCGTTGTCAGCGGTGGGGGCCTTGGGGCAGTGGGCCCCCAGGCGTCGGGATTGGGTCCCAGGCAGCAGGTGGTTGGTTGGTGTGCAATGGCGGCTGCCGGCAACGAAGATCGTCCCATTCACCGGGGCGAGGAGAGCCTTCGGTGTGTTTGACCCTCCTGCCCGCCCTGCGCCTTTGAGTGAGCGATAACGGCTGCTGCCGTTACGTCACTTCTGGTGAGGGGGGCGGCGATCATAGGAACGCTACTGGAGCATAGCAATTATCTTTATTACTGATGCACTGCACACATACAGAACTGGATCTCTAACAAGGAGGAAAAAGTATTTATCAAGAAACAGTTGATTACTACGGTGGATGCGTTTGGTTTTCTCCCCCTGTCCAATGTGCAACAATTTACACTCCACCTACCTGTGGGATGAATTCCATTGGCTTATCATGATTGATATTCACAGCAGCAAAATTATTCCAAACAACTGATGGATTGTTCTGTGCGCAATATTACTCTGCCAGCTTATTTAATTGTACGCGCAGGGAAGCTCCTTTCTAGCTAGGTGTTAGAATCTTTTCAAACACGTGGCTGAGCTGATGTATGACAAGTAGCATTTTAAAAAAGTGTGATCGTGTGATTTATTTAGGTCACCGTGCAGTTAATAATTAATGAGGCTATCTTGATTTGAAGGGAAGTTCTGAAGGACTCATTCACTTTGTTTCTCACGCTTGAAATTCATAACTGTCTCTAGGGTCCAGAATTCATAATGAGTTATTCCATCCAGTGCACTAATAACAGCATCAAATGGGAGCGTAAAGTGAACATTAAGGAAACCTGGTGATACACTGGCATGCGATCTACTGCCAATATATGTGTTCATGTGTGCAGCCTTATATGATTTGATTAGATATGTGCATTGCACATCATTTTTCTTAGATATGTCAAGGAATGCATTGAAATCTAAAAATTTTAATGCTACAAGCCATGCTTGAAAGATGGAAGTAGTATTTAAGAATTATTAAAGCAAGGGTAACTATTGCACGTGCTTGGTTGTATGACTAAAGAGATAACTAGAATCAAAGAAATTTGAGAGTTTTGCCTATGGCAGTTTTCAAAGGTTTTGAGGAAGAAGGTATATTGGGATTTGCGTAGAAAAGGAAGAGTAGATCTCTTATTTTTAATAAGCTTCTCTTTGCAGCAAGTCTGGTGCTTCCTACTGCTGGCTTGATGGTGTGCATATTGGTTTGGAATACGACTGTGTTACATTGTAGTGTTTGTTGGAGTTTCATAACAAAATATGTACATTCAACAGGATGCAGTTTTTTGTTGTTGAGTGAGACAGAAAATTATGCCAAAAACAATCCATTATTTGAAGTCATTTCCAGCCTTTTTTAAAAATAGTGATTCTTTTGCCTCCATCTTCAGCAATGACATTCCACACGGCAGGGTGTGTGTGTGTGTGTGTGTGTGTGTGTGTCTGTGTCTGCGTCTGCGTCTGCGTCTGTGTCTACCAAACCAATCTGATACCATGTTGTAAATGACTAGAATAGTGTGCCATGATGCATGGTATGATGATAACATCGATTTTTTAAAAATTTAATCATGTGGTTAACATAGCTAGTCTCAGATGAATGTACTGATAATATGCATAATGGCCTCACAGTATAAGAACAGTGCCATACATTTCAAAATTGATGAAGATCGGTGATAGAGTCCATGTTTTTGCATGCAGAAGCTCCTAGGTTTGTTCTCCATTTCAGAATTCCCCATCTCCATTCAGGGAAGACTCCTGTCTGAAATGCTAGAGACCTGCCATCAGTCATTGAACACAATGCAAGTTGTCTGACTTGGTACAGTATAATGTTGCTTCCTATCTTCCAAAACACATATGAAAATGTAGACTCAGCTTTTGCCTTAAAGCATCACCTACCTTAAAATTTCAAAGGTTTTATGTACATTTGGTACACAGGCCAAACATATGATGTACCTCTGGCTGGCTTTTTTCTGTGTCAGATCACAATTACCAGGCTGTGGTCTTCAACATACTTACAGTAAGTCTCCAGCTCATGGTTCAGGTAGGCAGGACAGCATAAATTCATGACAGCCTTATTGTCATGACACTGCATAACTTCATAGAGTCCAAATATTTGAAATGGTGTCTCAAAACTACTGACTCCCGAGGAATACCACTGACTTTGAGTAGTTCAGAATTACAAATCTGAACCTGTCTCTCAACAATAGGATACATTGGACATTTCTTTGTGAATCCACCAATTTAATTAAGAGCGAACACTTTCTGTACAAGTTGATGGAATAATCATCCCTTTGTTTTCAATCCTAAAGATAAAGACGTTCATAATTTAATGCCAGGGAGCTCAGTGATAATTGGAATGTTGTGGTGGTCTTCAGGCTAATTGCACGAATTACTAATGATGATATGAGGTCATTAGCAGCGTTGCATCCCTACCTGAGAAGGTCACTGAAGCCAAGAGAGGTGAAGTCACCTTTAGTGCAGAATAGCAATTAACGTATCTCTACTACTACTTTGACAACGGAAGGGCTACTTACCAAGTAACTGTAATTACAATGATTCAAGCGGCAGTATTTTGCTTTTATGACATCTGGCATGTGTTTTTCTGCAACACATAATTATTCCTGTGCCACTGAAATGACTTTTTAGGGTTACTTACAGCAATGATGTTGCAGGAGAAATGGTAACTGGTATTTACTCACGAGGCCATCTTCTCCTCTGCAGTCAGATCAATGGTCTCCGTCTTTCATTCAGAGTCAGCTGTGTTGGCCTTTTAATTACTCTTTCAGCTGAAATTTCTCCCCATAGTCTCTTTAATTACCAGAAGGCCCTCTATCATACTCTTCAACAGCAGGGATTTTGTACAGTAAATAAATATTGGCAGTTCTGTGCATTTTATTTCTAGGTAAGAAGGTATCCCACTGCAGCCTTTCGCATTTCCACTTCCGATACGATTATGCTGAAATTGTTAAAAAAAATACTAGCAAAATGCCCACCACTATTATGGTAAAATGTGTGGAAAGAGAACTTGTATGTTGCAAAGGAAGTAAATTGTCCTACTGGTAGTAACATCCCTGTTAGGGGTTTTTACCCTCACTGCAACTATGCAATGCAATACTTAATATTCCTACTATTAGATTCAGAGTCCAATCCAATGGGCTTTCTGTGCTGCCCAAACTAGCGTTCTAGCAGGGCAGGGTGACTTATGGTGGTGCAAAAACCTGGCCACTGTTGTGCGCTGCCAGGCCACTGCCGCAAATGGTGAGAAGCATGGTGCATGTAGCATTGGCTCTAAGAGGCTCCACTGGTGTTGGTGAGTTGTCGGTGGGAGTGGGCAGTGGGCAAGGAGGGGGATTGAGGCAGTCATGCACACTGGATCTTGTCCTCCATTTTTTGGCTCGTCCAGCCCCAGGCTCTCCTTGTACATATGCCTGGTATATAGCTGGCATAGGTCTGAGGAGACTCATAGGCCATCAGGGGGCCTAACAGGCTTCCTGATTGCTCTCCCCTCCATAGCATGCAGCGCTGTTGGCACAACTGCATGCTATAATGTGGTGGGGGATAGGATTAAGCTGTCAATTGTATGGGAGAAATAATGGGCACATGGGTTCAGTTGAAGCAATTGTTCCCACTGTTCATCCTAGAAGTGGCTCGGCACTAAAGATTCATATGCACAGTATAAAAGGGAGAAATGGACATATCCTCCACATCTTTTGATTTTATGTTATTTATTCTATATCAGCGAAAAAAAGGACCCTTTCATATTGCAACTCATGAAAAATGAAGAACACTCCTATAAACATTATGATTTCTTTACGTTCACTGGCATTAAAAATTGCCATGACAGCCTCATGATAATTTGTTCTATTTTTCAAGGTAGCAATATGAACATTGTATACAGTATGATTTACGGCACTTGGTGGAGACCGACCATGGATTTTTACAAGACCTTCCATCTTTTTGTAGTTTTTTTATGTTATTCATGCCCCAATCCAGCGGTCTGGTGCAATAAGTCACAAAGGTTGCACCACTGTCATGCGCTATGGAGCTACCAGTGCAAATGGCCAGAGGCTCCACCACAACCCCCACCACAACCCCCAGGATGCTCCTCAAGTGCAGGTAAGGTGTTCATGGGCAGCCTGGGGAGGAGTGGGGCATGGAGTGGGCCAAACCAGGGGTGATTTGAGGCTGCGAGGGGATGGATCTCAGCAGCAGCAGTCATGTAGCAGGTAGGATTCTATCCTCCTTTCCCAGCATTTCAGACAGGAAAGGCTCCTTGGACTTACACCAGCAAAATAGCTGTTGTTGGTCTAAGGAGATCTATGGGTGTCTAGGAGGCCTACTTGGAGAGGTAAAATTTTACTTACCTCTCATGGGCCACCTGGTTGCCCCCCACCATAGCATGTATTGTGACCTCCATCGGCAATGCTGTGTGTTATGGACTGGCAGGGGAATAGGATTGGGCTGTCAGTATTTTTTATTGTTTTATTATGTATATTTTATGTGAGCCGCCTTGAGTACCCATGGCAGTGGGAGAAGGGCAGGATAACAATAGTGTAAATAAATACTTGAAACACAGTTAATTCATCAATATCTCAATAATGCTCTGCACTGTGATGCATGCTGAGGTAATTATCTGTTTAATGTCTCCAGCTGTCCAATACAGATGTCACTAATGTGTCTATTTTGAAATGCATTTTTTTAATGTCTACATGAGATAGATGGATAAAAATATCGACAATCTATTTTCCATTGCATCGTCTGATTAATTCCATTACAGAGGGACCAGGTACAAATGATACAAGGTTATATGACACAGTTCACAAATTGCTATACATTGTAGATTCCCAGGAAGGCTTTGGTTGATTTCGTTGGTCAAGGCTGGCCATTAGTTGGCCAACTGTGTTCTGAGAATGCTGGATGCTTAGAGGGTTGTCTTTAGATGCTTGTCAAGAGTAACGGTGGACAATCTCACCTGAAGGGCAGCTTGATCACCACTACCAACCTACATCTGTAATGTGCAGTCACACTGTAGTGTGGAGTGTTCCCATGAAGCAAATGGTGAGGTCTACCAGATTTGGCCAACACCCAACTAAACTGACTGCATTTCCTGAACCATGTCCCTATCTCCATCCCAAGTCCTTTACAAATGTGGAAGAGTTCTGTGGAAGAAGGTCATGGCAAAACAAATCAATGCAGAACTTGAGTCCTTGAAGGTGGAAAGGGCTCCAATGAAGTTAGAAAGAGTCTCCTGCACGTTGCTTTCAGTAGCTTGAATGGTTCCGAAGGCGATGGGGTGGGGCTGCTTCGTGCACCAGTGTAACGGAGAGTCGGACCATGGCGGAACTTAGAGCTCCGCCCCCCCTGCAGTGATGCCAGTGGCTGGAGCATAACTCCCCCTTGAATGCACCCCTGGTCAGACCATTGATCCAACTTGCTCATCTTTGTCTACACAGACTTCAGGGTTTTGGCCATGGGTCTTTCCTAACCAGGGGTGTAGTTGAGAGGGTGCAGGAGGGAGCAGAGATCTGGGACTTTTTTTTACAGCAGGAACGGTGATTTCATCACTTGTGACACTTTTGTTCAAAGGACTTTAGGAGAGGAAGCATCAGACTTAGGAGGCCGTAAATGTGCCTTGCGATATTTCTCAAGGGCTACCTGAGAGCCAAAAGGAAGGTCATGTTACATTAAGATGCAATGCTAGACAAAATTACATGGGAGGAAGCCCTATTGAATATAGTAGGACTTATTTCTGAATAAACATGCATAGGCTCAGTAGCATCACTAGGAGGGTGCAGGGGTTGTGGACCGCACCGGGTGACACCCTCAGGGGGGAAAGGTTGATACCACTAGTGGCCAAAATCATTATTATTATTATTATTATTATTATTATTATTATTATTATTATTATTATTATTATTATTATATACCACTTTTCAACAAAAAGGCCAGCGGGTGGCGCAGCGGGTTAAACCACTGAACCATAAGCTGTCGATCGAAAGGTCGGCAGTTCGATTCCTGTGACGGGGTGAGCGCTTGTTGCTTGGCCAGCTCCTGCCAACCTAGCAGTTCCAAAGCATGTTAATGCGAGTAGATAAATAGGTACTGCTTGCGGGAAGGTAAACAGCGCTCCATGTTCCAGCTGCATGCTACGCGCTGCAGCAAGGAGAGTCATGCCGGCCACATGACCATGGAGGTGTCTTCGGACAACGCTGGCTCTTCGGCTTTGAAATGGAGATGAGCACCACACCCTAGAGTCGGACACGACTGGACTTAATTGTCAGGGGTCACCATCACCTTTCAACAAAAAGTTCACAAAGCGGTTTACAGACAAAAATGAAATGATTAAATGATGAAAATTATGAAAACTTGGTATTTATGAATAATGCCATCATGTTATATCTATCATTCGATGTGTAATTTCATGTGGAATTCACCAAGACCCCATTTTGAATTATCTGTATTCTATCAAACGTTATGGCTAAATAATCATAAAGATAAAACACAACTGCCTTAATTAGCGGACACCCTGATCCTGCCTAAGATGCGGCAGCCGATCTAAAGTGCCAGGCTCTGCATCCTAGTGAGGATGCAGGCCATGCTGATGCAACCCAGGCTCACCTCAGGTGAAGGGGACGTTCGTCCCCTTTCCTCGGTGTAAGTGCTGGAAGCCCCAATGGGCCTCCTCGGATGTGTATCAGCTCTTTAGCTGGCACACATCTGGGGAGGCTGTCTAAGGTTGGTCCAAACTAGGAAGGAGTGTTGGATATCGGAGCAACCCAGCGTTGATATTCCCGCCCCCTCCCAGGCCAGGCCAGCCAATGGCCCCCTCCCTCGCCACCATGGCCCACCCTCCCCATGTCCTCCTGCCGTCCGGCCTAGGACTTACCTGTTGCAGCCGGCATGAAATTAGGTATAACTTCAAATGAAGTTTTAAAGTACAAATAAGCAGCAAGGGAAGAAAATGCTCATAAGATGACATTAACATTGGTTTGTGTGTGTGTGTGTGTGTGTGTGTGTGTGTGTGTGTGTGTGTGTGATAGTCTTAGTGCTAGAGGGAGTGGTGTCATGATTAGCTCCTGCACTTTGAAGTGAACACAGGGCAGCCTATACCTCAGCGCAGAAGGGGGCACCTTTTCTAATTTGTACAAAGGCACCATAAGGGCTAGCAGCAGTCCTGGTAGAGATCTTCGAGAAGGGATCTTCAAAAAAAAAAAATCAAGCATATGACTCTGCTTAATTTATGCCCATAACCTTTTTTCCCCACACGTTTCCCTCACAAAATGCTAATTGATCAAGACAAGAAGGAACTTTTTTTTTTTTTGGCATTTATTTCATCAAAATTAGTTTTTACATTTTGAATGGTGGTGCTAGTCTTCTGCATGTCCTTTGCTTTGATGTCTCCAGTTTTCAAACAGTGTGGAGTAGCTATGCTCTGAAAAAAAAAGCAAGGCCTCAGTGGATATTAAGAGATGCAGGAACCATGCATATGTTACCTTCGGTGGAAGTCACCTCTTTTTTCTCCCTACAGAAAATGCTTCAAAGGAAAAGTTTTCAGTTCCACCAAGTACTTGCCTTTCCAACATGAGCTTGAGTATACGTTACAGACTTGCACCTGTTCCTGTCATATCTCCAAAGTCTTTCTTTTCTTTTGCTTTCCTTTGAAATTTATCTCTCCCCCACTTTCAAATAATATTCCTACTTCTGGTCTGCCAACAAATGGGCAGCTTGTGAAGTCTGTAGAAACAATTTTCAGGAAGTCTTGCTTCTTCAGCTGATGCTAGGAACAACCTGGCTTCCGTTTTCAGCTTTCTACTCCCATGCCGTCACCAAATGTTTATTCTGAGCACTCTCCAGAACTAGAAAACTGAGCAAACAAACACTATCAAATGTGTCTCCTTCTCTTAATCCCCCTGAGGACCATGGCAGCATGTCTTTTCTCCTTTTGCTTTTGAAGTTTGTGCAATCCTCCAGCTTTGAGGTTGTTCCGTTGGGAAAGCAAAGGGTTCCTCTTGTAGGTAAATATGTAGGCAGTTGTGGCTCATTCTAGCAATATTTATAGTCTATAGGCAGGGATACATTGAAGGTGGAGCATAATGCACTAATATGTATATTTCCATTAATCTCTTAGAATTAAGGATGTGTAAGGGCTAGAAGGATTAATCCTGGATCTTATATTTGTAGGGGAAACTCTTCCTATTGTTTTCTTGTTCAGATCTGAGTACACTTATGTGTCTCAGTACCTTTTCACTTCCTCCCCTTTTAAACATGGAGAAAGCATTCTGATGAAACAGTTTGATGTGACATATTAATACACAGACTTCAATAAGCATTTTCCAACATCAGCATAATATGTTGTTCATTCCTCCTTTCAGCCGTATAAGCACCATAACACAATGCCCTTGGTTAAAATAGCTAGCCACAAACACTCTTTATATTTGGGCACCAGGTTACTCTTGATCTACTTTCATCTTGACCAAAAGTTAGGAAATGTGTGTTGGTGGGCACAGGCAAGAATTTCAAATGCATACTAATTTAGAAAGGGAGGAAGTTGGTGTCAGGTGCCAAAAATAATCTGCCCCATGTAGTTCTGTAATTAAAGATATTAATAAATGGCGCCAGGACTCACAATCTTTCTCATTAGTAGGGAGTCCAGCCATCTAGATGCAACTTGTTAAAACAAGGGCAAGTGAGATTCAGGCACTGACCAGAGTTGGTGACAATCTTTGTGGAGTGGATATGAATGAAGTTAGCTGGATTTTTAAACTAGTCAACTAACGACCAAACTCCATATCTTTAAAGCCTGGGAATTCCCAGATTCATGTTTGCTTGGATATGTGTGTGTATTGTGTGCACCTCTGAGAATGACCTTCTCATTCTGAGTGAACATCTGCCACTTGGAAGCAGATATCTCCCAAATCCATACCATCTCGTATTGACAGATAAGTGATTTTAAGTATGATTTACTTGTGAATTGTCCTGGCAGACTACGCTGTGTGTGAGAGTGTTGGGGGGGGGGGGAAAGGTATGTGTGAAATGATCCAAACAGGACAGTATTTAATTCTTCCTCCTTTTTTATTTATTTATTTTTCAAATTTTTATACCGCCCTTCCTCCAAGGAGCTCAGAGTGGTGTACATATTTCCTCCTCTCCTTTTGTCCTCGCAACAACCCTGTGAGGTAGGTGGGGCTGAGAGATAGTGACTGGCTCAAGGTCACCCAGGAAGCTTCGTGGCTGAGCGGGGATTTGAACCTGGATCTTCCAGGTCTAAGTCCAACTCCCAAACCACTACACCATCCTGGCTTTTGAATGATGATGATCACTTCTTCGCTGGTAGAAGCCTGGTGCCTGCTAACTGTGTCCTCACTGGTGTCACTGCAGGGGGGGCGGAGCTCTAAGTTCCGCCGCGGTCAGACCCTCCATTACACGGGAGCACGAAGCGCTCCCGCCCCCTCGCCTTTGGAGCCATTCAGGTCGGTGAAAGCTCCGCCCTCCTGCAGTGACGCCAGTGTGTGTCCTCAGGGTTGCCAACATTGCTCAATCACATGCACACATGTCTACCAATATCAACTGAACTCAATTTATTAGGCATCAAAACTTGTGCTTGCAAGAGAGATTATGTCAAGGTGGAGAGCCTAAAGTTGCAAGACCTTAGAGGAGAGCTGACACACAGGTTCCCTCAGCGCTACAGCTTTCCATTACCTAATGGCCCTTTATTAGCATGACCTTGCCTAAGAGACCTTTACCTCACCTCCTCCAGGGGTGGCTGATTCATAGGAATGTTATCTAAGAAACCAAATCGAGTGAGGAGAAACTGTGCATGTTTTGGAAAGTGAAGTCATTGGCAACATCTACCATGCAGATAATAGCACAGAGGAAGATGCTCTGTAATGTAGACATTCCACAGAAGCTGTTGTTCACACATAGAGTTGAAGGTCTGATAAGAGGTACCGACCATGCATATAGTCAGTGCCGTAACTACGGCGGAGCACATGGAGCAGGAGCTCTAGGCGCTCGATCGCGGGAAGGCGGCGAACTCACCATGTTCAGAAGAATAACAGCAGCAGCAGCAGCGTCGTTGTTTGGGCCCGCCCTCCCTCCCTGGAGCCGTTTGGCTCCGAAATGGGAGCAAAACGGGCGGGGGGCGCGTCTACGGCGCGTCAACGTGACGCGACGCTGGCCCCGCCCCCTCACGCCCGGGTGCCCTCCCAGCGCCTGACGCCTCTGCATGTAGTAATCCCTTTTCAGACCTCCTGGTTAATGCAGAGTTTGGGCCAGGGGCAGCAGGGACTGTTCCTCTCTCCCCTCCACACATTTAGCGTGAAGGGAACATTTGAAGGGGGGGGAATTGCATCCTTTTAAATTAGTACATGAGCACTGAAGAAATACAGAATAGCCACCTTGCCTAACAGTCTCTTGTTGATGATTCGTTCAGTCGCTTCCGACTCTTTGTGAGACCAGGCCACACCAAAGCTTCCTGTCAGCTGCCGCCACCCCCAGCTCCCCCAAGGTCGAGTCTGTCACCTCCAGAATAACATCCATCCATCTTGCCCTTGGTCGGCCCCTCTTCCTTTTGCCTTCCACTTTCCCTAGCATCAGCATCTTCTCCAGGGTATCCGGTCTTCTCATTATGTGGCCAAAGTACTTCAGTTTTGCCTTTACTGCCATTCCCTCAAGTGAGCAGTCTGGCTTTAGCCTAACAGTCTACATCCACCCTAAGCCAGTGTTCTACCAAAAGCTTCAATTTTGAGAGAGGTAATGGCAAACCATAGCCAGACACCTAAGAGCTCCTCTAAACTGTTTTGTTTTTTGCAGAAATAGATAAAAGAACTCTTTCAGGGAGGAAACAAAACATAATGGTAGTGATATACCTAACTGCTACCTTTTGGTTTGAAAACGGCCCCCTTACACTTAATTCCAGGCTGGCAATGTCATGCTGCCTGCAGATTAGATCCTGCCTGACTACTTTTCTGACAATGTGAATGGCAGGGCTTATACAGGGCGAAACACTGTTGATAATCACTTCATATTGGGATGTATTTACAATGGATAATTCTATTGATGTCAGCAGCACAGAGGTATGTGTGATTGCGGCAGAATAGCTGTGCACGAGAAGTCTTCACCAGGAACTAATGTTGGGCAAAGTACAGATCTTTGACGTATTGAAGTCACACAGGATGTATTGAAACTGAAAACATGGAGGAAATCTTTATCTTTCTGGAGCCTGTTTTCTAAGGTTGCAATCCTACACACTCTTACGGTGCAAACTTATGCTCACTTGAACACAGTGAGACTTACTTCTGAGTGAACATGCATAGGCTTACACTGTTCCTTATATATTTATGACCCAATTGTATGAGTGGCGTCATTAGGGGAGGCGGGGAGACGTGGGCCCCTGACCACAGGGTGCGCCAAGCGTGTCCTTTTTAATCCCAGCTGCCGCCGCTTTTGTGCACCCCCAGGAACAAAAGCAGTGGCAGCTTCTTTGTGTGCACCCCCCCAGGCACTGCAGCAGTGCCGGGTGTGCACCATGGGGAGGGGCATTTTCGGCGCGGGGGCGACTTAACTTTTACATCCTCGGTCCTCCTACTTCTTCGGCATGGCAGCCATGAGGGCGAGCAGCGAGAGACTAGGTGCCAGACAGAGCCTCTCTATGCTCTGGAGGACCGACCAATAAGACTAGGTGCGTGCGTGCTAGAGCGGCTCCGCCCGGCACCTAGTCTCGCTGCTCACCCTCATGGCTGCCGTGCCGAAGAAGTAGGAGGCTCAACTGAAGACGTAAAAGTTAAGTCGCCCCCTCTGTGGTGCACCCCCAGCAGTGCTGCCATGCCTGGGGGGTGGGTGGGGTGTACATGAAGGAGGACACAAAAAACAGCCAAAAAGAGGGGGCTTTAAGCCTCTTTTTAGGCCGTTCTTTGCAGGTTCGTTTTTTTTGCAGGTTCTATGAATTCACACAAACTCAGTAGGTTTGGAAAAACGAATAATTGTGACTTGCCAATCATACAGCCCAATCCTAACTAAATTCTCCCTGCCAATGCAGCCGTGGCAATGGGGCACATGCTGCATCCTATGTAGCAAGGTCTCCTCAAGGTAAGGAAACTTTCATTCCTTTACCCTGGAGAAAGCCTCTGCTGCCCGAATCAATCTCTTTGGATCTGGGGCACCAGATCCAAGGAGAATAAGGCAGCGGCACAGCTTACCTGGGTGTCACACAGTGCGGCCACTGCCATGCATACTCAGTGACTCGGAAGTAATTGGCAGAGATGCGGTGATGTCACCGCATCACCACCAATTACTTCCGGGTCACTGAGCAAGACAGGACATGAAGAAGCGACTTGGCCGAGTCAGCCAAGCTCGGAGAGAGTGAGTTGCTTCTTCGGCTGCTCTGAGCCCAGCTGACTTGACCAAGTCACTTCTTCCTGTTAGCTTGTGAGAACAGGAAGAGACTTGGAGCTGCCGAGGCAGGTGAGCAAGGGTGTCACCCTTGCTCTGTAGACTTTGGCCATACAAAGGGTGGCCCAGCAGGCATGGTGTCACCCCCAAACCTGGTGTTACCCAGTTTGCCCCGCACCATCCACACCCCCTAACAACACCTGTGGGGTAAGGGAAAGGCAAGAGGAGAGGGATAGGATCCTGGCACATGCTGGTGCCTCTGGGATCCACCCTCCCTCTGACGTTCCACCTCTTGCCCACCCCCTTCTTCGCCCAGAAACGTCCCTGTTCCTCACTCTCCCTGCTCTGTTCCTCCCACTGCATTCCCCCCCATGCCAGCTTATCTGTGCTCGATGGTGGTTCCAAAATGGCTGCTGGCAGCGCACTGCACATACCACCATATGGCCATTGACAACAGAGGAACCTCTGTTCCACTGTCATAAAGCTTTGCTAGGATTGGGCTGATCATTGCACATACCCCGCAAAATAACTTCGATTTGAATGCATGGGCAGAGTCACAGTAGATGGCAGATATAATAACTTAGATTTTGCGGCAGAATAAATAGTCATGTGCTGCCTTCAGAGTTTGCAAAAGCTTGATATAAAATATGCCTATCACATAAAAACACACACAGTAACCTTAATAGAAATATGACAGTATTAAATAGCTCTTGTGCTGTAATGGACTAATGGGATTCAAGCTGAGCAATATGAATGAGTACTAGGGATGCATAGAGTGAAAGCCTCCATTAGCTGAGCTTCTGCGATAGTCACCACATGTCAAAATGGTTTACGTTTCATCACCTTTCTCCAGGCACAGAATGTCTCTGTGTGTGTGTGGTCTGGATGTGTCTATCACAGCAGCCAGATTAATACTTCCTATGCCTGAGAAATGCAAGCAAATTGAATTTAAATTTGCCTTCATAACAAACGATGGACTGATCATAGGCAAGCAAACTGGCTCAACTTGTTTGTAGCTGTTGATTAAAAAAACCGCTTATTTTTTGTTGCTATTTCTGCCCCACCGGAACATGAGTTCCAATGGTGCAGCAAGCCATAGGGTTGGGCCCTAAAGGAGTAGTCAAGAAGAAGCTGGGATGGGTTAGTTAAGGACAAAGGTCTCCAAACTACAGCCCACGGGCCACATCTGGCCCATTGGGACAATTTCATCTGGCCCATGAAAGGTCGGCCAGTGTGGCCCACGGCAGCCTCTGGTCCATCTGCAGGGTTCCCCCTGCATCCCTGGGAATGTGGGGTGACGGAGCGGGAGGCTGTGGTGGCCAGCGAGCGGCTCCCCACTGGCCACTTGTGCGGGAATGATGTGGCCAGAAGAGGCGGGGCAGCTGGCCCCCTCAGGCCTGTCCGTCAAACCCATCCAGCACTCGGCCACAAAACATTGGAGACTCCTGGTTTAGGAGAAAGAGCAATATGTGAGGAACAAAACAGAAGGACAAAAAAAATGACACATTGCAGAAGGGCCGCCTTGCTAATCTATTGTAGCAAAACCCTCAAAGAATGGCAAAGGCCCTTTGGAGAACAGAAAGTAGAAATCATTTGCACTTCCTGTTTCCTGTGCTTTATGGCTGAAGTACATACCTGAAAACAATGACGGATTCGATCCCACTTGGCAAGGAACTGCAAAATGATAAAAACTGAAGGTCATATATAGGAACCAATGGCGATATCTTTGTTTTAAGTGGCTCCTCACTGAAAGCATTTTGTATTCTGCAGCTTAGGTGCTTGCCCACCAGGGAATATAACACCACTAATGGCAGTGACACACTTAAGTACCTGTTAAGTGCAGTCTCACTTCACAAGAAAATTTAATTTGGAACTGTTCCTGGATTATGCATCTGCCCCTGTAATTTACAGCTTATTGGATAACACTAAATAGAAGGGAGGAAATGTGGATGATTAATTAAGGAACAGGAAATTAGTCTTTCTTTCTGGGTAACAGTCTTGGGTACATTCTCTCTCCATCTCACTATAAAAAAATCCATCAGTCGGCCAGGTAGTTAGTAATTTCAAAATGAAATGCCTGCATTTAGATAAGCACCTCTAATGAACACACCAATTGCCTTGCTTCAGGGTGTGCTGGACACGACTTGGTTGCAGAGAGAAATCACCTGCAGTTGAGTTTACGTGGGTTCATTCCTCTCCAATTTTGTGTTTTCTTTTCAGAGGCCCTGGCAAGGATGCTGATTAGCTTAAGCTGGTTCATGCATGATACATTCAGCATGGAGACTCCATGGGAAGACTGCAGAACCTTTACGTCAGGGGAGGGGAACCTCCGCGCTCACCATCCAAAGCCTCCGGAGGCCGGGAGAGGGCCCCTGCACGTCCTCCTCGCTCGCCGGTCGGCCGTTCTGACCAGGCCCTCCTTGGCGATTTCGCACATGCGTACAAGGTATGCCTTGTACGCATGTGCAAAATCGCCAACGAGGGCCTGGTCAGAACGGGCTGAGCCAGCGGCCCGGGAGGATGTGCAAAGGTCCTCTCCCGGCCTCCGGAGGCTCCGCGAAGCCTCCCGAGGCCGGGAGAGGGCCTTTGCACGTCCTCCCCGCTCGCCGACTCGGCCCTTCTGACCAGGCCCTCGTCGGCGATTTTGCACATGCATACAAAGCCGATGAGGGCAAGCTGCCCTCATCGGCCTTGTACGCATGTGCGAAATCGCCGAGGGGGGCCTGGTCAGAATGGCCGACCGGCAAGCGAGGAGGACGTGCAGGGGCCCTCTCCCGGCCTCCGGAGGCTTCGGACGGTGAGCGCGGAGCCTCCGGAGGCCGATGGGGGGGGGGCAGGAGCTCGGCCCGGGCCGAGCCGGCTCGGCCCGTTCTGACCAGGCCTTCGTTGGCGATTTGCGTTTGCCACACCCTGTAATTCTACTCCTGAATTAAATAATTAATTTAAAAATGGTGGACGGCCTAACGGCCAGCCCGCAAACAAAATTTAAATATTTAAATGGCCCTCGGCAGGGAAAAGGTTCCCCACCCCTGCTTTACGTCTTGCATTGGGGTCAGCAGAAAACCTCCTGGCTCTGGAGTGACTGCAACATATGCAACATCTCTCCCCAGCATCTCTTACCTGGTCAGCCACCAGCTCTGCTGCTTCTTGTCCTGCTCCCTGGAATTGAAATGAGAGAGGGGAATAGAGTAGAAATGAAAGTGTGGAGGGGAGGAGAATGATTGGGAAGAGTTTGACCAGTGCTCCAGTTCACCACTCACCTTGACCTCAACACCTACTCCTTTCCCTCTTCATATCCAGGAGAAGACGTGGTAGAGGCAACATGGTGGGGTGAGTGGACAGAATTAGGCACCCTTTGCCAGTGATGTAGACTTGAGTCTATTGACTCAGACTCAAGTCGGACTCAAGTCGCGTCAATGACTCGACTCGGACTTGACTCGGAGATTGTAAAAGACTCGAAAGACTCAACTCGAGACTTGGAGCCTTTTACGACAAGTCGAATTTTATTCAGGTTTAATAAAACCGTTTTCCCCATTAAATAAATAGGGACTCGCAACTTGCAACCAAAGACTCGGGACTTGGGGGCAAAGACTTGGGACTTGACTTGAGATTTGGACCCTGAGACTTACTTGACTCGAGACTTGGAATTAGAGACTTGATCCATATCCCTGCCCCTTTCCAACCTGAGGCAACCATCTGTCCACCTGTCCTGGACAGGCTGACACTACGGGCTTCCAAAGGTGCCTAGACTAGTTGAATAATTTGCTCTGATCCAGCAAAGCAGTTCGTAAGTTCTTGCTGTTCTCTTGCTTTTCATTAAGACCCTTTGTGGGGAAAAAAAGATGAGTCAGGTTACAAAGGGCAGGTAGCAGTTATATCTGTTGGGATTCCAGCAAAAACAATAATTCTGTTGAGCTCTGTGCCCTGTAGTGGAGAGAAGCCTGGTTTCCTGGTTCACGTTGCAAAGACATGGTATGTTACCTCATCCTTCTATCTTCCATCTTCATAGCATTAGAGTGAAGCAATTTGGCACTGCCAATGTTCGTTTGTAAACCAGCTTTTTCAGCCCAAACTGCCAGCCAATCCAGTCCTTTGGATTGCACATTACTGTTGACTATCTGGTTCAGATAATACTCCAAACCGTCTTTTCTCAAAGCATGAAGGAGGAACATGGCTGACCACATCCCCCCCTCCATATGTTAGTGGGACATTGCCTAATTGTATAAGGGATAGTTAATCCAAACTGCTTAAAGTAGTATTTGAACCATGTGTAGTGGGATGGTTTGGACACCTCCTTGTGATTAGGAGCTAATAATGCACCAACGCACCAGGTAGGTGGGCATGTGTGCACCCACACGTCTCCATGCAGTTAAATTATTATCATCCAAATCAGTCCTTAATGTTTCACACTGTTTGTGCTTTCTTGAATCATAACTTTTTTCCACTCAGCAGACAGCAAAGTAGAACCACACATGCCCCTAACTTCTGCTGTCTTCTAAAAAATATTGTTGATTTTTTGATTATTATTTTTTACCAGTGGTGTAGGTGACAATTGTTTCCTCATGCATCAGGTTTTGCATCCTCCTCATAAGACAGAGATCTGGTTGGTGGGAACAAGAGACAATGCCTTTTTGGTGGTGGCCCCACTGTTCTTCCAGAGAGACTTGTGCAATTCCCACGCTTGTGATTTTTATCAGGAAGATAAAAGTGATTTATTTGGCAAGGCCTTCCTGACTCTATGTTGCTGTTGTGTTGTGTGTTGTGTGTTGTGTGTGTGTGTGTGTGTGTTTAAATCACACTGTTTATGTTGATTGCAATGCTCAGGCCTAGGCTGAGCCCAAGTGCCTCTTGAATCAGGGCACAAATTCTGCCACATCACCACCACTGCCATCTCCCAATAAATTAAGAACATAAGAACATAAGAAGAGCCCTGCTGGATCAGGCCAAAAGCCCATCTAGTCCAGCTTCCTGTGCCACACAGTGGCCCCACCAGATGCCTCAGGGAGCACAAGACAACAAGATAACCTGTTTCCCGTTGATACTCCCTTGCACCTGGCACAGAGAAAACCTACTTCTAAAACCAGGAGGTTGCTTATGGCTTGTAACCTGTGATGGTCTTTTCCTCCATGAATCTGTCCAAACCCCTTTTAAAGGCATCTAGGCCAGGTGCCATCACCACATCCTGTGGCAAGGAGTTCCACAGATGAATTACACGCTGGGTAAAGAAATATTTTCTTTTGTCTGTTCTAACTCTCCCTCCACTCAATTTTAGTGCATGTCCCCTGGTTCTGGTGTTGTGCGAGAGGGAGAAGAATTTCACTCTCTCCACTGTCTCCATCCCATGCATAATTTTATACGTCTCAATCATGTCCCCCCTCAGGCGCCTTTTTTCTAGGCTGAAAAGCCCCAGACGCTGTAGCCTTTCCTCATAAGGGAGGTGCTCCAGTCCACAAATCATTCTGGTCGCTCTTTTCTGCACCTTTTCCAGTTCCACTATATCCTTTTTGAGGTGTGGTGACCAGAACTGGACACAATACTCCAGATGTGGCCTTACCATCAATTTGTACAAAGGCATAATGATATTGGCTGTTTTATTCTCAACCCCTTTTTTAATGATCCTGAGCATGGAATTGGCCTTCACAGCCACCGCACACTGGGTCGACACTTTCATCGACCGGTCCACCAGCACCCCAAGATCTCTCTCTTCATCCGTCACAGACAACTCAGAACCCATTAGCGTATATGTGAAATTTTGGTTTCTTGCCCCAATGTGCATCACTTTGCACTTACTTACATTGAAGCGCATCTGCCATTTTGCTGCCCATTCTCCCAGTTTGGAGAGATCCTTCTGGAGCTCTTCACAATCGCTGCTGGTCTTCACCACCCGGAAAAGTTTAGTGTCATCTGCAAACTTGGCCACCTCACTGCCTATCCCCAAATTGTGCAGAATGTAATCCAGCCCCCTACTCCATCATCTCTCTCCTTCCTCACACGGTCCCTTTAAACAAAACAGGAAGTATGGAACATGCTGGGAGAACTCCCAGCATGTTCTGCACATCCTGCTTTTTTTAAAGACATTGCATGAGGAAGGAGTGAGGTGAGGGTGTAGGGGGCTGGATTGCTGATCTCCAATCCACTTCCTGCTTGCTTTTAGTGAGCGCGAAGTGGATCAGAGAGGCTCTGTCCTTGGTGGGCTGGAGGTGGTGGTGGCAGACCCAGGTGAAAGGCACTTTGAGTCTGTTTGCCACACCCTGTAATTTGCCATTTGACGCCATCATCTGTTTCATGGGTAGGGCAGCCATGGTAATTCTGCTCTTCAAGTGTTTATAGATATTGTTTTAATTTGTATCAATGGTAGTTGTTATTGTCAATTTTTTGTAACCTCCTCGATCTCTTGGAAAAGTGGTCTAAAATTGAGTTTTTTATATATCTATATCTATAGTGAGATGGAAGTAGAACCCATCGTAAGGGTCAGGAAGTGAGTTTAAGGCCTCAGTCCAGCCCAACACAGGCACAATTGAGGCACAGTTGAGGCACAGTTGAGGCCCAAAATAGGGCTGAGTTAGGCTGCAACTGTGCCTGAGTTAGGCAGGAGGCAAGAGCAGTGGGCCAGGATCGAGGCAACACTTACCACAGAGGCAGGCGGGCCCCTGTGGGGAGGTGTCAGTCTTGAGGAAGCGAAGAGCCCCCTCCTGAGCTCGTCTGTGTGTACCTACCACAGCTGCTGCAGCGTTTGCAGCAGATGGGCAGCCACAGGTGGGCCTGCAGGCACTGGGCGTGCGACAGTCAGCTGAAGGGCAGAGGTTGTGCCAGTGCCAGCTGCCCCAGGGCACCCTGGGCATTAGCCACCTGCTGCAGGGGGGAGTGCCACTGCCCTCCCTCCTGCAGAAGGCAATGCCACCCCCAAGCCACGTTGAGGCTGCATGTGGGAGTCATGGGGGGGTGAGCGGGGGAGAGAAGGGAAGGAGGGGGTGGGAACGGCACGCACAAGGGGGGTCTCATGAGGTCTGGAACCGCCTCTGCCATGACATGCCCGTGCGCTGCCTGAAGCCCTGGGCCTCCAGGGCCGTGGCAATGCCCACAAAGAAGGTATCCCGGCATGACTTCTGCTCCGTGCCCCGGCCAAGACCGAGAGATGCCTTGGGCTTGTCTGCTGCAAGCGGGAAGGGCTCACGCAGCTCATCACGCCCCCAGATGGGGCAACGTCAGCACGTCGCGGCAGGCGCTCTGGCGGGGTGGGGGGTGGCCAGCTTCCATCATCAGGGAGTGGGAGGGGAGGCAGACAGTGGGTGCTGGGGAGGGGCACGGGTGGGTCAGAAACAGACAGACAACAAGGCTGGTGGGAGAGGGATACAGGGAGAGGGGTCTGCAGAGACCAATAGGGACACAGGGGTCACTTCGCAGATGGAGGCAATGCAGGAACGGGCGCCTCTTATGCAGACGGACCTTGGGCAGAATGGACGCCAGTGACGGGCGGAAACGGACGCCGTTGACGGGCAGACCGAGGGCGGGTGAGAGCCCCGGTTGCCGAAAGGGCTCTTCACGGACGTGGCGGACGTGCGCCATGTCGCCTTTCAGTGTTTGCCTGCCTGAGAGGCCCCCCAACTCCCCACTCCCCTCTGAGCCCTGAGGGTCTGGCAGCCCCCCTGCTGTGGTCTCCCTGGGCTGGCTGTGGCAGGCCCTGGCTGGGATTCATGCAGGGGCTTGTGTGCTGGGGACTGTCTCTGTGTGTGGGGGGCAGTGCTTGTGTAACATTGGGGACATGTGTTTCCAGGGGCATCTTTATTGTTCTGGAACAGTGGCAGAGATGGCCAGGCGAGGCTGCCAGGGGTAGTCACAGCGGCTACTCAGACCACATCATCATCAGCAGCAGCAGCAGGCGTGCCCCATGGACCAGGGGATGCAGGCCCTTCCCCTGTGGAACCATAGCCTGCACCATGGAAAGGGGAGGGACAGCAAGTAGGCAGCCAGGGAGGTGGAGCAGCAGCAGCGCCGGCAGCTGAGGAGGGTTGCAGGGCAGGCTCCAGGACCTCTGACAGCATCGAGGCAGACGACCATGGGGCAACCAGACTGCAGGCCCAGGGGTGCTCCCAGGAAGGTAGGTGGTCGTTGACATTCCTGGGGAGGCAAAAAACATGGGGGTGTTCCATGGCAGCTGCTGTGTGGTAGCAATCGCCATTGAAGAAATGCCAGTGTGCCGGTTGCAAAGGCCTGCAGGGAGAGAAATTAAACACAGCTGAGAGGTGTGAGACACATAGCATGGTCTGCGCTCCTTCCCTGGGTGTCAGGAGAACATGATCCTGTAAGGGAAAAGGGTTAAAGAGAGAGAAGACAACAACACAACGTGTGGGTCACAACCATGGCAAACCTACCAATACTGACCTGTGAGTAGACCCTGTGGAGAAAAGGGGGGGGGGGACAGCTGGTGTCTACATAAGGCTAACAGTTCCACACTTGTGGCATTGTGTGCTCACATTACTACAGGCAGCAATCAGACACAACATTGGTAAAGAGGCATATCATGGCAGGCATTGCAGGCAGCTATGAGACACAACATTGGTAAAGAGGCATATCATGGCAGGCATTGCAGGCAGCTATGAGACAAGACATTGGTAAAGAGGCATATCATGGCAGGCATTGCAGGCAGCTATGAGACACAACATTGGTAAAGAGGCATATCATGGCAGTCATTGCAGGCAGCTATAAGACACAACATTGGTAAAGAGGCATATCATGGCAGGCATTGCAGGCAGCTATGAGACAAGACATTGGTATAGAGGCATGTATCCTACCTATATTTCTATATGCAAAGAGGCAGAAGTCAGACCACATGTCAGCACGAACCCTGCTCTTACCTGCACTTACCTGCTGGTGTTGTTGCCTGTGGGGGGGGAGAGGGGCTGGGAGAAAGACATGGGTTAGCAAACACTTGCATGGAGACAGCTGCCCAGGCACAGCAGTAAACAGTTTGGCCACAGGCGGCACAGCCCTCTCTGCCCTAGAGGGGGGCAGAGAGGAGAAGGGAAGAGAGAAGTGGGGTGTTCGAAATTTTTCAAAGTCCCACTTTGTGGCTGCTGGGGGACAGGACCCCACGCCACGTGCTCAGAGAGAGAGAGAGAGAGAGAGAGAGAGAGAGAAGGGCTGGGCCTGGGCTTTTGTGGGAAAGAGGCTGGGTGGGGCTGGGTGCTGATAGGGTAACTATTTGGGTCCGTGTCCAGAGTTAGGCCACAACTGTTCCGTCCTAACTCAGGCACAACTCGGGACCAGGGTGTTAGAACTTTTCAGGAGAGGGCTGGTGTGGGTAAGGTAAAATGGCTCCTATGGGTCTCCTCACATTTGAGTCCACCCTTTTTGTTGACCCAAATTTTGTGCCTGAGTTGTGCTCGAGGGGGCGTGTCAGGGGGTCGCCAGTGTCTGGAACCGGAACAAATTTCGTAACCGCCCCCGTCACTCCCTCGACATGCCCCCAACACGCCCACTTTTAGGCCAAACTTAGGACGGAATAGCTCTTATGCCGGACTTAGGACTGAATTGGTCAACTTTCCTTAACCCGTCCTATGTCAGTCACAATTGCAGCACAAATTCGGCCTCTGCGGCACAATTCAGGCACAACTCGAGCCTAAGGCGCTTAGGCTGCAGTTGTGCCTGAATTGTGCCGCTGAGGCCTTAGGCTGGACTGGGCTGTAAGAAATCTATTGATTTCAGCAGCTCTTTGTGAATAATTCAGAGACCACTGGTAAAGCTATGATCATTTTATATTCCTTTCACCAGAACGAGAGAGAGAGAGAGAGAGAGAGAGAGAGAGAGAGAGGAGTCGTAGCACTTGATATTCTACTCCTCTAATAGATGTCCAGCATTACTCTCCATAGGCATCCTAGTACTGTGGAGAAGCCATGCAAAACTGCGTAAGTGCAGGACTAATGTGTGAAAGTCTCGTAGCAGAGTTTAGAATGATGGAGAGCTTGCTGTCTCTTTCCAGCAAATTATTTCATAGTGAAGAGGGATGTAGCATTCAAAAAATGATGTTCTAAATTGAAATAAATACTGTTGGAGAAGACATTTCACATTGCTTTATTCTCTTCCCCCCCAAAAAAAGTTATAGTTTCCATTTTGCCAAGGTCACTGAGATCATGATGAGCCTCTGTGCAACAGGCAACTTTATGAAATAATAGTTGGGAAATTACTTACACATTTTTCGACTTGGGGACTTTGAGCTAACAGACACCCCAACTTAAGGACAGCAGCATCGTGCTTCTCACAGGCACAGTCTGTCCGCTTAGATGTTTTTGCACAGTAATGCTGGTTTTGGAGATGGAGAGAGATACTGGCTTGTGAGAGTGTCCTGGTCCTCTACATCTCCCAGACCGATCACGTGCACTCCTGGTTCACTGGCCCAACACTCCCAGTGAGTCAGAAATGCATGTTCCCAATTTGTTCTTGTGTATCCTCCTATCTCCAAGGTCTTGACACTCCATAAGAAAGCAGGGCACAGTTCCTAGGCAAAAAGCCCCTTACGTTGACTACAAGTTCTTGCGCATGTCTGCCTGACTGGTCAAACATTCCCAAAGAGGTGGGTGTGCGAGTCTTCATGGCAAACTGCCCTACGGTAGGGGCCATCATTCCTTTCAACAACCAATCCTATAAACAGTCATGTTAACCAAGACTGCTTAGATTTTCTTTCTTCAGTCTGTTCATGGAAAAGATAATCTTTGACCTAATGAGGTGCTCTTGCTTGAAAGACATGCCCTTTTTATTATACTTGCTTGAGCCAATGGAAGAACTGCAATAGAAAGTGTGATCTTGTATTGAATGTACTTCAGTGGAAGCATGAAGGCTGATAGAAGCTGGTCTATTAAAAGATAACATCTTTTAATAACACCTATTTTGTTTCTGTATTCTCTGGCACGAACTTGGAAGCCACGATATAGACCAATAAGCGGGTTGAGACTTGTGATGTTACATGACACAAATAATGTACATTCATTTGATAATAGCTTCTGACATTTTCATCAGGTAAATCAATGGCACCACCCTGGAGATTGGGCAACTCTGTCATACTAGTCCATTAAGAGGTTTAAAGCGTTGGCACAGGCTTGCCTGTTGACCTTTGTGATATATTCCTGTTAGTTTTCTCTACCTAAAAATTGGGACAAAGCTCTAGATAAAATAACTGACAAGAGTTCTATGTGACAGGCAGAAAAAAAGTGTATATAACTGTGTGTTCCTCCACCCTCCACCCCTAGACAGAGTTGCCGCAAGAAGGGTGCTCTTCGCTGGTATTCACTTCGTGGCCCCAGGGAAAGAGGTCTGGAAACAGGAAGGGTTCCTGGACAAGCAACCGGGACCCCAAACCAGGCCTCAGAGTTCTGCTGTGGGGAGGGGGTTGCTTCACCCTTCTTCCTCCTCCACCTGTCTCCTGGCTCCCTCCCTGGGCTCCCCCAGCCCCAGGGGAGTAGATACTGAGCAGCCCTCAGGCAGCCTGTCCAGAGGCCTCTCATCACCAGCCCTGAGTGCCCTGGGCCCCCTCTTCCTGGGCTGTCTCTCACCTCATCCCCACCCCTGACTTTACTTGTCGCAGCCCTGTGCTTAAAGGACCAGCATCACCTCAGAGCGGAGAGGCCCTCTTCCTGCTGACCCTATGCCCGATGGCCTGGGGAATGGTGGGAGGACAGGACAAGCACCCGCAATTTGGCAGCATGGTGCCAGTTGCTGCTCCCCCACAAGGGTTGTGCTGGGGCAGCTGGTGGCCCTGAGATGGTGGGGTGAGTGTGGAAATGGACAATAACAGCCCAGTCCAGCCCAAGGCCTCAGCGGCACAATTTAGGCACAATTGCAGCCTAAGTGCTTTAGGCCCGAGTTGTGCCTGAATTGTGCCGCAGAGGCCGAATTTGTGCTGCAATTGTGACTGAATTGGGTTCCGGCACAATTCAGGCACAACTGCACAATTCAGGCACAATTGCGGCCTAAAAGTGGGCGTGTTGGGGGCGTGTTGGGGGAGTGACGGGGGCGGTTACAAATTTGTTCCGGTTCCAGACACTGGCGACCCCCTGACACGCCCCCTCGAGCCCAACTCAGGCACAAAATTTGGGTCAACAAAAAGGGTGGACCCAAATGTGAGGAGACCCATAGGAGCCATTTTCCTTACCCACACCAGCCCTCTCCTGAAAAGTACTAACACCCTGGGCCCGAGTTGTGCCTGAGTTAGGACGGAACAGTTGTGGCCTAACTCTGGAACCGGACCAAATAGTTACCCTATCAGCACCCAGCCCCACCCAGCCTCTTTCCCACAAAAGCCCAGCCCCAGCCCTCCACTCACTCTTTCTCTCTCTCTGAGCATGTGGTGTGGGGTTCTGTCCCCCAGCAGCCACAAAGTGGGACTTTGAAAACTTTTCTAACACCCCACTTCTCTCTTCTCTTCTCCTCTCTCCTCTCTGCCCCCCTCTAGGGCAGAGAGGGCTGTTCTGCCTGTGGCCAAACTGTTTACTGCTGTGCCTGGGCAGCTGTCTCCATGCAAGTGTTTGCTAACCCATGTCTTTCTCCCAGCCCCTCTTCCCCCCCCCCACAGGCAACAACACCAGCAGGTAAGTGCAGGTAAGAGCAGGGTTCGTGCTGACATGTGGTCTGACTTCTGCCTCTTTGCATAGAGAAATATAGGTAGGATACATGCCTCTATACCAATGTCTTGTCTCATAGCTGCCTGCATAGCCTGCAATGATATGCCTCTTTACCAATGTCTTGTCTCATAGCTGCCTGCAATGCCTGCCATGATATGCCTCTATACCAATGTCTTGTCTCATAGCTGCCTGCAATGCCTGCCATGATATGCCTCTATACCAATGTCTTGTCTCATAGCTGCCTGTATTAATGTGAGCACACAATGCCATGAGTGTGGAACTGTAACCCATATGTAGACACCAGCTGTTCTCCCCCCCCCCCTCTTTTCTACTGACAGGTCAGTATTGCTAGGATTGCCATGGTTGTGACCCCCAAGTTGTGTTGTTGTCTCTCTCTTTGACCCCTTTCCCTTACAGGATCATGCTCACCTTACACCCAGGGAAGGAGCGCAGACCATGCTATGTGTCTCACACCACTCAGCTGTGTTTGATTTCTCTCCCTGCAGGCCTTTGCAACCAACACACTGGCATTCCTTCAATAGCGATTGCTACCACACACCAGCTGCCATGGAACATCCCGTGTTGTTCGTCCCCCCAGGAATGTCCACCACCACCTACCTTCTGGGGAGCACCCCTGGGCCCGCAGTCTGGTTGCCCCATGGTCGTCTGCCTCGCTGCTGCCAGAGGTCTGGGAGCCTGCCCTGCAACCCTCCTCAGCTGCTGCTGCTGTTGCTGCTGCTGCTCCACCTCCCTGGCTGCCTACTTGCTGTCCCTCCCCTTTCTATGGAGCAGGCTGTGGTTCCACAGGGAAAGAGCCTGCATCTCCAGGTCCATGGGGCATGCCTGCTGCTGCTGCTGCTACGTTCTGAGTGGCTGCTGTGCCTACCCCTGGCAGCCTCGCCTGGCCATCTCTGCCAGCCTTGCCTGGCCATCTCTGCCAATGTTCCAGAACAATAAAGATGCCCCTTGGGCAAAGGCCCCTTGAACAACATGACCCCAATGTTACACAAGCACTGCCCCACACACACAGAGACAGCGCCCAGCACACAAGGCCCTGCATGAATCCCAGCCAGGGCCTGCCACAGCCAGCCCAGGGAGAACACAGCAGGGGGGCTGCCAGACCCTCCGGGCTCAGAGGGGTGGGGGGAGTTGGGGGGCCTCTCAGGCAGGCAAACACTGACAGGCGACATGGCGCACGTCTGCCACGTCCGTGAAGAGCCCTTTCAGCAACCGGGGCTCTCACCCACCCTCGGTCCACCCGTCAACGGCGTCCGTTACCGCCCTCGGTCCGTCTGCATGAGAGGCGGCCGTTCCTGCATTGCCTCCATCTGTGAAGTGACCCCTGTGTCCCTATTGGTCTCTGCAGACCCCTCTCTCTATATCCCTCTCCCACCAGCCTTGTTTGTCTGTTTCTGACCCACCCGTGTCCCTCCCCAGCACCCCCTTTCTGTGTGCCTGCCTCCCCTCCCACTCCCTGATGATGGACGCTGGCATCCCCCACCCCGCCGGAGCGCCTGCCGCGAGGCGCCGATGTTGCCCCATCTGGGGGTGTGATGAGCTGCGTGAGCCCTTCACGCTCGCAGCAGACAAGCCCAAGGCATCTCTCGGTCTTGGCCGGGGCACGGAGCAGAAGGCATGCTGGGATGCCTTCTTTGTGGGCATAGCCACGGCCCTGGAGGCCCAGGGCTTCAGGCAGCGCACAATCATGTCCTGGCAGAGGCGGTTCCAGACTTCATGAGACCCCCCTTGTGTGTGACGTTCCCACCCCCTCCCCCCCATGACTCCCACGTGCAGCCTCAACGTGGCTTGGGGGTGGCATCGCCTTCTGCAGGAGGGAGGGCAGTGGCACTCCCCCCTGCGGCAGGTGGCTAATGCCCAGGGTGCCCTGGGGCAGCTGGCACTGGCACAACCTCTGCCCTTCTGCTGACTGTCGCACGCCCAGTGCCTGCAGGCCCACCTGTGGCTGCCCATCTGCTGCGAACGCTGCAGCAGCTGTGGTAGGTGCACACAGACGAGCTGAGGAGGGGGCTCTTCACTTCCACAAGACTGACAGCTCCCCACAGGGGCCTGCCTGACTCTGTGGTAAGTTTTGCCTCGATCCTGGCCCACTGCTCTTGCCTCCTGCCTAACTCAGGCACAGTTGCAGCCTAACTCGGTCCTATTTTGGGCCCCAATTGTGCCACAATTGGGCCTCAACTGTGCCTGAGTTGGGCTGAGTTGGGCTGGACTGAGCCCTAACATCCATGGAACGCCCTTCTTGCGGAGCCTTGGAAAACGGCCATTTTCCAGGACATTTGCATCTCTCATCTGTAAAATTATTCTATTCCATCCTTCATTTTTCTTCATTGTTCTTAATAATTTCTCCTCTCTCCTTTTTCATTTCTCTCGTTTTCACTTTCATGATGTTTCTTCCCTTGCGCATGGAATATTCTTCCTCTTCTTGTCCAGGAAGCTGCTTACTGCCCCCCCCTTCAAAATACCTCTTTAAAACTTGATTGGTCTTTCCTACGTCATTGCTGTTGCCTCGAGATATGCTATGGTGTTGAGTAATGTTTTCTCCCCTGACCCCTACTCATAATCTCCATCATACTCCTCTGAGTATTTGAGATTTTGTTTATTAGGTCATAAGGACAGTGGCTAGGCGGGCCTACTGTTTTCTCTCAGTACAGAAATCACGACACATTTGGTTGGACCCAGTGCATAGTCTGCAAGGAGACATGTTAGAGCCATCTTACTGGAACCATCTTGCTTGCTGGACGTTAAGCAGGTCCAGGTCTAATTAGATGGAAGACCACCTGGGCAGGGCATTCTCATTCCAGGGAAGGAACATATAAATGAACAACCTCCAGAAATGCAGAGCTAGTTCCTCAGCCAAATGATCCTACAACCAATGATCCTACACAAAGGATCAATGTGTCATCTGTGTCACTGTGAGAGCAGTCATAAATTACAGTAAGTCCTCAAAGTCATTTCATTTAAAATCATTTTGTTTTAATGTTGATGGGAAAATGCCATAGGAACTTTTACGTTTATCAGTAATTAGCCTATGGTAAAATTGGTTTCATTAGAAGTCATTTCGCATAAAGTCGCAGTTCTTAAGAACCTATCAACAACTTTAAGTGAGGACTTGTTGTACTCAAAATTCCACCTTTTGAACACCTCCAGCCGTTCAGGTGGAGGGGAATCTGCTAAATACTACTGCTGTAAACAATCCGGCGCATGCCATCCACTGCTAAATCCACCTGCAGCCTCCACCCCCCCATTCCTCCCCCCACCCAGTTCCAACCCCTCCCCACCCCCATTCTGCCCTCCCCCCCACCTCCCATGCTGGCTGACCTGCTCTGGCGGGCAGCCAGGATGACACATGTAGGATGGCTCTAGCCTTCCCGCTGGCTCTCCGACAGCACCTGCTGCCAGAGCGCACTTTACACCTGCCTTAGAGCCGCCAGTGCTGGTGGAATGCTAGTTCTGCCAGAGGGGCAACCCGATAGGATTGGGCTGCCCAGCTCCTTATCTTTTCACAATGACTATCTCCTCTTTTCTGTCCACAAAGCGACATTTGGGCTCCTAATTTCATTAACTGAAAATGTGATGTGGATACATAATTTTGACATAGGCAACAAGCAGATAGCAATCAATCTGAGAGCGCAATCCTGTCTATAGGTCCGGCGCCGGAACGAGTGCTCGTAAAGCACGTTCGCTACGACTCAGGAGTAAGGGAGGTCAGCCTCCCTCACTATGGCACCGGATCTCCATGCGGATGGTGGCGGAAGGATGGTGTCGGCCATATCCCTGTCCCCTCCTGGCCGGCTACACCGTTACACGGCTTCCTCTACTTTCGCCAGCTATTTAACTGGTGGAAATCTGAGGTGGCCGATAGGGCCGGCCCGGGTTTACATGGGGGAGGGGATGAGCGTCCCCTTCCCCGAGTAGACCTCCGGCCCGGCGTGCGCCGGGCAGCTTGTGCACAGGATCCGGCAGGCAGTCCTGGGCCACCGGCCGGATCCTTAGTCAGGATTGCACTGTGAATCAACTTGCGAGAAATTATGCTCAGGCCAAAACTGCTGACTAAAGCCACTGTACCTTAGCAAACTCACTTTTGAGATAAGAGTGATGTCTGAGATCATCCAGGGTGGACCATCCTGCTTCCATCAGAAAGCTCACCTGGTCAGACCAATCCCTGACCCCCACCAGTACTGATCCTATTACAGCACGAGTTGACCAGGACAATTCTGTCATTGCTGAGCCCAGACTGGTGCTTCTTATACAAATGGTGCTTTATTGTGTGGCCTATAGGGGATTCTCCTATTAGCTTGTGGGCAGGGCAACAGAAGAAGCGCAAGTCCTCTTCTTCCTATCTTCCTATCTTCTGTCCCCATGGGCAAATGAAGGTAAAACAGTTTCCTTTTTCTTTTATCCTCTGAGGGAGGGAGAGGGAGAAAATGCCACTGGCAATGTTTCCCCTTCTCCACTTGTAGATGAATAGTGGGAGAAGCCAATATCCATAATTGGAAAATCCAGGAGTGGGAGGGCCTAACATGCCATGGGGACCATGATGCAAGGTTTTGCCCTAGGGTCTCCAGCAACCTGGATCCAGCACTGGTTGGCAAATGTCATTACTCATCAAAATTAACCGCTCCCTCCTATCATTTTGCCCAGCCTGCAATAGCTATACACTTTCCAGGGTCACATTTTCCTTCCTGTGAGCCCAATTCTATCTATATCTACTCAGAAGTAAATTCCATTGTAGTCAATGGGGCTTACTCCCAGGTAAGTGTGGGTAGGATTGCAGCCATAGTCTGCTAGGACAATATAGATCTTAAGCAGATATACTTGATATTATAGAGAACAATGGGACAGTGAAGTCAACGGGACACTTACTCTTGTCGTTAATTATTATTATTACAACCAGTGCTATGGGAGGAAAGGAAAACCAGATATTTCTCCCTGACTTCAGCTAAATTAATCTGTACTGAAGATGTATTAAACCTTGTAAGCTTCTCCTGAAAATGCCTCTGACCAGTGGACAGGGAATGTGTGTGTGTGTGTGTGTGTGTGTGTGTGTGTGTGTGTGTGTGTGTGTTTCAAACTCTCTTTTTTGTGTCTACAAATGGAGAAAAAGTAAGGTAATACAGGTACAGCTCCTTTAGCACAAAGTTATGATCTTCCAGTTTATCTTCATATGGCACAAATTCCCTCACTAATACCCAGCAGCATTACTTCTTTGTACAGTAGCCATCCTTGTACTGGGCAAATAGGGCATATATCTTTAATAATGGGGTGCTGGGTCTTTATTTTATAGTTACAGAATGTTATTGCTACAGCTGATTTACTGCTATCTCTGCAGGAATATTATAGACATTATAAGACAGGTAAAGCTTTGCAAAAAATATAGAACTATCACCATTTATTTCAGCAAGGACTAACCGTACTTGAAAAGTCATACTTAACCTGTGGCAATGATGCATCATAGCACCCTGTGGGGTTGTGTTTATCTTAGAAGTCAAGATGGTCTTTTAATCTCAGGGTATTAACATAGTGGTGGTGATGCTGTGTGGGGAACAGTTCTACCCACACGTACATCTCTGGATGATTTCCCAGAGTATACTGTAGTCTGCGTTGGCTCAAAATTTAAGAAATGAGGCTTAAAGGAACATTTCTGTTTGACTTTTACCTGTATGACTAAACTAGAAATGCGGTAAGGTATGAGGAAAGAACCTTTGCAGACAACATACCACCAGTGGAATAAAGGAAAATTTGCAAACATCCTCTGAAACAAAAGTACTTTGAAGAGTTTGGAAAAATTATGATTATAGACAATGGCCACAACCCAACACGCAGTTGGAAACCCTGGGCCAGAACTACTCATAACCTCAAGAAGATAATGTTCCTCAATATGAGGGTTAGGAATATAGTTGTTGTTTTTTTTTTTTTTAGGAATATAGATTTTTTTATTTAAAAAAATTACAGTGGGACATTTGCAGGGATGTGGATCAAGTCTTGAGTAAAGTCCCAAGTCTTTAGGACCAAGTCTCAAGACAAGTCCCAAGCCTTTGACCCCAAGTCCCGAGTCTTTGGTTGCAAGTTGCGAGTCCCTATCTATTTAATGGGGAAAGTGGGTTTAAACCTGAATAAAATTGGACTTGTCATAAAAGGCTCCAAGTCTCGAGTCAAGTCTTTCAAGTCATTTACAATCGCCAAGTCAAGTCCGAGTCAAGTCACTGATGCGACTTGAGTCTGACTCAAGTCCGAGTCAATAGACTCAAGTCTACATCACTGGACATTTGTAAGGGAGACATGGTGGTCTGGAGGGTTTGTATGTTTGCTCAGTTCTTCCCCCTCCCCTGTCCCACTTGCTGTTTTGCCCAGCAATACTTCTCACAGGCCATTTTTCCTGGTTGCAAAAAAATATGGCAATTAGAATAGTCTCGAGGCTTTTCTTTTCCTCCTTTTTGAGAGTGAACATGAAAACAATATGAAGGCCACTTGGTTTTAGAGTTCAGCCAAGAAAACCCAATGCAACGTTGGCACACCACCCACAACTCACTTTCCAATGAGTATCTGGGAGTACTCTGGGCAGCTTGGGTTGATTCCAGAAAGCCTTTTAAGCTAAGCTACTTCTAAAGATTTGGAGAGAAATGGAAGGGAGTTGTCATAATCACGTGTCACAAATGGGGATAGGTTACTCTAACTGATTGCTCTCCCTGGATTCTTCTGTGGACATTGGGAAAATTAAAAAAAATGTTTTGAAAGATTGGATCATCAGACATATCAGAGTAGTACCATATATGACTACAGTTTTAGATTTCAGTGTTTCGTCATTTATGATAGTTGATTGCCCACGCACTCGCAAGTAAACACGTAAGTCAGTAATATGAGTGTAAAGGGCCACTTTTATTAAGGTAAATAACAGGAAGAGAAAGGTTAGGAGACCAGCAGGATTTGAGGCATAAGGTTAAAGCTAACAGCGTCCCTCCCATCCCTTACATGATCTTACCTGACCCTGCAGGCATCCAGTGTCCAATGGCACACAGAGCTTGCTGCTCACTGCTAGCGGCAGTGGTCAGCACATGCTCTCCGGCATGCCAACTTTTGCGACAGCCGGAAAGCACCTAGCACCGCCAGAATGCTCATTCCAGCAGCACTAGGTGCCATTAGGACTGGGCCCTGAAGTCATGGCGAAATGCAGAAATGACAGAAGCCCTCCCGGCACAAGGGGGCGGGGCCTGCATGACATCATGTCGACGCCCCCTCCGCCGGTTTTGGTGTCATTTCGGAGCCAAACGGGCTCCAGGGAGAGAGGGAGGGCCGAAGCGGAGGCGGTGCATCGTGAGGGTACGTACGCCCCCCGCTGAATGCGCCCCCCGCGCCCGGAGCAGCTGCTACACGCACTCCGCGCAAGTTTCGCCTCTGGCGAAATGTACCCTTCCCTCCTGACAGTGGATGACCTGGTCTTCACTAAAAGGAATCCCACAGGATTTTGCAATGAAGGTATGCATCTCTCCCTGGTGTCTACCCAATATACAAGCCCTCTTGTCACAAGTACCTCAGTTGTAATGACGTTTGTTTTCCTAGCAGTGTAATAATCCTGCATGCAATCATTCTATCATTTTATATCCTGTTTTTTCCCTTTCAAAGGGCATGCAAATCAATTTTAAAAACAATCTAAACACTAACAAAATCAATAAGACAGGCAGTCAACAAAACATATTCCAAAGAGAGCACACCATTTCATCCAAGATAATCAAATAAATCCTGTCGAAACAGGAAATACAACATTCTTGTTATTTCTTAAGTTCTTAAAAATAAGGCACTGTGCAATGTATACCATATGATTATCAATGAAAAAACAAACAAACCCACTGCCTGCAAGTTCACCATGTAAATAAACAGATGGATGAAGGAAAGGAAGGCTGTGATAATTTAGAAAGACACCCAGTTATAATCTCAGCAAATTAGAGAAGGCCTGGAAAAACATACAGTACTGTATGTGCCTTGAGGGGCTTTTTAAAACGAGTATGGGATCAGACGAATATCTGGAGGCAGCAAGTTCCAAAGTTAAGTTGCTGCCAAAGAAAATGAACAGTGACATGAGATAACAGATCCCATATCTGGTCTAGCTAAGGATTAATATCATGATAAGAGCTCTGAGCTCTAAAAGGAGTATAAAGAAAAATTAAATAAGATAAACCAGAGCAAGCATTGAAATGCTAGAAGCCTTCCTGACTTTTTTTTTAATGAGTAAGTAATCATGTACTTCACATGTATTAACAATGGGCATTCATGGTTAAAAAAAAAACTGTAACTGTTCAACAACTTCCTTTCCCTCCTCAGAATAATGGTGTCCCTTCAAAATTATGTACTGTATGTTAAAATGGGGAAAAAATGTGCAAGAACTTCAGAAATCAAACAGATATGAAAATGTTTTATAACCAGATTAATGTCTCCATATAGGGGGTAACCAGTACATTTCCAAGAGGAACATTATAGTGGCACAGATTCACCCAAAGGCTAATTTAGTTCCTGTTGTAGTCCAGGAATGGGGTTTGCACTGAAACTGCAAAGCAAGTGAAACTCAAAACAAATTTCAGGGTTCTTCCCACTGGGTGAAACAACTGGGAACATTCAAAGGAAGGCAAACACAGTAGTTTAAGATAAGTGAAATTTCTCAGAGGGTTTCGGCACATCTTTGTGCAAGGATCCCTACGTTCAAGAGCTTTTCAAACAAGGCACAATGCGAGTTGGCGTCCTTGCTATCTATTTAGACTTGCTCATTTTCTTCTAGCAATGTTCATCAGAACTTTTTACAGAATCTGACTCTTTAAAATGTGTTTTTCCAGATGGCTCTTATTATTGAGTAATATATCATTATAGTGACATTACCACTAACTGACTAATAACAGCTCCAGATGGCAAGGGTGCATTTTGGGAGATCTTGGCCAGGCAAGAGACGGTCTTTAAAAATCTTCAACATTATCTTTCTGTCGGCTCAAAAGAAGCAGGGGATGCGATCTGCCTGCTGTGCCGCTGTTCTATGGCAGTCAGAACCTGAACACTGATGGGAGGTAAATGATGTTTGTTGCTATGATAGATGTGATGGAAACAGTTATGAATGTTTCATTTATGACCCAATTACATAGAAGGAGGTGGAATAAAATTTTAACAGCAAAGAGTGTAGATGGGCATGGAGTACAGAACCTTTCTTCTGCTTCCCTGCAGTTTTTCTCCCAACTTGAGCACTTTTCTTCTCAATTGAAATTCAGTACTGGACAGAGGTGTCACTATAGGGGGGGGGCGGTACTGTAAGTTCCGCTCTGTTCTACACTGTGTTATGAGGTGGCCACGCCCCCTCGCCATCAGAGCCATTCAGAGCGGTGAAGGCAATGTGCAGGAGACTTGCGTGAAGGCAAAGCGCAGGAGACAACGAAGGAGTGTTGCCTTCACCGCTCTGAATGGCTCAGACAGTGAGGGGGCGGGGCCATCTGGTAAAGCGGGGTAGAACGATGCAGAACTTACAGTACCGCCCCGCCCCCCTGTAATGACGCCTCTGGTACTAGAAGTCAGAGCCAGGATGGTGTAGTGGTAGAATCCTCTGATTCACTAATGTGTCCTGACCGCATCACACAAGAATCGGTGATCACTGATCACACTGATTTTGCTAAAAATGGAAGTCTGTCCACATCCATATGTTCAGGTTTTGCCATTTGTCACTGGGATGAAAATAAAAAGAGGGAAAATAGCTCAGGAGAGCCTTTTATTCACATTTTGAACACCTAATTCCAGGTAAAGGATACTCTAAAATTGTCTTTCAAAATGTGTCCTCTTCCTTCCTTTTCATTCCCTCACCAAGTTTTCAGTATTGAAATTCTTGTCAGCTTTGGTTTCAACATACAAGTTTCTTCTTTTTGCTTAAACTCTTAATTAAAAAGCATAATTGAGAGTTTTAATTAGTTGAAAACCGCTACTGCTGCAGGTGAATTCTATTAAAGACTGCCTGAAAATTTTAAAGTGCTTTTTTCCCCCTTCCCTCCCTAGGTTTTGCTAATGTAATTTAAAAAAAAAAAACCCAATTACAAATGCTTTGGATCCTACCTTTGATTTAAAAGTGTAATTCTGAGCTAAGGATAACTAATTCAATAATTTAAATTACAAATCAAAAATTACAAGTAGCCAAGGTCACCATTATACCTCTTAAATAAGCTCCAGGCAGCATTTCTATTTGAGAGCAACTTTGCCATGTTGGACCATTCAAATTGGATAAATTAAATAGTGTATACCTTATACCGTAATGTACAATGTATAAGCTGAGTGTATGAAGATGCTTTACAAAGTCAGACCACAATCAGGTTCATCGTCGCTCACTATTGTCTACAAGAGTCATGAGTAAATGCAGAGCACAGGACAGGATGTTTTTTTTTTTTTTAATAAGGGTGACAACTGAAATGTACAACTTGAAATACAGGTACATGCAATCCCTTTGTGCAGTATGAAGTGATACAGTCAGCAGATGGTTTAGTTGTCATGAATGAGCAGATCAGCTCTTATGCATTTATTGTGTTTTTCAATGTATAACATTTACAGCACAATGCTATGTATCTACTCAGAAGTAAGCCCTATTGAATTACTCTCTGGAAAGTGTGCATAGGATTGCAGCTTTATTCTTGTTGAATTTCATTGAATCACTGTCTCTCACAGCTTTCCAGATGTTTATGACCACAACATGCTTTGTATCTGTGATTCAAAGAAGCAGATCAGCTCTTATGCATTTATTGTGTTTTCCAATGTAATAACATTTACAGCACAATGCTATGTATCTACTCAGAAGTAAGCCCTATTGAATTTCTCTCTGGAAAGTGTGCATAGGATTGCAGCTTTATTCTTGTTGAATTTCATTGAATCACTGTCTCTCACAGCTTTCCAGATGTTTATGACCACAACATGCTTTGTATCTGTGATTCAAAGAAGCTGAGGTTTCTCTCCTCTGAAGGTTAGGAGCCAATCTGAAAAATGATTTTTCCGATAAAACTGAGTTATAGCAAAAGAGAAAAGAAAAACTCAGTTATACCCATGAACATAGACGGGAAACAGGGAACACATCTACATTTTGCATTCTGTTTTGTTTTAATGAATTTTTTAAACTGTTGATTGAATATACCAGAAAATGATAGTACCATGACTACTTGAGGTGTCAACTGGTCTCAGTTAGAAATGCTTGATCCATGATACGGTGATGTTACTACATTCTCTTTCTGTGTAGCATGGCAATTCAGCTTCTTAGAGATTTGTGTCACCCCCGTAAAATATAATAATATAATCTAAAACATAGTAATATATAACTTATGGCCCAATCCTATCTGGATTTGTGCTGCCGGAACGTCTGTTCTGACAGCACAAGGCCCTTTACTGCAGCACAAAAGCTGGAGCTCTGTCATGTGCTTTCGGGTCACTGCTACAAACAGCGAGAACTGTGGCGTGTATGGCAGTGGCTCTCAGAGGCTCCACTGGTGTTGGTAAGTTGGCGGTGGAGGCGTGTTGTGAGCGGCGAGGGCAGTGGGGAGCTTGGGGGGAGGAGGGAGGAGGACAAAGGGGGTGGCACCAGGGTGTGCCAGGATCCCACTCTCACTTTTCCATCCTGCTCCACTCCTTTTCTCTCTTCAGACTTATGCCAGCTATATAGCTGGCATGGGTCCAAGGAGACCCATAGGCCACCAGGAGGCCTACACAGAGGTAAGTAGAAAATATTATTACTTACCTCTAGCAGGCCTCCTGGTCATACCCCCACCCCCATTGGATACAGCGCATGCTCCGTCAGGAAGGCTGCATCATCTTCATCAGTAATGTTGGTGTATAGAATTAGGCAGTAAAAGAAATGTACATACCCTCTGGTTCTGGCTGGTTGTCTATTCTGAAATCTTGTCTCTTTGCTAGCATTATCAGTTTGCCCAAGGTGACTCTGTTTTCCAGCCCTTTGCATTTTTCAGGCAGAGGGGTGGCAAAGGTTAATCTCAGGCCATTTAAATCACCCTCATGGTTCTGTTACTTAACGGGCAGCCCAATCCTGCCTAAGATGCACTGGCAAACCTAACTGGCTGGCTACTGCATCCTATGCAGGATGCAACCCGCACCGGCAGGACCGGTGCTCACCTCGGGGGAAGGGAACATTTGTCTCCTTGCCCTGGTGTAAGCCCCCGCGGCCCCAATGTCCTCCTTGGATATACGTCAGCTATTTGGCTGGCGCACAACTGAGGAGGTCGTGTACGTTTGTCCAGGCCTGGAAAGGGGGTTGGGATATTGGCGCATCACGGCACCAATATCCCCGCCCCCACCTCCCTGGCCTGGCCAGCCAATCGCCCCCTTCCCTGCCACTTCGGCCTGCTCTTCTCACACCCTCCCACCTCCCAGTGCAGGACTTACTTGTGTCCGGTGGTGTGGGGCCCGGAGTGTGGCGGTGTGAGTGGTGCCAGCCTCGGCACTGCAAAAGTGCTTTATGGCACTTCCACGACTCCTTAGGCTGGTGGAGCACACACTCCGCCGTCCTTTCAAGATTGTGCAGTTAAAAAAAGTATCCCCCTCCCATTTTTCATGATGTAGTAGCAGTCTTGATATCACCAGATCCTATTTCAGAAACTTCAGGTTTGGGGATGCATCCAATCTGATAAACCCAATTCCTTACTCTGCTGCATATTTGCATAGCAACAGGTGTGTTTGAGGTTGCCAGGAAATTTTCCATTTCTGATCAGGGTCGATGCAAGCCAGGCAGCAACAGGCGTACAAAAAGAATGGCATCCCAAGGAATCTGGGGGGAAGCATCTATGGAGAATGCAGAGCGGATATATCTGCTCTAGAATATGAAACAGAAAACACTTGCTAATTCAATGCACTTTCTCTGTGCTGGAAGATGCATTTTTGTTCATATTGCAGTAGGCATTTGGAAGAATAGAAAATAAACATATAGTACCCTAATGGGAGTGTTTCTGCAGTATGGAATTAAATTTCAACGGTGGAAAAGAACAATCCAAACAACCTATGGGGCTAGTTTAAAGCTGTGCTGAATATTTGGTGGAAGGGGTAGAAATTGTTCCCAAAAATGCTTTATGAGAATATTTACCTTTTTCAGTCCTATTTGCTACCAGTGGTTTTCCTAGTTGCTGCTGCTGCTTTGGTGCGATCTTTGATGCTGGGTAAGCTGGGTAAGCTGTTGATCGAAAGGTCGGCAGTTCGAATCCGCGATGGGGTGAGCTCTCGTTGCTTGGCCAGCTCCTGCCAACCTAGCAGTTCCAAAGCATGTTAATGTGAGTAGATAAATAGGTATTGCTTGCAGGAAGGTAAACAGCGCTCCGTGTTCCAGCCGCATGCTACGTGCTGCGGCAAGGAGAGTCATGCCGGCCACATGACCACGGAGGCGTCTTCGGACAACGCTGGCTCTTCGGCTTTGAAATGGGGATGAGCACCACACCCTAGAGTCGGACACGACTGGACTTAAATGTCAGGGGTCACCTTTACCTTTTTAAGCCGTCTTTTTCCTTTCTGTATTTCTCGCATGGGCTGTCTAAGCCAATCAGGGACCACATAGTGACTGTGATGGTGTGAAGATGTTACCTGACAAATCAGATGTGGAAATTTGTGCTCCCTTTCTGCTATTCCATGCCCTCCAAAGAAGGACTTCACAGTAGTTTTAGAATCAGTGAGTTAGGATCAAAACATCTTACCGATGCCCAACATGTTAATCTGGGATTGCCTTCCTGTTTGTTGTCTTGGTGTCCTGCAGTGCACATTCTGGGTTCCCTTATGGTTTCAAATGTTTCTTGCTACCTCTTTCCTGGATAGCTCTGTTAATAGCTTCTTCAACAATTAGAATTGGAGGAGAGAATAAATCAAAATCTAAGTAGCAGCTCTTTGTACTGATTTCAAGATCCCTTAGAGCTCTTTATACGCAGATGACTTACATCTAATATAGGGTCATTTACCCACCAGAAAGCAGAAGCGCATGCAAGAGAAAACGGTCATCTCTGTTCCTCAAAGGATGCTATGTTCTGGCTCCCTGTGGTGCAAAGGCAGTCAAAGATAACAAAATGGGTTCTAATTTCTGCCACTTCTGAGTACAGTCCTGGGTTTTTGTCTAACTGCTTATTTCTTACTTGAAGGGCTTCCCTGATGACAAAAATGTCTTTCTCCCAGTATGATGCCAGCTCAAATCATTTCTCTTTGCACTGAACCTCAGCATGATCTTTGAACCAGCTCCTTCTCCCACAGTCAAGCTTTCTTGTCCTGGTGATAGGAGACTTTCATGTTACGATTCAGGTCCATTAAGGCTACGATTGTTCAGTGAACAGGAGACATCCCCCTAAATATGTGGGTGGCTGCTTTTCAAAGACTGAAGCACTCGGCGGCTCTTGGTATCAGAAGCCTTTCTCTGCCCTTTATTGTAAGCTTCACCCCAGAATTCATAACATTTCTTCTGTCCCTTACACAATCCGATTCCAGCTATGACTCAGCCATTATGTTTTCAATTTGACGTTTACAACACTTTAAGTTGTCTTCGCATTAAAAAAAATTACATTGTATTCATTCCCCTGAAGTAATCTGTCACGGTAGCTGCAGCATTTGCACAGAACTTGAAGTGCAGTCAAGACTTAGGAAGACATATTGGGCAGTTCTTGCATTATTCAGATGTAATGACTGCAAAGTTCTACACTGGCTTCTTAAACCAAAGAACTGCAAAAATGAGACAGTCAGAGTCTCAGAGGGAATTAGGAACTAATATTTAATCTCTGTAGCAATCTTTGTGTTCTTTTTACGTGCTTGACTACGCCTAGATGCTCGCTGCTCTTTGTTAAAAACAGAAGATGAGTGTGCCCAAATCAAATTAAAGATTTGGGTCTTTAAATACTCAGTGCTTCCCAAATTTCTAAAAGGTGACACTATTTTTTGGGTGTGTGTGTGTGTGTAAAAATCGGTAAAAATATGTAAAAATAAAATTTATTTATTTATTTCCCCCCCTAAACAAACATTTAAAATCCTCATTTTTTACCGTGCGAGGATGGGGTATCGGCTGGGCGCGGGAGCCATGAAGCGAGCCATGAAGCGAGCGAGAGCAGCAGCGGACAGAGTCCAGGGCAGCGGACAGAGGGAAGCAGCAGGCAGGGAGGCAGGCAGGGCCAATCTGGGGAGCGGAGCGGCAGCGGATGGAAGAGGAAGTCAGTGCCTCTCTAGGCACCTCCCCAGTCTCGCTGGTGAGTCACCAGCGAGACTGAAGTGCCTCCTAGAGAGGCACTGACTTGACTTCCTCTTCCGAGTCGCCCGACTCGGACTTGGACTCGGGTGACTCGGGGCCCCAAGTCCAAGTCGCCTGAGTCCAGCGCCCCCCCAGAAGCTGGCGCCCGGGGCCACAGGGCCCCCTATATAACGACGCCACTGGACTTGGTGACATGCCACATATACAGAGAGCTGCTTTTCCAGGGATTCCAGATGCAACTTGAAATCTGCAGTGGAAGGACAGAGGAAACCGGTAGAGTGGCAACAAGAAATGGAAAGAGTACCAGGAGTCTTATGGCACAAACCCGTCAGGTTAGCTCAGATAGAGAGGGAAGCGAGGAATGGGATGTGAGGTTTGGAACAGTTGGGGCTCAGCTAGCTGAGCTTGCTATTCTGACAATTTACTTGTCAAATTACTTGTCAAATGAATTTTATTTAAATTAATTAATTCTTTTAATTAATTGATTGATTATTGGGGGGGGGGTGTTTCGGTTTAGAACCGGGAAAATCTGGTAAGCCTAGGCCAATGCTTCTTCCCAACACAGAGTGCTGGGGGGGGGGGGAGACAAGGCTCTCCAGAAGAAATGGCTAACAAGCCCTGCCTCCAGCCAACCCAGGCACTGCAATTGGGTGCCAGTCTCCCTGACAAGCCTTTCCTTGTGGAGGGGCAGGACAAGGCAAAGATGTCCCAGCCTCCCAAATCCTGGTGAAGGGCGGCATTTTGGGAAAACTGGTTATAATCAGGGTGATGATTAATCCAGATATGGGTTTTTTTCCCCCTTCTTGTTTCTTATTTGTTTACCTTTTCTAGAAGCATCAACATTACCCTAATATCACATAGTGGTGAACAAATAGGGCAGTTGCTGCTTGCTTTCTTACATCTCATCCACGTTCTGTTTTTCTTTCTCACTGATATGTACGATTGCTGCATTGGTAGGATTTTCAGAAGCTCAATGAGCTCAGGGGAATAAAAAATACAAGTTCTTGCATTTGCTGTACGTATTGCAGGCTCACCTTTCAGTGAAAACCTAATTGTCTAATTCTGTCCTCCTGACATTCAGAACCACTCTACTAAGTGAAACACAGAAAAAGCTTGGAAAGGCCTTATTCACCACTGGTTGCTGAGGCAGAGAAACAATTATCTGCCACTGGACATGCTAAGTGCCATTCACTTTATTGGTACTTCTGAATCAGGCCGCAAGTAGAATTTTCAGCATGCACTTTGTAAAAAAACAGAAACAAAACTCAAATCTGGAAGCAACATTGAAAGCACCTCTCTGTTAGATTGCAGTATTTAGACTAGTATTAACATTAAGAAGCAACACTCTTGTTTTGTAGATTCACAAACTCAAATTTGGGACAGGCAAATCACACTGACATTTTTTGAAACCAGGTAGAAACGTGGCAGGGCCTGCCATTGTGTAAGAGAAAGGAAATCATAATGTAAATGAACTTTATACAGTATTTAAAATGCCAGTTACCTGTTAAGTGATATACAGCCCAATCCTATTGGGCCTCTGCACTGCTGGAACTCCCATTCTGCAAGTTTGCAGCCGCGGCTGTGTGTCAGCAAAACCAGGGCGGGAGCAGGGGGTGGGTGGAATGGGAGAGGGGAGGGAGGCGTGTTGAGGCTGGGAAGAGGGCAATATAGGTGGCGGCAGCGCCATCCACTGGCGTCGCTGGAGGTGGGGCAGAACGCTAAGTTCCGCACTGCGCTGACCTCCGTTACCGGCATGAGGCGGCCCCACCCCCTCACCTTCGGAGCCAGTCAGTCTCCTGTGCGTTGCCTTCGCCCCAAACTGGCTCCAAAGGCGAGGGGGCGGGGCCGCCTCGTGCTGGTAACGGAGGTCAGAGCGGTGCGGAACTTAGTGTTCTGCCCCACCTCCAGCAACACCACTGGCACCATCACTATCCTATCCTTCCTGGCTTCAATTCGCCTTCCGAGGTCCACTCAGATTTCTGCCAGCAAAATCACTGGTGCAGGTCTGAGTAGACCCATTTGGTCAGTGGAGGCTTACCCCCTTACTCAGAGGAGACCTCTAGGATTTCTCCCCTGCAGGATGCAGTGTGACTCCATTGGCACAGCTTCATTAGCAGGGTTTTTTAGATAGGGTTGGGCTGTTAGTAATCTTGAAATGATAATTTCTTCGAGTTTTAAGGTTACCAGGTGGTCAGATACATCTAAAACAGAAGTCATCTGAGGGGGGACCTTGTGATCTCACTGGACTGACTACTTTTGAAAAATGGGGAGGGAAAATCTGTTACAGGAAAGGATCTGGACAGACAAGGGGCGGGGCTAACGGTGGTCCAGAAATGACCTAAACTTTGCTGCCTATCTGTCTGAGAAAAAAGCAGAACAATGGAGAAACAGATGGAGAGAATCTCATTATTTTCAGGAAACTGAGAAGAACCTATTATATTTCTCAAGTGCTCCTCATTGTGAAGGGCACTCTGAATTGGTCATCAAGTTTAAACCTCTTTTATCTTGCTTCTTTGGATTTACAAAACCCCTACCTGCTCAATTCTTTCCTTCAAAAACAGGCAGGGCTTAGCCAAGCTTTTTTATTAAAAAAAAATAAAGTCTTACAACCCTCGAAGCCTCAAAGCAGAATCATCCACATGTCAGGACCCCCCACAGATTACTTCACATAATCCTTGCCACTTCAAGCAGAGGGTAGCAATAATAATGGTGTGAGATCCAAAAATGGGGGGATTTAGACAGCAGATTTCTGGATCCTGCCTTATGCTTTTGGCTAAGAACTAAATTGCTCTGCAACAGGAGCTGAGCTGATATGTGTCTTTTTCATCCCACATTTGTTCTCCGGAGGTAAAGTAGGTGGCAGAGAGAACTTCTGAAAGCTATTGTGATAGTGGGGCCTCAGGCCCTAGAAGAAGTCACAAATGAGTGATAGTCCCCCCATGAACAACAGGAACCATGGGAAACATACTTAAAATAGTTCCTAAGACCCACAACCTGAAAACTAAGCCCCTGTCAACCAAAGTAGTTCCCAAGGTCCCACCCAGAGGCGTCTCTCCGGTAGGGGCGGGGCTGTAAGTATCGCTGCGGTCATAGTCTCTTTACCGAGCGAGGAGGAGGCAGCCCCGCCCCCTCACTGTCCGAGCCAGTCCCCTACGGAGAAACCGGCAGGGAAGAGACCCTGCCTGCTGCTTTCTCCGTAGGGGACTGGCTCGGACAGTGAGGGGGCGGGGCTGCCTCCTCCTCGCTCGGTAAAGAGACTATGACCGCAGCGATACTTACAGCCCCGCCCCTACCGGAGCGAAGCTAGTGGTCCCACCCCAGTGCCCACCCCACTCATCTCTGTAAAGGGTGTGGAAGGGAGAACTCACAGCAGGCATAGGCTGTAGGGGGGCCTCTAGGACCAAGTCCACTCTCAATGGCATAATCAAGTGGTTGACAGGCAACAGATCTTGCGAACTACTTGCTGTTCCATAAAAAAAAGGTAAAGGTGACCCCTGACATTTAAGTCCAGTCGTGTCCAACTCTAGGGTGTGGTGCTGATCATCCCCATTTCAAAGCCGAAGAGCCAGCATTGTCCGAAGATGCCTCCATGGTCATGTGGCCGGCATGACTCTCCTTGCCGCAGCGCGTAGCATGCGGCTGGAACACGGAGCGCTGTTTACCTTCCCACAAGCTGTACCTATTTATCTACTCGCATTAACATGCTTTGGAACTGTTTCCATACAACCATATTAATCTTGAATGCCTACCCAGACATTCTCCAAATTAATCCATACTAATTGGACTTATTCAAATGTGACATGGGCTGTGTGTGTCCACCCATCTCTAGAGAGAAGAGTTCCAAACAAGACACCTGAGACACAAACTACAAGAGGGAAGAGATTCAGTGTGCTGACTCATATGAATGGTCAGAGGCGTCTCTCCGGTAGGGGCGGGGCTGTAAGTATCGCTGTGGTCATAGTCTCTTTACCGAGCGAGGAGGAGGCAGCCCCGCCCCCTCACTGTCCGAGCCAGTCCCCTACGGAGAAACCGGCAGGGAAGAGACCCTGCCTGCTGCTTTCTCCGTAGGGGACTGGCTCGGACAGTGAGGGGGCGGGGCTGCCTCCTCCTCGCTCGGTAAAGAGACTATGACCGCAGCGATACTTACAGCCCCGCCCCTACCGGAGCGACGCTAGTGTGAATGGTTACTGTGAAACACAAGTCAGTAATTGTGGGAGGGGAAGCAGAAGAAGGGAGCATGGGAGCACACAACTCATACACACACAGTGTGTGTGTGTCTGCCATACACACACTGCCAAACCATGACGCTTTGGGTCCCCCTATGGCAACTTTGGGCTCCCTTATGGGGGAGAAAGGAGGGATAGAAATTCAATAAATAATAATAACTAATAATGACTTATGGCCCAATCCTATTGGGCAATTATGACAGCAGATCTCGCAATCCGCCCCCCCCAAGCACTGCAGTGGTGCCGTAAGTGTTCTGCCACTGTCATGTGCATTGGAGCCACCGGCACAAATGGCTGGAGGCTCCACACACCCACCAGAGATGGACCCAGCCCGCATTGGTACAGATAGGGTGCCAGCAGGGGTGGATCATGGCTGGTTCTGGGCAGGGAGTAGAGGAGGGCAGGGGGCAGGAGGGGTGAATACTTGACATGCAGACAAGGCATGTCAAGTACTTTGCAGTCAGAAAAGTCTATATAAATGCTCATGATGATGATGATGATGATGATGTCCATATAGGATCTTGGAAAGTAGGAAATACTTATTTCATATTTTGTGCACTGACCAATGTAAACAAGCTCAGAGTGGCTGAATAGTCACGTTTTAAATCAGGGGTGGGGAACCAATTTGCGATGGCGGGCCGTGTGCCCCTCCATCGCAAATGTATACCCCGGAGCGCGCGCGCGCGCCGGGGGGGCACCCACCCACCCACCGCTCTCTTTACCTCCCCCCCCCGCTCTCCTTACTTGTTTCAGGCGGCCGGTAGGCCGGCCGATTTACCCCCCCCCGCGCGCGCGTGAATTTACCTCCCTCCCACCCACCCACCCACCGCTCCCTCCCTCCCTCCCTTCCTCCTTCCCTCCCACCGCTCGCACCCACCCACCCACCCACTCGGTAAGCGCCCACCCCCATAGCTCTCACCTTCCCTTCTCTTCAGCTTCTCTTCTCTTCAGCCGCCGCCGCCGTTGGTGGCGGTGGCCGCGCGCGCTCACCTCACCCAGCTCTATTCAAACCTTCCCGGCTGTTAGAGACATGCGCATAACAGCCGGATTGAGAAGGAGTCGCGCGACCCCTTTTCAACCCGGCTGTTATGCGCATGTCTCTAACAGCCAGGAAGGTTTGAATAGAGCCGGGTGAGGTGAGCGCGATCTCCGGTCCGAGCCCGCGCGGGCCGGACCAAATGGAATCGAGTCCAGGCTCGCGCGGGCCAGACCGGATCACCGCAGGGTCCGGATCCGGCCCGCGGGCCGCCGGTTCCCCACCCTTGTTTTAAATGATTCAACTTTCAGCATTATTCTGAAAATATTGCACACATTCCTTTCCTGCTCAGTCTGAAAGCTAACATGGCTTAAATATTTCTCATTATCAAAACTATTAAATGATGGAGACCTTTCAATCAGATTTCTGTTCACAGGCTGTCACAAACATTAATCATTTTCTTATTATAAGTGTCTCTGATGTGAAGCTGGTTTGGATGAATTTCAAGGATCTTCCTTACACTCATTGGCAAACATAACTTTGCTTTCAAGGCGGACAAATCTTTAAATGTCTTGAACTCTGTTCACAAGAAAGAAATTAGTCTTCTATTTATAAAGATTATTTTTAATCCACAGCATTACAAATCCAAACTTACCGGTGAATTATAGAAAGACAAAAAACAAAAATAAAACATCATGAGCAACTATATCAATCTTTAAATTCCAAACAAACAAAACAATGTTCTTAATGCCGTGGCCATATCCAGAAACAGGATTTCTTGGGGATGAGGAGGAGACAATTGTTGATCTAGACCAGTGTTTCTCAAAGTGTACTCCTAGGAGATCTGGGGCTCTGTGAGACCCCTTCAGGGGCTCCACGATCACATCATAAATGGTCGCCATCTGCCCCCTGCCCAGTTTGCCCATCCCTTCCTCCCACTTCCCCTGTTCCTGGCTCTCCTTCCTTATTCCCATCCTGTTCTGGCTCTTCACTGGTATTTGGCATTGGGCTTGACTCTGTGCATGTTCTGGCACTCTGGGGCTTGCCGAGACTCCGCCCATGCACGCGTAGGGCTCCCTGAGACTCCATTTAAGAGTGTAAAGGGTTCCAGAGACAGAAAAGTTTGAGAACCACTGATCTAGACAATCAAAGAGGCAGTGAAGCATCATGGCTAAAAAACATAGTTACAAATCAGGATTTAGAGAATCCTGCTTACCAACCTTAGGGAAACCATTCCTTCTCAGCCTCATCTCTCCAGCTGGTATGTGGTAGTGGTTCCCAAACTGAGAGGCGCGGCTCCCAGGGGAGCTGTGAAAACCAGCCAGGGAAGCCGCGGAGTGCCACAGAATCTTCTCAGAAAACAGCACAATGCCATTTGGCAGACATCAACATAATGTAATGGGGAGTTGCAGCCAATGGTCGCCAATGGTCAAGGGAATTGCAGTTGAAAATGTTTGGGAAATATTTGGGGATAGCAACACAGCTCAATTCTATGCATGTTTACTCAGAAGTACTTCCCAATGAGTTCAATGGGGCTTAGGGCCCAGTCCAGCCTAACTCAGGCACAGTTGAGGCCCAAGTGTGGCCCAACTGGGGCCCAAACTAGGACCGAGTTAGGCTGCAACTGTGCCTGAGTTAGGCTGGAGGCTACAGCAGTGGGCCAGGATCGAGGCAAAACTTACCGCAGAGGCAGGCAGGCCCCTGTGGGGAGCTGTCAGTCTTGTGGAAGCGAAGAGCCCCCTCCTCAGCTCATCTGTGTGCACCTACCACAGCTGCTGCAGCGTTCGAAGCAGAGGGGCAGCCACAGGTGGGCCTGCAGGCACTGGGCGTGCGACAGTCAGCGGAAGGGCAGAGGTTGTGCCAGTGCCAGCTGCCCCAGGGCACCCTGGGCATTAGCCACCTGCCGCAGGGGGGAGTGCCACTGCCCTCCCTCCTGCAGAAGGCGATGCCACCCCCAAGCCATGTTGAGGCTGCACGTGGGAGTCATGGGGGGGAGGGGGGGAACGTCACACACAAGGGGGGTCTCATGAAGTCTGGAACCGCCTCTGCCAGGACATGCCCGTCCACTGCCTGAAGCCCTGGGCCTCCAGGGCCGTGGCTATGCCCACAAAGAAGGCATCCCGGCATGACTTCTGCTCCGTGCCCCGGCCAAGACCGAGAGATGCCTCGGGCTTGTCTGCTGCGAGCGGGAAGGGCTCACGCAGCTCATCACACCCCCAGATGGGGCAACGTCGGCGCCTCGCGGCAGGCGCTCTGGCGGGGTGGGGGATGCCAGCGTCCATCATCAGGGAGTGGGAGGGGAGGCAGGCACACAGACAGGGGGTGCTGGGGAGGGGCACGGGAGGGTCAGAAACAGACAGACAACAAGGCTGGTGGGAGAGGGATACAGGGAGAGGGGTCTGCCGAGACCAATAGGGACACAGGGGTCACTTCGCAGATGGAGGCAATGCAGGAACGGGCGCCTCTCATGCAGATGGACCGACGGCGGTAACGGACGCCGTTGATGGGCGGAAACGGACGCCGTTGACGGGCGGAAACGGACGCCGTTGACGGGCGGACCGAGGGCAGAAATGGACGCCGTTGACGGGCGGAAACGGACGCCGTTGACGGGCGGACCGAGGGCAGAAATGGACGCCGTTGACAGGCGGAAACAGACGCCGTTGACGGGTGGACCGAGAGTGGGTGAGAGCCCCGGTTGATGAAAGGGCTCTTCACGGACGTGGCGGACGTGCGCCACGTCGCCTGTCAGTGGTTGCCTGCCTGAGAGGCCCCCCAACTCCCCCCTCCCCTCTGAGCCCTGAGGGTCTGGCAGCCCCCCTGCTGTGTTCTCCCTGGGCTGGCTGTGGCAGGCCCTGGCTGGGATTCATGCAGGGCCTTGTGTGCTGGGCGCTGTCTCTGTGTGCGTGGGGCAGTGCTTGTGCAACATTGGGGTCATGTTGTTCAAGGGGTCTTTGCCCAAGGGGCATCTTTATTGTTCTGGAACATTGGCAGAGATGGCCAGGCGAGGCTGCCAGGGGGTAGGCACAGCAGCCACTCAGAACGTAGCAGCAGCAGCAGGCGTGCCTGGAGACGCAGGCTCTTCCCCTGTGGAACCACAGCCTGCTCCATAGAAAGGGGAGGGACAGCAAGTAGGCAGCCAGGGAGGTGGAGCAGCAGCAGCAGCTGAGGAGGGTTGCAGGGCAGGCTCCCAGACCTCTGGCAGCATCGAGGCAGACGACCATAGGGCAACCAGACTGCGGGCCGAGGGGTGCTCCCCAGACGGTCAGTGGTAGTGGGCATTCCTGGGGGGATGACCACCTTGGGGGGTGTTCCATGGCAGCTGGTGTGTGGTAGCACTCCCCATTGAAGGAATGCCAGTGTGCCGGTTGCAAAGGCCTGTAGGGAGAGAAATCAAACACAGCTGAGTGGTGTGAGACACATAGCCTGGTCTGCGCTCCTTCCCTGGGTGTAAGGTGAGCATGATCCTGTAAGGGAAAGGGGTCACAGAGAGAGACAACAACACAACTTGGGGGTCACAACCATGGCAATCCTAGCAATACTGACCTGTCAGTAGACCCTGTGGAGAAAAGAGGGGGGGGGGAACAGCTGGTGTCTACATAAGGGTTACAGTTCAACACTCATGGCATTGTGTGCTCACATTAATACAGGCAGCTATGAGACAAGACATTGGTAAAGAGGCATATCATGGCAGGCATTGCAGGCAGCTATGAGACAAGACATTGGTAGAGAGGCATATCATGGCAGGCATTGCAGGCAGCTATGAGACAACACATTGGTAAAGAGGCATATCATGGCAGGCATTGCAGGCAGCTATGAGACAACACATTGGTAGAGAGGCATATCATGGCAGGCATTGCAGGCAGCTATGAGACAACACATTGGTAGAGAGGCATATCATGGCAGGCATTGCAGGCAGCTATGAGACAACACATTGGTAAAGAGGCATATCATGGCAGGCATTGCAGGCAGCTATGAGACAACACATTGGTAAAGAGGCATGTATCCTACCTATATTTCTCTATGCAAAGAGGCAGAAGTCAGACCACATGTCTGCACAACCCCTGCACTTACCTGCACTTACCTGCTGGTGTTGTTGCCTGTGGGGGGGGGGAGAGGGGCTGGGAGAAAGACATGGGTTAGCAAACACTTGCATGGAGAGAGCTGCCCAGGCACAGGAGTAAACAGTTTGGCCACAGGCAGAACAGCCCTCTCTGCCCTAGAGGGGGGCAGAGAGGAGAAGAGAAGAGAAGAGAGGTGTTAGAAAATTTTCAAAGTCCCACTTTGTGGCTGCTGGGGGACAGAACCCCACGCCACGTGCTCAGAGAGAGAGAGAGAGAGAGAGTGAGTGGAGGGCTGGGGCTGGGCTTTTGTGGGAGAGAGGCTGGGTGGGGCTGGGTGCTGATAGGGTAACTATTTGGGTCCATGTCCAGAGTTCGGCCACACCTGTTCGGTCCCAACTCAGTCCCAACTCGGGCCCAGGGTGTTAGAACTTTTCAGGAGAGGGCTGGTGTAGGTAAGGTAAAATGGATCCTATGGGTCTCCTCACATTTGGGTCCACCCTTTTTGCTGGCCCAAATTTTGGGCCTGAGTTGGGCTCGAGGGGGCGTGTCAGGGGGTTGCCAATGTCTGGAACCGGACCAAATTTCGTAACCGCCCCCGTCACACCCCCGACACGCCCCCGACACACCCACTTTTAGGCTGCAATTGTGCCTGAATTGTGCAGTTGTGCCTGAATTGTGCCTGAACCCAATTCAGTCCCAATTGCAGCCCAACTCAGGCACAATTCAGGCACAACTCGGGCCTAAAGCACTTGGGCTGCAATTGTGCCTGAATTGTACCGCAGTTGCCTTAGGCTGGACCGGGCTGTTACTCACACATAACAGCAGAATCCTATATAGTACCTGTCTACTCAGAAGTAGTTCCCATTGTGTTCAATGGGACTCTCAGGAAAGTGTGTTTAGGACAGTAGACTAACAGCCCAATGCTGTCTAGGTAGGCTGCAGCACAGGCGTAGAGCCCATCCTGCATCCTATCCAGACAGGACCCAGCACCGGCTGGAACACTCTTTGGGGGAAAAGGACGTTTGTTCCCTTACCTTGAGTACAGCCCAGCCGCCCCGATGGGTCTACTTGAATGAGTAGATATGCATAGGATTGGGCTGTTAGTGCATATAGGATTGCAGCCTTACAGTGTTGTGACGATTACATCACAATAATATATGTGAAGCACTTTGTACACACAGTCCTATATCAGTGTTAGGTATTATTATGATAAACGCTCATGTAAAAAGAAAGGTCTTCACCCTTTTCCAAACCCTTGAAATGAATTTGCCAGAAGAAGATGAGTTCAATCCAGGTCCCAGAGTGCTTTTGGGACGTGAATACTGTGGGTTCTGTTCTCCCACAGGAGGAGGCCATGGAGTTAGTAAGGAGAAGATGCTGCTGGCAACTCCTTCTCTCACCCCACTCCACTTTCAAAACCTGCAAGGACAGGTGGGTTGTATAGGCCCCCACCATCACCAAGGCTCACAACCTTTGGCCAGGACCTTTGCTCCACCTGACTGACTTCTGACACAACCTATGCTGAAGAGCATCCCTCATGACAGAGCTCCATGGGGAGGATTCTGCTAAGTTAAAGGTTCTGACGTTGAGATAATGGCAATGGCAGCCACCACAGGTGTTTGCCGATGACCTCAAGGCCTTGAGGAACACGTAGGGCCCAAGTGGATGAAGGCTTCAATTAACATTCCAATTCATTCACTCAAGAGTCATGCAAATCACAAAAAGCACCAGAAATTACATTGCACAAACATTACTTTGACAGAGAACTATTTTTTCCCTGAGTTTAAATTAAAAAAAAAAGATAATGTTGCTAGAAATTTTGTACTCCTTTTGTACTCAGCTTTACAATGAGGTACTGGAAAACGTAGCTACTGGCTAGTTTCCTTCATATCGTTCTGACTGATGTCACTGTGTAATATTTCATGGGTGTTCATTAGCCTTACAAGCTTTATCGGGTATAGTTACTTCAGGCGTTTGATCTTCCGTTTTGCTTTTTTGGTGTGTGTGTGTTTTAGAACAGACCATACGTGGCATTTCTAATACTGCATATTTGAATGCCATTTGCAATCTTTGCCAACACACTATATCCAAAAGTTTCCTTGGTGACAAGTGAACAATATGTGTGTCAAGATCAGATTTTAATATTTTAAAACCCTGCTAATGCCTTTACAGTACCCCGTCATGAGCATCTGCTGCCGTTGCTGGTGAAGCGGTTGAAAATGAAACTGATTGAAGCTTCCTGGGGGCTTCACTCAAAGTTTTTTGTTGAAATCTTTCTACAAGGATCTTTCATATTCATGATCCCCTTAACAAAGAAGAGGCCCATATTTTTGTATGTGCTCTGTGTAAAATAATCAAATATTTTCCCATCACCAAATCAAGATTCTCCCCTTTAGGGGTCGATTAGGGAAATATCCTGAAATATGTTTTTCAGCATTTGTAAGCCAAAACCAAGTGGATATCTCATCGGGCCTGAGAGATATTGATGAATCCCTGAAAACGCATTGTACCCCTTTTTACCCCTTTAGGGGCGGAATTTCTAAAAATCCCTTCTTATTGGGTGCTTACGTCACGGATGGAACATACTCCCCGAATTCCATGTGTCTAGGCCCAGGGGTTTGGGTTGGGCAGTGATGAGTCAGTGAGTCAGTCAGGACTTGTTCTTTTATATATAGAAGATTTGATTTTATCCCTTGCACACAGAGGGCCTTACCTCAGCTTTTCTGCTTGACCACATGAACTACTCCGTCTCTGTTCATATTTTGCAGGGATTGTCATGGCTTATCACGATCTGAGTATTTGGGGACCTGAGTATTATTTTGTTGTCACACTGTTTAACATACATGAGTGTGGATGACCCTACCTGCCTCCTCCACCATCTTTGGACTTCTGTGGTTTCACATACTTCAGAGTGCCCTTCTATTATTACTTTTTGCCCAGATCATTTGTTGATCACTTTTCAACAACAACTACAAAAGTTCATACAGCAGTTTACATAGCAAAATAAATGAAAAGATTCCCTGTCCCAGACGGCTCACCAACTTTTAACAAGGCACAACAGACACACCATCAGGCACAGTGGCAGAGAGGCTGTACATGAACTCAGAAATCCACCAGCAGTTCCTCTGTAGCCACCACGAGGTTCCTCATCTCTGTAACTTTCAGGGAGGCCTTAACAGTCAGTCTGGGAACTACTAGTTTTTTCAGCTACTTCCTCTCATGCACAAGGATTGGAGAATGGCAGCTGGGTGACAAACCCAATAAAGACTATGATGGCCATGAGATGGGTGGAAACTGGGTTGGGAGGTCTGGTATTTGGATGGCTGGGATAGGCATCAGGAAGGCAGGTATGTGGGCAGCCATTTCCTGCAGTGTCAACAGTAGCGCAGCTGACAGGGGCAGGGGGCCCACACCCCTTGTGGCCATTTTCCAGCAACTCCGTTGGCAAAGGGGCGTGATCGGCGAGGCGGCGGTGCATGAGTTGACCCCTTCTGCCCACCCTCGCCTCCATATGGCTCCAGATGGAGCCATTCTGTAAGTGAGCGCAATGCAACATGCAGGCACCGGGGGGGGGGGGGTGTCACAAGGCCTTGTGATGTCACCCTGGCCCCGGGCACTGGCTGGGCCGGCAACGCTGCTGAATGGCAATGGCTCTGGTGATTGGTTGGGCAATGTTTTTTCAAACAGGCACCATCTGCCTCCATATTCTGCCTCCCACAGTTTCTTTTTGAGTGGCCATTTGGACACCAGCAAGACACAGGAAGTCACTGAGTCTTTGCACTTCCTCACCCACACCTGCCTTTCTCCTGTGTGTCTTGATTGAACTGTTATCTGGTGGCAGCACTAAAAGGAAGGGATTTATGCTGCTGCCTCTGCCCTGGTGGTCAGAAACATGGCAGTGGCAGCAGCATTAAGGGTGCTGCCTCTAGAGAATCGTGCACAATGATGCCAGTAAAAGTTTTTGCAAAGTTTCTACCCTTCAAGAAACTACATTTGGTCCAGGGGCCTTCACTTGCTGACCCCATCTAAAGACATTTCAGGGAAAATGCTTTTCACTCTCAGGAACCCTGCCACAAAATTACTGTATGAGAGTTCATGACTCAACGGGAATTTGTACTGAAGCCTCTTAGATCCAAGGCCAAAGCTCTGTTCATTGGACCCCATTGGTTGTTAGACCCTAGGACACAGTGAGGCATTGAGCAGAAAGCTAGAAACCTTTTTCGAGGTCCATTTGTGGAAAGCCCGATTTTGCTAATAGATTTCTGCTGGCAAGCTGCCAATTTTGAAAGTGCAGCCTCTGAGATATATTTCTTTTTTACTTAGGACTCATTAGCAAAAAGCAGCTGTTGCTTCATTCAGTATTAATGTCAGCCATAATGAAAGACACCCACTTGTGGGAAGAGGTGAATTTGGGGGAGGTGTAAGAGAGAGCGAGAGCGAGAGCACGCGCGCGCACACACACACACACACACACACACACACACACACACATAAAGAAGGACTCTGCACTAAATTACAAAGTATCAACTAGATTGGATTATGTGGAAGGCACCCATTTTGTGGCCCACTCTTCAAGGAATAATGATGAGAAGTCATGTGTCTTTATTCTCACGAATAAACATTTGGTAACTGTAAGCCAATGAGGCTCTGATATCTGCAGAGGACAGGTTCCTGCCACCCCCACCCCCCGTGGACACCGGGAACCCACTGATAGGGGGAATGCTATCCCCTGAGCGCTCCTCCGCACCCATTACCTTTGTTTTTCTTCATAGAGCTGGTGCCAGGGGCAGCATGTTTTTTGCTTAACCGAAATGCTATAAGCAGCATGCTACTGATAGCGACGAAGCAGGCAAGCAGTCTGCACGCTAGAGAGGCTCCATTGGCTTCCTGCTTCCTGTTTAACTGATCTTCTCTAGCATGCAGGCTGCTTGCCTGTTTCGTTGCTAGCCTATAAGGAGCCTAACAGCCCAATCCTGTGTAACTCTTGCACCGGTGTAACAGTAGATCCCCTGGTGTAAGAGCATTCAGATGCCCCCGGAATGCCTCCTGCACCGGCGGAGTTGTGCCGCCGTCTGTTCCACGTCCGAACTGCACATGTGAGGTATCCGAGTGGGGTTACACCGGTGTCCGTCCTGCGTCCGTCGGCATATGGCAAGTTACACAGGCATAAGTGCTCTTACCTCGGGGGATCTACTGTTACACTGGTGCAAGAGTTACACAGGATTGCGCCCTAATCCTCGAAACCTCACTATACGGGGGTGGTGGTGATATTCTGTAATCTAGACACCTCTCTCTCTCTCTCTCTCTCTCTCTCTCTCTCTCTCTCTCTCTCTCTCTCTTCCTAGTATTAAAGGAAGCAATAACATTCTTTGTGAAAAAAATGAGAAATAACTGAGGTGCACTTGGGACAGATATATGCATTTTCAATGAAAAGGTACAGAGCACAAAACCAAGTATCTGATCCTTTCATTTATTTTATTTATGTGTGTTGAAATATATATGTGAGCAGCTATATTAAGTAAAAGGAAATTGGGAATTGGAGAAGGATAAACAAAGTGTGTCTACAGGAAACATAAATATCCGGCATCTTTATAGCAACAGAAGCTTACCAAATGGAATGTCTATGAAGGCAAATCAAACCTGTGAGTTTGATTTGCACCACAATCCCATTCTTGAAAATGCAGAAAATGATTAAGCACTGGAGGAATGAAAATGGATGATTCACAGAGTTAAAATGAAAGGCTTTCTCTTACAGATTGACATCAACGTTATCCATACTATACCAGAAGTCAGAGGCATCGCTATACGGGGCCCCAGTGACATCACTGCTGCTGCTATGCATCCCTTCAGAGACGCAGGCCGGGTGGGTGGGCCAAAACAACCACTGTCTCCGCTGCTGCCACCCGCTCTTCCAGCCAACACACAGCGTGATTAATGCCCCCGCTGCCCACTTTGTCACCCTCCCACGTGCTGCCTGGGGCCCCCTGCCCCTTCCCCCTCCGCTTCTGCCAGCAGTTCCTTATAGGAAAAGCCCTGAAGAATCTTGAGATTGCAGCAGACATAGTTGCACACATTTCCCACAATTCAAAGGGGGGCGTGCACATATAGCCTCTACATGCACTTTTCTCTATCAAGTTTGCTGCCCTTGGACCAAACCTCTAAACTAACTTTTTGAACGAGAAAGATTTAAAGACTGTGGGGCAGTTTTGAACAAACACCTCTGTTTGTCGAGTTAAAAATAATAAAATCCGGGTTTTCAGGCCATTTATTTAAAAGATTAAAATCAATCCAATCCTCTGCTAACGTTTCGCAGGAGTCTATGCTGCCCAGCATCCTCAGAGCAGCAGTCTCTCCAGTTGCTTCAAAGAGACACTGAATAGCAGCAGTCATGGGCTTCCTTCCTGCTTAAATAAGCTTAACCGCCCACACACGCCTTCTCTGATCAGGGAACTTGTTAACGAGGTGTGAAACAGCAGTGATTGATGCAATTGCTTCACTTAGCTGCAGTTACATTGAAGACAAACCTCTGTTTGTGTGCCTCTGTGTACATGTGTGTGTGTGTGTGTGTGTGTACGTGATGGGTTCCCCTTAAACACTACCACCCATTTCCCATCCTCACCTCATCCTCTTTGCATGAGGTAGATAACAGATGGTGCTGCACAATTGGTTAGTGCAGTTTGAAGAGTAGAGCGCAAGCAGTCTTTAGGATGGCTCTGCCCATTGGTAGTACCAATTTGGTACCTCAGAGTATGTGTGGCTAGAGAAGTGGCCCCTCCTCCCAGGGAATCAGTCTGTGATTGGCTGGTTGCTTTATGGGACTGCAGAGGAACTTTTTGCTGGTGGTGAGGTTCTGCCTGCTCTGGACTGATCAAAAAGTGTGGTGTCGTCTCTTAATTTAGTAGGTCACAGTTGGCAGGGATAGTGCAAGACAAGGATTAACAATAAGAATCAGTGTTCATTCTGAGGCTAGCAGATTGGTTACAAGGAGGCCAATATCAGGGTCTACCAAAGACTGGGCGATGCGGGTGCTGGAAGGAACCCCTTTATGCAATGCTTGCAAAGTCTCCCCATAGTCTTGACATCTTGGGGTGGACGCTCCAATTTAGAGCTTCCTCAACCCTCTTTTCAGAGAGAGACACTGAGAATCTTGCATTGTCATTTGTCGATCAAAGCTGTGAGTCAGTGTGGGAACATTCAGGAAAGGGGAATAGGTAGTGACTGTTGTCTTCTCCAATGTAGAAGCCCACACTAGAAGGAATGGGGTCTCATGACAGCACCCACTGCAGTAAAGCTCAAATACCATGTCTTGGGTATTTATTGGGGTACACGGGCAATTTTTCTGCAAGCATGTCAACTAGAGACATACTTTGGAAGGAAGGATGGAGGGAGATCAGCCAGAAAAACGGAATTCCTACCTGGGAATGTCCTGTTCTGAGAGGAGGAAGGGTTGCATTCGTTGACTCTTGGGTATTCCCCTCCCACTCCACGAGTCAGAGTCGGATTGGACGAAAAGCTCCCCCTTGTGGGAGGGCATCCTCTCGTTAACCCAGTCCAGAGCTGTAATGAACGAAAGAAGGCACGGGCACCTGGCTGAGGAGACTAAAAACAGCAACTACCCCAAGGTGCGCATAGAAAAGGTAAACAGTAAACCAACAGTAACAGGAAAACAAGAAAAAATGGCAGTCCAGAGACAGCCTCGGGTGCCAATAAAAATCCTGGCAACAGACAAAACTGGCATTAGAAACAAGAAACACAGTAAAGGTGTCAGGTCCGAAGCACAGCTAACGTAGTCAGGCACAAGACAGTAGCTAACCGATCCCTCCCCATGAGAGGAGAAAAAGGACCAACCGGCCTCACTTAGAGACGATGACCGGCACCCATCCCTAGAGCCGCCGCGACAAAGGGCGGGACGAATGCAACCCTTCCTCCTCCCAAAACAGGACATTCCCAGGTAGGAATTCCGTTTTTCTCTGGAGGGAGGAAGGGTTGCATTCGTTGACTCTTGGGATCTCTCAGAGCAGTATTTGGTAGGGTGGGAAAAGAGCGGCGGTCTACTAACGTGCAACCACCCTCTGCAATACCCTCCTCCCAAAGGAGGAACCCGTAAGCCCAGCCAAGTCCACTCTATAGTGACGTACGAAGGTATGTATTGAAGACCACGTCGCCGCCCTTCAAATGTCGGCAACCGAAGTGGCCCCCTCAAATGCAGCTGAAGTAGCCGCACCTCTAACTGAATGGGCGGTAATTCCTGCGGGTGGTTCCGTACCCGAGGCTAGGTAGGCAGCTTCAATGGCCTCTCTCAGCCATCTGGCTAAAGAGGAGGAGGACGCCCGCTTCCCTAGATTGCCACCCCAGAACGTCACAAACAGGGCTTCAGATTTCCTAATGGATGCTGTCCTATCCAGGTAATACTTCAGAGCCCTGCGCACATCTAAGGTGTGCCAGACCTTTTCACGTTGATGCGTAGGATTTGGGCAAAACGAAGGTAGTACCAACTCCTGAGCCCTATGAAAAACCGAATTGACCTTGGGTATGAAGGCAGGATCCGGGCGAAGGATCACTCTGTCAGGATGAAAAATACAGAGCTGGGAATTAACGGACAGCAAGCCAAGCTCAGAGACACGCCGAGCTGATGTCACCGCCACCAGAAATAAGGTCTTTAAAGTCAACTCTCTAAGAGATGTAGATACCAGAGGCTCGAAAGGCTTGCCTGTAAGGGCCTGTAGGACCCGATTCAAGTCCCAGTTTGGAGTCCTGTGAACTGGTGGAGGATTCAACAAACCCACCCCATGCAGAAAACGTTTGACATGAGGGTGAGTGACTACCTTATGTCCCAGACCCGTACCCAAAGTACTGTTCAAAGCCGCCACTTGTTTCCTAAGGGTAGTGGTGCTAAGCCCCAACTCTAGACCACTCTCTAAGAAAGCCAAAATGTTACGTACTTTTGGTTTCATGGGGTCTATCCCCTCTCTTTGACACCAACTGACAAACCTCTTCCAGGTCGCTCCATAGACACGGTGTGTGGACTCTTTTCTAGAGGCTAGCAAGGTGTCTATCACTTTTTCCGAATAACCCAAATTAATTAACGCCGTCCGCTCAACCTCCATGCAGTCAACTTGAAGAGATGAGGCTGTGGGTGTTGAACAGGGCCCTGTGTGAGGAGGTCCTCTCGTGGGGGCAACGGCAATTCTTTCTAGACAGCAAGATTCATTAGAGAGGAGTACCAGGGTCTCCTGGGCCACCGTGGAGCCACTAAAATGACTTCTGCCTAACAATCTTTTATTTTGCGGAGCACCCGAGCCATGAGAGCTATTGGGGGAAAAGCATACAGCAGGCCGGGTGGCCACGGCATGTGGAGAGCATCCACCCCTTCCGCCCCTTCCTCTCATACTCTCGAGAAAAAGCGAGGAAGGTGTGTGTTGTCTCTTGTGGTGAATAGGTCCACGATCGGCTCGCCCAAACGGGCAGCGATCAGGGAGAAGACCTCCGGGTGTAGACGCCACTCCGCCTCTTGCACGGCCCGCCTGCTGAGCCAGTCTGCGGATACATTGGACACCCCTGCCAGATGTTCTGCTCTTAGTGACGCAATGTGAACCTCCGCCCAGCTCATCAGACTTTCTGCTTTGCGGGCCAGCTGAAGTGACCGAGTGCCCCCCTGCCTGTTCACATACGCCTTTGCAGTAGTGTTGTCCGTCTGGACAAGGACATGGCGCCCCCTGACCTGATCCAGAAAATTGGCGAGAGCTAGATGAATTGCTCGCAGCTCCAGGAGGTTGATGCTGAGCTGGGACTCTGAGCAAGACCAAATGCCCTGCGCCAGGGAGCCCGACATGTGAGCTCCCCAGCCCAGGAGACTGGCGTCCGTGGTGATCACCACTCGCTCCGGAAGGACTAGGCTCACCCCTTGGGACAACCGTCCCTCTGTCGTCCACCAGAGAAGCACTCTCCTGAGTTGCGATGTCATTGGAAGGCGAAGACGTCTCCGCCTCTCTATGTCGTCCTGGAACGGGAGCAGGATGCGCTGGAGAGGCTGCATCCTGGCCCTGGCCCAGTGGACAACATCCAGACAGGAGACCGTCAGTCCCTGAATGGATGCCAAAGACATGAGGTCCACCTGAGAGGCTCGCAGGGTATTTTGCAGGATTTCCCAGAATTTCTGCTGTCTGTCCGGGGAGAGCGATATCCTGAACAGGTGAGTGTCTATAAGGAGACCCAGGTGTTCCACCCGTTGTGATGGCGTCAAGGCACTCTTCTCCCGATTTATCACGAAGCCTAGACCCTGGAGACAGTCCAGAGTCTGCCTTACATCTGCCAGGGCCCGCTCTCTGCTCACTGATTTGATTAGGATATCGTTGAGGTATGGAAATAGGGCAATGCCCTTCTGCCTGAGGAACGATATTGGTGCTATGAGCAGTTTTGTAAAAACCCTCGGAGACTATTTGAGCCCGAAGGGGAGAGCGCGGTACTGGAGGTGCAGGGGCCCGTAACAAAACCGGAGAAAACGGCGGTGACGTGGCAAGATCGGAACGTGAAGATACGCCTCGGTCAGGTCTATCGAGGAGAGCATATCGTCCCGGTCGAGGGCCAAAACGATTGACCTCCAGGTTTCCATCTTGAACCTTCGGCTGTGTATGAACCGGTTCAACCATTTTAGGTCCAAGATGGCCTTCCAATCGCCGTTCCGCTTGGGAACCAAAAAGAGAGTGGAGTAAACTCCCTTCCCTCTCTGCATCCGCGGTACTACCTCGACAGCCCTGATGTCCAACAAATGCTGGATGGCCTCCATCTTCAGCTGGTGTTTTTGTGAAATTTTTGAAAGCGGGACCTTCCAGAACCTGTCCCTGGGCTTTTGAACAAACTCTAAAGAATAGTCTCTTAAAACCATTTGTTGAACCCACGCATTGCCTGTAATGGCAGCCCAGCGGTGTGCGAAGTTCAACAGGCGTCCTCCTATAATGGAGGATGACATGTCTGACCTGGCGTCAGACGTGTTGGTGGTCCTTGTGGGGCTTGGAGTTGGCAACGGGATTCCCCCGTTGTGGACGACCCCTAAGGAAAACCCTAGACTTGTTCTACCTGCTCCTGGGTCTTGGCCCGTCACCGGAGCGGGGGTATGGGCGAAAGGGCCGTTGCGGAAAAAGCTTGGTCTTGGGGTTCTCTTTCCGAGTGGTCGGGAGAACCTTTCTCTTATCCTTGTTTTCTACAAGGAGCGGTTCAAGGGCCTGTCCAAAGAGCTTACCGCCCTGGAAAGGGATACCAACTAATCTTGTAACAGAACTGGAGTCACTTTCCCAGGACCTCAGCAATACGTTCCTGCGGGCAGCAACATTTGATGCAATAGCACGCACGCTGAACTGCAAGGAGTCCAGTGACGCGTCCGCAGAATACGCCAAAGCCAAGGCCACTTTTCTCAGGGACATTTTAGCTGTCTTGGAAAGGCCTGTCTCAGTTTTCTCCAAATCAGTGATCCAGCCCTACTTAGAATGGAGTTGGCCGAGGAAGCACGAAGGGCGTGCGCCGAGGCTTCGAAGCCCCACTTTAGAGAAGCCTCAATTTTCCTATCTGTCGGGTCTTTCGGACCGCCCTCGCCTTCAGATGGCAAAGTCACCACAGAAGAGAGCGATGCAATAGGCTCGTCGATAGTGGGAATTTTTAGCAGGGCTAGAATTGAGTCAGGCAAGGAGTAAAATTTATTCACTAGCCTCGTGGAATGTTTAGGATGGATAGGTGTCTCCCATTCCATATCCAGCACACGTTTAAAGGATTCCGGAAACGGAATAATGTTCTGGTTGACTTGAAGTTTAGGGAAGAATTTAAAGGAAGCAGATGTACTGGTAGAGGGGTCCTGATCCTGGTTAGGAGTTGGGGCCAAATCCAGAGTCTTAAGGGCTTTCTGAAGTATACGCGGAAAAAGATCAGCAGGAAAAAGTCTAGTCATACTCTGCTTGTCCTTGTCATGCCCCGATAATTCCCCCTCCTCCCTCTCAGACTCCGGTGATAAGGAAGGATCTGAGCCTTGAGAAGACCAGGGGCTGAGGGCCGCCTCCCGCTTCTTGTGGCTCGCGCGCTGCTTCTCCCTGAGGCGTTTGGAGCCTTCAACAGATTTCTCAGTATGCTTTTTGGTGCGTTTCACGGGGACCTGAACATACTCCTCAGAGGAGGATTCATGTCCCCTTGCAGAGGAGAGATTAGGGCTGGGGAGCCTGCGTTTCTTTCCACTGGGAGGAGGCTGCTTGCGAACCCCCCCTGCCTGTGCCAAATGCACTCTAAATGCTCCCTCTACGGAGGACTTGACAAGCTCCAAAATCCTCGCCTCCATATTGGGATCAAGAGGTGTTGAGGACCCCTCCCCCTGAGCCGCGGGCGGCTGTCCCGACCCAGGATTCACCGCCATAACCTGCCTTGCAGCTGTTCGTGGGGAGTAGATCGTCAGCGGCGCCTGGCTAGAACGCTGGCGTCATGCTGAGGCAAGAGAAGAAGGCCCCCGGTTCCCACCGAAAATAACCGCCTCCGGGCGCCTGAGGAGACAACGGCCTCCGCGGTTTCTTGCTCTCCCTCTCCCATCGGAATCAGGCGTCTCCTAGCAACAGCCTTGCCAGGGCTGTGCGGCAGCGAGACAGCAGTAGCCTCTAAGGAGACCCTCGTCTGCTCGTCGCCGGAAATACGGGGCCTCGTCGGACAGATCAAAGTTGTCCGTATGAGCCAGCCAGGCGCGCTGAATCGTGTCGCAGTGGCGGCTCGTATTCCCTCCCTGACTCGCCGGGTCCGCTGGGGTTTCTCGCCCCCTAGGGGCCTGGGCAGTCAAGGACCGGCTGAGGAGGGGAAAAGAGAAAGGGAGAGGGGCGGGAAGAAGGAAGGGAAGACAAACTGTGGTGCTGAAAAAACGTAGATGAAAGAAAATACAAGGAGGAGATAAAAGGAATAGAAAAAGGTGCTCAGTAAACGCTGAGGTAAAATACGAGCTAGCAAAAAACACGACCCTTCTCTGGAGTGAGTCAGAGCCGGACTGGGTTAATGAGAGGATGCCATCCCACAAGGGGGAGCTTTTCGACCAATCCGACTCTGACTCGTGGAGTGGGAGGGGCATACCCAAGAGTCAACGAATGCAACCCTCCCTCCCTCCAGAGAAACCTAATTTAGCTATTGCCCAGTGATGCTACTGGTGAACAGAATAAATGAGAGAAGGAAGAATTAGAAAGAACATGCACACCGGGGAATAAAGGTGATGGAAAGGTGGGGATTGTACATTGCTCCAGAGAAATGACATCCTGTTTAGTTCTCCTTATGTTGGTGCCAGTGAATTTGAGTAGGATTCTCTAGCTGTTACTAATGCAGTAATGGCTGTTTTCATGAACTGCACATACACACACGGATGTTTAAAATTCTGTGCCGCTGTGGGTCAATTAATAGCATACAAGGCTGTCACTGACTCCAGAATTTCTTCAGCATGCTTCATCTTAGCTTCCCTGCCATTTAAATTTAACACGACACGTCTCATGAGTCACAGTCATGAACACAGGCTTGCTCCAATACAGAGCCTCTCAGAGCTGGAAACAGGATTACACCGACTTCTGCACAGAATCAATCAGTTTGAAAACTACCGCTAATGAGATTATTTTACGAACATATTTAAGGCCAGTCAAAAGAGTCCATGAGATTACAGGCATGAGGCATAGCTTGATTTGTTACTGCTTAAGGCAGGAACGACATTTTCTACCTTCTCACATGGCATTGGACAAATGAAGAAAAAAGAACAATCAAAATGTTACTTCCACCCTACTGAGTAATAGTAGAGTATAACTACTTGCACCCCGCCTCAATTTTTTCATAAAACTTTATAATTATCTATACAGTGATTCTTCATTCTTCATGGGTTCAATATCCAAGGATTTAATTATCTGTGAATGGAAAATGCATTCAAAAGAAAAACACATATGTTCCGTGCCACCACTCTCCGTGCCATTTTGAAGCTCCCTGTGCCATTCTGAAGCTCTCTGTAGCCATTTTAGACCTCTCCCCCGGCCATTTTAGAACTAGTCAATTTCACTAGCCAATTAACATTAGTGCCCAAAAATGCCTTGTGTGGCCATTCTGACTCGCTCTGCGTCATTCTGAGGCATTTCCGCTGCTCTCTGCTGCTGTTAGGTAATTTCAAAATGGCTTCCCCCGTTTTGAATGGGGTTTCTCTATCCACTGGCGTCGCTGCAGGGGGGCGGAGCTCTAAGTTCCGCTGCAGCTCCGACTCTCTGTTACACCGGAGCACGAAGCGGCCCTGCCCCCTCGCCTTCGGAACCATTCAAGGTGGTGAAAGCTACACATAGACTGAAGGTGAAGCCGCCAAGGCAGCTGATGAAGACATTGCAGCAGCTAATCAGCCACCATCTCCCTGTATGCCTCAAGTAATGGGTGAGTGAGGCAAAATGTCAAAAAAAAAAACAAACCAAAAAAGAAAACCCCACCCCATGATTCTTTGAGGGCAGCACCAATATTTAAAGACATATTTAATGGGATGGAAGTGTGCTTAACCTGATCAGGATTTCACTCAAAAGAAATTACAGCTCGGGGAGTGCTGCTTTGAAATTCACCTATTATTATTAATTAATTATTTATTATTGCTTTGAAATTCATGTATTATTATTATTATTATTGTTGTTGTTGTTGTTGTTGTTGTTGTTCAGAAAATCTGGGTTGTTTATTTATTACATTTTGATCCTGCCTTTCTTCTGTGAAATTCATGGCTAACACAAGATTGCCAGAAGATGATACATCTAGGCACTGGCCAGATGCAGACCTGCAGCAAGGTTGCTGCAGCATGTGCCTTCACACAGGGTCGAGACAGCACTGTCTGAGATTTTCTGTGCAAATGTCACTTTGAATATATAGAGGGAGGGTTACACATGCTGTCTCCAATCCTAACTCCACTCATTCAGTTTAACATCATTAGAGAGTTCTATGCACTTAGCTCACAGCTGAGGTCTACTCGGGGGAAGGGGACATTCGTCCCCTTCCCCCGGTGTAGTGAGGGGAGGTCCTAATGGGCCTCTTCGGATTTCTGCCAGCTATTGAGCTGGTGCAAGTCTGAGGAGCCTGTGTAATGGCCGCGCCAGCCTGGGAAGGGGATGGGAATATGGAGTCTGCCATCTCCGCCCCCCTGGGCCGGCTCGGCCAATGGCTGTCCTCCCTCACTGCCTGGACCACCCCCGCCGGGGGATCCCTTACCTTCTCTGGCAGCCACAGGGACGATCCGGTGGTGAAGTAAGGGCTGCCGGCCTCTGTGCTGGCGGCCCTTACTCTAGAGTCATCGGAAATGTGCTTTACGGCCCATTTGCGATGGCTTAGAATGGCGGAGCACTCACTCCACCATTCTTTACTTAGCGTGGATTGCGTTGTCAGGGTCCGAAGCCCTGTTCAGAAGTTTTTCCTCACATGGACACTGTCTATGTGTTGGTGGTCAGAGCTCTCTGTGCTCAGCTAGACAGACAGACTCTGTCTCTAACAGCGCAATCCTAACCAACTTTCCAGCACTGGTGCAGTCAAAATGCAGCCCCAAGGTAAGGGAACAAATGTTCCCACACCTTGGCCTCCATGACTGCCCCTGCACTGCAAAATGCAGTGCGCGCCCTGTTGGCAGAGCTACACTGGCGCTGGAAAGTTGGTTAGGATTGTGCTGTAACTCTCCTATCCAAGTCTGTCGTTCCGTCAATACAGTTTTTCCATTCTTTATATCCACAAGCCTGGCAGTGTCATCTTAACAGGGGTCTCCCAAAACATGCTGCATAAACCAGCTGTGCCAAATCATACGGGGCAAAATGAAGGGGGTGGGAGAAGCCTTCAAAAGAAAATTCTCTTTTTTTTTGTCTTACCCTGTAAAGTTTGAGCAGAAACTTTTGTAATACTTTAAAGATATGCAAATAAAGCTATGAGATTTGACTCCAACAATTATGAACCAATATCTCTCTAGCGTTTTTTTTTAAATTAAGCATACATAGGCCCTCCTAACAAGTGTATAAATATTTTTGTATTATATTTGCTATTCCATTCATTCTAATCTTTGTTTCATCTCTGCTTCAGAAGTTGTTATTTTACTTTACTTTCTTCCTTCATAAACAACTTGGTTTTTTGCCATAGTCTTTCTTATCTTTTCTCTCAAAGTTGTTTTCTGTCTTTTTTATATGCTTTTATTAACTTCTACATAATGAGCATAAGAAGCATTTAAGTACAAGAAACAATGAATGTGAATTTCTTCAAAGCCACATAACAAATAGAAGATTTTTAAAGATAGCTTGGCATATATTTTAATCGAACGTGTTGAATCCTCAGCACGGTTCCATTATTATTAATCGTGGCATCCGGATAAAACATGAAAGTAGGATATATGTTGTTCTCTTATACTGCACCTCAAAGTTATAGCATCTATCAAGCAAACTGAACAATATTTGGGTCTGGGTAGAACCCATAGCTAGTAGGTAGTGCTCATTGGCCTTAGTTTATGATGAGGCTGGGGTGGGGCCCAGTCACAAACCAGCCTCAGGGTTGTTTGTTTAAACCCTGGTTGAAAGAACACTCTGCCATCCATACAACTATCCCCAAGCCATGCAAAACAACTAAAAAGCTTTGCTTGACCATTTTCTCTCTGCTTGGTTGGCACCCCTATATATTTGCCTATTCTCCTCCTATAGCGAATCTTCCTCTCAGACCCAGGCCAATGAGAGCTGACTTACAGGGGCACAAGACTGCTATTGCTTCTCCCGAACTGTGTTACTTCAGACTGCAGATCACATGGTTAAGTGTTCCCCTAAAAATAATCCCCACATAGAAACAAACAAGCACAAGAAGACCAGCCTAGAAACGTTCCTGGAAGATAACTGGCAATGGCTGTAAATTGTGGAGTGTAATCTTTCCAAGATCTACTCCATGGTTTCGGGGTGTGTGTGTTATAATTCAAACCAGCCTGTAGTGTACATATGCAATACACTCTTACTCCCTCTTTTCCTCACTACTAGACAGGAAAAGATCTCCTGCACTTCGTACCAAACAGGTTTCAAGGTTGTCCCTGGCTGAACATGCCACTGCAGTCAATGCTTGATGCTATTAAAGGCATATGGATGTTGGTAGCAAGATCTCAGTTTCACGTAAAAAGGTGCAGCCGCCCATTCATCAAATCTAGTGGCTCTAACATTCTTGGCCGCAGCTGCCTCCTGGGTACCAAAAAACAAGTAGGAGCTTCCTAGACTGTGCGTTCAATTGTTCATGGAATGTACAACCCCATCTAACAAAGGCAAACCCACCACTATCAGATCAGCTATCTCTGAATAGCTGTTGTTGTTGTTGTTGTTGTTGTTGTTAAAGATGACTTCGGAGATAATTCTTTCCTAGCAATTATTTCTTTTTGGTGAAATACCTGAGAAGTTTAAGCAAGATTTCTATCCCACCAGGATAAACATGACGTTAATTAAGAGCGAAATCCTGTGTAGAGATCCGGTCGGTGGCCCAGGGTTGCCCGCCAGATCCTATCCCCGCTCCAGGCTGCGCTGGTGCAGCCTGGAGGTCTGCTCGGGGAAGCGGACATTTGTTCCCTTCTCCGGGTGTAAACCGGGGCAGGCCCAATCGGCCTCCTCGGATTTCTGCCAGCTAAATAGCTGGTGGAAGTAGGAGAAGGCTGTGTAATGGCCGAACCGGCCCAGCAGGGACGGGGATATGGCGGATGCCATCCCCTCCTCCTCCCGGGCCAGCTCGGCCAAAGGCCCCCCTCCCTTGCCAACCGGACCACCCATGTGGTGGTCGCCAGAGCCTTACCTTCCTCTGGCAGCCGCATGGATGTCCCGGTGACAGAGTGAGGGTGATTGGCCTTGCGCCAGCCTCCCTTACTCCCGAGTCAACGCAAACGTGCCTTACAGCACATCTGCGATGGCTTCCGGCAATGGATCGCTCATTCCGGCGATGGATCCTTAGTCAGGATCTGGCTGTAAGTATAGTGTTAAGCACAGTGAAGTTCTACTGACTTTTGTGAGATGACGACATTTAAATTTTTCAGGACTTCAGCCATTATCATGACAACATATTTATATGGGCCAAGTAAGTGTCATTTATTTCAATGGCTTTTAAAGCAAAATAAGGGTACTCAAGGTGGTTGCACTGTTTGAGAAAGGCTAATAAGTATTTTTAACCTTTGTTGTTTCATGTATGTAGAAATGCTCAATACCATATATAGAAATGTTGGAGTCCTAAGTATGTTATACACAACTGACAGCACAATCCTGCGTAAAGATCCGCAGGCGGCCCATAGGGCCGCCTGCAGGATCCTATGTCCTTCCCAGGCTTCAGCTCAGCTCAGGCACACTACTTTCAGTCGAAACAGTTAAAAGATTTGCTGAAAGGCATCAAATGATATAACTGTATATGCGACCCAGCCTTTAATGCATTTGTATCTTCTTCCATGCATGCATTTTTTTTCTTATTGTTGCCTTTTCAAACTGGATGATAAAAACAACACTGATGTCACAGATGAAGACCATGCTATAAATCTCACTTCAACATCAGAAAATAGAGTGCACTTTTGTACTGTAAGAGAGTGTTCAACAGTTTCTCCAGAGGCAATAGAAACGAGAACACTTCCTTTATAACCACAGAAATGCCTGCTCTTTAGAGATACCATCCTTCAACAAAGTTTTATTGCATCCACCACAGGGAGTCAACCACCACGAACATTTGAATTCTCATGAGTCCTGTTATATCTTAAGTAGTGTTTTTGAGTACTGTACATGATCTTAGTGCCGAATATGATTGTGTGTGTGTGTGTATTTTGAGGGATGTTTCGTTAAAATGTAGATGCTATAGAATAACTTGCATGGAACGTGTTGAATATTCCTCTGCAGTGCAGGAGAACAGTGGGATTTGTCGGGGGGTTGATCTATCAGATTGTACAACACTGGGAAAGAGTTAAATGGAAGACAATGGGGTGCTTTGCAATGTTGCTCTCAAAACTCATGTAAAACGAAAATAAACATTTCACAGTAACTTCCTTAAGGAGCTTCTAACACTGATAAACTCAGTTGGCATTTGTGACTGACATTCTCAGTCGGAAATAGATTGTTTTTCCTAAGTAGTTTTATTGGCTGGTGCTCTCTGATCAGGGGCGTCGCTGGAGCGTGGCGGGGTGGGCGGGGCGCCCCTGGGTGACGCGCGCCATGGGGTAACGCGCGCACCCTGTGCGCGCCACCTTCGTGACGCGCGACACCCTTCGGATGCTCCGAGGCCGGCCCAGGAGCCGGCCTCGGAGCGTCCGACCCCGTCGGCGCTCCAGGGCCTTCTGAAAGATCTTTTGAGGGCAAAAAGCCTTGGAGCGTCCAACCCCGTCGGCGCTCCAGGGCCTTCTGAAAGAAGGCCCAGGCAGCGCGTCCATCCGGGTATTTTCCGGATTTTCCGGAAAATACCAGGATGGACGCGCTGCCTGGGCCTTCTTTCAGAAGGCCCTGGAGCGCCGACGGGGTCGGACGCTCCGAGGCCGGCTCCCGGGCCTGCCTCGGAGCGTCTGGAGGGTGACGCGGGGGGGGGGAGCCGAGTCCCCCCCCGAGCTGCGATATCGTAGCGTCACTAGGTTGACGCGCGCCCCCTGCCCCAGGGTGACGCGTGTCCTAGTGACGCTACTGTCTCTGATCATAGCTTATGAGTTGAACTCAAACAGGGAACTCAAACAGGGAGTCCTAGTGAGGCAGACATGTTTACAGTATATGGTGGAAGACCAATGCTAGGGTTCCTTTTTCTTGCTCCATAGTCCCAGCCTGATGTTCTATTTAGTTGAATAGTGGGGAGGAGTTCAAATATGTTTGAGGAACTCTTTCCTTGTTCTCAAGGGAACTTCTCTCAACAAGACTGAAAGAGCTGGTGTAGCGTAGTTACTAATGGCGCAATCCTAACCGCTACACCAGCCTAGGGTGTTGCTAAAGTGCAATAAAGCATAAAAAGTGAATAATGTATTAGCAATGAGGGGGCATAATAGGGTGGGGGAGGGTGGATCGGGCCGAGGAGGGAGTGGGATTGGTGGCGCTGGTGCATGCCAAATCCTATCCCTCTTCCCAGGCCTTTTTCCTTTACACAGGCCTCCCAGACGTGCGTCAGCTAAATAGCTGGTATGGATCCGAGGAGGCCCGTACCACTGCCTGGGGCTTTTTGACCCTGGGCCCAGGAACAATTTACCCCCTTTACCCCCCTCTCATGGGCCCTGGTCTTAGCTCCCCATTTGCAATATGGCGATGATAATAAAACTTTCTCTACAAGGTTGTTGTACGGACAACATCAAGAAAATACGACTGAAGACTTTGAACACTCAGAAACCGCTATACAAACGTTCAGTACTGTATTATTATTGATCTACCTGAATATTTCTAGTTATCGCAATGAATATATTGTTTCACAGCCTGCTCTTGCAAATTTTCCACTAGCTGCAATGTAACAAATCTTTGTAGGTGTTGGCATGATTGGAAAATCCCGTGTGATTTTGTCTCTTGGTATTAAATTGAAACTTGAAGAGAGTTGGTAGTTTGGACAGTAATAAATAGAACTATTAAGATCTGGTTGTGTTGCAGGCAGTATATCCTCTCTGATGTGCTTCCGTAAAAGTCAGTGACAACCTCCTTGGCTGTGTCTGTTTTATATAGCCCTATAATCAGTCTGAAGCTATTACACTGATCATAGTAGGAGTACTGGAGGCGAAGGAGGGGGGAAGCATTTCTAATGAGTACTGTATAAGAGCTTGTACAATATTTAATTATAACCAATTCCAATTTTTTAATTGGCACACTGACTTTCAAAAATAAAAAGAGGGGGACTCCTCTCAAGTTAAAACGAAAACCACTGTTTCAGTGTATTTGCTTGTTAAGTTCCCTTTCCTCCCTAAATTGAATCCGTGAATCCAATTCCCTGACTGTGTATAGCTTTGAGGATGTTTCTGACTACTGAAAACGTGCCACGGGAACTGCATCTACTTTGATGCAGACATTACTGTAGATTCATCATGTCAATCTCTTATGTTTTTAAATATACTACAAATTGAGCTTTGATTGGTTCCATTACAATGTCTTTGAAGTCGCTTTTGAGACATTGAGGTCGAGCTTGAACATCATACTTCTTTTGTGCTTTGGCGTTGTCAAAACGTAGCTTGGAGCAGTTGGGATGCTGGTGGTGAAATGAATGTAAAAGGTACACAAGTGCTTCTGTTCAAATGTGAATGCAGGGAGTGGATGAATAAACAGTAGTCACGATCCAGAGAACCTGGAGTCCGGTGGTCACAAGGGTGGACTGTTTAACTGTTCTGTCTCTTCTTAGATGTGGACCCCTAGAATACAACAGAAATAGGAAGGGCTAAAGGAGGGCGTCAGTCTACTCAAACTGCACTATATCTACAGTGATGTGGAAGGAATGTTACCATTCACAGGGCATGTGAAAGCCAGATATAGTGTTGCCTCATCTTCTTGCACGCACGTGCACACGCATGCACACACACACACACACACACACACACACACACACACACACACACACACACACACACACTCATGGTATTTGTGCTCCGATTGCTGTAGTTAGACTCTTGGTATGTCCAAGTGGGTGGCGCAGTGGGTTAAACCGTTGAACCATGAGCTGTTGATCGAAAGATCGGCAGTTCAAATCCGCGATGGGGTGAGCTCTCGTTGCTTGGCCAGCTCCTGCCAACCTAGCAGTTCCAAAGCATGTTAATGCGAGTAGATAAATAGGTACCGCTTGCGGGAAGGTAAACAGCGCTCCATGTTCCAGCCGCATGCTACGTGCTGCAGCAAGGAGAGTCATGCCGGCCACATGACCACGAAGGCGTCTTCGGACAACGCTGGCTCTTCGGCTTTGAAATGGGGATGAGCACCACACCCTAGAGTCGGACACGACTGGACTTAATTGTCAGGGGTCACCTTTACCTTTTTTTATGTCCATACTATTTCTATGTCTCATATCTTTCCAATCCTCCACCCCCCCCCAAAAAAAAACAAGTTGCAATTCAGCACTGGGCACCCCCTGCATTTCCTTCTTTCTGCAACTTCAGAAGGAGCCAGAGTCAGCGATAACAGCTGAGACACAACCTAACACAAACCTCCTGAGTACAATAGTTGATTTGTCTGAACGTCTTCAGATCTGTTTGTATGCATATCAAACTCTATACTGGGATGGGACATTTGTTTTGAGTGCACAAGACCTCACCATGATTGTTTTATACATTGACCAGGATTTGGATTTGAGGGTCTGGTGAGAGAGACACTTCTGGCCCCAGGTGTCTTCCTTGTGCTCTAGCCTTGTTCCATGAACCAAGTACTAGTCCCTGATCCTGCCTTTTGCAGCTCCCAGGATTCTCCTGGCACCATGATCTACTTTGCAACCCCTGTATCTTACCACATCACGACTTTTCCAGTCTTCTGCATCTGGCCATATTAGGTGCATCAGAGTGCACCCTTTAAATGCCAGCAATGTAGGAAATATTATAGACTGCCCTGTGTTAAACCAGCTGCTCCGTTGCAAACATGGAATGCCTTAGGTCATTCCATGACCCCACCGCTACGGCCATTTGGGGGCAGGGAATATTTGTCTCTTACTTGAAGTTTCCTCTCGAACCTGGATCACTACATTTCACAAAGCTGCAACTTCTACCTGGAACAGCCGCTCCCAATAAAACAAGATATATCGCTAGTAGAAATGCCCAGACTGGCTCCTGAAGCACTACCAAATAAACTCTAATGTTTTCTGAAGGGAAGAATGATGATCTAGTCACACCAGATTTGACTTCTAATATCGATCACAGAAATCCCAAAGGAAAGTACTTGTTTATACACAGTCTTTCCAACAAAGCACTGTGGAGGTGCAAATTCTCATACTGAGCCTTGCAGATCCTTTTAAATGCTTAAGTAATCTCTACATGTATCTTGCAAGGTGCTCCGATAACATTTCATTTGAAGTGTCTTATTACCACTGGATTCATTTAACTTTTATTTGGGTAGCACTTATCATAATAAATTCATCTGCTATTTATGTGACTACGGCTTTTCCTTTCAAGGTTGTTCCATTTTTAATTTAATATTTACTAACAAAATGCTTCCCTAACAGAATAAGAAACACACACATTAGTCTCATTAGGAGATTCAAGTGTGTAGTAATGAGTTTGCATTTAGGAAAGACAGATTATTCAATAAATTATAAAAATTCCCATGGAACTGCGTTATGCATTACAGAGCGCAATCCTGAGGATTGCGACGGTGATGGAACAAGCGTTCCATCACCGGCAGCAGTCACAAACATGCTGGAAAGCATGTTTCTGACTACTCTGGAACAAGGGAGGCTGGCGCAGAGGCCAGCCTCCCTTGCTCCATCGCCGGAGCACCCGTGTGTCCACCGGATGGGCGTGGGGCGGTTTGACAGGAGAGGGAGGAGGCAATTGGCCTATCCGGCCCGGGAGGGGACGGGGGATGGCCTTGGTCATATCCCCGTCCCCACCGGGCTGGCTAGGCCATTACACGGCCTCCTCTATTTCTGACAGCTATTTAGCTGGTGGAAATCCGAGGAGGCCAATCAGGTCGGTCCGGATTTACACCCGGGGAAGGGGACAAGCATCCCCTTCCCTGAATAGACCTCAGGCCCGGTAGCAGAATGGCGGCCGGGGCTCAGGATCCGGCCAGCGGCTGTGGGCCACCGGCCGGATCCTTGCGCTGGATTGCGCTGTGAATGCAGTTTGGTCCATATATTTTCATCCTTCCATTTTCTGACTGCCATTCCTTAACTTTTTTGGAATATTTGTGTGTGTGCTTGTGTGTGTGTCAGAGAGAGATATGTCTAGATCAGAGGTTCTCAACCTGTGGTACGTGTACCCTTGGGGGTACGCAGGTCCTTGGCTAGGGGTACGCGGGATGATTTTTCACGTACCCCCGCGTACCCCCTAAGGGTGCACGTACCAGGCGAGAAGCTCTGTTTCCGGCCATGCGGCATGGCCGAGCGGGTTCTCCGGCTTGTGCCGCAAGCTGAAGAGAGAGGCTTCAGCCCTGTCAGCTTGCGGCGTGAGCCGAAGTACCCGAGCGGCCACGCTGCAACCTGAAATTGCCCCCGGTAGGTCTCCCTTACCTTAGTTTGCAGCCGCTGCCATGTTGGATCTCCTAAAGTCTCGCGAGATTCAAGATCGTGGCGTGAGATTTGGGAGCCGCGATCTTGAATCTCACGAGACTTGGCGGCGATCCAACATGGCTGCTGCTGCAAGCTAAGGTAAGGGAGACCTACCGAGGGCAATTTCAGATTGCGGCCTGCCAATCAGGTCCTCCGGCTCGGTGCACTTTTGGGGAGGGGGTACACGGGGTACATGGGGCTTGGGGGGAATCGGGGGTACTTGGGGGGCAGGGGGAGGGGGTACGCAGGTGGGAAAAGGTTGAGGAACCCTGGTCTAGATCAATAAGTAAAACAGCGTCTCTAGTATAAAAATAACAATCAGATAAAAAAATGGAACTTGAAGTTTCTGAGCTGTAATCATAAATTATTTCAGAAAAAGGCAGACAGAATACAACCCAGCAAACATTGAGCATGCACAGCAGTAGTGTAGCTAGGGCAAAGTGGCGGGGTGGCCAGTCCCAGGTACAAGGACCAGGGGGTGCAACTTTACAGTAGCTGCGCCTCCCTGCCAGAAGCCACCGCCACCACTTTGATCAATCGCAGTGGCTTCACCTGCAGCTTCTGTCACCCCCTCACAGTGGCAGCAAGTGCCAAGCTAGAGGCACCATTGCTGCTGCAAGGGGGGGGTTGACACAAGTCGCAGGGGGTGCTGCTTACGTGCTGTGTATGCCCCTTCTTGCTGCCGCAGGTGTTGTGAGCTGCTCTGAGTGGCTCGCAACTCAGGCTCGCAACTCAGATGTAATTGGTGGTGATGTCATCATGTTACCACAAATTACTTCCGGATCTTCTGGTACTTGGGCGGTGACTTCACAAGTCACTGCACCAGGTACCAGAAGACCCAGCTACACTACTGATGGACAGTTGCCATAGAAACACCAACTGCAATGTGAGGAGGAAGAGAAAAGAAGCAAGCAAGGCATTTCGCTCCCCCACCCTATCCCAAACTTTTCCTGTTGTAGTTCTTTCCCCTAGATTAATTTTATGAAAGCTGTTCTAGTAGCCTTGTCAGCTGAAGTATAACTGCTTTACACAAATAAATAAACTATGTGGAACTAAGGCCTGGATCACCTATGTGCATTGTGTATCATGATGCATCAATGACTGGCAGTTGAAAGTGTGAACAAACTCCACTGGGGGATGGACGGACATTATGTTTGATGTGAAAGTTCTGTCTGAGCTGTTAAATTGGAGATGTTCTCTTCCCACATGCAAGTCGTCACTTGATTAAAATGCATGTGTGAAACAGTTTAATCAGTGGTACTATTTTCAAAATAAGCATATTATACAGCCCTATGAGGACTGTACTGCAACTGTACTGGTAAAAGATAGCATGTTTACATTTTTAAACAATCCCTGCATGTAGAGAGCTAGTATATTAGAGAGAAGGCTAGCCTAGATCATTTTTCCCTCATGTGCTAGTTTGCATTTTTGGCTTTGTTTTTATAAGTGTCAGCCTTTAAACATTCAACCCTCCCACCTCAGTTTGAAGTAGTACAGCCCCAGAAGGACTGTAGCACATAATGATTTGAAACTGTAACTTGTACCTCCACAGTGTGTTTGTGATTAGGTTTTGAGAGAATAATACTGTATGTGTCATTCTTTATCCTTTAAAAAAAATCTTCAAATCAGTATCACATTTTTTCCTTTGTCTTCTCAAACATTTTCAGCTTCCTATAATACTTCCTATAATAATAATAATAATAATAATAATAATAATAATAATAATAATAATAATAATAATAATAATTCCATTATTCCATTATTATTCCATTATTTCCAAAGCCAAATATTCAATTATTATTATTATTATTATTATTATTATTATTATTATTATTATTATTATTATTATTATTATTATTATTACATAGACTGAACAACAACAACAAAAATGGTGCTACTTTTCTAATTGCCTGTATTGGACAGCAGCTGGTCTGGGAAAACCTTAATGACTGGCTTTCCATGGATCCCACTGCAGGAAGACGTTATTTTCTGTTACTCCTGTTCTTTACAGTATGTGTGGCAATAAACACCTTATAGATAATTACCATATAAATTTCATTTTCTCTGTGATACGTTAATACGCTCCACTGACCTTCTTGCTTGACTGTTTTTGAGGTCGTGTTGGGATAATACTTAACCAAAAGGCATTTAAGTGAGATATTATATTTTTTGGCCAACCTGGTAACCTACAATAAAGGTGCTGTGAAGAAAAATAATGTTTGGTGTGGTATGTTAGACTCGACAGGCTTGAGAACAGCAGGAGTTGAGCAGCCTGAGGTGTTACCTCAGCGGGGGTGAATCACTTCAGGATATAGCACAGCAAGGCGCCAGGCCTTGAGAGGAGTAGGAAGCGTCATGTTCAGCATTAACAGTACATCTTCTCCTACTGATATTGAAACATACAGAACGATATATCACCCAGCTACACACGTAGACTTGTGTATCTCTTGGCCCCTAGTTTTTGACCAGAGGCTATTTCCAACAGTTTTCAGTTATTCTGTGATAAACCTGAAACATTTTTCACAGGCGGGAAGAAAGAAGGAAACTGCATGGGTATTCTACACAGTGACATGGAAACCAGAGAGTCTCCTGAAATGGGGTCAATTCAGGTGGACATGTTCAGCACTCCAACAACTACAGCCTCAACTTATCCTTTGCATGTGGGGATCAGCCATTGCAAATTAATGCACAGACAGAACTTCTGTGTCACTCAGTGGAGACTCAGCCACAATATTTTTCCATTGTGAAAATTCAGAGATTCACTTCAGAGTCATTGAATGGTAAAGTCATAAAAATATATATGAGATGCCCTGCCCACTGATATTCCATATCACGAGGAAGAGAGCTGTTCTTGAGCATTTGTCACTGCAGACAATCACAGTAAGCAGTAAATAGTATCATGATAAACAGGGGTGTGACTTAAAAGTGTGTTGGCTTACTGACATGCTCCTGTCTCCCCAACTGTGTGTTCCTTGTACACTGGAAGATAATTCTTGAACAGCTGAGCGATGAATGGGTTCCTAAAAGTTGACACACTCTTTTTAAGATGATCAAAAATTGTCCTAAACCTTGCCTCCACTGGACAGTCAATGGGGAATGTATTTGTGAATTACTTTTGAGATTTTATCTGTCATGGAAACCATTATTTCCAACCAGGTAGATTTCCACGGCAGATTCCTAAGTAACACACGTGAGTGAAATAGCTGATTGAACAGCTAAATGCTTATTTACACTTCCTACAGCCATACCAATTCCGGTACACACATTTTAAATGCTCCTAATTGAAACTCACCTGTTATCCAATTAACATCCTGTTTAGCAACACCCTGGTTGACATTAACTTCAGCTGATTGCACTATAGTCATTAACCTTGTACATTGCTTGATGTGTTCTGTGTTCCTACCTGAGCAGCAAGGGTCGTGCCCAGAAAGCAGCTGTTCATCACACTATTGATTAATGGTATACTTCTAGCTTGGACCCTCGACGATCTCCAAAGCATGCTGGGCAACCTAAATGGCAGGGCACTGCTCATGGCAACCACAGTACTAATTCTCACCTGCCCAAGCCAGCCTGCTGAGCATGGATAATGATGTGTTTAAGGAAAGACTGGAATTGCCATTTGAATAAGATAGCTGTTGTGTACTGAATGCCAAAGCATTGCACAAGGGTTTTGAAAGTAAAGGTGCTAGTCCTTACACATGCTAAAATTAAAATCACCCCAGAAAAAATCACCTCAGGAATAATCTATTAGCTAAGGTGTCCTGCTGCTGACTGTAGACACGGAAATCCAGACACACTCTTATTGATTCACACAGTATTAAGGAGCTTTATAGGGGAAGGATATCCAGAAAGAAGCAAGATTGAAATATCATCAAACACAATGGTCCCATTCAGATGGTCATCTAAACTTCAAACATAGCAAGGAACTGTGGAAGCTTTTAATACCGTCCTGTGGCACTGGGAGAAGGAGGGGAGGGGAAATGCATTCATGATGATCTAAATCATCGTTTAGATTATTATCTGAACTGGTCTAATGTAACGGGAGCTAAGGGACATGATGACCAATCAGATTTATTCAAGGCGGTTTACATAGGCAGGCTATCTTTAGACCTGATAAGGGTCTTTACAATATTGTTCTATTCCTATATAGAACCTTCCATGCTCGAGATGTTTTCCCTTCCGAGTGCAGCCCTGGCTTGTGCTTTGCACTTCCAAGCTTCACAGTTCACCGCAGTTCACCCTCTTAGTTGTCTTATATGTTCTCTCTCTAGCTAGGCTTACCATATCCCCGCCGGGATGGGAGCGGTCTACCCTTAAGGGGGCGGGGCGTGGGGGGCAGAATGCGTCGCCTCCTTAAGGGTAGACCGCTCCCGTCCCGGCGGGGATATGGTAAGCCTATCTCTAGCTGACTCCTCTGCATTCCACCCTCTCACGATGCCTTCTCAGTGTCTTTGCGAGGTTTGTCAGCAGCTTCCGTCTCCCATCCAAGCGGGAACCGAGGTCTACCCTGCTTAGCTTCTTCAGGCAGGGCACCAGCTCAAACCTCCAGGCCACACCTCCTGCACACTTGCATGGCAGTAAGTCTCATCAAGTTGCATAGAACTTACTTCTGAGTAGACATGCATAGGACTGTGCTGTTGAAGGACCATCTCTCCCATGTGAGGCTACCCAGCCCTGAGGTCACCTGGTATATACACTACAATATATGCCATCATTCATGAATGTATGCCTGGCAGCGGTGCTTGGGGGGGGGGGTTTCTCTTCTTTTCAGGGGTCATATTTTGTTTGTTTTGCACACACACTCAAAATGTTCTGTTCCACCAGGCATTTGGTTTAAGTGGAGCTGTTTCTCCCTTTGGTGCTTTTTTTAGCTGGGGCTATGATTTTATTTTGGCTCTGGGTTGGGCTTTTTTGTTTTAAAAGTTTTGATTGTATCATTTTGTTCTGATTGTACTGTTTTAAATTTGATTTTTTGGGGCTACCTTGAGTGCCCCTGGTTGGAGGCATATAAATACTTTTAATTAATAAAAGTAAATATTAAAATATCAAAGGGAACTAAAATGTTTACATATGTATGTTTACATGGGACTTACTCCCAGGTATGTCTGCATAATATTGCAGCCTAAGACCCCAACAAAATACGGTAACCATTCATCACCCTAGATTAAAAACAGCTTTTTAAAAACCTCACTACTGACTTCTTGGAAAGGAGTGTTAGAACAGGTAAGCCTTAACACATTGCCTAAAGCTAAAAAGAGATATAGCTAGATAAGGAGGCCTGTCAACAGAAATGCTGTAGTGAGGGGACCTAAGGGGATGGGGAATTATTGCAGGACAGTGAGAACATAAATACAAGTAACCTAATACGTTTATTGCTTCTCCTTGAGCAATTGGGTGGAATATTGCCTGCACATGTTTCTTTAAATCCCCACAGTAAAAGGGCTGCAGACTTAGTGGGATTTTAATAAAATCTTCACATTCAGGGAGGGCAGAAAAGTAGAAGCGCCTCCCTTCAAGAAGTAACATGTCCCCACCTCTGCCACTGCTGAATAAATATGACTGCAATTAAAATCATGCTTATTTGAAAGTTATGAATAAGTCTTACATCAGAAAAAAAAGAAAAAAGAAGCTGCCATACTGAGTTAGACTCTTGGTCCATTAGCATAGTATTGTCAACACTGACTAGCAGCAGCTCTCTAGGGTTTCAGGCACCACGTTTTTCCTCCCTGTTCTACCTGGTGACCAAACCTGGGTGCTTCTACATACAAAGCATGTGCTTTACTACTGAGTTCTGGGCCCTTCCTTTTAAAGACACCTTTATTTTATTTCAGAAACCGAAAATGAAGAAACCTGTTCCTTCTCCTTTAGAGGCTGAGCCTCCATGGGAGAAGAAATGGGGCAGCACCGAGATCGCCAAGCTGGCGAAACAGCTTTGCAATCTCGCTACTGCCTCATTCCTTCTCCCAGGAGGAGGAGGCGGGGCTTTGCGATCTCGCTGCTTCCCTGTTCCTTCTCAGCCTCAAAAGGAGAAGGAACGGGGTACACCAAGATCACAAAGCCGCCAAAACATGGGGAGGAGGCAGACATACCTGTGACCATGCTGGCGCTGTTGATTCTCCCGCCTCCACCATCTTGGGTGGGTCTCATGTGGCACCCCCTTCTGGTCTGGCACCCGAGGTGGTGCACCCCCCCTGCTTTCTACGCCACTGCTTGCGTACCACCTGAGAGAACCATTGCCGGTGCAGTGAGTGTCAACAGTTCAAAGTCAGATGGACGCAGTATCACTCATGTTCCTACTTTTCAACTGCGATTAAGATGAAACCCAGTCATGTATTATATCATGGCCTGGTTCACTGCACTAAAAAAGATTGCCAACAGATTAGAAATATTTGTTCCCCCTCCTCCAGCTCTTTAGGAGTAATGATTTAATATTATTCTTACTGTGTTTATTATAAGCCATGTACTCTCAATCCAACGTGGCTTGGCAGACAGAGAATGCAAGACAGCCCTGCTGCATGTTTCCGCTTCTTCAGTGCATTTCTTTCTGCTCTGAAAGCTTTGTGAGGTTTTGTTTCTTGGCCCGAGTCCACAGAGTGATTAGCACTTTCTTATTCAGTTAGTCCTTTCAGGAGCTGTCAAGAGAAGCCATTTCTTGATTTTTGGTTAGGAAGCAAGGGAGCCATGAGCTTATGAGCCAGCCATGGATATTTTTAAACCATATTTCAAGCCAAACAGCAGAAGGCCTTTGCTGATTGGGCTGGGGGCGACCAGGGGCTTGGGAGGCGGGAGGAAGGGGCAGAGCTAGACCTAACTACGTTTCTACAGAAGCCAGGGCGCAGGGCCGATGATGAGGAAGCTCATTCTGAGGTAGACGCTGGCCTAAAAGGACATCCATCCCACAACAGGACCCACAACAGAGGGCCAAGGGCTGGGAGGAGGATCAAGGGTGCTGAAACCCCCTCCCCCAGCCAAGTCTGAGGCCTGCCTATAAAACACTCCTTAGGGGGAGTGCCTCCTCATGAAAGCCACCACTGCTTTGGGAGTCCCAGGTGACTGGTGTAGAGGGCTGGGAGGCGCCTCCCCACCAGCCCATCCCGGGGTGGGAGACCTAACAGCCCCCCAAGACGGACAGCTATGTTGATTACACAGAAGCAACGTGAGCCTAAGAGGAACTTTGGACTCAAACACCTCCTTCCCTCTTCCCCTCACATATCACAATACCCTCCTTCCTTTCCTGATGTAAGACAAACTGTAGTTTGCCATTCAACTGGACCAGCAAGCGACGTTGTCCACGCACCACAATAAAGACATGTGACAATATATATGAATCAAAAGAGGGCCACAGCTTTATTACTACGAAATCATGTCTACATCTATCCATTGTTGGTCCACCAGGGCTCCAAGCAGAAGATCAGCTCTGTCTGCCAAGCAAGCCCCCTTTCTAGGAGTTGATAAAGTTCCTGGCAACATCACCTCCTCAAGCCGTCAAAACTTCCAGGTTAGCGAAGCTACCAGTACCCAGGATCCTTCCCTTTCCAGTTTCCCCCATGCTACTTAGCCTTTAGAGATTGGTTTATATAGAAATTGGGGCAGTTAATCCTCCCATATCTACCACTACAATACTTCGGGGACCTCATCAATGTTCTTCTGCTACTTTTCTACCCTACACACACTGTGCCTGCCAGTTGTGAGTGACCAATATTTATAAGCTATCTGCTGAACACAGTTCTGACCCCACTTGTCAATCAGTGGTGGGGGTCTACTTTGCCCCACCCCTTTGGCATGCAGCCATGAGACTGGTTGGAAGGGAAGCTGCATAGGACTAACATTGGGGGCTAGCAAGGGAGGCATGAGAATTTAACCTCTTAAGGCTTCCATTCCAGTCAAAGAAGACCCCATTGCTTCCACCTAGGCTCCAAGGGGCACGTATGAGGTGAGGGCAATTTCATATCGACTTCCCCTGTACCACATTGCTGATCAGATTTGCCCAGAATGTGAATTAATACTGTATTTAGCTATCTAACATTTAGACATTTTTACAGTGATGAATCTATTATCCCAAGTTTGTCTTTCTTTCTGAGGTGCAATAGGAAACAGGAGGAGGAGAAGCAGCCGAGGGGCAAACACTAGATGCAATTTTAAACATGCATGACTTTAAAAAAAAACAAGCAGCCATAGGTTCCCTGATCTGAATAGGAACAATGGCAGGAGAAAAGGGTTAGAGACCCCTTTCCCCCCCCCCCACCTCCACCATACAAAGCAACGTGTTTAAAGTCCTGTCTAGTTTGGCTCAAAGTTCTTTCTTTTTTTCTAGTCTGCCTTTCTGCACAGGACGCCCAAAGGCAGCTCACAAAATTAAACAGAATAAAACCACATCGAACCCAGTTATAAGCTAAAAAGATCATAAAGCTGAGACTAGCAAGGGCAACAGCAGCAATCCAATAAAAGGCTGAGAAGATTCAAAACTAAATTTAACCAAAAGCTGACAGAAATCTTGCTGGCATCTGAAAGATCATCGTGGGGGGTGGGGGCAGGAGAAAGGTTGGTATGTCTAAGGAGGACATTCCATGGTCAAGGTGCTCAGTCATGACTCTCCCACTTAGTCATGACTCTCCCACAGTCATGACTCTCCCACACTCTCCCACTTAGCCACCCACTTAACCTCTGAAAGCAGGGCCTCTGTGGAGGATCATACTGTGTGGTCAGGTTTCTATGGGAGCAGGTGTTCCTTTTCACACATATAGTCATAGTGAGACAAGGGTGCCCGTACTGCATCTTTTGAAACATGGGCAGCCCAATCCTGTCTAACTTTGCACCCAGCAAGGCTGGTGCAGCCTCCACCACATCCAGGGCGCAAAGCAGGCTGGTGGGAGGTAGGCTTGGGGGAAAGCAACGTTTTTTCCCCCTTCCCCCGGTAAAGCCCCAGCTGCCCAAATGGGGCTACTTGGATGTGCACCAGATATTTTGGTGGTGGAAGTCCAAGAGCTCCGTGTAGCGGCGGCCAGGCCTGGAAAGAGGGATAGGATTTTGGTGTAGTCTTCATCAATGATCTCTCCCCCTTCCCAGATCCAGCCGACCAATCCCCCCCTCCCAGAACACCCTGTTCCACCCTCCCCATGCCCCTTTGCCATCCGGCGGGGAACCTACCTTCCCCGACGGGCACTCCACTCCCTTTACAGCGAGTACAGTGGTGCCGGCCTCGACGCCAGCGCTACCTACTCACTGGCTGCCACAGACGTGTCTTATGGCACATTTGTCACACCTAGACTGGCGGAGTGGTCACTCCACTAGTCTAAGACTAGACAGAATTGTGCTGTAAACATCATTGCAAGATGAATCTTTCCATATTTTCAACACCAATATTGTCATGTAAAGAAGTTAGGGGGTCAATCCCATGAATCCATTCCTTGGCTTTGTTTTTCTTATTATTTTAAGCAAACTGAAGTACATCAGGGTAACAGCAGAGTATCCTAAATTATCCATTAAATTGCAACCAGACTAAATTGACTGTTTGAATTATCGCTGAGTAGGTTTGGCACATCTCTGGTAGACACTGAATTTGAATTTATTGCGAGAGACAGAAACAGAGGGAATGAAATTGCCCTTTGTGTTCATGAACCAGTGAATATCATGGTTCACAAGTCTATTTCAATTACTGTACTTTAAAGTACTGTTGCCATCCATAAATGGCTCTTGCAATTTGAGCAGCTGTTAAGTAAGAAGGAGCCATTCTGTATCTCTTTCTTTCCTTTAACACAACAGTGTTGACCAATTATATTTTTAAAAAGACATGGCTTTGTAATGAAATTCATGTAAATCTAAATGTATACTGTTGTAATTATATTATTCTGTTCTATAATAGACATTAGAACCATGGTTTTTTGAGACCATAAGAAATACCGGTAATTACTATACTCCAACATAGCCTAATATAGTCCTCATATCTCCATAAAAAAGTTATAAGCTGCTATCCTCATGCCAATGAATAGAGGAATTCTCACAGACCTTAACAGATCAAAACTTTGTGAATATTTCTGTGTAATTATGTATCATACATGTGCACACACGCACATGTGCACACACACACACACACACACACACACACACACACACACACACACACACACCTGATCAGCAAAAAGAACTTAGGCATGTAACAGACCAATACTAACTAAATTCCCACCTCGCTAATGCAGCCACGCCAAAAGGAGTGCACACAGTATCCTATGCTGGGGAGGGGGCAGCCCCGGAGGCCTCCTCAAAGTAAGGAAATGTTCGTTCCTTTACAGGGTAAAACTCCGCTTCCCCCATAGATCTACTTGGACCTTATCAGCTCTTTGGCTGGCGCAACTTTGAGTGAACCTAGAGAAGTGAATCGTGGCTGGGAAGGGGGGATAGGATATCAGCAGTACCTCTGCCTCTGATAACTTCCCCCTACCTGCTCTTGACAAACACCCTCTTCACCCTGGTCCCTCCCCCATTCTTCCCCTCCCCACCCCATTCCGCCCACTCCGCACCCACCCTGCCCACCTTCTGCGCCAACTTATTGAGATCGGGACATCTTTGAAGGCCGCTGTCGTATGGCTGCCACTGCTCACTGTTTCCACTGGTGGCCTTGAGCATGATAACATGCGACGGCAGAAAGGCGCCTACATTGTTGCCTCCTTTCATCCTTCTCAACTATCAAATTAAATCCACTGCAAACATTAGAGGGGCCCACGTAGGAGGTTGCCCGCTGAAACCTGGAGCCAACCTTGCCCCACAGATGGCCACGTTCATTAACAGGTGTTAGATTTTTTAAAATACAAAATAAGACAATTCCTTGTTCTAACACTCTAGTACAGGGGTTCTCAACCTTTGGGGGCCCGCGTACCCCCAAAGCGGGTCTCCAAAGGTTGGCGTACCCCCGGACCCCCCGGGTTCCACGTACCCCTGCGCACACCCCAAAAATTCCCGCGTACCCCGACGTACCCCCCAAAATTATCTTGTACCCCCGCCAACCCCCTCCAACTGTTTTTTTCTCCTGTGGCACAACTAAGCGGGTTCTCCTGCTTGCACCACAAGCCAGAGGGACATTGTGAGGGCTGTAGCCGTTTTTTCAAAGTTGTGTGCGAGCGCTGCAACCCAGGAAAAATGATAACAGCCCTCGCGATGTCCCTCCGGCTTGCAGCGCGAGTGGGAGAACCCACTCGGCTGCGCCGTAGGTCGGTAAAATGTAAAAATCGCGCCTCTGTCGCTTCCCTTACCTTGTCTCCCGGCCGCCTCCATCTTGAAAATCACGAAAATCACCGCCGGCTGCCTCATGTTGCACACATCTTTGCAAGGCTTGAGAAAGCTTTATAGGTACTAGAGCAGCGGTTCATACATGTGCGAACGCGAGCAGGTGTGTGTGTGTGTTTGTGTGTGTGTACGCGCGCACATGCATGATACATGTAGATTTGGCCGCCGCCATCTTGAATCTCGCGAATCTCGCCATCTTGAATTTTTGCAATTTTCAAGATGGAGGCAGCCAGGAGACAAGGTAAGGGAAGTGACAGAGGTGCGATTTTTACATTTTTTGCTGCCCGTTATCAGCTGCTGATCGCAGCAGCTGATAACGGGGAGCATCCCGCATACCCCCAACCTGTGGTCCACGTACCCCTGGGGGTATGCATACCACAGGTTGAGAACCGCTGCTCTAGTACCTATAAAGCTTTCTCAATCCTTGCAAAGATGTGTGTATACTAGTGAGATTCTTCTTTTTTCATACAGCAGATATCAAGAAGCCAAACCTACTGCTTCATATCCTTTTGTAATCTTGCAGTAGGTTCTGCATTTGGCTTCTGGTTTGCTTTACCTTCAGGGCCCCTGTCTTTATCTGTGATTCTATCCTTGAGTGAGTATAATTTATGACTTCCTGTAGCTTTCCATTTAACTCTACTCGAAGCAGGTGGCCTTATAAATACTTGGCACTAATGAGCTCCCAGCCAAACTCTGTCTCCTGGTGGCAGAGAGTCCCCTGTGGACATCTTTATCCTTTATCCATCTTTATCCTTATAAGCCATCACTGGGCCTTCACATTATTCTGTTCTCACTGTCATGGCAGTCCAGTCTTGCCCCTTAGCTTTTTGCCCACAGAGAATTAACCAATCACATTACAATAACAGGAAGGTGCAGAAAGATTGCTGTTAATTAAAGATGAGTGGGATTTGTTAGTAATACAAAGAATGACAAAATTAGCCTTGTCCGTTGATCTCTGAGCTGTCCAGGGAGAGAACATCTCTAGCTTTCCTGTCTTATTATGTTATCTGAGGGTGGCAAAGGCAATCTTCATAACCCCCTCCTGTTTCTCACAGTTCTCCAGGCAGTAGACAGTGAGATAGTATGTATTCTGACATATCACATTTCATCCAGTCAGAGGCATCGTTACGGTGGGGGCGGTGGGCCCCAAGCGGCGGGTCACAGGGTGTGCGTACCTTCCACTGGATCCATTGCTTCCTCCACCGCTGGTTTGTCTTCGTGCAGCTGTTGTTGGCTGCACGTTTCGCCCTCCCGGGTGCCGTTTGGCTCCAAAAAGGAACCGAAAAGCGCTGGTGTGTGTGTTTCTGTGCCGCAGCGATGCATGATGATGACACCACACACCCCCAGGGGCTAGGCCTGTGGCGTCCCATGGGGGGCGTATTGCATCCTGTGGAAGGTGTCGTGACGGCGGCCCCCTCCCATGGGGGGTGTAGGGTCGCTAATGCATCCAGTGATATGTCAGCATGTGTCCCCCTACTGCTCCCCAAATAAAATCATGTGAAGCATTGTACATAAAAACCTTACTGTAGGACAACCGTTGTTTTGTCAAAGAGGATTTCTCAGTTTCAGTTATGTGGCAGGCAGGCAGAAATATTTTCAATAACATGCAAATTAAGTAAAAGGTCAGACCATCTGTATATCAGCACATATATATTTCTGCTGCTTGACCAGAGGATGTTGCACCCATGGCTAGTTCTATACATCAGGCCTGGCATCAGAGATTGGTCAAGTTGGACCCTGGATAAGGACTCACACCCATCAGAGGATTATTCCCCTGGCCAGTCCAGCTCGGATCCATCAGTATTGGTGGCAGTTGTAGCAGTCAATGCAGCATCAAGAGGCATGGGCAACATCCGTGCAGGTCCTCCAGCCATTTGGCTCTGGCACTGCATTACAACCAGCTGACTGAGGGGGTAAAATATTGAGATGGTAGAATGGGCTGTACTACTTCAGGCTACAGGTGGGGGATAATGCTTCCCAACACAGACCCTTCCGACAGAAGAAGACGGTACTTTGTGGACAAACGTTCCAGCCTACTCCTTTGTCTGCTATGCTGATTTTCTGGATTCCTGGAATTTTTAACGTAGAAGAGGAGCCTTAAAAACAGGATTGTGCATTTGAAGTAGCACACACTCCATTCTACCTCCTCAGCATTCTCCCTCCTCAGTCTGCTGCATGTGTAGACCTGTGACAGCATTTAATGTGTGAAGAAATCTGAACATGACCTAGGCCAACAAAGGGCAAAGCCAAAATCACTTCAACAATTCTTTCAGAGGTATGAGGCAGAATTTCCTGGTGGTGCCAATCGTTTCTGTGGGGGGGGGGGTTGCGGGGTTCAATATGTTCAATAATATGTTTTCATGAATGTGACGCCACTGGATGAGGTTGTCTGGAGATTTCGACTGAAGTGTCATCAGTATGCTGCTCCAAGAGAGGTGGAGAAGGTTCTGAGCTGGCACCTGGGAGTGAGTGAGGGCTGGATGCGAGCAGACAAGCTGGAATTTAACCCAAACATGAAAGGGGTACTGTTATTTGGGGATTTTACCAATCTGTGGGTGCAATCCTATCCAATTTATACCACCGGTGTAACTCAGCAGTGCAGCGAGAACAGGAGGCCCCAGAATGGAAAGGGGATTCAAATCTCCTCCAAAAGGGGAATTCAAAGGGGATTCGAAGCTCCGTTCTGGGGCTTCCCGTTCTCGCTGCACCGCTGGGTTACACCAGTGGCATAAGATGGATAGGATTGAGCAGAGCTCAGCCGGTGGCATAAATTGGATAGGATTGCGCTGTGTGTGTTTTTACCAATTTGTTCAGCCTTTTTACATGCATTTTCCTCCCCTTGATGACCAGGTGCAGCTTGAGAATCCTTCTGGGTCTGGCACTACTCAGGATGTGGTGGTGACCAGGATCACTTTTCAGCAGCTTCTGTTGGTACACCAGCTGCATCCCTACTAGAGAAGATGGACTTGAGCAAAGCCATACATGCCCTTGTTACATACATCAGGTCGGATTATTGTAATGTGAGCTCATTGTTGTTGTTGCTGTAATATGATCTATGTTGTGTTGCCCTTGACAGTGTTTTGAAGCTCCAGTTTGTTCAAAACACAACAACCAGACTGTTGTCTTCTTGGGTATGATGCTCAGTTAATGTGATTCCAATGTTATTTCTGCTACACTTGTTAACTGTTTGCTTCTGGGCTCAGATCAAAGTGCTGGCCTTGGTTTTAAGACCCTAATTGGTCTAGTGCTGGGATATCTCCGCCTCCTGGGTTGCTCCAACTCAACAGCTGAAGCTCAATTGGTGCTTTCCGTTCCAGAGCCTGATGTTAGGCTCCTCAAATGTGGCAACTTAAATGCAAGATTAAAATGTTCAAAAACATGGATAAATGTTGCTTACCCCTTAGTAAACGCAGGAGAAAATGCCACGGAGTATCCTTACCACTTGGTAAGGTGATAATTTGTTGCTGTGAGCTTTGTGCAGTATATAATGTATGTAAATATAAAGAGAAGAACAAATATGAACTTTTAATTTATGGTGCTTTCATTTCAGAGGGAGAGAATCTCCAGGCATTAAATGCTCAATAATGTAATGAAGAGCTTTAATAAAGTATATGTGTAAGAAACAGATCGAAAACTGTTATGACCAGCTACAATGTACCAGGAGTGAAACATCTTCAACGGGATTATGGTCATAAAAACAACGAAAAAGTTAAAAATGTTTAAAACGTGTATCTTTAAAAGCAGGTTTATGTGAATACCGTGTGTGTGTGTGTGTGTGTGTGTGTGTGTGTGTGTGTGTGTGTGTGTTGCTTCCTTAAAGATTGTTTTTAATCTGTTTTTCTTCATGTACACCTGTCAACCGATACAATGTGAACTACGTACACTATCCCCATTAGAATAATGACAGAGCCACAATCCAGCTTTTAAAGTCAGTATATGAAAAAAAGAGTCTCACTAGCCTTCAGTTCTTTCTATCATCCTCACGCCTGTAGTTATGATTTCCCACAGATATGGACTGCAATTTCAGCATCCCAAGCTTGTCAGCTTCCATTGTTCCATGCAGGTTTTCTAAGCCCTTGTGACTGAAAAGATTGCCTGCACACTTTCAATGTATGATGGTTGAAATTTTCAGTGAATGGGAACTGAGTAAGAGCTCCGGTGATCAGGAATCGGGCTCCCCCTGCACATCTCCTTTCTTCTGTCCATGATGAGTGGAAGGAAATATGCAAATTTGCTTAATAATCTACATAATTAGTGTACGTCACAGAATGCATGCTTTGATATATGATTTCTGTTAGCTTGGCACACATCGGTGGTTTTTCCTTTTTGCCCTAAAGCAAATAATAGACACAGCCGTGCCTTTAGAGAAGCTAGCACACAATGTTAAGTCCTTCTTGAGATTCAAATCTCAAGTCCACTTGAGATCTGTGTGCCCTGAGGAGAGGAAAAAAGAAAAGGTGCCCAGACCAGACCAGAGGGAGCCTATAACACTGGCTCCTATGGAGTTTTATTATTGTATTCTATGAACAATTTGTAAGCCACCCTTGTAAGCTTCCCTACCAAGACCTGCTGTTTATCTTGAAAACAAAGAAGCATACAGGGGCAAACTATGCACTTCACATAAGATGTAGTTTGGCCCACAGAGACGATGGGTTACCTAGAGCACTGCGAGCAGCAGCAGCAGCAAGCAGCAGCAGCAGCAGCATAAATTCTGGAAGTAGGTGTCAATCACTCTTATTCAGCCTTCTCCACCATCTTCAGGCCTGTTTTGGATCTGTTTTGGACCTCTCTGTACTTTTGCATGATCTACTCAAAGAGAGGATCCAAACGACTTTGAGGTTTGGAAGATAGGGGAAATGACCGATACCGTCAGTCTAATAATAGAAGATCTTCCTTGTGAAGTTTGTAAATATTTTTCAAACATGTATAACTCAGATGGTTCACAAATAGCGCATCTTGATTTTGAAGAGGAGCTATAATGAGTAAAATAGTTTCCCAGGGGTGTCGTTTTGTTAAATTGCATTGTATTGCAGCAGACTCCTGCCTTTCTAAACACCATGGAAACACTGATATCTGCAAATCTCTGAATCCCAAAATAACTTTCCGCACAAGTCATGTCCTATTGATAAATGTGTCTCCCAATTTCCACACACCCCATCTTCACAATGATACAATGTGCAGAGCAAGACAATAAACCACTGAACTCCATAAGCTATTCCTTGTCTGATGACCAAGGTAGCAATTAACTTAACTGATGTTTATGTACAAAGAATATTTTTGCTAGCTAATTAACTTGTGGATGATACTGATTATAATCAGGCTTTGTGTCCATAATTCACATAATGACAGCTTTCGTTATACAACAAAATCCATGGGACTTAGAAAACTCATCTATAAATCCTACTGTGGAGTTTGACCTCTTGGTAATAAATCCCCTCTTGAAGGCAAATACAGTGCTGAACAATGAATTTGTCTGACATAGACAGGATGTTGCTGTTTCAGTTATTCAAATGCATGTTTAGTAAGGGTGGTGGGGCAAAACTCAAAAGATCATTGCTCTAAATGTATTTGCCCACTTAGACTACTGCAGTAGTTAAACAAAGAAGGAAGTCTTATCACTCTCATGCTTTCCTTTTGCCTTCAGTGAGTGAATTGTGTGTAGGCAAAACAACCCAAGACCTGATTAACAGTAGTTAACCTCAAATGTCCTCATGAACAATCAATATTCTCACAGCCATGATGCAGCGTCAGGGATTACAATCATGTGAATAAATAATGTACAGTATCTGCAATGGCAGTATTATCCAAGTCGGCTTTTTTGTTTTAAAATAGTTGGCAAGTAGGGGCCCCATGGCACAGCGCAATCCTGTGTAACTCTTGCACCAGTGTAACAGTAGATCCACCGGTATAGTGCACTTCTGCCAGTGTAACTTGCCCTACACTGATGGATGCAGGACAGACGCCAGCGTAACCCCTCTCAGATGCAGGACAGATGCCAGCACAACTCCGCCGGTGCAGGGGGCATTCTAGGGGTGTTCAGACATCCCCACAATGCCCCCTGTGCCGGCGGAGTTTTGCTGGTGTCCGTCCTGCATCCGAACTGCGCATGTGAGGCATTCAAGCGGAGTTACGCCCATGTCCGTCCTGCATCCGTCGGAGTATGGCAAGTTACACTGGCATACGTGCTCTTACACCGGGGGATCTACTGTTACACCAGTGCAAGAGTTACACAGGATTGCGCTGCTAGGGAGTGTTTAAGTCTTTACTTCTGTGCAATTTTTCTGCCCCAATCCCTGCCCCAGTGGCTATGGACTCCTCTAAAATTTCATTTGTTACAATGATAGCTTTTGGTGCCCATAGTAGCTTTAGATAATACTTTGTGGAGAAATGGTGTGTAGGCAGAGAGTTAAACCCGGTCTGTGTCTGTACCTTGGTCCTGGTTCAGATCAGACTATCACCTGAATGCCATTTTCAAACAAAAAGGAGCCCTGAACCAGACAAAGATGCATTTAACGTCTCCTCTAGCTTGACCTGAAATTTATGGCATGTGATGTTCTTACTGTAGTTCTACACTGGGGATTTTTGGCCTATATGTCCTACATATAAACACTATACTTGTTTATTGTGAAAACACTGATGTAGCTGTATGGTTTTACTAGTCTACAAGAGCTGTTTACTGTGGTCCATATAGGTACAAAACAGAAAACAATATAATGATCATGTTTTTCCGCAAACCTGTCTACTCAAGGCATTGTTAACAGACCAAAGATTTAATACAACCACCAGACCAAAGATTATTTAGGGGACAGAAAGTATATTTTTGTCAATATGGATATCATTGCTTCATTTTTTCCCTTCGGTTCCTTCATCTTTGGCCACATCACTTAGGGCCCAATTATCCTATCCAACTTTCCTGTGCTGATGCAGCTGCAATGCAGCCCCAAGGTAAGGGAACAAACATTCCCTTACCTTGAGGATGTCTCCGTGACTGCCCCCCACTGCAGGATGCAGTGCATGCCCCATTGGCATGGCTGCATTAGAGCTGGAAATTTGGATAGGGTTGGGCCCTTAGTTATCTACCTGGAAAACGCTTCCTCAGTTCCTCTGTGCTGAAATTACGTTCCGCCAGTGCTGGCTGCTGAAAAGCAGCCATAAAGCACTTTCCGGCTGGGCAGGGAGGGGGAGTAACAAGAGGTGGGGAGGCTGCGGGAGGGGGAATCTGACTGTGATAGCGGGCACCGGATCCTATCCCCTCTGGCAGTAGCCTTTTCTTCCCTTTTCCCTCCTTGGACTTGTGCTAGCGAAATCGTTTCCATTCCATTGTGGAGTGGGAGGCTTATGCAGGGATAAAGGGATATAAATCCCCTTTCCCTGCTGAAGCCTCCCAATCCATGCCCCTCCCCCTGCTGAATACAGCATGCCCATTTTTGGTGCAGCTGTATCTGCACAAGGGGGGGGAGGATTGGATAGGGCTGTTACAGCGCAATCCGACTTAACATTTGTGCCGATGTAACCAGCGGCGCAGTGAGAACGGGAAGCCCCAGAACGGAAAAGGGATTCAAATCCCCTCCAAAAGAGGAATTCAAAGGGGATTTGAAACCCTTGTCCATTCTGGGGCCTCCCATTCTCGCTGCGCCGCTGGTTACACCGGCACAAAAGTTAAGTCAGATTGCGCTGTTAGACATTTTAATGTTATTCCACAGTCTCTGGAGGAAACTTCTAGAAGCTTCTAGAATACTAGAATACATAAAATGAACACTTTAAAAATGATTCAGTTTCGCCAATGTATTGTTTTGGGTTGAATTTATAAAACAACATATACTCAAATACATTCGCAGGTTGTCACGACGTGACCAAATTTCCAAATTAAAGATCAGCATATTGCCAGGCAAACTCGGTCGTTTAAAACTTTTTATTTAAATAAACAAGATGTTATAACAAACTTTACATTTCACCCCAAACATCTGGGGCATCCTCAGAAGTTAAACAGCCTGTTGAGGAACAGGTGTTTGTTATAACAAGTTTGTTATAACATCTTGTTTATTTAAATAAAAAAGTTTTAAATGACGGAGTTTGCCCGGCAATATGCTGATCTTTAATTCGGAAACATATACTCATTTCTGTAGCTGGATAATTACTTAATGATGTTCTGTAGAATGAAATGTCTTAAGATCCAGTCGTTAAATGGCAACCCTATTATTTTGGGGTAGCCCCAGCTAACCTTATGTCCCTCTTGACCCAGGTTGGTACTAGCATACATCAAGCCAAATTCAAAGGGACAACTTGTTTTCTTCTACAGCCTCTTTTTTGTATAGAGGAGCCTCATGGAAATTTCCCAAGCAGCTGCACCTTCCCCAAAGTCTATGTGTCCTGAGAAACACTGGCACAGTCATCAGAGTTTCCTGCCCTCAGGGAAAAATGAGCTATTTAGGCTCTTGGCACCAGCCATTGACTCTTTATCACTCCAGTGTACTTTCTGGATCCTGAAGCCATATGCTAATCCAGCGCCCTGGCTGTTTTAGGCAAGGGGAATCAAGCCTTCTCAAGGGGTTGAGATTCCAAAAGTTTCCTCAAACCTTTCATCTCATTATCTCCTCCAAAGCAAAAAAGAATAACACTGACCCATTCATAGGAACCAGGAATGGACAATCAAGCACTTTCAATGGATAAAAATTACATCTGGAATAAGTCCAGAGACTCAAAAGATTGCCTTTTAGTCTATGGCCAGAAAACCTTATGAGACGTTTGGCCAGAGACCCTCAAGTGCTCATTCTCCTTCCACTTAATTCTGGTGTGGTTGAGAATTGCCTGCTTTTCTTACACCATGCACTACCATCCCATCAGCTATAAGAACATAAGAACATAAGAACATAAGAAGAGCCCTGCTGGATCAGGCCAAAAGCCCATCTAGTCCAGCTTCCTGTGTCACACAGTGGCCCCACCAGATGCCTATCTAGGCATCTCCATACCAACCCCGCTACCTAGGTAACTCACTTCTTTGCCTGCCCTTCTGCTTCACCTTCTTCCCTCCTCTTCCCAAATCCAGAACATCCACTGCCCGGTGCTGTCTGGGTTTGCAACTTGGGACCTCCCTTTTGAATCTCCCACTTGGACAGCACTATTGCCTCCTTTGCCTCCTCTTCACTTCCTGACCAGACAAGCAGTTGCCCTGCATCTGCTGGGTTTGTCTATGGAATCCTCACTTCCCTCCCCTCCATGTCTTATTCCTTTGGCTTTTCCTGGAACTCTGCGGAACCCTAGTTACCTAGCCGACATTATGTGCAAACTAAAGCTGCACTCATATACTTTACATACTTCTGTGGGAGTAAACTCCACTGAGTTCAGTTGATTTACTTCCAAGTAGACCTGCATAGTAGAACAAGTAGACCGGCATCTGGTCCCATCAATTCCTGGCAAATAGAAGGGGCAGAAATGGAAGCAGTAACAGATTTTACTTTTTTGGGTTCCAAGATCACTGCAGACGGAGACAGCAGCCATGAAATTAAAAGACGCTTACTCCTTGGAAGGAAAGCTATGGCAAATTTAGATAGAGATATCATCATGCCAACAAAAGTTCGTATAGTCAGGGCAATGGTGTTCCCAGTAGCAATGTATAATTGCGAGAGTTGGACCATAAGGAAGGCTGAGCGCCAAAGAATAGATGCTTTCGAACTGTGGTGCTGGAGAAGACTCCTGAGAGTCCCTTGGACTGCTAGGAGACCAAATCAGTCAATCCTAAATGAAATCAACCCTGACTGTTCCCTGGAAGGACAGGTACTGAGGCTGAAGCTCAAATATTTTGGCCACCTAATGCGAAGAGAGGACTCTCTGGAGAAGACTCTGATGCTGGGAAAGATTGAAGGCAAAAGGAGAAGGGGAAGGCAAAGGATGAGATGGTTAGACAGCATCACTGATGCAATGAACATGAAAATGAGCGAACTCAGGAAGATAGTGGAGGACAGGAAGGCCTGGCGGGATATGGTTCATGGGATCACGAAGGCTCGGACACGACTTAACGACTGAACAACAACAGACCTGCATAGAATTGTGCTGTTTGGAGAGGTAATCTTGACTCTCTGGTTTCCCTTCACCGCAACCAGCCCATTAGTTGTGCAGTTTAGTGTTTTCTGCCCCTTTTATTTCACTAGCATCTCTTTCATAAGCCTTTCCTCTGAAGTCTATATTCCACACCTTATTCTAGACCAGTGGTTCTCAAACGTTTTAGCACCAGGACCCACTTTTTAAAATGACACTCTATCGGGACCCACCTAGCTTTACGAGATGCTCAAACATTTATCTCCCTATATTTGCACAAGCTTGCAAATTGCAGGAGCTCAGTTTTTTGCAAATTGCAGGGGCCCAGCTGTTTGCAGGGCAATGAGCAGCGATCTGATTTTTGAATAGCCTCAGGGCTTGTGGCAATTACTTATCTGATCTTTCCATCACTTGGGACCCACCAGTTTGAGAAACACTGTTCTAGGCTCTATGTTCTACACCTCTCCTCTCCTCTCCTCTCCACTCTCTCTCTCTCTCTCTCTCTCTCTCTCTCTCTCTCTCCCACAATAAATAGTACTGTGTTTGAATTTATATCTGATTCTCTTGTCTTTTGTAGATGCTAACTTCCTTTGGGGTATACTATGACCCAATGGCCCAAAGACCTGCAGGACACACATGTTTGGGCATGTACACATGTCCCTGAGCACATGTGGTAACATAGTTTGGAAGGAAATTCCTTCTGCTATATTAGTCAGGCAGCCCAATCCTGCATAAGGATCCAGATCCTGATCTCCGCTGCAAGCAGAGTCCCCTTCCCCGAGTGTAACGGCGACTGGGGCTGATAGGCCTCCTCAGATTTCCTCCAGCTATTTTGTTGGCGGAAGTCGGAGGAGGCCGTGTAACGGCCCAGCCACCCAGAGGGAACTGGGATATGGCGGACACCATGCCCCCGCCCCCACCTGGGGGGCTGGGCATATGGCCGCCCTCCCGGCTCTGCCATCCCTCCCCTGCCTACGCCATCCCTCCCCCTGTCCGCCAACCCATCAACCCGCCCGCTTTATCTAGACTTATCTGGGTCTGGCAGCGGGCCGAGGGCTCTGACGGCGGAGCTGGGAAAGCCGGCCTTCCCGGCTCTAAAGTAGTCGCAAACGTACTTTATGGCATGTTTGCGATTACTCTGGGCGGCGAAACACTAGGTCCACCACCCGTAGTTAGATCAGGATTGTGCCACTAGAGAATGAAAGACCAAATGTAGGTAAGGTGACTTGACTTTAGATTCACTCTTAAGCTTCATGAGATTCTTCTGGAGGAAATGAAATATTGAAGGTGAAATGAATTAAGGTGGCTGAAATATTATCTTCCACATCTATAAAATTCAATAACAATGCAAATATTTCACTCCCTTGAGGTGGATAATGTTTTAACATCATGCCTTTAGAACATCAAAGAGGTTTAAATAGCAGGGAACGTATCACCTAATGATAATAGCATAAAAATACACACAAGGTCTCGGGTTAATCCAGCATGATTATTAATTTTTTTCCCCAGACAAATCTCTTTATGCTCTTGCATAAGTTATCTTTTAGAATATGGAATGCAAAGTTGGAAATGGGGTGTACACAACCTTCATGGGGTTTCTGGAGATTCCTATGATAAAAGTTGTTCTTTGAGAATATGTGGCATATATTGGTAGCTTCTGCTCAGTTTGTGGGGTGGGGAAGCTACTCATGATGCAACTGTAAATCTGTGACTGCATTTTTCATACTGGGGGATAGGATTGAGCCATTAATGTACTTAATTTCCCACTGAAATAAGTGGGTCACAATGCTGCAATCCTAAGCATCCTTCCTTGGATGTAAATCCACTGTAGTCAGTATATATTTTAGGAACATGTTGTAAATGTATTGATGTATGATTGATTCTTCCCATTATTTGTAACTATTGACCAACCAAAGAAAAGCATTGTAGCTAATCGAATGAAGTTAATGATCTTTTCCACCATTTTTCTTTTTTTAAAAGAAAATAGAAATAACAATGACTACAAAGAGATCCAAAAAAAAGATTCTTCTTTAACATTCCCTACAAACAACATCAGCATTTTCTACCATATTTTCTGTGCTGTAAACATTCTATCGACTAAACAGTATAACAGAGTCAAACCAGATGTGGTGCTCAATGTGTCATTTGGGCTTCCATTTTTTTTCTCCTTAACTAAAATAGCAGCTGCAAGGGACCCAACTAAGATCAGAACCGTGGCATGCAGGCAGCTGGTGCCAAGTACATATTCTGTGTTTGGGTTTTGTTTTTATTACTTCTACAACTAGCTGCCACTTTGAAAAAATGCAATAGCAAATGCCAGAAATGTAGGATTACTAAAGATGAAGAGACAGACATAATATATAAACAGAGATCATTGTGGATTCCTAAGTTTCAGAGTGAGCCTAGTTTCAAAACTAAAATCACACACATACTGTACGTACCAGGAAATCAAATACTAATTGTGGCTCAGCCTTCACTCCAGTGGATTCAACTCTTAATTGAAGGTGTGATCTGATTTTTGAACAAATAAGATAGGGTGAGCATCTGTCCGGTGATTGAATGCAACTATAAGTCTCAAATCTTTAAGTGTATAGAATACAGCTGGTGCAGCTTTCTTTTCCCCCATGACAAGCTGCACCTGTCTAAAGTCCATCTCCTATGAAGATGGAGCCTTACAGCCCAATCCTATGCTGGCTTCTGCCGGCGGGACGAGCATGCATGCTGTCGCAAAGCATCAAATGATAGAATAACTTGAAGATCAATATGTGTGGAACAGTTTGGTTGAAATCACTTGATTGAAACATAAACCCCATTTTACTATATTATTTCATTATTTTCAAATATGCAAAACATTAATTTCCCTTCTTCACCTCTAGATGGCAACGCCAGTGTCTGCTTTTAGAAATTTAAATATAATATGAGCAGTCTCCATATCTCTCTGCAAAAACACCCTCTCCATATCAGAGCCATGAAATTATAATGGTACGGCACCTTCCTCTTTCATTTCTATCCACATCCTTCATTTCTGCCAGCGTGCAACATTCAATAGATAAAGGGAATCTAGCCCCTAAACCAGTTATTCCCCCCTCCCCACAATCAAATATAACTCACCATCCTCACTGCATTGTTTCCCTATTAAGCATTTCACCCTTATATTATAGTCCCAATCCCAATCCAAACCTTTATTGGCATACGCACATATACAGAACAAAACATACAAAACAAGAATACACACTCCACAAAAACCAGCAGTTTAACAGATATCACACACCCATCATTAAAAATTTTGCATTAAACTACACATAATTAAGAATAACTGATGCTAAAAACTTGGACACCAACTCCAAGTTGGACACCAACAGCAATTTATAGTCTAAAAGTCTTCTATTTTAGAGCTATCGAGGCAGAAGGATTATGAATGGTTAACAGACCAATCCTATCTCCCGCCAGTCTATAGCATGTTGTGGTGCCGACATAGCACATGCTGCATGCTATGGTGAGGGGCAACCAGATGACCCAGGAGAGGTAAGTAAAAATATGTTTTACTTAGCTGTCTGTAGACTGCCTGGCTATCAATGGGTCTCCTCAGATCTATGCCAGATATTTAACTGGTGTAAGTCCGAGGAGACTCAGAGGGCTGGGAAAGGAGGGAAGATCCTGGTGTGTGCTGCTGCCACCAAGATTTACCCCTCCCACCCCCTCCCCGCCCTGATCCTCCCCCTAACTGTGCCCCCCTCCCACTGACCCACCTGCTCCAGCACGGCATCTAGGAGCCGCTGGCACATGCAGGGCACCTCCAGCCATTTCCATCGGCTGCCCCAAAGCGCACGATGGCACCACAGCTTTTGCAATGCCAGAAGAAGACAGAGCAGCAGATCATGAGTTCCGGTGCCATAGGCCCTCTTTAGGATTGGGCCATAAGACTGTTGCTGTGGGCATATCATTCCTTTCTCGTCATCATAATTGATCCTGACAACACTGCTTGATCCCTTCTCCAGATCCTATACACCCCTTTAAAAGCAGACATTGCTGCAGCTGATGTATTTTGTAAAGACAGCCTATTTCTCGGAATGCCAGAATCCTTAAGGCCACTCTCAGGGCTTACCCGCTCACACGTCCTTCCTTGTTAACATGAGGGGCACATTGTTCCTTTTAATACCAGCAAGAACTCAGGATGTAAGGTGATCTGGTTGCACATTGATTAAACTGCATCTTATCTTTGACATTCCCTGTGATTTCTCCTTTCAGTCATTCACTACACCATAGCCCCTAAGGCCTCTTATTGCTTGGGAATCTCTTGCCAGTCTCCCACTCATCAGGAGACAGTATCACAGGTACTGTTCCCTGTAAGCTGCCCACTATGAGGCTGCAAAGCTCAAAGCTGAGCTCTGTGCAGCTCAGAGTTTGGCTACCCAGAAATCAGCAATGATGTGGATGTCACCATTGAACGTCAGGAGTCCCCACCCCACCTCCACACAGCCACAGAAGGGAATTATTACAGGGAACCCTGGTCACAGGAGAGATCCTTGAGAATCTGTTTCGCCCTTGCCCATATGTACTGAATGTTTCCTGTTTATGCAGGCTGTGTCAACATTCATTTTCATTTAGAAACAGGCTTGGGCATGCAAAGAATGTGCATGCACATCTCCTTCCTCTGTTGAAATGAATGAAGTAGACCAAGCAAAGGGGAGGGGAGGTGTGTGTGCGTGTGCGTGTGCGTGTGCGTGTGCGTGTGCGTGTGTGTGTGTGTGTGTGTGTGTGTGGGCTCCCCTGACTCCAAGAAAACATTGGATTGGACTGTATCCTCTCTCGTATTCAGAGGTCCAGTTTCCTATGATTTAACCAAGATGCGTAACACCACGGCACATGGAAACATTTAGAAAGAGATACATCCAATGCACAGGTCCTGTGCTACCATGATCAACCAGGACAAGATGGCACTCCAGTGGAGCAGCATAGGTTGGTGTCACTAGTAAATACCCTCCATCGCTGGATGTGGTATAGCAGCATAAAACAAAACTGTTGTATCCTACAGAATTGTGTGGAGATTGAACATGGCAAACAGCTTGCAAAACATGCACCCTAAGGACACTTTTTTGGCCACTATGGAGCTATCCATTGTGCTGGTTATTACCTTTAATGCCCTGAATGACTTAGGATGTAGGTTCTGGAAGGACTGCCTCCCCCCTATGATACAGCCCACTCCCTCAGGTCAGCTGGAGAGGCTCTTTTGCAGCTTCCACCATCAGAGGAAGATCTGTTGTCAGGGATACAGGAGAGAACCTTCGCTGTAGTGTTGAGCTCCTTCCCATTGCTCCTTCGGCCAACTTTTTGACAGTGATTTAAAACTCTTTTTTTTTTATTTAGCTTTACAGGGTCAGTAGTTTTTCCTAGTTTGAGTTTTTGTTCTCTGCTACCTTGATGCCTTGTTGTCTTGCTGTTTTATTGATTTTACAATTGATGTTATATTTTGTTAGGCTGCAGCTTATCTTTGATTTTTAAAAAAATTATTTGTGCTTTATTGGTGGGAGGTTTAAAACTTTTTTTGTGAGCCACCCTGGGCATGATAGAAATACTGTATATTAAAAGACAAATAAATAAAATCTATATATGCACCTACCACCTTAGTAAAGGTAAAGGTATCCCCTGACAATTAAGTCCAGTCGTGTCCGACTCTAGGGTGTGGTGCTCATCTCCATTTCAAAGCCGAAGAGCCAGCGTTGTCTGAAGACGCCTCCGTGGTCATGTGGCCAGCATGACTCTCCTTGCCGCAGCGCGTAGCATGCGGCTGGAACACGGAGCGCTGTTTACCTTCCCGCAAGCGGTACCTATTTATCTACTCGCATTGACATGCTTTGGAACTGCTAGGTTGGCAGGAGCTGGCCAAGCAACGAGCGCTCACCCCGTCACGGATTCGAACTGCTGACCTTTCGATCGACAGTTCATGGTTCAGCGGTTTAACCCACTGCACCACCCGCTGGCCTATCTACCACCTTAGACACCTATTATTATTTTAGACTCACTATTTTGCGAGTGGGGTTACAGTTCATAGACATAAACCTGCGTAAAACCTTACCCAGTGAGTAAGCAGCGCCGGTGTCGAGGCCAATGCTGCTCTACTTGCCTATATCCAGAGCTGCGTCCGCTGGGGAAGGTGAGTTCCCCGCTGGGCGGCAGAGGGGCATGGGGAGTGCGGAACAGGGCATTCCGGGGGGTGAGATTGGTCAGTCTGGGAAGACATCGTCGGAGGCCTCCTCCATCAAATCCTATTCCCTCTTCCCGGGCCTGGCCGGTGTTACACAGCCAGCTCAAATGTGTGCCAGAAAAATGGCTGGCACGCATTCGAGTAGACCCATTGGGGCAGCTAGGGCTCTACTTGGGGTAAGGGGACGAATGTCCCTTTACCCCAAGGAGGCCTCTGGCTGTTTCGGGGCAAGCCCCATCCCACTTGATGCGGTGGGCGCCTTATTTGTGCTGTCGAGTCCTGCTAGACAGTATTGGGCTGCCTGAGACAACTTTTCATTCATTAACATCACACAACCTCATTGGTGCCAATTGTTTTCATGGGATGTAAACATACATCTGTTCAATTGTTGTTGCAGTTCTGTGGAGTGTTTCATCTTTAAAAAAGCATTTTGGCTTTTTTTGTTTGATTGTTTCCTAAGAGGACATTAATTACTTGGAAGTTATCGATCAGTTATCAGAGGAGATCAGGAGAAGTAAGACTTCATCATCATTGAGATTTAAGAATTACGATCAATTTAAAATGAGTCGCAGAAGAAGGGGTAAAACTATTTTGTATTAGAAATGAGGTGAGGGCAACTCATGTCTCATTGGCTGAACAATTTAGTGCTACATGCATAATATGCAGGCTGTATGGAAACTGATAAGACATGCTTATGAATAAAATTACTCTATCATTCTCATCTGAGGCTTTTTATTCTGCTTTGCTTTTGCAACAAAGATAGCAGATAGTGGACATCTTCCAGAAATTAAACGTGTATACATTTTAATGTTTCAGCTTGTTTCATTCTCTTCGAGTCTTATTTGTGCATGCCATATCTCCTCAAGTCTTATGAGAAATCTATTATTATTGCAGTGGTTTTGCCAAATACAGCAAGTCCTCACTGTTGTTGAGGAAAAAAATCGATTCCTGGCAGGGGCCACTGTCTGTGTGGAGTTTGAATGGTGTTCCCATGTCTGCATGGGTTTTCTCTGGCCTGGATCAGTATCGTCTCTAGGGGGCGCGTCACCCTGGAGCGGGGGCGCGTGCATCACCCCTGCCCTAGGGTGACACTCACCCCCGCTGCTGCTGCCGGCTCTAACAGCGTCCGCCCTGTCCGGCAGTCCGGGGCCTTCTGAGAAGGCCCAATGCATCGACGCATCATTTATTAGCTTTTTCGCGCATGTACAGACCGTTTCTGAGAGCAAGGGCTGCCCTTTTGCCCTCAGAAACGGTCTGCGCATGTGCAAAAAAGCTAATAAATGATGCGTCGATGTTGGGCCTTCTCAGAAGGCCCCAGACCACTGGACGGGGCGGATGCTCCGAGGCCTTCTTCCAGCCTCGGAGCCTCCGCACGGAACAGGGGCGATGAGCACAGGTGTGCGCAAGCGTGTCACCCTTTGCACGCGTCACCCCCCCCGGCAGCCCACCCCACACGCCACGCTACAGTGATGTGCATGGCCTGGATAACTCACATTTATATCAGTTTTTAATATTAGAAGTGTTTGGGGGTTTTATTTAGAAGTTTGGTGATGTTTTTGTGCCTAGAAATATGCCATAAAATTGTATTAATGTATATAAATTAGCCTATGGTAAAATTGGTTTTGTTATAAGTAATTTTGCTTTAAATTTCAGTTTCCAGGAACCTATCGACAACCAAATACCCTAGCTGCCTTCTTCAGGGGTGGGGTATGGATCCACAAGATTGAGCCCAAGCCCAAGCTAACCGGCACGACAGAGATTTTGCATTTAAATAGTCTTGCAGCCCAATCCTGTGTAGGCTGCGACGGACGGCCTAAAGGGCTGACTGCAGCATCCTATTGAGTTCCCGGGCCCCAGGAACAACTCAGGAGAAGGGGACGATTAAATGCAAGGCTATTTAGATCTTTGCCCCTGGTATCCCCGTCTCCTCCACGCCCCGGGGCAACCAATGACTGCCCTCCCTCGCCGCCTTGTCTGCCCTCCCCCCGCCCCTGCCCCGACTGGTGTAGGACTTACCCAGTCTGACGGTTGCAGGGCCGGGGAGACTGCTTTGTAAAAATGTGATATTAAATTTAAGTTGATATAAAAAAAAAAAAAAACAGGTATTATACCCCAACACTGAAGTTTCCAAAATTATCCCCTGTAAAAAGAAACTGGCCTTATATAACAGATACTGGAATTTGCTACTTCTTGGGCAAGCAGGGAGCATGAACCAAAGAACTGTGGACCAATAAGTTTCAACCTTTGAATATTTGTATAATTTCAAAAGACGGCTTTTTTTGGTGCCCATTAGAGTCTGGGAAATAGCATCTCAAGCCTCATCCAGAGTAATATGCTCATCAGAACTTATACACTTAGAGCCAAATACATTGTTATTTGAAGGCTTTGCTACGAAAGAAGGATCTTCCCAGTTCCAAGGGAAGAGAGGATTTTTTTTTCAGGACTGGAAGACAGAAAGAGAGAAGAGAGGTAGGATTCAAAGTCCTTTGAGATCCTTCTTGTCATCTCCAGATTTCATCGGATTTTTAGAATAAAGAACACATCTGCTCTCACAGTTGCTGTGGGATTGAACTAGCCTTACAGAATTGCTTGTGTTTTTCTCCCTCTCTCATGTGTGTGTGTGTTTTCTGAGAGACAAACTGAATGACACATAAGTTTGCCTCATGGCTATATTATATTGCCATTTTTTTTCCTTTCAGACTCTCCATTTTACAGTATTAACTCATGCTTTCTTAACAAGCAGGTACCTCTCCCAATTACAAACTCCGGGACACACCAACCTCCGGGCTGTGTCTCTGCATCCAGTACCTTCACATTGCTTTCAAACTGCTGCTGATCTGCTGCTATATTTTATGTGTGTGTTTGTTTTAGGGAATTTATATCCCTCCTTTCCAATCAAAAGAAAACTCAAAGTGGCTCACAAGAATAAGGTTACAATCATAATCAACTGCAAGCAACAACAACAATAAATTGACTTGGATCCCAAGCGCTATTTAGGCATGCCCAGTAGAAGCTTGGACTTTTACCTTTGGAGGAGCAGGCCCTCTTGCCAAATCACAGACCAATTTTCAAACTTTCTTCGGTTTCATAAGAGGTTTCCTGTGCATCATTGGGTTAGGGAGATGGCAACGTTGTTCCAAAAACACAAGTCCAAATCTCCTGGGGTGCGGAGACTTAGTCATGCAGTTCTTTGGAACCAACTGCCGGTAATTGCCTTCACACTCCCCAATAAAGCACAAGACAAGCATATTTCCCCAGTTAAAGTGGGCCACAATTCATTGAAGTACTGTATATACAAAGGAAACTTGCTAACTATGCTACCACTCCACCCCCTATAGTGCTTCTCTTCTTTGGAGGGAAATAGCAGCTGTGGTCTATTCCCCCTATGAGCATTCCCATCCTGGCTCTAAGCGAACAATCACTGCAGCTTATCAATGCCAGCCCCACTAGGGGATAGGCAGGATCTCCAAACTTTTCAGTAGGAGGGCCACTTCATATATTTTACACATTTTCATGTGTATACACATATACACATTATACACATTATACACATATTTTCATGTATATATTCATTATATATGAAAAAATGAATGAATAAAATTTAAATGAATGAATAAGTTTTACTTGGATCTTTTTTTGTGATCAGCATAATATGATTCAGAAAAAAAGAGAAATGTGACAATTACAAAGAAGCAATGCCGTGCTTAAACTGAGAAATGCCATGCTTAAACCTTCATAACTGAAGGGTATATATCTGAACAATGACAAAAATAGAATTAAAATTCTAATGATTAGGATCTGTGCAAAGATGATAGTTACTCACAGAGATGATACAAGAAGCATGGCTCAAGGTGAACCGCTTATATAGGGTGGAGGCAAGTGATGCATGGCACACTGTCTTTGCCCAATCCGTTGCGGAAAACCGGTTTGTTATGATTTGTTTACACATGTGCAAAAATGACACTATTTCCTCACCGCGATTGCTTTACTGCCTTAGTTGAAAAGTCAACATGCAGAAACCCAAATTATTTTAGAGGCAGGGGTGAGGTTAATATTGAATAATTATGGTCGGAGGGTCTTAAAGCATATGACCCAGGTGACTGAAAATGAGGGTTAGCTAGGCTGACACCACTCTGGCCATATGGAAAGGAATGTGGCAGACAGAACTTCATGTGTTAACTATCTGACCACGTGGTTGGGGAAAAATATTTTAAGTCACTGCGGGCCAGATAAAATCTTGTGGCAGGCCGGTTGTGGCCCCCGGGCCATAGCTTGGAGACCCCTAAGGGAAGATCTGGATTGCACCCCCAAGCTGAGAAGCTTTTAAGGTTGAATTTAAAATTCATGTACAAGAGATTCCCAGCCAGCACCCCCAAGCTGTGAAGCCACTTTGGACAAGAAATGGGATGGGGATGTGGCAGCCGACATCCCCACCCCCTTCCGGGCTGGCTCGGACAACCACTGCCCTCCCTTGCCGCCCGGTCCACCCTTGCACCCACCAGTGGGAGACTTACTTTCTCCGGCGGCAGCTGGGTCGTTTGGCAATGGAGTGAGGGCTGCCGGCCTCCATGCCGGCAGCCCTTACTCTAGAGTTGTTACAAACGTGCTTTACGGCACGTTTGCGACAGGTTAGACTGGCAGGCAGAGCACACACTCCGTCGGTCTAAAGTTAGTGTGGAATGCGCTGTCATTTTATTGCTTTTTAAGTTGGTATGGCCATTGAGTTTCTAAATGTTAATGGGGAGATGGTGTCTCACACAATTGTCCCCATCACAGAAGATGGAGCCTGCCTGTTTCGCTCCCTCTCCTATCTCATGTATGACACTCACCTCATCGCTAGGGAGGTGCGTGAGCTAATCGTGAGGGATGTGGTGGACAACTGGGAGGAGTTCTCCATCATCATGTCCCACAATAGCGAGGGGGACAACTATCATTCGATGGAACCATGACTTTTAGTAAATGCAGGGTGTTGTCTTACATGGGGTAGTTATGCTACATTTAATTGGTTCACTGCAATCAAAGGAAAGTTTATTGGAGACAAAATGGATTTAAAGTACTTACATCCCATAGTGATGCACGGGCATCATGCTAGCACCTTATATATCTGTATACAAACAGAGATAGTTATATCTGTATAGCTACAAAGTGGTGGTGGGGACATAACCCAAACAATCAACCCACAAAGTTAACTAACGACTCAACCACAGCAAGGAAAAAGGAGGGCAAACTTACAATCAGAAACACATATACCTCAATTCCAGAAAGATAAGCTCTATTCTCTCCCCCCCCTCTCTCTCTTATAAACATTTACTGGAGCCGAACCAGGTACTCATATGTCATAATGTGCTTGTTTTATGCAGGAACACCTTTTGTTGAACAGCTAAGCAAACTGCATGAACATCAAACATGCTTCTCAGCTTTTCAGTCACTCTTCTAGGACTGTGCAAAAGTCCCCTGAAGGTTCATTTTTAAGGCTTCAGGGAACGGTGCCATCCATAGGACATCATTCAGAGAAATCCGCAGGCCTTAGAAGTAAGGGAGCTGGGTGATCCTGGAGCTTGTCTGACCAAGATCAGGAAAGTTCACTAATCACATTGAGTTAAAACTTAGTGGTTTTTTTTTAAAAAACTCTTTGTAAGCCTCCCTCCCAGCCCATGTGACTGTAGGCAGATAGCGCAAGTGTCAGGTTGCTGAGGGTCTTGGGGCAAAACCTTGCTCTGAACCCTACACGGCATCTCCCACCTCCTGTTCCCTGATAGTTCATTGGGCACTACCGCTGCCATCAGTTCTGATGGTTCAGGGGTCAGCCCAGCCATGTGGGCCTTCAGCCTCTGCCACCCAGGATGACCCCTGTACTGCCCCTATAGGTAGAGCTCAGGGTTGGGCTGTTACAACTTACATGGGCTGAGCTTAAAGAGAGTTTGTACATGGAGTCTATCCGAGCTCTAACCACACGTAAGGCAGATTTCCTGCTCTTTGTCCCCAAGGCTCAGAAGCTTCCAAAAGGACTGCATAGTTCCTGGGGCCGTAAAAAGCAGACTGGGGGGGGGGGCTTTGTCACACTTCTTCATTGTGTCCAGGATGTATAGAATAAATGAGATTTCAGCATGCAATTCAGTTAACTGAAGACGCAAGTGCTTTTAGACAATGATGAAACTGAAGCATGAAAGACTATTTCAGTTCAGCGCTATTACAGTATTTACAAATATACAGAATGAGCAGGTAGTGACTGTGAGTAAGCAGGCACAAAAGCATGTAATGTTTGTCTTAAAGCAGGAACCAACCACTATTAAAATGATTCCCCTCTCCAAATAAGAAAGATGACTTCCCCTTTCTGTGTGCCCCAGTTCAGCTCGGTGGGATGCCATTTTCACTTTATTCCAATTTACAAGCTGATGAAGATGCTCCCTGAGGCATCTGGTGGGGCCACTGTGTGACACAGGAAGCTGGACTAGATGGGCTTTTGGCCTGATCCAGCAGGGCTCTTCTTATGTTCTTATGTTCTATGAAGGCTCAATAATGTGCTTCTCCCAGCTCTCGGTATCTCCAGTTACAAAGAGAATGAACGTTTGACAAATGAATCCTTAACACGTGAATGTTTCCTCAGAAAAGGATACCGTGTTCATACTTTATGACTTGGTTTTACTGCTGAAAACCTAGAACTTGGACTCTCCAAAATTTAAACAGTTGGCTATATCTGCGAGATGCACACTTGGTTGGCAATGCGATTATTTTTGGCTGGCATTTCTGACAGGCTAGTCATGCAAGGTAGACATAAATGAGATGCGAAAGATGACATATTTAGCAGTAGGCAGTCAATTATTTTCTTTTTGTGAAACAGAGGCTGGAGGAAAAAAAATACTATTACTGCATTTGCTGTTGTGGCTCTTTCCTTGTCAAAAGGGTAATTTCATCCTTAATTCTGTATTTGACATTTTGAGTCTACTTCTGGTTCTAGAAATCTGCAGCCCACCATTTTGAACAAAGCTATTCAAAGTCAACAGAAAGAGTATCAATTATTTCAGGCTGCAGCCAGCAATGCCAGGTTGGTGCAGTAGAAGCCGGTAGGGCAGCTATCATATAATTGGTTTAGCGATGCAAGCTTTCAGCCCAGTCCACACAATTAAACCTGCACACTTGCACTCAAGTCACTAAGAGCTGTATGTTGAGTACATTAATTGGAAGCAAGAGCCTGTCTATGTACCTATTATGATCTTATACACTAACAGCTTTTCCTGGACTGCACCACTTCCAGGCTGAATGTTTGAATGCTCCCCCACAAAAGCTAGAACATCAAGGAAATGTCTAGATGCCTTCTTCCTATCCTGCTAGCATTCATTGTCAGATAAGGTTTTTTATTAATTGATAAACATTAAAACATGTGACCCCTCCACAAACACACACACCCCTAAAATGTGAATTGGCCATAAAGTGCATTAGGATATGATTCTGTTTCATGCATCGATCAGCTTCAAGTTCCATATATTTTAACATATATTGCCACATTAGGTCCATAGCACTAGTAGGTGATTCTAATCATAATTTGGTTTTGGAAGAAGGATTCATTTAAAGCCAGTAAGATGTATCTCCCTGAAGATGCTCTTTTTTGAATCAAGGGGTTAGCCTCCATCAAAATCAACGAGATGAAACTGTTTTTAAGTTTGTGATTTAAATGCAGTATGGAAGTAAGTTACCTTTCAATCAATGATGCTTGATGTAAAGCTCGTTGAAAGTTACTTGCTTAGGACTACAGAGGAAATTCAATTACGTTGGTTTAACCAGTGTCTGAGTTGTTTCCTCTGTGTTGCTATGGCGTAATAGTCAGCGATGCTTAAATACCTCTCAGATTCCTTTACCATGCAAAATGCTCACAGCTGCGAGAGGATAAGCTATATTCTGTTCTGGCTCATTCATCATCAGACTTTTAACTTAATTCCAAACGCACAGCTCCATTTTCTCCTCGGCTGCACTCCTTTCACAGTGTGCACTGTAACTCTGCAAGCAGAACTTTGTATACATCATCTTTCTTAGGAACGGAAAGATGATGACCTAGCAAAACCGGAAGGCAATCTAATGTTCAGATATACAGTAGCAGCACCTTTGCAGGTGAAAGCAGATAACCATGTGCTTCATTGCTCCTGCTAAAATGCTCCCCCCTCTCTTCCCCAGGTTCACCCCAGTGCATTCTGGGGCAACCTTAGGGAATGGAGGGGGAAGTCGTGCGACTCGGAAGAGGATGTAGGAGCATGATTTCACTGTCTACAGCCCTGCAAATGGAGAGGTTTGCCAGCAAAAAGGTAAGGAACACTACTTTTAACTTTTTCTTTTTTTAAGGTTTTCACAGTGGCCCCTGTATTCACATTGAGACAAATCTGCGGATAACAGGGGTCCACTGTATACTGTATTAAGACAGATTTTGGTGATGATCAGCTACATTACCTTAGCTTTAAAGTTGCTGTAAAGTTACATTACCTTAGCTTTAAGGTTAGCTTTAAAGTTTTCTGTCTATTTCAAATCCAACTACAATTTTTAAAATTCCATTCTTGCATCTCTAAGTAAGGAAGAGCTGCCAAATACCTTGTCATTCCAAGACCAAGCTTGAAAATTATGGCTATTGGATTAGTTTACATCAGGAAGAATAAAACTTGCCCACTTGCATCTAGTTAGGACTTGGACAGACCAATTCTCCCTAACTTGGCGCTGAGGGATCCAGCGAGGCCAGCGTAGACAGCGCTGGATCCTGAGTACGAGACGGGAGCTGGGAGGTCACCTCGGGGGAAGGAAACTTTTGTTCCCTTACCTCAGGTAAAGCCCAGCCCCTGCTACGGGTCTCCTTGGATCTGCATCAGCTATTTCGCTGGTGCAAATCCGGGAGCCCCACATAAGGGAAACCAGCCAGGGAAGGGGGACAGGATTTGGTGTGCGGTGCTGCTGCTGATCCCGCCCTCTCCCTGGTCCGGTTTGCCCACCGCGCTCCATCACCGCCCTCCCCCTTACCCTCCACCACTTCATCCCACCAAGTGGAACAACACACACCCTCCTGGGCCATGCACTGGCCAGATCTGGCAAGCGGAGCCCGACAAAGGCCTCTGTGCCAATCTAGAGTCTGTGCAACTGCCTTCTGGCAGCTTTTGTGCCATTTTTGGGCCATCCCGGGATGTGCTATGCTGGCCCAGGGGTTGGGGAGGATTCTGCCCCCAATTTCTGTTTCCAAATGATATTGAATAAGTTGTTCACATTCTGAACCAAGCAATGTTCCACAATGATGTAATAATTATTGAACCCAGCAACGTCGACAGAACGTGGCGGGGGGGAGGCCCGATGGGGGGGGTGACGTGCGCACCCACGCCGCTGCGCGTGTCACCCTCCGGAGGCTCTCCGAGGCTGGGAGAAGGCCTCGGAGCGTCCGCCCCATCCAGCGGTCCGGGGCCTTCTGAGAGGGCCCAATGCGTCAACACGTAATTTATTACGTTTTTTGCGCCTGCGCAGAACGTTTCTGAGGGCAAACGGGCAGCCCTTGCCCTCAGAAATGTTCTGTGCAGGTGCAAAAAAACCTAATAAATTATGTGTCGATGCATTGGGTCTTCTCAGAAGGCCCCGTACCTCCGGACGGGCAGACGCTCTGAGGTCTTCTCCTCAGAAGGCCTCAGACTGCCGGAGGAAGAGGATGCTCGGCACTGGCAGCTGTGGGGGTTAGTCCTTGCCGCACCACCTGCAAATTTTGGAGGGGGTGCCCAGTGGGTTACTAGGGTGATGCGAGATGTCACCCTATGGCGGGCGTGGGTGACGCGCGCGCCCAGCCCCAGGGTGACACGCGTCTTAGTGACTGCACTGATTGAACCTTTTTCCTCTTTTCCCTTCCTCTTCTTCCTTAAGAAAGAAAAAAACTAGTCCTGTTATGAGGGATGTTGCACCACATTGGCATTCAGCAACCAAGAAGAATCCTGCTGTATATTTCAGGACAAATAATTTAATCTCAAACTCTATGCAAGAAATTGCAGTCCTAAACGTATGTATGTTTTATGAGCAAATTGGATCCCACTGAAATCAATGTGACGTACAGTACTTCTGAATCCACATGCTTAGGAGGAGTGGAATGAAGATGTGGTTTGCTTTATTCGTCAAACTGATAATGATAATAAGAAGTTAACAAGAAAGAGCAGGCAAAAACATATTCTAACCAGGGTGCTGAGAATACAAGGAAGGGTCGCATCAATATGAACCTACAAGCAATATTGGCATAGACATATTCATGTGCCATGTTCAGTACACATTCAATGTACACACATCATTTGCAGTGTTTCCAGTCAGCCGACCTTATGACAAATGGAACAGTGGCTACTGCTTAGTTTGCTAGGCGAGCTCAGGGTGATTGATGATTATTTCTGATTATCACCAAGGTAAGACAGTTCTCCTGTGATAAGCATGGCAATATGACAGGCAACAAGGCCTCTTCTTTTTTTTTGTATCCGCCTCAGTGAGTGAGTTCTCTAAGCCTGACAATAAGCAAGTGCAGGCATTGCTACCTGGAGGTGGTCGCTTCTGTTTCCAGCTGTGCCTGCCTGTTCTCATCTTATTAACCATGACGACAGCGGTGTGTTATGTTGGTGGAGAAGAGGGGCACTCAGAACTTGTAGACATTACACTCCGAGAATGGTCAGCTCATTGAAAACACTTCAAGCAGCAATGAGACCCTCCGTAAAAAGCAAATTGACGCGGAATTGTAATGAGTGTGAAAGGGTATTTAAATGTAATTGTTTCTCTGTGTGACTTAGCAATGGAATAGAGTCAAGTGAAATTGCAGATTTTGCAGACTGGAGAATCAGGAGGGCTTTAATTTGAAGGCGCATTATCTAAATATAGGTATTATATTGTGCACCTACTCTAGAATTCTCCAGACTGCAGCCAGTCCAAGACCGCCTAGTGTCTAAAGCAGTATGCTAAATGCGGCCCTCCCTTACCTGGCTATGTTCCTGCCATCACTCCTCCTCCCTGCATTTGAAAGGAAGAGGGGAATGGAGCAGAAGAGATAGTGTGAAGGAGAGGTGAGTGTGGGTTAGAGCAGAGGAGACACTGTAGGCCACATCTCCCCTCCTCCACACTTCCCTGTTACACTGTGTTCTCCACTTCCTGTTTAAATCTAGAGAGCAGGAGGAGCTCTTTGAGGCAGGCAGATGATCAGAGGTATCATGCCAAGCCACTGCCTGAATTAACAGCCTCAGTTGGCCTCATAAATGGGTTTGACTCTGTCCACTGAAATAGTGAACCTGTAATTCGGCAGTACTACACTACCTTAAACTGCTGGTGAAAATGTGCATGACCAAGGGCCCAATCCGATCCTCCCCCCACTGATGCAGCCATGCTGAAAACGAGCACACTATATCCTGTGGGGGGTGGGGGTGTGTGGATATCCCGCGGGGGAGGTGGTGGCATTGTGGTGTGGAGGGGGGAGGGGAAGGGAATTATTTCCCCTTACCCTTCTATTTATTTTTATTTATTTATTTTCTGTATTTATATCCCGCCTTTCTCATCATCAGATTTCTCATCAGATTTATTCAAGGCGGCTTACATAGGCAGGCTATCTTTAGACCTGATAAGGGTCTTTACAATATTGTTCTATTCCTATATAGAACCTTCCATGTTTTCCCCTTCTGAGTGCAGCACTCCTTCTGGCTTGTGCTTTCCACTTCCAAGCTTCACAGTTCACCGCAGTTCACCCTCAGACGGTTGTCTTAGATGTTCTCTCTCTAGCTGATTCCTCCGCATTCCACCCTCTCACGATGCCTTCTCAGTGTCTTTGTGAGGTTCGTCAGCAGCTTCCGTCTCCCATCCAAGCGGGAACTGAGGTCGACCCTACTTAGCTTCTTCAGGCAGGGCACCGGCTCAAACCTCCAGGCCATACCTCCTCCTATAAGCCTCCCACTCCTCAATGGGTCTCCTCGAATCTGCACCAGGTCTGTAGCTGGCGCAAGTCCGAGGAGAAGAAAGGGGCAGGGAGGCTGCAAAATGAGGGGATATGATCCTGTGCATGACATTGCTGCCAGATCCACCCCTCCCCCAGGCTCTCCACCTCCAGTCCTTCCCAACCAACTCCATGCCCCTGCCACTGCTTTACTTGCTCTGGCGGGCGTGGCAGGAACCGGCAGCGGCCAGAAAGTGCTGCCATCTCTTGCTCCCCAAATGGCTGCTGAAAAATGTGTTCCACATGCTGTTGGATGCCATTTTGCAACAGCAGAAGCATCTTCCGCTGTTGCAACACGCTCCGGCCAGCAGCCCAATCCCGGAGACTGAATATTCCTCCATACAAAATAATCTCCTTCACATAGAAAGCTGGCATGTTAGGATGTAGTTTTGGTTAGCACCCTTCTCCATGACATCCAGTCTTCCATGGAGGGATATTTTTCTTTTCTTTTTTTAAGAAAAAGGTTAAGCATTCATTCATGTGGCACCCCCATTTGCAATATGTCTGAAGTAGATACAAGTGTATTGCCTGAGTCTATTCTATTTAATGGCTCCTATGGGAGAGGATGGGGTAGATGTAGAAACAAGGACATCCTTATTGCTTTATTTGCATTCCCCACATGGGAACGGTACCCATAGGGAACAAAGTTGTTCATGATCACCATGCTTATGACAACTGTCTTTCCTACGCATTACAACTCTGGGGGTTTGCCAAGGAGCAGAGATGTGGATCAAGTCTCTGACTCCAAGTCTCGAATCAAGTCCCAAGTCTCTGGGTCCAAGTCTCAAGTCAAGTCCCGAGTCTTTGGTTGCGAGTTGCGATTCCCTATCTATTTAATGGGGAAAATGGGTTTAAACCTGAATAAAATTGGACTTGTCATAAAAGGCTCCATGTCTTGAGTTGAGTCTTTCTAATCTTTTACAATCACCGAGTCAAGTCCAGGTCAAGTAACTGACGTAACTTGAATCCGACTCAAGTCCGAGTCAATAGACTCAAGTCTACATCACTGCCAAGGAGTCTATCCAGTGTTGGATTCTTTCAGATCCTTGTGGTTTGCCTGCAGCATCAGGAGAAGGAGGAGGAGGAGGAGGAGGAGGAGGAGGGAGGAGGAATGGAACCAAAGGTACATGTAATATGTTTCCAGTTGGGACAAGAGATGGTGGCAACAGAGGGACTAGCGAGTGACTATGCAGTTTGCATGGCAGGAATCAAACATCCAGCCCTTTAGTAAAGGTTCTTTCTTTGTTTTTCATATTGCACCTCTGTTTCTCAGAACATTCTTTGCATTATACAGGGTGAATAATTCAGGACTAGGCAGTTCGGTGTTTACAGTTCTCTTTCCAGCATAACAACCATTTGGACCAAACTGACAGCAAGTCTTCCATATGCTCTTTCTCTGTGCACAGAGAGAGCCTGCGGCATTTTGGTGCCTGGGGCCAACAATACTCCCTTGGTGATGGAAACAGAACATGAAGCAAAGTAATGGACAATTTGCTGGCCTCAGTGGTACCCCGAACCTGGTGCCTGAGGTGAGCCACCACACCTTGCCCTGTCTCACAGTGAGGCCGGCCCTGCAGAATGATGTATATTGTCCATCGCAAGGAAGAACGGCTGGCAGAAATGGCAGGATCCCCTTGTAACTCACAGCAGCAACAAGGAAACCTTTATAGTGATGAGGTAACACTGCAGGATGCTCACTCCGACCGATGGCTGTTGGTCACTAGCGGGTTTGGCTGGCTTTCCTGTCGTTCCTTCCTTTGACCGGAACTTGCCGGTGGAAGGTGACAGGAGCCGTTGTGGCTTCTTAAGTCCTGAGAACAGAAAGTCAAACCCACATGGAAACGATGCTGTGGATTCTATGTTGGTGAACTTCATACTTGCTGCTTAGAGTGAATTGCGCCTCTGGGATGTTCTTTGATCCATGCTGCTCATGTTTTATTGGATTAAAACTACTTTTAAAAGCATGTGTGGCTGAATTTGGGCTAAGGGGGAAATTAATGTTAAAATACTGTTCTAGGGAAGGAAATGATGGTTCTGATCTTATCGTCATTGCTCATTTGGTTTATTAGGCTTCCTTGTGCAAGTTTGGCTTACAGTAAGTTCTAACACAGGAAGGACTGGGCCTGATCTCTTACAACTTTTAAAAACTGCTAATTAGCAATCATTGTGGAAGAAGTAGTGGGAAAAATAAATCTGTCAAGTTTGAAAATTACAGCTTAAGGGTGTTTCAGAAAGCAAGTTAATTTGCAGTTTGTGGTAAAGGTTGTTTAGAAGACTTACCACATTTTTCTGTGTGGTCAGCAGTCCTATACTTTCACTGACATGGTGTCTAAACGTTTGGGAGTGTAAAGAAAAACGTAGAGAATTTGTACCATTGTCAGAGGAATCAGGTAAGCAACATGCAGGATAGAATTAAGGATTTTCTCAGGCGGCACAAATGTCACTCAGGTAGATTACTCCTGAGCTGGGCAGACTTTGGGTCAATCATTCTGTGACAAAATCAATGCAACACAAGCAAATTGAGGAGGACTTGCTGAAATATAGCACCTCAGGCATCAGGTGGGGGGGGAAGGTTGCATGTTTGAATGGTTCTCATATAAAATCCTACCCACACATAGAAACTAGAACATTAGACAGAAAACCAGGCTCCCAGAAATGTAGGTGTTCTATGTGCAGATATATATTTTTAATTTGTGTGAGAACATTTGAAATATTTATAGCACAATCCTATGCATTTCTACTCAGAAAGTCCCATTGAGTTCAATGAGTGCTTACTTCTAGATAAACATGTTTTGGGTTGCAGCCTTATTCCTGCAAACTGCAATCTGAAATGGGACAGTCCACCAATAACTAGATCAGGAGTGGCCAACCTTCCACCATTTCCACTCTGCGTTCTGAAGAATTGTATAGAAGACAGAATCTTGGCAGCTGCAACTGCTGATGGTGCTGCTAAAGCAGCTGCCCCCTGCTGAAATGCCCACACCTATACAACCATTAAAGGGCCAGGAGCATTCATGTTGAAAGGTTGGCCACCCCTGAACTAGATCATCGGTTCTCAAACTGGTGGGTCGTGACCCACCAGAAGAACCGGATGCTGTCCCCTACCACCTTAAGTGGAGGGGAATCCCGGGGATCACCGCTGCCAGCAGGAAAAAATGAACTTTAAACACTTACCGGGGGTCCAGCAGCAACTACGGTAATTCTGTGCACCAAAGGAGGCTTTGGACTTGAGTTCCTTGAATGGTAGCCTTCTCTTTCCATGGAGAAAACTGCTTTTGAGACTGAATAGCTTCTGCCATTGTATAGGGCTGTATAGAGGCTGTTCAAAGAAAAAAGATCAAACATTGCAGTGGGCATGCCCACATCCTTGAGTGCCCCTCACCTTGCTCTTACAATCCCAGACAATGAGTCTGGGGTGCCTTTTAAACGTTCAGCTGCATTCAGAATCGGCACTCAGCAGAGTTCTGCTTCTAAACAATTAAAAGCTAATTTAAAGTCACCCTGACAGAGACTTCCACCATATGCTGGCTGTCATCTGTTATGGCTATTAATATAATAATATCTTAATATAGCCTGGGAGTTATTTTGGGAACAACCCAGTATAGATTTGTTCAAGTATCCATTTAGGAATAGGAGAAAGAGATAGAAATAGGAGGTTAGCATGTGGAAAATAATTTTTAAAACATGCTTACGGCACAATCCTGTCTGCAAAGTGACCGCTCCGCCGGTCTAGGGTATTGCAAACGTGCTATAAGGCACGTTTGCGGCACCCAAAGAGTAAGCAGCGCCAGTGGAAAGGCTTGCACTGCTCCCCCAACACTGCAGAATGGTGCAGCGCTGTGGTGGGAGGTAAGTCCCTGCTGGCTGGGCGATGAAGGGGGCATTCTAGGAGGGAGGATTGGAGGATTGGGCCCAGGAAGGAAGAGGGATCAGCGGAGGCTATCCCCCTTCCTGAGCCTGTTGGGCCCGGGAACAAGCCTCCCAAATGTACACCAGCAAAATTGCTGGCCTGCATTTGAGGAGCCTCATCGAGGTGGCTGGGGGGTTACTTGGGGTAAAGCAACAAATGTCCCTTTACCCTGAGGAGGCCGCCAGCTGTGCGGGGCAGGCCCAATCCTGCACTGGATGCGGCGGGTGCCTTATGTGTGGACAGGATTGGGCTGCCCGTTTCTTTAAAAGTATTGCCAATTTTTGAAAATGTTGTCATGCTTCTGATGAATTGCATCACTGATGATAACAGACTGGCCCAAGACCTCCTGGCTCCTGAGGAGGTGTGTCGAATGCTGCCCCCCTTAACTGGTGATGTGCCAACCTCCCATGTCTCTGATCATTCTTTTTTCCTCCATAGTTCCTCTTCCACTCCACTCCCTCTTTCCTTTTCCAATCCAGGGAGCAGTGGAGGTGAGTGGGTGGATAGAGGTGGGCAATCCCTGCTAATCCGCTGCCAGAGGCAACTGCCTCTGCCAAGTCTGTTTCCCTTGCAAAGGAATAAGAAGATGATTTTCTGTCCGAGAACTGGGCTCCCAATCAAAGAAGCACAGTGGAGACACTAGCAAACAAGCACTTTGAGAGATGATGTGCTGGAATGAATAGGGATAGTTGCTCTCTCCCTGCAAAGTAGCTGAAAGCTGCCTCCTTGCTCAGTTGGCATGACAATTCTTCTATTACAAAAATGACTTTTGTCTCTGAAATATTGTTGATACAGAGTACAATCCCGCCAAGAAAGCATTTGCTTGTCCCATTGATTTCAATGGGAGATAATGGCACACAATTCTAACCGGTTACTGCGTGGGTGGAGGTAGAGCATGTGCTCTGCCGGCGCTAGCCATCACAAAGTGCTATAAAGCACTTTGCAAAGGTGTTACAATTAGGCACACTGGCGGGAAGGCACAACAGAGAATGCCCGCTGGATCAGGTGTGTTCTGCTCTGTGCAGCGCAGGGACAGAAGGAGGGCGGGGGAGGTGACCGGGGCAGGAGTGACTGGATTGGGCCCAGGAGGGTGCAGGATTAGCTGGTGCGCGGTGTCCTATCCCCCTTCCTTGGCCTTATCTGCTGACACAGATCAAGGCGGACTTGCGCCAGTGATATCGCTGACATGGGTCCAGGTTAACCTGTTGCGCAGGCTGGGACTTTGCCAGGGCCAAGAGGACAAATGTCCCCTTACCCTGAGGAGACCTTCTGCCTGCTAAACTCCCCCATGGGATGCAGCATTGCCCGTGCTGGTACCATTGCATCAGCGCAGGGAAGTTTAGGTAGGATTGGTCTGCCCGTCCCTGTTTAGTCTTTTCTATTGATGTCAGTGGGTTGGTTTGGACAATACTTTCTGCCCTCTTTGATTGGCCAGCCCACATGTTTAAAGACTTTTACATTTTGGTCGTGTGAAAATACCTAGTGGAATTTACTTATTCGGGAAGGTTGCATACACTTTCAACAAATCAATTGTACTGTGGGCCTCTTTGCTTCCCGTAACGCAATATTGCATCAATAAAGAAAATAAACATTGAAAACACTATAGGTCACTCAGACTCTGATTGTTTTTATTAATTTTTAAGGAAGACTCAATTGTATCCTATAGCTCACAAAGGATTCAATTTTATCTCCTTGTCAAAGCAGAGGCTAAAAAAGCAGGGCCGGCTAGTTCTTGATCTATGCTCTAGTCTAGTGTCTTTGGCTCTGAACGTGAAAAAGCAGACTCTTTTGGAGTCTGTCTTTTGGAAAGGGCTCTTTTCAAGTTTCTGAAAAAATTGGCTAGCCTTAAATACCCACACAGAGAGAAAATCTAAAAATCCACTGAAAAGTCCACTAAAAATCAACTGAAAACCCTTGGGTTTTACAACACATGTGTTGTAAACCTCTGTGTTGGAGCATGCACAAGGAGAAAGTGTAAAGCGACCATTTGCATATGTAACAGGGCCACATTACATCAGAGGTGTCGCTACGGTGGGGGCCATACAGTAAGTTGCACCCCATCCTAATCCCGTTTACAAGCCGGCAGGAGGCGGCGGCACCCCCTCGCCGTCGGAGCCATTCCATGCAGAGAAGGCAGCAGGCAGGGAGTCTCCACACGGAATGGCTCCGGCGGCGAGGGGGCAGGGCCGCCTCATGCTGGCTTGTAAATGGGACTAGGGCAGGGCGCAACTTACGGTACCACCCCCACTGTGGAAACGCCTCTGATTGGACTGTTTTTACCTTCCCTTTCAACTTCTTTCGAACTGGTTTCCTCATTTTAGGGAAATCCGTCCTTCGGAAGTCAAGGGGTTTCGTGTCAGATTTGCTTGGCATTCTCTCCCCGACATGCATGGTGAAACAGATCGCAGCATGGTCACTGTTCCCCAATGGCTCGGTAACATTTACCTCCCTGACTAGGTCCTGAGTACCGCACAATATGAAATCCAGAGTCGCCTGTCCTCTGGTGCTCATAGGTGCTCATACAATAGGTGCAAATACAATAGGTGCTCATACAATTTGGGATTTCTTGCTATATCAATTTGGGATTTCTTGCTATAATTTCACCATTGCTTCTGCTAATCCAAGCTAGTCAAATTCAGTTCCAGTGGAGATTATTTACAATGGTTTCATCAGATTCTGATGATTCATTTGTGTACATTAATTCCAGCAAGACTGTTTTACTCCTAGCTGATCGAAAAATAGTAATACAGTAGAATCCCCCGTATCCGTGGGGCAGTGGCATAGCTAGACTGGAGCGGAGGCAAGTAGTTCTGCAAGACTCCGTTACACTGGAGTCAGTGGCCCCTCCCCCTTGCTGTTGGAGCCATTCTGGCAGCAATGGCAACACGCAGGACACTCCCCTGTCGCTGCCGGAATGGCTCCAACAGCAAAGGGGAGGGGTCACTGACTCCGGTGTAACGGAGCCTTGCAGAACTACTTGCCTTCGCTCCAGTCTAGTTTCACCTCTGCTGTGGGGGATACATTTCAGGCTCCCCCCTGCAGATACGTGAAAACCGTGGATAGGGTGAACAGTTTTCTGAGGCCCCCCCACCCCACGTGCACACGCGGGGGTGGGTGGTGGCCATCCACTATCCATGGATAACTGAATCCATGGATAGCAGATCCGTGGATAGCAGGGCCCCTCTGTACATACGTTTCCTGAAGTTCAAATACAAACAAATAGAATTACAACACTCTGAAATTAGATGTTTGTCACTATAGAAAGTCTGGAAACCTGCAGCCAAAGAATTGGCAGGTTACTTCTAATCTATACGTGAAATTCAGCCCCCTTAGGATTGCCAGGCCACAGTGCTGCTGCTGTGACAGGAGAACCTGGAAGAATGTCGCTCCTCTGTCAATGATTTGGAGGCAGGGCACTCTTTGCCTGACCCTGCCTGTGCAACAAGACAGGTCAGCAGTGTTCTTATGAAATTGTTTATGTTGTTTAATTAGAGACTCTAGAGAAGACTGACAGTCTTGGGCCTGGAACAGAGGGTGATTGTATTCTCGCCTCGGAGTAGTGAACATCGCAGGAGCCCAAATTGTTCTTCACCTTGGATGAAAACTGTATTTATAATCCATTGGAAACTAAATTTCAGTTTTCTATGTATGAGCATTCTCTGCTGAGTAAGATATAAACTCTATAGGAGTGACAGAGATGACAGGATACAAACTCTATTGGAGGGACAGAGAGGGGTGTGTTGGAGGTGGGGTGGCCATCTATGTCAAAGAAGGGGTAGAATCCACCAGAGTAGAGCTGGAGGGGAGCTCTGACTCCTCCGTAGAATCACTGTGGGTTAGATTGCCAGGATCAAAGAGTGATGTAATAGTAGGGGCATGCTACCGTCCTCCAGATCAAAAACCTGAAGGGGATCTTGAAATGAGGAAGCAAATCAGGGAGGTGTCAACGAGAGACAGGGTTGTAGTCACGGGGGACCAATTATCCTCACATCGACTGGGTCAACTCATGCTCTGGTCATGAAAGAGAGACTGGATTTCTGGATATGTTAAATGACTGTGCCTTAGAGCAGCTAGTCACGGAGCCGACCAGAGGACAGGTGACTCTGGATTTGATATTGTGTGGCACTCAAGATCTGGTCAGGGATGTAAATATTACCGAACCATTGGGGAACAGTGACCATGCTGCAATCTGTTTTGCCATGCATATCGGGGGGAGAGTGCCGAGCAAATCTGACACAAAAAGCCTTGACTCCCGAAGGGCAGACTTCCCCAAAATGAGACTAGTTAAAAAAAAAGCTGAAAGGGAAGGTAAAAAGAGTCCAATTGCTCGAGAGTGCATGGAGGCTGTTTAAAACAACAGTCATAGAGGCCCAGCGGGAGTGTATCCCACAAAGGAGGAAGGGCTCGATTAAGTCCAGGAGGGTGCCGGCATGGCTAACAAGCACAGTTAAAGAGGCTATAAAAGGCAAGCAAGCTTCTTTCCGTAAACGGAAGTCTTGCCCTAATGAAGATAACAAACAGGATCACAAACTGTGGCAAAAGAAATGTAAAAAGATGATACGGGAGGCCAAGCAAGACTTTGAGGAACGTATGGCAGGCAACATAAAAGGGAATAACAAAAGCTTCTTCAAATATGTTAGAAGCAGGAAACCTGCCAGGGAAACGGTTGGTCTGCTGGATAGTGAGGGAGAGAAAGGGGTGATAAAAGGGGACTTGGAGACTGCAGAGAAATTAAACGAGTTTGTTGCATCTGTCTTCACGGCGGAAGACCTTGGGCAAATACCGCTGCCTGAATGGCCTCCCCTGACTGAAGAATTAAGTCAAATATAGGTTAAAAGAGAAGACTTCTCAGACTTAATTGACAAAATAAAGATCAATAAATCACCAGGCCTGGATGGCATCCACCCAAGAGTTCTGAAGGAACTCAAGAATGAAGTTGCTGATATCTTGACCAAAATATGCAACTTGTCCCTTAAAACGGCCACTGTGCCAGAGGATTGGAGGATAGCTAATGTCACGTCAATCTTTAAAAAAAGAAGGAGGGGGGATCCGGGAAACTACAGGCCGGTCAGCCTAACATCTGTTCCAGGAAAGATGGTGGAAAGTCTCATTAAGGATAAAATCTTAAAACACACAGAAGAACAAGCTTTGCTGAGGGAGAGTCAGCATGGCTTCTGCAAGGGGAAGTCTTGCATCACAAACCTTTTAGAATTTTTTGAAAAGGTCAACAGGCATGTGGATGCGAGCGAACCCGTGGATTTTATATATCTGGATTTTCAGAAGGTGTTTGACATGGTCCCTCATGAAAGGCTCCTGAGAAAATTCCACAGTCAGGGAATAAGAGGGCAGGTCATCTTGTGGATTAGGAACTGGTTGAAGACCAGGAAACAGCGAGTGGGAGTCAATGGGCAATTTTCACAATGGCGAGAGGTGAAAAGTGGTGTGCCCCAAGGATCGGTCTTGGGACTGGTGCTTTTCAACTTATTCATAAATGACCTGGAGTTGGGGATAAGCAGCGAGGTGGCCAAGTTTGCGGATGACACTAAACTTTTCCGGGTGGTGAAGACCAGCAGGGATTGTGAAGAGCTCCAGAAGGATCTCTCCAAACTGGGAGAATGGGCAGCAAAATGGCAGATGCGCTTCAATGTAAGTAAGTGCAAAGTGATGCACATTGGGGCAAGAAACCAAAATTTCACATATACGCTAATGGGTTCTGAGTTGTCTGTGACGGATCAAGAGAGAGATCTTGGGGTACAGGTGGACAGGTCGATGAAAGTGTCGAGCCAGTGTGCGGCGGCTGTGAAGAAGGCCAATTCCATGCTCAGGATCATTAAAAAAGGGATTGAGAATAAAATGGCCAATATCATTATGCCTTTGTACAAATCAATGGTAAGGCCGCATCTGGAGTATTGTGTCCAGTTCTGGTCACCACACCTCAAAAAGGATATAGTTGAATTGGAAAAGGTGCAGAAAAGAGCGACCAGAATGATTCGTGGGCTGGAGCACCTCCCTTATGAGGAAAGGCTACAGCGTCTGGGGCTTTTCAGCCTAGAAAAAAGGCGCCTGAGGGGGGACATGATTGAGACTTATAAAATTATGCATGGGATGGAGAGAGTGGATAGAGGGAAATTCTTCTCCCTCTCGCACAACACCAGAACCAGGGGACATGCACTAAAATTGAGTGGAGGGAGAGTTAGAATGGACAAAAGAAAATATTTCTTTACCCAGAGTGTAATTCTTATGTGGAACTCCTTGCCACAGGATGTGGTGATGGCACCTGGCCTAGATGCCTTTAAAAGGGGTTTGGACGAATTCATGGAGGAAAAGACCATCACAGGTTACAAGCCATAAGCAACCTCCTGGTTTTGGAAGTAGGTTTTCTCTGTGCCAGGTGCAGGGGAGTGGCAGCAGGAAACAGGTTATCTTGTTTTCTTGTGCTCCCTGAGGCATCTGGTGGTGCCACTGTGTGATACAGGAAGCTGGACTAGATGGGCCTTTGGCCTGATCCAGCAGGGCTCTTCTTATGTTCTTATATTCTTAAAATATAGGGATTAAGAATCCTGTTTTTGTGCCATCCTAAAATCTGGGTCAGTCCCAGTGATGTCAGTAGGATTACTCTGAAATTTGTGGCTTGTGGATTGCAACCATTATTTAGATTTGCAGCTACCATCCAGCTGTATTTCTGTTGATGAGCAAATAATGTAGGCAGCCATGTGAAGCAGAGATGTCATTCAGGATAATTTGTCCTCCATAAAACAGGCTCTACAGCCCAGTGGGAATTTTGCTCAGCTGCAAATAAGCATAGTTGGGTCCATTGAATTTGCCTGGAGCTTGTAATGTCATTCAGTCTGAGTGAAGAATGAAGAAAGCAACAGGCTTGGTAGCTGTTGATGAATGAGATTAGCTGCAATACTTTTTAATTGTATGTCTCTTGTTCCTGAATTACAGCGCAATCCAGCGCAAGGATCCATCCAGCGGCCCATGGCCACCCGCCGGATCCTGAGCCCCGGCGGCCATTCTGCCACCCCTCCCTCGTCTGCCGAACCGCCCCTGTCAGATACCGACTCACCTTGTCCGGCAGATGTACAGGCGCTCTGGCGATGAAGCAAGGGAGGCCGGCCTCTGCGCTGGCCTCCCTTGCTCCAGAGTAGTCGCAAACGTGCTTTCCGGAACGTTTGTGACAACTGCCGGCAACAGAACACTCGTTCCTTCGCCGGCACGATCGTCAGGATTGCGCCCTTACAGTCTTCTGAAACCCCCCCCCCCCCAAATCGGTTGAAGGACCATTCAGAGCAACTTCTGATGCTGAATAGTTAGGATTGGACTGGGAAATTCAGATAGTCCTAATGATCATGTAAAAGTGCTTGAGTGTATTGGTGGGCTTTCTGGATTCTTGCTGTGACAGGAAGAAAGATTTCTATTTGCAAATAATGTCTTCTTAGGGCATGCAAAAAAAAAAAACTTTTTTGATTTATTCAGCAGCCATCAAAAAAGTCATGCCTGGCCAGATTTCTGCTGATGTATGCCTTTTAAAAATGTTAGTAGGTTAAATTTTAGAAGATCCATTAGTCAGAAAGTAAAGCAAAGCAAATCCAGACTTGAAACAAAGCACATACGTTCACTCCATTGTAATAATTAAATACAGAAACAAGTTAGCCCAGGATCTAATTGACACTCTGTCACTTGAAGCTGATAAAGTAAGATCAGCCATCCTTCTAAAGGATAAGCTATAGTTCAACCTGAAGTTTTCAGATTGATTTGTAATAGCAAAGTAAATTCCTGAGGCATGTATTCTGCAAGAATACCGACTCGATTCCTGTTAATCCGTCAATTTTGCTGGTGGGTTATAATTCTACCCTAGCCCACCCACAAATAACATTTCTATAAAACTGAAATACTCTCTAACACACAGCAGTTATTGGGATTGCTGTTTTACCATGGTAGCCTAAACCATTGTACCAGAGTCGTATGCTTGGAAAAAACAAATGTTCCAGTAATCAGTCATAAATTTGCATATATCCAATAAGAAACATGGGGAATAAAATAGAGGTCTTCCAGAAAGGGAGGGATAAGGGCATTTGGATGAGGACTCAGCAGCTTAATAAGGGGGGGACATGCACAGAGGTGGTCTGAGGACCCTTGATCATGCCACCTGGAAATCCCAACCCAAATGCCTAGTATGACTATAAAAAGTATTGTCAGAAATCCCAAACATGTGTATGCATCATAGGGTAGGAGGGAAAAGCTAGTCTAGTTGTTCTTGAGTAGAAGCTAAACCAGGAGTGCACCAGTGCTGGTCCCTAGGATGTAAATGCTGGTGTCAGTTTGGTTTATGGTGGCCTAGAGTGTGGTGCCCCATAACCCAAATTAAATGCCTATCGACTTACCTCACTAGAAGTAGATCAAAATCTACAAAAAACAACCCAACAATAGCGGAGAGTAAGTCCATCAATAGCTATTAGTCTTGATGGCAGTATGCTCTGTTCAGGCATTGTCCCGGCAGCAGGACTCTGAATACCAGTTGCAGGGGAGCAATGACAAGAAAGTACATGCTCATTTTTCTTCCTCATAGGCTATCCAGAGGCATCTGAGTGACCACTGGTGGGAAACTAGACGGGTCGTTGGACTGATCCAGCAGGGCTCACATTCTTATATTCTTAAGTGCACACTGTATCTGGTATAATTTTATTTGTTTATTGCATTTAGGAGGCTCAGAATGGAACTCCTCATTGACTCCTCATGGTCAAGTGGTTGTATTACATGATCCTAGAATTATACCTCATCATCCCATGGGCAGCCTGATCCTATCCAACTCCCCCCACTGATGCTGCAATGCCACTGCAGTGCATGCTGCATCCTGTGGGGGACAGTTCCAAGGGTCTCCTCCAGGTAAGGGAACATTCATTCCCTTGTGTGGGGGTAAGCCTTCAGTGTGCCACTGGATATACCTAGACCTGCACCATCAATTGCTGGTGCAAGTCCAAGTGCACCCAGGAAGGTGAATTGAGGCCAAGAAAGGGATATCGCCCCCTTCCTGGCCTGGATCTGCCCCCCCCAAGTCTCCTCTCTATTCCTTCCCCCTCCCATTCCATCCAACCCCCTGCCCTCCCTCGTGCCGAATTACTGGCACCAGGGCTCTTTTGCAGGCCACTGGCACGTGGCCATGGCTGCTTGCCACATGTGGTGGCAGCCCGACTGTGTGGAATAGCATGTCACCTTTCGCAACAGCTGTAAAGCACACTGCACCACTGGAACACAAGTTCTGGTGGCACAGCAGACCCATAGGATCAGGCCTTCAGTGGGGCAATGCATGCTGGTGCACAGTTCTTGGATTATACAGAGCTTCATAGGTACCCCTAAGGATAGTGTTGCCCCAGCAACTGTGCAGGTTGCTTGTGCAGTTGGGATGGCTATGCATTCAGACAGCAATCAGGTCTGTATCCCCATGTTGTAGAAAAAAGGGCAATTACAATGAGCTAACTTACAGTCCAATCCTGTGTAGGCTGTGGACGGCCAGTCTAAAGGGCCAACCGCCGCATCCTATTGAGTTCCTGGGCTGCCCTGGGGCAGCCCAGGAACAACTGGGGAGAAGGGGACGATCATCCCCTTCCCCCCGTGTAAGCAGTGGGAGGCTGGGCCTCCTCGAATGTACGTAAGCTCCAGAGCTCGCGTACATTTGCATCGCCCGTGCTGGTGTACCTGGGGCCTGGAGGGAGCTCAGGATATCGGGGATCTTGGCCGCTGGTATCCCTGCCCCCTCCAGGCCCCGGATGGCCAAGGCCAATGGCTGCCCTCCCTCACCACCCAGTCCACCCTCTCCCCGCCCCTGCCCCGACCAGTGTAAGACTTGTCCAGTCCGGCAACAACAGGGCAAGCAGCGCAGTCTGCTGCACCGGCGTTGGTTGCTCTCAGGGTGTCGTGCAAGTGCTTTATGGCACTTGTGCAACACCCTGCCCCGGGGCTTGACTTACCCCGCGCACTGCCCCGGGGCTCGACTTACACAGGATTGTGCCATTATGTAACTTGCGTTACACCAGGATACATGCTGGGAAGCAAAGAAAAAACCCATAATGCTCTATTTACAGGTCATTAGAGTTCATACTCTAGCAGCGTAATCCTAGGCCTGTCTAGTCAGAAGTAAGTCCCACTAGTCAGAAGTAAGAGCCACTGTGTTCAGTGGCTCTTACTCTCAGGAAAGCATGGATAGAATTGCAGCCTAGGCATCTTTCATGATTCTAGAATGAGCACTCCAAATGGTGTTAGCCACCCCCTTGGTGATCTCCTTCAGAGATGTTTGCAAATCTTTCTTCTTAAAACAGACAGTAAAAGACAATGTTGATAAATAAGAATAATACATCAGATAAGCATAGCTCATGCCTAACTGACTTTTCTTCTTCTTTGAGTAGGTTGCTTTTATGAGGAGGCTACTGTTTGCTCTTGTGGTCTACTTTAAAGGGTAGCTGAGGCAATTTTGTTAGATTACTAGTGTACGAGACGCATATGAGAGAGAAAGCTGCTTTAAAAACAAAGCTGTTATAAGAGAGATCTGGAGATTAATCAACCACATCGGCTTTCCTGCAGGAAAAAGCCAATTTCTTTAAAATTAATGACCTAGAAGACGTTCTAGTTGATAAAAAATAAACCACAGTAAATTGACCAGGCAGGTGAAGAACTACCAGGCAAAGAAGGACGTGTGCAGCCCAGTCACACGCATCTTTCCTTGGAGGAAAGAAGTGTCAATGAGGATGACGTCCAAGTAAATGTGCGCAGAACATTACAGCCTCAAGCTGCAATCCTAGGCACATTTACCTGGGAGTAAGTCCCATTGAACTCAGTCAGACTTACTTCTGACTAGACAGGCATAGGATTTGCTGTGAAACGAGGAGCATCAGTTGTTACAGAGATAGTATTGCAAAACTGCTCACTTCAATCTAGTGCTGGACAGACTCTCCCCCAGGCTGGATTTGGACTGGGACTAGCAATTACAAGAACAAGTGAGCAATGATTGGAGAAATGCACTTTCTCTTCCACGAGTCCTAAATAGACTCATAATTGCCAGGTGCAATTCATCAAGCCCTAACCGCCAACTCCTTGAGCTCATGCCTGGCCTCCTTCTGCCTCCTTCCTGCTTCCACCCTTCATTGGTGGAAAGCTCTCTTGTTTCCCTTCCTCCTCCTTCCTCATGTGGCAATGGTGGATGCTGCAGGGAGGGAGACGTTCTGTCTTTCCTCCCTGGCACCTGGAACACATTACAGGTCGGGGGGGGGGGGGGGGAGAGGAAAGAGAGATCTCCTTCTCTGCCACAATGGTAGCCAAGTAAGGGAGTGGAGGAGTTGGAGGGAGGAGGTTTCTTCCTCTCTCTCATTCCCTCAATGTGTCAGGGTCTGGATAACCATCATATGGCCCACCTGACTGGGCCAACCCTGAACTCTCAGAACTGGTAGCACCCAGTGCCCCATCAGAGGTGGGGCCTGCCATGGAGGGCTCAGTGGAGGGCTTTACCCTAAACACGGACTGTTTCAGAGGGTGGTCTGGTTGGCACTGGCCAAAGGCTCTCAGCAGCCCAATCAGCCAAGACCTGAAGCCCCCAAGTAGAAGCAGCAGCACTACGAGTCATTTAGCCAAGCAACCCTGCCCCATCTTGCCCTCCTCATCTATGACTGGTCTTCCTCAGAGTTCTACAACAATGCAGGGAGTGTCTATGGAAACCCATTTATGGGTAGAGAGGGCAGGAGAAGCTGGTTGGGTACCACAGTCAGTGAGGAAGAGGCTCTTGCAATTGCCCTTCTCTCTTTCGCCAACCTGTCTGTATTGGGGAAACAGAGAGGAATTATCATGGAGGGTGCCTCCCACTCAGCACTGCCAGAGTGTGGAGGAAAAGTTGTCATTCCTCATAGTCTAGTGTCTCTGACCATAAGTCCCGTAGGAATTTTGAGGTGGACGAGTTCTCTCTTCAGATACTGTTAGGGCATGCCCAAAGGAAGAGTAAACTCTTGGGTAGACATCTGGCAACCTGGGCACAAGTTTTATAGGATGCCATTTAGTTTTTGTACTTGCAAAAACTGTCATGCAAGATGATGCCGATGCCACAAAAACTTTGTTTCTGTACATAATCTGGATGATCTCCCTCAAACCAAAGATTCTGGCATGTGCCCACTGACTGGGCATCCAACTCTGCCTGGGTCGGTAAAAGGAGTGGGATGGGATGACCAGGGGGTCCTAACTTATCCAGTCGGTTGACCCTAAGGCATTAGTAACCTTAGGTTCACACATAGGGATATTCAAGATTGTTGACTCCGGTCCATTGCTCATGCACCATGTCTGTGCATTAATGAAGGGGTCACCCACTGGACCACCACCACCCCTTTCTCCTGAACAGTGTGAATAGCTAAAGATAGGGAAGTATCCATCAATTTGCATTCGGGGATATTGTTTTTATTTTTTGTTGGTCTTGTAGGCTCTATGCAAACTTTTCACCGAACCTGCATCTTGGTTAGTCCTCTTGTGGTTTGATGCATCTTGCTTTTTGATCCTCTGCATTGCTCTCATTTTGCTTTCTTTATCCGGTCCTTTTAATAAACTCCTTTTTGTTGTCCTTGATTACCTCCTTGGTCTCAGTTCCTAAAACAGTGGGGTGCCCATGCTTTCCCAAATTGCTCCGTCCTTACTACTGTTTGTTTGTAAGTGGAATTCCCCCTCACGTTAAGGGGGAGACCTGTTCCTGCCTGGACGTCTCCAGTCTTGGGTGGTGACAAAAGCTATCCCCCCCCCCCCCAACTCTCAGTCTGAATAGTGGAGAAACTGAGAAAGGGCTGTTGCTCACAGCTAGATGCTGCACCCATTTGGGCCCCACTCACTCCTCTTCTGCCACAATTACAGAGAAGCAGGGAAGGAATATACAGTATGTATGAAATTCTGCCTTCCCCTTGTTTTTGTAACATATGAACTGGTTGGCAGGTGCAATATACTCCAGAGATCATCCCTATGAGATATTGCTGACTTAGAAGCCTTGCAGGAGTGGTGAGTTTCATGAAACATTGCACACTATGACTGACATTTTCAATCTTCCAAAACATGGTACTTGACATTGGGTGGGATAAATGCACACATGGCACTTGCCATAGATCCTGCAACATATCAGAATAAGTGTACATTTTCTCCCAAAAATCAATGATCTTCAATATGTCATAAGTAAACTATAATTGCCACCTAGCAGCAGGACCCTCATTCATTGATTTGTTTTTTTCCCTTGAGGGGAATTCTTGCCAGACAACCCTCACTTTCATCAAATCTTCTTTTTTTTCTTTTTCGTCATCTCAGTTTCTTCTGTTAAAAAGCTTTTAATACATTCAGGAAAAAGCATGTGGTCAAGTCCTCCTCAGACTGTACCACTTCAGAGGGCTTCCCCATTTCAAAACTAAGTATGTGGAACGTTAACATGTCAGTAAGGAGGTTAGTCTGGGGTCCTTGTTCATGAGGAGGAAGCATTCCACTGATAGAGCGCTTTTGACATGGGGAAAAGCATGGGGTGGTGTTCACCTCACCAGGTTCTGGACTAGAAGTATGACGTCTGGTGGGGCTGAACGCATTTTGAGAGCAGAAAAAGGATGCACCATTTTCCAGCAAATTTTGGAATGGCTCTTGAAAATTAATGGAGGTCTCTGGTGCAGAGAGATGGAGGTGTTTTTGTCTTTCCCTCTCTGGCTTGGAAACCTTAAATCATGCAATTGGGGAGGAAGTATGGTCCAAGGGGCCTGTACTACACCCCAAAGTTTCATTCTGATGTACAGTATCTCTATGAGAGGGTGAGGAGGTGGTATAACACTGGGGTCCTTCTGCATATAGCCAACTGACACAGAGCACACCTCAGGGAAGCTCTAAAGCTCTCAGAAAAAGGAGGCAGTACAATCAGTTTCTCTGACCAAATTCTGGGTATCTCACCAAACCACCTGAGAGAAAGCCGAGTCAGAGTCTCATATATTCTCTGTAAGCCTCCCCAGCCTATGTGACTGGTAATAGCCCTGCCCTTAGGCCTATCCCCCAACTCTAGCAACAGTTAACAGGGCTAAGAGAAGAGAATGTTTGTGCTTCAGGTGCCAAAGCCTCAGACAGTTGAGGTCAGACAAACTCAGGGACTGGCTTGGCCAGGACTGGCTCCAGGTTCCAGGGTAAGATTCAGCAAACTGCACTTGGTGGGGTTTTCTTCTACCTGGGTGCCCCTCTCTAAGGTTTGCAGTGCGGCTTACCTTAGTGGATGGGATAGGAGAGAGGAGGCAATAATTGAGTGACTGTCTTGGCTGAGATTGTTGCTCTGTCTCCATCACAAGAAGGCTATGGATGCTAAGGTGGCCTCAAGGATTGACAGTGGTCCCTTGGCTGTTGCTCAACAATGCCAGCCCTGTGCACAGTAGCTTCCTTCCTCCCAAGACCTGGGAGATTGCCTGAGTTGTGTGGCCTGTGCCAGTACCTCAGGAATGGCACAATTGCCTGGACCTTAAGACATTGGGGCCTTTCCCACAGCAAAGCATTGTCTGAACTGGGACAAGTCAGATTCAGAGGATAAATAAATGGAATTTTGAAGAGCAGTTGAAAACTCACTGAAAAATGGAGGTGCTTTTTTGACAATAACAAAAGTGAAAAGAAAACTAAAAAGGCCATGGTAATCAGTGTCGTTGCGCGAGGTGGGGCGGAATGGTAAGTTCCGCACTGTGCTAACCTCCGTTTATGCCCCGCCCCCTCGCCGTCAGAGCCATTCAGTGCGGCAAAGGCAATGCACAGGGAGTCTACTGCGCGTTGCCTTCACCACACTGAATGGCTCCAATGGCACGGGGGTGGGGCCGCCTCGTGCCAGGGAGTAAATAGAGGTTAGCACAGTGCGGAACTTACCGTTTCTCCCCACCTCGAGTGACGTCAGTGATGGTGATGATACTATAAGCTGAGAGAGCATTCTCACAGCACAATCCTAAGCATGTCTACTCAGAAGTAGGTCTTCAATGGGACCCTCTCCCATGTAAGTGTGCATAGCATTGCAGCCTCAGAAAGCAGCTTTTTTCCAGAGTCATCTGGGAAGGTCCAAAAATACCAAACTAATTCCAAATTGAACCAAAACCTAGTGTCAGTCACTAGCACTTACCTTCCATGTTGCTAAGCAAACATATCTCAGTACAAAATGCATGTACTTCTTGTTAATGCCAAGGGTGTACACATGAAAATGTTATACATTCATCTAAAATGGAAATGCTGATAGCTGTGCTCTTTCCCAAAGGCTGCTTCTGTATACAGTATTTGAAAGGGACATGCACCAAATTTTGCACATACTTTTTGTATGTTTTGTATGTTTTGTCAAGTTTTCATACTTGACAAATGGTATGTGCATTTTACAGTTAATACAAAGTATAAAGTAAAAGCTTAGCCTTTCAGATTCTCAACAAGTAGCAGCTTGATACCCTTTTTCTAAATGCTGCTGCTTAAATGAAACATAAATGCCTTTTCTTCCTCTTAAGAATTTGTCAGAAGGAGGGATTTACCATTGTACAGACTATCAGAAAATGGAAGCAAGGAACACTGGTGAATGTGCTTGAAAGTATGTGCACACATCTTACAGTATCTACAAAAGAATGGTCCTATCATGCTCCTTGAGACGCAACTGCATCTCATGTTCACAGAGAAATGTGCACAAAGCAGGCATCTATGATAAGCAAATTCTTAAGTTACTTTGAGAATGTGCTTTCATATTGTCTTTCCATTTGAAAGTTGTTTACAAATTCTGGAAGAAATGCATTTGAGATGCCTCCCCTGGAGGGACACTCAACTACTTACTTTGGTTTCTCTTTTCTAAAGGATGAGAACATTATTATGGAGAGCACAGGAAAAAAAAGTGGATGTGAGAAGAATCCTGTTGTGTAGCGTGTGATATATTGGAGAAGAAACAGCAATAGCTTAGTTTTCACATTCACATAAATAAACTTTCTATCTACCAAGGTCTAACTGGTGGAAAGTTATTCAAACCTAGCTCCCTGAGGCATCTGTTGGGGCCACTGTGAGATACAGGAAGCTGAACTAGATGGGCCTCTGACCTCATCCAGCAGGGCAATTCTTATGTTTATGTTAAAGAGGGGTGAGCAGAATCATCCTACTCTATTTTGCTCCACCCCTAGGTCACTCCAGACATTTCCTGTCATTAGATCTGGCCCATCCTCATCTTCTCCACACACTGGGCAAGATCAGGCATTATCACTGCTCCATTCCACCACCCTCTCCTCCTCTTCCCTCAAGAGCTAATTTTCAAAAGCAGGAAGAGGAAAGTAGAAGATGAATTATCAGTGGTTCTCAAACTGGCGGGTCGCGACCCACCATGCTAGCGAGAAGCAGTCCCTTAAGGGGCATGGTGATGTCGGTGACATCACTTCCATGGTCCTGCTGCTGCAGAAAAAGGTGTGGGATATTTTCACTTACTGGGAATCATGCTAGCCCTCCAGAGCCCTCTATACCCCACACCTTTGAAGAACTTCCAATTGTGTTTGTGAGCTCTTCTGAGTCATGGGGGGCCTGTAGAGGGGGCCACAGGGGCCCCACAACCCCCAGAGGGCTGGCACAACTCCCGGTAAGTGGAAAAACCTTTTTCTGTGGCAGCGGGACCCTGGAAGAGCCGTCGCTGAGTTCGTGATGACTTACAGGTTCCCATACTCACCTGTAAAAGTTTGAGAAACACTGAATTATGTGGAGAGAGAGTAGAGTGGTGGCCTACAGCAGTGGTGTCAGACATAAGGCCTGCGGGCCAGATGCAGCCCGTGGAAGCTGATTATCCAGCCCGCGTGATAGTTGAGCTCTCTGAGCACCACCATCAGCTGCTGAGCTGCCAATTGGCAGAAGTGACTTGGCTGAAAGGGTGGCACTGGAAAAGCCCAATTATCATGCAGGCTACCCTTTCAGCAGTGCTGATGTGTCACTGTTAAAAGGGTACCCTGCATAATTGGGCTCTCCCAGCACCACCCTTTCAGCCACACTGCTTCTGGTAAGGAGAGATGGAAGGAGGCCTCAGAAGGTGAGGAACAGTATGGGAAAAGAGGCAGACCAAGAAGGATGAGAAAGGGAGAAGCTGCAGATGTGCTGGGAGAGACCAATTATCATGTGGGCCACCCTTTCAGCAGCACTGCTTCTGCTGATGCATTACTTTGCAGAGCACCTCTCAGCTGCTGATCCGCGAAGTGACACTTCAGCAGAAGCAGCGCAGTTAAAAGGGCAGCCTCTGTGATTATTGGACTCTCCCATACCTTGAAAATAAGATCAAGATTTGCATATTTTCTCTTCTGTCATTTGCAGCTAATGAGTTTCTAAATGAGAAAAAACATGCATATTGTTGGTCATCACCTGCTTAATGATGTCACATCTTGCTTAATGACATTATTTCTGGCCCTCAGCAGGCGCCATGAATGCTATCCAGTCCGCTGTATGAAATGAGTTTGACAGCCCTTGCCTAGAGTGTCTCCCTGGAGACATTAGAGACTGCTTTATGTATTTTGGAATGCAGAGTGGTTTGGAAAGCTAAGCAGTGTTCTTGGGTCCATAGTTTGATCCTCAGATATGCCAGGAATATTGCATGGAACATATGCACATATTTCTTTAGACTTTAGTGGATGCATTGGCAATGTTCTGCTCAAAGTTTGCTAGTGAAAAAGAAGCAGAAGAATAGGTACTCAACTGGAAGGATTTGGTACTTCACTTCCAGTCTCTCCTAGCCAAAATTTAGGGTTTGTTTTGCATCTGGAGTGAAGTCCTATATGAGTGAACAACTCACTGAGCTTTCAGGGAATGCCAATCAACCCCAGAGAGTTTAGCTTCAAGAAAACTGGAAATTAACAAATTGCTCCACCGATTATGCAATGACAAATCAAATATTGCTTTTATAAACTGGTGCTATGGCCACCATATGTGAACACTGAAGTGCAGCTTTTAATTTTGAAAAATAAAATAAAATCACATGCTACAAGTGTGTTTATCATGTCTATCCATCCATCTCTCTCTCCCCCCCCCTTAGTTATTTATTTCTTTTCTTATGAATTACGCAGCTTAACTGGCCTTTGTGTAACAGTATTGCACATGCATGCTGAGGGAAAATTGTGTTTTTAATTATACTTTCTGGGTAGAGATATGGAAGCTGGGAAGAATTTGAATGTAAGGGGTTAGCGGAATGCCTAAGGGTCTGCATGGTTTGGCACACCCAGTTCAGGGCACTAATCTATGGTGAACCAAAGTGATTTAACCTTTCTCTAGTGAAGTCACGTTCATTTTTCAGGGGAAAAAATTCATATGCACTACTGCTGTTGAAAAATGAGAGCAGTCAAGACCCGCAAATATATATTTACATACTGAAGAGCTGCATAAAATTGATTTTAATGGTGAATTGGAAAATCCCTCTCTTATTCACCTTCCTAACTCTATCTCTTAAGTGTAGAAGCTGGATGCACACAGTTGCCTGTTCCTGCTGGCTGCTCATACATTTATGGGGCAATTGCCACTGTGACAGGGAGGTGTCACAATGGGGGGAGTCTGACAGGAAGCTAATTTTCCATGGGGTAGGGGAGAAGGGTAAAGAGACCTAGTGGAGACTAGGACCCAGCAGGACACCATGGTGTGGCAACTGCAGGCATACTGTACTTGGGAACAGGAAGCAGAAGACAAGACAGGGATAAATGCTGAGCAAGGGAGCCAACAAAAAGGACTGCCATAGAGTTACCAGCAGTGCTTTTTAAAAACACATGTTACATGGGCACATGGGGGGGGGGAACAATTGTGTGCAGGGACCCCGTGTAACGGGGTCCAATGGTGCGACTGTAGCTCGGAGCAGCGAGTGCTGTGCGGCCCCCCCCAACAAACAGAGTGAGGCCCCCTTGGTGCCCAGGTCAGTGCCCCCCCCACTACGTCACTGATCCTCTGCTTTCAATATTTTCTACTGTGGCTCGCAGTGGCTTTCCAGGGTTTCACACAGGGGCCTTTTCAGCTATATCTGGGGACATTAGGCATTGAACCTGGGACCTTCTGCATACAAAGCACATGCTCTCGCAGTGAGTTATGGCTTCTACCAGGCAGCAAACCCATTGACTTACATGAACTCCTAGAAAGAAGCCCCCAAGCTTTTGTCTTTCATTTTCTAGCCCTGTTCGGGCTAGATGTCGTCGTGCAATATCTATGGATGCCGTGCCTAGTATGCTCTTGGAAACTCCACCCGCCCCCTTTACAGCAATTGTACAGATGCTGGACTCTGGAAGAGAGCCTCCCTGTGAGTGATAAGGAGGATTCCATATCAACGGGCGGATTTCTCTCTGAGTTAGTATAGTATTACAGTTGAATGCTGTAACTCTGGTGGGAGGAAGGATGGAATTAAAGGGCATACCAGAGCCAGGGCAGAGCTTATAGGCATGCTGTCACAGATGCTATATACATGGTTACAGTGCCCACATTTGGACAACATCTGAACAGAATTTCTATATGACCCCACGTTGTTTCATCACACATGCACACCTGCTCCCTTCCACTAGCCAGAGAGAGTAGGATATGTCACTTTCGCCTGACTCCGATCCCTTTCCCATGTCAAAGAGATCTCTGTACACCCTCTTCTAACTAAGAGCTCCCTCCCCAAAAGGGAGTCAACTTTTTAAAGGCTATTCACGAGTGATCTGCCTGACAAAGGAACAGGGCTGGCTGCCAGAGTGGATGGCTTCAGGAGCACCCACTCTCAGCTCACATTTACTGTGTTGCTGGCAGCTTTGTTACAATAAGTACAGGGCGCCTTTCATCCTTGGGATCCTGGTGAAGCAATCACATGACCCGTTCAGCATATGCCAGGCTCGGCTCCCTTCTGCAGCTCAAAATAACGTAACACCGTTTGGGTTGTGTGAATTAGTGCCGCATCACATTTTCATGAGGTTCCATTTTCAGTGCAAACGAGACACATCAGCCTCTTTCCAGGTGACTTTCCAGGTGATTCTTCTGGGAGCTATAGTGCTGTGACTGAGCGATAGTCTGAAGGGCATTTGACTGAGCGAGAAACCTGTGAATTCTACTGTAAAGCTGATCAAATATGAAAGAAAGGGGGGGGACACCCTGGAGATGTATTTATAACATCAGTACCATTTTCTCTAAAGAGGACTGGGCAGCCCAATCCTGTCTAACTATATGGTGTCATAAATGTGCCAGTCACTATCTCTCAGCCCCACCTACCTCACAGGGTTGTTGTGAGGACAAAAGGAGGGGGAGGAAATATGTACACCACTCTGAGCTCCTTGGAGGAAGGGCGGTATAAAAATGTGAAAAATAAAAAATAAAATAAAAAAATAAAATAAGAAAGCAGGTGAGTGTTGCGCTGGTCGGTACAGGGGGGGCAGGGGCATGGGAGGCCGGACTGGGGCAGCAAGGGAGGGGGCCATTGAACGACCTGGGTTGGGAGGGGGCAGGAATATTGGCGGTGGGTTGCGCCAATATCCTATGCCCCGCTGCAGCCCAGGCCGGCCTTACATGGCCTCCCTGGTTGTGCACCAGTCTCAGAGCCAGTGTACATCCGAGGAGGTCCATTGCGGCCCGTGTCGCTTGCATGAGGGGAAGGGGATGAACGTCTCCTTTCCCCAAGGTGAGCCTGTGCCATGCCAGTGCATGCTACAATAGCCCTAGGATACAGCGGCTGGCCATATAGGCCTGCCGCGCAAGGTTACACAGGATTGCGCTGTAAGTCCTGTAAGATAATCCTTGATAATGCAACCCACCAGGATGGGACTGGAGCTCAGTGGCAGAGCATATGCTTTGTATGGAGGAGGTCCCAGGTTCAATCTCTGGGTAGGGCTGGGAAAGACCTCTGGAGGGCCACTGCCAAGCCAGCATAGACAATCCTGAGCGAAATGGAATGACCCAGAAGAAGGCAGCATCATGGTCCCTTATTTATTCATGCTAGCCTTTTCCTCTTGTGCTACAAAAGGGTTGCATTATAATGTCAGTAAATGAGTACCTAGCAGTAAACTGTAACATCTCCAAAGCCTCCTTGCGGCCTTAACATCTGTGAACATATAGCCGGATTTAGAATCAATACTTCAATGCATAGTAGAAGATGTAATATGGGATTTGGCAAAGCTCTTCATACAGTGACTCCACCCCACCCCCCTCACACACACACTGAAACAGAAAAAAAATGCTTCTTTAAGAGGATTGTACTGTATGAACTCACAATATGCTTTCATTATATTCACCTTCGAACGTTGCCAAACATGAGGAGCTTTGCTTCCTTCAATACCTGACAGCTGACTTTAGCCTTTCAAATCGATTCTGCTGTGACAGAGGCAAACTGATGTCAGTTAACAGCCTGTAGGGAGGCTCATTAAGAGATGCGCTGCTTCACAAGCTCCTTTGAACACAGAATTGTTCACACATACAAGGAAGACATACCGGTATTATTGTAACAAAGATGATTCTACAGCAGCCTATCACGGCTGCAAAATTATCGCTCCCTCCTTATAGTGTTGGAGAAGGAACATCAAGCAGAAATCCAAAATGAACAAGGCAGGGAGCTTTAAGCCAAGAGTTACAACAAAGTGAAGGCAATCCTCATATCTGTGTTCTAGTTTCCCGTTTGCTTTCCTGCTGAGCTGTAGTCAGAGTACCTCAAATATACCGTATTGTCCCGAGTATAAGACACACCTGATTATAAGACGCACCCTTAAAGTTTGGTGCTATTAAAAAAATTTAATTAAATCACTGGCATTAAATTGCAACAGCCTGATTATAAGACGCACCCCTAGTTTAAAAACTTAAATTAGGAGAAAAAAGTGAGTCTTATACTCAGACCAATACGGTATATGACGTGGTTGGCCCAAGTGGTTGCTATATGTACTCTTCTCTATTTCAGGCCAAATACTATTCATTTATTATGCTACTATTAGGAATGTGGAATTTGATTCTGTGAATGTGTCTGGCAGGCACTACAGCTTGCAATGGCAATTCCCAGCCTGTGTGCCTTGGAGTTGACAAACTCTTAATGGCTCTAGAGCAAGACTGGCCCATCCATGAGGCCAACTGAAGTGGTCACATTGTTTACATGTATATTGGTTAGTTACATGTATATTTGGTTACATTGGTTACTTGTATATTTGGGCCTTTGCTCCCTCTTTTCTCCGCCGGACTTGGCACTGTCCCTTCTTTTTCCCGCTCAGGCTCAGCCCTAGTCTTTGTTTTCAGTGCCAGAACTCATTCGACATCAACAAAAGGGCTCCTCGGCAGCTACACAGTACATTTCTTCCACCTCTATATCTCTTTCTAGAAATTAAGTCTTGGTTGTACTATTTTGAGTTTCTGCACGACTTGCACAACATTCTCGCTGTGAATGGCGGTACAACACCATGACATTGCATTGGCGAAATGGCCTATCCAGTGTTGCCTTGCACACCTGGCCATAAGCTCAGACTGTAAAGGGAGGCAATTCATGTTGTATGAATTTATGAATTTAACCCTCATGGTTCTGTTTACCATTTTGAGATCCCTCCACATCATTTATAAAGGGCATTTCCTTAATTTTTCAACATAGAAAACAAGCAGACACTCTGTGATGGGATTCATTTCCTTCCAATCCATAGCATGTGGTGCCACTGACAGAGTGTGTGCTGCAAGCTGTGGTGGGGAGGGGGCGATCAGATAGCCAGGAAAAAGTAAGTAAAAATCAGTTTTACTTACTTCTCTGTAGCCCACCTGGGGGCAGGTCCAGGTTCGGAGAGGGGAAAGGATCCAGCACACACTGCTGCCACTGAGATCCACCCCCTCCCGCCCCCTGACTCCCCATTCTCCACCCTGAACCATCCACAAATCGCCCCCTCTGCCACCTTACCTGTTCCAGCATGATATCCAGGAGCCACTACCACGTGCACGGGGCCTCCGGCCATTTGCACCAGCAGCCCCAAAGTTCACAACAAGGTGCACTTTTACAATGCTACAGTGTCACTTATGGTGGTGGACTGGGAATTCCACCTCTGTAAGTGCCCTATAGGACTGTGCCATTCAGTTGCAGTCATGCACACTTACCTGGGAGCAAGTCCCACTGTACACAATGGGATTTACTTCTGAGTAGACATGCATAGGTTGTGTGGTTCATTACTTTTTGAGAAGTTGGGCATAGCACTTTTCTCATTTTGAGAAATCAGGGTACTCTTTCCAATTCATCTGTCAGACTCACACATCAGTCACAAATAACATTTCTTTTAAGTACAGAATAGGTCAGAATTTTAAACAATTGTATATGTTCATCTCCACCATTAGCCTTTCTGTGACCTTTTCAACTCATTCCACATAACAACCCTTTTTGGTGTTGGTCGCAAGTACATGGTGATGATCAATTAATCATTTCTCTTCCTAGCACTCCCTTCAAGCATCAAAAACACCTTAGCAAGGACCAATGAATAGGTCTTGTTGAGAAAATGTCAGCCTTTCATGCCATTAAGAGTAATAGCTTTAAATTGCAACATAAGCCACTGAGTTGTCAGTCATGTCCTTAAAGCACAATCCTATGCTACTTAGAAATATGTTCCATTAAGTCCATGGGACCTACTCACAGGAAAGTGTGCATAGGATTGCAGCCGTAGAGTGGGGTGGAGAAAACCAAGGGCAATTTCTTATTAGCAATTCAAAATGACATTCAAAATGTCTAATTTGAGATGGAGGAAAATAGTCAATAAGTACAGTTTTCAGTGCTGCCATTGGAAAAAGACCTTTGCAGAGTTGCCATAATTGTGCTCAACATTTACACTGGGAAGCTTCTACGATTGGCGGTGGCAGCACATGCTGAATTCCAACGCCTTTCTGGGCCTGATCCGCCTTCCCGGGTCAATGCAGACTTGCGCTAGCGATCAAGCTGCCACAGGTCTGAGTTGAACCATAGTTGCTCTGGCTTACCTCAGGGCAAGGGGACAAATATCCCCTTACTCTGAGGAGACCTGCAGCAGCCAAAACTCCCTTGCAGAATGCAGTGTAGATGGAGTTAGATGGGATTGGGCTGTGAGTATTTTTATGATTTTGTGAAATATTCCAAGTGCTATTTTCTTTCCAGCTTGAGAAAGATTGAGTGTGAACTGTGGCAGTGCCTGATCATTTCAGGATGTCCCATAGTTAGTGTCACACCATCACACCAATTATATTTCTGCCCATACTCTTCTTGAAGCAAGGGTTTTGGTATCTCCACATGTTTTTGAGGTAACGCTCATATTTGTGATCACAGGATTTTGTTTAACTCTGCTAACAGTGTAGAAGTATGCCTTGTGCAATGCCTCATCATGTGCTGGGCTAAATCTAACATCCTGGGGCTGAAATAGCACTCCAGTCCTATACATATTTGGTATTCAAGAAGCATAAGATCTGTGTACAGCATACGCACCATTGTTGATCATTACATGCGTACAGAGGTATTCACATGTTGCGTTCAGTATGTGTACAGCAGTGCACCAATCTGTACTCTACATTGTCAAGGGGTCACTGTATTATGTTGGACTTTTCATTAACACAAACAGCCCAAGCCTACCAAAATCCCCATGTGGCAATGCAGTAGTGCTAGCGCAGCCTCTGCTGCATCCCATGGGGGGATTGGTAAGTCCCAGCAGCTGCTATGGGTCAACTCAGAAGTGTGCCAGCGATATCGCTGGCACAAGTCCATGTTGACTCGTGCAGGCAGATCAGGCTTGGATATGGCGGGTGCTGCCACCGCTGAACCCACCCCTCTCCTGGGCCTGATCTGTCCAACCTCTGTCCCGTTCCACTCCTCCCTGCCCTCCTTCTGCCCCATTCTACCCCCTGTGCTGGGCTTACCAGCTCTGGCGTGCCTCCCAATGTCCACTGGTGTGCAGTGGATGGCGCTGGCCTTCCTGCTTTATGGCTGCTTTGCGGAAGCTTGCGCCGGCGGAACATGCGTTCCACCAGTGCTAGTCTTCAATAGGATTAGGCCATAAGTCAGCCACATGAAAACATGTATGCGTGTATAGACTCCTACACATGTGCACAATGCAAGATCCCAATATATCTCTTGACTCATAGGGTTGCATTAATGCTATCTACTCACAGGACACTAGTACCTGGTGCACTTTGACTTGCATAGCAGGCCATAGGATGAGGCTGTAGGAATGTCTGGTTCAGTCCTCATTTGCCTCCAATACAATTTTGAAATCTCTGCTTAATACTAAACTCTGGTACAGAAACTGTTTCATGAACAGCTACTTTAAAATGCAAAGCTTCCTGAAACTTTTATTGAAAGGACTTTTAAAGGTATTCTTTATAATCTGTTATTTGTTCAAAAATACATTATTAATTTTTTTAACTTCAGTTAATACACCACTGCACAGAATGTTAAAGTTTAAAGCATAGAGCTTGTATAGTACTTGAATGACTTTATGCAGGTCATTTCAACATGTTGAACATTGATGAGGCAGAGAGATTCAGTGGGAGCCTTCCTCCCCAGCATTTATTTGTGGGGAGGAAAGGGAGGATATGAATTCTTTAAATAAAACAATTGAAATATATTATGGAATGGATAAAAACATTTCAAATAACAAGATTTTCTTTAAATAGCTTTATTTGATGATAAGGTTAGGAAGTACAATCAACTCCAGAGAGAATGAAAATTATTGACATATGTTCAGTAGGAGCAGAAAATGTGTTCTGCTTTTGTGTGGAGGGTAAATGATACTCAAGTTCAGGCTGGAGAAGCTGAGACAGAATGATTTGGTTTGGTGAAGTTCCAGGGTCACCAACATATAAGGAAACAGTGCTGGGCGGTAGGGAGCTATTTTGTGGCAGCAAAGTGATAGCCCCCATAGGAATGAGACCAGAATTAAATTGAGCCCTGGGGGTGCAGACCCATAGAAATACAGAGACAGGGGCAGATCCAAGCCATGGGCTGATATGAGAAATCCATTGGACGGTCACTGGAACGGGAAGATAAGAAAGCAGCAAGGCTGAGGTGGTATCAGGAATCTCCAGGTCAGGCAGTGGCGTTCCGAGAGGGGGGGGCGGTGCTGTAAGTTGTGCACAGTTCTACTCAGAGTTACAAGGTAGCCCTGCCCACTCAACGTTGGAACCATTCCGAGCAGCGAAGACAACGTGCAGGGAGTCTCCAGTGTGTTGCGTTTGCTGCTCAGAATGGCTCTGACAGCAAGTGGGCAGGGCCACCGTGTAACTCTGAGTAGACCTGTGCACAACATACAGTACTGCCCCCCCTCTAGGAACGCCACTGAGGTCAGGCACTGGATGAAAATCCATGTCCATCAGAAGGCCCCGCCCAATCAGCTGTGCTGACCCCTGAACCCTAAATACTGGTGGCAGCAGTATTGCCTAATGAGACATTGGGTGTAGGTGGGGTGCATGATGGGGGCCCAGTGCAGGGATTTTTCCCAGGGCCTTTAACAACCTGGTCCTGGAACTGCAGCAAGGTCTGCAAAAATCCTGGGGAACAGGCAGACTGATGGTGGAGTATATAAGCAGGGAGACAATGTAGGATCAATCATTCTGGCAATCAGAAATTCCCAGCACACGTTGCGAAAGTCCATGAGCAAGGCCAGGGTCTGGCTATTGCCCAGGCCTGAGTGCAAGTATTTATAGATCAGGAAGAACCAATAGGTTGTCCCAAACGTGTGCCATATTGGGACCTGGGAGAGCAATATTGCACTTTCCTCCACACTGTAGCCTATATACGGGAGCTGGCAACATGCCTTTTTTCTGTAGCAAAATAATATAATTTTAATAATATAATAATATAATATAACAAGCAAAAGAAGAGAGAGAATTGACACTAAGAAAGTATTCTCCATTCTCCATAATGTATTCCAAAGTTTGGCATGTCATCTTGTCTCCTAATAATGACAGTCTCTACAACTAGAGTTTCTAAGCAATTTGCTAAAAGACAAAAAACAAACAAACTAATGTGGGCTGAAGGTAGTTGCAGTAGGAAAAGTGAAATATTGCTGTCACCTTGTCAACAGATACAGCTGGTGTTTCTGCATAATAGAGGAACTCTCCTGTCTGTTCCTGGGATACTGACCCTTCAGGCGTCCCAATTTCTTGCAACAAAAGCATCACCTTCCTGATAATTGTTCTCGCTCCATGTTGTTGTGGGCAGACGAAGTTAAGGCTGGCATACAAGGCTCCAATGGGGTCTTCCTCATGGTAGCTGCTCTTCCCCTTGCAGCAAGGCCCTCTGCATCCATTCTGCAGCTCCTCTTGCCCACAACATTGTGCCAGAGTGCCAACTTATTAGTGAGTTTGTTGGCCATCATCATAGACTGCAGTTCTTTGGCCTTCACAACAGATCACCTGATGTCATTGGGTATGGCATTATAAAAATGTTCCTGTTTCAAAAGCAATGACTATTGACCCCTTACATGGGCTTCTGCACCCGTGGCCCACACAATTTAAAGAGGTGGTCAATGCAAGTTGGGCATGTGGCTTGTGGGACCTCTTGCACAATTGGCAGAAATAGCTCCAAGAGTGCTCTGGGTGAGAGCCAACCAGTCTCTGGCCCATTCTTCTGTCCACTGGTTCGATCTCCACAGTGACCACCATGTGGTGGTGGTGGAAGGGCAGAATAGGGGCAGGGGAGGGCAAAGCAAGATGGCGATGGGGGTGGGGGGAAGGTGAGTTGGGTCCAGGAAGGGGGCTGGTTTGGCAGCAGCAGCGGCCACTGAATCCTAACCTCTTCCTGGACCTGATTCCGCAGCGTGTGTCCATGTGGACCTGCGTCAGTTATTTAGCTAGTGCAGGTCTGGGTAGACCCCCCCCCCCCCGCCATGGAGTCTTACTCCTGGGTAAGGGAACAATTATTCCCTTACCAGAGGAGACCTCTGCAATTGCCTAACACAGGATGCAGCGGTAGCCATTTTGACAGTGCTGCATCGGCGAGGGGGAGGGGAATAATATGACTGGGCTCTCAGTTTGCTTGTAATCACCTGCTATACTTTTGCTAAGGTCTGTGTGACCCAATATCCTGCCCGCAGATATAGATTTGAGCAGCTCTTCTGTTACCCATTTTGCACCAAAGGCTCTGGGGTGATTGGATGTTAGTGTGGTGACAGTGACACTGCTTCCAGATCATGTGCAAATCTGAGTCAATTTCCTCTGAGTCATTACAGACACTGACATATTATTATTATTTTTTATCTATACCCGTATTTCCGAAGCATTGTGTACTGACATATTATTTTGGAAAATCCACCTATCCTAACTGGTGTATGGGTGTACACAAGCACCAAAAGTGTGTGAAATTGAGAAGCAGGCTCGCAGGCTCTTCTGCCCATGTAGATGCAGGTGAGCCCAGCATGAACCATGGCATCCTGGCCTTTTGCCTTCTCTGCACAGCTGACTTGGGGGCACAGTCCTCAATTTACTTTTGCCAAGAGGCATTCACTTAAGTTGGATTTGTTGCCCCTTAACATGTTTTAACCATCTTTTTATTCCTACAACCAGAACAGTTCAAGTGAGGAAAGGGGAGCACACTAATTGTAATCTGCATATGAGATTAGGAAGTAGCACTTCATGTTAATTACTTCAGAAGAGAGAGGTCTATTAACATAGAATGGAGAGAGAGAGAGAGAGAGAGAGAGAGAGAGAGAGAGAGAGAGAGAGAGAGAGAGAGAGAGCCTCCCCCAAAGTGCCCTTACATATCTTTTGTATTTTTTCTCTTGAAAAATCCCATGTATTATTTCCCCTGTAGGCTCTTCCTTGGGGAAGTACAAAATATACAAATTCCTTTTCTACCATTTTACATGTAACATCCAATCACTCAGGTTTCATTACTATGAAAAATATTCTAGATAAATACTGTATGCAACTCCAGTATTTAATATTGCATTTTAATAGACCATACCCATGCCTCAAAGCACAACTTAATTTCAATGGGATCATTTAAAATTTGAAATAGTTCATCTAATGCACCATATTACGGGGCCATTATGATGCAGGAGATCCAAAAGTGTTTAAAAGACAACAAAATTTTAGAAGTTAATGGGGGCTCTGAATTTGACCAGAGCAGTGACAGTGGAATGGCTTTTTATTCTTTCCTCACATTGTTTCCCCAGCCTATGGCCCAATCCTATGGTCAATTTACGATAAGAGGAACTCACATTCCGCTTTTGTAAATGCAGTGGTGCCACGTTAAATGGTGTGCTGCTGCAGGGAGCTTTGGAGCCACTGACACAAACAGTCAGCAGCTCTGTACACCCACTACTGACAGATCTGGCCCATGCCAAACTAGGTAAGACAGTGGAGGGTTAGTTTGGGGGAGGTTCGGGGTAGAGGAGGAGGAGGGCAGGGGTGGGAGTGGGTGGATCTCAGTGGCAGAATCACACACTGAATCCTATCCCCAACTTTCCATCCTGCTCAGCCCCCTTCCTCTCCTAGGACTTATGCTAGCAACAGATGCCCTACACACATACACACCCCATGGGAGGGGGCTGCCACCGTGACAACCCCCCCACAGATACCAGATGCCCTGGGGGATGTGACATCATTGTTATGTGCCACCGCGGTGCGGAAACACCCCCCCCAGTGCCAGGGAGGATGGGAGGGCCAAACTTGCAGCTGAGAATGGCTACGAAGAGGAGCCAGCGGCGGGAGGGGGCAACGGATCCGGCGGAAGGTGCACCCCCCGCAACCTGCCACTTGGGGCCCACTGCCCCAACCGCCCCCACTGTAACAACACCTCTGGCCAGCAAAATAGGTGGCGTGGGTCTGAAAAGACCTAAAGGAGCCTACTGGTGACCTAATGCAGCCTACTGGTAGGTAAGTAAAAATGTTTTTTCAACTTAGTTCTTGCAGTTCTTAGTTCCATCTGATTCCCCCCCCCCCCCCATAGTATGCAATCAGCGCTTCATCAGTGGTGCTGCATGCTATGAAGTGACGGGGAATAGGATTTGGCTGTTAGACTACTAAATCTAAACCATTAATCCACAAGAGGAAAAAATACAGGTACAAGAAACTAACCTATCTTACAGGGTATTTCTGCCTACATAATAAAGAAAAAATAATCAGGATTTTCATGGGTATTATTAAAGCATGTATTATTATTATTATTATTATTATTATTATTATTATTATTATTATTATTATTATTATTAAAGCATGTGTGGAATCCTCTCTTCCCATCTCTCCTGGATAATGTTTCTTTCTTTTTTTTCTTTTTGCTTTGCTTGGCAGATATTTTTTTCTGAAGGAGGAACCTCCAAACTAACTTTGTTTATTAGGCAACATTTGGCAGCCATTGTAATATAGATTTACACACACACACACGCCTCATTGCACAATATGCCGCACATGCAAAAAGGGGAGTTTATGCGCCCCTGCTTATCACATCCTGCGTAGGATATCACTGGACTCGAGCTGTACACAAACCATCTCTAAGTAAGTGTGTCAGAGAGTGATTTAACAGGCTAATTCATAAAGTTTATCCTTTCCCTAGCATAACTGTTTTTTCATAGCTATGTTTATGCATTACTGATTTTTTTCCCCTTCTGTTTTTCAAATGAATAATAAATATTTGAGTTCCTTTACCTTTGAGTCCTATTAGTAGCCCCCTGCCCAGTTAATACTGGAACTCGGCGATTCTGTAAATCCATCTGTAAAACATTCTGTTAATGCATATGTATGTTTTCCATTTTAATAATTTAAGAGCTTTTTCCCCTCTTGTTTCGGTGCCCCTTGACATTTCTTTCTTTAACTACCTTAATTTGAATGACTCAATCTAACAGGACTTCTTACATGCAAAACAGCATGGTTTCCGTTCTAGGCTGCATATGTAATTGAAAAAAAAAAAGGATTCTTGAAATAGAACAAGCACACTTGACTCTTCCATTCAATACGATTAGCCTGAACTACTGTATGGATTTTAATCAACAGACTTGGTAGTCAGCCTAACACAGGAGTTAATGGCTGTTTGCTTCCCTCCTCCATCTCCTCTCATTAGGATTACAAAGAAATTGAAATGTAGTAATAGCCAGATTCTCTTTCCCATGCTTAAATTATGGGTGTGATCATGCATACATTGTACATTTGCTCTCATGACGGCGCACAGTAACACAGTTCTGGAGGCTTCATTATTCTATAAATCACTTGACAACATAACTGGCAGACAAGTTAACTGTTCCTAAACATCTCTGGAAATTCTCCATAAGAACTGGTTAGTATTACATTTTGCTCTCTTTTCTTCAGTTTCCCAGGGTGCAGCCAGATCCATTCCAAGGACTGCCAACTGAATTTTTGGGTCCTAGACAAAACACTCATCTCTATCATTTTTTTTTGGGGGGGGGGGAGAGATAAGTTGCAAAGTTGACATCATCAAGATCTGCTGGACCCAGGCAGAAGCATCAAAAGGGGGTGGGGTGGGGCCCCCCAGGTGGCATGTGGGGGAGCAACAAAGCAGCGGGGGTGACAACCCTGCCGCATGGGTGGTGGGATTGGCAGCAGCGGTGCAAAAAGCAGGCGGGTGGCGGTGCAAGAGTTGGGTCCGCCCACCCTGTGCCTGGAAAGCCTTTGGCGGCGGCGGCGATGTCATTTCTAACAGCGTCATCACAGGCGGTGACATTTTTTGCTGTAGCCCCCCCCCCCCGCAGGGTGTTCGTTCACTTCGGGACCCAGGGGAGGCCTATCCATGAGGCGAGATGACGCAGGTTGTATCAGTGGCAGATTATGGATTTAGGAGTCCCCCTTGGATTTAAGACTTGTCTCCAACCTTGCTGGCTTGCTGAAGGGATCTGAAGACATTTTTATTCTGCACCGCTTTTAATTAGTATGTCACTGGTTTTCATTGGCTGCTCTTAATTGTACTGATTGTTTTTAATTGTGGCTTGTTACATAAGCTGCCTTGAGCTCCCAGAAGGGTGGAAAGGTGAGGTATAAATCTTCTAAATAAATAAAAGAGAAATGATATCAATTGCATTTCTATGAAAAAATGCTGAAAGGCAATTGATCCTTCTGCTACAGCCTATCAGCTAAAATCAGAATATTTTTTCCCATCCCATGCCACAGCTCTACACAATTAAGGCTATTGCTGGTTTATTTTATACCCATTTATGAAGCAGCTTGTGTTTGCCATTGCTGGAAACAAATTACTGTAATACAGCAGACTAGACTAATTGTCTGTTTCCTTGTGGCTATTCCCAGGCTCTTATTAGAAACAACAACACAATAGTGAAACAATGCTTGGTTGCTTTGTTTGCTGAATGCTGCCTCCCCTTTCTAACGAGGAGGAAAACACAGCTGGCGAGGACTGGGATATACTATAGGTGGGGAGGAAATAAGAGGTTGCTATTTCAAAAATGATGCTCTTAGGCTGTGTTTTTTTCTGTGCTGGTGCTGAATTTGACAACAAACTCAAGTGACAGATGGGGCTGACCTCAATGTAGCTGTGTGCCTTCCAGACACTTAAATTTAGATGGAAGATCCAATATTGTTTGCAGTGCTGGTCCATCCATGAGGCTGGGTAAAGCAGCTGTTTTGAGCAATGGGCAGTGGCATCGCTATGCGGCCCCCGTGACATCACTACCGGAAGTGATGTCATCGCCGCTGCACATCCCGGTGGAGACAAAGGGTGGGCTAAACCAATTGCTGCTGCTCCCACCACCAAAACGGAGCAGTTGTCGCCGCTGCTGCCCATTTTGTCACACACACCCGTGTGTTGCGCCGGGGGTGGACCGCTCCCTGCTCCCCTGGCGATGCCGTGGACAGGGGGAAATGGTGCACTTGTGAGGCTGCCCTGCACCTTAAGAAGGCCCGACACCTCCCCTGGCCTGCCACCCACCTACTCACTAGTGTCACTGCAGGGGGGCGGAGCTCCAAGTTCCGCTGGGCTCTGACCGTCGGTTATACGACGGGAGAAGGTGGCCCCGCCCCCTCGCCTTTGGAGCCATTCCGGCCGATGACGCCAGTGCACCTACTCAATGCTGCGAGTGAAAGAAAAGAGAATCAGGGGGACAGTGGTAGCCCACCTCTTTTTTCCAGCACCATTGCTGCAAGTGAGCAATGGCAGTAGCAGAACTGGAGGAGGAAATGGGGCTGCTGATGACCTGTTTCCATCATTCCCCTACTGCTGCTGTCACCTCCTTGCCTGCCTGCCCTTCTTCAAAAAGGAAGAAGCAAATATGGTAGAGTAGATGTCGGTTATAGCAGTCCCCCTGCCTGAACTCGATCCTGTCTTGTTTGGCTTCCAGTCTGACTCTTTGTGTAGCGAACGACAAGCATGCTTGAGTGCAGTTGGGGCTTCCCTTGTGGCTTGTCTCAGTTCGTCCCCTGGCAAAAAAAATCTTTCCAGCAGATGGGTTTCCTCATGGGGACTCAAACCCTTGCCTCACGAGGCTTGTTTTTCATTCTATATGGCTGATTCCTTTACAAGGGAGTCACCTTCCTCCCCTCTGTCTGATGCAGTCAAAAAGGTCCTTCTTGGCAGTATATGTTTGGGAGTGGCACAAAGGAATTCTTGAACCTTCTCTATTTCTGGCCCTTTTCTGCCTGTGCCACAGTATTTCTTGCAGTGGCACTGTGACATCCTTGGGTCAGGTAGAGTGTGCTGGCATCCTGAGGGTCTCTCTCCATCATTGGACATTAATTGACTACTTCCGTGCCCTGCCCATGTGGGGATGTTGTCAGCATGCTGCCCTTTGATTCATACATGCTGGAGGTGTTGCGGTAGGGGTCAAGGGAGTGGCTGGTAGTGTTGCACTTCTCGGGGGGGTGGAGTTTTATGGGGGGGTTGCTCCTCCCCCATTAAACTGGTATAGGTAGGCTGGAGGTTTAACTAGAATGTAGGATTGCCCTGCTCATTTCTTTCCCCACAGAAGTAACTTTACAGCTGTAATCCTAAAGACACCTGGGAATTTGCTCAGTGGTACTTGCTATTATGTGGAGTGGACATACAAAGACTTGCACTGCATGGAAATGATACCTGTCTGTGTGCATGTATTTGTTCCTGCAGCAAGCAGTTAGCTCAATTATTTCTTCCAGTCTCCCCAGTACTGCCACACAATGGACCATCCAGGAAAAGCAAGACTGTTCTCTCAAGGTGATCAGTTTTCACTTCAGCAGCTAAAACTCATTCCCTGCCACCCTGTCGAATAAAGGCTCAGTGAATGCTGCATTCCTTGCAGATTGTTGTGTCAGAAAGCTTCCCTACAATTAGGTTGAGTAACAACCACAGATTTCCCCAGGTATAGAGAGAAAAGGCACATTAATGTTAATTGGTGGGGTTTTTTTTTCAGAGTAAGGATAAAAAAATATGAGATGATAGAGCTGACCGTTGAACATACGAAGTTTATTGTGCTGAGTCAGTACACCAATTTAGCTGGTGCTGTTTAGCCTGATTGGTGGTGGCTCTTCAAGGTCACAGACAGGCATCTTTTCCAGATCTGCTGTCTGGCATCCTTTGAACTGGAGATGCAACTCGGAACCTCCTGCATGTAGCACATGCGCTCCATCCTACATGCGCTGTAGGTCCCCCCATGTATTTGAATGGGGCTTGTGCCTTTGACTTAGAAAGCCTGTTGTCTACCAGCGAAAATTCTTTTTCAGCATTAACGTGCAACCTCTCTCAAGCTTTGGAAGTTTTCCATGATGTTGCAAGAGTTATGAACAACAAATTTGTTGTTGCTTTATGAGTGATGTCAAAAATTGAAATTATTTCTCAATGGACTCAGTTCTGGTAAGCGGTTAAACAACAACAACAAAAATGTGAGCAGCAACCTCTCATCAACATGGAAAGATTTCTGGTGTGCAATTCGAATCCAAGAACTGGCCATAAAAATCTTCTTGATGATGTACTGGGGCTGTACTACAAAATAAAGAGACGCGGCGTACCAAGTGGCACTGGGGAATGCCTAATTATGACTTCACAGCTGTTTTTAAAGAGCGAGACAAGACTATGGTCCAGTTATATAGCAGCAGCTGGCATATGACAAAAAAACAAATAACAAAAAGACAACAAACAAACCCGTAATTGGAAACCCTGTTTTCCCCAGGTGGTGAAAACTTTGAACCTACTGGGACTCAACCATTATTACTGGTCAATCACTTGCTCACAGACTGCTGGATATTATGCTGGATATTAGTTGATCCAGAGACCCTGAGATTCAGCCAAAATTCAAAGTAGGTCGACTTTCACGTCTTTCTACTCACTACAAGCAAGGGGGGGGGGAGAGAAGTAAAGAGAGGATGAGCTATGCTGGAGAACTGTGTTGGAAGCCACTCTTGGATGCTGTCTCACCTCCTCTAAGGACTCAAAACTCACAGAAATTTGACAATCACATATGTTTTGCAACCATACATTCAAAACCCATGTGGAAGACTCAGGACTCACAGATTAAAAAGTGAAAAAGGTGTGTAGTAGCTGGGTCTTGGAGGCTGAAAATGTACACAAAGATCCATCTATTGCAGCGATTTTCAATGTGTTTCAGCTGGTGGCACACTGAACTCTATAGGGTCTTTGCCTCTTGATATATCACTTCTGACTTCCGGGAGACTCTTCCAGGTTCCCTTTCTAGCTGAGCAATCCCACGAAGCCACAGGAGCCGGCACTGGGTGGTCCTGTTCCAACCAGTTCGCTCTAACTCACCCTTGGAGCAGCTCAGTTGCCACTGCCCCAAGCGGAAGGCAGGAAGGCAACGTTTCTTTTCCTTCAGAACAAACAAGCACCACCACTTAGGAGAGTGTGGCACTGAGCCGAGGGGTCAGATGACTACCCTCCCTTCTCCCTTTGGAGGCACAGTGGTTAAAAATCACTATTCTAGGACAACTGCCTGTAGTAATGAACTGTCTGCCCCTCTTGCTCCGCTGGCTCCTTAGAGCCAGTGGAGGAAAAGGGACAGGCAATTCGTTATTACAAACAGTTAGCCTAAAAAGAGAGACACAGGACCTGGGAGACTTTTTCAGCTATTTTCAACCGCTGTGCTCCAAACTGCCACCCACTGCACACCTCCAGACCATACACGGCATGGCACACCAATGTGCCATGGCACAGCGGTTGAAAATTGCTGGTCTATGGGCTGGCTATTATTTTCAGTAATAGCCCAGCCAGATGTCCCCAGGAAACTCACAAGTAGGACAGGATGGAGCCAGACATTCTTTGTTGTTTACTCTAAATGTATTACGAACAAAGAATTTCTGTTTATTTGAAAGTTGCTACCTTTCAAATAACATATTTGGGAAGCAGGATAGCCCCAGAACACAAGCAACACAACACAAGCTCTAATGCGTGTTTGCCAAACTCCTTCAGTCACATCAAGCAAAGCATGCTTGGACCCTATGCTGAGGAAAAATCCTCATTAATCTGATTTGTTCATCGGCATCCTCTAGTTGCTTGAATAACAGATTTCCCCTTTGTTGATGATAATAAATTATCTGGTTGCAAAACCAGATAGGAATCAGGCCCCCTTCCTTCCATCTAGCCCTCCCTTTCAACCCCCACTGCCGTGAGTTAATTTGCTAAAGAAAAATGTGGATCTGTGAGATAAAAAAACAAAACAAAAACAACTAAATGCACACAATTAGGAGTGGAACAGAATCCTTCACAAATGGAGGGGGGGGAATAATTCTCTGAAGTTAAAACATCTCCCCTGGGCATAACAGAGAAAAAAAAAGATATATATGTTCAAAGACAGAAACAGGTCTTTTTAACTTTTTTGTTGCTCATGTAAGAAAAACAACTTTGAGTACTGTCAACAATTCTGCTTGGCTTTAATAATAACAAAAATGCCGGAAACATTAAAGCTTGAGAGCCTTGTAATTATCTTATCCTAATTTTCCAAGAACAAATTGGGAAGGAGCAAGCGCACACAGAGAAACAAACATCCCCCATCAGCTGGAGCTGGGTGGAAGAGAAGTACTCTATGTAGGTCCAAATTACTTTCTGTATTTCCATATAAACACTAGTTATTGTGAGAATAAAGGGGATTCAGTTCAGACCTTCCAGGCTGACTGATCACTACAAGGAACAATATATTGTTTTTGTTGTTGTTGTGTTGGCAACTCTCCTAGGAAGTCTAATTAGTCTGAGTATTCTGGGGCCAGGCCTAAAGGCAGGAACATATATGATGATTACAATCGAATTATTTCAGAGCATTAATATGAAAATGTTGAATAGCTTTTTTCAGGCTTTCCTGGCCTTTATCTTACTATTCAGTTTTAAGCATTTTTCTTGGGGAAAAAAAATATGCATCTGCGTTTTCTTTTCTTTTTTTAGTGAGTACTGTGTAATGGCTTTACAATTTTTGTACAGGTTTCAAACCATTAAGGAAGAAATGGGGAAGCACAATGAGGAAGAGAGTGTGAAAAATAGAGGAACCTGAAAGGGGGAACAAAGAAAAGAGAGAGGGTGAGAAGAAAGCTGAGGATGCTAAGGCTTGGGGAGCCTGTTTGTGCAATTTATGTAGGCATATGGGATCAGAAAATCTCCACTTTGGTGTAGGTATATGTGTAAACTGCCCAGATAAATGGTAAAGATGCCTTGTACCTGTAGTTGCCTTTGGTACACAACAGATTCATGAGGATAAGCAACCTCCTGGTTGTAGGAGTAGGTTTTCTCTGTACCAGGTGCAAGGGAGTGGCGACAGGTATCTTGTTGTCTTGTATGCTCCCTGAGGCATCTGGTGGGCCACTGTGTGATACAGGAAGTTGGACTAGATGGGCCTTTGGCCTGATCCAGCAGGGCTCTTCTTATGTTCTAATGTATCGAGCAGGAAGCTAAATACTCTTTCCACTAATGGATTGAAGGTGGTGATTTTTCCTTCTGTTGTTGCAGTAGAAGTCTGTTGACAGCCAATGCTCCATACCTTGACTTGGCTAGACATTAGCTTCCACTAGTATGTTCATACCAGACCAACCAGGTGTTGTCTCTGGGACTAGGTACATACCTCCCATGCAAAATGAAGCAAATACCGGATACCCCTGCATTGTTCAATTCAATAAAAATAATAAAAAACTCCAGTGAGTAGGAGAAACTTCCATTTGTTTATTAAATAATGAGGGCTTCAATAGGTGTGAAATATACATTTTTTGTTGTCTTGATTTGAATTTTAGTGCAGCTGCATGTTTACATTGTTCTTGAGATTCATTGTTCATAGATTACAGGCTTAACTGCGCCACCCGCTGGCCTCAAAGGTAAAGGTGACCTCTGACACCTTTACCTTTGAGGCCAGTGGGTGGTGCAGTGGGTTAAACCGCTGAACCATGAGCTGTTGCTCGAAAGGATCTGCAGTTCGAATCCGCGACGGGGTGAGCTCTCGTCGCTCGGCCCAGCTCCTGCCAACCTAGCAGTTCCAAAGCATGTTAATGTGAGTAGATAAATAGGTACTACTTGCGGGAAGGTAAACAGCGCTCTGTGTTCCAGCTGCATGCTACGCGCTGCGGCAAGGAGAGTCATGCCAGCCACATGACCATGGAGGCGTCTTCGGACAACGCTGGCTCTTCGGCTTTGAAATAGGGATGAGCACCACACCCTAGAGTCGGACACGACTGGACTTAATTGTCAGGGGTCACCTTTACCTTTACCTAAGTTCTATTGAACTCAATGGGGATTTCTTCTGAGTAGACATGAGTAGAAAAGGATTGTGGTATTAGTCCCTTTCCCAGAGACTCATCAAAAATTGAGCTTGGGGGTAGTTTCAGACATAACTAAGTGCTGCTCACATAATGTCACAGTATGGTAGCTGGTAGCAATGTGATCTCTTCATGACCTTGCTGCTATATGGAAATATGAGTGTAACGAGTGAAGCGTGTTTGGCTCCACTGCTTGGTCAGTCATCTCAGAGCAACAAATTCCCTGTCTGGGTATAACTGTATTCATCTGAAAGAACCCTAAGCATTTTCCATAAATATTGCAAGGTTGTTGGACGGAATCGGGGAGGGGACTATGCTAAAAGAAGGGAGGGGTTTAGGATTACTCTATTTTTGTAGTTTGATTCTGAGTTAGCATTGACCTGAACTCCCCCAATCAACTTCTCAACTATTTTCTGTGTCCTTGAACCCCTCCCACACACCTATTTCTCACTAAATTTCTGTGTCTTAGATAATGGGGTGGTCTTTTCTGCTATTTGCTTTGGGGACACTGCCATTAATGGGGAAAGAAAAGACACATAAAAGGCAGAATCAATAGTGCATTGCCCATAAGTAATACATGGGTGTGTTCCTTTGTCGTCGTCCCCCCACAAGAAGATAATAGCGTAGATGGAATTGTCTCAAAATTCATCTCCCTTCCAAAATGTTTTTCCACTCGAATCTTTTTCCTCCCCCTGAAGAAAATTGATGAAAATGCAGGAAAAAGAAATTTGGGGTCAGCACTATTTTAAATGACAGCAACCATATGTGTGTTTCTCTATATCTCTCTCTATATATGAATTTTGTTATCTACTCTAGCTTTCAGAATGAGGCAAACTAGACATGTAAATAATAAACAGATGTCACAATGCATCAGAATCACTGTCACTCAGAGAACTCATCTAACTTCAACTCCTTACATGGCTGAGAAGGTCTAATAGTTCTCTTCCTTTAGTTGCATATGTAGGAGGTGGGGAATGAACTCAATGTTGCATATCTTGCACTCTTCCAACCTGGTCAACTTGCTATTGGGACTCTGGGAAGCCACCAGCCTATCCTTCTTTGTCTCCAGACTACCTGCCTGCTTGACTGTGCCAACAAGATGTCTCTAGCATTTGTATGCATACCTAACGGGGACACAAGGTGAAGTAAGAATTGGCCTTTAGACTTTGCCTATTTTACTTCCCACCTAGTTTTACAGGAGACCAGTAGGAGATGTACATTGTTCTTATACCATGTTCTCCCTTTGCTGGGCATACTCAAATGCATAGAGTCTACAAGATATGACCTAAAACTGCACTCATTAATGAATTGGTGAAAGGGGGCAAAAGTTAAGAAGCACAATTTTTTTTCCAAAGTAGTTCAAAGCAAAAAACAAAGAGGAAAGTCAGAGGTAATAAATCCAGTGTAATGGAAAATATAATCCCAACCTTATTCAGTGTGGCGTTCTGAATTTGATATTGTAGCTGAGAAAATAAGTCTCTTGCTAAGTGTCAGGTTACAGTGCCCTGACCTTTCTGAGCTGCTGCCAACTTGAAGTACTACAAAAAGGGGGAGCGGGGTGGATGAGGGTTTAAATCTGCTTTGCTATTCTCTGATATGCATTTGAAAGTCTAAAGATCCTGGCTTATCCTCAAGATACAGCAACACCTTGCACTTTCGTCTGGTTAGGGACCAGAGCATGGACGAAAGTCAGAAATGGATGAATGTCAAAGCATAGCCTTATTTAGCGTGCACATTTATTTTGGCCGGTGAAAAACATTAATAACTATATAACACATGTGAATGTGTGCAAAACCTAAATAAACAGAAATAAAAGAAAAAATAAACATAAGAACATTGATGAACGTCATGGAAGATTGGACGGAATCAGCCGAAAGAGGAAAGCACTTGGATGAAATTTGAAATGTGGTTATAATTGAAAATGTCTGAAAGAGCAAAGTGATGAAAATTAAGGGGATGAAAGTCCAAGTATTGCTGTACACTGGTGTATGTCCACGTATGCGGGTGCAATGACTGCCCCATTGGCATAGAAGTCTTCCAGCCAACAGACATACCATGGATGCCAGCATTATACTGGAAAAACCACACCAACGTAAGTCTGACATCACTTGGTTGCCAGTGCAACTCTGCCAGCAGAGAGGCCAAAACAGGGAAGAGATTGGGGCAGGGTGTAGGAAGGACATGGGAGGGGTGAGAAGGAATCAATGTACACTGTATCCTAACCCACCTTCAGATAATGGATACTCCCTGGACACCAGAAAAATGCTATGCCAATGAGAGGGCTGGCATAGGTAGGAGTAACCCCATAAGGAACAATGGAGAAGAGAAAAACCAGCAGAAAATCACATCTCCTGCCCTGCCCCTGCCCTGCCCAATTTCCCGTGATGGAGCATAGGATTGTTGTTGTTGTTGTTGTTCAGTCATTAAGTCGTGTCCGACCCTTCGTGATCCCATGAACCATATCCCGCCAGGCCTTCCTGTCCTCCACTATCTTCCTGAGTTCACTCATTTTCATATACATAGCATAGGATACAGACTACATTCGGCAGCCAATCCCAGCACAACAACCCCAGGATGGAAGACCCTGTCAGGGAGACTACAGCTCAGATGAGATGGCACATGGCACATGGCACGGGGCTATACCTCTCTGGTCGCTCAGAGGGGAAATATGGTGATGGGAACCATGGTGAAAGGACGCTTGGCACACAAAGGGAGCACTTTGCACAGACAACCACTTGTCCCTTGCAGCATTGACGACAAGATATTTTGTTGACTCTTGTAATCTTAGAATGTTTGTTGCAGGTATTCTGTCCCAGGAGGTCCCCAGACAAAAACACCCAACTAGAACCTCTACCTCACCACCCCAGCAGAAGGACAATGCACCCCACACAGGTAAGCAAGGGGGGGGAGGGAATCCATGCTGCAAAGTATTCCCTCCAGGATTATCACATGTTTCTCCCATCCCTTCCTTTTGCAACAGCTCAGAGCTGGGAGTGTCTGCTCCCTTTCATGGAATGCCAGGGACCCCAGCCATTGCTACTGCTGTTCAAACATTTATCGGAATCCCTTTGGTTTTTCAGGGTTGCACCATTGCCACAGGGGGGTGAACACTGGTCCTCCTTGGAGTTCCACTGTAGCCCCTTCAGGAGACAGAAAGATAACATTCTGAGCTACCATTATTCCATCCCCTACAGGGCACAACTGCATGTACACTCTGGTGGTACCACACTCCCTCATGAACACCAATTATGCATCTCAAGCCGGGGAGCAAGGGTGGCTGATGCTGTTGTCTTTTTACTCTCTCCACGTTTCTCCTTGCTCCTCACAGGCAGCTGTCCCACAGGTGAGGACATCATGCAGACACAAGTGGACACCTGTAGCTTGCCTGCATGCAGTGACCAGTGTGAGCCCAGCTGCTGCTTGACAAGACTGCCAGCCTACTCCTTCCAGTCTGGCCCCTGTGGCTTTGCAAACTCCATGGCCGACAGTGAACCAACGAGTGCAGCCAGACCTCACCGGCACCTGTTATTTGGCTGTCTGTTGGGTCACTTGCAATTGTACAGTGGCAACCCCACAATCATGTGCCGCTTTCTTAGGGAACAGTGCAGTAAGATGTTCCCTGCACAAGCCCTGTTGAAATGAATGGGAGCAGAGACTTGCTCTGGTGCAGCTCACATTCATTTCTATGAGGCTTGTGCAGGTAACTTCCAGCTGGATTGTGCCCATAGGAGTAATATCTTATACTGAAGTAAATTCTATTAAAATCAATAGTACTTATTTCCATATAAACAGGTTTATGATTTGGATGCCAGGCAGTGACAATTCCTTATAAAGTTTATTGCTCTGGCAACGTTGGCATAGCTTATTTCTCTTTGCTTTGTGTGCTGGTCCTCACAATGCCTTTTGGGGGCAAGCAGATGCTCACATGGCCAAATGTGAAGTGGGAGAACACCAAGATAGACGATCAAAGTTTACATGATAATGGTGATACTTTCTTAGCTGCCATGATGATACGTTTCTATCTGCCATGATCAGAGGACTTTTGCAGCTGATGGTGTCCCCGATTGTCTGGTTCAAACATTATGCTGCATTTTCTTTTCTTTTGTTATTCCACCTGAGCATGTAATTGAGGTTGAGAGCAACTATTTCTGTGGATAAAAATGACTGTGTGAACTGACCCTTTGTGAAATACAGTCGGACCTTTTTATCCACGGTTTTTCCATGCACAGATTTGACTCAACACGGGTAGCAAAACTGTGGAAGAGGGAGTCCGACCGCGCCAAATTACCTCTTTTTTTTCCAGCATTGTTGGGGGCCTGCCAGCCACTTCCCGCCTACTGCGAGCATCCAAACCGCTAAAAAAAAAAAAAAAAAAACCACAAACGAGAATCTGTCAGGGGCCTGCCAGTCGCTTCCCGGAATGTTTAAACTGCTGAAAAAAGAAAAATAAATACAACCGGAGTCTCTGATGCCATCTACAGGTTGCTTCCAGTAGCAGTTTTTCCTTTTTTCAGTCAGTTTAAACAAATTCAGGAAGAGCAGCGAGGATGCTGGATAAAAGGTAATGTGGCACCACTCCCCACCCCCACCCCGGTTTTCATATAACACTGGTTTTTTTTTATCCACTGAAGTTCTGGGAACAGAACCCCAGTGGATAAAAAGGTCTGACTGTACCTATTTCCTTGATATAAAAATCCATGAAGTCCAAATGGTAGAGGTGAACCAGAACTTGGGTGACCATGAATCAGAAATGAAAGCCCTGTACAGACATCAACATGCTCAGTGGGTTTGGCGCAATCTTTTAGTTTTCAGTTTCAGGTCCCTACCTGTGAAGCAGTCAAAGACCATACCCAGCTCTTGTATGGTTGAATGAGACAAGGTTTGTAAATCAAAATTTTAGTATACTTTGTACATACTAAAAGTAGAACAGAAGTTATTTCAGTGCTAATCCCTCTATGGGTTAAACCGCTGAACCATGAGCTGTCGATCGAAAGATCGGCAGTTCAAATCCACGACGGGGTGAGCTCTTGTTGCTTGGCCAGCTCCTGCCAACCTAGCAGTTCCAAAGCATGTTAATGTGAGTAGATAAATAGGTACCGCTTGCGGGAAGGTAAACAGCGCTCTGTGTTCCAGCCGCATGCTATGCGCTGAGGCAAGGAGAGTCATGCCGGCCACAAGACCACGGAGGCATCTTCAGACAACGCTGGCTCTTCGGCTTTGAAATGGGGATGAGCACCACACCCTAGAGTCAGACATGACTGGACTTAATTGTCAGGGGTCACCTTCACCTCACATGGTTTTTCTTTCTTTCATAATTCTGAGGGAAGCAAGAGCTCCCTTCATCTCAGTGTTCATATCCTTATCTTCTGTCCAACCATCATTATCCTATACCAGAGGTTCTCAACCTGTGGTACGGGTATGCCTAGGGGTACGTGGACCTCTTGCTGGGGGTACGCCAAGCCCTGCCCCTTATCAGCAGCTAATTAAGTGTTAATTAACAAGGATTTTAAATTGAAATTATTTTCAGAGCCCTTCTGTCTCTCTGATTTTGGTTTTGGGCTTATTTTTGTACTTTGGAAAAAGTACTTTGTGGGGTGGGGGAGGGAGGAGCCTCTCACACTCACTCACTCACTCACTCACTCACTCACTCACTCACTCACTCACTCACTCACACACAGTTAAATAAGACATTTTTCACATTTAAAATTGTTTTAATACTTTTTTATCTAACAATTAATTACCTAATTACTTAGGTAATTAACTGTTAGATAAAAAAAGTACTAAAACAAGAAAGCAGTGGTTTTGAAGTCAGTGGGTGGCTTTGATGTTACAGGTAAGCAGCAACAGCTTTTGAACACACCTTATACTGAGGCAGGCAGTTGGTCTATCTAGGTCAGTACTGTCAATAGCTCTCCAGTATTTCAGACAGGGTCTTTCCCTATGTACTGTTTGGAGACGCCATGGTTTGAACCTGGGACTATCTGCATGCAAAGCACACGCTCTTAATAGAGGCCCTATTTACACTTCCATCTCCCCCCATTGTGACAGGCATGGCCACCAGACATGGCTATGTCTTGTGCATTTATTTGGGTTTGTTTCTCGACAGAATGTCATATGTTGCTTTTCAACAACAACACATGTTCCAAAAGTGACATGTTCCAAAAGATGCATGTACTGCACACATGCATCTCACAACACCAAGGAACTCTTAGGGAGTCCCTCTTTGAACAGTCTGCTGGAAGCATAAATATCATTCCCATTTGTTTCTTCTCAGTGGTCACTGAAGCTGCTCCAGGAAATGTGCTTATAGCCTAGCCTGCTACTTATCTCAGCCCAAGATTCCTAGCACCCTCTCTCATACTTGTCCCATCAGAGCCGCCTCCAGGTCCCCTTCTCACATTTTCATCTTCCTCTCTGCAACTGCTGTTTTTGTTATTTTTCCTTTCCTGCTGCTGGTCATTTTCCTTCCGTCGTTTTTTTTTTCTATCCTCTTTTAAATCTTCTCACTAAATTCTAAAAAGGGTCCTTGTCTCCTTTCCCTTTAAGTCCCCGACACCAGAAGACTGGGTGAGGTCGATAAAATACACTCTGCACATGTTCAGAGACACTCCAAGCCTGAGCCCGGCTGAATTCTGGCTCAGAGAGTAAACCCCCTTCTTTCCCTCCCTCTCTTAATCTTTACCCCTCCGCGCTTCGTTTCACTTTCCTCGCTTCTGTCTTTCTTTATCACCTGCCTTCCATCTTTGGGCTTTTTCCACCTGTCTCGTCCGCCTTCCTTTCCCCTCCTCTTTGTTGCTGATCGTTCTTTCATTTCTTCCCTCTTTTCCCGCTTGCTTCTCTCCTATTTTTTCGCGCTCCCATTTCAGCCGTGCGCTCCATTCCCTTCCTGCCCGTGCCGTCGGGGAAGGCTCCTTCCTTCAGCCTTTGCCGGAGGAAAGAAGTTGAAGGGTCCATCATCAAGGCAATTGCAGCAGGGCTGCGCCTCCCTTCCAGTCCCGGGCTCCCTGCAACAGCAGCAGGACCGCGGGGGTGTGGCCAGGCAGGAGGGACTGCGAGGGGGCGGAGCTTCCAGCATCGGCACAGAACGAAGTGAAGCCCCAGCCGGCCGGGAGCCGCTCCCGCTCCCGCCGCCGCCGCCGCCGCCGCCGCTCTGAGCTCCCTTCCAGAGTGAGGGCACTGATGGGCATCGCCGCACTGCTACAGCCGCTTCGGGTCTGGGCTGTTGCTGCTGTCGCTTGCCTTCTCCGGAGGCGCCTCCTGCGAGCGGTGGGATCGCACTGTAAGATGTAGAATGCTCCCGGTGCCGAGAGCCAAGCGGCAGCAGCCTCTCCTGTGGCCCGGGAATGCGGAGCCCCCAGCGCCTCCCTGGATTTGGATGGTCCCGAGCGCGGCTGGGCTAATTCGGATCGGGGGCGCCTCTGGGGTGGTGCCCCCTCCTCTGCTGATCTCCTCGCCTCCTCATCCTCCGCCGCCGCCACCTCCGCCGCCGCCTGCCCCGCTGCTCCAGGGGGTTTCAGGCTGGCAACTTCCCTGCGATCCTTTCCTGCCTTTGATGGCACCGGAGCATCATTCTGCCGTTCATCAGCTTCCCTTTCTGAACGGACAGGTAAGGAAGGCTCCATTTCCTCCCGCTCTTTCTGTGCCCCACTAGCCCTTCCCCTTCTTTCCACACGCCGTTTTTGAGTACCTCTTTTCTGCTTGCTTTGATGGGATCCTGTCAGAGAAAGGAGCACTTCGCGATTTCCCACTCAATTCACGCCCGTTCCTTTCTGTGGTCGGTAAAAGCCACGCTAATGGGAAAGGGGACATTGCGCGGCTCCTTACAATTCGCAGGGAAGGCAACGCACAAGCAGCAAGCAAAGCGGAGGGAAGCAACTTCTGTCGCTGTCCGACGCACCGTGGTGCTGAAGTTAGCCTCTTAAATTTGTCTGGTTGCAGACGTGTGTCTGCGCCTTGATTCAGAACTGCGCCGCGTCTCCACCAGACTTTAAAAGCAAGGCGAGAGAAAGACAGAAAAGGAGACTACATTAACTATTAATACGAGTCTATTGCTAATGCTGAGCTCGTTCCTTTTCACTCTTAAACCACATAGCACATTTTAAAAAACCTAAGGTGCACATGTGTTTACAAAATACCACCACCCTAGTGCTATGCCTAGTACCAAGATAGCAGTCTTCTGACATTTAAGGGGTTATTCTTTGCTCATTGACATGAAGGTAGATGACTTTTTTGGAACTATATTAGTAAAGAGGATCTGTTTCATTCTGATGCCCTTAATTATAATTTCGGGTGATACCTCAATACAAGCATGAAGAGCTGGGTCATCTTTTTTACAACACAGACCAAATTTAAGACTTGTTTACTATGGAAAGCTTGATTAAGAACTGAGTTGCACAAGCCTACTGCAGATGAATCCCAATCCACAAAGTGCTCAGTAATATGAAGGCTATTTTTTAATCAAAGGTGAAGTATTTATTTCTTCAAGCAAATAGCCTCCCACTTCACTTGGAACATTTTGTTAAGCTCATCAAAATTTATTTTTAAAAACTACAGAAAGGTTATTATAGTATTCCAAGTAATCTTTCTGTACCATCTTAGGATGAAACTATTTTGCCCTCTTAAAATATAAGCATGGCAGACCAGCTGGTGTGTTCATTAAATGCATCATACTGTTTTTACAATATTGTGCCTAGTCCAGAAGGCTTTACCAAGCTGCAGGACAGCACTGATTTAAAACAAGATGCATTGCAACATTTCCTCCCCCAATTGTTGTGTCATAATGCTGCCACTAGAGGTATTTAATATATAGGATCTTTGGTTTCCCTTCATCTTTAGAAATCTGCAAAATATTCATTTTAATAATGGAAGAGGGTGGGTGGCTGATGAGCCCTCCTATCATTTTGAGTTTAACGTCATAATATCATAGAAAGAAAATGCTAACATAAGCAATTGAATTCAGTGTCTTCTATGCTGATGTTCTTTGCCGTTCTCTAACAGACATTAACAGGGTTTGATCACATATTAATTTAGGCAATAAATCTCATCAGCACTTCTTGTATGAATTTTTCAATTATTTATCAGGTTGTAAGGCTGTGGATATTCAGCCTGGAGACTAGTCTCAAGTATTTTAATTCATGCATTAGATTTCATTGACTATGCTAATTCTTGTATTAGTTATGGATAGTGTTTTAATGCCTCAAACATACATTTCATACCGTTTGGTTTTAAAACTTTGAGATTAAAATTCTTTGGGTAATTTCCAGCTTTCTGTTGACGTGTCTAACTAGAAATGTCTCCTGGCACTTGGTAGTGGATATCTATATCTGATTAATTTGGAGAATCATGAAATTGGTTTGAAATACAAAATAGTGCCTAGTATGGTTATACTTGTTCAAAGATTGCAAGGATCAGAAAAAAAAGAAAACATCTGGAGTGCCTTCACTTTGATTTGGCATTGCATGGAAAAGTACTGCTTTCTTTCTTGCTTAAGATTGTGTGTGTGAGATTTAAACGTATCAGTGTATTTATGTTGGTTATTTGCTGGGCTTGGTGTAAAACTGTTGGAATGTTTCCTAACAGCTCCATCGTAGGAGTCATTGTGTAGGAAAACAGAAGTATAGCATGAGGAGCAACCACTTTTGTACCTGGGCAGGGGCATGACCCTGGTTTATGGTAGCACTGAGAGCTGCCTCTGATGTCATGCTAGTACAGTCCTGTGGTCTGTCAGAGCTATAATCACAACAGCCAATAGTGTCACGGCTGCATCAGGCAAAGGCAGAGAAGGGTGGAGAAGGGTGATGGCAAAGTTAATGGAGATGACTCATCCATGCATAAGGGTCCCATCGGATTCCACCAAACACAGATTTCAGGGTGGAATTTGAAATTCTACTGAAGTAGAATAGTATTTGGAAATCATATGCAATCTTACAGCCCGATACTGCTTAACTATAGGCCGGTGAGGTGAGTGATCTGCCGGCCTAGGGTGTCAAATGTGCTGTAAGGCACATTTTCAGCACCCTGGGAGTAAGTGGTGCCGGCGAAGAAGCCAGCACTGTTTACTCTGCTGCTGTCCTGGACCCACGCCGGCCAATGCAGGTGAGTGCTGCGCCGGTTGGTGCAGGGGATGTGGGGAGGGCGGACAGGGTTGGCGAGGGAGGGGGCCATTGGACGGCTCAAGCTGGGAGGGGTGGGGATATCGGTGCTGGGTTGCGCTGATATCCTATGCCCCATCACAACCTGAGCTGGCCTTACATGGCCTCCCCGGAAGCACACAAACTTCAGAGCTGGTATGCAACCAAGGAGGCCCATTGCGGTCCGCGCCGCTTACACCAGGGGAAGGGGATGAAGGTCCCTTTTCCCCTGGGCCATGCCGGTGCAATCTGCAATCTGTACAGGATGCAGCAGCAGGCCATTTAGGCCGGCCACGGATACTTGTGCAGCATTGTGTCGTTCGCCTGTACTGCTTTGCTGAGATTGCTGCTGGTCTCCACTGAGCTGCTATACTCACTGTTATGTAATACTATATAGGAGCTTTTGAGTATGTACATTTGGTTCACAGTCACATTGCTTCATGGGTATTGTAGTCTACACTACAGTCGCTACATAAGCAGTTTATCATTCTTGCCTGTGTAAACATGCATGGAAATTACATAGTAGGCTATTGAAAATATAGGCCGTTCAAAATTTAAAACTCCTATGCAATGAAAAACATTACTAGAGTGATATAGAAATATTATAGAGTATTTATTTATTTATTTATTTTATATAATTGTATTTATATAATTGTATTTATTTATTTATTTATTTATTTATTTATTTATTTATTTATTTATTATAGAGTAATTCGTATTTCTTAAAAACTTTATTTTAGTGGATGTTTGGAGCTCATTCCCCTGTCATTGGATTGTCACCTTCTTCATGTGTGGAGATTGTTCCTTTTTTTCCTCATGTATACTCAATGACTGCTCCACCCCATTCTGGGAAACGTTGGATAGAAAAGAGGCTTCCAAACTGCAAGGTAAGTTTAAAGTTTCTTTAAACCTTTCGTCTTTAACTTCTATATTAAGATTCTTGAGCCCAACCCTGTCCGTCTGTCCATCTCTTCCACCCACCCCAGCCATGGTGATGCCACATCAAAAAGGCATGCACTGCATCAAGCAGTGGGGGAGAGGTGACCCGAGGGCTTACCTGAGGGCTTACTGGGAGGTAAATATACATTTATATTTACCTCTCAGTACGCCCTGGGGCGGTTTATGGGTCTCGGACATACGTCACCACTTTTGGAGGAGAGAAAAGGAGCAGGCTGCCTCAAAAAGGAGGGAATAGGATCTGGCACGCACCATTGTCACTGGATCCATTCCTTCCCACTGCCTCCCCGTCCCCACCACTGACTTATTGTCAGCAGCAGCCTCTCCTGACCCCACTATTGTGCGCAAGGCCTCTACGGCCTCTTTGGCGGTGAGCTGGAAGTGTACGGCTCCGTGCACTTCCATAAGGCCATTTGTGATGGCTATAATGCACACCCCACCAACAGAACACTAGTTCCAGTGACAGGGAGGAGGGACGGGATTGGGTTGTCCAAAAGTAGATATATCAAAAACTTACAGGCAACCTCAACTTGCTTTAGCTGCAGCAATACAAATAGCTGCACATGTGCATGCGCACGCGCGCACACCCCTTTCAGTGTTAAACTTCCAAGATGACAGACAAACAGTGACATTAAGAACAATTGGTTAATAACAATAAATTAAAATTCAGTGTCCTAAAAAAACACCCCATATTATTCATTGTACTTCAGATACTGTGTGAGGGTCAGAATGGGCCTCACATGTACAAAGCCAATGCAGATATGCTTGCACAATTTTCTCACAGGGCCATTCTATGTCAGGATGCATGGGGGGAATTATACCCATCTCAAAAGCTCTCTGCATATGGAAAGCCAGCACATGGGAAGAAATCTCCTTGCCTACCTATTTTTACTATTAGTTTTTCATGTACTTTCAAAATTTTCTAAGCTTTCAAGCGAGTAGGACCACTTGCATTCTATAGGTAGCGCAGTCCCATGTGGTCAGTCCCATGTGTCTACTTGAAAATTTGGATCATCTCTTTGACTGGCAGCCCAATTCAACAGAAGCCCAATCCAATGTAAGCCCAGGGCTGCCCGCCAGATCCCGTGCTCGCTCCAGGCTGCTCTGCAGTGGCCCAGTGGTCTACTCAGGGAAAGGGGATGTTCGTCCCCTTCCCCGGTGTAGAACTGGGAGGCCGCAGTGGGCCTCATCGGATTTCCGCCAGCTAAATAGCAGGCGGAAGTCGGAGGAGGCTGTGTAATGGCTGAGCTGGCCTGGCGGGAGACGGGGATATGGCGGACCCCATCCCCGCCCCCCCGAGCTGGCTCGGCCAATAGCCCCCCTCCCTCACCAACCAGACCGCCCATGTGGCCACCGGGGAATGTCTTACCTTTCTCCGGCGACCGCATGGATTTCCCGGCGGCGGGTGAGGGCGGCTGGCCTTGTGCCGGCTGCCCTTACTCCCGCGTCATTTTTTGGCACGTTTGTGACAGCTTCCGGTGGCAGAGCGCTCACTCTGCTGCCGGTTATTTGCGCAGGATTGCGCTGTTATTAAGATTGTAATTGTATACACACTTTGATGAGAGTAAATTCCATTGAACAGAGTGGGACTTTCTTTTAAGTAAATATGCATAGGATTGAGCTGCAAGATTCACTAATAGTGCAAGCTTGTGCATGTCTGCTCAGAAGTCCCATTGAGTTCACTGTAACGTACTCCCAGATACATATGTATAGGATTGCAGCCTAAATTCGTTTTAGAAAGAAATGGATATTGTGACCTGGATTCAAAGGTGGTCTTCCCCCAGCAGAGAACTGCTTCTGTTCACATAAGGACTCTTTCCAACTAAGTCGAAGTGACCCCAGTTCCTGTGTGTGCACAAGTTATTGTGCAAAGACTTCACATGTGCTCGTTTCAAAACCTTTTTGGTCCACTTGTATTTATTGGCAACGGCCTGTAGATTTCTTATTTGTCATGTTTCCTATACTGTAACACAAATCCCGCTGCACAGTAACTCTGCACTGTGAGGAGACGTCTTCTAGTCCCCCTTTTGTCTTCTTGAAACACCACAAACTAATTTTCTTGTTCCACTCATTGGCATTTGGAACGTGTCCCCAGCTATATTAGGTCTTAAATTCAGATCCAGAAAGACTCACAACCTTGGTCATAAAAAGGTGTTATGAATGTGCTGCAAATAAGCCTACTTGTATTATGACTGGGATCCAAAGAGCTATGTCCAAGATGTGTCCAAGAACTGGGGCGTGCTGAGGGGTAATTTTATTTTTTTTTTTTACTTCTTGGAACAGCAGACTCCAATGTCATATCACAACCTGCTTTTGAAACTCCCCTCAGTCTCCAAAGCATCTTGCCATGTGGCATGAGAGGCTGCCACTGAAGAAACTCAAGCCTGAAGCACAAGTACTAGTATAATGATTTAGATAGGCACAAGTACTAGTATAATGATTTAGATAATTAAAAAGTCCATACAAACCAGCAGTTCCAAAAGAGGAAAGACACTAGCAATGGGCAAGTCCTGCTTCTCTGGCTGTCAACAGCAAACCTTTCATTGCTTTTAAGAGAGTAGAACTGCTGCAGCCACTTGCTTCTTTTTACATAAGCAAAAAACTGTATTTTGGGGTGGTAGGTCTATATTTTTATCCACTTACCCAGAATCAGCATTGGCAGAAAGATAAATTAGTTTTAGACCATCTTGAATTCAAAATGCATCACCTAAGACACTGATCTTTAAAACTGTTTACTGAGTGCTTTGTGCAATATACTTGGGTAGTTTCATTTGATTTAAAGGAAACACTGTAGTGAAATAAGATAAGTTATCAACCCTGGCTCCCATGCCTAAATCTGACAAAAATCAATTGTATTTACCCATGTATAACCAACAGTAGGATTGGACCCACCATGTTCAAACAGTATCTCAGCTTTGTTTTCTTCCCATCCACCTGTGCAATAATTTTCTACTCCAGAATATTAAAGATCTATTTATTGTGACAGTGCTGTTTAGAAAGGGCTGCACTGACATCAGAGCACTTGGGGAGACATTGGGAATTCAGATAATTAGGACATTTTAGACACCCATGGACAGTGGGATAATTGTGGTGAAGGTCTCATGAATGCCGAAGAAACTAAGAAGCCAATAGGGGTCAATTAAATTGTGCCATGAACCATGAATTTCTTTTTTTTCTCTCTCCTTCCTCTCCTTCTGGGCAGATCTATTTAAACAATGCATTTGCTCTGGATTCAGCATGGATGCATCCCGAGGAACTACGAATCTACCAGGGACACGAGAAGCCTCTTGTGATGACAAATCAAGTGGCTGTGGCTTTATCTAGGCCAGCTGCTGCCCCCAGGCCTCTTCCTGCAGTGGTGTTAACACCTCAGTCTATTCCAGGTTAGTTTTAAGATTTTATATATAACACATGTTTTCAAACTGTGCAGCTTCTCTCCTATTGATGGCATGATTCGAGTTGCTGTAGGTATTATTCAGACATACAAGCATTCCAACTTGTGATGTTGCATTTTGCAACAGCCGGAAAGTGCCGAATGCCACCGGAATGCTCATTCCGGCATCACTAGGCGCCAATAGAATTAGGACCTAAGTTTGCTGTAAAAAAACAACAAAAAGGTTCAAAAATACTGAGGTGATTTTCTGTATAATCTGATTTTCAGATGCTTATTTTTAGAATTCAAGTTCGCCTATGTATTTGGTTATTAAGTGGGACTGCTAATTGATCCATCAGTTCATTAAAACTAACTTACACACCACAATATGCATGAAATCAATTCCATAAATCTGCATGTCTCAGGTAGCCATGCAAGCTGGAATTAGCTTATGTCTCTATGCCGTTTCTAAGTTTATGCCTAGAAAGGGCCAAAAGATATATAGTTCCACAAATAAATCTGTGCTTTGATTTGTATTTTATTGATCCCAAAAGAATACCAATTGGCAGCAGTTCTAATAAAATAAAGGCATCTGCACAATGATAATTATATAAAATAATGCATAGTAAACTACTTGGATTTTATACGATTTTATAGGTTCCTTTTTCCCCTTGCTAAGATCAAAAATAATTGTATTTCAAAGAGTAACCAGCTGGTAATTGCCCTGTCTTATTTTTACAACTTTTTCTTAATTAGATGCAGTATTGTGGTAATGCAGTTTTCTTCCTTCTTGTATTTTTCTTGAAGTAGTTTCACACACAATGAGATGAGATAATGTTCTCACACAGCACAGGCTTCTATTGTTGGGAAGAACCTCGGTTCCTTGCCAGTTAGCAAGCTTTATTTATTTTAATTAGCTAAGATTCTTATTTTGTATGGGTACATGTAGAACAAGCTAGATTGCTTTTGGACTTCAATGGCTTTTCAGATATCTTACAAAAACCTGCTCTCCCATTTTGCCGCTATTCACTATTGATCAGCTATTGTGCTGTTGGGCTTTCCACTGTGGATTTTGAAAACCATAAACTGAGCATGTTGATGAACAAATAACAGAGCTGCCCATGTATCTATATCAGAATGAGAAAGACAGCTGTGGTCTATTTCTCAGCACGGACCCATTATTAGTCGTCATTTCAGCTAATAGCCAGATATTGCGGAATACGGCTCTATACTGTTGCATTTGTAAATGCAGGTTTTCGATCCCTCTGCTTGTTTGTTTTCTTGGAACAATAGGAGTGATTGATCATATACTACTCTACAGTTTGTTGTATTTTGGAAATTGTAGCCTCTGTGTGTGTGTGTGTGTGTGTGTGTGTGTGTGTGTGTGTGTGTGTGTGTGTGTGTGTGAGAGAGAGAGAGAGAGAGAGAGAGAGAGAGAGAGAGAGAGAGATTCTTTTGGCACTAACTTGGTTGTTGATGAAGCTCTGTTAATGGAGCTGACAGTTCAAACTTCATCTTGGTTTACCGCTACTTTGGGAGATATTATGTTATCTTCCAAGAGTCATAGATGGTGTTGCATGTATACCAGCATGCTTCTCAGAGGTAAAACTGACATAAATCTCCTATGCAGGGGTCGGCATCAAGTGTTAGCCAAGTTAGACACTGGCCAAAGTCTCAAACGCCCCAGAGGGTTTGCCTGCCTGGGGCGATTCCCTGAACCCTCAGTACTGATGGCAGGGGTACTGCTTAAATCACCCTCAGAAGATGGACTGAGGGAACCATTACAGGACGCAATGAAGGGCTTTGCCCCAGGGGCCCCAACAACTTGGCACTAGCACTGCTCTTGTGAACTGAGGTACTGGAGAAGGAATTGGGAATGTGGGAGAAGAGGCGTAACTTTAATATCCCATCACTTGTCTGAATGGGGGTGAGGGATATATGGTCAGGTTAAGGCAGGACCCCAAAGAGGTAACTGAAATAATGGCTCTCAATGGATGCACCATTAATTCAAGTACAACCCTGTTGGTTCTGCAGTAGATCTCAAATTACAGGTCTTGCACATTCTCTGGAGAAACTCCAGGGCAGGAAGACCCATATCTCACTGAATGAACATGATAGGATAGAACTTCTTAAGTATTATACTGAAGTCAGGCCTTCTTTTAGTTTGCTTCTTCATACATCCCTTACATTGATTCTTTTGGACGATGGAAAACTGCAAAGCTTGTACAGTACTGTGGAGAGTATTCGAAGAATAGAGAATGAATGGTTGGCAGTGGAGAAAAGAGAATCTCCAAAGATGTACATCTTATGTTCATCTAAATTGTATAGAAACAAACAGCCAAAAGGTTTGAGTCCTTTATATCAAAGTCTATGACAAGTTTTCTATGAAGGAAAACGAGACGTGTCTCATGTCTCATATAAGAGTAGGTAAAAACCATGGCAGTCCTGCTGGTTTTCGTGCTCTCACAAGCTCTTGTTGCTCTGTTTCTTGGGCAAACTCACCAACTGAATCAATTGGTTCTGTTGATCAAGCCTTTGTGAAGGGCAACGTGATGGGAACAGATGAGGGAGACATAGGAGACTATACTTCCCAGGCTTTCTTAGAGGGCATATGGAATGGTGTTTTCTGGAGAGCAGTAACTGATGGCAATAATGCTATACAATGTCCAATATGAGAATGACTGAACTACGATTGACAACCATTGTTGGAGGTAATGTACTGGCAGTGTTACATAGGTAACAATACAATCCACCAATAACTGGGCATTCTTTATTTTCCTTTATTCTCCTGTGGGAACTGTGCTGGGTGGCTTGCGTCAATCATTTCTATGCATTGTGGCATGGAACCCAGGAAATGCCATTTAATGTTCTTACTATACCATTTTTAGTATGATCAATGATCATTGTAACTGAGTTTGTATGGATTCATGGTGAGACACTGAGAATATTCATGGGAGGAATTTCACCTTCCATAATAATTAGCATTTTTTTTTCAGTGGAGTGGCAGTTGGATGAATGAGAAAAGACTGCTCATTCATTATGAAGTATTGGAGGTTGGCAAATACGCACATATCTGATTTGGCAGTTGCAAATACCTGGAAGCAGAAAGTTTTATTTTCTGTAAGAAAGAGTAATGGGTTATTATTACACCCTGGCAGATAAAAGCAGATTTCAGAACCCTGCATGCATGTACTTACATTTTTTTTTAATCTAAAGAGAAAAATAACATGCTGACCTAGAAATTATACAGGTGGGGCCCCATATCCGCTGGGGATATGTTCCAGGCCCCTCCGTGGATACTTGAAACCGTGGATAAGAGCGAACACCCCCTCCATGGTTTCCTGAGGGCCCCCCTACCCTGCCTCCCCTGCGGGCAGGCATGCTTGCCCCCCCCCCGCTCTTCTTTTTCTTTCAGCAAGCTTTGTTTCTTCCTTAAAACAAACAGAGAAGCAGCCTCCATTGCAGGCAAGTTGAACAAGACTAAGTTCTAGAGAGGCTCTGCAAGGTTTCTGTTAACCTTGCAGAGCCTCTCTTGTACTTAGTCTCGTTCTACTTGCCTGTAATAAGCAGCCAGAGGCTGCTTCTCCTGTTTCTTTAAGGGAGAAACGAAGCTTACTGGGAAAAAAGTAAAAGCTTGGGGGGGTCCCCACGATCCGTGGATAGCTGAAACCGTGGATAGCGAATCAGTGGATATGGGGGCCCACCTGTAGTTTGTTTTCTTGTTCCTCCCCAAATCCAGCCAGGACCTGCTCTTTATATAGGGGAAAGATCTGTTTCGGTTTGCAGAACGGCGAGTGGAAGAAAGTTATTAAATGATGAGTTTTCTGCTATATTGTCCTTTTATCTGCTCAGAAAGGTTGTGTTAACGAAAAAAGCCCCCCCCCAGCCCCTGCAGGTGCAGAATTAACACATCATTCATAAAATGCATCTTCAGTAGACCTGGCCTCCAGTGTTAGTTTGACAGTCAGCCAAATTGAATAAATCCTTCATGTTTTTCCCCTTTAATTTTCAAGTAAAGCTACTGTTCACAATGTTTCAGGACAAGTGACTGTTCCTTCCTTCCTTGAAAGCAGCACAGGTTTATTACTATTGTCCAAATCTCATTTATTTTGGAGTCAGGAGTACATAGTAATATGGCAGAGAATCAAAGAAAATTGGAGATGCAGGGAAGCTGGAAGGATAGATGAAGGAATGTCTTGGAAATATCGGTTTGTTCAACATCTTGATTGTACAAAGGGTCACAACCTCTGGATGGATTCTAAACGATTTGGGGCCCTTACACTGTATTCTTATTAAGTAGTAAATTATATTGAACCAATGTAGTTTAATGTCTAGAGAGCTGAAATTGTACCTGTGAGTTCTGGGTTCAAGTTCCACTTGCTATGGATTCATTGTGCTACCTACAGCAATCCACTATCTTCCAGCTCCACTCTTCTTTCTGAACACTGGGAATAACACGGACCCAGCTCAAAGGGGTTCTTGTAATGGTAAAAATGGTAAAGGGCTTTGCTATATAAATGAAAGAGTACAGAATGCTGCAAAACTTCTCTCCAGGTTCACATGAAGTCATTTATTAGCATGCATCAGAAACAGTTGTTCAACCCAGTTTGAACCCACGTAACGGTAGTACCATCTAGCCCACATTTACTGTGAGACCAACGAGGATATCATGGGACACCTACAGCACAGTTTGATGGCAGCTGCTACTGTTCTGCAACTTCCTTAAAGATGTGTCTTATCAGAAGCGTTGCTGCGCGTGCGTCACCCGATGGCAGGGACGCGCGCGCTGCCCCCGTGACCCCCCAGGACCCCCCCAGGACTTACCCCTGCTTCCTCCTTCTCTGGAGGTGTGTCCTCCTTCTCCGGAGATCCAGGGCCTTCTGACAAGGCCCAATGTGTTAATACGCGAACTTTTAGCTTTTTCGCGCATGCGCACAGACGTTTCTGAGGGCAAGGGCTGCCCTTTTGCCCTTAGAAACGTCTGTGCGCATGTGCAAAAAGGTAAAAGTTTGCGTATTAACGCATTGGGCCTCATCAGAAGGCCCTGGACCGGCAGCCGGGGCAGACGCTCTGAGGCCTTCTTCCGGCCTCGGAGCCTCCGGAGAACAACGCGCGTGGGGGAGGTGACGCGTGTGGGGGTGTGTGCGCGCGTCACCCTATGGCAGCCCGCCCCCCCGCCACGGCCCAGCGACGCGCCTGTGTCTTATATAAGTAATTCATTGGTTTGAGAAAAAAAGCACTAGAGTACTTTTTCTTTTTCTGAACAGTGGTCAACTTAATGATCCCACCTCTACTACCAAACGCTAGTTGCTTCCAGGGATGTGGATCAAGTCTGACTCCAAGTCTCGAGTCAAATCCCAAGTCTTTGCCCCCAAGTCCTGAGTCTTTGTTTGCGAGTTGCAAGTCCCTATCTATTTAATGGGGAAAATGGGTTTAAACCTGAAAAAAATGGGACTTGTCGTAAAAGGCTCCAAGTCTCGAGTTGAGTCTTTTGTGTCTTTTACAATCGCCAAGTCAAGTCCAGATCAAGTCATTGACGCGACTTGAGTCCGACTCGTGTCCAAGTCAATAGACTCAAGTCTACATCACTGGTTGCTTCTACCTTCTACAGCTTAGCGCTCAGGAATAGCCCAAGAGGACTTGAAATGGTGCCTGAAATGGTGTGGATTGCTTCCCCTGCCAGTGTGTATCTCAGCTCCCCCCATTTCAATGGTGCCTGAGGCAGCACTCGAATATTACTTCCCCTTTTTCTGCTGCTGTTCACTCATGCCCTGCCACCACTCATTCATGTCCTGTCACCGCTGTGTGTGGACATCTCTGTGTCGTCCTCCTCCTCCGCCTGGCTGTTTAACAGAGCAGCCAGGGAGGCAAGGAGAGGGGAGTGGAGTGCACTGCAGCAATCCCAGTGTTCCTCCCCTCCACCTCTGTCACCTCCCACTCACTCCCACCCACATGTGTTCAAACACACAGGCTGTGTAGAGTCTTCTTTTGGGAGCATAGTTCTCTTCTGCTCTCAGCATGGTCCATCCAGCTTGTGTGTTTGAAGACAAGACTGTATGGGAACAAATGGGAGCCAGTAGAGGTAAAAGTAAGGGATGCTCCAGTTCCACTTCTGCCTCCTTCTTGCCTTGACCATGAAAAGTGAAGGGAACTGTCCTGTTTTGGAAGGGCAACATTGTTAATCTGGGCAGCATTGCCGAGGTGCCCTGCTGCCATTTTCTCCAGCTCTGCTGCCATGCACTGGAGAAAGAGGTGGGTGTCCACTGCTCAAAACCTTCTCGTGCTCATTCTCAGTGGGTGAGAAGGGAATTGGAGCTTGGAGTGAAATGGCTGGGTGGGCGGGTGCCAGACAGATGTGCCTCAGTCCGCCTCATGGCTGGGTCACCCCCCCCCCCATAAGAATCTGCAGTGTTCATTGATCTTTTTTGTACAGAGTTGTATGGGTTTTTTGATAATGTGTGTTTTTTGATAATGTGTGTTTTTTGATAATGTGTGTTTGATAATGTATTTTTTGATAATACCTTATGATAATGTGTGTTGCTGTGACATTGCTTGCTCAAAAAAATACCTTCAATGCAATAACAGTGGTAGAGATGTAGCTTGTTCTTGTCAGTATCAGAAATGATCAGGAGCAGCTTTGTGCTGTCATGAGTTCCTTAAGGCAACATTTTCTGGATTAATCCTGGAGTACTTCCATTCATGAAAGTGGTGACATTTCTTGGGGGGGGAGGGTTCTCTACACCCCCATTTTAATTGCCTGCTCCAGAGTGAATGGGTTTTTACCATTGTCCTCTTGCAGCCAGTTTCACAAACAACTTGAGCTTATCAATATATTCTTACTGGACTGGTGATCCTGTTTATATGGTGAAAGTGAGGGATGCACACATCCTCCTTCACCACATGGAGAGAAGAGGCAAGGAGAAGAAATACGTTGGCCAAGAAGTATAAGTACTAGCCCAGAGTCTTGCAGACCATTCCCAGCCAGATTTATCAAGAAGCAAGACCTGTTGATGCTAGTGGGGCTTACTTCCAAGTAGCTATGATTAGATTGCAGCCTTAAATTGGATTCAGCCTGCTGAAGTCAATAGAACTGGAAGTGAGTGAACCATGCAGACAAGTGCAATACGTTCACCTACTTCCATGGAGCAAAGCTGGCTTTTAAAAGACATGTATTCCAGTTTAAGTGGCTCAAACTGCTTTCAGCGCAAGTATGCCAGTTTCTGTGATTTGTCGATTCTAATGTGCTAGAGTAGAGTAATGGAAGGGCAATGTCAGCAACGGCACAGGATCCGTATATATGCATGTCAGGGGGAAAATAAGTTTCGTGCTTTGAAGCAAGTAATGCTATCAGCCCACAAGAGACTAGAACACATTATGCCTAGAATTTGAGCGTTGGACTATTAGCAGCAGGTACTTGGGCTGAATGCAAAATCAGAGCAGATAATGGGGACCAGGGGACAGGCGATGAGGCATAAAGGGGGCTGGAGGAAGAAGCTAAGATCAACTTGTTTACTCAGTCTTAGAAGTAGGTGGACAGGAACAGTCACATAATTCAAAGTATTATTCACTGTGTTTTTCATGATGTTGGAAAAGGTGAAAGGGGATTTAAGCACATGATTCCCCTGGCTTTTATGTGTAGAATTTCTGAACAACTTGTTTTTTTAAAGAAAGATTCAGCATGAGAGAGTCAAGTACTAAGACATTTACTGATGCGAAAATATTTGGTTGCATGTATTCATTGAGGAAAACAAAAACATTTCCAAGACAATATCGAACCTGCAAAGCATCCTTCACACTAGGATTGTAAGCCATCGGGCTTGGTCACCTATGGTCAATAAGGATAATCTCTAGGTGAACAGGCAGAAATGTTTTGCAAAATTGGTCCAATTTTTTTTTGTCTAGGCCACAAATGACTAACCTAGGCCAGTAAAAAAATAATAATGCTATGGGCTATCAAATATTGTGGATTTATTTGCAAATTTGTTCCTTACTTTTGCAAAAATCAGAAATATGTTGGATTAGTTTCTTTCCTGGTTTCCTTCATGTGCTTCAAGGGAAGTCTTAACATAAAGCATGTTGAGATTTTTCTCCTTAAATTTATGTGATTTGTATTGGGAAGGATTTTTTTTTTTATGTATGGTTTGAAATGAATACCAATACATAACTCCTAACAAATGTGGCTGGCAAATTAATTCTGAAGAGTGGGTGATATACCATGCAACAAATGTATCTTATTAAAATATGATTATATGTGAGTTGTACCTAATGTAAATAGTGATGTTGCCAAGCTTCATTAGAAATGCAAATCTTGGCACCTTGTGATGGTTGCCTCAAACACAACACAAGTCTTACAACTCTGACAGTTCTTATTGGTTCTCTCATCCAGAGAGAAAGAAGACAACCCCTCCCTCCTGGTTTTCTTTCCATCTACTTATCCACCTCCAAACTGCTTTTCCTCTCCTACATACATTGCATCCTCCATTGCCAATATTGGGAAGGAGGAAGGGAGAGATGTATCTCTGCCCTCCTCTCTATCTCTCTCCTCTAATGCCTGGAAGTAAGACTTCTGAGAAATACGAGGGGCTTGTTGGGGAGTGGGGGGGATGGACTTGGACCTCATCAAACTCCTGAAATCATCAGATGGTATGACAGAGAGAGTCCAGTTTGGCTCATTGTTGGAGTTGAAATAAACCAAGCTATTTTCAAAACAAATTTCAGAGAATTTGGGAAAGCCATTTTTTTTTAAAAACTATTTAGTTTCGGGCGTACCACAAAGGACTCAATGGGACTATATGGGTAAATGATTAAGGATCCATGCAACAACAAATCTACATCAAACGAGCAATCACCTTATTGAGGGGTTAATGACACATCAACATGGGGAAAAGCTTAAATGAAGTCAAACTCACTAAGCTTCTATAATTAGGCTAAAATCAGAAAAAGGTTTTTTAAAAAAAAATCACACAAGCTAACATTTTATTAAAATGAGCAATATAACATTTCAGTGAGAAAGTTCAAAAGAAAGTCACAGAAGGCAATAATGTTAAAATGAATTCATGCCCAAAAAGAAATAAACACTGGTTACAAAAATAAAAACTGACCAAAAAGGGAATGGTTACAGAGACAAAATTTTATTACAAGAAATGACAGATTGCCTAAACTTATAAAATGTTGGAATGACTATACAGTATCTCCAAACATCTGTTCTGACCAGGATGTAAGCAAAACTGGTTACACTTGTTATAATGAGGGGGAGAAGTGACTGGGCTCTGTGGATGTCTGAGCAGATATGAGGAAAGGGGAGGGGTTAATGGGTGACTGGACTAATACATTGAAATGTCATCATTTGTTTAAAGCTCCAATCATCCAGACTCAGTTTTTCCAAATGGCACACAACCGTTAGAAAAACACAGCAATGCTTTTTTTGGTAACAAAACAAGCTGTAACAAAAAGGAAAACTCCACACATGGACATACCATAAACATAACAACCTTTGAGAGAGATTCATATACTAGGTGGAACTCCAGTGCCAATTAGATTCTTGGTTCTCGCTGAAGAGGGGCCCTAGCTCAGAAGTGGAGCACATGCTCTATCTATACACTGAAGTCGTAGGTCCAATTGCTGGCATCCCCAGTTGAAATGATTTCAGGTACTGAGACTGGGAACCCAAGACGAAAGGGAACTGCTGTCAATCACAGGAGACAGCATGGGCCTAGAGGGACGAATGATCAGACTCACCATAAGGCTGCTCCATATGTTATATGACAGACAGTATCAACAACACAATATAATTTCTTCCAAAATGAAAAAAAAGAGGAAGCTCTGCAATGAAATGAAGAGACTTAGGACCTTTCATCTCCTGCTCACTTTTTTCTCTGGTACAACTAAATGACGAAGTACTGAACTGGAAACGTACAAAGTGGTGATCAATACTGTATCTGTTTCGGATAACATTTTGTAATCATGGAATATGCAAAGCGATATTCAATTAAAAATTCAGGAACCCTAAATGAAAGCTTACACAGCCGTTTGTAACACTAAAGGAATTTGCAGCCTATGAAATTAAATATCGTTTTCATTTTCTAAGCGTATTTATTTTTATGGCTTGTTTATATTACATTGGAAATTATAGTGCTATGAATTATGCATTCATTTACCTAATACAGTATTTCAGACTTTCAAAAATGCTTTGATTTTCATCTATTGGGAGCAAACGTCAGATCAGTCAAACTGATCCAAAATTGCATGTTTGAATGCCAGGAGTGCGCAATGTGCCTGTAACTGATTGATCACAAGATACTGTAGAGAAGCCATAACTTATTGGTAGAGCACATGCTTTCCCTGTAGAGGGCTCCATGTTCAATCCCTAATTTCACTCGTTTTAGAAAATGTCTTGGGTAGCAGGGCTGAAACAACAGTCTGCTGTAGAGGTGCTTCCAGACAGTAGACAAAACTGGTCGTGATAAGCCAGTGGTTTGCTGTAGTATAAAGCACTTTCATGTGTCCATGAGCAGTTATCAAGAAGTAATTGTGTTCATGGGTCTAGATTTCTGCTCAGTTATGGCCTATTTTCAAGGGCTTTTGGACTGGGAAGAGGAGAGATTGCATCTAATATATGTGTAGAATGGCTGCGGGGTACTATGGAGAATATTATTCTTACAGATTTATCCTGTAATAACATCTCTGCGCACACACACACTGTCAATGCATTTATGTTAGAGATAGCAGGAGCAGGTTTGGAGTAATGCTTTGACTCACTTATTTTCTCCCCTCTCCCACTGCTAACCACTTTCAGATCTCCTGTACTGGAAATGAACCTCCTGCTGCAAGAGTCCGGAATAAGAGTTTTCAGCTAGGGTGCAAATGTAACACCTGTGATGATGCCTTGGATTATTGAATACTGGTCCCATGGAAAGCTTTGCTAGGATTCTATTGAATTAAGGGTATTCTCTATTGTGTTAGTGGGCCTGTTCAGACAACACTTTTAATATCCACCTAGCCTCACCCATTAAAAGCTGTGCAACCTCATGGAGTGCATGCATCCTGGCCCCTCCCTTTGTTTCCCCTACTTTCCCAGCTCCTCAAGGCTATGCCAGCAAAAGAGCTTGTGTAGCTCTGAGGAGTCCCAAGGAGGTAAGTAAAACTTGTCCTTTCTTACCTTTCCTGGCTAAGCCTAGTCCTCAGCCAGCCCACAGGATGCAGTAGACGCTGCGTCAGGGGCTCTGCACCATGCCGGCTGGCCCAGGATAGGATTGGGATGTCAGAACAGTAAGGTAGATTGGGAAGGTCTCTGGGTACTTTCTACTTTGCAGTCGATTTGCAAAGGTTTATGGCTCCTACAGCCCGATCCTGTCCCATGCTGGTGCATGGGATGCAGGGCCACAGATGCAGCTTCTGCTGTATCCTTTGTGCCAGCAGGGGACCAGGTTGGCTAGGAGAGGTTAGTAAAGAAAAAAAAATTACTTACCTGTCTGGCCACTGTGTGATCCCCTGTGGGCGTACTCAGGTCTACGCCAGCTCTTTTGCTGGCATACATCTGTTATGCCGAAGGGGGGGTGTCCTGGACAGGATGGGGGGGGGATAGGATCTGGCCACTACCGCTGGAATCTGCGCCCAATCCACCCCATCCCGACTTGATCTCCACCCTCAACTGCCCCTACCTCCAGCAAAACTGTGCTGGCAGCTGATCTGCAGGGTGCTGTCGGTGATGCGTGGCCTTCTGGGCCTTGCACTGGTGGTAGCGCTCCACAGACTGGTGGAGAGGCTGCTGCGACAGCAGACCATGTGATACCCCAGCAGACCTTGTGGTCTGCTGACATATCACATGGGATAGGATTGAGCCGTTAGTTAACTATTGTATGATTATTATTATTTGATTCTGTTTTCCAATTGTTTTACATTGTGTTCTTAACTTGTAAGCCGCCTTGTGCTCCCCCCCCCCCCCCGGATTGCAAAGGCAGGACATTCATTCCTTAAAACAAAGATAAATGAATTACATTATAGTGAAAAAATGGCTTTTTTTCTGGTACCAAAAACAAATGCCTGGGCTGAGCAAAAGTACCTTGTTCCTGAATCCTGAGTGTTTGTCTAGTGCTGTTTTTCCCGCCACTGTTTTGCACCAGATGCTGTTTGGTGGACATCGGGGTTTCTAGTAGAAAACAAAGTTGATCCTTCAAGTTTGACGCCTCTGCTCCCTCCACTGTCAGAAAAGGGCTCCAAAGCCCTGAGCTTTTTTCTTTATTTGTTTAGTCACAGCAAAGATGACATGTTCTGCAAAGCCAGGTTAAAAGATGACATGTTCTGCAAAGCCGGGTTATTCCAATCATTAAAGGAACCTGGCTCTTGAAAATAATGTCACCTTACTTGCAAAAAGGCTTGAACTTATTTGAGCTAGTGACAGCTGCTTCCATCTCACTAGCAGAAAATGTTGCCACTTCCTTCTTCTCTGTTCACTGTCTGCCATACACATATTAAAAACTGAAGGATCAAGTCAAGCCAAGCCGGGGCTGGGAAGGGCAGTGCAGAGTCACAGTACGACACCTCTGTGATTGAAGTCAACAGAACTGACAGAGAAGTCAACATTACAGCCATTCACACATTATGCTGGACCCAGGTTACAGAATGTCTGTGCAGATCAACAATCCATGTACACAGATTGTACCTACGCTGAATGGGATGTGTGAACAACTGTTATCCGAGTGCCGACTAGCAATGATTACAGTATGCATGTGTACTTGGTAAATCCAGTACGCATATGTACTTGGTCAATTATAACATGTGAACGGACCATGAGCCGACAGCTTCTGGTTAGAATAGCTGGAGTGTCAGGACAGAAGTGAAGCAGCACCAATTTGTTGAAAGCTAGCCATTCCATGCTCCAGTGATGGCACTGGGTGCCCAGGGGCAAAGACCTGCACTAAGACCTACTGTACATTGAGCCCATGCACTCCTCCAAACTTCCTGGCAGTGGGCGACAAGCAATGACTCTTCCTGCCCTCCCCAGTGGCCAGCTGGAGCATTCTCTAAAAAACCCAGGATGATGCAGAGGTTTATTGACTCTTCTATTTGTGGATGGGGGTGCCGGACACAGTGGAAGGCACAGATCACTTGGCTAGAGATGGGCAAGCTGGTTCAGGTTTGCCTCTCAATGATATATAGATCTTTTAAAATAATAGTGGGGGGGGGGCGGGAAATCAACTCTTTTACCAAATCATGTCAAGGCTTGGTTAAAGCCTTTGCCAGTGCTCCCATCCCTCAAACACTCTCCCTTCAGCCTTCCAACCCCCCCCCCCCAACACACCTTTTGTTTACCCCAGTGGGGGGAGGCTCCTTTCTTTCTGCACTGCTCTTTGCCCCCTCCCTCCATTGCTCGGGATGCATACACATATTATTTCAGGTCCCCCCCCCCTCTTTCCAAACAGAATAAATGACAAAAATGTTGATGGGATTGTAGCCTCTGTGAGGGCTACTGCAATGGAAGTAGCCCTCACAACTACAACCTTCACCTTTCTTTCTTCCGGTTGAGAGGATGAAAACTTCCTCATTCTGTACACTTTACTCATGGTGTACTACATCTAGAGTGATTGGGGGGGGGGGGAGAAGGAGCCCCTCACTGCTACTGGAGTAAGTTAAGAGTGTATTTGAGGGATGGAAGCTGATGAAGAGAGCTAGTGAGGTGGGAATGAGATTGTATGAGCTCTGGTTTTGGGTATTTGTCCCTCCTTGTGAGTGCAATGACTAGGCTTACCAGATCTCCAACCGGGACAGAGTGCTAGACCTTTAGGAGAAGGAATGTGGTAGACATGCCAAGAAGGAATGTGGTAGACATGCCAAGGATTACAGCACAATCCTTGGCATGTCTACTCAGAAGCAAGCCCCATTGTGTTCAGTGGGGCTTGCTTCTGAGTAGACATGCCTAGGATTGTGCTCTAAGGTTTAACAAGCTACAACTGCCCACATTCCTTCTCCTAAAGGTCTAGCACTCTGCCCCGGTTGGAGATCTGGTAAGCCTAGCAATGACAAACCTCCAAAATGTGTTTTGGAATCTGAACCTAGAAAGCTTCAGTGTGCCATCTTTGCTCTTCATGTGGTGAAGACCAGATCTCGAGAGCATGTACATTTGACAGCACATGAATAGCATCTTTTGTGGGCAGGGCAATTGCACATACAGATGTATGCACAGCCCCCTCCTTTTGAGAAGGGGAAGGCATATTTGGTGATTTGTCTGGCTCACACAAAGTATTTGTGGCACTGATGTGCACATTCCCAAAGCCCAAACCTGGGTCTTCTTTCATGAAGGACATTACTTCAGACCTGAATGTCTGAACTGGGCCCAGGTAAGGATTAAGCTCCAATGAATTAAGTGTGGCACTTGACATCACTGTCTGAAGTTTGGTTTGTAGTGACACATGAAAGGACCTTCTTGGTATGGTGACTCCTGCCATCTGAATTCCCCTGACATATGAAATGCAGCTGGCTCCCTCCCTGCTGGTGGTTTTTGTTTTTGTTTACATGCTCAAGACCTGGCTATTTCAGCAAGGCTTATCTCCTGTTCATGATTCCCTCTGATTATTATTTCATTCTGAAGTTCCCTCTTTTTCCTTTTAAAAAAATCAAAATCAAAACAGAATATGAGGAGTTTGTGGAGGCATGAATCAAAAGCTTCATTATGGGAAAAAATGGCACATGTCACAGCAACATATCTCATAAAGAGTTGACGTTTGTGGCTGAGTTCTCCCTTCAACGAATTCTGCAGTGCAGACAGTTACTGATGACTGGACTCTTTACTCAGGGTTCTCCTTCATTGTTTTAGAAACTTTGATTGATTGCAAAATAGAGTGAAAGCTGCCAGGCCTGGCCTGCTCTCCGACTCTGAAGTTAATGGATGTCAGGATTATCCATTTTGTTGTTTTGCAACATGAGTATTGCCATGTGGCTCTTAATTGTTGTTGCTGCTATTGCTCGTGCCATATGGATATTGATTGCCGTAGCTGTTCCTCTGTCATTGTAGTTGTTGGCTGCCAACATTCGAGAAGGCTCCCTCAAATATGTAAACTAAAATACTTAGGAAACAGAAAAGCCAAAGAAACTTCAGTGAGCGTGTTTTATGTTGGAAACAAACAAACAAACAGAGAACCCCTGCAGTCTGTGGAAAATAACTTCATGAACTCCAACATTAATCTATCAAGTATTTGTTCCCACTGTGTCCAGGAAGACGTTCTGAACTACACTTGGAGGTGAATCACATAGTTGAACCTTGTGATTTGCTGCACAACTTCAGACTGAACCTGGGGAGAGCATAACTGAAGGCTTCCCCACATGATACAAAGAAACCTAACATGGCTGGGCCAATGGCTACTTGGCTTCCTCCATCCCAGAAATGTCTCCATCCACAGTCATTCCATTGGCTGCAACAGAGGGAGAAGTGCGGCACCTGGGCCCACTCCATCCAGGAATGTTCTCAGTGCAGCCTGACCCCAGTTAAGGCCTGTTGTTAATATACATTGCTAGTTACTATATCTCAGTTATGGTTGTTTAATGGTCACCTTGTCTCCATCTTATCTTCATCTCCTTTTCCTGGTTTAAGAGGCTACTACAGCCATCAATTAGCATCATTTTGTGACTGGTGAATGGCAACAGGGTCCTTGTGGGACAGGGTATCAGTGTTGCTATGCCAACCCTTGTATTTAGCACTGTCCTTGTGCTAAGAGCGTTGTGGTCATATCTACTTTACATGATTGGCACAGGAGATGCTGTAGCAGCTACCCAACATAGCAGAACTTGGCTGCACCCTTAAAAATACAATATATTTTTTGGGGGGAGAAGGCCCATTGTATAGTGAGACTTATGTCTGAGTAGATATGGATAAGATTGATCTGCACAACAAGCAAGCATGAGCCTCTAAGGATCCTAGCCTTAGGATTAGGATTCTGCATTATTATGGAGTCTGTTACTATTACAAAATGTGTTGTGGAGAAATTGATAGTTTAAGGCTCCAGTCCTATGCATACTTACCTCAGCTCCACTGAGTAGACATTCATAGGCTTGCACTGAAAGTATATTTCCACTTCAGGTAGGAATCATAAATCCTATGTTCTGTTGAACATAATTTTATATAGGAACATTATTTTATAGACTACTAGGGTTGCCAATTCTCCAGGATTGGCTTGGAGTCAGCATCAATCTCCAGGTGCTTATTGTCCTAGAGATTTAACAGGACCTCCTTGACATACAGGCTAATCCTATGCTGGGTTTATGGTGACCGATCTCGCAATCCGCCACTGTAAATTCCAGATCAGTGGCACGGCAGTCTGGTGGGCTGCGGCTGCCAGTGCAAATGGCTGAAAGCCACGTGTGGCAATAGCAGCCTGCTGAAATTCCTCCATCCCCCTCCTTGCCAGTAACTTGGCAGCAGGAGAGGATTGGAATGGGGAACAGGCCATGGGCGGTTCAGAAGTGGGAAGGGGAAGATCTCGATGGCAGCTGCACATGCCGAGATCCTATCCCTTCTTCCCAGCCTGAACCCGCCCCCAGGAGTCACCTGGGACTGACCAAGGAGACCAATTGGAGGCCAGATGGCCTATGGAGAGGTAAGTAAAACATATTTTACTTACGCTGCTCCATCAGTGGTGCTGTACTGGGCTGGTGGAGGATAGGACTGGGCTGTTAATGACACTATGTCAGGGAGAAAAAAAACAACCTCCAGGAATATACTGGTATTAACTCAGAGATGGCAACTCTATAGTCTGTAGGTGTTGACAGCATGTGCTTGATCAGCTGCTATGCAGGAGATACTGAATAGGAAAAAGAGAGAGCCACTGTGTTTGCTATATTATGATTGCCTTTCTTTGGTGTTAATTTGCTCATTCTCAACCAATTTTACCTTAATTTTCAGCAATCTGCTGGAGCAGCAACCTTTTGGCTGCAATTTAAAGCTCACTTAAACAGGTGCATTGGCATTTAAACTTCCTCAATCCCAAGTAGGACTAAACAGCTTTAGATCAAATACATGAAACTCCATTTTATTGTAGTTGTTATTGTTGTTTTCTTTTCTTTTCTTATTGTATTAGATCATAACAGGTCACTGTGACCTTGAAATGATTAAAGCAGTGTTAGCTACTTTCTGAAAGTAGTGGGTTGCATCCATTCTTAAGGTCTTTCTCTGCTCACAGAAGAAGCTCTGTTTGCATAAGAGGGAAGAGCAGATTTTCTATGACCTTCACTTCTCTCTGTAGCTTACTGCACTCCCCAGAGTATTTGCTCTTGACGGTATTTGCCCCAACCATCAGAAACAATTTTGAGGGGTGCAAGTAGCTGCAGAGAGAAGTGCAGATTGGAGACCCCCCCCCATTGCACAAACAGGACTTCTTCCATGAGTCGCAGTGTTTTCTTAATTCACATTAATCACAATGCTGCAAAACGGCAAACACACACATGCACGTACACAAACACAAATAGTGACGATAATAATACATACTACATACTCTCTCTGTGGGGACAGAGAGAGAGAGAGAGAGAGAGAGAGAGAGAGAGAGAGAGGCTGGACTGTGAAAGCAACATCTCAAATGAAGGGTTCTACAAAAGATGAGAACGTTATTATATTGTAAAAACCCCTTGGGGTTTAGAACAGCCTGCCTATGTTCTGCAGCATTGTGGCCCAATCCTATCCTTCCTCCCCCATCTGGTGCAGCAGCACCTAAGGCATGCACTGTATCCAGCAGTGGGGCAGAGCAGGAGGCTTTGGAAGGGAAAGGGAATTTAAATCCTCTTTCCCCTCTGTAAACCTCCCGCCCTGCAATGGGTCTCCTTGGTCTCGATTTCGCTGGCTCAGGTCCAAGGAGAGAAAGGGGATAGGGAGGCTGCGGATAAGGAGGATAGGATCCGGTTCATGCCATCACCGCCAGATCCACCCTCTCCCGCAGCCTCCCCATTTCTGTTCTGCCCTGCCCCCACGCTTCCCGCCTCCTGCACTGGCTTACTGTGATGCCTAAAGTACGAAGTTCTGGCTTAAGCAATCCTACCAAACCAGGATCAAACTGTGGTTTACAATCCTGGTTAGCAGGGATTGCTTAAACCAGATGTTCCCGAACTGGGGTGTCGTGATGCCCCAGTCTGGGATTAATGGTCGCTACCCCCTTAAGGGGGGTGGCAACATGCGGTGACAGCAGTGGCACTTATGGGATTGCGCTGCTACCATCGAGACAAAAAAGGGGCATAATACTCACCTGGTGGTTGCGCCATGCTTCCGGAGGGTGCGGTGTGTGTGTGTGATCCCCTCTGTGGGTCTCCCTGTGCTCCAAAACAGCTCCTTGACACAACTGCGACCCACTTCCAGTTTTGGACAAAAGCCATAGGACGAAAACGGTTAGATATCACTGGGTTTTTTTAAAGAAAAAAAAACAAGATTTTCAGCCCATTAAATATTGTGACAGTCCCTTCAGCTAATGGACCCAGTGATTATGTATGAAATGATGGCCACAAAGAGGAGGATCCTGAATCTCTTTTGTATGCAGGGGTACCCACACATTCACACTTGAAAAGAGGGGATACCAAAGCTCTGAAATGCCTAGAGTCATGACTCGGATCAAACAGGGCTCTTTGCAGAATTACTAGTTGCTTTTTATTGCGGGAAGGATTTCCGCCTGAACTGAAAACATTTGCTAAACGACATAATAAGCTAATGATTGCTTAATTTTTGAATGCACAGCTCAGTACAGAGAGGGTAACAGCTGGTGTTTGTCAAATTAGCTTTCCTTAAGATTTTTACTATCCATTTTCTTGTTTATTTAACGTACTTAGCCATGATTGAACACCAAAGGTCTCCCCTTAAACTTGTTTATGTAGAGGTAAAAGTGATGGAGGAAGAGGTTCATTCTTCTTCATTGCTGCAGTCCTTCTCCCTTATTATGGGACTCTCATTTCAATTAGTGGAATTTCTTCTGTTCTTCAAAGGTACAAACCCTGGGACATTACTTCTCTTTATTACATTTCAGGAGGAAATTTAAGGGCCATTTCACACATTATGCAGAAGCAAGCCGGGTTTTTTCACCAAGTAGACACTGAGTGAAAATTGCAGCCGGTCATAATTTGCTACCAAGTGGGCACCTGAATGGCAAATGCTTTTGGAAACACGTGTATCACATCCACCTTTTTTCAAATACAGTACAGTATAAAGATGTTTTGTGTGAAGTGACCCCAAGAACAATGGTGTAATTCCCGTCAAGCGACGGGAGCGGGCCTCTATGGGGTGACGCGCGCAAGGGGTGATGCGCGCACGTGTCACCTCTTGCACGCATCGCCCCTGAAGACGTCCCCGGAGCCGGCTCCCGAGACGTCTTCCCCGGCCGACGCGCCAGGGCCTTCTGAGGAAGGCCTGCTGTGCGAACGTTATTTATAACGTTTTTTGCACATGCGCAGACCGTCCCTGAGGGAAAAGGGCTGCCCTTTTCCCTCAGGAACGGTCTGCGCATGCGCTAAAAACATTATAAATAACGTTTGCGCAGCGGGCCTTCCTCAGAAGGCCCCGGACAGCCGGCCGGGGAAGACGTATCCAAGCCAGCTGCAAAAAATTGTTGGGTGCCCGGAGTGGCGCCCGTTGGGCGCCTGGAGCAGCGCCCGTCGGGCACCCCCCCCCAAAATCGCGGCACGGCCTATGGCCGCACCGAAGATTTGTAAGAGGGGGGTATAGGGGGAGGCGTCACTAGGTTGACGCACGCGCCCCGCTATGGGGTGACGCGCGCCCTAGTTTCGCCACTGCCCAAGAATCATTCATTTGGATAAGCTTTGGGGAGCTGAGTAATCACTAATGGACTGATGTCAACTGGTGCACTGTTCTATAGGGTTGTACATTTTATGCTCTCGATAATTTCTGTTATTGTCTTTATCTAGTCTTTATAAATACTTTTAGAGCTTTTTGATTGTTTATAAACTTCCTCAAAGTCTTTAGAAAGTTAATTCTTTAAACATAGAAATTTTATAAATATGTAGAATGCAGTGGCGGCGCTCCGACCCCCCCCCCCGCACCGGAAATGACATCACCGCCACCGTTTTCGATCAGACAGAGGGGCAGGAGGGCCAAACTCATCGCCACCACTGCCTGCTTGCACCGCCGAAATGGCCCAAGTTGCCCCGCCACCACCCACTTTGACACCCATCCCCCGCCCACCTGCTGCCCAGGGCCCAACAGATCTTGCGAGATCCAAGTTAGTGGTGCCCAAATCTCGTGAGGGCACACGAGGCAGTACTACAATATAATATATTCAATATATGTACAGGAGCAGGGTTTATGGGATTTTCAGCCATGTTAGTATTTTGCAATTGAAGAAATAAAGAGATATGTACCAAAACTTGCCTGGAGAAATTCCTTTTTACTCATATTCCCAATGTTGTGGGTAAACGCTTTCAAGGATTATCCGGAACCGTCAAGCACAAACAATTCTTTAATCTTCCGCTTTATGTTTCTTCCCGCCTTGGGACATTGTCAAAAGCAAATTAGAACACACAGCAACAAGCTGGTAGATGGATATGAACCTGAAAAACACTAACACAAATTTATAGAGAGAGAGGGGGAAGCGCTTAAAGCATGAAACTAGCCATGAGAACCTGCATGCCACTTTATTCAATATATCTTCATTTCATTTGATCCCACAAGCAAGTCTCCGAGGTAGACTGGTCTGAGTGAATATAGAATGGACACAAACACTTTTTTTTCATGGACACCCTGTGTGTTTACACATGGAGGAGATGTAGGATTAAGTCAGGTCATAACATACCAATTTTCACACACTGAGGCAAAATTTTCACCATACTTTCTATTAAGTGGACCAGACAGAGGCTCTGGAATGTGTGGAAGGTCTATGCACTATCTGCAAGAGAAAGCCCAATTTTCATCTTTGCCTCAATATGTGAAGGTTGAAGGGAAAGCTGGCCAGCACAAACCACTCTCTTGCCACATGTAGAATAAGCAAATGGAGCCTGTCATGCCCCCCTCTCAGGCCCCAGGACATCCCACAGGGGAAGTTCAGATGGGTGGGCTGTGTCCATCCTCCTGGTCACCCCCACCCAAGAACAGTGAAAACAGCTTACCAGGAGGTTGCTGTCTTATCTCTAGGTTATTTGGCAGACCATTTGTACATGCGTCTGACCGTCTTGCTGATCACTTCTCCCAGGATTCCTCACTGCCATCTTGATCTGTGTGGGCCTGTAACTGCCTACTGTACACTGACTTCCTCCTGTGGGAATTAACACGCCAATACCACTTGCCAGTACCAGCTGCTCCAGTTATCAAGCTCCTCGTTCTGGCCTCTCCCTTGGGTTGCTTCCTCTGGCCTGTGAGCCCTCCTGGCATGGGCCCAGAAGCCCTTGGCCTCCAATATAGTGTCCCCCAACTCAGGAGAATGGGATCCCAGTGGGTAGCTGAACCTGGGAAGGCCAGGTAGATGGAAGGACAAAGTGCCCACCCGGAGCGCGGGCCTTGGCTCCTGGCTGAAGGTCTCCCTGCTACTCCTCCAGTATCTCTCACCCCACTCTCTGTGGTGGCCTCCCTTATATTCTGTTCTTCCTCCTCCCTCACCCATTTATATTCAATAGGGCTCAGGTGTGCCAGCCTGACTGGAAAATCAGCACCCCGGACTAAGTGCAACCTAGATTGGGGCTGGTCCTAACAGCCCAGGAACTGGATTTGGCTGCCCCAACACCACCATCTTCCTTCCCTGGAGGCTTCTGTTCCTCCGCTCCTCATAGAACCTTTAAGAGAAGACAGCTACAGAGTACTGGTTGAAATAGTACCTGTTGTGATGTTGTGTGCATGATGCAACAATACATCTCAGCCAATTCATGACTCATGGGATTGCATCTTATCGTCTGTTAACCCTTCCTGTCTTTGAGTTGTGTGAGAGATTTTATGTGAGTGGCAGAGTTTTCCAACATTCAATGAAAATGATTCAAATTATACTCTATTCTTCCCTAGGTGGTTGCCTTAAACAAGCTGGCGGTAATCAAAGAATCGCGTTTACAGCAGCCATGGTATCAGTAGATGCAGATGCCCCTCAGGGACCATCAACAAGTGTCCAGCCATGCCACGTACTGACTTTGTCACCAATCAAAATACCAGTTTTGACTTCACCTTTCCCAGGTAAGGGCCTTTTTTCTGTTGACACATGTAACGATCTTTCCCTGTTGACTCATTGTACGTAGTTTAACTCTGTGATTCCTGAATGAATGAGCCAGAACCAGCTGCTATATTGTAGGAATTCCTGGTCTGGGTTTCCAAATTAACAGCAGTGGGAGTATAGTGAAGAACATTAGGTAATGGGGTTTGAGGTCAACAGCTGGCAATGATAAGTACAGGTTTTGACCAAGTATGAAGTTTCACTGATTGATCCACTTAGAAGAAAATATGACTGAGCCAAATAACCTTTACAGTTCCAAATTAATGTCTGCCTTTTCATTAGTGATTTACTTGAAAACTGCCTTACTTTTTGAGTTCATTTTGGATGCTTCTTTTGAAATATTTATTTATGTTTGTCAGTTGCTTGAACTGTGTCGTCTTTCAGTGATGTCCTTTAGGTTGGCGATGTTTTGACATCATGTGACATATTGTGCGTTATGTGATCCTTACTGTCAATATTGACATGCATAGTTTGATTTTCCAAGCGGTGGATGTTCTGCAATCTGCAGAGTGTGTGTCTGTTTTCTCCATGATCTTGGATGGACGGTACAGAACCATGTTAGCTAGTTAGAAAAGTTGCTGCCAACCATGGAGGCAGAAGCAGCTGTGCAAAGAGGATTGAAAGAGGTATTCTGAAGCATACATCAAACGTTTTTGTTTTAGAGGGAAATAATGGGCAACATATTTGATGAAAAATTCTGCACCTGAAACACCATGAAATTACAGCACAGTCCTAATAAATATTTAGGGAACAAATGCATAATTCAGTCTGTTTCACAAAAGGAATAGAATGAACACAGCCTCTAGCAGCTTCAAACATACATCTGGAGCTCCTTCTCCTTCAGAGGCTTCCTCATGTAATTCAATGGAAGGAACAATTCTGGAATGTAGCAGACAGACAGACAGACAGTCATTTTTTGCCACTGTTGGCTCCACTGGCTATCAATTCGCATTTGGGGTAATTTCAAGGTGCTAGATTTTTTTTAAAGCACTACATAGCCTGGGTCCAAGGATACCTGATGGGCCAACTCCAATCCCCAAACGTCAAAGATCAGAAATGAGTATCTCTGCTATGAGTGCTGCACACTTCTGAAACTGGATTGACTTCAGCCACAATAGAGCATTTTCTATTACAGCCCCGTGTTTCTCTAACTCACAGCGCAATCCACCGTAAGGATCTGGCCGGTGGCCCAGGGCCACCCGCCGGATCCTGTGCACCGGAAGCCATGCTGCTGCCAGGCCAGAGGTCTACTCAGGGAAGGGGATGTTCGTCCCCTTCCCCGGGTGTAAATGCTGGCCAGCCCGACCAGCCTCCTAGGATTTCCGCCAGCTATTTAGCTGGCTGAAGTAGAGGAGGCCGCCTACCTGGCCCAGTGGGGACAGAAATATGGCCGAGGCCATCCCCCTCCCCCTCCCGGGCCGGCTAGGCCAATGGCCCCCCTCCCTCACCTGGTGAACTGGCCCCACGCCTACCGGATCCCTGCTTAGCTGGTCCGGCGGCCTCAGGGGCAATCCATCGATGGAGCAGTGGAGGCTGGCCTCTGCGCCGACCTTCCCTGCTCTTGAGTTGTCGCGAACGTGCTTTACTGCATGTCCGCGATGTCTCCTGGTGATGGAACACTGCCGACTTCTGGTGGATTGCGCCGTCATTCTTAAGACATTTCTTTTTTAGTCAGTGTTTAATCATCAACTTGATGGAGTCTAGTTGGTTATGTTTTATTTCCCCTGTTGTTAAGATAATCTGATTCACTTTTTATTTTTTTATTTGCATGCTTAATGTGCATTTTTTGAAAAAAAATCCTTTTTGTAAACACATGTGAGTTGAAAAGCATATTACAAATAATCAAAAAAGTTTTTTTTAAAAAAAAAAATATCACTGCTTTGCACCAAAAGACTGCATCACATAAAATTCCTCTGTCTATTGAAACAAGTGGGTTGGGTTTCACTCATATGAACTCTGTGTGCGGCACTCTTCCCTCTAAGCTGCACGGCCAAGTGGCCATGCAGCGCTAAACCGAGCCCCGCGAAACATGGAGCTTGGCTTCCTGGAGCAGTCACGGTAGGGCTCCATGCACTGGTGGGAAAACCTAGAGGGAACCCTGGTGTGCATTGGAGCATAGCGATCTGGATTGGTACGTACATCAGTGTGTAAAAATTACTTTATGTTCAATGTCATGTTTTATATAAAACTGTTGACACTCTATGTAGTGGGGACATAATTTTTAGTCCATATGCTGGACATATGACATGCAACACCTCTATGCCTATAGTACGTGTTCCTAGCTGTGACTGGCATGGAAGCACCACATATACCTGTGCTGATTAATGCGCTCAGGAACATTCAAATGTTATACCCACCATTTGGAATGCAACCACTTTTCAGCAGCATCCATATAGAAGCAGCAACATTTGAATCTGCCCTGCAGCCTCAGTGACTACTCAGGGGTCTGTATGTTGTTGGGGACCAACCGATTGAAGGTGTAATTGTAGACATGCCTTTTGTGACTTTCAGAATACATCTCTTTGCTGGTTACAAGCATTTTCTTGATACAAAGGTTATGGTTCTAGAGCAGGGGTACGTGGACCGCAGGTTGGTGGTATGCGAGATGCTGCCCGTTATCAGCTGCTGCGATCAGCAGCTGATAATGGGCAGCAGAACCCCCTCAAATGTGATTTTTTTTTCCGGCCTGAGTCGCGGCCGGGTGAGCTCACCCATCCGCAACGAAAGCCGGAGGGAAAGGCTACAGCCCTGCCGAATCAGCAGAGCTGTAGCCTTTCCCTCTGGGTTGTGGTGCGAGCGGGAGAACCCGTCTGGCCGTGCCGCAACCTGAGAAAAATGGCTAAATTGTCCCCCGAAGCTCTCCCTACCTCTTCTCACGGCCGCCGCCATGTTGAATCTTCTGAAATCTTGCAAGATCCAAGATCACGGCTCCCAAATCTCATGCCGCGATCTTGAATCTCGTGAGATTTTGCGAGATCCAACATGGCGGCAGCTGTGAGAAGAGGTAGGGAGAGCTTCAGGGGACAATTTAGCCATTTTTCCGGCCAGCAGTGTGGCTGGGCGGGTTCTCCCGCTCGCGCCGCAACCCGGAGTGAAAGACTACAGCCCTGCCGAATCAGCAGGACTGTAGCCTTTCCCTCTGACTTGCAGCGCGAGCGGGAGAACCCGCTCGACTGCGCTTCAGGCTGGGAAAAACACTTTTGGGGAGGGGGTACGTGGGACTTTGGGTGGTCCAGGGGTACACCAACCTTTGGGGGCCTGCATAGGGGGTACGCAGGCCCCCAAAGGTTGAGAAACCCTGCTCTAGAGTGTTCTTTTTTGTACTAGTTATTGCCCCTGGAACTTCATGTTGCAGTGGATGCCAGAAGTGTATTTTTCATTGTCTGGATAAAACCAGATCTTCCGTCATCTTATCTAATGTGTAATTCATGTCTACTTTTCAGTATCTCAAAGCTTGCCTACTATCACGTGCTGTATATAAGATTGCCTGTGAGAGTTGATTGGAGGCTGCATCTGGTCTAGCATATGCAAGCCACCCTTCTGACTGAGTTCGTCCACTTCTAACACATTATATGAATGCTGCACATTATATGAGTGCTTTGTATAACATTGCAAGCAAATCTTAAGGTTCTGCTGTGTGAACCACCTGACTAATACCGTGGATTAATTTGGCCTTTATACACCCTTCTGCATTACTGGTAAACATTTTTGAAGTGGAACCCAAGGGCAGAAGAACCTTGCTTTGTGGTCCAATCCTGTCTGCTGTTTACAATGGTGGAACTCACGTTATGATGGCAGGTCTTGCGTTCTGCCATTGTACATGGCATGGTGCCACAATAAATGGCATGCCACTGCTGAATGTGAAGGAGCCGCCAGCAGAAACAGCTGGCAGCTCCTCGCGCATGCTAATGGCCCACCCAGGCTAAACCGCAGCAGGTAAGGTGATGGAGGAGGCAGACTGTGGGAGGTTCGGGGCTGGGAATGGGCTGAACCCAGGGTGGTTTGAGGGTGGGGGGAAGGATCTTCCTGGCAGTTGCACACACCAGATCCATCCCGCCTCGTCCTTGAATGTATGCCAGCAAAATAGAGGATTTGGGTCCAAAGAGACCCGTAGGCAATTAGACAACCTACTGGGAGGTAAGTAAAAAAGTTTTTTTTTTTACTTACCTCTTGCTGGCCATCTCATTACCCCCCCCCCACCACCACCACCATAGCATGCAGTGCATGTGCTGTTGATGTAGCTGCATGCTATGGAATGGTGGGGGATATGATTGAGCTGCATTAATAAGTAATAGAAAAAAAATCCAAATTCTATCATGATTCCTCTCCTTTTAGATGAGAGGTTTCTTAAATGTAAATAGTGAAGCATTCCAGTAAGAAGCAGTCATCATACGAAATGCATTTCTTTTTCTTTCTTTCTTTTTTTAAATTACACTATTATAGTATGTACTCTGCAGGAACTACCCAAGACATCATAGAAGATTATCATACCAAAGAGCTTTCCCATTTATATAACTGGTTTGGCTTGACTTTGCAATGATAAACATGTCAGGTTTCGACAGCAGTTGTTTTCCTTTGGAAAATAAGGCTGATAGGATATCAAATAGCATGTTAGGAGTGCCTGAGCAATAAATCCATTATCAATCATGCACAAGAAATTGCATTATTCATAGCTATTCTCCCCTGTAGAATACACAATAGAACTTTGAAATAAGCAAAACTGAAAGCAGCTACAACTTGGAATTGTGTAACACCTCTAATATGTAGCACCTTGTTTCCTCCTATTTTTTGTGACTTACTGAATTCTTGATGGGAATCCGAAAGGGAACTGGGAGTGAATGGGTGGGAAAGATCTGGGTTAGGGCTAACTCTCATGACCATCAGGTGCATTGTGGGCTCTTGAAAACATGCCCTCTACAGTGCAGACCCTTGGCCCTTGGTGGTAGCTTGACAGTGCTGCATGTGTGGACTCTCTGCCAATGGGCATTTCTGCAGTCATCACCATGTACAGTGGTAAGTATTTTTCAAGCCACCATAAACCTTCCTTTTGTGTGCAAAAAGCTTTCTCCTGTATGTAATAGTGACTACACATGGCCAGAGGGACCATGGAGAGCGAGAGCGAGAGCGAGCGAGCGAGCGAGCGAGCGAGAGAGCGAGAGAGAGAGAGAGAGAGAGAGAGAGAGAGAGAGAGAGAGCTGTCATGCTCAGGAGCTAACTCTGCTTGGCTGATTTCAGTTTCCACTCACTCTGCAATATTTCCTTGTGAGTGAGTCCACCCCCAGCACTCTCGAGTTTTTGCAAGCAGTCTAGGCGAGACTACAAAACCCGAGTGGATTAAGCAACTCGTCTCCCTGAGCCCTGCCTCTGTGATCCTTTTATGGACCCCTAGACCACTCAATGATGCCTTTCCTTTTCCCAAGTGTACTTCATGGTGGGGCAGCACCAGCAAGGTCTCTTTTACCTTCCATCCCTTGCTCTGTCAGGTTGCCTAGAACCGCTGCAAGAGCAGCACCAGAGATGCAGTCCACTGAATGTCACTGAATAATAATAAAAAAGGTCTTTACCGTCTATTTAAAATCTGCCAGAGAAGGAGCCATGTGTATTTCCTGGTGGAGAAGTTTCCACAATGTAGGTGCTGCCATCCAAAAGGCCCTGCCCCTCATCTAACCAGTCATGCTTCACTGAAAGGTGGGACCCAAAGCAAGTCTTCAGATGTAGAATAAAGGTAGAACATATGGGAGAAGGTGGTCCTTCAAAAATTCAGGACCTAAGCCTTCAAGGACTGTAATACTGGCAACCAGGAGAGGACGGGTTCCTCCCAGGGGACTTACAGTCTGGCTAGACACAAGAGAAACAACAGGTGCCCACAGCACAACAATAACTGTAACAAAGAGCCAAATCCAGAACTAGGCAGCATTAACTGATACAAATAATTCAGCTGGAGGCTTACTGAAACAAAACCTTCAGATTCTTGCAGAACACTAATAAAAAAGCAGAAGTTCCAATATAATGTGGTAGGGAGTTCCATTGGCTAGGTGCCACAGCAGATAAGGCCCTATCACAGGTTGCTGCCAACCATACTCCCCCTAAATATGGCACCTGGGATACAGCCTCCTGAAATTATTTCAGTGGGAGGGTAAATTATGGTGGAGGGAGAGACAATATTTCATTGGTAATGGTAACAGTACAGTACATATCCCACCTTTTAAAATATATAGGAAGATGCCTTGTGACACACATGTGCAAGAGGGTCTTTATGTAAGTTACAGCTTTAGAGGAAATGCCTCTTATAGCAACATATCCAATCCCTGCCTTCTCTGGCAAAAGAGTTTAGTCATGATATTTTCTATTGAACCGCCTGCTTGACAAGATATTGAAGTTAAAGTTCCTTCTCTTGAAAGAAGGGGGGGGGAGGTCAATTGGTCAAAACTAGTACTCTGCTGTCAAGAACACAATTACATTTCTGTTTCACTGCAGAACTTAATGATTGGGAAAACATCAAGAAAGCAAATAATCTAATATAGAGATAATCCCATGTGTAAGAGTGTATTTTACAGCCAGTCTGCCTCTCAGTTAAAAAGATCAGTTTGTCGACATTTATAAAGCATGACTTATTGCCCTCAACTCCTACCAAAATAAATCTTTGAAAGAATGCCATCTGTGAACCCCAGGGACGCTTGTATTTTCATTATCTGATTTGCTGAATAATATGCTAATAAGATCTCTTTTCCTGTTTGCCTTCCCTTCCATAAAATATAGAGAGGGCAATCTTGTCGTAATAGGCACAAAACTGAAAAATAGAAGAATCCGTTATACAATATGTGCCTTGAAGCAATCTAGTTATTAACACAATCACCAGCCAGACTTTCCGTAAATTGGTTAGCCAGAATCTTCTGCATTGTCACTTAGGCTGGACAATAGTATTACAGCAATTTAGTTAGGCTGTAGTGTTTTGCTACCCTAAGGTTGCAGGCTTAAACTGTATACACTTTCCTGGGAGTTCAATGTTCAACTGAGTTCAGTGGGGATTACTTCTGGGTAGTCATGCCATAACTGCACTGTGGGGCATATCCCTTGTGGCATGGGGAAAAGTATTTTAATGTAAAGCTAGTTGCACAATGTTACATAAGAAGAGCCCTGCTGGATCAGGCCAAAGACCCATCTAGTTACCTTGGTCTGGAAAATGCCATTAAACGTCTGGTATAGTAATAATAATAAAGACATAAATAGCCATAATCCATGTAATGTGAATGCATAGAACCAATTCACACATGACTGCCCAGGATGATTACAGATGGATTGGGGCTTTTATTATTATTATTATTATTATTATTATTATTATTATTATTATTATTATTAGTAGTAGTAGTAGTAGTAGTAGTAGTAGTAGTAGTAGTAGTAGTTAGAAGACACAGCCAGCCAGTTCAATAGGGCTTAAATGACCATGCATAGGAAACTGCATCTATTTGTACCAAGCAATTCTTGTACGCATGATAGCCTGCTTATGCAGGCAGATGTCTCTTGCTGATTGGGAGCAACTCATAATTAATAATAGTGCCTTACACATCTTTTCCATATCGTTGCCAGTAACATCTAGACATTTAGCAGGTTTACAGCGTAATCCGACTTAACTTTTGTGCCAGTTTAACCAGCGGCACAGCGAGAACGGGAGGCCCCAGAACGGAAAAGGGATTCAAATTCCCTCCAAAAGAGGAATTCAAAGGGGATTTGAATCCCTTTTCCGTTCTGGGGCCTCCCGTTCTTGCTGCGCCGCTGGTTAAACCAGCACAAAAGTTGTTGGATTGCGCTGTTACTCATTCTGTCTACCTTACTGCAGCTAGACCTAACCACATGGACATGAAATAATCACATGTTCTTCCCCTTCCTTTGTTGTCACCTTTATGCCTGTTTTAGATTGTGAGCCCCTTTGGGCAGACACCTGTCTTCTCTTCTGTTATAAAGTGCCATTCGCATTGATGATGCTATATAAATAAATACAGTGAGCCCTCCTTATCTGCGGATTAGCCATCCGCGGATGGCCATCTGCAAAAGAGGGATCCCACTGGGGGTGGGGGCAGCACCACAGTGCCTTAATTAACAGCTGTGCGGGCCTGCCGCCGGCTTCTTGTCTCTCGCACCACTTTTTAATCTTGTAAAACACCTGTAAAAAGGAAAAGAACGTGACTGAAAATGACTTCCGGTTGCGCGTGCAACCAGAAGTTGCTTCTGGTCACAGTTTCCCTCCCTTTTTACAGGTGTTTTACAAGATAAAAGAGTGGCACGAGAGACAAGAAGCTGGCGGCGGGCCCGACTGGCTGTTAATTAAGATACTGTGGCACTGCCCCCACCTCCCCATTGCGGACTTGAGCATTCGCATATTTTCACATCCTCGGGGGTTCTGGGAATGGAACCCCCACGGATACGAAGGGCCCTCTGTACATACATACAGAGTCTAGTAATAGGAAGGCAAAGGAATGGACCTATATTGACCATGAAAATATAACTTTCTCCAAAATATGTCATAGACTTGTTTTATCTAGAACCATGCCCTATTGCTCTAAATAAGAGAGATCTCGTTTGTGGAACGTTTGTGAGACAAAACAGATTTTAGCATTGTATAAAATTTGATTGAGTGCATATAGAGTTTTCAGTGGCTGCTATGCTCAGAAACATTTAAGCACCAAGGTCTAAATTTTAATGTTATTAGAAAATGAAATGGCAGATATTGTACAATAACTAAGTTTTTCTTAAAATTGGATACAACTTTGGTGGGGGAATTGGGAAGTGGGTAGAATTTAGTTCTTTACAAATATCCAAAGGCTGGTTCTCCATGGCATCGTTATGATTAGACATGATTTCGTTTGGCATAATGGAAGGTATGGATTCATTTTAGAACAGCCCAGAGGCCATCACAAAGTTGCACATTAGTCTGGCACTGGCCATTGAAGAGATTTCCCAGTCTTGTCTTTTCCCAGTGCCACTGGGGATACCAGCCTGATGCAGGCCTAACACTGGCTCCTGCAAATCAGGTTAGCTTCTATGGCTATCCGTGGTTAACAAATTAGGATCCAGGCTTTGAGACATGCACCCCTTAGCCCCCAGAATTATTTTTGTAAGTTGCAAAGGCGCATTAATTTTGAAGGGGAGAGAAGGAAAAGAATCGTATGTTTTATGAAAAAAAGTTAAAATCATTTCCATGGGTTTGGGTAATACTTGTGATTTACAAATCACTTTGTCTGTGGAACCCTTTGGCAGAATCCATAGAAGTTCCCAAGGTGATTAACAGAGATAATAAATAAAGCAAGCATGATGCCCGGGGTGGTATAGGGTGTGAATCGACACTGAGGCAGCTCATTGTAAAGTCTTTTTAGTCTAGTCAGAAAGACCTGATTCTATATCACTCTGACAGCAGTGAAGCTCTATGGATTTTAGACTGTAGTTGGTGCTGAGCTCAAGCAAGATGTGTGTGCAGTAGGCAAAATTATCTTTCCCTGTCATGTGTACTCCCCCCCACAGGCGAAACAAGGGTGAAGCGAAGGCAAGTAGTTCTGCAAGATTCTGTTACACTGGAGTCAGCGGCCCCTCCCCCTTGCTGTTGGAGCCATTCTGGCAGCAACGGCAACACGCAGGACACTCCCCTGTCGCTGCCGGAATGGCTCCAACAGCAAGGGGGAGGGGCCGCTGACTCCAGTGTAACGGAGTCTTGCAGAACTACTTGCCTTCGCTCCACCCTTGTTTCGCCTCTGCTCCCCCCCCCCCTTTCCATAGTTTTTCTTGCTTGGAAAAGGTGCAAAACTGTTTACAAGGAGGTGGATCATAGAGGTGGGGAACAAAAATGGTTCCTATTGCAGAAGCAAATGAAGAAGTAGTTTCCTACACCAGTGAATGTTGTTGCACCATCAGGCATCTGAATGCACCGTCCATTGAAAGTAATGCAACACAGAGCATCTGCATCTACTTTCAGATGTGTATCCAATTGTCATTCATCAGTGCTGCATTACATCCTATGGTTCTTCTGTGCATATACTGCCTCCTTTTCAACATTCTGCCCCAACTAGTCATGTATCATTGGCTAGAACTGGATCGGGGCAAAAGTCTCAATTCACAGTACAGTACAGTGGTCAGGGAAAACACCAGCACAATGCAGCAAGAAAGGAGCATAGATTGACAGTGCAATCCTAACCAGCTTCTCCACTGGTGTAGCAGTGGAGTGTATTCTGGCCAATCATCACCAGTTTCCTCCCTTATAGTCAATGACATCACCTATAACCCTGTTTCAGACAGCTCACTGCTGCTTGGCTTTCCAGGAACCCACCACTTTGAGAAACCACTGTTCTAGAGAAAAGGCTAAGCTTTGGTTCATTAGAGCAACTCCTCCCTACCCCTCACTGACTGGCTAAGAGGGTCTTCCCTTTGAAAATTCCAGGACCAGTCACACCTTGCTTGGTCAGCAAATTCAAACTTGTAAACAAGGCCACATCCTGGAGCCTCCTGATTTCGATTTCTTCTCCTTGAGCACTCAGTTCTGAAAAGGCAGAAAGAAGGAAAGAGAGATGAAGGCGAGTGCTACCCATAGAGTTGAACTAGAAATGCACTGGCAGCAGGAACAAGCAAGGAAACAGGTAGTGGGCACCTCAACGTCTGCCCCCCCCCCAGATTTGCCCCCTGAAGTAGCTCACTTCACCCTGCTGCGTGGTAGGGCCATCCCTGCTCTTTCTCAGCTCTACACACTCCATGTTAATGAATGAAGATTAATGGCAACACATCAGGCAGAAGCATGGGGAATGAGCAGTGGCGTCACTGGATGCGTGTCACCCCCCTGCCCTGGGGGGCTCTAGGGACCCCCAAAACACCCCCCGGAAAAAATCACGACGCGGACTTTGGCCGTGCCGCGAACTTGCCCCCTGCTGCTGCTGGCTCCATCGTCGTCCGCTGCTGCAGCCCCGCCGGCGCTCCAGGGCCTTCTGAAGGCCCAATGGCTCAAAACGTGAAGTTTTACGTTTTTCGCGCATGCACAGTACATTTTCTGAGGGCAAAGGGCTGTCCATTTGCCCTCAGAAAAGTACTGTGCATGCGCGAAAAACGTAAAACTTCACGTTTTGAGCCATTGGGCCCAATGGCATTGTTGGAGCGTGGCGGGGGGGGCGGACCGCCAGGGGGTGACACGCGCCAAAGGGTGACGCACGCACCCCCGCGCGTCACTGTCCCCCGACTCCGGACGCCAGCCTCGGAGCCTCCGGAGTCCGGAGGCTCCGAGGCCAGGGAGCCAGCCTCGGAGCGTCCGGCCCTGCTGGCGCTCCAGGGCCTTCTGAAGGCCCGCTGGTTCAAAACGGAAAGTTTTCCATTTTTCGCGCATGCGCAGTACTTTTCTGAGGGCAAATGGGCAGCCCTTTGCCCTCAGAACCAGCGGATCTTCAGAAGGCCCTGGAGCACCGACGGAGCTGGACGCTCCGAGGCCGGCTCCCCGGTCAGCTCCCCGGCATTGAGTGCGGGGGGGGGGTGTTGGGGGGGTGAGGGCGGGGTGTGTGTGTGATGCGCACCCCCCTGCTCTAGGGTGTCGCACGTCTACTGACGCTAATGATTGGGCCTTCAGAAGGCCCTAGAGTGCCGGCGGGGCCGGACTCTCCGAGGCAGGCTCCCCGGCCTCGGAGCCTCCAGAGGGTGACGCACGTCACAGAGGTGACGCGCGGGGGTGCGCGTCTCACCCCTTTACGCGCATCATGCTCGCGTCACCCCCTGGCGGTCCGCCCCCCCCGCCACGCTCCAGCGACGTCCGTGGGAATGAGCATGGGCTGCAGGAGATCTGAGCCTCTGGAAAATGCTTCAGAAGTATGTTTGGTGGTGCAGATCCAGGATACAAAGGAACTTGGTATCAGCTCATTCAGAATTTATTTAAACTACAGGCATAGCTCTGCCCCCCCATTGTGCATTTCAAGTCAGAACCACACCAAATTCTAAGTACTGCCTTTAAAAATGTATGTCATGCTGTATGCCATAGCATAATTGTCACTCTTGTTCTTCTCTGATCTTGTATTCTGAATTTAGGAGATTATAATGTTATATGCATCAAGTGGTATTTACAGTGGTGCAACTGTTGCTATTTGAATTTAGAAGAATTAATGCTGCATGTCATTCTTTGTCACAATTCTCTTTTGCTGCTCTTGAATTTTTACTTATTCATTTGTTTGGCCATCTATGAACCAGACACAATGGTGAAATATTCTTCTGAAATTAGGTTTTCTAGTGGCGAGTATGCAGAAATACCATAGGACCAAGAAATTTGTTGTTGTTGTTCAGTCGTTAAGTCGTGTCCAACCCTTCGTGATCCCATGAACCATATCCCGCCAGGCCTTCCTGTCCTCCACTATCTTCCTGAGTTCGCTCATTTTCATGTTTGTTGCATCGGTGATGCTGTCTAACCATCTCATCCTTGGCCTTCCCCTTCTCCTTTTGCCTTCAATCTTTCCCAGCATCAGAGTCTTCTCCAGAGAGTCCTCTCTTCGCATTAGGTGGCCAAAATATTTGAGTTTCAGCCTTAGTACCTGTCCTTCCAGGGAACAGTCAGGGTTGATTTCATTTAGAATTGACTGATTTGATCTCCTAGCAGTCCAAGGGACTCTCAGGAGTCTTCTCCAGCACCACAGTTCAAAAGCATCTATTCTTCGGCGCTCAGCCTTCCTTATGGTCCAACTCTCGCAACCATACATTGCTACTGGGAACACCATCGCCCTGACTATACGAACTTTTGTTGGCATGGTGATATCTCTGCTTTTTATTATGCTGTCTAAGTTTGCCATAGCTTTCCTTCCAAGGAGTAAGCGTCTTTTAATTTCATGGCTGCTGTCTCCGTCTGCAGTGATCTTGGAGCCCAGAAAAGTAAAATCTGTTACTGCTTCCATTTCTGCCCCTTCTATTTGCCAGGAATTGATGGGACCCGATGCCATGATCTTAGTTTTATTAATGTTGAGTTTCAAGCCAACTTTTGCACTCTCCTCTTTCACCCTCATCAAGAGGCTCTTTAGTTCTTCTTCACTTTCTGCCATTAGGGTGGTATCGTCTGCATATCTGAGGTTGTTGATATTTCTCCCGGCAATCTTGATTCCGGCTTGTGATTCATTTAGCCCTGCATTTCTCATAATGTACTCTGCATATAAGTTAAATAAGCAGGGTGACAATATACAGCCTTGTCGTACTCCCTTCCCAATTTTGAACCAGTCGGTTGTTCCATGGCCGGTTCGAACTGTTGCTTCTTGACCCGCATACAGGTTTCTCAGGAGACAGGTAAGGTGGTCTGGTACCCCCATCTCTTTAAGAATTTGCCACAGTTTGTTGTGATCCACACAATCAAAGGCTTTTGCGTAGTCAATGAAGCAGAAGTAGGTGTTTTTTTGGAACTCTCGTGCTTTCTCCATGATCCACCGCATGTTGGCAATTTGATCTCTAGTTCCTCTGCCTCTTCGAAACCCAGCTTGTACGTCCGGTAGTTCTCGGTCCACGTACTGCTGAAGCCTAGCTTGTAGGATTTTGAGCATAACCTTGCTAGCATGTGAAATGAGTGCAATTGTACGGTAGTTTGAACACTCTTTGCCCTTCTTTGGAATTGGAACGTAAACTGACCTTTTCCAATCCTTTGGCCACTGCTGAGTTTTCCAAATTTGTTGGCATATTGAGTGCAGCACTTTCACAGCATCATCATTTAGGATTTTAAGTAGCTCAGCTGGGATATTATCATCTCCACTAGCTTTGTTGTTAGTAATGCTACCTAAGGCCCACTTGACTTCACTCTCTAGGATGTCCGGCTCTGGGTCAGTGACCACACCAGCGTGGTCATCAGGAACATTAAGATCTTTCTTGTATAGTTCTTCTGTGTATTCTTGCCATCTCTTCTTAATCTCTTCTGCTTCTGTTAGGTCCTTGCCTTTTTTGTCCTTTATCTTGCCCATCTTTGCACAAAACGTTCCCTTGATATCTCCAATTTTCTTGAAGAGATCTCTAGTCCTCCCCATTCTGTTGTTTTCCTCGATTTCCTTGCATTGTTCATTTAAGAAGGCCAAGAAATACAAACTGCAAATATGCTATTTCCTTATAACATGGATTCCTTAGTCTCTTACTGTCTGCAGAACACCATCAGGGGTCTTTTATAAAGAAATAAAACCAGATGACAATGTACGGTTTTGGAACTCACATTTCTTTTCTCACATTTCGGGGGGCAAAGGACACCTGGAATTAGAAATCCATGTTATATTTTTACATGTATTGCATCAAGCTGAAGCTGGCCAAATGATAACATTACCTTATAAAACAAAGAATTATGGTATTTATTTTCATGCATCCTCCTACAATTCACTACTTTCTGGAGTAAGAAAGGTAAAGTACGACTTGGTAGTTACCGTCTCTAGTATTGTAAATTAGCAGCGAGTACAAATATTAAAAAAGGCACCATCTGCCATCTAAACCATTTGCCACCTGTTTTCTTCCTTTCAGACTTATTTAATGGTTTAAATTTTATGTGTTAGCTTGCCACCGAACAGCTGGGAAGTGACTAAGTATTTTTCCTATCAGTAACTTAACAGCCAAACAACATTACATGTTAAAAAAACTCTCCTTAATGCCAGGGATCTGGCCGCATGGACTTTCATGCGTTTGTCAGCCTGCCTCATTAGTAAATTCTGCTGACAGTAAAACAGGGTTTTAATAGCAACCATTTGCCAAGTGTTATTGGTGGTGTGTTCTGGGAGGAATGTTCCTTCCCAGAAAAAAACAAAAGCAAATCTTGCTATCAAATTGGTCATAATACTTACGATCATCACAATAAGTGGCAGATACAAAATGCTGGAGCTTTTTTTTATCAAGCTTTAAGACATTCTGGAATCCTGTTCCTTTGTATTTCCTTCATTCCTTGTGGAATGTACAAGGAATTGTAGTCTTTCATTCACATACGATACACCTGGTATTGACTGCCAGGGACACCATTGTGGGTGAGAGCTCCCCATTTTATTTATTATTTATTTATTTTTCACATTTTTATACCACCCTTCCTCCAAGGAGCTCAGAGTGGTGTACATATTTTCCTCCCCTCCTTTTTGTCCTCACAACAACCCTGTGAGGTAGGTGGGGCTGAGAGATAGTGACTGGCCCAAGGTCACCCAGGAAGCTTCGTGGCTGAGCGGGGATTTGAACCTGGATCTTCCAGGTCTAAGTCCGACTCCCAAACCACTATACCATCCTTCCCAGAAAAAAATTCACCTGCTCCCCATTCCAGAAATTAATACATTGATCAACTTTAGGTGCCCCAAACACTTGGATATGCTAAATGGATTTTTTTTTCTTTCAACAGCCTACAAGCCATGTTGTATCATAGTCTGCATTTGAAACTCTCCTCCGTTTCAAAAGCAGCCTGTTCTCTGGGGCTACTGTTCAAGGAACACACATTCTTTAAATCCTCGAGCATTCGGAGCTTATTTAATTTGATTGAAAATATTGATATGGCACTTATCCATTAAAATACCTGAAATATTCATCATATGAAATGGCTTGGGAAGGGCTAGCATACCAGAAGAGACCACTTCTCCTACACACTGTCAGGGATTGTATCAGGAGAGGACCGGGTGACTGAGGGGAGTGGTGCCTAGTGTTTAGCACGCACAATCTCTTCTTGCTCTCCAGTTACCCTTTTTACTGGGTCAGCTGCTGAATGGAGGGAACTAGTAGTTTCTATCAGCTGCCACCATCCCAGGAAAGATACAGAGACCAGGCAGAGGTGGGCCATCTGGGAAAAAAAATCCCTCCCAGGAGAGCACTTGACTCTCAGGGATTCTTATTACAAATAAAATTACAGACGTCTCTGAGAGCAATCAGATATGACAGCCAACTGAATTTCTCATAAACATGGACAAGGCAAACAGTCAAAGGTATAACTACAATAACCAGTAACACCCAGCAGATACAGTTGGGATGCTACTCAAGAGAGCAAAGCACACAAACCAATGACGTTTCAAGCTGGTTTGGACAGGCCACTCCATCCCACCCCTTTACCTGAACAGACAAGCTTGCCTGCCTAATCGGTGAGACTGAGATGCTCCAGACAGGGAAGAAGAATGGTTCAAAGCCAAGCATACTGCTGGCTGGTAATAGTGTTTCAAACACAGGACAAAAGACTGCTGCAGGCTGCTGATGTCCCAGCCTCTTGTAGATTGCTCAACTTGCACAAGAGCTATATTTATTTTCCTTTATTTTATGTATCCAAAAATAAAGGCAAAAATAGAAAGGAAATGGGGGGGATGAAGGCGTTCATCACATACACTAACATGCCTGAATATTAAAACTGGAGCTACATTGCACGCGTTTGCGTTCTGTATGGGTCTGGTATCCCGCCCCCAGGTCAAAACAACGAGCTATGATTGGCTGAACGAAATGCAAACGCAGCCAAAGTCGAGCTCGGCTCAACTTTGGCTGCGTTTACGTTATGTTCAGCCAATCAGAGCCCGTTGTTTGACCTGGGGGTGGGACACCAGACGCATAATGAACGCGAACGCGTACAATGTAGCTCCGGCTTAAGTTCTGCTGGAAAGAGTGCTCTTCACATTTCACACCCACTCCAAAGCACAGCATAGATTTAGGGCAAGCTCATATGAGATAAGGTGTTCTGTGTACTCTTCTTTGGGTCTAAGCCATAGCATTCTTCCTAGAATGAAAGAAGCAAATTTTAGTTATCGGAAATATCATTTGTAACAAATCAATAACAAAAATGCTAATCATTTCTGGCTAATTTGCTAATAGATGAAGAGGAAAAATTCAGCAGTTCATTTATTCACGACAGATTATTTGCCCAACATTAATGCAAGGTAATGGAGCAAGCAAATGAATGTTTGTAGTTATTGAGTGATAATTTCCTTCTCAAAATAAAATTGTGAATAAGGCTCTTTCCGATTTATCTCTATCCATGATACTTGCAATTGGCATGAATTAGATTGCTTGGTGGGTGAAAAAAGTAACCCCCTCAAACACCCCAGAACTTAACTGGTTTATGAATATAGTCTATTCTTTTGAAGTTTGAAAAGTATTTCAGTTTCATTAATTTATTTGGTGTAAGAACTGAAAGAATGAGATAACTCTTTGAAGAAGAGTTCTTCTAAAGAAGTTACTGATGAAAGAACAGAAAAATACCTCAAGGTGTTTTTCAGTCACCTTGTAATGCCTTCATAAATCCTATGGTTGAATTGGAGTACACTGCACTCTCTTTAAGGTTTCAAAGAGACGTCCCATCCCAAATCTGACCAGAGTTCCAACTAACTTGAAGCTTGATCTTTGTTCTTGGAAAGCAGTCTTGAAGTTCTAGCATTTTGCAAAGGCACTGGTGCTTGGAAACAGGGCAGGATAATTGAGTGACAATTTCTGTCACACGCAATGTAGCTCTTACCCGCTTTGGCATAGTCATAGCGTTTGCAGAATCTCAGCATAGTTTACTCTTTGCAAATTGGTGGTCCTTTCTATAGCTCACGCTAAAAACTTCTATAGCACCATGGCAGAATTGATCTGAGAACAATAGAGTGGACTGTGGAAGACATATGTTTTGGTTGTTGTTTTTTACATGATGGGCAGTCCAATCCTAATTAAGGATCCGCCGGGCGGTCGAGGCCCCCGCCGGATCCCATGCTCTGCTGCGGGCACCCTCCCCCGTGGCGGAAAGTCTCCTCAGGGAAGGGGATGCTCCCCTTCCCCAAGTGTAAATGGCACTGGGATCGATCAGCCTCCTCAGAATTCCGCCAGCTGTTTTGCTGGTGGAAGTCGGAGGAGGCCGTGTAATGGCTCAGCCGATCGGCGGGGGTCAGGATTTGGCCAAGGCCTATCCCCGCCCCCTCCACGATTGGCTGGGCCTATTGGCCCACGCCGTTTTCTCCAGAACCGCCCCCCTCCGCTGGATCCTTACCTGGGTCTGGCGGCGGGAGGGGAACGGTCCAGGCAGCGGAGCAGGGCACGTTTGTGACGTCTTCAGCCGGCGGAATCCTCATTCCGCCGGCTGAATTTAGAAGAGGATTGCACAGTTAGGTGATTGTACTTTTGGGGGTTTGGTGGTTTGTTTGTTTTTTGCATGATTGTACTTCCTTGGCCATCACATCCTTGTGGAGAACAGGAAGTAGTCAAAGAGAAATATATGAAGAAACAACTGGTTTATAATGAATTAGCCCATCTGTCCACCTAGCCCTAGGATTACCATCCGTCCTGGAAAAAACGGGACTGTCCCGGTTTCCAGCCAGGCCTGGAACCAGGTCCCGCTGCTTCCACAATTTAATTTTTTTCCAGCGGTGCCATCTTGGATCTTGCAAGACTTCGCGAGATCCAAGATGGCAGTGCCAGGAAAAAAACATTAAATCGTGGAAGTGGCGGTGGCCGCTTGAGGGGGCAGTTGGAGTCCTGGTTGGCCCGAATGCAGTCGGCCAGACTTCAGAGTTGCAGTGGCAGCGGTGGCAGCAGCAGGCATGGTGATGGCGGCTTGAGGGCCCGGAGTCCTGTCCAGCTCGAGCACAGCTGGCCAAGAGAGAATGCGGAGGTGGGAAGGAGGACAGCGATGGCGAGGCAAATGCAGCGCAAAATGGCCATTTTCAGGGCCATAAATAAATAAATATATATTAAAGATTGTGGCCATTCTGTGTCCAAACTGCACATGTGAGGCGTCCGAGGGGTGTTACGCTGGTGTCGGTCCTGTGTCCATCAGCGTACTGCAAGTTACACTGGCATAAGTGCTCTTACTGTTACACCGGTGCAAGAGTTACACAGAATTGGGCTGTCAGATTCAGAACCCAATCTTATCCTTCCTCCCCCGACCCCCGCTGCTGCATCCGTGCCGAAAAGGCACGTGCTTTTCAAGAAAAAGGCAATGAGCAGATTACCATAACTATTCCATGTAGCAACACATTTCATATGTGTACACTTCTCATACAAAGGGTATGGATGAATTTTTATTTTTGGTTGTGGGTGAACTTCAGATATCTTAGGAACCCTGAATGGGTGCATTATTTCCAGAATCTCGGCATAGTTTACTCTTTGCAGATTGATAGTCCTTTCTATAGCTCAGGCTAAAAGAAGCCAAGGAGAATGGGACAGAATCATAGATATTGTGTTTCTTCCTATCTTTTCTGTAGTGCTTATTGTTGATAAAGTGTGGCTTTCTGCACATGAAATATAATGGTCAGAAATGCCCATGTCAGCTAATAGTAAATTTTAAGCATCTCTTCCTCCACTCAGGGAGGAACAAATGTCCTGTGAAATGCCTAATTGTCCATATATTGGAACACATTTAATCTAGGTAGTTGAATTCACAAATGCCAACACAAACAAAATGTCAGTGGGATTATGGGAACACTGTTTTGGAAAAAGAAAAATATAGAGACTGTGAAAATGAGAGACTGTCTGGCCATAGTTAAACTGAAAGGTTCTTTAGTAATGGATGGCAGTGCCAGTAAATATAAAGATCCATATATTTAACATAGAGCCAGAGTATACATTCAATTATTCTGTGGGAATTTCCTCATTAGGAATTTGTTCTGTGGTTGTTTTCCACTTGAAAATGTTCGAAATTATTATATTCAGAGAATGAAGTTGATCGTTCATGGGAAATCTCCGTCAGGTTCTACCCCATCCATGTCAGTCATCTTGGGTTTCATAATATCCATAATATTTCAAAATATTCATATGGCGATTTATAGTCATCTTGGGATGACTGGTCTACTTTATTATTTAAAGTAGGGATCAGGTCTACTTTATTATTTAAAAAGTTGTCAACGGGTTTTCTGGCCGTAGTCCACTAAAACGATAAAAACAAAATCTTACGTTTCAGCCCAATCACATAGGGCTTCCTCAGAGTAAGAGAAGCTAGGGCAGAAGATGAAACAAACGACTCTGGAGTAGAGCTAGCAGAAAGCAAACGAGTTTTATAGTCAGTCAAGTACAGTGATTGAAATCAGCTGTGTAGGTCTATTTCCGGATTAGGTCTATTTCTGAATGTAAACATGTAGCTCCTTACCAAATGGATTCCCTATCAAATGTTGCTTGAACCAGGTGTGAAACCATGACTGAAATCATGAGTTGGGGGTGGGACTGAGAGGGAGAGGGACCCTGCCAACTACTTAGAAAAACAAACCATAGGCGAAAATATCCATATGGAGTTGCCATCAGACAACTATCAAAACCACGTGAAGATGTCAAAACCATGTGATTAAAGTAGCATTTGCTGTGGCTCTCAGTCTTTCTGTAAATTGGATATGCAGGCTTGAAGAATAAAACTGTTGTGTATGAAACACTAACATAGGGCATTCTGCCGGATGTTCTCTGCCTGCTCACTAAGCATCATGACTTGAAGGAGAAGTAGCCAAGAGGGAAAAGGAGTCTTGAAATAGAACAATAAAAACTGCACACGCAGGCATTCCTCTCTCATTTCATTTAGCGTATTTATTTGCACTTGGAGATATGTGTGCATTATAACATTGTTCTTTGAGCAATTGCTTAGTTGGGCGGGGGCGGGGGGGCGGGGACGGACAGCTTGATGGCGTTTCTGCTTTTTGTAAGCATTTATGAGTTCTGCTTGTGAAACCGAAGCTTTTTTGGTTCGGTATAGTGTGCTTTTAATGTTTTACAGCACCTTTTAAAATGCCCTATTTACTATGCTATTTTAGTAGATTGCTTTTGGGGAGGGGAGAGACAGAAACAGTATAAGATTACTGAGTGCATCACCCACTGCTACTATAACATTTGCCAGGAATAGATACTGCCCTGTTTCAGCTACTGCTTTCTGGATCTCTTTCCAAGCAGTACTGTAATTTTTGCTGTTATTTCCCATTATTTGGCATTACTGTGTTTCCCCTAACAAACACCACTGCATTTAATTATTTCAGCTGCTTTCCCCTATATATCACTAATTCAGTGACCCATTTTACCCTCTACTTGCTTGGTGGATACAGTAACTGGAATTAACTGGATCACAACTGTATAAATAATTTGCACGGGGTTTGGAGTTCAACTTGCAAGTGTCTGAACTCCCAGCCCAATGAGAACTTCTGAAAGCAGGAACATTTTCTTATATACTTGCTCACCGTGCTCTGCTGGCATCTTCAACCTGACTCAGAGCCCAATCCTATTCTTCCCCCCTGCCGATGCAGTGGTGCCAGAATGGCTACTGCTGCATCCTGCAGGGGGGGGGGGGGGAGCAGTTGCAGAGGTTTCCTCTTAGTAAGGTAACAATTGTTCCCTTACCTGGGTGAAGCCTCTGTGGCACAGGAATCTACCTGACCTGCGCTAGCTAAATAGCTGGTGCAGGTCCACGTGGACCCGTGCCATGGGATTGGGTCCAGGAAGGGGGTTATGATTCAGCAGCCACTGCTGCCGCCAAACCCTGCCCCCTCCCACTCAGTTTCACCCCCTCCCTGCTCTTGGCTGAGCCTCTTGGGAATTCTAAGTAGGGCCCTCCCACCAGCCCAGAGCCTCCTACCTGTGTTTTCTGGCCTCTGGAAACCCAAAAGTAACTGGCGATGTCATCGCCAGTTACTTCTGGTGGTACGCAGCAGGAGAGTGGCGCCGGAGGTGGTACTCAGCCTGGAAGGGGTTGAGAACCCCTGCCCCATTATTATTATTAACAGTATTTATATACCGCTTTTCAACAAAAAGTTCACAAAGCGGTTCACAAAATCAAATGATTAAATGGCTCCCTGTCCCAAAAGGGCTCACAATCTAAAAAAGATACAGGACATCACCAGCAAACAGCCACTAGAAAAGACACTGTGCTGGGGTGAAAGGGGGCAGTTACTCTGAGTCTCACCCTGCTAAATACAAGAGGAGCACCAATTGAAAAAGTGACTCTTGCCTAGTTAGCAGGGGATCCTAGAGGATCCTGCTACAAAGGGAGAGAGAAAGAGGGGAATAGGAAATTGGGAGAAAATAATATGGAAAAAAGCTGTAACACAAGATAGAGAATAAAGAAACAGCTTGTTGGTGTGGAAGCCTTCCCTGCTGTATCATCCAAACCAGGAACTAGATACAAAACTGTCCCTTCTTCCAACTAACTCTTCTAGAGAGCTCACGATAACAACATATTGACACTGAGGGAAAGTTAATTAAATGTTTTATATGGTAGTTACTGAATTGAAAGCTAATTGAATTCTCTCATTCAGGCTAAGTGCTATATTTACATGCAAAATGTCTTGGAAGCCAGACCCTATTTTCTCTACAGTAGATCTACGAAAAAGATTTAGGAGTGTTGCCTGCAATATTAGGGTGCAGCTAAAATTCACTTAGATCAACATTGTGAAATGGAAATGGTTGCTACAAAAAAATTGTTCTTCACCAGCACATACAGTATTTGTATAAAATGTATTGGTGCTACTTTAGTTGCAGCAGCACAACTGCATTTGGGAAGTGAATATTTGGGGGGGGGGAAGGAGAATATGTGGATCCACCCTTCAGCTGTTTTTAAAAAATGTTCCTAGCTTGTTTCCCTGAAAATAAGACCTCCCCCGAAAGTAAGACCTAGTGTCATTTTTGCGTGATATTTACTGGCACTCATAAATATAAGACCTCCCCTGAAAATAACACCTAGCTAGGAACATCAGCCAGACGGACGCGACCCCCCCCCCCCTGCACTTACTTTAACCGATTTAAGCTTCATTTTTTCCCGAGGGTGCAAGGCTCTGGAAGGCCTGCACTGGAGACCTCCACCATAGAGATGATGTGCTAGAGAGGCCAGCAAGGCCTGCAAGGAGGCTGCAACCTTGCAGAGTCTCTCTAGCACGTCGTCTCTATGGTGGAGGACTCAAGGGCAGGGCTTCCAGAGCCTTGCACCCTTGGGAAAGAATGAAGCCTTAATCGGTCAAAGTAAGTGCCGGGGGGTCACGGGGGGGGGGGGGGTTGCACCACAGATTGGGAAAATAAGACCTCCCTGAAAATAAGACCTACTGCATTTTTGGAGCCAAAATTAATATAAGACACTGTCTTATTTTCGGGGAAACATGGTAATTGTTTGGGCAAAATGGTGATCAGTGTATTAATGAGAAACAAAGCTTTCTGAGCCCCTATAACCAGATCCTGCCAGACCTTATTTCCTCATCCCCTGTTTCTTTCTCTCCCTGTCTTGTTCCTCTCTCTTTCCTTTGTGCTGTTTGAATGTACAAATCATAGCTAGAAAACCTGCATATATCAGAGCTTATTTAGCATTTCTCACACAGATTCATTTATTTTGCCTTGCTACTCAAGAAAGTCCCATGCTCATTGGTTTTGAAATAAGGGTTTCTCATTACTATGGTTTTAGAGACATGTTTGAAATGCCTCAAAATATCCAAAGGGTTAGAGAAAACTACAAGGGTAGGGGGGGAGGGATTGTAGCTCAGTGATAGAACACCTGCTTTACCTGTACAAGTCCAACCTGCATCTCCCTTGACCACTGATGACCATTGGCCCTGACTCCCCATTACATTATGTTGATGCCTGCCAATTGGCATTGCACTGTTTTCCGAGAAGATTCCATGGCACTCTGCGGCTCCCCTGGCTGGCCTCCTAGTTTGGGAACCACTGCTCTAGACTTCTACCTTATCTTTACAAATACCTTCTCTATCCCTCTGTCTGTCCACATATGTTATTCTGTAGCACCGAGTTAGACTTCAAGTCCTTTTGACCTTGTCTAGTTTCATGAAACATGGAGATGAGTAAAAATAACGCCCAAATGATTATGGTACTAACATGATTGCTGAATCTGTATATCCAGGTGTTGAAGAAGCTGAGTGAAGTTTCTCAAATATGAAGGTACTGGTTTTGAAACAAGGATATTTATAGTATAAGGTGTCCACCGAGTGTGACTCATCACCATGAAAATGATATGCAAATGGCATTAATCAGTTGCAAATACGATATGCAAAGAAGCCGCAGCTCTCCATCTCATGGTGTACTCTTGCCATGTTTCTAATGTACTAAGCGAGTAATCTTCTTTCATTAGGCACCTGATCATGCATCCTCCTGTTAGTAAATCTCCAGTGCAAAGAGGTCATATGGATTAAATGTTGGTTTTGAAAAAACAGTCGAAATGACAATATCCAGATTTTTCTCCTTCTAAAAGATAATATTCTTTAATGCAACAGAACCAGCCGTGCTTAAAAGTGAATTCCGTAGAGTTTCAGCTCTTGTTCCCTAGAAATATGTATGAAGCACTGATAGAAAAACACATCTCACTGGCCATCGTTCTGCCTTTTTAGATCGATCAGTCACAACTCATTTACTTTTTACCGAGGAGTGAAAAATAGTAATGCCTTGATGATGCAATGCATAAAAGAGAATTAAAAGTATATAACCTGGAAAGCATTATCTTCCAAGGCACAGGAAATATTAAAATATTCACAGCAGGCTATTCCACTTTCTCATTTGTACAAAGCCAAAATACAGCCTAGATTTTGTGTTAACTGCTTTGGTATGGATGTGCTTCACCACAGGGCATCGGTAGCTTGCCAAAATTGGCTTGATCAAGCAGGAGGAAAAACAGGTTCAAAGCCCACAGTGGAAGTCATGGCTATGCATCTGCGGTAATTACAGAAGTCTGCTCCCACAGCAGAGAGGGGCTTCAGTTTCTTAATAGGCAAATTCAACTTTCTGACCATAAACCTCTTATATCCAAGCATCAAATCTATGCTGCACAGAACAGGCATGTGTCCAAAATATGCAACTATTAAAGAGAAAGGGAGTCATTTGAAACGGCTTCATACTGTGTCCAACTGTTGATCCACCGGAGCTCCGTTTTGCCTAGGCTGAGTGGCAGTGGCTCTCAGGGTTTCAGGCAGATGTTTTTCCCTGTCCTGTCTAGAGGTGCCAGAGATTGAACAGGGACGTTTTGCATGAAAAGCAGGTGCTCCCACCACTGAGCTTCTGAAAAGCCATGCACTGGAGTCACTACAGGGGGGCGGAGCTGTAAGTTCTTCCGTGATCGGAGCCTCCGTTACACAGAAGAACAAAGCGGCCCGCCCCCCCGCCTTCCGACACAGTCAAAGCGGTACATGTGCGTTGTTTTCACCGCTTTGAATGGGTCGGAAGGGGCAGGGCGCTTCGTTCTTCCGTGTAACGGAGGCTCCTATCACGGAAGAACTTACAGCTCCGCCCCCCCCCCGTAGTGACGCCAGTGAAGCCATGTGTGTGTGTTTGACATGTAAGAGTTATGGCCAAATGGTCCCCAGTTCGCAAAGCTCTAACTAATTGCATAGGGCCCCAACCAGTCTTCCACGCACACTGCTTCACAATAAGCATGCCCACTGCACAGGATTGTACAAGACTGCATTAATCTGGCTGGCTTAAAATGAGTGTTGCTGTTGGTTGATTGTGTTCAGAAACTTGATTTTTTTTTGGGGGGGGGAATTATATCTCATCTTTCAGCCTCCAAAGAGATCTCCCAAGCAGTGGCATCACTAAGGGAGGGCCAGGGGGGATGCTGTGCCCCTGGGTAACAACCACAGTCTCCTCGCGAGGAGGAGCCGTGGCGGGATTTTCGTGCTCCCCGACTGCATTTTTTGGCTCTCCCACCCGCTCTGAGTCCTGGAAGGCTTGAAATGAAGCCTTCTGGGAGTGCAGGAGGTGGAGCAATGATGCACAATGCATCATCGGCCCCCCCATTGGGGCAGACTAGCTACGCAACTGCCCCCAAGGCAACTCACATCCAAAGTCAATGCACGCAATAACAACATAATACCATAATCTCTTTCTTCTCCCCTCTCCTCCTCCTCTGCACAGGCACAATCCAAACTTTTCAGAGAGTGCGGGTGGCCCGCATCCCCGGATCGCCCCTTTTTGCCTGGCTCACCCAGAGTGGCAGGCAGAGGCATGAAAATGCATGCAGCCTATTGGCTGTTGCTGGCACTGGGAGGGGCATGCTGGAGGATTAGGGGTGCGTTCTCCCCGAGATCTTTCAGGTGGAAGTGGTGATAACAGCTCTTTGCTTGCTGGCTTCTTCTCTTCTCACAACATAGTTGATGTCCCATCTTGCGTGTAGTTTTGTCTTTTCCTGTGTATGCATACCTAAGTTTCTGCATTCCGCAGCAGTTTCTTTGGATTGTGACTGTCATTTGGGGGATGATTCCAGTGTAATATTTTCATGCACATTGTAATGCATATGACAGAAAACATGAGGAAAATGTTTCATTGGGATGCCAAATGCAGGAGGGAGCAGGAATTGCTCATGGATTGTATCTGCAAAATTCACATGCATGTTGCAGTTTGAATGCACCTTCTCTGGCCAAAAGATGGGGTCTGACCGTTCTTCCTCTTGCCTCACTGTTCTCCCTGATAGGTTGGGCAGAGGGAAAAACCTGCCATAGGGTCTGACCTCCAGACTTTGGTATCTCACCTGGGAGAGTTCATTTTCACTCCACCATCTGAAATTCATCACCACTGTCCCTTGCTAAAGCCCTGGGAATGAGTTCTGCATATCTTTTGATGATGTTCTTCTAAGCACAAGGAGCTTGTGTCAAGATATATGACAATGTAGTAGTAAGCGCTTTGCGGTTCTTGTGAATATTTATGGTGCATACCAAACTCTATCCACTAGCCTTTTCATGTTGGAATGAATCTGCTCCAGTGACCTGCGGGGCCAGAAGGGCTCTCAACCCCATTCCCCAGAGCTCAAGTCATCAAGTCTCTCTAACTAGAAAGATTCATTTTTGCTTTGGAAAACCATGGCATACCTCAAAAGTTAAATCAGAAATGATAACTGCCTGTCAGCTTCTTCTGCCAATTGAAATTCATTTTTAGTGGTGTTAAAATGTAGGGGAAAGTAGGCACCTTAGGAAAATGGTGTCTATTGCCTGTTAATACAACTTCATGTCTCAGGAGAAATGTCATAAATTAGTGTTGGTTGGTGCTGCTGCTGTTATATATGCGTAAGGTGTTCTCATTTACACTAGTGTTTGGTTGAGAGGATTAAGGGGAAAGGGTGTGTGTTAACATATGTTTTGTTGACTCTGTTTTATTGACTTTAATTCACATTTATGTGTGTTTTAATGCAGATTTACCTGCCCATGGTATTTGGGATTGAGCAGGATGAATAGCTAATTAACTGAAGAAAAGTGATTAAAAACATTATTAACATGGCTGATCCCATGAGCTGCTCTGCTGGCAAGATAATTTTGCTCACCATTTAGCCTGCTTAAAAACTCTGTTGAAGTCAATGGCATTTAAGCAGTTTAACTGCGTGCAGAATTGCAATCCAAGTGCCTAGTTAGGACTGGGCTGTGGGGGTCAGTGACTGATGTCTGTTTGTACTTGAGTCTTAAGATGATTTGAAATGTTATGGTAATGCAGGAGCACGGGCAGGTTCTGCTCTTTGAAAAATGCAACCCCCCCTTTCCAGATATATAATAGAGATGTTGCACAAAATGGTAACAGAGCAGAATATTATGGAGCTAGAGATGGGGCATGATTGGAAGAACATTTGCATATCCTTCAAGCTTCCACCATTAGGGCCTCTGCGTTCTTAAGTTGTGAAGAAGACATTCCTACCCAGTTCCCAAAAGGGTGACCAGCTAATTCCAGACTGAACGAAAGGTGGGGTGGGTGGGGGTCGTGTCTCGGAGCAGACTGACCCGGAGAGCGATGTGTCCCGGAAAGCCCCTCCCCGTAGCATGAGGCTCCAGCCAATTGGCTGGCTAGCCCCTGCCTCACACCATGCCAGGCGGCAGTGCAAAAGCAGCAGCACTGCAAGTATGCCACCGGCCTTCTGAGAAGTGTCTACCCATAAAGTCCTCATATTATACCAGTGATGATGAACCTATGACATGCGTGTCACAGGTGACACGCGAGGTCATTTAGGCTGACATGCAGTGTTTCCCCCAGGCAGTGCTTTCCCGACACGCAGTGCTATTTTTAACCGACCACAAGTGCAGCTCCTCTGGGGTGGCCCATCCCCTTTTCCCATTTCTCCCATGCAGAAACCTTCCCATGTGACCCCCTGGCTGGCTCCTCCTCCATGAACTTGCCCGCACTTTAGCCGACAGGAGCCAAATGCCACTAGGGAGAGTGGCCTCACCCGCGCTCCAGCTGGTACTTCAGTCGACAGGAGAGGAGTGCCTTTCTTTGCGCTGGGGAAAATTCATCTGTGCTGCCCTGCCCACGCTCCAGCTGACGATCGGAATGGTACTCAGAGCTTTCCGATCGTCAGCTGTAGTGCGGGCGGGCGGCACAGACGAACTCTCCCCAACGGCATTTGGCTCCTATCAGCTGAAGTGCGGGCAAATTCAAGGAGGAGGAGCCAGCCAGGGGACCCGATGGGAGGGTTTCTGCATGGGAGAAATGGGAAAAGGGGATGGGCCACCCCAGAGGAGCTGCACTTGTGGTTGGGCTTTGGAAGGAGCAGGAGCAGAACAAAAGTAAGTCAACAAGTGAAAAGTACTTCTTACTGTAAAACCAATGTAGGCATCATGCATTATTAATACAGTTCAAAACAGTTTATCTAAGGGTCCGTTCACACAATCATTGAGGTTGCTGTTATCAAGAGGCTTCTTTCACTCTTTTGCCCCTAAGTCTCTCACATTATTGGCAGGCTAACACTCCCCCCTTCCTCACAGTACTACCTTCTCTGTTATTCAAGCCTATGTCATTAGTCATTTAATCATTTAATTGATTAACAGTGCAATCCAATCCATGTTTACTCAGAAGTAAGCCCCGCTGAGTTCAATGGGACTTACTCCCATGTAAGCATGTATAGGATTGCAGCCTAAATTAATCATTTTCGTTGTTGTCTTAAATACATTTGGCAATCTGTGCAACACAATGTGTTCTATATTTGCTTTCAGTTCAATTCAAAATTACTAGAGTAGCAATAGTAAAGGTACTATTAAAAGTTGGGGGGGGGACACACCAGCAGAGTCTAGTTAGGCATTTTCAAAATTTTTGACATACCAAGCCCAAAACGTTCGCCATCACTGTATTATACTGTACTCAAGCTTAAACATGTGAACATGGGATATAGACATATTCTTCTGCATGTTATCTTTGTTTCCATTTGATTACGTGTCTCTTTTCAGATTGTGAGCCAGGGAACTGTCTCATTCATGTTATGTAAACCACTAGGAGAACTGGTTGGGGGTTTTAAGTTTTCCCCCTGCAAACTTGGCAAAGAGGCACTTTTTAAAGCAATGGTCCTCTTCTACTTGCCAGGCCGGGGGGGGGGGGGAATAAGGAGCCACTGTGTCTCAGTGATGATACTGTGGTGCGCATCACCCCAGGTCACCTCCCACTGTCACCGCGTTACCCCTACCTCCCACTGCTGCCACGTCACCTCCCACCCCCACCCCCACCGTGTCATCCCCCGGGGTCACCGCATCACCCCCGAGGCCTCTGCGTCACCCCTCGAGGCCTCCGTGTCACCCCCTGAGGACGCCTGGTACGAGCTGGGAGAGGGTTACGGCACGTCCTCTTTGGCTGGCAGCTCGGCTGCTTCTGATGAGGCCAAAACGGCGTTTTCGCACATGCGCACAATGCCACTTGAAGCCTCTTGCCCTCAGTGACGTTGTGCGGCCCGCCCCCCACCATGCCCTTGCAACGCCAGTGTGTCTATTCACCCCAGCATAGCATCTTTTCCAGTGGCTGTTTGCTGGTGTTTCTTCGGCATCTTTTTTAGATTTTGAGCCCTTTTGGGACAGGGAGCCATTTCTTTATTTAAGTTGCTCTGAAAGCTGCTTTGTGAACTTCGTTGCTGAAGAGCCGTATAATATAAATATTTTTTATTAATACTAATAATAATGAATATAATGCATGATAATACAAATATCAGAAGCATTGCCACAATGTAAAGAACTATTCAGAAGTGCCTCCCCCCCCCCACATTCAGTGAACATGTGCAAGGAGAGTGGGGTTGCATCCACTGGTGTCATCCCTAATGCCAGTAGAGCAACCGTTCCCATCCCCGACAACTGTGTGTTTGACAGAATCTGTGACAAAGACCTTGGCACATGTGAAGCAGGTTTGGAGAGGCTCCTTTCATGTGTTCAACCAGATACATGGATATCAGGGGCATGGCTGGCAGGCAAAGACCTCCTTCCTTTCCAGACGTTTGATGTACACATGGACGGGGAATGAGCAAATGGCCTAATGTTGGCTAATTGTGCCCTCAGTGGCATCCTGACATTTGTTCTGAAGTCCTGATTGGTTGAGATCACTCCAAGAAGGAGAAGTCAGAGGGGGGGGGGGGAAGCAATGCAGCTGCATCATCCCAGGGAAACAATGGTTGCCAACAGTTTTGAACAACATGACTGAAAACAGATAAAATCAAGGATTTTTCAGGAACCGTGTCACTTCCTATAAAACATAATGTTCATTCCCAATATTTTGTGGGGTGCCATTCAAGGCAGCTCTACTCATTTTATAATGACATGATGACCCAGCTCAATAGTACAGGAAACTCTGTGCTCCTTTCGTAGGTATGCATATTCTCCTGGATCTCATTTCTATTTTTTATTGAAGTTTAACAGTTCTTCACACAATATTGCATGACATACAGTGTCCTTTCATTTATTATCTCCAACAGTTGCACTGTGTTTACTGTATGCAAAGCTGATTTTGCTTGAGAACAGTTGTTGATTTGTTTTGCCAATGAATTTGCATACTGTTTGCTTTCTGGTGGATCAAATTTGCCTGCTTGCTTAGTTTGAGAAGGCTGCAGTTTTATTTTATTTTATATTTTGCAAAGGATGACGATAACAGTCTCATTGAATTGTTCTGTAGTGAAAAGCAATAATATTGTGTGCTTTAGTTCAGTAAACATTTATTACTTCTGACTGCACATAGCCCATGTATTGTGCAAATTAATTTAAATTGCCCTTATGATCTTGTGGATGTATACAATATTTTAGCAATGGAAATACACAATGTTCCTAAAGCGACTTAGTTAAAATGAGTTGTAGATTGTGTAGTTTAAAAAAAATAATGAAAAGACCAGAGAACTAAATTCTCCTTTCACATCATTAAAGCTAATGAAGTTTCACGGATGTATCTTGGCACAAAATGGCCATAGTCTCTTATAAAGTATATTTATGAATAACCAGGAAATGATAGTTGGTTGTTGCAGTTATGGCAAAGATAAATTTGCATATTAAAATTGGATACAAATAGTTGGATCTGTACTTTATTACCCTTTTGCCCACTGTTAACCTGTATCAAATCTCATTTCTTCCACCAAGCTTCTCCTAGATTTCTGTCCTCCTCTCTCTTCTCCTCTTGTACAATGTTGTCTGCTACTAATTAATCTGTCCACCATCACTGTCTGTTATCAAGAACATGCTCTTGTCAGGAATAAGCCTTCAGGCCAGTACTCTTCCTTTGTTTTAGTGCCTCAGCCACACTAATTGTTGAGACCTGTCAAAACCTGGCTGTTGGGACTACAGTAGACCCTCGCTATCCACGTGGGGGATCCGTTCCGGACCACCACCACCCCGTGGATAGCGAGGATCCTTAGATGCTGGAGTTGAGCACCCAATTGCCCATCTACTAACTGCGGGGGCCTCTGGAGGTCTGTTCCACGTTGGCGCCAGCCTGGAAAGGCCTGCTGAGGTCTCCGTGGGCCTCTGTAAGCCTCTTCAATGCGATTTAAAGTTTCAGTAAGGAACTCAACTAACACCATTTGCTTCAATTTCAAGGTTTACCATGAGTCTCAGTTAGGCTAGTTCATTGTTTCATAAACTGATAGACCAGCGGTTCTCAAATGTTTTCCCTCCATGACCCACTTTGTCGTCAGGAATACCTTGGGCAGACACGTCATGCCCCAGAATACCTTGCGGCTTCCAGGTTGCACCAGCCCATGTCCCAGAACCCACAAGGCATTCTGGGGCATGACGCGGCCAATGAAATTAACTCCTCCCACACTGGTACCTGTTCCGTTGGTCCAATCCTGCTCCTGGTGGCAGCACTCGACAAAGGTGCAGTTGAAGTGCAGGGAGGAGAGGTAGCTGGTCAGCACCGATGCAGCGCCGATGGCGGTGCCCACACTGATGTGCTCCAAGGTAACTGAGCATAGCGGGGCCCCACTTCCAGCAGGAGCAGCATGAGGGGCTCCAACAGGAGCTTGGGCTCCTCAAAAACTGGAGTGCTTCCCTGGGCGCCTGGGCAGCACTGCGAACTACAAATTCTAGCGTCCATCATGTCACTTCCATCCGGCGGCCACGTTGGAAAGGGAGCAGCCCGCCTGCCCACGAGTCACACTTTCACCCTGTCTTATTACCACCACTTGCCTCCATTTCTGTCAAGGGCGAAATAACCTTTCTCTCTCCTGCCTGATTCTAGTTAGCTAGGAACGCAACCATGTTAAAAGGTTGCAGTCTTAGATGCACCTTCTGGGGAGCTGTGTTGCCACTGGGTAGTGCCCCATAATGCACACAGCCCACAACCCACCCAAAATCGGTTTCTGACTCACTTGTGGGTCGCGACCCACAGTTTGAGAACTGCTGTGATAGACTACACTTTGTGAAGTAGGCTGATCTCAGCCCTTTTAGAGAGGAGTTGTTTATAAACAAGTTCAACTTTGCATTAAGTTAGTATTCTACTGTGCTAGTGACGAAATTGCCCTAACAATACATTTTTAAGACACTCTGATGTAGGTTATATGAAACAGATGTATGGGGATAATGAGAGCATGGCAGGAACAGCTGAGACTTCAGTTTTATATACAGTACATTTAAATACTCCATAGATTTCCTGCAAAAGAAAGCTGAATTCTCTTATAGCAGACAAGGCAAAAATGTGGCGTGGGAGATGGAGCAAACTTGAAACGTATCTGTCAAAGAAAGAGGAGCTAATTGTCTCCATGCCTCATAGAAGAGACATAAGCAAAATGCATGGCTTTGCATTTTATGCTCTAAAGGGATTAATGGGATTTCTGAGTTAGTGGTAGAACAAGAAATCTGTTTGCAGAGGGAGCTTCAGGACTTTCCATAAATCACAGCACCAGGAATAGAAAGAGGTGAGCTTCAACTTTCTTCCCCATTTACAATTCTCTGCTGAAACACAGAGCAGGGAGGTTCCAGGTGTTTCTTTGCCTCTTTATCTTAGGAAACGTTTTACCATTGGATGCTGTATGCAATTGTATTTTGGTGGCCAGGATTTTAGACAGTATGAATGCTGAGTTTTAATAATTACAAGGACTTTACATTCTCAATACATTGTTATTCATCCTTAGGTGGGCAGGGTACAAATAAAATGGGAAAACACTTTAAATAATGACATAAATGAAATTAAGCTGTGTCAAGTCATCCAGTTTTAGGAGGCACTATGATAACTATGCCATACCCTATCTGTTATATAAAAAACAATTTTATTTTCTTGTGTCTAATAAGCTATACTATTAAGCCAATAAGCTGTAAAATTTACCAATCAGTAAAACAAGGCCAGTGGATGGCGCAGTGGGTTAAACCGCTGAACCATGAGCTGTCGATCGAAAGGTCGGCAGTTCGAATCCGCGACGGGGTGAGTTCTTGTTCCTTGGCCAGCTCCTGCCAACCTAGCAGTTCCAAAGCATGTCAATGCGAGTAGATAAATAGGTACCACTTGCAGGAAGGTAAACAACGCTCCATGTTCCAGCCACATGCTACGCGCTGCAGCAAGGAGAGTCATGCCGGCCACATGACCACGGAGGCGTCTTCGGACAACGCTGGCTCTTTGGCTTTGAAATGGGGATGAGCACCACACCCTAAAGTCGGACACGACTGGACTTGTCAGGGGTCACCTTTACCTTTACCTTACAGTTGTGCTATCCACAGGGGATCTGTTCCAGACCCCTCGCGGATAGCGATGATCCATGGATACCGGGGTCCACCGAAAAAGCCTTTACAAAGGAAAAAAGCCCCCAAATCTTTAAAAAGCCCTTTAAAAAGCCAAACCGCTGCATTTTCAAACCTCCACGGGGCTTCTGCAGCCTTAGCGACCCACTTCTGGACCGTGCAAAGGCTCTTCCCCACTCCCAGTCTTTTCCCAGGGTACATTTGGGCTGTGTATATTTTGTCCTTGTGTAATGGACATGTTAAACTATGGGCACAGAATCTGGGTCAGGAGTCAGCCATGGCTGTCAGAGTTGCATTGCTTCAGGCTTCTAGATGGAACAATGCCTAATTGGATAGATTGGAACAGTTAAATATATTAAAGTAATATTGGAGTGCCTCAGTCATACCAGAGCATTACAACCCCTGGTTACTTATATTTCTTGTCATGTTCAAATTACAATGAATCCATCAAAATGTTCAGAGTTTTTAAAGTATGACTATGATGATACACAGCTCCACACATGCAAGGGACTTCCGATTTTCTTCTGTGAGAAAGGGAACTTGGGCACACCCAGTGCAGAATGGGATGATAAAGAGACCAAAAATGTTGGTACATGATAAACGAAACACACTTGTCTTGTTGGGTTTTGTATCAAATTTTAACCTGGCACAGTTATAATGGCCATGCTTAGTTCCAAGTATTTCATCCACGAAAAAATAGAACAGTTGGAAGTAAAGTATGAGAGACACAAGCCTGACATAAGCTTACAGGAGGGATATTACTTGAAGAGAGCACTCTGCCCTTTATTACTGAACAACAATACTTCAAAAGAAAGAAAGCATAAGAATCTTCTGGAAGGGAACTCTTAAAAGCATCTTTGAAATCATGTTTCAGCTTTCGAAAATATAGCATCTAAGCTGTTTTTGTAAAAGTCTGGAGACTTTTAACTGTCAGCAAATAGTTTTTTACTGTCTTAAAAGTGGAAGCAAATCTTCAAGATATGTATTGACCAAACACTTAGCTTTGTAAATATCTCACTATAAATATCTCATCATTCAAAAAATGGACAAGAATACTGGGGCTGTTATATCACTTTCCACAATATTTCTTAATCGCACACCTAAATGTTTTGGCCGGGTTCAGGCAATCATCTAAACCACAATTTAGAAACAAACCAGAATTAATCAAAAATTAGAACCCTGGTTTGTGAACTAACTACAGTTAGGACAAAGTAGATTAACAACCCAATCCTATTGTGCTTCACTGCTGCCAGAACTAGAATTCCGGCAGTGGTACCTGCCTTGCGGCAGTTGCAAACAGTACTGTGGCGCAGGTCTGATGAGACCCATTGGCAATTGGGAGGGTTATTTCTTTATTTATTTAAAAAAATTATATCCTGCCTTATCCTATGCCGAGGCAAATGCCCAAGGTGGCTGGTTATGGAGTGGAAAGGAAAATAATTTTCCTTTTCCCTCCCAAGCATAGCCACCATAGCATACAGTGCCACCTGTTTCAGCGCGGCTTCATGCTATGCTGTGGAAAGGATAGGACTGGGCTGTAAGGCTGTAATCCTATACACACCGTCCTGGAAGAAAGTCTCACTGACGGTGCAATCCTGATCTTTTCCAGTGCTGGCGCTGCAGCATCAGTGCTGGCCTATAGTGTTGCAAATGTGCTGTAAAGCATGTTTGCAGCACCCTGTGAGTAGGCAGCGCCAGCAGAAAGGCCTGCGCCGTCACCACATTCATAAGCCCTGTGTGCCGGAGCAGGTAAGGCCACTCTGAGCGGCGTGGGGGCTGAGGGAGGGGCGTAATGGAGGGAGTGCAGGGGTGGGCCGATTTGGCCCGGGAAGAGTTGGGTTTGGCGTTGCTGGCAAATGCCAAATCCTATACTCCCTCCCTGGCCTGTCTCGATTACATGGGGCTTCTTGGGTCTGTGCCAGCAAAATAGCTGGTGTGGACCCGAGTAGCCCCATTGTGGAGGCTGGGGCTTTACTCAGGGGTAAGGGTACAAATGTCTGCTTACTCCGTTGAGACATCCCCAGCCCACTCCTCTCCAGCACAGGATACAGGATATTGTGCTGAAAGTTACTGGATAATGGAAAATAAGAGTATTGGCGTGGACCCGAGCAGACCCGTTTGGGAGTCTGGGGCTTTACCTGGGGTGGGGTAAGGGAACAAAAGTTCCCTTACCTTGAGGAGCCCTCCAACCCCACCTACTCTGCTCAGGATCCAGCATTGCCAGAGCCGGCATAGCTAGATGATGATCGCTGTGCAGAGCGTAGGATAAGATTGGGCTACCGGTCACCTGAGAGCAGTCTTTTAATTATATAACGTATTTTCAAGAAAAATAGCCCATGTGAAAAACTCTTCTTGGTAGTTGCCTGACAGTTATAGTTTCTGTTTCTCTCTCGATTGATGTTTGGCTGCATTTTTCATAGTTGGAATTCATTGTCCATTAGATAAATACATCTACTGAGTTTTTAAAAACTCTACCTAAAATATACATAATCCCAATTCAGAGGTTGAAGAGAGTTCAAGGACTGTTCTTTCATGAGCACTGATTGCATAATTGAAAGGAGCTGTGAAGACAAGCCCTTAATTTAACCTGTATACTGGCATGCAAATTCGTACTCTAGGTCTGTGTGCTTTAGATTATATTCATAGAGCTATTTTTGAGATTTAAGTGAAGTAATTGACATATACTGTACTTTAACACTCTTTGTTGACAGTCCCTGTTGTTGAATAATGTCTTGGTAAATAATGCCCTTGGTAAATAATGTCTCCCCTGGGTTTGTTTGTTTGTTTGTTTGTTTTTATACATACATACATACATACATACATACATACATACATACATACATACATACATACATACATTCTGGAGAGTTTGGGAGGATGTCATACATGAGTGCAACTTCCTGCTAGATTTGTCATCCAGGTTTCTGCTCCTTTGCCATGTTTCAGTTTCAAAACATACTCATGGACACTTACTCTGACCTCTAAGGTGCTACTGCACTACTATTGAGTATCCAGGTAGTAAATGCAGTTTGAGTGTGCTTGAGTTGCATGTATTCCATTACGGTACAATCATTTCTGTTGTGAGCTGAAATGTTCTTACATTTTACAAGGCAAAATAATAATAATAATAATAATAATAATAATAATAATAATAATAATAATGGTCAGTTGACTAGCACACCTGTTTCTGAAGCCAGTGCGAAGCAGTTTCTAGCAGCATAAACAGGCAATGTAGAAGAACCTCCAACCATCTATAATAGGTGGAACATGGAGGCTTAGGCACTGATCCCTGATGTGAGAACATTGCTCCTATTTTTGTTTGTGAAATATTTGTGCATATACGGTATATTCATTGTTTCCCTTAGCAGAGCAGAAAGGAGCAGACTGCAAATCATTGTGTTGGATTTTTATTTATTTATTTTTTTTACTGAGAGATGAAGTTGTCTTTTTCGTATGTACAGTACTGAACAATCTCATCATCCCGAAGTCATTCTCCACGTCAGGTCTTCCCTTCTTATGAACTTTTGTCCTCTCATTATTTTTATCTACAGGATTTAGGACGAATAGCAAGAATAGTAACCAGCATGAAAGATTCAGCTGGACAGTTAAGCATTTAAAAACTTACTGTTTATTTTCAGTCTCCTTTTCTGCACCCTTTTTTCCCCTCAGAGAGTCTGCTAGAATTTTCAGAAGCGTCTGTTTGATAATGAAGTAACAGAGATAAGAGGGGTTTTTTTTAAAAAAAAATCCGGTATCTATTCATATGCAGCTGATTAGATAGGCATTGACATTTTATTTTTAGTGAGTACATTTACACAGATACAATTGCCAGAAGAGATATCTTTTACCCTTCTGCATGTCTTTAGTTCCCACTTCAGTGAGCAATTTTACTATCTTGTTTGTTTGCTCCTACGCTTTTCTGGATAAAAGGACATTCAAGAGAAAATTTAAAAGTATCTTTCAGAATTGCCAGTACAGAAGTTACTTCTGTTTCACAAAAACTAACTAACTAAATAAATAAATAAATAATTTTTTTTTTTTGGGGGGACAGTAAAGGAATCACCAAACAATCACCCTTCGGACGCTCTGAGACCGGCCCGGGAGCCGGCCTCGGAGCGTCCGACCCCGTCGGCGCTCCAGGGCCTTCTGAAAGAAGGCCCACGCAGCGCGTTCATCCGGGTGTTTTCCGGATTTTTGCTCATGCGCAGAGACCGTTTTGAGGGCTTTTTGCCCTCAAAACGGTCTCTGCGCATGCGCGTTCATGGTTTTCACCCTGGCGGCCCACACCCGCCACGCTCCAGTGACGCCAGTGGCTGCAAATCAATGAAAACAACAAAAACAGAGCATAATATGATGAAAAACAGCACAGCACAAGGGGAAAATAAAAAATGTAGGTAATGGAACATGGTTTTACTAGTAAAGTTGACTAATCAGAAGTTGACTAATCAGTAAAGTTGGTCAAAATCAGAGAGGAAAGACAACCAGACAAGTTTATTCTTTCATGAATTTTATTTGTACATTCTTGAAATAACAAAGTTCAAAATAGCATGCATCCTTTTGTATTACTGGATACATTTTGATTCAGTCTTCATTTATTGTAAGAATGATTGGCTTGGAATAATATGCTGGCTTTAAAAAAATGGTAGTTATGTAAACTGGCAGAGCTCCTGCTCTGCTGGCCTAAAGCATCGCAAACATGCTGTAAAGCACGTTTGCGATGACTCGGGATTAAGCGGCGCTGGTGCGGAGGCTGGCACCTCTCACTCCGCTGCGGAACTCACCTGGCTCTAGCCACCACAGGTAAGTCCCGTGCCAGTCAGTCCAGGTGTGGGACAGGGTGGTGAGGGAGGGGGCTATTGGCCGCCCCAGGCTGGGAGGGGGTGGGAATATCGGTGGCAATATCCTGAGCCCCTTCCCTGCCTGTGCCAGCATTGCACCACCTCCCCGAATGCACACCAGATCTGGACCTGGCGTGCATCCGAGGAGGCCCATAGGCTATGAATGTCCCTTTCTCCCAAGGTGCAGCCTAGCAGCCCTGGGGCAGCCTGCAATGGGCTTAGGATACAGTAGCCACGGCTGCGTATCTTTACACAGGATTGCGCTGTAAATCTGGTTATTGCATTCTTTACTATGTTAATCATTTTTGTCTGTATAAATATTTCAATATAATAACAACTTTTCAACCACAGTAACAAGAAATATTGCACTGGATGGCAGGTACTTTGAGATGCTGGATGCATTTGGGAAGCTGGAAATCACATATATCTTTAGGCTGCAGATCTGTGCTCCCCCACTGCCTCTGCAGCATATCCTTGTAAAGCAGGCAACTGTATGATTCACCCTATCTCTGCCATCCTTCATCCCTATTTTTTGAGATGGATGGGTTGAGATGGCACATAGAGTGCCTGCATTACACACAAACTCTTCCACATTCCACAGTGAGTGTGCTATTTCCACTTTTCCTATCATGTTAACATAACAAACTTTGAGATATAGTAGCTGCCAAGGCTGAGACCTGTGAATTTCTACATTGCTTATACAATTAGACCACCTCATCAGTGAACAATATAATGAACTGTCACATCTGAATGGGCTTTAAACATATTCTTGTGCATGGCTGGTTTGAAAATACCAATTATGTTTGAATTTACTGTTTGATTAGAGTAGTATACTTTCCTATATTTACTTTGAGCAGAGACTAAACAAAGCCTACACATTGATCAAGAACAATATCCTTGGAATGCATTGTCTTATTAGATAAACATAGGGTTACCATATTTTCCCCACCCCCAACCGGGACCACCCTCCACAGTCAATAAAAAATAAAAAATAAATTTAATAAAAAAATAATTTTAATACTAAAGGGGGCGCGAAGTGCCCTCTATTGCGGCGCGAAGCGCGTTTGAAATTTTTAATTATTTAATTAATTTCCCTATTAAAAATTAAATAAATTAGCTTTACTTACCCTTGCGCTGCTGCTCCCCGCGCTGCTGCTGCTGCTCCCTGCATCCTCGCGCTGCTGCTCCCCGTCGAGCGCCGGCAAGCAGGCTTTGCGGCCCGTGTGGAGCCGGTGGGAGAGCGGGCGGACGACAGCCTACAGGCGCGCATGGCACGGGCAGCTGCAGGCTGGCCCGGTCTCCCACCGGCACCGCACGGAGCCGCTGGGAGACCGGGCGAAACACAGCGTGCGCGGCACGGGCAGCAGGCTGTCATTCGCCCGCTCCCTCACTGGCTCCGTGCTAGTGAGAGAGCGGGCGGACGACACCCGCTCGCCGCCATCTTCTTTTTTTAAAACTTACCCGGGCGCCGGCAGCATCTTCGATCACGAAATCTCGTGTGATCCAAGATGTCGGTGCCCAAATCTCATGAGGGCATCATGCCCTCACGAGATTTGGGTGCCGACATCTTGGATCTCTCGAGATTTCGTGATCCAAGATGCCGGCGCCCGGGTAAGTTTTTTTTTTAAAAAAGATTGCGGCGGCAGCCATTCCTCCCGGAGAACCGGGCCAGGACAAAACCGGGAATCGTAGCCGATTCCCAGGACTGTCCCGGTTTTTCCGGGACGGATGGTAAGCCTAGATAAACATGGTGGTGGTGGGTCCGTACTTCATGCTTTGTGTGCCAGACTGCCTGAGGTTTCCAACCCCTGGCATCTCCGGTTAAGAAACAATCTTCATTGTTCACCAGATCTAGCATAAAACTCTGCCTGAGGCCTCAGAGAGCTGCCAGTCAGAGGAAATAGTATTTGGCTAGGTTGACCAGTGGTCTAACTCGAATGGGCACCTTCGAATGCTCACTAGTTCCATAATTATATTTTTCATAGAATAGAAACAGTTAAAAGATCCTAGGACTGGGTTCTATTACTGAAACTGTTTGATTGAATTGGGTGTTGTGATGGGGTGGCTTGATCTCGGATTCTCACAACTTCAGGGGTCCTGTGTCTTAACATTTGTCTTTATCTGCTATCCAGCTGTTACACAGTTGGATACTAGAGGTTGTTTCAGTCCGAGTTCCGGCAAAAGACAGTGGATGAGAGCAGATTTGTGCTCTTACCCATCCATTTCAATAGGGCTTACTCAGGACAGGTTCCTGCTGGTTTGTGCCCATTACTTGTGCCAATATAAAATTCATGTCAAATACATGTAAATTGAATTTAAACTTGGGACATTTTACAGCAGCACTATAATTTTCAATCAAATTAAATGCACGAGATAAACATTTTTCTAGTGTTAACTGAACAGAGCTATCATGAAATCCAGCTTATCTTAACAGAAAGGCATATGGTCAGAGACATCTGATGGGTTCTGCCAACAACAAATCAAACAAAAACAGAATCTACACAATTTTATTCCAGTTGATAAAGCTCTTGTACTGACTATTGGTTTTGCCTAAAAAGTAACAAGAGTGACTTGGATGCAGAATCCCGAGCATCCCCTTGGGGCAATGCTCGGGGTTTACACAGTTGGCTGGTGACACACAAGAGGGGAGAGGAGGGGCGGTGACGCCCCCTGTTAGGTGCCAGGGGAGGAGTGTGGGAGGAACCGGTACCTGAGGTTGCTCCATCCCACACTCCTCCCAGTCTTACCTGAGCGCAGCAATGGTTAACGCACCCGCCCTCCCTATGTACAGTCTGGGCTACGCTGGCCGCCCGTTTGGGGGCCGGGTAGGAATTTTTCTGCATACCCGATTGGCCTAGGTGTGTAGTTTTTTCACCTACCTCTGACTGTAGTGGGCGTCATGTTGTCTCTTTACTAACCGGTCACTAACTGGCTGGGGGTCATGGGTAAGAAGGCTTGAAACTGGGTTGAGGGAGTGAACCCGAGGGCAGCAAGGTCAAGGGATGCACCCCCCAGTTGCCCTCCGGCACGGGGACCTGTGGGGGGGCCCTGGGCTGGGATCACGTGAGCTTCCCTAGGGCCCGCCGCCTCGGGGCGGTGCAGCGGTTCCTGCTGTCCTGGCCCACTAGGGGTCGGCGTGGATGAGTCGGCTTCCTCAGGCGAGGGGCGATGACTCGGAGTCTGGGTTGTAACTCCGCCCGGGCAGTCCTTAGGATGCCCCATGTCAGCGCTTCTCACGTGCGCGTTACACCCTGACCCCGGCCTGTAGATCTCCTCTTTACTATGATCTTGCCTTCCTGTATTTCAATAAAGTGACCTTTATACCCATAACAGGTCTTGTGTGTTTAATCAGGCGTACCCGGGTAAAGTCTGGTGTGTTGACAGAGGGACTTTTAGGGCTTTGTTGCTTGCACCCCATGGTCGGCCAAACTTCAGGGTTAACTGGGGTCCACAGACTATATGGTCCACTTACCCTGCCACTCTGCTGTCGTCTGGTAGGAGCAGTGTGTCATCATGATGCATGGGCAACTATGTAAAAATCACCTTTCAGCACTATCAGAAGAGGCCAAGTTGGTCCATACAGTGGCATGGATGTGTAAATGTGATATACGGTAGAAGAATGGCTACTTTTATATCTCCATGGAAGAGTGGCTTGTTTTATATCTCCATTTTCCAGTCAGCGCTTGCCCACTGCACAGGAAACACAGAAATCCAGCCAAGTGGGTATCTCCAAATTGCAGATATATTTCTCGCACTATTGTAGCTCTACCTAGTCATGAGGGCAGTGTAACCGACTTTGAGCAAATGAAGCGAGGAAGTGCTGGGGCATGTGGACTACTGAATACGTCTGTGGACATGCTGTTGCATGTCCACTTCGTAGAGTTGCAGTCAACTATCGTTGCAGTCAACTATGTGATCCATGTCATGGTCTTATGGAAGTCCTACACTTCAGAGCTGTTGAGTTACCCCTTTGGCGTTTCCTGCAATTCACTTCATACAAACATCTAATGATAAACTCAGTTATCCATCAAGAGGAGAAAATCCTTTGTAACATTGGACAAAAGCTCTACTCATCTTTCAATGATGGTACTTAACTGTGTCAGTATTTGTGTCTTACTGAAGAGCTTTTCTTACATAAACTTCAAGATGTAAAACAAAATCTTAATGGGGGCTCATGTTATCTTAGTGAGGCTACACACTGGTAATTACTATGTTATCTCAAGTTGGCTGTGCTCCATAGCGCACAAATGATTTTTTTTAAAAATTGCTGGTGTATAGCTTGTCATTTGTTTGAAATTTTAAATTGCTTTTGATTCACCCGTACATGACAACGAGATAACTGTCCACAATGTAAAAATCAGGACTTCACCACTGTGTTTTTTTCTATCAAGCATTCAATAGATTCCTTTTTCCTTGTTCTTCATGTGTTCCTTATCGAAGGTACCAACTGTGATAGAGATTAGTTTTTAAGCCAGTGCTTCTTAGGCAACAAAGTGTAGCAGCAAAATATAAAAAAGCTCCAAGGGTTTTCTATTGAACATGCATGCACAATAACTGTGCCAGAGTTTTCTTTTATAAATTATTTGACACATAGGTTTAAAATGCAAGAGTCGTTCTGCTTCTTGTCTCTTCTGCACTTTTAAAGCTCTGTCCACTTACTGATGCTGATTAGAATTAATTGGACCACTTCCAGAATGTTTTATTCCATATATGCAAAAGTGATAGGATCAGAGACCAACCCATCTCATAGTTATAATCTTCACCATCACATAATGCTGTGTCTTTAGTATGAACAATGCAGTCTGGGCCTTCGATGAGAGCCACCAAATGTCTTTTAGAGCAGAATCTTAAAACGAATGAGCAAAGTTGTATCCAGAAAGTAGAATTATGCAGAGGCATCGTTAAGGGGGGGCGGGGCCCCAAGGCGATGGGCTGCCAAGCGGCGGGGGGTGTACTTGCCTCCGGATCCCCTCTGCTGCTTTTTGTCCTCTTGTAGATGTCTTCGGCCACAAGATCGGCCCACCTGCCTGCCCGGATGCCGTTTGGCTCTGAAATAAGGTCTGAAAGCATGTGTGTGTGTGTGTGTGTGTGTGTGTGTGTGTGTGTGTTTGCACCGCGCTGCCAAATTTCAGCTGCAGCACGTGAAAATGACATCACGCCCACAGGGGGCGGGGCTTGTGGCATCATGTGGGGTGTTGCGCCAGAGGCCACTGGAATGATGTATGGTACCATCCCCCATCATGGTTTCCACACTTCCTGCCATTTAGTTTTTTACTTCTTGGGACAGCAGATTTTCAACAGTAGCATTATGGAGAAGAGGAAACATTTTCAGGCACAAAACTGGTCCTTCTGAGCATTGTTGTATTTCATTATCTTCCATTTATATTGACTAGCCTGGGCTGACTATTTGTGCCACTGGAATTAAAGCAAATGAGAAAAGGTCTAGAGATGATCAAATTCTGTCCTCCCACTGCCATATCTCCCTCTGCCTAATACACAAGAGATAAACAGCATCCCTTACCAATTTCTCCCGTGGGAAATCCCCCCCCCAACACATACCAGAACCCTGACCCACCAACTCACACAGATAGCAAAATACACTAATTCCCTCCACAGAACATCCAACAGACTACAAAAGATATACAGGAGGCTTAACATAAACAGCATCCCTTACCAATTTCTCCCGTGGGAAACCCCCCCCCCCCAACACATACCAGAACCCTGACCCACCAACTCACACAGATAGCAAAATACACTAATTCCCTCCACAGAACATCCAACAGACTACAAAAGATATACAGGAGGCTTAACATAAAGGCAACTGCAAAAGTCCATGTAAGGAATTGGAGCCCGTTCCATGTTGCATATGGGATTGAACATAGGGGACAGAGGGCAGACTACCATTCAACCAATTCATAACCCTACATTCAGTTTTTCCAGTTCAGCTCTCCTCTCACCAGAACATCTCTGGTTGAGCCAGGAAGCCTGCACTCATAAGAATCCCTGGGAAACAAATTCAGGGACAGGTGCTAAAGGCCAGAGGTGAAACTAGACTGGAGCGAAGGCAAGTAGTTCTGCAAGACTCCGTTACACCGGAGTCAGCGGCCCCTCCCCTTTGCTGTTGGAGCCATTCCGGAAGCGACAGGGGAGTGTCCTGCGTGTTGCCATTGCCGCCAGAATGGCTCCAACAGCAAGGGGGAGGGGCTGTTGACTCCGATGTAACGGAGTCTTACAGATCTACTTGTCTCTGCTCCAGTCTAGGTACGCCACTGCTAAAGGCACTATTAGGCTCTTCTGCTCTATTTCGGAGCCAAACGGTAGCAAAGGTGGGAGGACCCACTGTCATGCCACCCTCGCAGTGTTTTCATGATTGCCACCAAAAACACTAAGAGGTGCACGGAGGCCACCCCCCTCGCCTGGAGCACAGAGTGGCCCACACTAGCCGCTCTACATTAACTATCAGATAAAGAACTCTGGGGGCAAATGGTTGTAGTGTACAGTTTCTTCCCCAATCCAGCTATCAGGGTGAAATCCTGTGTCAGGATCCGGCTGGTGCTGGATCCCATCTCCGCTCTGGACCTCCATGCAGCGGACCGGATGTTTACTCGGGTGTAAACCAGGGTGGCCCTATCAAGTCAAGTTTATTAGGTTAAATAGCACATTGCCATACACCTATAAAATTAAAATTTAAAAACACATTGAAACAAAATTTGCCATACACCTATGAAGTTGAACTTATACACACAATAAAACAGAAATTTGCCACATCTACCACACATTCTTTACAAAAACTACTTAAAAATATTTTCAGCCTTAAAGAATCAGAGAACATTGAATATCTTTGCAACCATTTCTTTAAAAAAACGTTCTCTAGCTGTTTCATATTTAGGACAATAGAAAAAAACATGTAGCAATGAATCTAATTCATTCAAAAAACAGTCACAATATCGTTGGTCAGATGGTATCTTTTGAAAACGACCTTTCATCTGCGCAGTTGGTAATGCGTTACAACGTGCAATCATATAAGCCCGCCTAAATTTAGGCACTGTAAGCATATTGAAGTATAAAGGTAGAGTAAATTCTACCGGAGACCTTATTCCTGAATAAGATGGAGAACATGTCCGCTTAGCCTCTAATTGGAGACAATCCCAATCCAAAGTGGTTAATTTTCCCACTAATGATGACCGTTGTCTTTCGTTCAGATCTCCTATTCTCAGTAGGGCGGCCCTATTGGTCTCTGTGTAACGGCCGAGCTGGCCTGGCGGGGATGGGGATATGGCGGACACCATCCCCGCCCCCTCCCAGGCCGGCTTGCCCAATGGGCCCCCTCCCTCGCTGCCCAGACTGCCCATGTGGCTGCCGACGAGAGCCTTACCTTTCTCCAGCGGCCGCATGCTCGTCCCGGGGCGGAGTGAGGGCGGCCGGCCTTGCGCTGGTCTCCCTTACTCTAAGTAACGCCTAAAGTAAGGGCAGGACGTCTGGCTCAGTTGATAAAGTGTTCATCTCACAAATCCCTGAAGATCTGAAGAACAGCAGTTCAAGATGGCCGGAAGTCTGTCGGAGAGCTGCTGGCACGTCAAGCCGATAAGCTGCAGAGCCTCTGTGGGGGAGTGGAACTGCAGCTGCAGCACTTGAGTGACAATCAAGGTTGCCTGTGTCAGCTGAAGCGTGTTGAGGCAAACGCGAGAGAGAGAGAGAGAGAGAGAGAAAGAGAGAGAGAGAGAGCTGGACTGTGAAAGCAACATCTCAAATGAAGGGTTCTACAAAAAATTAGAACATTATTATATTGTAAAAACTCCTTGGGGTTTAGAAAAGCCTGCCCATGTACACCGCCTTGAATTAAAGTCGGCGGAGAAATCCAATGACCAGAAAGGCGGTATATAAATACTGTATATTATTATTATTATTATTATTATTATTATTATTATTATTATTAAAGTAGGTGCAAACGTGTCTTATGGCATATTTGCGACAGCTTCCGGCGCCTGAGCGCCTGCTCCGGCACCGGAAACGTACCCAGGATTTCGCTGTCAGTCTGTTAAGACACAACCCTGTTAGAAAAGTGCAGTTGTCTAGGAGGGAGAGTACAAGGATCTGAATTTAATCTTCCCACACTCCTCTGTCCCTGACAAATAGCTGATTGCTGTGATTGCAAACACATATGGCCCTGTCAAACAAAGATGGATCAGGGCCTCTATTTTCCGACTGTGTGATTTAGCTCAGGAACTTGTGGATCAGGATTTGTTTTCCATTTGAAAAGAGCCCCAGCTAAGATCAAGTAATCAAGGTAGATATATTGGATTGCATCCTAATTGTTGATGTGGAGGCTCTGTATCGCTCCAAGCTCCTGCTGTGAATGAGGGAGAGTTGCACTTAAACACATTTTCTTTGCTGGTGGTTCTTAGCTGCTCATTGTGGGCGACTGTCGCTGCACTTGTGGTGATCTACGATGGTAAGCCAAATTATCGCCTTGACAGGGAGAACTCATCACAGAGGCTGTATTCAGGGTTACCATGATGACCATGGCAGTCATCGTGCAAGTAATGTGTGCTCTGGTTTTGTTTGATGTCACAATAGATTTGTTGCTCCTACACAACTCTGCAGTGCAAGTGGTATCTGCTTGTGGCAAATTGCATTGCAGATGATATAGGCTGTTGCGTAGATGTATGGTTTTGTCTTTTGGGCAGGGTGTTGGAATAATGGCCATTTGGTCCCTTAGAACCATAGTCCCTTAATAGGCACATATATCCCAATTTTATCATAATGATCTCCCTCCAGACTCCTATTAAGTCACCATTTGTTTGAATTTACTTCACATACTATCGAAGCCAGAGGGGGCTGTAGACTATTTTTCCTATCAAAATCTCATTTTGAAGCATCGTCAGGATTGCAGTGAAGCCAAAGCAGATGCCATGCCTTTTCTTTGCTTCTGAAAGAAAATAAAGATTTATGGATGAACTTGCTTTCAAAATAATGGCCTGCAGGAAAATAAATAGTTTATGTTCTTAAATCACAGTATCTCTGGTTTGTTTTAAAAAATGAAATTAATATAAGATGCTCTATGGGTCAGTGAAAATCAATGTGAGTTTTGTCCTTGACTAGAGCAAGCTGTGGACTACCCCCAGAAGGAATAATTTCCTATACATAGATAGCTAATTTACCCGGAATATATTGTTCATGAATTTAAGTTTCATCGATCCTTTTTTTCTTTCTATGGTTGTTTGCTTAATAAGACTATGCCTCTCTGCTTAGCCACAGAGCAGAAAATCTGTGTTTTTCCTCCCTTATAATACTGATCTTTATGGCTATAATTCCAATTTTTATGGTTCTGCAAGGAAGCCTGAAAAGCCTAGCTGTGCCCAGATTCACAATTGCCTTCAGAACAAAAAGAAACCTGTCAGTCTCTAAAAAGCTCTCTCCTTGTATTTAAGGGGACAAATTCAGATGTGTTTTGTATCACTAAGCAAAATAAGAATCAATGTGATTTGATTTCTTTGTCAATTGTAATTAGCTTTTCATAATTACAATCATTTCCTACACAGTTTCATTGCTGTTGAGTTAAAATGACTTTCTTACAGCAGCTATAATATACCTTCCTTCCCACTCTGACAATCAGAGTACATTCATCTCTTTGGCATCTCCCAAAATTCAAACTTGGAGTTGTAGCTCACAGCTGGGCAGCCCAATACTGTTTCCCCTGCCCTGGGCCACATGGCCCACCCCGAATCCTATCCCCGGAGCGTGCGCTCTGCCGCTCTAAAGTTAGTGAGGATTGCGCCAACAAACATATGGAAGGTAGCTCTTCTCACATGAATGGAAAACCTGCAAGTTGTGATGTTCCAGTTCATGGAACAGGAGCTACATGAGTTACATCACAATCCTATACAGGTGGGCCCCCGTATCCACTGATTCGCTATCCACGGTTTCAGTTATCCACGGATCGTGGGGACCCCCCCCCCAGGCTTTTACTTTTTTCCCCAGTAAGCTTCGTTTCTTCCTTAAAGAAACAGGAGAAGCAGCCTCTGGTTGCTTATTACAGGCAAGTAGAACAAGACTAAGAACTAGAGAGGCTCTGCAAGGTTAACAGAAACCTTGCAGAGCCTCTCTAGGACTTAGTCTTGTTCTACTTGCCTGCAATGGAGGCTGCTTCTCTGTTTGTTTTAAGGAAGAAACAAAGCTTGCTGAAAGAAAAATAAGAGCTGGGGGGGGGCAAGGATGCCTGCCTGCAGGGGAGGCAGGGTGGGGGGGGCCCTCAGGAAACCATGGAGGGGGTGTTCGCTCTTATCCACGGTTTCAAGTATCCACGGAGGGGCCTGGAACATATCCCCAGCGGATATGGGGGCCCACCTGTGTATATATCTACTCAGAAGTAAGCCCTGTTCAGTACAATGGACCATACTCTCAGTAAAGTGTGCATAGGATTGCAGCTTAGCTCACTCAGGAGTGTTCCGCTGCATCTTGGCCGGGGCAACCAACACCTCTGGCATTCATCCTGTCCCTCTCATCCAGTGGCGTCGCTAGCCCAAAATTTAGTAAGGGCCCACCCTCCACTTTTCGCCCCTCCCTTTGCTTTTTTTGGTACACTCCCTGGCGCCGCCAAAGGCGGCACCCGGCGATGGGGGGGGCACATTTTTCACATTTTATTTATTTCCCCCCTATGGGCAAAATTTCCCCCCTCGCCTCCTCTATGGGCGCTCGCTCCTCCAGAGGAGCAAGGTCTCAACCCTCCAACTCTCAGCCGGAACGGGGAGCTGCATCCCCTCCTCCTTCTCCCCGATTCCCCCCACGCAACACCCGATGATGATGCAACGTGTGCGGCACGGACTCACTCTGCAGCTTCTATGGGGCTGATCTTCTCTCCCTCCTTCTCCCACAGCGAGTAGTGGCCAACTCGGACCGCGGCTGTGACGCTGGGCGCGCGCGCATCCAAACAAGTGCTCCAAACCTCCAAACGGCGTCCAAACAAGTGCTCCAAGTGCTCCAAATGTCGCCTCTCAACGACGCTCTCGGACTCGAAAGCAGGCTGCAGGCAACCAGGCACTCCAGGCTGCTTTGAGTCCGAGAGCGTCGTCGTTGAGAGGCGCCGCGCGCGCCACGCGCCCAGTGTCAGAGCCGTGGTCCGAGTTGGCCACTCGCTGTGGGGGAAGGAGGGAGAGAAGATCAGCCCTATAGAAACTGCAGAGTGAGTCCGTGTCACACACGTTGCATCATCGGGTATTGCGTGGGGGGAATCGGGGAGAAGGAGGAGGGGATGCAGCTCCCCGTTCCGGCTGAGAATTGGAGAGTTGAGACCTCGCTCCTCTGGAGGAGCGAGCACCCGTTTGCGCCCCTGGAACCAGCGCGCCCACTTGGCGCCTGGGGCCCTGGGCCATAGTGCCCCCCATGGTGCCCCCCATCCCCCCCACGCAATACCCGATGATGCAACGTGTGTGACACACTACTGCTCTCATCCTCTACTTCCTGGATCCTTCCCCCCACTTTCTCTTTACCTCCTGAAATGGAAGAGTGAGAAGATAGTGGGGAGGAAGAAGACAAGAAGAACTTCAGCAGCAAGGAGGAATTAAGACTGAAGGGGGGCATGGGGGAGATCAGAAGCAGCATGAGCGAGGGGAGATGCAGAAGGGTGGGGAAATGTGAAGGGGATGTAGGGGAGGCACAGAAGAGATACAGGGAGAAAGTGGTGACAGTGGTGGCGCTCTGACCACCACCACCCACGCCGGAAGTGACGTCACTGCCACCGCTGTTTTCCATGAGACAAGAGGTGCAGGGTGGTCAGGAGGGCCAAACCTATCGCCGCCACTGCCCGCTTGCGTTGCCGAAACAACCTGAATCGCCCCACCGCCGCTCGCTTTTACACCTCCCCACCCACCTGCCACCAGGGGCCCACCGCCCCCTGCCCAGCTCCACCTGGTGATGGAGATTAGGAAATGCAGACATGGTGGCAGAGGGAGTGGAGATGCAGTACAAATTGTATGGAACTCTGTGTACTGTGGAAGGAAGCTTGGGGACTTTGGGCGAGCCTGTAGTTAGTCTGTGATTACACTGCTCGTGTGAGTAGACTGCTCACATGAGTTTGGTTACTTTTTCTTTTTCTTTCTTTCTTTCTTTATTTATTTATTTATTTATTTATTTATTTATTTTTTCAAATGTCAGCTACCTGCATTGCTTTGGAGTGGAATCTTTCTGTTGGATTTTAAAATAGGTTCAAACACCACTTGCTTTCTTCATTTAGTATGGTACTGACTTTGATATATGCATTTCATAAGAGGTATAACTTTGGTCTTATGGTTGTCTTCATTCACTGACACTACATGTAAGAATAGACTCTAGTTCTATGACAGACATTATCATTGACAGACATTATCATTTATATGAAATATTTATAGGTAGCACCTAGAGGGTAGCAGGGTGTGCAAGAACCACATTTGTTTTGTCATTCCCTATGTTTCTGTTGTAAAAAAAAAACCTTGTTTCATTATTCATTCTTTAAAACAACATTCATTTCATAATCAATTTCATCCATTCGTTATTTCCTTTCATTTTCTTTTCTCATTGTTTGCAAAGGGAGAGCTAGTGGGACAGTGAAAGACTGCCTGTGCTCCTGTGGGAAGCCAACTTTTGATAGGCAAAAAAACCCCAGGACCTTGCAAGCCCCCTCTCCACCTGGTTGTCAAAGGATTTGTATTGTCCCCAGAAAACTCCTGATGCATATTCATCCCCTGCTGAGGACCCTGTTAGTGTAACTTGGGGTGTGTGTTTGTCCCACCATTAGGAATCTTCTAGCTGCAATCTCATCTTCTCCTCCATCAATCTAATGAGGAAGTTTTGGGGAAGCAGCAAGAAGCATTTGACAGCCTGGGAACTTACAGCCCAATCCTACCTAACTCCCATGCAGTGTGGCGTCCGCTGTATCCCGCGGGGGAGTTTTGGCATGGTGAGGCCTCCTTGAGGGAAGGGAACATTTGTTTCCTTCTGCCATGGTAAGCCTTCACTACCACCATGTGTCAACTTGGACCTGCACCAGTGATATCTGTGGTGCATGTATGCATTGACTGGTGAAGGCAGATCAGGCCTGGGAAGAGGGTCAGGATTCAGTGGGCACGCTGGCCTCCTCCCTGCCCCCATTGCCTCCCCATTCTCCCCACCCTGTTCCACCCCCCCTCTCGAACCCTGCATGATCTTACCGGCAGCAGGAGGCCTCCGCTGTCCATCATCTTGGGGACTCGGCCGCTCGCTACTTGTGTCAGTGGCCAGACCACACTCACTGGAGCCGTTGCATTTGTGACAGCCGTAAGACTGTTTATGCCACTGGAACACCGGAACATAGAATTGGGCCATTAGTGATTTGCAAGGTTCTTTGGGTCTCAAAGGGTTTGCGTCCACAGAAGAAATTACTCCTGAGCATCAGAATGTTGGCCCTCCCAAGTAACCAATGATTTCTGAAAATAATCCTATTCATGATTCACTCAGGACTCATTCGGAGCGCTTGTCATTCCTTTTGTAACAAAAATTGAAACAAATGGTTCCAGTTTGGTTTAGCATTTTAATTGTTATTAAAAGAATGTAAACACCCCTAGTAGAAACACTGGTTAGGTTCACTTTTTCATGGTGACTGAGAGATAGTTGCTTATCCACTGATACAAGGGCAGCATCAGGGGTCAACCAGGTTGGGTCCTGGCCAAGGAGCCATGCCGATCAGAGAGCCCACCTGCCCCGAACCCCCAGTATCAGTGGCAGCAGTCACACCCATTTTCACTATTGGGGGTGCCAGTGAGGGTTTTGCCCCGGGGCCTCCAGGAGTCTGGCACCAATATTGCACTGATTGTTCCTGTCCCTTTGCTAATTGCCCTTTCTGTGTGGGCCCAAGTGTTTTTAACATGTTCAGTTCTAATGCTTAGCATAATTTGTTTAAAAGCCACTGAGTTGTTTGCTTGGCATTCAGACTAAGAACAGCGGTTAAATTTAATTACATGTAAATACTTTTTAGAACTCAGAACTTTTCCTTGATAGGCCCCGCTACTGTTCATGGAGAATATTCAGACATACTGTTCAAACAGCTGGCTGAGTCATTGTAAGCTAGTTTTTGAACTCCTGGAGCTCCGAGCACAGCTTTATTTCTGCAAGGCAGAAATCTTTATGAGCTGAATTCATATTCATGGTGGAAACTGGAGGATAGAAAGGGATGCTAAAGACCTCTTCCCCAAATAGCTAGCACATATGGTGAGCTTGAAAAACATATTAAGCTGTGGTTTCTCCCTGTTTTGAGTTTGTTGCAAGTATAGATGAATGGATAAATGGACTCAGATATGGACACTTAATTCTTGGAAGGTTAAACATATCTGATAAAGGCATTCAGCAGGTGTGAGAAAAGGCAACAAGTCATCAGTTGGGATACGTTTCTGTAGGACAAAGACCTCTGTCAGCCGATGGCATGATCGCAGGATATTTATTTCTATTAAAGATTAAACATTTCAATTACCATTTCCATAATTGGATGTGTGAACCCCAAACGGGAACCAGACATGGTAGAAGGAAAGGGTGCAGACATCCAGGGCAGCCCAACCCAAGTTGCAGCCCAGTTACCAAGGGGAAAAAAATGAGGCTAACATGTAGATTGTGCTTGAGGATATTTATGGAAACTTATTTCCCTGTATCTATGTGCCCCTTGTCCAGCTCTTGTGAGATTTGTTGGTGCTAATCAGAAACATAGAAATGAACAATCAGTGTTCTGAACAGTGAGCTGCTGGCTGTGGCCCTTCTTTTGAACAGACAGACTATATGTGGGCAGCAGTTAAACTAGGACTTGAGTTTGAGATGCAAACAGATTTGCTGTTTCCTATGTGTCATACTATCTCAAGGGTTACTCATCCCAGAATTCCTTATGCATAGGCAGGAAGGAGGAACAGAGCACCATAATAATCAGGGACATTGATCCATTGATCTCAGGGACTGTGGGACCAAGTGCTGCTGGTAGGATTTGCAGGTCCAAAACACATACAGAGCCATGTCTGATGGCTATAAATACAAATCAGGCACCAAGCAATGTAAGAATGTTAAACAAAGGGAACTAAAAGAAGCTAAGGAACACTAATCAATCCATCAGTTTCTTCCAAACAGACAAGGGGCCAGCTTGGACCGCACATTATTGTCAGAGCCTGCCCCATGCAATTATCGGGAAAGCCCTGAATTCCCCTGGATTTAAGAGGAGAAGCCCAGAGTGTGCAATCAACCTGTGGGGCCAATTTGGACAATAACGAATTGTCCAATCCAGTTCATGGTCTTTCTGCAGTCCAGCTAAGACAATGCACTAACCAGAGAGGTAGATGAACAAAAACAAGACGAAAATGATGTCAGTATAGAGACTATACCCATGGCAATTGGTGAAGAAAATGTAGTTTCAAACTTAATAGCAGCTTTCCTTGTAAAAAGCCTGCTTCAAAGGAGATATGAATTTTTCATGCTTTTTTTATCTGAACAGAACTGGAGAAGAAGTTGAATCTCTCCCCGTTTGGTCTATTAGGGTGACTTCACCTTGAATGGGAAGAGATCTAAAGAGGGTGTAGTGGTTTGGGAGTCGGACTTAGACCTGGAAGATCCAGGTTCAAATCCCCGCTCAGCCACGAAGCTTCCTGGGTGACCTTGGGCCAGTCACTATCTCTCAGCCCCACCTACCTCACAGGGTTGTTGTGAGGACAAAAGGAGGGGAGGAAATATGTACACCACTCTGAGCTCCTTGGAGGAAGGGCGGTATAAAAATGTGAAAAATAAAATAAATAAATATCTCTTTAAAGACCTAAGTGGGTGGGCTTCTCCCGTACTTTTGTATTTTGCCACTGAAAATGAAATGACATTTATTTTCATCTGAAACTATACATTTTATCAGAGACTGTACCATTTTCCCCCTACAGATATAGTTTTAACTTCAGACTAAAGAAAAGGATAATTTGTAGAACCATCTGGGGTTTTTCCTTTGTATAACTTCTGTATTCACAGTGTGTAGCTTTTGGCTTTGTACCTAGCTACAATCGATTAAAATACTTCTGTATGTGAAGGATACACACACATACGGAGAGAGACGTGACTGTAGTGACTGGCAGTCAAAGAGGAGCTCCTGAAAATGTTGCAAGCTCAATAGCTGACTCATTCACTTAACTCCAGTTCCTCTGAACTGTGCAAAATAATTACGGAGTTGTATGAAATATTTTTCAGAGTTTTATTGTATATTTTATTTTGTATATTTAAATTTGTCATCTTGAGTATAGAACAGTTCCTTCTCAGCCGCGATCATCTACTTGGATTTAAAAAAGATAAGTCCCCAAATGTTATGTTTTTTCTCCCAATACTTCTGAGGTCTTCATTATTTTGCTTTTGTTTCATAAAAATGACTAAAATATACTTTTCTTAGAGCTAGTAATGGTAAATCTAATGAAAAGTACATGTAAGTCTGTGCAATCTTCTTTTAATGAATTTTCTTTATAACAATCTCTGTAATCCAACTTTATGATCTTCTCAAGGTAAGACTGCTAATCATAAAGAATTGCACTAAATTGTGTGATATTTTATAAGATGTGAAATATGCCTTCCAGGAGTTGGATTGATGCTTCAAATTAAAAAATGAGCCTTTTTTACAGGATCCAAAGTTGAACTCATAATTTGATAGGAGATTAGCAGTGATTGCTGCAAGCTATTGTTTGCTAGTGAACTGGAAACAAATCATTTATTGTTTTTGGGCGGGCGGGGTGAAGTATGGGAAGGTGTATACTGAAAAATGAAGAGAACATGACCTTTGGGATTGTCCCTGATGTTCTTCCATTTTGTACATTATCTCAACCATCTCAGTTGTGTCACGTCAAGATCCCATTAGACTAATTAGGAAGCAGGGCATGCTGGATCCTACCCCTAATTGTGTGAGTGAGTGTGTGCACTGGCGTCACTGCAGGGGGGCGGAGCTCTAAGTTCTGCCGCGGCTCCGACCCTCCGTTACACCAGAGCACAAAGCGGCCCTGCTCCCTCGCCTTCGGAACCATTCATGGCGGTGAAAGGGCGGGGCCGCTTTGTGCTCCGGTGTAACGGAGGGTCGGAGCCACGGCGGAACTTAGAGCTCCTCCCCCCTGCAGCGACACCAGTGTGTGTGTGTGTGTGTGTGTGTGTGTGTGTGTGTGTGTGTGTGTGTGTGTGTGTGTGTGTGTTAGGCTCAGATGACATCATCTAAACTAGTTTTATTAGAGGACTTCTCAATAGCTGCTTCCTAATTCTGAGACCTTGTCTTGACATAATTATTTGATTTTGTCTGTAAACCACTTTGTGAACTTTTTGTTGAATAGTACTGTATATACATCATCATCATCATCAAAAATTTCTCAACACCTAAGCCTAGGTAGCTACTAGAGGTGAACATTATTTGACCAAACATGGGCAGTCCAATTCTATCCCCCTCCGCCTGCTCTGGGCCATGCAGCCCACGCTGAATGCTGTCGCCAGCAGCTGCAGGCTGGAGGTCTCCTTGGGGCATTACCCCAGGTAATGCCCCAGCCACTGCAATGAAGCAACTCGGTTCTCTGCCAGAACCGAGCAGCTCCGTATTGGTAAAAAAGGCCCGTGAGGAGGGGATAGAATATGGCGCGCTGCAGTGTCGCCAACCCCTCCCCCCTCTCGGGCTCATTCCGCCCCTCCCCCCTTCCCCATAATGCCCCCTCCTTGCCCTCCCCAGCCCCCGCACTGCTTGAACTGGCCTTACCTGCTGCAGTGCGTGGGGCTCATGGATCTAGCGCTGGTGAGATGGTACAGGGCTTCCTGCTGGCTACTATCTGGGTGTCACAATGTGCTTTACGGTGCGTTTGCGATACCCTAGGCTGGCACAGCACATGCTGCACTGGCTTAGGCATTTGATAGGATTGGGCTGTTAGTTTGTTCAGCTATGAGCAAAACGTTTTATGAATTGTTTCTCTGTAACTGCAACTTATACTTCTGTCATATTCTGGTTTTCCTTCTCCTTTTTCAACAAGTAGCTTTGTGTGCGTGTGTATTCATTGCAACTTTTGTAGGTTTTAAAATGAAAAATGAATGGGATACTAGTATGTTCCAAGCCAGTAAACACCGTAAAATATTACAGAGCTATATGCCATACATCATTGTTATTTTGTCTGTAATTGCTTTCATAATAGCCACCAGATGTAATTATAAAAATAATTGCCCACATTTAATTTAGCCTAAGACTTGTTTGTATGGGTATTTTTTTCTTCTTTACAAAAAATATTTGTTTTATTGAGTTTTATAGAAATTTTACCCAAAGAAAGGACGATAACAAAGGATTGAATTTTGAATTATCAACTCGAAGGGATGGTATACATACTAAATATGAGTTGAAAACCCTTTCATTTCAACTGCCCCATTAATAAGGAGTGAAACTGGTGGGGGAGACATTTTCGTTATATTGGAAATTGCAGTAAAATGGGGCCAGGTGCAAAAGGAGAGATTACCTGTGATAGCAGCAATGGTCTTGCCTATGGCTGCCAGAAAAACCACTTCAGCTGCTGCCACAAAATTGGTGCCAGCGAAACGTGGAGGCTTGATGAAAAAGGTAAGCTGACTTTGCCCACCTAACAGCCTGATCCTATGTAACTCCCCGTGCAGCGCTGCAGTGGTACCAATGTGGCTTCCGTTGTATTCCACAGGGGAGTTTCGTGAGGCCTCCTTGGGGTAAATGAACATTTGTTCCCTTGCCCTGCTGTAAGCCCCAGCAGCTGCCATGGGTCAACTCGGACCTGCGCCAGCAAGATCATTGGCGCAAGTCCATGTTGATCCTTGAAGGTGGATCGGGCCCGAGAAGGGGGTTAGGATTCAGCGGGCACTGCTGCCACCGAACCCTAACCCTTCCCAGGCGCGTTCCGCCCTCCTCCCCGCCCTGTTACCTCCCCCTTCCACCCACCCCTCCCTCATTCACTCCTGCCCTTGCCCCGTCCTGCCTCTCCCGCTAACCTACCTTAGTTGGTGGATCTTTGGCTGGCTGTCAACATGTGGGAGGCTGCTCTGGGTGTTAGACTGAATTTATATGACTGTCATAAAGCAGTTGTCACTGGTGGTCGGCCTGCATAGGATTGGGCTGTAAGTTCCTGGAAATTCAAACTGGAAGATATCTGTTGTACGTTTCTTCTTAGCCCTAATACCCGCATTGTCCCGAGAATAAGACGCACCTGATTATAAGACGCACCCTTAAAGTTTGGTGCTATTAAAAAAATTTAATTAAATCACTGGCATTAAATTGCAACAGCCTGATTATAAGACGCACCCCTAGTTTAAAAACTTAAATTAGGAGAAAAAAGTGAGTCTTATACTCAGACCAATACGGTATATACAACTTTTTGCAGCATTTTTTTTTTCAGTACTTACTTATAAATATTAGAAATATCATACTGTACTAAGGATAGATTTATTAGATAGATAGATACCTTTATTGGCATAAACACATCAAACAGACAAACATAAACAAACAACCCAAAAAAATCCCCCAACAGATCCAATGACAACAACCAATCTTGCAGAGAATTTCTCCCCAAACTGTCCCACGATTAATCTATACATCAAAACTCATTTCCCGAGTAGCCACCACCACAGAAGCAAAAGTTGCAACATCATCAAGTCTCCCATCATCTTCTGTTGACAGAAGGGCTCGGAGAATATCCGCCTCAATCCAGCCCTGAAAACACGTCAGTATCGAATTAAGGTGTTTCTGACGGAAAGACTCGTGCAGAGAGCATGATAAAAAGATATGCTCAGATGTCTCCACACACTTCATGCCACATGAACAGAGCCTTGCTGAAACAGGTATTCCTTTGTACCGCCCCCATAAAAGGGCAGAAGGGAGAGCGTTACACCTTGCCAGCATAAAAGCCCTTCTTAGCTGTGGGTTATGCAACTGATATAGATAAGTTGACAGCTTCCCAAACTTTATAGGCAGATGGAGATGCAATGGAGAACACGTTGTATCAGCTGCACTGATTAACTCTTGGTGCTCGATGTCGAGAGTTCTCTCCTTAATAGTTCTAAATGCTGCAGCTAACCCCATCATGCCTAGCATCTCACTGTCAAGCCCCATCGATTTTAGCTTTGTAAGCAGAGTAGAAACCCCACAAGGCAAAGATGTGTCTGATAGTAGGTGGTAAATCAGGCTATCACTTGTTGCTTTAAAAAGAATGCCCAGCCAGAATTTGGCAAATCTTAGCCACGCCAATGTATTCAGCCTTATAAGACCGGTTTCAAGGCACAGAGCTGAGTACGGAACACAACGTGGCATACCCAAAATTTTCCTGAGGAAATTAGATTGGATACGTTCCGTGGCAAGGTCTGAATCCTTGAACCAGATCGGGACACCATATAAAGCTTGAGAGACAACTTTGGCCTTATAGGCTTCCAGAGCAGCCGGGACATATCTGTTGCCCAGAGTAAAATAAAATCTCGCAACTCCTGAAGATGAGAGTTTGGCCAAATTAGAAATGGAGCGGCGATGAAAAGCCCACGAGTGCCTGTAATGGAATGTGATGCCCAAGTATTTAAACTGGCGGACTTGTTCAATACTGTTGCCCTTGCAGGTCCAGTTATAGATTTTGTATCTATTTGCAAAAATCATAATTTTAGATTTGGCATAGTTAATGTTCAGTTTGTTGGCTGTTAGGTATTCAGCACATCTATTAAGTAGCCTCAGGAGACCCACACGAGTACGTGAAAGGAGAATCATATCGTCCGCATACAAAAGCAGCGGTACCTGACAGTTGCCCAAACATGGACAGTGACTGTTTACATCCTCCAGGGCCAGGGCAAGATCATTCAAAAATAAATTGAACAATAGGGGGGCCAAAATGCATCCCTGCTTCACTCCTTTATTAACAGATATGGACTGGGATAGGGCCCCAGTTCGCGGGCACCGCACTTTGCAGGAGTTGTTGGTATAGAGGGATCTAATCAATAGCAGGAGTCTTTTTTCTATTCCTTGTGAACTAAGCTTGTTCCATAACAGTTCTCTGTCTACTGAATCAAAAGCCCCTTTTAAATCAATAAAAGCCACATATAATCTTGCTCTGGATACCCTGACTTGTTTGTCAATTATGTGGGAGAGAATAAGACAGTTGTCAACAGTAGATCTGCCTTGCCGGAATCCTGCTTGTTCTGGTCCAAGTATACTATTCAAGTCTACCCAGGCCAAAAGCTTGCTGTACAGATACCTTGCATAGATCTTACCCACAACTGACAAAAGGCTGATAGGTCTGTAATTAGCTGGGGAGTCAGCATCACCCTTTTTGAAGATAGGAACAATAACCGAGGAGCGCCAGTCTTGGGGGACACATCCAATTTCATTGATCTTTGTGAAGAGAGGGGCTAACAACTGAGCCCACCATTCTGGCTCGCTCTTAAGAAATTCAGGGGGTATTGCATCCAGTCCAGGGGCCTTCCCAGATTTTAGATGACCAATTAGCTGTCTTATCTCTTCTGGGGCCACCCGTGGCCAGACAGGAGGCTCAGAAATTAGTGTGTCTAAACACACTTCAGGCTGGTAGGATTTATCCAAGAAGATCCCCTCAAAATGTTGAACCCAGGCAGAGGAGGGAATTACCACCCTATCACTTCCCTCAGAATTTGATGCACCTGAGACAATGTTCCAAAACATCCTACTATTCTTGGATGATATGGCCTGTAGTAGCTTCCCCCATTGCATTTGGTAGAATTTTTGTTTCTTATCGTGCAGTAATTGACCTAACCCTTTCTTAAGATCTGCGTATTTGTTTAAATGTCTGGGGTCATTAGAGTTTCTAAAGTCACGGTAGGCCTCGCGGATTTGGATCTTCAGATCCTTGCACTGTTGATCAAACCAGACCTTTTTAGGTTCCATGCCCCCATTGCCCAGCAAAACCATTTTACGTCCTAGCTCCTTTGAAAGCCGATCTACAAGAATTTCATAGGAGCTAATTACTGTAGCCTCCTCTCCCCATAATATGTCAGACAAAGGTTCTGTGCAGTGATCTTCCCTGATAAACTGGTGAAATTTTGCATTTGCCCCACTGTCCCATCGAATTTTATAACTATATTCCGCCGATGGCGGGGCTGTACTAAGGAAAAAATGGTCCTAAATATTTATCAACCAAACGTTTGGTTTTAGAGCTTTCAAATTATATTATATCACTATGGCTGCAGTAAGCCCCAACAAACATGAAAATGAGCGAACTCAGGAAGATAGTGGAGGACAGGAAGGCCTGGCGGGATATGGTTCATGGGATCACGAAGGGTCGGACACGACTTAACGACTGAACAACAACAACAAGCCCCATTGAGTACCATGGGACTTACTTCTGAGTCAATATGCATAGGATTGGGCTGTCAATTACATAAAGTCTGGTCTGAGTAAGATATCAACTTATGTGAACCTATCATAATAATGTACAGATACAAAAATCATACAAAATGACATGAAACGTTATATCAAACAGAGAAGCAGCAGAGAAGAGGGTAGGGATTTTTCTTCTCCTCAGATTGCAATCCAAGCTGGAGGGGAAAAAATGAAGGTGCGAAATGACACAGTTCAGAACACTAACACAGTTTACAGAATTTATATTCCAAACCGGGACATTATGAAATTTGTCAACCTTATGATCTTAAACTGTGTGCCACAATTACTGTGTTTGGTGGCAACAGTTTTACTAGATGTGGATATAATTGGTTCTTTAATTTGCATACAGCTAAGAACAGTCAGATGGCAATCCGTACACCTTTCTCAGTCTGTAAGGCATAAGCTTTATAGATTCATACACTGACATTTTGAACCCTTGGTTTCAGTGATATGCATCTGTGCTTCCTGTCCTTTTCTTACATACAAATATCATTGGTTATGTCAGAGTTGGTTTGACATACAAGTGTCTGGTATGCCCAACAAAATTAATGGCCAAATCCTAAGGGGGCGGAGCATGGGCGCAAAGGGGATGAACGGGGAATGTCTGGGAGGGGAGGGGACAGAGTGGAATGCTGGGCAGAATGGGGAGGATATCGATGACAGCAATTTGTGCTGGTATCCTTGTCTCGTTTCCCCCCCTTTCTCTCCCTTACTCACGTTGGATCTTAGATCCGAGGTGACCCATTAGGGTAGTGGAGGCTAACCCCTGGGTAATGGAACAAATGTTCCCTTACCTGGAGGAGACCTCCATGACTGCCCCCTTGCAGAGTGCAGCTTGTGCTCCGATGGCGTGGCGTGGCTGCATTGGTGGGAGGGATTTAGTTAGGATTGGGCTGCCCATGAGATAGTTAACAAGGTAGAATAAGCTCAGATGACCTCAAAATTTGTTGGACATTTGAGAGCGTAATCTACGTAATCTAAACTATAAGGCATAATGAAGTCCCATTGCAGGATCAGTACCTGCACACAGAGGACTCCGGAGGGCCAGAGGCGCCACTACGGTGGGGGCGGTACTGTAAGCTTCGTGCCGGCCTAGTCCCCGTTTACTCCCCGGTACCTGCCTGTTGCCTTCGCCACACTGAATGGCTCTGACGGCGAGGAGGCAGGGCCACCTTGTACTGGGGAGTAAACGGGAACTAGGATGACACGGAACTTACAGTACCACCTCCACCGTAGCGACGCCTCTGCAGAGGGCTCAATAGAGTCTTGTTTCTCTCCTTTGCATGTACACTACCAACAAAAGAGTCCATTATGAGGAATATGAGGTCTGTGCACTGTGCATCCCGTGTTCCTGTCCAACTCTCCTCTGTGCAATGCACAGGTGTAATGACATGCTTGGAACTATACAACGTCATAACATTCTCTCAGGAATATGTATCATGCTTTCCCAGCCATCTTGGGATGTTTTTGTACTGCGTATCTGTACGGTGATGTCTGCAAGCCTAGAGTGCCCTGTCCTTGATCACCTCATAAGGAGTGAAATGGTGCCGGCTCCTTGGAGGCTGGAGTGGCCAGCAATGGAGGGACACTGGGCAAAGGTCTATGCTGATGAGATCAACAGCTCTTGTTGCCTTGGCAAGCCTGTATCCTGGCAAGCCTGTACATCCAGGCTACACAAGCCATGAAGGACCAACAGAGCATGTTCAGCTTGTAATGAGGGCTTTAAGAGCCCTGGCCAGTGGTGAAAGGAGGCAGCTGAAAAGCAGATGGCTGAGGTTTTTCTGGTAACCTCCTGCCAAGAAGGAAGTCTCAACAAGTTAACCCTTTGAAGCAACTGCCAAATGGAGGAAGACTTAGATGAGAACTGACACCCTCCCTTCTGCCTGAGCTCAGGCCCTTCTGAGGCCATCTTTAAACCCAGGCAGCCAGTCGCGTCGCTAGGACGCGCGACACCCCAGAGCGGGGGCGCGCGTCACCTTTAAGGGAGAGGCTCCGCCCCCGCGCGTGACGTCACGCGCAGGAGCAGAGCACCCTCCCCGCTCCGTTTTCGGCTCATTTTGGAGCCAAACGAACACAGGGGAGGGCAGGCGGGCCTAGCTCCACCACCAAACTGTAAGTGGGGGGTCGCACGTCACCCCTATGCGTGCGACGCCCCCCAGCGGCCCGCCCCCCGCGCTTCCCCCTGTCGACGCCCATGCAGGCAGCATCTGTATTTTCTCAACCCCCACCCCCATCCTGGCACCATTACCTGCTACCAGAAAGACTTCTGAAGACCCCAGAGGCACCTGGAACATGCAAGTACCACCCTACTCCAGGATGAATGACAATGTGACATCTTTATTATAACACATGCATTTACTATTCTCTTAAACAACAACAACAATCCTACCATAGATTTCATACAGTTCCTTTGAATTAACTTTATAATGTATGGATTTATTATTAAAATATTTATATCTCACCTTTTGGTCTGAAAGGAAACCCCCCAAGGTGGCTAACAACAACCAAGGTCAAACAAATCAAAGCCACTCCAAATAATTACTAAATCAAACAAATCCAAATTAATGTTAAGAACTAGATTGGACCCAGTGATGCTTTGGACAAATGGAAAGGCACTTCTGCCTGTGCAAGGAAGGGGTGCAATTTCCATTCATGCCCTCCTCTATTGACAGCCTGCCGATCCTCAGGATTGGCTCTTTGGGGGATTGTTGAAGACTGCAATGCTGAGGAAGGAGCAGGAAAGCCCTGTTCCGTGAACAGAACACTGCTTGTGGTTCTCTACATCCAGCCCACTGATTCTTTTTATGTTACACAGCTTATTTCAGAGATAAGTTGTCCTATCTGGCTCTGGGGCAAAACGTTGCCCTGGGCACCCTATAATGCTCTCTGCCCACCCCTCCATGGTGCGTTACCATTGCCACTGGTGTTGGGGGTGAGGGGTCAGCTTGGACACATGAGCCCTTTGATGGGCATGGACCCTTAGCCAGTGCCTGACTTGGACAATATTTTATGCCACCCCACGGGAAATGTAGATAGAAATTAAGATGAGGCATGAGCAAAATAGCCAATGACTTCATATTTGTTTCCGAACGTTTTCTTCCAATATGGCATAGGTGTACATCTGCCTTTGCTACATGAGAAGAAGCAGTTTAATCCATTCTATTGGCAATTAGCTGCCATTACTGAACAACCCTTTTATGAAAATCATGTTACTTCATCTCTATTGAGCGAAATAACCTGCCACACCTTTATATACAAAAGTATAACAATAAAGTTGGTTCAAAATTTAGAAAAATGCATTATTAGAGTTGAAAACAAGAATTCTTTTTTCTCTTGCTTTTGTGTAGTTCTGCTGTAATCTTTATGAGAAGATTCACTCCCTCTGTATTTCAGAAGAGACAACTACAAAGCAATCATTTATGGTTTTTCTTACAATGTAGACAGCATGTTCTTATTAAATATGAATGAAAGTAATTTTTGAATCTGTTATGCTTTGCCTTTTTCATTTGTTTTGTTTTTTTAAGAAAAAAGTAACGAACTAATTAAGTTTAGGCATTTTTACATTTGGGGCCTGCTTGAGGCCCAGTGTAGTCTTGGCATGCTTTCCTTTGGTCTCATTTCTGAATGTAAAATGTGATCATATATAATTCTGTCTAGTCTCCAGGACCACATTTCTCTTGGTTCCAATTTAAAAGTGCATGGTAAAGCCTGCAAGCCAGTGAGCATGGTAGGTAGTTACTATGTACAAACGAGAGATTTTCATTTTCCAGAAGTTCCATGGTAGAACACATACAGAAGGCCCCATGTTCAATGCCTGACATGATGAGTTAACACATCTCGGCTACAGAGGGTACAAAAGATCTCTTCCTGAGACCTTGAAGAGTTCACTACTGCAGTAGACAATAACAGAACTATTAGGGTAGCTTCATAAGTTGTTATATGCCAGGGGTGGCCAAACTGCGGCTCCTGAGCCACATGCGGCTCTTTGATGTATAACGTGCGGCTCTCGGAAATATGTTGGCTGAGCTCCTTTTTGCATCACAATTAATATATAAAAGGTGAATAAGTGTCTTTCTAACAGTGTTAATCTTCTGATGATGCCCCGAATGTCAGGGGTGAAACGTAAAGTTACATGTAACATCTTGTTTTTGTAATAAAGAGCTTAGAAACGGCGTACTTACCCGGAAATATGTGGGTTTTTAACTCAAAAATATGGTCACGTCGTGAGAGTCTACAATTGTATCTAAGAAACTTTCAATCTTTATAATTATTTACCAGGTACAAAAAAAAGAGTCCACTGGATTAAAACATAAGTTTAATACTCACGTTGAGTAAATATATTCAAGAATTTAAATGCTTCTTAAATATTGCGGCTCTCAAACATCTGAAGTTTATCGTATGTGGCTCTTACATTAAGCAAGTTTGGCCATCCCTGTTATATATGCTAATACTGTATGGTTGATTCTGACTTCCAGCAACTCTCCAGCGTGTGCTAGGTAGAGGACCCTTCCTGCGACTTGAGATCCTTCAATTGGATATGCCAGGAATGCAAAGTGATCGAGCCAAGCATGGCCGGCCCAACTGTTAAGCCACGTGATGCGGCCTGCATCACGGCATCTAGTGGAAGGAGCAGTGGATTCCGGCTGCCCTTCATTCCACGTCTGATGCTACCGCTCTCCAGCCCACTCTGATGTTACGGTAGCTGCATTGATCCGCTTCCCGTTCGCCAAGTGCGAGAGGGAATCGGATCCTCCTCCTCCTCCCTCCCCACACTCCGTCCTCACATGGGGTTTAAAGTTTAAGGGAACTTGTCACTTTAAACTTTAAATGTGGCTCGAGGAAGGAGCACTTTGCTGTCTCCTCCCCTCACCCCATACATGGCATTGAATGTTTAAAGGAATATGCTTTCTTTAAAATTTAAAGCCCGTCCCGTGAGGACAGAACGCAGCAAGGTGATAACGAGCTTTTGGTTTTTGTTTTAATCTCCTTCGTGTTGGAAGAAGAAGGGGGGGTGGGAGAGACTGCCACACACCAAATCACCTCTCCTTGCCTACTCGGTGCATAAGCTGCAAGTAGGCAGGGACAGGCCATTTGGAACTGCGCCCCCTTTTCCTTTAGTTTACTTACCAGGAGTGCACTCTGCAGCCTGCCTGGTCCGTGGTGCTTTTGTTTGATATAAGCAGAAGTGGTGTAGGCTGGGAACCCTGACTGCACCACTTCCAATTCAAACAGAAACAGCATGGACCAGGCAGGCTGTAAATCACATGCATGCCCTCTCCCACATCCATGGGGGTGCATGTGCGCAGAGGCAGCATTGAGAGGAATGGAGGCAGCATGGGGCATGTGCTGCTTCAGGTACTAGGCGGTCTTGGGCCAGCCCTGATGCCAAGGATCTGCTCAGAGCATCATGTGGCATCTGCAGCCTAGTCATGTTCTCAAGTGCAGAGTCTTGTGCATGCAAATGCAGGCTTCCATGCTTGTGTCCCTCCTGGATTAAAAACTATGCATATAACAGGATACAGTCCCATGAAGTTCATGCACAGTATCTTGTTATATGCATAGTTTTTAATCCAGGAGGGACGCAAGCATGGAAGCCTGCATTTGCATGCACAAAACTCCCACTGGATGGTGGTAGATATGAGCATGATCTGAGAGCATATGATATGTCCACCTTGCTGAAGCTAAATAGACCTATCCGGTACCTGGAAGGATAACTGCCTGAGAACCTTGCATGTGCTGTCTCAAATTCCATGTTGGAAGAAAGGTGAGATATAAATGTAAAAATTATATGCTGCCTTCTGTTGAGGATCCTCAAGGTGTCTTACGGCACAGATGGGACAGTGTGTGCTATCTGTGCAACCCTAAATATGCTGTTTCATACGTGACTGTCAGGTTGTAGTGTACATTTGGGCATTTTCTCTCCTTGTATTTCCAATTTGCGGTTAAAGCACTAAACCAGAAATGAGAAATGCACTGCTGGTGCATAGAAAATCCTTTGTGCCATTGTTTCTTTACCTTCTGTTTCCCTGTCTTCATCCTAAACACACTTCTCGGTTGAATGCAATTAATCCATCATGACTTTCCTACAGCAGTTTATAATTAGCTTCTGCTCTTTGATATTTCTTCGAATTGTATATTTCACATTTAATCAACATTTATTATTATTATTTTAAAAGGCACCTACTCAGTCTGTAGGATGTGGATGCATCTGAATTAGAAATACACTTCTTTGATGGTTGAGATTCCCCCCCCCCAAAAAAAATAATGGCCATGCAACTGTTTCTGTGAGATATTTAGGGGCAGGGTAATGAATTTAGGAGCGGAACAATATTGCATTCACTTTTATGCTGACTCTTAAAAACAATAAGTAAAATGACCCTTGCCATTGGATTAATTACTCTCTAATGATATTCTATCACATTGTGTATGTGGTAAACAGGATCTATTTTCCTTCTGCATGTGTTAACTCATTCAGGCAGCAATCCTATGCACACTTTCCTGGAAGTAAGCCTCAATGAACATAATAGGACTTATTTTTGAGTAGACATGCCTAAGATTGTGCTGTGATCCTAGGAAGATTTTTTTTTTTACAGGCAGTCCATTTAGCAGGGGTTTTCAACCCCTTCCTGGCCGAGTATTACCTCTGGCACCACTCTCCTGCTGCATACCACTGGAAGTGATTGGTGATGACATCATCACCAGTTACTTCTGAGTTTGGGGGTTTGCGGAGGCCAAAAACACAGGTAGGAGGCTCTGGGCAGGTGTGAGGGCCCTTCTTAGCATTCCTGAGATGCTCGGCCAAAGGCAGGAGCCTCTTGGGAGCGAAAATGTTGCAGCAAAAGTGCCATTTTGGAGCGGGGTTCCGGTGGTCCGGCAGTCTGAGTACCACCAGCAGTTGACCAAAGTACCACTGGTTGAAAACCCCTGCATTTAGGATAAAGCAGGGACAAATTGGATTTTGTCCTTAATCCTAAATTCAAATTTGTGTATTTATAGAGATAAATTAAAACAATGTAACAGTAACAAACAACTTGTGCTTTATTATGTTTTATGTTTTATGCTACATACATTGACTCACTGTCTTGAGTAATCTATTCCGCAGATGATGGAGGGGCTATAGTGTAGTGATAGAGCCCATCCTGTTCATGTAAAAGGCCTCGGGTTCAATCTCTTGCATTACCAGGTACAGTGGAGAAAACGCTTTTCTGAAACCCTAGTGACTTAGATGGATCAATGGTTTGACTTGGTATAAGGCACAGGGACGTGTGGTGCGGGGGCAGCAGGTGAGGTAGAACCGCCCTGTTGTTGTCCACGGAAAAGAGCCGCAGCCTAACCCTGAGATTGCGCATGCACGCAACCCTGAGATTGCGCATAAATGCAATTTGTTTCATAAAGATCAGGTTGACAGAACATATTGTAAAGAACAAAAATAACTTTCTGGCCTTGCATCGCACCTTTTAGTGCAAGTATTAAGACACAATAGTGTTCAATTCAGCAAGTATTGCAGAATGTCATGCCACAGTCCACTTCAAAGAGCCTTTCCCCTGACTGCATGGGTTTTCTGAGGTGAAAGCGTGTGGTACGCACACACAATCTCAAGGTTAAGCTACGGCACTTTTCTGTGGACTACAACAGGGCAGTTCTGCTTCACTCACCGCCCCCGCACCGCACATCCCCAATAAGGCAGCTTCATATGGATGGAAATGTCGCCACCACAGATCCACTTGGGTCCCTTTCATAAGAGTTCTCCTTTGCATGGGTTTTGAGTTCTCTGCCATGGATTCACTGATAGTGCTTCACAGCCCAAACCTATCCTTTTGCCCCCCCCCGCCCCTTCCGCTGATGCAGGTGCACCAAGGAGGCTTGAGCTGTATCCTGCGGGGTGTGTGTGTGTGTGTGTGTGTGTGTGTGTGTGTGTCATGACATGACAGGAGAGGGAAGTAGGGCAAAGTTACACTTACCCTACTCCGTTGCACCATGGTCTCATATGGGTCTCCTCAGACCTGAGCCAGCTGTTTAGCTGGCACAAGTCTGGGGAGACAAAGGGGAAGCTCCAGCTGCTGTCAGAAGGGATAGCATCGATCTGATGGAAGTTGTCCGTGCCGGGTGCCACCCCCTCCCACCTGTGTCATGCCTCCTGCCCTTCCCCTTTCTGTCCCCACCCCATCCTGCCCTCCCCCACTCTGTTCCACATCCCCTGCTGCCCTACCTGAGTCAGCGAGCCTTCCTTGATCCTCCACCATGCGCGGGGCCGCTCCAGCCTCTCCGCCGACTTCCTGACAGCGTGCAGCTTCACAGCTGCCGGAGTGACTCTTGCAGCTGCCATAAGGTAGGAACCAGTGCCGGGACGCTAGTTCCAGTAGCGGTGAAGCCCAATAGGATTGGGCTATCAGAATAGGAATTTCAGCCTAAGTGTACAGTATGTCACTGGTATCCATGGGGGATAGGTTTCTCCCCCCCCCCCGTGGATACTGGGAACCCATGAATAGGCAGAACCCTATCCATGCGGGGCTCCCCGCATGCCCATGACCTCTTTTTTTTCATAGAGCTGGCGCCAAGCCCCTGCAATTCTTACTTAACCAAAATGCTATAAACAGCATGCATGCAGCCTGCATGCTTAAGAGGATCCATTAAACAGGAAGCAGATTCTTTATATGCGAATTCGCTACCTGCAAATTCACTTATCTGCAAGGGGCAGAATTTATATTTGCATAATGTTGTTAGGAAGGAATAATACTTAATTTGCTAGAATTAGGAATTGTTCCATAACAAAGAGCCAGTGTGGTATACTGGATGCTGCCCCCCACTATCACCTAGCCCAGGGGTTCTCAACATTTGGAGGCCCGGGTACCCCCTATCACGGTCCAATTTTTTGAAGTACCCCTGATAATTAACTGATAATTAATTGGATTAATCAATTAATTAGTTAGGTAATTAATCATTAAATAAAGTACTAAAACAATTTTAAATGTGAAAAAATGTCTTATTTAACTCTGTGTGTGAGCGAGCGAGAGAGAGAGAGAGAGAGAGATGCAAGGATATCTTTTTTTCTCCAAGTCAAACTTCCCAAAATCAGCTCCTCCCTCCCCCAACCCACCAAAGTACATTTTCCAAAGTACAAAAATAAGCCCAAAACCAAAATCAGAGAGACAATAATTAAAATTTTTAATTTTAAAAATAATTCTCTGAAAATAATTAAAATTTAAAATCCATGTTGATTAACACTTAATTAGCTGCTAATGGGACAGATAAGGGGCAGGGCTTGGCATACCCCCAGCAAGAGGTCCGCGTACCCCTAGGGGTACCCGTACCACAGGTTGAGAACCTCTGACCTAGCCCATAGACTTCAAGGTAAGATTCAGGTTCACAAAGTTCATATAGTGTATGGCGAAGAGGGTCCCCTGGAACCTATATTTTTTCCATATGCTCAATGATTCGGTATCCACTAGGTTTTCCAGGAACCTAACCCTAGCAGATTTAACAAGAACTGACCGTATTTTTTAAAATCTCTCTCTCTCTCTCTCTATGAATGTGACTGCTGCTTGAGTGCTGCACTTTGAGTTCTTGCTTTCAGCTGGTGAAGCAGTTGGAGTCTTTTATAGTGTGTTAGGCTGCTCTGCATTTGACTGGTATCGAGCCAGGATGGAGGCAGGCAGGACAGCTGTAATCTTAGATGAACAGAACATTTTCCACAAGGATCTGGCTAGCGGTATGTCAGTATTTTTTGGCCAGCATTTTTCCTAATTTGAAAACTCAGGTTTTGGGAATATTATGGGGATAGCACTCCAAAATCAGCTGAAATGCTAGCTGATTTTTTTTTTGGGGGGGGGGGGGGAATTGAGGTTGCAATCCTATACATACTTACCTGAGAATAAATTCCATTGAGGTAAATGGGACTTACTTCTGAGTAGATGTTCATAGGATTGTGCTCAGCCTCTGGGATGCTTACCAGTGGGGCAATGGACTCCCTCTTGCTTAAAACTTCCTTTAAAAGAACAGTAGCATCAGTGCTAAAAGCATTACTTTCCTATTGGCTGCTGTTATGTGCCATCTTCATTCCCAGAGTGCATTGGGACATAGTTCAATCACTCTTACCCAGATATAGGTAGCTCTATACCAGGGGTGGTCAACCTTTTACCATGAATGCTCCTGGCCCTTTAATGGTTGCATAGGTGAGGGCATTTCAGCAGGTGCAGCTGCTTTAGCAGCACCATCAGCACTTGCAGCTGCCAAGATTCTGTCTTCTACACAACTCTTAAGAACGCAGAGGCCCTAATGGTGGAAGGTTGGCCACCTCTGCTCTATACTGATGAAGCCATAGCTCATGGAAGAACTCGTACTTGGCATTCAGAATATCTCAGTTTCAATACCTGGCATCTCCAGGTAGAGCTGGGAAAGGTTCCTGTCTGAAAAACTGGACTGCCACTGCAGAGGCATTTCTACGGTAGGGGCCCTACCATAAGTCGCGCCCCATCCTAGTACCATGTTTACAAACCGGAACAAGGAGGCCCCGCCCGTGCTCATCACCTTCGCAGCGTGGAATGGATCTGCTGATGAGAAAGGGAAAAGGGTGGGGTTTTTTAACACTTACCTGGGTTTTGCAACAGTGGCTTGAGATGTGTTTTGCAGCAGGAGAGACTTGAAGAATAATAATTAATAAATATTGCAAATATTGTATGTGCATGTTGAGGAAAAAACGTGAACTTATTCAGTTTGAAGAGGCTCACGGAAATTCCTACCCCCTAGGAGGAACTGCTGCTTTTGAATGCTTTCGGAAAGTACAACCTTGTTCATTCGTCCCTTTGTGTCTGCATTGAAAAGGACAAGCCCCATACAAAGAAAGAAACATTTCAGCGTCTATATCCTGAAAGGGATCAAGTAGTTAAACGAATACGAGTGGTGATCAGACATAGCCTACTTTGTTTAACAATTTTGTCTGGAATGAGCCCAAATGCAATCGCTTTGCCATTTGTACTCCAAAATTGCTCCTTGTTTTAATGACATGGGAGACCTTGGAAATGACTTGCCAGATTGACTGAACGTTGAGTTGCCTGTGGCATCTGAAAGTAACAGTTCCTGGGAGGTATGAATTTCCTCGAGCATCTTCAAACTGAAAAGTTCATGCTTTTCCAACATGTACATGCAGTATTTGCCGGTTGTATTTATTAATAATTATTATTCTTCAAGTCTGTCCTGCAGCCAAACACCTGGCATTTTAATATGTTGCTTCCTTCCTGTCCTTCACAGTCTTGCTTGAAGAAGCACCTTGACTTCAGATTTTCCTCACAAGAGGAGTTGATAGAATTGGGTACAAATTCAGAAGCAGCATCTGGGAAGGACTAGACGTGACAGCACTGTGGCCTCGGAAAAATCAATACTGCCTTAGCTTACTGTTTGGAAATACAAAACATGCTTCAAAACAGTTGAGACAAACTCCTGTTTTAAAGAGAGCTGGTGAAGCACAGTGGCTAAGAGAAGAGTTGCAAATCAGGATCTGCCCATAATCTCACTCGGTGGTCTTAAGCAAACTGCTCTGCTTCAACTATAATATGTGGATAATAATTAGGCTTACCATCGTCCCGGAATAGATGCTGGCTTCGGCCTAGAACGGACCCGAGCCGCTCCCAAGGATGCACCGTGGCTGCCCAACGGGGTTACGGCTTCTGTCGAGTCATTGACCGGAGGTTTCGGAAGCCGGAAGCCCATTGGGTGCACCCTTGGGAGAGGATCGGGTCCGCTCTAGGCCACACCCAGCGTTCTAGCAGCATAAGGTCCTTTACGACTCCTGCCCTCCTTAATAGGAACACCCAACAGTTCCTTCAGCTGCAGAGGAACCTGCAATTCCCTTTCAGGCTGGGCTTTGGGACAGAGACAGCTTTGTTCACACTGGTGGATGATCTTATACACCAAGGGATGGAGAAGGGGAGTACATCATTGTTGGTCCTGCTTGACCTCTCAGCAACTTTCAACACAAATCAACCATGGTGTCCTTCTGGGCCAGGGGCAGCCCAATCCTGTGTAAAGATCGGGCGGGCAGCCAAGGCCATTTGCCCGATCCTGTGCTCTGCCGCGGGCAGCCTGCAGCAGGCAGCCCATCCGCGGCGGAAAGTCTGCTCGCTCATCCCCTTCCCCGAGTGTAACGGCGGCTGGGGCCAATAGTCCTCCTCGGATTTCCACCAGCTATTTTGCTGGTGGAAGTTGGAGGAGGCCGTATAACGGCCCAGCCACCCGGGGTGACTGGGCCTATGGTCGCCCTACCGGCTCCACGGTACCCTTCCCCCTGTCCGCCGACCCTCTCCCCCGCCCGCTGGATCCTGACCTACCTTGGTCCGGCGGCGGGCCGAGGGCTCCGGTGGCGGAGCTGGGAAGGCCGGCCTTGCACCGGCCTTCCCGGCTCGAAAGTAATCCGCAAACGTGCTTTACGGCACGTTTGCGACTAGTGCAAGCGGCGGAACACTAGGTCCGCCGCCCGACAAGCAGGATTGTTCTGTTAGTTAAGTTGGGGCTTGGGGAAACTGCATTGGGGTGCATTCTGCTCCTTCTTGACTGACCGATCCCAGAAGATGGTGCTGGTGGGTTCCTGTTCAGTGTCCTGACCTTTGACATGTTGGGTACTGCAGGGTTCTATTCTGTCCCCCATTCTGTTTAACATCCATGTGAAACCACTGGGAGAGTTCATCTGGTGATTTGGAGCTGAGTTTCACCAATATGTAGATGACACCCAGCTTGGTCTCCCCTTTCCACCATATATATTTTTTATGATGTTGCTTTGCCTATCTGTTTTATGTATGCTGCTGCTTTTTGCTTTTTATTATGTTATTGCATTTTTATTCTTTATTTTATTGTTTTATTGTAATTTTTTATATTTATTTATTTAAAAAAATTATATCCCGCCTTATCCTATGCCGAAGGCAAATGCCCAAGGCGGCTTACAACAAAAATTAAAATACATAGTTTAAAATACAGAAAATAAATTTAAACAATACATAATTTAAAAACAATAAAATCCACTGGGGGAGGGGGACAGAATGGAGCAGAGAAGCAGCATGACAGAGCATCTTGGGACACAGGAGGCAGACCACAACCCATCACCCATCACCCAAACGCTAGACGAAACAAAAACGTTTTGAGCCCTCGCCGAAAAGTCATGAGGGAGGGGGTGGTTCTCAGATCCCCTGACAGGGAGTTCCACAGTTGTGGCACCACAGCAGAGAAGGCTCGCCCACGTGTTGCCAATCCCCTAACTTGCGATAGAGGTGGTACCCGCAGGAGAGCCCCCCAAAGATGTTTTTTTCAGGAGGGAACGCACAATTGCGGTCTTCAAGATGCTAGGCATCACTCCCTCTCGCAAAGATGAATTCACAATAGGTTCCACCCAATCGGCCAGCCCAACCCGCGCAGATCATATTAACCAAGCTGGGCAAGGGTCAAGCGGGCATCATAAGCCACCACATTGTGGGGGTGGGGAGGCAGGGTAGAAATTGTTAAATAAATAAGTAAATAAACCTCAGGGCAGCCATGTAAGCCATCTTTCAGGGTTGCTTGTCTGCTTTTTCTGAATGTCTCACTGCCTGCCTGAGAAGCTTGTAAGGACTAAGGAGTGCCAAACTTCTCAGAAGATAGCTTGAAAATCACCATTTTACATTCTTTTTTTTTGGGGGGGGGGGTGGAGAACTGAAGAGGTGGTGGAAAAAACTGAGGAAGGACAATATTGTGGATAGTAAGAGGAGCTAATTATCTATTACTACATTTTAGTATTACTTTTGAAAGTTGCCAACGACGTGAAGCCAATGGGATTGTTTTAGCTAGTAGCTTCCATGTCTTGGTTAAAAGGAGACAACAAAAAAGCCGGGGGGGGGGGGAGGAGAAGGTCCTTCAACTGCTACAATGGCATCAAACTCATTATACGTCTCATGTACCCTAAATGAGCTGTGAAAATAACTGTGCATTAGGTTATCAGACTCCCCAAATGAGACGTCAGTAATACATTAAAAGCAATGAAAGAAGACTTGCACCCTCATTGTCTCCAGCAACTTTACTTCATTTAACTCAGACAGATGTAAAGATAGTTAAAAAAAATTGCCATTACAAAGCAAAGTATTCAAGGCAAGATGGCAATGGTTTTCTTTTTTAATTAACGTATTTATTGGTTTGGTGGTAGGGTGAAACATGAAGTCTTTTTTCATTTCCTAGGCAGTTAAATGGCAGCCAGCCATAATGAGTGTTCATGAAGACTTTGCTTCTTAAATGCAATCCATTCTCAGATCGACAGTTTTTCCTGACATTGCATGTAAACACAATTGTAAGTGGCTGCCACAGCGCAGTTTCAGGGATCTGTAAAGAACATTTTGTGGAGACCCGATAGTGCCTCAGTATATAAGCTACAAGTTGATAGTGAAGTTTCACAGCTAGCAATTTGTATTGGTTTCTGAACCAAATAAATTAGGAGTTTCAGGTATAGATTTGTTGCTTCAGTGCTTATTCTTTGTTAACCAGTACAAACCACACGCACACACAAGTTCAAGATTATTTTGAGTGATTGGGTGCATTCTAGGTCAGTTTGATTTTGTAGCATACATGCTTATTGTGGGTAGCCATTCATACCATACATGCTGGTCCAAATATTACCTAGAACTGGGGAAATAAGAAGCATGAATTGCAGCCCAATCCAGAGTCGATGCAGTCATGCCAACGGGGCATTTGTTCCCTTACCTCGAGGCTGCATTGTGGCTGCTTTGGGGCTGGAAAGTCGGTTAGAATTTGGCTGTTAGCCTCGTTTTATTGCATCTCCAATGGCGTCGTTGGAGCGTGGCGGGGGGGCGGACCGCCAGGGGGTGACGCGCGCCAAAGGGTGACTCGCGCACCCCCGCGCGTCTCCTCTGTGATGTGCGTCACCCGCACGTCACTGTCCCCCGACACAGGACGCTCCGAGGCCGGGGAGCCGGCCTCGGAGCCTCCGGAGTCCAGAGGCTTTGAGGCCAGGGAGCCGGCCTCGGAGCGTCCGGCCCTGCCGGCGCTCCAGGGCCTTCTGAAGGCCCGCTGGTTCAAAACGGAAAGTTTTCCATTTTTTGCGCATGCGCAGTACTTTTCTGAGGGCAAATGGGCAGCCCTTTGCCCTCAGAAAATGTACTGCGCATGCGCGAAAAGCGGAAAACTTTCCGTTTTGAACCAGCGGACCTTCAGAAGGCCCTGGAGCGCCAACGGAGCCGGATGCTCTGAGGCCGGTGTTGGGTGTTGGGGGGGGTCACCCTAGGGCGGGGGGGGGTGACGTGCACCCCCCCCGCTCTAGGGTGTCGCGCGTCTAGTGACGCTAATTTGCATCTCTTTGTTATTGTCATGCTTTTATAGCATTCCAAAAGTGGTAATTTCCCCATATCTGTATATAAAGTGGAGCCCTTCTTTTCAAATTTTATTTTGGGATTTTCTAATCACCTAATATATACAATGACATCTCTTAAGACGATAAGCTTTGCCATGATAGGTCAGACCATTTCTCCATCTAACTTAACCTTAATCCTACTGACAGTGAACTGTCCAAACAAGAGAGGGCACAATGACACACCTTACAGCTATACTTAGCTGTTTGAGCTCAACCAATCCTGTTTGAGCAACCGCAGCATGTGTGTAGGGGGGGAGTGTCATAAGATGGCCCTGGCCATATATGCATGTGGATGCACTACATTCATGCAAATGCATTGTGTATAGAACAGCATTAAAGTCGTACACAAAATGCTGTGTTTTTGCTTATTTTTTTTCCTAACCCCAAACAGTAAGTGGTTCCTTTATACCCTGAAGCATAAAATCATTTGTATGGGAGGAGAAGATGAATGATAATATTTTCAAGCACAGCAAGAGGGGATTTATGCTCATGGTTTCATTTAACAGTGGTAGGAGTTTTGTGTATAACTCACTACATGTGTCTTGTTAAATTCTCTTCTCCATCTCATAACAGTGGAAAGTCATTTTGAGTTATTAATCTGCTTGTTATAGACAAATTTAACAATCTAATCAAGCACTAAGAAGGAGTTTGGGCTGTTATAACAAAGAGCAAATATGTAGACAATCAGATTAAAATCGTCCCCTTTCTTCTGAATTGCATTTTCAGATCTGTGTGGATGATGATGATAAACCTACGCAGCGGTACAATGATATTTCCTGTTTAAGATTCATGTGTAGTGCAATAGCTGGAAGCCAGTAAGGATTATACCATCCAGCTCCAAGAAGTCTTTGAACCTACAGTATATCATTTACAGCCGTCAGTCTGCAACATTTCTTCTTTAATACATTCTTTGAGGATAGATTTTTCTAGACCAGGGGTTCTCAACCTGTGGTACGCGTACCCCTAGGGGTACGCGGACCACTTGCTGGGGGTATGCGAAGCCCTGCCCCTTATCTGCCCCATCTAATTAACATAATTAACTCTTAACATACTTATTTTCGGAGCCATCCCACAGGTTGAGATTTTCAACAATCCCAAACGAAAATTTTCAATTTTAAGGAAATGTGAATAATCTTTATTTTCAAAGAAAATGAAATGTTGTTTATAAAAGTATGGACAATTCTTAACTTTAGAACTAGGGATAAGCGATTGCAACCACTTGCAACCGCGCGTGCCTCAATTTGTCCTGCTGGGTTTGCTAGATTTACACTGAGTTTATAATATGTTTTTTAATGGCCACTGTATCAACGTCTGTCTTGCCTGAGCTTTAATTTCGGCTTGTTTGCCGACAGCCAATACTCCACCTACTCAAGGCACCACGTCTACATTGCCTCGGACTGGTATTGCATTTGAGATGGGATGAGCTGTCACTCAGTGATAGAGCATCTACTTTGCATGCAGAACATCCCCGGCTCCATCCTTGGTATCTCCAGGTAGAGTTTGCGCAAAGCTCACGCTTGAAACCCTGGAGACCCATTCCCAGTCAGTGTGATCGATATGGATTAATATTGAATGGACTAATGTCAGGACTCAGTATATGGCAGCTTGCTATGTTCCTGTCTGCAAAAGAAGGTATCCTGTTTTTGCAGCACAGGTCTAAATCTTTGTCCTGCTTTGTATTCTTAGCATTATTTGCAATAGCCTTAATGAGAGATGCCATGGTATGCCATTCATAGCCTTAATTAGAGGCACCGTGGAAACCACAATGGTCTTAATTATTAATGTTGTGTATGTTTGCTGAAGCAAGAGAAAAAGATTGGTTGTGGATGTGCAACATCGCATGCACTTAGAGAGGTGCTCACGAAGGCTTTCACAAAAACAGCAATAAACATGCTGCCGTTCCCCTAACATACACGTTTTCTGCTCCTTTATTGTAGTGGTCACCAGGGGAATGTCCTTGTTCCCCTTTCACCTCTATGGTGAAGTGGGTTCTCCTGACTTCTGCAGAGGTGGGAAAAAGCTTGTCAGTTTTGCTGGTGGTGTTTGCTGCTGCATAGGCTTACAAACTATGCAGTTGGCACTAAAAAAAAGTGAGTCAAAGTGCAAGCAACCAGCAATATTGTGCATACATTTACACATGTAAGAAGCAAACATGAACGTTTGGCGGATCAGGCCTGGGAAGGAGGTTGGGATTCAGAGGTGCTGCCACCGCTGAACCCACCCTCTCCCAGGCCCAATCTTCCCATCCCCACCCACCTCCTCCTCGTTCTGCTCACTCCTGCCCTGTTCCCCAGTTCCCCATACTTCCCCACCCTGTTCCACCCCCTGCACCAGGCTAACCTGCTCCGGCAGGCCTCCTGACGTCCATCGATGAATGCGGGAAAGCTCCAACCTTCCCAATGACCCGCCAGCGCTACTCATTGATATGATTGTGCCGTAATACTTTGAAAACTACTCCCAGATTTATAGCAAATATATTGTTCCCCATCCACAGCAGAAAATCATGAAACCTTATCTTTATCCAGATTAGATAACCATCAGCATCATGATAGTAGTGGATGGTTGTACACGACATGTCCCAATCCTATATGGGCCTTGCACTGACGGAACCCGCGTTACATTGGCGCAAAGCCTGGGCTGCTGGTGCAGCAGCTGCTGCAATGGCTTATGGGTCGGGGCCGCTAGCACAGTCAGCTGTCAGCTGCGGGCGCACACCAATGAACTCCGGAGCCGCTGCCAGAGCAGATAATTCGGCAGAGGGGCATTCTAGAGGAGGATCGAGGTGGAGATTGGGCCCAGCTGGGGGCATGTTGAAGGCAAGCCAGGGCAAGTAGCAGCAGCAGTGCTAATATCTTATGCCTGCAGTCCAGGGTCAACACACACACCCTTGGACCCACCCAGCCAAAGAGCTGGTGTGTATCTGAGTAGGCCCATTGGGGATGGGGCAGCAATGGAGTAGGTGGGTGGGTAAAAAGGTTTCTTTACTTACCTCTTTATTGCTGCCTGGTCCCCAGCCAGCCCACAGCATGCAGTGACGGCTGTGCCAGTGCCACTGCATGCTCTGGGCCAGCCCAGGATAGGATTGGGCTGTTAGGGAAGCCTGTGGTCCTAGAAGGATTTGTTGACAGGTGGTTGATGAACCTGGACAACTAGAGCCATAAACCTTACAACATTCAGTGCATAGACCAACAATAATGGGTGCTAAATAATAATGATGACAAATAAATAGATGTTCCGGCTGTCTTTGTACTTTACACTGGGAAAGAAACACACACACACAAATGCCTGAACCCATTTTTTGTGTGCTGCCAGACAGTTGATTTCATTAAAAACACTGCAGTGGCTAGAGCACTATCTCATTTTTATTTGCTTTTAAATTGCCTGATTTGAAAACCAATTACTCCACTTTTGACAGAATAATTGGAAATATAGAACTCTGACTCTTTGCTAGGTAGGTAAACAAAGTAACAAAATATAAGCTAATTGATGAAAGGAAGTTCTATTTTTTATCATTTTATGAAACTTTGAAGGCCACTTCCAAGTGTACTTTGCAAAAGGGGGCCCATACAAATAGTGTTTTTTGTCCTATGTTCCATTGTTGAGTCAGAACTTTATTCCTCCATTATCCCAGATTGTAAAATTTAGTACCAATGAAACTAATTGCCTCAGAAATGGCCCCAAACCTTACAAGCATCCCAAATACATAAATAAAAGTACCAATTAGTCATAACTGCTATAAAACATTCTATCTTCTTGTCACACCCGGTGTATAGCATACCTCTAATTGGAGCATATGCAATTCATGGGAAAATAATGTCTCTTTTGTGCTCAGCACAGTTTCCCCCCAAATAAATAAATAGCTTTCAAAAATAAGGAACCATTCTCACGGCAAAATCCTATCCCCCCGCTGGCGCAGCGGGGCCGAACAGCCAAATGGCCCCCGCTGCATCCAGTGGGGGAAGGGGAGGGGCTGGAGGCCTCCTTGGTGTAAGGGGACATTCATCCCCTTACCTGTGGTAAAGCCCCAGTGTCCCCAATGGGTCTCCTTGGATCCACACCAGCTATTTAGCTGGCTTAATTCCGGGAGGCCTGTGTAGGTGCTGAGGGCCTGGGAAGGAGGATAGGATTCGGCATGCACTGCTGCCGTCGATCCCTTTCCCCTCCAGGGCCTGATCCGCCCACCCCCACCCTCCCTCTGCCCCGTTACACTCCCATAATGCCCTCCCCCACCCTGACTGACTGGCAGCAGCTCTCCAGGGGTCCTTCGCTGCCCTACCGGGAGATGACTGAACCTGGGATCTTCTGTTCTGCATGCAAACAATGCTTTACCACTGAACATCCAACTCCTGTATGTTCCCTCCCTTGCCCAAGGCAAGACACCGGGAATAGGTAGGGTGCAATTGAAATACAGTACTCCCCCCATATCCGCTGGGGATATGTTCCAGGTCCCTCCGTGGATACATGAAACCGTGGATAGGAGCGAACACCCCCTCCATGGTTTCCTGAGGGGCCCCCGCCCTGCCTCCCCTGTGGGCAGACGTGCCCCAGCTCCCCCCAGCTCTTATTTTTCTTTCAGCAAGCTTTGTTTCTTCCTTAAAACAAACAGAGAAGAAGCTTCCATTGCAGTCAAGTAGAACGAGACTGTCCTAGAGAGGCTCTGCAATGTTTCTGTTAACCTTGCAGAGCCTCTCTAGGACTTAGTCTTGTTCTACTTGCCTGCAGTAAGCAGCCAGAGGATGCTTCTCCTGTTTGTTTAAGGAAGAAATGAAGCTTACTGGGAAAAAGTAAAAGCCTGGGGGGTCCCCACAATCTGTGGATAACTGAAACCGTGGATAGCAAATCCGTGGATATAGGGGCCCACCTGTACCTTGAAAGGTCTCTGCTAAAACTTGTTGATATCCATACATACTGGAAAGGAAAAGCAGTAAAGAGCCCTTTTGCCTCTTGCTCTGTTCTTGTGGGAGTGAGTCAGTGGTGGAGTCAAGGTTGCCCTGCAGCAACTTCCAGTTGAAAATATGGCCCAGTGAAAATGGAACATGCAGCACTGGTTTCATTTTTAGCACCAAAGTTAAAAAAAAATTAACCCTCTACAAAGTGCACATTGAAATACTGTATTGTCAAAGGAGATGGAGTTATTCCTTAAAAGCCTGTCAGGTATCCAGCAATTTGGTTTTCAGTTCGCCAATATAAAATGGCAGGGAAGTAAGCACAACAGCAAAATGTGCCTAATGTTTAAAAGAATAAAAAAAAAGCATGCTGATGGTTTATCGTTACAACTTTCATGGATTATGTTGAGATATAATTTTAGCTCTTGGGGTTGCATTCGCCACATTCACAATGCTTCCGTAACATTATGACATACAGCCAAATTCTTAGTGCTTCTTTAGCATTTGAATTTCAAAGCAATCTATTATAGCAATTGTTAGGGGGGGGGGTTATGTTCATGTAGTGCTAAAGTGCGCAAATATTTATTCCCGCAGGGCTATGATTGCTTTAAATCAAGCAATCATATTGGGTGAGCATAAGGTATATCTAAATCAAGCAATTGGACTTTCACCGTACATGGAAATGTTTTAAATATATACTTAAACGAATTGTAAATGCAGATTGTGACTTGTTTTTGTTTTTGTTTTTCATGCACAGTGAAAACTTTCTGGCTTATGTTACTGTAGCCAGCTGTGGAAAAAAAATGCTTCAGAGCAATGAAGTATGATTTCCAGAGTGTACATGGTGTGCTTGCCATAACTGTGAAAGACAATACTGTACACTCTTCCATGAACATAAGGTTGTTGTTGTTCAGTCATTAAGTCGTGTCCGACCCTTCGTGATCCCATGAACCATATCCTGCCAGGCCTTCCGGTCCTCCACTATCTTCCTGAGTTCACTCATTTTCATGTTCGTTGCATCGGTGATGCTGTCTAACCATCTCATCCTTTGCCTTCCCCTTCTCCTTTTGCCTTCAGTCTTTCCCAGCATCAGAGTCTTCTCCAGAGAGTTCTCTCTTCGCATTAGGTGGCCAAAATATTTGAGCTTCAGCCTCAGTACCTGTCCTTCCAGGGAACAGTCAGGGTTGATTTCATTTAGGATTGACTGATTTGATCTCCTAGCAGTCGAAGGGACTCTCAGGAGTCTTCTCCAGCACCACAGTTCAAAAGCATCTATTCTTCGGTGCTCAGCCTTCCTTATGGTCCAACTCTCACAACCATACATTGCTACTGGGAACACCATCACCCTGACTATACAAACCTTTGTTGGCATGGTGATATCTCTGCTTTTTATTACGCTGTTTAAGTTTGCCATAACTCCTTGAAGTTTGCCATGTTCCTTAAAGGGAACATAAGGTAGCCCCCTAAAATTTGTAGTATCTGTCTACCGCTCAGAATTGTACAGTTGTTAACATAACACTGTATAAGGACAGTTGTTAGGATCATTCATGTAATGAGTAAGGGAGTCCTTTGACCCTTGTCTGTGCTAGCTAGCCATACTAGTTAAGAAGACAGATCCATTATGAGTGTTATATCTCATGCTGCAGAACCATAAAAATAATAGTACAGTATAAGTACTTATTAGTCATTCCCCCAATGATGCTTGTGTATGAAGAAACCACATGGTGCATGAAGGAACTACAGAGATACCACAAACAATGTTGCAGTGATGTAGACCTGAGTCTATTGATTCGGACTCAAGTTGCGTCAATGACTTAACTCGGACTTGACTCGGCAATTGTAAAAGACTCGACTCGAGACTTGGAGCCTTTTACGACAAGTCCAATTTTATTCAGATTAAACCTGTTTTCCCCATTAAATAGATAGGAACTTGCAACACACAACCAAAGACTTGGGACTTGGGGGCAAAGACTTGGGAATTGACTTGAGACTTGGACCCAGAGACTTGGGACTTGGCTCAAGACTTCGAATCAGAGACTTGATCCACATCCCTGCAATGTTGTCTTTCTTTTCTGCATTAATATCATCGGTTCCAGCCAGGGTAAATTTGCAATGCATGGGATGTTCCAGCCAGGGTACATTTGCAATCCACAAGTCCTCTAGCCAGTGAGACTAAGGGAGCTAGAGGGGCTGCAGCAAGTTTGTGCATGTGCAGCTTCTCCAGCATCGTTTTTGCTACTGCCGGCCAGCCAGGAAGGACGCATCTGGCCGCCTGCCGCCCGGGGGTGGTGGTGTGCACGAACGCGGTAGTAAGAAGAGACCCCCCTGAAGTGCACCACCACCACCACCCCTGGCTTCTTTTGCCCCCAATTTGTGTCGAGCTTGGGGGTGTGTCGAGCTCCAGAGGGGGTGCACTGCTGCTGTAGCGCCACCGAAATTCAGTGGCTCCATGTTGGCAGTGCACTCCCTCCAAGCTCAACACCCCTGCGCCTCGGGGCCCACGGCCCCACCCTCTTGACGCCTCTGAGCATTCCTTCAATATCCCTGTTAGTGTAGCGTGAGCAACCACTGCGGGGGGGGAAGAGCTCCAGACTTTGAGTGGGAAATATTTTTGGCCTTCTTGGGTCTGCCCCCACAGATTTTTATCTATGCCACAGGCTTATGTGGCTCTGTTTCCTCTCTTATGCATTGATTTGCCTGCTCCTGTGCAAGAGGAAAAAAATTAGTTTTGAGAACCTTTGTTTTTAGAGCATCTTAGGCATTAATTTAAATCTCCTGGGGAAAACAGTGTTATTAAGGAATGAGCATGAAATTGTCATTTAGGCTTATCTGTAATATCTTTGGAGGTTATTTTGGAAGTGTCTTATTGCCTTTTCTTATGGCAAATGAAAATACAGCTCGGTTGCTTTAGTAATGACACAATTCCCTGCGAATAGTAGCAAAGCTGTGATAACAGCCCCAGCAGTTTTCTGGAAGGCCTCAAAGCTCTTGAGAAAATTGGTAATTACGTGTTTGGCGTACAAGTTCTTTGTATAGCTTGATGATTTGAAGTAGTAAATATTGAAAGCGAATCAAAGAAAGGCGACGATATTGTGATTCAGGAGGCAGTGCAACTGTGAATGATGGTTTATTTTATTAATTGTGTGATCAAAGGGATATTGGAGTTTGGAGTTTCTTAAGGATGTTAATAACACTGCACAGAATTTTCTGCTTTCTCATCAAGGGTTCTTATTCTGTTCAATGAAAAGTGCTCTTGTTTTTATTCTCACCTTCCCATCCAGCCACATAAGAGGATAGGAGACCCCACTAACTCAGTAGCCAATCACAAGAAACCTCCAGGAGTGTATAAATCCCAGCAAGGAAACACAGTCCATATAAGATATGAGACATGGATCATTCTTCCCCATGTCTTGAAAACGAGAAGCACACAGTAATGGGGCATTTTAGTAAAAGGAGCACTGTGCACAAAAAACTCTTTGCCCCAATAGCAAATGACTGAATTTTCCCACCTTCTGAATTCACCAGGAGGGCTGTACTGAGGAAGATGTTGTCAGCTCTTCCTGGCTTCCCTAAGAACATAAGAAGAGCCCTGCTGTATAAGGCCAAAGGCCCATCTAGTCCAGCTTCCTGTATCACACAGATGCCACAGGGAGCACACAAGACAACAAGATACCTGTATGCTGTCGCCACTTCCTTGCACCTGGCACAGAGAAAACCTACTCCTACAACCAGGAGGTTGCTTTTCCCCATCATGGCTTGTAAGCTGTGATGGACGTTTCCTCCATAAATCTGTCCAATCCCCTGTTAAAGGCATCCAGGCCAGGTGCCATCACCACATCCTGTGGCAAGGAGTTCCACAGATGAATTACACGCTGGGTAAAGAAATATTTTCTTTTTTCTGTTCTAATACTCCCTCCACTCAATTTTAGTGGATGTCCCCTAGTTCTAGTGTTGTGTGAGAGGGAAAAGAACTTCTCTCTATCCACTCTCTCCATCCCATGCATAATTTTATACGTCTCAATAATGTCCCCCCTCAGCCGCCTTTTTTCTAAACTGAAGAGCCCCAAACGCTGTAGCCTTTCCTCATAAGGGAGATGCCCCAGCCCACTAATCATTTTGGTCGCTCTCCTCTGCACCTTTTCCAGTTCCACTATATCCTTTTTGAGATGCGGCAACCAGAACTGGACACAATACTCCAGATGCGGCCTTACCATCGATTTGTACAATGGCATAATAATATTGGCGGTTTTATTCTCAATCCCTTTTTTAATGTTCCCAAGCATGGAATTGGCCTTCTTCACAGCTGTCACACACTGGGTCGACACTTTCATCGACTTGTCCACCAGCACCAAAATATCTCTCTCTTGATCCGTCACAGACAGCTCAGAACCCATGAGTGTGTATGTGAAGTTTTGATTTCTTGCCCCAATATGCATCACTTTACACTTACTTACATTGAAGCGCATCTGCCATTTTGCTGCCCATTCTGCAAGTTTGGAGAGATCCTTCTTGAGCTCTTTCCTGCTGGTCTTCACCACCCAGAAAAGTTTAGTGTCATTCGCAAACTTGGCCACCTTGCTGCTTATCCCCAACTCCAGGTCATTTATGAACAAGTTGAAAAGTACCGGTCCCAGGACCGATCCTTGGGGCACACCGCTTTTCACCTCTCGCCATTGTGAAAATTGCCCATTGACTCCCACTCGCTGTTTCCTAGTCTTCAACCAGTTCCTAATCCACAAGAGGACCTGCCCCCTTATTCCCTGACTATGGAGTTTTTTCAGGAGGGACCATGTCAAACGCCTTCTGAAAATCCAGCTTCTGAAAATTCCCTGTTATGTGCATTGTGTGTATGTTGAACTAAGGTGGCTGATGTCATTGGGTATGTCATCCATCACCTGGACGGGATTGGTGCTGCCTTCTGCAGGTGTGGGTGTTGTTTATTGATCATGAATGTGATTGGTGTATGGTAGCAATGTGGGAGTGGGTATTAATGGTCGTATCACTTGTTTCTACCGGATTATTGTCCTTCCCCAATCTCATGTTTGGGTTTGCTCCGCTCCTTTTGGAAACAGCACAAGGCAAATGGGGGAAGGTAGTTCAGGAGATGCTGTGGGAGGAACTTGTACAGCTTTTCAGCTGTTCCTCCAACCCAATGCCTCATTTCAAGCAGAAGCAGCAGACCACCCACCCACCTGCCCTGGGTTAACAGTATGGGTTTAGCCAGATACCCGGGTGTGTGTGTGTGATTAAGATTTATTTTGCTTTCCTACTTCACTGGTCATGGTCAAGGAGTTTCTCTGCCTACTTAATACTGTTTTGAATAGGTTTTGTTGCATTAGTGAGTACTGTATATTTAAAGTCACAACTGGCAGGCGTAGTGTGTGTATGGAAAAGAATGGCAAGATGAGACTGGTGAGGTCCTTGAGGCACTCTGTAAGAATTATCCAGACCAGTCCCTTGAGGCTGGATAGCACAAGCGAAATTGGCATGGGACTTTATTATGATGAATATTTATATACCACTTTTCAACCAAAATGCTCACAAAGCAATTTACAGTCAAAATCAAATAATTAAATGGCATTTAATTTTTAGGCATTGCTCGGATCACCAACCTCAAAGACTGGATGGCCTGAGGTGAGCAGTGCTACCAAGACCTTCCTTGACCCCAGTAAGGATTGGATGGGAGGATCAGCAACCAGATTATTTCATAACCATGGCTTGGAGCCAGAATGGAGTCACTCAACTAGATTGACAGTGCAATCCTATCCAACTTACACCACTGGTGTAGCCCAGCGGTGCAGCGAGAACGGGAGGACCCAGAACGGAAATGGGATTCAAATCCCCTCCAAAGGGGGATTCAAAGGGGATTTAAATCCCCTTCCCATTCTGGGGCCTCCCGTTCTCGCTGCATCACTGGTTACACTGGTGGTATAAGTTGGATAGGATTGCGCTGTGAGTGAAGTATGTTACCATCCTGGCTCTCTTTCTGAATTTAGTGCCTGAACTATAGAAGGAGTGGAAGTTAGCAGGCGAGATAGAACCTGCTGCAGATCCTAATTTGTAATTCAATAAAGTTGCGACCCTTTAAACTCAGCTGAATGTCTCATGTCTTTATTAGGTGTAGAGTCATTTTTTTCTTGCTTTTTAATTTGCTGCTGGAATGGAATAGAAATGCAATGACATTACAACAGGAAGTAGCACAGGCCAAAAAGCCCCTAGGCATATGATGCCATGTAATGTCTACCATTTCTCAGAAACCTACTCTTTTCAGCAGGTTTTTTTTCCCTCCCCAGTTTATTCTATCATTCTCAACCTATCATCTAATTTTGTTTTTAGCCGTATATGCAGCTTTATTACTTTTGTGGGCTTTGAATTCTTTTGCTTCTTCTACTGCTGATAGAGTCTTAAAAATAATGCTAAGCATCATTAAAATGATTTATTTGTTTTTTTAAAAAAAATCTTTCAACTCACAGGAGTCGAGATATAGTGCTGGTTTATAGTCTGCATTTCAATTTGTTCTGTGAAAATGTGATTGATAATATAAAAAACAATGGATTAAAATGGCAACTCTACACTTGCAAAATGGAAAATGCAATAAATACTGGACAGTTGGTCTCAGCTGTGCAAAGAACTTTGACCAGTACTCAGATTATGTGACTGGATGTGGGACAGGAAGCAGGTTTTGTTTACTTTTTCATTGAAAAAATGCTAGATGCGAGTTGACTGTGACTGTGAGCCTCTCCCTCTTTGCATTGGTTCTCTCTCAGAGCCATTTCTGATGTAACACATGGAGCCAGGTAGGGTTGCCAACTTTTCTTAGGGGTGCCAACTTTTCTTCGAGCTCTGCTTCTGACTCTCAGAAATGGAAGTGAACTCATTTTCACCACTTATCTCCATGGTATGAAAAGCACCACCTGATCCATATTTTGTGTGGATCGGCTTAAAAAGAAAAGAAGCAGGGCAAGGAAGAAAAACCAGCAACTTCAGACCAGTTCCACAACCTACTGTAGGGGTACAACAACACTGAAATAACAACACTGGATTGCATTGCAGGGTTGGTGTAAACCACTATATCGGGCATAGCTTGAGTCCTCACCTGAAATATTAGCAGTGGGCTACACTACAGGGTTCCACGTTCCTGGGATACCATCACAGAAGATTCGGGACACTTGGCTGCCCAAGGACAGCTGCATTAAAATCCTAGGGTTTTCCACTAATTTCTATTTGAGGCTCTCACTTCTGCCCCAGGGGACATTTAAAAATAGCTTCTCTAACAAGAATCAGGAAATGCCCCATCCAGACAATAAGGCTCATCGTTCTGGTCTTTTGGTATCTCTGTGGTTCACTAAAGTGTGACAGAACATTAGGAGAGTGTCAGGAAGTGTTGGAAGCTGACTTGCTTCCAGTGGGATATTTCAGCTTATTCTTAACCCTTTCTAACCAAAATGAGGACAGTGGGATGTAAAAGAAGCTTTATATCTCCTGTTCAATGATCCTCTCCATATGGGGTTTAGATTCACAATGCCTCCTAACCTCCACAGGTGTGGAGACCTGTTAGAATGATCTTCGTCCTGGGGGCTGGTGGATCTTACTAGATTCCTGACTTTTATGGAGGATTTTCCTGCCCCCTCCCAGTTTCATGATCCTCTTGAAGTTCTAGGCAGTCTCTGGAACGCAGAAATGAATTGGGCAGTTGACATGATCATTCAGGAACAAAACATGAGAACTTAAGAAGAGCTTTTGGTTAGGCCAAAGTCTCATCTGGTCCAGCATTCTGTTTCACACAGTGGGCCACCAGTTGCCTGTGGGAAACCTACAAACAGTAGAGAAAGGTACGGTATATCTCTTTCCCACCATTGCTCCCCTGCAACTGGCAATCGGAGGCTCTGGAGGTAGCACATAGGCAGCATGACTAACAATAGCAGTCTCACCACAATTGCACTGGCTCATAGTCAGCCAGCTGAGCTTATTCCTGTGGTAAGGGGCCTTTTGCGTCTTGGCCCATCTACTGTGGAGGAAGAACCATCATTGACCTGCTATGACTTTGCCTGTGTCCTTTACAGTTTAGATACTACACTGATTGTAGTCTCCGATTGCATTTTAGTCATATCGGATCCATCTCCCCTACTGTATTTCTGAAATGTTTCCCCATTACTACTATTCACATACACGCCATTGGTTCCGTCTTCTAAAATGCATGTTTGTGTTTAGACATTTAAACATCACTGTTCATGCCCCAAAGGTCCCTCAAGTGTTCTTCACAGAAGTGAATTCATTTTGCTAGCATGAGACAAATGTAAAAAGGGAAAAAAAATGGTATCAAAAAACAAAACAAAAAAAACCAAGGAATTCATTTATACATTTGGGTAGAACACTTTGATAATTGTTTTGTAAAACATTTGCCAAGAAATATTTAACACTAATAGCATCTGATGATACCCAAAGCGTGTGGAAACAAGTTTCTTCCCTAGACATTTGCACTTTCTTTCACAAAAACAGTAATATAACAGTCATTTTGGTCTCTGTGCAGGTGCTGCTGCTCGAATGGATACTCGCATGCTTCCTCTGATGCCAACTCAAGTCACCAGGGTAGCGGCTATCTCTTCACCAGCTGTGACGATCATGGCAACCAATTTGGTGGATCAGACAATAACAGGTGTGTTTATGTTTCACTGTACTGATTAGACTGCTAAAGCATATGTTGCACATTTGCATACTTTCCACTAAATAGTTTCCCACAAGGCGCAGTCATGAAAACTCCTTTTAATAAAAAATATTTTGAAGTTGTGCTGAACCTATCGGAGCTACGTAGCAGCTGATTCAGAATGTCTACAAACCAGACATCGGCACAGTGACTATATTTTTGCAAGTCCTACCCCACAGCTTTTGTCCTTCCCTCTCAAACAAGTGCACCAGGGAGAGAGATTCGTTCTCATAAGTAAAGCGAGCATCTAAGTTCTCACTCGGTCTCGTTTGCACTGGAATAAAATGTGGGGGACTCTTTGAACACGCAGGCACAGTTTGGGGCTATGTTTATTTTTCATCCCTGTCATGTTCTCTGCTCTGCCTTCAGCAACACACAGGCAGCCAGCTGTCATGCACAGATGGAGCATTGTTTTCTTTACATAGCCTATAAATCCTAACAAAGAGTCTTCCAGGAGGGGGATGGAACGGGGTGGGGGGAGGCCTGTACCTGGGGCGGGGATGGGCAGATTGGGCCTGGGGGAGGGACAGGTTGCACTGGCACACACCGCATCCTATCCCTCTTCACAGGCCTGACCCGCCGACACGGATTGCCTCGGACTTGCACCAGTGATTGAGCTCGCGCAGGTCCAAGTACGCCCATTGCCATAGCTGGGGCTTTCCCCAGGACAAGGGGACAAATACCTCGAGGAGACCTCCAGCCTGCAAAGTTCCTTATAACAATGGTGACAACGTCTTGTAGCTCTATACCCTAGGAGAAGGGAAGACCTAGGTACCTTTGGACAAAAGGATTTATCCTTTAAAATAGCCCATTATTAAGATGGGCAGGCATCACTCACATACATAGTCTCCTGTGTGCAAGTTTTACAGAACAATATTATACATGTTTACATAGAAGTAAATCCCATTGCATTCAATGGTGCTAATCTGAGGTGAGTGTGTATAAGACTGCAGGTTTCATAAAGCTAAAGGGGAAGGCAGATTAGAAACTTTTTTTTTTTGCTTCATACACCATCATAATATACAAATGCTACTAATTGTGTTCTTGTAAAATACTAATTAGTATATCTGGGTTCCTGATTATGTTTTGCCCTTTTCTGGGGCCAGAGTTTAGTTGTTGGAACGTGTCACTTCAACTTGTTGTTTTTTTTCTCATGTCTATGGTGTTTATTGATACTACAAAAGTGCTGGTATTGCTGAGCTGGTATCACCGGATGTTACTGTCTGAGGCCCAGAACAAACATGCAAAAATCCATGTGGAAACCAGCATTTCCAATGGATGTAGCTTGGATAATATCATCCAAACCACTAAGTTGATTGATATTGAGGCCAGCCTCAGGAAAGACAGTTGAATATGTGTAACATTGATGCCAGTTCTATATTTTCAGACACTTTATGGTGCAGTTCTCACCCCTTGTTAAAGAGCTGCAGCTGTTTCAGGCTAATGTCTATCTGGCATTTCAGCTGAAAGACTGTGTTGGGAAAGTAGGAGAACTTCATGGCTTTGACTTACTGCGCAATCCTGCCTAACTATAGACCAGCGGACTTAGCACTCTAACTGGTCTAGGATATTGTAAATGTGCCATAAGGCACATTTTAGACACCTGAAGAGTAAGCATCACTGGTGCGGAGGCCGGCACCGCTTACTAGGCTGCAGAACTTACTCATCTTCGGCCGCTGCAGGTAAGTCCCGCACTGCTCGATGAGAGGGCGGGACAGCAAGGGAGGGGGACCATTAGCCAGCCCAGGTTGGGAGGGGGCGGGGATATTGTTGGCGATATCCTAGGCCCCTTCCCGGCCCACGCCGTCCTGCCACCGCCTTCGCAAACATTCACCAGGTCTGAACCTGGTGTGCATTCGAGAAGACCCATAGGCCCTGGGCTCATTTACACCTGGGAAAGGGGACGAACATCCCCTTCACCTGAGGTGCAGCCAGCAGCCCAGGTGCAGGCCGCAATCCTGATAGGATACAGCAGCTGGTCCTTTAGGCTGGCCAGCCGCCACGTATACTTACATAGGATTGCACTGTCCATTAACATGGACACCTGACTTTGCCCACCTCCTCTTCAGCTGCACCTCTTTAGTACGTACGGTGCCTGTGTTGTAACTCTGTGCAGAGGTGTGTGTATTTAGCTTGCTTCTATCATTGGAGACTATGATCCATCGTGTGCACCTACATGCTGGCACAACAGTGTATGTTACACTTGAGAAACCAAGAGAGCAACATTGTTAACATGTTCTGAGCTCTGAAATGCTGAAAACATTAGGATTTCAGGAGTGAGGGATAATTTCTTGGTATAAAAATGTACACATTGAAGATGGCACCTAAATGTGAAAGTGTATTTTGGTGATAGAGAAAAAGAGAGGTATTCTTGAAGATGCACTTCTTGTGGTTTTCATGTGGGTTCATCTAGACCAGTATTGTCCACACTGACCGGCAGACAGGGATCTTTTCCAGCCCTACCTGGAGATATCAAGGATTAAATCTAGGACCTTCTCCATGCAAAGCAGTTGCTCTACCACTGAACTAACAACTCCTCCTCTGATAGACAGGGGAGTTTGTGATAGACAGCTTTCAATGATTTCTTGGGTCAGTGTGGAACAAGGAATTTCCTGGCCACATCTAACCTAAAATGTATTTAACATTGAGAATGCAAATAGATGGATGTCATCATGCCAAAGTTTCTGAATATTTAGGATCCAGAGATAGGTAATTCAGATCTGAAAGGTGATGTTGTTATCAAGAAGCGATTGAAACATTGATGTAATCTGGACAGATTTCAGAATATCCCCCCTGGAACAGACAAATGTTAGTATTTATTCCATTCTTCTTCCAGATTTTCCCTATCACTCATAGGTCTTATCCTCTTTTTTGTCCCCCCCCCCTTTGGTCTAAATCTTCTAATCTTCTAATCTTCTTGGGCTATTTTGAAGCTCCTTTGTCATCCTTTGCTTACTTTATTCCTATCTCTCTCACAGTCCGATCCTGTGTAGGCTGCGGTGGCCGGCCTAAAGGGCCAACCGCTGCGACCTATCGAGTTCCCGGGCTGCCCCAGGGCAGCCTGGGAACAACTTGGGAGAAGGGGACAACCGTCCCATTCCCTGTGTAGGTGGCGTGAGGCCCTATGAGCCTCCTCGAATGTCAACGTCAGCCGTGTCGGCATATCTGGGCCTGGAGGGAGCTCGAGATATGGGGATCTCGGCCCCCAGTATCTCTGCCCCTCCAGACCCCGGGCAGCCAATGGCCACCCTCCGTTGCTGCCTGGTGCGCCCTCCCCCTGCCCTGACCGGCGTAGGTCTTACCTGCTCTGGCCGGCGCAGGGCCAGGGAGACAGCAGGGCAAGCATCGCAGGCCGCAGTGCCGGCGCTGTTTGCTCTCCGGGTGTCGCACAAGTGCTTTACGGCACTTGCACGAAACCCGGCCCAGGGCAGAGTGCACTGCCCCGGCACAAGAGTTGCACAGGATCGGGCCGTCAGTGTTTTCTCTCTAATTTGTTTATTTTGCTTTGCTTTGTTTTTAAAAGTTTGTATAGCACCTTTCTCCTGCAGGACCCAAGGTAGTTTGCAATTAAAAAAAACACTATCAGACAAGAAAATAATAATAGTGATCACCAACAAAATAATTTACAAGTGAACAATAATAATCCAGCAGCAAACACAAAAACAGTAGCCAACAGATCAAGTTCAGAAGGCTTGCCCCAAACCAAAAGCTGTCGGAGAACGTTTGCCGACAAGATCCACCCCCTCCAGTCCGCTGCCAACTCCTTGCCCTTGTTGGAATTCCCTTAGGGGGGGTAGCTATTCGTCGCTCCGTTCCCCTCTCCCTTACTCTGTTTTACTCCCCACCCACGTGGCAGACTTGCTTAGCTTTACTTGGCTAGAGAAAACACACTAGGCATAGTTGATTGAAGTTGCAAAAAGAAGTTTACTTACAGTTTTCATTCATATCTACAACGTCTGATTCACATCAGAGGATACACTAAACTTGAAAGGACAGAACCCTCCTAAAGCTAGGGCTCTCTGCATGGAAGCATGCTGGAAAGATGGCGCTGGGCTGCTGGAGGGCAGCTTGCCACGTCTTCCCTGGTCAGTGGTCAGATGCAGAAGAGATTGAGAGAAGGGTGAAGAAGAAGGAAACTGGGTCTGGGGCCACGCCCCTTCCTTAAGACAATGAGGGGTCAAAGACAAGAGGGTCTACCTAGGTGATCAAATAACATGCATACACCCCCCAGTGTCCAGCATACGGAATTTGCCCATTATTTCCAACAGTCCTCCCCACCATGGACCTCCTGCAAGCTGCCCATGGCCCATCCACAATCTGCCTCTGACGCCACTTTACCTGGGCCAGTGGTGCGTCCAGGCGAGTCTGGCGTGTGTGTAGCACAGCTGGCCATTTTCTCCAGTGGCAATGTTGTGTGTGACAGTGGTGTGGCTTTTGAGCCACTGCAACAGGACCAAGGCAGCAGTTCGTGAGAAGGATTGGGCCATTCGTGGGGCATGGCTCTGAGAAGGGGTGATGATGAACTTCTACAGAATTTACCACTACAGCGCTGCCCCCGTCCTATACCAGCTAATCTCTTCTGCTATGTTTTTTTTTTCTGGGGGGAAAAACCCTCTATTTATTTTGAAGAGAGAATGCTAATGCTGAGTTAAAGCAGGCGCTCCCAACCTCTGCCATAGCGAGTGTCCTTAAAATAGGCCTGCACAACTTGTGACTTATGCCAGCTGAATGTGACCCATCACTCAGCCATGTATTGCGGCTCATCACTGGTGTTGCTAGAGGTGGGCGGAACGGTAAGTCTTGCACAGTGGTAACCGTTCCATTCCATGGTGGCCCAGCCCACTCGCTGTTGGAACCAGTCGAGCGGCGAAGGCAACGCACAGGAGACTCCCTGCGCATTGTCTTTGCCGCTCAGACTGGTTCCAACGGCGAGTGGGTAAGGCCACCATGGAACAGAGCGGTTACCGCTGTGCAAGACTACTGTTCTGCCTCATCTCTAGCGACGCCAGTGCGGCTCATCAGGCCTTTTGCTGCTTGCCTAAGACTGCAAAAAGCAGAGGGGGTTGTTAGCGCTTGGCTAATAGACTGTGTTTGGTTTGAAGAGTTACAATTTAGTCCTACTTTAAAGCAAGGAAATGGCAAACACTCCACTCTTCTCCTTGCAATATCAATTTCCTACCACCCATAACCAGAAAATTGCCTCTATTTCCAGCAGTGGTCTCTGGCCGTTCGATGGGAATGCAGGGCTCTCAGATCTTGATATAAATATATCTCATGATATAAATACAGGCTGCAAAACAAAAGCACTCAGCAGTATACCTGGGCATCATATCTTCTGACCCAGATATCTGCTCTCAATCCAAGATGTGTCATCATGGTTACTTAGTGGCAAGGGAAAGGCATTCAGTGCATATTAATATGTTCTACAGCTGGCATTGAAATGCATTCTGGAGCAAAGCTCTTGTACGCTCTAATGTCTTCTCCTGTAGTTTAACATCAGGAGTTGGCATTGCTAGGCGATTTGGGCAAAGGGCATGATCCCTAAGAGCCCTATGAAACTGCTGCTACACAGCCAAGGTGATGTCCACTAGTGTTGTCCTTCTAACTGCTACTCAGCTCTCTTGCAGACCACCCAATCTTCTCAGAAGACGGCCTTCTCACATGCTAACATGGGCAAAGTCCTGGGAATGGGGCTGGTCTCTGCTGCACCTTCTGAGTCTGCAGCAAGCATGTCTGCCAGTTCCTTGCCCTATGCACGAGGCCACTGCTCACCCCTGCACTGATTTTAGTGGCTCAACAAGAGTGCCTACTCATTGCTGGGTCAACTAGGCTACCTGCTTTCTCAGCCCTGGGCAGCCATCCTGCCTCTGCCTGCCTGCCTGCCTGTCATGTGGCCATGCTGGTTTGCTGACTGCACTCATTCCCTTTGCAGGACCAGTCACTGCTGTGCTATACCACCAGCACTGTCTCTCATTCTCTCTGCTTGCTCATTACTCAGAGGAAAAGCATAAGTGAGCAGGTGGTAGAGGCAAGGAGGAAGAGCAGAAGCATTCACTCTCCTTCTCCATAGTCGTGTAGTCAGGCGGGAGGGTATGTGAAGGGAGTTTTGCCTTCAGAGAAGGAGACCCACCATGGACCCACCAAAACCTGCATGCAAACACGTTGCTTTGATGCCGCTGTTCTCCAGTGGTGGGACCCTGTGATTTGGAATCCAGAAATTGAGAAGTGTGGGTAGCCCTCCATTTTGTTATAGATTATGGAGAATTATGGTGATGGGGGAAAAAAGCCCTCTGGTTTCAGTGGAGAGTTGCTGAATGAAAAATGGCTGCTGCTGTCACAGAGAGAAATTTGAAGCATCTTCTACATTTATGCTCTGGGTGCCTTTGTCCCAAGTGTGTGTCGTTATATGCGAAGTGTGCCAGAAATAATACTTAAGCAGAGCTAGCTAAGTGAATGTCTCCACAGTTTTGCCAAAATGAAGATGAACAACTGGGACCAAAAATATGTAATGCAGTTTCAATAGCATTGTGTTGTCATGCAGAAATACATTAATGGATATATGGGCATCCCTGCTTTCACTGTATGTGGCATCTCTTCAAAAAGAGGCTCTTTTGATTTATTGTTTGTAATCTGTATATCATTGTCTCTTGCACACATGATTGCATCCTGCATTCTGCCATTAATCACACTGTTTTTTATCAGAGGCAACTACAGAAATGCTTCCATGAGTCCACTTCACTTTTTAAAAAGAAGGAAGCTCTTCGGTTATCAGCTATTCATTTTTCAGTAGTCCAGCTATGGTATTTCCATCACCCAAGACATTAAAGTGCCTCGGGGGCCCAATCCATTACCAGTAGTCACTGCAGAGTCGTAGCAACATCCCCCCCCCCGTGACAGCTGACGTCACTCGCCCCGCCCCCGAGTGATGTCAGCTGGAGCCTAACGTCCCTTGGGGACTGGGAGGGAGGGTGGGCTTACAACAAACTGCGGCGCAGAGGTGGCAAGAGCCTTTTCCTAGCTCCTCCGAGCTGTTCTGTCGCCACTTCGATCACTGCGTTCTTTGAGGCCGCCGCCATGTTAATCACTGCCACCGCTGCCATTTTGCCACCCCAGCCGCCCATAAAATGCCCCCCGTGTGCTGCCCAGGGGCCCAATGCCCCCTCACCCCCGCCGTTCCTACAGCACTGACAGCACAATCCTATGTGTGTCTACTCAGAAGTAAGTCCTGTTGTTTTCAGTGGGGCTTCCTCCCAGGAAAGTGCACATAGGAGGATTGCAGCCTTAGTCACTGAAATGCACCAAGTCTGCATTCCTGGGCATGCTTACTTGGGACTTCCAGTCCATGGGACCTACTTCTGAGTAGACACCCACTGAAATTTTTGTTTGCATCCACATTAAAAAGAGCTTTTTTTAAATATGTGTTTAAAAACATGGCAGTTGGCATGCAGAACCCTCACAAAGCTCACTGGAGTGATGAACAGTAAACTATTGAACGTGGATTACTAGTTCTGATACTCCACATTATTAACCTTCTAATTGACAGACTGTCAATGTTTTACTCATTATGGTGTGGAGTATGTTGACTGCATCAGACCTTTGGGAATCATTTTTTTGTAATTCTGCCTAGACGTTTGGTCAATAGATGACTGAAATCCAACGAGCGCTTTTGAAAACAGGCTCCATTGTTCAATAATCTGTATATTTGCTTGTAAGTTTTCGTTTTCTGCCCACCTCCTCTAATGAGCCACACTCAAGGCCCAGGGGAGTGGCTGTTGCTGTTGATGTCTCCAGACTTCATAATGGCCCAGATGGGAACCTGACTTTTGTGCAATTCCTAAAGCACAGCAGGGTTACAAAGCAGGCCACCCGCGTCAGGGTCTCTAGTTCAATTTGTCATCCAAGCTGAAGAACGCCCCTTTGCCTTCCCAGCTGTAGCTTTGGGAAGGAACATAATGTAGGAGTTCACTTCCCGGGTCGCACATGTCATCAGTATACCTATTTGCTCTTATCTGATTTTAATCCCGCAATTACATATAGTGTTGCTAAGTTGTTGTTTTTGTATCATTTTGCTTTGGGCTGGTCTTTGACCGTAATAAAGATATTGATTAGTTAACATAGGAGTAGAGCACCTGCTTAGCATGCAGAAGGTGCCCGGTTCGATCCTTGATGTCTCCAGATAGGGCTGGAAAAAATACCCCACTTCAAACCCTGGAGAGCTGCTACCAGTCATTGCAGGTAACACTGACCTTGATGGACTGACTCAGGGTGAGGCAGCTGCATACATTCAGCCATTCACTTACCTCACTGCAAGGTTGGCGGGGCAGAGGGGGCATTCTCTCCCCTTCCTGCTTTGAATGCTGCTAGCACTAGTCTTGGTGCCAAGAAGAGCAACATGGGAGGAGGACAGCAGCGGAAGAGAGAGAACTCCCAGGTAAAGACATTTGGGGCTCATAGGGAGAGGGATTCAGAGCCTGTTGTGCTCCCAAGGATGTCAGTGGAAGCACAAGGAATTGGCACATGTCTGGTTTTAAATGAAACTGCGGGGTGGGGAAGGAATTGCCCCTCACTATGAAGACCAGAAGGTCTGTAGGATAGCAGTTTGAGACCCGAGTGCTGCGTGACGGAGTGAGCTCCCGTCTCCTATCCCAGCTGCTGCCAACCTAGCAGTTTGAAAGCAAGCAAGAAATTGCAAGTAGATAAATAGGTACCACTGCAGCGGGAAGGTAACAACTTTCCATTAGTCATGCTGGCCACATGACTATGGAAGCGTCTTCGGACAGCGCTGGCTCTTCGGCCTTAGAAACGGAAATAAGAACGGCACCCTAGAGTCGAGCAGGGGATACCTTTACCTTTACTATGCCTCCCTTACTTTTTTTTTTTTTTTTGCATACCAGTAACCCACAACACTTATCGTAAATAGTCAGAATGGGGATTTCTGGAGCAAGCAGTCCAACTCTGTAGCTCTGGCCCTCATTTACTTTGCATAGGATGCAATTTTATGTATCAGACAAAAGCACGGTTATAATGAGAACAGAGAATACAGCTTTGTATCGGAGTGTGCTTCCCGTCCGATATTTTTGTTGTTGTATCAGAATTTTGAAAGGCTTTATAAATCCAAAAGACAACACATTTGAAGGCAAAGTAATTCAAATGGGCATATGGAAACTGTTTTTTTCCAGACCAGTGTGTCAGCAATGCAAGTGGAAATTCATTTCTCATGCACCAATGACCTGTGAAATTTTGAAAAGAAATATTTATTTGATAACATATCTTAACCCCTCTCTGCTTAAAAATTGATAGCATTTGCTGCACATGGACCCAGGTGTCAGGAGTGTCATATGGATTATCAGTTCTTATTCTATTCCAGAAAGAGGATACTGTATGTATTTTCGCAAACATTTTCTGTTGTTTTCACAAATAGAATGACCTTGCATATTGCACGAAGGTCTAAAGAAGATGAAGGTTGAAGCATCCAATATTTGCTGTTGTGGAACCTACCATTCCACAACTTGATAACATAGCCAACTAATTATGGGTCCACTCTCCTTAAAAAAAGCTGTATCCATATTTGGGGTTCTTTTTTCAGACCTAGTAATAGTTGATAAAGAACATTTTGGTAACAAAAGAGACGCGCTTGCTTTGTGCCAGTGCTAGAAACATAATGAATGTAATGGGCACGGGGGACGCGGGGATAGGGTTCGCTCTTTTCCACGGTTTCAATTAACCATGGTGAGAGCTGGAACCTACCCCACAATGGATACGGGTGTGTGTGTGCCCCACTGTATACCTTTTCTGGTATAAAATACTGAAATACAGGCAGCATTCATTTGAAAAATATGGCCTTTGGAAAAAAGATGGCATCTGTTGATCTATTTGACTAATAAACTGCAGTTTAATCTTCAAATTGACCTTCTGGCAGAACCCAAGCCATTTTTACTCTGTGTCTTCCAGAGTGGAGCGATCAGGGATGTCATCGGGGTCAGGCCCACGGAGGCAGGGCCTCTATACATACATTTTTAAACATTTTTAAGTGCTTGCAAGATGGCTTGTGAGATGCTGCGCTATTGTAGAAAAAATACTATGTAAAGATGGAGTGCTGTGGTACCTTGGAGACTGATTGGTTTAGTGTAGTCTGAGCTGTCACAGACAACAGTCTGCATCACCAGAAGTGAAGTGATTCCAGGGATACCATTTAGGGAAGACAGGTTGGTTACACACCCCTCCTGTGTGTAATTTTTTTCCCATGAGCCCTTATATTTCTGGCCATATCATAATATCTATGTGTAACCCATGCTAACCCACAGCAGACTGAAAACTGTTGTGGCATGAACTGATTATAGCCTTATAGCTGGCATGATTCGGGTGGAACAATTACTATGTCATATCTCAAGGCTCTAGATTGGAATCGATTGATGAATCTCTGGATTATTTGCAGTAGATCAAATACCTATTGTTTAACACCTATTGTTTAAATTAGGCTGCTGAAATGTAAAAAGTTGGTTGAGAAACTAAGAGGGCTCCCCCCCCCCAAAATGACTGTGAGCTTAGTTCTGGTACTTGAAAATAGATGCCTGAGATGAACACATGCACAGAAGGACCCCGTTTCTTAGTTTTAAGTGTATGTCTTCTGCCTTGAGCCACTTTTTTGTACCTGCTCGGCCTGCTTGGTGGACCTTGTATTTGTAGGAAAAGATGGAGTGGATCTTGCAAGACTACCCCTGTTGTACATTAGTTAAAGAATTTAGGAAGCCAATGATACGTTCAGTTCATCAGATCCCTATTTTCAGCTGTAGTGTTTTCTGCCTTTCCTTCTCTCCTTCTGCCAAACTCACTTCTGATCAAACTCCTACAGTCATGTGAATATAATATTGCTACATGACATATCTGCAGTGGATGCAGAAATGGGAAATTATTAATGCTGCCCAAGTGTACAGATGCAATTTCTGCTGGGCCACTGAGTGGCAGCAAAGCAAATGCAGTGCACCACTCCTGCTGAGCAACAGCCATTGTGCTGAAAACATGTAATGGCACCATGTTCATAATGCCATGGAATATCAACTGTGCTTGAAACTTAAGTGGGAATAACCTGTTGGAGAGAATCTGCAGACACAGAGAAAGAGTGCAATCCTGCAGAGCTTTAGGGTGGCAGAGTGAGCGCTCCGCTGCCCTAAGCCATCGCAAACATGCCGTAAGGCACGTTCGCGATGACTTGTGAGTAAGGGCGGCTGGTGCAAGGCCGGCCACCCTCCCTCCGCCACCAGGACGTCCACACGGCTGCCGGAGGAAGGTAAGTGATCCCCTGGCAGCCACATGGGTGGTCTGGGCGGCGAAGGGAGCCATTGGCTCGTTACACAGCCTCCTCTGTGTTTAGCTGACAGAAATCCGAGGAAGCCCATTGCGGCCTCCCAGCTCTACACCAGGGGAAGGGGATGAACATCCTCTTTCCCCGAGTAGACCTCCGAGCCGCTGCAGAACGGTCTGGGGCAAGCACGGGATCCGGCAGGCGTCCCTGGGCCGCCCACCAGATACCTGTGTAGGATTGGGCTGCCCATAAATGACCAGAGAAAGTGTGTGTACCTTGTTGCAAATAATTGGGAGGGGGCGGCGGCGGCAGTGTTAAGCTACCCAGGAAGACTCCCTTTATTACAAAGTATGGCTTTCAAAAATAATTTTTTTTCCTTCTAGCATCACAGTTGCATTATTAGATTTCAGATTCCTTTTGTTTGCTGTTTGTGTGGTTAGATGAACATTTTTCAGTAAGATAAGAGTTGGTGTTATTTGTATCTTTGGCATAAGATTACATCATCATATGAAAGGTACATTTTGTTCAATTTCAGAACCACGGAATGATTAAGAATTTTTTTTCCCTTTCTTAAAACATCTTGGATCTTCTACATCAGTGGTGGCCAACCCGTGGCACACCATGTGCCACATTTTATGTAGATAATCTTGAGTGTGCCACTTAAATAAATAAATAAATAAATCTTAGGTAATGAAAATATTTAAAGCACAGTGACAACGCAAGAAGAATAAGGCGTAGTGGGGTGCAGAGACCTCCTCTAGTGCCACAGGCTTGGAAAGGCGTCCTGGGGTCGAGAAAGAGAGAGGGACTTCAGCGCTCGGCTCGAACAGGAACGACAGTGTGTGCCACTTCAAAAGGCTTGGCGTGCCACTAAGTGGCACCCGTGCCGTGGATTGGCCACCTATGTTCTACATTTTTAGAATCAAGCTAGAAGCAAAGTTTTAATGCTTTTAATCTTTTAATCCTTTTAGTGAAATGACAATGTGTTTTGTATTATGTCAAAGACCTCCTGGAAATGACCAAATAGTTATGAAGTTAGTGGCCAGGAGAAAGCAGCTTCCGCATGTGTCATAGAGCTTTGGAGAACTCCTCCTTGGAACACTACTACTTAAGTGACTTGTCAAATTGATCCTAAATGTTAGAGAACCTTTGGGAATGGCTTCTGTCACAGTGTACTGAGCTATACCAGTAAGGAAATATGTGATGCCCCAGTTCACACACAGACAACTTTGCATGTGTTTTTGATCCAAGCTTGTTTGGTTATGTGAACACATTTTTTTTTCAGGAAGCATTCAGGCTGTGTTACTGCTGCTTGCTGAACAGGCAGCGCAGTCCAGTGCAATTCCCCACACGGCGATGCAGCAGCACTGGTGCGGACTGCGCTACATCCCACAGGAGATTTTTGGGGCTGCTGGAAATGTCGGCTGCTGGACCTGCGCCAGCATTGATCCATGCAGGTGGATCAGGCCCGGGGAGGGGGGTTGGATATGGTGTGCACCGGCGCCTTTGATCCTGCCCCCTCCCGGGTCCGATCCGCTCCCCTGCCCCCATCACTGCCCTACCCCCACCCCATTCAGCTCCCTCTCTGCCCTCCCCCGCCCCAGCGCTCATCGGGATGTCCGGCAGGCATACCGATGACTACTGGCACCAGCAGGAAGGTTCTGGACTTCACGCCAGTGCATCTAGCTACTGTTTTACAGCACTTTTCTGATAGTGTGTGCTGGTGGATCACATGTTTCGCCAGCCTGTCAGTTGTGATCAGGTCGTTAATGCTCATTATCTATTGCATTGCTATCCCACCCTTACACCAAGTAGTAGTTCTTCTCTTCCCATTTTATCCCAGCTGTGTGAGGTAGGTTAAGTTGAATGGTCCGCAGTCAACTAGTAAGCTTCTTTTCTGGGTGAGGATCTGAACCTGGGTCTTCCTACTCATAGCTTATTCCTATCCATTACCCCACATCAACGCAGCAGTGCTAAAATGGTGATTGCTGCATCCTGGGCGAGGGGGGGGAATCAGGAGGCTTCAGCAAGGAAAAGGAAAATAAATCCCCTTACCCCTGCATCAACCTCCCAACTCCCAATCGGTCTCATCAGTTCTGCTAGTGCAAGTCCAAGGAGAGAACATTTGGCAGGGAGGCTGCTGCTGGAGGGGATAGGATTCGACAAGTTCCTTTGGTGATGGATCTACCTCTTCCCACAGTCTCCCTGCCCCGTCACACCCATCCCCACCTACCCCCGCCACTGCCATACCTGCTCCGGCGGGTGTAAGGTAGATACTTTTGGAGCATCTTGGATGCTTTTGGAGCATCCTAAAAAGTGGTACTCCTAAAAGGGCCACTGACGGAGTACTATGTGCTTTGTCGGCAACCATTTTGCAACAGCAGAAGTGCTTTTTGCTGGCGCAAAGGACTCCACGTGTCCAAAGTGCATGGGATAGGATTGGGCCGATAGTCTGACACTTTAATCATTCTACCACACTGACTGACAACAGTGTTGAAGAAGCAGTGTTTGTTTTACTTAATGCTGAGCTGATGAGGAAAGATTTTGTGAACATTTTCATCAAATATGAATGCAGTGATTCTTTGGAAGTGCTTTGAAAAGGAGTGAAAATGTTTCTGGTGCATCCGTTCCCGCTCTTCAAATGGACTCTTTTAGACTTCCCATTTATTTTGCCAGCATAGAGAAAGCAATCTGATGCAGACTTGCTTCTGAGGGAAAAACAAACGAACGGATAAGACCAGGGTACAGGAGTGTCCCACAGTTAAAGCTGGAATATGGAATGTTGTGTCTTACAGGTGTCATCTATATTTAGAAAATGGCTACTGTGCTTTTGTATTATTCCTATTAACTGTAACTCATGCAGTCCTTCATTTATCTAGCATTTTGTGCTGTCATGATATACAGCCCAGCTTTCAAGCTAGGGATTATATGATGACAAAATCATCAGAGTTAGTAGAAGAGCACAAAGCGAGGAATACTTAGATATGTCACAGTGTTCTGTAGTTTGAGCCCTCGGAGAGCAATTGAACAGGCTCAGCTCTGCTAGAATGGGCAAAGCACCAGAGCCAATTATGTGTGTAAAAAGCCTTGGGTATGCAGGTTGATTTGCACGTCTCTGTAACTGCTGCCTGCAAAATCAATGACTGTTAAAAGAGGATTTCCTATAAAATCAAAACCGCTCCGGCTTGTCCATCCTCTTGCAGACCTGCTTTCCAGCAAGCACTTGAAGAACCTATTATTCAGAGTTTTTCATCAGTCAGGTTGCAATTTGTGAGCAACACACTCATTTTTTAGTTGCTCCTGGAGCATTGTACAAGGAAAGAAAGGGCTGGATATTGGAGACTTCAGTCAAGTTGTAATGTTGACTGTTGACAAGAACATGTTGCAACATGTAAAAGAAAAATATTTGGGGTGTTATTTTTTATTTTTTTTTACAAAGCAGCACACACGAACATGGATGTGGAACTGAAAATGCAGGGTAAATTATACCAGTGTCTAAGGAGGAAACCTTTTATACTGTATTGCCCTTTTGCCAATGTGACCTGTATTTCAAACAGCCCAATCCTGTGTAACTCTTGCACCGGTGTAACAGTAGATCCCTGGTGTAAGAGCACTTATGCCAGTGTAACTTGCCGTACACAGACGGACGCAGGGCGGAACCCCTCAAACACCTCACACGCACAGTTCGGATGCAGAACAGATGCCGGCACAACTCCGCCGGCGCAGGAGGAATTCTGGGGGCGTCTGAATGCCCTCAGAATGCCCCCTGTGCCAGTGGAGTTGTGCTGGTGTCCCGTATCTGAACTGCACATGTGATGTATCCGAGGGGGGTTAAGCCGTTGTCCATCCTGCGTCCGTCGGCGTACGGCAAGTTACACTGGCATAAATGCTCTTATACTGGGGGATCTACAGCTACACTGGTGCAAGAGTTACACAGGATTGCACCCAAAGACAGTTTGGGCATTTTTCATCATGCACCAAATCCACCATTTTGCAAAAGCTGTGAGAGTACATGTGACTAACAAGAAGAATGGTTTGGATGGATTTCCTTCTTCTTCTTCTTTGTGTCTTCCAATACTGGCATTCTGGCAACTGGTCAAAGGAATAAAATTTCAGTCTGAAAGCCTGTGAAGGTGACGACCTTCTCTTGTGGCTTGGCCGGAACATCTGCTGCTTAGAGATAGTCTGCCCCTGAACATGAAAGGTTCCATTTTGCTATCATGTCTAATCACTGGTGATAGATCTGTCCTCCATGACTTTGTCTCATCCGTTATCGAGCCATCTAAGGTTGAAGCTATCGCCACACTTTGTGAGAGCAGATTCCATAAGGTAATTATGTGTTGTGTGGAGAAGTAATGGGTGCACTGTTGTTTTGTAAGATAGCCTGCCTGATCTCCCCCCCCCCCCCCCCGGTCATTGCTAATACTGGAAGTCTGGGAGATGGGGAAAAGAGCAGTTCAGAGCATAAACTGCCACGACTCTGCAGCAAATGCTGGATCACTGTAGTGCAGTGTTTCTCAAAGCGTAATCCTAGGAGCCCTGGGGCTCACTGTGACCCCTTCAGGGGCTCCACAGGCACACCATAAGTGGCCACCATCTGCTCAGCACTGCGCCACTCCGTGAATGTGCCGGCGCTCTGGTGCTCCCTGAGATTCCACACATGTGCTGGTGGGCCCCCGGAGAATCTGTTTAGGAGTGTAAAGGGCTCCGGAGTTTGAGACCAGCTGCTATAGTGATAATTTTTGGAAGGGGGGCAGGTGTTTCTGGGTTCACCTCTGCCTTGTACTAGTTTGTGCTGTAGTTCAGCAGCAGAGACGTATTTAAGGGTGAGGCTTACCTGTGGCTAATTTCCTCCTGTGTAAGAGAGGATAGAAGGCCAGCGGGTGGCGCAGCGGGTTAAACCGCTGAACCATAAGCTGTCGATCAAAAGGTTGGCAGTTCAATTCCCGCGATGGGGTGAGCGCTCATTGCTTGGCCAGCTCCTGCCAACCTAGCAGTTCCAAAGCATGTTAATGAGAGTAGATAAATAGGTACCGCTTGCGGGAAGGTAAACAGCGCTCCGTGTTCCAGCTGCATGCTACGTGCTGCGGCAAGGAGAGTCATGCCAGCCACATGACCACGGAGGCGTCTTCGGACAACGCTGGCTCTTCGGCTTTGAAATGGAGATGAGCACCACACCCTAGAGTCAGACACGACTGGACTTAATTGTCAGGGGTCACCTTTACCTTTAAGAGAGGATAGAGAATGCCTTTTCAATAATGATGCCTACTATGACACAGGTATACATTATCTTTTTTTAAAAAAAGGTTACTTTTTCTTTTAGAAACAAAGTTTCTCATATGCAAGTGTATGCAAATTTAACTGATTAATTGGTTTCCATCAATACTGATCCACGAAGTGACAGAACAGGTTTGCTACTGGTATTATTTGAACTGCAGTAGTTCATTCCTATATGTAAGCCACCACATGTTGCAATCAACTCCAACAGCTCTTAAACTGAACATTCACGTACAATTCCTCAATGAAGGTTCAGTAAGTCAGGTGACAGGCCCTAAGAAAAAATTAACAAGTAGCCCAGATCTACTGAACCCCCTGCAAGGCGATGCAGCGGCGCTGGAGCAGCCTCTGCTGCATCCCATGGGGGAGTTTTGAATACTGGAGGTCTCCTTGACCTCCTTGTCCCCTTGCCCTAGGGTAAGCCCCAGCAGCTACTATGGGTAAACATAGACCTGCAACAGCAATATTGCTGGCGCAAGTCCATGTTGACCCATGCAGGTGGATCAGGACTGGGACGTTGGTTTGGATTAGGCAGGCGCTGCTGCCGCCAAACCCCCCCTCCTGGGCCCAAACCGCCCACCCTCCACCCATCTCCTACCCATTCCAACCCCACCCCATTCTGCCCCCTCCTCCCACCCCATTCCACCCCTGTGCTGGGCTTGCCTGCTCTGGCAGACCTCCCAATGTCTGCCAGTGCACATAGGAAGGCTCCGGCCTTACCACTGGTGCACCGGCATGCTTGCGCTGGCTTAGAGCACTTTTGAGCTGCTTTGTGGCAGCCTGCGCTGGCGGAATACACATTCTGCTTATGCTAGTCTTTGATAGAATTGGGCAAAAAAGCTTTGGCTTTTTTTGTGTAAGGCTTGAAATCATGAACTAAAAAATGAGATGTGTCCATAATTTGTGCAAAGTCAATAAATGGGACCCAGACATTGTGTGGATTGTGTGTCACATTTTGGTACACCCATGTCCAACACATAAAGTACATGTGCTCACTTTCCCTTGAAACCTGTGGGATTCAGGCTCCTGCGGACATGAATAAATACAATAAAAATGGCCTGGCGTCAATAAAACATGAAGTCTTCCTTTATTAGGATAAATTTACGGTTTGTAGCTTGTTAGAGTATCTTCTCGCCGCAGGAAAATGAGACATGATGTGCCCAGCCATGTTTGTCACTTTCTGTTCTCAATTATCACATGCTAATCCAGTGGTTGGAAGCTGCAACCCTGTGGTGGCGCCCTGAGTTCTGATCTTGTTTGCTCATGAAAATGCTAGATTGTGCAATACGCAATTAGTACCATGTGAATGAGCGTATAAAACACTCACGTAAATCAGATCTGTGAAGTGTAAAGTAATTGTTTTGCCTGGACTAGCTTTATTTGTCACCTGGGTTCATTCAGGAGAGACAAAGTACTCCAGTCCACTGAACAGAATCTCCGGGTTCAGAGGCAGTAGCCTCTGAATACAGTTTGCTGGGGGACCAATCATGTGGGAGAGCCATGGCTTTCATGCCCTACTTATGAGCTTCCTGGAGACATTTGTCTAGCCAACATTGGAAACAGGATGCTGGAGTAGATGGACCACTAGTCTATCCACATTGATCCAGCCTGCTGATCTAACAGAGCTCCGCTTGCATTCTTATAATAATCATAATAATCATAATCTACAGTATTTATATGCCACCTTTCTTGGTCATTGGATTTCTCCTCCGACTTTAATCCAAGGCGGTTTACATGGACAGGTTTTCCCAAACCCCCTAACAGGGATTTTTTACAATTATATTCTGTATAAATGTTCAATCTTTCATGAACAACTTCATTCTAGATGGTTTCCTTCTCAGTCTGGCCTCTCACTGGTCTTTGCCTCCCACGCTCGGCTGACGCAGCTGGCAATGTTATCTCTCCTCACAGAGGATTTCACAGCTTTTTTTCAGTGGCATGTCTCGGACTGCTGTTCATAGATCTTCAGGCTTACAAGGTGGCAACTCTACCAACAGACCTCCTGCCCGAAGGGGTCACCATCCTGCATTCTTAGGTTCCTACCAAGTGGGGGGGGGAGGGAAGGCAGATGAGTATTCATCTTTGCATTCCACTGAGTCAGATTGAAAGCATAATTCCCTTGTTCTCACTGTTGTTATGCTGTGATGAATTTAGCATGTTGATTAGCAGCTGTCTCTTGTCAAAATACATGCCCAGATGCAGGATGAGTAATAATGCCTGTGCTCCCTAACCAGCCTTAATAAGATTCTTTCTGCATCTTTGGATCATGCTCAGAGATTCCCTCCCCCCCCCCCCCACACACACACACCTGCACTGCACCCCTATGGATACATCACATGGAGGCTGCTGCTGTTGGTGCGCCTGAGACACTTGCTTAGGCGGTAGCAATGCGTAGAAGGGAAGCTGGAATGAGCGTGGAGTGGAATGCCCACAGCTCTCAGGCCCATTTGGAGGACTGAATTGGGGGATCAGGAGGCCAGTGCAGCTCTGGCCATTCATTCTGGAGGCCCTTTCGCCTAGTGCTGATTATGTTACAAGTGCAATAAGAAAACCTAAGTAGTGAAGATGATCATATTTTATCATCATGTTAATATCCTATTCCCCGACCATTTGCTATGCCATAAAACCATAAACTATCAGATAAGTTCTAAAATTGGCTACAAGATTAACAGCCCAATCCTATCCGGGCGCCCTGCAGCTTGGGCTAGGGGCCTATGCTGCATCCTGTGCTCGGCAGCAGCAGGCTGGAGGCCTCCTTGGAGTAAGGGACATTTTGTCCCCTTATCCCTGGTAAAGCCCCAGCCAGCACTATGGGGCTACTCGGATCTTCACTAGTTCCTGAGCTGGCACAGAACCAGGAAGCTCCGTGTTGGGCAAAAAGGCTTGGGATGGAGGATAGCATATGGTGTGTGGCAGCTCTGCCGATTCCTCCTCCCTCCTGGGGCTAATCCACCCCTCTCACCACCCTCCCCCACCCTGTCACACCCCCTCCCCCAATCCCCCCCACCGCTCGGAGCTTACCTTGGCAGCTCTGCAGGGCGCAGTCTGGTGGGCTGAGCAGCAGGCGGACAGCACAGACCTTCCGCCCAGTGTGCCTTATTCCCAGGGTGCTGACAACGTGCTTTATGGCATGTTTGTGACACCCTGGCCAGCGCGGCGTGCGCTACGCCAGCCCATCTGGGGGATAGGATTGTGCCGCAAGCACCTTCACAATTATTGACTACCTCTTGCTGCTTGATGACTTTTCCTTTAGGTGAAATTTGTAAGCTCCTTGGGCTGTATAAAGTCGATTGGATAAAAGTTTAAAAATAAAGCAGATCAAAGAAGATCTGTAAGCCATATAGCTCCATCTGCATCGGCCCCAAGGTCCCTACAATTTACAACTTACTTGGCTTTCATTCACTAAGTAGCCCATTTATTTTTAGAATGTTCTGAAAGCAGTTCAAGTCTTTTTTGGTGTGTTTGTTTTCTTGCATCAAGGGAACTGCCCCTTGAGAAACAGAGTGTCTGCCAACATTCTGTCAGTAGTTTTGTCCCAGCACTAATCTCAATTTGCAGTCTTAAAGTAAGATTAACTAGCCTAAGAGCCAGCGACTAGTATCTCTTTATTTACACGGGAAGTTTCAAAATGGTGAATTTGATTTCTTTGTTGTGTGTACGTAGTTGGTCCATCACACTCGCTGCAGCAATGCCCACAGGAGAGTTGCCACTGCTCAAGAAGAGATACATTATTTCATTTATTGCCTTCTTTAGAAGCAGATCACAACAATGGAAATCATAGTATTTTAAGGATTATATGTTGAGTTATCAGAAATATACTTGCAGGTGGGACAAATGCTCAGACTGGAGGTTTGCTTACTTTCAGCCCAATCCAACCTACCGGTATGTTCCCGCGCACAGGTGCAACGGGGCCAGTGGCGTTTTAAGCCCTCCTGCCGCCTGGGGCTAGGAGGGCGGGGGCTGGCCAAGCGCCCCCCGGACGTCACGTGACATGTGACGTCGTCACGTGACGTCCAAGGACGCTGTCGCTCGAAAGCTGGAGCGCAGCGCCCGCCCGCAGCCATAATGGGCAAGCGGCGCTCCAGCCTTTGACTCCGAGAGCGTCCTCGTCGTCTAGGCAACGCGCACAGCGCGCGCCCGCAGACACAGGGTCTGAGAGCGCGCTGCACGTTGCCTAGACGACGATGCTGTTGCTCACCTCAGACTCGAGCTTTCGAGTCCGAGGTGAGCAACAGCGTCATCTAGGCAACGCGCAGCACGCTCTCAGACCCTGTGTCTGCGGGGCGCGCGCTGTGCGCGTTGCCTAGACGACGAGGACGCTCTCCTCAAGCGCCCCCCAGTCAGCTAGGCGCCTGGGGCCCTGTATATCAGGGCCCCAAGCGTTTCTACGCTACTGAATGGGGCCAGCACGGGCTGTACTGCATCCTGCATGGGAATTTTGCAGACTGGAGGTTGCCTCAAGGTAGAGGACATTTGTCCCCTTCTCCTGGGAAAGTCCCAGCCATGGCAACAGGTCTAATGGGACCCACACCAGCTTAAACGCTGGTGCAAGTTTGACAGCGCAATCCTATCCTACACCACCGGTGTAATCAGCGGTGCAGCAAGAACAGGAGGCCCCAGAACAGAAAGGGGATTCAAACCCTCTTCAAAGGGGATTTAAATCTCCCCTCCCTTCCAAAGCCTTCCGCCCTGCTCTCCCCCGCTGGTTACACCAGTGGTGTACGTTGGATAGGATTGCGCTGTGAATCAATCTGTATCGGTGGCTCAGGCCCAGGAAGGGGGATAGGATGTGGTGCACACCAGTGCTGCTGATCTAGCACACTCCCAGGCCTGATCCGCCCACCTCCTGCCCCCAACACCGCCCATTCCCTGCGCCATTACACTCCCTCCCAGCCCTCCCACCACACTTTTTTCTACCTCATTTCGCCTCCATTCTGCTCAGTACAAATTTTACCTTTTCCAGCGTGCATCGCACCTTTTGCCAGCACAGGTCTTTGTGCTGGCCCAGGCAACTGCTATGCCATCCATCGCAACATGTTTCATGGCGCTTTTGCGACAACAAGCACCGGCGCAGCGTGCACTGTGCTGGTGCAGGGGTAGGGTAGGATTGTGCCATCAGTCTACATTTATGTTCTTTTATTACAATTTTTTTCCAGATTTTTAGTATCAAAGGAAGCTCCTACTGAGCTATGGCCCTTCTTCTCTAACATATTGCAATTTGTGTGCAGTACATTTCATGATAATGCATATTGTATTATCTAACTGTGAGACATATAGGGGATATAATGTTGAACGTATCATTGTGCAATATGTCTGTTTAACAAGTCGTTTAAGCCTCAGAGTTGACCAAACTAGAAGTGATGTTTGTATGTATGTATGTAGCGGGTGGTACAGTGGGTTAAACCACTGAACCATGAGCTGTCGATCGAAAGGTCGGCAGTTCAATTCTGCGTGACGGCTCCTGCCAACCTAGCAGTTCAAAAGCAAGAAATTGCAAGTAGATTAATAGGTACCGCGTCAGCGGGACGGTAACAGCGTTCCATGCGCCTCGGTGTTGAGTCATGCCGGCCACATGACCATGGAAACGTCTTCGGACAGCGCTGGCTCTTCGGCTTTGAAACGGAGATGAGCACCGCTCCCTAGAGTCGGACACGACTGGACTTAATTGTCAAGGGATACCTTTACCTTTACCTATGTATGTATGTATGTATGATGTATGTACCCTGTTTCCCTGAAAATAAGACCTCCCCCGAAAGTAAGACCTACTGTCATTTTTGCATGATTTTTACTGGCACTCATAAATATAAGACCTCCCCTGAAAATAAGACCTAGCTAGGATCGTCAGCCACATGGACGCGACCCCCCCCCCCCCGGCACTTACTTTAACCGATTTAAGCTTCATTTTTTCACGAGGGTGCAAGGCTCTGGAAGGCCTGCACTTGAGTCCTCCACCATAGAGATGATGTGCTAGAGAGGCCAGCAAGGCCTGCAAGGAGGCTGCAACCTTGCAGAGTCTCTCTAGCACGTCGTCACCATGGTGGAGGACTCAAGTGCAGGCCTTCCAGAGCCTTGCACCCTCAGGAAAGAATGAAGCTTTAATCGGTCAAAGTAACTGCCGGGGGGGGGGGGGAGTCGCGCCACAGATTGAGAAAATAAGACCTCCCTGAAAATAAGACCTACTGCATTTTTAAGTCAAAATTAATATAAGACATTGTCTTATTTTCGGGGAAACACTGTATGTATGTATGTATGTATGTATGTATGTATGTATGTATGTATGTATGTATTTGTAAAAACCGGCACAGAATGTGTGATTCACAGCACAAGCCTATGCATGTCAACTCAGAAATAAGTTCCATTGTGTTTAACATAAGAAGAGCCCTGCTGGATCAGGCCAAAGGCCCATCTAGTCCAGCTTCCTGTATCACACAGTGGCCCCACCAGATGCCTCAAGGAGCACACAAGACAACAAGATACCTGTATCCAGTCGCCACTCCCTTGCACCTGGCACAGAGAAAACCCACTTCTAAAACCAGGAGGTTGCTTATGGCTTGTAACCTGTGATGGTCTTTTCCTCCATGAATCTGTCCAAACCCCTTTTAAAGGCATCTAGGCCAGATGCCATCACCACATCCTGTGGCAAGGAGTTCCACAGATGAACTCCTTGCAGGTCTGCTCTTTACAGTGGGGCCGGTTTTTACTTTTTAACAACCCTGCCCTATGCATCTTGACGTAGTCGCAAAGGCAGCTGAGACAAAATCACCCACAAGATTCACACGTTTCTCTCTATTTCATTTTAACACACACGTTGAGGGGTTTCGGGTACTGCTCAACTTCCCGTGCATCTCTGAATGAGTCAACATGGAGCACTCCTACAACCAGGAGGTTGTTCAATGGGGCTTACTCCCAGGAAAGTGTGTATAGGATTGCAGCCTTAGATGACAATGGCACAAAGAGGGGGCTAACCTTTTCCCCCTGTGCAAGACCTCAGTCCAGATATTCGTCCCCTAGAGATGTTATTAGCCACTGTGGGGAGAACACCCCCTTTTCTGTTCTCCTTTTGTGACATCTCAAATGTCACATCTTGTTTGGCCCTCAGTGTTTGCACATAAACTGCACTGTTGACCGACTGCCATGTTACTTCCATCCCTGCAAAGCTTCTCTCTGCGTTGGCTGTGTTGACATTTCTGATGTCTAGAGAATGATGAGAAGTTTGAGAGATTCCACTCCATTACCAGCAGCTACTGGTACCAGAAAATGTATCACCTTGCCTGGATTATATAATGTTACTTCAGCTACTCTAAGAAGCATGAGCTATGCCGTGCAGGGACACCCAAGACGGACAGGTCGTAGCTGAGAGTTCTGACTAAAAGTGATCCACTGGAGAAGGAAATGGCAACCCACTCCAGTAACCTTGCCAAGAAAATCCCATGAACAGTACCAAAAGGCAAAAAGATATGACACCGGAAGATGAGACCCTCAGGTCGGAAGGTGTCCAATATGCTACTGAGGAAGAGCGGAGGACTATTCCAAGTAGACCCAGAAAGAGTGAAGCGGCTGGGCCAAAGCCAATAGGACGTCCAGCTGTGGATGTGTCTGAGGTTGAAAGGAAAATCCAATGCTGCAAGGAGCAATACTGCTTAGGAACATGGAATGTGAGGTCTATGAATCAAGGCAAGCTGGATGTGGTCAATTATACAATTATGCACCTCGGTATTCAGTAACACCATTTCATATGTCTGTCTCACAAGATTATTTTTTTCCTTTCAAACTAATCTGTGAAAATTACAAATGATGTAAAAAATAATTTGCTGAGACAGCTTGGTGCAATGTTGGCACTGAGTCATGGGTTTTGTTCTCTTTTTTTCAGTTGGCAATAAAGGCAAAGAATCAAACAGGACTTCCTGCCCACCAACCCTGATTTTACATACCGACGTGAAAAATAATCCAACAGAGATTGAAGAAGAGAAGGTTTGTTTCTCGTTATTTTGTTTTGATCTGCAGCAATGAAACAGAGAGCAAGGACTTGTTGAATAAATTTCCCTTTTCAGTAACTCATTCTCACTCTGTCTTGTTAGCCCCATCTCATACATGAGCACCAATCAACATATTCATATAAATCACATGATACAGAAGTCATGTTATTGCCATTGTACAATAAGTCTTCGCTTACCGTTGTTTCGCTATCTGTTGTTTCATTTTAACATTGTCCTCCATGGCTGCAGCTACTTCCGGATCACACAGGACTCACAACACACTTCTGGTCCTATTCGTGCTCCACGCCACGGAGCACCCTGGCAACCTGGATGTAGTTCGTCAGTGACACGATGACGCCACATAGAGACATACACACTGGATAACAGAACTTGTTTAATATACACTGTACAAGTGTTTCTCTGCAGAGTGAAACTCTAAATGCAGGGAGAATGTCTCCCCATGACTGGAACCCCAGACCGTTCCGTTTCACAGAGAGAAAGCCTCTAATGTTTGCCTCTGCTGACAAAAGCTTGAAAGCAGGGGAGGTGGGGCTAGCACATTTGTCATCTGTGGGATTAAGGATAGGGAAAAAACAATCGTGTACAGGGCCCCAGGGTAACGGTCGGCAAGTGAAGTGTCTGTATAATTTGGCAGTGAAAGGAAAACAGAGACGAGGGTGAAGGTGCACAAAAGTTTACTAAAATGCTCAAAAACCAAAATAAAGGGTGTTCAAACCTGGCCTGTCTAAAGAAGCTCATACACACCTACTCTAGACATGGGGAATTGTACAGCTAACAGTTATACCCAATAAAGCCCTTCTGGGACAAGGCTGGGAGGGGGGAAGAGCCTTTGCGTGACCTGGAAGTGGGTTGGTAAGCTTAGAGAAGCCCTCCAGTGGCTTGGAAATGGTGTGGTTTGCTGCTAAAGGTTAAAAAAATGCATGTTTTGCCTTCCCCCCCTTTTTTTACCGATTTTAGCGCAGACCCCGGTATCCGCGGATCCTCACTATCCACGGGGAGTCCAGAACAGACACACACACACACACACCGTGGATACCGAGGTCTGATTGTACACAGAAATAAAATATTGACCATATACAGTAACAGAAAACCTCCATGCAAACATCTTTCTTCTCCCCCCCCAAACACATTCAGTAAGCCTCCATTTGTTATTTGAAAAGAGCTGTTTTGAACTCAAGAAAAAGACACTGGTTCTGCCATTTTCTCAGTTGTCATCAAAGCAAGCATGAGCCCCTTTGAAGTTTCCTTAGCCTCTCAGCATCTCATTAAATTTCTAAGTATCTCAGCCTTCATTTTTGTTTTGTTGAGGAGCATGTTTAACAGATGTCCTTGATAAGTACATTTTGCTCAGCTGCTTTGCCTTGCATTTCCCTGGGCCTTGTTGAGCTCTTTTGCATTTACGGAAGGATAGTGTTTCAGTAACCTGTTTCTCTACAACCCCACTTCAATACTGGATTGCAGAAAAGCTCTCTAAGTGCTTAAAATCCATGGGGCTGTTTTGAAGAGCATTGTATTGTGTCTTCTTATTTCTTTAATCACATTCAAGCAGTAGCCCTTTACGCACCTCTTTCTTCTTCCATTCATTCTTAAGCCATTCTTGAGCCACTAGAATAAATTAACTTGCTTTTGCCTTCAGGAGAATTGCTCTGATATGGCTTCTAGAAGATTGCACTGATTGTGCTGTGAAAGTTGTTAACTTGGTTGACACATATATATTCATGCAACTTGAGAACCTATAGAGTTTTCAGATGGAAAAGTTTGAAATGATTGAGTGCACTTAATCCCATGTCTGAGGGCTGCGGAACCTATTGGGCTTCCCCAGTGCTCATAGTTTGGACAGAACCTCATGAGCTTCCATTGCCTGTGTCTTTAGCTGTTGCACATCTCTCATTTTTGTAATACTTTTCAAGACATCTGTTCCCAGAACAACCATGTGAAGCTGGGAGAAAATGAGTTGCTAAAGGCAAGCTTCACATCCTCTTAAAGAGCATGTGTGGTGCCGAGAATAGGATGCTCAGAGTGGATCCAGGCTCAAATTTTCTCCACCCTAAATCCCACCAGGAGTCCTTTAAGCAAGTCATCATGCCTGAGGGCCTAGGCTAGTCAGCCATTTCAGCGGATGGTGGTTGGTTGGAAGAAAACATTTGTTCATATTGGCCTCTAGCAGCTTATGAGTTGAGTGCTCAGCGTCTTTTATCACTACGAGAATCTTTCCATGGAGGAGCTGCGGACAGAGGCTCTCTCTGTGTTTGTGGGAGGGGGGCAGCAGCAACTTTCAAAGCACATTGGTGGCAGTATGAGGCTTTCTGGAAGGCTCCTGTCTCACAAGACATCTGCACAGGGCTTAGCACATGCAGGATTAAGCCTTTGACATATAGCAAATATCACTCTTCAAACCTAGCAAGCCTAGACTACTCCAAAGGATTGTCGTATTGATAAAGAAAATGAGTTGCGAAACAATTTGTGCACTGAAAGTCTACACCGCACTTCTCCCGGCATGTCCCGGGTGTGTGCGGAGTGGTGTGGCTTCTTTTTTAACCGATCGGCATGGAACACCGGAGAGCTGTGCTCTCCCGAGTTCCTTTGCGATCAGCCGTGGACCATGCTCATGATTTAGAGAGGGTGGGCCGCGAAGCAAATTGTTTGACCAATGGGATGAGAGGGGTTTTTCAGCCAATCAGAGCTCACGTGTTTCAGCCAATCAGCGGTGAGCTTTATTACAAGGCAGGACAATCAGGAGGGACAAGCACATAGAAGAAACTCGTGGAGCCCAGGGTAGCGTTTCAGGCGGGGGCATCCTGTCCCCTACGCTCGCACGCCTCCCAATGCAAGCGTAACGCAACAGGAGTGGGTGTAAATCAGCCTTACCCCACAGAAAGCTTCCACTGCCGTCATGGGACTCCTTGGACCTACGCCTGCAATTTCTCAGGCATAAGTCCAAGGCATGTAACAGTGGCAGAAAGGGAGAGGGAAGGGGTGAGTGAGTGCCTCCATTCCTGCCCCCAGTCCGCATCCCTCCTCACCACCCGTTCTGCCTGGGACCTCCCATTTCCTCCTCCTCCCCATTCCACTTCCGCCGCTGTTGGACTCACCTTTTCCGGTCCAGTGATGGGCCTCCTGCACTGCTGCCAATTGCAGTAGTGTGTGCAAAATGGCCACTTTACAACAGCGGAACTCTGTTCCACTGTTGTAAACCCTTCCGCGCACCGGCCCAATCATGCCGTTAACAGCTGTACGCCAATTGTGTGTCTTGTACACAAGTATGTTATTATCAGGGAAAAGTACAGGAGGCCAATTACCTCCCTATACAAACTAGCATCTGTTTCTCATTTTCTTTTCTCCACTCTAATTTAGCTGTACTGTAGGTAGGTGCATTGTTCATATGACCACATAATAAACAACACAGAGTCAATGTGATTAGATATCACAAGAGTCAGTGCTGTGCATAACAATATCCTTTTGCTGATTAATCTCTGTATGTTTCCATGTCAAGGACCATTCTTTAAAACTACTCCCAGAAGATGAGAACGCTTCAAATGGAAACAAGCCTGTGGCATCCACTCCTGTACCTGGGTCTCCATGGTAAGCACATTTAGGTTGGCTATTTTTCATTCATCAAATATCAGCGCTATTGCCAAACATCAGTGAGTGATCTGTTTCTTAATAGACAATGATGAAGAAAAGGAAAATAAAATAATAAACCTGGACATTATGCAATGTTTCTTCTTTTTTTCTTTCACAAGCAGCCATTGCAGATTCATACTACTTATTTTCATAACTGCACATAAAATATGAAATAAATGTATTTTGTGTTATCTACTTATGTATTTGTATTGTAGCCTGCTCCATTCCTAAACCTCTGGCCAGATTACTAATTAAAAATGCACTTAAAACATCCACATAAAAATAACATTAAAACATACATGCCAAAAACTCACATCTCATTGAAAATCAGCTCAGATAGAAAAGTCTAGGAAGGAATCCTGGAATAACTTGGAGACAAGTTTGGGGAGTTGGTTGGTCTCTAAGAAAAGGACCATGTATTGACTAACCCTGGTGTACTTGTGAAGATAAGATGGTATCCATTGTGCATCACACTGATTCCATCAGATGATCCATCACAGAATCATGTTGAAACATGGAGCAAACCTTTAGGGGGCATCTTCTTAATTCATGCAGCTTGAGATATGAAAGCAAATTATTTATAAAAGTACAGGATATAAAAAAAAAAACTATGACAAATGGTTAGCTTAAATTATAATACATCCAGTAAAAACCTGGCATTGATCCGAAACCCTCTCCACTCATAGGTTGGCTCCATGCTTCTGATGGATTCTGTGGTTGATATGACATCACCAGATATATGCTGGGATGTCATTCGAGAACAAGAGCAGGAAGCCTGAGTGGGATTCCAGATTGTACTTCTTAAAACAAATTGAAAGGTGAGTTTTTTATTGCTTCTGTGAAGGCTCTCTGCCATTTCCTCTGTAGGGTCATTCACAACAGACTGTGAAGATGGTGGAATATACAGAAGACATACTCCGCTCTTATTAACAATCCATATTCAGACCAAATACACACAAAGTCATCTGAAATTTAAAAGAAAATAAGTAGGTCATTGCATTTGCTTAGAGGAATACAGTATGGAATGGGCATAGAGACATACACACTGGATAACAGAACTTGTTTAATATACTTTTTTCCTTTGCTCGCTTTGATTTACAATCCATGTTTCCGCATCCTCTTGCTGCTTTTAGAACCTTCTAATGAAGGTCATTCTTGAGTTTCAATCCATACCTTTTAGTTCCTTATTATACGGTACATTCAACAGAAGTCCTTTTAATAGTCATACTATCCAATCTTTATGGCTCTGTGAACCATTCTCCACAATGATTTGAAGAATTCTGTTTCTCATCCAGTTCTGTTTCTCATCCAGTTCCTCTATTCTTTGTACATGATAACATCTTTGTACACAATAACATCTGTTAACCAGTGAATAGGTTAGCCACTGTATATTACTCCTGAATGCTTTTCAAGTGTCCGCATGCCAGTTATTCTTCTGAGTTATTCTTCTGAGAATTTTACTTTCAAAGAGCCAATGCTGAATTTTGTTTAGCTTTTGTATATTTCCATTACTACCATTTTTGAACTTTGAACTATCGCTATTCTGAACTTTATGTCTAGATTTCAGTCAACTCCCTCCATCCCACCCCAGATGATCAACATAGTCAAAGTTGAGTATGCACTGCCAACCATGCACTGAGAGTGCACACTTTGTGATTGAGGGGGGGGGGGAGCCTATCTTACAGTCCTGTGGCATTGTAAAAAAAAGTTACAATTTATTGGAGCATAAGCTGTGATGAACTAAACCCCACTTCTTCAGAAGCAGATGATGAAAAGTTTATCACATGACATTTTTAATCCTGTCTTTTACATTTACTATTTTCACATTTCTGTACTGCCCTTCCTCCAAGGAGCTCAGGGTGGTGTACAGGGCTCTTTCCTATCTTTACAAACATCCTCTGAGGTAGATTAGACAGGCAGCCCGATCCTGTCCAGCACTGGTGCAGCATGGGCGCCATGTACACGCTGTATCTGGTGCTGGAGAGGAGCGAGCTGGAGATCACCTCAGAGTAAGGGGAAATTTGTCCCCTTACCCTGAGTAAATCCCCAGGCCCCACAAAGGGGCTACTTGGGTCCACACCAGCTATTTTGCTGGTGCTGACCCGAGAATTCCCGTGTAAAAAGGCCTGGGAGGGAGCATAGGATTCGGCATTCACCAGTGATGGCGATCTCGCCCCCTGCCAGATCTGAGTTGCCCTCCCCCTGCCCCGTTACGCCCCTCCTCACCCTCCCCAGCCCCCGCCCCACCCGGCACGGAACCTAACTGCTCCATGGTGCTGGCAGCAGGATCTAGTGTCAGCGGGATGACGCAGGCATTCCTGCCAGCACTGCTTACTCACAGGGTGTCACAAATGTGCTTTACGGCATGTTTATGACTGAAACCTTTATGACTGAAACCGGGTGCTCCTTGATTCAATCCAACATGCTAATCACTATACCACACTGACTCTTACTGACATTGATAGCATGTTTAACTTACTCCTAAATTAATCCTGAACAATTTTAGTTTATTGTAGTCTCACTGAATTCATTGGGCCTTATACTGTAGTGAATATGCCTTAGTTTTAAGAACATCCTATACGCAAAATTCTATTATCACCATCATTTTAATTAGTGCCTTATGAGTGAAACAAATCACCATACTTTTGCATTGTGATAATTGAAACCTTTCTTATGCCAAATAAGGACAAGCAAAGTGTGATGATGAGAGATGAGAATGATAATTTTTAAATTAAATGTCAAATTGGGTTAGTAATGGGAAAGTGAAGAGATTTCTAGAGGGAGCTGCCATTTGGATCCATTTTTTAGCATCTCTCCAGAGATACTTGCTTGGTCTTTCAGTCGGATGTGGAAATGGTCCATTTCCATTTTAGCTATTACCTTGCTTTTATTAGATAAATGCCTTGGCTTCTGCTGGCCCAGTGGTGACAGTTCTCACAATGAATGCATTTGTAGCTGGAAATGAATTCTCACATCATCCAAAGTGATGGGAACATCCTGTGTCATAGACCAGAGTCTTGGGATTCAGGAACAAGATGAAAGAATGTTGTGAACTGGTCAAAAACCTACTTTTAAGAGAGAGATCGGACCAAGGATCTTGTTTATTTTTAAATTAATCTATATAAAGTTGTAGAATGCCTTAGTTCAGTACATCTCTAACGGCCTATTATTATTATCAGATTTTAGTGTTTTCGTCCTTTAAGATGTATGGACTAAAATAAGGCATGTACTACATGGAACAACGCACATGAAAATTGTTACATTGGAATACAAGATACTCATCTGTGAATAGATGCCTGCTGTCTTCTGTTTAGTGATTTTTCCATTCAAATGGAAATTTTTCATGCGGATTTCTCCTTTCTAACTGAAAAATAGTACACTGAAATTTGCAACATGGTCACTGTGGGAGATGGGTTATAACAGATTATAACAGATTAGGAATGTGCAAGAATGTTCCAATATGTGCAAGGATGTCCCAGTTATTTCAGCAAAATGCTGAGTTTCAACACTAGTATTGTGCCTTGTGCCGAGCTATATCTCATCACAGTCTCCCTTTCACATGGCTAAACCAGCTTGCTCATTTGCGTCATGGTGGTGGACTATTGTGCATCCTTTCAAGTTCTGGGAGAAGAAAATTGGAAAGGATGCACAGTAATCCATTGGGATGGCAAAATGGCACAGAAGGGAGGGGGGAAACACTTCCCCAGCACTAGATCCAATTACCAGCCCCATGTAACTGCTTTGAATTTTTAAAATGCAGAATATCTTGCTAGTAGATCTTCCATCGCATATCTGTTTGGGTTCTAAAGTAAAACAGTACTGCACAGTCTGTGGCCATCAAGCCAAATGCAGCCCAGCAGCCATGTCTTGTCATCTGCCAGAAGCTTGGTAACCCCTCCCCTTTTTGCAGTCCCAGGCAGACGCCTATCAATCACCTGACAAGCTTCACTCAGCTAAGGAAGTGTTGTGCAGGTCTGAGACAAGGGTGGACTAGAATTCAGCCTGCCAGTGATGCAGATTGAAGACAGATGTAAGAAAATGGTGGCAGGAGGGCTAAGTCTAGGCTCAGATACTTCTTTTATCATCATCATCATCATCATCATCATCATTATTTTATAAAGGGAAAACAACAAAGTAACAGGGAAAAATCATCATCATCATTATTTTATAAAGGGAAAACAACAAAGTAACAGGGAAAAATACATGTGTGTGCACACGCATAATTGCCTTGCACGGCAATTAGCAGCTATCTGCTTTTTAATAGCCTCAGGGCTTTAGGCAATTCGTTATCTGATCTTTCCATCACCCATTTTTTTCATTGGAGGCTCTCCAGGACCCACCAGAAATCAGTTCATGACCCACCAAGTGGGTCCTGACCCACAGTTTGAGAAACAATGGAATGGAACATACAATTTTTTAATTAACAGGTGAAAAAAGGACGAAATTATATGAAATTAATGTGTAAAAGAAAAAAGCACACACCCATACACATGGGATTTTTAAAAAAGACATTAAAAGAGTCCGAACAATAGTTATTTCTACTACATACTTCCCGCAGTGATATATACATCAACTGTATACATCAACTCTGACTAGGCTCAGAGAATTCTAAATTGACGGAAGAGAAATTCTCTAGAAATCCATTATCACAGCAGCAATGTGCCCTTGGTTGCTATTGATACTAACAACAAGAGTGTCATGCCTTCATTGGTGGTATTCAGCATATAGCAGGCTTGAATCTATTTGACATCATATGATCTTGATACTTACTTTAGGCAAGGTGGTTTAATCTTTTTTGTTACATCCATTAAAAGCTGATTTATCCCCTGCTTTCACATCAGATTTTGTCTCCTTAATGTGCATGCTTCAATGGCTGTGATATTTATAGTAGTTTGGCTTCTTGCTCCTAACGCTTTCCGTCAACTTCACGGTGATCTACTGTGAGCCAAAGACATGGTCGGTGATGCGCTTACAGTTTCTGGAGTGATTAACAGCATTGGTAGTGGAATTAAGAAGCACACCTTTGAAACACAAAGCATCATAATGTTTTCCCTAAACATTACTGCAAAAATTATGGGGCACTGTGCTTGTCTGAAATACGGTATTAATAGCATAACAAAGAACATATTAATATTTGTATAGGGTCCTCCTTCTATGCTCTTCAATTTTAATTCCAATGATAGAAAAATCCTTTATGACAGATAACATGTCTGAAAATTGCCAAGTAGAATCTTTTCCAAAGGAATTAGCTATTAGCCATAATTTGAGAAACATTTTCCAATAATTAAATTACTCATAATCTATTATGTGATAACTAATGGCTCACACTACTTAATTTCCTTTTTTTTCTCCCTTGTTTCTTGTTCTTTTTGAATGTGTAAACTTTCATTTGGCAATCCAGGTACATTTCCCCGTTTGAGACTTCTAAAATGTGGAAGAACATAAACTGTGAATACCAAACATGAAATATTTATACTTGGTGCCAAAAGAAAATATTTTACAAATCTAATAACATTAAATTTGGACTTTTTGAAACTTAAATGTCTTGTTTTGGTATTCCAAAATTAACTTTTGTGAATTATTTTCAACCTTTGACCACAAATTTAGTTACTGTATCTTGCGTATATTCTATTGCTCAAAGTCCATATTCTTTTTGTGGTGTCTCCTGTCACCTCAGACATGGAGGGGAGGGAGTTGTTACTGTACCTGTGTACCTCAGCTTCCTGGGACTTGTCATCTGGCTGGTTTGCCACAGCTCTGCAGATGTCAAGAGTGGATCTATCACTATCGGTTGCTTCAAAACTTTTGAACTATTCATAGAAAGCCAAACTTGCACCCAGAAAGCTGCTGGCCACTTCTGCTTTTCCTCTCATGTCAGTTTTTCTGGCTTCCATGGTGGAACAGGGTGATGTACCAGTCAAACCTGACTGCCACCATCTCCCATGGACCCTTGATCGCCGTTGTTCTGGCCTGGATCCCCAGGTCCTGGCTTACAGCCCAATCCTACCTGAATCGCTCCATGGCAATGCAGTGGCACCGGTGCAGCTTCCATTGCATCCTGTGGGGGATGTTTGGCTGCTGGAGGTCTCCTCGGGCCCCAGGGTAAGCCCAAGCAGCCATTATGGGTCAACTTGGACCTGCGCCAGTGATATCGCTGGTGCAAGCCCGCATTGATCCATGCAGGTGAATCAAACCTGGGAAGGGGGCCGGGGTGTGGAATGTGCCACCGCAGTTGAACCCCCCCTCCCGGGCCCAATCCCCCAATTCAGAAATTCTCATTTATTGGTACAAATGAAGACACAATATTTCAGATGCACACAACGTTCTCCAGAGCTGAGAGCCTAAGATTTTCAGCATTCACTTTCTAAATATATAAACTTCCAGAGACAAGGATTTGATTAATACAAAATTCTTTTTGTTAGAACATCTCTTTGAAACGATATTTACTAAAATTCCAGTTTAATATCTTCAAAAAGGAAATATAATATCAAAAATATCAAAAACGCAACTATGAGATTGACATTTTAATTACAGTACCGGTATATCAAACCATTCTAAGTTGTACATCTTAAGCAAATTCAGATTTGGCTATAAAGCTTGAGACTTATTTTTGTTATGACAATTCCCTTTGTTTTGGTCAAGTACAAGTAGCATTGTTAGGCTATCCTCGGCCTAGGATTGATTATATCCAGTTATTGATTAGGTATAGGGGTAATGCTAAACAACTGTAAACTCCTTTGTACCAAAACCTGCATCCATTTTGAAAATGAATCTTGATTTTTAAATATGTTTTATTTGTCCTTCCCAAGCTGCTCTTTGCCTTGCACAGGTGGGTAATGACTTTACCCCCCCCCCCACACACACACGCAGCCAAATGTCAGGAAAGTCGTTTAAATGCCCTCTTCCATTGCTCTTCCAAATATCCTCTACCAAACAAAATGGCAACCCCCCAATTGCTACATTACTCACACACACACACACACACACACACACACACACACACACACACGTTTGTATAATTGATATGGAAGATCAGTTATGGATCTCAAGCATTATAATGATTATCTGGATCCATTCCAGTCTGGCTTCAGGCCGGGGTTCGGGACAGAGACGGCCTTGGTCGCCTTGGTGGATGACCTGCGCCGGGGACTGGACAGGGGGAGTGCGTCCCTGTTGGTCCTGCTGGACCTCTCGGCGGCTTTTGACACCATTGACCATGGTGTCCTCCTGGGTCGGTTGGCTGGGTTGGGGCTTGGAGGCACCGTTCTGAGGTGGTTCTGCTCCTTCCTGGCTGATAGATCCCAGAAGGTGGTGCTGGGGGATGCTTGTTCGGCACCCTTGCCCTTGAGGTGTGGGGTGCCACAAGGGTCAATTCTGTCCCCTATGCTGTTTAACATCTATATGAAGCCGCTGGGAGAGGTCATCCGGGGGTTTGGGGTAGGGTGTCATCAGTATGCGGATGACACCCAGCTCTTTCTCTCCTTTCCACCCGACTCCAAGGGAGCGGTCAATGTCCTGAATCGTTGTCTGGAGGCAGTTGGGAGCTGGATGGGGGCGAACAAGCTGAAATTAAATCCTGATAAGACAGAGGTTCTTCTGGTCCAGAAGTCTACGACTCAGGTACTGGATCATCGTCTTGCTCTGAATGGGGTTGTACTCCCCCTGAAGGAGCAGGTCCGCAGCTTGGGGGTTCTCCTGGATGCGCAGCTGCTCCTGGATTCCCAGGTAGCGGCTGTGGCCAGGGGGGCTTTTGCCCAGCTTCGGCTGGTGCGCCAGCTGCAACCGCACTTGGATCGTGCAGACCTGGCCACAGTGACCCATGCCCTAGTGACGTCTAGACTAGATTACTGCAATGCGCTCTACGTGGGGCTGCCTTTGAAGACTGTTCGGAAACTGCAACTAGTGCAGAATGCGGTGGCCCGGGTGGTTGCCGGGGCTTGTCGGTTCGACTGAGTCGGACCGTTGCTTTGGCGGCTACACTGGCTGCCGGTTCGTTTCCAGGCACAATTCAAAGTGCTAGTTTTGACTTTTAAAGCCCTTAACGGCTCGGGTCCAGGGTATTTGAGGGACCGTCTCCTTCCTTATAATCCGACCCGTACTCTGAGGTCATCAGGGGGGGCCCTGTTAACCGTGCCGCCATTGACAGAAGTGAGGGGGATGGCGGCGCGGAATAGGGCCTTCTCGGCAGTGGCGCCCCAATTGTGGAATTCCCTCCCCTTGGAATTAAGAACGACTCCCTCTTTAGAGGCCTTTCGGCGGGGCCTTAAGACGTTTTTATTCAGGACTGCTTTTAATGTCTGACATGGCGGGCTGACCTTTTAACAAATGGTTTTAATATATGTAAATGCTGGTGACCCACTGGGGTTGTTTATTTTTAACTTAAGTGTTTTAATTATGTAATGTGTTTTTAAATTGTTTTAATGTGTTTATGTATTTTAATATGTTGTAAGCCGCCTTGAGTGCCCTCGGGAGAAAGGCGGGCTACAAATTCCTAAAATAAATAAATTAAATAAATAAATAACATAACTTTTTTGTCCTAATGACAACTAGCTTGTAAAAAAAAAACACAGTGCCTTAAACTCAGTGCAACAGTAAACCTTAACTTGCCAATCAATGAAATGAGTGCTTTTACAGATGATGGAATCACCTCTGTGTGTGTGTGTGTGTGTGTGTGTGTGTGTGTGTGTGTGTGTCTTTACTTGGGGCTAATCATGTAGATGTGGAACAGCAAACTTATATTTGAGTAATATTGGCATGCACTGACAAAGTATAGTGAGTTGGCAATGCAGTTGGTATCGTTTTTCCCTTTAAGTGTATTTGATATTATTCTAAGCCTAGTTTATTAATTAAAATAGGTGTATAGTCTGGACTGGAGATGACCGAGTCTTCTTCTTCAACCCTACGATGCAGTTGTCAGTATGGGAGAAACCCGTGGATCTAAAGAACCGTGGTGATATTAACAGAATCATTGAAGATCCACCTCATAAACGCAAACTGGAAACTTCAGCAAGTAACTAATGCTGTGATTATTTTCATCTATTTAAATTTAATGATGTGTGGAAAAAGCTGGTTATTACATATGCAAAGTAGAATGTTGAATCACTGTCAATTGAATGTTGATTTTGAGTTCAGTTTCTTAAGTTCTAAATTACCGTAAGAGATCTAATATTAGTACATGTACTTTCCTGGTATTAGCAGTGAACCAAAATTCTTTCTAATATTCCCTGGTTTTACAATCTGATCCTAAAGAAGTTTAAATGGAAGAAGACCCCCATGGATTTCAATATGACTGATTTCTGCCTAAATGTGATTAACATGCAGTAGGAATGTTAGCTGCAGTGTGTCTTGAGAATCTTTTGTCTCTCATTCACAGTCTCTGTTCAGTCTAATCCAGTCTGTTGCAGTCTATCCTAGGCAGAATGCGGGCTAAGCCAGCACGACCCGGGCTTACCTCAGGGGAAGGGGACATTCATGTATTCCAATGGCCCTTGGTAATCTGCCACCACCTCCTTTCTCCAGCACTTTTCTCAGCCCAAAAGAGGAAGGCGGAGAGTTCAAAAAGAGCCCAAAAGAGGAACTCTCCTTTGCTGAGGGAGAGTCAGCATGGCTTCTGCAAAGGGAAGTCTTGCCTCACAAATGCTACTACATTCAGGGAACATGCAGTGTTTATCTCCATTCAAACAGTCACACAACTCACAATAACATTTTAATAAATTTATTAAGAGAATTAAGAGAGCACATGTGGCCTGCAAAGTAACAGATGGTAAAAGACATTTTTAAGTAATACCTTACCACACAAGAAGAAAATAAGAAAACTAACAGCCCGATCCTATCCAAAGCTCTGCACTGGGATGCAGCAGTGCTGGGGCAGGCTCTGCTCTATCCAGTTCAGGACTGGAGGTCTCCTCGAGGAAAGGGGATGATTGTCCCCTTCCCCCTTGTTGAGCCCCAGCAACCCCTATGCTGTTACTCGGAGATGTGTCAGTTAAATGGCTGGCACAGCTCCAAGCAACTCCATGTTGGGCTTTTAAGTCTGGGAAGGAGGGTAGGATTGCCTCTGCCAAGCCCACCCCTTTTCCCGTGTCTGATCTGCCCTCCTCCCTGCCCTACCCTGCCTTGAAATGCCCCCTCCCTGCCACCCTCCCCCCCGACTCCCCAGCGCCCAGCACAGAGCCTTTGCCGGTGGAGGCCTGCCAACGCTGGCCTCCATGCCTGCGGTACTGACCTCCACGCCATCGCAACATGTTTTAGGGCACATTTGCGACAGCGCGGAGCCCAGTACTACTGGCAGAGGCCAGCATAGGATTGGGCTATAAGGCTAAAACTACTTAACCAGAATGCTCAGCAATGCATTACAGTGTCTCATCTCAGCCGATGTAAAAGGATGGAAGAAGGGAAATGGGGGAATCTGTCTGGCAGCCAACCTCTGTGACAAAAGCACACCCATGGCCTAGAGCTCATCTTTTTTATATCTCAGCTAGCCAATCATAAAAAGTATGATGCAATACTGAATCATACTCCTTGGCACGTACTCCAGTCCAGGTACAGTCTTATGATCTCAAAAATAAAAATAAAGAATGGGACCTTCACACCTCTCACTCCCTAATCCAACAAGGCTACAGCTGCCTGCGCTCTGCAGCAACAAGGGTCTGATCTCTTCTGTCCAGACCATCCTCCTGGCGCCAAATGAAAAATGTCCCCAAGGAAGAAGACAGACCAAACTGCTAGGGAGAAAATAACAACCTTGGTTGCCTTTGAAATAAAGGCAATCTCCCCATTTAACTAGCAGCCCTCATGAACCCTTTCAGAAACCTTTATTAGCATAAAATGAACCCTTTCTCCACATGCTGCCTCTCTATCAGGGGTTCCCTCTTCAAAAAGAAAGCCAGGGTCCAGCAAAAAAACTCTGAAAATCTGCATCTCATAAATAACCAAAGTGTTTAATATTAGCCTCACTCTCTTTAAACCCACATTAAAAATTTATTAAAGAAATGATACCATGTGGACATCAGTATTCTGGTTGCAGATACAAGAAACTTTAGATTTTATCCAATTTAACAGAAGTCTTCACATTCAGTCTTTAAATTCTTATCATGGAATTCATGGGTCAACACTAGTTTCAAGAGCAAACCATTGGGGATCATCTCTGATTACTGGATAGGTAGCAAGGTAAAATTGATTATTACTAGTGATATTGTAATTCAAGCTATAAGCTTGACAGACGGAGCTCTTTTGAAAGAAGGGCTTTCTGGTTCTCTTTGGTGTTATTGGGGAAAATATCCCCATTGCACCCTGAAAACCCTAAAATTCAAGACAACACTCTAACTTGCATGGAGTGGCTTTGTTGTGCTGGAGCTAAGGTTACCGCTCTGTAAACCCAGAATGATAATAACTTAGTTTGGGACTAGGTAAGTAGGGGTGCAGCCCACAGCAAGTCCTTGGTGGGTTTAGGAGATACATCCCAGTGGGTTTTAGTGGGTCTGGGGGTGGAATTCTATGCAAAACTTGCCTCTTTGCAACTGTGTACAGCTGAAGAAAAGCAAACATCTTAAGGGTACAAAGCAGCCCTGCCTCTTGCTTTTCAGGCAAAACTGGACCAGAAAGCAAAACACTGACTGGGCAATTTTCTTTTGGTTGGTTGGCAAACCTTACAGAAGCCCTTGCATATATATGAGAAAATGTCTTAGGTTGCAATTCTGCCAGGGTCAATACCAGGTTGTGCCAGACCCTCAAGCCCTTGGTTTTTCAGCATCCCATATATGTGTACAAAGCACATGTATGAGCACCGGACCCCACATGGCTTCCCACTCTCCCCTGTAGCTTCCTTTTTCACCCACTGTGAGAGGCGCTGTCGATGGGAGGTGTTAAAGGAGATGCTCTTCACTCTTCCTCTTCCACTCCCTGCGGCTTCCTTCCACCTGCCCACTTGCTTACCTGCGGTGGTGTGAGTGGGCAGGTGAGTAGCCAGGCCTAAGGCCTACACAAAGACCAGGCCACACAAAAGCTTGCATATAGAGATAAGGAAATAGAGTTGCCACACACCCTGTATACGAGACTCACGCAGCAGCTTGTTGGCACACTCTTCCCAACAGCCAGTGGGTTTTTCCCAGGCCCCTGAAATAATGTAAGGGTTTTTTGGGGGGAAGGCTATTGACTGATGAGAGGGGGGGGTGAGGAGAGGGAGCTGACTTCTGCTGCCACACTGGATACTGAGTGAGTTAAGCCATGGGAGGAGGTGTTGGAAAATACCCCCCTCGTGGTGCATGGGTCCTCAACACCCCCAGCTCACCTCACCGAGTGACAAATGTGACAGCAGAAGCCAGCTCTCCTCCCACTTCATCTTCCTTCCACCAGTCAATAGCTTTCCCCCCAAAACCTTTGCATTAGTTCAGGGGTCTGGGCCCAGAAGAACCTGGTGCCACCCCTACTGACATTGTTTCCTGTAGTCTTCTACATGAATGCACTTTTCAGGAATTTCCTTTTTATAATAAAGTCAGACAAAAATGGCAATATATCCTTTAATCCTAATGCGAAGAGAGGACTCTCTGGAGAAGACTCTGATGCTGGGAAAGACTGAAGGCAAAAGGAGAAGGGGAAGGCCAAGGATGAGATGGTTAGACAGCATCACCGATGCAACGAACATGAAAATGAGCGAACTCAGGAAGATAGTGGAGGATAGGAAGGCCTGGCGGGATATGGTTCATGGGATCACGAAGGGTCGGACACGACTTAACGACTGAACAACAACAATCCTTTAAGGCCCCAATCCTATTCTCAACTGACCATGGTTCCTGATGGGTCTACTTGGATCTGCACCAACTCTTTGGTGCAAGTCCAAGTGGACCCAAGGGGGCATAGCAAACCCAGGCCAGAGGCATAGCATATCAGCACTGAATATAGCCCTTGCCTTCCCCCAACATTCCTTCCAGTTACCCCGATCCCCACCCTGATCCTCCCACTGCCCACCCACCTCCACGCCAATTTACCGCCACTTGAGGAGGAGCTGCTGCCATGCATTTGCGGCAGTGACCCGGCAACACGTAAAAGCAGCTCTGTTTTTGCGCTGCCGGGACATTTCCTGTTTCTGCCAGAATGCGAGTTCCGGCAGCGCAGTCCGTGGATAGGATTGGGCAGTAATTCACAGAATAAGTGACCCAAGTGAACTACATTCAAAAGACTGCTAGTGAAATGAATTAACTGATGTTAGTTGAACTTTAATTTTACCTTTTAAATCGAGGATAGATAAAAAATTAACCAAGCATAGTTATAGTTCAATAGCATCTCTTTCACCATAAAATCAATTGCATTTGGAACTCATGAATAAAGTTTGAATGATTAAAAATATTTCACATTTCTATCAAAATTCATGTTCACTAAAGGTGTCATAGCCAGGCATTTAATGGAGGTACATTATGCTTTTCCAAACAGTATGGCCTGATTTCTTTTTCTTTCCTGTTTCTTTCTGAAGTAATAAGAACTGAATGTAAAATTCAGGTAAACACAATCTGATATGCCAGAATGTAAGACTATGGCCAGAAGACTGTATTTAGTAAATAATGAGTGTGTTGCAAACTTGACCTATATTGACTAGCATGACATTCCTGGAATTCACTTTTAAATGTGTCAAACCTCTGCTTTGGCAACCAGCTAAATAGTTGGCCTAAAGGTTGTATGATTGTCGGTCACCCAGACAAGAAGAAAGACATGATTCTCCACTCCCCAACTTCTTCCTTCCTTTTTTAAGAGCTATTCATTCACCCTTATCTGGACTCAGAGAATTTCCTAATTCCTAGTCAGTCTATTGCAAGTGGTGTCAAATAGAAACTTTATCCTGCTTAGTTTTGGGCATCCCACCCATGAGGCCAGCTGAAGCAGCTGCTTTGAGCAGTGGGCTGAAGGAGGCCACAAATGGGCTGGTGACGCCCTGCCTCCACCTGCCACCTTCCCCGACCCACTGCCTGCAACGCCCATTCCACCCAGCCACAGTCCCATCATCTCCTTGCTCATTCTTCTTGAAGAGCATGCCTCTTATCTATAAGAGGAGGATGAAGAAGATGTGAGAACCACAGAGGTGGAGAAAGCTGGAGTGGCCACGGTGATCCTGTTCCCAACAAGTGTTGACCCTGGACCATTTTTGTGATCAGGGAAAGGGCTGCCACCTCCTTTCCTCCCTTGATGCTTCTTATAAGCTGGGCAGGTGGGGCTGGGAGTGGAGGTCCGCACCCAGGATCCTCTCCATCCAGCCAGTTTAGAAGAAGTGGTGGCAGTGGAAGAGGTGTTGTGGACATTTTGCCACCTACCCTTTTCCTTTTTTTGTTTGTGCACCGCCAGCACTACAACTGTTGCCGCCACCTCCTGCTGCATGAATAAAAAAAGGGGGTAGGTGGCAAAATGTGGCGGCACTTCAGGCACCCACTCAGCTTGGTCTGGGTCTGCTTGGTCTAATGGTTCATCTTCAATTGACGTGAAATGGCAGCCTCATATGGAAGCACAAGTTTCCATGGCTGGGTAGCCATGTCTCTTTCTGGTATTGATTGGTTCATGTCACCAGGAATGGGTGCTGTCAGGAATGGGTGCTCCTCATGTCACCAGGAATGGGTGCTGTCTTGAAGGATTCAGGTTTTTAAAAAGAGGTGCCCTTTGGAAGATCTCTCCCCCTTTTCATCCCCAGTTATATCTGATGGTTGGATATGAGACAGGTGAGGCATTTCAGGGCTGGAGAGCCAGTATGCCAGATCCATTTTGGACTTGCTTGATTCAGTGTGAACAAAAGGACTTTTTTGTCCTTTGGAACAGGTGTTGGGCTGTGTGAAGTACCCAGACTTTTTTCCAAGCAGTGAAGACAGGCGCGTCTGCCCAAGGAATCTTGTCTTTTTAACCTGCTTCCTCACAGTAAGCGTTCTGTCTAATCAGGATTCAGTATTGCAACCACGTTTCATGAAACTGCCTGCCTGAGATTGCTTGTTTACATGCTTTTCCTTAAAGAGCCTTGTTGTGGGACTCTGAATCCAGGGCTGCCTATCTCCCACCCTAACAACATTAAAGACAGACAGGTGGCAGGCAGCTGTTGAGAAATAGTCCTTGCCTAACAGATTAAATGGCTGATTGGGCTTGGACGGAGTGTTTTGTACCTGGGAGTTTAAAGGCACTAAAAAAAAAGTAGAAAACAGGGTTTAAAAAAGACTATGACCGCATATAATTCAACTTGGACTAGGCCTATGAATGATGAAGCATAGAAATGCAAGCACTGTCAAGGTGCTTAGGCAACAATCCCTGTGATTGAACTGACCTTCTTGCCTTAACACTCTATTTCAAGCATTTTTACTTGGATGTATCATTGATTAAAAATATGTTTGATACTTTAGCATTACTGCATGAGATGTGGATAATGGGAGAGTTCTCTAGTGGGTTTTGGCCCTGGACAGCGAGAAGCTGGAGTGAATGGCAATTCTCTACTGTGTTCCCTGAGAACACATTTTAATTAGCATCTCTAAAGCAGAGGATATGAAGTTAAAATGCACTAGTGGTCTAACCTGAACATACGTATATAACTTATGGCAGCTGTAGGGTTTTAGACAGGAGTCTTTCCTAATCCAACCTCAGGTTGGCAAGGATTGAACCTTGGGCTTTCTCCATACAAGACTCTGCCACTGAGCAATGACTCTTCCCTCACCATATTAAAGGCCCAATCCTATCCTCGGCCAGCTTGCAGAGTGCAGGGCCGCTGATGTAGCTTCCGCTGCATCCATGGGTTGGCAGGGACCAGGCTGACTGGGAGAGATGAGTAAAGAAAAAAATTACGTACCTCTCTGGCTGCTCCGTGATCCTCTATGGGCCTACACAGATCTATGCCAGCTCTTTTGCTGGTGTAGATCACTTAGATCAAAGGGATCAGACCCAGGATGGGTGGGTAGGATTTAGCATCTGCTAGTGCCACCAAGATCTACCCCTGGCCCAGCCCAATCCACCCCCATCACCACCACCATGAACATGCCAACGGCTAGTCTTTGTGGTGCCACTGCCGGCATGTGGCCTTCCAGCCTTTGCACTGGCTGCAGTCCTCCGCAGACCAATGGAGATGCTGTCACTCCAGCATACCTCGAGGTCCATCAGCATACCTCAAGAATAGGACTGAGTCCTAAATCTTTTTGTTTCCCAGTTTTTATCTAGGAAACAAAAATCTCAACTTCTGTATCAGTTTCCTTTTTGTGCAACTCAGAAGAATGTGATGGTATTACATCACCATATATCATTGTAACAAGATGGAGAGGGTATACATGGCATGAAGTCAACTTGCGCATTAATAAAAACATTGATGGCCAATTTAAAGATCTACTCTGTCATATCCCTTTTCAGGCTGGGATAACATTTTATATTTCATTTTAAATAATGTATCAGGGTGACCTTTTTGAACTCTTGTCTGTGGCTGTCAGCGACTGTATCTTCTAGCTCTGTTCAGTTCCAGAAAGTGAATGATTTCGTTGTCTTTTCACCAACGTTCTTCCACAGTGGCTTGCTTTCTGTATGCAAGTTATTTGTCTCAGCGTGATAACAGGGAAAAAAATTAAATGTATCACAGCATCTACCTTCTAGTCACTGAGTAGCCTATGGGATGATAAAAAAGTTATAGATGTTCAATCTGGATGACTGCTAACGTGTTGCAACTTAACTCAGATAATTCTTTCAGCAGATTTTTGTGTGGCCTTGATGCCTCCAGCGTGTGGCTTAAAATAATAAAACATCTGGTGTTGCTCTTTTATAGCGATAGGATTGTGCACTTGATCTATTGACTGTGAAACTCAAATCATTTTTAACCTCTTTTGAGGGCAGCATCAAATACACTTAAAAAAATTGTAGCCTAGAAATGTTTTAACGCTGAGATCACCAATTTATCAGTAGTATTAATACTTGTGGACTAATGCCTTTATAAATAGCTAGTGCAGTATAGCTAGTATAATAGCTAGTGCAGGAAACTGTTAATAGTTAGCTCCCCCAGTTGTTCAACATGAATGACTAGTATCAAAAGAGCTGCTTATGCTAAGTACATGGAACATGGTGATGGGGGGGGAGCAAAAGAGGGAATATTAGCAGCTGACCCTCAAGTCATATCTCAAACTGTTTTTAAGGTTCTCCTTAGTTTCAAAACCAGTTTAACATGTGACCTGGGGTGCAGATGTTCATGGATAATAAATCTTGAGTTGATTTATTGAGTTGGAGAACCAATTTTCTGAGTTGGAGAACCAACTCAGCCTCTTGAGTTGTAGAACCAATTTTATGGTCCTTAGGATCCTGGTCAAAATCCCTATTAAAAGGTTCCAAGGAATCATTTTTACTTAGATGGTACTTGTTGGAAATTGCCTCCCAGATGTGAAAATAATCTCAGATAACCAGGCGCAAACTTGTAAACATCTCTGGATAATTTCACTGCAGCGTATAAGCCAAGGAAAGCCCAGTGTTGAACAGCTGGGCCCCTAGGGAAACCAATTATCTACCAATGCTGGGATCTTAAGGGATGGGCAGTGGTGGGTCACATGTCATCTTTTGACCTCCATAGAACAGATTGTTCTTTGGCAATGCTAATCACCCGGGGGGGGGAGTGCCTGACATCAATCCCTCACCCCTAAATAGATGGTGGATGGAGAAGGCTCCATAGTGCAGTGGTAGAGCACCTGCTTTGTATGCAAAAGATCCCAAGTTCATTCCTGGTATATCCAGGTAGGATTGTGGAAGCCCTCTGCTCAAAACTCCAGAGAGCCACTGCCAGCTGGAGTACATACTAGATGGACCAATGACCTGATTCAGTATAAGGCAGAGGTTCTCAAAGTTCTCCCCACAAGGCGGGGAGAGCTTTGAGTATTTGTGGGGGTGGGGTCAGTGGCGGCAGCGGCGATCCCAGGGATCGCCGCCACCACTGGGAACAAAAATACATTTTACACACTTACTGGGGATCCTGGAGAGCTCCAGAGGATGTGGGGAGGCCTGCAGACCCCTCCACTTGCCATCCCCACGCCCTCTGGAGCTCTCCAGGATCCCCGGTAAGTGTGTAAAATGTATTTTTATCACCGCCGCTGACCCCATCCCCACAAAGCTCTCCCCACCTTGTGGGGAGAACTTTGATAATTTCTGCCTTATACTGACTCAGGGATTACCACTGCTATGTTGTCCCCACCCCTTAAGGTGGCAGGGGACAGCATCCAGTTCTAGTGGTGGGTTGCATCCGACCACTTTGAGAACCGCTAGTATAAGGCAATTTCCTATGTTCAAAGTGGACATTGCCATCCATCCAATGAATGCGTAGGACTGAATTACAACTACTCAAGAGTACAACTACTCAAAGTAAATCTATTTAGATATGTTTGTTATAGTACAGTACACCTATAGTACACCTCAAGTTCTAGTACACGTGCATATTTTATAAGCATCATCTTACAGCACAATCCTATGCATGTCTTCTCAGAAATAAGTCTAATTGAGAATGTATTTAAAGTCTCATTGAATTCAGTGGGGCTTACTCTCTTAACCTTATAGAGTTTTATACATTATTATATCTGGTTCCTCACCCAACTACTATGTTGTTAAGCAAAGTTTATATAATTGCGGCCTGCATACCTTTCTCCTATTTCCACACTTCAGCCACTGCTGTATTAGAGCAGATTGTTCTACACTTGAGGAAAAGCAGTTTTGTTCAGTTTTGCTTTTCTGGGCATTTACATTCCTTAATTCCTTTCTGTAGCCCCCCCCTTTCTGACAACATCTGAGTGACCCTGCACTTAGAATAAACAGTAACATTACCTAGGTCCTGTGGGAAATGATGAAACCCTGAATTGAAGTTTAGCATAGTGTGTAAAGCATTAAAACCAAAATGGCTCTGCAGTATTCCACATTTTCAACCTGAAATAATGTACTATAATGTGTTAGTGCAGAGTTAATATTCTTGAAAGCAGTGAATTTCTCTATTAGATTTAGATTTAGCTATCTGGATTGAAACATTTTCATAAATGAGCCAATTGAGCAAGTGCCCAGCAGCTGAGTCTTTTTTTAAAAAAAAAGTCATGCTGGGGCACACCTCAAGGGAAAGGGACGTTCATCACTTTCCCCTGGTATAAGCCCTGGTGGCCCAAATGGACCTCCTTGGATGTGCACCAGCTATTTTGCTGGCGCACATCCGGGGAGGCCATGTAAGGCCAGCCTGGCCCAGGAAGGGGGTTAGGATACTAGCGGAGTGCACCGCCGATATCCCCGCCTCCCCTCCCTGGCTTGGCCAGCCAGTCACCCCTTCCCCCACCACCCCAGCCCTCCCTCCCCACACCCTCCCACCGCCCGATGCAGCACTTACCCCGTATTTTTCGCTCCATAAGACGCATCAGACTATAGGACGCATGCGTAGTATGGAGCTAAAAATAGGGAAAAAGGGAAAAAATAGGGAAAAATATTTGTTACTTACTGGGGCTTGTAGGGGCTTTGGGGAGGCCTGTGCGACCCTCTGCAGGCCTCCCCGGTCTTCAGTTCGGCAATAAATGGCTATTTTCAGGCATTTCCGGTTTTCGCGAAAACCGGAAATGGCCGAAGGTAGCCATTTATCGCTAAACTGAAGTTCGGGGAGGCCTGCAGAGGGTCGCGCAGGCCTCCCCGAAGCCCCCACAAGCCCCAGTAAGTTACATTCAGTCCATAAGACACACAGACATTTCCCCCTATTTTGGGGAGGGTGCGTCTTATAGAGCGAAATATATGGTACCTGCGGCCAGGGCCGGTGGCAGAGTGAGTGGCACAGGTCTTGGCGCCGGTACTGCTTACTCTCAGGGTACCACGAAAGTGCTTTCTGGCACTTTCGCCACACCCTAGGCCAGTGGAGCACTCGCTCTGCCAACCTTTTTTTACGCAGGACTGCGCTGTGAGATAATTACTTTCCATCTTCTCATCGACAGGATGAGGGTATTCCTTAATGTGATTTCCAGTCTGCCTTCACAGGTAATATCAAAACATTTCATTTTAGCATGGTATTAAAATATTTAAAATGGAAAACATTTTCCTCAATTAAAGAATCCTGCTGCCTGAAATATTTATTGTTTAAAATCAGAAGTCACATTGAAATGTGCTGAGAGTTTGTCCACCTTTTCATTTTGATGCACAGGGTGGTCACATTGTCTGTAGTATATAGATGTAGAAAATAAAGTGCTCCAGTATTGCAGAAAAAGATAATGTGACCATAAACATCACACTTCTCGTGAAGAACAAGCATTTCATTTGGAAGACAATATCCATGTCAAAAAAGGAATAGATCATTTTCTTTTGGGTACCTGTAAATCTGAGAGATAATAATACATGCATTGATCATCCTTCTGATTACTATGCAGAGGTTCTCTAAGTGTGAGGCGTGACTCCCAAGTGCGTCATCAAAAGCAGCCAGGGGCGTCGCGTTAGTCTTTTAATTAACACATATTCTTGCTTGCAAGAGAGAGAGAGAGCAAAAACAAAGACCCTGGAAAAACTGCCTCTTCACATTGGGTCACTCAAAGCTCATTTCAAAACACTTCAGGTTTGTAGGCAGTTTCCACGTCTTGTTTTTAACCACAGCGTGAGTGAAGCCCTTGCTTATCTTATGTTAAAGAACAATTAACAACTCTATTGATAAGCTGAGTACCGGTACTTTGGAGCTGGAGCTGCAAAGACAGCATCTCGTTTCTCTCCAAATCCTGAGACATTGCAGGTTTGCAAGTAAAGTATTTTCTTTCTGTTGAATGTTTTTAATAAAGCAAACACAAAACAAATGCAAGAACTGCAATTGAAAATGGTGCAGAGCAGGTTCTGCTTTACATACAGTCTTTGATTTCTATGTTTAGTTTGGTTGATTAATTATTAGGATTTCTCTCCTTCTTCCTTTCTGACCCACCTCTAAGTTAGTTCCCCACTCTATTTGCTGGGACAACCCCCCCCCCCCCCGGGAAACTGCCAGGCAGTATAAGAATCTGTTTCTCATCTTGCAAAGATGCTACCAAAAGGAGCTAGCTTTCTCTCTCTTTCTCTCTTGTGCAACTGGGGCTTCCCTCCTATGCTTTGATGTTTCTCTTGCCATGAATAGGACTAACACAGACGACATCAGTGCCCTCTACCCAGGCCTGCCAATGGAGGGAGGGCAGCATCCCAACCCCACCCTGCGCACTTTAGGGCTCGTTTTGGGAATATACACATACATATAAGAAAGGGTGCCTCTGAGCATGTAAAGAGTGCCTGTTTCTTCCATGCACTGTAATGGGGAGTCACAGCTAACGGCGAGGGAGGTCAAGGGAGCCACGACTCAAAAAAGTTTGGGAACCACTGCATGTGCCAGGTTTAAGGACAGATCAGTTTTATATTTCAGCTATACAGAAGTGAAAATACGAGAGAGAGAGAGAGAGAGAGAGAGAGAGAGAGAGAGAGAGAGAGAGCTCTTCTGATGTCTGATGGAAAGGAATATTATCAAATCCTTCAACTGTTCAGTACTTCAGACTCATCTTTATTGTTTTATTTTTCAGTTTATTTATTAGTCAAATATGAAACAATGACCTTTATTACAAAATATGAAATCAAAGTAAGTGTGCAGTGATAAAAATAAGTGAACTTTTGTTTTAAAAAAATCAGCTTAATTAAGCTATCAGACTTTTACAGTGTAGACTTTGTAAATGAAGTGATCTTCCGGTAGCTAGAGAAAGGGATATAGTTTTTTCATAACCTGAATGGCAATGAACAAAATGACAGACTAAGCCAACATGAGCTGAGTGGTCTAATGTCATGTTTGTCTTTCTAACTTCATGTTTTGCCTTTTAGATGATAAAAGTGATGATTCTTATCTAGAAGAGATTAATGATGACCACAGTATCAAAACCAAGAGAAATAGGTAAGTCAAAAACAAAAGATTAAGTTCTTGCAAAAACACAGGTGTTTTTTTCTTTAGATATCTTGGATACAGTGCATTCTCCCTCCCATGCATGAGTAGGTTTTCTTAATCTTAAATAAGAATCAAGTGCTTCAGAACTGAAGCAATAGATAATGTGACCAAGAACAATCACATTCTGCAGTTCATTTATGGAATAACATCCAGGACCAAACAGGCATGGATTTTCTTTGGGGTGTACTGTAAATGCAAGAGAAAATAACACCTGCATTGATCATGCTGTTGATTACAGTGCAGGTTTACGGTACAATCCGGCGTAAGGCTACACGGCCGGTCTAAAGAGCCAGCTGCTGTATCCTATGCTGTTTCCGGGCTGTCTCAGGGCAGCTCAGGAGCACCTTGGGAGAAGGGGACGTTCGTCTCTTTCCTGGGGTGCAAGCCAGCCGGGGCCCTATGGGCCTCCTCGGATGTACTTCAGCTCTGAAGCTGACGTACATCCGGGGTAGGGGAGTAAGGCTGGCCAGGCCCAGAAACAGACCGAGGATATCAGCGGAGCACGCCACCGATATACCCGCCCTCTCCTGGCCTGGTCAATGCCCCCCTCCCTCCACACCCCTGCCTGTCCTCCCCATGCCCCTGCACTGACTGGCACAGGACTTACCTCCGCTGGTGGGTGCCGAGTCCGGAGGGAGGCGGAGGGAGGGCTGCCAGCCTCCACGCCGACGGCCCTTACTCTAGAGTCATCGCAAACATGCCTTCCGACATTTGTAACACTTTGGAGTGGTGGAGCACACGCTCCACCACTCCAAAGTTACGGAGGATTGCGCTGCCCATGAATGAGAAGTTCTATGTTTTCAGTTACCTAGAGGAGATGAATGGATGGGAACACTGGAATCATATTACTTTTGCAAGTAATGTGCAGAAGCTCTTGGCAGCATGTACCTATGTTTGAGCAGCCAAGGTCTAGCTGAGGAAGGCAAGAGAGGAAAGAGGCATCCACCGAATCTTGTACTCTTTTGACTGCAGTTTCACTCACATGATGGTGGGTTGGATCATGCCCCTTGTTTTAAATAAAATTACAGTTTTGTTTTGAAATTTAAATAAAATTACAGTTTTGCCTCTTCCTCTGTTTTGTTCCTCACCTTCTGAGTTCTCCTCCCATCTCTCCTTCCCAGCGCCTTGGCAGAAGAATTGCTGTTGAAAGGGTGGTGCTGGGAGAGCCCAATTCTCATGTGGGCCGCCCTTTCAGCAGTGACGCCTCAGCAGAAGTGGCACTGCAGAAAGGGTGGTCTGCATGATAATTGGTATCCCCCAGTGCCACCCTTTCAGCAGTGCTGTTTCTGCTGAGGCGTCATTTCATAGCTCAGCAGCTGAGAGCAGCTGATGGTGGTTCTGGGAGAGTCCAATTATCTTGGGAACTGGATAAAGAGCTTCTGTAGGCTGTATCTGGCCTGCGGCATTATGTTTGACACCCCTGATCTAAATGATAGTTTGGTGGAAGTGTGGTTTTGTGCTGAGCATACAGTGCAGCAGATGTCTGTATCTGCGTCAAACATGACACTTTTAATAGATACCGATTGTGAGTCTGTTTATCTGCACCAACTGAAAGTGAAACACAAATGAATTAGCGTTTTACTGAATCTGTACTCAGTCTCCAAGTGGAAAGTCTCTTTCTACATAAGCAGCAACTTCTCTGCTTTTTGAACTTTTAGAAATTGAAAAGAGAACAACCTATTTCTTAAGCATATGGCCATCTCCTTTTATTTCATTGAAGGGGTTCCATTTCAATGTTGGGGTTAGAGTGGGGCTTCCAACCTGCCTAAGAATATAACTGTTATCTCCATGGAAATTCTTCCAATCACAGTTTACCAATATTTGGTAAGAAACGTTTTCACATGGCAGATTTTGATTTATTTTTATATGAACAGCCAAATTCTCCTTAATTTTTCACCCAGGAATCCAATGAGGCCAGTGCAGACAGCACTGTATCCCAAGCATGAAGCGGGAGCTGGGAGGTCACTTCCGTTCCCTTATCCTGGCCCAGCCCCAGCTACGGGTCTCCTCAAATCTACGCCAGCTATTTTGCTGGCGCAAATCCGGGAGCCCCATGTAAGGGAAACTGGCCAGGGAAGGGGGGTAGGATTCAGTGTGTACCTCTGCTACCGATCCCTCTCCCCTCCTCAGTCCAGTCCACCCATCCCCCATCGCCACCCTCCCTCACCCCATTACATCCCATCTCCCCCTGCCCTCTCCCTGCCCTGTCTCGCCCTCACACCCACCGGTGCCACACGCTCACCTTCCTGGGCTGCATGGCGGTTGGATCTGGCACACGGAGGCAGTGCAGGCCTCTGCGCCAGCCTGGAGCCGGTGCAACTGCCTTACGGTAGCTTTCACGACAGCTCCAGACTGGCTCAGGACGCGCCACACTGGCGCCAGGGTAGGAAGGATTGCACCATTAGAAATCAGTAAGTATTGAGAAAATAATAAAAAATTAATATAAGAATAGTTACTTTCAATCCTTTTTAATTATGCCTTTGCATAATGGTGCAGTTTTTCCCTCTTTCATTTTTCTTTATGTTTTCAGGTGAATATAAATGACCAGCCACTCAATTTGTTGGATAATTTTTCCAATTAACCATACTGAAAAAGAGACTATCTCTCTTGCTGCCTTTGTTAATGGAGCAGGATTCTGGATTTTTGTCCCTTTCACTATATATAAAACTTCTTTGTAGTTACCAGAAATAGGACTGGAAGTTTCATAGATCATATTACTGAATATTATAATTTGGGAAGGATGAAAATGGCTAATACAATATTGAAGTCTCTATTATAATATGAAGAGTGACAATTTGATGCCTTTGGAGCTACTAATACCATGCAATGCCCATTCCAGTATAATTTAAGAGTGAAATTGTGTAATGCAATTATTGATGGCAAGAAGATAATATGCTAGGACTCATATTGCTTTACTGGGTAATGCAATTTATTAGCTGAAAGCTGATTTTCACATTTTCCATTTCAAGCTGTACAATTTAGAACCCTTTGAGAATAAAAACATATTTATGTCCAATGGCTAAAAGTTTCAAATCTGGTGTAAATGTAGTTAGTTGACTTCATTTGATGTTCAGGGTGCTTTTGCTGCTAAGAATCAGGTCACCTTTACGACAGTCTCTAAAATAGGTTCTATAGGAACCGTGATATTCTGTATTTAAATCACTAATTTGATAGCAAAGATGCCAAAACATTTTCAATCAACATTGCTTATAGATGGAAACATGGAGGCACACATGAATCTGTTAAACGTTTTTGCGGTATATAAATAATAATAATAATAATAATAATAATAATAATAATAATAATACAGACCTCTGTATTTATTTCATTAGAAGGAACCAATTTGTAGGGGCTCCATTTCAGTCTTGGGATAGCCAGTTTCAGTGTTTACATAGTCTAAGAACCAGCTCTTCACAGTTACATAGCATTAATATAATAAAGCTTACTTTATTTATTTATTATTTATTTATAGAATTTGTACCTCGCCTTTCTCCCACAAGGGAAACCAAGGCGGCTTACAATAAAAACATTAAAATACATATATACATTTAAAATCAAGAATTAAAACAGTTAAAACAATTAAAACAAACAGTCTCAGTGGGTCATCCACATTTACATTTGTTAAAAGCCATCTGTTAAAAAGCCAGCCCGCCATGTCAGACATCAAATGCTGATCTAAATAAAAATGTCTTAAGGCTCCGCTGAAAGGTCTCTAAGGAGGGAGCCGTTCTCAATTTCAGGGGGAGGGAATTCCACAATTGGGGCGCCACTGCCGAGAAGGCCCTGTTCCGCGCCGCCATCCCCCTCACCGTCAATGGTGGCACGGTTAACAGGGCCCCCCCTGATGACCTCAGAGTACAGGTCGGATTATAAGGAAGGAGACGGTCCCTCAAATACCCTGGACTCGAGCCGTTAAGGGCTTTAAAAGTCAAAACTAGCACTTTGAATTGTGCCTGGAAACGAACCAGCAGCCAGTGTAGCCGCTGAAGCAACGGTCCGACTGAGTCGAACTGACAGGCCCTGGCAACCACCCGGGCCGCCGCATTCTGCACTAGTTGCAGTTTCCGAACAGTCTTCAAAGGCAGCCCCACGTAGAGCGCATTGCAGTAATCTAGTCTAGATGTCACTAGGGCATGGGTCACTGTGGCCAGGTCTGCACGATCCAAGTACGGTCGCAGCTGGCGCACCAGCCGAAGCTGGGCAAAAGCCCCCCTGGCCACAGCGGCCACCTGGGAATCCAGGAGCAGCTGTGCATCCAGGAGAACCCCCAAGCTGCGGACCTGCTCCTTCAGAGGGAGTACAACCCCATTCAGAGCAGGACGATGATCCAATACCTGAGTCATAGACTTCTGGACCAGAAGAACCTCTGTCTTATCAGGATTTAATTTCAGCTTATTTGCCCCCATCCAGCTCCCAACTGCCTCCAGACAACGATTCAGGACATCGACCGCCCCCTTGGAGTCGGGTGGAAAGGAGAGAAAGAGCTGGGTGTCATCAGCATACTGATGACTCCCCACCCCAAACCCCCGGATGACCTCTCCCAATGGCTTCATATAGATATTAAACAGCATATTCATATAGATATTAAACAGCATACTTATTACATTGCAATCAATGCAACCTTCTTTGTAGTTCTGTAAACAAATCTAGTATCTTTGTTTACATCTTTGATGATGTTAAGTGAAATAGGTCACTTACGGCACCATCCTATCCATCCACTAGGCTGGCATAGGACCTCTGTTGCAAAAGCTGCCGTAAGGCAGTTGCGCCAGCCCCAGGCCAGATTCCAACCCAGGTAAGCCATGGCCGGGCTGCATGGTGCAGGGGCGGGGGAAGGGCATTCTGGGGGGCGTTTCGGGATGGGGGCAGGGTGGATCAGGCCTAGGAGGGGGTGGGATCAGCAGCAGCGGCGTGCACCATATACTATCCCCCTCTCAGGCCTGTTTCTCCCGACACAGGCAGCCTTGGCTTGCGCTGCCAAAATGGCAGGCACAAATTTGAGGAAGCCCATTGTGGGAACTGGGGCTTTACCCAGGGTAAGGGAACAAAAGTTCCTTGACCCCCGAGGAGACTTCCATCCCCACCTCTTCTGCTCAGGATCCAGCATTGCTGGTGCCAGCATAGCTGGATTGCTGAACAGAGCATAGGATAGGATTGGGTTGTTAGTATGAAGCCTGGATGGAGCTTCTGTTTAGCACACTCAGGAGTCTCAAATTCTGTTAGCCCTATTGGTAATCTATCCCGGTTTATGAAACAGACAAGTGGAAAGAACAAACCTCGGTTAAAAGTTTCATTGGAAACAAGTGGAAGGATACTTCGGTTAAAAGAAATAGGCAAGCCAGCAGTTAGATAGATAAACCACTGCTTCGATCTAAATCTTTCTGTTTCATCCCAGGATTAGCCACTTCCCCTAGTTCCCCTACTAATCATATAGTAGGTATCCTGGATAAAAGAAGTAGCTGCTCATCACTTCATAGGATCTCATCTTTGTAAATACTGATAGGCGTACTTTATCACTCGCTGGCTTTGAAGCTCTATCACCTCCAATTAGACAACCTATATTGTTTTTTGCATGGAAAAGAGACGTAATTTGTGAAAGACCCCTACACTATTCCATGAATCTGATGCAAATAGGATGCACCACCTCAGAGTTTTCCCCGCAATACAGAAGACGAGAATTTACTCTTTTCTAATTGGAGCAAGGAAGGGATCTTCCTCCCCATAAGGTGGATTGCTCATGTTTCAGTAAAAAGTTCTCACAGTTCAGCACTGTCTGACATTTCGGCTCCAATTAAGTCATGCTTCAGTTCTTCAAAGGAAAGGGGTGGCCTCAAAGCTGGGGGGGGGGGATTTCACACCGTTGGCCAAAAGTTGAGGTGTTGCATACTAAATATTGTACTCTGTTGAGCCAATGTTTGCAGTCAGAATCAAGATGCTCATTAATATATCCACAGAAGTTCGAACCATGCAAGCATATTGATGGCTTGCAAAGTTTCTTTTTATTCAACCTTCCCAAAGTCAGTGCTTGCAAAGGTTGGTTGGTGGCATGCCTTTGCGTGAGATTGAACTGATGATTCACAAAGTATCGACATATATTGTAGTTAAACTTGGGCAATAAATTCCCAATTTACTGTGTACACAGTGGTACTGTTTTTATTAACTATTTCAAGCTGACTTTGTGAAGACAACAGAGGATTAAAATTTTATTCTACCTTGTATGTCTGTTGCATTATTTAAGACTGGATGATCCTCAGAACACTGAGCCGGATGAGGTCGAAGTGGAAGAAACAAATGTGAAAGCGGCAGAACATCAGATTATGCTTCCATTGGAAGAACGCATTACCCATTTCCGAGATATGCTTCTAGAAAGAGGGGTAAGAAACAGGTTTGCAGTGGTTTGATTTTAGTGATGTACAAGAACAAAATATAAACTCGGTATTTATAATAGGCATATTGAAACTCTGGTCCTCTACAGTCTAATAATTCCTGTTGTTTCCAGAGATGGTTTTTAATGTTGCTACCTCATCAATTTATATCACTGTTGGATGCTGTTGTGTTTCTGCCATTTGTTCCACAAAAGGCCAGGTGATGTAAAGGGCACATAATGAAGGCGCCTTTTGTCCTGAGGTGTTATAATCATTCGTAAAAGCCTGGTCCTAAGCTTTACTACACTGCTGTGTTCTCATAACAGCTCAGTCACTTGATGGAAATTTGGCGTCAGGTTTTGTTACCAATTGTTATAATGGGGAAAGGCAGTATATAAATCTGCAAATAATGAAATGTATCTAAGTCAACTCAGATCTAGTCAACACATGCAGTCAGTGGCGTCACTAGGGCGCGCACGGCCCCAAGGCGGGGCCGCGCATCACCCAAGTGGCCCCCCCCTCCCAGAGACACCCGTTGGAAAAGTTTCGGCGCGGCCATAAGGCCGCGGCGCGCTTTGGGGGGGCGACCCGATGGGTCGCTGCCCCGGGTGCCCCCCCGCACCTGCCCCTTTAATCGTTGGAGCCGGCTCGGGGATGTCTTCCCCGGCCGGCTGCCCGGGGCCTTCTGAGGAAGGCCCACTGCGCGAACGTTATTTATAACGTTCTTTTGCGCATGCGCAGACCGTTCCTGAACGTTATAAATAACGTTCGCGCAGTGGGCCTCCCTCAGAAGGCCCCGGGCAGCCGGCCGGGGAAGACATCCCCGAGCCAGCTCTCCCAGCCTGGTGAGGCGGGCAGGAGGCCCCCAGGCGACGTGCGCGTCACCTTTCTGCATGCATGTGCGCGCGTCACCTGGGGGGCCCCCGCCCGCCTCACCAGGCAACAGCGATGCCTCTGCATGCAGTAGAATGAGGGGAAAAGATAGAGTGTACCATTTCAAAATGCATTTTTATTGCTCTCCTACAAAAAGGACTCTGCCAGTTCAAAACTAGTAGGAACATGCATTTGACTCAGAAGGAATCTTGTCCCAAATTGAGAGCACAATCCTGACTAAAGACCCGCAGGAGGCCCTAGGGACACCCACTGGATCCTATCCCCATTCCGGGCTGATTGTGAGCAACCTGGAGGTCTCCTTGGAGGAAGGGGATGTTTGTCCCCTTCCCCGGTGTAGCACGGGGAGGCCCCAATGGGCCTCCTCAGATTTTTGCCAGCTATCGAGCTGGCATAAGTCTGAGAAGGCCATGTAATGGCCACGCCAACCCAGAACGGAATATGGCGGCCGCCATCCCTGCCCCCTCCAGGGCTGGCTCGGCCAACGGATACCCTTCCTCACCACCCCTGCCCCCCCCAGTGCATCCCTTACCTTTCTCTGGCGGCCGCAGGGACGATCCAATGCCGGAATGAGGGCTGCCGGCCTCGCGCCAGCGGCCCTTACTCCTTAGTCATCGCAAATGTGCTTCATGGCACATTTGCGACACTTTAGAATGGCGGAGTGCGCGCTCCACTGTTCTAATGTTACGGAGGGTTGCACTGCCAATCTCCTCCCAGAAGTCCCTTTGCCTTTCTTACTTTTTGGAGAAAACAAAAGAAAAATCTCATGCAGCACACTTTAAACTTGCTTTGCTGTCAGTGCTGCACCGAAGGGGAAACAAGAAGCCCCCCCCCCGCACTGCCACTGGGATAAGTAAAGGATGTGTTTGGGGAGTGGGAGTCGATTAGGGAGGGCTGGTTAAACAAGCCTGAAGTTCTTCATGCTCCGGGTCAAAATCTAAAGCTTTGATTGCTTTTCCTTCCTTTGTGGGAGAGGGATTGAGAACTCCCAATACACTCAGCCTGCATCTTATGTGAGGGTTAGGGTCTGAAATCAGCACACAAGGCAAAAATCACCTACAGTCAAAATTACCCTGAAAAAAATGCGTACTGTCTCTTTAGAAAATCAAGCTATGAGAGACACCTGGGAACTGATATGACTGAGGCAACAGGAGATTCATCTCCCATCTCACACTCACTCCAAGGCATAAGCAGAATCACCCACATTATTTAAACTCACTCTCTCTCTCCCCCCCCTTGAGCGCATATACTTGAATTCGCACAAGGAAACTGTGTCTAAGATGCAAGTCTACTGTATTCATTTCTGAATCTACACTCCTGTAGTGTTAACTCTGCCCTTGACCTTCTGAACAAAAGTGCAAGCTTGTTTGTCCCTCTGTTCTTATCCCAGTTAGTTATTGACTTGTGCATTTTTTCTCTAGTTCTTACAGCTAATTCTATCCTAATGCATGTGACTGACATTTATTCTGCCTTCCTAAGCAAGTTACCTTATAGCACATGCTTTTGCCGGTGGCATTCCTGTGAGAGACCATTTTTTTCTGGCATTAAATCCTGCATCCAGGTTGATTTCTGCACCTTTGGGAAGTTGTTTATCTACCTCTCATTCATGCATTCCTTCAGGTCTCTGCATTTTCTACATGGGAGAAAGAGTTACACAAAATCGTGTTTGATCCACGTTACCTTCTACTGAACTCAGAAGAACGAAAACAGGTCAGTTCAAAGAGTAACAGCGCAATCCTATCCAACTTACACCACCGGTGTAACCAGCGGGGGAGGGCAGGACAGGAGGCTTTGGAGGGGAGGGGAGATTTAAATCCCCTTTGAATCCCCCTGTGGAGGGGATTTGAATCCCTTTTCCGTTCTGGGGCCTCCCATGCTCGCTGCACCATTGGTTACACCTGTGGTGTAAGTGGGATAGGATTGCACTGTCAAGCAGGAAAAGAAAAGGCAGCATTCCGAGTGGTTGTTTGCATGTGCCCTGCCAAGTAGACAGCGGAAATGTGGGAAATGATATGAGTGGGAGTTTTAGAGCTCACTGAAGTTGTTTCTATTGAAATGCCATGGTGTGAGTCTTTTAACGATTCCTGTGATCAGACACCTAACATGAATGATTTAAGTGTAAGAACTGCTGGCCAGTTCTCCTTAGCATGGATTGGCAACTAATAAGAGCTGCTGTTCCAAAATGTATCAAGAAACTGAACTGCCGTGTCTGAACCATCTCCTATTAGGCAATGTGCAAAACCCACTGGAGAAACGGTGGTGTAAGTTGGATAGGATTGCGCAGTAATTAAGCAAGGGACAATGTTCTTCCATTCAGATTTTTAGAAACAATTCACGCTTTAACATTTTGCATTCAAGTACATAAAGTACCTGCAATGACGATGACGTAAAACTGGCAACTCAAGAAAGAATTCGGTCTTTGCTTGTGTGTTGTGAGAATAGAGGGAGATGACTGTGCACATGGTTCCATTTTGCTGGTGAAACCACACTAGAAATTTTGAAACCAGAAGCTAACATTACCCTCGGAAGAAGAATTTGTACAGCACGGAGAATTTCTCTTCAGTGATTTAAGCAAGGACACAGTCTAGACCTTGCCTAGTCAATCAAGTTTTATTTTGCCTTTCATTTATCAAGCATGCTCATGATATAGTAAAATTACTTAATGAACAGTCGGTAAAGCTTATACTATAGATATTAGCTTTGAAACATTGGTGACATGGGCCTCATTTGTAGAATATATTACATACTGGCTATGAAAAGCAATTTTCAGCTCTTCTTCATATAGAAGATTAAAGGTGTGTTCTTGCTACTGAAAGAAAAAAAAATCTAATATCGGAAGAAGAATTTTATGAAGCATTAAAAATGTCCTTCTTCTGGTCAACTGGAAAGATTAATGTATACTGCTGGATTAATCTGCTCACCTTTAGTAAACCCTCCTTCAAACAGGCACTACCCAAGAAGTTAAAATTAGAGATGAACGAAAACTGGAAGAAATATTCCATGTCTAAATCCTTGTCCCTGAAAGTGGTTGCTGAATTTGCATGGAATGCCCAAAGCCTAATGCCCTGTTTATGTATTACTTTTGTGTCATAGAGATTAAAGGAATATTCACGCATTACAGGTTTCTGTACACATGTATGTGTTTTTGTTTGAATGACTCTACACAGGTTCTCTTTAAAAGTGACCCTGAGCCACTCAAATGTAGGACATAGTTTGTGGTTACAGCTGTATTTGCATGTACAGGGTCATATTTGGAAGTACTGTACAGCAGAGTTTCTCAACCTGTGGTACGGGTACCCCTAGGGGTACGCGGACCTCTTGCTGGGGGTATGCCCCTTATCTGCCCCATCAGCAGCTAATTAAGTGTTATTTAACAGTGGATTTTAAATTGTAATTATTTTCAGAGCCCTTCTGTCTTTCTGATTTTGGTTTTGAGCTTATTTTTGTACTTTGGAAAATGTACTTTGGTAGGGTGGGGGAGGAAGGAGCTGATTTTGGGAAGTGTGACTTGGAGGAAAAAAGAGATCCTTGCATGTGTGTCTCCCTCTCCCTCACACACACACGCACACACACACACACACACACACACACACACACACACACACACACACACACACACATGAGTTAAATAAGACATTTTTTCACATTTAAAATTGTTTTAGTACTTTTTATTGATTAATTACCTAATTAATTAATTGATTAATCCAATTAATTAGCAGGAGGTACTTCAGAAAATTAGACCGTGATAGGGGGTACCCAGGCCTCCAAAGGTTGAGAACCCCTGCTGAACAGCATTGTTTGGCGAATGAAACATGGTACTATTGATGTAGCCTGTTTCATCAAGTAAAGAAAGGGATCTAAAAAGGGCGACTTTATCTATTAGAAAAGCATGCCCATAAACAGAAAGGATACATTTTCATATTATCTCTTGGTTGTCCGAAATCTGAGCTTTCACAAAGATCTGTCTGCAAGCCATGGAAGCATCTAGGCCCAGTTGTCTTGCAGCCATCCGACAGAACAGGATTCTTTTGATTACACACAAACTCTCCTTCTGTTCCTTCACTTTGCAGCTATTTATTGATCATTATTTCCCAGCAGATTGTTGTCATCGCTGTCCACAATTATGCTGCAGTCAGACAGCAAAGGAATAAATAAATGAATGGGTGAACTTTGTGACTGGAAATAGCATTGTGTTTAGGGGCAGGGAGGCTGAGATAATGTGCCATTTATTAATTTTAACTGAATGCGGTCATCTATTTTTTTGCCATCGTGGAGGGCCATTTCCTGTAACTATTAAAATGGGCAGCCTTTTATATTACTCTTTGGCAGTCTCGGGAAGGGTGGAAAGGAAAGATCACATTTTGCCTTCTTTTCAGTTGGGTAATTGATGCGTTTTCAGTAAATTGATTAAAATAAATCTTGGCTCTAACAACAAATCTCCTGTTCCTTTCTATTCTCAGAATAGAAGGCCCTACCCTAATTGTATGTGTGCTTCAAATAAGCAGCACTTGTGTTGATGAGGTGTTTGGCTGGGAGGAATGAGTGGGGGGGGGACGACTAATTATTTAACCCCATTCATTAGTGTCCAGGATCCAAAGAACAATACAGTTATTCCTACTTGCCCAAAATGACCTTGGGCTTGTGAATCTCAAGTAGCAGCTTCCCTACACCCTGCCATGCCACTTAGCAAAACTCTTTTAAAATATTGGAGATTTTAAAACACCTTGTAATTTGGTGTGCTGTTCAAGGGGAAAAAAAATAAGGGACCTGATTCTGTCTGGGTCTTGTGCTGCTGGAACTTCCTTTCCGGCAGCGCAAGGGAAAAGGCAGTGTGAAAGCGTGGCGTGCTTCCGGGCTGCTGCTGCAAATGGCGAAAGGGGCAATGTATGTGGCAGTGGCTCCTAGAGGCTCTGCCGGTTCCAGTATGTTGGTGGCAGGGATGTTTCATGGGCGGGGAGGGGGAGTTTGGGGGTGGGAAGGGGGAAGGCAGGGGCGGGAAGGGAGGGATGGATCTCTGCGGCACCAGCATGCACCAGGATCCTATCTCCTCTTTTCTAACCTGTCCAGCACCTTTTCTCTCCTCGGACTTAAGCCAGCTAAATAGCTGGCATGTGTCCGAGGAGACCCATAGGCCAACAGGACACCTATGCAGAGGTAAGTAGAAAATATTTTTAGTTATCTTTGACAGGCCTATTGATTGCCGCCCCCACCATTGGATGCAGTGCATTCTCCATCAGCATGGCTGCATCAATGCTAATGGTGGGGAATAGGATTGGGAAGAGTCCCATTTGGCATGCTCAAGTCCTTAAGCACACTTGGAGTAACTATTAGAATCCTATCCTGTCTGCCTAGATTGTAATACTATCTTTACTCTTAATCATTCACTTTGGGTGAAGTTGCATATTGTGGCTTCTTTCCTGGAATAGCTCCCCCCCCCCTCTTAACATGTATTACGTTAGAAACTTCCTTCCTACAGTATGTGCCGGTCCTCAAATTAATCAATTTGCAAATGCTCTCACTTCAGTGCATCCTGCAGTGAGTCTATCAGTTTTTCAATTTGTTATGCCAGTGCATGAATGAGGCAAAACATGAATCTTGTTGGTACAAGTCAAACCATGGTGGTGCAATCTGTTGAACCACATCTCCTCCATCTGTACTGGCTACCAATTCATTTCCAGGCACAATTCAAAGTCCTAGTCTTGACTTTTAAAGCCCTTTATGGCTTAGGGCTGAGATGTCTGAGGACCGCCGCCTTCCATATGAGATGGCTCACCCCTGAGGTCATCTGGGGGCCCTTCTAGGAGTTTTACCACTCTCTGAGGTTCAGCTGGTGACAAGAGGAAAGGCTTTCTCTGTAGTGGCACCACAACTGTGGAACTCTCATAAGAACATAAGAGCCCTGCTGGATCAGGCCAAAGGCCCATCTAGTCCAGCTTCCTGTATCACACATTGGCCCCACCAGATGCCTCAGGGAGCACACAAGACAACAAGATAACCTGTTTCCTGCTGCCACTCCCCTGTACCTGGCACAGAGAAAACCTACTGTTACAACCAGGAGGTTGCTTTTCCCCATCATGGCTTGTAAGCTGTGATGGACTTTTCCTCCATAAATCTGTCCAATCCCCTTTTAAAGGCATCCAAGCCAGGTGCCATCACCACATCCTGTGGCAAGGAGTTCCACAGATGAATCACACGCTGGGTAAAGAAATATTTTCTTTTGTCTGTTTTAATACTCCCTCCATTCAAATTTAGTGGATGTCCCCTAGTTCTAGTGTTGTGTGACAGAGAAAAGAACTTCTCTCTATCCACTCTCTCCATCCCATGCTTAATTTTATACGTCTCAATCATGTCCCCCCTCAGCTGCCTTTTTTCTAGACTGAAGAGCCCCAAACGCTGTAGCCTTTCCTCATAAGGGAGGTGCCCCAGCCCACTAATCATTTTGGTCGCTCTCCTCTGCACCTTTTCCAGTTCCACTATATCCGTTTTGAGATGCGGCGACCAGAACTGGACGCAATACTCCAGATGCAGCCTTACCATCAATTTGTACAACGGCATAATTATATTGGCCGTCTTATTATCAATCCCTTTTTTAATGATCCCGAGCATGGAATTGGCCTTCTTCACAGCCGTCACACACTGGTTCGACACTTTCATCGACCTGTCCACCAGCACCCCAAGATTTCTCTCTTGATCCGTCACAGACAACTCAGAACCCATTAGCGTATATGTGAAATTTTGGTTTCTTGCCCCAATGTGCATCACTTTGCACTTACTTACATTGAAGCGCATCTGCCATTTTGCTGCCCATTCTCCCAGTTTGGAGAGATCCTTCTGGAGCTCTTCACAATCCCTGCTGGTCTTCACCACCCGGAAAAGTTTAGTGTCGTCCGCAAACTTGGCCACCTCGCTGCTTATATCCCCAACTCCAGGTCATTTATGAACAAGTTGAAAAGCACTGGTCCCAAGTCCGATCCTTGGGGCACACCGCTTTTCACCTCTCGCCATTGTGAAAATTGCCCATTGTATTGTACTCTATTGTATTCAGACCTGAACTGCCCTATTAGCATTCTGGTGGTTTGTTTTGTATCACCTTGATTATTGTCATTTTAATATCATATTATCAAACTGATTATTATCAGTTTTCTACATATGATTTTTTATTGCTGTTCATGACATGGCAGTATTATTCACAGCAGGGGGAAAATGGCTCTGGATGTCATGCAAACAGTGCAATTATTTTTATCTTTCTACATAATCACATAATCATTGGGAAAGCAAGTGCTAATGATTCAGCAGAAGGAATAATTCTAAAAATAATAAATTCCTGGAAGAAAAACACCACTCTTTTCATTTCATGTAATTTCATGAGTTACAAATTAAGAAGCTGGACATTTTAATCATTTTTCTTGTGGGCTACAATCCCAGTTGTAGGGGTGAATGTCCCTTCCGCAGTCCCCTCCATAGCGCCCGCACGCCCCCCCCCCGGCCATTCTCTTACCTTCATTAGCTGCTCTGTGTAGCCCTTGCAACAGATGCTATAAGCAGCAGCATGTACAGACGCTGAGTGCTTATAGCACAGACGCTGAGAGGCTCCGCTGCAGAACAGGAAGGAGCCTCCCTAGCACTGAGCGTCTGTGCTATAAGCAGCATGCTGCTGCTTATAACATCTGTTGTAAAGGAAGACACGGAGCAGCTAATAAAGGTAAGAAAATGGCCAGGGGGGCGCATGGGGGCATTCTTTTACTTTAATTAGCTGCTTCGTGCCTTTAAACCTCACGCAGGCCAGTCAGGGACAGCCAAAGGGCTGGATGTGACCCAGGGGCCGTACAATGCCCAGGTCTGCTCTAGAACTACAGTACATAGATCAGAATTAGATTGTTGATTGAAGCATCTACGTTGTTTCTCTGGTTTATTGATACTTTGTATCACCTCACACTTGCCGCAGATGAGCAAAGATTCCCCTACAGATCTTTCAAAGGAATAATATTGTTACAGACACATAAGCACTAAGGCACCTTCAGACGAAAATTCTTTGTGACAGTAATTTGCTTTTGTAGCCAGATATTACTTATCAAATTACCGTATTGTCCCGAGTATAAGACGCACCTCATTATAAGACGCACCCTTAAAGTTTGGTGCTATTAAAAATTTTTAATTAAATCACTGGCATTAAATTGCAACAGCCTGATTATAAGACGCACCCCTAGTGTAAAAACTGAAATTAGGAGAAAAAAGTGAGTCTTATACTCAGACCAATACGGTAATTTTGATTAGTTGTGATCAAGAAGAGGGGTACTGTTGCCTCATCCACTTACCCACCAGTGATTTGCTGAGATGATGTGAGATCCCTGTATGAATGGGAATTCTGAGTCAGACCATCAATCTATCTAACCTAATACTGTCTTCTCCAACTGGGAGAAGCTTTCCAGTGTCTTCTGCAGATGTCCCCCCCCCCCAGGCTCTGATACCCAAGCTCATATTAATTGGAGCTGCTGTGGATTGAACCTGGGACCTAGACCAAGCATATGATCAACACTGAATGATGGGCATTCATTTGACACATCCCTCTAATCTAACTCCCAGACCACATTTTGTCCCTTTAATTTTCAAAAGTAGTCTGAGGAGCTGAGACACATGCTGCTGGTAGGAAAGCACAGACAAACATCAGCCAAGGTCATCGTGAAGTAGCTTCCCTTTAGGCCATCCCCACTTCTCCAGTTGATCAGGCGAGCTGCCCTGTGAATTGCACACAATAACTCCATGAGCCCCTAAATTGTGGATCATATTATGTCTTAGAAGCAAACGTGAAGATGAACTCCATTTATCCTCATTCAAGGGAATGGAACTGATTTAGTCGGTAGCTGGTCTGATAACACTGTCTGATTTTTTTTCCCTTTCTTTTTAAGATATTTGAGCAGTTTGTTAAAACCAGAATAAGAGAAGAATACAAGGAAAAGAAAAATAAGTTACTACTAGCCAAAGAGGAGTTTAAAAAACTGCTGGAGGAATCTAAATTGTCACCAAGGTATGTAATGATGACTTCCTGACTTAGATCCTACCTGAGAATCCTTATTGTGAAAATGCTTCAAAAATGCCTTACATTAACTTGTAAATTATCCAGTTTCTCCTCCTCCCCTGAGTTGGGAAAAAATGGCAGTTTCTGAGCTAAACTGAGACTTGAAAAATGACCCCCACCCTGTAAGCTTTCTTTGCTGGCCTCCACCCCCCAGAAGGCCCTCCCCACCAGTTTTCCACCCCAACAACACAATCCTCATGTCCTTCTGATTCCGGTGGCAGCAGTGGGAACAGCAGCAGCAACGTGTGGGACGTGGCAAGGTTTCAGTAAGAACAAAAGCTTCCGGGTTTTCCAGCCATGGTGATTTTAATAAAGGTGGTATTTTGTCTAACGTTTCGTCCACCAATGTGGCAGACATCATCAGGGAAAAGTGTGGAAGACAGACGTATAAAACACTTCCACACCGCTCTGGGTTTTGTTGAATAGCAACTTGTTAGTGGTTCCCAAACTGGGAGGCGTGGCTCCCAAAGGAGCCACAGAAACCAGCCAGGGGAGCTGCGGAGCGCCACCGAATCCTCTCAGAAAACAGTGCAATGTCAATTGGCAGGCATCAACATAATGTAATGGGGAGCCGTGGCCAATAGTCGCCAATGGTCAAGGGAGCCAAAGGTCAAAAAAGTTTGGGAAACATTGGTTAGGGTATGGCAGTTATTTAAAGGTACCCACACCCTACAGGTAAAATTGGAAAAGTTTTTTGTCCTCGTTTTATTTATTATGGGCAGTCATTTAAATGAAATGAGGACAAAACCTTTTCCAATTTAACCTGTAGGTTGTGGGTACCTTTAAATAACTGCCATACCCTAACCAGTTGCTGTTCAACAGAACCCAGTGGACTCTCAGTTTATACCTGGTGAAAGATTTATACGATCTGAAGAGAAACCAGAGTAATTGTGATGCAAAAACGAGCTCAGCCAACATATTTCCAAGAGCCACACATTATACGTCAAAGAGCCGCCTGTGGCTCAGGAGCTGCAGTTTGGCCACCCCTGCTATATGGCATCTCAAAAGTCATGTCGGATGGTGTTCCTCTGCTTTCTTCCATGTTTCTCTTCTACATCTTTAGACCCTACCTTCTTAATTCTGCAAGAAAACCTAAGCATTCGAGTCAGTGTCAGTTCTGTATGTTAAATATGCTGTGTGCATAATTTATATTGGGTGTTGTGCTTGATGTCTGTAATCACAGAAAGTTCATATTTTAATGCACTTGATACCAAAACACATTGACATATAATTTGTACTTATGTGACAAAGTGGCCGCTCTGATCTATATCTCTATGATCTCATTGACTTAAATACTCTTAATGGTTAAAAATCCATCTTATTCTGCTATTGCGTGAGGGACCCAGTTGTGGATGTGATTACTGTTCACAGTGTGCTCACGTTCAATAATGTTATGGATGTTTATAATGCAAAATCAGTGCTTCTCCCAGTCTTTTGACAAAAGCCCAAATTATATTCGCTCTAGAATTTATCATTAGCATGGTGCCTGCAGTATAAAAACAAGATTTTGAATTGTGGTTTGCTTGCTCCTAAGCTGTTTTTCATGAATGGTACTGAAAAACACAGAGTAAAACATGAGATTCTCTTACTGATTTTTACAATTAAGCCATCGAGGTACAACATACAGCTTTACAATAATGTAGTTTGTATTTACAGAGATAAAGAAAAACATAACAATTCTCTCTTACTAATATTTTTGAATAATTTTCCAGCCCTGCACATACTGATATGAACCATATATTTGTCAGCTTATGCTGAAGGCATGGTTTTAAATACTACTTTGGCAGTGAATATTCCAGGACTAGCTACCGGTAGTCAAGAATGGCAGAAAGAGATGTGTGTTCATTTTACAAGAACGAAACCTCTCTGGGAGTTGTCGCAATATTCAATGATGACATGAGAGAGAGAGAGAGAGAGAGAGAGAGAGAGAGAGAGAGAGAGAGAGAGAGCAGGATTTCATCCAATCCGTGTTTGCCCAGGTCCACTGTGTTTTTTTTTTCAGCAAGAGTAATAATGTTCTCTTCTTCAAATATCCTTTGACCCATTCCTAAAGCTGCAGTAGCAACAAAGTGAAGGAGAAGCAGATCCCAAAGCAGACTGTTTGAAATATACATTTATCACAGAAATACAATCAGCAACTAATACTGCTGTGAGATACTAGGTGAAACCCATCAACGTTGACAGTATATCTCTTTGGGAAAGAGCCGAGGCTCAGTGGTTGAACACATGCTGGCAGTGGGTCTTCAGAGATTTTTTTTTTGGGGGGGGGGTCTTTCCAGTCCTCTCTGTAGAAGTTGCCAGAGATTGAACTGGGCATCTTCTGCAGGTACAAGATGTGCTTTACGTATGGTTTAACTGGTTCTGGCCTGAGCACTGGGAGAGGGTAACCTCAGCAAGGATGTATGTATAGCCCTTTCAAAAAAGCTGGCCTTGCATGGATCAGCTAGTAATGTAGCATTAACGGCATAATCCTTTGTAAAGGTATATGGCTGGGCTAAACGGCCAGCTGCTGTATCCTATGCCACTCCCGGGCTGCCCCAGGGCAGCCTGGGAGCACCTCGGTAGAAGGGGACATTCGTCCTCTTCCCTGGGTATCGGCAGGCCCGGGGCCTATTGGCCTCCTTGGCTCTGAAGCTGACTTATACCTGAGGAGACCATGTAAGGCTGGGAAAGGGCCTAGGATATCGGCAGAGCGTGCTGCCAATATCCCCAACCCCTCCCAGCCCAGGCCGGCCAATGGCCACCCCTCTGGCTGCCACTGCCCGCCCTCCACCCGCCTCTGCACTGAGCAGTGCAAGACTTACCTTCACCGGCGGCTGCAGGGTTCGGAGGGTGGCAGAGTGAGGGCTGCTGGCCTCTGCACTGGTGGCCCTTACTCCAGAGTCATCGCAAGTGTGCTTTATGACATGTTTGCGACGCTTTGGAGCGGTGGAGTGCGCGCTCCACTGCTCCAAAGTTACAGAGGATTGCCCTGCCCGTGTGTCATTTGGTCCTGTGTGTCAATTCTTTTATGTTAACATGGCAGCTGTCCATCAGAATTTGGACCATAGTGAATGGGGATATTTAACCCTACATTGTGCCCCCAAAGCTCCTATTAGCCCCTGCTGGGAAGCTTCCACTGGCATCAATTGCCCCACCCTCTTGTCAGCTATTTAACTAAAACAGTGGTGGCCAACCTTTCACCATGAATGCTCCTGGCCCTTTAAATGGTTGTATAGGTGAGGGCATTTCAGCAGGTGCAGCTGCTTTAGCAGCACCATCAGCACTTGCAGCTGCCAAAATTCTGTCTTCTGCACAACTCTTAAGAATGCAGAGGCCCTAATGGTGGATGGTTGGCCACCCCTGAACTAAAATATCATCATCATCATCATCATCAATTCACAGGACCAAACTATGAATTTAACCTAACATATAATTTGGCTTAGAGCCTGTCCTTGTTCCCCCAAGTTTAGCTATAGACCAATCCCTTTGCTCCAAATGATGGTGCATGGGGGAGAACAAAGGGCTGGATGACTCTGCTCGATGACTGCAGCAGCAGGTTCAGTGAAGGGACTTGAAGCAGAAGATACTAGATGGACTTTCCAACACATTCCTATTGTGAACTTGTCATGCTGAGATGCAGGCAAGGAGCAGGACATGACGACCTTTCTCCTAGCAAAATGCCTTCAGAATGGGGAGCTGTAGGGGATGTCTTCCCCTCATCTCTGCACCTTGTAGTGTCTTATGGAAGATGTTGTCATCTTGGCCTCCTGCCCAGTCCTCTCTTGGTCCCCACTTATTGCCTGTCAGCCAGATTCTAACCAGCATTCCAGTGCCGAATCAGCTGTGCCAGTGGGGCCGCTTTCTGCATCCTGTGGGGGGGGGCAGTTGCAGGGGTGTCCTCTGGGTAAGGGAACAATTGTTCTCATACCTGGAGGTAAGCCTCGGCTGCGTGTGTGTGTGTGGGGGTCTACTCGACCCTGCACTAGTTAAATAGCGCAGCAGTGTCCGGTGGCCACCAAATCTGCCCCCTTCCCGAACCTGATCCACCCATCCCCCGCCCCTGTCGCCGCTCCGTTTTGCCCTCTCCCAGCGCCATCGCTGTGTTGTTTTGGCTGCCCTCATTCCACCCACCCCTCCCGCCTCCCCTGCCATCTTACCTTCGGCAGCAGGTGGCTCTGGATCCTCTGGCGCTGGCGGGAAAGCTCCAGCCTTCCTGTCAGTGTCCCACAGTGCGCTACTGACTGCACTTCCAGAGTGCCTTTTGTAACTGGCGCTGACTGCTTTACAGCAGTCAGCCCCAGCGGAAGAGGCGCGCTGGCATTGCCCGGCCCAGATAGGATTGCCCTGCAAGTCTCTGCCATCGAAATCTTCACAGAGTTTGGGGAGGAAAGAAGCCTAACTTCCAATATCTGCATTTCTTCCTCTTGATTGGCACATTTAAGGTAATGAAGAATTTGCAGTTTAAGTTTTGAGAATCTCAGCTAGTTACTCTGGATGAGCCACAGTGCACTATTTATTAATCCAGAGTCCTAGAATCAATAAGTATATGGAATGGAAACAATTACTGAGGATGAAAATCTCAGCAGAGCAATGAACAAGGAGAATGTTGACCCTAATTTTATACTTCCACCATGGCAAGTGACAATGACAGATGCACTAAGTATGGTTTCAGTATAAGAAAATGGTTGAGCTAAGGGACAAAGTCTATGAAAATGTATTGGCAAGTACAGGGCTTTGACCATGTTCCCTGTTTTTAATTATTTCTCTCCTTCCCTCCCCTCTCACCAAACAGGACAACATTTAAGGAGTTCTCAGAGAAGTATGGCAGAGACCAACGATTTCGACTCGTTCAGAAAAAGAAAGACCAGGAGCTTTTCTTCAACCAGTTCATACTTATCCTTAAAAAGAGGGACAAAGAGAACAGAATACGGCTACGGAAAATGAGATAAAAAGGAAACCTGCACAAGAACACAAGTCAAATACTGTGGCATCTGCAGTGGGCAAAATGAAAGGCATGTGTTTTGTGTCATCTTTTGAGTTTCAGATCCCGACAATTTAAAGAAAAACCAGATAACCCGAATAACCACTTCTGCGGAGGACGGTTTGATGAAAGCACGTTAAGTTCAAGGCTGCACTGCAGGAAGCTGTAGGGTATTTCATTCTCAGAGACTTAATGTTTCATATTGAAGCTCTCTTTTGTACAACATTCAAGTTTGATGCATTTCTAATTACCATGATATGTCAGTCCCTTAATTGTTTTAATTATGCAAATTACTTGTAATATACACAAATTCTAAATCCAATGTGATTTGTAATTAAGCAGAAACAGATGCCATCCATAATAGTCTCAAAACTTTTTTTAACCATTTAAGGGAATCATTTTAGGCTGCAATCTGTGCATGCTTATTTCCGAGTAAGTCCATTGAGCTCAATGGAACTTACTTCTGAATAAACATCCTGAGGATTGCAATGCACAGCTATGTTTTGGCAGCTTTGTACATTAGACATAAATGGTTCAAAGGTCCAGTGGTATTGAGGATATCATTACTCAATGTTCATAGGTCTAAGTCTAGTTTTCTGAGTAGTAGTAGTAATAGGGTATTAACTGTTAACCATAGTGAAGAGTGTGAAAAATCTTGGCACCTTTCCCGTAGAACAATGTATAAACCTTTTTTTAAAATAAAAAATGGCTTTGTAAGTAAACTATTCTGGATGGTGCTCCAAGCACACTGAAAAGAGCTGCACTTCTCTATGAAAAGCTACTATAAAGAAGTTATTTTGTAAACTCATCCAACTAACATTTGAGTTATTTTTATTGTATGCGAAGAGTTTGCATGAGATTTGTCTCATCTTTGTATAAACAAATATTTTAACTTTTTTTTAATTAATAAATATTTTAAGACTATTTGTTGCTTCCTTTTCTAAAACTACCTCTGAACGCCGAAATGTGCAGATGGACGTATGAGTTGGGAACTGAGTTTGGGTAACACAGGAGCTCCTCCTATTTTCTATATATACTATATGTGACAGTGTTCTGTATCTGAGACATGAAAATAGCTACTCACCAAACTTCCTATGGCAAATATGAATTGGCTTTAGATAGTCAGGCAGGAAAGTGTCTGTAAAATGGAAGTCATGTTGCTGGCTTTTTTTCCCCCTTTCACACTTTCTAAGCTAGCAAAAATATATGTGCAAGACTGAATTTGCAAGACTGATGCAGGCCACCATTCTGTGACTTAGTCCTCAGAAACAATAAATGTATTTCTCAACTATAGCACTTCAGACTGTACCACTTCAGATATAACTAAAAGCTCCTTGGCCCTCCCAATTCCTTGCTCATGAAAGTACTAGCGTGGTAATAGTAAAGGTATCCCCTGCTCGAAAGCCAGTTGTGTCTGACTCTAGGGTACAGTGCTCACCTCCATTTCTAAGGCCATAGAGCCAGCACTGTCCAAAGACACTTCCATGGTCATGTGGCCGGCATGATTAATGGAACTCTGTTACCTTCCCGCTGCAGCGGTACCTATTTATATCTACTTGCAATTTCTTGCTTTCGAACTGCTAGGTTGGCAGGAGCTGGGACAGGAGACGGGAGCTCACTCTGTCATGTGGCACTCGGGTCTCGAACTGCTGTCCTACCCACCTTCCGGTCTGCAGTTCAGCATCTTAACCACTAAGCCACTGCGGCATGTTAGGGGGAGAGCATAGTCTATTCTAGATCATCAAAGTGCAGCCTCAGAGGCTGTTTGCTGAACTATGCCAGCAAAAGAGCTGGTGTAGGTCTGTGGAGACCTATTGGGGACCAGGCAGTCTACAGAGAGATAAGTAATTTTTTTCATTACTTATTTCTCGGGCTGCCTGGTTCCTGGCCAGCCTTTAAAAAAAGGTGTCCCTTGACATTTAAGTCCAGTCGTGTCCAACTCTAGGGCCCGGCGCTCATCCCCATTTCAAAGCCGAAGAGCCAGTTCTGTCCAAAGATGCTTTCCATGGTCATGTGGCCAGCATGACAACACAGAACGCTGTTTACCTTCCCACAAGCGGTACCTATTTATCTACTCGCATTAACATGCTTTCGAACTGCTAGGTTGGCAGGAGCTGGGCCGAGCGACGAGAGCTCACCCCGTTGAGTGGATTCGAACTGTTGACCCTTCGATCGACAGCGTATGGTTCAGTGGTTTAACCAGCCCTTAGCATGCCACAAATGCTCTGTAGGTGGTGCTGCATGCTCTGGGCTGGACCTGGATAGAATTGACCCATAAGGCAACAATCCTATGCAATCTTCCTTGGCTTTCAGTTTTCAGGCAATATGAGCTGCAAATATCAGCACTTCCAGTTTCACTGCTCCGAACGTTCTCATGTCAGAGGGGAAAAGCCATGTGCATATTGGGGACAAACACACTGAGCTCAGTAGTGTGTTGTGAAGAACACAAATTCTAGAGTCCTGCCAACTCTAGGCATTCTGTCGCTGTAGCCTTAGATCTAGTTTTACCAGGCAAAGCCAAACAGCCTTTGTTGTCATCTCTCCCTCTCTCCCTCTGAAGAAATAAGCTTTTCTTTTATTTCTTCAGAGGAAAAACGGAAATGCTTTTCTCTGCTTAAAACAGGTGCTGGAATGAGAAGTGGGAATATACCTAACTTTCAAGAGCATCCTCAGTAAAGACGGCATTCGTCTGAGAAGTGGCTTGTAAAGGTGGCAGGCTTTGTATTTCTGGTGATGTTTTCTTTGCATTAACATTTATTTCCCATAAACTGTTGCTTTCCTCCCCAAAGATGGTGGTATTGATTTAATAATGGTGTGCCAACATTATAAGCAGCTGGAGTTTGAAAATCAAAAACAGCACAATTTTCTGCATGTTTATGTCATTGTAGAAAGTGTTTTTACCCTCCAAAAGAAGCTCAATAATGTTTTTTTTTTCCCAAAAGAAAATCCTAGCCATGTTCCAGCGAGCTCTCAACAATCCTTGGAATATAGATTTATTAGCTATGGTAACTGCTTAGAGGCACAAATATTTATAGAATATCCAACTTTTAGGTGGCATTGCAGTATGACTGTAAGTGCTGATGTCGTTAATAAAAGTGAAAGGAAATCTATTTTCTCCATAGCATGATGAAATAGGCTGATTAAAGAAAATATCTAGCCGAGAAAACTCGGAGGGGCAGATCTTTCAGAAGTCTTCCATCTACATTTAAACACTTTGTATATAGAAATAAAAGATTTCCCAGCCTAACCAGTTGTGACCACAATAGTTTTGTTATTCTGTCTTAGAGACTAAGGTTCAAAATAGACATGATAAGAAAAATTCTACTTATCGGATCTGGCTAGAGTGACTGTTTCATTCTCTTGTTAGGTGTGCCTTGACGTTTCTGTATTCTCATGCATGATCTTTCTTGTGTGCCTTGTTGTTTGCCTGAACAAATCATACCTTCGCTGCTTTGCCTCCATGAAGATAACTGCATTCATGAGCATCTCTATATGCGTTTGACTTGTCTCTGTGGTTAAAACTTAATTTAACTGTTTATCTCCTGATCCTTTTGTTTTTGCCTTGGTGGGTCCAAACTCTTTAGCATTCCCAATTCACATCCCAGCTGCTATGGACATACAGCTTAGAAAGGTCAGAATGACAAAGATGTACAATGTTGACTCACCCAAAGCAGGTAATACAGAGAGAGGGGTTTTCTAGTTGGGTGAAGGGGTCCCCAGTCACCCCACATTTAAAAGAAAGATTGGGAAGCAAACATATTTAATATCACTTCAGTCTGACCCTATGAGATTAAGGTGGGAAGCAGGAATTCCCTCAAGCTGGCTCAAACCTCAGCTGTGAACTCACTGGCCTTATGCAAGCCACTAGACCCTGGATCATTCCTTCTATAATAATGCAAGTTCCAGCTTGCAATCTGGAGATAGCACTGACCTAATTAGAGGCCTGTTGTACGGATTACTCAGATAGTATGTGTGCTTTGAAGAATACTCGACGATGATGGTTTATTCACGTCAAGTAGCCTTTATTGACATCACTTGATGGTTTATTGTTACATTTTTCAATTTTGTTCTGCATTTATCCACGGCCAGACATGATATTTACATGGTATTTATTTGGAGCATATATATGAAATATAATATATATAAAAATTGGTGTACAAATGAATTTCATCTCCGCAGATGTTCTCTTCCTGGAACTGACAATGGCGCCGGGACTAGGGGTCAATTTCTTGAGGTGCTTTGGCTTAATGCTCTCGCCAAGCAGGTTCACTTCTGAGAGTGGATCTGCTCCAGAGCATTCATGGGGTTCTGAATGGGGTTCTTGGGACTAGGAGCTGAAACAACTCTTGGGACTGATCCTTTACCTCCATACACAGAAATACAGTGTTGCAATTCTAGTTATTTATTTGTTGATGTCTGTCCCTGTGTTTATATATGTAATACAGCAACAAGATTTTATTTACGGCGGTACTGCTGGCATTTTGTTGTGCTCCCCCCCCCCCGCTGTTTCTTGCTGCTTTTATAATTTTATTGACCTTATGGTTTTATGATTGATTGTTTTAATCTGCTTATTTATTGTAGCTAGCTGGTTTTATTTGTTTTACCAGAAAAGTGAGATACAAATTTCCAAAATAAAAGTACAGGTACATACAATGTAATGAAAAGGATACATTTTCTAGTCTGATAGGCAGCCCAGTCCCATCCCCACCAGCCAGTGCAATGCAGCAGAGCCGACTGAGGGGCAACCAGATGGTCCGGAGAGGTAAATAAAAATCATTGTTATTTAGCTCTCCATAAGGGTCCTGGCTTCCAATGGGTCTCCTCAGACCTATGTCAACTATTTAGCTGGAGTAAGTCCGAGGAGCCTCAGGGGGCATGTCGGCTTGGGCAAAGGGCAATAGGATCTTGGAGTGTGCTGCTGCCACTGAGATCCTCCCATCCCCAAATCACCCCCAGTTTGGCCTGGTCCCCACCCCAATGTTCCCCAGAATCACCCCTGAACCACCACCACTGCCAGCTTACCTGCTCCGACAGGGCGTTTGGGAGCTGCTGGCGTACAAGCAGAGCCTCCAGCATTTGCACCTGTGGCTCTGAAGCACACGACGGCAGTGAGGCTTTGTGCTGCCAGAAAGGGGCATAGAGAGTGGCTCGTGAGATCCACTGCCATAGGCTCTGAATAGGTTTGGGCTGTAAGGGGGCAATCTTATGAACACTTTCTGGGAGTAAGCCCTGTTGAACAAAATGGAACCTATTTCTGAGTAAACATACATTGGATTGCACTGGTAGGCGGCAATCCTACCTGTAGTTTCACCAGGGTCAAACTACATGCCACTCAAGTTCAACTGGAGCTCCAAGACAGGCAGTGCAATCCTGACTAAGGATCTGGCGGGCAGCTCAGGATCGCCCACCGGATCCTGAACCCGGGCTGCCCGTCGACCGGCGGGCCGGAGGTCTACTTGGGGAAGGGGATGCTCGATGGGCCTCCTTGGATTTCCGCCAGCTAAATAGCTGGTGGAAGTAGAGGAGACCGTGTAACGGCCTGGCCGGCCCGGCGGGGGTGGGGATATGGCCGACATCATCCCCCACCCCCTCCCAGGCCGGCTAGGCCAATAGCCCCCCTCCCTCACCTGCCGAACAGCCCCCGGCATATCCCGACTCACCTCCTCTGGCGGACGCGCGGGCACTCCGGTAACAGAGTGAGGAAGGCCGGCCTCTGCACCGGCCTCCCTTGCTCCCGAGTAGTCACGAAAGTGCTTTACGGCACGTTAGCAACACTTTAGAATGGCGGAGCGCTCACTCCGCCATTCTAAAGATCCCCAGGATTGTGCCGTGAGACTCTCAACATAACATTCTTCCTGCCCCAGTTTGGCTTTAACTTTTCTCCCTGCACCATGATCTGATCCAAATCACCCATTGAAGTGATTATTCAATTATGCATCAGGGGTTGCCAATTGTGGAGTGGAGCTGGTGCTGCCAATATCCTCTCCCCCTCCCAGGTCCGATCCTGTGGACGTGCACCAGCTATTTAGCTGTCACAGGTCTGAGTAGACCCATCCCCAACACATACCCCTAGGTAAGGGAACAATCGCATACCCAATGGCATACCCAGGTAAGGGGGATCATTAAAAAAGGGATTGAGAATAAAACGGCCAATATCATTATGCCTTTGTACAAATCGATGGTAAGGCCACATCTGGAGTATTGTGTCCAGTTCTGGTCACCGCACCTCAAAAAGGATATAGTTGAATTGGAAAAGGTGCAGAAAGGAGCAACCAGAATGATTCGTGGGCTGGAGCACCTCCCTTATGAGGAAAGGTTACAGCATCTGGGGCTTTTCAGTCTAGAAAAAAGGTGCCTGAGGGGGGACATGATTGAGACGTATAAAATTATGCATGGGATGGAGAGAGTGGAGAGAGGGAAATTCTTCTCCCTCTCGCACAACACCAGAACCAGGGGACATGCACTAAAATTGAGTGGAGGGAGAGTTAGAACGGACAAAAGAAAATATTTCTTTACCCAGCGTGTAATTCATTTGTGGAACTCCTTGCCACAGGATGTGGTGATGGCACCTGGCCTAGATGTCTTTAAAAGGGGTTTGGACAGATTCATGGAGGAAAAGACCATCACAGGTTACAAGCCATAAGCAACATACTGGCTTTAAAAGCAGGTTTTCTCTGTGCCAGGTGCAGGGGAGTGGCAGCAGGAAACAGGTTATCTTGTTTGCTGTGTGCTCCCTGAGGCATCTGGTGGGGCCACTGTGTGATACAGGAAGTTGGACTAGATGGGCCTTTGGCCTGATCCAGCAGGGCTCGTCTTATGAACAAATGTTCCCTTACCTGAAGGAGGCCTCTTGGACTGCCCCAACACCATAGGATGCAGCGGTAGAGCATTTTGGCACCACTGCATCGACGAGGGGGAATGGATAGTATTGGGCTGTCATTGTGGCATAGCTTTTGTGGACAAGAACCCACTTCATCTGATACATGATCAGCACAGTCCTGGGTATGTCTAGGTTCCATGGAACTTGTGTTCAATGGGGCTTACACCCAGGTAAGAGCTTATTGGATTGCAGTGTAAGTGTACTCTCTTTTGGTAAATACACACACACACACACACACACACACACACACACACACACACACACACACACACACACACACACACACACGAGTGGGCTCAAAAAGCCATGAAATGTAAGAAGTACAGGGCTGGTTCAGACAATATTTTTCAACCTGAACCACATGAGTATGGTTAGTCCATTTCTTTAAATCACACGGGTAGGGCATCCATCCAAATCAGCCTCTATTTGCACTGCCAAACCTCAGGCTTAGACCTGCATGTATGGGCAGGTCAAATGGACTAGTCTCCACACACATGACTAAAGAAACTAACCAAGATGTGAAGGGAGGGGCTAATAGCCCAATCCTAACTGACTTTCCAGGGCTGATGCAGCTGTGCCAATGGGGCACGTGCTATATTCCGTGATGGAGAGGCAGTCATGGAGGAGTCATTGTGGTTACATGAGTGCTGGAAAGTTGGTTAGGATTGGGCTGTAAGACATGTACGCATCAAGAGTGCAGAAGGCCGTAATCACATGAAGTCAGTTTGGGTTACAGAAATATGATCATACTTGGCTCACAGACTGTGACATTTCTATGCAAAGCACAACTGTTTAAGGATAAGGTCAGTGACCATTCACAACAGCAGTCATCATCGGTGATAGATTAGCGAGTACTAACTAATGTGAGTTTCTCGTTCTACGTTTAGAGACACCAAAGCAACTCCAGTTGATGTTCTTCCCTGTGCTGTCATTTTGAAGTGAGAATCATTTATGAAGGGATCTTAACAGCCTTGTTAAACACCTTTAACGGTATTCAGTATGAAATATGTAGCAGCTCTAGTCCAGTACTGGACTTGTTGAATGACACTTTTAATAAAAAATAATTGAAATATGTATGTGTTCGCCTAGTTCACCTTGTATGTGACATGCCTTATATTAGTCCAGCTGTGTTTAACTACTGGCTGAGGCTACTCTGAGTTTTACTATTTTATGGATTATCCCTCCCTCCTGAAAATACTCTCTTTAATTTGGAGGCTTGCTCAAAATTACCAACCATTTTATCTGCTCTTTGACTTGCCAAGGATACAGTTACCCACCACTCATCTAGATTCACGCATAAGATCCAGCAAGGCTCTTCTTAAAGAGCCCTGCTGGATCAGGCCAAGGGCGCATCTAGTCCAGCTTCCTGTATCTCACAGTGGCCCCACCAGATGCTTCAGGGAGCACACAAGGCAACAAGAAAGCTGTATCCTGTTGTTACTCCCTTGCATCTGGCATTCAGAGATAGCCTATTACCTACATAGGCCCATCATGGTTTGTAACCGGTGATGAACTTTTCCTCCATAAATCTGTCCAACCCCCTTTTAAATTCGGAGGTGCCATTACTACATCTTGTGGCAAGGAGTTCCACAGATTAATTCCAAAGGCACAGGCACCTTTCACATCTGTTCTTCACATATTTTAGCTTCACACCTGTGTCTCCAATTGTACATTTATAGCATGCCCCAAAGGACCGGTAGTTTGCCAGGAATTAGAGATGCCCAGAATGAACAGGATATGTGTGTGCATGAATACAGCTTATTAGGATGATCCACAAAAGAATGATTTACAGCCCAATCCTATCCAACTTTCCAGCACTGGGGTGCACGTTGCATCCTGGGGGGGGGGCAGTCACGGAGACCTCAAGGTAAGGGAATGTTTGTTCCTTTACTTCGGGGCTGCATTGTGGCTGCATTGGTGCTGGAAAGTTGGATAGGACTGGGCCCTAAATCCCACTGAAATTAATGGAACTCAAGTTAGTCAGGACTAAATTGTCTCATTGATTTCAATTATACTTAGTCATTGCAAACCTTTTTTAGGATACAACCCATGTGTTTCTGTAGAATCAGCTTCATTTGTGGTTTTGGTGCCAATAATTCTTTCATCAGAACAGATTTAAAAAGACATCCTAATGATCACCAACTCTAAATCAAATACATACGGATGTCAGGATTTCAGATTACTGATCAGATCAAGGTGTGTTACATACAAGCTGATATGATAAAAGTGAGTTGTCAAGTCCAACCACATAGAGAGTTTCTGCACCTTTAAGTGTTGGCCATACTATCCTATTTGCTCTATTATTTCAAGTGCAAAGATGTAGATCGAAACTCACAACTTGCTTTATTTTCTAGTTCCTAGGACTGAAAGCAGTTATTAAGAAACTTCGGGAAACTATATCAGGACTGATTGGGGTTGAATAACAACAAACTCCTCAGAGAATTATAGTGCTGTGCAAGTAGCTCCAATATATTTCCCCTCTGTATTCTCAGTTTCCCTTCACTCTTATCTATTTGCCACCCTCCATAGACCCTTCTGTTTCCAGCATGTTTCACTTACTGCAGTTCTACGAAATGCTTAAAAATTCCTCTGTTTTTCCGTTTGCGAACTTGCATTGCATGAATTGGCCAGGCTGCCCTGAGAGGTCATTTGTATTAGCAGCCGCTGTTCAGAGAGCAAGCGGGGGCATCATCTATTGGCTTCCATGTCTCTGAATCAGCAACAGACTGCATGCTAGCTTGTCGTCTTTAGCTGATGCAATGGTACGGTTGTCACTAACGCCTTAAGCAAGCCATAGAGGAAATAAAACAGGAAGGAAAGCACAATGGGTGATGTTTTTTTAAACCATGGGCTTGATTTTAAAAAAAAAGTTTTATTTTTTCATTGTTTTTAAATTGTAGCTAAAGATACAGCTTACAATCACACACACACACAACAATGTCAAATAAGTGAGGTCTGCAGCATGAGGACAAAGAAAAATATAGGGGAATTACACCAATCATCATATATTAGAAATATACACATTTATAGGCTTAAGATTTGTCCTGGTTTGGCCAGGATAGTACCGGCTTCTGGGGTCCATCCCAGCCACTGTCCCAGCCAGGCCCAGTGTCCCAGTCGGCCCCCGGAAACCCGGAATATCCTGGCCTTTCCCGACCCGCCGGCTGTGTCTCGTGACCATCCGGGACTGAACTGCCACCCCACTCAGGCGCTCAAGCTTCGGAATCGTTTGGCACTCCTTGGATGATCCCGAAGAGCGGCGCATTGTGGCGCATGATGCGGCAGTTCAGTCCCAGCTGACCATGAGACGCAGGCGAGATGAAGAGGGACAGGGGGCAAGCGGTGGCAGCAGTCCCGGGCAGCCGCAGAGGACGCAGCCGGCTGCCTGGGACAGGGGACAAGCGGTGGCGGTGGGAAAAGCGGTGGCAGTAGGCGGCGATGGCGGCAGCCCTGGCCAGCCAAAAAAGTAAGCGGGGGCTGGGAAAAGTGGCGAAAAACTTCCCCCCCAAAAAAGCTACCACTTCGCGGTCGAAAAAAAAATGCCGCTTCACGGCCGGAAAAACAAATAAATAAGTTGAAAAATTATCATGCCACACTATTTTATGATGCCACACAACATTTTCCTTATGGCATTAGGCATTTAGGGTGATTTTTTTGGTGAACTTTTTTTGGTGGGTTAGAATTTTTCCCATTTACATTAATATAATAATTGTTCTCATCTGGATTTTCGCTATAAGGGCCATATTCAGGAATGGATAAGGTACGGATAACGAAGGAAGAGTGTACTGATTTCCTTTCTTCTACGGTCATCCATAAATTAAAATTTACCAAATCCTGGTTGTTGTAGCTGATATACATTTTTCCCAACTGTGTTGGGTTTTCATGTGAATTAAATGTCATACATAATTCAAACAAGGTGCTTCTCATAAGTAGGATAGCATTCTGTCCAAGCACAAGCAAATGCTAAACTCTCTTAAATGTATTCAAATGTCAGAGATGTGGTTTCTGCTGATTCCTGCTTCATATTTTTGCTGAATCCTAACTGCAGTGTCCAAAAGTACAGTCGCCTACACATTAAATGTAGTTTTAGCCCATTGATTTTAATGAGATTTAAGCAGGATAAGCTGGGCTTTGGGTCAACTGTTCTGAAAATTAAAGAACAAGAGTCACAATATGGCAAAGATCTGTGCATGATTAAGGCTGCAATCCTATTCACACTTTCCTAGAACTAAGTCTGATTGAACACAACGGAACTTATTTCTAGTAGATATGCACTGAATTGTGCTGTAAGATATTCATTTTAATAAGCACACTTAGGGCTCAGTCCAGCCCAACTCAGCACAAGTCAGGCACAACTGAGGCCCAAGTGTGGCGTAACTGTGGCCTAAAATAGGGCTGAGTTAGGCTGCAACTATGCCTGAGGTAGGCAGGAGGCAAGAGCAGTGGGCCAACACCAGCCCAGGATCGAGGCAAAACTTACCACAGAGGCAGGCAGGCTCCTGTGGTGAGGTGTCAGTCTTGTGGAAGCGAAGAGCCCCCTCCTGAGCTAGTCTGTGTGCACCTACCACAGCTGCTGCAGCGTTCGCAGCAGATGGGCAGCCACAGGTGGGCCTGCAGGCACTGGGCGTGCAACAGTCAGCTGAAGGGCAGAGGTTGTTCCAGTGCCAGCTGCCCCAGGGCACCCTGTGCATTAGCCACCTGCTGCAGGGGGGAGTGCCACAGCCCTCCTACCTGCAACAGGTGTTGCCACCCCCATGTCACGTTGAGGCTGCACGTGGGATTCATGGGGGGGGAGCGGGGGAGAGAAGGGAAGGAGGGGGTGGGAACGTCACACACAAGGGGGTCTCATGATGGCTGGAACCGCCTCTGACATGACTTGCCCGTGCTCTGCCTGAAGCCCTGGGCCTCCAGGGCTGTAGCTATGCCCACAAAGAAGGCATCCCGGCGTGCCTTCTGCTCTGTGCCCCGGCCAAGACCGAGAGATGCCTTGGGCCTGTCTGCTGCGAGCGGGAAGGGCTCACGCAGCTCATCACACCCCCAGATGGGGCGACGTCGGCGCCTCGCGGCAGGCGCTCCGGCAGGGTGGGGGGTGACCAGCTTCCATCATCAGGGAGTGGGAGGGGAGGCAGACACACAGGCAGGCAGACAGGGGGTGCTGGGGAGGGACACGGGTGGGTCAGAAACAGACAGACAACAAGGCTGGTGGGAGAGGGATACAGGGAGAGGGGTCTGCAGAGACCAATAGGGACACAGGGGTCACTTCGCAGATGAAGACAATGCAGGAACAGCCGCCTCTTATGCAGACGAACCGTGGGGGGAACAGACGCCATTGACGGGAGGACCGTGGGCGGAACGGATGCCGTTGACGGGCGGACCGTGGGCGGGTGAGAGCCCCGGTTGCCGAAAGGACGCGAGCGGATCCAGTATGGGCTCCATGTCGCCTGTCATTGTTTGCCTGCCTGAGAGGCCCCCCCAACTCCCCACTCCCCTCTGAGCCCTGAGGGTCTGGCAGCCCCCCTGCTGTGGTCTCCCTGGGAAGGAAGTGGCAGTCCCTGGCTGGGATTCATGCAGGGTCTTGTGTGCTGGGCGCTGTCTCTGTGTGTGGGGGGCAATGCTCGTGTAACACTGGGCACAAGGGAGCTCTGCCCGTGGGGCATCTTTATTGTTCTGGAACGGTAGCAGAGATGGCCAGGCGAGTCTGCCAGGGGTAGTCACAGCAGCCAATCTGAAAGCAGCAGCAGCAGCAGCACACCTGCCCCATGGACCTGGAGACGCAGGCTCTTCCCCTGTGGAACCACAGCCTGCTCCATAGAAAGGGGAGGGACAGCAAGTAGGACAGCCAGGGAGGTGGAGCAGCAGCAGCAGCAGCTCAGGAGGGTTGCAGGGCTGGCACCCTGACCTCTGGCAGCATCGAGGCAGACGACAGTGGGCACCCTGCCTGGAGCCCCAGGGGTGCTCCCTGGAAGGTAGGTGGTAGTGGACGTTCCTGGAGAGACAAAAAACAAGGGGGAGTTACATGGCAGCTGGTGTGTTGTAGCAGTCGCCATTGAAGACAAGCCAGTGTGTGGGTTGCAAAAGCCTGCAGGGAGAGATCAGATTACACAGCTGCTAGGTATAACGAGCTTGTCACAGTGTGAGGAGCTTACCTGGACATCAGAAGGGCATGATCCTGCAAAGGACAACAGTGAAGGAGAGAAAACACAGCACAACTACATACATGGCTAGCACATCATAACTGACCTGTTGTAGACCCTATGGGGGCAAGGCTGCGGGTTAGTAAACACACCTTTGTTAACAGGCAAGTCACATTTACACAAACACATATTTGTCTGCTCACATGGCAACAGGCAGCTATCAGAGGACACATTGGTAAAGAGGCAGCAAAGTCCCACTTTGTGGCTGCTGGGGGACAGGACCCCACGCCACGTGCTCAGAGAAAGAGAGAGAATGGAGGTCTGGGGCTGGGCTTTTGTGGGAAAGAGGCTGGGTGCGGCTGGCTTCGGATAGGGTAACTATCTGTGTCCATGTCCAGAGTTATGCCACAGCTATTCCGTCCTAACTCAGGCATAACTCAGGAGTAGGGTGTTAGAACTTTTCAGGAAAGGGCTGGAGTGTGTAAGGTAAAATGGCTCCTATTGGTCTCCTCAAATTTGAGTCCACCTTTTTTGTCGACCTAAATTTTGTTCCGTAGCTGTGCTTGAGGGGGCGTGTTGGAGCTCTCCAGTGTCTGGACCTGGACCCAAATTTGTAACCGCCCCATCACTCCCCCAACACGCCCCCAACACGCCCACTTTTAGGCCAAACTTAGGACAGAATAGCTCTTAGGCCGAACTTAGGACGGAATTGGTCAACTTTCCTTAACCCGTCCTATGTCTGTCACAATTGCAGCACAAATTCGGCCTCAATGGCACAATTCAGTCCTAACTTCAGCCTAAGGCACTTAGGCTGCTTTTGTGACTGAATTGTGCCGCTGAGGCCTTAGGCTGGACTGGGCTGCCCGGCTTCAATCTTGTGCACATTTTCCTGGGAGTAAGCCCCATTGAACACAATGGGACTTACTTCTGAGTAGACATGCATAAGGTTGTGCTGTTAATTCTGTATTGGACTGTGGCTTTTTCGGTACATGGTAGTTATACTGCAGGTAATAAAGTCAATAGGCTCAGCTAAATGAGCTAAAATGATTTGCACCTCCAAATATGATGTGTGTGTGTGTTTTCCTAAATAAGAACAAAACTCTCAAATACCAAATAAACTTGCAAACGACTATTTGTTTTGCTCTTCAAATAGCAGCAGCCAGATTACTGGCACACAGAAGTCCCTGATGTTGTTATATCCTACTTATGAAATTCAAGTGTCTTATAAAGACTGCAGCTGTTGAAGAGTCAGGTATGCCTTTCAAGATGCTTTATCCACCTGTTTCCAATTAAGGTGCTACAAACCCATTCAAAAAGGTGGAATCCTTAGTTGGATTCTGCATTTTTAATCAGAAGTTCAGATGTTGGACAACACTGCCATGTAGAAGGAAATATTCCCGAATGTCAGTGCTGCTGTATTGCAGAAGAGTGATTTTAAAAAAGATGTTCAGGTCACAACACATTTACAGTAAGATTTCAGATTTGTCTGAGTAAAATAACTGGGAATGCATGCTGATAAAGTAGTGATCATCTAGTTTTATGAGGAGAAGGTTGAAGCTGGCCTTGATTCTATTTTTTTCCCCAGGAAAATAATTCTGGATTAGACAACATAGGATAATTAGTTTTTTTCTACATAAGGCAATAATAAGCCATGGTAGTAGTCAATTGATAAATGAAGCATGGTTTCAAGTATATATTTGTTCCCCTTAGAAAGTAAGATTGGCACTTTTCTGACCAAATGTCAAAATGTCTTTATGGCGCAATCCTGCCTGGCTGCTCCGGCTGCTCCAGGGTGTCGCAAGCATGCTGCAAGGCACACCCGGATAGTAAGTGGCACCAACACCAAGGCTGGCGCATCTCACTCTTCACAGGACAGCGGCTGCCGCCAGCGGACACAGAAAAGGTCTGAGCTGGGCAGCAGGGGGAAAGCCGAATGGGGTAGAATGGGAGGGGTGATTGAGTGGCCAGGACTGGGAGGAGGGAGAGATCCTTGGTGGCATGCTCCGCCGAATCCTGTCCCCCATCCCGGGCCTGGCCAGCATTACAAAGGCCTCATGGATTTGCACCGGCCATTTCGTCGGTGCCCATCCAAGGAGACCCATTGGGGTGGATGAGCTGTTACTCAGGGAAAAGGGATGAATGTCCCTTTAACCCAAGGAGTCCTATGCCTATGCTGGCACTGGTTCAATCCCGGATAGAATCTGGTGCAGTGTGCTTCAGCATGCTGCGGCAGTCCTAGGTAGGATTGGGCTGCCCCAAATAGAATCCTACTAAGTTACTATACCGATTCCCACATTACTTTCTTACATCATTAATGATGAACAGATTTTCTGCATTCCACCCCCTTTATTGTTGCATGGGTTCACTCTGCCTAGCATTCCACTCTGCCTGAATTCTAATTTACAGCCCAATCCTATCGAGCTAGGCTTACCAGATCTCCAACCGGGACAGAGTGCTAGACCTTTAGGAGGAGGAATGTGGGCAGGTGTAGCTTGTTAAACCTTAGAGCACAATCCTAGGCATGTCTGCTCAGAAGCAAGCTCCACTGAACACAATGGGGCTTTGCTTCTGAGTAGACATGCCTAGGATTGTGCTCTAAGGTTTAACAAGCGACACCTGCCCACATTCCTTCTCCTAAAGGTCTAGCACTCTGTCCCGGTTGGAGATCTGGTAAGCCTATATCAAGCGGTTATGCCACCGGAATGCATGTTCTAGTGGCGTAACGCACTTTTCAGCTGTTGCAAATGCAACAATGCCAGAGAAGCGCAGCCTGGCCGCCAAAAACACCAAGTGACTGGGTCAATGCACCAGGTCTGTGCAGTGATGGATCGAAGACACCTGCCACCTCTGGTAAGGTCGTGCAGGGATGGGAGGGTGGTGGGGAGAGGGTGAAATGGGGCAGGGTGGGAAGCACGGGGAGGCAACGGGGTGGGGAGGAGGGAGGATTGGGCCCAGGAAGGGGGCGGTTTTGGTGGCAGTAGGACCTTCCCAGGCCTGATCCACCACCACAGGTCTGAGTTGACCTATGGGGCAGCAGGGGCTTACCTTGGGGCAAAGGAACATATGTTTCCTTCCCCTGAGGAGACCTCCAGATGCCAAAACTCCACCATGGGATGAAGTGGACATGTTGATGCCGCTGCATCGCTACATTGGAAGTGAGGTGGGATGTGGGCTATTAATTTCTAAAACCAATTGGAGCTTGCAGTTTCTTATAGATATCATGTCCATCAGTGCACTTGGAACTCCCTCTCCTCCTGACCCCCATACACAAACATTACCAGTCCATTTCTTTTTCCAGTAAGGAAGAATGAATGACCAGGGGAATAATTAAGCCTCACTCACCACACATGTGCAAATTGTTCCATACAAGTCCCTGTCTGATCCCCACATTTGTCTTATGAGGAGAACCCTTTGGCTGGGAACCTGGCATTGTCCTCTGAACATGTTGTTCCACACTCAGTTCTTTCGACTGAATGAAGAGATGATTATTTTCCTCATCTGGCACTGTGAATTTATTACCCTGTTGTTCCTGAGTTTTGTGAAAGCATTGTGTTTCAGCCACACTATAGGGGAGGAAAACTGACACAAATACTTTCAAAGATTACGTTTTGATGCATTTGTGCACTGGAATTTCAATAGCAAAAGAAAAAAAAACACAACAGAGTGCTGGGCATTCAGCAAACGAAACAACTTTCCTATATAAAAAACATTTGACAATCAAAGCTCTCTGTAGCATCACAGTTTTCCAAAGACATTTCAGTGGGTGGAAACTAGTTGCTAAATGTGCAGAAGGAATTCTAATTTACTGCTAGGCCACTCCACGGTCCTGATCCTGTTATGTTTTGAGCACAGGAGGTGACTGCACAGCTACTGCTCAGATAAGCCTTCATCCACTGAGATCTGTTGAACTTTGGATTTTATATCCACATTTATATACCGTCTTCTTTCACAGAAAAGGAGACATGGCAGCTCACAATTAAAAGTGTTTAAAAATCAGTAAAATACAGTTTTAAAATAACCACGGTGTCAAAATAACAGCAATTGGAGGAGGAGGGCAACGGTACATTCAGCTAATACAAATACCTGGAGGAAAAGGAACATCTGAAGCAAGGGTGTTCCTAGGGTTTGCATCACCCAGTGCGGGAGGTCAGTAAGTCACCCCCATTGTGAACCTTCTCCCTTGCAGTGGGCAGGGAAATGCATCATCGCCCTACCCCCATGCCATTGCCCCACCTCCTGCTTAGTCAAAATTACACCTTTAAAATTACAATATTATATGCACAGCCTAATGTATGTTTGCAGCCTAAACAGAGACATCACTAGGGTTTGCGTCACCCAGTGTGAGAGCATTAACTTTTTTTATTTTAATATACCGGTATAACAGTACAGGTCACCCAACAAATCAGTAACCAACTCGGCAGAACAATCAGTCTCATTGCTCTATTTTGAGTTAAGGTAACACTTTTTGTTACACAAGGAAGCTGTGTTTTCTGTTTCCGGTTATTTGGCCATAACTTTTGGTAGAATACAGATATTTTATAACGGTTTGTTTCATTACATTCTGCATGAGATTATGCATCGGATGATAGTATAACATGATGATATTATTCGTAAAGACAATGGTTTTCATAATTTTGGCCACTAGTGATGTCACCCCCCTGAGATTGTCACATGATGCGGTCTGCACCCCCCCCCGCAACAGCATAGGGAGGCCACTGCTCTGAAGACCCAAACCTATCCTCAAGATATGCCAGTGTATTTCCACTTATGCCAGTGCAATCACAGCCCCGCTGGTGAGGGAGTCCACCCGCTGACAGATGAGCCATGAACACTGGCACAATGTTGGAAAAAATGCCACTCGGGATTAACTTGGATGTAGCTCTGATGCCAGCAAAACTCCCTTTTGAGGAATGCCAGGGACTTCAACCATTGTTACTGCTGGACAAACACTCCAGAAACTCTTTTGCTTTTCAGGACTGCACCATTGCTAGAGGGGGGTCGAACAGTGGACATCTTCAGAGTTCTACTGCAGCCCCCCCCCCCATAAAGGGCACATAGCACACAGTACGAAAAAATGGAACCATGTGAGCAAAACTTTGGACTTTGAAATCTTCTAGTCCAGGGGTTCTCAACCTGTGGTACGGGTACCCCTAGGGGTATGCGGACCTCTTGCTGGGGGTACTCCAAGCCCTGCCCCTTATCTGCCCCATCAGCAGCTAATTAAGTGTTAATTAACATGGATTTTAAATTGTAATTATTTTCTAAGCCCTTCTGTCTCTCTGATTTTGGTTTTGGGCTTATTTTTGTACTTTGGAAAATGTATTTTGGTGGGGCGGGGGAGGGAGGAGTTGATTTTGGGAAATGTGACTTGGAGGAAAAAAGAGATCCTTGCATGTGTGTCTCTCTCTCTCTCTCTCTCTCACACACACACACACACAGAGTTAAATAAGACTTTTTCACATTTAAAATTCTTGTAGTACTTTTTTATTTAATGATTAATTGCCTAATTAATTGATTGATTAATCCAATTAATTAGCAGTTAATTAGCAGGGGGTACTTCAGAAAATTGGACCATGATAGGGGGTACCCGGGTCTCCAAAGGTTGAGAACCCCTGTTCTAGTCTCAAGCAGGGGTTCTCAACCCCCGGCAGGCCGCATACCACCTAAAGCAGTGGTTCTCTAACTCATGGGAAGGCCCTTCGCTGCCCTAAGTGGCAGTGGGGCCTTCCCAGGAGTCACGACGATGCGTCCGGGATTGCACCACCGCCGTGGCCGAAAAACGTCCATTTTACCTGCATTGGTGGGCAGTGGATGTCCGGCGGTGTGTGTGGGGAGCCTGGGGAGCCCTCTGCAGGCCTTCCCAAGCGTCGGAGCAGCGCTCCGACGCGATCGCAACCCACTTCCAGTTTCGCTGCTCTGACGCTTGGGGAGGCCTGCGGAGGGGTCCCCAGGCTCCCCACACACCCCGCCGGACATCCACTGCCCACCAATGCAGGTAAAATGGACGTTTTCGGTCGCAGCAGTGGTGGCGGCGGCGCGATCCCGGACCGGACGCGCCATCGTCACGGCGGGTTGCCATGCCCCTTAAGGGTGTAGCAACCCTTTGTTCCCGGCTGGGGCGTTGCGACGCCCCAGTTCGGGAACCACTGACCTAAAGTATAACACCATTATTATTAACAGGCTTTCCAGAGCTACCCTACAGTGTTTCAGATCTCCTGTCTAGCTTGTTCATTTCTGAGAGGTTTCAGGCAGACAGGAGCCTAGGCACTATTCTGTAGAGCCCTTCTATCTGGAGATATAAAGACCAAACCTGTCTAGCGTGCAAAGTGTAAGCCCTTATACATGCAAAGTGTATCCTAGTCATTCCACTGAATGATACCTCCCTTTTGTCATCTAAGTATCCGTTTTTACTGTCCTCAATGCAGGAGGTCTAGGTTTTAAAAAAAGCCACTGCCAGGTTTCGAAAACTGTTCCTAAGAGAACAGGTATAAATCTGTCAGTTGCTGGCAGCTGTTCATATTGCTAGTGTTACCTCCGGATCAATAGCAAGACTCCAGCAATAATATATTCACTAGGGTAGCTTGTTTTTTGACATGCAGCCAATTCCAATATTACCGTGTTCCTTCCAAGGTGGTATGTTTGGAAAGATTCTTTTGTACGGGCATACAGGGGGAAAAAAACCATTGCATGAGAACTAAACGCCCATGTGCACTTGGCAGAAAATTGACCAACAAGTCACCCAAAGCTGGCACCCTGTTCTGAGATTCTTTTTCTTGTTAAAAGGCACCTGAATTTTCACATTATGCAATTTATTCCTTCATGGGAATTATTCCCCCAAAAAATGTTTTTGTACAGAATTGTAATGAACTTTGAATGGGATGCTCATGAATGTGCTGAGCACTAGGGCAAGGCCAAAGGCCCCACTGGGTCAGTATGCCAGACATTTGACAAGGGAGCTGTTTTAACAGTCCAGGATGCTTCCCTAATGGGAAATCTTCCTGGAGATCTGAGGGAGGGAGGTGACCAAGGTGACTTACAGCCCAATCCTAACTCCCCACCCTGAGATGCAGCAGTGCCAACGTGCACTAGCGTCGCTGCAGGGGGGAGGAGCGCTAAGTTCCGCCGAGGCTCCGACCCTCCGTTACACCGGAGCACGAAGCGCCCCCGCCCCCTCACATTGCTTTCACCACCTTGAATGGTTCTAAAGGCGAGGGGGCAGGGCAGGGCCGCTTTGTGCTCTGGTGTAACGGAGGCCTTGGCGGAACTTAGAACTCCGCCCCCCTGCAGCGACGCCAGTGCCAACATGGGGCCTGCCAGGGACGTGCAGTGCAGGGGCAAGAGGTGGGGAAACCCCGCCCCATCCTACTCTTCCAAAAATTGCTGCAGCTGACCTTTGAACTGTGCTTGCGCACCCTCCGCTGTACTCAAGTAGTGGGTGGTGTGCAAGCGCACTTCAAAGGTTGGCTGCGGCAATTTTCGGTAGAGTAGGAGGGTGCAAGGTTGCCTCATCTCTTGCCCCATGCACCGCACATCCCTGGGGCCTGTAGCCTGCGGAATCCTGCCTGGGAATTTTGGCTTCCAGAGGCCTCCTCAGAGTAAGTATTGGGCCTCGATCCCCAGATAGGATTGGGCCTCGATCCCTCTGATTAAATTTGGGCTCTTTGCAAAGAAGCAAGGGCAAAACAAACAGTTAAGCAGCACAAGCAGAGGATATGTTTTGAAATAAATTACATTTGAATTGTTTTTCCATTCTGCTGTCACTGTGGTCACCGAGAACATTTCAGTGTGAAATGCAGACAGGTAAAATAGCTAGCACAGAAATGAACATGCAAGAGTAGTTTGCCATCATTATTACCTTTACAACAGAAAATTGCAGGTATGAACATCACCTTGGACAGCAGTCTTCACTACAGGTTTAGGCAATTAATTGCAGGGAGAAAAGCAAGCAAGAAGCTATTTATAACTTTCCCAAAGTTATACGACTTTTTTCCCCTTCTTTTTATAACTTGCTGGTATTCAAGGGTCATCATAACCTTTTCCTCCATTCAGTGGTGCTAGGAATATGTCATCATTTATCGAAGGCACAGCCAGCCAGTGTTTTGTTATAAGAGAAAACAATTTAATTTCGTCAAAGGCACCTTTTATCCTCCAGAGCTGACCTTTGTGTGCTTGTTTTATTGTGTTCTAATATGTATGTACATGTGTGCGTGTGGTTCTGAAAGGTCCCCAGGTATGCTTTGAAGGCACATGATGCAGCAGCCCTGCTGATGTGAAGCAGGTCTGGCCTGGTGATTACCTGGATGGAAGACAGTCTCTAATGAAAAACGTGGTTTATACTAAAGGAAAAGACTCTCTTTGGAAGATGGGCAGCACAATCTACTGTAAGGATCTGGCCGGTGGCCCAGGGCTGCCTGCAGGATTCCTATGCACTGGCGGTCATTTTGCCACCAGGCCGGAGGTCTACTTTGGGAAGGGGATGTTCGTCCCCTTCCGCGGGTGGATTTCTGCCAGCTATTTAGCTGGCTGAAATAGAGGAGGCCGTGTAACCGCCTAGCTGGGTCGGCGGGGACCGGGATATGGCCGAGGCCATTCCCCGTCCCCTCCTGGGTCGGCTAGGCCAATGGCCCCTCTTCCTCGCCTGGCGAACCACCCCCACCGGATCCCTGCTTACCTGGTCCAGTGGCCACAGGGGCGATCTGTCGACGGAGTAAGGGAGGCCGGCCTCGGCGCCGGCCTTCCCTGCTCTCGAGTCATCACAAACGTGCTTTATGGTAGGTTCGCAACGTCTCCTGGTGACGGAACACTCGTTCCGTTGCTGTTTCATTGCGCAGGATTGCGCTTGTATAGTTTTTATGTGGTGATTGACAGGGTCTTTACCTTTCAGATGGCTTTTTACTCAAGCATCTTCGTGAGTTATGAAATCACACCGAGGAGAAGTAATTTTTTGTATGGCACTTGCTTTTACCTCTTGAGCTCAAGATATGCCCATATGTATCTTCTTGCCTACTTCATTGTTAACCAGAGGTCTTGCTCCATGTACCATCACCTTTGGAGGTGAAGTAATTTAGGTACAGAAGCCATCTACTTCCTCTTTGGGAAGTAGACTGGGCCTTCTTCAGTGTCCTTGTTTTGGTTCCTGCTCAACAGCTCTCCTATTTCAAAGCAGAGTGGAAGAGCAAGATAGTCCGAGGAGAGGGGGGAAAAGAGGGTAAGAGAGGCAAGGAGAAGTGATCAGGGAGGCAACTGAAAGGCAGGGTGCTACGTGCCCATCCACTGCCTCATAGGTGGTGGCCCCGACATATTGGAATTTCCTTCCTTTGGAGGCTCACATGCCCCTCCCCCACCAACACATTCTTAGGTGCCAAGTGAAGTATTGACTATTCTGCAAGGCATTCAAAATTCCTTGATCAACTATGATTTGTTTGGGGGATCTGGTTGATGAGTGAGTAATCACGTTTTTTGTAATTATAATGTAGAATCATGGATGCTTTTTTTTAATTGCTGTGGTAGAACTGATTTTCTGTAGCAGTTGTTTGTATTTTATTGTATGTTGTATTTATTTTCTCTTTCTAATGTAAGCTGCTTCGCAGTGCAATATGGCCAGAAAAACACGGTAAAAGTTGTTTTATAAACAAATAAAATGCAAATAAAATATCACGTACTGGCTCCCAATAGGCTAGCATTTGATGAAATGTGATTGTATATGGCTTACTGAAAATAAACAGAAACCGAACGGAGTTGTGCCAGTGTCTGAACGGAAGGGAGGAAAACAAAACTGAAGTAAGTTATTATTCCTAAGACTTGAGTTAATAGCATAAGTATGTCTACCAGTGGTGCGACCAGATTCCACAATGACAGATGGGGAAAATGCACTCATAGGATTGACACATATTCTGCAGCCTTTTAGGAATTTCTGATCAGTCTGGTCTCATTTTCCCTTTTATTGACATCATGCCACTGAGTAATCCAATCACTTCATTAATGGCTATATGTCTCCAGTCAAATGTTCCTTTCTCCAATTCAGCATCCTCCCTGGAGTATTTTATTTTGGAATTAATTTTGCCAAATGGATGCTTATCTCCCTTAGCAATGCTTTTAAAGTGTGTATTAAATGAACTTGCTGTTTGCCCTGCTTAGATGGCTACCCTGCTACAGTCTCTCAAGTAATTTGTGGGTAATCTAGGTACTCTTCACAATGTGTGTTTAATTTACCTTGACGACGTGGATCTTCTCAGTGAGAAACATAGAGGAGAGCTATGAAAATTGTGGCCGTTCAGTGCCTACAGGGCTTTGGAAACCATCTCCCTTTTTCTATCTACTTTGAATGCTACAAGAAGACACATGGCCCAATCCTGATGAGAACCTGCGCTGGCGAAATGTGTGTTCCACCAGTGCGGCTGTCACAACAGCACCATAAAGCTCTTTGCGACAGCGCAAGGCTCAGGTGTGCTGGCAGGAGCCTTGTCACTGGTGCCAGTAGGAGGCTATCACAGAAACTCTTTTTTTTTTTTTTTGCTCAGTCAGGGTATTTATATGTCATATGGATGTCATATGTCATATGGAGCCAGGATGGTGTAGTGGTTTGGGAGTCGGACTTAGACCTGGAAGATCCAGGTTCAAATCCCCGCTCAGCCATGAAGCTTCCTGGGTGACCTTGGGCCAGTCACTATCTCTCAGCCCCACCTACCTCACAGGGTTGTTGTGAGGACAAAAGGAGGGGAGGAACTATGTACACCACCTTGAGCTCCTTGGAGGAAGGGTGGTATAAAAATGTGAAAAATAAATAAATATGACTCATATGATATAGATGAATAACCATATGGCAGCAAGATGGTGTGTCTGGTGGTGGGTGAGATGTGCATTTCATGCTCTTTCCCCATGTGTTGAGGACAGGTTGGTCATTGTATAATTCAAAGCAGCCCCTTGTGACTCAAGCTCAAGCCGTGTGGCTTTCTGGGTGCCTGAAACATACACACATGTTCGGATATGCATTTGAACCCTCTACTATGAGGACCATGTTCACCTGATATCTACTCTTGCCATCCAAAAGATTATATCTGTATTCCCATTTTTCACTGAATGTTTTGCTGTCATAAGACACCAAATGTTCAGATCAGCATGCGCTAGACTGGCTGATTGAAATAAGTTGACTAGTGTGGTTTCGGTTGTGCAGAGAATTAGGCACAACATCTTCCAGTTTAAAAAGTCATGATGATGCATTTAAACGTTTCTGAATGATCTTCCAAGTAAGAAATTGCCTTGAGGAGTAGAAAGACAGAAAACCTAGTTCTGGGTTTACAACTTCATTTAAGAACTGCAACCATGTCGTCACTATCCCAATTCCAGTGAGATCATTCTAAGAGCCATTGCTAATTTTCACACAGTGTCGGCCATTGTTTCTGCTCCCAGCTTCCTGGCTGCCACCTCCTTCAAGGAGAAGTAAAGGATGGGAACAGTATGACTGTCACTGGTAAACCCTTCATTCCTTGGAGCTCTAGAAGTCCAGCTGTAACACGACCGGCTATTCTAGTCCTATGAGTTTGCCCTAAAGGTAGGTACAAAGTGGTACCTGTGTGAAAAAGACTCTTTCATCAAACATCAAAGATTAATCAAAGTTCAACATCAAAGATTCTTTCATGCACTGCATCTTAATCAAACTGCAAATTTGCCAATTTGCTAGCAGTTTCCAATTATAAGTACCTCTATGTTATTGATGTTTCATAGGTGCAAAACAGAATGGGAAGAATAAAAATAAACCAAAGTCCTACAACTGTCCTCTTTACTCCCATCATAATAATTGGAGGGAGGGTGGGATTTTTTTTTTCTTTAACCTCAAAACATTTTCAAAATTTATTTTTTGGAATTATTTTACCTATTAAAATAGCTAACAGCCCAATCCTATCCTAAGGACCAACGCTGCTGCTTGGTTTGGATAGCAGCTTGTCTGGTTGTAGAGGAGAGAGAGAGAGAGAGAGAGAGAGAGGAATGACAGGGGAGATAAAGGCAAGCAAAGGGGAGAAGGTGGAGCAACAAGATGAGTGCCTATGTGCCTGGGTTTACACAGACATTTCTGTGGAGCCGATCGGTTGGAAGTGCAGTGATGCAGCACAGTGGGTGTCTCTCAAACAAACCAAATTGAGGCAGAAGAAAAGTGAACAACTTGGGGTTCTCTGGTCGGACATTTTATAGGATTTTTTCCAAGATAACTGAATTGGGGTTGTGGTTTTATTCATAGACTGTTTTGAATACTGTTGGATAATTGGATTGACAGTACAATCCTACCCAGTCTCCTCTAGTGCAGTAATGGTGCTGCAGTGGTGGAGGGAGAACGGGAGGCTTTGAGAGGGAAAGGGGGATTTAAATCCCCTTTCCCTTTCAAAAAGGACGTCGTAGCTGCACCCTTTTGGATACTCAAAGCAGCAAGAAAATTGGATCAGCATAAGTTTTTGACCGACTTCAGAGGTTTGAGTTCATTGTTTCCTTGTTGGCCTAAATGGCCTTGCTTCTCTCTAGTGGCAAGATGTCTCGATGTTTGTGTCATACCCTTTAAGCCCATGTAAGGAAACCAGGCATCACTTTAGGAAATGTCCATGAGGCTTGTTCAGACGGGGGGAGGGGCAAATGAAGTATGGGGGGGAGGTGTCCTTTTGAATCTGGACTGGGTTGGATGCACTCCTAGCATCAACCAGGACAAAAAGCACATGTCTGGCTTGGGCTCCATGTTTTCCAGCACTGACCTTTGACCAAGGACATAGCACCCCAATACACATAGGGGTGCTGGGTAACATGTGTGTGTAAATGATATAAATTCAATTTATTTATTTATTTATTTATTTATTTATTTTCTGTATTTATATACCGCCTTTCTCATTATCAGATTTCTCATCAGATTTATTCAAGGCGGCTTACATAGGCAGGCTATCTTTAGACCTGATAAGGGTCTTTACAATATTGTTCTATTCCTATATAGAACCTTCCATGTTTTCCCCTTCCGAGTGCAGCCCTCCTTCTGGCTTGTGCTTTGCACTTCCAAGCTTCACAGTTCACCGCAGTTCACCCTCGGACGGTTGTCTTAGATGTTCTCGCTCTAGCTGACTCCTCCGCATTCCACCCTCTCACGATGCCTTCTCAGTGTCTTTGCGAGGTTCATCAGCAGCTTCCGTCTCCCATCCAAGCGGGAACCAAGGTCGACCCTGCTTAGCTTTTTCAGGCAGGGCACCTGCTCAAACCTCCAGGCCACACCTCCTATAACCTTCCTATAACCATATAGAATGGTTTGTCTATTTAAATGCTCTAATTGATTATGAAGTTATGTTGTGAGGTGGCATAGCATCTCAAAACAACAACATAAGCTTTCGTTTTGGAGTTCTGTGGGGAAAAAAAATGTGATGCGATTTATTTATTTATTTATTTAAAAAAATCTATTTCTTCCACAATAAAAAAGACACACCAAACATTTTTAGAGCTATAACCTACTTTCAGAAGCTCAGCAACATATAGAGGAGAGAGAACAGAATTGTTGTGCTATAAATAGCACAACTGCTTCCTCTTTTTTGGGGGGAGGGGGAAAATGACAAACCAATAATCAAGGCTGTTTCATGGAGCATAGCAAGTCCTGGGTGGACTGATCAATCAAAAACAAGGGAGTGTTAAGCAACAGTCACCTATCCTCACAGCAGATCTCAATGACTTGGCTTTGAAATGCAGAGCTTATTCTGCAGACTTTCTGCTTTTTGTTGTAGTTGGTCTGCATGCACCCGGATTCCAACCACTAACGACTACATCAATATTAAATAAAACATCCTTGCATAAACAGGAATGGTGCTGCGTCATGCAAACAATCGCAGAGAGAACTGACTATCATCAAATCATTGGATGAAGGAAGCATTACTTTGGGCTGGTGTTAAACAGCCCCAGATCCAGAGATGTGAGAAGTTTTCCAGTTTTGTTTCCTTTTCAGTGAAGGATGATGGGAGAAGGAATATTGCCATTTGTGATGTTTATTTGCAAATGTATAATAAAACTAGCATCAGTTCCCCAACGCAAATCATGCATGTTGCCATGTTAAAATCTTAAAATCTTCCTTGCTGTAAAGGGGATGAAGCAGACATTTTCTCTTTTTCCCTTCTTCTCTATGAGTGGCTGGAAGAGGCAGGAGATTTAGAAGAAGGGTAAAGTTATGTGAAGATGCTCCATCCCAAGATTGCCTGATTATGCAGTGGTGAGGTGGTCAGGCTAACCCGCCCCATCTTGCACTAAATGAACATAAGAACATAAGAAGAAGAGCCCATCTAGTATTTATTTATTTATTTATTTACTTACAATATTTCTATTCCACCTTTCTCCCCAAGAAGCTTAGTCCAGACTAAGGAAGCTTAGTCCAGCTTCCTGTATCTCACAGTGTCCCCACAAGATGCCTCAGGGAGCACACAAGACAACAAGATAGATACCCGTATCCTGTTGTCACTCCCTTGCATCTGGAATTCAGATATAGCCTCCTTCTAAAACCAGGAGGCTGCTCCTTGCTAAACATTTGTGATCTTTACACATTGTGTCCAGTGTGTGTGTTTGCAAGATCTATTGTCACCATGAACAAACCACTTTCTTTGCCCCTTGCCTCTTCTCTTCCTCTGTTTTGTGCTTCCATGTTTCCTGCCCTTTTCAGAAGTCAGGCTTCTTCCTGCGCTCTTATTCTACCTAAGATCTGAAACTCGTTTACAGATGTACAGTACATGAGTCAGATACATAGCCTCTTAAATCACTGCTTGTTTATTTTATTACATTTTGCTTTGGATGTCTCCTCCCTCTTATTGCACATTTATTCCCACCAATAAACACTACTGTGTTTGAGCCTGTATCTCCATCTTTCTTCACCTTTAAATGCCAAGTTACACTGAGGTGTGCCATGAGTCAACAGCTAAGGTCCCTGCACACGTATTTATGTCCCATGTGTGCATGTTATTGCTAGTGTCCCCGGGACGTCGGGTAACAAAAATCTCAGTTATTCTTCCTTTCAGAGAAAGATAGACAGATGAGTCTAGGAACTCAGAGCAAATGTTATCACCTCCCTCAGAATTTCCAGCTTGTGCCTGGTTTGTTGAGGCATAATGGAGTTCCTTACTGATTTAATTTGAGGTGATGTTTCTCCAGGAAGATCTGAAGATTGAGGGTGACACAAAGTTGGCTTGGCTTCAGTAAATTAAAACTCCCCACACATTTAGCTGACTTGCAGACCATGATGCTCACTGGTAGAGGTGTTTGCTACACTGGCTTACAGCCCGATCCTGCCTAACTATAGACTGGCAGAGCAAGTGCTCCGCTGGCTTAAGGAGTCACAAAAGTGCCATAAAGCACATTTGTGGCTCCTCAAAGATAAGTGGCACTGGTGCGGAGGCCAGTGCTGCTCTTTGCCGTCCTCGACGATCCGCGCTGCCGGATGCAGGTAGGTCTGGTGGGCAGAGACGCCGGGCGCCCTACCGGCGCGTGGGGGCGGGGCCTGCGCGCGTCACATCGACGCGCCCCTCGCGTGACGTCAACGTGCCCCCCGCCTGTTTTTCGCTCATTTTGGAGCTGAACGGGCTCCAGGGAAGGCGGGAGGGCCGAGGCAACGCGGCGCTTCCCAATGGTGAGTTCCTCGAGTGCACCCCCCCACCCGAGCGCCTGGAGCTCCTGCTCCACATGCTCCACCGTAGTTCCGCCGCTGGCGGGAAGCAGGTAGGATGTGGGGAGGGCAGACCGGGGAAATGGGGGAGGGGGCCATTGGCCAGCCTGGCTAGGGAGGGGATGGGGATATCATCACCAATATCCCAAGACCCTTCCCGGGCTGGGCCGGCCTTACACGGACGCGTACCAGCTAAAGAGCTAGCGCACGTCCAAGGAGGCCCACTGAAGCCTATGGCGCTTACACTGGGGGAAAGGGATGAATGTCCCTTATGTTCTTCTTATGTTCTTATGGGCTCTTCTTATGCTCTTATAGGCGCTTCTTATGTTCTTATAAGAAAATATTTCTTTACCCAGCGTGTAATTGGTTTGTGGAACTCCTTGCTACAGGAGGTGGTGATGGCAACTGGCCTGGATGCCTTTAAAAAGGGATTGGACAGATTTATGGAGGAAAATTCCATCACAGCTTACAAGCCATGATGGGGATAAGCAACCTCCTGGTTGTAGGAGTAGGTTTTCTTTGTGCCAGGTGCAAGGGAGTGGCAACAGGATACAAGTATCTTGTTGTCTTGTGGTCCCTGAGGCATCTGGTGGGGCCACTGTGTGATACAGGAAGCTGGACTAGATGGGCCTTTGGCCTGATCCAGCAGGGCTCTTCTTATGTTCTTATGTTCTTATGTCCCCTTCCCCCATGGTGAGCCCGGGCTACACCAGCGCAGCCCGCATCTTGCGCAGGATGCAGCGGCCAGCCATTTAGGCCGGCAGCTGCAACTTGCACAGGATTGCGCTGTTACTTAGCTATTTGATGCTGCCTGATATACTGTACTTATTGTCCTTAGTTAAAAAGCAGCTATTGTGTTTTGCATCTCAGCTCACATCCAAGGAGTATAGAGAAGTAAGCTCTTGCAAACTGGAAGGAGTTTCCCAATAGCAAAGACAAGGAAGAGAAAGCCGCTCCGAAGGTGGAAGGGAAGGCATTGACATTCAGCGCATGAATCATTCATTCAAAAGGACTAATTCTCTTCAAATCATAGCACTTGGGAATTCTGAGAAGTGGGTAGTGACATCAAGATGGGCTATTTACTTTAATTTTCTCTGGTAACTAACCTGTAGAAAGAATCCAGGTCAATGAAAATTGGATTTTGTTATCATATAAAAAATTCTTACTTTTGCAATGAACTATCATCATAAATTTCTTCTTAACAGCAAAGAAAAATGCTTTTTCGACTGGTCTGTCTGACTGGGCAAAATTCCAGAAAGAGTAACAGATTATGCTTTATGTAAGTAATTTTCTTAATCTTACGAGCCTGCTTGCAGGCTTTAATCTTTGTCAGAAGGATCAGAGAGCAAGATTGTATTACCTCCGTCTGCTGCTGCTGATCTGGTTAGGTTATAGCCACCGTAACAAAATCCTGAATGCCCTTTCCATGTTGATCAGATTGCTGTTATTACAGCATTTTGAACATAGTGCATCCGAAAAGGGCTGGGAAGCAACCTGGTTTTTCTGCTTTTTCATCAAACCTTAGTACGTTTAGAACTAATTGGCTCAGTGCATTTCAGAGCTGTCAGTTTCATCGTATGAGGGCAGAATAAGTTCCTATCCATTTTCAATTTTCAAAATAAATCAACAAACGTGTAAGTGCTTGCAGAAGTTAAGCCAAACACGCACAGGACAGCAAACATGAAAAGACGTGATTGTCTCCTCCCCTTTGGCCGTACACATATGTAACACATTGGGCCTAGAGCAGGGTTTTCCAACCCCTGGTGGTACTCGGACCGCTGGACCACTGGAACCCCACTCTGACGAGGCGCTTTTGGTGGCGCGTTTCTGCTCCCAAGAAGCTCCTTCCTTTGGCCAAGCCTCTCAGGAATGCTGAGAAGGGCCTCCCCACCTGCCCAGAGCCTCCTACCTGCATTTTCTGGCCTCTGAAAACCTAAAAACCCAGAAGTAACTGATGATGATGTCATCGCCAGTCACTTCCGGTGGTACTCAGAAAGAGAGTGGTGACAGAGGTGGTACTTGGCCGGGAAGCTAGAAAATGGACACTTCATCGTCTCTTCAGAGCTTTCATAAGCCACCTCTGACACCCAGAAGAATCAGGAGCTTTAGATTGCCGAGCTGCCCAGGTGAGGAGATGCCTTCCCCTGGTACTACCTGGCCCTGTTTGGGAGGTAACACATTTCCTGGTGGGAGAGGGGATTTCTCCCCTAGAGTCACCACAGAACATCTGAAGAGAACATCTGAACAGCAACAACATCTGAGGTCAGGAGAGTGAATATTTTCCATGATTGTCCCCCCAGGCAATCAGCTACCACTGCCCTTAAAAAGAAATATTATATTTATTGTGTATTAATGCATCCTATTGTCAGCTACCTTAATACCTGTTGCCACACAAAAAGCTGGGATATAAATACATATATTAAAATGTTGAAACCCTTTGATGTTCTGTTAATTGTATGTTTGATATTCCATTATTGTTGTTGACTTCTTAATATCATAAACCACCTTGGGTACCTTTTTTTAAAAGGGAAAATGTGGGGTATAAATGTTTTTAAATAAATAGTGAACATCTACTTGGGAGTAAGTCACATTGAACTTCTGGAGCTTCCTTCTGAGGAAGCATGCATAGGATTGCATTGCTAGGACTGTGTTGTTTTTTGTTGCTCTTTTAATTGTGCAACTGTATATATTCACACACACACTTGTGTGTGTGTGTGTGTGTGTGTGTGTGTGTGTGAGAGAGAGAGAGAGAGAGAGAGAGAGAGAGAGAGAGAGAGAGGTTTTATTTGCTGTTTTTATGGCATTCTTCAATATGACGTTCAAACTTTGGAGTCCAACAAGGGAAGGAAGGCAGTATATAATTTTTTTAAAAAATAAATAAATAGCATAAATATTCAAATATTTATCATTCTGATGGAAAGTGGATTGTAACTGCGATAATCAGATTGTGATGATCACTTCTCAACTGAAAAACTTTCTAATCGTAATCTAAACTCTTTGTTGGATTGCAGCCTTTGTCTCTAACCTCTTGATTCTCTTTACAAACAGAAAATTTGACAGCGTCTTCAAAGAAATAAGTGAGAACTAAAACTAGAGGAGATGAACAGAGAACCTTTGGATTGGTACAGGTCTGTGACGTTTTGCTGGTTAATCTTCTCTGGCCAGCTAGTTTTATTATGTGCTAAGGAAGTCCTAAAGGTCAAGGATCTCTACCTGAAAACTGCATTGCTCACATACCTCTGTCTGTTTATGAGTGTGCCCTGAAAGTCTTCTTCTAACTTTCTTATTCTGTTAGAAGAAGACAAAGAAACTCTGTAGCTTCAATGTTCTTGTCAACATACTTTGACCCAAAACTTTTTACGTTGCCTACTTTCTCTGGCCCTTCTGCCATGGAACAAGTCTGTCCTACAGTGCATATGTAACAGTTTGTACAGGACTGGCTTCCAGTATTTGAGGTGGCATGCCAAATATTGCCTTTCTTACCTGGCAGCATGCCAACCACTGCCTCATCTGCTCCTCTTCTTTCTGCTCCTTGATTTTGAAAAGAGGGGGGCACAGCAAATGAGGATGTCTGGCTATAGCCCACCACTCTGTTCCCTTCTACACATACTTGTCTGCTGTGTCTCCTGTTTCCTTTTCCAATCCAGGAAGTGGGAGGAGGAGAAGCAGTGGTGGAGGCGGGCCATCAGACACAGGCGGGCATTCCTCGCCAGTCCGCTTTTCGAAGCAATCACCTTGGCCGCCTCCTAGATTGGGTAGGTCCTGAGTTTGTGTACTGTTTGATATGCTAAATAAGTAGCAGCCCAAATACTATTCACACGTCCTAATTGCTCTCGGGAAAGGAACAAGACCCAACACATGCGGAACCTCCAGAACAAAAGGTAAAGGGGAAAGGAAATGTCAGTAGATGCCGGAAAATAAAGTTTCCATCCAGGCTCAAAGCCAAGCTCTCTCCCGAGAGGCTTGCTTGTAAGTGTTTGATTTTAAAATGCATAAAAGACAGCAATAGAAAAGAATAGCAATAAAAAAAAAACCCACAGAGTGCAGGAGAATAATGGTGCAGAGCATATGTGAGTTTAAATTGAAATATAAATGCATACAAACACCAAAGCATTTCAAACAATGAGCTTTGGTTATACGTATCAAGTTGCTTGAGGTACAAACCTTTTATTCGGGTTAAAAAAAATATCAATTTTTAGTCCTAGTGCAGTGCTTGAACTGTATCTAAGTGCCTGGAAAGGATCTCACTGGCTGTTGAGAATTTTGTTGGTTCCCAATCCCATACCTACAAACAGAGAATGATGGGGGAACATGATGATTCTGCACTTTTATTTATTTCTGCAATAATTTGCCTTGGTTCTCCCTGTGCAAATAAGCAATTATGAAGAATGATAAATGGAAATAAACAAAGGGATGGATAATGTAGGCCACCAGCTCTTCCTTTGTTACATGCATGAGGTTCTCTAGTTCTCTGTTTTTCTACTGAAAAGCTATCTGAATTTTCAACAGTCAGACCTGGACTGCTCTCATGTTAGGCATACCCTATCTCATCAGTAAACAAAATATTGGGCCCAGGATCTGAATACCTAAACAAGAAATTATTATTATTTTTTTTGGGGGGGAAACATTTATGGTTGCTTGCTCTTCCACAAAAAGAGAGAAATTTCAAAAGCTATTTATAAAAAAATGTTTTATTTATTTCAGAAGTAGTTCAACTTCTCAACATATTTCACATGTAGTACATTCTTCATCTACGAAATCCCTTGAACAAAGAGTTTCTTTTTCTTTTGAGAAAACACTTGCCCTGTTGTTGTTTTCTGTCGGCTGTAGCAGTTTTCCTTAAAACTTAAATAGATTCCTTATCTAGGGCCTCAATCCTATTTTGGGCCTTGTGCTGCCAAAACTAGTATTCTGGCAGCACAAGGTCCTTTATGGTGGAAAGGAAGAGTTTTGGGGTGGAAGAGGGAGGGCAGGGGTGGATACTGACAGCAATAACTTGTGCCAGGATTCTTTCCCAGGCTGTCCTGCCCCCTTTCTCTCCTCGGACTTACACCAGCAAACTGGCTGGCATAAGTCTGAGGAGACCCATAGGCGATTGGGCAACATATATCGAGAGAGGAGGTGTAAATAAAATATTTTTACTTACCTCCTGCTGGCTGTCTGATTGCCCTCACTGATTGGATGCAGCGCTCCACCAGCACAGCTGCATCAGCGCCAATGGTGCCAATAGGACTTGGCAGTAAGTTTAAGAAATGGTAAGCATGTGTGATGAATGCTCTGTATTTTTCTCCTCTTTTTTTGCCTATTTTCCCTTATTTCTGGATGCTTTTAACTCCCCAGAAGCTCCTGCACTGGTTCAGCTATCTAAAAGGTTTCTGGCAAGCAACCTTTGTTCTTTGTTTGAAACTCCATTATCTACCAGCCATGAGCAGATATGGATTTAGAGAAATTCTTTGCTGTTTGAGGTAGCTAGTCTGCCTAGAGATAGACATACCCAGCCAATAGGGCAGCAAACCTGTATATTTAGGTAAAGTGGTGAGATAGAGAGGCCAGATGTTAGGTAACTCCACTCCTCCAGTTAGGTAACTTCACATCGACTTACTCTCCAGTAGTTAGGGACCAGGATTCCTGGGACGATATAAGTAACTAGTGATAAGGACTGTAACTACAGCATCAGAGAATTATTATTTTTTTTTTGCTCTGCTTATATTGTGATGCGTGGGGGGGGGGTGAAGCTTTGTTCTAGAATAGCATCCCAACTCCATCTCCTGAGCGTTACTGGTTACTGTATTCATTTGATCAAGCTTATATTGTGAGTTCATCCAACCAAGTTCAGGCATTTTCCATTAGCCTGCTTGTACTTTGTTTACCCACTTTCCCTTCTCCCATTTTGTTTGATTCTCTTTCTTTTGGACTTTTAATAAACTCATTATATATTTCAATGCTTTGCCTGTCTAGCCTATGTACTTGGTAATTCAGTCCCCTGCAGATGCTACAGTGACTTCAATTTTTAATAAGACCCCCAGGGTTCAGTGCTCTCCCTTCAGTATAAGGGATGTTTTTTCCCAGACAGCCCTCCTCTGCCTGGTCTCTGTAACCTGGGATAGTGGCAGCAGTTTAAAAACTACCAATAGGCACTATAAGGGAGTAGTCTGACTGCCTGTCTTTTACTGACAGCATAGGAAAAGGATAATGAGAAAAGAGATGAGATGAATTTACAAAATCATGTGTTCCACATTCTATACAGTCACAGCAAAGTAGACATTCATATGCATTTAGGTGTTGAGGATACACACACACACACATGTATACATATATACATATATACATACATACACACACCTGTATATATAATGGTTTCCTGTCCCCAAATCTAATAAATAATAATAATAAATAATACTGGAATACATGTTCATCATAGACCTTTGAATCAGACTTTTGGGGGAGGTTTCACTGGTCCATAATCCCATGATATGACCTAAAATGGGCCATGATCTCCATCATTGCAATGTGTCTTGTCACAGTAGAAAACAGTTGTATGAATCCATTGAGATCTATGCTGCGAGGAATCACAAGGATTGACCCTAAGTACAATAAACTATGCTGACCCATGAAAGGTTATCCTGGGTAATTTTCTTGTCCTTTAAAAAGATGTAAGTGTGCATTGATCTCATCTTCTGCAGAAAACAATTCTTCTGTAATAAAAACAAACATGCCTCTGTGTCTATGGTTTGTTTGATAACTATACTTTACTTACAAATTGAAAAAAAAATACATGAAAACAAACAGAAACCCAGAATGCTTTCTAGTAATAACTACATGCATCTGGTTTTTTTTTTCCTGATAGGTATCTCACAGGAAAGTGTCAACTGAACTATCCACTCTGGTTTAAAAAATTTTTTTCTCAATTTTGAACATGATTAGTGGACTGTAGCAAAGACATACTTCTTGGAAAGACAGACTTTAGAATACTTATGCCCACAGTAAAATAAATCTCATGGACACCTGTGACCTTCTTTCAAAATCGGTCTCAAGAAATTATTTTACACTCGATTATTAATACTTTTTACAACAATAGCATTATAGCAAAACGTACTTAAATAGTACAGTTTTTTTTAAAAAAATGCATACAGTCAAAGTGTTTCTCTTTCACACTCAAAACCTTTATTGTTATTGTTACTGTTATTTATATACTGCTTTGCAACAAGAGTAGTTCACAGAGTGGCTTACATAGTAAAATCAATAAATGGTTTCCTGTCCCCAAAGGGCTCACAATCTAAAAAATAGATATGGAAGAGATACCAGCAACAGCCACTGGAAGAGACGCCATGCTGGGGTGAAGAGGGACAGTTGCTCCCCCCTTGCTAAATATTAGAGGACACCACTTTAAAAAGGTGCCTCTTGCCCAGTTAGCAGGGGTTATATAAAGGGGTTTATAAGCTTATGATTCTAGTTGCATCATTTTTTGTAGCAACCAAGAAAAGATTATTTCTTCCTTTTGCATACCTTGGAACTCTATTCCCTCTACAATGAAATGGAGACCTCAGAAGGGATGTTCTGAGGGTATTTGCCATGATATAGTTCTGTAGAAGGCATGATGGTGTAGGCATAGATTATTGTTCCTCCTCGGTTGCCTGAGGGAACAAATTCTACCTGCATCGATACATTTCAAAAATCCCCCATGCAAAGCCCATTTATTCTGCCTGTGAGCAGGGACGAAGGTTTGGACCAGAAGTAATAACATAAGACAAGATGCTCATTCATCAAAAATACAGGTTATGTCATCTTTTATCAGATCTAGGCTGCACAATTTTTTATATTTTTTTGCTAAATATTTTATTATATTGTTATTCACCTCATCCTCAATAAACACGCTGTGGATCGTGCTTCACCTGTCCATACAGTTACAAAATCTACACTGTCCATGAGGTTGTGCAAGCACGATTCAGACATGCATGGAACATAATAACCAGGGCTTTTACTTAAACTAAGGAATTCGTAATATTGAATAAACTGCTACCGCTTGAACCCACTGGAATTAAAACTGGCAGCTGGATTTTCTTTTCAAAATCCGCTGCTCAAGGTTGGAAGGGGAAGTGCCAAATGTCGTTTCTCCAGTGGGTTTTGCACATTGCTTAATAGGAGATGGTTCAGACACGGCAGCTCAGCTTCTTGATACTTTTTGGAACAGCAGCTCTTATTAGTTGCCAATCCATGCTAAGGAGAACTGGCCAGCAGTTCTTACACTTAAATCATTCATGTTAGGTGTCTGATCACAGGAATCGTTAAAAGACTCACACCATGGCATTTCAATAGAAACAACTTCAGTGAGCTCTAAAACTCCCACTCATATCATTTCCCACATTTCCGCTGTCTACTTGGCAGGGCACATGCAAACAACCACTCGGAATGCTGCCTTTTCTTTTCCTGCTTGACAGTGCAATCCTATCCCACTTACACCACAGGTGTAACCAATGGTGCAGCGAGCATGGGAGGCCCCAGAACGGAAAAGGGATTCAAATCCTCTCCACAGGGGGATTCAAAGGGGATTTAAATCTCCCCTCCCTTCCAAGACCTCCCGCTCTGCCCTCCCCCGCTGGTTACACCGGTGGTGTAAGTTGGATAGGATTGCGCTGTTATTTAAGGATGTCGAGGTGAAAACAAACGAACGTCATCTTGGCAGAACTGATACCTGTTGTCTCTCCTTTAGGCTGAGAGTTTGCATCATGAGAGTCTTTAGCCTTCTGCATTCTCAAGGAACTAAGGCTTGTGTGACACTGGAATTTGAAGTCCCTGAAGAACATAGGAAAACTGCTGCCCTTTGCTCAGTTTACTGTGATCTTCTGGGCATATGAGTCTGTGATATAGATCATCAAGGTAGATTGGTAGAAGGAAATTAAATTGAAGAGGCCAAGGAATTGCACATTTGCCCAAGGGGTGATTGCTAGGGGCGGTGTCAGGAGCTGATCAAGCTATACACTGACTGAGGGCTCACACCCATTGGAATGCCCACGATCGGTCTCACTTGTGAACCTCCCCACCCCATACTAGCGACAGTAGTGATGCGAGTCAGTTGGAATACTCATGCTGCTGCTGCAATCAGCACCTCCATCTACAAATGGAAATGTCCCCCAGAGGCTCTGATGCCATTGCAGGGCTTAGAGCAGTGGTTCCCAAACTGTGAGCCATGTCTCCCTAGGGAGCCATGGAAACCAGACAGGGGAGCCGTAGAATCCTCACAAAAAACCCGCCGCCCTATACAATGTATAGGATTGTAGCCCTAATGGGGAGCCATGGTCAATGGCTCAGTAGGTCAAGGGAGCTGCTGGTCAAAAAAGTTTGGGAAACCACTGGCCAAGAGGGATGTCCCCATTGTCCACTGGGGATTGTGGGAGGTATTTCAAGGACTGCAAAATTGGCACTCAATTGTCAAACCTCCTTCAATCATATATATTCTTTTAATGTGATGCAACTTGCCCTTCTCAGACTCGGAATATCTCACAAAGCCACTCGATAATTCTTGGGTTTTGTTTGGCGCATGTATAGAATGGTTTGTCAGCGACCAGTTGTGCTCATGCTCTGTACTTAGGAGAGAAGGTTGATTTTTCCAAAGATGAGCAAAGTAGAATTTGATCTTCCCAGAATTTGATATAACATTACAGAAACATCTTTTACATAATAATTGTCAACAACAACAGCAAACTCTTGCATTCAGAAGTTTATTATTAGGCGTGCTAATCACTGAACTCTTTGGAGATGATACAAAATATCCTCACTACAATTCAAAGTTCTCCTGACCTCTAAATACATCTTCATACCAGTAAGAGCTTCACCTTCTAACCTTATTGATTGTCAGGGAAAAGCTTTATATAAGCTTTATATAAAGTCCCATTGTTATCCTGGTTACTACATTCTGAATTGGGCAAATGATTTGGAAAATTAATGATATAGCTAAAATAAAGATCTCAGTTCTCCTGGCTGTATTTCACAGAATGTTTTGATGGCGAAATTCTTTCATTCATTGGTTGTTGTTTTAATTTTAAAAATAATGTTATAGATAATGTTGATTGTAAGCCATCTGGAGCCCTTTGGGAACTACATATAAGAAAAAAAACACGTTTAAATAAATAATCATCAGTGCTGAGAGGATATGATCAATTGAAGCCGTTCAAAACAAACAAATGGCTTCTTTAACTAGCGAGGCTCAGCTACATTCTTGTGTAGTTAGGTCTGCTTGAGCCTATTGGACTCAATTGGGTTATGGCTAGTCAGTTTTAAGAGACATGTGGCAGGACTGATATAGGCTCACATACCTCTTATCTACTGCTGCATGCTTTAAATTGCATTTTCTTCCCGCCACGGTTTACAGCAAAGGTTAAATCTGTGCATTGCCGGCACTATTTCAATTGCTGAAGTCAAATGTATCTCAGTGAGTTCACTTCATTCTTCCACTTCAGAGCATGAATATTCATTGGTTAATTTGTCCCCCAAGTACCACTTCTTGGCTTGGTATGTTTAATTTCTGCCGCTCAGATAATTATAGCTCTGGCAGGGTGTGATGGCATCAGGTGGCTATTTTGTGCTCAACTCACAGAATGGCACCTCACAAATGCTCAGCAGCCTTTTTGATCAGCAATGACTAGCTGCATCTCCTCAGTAAGAGCCCTTAATCCTGACGTCAATTGGCTTCATTTCAGTAAGACTTTCCCCTTTTTTTGCTGAAGTCTGGCATTTGTAGGATATATGGGGTGGACTGGGGAGTCTGTATTCAATGAAGGAAAGACATGTCACTGACACCTGTGCAAAGGCAATGCTTAGAATACACTTAGACTAAAAACTGGAGCCAAGAATTAAACCAAGACAAATTAGGCTAGGTCAGAAGAAGAAAAAGTTGCACCTGTTTGCACTAATTTAATAAAAATGACCATATGACTACAATAATAATTCTTGTGTCCATAAACAGGGTATTGCTTTGATACAGGAAAGTAATTCTTGCCTGATACTCTTATTTCTTTTATTGTAAGGCATGCAGGGAACACACATGTGTACACATGCACATGATGCTGGGTTTCTACTAGGATGACCCTGCATGACCCTGACCAGTACTGTGATGCTAACACTAGGGGCACAATCCTGTGTAACTCTTGCACTGGTGTAACAGTAGATCCCCCGGTGTAAGAACACTAATGCCAGTGTAACTTGCCGCATGCCAACGGAGGCAGGATGGACACCAGCGTAACCCCTCTTGGACACCTCACATGTGCAGTTCGGACACGGAACGGACAACAGCACAACTCCGCCAGTACACGGGACATTCCAGGGATGTCTGAATGCCCCCAGAATGCCCTCTGCACTGGAAGAGTTGCGTTGGTGTCTGTTCCACGTCCGAACTGCACATATGAGGTGACCAAGAGGGGTTACACCTCCAGGACACCCCCTGGAGGCATGGTACACGGGGTTGAGCACCCCCCAGAGAGAATGACTTCCAGCTTTTGTCTGCAGAGCAGATAAACTCCAAATCTTCCCAATATATATTCAGACCTCCTATTGGAATGATACTTCTTCCTGGAAAACAGTGAAGGACGTTGGAAAGGACAAACACATCCAACACATAACACAACAGGGTGGCAATGAGAAACGATTATTTAAATTTCCTTAAATGGAAGGAAATGCAGCAAACTCCCAAATGACCCCAAGCGTCCTCATTTTTGCATGGTGGCACTCCAACAGAAGCATCGCAACATTTGTTTGTTACTAAAACACAGTTAAAACAAGGGAATCATTTTAATGTGCAAGTTCTGCTTCGAGTAACACTGCTTTTTCCTTTCATGTTCCCTGTTCCCTGTATTGCTTTAAAAGTGAATGGCTTCTTCCCCCTAGGAGGGTGCAAGTACTTTGGTTAATTGATTCCTAAAGCTCAAAGTATCAGCAAGTGTGAATCAACCAAGACCTTTATCAGCAGAATAGGCTTCACCTATGATCACTGTCTTTGCTCCCAGCAGTCCTCCTGGACTTTGCTCTTCTTTCATGGTAATCTTTTCCTCTCCAAAATGGATAATCACAAACGACAACATAAAACAGATGTATATAATTAATAATGGCAAAGGCAGTAACTGCACTGATTACCATACAGACTGTATCGCTGCCAAATGCTATAGCTTATCTACAGTGACAGTCTGCAAAAATTAACTCATCTATTTCTGGAGCCGTAATAGTTTTTTTTTTTTAAGCAACCTTAGAAGTAAAACAAGGCTGGCAATATTGTTCAAGGATGTTTAGCTTTTAAACACGTGAGATAATGATTCTTTTTAATAGCTTAATGCTTTAGCTGGTCCTGCTCCAGGTCTACTAATCCACGATGCATTATGTACATTACAGACCATGAATTTCAAATGAACTGATAGGCAAAGACCCTCAAGGGGAGAGTGCATGAACTTTTCAGGGCTGATATCACACTTGCATATCTCTGTTCCAGTACATTATGATGTGCTTACTTCTTAAATCTTCAAGCTGCCAAATAGATGTGAGCAGTTTTGGCTTTTATACGTTACAACTGCTTTAGGCTTTCCCCCAAGAATTTCAAAGTAGACTGTAACCAATAATGTTATTCCAAAGGCTACCAGGAGCTAGAAAATAGTCGCTGTGACAAAAGGAAAAATAAGATTGAAATCCCTTTGATTCTGATCTCTAAAATTCAGTCCTCCTTTTCAGACTGTGTGGTAATATCAGGTGTCCAACATTTGCATCCTGTATTTTAGCTAAGTTCCTGATAAATGAAATTAATTTTAGAATATACAACCTGAATTTCAGAGTGTGGATGTTGAAATTAATCGGCAGACTTGCTACTAGTTTCTCCTACAACCGGAATAAGCACCTTTAACAATGCATCTTTAGATCTTGTTTACATTTCACCCTTTCCTCTATGGATCTTTTTTTTTTCTGCAGAATGCTCTGGTTTTCCCCCTTCTGCTTAATTGACCTGGATCCAGCTATAAATCACACGTTTATATTAACTGTGCAGTCCTATTCCCTCGCCACTCCATAGCATGCAGCCACACAGACATAGCCCACCACTCCACACTTCCTCTTCTGCTCCATCCCTCTCTGGCATGGCACCAGGTAAGGGGGACATTTGGCACACCGCCTCAGGTGGACGGAGGTCTTGGACCAGCCCTGTTTACAGACATATGACAGTGCCTTAAGTCCCAGTAGCAATGTATAGTTGCGAGAGTTGGAAGGCTGAGCGCCGAAGAATGGACGCTTTCGAACTGTGGTGCTGGAGAAGACTCCTGAGCAGAAGCGTCGCTCCGGTAGGGGCGGGGCTGTAAGTATCGCTGCGGTTACAGTCGCTTTACCGAGCGAGGAGGAGGCAGCCCCGCCCCCTCACTGTCCGAGCCAGTCCCCTACGGAGAAACCCTGCCTGCTGCTTTCTCCGTAGGGGACTGGCTCGGACAGTGAGGGGGCGGGGCTGCCTCCTCCTCGCTCGGTAAAGCGACTGTAACCGCAGCGATACTTACAGCCCCGCCCCTACCGGAGCGACGCCTCTGCTCCTGAGAGTCCCTTGGACTGCTAGGAGATCAAATCAGTCAATCCTAAATGAAATCAACCCTGACTGTTCCCTGGAAGGACAGGTCCTGAGGCTGAAGCTCAAATATTTTGGTCACCTAATGCGAAGGGAGGACTCTCTGGAGAAGACTCTGATGCTGGAAAAGACTGAAGGCAAAAGGAGAAGGGGAAGGCAAAGGATGAGATGGTTAGACAGCATCGAACATGAAACGAACATGAAAATGAGCGAACTCAGGAAGATAGTGGAGGACAGGAAGGCCTGGCGGGATATGGTTCATGGGATCACGAAGGGTCGGACATGACTTAACGACTGAACAACAACAACAAAGTCAGACTATTTGTTGTCTTGTCACTACTTGTATCTCAGGGAGAGCACGTTCCCAGTACCCTTGAATCCATTTTAAAACTGAAGATGCAAAGCATGTGCTCTGCCAGTAAGCTAGGACCTTTCAATTGTGCTTCCCAGCAAAAGTGATGCACTGTACAAAATGCCTCTCTAGACAACTGCTGTAAATGTGGCCTTAGCCTTTGTTGGCTTGGCCTTTGTTGACAAAGTATCCTATGAAACATGCATAATTATACTTGTACTTTCTAATGAACTTGCCAATTCTGAGCCCTGATAGAATGGAGCAGGGAGTCATTGATTTGTGCTCAGTTCCTGTAAGAGCTGCTACAAAATCTTTCATCATTTTCTATTAGACACTGTTCTTAACATCAGACTCAAAAGCCCTGCCTTGATTTTTATTGTAGATTCACAGAGAATGAAAAGACAGTTTTCCAGACTTATTGAAATTGAAATTAGGGAAAATCCTAGTAGACTTGTGCGAGTGATGAAAGACACAGTTGTGAAACCTTTCATAAGGTTCCAAGATGTATCCTCCAGAGTTAGACAGATATTGTCAAAAATAATAGAAGCACCATGTCCTCCTTCTTTTCCTTTACAATGCCGGAGCAGTATAATGAGCAGTATTTCAGAAAGCTGGATTGGTCCGCCCGCTTTTCAGAGGAGATGAACACCGCAAGCCAGGCAGAACCCTCTGAGTTACTGATGGACAAAAGGGGGAAGGGGGATGTTTATGAACTTTGGTCTGCATCCTAAGAAAGTGAATCCTGACTAAACACTCTTGAAGTTAATGGGACAAATTAGTTCTGACTAACTTATGTCCCATTCATTTCAATGGGATTTCAGAATCTGCTTTTTTTGAGTACAATTCACTTTCTGTTTTCCCATTCTGGTTTAACCTGTAACCTGTATCGGTACCTCTGTTGGGGAAACAACTGCCATTCCCCAGGGCCCATGAGAGGGGGATAAAGGGGTTAGTTGTACCCGGGTCCAGAGTCAAAAAGGGGGCCCAGGTGCCAAAAGAGTGGGGCCAGAATTTTCCTGGGATCTTGGCTGGCCCCATGGAGAGTGAAAGATGGAGGTTAGGCCAACCGGGATGTCAAGTCTACCAGGTAGGTAGACCTGGGCGCTACATCAGGAAGCCTGGTAGACCTGGACTGTGGAGACTTTTCCACCCTGTTTTCACCCTTTCAGAAGGGACCCAAAAGAAACTTTGTACCCCCTGATAACATTCCTCTCAGAGGCCCCGGTTCTGATTTGGAGAGATCATACGCTGCAGCTTTTAGATTAGAGATTTTCTTTTTCTTTTTTATTACTTATAGCAATTGCCCGGTGCACAGCCAACATATCTGACACACAGGTCAGCTATTAAGGGATGCACACAGTTACAAAGATGCAAAGTATATTTATAGATTCACAACAACAAAGTCCATCCCATAATATACCTGTTATTAAGTAATACTCATGCACAGTAAACAGTGATGTCCGGGGCCTGGAGAAAGCCCCGTAATCACCTGGAAGACGGACCAGGAAGCGGTTGATAGCAGCGGACGCGGCGCCATGCCACGGCCGACCGGAGATTCCCCGGGCAACGTGGCGTCCGATGGAGCATCGGCAGCGGAGGCGAGGACGGGTGAGCAGCTATCGGCCCCGCCCACTGACAGGGGACAGGGCGACCCAGGCCCAGCTGAACACCCTCCAGCCCCAGGAGTCAGCAAGGGGACCCGGTGGGCAGCGGACTCCTGGCCCCACTGGCCAACGCGGGACCCTGACGTGATCCCCAGCCGGCACCAGCGTCAGGGGCGAAAGCCAGAACGAAAGGAAGTCCCGCACACCTCCAGCCAATGACGGCGGCCTCGGAGAGGCTCCCTCCTCTGCCTATCATGCAGATGTGGTGGGATTGGCTCAGGGCCTGGGGAGGCGGGACTAGGGAGCCGGGAGCAGTATATAAGGGATGCCTGGCCAAGGATGATTTAGTTGTGGGTCAGCTGGCTGGAGAATCAGAGGGACAGCCAGACAAGCCTCCTGCAACCAACCCCAAGAGGAGGAATCGGGTGTGGCAACCCCCCTCCCCTGGGGTCTCTCTGAGGCCCCTGCTAAGGCATCCTAATACGCCCCCCGCGGACTCAGCCTGGAGGTCTCCCCAGAGCCCGGCACACCCCAAGACTCGGGGTTGGCCCTTGACACCCCGCTGCCGGGGTCCCCGATCTGCCCCCCCTACAAGTGAGCTTGTTAAAAGTTAGTTTTCGATTTCCCCTAAATCACACAATTTCCCCTAAACATCCCAAAAACGTGTTAGTGTAATCTAAGCATCCAGTAAGACATTATTTTTAACTGCAGATAGGCTTTGGTACTGCTCAATCAGAGCGGTGGCACAAATCTCTTAGCCGTTGCTATCGCCAGTACTGGAGGCATCAACCCAGCTGGGTAGGTCCAAGATAGGCACGGGTCTTAAGGTCTAGGAGGCCACATAGGATCCAAGTCCTATCTGATGACACTCTATCAGCCCAATCCTATTCGAGCCTTATGTCACTGGAACACTTGTTCAGGCAGCATAAGGCCCTTTATGGCTGTTGCAAAACATTTGGCACATCCTAACCGGTGCCACAAGCTGTGAGCAGCTAGGTCTGTGTGCCAATGAATGGGGGAAACCTGCTGGCACCAATAAGTCAGATCAGGGGGTGGGAGGGAAGCAGGGAGGGGGAGGTACAGGGTAGAGATGGGAGCAGGGAGGATATGGCTGGAAGACCAGTTGAACCTTTAAGGTAGTGTTTCCCAAACCTTTTCTACCTGAGGCTCCCTTGACCATTGGCAACCATTGGTCATGGCTCCCCATTACATTATGTTGATCCCTGCCAATTGGCATTGCACTGTTTGCTGAGAGGATTCTATGGCATTCCATGGCTCCCCTGGCTGGTTTCCGCGGCTCCCCTGAGAGCCACATCTCCTAGTTTGGGAACCACTGTTTTAAGGAACTCTCCTTCTTTGAAGATCATCAGTATTGGGAGATACCAACATTCCTTTCCCCAAGAGAAAATGAAGCAAAACACTAATAAAACAATAAGATTAACCTCATAAGGCATCCTGATTTTCAGTTTTCCACCTTTGGGATACTCATGCCTGCCTGCCATCCATTGCCATTAAAATCCAAAGTAACAAAGAATAAATCATGAAGCAATGTAATGTCTTATATGAAGATTTATATTCTTTTCAAAAAGGGAACATGGCCTTGTGCAGCAGAACAGCTATGAATCATATTGCTGTCGGTGCTGAGACAGTGGCATTTTGGGGGGGTATAGATACTTTAAAACGTTCTTTAGATGTTCTTTTGTAGCAAATCCTATGCTACACCTTCTCATTTTGCTGAAATATTGGAGCTACTCCCTAATACAGTGGGTATTTTTGATCACAAAGCTGTCCATTTGACTGACGTGAGACTAACCTCATTAGCAAACCAAACCCTCCACTCCTGCTAAGTGGGCAGGGGGCCATCTTTTAAGTGGCAGTTCTCTTTTATTTAAATAAATAAATTAAATATTTGCTACAGTATTTGTGTATTACACTATATTTGCTATAGTGTATTACACTATAATACAAATTTTAGTATTTGATACACATCTCACCATATACGCAGCCCACCACCAATATCATTTCCTGTAGCATTTTTCTGGTGCCTTCCCTTGTCTCTGTTTTGTTTTGTTCTTTTTTATTATGATCCCTTGGGGGACAGGAAACCATTTGCCTCCACACAGGAGAAGTGAGACTGAGTTAAAAAGGGCCAAAATATATTGATCAAATATAAAGACTTGCACTGGTCCTAACAAAACGAGAACTCTACCCCCCCCCTTAGTGTCTGTTCCATTCCTGGGGTGTGTGTGTGGACAGAAAGCTACTGTCTATTCCCCCTGTGTGGGCTTCCCATCCTGGCTCCAGGCTACAATTGTCAATAATGACTGCAGCTTTTCAACGCCAACATCTTGAAAGGGAGCCTGAGGTCGATCTGGGTTGCGTCGCCTTCCTCAAGCTGCCAAGCATTTGAGGTTGACTTTAAAATCTATGGACAAGGGGTTCCCAGTCAGCATCCCTGAGCTGAGAAGCCTCTAGGGACCAGTTCTGGTCCCCCCTTTGCCCACCACTTCCTCAGGATGCACCCCAATCCCTAATCCTAATGTCCAGCCCTCACTTACCTGTCAGTTGTGACCACCTGGCTAAACTACAACCTAACCCACTTGGTCAGTGTGAAGTAGGTGAAAAAACTCCCCAGCCAGGGAAAATCAGACAGCGGAGCCAAACATTCCTACTTGGCTCCAAAGGACGATCAGCTAATCCCAGACTGTCCTCCTGGATGGGGAGGTCAGCCTGGGACTGACCAAATGAGAGAGAAAATGATGGAGCAGCAGTTACTGCAGCTCAAGCCCTGCCTCCGTTACCCTGACAGCTCCAATGCTTACCTAAGATATGAGGGGGGCCAACCTCTTCGATGCCTTGGGGTCAGCCCCCCTTTTTCATTTCTTTTGCTATGTAAGAAACTGCTGTATTAATACTGTAATAGTAATACTTCGTAATAATTAAGATTAGATAGCATGCACAAGAAATTGCAGGGTAGTGCCTTACAGGGCAGCCTGAACTGTACTGTGTAAGTAGAGAATTTTGGGGTGTCCCATTTCCTGTGCCAGGTCTCTGCTGCCAGCACTTTCGTCCTTCATTTTCTCTTCCATCCCCCCCCCCCTCTACTTTTGAAAGTCAGCTCAGGAGGACGAAGAAGAATGGCTGTTCACTTGCCCGGATGTAACTGCTCATCACCAGTTACAGAAACAGCCTGAAATTAAAAAAAAATACATACTTCAAGCAAATCCACTATTCCTTTAATATCTTTGCACCTTGACCAGCTTGCTTTTAAATGAGCCAATGATATTGAGTGATACTTAATGCATCTTTACGGTGCCAATTTTTACAAACTCGGGGTTTTCAATTTAGCAACTTAACAGTGTCCAGGGAGTTATTTTACAATCCTGATGTATGGCAAACCTAGTAACTTACTCAGTTACTTGACCAGGGTCTATGTTTTCTTTTAATTATTATTATTATTGTGATCCATACTAGAAATAAGTACTTTGTCTTCCAGAGTCATGACTGACTCTGTAAGTGTTATTGATGTTTTGCGCATTCATCTATATCCTGATGACAGAGATGGTTATGCCTCTGGGTAAACCTTGAATAGCGATTCATCTGCTTTGCAAAAGGAAAGCAACGTGGCTGAGCTTCCGCCGGGTTTATAAAAGAACATGACTAATAGCTCTTGAACTTTAAAGTTTTAATCAGATCTGTGTGATTTGGACTTCTTTTTGTACTCATTTTCAGGATCCCTCCTGCTTTGTAGAACAATATGTGTGAAATTGGAATGGAAGCTGAATTTGCACATTATTCATCTTTGTAGACATGACATTGGCGAACTGCAGAAGAAGACAACAAAACAATGACGGTAATGTAGAGATTTGCATGTGTTTGTGCGCACACACACAAATACCCTGGAGCTTCTTGTTCAGCTTCCTTTTTAGCAGACCCCCATTCTACATTGAAACCCGTCTGCTACATTTTAAACCTTCCAAGTTTCAAAGGCAGTCGGGGATTTGGCGTAGGAGCTATTGAACATGCAAAATGATTTCATCAGGGCTATTTCAGACCTAACCGCTTCCTACCTCCTCGATTAGACCCAGTTCAGATGTTCACCAGGTGGCAAGCTGCTTTGTATGGGGGAGGAGTGATGCAAGCACTTCTCCTCTCCACCACAAACCCAAAATGTATGATGTCAGCAGTCCAGGTGGATATCTGCAATTTCAGCCACTCTATTATTATTATTATTATTATTATTATTATTATTATTATTATTATTATTATTATTATTATTATTAACAACAGTATTTATATACCGCTTTTCAACAAAAAAAGTTCACAAAGCGGTTTACAGACAAAATCAAATGATTAAATGGCCCTTTGTCCCAAAAGGGCTCACAATCTAAAAACGATGCAGAACACCACCAGCAAACAGTCACCAGAAAAGAGACTGTGCTGGGGGGAAAGGGGGCAGTTACTCTCCCCCTGCTAAATATAAGACGAGCACCAATTGAAAAAGTGCCTCTTGCCCAGTTAGCAGGGGTATACATTACTGCAATCTCTCGCCTAGGTTTTGTTTTATTTTGGTTTGCAGGAAGAGAAACATACACATTTAGCAGCGGCATCCCACCCCTCTCATATTCACAACCCTCTTTTTCTCTTCCCACCCACCCCCCACGCCAGGACACCAAATAATAAATACTTTAAGACCTTTTTTCACAAGCAGTAAATGTCTGGACTATACCACTTCCACCTGTAGGATGACTTGCATGAGTGAATGCCCAGCCCAGTCATACAAAACGTCTGCATCCCTGCACATAGAAAACCGGATGTCAGGGAGAAGAGTTTGAGCCTTGTCTTCACTTTGACATTCTGCCTATTCATGATTCCGTTGTGTGAGCTGGTTGCACCTGCAGCCTGAAGTGGTGCAGTTTAACCCCCTAATCTGCTTTTGGTGAGGTCTGGGCCTGAACTGTAGCCAGTTTTAGAAAAGAGCCTCCATTTCTGGAAGCTAAGCCTAAATTAACCTAGAAGTTGACATGCATGTCTTTGATTCAATGTTGGTTAAGTGCTCCACTCTCGAAGACACTTCTTGAGGGCACTGCCATTGATTTGCAAGTACTCCAGAGTAAGTGGGTAGAGAATTATAGCCTACCTCAGCATGTTTAGACACTGAGCTGCAACCTTTCTTTCACCATATTGGCTGCAGATAGCAAGTTCCAGCCATTGCTTCATCTCCAACTGTGCTGCCTGAACAGCTGGTCTCTAGATCAAGTTGGAAAAGATGTATAATGAGTTGGCCCACTCCAGTGTTTTGGAGGAAGAGAGATAGGCATTGTTGTCCTTTTTATATATCAATGGAAATGGCACAAGCCTGGCACCGGAAAAGAGGTCGTTGGCTGATATTTGCATTTTTGACGTGTCCAGAATTAATTGGCTGCAATACTTGCTGGCATATGGCAGCCTTGTTGTATCCATGCTAACTCATTTCTGAACTCTGCTTTTGCACTGAATTGACAACACATAGGGTATTCTCCTTCTAGAGCTTCTTTGGATGTTAAAAAAAGTGGTGAAACACAAAACGTAAGTGAGATGCACTTCTGTTGTAATGTATGAAAGTAGGAGTAACACCTTTCACATGGAGAACCAGGCTGCCCCTGCTTCTGAAGAACATATAAATCTTCCAGCAGGAGAGATGTGCAACTCTTTGCACACTACAGAGGAAGTGAACTCTTTCACACTTTCTCTGGAGTAAAGGATGGAGTAAATAATCTCTCAGACTAGCCTATCTCAAGGGTTGAGGGAAGTATAAACCACTCTGAGCTCCTTGGAGGAAGGGCGGTATAAAAATGTGAAAAATAAATAAATAAATAAATAAATAAATAAATAAATAAATAAATAAATAAATAAGCAAGCCTATACATATACTGCACTGACCTCCATGGAGGAAAGGCAGGATATAATAATAAGTATGTCCCATGGGAACTGGGGCCATTACATAGTGCATTTCCCTATCCCTGTTGCCTCAAGCTGGCTTACCAAATAATGGATGAATCCTAACTTCCACAAGTAGAACGAAACTCACTCAAGGAATTTTCCCTCTCTTCTCCAATCCACAGCAGCCAATGGAGCCCTTAGAAACCTCTTCTGCAAGTCACGGGACCCTTGGGACAGGATAGGATGGGGTTTAGGGAGAGGAGAGAATTCCTGGGCACCAAGTGGAGGCGCCTTCCAGGAGTGGAGCTTCACTTGGTTTCTGAAGGGATCCCCTACAACTGCAAACCCCTTGCCCATCCCATCCCCTTCCGGAGAATCAATACAGCTGACCCTCAGAAGACGGCTTTCCCAAGGGTGCAGGAGGCTGCTGTGGGGAGGAGAGGCAGAGGAGATCCTTTGTGTGAACTGCATTTCACTTAGCAAGTTAGGTTCCAATCCAATAACTTCAACTCACATAGTGAATTCTATGAGTATATGGGAAACCTGCCGCTGTGATAGCAATCACTGAGGTAAGGTAAGTGGTGTAGCTAGCCACTGTGGTTCCTGGGCCCCCCAGAAGTGACGTCACACCTGGAAATGACATCACACCATGGTTGGAAGACTGGAGGCTCATTTTTTAGCGCTAGAGTAGGGGGTGGCGCAGCGGGTTAAACCGCTGAACCATGAGCTGTCGATCGAAAGGTCGGCAGTTCGATTCCCGCAACGGGGTGAGCGCTCGTTGCTTGGCCAGCTCCTGCCAACCTAGCAGTTCCAAAGCATGTCAATGCGAGTAGATAAATAGGTACCGCTTGCGGGAAGGTAAACAGCGCTCCGTGTTCCAGCTGCATGCTACGGGCTGCGGCAAGGAGAGTCATGCCGGCCACATGACCATGGAGGCGTCTTTGGACAACGCTGGCTCTTCGGCTTTGAAATGTGGATGAGCACCACACCCTAGAGTCGGACACGACTGGACTTAATTGTCAGGGGATACCTTTACCTTTTAGGGGGTGGGTATGGAGTTTCTGTGACTCACCCCCTGGCTTGGCACCCTCCTCTGCCAGAGGGGGTTGACAGATGCTGCAGGGGTGCCAAGCCAGGAGGGGTGACAGAAGATTCAGCCACACCCCCTACTCTAGCGCTATACAGCAAAGCCCTAATCTAGTGCCAAATAGCTGACTGGGGCTGGGGACTTGATGTCTAGCGCCCATCAGCTGTTCCAGTGCTAAAGTAGAGGGGGCGACTGGAGTTGGGAGGGGCAATGGAGGGCTGGGGGGCAACTGTGGAGCGCCCATTTAGGCAGCGGAGCCCAGCATGGCCCACACCAGCCTCTTCACAGTTGCTATGCTACCCTTTCTTAGGATAACATGCAGCCCTGTCTGGCTCTATCCCAACTGGTAAAGTTCAAAAGATAAGATAAACAGTTTGCTCTTTGATTAAAAAAGGAGCTTATATTCTCCTAAGCTTTCCCGACAATTATTCATTTTGTTTACGAACATTTTAATTAAGAAAGCTTAGCAAAACATGTCACATTAGTGAGCTCTCCATATTAGCCATTGTGACAAGAATTGTAATGACATTGAGGCTATTTCTGAAGCAAACAAAAATGCAAACACCTCAATATTTGATTTATCCTAGATTCAGAATGCCGTCTTTTTGATTTCTTTCTTCCTGAAGCATCATTATTGAACAGAAGGAAGTGCAAATCTATAGATATTGGCAGTGTTTTTGCTTTTTCATACTTTACAGCATGATGTTAGGGAGAAGGGTTCAAGGGGGTTGTTGGCTTATAATGGGGATTGTGCTCTGAAATTTTAACTTTTATGAATTGGTCTCCTTGAAGCTGTTATTGTTCAGACAGCACATTTGACCAAAAACAGAGTTTATTATCAAATAAGAATGGTAAGTGTCTTCACATATCTGTTCTTCAGAAATGCATGTTTATCATTTGCTAAGAATTGACAATGCTTAGCAAATGATTGATGCGTCTAATGAAGCACTTTCCTATGGAACAGGTCTCATTGATTTCAATTGAAGAACTAACTGTGTGTTTAAATCTTTTCCACTGAAATCGATGAAATGGCTGCATTGTGATCCTAGTTTTAAACTTGGTTTTTATATCTAGTTTGGTGACTACCCTGATATAGTATTGTTCTGAAAGTTACTTCAGCCAGCAAAGGGTGAAATTATTTTGCTTTAGGTCATGATGATTTCTGTAAGAAATGATATGTTCCCCCAAGGTGAGCCCCCAGCCCCGCCGGCGTGGACCGCATCCTGCAAAGAATGCAGCGGCCAGCCATTTAGGGCAGCTGGTGCATCTTAGGTAGGATTGGGCTCAGCAGCGTCACTGCAGGGTTTTTTTTCGTCAGCCGGAATGGCTCCAAAGGCGAGGGGATGGGGCCGCTTTCTCCCGTTGTGTAACGGAGGGTCAGAGCCTGACGGAACTTGGAGCTCCGCCCCCCTGCAGTGATGCTGCTGATTGGGCTGTGAGAGTAGAAGCACCAGGGCAGATGGACTGACTCAGCTCCTTTTATTCTTTTTGGTCAATGCTTGGCCGTCTGCTGTTGCAGAGTTGCTTCTGCTATTCCAGTTTTCACACTTAAGAACTGTACATTTGCTGCTTTTAAACATTGCTCCTTTACATTATGCTCCTTTATGTACTCTAATGACTTAATTCCAGCTTCTGATGTATGCTAACAGCTATCATTGGTTTCACAGCAGTCCACTGAGCATATATGAAAGCAGAGTTTTGCTCTAATTAAGGAGGGAAAGTCTTGGAGGATAAGGGAATTTCATTTGTCAGTGGCAAGTTTCCTATTGATTTTAATTGGGGGTGGATTAAAGGAAAAAAATTGCCACAATGGCTGAAATAATTTTATTTGGAGTAGTTTAATGAAAGCCTACACTATAGTAATGATCAAGGATAACTGGTTGGTTTAAGATTGAAGCTAAAGATACTGTCTTTCCATTGGCTACAACAAGATACTTAGAATGAAATGTTTAACTTGGGGTAGGCAACCTACTGTTCCATAAAGACAGTATAAAATGAACTGGAAGACTAGAAATAGTAGGTACATTGTAGTGGAATGTAATTAATCAATGTCTTTTGTATGTCACATGTAATTACCTGATGGAAACCAAAAGTCAGCTGGTTGAATTCATTTTATAGCAATTCTATCCTGGTTTGTTCACCCAAAGGCAACCACGTTGGGTCAGCTCCAGTCAAAGATCAAAGCATTTGAATCCCAGTTGGAGACAGTTAAGTATATGCTTAATTCTTCATTTAAATTAAGTGACCTTCAAAGTGTTTAGCATTGGGTAGATTATGTCCTGGGAATCGCAAAATGCATCAAATGAGTTTAGAGAGTTGAAAAAAGGTAAGAATTTGTGCCTCTGCAGTTGTCTTTTGATGTGTGCTTTGGGCCTATATTTCCATCACATTTTCGAGCTTCTTGCCCAAAGCATGGAGGATTGAAATATTTTTTCCATAGAAGATTTGAAAGCTTTAAAGTAAAGGTAAAGGTATCCCCTGACAAGTAAGTCCAGTCGTGTCTGACTCTAGGGTGTGGTGCTCATCTCCATTTCAAAGTCGAAGAGCCAGCGTTGTCCAAAGACGCCTCCATGGTCATGTGGCCGGCATGACTCTCCTTGCCGCATCGCGTAGCATGCAGCTGGAACACGGAGCACTGTTTACCTTCCCGCAAGCGGTACCTATTTATCTACTCGCATTGACATGCTTTGGAACTGCTAGGTTGGCAGGAGCTGGCCAAGCAACGAGCGCTCACCCCGTTGTGGGAATCGAACTGCCGACCTTTCGATCAACAGCTTATGGTTCAGCGGTTTAACCCACTGCGCCACCCGCTGGCCTGAAAGCTTTACTACTATGAAAAGGCTAACAGGTAGGTAGCAAAAAGTTATCCTTATTGTTTTCAATACTCCAGAAATACTTCTATACCTACCACTGTTCACAGAGAGAGTATTTCAGGCTTTTCATTTCACAACTCTTTTCTTGAAAACTCACCCTCAAAGGTCAAGGAATTGACCCAAGTAGCACTCATGGCTACTGTCAAGAGGAAAAATAGGCAACATTTGTGTACATGGCTGACAGCCCAATCCTAACTAACTTTCCAGCGTTGATGAAGCCGTGCAAATGCGGTGTGCGCTGCATCCTGTAGTGGGGGTGCGGTCACAGAGGCCTCCTCAAGGTAAGGCAACATTTGTCCCCTTACTTTGGGGCTGCATCGTGGCTGCATCAGTGCTGGAAAGTTGGTTAGGACTGGGCTGTGAATTTCTTTGGATTTCACATTTTTTCACAAATCTGAATTTAACATTTTTGGACCACCTTTTTGAAAGAGTTAAAGAACTTTTCAAATAGCACATTTTACCTTATAGTTATAAGATAGTGTAATATTTTTTTTCTTGTTCCTTCTATGGTCTCTGCATTATCAAGTTATTTATTGGGGAAAAATATGCCTACCAAATAAAAGCCAATCGGGAGGAAAAAATGAAATAAAAACATGGATTCCCCCCCCCCAACTCTTTATATGGTAACATTATTTTTTTACACTGTCCCCAACAATACTGTAAATGACAAAATGAGTATTAGATTTTCTTCCTTACTGATTCAAACAAAAGAATAGATAAACTTTGAATGACTGTTTTGCATGGTATTGTAATAAATGACTGTTCAGATACTCCTCTGAATTATGGAACCCTACTCTTTGATTCTTAAGATACAAGAGATATCTATTATTGAACTTTATTATCTCACCTCTGCTCTATCCTAGTTTTCATATCATGGATGAATTAAAAATTACCAAATGTTAAAACAGCAAAAGTGATAGAGAAATGCAGCTCTGAATTTATTTATTTTTAAAAAAAATAACATAAAAATAGAAAAGTGGAAAGTAGAAGTGTAACTCGACTTGGTGTGGTTAGTGTTGCAGGATAAATTGTAGAATAGTCACTTTTACCTGTACAATATCACTTTTACCCATGAACTCACTAACAGCCCAATCCTATCCTCCCCCCAGTATTCTGGGGAGGTCATGGCTGGAGGTCTACTCAGAGTAAGTGGGCATTTGCCTGCGTATCCTGGGTAAACCCCCAGCCTGTGCAATGGGGCTACTTGATTATACGCCAGCTCTTTATATGGTGTAGGACCAAGCAGCCCCATGTTGGGGCTGGAGGCCTGGGAGGGGGGATAGAATATGGTATCTGCCACGGATGGTGGTCCCACCCCCTCCCAGGCCCGATCCACCCACCCCACCCTTCTCCTGTCCTGTTATGCCCCCTCCCTGCCCTCCCCCAGCCCATGCTTTGCTCAGAGCAGACTTACTTGCTCCAGTATGCATGGGGCCTGGATACGGCATCAGCAGGAAGGCACAGGCCTTCCTGCCTGCGCCACCTCCTCTCCAGGTGTCAAAACATGCCTTACGGCACATTTGCAACACCTGGCACCCATAGGATTGGGCCGTATGGGTCCCTTCTCACATTACCTTTAATCAGCATGTACATCTCCCTCCTGTGCCAGTTGGTAGCATCTGAAGCTCAAAAACATGTGGGAAGACCCATTTCTCCCAAGACCAGAAATGCCTCTCCTGGAAACCAAAGCAATACTGGCATAAGAAGGGCCTGCAGTGTGGACTGTGGTCTTTCAGTATAACCATGGCATGACCCAACTCCCCAGTTCGTATCTGCAATTCTGGAATAATGCATTTGATCCTAAGAATGACTTATGCAAATAGAAGAGGTTCCATTGCACAAGGAGGGAAGGGGCAGGTTTTGCTTAGTAGTAGCAGTAGTAATAGTAGCATTTATTGGTCCACATGGTGAAGGGAGTTTATTACATGTTAATCCTTTTAACTAGGGCAGGTCGCAGAGAGCACCTACTGACTTCTGCACCCACTTCAAGCTGCTTTTTCACTTTTATCATTTTTAAAGCCTTATCCAGCCGAGGACCTGCATATTTGACGATGTGCTTTCTTCTGTATTCTCCTCCTTTTTTGATGGGTTCAACAGACGAGACCCTGGAGCAGGTCTTAAACCTGCTCAGAAGAACCTGCCTAACTACATCTTTGCAGCTTTGTAGATCTTGTGCATTAAGAGTGAGAGCTTTTCTTAGGATGTCTAAGGAAGGTGTAAGGGGATGGCGGTGGGCATCCCCGCCCCTCCACCGATGGACGATGCATCTGGAGCATCCCCATCCTGCACCTCGGTAGCTAGGGCTGGCTTTGATCCTCTCGGCTGCTTTGCTAGGGGCTCCGGGGCCAGGGTGGTACTTCACCCAAGAGAGCACACCTGAGCCCCATCAAAATCAAGTGGACAATGGAAGCAAACAAGGAGGATTTTAGGAAGGCCGGGACCGAGCCAGGGGGAAGTGACAGCTGGATGGAAGATGCTGCCACACAAGCAATACCTAGATCTGTTGGGACAGACTGGGATCTGATGCCTCTCTTAGGCAACCTGTAGAAAGGAGCCCAGGGTCAAAGCCTGATGTCATCTCAGGGAGGTGGTGGGATTTCCAGCATCAACAACTGGGCACTGGGCTGGGCCTGAAGTAGCAGGCGGCAGGTGCTACTGGCCACGTGAAGGTGTGGCACCTACTGGTGGCTAGATGCTGGTTGCAAGTGGTCCATTTGAGGGTGGAGGCCAGAGGCAGTGGAGGGATAGTTGAGGGACCTGGCAGGCAGTGGCGCTCCCAGCCCTCCCGGCGCCCGGGGGGGCGGGGGTTGGAGCACCCCCCCCAAGCAGCCGGGCTCCGGGCTGAGCTCCTACTCGGCGCGTCCCCGGCTTCCGGAGGCTCCGCTCCGAGGCCAGGGACAAGCCCTCCTCAAAGCGACCGCCCAGTTCGGCGGTCGAGGGCTTTATGAGAAGTCCGAACACGTCGCCAGCTTTTTTATGGGTTTGCACATGGGCAGAATCTTTCTGAGGGCAAACGGGCGGAGCCTTCAGAGGCCAGGGACACGCCGAGTGGGCGCGCTGCTGGGGGGGCGTGCCGCTCTGCGCAGCCCCGAGCCCGGCTGCCGCGCCCCCGCACCCACTCAGCGCCTGGGGTGGAGCACACCAGCTCCCCCCATGAAAGAACGCCACTGCTGGCAGGAAGTCATTGTTCAGGCCACCCTTGGGAGTAGGATCCACAGGGGAAGAGAGACGGGCTGGCTAACAGAAATAAAGGATAGTTTGTTGCACCACATCCAATAGGTAAGCATGAACCTTCCCCCTTCTGGGGGGCAATAAAGAACCCCAATGAGCGCAGCCCTCCTTTGATGTCAAGCATCATTGCAATTTCTTTGTTAATTCGATAGTAGTGCGTCAGGTGGTAAATAACCTGGCCTGCATGGGCATTAAGACTCCTTGTACCCACCGTAATGAGTTGGCCCCACCTGTTTTGCCAGCAAAGTGGCACATACTCAGCTCACCTGGGGACCTATACACAGAATCAGATTTTGAGGTATTTGGGAAAAGAAATTCCATTCTGTATTCGGAGCAGTTTAATTCAGTTCCTGTCAATGCCAAGTGTGTGATTTTCGTTTGTGGGCTTCCACTCAGAACCATGATACTCAGAGATAGTGAAACCTCTTCCTTCTTTCTGTCACTCTTGAAAGCTTACAATACATTCTCCCAACACTTTTTTGTACTCTCGAATAATGGTACATTTATTTAGCAGTTCCTCGTATGATTTGAGAACATCATTTCTGTAGTTCTTCTCTGAATCTTTTCCAAAGTTTGCTTGCTTGCTTCTCAAATGATGGTGGCCAGAACTGATTTGCCACAAAAGGCTACCTACAAGGGACAATCATAGTCCAAATGCATTTCCTGTGCTCAATTTGGTTTTATACCAGAAATGAAATAATTTTGCTCTGCAATCCCTTCTATGCTGATTGATAGGAAGTTATATAGACAACCCATGTAGAGGACCAGTTTTCTTGTGAAGACCGACTACTAGAGACTAGCTGTGCTTTTTATAAATCAATGTTTTATTTACAAACGTGCAGGATGAGTTGAAGGACAGCTAGCATGCATGCAATGCTAATCCTTATAGTAGCACCAGTCCTGTCCTCCACACTGCAGCTGACTGGCAAGAAGTAAAGCCTCATATACCTCTTTAAAAAAAAAACACTGGTCAAAGTTCAAGCTCCTTTCTCCTCTGGAACATAACCCCCCATGTAGAACACTACATAGAAAGCTGTCCTATGCTGAGTGAGACTATTGGTCCATCAAGCTCAGTATTGTCCACACTGACTAGCAGTGATTCTCCAAGGTTTCAGCCTTTGTCTCTGCCCTACCTGGAGATTAAACAGAGACCTTCTCCATACAAAACAGAAGTTCTTCCATTGAGCTACAGCCCCTCCCCTACATTGGCCCCAAGTCCTACCCTGGCAGGTAGTTGTGACCTATATTCCAAGCTGACCTTGACTGTCTATTGGCTCCAATGTCTACATCATTAGAACATTGTCATCGTCATCATCATACTACCTACTAACCATGGTCAATAATAATAATAATAATAATAATAATAATAATAATAATAATAATAATAATAATAATAATTTTTATTAGAGATCTATGCTCCAGGGATCTCACAATTTAGAAGGGGAGGGGAGTGGTGATGGATTAAACAGAGGAAGAACATTCCATACCTAAACTTAGTTACAGTAGGATGAAGGGACCAGTGAATTATTAAAACAAAACATTTGAATTCCACCAAGCAGCTCCTTTGTGTCCCATACATTGATCGTTTTTCTTTTCTGACTTGCACATGCAACTTTGTATTCATCATCATTCCTTAAAATAAGAATTTAATTGCAGTGATTAAGAGACATACCAATGATTCATTTAGCATTTCTAAATATAAGGACTGAGATTTTTGTGGTATGACTTCCCAGTTTTGCATACCATGATGTGTAATTTCTCAATGATAGATCTTTAACTTGTGAAATATATTCTAGGCAACAATTAAAATGGAATCATCATATGATTCCTTTCTGAATAGCTTCCTTTCTATATAAGGTACAATTAAAGTTTCACAGATAAACTGAAGGGCAAACTACTCATGCTATAGAGTGGAGGACAGCTCAATTGCCATTGAAATAATCATCATTGAGCTACCGGTAATTTCTCATCTACCAAAAAGTGAAGTTAATGCACCCGATATTGTTAATTTAAGAGTATATCCAGGTTAAGCCGAAATGGAGAGAGGCCTCACCCACTGCCACAAGGGTTCCTCTCCCAGTTAGGGAAAGACAATCCTTCATGGGACCTCCCAGAAAGAAGCAAAAGCATTCACTTCATCTGAAGTGCTGTGTAAAGCTTGATATCTCCCAACTCTTGGGGGAAAGGGGATGGTGGTGGATTGTACTCTACATAGTGGGAGGAAGTGCCTCCCTTAAAATGGCTACAGTCAGTCTTTAATGGAAGCAGTGCCCAGTGATATGGGGCTCAGCATAACGCATCCTCTCTCTTGCCAAGAAGAAGGAGGAATCAGATTACACTCCACAGATGGTGGCATTTGGTGCTAGGAGGGGGAGGGCCCTGGGGAGAAGTTCGGTCCTGGGCCTGCCCCTGGCATGCCCCAACCCCCAAGCTTACCTGCAGGGTATAGTGCACGGTGGCAATTTTAGCAGCTCCTTCCCCACCTTTGGAGGAAGAGGAGCCATGTCAGGAGGGCAGAAGCTGCTGCCTGAGTCTCTTGACTAACAGCCCAATCCTATTGGGCTGCCCAATATTTGCAGAGTACACCAGGAAGTCACTTTTTTGTCAATAGTTCATTCAATTAAATATTAGTTAACTTACTGGCATACGTTTTACCCATAACATCATTTACAATTACTGTATGTTTTATACTGCATTACTTGTACTTAGTGCCAGCCCCATTTATATATTTTATTCATCCCAGAGAGAGAGAGAGAGAGAGAGAGAGAGAGAGAGAGAGAGAGAGAGAGAGAGAGAGTATACTCATGAGTTGCTCACTGCCTCAAATGTGTCCAGGCCCAGAGGCAGGTACTTTTTAAATCAGTTTGTTTTATTTGTTGCATATTTGATTAATTATAATCTCCTGAAACTGAATACAGTACATCTTCACTAATGATGAGTCAAAGGCTTTAAGTTAGCTTGTCTTCTTTTATATTGCATGTCAGGCATTTTCAGACTAAGCAGTGGAATAGGATCATCATGAGGGCATGTGATATTATTGCCCTGGGTCTTAGGGGAAAAATGTTTTGAACTGCTCGAAAGAGAGGCCCTGCAATGAGCTGCTTATAAAAGGCAATCCTGCAAACTTACTTGGGAGCAAAAGTGATTGAGCGTGGCCGGACTTTCTTTAGGGACAAGCTGCAGACATATGCAAAACTCAGTGACATCATCCCTCCCCTTCTCTTGGAGAGTGTTTTGCCAAGAGAAGGCGGAAGTTGCCAACGTTGTCGAGATAGGTGACGGTTTTCCTTGCAGAGTGCAACATTTGTCACCTTCTTCATGATTGTGTCACTTTTCCTGCTGCAATTTAAAAGCAGAGAACATTCCGCTTAGCCCTAAGACGATATGCCTTATTTGCTTATCGAATGCACCTTTCCATTCCTGGGCTGCCGGAAAAAAACAGTTACAAGCAGGTCAAGCTCTGACATGCAAATGTCATATGCAAAGATAAATGTTTTGTCGGCTACAACTTGAGGATGAAAATTCAGACAAGTGGCTTCTCTGTCCTTTGAAAAGTTTAGTTCAAGGCTGAGTGACCAAGCTGAGGCAAGTTCTATTGTTCTCAAATGTCAATTGGCCTAATGAAATGGAGGGGATTGATTCTCTCCTAATTTATAGCATGGTGCAAGTCTCTGCTAAAGGCATTTGCTGTGATTGAGTGGCTCCTGCACGAACACCAAGAACTCGCATTGAAGACTTGTGCCTCAGGGGCTGTGATATTAAGCAGAAGCTGCGAGAGGCATTTGCTGCAATCCAGTGACATTGGAGCACACACCAGGGACTCTTATTTGGAAGACGCATCATGTCTTGGGCTGTGAAGCAAAACACTCTTGCTTGGTCCTGCATTCCGCAGAAATCAATGGATTTTTTTCCAACCAAGTTAATTTGTTCAAGACAGGTTTGCCACTAGGGATGTGCAAAAGTCCCAGAGAAATTCCACTTGTCACTGTTTTGGCTTTCTTGGGAACTCCTCAGGAATGTCTCCTCAAAGGGACCCCCCCCCAAAAAAAACTTTGCTTCAAGTTAGACAGAGATGTTCTCCGGTTAGAATGGAGATTTCTCCGGTTAGAATGGAGAATGGAGATTTCCATTCTAGGGCAGAGATGTTCTCTCTGCCCTTAGCATCTCTGCTTTGCAGGGCAGACATTTAATGAATGCACCTTCCATGACAATGCAATGCATGCCCTGTTTGGAAACATTATCTGTTGCATTTCAGATCAACCAGCTTTTAAAAGCACAGAGCTTTTCCTAACTGAAAAAAGGCAGACACAAATACAGCAACTGTAATTTTTGATCCAGGTAGGTTTGACACCTTTGCTCTTGTATGTTTAATAAGTGCTTCATTATTTGCAAGTAATAATGTAACAACTATAATAATAATTTTTAAAAGCTGATAACCTGTTTTTCTATGTAAAGGACCCAAAGCAACTAGTAATCAAGAAAAACAAATGTAAACAACAATATACAATAAAATACAAGCCCTTCTCCCTATCCACGGGGGATAGGTTCCTGCCCCCTCCATGGATACGTGAATCTGTGGATTGGAGGCACACTATCCCCACGGCCCCCGCCCCCCCACGCCCATTACCTTAATTAAGGGTGCAGAATCAGTGCTGGCATGAAGCCAGCATGTCTGTTTAGTTTAAACGAATGCCGAGCAGGCTCCTTACACAGAGCAGGCAAGCAGCCTGCATACTAGAGAGGCTCCCAATATTAAACAGGAAGCTTTAATACTGCTTCCTGGAGGCAGGGAGGTCCTGCTATCTGTGGATAACTGAATCCATGGATAGCGGATCTGTGGAAATGCCCATCCATCCTGTGTTCCTGGTGGAGTCAAAGCAACTCTGACTTTCTGGTCTTTTGCCTTTAACAGTAGCTTAATTTGCAGAAATCAACAGGTGAAACGTCTCATAGCTTAGAGTTAAGCATTATGACTTGATAGTGCTTTCATCACAATATGGGGGATATGCCTCCCATCCAACCAGGAGGACATGGTCAATCAATCTTGACTCACCAGGAGTCCATAATTCTCTGACCAGCCCTACTGTTGGGTAGCAGAGTCGGGTTTAGCTTCCTAACAACTAGCTGGCTTTTGGACTTGATTATTTCCTCTTCCTCCTCCACTTCCCAACATGCTGGGAGGGTGATGATAAATGCTGTTATTCTGATACTGAACCAGTCACCAGGTTTGTTTGTGATTCTCCACAGGTTCATTAAATGCCATGAAGGGGGTCTGGGATGCACTCAATAATAGCCACACCCATATTTCCCTGACACTCATATGGACACACCAGTCACCCACACATTCAGCAACACATCTGCAGAGGGGATGCTATTCATGTACAGCTATAGACACACATTTGCAGATGTTCTGCTGACAACAGATGGACCAGAGGTTTGTGTGGTTGTCAGGGTCATGGCTACTGGCTGCAGGCTCTCTCCCCCACCAGAGTATCATCTGAATATTCAGCATCAGAGTAACAGCATATTTTTTTTTGCTTTTGTATTCACATTGCTTTTGATACAAGCTCATGTAGTTATCTGATAATATGGATTCTCTGAGCATCAGTTCTGAACTTGTAAACCATCTGGTTGACAGTGGAAATAATGTTGGTTAGTTCACAGTGTTAAATGACCTACTTACCGGTATTTCCAGCTACTAAGACTGTATTGAATGAATCTGAAAATGCATTCAGTACTATCCTTTTACATTAATGCAATTATGCCAATATGAGGTAGATGGGATTTTCTGGCCTTTTAGAAACAAGGGATAATACTAGAATGGAACCAAATGTTGCAGTCGATTTTGAATTTGAGAGATTACACTGATTAGCATCACTTGAAATTAAGCCATTGCAATGTGAAACAAAATACTCAGATTTGAATTGTAGATTTGAACAGCACTAATCGTTTCAGATGTTAATAATCCTCCAAATACAATGAAGGGATAGTTTTTTTTTTCTTATGCAGGAAATATTTTTTAGTATTTTCCAGTCTTGAGAAGCCCCAACTAAATACATGAAATATATTTGCTCACAGTCTGTAAACAAAAAGGAGCTGGGAGGCAAAATATGCTGATGGCACAAAATGATCTGAGTTAGTCAAGGCTACTCTTATTTATTATTGATGCAGCACTCTGCATGTGCAGATTCCTCTTTTCTTTAATGGAGGCAAAGACGGATGTAAGCTCTAACAGACACACAAAAATGGCCGTGGAGAGAGACATTGTATTCAGAACTCTCACTGTGTCAGCTCATAGCAAGTGGGGGGAGGGGAGTAACTTCCACTGAACTTGGTGGGACTTTCTGAGTATACATACATAGGTTTGCACTGCCAATGCATGTTGGAGGCTGGTACATATCAAGTGACCTTGATGTGCCACAGGAATCAATAAGAGACATTTTCAAGCATTCTCACACATAGCAGCTGAAAACCTCCCTCCAATAAAGCTGCAGTCACAACAGGAGCCCCATTGTATGTCTCTTTTAAACACAAAAATGGATTCCCCCTCCCTTTCAATTAATTTGTCTCGTAGCTGCAGGCTCTTTCCCATGTCACATAAATAATGCAGATTCCGTCTTTTATGGAAACTCTTGAGGTGTATTTCATAATTACTAAAATTAGACATGGGATTAGGATGCAACTATAGTAATGGAGTGGTTGCTACTGAAACATGAGCGCCTTTTATCATCTGTCCGTACTTCTGCTCAATTTCTCTAGTTTTGTGGAGACACTTGTACCTTCTTCAAGATTTCCTGTGCTTGGTCAGAAGAGCCATCTCATTCTTTCCTCCTCCTGGGTCATTGTACCATCTCTCCTTCACCATTGTTTCCAACTCTGCTACCATACACATGCAAACACACATGCAATCTCAGATCTGGATCTGCACAGCTCAGGATAAAACCAAATCAGGGGAATTCATAACAGGAGAGGCCAGAATGCAGTGAATGGCTGTTTGGAGGGGGGTGTTGTTGACTGGACAGCGGAGTGGGTAGCGGGGCGGACAACCTCAAAGTGTCTCTAATTAGGCTAACAGTTAGTAGGCTTACCAGATCTCCAACCGGGACATAGTGCTAGACCTTTAGGAGAAGGAATGTGGGCAAGTGTAGCTTGTTAAACCTTAGAGCACAATCCTAGGCATGTCTGCTCAGAAGCAAGCCCCATTGTGTTCAGTGGAGCTTGCTTCTGAGTAGACATGCCTAGGATTGTGCTCTAAGGTTTAACAAGCTACGCCTGCCCACATTCCTTCTCCTAAAGGTCTAGCACTCTGTCCCGGCTGGAGATCTGATAAGCCTAGCTAACAGTAACCCTGAGGCAGAGTTTTCCACATGGATATACATATTAAGAGATTAAGGAAAACAGGAGTTGGCACCAGAGCTGAAGGTGAGGGGACAAATTGCTGTGCTCCACCTCCCCTTGATCACGCAGCGGCTTTCCTAAGTAGCTGGGTGGGTGAGGACAGCGGACTCCCCCCGCCCCGCAACAGCGCTGGAAGAAGAGGTGGCTGCCTCTGCCCTGTTCCTCTTCCTGCTTGCTCTCAGTGAGCACGAAGAAGATTGAAGTGAAGGGGGGAAGTGGGGAGACGGAGGGTATGGGGCACCCCTCATCAGTTTGCCGCACCCCTCTAACCCACTGCTCAAATAAGTGCTTCACAGCGCAATCCTACCCTCTCCCCCCCACTGATGCAGCTGCACCCCCCCAAAAAAAACGCATGATATATTAATTTTGGGGGGAGATCAGGAGGTTTCAGAGGGGAAAGGGGAATAATTTTGCTACCCCTCCATAAGCCTCCCACTCCACAATGGGTCTCGGGACTGGCGCAGGTCTGAGAGAAAGGGGGCAGGGAGGCTGCAAAAAAGGATCACAGAATTTGGTGCACACAATTGCTGCCAGATCCACCCCCTCCTGCAACCTCCCCACCCCATTGCACCCCCTCCCCACCCCGTTTCACCCCACCCCTGACTCTGCCTTACCTGCTCCGTCCAGGGAGATCCAGGGAGATCTTGCGGCAGCGCTCCGTCAGCAGCCATTTTACGACAGCAGAACTCTGTTCTGAGTCTCTCTCTGTTGTGATTCGCTGAAGAGTGCAGCTGTATGATATTCCTGTTTTCAAACACCTTCTCATTCACACTTTATATTGTTAGGTGCAAGCTTTCAAAACGCACACCTAAAAAATGTACAATGTGAAGAGACCTTTAGTCTTTCGGCATTTTTCCAGTCAGTTTACTCATTTTACTTCTTGCCAAATAAGCATAGAGGGTTCCTCTGGTGTTGTTGTTGTTGTGAATTTTGAATTGATTCACACTCCTTGTAACAACACAGATGGGTGCTGGTTTTTGAAACATGTATTTTGCTTATAGCTTTATTTGTTGTTATAGTTCTCTGCGATTGACTCTCAAGCTTAGGGCGCCATTTACAAATTAAACAAACTGGTTGTTTGTCCAGCTGATTTTCTGAGAGGCTGGAAAATGGCAGAGCAAACACAGTACAGCTGCAATCTGCCTACCCACAAAGGAACAAATTCACCTTTTTTCTGACATCAGGCCAAATGATAGTGAGAGGATCAGTGAAATGCTTGAGGGCCCTGTCAAGAATCAATCTGATGATCAACAATCATATCATGTAGTGAAAGTTTTTGCCCCTTAATCTGTGGAAAATATGTCTGCAGTCATGTGGAGCAAAAGATTTGAAACCTTAAGACTGAGTATCAGACAGTGTATTTGATATATACTCTTCACTGAACACTGCGTATGATAGATATTTCTAGCTATTATATTGTTATATTTTTTTCAGATGAGTTAACAGGGTAAATAAGTGGGTAAGCATAGGTGTGTGTGTGTGTGTGTGTGTGTGTGTAATGGCACTTGGTGGTAAACAAATTCTAAAAATCTCTCTTTGAGGTCACTATGCCTTGTGCTCTGTGAATTGTAGCTACCACAGACCCATTTTCCCCCAAAAGGATCCTTGTGTTCAGTCCCCTCAATCCTAATGAGAACTGTCTATCCATGTATGCCTATTATTCATGGACAGTCAAGAACAGAACACTGGCAAGTTGAAGCCATAAGAAGGCATGATGCCACCGCTCAGGAGGTCAGATCTATGGTCTGAATTAAAAGAGGAGGATTGCAGAAGATTCTTCAGGGTGGATAGATCAGCAAGGTATTACATAAGGGTCACATATGTAACTATATGATGTCAGGCAGGGCTGGTATACTCATGAGTGAAGGGGAAGCAGCTACTTCATGTGGCAGGTTGGGGGCAGGTGGCAGATTGGCCGTGGGTGTCCTGCATGAACCCTTGCCTGGCCATCACTTCCACCAGTTGCCTGCTTGACTTGCCCACTCACCCTCTTGTCCACTCAAGGTGCTGCCACCCTACGCTTCGTTTCTCCACACATGTTCTAGCCTGTTTCAAAATTGAAACATAAGCAGGAAAAAGTGGAAAGAAAGGCAGTGGAAGATAAGGTGTGCACATGCAAAAATTAAAAAATGGGGGCAGCAAGGCAACAAGCCACCTCAGGCATAATGGGGACGTGGTCTGGCAGTGGGGTCAGGGTCTTCTGCAATGTGGCAGCCCAATCTTGTCTAGCTAAGCCGCAGCACAGGTGTAGAGCCCACACTGCATCCTATCCAGACAGGACCTAGTGCTGTCGCAGCTGGAGCACCCTGAGTAGAGCCCAAGCCACCCTGATGGGCAGAGGCGTTTCTACGGTAAGGGTCCTACCGTAAGTTGCGCCCCGTGCTAGTACCGTGTTTACAAACCGGAGCGAGGAGGCCCCGCCCCCTCGCTGTCAGAGCCATTCCGCGCAGCGAAGGCAAACGGGCAGGGAGTCTCCTGCCCTTCGCCTTCGCTGCGTGGAATGGCTCCGACAGCGAGGGGCGGGGCCTCCTCGCTCCGGTTTGTAAACACGGTACTAGCACGGGGCGCAACTTACGGTAGGGCCCCTACCGTAGAATCACCTCTGCTGATGGGTCTACTCTAATATGTGCCAGCTATTTTGCTGGCTCACATTCGAGCAGGTTGTGTAATAGCGACGAGACCCAGGAAGGGGAATAGGATTTTGGCGGAGCCGGCGCCACCGATCCCTTCTCCTTCCTGGGCCTGGACGACCAATCCTCCCAGAACATCCCGTCCCTCCCCCCCTGCCACCCAGTGGGGAACTTACCTTCCCCAGCCGCGGGCCCTCCATGGTATCTGGGGTGGGTAGAGCGGCAGCACCACCGCCGCCACCTACTTGCCGGGTGCCGCAAACGTGCTTTATGGCACATTTGCGGCACCCTAGACCGGTGGAGCGGCACTCCGCCTGTCTAAAATTTAGACAGGCTTGTGCCATAAGTGTTGGATTGGAAGTATTTTTAGATTGTCTCATAATCTAGTCATGGTTTCAACATGGATTCCAGTGAGAGTTAAATGTTCTTCCATGTGTCGCATACTGAATTCCAAGAGTTAACTATTTTTATATCATCTTTCATTCCTTTCTCATTTAATTTGTCCTTCACACCTGAAATTGATACTGATACACACAGATACTGATCTGACATTGTGGTCATAAAGCACGACTACTTAGCAATAAGTCCCATTATGTTCAATGAGATTGAGGGCCCAGTCCTACCTGTGCAGTATGCTGACGGATCCCAAGATCCACCAGCATACCATATGGTCCACCAGCACAGCTGCTACTCTGATGGCCTGCAGAATGCCACACACTGGCAGCAGGTCTGCGGAATGCCACAGGGAGGCCACACACTGGCAGCAGCTTCAGGCAGAATGGCTGTTGGCGTGGTCATGGTGGTAGTGGGGGCAGATCAGGGATGGATTAGGGCAGGCCGGGGGTAGATTGGAGGTGGGATGTGTCAGATCTAGGTGGCAGCAGCATCCACTGTCCCTGTCCCAGGCTTGACACACCCTCCATTGCCCTGACAGATCTATGCCAGTGAAAGAGCTGGCATAGATCTGAGTAGCCCCAGAGAGGACTATGGAGCAGCCACAGAGAGAAGTAAAAATGTTCTTTACTTACTCTCCCAGCTAGACTGGTCTCCAGTTGGCCCACGGGATGCAGCGGAGGCTACTCTGTGACCCTGCATCCTGCAGGCCAGCGGAGGATAAGATTGGGCCTTGAATTCATGGGAAATGTGTATATGATCTCGGTTTGAATTCTATAAATTGTGTGAATTATTTAAAGATCTTTCATAATTAAATTTGGTCCCGCGGTATGACCTTCCCAGACTTCCCAAATGTTAGTTTGATCAACATTTGTAACGAACCCCCATGTAGAAAGAATCACCCGCAGTAAATTTCGCCGGTACACCTTGCACCTGGTCTACAGGCGTTGCGTTAGGGACTCAACGGGACTTAAGGTCAACTCAACTCATCCATTTACTCCTATATAAAACATGGACCTGAAAACACAAGATTTCAAATAAAAGCATAGTTGTGTTTTACACACAGCTCCAGGGCTTTAGGGGTGTTTAGGGGGATGTCTCCTAAGTGTACCTCAAGTTTCAAGTCCCTACCTTCAAGGGTTTTTTTTTAATGGCACCTTAAATTCTTGAAATACCATCTTTAGTCCAGAGTTCTATATGGAAAAGGCCACTGAGTTGTTTGCGCAACGCGTACCCATAAAGTCCCGTTGAGTCCTTTGCGCAATGCCTAATGTTGTGCATGTGTACAGCTGTGTACAGCTGCTCCCCTGCACCTGAGGTGCTCCAAACAAGTTGGATTCAAAAGCCAGGGCCCTGGCCATGAAAACAAAGCCAGGGTTTCATTTTTAATTTCAGTGAGGAGGGGGGGGGGGGCTGCCCCCAATTCCGGGGCATCATTTTCTCTAAAAAAAGTGATCTTTGCTCATCTGGGGGGGTCAGTGGGGTGACCCTAGAACTCTGACAATTGTTTTAAAACATAGGTCCATCTGTCTACTTTCCACAAAAAAATTCCAGAAACATTGGGGCAAGCCATTTTTTTTTAACTATTTACTTTTCGGACGTTGCTCTAAACACTCAACGGGACAATATGGGTTAATAATAAGCATTTCTGTAGTGCTTTTTAAGCATGCAAGGTGTTCATTATGTTGTATCTTGTGTCACCCTTAGAATAACTCTATAAGTATTTTTATCCCCATAATGCAACTGGGGCTGAGAGGAGTGACTTGCCTAAGGCCAGGCTTACCAGATGCGATCTGGTAAGCCTGCCTAAGGCCACTTGGTGAGTTCATGGCAGAGGCAAAGTTTGAAAATCTTGATTGGCAGCTGAGTCTCTTAGGCATTACTATAAACCTGATTGGTATAGTATAACAAGAACCCTGAAGCCAAGGACTTGCTTCATTAATTTAATATGCTTCAATATGCAAAATTCAAACTCTGCTCTCTTGGGGTCCTTGTCCCTATTATCAAAGTAGTGCCGGGAGAAGCTGTACTTTGACAGAATTCTCTCTCCTATGCAGTTCCAAAGCCAGCAGAACCATTTCAGGGTTTAGAGTTAACCATCCTATGCACTGTGCTTTATATCTTTGTCCATTACTCAATTATAAGGAATGAATTGCTTTCCTAACCCTTTTCCAACAAAATTATGGCTGCAACAAATTCATTTCCCCACCAGGGCTCTATATATCTTTACAGCATTGATTTTTAGGTAGTCCAAAAGAATTACTAGTAGTAACAGCACTTCATAACCAATAATCTTCTTAATTTTTTCCAATAATGCCTTCTTTTTTTTTTGCAACAGATCACTGTCACCTTGTTACTCCCCCATCATTGTTACCTGAAACAGGTGTGTGGTCTTCCTACAACAGTCATAGAGTGATGGTGACTTGATTTGGACATGTGCAGAAAGAAATTCAGCTAAACAAGTTAGGAAGTTCACATAATGAGGTGGTGTTTTGAATAAAGTCAGCACTGATCTTGAAGCATTCGTCTCATTTTCCTCAGTACTTTGTTGTTGTTGTTGTTTTACAAACATAGCATGTATTTCAGAAAGGAATTTTTTGCTCTTTCAAGGCTCTGACATCTACAGCAGGCATCCTGAGATTCACATCAAAAGGAAACCTAGGAAGCTGAGTCTAGGATGTAAAGAACACAGCGGAGTTGGGGAAAAATCATCAAGTGAAATGAAATCTACAAAAAGAAAAAGAAAACACATCAGTTCATTAACATTTCATTCTAGATGGGGATGCCGTGAGTGCAAGAAGCAAGCCACTTTAGCGAATATCTTTTATATCAGATAAACAAGTGAGTTGGATTTGTCTTTTGTTGTCACCTTAGTAGTTGGTGCCTTCACTTTATCTTAATTAACATTCAATGCAAAGAATGTTAATGAAATAGAACCAGAGGCTGCCAAATTCAGCAATGGTGTTCACCTAGCACAGGGGTTCTCAACCAGTGGTACTAGTACCACCAGTGGTACTTCGGCTGACTGCTGGTGGTACTTAGACTGCCGGACCCCTGCTCCAATGCGGCACTTTTGACGGTGCAATTTTGCTCCCAGCAGGCTCCTGCCTTTGGCTGGAACTCTCAGGAATGCTGAGAAGGGCCCTCCCACCTTCCCAGAGTCAATCAATGAAAATCTTCCTGACATTTCTGTATCATAGATTGTATTCACTTGTAAACTCAATAGATGTTCTCTTGATAGATCTGTTCTACTCATTCTTCAACAACTCAGAACCTGGTTTATCAGACTTTGGCTCTTGCATTTGAACTTTGGAGAAAACTCAAAAGCTAACTTCATAGACAAACAGACAGAAAGCATTTCATATATAGTGTCTTGAAGAGCAAGGCATTTTTTATTAACATATGACACTCTGCAAACATATAAAACTCTTTGGCAGTATAAATAATATCAAGGAATTTGACTCCTGATGATACTGTTATATTCTCTACTACAAAAGAGAGTTTAAGAATTTCAACAGCAAAATGGCTGCCTTTCTTATATGTTGAAAATTGCCATTGTTTTGTCAACACTCTCATATATCATGAAGACCGTTATGGAATTTAATGCTTGGGATTCAATATTTATGTTCCCACAGATGCTCTGCTATCAACACAGCATCTGAAGCTACAAATTCACATCTGAATTCACCCCCAGAAGATGAAATGACCATACCCTGCAGATTGATAAATAAATGAGTATTGCTGCAATTCATGCCCATGCCTTAAAGTACATATCTCAGTGCTGGCATCTTTTCTCCTATCACAAGAGTTGGACCCAACAGGGGAGATACGTTTTAAGGGCAGCTAGTCTATGAATGTACCATTCATATGGTTAAAAGAGAGGATCATGCAGAAGCGTCTGTTCAATCTCCAACATTTCTAGGTCAAAAGATCTCAGGTACCTGAGGAACATCTTGAGATGGTGCCGTTCAGAACATGATAAAGAAACTTTCCACTTGTTAGAGCAGTCCAGCAGTTTTTCATCATTTCCAAGTATTATTTGCAAGCAGTTCTTCAGCCATTGTGGCAAAAGTGACCACAAATTACCTTAACTAAATAGTTAATTAAGAGTAAGCCTTTAGCTAGTTAAGGAGCCGTATAACTATGCTTATCCATGAAGATCGTTGCACAGCATTGGCTTGAGGATTGCTTCTTGCAAGGCTCCTTTGTGCGACTTTTTCCATCTATCCACTTACTGGATAGACAGCAATTATTTGACAGCAATTCTTCAATCCCACAAAGAAAAAAAAATATTCCGATCAAGGCACTTTTGACTCTGAAATGCTCATAGGTTTCAGGGTGTCGTAAAATGTGATGAATTCTGAACTTCTGTGAGGCTTTGTGCAATCTAAAGGCAATGAGATCAATAGTGCTTGCACAGGATGAAATGATAACCAGTAGATAGACTGGCTATGCTATTGGCAGTTGTGGCTTTTTATGATACACTTAAATACACTTCCCTAGCCGAACAGTAGGTTTGTAGCCTGTGAAATATTTAGAGCATCTGAAAGTATCTTGGAGACAGTTGGGCTCCTTTCTGATTTCAGTACAGCACGTATCCTGCCACTTCCTCTGAGTGAACAAATGGAATTACTATTTTTCCTGTTTCCACAATTCTTTGTGTACCATCACATTCAAATAACCCTGCAATATACAGTAGCAGGTTATTATCAGTCCTTTTGCAGAGTTTTGTAGGGCTTGCTTTTCCCCCCCGAGAACAGTATCATGCTGGGTAGTTTGCTTTATGAAAAGCATAAATATTAAGTGAAAAGTATTGCAGTAAAATTTGCATTGTGTTCTCTTGAACTAAAAAGGAAAGGCAAATTGTCACTAGTTGCTAAGTAACCCACAGGAACTCATTTCTCTTCAAAGGAAAGCAATTAGGCCTTTTAACCTATTTTAATAGGAGGGAAAAAAATCTATACATTTCAAGCTTCCATGCAATCGTTCTGTCTTTCTGTCTTTTCTCATGGGAATTCCTAAAATAAATTTCTGATGTCCTGGGCAAAGCAAACATTTCCGATTTCTCACTTTTGTGACCTAAGAACCTAAGGACTAGCAACTTTCTTACAAGTTCTGGTCTTCATTTTGAAGTGGCATCATTTCATGTGGGCCAATGCTGTTGAAGTGTCCAAACACTTTCACATATCTACTCCTTTGAATGAACTGCATCAGTAACTATGCTCCAATACAATTTGCTCACAGCAATAGCCGACAAGAATTTGGATGTTTGAATCAGAAGAACTATTGGTCCTGGGTATTTTGCTTAAGAATGTGTTAATATTAGATATGGGTAAGCTCTAAGTGGTATTTCCTAAATTTCTAATAGCACAATCCTCAACAGGTGTACTCAAGAGTAAGTCTCACTGAGCTCAATGGGGCTTACTCCCTAGTAAATGTGCTTATAATTGCAGGGAGGAATGGGGTAGGGAGGAGGACAGATTGGGGTCGGGAAGTGGTATCAGTGGCTGCGTTGCACGCTGATATCTTTTCCCCTTCCCAGCCTCGATCCCCAGTCTGGGTCCACACAGAACTGTGCCAGCTATAGAGCTGGTGCAGGTCCAAATAGACCCAGCAGGCCTGTGCAGGATTACCTCGGGGCAATCTGAGGAGGCCTCCAGAGTCTGAAACTCTCCCTCACAGAGGCGTTTCTACGGTGGGGGCGGTACTGTAAGTTGCACCCCGTCCTAGTCCCCATTTACAACCAGGAACGAGGAGGCCCGCCCCCTCACCATTAAAGCCATTCCGTGGCTCCTGCCCATTGCCTCCTGCCCGTTGCCTTCACCGCATGGAATGGCTCTGACGGCAAGGGGGTGGGGCCTCCTCGTTCCTGGTTGTAAATGGGGACTAGGATGGGGCGCAACTTACAGTACCGCCCCTAACGTAGAAACACCTCTGCCCCCTCAGGATTCAGTTCGCACCACAATGGCCCAGCTGCATTGCTATGTGGGGAGTTAAGTAGGATTGCACTGCCCAAAAGAAACAACTGATCATGTGAATCAGCCCTGATGTCTAATTACATAAAGCAATTCTTGGATGAGAAGAAAACATCCCATTTATGTCTGCCTTTGCTAACACATTGATGATTAAGTGAATTGTGTGATAAAACAAGGAATGGAAGAATTTTTATTGAACATTGTCAAAATACCAGGCTTCGCTTTAAAGACAAAAGCCAGTTGCTCCCCGATAGAAACACATGTTCAAAATGAGAACATCTAAATTAGTGAATAAGCATATGAAACTTTGATAAAAATGAGGATCCTCAAGAGCATTTGTATTTAATAGAATGTGCTTGATGAGAGGGGCCCTTTTCAACATGAAAAGTATCTGCCTATTCAGTGACTGAAAACCGTAAATCATTTCAATCATATCTCTAAATTGAGAGCTTGTGCTCCAAGACATACTGCTGAATATTGTGAAACCCAGTGAATAATTCAATCCCTCTTCATCAAGTCTGGAGGATGAAGAAACTGCAGAAATAATGCCAGCATTCACACATTGAAAGCCTGCTTCTGAAGCAAGGGTTGATAATTTTTCTTATCATTAAATGCAGAGGGGTTTTTTAAAGATGTCACTGAGACATATTTCTAGGTTTAGAAATATGAATTTAAGGGCTTGTCATGTTTGCCTCAAATACAAGATGAGCATTACAACCCTTGACATTCTTCTCCAGCTTGGATTTTAATCGAAGTTGCAGAAGTATCCTGTACTTCTTCCCTCCCACCACCCCAGACCTCAAACCATTCCTTCCCTTCCAGTCAGCTAACCTCTGAGCACCTATTCGCCAAACACCCATCCCCACTTCTGTCCCATCCATGTTCTTGGATGCTACTGCAGCTCTGGCAGCAGCAAGCAGAAATAAAAGGAAGCAGGAATAAAAGGTTACCTCCTCCCACTCTCCCTTCCAGTTCCTGACATTCAACTATGTAACAGGTGCAAGTCATAAGAACATAAGAGCCTTGCTGAATCAGGCCAAAGGCCCATCTAATCCAGCTTCCTGTATCTCACAGTGAGTGGCCCCACCAGATGCCTCCAAGAGCACACAGCCGACAAGATAACCTGTGTCCTGTTGTCATTCCCTTGAACCTGGCGCAGAGGAAAACTACTTCGAAAGCCAGGAGGTTGCTTATGGCTTGTAACCTGTGATGGTCTTTTCCTCCATGAATCTGTCCAAACCCCTTTTAAAGGCATCTAGGCCAGGTGCCATCACCACATCCTGTGGCAAGGAGTTCCACAGATGAATTACACGCTGGGTGAAGAATTGTTTTTTGTCCGTTGTCCCTCCACTCAATTTTAGTGGATGTCCCCTAGTTCTAGTGTTGTATAAGAGGGAAAAGAACTTCCCTCTATCCACTCTCTCCTCCCCGTGCATAATTTTATACGTCTCAATCATGCACCCTCTCAGGCGCCTTTTTTCTAGACCGAAAAGCCCCAAATGCTGTAGCCTTTCCTCATAAGGGAGGTGCTCCAGCCCATGAATCATTTTGGTCGCTCTTTTCTGCACCTTTTCCAATTCCACTATATCCTTTTTGAGGTGTGGTGACCAGAACTGGACACAATACTCCAGATGTGGCCTTACCATTGATTTGTACAAGGGCATAATGATATTGGCTGTTTTATTCTCAATCCCCTTTTTAATGATCCCGAGCATGGAACTGGCCTTCTTCACAGCCTCTGAACACTGGGTCGACACTTTCATCAAGTCACCTCTGGGAAATGTAGTGTTCCCAAGGACATACTAGTACCCTGTGGGAAGTTTCACTTCCCAGGGACTCCTTGATGTATGACATGCCATAGTGTGGAGGGTGAAAGAGGGGTAACCCCCACTCCATCTCACTTATGTATGGAATGGAAAGGGAAAAGGGTAAATGCATTTTGGAGGCTCATTGGTGGATGAGTGGCAGGGAGGTGGGTTTTGGCTCGGAGGGAGGAATTTGGGACTGATTGTGTGTGGGGGGGGTTGTATTTTTTTAAATCAGTTGAACTATTTGCTGATGGGGGGGGATTTAACTTGTCACCCCAAGACAAAACAATTAAAGTCTAGTGGGGCTTATCCAGGGCTATTTCTTTCTTGTTGCCCTTAATTGATTGCAAAATTCAAGTTTTCAGCCCATTTAAACCATTAGGCACTTAAATAAAGTTCATCATGGCATCGGTTGCCTCATGAGGAAGCTGCTTGAATCAGCATATAAGGTGGCTATGCTGTATCTCCAAAACTAGAGCTGATAGGGCAAAACAGATGCCATTTTTGGAATCAACACCCCAATGGGCAGTACCAAGCAGGGATGTGGATCAAGTCTCTGACTCCAAGTCTCAAGTCAAGTCCCAAGTCTCTGGGTCCAAGTCTCATGTCAAGTCCCGAGTCTTTGGTTGCGAGTTGCGAGTCCCTATCTATTTAATGGGAAAGCGGTTTAAACCTGAATAAAATTGGACTTGTCGTAAAAGGCTCCAAGTCTCGAGTCGAGTTTTTTACAATCGCCGAGTCAAGTCTGAGTCGAATCATTGACGCGACTTGAGTCTGACTTCAGTCAATAGATTCAAGTCTACATCACTGGTTCCAAGTACTTCTCTGAACAGCTAAAGTGGCTATAAGGAGTTACAGACATCAGTTCAAAGTGTTCTGTCTCTTTGCTTGGCAGATTTCTGTCCCAGTAGTTACAGCCATACAAAATTGCTGCTTAATGTACCACATGTCCATAGGACTGAGTTCCAAGACCCTCCAAGCTGCCCGGTTACTCCCCCTGCCCTCCTCATCCTCCGTGCCCATGAAAGGGCCCCTTGCTGGCCTGCCTGCTCCAGTGCAGTCTGCTGGTCATGGCAGTGTGTCTCCGACATTGCTGCTGCTTTGCAGCGGCCCCTCAGAATGGCCCATCGACGGTGCACTGCCTGCACTGTCGCAAAGCCATTTACAACAACAGGATTGGGCTGTATTTAATGTAATGACTGTATTCCTTGTAGTGGCCATATTACTATAGCATTTTAGCAGAGCCCACATTACTAGTCTACACCACTGTCTCCATGATGTAAATCTCTGCAAATTGAACGCACGTACTTCCAACTACAGCTGAACATATGTCTTCCAGTACAGAGCTGTCTAATGACCACCAAAGGATTATCAGTTTAATTTTCTAATCATAACTCCTAACACTTTCAGTTTGTCATCATTTAACTATTACCCGTCCTCATCTGTAAGCCCTTCCATTTCATTTTTCCTTTTGGCTACCCTGACGAAACACCTCTATGAATGCCTTCTCAGAGGAGTCCAGGTTAACGATAAGGATGATTCCACTGGCTTATAAGCAGGCTTTGTAAATGAATAGTGCACATTCTCTGGATTAGTATAACATATATCTGTCTGGATAGAAATGAACTTCATATTAACATTCTTTAAACCTGCTAAACACTGACTTAGAATTAAAATATTATCGAGTGTCTTCCCCCCCCCCCGGCTTATTAATTCCAACCGACTCTTCATCAGGGAGCCAGGTAGAGACATGTGTCCATATTATGTTATGCAGCTCACAAAGGCAGCATCGTTCCACATTGCCTCTGCCGCCGCCGCCACCGCCACCACCACCACTACCACTAAAGCCCTGTAGGTAAGAGAAGGCAAAATCCCACTGTGGAAAAGACTGGCTTCTCTGCTACATCTTGCAAGCAATGTATGAAGCAATGCCTTATACTGAGTCAGACCACCGGGCGGCTGAATCCAGTGTTGTCTACTTTGACTGGCAGCAGCTTGCCAAGACTTGACATAGGTCTTTTCTGATCCTGCTATCTTCCTGGGTTTTAACCTAGGACCATCTCAGGTCCTATGCAGGTGGAGGAGAAATATGAGCAATTGCCCTGGGATTCATACATGAAGGGGGCACTTCAGCATTGCTGAACAGTATGCTCTCAATAGGAAAAAAAATGGGAGGGGGGCTCAAATGAATATTCAGTCCCCCAGTCTCTCAGAGTATTGTGGACCCATTGCAGACTCACTCCCTACTATTGGAGGAGGGATCTGAGGAGTCAAAATCTTGTATATAGAAACCATGTCCAGAAAGTGCCTCAGAAGGTACCTCCTGTCAAGGATTCCCAGGATAGGCCAGCCCCAGGAGCTACTGATACCACCACTTGCACCCCCTGAGGTAGTAGCCCTGTCCCTTCCTCTGACTCTAAAGATGACTTGTCAGAATTCTTGGCATTGCAAAAGGGTTTCTCCCTGCTACCACACCACCTCCAGGGTTAGTTGGAGGCTTCTCAGCTCTGCCGGAGCCAGTGCCTGAGAAATAGGACATCCGCAGTTTTTTCAGAAGAGGCTGTGCTTGAAACCAGCCTGAATGAGCCCAGCTCCACTGAGAGCTATCAGTGGTCCTGTTTCCCTGCATGGCCTCCTTCCAAGCCTTGTCTTCCAGGCCTCAGGCTGTGACTGGACAAAACCTGTCAAAGGTCCAGAACGTCAGCATGTACAGCTTGCAATCCAGATATGACTGCCTCTTACAGGGTGATTCTACCCGCATGCATGGGGGAAGGTGGAAATTGAACACATGGCTACATATTATTATTATTTATTCTTATTAACAGTATTTATATACCACTTTTCAACAAAAAGTTCACAAACCATTCTGGACATGGTTTCTACATAGGCACAGGTACTGCTACTAAATTGACTTCACCAGCAGCTACTGTTTTAATTCACTCAAGGACATGGCTTATAATAAAAGGTTTCTGTAGCAGCCACCAGGACTATTAGCTTCTATGGGTGCTCAGAGTCTTGCTGTCCAGGTTCAACCCATGGGAATGATACTGTGTGTGCTATTTCCAGCCTTTCAGAACTTGGCAGAAAGACTTCCTGCATAACACCCACCTTAACTTTCCAATCCTCGTTGCCACTCTTGTGATGCTACAACTGGCGACTGACCCCATTCATAGTCTTGGTAATTCTATTCTGAATGTAGCACAGACCTGACTAAAATTTGCCATGCACTGGTTGTCTTGTTTAGATTACTGTAATATGCTCAACCTGGGGCTGCTCTTGGACACCACTCAGCCACCCGCTATCTGTGGATAAGTGTACTTAGTCAGAAGTAACACCCCCCCCCCCCCCCGTTTTCAATGGAACTTATTCCCAGGGAACTGTGTATAGGATTGCCGTCTTTATTGTTTTAGCAGCCTATTGAAAATTAATGATTTGTGTCTTTCAAAAGAATCTCAGAGAATGTTGCTAACTTGACACTGTTTTCAAAATGTAATCAATTAAATGCAGGCTTGATTTGTGCTGATTAATGGTCTGACATATGCATGTCATCCCTTGGTAGCATGATCATACCCTGCTGTAATGAATACTTTGCTCTCTGCCAACTACCACATGATTCTGCTTGTGTACTTGCATTAAGTAGGTCATTTGGCACATAGGCAGTGCAAAGACCATATCAAGTATAAAAATACAGAAACAGGGCTACACGACTTCTCTGTTTCATTGGATTGGGATGTCGAAAGCAAAAATATTGCACAATTTTACAGCCCAGTCCAGCCTAAGGCCTCAGCGGCACAATTCAGGCACAACTGCAGCCTAAGCGCCTTAGGCTCAAGTTGTGCCTGAATTGTGCCACAGAGGCCGAATTTATGCTGCAATTGTGACTGACATAGGACGGGTTAAGGAAAGTTGATCAATTCAGTCCTAAGTTCGGCATAAGAGCTATTCCGTCCTAAGTTTGGCCTAAAAGTGGGCGTGTCGGGGGAGTGACGGGAGCGGTTACGAAATTTGTTCCAGTTCCAGACACTGGCGACCCCCTGACACGCCCCCTCGAGCACAACTCAGGCACAAAATTTGGGTCAACAAAAAGGGTGGACTCAAATGTGAGGAGACCCATAGGAGCCATTTTACCTTACCCACACCAGCCCTCTCCTGAAAAGTTCTAACACCCTGGTCCCGAGTTGTGCCTGAGTTAGGACGGAACAGTTGTGGCCTAACTCTGGACACGGACCCAAATAGTTACCCTATCAGCACCCAGCCCCACCCAGCCTCTTTCCCACAAAAGCCCAGCCCCAGCCCTCCACTCTCTCTCTGAGCACGTGGCGTGGGGTCCTGTCCCCCAGCAGCCACAAAGTGGGACTTTGAAAAATTTCAAACACCCCACTTCTCTCTTCTCTTCTCCTCTCTGCCCCCCTCTAGGGCAGAGAGGGCTGTGCCGCCTGTGGCCAAACTGTTTACTGCTGTGCCTGGGCAGCTGTCTCCATGCAAGTGTTTGCTAACCCATGTCTTTCTCCCAGCCCCTCTCCCCCCCCACAGGCAACAACACCAGCAGGTAAGTGCAGGTAAGAGCAGGGTTCGTGCTGACATGTGGTCTGACTTCTGCCTCTTTGCATATAGAAATATAGGTAGGATACATGCCTCTTTACCAATGTCTTGTCTCATAGCTGCCTGCAATGCCTGCCATGATATGCCTCTTTACCAATGTTATGTCTCATAGCTGCCTGCAATGCCTGCCATGATATGCCTCTTTACCAATGTTGTGTCTCATAGCTGCCTGCAATGCCTGCCATGATATGCCTCTTTACCAATGTTGTGTCTGATTGCTGCCTGTAGTAATGTGAGCACACAATGCCACAAGTGTGGAACTGTTAGCCTTATGTAGACACCAGCTGTTTCCCGCCCCCCCCTTTTCTCCACAGGGTCTACTCACAGGTCAGTATTGGTAGGTTTGCCATGGTTGTGACCTACACGTTGTGTTGTTGTCGTCTCTCTCTTTGACCCTTTTCCCTTACAGGATCATGTTCTCCTGACACCCAGGGAAGGAGCGCAGACCATGCTATGTGTCTCACACCTCTCAGCTGTGTTTAATTTCTCTCCCTGCAGGCCTTTGCAACTGGCACACTGGCATTTCTTCAATGGCAATTGCTACCACACAGCAGCTGCCATGGAACACTCCCCAGGAACATCCACTACCACCTACCTTCCTGGGAGCACCCCTGGGCCTGCAGTCTGGTTGCCCCATGGTCGTCTGCCTCGATGCTGCCAGAGGTCCTGGAGCCTGCCCTGCAACCCTCCTCAGCTGCCGGCGCTGCTGCTGCTCCACCTCCCTGGCTGCCTACTTGCTGTCCCTCCCCTTTCCATGGTGCAGGCTGTGGTTCCACGGGGGAAGGGCCTGCATCCCCTGGTCCATGGGGCACATGCCCCTGGAAACACATGTCCCCAATGTTACACAAGCACTGCCCCCCACACACAGAGACAGTCCCCAGCACACAAGCCCCTGCATGAATCCCAGCCAGGGCCTGCCACAGCCAGCCCAGGGAGACCACAGCAGGGGGGCTGCCAGACCCTCAGGGCTCAGAGGGGAGGGGGGAGTTGGGGGGCCTCTCAGGCAGGCAAACACTGACAGGCGACATGGCGCACGTCCGCCACGTCCGTGAAGAGCCCTTTCGGCAACCGGGGCTCTCACCCGCCCTCGGTCCGCCCGTCAACGGCGTCCGTTTCTGCCCGTCACTGGCGTCCGTTCTGCCCAAGGTCCGTCTGCATAAGAGGCGCCCGTTCCTGCATTGCCTCCATCTGCAAGGTGACCCCTGTGTCCCTATTGGTCTCTGCAGACCCCTCTCCCTGTATCCCTCTCCCACCAGCCTTGTTGTCTGTCTGTTTCTGACCCACCCGTGCCCCTCCCCAGCACCCACTGTCTGCCTGTCTCCCCTCCCACTCCCTGATGATGGAAGCTGGCCACCCCCCACCCCGCCAGAGCGCCTGCCGCGACGTGCTGACGTTGCTCCATCTGGGGGTGTGATGAGCTGCGTGAGCCCTTCCCGCTCGCAGCAGACAAGCCCAAGGCATCTCTCGGTCTTGGCCGGGGCATGGAGCAGAAGACATGCCGGGATACCTTCTTTGTGGGCATTGCCACGGCCCTGGAGGCCCAGGGCTTCAGGCAGCGCACGGGCATGTCATGGCAGAGGCGGTTCCAGACTTCCTGAGACCCCCCTTGTGCGTGCTGTTCCCACCCCCTCCTTCCCTTCTCTCCCCCATGACCCCCCCATGACTCCCATGTGCAGCCTCACCGTGGCTTCGGGGTGGCATCGCCTTCTGCAGGAGGGAGGGCAGTGGCACTCCCCCCTGCAGCAGGTGGCTAATGCCCAGGGTGCCCTGGGGCAGCTGGCACTGGCATAACCTCTGCCCTTCAGCTGACTGTTGCACGGCCAGTGCCAGCAGGCCCACCTGTGGCTGCCCATCTGCTGCGAACGCTGCAGCAGCTGTGGTAGGTACACTTAGAGGAGCTCAGGAGGGGGCTCTTCTCTTCCACAAGACTGACACCTCCCCACAGGGGCCTGCCTGCCTCTGTGGTAAGTGTTGCCTCGATCCTGGCCCACTGCTCTTGCCTCCTGCCTAACTCAGGCACAGTTGCAGCCTAACTCAGCCCTATTTTGGGCCTCAACTGTGCCTCAACTGTGCTTCAATTGTGCCTGTGTTGGGCTGGACTGAGGCCTTATTTATTTATTTATTTATTTACAATATTTATATCCCGCCTTTCTCCCCGAAGGGACCCAAGGCAGCTCACAACAGAAATACAAAAAATACCATATAAAAACATCACCTTTAAAACAGTAAAAACAATTAATAACATTGATAAAAACAATAAATAAAAATAAATTAAATGCCTTTGGGACATTCAATGCCTTAGGGACATTCAATGTAAAGTGGACCCTTTCTATCGGCAGATTCGGGACCCACGGATTTTTCTGACACCAGTATTCTATCCGTGGATCCTCGCTATCCGCAGGGGGTCTGGAACGGATCCCCCGCGGATAGCGAGGGCCAACTTTTTCGATTCATATGCTTCTATTTCATCTGTCCAGTGCAGTGCAATTCTATTGTTATGGCAGTTTCATCAGTCCCGCAACACACAAACAGACTGCACTGACTCACAGGAAATACAGTAGTGCATAGTAAGCGACTACATCCTACACCTGTCCTTGGCTGGTCTTATTTTACAGTTCATCAAGTACTCATTTATTTTATGGAATTTCTCCTCCATTATTTACACGGTCCTCTTTGCACAATCCTAGCACCTGCACTCTCCCTTGTCATATCCGGAACTTGAAGATTGATGGATAAATATCATTTCTCTTTGCAGTGTAAAATAACGCGACTGATGAAGTGACCTGTTAATGAGTTTGAACTTCTAATATTTCATAAGATTGCCAGCAAACGCAGGCAACATGTCAGTGATGAAGGTCTGTCTTTATAAGGGCTGACACTCTATCCTCTTTCATGGAAACAAGAAAATGACAGTTGCCACTTAACACCTAATAACCATCATGGCAATCTACATGTAAATTGCATGAGACACCTCTGTTTGCTAAACATACTCAAGCTAGAAATAGTTGTCTTTATTCATTTCACAATCCCAAATACTTTTGCGAGAGGAAATTCACATATGCATTAATCTTCATGAGTAGACTGCTCAAATGACCCCAATCCAGCGGTAGGGGCAGGCAACTAGTTCTGCGCAACAATTAGTATTCCTGGATGGAATGACACATCTCATCAAAAAACACATCCAGACAATTCAATGGGGATCAGATTAGCATTGTCGGGCAGGTAGGGAGGCACACCTAAATGCACATCAGCTGTGGATGGAGAAATCATGTGCAGCTATGCCCTGCTCTTTCCGGATACCTGTCTCATCATTAGCTTATTATTCAGGGCCTGATGTCTTACAGCTGTACGTAATAATAATAATAATAATAATAATAATAATAATAATAATAATAATAATAATAATAATAATAATAATATACAGTATTTATATACCGCCTTTCTTGGTCATTGGATTTCTCCTCTGACTTTAATTCAAGGCAGTGTACATGGGCAGACTTTCCTAACCCCTCTAATGAGAGGTTTTACAATATATAAATGTCCAATCTTTCATGAACAGCTACATTCCAGGTGGTATCCTTTTGCAGTCTGGCTTTTCTGCTGGCTGGCGCCTCCCACACTCGACTGACGCAGCTGGAAGCTTTTATCTCTCCTCATGGAGGCTTTTCACAGCTTTTTGTCAGCGACGTGTCTCGAACTTGCCATTTGCCAATCTTCGGGCTTTGCAAGGCGGCAGCTCTCCCAACTGAGCCAGACCCCTCTGCCCGGGGAGACCCCATGTGAACTGCTTCCATCAAAAACTGCTGTGAGGAAACCTTTTTTCAGATATGCATGATTTGTGAGCCGCTTCCCATCAAGTTCAGCCTGATTATGTGGAGAATGTTCATCGACCTCTACTAGGAACGTGTGCCCAGCAGAATGGAGGATCTCTTTGCAGTGGCCCAAACAGCCTGCAAACATGGTTCCACACATCAGGAATCCTTTCCATGCGAAATTGGTTGGGGGTTTTTGGTGGCCCATGCAGTGTTCAAGCCCACTCTTACAGCACAATCATAGATCTCTTTACTTGAAAGTAAGTCACATGTAGAAGCAGGCGTCTGCGCATGTAGTTGCTACAGATCTGTAGCCACATTTCAGTTCTCCTCCAGGCCCCACCATACTGACTGCTGTGTCTTTTGGTTGTTTAAGATGGTGAAAGGGCTTCAAAGGCTTTTGGTATCTGATACAGATGCTGTTGAAGATGAAGAATTTTTCTAAGACGCTTCTGTAACAAATCAATATACGTCTCTTTACCTAACGGAAAGAATGGAATGCAACACGTGCGTAAAAATGTCAAGGATAACCTCATCTTTAAATAATCCTGTGGTTAGTGCAGAATTGCTATTTATAAGATTCCCCTTAGTCTTGATTGTGTGACTTTCTATGACATTAGAAGTATCTACCCTTTGCAAACTAGTACTCTGTCAGTATAGTGAAACTTTTTAAAGAAGATTTGATCTGAATTTCTCCTGTGCCATGGTAACAACTCTTGTTTGGTAGAAATTTTGCAGAAGTGCATTAGTGAAGGTTGGTTTGCTACCTAAGATGGTTGTTGCCCCAATTTCAGAGCGTACAGCTGTTGAGAAGAGGAACCATCAGACCCTGTTACTGCTTTGTGTCTGAAGATAAGGAGGTCTCAATCACTTACCGGAAGCCATGACTGACTAAGGGCCCAGTCCTCCCTGGGCCTTGCACTGCTGGAAGTCATGCTCGGAGGTGTGGCTCATGTGCCAGTGGCTTCCAGAGACTGCACTGGTGTCAGTAAGTTGGCAGCAGGAGTGGGGAGGGCAGGGGAAACAGACAAAACTGTTCACTCCCCCATGGGGTATTAACACCCTGGGGGCCCAATCCTATCCAACTTTCCAGCGCTGATGCAGCCGTGCCAACGGAGCATGTGCTGCATCCTGTAGTGGGGGAGTAGTCACGGAGGCCTCCTCAAGGTAAGGGAACATTTGTTCCCTTACCTCGGGGCTGCATTGCAGCTGCAATGGCTCTGGAAAGTTGGATAGGAATTGGCCCTGGCTCACACCAACCTTTGGTTTTCCAACAAACCTGGAAAGGGGTCCAGCCAAATTATTCAGCTCATCCCAAGTGGCGGCAGTGGGGAGGAGGCGAAATGGGTGGAGAGGGGGGGGAGGAACGGGGTGGGGAGGCTGCGGGAGGTGTGGATCTGGCAGTGATGGCACACCCTGGATCCCATCCTCCTTTTTTGCAGCCTCCCTGCCCCCTTTCTTTCCTCGGACATGCGCACGCTCAAGTATTGAAATAATTTGAGACTTTTTAAAAGTGTTACTTGAAAACAAACCAACAAACTTGTACTGTGTCTCGGAAACTGCGGAGGTTTCGTCCTCTGCACAGCACTTTAGAAAAGATAATTGATAATTAAAAACTGCCAAATCCTGGAGAATAGTTTGCATTTTCCATTCATGATGTGCCAGTTTGCACTGTGTTGGTAATTGTACATCATCAGAACCTCTGTACCTTGATGACACTCTTTATTCACATTATCAAGGTAGCACTGATCATATCTGACATTCAATTGATTATCAGCAGAGGAGCTGTACAGTATCATCTCTTTCAGGGCATCTCAACATCTGTCTCATAACATTGCTGCTTCTCTGTTAAGACAGCAAACTATCCAATAACACAATAACACATTGCTGAGAATTTGCAATAATGCTGTGCTAGGAAAGGTTCAATTCAGAGTCACAACTGGAACTTAAATAATGGACAGACAGAGATGTTTTCCTCTGAAGAAAGAAGAAGAAGTATTTATATACTGCCTTTTCTTTGGTCATCAGATTTCTCCTCTGACTTTAATTCACAGGCGGTTTACACAGGCAGGCTTCCTAAACCCCAAGGGGTTTTTACAGTACAATATCTTCTAGTCTTGCATAGAACCCTTCATTCTAGGTGGTTTCCTTCACAGTCCAGCCTCTCTCTGGCGTTTGCCTCACCACGCTTCAACTGAGAGGCGACCTTGACTCCCACTCAAAGTGCAGCTGCAGCTTCTTTTCCTCACAGAGGCTCTGCAGCTTGTCAGTGGCGTGCCAACAGCTCTCCGACAGCACACAGATACTTCCGGGCGTCCCGAACTGCCATCCTTCAGATCTTCAGGCATATGAGACGGCCGCTCTACCAACTGAGCCAGACCTCCTGCCCATATAGATTATCATTTCATATATATAGATGATCATTTATTCAATTCTCAATTTTACTTCTTTTACAAAGAAATATTTATTTATTTTTAGATGTTTAAAGTATGAAAAAGAACCAAGAAATCCAGGTTACCAAAGCACCCAACAGTTACAGTCCGTGTTCAGAGTAGATCAGAGTTCCCTGAATGATATGCTTGCCAAGGCATGTCATGGGCAATGTGTGTCTTGAAAAATTAAGCCATTATCTTGGAGGCATCTATTCCTGGGACTTCCCTTGCAATATTATGCTCCGTCTGAAGGTTTAGGTAGCACAGTGGCTAACAGCCCACTCTTATCCCCTACCACATTATAGCACACAGCGGCACCAACAGAGGCTGTGCTGCATGGGGAGACAATCAGACAGCCAGCAGGAGGAAGGTAACAATATTTCTCTAAATCCAACCTCTAAAGCAGTGGTGGGGAACCTCCGGCCCCAGGGCCGGATCAGGCCCCCGAGGCCATCCGGTCCGGCCCCCGGAGAGATTGCCAGGAGGCCGCCCAACCGGCCCCTGGAGGCTCCGCCGGGTCCGCGCGTCACCTCCGGAGGCCGGGAGAGGGCCTTTGCATGTCCTCCCCGGTCGTCGCCTCGACCCCTTCTCACCAGGCCGTTGGCCATTTTGCACATGCGTACCACGCCGATGAGGGCAAGCTCTTGCCCTCTTCAGCATGGTACGCCGGAGGTGACGCGCGGACCCGGCGGCGGCTTCGGACGGTGAGCACAGAGCCTCCAGAGGCTGATGGGGGGCGGGGGCAAAAATTAATTAAATAAATAAAAATGGCGGACGGCCTTACGGCCGGCCCTCAAGCAAATTTCTAACATTTAAAATGGCCCTCGCCAGGGAAAAGGTTCCCCGCCCCTGCTCTAAAGTAAAATATTTTACTTACCCCCAGTAGACTGCCCAATCACCTGTGGGTCTCCTTGAAGCTATGCTAGACATTTTGCTACTGTACGTCTAAGGAGAGAACAGGGGTGAGGAGGGTTCAAAAAGAGGGAATGGGATCCAGGCGCAAATTGCTGACACAGGGATTCAACCCCTACTTCCGCCTCCCTGCCCATCCCAAAACTCCCCCTGCCTGTCCTCCCCCTCCCCACCCACGACACACCTCTGCATCCAACTTACTGGTGTCAATGGAGATCTCTGGAGCACTGCTGTGTACACCATGCCACTACCCATTTGTGGCAGCTGCGTTGTAGTGCGCGACAGCAGCCCAGCTTTCTCACCACTGGAAAGCGCCCTGCACTGCCAGAAGGCAGGTTCCTGCAGTACAAGGCGACAATAGGATTGGCACCAGAGACTGAGCTGAAAATCAGGACTTTCTTGGTCTGAATATCGTCTTTTCCATGAACTCCAGTGTGGTCTTAGACAAGGAATACCTTCTCAGCCCCCTCTACCTGCAATAGAGGAATAATAATGCTCACCATACAGGATTGTTTAAAGGATTAAAACAAACGAATATTTGTGAAGTGTTTGGTATACTCAGAAACACTAGACCATGTTAGGAATTAGTATTATTAAATACATTTTAAGGCTTATTTGTAATCTATTTATTTTGAGATATAGAAATGCAAACAATATATGCAAACAATTTGCACGTTGTTGTAAAACGTAGTATTAAAAACTATTACATGGCTTCAGATCTCGAAAGATTTTATTTCTCTGAACCCTTTGGCCATGAAAACCTACAGATATATTAATATAAAGTAATTTATGTTTTTCAGATGACTTAAAGGGATAAACTGCAGAATCCTCTACAGAGTTACTCAGAAGTAAATCCCACTATGTTCACTGGGGCTTGCTCTCAAGTAAGCGGGCATAGGATTGCATTGTTTGTTCACAGTGCTAAGGGGAATCAACGTAACTATTTCTAGCAGACCAAATATGCCACCTTTTTGCTCAGGATGATTACATTATTGAGAAGTGAGAATCTCCTTTACAAATGCCTATAAGGCTGCAAATCTATGCAGGGTGATCTGTCAATAAGCGTCACTGAACACAAGAGCACTCACTTCTGAGTAAACATGTCCTGAAGCAGCTGCATGTGTGCACATTTCAATCTGATGGCAAAACCTCTCTTGCAATTTGTTCACTCGTAGTCCCTATGCCTCTGATGGAATCCAATCTCTAAAGACTACACGACACTTGACAACAGGATATTTTGGATTGCTGGCACCTTTAGCCCTCACAACTGTGCCTAGATATTGCTATACTTGTTTCCAGTAATGTGAGTTCATATATTTCATGCATGCTCAAGGCATTTTGCTTAACGTGGAATATTCACATGTTGCTTACTCTTCTTTCTCCTCTATGGTCCATCGGATATCCACAATAAGCGCATGACAATTAACTAAAAAAACTATCTACAGATGGAGAGGGGATTCTGAATAAGAGGGGGAGGGTAGGTTTGGGATATGCAACATTCTTAGATGTAAAGAATGGTTGGTACTAAAGACATTAATGATCCAATCCTATCCCTCATTAACACTGGTACATCGGCACAAGGGAAGTGGCTTTTTAATCACATCTCAGATCTGTTCTGAGGTGTGGGGAGGCCTGTGACCCACTCTACAGGCCTCCTTGCACCTTGGAACAGGTCTGAGATGCAATTAAAAGCCACTTCCGGTTTCAACAAAAACTGGAAGTGGCTTCTAATCGTGGCTCAGACCTGTTCTGAGGCGCAGGGAGGCCCGTAGAGTGGGCTGGAGTCCTCCCCATGCTTCAAAACAGGTCTGAGACATGATTAGAAGCCACTTTCGGTTTCAGCTTTCACAGCGCAATCCAATACTAAATTCAGCCGGTGGAACAAGCGTTCCTCCAGCCGAAGACGTCAGGACCTTCCAAGCAGGGAAGGCCAGCGCAAGGCCTGCCTGCCTTGCTCCGCCACCCAGTCCGTCTCCTGCCCGCCGACAGACCCAGGTAACGATCCAGCAGAGGGGGGGGCGTTCGGGAGCAAACGGCGGGGGCCAATAGGCCCAGCCGATCGGGGAGGTGGCGGGTATCGGCCTCGGCTGAATCCTGACCCCCGCAGATCGGCTGAGTCATTACATGGCCACCTCTGACTTCCGTCAGTAAAGTAGCTGGCGGAATTCCGAGGATGCCAATCGGCCCCAGCCTCAGTTACACCCAGGGAAGGGGACAAGCGTCCCCTTCCCCAAATATACTTTCCACCATGGGGTGCCTGCCCGTGGTGGAGCTCAGGATCCGGCAGGTGGCCACGGCCACCCGGAGGATCTTTAGAACAGGATTGGGCTGTCAATCACATACCACCCCTCCCTGGTATGTCATCCAGTGCGGGCCGGACCCCCGCAACCCCCTAGTGTCTGTGGGAGAATTAGCACTGAGAAGCTATCTCTGTAACTCAGCAAATATGCAGAGTGCTGGATTTCCTAGGATTCTAATTAGTTCTTGGGGTATAACAGGTTCTAATGCAAGCATGAGAAAGAAAACAGAAACCTATGATATGCACAGAGAAATGGGAAGCGTTGGCCGAGATGCAAGGACATGGCTGTGAATTGACTGCCATAATGGAGAGAGGGAAGTACTAACGGATTACTGAAAAAAAAATGACTTGGATTCAGCAAGCCCTATAATGCCTGGTTCAGTGATTTGTTGGATTGTGAATGGGCAAGAGAGGAGCAACAAGCCTACACAGAGGCGTCACTAGGACGCGCATCACCCCAAGGCGGGGGGCGCGCGTCACCCTAGTGATGCTCCCCACTAGAACTATCGGCGCGGCCATAGTTTTGCGCCGTGATTTTTTGGGGGGCCCACCCGGCTGCACCCTGCTCTGGGTGCCCCCCCGCCCCTTCGTGTTGCCCTCTGGATGCTCCGAGGCCGGCCCAGGAGCCGGCCTCAGAGCGTCCGGCCTGGCCGGCACTTCGTTGTGTGCCAATTCGTTGTGAACTTTTACTGTTTTCACGCATGCGCAGAGACCGTTTTGAGGGCAAGGGGCTGCCCTCTTGCCCTCAAAACGGTCTCTGCGCATGCGCGAAAACAGTAAAAGTTTGCGACGCATTGGGCCTTCTTTCAGAAGGCCCTGGAGTGCCGGCCAGGCCGGACACTCCAAGGCTGGCTACCGGGCCGGCCTCAGAGCGTCCGGAGGGCGACGCGCGTCACGGAGGTGACGCGCGCAGGGGTGCGCGCATCACCCCTTTGCGCGCGTCACCCCATGGAGCCCGCTCCCGTCGCTTGACGGGAGCGATGCCATTGAGCCTACATGCTCCCTTCTCCTGTTTCTCTTTCTTCTTCTTCCCATATATCCAGCTAAATGTAAAGCTTCCAGTTTTACTAAACCACAGTTTCCTGTGAAGTTGAAACATGATCAAACTGTGGTTTGATATCTTAGTTTGTAGGGAGCACTTAAACCAGTTTCCTCGTTGGATGTCACAGGAAACTGTAGTTTAACTAACCAGGAAGCACTGAATTTAGACAGATGTAAGAGGATAGGAGGAAAGGGGGAGGTGGAAAGAAGAAGCTTCCAGGCTCATTGCTCCTTCTCACTCATTTGTGATCCAAGAAACTATGGTTTGTTGGATCATCTGAATAGATCTACGTGTATACATGTTCATGCATGCGTTTGAGTTTCCTTTTTTTCCTACTGGCAACAGTTGGGTCAGGGGTGACCAACCTTCCACCATGAGGGCCTCTGCATTTTCAAGAGTTGTGTAGAAGACAGAATCTTGGCAGCTGCAAGTGCTGATGGTGCTGCTAAAGCAGCTGCACCTGCTGAAATGCCCTCACCTATACAACCATTCAAGGGTCAGGAGCATTCATGTTGAAAGCTTGGCCACCCCTGAGTTGGACAATGACTTTTGGGAACTGAACACATGTGATGAAGTTAGCCATTGGAAGTTTATGTATCATAAAATGCATTTGTCTTTAAGGTGCTGCAGGACTCATTTTTTGAATGTTAAGTAACTTTGGCATAGTATAGGGATAGCCAGTTAAATATAAGTTTCCACTTCCATATGGAGAAGCCGTACATGGCCATAGAAACCACATTGGTGTGACTACTGATTTGCTCTTCTATGGAAGCTCTCTCCAAATCACTTAATCCTTATTTGCACTTATTGATACTCCAAATGTATAACATTAAAGCATTTTCATCACATGCTCTTTCATAATGAAGCAGGAGCCCTGCACCTGTTAGAAAATCTGCCAAATCCAGGTTATTTCTAGTGAGTCAATACTCATCTGCAGTCAACACTTATCGTAATTAACCCTGCATAATTAACACAGTATGTGAGAAATTTCTAGATAAGTGGCTGATTGAAACTTATCATATGCATAAGTTGGCAGTTAATAAATTGGAAGGGTGTCTAAATTGATATATGGGTCCCAGGAGACTCTTAAGTGTGGCATGAGAAGAGCAATGAATGTAAGAATAGTATGGATATCTAGCTAATCCCTCTATATGCATTTAGGCATTTTACGATTGTACGTACGTACGTACGTATGTATGTATGTATGTATGTATGTATGTATGTATGTATGTAAATAACACTTTTCCTACACACTCTTTTGATATGCCGACACGCTGAGCTGATAAGTTGCAGAGCCTCTGTGGGGGAGTGGAACTGCAGTTGCACTTGAGTGAGAGTCAAGGTTGCCTGTCAGCTGAAGCGTGGTGAGGCGAACGCCAGAGAGAGACCTGGAATGTGAAAGAAACCATCTAGAATGGGGTTCTACAAAAGATTAGAACATTATTGTATTGTAAAAATCCCTTGGGGTTTAGAAAGCCTGTCCATGTAAACTGCCTTTGAATTAAAGTCAGAAGAGAAATCCGATGACCAAAGGAAAGGTGGTATATAAATGTTGTTGTTGTTGTTCAGTCGTTAAGTCGTGTCCGACCCTTCGTGATCCCATGAACCATATCCCGCCAGGCCTTCCTGTCCTCCACTATCTTCCTGAGTTCGCTCATTTTCATGTTCGTTGCATCGGTGGGTATATAAATACTGGTGTACTATTATTATTATTATTATTATTATTATTATTATTATTATTATTATTATTATTATTATTAGGAGCTGCTCCACTGGATCTGAGTGTGATCAAGCCTGGAAACAAGGAGTGCCCTAAGTAGAGAGCCCTGAGAGATTTTAGAAGTTTTAGAAGTGGGTTTTCTCTGTGCCAGGTGCAAGGGAATGACAACGGGAAACAGGTTATCTTGTTGTCTTGTGCTCCCTGAGGCATCTGGTGGGGCCACTGTGTGATACAGGAAGCTGGACTAGATGGGCTTTTGGCCTGATCCAGCAGGGCTCTTCTTATGTTCTTATGTTCTTATGAGATGACAGAAGAATCCTCGCCTATAATGCAAAAGTCTTGTGTTCTCTGAAAGCACTTCACCTGCAACTAAGTACAAGAGTTCCTTTGCACCAACTCTGGACCAGCCTGAGGTCACTTTTTGACCCCTGAACAGAAGCCACACCTTTTCACCATTGAGAGCCAAGCCTAGAGACCTTTGTATAAGTCAAAAAATTGCCCCTCATCCTAATCAAGCTTTTCTTAAAAGACAGAGATACTGTTGGCTTGGCCATCCTGGACCATTCAGACTCCAAATCTTTTGCTTTGGTTTGTCTTGAAGGGAATAATTTATCTACTGAAACCGCCAAGCTTTGCACTAGCTTTCCCTTGCATTTTGGAACAGCGGGATTTTGCTTGATCTATGACTTCTTGGTCTTACAATCACTTCTACCGCTGTCCAGTCATTTTGGTTTTGTTGGACTTTTTTTCCTTTTCCCTCTCAATTCCTCTGCCTTTTTGGCTGAGAACTCCTGGTAACTCAGCGGCTTGCCTTGATTCTTTGGCCAAACTCCATGGAATTCAAGTGACCAATGTTGTAGGCAAGCTACCCCTCCCCAAATATTCTTATCTCATTCCTCGCTCCCCCCCCGAACCCCCACCTTTTTATCCCATCAAAATCCATCCAAGATTCACGGAGATACAGTAAATTTTGAACCCCTAGAGAAGCGGCAGCAGCAAAAGTTCACTCTGTACCTATTTAATCCTCATAACCTTCTCTCTCTTTGGAAGTTTCTAAAAAGTGGTATTCCTTTAATTCAAAGCAGTGCATTATCCTGTAGGAAATACTGTTTTCCTGAATTCCCTTCATGGTTATGGCACCGGATCCTTATCAGGGATCAACGGGGTGTCCCTGCGGAGGGGTCCCTCCACAAAAGGGTCCCCATCCTGACACTTTGGTGGAGTTAGTCTCCAGCAGAGTTCAGAGACTCCTGGTACAGTGCACATATTCTTGCAGCTTGTAAAAGGCGTGGGGGTCTTCCCCACGCACCCTTTCTGGGGTCTAGGAGAGAGCTGGTAAGTGTGTGGTTTAGCCCCTTTGCCACCCTCTGCCTGGACACAGGAGGTTGACTGAAGGCCAAGCGCTGGGAATGCTGAGGGCATTGGGAGCGGGCCTCCTGCCAAGAGTCTGCACAACCAGGAGTCCAGGGAAACCATTTTAAACCATAATCTATAGCTGACAACAACAGCTTCCATTCTGTGATGCTCTCGAAATAGCTTCCTTCTACCTGGGAGGCCATTCGGGGGCAGGGAAAGGGGGGTCTCCAGGAACATGGGAAATCTTGGGTTAGTGCCACTGCTCCCTGGAAAGCCATTACTCCTTCTCTGTGTGTCTCATCTCCCACTATCAAATCAACCATTTGTCTTTCACCCTGCAATCCTGACTCTGGTGTCCTTTGCTTCTCTCATGCAAATGCCTATCTCCTCAACCATTGTCCTATTCAAACACCTTTTCCCATTTACATAGTTCCTGATCTGGCCTGCTACATTTAATTCAATTACTTGCTTCCCTCCTGCCTGACTGACAGCCTTCACCTGAATGTCTATCATTGTATACCTGGTGCCAGTGGGGCAGAGACTCATTGAATTGGCACTTTTACCAATCAATTTGGAAATCCTTGTCTTTTGTGTCTACAGGCTACACAAAAGACCCCATTCATAAAACCCCGGAACACCACACCTCACCTGAGGTGGGGGGCCTGATCCCATCACCCCAGGCATACAACCTTCAGACCCCTCTTCCCATTGGCTACCAGTTCCCATCCCCATTGGCCCCAGTTAACACAAAACACAACACTTCTTATTGGTTCTTTTAATAAAGTTATCTTTTTATTGGTTAAACATTTCACATCTGCTGCTGCTGCTCTCATTGGTGCAAAACTTCAATCCGACCTTCCATTGGCTGTATCAACGTGCAACTTCTTGGATCCTCTCCCTTATTGGTTCTCCTTTGTTGTGTACTTTGTAAAAACAATGTATTCCATGGTCTTTTCTGAAATAATGAAATGTATAAAACCTTTTGTAAATGATTTATATGTTACACTTTCTATCTTATGATCGTGTCCTCGCTAGCTGAGTAAAAGATCTTTCTTTTTACAACGTTGGTTCTTTTTGAGCTCATTTTGATGCCTCTGCGAAACTGCAGATCTCTCTCTCTCTCTCTCTCTCTCTCTCTCTCTCTCTCTCTCTCTCTTTTCTCATTTTTGGGGTACCCTCTCCATCCTTGGAGCCTGGTGTCTGCTCACCGAATCACATGAACTGAAGTCACCTGTACCCTTGGGGTGCTTACAACACCAACTTCAGCTCAGCAGAGGTGTGCCTGGAGTATCTTATCTTCCTTTCTCGAATATGGCCTATTGGTGGTGCAGCTTATTGTGTGTTTCTCCCATTCATCTGACTAACCTCTCCACAATCTTATGGATAAAGGCTCTGTGAAAACCATTGTTCTAAAGTTCTTACTTTCCATTTAAATCTACTTCTCAAACCAGTTTGAAAGGGAATCCAGGCTCTTTCCTTTTGACCCTTTTGGTATACAGCATGTAGGCAGTCCATCATACCCTACCAAATATAGAAGAACGGGGACCCTTTCATTGTATTTAAAATCATTTGAATATTTTATTTTATATGGGTCCCCTCCCTGACTTGGAGATCCTAGTTTGGGCAGTGGCATAGCTATACTGGGGCGGCAGCAAGTAGTTCTGCAAGACGCTGTTACATCAGAGTGAACGCCCCCCCCATCACCACCGGAGCCATTCTGGCAGCAACAGGGGAGTGTCCCAAGCATTGCTAGCAGCAAGAGATAGGATTGAGCTGTTATTCTTTAATAGCACCCCATTAGGGGTCAGAACCACAACCTCATGTTGGTCTGTTAGAAATGAAAGTACAAGGGACAGGACTGACTCCGGATACCCTCTTCCCTCTTCCTGCTCCCTACACCCATGATAGTACTGCCCCAATTTAAGACACTGCACTGTACAAATGTAAAGTTGTACTCCTATACTCATTTTCTCAGGAGTAAGTCCCATTGAGCTCAGTGGAACTTACATCGCAGTAGACATGCATAGGATTGTGTTGTAAGTGCCATTTGATTGGCATGACTGGGTTTCAAATGAATGCAGCCATTTGGGGCAGTGGGCAATGCTGAGCAAGAGGGGTAGAGATGCAGGGGTATAGCAGCTGTCTATGTCACCACGGTCCTGCCAGTCAGCTTTCGATTCATAAATTCACAACTGTATTATGTTCAGGAAAAAAAAACCCACATGAGGGGGCATAGGACAGTTCTGCATAGGGCACAGTGCAGTTCTGAGAAGGCAAAGTTTTTCATCATGTTAGATTTCTAAAAGAGAAATAATAACGGTATACCTTACATTCACTCTTCCTATCCTACATTTATTTTGGAAGAGGTCTCGTTGATTTCGATGGAATTAACTTTCAAGTAAACATGCTTTGCATTGCAACCATATTTTTAACACGTGCAAAGAGCTTTTAGGAGTCCCTCTGTTTGAATATCTGAAAATGGAAAGGTGTTCTGCAAAGGGTGGGGGGAAATCAAATTTCCTCTGAATGGCAGAAACAAGCCAGAGCTAGCCTGCCACTCCACCCCCCCCCCATCCCCACAGGCACAGAGGAAGCCCAGCAGCCTGTTTAACAGCTCCATCAGAAGAGAGACATTTGGATCCCATTTTTCTTTCACAGCTCTCCAAAGTGCCTCTTCAGTCCATATGCGCCATGCAGTTCAGAGCTAACCCTGGCAGAAACACCTCACACGCAAATTTGCTGCCACGTTTGCCGCTTCTCTTCATTGCTGTCACAGGGACAACAAACAAAGAGGGAGGAGAAGGGAAAAGCAAAGGACAAGGGGGAGTAACTGACGTGTTTGAGGCTTTTTTTTTTTTTTTGCAAGAGCCCCTGAGGCAGACAAGGTCGCACAATTCGAGAGGACTATTTCCATGCTACCAAGCCTTACTGTACCTCGTTGCTGCAGCAGCTGTTGAACTTGAGGGCTGCACCGGCTCAAAAACACGCTGAGGAGGACCAAGAGAGGAGACAAACTTGCCCGCCTCATTGCTCCTCAGAGCTGCAGAACCTGCTACCTCTCACCTTTCCTGGCTAGCGAAATGAGTGAGGAGACGTTGCCTGCAAGAAGAGAAGATGGTGAAGCCCTTGCTGCCACAGGGAGGGGACCACAGAAGGACACACCTATGTGCAAGGGGTTGCAGCCAATGCGTGCAACTGGTCTTGGCGCCTGCTGTGTCAGCCAGGTAGTGCCCTAGTGTGTCTTGTGCTGTGGCAGCAGCAGCCCAACCCACTTGAGCTTGTTCGGGACCAGGCACAGCCGGTGCAGCAGGCCCAGATGCCCATGCAGGGCTGCAGTTCGTGACCCACAATTTGGGAACTGCTGCTGCATTAACATGTATGGAAATTAGATCAATTAGCGATGAGCTGTCGATCGAAAGGTCGGCAGTTCGAATCCGCGACGGGGTGAGCTCTCGTTGCTTGGCCAGCTCCTGCCAACCTAGCAGTTCCAAAGCATGTTAATGCGAGTAGATAAATAGGTACCGCTTGCAGGAAGGTAAACAGTGCTCCGTGTTCCAGCCGCATGCTACGCGCTGCAGCAAGGAGAGTCACGCCGGCCACATGACCACGGAGGCGTCTTCGGACAACGCTGGCTCTTCGGCTTTGAAATGGGGATGAGCACCACACCCTAGAGTCGGACACGACTGGACTTAATTGTCAGGAGTCACCTTTACCTAATATCAGATTAATCTGATAAAATGATTATATTTCCTTTATTATTCATTTAGACTGCTTAATAAAGGAATTTGAAATCATCAAAAAGACAATGTAACAAATCTCAACACCACACTGAACTCTCATAGCAATGTTGGTCTCTATAGTTTGGTATCAAATTACACAGAGAGACTTGATTCAAATTTAATTGGCAAAAAAAAAAAAACATCCATACAGCAGGATTGCACTAATTCTCTTATATCTGAAACATCTTTGGTTGGAGGAAACCAAACAGAGAAGCTATATTTCAAAGATAGGGAGGTTTTTTTTTATTCCCCCAGCCTCTGACCTGTTGCTAAAGAGGGGTTGCACTTGTCCCAGGGAGCTGTGTGTAAGATGCTTCTCCACTCTTTTTGGTACAAAAAAAAGATTTTACCTATACTTTAAAGACTCCACTGGCACCATAGAACAAAAACACCTAATTCATTCACACTTTACAGATAGTACAGGGTAGGTGAGATAGAAAAGAGGGATAAACATACAAACACAATCATTTCATATACAAATAACTTAAGTCATATTACCTATCTTTTGTCTATGATGATATAGTCCAGGCAGTATAACTGAAGAAGAAAAGAAAACGGAAAATAGGGGAAGACAAAACACCCAGCTTGACAATAGGTAAAGGTATCCCCTGACAATTAAGTCCAGTCGTGTCCGACTCTAGGGTGTGGTGCTCATCTCCATTTCAAAGCCGAAGAGCCAGCGTTGTCCGAAGACGCCTCTGTGGTCATGTGGCTGGCATGACTCTCCTTGCCGCAGCACGTAGCATGCAGCTGGGACACGGAGCGCTGTTTACCTTCCCGCAAGCAGTACCTATTTATCTACTCGCATTGACATGCTTTGGAACTGCTAGGTTGGCAGGAGCTGGCCAAGCAACGAGTGCTCACCCCATCACGGGAATCGGTTATGGTTATCGCTTATGGTTCAGCGGTTTAACCCACTGCGCTGGCCTCAGCTTGGCCTCATCTTGACAATAGAGTTTGGCAAAAATCAAGCACTCCTTTCTGCCACCAAACGATCCTTTCCATGGATTTGTGCTGCAGAAGCATTTACAGTTATGTGAATTGCAGACGCTGAGGTTGGATATTACTGCGCAGGGTAACATGATCTCAAAGAATTAAGGCTCAATCTTATTGGGGCCTTGTGCTGCTGGAACTAACATTCCAGCAGCACAAGGTCCTTTCTGGCTGTCGCAAATGAGATGCCATTCAGTGTGGCCAGGCCGCCACCATCACCACAAGTGGCAAGCGGCCATGGCTGCTCATCAGTGGCCCACCAAGAACCCTCAGCACCAGTAAGTCAGCGTGATGGATAGGAGGGATGTCTCGGGCTCGGGGACGTCCTCCCCGGCAGGCTGCCCGGGGACTTCTGAGGAAGGCCCACTGCGCGAACGTTATTTATAACATTCTTTTGCGCATGTGCAGACTGTTCCTGAGGGAAAAGGGCAGCCAGGGGAGGCAGGGCGTGCGTGTGCACGCAGGGGAGGCGACGCGCGAGTGTGCGCGCGTCACTTTTCTGTATGCGCGTGCGCACGTCACCTTTCTGCGCACGCATGCACGCGTCACCACGGGGCGCCTCGCCAGGCAACAGCGACACCTCTGTTCCCGGTTGGCTTCTTCCCATGGTGGCCTCTTGCCGCTTTCTTCGTCTGGGCCAGCCAGCTGCATCCTCTGCATCCGGCCAGGAATGTATACTGGCTCACTCGTGAACCTCGCGCAGGTGCACAATTCCTGAGAGCTCCATCTTCAGAATTGTCCGGGGAGTTCCAGATGATTCCGAAGGACTCCCAGGTGTTGTATGCCTGTGCTAGGCTTGCGCACGCATGCGAGCCAGTAATCAGTCCCAGCTGGCGGTGGAGGATGCAGCTGGCTGGGAAAAAGCAGGGACAGTGCCGGTTTTTGGAGCCACCTGGGATGCCGGGGCTGGCTGGGACGGCGGCTGGAAACCTGGACTGTCCCGGCCAAACCAGGACATCTGGTAAACCTAGTAGGCTACAATCCTATGTTCTTGGAAGTAAGCCCCGCTGAACACTGTGTAAATTACTTAGTAGACAGGCATAGAATTGCACTCAGAGGAGGACCCAGACATTTTACGCCCCTGGCCCCCCACCTTTACACCCTTCCATAAAACTGTCATAACCCCTGTCATAAAACTGTCAAAATTAGGTTTCGGTTTTAATAAAGTTTTAATTGGGTTTTTTTAACGTTTCCGGTGTTTTTTTTACTTTTAAGGGGCTTTTAAGGTAGCCGGGGGCATTCTCGGAGGGGCGCGGGGCATGTGTGTGCTTTGAGGGTACTTATCTTGTCTCTGCGGGGCTCAGGCAGCTTCTTTGGGGCACTCGCAGCATGTTCTCATTACGGCCATTTGAACGGGCGGAACTGTCTAGGACTCTCTGTCTCGCTGGTCTTGCTGGTCGGTCCTCCAAAGTCCTAGACCGGCCTGGAGGACCAACAGACCATCGAGATGGAGAGAGAGTCCTGCCCATCCAAGATGGCGGTGCCGGAAGTTCCGGTCCGGAACGAGATCATGCTGCCTGCACCCCGCAAACACAAGATAAGTACCCCAAAAGCACACACACCCCGGGGGCGCACGCGAGTCTGCTGCCGCCCTGGGAAGCAGCGGAGGGGTGGCAGCATCCCGCGAAATAGTAAAAAATAGATTAAAACAAAGGGAAAAAACGGAAACTTTAGGAGGCCTACGCCCCCAAACAGCCTCCAGCGCCCCTACGCCCTGGGGCCCTGCCCCCCGCTCCCCTAAAGACGCCTCTGATTGCACTCTTAACATATATTATTGCCCAAGGCTGCTATCCTCAAGTGAACCTTCCTTTGGCATTAGTAATCAATTTTGCATCAAGCCCCTGGAGAGAAGGCCCATTCAGCATTCTGGGAGAGGAAAGGGGAGGGGGAGTAACCTTCAAAGCTCCTGCAGAAGGAAATTTTTCTTTGTCACTATTTTCTCTATATGTTTGTGTGATTATGTAGAAAATAATCAACTTCTACTTGATATTCATGAAGAGCAAATGTGTTTGTCTCAGAATGTGTTCATAATGATTTAATAAGAGCCACCACTGCAGTTTTGTAGATGAATTGTCACCAACCGGAATTTTTTTTTTTTTTAATGAAATGATTTCATTCATAGATTTTCTTCAAATGCTCCCTTCATAATACCACCGAAGCATAAGCACCATTGAGCATGTATGCTGATGGATTGTAGGGGGGGTGCAAATCCGGGGATGGCCGGCGCAAATCCGGGGAGGCCGTGTAAGTCCAGCCGGGCCCAGGAAGGGGCTTTGGATATTGGCAGAGTGCGACATCAATATCCCTGCCCATCTCCCGGGCTCGGTGGTCGAATCACCCCCTCCCCTGCCACCCTGGCCTGCCCTCCCCACACCCTACCCTGACCAGCGCAGGACTTACCTGCATCCATCGGCAGTGACTCCAGCCTTCGGTGGAGCAAGTGGTGCCAGCTATGGCGGCGCTTACTTGCCAGGTGCTGCAAACATGCCTTACGGTACGCTTGCGACACCTTCCCTCTATCTATCTATCTATCTATCTATCTATCTATCTATATATATATATATATATATATATATATATATATATATATATATATATATATATATATATATATATATATATATATAAACTCAATTCCCCATCCATTTTTGCTAATTACTATCCTAATTCTATCTATCCTAAATCTACTATCCTATAATGGGGGAAATGTGAAATTATGCCCAATATAGTATTCTGGTTTATCATTGTATCTTTCTTTTTCCCCACATATAAGCAGACTACATTTTGCAACTGAAATAGGCATGAAAACTGGGGACTTTAAGGGTCTTTGCATTTTGGTTTAAAAATAATGCTGTCTACGTCTTAGAAGTTCCTTAGTGCAGTTCGTGTTCAGGTTGATTGCATTACAAAAAATCTGTAGGGATTTACTGGAAAGTGCCTTGTTTCTAAAACTGAACATGCTTGGAATCACTAAATGTAGGCAAACAAACATTTATGCTTGTTCAACACATATTTCTTCAAATCAAATGGATAATAATATGCTTTAAAAAAGCTACTTGAACATAAATTTAAAATGAAGATATATGGTTTTGCATTTTTGGTCACCTGTCTGAGCTTGCACAAATATTTTTTTGCAGGTGCAGTTGGAATGCTGCCACCTTATTTAGTGTGTTTCTGTTCTAACTGTGGTCTATAATCTGCTTATTTGCTAAACCAGCTTCTACGGGGTTTACATGTTTGTAGCAACAAAACCAACAAAGCCGCTTAAGGCAATTTGAAGACTAACCAAGTTATTGTTGCAGGGGCATAACTAGGGTGGGGCCTGAGGGGCAGCTGCCCTGGGTGCAAGCCCAGGGGGGAGGTGCAACCCTCAGGTCCTACCACCTAATGGCTGCCCTCGCGTTCGGCTCGGGACGCTCCGAGCCAAACGTGAGAACTGCCAAGTCCTCCAGCCTATGTGCGCCCCTCTTCTCTTCAAGAGAAGAGAGGCACGTGGAGGCTACCGATAGCGCCGAACCCATCATGTGACGTCGCTTCCGGGGCGCAGCAAGCTCCCATGCCCTGGGTGGCACGGGAGCTTGTTACGCCTCTGTATTGTTGCATAAACTTTCATGAACTTCAGTCAACATCATCAGATGAAGTGTAAACTTCAGAAGGCAGGCATAGATACATGGTTATAGAACTTGATTAAGGCTGGTGATCATGGATTCAAACCTTGTGATCATGGATTCAAACCTAGATTATCAATTCTAATCAACTGACGGTCACTTCAGTTTCCCGTTGATTTTTGTCTGTTGAAGAATTGTCACATTAAGACCTGCAACAGAGTGTCCTGGAAGTTTAAAAGATTCTCAGACTGGTTTCTGAATGCTGCAATTTTGGAAATCAGTTGTGTGTCCCTTTATTTTTATTTTTGCTCAGAGATTGCTAGGATTGGTCCTATGTAGGTAGCAGAAGGGCACATTGGCAGATCATAGCATATATATCATGCTGGAAAATATGGAAGTGGATGGGCATCTGGTATTGGAGCTGAGATTATTCAGGCTGTACTGATGCCATCTGAGTAGATATGGGGACAGAGGTGGCCTTGGGTGGCAGGGTCTGGTTTCATGTTTACATTGTGGACTGTGATGTGACCCCCCCCATCCTCTCTTACAACACTAGTGATAGCTGACTCATCGGTACTGATAACATGAAACTAATGGATACATGCCAAATGTGGTCATGAGAAATGGCTTGTAGTTCATTGCACATTTTAGACAGAATTTAGTAACCAAAGAATTTGTTTGCACTCTGGAGCAGGAATGCATCGAGCAACCGAGCTGGCTGTTACTCTGTCATTTTCTTTTCCAGAAGCCTCTCGGATCTGACAATATATCAAACAAATTATGAGATTTGTTTATGTTTACAGGCTTCCCCCCTTTTTTTTCTTTTTAAAGTTTGCTTTGAAGGCAAGGAAAATTAATTGAAGGAAGCTCATGCACTGTGAGTGGCTTCATCATCTTTGCTTTGTTATTTTGTTTTTGAAGAACAGCCTGGTGAGACAACTGAGGCATTATGACAATCAATACTAATCACTTAATGTCTCTGCATGCTGTGCATGTACTCATCAGAGAAGCTCTTAATGAGGTGCAGTGTGGGCCTTATTCTCATTCTGACCTTGCACTGATACCAAGCTATTGGATTTGATGAAAATACTTTAATACAGAGGAATAGTTTGGGGGGCATTGATGATTCAGCCAAAGCAAAGCATTTTTAAGTCTCACTGAATTCAGTGGGAGAGTTACATTTTCCCATTGGAACCAGTAGAGTTAGAAGTGCCAAACAGAGGCAGCATCATGTCCTATGTTTAGTGCCAGGCACTGCAATAACAATACGAGTTTTTTTGGGAAAGAATTGTGACATTGTATGCCAAATGATATGTGATGCTCAGTTATGCATATGTTCTCCCGTATATTGTTTTTCGTTCTAACACATGCAGCCATGGAAACTGCAAAAGAAAAGATCAGCACAGTGGGGAAGGGCTTCGTAACCCTTTCCCCTCTCGTGCAGTTTCTGCAAAAAAAAAAAAAATGACCCCATCCACGACCTATTTATTCAACTTGGCAGCTGGGTTTTCCATAGGAAAACTGCAAAAATTCTTTCCTGAAAGCTCAGGAAATTGAATTGCAAATGGAATTCTTCCAGTGATTTTGTACCTGCCACCCTCAAACGCTTTCTAATCTAACACCTTGCTACAAGGCAACATCCCAGCTCTTTCAAATCAATCCACACGAGTCTGGACACCTCTTGGATGTTTTAAACTGACACTACAGCCCAGAAAGCAGAAATGAAAAGGCAATCCATTCTAACAAGACAGAACACACCGATGTAGAAAGTGAACCTTTGCATTTTCAAATTATTTTTGTTAAGAATATTTATATACTGCTTTTCAACAACAAAACATTCACAAAACGGTGTGCAGAGAAAATCAAATAAATAAATGGTTCCCTGTCCCAAAAGAGCTCACGATCTAAAAAAAAAAAGATGCAGAAGAAATACCAGCCAACAGCCACTAGAAAAGACACTGTGATTAGAGACAGTTCTGACTTCATCTGCAGAAAAGGAATTAATGTATTTCTTCAAGACATCACTTAACTATTAAAGGCATAACAGTTAAGGAATAACATAACTATTGCCCTAACGTTTGGTGCTTTTTTGTTAATTTGTTGTACTGGGGCTTGGAAGTATAACTATTGCACCAGTGGGTGGCACTGTTAGGACCAGAGGCGTCGCGGCAGCTAAGGCTGCCTGGAGCACCTCGCCGCCGGGGAGGGGGCGACTGCTTGCGCGCCCGCCTTCTCCCCCAAAAGCCCTGGAGCATCCACCACGACCGGCAGCCAGGGCTTTCTGAAGGCAGCCGCTGCGTCGTGGCTTATTTATACTTTTTTTTTCTGTACATACGCAGAACGTAACGTTCTGTGCGGTTCTGAGGCCGGGCAGATGCTCCAGGGGAATGCCGCCCAAGCCGCGGAGCCGCCCGGAGCCACCGCTCCTTTCGCTCCGCCCTCTGTACGCCTCTGGTTAGGACTAAACAATCAATAAATCAATATGAACCTGAGGGTACTGCTGGGCTTATACCGGATATGGTTATTGACTGTTCTAACACAAATTGTTAGTTGCAAAACATGGGCAGTCCAATCTTGCGTAAAGATACATGGCTGGCCTAAAGGGCAAGCCGCCGTATCCAACGCCCTTCCCGGGCCACATCGGCATAGTGAGAAGGAGATGTTTGTCCCCTTCCCCGGGTGTAGGGCTGCCCGGTCCAAATGGACCTTCTTGGAAGTATGTCGACTTGGGATATCAGTAGAGCATGCCGTCGATAACCCCGTCCTTCCTGGCCCAGTTCAGCCAATTCCCCCTCCCTCCCTGCCTGTTCCGCCCTCCCCCTGCTCCTGCATTGACCGGTGCAGGATTTACCTCCACCGGTGGGTGTCGGGTCCAGTGGGTGGCAGAGGGAGGGCTGCAGGCCTCTGTGCCAGCAGCCCTTACTCTCCAGGTGCCGTAAATGCGCTTTGTGGTGCTTTATGACACCCTGCACCAGTGGAGTGCGAGCTCCGCCGGCGCGAAGTTGCGCAGGACTGCACACAGTAATAAACATTTAGATATGAAATTCTAGGTGGAGTTTGTCCTGCAGCAGGAAAAAGAGGTTGAGAAACACATCAACTAACTACTGGACAAGTTCTTCCAAGGTTATGAAAGTTATTAATGGCATGTTCATATGCTGAGTACAAGCCAATGCACAATGCTGAAGTATAATTTATCTGGGCATGGTACAAACTTGTAATATGGACCCCTCTCCTTACCTCCTTGCCCCCCAATACTCTAAACTTCCTCTACCCCTTATAGGGGTTGGCACAGATAAACTTGGATTGTCATTGGATGGCAACCTGTCGCTTGGAGTGCGAATATTTGAAAGGGGGAATAGACAATAGCTGGGTGACTCCTCCAACAAAAGTGCCTACACAAAAAGAGGGTGAAGTCTCAGAAGAGTTAGGATCTGAGGCAAGATGATATGCATTCATTTAAATAAATTGTGGCTCATTTATAATCCAAACCACTTTTCTCACGTATGATTGGGATAAGCAGCCAATGACAAATTGAAAAGAAAGGCCTTGTCTGTTTTGAAAAACTGGAGGATTCTTTTGTATCCATCAGTGATGTAGACTCGGACTCAAGTCAGACTCAAGTCGCATCAATGACTTGAATCAGACTTGACTTGGTGATTGTAAAAGACTTGACTCGAGACTTGGAGCATTTTATGACAAGTCGAATTTTATTCAGGTTTAAACCCATTTTCCCCATTAAATAGAAAGGGACTAAAACTTGCAACCAAAGACTCGGGACTTGGGGGCAAAGACTTGGGACTTGACTTGCGACATGGACCCAGAGACTTGGGACTTGACTCGAGACTTGGAATCAGAGACTTATTCCACATCCCTGGTATCCATTAGCTTCTGTCAGTTCCCTACCTTTCTGGCACTAGCGTCGACAGGGGGAAGCGGGGGGGGCGGGCCGCCGGGGGGCGTCGCGCGTATAGGGGTGACGCGCGGCGCCCCTCACTTACATTTTTGTGGTGGAGGTGGGCCCGCCCGCCCTCCCCTGGGTCCGTTTGGCTCCAAAATGAGCCAAAAATGGAGCGGGGAGGGCGCTCCGCTCCTGCGCGTGACGTCACGCGCGGGGGCGGAGCCTCCCCTTAAAGGTGACGCGCGCCCCCGCTCAGGGGTGTCGCGCGTCGTCGCGACGCCCCTGCTTTCTGGTTTCCGATTTGCATGTACCCAGACAAATATGTTAGTGACTGATGATGTCTGCCAACTCCTTAGTGAATAATTTTGCTCCTGGGTTACTGAATTACTATTTTTCCTCTTGTGTACTGGATGTACCTTGGCATCCAACTGCTATGGTTTTGCAGCAACAAATGTTACAGACACTATAGAATTTAAGACAGAATGTGGCCTACATTCTCCTGGCCAATTTAAGGAACTCCTTACTCATTGTGGTGTCTACGTAGGTGCAGCAAGACTTCCACTTCAGTGGTTCGTTTCTGCCCAGAATGGGCACAGGGTTATGGAATGTTTGGAATTTGAGGTGACTGATGTCCCAATCCTATCCCTTACCATTTGTGTGGATACAGCTGTACCATGAAGTCACCTGCTTCATCCAGTGGTGGTGGGGGGTGATGATCAGGGGTCCTACTTGAGCTAAGGATCAAAAGTTTCCTGATCTCTGGGTGGGCCCCCCTGATAGCCTCTGCACCTCCTCAGGCCTACACCAGCTCTATAGCTGGCATACATCTGAGGAGAGTACAGAGGCAGTGTGGGTCAAAATGAGGGGGATAGGATCTGGTGTGAGCATTTGCTGCCAAGATCCACCCCCACTCCCCATCTCCTGTCCTCTGTTGATCCACCCAGAAACTCCCCCACAAAGATGCCAGCACAGGCTCTGCTGCATCCTGTGGGCAGTTGGAGACCATGTGGGGGTGGAGAGGTTAGTAAAAGATTTTTTAACTTATCCTACTCCATGCCTACATGGCCTCGAACGGGTATACTCAGACCTCTGCCAGATACTTTGTTGGCATATGTCCGAGCAGTCGCAAGGGGGTGTGTCGAGGGTGAAATGGTGGTTAGGATATTGGCAAAGAAGGTTCCACAAATAACTGACCACCACCCATCCACAACATTCCCACAAGGCCCTGATCCCTGCCCCCGATCTGCCCACCCCCTACCCCAATCCGCCCACCTCTGCCCCATTCTGCACATCCCCCCACCCCCACCAGTGGCTTACCGATTCTGGTGGGTGTGGTGGGCTCTGGCAGTGAGGCTGTGATGTCACCACCTTTTGCAGCATCATGTGCAAAATGGCAGCCAATGCAGCGCTGTGGGTGCCATCTGCAGCCATTTTTACAATAGAAGAATACCGTTTTGCTATTGTAAATGCCTCAGCAGCCCATCCACAGCCTCATTAGGCTTGGGCTGTTACTGTGACCAGGCCTTTCTTCTGTTCTGGTGGCAGTTGCAAGTATTATCTGCACCTCCAATGCTGTATTTTTTAAAAAAAAAAACACTCTTTTTTTAAAGTCTTCATATCACCTTATCTACCCATTTTTTCTCCCTACAGACCAGCATCCCCAGGTCTCTGCTCAAACATTCCAAACACCAGAAGGTGAGGTGACTTTTACAGGTGATCTTCTTCAAATTGTTCAAATGTACACACACTCCTTGATGACCCCCCCCCCAGTTTGTGCTTTTTGCACAAGGTAGCTTTTCTTATTCTGGAGTTCGATTTTGCGCATGTGCGCGTGCAAAATAATTGAAAGGTCACACACAAAGAACAAACTGTGACTCAGTTCAGCGAAGTACCCATCATCTATTGATGCTTAGTAAATTCCCACCATCCTTCGTAAACTCCCTTCTCCTCTTCAATGTATAGCATTCAGGCAGGCTCCACAATTTTTCTAGAAAGGTACCATCTTTTGTCAAAGAGAGTGGAAAAAAATTCTACTGTGTGATAAAGATATGGTATAAGTTTATTTTATTCACTTCCTGGTGAAAAATGTTCTATTTCACTTTCATTTGTTACAGATAAAACATGTGGTAGTGTAGTTAATGTTTTTTACCTTTTGCTCGGCCTCATCTATGCCCCTTGGATCATTAATTTTAACCACAGCTACTTCCCCCTCAGTTGCAGCAGGAAGCTGTTACATTTTGTAATTCAGAATGTGTTCCTTGCAAATGACAGTGTTTCCGTGCGCTGCAGTCTCCGCATCGTGCAATGACAAGCCACAGCTAGTGCTTTGTTTCATAACAAATTCATTGCTGGTCAAAAAAAGATCAAGCTGGAATGTAAGCCCTGTAATTACCGATAATGCCGTTTGCAATACACCCAAACCCCACTGGTGTATCAGTGTCAGAGTCTAAACTATTTGTACGGTGAGAGATAGCACTGAACGCAAAAGGAAAGGAAATTGAATGGGTAATGATCATTTCTTTAGCCTGGCATTTCTAAGCACGGGCACATTGTAGAGCTCACTTGGCTGCTTTCTGCAAGGGTTAACAATTGAAATGGCAACGCAACAACGATGAGACGTTTGAGCATCGTTTGATCTAATGCATGCTGCATTGAAAACCTCTAATGCTATACACTTGAAAATCACTACTCCAGCGGAAATGCGAGGACAAAAGCAGCAAACGAACATGTTCACAGCTTGTTTGTGACTACAAAGCAGGAAGATCAAAGACCTCATCTAGATTGGGATTTCCTCCTACACTGTTCACCACTGTCTTTTGCTTTTGCCATTTGAGCTTTGTGTAATACGCTCAGGGCCCAATCCTATCCAAATTTCCAGCGGCAATGCAGCCCCAAGCTAAAGGAAAAGACGTTCCATTACCTTGAGGAGCAGGGTGCAGCGCATGCCACTTAGGCACAGTAACTCTGGAAAGTTACTTAGGATTGGGCCCTCAGGCTGCAGTCCTACATATAGGCACCTACCTGGAAGTAAGTCCCTATTGAACTCAGTGAGTAGATTGTGCATAGGACTGGGCTATCAGAAAGCACAATCAAGAAGTAGAATGCTACAGGATTTGACCTCAATCATTCCCCAAAGTAACATTCCTGGTTTTAAAACCTTTTGCAAACTGCTCCCCCCCCCCAAGCTGAACAAGGAACAAAGTAAGCTGGCAAGACTTGTTTACACTTTCCCTGGGGTTTAAGAAGATATTCTATATTTGATTATTTTCTACCTAGGAAAATACTACTCTCTTTATTGAGAATAATGATTCTCATTTGATTATAGTGACTTTACAATATGATCCATATAGATTTGTTTACCATGCACATACGGTTGTTTTTTTTTTTAAGTGCTTTCCAGTGACAATTTATAATTGGTTCTCCCTGCACTTTCTTTCTTCAGGTGCCTTTTTGTATGTAACGCAGTGGGTTAAACCGCTGAACCATGAGCTGTTGATCGAAAGGTTGGCAGTTCGAATCCGCGACGGGGTGAGTTCTCGTTCCTTGTCCAGCTCCTGCCAACCTAGCAGTTCCAAAGCATGTTAATGTGAGTAGATAAATAGGTGGGAAGGTAAACAGTGCTCGATGCTCCAGCCGCATGCTACATGCTGCGGCAAGGAGAGTCATGCCGGCCAGATGACCACAGAGGCGTCTTCAGACAACGCTGGCTCTTCGGCTTTGAAATGGGGATGAGCACCACACCCTAGAGTCGGACCCGACTGGACTTAATTGTCAGGGGTCACCTTTACCTAAAACTAGTACACTCTAAATTACAATCAGTATCTTTCACTGTTGTTATTGTTAGCTACTCTGAGTCTCCCTTGGAGAGGTAAGTGGGTTATGAATAACTGGGCTAACAATAACCCCTGCTAACTGGGCAAGAGGCACTTTTTCAATTGGTGCTCCTCTTTTATTTAGCAGGGGGAGAGTAACTGCTCCCCTTTCACCCCAGCACAGTGTCTTTTCTGGTTGCTGGTAGTGTTCTGCATTTTTTTTTTTAGATTGCAAGCCCTTTTGGGACAGGGAGCTATTTAATCATTTGATTTTGTCTGTAAACCGCTTAGTGAACTTTTTGTTGAAAAGCGGTATATAAATACTGTTAATAATAATAATAATAATAATAATAATAATAATGAACATTACATCAAATCAAGCCATGATCCCTGCCCCTGATCTACTTCTAGCAGCAATCCAGCGACATGTAATTAAGCATGTGAATTCACTACGACTATACGGGCATGTATGTCCTGCCCCATCCTCTTGCAGTGTTGCACCATTGCTTAATTGGGCAAGGGCAGTTAAATTGCACTGCCCATCCCAAGCTGGTCAGCCTTTGAGGTTGTCTTTGCAATGCCAGTGGAGGGTCCCCAGTCTGCATCCCTGAGCTGGGCAGCCTCTGGAGATCAGTTTTGGTCCCACTCCTGCCCACTTGCTTACTCAGGGTGCACACCGTTCTTAATTCTTACAACCCTGTTTCTCACTGTGTCTGCAATTTCTGACTGACCTGGCCATAAAAAAGGAAAAAAAAAACTACTGTCTGGAGTAGACAAAAGCAAAACAAAACACTCCCACAAAACACTAATTCTGCGAGACCATAAAATTCTGATTCAACTCCTAAAGGCTCAACTCCTCAACCAATTAAGTTCATACTATTATTCCAGGTGAGTGGGAGGGTCCATCTCTACAACCAAAGCACCAAATGCCCCAATAAACAGGAGGAGATGCAACAGCAACAGCTGACTTGACTCCTTCCCGGGGAAACACTACCAGCCAATTGGCTGACACACTGGCGTCACTATAGGGGGGGAGGAGCTGTAAATTCTTCCGTGATCGGAGCCTCCGTTACACAGAAGAACAAAGCGCCCCGCCCCCGCGCCTTCCAACCCATTCAAAACGGTGAAAACAACGCGCATTCACCGCTTTGACTGGGTCGGAAGGCGCGGGGGCGGGACGTTTCGTTCTTCCGTGTAATGGAGGCTCCGATCACGGAAGAACTTACAGCTCTGCCCCCCCTGTAGTGACACCAGTGGGCTGACAGTATTTCCCTACCATGTCTCATGCAGAGTGGGGATGAGGCACGAATGCTCTCAGAAGAGGCTATTGGCAAAGACCTGCAATTCTATAAGCAAATACATAAACAACTGTCACTGTTGGATACTATAGAACTGCAGGCAACACAATAGTGACACCTAGTGATGCAATACAAGCACTGCTACATAGCATGCTCAAAAGACCCGCAAAAGGCAAGAGAGCACATCTACATGCTACATCTTCAGGGAACGCACATTTGTTTGAAACACAACAGGTCTGCATCCTCACCCAGGTAACCAATCACAGAAAGTGAAACGATTGTGTAAGTTTCTCCAACCACTGGTGAAAACTATAAATACGAGCCTCTGAAGTTTTGCTGCATTATCAGGGATCATGTAACCCTACTTATAATGGCATGTTGTATATGAATAACACTCTTTTATTTCTCTTCCAGCTTCCACCAGAAATTAAGCCTGCCTTATCAACAAAATGAGATTTGGGGCACAAAAAAGCACTTGCTTAAAAAACAATAGCTGTGAAGATTCCAGCATCCTTCTAAAATAATGAGTCAAGCAACATACAGCCCATTCCAACCCAAGTGCTAAGCAGCCCAAGTCAGACCTAAAGTCAGCCTAAGTCGTTTAGGTCGAAGTTAGGTCTGGAACGCAACCATTTAGGGTGAAGTTAGGTCAAAGTTAGGTCGAAGTTACGACCGACTGACTAAGAACAGCCCATTCCAACCCAAGGGCTAAGCAGCACAAGTCAGACCTAAAGTTGACCTAAAAGTGGGCGGAACATGGGCGGGCCGTGGGTGTAACGGAGGTGGCAACCAATTAACGTTGGATTCCAGACCCTGGCAAGCACAGACACGCCCCCTCCAACACAAATGCTGACACAAATTTTAGGTCAACCAAAAAGGTGGACCCAAATTCGAGGAGACCCATAGGAGCCATTTTACCTTACCCAAGCCAGCCCTCTCCTGAAAATTTCTAACACCCTCCTCCTGAGTTAGGTCAGAGTTAGGACGGAGTTGGGCCTGCTAGGTCTGGAAACCGACAGAGTTATGCCTAAGATAGGGAGCCTATCAGCACCCAGCCCCACCCAGCCTCATTCCCACAAAAGCCCAGCCCCAGACCTCCAGTCACTCTCTCTCTCTCTGAGCACGTGGCGTGGGGTTCTGTCCCCCACAGCCACAAAGTGGGACTTTGTCGGTGGAGGGCAAAATTCACAAACACCCCACTTCTCTCTTCTCCTCTCTGCCTCCCTCTAGGGCAGAGAGGGCTGTTCTGGCTGTGGCCCACCTGTTTACAGCTGTGCCTGGGCAGCTGCCTCCATGCAAGTGTTTGCTAACCCATGTCTTTCTCCCAGCCCCTCTTCCCCCCCCCCCACAGGCAACAACACCAGCAGGTAAGAGCAGGGTTTGTGCTGACATGTGGTCTGACTGCTGCCTCTTTGCATTTAGAAATATAGGAAGGATACATGCCTCTTTACCAATGTGTTGTCTCATAGCTGTCTGCATAGCCTGCCATGACATGCCTCTCTACCAATGTGTTGTCTCATAGCTGCCTGCATAGCCTGCCATGACATGCCTCTCTACCAATGTGTTGTCTCATAGCTGCCTGCTTTGCCTGTTATGATATATAGGATACATGCCTCTTTACCACTGTTGTGTCTGATTGCTGCCTGTAGTCATGTGAGCAGACAATGCCACAAGTGTGGAACTGTTAGCCTTATGTAGACACCAGTTGTCCACTTTTCTCCACAGGGTCTACTGACAGGTCAGTATTGCTAGGTTTGCCATGGTTGTTACCCCCAAGTTGTGTTGTTGTCTCTCTCTTTGACCCTTTTCCCTTACAGGATCATGCTCTCCTTACACCCAGGTAAGCAGCTCAGACCATGCTATGTGTGTCACACCTATCAGCTGTGTTTCTCTCCCTGCAGGCTTTTGCAACCTACACACTGGCTTGTCAATGGTGACTGCTTCCACATACCAGCTGACATGTAACTCCCCCTTGTTTTTTTGTCTCCCCAGGAACGTCCACTACCACCTACCTTCCTGGGAGCACCCCTGGGCCTGCAGTCTGGTTGCCCCACGGTCCTCTGCCTAGCTGCTGCCAGAGGTCAGGGAGCCAGCCCTGCAACCCTCCTCAGCTGCCGGCGCTGCTGCTGCTCCACCTCCCTGGCTGTCATTCTTGCTGCCTCTCCCCTTTCTATGGAGCAGGCTGTGGTTCCACAGGGGAAGAGCCTGCATCTCCAGGTCCATGGGGCAGGGCTGCTGCTGCTGCTTTCAGATTGGCTGCTGTGACTACCCCTGGCAGCCTTGCCTGACCATCTCTGCTAACGTTCCAGAACAATAAAGACACCCCTCGGGCAGAGCCCCAGTAAAACATATGTGCCCAGTGTTTACACAAGCATTGTCCCACACACACAGACTGCCAGCACTGAAGCACTGCCAGCACTGCCCCACACACACAGACTCCCAGCACTGAAGCCCCTACCTGAGTCCCATCCAGGGACTGCCACGGCCTTCCCTGCGAGAACCCAGCAGGGGCGCTGCCAGACCCCCATGGCACAGAGGGGAGGGGGGAGTCGGGGGGGCCTCTCAGGCAGGCAAACAGTGACAGCCAGGGCGTCTGCCCGTAATGCAGGAGCCTCCGTCGAAGGTCCGCCCGTAATGCAGGCGCCTCCGTCGAAGGTCCGCCCGTAATGCAGCCACTTCCGCCCAAAGTCTATCTGCATAAGAGGCACCTGTTTATGCATCACCTTCATCTGCGGAGCGCCCCCTGTGTCCCTATCGGTCTCTGCAGACCCCTCTCTTGGAATCTGTTTCCCACCAGCCTTGTTGTCTGTCTGTCTGTCTCTGACCCACCCATGCCCCTCCCCAGCACCCCCTGTCTGCCTGCCTGTGTGTCTGCCTCCCCTCCCACTCCCTGATGATGGCTGCTGGCCACTCCCCACCCTGCCAGAGCGCCTGCCGCGAGGCGCCGTCGTCGCCCCATCTGGGGGTGTGATGAGCTGTGTGAGCCCTTCACGCTCGCAGCAGACAAGCCCAAGGCATCTCTCGGTCTTGGCCGGGGCACAGAGCAGCAGGCACGCCGGGATGCCTTCTTTGTGGGCATTGCCCCGGGCTTGGAGGCCCAGGGCTTCAGGCAGCGCACGGGCGAGTCATGTCAGAGGCAGTTCCAGTCCTCATGAGACCCCCCTTGTGTGTGACGTTCCCACCCCCTCCCCTTCCCTCCCCCGCTCACCCCCCAGTGCAGCCTCAATGTGGCTTGGTGGTGGCATCGCTTTCTGCAGGAGGGAGGGGACGGCCACTCTCCCCTGCAGCAGGTGGCTGATGCACAGGGTGCCCTGTGGTGGCTGGGCTCAGGCACCTCGCTCACCTGTCACCTGCCCTGCGCCCACCACATGACTGGCGCAACCCCCGTGCCTGCGGTCAGCCCCTTTGCGACCGGGCTGCGACAGACCCTGCGGCAGCTGCCATTGATGGACGCTGACACATGCAGACAGAGGCCTGCACATGCCTGAGCCAGACACGGAGCCTGGAGAAGAGCCTGCCTGCCTGGGAGGTAAGTGTTGCCTGGATCCTGGGGTGGTGCTGAGCCACAGAAACTGCAGCCTGCCTAACTCAGGCATAACTCTGACCTACCTCAGGCATAACTTCTGCCTAACTTAGGCTGCACTTAGGCCACACTTATGCCTGACTTGGAGAGGAGTTGGGTTGGAATGGGCTGATAGTTTCCTATAGAATATTCATATGGAAACATGACCTACAAGGCCTTTGAAATAGCAGATTTCAAAAAGTTGTCATATTCTGTGGATAAACTGTAGGCAGCTGGGCAGATTTTGTAGATCTTGCTGTGAAGCACCAGCAAAAGAAACGTTGATTTTCATTGTTTGGGATAAGTGAAGAGAAAGAGACAGTATCATCATAGCAATTCTACCCAAAATGTAATAATGAGTTATATGAGTATATTGGTGATATGTTGTAGAACAGCCATTAAAAAATGGAATCTGCCACTGCTAGATGAATGGATGAATGGACAAGATGAATGGATCCTCAGATATTGAGACGACAAGTTCAGTTGCAAAGACAACATCTCAGATGTTATCGCAAAGGGTCAGAAGTGTTGGGATTGCAGAGAGAGACAGCTTGGAAAATAGACCTTTATCACTGTCTAATGAGGGTGGTTTCTTAGTATGGGAACATACTTGTTAAATGACAAATGTTAAGAAAGTAGATTTCCTCATAAGCCGTGCTCTTTTCCATGTCTTATATCTCTTTGTGCCTGTGCTCTCCCATTCTGACAGCTGTCAAACAGCTGGATTTTTGGCAGCATTCATGGTGTTTGTGACTGCACTGAAAGCACTAGAGTTTCTGAAATATTTTACAGTAGTCTTTGTGAAATCTCACATGCAGCTTATTACCACAGGCTGATCATGTAAAATATGCCTACAGGTTTCTGAAAGAAAATTGGGAAACGTTGGGTTTCGCTAAATCACTGCTTAGTCGTAGCCTGCTGTAGATTTTGAATAGATTTATTTCCCATTCTATGAAAAACTAGCATGATCATGAGTAGAAGCCTTATGACAAAAGAGATGTTTAAATCTGGTAAGAAGCATTCATAATGGCAGGATACTTCTAAAAGTTATCTTATTTGAATTTCTCCCCAGCTTCTGGACTTCTAGATTACTTGGTCCGGTTTCTGAAGTGCTACTGATTCCTTAAAAATACTATGTTGTTCCATTTTTCTTTCTATTTTTTTCCAGAGCACTGTGCATGTGCAGATTGCCATGGCTTCCTTCGTGTCTCTCCTACAGTACTGAGGTACATCATAAACCCATTCTCAATAGGGTTAAGAACGTAAGAGCCCTGCTGAATTAGACGAAAGCCCTCCTTAGCTCAGCACCCTGTTCCCTACCGCGGCCAACCAAATGTCTCTTGGGAAGCCCATAGCAGGGCATGAGATCAACAGCTCTCACCCACCATTGCTCCCTTGCAATTTCTATTCAGAGCCATACTGCTGCTATATCTGGAGGGAGTATGTAGCCAGCATGACCAGTAGCCCTTGATCATCATGTCCTCCATGAATATGTCTAATCTTTACTTCTAGCTACCTAAGCTATTGTCTGTCAGTATGTCTTATAATAGCAAAATCCACACGTGTTGTGTGTGAAGTATTCCTTCTTTCAGAACTGAATCTGCTGCCAATACATTTCACTGATTATCTCTTGTTGAGAGGGAGGAAAGACACGTCTCTTTCTACTTTCTCTACACCCTGCATAACTTTATAAAGCTCTACAATGTCACCCCTTGGTCACCTTTTTTGCTAACTAAAAGGATTGTAGAAAGAGTTTTAAAAGATTAAAACTTTGTATCAAGGTTCTTTTTGTTTTACCAATGTGCAGGAGCAGATGTGCATTTTGGTAGCATGGGGAAGAGAGGAAAGGCAAATGAACTGAAGCAATGGAAAGTTGCAGAAACGTGTTCCAAACAATTCCAGAAATGTTTTTAGAAATTCTGTAGTTAGATTGAATTCAGGAAGACTAGAAAACAGGGCAGATTGGAACAATAAGGGATTGAAAGGAGATCCTATCATCCCTCATGTCAAGTCAAGAGAGTTTAGAGAGGCTGCTATCAAGCAACAAATGCTTTATATACATCCAGCTCCTTCTGATGTACAGAATTCAGAACTGAATCACAGCATCTAGCCACTGTGAAGCAAAGCACAATGAGAAACAGGGGATTTCATAGCTGTGGGTTTGCATGAGGAGTAATAAGTAGAGAAATAATTATCTCCCTCCATATGCATTTATGTTGCTGCTCGCCTCTTTGTAATGCTCAAATACCAGCTGTTTCCATGTTGGCCACAATCTCAGAGTGCTAGACACAAATTCTGCAACAATCTTCAGATGGGACTGGGAAAGGTTGCCTATAGAAATATGTGCCTGTGAGCTGTGGCTGTTTGATGTGCTGTGGCTTGCTGGGATAGGACAAGTCTTTTTGGTACCTTGCCTGGTCTTGCAGGACATTATGGCCTCACGAGTGCCTGCTGTCAGCCTAGCCAGGTGAAATAGGGAGGATGGACACGAGGATGGGGGGGTGGGAAGTTTCAAAGGCAGTAGTGGCAAGAAAGAAGAAGAAGGTTGAGTGGATGTGACAGAGTGAAAGAAGCAAGACAGAAGTACAAAAAAGGGAGGTTGAGAGAATGAGGCATAGAAAGAGACGCTGGGAGGAATGGAGAGAGGGTGGGAGGGAGGGAGGGCAGAAGAGAGGGAGGACAGAAGAGCCAGAAGCAATTTCGAGAAGGCATGGGAATTCAAAGGGCTCTTGGATTTCCTTCATATGAATGTGAGCTTTCTCACATAGTGAATGGGAAAAGCCATTCATGCAGGAGTTCCATGTCTTTATTGGAGCATACATGGGTTCAAGACTGATGGGAAGAATCCAAATGTTAATAAACCTTAAGCACTGGCGTCACTGCAGGGGGGGTGGAGCTCTAAGTTCCTCCGTGATCCGAGCCTACATTACATGGAGGAACGAAGCGCACCCGCTCCTCCGTGTAACGTAGGCTCGGATCACAGAGGAACTTAGAGCTCCGCCCCCCTGCAGTGACGCAGTCGCCAGTGACCTTAAGGAGAGACCTATATAGTATATCATTCTGAGTCAGACCATCAGTCCATCTAGCTCAGTATTACCTATCTCTCTAGGGTTTCTGGTGAGGGGGGGGTCTCTCCCAACCCTACATGGAGTGATTGAATCTGGAGCCTTCTGGATGCAAAATCACAGGGGGGGGGGGAGTTTGCCACTGAGCTCTACCATGGAGCTATGGCCAAGCCCCATTTCTTGAATTTGCTCTTTGATTCAAAGTAACCTTTTTATTGACAAAAATCAGTCAGTCAATCCACCTACTAATATGAATCTACTTTCTTCCTATTAATAAAGCAATGCTTCTTGACTCAATTGTATATAGACAGAGAGGAAACAAATGGCATATACCTCCTTATGGCAGCCCCTGAAATATTTGGAGATCATTTCTCCGAAGACTAAGCAAACCAAAGTCTGCCCTTTGTTTGGGTTAGGTCTTAAATTATATTTCATCTGTTGAAATATAGCTGAAATGGACATAGAAGACCAGAAGGTTACTGAGTGCTGTCAGATTTCATTTGGTATCCAGAGTCCTGAAAAACTAACAAGAGAAACAGACAAATGTTTGGGACTGTATTTTGTGTCACGAACCATAGAGGTCAAAAGGCACCGAGGAATTCAAACATAAAGTTATGAGTTCCTTATGTAGGACACAATATCTGGGTGAAAACAGAGACCACTTATTACACGATCACCGAGGTCCCTTTTAGCCCCCTAAGTGGAGTGGCTGCTGCAGCCTTATGCCACAATCCTAACGAAGGATACGTTAGGGGGTACGCGGGCCTCTGAAGATTGGGAACCCCTGGTTTACAGTGTATGTGATGGCCACTTTTTGAGATGCATCTGCTTGCACAGTATTGTTACAATTGCTGGCCAACCATTTCTTTGATAGGCAAATTGTTGGTTAATAGCCCATGATGTCCATTGATGCTTTGTGATGTCCATCTGGCTGGGGTAGGCTAACGGGGGTCTCCTGCTGGAGAATTTATCACTTAAGGTAGGTAGAGGTAGGTTCCCAGGGCCCCGAGGAAGAACAAGCGAAGACTTATGTGGTGTTTTCTGGATGCGGTTTAATTTCGACAACACCTTTACATTCATCAGGGACCGTGTTTCTGCACAGGCTCCCTGAGCTGTGTTCCAGACGTATTACACAGATTGCCTTCTTTTCCCTCCACCAGGTACAGAAATCCCAAATGCTGGAGCTGCCTGCCTTCTCTTGTCCTCAGGTAAGTAGCCACCTTCCCTTGGCTTCAGCCCCCCCCCCCGACTGAGAGAATGGGAGGGGTCTGTATTGGGGTAGGGCTGCCTGGGGTTGGCCACACTCTCGCCTTCCCCCACTCCCAGAGTCTTCCCAGAGGGGAGGGGTTATGAGATCCTGAAGGCGGGAGGTATCCTTGCCTTGCCTTCCCTTCTCCTTGTTCCCCAGGCTGGGAGGTTTTTTCCCTCATTCAGGTGCTGTGGGAGCAGGCAGGCTCATCCCGGTTGGGAGCTTCCCCCACCAGCCTCCTCCCTCGGCAGCTGGTCCTCTCCTTATGAGCTTCTTGCCTGCTCCGCCTTGTCCCGCCTCTTCTGGGGGCGGGCCTTCCTGGAAGCCTCGTTCACGCGAGACTTCCCTTGTTACAGCTGCTACAGGGCTATAAAGCAACCTGCCACGCCCAGGCCCATTCCCTGTGCTGGCAGTGAGGCTGCTAGTTCTGTTCTTGCCCTCTGAGGCCCAGATCTCTGCTGCCTGCTTCCCCCAAGCCCCTGAGCTGTCCCGGGGTAAGAACTTCTCAGTCGTTGTTACTCCTTTCCCCTCCTTCCCCCCGGCGAGGGTTCCCTCCTGTCCATGCGACCCTTTTAGGTTTCTGGCCGCTCTGGCCTGGTCTCCCACTGGCCATTCTTCCTCCCCCGGCGTGGCAGGGTGACATGCTTCTCCAATGGGAGCTAATAGAGATGATCTCTTCATAACTGAGGTAACATATCTTTGATGTTGAATGATATACCCATCAGGACTTGAAGATGGGGACACCCTTCCAGACAGAGAAGGAGCAGGTGTGCATGTATGTGAGAGATGGAGAAAATTGAGAAAGTTTAGCTAGAGAGTTGACTGAAACTGGACAACATTGTTAAGGGTCTGCCAAAGTTTCTCTCTGGGAAATCTTCTGCTTTGAAATAACTCCTGTGAACCTCCACTCATGCTCTGCTTGTATATCTGCAAATCAAGGAATGTTACAAAGACACCCCAAGTCCTCTCTGCAGTCCTCCAGTCTTCTTTTAACCAAAGGAAACTAAACCCAATGGCACTGTCCCTGAAACTTGCCAATGCTAAGAGTTAGTGGGGAGTGCGGAGTATATAATAAACCCACCATTTGAAAGTCCACACAGATTTATATGACCTTTATATGGACTCTGACTAACATGGAGTCAACCACTGAGATGAAAGCAACCACATCAGCTAGTGGATGTGCAGGGAATTCAATTAAAAGCATCCCATATGGTGGCTCTAACTAGGTTTCTACCAGACTTTTCTGCAATGACAAGGATGTGATAAGGGTTGTCTCACCATGTGAGACACCACTATGTGGCTGGCGCGCATAGACACAGAGTTGCCACATGTGACATTTTAAATCAACAACTACATAGTAAGGCGTTATCTGTGTTCATCTTCTGGGACAGAGGAAAAATACAACAAATCAAGACGAATGCATGAAATGACTACTTTCTGCGACAGAGAGCTATGTGTAGAAAATAGCTGAGCAGTCAGTGCATATGATTGGTCTCATATCTGAAGATCTGTGATGGCTCTCTTGTCATTCCTCACTGACCTGAAAGAAGGTGTAAACTGGGACCTGTCTGACTATGGCTTCACTCTGAGCTGGGCCACTGGTCCATCTAATTCAATACTGCTTGGACTGACTAGCACAGCGCAATCCTGCGTAGAGATCTGACCGGTGGCCTAGGCCTGCCCGGCAGATGCTATCCCTGTTCACGTCCCCTTCCCGTGGTGTAAACCAGGGAAGGCCAGATGAATGGATCCTCAGATATTGAGACGACAAGTTCAGTTGCAAAGACAACATCTCAGATGTTATCGCAAAGGGTCAGAAGCACGGAAGAACTTACAGCTCCGCCCCCCCTGTAGTGACGCCAGTGAGGAAATGGAATAAGAACACATAACACCTCTTTCAGCTATTTCATTTTGGTTAAACACCGACATCTGAGAAAAAATAAAACAATTTTCTTCCACCTCTAGCCATAAGGACTCTGATCCTAATCCTTGATCAGATTCCACCCTGGGCTTGAACCTGCACATATTGCTCAAGTCCCAGCTAGTCCTAACAAAGTAATGTAGAACATACCCGGGGGGGGGGGACATCAAAGACACTGGGAAGCAACTATGAAAGAGTAAAAGTTGGAAAAAGAGTAAAACAATATTAGTAAAACATTATTTGGAGTTCAGAGCCGCTCCCCATTGTATCAGCCATTAAATTATTCCATTTTGGTGGTGCCGGAATGCTATCTCTCTGTATTGTGTTCTCTGTCTTTGCCAAATGCTTCACCTTAGAAGTGCTTTATTGCAACATTTATTTACCCCCGTGTCGCATCTGCGTTATTCATGTCTGTGTCAGAGAATCTGTTTTATCTCAAAGATTTATGTGAACAAACAGGTGAAAAAAAAACCTATTCAGAAGCATATAACAATGGAAGGACTGGCATCACTTGATAATAAGTGACAGAAAATAGTTAAGAGGGTTTTATGCAAATGAAGAACATCAGAGAAGAGCAAAATGCATATTATAAGCTGACAAGAATCATTGGTAAGTGTCAAAGATTAAAGTCGCAGAAATGTTTTATCCTCTTTTTCTTGTTCTTCTTCTTCTCTAATTCCATAGTAAAATAAATACTATCTTTACAACCCAGCTGGTCAGATCTTTTGATATGGAGCTGGAAACTGAAGCCATCCAGCTGCAGATTATTTTTTGGAGCCCAAGTGATTAATGTTTGTGCTGCACTGGGCAATATAATAGTATTTGTTACTATCCACAATTTATTGACAAAAATATCATAAAATCCATTCGGTACAAATATCAATGAGATAACTAGTGCTTTGTTAGAGCAACAGTGACTGATGAGGTGGTATGCTGGGAAGTAATTAGCCAGGCCTCTAAGGAGCATCTGTGGAAAAACAGCCTTCCTGCTAGGTCCAGGTTCAAATCCTGGCATCCCCAGGTACGGCTGGGAAAGATCCTTGCCCAAAACCCACCGCCCAAAACCCACCGCCAGTCAATGTAGAGTAGACAATACTGAGCTAGATGGGCCAATGGTATGACTCAGCCGAAAGCAACTTCTAGTGCTGGGGTGGCCAAACTGCTGCTCCTGAGCCACATGCGGCTCACATATAATGTCCGGCGCTGTAGCCTTTCCTCATAAGGTAGATGCCCCAGCCCACTAATCATTTTGGTCGCTCTCTTCTGCACCTTTTCCAGTTCCACTATATCCTTTTTGCGGCGACCAGAACTGGATGCAATACTCCAGATCGATTTGCAATACTCCTTACCATCGATTTGTACAACGGCAACTTATAGTACTGCCCCCATCACAGAAATGCCTCTGCATGGTCGGGCCCCTAGGCTTCAGGTATTTTGGGGTCCCTCTAGCACTTCAATCAGGTATTTTGGGCCCCCTCCAACACTTCAATCTTCACTCTTGCTATAGAGTGAGTTCCTCTCACTTTATAGAGACAGCTAGTGCTTCCATGCTTGTTGCTGAATAGTAGCAACATTCAACTGCTGAGAGGGCGTGCATAGGCAATGGTGAATACATGACCACAGCTATCTCTTTGAGTTAGTACTATATCATTTCTTTCCTATGTACTTTAATGAAGTTTCTGCAAATCTTACTTCAAAAAATGTGTAGACTTTGGGGAAATATCATCATAAATCCTGAAATAACATTTCTTTGCAAAAAGATATCTTCATGAAGTGTACGTGCCAATTATGAGCAGCAAGATAGTGCCAATTAAGCCTCCTTTGTATTTAATGTCCAAATTAACTCAGTCTGCCTAGCATGATGCATACTAGATTGGTTGAGGTGTTATTAAGACATTCCTATTCTGAGTGGTTTGAGTGTAAGGTTATAGGAGCAGGATAGTTTGTACTGAAGGACAGAGGCAACATCCCTAGAGTAATTTAAAATTCTAATTGACTTTATTTTTTTTATCTCATTTAACTGTCTGCCATTTTTTGTACAGCACAGTATGAATACTTCATTTAACCCTATCTCCCTTTGCTTTTTAAATGGTAATATTTTAAATCCTGAAACCGTGTATTCCTCAGCTGTTTGCTGCAATTGTGCAACTGCTTTGCTGCAGTTATCTATGAGGTTTCAGACACTTAAACTGCATTCTCATGTTACAGCCAATGTTGTGGGTACTACAGCAGTGCCACTTCTGGCTGTGACACCAGAGTAATATCAGAAGCCCAAGACAGAAGAATCACACCCAGGGCCATGAGAGGGGGGTAAAGGGGGTAAATTGTACCCGGGCCCAGGGTCAAAAGGGGGCCCAGGAGCCAAAAGAGGGGACCCAGAAATTTCCTGGGATCTCAACTGGCCTCATGGAGAGTGAAAGACGATGGCCGGGCCAGGTCTACCGGGGGTGGGGTGGGGGTGGGGTGGGGGTGTAGACCTGGGTGCCGCATCAGGAAGCCATCTGTGTCCATGACAATACACAAATATCAAGAGTTGGCTCACACATGCATATAAAACCATTTGATGTCCCATCACTTTGTTACTCAGCATTGGATGACTACTAGCAGCAAAACAGTTGAACTGAAACCATTGCAAAGCATTGTGCTGGACGTGATACAAGAGGTGATGTCAAAGTTTGACCTTTGGTGTCACCTGCAGTGGCTCATTCACACTCAGTGCTACAGTCACCTGATGAATATGAACGTGGAAATCAGCCTAAGATGTAGCTACAGCCTGCAAGCCCCGCTTGGTGCCAATTGCATGTTGCTTTAGGATGAAGGTTTGACATATTCCACCCCTGACTATTACTGCCAATGCCATGCATTTGAAATCAACTTTGGTGAATCATAGGGCCTGTTATTCCTCAATAAAGCCCTAATGTCCTAATCCCTAATCCCCCTCACTTCCTGAAGCTATTACAACACAATGTTTTAGAGATTGCAATTGGAAACATTAATTAGCCTGATTTAATCTGTTGCCAATGACCTCCCTTTCCACATGTGCACAGCCTCTCTTTGGTTCCTTGCCAGACATTCCAGAAGATCAGCCTGGACTTCTCCCCAGAAGGGGTCAGGCATGTGAGGCAGGGCTTCTCCTAATCAAAATCATACTAAAAGCCATTGATCAGAACAGAAGACTGAATCACTGCAGGATATCTGTGTGTCACCCTTCTCTAGGATCTTGCCAATTCAGGCTCCCCACCCTTGGCTTATGGTACAATCCTATCTGGCCGCTAGGCCGGCATAGGATCTTGCTCTGCGCTGGCCCAGGACCATCACAAAAGCTGCCATAAAGCAGTTGCGCCAGTCAGCCCCAGGCCAGTGCAGAGTCCTGTGCTGGCCTCCACAAGCCAGATTCCGATCCAGGTAAACCATGGCTGGGCTACGCGGTGCAGGGGTGGGAGAGGATGTTCCGGGGGTGTTGTGGGAGGAGGGCGGATAGGGCCTGGGAGGGGGTGAGATCAGCGGCAACAGCATATGCCATATCCTATCCCCCTCTCAGTCCCGTTTCTCCCAAAATGGAAAGCCTTGGTTTGCACCGCCAAAATGGCAGCAGCACAGATAGGATTGGGCTGCCCATTTCACTGGAAAGCACACATCTTCCTGAGTAATAAGTTAAGTTCAACTGCCCAGTGGCCAGGCCACTTGGACAGTCTTTTCAAACTCCTCCTGGGAATATTTCTCCTACCAATGACCCAAGCATGGGTTGATGCACTGCAAACACCCTGCCATACCTCCTGCCCCTTCAGGAACCTCCTGCATCGGGGTGCAATCAAGCCTTTGTGCCCTCCTGTAAGACACACCTTAACTCAATCAAGCCCAGGAAACACATTCCTGTACACCAAGGAGATGTTCCAGATGCCTTTTCCCATTATTCGTCCAGGAATGTCTTTGTATTATTCCCCCCATTCAGATCCCTGTAACTATCCTTGCTCTGGAAGCAGAACTGGCATTTTTGTTTCCTTCCACACCGAGAGCATCTATGATGCCCGCTTGGGTAGTCCCTCTCCAACAGAAACTTCCATTCTGTCAATTTCAGGGAGGGTTTTCCTGCTTGGATAGCCTCCAGCCACAGGAGGAACTGCCTTCTCTTCCCACAGAGTGACAGAGGGGCACCTTTTGGGGCTGCATTTTCCCATTTTTCCTTGATACCCAAAGCCGTGCAGCCCTGCCTTGCTTTACCGAAGGACAACAAACTCAAGTCTACCCAGCAGGTTAAGGATCAGTAATTTCCTTTCCCTCTTAAATTCTCTCTCCCTCCTAAAACCCCATTAAAAACACCCTAACCCCTATTACTTTCCTCCTCTAAAACCCACTCTGCATCCTAACCCCCTGGTCTTTCCTCTCTCACCCTGACGTCTATTTTAAACTTCCTGCCAATCTTCTTCTCCACTCCTCCTGGGTATCTCAGGTGGAGGAAACTAGCTTGCAGCCTGTCTCTTTCTCTTTCTTCCCTTCCCTGTCCTCTTATTTAACCCGTGCCTATTGTTACAGAGCTATTTTCTGTATTTACACCCTCCACCCACAACCACTAAAACTCTAAGCAACTGGTCATATAAGTAAAAATGGCCTTTTCCCTTGTTTCTTATAACCTTTCAATAAAACTTGCATTGTTTTGGAAAACTCTGTCTCGTGGTTACTAGTAGCCTACCTAACTAGAAGCAGTTTGAGGTTGTTCACCCCACTATCAAGTCTATAGCCCAAACAGCAGTCATCACCATGTCCCTATATTGGGTTCTCTGGTCACTGTGCTTAAATTCCCCTAATTTGGTCTGATAACACATCTACACATGCAGTGGCAGATATATGCGCACATGTGCATGGGAGCAGTGTTGAAAACAAACCATACTGGGGTCTTATTTCAAACTGATGTGCACAACAGTACCCCTGTAGCAATGCCTCTGGAGCCCAACAAGGTCTAAAAAGGTAAAGGTGACCCCTGACAATTAAGTCCAGTCGTGTCCGACTCTAGGGTGTGGTGCTCATCCCCATTTCAAAGCCAAAGAGCCAGCGTTGTCCGAAGACGCCTCCGTGGTCATGTGGCCGGCATGACTCTCCTTGCCGCAGCGCGTACCATGCGGCTGGAACACGGAGCGCTGTTTACCTTCCCGCAAGCGGTACCTATTTATCTACTCGCATTAACATGCTTTGGAACTGCTAGGTTGGCAGGACAACAAGGTCTAGTAAAACCTTATTCCCCCTCTCCTTGCCTGCATGTATGCAAGGAGTGCTGCAAGATATTAGGGAGAATAGGAGACCTTGAGCATATCTCCCATATCCCTCTCAATGGGCCTTCAGAGTTATTTGTGCAACTTGCATTGAACAGCCTGTATGCTTGGCCATCCTCTATCCATGCTGCTGAACCTACAGTGTCAGTGAATCCTGCATTGGGGCTTTTTATTGAGTGGAAGAATGTTTGAACATGTCGTGAAACAAGTCCTATATTATCAGAACATCATGGAGACTTCTGGAGCTAATTTAGAAATGAACAGCTTCAATAAATGTGGAGCTTTTGGCGACTTGATGGCTGATTTTCTCAAATTTGGAATGGTGAATCCCATTTTTTCAAAAATTAGACACTTTGCCCATTCCTCCAACTCCTAATGGAGCTCATAGAATGGCCCTTCAAAAGATTTCAGTATGTGTTAGACTGGAACTATGACCAACATCAGAAGAGTGATTTCAGAGCAAAGTCAAGGTTGTATCTCAGTGGGTGAGGAATAAAAAATGTTTCCTGATCCCAAATAAATTGCAGACAATAGCACCAAAAGGTTTGCCAAGAATATTTATAGTTTGGCTGCCTCTTACACACTTAATAATATCCTGAAATAAATACATTTTAATTCTTTTTAGATGAATCATCAAGGTCAATTCAAACTCCAAGTGATTTATTGTCAACATGGAAGAATTAAGTTTGATTCCTTCTAAATCACAGGAACATGATAAGGTATAATTAAGTAATGTATCTAAAGTGCTTTGCATCTATAAAACCACTGCAAATATAAGGCCAAAGTATTCCTATTCAAAACTTGACAGATGCAGTTAATACAGGCAACTGAGTATGGTAAATATTAGAAAAGATAGATGGGCAGAAATGCTTTCTTTCCTGCAGCAATGCCAAAAACAAATCAATGTACCATTTAAAGTGAAAAGTACTTGTCTGGGCACAAGATAATCGGACCTGGGCTTCTAAAGACTGCCTAATGCACACACACGCATTTGTGTTAAGAAAGTAATGTTATATTGTAAATTAATAAGCATTTTAGAATGAAGTACGATCAGATTTCTTGGGTTTGTGACAATGTTTGTTCAGATAAACCCATATTAGTATAATCATTTTTATATATTTCACTGATGCAGCTTTTTAATGCAGATCTGCTTGATGAATGCCACATATTATTGCTGAAGCATGCTAGCTTTGTTTTGTTAATGCAAAATGTAACTGGTGAAAACTTTGCTTATGGGAATGCTGGAACTGATTAATTGTTTCTTTCAAATGTTGCTTTCATTTCAGGAATACAATTTTTCTTTAAAGCATTCGGATCATGCCTTTCTGCTAGCAAGATCCAAAGTGGCTTTCAACAATAAAAATGCAAAACAATTAAATCTATATAGTACTCTATAATATATCAAAACTAAATGCCAAATAAAAATACAAATACATTACAGCAGAACGAAAATGAACAACAAAATTAGTTTTCAAGAGAATAACAGCCCAATCCTATTGTTTCCCTCCCCTGTCGATTCAGCTGCGTTAACGGAGTGCACACTGCGTCCTGCAGGAGGGACAGACCCAGGGGTACGCCTCTGGAAACAGAACGGGTAATTTAGTTGGTGCAAATCTGAGTTAACCCAGGAATGCGGATCGAGGCCTGGAAGGGGGATAGAATATTGGCAGCGCCACTGCCACCAATACCGCCCCCTTCCAGGCTGCGATTCGCCCCCTGTTCTGCCACAGTCTCCTCCCCTGTCCTTCCACTCCCTGCCCCGTTTGGCCCCCTTCCTGCCTCCCACCCCCTGCACTGACTTACCAAGTGCCTGGGAATGTCCAGGAACCTATGGCAGGCTGCCATCACCACTTGTAAAGCTGGCCTGGCTGCTCCAAACAGCGCGTTGCCCTTTGCGACAGCCATAAAGGACCTTATACTATACTGCCGGAATACTAGCTCCAGCAACATAAGGCTGTTATAGAATTCAACCATAAAAACTTGCTATGAGTCACCTAAATCAAAGCAGAGCTTTGGAGTTCTACCACAGAAGAGGCCCTATCCCAGATTGCACCCTGTCTGTTATGTGAGAGCAGGACACCAAGAGCAGGACCTTCAACAATGTTGAAGGTCCTGCTCAACAATGACTATATGGAATGAACAAGTTCATACTGGAGAAAGCAAGTCGTAATATGCATTTACAATGGTTATAACCAAGATTATATTAACTAGAGGTGTTCCCAAAGTTCTCTAGATTTGAGTTCAGAAATAAATGTTAGGGAGTTCTAAATTCCACCCCTCCGCACAGGAGCAACAAACTGCTTAATTCAGCTTCTGAGCCAGAACTAGAATAAACTCAGTCCTACCTCAACAGCCCTTCCCACCAGCCTTCCACCCCCCCCAACAATATTTTATTTAACCCACCGACAGTAGGGGGGCCTCCTTTCTTTCCCCCTTTATAGCTCTGAATGCAACGCAAAATGATTAAAGTGTGCTGCATGCATGACGAGACTTTTTCCTTTCTCCTTTCATAAAGGGGATTTAATACTTGTCCCCTGAGATTCAGATCATCATGGCCCCAGCATGCTATTTTAATTAGAAAAAAAGGCTTCCATGGCTGGTTTTAGTGCAAAGGGAGGTGCTTCCAGTGGTTGGTATGCGGACACATTTTGGTGCATGTCTAACTTGAACTTTAGTGCCCCGTTTCCAGCCATAATACAGCAGCACCAAATACTTCTTTGCACTGGAGACTTTACTCTGGTTTCGATGAATTGCTGTGTCACAGCACAGGTCACAAAGCTGGCCACTGAGAGCATTGGAAGTCTGGAAGCGCTTGTAGTGGATATATAGATGAAACAGAAGTCAATGAAGAGGACAGGAGGGGGAGAAGGGCTTTACATCATCAGTGTAGCAGGAAATGTGACTCATCAAGCAAAAACTATAGATGATAATTCCAGCTCAACTAAGCACATTAACCAATATCTTGCTCTTCTGTTCCCAATGCTCCAACATGGCGCATAAAAAATAAGCCAACAAGAGATTCAATGCACATCAATTGACTGCCACCATTCCACTGTGCTTCACAATACCCTGAAAACATTCTCCTCCAGTTCAGCTATATTTTCATTCCTCTCGGTCATAAATGGCTGAGGCTCAGAATGACTGTTTTTGAACGGCTGAGGTGATGAAAAACAAGCTCTGACAAGATATGTTTGAATGGATGTTGTGACGCTGGCACAGTTCTTTTAGCTGCACGCTGCAGACAAGTCTGCCATCCATAAATGAGCTTTTGTTTGAGAAACCTTTTGTGAGGTAAGGAGAGACACGTGGCTCACTTGACCGCATAGGGCTGCCTCTAATTGAAATCCCGTCTTTGCAAATGAATTCGTCAGCACTTTAGCTTTCTGTTGACATTGTTCTCAGCCTCACATTGCACACTGACAGCAATGAATCTCATGCTGATCAAGACCGTCCATTCCAAATCAGAAATCTTACTTATCTTTGTTTTGTTGTAAGCAGAGAAATCTCCTCTTGCAAGCTGAATGATATTAAACTCATTACTCTGCCCAAAACAGATGTCGGCCTCCCTCTGCCCCGCCTCTAACTTCTTGCGACGGTACTCCCCATAATAAACACATGTGACACGGATCTTGGAGAAAACTACTGGCCAAGTTTATTGGTTGTCAGTACACGAATGAGCTATATTTGCAGTGGATCCTGCCCAGATGGTCAACCTCGACTGTGATGGCACCTAAACTGGAGGAGGCAGTTAAAGCCCGAGTCCCTCCTTCTGGCTTAGCTGTCCCGGATCAGAATCTAAGATCACCTTGAGGCTCTCCCAGCTTCTGCACAGATAAAGGGAGTCAAGGAAGCCGAATTGCCTTTCCAGCCCTGTACCGGAACATCACTAAGGCTGGCATTACAATCCAACTCCAAGGGTCCGGCAGCCTGCACCCCAATGCCGGAGGGCCACTTGGAACTGGTTCAGGCTGTCCCTCATAACACTTGCTTACCTAAGAACAGACAGCTTTTGATCCCTCTCATCCCTTCTCGCACTATTCCGCCACCTGGGGGGGGTAGCCTTGCGCTAATCTTCCCCCAACCCCCTCACGTGCCACTCCTTCCCAGCTCTGGTATCCGTGTCTTTCCCTCTTTGGTCTTTTCCTCCTCATGTGCAAAGCAGCAATGGCACTAGACTCCTTGCAGTTAAAGGCATACCTGCACCATTCAGTGTTAAAGGTCACGCTCACCACTCCTCTCCTTATGACAAATGCCATTGTGACAGTTAACACATATGTCACATACATCAAAGCAAAGCCGTTCGCTCCAATGCAGTCTGATGTCACACTTCAGCCTAACAAGGAAGTGAAACTCAGGGAAGAGTGATAGGAGGAGCTATCTCAGTTTTCAGTAGTCCCCATTGAGTGCTATTGGAATAAGTAAATGGGCTGCAATGTGGAACATGGTTGAGAGTGTCAAAAACAGCCCCTCACCACAGAGCTGGAGTGGTCATAACCAGTCTAACACCACCCCAATGGTGAAGTCCCATTGTGTCCCATTGTGTCCCATTGTGTCCAATGTGATTTATTCCCAGAAATGTGCGTATGGGATTGCAGCCTTAGTGTACCCCTTTCCCCTTTGACATTTAAGTGTGGTAAATGGATTTCCCCAGTTCGATTCCTTTCTTGTTGTTTGGATTCACTTTGCGTTCTACTCCTGAGTTCTGGTTTAACTAGAACAATGTCTAAAATTAATTTAATTCCAGAATTGGAGCACTGTCAATTTGTCACAGCTTTCAGGTCCTTCATTTCATTTGCATCTTTCTCCATTACCATTCTGCAAGCCTCCTTTGATAAATTGCTTAAAAAAATATCTTAATATGTGGTGTGTACAAACACCACTAAGATTTTTGTGTGTGTAGTGTTGTATTGATGCACAAATGTGTCCGTGCTCATTGATAAAGCACTTCACATGATCGATGCAATCACACATACAATCCTAACAAGAAAGCTTTTGTCAAGTGTTTTATCAATGCTCATTTGTGCATCCCTAAATTTGGGAGGGATGCCGAGCTGAGCGCCGAAGAATAGATGCTTTCGAACTGTGGTGCTGGAGAAGACTCCTGAGAGTCCCTTCGACTGCTAGGAGATCAAATCAGTCAATCCTAAATTAAATCAACCCTGACTGTTTCCTGGAAGGACAGGTACTGAGGCTGAAACTCAAATATTTTGGCCACCTAATGCGAAGAGAGGACTCACTGGAGAAGACTCTGATGCTGGGAAAGATTGAAGGTAAAAGAAGAAGGGGAAGGCAAAGGATGAGATGGTTAGACAGCATCACAGATGCAACGAACATGAAAATGAGCAAACTCAGGAAGATAGTGGAGGACAGGAAGGCTTGGTGGGATATGGTTCATGGGATCACGAAGGGTCGGACACGACTTAATGACTGAACAACAACAAAAATTGGGAGCGGTATAACATGAATAAATGGAATAAGTGGAAAGCTCTGGAAAAGAGTGCGTGCACAACAGTCTATATAAAATACAGTTTAAAAAAAACAGTGAAGGATTTCTAATGTTCTACTTTGGAAATAAGATGAAGTGCTACAAGTCTCTAAAATCCAGGGAGAAAATTGGCTGGAAAGAAATGAGGATGGCATTCAAAGCTAAATTTCACTGCTAAGGGAAGGAAGTATAGAGCTGTAAATGGGGAAAACATTCATTCATTGCAATTTATAGCCCACCATTCAAACTGCAATTAGTGATTCACAAATAATATTTTTTTAAAAACCAATATGTGTAACAAAACAATAAAATAAAATAAAATAGTAGCACCTTACCACCTCAAAAGCTGTAGTCGAAACATTGTAGTTTAGATAATACTGATTTGCTATGCCTGTCACTGAGTGGTCCATGTCCCGTGGTAGGGACCCCATGAGAAACTATAATGAGTCTTTATACAGAATACAGAGAGGCGCATAGGTCTCTGCAATAGGAACACACCACCTGTCATAATTATCGTATGCTCTGGTCATTTTGCTAGTTAGTTTCCCATGTCAAATTTCCTCTTAAAAGTATAAGAAAGCAATGTGAGTGACATTTTCTGAGTCTCTCTAACAGAACCCACTGCTTTGATTTGGAGGCAATTTTATTGTAGTCCAAAGCTTTCTACCTAGAAAATGTCTCACACATAGGCAGGTAAACTGATATTAAATTTGAGCAGAGATAAATCAAACTATTGTTGCCAATGATGACATATTAGAAATGAGACCTTGGCTGAGTAATATATAACTTGCAAACCATAAAGTGGAAAAATTGATTAGAAAGAAACCCTTTTAAGAAATCTCAGCAGAAGGGGGATAAACATCTATTACTGATACTCCAAAGCACAGTTGCTAAATTGCAGGGAGCTCATTCATTGCAGTTGTTGCAACTTCAGCCTAGTTCGTCTTCAGAACACCTGCAAGATACTAAAATATAATTTATTAAGATCAGTGGCACTGAGCCCTGGAAAACCAAAGAGAACAAATAACCATAAATGGGAAAAATGACTAAATCACTAAAAAAAAACCAACCCTGGCATTTCAGTATGCTACTACAATGATAACAGAGCAAATTCTGGCAACATTTGTGCACAGCTTTCAAGCTGCAAAATTTGTATGCTAAGTACTGAATTTTCTTGCATTTGCCAGATATTCAACTGGAAAAATGCTGATTTTTTTATTTATTTCAAGGACACCTCCCTGTGACTCATAATGAACACTTATAGGTTGGGAAAGGACCTGCCATTGTGATGCCATCCCTCCAATGAGCATTCATTTTACCTCCATGAATGTCTGGAGGGCTACTGTTAGAATGTTATGAATGACCAATTTCATCTAATTAAATTGATTGGTGGAAGACTGAGGATGCCCAGAAGGAAGAACATCTCCACATGGTGCGTAATTAATCCATGGAATGCACTACCACAAGATGTGGTGATGGCCACTTGCTTAGATGGCTTTAGATGGAGACTAGTTTCATGACTGACAAGTCTATCAATGGTTACTAGTTATGATAGCTATGATGGTTTAGAGCAGGGGTGGCCAACCTTCCACCATTAGGGCCTCTGTGTTCTTAAAAGTTGTGTAGAAGACAGAATCTTGGCAGCTGCAAGTGCTGATGGTGCTGCTAAAGCAGCTGCACCTGCTGAAATGTCCTCACCTATACAACCATTAAAGGTCCAGGGAGGATTCATGATGAAAGGTTAGCCATACCTGGGTTAGAGGCAGTATACCACTAAATATCATTTGCAGGGGAGCAACAGCAGAAGAGGGGCATGCCTTCTTCATGCCGTCTTTGTGGCCACTATGAGACACGGATGGTAGGGTCTTGATCCAGGAGAGCTCTTCTTATATCTTTATGGATGTTGTGCAATATATCTTAACTTTTCAATTATTTTTTTCAGGTCTTTTCAATAATAATTAACAAGGTTTCCAATATGATTTGTGTATGATATTGCATGTGATCTGGAAAATTTAAACAATGTACAGTAAGTCCTCGCTTAAAGTCGTTTCGTTTAAAGTCGTTTCATTTTAAAGTTGATGGGAAAATGCCATAGGAACGTTTACATTTATCAATTAGCCTATGGCAAAATTGGTTTTATTATAAGTCGTTTCACTTAAAGTTGCAGTTTCCAAAAGGATCTATTGACATGACTTGCTGTATTAGACATTATGGATGTGTGGAAACTGACACCTTCTGCCCATTTAAGGGAGGGGAGGGTATAACAAAAATGACTTATAGATACGTAAAATCTTTTTTTTTCCCTTCAAAAATGGAATGCTTGCAAGAGAGACAGGGATACAAGACCATGAATTGTTAATTTAATCAGCAGTAAAATATGAGATGTGACATAGATGAAGGCAGGTTTGTGCAAGACTCGCTAATATTTTACAAAATGATAATTTAACAGGGTTTCGAAAGAGAGCTATTCAGAAAATATACAGAACTCTCTGTTTGCGTGGGAGGTCTTCCTGTAGAGTTGTCTATGTTGCCAGGAGAGTCATGAGCTCCTTTTTGGACATTTCCCTTCATCTTTTATGTTCTCTCAGTTCAGCCAGTTTCTAGTGTAACAACAAGCAATGTATCTCCCCACCAATGTAAATTCATGGTGCTGGTGGACTCACAGAGCACTGACCTTTGAAATAAGATATTGGGAGGGCAGGTTGGTTTTAGGATTTTTTTTTCAGTTCCCCTCTTTAGGGGGGAATGCCTCACCTATGCAGCCTGGCTCTTTACCATTTCTATTGATTCATGCCACAAAGCAAAAAGTGAGAAATGATTAATTTTTCATTTCTCTTCGACTGCAATCCTATATACACACACAAGAAAGGTCCCTTTGAAATCAATGGACTTTGTTCCAAGTAAAATGCATTTAGAAGACAGTTAATGCCATTGGGGGAATCTTCAATCATTTATTTCTTGACATGAGAGAGAGAGAGAGAGAGAATTTTGTTACAAATCAAACTGAAGATCATATATATACAGAGGCGTCGTTCCAGTAGGGGCGGGGCCGTAAGTTTCGCTCGCCCTAGCCCCGTTTACCGAGCGAGCAGGAGGCGACCCCGCCCCCTCACTGTCGGAGCCATTCCCCTATGGAGAAAGCAGCAGGCAGGGTCTCTTGCCTGCTGCTTTCTCCGCAGGGGAATGGCTCCGACAGTGAGGGGGCGGGGTCGCCTCCTGCTCGCTCGGTAAATGGGGCTAGGACGAGTGAAACCTACGGCCCCGCCCCTACCGGAGCGACGCCTTTGTCTATATATCATATATTTACAGCCCAATCCTATCCTTCCCTGGTGTAGGATGTTCAGCGTAGGCCGTGCGGCCCATGCTGAATCCTGTCCGGGGAAGGAGGTGACTGCAAGTCTACTTGGGATGAGTGTGCATTTGCCCACTTACCCAACCCCAGGTATACCCCCAACTGCTGCAATGGGGCTACTTGGTTCTCCGCCAGCTATTCCACTCTGTTCCCTGCTTCCTTTTAGAATCCTGAGAGAAGGAGGAGCAACAGAGGTGGGTGGACACAGACAGGCAGTCTCAGTTGATCTCATATACAGGCCAGGCCTGCCTTGATCCACACAGTTTTAACCCTACGGGTAACCCTGATGTCTGAGAGGTAGACATCAACTCTTTCAACTTCTGATGCCTCTTCATTGCTGTCAACAACTGTTGATTGCAATCAGTGCACAATGGAAGTAGCAGAAGCGTTGGGTCACCTGGGGCAGGGGGACTGTCTGCCCTGGGCGACAAGCGGGGTATGTTTGACAAAGCGGGCGGCGATGGCGACAACCGCACCGTTTTGGCGGCAGCAAGAGCGGGAGATGGGTTTGGCCCACCCTCCCACCCTGCACCTCTGAGGGGTGGTGAAGCGGAGGCGGCGGTGACGTCACTTCCAGTGGTGACAACATGAGGAGGGATAGTATAGTGACGCCACTGGGAAGCAGAGGAGTGTTTTTTCCTGTTTCCTGTATGAGATCATCAATCACAGAAAAGGGTTTCCGAGTTTTTGTTTTTTTAAAAAAACCTCATAAATGTAACAAGCGTGATGGACTGACATTAGCAGGTGATGTTTACCTCTATGCTGTGAAAAGCTTCACCTGCTGGTTTCTGCACCACAAAATGCTGCAAAAGACACACAAGAGACTTCAGGTTTGCAGAATGTTCCTGGTCATTTGTGGGCAACCCTCAAGTAAAACATCAGTAGTACTGTATATCCGATCTGCTTCATAAACAGCACTTTTGTCATTGCCTTGATCAAATAAAAGGAAGCTGATTCAAAGTCAAGGAAGAAAAGACTAGGTTTTGATCTGGAAATATCATTGTTAACAATTTCTGCCTTAAGAATAATAACCCAAGAGAACAGTGAATGGCAAACCTCACTCATTGGCAGTTAATAGCTTTTAAGGATGCCTTTGACAGTGTATATCCGATTCGCTATTGATCACCTTTGTGTTTTGATGCACTTGAGAAATAATCAGCTTCATGTTCTCTTCTGGTGCAACAAAAAATGACAATACACAAGGCAGGACAGATCAATCACAACGTAAAACAACCGCAAGCCAGTTAAATCGGAAATAATATGACTAGCCATAATAGGAACGATTTGAAGAACACGTAGAGAACGTCAGTTTTAAACCAGCAGACTTAGAAAAACACAACAAATATGAATTAGAATGGAGCATAGGGTTCAGGACACACAGCCCAATATACAGGGTGTCTCAAAAATGTATACACATTTTAATGAGCTCTACTTCAGACATACTGTACTTCATTAGAAAACCTGCAACACTCACACGTCTAAGAGAAGTAATTGAAGATTTGGACCTGATGGTGCCTTGAGTGCTCCCTGATCAGAGTGGAAAGGGGGGGGGAATAAAAATTCAATCACAAACAGAATGAAGGTCTTTCTGGAATGGGTCCTGAAACTACAAGAAAGCAGTGGCTCCTGGGTGAAATACTTGCACCCAGATTGGAACTTGGGAGCCTACTTTGGATTCCTGTTGGGTTGAAATTTTCCCCACCTCTAAGCTAGCTGGCTGGTGTAGGACACTACCAGCAGGATCAATGATCAGAAATGGAAGGCCCAAATTTTGTCTGGGTTTTGTTTTTCCAAAAATTGGGTGGGAGTTCTTTTGAGGAGGGCTGTGAAAGAAGGCGATGAGTAGTGAGAGTGACAGAGAGAGGACTGTTGCATCGGAGATAATGCTACTACTTGGCATTTGTCTATTACTTTCTGAGCATGCAAAGCACTTCACATGTATTGTCTTGTTGGTGTTCTTACAACCACCGTTTACAGGAAGTGGATATTATTATCCTGTATTGTAGACTGAATGGCCACCTAGCATGCTCATAGCAGAGGCACAATTCAAACCAGGAAAGTCTTGATTCACAGTGCAGTCGCCTAGTTGTAGCCATTACGCTACGATACAGGGAAAAGCACAAAAGTGGGACTATCAGCGTGAAACAAATGGTGCTAATAGCAGATGGGGGCAGCTTATGAAGAACACATGCATTTCTTTTGTGAGAGTGTTCAGCTAGCACAGTACACAAGCAGGCATGCTTTTAGAACATCGGTGAGATACTTTGGAGTCCCTTGCCGCCTCACCAAACTGTGTAACTCATCTGGGGCTGCTCCCACCAGTCCACCAGCTCCAAAGCACCTGGAAGTGATGTCACGACCATGGAGTCATCCGGGGGGGGGGTAGTGGAGATAGCTGGCTCGGGCAGTTGGTGGTGGGGGGTGAAGTCAGGCAAGAAGACTGGCTTTAAGGGCAACAGAGTCAGGGGGAAGGAGACAGTGGAAGCAGCTAATGGAGGCAGAGGCATCGTCAGGGATGGGGCGTTGGGCCCCCGGGCGGCAGGATCAGGTCCCAGATGTCAAGCGGGCAGGGGGGGTCATGGCGGATGTTGGTGGTGTGAATCGTCCTGTTCGTTGGGGCGAGCACGGAGCGTCAGCGGCGGATTTTGCCCGCCCAGCCACCCTGCGCCTCGGTATGCTCAATAACGGCTGCAGCTGTTACGTTACTTCCGGTGCTGTGGGGGGCAGTCTGGAGGGCCAAATCTGCCACTGATTGGAGGGAGTGGAGAAGCAGGAAGAGATGCTGGAGAGGGGTGATGAGAGAGAGGAGGCAACAGAGAGTGTGAGAGGCAGCGAGATGAGCAGAGAGCAGGGGAACAGGAATGGGACTATTTCACTTCATCCTACAGGGGGTGCCCCACTGGGCCCAACCATTTCTCCGTAGCAATAACTATCTGTTGAGTTGGCAAGGGTCCATGTGAACAACTACTGCAGGGTAGCCCCAGTGACAGTGACAGGAAGTGGGGGGGGCTCCCTTACCAACTGGTCTATGGATGCAAGGCAAACTCAACTGTAATAAACAGCAAGTAGTAGCCCATCCTGGCATTATGTAGTCTCTTGGGCATAGATGGACCCTAACCTTCTTTTCCCTGCCCCTTGTATGTGAAGCTCCCCTGTGGAAGTAGGTTGAGGGGCCGTGGCATGCACAGGTACAGAATTCAAGAAGTGACTTATGGATTTGGCAGTTGGCACTACTTATTTCTGCCTTGGCACAGGCACCCCCAACTGCTTTTCCTTTCTGTACAGCAAAGATGGCTTAGCATCCACCATGCTCCATCAACAGTACATCACATACAGCTTTATATGCAAATGAACCTTCCCATTTAGGTTTTGCAAAATAAAAATCTAATAGGACATTTCTGAACAGATAAGAACATTCTAGGGATGCCGCTTCATACAGGGTTTTTTTTTCCCCACCACACTTACTTGAAGACATTGAAAGTCTTCAAATTATTTAAGTTTGCTCTGTTACTTCCAGTCTGAGTAGATTGCTGGCTTCTGACTATGACAAACAGAACATTTGCAAGATGAGACCACTGCTTTATGGTTTATCAGAGAGTTGCAGATGTAAACATTAGGAAGAGAGCATTAGGAGAACACTTAAAACCACTCAAGTAAAAAAAAAATCCTGAACAAACAAATTACTCACATGCATTTCCCCGATATTGGTTTAACTCCCCCCCCCCCCAATTTTGGAATTGAAAGAAAGTTGATGTTTCCACAGAGTCATGGGAATGGGATAAATCATCTATTACTTGAAAGGTGTGTGTGTGTGTGTGTGTGTGTGTGTGTGTGTGTGTGTGTGTGTGTGTGTGTGTGTGTGTTCTTTTTCTTTCAAGTATTAGATGATTTTTTTAAAAAACAGGAGTTACAACATTCATGAAAAGAACAAATGATGGGATATTTTTTTAAGTCCTGGTGTTTTATGCACAAAACATAAGTAGCCCATGTGACAAGCTCTCCGGATGATAAGTTAATTAAGTCAGTCTCTCTTTACTTTTCAGTTACTTTTTGGAATAATGCTTATAACTGTAATTCCATGTAATTCCTGTTTTGGCAGATATTTGCATGAGCTGGGTGCTACCTAATCAGAAATAGACTGAGACAATGTCAGAATTAATGGGGATCCTTTCAATTGGTGACTTATATTTCAAAATTCTGATCTCCTTATTAATGCTCAAAATCATATTTGCATCCTTGAGTTAACAAAGGTCACATTTGCCTCCAGTGAATAAATTCTAGCTAATCCAGACGCCTGAATAATTCCCTGTAAAAAGTAAAAGGAGACACTCTTTTGTGTGGGGCAAAAGCTTGGTGTGCGTATTTGAGGCCCCACATGCAGAAAGAGTCACAAGAATGAGGTGATAATATGTCCATTTGTTTTGTTCGTTTTACAATGTGATGGAGTAAGACAAAATAAAAGAGAGACTAGATGGCAAGTAAAAATCATCATAGCTAAAAATGTCAGGGACTGCTAGGTTATCCAGTCTACTAGATTATTGAGGGTTTTAAAGGTCCAGTCCGTTACCTTGTAAAGAAAAAAGACTCAGGAAGAGGAAAAGGATTTGGTGTGCACCAACACTGAGTCTGAGTGCACTGAGTCCCCCTCCTGAGTCTGATCTGCCCCCCTGCTACGCACCGTCCCCACCCCCATGCCGCTTGGCACAGTACTCACCCACTCTGACGCAAGTCCACAAGTTGCAGCCCTGGCAGGACAGCGCAGGCCTTCCCGCGGGCGCTGCCTACTCACCAGGTATCACAAGGCACTTTACGGCATATTTGCGACATCCTGGGCCAGTGCAGCAGCTGCTGTGCCAGCCGAATGAACGAATAGGATTGTGCCAAAGTGGGTACAGGACTGCAGCCTAAGAGATCTTAGTCACACTCCATCCAAAAAAAATTCAAAGGATGCACCCAACACAGAGCCCCCTACCCCAAATGGAAACCATGATTAGGACATTTGAAACTGTGAATGGCCCACAATAGAAAGTGACCCACAATGGCCCACAATATCCCGCAATAGAAAGTGACTGTTCCTCTTAAGTATTGATCTTGCAATGCCTATGCGTTAATAGTAGCCACTTGATGTGACCACACATGGTAATGAAGAGACATAGCAAGTGAAAGGATCTTGCATTAATTAGATTGTTGTCTGTATTCATTACAGACATCAATCTAATTAATGAAAAATAATTCTGCTCCAACTACTAGCCACCCAAGACTGGAGAAGTTGAGTGGAGGCGGTGTCCGAAGACCTAAGGTTTTTTTTCCCCCTTGTTGTAAGCTGTCTTGAGGATCATTTAGATTGAAAGGCAGGGTATAAATTTATAAGCAAAGAAATACTTCTCGACCCTGTCAGACTAGGCTCTAGCCCTGAAAGCAGATGCCACAATCATTGTGTTAAGTCTTTAACATGCCACAAGACTGATGGTTTTGCTGCAACGGAGACAGCTAGCCCTCTGGATGATTACTCATTTGCACTGGCTGGTCGTATGATGGTAATGAAATGTTGACAAAACCTAAGGGCAATGCTTTCAAAAGTGCTTTTTAATAAAGTCCAGAAGCCATTGTGTCAGCAATTGGGAAATATTGAAGAAGCAATTATCAAAGCAAACAGAAATCTTGAGCAGTCGGATAAGCAACCAAAGCATTTCTCCCAGAAATTATGACACTGGTGCACAAAACGAGGTTCTTAAGCAGAAATACCCTTTTCGTTTTGACAAACTATAAATCAATCAAACGATTCACAATTAGCATGAACATTTACCCTCAGCAGAGAATTGCCTTGCGGGATCAGACCATCTAATCCAGTATTCTGTTTCCAACAGTAGGCAGCCTGTGTCTTGGGAAAACTGACAAGCAAGACATGAATGCAATAGGGTTATTCCTCCTTGAACTACTCCCATTCAAAAACATGTGCCATAAATAGAGATGGGAGAAAATGGTGTGTGTGTGTTTCCAGATTTCTGTGTTTAATCAAAATAAAATAGCAGAAAGTGGTTTTGTGTTTTTATTCCAATTTTCTCATTTTTATCAATTGTAACCACTTTAAAACTGTATTACATAGCAGTGATGTAAACTGGAGTCTATTGACTCAGACTTGAGTCGAACTCAAGTCGCATCAATGACTTGACTCGGATTTGACTCGGCGATCGTAAAAGACTCAAAAGACTCAACTCGAGACTTGGAGCCTTTTAGGATGAGTTGAATTTTAAGTCCCTATGCATTACCATATTGGACACCATAAACCAGGAAGAAGGCATCTGTGACGCCGAAGACAAGGAAGGGAAGGCGTAAATGCAGCGGAGGTGGTGGGTGGGAGTAGAGGGGGCGATAGAGAAGGCAAGGCTTCTTCAGTTCTCAGCATTTTTTGGATTCAAGCATGAGGGTGGGAGGGAGGGACTGATCCAGCTCTGCTCTGCCTCCACACACACCCCAGCACAGCTCCCACATGTTTTCCCCATTAAATAGCTAGGGACTTGTGACTCGCGACCAAAGACTTGGACCCAGAGACTTCGGACTTAACTTGAGACTTGAAGTTAGAGACTTTATCCACATCCCTGCTACGTAGGTGGTCAGCAGATGAAGAATGATGCAACATTACATGGTATTATTTTATTTTTCTTACATTTTTAGCAGAAAGCAGTATTACCGTATTTATCGGCGTATAATACTCACCGGCGTATAAGATGCACCTTCTTTTTGGCCCTGGGTTTCAAGAAAAAAACATTTAAAGCATTTTTGGGCCACTTGGCCACTTACCGCTTGGCTGCTTAATTAGCTAATTTACATAAATTGCATAAAAATACCAGGATCTCTTTTAAAACACACAGCAATAAGACATATGAACAAAATGCACCAGAACATAAATCCCAAGTACAAAAAAACCCCAGACTCAACTTTTTTTCCCCACCCCACCCCACCCATTCATTTTCCAAAGTAAAAAACATAAATCCCAAATACAACCCCCCAGACTCAACTCTTTTCCCCCACCCCACCCATTCATTTTCCAAAGTAAAAAACATAAAAGTACAAAAAAACCCAGAATCAACTCTTACCACCTTACCACCGCAGACTCAACTCTTACCAACTCTTAAAAAACATAAATCCCAAATACAAAAACCCCAGACTCAACTCTTTTCCCCCACCGCACCTCACCTAACCTATGCACAGTTTCCAAAGCCTCCCAACTAGGCCCAGTTCAGAAGCTCACCCAAGCTGCATTCATTCAGCATCCAAGAGAGCTGGGAAGACTAGGCCCCCTGCAGCTCAGCTGAACTGAACTGAGCACAGTGCCCTCTGCTGGCTGTTGAGCTCAACTCATGCACGTGCATAAATTAAACCCGACAAACAGCTGTAGATCGGACAGATTAGTCAGGGAAGAAAGCACAAGGGAGCTCTCCGGCTCAAAAAAAAACCCGGTAAGCCCAAAAATGCTTTAAAACGGGCGGGTGGGGGGAAGGGATTTTTTTTAGTATTGGCGTATAAGACGCACCCTACTATTTTGGGTCACAAATTTAGACAAAATGTGTGTCTTATACGCCAATAAATATGGTATGTGTTTTTATTTTGTTGTCACCATTTTCTCCTGCTCCCTAGCCATAAAGCAGAAAAGTGAACAGCGAATAGTGAATGTTGTACGTTCCAAGCATAATAGAAATGCAAAATATTTTTAAAGACTTGGAATCAAAGTTAGGATGGTAATTATAACAAGAAGCATGCATTGTGGGCCTCTGGACTGTTTTCATACCCCAGGTGCTCTTAGACCAAAATGTTTGTCCACTCCAGACTTAGATTTTTTTTTAAGCCCTATGCTGTTGTACGTCACCTGAAACTGGTATATTGTGCCAGAGCATGAATGATCCATTTACCTGCTCATACCTGCTCATACCAAATTGCCATATTTAAAGCTATTCCCCATAATAACAACGGCAATTTTGGTAACATGGTGTGCATGGATGCTGGAAGCTGTAAACTGATCATGCAAAACACCCACAATCCCAATATTTTTAAAATGCATCTATGATAATCGAACACATAAACCATTTCCACAGTAACACTCCTCAGAACCTCACTGATTACAAAGCCACATCTGCTCTCAGAGCTACATCACAATAAAAGGAGTGATTAATAGTGATGCAAAGGAACGAAATGGCAGCAAACTCTTTGTGTGTGTGTGGGGGGGGGGGAAACTAGTTCTGGAAAGAAATAGATAGGTGGTCTTTGTTACTATTTATAAGATAGAATGCTCTATAAATCTCTGGTTCTCAGAGCTTCCTACCACAAGGTCGCTAATCAAATCGCTATTTGGGGGAGTGCTGCAAAGGAAAACTTAATCTTCATTATCTTTAAGTTGAGAGAAGTCTGTGAAGTGTCATGAGTGGGAGGAGACAGAATCAGAGTTAGAAGCAGGTGGCCCCGGCAGTTACTAGGCAGGAGGATGGACTAGACAGGTCAGTTATTTGTAAAATTAAAAAGCAGCTATCGAATTAGAAGAAACACATTTATTTTTATTTTCTGACATCGGGCATGAATCAATAGAGATGTCAAGATTCATGTGCACCAAGGTATGATCTTATATGAGAGGGATAAATCATGCATGCAGATCATGCATTGAAGACACGAAAGGGGCTATCAATGCAATAAAAAATAAGGCATGCAATAGGTGGACAAATGGAGGGAGCACTGAAGAGACTAATTGCCGAGGGCAGCCAATACCATGTCCCATCTATTCCTTCATAATCCCACTTCTCTTCACTCCAATTCTGCCATTTCCCCCTCTCTGCAATACAGTAATCCCTGGCTTTCTTTTCATTCATCCAACACTGCCCTGGCACTGGTTTTGCTCCCCCTCCCTCCCACCCACATCTCTCTCTCTCTCTCTCCCAACTCCCAGTGCTCTGAAAATACACACATACTGTACACACACACACACACACACACACACACACACACACACACACACACACACACACACACACACACGTCCATATGCTACTACCATATAGCCAATCAGACAACTGGTCCTTATTGCTCAGTATTGTCTCCATTGGTGGGCAGCGGTTCTCCAGGACTTCAGGCAGGGGTCATTCCCAGCCCCACCTGCCGATGCCAGGCACTGAACTTGAGTCCCTCTGCCTGTAGGGTTGGCCAACCCTCCAATGTTGGCCTGGAATCTCCAGGAATCAGCACCGATCTCTCGGCAACTACTAGAAGCAATCCTGGAGATGGTAGCAGGACTTTCATAATTTACAACATTTCATTATGCTGGGGGGGGGGGGGAATCCAAGAATAGCTTCAGTCAGAGTTGGCAACCTTATCTGCGTGCAAAGCAAATAGTCTACCATCCCTTGTAGTAGGAAGTTCTGTTTTAACTGTTGCCTCCCTCTTTTTCTCCCTTGTCCTCCATTTCTCTGGCTGTTCCTCCAACACATACATCCACATGCAAAAATTTAAAAAAAATTCTCTTTGGGTTTTGCCTTCCACTGCTTCACATTTTCCCACAAGAATGAACAGTAGCCATTGCCTTCACATAAAGTTGCTGATGGGTTCTTCTTGGAAACTGCAACTTTAAGTGAAATAACTTATAATTAGACTTACCATTAGTCCCAGAAAAACCGGGACTGTCCCGGAAATGGCCCTCCATTCCCGGAAAAGTTCCGGAATGGTTTTCCGGGATGAAGAGTAAGCTCTGCCGCTGCAGCCATTGTGAAATTTGAAAGACATAGCCGGGCACCGGCATCTTGACTCGCGAAATCTCACAAGATCCAAGATTTCGGCGCCCAAATCTCATGAGGGCATGATGCCCTCACGAGATTTGGGCACCAACATCTTGGATCCTCGCGAGATTTCACGAGTCAAGATGCCGGCGCCCGGGGAACTTCTTCAAATTTCCATAGTGGCGGCAAGCGGGTAAGCTGAGCGGGGGAGAGCGGCCGGGCCGACGAGAGCTTCTCGCCGACCCGGCCATGCTCCCTGGCTCAGAGTGGCCGGCTTACGAGCCGGCTTGGAAGCTGGCCAGGCTTGCGAGCCCCGCTCCGAGTCGGTCGGCTTGCGAGCCCCGCTGCGAGTCGGCTCGCATGGTGGCCGGGTGGCCGGCTGGCATGTCAGCAAGGCGGTTGAATTGCATGGTGGCCGGGCGCCCGGCTCGCAAGCCCCGCTCCGATGAAGCCGGCTGATGAAGCCCTGACAGTGGAAGGCTGTGTGCGGAAAGGGGGACTGTTGGGAACTAAGCATATATTAGTAGTATACTATCAGTATACTACTAAAATAATTTTCTAACTATCACCTGGGGAAAAAAATCACTTTTCATGAATGTCCTTACAGCCCAATCCTATAGGGAGGCAGCAATGGGAATCCTATGGGATGGGGAGGTGGTAGATCTGGAGGCAATGGCACACACTGGATCCTATCCCCTCCACTCCTTTCCTTGAGGTGATGTACGTCTGAGGAGACCCATAGGCAACCCCAGAGCTTACCGGGATTGCCCTCGGGTCGCCGTCACCCCTCAGATGCACCGTGCATGTTTTTAGCGCGGCTGCATTGGCAGAGGGGTAGAGGATAGGATTGGAGGGGAGGACCTGACTTTCTAGAGCAAATGATAGTACTCATGGCTGCATTAAATTCAGAGGTATACATGAGCCATGCAGGGCCAGCCCAAGACCACCAGATGACTGAGGTGGTATGCCAAATGCTGCCCACCTTACCCAATGATGTGCCAGCCTCTGCTCCTTCCACTCTCCAATGTTCTAGCTCATCACTCTCCTATCCTCCACATTTCCTATTAATCTCTCCCCCCCTTCCTCTTCCAATCCATGAAGTGGAAAGAGAAGGAGAAACAGTGGAGGCATTGGATGGAGATGGGTGCCCCCATCAACCTGCTGCCTGAGGCAACCACTTCAGTTGGCCTCATGGGTGGGCTGGCCCTGGCTCCATAGATAAAGAAGGAAGGGACAATTTGTGTTCCTTTTAAGGCTTTATCATCCTCACATTATTCTTGAGCCTAGGGATTGTGAAACTGAAGCAGTGTCACACAGGACTGGGCTGCAGACAGCCAGGTCCCAGCAGAGGATCAATTCCTGTTCGAGTGCTGGGTGAGCTGTTTCTCCTAGTCTTTATGCACACAACCAGTATCAGGGAAGGGGCAAAAACAAAAGGCAGATTGAGCCCATCAACAGACTGATATAGGCAGCTTTTCATACAACTGAAAGGGCCGTCTAGCTCAGCAACAGTACAAAGGCTGAAAACAATGAAAACGTTCAACTTCTCACACCACTGAGATCCCACTAAAACGGCTGTTCCCTGCAGTAAGTGAAGTAAGAGAGTGGAAAGTGGAACTTCCTTACAATGCATTGAGAAAATTACTCATTTTTTTATTTAGAGGTAGTTTCATGAAATCAACGTTGGTAGTGGGTGCTAAAAGAGAAGCCCTAGATAGTCAAAACATTTGAAATAATATTTCTTAGTTCCTCAGCTTCTGGGAAATTGGGCTGTCAGCTCATCCACAAACAACACAGATAATTGTCTGGCTCACCTTACTGGAAAGAGGCCCATACCCAGGCTTATATCGATTTCTATGCAGTTTTTCTTCCTTGGTTTTAGAAGGAGTAAACAGCATTTCATTACTCTTTAGTAGCCGTAAGCAAATCTTGCTTATCTATGAGTCACACATATTCAAGGACATAAGCTAGAGTGTTATTATGTGTACACCTAGTCCCATTGCAATACATTTTGAGGATTCACCAAAACAAGCTGTTCCAGTTTTCATGGAACACGTGGAAAACCCCAGCTGCATTCATAGGTCTGGTACAAACTGTATGCTAGAATCTAGATTATAATATGCATATAACCCTCAGAGAGCCACAGGCTCATGTACTGTCCTCCGTCCTCTCTTCTTCTCTCATATATGAAGTGCAAACTTGCACTTTTACTTTAGAACAAACCACAGTTCCATATTGCATATGAACACAGGAATTGCCTTACGGCAGCTTTTGCAATGGCTCTGGGCCAGCACAGGACAGTGAGGTGCTAACGGGCGGTGCGGTGGTGCGGTCCGCTCCAGGGCGACAAGCAGGGGAGCGACAAATCTGTTGCATTGGCAGCAAATCAGCGGCAAAGAGAGAAAAACACTGAAGCAAAGAGAGAAAAACGTGGCGCTCGGTCGCTCCTGTGGACGGGCAGCGGTGCAAAATGATGCGCCTGCCCCCCACCCCCTAGGTACCTTTTCATGCTGCTGGGCGCCTTTTGGGGGGGCGGCCCAGTGACATCACTTCTGGGTGTGATGACATGGAGGGTGTGATTTGGTGCTGTCCCCCCCCCGCTGAGCATAAGTATGCTGATGGCACAGGACGCACTATGCCCGCTCAGTGTTAGGGAGGATTGTGCCCTTCATCTTCTTTTCATCTCATTCTCATCAATTTCATCCTAGTTTAATTAACATTTGATTGAACACACCACATTTCTGTGTTATCTACGAACTCAAGGCAGTGTGATTTGTGCTAAAGTGAAAGCATTGTTTTAACTCTGCTCCTCTCAGGAGGAGAGAAGAGTTGGAGCCCAAACCTATGTATGTCTACTCAGAAGCGAGTTCCATTATAGTCAATGGGGCATACTCCCAGGTAAGTGTGAATAGGATTGCAGCCTCAGTGTACCCAAGCTCACAGCTCCCCAAGGCACCTTCACATCGTGTGAAATCATAGTTTTGTTGTATGCCTTTGCTAACTTGTCAGATCAGGGATCCCTGAGTAGGGTAAACAGGTCAGAGAAGGGGGGAAGTATTCAGCGTGCGCCACTGCTGCCACTGCCACACCATCCCAGGTTCAGTCCGTTCCTGTCTCCCCCCCCTTCCCCTGCCCTGGACCACCCCCTCCACGCCTCCCCCTGCCCTTACTCCTGCCCTGGAATGTCTCCACGCTGAGTGGTGTGGACCTACCTGCTCCTCGCCATTCGGATCCAGCACTCTGGGGCCAGTAGAGGCCTCTGCACCGGCCTGGAGCTAGCGCAGTTGCCTTACAGCAGCTTTTGCAATAGCTCTGGGCCAGGACAGGATGGACTATGCCGGCCCAGTGTTAGGAAGGATTGTACCTTTCATCTTCTTTTCATCTCATTCTCATCAAACTAACTCTATTGTTGCTCTTATTGTTAGAGGTTTGCATGAAGTCAATGTTTCTTTCAATATTACAGCTTCATTGTCTTTTCACTGAATAATTTGCAAAGACTGATTTCCACTATGCATTTTACACACACACACACACACACACACACACACACACACACACACACACACACAAGAATAAAGCTAGATTTGTCAGCCATAATATGTACCAGAATAAGAATCAGAAAAGCAAATAATTGCATTCTCCTTCACACATAATGCACAGCAAGACTTTGCACCTGAAATGTCAGGTCCCTTATTCACTGAGGGCCAATTTAATAAAAATATATGTCCAGCATCTGCGCTATAAAATTCAGTACAGAGGAAGCTGTGAAAATGATACTTTGGATGATTACAGAATGCACCTGCAGAAGCATTTCTTATTAAATCAGCCCCCAAATTATGGCTTCTGAATTTCATATATGCAGAAGAGAAACCAACGAAGTATGAATGCTTGGTTCAACCACTCCACAGCTGTTCATCAGCACATCATTTTAGCCTCTTCTATACTTTCTTTTTCATGGAGAACGTTGGAAAAATAAGCATGCTCTTTGATTCACCACCCCTGATTAGACCAGCGTTGTATTCAAGCTTTAGTTTATAGGACTAAATTCAAGGATGCCTGTGAAGGACTTCATATAGTTCTTATTTTTCATATAGTTCTTATTTTTCTGTATATATAAGAAGAGGCAAAAGGGTATCACATACAGGTGGGGAATGTAGCAAAGGTTTTCATATTGTAAATATTTAAAAAGTTTATATTGCACCTTTTTATCTTGTTTTCAAGCAGAGGCGAAACAATGGTGGAGCGAAGGCAAGTAGTTTTGCAAGACTCAGTTACACTGGAGTCAGCGGCCCCTCCCCTTGCTGTTGGAGCCATTCTGGCAGCAAAGGCAACATGCAGGACACTCCCCTGTTGCTGCTGGAATGGCTCCAACAGAAAGGGGGAGGGGCCGCTGACTCCAGTGTAACGGAGTCTTGCAGAACTATTTGCCTTCGCTCCACCCTTGTTTCGCCTCTGTTTCCAAGACTTCTGAGGCAGTTAACATCACTATTTAAAAACAAAGAAGGATATACACAAGCTGCCCAGCAGATAAAAAGTGAACGGATAACAATTCACAGAGCAGCGAGGACACCGTCCTGCTACCAGGAACAGACAAGTTTTCACTTGGTGTCTAAACACTGATAAAAAGGAGGCTAGATCAGGGGTGTCAAACATAAGACTCTCAGAAGCTACTTATCCGGCTCACATAATAATTGGGCTCTCTCAATTATCGGGTCATTATCTGCTCTCAGCTGATGAGCTCCAAAGTTGTAATAGGAAGGCTGAAAGAAGTTGGGGGCTCTTATTGGCTCTTATCTCTTTCTATTGTTCTCCGATGTTGCAGAGAAGCCAGACTTGAGTGCAGATCACTGATAGAAGTGATGCAGGCATGTGTGCTAAGCAGATAGAAGTGCGCTTCTGTTTGCCCCACCTCCAAAACAGAGGCTTGCGCTGCTCCGCCAGTGTCGCAGAATGGTGGAGCGCCGCAGTAAGTAAGTCCCCATGGCATGGTGGAGGGGTGGGGGGAGGGCAGGGAGGGGAGTTCTGGGTATTGGTCCGTATTGGTATTGGTATTGGTCCGCCAGGCCCAGGACAGTGGAGGGATCATTGTCAGTGTGCTCCACCGAATCCTTTCCCCCTTCTTGGGCCTGGACAGCATTACATGGCCAGCTCGAATGTGTGCCAGCAAAATAGCTGGTACACGTTCAAGTAGACCCATTGGGGTGGCTGGGGATCTACTTGGGGTAAGGGGATGAATGTCCCTTTACCCTGAGGAAGCCACCAGCTGTGCGAGGGCAGGCCCAATCCTGTGTAGGATGCGGCGGGCACCTTATTTGCGCCACTGTGTCCTGCTAGACAGGATTGGGCTGTAAGGCTCTAAACAGCGGCGATCACGTCAAAAAGCCCACTTCCGTTTTTTGGGGTCATGCTGACAGAGCATGAGCTGCATCCAATGGTGGGGAGACGATCATGAGGTCTGCCAGAGGTAAGTATTCTGGTGTCCTATGGGTCTCCTCAGACCCACCTCAGCTATGTAGCTGGCGTAAGTCTGAGGAGAGAAAGGGGGTGGGTAACAGAGGTGTCGCTCCAGTAGGGGTGGTACCGTAAGTTTCACCCCGTCCTAGTCCCGTTTACCAAGCCGGCAGGAGGCGGCCCCGCCCCCTCGCCGTTGAAGCCATTCCATGCGGAGAAAGCAGCAGGCAAGAGTCTCCCTGCCTGTTGCTTTCTCCGCACAGGAATGGCTCCGGCGACGAGGGGGCGGGGCCGCCTCCTGCCGGCTTGGTAAACGGGACTAGGACGGGGTGAAACTTACGGTACCACCCCTACTGGAGCGACGCCTCTGTCACCCACCCCCTTTCTCTCCTCAGACTTACGCCAGCTACATAGCTGTGGACAGGACTAGGACGGGGTGAAACATACGGTACCGCCCCATCAGAGTGATGCCTCTGGTGGGTGACCTGGGAAAGAGTATAGGATCCTGTCACAGGTTACTGCTGCCCGGTTCCACCTCCCCCTGCCTTCCCCCCTCCATGCACTGAAACTCCCCATGCCCTCCCCCTCCCTGCCCACGACATGCCCCTGCCGCCAGCTTACCAGCAGTGAAGGAGGCTCCGGGATCCACTGCTGCGCAAGCCGTACTGCTGCCCATTTGCAGCAGTGACCTGGAAGTGCTCGATGGTGGCCTGGCATTCATGCTACCACAATGGGATTTGCGCTGCTGGAATATGGGTTCCGGCAGTGCAAGGACCAGATAAGATTGGACTGTAAAGTGTTAATTCCATGTTATATACAAACGCATGGAATAGTATCTTGATTTCCTTTGTTAAAAAAAGTAGCTTTGTGTCGAGAAATAATGGGAGAAAGGCTTAACCTTTTCGCTGTCCACTATTTCTCTTCTCCAAATTACTGCCCCCAGACTCCCCCCCCCCGGGATTCTAAAGGCATGTTTGTAGAATTTAGGAATTTTGAGGAAGGGGGAATTATAGAGGAGGTGGTGTTTTGAAGCAGAGAAACAGCAAGGGCGAAAGGGTTAAGAGCATCTTCTCCCTGCTGCTTCTCTGCTTTAAACTCTCCTCTCCCAAGACTGCTTTTCATTTTAAATAAATAGCATCAAGGCCAAGTTAGACATTTCTCCATGCAACATGCAGTTCACCCATAAGTATACAAGGAAACAAAAATACGCTTTTGTTGAAAAGTAATAATGCATGGGTTACTATCTCTACATTCTCTTTCACAGCAATCCTGTGTAACTTTGCATCGGTGTAACAGCAGATGCACCGGTGTAAGTGCACTTACTGTTACACCAGTGAAAAGTTACACAGGATTGCACTGTTTGAGTCACAAGGACAGTGATCCTTGATTATTATCACCACCACCACCACCACCACTTTCTGGATGTCTTAACATATCATAATCCCGTCAAAAGTTAAAACACCGTAGCAATGAAGATTAGCGTCATGCATTAAACATGGTACTTTTCAGAATGGATAAGACATTGTATTTTAATAAGCAATAAGGTTTCCTATTTTATCTCATGACTTGCTGGAGGAATTACAAATTCTGTGCAATTCTCTTATGTACCCGCTAATGGCATATTTTTGTCAGTATTATTTGTTTATAGGTTGTGTGATTCAATACAGTGTTATTGGGTGTTTGGTTGATGCAGGTAAGCAAGGGATTATTGTAGCAGCATTTTAAAAATAGCTCTGTATTTCTCACCAGTAGCTGTGTTCCCTTATAATTATGGAACAGATCAAAGAAAGCCCATACCAATATTACCCCTTCCTTATCTATATGGGCAGCATCATTGCAGTGAGGGAGTAGCTGTAATTAGAGAGGTGATCTGTCCAAGGTGCTGCTTGGCTCATCTGGCTCTTCTTATCAGCTGAGCCATTCCTGGCGATGGCACAGACCCTATCCATAGCTCAAGTCAGGATTTCCCCATTACTGATCCTCATATCCACTAAATGTTGTGGTCACCTTCCTACTTTGGGGGAGCTGCTCCTTTCATCAATAAGGCACTTTGAGAGAATCAGGTTGGTTGGCGTCATCTCCCTAGGGTAGCAGCAGATCTATTCTGGATTGCTCTCTTCACCCCACAAAGCCGTTTTACTTTGGATGAGAAAAAGCGTACACAAACATGCGCACACGCTCCTGTCTCAGTAGTTTTTTCTCCCCCCTCCTGGGAGTTGTGACTCTGTTCTTTTTAATTAATTCATTACCCACTTGGGAAAAAGTGTGAACGTTTGGAAGAAGATTGATTTAAATTGTTGCAAGCTAATTTGATGTAGAAGTATTGACTTTGACTCTTTTCTCCAACTTCATTCCAGGTCTCTGCATGACTCAGAAGTACAAAAAAAAATAAAGGAAAATAAAGACCACACAGAAGTGTTACCACCCAAGAGCACTTGATCATGTGTAGGGTTACCACATTTTGAACCAACCCTTATTTTATGCCTTAGGCTTAAACATTGCCTTGATTGGCGGCAGCTAGCAGTCACTGTGCTTATTTCTTAGCTGTGAAAAGCTGCCACTGATTTCTACAACTCACACTGCTGATAAAGGCAGAAGAGCAGGCCAGGTTGCTCTTAAAAATAAATAAATAACCAGGACATGGATGGCTCAATGGGGTCCACTGACCAATGCCACCCTGCCCTGCTGCTGCCTTTGCTGTGGTGTTTGTGCAAGTGCACACACACACACACACATCCCTCCCCAAAACAAAAAAAGCCTCTTTCCTTCTCACCTCACTCCTTCCTCACATGGTTCTTTTCCAGAAAACAGGAAGTGTTGGGACTTCCTGTTTTATTTAAAGGGACCTCACAATGAGAGAGGTAAGTGGATAGTGGACCTGGCTCCCTTTTCCCAAGGAAGCGAACTGGTTCCCACCAAGCAATAAAGGGCCAATGGTGGAGCAACTATCTCCCCTATGTAAGAGATCTGTGGGGATCTCTGGCCTGGAGGCCTCGAGCTCACCCCACCCTTTCTTAATGCCATGGCAGGTCTGACAGGGGCTTACAATCCCATCAACAAATGGGAGGCCCTCCAGAGATCCCTCTGTCATCACTGGACTCCCAGGGATGTCCCACTGGCCAATACAGAGGGCATAAGAAGAAAGGGCTGCTGCATGAGTCTCATGGACAAGAGACTTGTACAGCATCTCATCTTTCTCCACCAGCCAATAACACACAAAAAAGCTAAGTGTGGGGCTTTCAATAATGCATAGCAAGCTAAGTGTGGGACGTTCCTCCAGCAACCTAGCATCAGCACCGCACATACAGACAGGTGGCAGATTGCTTCTGCAATTGTTTCTGCAGCCTTTCAGCCATCCCAGGTCAGTGGGTTGATATTTTGAGTTCAATTTTTTTAAAAAAAGTTTCTGCACTCATTCTTACCATCAGGAATCTGTGTTGAGGTTGTGATATGACTACTGTATTCTCCAGAGGAGACTTTGGGGTACAAGTGTTATTTTGCCATCCTTGTTCCTCCTTTCAAATGTTGCACTCCCTGTTTTTAGTTGCAGATTTCTAGATATACAGTACAAGGCTTGTATATCTAGAAATCTGCAACTAAAAACAACTTGTGTTACAAGCTAACAGTTGTACTTGCAAGATCTAGAGAGAGTAGTTGGCAAATGCTACCCAAGACGCTTATTTGTTCACCTTCAGAGTGAAATTCATTGGAAGCAGTGTGTGCTCCTTCTTTCTTCTCCCTTTCCACTGACTTCTCTCTCTCTGTCTCTCCCCATCCACATTATTATTCTGTCGGTTTGGCCTCTGTTAGGGAGTTTTAATGGGGTTCTTAGATTGTTATTTTGGTTTTGTATTCTGAGATCAGTCTCATGCGAGGGGGGTCAAGCTGTCTGTGGCAGGGCTCTATTAACATTGTACTCTGGGTGTATATTGGAAGTTTTAGGCTGACATCTTTCTCATTGTAGTTTTACAGAAATGTTTCTCTGTTTTTCACACTTGTGTAGACTCAGTGAAAGGCTGAAACAATGATCACATATCTGCCTTTCTGTGCTGGATTAACATATAGTTTAAGTTAGTATGCTGACTATTAGTTTACGACTCACATCAAGTAGCTTCACGTTAAACCATACTGCTGCTTGAAAGGACTGAATTCAGCCAAGTGGTGGATGGGTCCGGAATGCAGGAGAAAGCAGCATTGCTTTGGAAGTTGCCCAAGGGCTATGGTCAAAATGTTCTGCTACAAAAATATCAGAAATTCATAAGAAGCTTTGTTGAATTATTTTAAGGCATTGCTCTTTCTCCTTTTTCTTCATTTTCTTTCTTTCTTTCTTTTGGTGAAAGACCTTTGCATCTAACAAGATCATCCTAGGATGGTTTTCAGAAATGTATTTTTTTTGGAAGAAAATGCCTTCAAGGAAAAAACAGCAACACAACCCTTGTTATGTGTGTCCTATTTCTGTATCAGGCTAGAAGAAAGCTTTGAATATGACCTTTATATATTTCTTCTTTATCGTTTTTCTTAGGGCATACACAGGCATGCAAGCCTTTATTCCATGGGAAGTGTTCTGAAGCCGAACATCTATCTAATGTAAAGCAAATCCTTGTAGAATAGACTTTATTGTAAGATGTCACTGCAGGATGCCAAAATCAATATGGTTTTAGACGGGTTTATTTCCATAGAGGAGTAAAAACACAAGGGTGACCATATTGTACCTACATTTAGTCATCATCATCATCAACAGCACCACCACCATCATCATTCATAATCTTAAAGGTACATCCATCATGACTTTATAATATGACTGAAGATTACAAGAACCAAGAATTGACCATAAATCAGTATTCTATTAATAATAAGTGTGATTATGCAGCTTTTGCATGCTGCTGCAGCCCTGGACAGGATTGGACTGCCCAAGTGGGAACCGTCTACTGATGTCACCCCCCCCCAAAGTGGTTGAGGCAGCTAAACTGCACCACCTCCCCCAAGCCAGAAAGTCTCTAAGGTTGGCTTTGCAATCCAAGCTCAAGGGGTTACCAGCCAGCATCTCCAAGCCAGACATTACAGGTAATTTAGTTTGCGAGTGAGCCCTTTCAGGGTTTGCGAGTGAGCCCTTTCAGGAGCAGCGAGTGGCCTCACTGGGACCAAGTGGCTCACTGGGACAAAGTGGCAAGGTAAAAAAAGACACAGCGAGTTCAGCAGCGGGGCGAGGAAGCCAGGCCCCACACACTGCCCGGCACTTCCCTTGAAGAGAGGAGAGCTCCAACAACATTAAGGTACCCAAACTTTGATAAACCCATAACTTACACTCAAAAGGTATGCAGTCAGACAGCCAGCAGAGGGGTGGGGGCTACCCAGTGTTTTGCACTGAGTGTCACATGTATGACTATCTGCCTCTTGGGCACAAGTCATGGGTGTGTGCTCGGTGCAAAGAGCTCCAGGCTCTCAGGGAATGGGTTCGCTCCCTTGAAGCCACGGTTGCTGACCTGGAGAAGCAGAGACAGGTAGAGAGGAACCAGGGTGAGACTTCTAGGGACGTGGAGTCGTCGTCCCACCCTCAGTTAGCCAGCTCCTCAGCTGCCAGGAAAGGGAGTCTCAGGGCTGGAGGACATCGCTCTGGAAAAGAGGGAAACAATCCCACAGTGGGGACCCCTTCTTCAGGTGATGGGCCCGTATCCAGTCGCACTATGGATACTCCTCTGGGGAGGGGGGAAAGGGGGATTCTTGTCGTGGGTGACTCTATAGTCAGGAACATAGAGAGGGGGGTCTATGACGGTTGTGAGGACCGCATGGTGACTTGCCTACCTGGTGCGAAGGTTGCGGACATCACCTCTCGTCTAGATAGGCTGGTAGAGAGTGCTGGGGAGGAGGTAGCGGTTGTGGTGCATGTTGGCACCAACGACGTGGGGAAATGTAGCCGGGCGGTCCTGGAGGCCAAATTTAGGTTGCTAGGTAGGAACCTCAAATCCAGGACCCCAAAGGTAGCATTCTCAGAAGTGCTACCAGTTCCACGCGCAGGGCCAGCTAGGCAGGCGGAGCTCAGGGGTCTCAATGCGTGGATGAGACACTGGTGTCAGGAGGAGGGGTTTAGGTTTGTTAGGCACTGGGGAACGTTTTGGGACAAGCCGGGCCTGTACAAGAGGGACGGGCTTCACTTGAACCAAAATGGAACCAGACTGCTGGCACGTAACATTAAGAAGGTGGCAGAACAGCTTTTAAACTGACTCCTGGGGGAAAGCCGACAGGAGCCGAGGGGCATCCGGTTCGGGACTCCTCACCCCTAGGGAATGAGGGTGCAGAGGATGGAGAACAGTCAAGTAATAACAGAGTAAGAATTGGGAGAGGTAGCATAATGGGACATGACAGCCAGTCTAGCAGGACAGAAGGCTGCAGAAATAAAGGTGCAAACATGCAGCCCTTCTTGGGGGACCAGGTATATAAGTGCTTTTATGCAAATGCCCAAAGTCTACGGGAAAAGATGGGAGAACTGGAATGTTTGGTGGCTAGGGAAAACATTGACATAGTATGTATAACAGAAACCTGGTGGAATGCGGAGAACCAGTGGGATACTGCAATTCCAGGATATAAACTCTATAGGAGGGACAGAGAGGGGCATGTTGGAGGTGGGGTGGCAATCTATGTCAAAGAGGGGGTAGAATCCACCAGAGTAGAGCTGGAGAGGGGCTCTGACTCCTCCGTAGAATCACTGTGGGCTAGATTACCAGGCTCAAAGAGTGATGTAATAGTAGGGGCATGCTACCGTCCTCCAGATCAAAAACCTGAAGGGGATCTTGAAATGAGGAAGCAAATCATGGAGGTGTCAACGAGAGACAGGGTTGTAGTCATGGGGGACCAATTATCCTCACATCGACTGGGTCAATTCATGCTCAGGTCATGAAAGAGAGATTGGATTTCTGGATATGTTAAATGACTGTGCCTTAGAGCAGTTTGTCACGGAACCGACAAGAGGACAGGTGACTCTGGATTTGATATTGTGTGGCACTCAAGATCTGGTCAGGGAGGTAAATGTTACCGAACCATTGGGGAACAGTGACCATGCTGCGATCTGTTTCGCCATGCATGTCGGAGGGAGAGTGCCGAGCAAATCTGACACGAAAACCCTTGACTTCCGAAGGGCAGACTTCCCCAAAATGAGGAGACTAGTTAAAAAAAAGCTGAAACGGAAGGTAAAAAGAGTCCAATCGCTCCAGAGTGCATGGAGGCTGTTTAAAACAACAGTCATAGAGGCCCAGCGGGAGTGTATCCCACAAAGGAGGAAGGGCTCGACCAAGTCCAGGAGGGTGCCGGCATGGCTAACAAGCACAGTTAAGGAGGCTGTAAAAGGCAAGGAAGCTTCCTTCAGTAAATGGAAGTCTTGCCCTAGTGAGGAAAATAAACAGGATCAGAAACTGTGGCAAAAGAAATGTAAAAAGATGATACGGGAGGCCAAGAAAGACTTTGAGGAACGTATGGCAGGCAACATAAAAGGGAATAATAAAAGCTTCTTCAAATATGTTAGAAGCAGGAAACTTGCCAGGGAAACGGTTGGTCCGCTGGATGGTGAGGGAGAGAAAGGGGTGATAAAAGGGGACTTGGAGACTGCAGAGAAATTAAACGAGTTCTTTGCATCTGTCTTCACGGCAGAAGACCTTGGGCAAATACTGCTGCCAGAACGGTCTCCCCTGACTAAAGAATTAAGTCAAATAGAGGTTAAAAGAGAGGACGTCTCAGACTTAATTGACAAAATAAAGATCAATAAATCACCAGGCCCGGATGGCATCCACCCAAGAGTTCTGAAGGAACTCAAGAATGAAGTTGCTGACCTCTTGACCAAAATATGCAACTTGTCCCTTAAAACGGCCACTGTGCCAGAGGATTGGAGGATAGCTAATGTCACACCAATCTTTAAAAAAGGAAGGAGGGGGGACCCGGGAAACTACAGGCCGGTCAGCCTAACATCTGTTCCAGGGAAGATGGTGGAAAGTCTCATTAAGGATAAAATCTTAAAATACATAGAAGAACAAGCTCTGCTGAGGGAGAGTCAGCATGGCTTCTGCAAGGGGAAGTCTTGCCTCACAAACCTGTTTTTTGAAAAGGTCAACAGGCATGTGGATGCGAGCGAACCCGTGGATATTATATATCTGGATTTTCAGAAGGCGTTTGACATGGTCCCTCATGAAAGGCTCCTGAGAAAACTCCACAGTCAGGGAATAGGAGGGCAGGTCCTCTTGTGGATTAGGAACTGGTTGAAGACCAGGAAACAGCGAGTGGGAGTCAATGGGCAATTTTCACAATGGCGAGAGGTGAAAAGTAGTGTGCCCCAAGGATCGGTCTTGGGACCGGTGCTTTTCAACTTATTCATAAATGACCTGGAGTCAGGGATAGGCAGTGAGGTGGCCAAGTTTGCAGATGACACTAAACTTTTCCGGGTGGTGAAGACCAGCAGGGATTGTGAAGAGCTCCAGAAGGATCTCTCCAAACTGGGAGAATGGGCAGCAAAATGGCAGATGCGCTTCAATGTAAGTAAGTGCAAAGTGATGCAAATTGGGGCAAGAAACCAAAATTTCACATATACGCTAATGGGTTCTGAGTTGTCTGTGACGGATCAAGAGAGAGATCTTGGGGTACAGGTGGACAGGTCGATGAAAGTGTCGAGCCAGTGTGCGGCGGCTGTGAAGAAGGCCAATTCCATGCTCAGGATCATTAAAAAAGGGATTGAGAATAAAATGGCCAATATCATTATGCCTTTGTACAAATCAATGGTAAGGCCGCATCTGGAGTATTGTGTCCAGTTCTGGTCACCACATCTCAAAAAGGATATAGTTGAATTGGAAAAGGTGCAGAAAAGAGCAACCAAATGATTCCTGGCCTGGAGCACCTCCCTTATGAGGAAAGGCTACAGTGTCTGGGGCTTTTTAGCCTAGAAAAAAGGCGCCTGAGGGGGGACATGATTGAGACTTTTAAAATTATGCATGGGATGGAGAGAGTGGATAGAGGGAAATTCTTCTCCCTCTCGCACAACACCAGAACCAGGGGACATGCACTAAAATTGAGTGGAGGGAGAGTTAGAACGGACAAAAGAAAATATTTCTTTACCCAGCGTGTAATTCATCTGTGGAACTCCTTGCCACAGGATGTGGTGATGGCACCTGGCCCAGATGCCTTTAAAAGGGGTTTGGACAGATTCATGGAGGAAAAGACCATCACAGGTTACAAGCCATAAGCAACCTCCTGGTTTTAGAAGTGGGTTTTCTCTGTGCCAGGTGCAAGGGAGTGTCAACGGGAAACAGGTTATCTTGTTGTCTTGTGCTCCCTGAGGCATCTGGTGGGGCCACTGTGTGACACAGGAAGCTGGACTAGATGGGTTTTTGGCCTGATCCAGCAGGGCTCTTCTTATGTTCTTAACTCTAAAATCCTGAGATAAGCAAGAGTTGGTGGCAGGGATTGTGGTGCCTTCGTCACAGGGGAGGCAACCCGCCCCGCCCCCTTCCTACTCTACTGAAAATTGCCACAAACAACCTTTGAAATGCAGTGAGCGGTGCACGAGCACACTTCAAAGGTCCACTGCAGCAATTTTTGGCAGAGTAGGAGGGGGCCGGGTTGCTTCACCTCTCGCCCTCATACCACATGTCCCTGGTTGGCGGGGGAGCCAGGACCTATTCGTACTCCCTGTCCTAACTAGAAAAAGCCACCACATCTTACTAACATTCTGGGGTAGGGGGAAAAAATGGTTCACCACATGCCAATCAGATGAACAGCAAAACATCCCCACATGGCAACCAGGGTCAAACTTCCCTCCTCTGACTTATCACCAAATCTGGCCACCCCACTGCCAAGGCAATTTGGAATGCTTGAGTTCTTTATGGCCAGGCTCATTGGCATTGCATTTTCTACATCACTACATTTTCTACATCACAGAGGGCAGGCCTCTTCTGGCATAGATGAGCCTACTGTAGACATTCTTACTACTACTTGTTGGCATAGCCCCTGAACACAGAACAGATATTTCATCAAATGAAGTGTAGCGAACAGAACATAATTGAGGGGCTATACCATTATTAACCAAATAATTCCTGGGAAAAGAAAGATGTTGAATCAAATGGAATTCACCCAGTGTCTTCCACGAAGACAAGGCCCCAGGAAGTCACCCAGAACCAACTGACTCAGCAGGAGCAGCTAAACCATTAGGTGCCGCCAACCAGAGGCGTCGCTGGAGCGCGGCGGGAAGGGCGGACCGCCTGGGGGCGACGCGCACAATGGGTGACGCGCGGTCACCCGCGCATGCACCCGCGCATGCACCCGCGAGTCGCTCGCAGGCGGTTCTCCCTTCCCGCCACACTCCAGCAACGCCTCGGAGGAGGCCTCGGAGCGTCTGCCCTCGGCGGAGCTCCAAGGCCTTCTGAGGGAACCCCGATGCGCGACGTCATATTTACAAGGTTTAGCGCATGCGCAGAACGTTTGAGGGCAAATTTGGGCCACGCATCGGGCCTCCCTCAGAAGGCCTTGGAGCTCCGCCGAGGGCGGACGCTCCGAGGCCTCCTCCTGCCCAAGACAGCCGGCCGGTGAGGATGTCTCCGGAGCCGGCAGCAGCGGAGGCTCCGCTGCTGTGGGCTCCGGAGACATCCTCGCCGACCTGCTGCCGGGCGGCACGGGGGTCATTAGGGCGGCGCACACCCTAGTGACGCCGCTGCCGCCAACCCCTGGGAAGGAAGAGGAGAAGGCAACCTGTCCACAAGTCTGGTAAGACTGAGGAGGGGGAGGCTAATCTCCCCACCCCACCCAATCAGGAGCTGGACACCCTCCCCAAAGGTTAAAAGAGCCGTAAAAGCCAGAACAGGGGGACGCCCTCAATTCCTTATCTTCCCAACTCTCACCATCAATCCTGTGGTCACCTGAGGACAATTCACCTGGAACCGGGCCTTCTGCAGGGATCAAATTACCCAGTTCCTACCTGGGTGTCTCCTTAGACAGCTTACTCTCAAACACAAGCCCTGCTCCACTGAAACTTCTAATTGCTGCACACCCTCAATCCCTGCGCTTCTCTAAAGCGGTGACCCTCTTTAAAACCTGTATTAGCTTGATTTTAGAAGGCTTGCGAAGGGATTGCTGCCCTGCCTTAACACTGCTAAATGCCCTGCCTGCATCACCCTTTCCTTTTCAAAGGCATCAAAGGCATGAATAACAAGAGCTCAAATCTCCCCTGCATCATCTTCCTCATCAGAAGACGAAAGCAGCAGCAACATGGGCATGGGAGAGCACTTGGGGGGGCCTTGCCACCAGACTTCTTGGGCATTATTACATCCAGAAGCAACAAACCAAGACTCAAAAATGGACCAGCCACTCATAAAGCTGAACACTAACCACCCACCACAACAGCAACCCAGGCAGCAAGCTAATTAATTTAACTTTTCCAACGACACTGACCACTTTTAATTATTTAATATGCATCTATTTATCAATTCCTACTCTCTTTTTTAATGAAATATTAATAAAACTACAAACTAAAAACAAATTACCACTAAAAAAAATGCCCTAAGCTCGGACTCGAACAAACCAAACCTTCTCGGATTTAAAGGTCCAATAAAGGCAGAGCAGAAACCAGAACCAAATTGCAATGCAGCAAAAGGAACTGAAGCCAAATAAAATAAAAATTCAAACAGGTTCCAATGCAGGGAATAAACTAGGGCAGGCAAGGATAAACTCCCCCCCCACACACACACACAGAGAACATATCCCAAAGAAATACATTTTAAAAAAAACACCCATTTTACTCTCTTTTTTTAATATCCACCATAAAATCAGTGTACCCTTTATTTATTTTTATTTAATACTGAAACCAAGACAACCCCAAATGCTTGACGAAAAGAGGATGAGGGAGTAAAGTAAAAGGCAAAAACCACCCCAGCAACCCACCCCCAAAGTGGGAAACCCCACTCCCAAAACGTAACAAAACTGTGTGTGTTTTCCTTTTGGGGAGGGAAGGATACAATCAGCTGGAAAGGAAGCGACCCCAGACTCCTCAAGAGAAAGTCCACAACGCCAAAGGATCCTCAGACGTAGACCCAGGAACGCCAACAGAGCTGCCCTGCTGCACATGTGCCTAAGGCAGCCAGCCAAAGCACACTGAAGTAAAGAATGAAAACACCAGGGAATGGCCAAGGAAGTCCCGCCCCCAAAAGCAGAGCACCCAATGGGGCATCAGAATCTCCACGCCCTTGCTTCCCATGATGGAGGGGCTGGGCAAGGAATGACCCCACGCAAAATGGCAGCTGCAGAGTGGCATTCTTCTCAGCCAACAGTGGGAGCAAGAAAACCTGGGAAATGTATGCTTCTAAAATGGATGAGAGTGCGAAGTATAGAGAGTAACTCCATCACAACAGGGAACACATGGCATGGCGAGATCTTAGAGGATATTGTCACTTCTCACTTCAGCATTTCTACTTGACACTTTCTTTGCAAGTACAAGCAGGAAAGCTGTCTGCATAAATACACAGGCAGGAAACTCAGATTGGACCTGTCCTTAAGGCTTTATTTATCCGTGCTTAAGACAAAGCAAAATTACTTCTTTCGGTTCTGCAGAACTTCTTGAAGAAAAGGTTTGTTAACACCGGTAATAGTTCTCGATGGAGCAGTGCACACTTTGCTCTCGATGGAGCAAATACTCCCTACACACAGTCTTTCTGGTCAGTGGAGGGCACACACGCACACAACCACCTGATGAACACAGACCACGGAGATAGCCACAATTTCTGCAACTGCAACCATCACAATCACAGAAAAGACTGCAATTTGTCTCTGCCTCAGTTCAGACCTAACAGCCAGATTATCTTGAATGGGATTAATACTTGTGAGGCCATCCCCCTCAAATGCACCCCCGAATTCTCCTCCTCCCTTCCTGGTTTATGCAAACCAAGATCTTTCAATCTGACTTCACATCATGTTTCTAGTTCTAGTTCTGTAATGAGTGGGTGGGTGCTTTTGAACCAGGGTCTTCAGCAGCCAGGTCCTAGTACTCTCCTCTCTGCACCCCCTGGAAAATGTCACGCAGAATTACTAGCTCTATATTTACTGTACCACAGCATTACCCTGATGTGAGCCAGATAATGTGCTACTACTCAGCACCACAACCAGACCAGGTGATCTTAGCAACAGTAGGGGCCTTGTTGTGTTGGCTCTATCAAACAGCAGCTTCAGATTTGGTTCTTCAGTCTGAGTAACTTTACAAGCAGCGACACAGACTGCCTGCCCCCTTTGGGAGTCTGACCATCTCCTTGAACGTAACTATGTGCCTACCTCTTCCCCTTCCCTCCATCTCTCCGAGCTGCTCTGGGCTTCAACTCAGGGTTGGGGTCAACCAATGTGGCAATCCAGAAGTTAGGCAGTGACATGATGATGTCATGATGATGTCATCATGTCACTGCCAAACTTCAGGGTTGCAAGCTTTAGCATTTTTTTTATTGGAAAAGTCTGCCCACCAAGCAAAGAAGGGAAGAAACTGCTCACTGGCACGAAGAGAAGCTGTTCTGAAACGGAGAGAGCAACCTACAACTGCAGGCTGGAGCAGTCTGACCTGCAGCCCTATGATAATATCTATGAAGCATTTCAAAGACTTATAAATGTGGTGCAATTATTTCCTGTGTTTGTGATCTTTCAAAGCATTTGTTATGCATTTAAAACATTATGTGTGCTTAAAAAAACAGTCTGCATTTTTAATATCTCAGGCTTCTGGAGACAAACAGGGTTTTTTTTCCTATTATTTTAAAAGCAAAAATACTTTCAAATATAGTTTATGGCCTCCTTGCATTGCCCACAGAACTACACAAAGGCCCTTTGTGGATATCAGGTACCGAGGATATCAGGTACTTCAAATCTACTTAAACATATAACAGGCAAGATGAGAACACCTTGTTGTAATGTGCCTGGAAGGCAACTGCATTATTCTGGAAAGATATTGGGGGAGATCTAAAAGTCCCCTGTAACTGCTTAGCAACTAATCTTGTATGCATCTAACATCTGCTGTTGCCAAAGCAGGTGTTTCTCACACAGTATTTCCCACACAGCCCTGCATGATTCTTGTGAGATTTTTTTTTCTTTTTTTCCTTAAGCCTGCCAGGGTAAGCAGTGAATACCAATGAGAACGGATGGCCCAAGACTCTTAAGATCTTTCACTTAGCATTCTGGTGGGATTCTTTGGAGTTGCAGAGGAGGCTGAAGTACTAAAATGGTGAAATGTGGTTGGATAGCTGAAGAATCCCAAGATCTCCTGGTTTATTATAAAAAGTATTTTTAGCACGAAGGAAACTCCTTGATGACCCCAAGAGCAAGTGGCTAACATAGCCAGATTTGACTTTTTCTATATGCTTAAATAGCACTTCCGAACGAAGCATATCAAGCTAGCTGAATAAAACAGCAGCCTGCTCTACTTTCTGTCTTCTATGATTACAATCAAAGATCTTAGATTGCATTTTTATGTTGTGCCTAATTAGATGATCTGAGATTGCTGCTGAATAGTCTACTCTACTCATGTGCAGGACTGGAGATGAAAGCAACCGAGAGGTGTTTAAAGCATTCACATCTTATTGCTGTATATCATTTTGCTTTACAATATTATTTATAGTCCAATACCACCAAAATACTGAGCGTTGGGCTAGCAAGTGAAATTTACATGGTACACTGGCCACAACCCAGCACAAACTAGGAGTTCTTTTTTATTTAATCTTCTGTCTGAAGACTTCCGGAAGCTAAGCAGGAGCAGCCCATTTGCGTTGGAAGGGGGAAGACTGGAAATCACTGATATCGCTGATAAGCTGTTATGAACTCCCCCCCCTCAATCTTCTGCTTGAGGCAACCACTTCAGTTGGCTTCATGAATGGGCTGGTCCTAATACAGTTCTTGAGCTATCCTTGAGCCAGTTCTTGAGCTATCCTGGTCCCAGACTATTTCTGGCTGCCAAAGTAAGCACCATCCCTTTGAGTGGAGCCCAAAAGTCAATAGGCAATCAATGGGGGTGAAATAATGCTTATTTCCAATTATTTCAATGGGACTTTAAAAGCACATAGAAGTCAGATAGGTAGGTCCTCATCACGGAACAAGGAAACACACAATTGGCTCTGCTGCATTTTAACTCCTGTAGTCAAAAAATGTACTAGATCAGGGGTTCTCAACCAGTGGTACTAGTACCACCAGTGGTACTTTGGTCAACTGCTGGTGGTACTGGAACCGCCGGACCACTGGAACCCTGCTCTGACATTGGGCTTCTGGCGGTGTATTTTTGCTTCCAAGAGACTCCAGCCTTTGGCCAAGCCTCTCAGGAACACTGAGACGTGCTCTCCCACCCGCCCAGAGGTTCCTACCTGTGTTTTCTGGCCTCCAGAAACATGAAAACACTGGTGATGATGTCATTGCCAGTCACTTCCAGTGGTATGCAGTAGGAGAGTGGTGCCAGAGATGGCATTCAGCTGGGAAGGGGTTGAGAATCCCTGTAGTAGATCAGCATGTATGAGGGAAGCTGCTCCTGTGCCAATAGCACCAAGTGCTAATGGGGTCTTCTTTAGGTAGTGCTCATAGCTCAGTGACAGTATGTTTTGCATGCAGATGGCCCAAAGTTCAATCTCTGGCATAAGATCTCAGATAGTAGGACTGATAACAAACTATTTTCCCGCACTGAGACCTTGGAGAGTTGTGACCAGTCCGAGAATACAGTAGTGGACTGGTAAGATCTATGGCCTGATTCAGTGCAAGGTGGGCTCATATATGCCAGGGATCTGCAGCAGATTATCTTCCTTAAGGTCCCAGAAATAAGCAAGTGAATGAGCAGCCCAGCACCTTGCTAAAGAGAACTACAGTACATACAAAAGGATCCGATTTGTGGCTTTGCTGCATAGGTGCCCTCCTACAAAAAGCGATCTCACAAATTCTCCCACTCCCTTGTCAAAACCTGTCACTCATGTCTTTGATAGTTCCTACTAGGATTATGCTAATACATGTCTCACACCTCAGGGCAGACAAAGAGTAATCCAAGTCAAATATGCCAGCAACCATTCACAGAGCCAATAATTGGCATTGGGAGCACATACATCGAGTACTGAGGTTGTAAAGCTTAGTGCCAGCCAACCACTTGCTAAGATTGCTCTTGTCAAGCGTCATGGGTGAAAAGTGGCCTGTGAATGCTGTTTCCATATGTTATGTGGCAGACTTTGCAGAATGATGTGCAGTTTCTTTTACCAGCCTTTTATTACTCAGTCTAGGCCTAGTGTAGATCAGCGCTTGGCCAAGTTGATATAGATTCTGCTGTTTTGCTTTTCAGAGGGTAAGCTACCAGTGCTAAAGCAGCATTAAAAGACAGCACCTTTTTGCAATCTATGATAGGATCTTTGCAATCTTTTATCAGCTCTTTACATGACTGTACAAAATGAAGCAGGGCTTCAAAATGTTTAGCTTATGAATGCAAACAGGCATATTTACATTGTTGCCAATCTCACATTTCGATAGCAAAGACTCCAAAACACAAGGATCTGGTAATCTCGGCTTGATTCTCACGATGCTCACTGCAAAAATATGCCCACTGCTTTCAATATGATAACCTTCCTAGGATTGGATATACTGCAGTGTTTTGGACCAGCTGACGTTTCCAGACACTTATTATTATTTTCAAAGGCGGCCCCACATAGAGTGCATTGCCACAGAACTGCATCAGGGGGTTGACATAACTGAGCAGCTTCAAAGGCCCAGAGCTCTCAGCAGAGCCCAAGACCTAGTGCTGGGGCTACAATTGTAGGAGCCCAATCTGGAAGTGACCAAGGCATGAGTGATGGTGGGCAAATCTGCCTTCTCTGTATCTGAAGCTTACCCTGGCACCTCCCCCCCCCCAAAAAAAAACACGCCAGACAGGTGCTTGGAATGTAGGGTCACTTTATTAACTATCACAAAATTAACAGCAGCAGGGCACTAACTATAAACCACCCTTGGCGTGCAGGCGGCTAGGCTCGGGGAAATGGTCCTAGCCGTCTGCCTCCCCCAAGATCTAAACAGGCATGACATCCTGGCTCAAGCCACACTCAGTCCACGACCGAGCTGTCTATCCCTGCCAACCCCAAAAGGGGGGGGGGCTGAGGCAGTTGAACAGCGTTGGCCAACCTCAGGACACTCCTTAAAGTGATCATTGCAATTCCAGCCTGGGGGTTTGCCAGCCAGCCTCACCGATCTGGTTCGGCATCGTCTGAGCAGTCCTGGCTCACCCCCTGACCTTGCTTACCTCAGGATGTATGCCAACTAAGCCCTCCCTGGCTACCCATCCTGCACACCACCTACCTAAAGTGACCAACTAATAACCCTATCAGTGAAACTTAATTACCACCACTCCAACCCACAGACTGGGGTAGGCGAAAAACCCTTAGCCAAAGTCCAATCAGGCTAAGAGAAAAAAATCCTACCCGGTCCCTGCAAAGGGCAACCAGCTAATCTCAGCCTGAAAGAGGGTGGGTGGGCGGGGCTCAAAAATTCCGGCGAGACTGAGGGGAGCAAGCATGTTGGCTTGCTCCGCCCACCCCCAGCCCCACCCAGAGACAAACAGCAGCCAATCAGCTGCCATCCAATTACAGTCTCAGTCTGGCGCATCTGGGGAGGGGGCAGGGCAACCCACGGCAGCTCCGTGAAGCGGGCCGCCATCACTTCTTTAAGTACAAACAGACACTGTGCACAAGCACCCCTGGTCACAGTCAACACCTGGACATCTGGGAGCACTCCCAAGCTGTAAACCTGGTCGTTTAGCAGAAGTGCAACTTTAGAGTATGTGACTGTTTGATATACACCATATGAAACCACAGAGCACTCGTACAGCTTGAGTACAACTCTACAGCTTCTACACTTCTACTGAGTATCTGCAGCACCTTAAAATCAGGCTTAAGTGATTCACTGCCAGCACCGCACCACAACTGGTGCTTTGGCATCAGAGGCCAGACCCGAGCACTGGTTTTTGCACTGATGCTGTTCCTCACCCCTTGCCAGACCATTTATATCTCAGAGGGGTTTTTGTCAAGGTTTGTGGGAGAAAACCTTGGGAATTTACAAACTAGAACAGGCCTAAAAAAGAGGGCAAGCAGTCAAGCTGCCAAAAGTGCTGTGTCATTCTGTAGCCAGAGAGGCTAATGAGAAACACCTGGCTAGAACTAACCTGGAATCTGATAGGCAGCCAACAGGTGGCACATAATATGTGGCTATGAAGCACTTTCATTCTGGCTATCTACCACTCTGCTACAAGGAATACTGCGTTGTTCTTACCTTGTCTGCTGTATCCTGAATCTTTGGACTGCTGTAACTAGAATCTCTGCTTGTAAGTACACAATATAGAAACTTTATAACTTACCTTCGCCTCTGAGTCTTCTCTTGCTGGAAAGAGTCCCAGGACAGCTGGCTAAAAGTTCTAGCCTGCCTCCGGGGCTGCACCGTCGAAGGGAGACAACCATTAACAGGTTTTATGCAAATGGGACAAGGAGGGGACATAATTGCTCCTCCCCTAAGGTAAGGGATGGCCAAAGGGATGATGGCCTTTGGTGTTGCCCGCCCCCTTTGCTGATGACCCACCAGTAGCGTCCTGCCCCATGGACTGGACTGGCACAAAGTACCCCATCCCTGGAAGATAATAATAGTCCAAGGGGATGGGTTTCAATCGGGCCGGGGACAGTTCTGCTGCTGCTACCACTGCTGCTCTCCTCTGGCGCCAGAAAAAGGTGGATGGTGATGGCAAGACCCTCTGCCAATATTAAGCAATGTTAATCTGCCTTGCCATAGGACTTTGTGATGGCACTTGGCCTAGATGCCTTTAAAAGGGGAGTGGACAGATTTATGGAGGAAAAGTTCATCACAGGTTGCAAGGCGTGATGATGACTGGCTTGCAACCTCCGGGTTTTAGAGGTAGCCTATATCTGAGTGACTCCTTCATGGATCATGGATCTGAGTGACTCCTTCATGGATCATTGCCTTGTCGTGGCGAAGGGGCTTGCGTAACTCAATGAAGCCATGAGCTATGCCGTGCAGGGACACCCAAGACGGACAGGTCGTAGCAGAGAGTTCTGACTAAAAGTGATCCACTGGAGAAGGAAATGGCAACCCACTCCAGTAACCTTGCCAAGAAAATCCCATGAACAGTACCAAAAGGATAAAAGATATGACGCCGGAAGATGAGCCCCTCAGGTCGGAAGGTGTCCAATATGCTACTGAGGAAGAGCAGAGGACTATTCCAAGTAGACCCAGAAAGAGTGAAGCGGCTGGGCCAAAGCCGAAAGGACGTCCAGCTGTGGATGTGTCTGAGGTTGAAAGGAAAATCCAATGCTGCAAGGAGCAATACTGCTTAGGAACATGGAATGTGAGGTCTATGAATCAAGGCAAGCTGGATGTGGTCAAAAATGAGATGATAATACTGAACATTGACATCTTGGGAATCAGCGAACTAAAATGGACGGGCATGGGCGAATTTAAGTCAGGTGACCATCATATCTACTACTGTGGGCATGAATCCCTTAGAAGAAATGGAGTAGCCCTCATAGTCAATAAAAGAGTGGGAAAGGCAGTACTGGGGTGCAACCTCAAAAACGACAGAATGATTTCAGTTCGAATCCAAGGCAAACCATTCAACATTACAGTAATCCAAGTGTATGCCCCAACCACTGATGCCGAAGAAGATGAAGTTGAGCGGTTCTATGAAGACCTACAACACCTTCTAGAACTAGCACCCAAAAAAGATGTCCTTTACATCATAGGAGACTGGAATGCTAAAGTAGGAAATCAAGAAATAAATGGAACAACAGGCAAGTTTGGCCTTGGAGCGCAAAATGAAGCAGGGCAAAGGCTAACGGAGTTCTGTCAAGAGAACACGCTGGTCATAGCAAACACTCTTTTCCAACAACACAAGAGGCGACTCTACACATGGACATCACCAGATGGGCAATACCGAAACCAGATAGATTATGTGCTTTGCAGCCAAAGATGGAGAAGCTCTATACAATCAGTAAAAACAAGACCTGGAGCTGACTGTGGCTCAGATCATGAGCTTCTTATTGCAAAATTCAGACTTAAACTGAAGAATGTAGGGAACACCACTAGACCAGTCAGATATGACCTAAACCATATCCCTTATGAGTATACAGTGGAGGTGAAGAATAGATTTAGGGCATTAGACCTGGCAGACAGAGTGCCTGAAGAACTATGGACGGAAGTTCGTAACATTGTACAGGAGGCAGCAACGAAAACCATCCCAAAGAAAAAGAAATGCAAGAAAGCAAAGTGGCTGTCAGATGAGGCTTTACAAATAGCTGTGGAAAGAAGGAATGCAAAAAGCAAGGGTGAAAGGGAAAGATATAAACAACTGAATGCAGAGTTCCAGAGAATAGCAAGGAGAGATAAGAAGGCCTTCCTAAATGAACAATGCAAGGAAATTGAGGAAAACAACAGAATGGGGAGGACTAGAGATCTCTTCAAGAAAATTGGAGATATCAAGGGAACGTTTTGTGCAAAGATGGGCATGATAAAGGACAAAAAAGGCAGAGACCTAACAGAAGCAGAAGAGATATTAAGAAGAGATGGCAAGAATACACAGAAGAACTATACAAGAAAGATCTTAATGTTCCTGATGACCACGCTGGTGTGGTCACTGACCCAGAGCCGGACATCCTAGAGAGTGAAGTCAAGTGGGCCTTAGGTAGCATTACTAACAACAAAGCTAGTGGAGATGATAATATCCCAGCTGAGCTACTTAAAATCCTAAATGATGATGCTGTGAAAGTGCTGCACTCAATATGCCAACAAATTTGGAAAACTCAGCAGTGGCCAAAGGATTGGAAAAGGTCAGTTTATGTTCCAATTCCAAAGAAGGGCAGTGCCAAAGAGTGTTCAAACTACCGTACAATTGCACTCATTTCACATGCTAGCAAGGTTATGCTCAAAATCCTACAAGCTAGGCTTCAGCAGTACGTGGACCGAGAACTACCGGAAGTACAAGCTGGGTTTCGAAGAGGCAGAGGAACTAGAGATCAAATTGCCAACATGCGCTGGATCATGGAGAAAGCACGAGAGTTCCAAAAAAACACCTACTTCTGCTTCATTGACTACGCAAAAGCCTTTGATTGTGTGGATCACAACAAACTGTGGCAAATTCTTAAAGAGATGGGGGTACCAGACCACCTTACCTGTCTCCTGAGAAACCTGTATGCGGGTCAAGAAGCAACAGTTCGGACCGGCCATGGAACAACTGATTGGTTCAAAATTGGGAAGGGAGTACGGCAAGGCTGTATATTGTCACCCTGCTTATTTAACTTATATGCAGAGTACATTATGAGAAATGCAGGGCTGAATGAATCGCAAGCCGGAATCAAGATTGCTGGGAGAAATATCAACAACCTCAGATATGCAGACGATACCACCCTAATGGCAGAAAGTGAAGAAGAACTAAAGAGCCTCTTGATGAGAGTGAAAGAGGAGAGTGCAAAAGTTGGCTTGAAACTCAACATTAATAAAACTAAGATCATGGCATCGGGTCCCATCAATTCCTGGCAAATAGAAGGGGCAGAAATGGAAGCAGTAACAGATTTTACTTTTCTGGGTTCCAAGATCACTGCAGACGGAGACAGCAGCCATGAAATTAAAAGATGCTTACTCCTTGGAAGGAAAGCTATGGCAAACTTAGACAGCATAATAAAAAGCAGAGATATCACCATGCCAACAAAAGTTCGTATAGTCAGGGCGATGGTGTTCCCAGTAGCAATGTATGGTTGCGAGAGTTGGACCATAAGGAAGGCTGAGCGCCGAAGAATAGATGCTTTTGAACTGTGGTGCTGGAGAAGACTCCTGAGAGTTCCTTGGACTGCTAGGAGATCAAATCAGTCAATTCTAAATGAAATCAAGCCTGACTGTTCCCTGGAAGGACAGGTACTGAGGCTGAAACTCAAATATTTTGGCCACCTAATGCGAAGAGAGGACTCTCTGGAGAAGACTCTGATGCTGGGAAAGATTGAAGGCAAAAGGAGAAGGGGAAGGCCAAGGATGAGATGGTTAGACAGCATCACCGATGCAACGAACATGAAAATGAGCGAACTCAGGAAGATAGTGGAGGACAGGAAGGCCTGGCGGGATATGGTTCATGGGATCACGAAGGGTCGGACACGACTTAACGACTGAACAACAACAACAATATCTGAGTGCCAGATGCAAGGGAGTGGTGACAGGATACGGGTATCTTGTTGTCTTGTGTGCTCCCTGAGGCATCTGGTGGGGACACTGTGGGATACAAGAAGCTGGACTAGATGGGCCTTCTTATGTTGTTCTCTAGCACAACCCTTCTTATGTCCTTACATTCTTAAAGAGTCTATCAGCAATGCCAGTTATGCCACTAAAGTAGGGGCAGAACAAACCCCTTACTTCAAGTGCTATACTGTAGCTATGGGGCAGAGCATATACTTTCCATCACTGGCGTTACTTCCGTGGAGCGGGTGAGGCGGCCCGCTGGGGGTGTCGCGCGCATGTCACGTGGCAAAGGCGCGCGTCACCCCTCGTTGCCGCACGCGTTACCGCGAGGTCGGGGCCGCCGCATGGCTCTCCAGCGTCCAGATGATGTCTTCGGCCAGCCGGCAGCTCGGCCACTTTCAAAACAGCACTAGCCGGCTGTTCGCAAGTTTGCGCATGGTCAGAACAGTTGTTGAGGGCGAAAGGGATCCCTTTTGCCCTTACCGACGTTCTGCGCAAGCGCGAAAATCCTGGAGGCACAGTTCAGTTGCCGGGAGAGTGAGCAGCTGCGTGCGTCGCAGCAGATGGGAGCACGGAGCAGGAGCAGCGAAAGCAGCCGCCGCGCTGCCATCGAGTGACCCGACCTGGCTGGCCAGAGAGAGCCATCCCCCAGCAGCAGCAGCAGCAGCAGCAGCAGCAGCAGCAGAGAGAGAGAGAGAGAGAGAGAGAGAGAGAGCGAGCAAGCAAGCAAGCAAGCAAGAGAGTCGCGGGCGCGCCGCTCCTCAGCCCGTCACTCGCTGTCGTCGCCGGCTTTTTCGCGCCCTGAGTCGGCCTCCTCCGCCAGCCAGCCCACCCTGGGCCTACCCTGCCTGCTGCCAGTGCCGCCGTCGTAGTCGCCCCCGCCGCCGCCTCTTAGTCCTTTTTCGCCCGCCGCCCAGAAAGAGAGCCAACAAGCCAGCAGCAGCCCACTAGGCCACCAGTCGTCCGCAGCAGCACAAAAAGGTCAGACAAGAATGGGGAGGGGGGAGAACGGGGTTGGGGGGGTACCAGGGTCTGCCTGCTTTCTGCTTCATTTACTTTGTTGTGTCCTCCTGGTTGGTTGGCTGTTCAATTGTGTGTTGTTTTCTTTTCGCTGGTCGCTCTTTTCTGCACCTTTTCCAATTCAACTATATCCTTTTTGAGGTGTGGTGACCAGAACTGGACACAATACTCCAGATGTGGCCTTACCATCGATTTGTACAAATGATATTGGCTGCTTTAGTCTCAATCCCTTTTTTACTGATCCTGAGCATGGAATTTTTACTTTTAAAAATTGCTTTTACTGTTTGTTTGTTTGTTTGTTTGTTTGTTTGTTTGTTTGTTTGTTTGTTTCCATGATGCAGTCTGTGTAAAGTGTTTCCATGTGGGGGGGAGGAAGGATCCATTCCAGCCTTTGTTTCCATGTGGGGAGGGAGGGGATGATTTTCCAGGGCAGTTTGCCTTGCTTGTTTCAATGTAATGATGCATTCTTCTACCTGTGTAAAGTGTTTCCAAACTTTCCATGTGGGGAGGGTGATGATGATGATCTATTCCAGCCTTTGTTTCAATACCTCCTGGTGCATGCATGCAGTGATAATGTACCTGTGTTTCCATGTGGGGAGGGGGATGATTTTCCAGGGCAGCTTGCCTTGCCTTGCTTGTTTCCATCAAATGCATGATGCAGTCTACCTGTGTAAAGTGTTTCCATGTGGGGGATCCCAGGGCCTGGCTTTGTTTTAAATTCTACCTCTGTTCCTGTTAAAATAAATATGTTGTAAGTACATGCATTTGGCCTGTGTGCATATTTTATTTCAAAGGTATAATTTTGATGGCGGGGGCGGGGTGTTGATGCAGGGGGTGGGGCAATGACATCACCACATGGGAGGGGTCTCATGGGGGCGGGGTGATGACATCACCATATGGGAGGGGTCTCATGGGGGCGGGGTGATGACATCACCGCATGGGAGGAGACTATCCTGGGGGTGACGCGCGTCCTGCCCGCCTCAGGGTGACGTGCGTCCTAGTGACGCCACTGTTCTCCATGCAGCAGATTCCATCTTTAATCCCTGGTATTGCCAAGTAGAGCAGGGGGAAAAATACCTATGTGAAACCCTGGAGACCGACTGCCAGTCCATGTTGATAATACTGTGCTAGGTGGTCTGATTGAGTAAAAAGGCAGCATCTTCGGATGAAGCGACAGTCTCTTCTCCTACCTCCAAGGTGTCACCAGTCACGGCCCTTTTACTTTCTTCCACAGAAGTCAATGGAAACCATTCCATTTTATGGGGAAAGTATGTATAGCCTGTAATACAAACGGGCCCTTCACTACCAGTAAAATAAACTATCATATTTAGAAAATAGGTAGGCATGACATTACCTTTGTTTGCAGTGATAGGAGTCACAAGAGAAGGTCTGTGATTGACTTAGCGGCCTGCAATTCTTGGAAAATAAAAAGGTGAAGATTGAAAGGTGAACTGGGTAATGGCTGCAGAAAGATGGAAAGAAAGCGGACTGTCCTAGAGTGATGAATAACCTGAAGTACAAGGCTACTGAAGGTGAAGTCACTGACAGTCACAAGATGAGTACAAGACCTAATACAGAAGATCAGAATGAAACACTATGTCAGTGGCAGGCGGAAGAAACCCAAAAAGTTGTGAAGGAGATAATTGAGAATGAAGGAGCAGAAATTGCTGAGTTGAGAGGTGGAGAGGGGCACACTAGAGAAGCAGAATTTCCCAGGTCAAGACTGAATGGTGGTTAAGCAAGAAAGATCAGATGGACCTTACAGATATGTAACTAGATGCAATTCCAAAATATGTCTACTGTAATTAAAATAGACAAAGAATACATTTGCATCTTCCTACGGACTGAATTGCAAAAAACCTTTTGTTCCCATTTTGCAGTTTCCTTTGAAAATAATCTTGAACTTTGTTGCCTGAGATGTTTTGTTCTACATATGGACATGATGCTGGGTACATGCCAGATGAGCATAACCCAGCCCAGTAGTGTGATATTTTGTTGGGTTGATGGCAGAGGCGTTGCTATGGTGGGGGCGGTAGTCTCCTGCCTGTTGCCTTCACCGCACTGAATTACTCCGACGGCGAGGGGTGGGGCCACCTTGTACAAGGGACTCGGATGGCGCAAAACCTACAGTACCGCCCCCACCATAGTGATGCCTCTGGTTGATGGTTAAGGAAGCATTAAGTCCCACAAGCCTTGAGGGAAAAGGCTGGTTCAGAGCAACCTTCTCCCTTCACTGGCTGGTGTAAGAGAAGTTTTGCCTATGTGGGAAAGGGACCAGTCTTTCTATACAGTCTTTTCTATACAGTCTCTGAACTGCCTCAGCAACTGCTCAAACAGCTTGGGCTACCTAGTTGTGTAGAGGGCTCCCATTTGATCACCTGCAGATTAAGAGGAACCACACAGTGAGAGATGCATGTTTCCCCCACTGCAAGAGAGTGAATTGGTCTCACAGCCCACCAAGGCCCACTCCTTGCCCGCAGTCCTGTTTCAAGCTCCACAGAACACAGATCAAGCCACAGTCTTGAACTTCAGCTTTTCAAGTCTTGAACTTGAACTTTTTTTAGTGCTTTCCCGCTTGTCCAAGCTTAAAAAGATACACATGTCCATCTCCTCCAGTGAGAGGTGTGTGTGTGTGTTCTTTTTGCCTCAGCAGGGTACTCAATTTTGCTTAAAATTTTATATCGGGAGAAAACTGAAGTGGTCTGACAAATTCACAACAAATGTTACTAGACATGAAATTCTATGACAACTCTTCCAGACATGAATCATGGTTACTGGGCCTCACAAGTACAAAAAAGAGCTATGTGCAGGGAGGAGGAAAATGCATATCCAACACCCAGGGTTGCGTGCACAGTGCTCCTTACTGCAAAGGGTTCAAAGCTGTAAACATGCTGCTGAGAAGATGGCCATTGTTTGCTGTCACCTCAATCAATGTCATTCACATGCTCAGATAACAGGATGGAGAATTTATACAGCCACCCCTCCACCAAATGGGTAATTAGATGTGTCAGACCTGACAGTATCACCTGTCAGTTAAGCAGGAATATCCTCAGGTTTAGCAAGCATAGAAAGATCAATGGAACAAGACCATTTGGCCACAGTCTAAACAACATCTCATTGTAGCATCAATGCAAACGTTCATTTCTCTCATCATATAATTGCTTCAAAGAGTTTATTGATGTGTACACTGGTTGGACTATAATCCAATGAATATTAAATATCACCCTTTAGGTTTCCCTGTGATTCTCCACCCCAGAACAATTACTAAAATGAATTATAACTCACCTATAACCCAGCTGGAGACAGACAAGAGAATTTAGCTGAGGTAGAATTAAAGCTAACACATGCTAGTTCTCAGAGACAACAGGGTTTAGCAAAATGAGTTTATGACATTGCCAGCACAGGTGAGAGTTATTAGGATTATAATTGGTTTAATACATTACTGGTGCTGCTCGGAATAAAAGAAAGGAATCAAAGAGAGATAAGGTAAAATGAGTTTATGATGAAACACTTAAGGGAAATGGAGAGGAAGATTTTTGGCTCGCAGTTCATGTCGGTGATTATTATTGGGGGGGGGGAGATGAGCCAGATCCATAACATTCTTGATTATTTATCACAGAAATGATATAGATCTGGCTCTCCATTTTGTTTTGATCAAAGCAGAGACACATTACATTTAAATTTGTTGCATCCAATGCTAACATAGATATTTCCAGATACGGCAAAATCATCAGGCAGGTGGAGGAGGACACTTCAGATTTCTCAGTCTATCTATGAGTATGAGCACTTGCCTTTTGCAGAGCTGAGAGACATGTCCACTTTATGCATGTTGCTTGCTGCTTTATGCCTGACACTCAGAACTATGAGCTGAGGTACTCATATGACCGCCAGCTGCATGTCATGTGGAAACTCCATCAGATTAACTAGCCGTACAGCCCTGTAACCATTTGAAAATCTCTGCTCAAAATGGTGTATGGAAAGATGACCTGTCCTAGACAACATACATACAGTACATGTTCTATATCTGTGATCAGTAATTACGTGATCACTTCAAGCTGCAGTACTTGGATCATGTGCAGCACCACACACACACACAAACTAAGGCCATTGTCCTTTCTCAGGTGCATGTCTGTCTCCCATATCTGCATTCAGTCCTCTCTCTTTATTCATGGCGCAATCCTACCAACCAGGAGCGCTAGCGCTGAGGCCTCAGCACCAGCGATGGGTGTCATGAATTTGCCATAAAGCACATTCGCAACACCTGCAGAGTAGGCCGCGCTGGTGCCAGGGCTGGTGCCACCACTCCACTGCTGAGGCCAGTGCCCTACGCCACAGAGCAAGTACATTCTATACCAGGCAGCATAGGGGGCATTAGCATGGGTAAGCATGGGGGAGGGGGAGTAACAGGACAGCATGGGGCAGCATGGGGATGGGGAGTAAAAGGGCAGGGGCAGGGTGGAACAGTGCTGGGAGGGGGTTGGGATCACGTCCTCATCGGATGCCATATCCTATCCTCTCTCCCAGGCCTCCAGCTCGAACACGAGGCTTATCGAGTCTGTGCCACAAAATTAGGTGGTGCTGACACAAGTAGCCTACGCTATGGGGCATTTCTCAGGGTAAGGGTCTAATGTCCCCTTACTCCAAGAAAACCCCAGCCCGCTCCTCTCAAGGACTGGATACAGTGTGGGCCTGGCGCCCATGCCGCACCGGTGCTAGATAGGATTGTGTTGTCAGTCAAGTTAAAATGAAACCAGAGACTATGCTAAATGGGTCATTAGAGCTCTATTTGACCACTTCATGTCACATTCTAAAGAAAACATCAAACCCCCCCCCCCAAAAAAAAAAAAACGCCATTAGCCCCAGGAGGGTACAGACACACTAGGATACTGAATGGGATCTATAGTGGTTGCTATTTAACTTATGACACATTTAGTGTCGTGCCTGGTTTGACCATGGCTCAGGTTGCAAAGAAAGAGGGCTTCAGCTGGAAGTGGATATGGGAACTGTACACAATCTTTTAGAGCAGCCTGGCATGCTTATGGGCAGGGAGAGGAGAAGTGGGGTGTTGTTGGGCTGGGAAAATGAGGCTAGCATGCGGGTGTGCACTACCACCACCGGGATCCACCCCTCCAGCGCTCAAAATGCCCCATCATGCCCTCCCCACTCCTCGATCATCCCCCTTCTGCCCTTGAACAGCCCTCTCCTCAACCTTACCTGCTTCAGCACAGCATCTGGGAGCCGCTGCTGCATACACTCTGGCCATGTGCACTGGCAGTCCCGAAGCATACGGCACTGGCGCGCGTTTTATGACATCACTGCAGCATTCACAGCCGTGGATCAGTTCTGCTGCTGTAAGTGCCCAAAAGGATAGAGCTGTAAGTATACCAGTTAACAGTCAACATGTGGAAATGCAAATGGGCACAGTTCTGAGTATTCATAGCAGGTTGTGCCCTAGCACAGGAAGGTGCATGACTTTGAGACTCCCTCCTGCTGCATGGATGCCATGTGCACCTGAGCCATGTGTGAAGATAGGTCTTAGATATAAGTGAAACTCTTCTGAAAATTGCTGTGAAATCGTTCTAGCTGCTGAGTTTGAGCCAGACTCCTCTGCTCATTTGCTTTCAGGTGGAATTCAGCAGGGGGGGGGGGGGGAACCAAGGAAAAATTCAAACCTGAGTCTCTCGGTCTCTCTGAATTCTTTTAAATTCCTACAGCTGTTTTGCCTGGGCAGGAGCCTCCGAGTTTGACTTCAAATGCCACTTTAGACATTTAGAAATTAGAATCAAGCATGTTGATGAAAAACATAACCCATATAAAAGTGGGTGAGCGTCAGTGCTTTTATTTGAAGATCCTGACGTCTCCTTGTTATTTAATGTGCACTTTATATGCCTTGCTGCTTTAAAAACAGAAAGGAGGCAAAACCACAATTACTAAAACAATTATAGAGTCCTGAAGATGTGGCACATAATTAGTTACCTTGAGTGCTCACTCTGGGGTACCGTAAATATAGATGCAACTTTATGAAGGGGTAAAAAAATACTGATTTCGCTCCCTTGCATCCAATAAGAAAAAAAAACAAACATTTCTCCTCACTGGTTTTCTGTCATATCTGATTTTTTCTAAAAAATTTACTTACAAGTTGATAGAGCAGCAGACAACAGGGCTTATTCATTATAAATGAGCCAAAGAGGAACCCTGAAGAGAACTACAGCCAACAGGAAGAAACTGCAAAGTGAGCCTTTTGAGTAATAGCATCTATTCCTTCTTCTTCATTTACTTTTTCCTCATTTTCTTTAAAATATATATATATATATTCACAATCCACCACTCTGGCGAAAGGACATTAATAACAGTCAGGATTTTCAAAAGCTAAAAGAAGAATTAATTTGGGTGCGTAAGAAACTGAACTCTTGGCTCACAACAATGCCGAGCCGTACAAAACCCGCTATCTGATGATGGACAAGCCGGTCATGACCATCCCGTTAATCTGAGCTCATTATCATTCTCAATCACTCGTGAAGCTTAAGCCAAAAAAGAATTTAATGATGCAAAAAGAAAGCGTGAAAAATGACACTTCCTCTAATTGCATTGCATTTCTTTAAGAGCTTTTCTGAGTGGTTCTGCGGTAGAAGATGACACATTTCTTTTGAGGTCTCATCTTAAAACCACGATCACATCAGAAGGATGGATCTGGTTGTGTTACACCTGCCTTCATTTTTAGTGCTGTCCAGAGCAACTAGTTACAAGGAAGAAACAGTCGTTCTTAATCCCCGCAAATATAGATATATTATATGTAATGAAAATGAGTTCAAATAACAACAAAATGAATTAAATTTAACACATAAAAATGAAGCCAATGAAAATAAAAACAAAATGAAAATGAAATTGATGGGGTTTTTTCCCATACCCCAACTGCACAATGTAATTGTGCAACTGTGCAACTGCACAGGTGAGGTAATTTCTGTCCAACTGACCATTTCCATATTAGAAAGATGCATATCTTGCAACCATTGTCTGGCCAGTTCCCTTCAGGTGTTTGCAAAACATCATCAGGGAAATCTGCAGTCACAAGTCCAGGACAAAAGAGATGGAACAGCGTGATAATGAGATGAGGTTTGATAATTTTGACTCACTAAACAACTAGCATTCATTTCTGTATGTTTGGGTTTTACCTGCAAGCTGCTGAGTCACTCTCAGTGAACGCATAACTTGCTTAAGGGTAACATCAAACTCTATTTGTAAAATCTTTGCAGAGAAAGTGGGATATCTACATTTAAGGAGCGTCGTGATGACATTCTCATTATGCATAGACCCCCTTCCAAGATTTGGTCCACATTAGTTTTCTTCTGAAATCAGTACCAAGTATATCTGAAAGCAGCCAAATGAGCAGGTGTCCATGACCACAAATCAGAACCATCATGCCTCTCTGGCAACTGTCCCTTAAGAAGCGGGACCGGTAAATCAGCTTCCTGTTTTTATTTCCAAATGACAATGGTTAGACTCCTCAAGTCAAGGATGGAACATATATTGGACTGTTTCTGTTAGTACTGTGTGTGGTCTAATCCTGTGGGTTGTCATTCAGAGTGGAATCATTTAATTCTTTACTCATTTATCATGTTCTTATACAGAACCAGTGCTATCAGATGTATCATCCGACATTGTTTTTATGTGGAAGGTTTGCACTGGGAAAAACTAAGGCTATGCAACAGGAATCCTGAGACTAAGCGATTGCCCCTCATTGAAGTTAAACTCCAAACTAAACATAAGACATCATACTTACAGTCATTTGCCAGCTGTCGGGGGGGAGGGATTTATAACAGCAGAAGAGTCCTCCACTGTCATAAAATGGCTGTCGATGGAGTGCGCAGAGCTCCATTGGTGGTCATTTTGGGAGCGCTTCCTCAAGAGGTGGCAGCACTCCACATCCTTCACCAGTTCCCATCATGCCTGCTGTACCAGGTAAAGCAGTAGCAGGGGTGTGGGTAGGCTGGGAGGGTGCGGGGAGGGGCAGGGAAGAGTGAAACTGAGCATGGAGGGAAAGAACAGGAGGCGGCGAGCTGGCAGGAGGGGAAGATCTGGCGGCAATGGCACGCACAGGATCATATCCCCTCTTTTTCAAGCCTCCCTGCCCCTTTCTTCTCCTGGGACTTGTGCCCGCTACAGAGCTGGCACAGGTCCAAGGAGAGCCTTTGCAGAGCAGGAGGCTTCCAAAGGGGTAAGGAGAAATAATTCCCCTCTCCCCTCGGAAGCTTCCTTTGGTGGTGGTGGTGGTGGTGGTGGGAGGATTGGATTGGCAGGGGGGGCGAGAATAGTATTGGGCTCTCAATGGCACTAATATCCTACTATCCTATGGAAAAAATCTGATTACCATCACGTTCTATTTTTGCTGGTATGTACGGCTGGCAAGTAATTGTATGTATGCTAGAATCCAAATCTTTTACTGTGTGTTCTTACCACGTTGGAGTACTCCATCAGTACATATTGAGAAGAAACCAATAATATGGGGGGGGGCAGATTAGCTGGGAGACATATGTATTTTAAAAGCTCTTTTTATGAGGAAGAACATCAAAAGTCAGCTTGAAGTAGCAGCATCAATGACACATTAATCAATGTTTGGTGTGGCAGATGCTTGCACAACATCCATTCCTCTTGGTACATTGCATATGTTTTATGTCCCATAAACATGCTATGCAGTGAGACTATAATTCTATGTACAAAGTTGAACATTCATTTGGAACCTTTTCTGGTTCCCTAGGAAACTTAGGAAATATATGTTGGACTGATCATAAAAAGGTCATTGTCCGTCATCAGATAGAGAGTTTTGTACTGCTTGGAATTGTTGTGAGCCAAGAGTTCAGTTTCTTACGCACCCAAATTTATTCTTCTTTTAGCTTTTGAAAATCTTGACTCCTATTCATTTCCTTTTGCCTGAGTGGTGGGTTGTAAAAATATATTTTAAAAGAATTTTAAGGTCTGAAAGTCTTACCTTGACTACAAGATAATATCAACCATGCAGAATAACTATATCACTCCATTCATTTTATTTATATTGTTCAGTAATTTCTTCAGTTCCAAACAGAGCAATATAGCAAGGGGTGAGATAGTGTCTACAGAATTATTCCATATCCAAGTGATGTTTTCGCAGTAGTTAAGCATACTGTAGTCTGCAGTGCACTGATTTGTCATTCATATCTGTAGCCCACCAACTGTGAGAAGGAATGAAGAGCCATCCCTTTTATATATTTTCCTATAAAGTGAAAGTGTACATCAAGGTCTCAGTCACACGGGGGACAGCTATCACACTCAAGATTATATGCAGACCATGAAATTGACCCCAAAGTACTTCCCAACTCCTTGACTTTTTTGATCACTAATAATAAGAACTTTCAATATGCACAGTGCTTTATCATCTTTATGACTAAATCCTAGTCCGGCCTTGTGCTAATGGAACTCGCATTCTGTCAGCGCAAGGCCCAGGCTGATAACATGGCAGCTGCTGTGATGGCACACATGGGAGGGGACCATCAGCGCAATTAGCTGACAGCCTTGTGTGTGTGCCAATTATTCAATGAAGTGCCCAGCCCATGCTGGAGTGGATAGGTCGGTGCAGGGGCGCTCGGGGGAAGGATTGGGAGGAGATCAGGACTGACCGGGGCACGTCAAAAGCAGGCTGGGGGCACATATCAGTGGCAACAGCGGCACTGATATCCTATGCCCCTGGTTCAATCTGAGTAGTCCAGAGAGCTGGTCCAGATCTGAGTAGGCCCACTAGGGACCATGGCACAGCAGAGAAGGTAAGTAAAATGTTTTACTTTTTAAACAGTTTTTTTAAAATATATATTTTTACTTACCTCTCCATTGCTGCCTGGTCTCTGGCAACCCATAGCATGCAGCAGAGGCTGTGTCAGCACCACTGCATGCTCCGGGCTGGCCCAGGATAGGATTAGGCTGTAAATTTGTTCTTCACCACCACATAACACGTGAATTGAACTGCAATTATTTACAGTTGTGTGAAATACTATGAAGAATCAATGAGGGCTGGAGGGGTCAGACCTATGCGAATGGTTCCTAATAGAGGATTCCTACCCAAAAGGTAAAATTGACCAAAGCTGTTACTCAAGTCAATTGTAACAATAATGACAGGAATAGAAAAATGACCAGTGGGACTGAGACATCCCTAAACCTAAAGACATCCCTAATGCTTGGGGCAGAATCCCTAAAGTTGTAAAGGTCATCAATTGACTAAATTTAAGGTAAACATTTATAGTCTATCCTCGCTACCCGCAGATTTGCTACCCATGGATTCGCTTATCCACGGGGAGCAGGAGTGCCACTTACCCCGCAACATTCGCGATCTGTTGTTGCCTATTTGCAGCCATGCTAAAGCGACCCCAGGATCCACGGTGGCCATTTTGGATCTCGCTGCAGCCATTTTGAAGCTATCCGGGCCATTCTGAATCCATGTGCGGCCATTTGAAGCCATCTGCAGCCATTATCCACACCATTCTAAAGGTATCTGTGCCAATTTGATTCTCCCCCCCCAACCCCATTGATCCCATAGGATCAATGCTTCAGTATCCGTGGATTCAGTATCTGCTGGGTTTGTCAAGAACCTATCCCCCGCAGATACTGAGAATTGGCTGTATTCATTCATTCATTCATTCATTCAATGTTTTTTTATTGGAAATTTTTCCATTCCACCTTGTCATCAACAATGAACTAGTTCATTCTTCATTCCCCACCACTCAGCCATCACCCCAAGATAAGAGACCGTATATCAAACAACAATGAATCAGAAGTTATGAGGAATCTAGCATATTGCTTAAGAAATTGGAATGCATCAGACAGTCAGTGAGAAGACTGCTGACAGCCACACTAGGAGCAGCAGTCTTAGAAAGAATGATGCAGCAGTGTGGTGGTTTTGTTTTTTAACATATATAAAGTGGCAATTCAGGAGGCCCAGGACAAAGATGACGTGTGTGTGTGTGTGTGTGTGTGTGTGTGTGTGTGTGAGAGAGAGAGAGAGAGAGAGAGAGAGAGAGAGAGGATTTGTACATGAAGCATAGAAAATGCATTCTGCAATTTAGGAGACCAGTATTCATTGATATGCCATTTACTTATACAGTCAAACCTGCAGCGTCATCCAGAATATGGCACTTTGATACAGGGTTGCCTGATAAAGAACTTTCTCTTGTTGCACAGATATGTAAGCAATACATATGAGGAAGAAGTTCTAATGACTGAGACGTACTGTAGTGTTGTGTATGTTTGTCTTCCTGTATGTCCAGGTTCTCCCTAATTCCTCCACCCACAAGCTGGTAGAATGCTTGGAACATCTCTACCATGTTAGCCTTTGTGCAAATCTTCCAATCCTGTAGAGCTCAACTTAATTAACTATGTAAACAAAATATTTTCATGGGGGAAGACATATGCTGTCTATGGAAGTATATGCATATGCAATTTGCCAGCTGTTCTCCCTTAAATGCTGCTGTCACTGCTGTCAGTCAGCTGTTCATGGCAATGACAATCCCATGGTGTGAATTATGTGTTCCTGTGGTTAATGCTATTAGTTATCATGGGATAATTTTCTTTCATTCTCCACCCATTCTTCCAGCTTGCCATACATCCCCTTCATTTTGACCTGTACACAAAGCTACCTAATTCTTTTGAACTAAGATGCTATTACTGAAAAAATGCAATCATTTCTTCATAATGGAAAAGGCACCACCAGCTTGTTGGAGCACAAGCATACCATGAACTTATCATTGTTGTCCATAGGAAAGCTGTTCTTTCTCGTTTCACTATTGAATTGGTCCTCTATCAAGGACATCTAAATAAAAGAGAGCTCTTTGAATATTATGGGAGACACTAGAGTTGGTATCCCTGACAAATGTTGGTTTAAACTCTTTGATTCAATGCACTTACCCGCTATGTGTTGCAGAATACAGGAAGGACAATCTGAGATGTCCTATGGACGTTACGTCATCCTTGATAGGCAGCTTCCATTTTTGATTAATGGTATACGTAATTTGCATTTGCATCACAAAACAAATAAAGACAGGGTGAAATAAAAGACTTGAAAATCCTTACTATTCCACAAACGATTACAGAAACAAAATGTAGTTTATGTCCAGAGGCAAGAGCACAAACTAATTGACATAATTGGCTTGGCTGTCCACTGACATTTTTTGATAAATCTAAATTTCAAATTGATCAGACTGGAATATACGTAAGGGTTACACTGTGATGGTACATGAAGGACAAAACAGTATGTTCAGATAACTAGGAAACCTAGTCAAGGTGCGGATAATAGAGGTTCTGACATCCTATAATGTGTATTTAGCCCATTCTATATGGAGATCTCAAAACAGGAAATCTGTAAGAGACAAGAATCACTCCTCTTCAACCCTGACTTTGGATTGACAGGCCAGTTATGTTTTGTTGCTTTGAAAGTAGTCATATAGTCAACTTGGAGATTTGGTTCGTGGGAACTGAAGTTTGACGCTGAGCAAATATGACAGTTCACATGATAAGAATAAGCCATGTTTGGAAGGTGCTGTGCAATCACCTCCCATCTAAAATGCCCTGCTTTGAGATAGCTTTAAGGGAAAACATGATTCTGAGAGTTGGTGGGGAAATGCTGGAGTATAAATTTGCTAGACATAACACTTAAACCTAAATAGAAGTTGCAATGGACAGTCACTAAAGGACAAAAGATCACTTGTGATAGGTGCGGAAATCCATTACCGTAGTGAGAGAAGAGGAACTTTAAATGTATAGTATCAATCATCCTGTTCCCAAGTAGTTTAAAAAGTACCAGAACTAGAAAATGTCTGCTGCTATATGCATAATGGACTCATGAAAACACATAGTTGGTGGCTAAGCTAAATTCTCTTTTTATTTGTAGTCATTTGACAAGATACATGATTTGAAGATTATTAGGATTCTCAGTAAATTATTGTAGCAGCTACTATAGAGACAAAAGCAATCATTCAGCATAAATCTCACAGACAGAGAAGATAAGCATCCGCCATATCCCCATCCCCGTCTGGCCAGTAAATAGCTGGCAGAAATCCGAGGATCGGGCCTTCCCCAGTTTGCACCGGGGAAAACCTTCCCCCGAGTAGACCTCCAGGCCGCTGCAGAGCTGCCCGTAACAGGGATAGGATTTGGCGGGCGGCCCTGGGCCCTGGGCCATCCGCCGGAGAGTTACGTAGGGCTGCGCTCTAAATCAAGAGAACCCAAGAAATGCTTGCTAGTCTCCAGTGAAAAACTGGCAGGGTGGAGATTAGGCACAAACTAAGTAGCCAGGAGTTCCAGAGGATGGAAGCCACCACTAAGATGCCCCCGAGCTTCAGAAGGCCTCAGGGCAGGCAAGAAACCTCCCTGGTTTGGGTCAATTATATGTTCATTCCTGCAGAAATGAACGTATAAACATCAAAAATCCCCCAGATATTTAATATGAGCCATTTGGTCATAAAGTCATTTTTACAGGAATAATAAAGGAAACTGACTGCACAGAATGAGCCAGTACTCTTTGACCAATCAGAAAAGGTCAGAGCTTTTTCTGAGAAAAAGCTCGGAAAGCTCAAGCCCATTCCGAACTGAGGTAGAGCGGTATCCACACATTGTTGAAATTAATGGAAAAAGCCCTTGTATGTGGAACAGCTTCGTGTGATTATCAGGGCTGCTATAGGAGTACTTTACATGATGGATTTTAATTTGATCTTTGAGAAGTATAAGGTGAAATATCCTTCAGTGATGTATAACCTAAACAAGTAAGATACCCAAGGTGTTTTCAGCTTTCCAGCGTAAAGGAAAAACCCGACAGTAATGCCTGCAGAGTCCTCTTGGGATGTCTGCAGGTGAACAAATGCAATACTCAGTGCAATACCCACTATGTTTGTGTTCTGAGCTGAGGAGTACTTTTTATTGACTTCAGAAAATTGATTATTTCTTGAGATTTTTATAAAATCTGGTGGCAGATGATGTAAAACAGATGATGTAAAACAGATCTATTTTGATTCTAACCGTATTTGTTTGGTAAGATGAAGCCAGGTTGTGTTGTAAGAGCATCTTAATGAAATCTCATCCACCACATTTGTTCCTAAAACAAATTAACAGAGGTGTGAACCAATTAATCTAGGAAATATTTAATAATGTTGATTGCAGTTTATGGGCAATTGATCTATAAACATACAGCATTTGAGAGAAAAATCTTTTGTTTGCTCACAAGCAATTAACTGATGGTGTCATATATACTATTTTTTGCATATAAATATTTGAGTGATCTATGTGTGTTTTTTATACTGGCTTGCACTTTCCAAGGCTCCAATCCTATACAATGCACTCTTTCCTAGGAGTAAGCCACATTGAACACAATGGGACTTACTTCTGAGTACACGTGCGTTGGATTGTGCTGTGACATGTTTTCATGGATTGATTGCACCTATTGTCGAGAAGGAGAACACATACAGTACCCACATATACAGGCACGGAGTGAACTCCATACAGCATTGAAATGTTGCATAGAAGGTCTCTGGATAGATATGTTTGCTGAACATCAGAGCACAACATCAATTGCTAAGAGTGTGAATAACAATCCTCTCCAATTCCTGATGGCAGTGCAATCCTGCCTAACTATACACAGCCAGCCTAAAGGGCCGACCGCTGTATCGTATGACCCATTGCAGCCTGCCCCGGCGCGACCTACGCTCTACTCAGGGAAAGGGGAATTCATCCCCTTCCCCCAGTGTAAGCAGCACGGGCTGCAATGTGCCTCCTCGGATGTACGCCAGCTCTGAATATACATCTAATACAGTATATATATTTTTGTCAGATGTTTGCTTGATCATCATCAACCATCAATTTCTTGGCATTAAGTCATTGTTACAGGCAGTCCAGTCCAGGTGTTTGTTTGTTTTTTAAATATCAGTGGGACTTAAAGTACTTTACCTCAACTGGATTGTATCCAAAGTTCACTGATGAGTTCAGGAAGACAATCAATAACGGAATATTAAAAACAGTATGCAACAGTCTGGGCGGGGGGGGGGGGGAGAGATAGGAGGAATAAAATAAAAATGCATGTTTAAAATCAAACTCTGGCTATCCATATCCTCCCTTTCGATTAACTGCTCATTTCTTGAAGGTTTAACAGAAACACTGCTTTGTTCCTCTCCCTTGTTGTGGCAAAGGAAAGCATCAATCAACCTCACTGAGCCAAGACCTTCAGATTATCAAGGGTTATAGGCTTATTACTCCTAAAGTTGTCAGTCTCTGAAAAAATAATTTGGGCTGGAAAGATGCAACTATCCAAATAGCTGAAGAATGGCTAATTAAGGCATCGGAGATAATAGAAATGCTTATATTGACAAAGTATGTAAACAAACTGGTACATTGATATGATGAGCTGGTTCAGACACCATGAAAAACCATGATTTGTTGCTTTCAGTGCTCCCCCATTACCTCCTTTTTTGCATGCACAAGGAGAAAGTGTAAAGCGATCATTTGTATAGGTAACAGGGCCACATTACATGTCCATTATTAAGAGACAGACTTACAAGGAGAAGTACTCTTTTAATCAAGAGCAGAAGTGGGAAGGTGGGGAATCCAAATTGGAATTGTGGCACATGGGGGCGGGAGAGAGTTAACAGTTCGTTTTGCAAGAGGTCTCTACGCTGTAATTTTATCAAGTTGGTTCATGAACAACTTGAATCTTTCCTTGATAAAGATTTTTATTGAAACACTTTTTAATTTTGACAGTTTGCCATTACACCTTCCATCCATCCCCCTCCCCTCCTCCTCCTCCTCCTCCTCCTTCTTCTTCATCATCATCCTTAAATCTTTCCTGAAAGTCTCTTGCTTTTTGAATTGTATCCACTTTACATTTTTTTCCACAGGATCATTCACGTCTTCTAAGTTCCTCCCCCGAAAGGCAATCTTCGTTCTCTTCAGCACCTCCACGAAAAATATATATCTCTTCTTTTTCTGTATGATTTTTAACGAAATGTCTTTTAGTAAAGTACTCTGCTTCTCTATCTCAAGTCTTGGTTTAACTTTTGGTACTTCCTCTATTGCAGTCTCTTTCAGGAAACCTCTCTCTTTATCATTATCTTTCTCTTTATCTTCCTGTACTTCCATCGTAGCCTTTATTCCTTGCAATTCTTCCTTTTCCTTCACCACTTTACCTATCTTGTAGAATTCTTGTTTCAGTTGTTCTACTTTCATGTTCTGAAGTTCTTCCTGCAAAATTGCCATTTTTGCATCAAATTTCCCATTTTTTAAAACAATACTCCAATTGTGTAATCATGTTGCAAATTTTTCACCAGGTGCCAATCTCTCCTTCTCTTAAAAAAATAGAGGTAAAATAAAAAACTTCTGCAGTCGCCGACATGAAACAGAAAGATTAATTTCCAGAATCCATGAACTCTGAGACGGAAGGGCTCATATTATTTTAGAAAGAATGTCAAGAATGACAACAATAGTAGAAAAAAAAACAGACACACAAATCCCAAACAATTTTCTCTCGCCGGAACAGTCTATTTAAGAAAACTTCTTCATATCTTTCCTTCTCCTTCTCTTACTGTTTTAATCTTCCATAAGTACAGAAAAAAAATAGCAAAAACTCTCCACTTTAGAAACTTTCACTTTCGAACGTACACTTCATCTTTTCGCAACATATTAATTATTTTTAACGTTAACTCTTATCTCGGCTAATTTCTTCAGTTCATAAATCATTTCTACGCCTCTTGCCTAAGTAAAGCAAAGCATGTGGGAGGTGGCTTGGCTTATGATTCATCTGAAGCTTGAGCTCGTTGTTATCCTTCTTCGTCACCCACCGACCCGAAACTTCAAAGCCTTTGCCTTGAAGTGTCAGAATGGGGGCGATTTAAAGAAATGTGGTTTATCTCTTTGTACACCCTTTCAATCCAGGGGTAAAGTAGTTAAGTCCATCAGATGTACTCCGTCGATACGGAGCGATCGGCGGAGTTGTCAGCCTGCCATGTCCTCCCAGCCGGAAATTAAAAAGGGATTATAATTTTTTGTGGGGAATATTACTGGAGTTAATGTTATATAAAAAGAAAAAAAAGTTTTATTATTTAAAAAGCAAATAAGATATGATTTGTTTTTAAGTAACTCATATAAAGAGGGATGGAAAAAAATTTGATTTAGAAAAATTTGGTGTTTTTTTTTCCTTAATAAATTTGAAGAAGAAAAATGGGGTGACTTAATAAATTTAAAATATTTGAAGTGGCAACTAAGATTGTTTAGATGATAAAGGAAAAGTTAGTTAACTCCTTTGTGAATACAAGAAAAAGAATGTTTTATTATTTGAAAAGATTTAAATAAGATGTGATTTGTTTTCAAGAATCTTATATAAAAAGGGGATATATAATTTATTTTTTATTTATTTTTAGACAAAAATTTGGAAGGTTTTTATTTTAATAAATTTGGAGAAAAATGGGGTGGCTTTATATATTAAAATATTTGAAGTGGGAATTAAGATTTTTAGATGATAAAGGAAAAGTTAGTTAATCTTTTTGTGAATAATTGGAAACCACTTATAAATTCTTTAAGAGAGTGAGAGTGAGAGAAGTGATGAAATGTGGATTTAATGAATAGTATATTAGAGATATATGCTTAGTTAGATATTATAAGTAGAAAATATATAATAGTATACAAGTAGGATTTAATGCTTCGCACTTGCTATAACCTTTCGTAATATATTGTATTGTTTTGTTTCATTTTGTTTTGTTTAGTAGTTTACTGATAAAATTAAATAAATCTTAAAAAAAGATTTTTATTGAAACACTTTGGGAACACCAATGAAAAGAGAACATCAATCCAAGCAATAATACTATTAATACTTAACATTTGTGTAGAACCTTTTGACTGTGCAAAGAAAGCCCTTAATTTGTTTTATCTTGAAGAACTCCTTATGACAATCCTTGTAAGGTAAGTATCATTACAGGCATACCTTTTTATCCACAGTGTTTTTATCCACGGATTTGACTCAACACGGATAGCAAAACTATGGAAGAGGGAGTCCAACCGCACTACATTACCTCTTTTTTCAGCGTTGTCGGGGGCCTGTCAGCCATTTCCAGCCTCCTGCGCATGTCCAAACCACTGAAAAATGCAGCCAGGAGTCTCCGGCGCCATTTACAGGTTGCTTCCAGTAGTGGCTTTTGTTTTTTCAGTCAGTTTAAACAAACTCAGGAGGAGGAAAGTGGTAAAGATGCTGGGAAAAAGGGTAATGTGGCACCGCTGCCGACCCCCCCCCCCCCCCGGATTTCATATAACACTGATTTTCTTATCCACTGTAGTTCCAGGAACAGAAACGCAGCAGATAAAAGAAAGTTCGACTGTATTCCATATTGCATCTGAGAGACTGAGGAGTGGTGTCTCCTAGTAGAGGCAAGATTTGATCTAGGGGAATGGATTTGGATCTCAGTAGCTTAGCCCCACGCCCCCCCCCAACTCTGTTCTACATGTTTGGGGCTAACACTTTCCCTTCTGCTGGGCAGTTGGGAGGGTTAGGGGCAGCAGCACATGCAGGATCTATCCCCCTTTCCCAGCCCAGACCCACCCCCTTCCTCTCCTCTTATGCCAGCAAAATAGCTGGTGTGGGTTCGAAGAGACCCATAGGTGATTAGGTGGCCTACTGGGAAGTATTAGAAACTTTTTTACTTACCTCTCACTGGCAGTCTGATTGCCCCTCGACACAGCATGCAATGTGCACTGTTGGCTCAGCTGCATGCTATAGAATGGTGAGAGATAGGATTGGGCTGCCATGAAATTAAAAGACGCTTACTCCTTGGAAGGAAAGCTATGGCAAATTTAGATAGCATAATAAAAAGCAGAGATATCACCATGCCAACAAATGTTCGTATAGTCAGGGCCATGGTGTTCCCAGTAGCAATGTATGGTTGCGAGAGTTGGACCATAAGGAAGGCTGAGCGCCGAAGAATAGATGCTTTCGAACTGTGATGCTGGAGAAGACTCCTGAGAGTCCCTTGGAGATGAAATCAGTCAATCCTAAATGAAATCAACCCTGACTGTTCCCTGGAAGGACAGGTACTGAGGCTGAAACTCAAATATTTTGGCCACCTAATGCGAAGAGAGGACTCTCTGGAGAAGACTCTGATGCTGGGAAAGATTGAAGGCAAAAGGAGAAGGGGAAGGCAAAGGATGAGATGGTTAGACAGCATCACCGATGCAACGAGCATGAAAATGAGCGAACTCAGGAAGATAGTGGAGGACAGGAAGGCCTGGCGGGATATGGTTCATGGGATCACGAAGGGTCGGACACGACTTAACGACTGAACAACAACAAAGGATTGGGTTGTAACGACTGGCCTCCTCGGATTTCCACCAGCAAAATTTGTAACCATCCCCACAAGGCCATCGCCAATGGCCCCCCTCCCTCACAGGAATGCCCCTGCACCCGCCGGATCCCCACTTACCTCGGCCAGTGGCCGCAGGGGCTCTCTGGTGCTGGAGCAAGGGAGGCCGGCCTCTGCGCCGGCCTCCCTTGCTCACGAGTTGTTGCAAACAAGCTTTCTGGCATTTTTGCGATGTCTCCCGGCGCCGGAACGCTCGTTCCGGCGCCAGGAGAAGCCTCAGGATTGCGCTGCCTGTTAATGTCGACAGGCTTCTAAAATACATAACATTTTATGAAACAAACCTGATACCATCACATACTGATAATTTGGCATCAAATCACCGGAAGACTTTCACAGCTGGCTTCCAGTTTTATGAGTGCTTTGATAGAAAATTGTGAGGAAAGCAAAACTGAAAGCACCATAGATTTCTTCCATTGTAACAGGAGTCATTCTCAAAGAAATTTCATCCCACTGTTTCATTGTGCAGTCCATTGTTTGGTATACAAAAGAAAAATCCCAAACTGAATTAACTTACAACAGCAGACTGTTGCAAAAATTTGTAGCCAAGCTTGTCTTTTTTTCTCTGAAATTATTTGCTGGCCCCAGAAACATGTTGCTGAATTACGGAAAGAATTGGTATGTGTATGACTTATTGGGGGCTTGAGAATGTAACAGATCAATTGGCTGGCCCATGTGAATTCTCAGCGAACTGTACCATGTGGATAAAAGGGATTTTTGTTAGTGCTTGCCAAAATAAACACTCAGGTGCAAATAGTATCCAGCTCTTATAAAGAGCTGTCAACCCCTGTGGTTTTTAAAAATGAGCCAAAAGCTTGATTATTCACAGCTGTGGCCTGACATGGTGGTTTACCAGAATCCTGGAATTAAAGAACAGCATATATGTGGTAGCAGTGACCAGGATCCATATGCTAACGAATCATATACTCTTGCCAAGCCATCTTCCTGACAGCAAACCATCAACACCCAAGCAGACCTTTGTGCTAGTCACTGGCGTCACTGCAGGGTGGCGGAGCTCTAAGTTCCGCAGCGGTCCGAACCTCCGTTACACAGGAGAACGAAGCGCCCCGCCCCCTCGCATTCGGAGCCATTCGGAGCATTGCTTTCACCGACTTCAATGGCTCCGAAAGCGAGGGGGCGGAGGCGCAGACTCTCTTACTTGACTTACCTTCTGTGTCTGAGTCATTCTTCTGCACAGAAACCAGGACTGAAAGCAGGAGCATTTCATGGCTACGTCTAAACCCACACAGCTGTGTAAACCCTACCACTACTCGGAGGCATGCCAGCAAAATGGCTGGTGCAGCTCCGAGAAGCCCCATGCCATGCCGGGCTTTCAGGCACAGGACAGGGGATAGGATTCAGCGGAGGCTCCTCCTCCCTTCCTTCCCTCCACCCTCCCAGGCGGCCGATGGAGAGCTTACCTGCATCCAGCAGGTGTAGCTCCTTCACCAATGGAGGCCTCCCGGTGCTGGCCACCATGCTAGCAGGACAGGCCTCCATGCTGTCGCAACGTGCTTTATGGCACATTTGCGACAGTGCGGAGTCCAGTCCTGCTGGCAGAGGCCGGCATAGGATTGGGCTCTCGTATGGATTTCTGTCATTATAACCGGGGTCATTCTCCAAGAAATTTCATCCCACTGTTTCATTGTGAAGCCTATTGATTGGTATACAAAAGAAAAATTCCAATGGGCATTAGCTACAACAGCAGAGTGTTGCAAAATTTTATAGGCAAGCTTGTCTTTTTCTCTGAAATTAAATGCTGTCCTAGAAACTCTTGTTATTGTTGTTAAAAGCTCCTGGCTTCTTGCATTTGTGGACAAAATGAGGGTGCTCCAAGATGTTCTGGAGTGTAGTAGATGTGCTATAGCTCTTCCCTCTCATGAAAGAGACAGAGCTGCTGCTGCTCTGTGTCTCTCTCCACACCCTTGTAACATCTGGTTGAACCAAACATGATATGTCACATGATTGCACGGATGACATCACAAGAAGGAAGAGAGGAGAAACAGAGCAGCTGCAGCCACATGCCTCTCATGACATCTTGTTATGACTCCAAACGGCCATTGATTTTGGTTTACATGGGTGACTCCAGAATGTCACACTTTGTTAATGGTGTGGAGCCTTCAGGAGCCTCAGGAGGCATTAGGAGCCTTCTTTCCATCTGCAGCTGGTGTAGGAAAAGCCACCGAATGTGAGGCCTTCCTCTGAATGCTGCCCAGGATTGTCAGTGAACACCTTCCTTCCTTCCTTCCTTCCTTCCTTCCTTCCTTCCTTCCTTCCTTCCTTCCTTCCTTCCTTCCTTCCTTCCTTCCTTCCTTCCTTCCTTCCTTCCTTCCTTCCTTCCTTCCTTCCTTCCTTCCTTACATAAGAACATAAGAACATAAGAAGAGCCCTGCTGGATCAGGCCAAAAGCCCATCTAGTCCAGCTTCCTGTGTCACACAGTGGCCCCACCAGATGCCTCAGGGAGCACAAGACAACAAGATAACCTGTTTCCCGTTGACACTCCCTTGCACCTGGCACAGAGAAAACCCACTTCTAAAAAACAAAAACAAAAAAAAACAACAAAAAAACCAGGAGGTTGCTTATGGCTTGTAACCTGTGATGGTCTTTTCCTCCATGAATCTGTCCAAACCCCTTTTAAAGGCATCTAGGCCAGATGCCATCACCACATCCTGTGGCAAGGAGTTCCACAGATGAATTACACGCTGGGTAAAGAAATATTTTCTTTTGTCTGTTCTAACTCTCCCTCCACTCAATTTTAGTACATGTCCCCTGGTTCTGGTGTTGTGCGAGAGGGAGAAGAATTTCCCTCTATCCACTCTCTCCATCCCATGCATAATTTTATAAGTCTCAATCATGTCCCCCCTCAGGCACCTTTTTTCTAGGCTGAAAAGCCCCAGACGCTGTAGCCTTTCCTCATAAGGGAGGTGCTCCAGCCCACGAATCATTCTGGTCGCTCTTTTCTGCACCTTTTCCAATTCAACTATATCCTTTTTGAGGTGTGGTGACCAGAACTGGACACAATACTCCAGATGTGGCCTTACCATCGATTTGTACAAAGGCAGAATGATATTGGCCGTTTTATTCTCAATCCCTTTTTTAATGATCCCGAGCATGGAATTGGCCTTCTTCACAGCCGTCGCACACTGGGTCGACACTTTCATCGACCTGTCCACCAGCACCCCAAGATCTCTCTCTTGATCCGTCACAGACAACTCAGAACCCATTAGCTTATATGTGAAATTTTGGTTTCTTGCCCCAATGTGCATCACTTTGCACTTACTTACATTGAAGCGCATCTGCCATTTTGCTGCCCATTCTCCCAGTTTGTAGAGATCCTTCTGGAGCTCGTCACAATCCCTGCTGGTCTTCACCACCCGGAAAAGTTTAGTATCATCTGCAAACTTGGCCACCTCACTGCCTATCCCCAACTCCAGGTCATTTATGAATAAGTTGAAAAGCACCGGTCCCAAGACCGATCCTTGGGGCACACCGCTTTTCACCTCTCGCCATTGTGAAAATTGCCCATTGACTCCCACTCGCTGTTTCCTGGTCTTCAACCAGTTCCTAATCCACAAGAGGACCTGCCCTCTTATTCCCTGACTGTGGAGTTTTCTCAGGAGCCTTTCATGAGGGACCGTGTCAAATGCCTTCTGAAAATCCAGATATATAATATCCACGGGTTCGCTCGCATCCACATGCCTGTTGACCTTTTCAAAAAATTCTAACAGGTTTGTGAGGCAAGACTTCCCCTTGCAGAAGCCATGCTGACTCTCCCTCAGCAGAGCTTGTTCTTCTATGTATTTTAAGATTTTATCCTTAATGAGACTTTCCACCATCTTCCCTGGAACAGAGGTTAGGCTGACCGGCCTGTAGTTTCCCGGGTCCCCCCTCCTTCCTTTTTTAAAGATTGGCGTGACATTAGCTATCCTCCAATCCTCTGGCACAGTGGCTGTTTTAAGGGACAAGTTGCATATTTTGGTCAAGAGGTCAGCAACTTCATTCTTGAGTTCCTTCAGAACTCTTGGGTGGATGCCATCCGGGCCTGGTGATTTATTGATCTTCCTTCCTTCCTTCCTTCTGGGGATCCACCATTGATCCCGCCCCCCTCCCAGGACCCGATCTTGCAGTTCATCCTAGCCTCATTTTGCTGAGCTTGCCCAGCCCACAACACCAGCAGTGGGGTCATTCCGGAAAAGGAAAACGGAGCTGCCATTCCCCATCACCTCCCCAGCAAATTGAAACTGCGATCAAATCCCTGTGGAAGCACCCCAGCAGGTTCCCCATCCCCCCCAGCATTACCCCCAGTAGCCATTTTGGTTCCCGTAATTTGCTGCAACCCCACAAATGAGGCTTCGAAACCCCATTGGGGTCCTGACCTCAAGGTTGAAGAACAATGCCATAGCTCATGGGGCTCATACACTCCTAAGGTGCAAGGTACAGGCAACGGGTGGTGGCAACTCCTTGCACGTTCCCCAACCAGCCAAGAGGACTATCCCCTCAGGTCCCATGGTGATGCACGGGACTCTGGGAAATGTTTTCATTTGTAGCTGGAGCGTTGGGCAAATCAGCAAAAGTCTCTTGGTTGGCTCATGCTACTGCTACCATTATTACGGGAGAAGATTCAAGGTCCAGCCTGGCAAGCTGGACCCTCTGATAGGCAGGGGCCCCCCTTAGCCAGTCTCTGACCTGGCCAATCTCTCATGCCAGCCCACCATGTACTCACTGAGGTCAATTTGTGGCATGCAAGTGAAAAAGTTCTTATCTGCCCCTGAAGACAGAAGAGCTGTTTACATTTTATGCTGTACCCAGGTACAGTGACTATACCCAGGTATATACAGTAAATGTACCCAGTTACAATATAACATGTGAAAATCCTTCAACATTCTTCATAATGACTCTTCTGTGCCCTACAGAAATGTATTCCAAAGAATCACTGAGCAGATAGACTTTCATACCATACAGTGTGTAGATGACAATAGGGTTTCAATTTGCTTTTGCTGGCAAATGAGTGATCAGGATCAACCCCTGTGAGTGGACCATGCAGGCCACCATACCGAAATAAGGTCCACTTGTGTGTAAATATGTATGATGGTTGTTCATCCAAGAAATATATCCAAACCTATTTAAGAGCAAATTCTTTTTCTTTTCTTTTTTTAATTTAAATGCTGATTCCTTTAGCCAGTGAGCTGTGGAAGAAAAATCCATTTCTTGTACAATATGTGGATATTTTCCTGACTAAAATACTTCTGATAATAAATCTATGGCTACATATTGAATGTACCTCATCCTAAGGATTTAAAATTTTACTGTTCACAATGTAAATTCCACCATTTATTAAACTCTTGAACAAAGTACATGATCCTAAAGCAGGGATCACAATTACAAACAGAAACGAAATGAGAAAAACATTTGGTGTAAATACTCTGATATCACAGGAAGTAAAATGAAAAACAAAAATTTTGGTTTAGCATTTAATAGAAAATGTCACAGATAAGATGCACATCCTTGTGTGCTATCATCTCTTGTGATGCAAGTCAGCCAGTCAATGCTTTTTCAGTGCTGATTCCCCCCCCCCCAGGTTGTAATCATTGTATTTAATTTCAAGATGCTCTTAACCCTTCAGTTTCACAGATATCTTAAAAGATTTGGGATTTTGATGAAATGCTAGTTTATTTCACCAGTTGTCAGTTTGCACCAAATTTGTACACAGGTCTAGGAGCATCTAGCTACCCAACTGGAAATGTCAAAGGCATGTCAAGGGTGGACTGGAGCTGGATATCAGCAGCAGTGGCCACACCAATATCCTTTTTTTTTTTTTTTGCCTTCCCTCTCTGCCACTCACTGGTCCCCAGCTGGCTCATAATAGCATACATACTCTGGGCCGATCCAGAATAGGATTAGGCTGTTAATAATATATTGCAATTAAAGTATTCACTATGCATTTTAGCAACAGCACTTTTCAAGAATGCTATTTCAGTTCATTGAACTGGCTATTAGAACTTCTGGTAAGAAAAAAAGGCACAATGAAAGATGGAGGAAATGTATTAGACTTGTTGGAAATCTTGGATATGAACCCTCATGTGTGAGGTTGCAGAAAACTACTATTTTTGTCTCATCTATATTCACTCATCAGGAAATATATGAAATTGCACTTCTGGGGAAAAAAATGTTTGGAATGCCAATTGCTTGTTTGAATATGTCTATTCTCATATTTAGCTGTGGTATGGGAGTTGTCTGTTTCTCATATCCAAAAATACAGGCTTTTAAAAAGTATTGATGCGCTTATGCTATTATCATGGCCTAGATTTAGCTGACCCTTCACTACTCTAACAATCAACATTATATGGTGTTCTGTCATTGCAGTAACCTTCAGTGCATCAAGTTGGCAACAACTTTTTGTTATTTTAGTACTTTGTGATACCTATGCTCAGCACGTTATCATTCTTTTGTGGTTTATTTTTCTTCCCAGAGTAACTATTTAACTTTGTCCTTCCTGTGATTCCATTTAGCTGTATCATCCCAGCTGTACAGTTTATTGAGCTCATTTTGAGTGTTTAACCTTTGATCTAAAATGCCTGCAATATCTCCCAGTTTTGTACCAACTATGATAACTCCATCCAAACCATTAATGGAGATGCTGAACAATACCTGACCCAGAACCGACCTCTGAGAAACTTCACTTAAAGACCTCTTTTCTTTTCAGTTTGATATTTATCTATTAATTCTTATTCTACTTCTGGTTACAATTTTTTTCAATCAAATCTACACCCACCTTATGGTAATTATGCACAAGCTACTCATGCATTGTGTTGCTGGATCAAGCGTTCCAGCGGCACAACACACTTTCCAAAACACGACCTGCTGGACCGTGCAGTCTGGCCACCACTGTAAGCAGAGAGTGGTTGGTTCCGCAGACACTTGCCTATCACCAACTCAGGTAAAAGCACATAAGGGGTGAGAGGGAGGCAGGGGGTTGGGTAGAATGGGGTGGGGTGGGGTGGGCGGAACAGGGTGGCAATGGAGGTGGCAATGGGGGCAGATTGGTCCCGCAAAGGGAGCAGTTTCAGGGGTGCATGCCTAAACCTAACCCCCTTTCCAGGTGTGATCCACCTTCATGTATCTAAGCAGATTTGTGCCAGCAATATTGCTGGTTCAGGTCTGAGTAGACCCACAGGGCAGTGAGAGGCTTACTCTGGGGCAAGGGAACAACTGTTACCCCGAGGAGGCCTCTGGAGGCCGAGCCCCCCCTGCGGGATGCAACATAACAAATATCACGTTGGTGCCCCTGCATCACCGTGCAGGGAGTTTCGTACAATTTGGTTGTTAATTGCTGGTTCCATTTGGTTTGTATTTCAAAGACTACCTTTGAATTTTATTTGACAGCAGATAATCAAGGGGTTAGTTTAGATCACCATCCAAGCTACTGGTAGCTCTGCAGTGACATTTTGCCTCCCCCTACTTTAGATGTTCTCCCAACTGTGTAGGAACTTTGAACAGCTACTGAGCAACTAGTGGTTGGAACTGTCTAACTTTATTGGTTATAAGTTGGGCATTGGTATTATATACTAATGATGTAGTATTATGATGACATCATCAGTTTTAGTCCTAGAGAACTGCATTTTATTAAATAGAAAATGGCCTATAATCTGTTTTAGGGTATACTTTATTGTTCTGAGTAATTTAAAACCCCACAAAGATAGGAGGTTTTCAGTCTTTATTAAGAAGCCAGCACTCTCACCTGAAAGAATATAAAGTAGTTTGTTATAAATGTATTGTAAAAGCAAGTGGTGGTAGAGTTTACTTAGCTACTACTTCAGAGGAAGGTCTACAGACACAATGTTCCTTAGAACTGAGAGGCAGAGCTCATTAGGAAGGGATTAAATTGACTTCAAGAATGGTTGTTACTGTTACAGCTTGAAAACAAATAACCATCTGCCTTCCTTGCTGGTATTCCAGCTCCGGTATTGAAAGTGGGCTGGAACAAACAGGTATGGAGTAAAATCAACAAAATACGGATCTCCAGCAAAACATTCATCCACTTTCATACTAAAATTTAGAATAATGATATAACCTTATGAGAATTCGTAAAAAAAACAACTACCAAATCAAGTACTGTACTATAATCCTCTCTTATCATTGCCATTATATATGAGTAAAGACTCCTAGAGGTGGTCCATGGACAGCTACACAAGTGCAAGTTCAAAGGATATTGAAGATGATTTGTGTGTGGGATTGTTGTGCTATTTTATTTTCTCTTGCTTTTGGCTACATGTGGGATGTGGGATGGCAGGGATGTGGATCAAGTCTCTGACTCCAAGTCTCAAGTCAAGTCCCAAGTCTCTGGGTCCAAGTCTCAAGTCAAGTCCCAAGTCTTTGCCCCCAAGTCCCAAGTCTTTGGATGTGAGTCGCGAGTCCCTATCTATTTAATGGGGGAAACGGGTTTGAACCTGAATAAAATTCAACTTGTCGTAAAAGGCTCCAAGTCTCGAGTCTTTTGAGTCTTTTACAATTGCTGAGTCAAGTCCAAGTCAAGTCATTGATGCGACTTGAGTCCGACTCAAGTCCGAGTCAATAGACTCAAGTCTACATCAGTGGGGAGATGTATCTATGTATGTATGTATCCTTGATTTACATTTGTCAGAGCAAGGAATGGGCTTCAAGATTGGGAGAGAAGGATGAAACGTGGGGGCAGTATCAATGTTTAATGTTTATGTAGTTATTTTCCAAAGATAAGAAAGCACTATTCTGCCGGATCATTTTCAATAGCCAGCATGTGTTGGGGTTGCCACTGGGTAGAGAAGAGAAAGGGGTAGAGGAGAAGGTTGGGTCAGAGTTGGTTTCATAGTTTATCTTCTTTAAATCCTTTCTATGGTGAAGATTGCCGAAGAGAGGATTAGAAAGGTGTTGTATATGGATAATGGTTCCCCTTTCAGTGGTGGGGGTACAAGTCCTTAAAGAGGGCTGTTTAAATTTTTCTAAGCTGCTTTTAGTCTTCAGAATAGAGCTCATAAACTGAAATAACAAAATAAAATGATTGGTCTATATTTCCGCTTGGCGTTTATTTATTCCTTTACTTACAGAAAAATACAGGAGCCTGCATAAAACTGCAGCAGAATTGTGCTTATCCTGCTGTGATTTTGATGCTAGGCTGAGTGTGATATTAAAAAGACTCTTTATCAACTGTTTGACATCAGCTGTAAATAATGTTGTCTTCACACTGGTAATGAGTGTAGAGGGCGTACACAGGGTCGTCATGGGCAATGCTCAGCTCCTGGAGGTAGTTTTCCTGTTCTTAAATTATAGCTTAGATAGACGCATAGTAAATAATATGGTTGGGTTGGAAGTTATGGATTAATAGAATTTACAGATGTACACTATGCTTCCATTTGGGGAAAAATAATTTAGTGCATAGAACAAGTACTACTGTATTTTGGCACAGAATATTATCTACAGAGTGTGCTGATTCTATACAGTGGAAGATTTTTCTGTTCATCTCTATTGGAGACAAGAGATCTGAATTAACTAGTTACATTATTAATTAGATATAGATGTTAGTGTATGCGTAAGTGCATGTGTGTGTTGGTGCAATCCTAACCAACCCCCCATGGGGGATAGGATTGGGGCATAAATGTGGTATTATCATTACATAATGTCAAAAGAGAAACCATTTTGCACATGCACAGGGGCCACCAGTAGTGGGTGTGCTATGATAATCTCAACCTTTGTCACTGTGTGATGGTGTAAAAGTCTCTGTACATGTTTGGCAAAGTTTACTGTAGCCTGTGGTATCTTTAGGGCATGTCAAGCCCTGCAATGTGTGTGCAATAGGTGAAGCATTGACATCATTATATTGTGCCGTCACGACACATGTGCAGTGTGGGAACTAGGAAGCATTCTGGCTCTGTTTTGGAATCCAGGCTGAATTCTGAAATCTACTCAAGTTCTGGAATGTTTTCATAACAAATTGCTAGGTTCACTGAAGTATTTCCAGAATAGAACAGAGTATGAAACATCTACATCAACTTTGGCAAAGCACCCAAATGCCTAAGAAATGCAAATATCGTTCCTTATTTCTCATGCCACTTTCCCCTCTGTTGGGATTTGGCTGCTTCCCCTTGCACAGCCTTTTCCCTTTTCAAATGCCCTTTAAATGGTTAAAGGTAAAGGGTAAAAAAAATTAAATTGGAATAACAGCTATGCATTAATAAAAGAACCAAGCTAAATGAATAAAATGAGAAATATTAATGCCAGGTTCCTTCTCTGTGGTATTTGAATTGTTCATTGAATCCACAAATGCTAGTAGTAAATCCAGCGATGTCCTGTATCTTTTCAGAATAGAAGGGCATGATCAGAGGTTTGTGCACTTAACTGCAGGATGATAATAATAATAATCTCAGATCAAATAACAGACAGTATATCAAGTGGCTTCGTGAGTGAGAAGCAATCTGTAGTACCAGGTTAGTAGGGTGTTTACTGAACAGAATGCATGTTTACTGCTTATTGAACTACTACTACTACTACTACTACTACTACTACTACTACTACTACTACTACTACTACTACATAATAATAATAATAATAATAATAATAATAATAATAATAATAATAATGGTTCTTGCTTTATTAAAGAACAAGTATGGAATATTCTTGGATATGCATTGAATCTAAATTAGGTTCTCTCTCAGGCTCTCTCTAGTGACTATTATTACTGCTGCATCAAGGCTACCATAGGCTAAGATAATAATGAGAAATAGCATGGGCCATTTTAAATCTCCACTGAGGTTTGTGGCTGATAGGATGTAGTGTGGAAACTCTTAATGTTACTGTTTACATCGACCTGTATGCAAGTTCCACGAGTCCTGATTATCATAGCATGGTGTCTACATAGGGAAAAAAGCCAATCAGAAAATGAATTGGATTCCTACCAGTCTCTACCTAGTTGATGGTGGCCAACGTGTTAACAAAATAAAGGCCAAAAATATTGTCTCTGTGGTCACATTTTTTGTATGATAGGAATCAGAACAGGGCCTCAGGAGCATGTGCACCCATGCAAATGATATCATGTATGAACCAGACAGTGATGCATGTACAAATGTGTGTGCTATTAATTTGTCCAAGATGCAGAATCCCTCCTTTTTCAAAAGGGGTGAAAAAATAACACATCTAGTAGGATTGGGAAACAGCTGGTAGGATTGGGGAAGCTTTAATTTTTGATGAGTTTCAATGGTTGCCAATCTTTTTCAAGGGACTGTAAAAGGGACTTTTTCAAGGGCTTCTGGAAAGATTCAGCAGAACCTCAAGCATCTCTTCCAAGCAAAAGTCTTTTCCCCTTGAAAAAAACCCCTGGCAACAAGAGAAATGCATCAGGAATTAAAGCTGATCCAGCCACCCCAGCTGTTCTTTGTTGTTCTTTGGCAGGGCAGGTGTACAGCTGCTCTGGACCCCCCTTTTTTCCTCTGTGGAAGGATGACACATATTGGGTGAATCTGATGTACACATTGGAACACATGAGTTTCTGTGCGTGGAACAGACATCGTATGAGTAACGATGACCTTGAAATTTGGAGAATTGGTTGGACCTGCCAAAGTGTAAGAGAGACAATATGGAGGGATATCTAAAGACATATCCAGGTAGGCAATCGGGTGATTCTCCCGATGCTGTGCTGGGAGCAGCTGCAGCACCATGCAGATTGACAGGGAGAGTCACCTGGTTGTCCAGAAAGTCTGGGAACACTTCCCTACCTTCTGGTTTTGTGCTGTAAGGCTGCAACAGCACAGTATAATATGGAAAGATAGGGAAGGGGGTTCAGCTTTGCAGCTTGAGAAGGAGGCTGTGAAGTTGGGACTTACATCAGTGGTTCCCAAACGTTTTTGACCTGCGGCTCCCTTGACCATTGGCTGCGGCTCCCCATTACATGATGTTGATGCCTGCCAATTGGCATTGCACTGTTTTCCGAGAGGATTCTGTGGCACTCTGTGGCTCCCCTGGCTGGTTTCCGCGGCTCCCCTGGGAGCTGCGCCTCCCAGTTTGGAAGCCACTGGATTACATTTTGGCAGAGACCTATCAGGAACACTGTGACTCTGAGGAGAAGTTTGCCAAGAATAACACGTTATAGGAAAGTTCAGTGACCAATTTTTGAGTGATTAAATGTTTTGCCTGTGAAGCGCGTGTCAAGCCTTGCTGGCATTGGTTCAGTCATTTTGTTTTCCTTTTTGTTGGATGAATCCAGCATGCATAATATTCAAATGAGAAACACAAAGTCCCAAGATTAAAAAAAAGAGGGGAAAAGGAGAAGAAAAAAAGTGGATTCATATACAAGTTATTTGTTCAGTGGACTGTATAATGCTGGAGGCAGAAAGTATAAAAAGAAATCCTCAAAGTCTGCAGCAAATCAACATGTCACTTTTAATCTACACTTTAATAAGTTATGCAGAAAAGAAGCCTGGAGTTTCTGTCAAAACAAAACAAAACAAAACAAAAAAAGAGAACCCTTTTGGAAATCACATCAGCAAAGTTGCCATCATAAGATTTGTTTTTAAGACTATCTAGATGATTAATAGTTAAGATTGGCCCCATAAATACAGTTTAGAGTGCTGGGAATTTACCTCTATGCTCTAGTTAGTTCCTAACTAGTTGGTTCCTAACTAGGCCAACAGAAAGGTTGCCTAAAGGCTACACATGGGTAGTAGTCTCCAAGCCCTAGTATGTGTCAGTGACGATGGATCAGTACTAGAAAGCAAACAGCCCAAATCTTGTATTCAATTCCCTTCCCCCAAATTTGAAATTTTCTAGTAATATTACTCACTAGTCACTACCAAAGAAAATTGTCACCAGGGTCCCCAAAACACGTTGTTAACAATCCATTTATGTATCCTGAAGACTTTTTAACAGGTTGGCCCTTAGCCCAGGTACTTCTCACAAAAGACACAAGACCATGTGATCTGGAGTAAAATGGGCCACATTTGTTGATCTATAACAATTGATCAATTTGCAACTGCAGCAGGTCCTATCTATACAAACTCCTCCTACCTTAAATGTGGGCACCTAACCTAGAAGAGACAGTGAACCTGTCAAGACCCCCTTGGGTGACACCAGAGGTGTAACTTACCTCTGCAGTGCCCGGGGCAGTGACATCACGATTTACGTCCCAGATGTGAGAGAAACCGGGAGGCGCTTGCGGTGGTGGCCGCTCTCTACATTTTCTCCAAGTGGAGAGAGCAGAGAGCGGCCCTGGCTTCACGTGTCCTGTGGAGGAGGTTGTGAAGAGGAAGCGGCCACAGCCCAATTGTGATGCCGCAGCCACTCTCTGCTTGGAGCGGATAGGGAGAGTGCCCGCAGCTTCGCAATCAGACTGCGGCCACCTCCTCTTCATGACCTCAGGGTGCATTGCAAATCAGGCTGCAGCCTAATTGCGAAGCTGTGGCCAATTGGGGCATGACCACCTCCTCCTCTCAGCCTCCTTCTCAGGGCTCGCCAAGAAGGAGGTTGCGAGAAGGATGCAGCCATGGATGCAGCCTTCTGAGGGCATGCCCCGATTGAGCCCCCCTTGGCAGTGTGTCTGGGGCAGGTGCCCCTCAGGCTCCACCATAATCATGCCTCTGGGTGACACTATCCTGGGTCCCCTGGTGACCCCAGCTTTTCAGAGTCAACCCCTAGGAGCCAAATTGTCAAGGAAGCCAAATTGCTCAGCATTTCAGCCCCTCCCAAGCCTGACAGCCTTTCTGATAGATTCTGCAATTCATGCCTGAGAGATAACCAGCCTGCATATGCAAGCCAAAGAGCCTCTTGAGACTGGTTCTGGTTCTCCCTCTAACTCTCATTTACTGGAAGGTAAACACCAAATCCCTACTTCTACTCCCTGTCCTTCAATATACCTGCCAGTTGTGGCTGCCCTGGCTAAACACCATACTTTAAGGACAGTCTGGGGTAGGCAAAAGTAATCTATACCAACAGCCAATCTGATGCAAAATAAATATTTCTACCCGTTCCCTAAGAGTGGTCAATTCATGTTCCACTACAGTCAATTCTTTTGTCTTAAAAGCTCCTTTTCACTATTTGTGCAGCCTATTAATCCCGTCAATATTAATGGGATTGTAAACGTGTTGTAGAAGAGGTATGGCTCACAGTAGCGTCACTAGGACGCGCGTCACCCTGGGGCAGGGGGCGCGCGTCACCCTAGTGACGCTACGATATGCGGCGCGGGATGCTCTGAGGCCGGCTCCCGGGCCGGCCTCAGAGCATCCGAAGGGTGGTGCGCATCACGGAGGTGGCGCGCATCACCCGGGGGTGCCCCGCCCCCCCCGCCACGCTCCAGCGACGCCCCTGATGGCTCATATGGGTTGCTATTGATTTAGAGCTGAGCTTCCTCAACAGTAAAATCACATGGTGCAGCTTAGTTCCGGTACACACTATAAACATAACATGATGTTAGTACATATGGTATTTCATTCTATTTTGTCCATCTACAATTGTTGAGTTACTTGTTATTTTATATTGATTCAATAAAAAAAATCCTATAACTCCTACCAAAATATCCACGACTGAATCAAAGATACACCAACAGTCTACAAAAGGTCAGAATCTATCTCTCTTGTTAATTGAATCTCTCCTGAAAGCCACAGTACGGATGTTCCAAGGTCAAGAAAGGACAAATATCTCTGTATGAACTTGAAATTGATACAGCACTAGCTTGCTATACACCAAGCCTAGCTGGTGATCCTAATCCTTTCTTGTTTGTTTTTAGAAGAAGCCATCAATTGTTCGATATTTTGTCAGTTTATTTTTCTCCAGGTAAATGATTCTGTTGGGGTTGCAGATCTTTCAAGCTTGCCCTGTGGGTGGAAATTATTGTTAATGCATCTATTATTTATAGCCTGGAAGGCTCTTAACAAAAAAAATCCTCTAGGAATTTCAGACTTGACTATTAAAATTGTTCTGTGCCATTGTCATGTGCATAAAGAATCTGGTATTCCTGTGTGTATGAGCTTGCCAAAGCCTTCCTTAAGTAAAAAGGGGGCAATGCAGGGAGTGAAATATGGCAGCTGAGTCTGTGCTGAAGTATCTATGGAGTAACAACAAATTGTTCCCCTAGGCTATCTCGAGTCCAATATTCCTTTTTCTGTTTGTTTGTGCATTGCATTTCCATAGAATTTCTCAAAGATCATTGAATGATGACTGGTTTGATGAAGCAAATGCGTAATGTTTTCTTTTTAAAAACAAAATAGCTCTCTACAAACTAATACAAGCTAAATTAAGTCTCAGCTAAAAGTGGGAAATATAATAATATACAATATTTATATACCGCCTTTCTTGGTCATTGGATTTCTCCTCCGACTTTAATCCAAGGCGGTGTACATGGGCAGGCTGCCCTAACCCCCCTTGGGTTTTTTTTCAATATATATATATATAAAATGTCCAATCTTTCATGAACGGCTACTTTCCAGGTGGTATCCTTTTTACAGTCTGACAATTAGGTAAGTACCCTTTGAGATCAACATTGAGCAAGTGAGGCTGCCATCCTATACCTAGGAATAAGCCCCATTGAAACTAGTGGGGTTTACCTTTGAGCAAACATGCATGGGATTGCCCTGTATCGCTCATCCATTGCAATATCAAATGGTCACTTGGATGTGTGAATGAATCATAGACCAATTACCAGCATTGGAGTTTTTATACCATATAAAACATCATGCTTTTTAATGGACCCAGATAATGAATTTAGCTGTGGGTTGAGTGTTGACCAAATAACCAAGTCACAGGACAAGAAATGAAGGGAATATGTGAACTTATCTCTGCTTCTTATACAAATCAGTCCTGCCAGAATGGTTACACTTTCATCCCAGTCCTAACTAAATTCCTGTGTGGTAATGCAGTGGCACTGGCGCGGGCTACGCTGCGTCCCTCGGGAAATTTTTGGCTGCTGGAGGTCTCCTCAGGGTAAGCCCCAGAAGCTACTAGGGGCCAACTCAGACTGTGCTGCAATATTTCTGCACAAGTTTGAGTTGATCTGTGCAGGTGGATCAGGCCCGAAAAGGGTTTAGGATTCAGCATGTGCTGCCACCGCCAACCCCGCCCCCTCCTGGGCCTGAGCTGCCCAACCCTCACCCCATCACCTCCCTGTTCTGCCTTCCTCCACCTCATTCCGCCCCCAACGGAAGACTTACCAGCTCTGGCAGGTCTCTGTCGCTCCGCTGGCATGCACAGGAAGGTTCTGGCCTTCCCGCCGGCACGCTGGCTCCCTGCCCTGCTGCAAAGTGCATTACAGCGGTTTTGCGGCAGCCAGTGCCAGCAGAACACGCATTCAGCCAGCGCTTCCTTTAGATAGGATTGGGTCATTTGTTTCACTTGATTTTCTTTTCTTTTTGTTCTGGTCTTAGTGATGTTGATTTTTCTTTTGTTGCATTGTTTGTCACTCTGATCAGATTTAAAAAGCAAGGTAGGAATAAATGAACTCCTCATCATCACTATCATCTTGTATGAGACGCAGAGTTATAGAAGACATACACTCAAGTGTATGGGAGATATATCTATGTACTCCAGATTTTCTCCATGCCACAGGCCTGTGTTCACTAAACTATCCCCACCTAGTCTAGCTTGCCTGTTGGCTGTTGGAAATTGTGCAACTGTAATCACTGCTTCACAACTCCCAATTACACCCTCACATACCTCAGGCAGGTACAGCTTGTAATTCATCAAGCTGAATGCAGGCCATCAGCCATGTACAGTGGTCCACAAGGGGCTTGATAAACCTATTTTCGCCATCCACTGTGACTGTGGAAATTGAGGTTGTCAAGCACTTACATGGTCACAATTGATGACTGGTGGTGGTGTTCCACTGGGGTGTGTGTATGTCACAACTTGGACAAGCCAGTCCCAGACCTTGTATTTGAATAATGGCTTCACTTTTGTAGGTCGCTAAGCAAGCTCAAGTTTTATTACTTACATAATTCACAGTCAACCTTAAAATAAAGCTATTACAATTACTGAAACTAATTTAAAACGAATACTTACACACTCAGATGATTAATGAATGGGTCCACAAAATGTAATCATTACAGATATTGCTGTTAATGTGCAATTTAGAGGAGATCTTAGAAGTTATAGAGAATTCAGCGATATAAGAAAAGAGTGAAAGATGATGGAGAGAGCAAAGGTAAAGATAACAGAAACCACCATGCATTCATACTGATGACAGACAGAAACCTCCCCTCCTTTTCTGTGTTCAACCTCTCTCTTAGCGCAATCCTACCCAGCTCCTCCACTGGTGCAGCAGTGGTGGAGGCCAGAACAGGAGGCTTTGGAAGGGAAAGGGGATTTAAATCCCCCTTCCCTCCCAACGCCTCCCATTCTCCCTCCACCACTGCTGCACCAGTGGAGGAGCTGGGTAGGATTGCTCTCTTTCTCTCTCTCTGGATCCCATACTATAGCATTTGCTGTTGGCTGAATCATGCAGTTACTGACACAAATCATGTTACTTTGTCCAACACTGATTTCAACTTCCAGAAAGAAATGTATGTTCTCATTTTAATTGCCCTTCAAATGTCGAGGGGAGGGGTCACATGACAAGAGTGAATGAAATCACTCTTCCGTAATGAGAAATATTTCATCTTTAAGAACCCGATTTCCTACAAGTATATAAAGAGCTACCTTTGAGCCAGATCCATCTTCTCAATGCTATCTACTCTGATCAACAATGAGGTAGGGTGTTTTCTGGCCCTGCTACCCAAGATTCTTTAACCGGAGATGCTAGGGGTGGAATCTGAAAAGATGGGTGATCTCTCTCCTAGTCACCTTTGATTAACTCAGAAATGATGCAAGGTCTTCCCCGCTCCAAACTGGAAATGAACCAATCATTGTTTTCCCCAAGCTAAGGCTTGGAAAATTATCCCTTTGTACACCAATCTCCCCATCACCAAAACACTCACTTTGTGCTGCCCAGGCAGAAAAAGGACACTCTTTACTTACTGGTCAGATTCTGGTAGCAAAACTGAGGACATTAGAAGTGTGCTTTTACAAGCCCCCCAAAGACCTTTTCCAAGACTTGGAACTTGGAAACTTGGAAAAGTTCACACAGGCATCCCTTCTTAGTGCCTCCCGAGAAATTCTAGAATGATGCTGCCTCTTTTGCGCTACAAAAAGTATGGTGATATATTATCAAATTCCAAATACAATCAGCAAGCTATTAATGCTCCCCTTCTCTTCAGATTAGCTACAAGATTCATTTTCTAAAAGCCTCCATTTTGCCACATCAAAGCCCACATGTAATATTATTACATAAACCAAATGTGTATGTTAACCAGGGATGTGGATCAAGTCTCTGGGTCCAAGTCTCAAGTCAAGTCCCAAGTCTTTGCCCCCAAGTCCCGAGTCTTTGGTTGCAAGTCCCTGGGTCCAAGTCTCAAGTCAAGTCCCAAGTCTTTGCCCCCAAGTCCCGAGTCTTTGGTTGCGAGTCCCTATCTATTTAACGGGGAAAATGGGTTTAAACCTGAATAAAATTTGACTTGTCGTAAAAGGCTCCAAGTCTCGAGTCGAGTCTTTTGAGTCTTTTACAATCGCTGAGTCAAGTCCGAGTCGAGTTATTGACGTGACTTGAGTCCGACTTGAGCCCAAGTCAATAGACACAAGTCTACATCACTGATGTTAACACAGAATACTTGTAATTAAAAACAATTTAATCAAATGCTGCTGGAAGTATGGAAGATGTACTCACTCCCACATAGCTCATATCTCCACTCGCTTTCCTGCATGCTTGAAGGAAGGGGCACTTTTTAAAGAGGGTGCTTCTATGATGAAATTCTAAGGGAAAGCAGTGTTTTTAGTCAGAACCATGTGGTTAAAGGAGGCGCCCCATGTTTCTTGTTGCAGGACCTTAAGGGCAAAACCCCAGGCAGATCCCAGCATCTATCTGTCTTTCTCTGGCTCTATTTTTGTCAGGGACCTTGGCTTATGAAGTTCTTTTTATCAGGGACATTCACTTCAGCCAGGATCAGATCAAGACATCCTACTGCCTGAGGCGGTGTGCCCCCTTACCTGGTGAAGTGCCAGCCTCTGCGCAGGGACAATGAGAGGGGGGTAAAGGGGGTAAATTGTACCCAGGCCCAGGTTCAAAAAGAGGACCCAGGAGCCAAAGGAGGGGGCCCAGAAATTTCCTGGTATCTCAGTGGGCCTCATGGAAAGTGAAAGGTGGAGGTCGGGCCAACTGGGAGGCCAGGTCTACTCAGCAGATAGATCTGGGCATCGCATCAGAAAGCCTGGTAGACCTGGGCTCCAGAAACCTTCCTGGCCATTGCTGCCCTCCCTCTGCCCTGTTTTGCTCCCTCCCCCTTTGAAAAGGGGCCCAAAAGAAACTTTGTACCCCTTGGTAAAATTCCCTCCCAGAGGCCCTGGCTCTGCTGATACTCTTGCCCATTGCTCTTCTTTCCTTTACACTTCCACTTTGTCCCCCTCCTCCTTTTTTTTTCCAATCCAGGGAATAGGAGGAGAAGTGAGCAGGTGGGCAGAAGTGCCCCCCCACCCCACCAGTCTTCTGCCTGAGGCAACTGCTTCAGTTAGCCTCATAGATGGGCCAGTCCTGAGCAGGCTGCAGTTGGATCACTCAGAAGCCACTATGGGTAGGTGAAATGCTGGCTTTGGGATAACAAGCCAGAGGAGCTCTGTGTTAATTTATTTGATAGAGTTATTAATACTACGAGTTAGAATGTCAAACATGCTTTCTCAGCTAAGCTGGGCTAGTTAAACAAAATTCACTGACTGCTACCTACTTGTTAATAGGCTTGGGATGGGATTAAAATGATCCCTATATAAGAAACATATTAATCCAATGGAAAAGTAAAGGGATAAATATTTCCTAATTACTTAATTCAATAAAACCCTTGTAAATAGGTGTGCTGTGCATGATAAATGGAAACTATATTAATAATAAAAAGTACCTTTATTGGCATAATCACAAAATTTTTAGATAAAACACATAAATTAAGACCAAAATTGTTTCAATAAAACCTAGCCTGAAGGAAACAATATTCAATAAAACCTAGCCTGAAGGAAACTATCACCATTAGTGATTATCAAGGGGCCCAATCCTATCCAACTTTCCAGCGCTGATGCAGCCATGCCAATGAGGCATGCATTGCATCCTGAGGTGGGAAGGGGTAGTCACGGAGGCCTCCTCAAAGTAAGGGAACATTGGTTCCCTTACCCCCGGGCTGCATTGTGGCTGCATTGGTGGTGGAAAGTTGGATAGCCCAAGACGATTTTCCTGAAGATGGGCCTTTCTGTATATTGATTTATGGAACCCACCTATGATGGCATTAGACCTTGCCTTGACCTCAGGTTTTCTATTTCTTCTCAAGTGATTAGCATGAAAGCACAGAAGAGAAGAATCATGGGCAATTGAAATGTCAAGTTAATCCTGTGGGTAAACCCAGATTTTTATTTATTTTTGAAGTGAATCGTTGTCCTGCTGCCAGCTGTCACGCTTTGTTTGGACAATGTCAGTTTGACATGGCAACATCAGCTGTTCAATAGGCATTGCTGTCAAGGAACTGAAAGTGCCAAAGAGAAAACCACAGTACTGAACAAGACATTCCCTGACATGCCTCCAAGAGGAAGATGCACTCAGGTGCTGACAGGCTGACATCATCCAAGATGACTTGAACAGTGAGCACCACGGCTGTAGAGGTGCTACTTAAAGTTCAAGAACATCTCTAGAAAGCAAGATACACCTCACCAAGGTTTGGAGACTGCCCAGTAAGAGGGGGTAGAAAAAGATGACCAGGAGGCATGCATAGTCTCTTCAAAGCCTACCATGTGATGTCCATGTAGGGAGGGAGTCTTTTACACTTTCCAAACATATATTAACAGTGATACAATATAACAGAGCAATCCTATGTAAGGAACTGGCCGGCGGCCCAGGCTGCCCACCAGTTCCTGTGCTCCGTTGCAGCCAGGCTGCCGCTCAGCCGGAGGTATACTCAGGGAAGGGGACACTCATCCCCTTCCCCACGTGTAAATCCAGGCCCAGCCAATTGGCCTCTTCGGATTTCCGCCAGCAAAATTGCTGGTGGATGTAAGAGGAGGCTGTGTAACGGCCCAGCTGCCTGGCAGGGACTGGGATACGGCCGAGGCCATCACCCGCCCCATCCTGGGCCAGCTGGGCCTATGGGCACCCTCCCTCCCCCGCCGATCCTCCCCCTCACCCACTGGATCCTTACCTGGGTCTGCTGGCGGCCTTGCCCCTTCCCTGCTCTCAAGTCATCGCGAACGTGCGTTACAGCATGTTCGCGACGAATTCGGTCGGTGGAACACTCGTTCCACCGCCTGACCTTCAGATAGGATTGTGCTGTAAGTCCCCCCCCCCCCGGTCCAATGCAGCCACAGCAACAGGGCATGCACTGCATCCCACGGGGGAGTTTTGGATCCCAGAGGCCTCCTCGAGGTAATGGAACATTTTTCCCTTGTCCCAGGGCAAGCCTCCACTGTCCCAGTGGGTCTACTCAGATCTGCGTCAGCTACTTTGCTGGCGCAAGTCTGAGTGGACCTGAGTAGGTGGATTGAGGCAGGGATAGGGAGATAAGATATTGATGGTGCTGCTGCCGCTGCTGATACCATGCCTTCCTGGCCTCGACACACACACACACCCTCTGCACTCTCCACCCCATTCTTCCAAACCCCCCCCTGCCAATTTTCCAGCACCAGGGCTTCACTGGAGGCTGCTGGCATCTGGCGACAGCCACTTGCCTCTTGCTGTGGTGGCCCAGCTGCGTGGAATGGCAGCTGCATGGAATGGCAGGCCATACTTTGCAATTGCCATAAAGCACACTGCACCACCGGAATATGTGTTCTGACAGTGCAGAGGCCCAACAGGTTTGGGCCATAAGTCAACAATTACTTCTACAACTTCCTCCCCACCAACAGCTGTGCAGAGCTTACCACTCTATAGGAGTAATAATTGCTAGCTCTCCCTCTTTTTCTCCTTCGGTTTATTGTCTTTCACAGTGTATTAGTACACTATTGTATTTCAACAATAATGACATTAAATGAAGTGCTTGTGTGAGAAAGATGAAAGTGTATTGGCCTTTTATACTGTATATGCTTGACCCAATATTCTGTTGATATCTTGGTCTGAACATAGTATATGACGTTTATTGATGTTGTCACAAACTAGGGAGTTTATGTCAAACTAAGCTAGAACAACTTGAGTTTCAGCTGGCTAGTGCTCATCTGCTGCAAACCAAAGCCTCTGTCATTATGTGTTCATCAAATGACATAATGGGGGGGGAGCCTGACCTACGGACATCCATTAGAACATCGGTAGGGAACCCCAATACCATAGCAAGGTTGGGACAGGGGGTGGCCCGCTCCAGGCGACAGCTGCGGGGGGGGGGGAAATTGGTATCGCTGCCCAAGTCTGCAGCCCGTACTGCACTTACATGCGAGGCCCGGAGCAGACAGCAGGACTCTATTTCAGTGCTTAGGTTTTCGCTGAAGGGCCCTCCCACCCAACCTTGGCTCCATACAGCCCCAAATCCCCTCCAAATTCTGGCAATCGGGAAGCAATTGGTGATGACATGACGACTCCATCATGTCACTGCCATACTACTTCTGGGTTGCCAGGCTCCACGCCTGCACACCGGGTTCCAGAGACATCGCTGGGGAGCTCCTGCTTGCACAGCTGTATGTTCAGGGGTTCTCTACAAATGCTTTCATGAACAACTAGGTTGGGACAGAGAGAGTCCTACCCCTGTTTTTATTTACTCCTGATGATCATAAGAAAAGAGCCTCTGGTTGTTTGTGAACAGTTTGTGAACTGGACAATTAGCTGCTTTTCTGTCATTATAGGGCAGATGTGGCTGATTGCTATTTAAAAGCATAATTTGTAAATTATCCAGATTAATATATTTAGTTGTAACTGTATTAGAAGCATTCTTCAGCACAATTGTTAGAAATCTGCATTGGCCAAGGGAACATTACACTATCTTCACAAAATTACTATTCAATTTGTTTGTACGCAACATAAAGCAGCTATTACTGTCAGGGTAGCCATAGTAATTCCAGAAATAAAATCTCTCATTTCAGTAATCTCTGAATTGATATCATTGTGTCTCCAATGAACAGGAGCATCACATTAAGCACAATATGACTTTCATTGGAGCCAACTCATAAACAAAACAACTATGCTGTGACTTTTTATTACAAATACCTGCAGGTCAGATTTAATCTTCCAAAATGGAATGGGCTTCGGGTTCTAATGAAGGAGATCAGCTGTGAAGCTTTGCTGATTCCCCCCCCCCCTTTTGTTAAAAAAAAAAATAGCCTGCAATGTTAGTGCATTTCTATTCTCTATCTTGGTCCGAACGATACCTTATCTTGGATTTTGCAGTGTGGTTGGTGGCATTATCTCAGTTTGAATGTTGGCATGTACATTTTATTGTGCTGTTTACAAATGGGTTCTAGAATGCCTCTTGTTAACTATGAAATGAGAGGTATGACATAAATAAGCAGGTATAATTTATTCAAGCTATGTATGTTGGACATAATATTCAAGCCTTGAAACTTTTATAAATCAGAGGAAAATGGGGCCCTAACCCCAACCTCCATATATTTATCAGATCTTCTGAACAGAGTCAACCAGGGACGTGCGGTACGGGGCTGGCAGGTGAGAAAGAACTGCCCTGCCGGAGTCCTCAGAAGATCGCCGCAGCCTAACCCGGAGATTGGGTGTGCGTGCCACCCACTTGCACCCAAGTAAGTGGGCAGAACGTGTCCGTGATCACCGAGTTCGGCTGTGGCGATTTTCCAAGGACTCTGGAAGGGAGAGGCGGAAAGGAGAAAGGGGGTGGGGCAAAATTTGTCACCTTGATTCAGGCACCCCAAGGCATTTGGGGCCACCCTACATATGCTCTTTCTGCAAGATCTGTACTCTGTATACAGTAAACACAGATTACAGTTAATGATGTCAGAACCTATTAGAGTACAATTTGTATGCATTTAGGTTCTGCTCAGAAGTTCTGGTGAACATGTGGAGGTGCAATGCCAGCAGATGTGATACTATTCCTTCTATGCACATAGAAGAACATGCTATGTTGCGCAAACAAGGATAGACTAGAGAAAAGATAGGATGGATCATGAAGTCAAACTCCTTCCCCTATTTAAGACTAGGCCACTGTTACCAGCAGTGTTTTTTAAAAACAGATGTAGCATGAGCACATGGTGGGGTGTTTTTTTTTTTGAAAAATTGTGGACAGGGATCCAGTGTGATGGCCAACGACTGTATGATTTGGGAGTGATGGAAAAACAGAGAGAAGGATGAAGGTGGGGTGCACAAAAGTTTACTAAAGTGCTCAGGAACCAAAGGGGGGGGCAAAATGGCCTAACTGAATTATCTCACTCACATTTACAGCCCGATCCTATCCTGGTCTTCCAATGGCAGAACCCATGTTCCATCAATGGAAAGTCCAGGCCTCTAGTGCAGCAGCCACAGTGACGGCACACAGAATGGGGCTACCAGCACAAAGTGTTTGGCGACTGCACACCCACGCTACTAGTGCCAGTAAATTAGCAGTGGGGGTAGGCTGTGAGCGGGATTGGGGCACGTCGGGGGAGGATCAGGGCAGAGATTGGGGCCGGCCAGGGATGTGTTGGGGAGGGGAGGGAGCGAATATCAGCAGCAGCACCACTGATATCCTATGTTCCCTTCGTAGTCTCAACATGCTCCCTTGGACCCATTCAGACTTGTACCAGCCTTTTGGCTGGCACAGATCTGAGTAGGCCCATTGAGAACCATGGAGTGGTGGAGCAGATAAGTATTTACTTACCTCTCCATTGCATCATGGTCCTCAGCTGGCCCATAGCATACAGTGGAACCTGTGCCAGTGCCGCTGCATGCCACGGACTGGCCAAGGATATGATTGGACTATTAGTATAGACAGGGAGAAGTTATATCACTAACATTCACACAAACAATGATGGTAGCCCTACCCCCCCCCCAAAGAAAATAAAAGAAAAAGGACAGCATATTAGTTTCATGCAGTAAAAAAATAATAATAATCCCGGAGCACCTTAAAGGGTATCATATGTATTGTGGCATGTCTTTTTTTCCCAATAGGAAATGGTGCATGAAACAGAATTTTTAGTACTCAATATACCAATTCCTGCTCATCTGCAGGATAGAGGATCACGTGTTTTAAGAAGATGGTGTAAAGTATTTGGAAAGACTTGACGTGCCCTAAACCTTTTCTGAAAACTTCTCTTTATTAAATAGTAAGTCTTAAAAAGCTGTTAAAGTGTCTTTAGTGGTGGGTACCTGCAGCGCTGTAGCACTTTCCCTAAGTACCGATGAGTGAGAATGCATAATTTAACCTGAAAAGGAACAAAGCAGAGCACTCAGAAGAAGGTAAAATAATGCATTTGTTCTAGTCTGATTTTAATCATAACAGCGACAATGCTGAAGAGTCAGCTAAATGAGAAATGTACAGCTTCCAGCTGTTTCCAGGAAAAGGCTAACACAGAAGACATTGTTATTGTCCTGGAATTCCCCCCCCCCCGCACGCACACACACACACACACACACACACAATGACATCAGACCAGGTACATTTTGGGAAGAGTGGGCCACTTTAATCATTAACAGAACAATCAGTATGCAGCGGGTTCTGTCTAAGGAGGTCTCTTCCCCCCCCCATTTCGGGCACTTTCCCTGGAGGACCAGGAACTCTGTTGTTTCCACTTGGGTGTTACCACCCAGTACCCCCAGGTTCTCTATGCCACCCCCTGAAAAGGGAGTTGAAGCAGCCAAATTGTTCAGTCTATCAAGCCAGACAGTCTTTGAGACAGACTTCACAATCCAAGCCAACAGTGTCAAAACAGATACTTCTGCCTTATGCAGGGAGTGGGACTGGGCAAAGAATGCCCTCCATGCAATAAGTGAGGCAAAGAGGCATTCCCATTAAAAATTTCAGTGCTAATTAAACTAATTACACACACGGGCCAAGGAAATTGCTAGAACTTCACTGTAGAAAAAGGCTTCACATCATTTAACAGGGCAATGATTTTTATGCATAAATTAATTAGGGAAAATATATGTAAATAGAATGTAATCATCCATTAGCTGAAATTATCCTTTGCATTATCTTAATGCAAAGCTACTTCTGGTGTCAGGTAGAATGCTTGTCATTTTTGCCAAACTGCATGGTAACGTTGTAAAGTAGTCACAAGAATTTCCTTCACATGTCTCGTGTTCTCCCAATCTGGAAATAAGGAAATGTCTTTGAAATTAAAACCTGAAATGTTTAAGTCAAAATATGACTTAATAGTAAGTCCCCTCCCCCCTCATCCATTATGGAACACTACTTTGTGTTTTGGCATTACGAAGTACACTAGCAGTAAATCACTGTCATGTTTTATATTATGACCTAGAAATCTGTTGCATTAAGCATTAACTAAGCCCTTAGAGACCACACAATTATTTTACTAGAGATATATAAACCATGACAGCTTTAGAAATGATAGTATATTCCACTGTTCTGTTCAATAATGCCTAGCATCTGTCACTGACACGGTCAATTTTTTTCTGTAGTACAAAGTATTTCATTTAATTAGGGACTGGCAACTGAATAGCAATATACTAACTTCCTGTTCATACCTGACACCTTGTTTGTGGAAATCCAAAAAAGATTGAAGGTCAGTTCTGACATAATCCCTTCTAGAAAGTACTTGGGAAAGTTCTGCCATAAAGCGACAGAATTTAATGTTGCAACTTTCTAACATGTTAATTCCTGTTAATGCTCGGAGCCTCTCTAGCACTGAGGCTGCTTGCTACAGTTGAGTATCCTTTATCCGGACGGCTTGGGATGGGAAGTAGTCTGGATTTTGGAATATTTGCATAAATATAATGAGATATTTGTAATGAAGCAGGCATTATGGGTTTTCTAGCCATGTTTATTATTTGAGAAATAAAACTAAAATCGTACTGTCTTCTTAAGAGATTTCTCTCTCACACACACACACACACTCTGGAGATGTGCGTAGAGGCGAAGATGAGTCTTTATTTCTCCTACCAACGTTTCATCCCACACGAGGGACCTTGTCAAGGTAATTCAGCATAACGCTGAAAGTGTCATCCAGCAGCGTTATGCTGAATTACCTTGACAAGGTCCCTCGTGTGGGATGAAACGTTGGTAGGAGAAATAAAGACTCATCTTCGCCTCTACGCACATCTCCTGTGTGTGTGTGTGTGTGTGAGAGAGAAATCTCTTAAGAAGACAGTACGATTTTAGTTTTATTTCTCAAATAATAAACATGGCTAGAAAACCCATAATGCCTGCTTCATTACAAATTGTACCAAGCCATGAAAGTTTCCATAATGAGATATCTTGGGAGATTTGACCCAAGTCTAAACATTTAGACCCTGCACAGTTGCTACTTGCTGGTAAATTGAAATCCAAGCACAGTGGCGTCACTGGAGGTGGGGCGGAACGCTACGTTCCGCACCGTGCTGACCTCCGTTACTCGCCGGCACGAGGCGGCCCCGCCCCCTCGCCTTCGGAGCCATTCAGTGGGGCAAAGACAATGCGCAGGGAGTCTGACAATGACAGGTTTTACACCACATCTAGTTTGGCCTTAACAGGGGAGTGACATCATAGATGTGATGTAAAACATGTCATCGTCATGTCACATGATAAAGGTCCACAAAACTAGGTACTGTGCTGGGAAAATGTTTGTTTCTTCCTTCCCCCATAATGCTTGAGGTCACCCAATGAAATTGATGGGCAACAGATTCCAGACAGACAAGAGAAAGGACTTTTTCATATCACACATAATTAATGAATAAATGGAAATCACTGCCACAAGAGGTTGTGATGGCAGCTATCTTTGATGGCCCTAAAAGGGGATTAAACAAATTGGTGGAAGACACGTTAATGGCCCTGATGGAACCTAAAGGGAACCGTCGTCTCCATAGACAGTATACCTCTGAATACCTCTGAATATCCGTTGTGTTTGTGTGTGTGTGTGGGGGGGGGGGAGACTGGTCGTTTTTGCGGCCTCTTTGTGAACTGCCCAGGTGAATCTGACTGACCAGAAGATGGATATAGATGGATATTTAGTAGATGGATATTTGGCCTGGTTCAAGAGGGCTCATATACAGTATATATAAAAAGGTAAAGGTGATACCTGACAATTAAGTCCAGTCGTGTCCGACTCTAGGGTGTGGTGCTCATCCCCATTTCAAAGCCGAAGAGCCAGCGTTGTCCGAAGACGCCTCCGTGGTCATGTGGCCGGCATGACTCTCCTTGCCGCAGCTGGAACACGGAGCGCTGTTTACCTTCCCGCAAGCGGTACCTATTTATCTACTCACATTAACATGCTTTGGAACTGCTAGGTTGGCAGGAGCTGGCCAAGCAATGAGAGCTCACCCCATCGTGGATTCGAACTGCCGACCTTTCGATCGACAGCTCATGGTTCAGCGGTTTAACCCACTGCACCACTCGCTGGCCCATATATATATTCTCATGAAACAAGGAGTTCTCTAAAGAATGCTGTTGCCCTTAACTTATACATTTTCTGCCTGGAATCCTGAAAAGTGTGGATGGGTTGATTCCTTCTACATCCTTGCCTTTCTATATCCAGTGGTCCCAGGTGAAAAAACTGATATTTGTCATACTATTGATTATCCATTCAGCAGAATGCTCCATACCCTTTTCTATTTGGAAGCAAAATAGAATTCATTTTTATAAAGAATAAATGTGCTTCAGGGAGAACCTGCATGTCGAACTTCACCCAAAGCATATTTCTCATCCAAGTTATTAACAGCTGAGAAAGAGGCCATCCGATGGAATTTCTAAAGGACTCCTGTAAGTGTATCCATCCCACTGGGTTTCACTATAATATTCCCTATACATCTGGAGTTCTTTTCCTTTGTCGCAATGACACATTAGGTTAAGGCACAGCAACAGAGATAGTCAATGGTCCAGAGGAGACAAATAAACAAAAATTCTCCTGTAACCAATGTTTCTTTTTCCTATCAGAGGAAAGCCAAGATAAACCAGTCTGCTGGAAACAGAATTACATCCTGGGTATATATGACCGTTAGAGTTTAAAGATATTTTGTTGTTATAACGGTAAAGGAAATTGCCCTGCTATCTTTCCATTTCTTCTTGACACTTCAGCGAAAGAACATCAATATCTCCGTTAAGACACTGCTGTACTTGACGGCTGGGCTTGACCGTTTTCTTTTCTCTTGCTGTTAATTATTTTCATCTGTAGCTGGCTATTTGTTTCCTCTGAACTGATAAATGCAATCAATAGAAAGAATGCGCCAGGAATGGGCCTGCCAAAACTAATTTGGCATATGGGTGATTTGTTTCCCCTTCATCATTACGACAGAACAAGAATTTGAGGTTGATTTGATCTATCCCCACAAGCCTGTCATTTACACTTTCTACAAGGATGGCTGGGATGTGCAGAAATGAAAACAGGAGGGGGAAAAAAACAGTCGCAGATAGACATGCATATGGAAACGTGTATCTCCTATAACAAACGTCCTTCCCAGTATTGATAGACTTTTGGTGGTAGCAGATTCTATACACCAGTCTACATTTTTTTTTCCAACCAACCACAAATCTAGACCAGATTCTGGTTGGGTTGAGATTTGGTGACATCCCCAGCTCTTGACTTCATTGCCAGAATTAGTTCTCAACTGAATTTGCTCCTGCATGACTTCCAGGAATTTGCATTTCTCCCAGCAATCTGATTCCTGAGGATTTATGCCTGGTAACTCCACATCCCTGAAATGATTCTAGACCTGCTCTGTGCATCAATGTTTATGAGCTGCCGGAAGCTTGCTTTCCCCATCCTTCCTAAAAAAAATAGTTCTGCTGCAATTCTTAGTTGCCTTTGGATAATGAATTAAGCCTGAATTGTAGCCTGTACAAATTATTCTCATCCCTGAACATCATAGTCTTGTACCTAAGTGGTCAAATATTTTATTCCAGTTTCTGAACAAGCTTGAAATTCCTAGTAGAGTTTTCTCAGGAGAAACAACAAGCAATGGGGAAAAAAATGAACGTTCTATCATTGTTTTCTGTAGTTGAGCTTCCCATACTCGAATCATATTGGGCCAGCAAATGTGGAGAAATTGCAAATGTGGAGAAATTGGATGTGAGAGGAGACAAGCTTTGTTTTCTGGTTTGGATTAAAAAATTCAAGCTGGGGAAGAATTTGAGTCCATAATGTTCAATGTTGAAGGCAAGCAATACAAGGCAACAGAGTTTGAAATCCCCAAACCAGAATCTCAAACTTCAGCAGTATCTCTATTGATTTAGGGCCATAGGAAATGGTAAGTAGCAAAAGGTTGACTGTGAGCTGAACACCCTTAGCCATTGACTAAGAACCTAATCCTACCATCAGGCTGTGCTGCTGGAACTTGCATTCTGACAGCACAGCCTGACTTACAGCGTCGCAAAACATGATGCTCTATAGTGCACTTCTGGGCTGCTGCTGGAAAAGGTGAGTGGTGCCAACCACACAGCAGAGGCCCTCCTGGATCTCCTGGTGGTGTCAGCAGCAAGGGCAGGCCATGAGTGGGGAGGGAAATAAATGGGGCATTTTGGAGAAGGAATCAGGGGCATGTCAGGGGAGGGAGGGGGTGGATCCAGCAGCATTCATGCACATTGGATCCCATCCCCTCTTTTGAAGACCTCCCTGCCCCTCTTATTGCCTCGGACAAACACCACCAAATCAGGTGGTGTGTGTCCAAGGAGACCCTTTATAAGGAGGTAAGTAAATGCTTTTTATGTACAGTGCCTCCTGTTTGCCTTCAGGTTGCCTCCCACCCACCATAGCATGCAGCATGAGCCTTTTTTGGTGCAGCTGCATACTATAGCATGACTGGAAATAAGACTGCTCACTGACAGCACAATCCTAACCAACTTTCCAGTGCCAGTGTAGCTGTGCCAATAGGGCGCACACTGCATTTTGCAGTGCAGTTACATTCATGGAGGCCTCTTCAAGGTGAGGGAACATTTATTCCCTTACCCCGGGGCTGCATTGCGGCTGCACCAATGCTAGAAAGTTGGTTAGGCTTGTACTACAGTTTCTGTAGTATCCTGGAATGTTCACAAACATTTTTTCCTGCTTAGTAGAAAGGTTCAGAAAGAGACCATTGACAAATAAATAAAAAGGCTGTTTGGCTGAGTGAAGAAACAAAATCATGCCAGGCTTATGAGCAAGAGGGTCTGGTGTAGTGTTGACAACAATGGAGGCAGAGGCAGTGGGATTAAATATAAAGATCTATGGCAAAGCGTTAGAGAACATTTGGGTATTTTGTCAAAAGAGAGGGTTTAGAACTTTAGCTGTTTCTTGGAAAACCAGAGAATTACGGTACCTTTACCTTTTTTAGTAAGGAACAAAGGAAGTTGGAGAACTGTTTGTGCTGAAAATAACTGATTCTATGACAGAAGCTTTTTTTAAAAAAAAAAAAAATCCTGATGGCTTTGAATCTGTTTTGGTAACATCTACTGAAGCCTCTGAAGCGACTAACAACTATCATTAGAGTGAGCATAAAATCCCAAGTATATAGCCAGCCCCTGAGTTACATTGTTAGAAAATACAAACCGGATTTGCACACAGGGTCTGTGATAACTGAATAACATTTAAAATCAAAAAGTGAACTGATATCTACTTTGTATTGAAAATATATACAATCGAATCCCCTAGGCTGATGCACATTTATCAGATACCTAGCCTCTTGCTTAGCTCTTTCGCTCTTTGTATGTATGTATCAATCAAGCCAACAGTTTGCCAAGCCTCAGAACAGAAGCACGTTTTAAAGGAATGCATTATTTAGCTGAAATGAATTTGCTCCCACCTCTAACTGGCAAGTGAATAGGAGACTTTTTTTTTCTTAATTGTTTACATCTGTTGCGGGTAATGATACACAAGGAAATTAGAGTGTTCCTTTTAGAAGCACTACCTTGACTTTTTGTTTTGATGTCAACAGCCTGGGCCATTGTCACCTGAGACTAATTTTCAGATCAGAAGCTGCCAATTCCATTCCTTTGACATGTAATAGGGGTCATCTCTACATTAGCACAGTCTGTGCCACTTGAGTTCCTCTCATGGCTCCTGGCCCAACAGATTGCGCTTTATTTTTTAATATGCTGGTTTTCTGAAAACTCATTACACGAGTGCTTGTACGGCACGACACCAGGACGCCCAATCTCTCTAAGCAATGCCTAACCACTCCTCCATTACTATTGGGGGAAGTCACTTCCTATGCTCTGCAAAAAAAATAATTATTTGTACACACACAACCTGGGTTGTTAATTCTCTGCTATGGCAATGCTTGCTTCCATTTTAAGAACTAACCTGAAGGCCAGTCATACTGTTGGGGGGAAAAAAAGAAAGAAAGGAAAGGAGAGGGAATATTCTCATTCCAAGGATCATTTTAGGAGCATCCTTCCCCCACTCCAGTACAGTATATATTACTGAAGGATCAACACTCCAAGTGATGAGCTGTAGTCATTTACTCTGCAATGCTGCGGGAGTGGGAGGGAGCACTCTTTGCTTGGTTCTGCCACTGCACATGACTGACAGTAACAAGGCCTCTTGTGGTTGGCTGCCCAGAAACTGGGGAGGTGCTTGGAGCACGGCTATTCAGTGCAGCTACTTTTCCATGCCATTCTGGTTCTAGCAATCGCATGAGCCCGACCCACCCACTCCATTGACATAATCCAAGATTAGCTGGTTGTTGTTTGGGCCCGGGTAGGATTTTTTTTTTTTGCTACACTTCTTCCACTCCCAGGCCAATCAGAACTTCTGATTGACCTGAGAGTGATGTTTTTTCACCTACGTTGAACTGTTCTTGAGGTGGGTGTTAGCCTGGTAGGCCATGGCTGGCAGCTATAATGCAGGACAGGGAGTAGGAGTAGGAATCAAGTGTCTGCTTTTAAGCAAGCAAAAGCCTGAAGGAAAACCAGAACCAATCTCAAGAAGCAGTGAGGCTCAGGGATAAAACCTGCCAACCTCTTGGGTTTGAATTATGATGCCTACTTCAAAGACTGTGGCCTAGGGTAGGAGGTCAGGTCCTTGATCTTCCAAACCCTTGACCATTCCAGGGTTTGGAAGTGAGAAAGCTGGGGGTGCCATGGCTTTTGAGCCAGGGTGGTTTGCCCAAGGTGGCCTTGGCAGGTTAGCTATCTCCTCCAGGTTAGGTGCCCACACTTGGGGGGGGGGGGTTGGAGTGTCCTAGGCAGAACCCGCTGCACTTATTGACTGTTACCCTGGTCAGTAAATTTTTTATACCAAATCTCATTGTCACATGTGTTTTGTGGGGGGAATTTTATACCAAATTTTATAGTCCTTATTTTATTATTTTACTTACAATTACTTAATTAGTTTATTATTTTACTTACAATTACTTATTGTCCTTATACATTTTATTCCAAATCTCATTGTCACATGTGTTTTGTGGAGGGAATACCTGGACAATAGACTTGTTTTCTACCTGTTTAAAATCCAAGCTAAATGCATCCACAGTGTGTGAAATGGCAAGCTGTACTTTGCATGTTGCCTCATTTTCGTGCACATGTGCATTTACTTCCATGTGTGCTAGAGGAGACAAGATGCATCTGCACACTTACCCAGAGATTTAACCTACAGATACTTGGGGAACTAGCACCCTGCAGTACCACAATGCTAGCAAGTCACACTGTCAACATTTTTGAGAAGGCGTTGCGAAAAAGTCAAAAACAGGAGCAGTAACTTCCCGGGGCCAGACCTGCAGGGGTGTTCCTTGAAAACAGGGGCAACAGGAGCACATGCTATGAAGCACAGACTTATTGGTATGTATACCGAAGACACTTTGCCTTTCAAATAATGGCCATCTTCTTCCCATTGACAAGAACTGTTTCAAACTTTCTTCCCCAAAGCCAAGCCTCTCTCGCATTTGAAGAAATGCTGAGAAATGTAAACAGTTCAGAATTAACGCCTGTAAATCTCCACTGCATTATGCTTCCTGAATTCTTTGCCTCCCTGTGATTACTGTTCCAATGGATACACATATAAAGGGTAGCGTCACATGCTACAAGAACTGCTTGCATTGACAAAGTGTTCTTAAGGGGAGAAATAGGCTTTGAAAAGGTTGCACTCAGAGATCTTGCTAATCAAACACCTTTTTTTCCCAAAAAGAGACATACAAATGCATAAAGAAAAAAAAGGAACAGAAGATTGACAATATAAGCGGAACCTCACAACCCACAGAATGTATTCGGTGTCCCAAAGGTTGCTCTCCCAGTGGCAATGCTTACAATTTATAAACGAACACAATCATGTACAGTATACAGTACATTTTAAATATTTTCTTTCATTTCCCACAAAAGCTAGATTTTTGTATACGGTCACTTAAACATGAACTATCAAAGGAAAAATAAAATCCCAACACAGCAAATTAAAATGGTTTTTAGGGGGGGAAACAAGCTAGAGGGGAAAAAATGAATTATCTGGGAGCCCAGCGTGTTTTCTATCAGCCGTCCATGTGGAAAGAACAGATAAAGAAGCAGGCAGAGAAGCTGAAGTCAGATGAAATGAATGTTTAAAAATCTTCCTGTCTCTTGGGTCTCAAGTACAAACAGTAGACAATAAATATGGAAATATCAAACTTTATTGGTATAAAGTGGTGGCAGTGAATGGCTGGAAAATTAGATATACTGGGAGGAATTTGATATTTGCTCAAGATCTCAAACAGTCCAAAAAGAAACATCTGACTTAAATATTTGATTTCTTTATTAAGTATTATAATATAGGTGTGCAGTGCTAATCCCTTGAGCCAGCTCTTGTGAAATTGCAGGAAGAACTTGACTGCATGGAAGGTTTGTATCCCCAAGATAGGTGCATAGGAAGCTGCCTTATACTGGGTCAGACCATTGAACTCAGTATTGTTCATATGGCCTAGGACAGTGATGGCCTTTTGGGCTTGGTGTGCAAATTTTTTTGAAAGTGCCTAACTTGACTCTGCTGGTGTGTCGCCACCCCCCACCCCCCAACTTTTAATAGTACTTTGACTATTGCTACTTTTAATAGTAATTTTGAATTGAACTGAACTGAAAACAACTATAAAACACATTGCATTTTATTTAACATCAATTAGTGACTTTTTTGTTGCTGAGTTTTACTAGATAATAATTTGAAAGAGGTCTGCCAAAACCCCTCCCCTAAATGTTTAAGACAAGCCTGTAAAACGTTTGCGAAAATATAAGGTGTTTCGAGGCCCTGGGGGAAACGCTGCTGTGTCACCCAAAATGACCTCGCGTGTCACCTGTGACACGCGTGTCATAGGTTCGCCATCACGGGCCTAGGAGCAGCTCTTTAGTATTTCAGAAAGGGATTTTTTTTTTCCCTGCCCTATGTGGAGATGCCAGAGATTAAATATAGGACCTTTTGTATGCAAAGCAACCACTGATTCAAGGCTCTTTGTAACTTACCAGTATTTGACTTTAAAGACTATGGGGAAAGCTGCATTTTTAGCATGCACAGGATGAGACTGACTGTACAATTATGACCAGAACAGAGAGTATCGTACTAACCTGACAAGTATGGGCAGTACTTTAATTAAAGAGTGCAGCCTGAAGATGTTTGTTTACTAGACATAATCCACTGGAAAATTGATTGCAAAGATCACTTTGGCTTCCTCAAGCGTAACTTGGCAAAGGCACACATTTGTTTTTGAAGTGGGCATCTTTTTTCGCCCCAGTCCTATCTGGGGCTCGTGCTGCTGGAACTCACGTTACTTTGCATGCAACTATTCAGCAACCAGAACTCACTCCATGTACCTTTATGGCCTAATCCTATGGCTGATTTTTGACAGTGGAAACTCTGTTCCACTATCATAAAAGGTCCAGCAATAGCACACAGATCACACCACGACCCGGCCAGTCACACCACACTTTGTGGTGGCAGCTTTGTGCTGCCGTGGAGCCTAGTCTGCACTGACTCTAAGTTGGTGGGGGCGTGTTGTGTGCAGGGAGGGGGAGGACTGGGAGGGCAAGGGGGAAAGCAGGAATTGAGGAGGGGCGGAGGGGGAGGATCCCACCAGCACCATGCATCAGGATCCTAACCCCTCTTTATGAACTGCCCCACTCCTTTTCTCTTCTTGGACATACACCAGCTGTATAGCTGGCATAGGTCTGAGGAGGCCCACACTCCTGGTGGCCTATGCAAAGGTAAGTAGAAAATATTTTTACTTACCTCTGGCAGGCTTTCTGATTCCCACCACCACCATCAGCATGGCCGAATAGTTATGATGGGGGATAGGGATTTGGCAGTTTGTGATGTGGGTGTTTAGGGGAGGGGCTGTAGCTCAATGGTAGAGCATGTGCGGTGGTGGTGGGCCATGGGTGGGGAGGGGGAGGATCAGGGTCTTTCAGGGGAGGAACCAGGGGCGCGTTGGGGGAGAGAGGGGGTGGATCCAGCAACAGTTGCGTACACCAGATCCTATCCCCGTAACCCCACACTGGAACACCCCCTGGCTCTCCCCAGACTTACTCCCGTTTCTTAGCTGGCGTGGGTCGATTGACCCATAGGTGGCCAGAAGGCCTATGCGGAGGTAAGTAAAAAAGTTTTTTCCTTACCTCCGATTTGCCTTCCGATCACTCCCCGCCATAGCATGCAGCACAGCCTTTGTTGGTGCAGCTGCAGATAGGTTCAGGCTGTCAGTTGCACTACTTAATATTGTGATTTTATTGTTACCTGGCCAGAGCCCTTGCTATAGACTGCTCAAGCCCCAATGGAATAAATGTGAGACACCCAAGAGCAAGGATTTCACAGCATTGCAGTCCAGGTAAATGGACACAGTTCTCAAAAGAAAGGTATCTATTGCTTTCCTGTTTGAAGTCTTGGAAATAAATGCATGTCACCACAGGCTTCAAGTAGATAATTACTGTTTATACATCATTAAGAGGACTACTGCCCCTGAGAAGAATTCATTTGCTGCCATTGTAAATAATCAAAAGAAATTGTATTTACCTATGTTTGCAAAATTCTACCATTCATTTTCATTAATTTTAAATTATTTATAGGATAATGTCATTATTTGAGCACTCAGGCAACATAGTCATGGCATGCAAATGCGCCTGCTTTTATTACTTCTCTAAGACGATACGATACATTGGACTGTGGCTGTCTAGTCCTTCTCATATTATGATGGTAATAAATAATGGATTGTTTCTCCCCTCCCCCCCCCCCGGAGAAATATACTGCAATGTGTTTTGTATTACTGCTTCTCTTGTCAATATCAGTGAAGAGTGCTCAGAGCACATAATTTTCCTTAATGCTGAGATATGACGATGATATATTACAGGTTCATTTAGCATATGATATTGTGGGAGGCTGCTACGGAGTGTTGTGCAACTCAGGTTTACAAATGCAGCGGCTGTGTCAAACTTTGCCATAGAGACTCTTCCTAAGATTCCAAATTGTTTCTGGCAATGTGAGCATCATGAAACACAATTAAGACCTAGAAGTACACTTTTTCCCCAGGCATCATTTCTGTGTCCCCCATCCCTCACCCCCAGAACTGTTACAGACCCAATTCTATTAACTGCTCTGCAGAAGTACAAGCTCACAGCAGCCAACCGGAAGATTATTGGCATCAAGAGCATTGCTTGATGCTTCTGCTTTGGTGCTCCTATTCCAGGTCTTGTCTTTCCTTCTGGACCGGGGTGACCAGATAGAATGGAGGACAAAGTGCCTATACCAGGGGTGGCCAAACATGCTTCATGTAAGAGCCACATACGATAAACTCAGATGTTTGAGAGCCGTAAGAGAGATGTTTGAGAGACACTATATTTAAGAAGCATTTCAGTTCTTACATATATTTACGTACGTTTTAATCCAGTGGACTCTCAGTTTATACCTGGTAAATAGCTTGAAAATTTCTCATTTACCGTTTCATATTAATTGTGATGCAAAAAGGAGATAGCATATTTAGCATCAGCCAGCATATTTCCGAGAGCCGCATATTATACATCAAAGAGCTGCATGTGGCTCAGGAGCCATAGTTTGGCCACCCCTGGCATATACCTTTAACCATTGTATAGCAGAGGGAAATTGGGCAGGTGCAGCTTTTTTGCACCATTCCATGATGAACTGCATCTGCCCAAATTCCCTCTTCTATACAATGATGAAAAAGGCATAGGCACTTTGTCCTCCATTCTTCTATCTGGTCACCCTGTTCCTGACACTCTTCCATGCTGTGTGGGATCCATTCTAACCAGAGCCAGGCAATCCATGAAACTGGCTGAGGCAGTTTCTTCGGACCACAGATTGGCCGAGAACACACACCACTTGCCTGCCTCAACCACTCCACCTCTGCCCCCTCCCTGGTTCTGAACAGGAGGAGGGGACCTCTCTTTCATTCTCTCTCTTCTCCGCTATTCCCCTCTTCCATTTCAAATTCAGGGAACGGGAAGAAGAGGAGAAGCAGCAGAGGAGATGGCTGAGGTGCAATTGGATAAGGGTGTGTGTGTGGCTTTTCAGGGGAAGTTGACCTAGGAAAGCTTATGTTACAAATTAACACACGACTTTTGTCTTTGCTGTTTTTGTACAACAAACTAACCCGGCTACCTCTGTGGAAGTTCAAGTGTCCATGCTAACTTCACCCCCACATGGCAGTAGCTGTCAAAAATACAATAAATGTCACTACGCACTCTTCATGGTCATCTTCAGATAGCTGACAGATAAACAGCTTGAAAGAAAATAGATAAATCAGGAATCTGCTTTGAAAAGTGACTTCCATTAGTTTCTGCTTTGAAATCCAAAAAGGCACTCCATTTGTTTTCGTTCCTGTGAATACAAACTAGTTGCAAAGGCAGCTCTAAAAAGCTTACTACTAACATGTACGTGTTTTTCTTCTCCCAGTACAGCCATCTACAGTAGATGAAATTAAGGAATATTTCAGCATCCATTCACTGGCGTCGCTGCAGGGGGGCGGAGCTCTAAGTTCCGCCGAGGCTCCAACCCTCCGTTACACCGGAGCAAGAAGTGGCCCCGCTCCCTCGCCTTCGGAACCATTCAAGGCGGTGGGGGCGGGGCCGCTTCGTGCTTCGGTGTATCGGAGGCTCGGCAGAACTTAGAGCTCCGCCCCCCTGCAGCGACGCCAGTGCAGCCATTCAAATAAGGAATATTTTATTACAGTCAAGAGCTGATTGTTATCATCAGAGCATGTACTTGTAAGAAGTACAAAGATGCTAATAAATGGAAAATGCTTTATTAAAAAGAAACTTTTTGCTTGAATTCACTATTTCCTTATAACATAATTGGAACTCTTGCTCCACACACGCACACACAAAATCATTACAAACCATTGTCTAAGGACCAATACCAATCAAAATATTTTGCTTGGTCTGTATTTTCAGGACTGACAGTTGTAGGATTTTTCTACTAAGGTTGTGTGTGCCACTTTGACAGGAGTCAAAACAGCCTGAACCCATTTAGGTCAGGTAAGTTTGTATAATGAAAGCTTGAGCAAATGCCTCCAGCAGAGTCAGGTACCTGCTGAGTTGGCTTTTTGCAAGCCAAAGAATACTATACCTAAGAACATCAGAGAAGCCCTGTTGGATCATGTTAAAAGGCCTATCTAGGCCAGCATCCTATTTCAACAGTGGCCAGCTAGCTGCCTCTGGTGAAGCCCACACACACAGGAGAAAGACATACTTCTCTTCCACCATTGCTCCCCTGCAACTGGCATTGCCCAGGTATCCCTCCACATAAACACACAGGACACAGATTTTTGGGGGTCGAAATTAAGTGCCATGTTTATTGATTATTTAGCCAGATAGCAATCAGTAAATGCAGTGGATCCTGCCTATGACATACCACCCTCTAGTGTGGGCACCTAACTTAGAAGATCAGTTACCTGCCAAAGCTCTCCTTTGAGAGTAACCACCCTGGCTCTCTGAACCCAGGATAATCTTGCAGGTTTCCCATCTTCACCACCAACCCTTGTGAAAGGGAGTCAAGGAAGCCAATGGTCCAATCCTATGAGGGCCATGCACTGCCCGAGCTAGTGTCCCAGCAGTGCAAGGTCCTGTACAGCTGTCACAAAACACGACATGCCATTCAGCATGATCCTGTTACCAGCGCAAGTGGCGAGGGGCTACAGCCATGCACCAGATTCCTGGGAAAGAGCCCTGGTGCTGGTATGTCAGCACAGGGTTTGGGAGGGAGGTGGGGCAGAATGGGGCAGGGAGGAGCACAGATCGAGGCCAGGAAGGGGCAGTATCAGTGGCAGTGGCACCACTGATCTCCTATCCTTCTTCCTGGCCTCAATTCACCTTCCTGGGCCCACTCAGATTTGCACCAGGTATATACCTGGCGCAGATCCAGGTAGACCCAGCAGGGCAGCAAGGGCTTATCCCCAGGCAAGAGAACAAATGTTCCCCTATCTGTAGGAAACCATCAAAACATCGTGTGTGCCCCAGTGGCGCGGCTGCATCGACAGGGATGGTTTTCAATAGGATTGGGCTGTGAATTGCTTTGCCTGCCCCAAGCTGGGAAGACTCAAAGGCTGGCATCAAAATTCAAGCCCAAAGGTTTAACAGCCTTTGTCTCTGTGCTGGGAAACCTCTGGAGACCGGTTCTGGTTGTATGCCCCAACTGTTACTTGCCTAAGGGCAGACACCAGATGCCTAATCCTCCTCCCTGTCCCACATGATCCTGCCAGGCATGGCCTACCTAGTGCATGCTCACCCTTGGGTGCAGTCTGGGGTAGGCGAAAAGCTTCACTCCCAATTCCAGTCTGGAGTAAAGCACACACACACCTGGGCAACTAGCTAATCTTCAGACTGCATCAAAAGGATGGGTGCAGTGGGTCTCTGTGCAGTGGAACAAGAATGGCACTGGGAGGTTGCTGTGCTGCTTAGCAGCCTTGGGCAAGCCTCCTTCTCCACCAATTGCAGCCCGGCCATGTAACCACATGTGTGGGGGTGGAACCAGGCAATAAATGCACCCCTCCTATATGCATGGGAGAAGAGTGGCATTCAAGTGTATACTGCCATTGAACCTAGGTAGTACCATAGCCATCATGACTAGTAGCCATTGATAGACCTATCCTCCATGAATTTGTCAAATCCCCTTCTACAGCCATCTAAGCTAGTGGCCATTATCGCACCTTGTGGCAGTGAATTCCACAGATGTGCTGCATGAAGAAGTAACCCCTGAAGCCCCCCCCTCTCCACGCAATGCATATGTCTCAATCATGCACTCCCTTAATTGCCTTTTTTCCAAGCTAAAAAGCCCCAAAAGTTTACCTTCCCTTATATGTGAGTGAGTGTAGCTCACACAGCCCCAAAGCACCACGGAGCAGTAAAAGTAAAGCATGACACAATCGGCAATTCAAACTGCTATAAAGACTAGGGGCTTAAAAGGGCTGATTCTGAAGAGGAGGGAGAGGGAGTGAAGGGGAGCAAGAGAAGGCATAGCAAGTGAAGGAGGACAGGTAAGAAAGAAGGAAGAAAAGACAGGCAAGAGGGGCAGATGAGGCGAAGGGAATGGGAGAAGGGGGGGCAGAGCACAGAGAGAAAAAGAGACCAAGTAGATATTAGAAGGCAGAGGAAAAGGAGGACGGGGGGGGGGGAAGAAGGCTGTGGGGGAAAGTGCGGATGGAGTGAAGCCTGGGACTGAAGAAGGTAAGGTGGGAAAGACCCCCCTTTTCATCCCCCCTTCCCTTCCTCTCTTTCCCCTTTCTCTCCCCCCCCCCTTTTTCTGGTGGTTACCCTGAGGCTATAATGGGTACATGTAAAGCCTTCATCTCTATCTTTATTTCTTCATCCTTCCTTCCCCCCCTTTTTTTCCTTTCCTTTCCCTTTATTCCTGCATAATTCCCTTTAAGGTCTGCATGTTGGTTAGGAAACAATGTTGCCTGGTGCTGAATCAGACGATGTTTTGCCTGATGAAGCAGCTCTGTTTGTTTTGATCATTGTGCACGCTGGTTTAGGAGCAGTTTGCATTCACTGGATAAGGACGGTGGAAAGTAGATATTTGATGCTAAAAATCTTTGGTCCTTAGTGTTTCCTGGTGGTGTTCCTTGAGCAGCTAATTAGATCCATGTGTGTGTGTGTGTGTGTGTGTTGGCAGGGATGCTTTCAATTACCTCCCACACAGCTGATTCTTTGTAGCAGCTTGAAAATGAGGCTTCCTTCACCCTTATGTAGTAGGACTGGTAGCTTAGGCTTGCTAACATCTCCCCACTACTTGAGGGCTATTGCTTGATAAAGCTCGTAGCAGACGAGCGAAACGTTGCAATGTTTATTTGATGGTTTTAATTTTTAATGTGTTATTTTAAGTGTTTATGTGTTTGTGTTTTTAATATTTTATATTTTAAACTACTACTTTCAAGCTGTACTTAAGTTTGCCTTGTTTTTATTGATACCATTTTAAAACTTTTATGCCATGGCTCTATACCCGTTTGCTCCACTAAATTCAAGAATTATTGTGGGCCATGAAAACTTAAAATCGTTTATGAAGAGAACCCCAGTAATGCCAAGAGGGGCTTGTTATTGTTTACGTACCCCCTTATGTTTTTCTGTTGGTGAAAACCCCCCTTCCCCATTTTTCTGTTGGTGAGCCCCATTGTCCCAGACTCTTGCTTCAAATGGGCAAAGGGCCTATATACTAACTCCTCACAGGTTGAGCTGCCCCTCTAGGTAGAGAAGGAGGATGCTACAGGAAGGTAAACCAGAGAATAAAGGTCTGTAAGGACATTTCTAAGACAAACATACTACTAAGATGTTTCTTTTGCTGAATCTTTGGCAGCTTCCACAGAAAGGCCCTCAACTTCCGCAACTAATAAAAAACCGGGATTTCAAGTTGTATCCCAAGAAAAGAGCCACAGGATCCACACTGTTTAAGGACTTGTGGAGAAAAGAGCATTGAATAGAACAAATGGCATTTGATGGAAATGGCTTCTCAACATACTAGTCCACTGACTCTCCCCAAAGAAAATAGTTGGTGTGTCAGCAGAGGCGTTGTCTGATATGGGGCGGTGGTGCGGTGGGCCCCAGGGCATTGGGGCGGAAAGGCTCCGTGGGGGGCGGGAGCCTCCTTAACTTTTGGTTTTTTTCCCTTTTTCGGGTTTTTTAAAAGGTTTTTTTTAAAGGTTTTTAATGCTAACGGGGCTTCTAAAAGGGTATGTGTGCTTTGCGCAAACTTATCTGTAGTTCTAGGACCCTCCAGCGACGATCAGGGGCGCAGATCGTCCCTCTGCAGCTCTACTCCCCGGCATGAACTCTGCAAAGCGTCCAGGAGCGCGCTGCAGAGTTAACGCATGCGCAGAGCGACGATGTTTCCAATCGTCGCTCTGCGCATGCGTTAACTTCGCAGCGCGCTCCTGGGCGCTTTGCAGAGTTCATGCCGGGGAGTAGAGCTGCAGAGGGACGATCTGCGCCCCTGATCGTCGCTGGAGGGTCCTAGAACTACAGATAAGTTTGCGCAAAGCACACATACCCTTTTAGAAGCCCCGTTAGCATTAAAAACCTTTAAAAAAACCTTTTAAAAAACCCGAAACTCATTATGCAAATTAATTATTTAATTTGCATAATGGGGCGGCGGGCTTTTCCGCCACAGTAGCAGGGGCGCCTGGCTACGCCTCTGGGTGTGTGTGTGCAATCCTCCCAATGTCTAGGACAGGGGTGGCCAAACTGAGACTCCTGAGCCACATGCGGCTCTTTGACATATAATGTGCGGCTCTCGGAAATATGTTGGCTGAGCTCCTTTTTGCATCACAATTAATATAGAAGGTAAATAAGATTTTTTCAAGCTTTATGATTATTGACCAGGTATAAACTGAGAGTCTATTGGATTAAAACATGTTTAATGTTCATGGCAAGTAAATATATTTAAGAATTTAACTGCTTCTTAAATATTGCAGCTCTCAAACATCTGAAGTTTATCGTATGTGGCTTTTACATGAAGCAAGTTTGGCCGCCCCTAGTCTAGGCTATGACAGTCCCTGCTTTACTACCTCAAGAAGAAGAAATGTGGAATGTCTTGAGTCATCTTGGTTGTGCAGATATAATGCTGCAGATCTCTGAACGTTAATTAAGAGTTTGGATTCGGTAGCAGGTCATGAGATCGGACATTGTATTCTACCCTCTCAGCCTCACCATCTCTCGAACAAATTCTCCCTGTCCTTTCTTAATTGTCATTAAGTGTTCCAGCACTAACTTTCACTAGCGTCACTACAGGGGGGCGGAGCTGTAAGTGCTGCTGAAATCCGAGCCTCCTTACACAGACGAACGAAGCGGCCCCACCCCCTCACCCTCGCAGCCATTCAGAGAAGCAAAAACAACAGGCAGGGAGTCTCCTGCCTGTTGTTTTCGCTTCTCTGAACGGCTGCGAGGGTGAGGGGGCAGGGCTGCTTCGTTCGTCTGTGTAAGGGAGGCTCGGATTTCAGCAGCACTTACAGCTCCGCCCCCCCTGTAGTGACGCTAGTGCTAACATTCACTCTAGTTAGTGTTCAGCTGTACTTTAAACCAGGGTTTTAAAACTGTTAAAACTGTTAAAAGGGAGCCCGGTAAACATTAATCCCAATTAACACTGCTGCCAATGTAACCCTTAACTGTGATTAAGGTTTCATGGAGAATTCATTCTATGGAAAGGAGGGGTTGGGTGAGGAGCATATGATCTCATGTCCTAGCCCCACTTAATTCAAATAATCCCTGTGTGATGTCTGAAATAGCCCCTACATCGATTCTATCTTGTCTTACCAGAACATATGAGTCAGCATATGTAGACTCCAACCTGCTTACCATACACTTACTCTGGATACAGATTACAGCACAATGCTATCCCCCACCATCACCCACCCATCAGCTGTGCTGACAAGCCATGTGCTATGGTGGTGGGTGGGATCACTGGCATCACTACAGGGGGGGCGCATTGCTTTCGCTTCCCTGAAAGGCTCCGAAGGTGAGGGGGCGGGGCCGCTTTGTTCCTCTGTGTAAGGGAGGCTCCAATTTCAGCAGCACTTACAGCTCCGCCCCCCCCTGTAGTGATGCCAGTGGGTGGAATCAGGTGACCAGTGAGAAGTAAGAAAAAAAAATACTTACCTCCCAGTAGACCGCCTGATCGTCCATGGGTCTCCTCAGACCCATGACAACTGTTTTGCTGGTGTAAGTCCAAAGAGAGGAAGGGAGCAGGATGGGTTGAAAAATCATGGATAGGTTTCAGTGTATACCTTTGCCACCAAGGTCCACCCCTCCAGCCCTCTCCTTGCCCCCTGCCCACCATTCGCTGCCCCAAACTAGTCACAAGCAGACCATGAACTGCCCCCTCCAACACCTTACCTGGGCTGTTGGAGCATCTGGTTGAGTCTGGCGCACAAATGGCACCACGCACAGCTCCATCGTGAGCAATGGTGGCACAGCTTTTGCACCATCACAAAGGGGCCTACAGCAGCTGATGGCAAGATCTGCTGCCATAGGCCCTTGATAGGATTTGGCTGTAAATCTGTCAGAGGTATAGACTCTATACTATAGAGCAGTGGTTCTCAAACTGTGGGTCGTGACCCACCATTGAGAACCAAAGCTGTCCCCTGCCCCCTTAAGGAGCGGAAACAGCATGGTGGCGACTGCGATCCAGGGGATTGCCACCGCCGCAAAAGTGCCCGAAACCACCCCTGCTGTACTTACCGAGAAGTACCCGAAGATCACTGTTTTGCGAAAACTGGAAGTACCCGATCACCAAAGATCGGGGAGACCTGCAGAGGGTCACGCAGGCCTCCCCGAAGCTCCCCAAGCCCCGGTAAGCACAGCAGGGGTGGTTGCGGTGGTGGCGATCCCCTGGATCGCCACCGCTGCTGTCTCCGCCCCCTGCAAACACTGAAAATTCTCCCCGCCTCATGGGGAGAACTTTGAGTACCGCTGCTATAGAGTATCAGGCACCTAATTTCATAGGGCTGGACATAATGACTTCCCATGTTGTTGTTTTTGATCTACAATTTGATTATTTTATGCTTCTGTTATTGCAAATGTTAAGTATTGACTCTAGAGACAGTCGCTGCAAAGAGCGCAACGGCCATATGTCACATTCTTCCAAGACAATTCCTCAAAGTAGGTTTTGTTTATTTGCCTTCCATAAATCCACTGAGCTTTCACTTGATATGCTGAAGAATGAGATCCCTTTGTTTTGTTTGAAATAATACTCCAGGACGAAAATTTCCATAAGCAGGGAAGCCAATAAAAGAATGCCAGGAGCAGGATGCAGGGCGATGTTTGTTCACAGATGGAATGTGAACATTTCACACAGAGTTTTTGTGTTGGTATTTGTTTCAGCTCAGCCAGATTTACCCCATGGACAGTCTACCCTGCCACTATGCCTAGGACGTATTATAGGAAATTTGCTATTATTCCAGACTGGTAATTTTTCTTGTGGCTTCCAAATAAACGGAATATTAAAGAGTTGTTGTAGAGGCTTTCATTAATACGCAACAACAACATCAAAACAAACCACAGGACAACCTTTTGTTTCCTTAAACATTTTAGTTCCTGGAGTTTTTGATTTTCCACTGATCAGGCTGGCAGCCAGAAACTTACATTTCAATAAATGCTAGAGCACAATCATGATTTAATGGGATACGTTTACCTGCCCACTCAATTTCCTGGTGCTCAGACAGCATTTTTCAAAGGAACTTACAGCATGATCCTATGCATGGCTACTCAGAATTAACCTGGCCCACAGGTGTACACATTTGCCTCAAAAGCTGAGTCAGCAATAGGGTGGGGGAGCCCCGGGCAGCAGGCAGGTGACGAAAAACGTGCAGTGCGGCTTCCCAAAAACAGCCGTGCGGCGTCCATGATTGGCCCGCCCACCTGTCCTCCTAGGAGCTGTCAGAAAAAATGCCGGGGGGTGGGTTTCTCAACATGACATGGCGGGGCGGAGATGCCACTGGTGGGGGCGGGGCTTGTCCATTTCGCGTGGGGGGGCGCCGGGGAGGCTAGCTACACCTCTGATTTGGCTCCTGTTCCGTATATAAACCTGTGGGCAGAAATGGTTTACGCCCCCAGAGAGTTTATGGTCCTACCTCTCCTTTCAAACATATATCTGTTTCATGCAACTGTAATGGCCATGGGTCCCTCAAAGCATTCTGCAAAGTGGCGAAGGGGTCTCTTACCCATAGCCACTTGTCACACAAACATACTATCCAGTGTTCCTTGGGAACAGGGAATGACAGGCTGGTTTAACAGGAGATTCCTATGATGTACTTATACCAACTAACTGTCCAAATCTAACTCCCCCCCCCCCACCGATGCACGTGCTGCATCCTGTCAGGGAGGGACAATCTCATGGAAGGATCTCATGGCAGGGGAACTTTCATTCCCTTACCCTGGGACAAGCCTCTGCAGCATTACAATAGTGTTATAGACAAGAAGTGATTTGTTTGGTGATTGGTTTCCACAGTGGCATTGCTGAAGGGGGTGCAGCACTCTAAGTGGTGCAAGGCACAGCACCTTGCCTTGCAAACTGGTGTAATGCAGCCCCTCCCACTCCCCCCTGGAGCCATTCCGGCGGGCAACGGCAATGCGCTGCACGTTGCCTTCACCGCCAGAATGGCTCCTGGGCGAGTGGGAAGGGCCACATTACACTGGTTTGCAAAGTGCACCACTTACGGTGCCACACTCCCTCCAGCACCACTGGGTTTCCAAAATCTTTTCCAACATAACGTTTGCTTGCTGAACGATCATGGCATTATGACCTTGAGAATTCTTCTTACGTTTTTGCCCTTTTCCAAGGCAACAAATAGTAGCATAAGAATGGCTAATTGAACTGCCAACTGAGGTAAAGAAAAAGAACGATACAGTCTGTAAAATGCATCAAAACCTAATACATAAGGAGTCAATGAAATATTTATTCATACGTTGGCTAGGTAAACAAAGCCAAAGGCATTATCTTTCTTCTTTCTAATATCTTTCCTGGTAGGTGCAAAATCCAAACAACTATCCTCAGTGGGACTACCACAAATGGATATTTATTTTGTGTTGAATATGCTATATTCTACAGGTGTTGCTATTAAAATGACATTAAATATTGTTTGTGCTTTTTACTTGTAAGCCATCTGTACCAAGATTTCTTGTCATCTAAATATATGCTTCTGAGATTAATGTGTCTATTGTTGTATGTATTTCACTTTAACTAATTATCATCTTCAACATCACTGCACACATTTGTCCAAGAGCAAAAGTTTGTTCATCAGTCTTATTGCATACACAAACTCTATGACTGAAATCATGTGACTGCTTCCATCAACCCTCCCTTGAGTTTGCTCCAGAAAGGCACAAGGTTTTAAAGGGCAGGATCCACTGGCGTCACTACAGGGGGGGCGGAGCTCTAAGTGCTGCTGAAATCAGAGCCTCCTTTACACAGACGAACAAAGCGGCCCCGCCCCCTCACCCTCGGAGCCTTTCAGGGAAGCAAAAGCAAGTGCAGGAGATTCACTGCGCTTGCTTTCGCTTCCCTGAAAGGCTCCGAGGGTGAGGGGGCAGGGCTGCTTTGTTCGTCTGTGTAAAGGAGGCTCTGATTTCAGCAGCACTTAGAGCTCCGCCCCCCTGTAGTGACGCCAGTGGGCCAGGATCTACTTAGTGCTCAAGGGGCAGAGGTTGAGTAACCATTAGGCTGCCTTGAGTGCTTCAAGCCTCAGTTGTGAGATGAATCTGGGAGAGTTGTGAGTTGTGGGAGAGGGGGTGGGGGAAGAAACAGGATGAGGTTCCTGGTGCACACTGGTGCCACCATGATCCAGCCCTCTCCCCCCAATTTTGCCTCCCTCCCCCTCCATGCCCAGTCACTTCCCATTCCTCCCCCATCTCCGTTCATCCCACCATCCACTCCCACCACCAACTTACTGATGCTGGTGGTGGGAGGCCTGTCCACTGGTCTGCGCACGTAGCCCCAAGCCGTATGCGCTGGCAGCCTCACCACATGCACCACCTCATCAGCACTACCGTTGCCGCAGCGGCACTTCTGCGGGTGAAACGTATTCTGCTGATGGACAGCCCAGTTAGAATTGGGCTGTAAATTCAGTAAAACCTACACCATAGTAAGTTGTCTTTAGGAGAGAGGTAGGGCAATCTAGTAGTCCTGCAGGTTGTGAACCCTGATGTAGATAATCAGGATCCTATGCACTCACAGCAGTACCTCAAACAAGAAAGAACATAGCAACTTTGACAGCCACTCTCCTAGCAGCCATGGCAACACTGTCAAGAGTCAACACATAATAATCATGGAGCTATTTGCAGATTACATCCCTGCAGCAGCCATATATGAAAGGAACCAATCCGCACATGGCAATGGAGGAAAACACCATGATGTCCGCCTACCCCATCATGCACAGAGGACACATCCTGCCAGCTGTAAGGACAGCATTGTGTATGTTCTGGTGTCAGCTACTGTGGTGCAGATAGCACAGAGCTAGGAAATGAGATGTTCTAAAAGCTTCTGTGGAACAGTGGTTCAAACCCCTTATGCCATTCAGTTTCACATACAGGACTTCTTAGGTCTAGCATCTGAGATTAGTAAGAATCAGGGGTTGGAAGGATTCCTATCTGCTAAACCCCATTAGCAAAGGAATAAGAACTGTGCCTGCCAAAGTGAATGGTTTTATTGGACAGTGTCAGAGATGGAGTAAATTCTGTACCTGACGGCCCAATCCTAACCAGCCATATATCCACCGATGGAACTCAGGTTCTGTCAGCGGAAGGCCTGGGCCACTGGCATGGCAGATGCAGTGCTGCCATGCAGAACAAGGCCACCGGCACAACTAGCTGGTGAACCCATTCTCGCGCCACTGGAGCGCCCAGTGCTGGTAATTTGGTGGGGGTGGGGGGTGGGCCATGGGTGGTGAGGGGGAGGATAGGGGTATTTTGGGGGAGGAACATGGGGCCGTGATGGGGAGGGAGAGGGTGGATCCAGTGGCGGTTGTGCACGCCAGATTCTATGCCTGTAACCCGCCACAGAATGCCCCTGGCTCTCGCTGGCATAGGTCTGAGGAGACCCATAGGCAGCCAGAAAGCCTATGTGGACGTAAGTAAAAAAGTTTTTTACTTACCTCTGGTTTGTCTTCTGATTGCCCCCCACCCCCCATAGCATGCAGCACAGCCTCTGTTGGTGCAATGAAGTGGCAGGAGATACGATTGGGCTGTGAGACACGTGAATATGATTGCCAACAATTCCTGCCCCAGCAGGGCTCCTGTGTCTTTGAAATCTGCATGAAAGACAGTAGATGGCTGGTTGTATTTTTCCTCATTGTTCCCTTCCTTGGGGGCGGGGATTATTAAAACCATCATAGATCCCAACACTGGGAATGCTACTTCCTATGGAATAAGGACAGCCTAGGATTGGGCTGCCCCTCATCAGCCTCATCTCGTCAGGGATGGGGTGTTGGGGTGTTGGGCCCCCGGACAGAAGGATTGAGCCCCAGGCAGCAGGCGGGCGCGGGGTTGTCACAGCAGCCAGCGGTGGCATGACTCATCCCATTCATTGGGGCGAGCACAAAGCGTTGGTGGTGGGTTTGGCCCTCTCACCCGTCCTGCGCTTCGGTATGGTCAATAACGGCCGCAGCCGTTATGTCACTTCTGGCGCGGGGGGGGCGGTTGGGGAATTGCCACTGCCCCTCATTATCTTTTTCATTTGCTAAATTTTGGGGCAGTCTTGTGACTTCCAAAGTTTCAGATGTTGAACACTTGACGAAAAATGGGTCTAGCGCCTCTTCTTAAGATAAGTAGATTGGACTTTCAAATAATTGGGATCAAATATTTGCAATATATGGTTTGACATCTTAATGTGTTTCCCTAACCTATGCCTGTGAGCACTCCATTAGCCTTAATGACTGCCACAGCAAATTGATCTGTCATACAATATTCAATGAACTACCCGTCATGACTCTTGGATCTCTTCCCTAAGATCTGGCTAATTCTTAATGTTATTGAAAATGGATAAATATCCATTCTGTTAAATGGAGAGAACAGTAAAATCAAAATACTACACACTGAGTGAAACTGGGATTTTTAAAGTAACTTTCAGCCAAATCCTAATTCCCCACGCGGTGATACAGCAACACCAGCTTGGCTACCGCTGTATCTGCAGGAGATTTTAGGCTGCTGGAGGTCTCCTCGGGGTAAAGGGGCATTTTTCTCTTGCCTAGGGGTAAGCCCCAGCAGCTGCTATGGTTCAACTCAGACTTGCGCCAGCTCAATTGCAGACGCAAGTCCACATTGACCCGGGGAGGTGGATCTGGCCTGAGAAGGGGGTCAGGATTCGGGGTGCGCTGCCGCAGATCCCAGGCCTGATCCACCCACCTCCCTGCCCCAGCTGTAAAGCAGCCTCTGCCGGTGCAACGCTAGTTACACTGGTGGAGGAAGGGGATAGGATTGGGCCATTTAAAAAAAAAATCTAACTTTTTCATATCTAACAGCCCGGTCCAGCCTAAGGCAACTGCGGTACAATTCAGGCACAATTGCAGCCCAAGTGCTTTAGGCCCGAGTTGTGCCTGAATTGTGCCCGAATTGTACTGCAACTGTGCCGAACTTGGGACGAACCTACGACGGACGCCGTGCGCATGCGCAGGACGGGCGCGGTACAGTTGCGGTACAACTGCGGACTAAAAGTGGGCGTTCCGTGGGCGTCACGGGGGCGGGAACGAAATTTGGTCCGGTTCCAGACATTGGCAACCCCCTGACACGCCCCCTCGAGCCCAACTCAGGCCCAAAATTTGGGCCAGCAAAAAGGGTGGACCCAAATGTGAAGAGACCCATAGGAGCCATTTTACCTTACCTACACCAGCCCTCTCCTGAAAAGTTCTAACACCCTGGGCCCGAGTTGGGCCTGAGTTGGGACCGAACAGGTGTGGCCGAACTCTGGACATGGACCCAAATAGTTACCCTATCAGCACCCAGCCCCACCCAGCCTCTCTCCCACAAAAGCCCAGCCCCAGCCCTCCACTCACTCTCTCTCTATCTCTCTCTGAGCACGTGGCGTGGGGTTCTGTCCCCCAGCAGCCACAAAGTGGGACTTTGAAAACTTTTCTAACACCCCTCTTCTCTCTTCTCTTCACCTTTCTCCTCTCTGCCCCCTCTAGGGCAGAGAGGGCTGTTCTGCCTGTGGCCAAACTGTGTACTCCTGTGCCTGGGCAGCTCTCTCCATGCAAGTGTTTTCTAACCCATGACTTTCTCCCAGCCCCTCTTCCCCCCCCCCACAGGCAACAACACCAGCAGGTAAGTGCAGGTAAGTGCAGGGGTGTGCTGACATGTGGTCTGACTTCTGCCTCTTTGCATAGAGAAATATAGGTAGGATACATGCCTCTTTACCAATGTGTTGTCTCATAGCTGCCTGCAATGCCTGCCATGATATGCCTCTATACCAATGCCGTGTCTCATAGCTGCCTGCAATGCCTGCCATGATATGCCTCTATACCAATGCCGTGTCTCATAGCTGCCTGCAATGCCTGCCATGAGATGCCTCTATACCAATGTCTTGTCTCATAGCTGCCTGTATTAATGTGAGCACACAATGCCATGAGTGTGGAACTGTAACCCATATGTAGACACCAGCTGTTCCCCCCCCCCTTTTCTCCACAGGGTCTACTGACAGGTCAGTATTGCTAGGATTTCCATGGTTGTGACCCCCAAGTTGTGTTGTTGTCTCTCTCTTTGCCCCTTTCCCTTACAGGATCATGCTCACCTTACACCCAGGGAAGCAGACCAGGCTCTGCGTCTCACACCACTCAGCTGTGTGTGATTTCTCTCCCTGCAGGCCTTTGCAACCGGCACACTGGCATTCCTTCAATGGGGAGTGCTACCACACACCAGCTGGCATGGAACACCCCCCAAGGTGGTCATCCCCCCAGGAATGCCCACTACCACTGACCATCTGGGGAGCACCCCTGAGCCTGCAGTCTGGTTGCCCCACGGTCGTCTGCCTCGATGCTTCCAGAGGTCTGGGAGCCTGCCCTGCAACCCTCCGCAGCTGCTGCTGCTGCTGCTCCACCTCCCTGGCTGCGTACTTGCTGTCCCTCCCCTTGCTATGGAGCAGGCCGTGGTTCCACAGGGGAAGAGCCCACATCTCCAGGTCCATGGGCCACGCCTGCTGCTGCTGTGGTCTGAGAGGCTGCTGTGCCAACCCCTGGCAGCCTCGCCCGGCCATCTCTGCCACCGTTCCAGAACAATAAAGATGCCCCTGGCCACACAAGTCCCCAATGTTGCACAAGCACTGCCCCACACACCCAAACAGGCAGGCCCCAGCACACAAGACCCTGCAGGACGCCCAGCCAGGGCCTGCCACTGCCTTCCCTGGGAGAACACAGCAGGGGGGCCGCTGGACCCACCAGGCCCAGAGGGCAGGGGGGGAGTTGGGGTGACTCTCAGGCAGGCAAACACTGACGGGCGCCATGGCGACCGCTACGGAAGCCGTCGCGCCCGCCAATGGCAGCTGCAGAACGCCCGCCGCGACGGGTGCCCGTACGGGTCCGGACAGGCGCAGGCCGTGTGACGTCACGAGCGGCCAACGGTCGTCATTCCGACGCAAAATGGCTGCCGCAGCAGGCGTAAGAAGACGGTGGTCTGCAGAGGAGAGGGCAGCCATGCTGGCAGCCATCTCCCACAGCCCCCACCTGCCCACCCTGATGTCCAGCAGCACTGCCCCCAACTTGGAGGCCTGGGGGGAGGTCACGGCAGCCTTGGCTCGCCGGGGCTTCCACAGGTCTGTGGGCCAGTGCCGCGGACGGTGGAAGGCCCTCAAGGTCGCCTTCTTCCAGGAGCTGGGGTACAGGGACTGCCACGAGGGCCGCCCCAGCAGGGACCCTCCCCTGCTGTATGACACCATGCTGCGGCTGTGGCGGCGTGCTGGGCGCCCTCGCTACCGGTGCCGCCATCATTCAGGTAAGGCTGTGTACTGGGGACGGGCTCATGGCAGGGAGGGCGTGAATGGGTCCCCCCAGGCACGCAGGTGCCCTGTGAGGACCTGCGGACCATGGGTACCCCTGGGGGGGATCTCCCAGCACAGACCTCATGGAGCCCGGGGGGGAGGGTGACTGGCCTGTCAGGGGCAGCATGCCAGGGTGTGCCCTCCAGGAACACCTGGGCCCTCTGCAGCCAGGGTCCATGATTCCAGCAGTGCCAGTCACCCTGTTGTGGAGGGTGATCCTGGCATGGTTCAGAGCCCTGCAGGGCTGGGCACAGGCCGGGGGGGGGGAGTAGCCATGGGTCCAGCTGCAGCCATCCGGCTCCCTGGACAGTCGCAGCCCACAGGCCATGGGCCAGCCAGGCCCATGCCTGCCCACCATACCCAGGGGCTACTCTCTCCATAGAGCTGCCCAGTCCAGCTACCCTGCTGATCCCACCCAGGGCAGCCTCACGGTTCCAGCCCAAATGCTACTGAGCTCCTGCCAGTGTGCGCAGGGAGGACTGGCAGCTGCCCCCCCTCACAGCCCTGTTGCCCAGGCTGGGAGATGGGCCTGCCCCTCACACAGGGAGGGTGGGAGGGACACCAGCACACACAGTGGAGGGCACGCCATGAGGACCTGTCCCTGGAGCCTGGAGCCTGCCGCTCACATGACCGCTGGCAGGGAGGTCTGCAGGCCTGTGCCATGCTGCAGGCAGCCCCCTGCCCAGATGCCAGGCCTACTGCACTGCCTGCTCCGGCCGCATGTGGGAGGCCTGGGTCTGGGTCTAGCCATGAGGGCACGGCGCTGGCTGGAACGCCGTGGTGGCATCTCTAGCAGCCTGCTGATCTGTCCAGGCCCCCCTGCAGCACCGGACAGCTGGGTGGGCAGTGGGATGCTGCTGCTGCGGAGACCCCTTGTGGCTGGCCGCTGGGGGCATGGCAGGCTGTGGCGCAGGCACCCAGGGGTCCTAGGGTGGTAGGTGGACTGAGGGGGCTGGAGTCCCAGCCTCGGGACATGTACACGGGCCTGCCCAGCCCTGGGGAAGGGTGGTGGTGATGCAGATGAGGCAGGTGACGGGGCGGGCTGGGGCGGAGGGGGGGTACGGGTGCGTGCTGAGCTAGGAGGCGCTGACCCTATGTGTGTTCTCCTCTGCAGTGGCCATACGCCGGATGGAGGGACGGCGACTGGCAGCAGCAGCAGCAGCAGCAGCCACCCGGCCACCACGGCGGCGAGCAGCAGCAGCAACAGCAGCAGCAGCAGCAGCAGCAGCGCCAGCCACGCGGCCACCACGGCGCCGTGCACGGTGGGCAGCGTCCTCCTCCTCCTCGACCGCCTCCTCCAGGGAAGGGGCAGAGGGAGGTGCGGTGGCCCCACCATCTTGGCCCCCCTCCCCTGCCATCCCACAGTCCCCCGCTGTGGTGGCAGTGGCGGAGGGGGCAGAGGAAGTGCAGGAGGAGGAGGGGGACCTGCCTGCAGTGGACGACGTGGCGGTGGCAGCGGAGGCCATGGAGGCTGTGGAGGAGGAGGAGGACCACCCAGCAGCAGAGGGAGTCGCTCCGGTGGAGGAGGAGGAGGTGCCATCGACCTCTGCAGCTGCACGGGAGGCGCTGCTGGCGGCGGCAGCAGGACCACCACCACCACCATCAGGCCCTCCGGTGACGCTCGACCAGGCCACCCAGACAAGGCGGCGTGGGGCCCAACTGCGCCTGGCCCGGTGCCACTGTGAGTGTTCCCACCCCCCCACCCCCTGGTAGTGCAATGGGATCCGATGGCATGGTGTGCTGCAACCAGGGCCAGGGCCCCATGCACGGCCTGCCTGTCAGTTGGTGGGTGCCCGGCGGCTGCCGGCCAGCCAGGTGATGGCTGGGGGTGCCCCCCGGGGCCCTGTGTGCTGTGGCCTTGATAGTGCACCTGGGCCGGGTCAGCAGCCATGTCCCTGTGGCCAGACACACAGTGGTGACCGGTTGGGCAGGTGTGTTGCGGGACCAGGGGGGATGTGCCGGGACCCAGGCCAGGCCATGGGATGGGGGTCAGGCCAGCCATGGAGAGGGCCCGACTGGGGCCTGCGTCCCGGCCTGCCATGGTGCCTGTGACAGGGGCCACCTCCAGCAGATGACGGGCCCAGCAGGCCACGGGGGCCAGGGGTGTGCGGGTGGGTGGGTGGCCTCCAAACAGGGCGCCGCAAGGACACAGGCCTCATACGCACCCTATCTGTTTCATTCCACAGGCTCGGCGTTGGCACCCAGGGTCATGGCCACCCTACGGAACATCGGCCGCCGGGTGGACCTCGGACGACAGGAGGCGTCGGGGCAGCAGGCAGCAGTGCGCCAGCACCTGCGCAGGCTGGAGGGTGCAGCGTGGGCCACCCATTGGCAAATGCAGGAGGCCATTCGCCACGTTACGGCCATGGCCCATGGCGATGGCGCTGGCCATGTGCCCCCGGTCCTGCACCACCTGCTCCAGGTGGAGGCGAGGCAGGACACTATCCTGGCGGGGCTGACCGCTCTTCTGGCCCGGCTGGGCATCGAGCCGCTCCGGCCCCCTCCATGAGGGGTAGCACGTGGAGTGCTGGTCACGTCCCCCCCCTGCCACCCGTCCCTTTGTTGGTGCCCTGTGCCCCCTGTTGGGGCCTGGGCCTGTTCAGGCCAACTGTTGAGGCCACATAACTGTTGTATCTGTTTTTAACCTGTTTTTAATTCAATTTTAACCAAGAAACGAACGAACAGTAAACATGCTTTTAACTTTTCACCACTGTCTCTGTTGTCTTCCTCCGTGGGCGCGGATCATCGGGTGGGGGGCCTGCACTGCTGCTGGTGGCGTCGGTGGCAGCCTGGGTGGTGGGTGGGGCCCGTGACCGTCCAGATGCCGAGGTGGGAGGTCCCTGGGGACGAAGCGGGTAGGGCACAGTGAGGGGGGGTTCCTTGCAGCGCAGGTCAGCGGCTGGCACGGGCCCCATGGTGGCTGCAACCGTACCTGGACGTTACGGGCCAAAGTACTCGGCTGTGACCTGCTGCCGGAATGCGACGCCCCGTGGGTCCTGGCCGGCCCCCCTGGCAGGCTCAGCCTCTGCAGGCTCGACGTCCATGGCGGGCTGCCCCCCCTCCTCAGCATCGAGGAGTGGGGTGTTCCGCCGGATACACAGGTTGTGCAGCATGGCGCACACGACAAACAGCTTGGCGGCCTTGTTGGGTGTGCGCATCAGGCGCCCCCCGGTCAGGTGCAGGCATCTGAATAGAAGTTTCTGCATCCCAAAAGCTCTCTCCACGACAATGCGGGTGGCACGGTGAGCGACATTGTACCGCGCAATGGGCCCTGGGACGTCCGCAGCGTAGGGTGTCATCAGGTACGGGCGCAAGGGGTAGCCACGGTCACCTGTGGGCGGTGGGGCAGCATCAGTCCCTGCCATAGCCTCGTTCCCCCCATCCCTCCCCCCTGCCAGCCCCCCCGACTCCCCTCCCCCCTGCCAGGCCCCCCCACCCCTCTCCCCCTGCCAGGCCCCCCCCGACTCACCTAGAAGCCAGCCGGTTCCCTCGGGCAGCTCTGCCAGGTGTTGTCGGACGGCAGAGGCATCGAAGATGGCGGCATCATGGACGCTCCCTGGAAACAGCGCCGTGACACTGGTGAACAACGCCCTGGCATCGCAGGTGGCCTGGACATTGATGGAATACTGGCGATGCCGGTTGCGGTACACGGCTGGATTCCGGTGGGGGGCCTGGATGGTGATGTGCGTGGCATCCACAGCTGAGATCATATTCGGGAAGCCCGCGATGGCATGGAACTCGGCCCTGACCCGCTGCAGCTCTGCCTCACTGGTTGGGAACACGATGAACTCGGCTGCGTGGGGGACCATGGCATCCACGAATGCATCCAGGCACCGGCAGGCGGAGGAGCGGGAGACACCCAGCTGCCTCGCCACGCCTCCCAGGAAGCTCCCTGTCGCCAGGTACTGCAGGGCGATGAGGACCCGTTGCAGGACAGGTATGGCATGGCGCAAGCGGATCCGGGCCTCGAGAGCCGGGCCCAGGAGGTGGCAGAGCTCCGCCACGGCGCCCCTGTCCAGGCGAAAGGCCTGGATGCAGTCGATGTCGGGGCCCAGCAGCCGGCGCAGACGCTCCCTCACCACCGGCCGCCGTCTCTGGACCCGTCTCCGGCGCTGGGCTAACACATATGCCACCATCAGAGGCAGACCGGCGTAATGGTTCAGAAGGCACGGTGGGAACGCGGTCCAGGGCAGGATGGCTCCTCTGGGCCGTCGGGGCTCCTGGGGTCCTGTGGACAGGACGCGGAGCGGTTACAGCCCAGCCGGTGCAAGCCGGGCCAGTGGCCTCGGTCACCACCTGTGGGCGGTCCCCTTGGCCAGGGCGGCCAGCTCCCTCCAGCTGGGCCTGGCGGCTGGCTGGGCATGCCTGCCTCCACGCAGGGAAGCAGATGCTGGATGTGCCAGGGCGCCAGGGCGGCTGGGTCCGAGCCCCCCTCCAGAGGGTCAATGGCGTCACCCTCCCCAACCCCTCCCACCCAGGGCCTCCCGTGTCCACGCACGCTCACCCTGGCCCTCGGCTCCAAGCAGCTGGGGCAGGGGTGGCAGCTGCAGCGCCTGCCCCCGGTGGTGTGGCTGCTGCTGCACCTGCATCCACTGCTCTCGCCGCTGTCGGCGCTCTGCGCGTTGCTGGTCCCAGCGCTGCATGCGGAGCTGCCTCTCCTGCCGCTGACGCTGTTGCTCCTGTGCGTGCAGCGCCGGCTGCTCCTGGGCCTGGGCCCTCTCTCTCTCCCTCGCCCGCTCCCTCCGAATGCGCCACTGCCGCAGGCGCTCCTGCTGCCACTGCTGGAGCCATGGCAAACGCGGCCACGGCAGTTGCCGCCTCTGTGCCCGAGGCTGCGGCTGGCCCTGCTCCATGTTGGTCAGGCGCTGGCAAGGTTGAACAGCAGCTCCTGTGCACTGCTGGTGCCTCCCTCTGCTCTGCTCCTCGCTGCACAGCCACCTGCTGCCCACCTCCTTCCACGCCGTCCCTGAGCGTCTGCCCGCAGTGGTGTCTGCCACCCCCCCCACCCCCTCCAGCCAGAGCCCTGGCAGGCAGGCAGCCCGTCCCCTCCGCCCGATCGCTCCGCCCAAGCGTGGCGTACGGAGTCGGAAGGGCACTGGCCGATGCCGCTTCCGCCCTTCGACTCCGCCCCGTCCGACGCCGCGCCTGCCACGTCCGCCCGTCCGGTCCGCCCGTCGGTGACGCCCGTCCGGTCCGTCTGCATACGTGGCGTTCGCCATCTGCGGAGCTCCCCCCATGTGCCTTGTCCTCTCTGCAGACCCCTCTTCTGTATCTGTCGCCCGCTTCCTTGTCGTTTGTCTCTCCAGTCGTGCCCCTCCCCAGCCCCTCCCCAGCACCCACTGCCCCCCTGCCCCCCTCCCTGTCTGCCCATCTGCCTGTCTGTCTCCCTGTGCACTCCCTGGCGATGGATGGTGGCAACGGGGGCCGCCCCCCCGACGAGGACGCCCCCCCAGGGCAGCTCCTCGTGGGCCCAACTGGGGGGATGATGAGATGCGGGCTCTCTTCACCCTCTCAGTAGCCAATGCCGAGGTGGCTCTCGGAGAAGGCAAGGCCACAGAGCAGAGTGCACGCCGAAAGGCCTTCTTTGCGGGCATAGCCAGCTCCCTCCGTGCCCAGGGCTTCCGGGAGCGCACGGGCTTGTCTTGCATGAAGCGGTTCAGGAGGTCGTACTGGGCCCTGAACCATGAGGTCAGGACCTTGGTGCGCACTCGCTCCATGTCCGTGGATGCCGCCATTGCCCATGCGACACGGGGCAGCGCCACCGCCATTCTGGGGCCACTTGTCCGCGAGGAGGTCGTCGGTGGTGTTGGCGTGGAGGTCTTCAGTGGTGAGTGCTGCGGGGAGGGACCCACTGCTGGACGTCACCGCAGCCCATGCCCGGCCTCACCTGTGCTTCTTCTCCCTCCAGGCACCCGCGCCGCCGCTGGACGGGCCCGGTCGCCCCAGCCGGGGCCCAGCAGAGAGGCCGCAGGCCGCCAGCCTGCCGGTATGTATCCGACCACCCTGGGTTGGGGCGGGGGTGGCTGCCACCTGGCTGAGCCCTGTGCCTTTCCCGCCCACAGCCCGTCCAGACGATGCCAGCAGCTCCGACGAGTCAAGCCCCCGGCGGGGCTCCGTGTGTGGCGACACGGAGCCCACCCACTGCAGCACAGCCTCACTCCCTTCTCCAACGGGGGCCGCGGGGGACAGCCTCGAGACTGCTGAGGTGGAGCCGGCGGGGAGCCACCCTCCATCTTCAGCTGACGAGGAGGAAGACGTCCTCCCAGGGGCCGGTGACTCGGCTGAGGAGGCACCCCGCGCAGAGTCCCCGCCGGGGGAGGGGTCTGCCAGCGAGGGGGGGGCCGCGGAGGCCTCCCCACCACATCAGGGGCAGGCCCTCCCAGCAGCCGCTGCATTGGCAGGGGATGCAGCGGCAGATGCGGCGCTGGGGGGCCCCAACATCATGCCCCGTGCCCGTGGGCCACGCCCCGCTCGTCAGCTGCCCCGGACCGTGGCTGATTTACACCGGGCCATGGAGCGGGAGCGGCTCGAGGCAGGCCGGATGTGGCAGGCATGCGTGGAAGCTGGCGACGAGGGGCGCGCCCAGCTTCTCGATGCCCTTGCTGAGCAGCGGGACGATCGCCGGGACGATCACCGGGAGCTGATGGCAGGGCTCCAGCATGTCTCCGGACAGCTGGAGGGCCTGGTGGCGGGGCAGGCGGCGCAGACGGCAGAGATCAGGGCCCTCACTGGTGTGGTGAGGGAGCTGGTCGCTGTCCAACGGGACCGCCTCGCCTTTGACCGGGAGCGGCATGCTGCTGAGCAGGCCCGCAGATCCCCAGTCCGTGCTGCCATGGCTGCACATGATGCCCCTGCTGCGGAACCGGCTGGGCCAGCACCCGCAGGCCCAGCTGCCAGCCGGGGGCGCAGCACCATGAGGGCGCAACGCACTGGAGCAGCTCCTCGGGGCGGCACGGCCTCCTCCAAGCGGAAACGGTGAGTCCCCCCCCCGTGTGTGTGTGTCTTTCCCTCCCCCCTCCCTCCCTCCCTCCCCTCCCCCGCTCCCCCCCATGAATCCCATGTGCAGCCTCAACGTGGCATGGGGGTGGCAACACCTGTTGTGGGTCGGAGGGCAGTGGCACTCCCCCCTGCGGCAGGTGGCTAATGCACAGGGTGCCCTGGGGCAGCTGGCACTGGCACAACCTCTGCCCTTCCGCTGCCTGTCGCACGCCCAGTGCCTGCAGGCCCGCCTGTGGCTGCCCATCTGCTGCGACCACTGCAGCAGCTGTGGTAGGTGCACACAGACGAGCTGAGGAGGGGGCTCTTCGCTTCCAGACGACTGACAGCTCCCCACAGGGGCCTGCCTGCCTCTGTGGTAAGTGTTGCCTCGATCCTGGCCCACTGCTGTAGCCTCCAGCCTAACTCAGGCACAGTTGCAGCCTAACTCGGTCCTAGTTTGGGCCCCAATTGGGCCACACTTGGGCCTCAACTGTGCCTGAGTTAGGCTGGACTGGGCTGTATATGCCACTAATTTACTGATGCTCAAATGCATACTCCATGCTTTTTCCATGCTCCAGATAATAGCTAACAAAGATATAACAAAAAACATTCTGAAGTTCAAAGTGTTTCCTTTTGATGTCTGCTAGGAGATGCAGAAACGTATCTCCCAGTGCTCTTATGAGCTATCAATATCTATTAGCCTTGAGAGTAAATGGAACTTCCATGTTCTGAAACTGTATCTCTTGAAGTTGGGGAAGAACAACAAGATATAACTATCACAATCATGTTCTGCTTGTGAGCTTCCAGGGCTATCTGTCTGCTGTTGAAATAAATCAGAAAGCTGGGTTATATTGACCTTGGTCTGATTCAGCAAGACAATTCTTATGTATGTTCCCATGTTCCTGCACTTCTGAATCCACTTATTTTGATGTTATTTTCTTCAGCACTCATAGCCAGGGACTCCTGATCCCTTTCCCCCAAGGTGTGCCCCAGCTCCACCAGCGTAGCCCTGATCCCATGCAAGATTTGTGCATTACGGTGGATGTTGTGCATTGCGGTGGATCTCAATGTCAGTTCAAATGTGTCCTACAAAGAATTATAGTTCAGATACTTGTAAGGTCATCGTCATATGAAATATGCATTCGGGCCCTCAAGTCTATACAGAAGGCATACTTGCCTCTTTTAGCTTTTATTTCTTTACGAAGTTGATGTGTTTATGGTAGTAGGCAAATAATGCGAAAAGAGCTGTAAAATCATTTGTAGTATATATTATGACAACCAACAGAGCATGGTTCATAAACCATTGATATATTCATCGGAAAAAACATTCCTTTCTTATGAGCGTGGACATGAAATCAGCTCATTGTCAGCTATGTTTTAAAGAAATATATCAAGCAATTAATATCAATGGGAGACTGCCACGGCTAGGCTGTTTATTAAGGACATACATAGAATAAAGCCAACAGAACCCTCCATTCCAACACATGGATATAACTGAATGCACAGGAAGGAATGAGATGAAAAGAATGTATATTAGATAACTCTGCAATTGTAAGAGATTGGTATCATTCCTAGACATAAAAGTGGGGAAAGGCGATAATGTTTTAGGAACAGATTTCATTACTGTTATTGAAAGTCAGGGTGTCCCCTCCAGCAATGAAAAGTTATTAGTCTGACAAACGTCAAGCACTAATCTCAAACTAATAGGATTTAATTTTATGAATTGTTTTCATAAATATTCCAATGTGTCTTCAGAGGGATATTTTATATATGTGTACATTTCTATTTCTGAAGAGGCAGGAAAGTGCATTAGAGAACAAGATGAATAATTCATTGTGATAATGTTATTTACATAGTGAAATGATATTTGATTTGTTTAGCATATCTTGAAACACGAGTAACCAGAACTGTCTGTCACTATTATAACAAAATATGCAAACATGTGGAAGACAACTTTGGAAAGAGTCGTGAAAATACTATCCCACAATACGTCCCTGCCATTAGAAATAATAGACACAATGGATCCATTGGCATTCAATTCCCTTCAATACTCTAAGATCTTTGTTTCCAAAAGGACAGATGTTCTGGTGTGTTTTGGAACCACTTGGCGGCACACACAGATGACATTGGCAGGCATTCAGAACCAGGAGAAACTTGTCCTGACTTTGGAAGAATTTGCATCATGATATTGAGTAGGGCTATAGGGAGGAGATGCGGAGATATATATATCAGGTGAATGATATATATATCATTCATGATATATATATATTCACGCAGCAGGTGAATGATGAGCTGAGACTTGTCTTGAGATATTTGTGGCATCAAACCTCATTCTTGAAAGCAGTGGTGTAACAAGGGTGGTGTGAAGGCAAGTAGTTGTGCAAGACTCCATTACACTGGAGTCAGCGGCCCCTCCCCCTTGCTGTTGGAGCCATTCCAGCAGCAACAGTGAGTGAGTGAGGGAGTGTCCTGCGTGTTGCCTTTGCTGCCAGAATGGCTCCAACAGCAAGGGGGAGGGACCGCTGACTCCAGTGTAATGGAGTCTTGCACAACTACTTGCCTTCGCACCACCCTTGTTACACCACTGCTTGAAAGTAATAGAAACATTGCAGAAGGAGCTGCACCTTGAGAAAGAGTGCCCAGCCCGATATCATTTCCTGCACCCAAATGCACTAGGAATGAAAGTCTTGAAGAATTGACATGCTTGTGGATTCATTTAAACTCAATCTAATTGTGAGTTGCCCTGCTAGGTTCTATTCCATTAGCTTCAAGAGAAGATTGCACTTAAGTCCCTTGTCTTTCATCATCCTTTGAGTCGGATGAGATGTTCTGTCCAGTGACTCATTTGTGCAAATAACTTTCTTAGAGCAAAGGGATCTTTTTTACTAAATGTAAAAACAATTACAGAATTTGGCCACAGCACAGTGCTTAGATAGGTACACTAAGGTTTCCTCTGCTGAAGCATAGCCTAAGATTTAAAGAAAATAATGCCCCAATCCTATCCCTCGCCACTTGGAGGTGTGTACTGCATCCTATGGTGGTGGGGAAGCAATCAGGATGCCTCGTTGAACTTTTGTTCCCTTACCTTTAGATACGTTGCCCAATGGGTGCTTGAAAATAAGAACCGTGCCAAATGGCTACTTAGTTGGGGTCTGTGCTTAGATTATGAGGAAAAAAGCTAGGAAGGGCCTTAATGAAAACCACAAGCCACATTTCTGACCCGCACCCATTTTAGCTTCTCCACTGGCCCTCATAAACAACACCTCCAGTTTCTTCTATTTTCTGTAGCACATAATATTTTAGCAAGCTGCTGCTCATCCTTTGAACTCAGTCTCGTTTGTTCCTATTCCACTTTTGAAAGTGGGGGGGGGGGGAGCAATGAAACATAACTGTCAAGGAGAAAGAGAGGCCAAAACCCAGAGTGACTGAAAACTGAGGATGCAAAAAAATATGCATGATATTCTACTCCTGAAGTGAAGCCTATATATTTGTTCTTGTGAATAAGCTTCCAAAGCAGGCAGTGGATCTGCGAAAACTACTGTTTTGGGGAAAAAAAAAACCAACAGTCGTGTAGTCTACCTGAACACTTTAAAAGCAAATAAAATTAATAAAAATGAGAAATTGAAACAAAAACACATAACATCGCTTTCTGCCATTTGCATTTTTTTAAGACACCGAAATTGCGGTGATTGAAACAAAATTGAAAAAAAATATATTTTCAAACAGCTCTACCTATGGATCTATTTGGATCTTCATGAGCTCTTTGGACCCAAGGGGGAGTAGCAAGGCTGGGCGGGGTGGATATTGGTGGCACCTTTGCCACCAATAACTGTCCTCTGCCTGTGCTGACATGCCTCCCAGTGGCCCTGATTCCCGCTCCAAACTTCCTCCTTTCCATCCTGTTTCCCTCCCCACCCACCCTCTGCCCCAACTTACTGGAGCTGGGGGAGCCAGGTGAGCTGCTGCTGTGAGGCCAGCGCCACTTGCCACTTGTGGCAGTGGCCCAGTAGCGCGCAACAGTATGCCATGTTTTGCAAGCCCACAAACCATGCTGCTCTGCAGGAACATGAGTTCCGGCAGTGCAGATGGAGGATAGGATTGGGTAATAAGAGTACATTTCTACAAACAGTCTCCCTTTCATTTCTACCATAAAATAGTGTTCTGTTTAAGTTTTTCACATGCAACTGGGGATGGTGCTGAAATCTGGAATAGGGGAGGGTTTCTGAATCAAATTTCCCGTAAGAAAAACATCAATGCATTATAAGCTAAACCCCAAACTCCTTCCCTCTTCCCAAGCGCCAGTCTGTCTCTCCCTTTCTCGAAACACTTTTGCAAAGGAAGGGGACCAGCATTTCAAAGATCTGGTGGCAGTGAGGCCTCATTTTTAAGGACTGGATGTTCATCTTGTGGAAGATCCATTAATGCTCAATGTAGACTAATGGGCAATGTAGCTAATGGGCAATGTAGACTTCTGAGCTCTATCCATTGCATCGAGAAGCAACTGAACCTACATTCTCCATGCACCCTGGCAGAAACAGACACTCCCAAATATGCACAGAGTCCATTGCCTTCAACATAAGGCATGATAAAGATGAGTGAGCTTGGAGTCCAGCACTTATAGATAATACCTCTGCATCTGCTACCAGCAATCTCTGCTGCCATTCCTCTCCTTTCAAGAGAACAGGGAGAAAGGGGGAAATAGTGGGGAGACCTAGCAGGAAATTCACCAAGTCTCATAATATTGCATAAAAAAGAACTCTTAGGGAAAAATGGGCTCCTTCTGAGAGTTCATCAAGACAGCTCAGAAATACGGAGTTGCCGGCTGGGAGGGCATGGCAGGCTGACAACTCTGCCAATCGCTCCGTATCAATAGAGTACATCTGATGGACTTAATTACTCTACCCCTGGATTGAAAGGGGGTATGAAGAGAAAAACCACATCTCTTTGAATCGCCCCCATTCTGACATTTCAAGGCAAAGGCTCTGAAGTTTTGGGTCGGTCGGCGAGGAAGAAGGATAACAACGAACTCAAGCCACAGATGAACTGTAAGCCAAGCCACCTCCCACATGCTTTACTTTACTTAGGCAAGAGGTGTAGAAATGATTTATGAACTGAAGAAATTAGCCGAGATAAGAGCTAACGTAAAAATAATTAATACGTTGCAAAAAGACGAAGTGTATGTTCGAAAGTGAAAGTTCTAAAGTGGAGAGTTTTATCTATTTTTTTCTGTACTTATGGAAGATTAAAGCTTGTTGTCTTGTTATCTTGTTGTCTTGTGCTCCCTGAGGCATCTGGTGGGGCCACTGTGTGATACAGGAAGCTGGACTAGATGGGCTTTTGGCCTGATCCAGCAGGGCTCTTCTTGTGTTCTTATTATGTTCTTATGTTCTAAAGCAGTAAGGAGAAGGAAAGATATGACGGAGTTTTTTTTAAATAGACTGTTCCGGCAAGAGAAAATTGTTTGGGATTTGTGTGTGTGTTTTCCTTCTATATATTGTTGACATTCTTGCAATACCGAAAAGAACATGAGCCCTTCCGTGTCAGAGTTCAAGGACTTTGGCAATTAATCTTTCTGTTTCACGTCGGCGACTGCAGAAGTTTTTTTATTTTACCTCTTCTTTTTAAGAGGAGGAGAGATTGGCACTTGGTGAAAAATTTGCAACATGACTATACAATTGGAGTATTGTTTTTAAAAAATGGGAAAAGAGATTTGATGCAAAAAAATGGCAATTTTGCAGGAAGAACTTCAGAACATGAAAGTAGAACTGAAACAAGAAATGTACAAGATAGGTAAAATGGTGAAGGAAAAGGACGAACTGCAAGGAATAAAGGCTACGATGGAAGTACAGGAAGATAAAGAGAAAGATAATGATAAAGAGAAAGATGAGAAAAAGATAGCAGCAGAGGAAGTACCAAGAGTTAAACCAAGACTTGAGATAGAGAAGCAGAATACTAAAAGACATTTATTTAAAAATTATACAGAAAAAGAAGAGTTATATATTCTTTGTGGAGGTGCTGAAGAAAAAGAAGATTGTCTTTCGGGGGAGAAACTTAGAAGACGTGAATGATCCCGTGGAAAAAATTGTAAAGTGGATACAATTCAAAAAGCAACGGACTCTCGGGAAAGATTTAAGGATGAAGAAGAGGAACGGGAAGAGGAAGAAGAATAGGAAAAAGGAGGAGGAGGAGGGGGAGGGATGAAAGTTGTAATGGCAAACTGTCAAAATTAAAAAGGGATTATAAAGTTTTTTTTCTTAACAAATTTGAAGAAGAAAAACGGGGTGACTTAATAAATTTAAAATATTTGAAGTGGAAATTAAGACTTTTAGATGGTAAAGGAAAAGTTACTTAACCCTTTTGTGAATAAAAGAAAAGGAATGTTTTATTATTTGAAAAGACTTAAATAAGATGTGATTTGTTTTCAAGAATCTTATATAAAAAGGGGATATAGAATTTATTTTTTTAGACAGAAAAATTTGGAAGGTTTTTATTTTAATAAATTTGGAGAAAAATGGGGTGGCTTTATATATTAAAATATTTGAAGCGGGAATTAAGATTTTTAGACGATAAAGGAAGTTAGTTAATCTTTTTGTGAATAATTGGAAACCACTTATAGATTCTTTAAGAGAGAGAGTGAGAGAAGAAGTGATGAAATGTGGATTTAATGAATAGTATATTAGAGATCTAGGCTTAGTTAGATATTATAAGTAGAAAATATATAATAGTATACAAGTAGGATTTACTGCTTCGCGCTTGCTGTAATCTTTAGTAATATGTTGTACTGTTTTGTTTTATTGTTTTGTTTTGTTTAGTAGTTTACTAATAAAATTAAATATATATTTTTTTAAAAAGACAACTCAGAAATACTGAGCTAATTACAAAGCGAGCAGGGAGTAGGCGTTCCCTCAGCACTACGTGCAATAAAATAAGAAAATAAATATGCATTTTCAATATGGTTCTTATAGCTGTGGCAGCACATAAGTACATTGGATGGGGTAGAGATAGTACAAAACATTTTGGCAGTGCAATATCAAAATAACATACACCAGCTTTGCAGAATGATAGAGGAACCAATGTGTTCTGTTTGAAGCCTTTTGTCTGAGCCCTATTGTGCTACTCTATCACCCTAATGGCCTGTTGAGCATCACTTGATTTCTCTGCACTTGGTTACTGACAGCTGAATGTATGGACCAACTCTAATGAAAAGCATTCCAGGTGAGGCAAAATGACATGTCTGCCTGGGGTGGCTCATTCATCCACAGAAATTTTTATTTGATGTTGCCGTCCTCAAATGATGAACATGCTTCTGTGAACTAGCCCCTTAATTTCATGCAAGAGTGAGTTCAGAAGCCATGTCATTGCTGTGAAAATATTCATATACTTTGGGTTGTTTCCTTGGTTTTGTTAACCATGGCTAAGTGGGCTAGTCATGATGGGCAGTCTAACTTTTTGCGCACCGATGCAGCATGGCCAGTGGGTCCTATGCTGCATCTTGTGGAGAAATTAGCAGGCCAGAGGTCTCCTCAAGGTAAGGAAAGCTCCATCCTGTACAATGGGTCTACTCGGACTTGTGTGAGCTAAATAGCTGGTGCAGGCTTACTCCCAGGTAAGTGTGTATGGGATTGCAGCCTGGCTTTGTTAGTCATGACTAACAGCCAGATCCTGACTAGGAATCCAGCAACGGAACAAGCGTTCTGTCACCGGAAGCCGTCGCAAACGTGCCATAAGGCATGTTTGCAATGACTTGCGAGTAAGGGAGGCCGACGCAAGGCTGGCCAAACTCACTCAATTGTCGGGGTGTCCATGCGGCCACCGGAGGAAGGTAAGGCTCCGCCGGCAGCTGCATGGGTGGTCTGGGCAGTGAGGGAGGGGGGCCATTGGCCGAGCCAGCCCGGGAGGGGGCAGGGATGGCGTCTGTCATATCCCTGTCCCCGCCATGCCGGCTCAGCCGTTACATGGCCTCCTACTTCCATCAGCTATGTAGCTGGCGGAAATCCGAGGAGGCTGATTGGGCCTGCCTCAGTTTACTCCCGGGGAAGGGGAAAAAGTCCCCTTCCCCAAGTAGACCTCCGGGCCGCAGCAGTGCAGCCCAGAATGGGGATAGGATCTGGCAGGCGGCCCTGGGCCACCAGCCGGATCCTTAAGGTGGATTTTGCTCTAAACATAGGATACCATCCAAATTATTGGTGTATTGTGATTTCTATGCCTAGTCATTTTGCTCCTACTTTTCCTGTCTAACTTTAACATCAAAATACCATCTGCTCAAAAGCAAGACACAGGAGTGCTCATACGGTTTAACTTCAAATGTGCTCTACTACTTTTCAGATTGCAACTTTAATTATTTTGTTCCAGTTAAATGTTTTATGGCTTTTTGGAGTGCACCTTAATCCCCATTTCCATTCATTTAGTTTTTGAAAACAGGTATGGAAATTTGGACATCTAGTTCATTGCCTGCCTCATCTTACTTTCTTCTTCACTAATTCAAGACTTCAATCTTCTTTATAGTTCTCAGTTTGCCATCAAAATGAAAAATATCAAAATTTTGCATCATGCATCAAATTTTTTATAATAGGTTTTACCTTTTGACATCTGAGCTCAAGAAAGCTCTGAGAAACGACTCTTGGACTCAATGAGAGTATATTTTTCGAAGAATTAAAGCACATTGCTGGATGACAGTTCCAAATTCTGCTTCCCAAAAGTAATGCTTTAAATTATGCATTCTTTTATATCACGCGACAGCTTGAACAAATGTTTTGACTATTAGCCCAGCCAGACACAGCTTGGTCCTCTGTATTTCAGCCTGTTGGATTGCAACAGCTGTATTTGTGACAGTGCCGTAGATACAAAAAAGCTGCAGAAAGATGCATGAAGCAGCAAAAGTTAATGATGTGTTAAATTTTAAAAAATAACCGCAGTCCTTAAATTGAAAAGTAAAGAAAAATACCATTAAAAATTCAAGCTGCTGAGAGTGCTTCACAGACAGAATATGCTACTCTGAACCGTAAAGAGATGAGAGATCTGAGAAGGGAACGAGATATTCATGAAAGCTGAAGGGGGGGGAGCTAAAGGATGGGAAACCTTAGAACACATGAGCAACATGACAAACCAAAAATAAGTTATAAGAAAGTAAGTAAATAGTGTGTGTGTGTGGGGGGGGGGTCCTTAAGTTTTGATTCAGGTTTTTAATCCATTTTTCATTGACTTCTGAGTTGATCATCAATATAAACATAAAATCAAGTCCCATTCACAGCACTCATATGGCAAGTTGGAGTACTGCCTCCAGGATTTGGGGGGCCTTTGGGCAAGGCAACCTCAGTGCCCAATGCAGAGCTGCGAAACTGAGAATTCTGTGCTGCTGCCTCCAGCCTACTTGGGTGTCCGGTGCACAGTAAGAAGAGCAGTCCTATTGGAACACTCCTCACCAACGCCTGACCTTCTGTAATACGGCCGGCCCTCCCATGAGGCTAACTGAAGTGGTCGCCTCAGTCAGCAGATCGGTTGGGGGGGGGCGCCCATCTTTGTCTGCCTACTTGCCTCCATTGCTCCTCTTTCCCATGAACATCTACCCAACGTGTGGCAAAATCCAATCTGTGGGCCATTTCACATGCCAGCTGCAGCCTTTGCCAAATCACCTCACCTCAGGCTTTGGCATACCAGTCATGTAGTGTGTTCATTGCCAAGGCTGCATGGAGGACATGCACATAGTGCATATACCAAGGGTGGCCAAACTTGCTTCACGTTAGAGCCACATACGATAAACTCAGATGTTTGAGAGCTGCAAGATAGATGTTTGAGAGCCGCAATATTTAAGAAGCATTTCAATTCTTAAATATATTTATTCAACCACATTAAACTTAGGTTTTAATCCAATAGACTCTCAGTTTATACCTGGTAAATCATTATAAAGCTTGAAATGTCTTCTTTAGCTTTTATATTAATTGTGATGCAAAAAGGAGCTCAGCCAATGTATCTCTGAGAGCCGCACGTTATACCATATTTATTGGCGTATAAAACGCACTTTTTTGTCTACATTTGTGACCCAAAATAGTAGGGTGCGTTTTATACGCCAATACTAAAAAATCCCTTTCCCCCCCCCCTTGCCCGTTTTAAAGCATTTTCGGGCTTACCGCGTTTTTCCGGAGCCAGAGAGCTCCCTTGTGCTTTCTTCCCTAACTAATCTATCCGATCTACAGCTGTTTGTTGGGTTTAATTTATGCACGTGCATGAGTTGAGCTTCTCAGCAGCCAGCATAGGGCGCTGTGCTCAATTCAGTTCAGCTGAGCTGCAAAGGGCCTAGTCTTTCCCAGCTCTCCTCGGAAGGGTAAGCTTCTGAATTGGGCCTAGTTGGGGAGGCTTTGGAAACTGCATAGGTGGGGTAAGAGTTGAGTCTGGGGTTTTTTTGTGTGTACTTTTATGTTGTTTACTTTGGAATCTGTGCATGGGTGGGGTGGGGGAAAAGAGTTGAGTCTGGTTTTTTTTTACTTGGGGTAAATGTTTTTTACTTTGGAAACTGTGCATGGGTGGGTTGGGGGAAAAAGACTTGAGTCTGGGGGGGTTTTGTACATGGGATTTATGTTCTGGTGCATTTTGTTCATGTGTCTTATTGCTGTGTGTTTTAAAAGAGATCCTGGTATTTTTGTGCAATTTATGTAAATTAGCTAATTAAGCAGCCAAGCAGTAAGTGGCCAACAGCCCATTCCAACCCAACTCCTCTCCAAGTCAGGCATAAGTGTGGCCTAAGTGCAGCCTAAGTTAGGCAGAAGTTATGTCTGAGTTAGGTCAGAGGTATGCCTGAGTTAGGCAGGCTGCAGTTTCTGTGGCCCAGCACCACCCCAGGATCCAGGCAACACTTACCTCCCAGGCAGGCAGGCTCTCCAGGCTCCGTGTCTGGCTCGGGCATGTGCAGGCCTGTGTGTCTGCACGTGTCAGCGTCCATCCATGGCAGCTGCTGCAGTGTCTGTCTCAGCCCGGTCGCAAAGGGGCTGACCGCAGGCAGGGGGGTTGCACTAGTCATGTGGTGGACGCAGGGCAGGTGACAGGTGAGCGAGATGCCCGAGCCAGCTGCCACAGGGCACCCTGTGCATCAGCCACCTGCTGCAGGGGAGAGTGGCCGTCCCCCCTCCTGCAGAAGGTGATGCCACCCCCATGCCACGTTGAGGCTGCACGTGGGAGTCATGGGGGGAGCGGGGGAGGGAAGGGAAGGAGGGGGGTGGAAACGTCACACACAAGGGGGGGCTCATGATGTCTGGAACTGCCTCTGACATGACTTGCCCGTGCGCTGCCTGAAGCCCTGGACCTCCAGGGCCAGGGCAATGCCCACAAAGAAGGCATCCCGGCGTGCCTTCTGCTCTGTGCCCCGGCCAAGACCGAGAGATGCCTTGGGCTTGTCTGCTGCGAGCGTGAAGGGCTCACGCAGATCATCACGCCCCCAGATGGGGCGACTACAGCGCCTCTCGGCAGGCGCTCTGGCAGGGTGGGGGTGGCCAGCAGCCATCATCAGGGAGTGGGAGGGGAGGGGAGGCAGACACACAGGCAGGAAGACAGTGGGTGCTGGGGAGGGGCACGGGTGGGTCAGAGACAGACAGACAGACAGACAGACAGACAGACAGACAACAAGGCTGGTGGGAGAGAGATTCCGAGAGAGGGGTCTACAGAGACCAATAGGGACACAGGGGTTCCTCCGCAGATGAAGGCATTGCAGAAACAGGCGCCTCTTATGCAGACGGACTGTGGGCGGAAGCGGCTGCATTACGGGCGGACCTTCAACGGAAGCGGCTGCATTATGGGCGGACCTTCGACGGAAGCGGCTGCATTACGGGCGGACGCCCTGGCTGGCGAGATCCCCGGTTGCTGAGCAGCCACTACACAGATACAGCGGCCACAAGCGGCCCCGCTATGGGCTCCGTGGCGCCTGTCACTGTTTGCCTACCTGAGAGGGGCCCCCAACTCCCCCTCCCCTCTGTCCCATGGGGGTCTGGCAGCCTCCCTGCTGTGTTGTCCCTGGGAAGGTAGTGGCAGTCCCTGGAAGGGATTCATGCAGGGGCTTCAGTGCGGGGGGCTGTCTGTGTGTGGAGGGCAATGCTTGTGCAACAGTGGGCACATATGTTTCAAGGAGGCTCTGCCCGAGGGGCATCTTTATTGTTCTGGAACGTTAGCAGAGATGGCCAGGCCAGGCGAGGCTGCCAGGGGTAGTCACAGCAGCCAATATGAAAGCAGCAGCAGCAGCACACATGCCCCATGGACCTGGAGACGCAGGCTCTCCCTCTGTGGAACCACAGCCTGCTCCATAGAAAGGGGAGGGACAGCAAGAACACAGCCAGGGAGGTGGAGCAGCAGCAGCAGCAGCGCCGGCAGCTGAGGAGGGTTGCAGGGCTGGCTCCCTGACCTCTGGCAGCAGTGAGGCAGAGGACCATGGGGCAACAAGACTGCGGGCCCAGCGGTGCTCCTAGGAAGGTAGGTGGTAGTGGACGTTCCTGGGGAGACAAAAAACAAGGGGGTATTACATGGCAGCTGGTGTGTGGTAGCAATCGCCAGTGAAGACAAGCCAGTGTGCCCTTTGCAAAAGCCTGCAGGGAGAGAAATAACACAGCTGATAGGTGTGACACACATAGCATGGTCTGAGCTGCTTACCCGGGTGTAAGGCGAGCATGATCCTGTAAGGGAAAAGGGTCAAAGAGAGAGAAGACAACAACACAACGTGTGGGTCACAACCATGGCAATCCTAGCAATACTGACCTGTCAGTTGACCCTGTGGAGAAAAAGGGGGGGGAACAGCTGGTGTCTACAGACGGTTAACAGCACCACCACACTCGTGGTGTTGTATGCTCACATGACAACAGGCGGCAATCCAACACAATAGTGGTAAAGCGGCATGTATCCTATATATCATAGCAGGCATTGCAGGCAGGCATCTGACTACTCATTGGTAAAGAGGCATATCATGGCAGGCTATGCAGGCAGCTATGAGACAAGACATTGGTAAAGAGGCATCATGGCAGGCTATGCAGGCAGCTATGAGACAAGACATTGGTAAAGAGGCATATCATGGCAGGCTATGCAGGCAGCTATGAGACAAGACATTGGTATATTGACATGTATCCTACCTATATTTCTATATGCAAAGAGGCAGATGTCAGAACACATGTCAGCACAACCCCTGCTCTTACCTGCACTTACCTGCTGGTGTTGTTGCCTGTGTGTGGGGGGGGAGAGAGAGGCTGGGAGAAAGACATGGGTTAGCAAATGGTAGCATGGAGACAGCTGCCAAGGCACAGCTGTAAACAGTTTGGCCGAAGCCAGAATAGCCCTCTCTGCCCTTGAGGGGGCCAGAGAGGAGAAGAGAGAAGTGGGGTGTTTGTGAATTTTGCCCTCCACCGACAAAGTCCCACTTTGTGGCTGTGGGGGACAGAACCCTACGCCACGTGCTCAGAGAGAGAGAGAGACTGGGGGCCTGGGGCTGGGCTTTTGTGGGAAAGAGGCTGGGTGGGGCTGGGTGCTGATAGGCTCCCTATCTTAGGCATAACTCTGGCGGTTTCCAGACCTAGCAGGCCCAACTCCGTCCTAACTCTGACCTAACTCAGGAGTAGGGTGTTAGAAATTTTCAGGAGAGGGCTGGCTTGGGTAAGGTAAAATGGCTCCTATGGGTCTCCTCGAATTTGGGTCCACCTTTTTGGTCGACCTAAAATTTGTGTCAGCATTTGTGTTGGAGGGGGCGTGTCTGTGCTTGCCAGGGTCTGGAATCCAACATTAATTGGTTGCCGCCCCCGTTACACCCACGGTCCGCCCATGGTCCGCCCACTTTTAGGTCAACTTTAGGTCTGACTTGTGCTGCTTAGCCCTTGGGTTGGAATGGGCTGTTCTTAGTCCGTCGGTCGTAACTTCGACCTAACTTCACCCTAAATGGTTGCGTTCCAGACCTAAAGTCTCCCTATACGACTTAGGCTGACTTTAGGTCTGACTTGGGCTGCTTGGCCCTTGGGTTGGAATGGGCTGCAAGTGGCCCAAAAATGCTTTAAATCTTTTTTCCTTGAAACCCAGGGCCAAAATGAAGGTGCGTCTTATACGCCGGTGCGTTTTATATGCCGATAAATACGGTAGGTCAAAGAGCCGCATGTGGCTCAGGAGCCGCAGTTTGGCCACCCCTGCCATATTCCTGTAACTGAGGGAAAGCATTTTACGCGAGTCAAATTGAATAATGGCTCGTCTTTTTCGAATGATTTATTTAATTACTTATGTAGAGGTTTTTTTTAAAAAAAAAAACAACACAACACTTCACACAGCAGAAGAGTCTGGCTCAGTTGGGAGAGCTGCTGCCTTCAAAGCCCAAATACTGGTGAACTTGATTAGTTCGAGACACGCCGCTGGCAAAAAAACTGTGAAAGCCTCCAGGAGGAGAGATAAGAGCTTCCAGCTGCGAGTGTGGGAGACGCCAGCCAGCAGAATTGTCAGACTGTAAAAAGGATACCACCTGGAAAGTAGCCGTTCATGAAAGATTGGACATTTATATATATTGTAAAAAAAAAAACAAGGGGGTTTAGGACAGCCTGCCCATGTACACTGCCTTGCATTAAAGTCGGAGGAGAAATCCAATGACCAAGAAAGGCGGTATATAAATACTGTATATATTATTATTATTATTATTCTGTTTATACAATGAGGTTTTGCAAAGAAAGACATACAACATTGGGAAGCCATTTTGCCATGACTTTCCAAAACACTCTAATGTTTTCTGACTCCTTTTGAAAAAGGTTGTAGAAGCTGCCTGTTATGTATGCAATACGACTTTAGTGGGATTTTTTTTTTGTCATGAGCCTTTTGTTGCATAAAATCTGTTTACTTGAAAGGTGTTAACTTTATAGAGACTTAAATGGTTGAGTACTCCTGTTGCCAGAGATATTACTTCTGTCTATCATAGGTGCAACCTGTCCAATAGAATTTCTTATCTGTCACACAGATGCAAGCCGAAGCTTATCCAGAATGCAGTGGTTATCTGACTTGGAGTTAAAGGGTGAGTGCATACACTGCGGAAATGATTTGTGTAGATTGCTAGGTTCTCATGATAAGTGTGAAAAGCTGTGCATCTCAAGGAGTATCGCAGGCCACAAAAAAGTCAAGAGTTTAATACAATCTCTTTAGGAAGCAATTTGTACTGTAATTGTATAATGCCACTAGGTATGTCACAAGATGTAGTGGATCCCAGAGGTTTAAATATATACTGCGGACATAAGATAAGATAACATGCAGCATGGCACCCGGCAGAACACATAATGTGCAATCTGGTTGTGTTTTTTGGGGGAGGATTTTGTACAAAGTGTTCAAGCAAAGTAAGAATTAAACTGTGAGGAAATGTAATTATTTCGCACATAAGAAACAGATATTATCATGCAAGTGAGCAATTTTGCAAGTAAATCTATACATTTGCCATGATGAATGCAATCAGTCTCCAGATTTTGTGGCAAAGATAAGTTGGCAGAAGCTACAGATCTTGCTCAAGAGAACGTGGAGTATATTCTTAAGAGCAGACAGAGTAAGATGGTGCCTGTCAAAGTCTAGATGAGAAGCAAAAGCACAGGGGTCTACCTAGCTGTAGCAGAGATTAACTGATATTAGCAAAGACCTTGTACACCTAGGAAAACCACTGGGTCACTTTTCTGCCAGAATCACAGAGAAGAAATCACTGAATCCTCCCCCCCCCAAAAAAAAAACACCTACTACTTGATACTTATGATACTGGAACCCAGCTCACTCACAGTAGCGTAGCCGGGGGTGGTGGTGGCGGCGGTAAGTGCTGCACGGCGTTACATGGAGGTAACTCTTCTCACTAGCCATTGGAACCAGTCCAAGAGCAAAGGCAGCATCACCCGTTTACAATTTTGCCCCCACTTTAGTTCCACTCCCAGTTGTGCCCCCAGCACAATTTTAAAGAGGAAGAAAAAGCTTTCATTAAAAGCCAATGAAAACTTATTTTCTCTTTAAAATACCACCTGGGTGGGGAGGGCAGTGATCAGGAGCAGAAATATAGAGGACAAAGTCCAAAGAGGACCATGGTTTTGCTCTTTTTCACACATGTGCATGAACACGCACACGCATACACCTGCACACCCTGGAAGCACTAACTAAATGTTAAGTATTACATGCAATGGCACAATCTGCTGTGCATTCTGCTGCTGCCCTGTTTTGATTTTTTTTCCTTGTGGGTTTTTCATTGTTAGTGGGTATCATCCAGAGTCACTTTTCCTCTGGAGCAAGAGTCTCGTCCTCTGGAGCAAGCAAGCTACTCTGGATGCTGCCTAAGGTTTTTGTTTTGTATTGAGCAATCCTAAATTTCTCATTATAATATTGTCAAGGTGTGAGAATATGCATTGGACGGGGGTCGGTAACATTTCCAGGGTTATGCCATATACAATCAGTGGAGCTGGGTTCGATGATGCCTGGTGCAGAGCGCGGCAACCTGGAAGTGGGTTGGTGGTGATGTCAATGATTCATGCCCCCACCAGCACCATTTACAGCTGGAAAACACACACACACCCAGGCGTTTTTCGGCTGGATAAGCCTACAGACAACCTGGGCGGGCTGGCGGGAGGGCCAAATTTCACAGCCGCGGCAACAAGAAAAAGGCTGCCGCAGCCGCTTTTGTCAAGCGCCGCCGCCGCTTGCTGCCTGGGGCGGGGGGCATAACACCCCTTACATGGGGCGTGCGCCCCCCACCCCATCTATTCCAATGACTCTGCATAGGATGATGTATGTTTAAGATGACTACTCTCCAATCAGCTATTCTTGCTGTTTCACTTAAGAACTAGACATCCAGGAGTTAACACCAACGTCATTCACATGATATTCAGTACTTACACAACTCTTTCTAATTGCAACATATTCTCTCCAAGGTCGGAAAAGGAGAGACTTAAAACAATGAAGTCCATTCTCATCACATGTTGAGGGAGCAAGCTAATTGGCACACTCAGTTATGAATCAACAATGAGGCTATTAATGGAAGCCACACTTCGATGATTTTGCCATATGGTTGGCCTGCATGATTTTATTTCATGTTCTGAAAGTTTCTTTGAAAGCTGTCAAACAACTGATAAAAAACCTCGACATCAACTCAGTGGTTCAAATTTATTCTTGATCTTTTCTTCTCGCTTCAACTCTTTTGCTGGCTGCTGTACTTGGGTATTGAGAAGCTGATTGCCAATAGGACACCCACATAGTGACCAAGAATCTGATGTGAGACCTGTAGAATCTTTCAAGAAGGTCCTCATTCCCAATGTTGCAGAAAGAGATTTATTATTATTGTCCTCTTCCAGACTTGCCCCACCATTTTGGGGACTCCAGCTGTCCCGTCACGACCCTGGTGGGGGAGCAGCCACTGGCACTGTACAGCCAATGCATAGCTGTATGTCTGGTTCGGTCCGCCCACTGTCCCCTGGGCCATCAAGGCACAGGGTTGACTGCTCTTTGCAGAATGAGGGCCTCCCTACTCTGGGGCAATGCTGCCCCCCCCCCGGGCTGGACCAGGTGGAGCTGAGGGTGGGATGAGAGAGAGAGAGAGACAACAGGATGGGGCGGGCTCAGGGCTTCATAAGACACTCAGGACCGGTGATGAGAGGTCTCTGGACAGAGAAGGCTGAGCTAAAGGCTGAGCTACATTACACGCGTCGTGGAGCTTCTGACCTCATTTTTGAAGCAAGCGGAGCTGCTGCGACCTCCGCACTGCCGGCGCGTACCTCAAACTGGAATCTGACTTTTGAGGGGGCGGGCACGCAGAGCTAGGGGGCGGTTCGCGGAGCTACTGCAGCCCACCAATCGTAGGGGGGGAGGGCGGCTGCATGCCAATCTGAACTACCTCCAATCACCTTGGAGGTTACATTCACCTTTGAGACTATTCCCTTGGATCACCTTGGAGGTTATCACCAAAGAGACTATTCCCAGAGGAAAGCACAGGACGAGAGAGAAAACCAGAATGGCGGGAAATACTGAAAATCGCACAAACTCCTGCTAGGATAATGATATAAAACTTGTTCTTGAAGTTAAAGAAAGACGGTTCACAGACGAGGTTGCAAGATTTCGGCCAATCATTGCGCGCTTGTGTTTAGCCAATCACAGCTGCGCTTTCTTAAGAAGGCGGGACAACAGGAGGGAAACAGGCGGGAAGACACTCCCCCCCTCCAAGCGCGGAGGCAGAGGCGGCGGCAGAGCCTCTGCCTGTAATGTAGCTCAGTCTTGAGGGCTGTGCTGGGTCTGCTCCCCATTGCTGCCCCATGGGGTTCTTTTCTTCCTTTTGTGACTGTGAGGGAGGTGCTTGCCTATGCAGGAGGTACCTGAGGAGTCTAGGTAACACCGTGGGGGAGGAGGAGGGATGATGATAAAAGGGCCTGGGGTGGATTCCTGAGTGAGACATGGAAGTGAATGAGATAACCAAGTCAGAATGTCTTTATACCACCATGTTTATCGTAAGTAGCAGGAATCTTTTCATCCCAGGTACATACATAATTGACTTGATCTTGAATGATAGAATGCATCTATCTTCATTAGCAATCAGCTAGGCATGTAGGACTTTCAATATCAACAATGAATTTTATGAGCTTAAAGCTGAAATAAACAGGATACCACCAAGACATTATAATGAAGAGATCATTAGGAGTCCATTAGATAATTGGAGAGATAATAGCAGAAACTGGCTTAACTGGCTTTAAGTGTAACTCTATGAAAAACTGTTAAAGCTCTGGGAGGTTCTTTTTTTTCCTCATGTTGTCAGCATACTTCTAACTAATGGCTTTTAGAGTAGGTCAACTGACAAGTGTTTTCGTTCACACTTATAACTTACTAGTAAATGTATGTTCCCTTTGTCAGTTGCTACAGCAAAACTCCAACCATTGCGGACATGATTTTTGATTTATTTACGGTGGGCACCAGCAATTATTTACTGCACAAAGCAGAGCAGATTTTGAGAAGGTGATTTTACTTATGAGTGCGCATGGTCATATTTTCTATATCACACCCTATTAGGAAGAGAATAATTGTAAAATATATTTCTCTTCACCCTGACAATTTTTATTAGAACCAGTTTTCAAACCAAACTATATTAATCAGGAAACATTTGTATAACAAGTATTTATTAATCTAACTAGTTTATGTATTTATTATTTTCACCCAATTCTATCTTTTAGGCTCTGGGCAAGTAACCACAATTTGAAAGTATGAACTATATAAAACATGTTCAAAGGCAAGTTACACATTTAAAACAAACAAACAAAAAGAACATCTCATAATTTCTCAGACATGTCTGTACTTCAGCCAGCTAAACTTAACTAATTCTTATTGGAAACAATCGGACACACAGCCCAATCTTACCTTCGACTGGCCCATAGTGTGCAATTGTGCCAACACGGCATCCACTGCATGCTATGAGCCAGCCAGGTACTATGAAAAGGCAGAGAGGTAAGTAGAACATTTTTTTACTTACCTACTCCACTTTGCCATAGTCCCCAATGGATCTGCGCCAACCCTTTGGCTGGCATAAGTCTGAGTGAGACTAAGGGGGCATGTCGAGGCCAGAAAGGGGGCATAGGATATCGGCAGAGCTGCTGCCACTGGTATTCACCCCCAGCCAACCCTTGGAACACCCCTGGCTGTCCGCGATCCCTGCCCCAACCCTCCCCTGGAATGCCGTGGAACACCTCTCCACTGACTTACCAGCTCCAACAGGGGCTGGATGCTCCATCAGTGTGTGCATGGTGCTGGAGATCCCAGTGCGCACGTTACTGCTGCAGTTGCAGCGACAGCAGCCCGGGCCTTCTACTGATAGTGGAAGGCCTTGATAGTATTGGACCATTAAGCTATTACAACTAAGTTGCTCCATTGATTTCACGGGGACACTCAAAAATAAAGGCCAAGTAGAACTGATGGCTTCTGGAATGTGTGGTTAAGAATTGCCCCATTCATGTAGAAAAGAAGAGTTGGGTCCACCTTTAAAAACAAAGGGAGCATATGGGTGAGGAGTACAGAATTACTGCTTGTGCTGCTTGCTTAGCCCTCCTGCATCCCAGTGGGCAGTTGTTTCAGCAACATCATGCAGCACTCCCTCCTTTTCTTCTCTTCCTCTCTTCGAGGAGCATGGACACTAACCCACTTGCTAGCTAGATACAACATGGTTGCCAGTTCGTGCTGCTGCTGTCATCAAAAAGCCACCAATGGCTGCTATGGGTGGATGCAGCAATGCTCTTGCCTATGTCTGGCATCCACCCAAGATAAAAGGAGGAGGTTCACCCAGGTAGGAGGTGCCCAGTAGAGACCTCCTTACTAGTGCCCCTTAAGCCTGACCAGCTCAGTTATTTGGTTGCAAATGAATGTAACACCTAAATAAATTTGAATGTTGAAGATTAGTCTCGTATACAGCAAGTCCTCACTTAAAGTTGTCGATCGGTTCTTCTTGGAAACTGCGACTTTAAGCGAAACGACTTATAATGAAACCAGTTTTACCATAGGCTAATTGATAAACGTAAATGTTCCTAAGGCATTTTCCCATCAACTTTAAAACAAAACGACTTTAAGCAAAATGACTTTAAGTGAGGACTTACTGTAGTTGCTTTGGTCCTCAGTTCCCTGTGCATTCCAAAATGCACAAGGGTTGTATGGCCTTTTCCTCATTCATTTAAGTGGAAAGGGTACCTCCACTTGCCCAAGGGAATGCCCACACAGAACGTCTCCCTTTGCTGAAATAAATAGAGAAACTCCATTTGTTGTTGTTCAGTCGTTAAGTTGTGTCCGACCCTTCGTGATCCCATGAACCACATCCCGCAAGGCCTTCCTGTCCTCCACTATCTTCCTGAGTTTGCTCATTTTCATGTTCGTTGCATCGGTGATGCTGTCTAACCATCTCATCCTTTGCCTTCCCCTTTTTGCTTTCAATCTTTCCCAGCATCAGAGTCTTCTCCAGAGAGTGGCAAAAAATGTATAGGGCTATGCATGAGCTTGCGAAGTGCACAGAAGAGTGAAAAGCGGAGAATTAAATAACCATTCTGTCAAGTAATAGTCTGGGTAGACTCTAGTATTCTTTTGGTTTCCCACCCATTAATTCTGTAATCAGATCCTCACTATCTCATGAATAGTAGCCCAATATGACAGTGACAGATATTGCAGTTGAAAGAATATTAATTAAGGTTCGTTTCACTTCCCATAGTTCCCTCCCTGTAATACAATCAGAGTATGAGACATTATTACACCATGAGAGGAAGACAAGTTTCATCATGATGCACTGTGTTAGCTTTCTCAGTTGATTCAAAGTTATTAATTTCAACACGGGGATGTGTGGAACAGTTGGAAAAGTAGCATTCCTCATTGTTTCAGATGTTAGAGGAAGCTGTTTCTCACTTAGCCCATCTTAGACGTGTTTTTACTAGATTAATCTTCTCAGGCAAGAGGAGCTATGGCTTCTGCATGATTATAATTTTCCTCTTACCAAATAAAATGCAAAGTGTAAGTAATATAAATTATGCAGGGAACAACCACTGGATATGAATTGATGACAAACACCCAAGCTAATTTATTCTTTTGCTGATTCTCTGACACTCTGCATTTTAGGGGGATCAACTTTAGTTATGCCTAGTGCACATACAATGGTATGCAAATTAAAGCTACACAATATGATATGGGGCATTCTAAAGAAAGTACTTCAATTGCATTTCTTTTTGATTGTATGCACATTGTCAATATCAATACTTTATGGAGCAAGACATCAAAATATATTATGGATTGCAAACACAAATATGTGCATTTCTATTCTGATCCCATTTGTGTTTCTAGGCTAAATCAATGTGACATAAATTAATGTTACAGACCTATGAGCTACTGAGCCAGTACATCAGCCCAATGGATTGAATGCAATGATTACCACTAGGTAAATCAGTGCACAACTGCCTTAATAGCAGTTGCTTGGTGTGGATGTCATTGGCAGGGAGCAGAATGTGTCAGCTGATCTCCGATGTCAGATTCTTTTGATGAACTCTCGAAACATTATAGGAATCAACCCATTTCAGGGAACATGTTGGGATATGCGAACTAGAGCTTCTCCTTCAATGCATCTTCTACAGAACAGATAAGATAAATTCGTATCAGCCATGTTATGGTTACACCATGCAAGAGCCATAGCTTCTCATTTAAAATATGAGATTATTTGTTACTATGGCTATTCAAACAATGCGTTTTTAATGGTGGATTTATTCACCACTGTTTGTGTGGCAGAGGTGCATTGTCTCTGAAAAATGCAACAGGGCTGTTTTTTGTGCACTCCCCCTATGATCATTGTTTTCTTGATGACACACATCAGGGCAACTTCCGTATCTTCTTCCAGGCATCAGTTTCATGTTTCAGGTTCTCAGACTTAACTTCAAGCTGGGTCCATTTCAAGTTAGGCAGTTTCCCATGGGGAAACCTCTAATATTTCAGAAGGGAAACACCCGCGTGCACCCGCATGCGTCACCCCCGTCCGCGCGGAGGCTCCGAGGCCGGAAGAAGGCCTCGGAGCGTCCGCCCCGTCCGGCGGTTTAGGGCCTTCTGAGAAGGCCCGATGCATCGACGCGTTATTTATTAGCTTTTTTGCGCATGCGCAGACCGTTTCTGAAGGCAAAAGGGCAGCCCTTGCCTTCAGAAACGGTCTGCGCATGCGCGAAAAAGCTAATAAATAACACATTGACGCATCGGGCCTTCTCAGAAGCAAATGAAGCCTCAATACATGTTGGAGATGGGAGCGAGAGGGGTTGTGCCTGCGTTGTGTGTCAAAATGTCATTCTATAACATTACCTGAAGATTTGCAGATTAAAAAAAAATAGACATTTGACAATATGAAATACTCAGAACATTGCCGAACAAGCACAGAGGAGTAAATGAAGTTGATGATGTTGGTTACAGAGAAGAGAAACTTAGCAGGATGCATAGAAATAAAAATAATGGTGGACGTTTGGGCAAAGATGGGGACAGTGGCGTTGCTTCGTTAGGGGCGGGGCTGTAAGTATCGCTCCGTCGTAGTCTCTTTACCAAGCGAGCAGGAGGCGGCCCCGCCCCCTCACTGTCGGAGCCATTCCCCTGCGGAGAAAGCAGCAGGCAGGGTCTCTTGCCTGCTGCTTTCTCCGCAGGGGAAAGGCTCCGACAGTGAGGGGGCGGGGCCGCTTCCTGCTCGCTCAGTAAAGAGACTACGATGGAGCGATACTTACAGCCCTGCCCCTACCGAAGCGACACCACTGGATGGGGACATTGGCAATGCTGCTCATCCATAAGATGATTGGAGAGGAGGGTGTCTTTGCCCCATCCCCTCTCCCTCAAAGGTGACTTTGATTGGCTGACCAGCGGGGAAGAGGTACTTCGTTGGCTATTAGGGCTGCATCCTACGATCAAAGTTTCAGTTCTTCAATGTTCATTGGAATGGTTGGTGGGCAGAACAGGCAGTGTCTTTTGGCATGTGGTCAATCACGCAGGCGGCAGCAGCAGTGGCATGAGGACTGGCAATGTGGGACATGTTTTATTATATCTTTTTGGTTATAAACCTACACCATGCAAAGCACCAAGCCGCATTCTGTTCTCGCATGACTCAACTTCCACTTCAAATGTTTGTCCATAGGCCTTGAGTGCAGGTCTTTCTCTTTGATTGAGAAGTTGGCAGTTTTAGAAGTGCAGCTTGCATCTTTCCTTGGGCAGCTGCCATATTCTCTGTTTCGTTTCAGCTTTTCTGCTTTTGGTGGACTTTTTGGAGGCTTTGAACAGGCTACTTTTGCAAAAACAAAAGTAAGTTTCCTGGGAGTAAGTCCCACTGAAAACAATGGAACTTACTTTTGAGTAGACATGCATAGGCTTGTACTGTTATAATAGGAAATGTGGAGAGGTCTGTTTATCACAAAACTGCCCTCTATCCCCTTTGCAGCTGAAAGACTAGCAGCACAATTCTATACGTGTCTAATCAGAACTATGTTTGAGTGTGTTCAATGGGGTTTACTCACAGGAAAGTGCGTACAGGATTGCAGCCTAAGGCAAATTTACAACCCGCTTGTGGTAGAGTGTTTTCAAAAACTTGTTTGTTGAGTAGCCCAATCCTGTCTAGCAGGACGCTAGCCAGGTCCAGGAAGGGGGATAGGATATGGCAGAGGAGGCCGCCGCCGATCTCTCCACCTTCCCAGGCCCAGTCAACCAATCTTCCCTGCCCAGAACACCCTGTTCCTCCCTCCCTTGCCCCTCCCCTGCCCAGCAGGGACTCGCCTCTCCTCTGCAGTGGCAATCCGTCCTGTGGCGCCGGAGAAACAGTGCAAGCCTCTCTGCCAGTGCTACTTACTCTTTGGGTTACGCAAACTTGCTTTACAGCACGTTTGCGACACCCTAGACCAGCGGAGCGATTGCTCCGCCTGTCTATGCTTAGACAGGATTGTGCTGTAAATCAGTTGGTTTAAAAATCATCTGTTTATATACAGTATTTTCTTAGCCTGTCCTGACTAATGATTAAAAAACCCAAACTTTCCATTATTGTAATGGAAGCAAAACCTGAACTCCTTTTTTTTTTTTAGCCAAAATATATTTGAATTTAAATTCAAGATCCTTGATTGTCAGCTGAATCAATTGGGTGAAAATATTCAATTGCCTTAAATACGTTCCCTTTGAAGATAGTTTATGCCCTCTTGAGATTTCAATTAATGCCATCTGCCAATTTAGAAAGAATATTTCATAACATTCAATATGATTGGCAGCATAGTGGTCATGAAACCGGAGAAATTGAGATTTGCTGCATTATTTGTTTTGCAGCCCTATAGCTGAAAGAATGACAATAGATTCCTTCCCAAACTGCTGAAGGGTTGGGATGTTGTCTAACTTGAGGAAAATTGATTTTCTGTTTTCAAATAGCTATCACAAGATTACCTATTAAGTGGCTACTTTTGCATTAGCCTGGATGAAATCAAAACAAAATGTTACGAATGCCCATGCTTTTAATTGCATTTTGGATCAATGATATTTTGGCTTGTGCGATTATGATGGTTGAATGTGATCATGCCCTTTTATTTAATCTTGCTTTGTGTCAATTTTGTTACAGCCTACTGCTGAACAAATAAGTTGCTAAATCCCCAAAAAGCATCTATTCTGCATCCCCATATCATTTGTTCTTTCATTGCTGCTCCATCTATTTTGCTTTATTTTATATTTATGTTTGTCTGTAATTTTGTTATGGCCTGTAGCTAAAACAAATAAAATTTGGATTAGACTGGACAATAAATAACACTCAGAAAATAAACTGCAGTAGCTTAAATAAGACGAAATGAAAGATTTGAAGGTGAATACAAACGTAGAACTCCTGTGAGAGAAAACAACTGACAGCAGGGCAAATGTTGAAGGATTTAATGTAATATATACTCAGTTAAGAAAGAATTGTATGTAAAAAAATGGGGGGGGAGAAATTAAAGCTCAGTAACAAAACTGTTGACAACAGTGCCTACATTTTGCATAAACGATAGCAATTACAAACTTCAAATTCATTTAGGTTTAATAGACCATAGGTCCAATGTCGTACTTATATCATTATTTCTCTGATTGAGTTTATTCTAAGTTAATAGAATAAACTCAATCAGAGAAATAGAGCCCAATCCTAACCTTTACACACACACCCCACCGATGCAGTTGTGCCAAAATGGTTGTGCTAACAATTTTGCTAGCGTAAATCTGAGGAGAGAAAAGGGGCGGGAGGTCGCAGGGAAGGGGAATAGGATTTGGTGCGTGCCCCAGAGAGTACACTGCTGTCGACACACCGCTGATGAGCTTCAGAGTCTCTGTGTGTGAGAGAGAGAGAAAGCTGCAGCTGGAAGTCGACACGTGGGAGGCGAATGCCAGAGAGAGGCCAGACTTTCTTTCTCTCTCAGAGACTCTGCAGCTCATCAGTGGCGTGTCAATAGTTCCCCAACAGACATGGATATTTCCAGGTGTCCTGAACTGCTGTCCTCAGATCTTCAGGCATATGAGGTGGCCGCTCTGCCAACTGAGCAAAACCTCCTGCCTTCAGACATTTACTCAGAAGTAAATGTCCCCAAGTTCCATGGGACTTATTCCTAAGCAAAAATGCACAGGTTTCCATTACCAGGTTCCATTCCTATGCACACTTATCTGGGAGCAAGTCCTCGCTGCACACCGAGGGACTTACTTCAAAGTAAACATTCATAAGGTTATGACATGAAGAAGTGTTTTAAAGTATGTTTTCAAAGACAAACTGAAAACATATAACATAACGGTAAACACACTGTGCATTTTGATACAGGCAATTTGATGTGTCAAGATGGTTGAGTGAAACTCTTCAGGGGTGAAGAATGTGTTGCCCAGATGGGTCCCCCATGCTTCAAAATCTGTTAAACAGTGAACGTCCTCTTTCATAGGACTTCCTTGAAGATATTTGCCAGCATGACAGTGCACGTTCTGTGGATGTCTCTGTGGGAGCTAATATAAAAACTCTAGATGGACTTGGATTGGATTGTTTGCAAATATAGGGAACAACGTATCATACGCGACAAACATATACTCTGAAGAACAGCCTGTGCCATCCCATGGACCATTATATAATTTAAAGACATTCAAAACTAATTTCAGAATGCAGCAAGCCAGACACAAGGCAAGATTTACTATACAGTTACTTGCTATTATAAATACAATACTTGCTATTATAAAAATAATTCTATATGCAGAAATGTATAGAAATATGTAGGACTCAATTGTTAGAAGGACTAAATGCAGCAATAGGGTTAGGGTGAGTCAGGGGTAGAGAGAACACAGACAAACTTGCTCTGTTCACAAGTTGTACAGCTATTGTGTGTACTTATGAGTCCCCTCACACCAGGTAATGCCACCTACACATTATTATTTCTCCTGTGGTCATCTCTGAGCAGTAGCGTTCTTTGATGGGGGGCCCTGGGCCCCGGGCGTCGCCCCTGGGCGCCAAAAGGCCCAGGATTTGTTGTCCCCACCGCTCTCCTATCCCCACCGCTCTCCGTGGGCCGCTGCCGCCGCCCGCCACCGCCGCTGGCCCCGCACTCACCTCGGCGCGACTCATTTTCAAACAGTTTGAAAGGAGGTACAAAAGTTGAGAGGTACAAAATTGCCCTCTCTTGGCCTCTTAGGCGTTCTGCGTATGTACAGAACAGCCAGTTTGAAAAGGAATCGCGGCGAGGTGAGCGCAGGGCCGGCGGTGGTTGCTGCTGAAGCTGAAGAAGGTAAGGAGAGCGATGGGGTGGGGGTGGGGTGGAGGTGGGCACGCGGTGGCCGGGTGGGAGCATCCTTCCGGGGGGTGCTCGGCCAACCCCTGCCCCCGCCCCTGCCCTGGGCGCCGGGCGGGCTAACAACGCCACTGTCTCTGAGTACAAAAATCACTCTTCTGATGCTGCTTTTTCATTTGAAAATGGAAAGGAAAAGTTTCTATGTTTCCTCAGACAAGGGAAAAAAGCACTGGGGCAGGGCTATGTTGAACTTCTAAACATGACCAAAGAGAAAGGGTTAGGCCACTTTTCTCTGGCCTTCCCAGCAAAGAGTCTGTGTGGACTGGTTTTGGATTTTAATACCTGTGGAGGATTAAAAAAAGAAAAGAAAGAAACCCAGGGAATTTTATACTGCTTGAGCTTTTGTGATAGGGATATGACTTCTGGGAATTCTTGAGCAAGGACAGTTGCCCGAGCACCCACCAATGATCACGCGAGACAAATGATATGGGAGAATGGGCCACTTTATTAACAGTTAATTACAGAATAAGAAGATATGAGACCTGCAGCAGTTAAAGGTATCTAAGTGACAGTAGTGCGGAGGCTGCCTCATCCAAAGGGGCGCCAGACGCCAGTCCAGTCAACGGGCTGGGCGATACCACCCTGACTCCGAGCTGCGCCCCTTGGCGCAGTGAAGATGTGGTGGAAAGCCATCCCTACTGCCATTTTGTGCTCAGACATCTGAGTCTTATCCAGGTCCCAAACCATGCATTCATACATTCATTCATTCATGTATTCATTTCTTTCCCCCCTTTCGTGAGACCATGAAGGGAGAAGATCAGCAAGTATCTTCTGAGATCTAGGTTGTACGAGCAAAGATGCCAAGTATAGGGGAAAAAAAACACAGCTGAATAAAAATAACGTTCAATACTGCCTACAGTTTCCAAAGCGAAGGCACTGCAGAACAGACTAGACTAGGCGCAGATGTAGAGGCAATCTTCTAGCTAATATACGGTACATCAGCAACTACTTGAGACCCAAACTTAAGGCAGGGAGGCTCCAGTCAGGTGCCTTGTCAGTCCATCATGGCTGAGCCCACACCGCATTATGTTCACCCGCACTTACAGCCCAATCCTGTGTAACTTTAAGCGGCCGGCCTAAAGCCCTCCCCCCATTTCACCACCCCATTTGTTAGTGACAAAGAAGGATAATTTCAAGGACTTGGGAGGGGGTGAGGATGAAAGATGAGCAAACCAACTTGTCTTATGCACAGATCATTGCACATGATGGAACAGGTGAAACCATGATGATACCATGTAAGTAGCCAGTTCTTCCAGACTGGCTATTCACATTTATTACAGGGGCATTACATCTAAGTGTGGCTTAACCTGAACCTTTCTAGTAGGGAGAAGATCAGTCTGTGCTTGGAGAGGAATTGAATTCTAGTGGTCATCTTGGGGGAAAGAAAAGCTGCAGCCTAATTTTCCCATCACTTTGTGGTTACAGCTTTCCCCCAGCATTATAGATGTAGAGGCAATCTTCTAGCTAATATACGGTACATTAGAATTTAAGAGTTTAAGGGGCCTGTATTTCTTTTATATCGGTCCAGGTTCCCACTGTGCTTATTTTGCTCAGCTATACATAATCTCTTTGAAGCAAGAAATCTATTCATGTAATGCTGGCATTCAAACACAGTTTACCTTAATGGATTATTCAGTGTGTAGTATATTTTGCAAGGCAGTATAAAAAAAGCAGAACTAATATCACAGGGGTTGATGTAGACATAACCACCTTCAAAAAGATTACGTGTGGAAATACTGTACACAGTGCTTTGATGTAGATATTCATTTGTCTCTGCACTAACAGCCCAATTCAACCTAAATCTCCCCCCCCACCAATGTAGGTGCACCAAGGAGGCGCACACTGCATCCTATGGGGGGGGGAGTTGGAGAGGTCTCGTGGGGGTAAGTGAGCTTTTGTTCACTTGCCCTGAGGAAAGCACCCATAGTCCCTATGAAACTCCTTGGTCCTGTACCAGCTATTTTGCTAGCGCATGACCAGTGGCGTCACTAGGATGCGCGTCTCCCCAAGGCGGGGGGGCGCGCATCACCCTAGCGAGGCTCTGAGATCGCCGCGCCGCGATTTTTTTGGGGGGGGACCCGGCTGCACCCTGTCCCGGGTACCTCCCCCCGCCCTGCGTCACCCTCCGGACGCTCCGAGGCCGGCCTGGGAGCCGGCCTCGGAGCGTCCGGCCCGGCCGGCGCTCCAGGCCTTCTGAAAGAAGGCCCGTACAGCGCGTTAATACGGGTATTTTTACAATTTTGGCGGGGTTGGACGCTCCAAGGCTGGCTCCCGGGCTGGACTCGGAGCATCCGGAGGGTGACCCTCGTCACGGAGGTGACGCGCGCGGGGGTGCGCACATCACCCCGTGGCGCGCGTCACCCCGTGGCGGCCCGCCCCCGCCACACTCCAGCGACGCCAGTGCGCATGACCAAGGCAGTGGAAAGGGAGAGGGAGAGGATTTGGCTGCACACTTGGGTCACCAAACCTGCTCTCTCCCTCATTCTGCCTCTCTCCCCACTCCCTCCCTACCCAGAAACACCCCCTTCCTCCCATTCCCAACCCTGTTCCTCCCACTGCCCACCCCCTCCTTACCTTTCATCAGCAGATGGTGGCCTGAATGTGCCTTCTGCCAGCGGAGAATGTAGGTAGGTCTGGGCTGTGAGACAAGAAAAACCGGCCTAGAGGTACAAACTCATACAAAGTCAGGACACCGGTCCACCCAGCTCTGTACTGTTGGCACTGACTGACAGCAGCACTCCTGGGTTTCAGAGAGGAATTCTTTCTCTGCCCTAACTGGGGGTACCAGGGAGGGATGGAACCTGGGACTTTCTGCAAGCAAATGATGCAACCTACCACTGAACTACAGGCTTCTCCTTGAAACACTGGCTCGCTGTCCTGCAGCACCACTTCTTCCAGAACAGTGATGGCAAACCTTTTTGAGCTCAAGTGCCCAAACTGCAAACCAAAACGACTTATTTTTTTCAAAGTGCCAACACTTTGAAAAACGAGGTTTTAGTTTAGAAAAAACAATTCGTACAGTTTTTCAAACTAATTAACATCTTTTGTTTAAAAAGAAAAACACAATAACATTTTGTTATCCCTTCCCTCAGTTCTCTCCTTTTCTCTGTATCCCAGTTCTGTTCCTGCTTTTTTCTTCCTTTGGTGTGTGTGTGTGTGTGTCCTTTTTTTTAAACATACCTGGGCTTGCGGGGGATTCCGGGAGGCCTGCGCGACCCTCTGCAGGCCTCCCCGATCTTCAGATGGGAGATAAAGGCTATTTTCAGCCATTTCCGGTTTTCAGAAAAAATGGCCGAAAATAGCCTTTATCTCCCATCTGAAGATCGGGGAGGCCTACAGAGGGTCACACGGTTGTTAAGCAGCCCTAAGGCTTAACAACCACAACAAACAAAGTGATTCCCACTGGAACTTTCAGGAATTTAATTCTTTTTAGGAGCAAGGCTGTGATGCAAAGGGTGCTGATGACTTGAGAATGCGTTTTTAGGGACCATATAGAGGAGGAACTCAGTTTACTTCCACGTAAAAGCGTTGAGGATCAGGATGCCAGAGAACCCCATTTGCAATTGCAATCCCCCCCGCCCTCCCCACATACACTTCTACATCTAGTTCATGTTCATTTGCGCTAGCTATGCAGAAGACAATCAAGAACAACAACAACAAAGTCAGCCGTCCAGGCAGCTTTACCTAACATTTGCAAACTTCCCTCTAGCCGCGCTCCGTTTGCCTGTTTTTTTGTGGAGACGTGGCTCCCTCTTGGAAACCTGAGCTGCCGCTTCCTCCTCTTGCTCCGCAGCAGCAGCAGACTGGATGGGTCGGAAACGTGCCTGGAGCGGAGGGGCGAGTTCCCCCCCCCAGGCCCGAAGGAAACGTGCGCCAGTGACTTTCCCGTGCAACTTTCAACGGCGGCGGCTTGTTCTCGGGCGGCAGCAGGAGCAGCGGTGGGGCGACGGCAGCCTCAGCCCCGGGGAGACGCCGCCACCACTGCCTCGCTCAGCAGCGGCAACATCCTCCCGCTCGCTCGCTGGCAAATTGGATCCAGCCTTGACATTTTAAAGCTGCTTTTTCGCTGCCCGAGGCATCGTGCGCAAGGAGAGAGTTGGCGGCGCGCAGCGCCACACTAGCCCCGCTCAGCAGCAGCCAAGAGGAAGGGAAGGGAAGGGAGGGGTGAGCCTAGTCCCCACTACCGTAAAGTTCAGAATAGCACCTCAGCAAATGCTGGGCACGAAATCCGACGCCATGACTACAGTGTATGACTGTAGTCACGGCGTGCCCACAGAGATGGCTCGGCGTGCCGGCAATGGCACGCGTGCCACGCATTCGCCATCACTGTTCCAGAACAACATACTAGCCTTTCTCTGCTGGGCTTACACCGACATGCTCATCAGTCATCTTCCACCACCAAGTGCCTGTGATCCAACATTTGCCTGCACCACTTTTGAACCCCTGCTGCCAATGTGCAAATGCTAAACATGCAGATTGGGGGGGGGGGTCAAAGACCTTCTCTACCAGTCTGTACAGGATTTCTTTGTAACCTACATGCAGCAGGCTCTCATATGGAGCAGAAAGCAGAAGAGTGGATTCATTCTCATTTCTATGGATATAGAGAGTTCAGATGCGCTGCAGCCACCCCACAACTGCTTCTCGAAGGGGGAGGGACTACAACTTCATTCAACTACGTTTGCAGACCGGGCATCAGTCTTGCTATCTCTTATTCTAATCAATCAATCGTCAATCAATCCATCATTGTATTCAGCTCATTCTTTCTTTTGTATCATTTATTACTTTCAGTAAAAGTTCTCCTTAGATGGAAACATTAATCCATCTAGTTGTCTAAGGAATACTCTTCTTCCACAAGAAATCTGGCATTGCAGAACCATTAATCTCTGCTATATTCCAGTTTTTATTGCAATTCTCAGTTTCACAAAAGGAAACCAATCATGCTGACAATTTCATCCATTAGATCACAATACTTTTAATTCTTCTTCTTGAAACTCTGATTAAATCTTCTTGACTTTCTATCTTGCTTACCCACACATTTCCCCCCTTCAATCAATTATTATTTGCACTGCATAGGTCATCAATACCCTATCATCATCTAATACAAACCATCTGTTGTGTATAACTTGAAACCCAACATACTAATTAAGTTGGTGAAACTAAAGAAGTTTTTTTTATTTTAATCTGTCAAGAGAACTAACAACTCACACACATACAAAAGTGAAATAATTATTGCTTTTTCTAATGGGCAACCCACAATAGTAACATCAAAAAAAGAAGGAGCTATAATTCAAATTAAGACTTATAAAAGAAACATTGAAAATTGCTTTACTTATTATAACTGTCTAATTTGAAGATACATGAAATCTAGAAGTATTAAATTAAATAACTCCAAGTTAATAATTTTATCTTTCATTTAGGAAGTCTGGCGACGTGGAGTTTGCTCATAAAACAGAAAACCTGTGGGACAAGGTGAAGAAGAACATAGTAGCTAATGTTTCCTAGATGAAAGACTTGAGGAAGAATTAACACTAGGGTAATGGTTAATGGGTTAAAGATCTGCTCTGCTGCGCCGCTTCTCGCAGTGCGGAGTCTTTAGCCTCCCCCCCCCCGAGGGAGGCAGAAGGCAAGCCATGAGAGGCTCGGTCAGCGATTGGCTGGGCTGGGTCACATTGGCAGGCAACGGCTGTTCCTAAGTAGCAGGGCTGGCAGCCCAGCTGGCTTTTCCAGCATGCTGATCTGACGCCTCTGACTTTGTATCAATTCAGGGCGGTTTTTCACCGGGGCCTGTCACTGCTGGGTTTGGCCCAGAGCGAGTTTGGGCTTCATTCCTTCAGGATTGGGGCAGCCTCGGCGGTGTCGGCTCTCGGGCTGTCTGCTGAGGTGATACGAGGGATCGGTCGCTGGCATTCTGGAGCCTTTTGAGGCTATATTCGAAAGTAGTTGGTCGGGCGGTGGCCCTTGGCGACCAATTTTGCTGTCTTCTCCCCGGCCAGGCGGGCTGGGTGCTCAGTTAGGAGCGCGAAGCCCAGAGAGGGGGAGATGGCTGTGGCCTGCGGGCATTGGTAGTGGCCCACCGGGCCCGTTCTGTTAGCTACAGTTGGCTAGGTTCTGCAGATAATTCTGTCTTGTTCTCTCTCTTTCAGAGTACTACTGCCCTGCGCCCGAGAGGGTCCTTTTATGCGGGCACTCAATCCTGTTCTGGTCCAGGAAGAAGGCGGCTGCCTCCAGTTACGGTGATCAACTGGGGCTCAGCAGCTTCGCCAGGGTGAGTTGGGCTGCCGATGAGGCATGCCCAGTGGCCAGCTCTTACCCCTAGTGCAGGAGTTCCTGCTTACCCATCCATCACCCCAGGTGTTAGTTCTGCATTTGGGGGAAAACGATCTGTGCCAGAGGACTTCAATGTCCCTGTGGCTGCAGATCCGCCAGGATTTAGCTGTCATTGCCCAATGGGGCCCGGGATTCGGTTCCTGTAGTCCCACATGCTTCCCTGTAGGGCAGTGGTTCCCAAACTTTTTTGACTCGCGGCTCCCTTGACCTCCCTCACCGTTAGCCGTGACTCCCCATTACAGTGCATGGAAGAAACAGGCACTCTTTACATGCTCAGAGGCACCCTTTCTTATATGTATGTGTATATGTATGTGTATATTCCCAAAATGAGCCCTAAAGTGGATTTTCCATGCTTATGCTGAGCAGCAGCTAAGCCAGGAGTGCGCAGGGTGGGGTTGGGATACTGCCCTCCCTCCATTGGCAGGCCTGGGTAGAGGGCACTGATGTCGTCTGTGTTAGTCCTATTCATGGCAAGAGAAACATCAAAGCATGGGAGGGAAGCATTGGTCATGCCTCACCCCAGTTGCACGAGAGAGAAAGCTAGCTCCTTTTGGTAGCATCTTTGCAAGATGAAAAACAGATTCTTATACTGCCTGGCAGTTTCCGGGGGTGGGGTGGGGTTGTCCCAGCAAATAGAGTGGGGAACTAACTTAGAGGTGGGTCAGAAAGGAAGGAGAGAAATCCTAATAATTAATCAACCAAACTAAACATAGAAATCAAAGACTGTATGTAAAGCAGAACCTGCTCTGCACCATTTTCAATTGCAGTTCTTGCATTTGTTTTGTGTTTGCTTTCTTAAAAACATTCAACGGAAAGAAAATACTTTACTTGCCAATTGCAATGTCTGAATGAAACCTGAATGAAAATACCTTATCTGCAAACATACAAGAGAGACAACCTCCTGTCTCCAGCTCTCTCAGCTTGAGTACTTAACGACTTGTTAATCTTCTTTAACATAAGATAAGCGGGCTCATGCTGTGGTTAAAAACAAGACGTGGAAACAAACCTGAAGTGTTTTGAAATTAACTTTGAGTAACCCGATGTGAAAAGGCAGCTTTTCCGGACCTTTCTTTTTGCTCTCTCTCTCTCTTGCAAGCAAGAATATGTGTTAATTAAAAGATTAACACGACGCCCCTGTCTGCTTTTGATGACGCACTTGGGAGTCATGCCTCACACTTAGAGAACCTCTGCTGTAGGGTATGGCGGGAGGGGGCGTTCATCCTAGGGCCATAGATCTCACCAGGAAGAAGGTAAATGCCTACCTGGGGTGGTTAATGCGCCGGAACGGTGGAAGAATCGTGGCTCACCAGATACGATGCGGTGGAGCTGTTCTGGGGGGATGGGGTGCACCTCAGACCTGGGTGCTGAGCTGTTCTTGTGAGACCTGCAGAGTGCTTTGCTTAATGTTTGATCCGGTGGGGCTGGGCGATCAAGTGCTAGGCTGGTCACCCAATATGGCAGGTGGTGTGCGGGTATGGGTAGGTAAGGCTTGACAGGGATCGGCGTGCACCTGGAGCTCGGCAAGGTCAGGAAGTGAGCCAAGACCGCTCATTAACGACGCTTGCACGGGTCGGTGAGGCAGGTTGGCGAGCCTCCTGGCTGGAGCAGGTGAGGCCCATCAATGGCTTGGCTAGTATGGGTCTCAAAACCTGTTCAGCTATCTCAGCCCTTTGGGGTTGGCTATGATAGGCTCCCCCGGGCTCTGTCCAGGGGGGCCTGGAGCCGGGGTGTTTGATGCCAAAACAAGCAGGGGGAGGAAGATGGCTAGGCCCATTTTCCCCGACCAGTGCTCGCACGCCTTTGGGGGTGGGTTAGTTTACCCACAGCGTTTGCCTCTGCAGGTTTAATTTGTTAAGGTTAAAATAAAGCGACCATTTCTCCATAAAGTGACTTGTCTGGTATCTTCATTGGGGGGTGTAAGGGTGATACCAGTTTAAGGGTCAAAACAGCTTGGTTCAGTTTGAATGGATGAAGGTGGTTCTGGGGGCTGAGAACTAATACATGCTCAAGGGAAAAATCATAGTTCAGTGAAAGCACATATCCCTTTCACATAAAAGGCCTAGATGGGCAGTCCAATCCTAATCCGACGGGTGGCCCAGGGCCGCCCGTTAGATCCTAACCCCTGGGCCACTCTGGAGCGGCCCAGAGGTCTAATCGGGGGAAGGGGATGCTCAGATTTCCACCAGCTAAGGAGGCCGTGTAATGGCCACGCCAGCTGGAATGGGGACGGGGATATGGCAGATGCCATTCCTGCCTCCTCCCGGGCCGGCACGGCCAATAGCCCCCCTCTCTCGCCACCCAGGCCGCCCATGCGGCCGCGAAGGGATCCCTTACCTTCCTCCAGCGGCCGCATGGGCGATCCAGCACCGGAGTAAGGGCTGCTGGCCTAGTGCCGGTGGCCCTTACTCCCGAGTCATCGCGAACATGCTTTATGACACATGCGTGACGGCTTCCGGCGGTGGAGCACTCGCTCTGTTGCCGGATTACTCCAGAGGATTGTGCTGTTAGTCCCTCGCATCTCCAGTTAGAACTGGGAAAGAATCTCATTTGGGTACGTGCTGGTAGTAGAAAACTACCACCAGCATGGTAAGGCCACATGGGTTAGAAAACGGCAGTAGAATACTGTGTGTGCTTGGTTCTATCCTGTTTTATTAGCCACCTAGTGAGTTAATGGCAGAGGCAAGACTAACACCAGAGAAATTCTGCTCTGCAGCTTTATCTTTTAGCCACCACATTGTGCCAGCAAACTGTGATGTACACAGACATTTCTTTTGTCCTACTGACATCTCTGGTCAAACAGGTTTTGCAGGTTTCTGAAACAATACAGCCTACAAAAATCATGTGCTGGAGAAGGTTGTGAAGTGAGATTGTACCTCATTGATAATGATGCCTTACATACCACGTTCCAACTCTCTGAAAAACACCTGGTTCTATCTAATCACCCATGGTCCCCCTGTGAAAATGTTCAATACAGCATGGTAAATAGGTTTCCATAAAGAAACTATAAGAATTACAAAGAAATGTAGCTTCAAATTCAAATTAGAAAGGAGGAAAGGGCAACGGAGTATTCAATTTGGACCAATGAGCTAAAATAACATGATGAGTCCCTGCTATTTAAATAACTCATTATGGTCGATTTTCTTTTTCATTATGCTTGACGCTTTTGAAACTGAACTTCCTTAGACTTATTAGCCAGCTGCAGTGGGATGGACAGACAAAACCTCTGAGAAACACTAGCAAATAACATCCACACTAAGGTCTGAACCACTGAAATTACAGTTATATTGGCAGCTGACTTTCGAAATAAAATTAGCTTCTGGGCTGATTAAACTGTAAAGGATTTCTAGTTGCTTGGTTATGGGGTAGATCAGGGATCTCCAAAATTTTACGACCATGGGCCGGATGGGCATGATCGACAGGCCTGCCTGGCTCATAGCTCTGCCCCTTCCAGAACCCCCACCCCTTCCAGCCACATCAGTGAAGCATGATCGGCCACTGGGGAGCTGCTCATCAACCACCGCAGCCTCCCGTGGTCTTCACAGGTAGGTGCAGGGAGCCGGCGGGGGAGGGAGGCCACTGCAGGCCACATTGGCCTGCCTGCCGCGACCTGGATTTGGCCTGTAGGCTGTAGTTTGGAGACCCCTGGGGTAGATGAATAAAAGGCACTAATATGGGTTTAGTGGAATTATCCGCTTTTTAAAAAGACTTTTATTCACATTGCTCATGCATTTTTGTCTGAGCGATGCACAGAATAACTAAAGCATGTTGTAAATGATGTATGAAATGAAGTCCTGAAAAAGTCCAGAAAAGCAACGAGGACTGGAGCTTTTCATTCCCATTGGTTTAGAAACAGGATACTTCATGTAAGATCAGCTGCAGTAGCAGAAAAGATCAATACACTTCTGGTTGGGGTGGGTGAGTGAATCTACATGGAAATTTGTTATGAACGCACACGAAGTGAAAACATTTTGAATATTTTACCCTGCAAGGAATCCACATACAAGTTGCTTTGGCGTAAAGAGTGCATAACAATATTATGCGTCTGGATGAAAAGAGGAAAGGTTGCAGTTCTCAAATAGTTTTCTCATTGTACAATACAGTACTGGACTAATCCAGGGGAAGCAACTTGAGTACCAAAACATCACAATATCAATTACTTTTCGGTATAAGCCATCTGCTCCAATCTACTGAGTGAAAGCAGACAGGAAATCATGCTTTTAAACATGGTGATGCTTGACGATTATCTGTCGGTCAGCTGAGAGGCGTTGTGGTGTAATGCTCTGGGTGTTGGATGTAACCTGTAGTTGTTGTTCAGTCGTTAAGTCGTGTCTGACCCTTCGTGATCCCATGAACCATATCCCGCCAGGCCTTCCTGTCCTCCACTATCTTCCTGAGTTCGCTCATTTTCATGTTCGTTGCATCGATGATGCTGTCTAACCATCTCATCCTTTGCCTTCCCCTTCTCCTTTTGCCTTCAGTCTTTCCCAGCATCAGAGTCTTCTCCAGAGAGTCCTCTCTTCGCATTAGGTGGCCAAAATATTTGAGCTTCAGCCTCAGTACCTGTCCTTCCAGGGAACAGTCAGGGTTGATTTCATTTAGGATTGACTGATTTGATCTCCTAGCATTCCAAGGGACTCTCAACTAGGAAGAACCTATTTCAAATCTTGCTCAGGCATGGGGCTTGCTAGGTGGCCTTGGGTCAATTACTATTTTACAGGGATGTTGTGAGGATAAAATGGGGGAGAGGAGCCATGAAACCAACAGTGAGCTCCTTGGAGAAAGGGTGGTATATCAACATAGAAATTTAAACTTCATTTGCCTTCATTACCAATCAGTTGGATGTTAGGGCTATGTTCATGCAGCTCTGCCAACCCATGCATGCTCTGTTGAATCAAAGCCATTGACTTACAAAAAAAAATAGCACAGCTACAAGCTAGAATGTTAGAATGTTCTTCATATTCCGGTTAGGGAGCTCACTCCATTAACACCTTTGGCCGGCTGGCTCTGTACCTTCTGTTTGAAAAAGTTCATGGGAATGAATGAAACATTGCAGTATTAAATGTTTTTAAATAGTTTTCATTGTATACTGGTACTTTTGTATGGCCTTTAATTCCGAAGAGATGCTACATTCATTCTATATTGTTGCTGGCCATAAAAGCTTTAGATTTTACTAAAAATAGTATATTTTATTTTATTTTATTTCTGTATTTATATACAGATTGCTCTTCAGATATTATTCAAGGCGGTTTACATAGGCAGGCTTATCTAGATCCGATAAGGATCTTTACAATATTGCTCTGTATAGAACCCTAAAATTCCAGCTGTTTTCCTCCATGGTGTAGTCATCTTCACTAGCTGCTGAACACAAGCCTCGAGCTCTCCGCAGATCATGCTGAACAGGGAAACATTTTTCCAATTGTCATCGCTCTGTCACTGACATTCTTAGCATTCCAGCCAGTCTGTTCTCTCACCGCACCACGCAACAGCGTCTCCTCTCTGCCACCAAGGGTCATGACAGCTTATCAGTGACTTCCTGGTCTCCCTTCCAGCATGAAAACTGACTGTTCCTGCTTAGCTTCCAGCAGTCTTCAGGCAGTTCAACCTCGGGACCACACCTCCTGTTTTAATACAGTTTTAATACAGTATTAATATAGTTTTAATACAGGGGTTCTCAACCCCTTCCCAGTCAGGTACCACCTCCAGCGCCACTCTCCTGCTGTGTGCGTACTACCGGAAGTGACTGGTTATGACATAATTGCCAGTTACTTCCAGGTTTTCAGAGGCCAGAAAATGCAGGTAGGAGGCTCTGGGCGGGATGGGCAAATGGGCAGCCCTTTGCCCTCAGAAAATGTACTGCACATGCGCGAAAAACGTAAATCTTCACGTTTTGAGCCATTGGGCCTTTCTCAGAAGGCCCTGGAGCGCTGGCCGAGCCGGCCGAAGAGAGGAGCCGCCAGCAGCGGCAAGTACAGCCGCGCTTGGGGGGGTGTTTGGGGGGTCACCCTAGGGTGGGGGGTTGACGCGCATCTAGTGACACCATTGGGTACTAGTACCACTGGTTGAGAACCCCTGGTTTTAATATATAACTTTCTTATTGCTTTGGGTCCCATTTCTGTGAAAATTAACTTCAAACTTTCAAGCCTTCAGGATACACTTTGCAGGTTGATTTGTCTACCGAGAAAGCCCTGAACATTGAAAGAATTTGGGGACATGCTGTAATACCGTACATGCCATCAGGTCATGCAGGCACTTAAACATCACCTCATGTAGACTGATAATAATGCATTATAGGAGATAGCTGTAGCCGCACACTGCAGGGGGAAAGGAGAAGTGGAAAAGCTTTTTCACTAATAACCAGAGTGAAGAACCCCAAAAAGCTTCTCAGAAACCTCAGTGTTCCCTGAATATAATTTGAAAACCACTACAGTAAAAATAGCCAGCACTTGTGCCTCCAAGACTATTGCTGGCAAGCATAGACAATGGAGTCATGTGGCCTACCAGCCCAAGAAGACTTTACAAAGCAAACTTGGATTGCAAAATGTTTATCTACAAATCTGAGTGACCAAGGGCCCAATTCTATCCCACACCCATCCATAGCAGGCAACACTGCCGACAGACCATGCACTGCATGCTATGAGGGGAGGCAATCAACTGACTTCGGAGAGGTAAGTAAAACGTTTTCTTACTTACCTCCCCGTATAGGCTGCCGGGCCTCCATTGGGTCTCCTTGGACTTATGCCAGCTATTTTGCTGGCATAGGTCCGAGAAGACCTGGGATGGTTCAGGGTGGAGAAAGGGGGATAGGATCTTGGTGTGCATCACTGCCACTGAGGTCCTCCCCCTCCTGCCCCCTGCCTGGCCTGTTCCCTGCCATCCATGATCCTCTCCCAAACCGCCCTCGCTGCTGTCGTCTGCTCTGGCAGGGCATCTTGGAGCTTCTGTCGCATCTGCACCAGCAACCCTGAAGCGCCATTTACAATCTGGGATTCCAAGACACCTGATGCTTACCCATCTGGTTGTTCTGCTGCCACCGGTTGCCAGGGCACTCCCTTCTGGTAACCTGGTGCCCTGTCAAAATTTTGAGTAGAATTGAAGCAGAAACAACGTAGCTCCTCAAATGAAACTGGACTTATTTACAAAGGACACTTTGGTAGCAATCTTTCTCTCAAATAGTTTTGCAATGTGATTCAGCAGTGATACAGCTCAGTGATTTTAGTGCAGTGATCTAGTATTTAGTGTAGTTTCAGTTCCAACTCCAACATCTCAAAATGAATTGCTTGGAGTTTGTGTTTATATATACACTTTGGGGCTGCTTAGCTCCTCCCAGTTGGCCACTTGGGAAGGAATGGTTCGGGAACCAAATTGCCTTTCCTGCAGTTTTTTTTAACTTAAATGTCTTTCTTTGGAGGAAAACAAAGTTTGAATTCTAAACAACTGCACACAAATAGAAAAGGAAACAGTTTAACAATTCATGACACTGACGACGGCGAGATCCTGGGGAAGTTTCCAGCACTGGAGCAAGCGCTCCAGCGCCGGAAGCTGTCGCAAACCTGCCGTAAGGCACATTTGTGCCTCCTCGGGAGTAAGCCTTGCGCCAGCCTCCCTCACACCAGCACCAGGATGTGCATACGGCCAGCGGCAGAAGGTAAGTCCTCCGGCTGCATGGGCGGTCCAGTGGGTGAGGGAGGGGGATACCGTCAACCATATCCCTGTCCCCGCTGGGCCGGCTCGGCCATTACATGGCCTCCTCCGACTTCCACCAGCTATTTAGCGAGTGGAAATCCGAGGAGGCCGATAGGTCCTGCCCCAGTTTATACCCGGAGAAGGGAATGAGCATCCTCTTCCCCGAGTAGACCTCCAGCCCGCCGCATGGCAGTCCAGATGTCAAAATCCTGTGTAGGGATCCGTGCCTGATCCTTACACAGGATTTTGCAGTGAGTAAGGTGAAATCCTACTGATGGTGGGAGTGTGTGTTTGTGTGTGTGTGCGTGTGCGCGCGCGCGTGTGTGCGTGTGCGAGAGATAGAAAATATTACCTACTAGCCATAGGATTCTCAGCTCTGACTTAAGCTATTACTGGATTTATTTTTTTCAACATGATGTAAAAGTTGGAAATTCCAGAGGGCATATTAAAATATCCAGGATTGATTTCTGGGGACCCCAAGATAATCTTGCAAGGTTCGCAACCTTAACCAGCCCTCATTACTTGAACCTTTCTATATTCAGTTCAGATGGTTCACTCACATTCATTCATTAACCTTATCCAGGAAGAAATGTTCCTAATATCATTGGTTGTTTCACCCTGGATAAATCTTACACTGAATTTTGTGCACTTTAAAAACATCTAAAAGATACATGATTACTTCCAAAATTACCTGCTCTTTTCATCCACAAAATGATAAACCCTAATTTTTCTTCTTCATTATCAAAGACAGATGGCAAACAATTAATAATGTTTTGACTGTAGTAGTTTATAATTTCCTCTTGCCTTTCTGCTTCTATAATTAATTTCATAAGACTGGTTAACCATTTCATAATTCATCAGTTAGGTGTGTGTATATATAAAAAGACCTTGAGGCTGCAATTCTAGCTACACTTACCTGGGAGTAAGCCGCCTTGGCTATAATGGAACTTATTTCTGAGTAGACATGCATAGGATTGGGCTCTGAATTTCATTTATTTGAAAGATACACTGTAAAGGTAGGGGCTACTTTTTTCTTGCTTGCATTAAATATAGATCATCCTATATGTTCATATAAACAATTAGACCACTATCTAATTTAAGGACAAGAGCATTTTGTAAATGTTGCCCACCTTATGTAATATATTAATGCTAGAACACCCATTCATATGAACTAAGGTGTTGCTGTTAGCCAGAGGTTAAGTGGAATTGTCTGTTAGTATTATCTGGCAGGCAGAATAAAGCACAGGCTTCAAAGTTTGCGTCTAATAGAAAGCACTTTTATTGAAACGTCAACCATAATGAGTGCCTACAGGCAGATCTAGTTGTAATACCTTCTTAAGAATCAGCTAGAAAAACCTTAGTAGAAGCTAAAGAAATCAGACAAATATTTTAACCATTGGTCCTCCACTGAAACTGGAGACAGAAGTCTTTTTGCCTTATCCCTGCTTGTACAAGGCAAGGTGGGAAATTCCAAATTCCTCATTGAGTGTGGTCTTAAGGAAGGGGTAGTTCCTGTATAGTTGGGGCTGCCTGCCATTGTAAGCCCATTGCACGGCTGAGCCTGCCAGGAGCAAAAAAGGACCCTGAACAGTTTTCATCATGGTGTTCTTTGGACCTTCGACTCACCAAACTTATCTTTTTGTGGAAGTCATTTATACAGCACTAGAAGGCTCCCATTTATAGCAGGCTGGGCAGGTCTAGGCCTGGTCTGTGCCTAGATAGGGGACAGATGGGATACAGATACCTTGTAGACCAGGGGTTCTCAACCCCTTCCCGGCTGAGTACCACCTCTGGCGCTACTCTCCTGCTGTGTACCACCAGAAGTGGCTGGCGATGACATCATTGCCATTTACTTCTGGGTTTTCAGGTTTTTGGAGGCCAGAAAATGCAGGTAGGAGGCTCTGGGTGGGTGGGACGGCCCTTTTCAGCATTCCCGAGAAGCTCGGCCAAAGGCAGGAGCCTCTCGGGAGTGAAAATGAGCTGCAGAAAGCACCATGTTGGAGCGGGGTTCTGGTGATCCGGTGGTCTGAGTACCACAAGCAGTCAGCCGAAGTACCACTGGTGGTACTAGTACCACTGGTGGTACTAGTACCACTGGTTGAGAACCTCGCCTGGCATGAGCCAGATAAAGGATCTGGGATTACAGCCACCATCAGCTAAGCAAGTGAGGTGCCTGGTCATGCTTAGATGGGAGACTCTTGGGAATCCACGGGCTTTTAAAAAAAATATGTCTTGTTTGTCACACATAGCTACGCCCCATAAAAACACAAAAACCACCCCCCATATAGGTTCAATTAAGGCAATGGTAGTTCGATTGAAGGCCTTGTAGTAGACCAGCATTGAAGACCAAATGATGGTTGCAGACTTGTCAGTGGTAACCAGGTGAGAATGTGGGGATCAGGACCCTTGTGTGGGGCTGTGAGATGATGAAGGGCATGCCAGCTGCCTTACAGCATGGTTCAAGCATGATCCCTGGAATAGTCAAGTAGGACCAGTCTGAGGTGCCTTGGCACCCAACGTTGGGGCAATAAGGAGTTCCTGGGAGGGTCTTCAAGGCTGGCAGCCACCCACAACAGGGGTTCCCCCCTCCATAGTTCTACCCCTAGTTGCCACTAGCTAAGTTTCAGATTGGTGTGGCACACATAGGAGGGGTCCCCCATGTTACCTTAGTGGATGAGCTGTCTCCTCCTATAGAAGGAGACGGAAGGGTTGTAAAGGTGGCATGCTTATAGGAGAGCAGTATGTCCCTGCAATCAGCTTGTGTACTAATATTGCTTTATCTTTCATCAGTGCATTGGAAGATTGGTTTTTGAATAGCTATAATCACATTTCAAAACCAAGTGCTTCACAAGTGACATTTACTTAAAGCTTCTCCTTTTATGTCACTACTACTTTATCCCATATAACATGAAAGGTTTAATCTGTACACCTTCTGACATTCATTCAGCTGGAAAGCTATTGTAATATGGAAATCTAAGTCACGTAGGAAAGATCAAAAGTGATTGGCAACAAGTTAACAGATTATAGTTCAACAAAAAGAATCTTCTCACCCGGTTCAAGGGAATCGCAGCAGGGAACTGCATTCTTGGACAGTAATTAATATTTTACTTTAATGATCAGACATTTGGAGGAAGACGGTAGGAGTGAAGAAAAAGAATCTTAATCACAACACTTAAAAATCGTCTGTAGCAAGGCATTAGCAAATTGGCTCTAATTTGTGGGTCATTTAAGAACCCCATCTTAAATATTTCTACTGACATAGTATTACTTGGTTGATACTTTATTTCTGTTAATTTCCTCTGATTCAAGGTGTGCAGGAGACACATTAGATGATGCTAGGTGCCTCCCTGGAGACCAAAGGGTCAGACCAGTAACATGACTAGTTTCAAGGGCTGATGATGGCAAGCGACCACAGATCCAAAGGCCAGGAAGGCCACACTTTGCATTGGGACCATGCAACCACCGCTTATCCTTAATTTAAACATGGAGTTCAGTGCTCCAGATTTGAATGGAGCTTTGTTCACTCCTTAAATGTCAATGGAGTCAGTGGCATTGCTGGAGGGGCTGCAGCACCGTAAGTGGTGCAAGGCACTGCACCACACCTTGCAAACTGGTGTAACACAGCTCCTCCCACTCGCCCCCGGAGCCATACTGGTGGTGAAGGCAATGGCTCCGGGGGCAAGTGGGAGGGCCTGCGTTACACTGGTTTGCAAGGCGCGGTGCAGTGCAGTGCAGTGCAGTGCAGTGCACCACTTATGGTGCCACACCCACTCCTGCAATGCCACTGAATTGAGTTTTCACTCCTCCAAAAATATACAGGAAGTTTTCCAGCTCCAAATCCAGCTGGAATAGCATATCAGTATTTGTTTGTTTGTTTGTTTGTTTGTTTGTTTCTTGTCCAGAGCCATTTTCCTGGACTCCTGAGTTGGGGTGGAAAGAGTTTTTTGTAAAACGAAGGAAAACCTTCACACCTCCACCAATCCTAGGTGGAACAACTAGGAACAACCCAGAATCCATCTAGCTACTGCACCCCCAACTGAAAGGGGAGGCAGGGGTTCTTTACTAGCAAAAAACAACTTCCTGATTGAGTCACCCCACCTAAGAATCCCACAGGATTCTATGGGGTAAAAATCTATAAAAAAAAAAAAATCTGAGCGCTTGAGCCTCGTGGTCTTTGTTTCCCCATCAGTTGCTCACTATCCCGCCTTGCTGTTTGTATGAACCAAAACCTATAAACCTCTTGGCATTAGAGACTCATGTCAGAAGCGGTGGCTGGAGGGGGGCGGGGTGGTGGTGGTGGGTGGGCGGGGGGTGTCAATGCGGCAGGCGGGCGTGTCAAAGCAGGTGGCGGGGTGAAACGGGCCGTTTCAGCGGCACGAGTGGGCAGCAGCGACGGGTTTGGCCTCCCGCCTGCCCTGCACCTCTAAGCCATGGAAAAACAGCAGCAGCAGCAACAGCACTTCCAGCACTGGGGGGGAGGGCGGTCATAGCTCCGCTTCTGACTCGTGTTGTTGGCTCCATTATTTGTTTGTTCTCACTTCACCCATTGCATCTTGCCTTGCTGTTGGAGTGTTACATAGGCAATAGGCAACATGGCTGTTTGAGAGCAGATGTAATCCTTCTAGTTAATGAATATTAGTTGCTTAAGCCTTCTCATGGTGAAGATCACATTGCTTCTAAAGCCACTGCCCTGCAATTTAGAATTACATAAAATCAATCGCACTCCTACTGTGCCTCACTGTTTGATTAATTCTGCAACACATTGTGAAGTATGGCATGTTTTTTGTTAGTTCAAATCTATAGAAGTTGCAAAATGTAAGATTAGTGAGGGTTTGGTTGTGGTACAAAATACCAGTGGGCAGTACTTTAAAAGTTGCCCGACTTCACAAAGACGATACAAATTCCAATTGACTTCATATTTCTGAACTGGCTGTGTAGGATAGGCTGCCTGACCCACCAAATCAAATGAAGCCCACAAGCCCTGTACTGAGGCCTTTCAAGTGCTTAATGATGCAGGTTCTTAACCTTAATTTTTGGAATTCCAGGAAGGCAGAAAAAACAGGAGGTTCTTTGGGCTACTAGTACACTCCTATTCATGGGTTTCATTTGGCACAGAGGTCAGAACTTCAGAACCAGCTGAAGCTGTGCAGGCCTAGTATGGATGATTTCAACTCTACTGGTTCTCCCATGAGCACTTTCAGATTTTGAGGACAATCAAGTGCCACACTGTTTAATAGCTACAAGTTGAATTGGCATGTAAAAAACCTAGATGGCATAATAGAAGGGGAAAAGATGATTGGGGTATGACTGAGCCAAGGTTAACTATGAATTGTTTAATTTACGGCACAGTCCTATCCTCAGGATACAATGGCGGATCTCAAGATCTGCCATCATATCACATGGACCACCATCTCACGAGCCACTCGGACAGTGGGTGGTTTGCTGCTGATGGCCAGAAGCAGGCTGTAGTCCAGGAATCAGGGCAAGTAAGATAGCGGCGGGAGAGGATCGGGCTAGGGATCGGGCCAGGCTGGGGGCGCGTTAGGGACAAGGTGGGGGCAGTGATGTCTGTAAGATCCAGAACCCCCATTCCAGGCCCAACACACACACTCCATTGGCCTAACACAGTTATGCCAGCAAAATAGCTGGCGTAGATCTGAGTAGGCCCAATGTGGATCAGACAGCGGCAGAGGAAATAAGTAAAACATTTCTCTACCTGCCGGCCTGGTCCCCAGCTAGCCCAAGGGATGCAGCGAAGGCTGCATCAGCATCCCTGCATTGCACAGGCCAGCCAAGGATAGGATTGGGCCCTTAATCACGTGAATCTGTTACTTTGAATGCAATGGGAGGTTTTTTATTGCTGTTTCTTAACCCTTAACTTTGCCTGAAGTGTATCTAATATTTATGATGTTGGTATTTGTCTAAAGCTTAGAGTACCAACAATATCCCAAAACATGACCAACATAAGGTGGAATTCAGCTGTGTATTGCTACAACAAAAGATCCATTGAAATATTGACATTGAAATATTGAGATCAAGATCCATTGAAATATTAACAATAACAATAGCAAATATTGTGTAGTGATTACACCCATAATTTCTAATGCAATAGAAATACAGTATATAGCTTGCTAAAGATCAATGTCACACACATATGAAAGCTAATATTTTATGGCCTTGATTGTAGTGGAAATGCTACGTGCAGGAAATGATATTGGGACGGGTAGCCCAATCCTACCCAAATCCCCCCCCCCCGGCCAATGCAACCATGCCACTGGAGCATCCTGCATCCTGCAGGGGTGCAGTCCCAGAGGTCTGCTCCAGGAAAGGGGACATTCTATTGGCAGGGAGGCAAGCCCTCGCCACCCTGCTGGGTCTATTCAGACCTGGACTCAGGAAGTCATATCAAGGCCGAGAAGGGGGGTAGGATATCAGTGGCATTACCCCCTTCTCTATCCTTCCTCCTTCCCACCCCAATCTCCGCCCTGTTCCTCCTCCTCTCTCAGAAGCGTCGTCAGGGTAGGGGCGGGGGGCCCCTGGGCTCCAAGCACATGTGGTGGCGCGAGGGGGGTGAACATGCCTGCTGGATGCATCACCAATGCTGCTCTCGTCTTCGTTTGGCCCTCCCGCCCACCCTGGAGCCGTTTGGCTCCAAAAAGGTAAGCCAAACAGGGGGGGTGATTGAAGGTGCAGCGGCGGCGCGTGCGTGTGAAAATGACATCACGCCCCCAGGGGGCGTGGCATGTGGCATTATGTGGGGGGCTGTCGTGTTGGCGGGGGCCCCCCACAGAAGGGGTTACGGTCGCCACTGTCCTCTCTGCCTCCGTCCTGCCTCCCGAGCTGACTTACAGGCACCAGAGGGCTTGGACAGACAACTGGCACTCCACCGGGGCCATTTGCCAGTTGCGGCAGCAGCCCAGCTGCATGAAATAGTTCTGGTAGCACAAGGCCCCATTAGGATTCGGCCGAAAATTTCCTTTCTTGTGTAAAAGAATGCATGTTGAAGATCAGTAAAGGGATAATGTTTTGGCTCAAGGGTCACACGGAGGGTATGGGAATTGAACGGAGGGTCATATATTGCATGCTTGTTATAGTTACCATCATAACGTTGATTCCAGTTCTGTAAAACATAGTATGCATTATTTTTAGAACACACAAGATCAACTGTTCATTTGTTCATTCGTTCATTCTTTTCTTTTTCCTGCAGGTCTCATTCCTGAATTTGAGAAGATCTTGCTTTCTCTCTAGTTTGTGACTAGCAACCCAATCCTAACTAAATCTCCCCACCCCTACTGATGCAGCCACAGCAATGGAGCTCCTGTGGGGGGAGGAGTCAGGAGGCTTTCTCTAGGTAAGAGATCCTGGGGCAAACCTCCAATGCCTCAATGGGTCTTCTCAGATCTGCATCAGCTAGTTTACTGGTGCAAGTCCAAGGAAAGTAAGGGAGAGCAAAGGGGAGAGGGAATGGGGTTGATCTACCCCTGTTCTGCCTCCCAGCCACCCCCTCCCCACCCAAAAACTCCCCATTCTTCTCCCTCCCAGCCCTGTTCCACCCACCCCGAACCTGCCACCAGCTTACCATTACTGCTAGAGGTAGCTGGCAGCAGCAGCGGGCTCTAGGTTGGATTGGATTGTGTAGCTCTTTTAGACCTATACTACTACTAGATGGGTCGCACACTCATCTCAATGGTCAAATGGCATGTACCTGTGCCCTTCTTCCATGCACACATAGCAACACTGTATGTGGGAGTGAAATTGCTACATTTGTGTGGGCAGTGCAATGTCTGTATACACAGTAGAAGGATCTGAAGGGCAGGTTGTGAGCCATGGAGCAGAGCTGTGAGCGTTCTAGATCTGAAGCTCTTGCAGACCAGGCCCAGCTTCTAGGCCTTGCTTCCCCCCCCCCTGCTCTTGAATATGGCTTCTGTCCTTTTAAAATCATGCCTACTATATGCATGCAACAACTGAAAGCATGGTTTATTATTAGGGCTAGCTAAGTTGGGTGGTAAAGCATGCTTATGTTTAAATCAAGTTTCACGTAAATTATGCATAGGTAATTAATTGTCCATTATTCATTAATAGACCTGAGAGCAGAGATAAGCTGAGTAGTGGGATCTGACTCAATTTATGCTATTGCTCCACAGAGTCACAGAGTTCCATCTTGAACACAATGAAATTGTGGTATGAGATGTAAATAATTACATTTCATAAACAGCGAAAAAAGGAATCTAAGCAACGGGAAAATAATGAAGCTTATAATACTTTAAAAGGCCTAAAATTAAACACTTTCGTGGAACGCTGCCACTATATGATTAATGTCCTCATACAATGCGCACAATCAATAATTCCCAAGCACCAACGAAGAGAGAGAGAAAATGAAGCAATTAGCACAGCGTTGCTGCCTCAAGCATCGCTCCGTGAATCAGAATGCTAATCCCAGGCGTTCTCATGGATCAGTGCCATGTGCAGAATTTCTACCACATGTTTTCCCATGATCCAGTAGGCATGTCATAAACAGTTTACTCAAATCAGTAGTGGTTTCATTAGTTTCAAGAAAAACACCGTAAAAGAAATATCTATAAATAGCCAATTTTTTAAAAAAAAACTAATAAAAGCTTTGATAAATCCAATGCAATGCAGTGGCTGGGAAGCCATAGAAGCCGTACAACAAATGGCCAGTCGCTGCATCCTGCCCAGGATACAGGCCGCACTAGCACATCCTGGGCTCACCTTGTGGGAAGGGGACATTTGTCTCCTTTCCCTAGTGTAAGCGCTGGAGGCCCCAATGGGGAGGCCACATAAGGCCGGCCCGGAGAGGCCTACAACCGGGGAGACTGTGTAAGGCCAGCCCAGCCTGGGAAGGGTCTCAGGGTATCAATGCAACCCAGCAACAATATCACCGCTCTCTCCCAGGCCGGGCTGGCCAATGGCCCACTCTCTTGCCACCTCTGCCCGCCCTCCCCACACCCCTGTACCAACTGGCTTGGGCCTTACCTGCGTTGGCCAGTGCAGGTCTAGGTAGGTGGTGGAATAAGTGGTGCTGGCTTCTGCGCCGGTGCCGATTACTCCAGGGAAGTCGCAAAAATCCTTTCTGGCAGAGCGAGAGCTCCACCAGCCTATAGTTGTGCAGGATCGGGCTGCCCATCTGCGTGGGCCTTCTGTTCGACTGCCACTCTCTGGAATTGCAAGCAATTACAGTAGCAGGCATGCAACCTTTCCTGCAGCATCAGATCAAGGCCAATAACTTCAGTCAAACACATTCCAAATATAGGCAAATGCTTATTAAAAAAAAGGTAAAGGTGACCCCTGACAATTAAGTCCAGTCGTGTCCAACTCTAGGGTGTGGTGCTCATCCCCATTTCAAAGTCGAAGAGCCAGTGTTGTCCAAAGACGCCTCTGTGGTCATCTGGCCAGCATGACTCTCCTTGCCGCAGCGCATAGCATGCAGCTGGAACACGGAGCGCTGTTTACCTTCCTGCAAGCGGTACCTATTTATCTACTCACATTAACATGCTTTGGAACTGCTAGGTTGGCAGGAGCTGGCCAAGCAACAAGAGCTCACCCCGTCGCGGATTTGAACTACCGACCTTTCGATCAACAGCTCATGGTTCAGCAGTTTAACCCACTGCGCCACCCGCTGGCCTATAAATGCATATTACCGGTATATATTTCTATCCCACTCTTCCTCCCACTCAAGGAACTTAGCAGACATAGTCCCCCGCCCCCCCACACATTTCCTTTTATAGTGGCATCCTCTTATATTTAGCAGGAGGAGAGCAACTGTCCCTCTTCACCCCAGTCTTTTCCAGTGGCTGTTGCTGGTGTCTCTTCTGTACTGTTTTTCAATGGTGAATCCTTTGGGAACAGGGACCATTTATTGATTTATTTTACTATGTAAACCATACGTTACGCTGAAAAGAGTATCTGTTCAAGATAATCTCATGTACTTCATTACTAAATGGAGATTTCAACATAGGTCTTCCGAGTTGTAGCGTCACACGGGAGGGGGGGCAGGGAGGGGGTGGATCCGGTGGCTATGGCATGTGCTGGATTCTATCCCCTCTTTTTGAAATGCTCCCTGCCCTTTTTCTCTCCTCGGGCATATGGTGTATGTCTGAGGAGATCCATAGGCAGCCCCAGAGCTGACGCGGGGGTAAGTAGAAATAAATTTTACTTACCTCCAGTTAGCATTCAGGTCACCACCACCCCACCTCTGGATGTAATGCATGCCTTTTGGCGTGGCTGCATCAGTGGGAGGGTAGAGGATAGGATTGGGCTCTAAGGGCTCAGTCCAGCCCAACTCAGCCCAACTCGGGCACAGTTGAGGCCCAATTGTGGCACAATTGGGGCCCAAAATAGGACCGAGTTAGGCTGCAACTGTGCCTGAGTTAGGCAGGAGGCAAGAGCAGTGGGCCAGGATCGAGGCAAAACTTACCACAGAGGCAGGCAGGCACCTGTGGGGAGCTGTCAGTCTTGTGGAAGTGAAGAGCCCCCTCCTCAGCTCGTCTGTGTGCACCTACCACAGCTGCTGCAGCGTTCGCAGCAGATGGGCAGCCATAGGTGGGCCTGCAGGCACTGGGCGTGCGACAGTCAGCGGAAGGGCAGAGGTTGTGCCAGTGCCAGCTGCCCCAGGGCACCCTGGGCATTAGCCACCTGCCTCAGGGGGGAGTGCCACTGCCCTCCCTCCTGCAGAAGGCGATGCCACCCCCAAGCCACGTTGAGGCTGCACGTGGGAGTCATGGGGGGAGGGGGTGGGAACGTCACACACAAGGGGGGTCTCATGAAGTCTGGAACCGCCTCTGCCAGGACATGCCCGTGCGCTGCCTGAAGCCCTGGGCCTCCAGGGCCGTGGCTATGCCCACAAAGAAGGCATCCCGGCATGCCTTCTGCTCCTTGCCCCGGCCAAGACCGAGAGATGCCTTGGGCTTGTCTGCTGCGAGCGGGAAGGGCTCACGCAGCTCATCACACCCCCAGATGGGGCAACGTAGGCGCCTCGCGGCAGGCGCTCCAGCGGGGTGGGGGATGCCAGCGTCCATCATCAGGGAGTGGGAGGGGAGGCAGGCTCACAGACAGGGGGTGCTGGGGAGGGGCACGGGTGGGTCAGAAACAGACAGACAACAAGGCTGGTGGGAGAGGGATACAGGGAGAGGGGTCTGCAGAGACCAATAGGGACACAGGGGTCACTTCGCAGATGGAGGCAATGCAGGAATGGCCGCCTCTCATGCAGACGGACCGAGGGCGGAAACGGACGCCGTTGACGGGCGGACACGGACGCCGTTGACGGGCACACCGAGGGTGGGTGAGAGCCCCGGTTGCCGAAAGGGCTCTTCACGGACGTGGCGGACGTGTGCCATGTCGCCTGTCAGTGGTTGCCTGCCTGAGAGGCTCCCCAACTCCCCCCTCCCCTCTGAGCCCGGAGGGTCTGGCAGCCCCCCTGCTGTGTTCTCCCTGGGCTGGCTGTGGCAGGCCCTGGCTGGGATTCATGCAGGGCCTTGTGTGCTGGGTGCTGTCTCTGTGTGTGTGGGGCAGTGCTTGTGTAACATTGGGGTCATGTTGTTCAAGGGGCCTTTGCCCAAGGGGCATCTTTATTGTTCTGGAACATTGGCAGAGATGGCCAGGCGAGGCTGCCAGGGGTAGGCACAGCAGCCACTCAGAACGTAGCAGCAGCAGCAGGCGTGCCCCATGGACCTGGAGACGCAGGCTCTTCCCCTGTGGAACCACAGCCTGCTCCATAGAAAGGGGAGGGGTAGGCAGCCAGGGAGGTGGAGCAGCAGCAGCAGCAGATGAGGAGGGTTGCAGGGCAGGCTCCCAGACCTCTGGCAGCAGCGAGGCAGACGACCACAGGGCAACCAGACTGCGGGCCCAGGGGTGCTCCCCAGAAGGTAGGTGGTGGTGGACATTCCTGGGGGGACGAACAACACGGGGTGTTCCATGGCAGCTGGTGTGTGGTAGCAATCGCCATTGAAGGAATGCCAGTGTGCCGGTTGCAAAGGCCGGCAGGGAGAGAAATCAAACACAGCGGAGTGGTGTGAGACACATAGCATGGTCTGTGCTCCTTCCCTGGGTGTAAGGTGAGCATGATCCTGTAAGGGAAAGGGGTCAAAGAGAGAGACAACAACACAACTTGGGGGTCACAACCATGGCAATCCTAGCAATACAGACCTGTCAGTAGACCCTGTGGAGAAAAGAGGCGGGGGAACAGCTGGTGTCTACATATGGGTTACAGTTCCACACTCATGGCATTGTGTGCTCACATTAATACAGGCAGCTATGAGACAAGACATTGGTACAGAGGCATATCATGGCAGGCTATGCAGGCAGACATGAGACAAGACATTGGTACAGAGGCATATCATGGCAGGCATTGCAGGCAGACATGAGACAAGACATTGGTACAGAGGCATATCATGGCAGGCTATGCAGGCAGCTATGAGACAAGACATTGGTAAAGAGGCATATCATGGCAGGCTATGCAGGCAGCTATGAGACAAGACATTGGTACAGAGGCATATCATGGCAGGCATTGCAGGCAGACATGAGACAAGACATTGGTATAGAGGCATATGGCAGGCATTGCAGGCAGCTATGAGACAAGACATTGGTAAAGAGGCATATCATTGCAGGCTATGCAGGCAGCTATGAGACAAGACATTGGTACAGAGGCATATCATTGCAGGCTATGCAGGCAGCTATGAGACAAGACATTGGTATAGAGGCATGTATCCTACCTATATTTCTCTATGCAAAGAGGCAGTAGTCAGACCACATGTCAGCACGAACCCTGCTCTTACCTGCACTTACCTGCTGGTGTTGTTGCCTATGGGGGGGAGAGAGGGGCTGGGAGAAAGACATGGGTTAGCAAACACTTGCATGGAGACAGCTGCCCAGGCACAGCAGTAAACAGTTTGGCCACAGGCAGAACAGCCCTCTCTGCCCTAGAGGGGGGCAGAGAGGAGAAAGGAGAAGAGAGAAGTGGGGTGTTAGAAAAGTTTTCAAAGTCCCACTTTGTGGCTGCTGGGGGACAGAACCCCACGCCACGTGCTCAGAGAGAGAGAGAGAGAGTGAGTGGAGGGCTGGGGCTGGGCTTTTGTGGGAAAGAGGCTGGGTGGGGCTGGGTGCTGATAGGGTAACTATTTGGTCCGGTTCCAGAGTTAGGCCACAACTGTTCCGTCCTAACTCAGGCACAACTCGGGCCCAGGGTGTTAGTACTTTTCAGGAGAGGGCTGGTGTGGGTAAGGTAAAATGGCTCCTATGGGTCTCCTCACATTTGGGTCCACCCTTTTTGTTGACCCAAATTTTGTGCCTGAGTTGGGCTCGAGGGGGCGTGTCAGGGGCTCTCCAGCGTCTGGAACTGGAACAAATTTGTAACCGCCCCCGTCACTCCCCCAACACGCCCCCAACACGCCCACTTTTAGGCCGCAATTGTGCCTGAATTGTGCAGTTGTGCCTGAATTGTGCCGGAACCCAATTCAGTCACAATTGCAGCACAAATTCGGCCTCTGCGGCACAATTCAGGCACAACTCGGGCCTAAAGCACTTAGGCTGCAATTGTGCCTGAATTGTGCCGCTGAGGCCTTGGGCTGGACTGGGCTGTAAGATGTACAGTACAAGGAAACAGCATTCTCTGCTAGGTTCCATGCTGCTCTTTAAAATTTATAAAGTGTGCTGCTGACTAACACCTTCTTTGTGGCATGTTCAGATACACAGTGAATAAAAAGAACATCTTGATGGCTGTCCTACAAATTATGAAACTCCCCATCGCCAAAGCCCAGACTTCCTTTGTGAAGCATAAATACTTATTTAGCTGGATTTTGACAACTGAGGTTAAGCTGGTGTAGGATTCAAATATTTGATCTGCTCGTTGACAGCTGTTTAATTGGATTCAAATGTAACTTTAATGAGATATTTTATAGCCTTTAAAAATGCTTTTTAATCTACCCCACGTCTTTCAAATGGGGCAAGCTACATATTATAATTTGTTCAAAATTTAGGGCATGATCACTCCCAATGCAAGCTCTTTTTCTGTCAGGATCCATAGTTGAGGAGCTACTACTGAACAAAATGCAATTAAGAACATTTAAGAACATTTATACACAAGTATATTATTAATAATTACAATACTATGTTCATGTGTGTGTTTATACATTCCAATTGTGTTTATACATACTGATTGTCTTCCAAACATCTTACAAAATATACCGGTATTTTTTTCCCTTTGAAAATCCCTAATGTCTCATTGCTGCAATTCTTGTCTTCTTCAAATATTCTGTAACAGCATGCGCTACAGATCCACTCTCCATCCTTGACCTCTATGCTGACAGCATGGAAATGCAGGTGTGTTTGTTTCTCCCTCTCCCAGCAAATGAACCGCAATGGTTTAATGTGAAAAGGGAAACCAGAAACAAAGCTGTTTGGATAAACCTTCCAAACTAGGCCTCTGCAAATGGTCTCCGAAGAAGTGCAAAATTGAAAGGAAATAGAATAGCACTCTCCAAACAAAGACAACTTACCTGAGCATGTGCTGTCTTCAGTGCTACACAAGCACAATGGAGCCTGCATGAAGAATCAGAATAGAACCCAGCTGAGACCTCTTCTTTCTCCTTGCACATGCTGTGTGTGTAATTGAACTGTTGTACCTGGTGACTAACGGCCCAATCCTAAGGGCCTGCTGCGCTGCAGGAACTCATCATGAGTAGGCTTACCAGATTTTCCCAGTTCTAAACCAGGACACCCCCTCCAATTAATTAATTAATTAATTAATTAATTAAAAAATAAAATAAAATAATCAAATTTACCCAAAAATTTTATTTATTTATTTTACAGCGCAATCCGACTTAACTTTTGTGCCAGTTTAACCAGGGGCGCAGCGAGAACGGGAGGCCCCAGAACGGAAAAGGGATTCAAATCCCCTTGGAATTCCTCTTTTGGAAGGGATTTGAATCCCTTTTCCGTTCTGGGGCCTCCCGTTCTCACTGCGTCGCTGGTTAAACTGGCACAAAAGTTAAGTCGGATTGTGCTGTACATTAGTTAATTTAACTTGCTGTCCCGCTGCCGCCATTCTTCCGCTGCCGCTACAATTGCCACCATCATTGTCATCTTCGCCTCCATCATCATCGCCGCCGCCCACTGCCACCATCTTCGCTGCCATCATCATCTTCGTTGTCGTCATAAACAACACTTTTAAAATGCTGCTTTTAAAATGCGTCTTTTTTCCGGCAGCGCAATCTTGGATCTCGCAAAATCTCGCGAGATCCAAGATGGCGGTGCCCAAATCTCATGAGGACACATGAGGCTGCCTCAGTAGTACTGCCTCATGTGCCCTCACGAGATTTGTGCGCTGCCATCTTGGATCTCGCGAGATTTTGCAAGATCCAAGATGGCCGACAGGAAAAAAGGTAAGTTTTTTTTAATTTTAAAAGTGGCGGTGGCAGAGGCTTCACCGGGCCTGGAACCAATCCGGAACTGGAGCCCGGAAACCGGGGCAATCCCGGGTTTTTCGGGATGGATGGCAAGCCTAATCATGAATCATGTCCCAGCAGTGCAACATGCTTTATGGCGGTTGCAAAAGCACCCAATATTCAGTCAGAGCTGCCACGCCATTGCTGCAATTAGTGAGCATCAGTGACCAAGTGACAGGGGTTTTCCTGGAGCCCCCAGCACTGGTAAGACAGCGGCGGGGGTGGGCTGTGGGCAGGGAGGGAATGGGAGGACTGAGGGTGTTTCTGGGTGGGGAAGGGGGAGGAACCGCTAGCAGGGAAGAGGTGGGAGGGGTGGATATGGCAGCAATGGCTCCCACCGGATGTTGTCCCCTCCTTTTAAAACCTCCCTGCCCCTTTCCTCTCCTTGGACATATGCCACCAAGATAGGTAATGTATGTTCAAGGAGACCCATCAGGAAGCCTACCAGGAGGCTGTGCAAAATGTTTTTACTTACCTCCTGCAGGTTGTCCGATTGTACACACCCCTAGTATGCAGTGCACATCTTTTCGGCATGCAGTGGTGCTGGTGGCACAGGATAGGATTGAGCTCTCCATTTCTCAACGGCTCTGCTGTGACCTGTGGCTCTGGCCTGGAAAGGGATGGAGAGGCTTTGTTGGTGGAAGGAGAGGGTGTAAAAAGGAGGAAATCAGAAGAAACGAAACTGATAGCTTGGGAGCAAGTCTATGTGGGCTGCTGAAGGCCTGATGAGAAGTTAAAGTGAAGCACCTTAGCAGCTGAGCAGACGCAAAGATAGCTCTGCGACCGCGGTAGCACTGGCTGTGCTAGAAAAGTCCTGGAAATGAAGGGCCTATGTACCATTGAACCTGTGGAGCCCACCTTTGTACTGGCAGAGGTATAACCACAGAAGCCCAGTTAAAGACACGGTGGAATCCTGCTTTTATATGCCACTCCCAAGTGGCTTTCCTGTTGTGCCTACCCTGTTAAAACATCTGCTGTTGTTAGCTACAACATGTCAGTATAATTACTGAAATCCACCAGCATTAGCAATGAACTTGGCAACACTGGAGTGACTTCAGCACTTGCCTGCAATCCTAGTTGCACAGTCACAGGACTGATTTGCCTTCACTTTACAACAATTGCATGGGCTTGGAATAAATTCAAGGTGAATCCTGGCTTGGCGAGCTGGATGAAGAAACAACAGGAAATGTCTTGGCCTCCCAGCTATCTCCCTCCTCCCTTCCCCTTCTCATCATGCACATATGGGCACTTGGATATCTCATGAATGTATAGCTACACTTGCAGAGGGACAGTTTTGTCCTAGATTACTTACAATATTGTTTGCATGCAGAAAGTCATCAGTGCTTTGAGATTAGAGGATAAATATATAGGTGGATAACAGCAATCAGCCATATTCCTGTATGGATTTTACGAGCAAGTATGAGAAATCAGGACCACTGGCTGCGTGCCAAAAGTCATTTTCTGACATTGATGATGTCAGCTGTGCAAATCCATTGGCAGCTACAGATTCAGCAGTACATCCTGCTAGAATGTCCACTCCAAATGTAGACCGAACACCCCATGATTATATTCCACTTACGCTCAATCAGGCAGCACTTGTGAGTTGTGAACCTTGTGAGTTGTTGTCAGTGCAGGGGAAAAGTTGAGTGATCTGAATAGGCTTTTAAAAGACTTCCCATGTTTTGTGTCTGAGTACTTGCAGCCAATGATAAAATAATACTTCTAGAATCCAACTTATATTTTGTGATCTGCAAAAACAGAAGTCAACATTTTCAAGGAGTGACAAAAACCTCCCTCTGCAATACTGAAAAATAAATGTGTAATAGCGCAATCCTATCCAACTTACACCACCTGTGTAACCAGCAGAGCAGCGAGAACGGGAGGCCCCAGAATGGAAAGGGGATTCAAATCCCCTCCAAAGGTGGATTCAAAGGGGATTTAAATCCCCCCTCCCCTTCAAAGCCTCCCGCCCTGCCCTCCCCCGGTGGTGTAAGTTGGATAGGATTGCACTGTAAAGCCTTTTCTCTTTTTGGGAATATTCTTTATGCTTCAGCGCTGATCATGGGGACATATGGAACATAGATTGATACATGTGGCAAAAAGTCTTCAGACAGTTCCTCCAAATTTTAATCTACTAGTGACCTCGAGGCTAATACCTCAGTATTAGGTTTTATAATACATACTGAGGTTAATTATTATTAGGGTTAATATAAGACATGGGGTCTTGCTTATGTATATCTAGAGAGCATGTCATATTTTTCCACATCTTAGGCAGCCTCCACATCTCAGCTCCACATCTCCACATCTTAGGCAGGATCGGGCTGTTTGGCTGTAATTCTCTCATATTCAACAAAAACAAACACCTGTACACATAACTATATGGGTAACAGGGTGGGGGAAAGAAGAACTATTTCTCATTAGCTTTTTTTTCCTTAAAAAAAAGCCTATATTGTCCTATATCTGACCAGTATTTTATCTAAGACTGGGGTACAAATTTACCATTGAGCTAACCCATTTGTTATCCTTTCGCTTTGTCACAAGCAAAGTGAGGCTACATTTTGACCCCTTGCTGCCATCCCACTGCAGTTTTATGCAGCTGTATTCATTTAAGGATGGGCCAAATATTGTTTCTTTGTGTTATTCATTTGTGTGTATATCTCTTAAGCAGGAACTGCTCTGCTCCATGTGTCAGGGAGCGCTTTGGACCATTTCATACACTAACGGTTCAATTCTATTCCGCCACCAATCCAAAGCATACAACTGCACCAACACAGCACGTTCTGCATGCTATGGGGTGGGAGGGGCAATCAGATGGCCAGGTAAAATGTTTTTACTTAACTCCGCCTGATCACCATGGGTTTTATCGAACCCATGCTGGCTCTTTTGCTGGCATAAGCAAAGAGGCATGTTTGGCTTGGAGGAAAGAGGCATGAGGCATGTTTAGCTTGGAAAACAGCGATAGGATCTGGAGTCCACTAGTGCAGTCAAGATCCACTCCATCCTGCCCCGCAAACTGTCCCCTGCCTTGCCCCCTCTCCACTCCGAACCTCCCTTGAACCCCCCAAGGCCTGCCTTTGCTGCCACCTTACCTGCTCTGGTGTGGATTGGGTCCATCGTTGGTGGGTGTGTGGAGCTTCCAGCCATTTGCACCAGCAGCTCTGACATGCTCAGCAGCAGTGTGCCATTTACGGCAGTGTCACAGCATTTACAACAGCGGAACACAAGTTCACCCATCATAAGCAACTCATACGATTTGTAAGAAATAAATAGCCCCAAATTGTGAGGATAGCCTAATTAGTCTACCATCACAGAATGTGTGATATGGAAGAAGAGTATTAATGGAAGCATGCTAGATGTGTGGAAACCCCTGATTATAACAGTTTCCACTGCACATTTTGTACACTTCTCCCATGTTCTACTGTTCATGCAAGTAAATCATTTGTGTCTCAAGGTCAAATTGTGGCCTTGATACTTGGTAAGGATTCCCCGTGGTTTGGTTTTGCTGATTAACAGCTCCATGGAGCTGCTTTGAAAATCAGGGAAAGATTGTCCTAGAAGAAGCTATTAAACCCTTTCCATCCATGTCGTTTCTCTGATGTAAATCTCTCCCACTCAGCTGCTATTAGCTCTTGGAGGGGGAAAGACAGGGATGCATCTATGCCTGTCTTTTGCACTGCAGATCTAATGGCAGCTGGGGGGGGGGAGGGAAGTTATCAGGGAAAGAGCACAGGATGGAAGGAATAAACACTCTTTCCCAGGGCAATACAGGTTGATTACCCCTTATCCGGACATCCAAAATCCAGACTTTTTTAAGGCTATGACTTAAAAAAAACCTTTTCCCAGCACCTGGCTGGCATAGCGCAGAGCATGCTAGGGCACAAAATTATTTAAAGTATTGTATAAAATATTTTATACAGGTGAGGTGTATACAGTATGAGACATAAATGAATTTTGTGTTTATTATTAATTATTGTATTTATTAACAGTATTTATATACCACTTTTCAACAAAAAGTTCACAAAGCGGTTTACAGACAAAATCAAATGATTAAATGGCTTAGATTTGGGCCCCATCCCCAAGAATATCTCATTATATTTATGCAAATATTCTGAAATCCAGACAAATCCAAAATCCAGACAACTTCTCATCCCAAGCAGTCTGATAAGGGATAATCAACCTGTATTTCAATAATCTTCAAAGCAGTCCCCACATGGCACTGATTATTAGCAAAACAAACCTATGAGTGAGTCTACTTACAGACGCACCTCTTGTGTCGCATCAAGTTTGTGTTTTAAGCCAGGAATAGCCAACTAGTCAGAAGCATAGTTGGCGTCGTGGCAACTGCCCCCCCCCGTGACACTAATGTCACTCACCCCACTCCTGAGTGATGACAGCCGGAGCCAAACGTCCCTCGGGGGTTAGGGAGAGGGCCAAAAAAACTAAGCTGTTGAAAGAAAAATTTGTCTTTCATATTGAATTTTTTTTTTCTTTTAAAAAGTGCTTTCGTCCTAAAGAACGTTTTTCTCTATCAGGAGTTTTGTAAGAATCAGCAATTGCCAATGAAATATATACCCTTACTGAGAAGAAACTACCACAGATTTAAGATGGATCAAACCAAAGATACATTTTTCTAACATACATCTGACTGAACTGTTGATGAAATTGCAAAACACAGTCTTTGAAATAAAAGTGTTGCAAAGAAATAACAGCTTTGGAGAAACATTAGTTTCATATGATGAATGCAGCACATGAAGTTTATAGCAACGTTACACATGATTTTTTTTCAATAGTGCTGCTGCTGGTATAGAATGCAAGCTTTTGTAAATATATAAATATATATTCATGGATTTAAAATTTACAGGTTTAAAAGCTGTGTAGAAATTTTTTTCCGTAGAGTTAAAAATACACACATAAAAACCGTTTTAAAATCAACGTTAAAACGTTTTTTAAACCGTTGTAAATGGTTTTTAAAAAAATTAACGGTTTTTATGTGTGTATTTTTAACTCTATGGAAAAAAATTTCTACATGACTTTTAAACTTGTAAATTAGAAATCCATGAAGATTGTAGCCGGCCATGAGAGTTTTCAATCAACATAAATATATGTTATGGAGAACGCTGCAATTAAATATCAACAAAATATTCCTTTGTTTTGTCAAACAGACCTTTCCGACAAGTGGCCCAAACGTAACGCTGCTTTATTGGTTCCATGAAACTGTCAGAATAATGTAATTGAGATGACCAACAGCACAATCCTATGCACGTCTCCTCAGAAATAAGTCTAATTGAGTCCAATGGAGTACTCCCAGTTAATGTGTATAGGATTGCAACCTTATTGTCCTTTAAATTTTAATGTATTTATTGCATACTGCCCTGACAGGTTCAGCGGAAGAGTGACTAATCAATATCAAGAACAACAAAGAGCCTTGTAGCACCTGAAAGACTTATTTCAGCATAAGCATTCATGGACTGCACAGTCCACTTCATCAGATGTATCTTTTGATGACTTCACACATCAAAACACACACAGGTAGGGCTGTGGGCTACAGCAGAACAACACAGCTTCTGGGTTCTGGGCTATGGGTTGTGGGCTGCAGCAGAAGTGGGTTGTGGCTGCAGCAGAACAACAGAGCTTCTGACCTGGAAATGAGTAACTATCAGCCCATTCCAACCCAAGTGCTAAGCAGCACAAGTCAGACCTAAAGTCAGCCTAAGTTGTTTAGGTCGAAGTTAGGTCTGGAACGCGACCATTTAGGGCGAAGTTAGGGCGAAGTTAGGTCAAACTTACGATCGACGGACTAAGAATGGACTAAAAACGGCACACATGCGCACCACCGACGCCGGCACAACTCGGACCTAAAGTCGACCTAAAAGTGGGCGGACCATGGGCGGAACGTGGGTGTAACGGGGGCGGAGACCAATTAACGTCGGATTCCAGACCCTGGCGAGCACAGACACACCCCCTCCAACACAAATGCTGACACAAAATTTAGGTTGACCAAAAAGGTGGACCCAAATTCGAGGAGACCCATAGGACCCATTTTACCTTACCCAAGCCAGCCCTCTCCTGAAAATTTCTAACACCCTACTCCTGAGTTAGGTCAGAGTTAGGACGGAGTTGGGCCTGCTAGGTCTGGAAACCGACAGAGTTATGCCTAAGATAGGGAGCCTATCAGCACCCAGCCCCACCCAGCCTCATTCCCACAAAAGCCCAGCCCCAGACCTCCAGTCACTCTCTCTCTCTCTGAGCACGTGGCGTGGGGTTCTGTCCCCCACAGCCACAAAGTGGGACTTTGTCGGTGGAGGGCAAAATTCACAAACACCCCTCTTCTCCTCTCTGCCTCCCTCTAGGCCAGAGAGGGCTGTTCTGGCTGTGGCCAACCTGTTTACAGCTGTACCTGGGCAGCTGCCTCCATGCAAGTGTTTGCTAACCCATGTCTTTCTCCCAGCCCCTCTTCCCCCCCCCCACAGGCAACAACACCAGCAGGTAAGAGCAGGTAAGAGCAGGGTTTGTGCTGACATGTGGTCTGACTGCTGCCTCTTTGCATTTAGAAATATAGGAAGGATACATGCCTCTTTACCAATGTGTTGTCTCATAGCTGCCTGCATAGCCTGCCATGACATGCCTCTCTACCAATGTGTTGTCTCATAGCTGCCTGCATAGCCTGCCATGACATGCCTCTCTACCAGTGTGTTGTCTCATAGCTGCCTGCATAGCCTGCCATGACATGCCTCTCTACCAATGTGTTGTCTCATAGCTGCCTGCATAGCCTGCCATGATATATAGGATACATGCCTCTTTAGCACTGTTGTGTCTGATAGCTGCCTGTAGTCATGTGAGCAGACACTGCCACAAGTGTGGAACTGTTAGCCTTATGTAGACACGAGCTGTCCCCCCCCCCTTTCTCCACAGGATCAACTGACAGGTCAGTAGTGCTAGGTTTGCCATGGTAGTGACCCCCAAGTTGTGTTGTTGTCTCTCTCTTTGACCCTTTCCCCTTACAGGATCATGCTCTCCTTACACCCAGGTAAGCAGCCCAGACCATGCTATGTGTGTCACACCTCTCAGCTGTGTTTTATTTCTCTCCCTGCAGGCTTTTGCAACTGACACACTGGCTTGTCTTCAATGGCGATTGCTTCCACACACCAGCTGACATGTAACTCCCCCTTGTTTTTTGTCTCCCCAGGAACGTCCACTATCACCTACCTTCCTGGGACCACCCCTGGGGCTGCAGTCTGGTTGCCCCACTGTCGTCTGCCTCCCTGCTGCCAGAGGTCAGGGAGCCAGCCCTGCAACCCTCCTCAGCTGCTGGCGCTGCTGCTGCTCCACCTCCCTGGCTGCCTACTTGCTGTCCCTCCCCTTTCTATGGAGCAGGCTGTGGTTCCACAGGGGAAGAGCCTGTATCTCCAGGTCCATGGGGCAGGTGTGCTGCTGCTGCTACTGCTTTCAGATTGGCTGCTGTGACTACCCCTGGCAGCCTCGCCTGGCCATCTCTGCTAACGTTCCAGAACAATAAAGACGCCCCTCGGGCAGAGCCCCAGTGAAACATACGTGCCCAGTGTTTACACAAGCATTGCCCCACACACACAGACAGCCCCCAGCACTGAAGCCCCTACATGAGTCCCATCCAGGGACTGCCACGGCCTTCCCTGGGAGAACACAGCAGGGGGGCTGCCAGACCCCCATGGCACAGAGGGGAGGGGGGAGTTGGGGGGGCCTCTCAGGCAGGCAAACAGTGACAGCCAGGGCATCCGCCCATAATGCAGGCGCCTCCGTCGAAGGTCCGCCCATAATGCAGGCGCCTCTGTCGAAGGTCCGCCCATAATTTAGGTGCCTCCGTCGAAGGTCAGCCCGTAATGAAGGCGCTTCTGTTGAAAGTCCGCCCATAATGCAGGCGCCTCCGTCGAAGGTCCGCCCGTAATGCAGGCGCCTCCGTCAAAGGTCTGCCCGTAATGCAGCCACTTCCGCCCAAAGTCTGTCTGCATAAGAGGCGCCTGTTTATGCATCACCTTCATCTGCGGAGCGCCCCCTGTGTCCCTATCGGTCTCTGCAGACCCCTCTCTCGGAATCTGTCTCCCACCAGCCTTGTTGTCTGTCTCTCTGTCTCTGACCCACCCATGCCCCTCCCCAACACCCCCTGTCTGCCTGCCTGTGTGTCTGCCTCCCCTCCCACTCCCTGATGATGGCTGCTGGCCACCCCCCACCCTGCCAGAGCACCTGCCGCGAGGCGCCGTCGTCGCCCCATCTGGGGGTGTGATGAGCTGCGTGAGCCCTTCACGCTCGCAGCAGACAAGCCCAAGGCATCTCTCGGTCTTGGCCGGGGCACAGAGCAGCAGGCACACAGGGATGCCTTCTTTGTGGGCATTGCCCCGGCCTTGGAGGCCCAGGGCTTCAGGCAGCGCACGGGCAAGTCATGTCAGAGGCAGTTCCAGACCTCATGAGACCCCCCTTGTGTGTGATGTTCCCACCCCCTCCCCTTCCCTCCCCCGCTCACCCCCCAGTGCAGCCTCAACGTGGCTTGGGGGTGGCATCGCCTTCTGCAGGTGGGAGGGGACGGCCACTCTTCCCTGCAGCAGGTGGCTGATGTACAGTGTCAGGTTATTGTAACCTGGGAATTCACAAGCATGAACAGAAAAAACCATGCAGGGCAAAAAATGCTGTGTCATAGTGATTAAACAAAAGATGAGACCATGCTTATACTAAATGATTAACTAGGTGGTAGAAAAAAGTGCTGTGTCATGCTGACTAGGATGCAATGTTTGAATCTGATTGGTTAGCAACTATATAAAGGTAAAGCACCCAGGACCAGTATCTGAGGCTTCAATTCTCTGTGCTGTTACTCTGTACAACATGCTGATGAAAGACTGCTATGCTTATCTGCTGTATATACTTGGAAATAGACTTTGGTGGTGGAAACTACTGTGTCTGTGTCATTCTTTGCTGTGGACAAGGACTGGGAGGCTGCACGCCATAAATTTCCTGTGTACTCTGACAGGTTATGGGCCCAGGCCAGCTGCAAATCAGTGCCTGGTGATTTCCAGATCCTACTGAAGGTCCGGCGAAGAGGTCAGCGTCCTTGAGCCCAGGAGGGGTAGTGGACGGCTTGAACAGCAGAATGCAGTCTGTCGTAGGAGCAGGTGGAGGATTTCCTCTCACCCAGCTTAATGAGACAAATTACCTGTCATGGAGCCTCAAGATGGAAATGTTTCTGCGCAGAGAGGATCTCTGGACAGTGGTGAGTGACCCTCCAGATGACCCAACAGCAGCTGAAAAGAGACTCATTGAAAAGGCTCTGGCTAGCATCATTTTGTGCTTAGAAGACAGTTAGCTATTTCATGTGCGTGGGCTGACGTCTGCTGCAGAGTGTTGGGGTGCATTGCGAACTATTCATATAAGAGAAACTTCAAGCAGCAAAGTTTTTCTTACAAGAAAGTTGTATAAGGCACAGTTGAACCCAGGAGTTAAAGTGTCAGATCATCTTCAATACATGAGAAAAATCTTTCTTGAACTGGAAGAAAGAGGGTTAAATTTTCCTCAAGCCCATCAGGTGTATATTGTTCTAAGTTCTCTTGATCAATCATGGGATTTGATAGTTGCAAGCCTTGAATCAATGAAAGAAGAGGAGCTTACGATGGCTTATTTGACTACAAGATTGCTACAGGAGGAGCAAAAAAGAGATGAAAGATCCCATGTCCGAGGGAGGAATGATAGTGATTTATTGCATAAGCAGAGAGAAACAGCATTCCAAGGAGACAGTCAAGAGCAAGAAAAGGTCTACACGGTGAGACGGTGTTTCCGATGTGGCTCTACTAATCATCTCCAGAGAGACTGCAAAGTGAAAAAAGCAAGAACCCCCTTCAAAGGAAATGCAACACGACAACAAAGAAGAGACAACACACATGTTTCTGTGGTGGAAGCAGCAGGAAGAAATACCAGAGACATTTGGCTGTTGGACAGTGGTGCTAGTGAGCACATTGTGAATGATCCAGAACTATTTTCTACCCTTGGACCAGCAGCCAGAGAACACGTATGTCTTGCAAATGGGCATTGTTCAAAAATTAGGGGACAGGGATCTATTTATGTACCCTGTATTGGTGAGACATTCTCTGGGGTGTTGTGTGTTCCTGACCTAGAGTATAATTTATTAAGTGTGTCATGTTTAGATAATGCTGGCTATACAACTGAATTTTCAGGGGGCAAATGTCAAATTATAAGAGGTGACAAAGTGTGTGCACAAGGTATATTACAGAACAAACTTTATGTTATGCAAACTCAAGTTGAGAGAATTACAGTTCAGACAGCATTTTCAAACAAGCCAGATCATGATGGGTGTGTGCACCTATTGCATAGAAGATTGGGGCATGCAAGTTTTAAAGTGCTAGAAAAAATGCCAGAACATGCAATAGGGCTGAATGTAAAAGCATGTAAAAACTTTCTGGACTGTGCAACTTGCAAAGTTGCAAAGTCAAAGGTTTTCCCTGTAAAAAAGAAAAGTGAAAGGATATCTGAGAGAGTTTTTCAGCTGGTGCATTCTGATTTAATTGGCCCTTTAGCGCCATCTGTTGGCGGTGCTAAATATGTGCTTTGTATCGTGGACGATTTTTCTAGATTTGGATTTTGTTTTTTACTAAAAAGCAAAACTGAAGTATTTGAACAATTCAAGAATTGGGTTTCTTGGGCACAAAAACGTTATGGGCAAAAGGTATCCCAGGTTCAGACTGACAGGGGTACAGAATACACCAATTCTAATTTCCAGCAGTGGCTGAAGAAAATGGGGATTACCCACAGAAAAACAAACCCATACACACCAGCAGAAAATGGCATTGCAGAACGTAGAAATGGTGTATTACAGACCATGAAAGATTCTCTGCTGTCTGACTCAGGAATGAGTCAGGGGTACTGGGGAGAGGCCATTTTGACTGCCAATTATTTAGTCAACAGGCTGTGGAGTTCAGCAATAAATGATACTCCCTATTTCAAACTTTATGGAAAAAAACCATCTCTGTCACATTTAAGAGTTTTTGGTTGTAGTGCGTGGGTACACATTCCAAAGGCACTCAGAAGAAAGGGGCAAGCAAAAGCCAGGAAAATGAAATTCATAGGCTATGAAGCTGGTTCAAAGGCATATCGTTTTACTGATGGTAGTAAAAATGTTGTAATTTCTCGGTCAGCAAACTTTTCAGAGTATGAGAATTGGGGGAGGATACATGCCAACTCAGAAGTTTTTCTTCCTCTCAGTCAAGGTTCCTTGCAGAAGGAAAAGTCGTTGCCACAGCAACAAATTGCCCCAGGTGCTGATAAGTTAGAGAGCACATTAACTCATGAGGTCCCGGTAAAGGAAGAACCTGCTACTTTGCGTAGGTCAGAAAGAGTGACTAAAGGAATTCCCCCTGATAGATTTACAGCAGGGGAGGTGAGAGTGTGTCATGTTAATTATGAACCTCAAAGTTATCAAGAAGTCTTACAATTGCCTAAGGCAGAGCAGGAGAAGTGGAAAGAAGCAATGAATGAAGAAATGAGGGCAATGGACAAGCACAATGTATTTACCCCTGTAAAATTACCAGAAGGGCAAAAGGCTGTTGGATGTAGATGGGTGTATAAAAAGAAAATGCTAGTAAATGGTGAATTGAAGTATAAAGCAAGACTAGTTGCCCAAGGGTTTGCTCAAAAGAAAAACATTCATTATGATGAAGTCTTTGCACCCACAGTGAGAGGAGAAACAGTGAGATTAGCATTAGCTTTAGCAGCTGCAAAAGAATATAAGGTGAATCATTTTGATATTTACCACTGCATATCTGAATGCAAAGTTGGAAGAATGTGTTTTTATGAAGTTGCCTCCTGGATTTGAAGTAACTGGATCAGAGACAGTATATAAGCTTAACAAAGCCATATATGGATTAAAACAATCAGCTAGAAATTGGAACCAATGTTTAGATTTAGCCTTAAAGAAAATGGGTTTTAAAAACAGCCTAGCTGATCCATGTCTGTATGTACAGAATTATGAAAAGGAACAAATTATCCTTCTTATATTTGTCGACGATATCTGTTTTTTGGCAAAAAAAACCAGTCACAAATTGACAAATTTGCAAAACAACTGGGACAGAAGTTCCAATTGAAAGACTTAGGAGAAATCAAAAATTACTTAGGAGTTGAGATAAAGAAACTACAGGATAAGGGATATATCCTGAGTCAAAGTAAGAAAATAGAGCAACTTTTAAAGGAGTTTGAAATGGACAATTGCAAAAGCGTGCAGACTCCAATGATAACAGACTTTCAGAAAGTAGAAGAAGAAAATGAAAATCTATGTGACCAGGAATTATACCAGTCAGCTATTGGAAGCTTGTTGTATCTAGCGCAATGGTCAAGGCCAGACATTGCAAATGCAGTAAATATTTTGAGCAGATACACTTCAAAACCCACTCAGAGGCATTGGTTGGGAGTAAAAAGAATCTTTCGTTATTTAAAGGGAACAATAGATCAATGTCTAATATTGCAACCTTGTGATTCACCAGAACTGAAATGGTATGATCTGAAATGTTATGTTGACAGTGACTGGGGTAATAATATGCAAGACAGACGGTCAATTTCTGGTCTCGTAATAATGTTTGGAGGTGCATTGATAGGTTGGAAAGCAAGAAAACAACCATCCATAGCAGTATCAACATCAGAGGCAGAATTCGCAGCTTTGTCTGAAATGTGTTTAGAGGCCACCTGGTATAAACAATTACTTGAAGATATTGGTTTTGAAATGAAACATCATCCCATCTCTGTGTTTGAAGATAGCCAAACATGTATTCAAATGGCAACATGTGAAAGGGTAAAAAGTAGAAGTAAACATGTAGACATCAAGTACTGTCATGTAAGAGAAGCCATAAAAGAAAGGTTAATAGAATTAATTTATTGCCCATCAGAAGACAATTTGGCTGATCTCATGACAAAACCATTGTGTGCACAAAGACATGCAAAACTTACAAGAGAACTTGGTTTGGTTCCTGTAAGTTCTGTTCAGCTGTAAATTGGAGGGGTGTCAGGTTATTGTAACCTGGGAATTCACAAGCATGAACAGAAAAAACCATGCAGGGCAAAAAATGCTGTGTCATAGTGATTAAACAAAAGATGAGACCATGCTTATACTAAATGATTAACTAGGTGGTAGAAAAAAGTGCTGTGTCATGCTGACTAGGATGCAATGTTTGAATCTGATTGGTTAGCAACTATATAAAGGTAAAGCACCCAGGACCAGTATCTGAGGCTTCAATTCTCTGTGCTGTTACTCTGTACAACATGCTGATGAAAGACTGCTATGCTTATCTGCTGTATATACTTGGAAATAGACTTTGGTGGTGGAAACTACCGTGTCTGTGTCATTCTTTGCTGTGGACAAGGACTGGGAGGCTGCACGCCATAAATTTCCTGCGTACTCTGACATACAGGGTGCCCTGTGGCGGCTGGGCTCAGGCACCTCGCTCACCTGTCACCTGCCCTGCGCCCACCACATGACTGGCGCAACCCCCATGCCTGCGGTCAGCCCCTTTGCGACCGGGCTGTGACAGACCCTGCGGCAGCTGCCATGGATGGACGCTGACACATGCAGACAGAGGCCTGCACATGCCCGAGCCAGACACGGAGCCTGGAGAAGAGCCTGCCTGCCTGGGAGGTAAGTGTTGCCTGGATCCTGGGGTGGTGCTGGGCCACAGAAACTGCAGCCTGCCTAACTCAGGCATAACTCTGACCTACCTCAGGCATAACTTCTGCCTAACTTAGGCTGCACTTAGGCCACACTTATGCCTGACTTGGAGAGGAGTTGGGTTGGAATGGGCTGTATAATAAACATATTATGCATTAATACATTTTCCTCTAATTACAGGAAAACAAATAGATCAGAGGTTCTCAACCTGTGGTACACGTACCCCCAGGGGTACGTGGACCGCAGGTTGGGGGTACATGAGATGTTCCCCATTATCAGCTGCTGTGATGAGCAGCTGATAACGGGCAGCGGAAAAACGGGTAAATTGCCCGTCTGTTGCTTCTCTTACCTTGAGCCTCATGCCTCATATGCCCTTACAAGATTTGCCCAACACCATGTTGAATCTCGTGAGATTTTCGCAATTTTGAAGATGGAGTCTTAAAGATGTCCCTCCGGCTTGCGGCGCAAGAACCCGCTCGGCCGTGCCACAGGCCGAAAAACTGGTTTTCGGGGCTACGCGGGTTTGGGGGGCTACGCAGGACCAGAGGTATGCCAACCTTTGGAGGCCCGCTTTGGGGGGGGCCCCAAAGGTTGAGGAACCCTGATCTAGATGGTATCAATTAACCTTGTTTATGTGTTTTCATGTGTAAGAATAAAAAAATTACAAAAATAAATTGCATGCAGAAAAACCAGTTTTATTCTGTAAAAAAGGTAAATGACCGAGGACATTTACAAAATAAGATCTCTGAGATTGGTTTACTGGAAATGTATATCCCATGGCTGAAAACTATTTTGGCCTCCATCTACAGAATCATGGCTCTAATTCCAAGTGTCTGGATGGGGCTTTTGGCTTGTCTGTGTGTGCGTCAAACAAAGACTTCCCTCATCAGATGGACACATACGTAGGCATTTACTGAGTGTTTGCTCCAGAAATACAGTCCCACATAACATATTTTTAATAGTGTATTTCTCATTCTGTGTTTGTTATTATTTATTTACACACAGACTACAATTTCATGAAGGAGATAACCTGAAGGGGAAAAGAGATTGAAGTTGCCACAGCAACAAACCACCAAAGGGCTGCTTATCAAGGCAGAGCACTTTTGAATTAACCTACAGATATTAGGAAAAACATATCATGAACATGCTATTACATGATCCGGTATCCTTTAATTTACTGCAATCTATAAGAGGAAAAAAACAGGTACTACAAATTATCTTTCAGTATTTTTCCTTTCAGCAGCTACATTCTCACCAACTTTTATTAACCGTCTGAATAAAAAAGATTTAAACAATAGTTTAAGCAGTATATAAAAAGGTAAAGGTATCCCCTGACTATTATATAATATTGTGTGTGTGTGTGTGTGTGTGTGTGTGTGTGTGTGTGTATAAATTTCATTCCTTAGCTATTTCAAGAGTGAAACAGACTCTGGGAAGAGACAAGTATGATGAAACCCATTCATCATAATTAGATACGTACCTTCCCACCCATGTATAGGAGTAACAAGCACTGTGAGTCATCACAGAGCCAAAATGCCCAATGACCTTTATATGGTAAGATTATCACCTTGCAATCAGGACATGATGTATACTTCTAAATCTCATGATGCCATGGGAGTACAGCTATGGTCAAGGCTGGCACCAAGCTGATTTGATCGAATTGGGCCCTGTTGCCAGGGTGTGTGTGTGTGTGTGTCTGCATTGCAGTGGAGAGCAGGCTGCTTGCAGCCGCAGCCACCACCTCGCATGGAGAGGCTTCGTGCAGAGGCTGGCACAGTGAGCAGAGCTGAAGTTGGGCCCACCCGCCCGTGCAACCAATTGGACCGGAAATAGGGCCTCCCGGAAGCAGTTGGCAGTGACGCAATGACATCATCACGTCACCGTCAGCCACTTCTGGGAGGGCGCACTTCACTCCCAGCATTAGTGGACTCGCCGCACGCTCATCCCAGTGAGTGGGGGGGCGTAGCACGTGGGGGTCCCGCAAGATTGGGCCCCATAGCACCTAAGGCCAGCCCTGGCTATGGTCACTCCTTCCTGTTCCTCCCCAGTCTGTCATTGTCATTCCTCTTGCTTACCCCATTCATCACGTCCTGTACCACACATCTGGTGTTCTGCTTGCTATAATAGGTGACAGGAACAGATGGGAACAGGTGTCTAGTCTCCTGCTGTATCTAGTAAGTGTCCTATATTCAATGCAAAGTTCAATACACAGTGTAAAGTTGCTCCTCAGATATGGGGGTGGTAGTCTGTCTGTCGCCGTGAGCCAGTCAGTTTTCAGGTGGCTGAGAGTTCTTGCCCAAAAGGAATTAAAGAAATCAACTGAGGGAGAGATGAGGACTTTATTTAACGTGCACAGGTTCAAGCTCTCCAGACCAAAGAGAGATGAACAAAGAAACAAAGAAAAGGGTCATGTTTTTATACATTTGCATATGCATAAGGGTGAATGGGTAACCACAGCTCATCTTACAACAAGGAATCAAAGCTTAAAGCGAAGGGGCAAGTGGGCCCCCCTTATCTTTGGGTAACATAGCCACAGCTCATTATAAAACAAGAAGTTCCCAATAAGGGCAATCGCCTTGATTGCCCTTATTGGGAGAAAGGTGGGGTAGAAATCCTTTAAATAAATAAATAAATAAGAAACCAAAGCCCAAAAGCAAGAAGCAAGCAGGCCCCCTCCCATCCTTAGTTAGGGCCTGGAGAGAGGCCTCTCAGAGACATCGCTAGTCTCTTATCAAACCACATTCCATTCTAACTAGCTACTTTTCACCTTGAAGAAAAGACAGAGTTTGGGACCAAGGGGGGGGGGAGTTTCCACAGAAATGGAGTCAGGCGGAGGCCTGCGGCTACATGACCACCCCAAGGGCCACAGTGGTGGTCAGTTTTGACAGGACTGTACAGCTAAGGCTGCAATCCTTTGCATACCTTCCTAAAACAGATTTAACCATGAAGGAAATAACCTGACACCATTCTGAGTAAACATGTATAGGATTGCATTGTAAGAGTCAATCCTGACTGACCCCCACACATTTCTTCTTGTTCATGTCAACAGCTCTGTTATCTAATAAATGAGTAAGCAATGTCCACCCAACCACATTTTCCACTCTAAAAAAAGCTTTACGATGATCTGGTAGGTCAGCTAGGGCCTGGGAAAGCCATGGGGGGCTGGGTAGAATTTAGGGCCCAATCCTATTTGTAGCGAGATAGTTATAGGAACTACAGGTGGGCCCCCGTATCCACAGGTTCGCTATCCACAGTTTCAGTTATCCACGGATCACAGGGAACACCCCCCCCCCCCAGGCTGTTACTGTTTTCCCCAGTAAGCTCTGTTTCTTCCTTACACAAACAGGGAAAGCAGCCTCTGGCTGCTTATTGCAAGCAAGTAGAACGAGTTCTACTTGCCTGAAATGGAGGCTGCTTCTCTGTTTGTTTTAAGGAAGAAACAAAACTTGCTGAAAGAAAAGTAAGAGCTGGGGGCATGCGCACGCCTGCCCACAGGGGAGGCAGGGCGGGGGGCCCTCAGGAAACCATTGAGGGGGTGTTCGCTCCTATCCACGGTTTCAAGTATCCATGGAGGGGCCTGGAACGTATCCCCAGCGGATATGGGGGGAGTACTGTATTAAGACTAGAAACAACCTAAGTTGCTTGAACGAGAGTTGCATGTAAACAATTCAGAACAGGGAGTACCGGTAACTGCAAAATTCTGCAAATATCGGTAATCCCTAAGGCTACAGTGGGACACACATGCATTCTGGTGCAGACATGGAACCTAAAAAACTAGAACAATCTAAGCATTTATTTATCCAACTTTTATTCAGAAAGTACAATTGTTAGAAGGGACAATCCCCTTGCAAGTTCTTCCAAACTATCCCTTTTGAAATGATTGAAAATGCTGCACAGGACCTCTTAATTTCAATGGGTGTTTCAAAAGAAACTGCCTGGTGAATTGTATCTAAACTGTTTTGCATTATGCATGCCCCTATTCCATTTTTTAAGAACAAAGGAAGCACAGAAGTAGCGCTGAGATGCTCTTTTTACTCCAGCTGTTGCACAGAATTGCAACTTTTACACTGATGCCTGCATTTCAGAGATGGCAAGAGGACAGCTCAGCATGCATCCGCTCCCCACAATCTGCTACAATTTTCACATTCCCTTTCTGCACGGTGGGTTCTGGTTACACTGTAAGCTTGAGCAAAAAATCATGCATTTGGGGAGGCAAACCTTTTCTTCTAATCTGATATGTGATTTTGAAAAGTTTGGGGACTCTGAGCTTATCAAAGTTGTGACTATCAAACTGTAGGGTTCCCCCCCCCATGGTTTCTTATCTTTTGCCCCCCAGGTATATCAAGCATGGTAACAGTATATTCCTATGATCCTTTTAGATTATGATCTGTGCATCATAATTCCTTCATTAACATTTTTATGGGCAAATTTGAAGTGTGCTAGTACTCCTCTCCTTGCAACCTGGGCTACAGCTGACAGTTAGGGAGGAATTCCAGAAGCACAGCTGTCACTGAATATGTGGCAGTGCTTTTTAAAATGAGGGGGGAAGCAACTGAGTGCAGGGATCCTATGTTCATGGCACATCTATGTAATCCAGCAGTGAAAGATGACTGAGGCAAGAGTTAAGGTGCACCAAAGTTTACTGAAAGTGCTTGAGAACCAGGTTTGAACTGGGACTCACTATACTAGCACACTCACTCTTGAACTCCACAGGGGGGGATTCTTTTCTGCCACTAACATACACACACAGAGTGGAGCCCCAAGGAAAGCAGTTAGAAGAAGGAGAGAGAAGGACAGAGGAATTAGAAGAAGAAAGGGCAGAGCAAAGAGGGGGAAATGGGGGGAGAAGGATGGAGATAGATTCACTGGGCTTCCAGAGGAACCCAGAAGAAGAAAGGGAAATTTTGGGGTACAGAGAAGGAGGAAAAAGAGGAGAAAGTCAGGGAGATTAGTAGGAAGGAAAGGAGTGGGGACTGATAGTCCAGACTGCAGCAAAGAGGCTGGGAATGGCTTTCTCTGTAGCCCCTGGACCAAGGGCTACAGGCAAGGAGTGGCCTAAGAACAGGCTGTGAAAGCACCTTACCCACTTGCAGTGGGGGAGTTAGTCTCTCCCACTGAACAAATTCTCTTTGGACGACACTCCAAGCTTGCCAAGGAGGGGAAAGGGAAATTCTCCTTGTTCTGAAGACTTCCTGGATTTATCAAAGGAGTCTGTGTAGGAAAGGTGGCATGGGGCTACTCTTGGGCCTCCAACGAACAGCTCAAGAATAGAAAAAGCCTTCACACATGCAGGCAGGCCTTGGCACAAAACCCTCTATTGACTACTGGGACCTTCAAAGCTTACACTGGTGATTCAGCTTCAGGAGCAGATGACCGCTCTTCCCACCATCTCCATCAATTGCATCTATAACAGCTAACCGGAGATGGGTGAGGGTGGGTTTGTGGCAGTTGTAAGATTCAGGGGTTGCTCTGGCTAGGTGGGGATTTATGGGCATAGGCTCTTCTGGTGGTGCCTGACATGGCCAACATCTAACACTATCCTTGCCTCCACTAACCCCTGATTGGCTGGGCAGGGAAGGATAATACCATAATAAGCATTTATATAGGGCTTTTTGAGTGTGCGAAGTACTTCACGTGCATTATCTTGATGTTGTCCTTACAGCAAACCTATATGATGATGAGTATTATTATCCCCATAATGCAACTGGGGAGAGGCTGAGCCTGAGAGGTTGGTTGAAGACCACCCAGTGAAGTCAAGTCAGAGGTGAAGTGCAAACCAGGGAAATTCTCAAAGCTGCTACACCGCACCAGGATCCAAATTAGGACAGGCACCAACATTAAAAAAAAGGGGACATTCAAATTGAAACTTCTGAGAATTTTCAGGAGAAGGAAAATTGTCAGGGAGGGGGTTTCTGCACATCCTTAAAACTAGGCTTCTGCTGCTTGGATTCAACTAGACTGGTCTCTCTACTGCCTTTCTATTCAGTATGGTTTATTCCAAGTGGATTAGACTTATTCCAGCTCAGACCCTGAGCAGACTGGTCAGATTGCTCATTCTGCACGCCAGCCTTGGTCCCCACCTGTTGATCAATAACTCTCTCCAGCAATTTCTTTTACTCATTTTCCCCCTAAGGACGCCCATCAACTATCCTGGCTTTTTAAGACACCCTCCTCCCAATATCCATGCACACATGATGTTTCCTACCTCTCCACAAAACTAGTCCTGTTTGTCTTAGGACTTTTGACTGACCCTGGGGCCAAAGTAATATTGCACCGGTAAAGGAGGGATTGTGTTTTCCCAGCCACAAAATACTGCAATTTGAGAACCAGGGAAATGTGATTCCCTTGCATCAGAGGGTTTATATTTAGTAAAGATCTTTAGTAATGACTGTGGATTTTATGCGTAAACCCCAAAAAAGCCTCTAAAAAAGCTCTTATAATCAACAATCCTTCTGTTACTCTAGAATTATTGTGATTGTTGTCTCATAATAACTTTCCACATCCCTGGATATCACAGCATCAGCCATATACAGCATTTAGTGGGAGCTCAGGGCAATTCTTAGAAGCCTAGGAAACCCAGCAAATAGGAGATTAATCATAGCTGTAAGAGACCATTAATTTGCTTTGTTTTCCAGATCAGCCCACAACATTTGCCTTCAGGAGGTCTGGCAGCAGTGATGTGACATGTTTAATCAACAAGTAAATGACTAGCGCTATGATGAGAATTCAAACGCAGTACATCTGAAATACCTCTGTAAAAGAAACCACCTTGTAGCCACACTTTTCAGCGCCTGGCACTGTCGTTGAAGTAGTTTCCTCCTTGACATTTAAGATTCAGCATAGCTTGGCATTTTCCTGCTCCACTAAGCAACACAGACTGATAGTCTGTAGCATAATGTGATTTTCAGGAAGTCACAAATACACGGGAGCTTTTTAGTCTCAAACTCACAACTACGGATATGGTTCATTTTTGAAGTGCTTAACTATCCTTTAGGAAATTATACAGTCAAATGGATGCAATTTGGAACAGTGGGATGCAGCAAGGACTGGGGTAAATCAGTGACTCCCCCTTCGTACATGCTCGAAAGTGCTTTCTGCTCACACATTGGGTTCTTTCGATCTTTCTAACTGTCCTTGATCATCTATGTGGCTTATAACAAAACACAGCCTTATAGTGCAGAAAGCACTACGTTCTGAATGCAGAAGAAAATGCAATAGGTCTGGTTAATCAAATGCATGTATTTAAACATAAAATGCAGACTAAAGGCTGGAAGTATTTAATGTTGAAAATACATACAAGACAGTGACGTCCAAATCATCATAATAAACACGTGTTTAGTGCTTTCTGAGTGTGCAAATGTATTACCGGTACTTCACATTAATTAATTTAATGCAATTCTTACAGTAACAGTAACCCTATAACATAAGCATTTTTATCCCCATACTGCAGCTGAGGCGGAGGGGTGGAAGAAGTCAGATCAGAACCAGGGAAGGCTTTGATTGTAGAGCAGTCTTTCAGCCATTATACTGCATCAGCTCCCAATGCTAGTAGTACAAATATGCCTATCTATTGGGGAGAGGGACTCACAAAACTTTGGACATGTGGTAACTGCTTTTCATGTACACAGAAGATACCAACACATGGGAAGCCTGTCTTGGGAACTGGCTGGCATGCTCTCAATTGAGTTACCTGCAACAAGATGTGGAATTTGCATGGTGGGAGCCCTCACAACATGGACTGTATGTATAGCTCAATTGGGTGGCAAGTGGGGGATGATGGGCTGATTCACACACTGCACATATACAGAAACTGCATGTGGGCAAATGCTAGTTTCTATGCTATCTGGAGAGGCACATGACTTTTCTGTCCAACAGCAGTATAGAAGATTCAAGGGTTTGAGGTTGAGGTTGTTGTAATAAGAGCAATATTGTCAGGTTGCTGGGGGTCTTGCATGGGCATCTCATGGTGCTTCCTACCTGCTCCCTGATGACAGATTGGCCATCACTACTGAAGCCTGGTCAAGTGAGCCCCCTGACAGGTATGGGTCCTCACCTAGTGGCTGAACCCTGATGCCCCCCTAACAAATAAAGGGATTATAGAGTGTTTCAGCTGTACACCCTTAAGGCAGAGCTACACTACAGGCAGAGGCTCTGCCGCCGCCTCTGCCTCCGCCTCCGCGCTGGAAGCGGGGGAGTGTCTTCCAGCCTGTTGTCCCTCATGTTGTCCCGCCTTCTTAAGAAAGCGCAGCTGTGATTGGCTATTGAGCTCCGAAGTGTTTCCTTTCAAATAAGCATGACTGGGCTGGCTCCCTCTCCAAATGCAGCAATTCAAACCTCAGTTCCTAGTAGGTCCGACTGAGTGCCGTGGGACTTACTTCCGAGTAAACACATCTGGGGTCGTGTTGGGCAACAGGAGGGGCCAGATAAATTTTATAGGGGAAGAAATGTTCGTAGTGAATGTTACCTCCAAGGTGACTGGTGGTGGTTCAGATTGGCATGCAGCCACCCTCCCCTCCCCTCTCCTACGATTGGCAGGCTGCAGTAGCTCCGCGAACCGCCCCCTAGCTCTGCGTGCCCGCCCCCTGAAAAATAGGATTCCAGCTTGAGGTACGCACTGGCCGTGCGGAGGTCGCAGCGGCTCCGCCTGCTTCAAAAACTGGCCGAGCTGGGGGTCGGGGGGCACCGTTCTGCGGTGGTTCCGCTCCTACTTGGCAGATAGGTCCCAGATGGTGGTGCTGGGGGACGCCTGTTCGGCACCCTGGCCCTTGAGGTGTGGGGTGCCACAGGGTTCCATCTTGTCCCCCATGCTATTTAACATCTACATGAAACCGCTGGGAGAGGTCATCCGGGGATTTGGAGTGGGGTGCTATCAATATGCTGATAACACCCAGCTCTATCTCTCCTTTCCACCTGATTCCAGGGTGGCTGTTGAGGTTCTGGAGCGCTGCCTGGAGGCAGTGGGGACCTGGATGAGGGCTAATAAGCTGAAACTAAACCCGGACAAGACAGAGGTTCTCCTGGTCCGGAAATCCACGATGCAGGTGCTAGAGTATCATCCTGCTCTGAAGGGGGTTGCACTCCCTCTAAAGGAGCAGGTCCGCAGCTTGGGGGTCCGCCTGGATCCGCAGCTGCTCCTGGATTCCCAGGTGGCGGCTGTGGCCAGGGGGGCCTTTGCCCAGCTTCGGCTGGTGCACCAGCTGCGACCGTACTTGGATCGTGCAGACCTGACCACGGTGATCCATGCCACGGTGACGTCGCGATTAGATTATTGTAACGTGCTCTACGTGGGGCTGCCCTTGAAGACGGTTCGGAAACTGCAATTAGTGCAGAATGCAGCGGCCCATGTGGTTAATGGGGGTAGGCGGTTCGACTCTGTCGGGCCGCTTCTTCAGCGGCTGCACTGGCTGCCGATTCGTTTCCGGGCCCAATTCAAAGTGCTGGTTTTGACCTTTAAAGCCCTATACGGCCTGGGGCCAGGATATCTGAGAGACCACCTACTTCCATATATTCCGGCTCGTCTCCTTAGGTCATCAGAGAAGGCCCTTTTGCGGGTACCATCGCCCAGGGAGGTGCGAGGGGCAGCGGCCAGAAATAGGGCCTTCTCAGTAGTGGCACCAACCCTATGGAATTCCCTCCCTCTTGATTTACGTACTGCTCCCTCACTGGAGACCTTCCGGCGAGGCCTGAAAACTTTCCTGTTTAAGGAAGCCTTCTGAGTCCTTGCCTTTTTTAACATCCTGCTGGCACAGGTGGAGTGCTGCTGCTTTTTTATGCTCCTGTTTTAATTGTAATTTGATGTGTTTTTATTAATTTTAGATGATGTTTTTACTAGCTTTTGTGGATTGTTTTTATTGTTTTAAATGTAATTATTTTTTGTATTATGTATCCCATGTTGTAAGCTGCCTTGGGTCCCTTCGGGGAGAAAGGCGGGGTAAAAATATTGTAAATAAATAAATAAATAAATAAAAATCAGGTCAGAAGCTCCGCGATGCGTGTAATGTAGCTCCGGCTTCACAGACTATCTTGGATTATCCACAGCAGTCTTGCCAGCAACTGCTCGCTCTCTATCAGCTAGCTCACTTCAACCTCTAAACTGTTCTTTGAAAATGTAAACCAATTAAAAGTTGACATGAGTTCTATGACCAGGATTACCAATCACGGAAAGAGACCCAGAGAGGTGTCAAACTGGAGAATGTAGGTCAACTGCTGCTGAGGTAGATTCTTTCTTTGAGAGAATTTGTGATAATGGAAGGCCCATTCAGCCTCTAAGGAGATTTGTTACACATGGAATCCAAGGGGACTCTTCTGTTCTGTAGAAATGTGGCTTCAGACTACATTATAAATTGACTGTGGAAACCTGCACTCTCCAAGCCCAACATCCTCTGGAAACATAAATTATTCAGGATGTGGGAATATTAATATAGGTCAGTCAAAAAAAAAAGTATATGTGCATAATAAAGGCTAGACTATTTTGAAGAGCAAGGAAAAATATCCCTGGGGTATATTTTACCTCAAAGGAACATGTCAGAGTTCTTTTGGCAGACATAGGAAATTTATAGCGATGACTGTCTCTTGCTTATAAGGCTGAAATGCTTGTCTGTCACATGCATGGCAGATTTTCCCTCGTTTGTCAGCAGCCTTCGGTTCAGCTTCCCAGTTCCATTACGGCCTTATATTTTTTTACGGGGGGGGGGGGGAAGTCCACTTATTTCAATATTGCTTTTGAATCCAAAACATTATGAGAGTACAAACCTTATAGCCAAGGACTTGTAGTTCAAGGACCCTAATCCAAACTTACATGCATATGGAACAAAATAACATCCAAAATGAAACTCTGCTGGATCTGACAAAAGGTGCATTTCCTCCAAGAAGCTGTTTTCCCACAGTGGTCAATCAGATACCTGAGGGAAGACCACAAGCAGGACTTGTAGGCATATAGCCCCCCACCAGCAACTGGTATTCAGTGACATACTGCCTCTGGACCTAGAGGCAACAGACCAGTCTTTCATTGATATGGCAGCCAAGCCTTCATGTGTATTGTCCCTGTTAAAATATTCTGGCTGGGTTCAGACTAACAACCCAAACCATGGTTTCAGTTTCTAGATATACAATAGGAAAACTAGGGGTTAGCTACTTATCTGCTTTTGTTTTCCAATTATTTAGGACTTAGCTTCATAAGATCTCTCCCATTTCCATGGCACATAATGGGAAACCACAGTTACCACAAACTGATTTGCAAAATAGTTTCAAACTGTGCTTTCAGATCATAGTTTGCCAGCTCCAAATAAGACACAGTTGGTGGCCAGGCCTGGTTTCAGCTGTAATGGGAAACCTTGCTTTATATCAGGCATGGGGAACCTCCAGCCCGCGGGCCTGATCCGGCCCGCGCGGGACCAGACCAGAGGCTCTCTAGCATCCAGACCAAAGGCAATCTAGCATCCAGGTCTAGAGCACGATTTTCCAAAGTCTTGAACTCCTGAGAAATGCTGAGTTATACCTTATTGTCACTTTGACACCATCCAATTAGTTAACTCCTGGTATAGTAGGGCATTTCCAGATAATCTCTTGAAACAATGGCTGCCTCCAATGCCATCTCTAGATTTGGCCAAGTCAAAGGTAGGGTAGGAGCAGATTTGTGTCCTACCAGTTTCTCTGGATTTGATGAAGGGAATGTTCTCCGTAACAGTGCTAGGATGACTAGTGCCTTTAAGCCCCTGCTTCCTCCACATTATGCTATGATGCATAATGCACCTCTGCCTCTATTTGCTAGCAGTTGCCTAACATGCACCTGAATATCCTCCTGCTGGGTACGATTCACTCAGCACCACTATCCCACACTGGTTTCAATGCAAATGTTCCTCCTTGGCAGCCCATCAGCTGCCTCCTCACCAGGCATATGAACAACATGCAGGCATGATGATTCACACCTGAACAAGGTGATAAGAATAAATAAAGGTGCAGTCACACTTACCAGCCTTACATCTGAGAGCCTTACTTTTAGCCACAAGATGATGCCAGAAATCATAAAATAGGAACCGCAAGAGAGCAGGATTTAGCAAGCTTGCTCTAGCAACAAGTTCATAAAACAAGCTACTGCAAATAGCAGGGTGACCTCAGGAGTCCAGTTGACTGGGCTGACCTTGAACCCTCAGAACCTGTGGCAGTGCCCAGTGTGCCAAGGGGGTGGATAGGGCACCATGAAATGCCCATGGGCATTGCCATTGCCTCAGGGCTCGCACTGACAAACAGCAGACTGGCAATGTAAGGAATTGCAGGCTTTCTTTGCACCAAGACTCTCATCGTCAGTATAAGCATGATTCTTTCTGAAATATTTTCACGTCTCCAGTGCCATGACCGCAAATGTGTACTGAAAGGATTAGTGGCTCTGTACTGAGAACAATTTATTTGTTAAGTGCTTGCATCTGTACGGTTAACTCGATAGTTATGAGTAAGCACCGCATTATGTAAAAGTTAATTATATTAACTTTAAAATAATTAGGGTACATTCTTCCAAGTAACTGCAAAAAAAAAAAGAACAAAGGGGGGAAAAAAAGCAAAGGATTAGCTCGTACTGAAGCATATCTTAATTACAACTTTTCCTTGGTATTATTCATGCAAATACTATGTACAAAACCAGTTTATAGACAAAGGTACCTTACAGGAAAAATAGTGTATTCTCATGAAATGGAAACTGTTGTAATATCACAACAGATGTTAATGTTTATATGTAAAGTATTGCTTTAAATGTGGTTTTATGTTTTGTAAGCCGCTTTGGGGGCCCTTCGGGGAGAAAAGCACGATACAAGTTGAGTAAATAAATAATATGTTGTACAAGAACTAGTCACACACGGAGGAGAAGCCCTTTTATGGACATGCTTACTTACAAATATACAGCTGCATCAAGCAATTGTTTTGGTTTAGCTAATACTGGTAAGTTCATTTTTTATTTCTTAGTTATCTTCCTTCCAATATGATATTTATTGATGTCCACTAAATTAACATTAATTCAGGAGCCCAGCTTCTGCCTTGTGGATTGATCAAACTGGTCTTCCCTTGCAATGTTCTCAGTGTCCCTGAGCATACTGGGGTTCAGATGGTGGCAACACGAGCCAGGGCCTTCTCTGTGGTGGTGCCGCAGTTATGGTACTGTACTTGCTTCCTCTCAAGCTGAGATTGGCTCCATTGCTTCTGACTTTCTGGCAGCACTTTTATTTATTTATTTATTTTTATTTACAGTATTTTTACCCCGCCTTTCTCCCCAAAGGGACCCAAGGCGGCTTACAACAAAAAGAAAATACAGTGCAAAAAGTATAATACAAAAAATAGTTACATTTTAAAACAGTAAAAACAAATAACGAAATAAAAACAGTATCTAAAAATCAGTTAAAAAAAGATTACAATTAAAACAAGAACATAAAAACAGCAGCACCCCCACCTGTACCAGCAGGGTTTAAAAAAGGCAGGGGCTCAGAAGGCTTCTTTGAACAAGAAGGTTTTTAGGCCTCGCCGGAAAGTGTCCAAGGAGGGAGCAGTTCGTAAGCTTTTAAGCTCCTTTTACTGCATCTTATTTTCCTAGATTTGGTGCAATTTAGTTGGTGGTGGCTGCTGGGTTTTGCTGTTTCGACCGTGTTTTATGGTCTTTTATATTGTATTTCATCTTTATTTCTACTGAATTGTTAGCTGCCTTGGGAGTCTCCCTTTTCAGTGGGGAAAATGTTTTAAAATAAATAGGCACGAATAGCCACATGCTGTGACCATGAAGTGAGCTGGAGGCTTTACCCCATCCCTGTTCACACTGGGGGTGACGGAGTTCCCTGTTCTCTCCTCTCATTCCCTGTTCCCTTTAGGGAAAGCCTCAGCATGAGTGTCAGTAGGAAAGAGACTTTACTGAGGCACGTGGAAATGATAGGGACAGGCAGAAAGCAGTAGCGTCGTATGATGGGGGGCCCTGTGGCCCTGGGCCCCAGGCGCCAAGTGGGCGTGCTGCTTCTGGGGGCGCCAATATGGGGAAAAAAGTTTTAAAGGGCAGCTTCAGCGCAAGCTGCTGCTCCGGCAGAGGCAGAGGCTGCCGCAGCGTTAGCGTGGATCCTGCTCGCTCGCTCTGCATTTGCAAAGGGCTGAAAAAGAAAGGTGGAGGACTTGTTAAAATCAATACCTGAGCTGAGGAAACAAAAGGGGAGGGAGAGCGGTAAACTAAGGAGCGCCAGGGAGAGACAGCCGCGTTAAAAGCAAGATGGGTCTGGAGGCTTGTGTGGCAGTGTGGAGAGCCCATATCCTCAAAAACAAGTAAATCTTTGCTTCTAGCATTCATTTCTGTCAATATTCATTACTTTTACTGGGTCGCTAATTTAATTTTCCTATTTTACTGGGTCCTGCACTGTCCTGAAAGATCTAAAAGGGAAGCAGTATGTCTACTCAGAAGTAAGTCCCATTATAGTCAATGGGGCTTACTCCCACGTAAGTGTGGATAGGGTTGCTGCCCCCTTAAACACCTTTTTAAATAAGTAAAAATACATATAAGTTAAAGAAATAGCTGTCCTTTGAAGAACTTGATGGATCCAGTGATATGAACAACTTCTTAAAACTGGCTAAGTTTCTTCTACATCTAAAAGCACTGGTTCTTTTGCTGAAAGATCTAAAAGGGAAGTGATTTGCAGGCAGCCCACTCTATGCATGTCTTCTCAGAAGTAAGTCCCATTATAGTCAATGGGGCTTATTCCCATGTAAAAGCACTGGCTCTTGATGAAAGGAAATTAAATCCATTTAAATAAATAGCTTGCACTTGCTGTAACGGAATATGTGAACAGTAACACCACCTGCGGCAGGATAGAGGGGGAGCAGAAGGGAGGAGGGGCCCAGGGCAGAAGGTTGAATTTGCCCGCCCCCCAAATTGCCGCCGCCGCCTTCAGCCTCCAAGTAAATACAGTTAGGGACCAGTGAGACAGCCGCATGAGGGATTTTATTTTGCATTCATGTTTGCCTGCAATCGCCTGCTTGTATTTTTGCTTAAACGTTTTCTATGCCCAAACTCTTTGTAAGCTGTTTTTCTCTTTTTCTTCTTTCTTGGATTATCTTCTCCTCTCCTCCCCTTGTATTTTTAATAATCACTTTATATGTTTTAACTCAACACTTACCTTTTAGTGGTTGAACTCAGTCAGAGTTCAGCCCCTAGCCCTCCTGGATCGAGGCTTCACACTAAAGCCTTGGTTTTGGGGGGTGGGTGAGGGGGTGATCTTTCGCATAGCTGGGATGAAGTCTTTTCAAGATGGTCTCTTGTGCTGCCAGCAGAGTCTACCATTTTGCCCCTGGGCAAAGGGGCAGGGGGAGGGTAGTGACAGGGGCAGAGGGTGGGCGGATTGGGCCTAGGAGGAGGGCAGGATCGGCGACAACAGCGTGTGCCATATCCTATCCCCTTTCTGGGCTTGATCAGGTGACATGGTTCAACACAAACTTGAGCTAGCTATATAATTCACGCAGGTCCGTATTGACCCATGGCACCTGCTGGGGCTTTCCCTGAGGCAAGGGGATGAATGTCCCCTTACCTTGAGGAGACCTCCCACCTGCTAAATTCCCCCATGGGATACAGTGTAGCCAGCACTGATGTCGCTGCATTGGCATGGGGGAATTTAGTTAGGATTAGGCTGTAAATTCATTCAATCTCCATTATAATCTCTGTTGCAGTACTGTCAAAGTTACACCATTCTATCCATTCCTAATTTATCTTGGGAAAAACAGGTAACTATACTAAAGAACTTGTAATAAGCTGAATTGGCTGAGGTCTAATTATCTGCAAATAGTTTATCTAATATCTAATTAAGACAATGTGACAGTATGTTTAATTACCATATTACAGCTAATATATCTTATAACAGCACATATAAGCAGTTCAGTGAACGTATTGAAAAATAATTATTAGCAATGTAAACTACTAGATAATAATTACTTAATGATGAAAATAATACTTAAAGAAGACACAGAAGACAGTAAACTACTAGTTTTTCTTACATTTCTAACCCAGATTCATACGAAATTATTCATGTAACAATGAATAATGTCCATTCACAAATGCAGTTCTCTTCTAAAAGTTTTCTACAAGCTCATATTGTTGGTGCAAGCACTCTGATACATGCCACTTTACTGAGTTGCCCCTTGGGAACTGTAGTTCCCAGCATTAGCTATGGTGGAGAGCCACTTGAAAATTCAGCTGCGCTCTCGCTCTCTCTCTCTCTCTCTCCTCTCTCTGCCAAATGCATCAGGAAATAAGTGAGGATTTGAGATCTCAATGGAGGAAAGCAACCTCATAATATGTTTGAACAAAAAAACTTGGGAGAACTATTCCCAAATAGGGAAGATACTCACAAAACAAGGGTAATTAGTTGGGTGATCTGGTCAAGTAGTGAATAGCAATGCGCTAGAGTTTAATCAGTATTGACTGTTTTTAGTGATTGCCTTTATTGTATTTTATACAAGCTGTCTTGAGCTCCCAGAAGGGTGGAAAAAGAAGAGTGGGCTGGAATATCCCTCTGAAAGTCTTCACAGGTTGCAAAGATGGAAGCCATTATACAGCACAATCCTGTGTAAACTTGCACCGGTGTAACAGTAGATGCAGTAGGTGTAAGTGCACTTACACGGGTGCATCTACTGTTACACTGGTGCAATACTACACAGGATTGCGCTATTGAACATTTAGATGAGGTGGGGGGGGAAACTCTGGAATAATTCCTGGAAGAAACCACTAAGAGGTGCTCCATGGCTACCACCATTAAATGCACAGCACAATCCTACTCTAACTTCGGCCGGTGGAACAAGTGTTCCACCGGCTGAAGACATCACAAATGTGCCGTAAGGCACACTTGCAACGGCTCGAGAGCAGGGAAGGCCGGCGCAAGGCCGGCCTTCCCGCTCCGCCAGCCAAGGACTTGCCAGCACGCCACTGGACCCAGGTAAGGATCCAGCGGATGGGGGGGGCGGTGCGGCCGGGAACGGCGGGGGCCGATAGGCCCAGCCGATCGGGGAGGGGTCGGGGACCAGGCTTGGCCAAATCCTGACCCCCGCCAATTGGCTGAGCTGTTACACGGCCTCCTCCGACTCCTGCCAGCAAAATAGTTGGCGGAAATCCGAGGAGGCCGATTGGCCCCAGCCAAGTGTCCCCTTCCCCGAGTAGACTTTCTACTGCGGGCTGCCTGCTGCAGGCTGCCTGCGGCGGAGATCAGGATCCGGTGGACGGCCTCGGCCGCCTGGTGGATCTTTATGTTAGGATTGGGCTGCCCATGTGTTAAAAAGAAATAACATTTTTACATAAAGAAATATGATGGATTTTAGTGCCCCCTTGATCCCCTGAAATCACTCCTGGGGGGGGACAAGATTTTAACCCCCATTATTTTCAAGATGAAAGTTCTCACCAAAGAATTTTCGTCTCAGTTTTACATATGCCTACAAGGCAAGTTGCTTTGCATTTCTCCTTATTTCTCAGCAATTAATGAGCAAAATTGGGAGGTGGGAATCTAATAATATATAACTTTTGTGCATATGGTGAAAAAGTAGCTTGCTTTGGACATGTGGTCCTCTGAGATGCAAAAATCTTGTTTTATATTTTGAACTTTAGAAGAACTTTTGGAGAAAACAACAATCAAATCCAAATACAGCCAAGCATTACAAATTGGAGAAATTCTTATTCCAAACCAGGTAATTATGATTTTTTGATAATACTACTACTGAAAATACTTGAAGAGTAAACATTAAAATACAGGTACAGTAGTCCCCGAGTTAAGGACATCCAACTTACAGACATCCTAACTTAAGGACAGCCACATCATATTTTCGCGCAGGTGCAGTCCGTCCACTACAGCGTTTTTGTGCAGGCGAGATAGCGCTGGTCAGAGGCGTCGCTGTGGTGTGGTGGGGTGTGCGGGGGGCCCCAGGTGACGTGCGCACACGCTGCGCAGAAAGGTAACGCGCGTACAGCGCGCGTCGCCTGGGGGCCTCCCGCCCGCCTCGCCAGGCCGGGCCGGGTGCCCCCTCAATCGGGAGAGCCGGCTCGGGGACATCCTCCCCGGCCGGCTTCCCGGGGCCTTCTGAGGAAGGTCCGCTGCGCGGACGTTATTTATAACGTTTGTTTGCGCATGGGCAGACTGTTACTGAGGGAAAAGGCCTTTTCCCTCAGTAACAGTCTGCCCATGCGCAAACTAACGTTATAAATAACGTCCGCGCAGCGGGCCTTCCTCAGAAGGCCCCGGGAAGCCGGCTGGGGAGGACGTCCCCGAGCCGGCTCTCCCGATTGAGGGGGCGCCCGGAGCGGCGATCCGTCGGGCGCTCCCCCCATCACGGCGCGCCAAGATTAAGAGAGGGTATGTGTCAGGGGGGAGTGCTCACTAGGGTGTTGCGTGCCCCCGCCCTGGGGCAGCGCGTGCCCTAGTGACGCCTCTGGCGCTGGTCTGTGAGAGGGAGAGAGATGCTGCATTTTGGAGACACAGAAGAGGTGGGTAAAGGAGAGCCAGTACAATACTTAATAGAACTGTACTTGTGTTCCTCACCAACTAATACAAATGCAAATTGTGCCTTGTAAAACGTAAAAAATACAAGTTGTAAAATGCAACAAATACAAATGCAGCCTCTCATCTAAGTTGCTCAAAGGCCCAGTTTGTACATTACACAACAAAAAAAGGAAAGGTTACCACAGAATGTATATTCACTAGGGATTTTATAATAACTATTATAAATCTGTTTGTAATAATGTTTCAACTTAAGTGCATTTCAACTTAAGTACAGACTTATGGAACGTAACTTGTACTTAAGTAGGGAACTGCCTATACCGTATTCAGAAAACCTGTAGTTGCATCATTATCAGGGATATGGATCACGTCTCTGGGTCCAAGTCTCAAGTCAAGTCCCAAGTCTTTGGTTGCTAGTTGCGACTCCCTATCTATTTAATGGGGAAAGCAGGTTTAAAATTCGACTTGTTGTAAAAGGCTCCAACTTTCGAGTCCAGTCTTTCGAGTCTTTTACAATTGCAGAGTCAAGTCTAAATCAAGTCATTGACACGACTTGAGTCCGATTCAAGTCCAAGTCAATAGACTCAAGTCTACATCCCTGATCATTATATTTCCAGACCAACAGGAGTTCCCAACAAATATATACTGAAGCAACAGTAAATATTTGCCCCTGATTCCACAGGAACTTGAAACTGAAAAGGGAAAACAAACAAGCTTTATCCAACACTGATCAACTGATCTGAAGACAGTTGCAGCCCTCAGTTTCAGTTCTCTGCTGACAAATGGGGTTGTACAAGGCTTTCTTGGACTTTTCATGACTTCACTTATGGCCTGGTCTGCACAGGCAGAAGCATCAGGAAGCAGCGCGCAGAGACAGTAGAATGAACTGCTCTACTTCAGATTGCAGGTGTGCTCCCTGACAACTTCCTGCAAGTACAACACCAACACCTGATAAAGTTTCCAGTAAAAAAAAATAAATCTGCCTGTTGTGCTCTCCTGCGAGTGCCACCTCTATCTCAAGTTAGAGGGATGGCAGAACGTGTGCGAGCCTTCTCTGTTGTGGCGCCACAACTGTGGAACTCCTTGCCAGGGGACTTGAGAACTACCCCCTCCCTCATGGCTTTTCGGCGAGGGCTCAAAACGTTTCTGTTTCGTCTAGCGTTTGGGTGATGGGTTGATGTTTCTGGGTCTTCTGGGTCTCAAGATGTTTTGCTCCGCTGCTTCTCTGCTCTATATTGTCAACCCCCCCAGTGGATTTTATTGTTTATAATTTATTTTATGTATTTTTTTAAATTATGTATATTTTTATCTTAGATGCTGTAAGCTGTCTTGGGCATTTGCTTTGGCATGGGATAAGGTGGGGTATAATTTTTTTAAATAAATAAATACATACTAGTATATTTACATTTTTTTTTTGAGGGGATAGATAGCATATTTATAGCAAATAGGGGCTGTTTGTTTTAATTGTTTTTAATTATTTTAATTCTTGATTTTAAATGTATTCATGTATTTTAATATTTTTGTTGTAAGCCGCCTTGGTTGCCCTGGTGGGAGAAAGGCGGGGTAAAAATTCAATAAATAAATAAATAAATATTTAAAAATCGCCCACCTGCACTTTGACATGTTACAGGCCATTCTTCCACCTCAAAACTCTGCAAACTTATTTCCACCTCATGCTTCTTTATTTGTATTAGAGAATATTTATATACCACTTTTCAACAAAAAAAATGTAGTTCACAAAGCAGTTTACACTGATTTAAAATAAATCAATAAATGGTTCCCTGTCTCCAGAGACGATCTAAAGAGAGATACAGAAGAGGCACCAGGAACAGCCAGTGGAAAAGACGCCATGCTGGAGCAGAGAGGGCCAGTTGCTATCCCTGTGCTAATGCAAGAGGATACCACTTTAAGGGGACTTTGTTAGCACAGGCAAATGTGCCAGAGGCAAATTCAAGGAAAAATGCACAGGAAAAAAGGTGAACTGGTACCGCCTCCCCACTTCTGACACTGGACAAAGAGCAGAAATGCAATTATGTTATGCTTTTTTTCCTCCATTGCATACGGTAGCCAATGAAAGAGAAGGATCCAGGCTTTGGTACTTTCCTTACAGCAGCCATGGTGCCCCAGATGGCGATGGCTGCAGTATTTTTCTGGATACATTTTTGTTGCTGGCTGGTAGAGAGGACATTGATTTTCCTGGCTTCTGAACAAATTGGTGGCCACTTGATACCTATTTCCCTTTTTTTATTCCCTGCACTTTATTTATTATAGTTTTTAGCAAGCAGCATAAAAACATAAGCAGCATAAGACAGCAGATCAATACAAATGATAAAATAAAAGGTCACTCAACACAATAAAACAATAATAGTAACTGAAAACAAAATAAAAAGAAATAGCATTTGCCTCCTGTGGTATCATTTAGCTAACAAAGTCATGAAAGTGTTTATAGAGAAGAAAATCAAAGGAGATGTAATTAGCCTAACTGCCACAAAAATTATTATAAAATTGTCAGTGATCCATAATTTGGATGGCCTAGTAATGTATGAGGCTGGGTTATCCACATCATGAGTTTATAAACTGAAATCAAACTCCTATAAAAGACTCCAGCTTTCACTTACCCAAACTCACCAATCTTTAAAGGTCAGATTTTCCACAAACAAATTGGATCAATTTCTCCAAAAGAAAGTACAAAACTTTAGCTAACCATATCAGAAGGGACATCATTAGCACACCACTTACTACCAGGATAGCCTTCACTGCAGTTAACAAATAAATATCAAGAGATCTCTTATATTTGCTGGCAAAGAAACATTTTCAACATTATTTAACAGAAGTAGCATTGGATCCTCTGCAATAGGAGTATCCACAAATTCCATTAATTCCTCCAAAAATTAGGTGCCAGAAGTCTTGAAGTTTTTCACAGCTCCATCACAAATGAAAATAATCACTCTCTGTTCACACCCTTTCCTGTACCTGCGTGAGTCCTTCCTTCTAAGTCTATATGGCTTTAAATACCATCGGCTAATGATGAATGACAATTCTCTTTAGGATACAGCCATACAGATTGAAAACATAGCATACTTATGGATGTATTTTACGATTCAGGGAAGGGAGCGATTGGTTGTCCAGGCCAGGCACGGAGGCAGAGATATCGCCGGCATGCTCTGCCGATATCCAGTGCCCTTTCTTGGGCCTTGGTGGCCTTACACTGTCCCCTTGGATGTGCACCAGCAAAATACGATTCAGGTTTAGATAAGTTTCCAACCTGTTTGAAAAATAAACCATTACAGTTAGGATTCTGATTTTTGTAAGATCAAACATTTTAAAGATTGGGCATCAGGACAAAGGAGAGATGGGCAGCCCAATCCTGTCTAAGATCCTCCACAGTGCACAAAGCACGCTGCCGTGGATCCTGGCGCACATCCAAGGGGACAGTGTAAGGCCCAGGAAGGGCATTGGATATTGGAGGAGCATGCCGCCAATATCTTCGCCCCCTTCCCTGGCCTACCAATCACGCCCTCCCCTGCCACCCCGGCCCGCCCTCCCCATGCCCTCGCAGGCTCAGAACCTACCTGCGTCTGGCAGCGGAGTAACTGGCGCCGGCCTCGGCACCAGCGCCCCTTACTCCGCAGGGGCCAAAAACATGCGTTATGGCACGTTTACGACACCCTACACTGGCAAAGCGTTCGCTCTGCCGGTGCCAGTTTGCACAGGATTGCGTTGTAAAATTAATTTGAACATTAAAATCATTTCATACATGAATGGCTCCATCATATCCACAACTGGCCAAGAGCATACAGCGCCACCAACAGAGCTGGTTGGCCAAGGACCAGGCAACTTGGGAGAGGTAACCACTCTGCACGGGCCCAATCCTGGCCACGATGCTGCAGCCACCTTAGGTTCCTACCACCACCGCATTCTAGACAGGATTGGGCTGCCCATCTTCCTTTTTTTATGTTCACTGTATTTTACTGGGTTATTGTACAAACCTTCATTTTACTACTACGAACCTTAAGCCTACCATAAGGCACAAATTTCCTACTGTTTTACACTAAAGCAGACTCGGATTCCTCCTAAAAAGCTTGTCATTTCACCTGGCTAAATGTGCCCTTTTGCACCATTAGTTACTCCAGACCCATTTCAACACATTTTGCTTTATTCCTTCAACTTTGGGGTCAGTATCATTAGAGGCTTCTCTGTAAAATAAGGACCTCTTCATGGAAATGCAGTGAGACCCAAGTGCAGCAGGTATATGTCCATCATTGCATATTCAGAAGGGCTTGAAAAGCTAAACTTGACTTCACAATGAAATAAACTGGACAGATTTCAACAAGAGAAAGATATTTCTTTCCTCCATGAATGTGTCTGCTCAACTAATTTATGCTAGTGATACGTGCTGTTAAAAATAAAATGTAATTAAGCTCAAATGTCATGAAAGTGAATAGTTGTGATAGATTTTGAATTCAATATTCAATTAATTAATTGCTTTTTATAAATAAGTCTAATGGGGACTCCATGTTACTCTAATTAAACTGGATCAAATACAATTTGCGGTTTAAGAGATCTAGTATTGCATTGTTTCATAACAGATGCAACTTAAAATTATTCCTCGAATACTCACAGTGCAATCCTATCTACATTTAGACCAGCAGAGCAATCGCTCCACCAGTCTAGGGTGTTGCAAACATGCCGTAAAGCACATTTGCAGCACCTGATGTGGAAGCAGCACTGGCAGAGAGACTTGCGCTGCTCCTCTTGCACCTTGAGACAGATTGCCACCACGATGGAGAGGTGAGTCCCCATGGAGGGGCAGGGAGGGAGTGTTCCAGGGTAGAATGGCCCACCGGGTCTGGGAGGGGGAAGGGATCAGTGGCGGCGCACTCCACTGAGTCCTATCCCCGTTTATGGGCCTGGCTGGCATTACACTACCGGCTCGAATGTGCACAAGGAGGCCTTTGAAGTAGCGTCTCGCATCAGGGCACATAGCGCAGGCGTTGGACGCCACCAGGAGCCCTACGCAAACTGTGTCGAGGGGAATCTCGCATCGGAGCTGCTGACTGGGGGCAGTCCCCGTGGGGCCGCAATGCAGCCGGCAACGCGGGACGAAGATTGGAGCCGGTAATCAACAACTGCTAATTAATCCCCGTTTACCAGCTACTAGCAACGCGGTAAGTGGCCAAGTGGCCAAAAATACCCTTTAAAACTTTTTTCCTGGGAACAGCAGGGCCAAAAGGACGGTGCGTGTTCTAAGCCGGTGCATGTTCTAACCCGATAAATACGGTTTCTTTGAACTCCCTTCAACACACACTGTTAATGCTACTTCAAAGGTACATGTGCGTAGAGGGTGGTTTGGATGAACTGCTCCCAATTGCGAAAACTCACCACAAGCAAAAAGAAGGACCAGGACATGCATGTGCCATGAGTGTGCTGGCCTTAATCACATGGGGTGCTGACTAGGGGTGTCAAACATAAGGCCCGCGGGCCAGATTCGGCCCCTAGAAACAATTTATCTGACCCCCATTATATAATTGGGCTCTCCCAGAGCTGCCCTTTCAGCAGCACTGCTTCTGCAGAGGCTCTGGAAGGGAGAGACTGAAGGAGGCCTCAGAAGGCAAGGAAAGCTATGTAAGGGACAGACCAAGAGGGTTGAGAGAGGGAGATGCTGCCAAGGTGCTGAAAGAGCCCAGTTATCACATGGGCTGCCCTATCAGCCATGCTGCTTCTGCCAAGGTATCACTTCACAGTCCACATCTCAGCTGCTTAGCTGCTAAGTGATGCTGCAGCAGAAGCAGTGCTGCTGAAAGGGTGGCCCGTGTGATAATTGGGCTCTATCATATCTTGAATACATGATTAAGATTTACACATTTTCTCTTCTGACATTTGCAGCTAATGAGTTTCTATGTGGGAACAAAGCGCTTATTTCTGGCCATCATCTGCTTAATAATGTCACTCCCAGCCCTCAGCAGGCGCCATGAATGCTATTTGGCCTACTATATGAAATGAGCCTGACACCCCTGAGTTAGGCGATAAAACTGTTTTTCAAGGCCCCACACTGAGGAACAGAAGATGGGTACACTGCTAACTTTCATTCATCCCCTGCCACAATTAGATCGTTCCCCACCCACAAACTTGTTCTTTCAAAAGCACCACCAGAACTGACTCATATTATGGAAAACTGGCTTTTGTCACACTCTGCCTATTCCTAACATAAAACAGAAATGAACATATCAAAAATGTGCAGAAAAGTCTAAGAATGCAAATAAATTGTTCCCACTGTTAGCAAGGCAGATCGTTCCATGCCAATAATAAATGTGTATCAAAGCGTTTGTGTAGCTCATAGATGGCCAACCCACGGCACGGGTGCCACTTAGTGGCATGCCAAGCCTTTTGTAGTGGCACGCACCGCCATTTCTGCCCAAGTTGAGCGCTGAAGTCCCTCTCTCTTTTTCAACCCAATGCACCTTTCCAAGCCTGTGGCACTAGAGGAGATCTCTGTACCCCACTGCACCTCATTCTTCTTGCACTTTCACGGTGCTTTAAATATTTTCATTAGCTTAGAAATATTTGTTTATTTATTTAAGTGGCACACTTAAGATTATCTACATAAAATGTGGCACATGGTGTGCAACAGGTTGGCCACCACTGGTGTAGCTCTTGGCAGAGGCGTAACAAGGGTGGAGCGAAGGCAAGTAGTTCTGCAAGACTCCGTTACACTAGAGTCAGCAGCCCCTCCCCCATGCTGTTGGAGCCATTCTGGCAGCAAAGGCAACACGCAGGACACTCCCCTGTTGCTGCTGTAATGGCTCCAACAGCGAGGGGGAGGGGCCGCTGACTCCAGTGTAACAGAGTCTTGCAGAACTACTTGCCTTCGCTCCACCCTTGTTTCACCACTAGCTCTTGGTAAGCTGCAGAAACAAGGTGACACCCAACCTTAATCCAGTGATTTACAAGAAGCATGATGGATTGTTTTAGAATATGAATTACACAGGGAAACCCTGTAATCCTGTAATCTTTCAGAATATTCTTATTCCCATTGAACCCTAATAGGAAACAGTTTGACAAATGGACAGAAGTCTTCTTGTCCAGAGTCCATTTTATGTCTGTCTTCGTTCTACTCATAACCTGTCACAGTGCTTCTTTCTTATTTTTGTTCAGTTTGAAGTGGACGCTTGCTATTTTTCTCCCAAGAAAAGTTGATGCTGTTTTAATATGTGGAAAACAGATGCAGTGCAGCCACTTGTGATGAAATAGCCCTCCTCTACCCATTTATCAGCTGCAGGAACACCTGCATCTGAAGTTTATGCAGTATTTTCCTCATGTCCAAAATGTTTTCATATATAGTTGAAATAGGTAATATGATCCTCTTTCTGCTGGGAATTCATAAATCATGTCAAATATGAAGCATTGTGTAGCTGATGTTCTGTTTACTGATTGCTTTTCCCTGACATTAAGGTGTATTTTTCTTACCCCATAAAGGAAGCAATAAAAGTTTATATGGCCTTTTCTTAGCAATCTGCATTTAAGACTTGATCTACTTTTCAAGTTAATTCTGCCACTGGCTCTCAGTGTGTATCCTTGTTTTTAGAGAAGAATGTTATATGATGTTCCTTTCAGGAACCCATCAATCTATTTCCAAAAAGATAGGAAAAATAAGATCTTCAACTTAAATGGAGAACATCTCACTTGAGTAAATGTTCCTTAAATATATAACCATTTGCAATTTGCATTTTTATATTGTAGTGGCTTCTGCTATCATTTTCCTATCAAATATACGTAAGTATTTGATAAGAAAATTACTCCTGGAACTTAATTTGAAAAAGCATTTTCAAAGAGAAATTCCTCTCTTCTTGGAGTTGGGTTCAATTACTATCAGTCATTGGGTGACAACCGCGTGGGTACCACATGAGAAGAATGCCATAATTCATACATATGCTTGGTTTACATATATTCATTCCCCAATCCCTCACCTTTTCTTCACCTTGATCTTATCTCCTACTACCTGTTGAGGACAAGTCATGGACAGGCTAAGATCATGAACATCCATACCAAGAGCCACAGTCCTGGACTGTGTGATCTCCAATCTATGGTCCTTGCAGTCAGAATTAAGAGGTGGGACTGGATCCTCGAGTGTGGCAAAAAGGAAGTTCTCTTGCGCTGAATAAACAGGACCAGGAGGCCAGGCTCTTATTATCATTTTGGCTAATCCAGTGGCCCTAAACCATGTTCCAATTGCATTTAGCTAGGGCTGAGCCAAAACGATCCGTTATCATTGCTTTTCCCCATCATGGCTTGTAAATTGTGATGGACTTTTCCTCCATAAATCTGTATTTTCTGGATCATATGAACATTTTTAGACAACAGTTTTATCTTCACCTATGGTAAACAGAGAAATTAACCTAGGAAAATAGAGTGCTAAGAGATAAGAAATGGAAGAAGAACCATATATCTATCAGTCAGAAGATAATACAGCCATAGCATAACAGTGAATGGATGTCTTGTTATCCTGGCATCTTCTCATAAAATAAATCTTGCAGTCCCTACTTTGCCTCATGCAATGTCTTTGCAAATGTACTACACCCCATGGTATCTACTGATGTTAGGGTTGCTGGGCTGGATGCATCCAAAAACCTGATTTCTGAGGTGCGGCCTGTTGATATCATAAAACTATCGATCCTTTAAAAATTGAGAAAAGCCTTGCCCAGTAGTGCAAGGACAGCGAAAAAAGGGTAGGCCAAAAACAAAAATGGCCTGTGATTAACCTTTGCTAGCTGTCTGCCTGAGAAAAAGCCAAACGTTAGAGACACAGGATCATTTTTAACTGGAAACCCTGACTGCATACCCCTGAGAATCCAAAGAGCTAACATGGCTTTTGTATACCATAAAATCCCAGTAATGATCTCTCTCTTAATTTTTTTAAAAATATTTCCATTTAATTGAATGGCTATGGTCTGAAAATTCAATTATTTATGTGTTCTTAAAAATTCTCAGAGAGGAAGAAAAGGAGGGGATCTTTGTATCAGCCTAGTGGCGCAATCCCATACTCCCTCTAGGTTGGTGCAGCACGTGCTGCACTGGCCTAGGGTGTCTCAAATATACTGTAAAGTGTGTTGCGACACCCTGTGAGTAGCAAGTGCCAGCGGGAAGGCCTGCGCCGTCCTGCCGGTGCTGAATCCAGGCCCCTTCGTGTGATGGAGGAGGTAAGGCCACTCCAAGCAGCACAGGGACTGGGAGAGGGGGAGGAGGGGGTGTAACGGGGCGGGGGAGGGTGGATCAGGCCTGCGAGGGGGGAAGGTAGCAGTGATGCTGCCACACACTGTATCCTATCCGCCCTCCCTGGCCTCTTTCCCCTGACATGGGCTGCTCAGTTCTCTGCTGGCTAAAGAGCCAACAAGGAATCAAGTAGCCCCATTGAGGCTGGAGGTTTTACCCAGGGTAAGCAGACAAATGTCTGCTTACCCCAAGTAGACCTCCAGTCACTTCCTTCCCCGGACAGACAGGATACAGTGTGGGCCATGTGGCCCACACTGCAAGGCCTACACCGGGAAAGGATAGGATTGGACTGTAGGTGTTTGTCAAATGACTAACCAATATAAAACGTCTCCGTTAGCCATTGTCGAGTCAGTGGGGCTTCCCAACTGTAAAATAGTTCAAATCCTTTAAACCTTTTTTCTTTACATTTCAGGATCAATAGATTAGAAAAGGCAAACAAAGGAATGCATGTATAGATCCTTTTAACAAACATGGAGTATATGCTTTTAAGCCTTATGAGCTGTCAAATAAAGAAAGATCACCCTCCCGCCACTCCACCCCATCCCCGCTTTCTAATCATGGCATTTGGTAGGATTTCAAAAAGTGCTAAAATTGCTTAGCTAGAGATACAGTGCTACCACATCAGTACTGGGTCAATAAGGAAGACTAATTTCATTTTGCAACTAATGAAGACTGAAAAGCCAATGGTGCACATGGTGTGTCTGGGAGGGGAGGTGCCAAATGATGAATCAATATGCTCCTTAGCCACAGCAGTCTTCTAGTATGTGTTCATAGCAGATTTGAGTAATCACCTGTTGACTGCTGTTTGCTTAACAGAACAAGGCAAGACAGGAGATGCCCATGCTATGGAACTCTGTCACCAGCTTTGAGAAACCAACAGGGGACAGAACAGACTGTGGTGGAAGCCCATTCCCCAGCTTCCTGGAGGCTACTGAAAGATCCTGTGCCCTGAAGGAAGGGAAGGAAGGTGAAATCTAGGCCATGGTGCTCTGTCACCAGCTCTTGAGAAGCCATCAAGTTCCTGAGATAACACTACTTTTTAAATTTTCTGTAACATGTTTTCGTTTGGGTTGTGTGTTTTTTAAAGTAAACCACCTTGACAGCGCAATCCTAACCAACTTTCCAGTGCTGATGCAGTCGTGCCAACAGGGTGCACACTACATTTTGCAGTGTGGGGGCAGTCAGGGAGGCCTCTAGAAGGTGAGGGAACATTTGTTCCCTTACCTCGGGGATGAATTGCGGCTGCACCAGCGCTGGAATGTTGGTTAGGATTGCGCTGTGAGAACCTTTGCCAAGGCAGAAAGACAGTACATAAATGCAGCAAATAATAATAAATAAGCCGTGTTAATTCTGAAGTTAAATGTAAAAGGCAAAATGAATCCATCTGTAGTAAGCAATAGTTTCCCATGGAATATGGATCATGCATTATACATGGGCATACCAAGACTTGTAAGTGGTACAACTTGTGTACAATGTTCCACTTAGCATGTCCTGATTCCCGCTTCTTGTCAAAGGTTCCTGCCCAGTAATATTAGAGGAGTCACAATCCAGACACACAACATGGGACTTCAAATCTTCAAACAAAACCGAAATGTTTCAATATGTCCAAAACTCTTCATTCATGTTGAGTTTGCTAAGTTGAAAATGATCCCTATGAATCATGTATAACTGCCCAATCCTGTCTCCCACCATTGGTACGGATACGTTTGCACTGGTGGAGTGTAAGTTGCATCCAATGAGGGAGGGGGGTCAAGCAAAAGGCCTGCCTGAGCTAAGTAAAAAATATTTTACTTACCTCTGCATAGCCCCCCTGATGACCTATGGGTCTCCTTGGACCAGCTATATAGCTTGCGTAACTTCAAGGAGAGAAAGGGGGTGGGGCAGGCCAAAACATGGGGGATAAGATCCAGTCTGCATGTTTGCTCCTGAGACTCTCCCCCTGTGGCCTGCTCCCTGCCCCCTACCTCCCCTCCCCCCCTCAGAATGCCCCCAAACCTCCCCGTCCCAGCCACCAACTTACCAGCACCTGCAGAGCCTCCTGGGGCTGCTACCACACATGATGCCACACTGGTTCTGGCAGCACAAGGTCCCACAATGAGCCTAACAGCGCAATCCTAACCAACTTTCCAGTGCTGGTGCAGCCGCAATGTAGCCCCAAGATAAGGGAACAAATGTTAAGAACATAAGAACATAAGAAGAGCCCTGCTGGATCAGGCCAAAAGCCCATCTAGTCCAGATTCCTGTGTCACACAGTGGCCCCACCAGATGCCTCAGGGAGCACACAAGACAACAAGATAACCTGTTTCCCGTTGACACTCCCTTGCACCTGGCACAGAGAAAACCTACTTCTAAAACCAGGAGGTTGTTTATGGCTTGTAACCTGTGATGGTCTTTTCCTCCATGAATCTGTCCAAACCAAATGTTCCCTCGCCTTGAAGAGGCCTCCATGACTGCCCCCGCACCGCAAAATGCAGTGTGCGCCCTGTTGACATGGCTGCATTGGCACTGGAAAGTTGGTTAGGATTGCACTCTAAGAAGCCTTAAATAAGGGGAGAGAGAGAGAGATGCTAAACCTTTACACCGTGGGAACAAGTATATACATTAAATTAAACAATATAATATCTTCTGTGGGTAGACACATCTCTAATCACATTAGACCATATAACCATATATACCACCACACCCAAACTCATAATACACAGGCAATCCATCATTCCTGTCCAAAACAGCCTATAGCACACTTGAAATGTGGGAATATTGGCTCCCTTGTTTTGTGATAAGGGAATGATAAACGCACCCACAGCAAGAATCAGGATGATCTCTGAACTACACCAGGAGTCCTAGTTTGACTGGAACCCTGTTCTAATGCTTACTCAGCACAAACATTAATCCTGCTTCATATGAATATGAAACTAGTCAGAATAATGCTGACATATGACATCAGGTTAAAAAAAAACCCAATCTTTCATCATTTGCATAAACTAAAATGCACCTCTACAGCTTCAGTGTTTTTTACCCTATTGAATTGGCCTAATTAGTTTAATATTGCAGCTTTTCCATGGTTTATTTATAAAGTCTTGCCTTTAATAAACTCTAGAGGAGCAACTGGAACTTTGCATTCTCTTTCATTGTACAGCATTCTTCCAGGTTAATAAGCAGTAGCAGCCGTCCAATTTTTTATTATGTACTAAAGTTTATATTTTAAATTTTAAGCAACTGAACACAAAATTGAATTTTACATTTAGAGAGATGCAATTCCCATAAGCGGTAGTTTGAAGACTACTGAGGTTCGACAGAATTGCTTTAAAAAACCAAAAGACAATTATTGGCAAACAGTCATTTTTGGTGCAATGTTCCCTTGTTACAGAGACCTGTCTTATAAGAGAGCCATAGTGGCTTTTGTTTTTTAACATTCCCCACCCCCTCTTGTTTCATTGTACGCTGCATTGAAATTCTCAACAGCCACTAGTTTTAGGGCATGCTAGCTATTTCAATACGCATTAAACCATGAACAAATTTCTTGCAGTAAGACGCCTGGAGGTATATCAGTCTGTTTTTTCCTCCCTTTTTTAATCACTGAGTTTGTGTGTAGTAATCCATGATACAACGGAGGTATGACAAGAATCCCAGTGTCTGGATACATTTTTTTAAGTAGTGCTAGAACTTACAAGGGACTCCTGAGAGTCCCTTGGACTGCTAGGAGATCAAATCAGTCAATCCTAAATGAAATCAACCCTGACTGTTCCCTGGAAGGACAGGTACTGAGGCTGAAGCCCAAATATTTTGGCCACCTAATGCGAAGAGAGAACTCGCTGGAGAAGACTCTGATGCTGGGAAAGATTGAAGGCAAAAGGAGAAGGGGAAGGCAAAGGATGAGATGGTTAGACAGCATCACCGATGCAACGAACATGAAAATGAGCGAACTCAGGAAGATAGTGGAGGACAGGAAGGCCTGGCGGGATATGGTTCATGGGATCACAAAGGGTCGGACACGACTTAACGACTGAACAACAACAACAACAACAGAACTTACAAACTGCAGGTTGTTGGGAAACCTGAAACATGTTCCCAAGTGTTTCTCCCCCTGTTGTGTTTATCATCAATCCTCTAGTTCCTAGATTCAAAAGTTTGCTATTTGACACCATGTTATATTTTGGTTGCTCTTAATAAAAGCATTCCCCCTACATTGGGTTGTGGATTTTTCTTCTAATGGGCCAACACAGCCACTTACAATTATGTAAACTGAATATTGTACTTGTCAGTGCTACATTGCCTGCCTGACTGCTTATGCTGGTGCAGCCCTTTAAGAGCCCAATCTTATCATTCCCCCCCCCATCAATGCAGTCATGTCAAAAAGTCTTGCACTGCATCCTGCCCGGGGGGGGGGGGGAAGAGATCCGGAGGCTTGGGAGTGGTAAGGGAAAATATTTTCCCTTACATCCAGGTAAGCCTCCTGCTCACCAATGTCTGAGGAGATAAAGGGGGCATGTTGGGAGGCAAAGAAGGGAATAGCATACTGGTGCAGGTTGCGTGCACCAGTACACACCCCATCCACCTCTGGTCATGCCCCTGCCCTCCCCCCACCCCCACCGCAACCTTATCTGGTCTGGCGTGGCAGGGCCCATTGGCGGAGTTGCGGCACTATGGCCTGTTGTGGCAGCGCTAGCAAAATGGCCACCAACAGAGCGCTGTGTGTTCCATCGGCAGCCAGAAGTGTCTTCCGGTGTTGTAAGAGGCTCCGCGTGATAAGTTTCCCCCTCTGAATAGAATGGTTCTAATTTTAAGAACAGGGGAAACACATGTGAGCCTATATAAAAACTGCCTTTGAGCTGGATGCACTGAGCCCAGAGGCAGGTCCACTTGAAGTCACCTGGACCCTTCTGTTGCTTGCACCCCACATGTGCCTTGGTGGGAAAGGCAATATAATGGTTGGCTTGGATTGTGCACTGCCCTGGGCAGCTTACAGTGGGATCAGTGACTGTGATTGCCTTGCTGCTCTCACTTTTCGTATGCCAGGACTTCCCAGCTGTTCGTGGACAAGGGTGGGGAATGCACCCATTCAGCTAGGCAATGGTAGATGCACAAAAAGGACTGCTAAAAGGGCACCTGAATGAAATGGCATTTTAATTGTGAAAAAAAATATTTTTTTTAAAAAAAGTAGCAGTCCCTTCAAATTGCTCAGCAACCAGTTTTTTAATCACATCAAAATGATTTGATCAACTGCATCAGTTAACCCTAAAATGTTTAAAATATGTTTGTTTGGTTCTTTTTTAAAAAATGGCAAACCCAAATCCTTGCATATCAGGATGAACAAGAAAATAATGAATTTCAGCTCCACATGTAGCCAGGTATTTATTGCTGTCAGTTTACAATTTTTAACGTAAATTCTAACGCCACTGGCTGCCAGTTTGAAAAGCTAGGCAAAGAGGCATAAAATGATCTGATGAGATGACATGTTATTACTGCTTGGACACAAAAGAAGAATAAAACTCCAGATAATCCTATTGCATAAATCCTACACAAATAGAAATGCATTTTGTCCTCATGTATTTTTTTCATGAGTTTTCATGATCTGATGTAAATGTCATTTTCTGAAACACTTCAAACTAATCACAACTCTACGGGCACCTGAAATTTTTTTGTTTGTTTGTTTTCCTCAAAGAAGGAAGTCACCAAGACAAAAGAAAACAGACTCTTGTGTTCTTTATATTTACATTTTTCTGGAGGCAGCTATTAATTATGAAGGCCACAATCCACGTAGGCAAATCTGTGGCCTAAATCTGTGGCCCCACTAATCTGTGGCCTAAAATGAGCTCATGGAAGGGCTGGTCTTGCATACATACATTTTTTGATCTGGTTCATTAAAGAACATGCCCTTAGAGATGCTTTTGCAGTGTTCCTTCACAGGCGGAGAGAATAAAATGAGATCAGCATTCATATATGCTATAACTTGCCTAAAGATATGCTGAGTACTTGAAAAAAGGAAGGAAGGAAAACAAAATAGACTTCAGAATTTCAACATGTTATTGTCAAGGCCATAAGTCTTAACAACCCGCATAAAAGTAACAGACATCATTAAACAGCTGCATGAAACACAGCAATTTCAAGGGAACAGCAAACATCATTAATCATCATTAAAGCAGGCTATCTTAATACACACACACACACACACACACACACACACACACACACTTTCACCACAGCAAAAGAAAACATAACTAACTATTTGATAATGTCTCCTTTTTCTGGAAGTAATTAATCAATTTTCTGTTAAAATGGCTACAAATTAGATCTATCCTAGGTGTTTGGCCCTTTAAGTCTTTATCAAGTGCTTATCAAGTTCTATCCAACCAATAGAACCCACCCCCAGCACTTTCCTACAGATATAGGACCTCAATTAAATTTGGTCTTTTCTATAGCTCCCCTTTAAAATAGCTGTAGGCATTAGTTGGATCTGTGAGAGCGGTAAAAGACCTCTCCAAGGGTATAGTTTGAAACTGGAGAGATACTGTAATAATGTTCACAGCTCTGACTAAACGTTATATATTATATAAATAAAAGAACACACCTGTGCAGGGTGCATTATGCTTGCTTCCCCTGTAGGGGTGATGAGGTAGAGATTTGAGTTAGATGTCTGTCTGTGGAGTCCTCCTAGGGCAGAATACCTGCAATAAGAATTCTGGGAAGACAAATGTTAAGAACATAAGAACATAAGAACATAAGAAGAGCCCTGCTGGATCAGGCCAAAAGCCCATCTAGTCCAGCTTCCTGTATCACACAGTGGCCCCACCAGATGCCTCAGGGAGCACAAGATAACCTGTTTCCCGTTGTCACTCCCTTGCACCTGGCACAGAGAAAACCCACTTCTAAAACCAGGAGGTTGCTTATGGCTTGTAACCTGTGATGGTCTTTTCCTCCATGAATCTGTCCAAACCCCTTTTAAAGGCATCTAGGCCAGGTGCTATCACCACATCCTGTGGCAAGAAGGGCCTTGAGACGCCCTCACGTCTCGAGGGAGTTTACCCTGCCGCCTTGCCCCCCCCGAGCGCTCCAGGCGAGGCTCGCGTTTCGGGCCAACTGATTGGCTGGCCTGGTCATGTGGGGCAGGCAGGCGCGCGACTGAGGGAAGCGGCTGGCGTTATTGCAGGCCCCTCAGTCGGCGCCTGGGCAGCAAACCCCTCCTGCCCTCCCTGACATTGACTGGATTAGCCGGTTGCCTACGGGGACCAGGTAGGAATTTTTGGCCACCAACCCATTGGCACGGGTTGATGGTTTTTTCACCTACCTCAGACTGTGTCAGGAGGATAGGGCTCATAGTCAGTGGGTCACCTGGCAGGTGGCGTGCGGGTATGGGTAAGCAGGATGGATGGGGCTCGGCGTGCATCTTGAGGTCAGCAAAGCCAAGAGGTGAGCCAGGACCGCTCATGACGACACTTAACTGGGTCGGAGAGGCTGGCTGGCAAGCCCCTTGGCTGGAGCAAGTGGGGACCATCAATGGCCTGGCCAGTATGGGTGCCTTAACTGCTCCGCTGTCTCGACCCTTCAGGGTTGGCTGTGATAGGCTTCCTTGGGCAGTGACCGAGGGGGCCTGGAGTCAGGATGTTTACGCCAATTAAATCAGGGGGAGGTAGACGGCTAGGGCCGTTTCCCCCAGTTAGTGCCCGCACGCCTTGGGGGGCTGAGTTGCCCGAGTTAGTTCCCTCTGCAAGGTTGTTGTTAAGATTAAATAAAGTGACCATATATCCAAAGTGTGCATTGTCTGGTGTGCTTATTTGGGGGTGTAAGGGTAAACTATCTTGCCATACATGTTGAGAGGGACAAGAGGTGGTTTGTGCATCTCCAAAGTTCCCTTTTGAGGGACCAGAGATGTATAGCCTATGATAATCTGAGATGTAGTCTCCCTGGCAGGGGCTTTAATACTGGGGTAGGTGTGATTGGCTGCCTAACATACAGTAGTAGTCTGTATGCTATGTATCTATCTTGGGGCAGTGGGTGGGGCAGTGGGCAGGAGGTGCAATTTTCCACTGTTTTTCCCTCCCCCTTTGCTCCTTATGGGGTTACTCTTACCTATGCCATCTCTGTCATTTGCATAGCATTTTTCTGGTGGCACGGCATGTCCATTGTCTGAAGAGGGGTTAAGATAGGGTTACGTTGACTCCTTCTCATCCCTCTCACATTCCTCCTACATCACAATTTCCTACATCCCTCCCACATCACGTCCTAATTTCCTCCCTATTTTGGCCAGTGATGGAGTTGGAGTTGCATCCGAGTGATTTCCAAGCTACATTGACGCTGTGTTTTTCGGATGTTTCACCAGTATCCATGGTGGTTCTATCAGCCGGTGGGCTTCTACACTAGTGGGGCTGTTGTTTCACCAGTGTACGTGGAAATACACTGGTGTACTGTATGTTGAGAATAGGATCGGGCCTTTCGGAGAAGTTTATTGAGAACTTTGCAAAGTGCAGAGAAGGTGCAGGCAGGAAATCATGTTTGAATGCTAGAATTCTACATTAACTTTTTCTTTGGTGGGCTAGTGTCCCATGTGTGCATGGAGTTTATGTTCCAGAGCAGTCAAATGTGATTCGCTACCTACATTTGAAAGAGTAGTGTCTTGAGAGATCTGTGCAATGCAATTTCTCTCAATGCTCCAATTACTGGGGGGGGGGGGAGGTTGTTCACATTCCCCAGTGTGACAATTACTCGTTGCCATGGAGGACATTTTGAGCAGCCTCAGCATGACGGAGACCATGCAGGACTGGCCATAAATGTTGTGACGGTAAATGTCATCTGCTTGAGCCTGATGTGTTTCTAAAATGTGGTCATCTGATTGCAGTGGAGCAAAAAAGAGATCCCATGTATATTTTCTATCATCCGCAAAGCCCTGCCATAACTATCGCTGCGATCTTTGTAATAGCTGAACATAAAGATTAAATAAATGCGAATGTAAAGGTTACCCATGACATAAAATACAATATTTCAATGAGCTGTAGCGCTTTGCTTTTAATTTACATAAAGACGTTCAGATGTTACAGTAATTACAACAGCAAATAAGACAATTCAATTGACATGAACGCCGGCCTTGATCACAACATGCCCAACACTGCAGTTCATCAGCTGGCGGAATTAAGTATAGGGCGTTTGGCAAATCGCTGTATAACAGCCATCCCATACAGTTTTATTGAGTGGCAGTATCACAATATACTGCAAACATTTCCACTGTTTTCTGCTCTCATGAAACTACTAGAATGAGGGATTAACCAGATGATCAGTGACTATGTTCCCTCACCTCACTTTTGCTTATGCATAAGAGGCAAGCTAAGGCAGTTCAGTGTTGTGCAGGGCCCATAAGGGAGGGGCTAAATTGTACCCGGACCCAGGGTCAAAAAGGGGGTCCAGGAGCCAAAGGAGGGGCCCCAGAAATTTCCAGGGATCACAGCTGGTCTCATGGAAAGTGAAAGGAGAAGGCCGGGCCAACCAGGAGGCCAGGTGTACCGGGCGGTTAGACCTGGGCACCACATCGGGAAGCCTGGTAGACCTGGGCTCCAAAGACTTTCCCAGCTATTGTTGCTCTCCCCCCATTCTGTTTGCCCCCTCTCTCTTATGAGAAGGGACCCAAAAAGAAACTTTGTACCACCTGATAAAATTCCTCTCCGAGGCCCTAGTGTAGTGTGCAGAGTTCGCTTGTCTTGTTCCCTCACTGCACCAGGATCGTAGCTCTCCAGACCTGGCATGCATGAAGTAAAGGACTGATTGGAGAAGAAAAGACTGCTCTGTGCACTTCATCGCTCAGCCTACCGACACTGTGCTAAGACAGGGAACTGGAATAGCTGGGGAAGGAGCCTCTTCCTTTCCCATCCTCATTATTCTTATTTTTATTATTTACTAAATTTCTAGACTGTATTACTTTAAGGCTGTAATCCTATAACACTTATAGGAGTAAGTGTTATAGGATTACAGCCTTAAAGTAATACAGTCTAGAAATTTATCCTATATCACTTCCTGGGAGTAAGACCCATTGGATCCAATGGGACTTACTTGTGAGCTATGATTGTGCTGTAAGAATGTTTACCCTAAGATAGAGTTAAAATATAGAACAAAACATAAAATCTAGTCAAACACAATGTTAAAAAAAAATCCTGCAGGCAGAACAATATCAGCAGTAAAAATGTGTATCAAAAAATGGAATGAACAATATTTTAGGAGGTTTTCACTTTTTCTTGAAAGTCACAAGTGAGGTCTTCTTCATCAGTCATACAAATCCAAGCATGACCAAGAGACTTATATGACTGCCATACACAATATAGCTAGTAGATCTTTCTCAATGTTTTTATCAGTGTTTCTGTTGGAAGAGGACTGAGCTCATGGAAGAGCACATACGTCACGTTCTGTAAATCACAGGTTCAATCGACAGCAACTCCAGTTGAACAGAGCACAGGTAGAAGGGTAGGAATAGTCTCCGATGGAAGTCCTGAAGAGCTGCTGGCAGTCAGAGCAGGCAATATTAGACTTGATGGACCAATGGTCTAGCTCGGTTTGACACCTTCACATGTTTGGCTATGACAAGTTCCTCATCAGCCAGTTTTGGAGGTGAGCTGGCATTGTCACCAGCTAGAACATCTGCACCAAAACCTTTAGCATGTATGAAGGTCAGAGGGGTTGCACCTCCAGGGACTCTGAGAGGAATTTTATCAGGTGGTACAAAGTTTCTTTTGGGCCCCTTCTCAAAGGGGGAGGGAACAAAACAGGGTGGGGGAAGAAAGCAATAGCCCAGTGGTGGCCAACCTTTTTATGATATGTGCCACTTTTAGTTTTTTTGTATCTTGGGCGTGCCACAAAAATAAATAAATAAAGTAAATAAATAAATAATAAATAACCGTGTTTTTATTTTATTAAATAAATTATACTTTTAGCCTCCATTTCAGCGTCACTTTACTTTACTTTACTTTACTTTAGAGCAAGAAAGAAGAGAGGCAGCTCCAGGTGGCAACTCAGGCTGGGGCGGCGAAACGCCGCGCCGTCCTGACGTGCCACCCGCCCTCCGCTCGCCCGCCCTGTCTTGCCCACAGTGTAGCTACACGGCGGGCGAGACAGGGCAGCGGGAGGCCGCCCAACCAGCCCCCAGAGGCTCCGCCAGGTCCGCGCAGCTCTGGAGGCCGGGAGAGAGCGTCCTCCCGTCATGCCGGCTCGACCTATACTGCCCAGGCCTGAGCTGGCGATTTCGCACATGCGTACAACACATGTACAAAATGCGTACATGTGTTCTGAGGGCGTGTTCTCATCTCATGTGTTTTCCATTGAACACGGTGGGATTTAAATCAGAGTAAAGTTCATATGATCGGGCTGTATATTACTTTTTTTACTTCCTCTTCCTTCATTCCAGTCCTCCCAATCTCCATTTGCCCTCCTTCTATGAAGCACATCCATCCTCCCTATGCCATAAGGGAGTATCCGTTCTTTTTCCAAAAGCCTGAATTGAGCAATTGTCTCTGGAACAATTCGAAGTTCACCAGAAAGAATAAATGTTGTGGCTTTGGAGAAGATATTAGTTTTCGAAATACAGGACACAGACCCTAGGCTTTCTACTCTCCCTCCCCCCCATAAAGTTGCACACTTCTTTGAAAATAATCTCCATATTGAACACAGTGGGATTTACTTCCAAGTAAACATGCGTAGAATTGATGCTCGGGAGAAAAGAGAGAAAGGGGAGATTCTTCTTTAAAATAAATGGAGGGGGGAGGAAGGGAGATATTTTTCCCCTACCGAATATGCTTTCAGGGAAAGTTTGAGTGTTTGACTTAAATTCTCCCCACAAAAGTAAGGCACACCAACCTGCCAAGGAAAACAACAGCAATTAGCAAGATCATGAATGAAACTCGCCGGGGAGTTTTATCCGGGAATCTCTCGCGTTTTTGGAGTCCTCAAGAATGCGCTGTCTCCTCACTCCTCTCTAGGAAGAAAGTCAAGCCTTGTGGTTTTGCTTTCTAAACAGAGCCCCCACCCCAAAAAGTGTGTTCAAATAATGCTCCAGCGATGAATGAAATCCAGATTACCAAAACCGCTCGGAATTAAATTCCCACCATCTCAAGCACCACTGCTGCCTGCACCAACTCAGTTTTGTCCAGCTGGCAACTTCGTTTTCGCTACACGGTTTCTGCTGCCACACAGGAGCTCCGTTCCACTTTACAACTCCACACTTTCAAACCAGGCCGAGCCGGCGTGACGGGAGGACGCTCTCTCCCGGCCTCCAGAGTCGCGCGGACCCAGAGGGAGAAGCCGGGAGGGAAGCGGCAGGCGGGCGGCGTGCCACCCGACGGACCTTCTCGTGCCACTCTGTGGCACGCGTGCCATGGGTTGGCCACCACTGCAATAGCCAGAAATGTCTTCGGAGCCCAGGTCTACCAGTCTTCCCAATGCGGTGCCCAGGTCTACCCGCCCAGTAGACCTGGCACAGCCACTGTCTTTCACTCTCCATGAAGCCAGCTGAGATCCCAGGAAATTTCTTGACCCCCTCCTTTGGCTCCTGGGCCCTCTTTTTGACAATTTACCCCCTTTACCCTGGGGCCTGTACACCCCCTCTGCTAAGACTAACTTGGCATTCAGGGACAGGCCGTTCATGAGGCCAACTCCATGAGGCCCACCTCTGTCCATCCTCCTCAACCACTTCTCTTCCCACTCTTATTCCTGCTTCCCAGATTTGTAAAAGACCAGGAGACTGGAGTAAAAGAGGAAGTGTGGAGGAGAAGAGAGTGGTGAGTTCGCACATTTCTGACACCGTAGTCCATCACAATCTCTTCTCCTCCACACTTTCCCTTCTGCTCTATTCCTCTCTTCCTTTTTGGACCCAGAGTGTGAGAAGAGGAGGAACAGCAGTGGGTGTAGCACCAGACAAGGAGGTGGCATTTGGCACACCACCACAGGAGTCAGGTGGTCTTTGGCCAGCCCTACCTGCATTTGGAGGGCAAACCAGGGAGCCACTCCCACATACTCAGGGCAGGAGGTCTGGCTCAGTTGGTAGAGCAGCCGTTTCATATGCCTGAAGATCTGAAGGACGGCAGTTCAGGACATATCTGTGTGCTGTCAGCGAGCTTTCGGCATGCCAAAGAAAAGGCGGTATATAAATACTGGTGGTGGTGGTGGTGGTGGTTATACTTGACTACTAGAGCAACTTTGTTATGAATCACCCAAATATTGTGCCAACAAGTACCATTTTTCCTGTGAACCAACCTTCATTTTATTATTCCAGCACTGAGAAATGAACTCAGGTCACCTCGGTCATGAAATTCTGCCCCAAGGTGCCAATGTTTATTAGGAAACAAAGAATTGGAAGAAACCCCACAGTCTGTAGAATATTAAGGAGTATCTACATTTCAATAGTTCCTTGCCAATGTACTTGTAGCCTCTATTTGTAAATACATATTGTTTTCTCTAATGAACAAAACAATGGGGAATGCCCATGGACCAAACAAATGCATCCACCAAGAAGCTTTTAATAAGCTACTTCTGGTTCTCATGGGTAACACTTGCTGGTTTTATAGCCCTGCAATCCACCCGAACTGTGCTGCTAACTGCCTTGTCTAGTTTTACACCAACTGGAAGGCACATTATTTGCAACAGCATTATATTAAGCTATCACACACATTCTCCTCTCGAAATCTCCCTTCTAAGGCTGTAGTCATCCAAGACATGCACTTGAGAAGATTCCAGCTGACATCCACAAAACTGCCTTCAACTATTTTGTCGGAGAATTGCAGTTCAGTGTCAAACTTGTGGTAATGTGCATGCAGTAAAGATGATGGATGGGTGCATGGTCACGACTGCCTGTCTGAAACCCAAGTCCCTCTGCATTGTTATGTCTTATCCTTAGATCCAGTTAGGTGCATAAATGATATTTATAGTAATAACCTCAATGTCAATGGTGTGGAACTGGCTACAATAATACTTAGCATTTATGTTGCATTTTAGAGTATTCGGAGCACTTAAGATACATTATCTCAGCAAGCCTTACTATAGCTCTTTAATTAAAGGGGAATGGAGCCAAGAGGGAGTGGCTTACCAAAGGCCACCTAGTACGTTCATATACAAGCAAGACCGGGAAACTTCCAGTTTCTTAGCTGCTACACTATTCCCTGAATCTTTACTCAGAGGAAAAAAAAAAACACTTTCTCCACTCCCAAGTGTATGGGAGAAGGCCTTAACCTGTAAAATGCAACCCCGCTAGCCTTTTTATAACCTGAAATACAGGGGAGGAACGAGGAAGACAACTCTTCTGTATACAAAGCCTTATACGCAGGAGAGACACCTTTCATTGCATTAGGCATGCAGACTCTGACTCAAGCTATTCCTGGATATATTTTTCCCCAACATGATGTAATGTTGGAAATTCCAGGAGGCTTATTAAAATCTGCAAGATAGCTTTCACTAGTCAGCTGGAGAAAGATGCTGAGATAGATTCCTGGAGACTCCAGGGCGATCCTGAAGGGTTGGCAACCCTACATTTCATCTTTCAATTTAGTCCATTTTACCCGAGTCTGGATCGTAGTCATGACTAGGTCATATCATAGTCAGAGGATGCACTGGAATAAAAGACAACCCCAAACCACTTCCTTTAAAAGAAAAGCCAATCTGGTGCTAAGAGTACAAGCATCCAGATGGAGACAGAGGGGCTCCAGCTGAGCTGGTGACATGAAACAGCAGTATGCCGCTAAGCTAAGCTGAGACTGAAACGAGCAATAAGTCATGCCTGAAGAAAGCTACCGGTAAGTAGGTTCAGCCCTGGTTGTCACTTGGAAGGGAGACCACTGCCGCTGACAGATCTTGCAAAGGCATTGTGCGTGTGGAGTGTGTGGAATGCGTAGGAGTCAGCTGGCAAGATGGATAACACCTTGATAACTGACTGAGGGAGACCTGTGGTTGCTGCGAAAAGCTTGGAAGACAGAAGCACAGCCAGGATGTGGCTGCACTTTGAAAGGAAAAAACATCTGGGAATTGAGGGTTCTATGTTCTCATAGAACAATACTTGTAAAAACCCCATTTGAAAACATGGAGATTAGAATTGCCTGCCTATGTAAATCGCCTTGAGTCTGTAGAGAAAAGGCAGTATATAGATACCATAACAAATAACAAATTTTAATAAAAATGTTATTTAAAGAACAGACTGTCCCCTTGTCAATAGTGCTGTCCTGTTTCCAAAGGATACTGAACAACTTAGGATGGAAACCATCAACTGGTAACCTACCAGTAAATTGTGACATAAAATCATAGCGCATGAAGCTTGAACCACATGCAGAGGTGATTATTTGCAGTTTCCAGTCATGCAGTAAGCCCAATATCTGTTTGAAGAGATATTGAGCAGTAGTAAGCCCACACTGTTTGAGAAATGAAGGGAGTAGGAATCAGATCATTGACTCAAAACTTTCATGGTCCGTATCCATCTCAATATAGTCCTTTTGGTGTGTTTTTTTAATCATGTAGAGTAAGCAAAGTAAAAATTAAAACTTATAAAGTATAACTTTACATTTCGCTTATGAACGTCTGATGAAGCTCAGCACAGCTTTGTTTACTCTACATTGTTTTAAAACCCGAAAAAGGACTACAGTATATTGAAATCAGATCATTATTGGCTTACCATGCTATTGGAGTGCACACACTCCTGCCTCTTCAAGTGGCTACAGCCGACATGTGGCAAAATGGTCACCCCAGTTTAGCAATGGCCCCTGTGAATAGTGGTCACTTGTGAATAGTGATCGCTGTTATTTGTAGGCCGTGCTCTTTTACTGCCATTGACATTTGTCACAAGTTGGAAATTCATCACAAGCATTACTACAGGTGTCTGCAAAACTGATCTCACCTACGGACTGAAAGGATATACAAAGAGATAGAGATATACAAACACTGAAAGGATACACTGGAGAAGAGCCTGTTCTTTACTAGAACTTTTGTTGGGAGGCCATGCTGTATGGAGTGTTGCCTTTTGCATCAGCCATCAAGGACCTTACACTGCCAGAACACTAGTTCCAGCACCATAAGGCCCTCATAGGATTTGGCCATAAATCCCTCCCCTACCAATGCAGCTGTGCCAATGGAACATGTGCTGTATCCTGCAGGAGGGGAGCAGTCACAGAGGCCTCCTCAAATTAAGGAAACATTTGATCCCTTATCCCGGGGCAAGTCTCAGCTGCCCCAGTGGGTCTCCTTGGATCTGCGCTAGCTGTTTTGCTGGTGCAAGTCTGAGGACAGCAGAGAGAGGGAAGGGGAGAGGGAACAGGGTTAGGATCCTGTGCACACTGGTACTGCCAAGATCTCCCCCTCCCTCTCCTGCCTCCTGTTTACTCCCCTCCCCACCCAGAAACTCCCCCATTCCTTCCACGCCCCATTCTTCCCACCCCCAGCCACTCTTTGCCCCCACTACTAGCTTAATTTCACTGCCAGAGGTAGCCAGCAGTGACAGCAGGCCTCAGGCACTGCTGTCATTTGTGGTGGTGAACCAAAATGCAGAGCCTCCTTGCCTTGCACTGCTTCTGCTTACAATGAATGGGAGCAGGGGATGTTGGATTCCCAGCATTCACTGCTCCTGTTCATTCCAAAGAGAAGTGGCACAGAGCAGGGAGGCTGCATGTCATGCTCATAAATAAAGAGAAGGGGTGATGGGAGCATGCCAGCTTGCCAGCTTATTTACTTGCCTGCCCTTCCTCCCTCATCCATGGTGGTATGCGCACATGCAAGTGCACATGCGCACAGAGACAGCATTCAGGGTGAGATTCAGGCAGTGCAGAGGCATAATGCCTGTATCACCACCCCTTTCTTCTCTGACAGAAAAGACCTTTCAAGATATCCTGAAAATAATAGCATATATGATCGATGAATGTAGGAGAATAGGGAAGAGATGTTGCTGGGAGGAAAAAGGTGAAAGACCACTTATTTTGAAGGGAGTTTGGCAGGATCCATAATATGTTTTAGCTTAGCTTCCAATTTGATCTAACAGAAGTTTAACCACCCCAATGATTTACAAGGGCTCACTTGGTAGTAGAAGAATGCAGACAGCAAATCAAAGTCAGAGACAGAGAGCACTTTTATCTTCAGGTGAGAAGTTGAGTGAGCAATCTGTTCAACAACACATTCACTTGTGTGAAGATGTTGGTGTTTTCTTTCTAGTCCTTGAACGGGTGTATTGTTCTCCAAAACTGTCTGTAAGCAATGTAAGATATCAAAGGATCTCTTAGATAACATACTTCCCCTGAACTTGTCAATGTTCTGTGTCATTCATTCAAACATGAATTTAATTTTAGACACAGAAGCATAAGATATGCTGTGGGTATGACTATGCTTAACAATAAAAACTGTGATTTGCTAGGAGTCGATAAAAGGTCGATCTTAAGTACTTCGTCATTTCAAGAAGCTCAAGAAGCTCTAGGACAAGGAAACAGGAAAGCAGCTCCCAAGTTCTTCATTGCCCACCCAGTGAATAGAAAAAAGACAGAAGACAGAAGTAATCCTCTTCTCAATCATGCAAAGAAAATCACAATGACCACCCCTACCTTCTTCTCCTCCAACTCCTCCACAATGTTCCTCAGCATCAGCACCAGCATCAGCACCACCTCAGCCCTCCCATCCTCTTCTTGCTTACCCTACAAGGAGAATGAGTGAGAACGGGATGGAGCAGTGGCCAGCAGCAAGAGGTGGTCGGTGGACCTGGGATGCAGGCAGTGGCGTTCCTGCGGTAGGGGCTCGACAGTAAGTCACGCCCCTACCTCAGGAACGCCACTGGATGCAGGGTGCTGTTCGCCAGTTCTCTGCCACTCCTAGCCCGCAACTTGAGACAGGCATTTATTTATTTAATAAATGTATATCCTTCAAGTAGGATCTGAAGCTGTCATGGCCAGCAATAATGTAATAGGATTCAAAACTTCAAAACGGGATTAAAAACCACGTAAAAATCAAATATTTATGTTTAAAAAGCAAGTTAAAAACCATAAACACCAAAGTTAAAAACAAGCTAAAAAAAACAGCACAACATTTCATTCATGACCATGGATATCATCAGGTGATTAGCAAAGAGGCTGCAAAGATGTTAACAGCAGCAAACAAGCAGCCGGCTTTTTATGGAGAGACAAGGCAGCAGAGCAGCAGATGGAGACAATAAACCTAACAAAATGGAAGAACAAAAATGACCTGAAGTATCCCACATTTAAAGCTGTAACAGACACCTAGAGGCTGTAACAATACTGATAGAATGGGAGTGACCTGAAGTAGCCCTATTCAACTTTTACAGCTGTAACAGACACCTTACTAAGTGCAGGCACCCAGATTTGGTCAACAAACGCAAGTTCTTGTTTCCGGTTCAATAAATTACTATGTTTAAAAAAACAAAATTACTATGTTTAAAAATCCTTTGTTTCCCCCACAATTGTTGGCCCACCTCATGGGTAGTTAGTCTGTTGTAGCTGTTCATGTTAGTCTGTTGTAGCAAAAGCAAAAAAAAAAAAGTCTTCTAGAGTCTTAAGGACTTATTTATTTCAGCATACATTTTCATGGACTACATCTACTTCATCAAGACTTCATGCATAAGCACATTGGGTTGATGATGTCATCGCCACTTACAGTACTTCCAGGTTTTCAGCTGTGCCAGAGGACTGAAAGCAAAGGACATGGGCAGGAGGGAGGGCCTTTTCTAGCCCTAGAAACCTGTGCACTCAAGCTCTGCCAGCTCTGCAGAGATCATGCCGCCATTTCCAGGGCTCCAGCACGGTACGGCCACCATCTTGGTGGCCGGTGATCCACGTACCACTAGTGGTACGCGCACCACCGGTTGAGAAAATTTGCAATCACTCATAGGTACACCTTAACACCTCTAGTTTCAAGGCAAATGCTACAACATTTTTCTATGAAACATTTTGCCTACAACTTTTGGTTCTCAAGTCTTTTTGGAAGAGTGTTTGGTGCTTGACATTTGGGGGATATCTTAATAGAGTTCCTGTTGGTTTAATGACAACATGTTAATGACTACAGCACCAACTTTTATTTTTTATAAGGACAGACAGGCACCCCTGGGTTCAAGGCTGCAAGAGCCGAAGGATTGCAGCAAGATGGCTCTCATGAGAAATTGAGAAATTCTACTATGTACCAATGTAATATTTCCCCTGTAACAAATCTATATTTACCACCTATAGAACACACACACACACACACACACACCTGTCAGGTGTGCAGCTATGATCAATGTAGGTTGAAGAACATCATATATCTGCACTGAAAGGATCTGAAGTATTGAAGAAATGAATGCCTCCAGTGCCTGAAATTAGAGAAATCTGGATGTTCTCTTACTAGCTGCCAAAGCCCTGCTCACTTATCTAATGGGCAGCGCAATCCTGTGTAAGGATCCGGCCGGCAACCCAGGGCTGCCCGCCAGAACCTGAGCCCAGGGTGCCTGTCTGATGGCGGGCTGGAGGTCTACTCAGGGAAGGGGGTGCTTGTCCCCTTCCCCGGGTGTAAACCAGGGCCAACCCGATAGGCTTCCTCGGATTTCCGTCAGCTAAATAGCTGGCGGAAGTAGAGGAGGCCATGTAATGGATATGGCAGGAGCCATCCCCAGCCCTCTCCCGGGCCGGCTAGGTCAATGGCCCCCCTCCCTCGCCCGCCAAACCGCCCCTGCGCCCACCAGATCCGGACTCACCTCCTCCGGCGGCTGCCCAGGCATTCTGGCGAGAGTGAGGGAAGCCGGCCTTTGCGCCGGCCTCCCTTACTCCTAAGTAGTCATAAACATGCTTTCCAGCACGTTTGCAACTGCTTCCGGCGCTGGATACTTCCAGTGGATTGCACCCGGAAACAGATAACTATCTCAAGTTAAGGACTGTTATGCAGTCAATCACCTGGTGCTCATCCAATCATTAGACAAGTCTCAGGAAGCAAACTTGAGGCATAATTTAGGCATGACAAATGTCCAAAATGGCAAATGGGACACGGTAAATGTCCATGTGCCCCATGCCTAACATCACAGGCTTCATTCTCTTGCATTGAGGTGGGGGAAGAACCTTCCAAAGGCACTTTGTGCATCCTTTTCTAGAACAATTGCGCCATCTAAGAATTTAAGTCACTTCTGAAGTCTTCTTCCATAAATTGTGCTCCCTTTAGTACAATACATTTATTTATTTAAAAGGATTTATACCCCCGCTGTTCTCCCAGTAAAGGCAAATCAAGGTCAATTGTGAACAGTGGATCGACGCTTTTCTCTTAGATAACAATAATGAACATTTATAATTCCATGCCTTCAGGCAATCTGTGTCTTATCCATGCAGTGCTTGGGATCTGTGATGGTTGTACTGCAGGTGACCAATCCCCTTTCAGAATAAAATTATTAGAGATGATAAAGAAGCAAATCTAATATTTGCTTTGCATGACATTTGTGATCATTCTTGTGTACATTCCAGCTAAATTCAAGTCATTTATTGGCCACTAACACTTGTTCATGGATACATTAATATCTCTCCAACTTCTAATGATTTCACTGATTACCGTATTTTAGGTTTAAAAAAATAGTAAAAAAAAGAAGGTTTAAAAAATAGTAAAAAAAATACTTACCGGGGCTTTGGGGAGGCCTGCGCGACCTTCTGCAGGCCTCCCCAATCTTCGGAAAACCGGAAATGGCCGGAAATGGCCATTTAGCGCCGAAACGAAGATCGGGGAGGCCTGCAGAAGGTCGCGCAGGCCTCCCCAGAAGCCCCCAGAGGCCAGAAGCCTCCCGAGAAGCCCCGGTAAGTGAAAATGGTTTTTTACCCTATTTTTAGCTCCATAGGATGCATGCGTCCTATGGACCGATGCGTCCTATGGAGCGAAAAATACGTTATTTTATGATACGATGACTCTTCTTAGGGGCTTAAAATGTGATATTTGATGAACTTCTCTTTCACAACTCAAGTAACTCCACGAACACTGAGGAATCAATGAGAAAGGGCCTTTCAGTTCCTCTGTTCCATCTACTACAAATAAACAAACTCACTCATTATATTTTTGTTCTTTCTGTACAGCCTGGTGAGAAATTTTGTTTCTTCTGAGGGTGTTTGATCAAAGGAGAGAGGAAGCAATTAAAGGCTGAAATCCTACAGCAATGATCCTACCGCAGGTTTTGGGGGGTTGAGTTTCTTGCTAAGGACAGAGTTATTTTGTCTTCATAGAAACGCTGAGTTAAAGAAGCTGAACTATGACACTTTCCCACATGGAACTTAAACATAGAACATAATTTACAGGAAGGAAGAGTGTGAAAGAGACACTAGGCTGCCATCTGTATACTGGTCACTGGACTTGCTCCTGTTAAGGAACTAGGTCAACATTAGGAAATGAAAGTCTTCTAATTATCAATCAACACTTACTATGTGAAGAGCAAATCCATCTCCTGAAGGTAAAATGAATAAGAAAGTCAGTCTTGTCTTCAAAATATGAAGAGAATATTGGATCCATGCTATGCCCTCTCCATGTCACCAAGCACTGAGGCTCAGAACAAATGTACAAAAACTCACATGGAAATCAACATTTCCCATGGATATAGCACACATTTGGATGCAAAAGCCACATAGGTTTCCTTATTCATGAGGGTTTTTGGGGAAGAGGAGAAGGAAGGCAATGGCAGCAGAGTTACCTGCGCCGTGATGCCCTGTCTGCTGCAGCTGCAGAGCTCTGGATCTGGAAGTGCTGGGCCGTGACACGATGACATGTGACGTGATGACTTTGCCACCCAACACTTCCAGGTTGCAAGTCCCCCGATACAACTGCAAAAGGGACAAAAGAGGCTCAAGGGGCCCCTCAGAGCACACGAATGCCACCTGAGCCTCCACCTGATCCTTAGTCTGGATTGCGCTGCCCATAATGTAGTGCATACATTTTCTGTCTAGTATGCATTTCTGTTTCTTCCCTTGGTCTTACCGGACTTGGAGTTAGTGTCTTCTCTTCTTATTCAAACCCTATTTTGGCAAGAACAGGACGGATATTCAAATCCTCATGCGTGGGCCTGCTTGCCCTGAACCCATCAGGCAATGGGGTTGATGGCGTATACCCAGTTCTTCCAGTGCAGCGGAAGAGTTCTAGAACAAGTCATTTGAAGACACAAGAATAAGCACCATTGCCTCCAGATTTCCAATTCAGGAAAGTTTGCAAGAGATTTGTCCAACGGTGTACTTTGGAAAATTAAACCAATGTAAATTCACCAACATATTGCCAGCTGTTCTAATAAAGGGAGCATGTTCATTATAAAATCCACATTTTTCATCCTACTTTTTCCATGTTGCTCTTCTTTGACCTTCTGACAGGTTGATATGGTTGTGTCGTGTCTCCACCATACAGCCCTGATGACGTTCACTCACCAGATAACTTGCGCTGATAACTGTGATAATTACATAGGAAGATCTGGAAGTGATGGATATGTTTCAGTTTGATATGTGCTGCTTTCAGCTTCTCTGCTAAATCTGGAGTCATTCATAAAATAAGGACTTGGAGGGGAAAATACAAGTGTGGGAGGGAATAGATGAGAACTTTTACCTACATGAAAATTCTGTTTTACAGCTTCTTTTTCGAGGTAGCTGAATTTTAGGGCTGAATTTGACCTTTTAGGAAATGCAACTTTGGCTGACAAAAAATTTAGCGCAGTCGTGTACTTAAGAAAGTCATTGTGGAAATGTTAATTTCTTTGTATCCGTTCTGCCTCTATGATATAGTGATGTTTGCTCAACTTTTTTATTATGAAGATTAATACAGAAAGCACTGTAAGCATTTTGCACACTACAAATGTTAAATGAAAATCATAATAAGATATTGCACCAGCAGGCGCAGACTTATTTTCTATGCACACTTTCACCTATCTGCTTGGAAGCCCCCTCTGAAATGCAGTTTTTATTCTTATGGTCCATACACAAAATCCCTGTCCTTCTCCTGAACTCTAAGTAGCCTTTACTGTCATCCAATTTTGTGGTTAAGGCTTTGAGAACACCTTCTTTGAAGACATCAAGCAATCCTCATCTAATTGCAGACTGCCCAATGTTCTAAGGCTATTAGCAAAAACTACTCTCCCACCCTTTCATTCCACACACACACACACAAAAAAAAATTGACGGAAGCTTGGTGTCTGCCATCTCAAAATGTCTCATGATTTTCTGGGAAAATAGCCACATGATGATAGGCTAACAGGGTCTCTATCTGTATTTTATGCCTTAGTAAATTTGCTTGACTATCTTTGGAGAAACTGGTCTTAATTATAACTCATTAGTTTCTAGCAAACTGATGGGCCAATCCTATCCTTCCCTCCTGCCAGTGCAGCTGTGCCAAAAAGGGATGTACTGTATCGGGGGGGGGGGGGGAGGGAGCGGGATGCTTCGGAAGGAAAAGAGTATTTAAATCCCCTTTCCCCTCTATAAGCCTCCTGCCCAGCAATGAATCTCCTCGGACCTGCGCCAGCTATTTTGCTGGCTCAAGTCCAAAGAAAGAAAGGGGGTGGGGAGATGAGGATATAATCCAAGAAATGAGAGAGAAAGGGGATGGGGAGATATAATCCAAGAAATGAGGATATAATCCAGCGTGTGCCATTGCCACTGGATCCACGCCCTCCTGCAGATTTCCCCCCCCCCCGTTCCTCCCTCCTCCTCACCCAATTTCGCGCCTCCCCACCCCCGTTCCACCCTCCCTCATCCCTCCCACCTCCACCACTGGCTGGCTAGCACGACTTGTGGATCTGGTGTGGGGCTCTCTGCTGCTTGTTTGTACACATTGTATTTAGCAACTCCCACTGACTTAAATGAAACTTACAAGTAAGGAAGTACTTGGGAGAGGATTGATAGCATCATTGCTTTATTCATCCTTTGATTGACTTGGCATGAACACTTCATTCATTGACCATGACTCAGTTAACTTATTGGCAGGTAATTACATTCACCATTTCATTGGTAGCAGCTTTCTACATGCAAAACTGTACATCAAAGAAAGGCCAACAGATGCTATTTTTAGTCTGCACTGAAATTTGGGTGGTTTAGAATTTGTTTTCACAGCACCCTCCTTGAATTCAGCAGCTGAGCTCCAAGGTCTAATCATCACCATGATATGGCCAACTATTAAAACAAACCAGCTGAAGTCTGTCTTTTATTCAGAATTAGAAGAATATTACTATTTTGTCATAATTTATAGCTCCCAAATAATCCTCTACGGATTCTAGGGCTAATGAATGATTTACATTTTTTTCAATTAATTAAGCTTGCTTTTAAGAGATTAGGCAATTAACTAACCAATTAACATATTATTAATATCCCAATAGAGGTTACATTGGGATTAGAACAGTTTCCTTTAACTAATCAACAGAGAATAATTTGTTGTTCACAAATCCTCCAAAATTCATAGATCTCCATCTAGCACAGTCATGTTGAAGTGCAAAAAATTTCTGTGGCATTTGCACATATTTAAAGGTGATTTGTGGGGGATACGGATTAGGTGTATGTGTTCAATCCCCATAAACACCACACAAAAAGCCAGCATCAGCAATATCACACACACACACACACACACACACACACACACACACACACACACACACACACACAAAATCCCTGAAAGGTAGATGAGGACTACAATAGGCTCACTACTGTACTATCCAAAGAGACAAAGTACGATGCAACACCATTCACCTCAATGTTTCCCTGTGTCACTTCTAGTGACAGGGCAAAACATAAGTGAGCACACACCCTTCCCAATTTAGGTCTGTGTGCTTATTGTCTTATATCAAAGTTTCTCTCAGATTTATTGCCAACCAGCCCTACCTCCCAGGGCCTCTGAGAGGTATTTTATCAGGTGGTACAAAGTTTCTTTTGGGCCCCTTCTCAAAAGGGGAGGGGGCAAAACAGAGGAGGGGGAGTGCAGAAAAGTATCCAGAGCCCAGGTCTACCAGGCTTCCCAATGCCTGGTAGACTTGGCCTCCCAGTTGGCCCAGCTTCCGTCCTTCACTCTTCATGAGACCAGCTGAGATTCCAGGAAATTTCTGGGGACCCTCTTTTGGCTCCTGGGCCCCCTTTTTTTTTTACTCTGAGCCTTGTACAATTTACGCCCTTTACCCCCCTCTCATGGGGTCTGCTACCTCTCATTCTCTTCGATTTATCTGCTAGAAGCATGTAGGTGACAAAAAAAGCCTTTTCTCTTTCCTCTAGCAGAGCACCTACAACACTAGAACATTCTAAGTGCAAAGACCCTTACTACATGCAACTGCATTTTCTAGGGCAACCTGCCTCCGAAATACTGCTGTTGCAGTATTCCAGGCATTGTGATGGAGGGAGGGGCCTTGCTGCTTCCACAATCACTGCTATGATCATTGCCTCCATCCCATGGCCAGGGATGTTTGGAGAAGGGAAAGAGTGGTAGGGGGGCCTAGGGGTTCATGGGAGGGATGAAAGAAGATGATTACAGTCCCTGCTGTCTTCCTGACAAATGTCATTGGGATCACAGTAGGGTTTCTGGATTCAGAATTGGAGCATGCGTGTGTGCTGTATAACCTTTTTGAAAACTCACCCCATTTGGCAAGTCCAGTTCTAAAACCAGGAGATTGCGTATACCTATCATGGCTTACAAGACATGTGATGGACTTCTCCTCCATAAATCTGTCCAACCCTCTTTTAAAGGCATCTAAGCCAGGTGCCAACACCACATCCTGTGGCAAGGAGTTCCACAGACTAATTGCATGTGGGTAAAGAAATATTTTCTTTTGTCTATTCTAACTCTCCTGCCACTCAATTTTAGTGGATGTCATCATAGTCCCAGAGAGTTCTGGTGTTGTGTGAGCGGGAAAATAACACTCCTCTATCCACTCCATCCATCCCATGCATAATTTTATACATCTCAATCACGTTCCCCCTCAGGTGCCTTTTTTCTAGAGAGCCCCAAATGCTGTAGCCTTTCCTCATAAGGGAGGTGCCTCAGCCCACTAATCATTTGGTCGCTCTCTTCTGCACCTTTTCCAATTCCACCAAATCAACAACTAGTGTAACGGCCCAATCCTATTTGGCTGTACTGCTGTCAGAACTAGCTATCCAATGGCAGTATGCACTTTACGGCATTGTAAATGCCGATCTGGGAGTGCGTATAGCTGCATGCTTCCGGGCCACTGCTACAGATGGCAGGGAGGACCCCACGCAAGGTGGCAAAGAGGAGCCCCACTGACGATGGTAAGTTGGCAGGGGGTGGGAGGATCTGAGAAGTTTGGGGGAGGGCAGGGGATATGTTGGAGATGGGAGGGGGTAGAACCCAGCACAAGGAATTTGTGCCAAATGCTATCCCCTCTGGAGCTAGCCGACACATCCCCTTTGTCTCCTCACATTGTGGACTAAAGAGCTAGTGCAAGTCTAAGGAAACCCATTGGCAGTCGAGGGGCTTATGGAGGGGTAAGGGAAAAGATTTTCCCTTATTTCTCACAAGCCTCCCGATCGCACCACCACCACCATCACAGCTTGCAGGGCAGCCTGTTTTGGCACAGCTGCATGCTATGGCAGGGAAAAGGTTAGGATTGGGTTGTAAAATTATCAGAGCCTTGTCTCTCTTATATAAATCCTACCTGATCCACATGTACCAAGGCTGTAATGACCTTTTGAAGTCTATTAGTCAACGTCATTTAACTAATATGCATTAATGCATACATTTGCATTAACTGTGATTAATAAATCAGTTATGTACAGTACCGATTCACGCTTTGGCCCTAGCACAGCTGGCTCCAGTTCTCTAACAACTGATCACGTCAGTGCCCATTCCTGCATATTTTTTGCAGAGATTTAGCTGTGTATCTCCTGCCTGCTCTATTCTTACACAACCCTTTCCCTGCCTCCTTTGTTTTAGCTTGAAGTTTTGAGTAGGTACCATTTTATCACTTACTGCCCAGTTCATTTCAACTTCATTATATAGGCTGAGAAATACAGACAAATATATGTCAGCCAATTCAATGATTTATACAAACTGTACAGTGTCTGGCATTATTGTTGCTGTGAGCAATGTCTCTCACTCCTCAATTAAAGTGGCTTTTCTTCTGTTGAGGTTTGGAATTAGCTCTCTTTGGAGTCAAATTGTCTATCCTGTTTGGCATATCCGAAGCCAAGAGTGCTGGTGAAGAAATATGAAGACACACACTACGCACCATTTGGACTGTCTACTTACAATTAATTAGTATGCTGCCTGCAGAACTTTTTAATTAATTCCTGTGATTGCTATCTTCAATTTCAACAAGATTTTTCAAATAGACTTTTTCAGCAAACTTACATTTTGGTCTCCCTGATTAATTCTGTTTGCATTTAGGAATGTTCTTTTTATGGCATATATAAGTTACAAAATCCAGGGCCCAATCCTATCCAACTTTCCAGCACCAATGCAGCTGTGCCAATTGGGCATGTGCTGCATCCTCCAGCATTGGGGGGGGGGCAGTCATGGAGGCCTCCTCATGATAAGGGTACATTTGTTCCCTTACCTCAGGGCTCCACTGCAGCAGCATCAGTGCTGGAAAGTTGAATAGGATTGGGGCCCCAGTCAACTCACTGTGTTTAGTAGGAAGTGCAGACCATTGTATGTAACTCAAGCCCAAGACCACAGATTATAATTATTTGATGATATAGCACCATCAATGTACATGCCACTTTACACAGTGTGAAAAGCTGTCTTTTCACAGGGACCTGTGTCCCTACCCCCCAAGGGACATACAATCTAAATATTGATTCAAGGAAGAAAACGGAGAGAGGGAAGGGGGAGGTGTTAGCTGGACCCAATTAAGCAGACCCTGATAGCAGGAAGAGGGTTTACGAAACAGCTTTATTGTAAGCGATCGCTGGCTCGCAGCTCTGAGCTTTCACAGCTAAAAAGCCGAACTGCGGCATCGGGCTGCTCCCGAGGCCGGACTTTTATGTCTTGCAGTTGTTACAAAAAAACAAGGAAACGTGTCACTTTGTTTAAAGTACATACACTGGTCGCGTCTTCATCTAGATATATCATGTCGTTTATCACTAGGCAGACAAGATAGCGCGAGGCAAAGAGCTTCCCCAAAATGTTTTCTGTAATCTTCCACCCGACTACAGGCCCCTGTTAGCTTTTGTTTCTTGCACATCTCTACTCTGTTTAGGCAACAGAAAAACTGCTTAGACAACAAAAACTGTGGGCCTCTGCGGTCAGGCTACATTTCCTCTTGCACCCTTGCAAAAGCTAATTACAGAAGCCAAAATGCCATTAGTCGTACTACAATAAGGAAAAAAACAAGAATATTGCAACCTTAAAATTTCCTATGCATCCTACAGAGGTGTAGGCAAGAGTAAACTGTGTGAAAACACAACTAAGTTGCCCACAACAGGGCAACCATGATGCATTGCTGGCAGGTGGTGTTTGGATTGATAGGTCAGAAGTTAGGCAGGTCTGATTTATTACCATCTACAAGGGCTACTGTTGCAGTCAGTCTTGTCGCAATGCACTTTCCTCTGAAATAGGTGTGACAGCATTTTCACTATTTTATTCTTGTTCTGTGGATTTGCTCTCCTTTGAGTTCCACTTCTCCTGAATTCTGATTTAATAGGAGAATTTCTAAAATTAATTCCAGAATTGAGCCACAGTTTTCAGTTCCTTATGTGCAGCTACATCCTTTTCTTTCCTCATGTTGCCGACAAATATGTTTGCATTCATAAAAGCAATCATGATGTGTTATTATGTATGACTGCATGAAGATTCTTTTTGTGCAGTGCTTTACTGATGTATATATGTATTCCTGTGAAATGGTAAAACACCACACATACACACACACAAAGATACAACTGTCTATACAAACTTCAAAATTGCTTCTTTGCAGTGTTTTACAAATGTTTACATGCGCACTGATCATTTGTGTCTATATGGAGCAAAAGAAACATGAATGAATGGAAAGAGGTGAAAGCGGCAATAAATTGTACATGTAGTGTGTTCTGTACAAAATCCAGAGAGAAGCTCAGAATAGGAGAATTTCAACTGCATCTGTACTCTGAGATTAGTTTAGGCATCACTGAAGCCTGAACAAGTTTAGAAAATACCCTTAGATTTGTTGCTTCTCGGATCCAGATAACTAAGAGAGTCCTCTCGCTCTTCCGTTTAGAAGTGACAGGCTAAAATATGCTATGAATTATCTGCCATTCATTGGAATTTCCAGGTTATGGCTATTGCAGATGGTACTCTAATTAGACCCTGTGCATATTCTATTCTATTGCATGGGAGGGAATTATTCTCAATGCATGACTCCATTCCCATTGTAATAAAAGAAGCAGATGGTCTAAGGCAGAACCAATATCAGTCAGCACTTTGTAGTCTTAGCGGGAACATGAAAAATTCATTTTAAACAATATTGCAAATTAAATATAATTAAATTATTTTGATTTTCTGTTTGGATGTACTCTTGACTCTATATGCAATTGGCACATTTAAAAAATGTATAACAGTCAGATGTTTCTATTGGTCATAGACAGAGCTGTATGCATTCCGTGCTTCTGGCAGAATGCTGTGCTTTGTTGTGTGCAACAGGGCAGATTCAACAATTTGGTTTCATATGAATCTTGGTATTCACTTCTAAAGGTTCTAGACCTCCTGGCTGTAGGCACATTTGAAAACATGCTGTCTTGCCAAGGCTCATAACCTCTGTCTTTTCTTGATCTAAGCTGCCTGACTTGTTGTTCAGTCATTAAGTCGTGTCCGACCCTTTGTGATCCCATGAACCATATCCCGCCAGGCCTTCCTGTCCTCCACTAGCTTCCTGAGTTCGCTCATTTTCATGTTCGTTGCATCGGTGATGCTGTCTAACCATCTCATCCTTTGCCTTCCCCTTCTCCTTTTACCTTCAATCTTTCCCAGCATCAGAGCCTTCTCCAGTGAGTCCTCTCTTCGCATTAGGTGGCCAAAATATTTGAGCTTCAGCCTCAGTACCTGTCCTTCCAGGGAACAGTCAAGGGTTGATTTCATTTAGGATTGACTGATTTGATCTCCTAGCAGTCCAAGGGACTCTCAGGAGTCTTCTCCAGCACCACAGTTCGAAAGCATCTATTCTTCGGTGCTCAGCCTTCCTTATGGTCCAACTCTCGCAACCATACATTGCTACTGGGAACACCATCGCCCTGACTATACAAAATGCCTGACTACTCCTTATGAAATATACTAGATTATGCAAAAACTATTCATACATTAGTCAACATTGTTTAGACAAAACAGTCATGTTATAAAGCTCCACAAAGTGCATATGGAACTTGACTTGTGCAGGGACACTACCTTTCATTACCGTGGAGAAGAAAAATCTAGATGCATATATAGAGGACGTGTGTGTAGACTCCTTCCTATCACTGTGCTCCAAGTGTACTTTGCACTAGGGCTAATATGAAAATGTAATAAGCGTGATCTAATCTTAAAGCAGAATTTACATCCAGTACCAAAGAAAGAAAAACACAGTCTCCAAAGAAATACAAAGACAAAAATATACAGGGGAGGAGCATATTCATGGATTCGGTATCTGAGGATTCACTTATCTGCATTTCAGCAGGGGCCTCGTTAGGCTTCCAGCTTTGGCGTCAAACAAGCGTGTCTCTTTCTTTACAAAAATGCTATAAACCAGCATGCTGGTTTATAGCACAGAGTAGGCAAGCAGCCTGTATACTAGAGAGAGTCCTGAATGTTAAACAGGAAGCAGGAAGCATGCTGGTGGGGCCCCCACGTGAATAGCGTTCCCCTTATCTGCAGATTCCTGGTATCCGCGGGGGGGGGAGGAAACAATCCCCTGTGGATACGGGAGTCATACTGTACTGTAGATTGTTATTATTGGTGGCTTAACATGCTTGGAAATATTGTCTTCTATCTTGCAGATAGCAGACAATCTAACCCACATCTTTGAAGGATTCACTTTAGCAGAAAGTGCTCCAGAAGAAAATATGCAGAAGTGCACTGGGCCAACAATAACAATCATCAACAATAGTCGTCGTCGTCGTCTTCTTCTTCTCTGTCTGGATGCTGTTACTTGTGTGGATGTTGTTTGGGTACTGTACCTCCCCCTTTTCATTTCTTTTTGCTGCACTTCCATATAGTACCAGCAGCACCCAATGTCACCCATACATTCTTGAAAGAAAAAAAGTACTGTATAGTCAGGTTGCTGTCAAAACTATAAGCACGAAGGCCAGAAACTTGCTTTGTTAAAAACAAACATACATTTCAGGACATCAAATTTAGCACCAAAGACTGAATTTCATACTTGTCTGTGTCAGTGTGGAGAAACAGATACAGTGTGGAGAAGATTGGTGTCTTGGATGTCTACTGGTCATAAATGCCAGAATTGTAATAGCCACGCTCATGGGAATATTATGTCTCAGATGACCGGATACTGCTGCGCTAAGGACAGATATCAACGTCATGCCCTACTTGAGGATTCTCACTGTCTAGTCTCAGTGAACAACATATTTGACACAAAAATGGCTTTTTGGCCTGCATGACAATTCCTATATTTTCTGGCTTCCACTAATGAATTTTGAATTCCTCTGGTCAGGAAACAAAGAACTGTTCAATTCTACCAAAAGGAAATGAGCAAAAAATGTACCTGTATGGTACACTAAAACTGCTTTCGCCACAGATTTTTAAGAAAGAAAGAAACCACTAACAAATTTATGCGAAAGAGCTCTTATAAACAAGTAGTTGCATGACTGTGAGAAACACAAGTACTTGGGGAAAAATATAGATACCATTTTCTGCATTTGGCTATAAAAATATGCTAACACCTTCCAGAAGATTAAGAGCCCCTGCTACAATTCATTGGAGGTTTTGAAATATAGTTACACTGTGGCCAGAAACTGTGTATTCTCTAAAGACAATCTTAAAGATTGCTGATCTAGGAAGCTTAGAAGGTGTAAATGAATGTTCTGTCCTCTCATTGTATTCTGATATCTGTGAGGCACAGGACAAAATCTGCAGGAGGGATCCTTCTGTTCTGCAAAATGAAAAAGAAAATAATTTTATAGTGCAAGTGAACTACTATCATAAACAAATTGTAACAACTTAATATGTTTATTGAAAGCTACATTTTCTGCATTTTCAGCAGCTCTCCTGCCCTTTGGGATCTATTGCGTAGTTCAAACAACGAGCTAGCTGTCCCCTCCAGCAATAAAATGTTAATAGACTAAAGCATTTGGATTGCATTGCTCTTTGAGTGATGCAATTTAATTTTATAAGAAGCCATCAATAAAACATAAAAGGCATTGCACAATACAATAGGCTGCTTTTAATTCCTGCAAGGAAGTTGGAGAACGGCCGAGGGAAGTACAGAAATGCATGAGAACAAATATTATTATTATTATTATTATTATTATTATTATTATTATTATTATTAACAGTATCTATATACCGCCTCTCAACAAGAAGTTCACAAAGCGGTTTACAGACAAAATCAAATGATTAAATGGCTCCCTGTCCCAGAAGGGCTCACAACCTAAAAAAGATGCAGAACACCACCAGCAAACAGCCACCAGAAAGGACACTGTGCTGGGGTGAAAGGGGGGCAGTTACTCTCCCTCTGCTAAATATAAGAGGAGCACCAATTGAAAAAACGCCTCTTGCCCAGTTAGCAGGGGTAAATACTAGTGCTAGGTTGAAATGAAGGGTGCTTGCCTGAGGCCAGCTTGTCCATGAAGCAATGTCATATTGAGCAGCAAAGTTGGAGGTGATGTCACTTCCGCTGCCGCACTAGGTATCAACCCCCCCCCCCGGTAGCTACGCCACCGCACTACATTGCCAAGTCAAAAGTGATACCCTTGTCAGGGTGCATCACAATTTCCCAGGCAATGATTGCCAAGGTAAATAGGTTAATGCCCTCTCTACCCAATGCATTTGTACATAATTGACAAGTAAGGGCAGAATGGGGACAAGGATGCACATTCAGACAAATATCCAAACTGAATCCCAGGAATGCAGTGAAGACAGACAACATTCCCATTCAGATCCATCTGGATACAGATGTTATCCCACCATTACTATCAATGGGACATGCATTCAGATGGTGACTGGACAGAATTGATCTACTAGCTGTTAGTATCACAAGAGTACTCAGGTCACCCATGTTTCACATTATCCCACTGCAGTTTGCTAGTGGATGAGGCTTTCTCCCACATGAGATCACAGGTTCTTCAAGTACAGTTTAATAACTTTCCCTCTTCTCCATTTTCTGATTATACCTCTCCTGACCAAGTTGTCAAAGCAGTTCAGCAGCAGAAGACAGATGGAGACCAAAACACACAACCACACGCAAAGCATTTTACAGATATATTCACCCCGAAGTGCCTCAAACTGAGAATGATGAACCAGAACATTGCTAAAATTAACATTCCCCTCTCTCTTCAGAGCCATACTAATGATGCTATAATTCCAGACACTGTCTCCTACCTGCAATAATGCAGTGCCCTCTGCCTTACTCATTCCTATTTAATTGTGCAAGAAATGTGGTATAAGAAAAAATATTAACTTCAGCAAACTGAATAGCTACTACTAGGTCCAGGCATTCTTAAATCATTGTTATGCCACACACTCTAAAATGCAGCTATCACATGTGCCTTTTGTCCTCTAAACAAGAGTGTTGGGGGACCCATTCGGGGGACCCTGGCAGCAGGGTATCCAAGGCAAGCCCAGTGACTGGGTTCACCTTGTCCGGCAAGTCAACCTCCAACCCATACCCGGAGCATCCACAGGGGTTCAGTTCTGGACCCCCTCATGGATACCTAGAATCCACAGATACCGGGGTACACTTTAAAAGTGTTTGTAGAAGTGGGGGGGAACCCCAAATCGCCGTTCCTATCTTTGTGTGGCCAAACCGCAGTTTGCAAGGCTCTGCAAGACTTTTTCAAGTTGAAAGATCCACTTCCGGGTCACGTAAAGGCTCCTCTCTCCTCCCAGCCTTCCCCCAGAACATAGCTGCAGCTGCATCTCTGTGGCTGGCTTGACTCATGTCTCCTATCTACTCCCGACAGCTAGGCTGAGCTGCAGCGTCTTAAAGGAGCCCCACATTTCTTTTTTTTCCTCACAAAATCTCCTTGCATTCTGGATAAATAGTCTGCTTTACATATAACTAGTGGTTCCCCTCTCAATGAACTGTCCCTCCCTCTTTGAGGTCTGTAAAGGGACATCTGTTAGTCTCACCCACACTATACCCCTTCCCCTCTCAAGCAACACTGCAGCTCTGATCAGTTGCAGAGCACAGCCAGTTCTGTAGCCTCCCCTTAGTACAAACATTGCAGAACAGAGTGATTTCCATTGCCTCCACTTGATTCTACTGCTTCGCCCTCTCCCTGATATTGCAGATGACCCTTCAATAAGCCGACATAAGTTTGTTACAATTACTGCTGTCTCTTCTGTTAGTGCCAATACACATAAGGATGTACCATGAGCCAAAGGTTAAAGATCTGTGAGGGTCACTTGTGCATTCCCCCCTTGCATGTCTTTGGTGACCCCTCTAGTAAAATATTGATTGTGGCTCCCAATTTGAGAATGGTTTTATGTGATTTCAGCATCAGGCTATGACCTGGTGTGTTAACCTCTTTACCAGTTGTTGATTAGGATTTTATCTGCTGTTTTCATTGGGTTTCATATACACTTTTGCAACCGCAACAACACTTGGACAACACATCTTTTGCACCCTGTCTTCCCCACTGCAGCCCCCTGAGAGCCAGGAAACCTTTTAGAATGGCTGTGATTGAGATGCTTATGGAAAGTGCACCCACTTGGTTTCAGGGATTCCAGAGAAGGAAAAGTCCCTTGCAAAAATTCAGATGCAACCCTTTATTATTAGATGCTATGCTTGGTTTAATTGCTTTCTTTTTTGAAATTACAAGTGTCAGAGGAATGATTGGTTTTTGCTTCCATTTTGCCCTATGTTAGGTTATTTTACCCCAGGCTAAAGCATAAGTTTCAAGCTCCACCTTTGATTGCTGAAACCACCATACTCTCTAGGTGAGAGAGCCATGTACATGGCAACCTTGTTGATTGCCATGGGAACAGGCAAGCTTATCTCACTCCCCAAACCTCCAGAATATGTTATGTATGTTAAATAATCGAGTGCATACGTGGTCGGGGCCAGCTTGCGACACTTCCTCCAGCACACATGTGGGCCCCCTGCTTGGCCAGGATTGGCTGTGAGCCCCTGCTGTGATGTGAGCTTTCTGTGGAAAGAATTACATCATCTGAATTTGCCTCCCACATACACACAGTCAGCTTCCCCCATTTTATTCACATCTCTCATCCTGTGCTTGGCTTTATCACAGAAAGAAGCACACCTTTACCGTCTTCACATACAACTATGGAGGTGAAAGACTACGAGATGTAAAGAACAAGAAATATTGACTATCCTCCTTTCTCGACCTATTCTCTTTGTTTGTTTGTTTGTTTGTTTGTTTGTTTGTTTGTTTGTTTGTTTGTTTGTTTCTACATTCCCGTCTCCTCCATACCACGCACTTTTATATTTTGTTTTCTTGAGGAAGAATGGAAATGAATGCTAAAAACTTTTTATACAGTGGTAAGAAAGGCTTCTCAGAGTTATATTCCACATCTCCAGTGTCTGAAAGCCCAGCATAAATTAATCTGCTGTGCATGCAAGAAGCCACGTCAGTTAAGAAACTTTGATGGAGAAACATCAGATGTGAAATACCCTAGAAATATTTTTTTTAAGTAAATACTGAGAAAAAACTTTCTACGCATATTGCCTGAACCGTCCGTATGAAGTGAGCTTTTAAAATCTGCAGTTAATGCACTAGCTTATGGACATCTGAAATCAGATTGTAACATGACATGAGAGATCTAGTCTGACAGAATGCATCGGCTGAAGCTGCAGCAATGGAAATCTAAAAATGCTGTTTTCTCAGCGCTGCAATTCTGAGAGAAGCAATTTTGTTCCACAAAATAAACTTGCACATCAACTGCTGACTACCAATTTCCTACCTGAAGAAAAAAGAGTTCATGTAGGTCACACAAACACAAACGAGGAATGTTTTAAAAGGACCCATGCTGAAAAATTAAAGACCCATATCACTTGCTTGCTGAACTTCCTTGGTTCCTATTCTTTAAGCCTGGATGACACTGTTTTTTTTTTCCTAAAGGGAAATTTTTCAAAGCAGTTCAGTTTTGAATATGAATGATAAGGACGTAGGAAACCATCTTCAACTGAAGCAGACCCTTGGGTTTTTTAGCTCAGCTGTCAGCAGCTCTTCAGGGTTTCAGACAGGAGTCTTTTCCAGCCTATCTAGCAATGCCAGGGATTAAGAGTGAAATCCACCATAAGGATCCCGCCTGGGGGCCCAGAACTGCCCGCTGGATCCTATACCCATTCTGGGCCACGCTGCTGTGGCCTGGAGGTCTACTCAGGGAAGGGGATGTAAACCAGGGCAGGTCCAATCGGCCTCCTCGGATTTCCGCCAGCTAAATAGTTGGTGGAAGTAGGAGGCCATGTAACAGCCGAGTCGGTCCTACGGGGATGGGGATATGGCGGATGCCATCCCCGCCTCCCCCCGGGCTGGCTCGGCCAGTGGCCCTCCTCCGTCGCCGCCCGAACCACCCATGCAGCCACTGCCAGAGCCTTACCTTCCTCCATTGGTCGCATGGACATCCCGACGACGGAGTGAGGTTGGACGGTCTTGCATTGGCCTCCCTTAGTCATTGCAAACGTGCCTTACGGCACTTTTGCGACAGCTTCCAGCGATATTCCGTTGCTGGATTCCTAGTCAGGATATGGCTGTTCACCTGGGACCTATAGCATGTGCTCTACTCACTGGCATCGCATGCATTGGGGCGGAACAGTAAGTTCCGCACTGTGCTAACCTCCGTTTACTCCCCGGCACGAGGCGGACCTACCCCCTGGCCGTCGGAGCCATTCAGTGCGGCGAAGGCAATGCGCAGTAGACTTACTGTTCCGCCCCACCTCGAGCAACGCCACTGGCTCTACTACTGAGTTATGGCCCCTCCCCCAGGACAGCAAGCCTTGAGACTGAAGCCTGTGTATTTAAAGAAGCAAATCTCCATGGTAACACAAAAGTTAATGGATGCATCACCACACATCTACCAAGGGCCCACCATACTGATCAATGAGCTGATTTGTGTGGCACTGTTGGAGATGCAGAGCAAGTGGCCACATCACACTTGACACTGGCCTGTTTCATCAAAGAAATAATTGAACACTGCCAAAAAAAATGCATGAAACAGTGATTCATCTCCTCAGAGAACAGGCTCACAGCTCTGAATGTGGCTCCTATTAGCAGATTCCCTAAGTAGGAAATAATGTGGCTGTACTACACTAAGCCATGGAAAATGTTTCAAAGGGATGGAAATAAAAGAGTTATTTGTGAGGGTAGTAACACCAAACAAACTCAGTGAATTCATGGATGCAGTTGAATTCAGCATCATATCAAATGTACTTTGTGCTCCTCCAGTACCATAGTGTGCATGCCTCGTCATGACGCCGACACCCCCAGCATCAGCGCGTTACGCCCCCCCCTCGCTGTCGAACAGCTCCATTTCAAAGCCAAATAGTCCCGAGGGCAGGTGGGAGGGTGTACTTTCACAACTCCTTTGCAGTGTTTTTGGTGGCGCACGGAGGCTGCCCCCCATCGCCTGGAGCTTGGAGCGTCCTGCACTGGCCGCTCCAGGTAAACTTCACTACTGTGCTATTCTGCATACTCTTCCCCACAAGCTTGCAGGGCATAATGGTGGCAGTGGGCAGATATTTATTCCTCACAAAGGCTGATGATCACAGCATCAGGGAAAAGGATGGAAAAGGAAGGAATAAGAGGTTACCATCCACATTCCTGTTATGGTAGCAAATTTGGCCCTCTGACCCTCCCGGGTGCCGTTTGGCTCCAAAAAGGAGCCGAAAAGTGCCGTGTGTGTGTGTTTCCGCACTGCGGTGGTGCACAATGATGATGTCACGCCCCCAGGGGCAGGGTGTGTGACGTCCCATGGGGGTCATACTGTGTCCCATGGGGGGGTGTCGCGGCGGCAGCCCCCTTGCACGGGGGGGGGGTGTAGGGCCGCTACTGATCCAACTTCCTCTATGACAATACAAGAATCTTTCATATGCTTTCCTTTGGGGAACATCAAAAGAATAAGAAAAGATTAGTGGATGTCCAGGTTTGATTCCTGTACCCTGGTTTTGATTTGATACTGATTTAAAGCGTAATTTAAATGACAAGCAAAGGAAATTGGCCATGTTGTCTTTGTGTGTGTGTGTGGGGGGGTGTCATCTTCAGTCAGTGATGATAGATACCCATCCAGACCAGCATCCAGACCAGCATAATCACTTGCTGCAGGCTATTCTATAAAACGGAGGATGGACATTTACTCACAGGTCATAAAGCATCTGCAAAGTTTTTGCAGTTCATTTTTTTCTCTTTAATAATTGTATTGTTTTGTCATGAAAGATAAAATCATTACACATCTATTCTCTGTTTTGATTTCTTCCTCCCTTCTGGGAAAGAATACATGTGTTACCATCAAACTTTTTATTTTGATAAGCAAGGAGGTACTCTAGCTCTCAGTATAGCTCTCAGGGCCCAATCCTATCCAACTTTCCAGCTCCGATGCAGCCATGCCAATGGGGCATGTGCTGCATCCTGCAGCAGGGGTGCAATCACGGAGGCCTCCTCAAGGTAAGGGAATGTTTGTTCTCTTACCTCAGGGCTGCATTGCGACTGCATCGGCACTGGAAAATTGAATAGGATTGGGCCCTTAATCTGAAAAACAATTCAGGGAGAAAACCAATTGAGAGCTGGTATGACAAAATTAATCCTATACACCCCTTCCTGTCAGTAAGCCCCATTGAACACAATGGCCTAGGATTGCACTGTAAGTGGCCTTAGGCATGCCGCTCTCTCCCTGCCTTAGCTACAATAAGGGAAAAATAACCATCACAGGTTACAATCATAGGTTACAAGCCATAAGCAACCTCCTGGTTTTAGAAGTAGGTTTTCTCTGTGCCAGGTGCAGGGGAGTGGCAGCAGGAAACAGGTTATCTTGTTGGCTGTGTGCTCTCAGAGGCATCTGGTGGGGTCACTGTGTGATACATTCTGGAGTGCTGGTTGGTCAGTTTGTTGAGTTAACCCTTGAGAATTCTGCGGGATTTAACCCAGAAGGCATCCTTTTGTGTGCAAATAAATTCACTTGTGCAAATCACCACTAGATACATATAACCCATTGCACACATTTGCTTTACTCTTCTGTCATCTCAGTCCTCTGTAGCTGTACTTGCATTTCATGAGGAATAGGATCAATACATAAGTTGCAATGTTCTGAAGACCAAAATGTTCCAGATCAGTTACTCCCCATGTTCTACAAAAACTAAGTCATTACTGATCTGTGGGGACAGATGTTACTTAAAAACTGAATTAACTATAATCACATGGGTTAAAATTAAGAGAGCAGAATGAGTCTCTTAAATCAAGGGAAATGTCACTAAAGAAAATCAGATTTTTAAAAAAATAGCTCAAGCTTCCCAAATCAAGAGTTTGGAGTAAGCTGTCCAAATGGCTCATCTTTTTTACACCCCATTACTCCCAGTCTTTTGTACATTTAGGAAAAAAAATCTGTTCTCCTCTACCATTATCAGGCTATCATTAAAGTATTCAGCTCAGTAGACTGCACAGTTTTATGTCTATATCAGTCCCTCAAAGCTAATAGACATTTTTTATATAAGTACTTTGCTTTCGTAGTTAAACTTTTTTGTACAAAAGAGAGAGATTAGAAATGCTACTTTTTCCCCATTTTTTGCAAAAGCCCTGCAAACAAAAAACCTGAGACGTGATAGTAGCTGCTATGATTAGAGTACCATTTACTGAGGTGCAGGAATTTGAAATTTCTATTGAAAAACATGAGCAAACTATTTTTCAAGCTTTTTTTTTTATATAAAGAGGCAATTGTTTTCTGATCACACCACCTTTGAGAGAAAGGTCATTGGCCTGATCCTTTTTCCTGAAAAGCCTGTCTGATTAGAAATGTAATGACATCTATTATAGTGCAAGACATTTTTCATATTGCTATTAAATGTAGCTTACAGGCAGAAGAAGAAGACGTGAAAAAGGAGGCTGTCAAACTAGGTTTTCATCAACAATATAATTCTCTTGTATGTGGGCCTTGCACACCTGCATGGGTTTTTGGGGTGTTTTTTTTAAAACCAAGAACTAAACTAGACAGACATCAGATTATCTATTTGAAGTTCTTGTTCACTTCCAAAGAGCAGCTGTACACAGGGTGTTTCGTTCTATGTCAGGGGGTCTCAACCCCTTCCTGGTCATGAGACTGCCTCATGTGCCCTCATGAGATTTGGGTGCTGCCATCTTGGATCTCGTGAGATTTTGCAAGATTCAAGATGGCGGCGGCCAGGAAACCAGGTAGGGGGAGCTACGGAGGACATCAGGAGGGCTGTAGCCATTTTTCCCGGGATACAGTGCTTGTGCGCAACCCAGAAAAAAATGGCTACAACTGCCCATCATCAGCTGCTGATCGCAGCTGCTGATAATGGGCAGCGTCTCACATACCCCCAACCTGCAGTCCGCGTACCCCCACAGGTTGAGAATCCCTGGTCTAGATCAATGCTAAATATCACATTATCCTACAGTAACTGCTCACACAGGGCGACTACTACTGACATGTTATTTACATAAAGCAAAGCAGTAGATATACAGTAACCCTGCCTCAGTAGAAAGAGAAAAGTCTGCCTCAGTAGAAAGTCTGCCTCATAATCTACCTCAGTATAAAGAGAAAAGAAAATGACACTTACTGTCTCTAGGTCCAGCTAACTTTATTGGAAACACTTGGAAGGTTTTCCAGAACAGTGTGGTAAAGGCTGCTTATAAATGCATGTTATTAGTAATGACTAGCAATTAAGAATTTACAATCGGACCATGCAAGCGTAATCTATCTTTAATAAAAACAGGTGGCAGTAGGTCTCTTAAGTGGCCTCTTTTCTGTTGCAAAGAAACTCTTGTCGAACAGAGAAGCTGGGCGGTTGTTATACCTGGCTCAGCTCAGGTTTGGAAACTGCCTCATGCTTTTAATCTACTAGAATAGGCCCTCCAACACAGAGTTAGAGCTATGAGCAATACCTAAGGGATAGTACAAAAGCCAGGAATGGAGACAGAAGCATCTGGCAATACCCGAAATGCAGAGCACAAAAGCTCATCTCTGCAGACAAGGACTGTTGGCTGCTTTGCAGAAGCTTGACTTATTCTGCTGCACCTATTTCTCTTCAAAGCCTAGACTGGTGTAAATAGCATCCTAGTAAATAAAGCCAGGTGAAAGGGGCTCCAGATAAGTCTTCTGTCCATTCCCAGAAGAAATAGTTCACATTTCAAGTGCAAAACTCACTAATTGCTTGGCATCCTTACAGAGGTGGGGTTTTTTATAATAAAAAAAAACCACCCCAAAAGCAAATGGAAGTGATGGTTAAGCAATGTAGAATGCATTTCAAGAGCTGTTCCACCAACGCTGTTGATTATAATCCTTTGTTAATTTATCAAATGAAGCTCCCGCTTCTTTGCATCTCATTTTAAATGCTCGCAGCTGCTTGTTATTATTAAAACTGCAGTTTGCTCTCGCTCTCGCTCTCTCTCTCTCTCTCTCTGCATAGAGCATGCCATATTTAGTAATTAATCATATAATAATCTATACATCTACTTAGATGCATTTGTGGGCTAGCAGTAATTGTTTTAATAAATTCTTGTGTGCAAAGTAATTTGCTTCACAAAGCCACCAGGAGCGAGTATTAAAAAGAACAAGGACCCAATTTAGATGCACACATTTTATCAAGTGAAATAAGTTAAATAAATAGGTACAATATTGTTATTTATATTCAAGCTCTTCTTTTCCTTGCAAGAACCCAGTGTTAGAAGCCTACAGCTCTTCTTAGCAAGATTTGTGCTCCAATACATTCCCAGTAAATAAACCACTGTTTTCTACTACTGGTACTTTTCTTTAGGTTCATATAACAAGGCTCATTTTAATTTTGTTTTTAAAAATGTTACTGCATTGCTGACATATTCTTCTAACATCATGGACTTTCCATTGCTCTCATGAAATCTTTGCACAATCTTATGCATGACCTCTCAGAAGTAAGACCCATTAAATTCAATGGGACTTACTCCCAGGAAAGTGTGTATAGGAATGCATCCTAATTGAACTTTTCGGTACCAGTGTCCTCATTCATATAAACTGTATCAGGAAATCACTGTGTATATAAAAACAAGTCCCTGAATTCCATCCCTGTGACACATTCTGGCATTGCATGTTATTACCCTTACACACACAAACCCAATAAGCACGGCAGACAAATGCACGTTTGGGTAAATGGTCACTTTTTTGATTAACAACATACCTGCAGAGGGAAAATAACTTGTGCAACTCAAGGAGAGCTTAGTGTTCCTCCGGTGACTGGTGTCTCCCTCTTTTAGACTGTGAGTCCCTTTGGGCCACAGAACCATCTGTTCATTCCTTTTGCAATGTGAACTGTTTTGCAATTTTTTTTGTTATGAAGCAATACTGTATATAAATATTCTTAATAAATAATGAGAATAGCGTTGGTGAGCCTGCTGGCCCCAGACTCCTTATGTTCAGCTGAACGAGTGAAATGAGGACTCTGCACATCTATGAGTCACATCCAGTGCCTGTACCAGGTTGCTGAAGGCCCTCCTACAAAAAACCCTGTGCTAGGTCCTCCTATGTCTATCAACAGTGGGTCACAACAGCTCCTCCCACTCACCCATGGGAGCATCTCGAGAAGCCCTGTGATGATGCTCAGGCCCCTGGCGGACACTCCTATTCGTAGATGGGACGCCAGGCAGAATGGCGGTGCAAGTCTCTTGGTCAACTTACAGCACCATTGCAACCAGTAATGGGAGGTTCAGCAGTTGCCCTGGTTGGGTGAGCTCTCTGATGGACAACATGGGCCTTCATCCAGTGCTCAGTTTTGCTGACTCCCTGATGCCACCCCTGGCCAAATTTGCTCACAGAAATGCCACCAGCTGATTTGAATGTAATGACCAGATATCTAGGTACTGTTGGTCACATTAAAATGGTGTGCTCTGTGTTGCATCCTGCACTATCCATAGTCACGTGCACCCAAAAAATACAGAAGGAACCAAAAGGCATTCTTAGCATAAATACCAGAGCATGGTCTGCATTACAGTGTAGGCGCTTTGTCACAGCCAAACAACTGATATGTACTGTATGTCAAAATTAGAAAGCAGAAGTTGTGCTCAGTAGTATCACCAGGAACAGAGAAACAGAGATCAGGAACGAGAGAAACAACTGCATGACTGCCTGACACATTGAGAAAGACATCTGAAAACCTGCTAAAGCTGTCTTCTGTGCATAGCAATAGGAAGTTGCACAACATAACAAAGCTAACTTTCCCTCCTGAAATTCCCTTTTTTTGAAAAAGAGACGCAGAATAGTCCAGCAAGGTTTCATGATTCAGTGGTTGTTTGAGTTTGCACAGGTTGATCAATAACAGCAGTTCCTCAGCAAACTGTGTCTGAGTCTCTGAGAACTCTAAATGAGTAGATTTTCATGCTTGCTCAGGTGCTCATTGGGCTCACTTGAAGGGGCTGTGAAAGCCCCAATGTGCAGAGAGATCTAAGCCAGGCATCAGCCGTCATGTAACCAACTGAATGCCTGGCACCTGGTTGACTGCAAATCAGAGCATGCAGCAGATAACAGAGGTGGTTGTGAGAATGAGTTCTAAGTGTCACCCAAAATTGGTACAGTAGGAAAAAAATACAAAGCATGTGCACCTTTCCATGATAATTTAAATACCATAATTTTATTTCTGTAATTTGGGTGGGGCAGAGTTTATGTCTCTTTGGCACAGACTCGGGGAATCATTTGCACCACACAGCATTCATTTTTGGGCATGTACAGTACAATCCAAAATAGCCGAAATACTGGTTTTTACTCTGAAGGGGTTGTAAAATAAGTTGCAAGAGTAAAAGTGAAAGAATCCACTTCTCAACGAGTTGTAAAGGAGGCCATGACATTTCACTTGAGAGATGATTCTCACATAAGTGTTGTGGTGGCCAATCCCTGGTTGTTCCGTGTTTTCTTTCCCCCCTATTTTGGACCATTCTAATCCTACCAGAGACTTCTGAGATAAAAACAGCATCCTAACAAGACTGCTGAGTCATCCTGATGCAGGAGCCATTACCTAGAGATGCTACTCTTTAAACATCATCTTCTCCTTTCATTGGTACACAAAGAATTTGAATTTGAGCTGACTCTTTGGACCATGAAGGCCACCTGATTTCCAAGAGCAAGAAATTCAGGAGGATGGGATCCAAACCTTGGGGAAAAAATGAAATTAAAATCTAATATGGATACAGGTGGGCCCCCATATCCACGGATTCGTTATCCATGGTTTCAGTTATCCACAGATTGCGGGGACCCCCCAGGCTTTTACTTTTTCCACAGTAAGCTTTGTTTCTTCCTTAAACAGGAGAAGCAGCCTCTGGCTGCTTATTTCAGGCAAGTAGAATGAGACTAAGTCCTAGAGAGGTTCTGCAAGGTTAACAGAAACCTTGCAGAGCTTCTCTAGGACTTAGCCTCGTTCTACTTGCCTGCAATGGAGGCTGCTTCTCTGTTTGTTTTAATTGTTGAAAGATCGTTGAAAGAAAAATAAGAGCTGGGGGGCGTGCACGCCTGCCCGCAGGGGAGGCAGGGCGGGGGGCTCTCAGGAAACCATGGAGGGGGTGTTCGCTCCTATCCACGGTTTCAAGAATCCACGGAGGGGCCTGGAACATATCCCCAGCGGATATGGGGGGAGTACTGTACTTTTCAGCGTTGTTCATAAGCCACTCTGGAACCAATACTTCACATCCATGAAAAAGGAATCGAATTCAATACCTAAATATGAATTGTGGTACTTCATTTTCCTCTACATTCTTACCTTAATGGCCATGCAAAATCTACCATGGATAGCTGGTATTGTAGAAAGATATCCCAGCAACAATTACACTGCAATCCTATGCATGTTTACTCAGAAGTAAATCCCACTGTGTTCAATGGGACTTACTCCCAAGTAAGTGTGCGTAGGACTGCCTTAATTAGATTCCCATTGTTAAAACAACCCTACAAGTGCTTCCCCCCCCCAGACAATTGCTTCTTGAGTTGCAGTATAATAATACACAAGCAGCTTCCTCAAACTCTTTCCATTACCTAAGCAAAAATGGTCTTGCATTTGACTACATAGCAAAATGCGACCGGGTGTTTGAACTTCTAAGGTCATACAGATAATCTTAAGGAGCTGAGCTAGGAAAAACCTGGTTGCTGGTGTGCTACATTAAAGATATGCTGTTTACCACAGGCAGGAGACAGCACAAGCAAGATAAGGATAACACACTGACTAATGGTAACTGTTCCCATTAATCCTGTTCCGCTACATGCACCAAAAATCTTATAATTCAGCAAGCATCTCAAATGTGGGGAATTCGGCTGCATTTACTGAGAATAATCCTCTGGTTTCTATGTATCTAATTATTCAGTGTTATTATTTAAGTTGCCTGTTACAATAGACTGAAGAAAACATAATGGGTCCTCTGTTATGCTTGTGTAAAATGTGTTCACATAGTACAGTTTGCTAACATTTGAGAGAGAAAAATATACCTTGTTCATTCAGAGACTGAACATCTGACTAAATGCTCCACATATTCCATAGAAGTTCACCAAGAGCATGGGGGGGGGGGGGAAGGATCCTATAATTATACCAATGGATTCACATGGCTGAGGCCAAATTCAGAAGAATAAAGGGAATCTCTGTAAAAGAACCTCATATGATCTTCATTAGCACTGGGAAAGACACCTGTTTGAAACCCTGGAGAGCCACCGCCAGTCCCTGTAGATAGACAACACTGAGCTAGATCAGCAGGTTGGCGACCGCTGAGCTAGATGGACCAATGTTCTGACTCTGTAGCTTCCTATGTTCACATGATCAGCGCTCCCACTTACATGGAAGGTCCTATAAATGTATGGCTATACATGAAGAGAAGACCCTTTAACATTCCGCTAAATTCATGGAAGTTGGAGTGAGACTGACAGGTGTGGTCCCCCTTCCCCCTTCATGAGTTTGGTGAACAAGTAGGGGAGAAACATCTGAACATCCCTAGGATGAATGCTTTTATTGATAATACAGTAGCATTTTTAGAAACAGCAAGAGAAGGAGGAGCAAAGTCTGAGGATGGCGCTGCAATTGGTGGAGGAAGGCAACAGGAGCCATTGTTGAGATATGTTATTTGGGGAAGGAATATTGATAATTACCAGTGATGTAGACTTGAGTCTATTGACTTGGACTCGAGTCAGACTCAAGTTGCGTCAATGACTTGACTCGGACTTGACTCAGTGATTGTAAAAGACTCAAAAGACTGGACTCGAGACTTGGAGCCTTTTACAAGTCGAATTTTATTCAGGTTTAAACCTGCTTTCCCCATTAAACTGCTGTTTTTTGGATTTCCAATGTGGGATTCTCAGAGAAAACCTACCTGAGAGTAAGCCCTATTGAAGTTAATGGGACTTACTTTTGAGTTAGATATGCATAGGAACATGCTTATACTGTAATTCTCTCCTCTGGCCTAGCATGTCTCAGCACAATAATAATTTGAGGTCTTTAGAACAAGTGGATATTGTTTTGTTTTACCGTTTTCTTCTGATGTTATTTATTGATGTCTTAGGTAAGCAGCAGTGGAAAGCTGCTTTGACAAGGAGCTATATAGAAATGCTCTCAAATAAATAAATAAATAAATAAACACAATTCTTGAAATTCACCAGCTGGAACTGGTGGTGGTGTTCTGTTTTATTCAATGTATAAAAAAGCACAATAACCATCTAGCCATGCTGTAGCCCCTGTATCAACAGAATTCAAGGCACACAGCCTTCAAATAATGGCAGAGTTATCTGTGATTATTTTACACTGTCTGCAGCCAAATGGAAACCTATTGCACAGAAGCCCCAATACATTTGCAGCACACCAGTCCAACGTGTTCTGCGTTTCTCCAATACCAATTCAAACCATCCCCTAGGTTGTTTTTTTAAAAATATTTTATCTAATGTTGCTAAATAGGAAGGGCATTCATTGTCAACACAATCACTCTCAAGCATTTCATCCTGTAATCAGCAGCGAGCCTGTCTGATTATTTATGATCCCAATATTTTCCCCATCTAAACATCTATAATTCACACAATAAGTGTCATATCATCAGCAACTGTTCTGAATTGCTGTTCCTCCCAAGGTCATTGATTTGCAAGCAAACAACTAAAATTCCAATAGTTAACCTATTCGCCACTAAAGTTGTCTTTATCTCTATTAAGGCTGCAATCCTCATATATGTCCCATGAACTGAGTTGAATTAGGTTCCAATTGACATGCATAGGACTGCTGTGCATGTGGCATTTAAAATATACACTATATTTATATTTAAAATATAAGTCCTGTTTCTTCTTAAATGACTGGAGGTTGGCTGTAGCACTGCTGAACTGTTTGTTCTCAGAGATTCCCTTTTCCAAAATTTTACCGAAATCAATGTGGACAACCCCCCCCCCCAAAAAAAAAACCAGCCCTGAATACTTGCAGACATGTGCTCACAGGCATGTATGTCCTGGCCCTTCTTCCAGGGAACTTTTTATATTCCATCTTGGGGTGGTTAACCTACACGCACTGCAAAACCTTATTTAAACTTGGTGGAAGATATAATCCAGCCCAGCCCAAAACTGCAGCACAATCCTAAACATGTCTACTCAGAAGTGAGCCCCCTTGAGTTTAATAGGACTTACTTCCAAGTAAGTGTGTATAGGATTGGGTGCAGCCTAAATCCATGGAATGGGAGCTTCAGTTTGCAGGGCCTTCCCTTCTGCTTCTGGAACATATTTTGAGTACAGATGCTGTTCAGTTAGGTACTAATGCTGATTACTCTCCCTTGTTTTATTTATGTGTATAGTGCCACCTATGTGCAAGGCACTTATGCAGAATAAGAACATGTTTCCCTGTCCCAGAGGGGTCCACAATTGAAAATGTAATGCAAGGGAGAAAACAGTGTCTCCCAAGGGAACTATAGGCAGGGGGAATATATTATTGGATAAACTTGTACTTACAGTGCAATCCTATATGTCAGCGTGTCTTAACCGGTGGTATGCGTACATGGAGCGGCGATCTAAAGCTCGGGGAGGCCCATGGAGGGGCCCGCAGGATTCCCCGCACTATCCAGAAGATGGCAGGACCCCCCGATACAGAATGGATACTTTTCCTCCCGTTGGCAGCGTGATCCCTGGGATTGCTGCCGCCTCTGTTCCACTGTCCCCACCTCTTAAGGGGCCAACGGAAAACAGCGGTTGTCCTGGTGGGTGACAACCCACCAGTTTGAGAACCGCTGCCATAGGCCAAAACATCAAACAGGAGTTCCCCAGCACCACGTTCCAGAACCACCCATCCAGGAAGGACTGAAAGCACCATGATACATTGCCCTCAAGATCTGCCCCAGCCAGGCAGCCAAGAAAAATACCATGGCCGATGGTACTGAAAGCTGAGAGGTCCATCAGAACCAATAGTCTAGAACCTAGAACCAATAGGAATGGACTGTCCAGTTCCCAGTGAAGCTCATCTCCCAGGGTGACAAAGGCTGTCTCTGTTGCAAAACCAGTCTTAAAGCTGGATCCAGATAAGAATAAGAATAAGAATAAGAATAAGAATAAGAATAAGAATAAATAAACCAGTATTTATATATCGCCTTTTCTTTAGTCATTGGATTTCTCCTTTGACTTTAATTCAAAGGTGGTTTCCATGGACAGGCTTTCTAAACCCCAAGGGGTTTTTACAATACAATAATGTTCTAATCTTTTGTAGAACCCTTCATTCTAGATGGTTTTTTTCACAGTCCAGTTTTCTCTCTCTGATGTTTGCCTCACCACGCTTCAGCTGACAGGGCAAACTTGACTCTCACTCAAGTGCAGCTGCAGTTCCACTCCCCCACAGAGGTTCTGCAAGCTTATCAGCTCGGCGTGCCAGCAGCTCTCCGACGGGCACAGACACTTCTGGCCGCCTTGGACTGCCGTCCTTCAGATCTTAAGGCATATATGAGACAGTTGCTCTACCAACTGAGCCAGACCTCCTGCCCTCTCTGATAATCTGTTATCATCCAAGAAAACCTGGAGGTGCAATGCCACAGTGCACTTGCGCACCTTACCCAGGGATGGAATATTGGAGAATCAAGAATCAAAATGGAATCAAGGGAGAGCTTTTTAAAAAAATACCACTGTCACTCCTGCCTCTTCAAGACTTGCTAGAATAAGACTGCCTAAGTCTCATTCTTTTCCACTGAAATCCAGTCTAGCTATCAGTGAGTCTCTTTTATAGCCAAATTATTAACTACTAATAGTTGTGACTTATTCAGGAAACACTGCCCCTTTGCTAATTGAGCGCATATATGCCAGTCATTGATGCAAAGGTGTGATATGAATTGAACCATGTCATAGGATCGTTTACACAGCATCTTCTCAGAAATAACCCCCAGCAAATTAGATGGATAAATTACAGCCCATTCCAACCCAAGTGCTAAGCAGCCCAAGTCAGACCTAAAGTCAGCCTAAGTCATTTAGGTCGAAGTTAGGTCTGGAATGCAACCATTTAGGGCAAAGTTAGGTCAAAGTTAGGTCGAAGTTACGACCAATGGACTAAGAACAGCCCATTCCAACCCAAGGGCTAAGCAGCACAAGTCAGACCTAAAGTTGACCTAAAAGTGGGCGGAACATGGGCGGACCGTGGGTGTAACGGGGGCGGCAACCAATTAACGTTGGATTCCAGACCCTGGCAAGCACAGACACGCCCCCTCCAACACAAATGCTGACACAAAATTTAGGTCGACCAAAAAGGTGGACCCAAATTCGAGGAGACCCATAGGAGCCATTTTACCTTACCCAAGCCAGCCCTCTCCTGAAAATTTCTAACACCCTACTCCTGAGTTAGGTCAGAGTTAGGATGGAGTTGGGCCTGCTAGGTCTGGAAACCGACAGAGTTATGCCTAAGACAGGGAGCCTATCAGCACCCAGCCCCACCCAGCCTCATTCCCACAAAAGCCCAGCCCCAGACCTCCAGTCACTCTCTCTCTCTGAGCACGTGGCGTGGGGTTCTGTCCCCCACAGCTACAAAGTGGGACTTTGTTGGTGGAGGGCAAAATTCACAAACACCCCACTTCTCTCTTCTCCTCTCTGCCTCCCTCTAGGGCAGAGAGGGCTGTTCTGGCTGTGGCCAACCTGTTTACAGCTGTGCCTGGGCAGCTGCCTCCATGCAAGTGTTTGCTAACCCATGTCTTTCTCCCAGCCCCTCTCCCCCCCCCCACAGGCAACAACACCAGCAGGTAAGTGCAGGTAAGAGCAGGGTTCGTGCTGACATGTGGTCTGACTTCTGCCTCTTTGCATATAGAAATATAGGTAGGATACATGACGCTTTACCAATGTCTTGTCTCATAGCTGCCTGCATAGCCTGCCATGACATGCCTCTCTACCAATGTGTTGTCTCATAGCTGCCTGCATAGCCTGCTATGATATGCCTCTTTACCAGTGACTTGTCCGATAACTGCCTGCTTAGCCTGCTATGATATGCCTCTTTACCAATGTGTTGTCTCATAGCTGCCTGCTTTGCCTGCTATGATATATAGGATACATGCCTCTTTACCACTGGTGTCTGATTGCTGCCTGTAGTCATGTGAGCAGACAATGCCACAAGTGTGGAACTGTTAGCCTTATGTAGACAACCAGCTGTCCCCCCCCCCCTGTTTTCTCCGCAGGGTCTACTGACAGGTCAGTATTGCTAGGTTTGCCATGGTTGTGACCCCCAAGTTGTGTTGTTGTCTCTCTCTTTGACCCTTTCCCCTTACAGGATCATGCTCTCCTTACCCCCAGGTAAGCAGCTCAGACCATGCTATGTGTGTCACACCTATCAGCTGTGTTTTATTTCTCTCCCTGCAGGCTTTTGCAACTGACACACTGGCTTGTCTTCAATGGTGACTGCTTCCACATACCAGCTGACCCCTTGTTTTTTGTCTCCCCAGGAACGTCCACTACCACCTACCTTCCTGGGAGCACCCCTGGGCCTGCAGTCTGGTTGCTCCACTGGGCCTGCAGTCTGGTTGCCCCACTGTCGTCTGCCTCGATGCTGCCAGAGGTCAGGGAGCCAGCCCTGCAACCCTCCTCAGTTGCCGCTGCTGCTGCTCCACCTCCCTGGCTGTCTTCTTGCTGCCCCTCCCCTTTCTATGGAGCAGGCTGTGGTTCCACAGGGGAAGAGCCTGCATGTCCAGGTCCATGGGGCAGGTGTGCTGCTGCTGCTTTCAGATTGGCTGCTGTGACTACCCCTGCCACCCTCGCCTGGCCATCTCTGCTAACGTTCCAGAACAATAAAGATGCCCCTCGGGCAGAACCCCAGTGAAACATATGTGCCCAGTGTTTACACAAGCATTGCCCCCCACACACAGACAGCCCCCAGCACTGAAGCCCCTCCATGAGTCCCATCCAGGGACTGCCACAGCCTTCCCTGGGAGAACCCAGCAGGGGCGCTGCCAGACCCCCATGGCACAGAGGGGAGGGGGGAGTCGGGGGGGGGCTCTCAGGCAGGCAAACAGTGACAGCCAGGGTGTCTGCCTGTAATGCAGGCGCCTCCGTCGGTCTGCCCGTAATGCAGGCGCCTCTGTCGAAGGTCCGCGCGTAATGAAGGCGCTTCCGTCGAAGGTCTGCCCGTAATGCAGGCGCCTCCGTCGAAGGTCCGCCCATAATGAAGGCGCTTCCGCCCAAAGTCTGTCTGCATAAGAGGCGCCTGTTTATGCATCACCTTCATCTGCGGAGCGCCCCCTGTGTCCCTATCGGTCTCTGCAGACCCCTCTCTCGGAATCTGTCTCCCACCAGCCTTGTTGTCTGTCTGTCTGTCTCTGACCCACCCATGCCCCTCCCCAGCACCCCCTGTCTGCCTGCCTGTGTGTCTACCTCCCCTCCCACTCCCTGATGATGGCTGCTGGCCACCCCCCACCCTGCCAGAGCGCCTGCTGCGAGGCGCCGTCGTCGCCCCATCTGGGGGTGTGATGAGCTGTGTGAGCCCTTCACGCTCGCAGCAGACAAGCCCAAGGCCTCTCTCGGTCTTGGCCGGGGCACAGAGCAGCAGGCACGCCGGGATGCCTTCTTTGTGGGCATTGCCCCGGCCTTGGAGGCCCAGGGCTTCAGGCAGCGCACAGGCGAGTCATGTCAGAGGCAGTTCCAGTCCTCATGAGACCCCCCTTGTGTGTGACGTTCCCACCCCCCTCCCCTTCCCTTCCCTCCCCCACTCACCCCCCAGTGCAGCCTCAACGTGGATTGGGGGTGGCATCGCCTTCTGCAGGAGGGAGGGGACGGCCACTCTCCCCTGCAGCAGATGGCTGATGCACAGGGTGCCCTGTGGCGGCTGGGCTCAGGCACCTCGCTCACCTGTCACCTGCCCTGCGCCCACCACATGACTGGCGCAACCCCCCTGCCTGCGGTCAGCCCCTTTGCGACCGGGCTGCGACAGACCCTGCGGCAGCTGCCATGGATGGACGCTGACACATGCAGACAGAGACCTGCACATGCCCGAGCCAGACACGGAGCCTGGAGAAGAGCCTGCCTGCCTGGGAGGTAAGTGTTGCCTGGATCCTGGGGTGGTGCTGGGCCACAGAAACTGCAGCCTGCCTAACTCAGGCATAACTCTGACCTACCTCAGGCATAACTTCTGCCTAACTTAGGCTGCACTTAGGCCACACTTATGCCTGACTTGGAGAGGAGTTGGGTTGGAATGGGCTGTTAGAAGCTTTCTACGTGCAGGACCTCAACCAAATCCTTTTGATTAATTGCAAACCATTAACGATAGCAATAATAAGCATGTCACTAAGCATACCGTACAATATGGAAAGCATGGGCAATTCTTGGCAATTACCTCGTTTAACCTTCACAGCTCATGAAAAATGGTTTAAATGTCCTGAGCTAAGACATGATAATTATTGACTGTTTACAGAATGGTGTGGCCTTTGATGCCCAAAAGGAACATGTATGGGATAATGGTACCATGCACTGTGTTATGATGGTTTCAAAAGTCATGACAGCTACACAGTGACTGGAATTCTACATGCAGACTGCTGAAATCCCATTGGATCGAGGGGTTTTAAGCAGCTTAAAGATGCATACAGAAAGACCTCAAAGAAGAAGCAGACGTAGGCATTCCTGCTGTGAGATGAGCCGTGCTTCTTTCCCGGTCCCCGTCACTCCTCAGACACTACGCATACGGCCTCCAGACTGATTTATGATTGCCTCTCTTTTGATTTGTTCATGTCCATGCTTTAGGCACTTTTCCCCTCCAAGCACCTTGCATTATTATCTGATCAGAGCATTTGTTCAGCATGTTTCTTCCGTTATTTCAATTTTGATGCATATATATATATAAAAAAATTGGTTCTTACTCATGGAAAAATGTTCCAAGAGCAAGGGGAAGTGACGTTACTTATGACTGACACAAATCAGTTATGTGAGTTGACGTTATGACGGACACAAGGCAATTGGCACTGTATGTAGCTCTGCTCCAAAAGAGGAGAAATGGCTTCTTGATTGACACAGGGGGTAGCCCAAGAAGGAGGAAAGTGGTTTTGTGATTGATGTAAGGGCCGACCAATCAGCATTATACTAATCCAGCTTCTGCAGTAAACCTGAAGAATAGCGTAGTTTTCCTGTGTATGCAGTCCAGATGACAAGGTTGTATATCTGTTAGGGTGCTTCTACAATGGGCTCACTGCTAAAATTAGGTAAGTCTGTATGTACCCTAACTGTGCAAAATTCCAGTCCATTTCTATGCATTTATTTTAGACTGGAGTCTAGTTCAAGCAACTCTAAATACTATAACAGATAGTAATTCCAACCAAGTCCTTCTTGCTTCAGAGGAAATGCAGAAAACTACCAACTGTAAAATGCCTCTCTGGGATTTCATCTACTGTTCTGTTGAAAATGAGAAATGACACAGTCAAAAATTCAATGCAAAATGTAAATATCCTTCTCTTAAATTATCAAAAGGGTTTTTTAAAGAAAAATGGACATACTGTGTATGAGTTGACATTATGACTGACACAAGCCAATTGGAACTGTACGTAGCGCTGTTCCAAAAAGAGGGAAATGGCTTCTTGATTGAAACAGGGGGTAGCTGATCAGTGCTGTGCAGAATGTTCAGAAAAATGGACATTAAAATAACAACCAATTAGAGTCAAATGACACAAGATGACACAAATGACGCAAGATGTATGTCTCTCTCTTTTGTTCTCAGTATAGATCAGAACCTCCTGTGACTGTTGTTTGTCTTGGAAGGGAAAGTCACATTGGAACCCAAACATTGAAGCACTAACTCATGGAAACATCTGTCAGCCCTACTGAATTGTAAGGTGGAGAGGTCTCCAAACAGGGTCTCCAGCAGCCAGTATCAGTCACATTGCCTCCTGAGTTATTATGGAGCAGCTTACAGGAGAGGTCTGGGTCTTGCTGCTCCACAGTGCTCCCTGAGAGTGGCAGGAAAGAAAACTGCAGCCAGTCATTCCAAGAGGGATTCCTGTGACCTGGGGAGCAAAAAGGAATGTTGCTGCCAGGCCTATATATAAGAATTTTTATAGGCTTCATTCTCCAATCTGAGTAGCCATGCAGACATTCCTGTGTATCCTACCTGATTCAGTACCTAACCACCAACTCATCTTCCACTTGTGTGACCACTCTTGATCCTACTCCAGAACTGGTTCCCGACTTGTGTCTTGCTTAGCCAAGGGCTGAAACAAATACACAGATTGTAATGTGACTGTGCTGGGCCAAAACGAGACTACTGACAGTTTTGTGACAGTCCGTAAAATGGTGAGCTGTTGATACGTCCTCCCCCACAAATGCCATAGCTTGTGCTTCCTATGAAGGGCATGATAATCAAACTCGTCTTGGAAGTCCCAACAAATGGGAAATTGTGAAGCTGGCATCCATCGCACATCATTCAAATAGGTATGTTATCACACTGGGGCATTTCACAGTCAATGTCACCTGCCTCCTTAAACTGCATTACGAATATTTTTGTCACAAAGAGACTAGACGGGATCCCACATGTTGGAGGTATCACCACAAAAAACAGCATAACTTTCATAGAGAATGTGATGCTTAATTTTTCAATAATCCAGTCTTATGGGAGGTAATTTATCTGGTTTCTAATCATATTTTTTTACTGCTGTTTTCATCCAAGCTCTTTTATCATGAGATCTGACAGACTCTAGAGATGGCAAATGACGGTGTTTTTCTACAACCCCCATAATTACAAATGATGCTGAATGGCTGTAGAAACAGTCCTTGTGCAGTATAAATACCTAGTAAATGTATGGAAATTGGGCAGGAGGCAAAGGAGAACTATCTCACAGTAGCTTCTGAAAAGCAGTATTGGAACACAGCCTAGTAATTGCTTGGTATCAGTCTAAATAGTCACTTGTAGTAGTACTCACAAGTGAGGGGTTTTTTTCCATGTGACCTTGAACACAGTACGATATAAATTTGCATACTAACGGAAAACAACTTTCACTGCATGGTCACTGTATGTATGACAAATTTGTTTTATAACCCACCCAGAGGAATTAATGAAACATTACTATAATTTTCTGGAAAAGAGCAACTTTATAGAGGAGAAGGGGGCATTGCCATGGAGTCTTTCAATGTCCACTCTTCCAGCCTCCAACATACACAAACATATTTTCAGAGGATTGATTGCAAGATGACTTCTCGTGAGGCAGACTGATGGTCCACCTAGATTCCTTCCTGCCACCTAATCCAACAGGTGACCCTGGAAGTTCTTTCAAGGGCCTACTATTGAAAACAGGGATGCTACAGCTTGAAGAACCTGACACCGTCTCTCCCACATGGTAGAATGTTTAACGTGTTATTGTTAATCCGCACCGTTCTAAGAGCGGATTCAGACCACTTGCGGAAGCGGATGAAGACGAGTGAGCGCGAGAGGCTGGCCACCGACTTGCCTGTCTGCAGGAGTGTCTCCCTGCAAATAGTCCCTCCTTTTGTCCCGCCTTCTTGGAAGAAACTTCCACGGTGATTGGCTAACACTCCTCCCCCTCTCTTCTGATTGGTGGCCCCAGTAGCGTCGCTGTGCGTCCCCCTGAAAACATGGCCCAGGGGATGTTCGAGCATGCCGGCAATCGGGAGACCGCTTGCTTCCGCTGTGTTAACCAGACACCCAAGCACGCCTCAGCGAAGATCCGCTAAGATCCGGGACGAGCCGAGATTTGTGCGGTCTGAAGCGGCCTTTAGAGAGCTGAGGCCCACTGAGCTTTTCATCTTGCTGTCCCTTGTGAACATAGTAGCTGCCAAACGGCAATTACTTTAAATCGCTCCATTTCTGGACAGTGGCTCACCTAACGGATCAGGTGGTGGCACGGAAAAGAAGACTTGCTGAATGGAGACAGTTTCCACAGGAGAAAGTGTAAGCCTGCTTCCATGTGATGATGTGTGCATTTGCCCCTACACTCTGTTCTACGCTTCTGGTTATGAAGGTCTTATATTACAACAAATAGGATGGTCATTTTGGATTTGGCAGGAGTTCCTCACCAAGCTATTTAACGGGCAGCACAATCCTATCCAACTTATGCCACCGGTGTAACCAGCGGCACAGCGAGAACAGGAGACCCCAGAACAGAAAAAAGATTCAAATCCCCTCCAAAAGATTGTTTGGGCATTGTGGTGGCATTATGCTGAAACTAATAGGCTCAGATTTAAACTCCATGGGCTATAGGGCTATGCAATGGGCTCTTTTAATGTGTTTGAAGAAAAGAATAAACACTGATGGCTAATCAAAATCGAATGATCGATGCAAACCCTAGTCAATAAAACACCACAGTCTTTTGTGAACTCACTTGCTACCTAAATATTTCTAGAGAATGGGATGAGAAAAACTAATAAATGGTAAATACTAACAAGGAATCTAATAAACACAAAAGGTCAGTAATTATCTGTCAATTTGACAAATTATCCTGGGGAGCCTTTAATGAAATGCAAAGGCCTAAAATGGAAGAAAGGGGGTAATTGCTGTTTATAAACTTGTCTGTACTTCTGCAGCTGTTCATGTGCTGACATCAGTAGTGTGCACTATACTACAGATACTTTTTACATCTCAAAAAAACCATTTCCCACCCGGTTAAGAGCAAACTGCTTCAATCCTTATGACTGCAGTCCTATGCACATTTACCTGAAGTAAGCCCTATTGAAAACAATGAGATTTACTGGCAAGTAAATTTGGAAAGGATTGTGTTGAAAGCCACAACTTTCACCTGGTGTCACTGAAAGCTTATTAAAATCCATGAGACTACTCCAGATCTCCCTTAGATTATTCATTTCTTTATTTAATGCATTTATGTTCCACCTTTCCACCACACTGTGGGTGCCCAAGGTGGCTAATAAAATATATAAATATACAATCTTCATCATAAAACAATAAAAATAAACATTAAAACAACCCCCAACAGTGTAAAAACAGTAAGCAATACAACTGTCAGAAGCAGCAATAAATAACCAGCAGCAAAAAGCAATAGAGCAACAATAAAATAGCAAAAAGCAGCAATAAAAGCAGTAAAAAAAAATAAAAAGGCAATAAAAGCAGCAATAAAAGGCACTCAGAAAAGATGACCTTAAAGTTGGCAGTAGGCAGGGGTAAAAACAATAAAGCACCCAATCATGATAAACCCACCCAATTACAGCATAAACACCAACCGAAACAAACAAACCAAAACACCTTTATTTCCCACTGGGACTCCTCAAGGGAGGTTATTCCAAATTTTGGCACTGCCACAGAGAAGGCCCTGCTTCTTGCTGCTCCCCCCTGACTTCTGATGGGTTTTGTGCACACAGAAGACCCCTTTCCGAAGATCTCAGGAGGCAAGGTGGCAGGCTGGAGGAGACAGCAAACCGATGAAGGGTACTTTGCACCTCACGTCACGTGTGTCTGCTACCTACCCCAGACAGCCACTTCACAGCCCACGCAGCCACTACATTATATGCACCCCAGTCTTCTTCTCCCTTTCTGAGAAGGGGATTAGGCAGTGGCAACCTGCGACTTCCTTCAGTGCGACTGCCATAAGCAATCGTAGTGCTGTAGAAAAAAAAAGCAGCCAGGGGCCACATCAGTCCTGTTCTGATCGCTCCACTTCAAAACAGGATCAGTCTTTCTCCTCCACCTCCCTCTTGTCTGACCAGGTAAGAAGATGGGGTGATCCCCTTCAGCCCCCTTTGGGAGGAGAAGGAGAAGGCAGTGGCAGTTTAGGCAGGTGCAAATGGAACAAAAAGGGGTGAAAATGGCAAGACTGGAAAATTAGGGTGCCAGTTTGGCCGCCACTTCACCTTGTGGTGGACCTGCTGCCTACTGTGAGCAGTGTAATGTTGCAGGAGCTGTTCATGGAAGATTGCAAAGATTCCAGCAGCAAAGATTCCATTTGCAATCGGGGCATGCTCAACAATTATTGTTTTCCCCCATGGAAGTACATGCTGTCAACTTCAAGAACAGGTCTCTGATTTTATACTGTTTATGCATGTACAGTCTTCATATAAGCAGTAATTTGCACATGAAAGCCCCTACGAATAATATCGGCACTATGTCTCATTGGGATATGTTTTGCACTAATAGTTTTCTGATTTCATTTGACTTAATGGTCACAAGAAAAATTCAGGGAAACAGAAAGCAGACAGTCATCAGTATTTAGAAGGACAAGATCAAGGATATAAACAAAATGGGGCATTGGGATGGGTGGAGATCCAAAATTACAGGATTGGACATGGAAACGGAGCCATCACTACAAACACAGTTTATTAAAATGGTGGGCTGTTCTTTAAACACACCGCTGTCCTTGAAAAGAATCACAGCCTATACTGCTGTGTTCTGAAAAGAACTCAAAATAGAAACCTTTTAGAACATCAGAATAGAAACCTTTTAGAAAATCACTGTTAGTCTGAAAAGTTATTTGTCAGCCTTATTATAGTCTTAGATGCACAGTGCCGACATGCCAGTTAACTAAACCTCCAAAGCACCTTTCTTCTCTATCTGTTGCTTCACTCTTGTCTTGCGTTGCGTTGGTATTTAAAAAAAAAAAAAACACCTTTCTGATGACTGTACATGATGTTTACCAATATTTTCCCCAAGCGAAGGAAACATTGTTAAGGAAGGACAAAAGAGCTGTTATCCAAAGATCTACCGTACTTTAGACATGTCCAAGACTTAGTAGCATCTAATAGATGTTTTGTTGTTGCCGTGTCTCAAATTGTTTTTGAAAGTCCTTCCATTTGAAAAGCAGGTCGCCATATAGCATGGTGGGGAGCAGCTGTTCAAGGAAAACAAGAACCCTTTGGGACACAAACTAATTGCCACATTCCTTAGATTTGAGCCATAGAAGAGGGTTTCATTGGGCAAATTCTCTCTTATGCATTACCAAACTATAACTCTTCATGCAAAGCTGAACTTCCATTGTCATTTGTGCCTAATTGATTTTCAAATATTTTCAAGTTGCCAGTGGAGAAAAAGAGCTTGTTAAATAATAAAAAAAACACTTCTTTAGTAGATATGTTTGTCTGTAATAATTCAAATGAAAAAAATGTATGTTGGTCTAAACTAATTTTGGCCTCAATCCTATGCATGTACCTGGAAGGAAGCCCTGTTAAAATCAGTGTAAATATGCATAGGCTCTGTATACAGGCACAGGATTACTGGTAGGTTGTGTTATGCAAGAGGTGGATGTTCGACTTAACCAGCACAATCCAATGTGTGTCTACTCAGAAGTATGTCCAGAAGAAGTGTTCAGTGAGGTTTACTCCCAGGAAAGTGTGTATAGGATTGCAGCCTAAAGAACAATAGAGTAGGCTAACAAGTAATTTTTCAAAATATATTTTCTGCCCATTCAGGTAGTCCCAACATCCACTGGGTACAAACTAATGTGTGAATTGGTTCATCATGACTATGCTGGCAACAATGCTCAGTGTTACAAAGATTTTTTTCCCCAAGCATAGCAGTCATGAGAACTCCTATGGGCGCAATCCTGTAAAAAAAGCCAGCGACGGAACGAGCGTTCCATTGCCGGAAGATGTCGCAAACGTGCCATAAAGCACGTTCGCGACGCCTCAGAAGTAAGGGAGGCCGGCGCAAAGCCGACCTCACTCACCTACTCCGGCACTTGATCTCCACGCAGACAGCAGCGGAAGGTAAGTGCTCCGTCGCTGGCCATGTGGGCGGTCTGGCTGGGTGAGGGAGGGGGCCATTGGCCTAGCCGGTCCGGGAGGGGGATGGCATCGGCCATATCCCCGTCCCCACCAGGCCGGCTATGTCGTTACACAGCCTCCTCTACTTCCGAGGAGGCCAATAGGGCCAGCCCAGGTTTAAACTCGGGGAAGGGGATGAGCGTCCCCTTCCCCAAGTAGACCTCTGGCCAGTCGGTCGACGTGCAGCCCGTGCACAGAATCCCGCGGGTGGCCCTGGGCTGCCGGCCGGATCCTTAGTCAGGATTGCGCTGCCCGAGTCAATAATCACCTTGTTTCCTTGTTGCATTTTGTACATATGATCCCAAGGGATACTTGGAATGGCTTGCATGAAGGTGCCTTGACTTAACCAACCCCGAGACTTGTGTCACCCAGTTCTTTGCTACTGAATTATCAGCAGCTCTAAGGAGTGATGATCATCCGCTTTGTAGCTGCACCAGAGAAATGTCTCAGAGTTTTATACCTGCATATCTGATAGCTTTCCACAAGTACTTCATCTTTGCTTGTTTTTAAAAGAGCTGATCACAGAGGCAAATTGCTGCAGCGTATCCCCACAAACATTTGCATTCTGGATGTGAACACTCTGCCCTTTAGAGAGAGACCTGATGTCTGTTTTGGAGTGGAATCCTCTTTAATTATATGAGTACCACTGCTGTAAATATCTTTTCAGTACCTGTTACAGATGTCTTACTTTTTGAGCTGCTTAGATGGTGAATAACAGGGTTCAGTCAGTTCATCTGTTCTCCCCCCCCCCTCCGGTCTTTTAATTACTGAATGCTGTTTAAGTAATTTCAACTGTTACAGAGATTTCAGGCTTCTATCAATAAACTTGAAGCAGGAACTCTGACGTTCATTTATTCACACATTCTTCCTTTTTTCCTATTAGGTTCAGTGGGACTTTCTCACAAAGCCGCTTCAGGATTAATTAATTTTCAAGGACAGGAAAACAGAACCTTGAAAGGTAAACTTGCTTCTAAGTTTCCTGTCCCTCGTTCTGTTTGATTGCTTTTGGCTGGAACCCTGTGCGCACCTACCTTGCAGTAAGCCCCACTGAATACAACAGATTTTTTTTCCTGAGTACACAGACATCAAATTGCACCACACAAAGTTTGGTTCCTAAGCAAAGAAGATTTGCTGCTTCTGAAGGAAAAGAAAAAAGAAAACTGAAGTGGAATATAAACTTAAGGGACATTGAATGTTAGCAGCCTGTCTGCCTTGTTACTCCGCAGGGACAGCACCGTGTTGAGCAGGCCAGGGAAATCCATTGCTAACAAATAGGCAGAGACCTACAGCACAATCCTGTGTAACCTTGCACCAGTGTAACTGTAGATGCACCGGTGTAACAGCGATGCACCGGTGTAAGTGCAATTACACTGGCATAAGTACACTTACACCGGTGCATCTACTGTTACACTGGTGCAAGGTTACACAGGATTGCGCTGCTAAAGTGTGAGAATAAGCAGTTTTTGTTCTTATCAGTAATACTAATACAGGCAAGTACAAGTGCTACAAGTTCCGTTGTTTTGCAGTTTCCCCATCCTGCCAGCGACCAAAAGAGGGTGGGAAGGATCCTCTTCAGTCCCCCTCCTTTGCTAGCTTATGCCCCAAGTCGTCAGGTATCTTTGGTACAACACAGCTATTTATATTATTTATATTAACCCTATGGGTTGCTAGACAGAGAAAAACCGTATTTAAAGTCAAAGTCAAAAAAGTATGGGAAAACGCTGGACTAGGGTGTGGGGCACCATGGCCAGATCTGCTGTCTTCAAAAATGAGTGCAGCTGGCACACCAGATGAAACTCAGGGAAAAAATATCAGTGTGTATCAAAATCAACATAAACCATGGACACACAGCCCAATCCTGTGTAACCTTGCACCGGTGTAACAGTAGATGCACCAGTGTAAGTGCACTTACACCGGTGCATCTGCTGTTACACCGGTGCACCTACTGTTACACTGGTGCAAGGTTACACAGGATTGCGCTGACAGTAATGTATCTTTTTTTTTGGGGGGGGGGAGATTATATGAAGTAGTAGCCTAAATATTACTTACATATTATTATTATTATTAATAATAATACTTCACATTTTTTGTATAGTCCTTTTTGAGTGAACAAAGTGCTTCGGTGGATTATCTTGATAGGATCCTTACGACAACCTGTAAGGTCCCATATTGCAGCTGGGCATTGGAGGCTGAGAGAGAGTGGCTTGTCTAATGTCACCTAGCAAGTTCGTGGCAGAGCTTTGAACCATGGAAGTCCTGATAATCTATCTACCCAGTTAGCATTAAGGTATGCACAATCACTGGATAGCTACCACCAGCCCACAGATCATACAGCCACGTTTGTGGAATCTGGACAATAAAGAAGATGTGACAGATGATCAATCACCTGCCAAGCCTAGGCTTATAAAATAAAGCAGGGCATATCTGTGAAATATCTGTGTATTGTACAGTTAATGAGATGGCCTGATCGTTTCAACTATCAGTTTTCATCGGTTTCTTTTTGATCTATACATTGCTGGGTTATAAATGTAAACCACAAAAGGAGAGTAGAGAGTAGGCAAATAGTGCTTTATCTTAGCAACCAAGATCAAAAACAAATCCCACCCACCCACCCCCCAAAAGAGAGAGATTCAAAAGCCTTTTGAAATCATTGAGTCAGTACTGCTCAAATGTTGTACACTTGTGGGTGTTCTTTTATGTACACACTGAACTCCCATGACACCAGCATGAGGAGGGAAGAAGAAAGGAGATAAATGACAGCTCATTTCAAGGGACTTGCTAGCAAGTCCTTTCAGCAGAGGAGAAAGGACTGAAACAGGCTGCTCAACGTTGAAGTCTGGAACCTCCTGGTCCTATTAGGTATGTATGACGGTCTCCAGTCAATGTTTTGACTGGTAAATTCCGCAAATCCCTGTCCTCCATTTATCTGATAAGCACACTGCTGGAGTAGCTCTCTTCCCCTGCTATGTCTCCCCCTTTCCCCCACTGCATGCTATTGAGGTTGCCTGTATCTTTCTCTCTGCCCACCTTCTGTCCTGTCTGTCTCCCAAGTGCCTGCCGCCGCCCCCCTCTCTCTCTCTCACACACACACACCCCAACTGTGAGACGCCCATGCCACCACCTCATTCTAGATTGCTACATGCATTTGTTATGGTGAGGCAACACTAACACAAGCAATACAATACATTTGCAATGGTACAAAGGACATTTTGCAAACGGACATTGTTATTTTCCAGCCGCAGTGCACCCTTGGAAGCGGCTTGGGTCTGCTCTAGGCTGAAGCCAGCATCGATTCCTGGACGATGGTAAGCCTAAGCCAAGGGACCATCTAGTCCAGCTTCCTGTATCCCACAGTGGTCCACAAGGTGCCTCTCAGAGCACACAAGACAACAAGATTCCAGTATCCTGTTGCCACTCCTTGTATCTGGCATTCAGAGACCTCTAAAACCTGAGGTGCACAAAGAAAACAAGATGATTTCAGCAGGAAAGGCTATTGTTCTAGGCTGTGCATGGCAACAATTCAACAAGATGGCCATTGTTACCCCAGTCATAAAGGCTACTGGGTCCCATCTCTTCCCCCCCCCCCCATTTTAAATGAAAGCTTGTATTCTGTGTAGGCTGATCGCCACAGGGCCCAAATAAATATATTAAGTCAGCCAGCAGTTTGACACTCCTGCTATCAACTACACTGGCACACCTGTTCTTGATTGATGCATACAAGCCCTTCTCCCTTTCTTTCCCTTTGTGCTGTCCACAAAGCTATCAAATACTTATTTTGCCAGCACAATCAATATCTTCACCTCTTTTTCAGCAGGTTCACCACACACAGAGTTGGCATTGCGAAGCAGCACTAAGTACAACTTTCAGACACAATGGTTAAAAACAAGTGGTTTTTCTTTTCTCTGCAATAAAGGCACACACTCATTTTGTGAGATCACCGTAATGGTGATGGGAAAGGAGTAGACCTTTCATCCTATTTGCTGGATGAAACAGTCAAAAGTAAACCTCCAGTTCGTTGTGCCATTTGTCCTCAGCTAGGAAGCATGGACAAACATTTAGAATCTCGATGCGAACCCTGATCAATGATGGTTTTCCATTTGAATTTCAACAATGCACAAGATACTGAAAGTGCAGGGCAGTTTAACCCTTCCAGTGTATTTCAAATACTACTAGAACCTCTGGATTTTAAAAATAATACTTAGTGTTTGTATAGCACTTTTTGAGTGTGCAAAGTACAGTACTTCATATATATTACCTTGATGTAACTTGCAACAGCCATGTAAGGTAAGTATTGTTATCCTCATATTGCAACTAGAAAATTGAGGCTATAACAGAATGGCTTGCCTAAGGTCATCTAGCAAGTCTGTGGTGGAGGCAAGAGATGTGAGCCAGGGAAGTTCTGGTTCACAACTCAGTCTACACCAGCTCTTTGTCTGTAGCACTGAAAGGGAGAGAAATAGCAGACTCTTCTGGGTATGGGAAATGAAACACCTTCAAGATGACTATCCTTTGAGTCCCACACAGAGGTGGCCTCAGGGATTGGCCAGGTTAGGCCAACCCCTAAATTCACAATATCCGTGGCAGCAGTAGTATCCAATGTGCCATCATGTGGAAGGAGGCACCATGGGCGATTCAGTGCAGGGCTTTGTCCCATGGCTCTGAACAACATGATACTGGCAGTAATCCCACATAGTGGCCACAAGTGAAAGAGAAGTATTGTGGCACTCCCTATGGATAGGAATGCCTCTTATAAAGATGCCTCTTTATAAAGATGCCTCTTAGGACATCTTTATAAACTTTGTATGGTCTTGCTCAGTGATTTTCAACCTTTTTCATCTCATGGCACACTGACATGGTGCTAAAATTGTCAAGGCACAGCATCAGTTTTTGACAATTGACAGGGCACATCATGCTGCCCCCAATGGCTCTACTAACAAATGACACCCCCCCCCCCAAAAAAAAACCCTCCTGCAGCACACCTGCGGACCATTCATGGCATACCAATGTGCTGCAGCACACTGGTTGAAAATCACTGGTCTAGCAACTCAGCTCACACAACCATGTTTTGACATTGGAAAAACCATCTGTTGATTACTCTTTTCACAGATTTGTATGGTGATGCAATCTTGTGAACCTGTCTGCCCCCAAAGGACATTGTAAATATTTTATATTTCCCTCTGAGGAGCTCATCAAAAGTAATCTCCATTTCTTTCTATAGTCCCTGTAACTTCACCTCTCATCATCTCTTCCATCCTATTCACATAGACCCCTTTGCCATAGTTACCAACCTGCCTGTTAAATTAGATGCAACCAATTGCTACCTTTCTCGCAAATGCTCAGTGTGTTGGGATGATCACACATTCAGAGTGCAATCCTACCTAACTATCCCCATTCTGGACCGCTCTGCAGCGGCACGGAGGTCTACTTGGGAGAAAGAAGACGTTCGTCCCCTTCCCCCAGTGTAAACCGGGGAAGGTCCAATGGGCCTCCTTGGATTTCCACCAGCTATTTAGCTGGCGGAAGTTGGAGGAGGCTGTGTAAGGGGTCAGGGATATGGCAGACGCCATCCATGACCCCTCCCAGGCTGGCACGGCCAATGGCCCCCCTCCCTCGCCACCCAGACCACCCATGCAGCCGCAGGGGGATCCCTTACCTTCTTCCGGCAGCCACATGGAGATCCGGTGGCAGAGTAAGGGCTGCCGGCCTAGTGCCAGCGGCCCTTACTCTAGAGTCATCACAAATGCGCCTTACAGGGACTAGAGCACTCGCTCCGCCGCCCTATAGTTGGGCAGAATTGTGCTGCCCTACACATAAAGCAGACTGGTGCTATATTCACAAGGCTTCTGCAACCCAGAGACAGGTCATAACCCACCATTTCGGAATTAATGTTTTACATTTTTGTAGAATCCCCCTCAAAATAAATGCAAAACACTTGCAGTGACTGCTGAAAAGTGAAAATGTGTTTTACTAAACTAAAGAGAGTTTTCTGTTTTGTACAACGTTCTATCTCTTTGTGAAATGAACCACAAAGGCAATAGTCGTGGCTGCATTTCTTGCAGGCAAATGTTTTGATGGATACCCATAAAATAAATTGATTCAGCGGCAGAAGTTATTATGGAAGACTAGGGAGAATGCTTAAAAAACAAGTTCATCTATTAAAAAGACAAATCTACAACACATGTTGGGCAGCATATTAGAAAAAATTATTAAACAGTTTCTATTTTGTCAGAACTTACAGGAACCGAAGCTAATAATTCAAATGCTGAATATGAAAATATTCTGAAGGTTTGTTTATATTTTTTCCTATAATATTGAACTCTGGATTTGTGTGCCAAGGTGCACACAAATGATAAATGGGACAACCTACAGACTAAATTCCTCACAGGTTTGCAGGGTTTTGAACTGTCTCAAAAAACAACAAAGTTTAGGGTGACTCACTCTGTTTTGTTATTCTAAGTAACAGGGATGACAAGGGTTAAAGAGAGCAAAACTGGACTCCTAGAGAGGCAGCAGTGTCCACAAAGCTTCCTCCCTAAGGTTCCTACCTCTCCAACAAGCAATTTCATTGAAACATACACTTCCATATTGCCCCTTTGCTGTTGCTCTTTTTCGAAGTTGCTGTCAAGAATTGAAAAAAAAGGAAGTCCTTAACTCCTCATGCGGCGATACAGCGGTGCCATTGTGGCTTCTGCTGCTTCCTGCGGGGGCATTTTGGCAGCTGGACATTTGTCCCCTCCCCGGGGTAAGCCGCAGTAGCTGCTATGGGTCAACTCGGACCTGCACCAGAAGCCACATAATACCTGACCAGCTGATGCCCTATGGAAGCCCTATGCTGTGTCTCAGCCATGAAGCATCAACACCACTGCAACTCTTTGAACATTTCACCTTCACACACAAACCCTGAAAGTGCGGGCTGCACAAAGACAGCAAAGGCAATAACTTTGGGAATCCCATGGCTTTTTGTGGAGAGCACGTTTTCCGTGTGGGTCATGCTGTCTCGTACTAAGCACTGCAATGTGGAGCCGGGAAGGCACTTTTATAATTGCCGCAAGAGCAGTGATGATCCTTTCCCATCGCCACCCTGGGGGCCGAAGTATTGTGACCTCTAGAGTGAAGATAAACTTTCCAGCCTGAATTCAAAGCCACTCGCTTTATTAGTGTGCTCTGCCAGGCAGTCACCTTATACACTGTTGCTGAAGACATTGCTGTGTTCTTGAGAGTTATATTGTTCTACAGATCTCTTAGGCGTCTTACGATGAGGAAAAACAAGTACAGTACTGCGTCTCACCATTTCCAGCCCTTTGTCCACAAATACTGCAGAAAAGCGCTGAGCCAAGAACCTTTTTACATTGTCAGAATTTTGTCTTGGAACATGGGGTGCACTTATGACATGTTGTCATGTCTCTGAGCATGTGCAGAGTACCTTCCATTTTCCACTGAGTTGTGGTTCAAATATAGCCCCCCAGTAGCTCAGTTATACAAACAATGGATGTAGGAATAAGCCTTACAGCTCGCTGTAGCTTTGTTTTTGCCTGATGAAGGTCATCGATAGACGACGGAAACGTTGCTTTTAGATTAATTTTAAAATTCATAAAGTTTTAAACGGAGTTTTTAATTGTGTTTTGACTTGCGAAGCCTTCTCCCTAACTGAGTTCTGCTCACATCCAATTCCACAATAGCAGAAGAGAAGATCCCTGCATGAAACTCTGGAGAGTTTCTGCTAGTCAGCACACTGACCTAAAGAAGACAGCTTCATATACTTGTATGCCCACAGCTAGCTTAAGGCCTCTCATAAACTATAGATGAATCCAAACCCGATCAGCTATACAGTGCAGTGCAGCGTGAAGTGATGTGCTGGCAAAGGAAACATTCTAGGGACTTGAAGTCGTATATAACCCACATTAAAACAAGCAAACACGGTCTATCCAGATTCTATTCTGTGGAAGCCCCCAGACCCCAAGTACAGTTTACTCCTGTAAGTATAAGTGTGAAACCGACACACTGAGCTCATGTGCGCACTGGACTAGAGTCATTCACATATCTGGAATTAAGCTCACAGGATGGAAAGCATTGTCTTGTAGGCAGTTTTGAGCCCTGTTTGATGGTTTAGCTGTCCAATACATAATTCACAGACACCTCTGAGAATGAAGCACAGGAGCTGAAAATATCTGCTTTCAGAGTCTGTTCAAAATGAGCAAGCCATTTTTCTAAGCTGAAGCTTGGTAAGAGGAGGCCAAGGAGACTCTGCAGTTGTTCGAGTCTGGTCGTTCCCACTGATTATTTTTCTTATAGTTTACAAGCCAAGATGGGGATAAGCAACCTCCTGGTTGGAGGAGTAGGTTTTCTCTATGCCAGGTACAATGGACAAGATACAGGTATCTTGTTGTCTTGTGTGCTCCCTGAGGCATCTGATGGGGCCACTGTGTGATACAGGAAGCTGGACTAGATGGGCCTTTGGCCTGATCCAGCAGGGCTCTTCTTATGTTCTTATTTTTGGGAAACTAGTAAGATCTGGGCTTGATGCTGCTTATTTTATTTATTTATTTAAATATTTTTACCCCGCCATTCTCCCGACAGAGCAATCAAGGCAGCGTACAATTAAAACATATTAAAATATACAAATACAATAAAAAACAAAAAACAAGGGAATTAAAACAATTAAACACACACACACACACACACACACACACACACACACACACCACTGGGTCACCTTACAATTACATTGATTAAAAATGTGGCCAATCCAATTTTGGATTGGATTAAAAACATATATTGTTATTGTGAACAATCCCAAAGGTTCAATCCTACAGGAGCTTCCATAGCCAAACAAGATAAAGGAGATGAAGTTCGGTCAGGGTTCGTATCTTGATACTTGGGGCCGGCTTCAGGGTTCAGCTAGGTCAGGCACTTGCTGAAAGACCCACTGTGCCCAAGGCGCCACCTCAGCTGACCCCCCAGCTCCCCAGCACCATCCAGTATGCCTCCCCATTGGGTTGAGGCTCTGGCAAGCTTATCAGGTAATAGTGGACAGCAGTAATAACAGCAGCAAACATCAGGGAACGCTGCCATTTTATTTGCCAGCTGTGCTCCAAACCAAAGTGGCACTGCATAGTGAAGGAGAAGGCTGCTGCTCCTGTCCACCCCCACCTAGTGGTGGTGAACAGTAGTGGAACCTCTCTCTCCTTCAGCACGGCTGCTTTGACAGAGGTGCTGAAGCAGGGGTATTTCCACCTCTTACTTAGTTTTCCCAGCACCAGCTACTGGAGGTGTGGGGTGTGGAGTGGACGACCAGCAGAAATGCCTTCTGGTCCCTGACTTTCCACCATAGTGCACAGTGCTGAAACAGTTAAGCAGATACCATGGGGGGGGGGGGACTCAGGCAAAGAGCACACCAAGAAGGCAGGCATCAGCAACACAGGTGCCAGAGAGCACTCTGGGCAGTCACTAAGCTCCCAAATATCTTGGGGGCTTACTTTACTCATGCTGCGGCCACCACCATCTTGAATTTCCTATAACGCAGTGGACTTAGCATTGCAAGTGGCATCAAGGGCATTCAAGATGGTGAGTAGCAGTACAGTTCCTCTCCCACGTCTTGGGGGGGGGGGGGATAACAGCAGGACCAGGGACCTCCACAGGCTTTGCATTGATGCTGTTGATACATATGACATTTTCAGCCTCACATGAAGACTGAACTAGTGACATAACCCCTGCATCAAAGTGGTAGAGTTATAATATAGCCTATTACTAGGTTAGCACATTAAGTGAGAAGTCTTCCATTGCTGAAGGCACAAACAGATATAAGATGAGCCTTAAGGTGACTAATGATCTATAGGACCCTGATACAGTAACTAAAACCAAAGCCGTATCAGAGAATTTGTTACTATTCTCCCCACCCCCACCCCCAACGGTGAAGAACAAGTTAAAATTACTGGCTTAGGTCTTACTCCATCTTGTAGGCCCACATCCATTTTTAGCAAATTGACAAACCTGTTCCTTATAAGGATTCTTCCTTCATAAGAGTACTCGGCATCAAGGTCTCGCTAATTGGAAATGGGAGCCAGCTGTGAATCTCCAGGTGGGAGGGGTCAGTGTGAGTGACTGGCAGCAACACCGCTAAAAAAATGTCAGTAGGTGGGTCAGCTTACAGGTTTCTGGGAATCTGGCATACCTGGCTGAGATGTGAGCCTTTAAAAAATGGCTGAGAGAGGCACTAGGAAAGGAAGGGGAGGTTGACTTCAGTAGACAATAACAGCGCAATCCGACTTAACTTTTGTGCTGGTTTAATCAGCGGTGCAGCGAGAACGGGAGGTCCCAGAACAGAAAGGGGATTCAAATCCCCTTTGAATTCCTCTTTTGGAGGGAATTTGAATCCCTTTTCCATTCTGGGGTCTCCCGTTCTCGCTGCGCCGCTGGTTAAACCGGCACAAAAGTTAAGTCGGATTGCGCTGTAACAGTGTTAAGACGAAATGCTGCTGTCTTGTCTTCTAAAATGGTGATTTCTTTGGGGGCCTTTGTTTTGGATCGGCTTGGTTATTTCACAGTGACATGTATCAGGCTCCACTGCATCTTGTGATGTTGTGACAACCGAACAAGACACCGTCTCATGAGAGTTGTGTATTTCCCAAAAGAAAAGACAGTTATTCCACAAGCTTTGGACCCACATAGTTCTTGACTGTAAAATGAATTGAAAGCGACACGTTCAGACTCTCTAATACTCCCTGGAAATGTCACAGTCTTGCCCATGTGGCTCCATCTGTTGGGTGAGGGGTTTGAGTTGCTGAATAAGCAAGTGCCGCATTTAGATGCTGCTGTTAAAAGATTTGGTAATGCTGGGTTTAAAGGAGGAAAAGGGGAAATGGAATTGCTCACTTAGACTTCTGAGCTTGTCGGCTCATAAACAACAGCATCCGCAAAGGGAAAATATCCCTCAAATTAAGGATTGATCAGATTGCCTAAGACTGAAGATGAAGACCTTCTAAGCATGGTAGAAGTGGCTGGAAGAACACACATTTACTGCCCTGAAAACATCTGCCTTGGGGTAAAACTAAACAGGACATAAATGCATCATCGTCTAGTTTGAGGTTCATTTTAAAGTTAAAACATCTGCACATGGGTCAATCCTCAGAAAACCATAAATATGTGTTCAGTAAACTTCCACCCCACTTATTATGAGTTTAATTATCCATCACGACCCTGGACATAAACTGTTTTTTACCCCCCTACCTGCAGAAATCAATCATTACAATTCTTTAAAACCCAACTCTCTCTGCCCATGAAACTGGAAGTACTTAAACAGCGCAGTATACAGATCAGGCCTGGACAGTGTTGAAATGAATAAATTCATAGCCTGTGTCAGCTCAATTGTTCGGGAAGTGAATTTAAAAGCTTCCTGATTTTTAATGACAGCAATAACGATCTTAAATTTCTATGGCCCTTTTCATGCAGATGGCTCACAAGGCGTTTTATGAACATCACCCATCGCACTAATTGCAAAGGGCCTGCTCTTTCCATGGCTGAACTTACAGCTAGCTATCTCTGGAGTGGCATTACCCTTCCATAATATATACACCTCCACTCACTCTCACACTGGTGTTTAATGATGTGCTGTTTGTATGGACAGGAGGATTTTTGGAGGTAAAAGATAGAAAGGATGTGCCCATGACGATTATTCTGATTGGCAGGGATGGCAATACTGGACAGGCCTAAGTACCCTCAGGTCTCCCACTTGACCACTTACCTAATAATACTGTGCTACATGAGACATTCAGTGGAAGAGAGACCACTGGAGTCTTAACATGGAACGTTAGAGTTGGAAGGGACTTTGGAGTTTCCCTGATGGTGTTCTTGCAATATTTGCCCTCTTTCTTAAGATACAGGTAGAGCTTTGGATGGAAGTAGCAGCAGACCACTCCTTACAAACAACAGCAGGTCCCATCAGGCCTCAAGAGAAGGCATTTCTGGTCCCGAAAAGTACTGCCAGCTTCTACTTTCATGTCAATATTCATGCCCCCCCCCCCTCTCTCTGTGCTTCAGATCAAATCTTTTCTTTGTCTGCTTCAACTAGAAGTTACCAGAACGTCCTTTGTTACAGTGACCATACAAAGGGATGGGAGAGTGGGAAAAGTCACCTTACACTCTTATCCCAGTGGAATGGATATGCAATTCTACAATGCTCTAACAGGGTTGATAGAGACTCATGCTGCACTATTAGCAGTTATTAACTCTTGTCCAATCCCAGGCACGCTGGCCAGGCATTGGCCTTGTGCAGCCAAGCCCATTCACTACAGTGTGTCCCAGTTTCCAACAAGTCATGGTGCTCTGCAAGGGACAGAGCGTTAACCAAAAACAAGGAGACAACAGAGCAGTATTGTCGCACAGGATACTTCTTTCTTCACAATTGGTATAGCTGCAGCTCTTGGAACAAAAAGGTCTGAGTTTTCCTGCAATTGATAGTGAGCAACAACCCAATCAATACAATTCTCACTACTGAGAACGTTGCAAGGACACAGCCAGGGAGTCTGTGATATAGAATCTGACTTTTTACAAGTGCCCTGGGAGGTTTTGATTGATTAATGAAACAGTCTGGCATGTAGCTCACTAAATGCTCCCCCACTAACACCACCAGCGGAGTTTTCCTTAACGCAGATTTTCACACCGCTTCAGTGAGAGGGCAGAGTTCTGCCTCCAGCAATATGTAGCACCTTTTCAATCACCTTCCCATAGCTCTCTGTGAGAGGTTCCCTAGAGGTCTCCCATCCAAATGTGGCCCTGACACCTGGAATCGGAAAAGATGGTAATTTGACATGCTGTGACTGGAAGCCAATCGCTCTTTGTTTTTGTTCCTTTTTGTACATGTTTTGACAGCTTGCAACCTGTCTTTCTAAAGATGTAGCTCTGGTCTAAACAAAATGCTGGGATTCTTGTATATGTTTTACTGTAGTGTGGCTGTTGCAAAGTCAGTCTTGAGAATGTTATGTATACCCTGATCCTATGATATGTCCCTCGGAGCACATTAATTTATTGATGCAAAGATATATATCTTTGCATCAGTCCTTCTTTAGAAGAGAACTCAAGGCAGCTAATGGCACAAAATTAAAAGCAATCCAATACCCACTGAACACACAACCCTGACAAAAGCCACATTAGGAAAGTGGCAATAGGCAACCCCCCCCCCCACACACATATTAGCAGAAGCATAAAATAATCAGCAGTATGTAGTGTGGGACCCTCCCAACCCTGGGAGAAAGCAGCTGGTGGTAATAAGCTAAGAGGGAAAGGCAGGATCAGGGCCAGCCTTTGAAGATGAGTCACAGGCTGAATGGAGGTGGAATAGGAGTAAAGAGAGAGGAGGAAGCGGAGGAAGGAAGGAAGTCAAGAAGGAGGATAGACCACCAGACTGGAACAATGTTCTCATTACAGGAGGGTGAAGAGGAGGAAGAGCAACTTTGAGTCTCCTTCCCAAACAAATCTCTGTAACCCTCAAGTCCTCCAGAACTAGGAAACTCAGAGCGCAGTCCAGCACAAATTGACGGTGGCAGAGCTCCCGCTCCACCAGTGTTGGGTGTTGTGAAAGTGCCGGAAAGCACTTTCGCGACACCCAGCGAGTTAGCGGCATAGGCTGGTACTGCTTACTTGGCCGCCGTCCAGACTCCACACGGCCAGGCAGAGGTGAGTCATGCACCAGGTGGCAGGAGGGCATGGGGAGGGCGTGCTGGGGGGGTGGGGGGCCATTGACCAGCTCAGCCTGGGAGGGGGCTCGAATATCTGCGCCGGGTTGTGCTGATATCACAAGCCCCTTCCCAGGCCAGCTTTACACAGGACAGCCGGGACAGCCTCCAGAGCTTGTGCGCATCCGAGGACGCCCATTGGGGCCTCCGGGGCTTACACCAGGGCTTACACTTACACGAATGTCCCCTTCCCCCGAGGTGAACCCCAGCTGCGCCAGCATAGGCCACATCCTGCACAGGATGCAGCAGCCAGCCATTTAGGCCGGCTGCCGCAACTTGCGCAGGATTGGGCTGCCCTTTGTCTTCCTTTTTGGAGGTCTGGGCTATTACTGTAGTTACAAGTGTTTGTTGGGTGCGAGAGAGTACAAGTTGGTGAAGTGCATTCATGGTCTGTCTCTAGGCTCATTCCTTGCCAGTAGCCAGAGAGTTGTTTGCAACTGCTTGCCTGAATCTTAGAACTTTCCCCCCTTCTTTCCCACTAATCTCCCCATTTTCCTTCCTTTATTCATCCTTCCCTACACCCACAAATCTCTAACTCCTTTCTCTGGGTTCCTCTGGGAAGCCGGTCTAATCTCCCTAAATCCCTCCTCCCCCCCCCCATGTTTCTCCCTCTCTACTGTGCCTCTTCTCCTTCTAAGGTGTTCCTCCCCTCTCCTTGTGTCTCCTCCTTCTCGGGCTCCATTGTGCAGCATGAGTGTTAGCTACAGAATTCCCCCCTGTCTAGAGTAAAGTGTGAGTGAGTTATTTTAGTTAGGGCCAGTTTGAACCCCTTTTTGGTTTGTGAGCACTAAAAACTCTTTTTCACCTTTCACGCTCACTTCCGTTTTCCTTTCCCCGTCGAATTATGAAGCTGTGCCATTGGTCACTACACAAGATCCCTGCACACACAACTGTTTCCCCCCCATGTGTGCATGTTACATATGCTTTAAAAAGCATTGCTGATAACAGCATGCTGGCCGGGGCAACAGATCTGTACCATTTCAGGCGGTGGATCTGCTTGAGCCACCCCTGCTACCATCACATAAAAAACATTTTTCATAGCTAATGATGATGCACATTGATTACATGTACAATATTTACCCCATGTGTTTTGGTTGGCTGGCTGCCCATTAGATTTAGTAGCTGTTGTTTTCTCATGTGACACATGATTGGTTCCATATACAATGCAATATATTCCATATGATAGCATACCTACCAATCTTCTTGACTTTCACTAAGTCTTTCATACATGTGCATAAACAATTACTGTCGGTGGCTTGCCGATTCTAAGGTCACATTGTTTAGCAATATGTCAGTTTTATTATGAAGAATAAAATAAGCTCTCTTTTTTTAAAACAGCCATATGCATTTATGAGTCCTTTTCCCATCCTCCTGTTTATCACCTGTATCTTTGGTTTATTCCCCGCATGTGGGATGTAATTGCAAATGTGAATTACATCTTTTTGTGTTGACTACCACAGATAGCTCTTATCCCTTATGGCCTGTTTATTATGCTGCAACACACAGAAACCTGGTGGGCACAACTGGGTGCGATTAATCTCCCCAGCCTCACCTAACCAGGTCTCCATGATATAAACCAGGTCAGCACCTTCTTCCAGGATTAAATCATGGATCAGGCTGAACTTGCTATTCTGGCATTCAGAAGCAGCAGCCTCAAGCCTGCAGGGCAGCAGCTAGGGCCACCCAGGGCCCCAAGGGTAGAGGAGGGACCAAAAAGAGGGTGAACATAAGCCCTGCTGGATCAGGCCAAAGGCCCATCTAGTCCAGCTTCCTGTATCTCACAGTGTGGCCCCACCAGATACCTCAGGGAGCACACAAGACAACAAGATACCTGTATCCTGTTGCCACTCCCTTGGTCTTCCTCTGACCAACCCTCCTTCTCCTGTAACGGCCTGCCTCACCTCCACAATCATATCGCCCTATGCCCAGGCTTACCAGATCGTTGCCGGGACGGGAGCAGTGTACCCTTAAGGGGGTGGGGCGTGGGGGGCCAGAATGCATCACGTTCTGGCCCCCCCTACACCCCGCCCCCTTAAGGGTAGACCGCTCCCATCCCGGCGACGATCTGGTAAGCCTGCCTATGCCGTCACCCTATCAATTGTGGCATAGTATGTATGGATTCAAATAGAGTTAAACCTTCTCTCTCAGAGGCAAACCACCTGTGTTAATGCCATAAAGGAGTGCTCCAGAAGCTGTTGTATTGAGTTCTAGGTAGGCTTACCATATCCAAAGGGGGACAGGGTGCCTACACCTTTAACCATTGTAAAAAGAGGGAATTTGGGCAGGTGCAGCTCATAATGGAAGGGTGCAACAAGCTGCACCTGCCCAAATTCCCTCTTTTTACAATGGTTAAAGGTGTAGGCACCCTGTCCCCCTTTGGATATGGTAAGCCTAGTTCTAGGGGATACTCTAAAAGAAGAAGGAATCTAGGGCAGCCATTTTGACATAATGAAAGATTTGTACAGACTTAAGAGTTTGTTTCATACTCCAGTCTCCTATATGCAGTAATTTTCTAAAGTTTGCAGCAGCAGCAGATATTACACCACTTCTCTTCGGATGCCTTGCAAGAACAGCAAAAACTTCAGCCCAAGAATGATTAATGTGAACTCAAAGGGAGACTGTGCACCTGTTCCAGCTAATGAAAAAAGCAGGCCACAGCCTTAAGCAGACTTTATTGGGACACGTTCTCATATAATATGTGCAAGACCAGGGCATCAAGCTCTCTAGATGACATTGTTGAAAAATTCTGAGGTATTTTCTAAAAATTAGTGCAATGACCCAGTCTTAAAGAATACATTGTGAGTTTATCTTACTTCCTCTCTGGCACAAAGTCATGCACTGGATCGTTCTGTTTCAAGCTTTTAGTGCACATGATGGACCGCCTGGTTCCCGCTCACACTTATATTAAAACATTTGGAATAGGTTGCCAATGCACTCTGTACCGATTAACTGAAGAGAGACTATTATTCTGAGCTAGAAAATCTCCCATAAAGGCGATGTTCCTGCACAAAGCGACAATGCCATCCTGCATTTAACGCTTTCGGCTTTGCCTCTTGGTATCTCTGTGGTTCCCCTTTTCATGTGTTTAGCCATCTGTTCAGTCTGTAGTTATTTCACAATCAGCTATTAAAAAAATTAACCAAAAAAAATCATAGAGGAAATTTACTTGGGCAGAAGATTTTTTTTTTTCAATTCTACTTTTGCCAACAGAATGGAAAATAGCCACAACACTTAAACTTTACAATATCCCAGTATGTGAAAAATGTCACTGGGTGAAAACAACAGCATCTTGTGGTAATGAATTGCATCTCAGAAATGGAACATATGTAAGGGTACAGACATGAAAACCCAGGATGGAAAAGTGAGAAGTATTAGAAATTGCAATTTGTCCTCAAAGTTGCTGAAGTGTTATCTCTGCAGTGATAAGGCCTAGAAGTTCAGCTTCAAATAACAAAGCAGTAATTACTAGCACGGTTGCCAGTTTGCCCACAATGACCCTCTTCTTTCAGTTGTTTTCTCCAGTGGACAAGTGGCAAAGGTTAATCTTAGGCCATCTTGGAGGAGCACCACTGGGCTCTGTCCCTTTCTCTCTGGGATCTATAGTTTGGGAATTTCAGATCACTGAGCCAAGATACAGCTATATTATTATTGGACATAACTGCATTGTGCTAGTAATTGCAGTAATTATCCCTTGGGAGGGGAGGGGGGAAATGATACTTCCCTAAGAAAATTAATCAGAACAGAGGCGTAACAAGGGTGGAGCGAAGGCAAGTAGTTCTGCAAGACTCCGTTATACTGGAATCAGCAGCCCCTCCCCCTTGCTGTTGGAGCTATTCTGGCAGCAAAGGCAACACACAGGACACTCCCCTGTTGCTGCTGGAATGGCTCCAACAGCAAGGGGGATGGGGCCGCTGACTCCAGTGTAACGGAGTCTTGCAGAACTACTTGCCTCCGCTCCACCCTTGTTTCACCACTGAATCAGAAATAGGCTTACCAGATCTCCCACCAGGACAGAGTGCTAGACCTTTAGGAGAAGGAATGTGGGCAGGTGTAGCTTGTTAAACATTACAGCACAATCCTAGGAATGTCTACTCAGAAGCAAGTTCCACTGAACACAATGGGGCTTGCTTCTGAGTAGACATGCCTAGGATTGTGCTCTAAGGTTTATCAAGCTATGCCCACATTCCTTCTCCTAAAGGTCTAGCATTCTGTCCTGGTTGGAGATCTGGTAAGCCTATTTCTGGTTAATTTCCTTAGGGAAGTATCATTTCCCCCCTCCCCTCCCAAGGGATAATTACTGCAATTACTAGCACAATGCATTCTGTCCCAGTTGGAGATCTGGTAAGCCTAATCAGAAATATGATTTTATCCTACAAACATACTTGCCCTGATATAGAGTCCTACATGCACACTGAAATGCATAAGGCTTGAGCATGCATGACTGCCCATTTCATTTCAATGAACCAGTTAAACACAAAGGAATACACACTCAGTTTGATTCTCCACTGAAATGAATGGAGCAGTTTTTTACACACTGGAAGTTCATTGGCACATTGGAGCTCATTTGCCAGTTTAAAAAACAAAAAGAATTCCAGGAGTGTGGTAGTTAGCTGCAATCCAGCAAGGCTAACTGTTTGCACCAAGTGTTACTATGACAGCATCAAGGTATTTCTCCTTTAGTAATTCCCCCTGAAAAATCACTTTAGAAATCTAGAGAAGCCACAGAAGAGGAACCACTCTGATGCACGTGAAATGCTGAAGCATGTTCCTATCCCGATCGTGGACATGCAAGAGATAGTACTGTGTTGTGTACCTGTCTCCTAAGTTCTAGCAAATTTCATTCACAAATTCCAGATGCCAGGTGTTAGGCACCACACTTTAATAGGACACCTGCATTTCTTTATTATTGTTTTTTAAAGGGAAAAGGTAAAGTGTGGCATAATTGCACAGTGACACTTAAATTGCATGGAGCAAGCTTCTAATGCTTTTAAGAGAAATAGTGCCCAATTATGCAACCTGAGTGCCGGTTGTTAAATTACACTAAAAGTTTCAAGAGCGGGGAAGAATATTTAAGGGAGAATAGAGAGAATAAGTCTTCTTTCTTCCCCATATCAAGAGAGTAAACAGTACCACACGGAAGATATACCAAAGCAATTAAGTTGTCAGGTTTGAAAACAGTCATTAAAATGTTAAACGTTTATCCATGGTAATTTTGGGAAGACAGCACAAAGTAATTTCTATTATACAAATGAGAAATCATTCCTCATCATGCACTAAAAGCAAAGATGTGGGCGAATTAGACAGGGGAAATAGCAGTCAACCCTGCAAGGTGCAATTTGATTATATCTCCGTCTACTCAAGAAGCCACATGTATACCTCTATAATATCTGTGTAGGTGTATGAGCGTGTGTGTTTGTGTATTATGTATGGAGAAGGTGCATTAATACTGCATGCAATGCTGCTAAAATTCCTCAAACCATCCAACATTGTATATCATATGACATGGGATAGGATATGTGGCCTTTAGCAGAGTTCACACAGGCTAGAAAGAAAGACCAGGAGGATGGAAGTGCTGCACAAGAGGTTTATTCGGGTTTCTGTTCAGGTGGTACAGTACTTAACTTCCAAGTTTCTTGTCCCTCCACTTTCCACCAGGTGGGGCGGTCTTGGGGTTCTACTAAGCATCTTATCCATTGACAGTGCCACCATCGACCCCACAGAACAAACACGTAGTCTTGGCTTCATCTTTGACTCCTCTTTCTCCTTTGCTCCCTCTATTCAAGCTGTTGTCAAAGCACATCATTTCTCTCTTCACAACACTGACCCTTCCTCTCTGCCCCCTTGGCAAGAACTCGGTTTTTTGCTCTGGTCATCTCTTGACTGGACTACTGAAATCTCTACCTTGCTGATCTTCCATTCGTTTGTCTTAATTCCTTCACTCCCATCCAACACTCTGAGGCTAACTAGGTCATTCACCATGCTTGTCGCAAAGATCACATCAAGCCCCTCCTCCTTATAGTCCTTCACTGGTTCCCTGTATACACCAAGCTCCAGCACAAGCTTGCCTTCAGTGCCCTCTATGGCATTGCTCCTACCTCTCAGTTCTCATATCCCTGCTACACTCCTGCCCGCAACATTCACTCTTCCAGCTCCACCATTTTAAGCAGATCAGAATGGATGGTTTCCAGTGCCTTGTGTTACCTCGAATGACTTTGTCCTTTCTCCCTTGCTGCCCTTTATGCCTGGAACCACATCCTGGAACACCCACAGAATGCTCCTTCAATCACAACCTTCACAACCGCTTTTGAAAGCCCATGTTTTCTGTGAAACCTTTGGCACCATGCCTTAGACTCCATTCCCTACTGTAATTCAGTTTAAATACACAGAACAGAATACAGAAACAACGAATCACACATGCTTCCCTTGTTTACCCTGCCTCTGTTATCACCCCGTGTCAATATCTAGATCTTAAGCCCCATGGGGCAGAGATCTGCCTGTTTACTCTATGTAAGGCACCATGTACACTGATAGTGCTATAATAACAATAAACTCCTAAAAACCAGAATATCCGGAAAGGACACTGAACTCAATTGTTTACATTAAGATCACCCTTAGGAATCAGAAAGCTGTTTTCCTAAGGATTATACATGCAACAAGGAGATAACCGATGCCCTGAGAAGCTTATGATCTATGTAAATTCGTACTTGCTGGAGCAGAAAGCAAGGCATTCGAAAGCATTTTTGCTTGTGTTTCTATAAAACAAATTGATCTTTATAGAACATCCAAGTTGATATGCAAATGATATGAAGATGGTATTTCCTATGCACATGCCACTGAGTTCAGCAAACTTACCAAGAAATTGTTGGACTTTTCAACCTCTACAACAATTAGGTCAGACCATAAGAAATATTGCTGAGTGTTTAGGGGATTCTTTTAGTTTCTCTAGGGCTGTGTGGTTTCTTTATTGAACACTAGTACCACTAGTCACCCTTTAAAAATTCATGAAAATAAAATGTGTTTCAAACTGCAATACATTTTTCTTTGCATGATATGTCAGAGTAGTATGTATGACACTTTTCTATTTGCACCACATTAGGTTCCACTAAGTTAATTCAGCCAATGACCTGTACAAACCATTCGTTGCTACACAGACAGTTTAAAAAGACTCCCTGTACCCTTGCTGACTTGCTCGCCATGTTTTATGGCTGGGTGGATAAATCGTTCAACTGCAGTCAGGAACAAACATTGAGGGTTGATTCTCACGCAGCGCCAGTTCACACATGCTTGCTTATCAATCTTTGATTAGTAATGGGTAAACGAGTCATCAGAAATAGAATTCGATGAACTGCAAATTCATATCACCCAAGGTCACTCAAACAAATGCTTTTTTCGTGGAGACACTTTATCCACTTGTCTAAGAATCATCAACTCATTATGAGACAAGAAGCAATGGGCACACATGTATGAATTGGCAGCCAGTCTAACACAAAATAGTTGTATCTAGTATGGAGCAGTATATAAATCGCAGGCACCAGGCTAGGGACTCAGAGTAGCTGGATGTGGCCCTTTCCTATGTTCCTTGAGCAGCACAAGAGCACAGGACCTGCATCCTTGTAGCTTCTTTTCATGCCACTTGGTAATGTCTGGAAGCCAGAATCATGGACATGGGCCCTAATGATGGTAACACTATTGCAGAGGCCATTCAGGAGCAATGTGATCCAAAGCCCTGGTCATCTCTCCTTTCCAGAGGTTGACCAGGGCTTCAGATGAGTTTATGGCCCTGGCAGTAAGAAAATCCTCATGAGTAGAGGCAGAGGCGAAACAAGGGTGGAGCGAAGGAAAGTAGTTTTGCAAGACTCCATTACACTGGAGTCAGCGGCCCCTCCCCCTTGCTGTTGGAGCCATTCTGGCAGCAAAGGCAACACGCAGGACACTCCCCTGTTGCTGCTGGAATGGCTCCAACAGCAAGGGGGAGGGGCCGCTGACTCCAGTGTAATGGAGTCTTGCAAAACTACTTGCCTTCGCTCCACCCTTGTTTCGCCTCTGAGTAGAGGTGGGAGAAAATGGTTTTATTTTTTCGCAGATTTCAGTGTTTAACCAAAATGAAATAGCAGAAAGCAGTGTTATGTGTTTTTATTCCAAATGTTCCCCATTTTTATCAATGGTAACCACTTTTAAAAGTGTACTAGGTAGGTGGTACAGTATGGGCAGCGGGTGGCGCAGTGGGTTAAACCGCTAAACCATGAGCTGTCGATCGAAAGGTCGGCAGTTCGAATCCACGATGGGGTGAGCTCTCGTTGCTTGGCCAGCTCCTGCCAACCTAGCAGTTCCAAAGTATGTTAATGCGAGTAGATAAATAGGTACCACTTGCGGGAAGGTAAACAGCGCTCCGTGTCGCAGCCACATGCTACGCACTGCGGCAAGGAGAGTCATGCCGGCCACATGACCACAGAGGCGTCTTCGGACAACGCTGGCTCTTCGGCTTTGAAATGGGGATGAGCACCACACCCTAGAGTCGGACACGACTGGACTTAATTGTCAGGGGTCACCTTTACCTTTACCTAGGTAGGTGGTATAGATTGTACAGTGTCGGCAGATAAATAATAATGCAAAATTTATTTTATTTTATTTTTAATGTTTTCGCAGATTTTTGTAGCAGAAAGTGATGTTATGCGTTTTTATTTCGTTATCACCATTTTCTCCTGCCCCTAGTCATGAGGAATCCATCTAGATCCATAAGCCTCCAAGGGTGGACCATACAATGTGACTTACCACTTCTGCAAAGGTGAGGGAATGTGACAAGCCTAACCCCACCAGAAAGTGACCTGTTAATGACAAAGGAGTGCTCTTACTCCCCTCCACATCCAGATCACCATCCACCTGTCCATCAGTAAACACCAGGTCCAATGTGTGTTCCACCACATGCATTGGGACCACAATCAATGGAGCCAAGTTCTAAGCTGCCCCCACCTAATGGCTTCAATGTGAACACTGAAGTCCCCCAGAATTAATATATGGGGTACTTCAAGGCCATGCCTGAGGTCACCCTGGCCAGCTCAGGCAGGAAGACTATTGGTCAGCAAGGTGGGCAGTACAACAGAATTCCAACAGAATTCCAACAGAATTCCAATCTAGTAGGCGAAAATTTTCAAACTTTGTTTTTATATATGATAAGTGCGGCAAGAATTTTATATGCACAATATTGGAAGAATTCAGAGATACCTTCGCTGGAAGATTGGTGGTTGAAAGTTTTGGATTATGCTGAAATGGATAAACTTACAATTTTAATTAAGGAAAAGTCAGTAAACCTGTTTGTGAATAATTGGAAACCATGTATTGATTTTTTAAAAGAGAGAGGAAAATGATGTGATATGCGGATTTAATGAATAGAATGCTGGTGATATTTTGGCTTAGTGGGATATTATATGCAGAAAATAGTGAATATTATGCTAGTAGGATATACAGTCGGAACTTTTTATTCGCTGGGGTTCTGTTCCTGGAACCACAGTGGATAAGAAAATCAGTGTTATATGAAATCTGGAGGGGAGGGGTCAGCAGCAATGCAACATTACCTTTTTTCCAGCATCTTTGCCGCTTCCCTCCTCCTGAATTTGTTTAAACTGACTGAAAAAACAAAAAACACTACTAGAAGCAACCTGTAAGTGGCGCCAGAGACTCCCAGCTGCATTTTTCAGTGGTTTGGACATGCGTAGGAGGCTGGAAGTGGCTGGCAGGCCCCCAACAATGCTGAAAAATGAGGCAATGTAGTGCAGTTGAACTCCCTCTTCCACAGTTTTGCCATCCGTGTTGAGTCAAATCTGTGGATAAAAAAACCGTGGATAAAAAGGTCTGACTGTATTGCTTCGCACTTGCTATAACTTTTCGAAATATGATGTATTGTTTTTATGTTTATTAAACACAGAATCCCAATCCTATATCTCCCATTCAGCATCACACGAAGACATTTTAACCTGGAGAACCACCGGACAGGACATCTGGTACAGGAGATGGTATCATGATAAGACTGTCACAACCCCACCTCCCTGCTGCTGCAGCCATGGCTGCTACAGCTCCTGGAAACCTGGCAGACAAGCTGGGAGAGAATGACCCCTTCTGCCTCACCCAGCCTGGTCTCTGTAATAGAAGCCAGGTAAGTGACTCTGTCCAGGACTAAATCCTGGATCAAGCTGATCTTATTCTTTGCTGACATAGCATTCAACAGCAGCACTTTTAGATTGCAGGTGGCCTGTAGATTGGAGGAAAGGCCAAAAGGAGGAATAGTCCATGTGTGACTGGTTGGAACAGTGTGTCCCCTGGAACAGCCGGCCCAACCACCACCACCATATCTTCCCCAGCCCATCATCCTACCAATAGTAGGATCTACCTATCAACACCCAGAGAGTAAGTGGCACCAGCGCCGAGGCTAGCGCTGCTCACTCTGCCCCAGACCCAGGCCACAGCCGCCGGATGCAGGTAAGGATTTGCAGGTGATAGGGGGCATGGAGAGGGCAATTCTGGGGGGGGGGGATTTGGTCAACTGGGCCTGGGAAGGGAGAGGGATCATCGGCAGCCTCCTCTGCCATATCCTATCCCCCTTCCCGGGCCTGGCCAGTGTTACATGGCTGGCACATTTGAGTAGACCCATAGGGACATCTGTGGCTCTACTCAGAGTAAAGGGACAAATATCCCTTTATTCCAAGGAGGCCTCTGGCTCTGCCATTGCTGGCCCCATCCTGCACAAGATGCGGCAGGCGCCTTATTTGCGCCGCCACGTCCTGCTAAACAGGATTGGGCTGTAAGTGGCTATGGGGATGGGAAACATAAGAGGGAGAGGAATAGTGAAGATGACACTGTGGAAAGTGAATGGAATGGGTGAAAAGATAGGGCTATGGGATTGGACACGACTTGTACTGTTCATCCAAACGATCTTCCATGCCAAATTCCATAATGATAGAATAAATCATCTTGGTCTGATAAGGAATAGCATTTTCATGGTTTTAACAAAAAGTACAACATGCCAACTAGAGAGCTGCTCCCACAGCTCTATAATACTGTTAGCAATATCTGCCAACAGATGCCAGTGGTCATTCACAGAAGGATCTGCCATTGTTCATAATACCTCCGCCTTCTTGAACTCCTTGTAATAGCAGACAATGTCATCATTACCGTGTGTTTGTTTATTGCAAGTCAGACATAATGTGATCGCAAACCCTCTTTATTAGCAGCTTCTAAGCGTGTTGTCGACATTGTTTTCCTGTCAACTGTAACAGAGTTAAAAGAGCTTCTCATGAATATTCAAATGAAGTTCAGCATTCCTTTAAAGGGCTAGTAAAGGTCAGCGTCTTTTGTCGTAAGGGAGATGGAAACTGAAACCAGTACTTACTGTAAGCCAATGTTTTGCCATACTTTCAGAAATATGCCATAAGCAGAATAGAAAAATGAGCAACAACTAGAGTTGAACACAATGAGCCTTACTTCCAAGTTAACATACAGTACATACTAGGATTGTGCTTTAAGTCCCATTGGAATTAATGGGACTTGTTAGTCATGACAAACTTGCCTCATTAACTCAATGGTTCTTATTCAGTATTTATTTTCTTTGGATACACCCAGTGTCTACTTCTCTGATTTTTATAGTATCTGCGTTCCTTCCATTGAGACTATCACACATGGCCTCTAGGCCACTTCTTAGATCTGGAAGTAAAATTTAAACTTGTCCAAAGAGCAAAAGTGACTGTGCTGGAGACTGTGGCCTGGCCGCTGCTGGAAGTGGCGAGTGGCTGGGTCCGCATGGTGACGGACCGCACAGACGCTTGCCACCTCAGGTACAGTCGTGTACGGGGTCAGAGGGAGACAAGGGGAGGCCAGAAAGGGGCAGGGGTGGGCGGAATGGGGTGGCAACAGGGGTGGGGAGGAGGGCAGATTGGGTCTGTGGAGGGGGCAGGTTTGGCAGCTGCAGTGCCCACAAAATCCTGACCCCCTTCTTGGGCCCAATCCACCTTCACAGGTCAACCCAGACTTACAAAAGCCATATGAGTTCAGTGTGACTTCTGAGTAAACATGCTTAGGGAAATGCATGTAGGTATACTTACAGTAAAAACACTGTGTCTTTTTTTTTCAGGAAGGTAAAACAAAATTATTGGAGATTTACAGCCCAATCCACCACAACTCCCTGCACGGTGATGTGATGCGCGCTGCATCCCCCAGGGGAGCTTCAAGCCATGATGGCCTCCTTGAGGTGAAGGTACATTCGTTCCTTTGCCCTGTGGCCTGGGCTAAGGCTTTGCTGCCCCACTGGGTATACTTGGACCTGCACAAGCTTTTTGCAGGCGCACGTCCGAGTGGACTTGGTTAGGTGAATCAAGGCCAGGAAGGGAGATAGGATATCGCTGGAGTGCCTGCAACTGGTACCTAGAATTTTTAGTCTGCTTTCTAGTGGAGGCTTGAGATCAGCCCCAGGCCTCCACTGAACAGATACCCTTAACGGGTGTCTTAATCCCATAAAGCAGGGGTTCTCAACCTTTGGAGTCCCGGGTACCCCCTATCACGGTCCAATTTTCTGAAGTACACCCTGCTAATTAACTGCTAATTAATTGGATTAATCAATTAATTAATTAGGTAATTAATCGTTAAATAAAAAGTACTAAAACAATTTAAAATGTCTTATTTAACTGTGTGTGTGTGTGTGTGTGTGTGTGTGTGTGTGTGTGTGTGTGTGTGTGTGTGTGTGTGTGTGTGAGAGAGAGAGAGAGAGAGAGAGAGAGAGATGCAAGGATCTCTTTTTTTTCTCCAAGGCACACTTCCCAAAATCAGCTCCTCCCTCCCCCACCCCACCAAAGTACATTTTCCAAAGGACAAAAATAAGCCCAAAACCAAAATCAGAGAGACAGAAGGGCTCTGAAAAAAATTAAAAATTAAAATCCATGTCAATTAACACTTAATTAGCTGCTGATGGGGCAGATAAGGGGCAGGGCTTGGCGTACCCCCAACAAGAGGTTCGCGTACCCCTAGGGGTACCCTTATCACAGGTTGAGAACCTCTGCCATAAAGGATTCCATGCAGAAGAGAAATCACCCCTTCCCTCTGATTTCCACTCAGAGGCTTGGAACATCAATTACGAGGGATCACCCAGGCTAGCTTCCCAACAGCAAATGAGAAAGAGACTTTGCAACCTGCTGAGGGGCTCACTCCCTGCCTGTTCAGGCTAAAGAGAACTTTATTCAGGCATGGCCCATTGGCGCCACAGCTAGAACCATGGGCATCTCTCTCACTTCCTTCTTTCCCCCAGCTCTCCTCCTCTCCCACTCCTTCCTACCACCATCAAATCCCCAGCTTCTCGGTCTCTGTTCCCCTGGGTAACAGTCCCTATGTTAATTTCCCTATGTTCTTCTCTCCCTTCCCCCCCCTGTGCTTGGACCATCATGCACCCCTTCCCTTTAAAGGATTTATGCTTATACAAAGTCTTATTCTTATTTATTCGTATCTTATTTGTATTTATTCTTATACAAAGTCAAGAAAAAGAGCCATGTGTCATAAAATTCCAAAAAATATGTATGTTCCTTTAAAAACTGATTTAAAACCAGAAAAAAGTCTAAAAACACGTTTAAAAAACAAGATTAAAAACATTTTAAATAGCTATAAAAAAAGTTTCTAGGAAAGCACACACCACATAAGAACCACTACGTTTCGTCCAATTCTATGGATCTCGTCAGGTGAAGCAAAGAGCCAGCAGGCAGTCAGGATGCTTCCTCACTCTCCTAACATCCTGACAGCCTGCTGGCTCTTTGCTATTTTAAATGTTTTTAATCTTTTTAAAAAAAAAATGTGTTTTTAGACTTTTTTCTGGTTTTAAATCAGTTTTTAAAGGAACGTATATAGTTTTTTGGAATTTTATGACACATGGGTCTTTTTCCGGTTTCAAAGCTTTGTATATTTGTACTGGCCATGATAGTTTTAGACGGATTTATTCTTCCCTTTCATCCTTTTGTCTTGTAGATAGCTCCTGCTTAATTTAGAACCTAGCTATATGAATGGCTAAAGAAACATCAAATTGCTTTTATTTTGATTCCCACTCCCTAGGTTTGTCAAGTTATCTCCACAATAAAAGTGGGTTCAATGCACCTTCACCCTAGCCTCCCGCTTCCTTCCCTGTTGAACTACTGAGCTCTGCCACTGGCCACTTCACGGGGTCCGAGCACACAAAGTAGATGTCCCCCCCCCCCATTTGCACACATTAACATGTGTTTAGAAGCATACCAGGTAACTGTTCTTACATTGACTTCTGTGGTCATTTGAAAAATTCCACTGAAATATTTTTAGTTTTTTTCTGCAAGTTTCTTTTTTAATGTTGGGTTTTTTGGTGCATTCTTTTCTAAAATCCTCCTCAGTGCAATAGTTGCATGATCATATGTATCAAATACTAAAAGGCTTTATCGATTTGTCATGGCCATTAAATAATATTTTCAAATTGAGCACATCAAATGTGAATTAACAAAATAGTTTCCGTCATGGATTTCTTATGGCAATGCTTTGCAATTTTGGGGAAGATCAGAAAGCCTCTTAGAGAGAGTTTACTTTCTATAACCTAAAATATTATAGAAATTTATATTTTACATTTTTTTCAAACATCCCTCCCCCACCCCACCAGGGGCATGAGATGCATTACCAACATATATTTGTAAAACAAACAAACAAACAAACAAACACAAACAAACCAGACATCACCCAATATTCAAACTACAGTACCTCTTTAAAAACATCAATTTCTATTGCTCTTTTAAGTCCATTTAAGCATGTGTTTAACTCCCCCCTCCCATTTAAATTAGTAGGGCATGAACTATTTAACCTTAGTTGGATTGTGCACTATGTTAACAAATACAAGTTCAAAGCAGCCCTAGAAGAGAATGAGTAGATTTTTAAAAAATCTAGAAGCAGAGTTTCAACTTAAAATGTGGTTTAAAGCCCCACTATTAGCATACATAGGTAATATTTGCTTTGCCTTAGGTCACTGAAAATAGTTTTTCTTGCTAGATATAACTGCATGAATATGCCAGCATTTGCATTTATGATTGGGAAATTGTATCTTTTTGTCACTTCATCCTATCCTGTGTCTCTTGGAAAGGAAACTATGAAAACAACGATACTCTGCATGCTAGAGGTAATAACCCAGACTTCAAAATGTTTGGCTCGTGCAAGACACATTCACTGAACTGGGATTTGCATAGACAGAGCACTCTGAAAACTGGACAAATTAGAAGCACAAGAACCCGCATCGAAAACCCAAGGGATGTAACCCTTTAAACGTGTCACACAACTCCTCTAGAAAATAACTCCTCAAGTTGGTAGACCACCAACCAGCCTCACTGCAAGGAATAAGGCCATGATCCAATGTAGATTAGGTGCCATTCATATCACCCCAAAATACTATGCATCTTTCATAGGCAGACAACATTGTCGTATATAGAAATACAGTTCCACAATAGTTATTTGAAAGCAACAGAAATCCCTGGGATATTATACAAATGCAAAGAAAGTTGTTTCCATGAATCCTGTGTAGCATCCAAAAAGTCATGCTGCATGCATCACTGACATGCATAATCTCCAGATGTGGGCACAGTTTGCAATTTCGCTCCAGAGGAAATCACTCACAGTGAGTAAGGGAAGATAGGGTACAGGGATCAGGTCCCATACAACCAGCACCAGCCCCCAGCTCCCATTTCACTCTTTGCACTGAGGTTAAACTAGGAAGGTAGTCGTCACTCTCACCATCCAAGACTAGGGAAAATACAGATAAAAGGGGGTTGTCTTGTGGAAGTCCCCATTCAGTATAACAGAAAACTCCAAAATTCCAGGTCCCTTCAAAACCTGGACAATAGTGAAGATGGGTGGTCTGGGAGAAGAGGAAACCAGCACCCTTTTGAGTGAACTGAGACTAGGCAGGTTAAACATTAAAAACAAAAGGAATTTATTAAAAGAATACATGTTCACCAAAAACAAATAAGATGGAAATAAGAGGCTAGAAAACAAGGCATGTGTAGGAATTAGATAAGACAAGGTTGGCAAAAGTTGGCAAGGGAGTTAGAAAGGTACGCTGAAAGCAATCATAAAGCTAACACATTTTCTGTACACTAGGTTCAGGTTCAGATTCTCCATTCCCACATTCCAACGATGTTTGAATGAGTTACCTTGGGTAATTCAATGTTTGAATGAGTTAACTCGGACAACCCTCATTGATATATCCTACACTTTGGGCCAGAAACCATGACAAATGTGAAAAGGGGTGTTCCTTACTTCTGTTTATATCACCTCTGGGTGTTACCTTGATTTACCTGTTGGATTGAATACTTGCAGTCACCTGAGCCCTTGGGCTTCTCCACTTTGGGGTAGTTAGCTGGGCTTCTTGGTCCAAAGAGCTGGCTCAAAGCCATCTACTGGTCAGCTGGGGATGTCAGCAACAACAAAGGAAAAATGGCTGCTACTCCAAAATGACTCAGCAGCTTCTGCGAATGCTGATCCAATACAGGAGCCTCCTTAGGTGAGAGGTCAAAGCAGGCGAAAAAATGGGGGGGGGAGCAGGAATTCTCACGCAATTCACTCTTTAAGCCAGTTCAAATACGCTGTGGTCTCCACTGAGCATCTTATGCAAGCATCAGAATGCCAGGTTTATGGCTGTTGGTGGAGGTGCAGTTCATGTGAAGTTGACGTGTAAAGATGGGTAGTAGTAGCATTCCTATGACTGCCCCCCCCTGCGCCGGAAGTGACGTAATGGAAGCAGCCATTATCGCTCACTCAGAGGCTCAGGGAGGGTGGGAGGCCCAAACACGCTGACGGTTCTCCTCGCTCACCCCGGTGAACGGGACGATCCGCGCTGTCGCCATATGCCATTGCACCCCCCGCCCGGCTGCTGCCTGGGGCCTGATCCCGATGCCCAGGGGCTCACTGCCCCAAGACCCTCACCATTGACAATGCTACTGATAGGCAGTCTACACGCTAATGTGAATTTCAATCAGAAAACTGTATTAAGGCTGCAATCCGATGCACTCTTACCTGGAAATAAGTTCCATTGAACATAGTGGGACTTGCTTTAGACAAACATGTATAGATTTGCATTGTATGATTAACAGCTCAATTCTAACTAACCCCCGCCCCCGATGATGCAGCCACACCAACGGAGTGTGCTGCATCCTGTGGGGGGGGGGACAGTCCCGGAGGACAGTCCCACTACTCCTATAGGTCTACACAGATGAATGTCTGCTATTTTGCTGGCATAAGTCTGAGGAGTGTGAGAGGGAAGGGGAGAGGGAAGGGGGAAAGTCACTGCAGCTGGGATCCACCCCCTCCCTCGCCTGTCCTGCCTCTCGCCCTCCCCCTCCCTGCCACGCAACCCCCCATTCATCCCCCTGCCCATCCCCTACAATGGCTTACCTGTCTAGCGCAGGTCGCCCTCTGAGGCACCGTGCCAAGGCCACTGCTGCCATTTGCAGTGGCGTCCCTGAAATGGCCACTGGTGTTGCACTGTTTGCAACATTTTTGAGACATCACAAAGCCTAGTTAGGATTGAGCCTTGTGTTCTACAAAAAGAGTTAACAACAACAACAAAATGGTTGATAGTTAACCTAAATGCAAAATGCTCTTTTATAAAAAGGTTCTAAGCATCTGGACACAATTTTTCAAAAGCTCTTGATAAACATTTGCATAAAGTTTAACATTTAGTTTTTGTCACGTGGAGTGATGTTTTATGCGTGACTTTATTTTTAGTACACTGTAATACATACTGCATAATTACATTGTGTAGTCTGCATTAAAAATTCTATCTTTGAAACAATCGTTTGTGCAAATCGTTAGAACGGCATAAGACAGTCTTTTAAAACCGAATATAATAACAGCTAATATTGTGTTGCAGTGACCTTAAAATTCACATTGTCCAAAAAGAATACAAGGAGATAAGCGGGTCTCATAAAGGCAGTACAGAAAGGCATGTTGGCAAGTCTCTATAACGGTAATCAAAACAGTATAGATTCTCATTTGCAGTGAAAGCAATTTAGCGCTAGCATTACTGAAGTCCCACAATTTTAACACCTTAAAAGCTTTTCTTACTAAAAAGGGGGTTCTTAAACTGTCATTTAGTGGATGCAAACCACCTCAATCAGAGCCACTAATCGCTCAGCAACAACATTCTTTATTGTAAAAGGATCTCTCTGGAATTGTTGCCAACAGCTTAATGATTCATTTTTTTTTTTTGCACCTCTTTTAATGAAGTTGCTCCAAGAGCCTATAAAAACTTACAGCAGGCGTAGAACATGTGCATCTGTGCTTAACGAATTCTAGGCATTCAGCACTTGGGTAAAGTTCAATTATCTGATATGCTGTTTATTGTGAAACTGCCAGCAGCAATAGTCGTTGCTGGCGGACAGTAACATCTAGCGGGACACAATTCTCCCTTCTCCCACTAGCCTCATGAGTAGTCATTAGCCGTCAAGCCAATACCTGCAGATGCTCAGAGAGAGGGATGTCCAGTGTCCTCTGTCCCATCAGTACCTTGACTTTAAATCACCTGGACTGTTTGTGTCTATATTGAGTGTACACACACTCGCTGTGTGAGGCCCTGGAGAGGTGTGGCAAGGTGAGTCGGGGGCGACGGATCCCTGACACGCTCCAGCTCTGTAGTTGTGCAAGCCATTGCTCAGTCCCCATCGTGATTTTGTACTACAACATTATCCTGTCGCTGCCTTGGTATCATGAAGTAAGAAACAGGCCTCCTCCAGTTCTGTTGCTTACGGGTGCATCTTGTGTGGTTCTTTCCCTTCCCTTTCGATGGGTAGGGAGATGGGAAGAACCAAACCTTTTTTTTCTTTATGTGTGATGGAACATTTTGAAAAATTGTATTTGGCGGTCAGGTGTTTATTTCTGGGTTGCACAGGGCGCCCAAACAATTGCCTGAGATGTCAACAGAGGGATCGATGAAGCAGCCTTGATCTTGAAACACTTGCTAACTCGCAGTCAAATATGTGAATCTGCTTCCTTTGAGAGATATTGACAGAGGTTTTGCAGTCATGAAGCAAAGAACACGCAAGGCAGTCTATAAGGCAGAGTCGCCTGCACCACCCAAGGTAACTCACCAACTCGCCACGTCTGCTGCATCCTGTGGGGGAGTTTTGGCCGCTGGAGGCTTCTTCAGGGTAGGGGAACATTTGGTCCCCTAACCTGGGAAAGGTCCTCGCTGCTGGCCCAGTGGGTCTACTTGGACCTGCGCCAGCTATATCACTGGCACAGGTTTGTGTGGACCCATGAAGGCGGATTGACCATGGGAAGGGGTGAGGATTTGGCACACACCGCTGCCATCAAACCCGCCCCTTCCCAGGCCCGATACACCCACCTCTCCACCACGTCAACTCCCTGTTCTGCCCAACCCCGCCCCATTCCACCCCTCCTCCTTCCCACCCACCCCCTGCGTGGTCCTACCTGGGGCAGCGGGCGCCCAGTGTCTGTCACTGTGCAGAGCCGGCCGCTCACCTGTTCCGGCAGTGGCCAGCCTGCACAGTCGGTGTGTCACCTTTTGAGACAGCCAGAAGGTGTATTGCACCACTGAAACACTCGTTCTGGTGGGTGCAAGTGAACTATCTCCACTGAAAGGTAATAAAAATAATTAACACTTAGGAACTGTCCTTCTATTGGGTTGGTCCATTACATCTTCTATGGAGTTGGTCCATTGCATCTGAGTTTGCGACAGCTTCCGGCGATGGAACGCTCGTTCTGTTGCCAGTTCCGTAGTCAGGATCTGGCTGTGAATGAATTATATGGAAAACAGTGGCTTACAGTGAAAATATTCTAGGCTGCCACATTTAAGGACCGCTGCTTTATACTCATCAGGCCAGGAAATGTACCTTTAGATATTTCCATAATACCGATAGTCAAATTTACAAACCATTCACATAATCCTCTAATGCGTTCAGAGTGATAATATTGCTATCTACACTATACTCCATTATAGTCAGTGGGAGTTAAGCACCTAGGGAGAACAGAGGTTAAACATCTAAATCTAAATTATATGTAACCTAATGATGAACTGCTCAGGCAACAGACTGATGATCTTTGCCGAAGCTTCCATTCATTTGAGCACTCTAGAAAATCAATACCTGTACAGTGAGAATAGAGCAAATGGATAAATTACAAATTTCTGAAAGGTCGAAACGTTAACACTTTCCACGTTGTTGCAGAAGCTATTTTAGAAAATCAAATTATCATTCCCCATTAATGGGAAAGTTTCTAATTTAAACAGAAAACACGTTCACTATGTGAAAACACAAAATGCGCACAAGGGCCACAGTCCTTTAATTCAGCATTTCTCAAACTGTGGGTCGCAACTCACTTGGTGAGTTGCGGCCCAATGCCAAGGTGAATCGTGAGTTGGACCCACCTACCCACCCTTGCCAAACAGAAGCAACCGGAATCCATGACTCACCTTGTGCTGCTGGTCCTACATTGCACTGGGCCTGGGACGGCCTCCGAAGGCCTTTGCAGAACTCAGAAAGGCCTCCAGAAGCAACAGGAAAGTAACTTCCGGTTTACTTCCAGGTTTGCGGAAGTCACTTCCTGTTGCTTTTTGGAGGCCTATAAAGGCCCACCGGAGGCATACACTGGGGGGATGAGGTGAGTCACAGGGCTCTCCACTGGGAAGAAGGTCACACGCTGCAGGGGAGGGTTTCAAAACCACTGCTTTAGTTAATTCTTAGCATATGTCCTCAGCATCATACGTACAGACTTAAGTGGTTTCATTGTTTATTTTTTATTCAAGTGGCTCTTCCTGCTGAACTGGCACTCTTCATTTAAACCCCCTGGTAGGAAAAAAAAAAAGCTGTGATGTGGTTTGGGGGATCAATGCATGGAGCATTTCCTTTTCCATCTTGATATAGTGGGCACAGATTAACGGCGCAATCCTGTGTATAAATTAGATTGGCAGAGCACTGCTCCACCAGTGTAGGATGTTGCAAACGTGTCGCAAAGCACATTTGCAGCACTGGTAAGTAGGTGTTGCTGGCGCTGAGACCAGTGCTGCTCTACTCACCCCAGAGCAAGTGAACACCTGCCAGGAAAGGTACGTTCCCCGGTGAGTGGCAGTGGGACGGGAGGAAGGCGGAACTGTGACATAGGTAAGTGGCCCCCGGGGGTTGCTGTGCCCCAGGTACCACGCCTCAGGGGGTGTTTCTGTAAAACTGAAAACTTAAAACAGCAATGATAAGCACAAATCATATTGTCTTTTGTGTAGTAGTAGTAGTAGTAGTAGTAGTAGTAGTAGTAGTAGGAGGAGGAGGAGGAGGAGGAGGAGGAGGAGGAGGAGACAAGACAAATATCAACAGATAAACATCTGGTGCATAATACACCACCAGTAGTGGAAAAGGAAATGGTCTGGATTATACACGTGGCAACACCTGGGGATACGCAAATTGGAGACAGCTGCATCGGCACAGCTGATGGGGGATAGGATTGGGTCCTTATACAATAAACTGGACCCAGATTGCAAGCATTTTGGGTTTAGTCAATTTCACTCCTAAAGGAAACTTAGAAAGAATTCTTGAATTGTTGCAAACCTAGGGCAAACGGAATCTTCTCGGAATACAGCGCAATGCCAATTGGCAGGCATCAACATAATGTAATGGGGAGTCGCGGCCAATGGTCACCAATGGTCAAGGGAGCCGCAGGTCAAAAAAGTCTGGGAAACACTGCATTAATGTATCCGTTGCAGCAGTGCTAGCCAGGGTTCTGAGGATTAATTTGACTTTTCCAGATACAGTTTGAATCAGTACGAAATCCTGCAGAACTGGTTTGACATGATAAGTAGGACACACACCAAAAAGAACAACAACAACAAAAACTGTGTGCTGCTGTTACCAGGTTGAGATCAGTGAGTGATCAGTGATCACCCAGAGCACTGTTTTCATTCCACCTAAGATTTGGGAGGACGGGGGACCTTTAATTAGTGACACGACAGCCTCCATTTAAAGTATGACAGCACTTTTAAGAACAGGCACAATTGTAATTTAAATGACAGATAATTGCTGATGGTCACCCAAAAAGCACAGTAATGCTCCCAACTCCACCCGCCTGACCTCACTTAAGACTTCCCTGGGCCCAAGGTAGATTTTTCATCATCTCCATCACCCTTGTGCCTATTTAAGTGATCCTGAATGACACCCTGTGTTCATTGAGGACATCCCTTCTCTAGCCCACCGTTGTGCTCCTCCTGCTCCACACTTCCTTCTGCTCCCTGCCCTCTGCCTCTTCAAAACCCAGGGATTGGGAGAAGGGGCAACAGCAGTGAAGGGGGCACCAATTTGAAAAGGGGGAGATAGGTGCCAAGGGCAGAGCACCAATCTACTTCTTGAGACAGTCACCTTGTCGCACTGACTTTTAAAGTAGATTTATCAGCACATGTAGAGGGATGATTTGGATTAACACACACCCATATTCCTCTGGATGCAAGCAGGATCCTTGAACCAGAGAGCACACATCTGTCATCTCATCATGTGGGGGGTTGTTGAGCAGGTAAAGCATAATCCAAACCGACTGAGAAAACAATTCTAGACTGGCCTTCACTGGCAGGATGCGGCTCCGCTCTCTCGCAAACGTGCCCTAAAGCATGGTGCAACGACATGGAGTCCTGTCTCACCCACGTAGAGGCCAGTGCCGGCAGGCCTCCGCCGGGGATGGAGCTGCACCTGCCACAGGCAGGTAAGCTTACACCGGCCGGTGGGAAGGCAGGTGGAGGGCAGCGTTTTGGAGTGGGGAGAGGGCGGATTATGCCCGGAAAGGGGCGGGCTCAGAAGAGGAAGCCTCTGCTGAATCTTAACCCCCATCCCGGGCTTGAAAGCCCGACACGGGGCTTCTCGGAGCTGCACCAGACATTTTGCTAGCTTACCTCCAAGTAGCCCCATAGGGGCTGCTGGGTCTCGACATGGGTGAAGGGGACGATTGTCCAGAGACGACAGGCGCCCTGCCGGCACCCGGATGCGTGGGGCGGGGCCTGCGCACCTCACGTCAACGCCCCCCCCGCCTGGTTTGCTCTCATTTCGGAGCCGAACGGGCTCCAGGGAGGGAGGGAGGGCCGATCCACAGCTTGCCTTCGCTTTGGTGAGTTTCCCCGAGCGTGCCCGCCCTCCTGCCTGGAGCTCCTGCTCCATGCGCTCCACCGTGGTTCCGCCGCTGCGATGGTCCCCTTCCCTCAAGGAGACCTCCAGCCCCATGCTGGATGCAGCAGAGCCTACCCTGGCACAGGACTTTTAATAGGATTGGGCTATGAGGCTCTTCTGTTAAAAAACAGAAAAGCTGGGTATAGTGTTTCTTCGGTACAAACTGAAGTACAACAGAGACATTAAAGACAATATGGCTTCCACGATATTCACCGCTTTCAGATGTGTTTCTCCGATGATGGCAAGAAAAAAGGAATTGCCATTACACTTTCATTAATGCTTTTGTTAGCAGAAAGCAAAGGGTTCTGCTTCATTTAATGCTCCAATCTTTAAACATTAGATCAGACAGCTCTTTCTATATGCTGGGCAGCTTAATTCAGACTTGTGCAATAAAATTTGTTATGTTTAAGTCCCAGATATTTGAAAGGTGAATAAAAATCCCAAAAGGAAAGACAAAAAGAAAAAAAAATCTACTTTTGTTTATAATCAAGGTCAAATTCTAATTGATATCATTTGGCAATAATAGGATTTGACGTCAAAATGTGAAGACTAATTTTCTACTCTTAAAAATACATGGCATCCTTTCTAAATAATTAAAAGAAGACCTTATTAAAAATGCAAAATCTGAACGTGAAGAATCAGAAAATTGTGTGTGAATGGAATACAAAAAAATGTTTTTGTCTCCTAATTACATGCTTCCCTTAAAAAGAAAAAATGTACTTTGATTAAACTTTCATCAAAGCAGATTTCAATAAAGTTATTAAAACATAAAACAAGAATCGAAAGACCAACAGAATACAGAGCTTCTTCCTGACAATCTCCCACTTAATAAAGTCAGATTGGTCAGTTAACTTATGGCAAATTCGTCATAAAGGAATCTGTAAGCATTCTTGTGCTGTGGACATTGGCCTTGTGATTGCTAAACATCTAAGAATAGAGTATCACTTACTGAACTAGGAAAAAACCTTTAATAATAAAGGAAGTTCAGTGCCTGCCCTGTGCCCACATTGGTTACTAATAGACAGTAACTTTTTGCCAGCAGAAACTTTGTCAAATATTCCAAGCGTCAGTTCATATTTTTTTCAAATGGCAACGATCATTACCTGGACTTCATCCTGCAGTCTATCATGGTGCTAAACATGAAAGAAATCTATGCAATGAGCTGGTGCTTCATGCTGAGCTACTGTGTTTAGCCTCCTTTAGGGAATTTTGAAGAATATATAAATATATATTTGCAGTAATGCAACCAAACTCGGAATTGTTTGCCATAAGTACAGCCTTCCCCAGTTTGGAACTTCTAGGTCAATAATGAGCTTGAGGCCAAGTCTCTCCAAAGTTGAGTTTGACTTGGTAATTATCTCAGCCCAGGCAGTGTGCCCCAAGGATCAGTCTTGGGACCGGTGCTTTTCAACTTGTTCATAAATAACCTGGAGTTGGTGTAAGCAGCAAGGTGGCCAAGTTTGCGGACGACACTAAACTTTTCTGGGTGGTGAAGACCAGCAGGGATTATAAAGAGCTCCAGAAGGATCTCTCCCAACTGGGAGAATGGGCAGCAAAATGGCAGATGTGCTTCAATGTAAGTAAGCGTAAAGTGATGCACATTGGGGCAAGAAATCAAAACTTCACATATATGCTAATGGGTTCTGAGCTGTCTGTGATGGATCAGGAGTGAGATCTTGGGGTGCTGGTGGACAGGTCAATGAAAGTGTCGACCCAGTGTGCGGCGGCTGTGAAGAAGGCCAATTCCATGCTTAGGATCATTAAAAAAGGGATTGAGAATAAAACGGCCAATATCATTATGCTCTTGTACAAATCGATGGTAAGGTCACATCTGGAGTATTGTGTCCAGTTCTGGTCACCACACATCAAAAAGGATATACAGGTGGGCCCCCATATGAACGGAATCGCTATCCATGGTTTCAGTTATCTATGGATCGCAGGGACCCCCCGAGGCTGTTACTTTTTTCCCAGTAAGCTTCATTTCTTCATTAAACAGGAGAAGCAGCCTCTGGCTGCTGATTGCAGACAAGTAGAATGAGACTAAGACCTAGAGAGGCTCTGCAAGGTTAACAGAAACCTTGGAGAGCCTCTCTAGGACTTAGACTCATTCTACTTGCCTGCAATGGAGGTTGCTTCTCTGTTTGTTTTAAGGAAGAAACAAAGCTTGCTGAAAGAAAAATAAGAGCTGAGAGGGCGAGCATGCCTGCCTGCAGGGGAGGCAGGGCAGGGGCCCCTCAGAAAACCATGGAGGGGGTGTTCGCACTTATCCACGGTTTCCATGGAGGGGCCTGGAACATATCCCCAGCGGATATGGGGGGAGTACTGTAGTTGAATTGGAAAAGGTGAAGAAAAGAGCAACCAAATGATTCCTGGCCTGGAGCACCTCCCTTAAGAAACAAAAAGGCTACAGCGTTTGGGGCTTTTCAGTCTAGAAAAAAAGGCTCCTGAGGGGGGACATGATTGAGACGTATAAAGTTATGCATGGGATGGAGACAGTGGATAGAGGGAAATTCTTCTCCCTCTCGCACAACACCAGAACCAAGGGACATGCACTAAAATTGAGTGGAGGGGGAGTTAGAATGGACAAAAGAAAATATTTCTTCACCCAGCGTGCAATTCATCTGTGGAACTCCTTGCCACAGGATGTGGTGATGGCACCTGGACTAGATGCCTTTAAAAGGGGTTTGGATAGATTCATGGAGGAAAAGACCATCACAGGTTACAAGCCATAAGCAACCTCCTGGCTTTAGAAGTAGGAACACAGAAGCATGTGTATAGTCAAAACCTGGAATGGGAGGATTCCAAACCTTATGCTTCTTATGCTCAAGGGGACAGATGCTCAAGTCTGCTTTATTCTATGCATACTTTCTGCTTTCTTCCCCTCTTCTTTTCTAAATCCAGGGAGCAGCAGGCATGCCAGAGGTGGGTGTTCCCACCAACCTCCAGTGATGAAGACTTAAGTCTATGAGGGACATGAGTCTACTCATAGATAAAAGGGGAAATAAAAGGGGACTTGGAGGTTGCAGAGAAATTAAATGAGTTCTTTGCATCTGTCTTCAAGGCAGAAGACCTCGAGCAGATACCGCTGCCCGAACGGCCACTCCTGACTAAAGAATTAAGTCAAGTAGAGGTTAAAAGAGAAGACATCTTAGACTTAACTGACAAACTAAAGATCAATACATCACCAGGCCCAGATGGCATTCACCCAAGAGTGCTTAAGGAACTCAAGAATGACCTGTCCCTTAAAACGGCCACTGTGCCAGAGGATTGGAGACTTGGAGTCAGAGACTTGATCCACATCCCTGCCAACCTCCCACCTGAGGTGACTCATTACCTAGTTTAAGGTTACAAGGAATTAAACTATTAAATTAAATTATGAGAAGCATCATAAGGGACCTATAGTCAAGATCATGAAACTGTGATGGTTAATAATGCTGATATATACATCTGAGGTTTTCCTCTCTTTCTGAGATATATAAAGGATAGAGGGCATTTTTAAAGTACCATATTTTGACATGGATTAGGGGCATCTGTAGTTAAAAAGGAGATGAAAGGCATTCCATAGCCCTCCCCTGGAACAAGCCAAACAGTGTAAACTAATAAGGCTGCAATCCTATGCACTCTTACCTAACAGTAAGCCCCATTGAACATAGTGGGACTTACTTCCAAGTACAGTAAATATGCATAGGGTTGTGCTGTAATCTCCTTGGAATTTAATGTAGAGAGAAGAGGCATGAATAAACATGCATCAAAAAAACATTCTGCCAGGGACAATTGGAGATGAAAGCTTTTATATTCATGTACCTAAAATAAAACAATGTTCATGTTTTCAATGGCTTTTTATGTCATGATCTTTCAGGGACATGAGTCTACTTCATTAGATCTTCAAAGTACGTACATGTGGACTAATTAATACTGGAGGGGGGGTAGAAATCAAATTAACAAGATGGCAAATAGACAATCATCTGCCAATGTTATTTAACAAAGCATTGTTTCTCAACCAAACAGAGACGTAACCACGGTGGAGCGCGTGGTTCACTCGAACCAGGCACTCGGGCGGGCAGGCAGGGCAGTCACTGACGTTGTGTCGGCCCGCCCACCCTCCCTGGAGCCCGTTACGCTCCGAAATGAGCGGAAAACGGGCGGGGGCGCATCTACGTGACGCGAGGGGCGTGTCAACGTCACGCAACGCAGGCCCCGCCCCCACGCGCCAGGTGCCGGGAGGGCGCCCAACATTTCTGCAACCAAATATCCCCCCCCCCCGGCATTAGATTCCATGAATCTACAATAGATTTTGAACATGGAAGAACCTATATTCAAAAAATCTACTGATGTAATTGTGGCATGTGTTCACACACACAAGTGTAATATGATACCCAAATCGTAATTCTAACTATGAATTTCCTGGTTTGTATAATGTTGCTTCTGAAAGTGCATGTTGTTTCAACTTACTTTGGATATAAAATAAGCCATGAATGCGGATGCTATTCTTATTTCATTAAATATGCATGCCAATTAGGGTTGTTTCTAGGTCAATGGAAACCTAAGGCATTCCATTACATTTATGTACGACAGTGTTTGGATAACTGTGGATGTATCCACCTAGGGGGCTCAATGAATTCCTCTTATTTACAATTCAATGCGACACTTGGGCTTCCTTTAGTATAAGAGGAGGGAGATCTTTATTCATATTTGGTATAAATTTCTGTGTCTAACATAACGATCTTTTTTCTGCTGGAAACAGAAAATTATTACATCTCCCTGATAGTTTCAAATCAATAACTAGCAGTAATTGCCTCTTATAAACTCATTTCTGGACTGATGCTGATATTTCAGAGTTCAGCCACCCCCAACCTGCTGCTAAGTAAGCAAAGTATTGTCAGTTTATGACAAATACCGTTAAGTTTATCTGAGTTACAACTATGGCCCAGCAACCAAAACAGATATTAAGAATTATAGTGCAATGTTCCAGCCGCATGCTACGCGCTGCGGCAAGGAGAGTCATGCCGGCCACATGACCATGGAGGCGTCTTCGGACAACGCTGGCTCTTCGGCTTTGAAATGGGGATGAGCACCACACCCTAGAGTCGGACACGACTGGACTTAATTGTCAGGGGATACCTTTACCTTTTACCTAAGCATGGTTACTCAGAAGTAAGTTCCACTGTATTTCGTAGAGATACACACTCCCAGGTAACTGTGTTTAAGATTGCCGCAAGCTGCAGAGGTTCTGGAGCACACATGGCGTTTCCATATTCATATGAGCAGCCCCATTCACTTCCTCTCTAGGATAGCCAATCCTGCCACAGTGGCCACCAGTGTTCCCTGTAAGCTGTGCAGCCGTGCAGCTCTGAGCCAAGCTCTGCACAGCATGGAGCTCAGCAACCTAGAGGTTTGGCGATGATGTGTGATGTCATCACCGAGTGTCCAGGGACAGTATCACAACACAATCGTAACTCTGTGAACCAGAAGAAGGGGTCCGTGCACTGGCATGGACCCCTTAGAGGGAATATAGGGGGCCACCAATGTCAATCTTACCACCACCGCCAAAGCTGCCACTATCAGGAGCATCCTCATCTGAAGCACCTCAACTCATTCCAACCCTGAACCAAAGGTAACAAGGGCAGAGTACTACTGGGAGAGTAGCATAGTCGGATAGCCACCTCCATAGGCCCTGCCTCTTGCAAGGCTTCCTGATTAGGTATCCTCATTGCCTGAACATAGATGCTGGAGGTGGGCTAAAAAGAAGAGGGGAAAGGGACCATGCCTTCAAACGAGGAATAGCAGGGTTTAAAAGCCCAGGGCCCAGACAATGAGAGGAAAAGGCAGGAAATAAGTCTAGGGAATCAGACCTGCCAAGAGAGAGGGTCAGGGGCCAAGCATGTTGTTGCCCTGTTGAAAAGGAGAAGGAAGTGGGTGCAGTATAACCCTCTCCCACCTAGCTGAGGCATCTGGGAAAACTCTCTGCTTTCTACTGTGAATAGGAGGGACCTGCTGACTCTTTTAGGCTAGCAGAAAGGAAAAGGGGAGCCAGCCTAAGGCTCCCCCAATATGGAGGGCTTACCACCCCACCAGTCAAGGCAGGATAGCACGCCCTCACACTTCAAGGAAGGTCTACCTGTACATCCGTTTGTATACAGGAATACTCCTTTACACATACTGTTCCCAGTCTAGCAGCATGCGAATTGCTAGATCCGAATGATTGGTATGTATCCGAGCAGCCATTTTTAGAAGATAAGTGTATGATCACATGTTGCTGGAGTTTATCATAATAACTGTAGTGACTCACAGCCCAATCCTATGTAAGTATCCGACGGGTGGCCCAGGGCTGCCCACCAGATCCTATGCCAATTCCAGGCCACTCTGCAGCGGCACGGAGGTCTACTCGGGAAAAGGGGACGTTTGTCCCCTTCCCCCGGTGTAGAGCTGGGAGGCCCCAATGGGCCTTCTTGGATTTCCGCCAGCTAAATAGATGTCAGAAGTAAGAGGAGGTTGTGTAAAGGCCACGCCGCTGGAACAGAATGGGGATATGGCAGACACCATCCCCGCCCCCTCCCGGGCTGGCACGGCCAATGGCCCCCCTCCCTCTCCGCCTGGACCACCCATGTGGCTGCAGGAGGATTCCTTACCTTCCTTTGGCGGCCGCATGGACGTCCCGGCGACGGAGGGTGGCCGGCCTTGCGCCAGCCGCCCTTTACGGCACATTCGTAGGGCTTCGGGTGACGGAACGCTCGTTCCACTGCCCAAACTTCCAGTAGGTTTGCGCTCCTAGTCATTGTAAAGTGGCTGCAGGTTACTGTGCTTCCTGAAGCAATAAAAGTACGCTCTGTGATTAATTTCTTTAGATGCGGATTATAAGCCTTGTGTATTAACCTATTATTTAGAGCTTTTTTGTATCTATTTACTGCATGCCTGGTTGATTTTCTTTAATGACTAATAAAAAAATATGTGTAGGAGGACGATATAAGAAAAACCACTCTTCAAAGGTTAATTGTTTTTTTTTTAATTTAGTTCTATGATAGAATTCTAATTTTTCTCATGTTTCAGAAGAACTCGATAATTCTGACTGCATAATTAAAATATATAGAAAACATTAATTACACTTGTCCATGTGGCTACATAGCTTGCCTTGCGGTCGTTTCCAATGTATTGGCCACATTTCTCTACATCTCTGTGCTTTGCCCTTATTCTTTCTCTGTTCTATATCTCTTGAGAGAAGAGGCTGGGTTTCAGTATTTTGACCCACTGAACTGTTTGTTGGTTAATTAATTTCCATAGAAGTAAGCCACTAGTTTATTCATGCAGCACTACCGTCAGAATGCAATGCGTTTGCAAAGTTTTGCATATAAAAATATTAAATAATTGTTTCATGGCTACAGTGACTGCATAACTGTGTTATAAAAATTGTCTGCCTACCCTTATGCATTTATGAGGATCATTTTGGATTTTAATGAAATTATTCTAACTGAGTAAACGCTAGGACCAAAATTGAGAGGGAGTTAATTTAAGTTTTTCATTTTAAGCCTGGGAAGTATCAAATATGGAGGAAAAGGTGAGGATGCTTAAATACCTCAGCACTAAAATCAATACTGAATATATTCATAAATTGACAATTACCAAAGACTAAAACATTCATAGCCTAGAATCACAGAATAATTAAGCCATGTGAAGGCATGATAAGAAATTAATTTTTAATATTACATTTTGCTTTTTTATGAAAGGTTTTGCAAAAAATATTCCTTCAATTTTCATTATCAAGTCCAAAGAATCTGTTGTTGGACTATATCGTACTACCGCAGCAGTGCTTTTTAGCATGTGTGCACAGGGAAAAACAATCATGTGCAGAGATCCAGGGTAATGGCCAATGGTGTAACTGTATACAGGGCCGGGGCCAGGCTATTTTGCACACTAGTCAAGGCTAACTACTTGTACCCACCCACCCCGCCCACTTCAATTTTCAAAAACAGATGTCTTGTAGAAAAAAATGAAAAGCACAAAACTTGAAACTGCTACATTTATTTTAAATTGCAAGAATAAGTAATATTACAAGCTTTGAGTATCTTTCTCAAATACAGCATTTTATTCCCAACAATGGCTGCAGTCAGAACACAAGCACACATATGCACACAAGACGGCATCCATCCAGACCGCTCCAAGACCTGCAGAACAAGGTGCTGAAATACATGTACTGTATTCAATGGGGTCATTTAGGTCTCTTCCCTCTTACAGTTCCCTTTGATCAACCTGTGCTGTTTTAATAGAACAAACAGAACAATAGTGAGGGGGGGGGCATCATTTGTCTCCCAACAAGGCAATTGCGAGGTTTATTTAGAAGACTTCTCCAAAAGAAGACTGCCCACCAGAGCATCAATGTGGTACTTCTGCCCCCCCTAAAGAGAATGTTCTCTGCTAAGAGTGATGGTGGCTAAAGAGAAATTGCAAGAGGGAGTAAAAATGACAAAGCCTCTGTGAAATTAACATGATTTCTGACAAGCCAGCAGCCTAACAAGCTGATTACTTTATCCCAGTAGTAATTAACACTTGGCAAAGAAAGCAGCATCTAAAAGCAGCTGACTTAATTGTGAGAGGCAGAAAAGATGCATGTCAAATGTAACCAATTTCATCATCACATGGTGGGAAGCCTCACCTGCACAAAACATTTTGGTGCCTCAGTATGGAAATCATGTGTGAAGAGGACACAGCAGAGAAAAGTACAGTACTCCTCTTTTTCCAGTTAGCATGCCTCACAAATTAGCACTACCACAAGGCATTTGGTTTAATTTTAAAAAATAAAATAACTGGCAGTACATTAATTTAAACAACTATGGTAGCCCATTGAGACAAATGGAGAATGGAAATCAGGGGGAAAGTCTTTCAACCAACCGGTGGCATAGTTATTGGGAGGTGGCTGGGGCGGCACACACTGGGCAGCAGTACCGGGGGGGCTCGCCAGGGAGCTGCCACTCCTCTTGGCGTTTTCGGCGGCTTCACTCTGATCAGAGCGAAGCTGCCGAAAACACTAAGAGGCAAGCTGCGAGCACATGACTTGGAAGAGGGACCCGGAAGTGATGTCATGATGTCACATGACATCATGACGCCACCCAGGCGCCCAATCACCAAGTCCCACTATTGTCCCGATTGCCCGGCTACACCACTGCAACCAACTCTCTTTCAAAATTCTTTTCTATAATTCTTTTACGAATTTGCTTCACTTACAGTGAAATCCTGTGTAGAGATCCAGCGGCGCTCTGGGCCGCACTGCTGCATCCCAGAGAAGTCTACTCGGGGAAGAGGACATTCACCCCCTTCCCCGGGTGTAAACCAGGGCAGGCCCAATCGTCCTCCTTGGATTTCCACCAGCTAAAAAGTTGGCGGAAGTAGGAGGAGACTATGTAACAGCCAAGCCGGCCCAGCGGGGACGGGGATATGGCGGACGCCATCCTCGCCCCCTTCCGAGCCAACTTGGCCAATGTCCCCCCTCCCTCGCCACCCGGATCATCCATGCAGCGGCCGCCGGAGCCTTACCTTCCTCCAGTGGCTGCATGGACGTCCCAGTGGCAGAGTGAGGGCGGCCGGCCTTGCGCCGGCCTCCCTTACTTCTGAGTCATCGCAAACGTGCCTTACGGCACGTTTATGATGGCTTCTGACGACAGAACACTCGTTCTGTCGCCGGATCCATAGTCATAGATCCCTTTCTCGAAAGCCCGTCATTACTGACTCTAGGGGCAGTGCTCATCTCCGTTTCAAAGTCAAAGAGCCAGCACTGTCTGAAGACGCTTCTGTGGTCATGTGACTTGCACTGGACCAAATTGGATGTGACAATAGAGGTGTTTGACTACCTCTCTATTCTTTTAAGACTTTTTGTAAATAGAAATTTTAGGAAGAGGTCTAATTCAGATTTGGTCCATGGCATGAGAGGAAGGGTTTAATTCTTCACCTTTTTCCCAATTAAAATAACCTTCTTCAAACTGCTACTTCTCCTGGTACAAAAACATGGATAGATATATGTTTTTCTTTTCTTATTTTGAATTGTTTCAGTGTTTTAAACCAATCATTATTCTATGTATTTGCACAAAGAAATAAACATAACCTAAGCAACGAGATATGGGGGATCAGAGTGTGCTTAGATGTTTAGAGTGAAGTTAAAAACAACAATAACAAGATACCACAACACATTTATGTCTAACCTAATTCCTGGAATTTGTATTTAAAGTACGGCAAAGATATTGCAATCTAACAGCCCAATCCTGCATAAGATCCACCGCAGCGCACAAACCACCCAGCGCAGGTCTTACCTGTGGCGCAGTCTGTGGAGTGAGCGGCGCTGGCTTCGGCGCTGGCAGAGCACTTGCTCCACCGGTGCAATTCTAAGCAGGATTGTGTTGTAAGGCTCTGATCTTATCTTGCTAATGTTTATGGAAAGCTTGCCAATGAAATTACTGTACGAAGCTTTAAATGTCCATAGAGATTTTAAAAAAAAAGTGGGGCAAAGACGAAATTCAATAGGTTTCACATGCTCCCTTATTGTTAGCATCAGATGAAATTCATGGTTAGTAGCTGGACTGCAGTCTGTGTAGCTACAATTCAATAATCAAAGGTCCACTTAAGGTTTAGCAGCTTGCATGCTAAATAGAAGTTTTCTACCTAAGAGGGAAGATCATTGGTAAACAATTAATTAATTAGAATATTTCATAACGTATTTTGCTTTTGGCATTCTAAACTTCCTTTAGCATATTGTCTTATTTAATTTTACAGTTCAAAGTGTTAACTAGACAGTGAAGACTACAAAGTAGCATATTACTCTGCGACTTCTATCCAAATTCGTGTTTGTTGAAAAATGAAAGGCTGAAGAAAGGAATCCAGGTGCAAGGGATTGAAGTGATAAGGAAACCTTTGGAGACAGGGTAAATGATTTCTCAAAAGGACCATCCAGTTGTAGTCAAATTTGGGACCATGTTCTTTGAGCAACAGTCTTTATTTAATATCCATATTTAAGTATAAAGAGCCTTTGAAACAAGAAATAATTTTGCTACTGCCAACTGCCTTTGAAAATAGTGCTCTGGGTCGAATGACTTAAAGACTTTTTGTTTTAATTCTCTTCAAGGGTTTCTTCAAAGAATCCTATGGAACTAATGCAATGAAGACTTCAGGATCCAACAGGCTCTTGTGCATTTTTTCCAACGTGATTTGATGGAGTAACATAGCATTGAAAATTATGCTTCTTCTCCCCAACCCAGTATAATATGCACATTGCTATTTTATATATATTCTCAGGAACAGCAGTTCACTAGAGCTAAATTCAGCCTTTTAGGTCCCAATCCTATGGGAGCCTTCCACTGATGGAACTATCAGCAGAAGACTCATCAGCAGAAGGTCCATCAGCAGAAGACCCTCTCTGTTGGCACTGCAGAAACAAATGACAGCACACACCACCGAAGCACCCGGCCACCGCCAGAAGAGGTACATTGGCAGCAAGGGTGGACAGTGGGCAGGGGGAGGGAGAATGACGGGGCATTTCAGGGGACGAACTGGGGTGTGTCAGTGGTGGATCTGCGCATTGGATCTTATCCCCCATTTTTCAGCTCGCCCCACTCCCTGGCTCTCCTTGGACTTATACCAGCTATATAGGACAAGGAGACTCATAGGCCATCAGGGGGCCTACTCAGAGGTAAGGGAATACCCTTGATCACCCCTCACCAGTGGCGTCGCTATTGTGAAGCAAGGATAGCAGGACGCCATGAGGTGATGCGCGCACAGAGGTGACGCACGCACGCGCGTGACGCGCATCACCTCCCCTGCACGCGTCGCCTCCGATTCAGAAGACGTCCCCAGAGCCAGTTCCCAGCCTCAGAGGGGCCTTCCGAGGCTGGGAGCCGGCTCCGGAGACGTCTTCCCCAGCTGACGCGCCAGGGCCTTCTGACGAAGGCTCTGCGTCACAATGGAATTTATACCATTTTTCACGCATGCGCAGACCGTTGCTGAGGGAAAAGGGCAGCCCTTTTCCCTCAGGAACGGTCTGTGCATGCGCGAAAAACGGTATAAATTCCGTTGTGACGCAGAGCCTTCGTCAGAAGGCCCTGGCGCGTCGGCTAGGGTGGTTGCTCCAAAGCTTTCTCCCGGCCTCGGAGGTTCCGAGGCCGGGAGAAGGCCTTGGAGCAGAGCCGGCTGCAGGGGGGCAGCACCTGGGGGGGCGCCCGGGGCAGCGGCCATCGGGTCCCCCCAAAAATTGCAGCGCGGCCTAATGGCCGTGCCAGATTAAAACTTAGGGGGCGGGGATGGGGGGATTAGGGTGATGCGCGTCACCCCGCCTTGGGGCAGCGCGCATCCTAGTGGCGCTGCTGCCCCTCACCATCACCTCCATGGCATGGCTGAATGCTTCACAGTAATAGGGGATAGGATTGGGCACTTAATTTTGACTCAGTGTTTATTTAGCTGCAGGAAGAAGCTCTTGCAACTTGCAAGTTTGTGACTTGCAGGAAGAAGCTCTTGTGACTTGCAAGCTCTTGCGAGTTTTTCATCTAAAGAAAACTAGCTTTGCAAAGACAACCCTGAACTTCCCATTATTTGGGGGTGCAGAAAACAAACTTAGACTAAACACCTACGTAAATAATAATAAAAAATGTCAACACGACTCTTGGTCACACTAGACTTCTGGTTGCCTTCCTCATGCCTATTGGAAGTCAGTATGACAAGCAAAATGCACAGGCGATGCCCAGTAGCATAGGGTCCCCCTTTGAGCATCTGTAGTATTAGCCAAGGGTAATTATGCAGTGAGAGAGAGTAGCCTGCCTGCCCATTCAGGTGAGTGAAGCACTTTACAGCCCATTGAGGGGCTCATTGGTTTTGCTGTAGCTGCTCTCTCTGGCTATAGTAAATCACAGCCTCAGCTGTGGTCCTTGCACCTCAGCATTAATCTCCACTACCTTTTCCTCAACTCTCAGAGATTCTCTTCCCCTCTCTTGTTCAAATCAGGAACCTGCACCTCCCTCTCAACCTCTGGGGCCGTTTGGGTATGCAGGCCATTCTGCATAGAATGATAGCTGCTTCTCCTCTGCTTTCTTCCCCTGCTTTATCTTCCTCAAGACACTGCAGCATCTCCTTAATTGTGCTAGTAATTTAACCTTTTAGAATATTGCTCTTGTTTATTGTTCTTTTCCCCTCCCCATAACTGTACATTTATGCCCGGAAATAATATTATTGTTTGTAAACGGGTACTTTTGTGACTAGCCTTTTGCAAATGCCAATATCTGTTTGGGGTGCTATGAGCCCACAACCCAAAGACCCGTGTTCCATGCAAATTGGAGTACACATGTATAACCATATACACATGAGCACATGTGGTAACAATGGTGGACCAATGGCAGGGTAGGGGATGCACTTCTGTTCCCAGTCCAGGAGCTTAAGGAGTGTAGCACTTAACAGAGCCAGCTCAAAATGATAAATATGCAAGCAGTCATATTGACCGACATCTCACCTCTAAAGCAGTGGTTGTTGCTGTTTTGTGTGTGTAAAGATTAAAGAACAATATAAAAACACACTTTACCAACTACACTGGCAAATCATTAGAAACCATAAAGGGATTACTAGAGGCCTATGGTCACCATTATGGCCCATCTGTGTGCTATATGACAAGCAAAATGCACACGGGCAAAATGCCCTTGGTTCTTGAATCGTCCTCATTTCTGTTCCATGGACTCATGTTTCTCCTTTCAATACCCTCTTGTTTCTATGCCCATAATGTCATATGTCCCTTTCCTTCATGTTCCTGCTTATTCTTCCCTTGCCCATGCTGTCATATTTCATCCGTTCCTCCTTTCCTTGGGTCTCCAGCTTACCCTGCCCCAGTTTCCCTTTTTGTGGCCCCTGCTACCTTCATCCTTATTTGAGGCTTTCTCCTTTTCTTCAAACCTCTCATCTTCCTTCAGGTGCACTGAGATATCTAGCCTTGGGCTGTATGACCCTTCTGTGATATCAGAACAACTCATCCAATGGCAGCTAGAGTAGCCTACGGTCCTGTGCCTTTCAGTTCCTCTGTGACATAAGAAAACCACAGCCCATTTTTTCTGCCGAGGGCTTGATCATCATCGCTATCTCCACAAAATCCCTGTAGCACACTGCAATATAGATGGCTATTAAACAAATAGCCTACCATAGAGTATATGTTTTTCTCCTCTGTGGGTAACCTTATTAGACACATAAATTGCAGAATAGGCACTAACCAAATGCTACAGTAAAACATCAAACTCTGGTCAGATATATCATTTGAATCACTTGAAGCAAATGAGCTTTGCAGATACCACTCATGGCTGAAAGTCAGCACAAGCAGAGTTACTAGTTGTGAGAATCAGGCTTGAGTCCTACCAATTTTTGTCCGTACAGTTTGTTTCTGAGTAATGATTTTAGTATCACAACAACACATCTATCAGTATCGCTTCTATTAATCTCTTTTGGACACAGCATCGAGCGGTTGCCTGCACTGCTATGGAAGTAAAACCATAATCTGATATTGCCAAATGAGTTTTGCAAACTTGGTTTTACTCTTCGTGGCCAAAATACTGCTAGGATATCATAAGTCAATTAGCCCAACATCCTACATCCAAGAACGTTAATAGAATCACATGTTGTTAATTCATTGCCTAGGGAGAGCATGCCAGGGTCAAATTAGATGGGCCTGCAGATGTGTGCAATGAAAGTATGCTTGCATGCGCAGACCGTTTTAAGGGCAAAAGGCCCTCAAAACGGTCTCTGCGCATGTGCGAAAATTCTAGAAATACCCGGATGAACGCGCTGCATGGGCCTTCTTTCAGAAGGCCCTGGAGCGCTGGCGGGGCCAGACGCTCTGAGGCCGGCTCCCGGGCCGGCCTCGGAGCGTCCGGAGGGCGACGCGGGAGCGTCACTAGGGTGACGCACGCCCCCCCTGCCTCGGGGTGACGTGCGTCCTAGTGACGCTACTGGCTACCACTAACCATGAAACTCAGCTTCTTTCAAAAGAAGATAGAATTTATTATATATAGGGACAGTTCCAGGGATTTAAAGAACAGGGGAAAAGAGATTACCAATCCTACGCAGGTTTTGAGTACGAAGTCTGTCTAAACAGCAAGGGCAGGGCAGCACAGTTCCAGGTTCCAGGAGAGACAAATTTCCCAGAGCAAAAAAGGTGCTCCTTTGAGCCAAAAAGTTAGCTCCTCTGAGGGTGAGGGCAGCTACCCGAGCAAGAGGGCTCAGCAAGAGGCTTCCTGACCACAGGACAAAATGGAAAATGTGGAGGCTTTCAGCAGGGAAGAAAATGCCACCAAAATGGGGGGGGGGGCTCTATAGGGAAGAGACCACCAAAACACACCGCAGGATGGGCACCTTGGCAGATGGCAAGATTTTAAAAAGACACTCAGCATGGACACCTCTACTGGGGAGATTACCTAAAATAGAGGTGGTTTCTACTTGGAAAGAAGCCTTAAAGCACAGCATGGACACTTCCAGAGGGTTTACAAGTGTCAAAGTTTTGCTTCCAATGTAGGGTCAGTTATAGGATTTTGCACAAAGGAAACAAAAGCATTTTTGGGTGGACAAAGAGGTCTGGAGCTTCTCTTTCATTATGCAGCATCGTTTCTTGGACTTGATTGGGCTTGAGTGTGTCCTTCCAGGAGCCTTCCTTCCCCGTAACGGCCCTTAAAACCCATTTCTGACTGTAGGTGCATTTGCGCACCAATTTGTTAATGCAGGATTTTAAAAAAAATGCCCCCAAGGGCAACACACATTTTTGTGCATGACCTTAAAAACTAGGGTTGATGATTTCATGGGCCCATCTGATTGGGTAGCTTACAACTTACTGGGCATCCCAATCTGCCCTTTGACACCTCTGTCCTTTGGTCAGGGATGCTTGGATGCCCAATCAGCTGTTACATGCCAGTCCTAGCAGGCAGGCAGGCAGGCAGGCTAGGGTTTATTGTTTGTGGGGAAGCCAGACATGAAGTCAAACAATTCACAAAATGACCTGCTGGCTGTCCCTTGTGGTCAGCAATGGTGCTGAATTCAAAGCTTCTCAGGAAAGTATCACAGGTCAATGGCTACTCTAGCAGGCAGTCTCAACAATCCCTTTTAGGATACAGAGACATCACAGAAACCTCTGCGAGGTTAGAAGTGTCTAAAAAAAGTGGGGAAATGGGGAAAAACCAGGGGTTATCACCGCACAGATACAGTACATAGAAATTGTCCACAATTACAGGAAGGTGTTAAATGCATTCAAATCTAAATAAATAAGAGTGGAATTCTGAAAAAAAAATAAACCACAGCTCATTTGTTGGATGTGAGCCATCATCTTCATCTCATACCCAGAAGCAAGTGCTGCATTTTCCCACAAGACATAATGCAATGAAATTACATACAGTCTTTGATATGGCATGATATTTTTCTTCTCTTTGATTGTACCTTTGCTGAGCTGATATTGGTCAAGCAACAGGACACCATGCTATTATGGTCCAATTACTGTATGCCCCCCATCTTAAAATACAACTCAGTCACTTTGCCACAAAACACAACATTGCCCTGTCATTGCAGGGATGTTCTGCAGCATAGCAGGAAGATACACCAGTACAGTTATTAGGACAGGGCTATTTGGGAGCATGACATCTTTATTGCTTGCAGCCAACAATAACCATAAAGTGTGTTTTTTTCCCCTCTATAGAGCCAATTATCATAGAACACTTGTAACATGAAGTTCACATTGGCTCTCTAGTTAAAAGCAGTGGAACATGTTTAAGCTGGCTTTCATTATTTTTGTACGGCCACACCGATTAACCTAATCTAGGCTTGAGGTTCTCAGCATCCAATCTCCAGCTAGGGAAAGCTAATGAACTGGTAGAATTAGCTCCTGAGACGGTTAGATCTTGAGAGCTAATCTGGTCAACTAATCCAGAGAGCTAATCTGGTCAGCTAATCTGGTCAGCGTCGCTCTTCCAGTCTCAGGTGTCACAAATGTGCCATAAGGCATGTTTGCGTCACCCGGTGAGGAGGCTGCACCAGCTAAGAGGCCGCTGCCAGCCTCCCCACCCCACATCCTTCAGAGCACCTGCTGGGGGAGGTCGGTTCTCTGCCAGGTGGTGGAGGGATGGAGGAGGGCAGAACGGGGCATTCTGGGTGTGGTGAGATTGGTTGGCTGGGCCTGGGAAGAGGGAGGGATCATCGGTGCACAGGATGCACCAGTGTTGCTGCATCGCAGGGCACAAAGTTAGACAGAATTGTGTTCTATAAGTGTTCAATTTGTAATTTTTAAGAAACCGTGAAATTATGAGTGACATGTTTCTTTCCTTCTTTTCTGGCTGGAACTCTTGATAAGAGTGTAAAAATATTTACACTCTTCTAATTTTTCTTACTCAATATGGATCTTGTACTCATATCACCCTAAACACTGCTGATATTGATTATCTACGCAGACTGAAACATCTGCTTAATTTGATCGAGTTCCAGTTCCCTGTCACAATAATTAGTTGACCTGTTTCTGGGAAGTGAATATTCTAACTAGAACTGAGAGATCAGTCAAAGCACCAGCCTGTGATTTCATTAGCCTGAGAGAACACTTGCACAAAAAGCAGAGTAGTAAACCGGCTGAAGTGAAATGATATTAGGCCCTGGAGCCCTTTTAACACAAGCTACAAACTTGTTTTTAAAACTGATTCACTTTCTTTTTCAGGCAGTCATACTTCAAACACAATGCATAATGAGTTGCTACATACTTTTTTTTTTTTTGACTAATGCAAAAAGGCATACAGCCCAATCCTAACTAGGGTTGGGCCAGTGCATGGAGGGATTTACAACAGTGAAACAGAATTTTCCTAGTGCTGTCACAAGAACTGGCAGTGCCAGAGAAGCGCCAGGGTAGCCCTTCGCCCCACCAGTGCCCGTAAGCCAGCATGGGGGGGCATGGGGTGGAAACGGACAGAATGTGGGTGGAAGTTGGAACAGGGAGGAGATTGGGACCTGGGGGGGGCATGTTGGGATCAGACACAGGGCAGGTATTGGCAGCAATTTCACCCCAACACGCCTCCTTCCCTCTAACTTGCATAGCTAAAGAGCTGGCTTAGGTCTGAGTAGACCCATTGGAGACCATGAAGGAGCAGAGGTGAAATTTTTATTTACCTCTCTGCCCCGCATGGTCTCCAGCTACCCACCGGATGCAGCGGAGCCCGTGCTGGTGCCGCTGTGCCCTTCAGGCAGCATTTAGTTCATAGGTGGCCAACCCACGGCACGGGTGCCACTTAGTGGCACGCCGAGCCTTTTGAAGTGGCACGCATTGCTGTTCCTGCTCGAGCCAAATGCTGAAGTCCCTCTCTCTTTCTCAACCCCAGCGCACTTTTCCAAGCCTGTGACACTAGAGGAGGTCTCTGCACCCCACTGTGCCTTATTCTTCTTGCACTGTCACTGTGCTTTAAATATTTTCATTACCTTAGATTTATTTGTTTATTTATTATTTACCGTATTGTCCCAAGCATAAGACGCACCTGATTATAAGACGCACCCTTAAAGTTTGGTGCTACTAAAAAATGTTAATTAAATCACTGGCATTAAATTGCAACAGCCTGATTATAAGACGCACCCCTAGTTTAAAAACTTAAATTAGGAGAAAAAAGTGAGTCTTATACTCAGACCAATACGGTATTTATTTAAGTGGCACGCTCAAGATTATCTACATAAAATGTGACACATGGCGTGCCATGGGTTGGCCACCACTGATTTAGTTAGTCATAAATCTCATGAAACCATTTCAAAAATCATTTCTCAGGTATCTTAACATCTTAGTACAATAGCATGAGACATATATTATGGTGTAGACCTCTTTCAATCCTGCAGCCAAGTGTGATTAGAAATGACAGGATGGTGATCCAGTTTCTATGGTCTTGGTACCTTCATCTTTCAACCCAAGGATGCCATCTCAAAAAACCTGGGATGAAAGATAGCAACTGGTTGCCTTTGGCAATGCAAGCATTAAACCCTCTTTGCCTAGAAGCAATTAATTAAGGACAGGGTCATAAGAACAGGATTTTAGACCCACATTATCGATTGACATGCTGCAGTTATCCAACAGAAAGAGACAGCATCAGATCTGGCAAACCACAGCTCACCACAGTAGCTTCAGGCTCATCTCTACCATGAAGTGGCTGCAAAAGGAAGTCACAGCAGAGCTATAACGATCCTCGAGGAAGTCTCCCCACGAAAACTGTGAACTTACCAAAGAGTTTGCTAAAGCCATGGAAAGACGTAGTACTAGTGCTCTTGTTGTAAACCGCTTTTATTGATTTTCTAAAGAGACGCAGAGGATGGATATCAGGATCTAGAGTAACCCCCCTGTCCAACTTCCTCACCCCCATTTCCAACATGAAAAGATGTATGTTGTACGTACATGAAAACAAGACAAAATTCTTTCTCCCTCTGAGCCTTAAGGGACTTCAGGAAGCGACACTCTGCACTTGGAAAGCAGCCAGCATCACAGAGCAGTTAAACAGGCTCCAGGCAAGGTTTCAGTTCCCAAAGAAGTCTAAACAGTCACCCTGAACGTCATGAAACTTGCAGCATGTTTTCACTTTGTGCTTGGCCACCTGCTCCATAGCAGCTAGAAGAACTAACACGCCCATGTTCACTGTTCAATTTCTGGAGCGCTGGTTAACTTTCAGCATTATTGGCACTCAGCTGCTAGTAGTATGGCTCCCTGAAAGCAAATTCTGTGAGCGACTGACATCTCCCAAATCCTGAAAACAGACCCCAGTAAAGCATGTGGCTTGAAGGCGTGTGCTGTGTGTAGTGTCATGTTAATTCTTTCCACACTTCTTTCTATTTTCACAGACAGGAAAGATAGCTGCACAATATCAAAGCATGTGTGAATTTGTCCCTGTTGCTCTACTTCACTAATATGCATCATCCATGGATATCCCTAATACTAGACAATGGGATGGCATCCAATATACGCATAGGAGGATTTTCTGCTGGATTAGCCTCAGGCATAAATCATAGGGTGAGCTTCTTATAACGGTCAAGGCAACCGTCCATCCTAGTGGATGAAGGGGATCAAATTCAGTGTTCCATTTCTGGTGAACATCTTCCAAGTGTAGCAGCACAGCATTTTTATATATACATATGTAGGAAGATTTTTGTCCATTTAAATATGGAAAAGGAATGAAATACTGTATACTCACTAATGTAGGGAACGGGCAGCCCTAAGGCCTCAGCGGCACAATTCAGTCACAAAAGCAGCCTAAATGCCTTAGGCTGAAGTTAGGACCGAATTGTGACGTTGAGGCCAAATTTGTGCAGCAATTGTGACGTACGTACGACGAACGTACGACGGACGGAGCGCGCATGCGCACTATGGGCGCCGGCACAATTCCGTCCTAAGTTCGGCCTAAGAGTGGGCGTGCCATGGGCGTGACGGGGGCGTGACGGGGGCGGTTACAAATTTGGGTCGGATTCCAGACACTGGAGAGCTCCGACACGCCCCCTCGAGCACAGCTACAGAACAAAATTTAGGTCGACAAAAAAGGTGGACACAAATTTGAGGAGACCCATAGGAGCCATTTTACCTTACCCACTCCAGCCCTCTCCTGAAAAGTTCTAACACCCTACTCCTGAGTTATGCCTGAGTTAGGATGGCATAGCTGCAGCACAACTCTGGAACCGGACACAGATAGTTACCCTATCAGCACCCAGCCTCTTTCCCACAAAAGCCCAGCCCCAGGCCTTCAGTCTCTCTCTCTCTCTCTCTGAGCACGTGTGGGGTTCTGTCCCCCAGCAGCCACAAAGTGGGACTTTGTCGGTGGAGGGCAAAATTCACAAACACCCCACTTCTCTCTTCTCTTCTCCTCTCTCCTCCCTGCCCCCCTCTAGGGCAGAGAGGGCTGTTCTGGCTCTGGCCAACCTGTTTACAGCTGTGCCTGGGCAGCTGCCTCCATACAAGTGTTTGCTAACCCATGTCTTTCTCCCAGCCTCTCTCTCCCCCCCCCCACAGGCAACAACACCAGCAGGTAAGAGCAGGGTCTGGGATGGCATGTGTTATGACTTCTGCCTGTTCATGCCAATATATGTTTGACTTTAGCCTGTTCATGCCTATATGTAGGACTTCTGCCTGTGTTCGCCTTTATGTAGTACTTCTGCCTATCAGCACACATATATATGATAGCTGCCTCTTTACCAATGTGTCCTCTGATAGCTGCCTGTTGCCATGTGAGCAGACAAATATGTGTTTGTGTAAATGTGACTTGCCTGTTAACAAAGGTGTGTTTACTAACCCGCAGCCTTGCCCCCACAGGGCCTACAACAGGTCAGTTATGATAGGCTAGCCATGTTTGTCACCCTACAGTTGTGCTGTGTTTTCTCTCCCTCACTGTTGCCCTTTGCAGGATCATGCCCTTCTGAAGTCCAGGTAAGCTCCTCACACTGTGGCATGCTCGTTATACCTAGCAGCTGTGTAATCTGTTCTCTCCCTGCAGGCTTTTGCAACCGACACACTGGCTTGTCTTCAATGGCGACTGCTACTACACACCGGCTGAGATGTAACTCCCCCTTGTTTTTTGTCTCCCCAGGAACGTCCACTACCACCTACCTTCCTGGGAGCACCCCTGGGGCTCCAGGCAGGGTGCCCCACTGTCGTCTGCCTCGCTGCTGCCAGAGGTCAGGGAGCCAGCCCTGCAGCCCTCGTCAGCTGCTGCTGCTGCTCCACCTTCCTGGCTTCCTACTTGCTGCCCCTCCCCTTTCTATGGAGCAGGCTGTGGTTCCACAGGGGAAGAGCCTGCGTCTCCAGGTCCATGGGGCAGGTGTGCTGCTGCTGCTGCTGCTGCTGCTTTCAGATTGGCTGCTGTGACTACCACTGGCAGCCTCGCCTGGTCATCCCTGCTACCGTTGCAGAACAATAAAGATGCCCCTCGGGCAGAGCCCCCTTGTGCCCAATGTAACACAAGCATTGCCCCCACACACATAGACAGCCCCCAGCACACAAGCCCCTGCATGAATCCCATCCAGGGACTGCCACTTCCTTCCCAGGGAGACCACAGCAGGGGGGCTGCCAGACCCTCAGGGCTCAGAGGGGAGTGGGGAGTTGGGGGGCCTCTCAGGCAGGCAAACAATGACAGGCGACACGGCGCCCATACTGGATCCGCTTGCGTCCGCCACGTCTGTGGAGAGCCCTTTCGGCAACCAGGGCTCTCACCCGCCCAAGGTCCGCCCGTCAACGGCGTCCATTCCGCCCAAGGTCCGCCCGTCAACGGCATCCGTTCCGCCCAAGGTCCGTCTGCATAAGAGGTGCCCATTTCTGCATTGCCTTCATCTGCGAAGTGACCTCTGTGTCCCTATTGGTCTCTGCAGACCCCTCTCCCTGTATCCCTCTCCCACCAGCCTTGTTGTCTGTCTGTTTCTGACCCACCCGTGCTCCCCCAGCACCCATTGTCTGCCTACCTGTGTGTCTGCCTCCCCTCCCACTCCCTGATGATGGAAGCTGGCAACCCCCCACCCCGCCAGAGCGTCTGCCGTGCGGCACCGACGTCGCCCCATCTGGGGGTGTGATGAGCTGCATGAGCCCTTCACGCTCGCAGCAGACAAGCCCAAGGCATCTGTCGGTCTTGGCCAGGGCACAGAGCAGAAGGCACGCTGGGATGCCTTCTTTGTGGGCATTGCACCGGCCCTGGAGGCCCAGGGCTTCAGGCAGCGCACGGGCAAGTCATGTCAGAGGCGGTTCCAGACCTCATGCGTCCCCCCTTGTGTGTGACGTTCCCACCCCCCTCCTTCCCTTCTCTCCCCCGCTCACCCCCCCATGAATCCCACGTGCAGCCTCAACGTGGTTTGGGGGTGGCATCGCCTTCTGCAGGAGGGAGGGGACAGCCACTCTCCCCTGCAGCAGGTGGCTACTGCACAGGGTGCCCTGTGGCAGCTGGCACAGGCACTTCGCTCACCTGTCACCTGCCCTGCGCCCACCACATGACTGGCGCAACCCCCATGCCTGCGGCCGGCCCCTTTGGGACCGGGCTGCGACAGACACTGCGGCAGCTGCCATGGATGGACACTGGCACATGCAGACAGAGGCCTGCACATGCACAAGCCAGACGCCTAGCCTGGAGAGCCTGCCTGCCTGCCTGGGAGGTAAGTGTTGCCTGGATCCTGGGGTGGTGTTGGCCTAACTCAGTCATAACTCAGGCCTAACTCAGGCACAAATTACGCCAAACTTAGGCCACTCTTAGGCCAGATTTGCGGAGGAGTTGGGCTGGACTGGGCCCAGTGATGAATAAAGGGCATCTGGACTAAACCCAGCCTGTGAGCTGTGTTTGAAGTACAGTCAGACCTTTTTATCCGCTGGGGTTCTGTTCCTGGAACTACAGTGGATAAGAAAATCACTGTTATATGAAATCGGGGGGGGGGGGGTTTGGCAGTGGTGCCACATTACCTTTTTACCAGCATCTTCGCCGCTTCCCTCCTTCTGAGTTTGTTTAAGCTGACTGAAAAAACAAAAGCCACTACTGGAAGCAACCTGTAAATGGCGCCAGAGACTCCCGGCTGCATGTTTCAGTGGTTTGGACATGCGCAGGAGGCTGGAAGTGGCTGGCAGGCCACCGACAATGCTGAAAAAAGAGGTAATGTATAGTGTAGTTGGACTCCCTCTTCTACAGTTTTGCCATCCGTATTGAGTCAAATCCATGGATTAAAAAAACGTGGATAAAAAGGTCCGACTGTACAGATGCTACCAGGACACAAAGGGAAAGAGTCCAAATTCATCTTGCAAACTGAACATGGCTTAAATAAGTCAGTGCAGGTTAATGCAAGTTAATATTAATCGTGCCAAAGTATAAAAGCCCTGATCAGCCCATACCCACTACATTATTGCCTGACCTGCTTAGCTTAATGTTTGGGTTGTCCAACTAAGGCTGCAATCCTTTGCATTCTGCATTTATTTCTGAATAGACATGCATAGGATAGTCACTAAATGTGGAGGACAGCTGCTTGACAACATTTGGTCAATCTACATGTATATTGGTGCTGCCAGGTGTTGGGATTTTGGTCTCTTATGTTCGTTGTAGTGTTACTGTTGGTTCCCTAAATCACTCCAGCAGGCTTGGAACACTTGAAAAATGCAACCGGAAACTACTTCCAGTCGGAAGAATGAACCATGAATGATCCATGAATAATGAAAAACTTCAAAAACACTCATAACGATGCTTATATATGTTAATGCCTGAATTATAGTCATGACATTCAATTATTGTAGAAGACGGTATCTGAGTGGGGTTTTTTTATGATCGTTGGAAAAATGAGTATACGCAATTTTGAGTTGCCCTGAATCTCTAGAAGGAGAAAGGCAGGGTAGATTTTTTTTAAATAATCATATTTCTATAAAGATCAGAAATATACAGAAATGGAGCAGCTCCCCAGTTTAAACACTGACATGGCATAGTTGTACATTTTGAGAAAATGCCTCTTGATAAAAGTATTAAACTCTCCTTCAGAACCAACTAGGCATATTCTGCAGCACGCTTTGTTATTCTTGAATTACCCTGTTTCCCTGAAAATAAGACCTCCCCTGAAAATAAGACCTAGCGTGGCTGATTATACAGATCTGTGCCGGGGCCAACTGCTCAGTGCGGCCACTGGCACTCTACTGTACTGAGCCTCAGAAGCGTCACTGCGTCCGACTGCCTTTTCGCAGAGCCCTGTGAGCTCAGCTTTTTTCCTTGCAGATCATCGCCTTTTTTCCTTCTACCAGCCTGCTGGGTTCCCTTCATTTGTCTTCCCCCCCTCCCATCACCTCAGACCTACTGTGCCTGTACGGGGGCAGAGTGTTTGTGTGCCACAATCAGTGCGAGGGGCCTCAGTTAGCGGCGGCCGGCTGGTCGCGCGGCTGGAGATCTGAGGGGAAAGAGAACAGGATCTTCGTGTCGGGGGACGGCGCGGCTACTGCCGACGAACATCAGGTGGTCGAGGCTGTCTCCCGTTGCTGCCTCCCGTTGTGAGCACTCCCCTGCCTCCTCGTCATTGCTGCCCTGTGCGGCCGAGTCCCAAGGCGTGCTCGCATTCAGCTCCACCCGACAACATTGTTGACGGCCGCGTGCCTGCTGGCGCATTGGCCTCCTTCTAACACGCAGAGAGCCAGTAAGTGGGAGAGAGAGAAGGCAAGGTGAGGAAGAACGCTTCGTACTCCCACGGTAGCTCCTGGGTTAGCCCGATTCCTTAACAGGGCAGAACGGCCCCATTTATTCCCCCCACCCCCCATTGAGAAGGCAATTAAAGTCACAGTAGCAGTTACCATAACAGCTTCACAACTGTAGATACAGATACAGGAGAGGCATTCAGTCAGTGTGTGATGCAAACCGTGGTGGCTTGCATCACACACTGACTGAATGCCTCTCCTATATCTGCACAACAAAAGAAAATGGCAGAGATAAAGTTTCATTGTGTTTGAATAAATGTAAATTGTTGTACATAAAATTGTTGTACATAAAAAATTTTCTGTGATTTTTACTGGCACTCATAAATATAAGACCTACCGTGTTTTGGGGGAGCCAAAATTAATATAAGACCCTGTCTTATTTTTTGGGAAAGAGGGTATTTGTACCTAGGCTGCAATTCTATACACACATTTTTGGAAGTAAGCCAAACTGAACACAATGGAACTTACTTCTGAGTAGGCACGTATGCATAGGCATGCACTGTTAAAGGTGTTAGGTGGTCTGATTTCCTTCTACACACAGATCATATCCTCTTAGTGATTTTTCTATGAAAAAAATAATCATAATAGCCTTGGAACTATTTGGATAACAGATAAAATTATTCCATACTAGAAAAGACTTAACGTTAACATGTGCGCATATAATTCACATTCACATCTTGAAAGTGAAAATAAATGCTAAACTAATGAATGAAGTGAAAGAAAATGGCAATAGCTTATGAAAGTAAAGTGAAAATAGCAATAGGTAAATGTATCCCCTGCTTGAAAACCAGTCGTGACTGACTCTAGGGTGCGGTGCTCATCTCTGTTTCTAAGGCCGCAGAGCTAACGCTGTCCGAAGACGCTTCCATGCTCATGTGGCCGACGTGACTAACGGAATGCTGTTACCTTCCCACCACAGCAGTACCTTTTTATCCACTTGCAATTTCTTGCTTTAGAACTGCTAGGTTTGCAGGAGCTGGGACAGGAGACGGGAGCTCATTCCATCATGCGACACTCGGGTCTCGAACTGCTGTCCTACTGTCCTTCTGGTCTGTAGTTCAGTGTCTTAACCACTAAGCCACTGTGGTTCTTGAATAGCAATAGCAATAGCAATGATGATAATAATGATGAAATATATTCAATTATGAAAACAACAATAGCTGATGATAATGCTGCAAATATGAAAATAGCAATAGCTGATAATGATTCCGGCTGGGAGGGCATGGCAGGCTGACAACTCCGCCGATCTCTCCGTATTGACGGAGTACATCTGATGGACTTAATTACTCTACCCCTGGATTGAAAGGGTGTACGAAGAGATAAACTACATTTCTTTAAATCGCCCCCATTCTGACACTTCAAGGCAAAGGCTCTGAAGCTTCGGATCGGTCGGCGAGGAAGAAGGATAACAACGAGCTCAAGTCACAGATGAACCGGAAGCCAAGCCACCTCCCATATGCTTTGCTTTACTTAGGCAAGAGGCATAGAAATGATTTATGAACTGAAGAAATTAGCCGAGATAAGAGTTAATGTTAAAAATAATTTAATACGTTGCGAAAAGACGAAGTGTACGTTCGAAAGTGAAAGTTTCTAAAGTGGAGAGTTTTATCTATTTTTTTCTGTACTTATGGAAGATTAAAACAGTAAGAGAAGGAGAAGGAAAGATTTGAAGAAGTTTTTTAAATAGACTGTTCCGGCGAGAGAAAATTGTTTGAGATTTGTGTGTCTGTATTTTCCTTCTACATATTGTTGTCATTCTTGACATTCTTGATAAAAGGATATGAGCCCTTCCGTGTCAGAGTTCATGGATTCTAGCAATTAATCTTTCTGTTTCAAGTCGGCGACTGCAGAAATTTTTTTTATTTTACCTCTATTTTTTAAGAGAAGGAGAGACTGGCACCTGGTGAAAAATTTGACTACACAATTGGAGTATTGTTTTAAAAAATGGGAAAAGATATTTGATGCAAAAATGGCAATTTTGCAGGAAGAACTTCAGAACATGAAACTAGAACTACTGGAACAAGAATTCTACAAGATAGGTAAAGGTAAAGTGGTGAAGGAAAAGGACGAATTGCAAGGAATAAAGGCTACGATGGAAGTACAGGAAGATAAAGAGAAAGATAATGATAAAGAGAAAGATTTCCTGAAAGAGACTGCAATAGAGGAAGCACCAAAAGTTAAACCAAGACTTGAGATAGAGAAGCAGAGTACTTTACTAAAAGACATTTCGTTATAACAATTATACAGAAAAAGAAGAGTTATATATTCTTCATGGAGGTGCTGAAGAAAAAGAAGATTGCCTTTCGGGGGAGGAATTTAGAAGACGTGAATGATCCCGTGGAAAAAAATGTAAAGTGGATACAATTCAAAAAGCAAGGGACTCTCGGGAAAGATTTAAGGATGAAGAAGAGAAAGAGGAAGAAGAAGAGGAAGAAGGCGGAGGGGAGGGATGGAAGGCGTAATGGAGTTAATGATATATAAAAAGAAAAAATGTTTTATTAAACATTTATTAAAGAGGGATGGAAAATTTTGATCTAGAAAAATTTGGCTGTTTAATTTGAAGAAGAAAAATGGGGTGACTTAATAAATTTAAAATATTTTAAGTGGAAATTAAGACTTTTAAATGATAAAGGAAAAATTAGTTAACCCTTTTGTGAATACAAGAAAAGTTAGTTAATCTTTTGTGAATAATTGGAAACCACTTATAGATTATTTAAGAGAGAGAGAGAGAGAGAAGAAGTGATGAAATGTGAATTTAATGAATAGTATATTAGAGATATAGGCTTAGTTAGATATTATAAGTAGAAAATATATCATAGTATACAAGTAGGATTTACTGCTTCGCGCTTGCTGTAATCTTTCGTAATATGTTGTATTGTTTTGTTTTATTGTTTTGTTTTGTTTAGTAGCTTACTAATAAAATTACATACAGTATATATATATATATATTTAAAAAAAGGATAATGCTGCAGTTGCATGCCTGGTCCAACCGAGCACACCACAGTAGTGCCCCGGGGTTCATTCTGTTTTTCTGTTTTCTTCCAGGTGCAAGACAAGATGTTGCATTTGAGCTATCAAGACTTAAATGGCGTTGGATCCACCTTAACATCTACGTCTTATCAGGATGGCTAGTTAGCCAATGATAGCTTCTTGATTTTATCCCATGCATCCAATACAGATGATGAAAGTACAAATACTTTTTTTCTTGATAGATACTGAATTCCAGCTCTGGAATTGTCCTCTCCCACAACAAACTTCTAATTTGGAACCTTCCAGAAACAACACAATACTTATTTGTAATTATTTAAGTAGACGTGTTGTAGATTGGGCTAAGCATAGGTTATTTCAGCTGTATGTTCTATACGTGCTTTAATGAACAATTTTAAAATTTAACATAATCTGTTTTTAAATTCTTGAAAACAGTCTGAGCCTAAGGGCTAGAATAATTTAGATGTTTAAACATTTACAAATAAATTGGCTATCATCCAGTAACAAAATTAACCTAAGTTCAGGCAGTAATTAACATACATTGGGCTTCTTCCAACTATTTTCTTGGTGGTTTGATAGAGAAATGCTGCCAAGAAAATAGGTGAAAGAACACTGTGGATCATCTCTGATATGTTTGACATCTACCCAGCCCACATATGATCAAAATTACAAATGCTGCAAATCTTTTTCTTCCTCAGTTGCTATAAGGACAACTGTCCTTTGGGAATAAATCCCATTAATTTTAACAAATCTAGAGAAGATTAAAAAAGGAGACACCAAGGATGATGGTACACCAGGGCGCCTCCCGTGCACATCACCCCAGTGCTGACTGCCAGCCAGAGCAGGAAAGCCAGTGCGAGAGGCAGGAGGAGGGTGGTGGAATAGGGGTGGGAAGGGGCAAAACTGGACAGGGAAGAAGGAGGAACTGGGCTGGGAAGGCTGTAGGAGGGGGTGGATCCGGCGGCGATGGCATGTGCCTGATCCTTTCCTCTCTGTCAGCAGCCTCCCGATACCCTTTCCGTTCTTGGACTTGTGACAGTGAAATTGCTGGCACAGGTCCAAGGAGACCCATTGCATGGCAGGAGGCTTACGGAGGGGAAAGGGGATTTAATTTCCCTTTCCCTTCTGAAGCCATTTGCTCCTCCCCTTCCCCCCACTGGATACAGCACACGCCTTTTCAGTGTGGCTGCACCAGTAGGGGAGTGGAAGGATAGGGTTGGGCCACAAGGGATCTGCAGATATCCACCAACATGTGTGCTGAGATGGTTGCACACGTCTCTTCAGTTGCTTCCCTTAGATGTTCAAGTGTTGCAGGTTTTCTACAATGATGTATGAATTGGAGCTCAATGTGTGTACGTGTATATTAATTTAGTAGGTGTGTAATCATGTTGTAATCATGCAGTGCCTTACTAACAGTGCAGGAATTTAGATTGCTGTCAGTGCAATGCTGTCAGTGCAATTCTATCCAACGTACACCACCGATGTAACCAGCGGGGGAGGGCAGGGTGGGAGGCTTTGGAGGGGAAGGGAGATTTAAATTTGAATTCCCCTTTGGAGGGGATTTGAATCCCCTTTCCTTTCTGGGGCCTCCTGTTCTCGCTGCACTGCTGGTTACACCAGTGGTGTAAGTTGGATAGGATTGTGCTGTAAATCTACTAAGAAAGCTATTCATTCTAAAAATCAGATCTAGAATGATTGCTTCTAGCAAGATTCATGCCAAGTGGGTTAAATGCCAGTGCCTGATAAAAGCTATTGAAGAAACAGTTTGAGAAAAAAATAAGTCCAAAAGACAGAAAAGAATAATATTTTTAATTAGAAACGATAGGTTACTGGATATATTCAGAAGCGTCACTATTTTCAAGATCCATTAAAATATGACCTGCATTTTACACTGTAGCATCTTGCTGGCTGTGGTGACCTGCCATGCCCAAAAGGAAGTGCCGCTGATCAGCTGGGCTGTGGAATGACAGCTAATGAAGTCAACAGCCCTCACCTCCATCAGCTGTTGGCTGAGCCAGCTAACAGTTGTCAGCCAACAAACAAGGGGCAGGGCTGCTGGGACCAGCCCTTAGTAACAGCCTAGAGAATAGAGGGGAGGAGGAGAAAGGAGAGAAGAGGAAAAGACGAACCAGAAGGAGGCTAGAAAGACCAAGAGGGAGAGGAGAGGAACAGAGAGGAGGAGGAGAAAAGGGGGGGGGGAGATGAGCAGGAAGGAGGCTGGAGAGACCAAGAAGAGGTGGAAAAAGAGAGGAAAGGACAAGGAAGAAGGCTGGGAAAACCTACGGAGGAGAGTTGGAGACAACCAAGAGAAAGGCAGAGAAGAAAAGAGGCGGCTGACTCACTGAAGTGTTCCTTGGTACTTGCACTGAGCACTGCCAGAGGAGTGGGGGGAGGCAGCCAACCATGACCCCTACTCAGCTGTGAGATAGTAAGTGATCCAGGAGAAGCAAAGTGAGACAGCAGGTGATGTGGGGTCTTCAGGACCCCTGGTGGTCATAACCTGGGCTGAGCCTTAGGAGGAGGACCTCCACATAATCTTCCGGAACAGAAGAGCACTCCACCATATGGGATAAGGGTGAAGTAGCCCCACAGAGTGGAGGGCAACCCCCCCCCCCTGCTCTTTCTGTTGACTTGTGAGAATAAAATATCTGAGTTGTTGGACCAACACCTCTGTCATTCTGTCCACATCCTTTCAAAAACTCCTGGACATAGAGCTGCCCCCATGGGAGCAGAGGGGCTCCCATGACACATGCCTAAGGGAATCTCTGCACCCAGGCCCTAAAGAGCTGCTGTTGCCACCCCCACACACCACAAAGACTTAGGGGGGGGGAGTTTGGGAACCTCTGCCTTATGGGATTATTCTAAGGATTACACCAAGATAATACAAAGAAAGCAGCCAAAGGGGGGGGGGGGTGTTGGTGTTGGTGTTTGTTTTTAATCATATTTAATGTATATATGATATGTATTTTAACGTTTTTATCTGTAAGCCGCCTTGATTGCCCTTGTTGGGAGAAAGGCGGGGTAGAAATTATTTAAATAAATAAATAAATTATTATTATTTTACTACATCACAGCTTATGCTGGGCTGGTTATAGTCTGCAATTCAGGATCTAGCCAAGATCCTGGGAATCGCAGAGATATCTTCATAGGATTCTTGCTGTTCCAAGCAACATTGTTTTCTGGCACTTATTACTGTTATTGTTATTAGACTTCATCACAGCCTATGCTGGGCTTATTATTTATTATATTATTATTATTATTATCATCAAATCACATTTTCCCTCCCAAATTTTCATGACATTCAAGCCACTTTTCCAAGGAGTGTCCACTAACTGTTTTAAACACGGCAGCAATTTATTATGGAGCTTATGAAATTATTCATCTCACTGTTGCAGTCCTGCAGCAACCACAGAGTGTGGAAGTTAAGCATCAGGTGGCACAGTCAGAATAAACTCTATTTGAAGTTGCTTATAAGCCTGGAATAGCAATTCTCTGCGAAGATAGTGGAATGACGTCTGGCCCGGAGTAACAGTGAGTCTTCTTTTTTTAATGGTTTCATTGTTGATGCTTTTATCAAACTGTTTCATCTTTTCCAAAAAAAAAAAAACCCAACATGTTTGTAAAGGGGTTTATTTATCTTTTTAGAGAGAGCAACAAGGCAAGATTGAGTCAAAAATATAACAAGTTTTAAGATAATGAAAAACAATGCCAACTGTCACCTGTCTATGAAAATCTCTTTGCAGAAAATATTACTGGATTTTAATTAAGGCAGATATTCATACATACATAACTTTTTATGCTTGGGTCACTACAATGGATCTTTTCTACCTTCTTATAATTCTTCACAAATGTGTGCATGTCACTCACAGCCCAATCCTGTCTAATCCTGTGCCCTGCAATGCAGTGAGACCGGTGCATCCTCTGCTGCATCCAGGGCACAAGACAGGCTTCTGGGAGGTCACCTCGGGGGGAGGGGGGAACATTCATTCTCTTCCCCAGGTAAAGCCCCAGCCACCTCAATACTAAGATGTGCGCCAGCTATTTTGCTGGTGCAAGTCCAAGAGCCCCATGTAACAGCAGCTAGGCCCGGGAAGGGGGATAGGAACTTGGTGTAGCCTTCGATGATGATCCCTCCCTCTTCCTGAGCCTGGCTGACCAATCCCTCCTCCCGGAACGCCCTTTTCCACTCTCCCCACACCCCTTCGCCGCCCAGCGGAGAACTTACCTTCCCTGAGGGCCGCTCCTCTCCATCTGCGGTGAGTAGAGTGGTACCGGCCTTGGTGCCGACACTACCTACTCGCTAGGTGCCATAGACGTGCCTTACAGTACGTTTGCTACACCCTAGGCCGGCGGAGAGGTCGCTCCGCTGGTCTAAGACTAGACAGGATTGTGCTGTCACACATTATATACACTGCTGCGGTCATGCCAGAACTGCCCTATGAGTGTTAACCTGTCTCAACCCATCCCAAAGCCCACATTGCCCAGGGCCAGCCCACCCATTAGGCTGAGTGGCTATTTCAAATGGCAGATTGGGGAGGCAACGAACTGGTGGAGGGTGTCCACCAGCCTCCATCACCTCCACCACCCACCCCACCCTGATCGTTTTCCTTCAAATTGTAGACGGCTGGCCATAAAAACGTCCACCTCCAAAGATAAAGACAACAAAGCCCAAATATAGGGGAGGGAAAGACAAAGGGGCCCGCACAGTGCTAGTCATAATGAAGCAATGTCCTGTATAAAAAGGGTTGACAAATATTGCTTATTTAAGACATCCAAAACTTGGAAGAATCACGTAGAGTGGCTATAGTGACCAACATTATGGAACCTAGGTAAAAGGATTGTCAACTGTTTGTTGACAGTAATACGTATTATTACTATTACTGGGGGGCCGCTGTATCCGCGGGGGATACGTTCCAGCCCCCACCTGAAATAGCTGAAACCGTGGAAATGGGCGAACGCCCCCTCCGCGGTTTCCAGAGGCCCCCCGTGCCCCCCGTGGGCCGCCCCCCCCCGCAACATCCACAGCCCCCCCCCCAGGCATGTACCTTTAGCCGGAGAAACCTCCGTGTTTTTCTTCAAAAGTTATGAGGCTGTAGCTGCTTTGCAGGCCTGACCAACAAGACTTAGGTGATAGCTAGTCTTGAGACTCTAGCTATCACCTAAGTCTTGTTGGTCAAGCCCGCAAAGCAGATACAGCCTCATAAACTTTGAAGAAAAACATGGAGGTTTCTCCTAAAAGTAAGTACGGGGGGGCTGTGGAGGGTGGGGGGGATTCCTCATCCGTGGATAACTGAAACCGTGGATGAGGAATCAGTGGATACGGGGCCCCCTCCTGTACTTTCTTTTTATGTTTTGTTTTGTTATGTTATGCCAATAAAGGTTGATTGATTGAATGATTGATTGATTGATTGATTGATTGAAGCACATAATTCCATGACATCACAGACCATTGTTTTGGAGTATTTAAGCCCCCTTCAGTCCCACAGACGAAGTCTCTCCTTTCTGAAATAGTCACCTCACCTGGCTTCTCAATTAATCACAGCCTCAATGTGTTTTTTCTCTCTACCACAAACATAATGAACACATAAAATAGGGCAGAACTGGACATCTTCCAAGCCAACAGCTTTCTACACAATTAGGCTACCTTGTAAGCCTTATACATTAACTATCTCCTTGGGCTGTTCATAAATTGTAGGATTACCAGCCAATTCCTTAGCAAATTTTCTTCTAAACTCTCACTTTAAAAAAGCTGTGATGATATGTGGGACCATGACGAAATGTAACTGGTCCTGTTCTGCACTGCTGTCACAGCCCAAAGTTGGAAGAGAGCATTAGCCAAAGGGGACGGTATGGTAAGAGCTGCCATTTCACAAGAACAATTCTATCTGGTAAGATCAAATAGGTTAAATAAAATAGATCCCTGCCAAAAGATTCAAGTCTCAAATTAAACACAGGAAGAATGACAAGAGAGAAAGGACTGGTGCAGAATATCGATGGGAAGTGGCGGGTGGTGGGGATGAATGTGGTTACAGAATTAGTTCTCAAAAAAGCCCTAATGATGGTGCTAAATAGAGATTGGAAATGATAGGAAGAAGCTCGATGCCACGGCGCCAATAACTTAATACACTGTAGCCAGATCATTTGGCAAATGTTCCATAAACAGAGCAGTCCACAGCCAATCCAGTCTGAAGAAAAAAATATCCCTTGATCTCGCTGCTTAACATGTGCTAACATCCCACTGTGCTAACATGCTAAAAGCAACAACTTCACAGAGAAAGTTATTTAAAAAAAAATCATTTAAAGCTGCAATTCTGAAGTAAGGACTGGGCACAGCAGAGGAAAGTGAAACAAAATCATACAGTAAGCTCAAAGATGAGCACAAGAGGAGCTCAAGGCTATCAACTCCAAATGCAGTTCTTTAAAGAAAGATCAAAACAAAGGATCATCACCAACTGAATAGCTGAAAATTACACCTGACTCTGATCCAACAGCAAGTGGCCATCTTTCAGCCTTGGAAGGTGGGTGCCTTGGAAGGTGGGTGCATGCAAGTCCACATTAGTGACGTTATACTTGGCCCTTTGACAAACAAGGCAATGACCTGCCTGTGTGGAAACCAATCATCTTCCACCTAGGGATGAAATATATAGGGCTTAAGAGAGCAGCCAATTAGAGAGTTGTATCTGGAAGGAGGAAATGAGCAGGAGAAACAGGGAGAAAAGCTGAAGTTTATAGAGCGTCGCTGGTTGACGTTTAGCTGGAGTGGGAGATGTAGAGTTTTAGCTCCGTTGATGCTGTATGGAAACTGGAGTCAGGGAAACTCACAGTTGTCAGAGATCTTGTCTTGGGCTGGTCTGTCACTGTGTATAAGTACAGACTAGTGTAGGAGTGATTTGGGTGAAGAAAAACACCTGGAAAACAGTCTATCTGGGTGAGAGGAGCAGACCTTAGTCTGCTCAGATTCACAACCCCAGGGTGGTCTATAACACTTAACTAATACTCATCGTTTCAATGAAATCAGAAGTTCTCTGTAACAAGCAAGAGTAAAAGAACTGAAATACACATTTTGGATTGATTGCTTTCTAACGTGCATCACAGCACAATCCTGTGTAACCTTGCACCGGTGTAATAGTAGATGCACCGGTGTAACAACAGATGCACCAGTGTAAGTGCAATTACATTGGCATAAGTGCACTTACACCGTTGCATCTACTGTTACACCAGTGCAAGGTTACACAGGATTGCGCTGTCAAACAGTTAAATTGTAACTACTTAAGCCAAATCTGTTTGTGCCCAGCAAAAAGCTATGTTACAGAAACGTCTTAAGCTCAATTAAAAATCAAATATGCCATCGACCCCCTTTTTAGAGAGTTAATTACATCTGTGTTTTATTCTTTCTAAAGATGGCCTCCAGTGTACTTTTGAGGGAAGTGTTGGTTACCTATGCACTTCCTTTTCCAGAATTGTGGATTTTGCTCTGAGTTAATTCATTTTTAAGAGTATAGTGCTAAATATAAACACAAACGTGCACACTATTAAAAGTTTGCGTCTAGTGCTGGTAAGGACTTATTGTAGGGCGCAATCCTGTGTAACTCTTGCACCAGTGTAACAGTAGATCCCCCAGTGTAAGAGCACTTATGCCAGTGTAACTTGCCGTATGCCGACGGACACAGAATGGACACCAGTGTAACCCCTCTCAGACGCCTCACATGAGCAGTTCAGGCGCGGAAAGGACACCGGCACTAACTCCGCCAGCGCAGAGGGCATTCCAGGGGCATCTGAATCCCCCAGAATGCCCCCTGCACCAGCAGAGTTGCGCCGGTGTCCTTTCCGCGTCTGAACTGTGCATGTGAGGCATCCGAGAGGGGTTACACTGGTGTCCATCCTGCGTCCGTCGGCGTACAGCAAGTTACACTGGCATAAGTGCTCTTACACTGGGGGGATCTACTGTTACACCAGTGCAAGAGTTACACAGGATTGCGGCGATAGTGATTTTCATGCCACTATTTTTGTCCAGACAACGTAAGCATTAGTTCCTCTTCTATATAAGCACTTTTACAGATCTCTGTTTCATGCAAAAATGCTATAAGTAGAAACCAGACCCAGGGGATGTTCAGAATGTACCAATTGCATCCTCAGTATGTTTATGGACACATCACACACAACACAGCTGGTGGTGAAGTACCTCCAATGAGGGCTTGTTAGACAATGATGCCAAGCTTATTCTTTTAACACACTTGACAGCTATGAATTATGTGTCCCTGACCATGGGGAATGCATGTCAATGTCTGGTTATCATCAAGGACTTTAAATCTCTCTCTCTCACTCTCTCTCTGATACAGTACTTACAAATATAAGACATATGAATAATAATATATAATAATATAACTACCATATTTTCTGACTAAAGGCTGAAAAGGATGCATTACATTCCTGATAGAGAACAGTGAAGGAACAGAAGTTTCGATTTCCCAGCGGAATGCACCACAGAGGAAGGAAACACCAAGGCTCGCTCTCACTACCACCATGCGCACAGCCTACAGACTGTGGCCACACATGAATTTGCTGTCAGTGCACATGAGCAGCCCAATTGACAGGGTATCTGGCTGACAGTCAAGGCCCAGGCTGGGTCCAGAATAGGCAAGAGGCTAGACAGGTCAAAGTGAGCAAGAAACGGACAGCAAAATCCTGTCTAACTTTGTACCATGTGATGCAGCGAGGCTGGTGCAGCCTCTGCCCACATCATGGGCGCAAAGCAGGCAGGTGGGAGGTCACCTCGGCATCTTAGCATGTGGCTGCAGTGGTCTGTGGTCTCCGATCATTGGGAACCACTGCCTGAGAGGCAAACCTTGGCTTAGTCAAACTTTCTAGGGATAACAGATGGTCAACACTTTTAATAATAATGTGCCAGATTTGACACTTTACCTAAGGGGATAGAGTTGATGACGAAAAACTAATATTGCTGCAAGGTTATGAAGGAAGGTGGGAAAAACGCTTCATCATTAATACACATTGACAACACAACTAATTAGATTTTAAGCTTGCAGGATACCTCTCTGTACGAAAGCTTTCAAGTCCTGAGGCATGTGGAAAAAAAAACATATTGACAAAAGTAACTGGGATAGTCTGGGCTTATATCTAGACAGTCGTCCTTTCTTCCAGTTATGTGTGTATTTCAAATGAAAATGCTTTGAAACAACATCATCACTGGAAATGGGATGAGAGCTCTTGTAATTGACATAAGAGGGCAGATTCTCCACATTAATGAATCACGTTTCAATGAGGATGTATAATTTTCACTCCAGAATGAAGACAGGCTTCTAGAGAGTCAAATGTTAACTGAAATTCAGAATTCTGCCAAAATATTTCAGTTCTGGTCAATGGTGTAGTGGTGCATTTTGAAGTGCAGGTGCTCAGCATGACATCATAGCCATGCTCATCATAGCCACACACATCATGGCAACATTATAAGCTTGAGCCTCAGGGATGCATGCTTCCTCTCTTTTCTTCAGGCATGAGGAGAGGAAATACACAACCTGCTCACAACCCAGAACAAACCATGATTTGTCACTGCATCCAAACCCAGCAAACAAACCCCACATTGTTCTAAACACAGACAGTGAACAAGCCAGGATCTGATCTGATCCTGGTTTGATATTCTGGCTTGTTCAAACACTTTGGTAAGAACAACAAACAAGGATTTGCTGGGTTCAGATGTGATGACAATTCAGTTTGTTTTAAATCACAAATGGAAGCTGCAAATGTCCTCCCCTTACATGCAAAGGAGAGGAAGTCATGCAGAAGTGCAAAGGTCATGCCAGTAATATTAAACCATGGTTTGATTGTGATTTAGTGTTAAGTCTGAACACAGCCACTATGAAAGGTCCCTCCCCACCCCCAGCATAGAAACTGTTATTTATTTATTTATTTTAGGAATTTGTAGCCCGCCTTTCTCCCGAGGGCACTCAAGGCGGCTTACAACATATTAAAATATTATTAATTATTATTAACAGTATTTATATACCACTTTTCAACAAAAAGTTCACAAAGTTCACAAAGACAAAATCAAATGATTAAATGGCTCCCTGTCCCAAAAGGGCTCACAATCTAAAAAAGATGCAGAACACCACCAGCAAACAGCCACCAGAAAAGAGACTGTGCTGGGGTGAAATACATATAAACACATTAAAACAATTAATTAAACACATTAAAATAATTAATTAAAACACTTAAGATTAAAAATAAACAACCCAGTGGGTCACCAGCATTTACATATATTAAAACCATTTGTTAAAAGGTCAGCCTACCATGTCAGACATTAAAAGCAGTCCTGAATAAAAACGTCTTAAGGCCCCGCCGAAAGGCCTCTAAAGAGGGAGTCGTTCTTAATTCCAAGGGGAGGGAATTCCACAATTGGGGCGCCACCGCCGAGAAGGCCCTACTCCGCGCCGCCATCCCCCTCATTTCCGCCAATGGCGGCACGGTCAACAGGGCCCCCCCTGATGACCTCAGAGTACGGGTCGGATTATAAGGAAGGAGGCGGTCCCTCAAATACCCTGGACCCGAGCCGTTAAGGGCTTTAAAAGTCAAAACTAGCACTTTGAATTGTGCCCGGAAACGAACTGGTAGCCAGTGTAGCCGCCGAAGCAATGGTCCAACTGAGTCGAACCGACAAGCCCCGGCAACCACCCGGGCCGCCGCATTCTGCACTAGTTGCAGTTTCCGAACAGCCTTCAAAGGCAGCCCCACATAGAGTGTATTGCAGTAATCTAGTCTAGATGTCACTAGGGCATGGGTCACTGTGGCCAGGTCTGCACGATCCAAGTACCAGCTGAAGCTGGGCAAAAGCCCCCCTGGCCACAGCCGCTACCTGGGAATCCAGGAGCAGCTGCGCATCCAGGAGAACCCCCAAGCTGCGGACCTGCTCCTTCAGAGGGAGTACAACCCCATTCAGAGCAGGACGATGATCCAGTACCTGAGTCGTAGACTTCTGGACCAGAAGAACCTCTGTCTTATCAGGATTTAATTTCAGCTTGTTCGCCAAGGAAGGAGTCAGAAGTTAAGGCGAGTTCATGCACAATTCATGTGATAATTGTACTTAACTGATAATTAGGATGGAAAGAGCTGCTATTATCAAGCACCAGGAGTCAATGAATTCTCACGAAGAATCAATGATCAGTAGCATTTTGTGTCAGAAAATTCCCACACAATGGAAGCCAAGCTCATGAACTCAAGCTATGTCCTAGATAGGTTATTGGAAGAAGAGGGAGAAGCAGATTTACTGCGTACTCCTGCGCAAGTTACGGGCGGCGGACCTAGCGTTCCGCCATCCGGAATAGTCGCAAACGTGCTGTAAGGTCAGCTGGGCCGTTACATGGCCGCCTCCGACTTCCACCAGGAAAATAGCTGGCGTAAATCCGAGGAGGCCTACCGGCCCCAGCCGCCATTACACTCGAGCGTCCCCTTCCCCAAGTAGACTTTCCGCCAAGGGCTGCCTGCTGCAGGCTGCCCATGGCGGAGCACCGGATCCGGCGGACGGCCTTGGCCGCCCGGCGGATCCTTAAGTAGGATTGGGTGCCCATCTGTCATAGCTGTCGGCAATGCTCCCTCTAAATTTTGTCTTCACTGCACAGAGCCCTCCAGTGGTTGCATGGCTGTCGCCATCCGGAGCACTTGGCGATGATGTCATTGCATAGCAGGAAAAGCCAACAGGGACTGGTGGGGGAGTTCAAACACCACTGCCACCTACACAATTCAGCTGGGCCAAGCCTGAGCTCAATGGGCGCCAGCCATGGCATTTGCCATGTGCTGTGAGAGGGTAGCACGGCACCTTTTCCAGCTGCATGGGGCTTCCATTAGAGCTGTGTGGCCAAGAGGCCACACAGCTTACAAGGAAGGCTGGCCATATGCAGGGCCAACACTATTTCCTGTGCAGTCTGGTTTTGCTCCTTGCACAGCCCTCTTTAGGCTGACATACCCTACCAAACCCCATCCACACTTCCAACAGACCCAGAGGAGCACCAGGTAACCAAACAACACTACCCTCTCATTTCCCTTTTTCTTCAGGTTTTTCAAATAGGTTCCAGTTGCAACAGCTACAACTGCCTGCATATATACACATACACACTTAGCCGGCCATTTTGTGTCTCCAATGGCCAATTCACATGTTCGCTTTTTGAGAGGGTAAAAATTCTGTTTTCATGAGGGGAGCCATTTGTGTGAAAGGTCTCACACAATGAAGAAGGGAAAAATTCCCACATAAGAGGAAATGCTTGAAACCTCACATTTCCTCTGCTGTAGTAACTTGTTCCGTTTTTCACACGAGGCTTTTTAAACCGAAAGGCTCCCCAGGTGAAATGAGTTGATTACTTCATTATGATATTTTAGGAGATACAGTTACATGAGGTTTTCAAAATGAACATACTATAAACCCATTCTTTTAAGTGAGCTATGTAAGATTCCCCACAGTAATAAAACAAGGCCAGGATAATAAACGTAAGAACTTAACTGAAGCTAAAATAGATATATTTCCTAATTTTACTCCTTTCTGTCAATACTAGTCCAACTGTTTATCAAATCAGGACACCCAAATATGTATATTCAAGCCTTACCATCGACCTTCATAACAACTGCTGCTTTCTCCACTTGATTCCTCCCCCTTTTCATTTCTTTGCCCCAGGCTCTTAAAACATCATACTGGGATTTGGAAGACCCATTTGAAACAAATTGCTTTAATTAAAACAGTAATTTTCAGCCCCAAGAGATGCAAACTATTAGTGTGTTGCCAGGAGGGTGTTACACTAATGGAGAGCAATGAACAATTATAGACAATCTGCTGCAGAATCTCAGAGAAAACACACTGGAAAAACTGGAACATTAATTAGCCAAATCACCTCTTGCCATCCTATGCAACATTTAAATTTAAAGGTACAGAGTTTCTTCTTTGACAGTCACCTGACAAGCACCAAGCACATGCTCAAATATACCCCACTGTTTTCATATGAAAGAATAAATTGGCTAGGATGAAGTGAGGGAGGCGGGAAGAGTTTTCTTTGTGCTTAGTTAGAAACATTCCCACCTTGCAGTTAATAAAATGCAATGGTCAGATAAAACAATTAACTTTATTATATCATTGCAAATTTATTTTTCGAGCAACTACTCAACCATTCAATCTGCCAGTTTTCTCTGGAGATGAGCCTTTAGCAGACTGGGAATCTTAACAAGATACTCTAGAATCTAGATGAAATTCTTCCTTCAGTGATGTTTTGTTCCAGATATCAGTGAAATCAAAAGAGAACAATTCACAGCAGATACAGGGGCACTCCCACCTAACTAGTCAGTTTGTCCAGATCATATTCTTTTCTCAAACCACAATTGTCACTCAGAGCCAAAGTCTCCCACAGAGATGGTACAAGTCAATATCCAGCCTTATATTAAGATGGAGATATATTGATGGAAGGGATAGACGATTGGCCCAATCCTATCCAACTCCCCGCGTGGTGAGGCAGAGGCACTGGCATGGCTTCTGCTGCATCCCATGGAAGAGTATTGGCTACTGGTGGTCTCCTCGGAGTAAGGGGGCATTCGTCCCCTTGCCCTGGGGTAAGCTATGGGGCAACTCGGACCTGCACCAGCTCAATTACTGGTGCAAATCCGTGTTTGCTCCATGCAGGCAGATTAGGCCAAGGAAGAAGTTTGGTGGCGTTGGGGTTTGGTGCCCCCCTCTCCGGCATGATCCGCCCTCCTCCCCACCCAATTACTGCCCTATTCCACCCCCCTGTCCCCTTCAACCCCTTTTCCACTTCCCTCCAACCCCCTGCACTGTCTCACCTCTTCCAGCAGGTCTCTGTAGATCAACACTGGCGCGTGCAGGAAGGCTCTGGCAGTAGCAAAGGCTCCTTACAGCAGCCGGCACCGGTGGAACCAGCATGGCAATCCAGTAAGAGTGGGCTGTGTATGCTTTTCCAATACCAAAATATTACTGATTAGGTGCTGGACAACCATGATAGCCTTGCAAGAGGTGTACTAGTTCAAGGGAAGGGGTCTGGATCCTCCACAAAAAAAATAGCCATTGTTTATCATTTAGGTCTAAACTTATCAGCATGTGGCCACATGTATTCTTGTCCCTGTTGCATTCATGGATACAGCAGGGAGGAGGCGTCTAACTTTACCACTGCCCTCTCTCATGAATCTGCCCCACTTGTAAATATCAGCTAGGGAGGCCTTCCTCTTTGTCCACCCAGTGCCCCCGAGCTGTTGGTGGGACCCAAAAGAGAGCTTTCTCTGCAGCCATGCCCAGCCAGGCTAGAACTCCCTCTCAAGAGAGACATGACTGGCTTCATCTCAATTCACCTTCCACTGAGCTGCAATTATACCATTTTTAACCCAATGTTTTTGTCAATCTGCACTTGCTAGCTGTTTTCCTGTGTTTTTATGCTGTTCTGCCTTTGATTATTATTTTACTACTGCTGTATTGCTTTTATTCTATTGTTTTATCTGGATTATTTTACTGTAAGCTTCCTTGGGCATTATTTTTCAGAGAGCATAAAGGCCTTAAATACATAAATAAATTAACTTTAGTTATTTGCTATTTTTGCTCTCCGCTTTGAATATTTTGAAATAGAAAACTAGGATAGAAATTCCAGTGTTTATTTTTAAAAGTTGAGTGACAGCGCAATCCGACTTAACTTTTGTGGCGGTTTAACCAGCGGTGGAGCGAGAATGGGAGACCCCAGAACGGAAAAGGGATTCAAATCCCCTCCAAAAGAGGAATTCAAAGGGGATTTGAATCCCTTTTCCATTTTGGGGCATCCCGTTCTCGCTGCGCCGCTGGTTAAACCGGCACAAAAAAGTCGGATTGCGCTGTGAATGTAACATCAAAGGGGGTACAGGGGTGAGAGAGCTGATACCCCCCACTTTACCTCCCTGCCTAGGTACTATTTCTTCTATCTTTTCTCCTAGGTACTATTCTGGTATTGGAACTGGGCTGGGGAACAGAGAGAGAGAGAGAGAGAGAGAGAGACAGACAGACAGACAGACAGACAGACAGACAGACAGACAGACAGACAGACAGACTCTGCTGGCAGCATTCTCCTCAGATGACAATCTCTAATGCTGATACAGAAGCCAGTCACCTCTTTTAACACCTGTCTCTGAGTAGCTACTGGGTTTTTCTGATCTCTCTCTCTCTCTCTCTCTCTCTCTCTCTCTCTCTCTCTCTCTCTCTCTCTCTCTCTCTCTCATTTTTTTTTACAGGCTCAGACTTCTGTCTCATAGCGCAATCCTGTGTAATCTTGCACCGATGTAACAGCAGACGCACCGGTGTGTAAGTGCAATTGCACTGGCATGAGTGCACTTACCCTGGTACATCTACTGTTACACCGGTGCAAGGTTACATAGGATTGTGCTGTCAGTCCCCTTGACTCTCAGGCACGATTTCTCCAGTTTTTCTATTATAGTCTCCAGCTAGCAAGGGATTGTACTGCTTGCTCTCTCTCTCTCTCTCCAGTCTCTCCAACTGCCATTTCACCTTCATATCATTTCTAATTTGTAGACTGCTTTTCTACATGACTGTTCTGCTATATCAACTTCATTGGTTCCCTGACCATTTCCAAATGCAATTCACCTTTGGAGGTTCCATATGTGAAAAGGCCTTCTCTGTGGTGTCCTCCTGTCCTTATCTCTCACTCACAAATAGGGTTGACCCGCCTTCTAAAGAAAACCTTAGATTATCTGGATATTAACAAATTATCATTACGTTTCCAAAAAACCAAGAACTTGGAAACCCAGATTGTGGAGAGTGAGAGGTATAATCATTGAGCAAGTTAAATACTTTAAATACTTGGGTGTCACCTTTTGCTATAATCAGCATCACCGATGCAACGAACATGAAAATGAGTGAACTCAGGAAGATAATGGAGGACAGGAAGGCCTGGCGGGATATGGTTCATGGGATCACGAAGGGTCGGACACGACTTAACGACTGAACAACAACAACAACAAATCTTGGGCTACTCACCAAAGGTTTGCTTCAAATTTGGCCAGCCAATCCTCGCAGACGATTCTTTGTTTCTTTTATAAACAAGGAAATGCATATGTTCCAGCAGAATTTTTAATGCAAAAGTGATCCCTCAACTTCTGTACGGGATCCTGGTCTGGCTGGATTGGGGAAATCGTTCATGCGAGTTGCTACAGGCGCGTTTCCTGAGAAAATTACTCGGACTGCCAAAGTGTGTCCCAAATGCACCTTTTTATCTGGAACTGGGACAGCCTCTTCTGGAAACAAGGGCATGGAAGATCATTTTCAGATACTGGCTTTGAGTATCTTTCCATGCCGATACGGATAGCCTGTTATACCAGACGTTATCTGACTCAGTGTCCTCTAAGTGGCTGCTCAAAGTATGGGAGAAGGTGAGGTCTCTGGGTTACTCCCAAGAGGCCTTGAGCTTTCTCTCGGAAATGGAGATCCTGAACAAACCTAATCTTAGACTTTGGGATGTGGAATATCAGAATCTTTATGCCTTAGCTGAAGCATCGTGCTCACCACGTTTTTTCCATGTTCCTATGCCTTGTACCCAACTAGCCCCATATTTGGTTATTCTAACTGACGCCAGGGAACGTAAGGCGCTGACATGTGCTAGGTTCACCCCCTCACAGGTGTCTCTAGGCAGATACTTTAAAATACCTTATGAAGATGGTATCTGCCCCTGTGATGGAAACTCAGTTGAGTCCCTAAATCATATTCTTCTTTATTGCCCCTTGCAAAACCTTCCACGGAGGTTTCTTGCATCTATTTTGACTAATATATCTGGTGGGGCAGGGGATGAGGAGAAAGTGATCTATTTAATAAATGAGGGATCCCCCAAGGTTATTGGTAAGGTTGCAAAAAAAATTGTCAGGTAGGCAAAAAAAATTATGCCAGATTAAGTTGATTTGGGAATGTGGTTTTAGCTCAATAACCAAGTGATTGTATGTATAGGCTTTGTGTGATTATGTTTATGTATATTTTTTATGCCAATAAAGGTTGTTGTTGATGTGGTGTCCTCCAAAATGTAGAACTTCCTGCCCCAGATTCATTTATCTCCTATTCTGTCCACCTTATGTTATCAACTCAAGACCTAGGTGTTTAGACAGATCATTGTTTGCTTTTTTTCCAGCCACTGCTATTTTTCTGCAGTCTTTATATTGTCATGTGGATTACCAATAGTCCCAGAAATGTAGTGCTTACGTTCCAGACTTCTTCACAATTAACCTCTGCATGTAACTTCTTTATGCCACAGTTACCTATTTTACATACGTACACCATCACACACTAACCTCGGCAAAAAACTCTAGCACATTTTCACATAGTGAAACTCAAGATTTCATCACTTGATGGTTTATCTCTTGACTCTCAGTCAGGGGTGTCACTGGGGGGCAGGGGGCAGACCGTCCCGGATGTCACCCCAGGGGTGGGGTGACACCAAAATGACTTTCTATTCTATTTGTTACCGGTGGTGTGAAAACACACTACTGGTAGAAAATTGGTGGTTTTTTTCACAATCCCCATCACAACTCACACAGTGATCACCTTTCCCAGGAGGCCTCCACATCAGTCATGTGGTCTGGTATGGGAGGAGGTCCATGGTGGTGACACCATGCGATCTCGGCCCAGGTGTCACCAATCCTAGTGACACCCCTGCTCATGGCTGAATTGTGAACTGTGCTTAAGATGACATGAACTGTGCTCTGTGCGGGATCAAAAATGTCAATTTCACGCATGCAGGTCATCAGCCTGTTGCTGCCATCAAGCGATGACTACGCATCTAAGAATCAGCTTTCAGTAGGAGTCCCTAGCCTTAAACCAGACAACTTCAGAGGAATTCTCTTCAAGAAAACGAAAACAAGACTCGTTCGGAAATATACATTTTACTGGCCCAAAAGATGGTGTTAGTTATCTCTGGCATGTCTCACTTGTTGCTTGTGTATTAATAATTAAATTATATCCAGTAGAACTGTGCTCAGAATGGGAATCGCTGGAGAAATCAAGGTTCTTAAAAAGGCACCTCTGAAGGATGTTTAAACAGACATTCCACAAGGGCAAATAATAAATTATGCTTTCCCCACAGCAGTCTCTGTGACAACAACAAGAGAATACTAAATTGAGAGCATAAGGGACATGTTGTAGCAAAATGTTTTGCTTTATTTTTTATTTAAAATGGAGCTTTATAGATGGAGTGCCAAGAGGCAGTGAGCATTGCCAATCAAAGCTGGTGTAATGAATATGTTTTATAAATGCTCTAAAATCAGCTTCCCTGCAGAATTGCTTAACTCATTGGAGGATTCATACATGCACAGACAATATCTTTTGAGGGTTTTGGGGGTGGGTGGGGGAACATGGTTTTTTATTGGCAAATAGTACTTTTGGTTGCCCAAATAGCCTTTGAAATCAACAAAGAGAAGTAATTTATTTATAATTCATAGAACTATCTCTTTCCTTTGCCCAAAGAGAGGTTGCAGAAGAGAGGCTGTGTGAAATACTGTATGTATATTTTAAAATAGCATAATACATCTCCTTTGACAACTTTGCATGCATTTAAGTAAATACATTTTCATCAAATGGAATATTTCAGGACCTGTCAGGGACTACAACAGGGGATTCGGTCACCAGCGCAAGGCACAGATACACCTGGAAAAGATGCTTATTTACAGGATCTTAAATATTTACAGCAGTTTGGTACATTGTAGCCTTGACACTAACCACACAGCCACAAAAGTTGGAGTTTAGAGCCATCTATATTTCTGCAGTTCTTCATAAGCATGGAATATGGCATGGAGCACAAAATTCAGCACTTCTAATCCCCTTCATTCATATTCACTATTCTCTAATCCTTATGGCTGAAAAGAAGTTTTAAATATTTGTATTTATTTATTTTGCTACGTAAGCTGCTTTGTGAACTACTTTTTGTTGAAAAGCAGTACAGTATATAAGTATCGTTGTTGTTGTTGTTGTTGATAACAATAATGATGATGATGATGACGATGATAACAATAAGCAAGCAAGCAAAAATATTGCTGTTATTAATAATATAGTGCCATCTATGTACATGGTGCTTTACAACAGATGAGAAGACAGGTCCCTGCCCCAAGCAGCTCTCAATCTAGATAAAGAATCATAGAATACTTCAGTTGGAAGGGACCTTAGAGATAATCTAGTCCAACCCCTGCTCAGCTCAGGCAACTATGACATCCCTGACAGGTGGCCATCCAGCTTCTCCTTGAAAACCTCCAATGAGGGAGAACCCACAACTGTACAAGGCAGCCTATTCCGGTGCCAGACAGCCCTTACAGTTAGGAAGTTCTTTTTCATGTTTAGCCTCAATCTACTTCCCTATAGACACAAAGACACAAGGGAGGTGACAAAGGAAGAAGAGGGGAGTTGTGGCAAGGTAAATAGCAGCAGGTGGGGGGGGATATGCCTTTAATCTATCTGTACATTATTCAAAGCATTCAAAGTCAAAGTAGCCACAGTGAGCTTCTAATTTAAACAGGGACACAGCACGAAGGAAAGGGCCATTTAAGCCTTTCTTCCCGGGTCATTTCTCTGATCTAAATTGCAACTTCCAAAGCTGCTATTAGCTGGGTGGGGTGGGAAAAAGACACAGAGAGGATAAAAAACATCCTCGTTTTATTTGTGCATCTAGAGATGCCTTTGGTACATCATCCCTGGTATATAAGGGTCTCAAATCTAGGCACAGGAAAAGAAGGTAGACAAGGCACACAAGGAATACATTCAGCAAAGCAAATCCAAATGCCTCCATTTTTCATTTTGTGCAGGAGTCACTAATTATGGGTGGTGTGCATGGAATAGCCACAAGGTAGCAATCACTTAATTGGCTCCCTATGGCGGCTGTCTCTTTGTGGCAAGCTGTTCATTGGCAGTAGCTCACCATGCCGGTGTGGATGCTATCGCAACTTTCATCCATAGAAAGGAAAACATTTGTTGTGGCATGGAGAAAAACTCCTCAGGGCACATGGCAAATGGTGCACACAGACAGGATGTCACATAGCAGCAGCTACCACAGCAAGCCCTGTGACAGGCATTTTGTGTACAATAAACGCTACGCTATTGTGTACAAACGCTATTGTGTACAATAAACTTTCTATCACAATTGCTTGTGTCCAGAACCATTGACTAATAATACAGCTAATATAATAAGAAAAATATGGCTTGATTGTATCAAGCCATATTTTTCTTATTGCATCAGCAGTATTATTAGTCAATGGTTCTGGACACAAGCAATTGTGATAGAAAGTTTATTTCTCTTGTACCAAGGTTTTGCCAGTCAGAGGCTTTCCTACGGTGGGGGCGGTACTGTAAGTTGTGCCCCGTCCTAGTCCCCTTTTACAAGCCGGCACAAGGCAGCCCCGCCCCCTTGCCGTTGGAGCCATTCTGTGCCATACCGGGCAGGCAGCCCACGGCAGAAAGGCTCCTCGGGGAAGGGGACGCTCGTCCCCTTCCCCGGGTGTCACTGCGGCTGGGTCCAATCGGCCTCCTTAGATTTCCACCAGCTATTTTGCTGGCGGAAGTCGGAGGAGGCTGTGTAACAGCTCAGCCAATCGGCGGGGGTCAGGATTCGGCCGAGGCCAATCCCCGCCCCATCCCCAATCGGCTGGGCCTATCGGCCCCCGCCGTTCCTGGCCACACAGCCCCTCCACCGGTCCGCTGAATCCTTACCTGGATCCAGCGGCAGGCTGGCGGGTCCTCAGCTGGCAGAGTGGGGAAGGCCGGCCTTGCGCCAGCCTTCCCTCTCGATTCGTTGCAAATGTGCCTTATGGCACGTTTTCGACATCTTCGGCTGGCGGAACGCTTGTTCCGCCGGTCAAAGTTAGAGTAGGATTGCATTCTAAATCATATTGGGTTCCCTTTGGGGAGAAAGGCAGGATATAAATTAAATGAATGAATGAATGAATTGGCTAAGATCAGGAAGACTCAAGGTAGATCTTGTGAATGTCATGAAGGACCCCCTACCTATTCCCTCATAAGTACTGGATAAAATGAACCTGCTACTTAAAGCACAGTTAGATGTTTGGAATACTATATTTCAGGCCATTAGAAGCTACATTTCTATGACTTGCTAAGTTAACTATTGGTGAGACAGCTTGGCAACAAGTATAAAACATTTCTGAATATATTTTCTAGTTTTATTCTTTTTCCCACATTATACGTTATTCTCTTTCGCATCTGATAAATGCATTGTTCCCCACTTGATAGCATTCCCAAGTGTTTCCAGTATCACAGGCTTCCTCTATAAAATGTTTTAGGAGCTAAGAAAATCATAACCTCCGACTCAATTATGAAGAAAGCTAAAAAGCTCTAAAAGAGCCTCCTGTAGAATGCGAAAAAAAAGTCCCACAGCTTTGGGGCAAGGATCAGTATACTGAGTCTATTGCTTGCACAAAGTACTGTTTGTTACAAACCGTGCAAGCTAAGAGAAAATGCCTTTTTAACTCCCATAAGTGGGAAAACATTTGAACAACTTGATTACCCCTTGTAAACTATGCAAGAATCATAGCAGTAAGATAAGAAAGTGATTTTTAAGAGGCTTATTAAATAAAAAATGGTGCTGACTGCTTTATGGCAGTCAGCACCAGCAGAAGAGGCGCCCTGATGATGGACAGCTAAGGTAGGATTGTACTGTTTCTTCTTAGATGCGCATAGGATTGCACTGTAAGTCCCATTGAACTTAATGGGAGTGAAGTTACTCAGCAGCGTCACTAGGACGCGCGTCACCCTGGGGCGGGGGGGGGGCGCGCGTCACCCTAGTGACGCTCTGTCATCGGGGCGCGGGGGTGGGGGCGACCCGGCTCTCCCCCGCATCGCGTCGCCCTCAGGGTCACCCTTCGGACGCTCAGAGGCCGGTCCGGGAGCCGGCCTCGGAGCATCCGACCCCGTCGGTGCTCCAGGGCCTTCTAAAAGAAGGCCCACGCAGTGCGTTCATCCGGGTATTTTCCGGATTTTCGCGCATGCGCAGACCGTTTTGAGGGCAAAAAGCCCTCAAAACGGTCTCTGCGCATGCGCGAAAATCCGGAAAATACCCGGATGAATGCGCTGCTTGGGCCTTCTTTCAGAAGGCCCTGGAGCGCCGACGGGGTCGGATGTTCCGAGGCTGGCTCCCGGGCCGGCCTCAGAGCGTCCGGAGGGTGTCGCGCGTCACCCCATGGCACACGTCACCCCCAGGCGGCCCGCCCCCCCCTGCCACGCTCCAGTGACGCCCGTGAAGTTACTAAAGCATAACTTGTCTCATTGTTCTCAATGGTTCTTATTGATGATTGACTTTCTTCGCTACAACTCAGTGATCTCTGAACTGGCTGTGTAATTGTTGATGTTGACAGCTGTACCTACATCCTGTTTAAGAAGTGATCCGCACTTTAAGCTTTGAAAGCACTGACCTGCCTGTTCAGGAAGGAGGAGAGGCTGGGATCTGCTGCTATTCGAACAAGCGATCTGTACTGTCAGAGCTAACAATCACAAGTGTATTCTGCCTCCAAGGTCAGAAGCTCAGATGTCTCAAGCATCTAATATAGGCTCTCTTCCTGCCAACTCACCAGCTGGGTGCGCATATCTCTTCAGGGAATCGCTTTTTCTCAGTAGAATGTTTTGAAGTCCATACTTATTGTTGTAGCTTTGAATTGAAGAAATGTAACAACATCTAGTTTTCAAACAGTGCTTTAGAGTGTTCGATATATCTACACGTATATCATATTAGTATGTCAAGGGCAAGGGTTCCTCGACAAAAACAGAAGAGGAAAACTAGAAGAGGGAAATCAATTATTCTGATTGTTTTCACACATCAAATAACATGTTTATTGAGGGATGAGAAAAAAAGTTCTAGCTCTACAGCTATCATTGAGAAGATCAACTAGTTCTCATAACAAATCCAGAGTAAATATCACCCATTTTTTTAAACTGTCTGGTGTTACTAGAGATAATATTGTGACTGGAACCATATCAAAATAAGTATGAATATAGCAACAGTTCAGCTACTTCTGTGTATGATTCTCGAGTGTATAGAACAATGTACCGCAATCTGAAATACATTCTGTGATCAAAGTGTTGTTGCAAAGAACAAGTATATATCAAAGAAGGGAGACCGTTTATTGTAAAAAATACATGGAATTTTTTATCAGACATCAAACAAATGGAAGAAGTGAGGTGCCTGTAGCCAAAAGCCTTGGTTCCAATTGTTCTCCAACCCTAAGGTCTCTTTAGGAAAACCAACCATAAAGTTTAATTAGTTGAACCCTCCACAACCCTTCAATCAGAGCTCTGGCCAAGAGGCATGAGAATACAATCTTTTTAATTGTGCAAACATAAACCCACAACATGGGGCTTTATTTGAAGCCTTCAAAAAGGAAGACAATAATGTGGGTTGACAACGTTGTGCAATCAAAAATACATTAATTACTAAACCTGCCCTGAATGTGTAATCAAGCTTAGCAGGACCAAATATTACCCAAATCCTCTATGGCTTCTACCTTAACTAAAATCTAGCTCAAAGAGAAACATATTATGGAAATGATGTTCTGTAAAGAAAAACAAATAAAAGGTTGTCCTGTCCCCGGTCCCCCTGGTTGTAGTTACTCTAGCTTGCTAGTTGATGGTGAAAACCAGCTATTTCCTTAATAGCTACAAACGGTCCATTAGAGTAGGCAACACAAGTATAGCATTCTTGAAAATATCGGCGATTGGCAACCATTTCTGGCAATATATGACAGTTATCAGTAAAAATTCATAGAAACTGAATCCAGGTCCATGTAGCATTTTGAATCATTCCAGATATTTCTGGTGCAGCTAGTTGGTTAGTAGTAAAAATACACCTGAAGAAGTACTAATCAGGGGCAACACTGGGGGGGGGGGGTTGCAGGGGTGCAGTCTGCAGCAGGTGACAACAATTTTTGGGGTGACACCATGGCCGTCCGCACCCAGGCCCACCGAGGCGCCTCACTGTCTCCTTTGCTCACGAGATGAACTGAGATGACTTGACCCAAACCTTCATCTCAGCCACCAGTCGCACGACCCGGAACAGACGTTGAGGGCTTGGCCAGGTGCTTTCGCCTCTGCGGCCTCACTCAACCTCAGCATGGTGATCTTCTCCTTTTGCTCTGCCTCTGGCCTCTCCAACTCCCCCCCCCCCCAGCATAGAATTCAGCACACGCCTCCGAGGCGTGTGCTGAATTCAAAATAAATGTTTCAAAACAAAATAAATGTTTCAAAACACATGTATTGTTCAAGTTTACTCAGTAAAGTGCCAGGATCATCATCTGCTCCAGGTAAAATAATACACTTACAGCGCAATCCTGTGTAACCTTACACTGGTGTAACAGTAGATGCACCGGTGTAACAGTAGATGCACCGATGTAACAGCAGATGCACCTGTGTAAGTGCACTTACACCAGTGCATCTACTGTTACACCGGTGCAAGGTTACACAGGATTGCGGTGCTAAGGGGGGGGTCACTCAAGATTGTGTAATGTGTGAAATGACTGTGCATCACATACATCTCTGCTCTGTACCTTACTAGACTTGGGCAGAGGATGCAAATTCGAACAACTGTCAGCCCCATATCCCACTTTGCACAACCCATCCGCAACCTGAAATCTATCATGTCCCTGAATCTCCTAAGTATAGTACTGAAAATGCTGCCCAGCATTATATTATGTAGCACCACAGTCCGTTTGCGACATATTCATTGCTTTCTTCAAAAGCTAGGAAGGTGAGTGCTGATGTATTTAATAGGGCAAAGCTGTGTTTTCCGTCTACTTAAAGCGGTCCCTTGAGTTCTTATTAAACAGCGCCTTCAAGCTGAAATTGTACATACTCACTAGATTAAAACCTTCCCCATATGTTAAATATCTAAACTTTCTCCAAGCTATTCAGAGAGGTTTGCAGGCATTATTATACTGGAGGAAAAAAGTTAATTCTCCCACTCAGATGAAAGTGCTGCCTGTAAAATTGTGACCTTTGTTTTATGTGCACACATTCACAGCTGTTAACCAATATTATCAGTACGTCCCAAGGTGTATTTCATCTAGAATAGAAAGTGCATCTTTATTGCACTCTTGGTTGCCTGGGAATACAATTAAGAGAGTTTGTTTTCTTATGCCTGAAAGCTATTTGCATGTTGTTCAGATATTTAGAGGTGATCTACAGCATGTGTATTCACATCATGGATATATGAACACAAAGATAGCATGTCAGATGACAGTTTACTTGCTTTAACATCTGCTTTATTCCAGCAATGATTTAGTCAAATGGAGCCCATCTTAATTATTAGCACAAGGAACTCATTTTCCCTTTTGCTATTGCAACTTATTGTTACGTTTAGGTGTGGCTTACCCATTGGAATGTCACAGTGTATTGTCTTGTCTTGTCGTTGGCGTAGTCACTGGAGCCCACCTTCTTTAACAGAACAGCAACCTGTTCATGAGAATTACGGGGTGATTATTTATCTCTTACAGTGATAGTGAAGAACACTGCTGGCATTTAGCAGTAATACATATTGTATGTACAGGATGAGGGAGTAAGTAGTTGTGGGACAGCTCCAAGGATTCTTGGAGGATACGCGTTTACCTGAGCAACCCCTGAACAAAGCACACCAGACAATGACTTGGGCTAAAGGGTCACTTTATTAATTCAATACCTGAAGCAGGGAAAAAACAGGTTACGCCACCCCAAATGTGCGGGTTCTAAATCAGGGGAAACGGACCTAGCCGCTTACCTCCCCCGGTCTCAAATGGGCATGACATCCAGCCTCCAAGCTGTCGGTCAAAGACCTAGTTAACTTATCACCGCCAACCTTCAAGGGGTCGAGGCAGCTGGACAGCCGAGGCTGACAGTAGCGTCACTAGGACGCGTGTCACCCTGGGGCAGGGGGCGCGCGTCACCCTAGTGACGCTCTGACATCGCGGCGCGGGGGGGCGACCTGGCTGCACCCTGCCCCGGGTGCCTCCCCCCCCTGCGTCGCCCTCCGGACGCTCCGAGGCTGGCCCGGGAGGGCCTTTTGCCTTTTGAGGCCGGCCTTTTGAGGGCCTTTGCCCTCAAAACGGTCTGCGCATGCGCAAAAATTTGAAAAATACCCGGATGAACGCGCTGCATGGGCCTTCTTTCAGAAGGCCCTGGAGCGCCGACGGGGTCGGACGCTCCGAAGCCGGCTCCCGGGCCAGCCTCGGAGCGTCCGAAGGGTGGCGCGCGTCACCACGTGGCACATGTCACCCCCTGGCGCCCCCCCCCGCCACGCTCCAGCGACGCCTCTGGAGGCTGACCATATCCAAAAAGGGACAGGGTGCCTATACCTTTAAGCCTGATTCACATATGACAGCGTTGTCCCTACTGTGCGCTTAACGGACCCGCTCTGCCCTGTATTTACATATTCATGATGTAAAAGGACACCATTACGGGGCACCAACGCTAGAATCGCTGGAGATGGCTCGGTTCAACTTTGGCAAAGCGGGTCTCGTGGAGCTTGTGGGCGGGTTCAAAGCGCAACAACAGCCACCAATCGCGCGAGAGGGGGGGGAGAGTGGTTGCATGCCAATCACAAGTTGCTCCAATCACCGCGAATGTTACAAGTCCAGAGATGGAAACCCCTTGCAAGGAAACCCCTTGCAACCCCTGGTACACACAGGCTCGTCAGAGAGGGAAACCCCTTGCAACCCCTTGCACACTGTACAGGCAAACACAGGAGGAGTAGAGATCAAGCCTGACGCACAGAAAAATATTTCAGATTCTGAAAAATGTCAGAAGTTCACAAGAGTTCACAAGACTTCGGCCAATCAGAGCGCGGCTGTGTTTACCCAATCACAGCTGCGCTCTCTTAAGAGGGCGGGACAGCAGGAGGGACGACAAGCAAAGCGACGCTCCCCCTGCTCCAAGCGTAGAGAGCAGCGCCAGATCAGTGCGTGCGGCGGACGGGACACCCGCATTCATATGTGAATCCGGCTTTAACCATTGTAAGAATAAGGAATTTGGGCAGGTGGAGCTTGTTGCACCCTTCCTTGATGAGCTGCACCTGCACAAATTCCAATGGTTTAAAGGTATAGGCACCCTGTCCCTTTTTGGATATGGTCAGCCTACCCATAGGCAAAGTCTCCTGGTTCTCCAGTTGTTCCAGCTGAGGGGTTTGCCAGCCAGCCTCACCGATCTGGTCGAGCATTGTCTGAGCAGTTCTGGCTCACCACCCCAACCTTGCTTACCTCTGAAAGTATGCCAAAATTCATCCCTGGCTACCCAGCCCACATCTTGCCTGCCACATGGGGGGTTAGCCTAGAGGCAAACTGAAGAGCCCCAGCAACTGCCACAAGCTCCCAGCCACCAACAATGCTCAGAGCAGCCAATGGGCTGCATGCATTTTCCTGCCCTTGTCTGCTGCTCTCCAGGGCAGCTGTGCAAAGGAGGACGATGTGTAGAGGTGCGACGTCATTTCTGAACCTACATTAATCAGAATTCTGGGCTAGGTAAGAAGCTGAGACAGCTTTGCTCAACAGAGCTGGACAGGGGACTGTGATTCTTGTGATTCTTCTGGACCACTCAGTGACTTTGGATACAATACTGTATTTTTAAATTTATCTAGGGATTTCTGTCTTGCCTTTCTGCCCCCTAAGGCAGTGGTTCCCAAATTGGTAGTCGTGGCTCCCAGGGGAGCCGCGGAAACCAGCCAGAGGAGCCACCGAGTGCCATGGAATCCTCTTGGAAAACAGTGCAATGCCAATTGGCAGGCATCAATACAATGTAATGGGGAGCCACAGCCAATGGTTGCCAATGGTCAAGGGAGCCGCAGGTTGAAAAGGTTTGGGAAACACTGCCCTAAGGGATCCACAAGGTGGCTTACAGTACTGAAGAATTGGGGGGGGGGGAATGGGACCAGATGGCCCAAGAGAGTTAAGTAAGGTAACTTACCTCTCTGTAGAGGCCCAGATGGCCCAAGAGTTTTACTTACCTCTCCATAGGCCGCCTGGTCTCCATTGGGTCCCCACGAACCTACACCAGCTCTTTAGCTCATAAGTCCAAGAAGATTCCTGGGGGACAGGTCTGCGTCAGGAAGGGGGAATAGCTCAGCATGCACAGCTGCTGCTGAGATCCTCCACCCCCACCCCACATTCAATTAATTAAATAGTTAAAAATTTAAAAGTAAAAAATAAAAGAAATAAAAATAAATAGAATAAATTCACTCTAAAGGGGGCGCAAAGCGCGTCCGAAATTTTTAATTATTTAATTAATTTCCTTATTAAAAATAAATGTAATAAAAATAATTTTAACACTAAAGGGGCACGAAGTGTAGCCGATTGTCGGCGCCCAAATCTCATGAGGGCGCCCGGGTAAGTTTAAAAAAAAAGATGGCGGCGGCGGCCATTCCTCCGAAAACCGGGCCAGGACAAAACCGGGAATCGTAGCCGATTCCCGGGACTGTCTCGGAAAAACCGGTACAGATGGTAAGCCTAATAGTACGTAGAGTGAACACATGGAGCAGGCATCAGGATCACACTCACCGGCTCTGCCCCAACTTGCATGCATTCTTTATGTTAGGAACAGTTCTAAAGTGTAGAACCTGTGCCCTGTATATGGGAATTTCCTCCATCTTTTTACTATGCCTGCCTTCTCATGTGAAAATGAATATTATTTCTTTGATACAGATGCTACCATTATTTCCCCCACAGCCATGCAAGAACAGCTGAGCTCCACTCTCACTTTTGAATATCAGAGCTTGCCAAACAAAGGTGGGGAGAAGGTTACAGTCCTTGAAACATCACTTAGCCATTCATTTCATGATTTGTATGTGCCTGAAACAGGATTGCCAGACAATGTCTGCCAAAACAAATCCAACAGTCACAAGGTTATAATGTCTGCTTTTCGGAGGCTTAGTGGGCTGAAATAATCACAACCCACTTAGCAAGTGGAAGATTCGTTTTTGGAAACAATGGAAAATATATAAACAATTTATTTGAAAGAACAGCTACAAAAAGTGTGGGAGCAAATACGGAGGGATTTACGATAGCAGAGCTGTGCAGCGTGCCGCTGCTGGCCATTTTAGGAGCGCTGCTGTAAACAGCGGCAGCACAGGAGGCTTGCTGCTGGACCCAGAAAGGTAAGCAACAATGAGTGAGTGAGGGAGTGTCCTGCGTGTTGCCTTTGCTGCCAGAATGGCTCCAACAGCAAGGGGGAGGGGCCGCTCACTCCAGTGTAACGGAGTCTTGCACAACTACTTGCCTTCGCACCACCCTTGTTACACTACTGGTCCAACAGCAGTGGGGGTGGGTAGAACAGGATGGGGAGGAGAAGAGGGCAGAGAATGGGGTGGGGAGGGGGGCGAATCAAGGTGGCGGTATCAGCGGCAGCAGCAGCAGAACCGCCAATATCCAATCCCCCCTGCTGGCCTCGATCCACCTTCCAGTTTCCACTCAGACTTGTGCCAGCAAAGTAGCTGGCTCAGATCCAAGTAGACCCAGTGGGGTGGCAGAGGCAGAGGGAACAAATGCTCCCTTACCCGAACGAGACCTCCGGGACTGCCCCTCCCCTCACATGATGCAGTTTGTGCTCTGGTGGTGCAGCTGCCTTGGCGGGTGGGGGCATATCACCATAGCACGTTTTCTTCTACTGTCCAAAGTTTGCAAAAGCGCAAGAGGAATTTCTAAACAAATGCTTGATGAAATACTCAACCTTTTCTGACGCATTAAGGTTAAAACTACTCTTGAGCAGTCTCTGCAAAAATTGTGTTGTGGATGTAGCAAGCTTCTGTTTTAATGTGTTTTTAATATGTGTTTAAACTTTAAATTTAAATGGTGTATGGCCTATAGTCTGTTGTTGTTCAGTCGTTAAGTCGTGTCCGACCCTTCGTGATCCCATGAACCATATCCCGCCAGGCCTTCCTGTCCTCCACTATCTATAGTCTATGGGCTATTAAACCTAAATAAACTTGAACTATCTTGTCTTTATGCATATTTTATATTTAAGAATGCTATGAAAGTCCTCACTTTCTTCAATTGATTTTTGATTTTTTTTTGTTATCTGATTTAAGTAACTGAAATGTTATTTATCATTAACACCTGTTATTTGTATCATCATGAAAGTGGCTCCAATACTTCAGAAAAGAACAGTATACTTCATGATTTTCAATAATAAAGCCATCATGCATTGGAATAAGGGACAAGAAGGACAGTATAATTGCAGATGAAAAGTTTAGTTAGGAATTTAAATTCACAACCACAAACCATATGACTTCAGTGTTTAGAAGCATCAGTTCACATATTTGGGGACTCTAAAATTTATATTTATGGCAAACGCTCAGGTTTCTTTGCCAGATGTTATGTCTACTGAAAACACTGATTACTTGTTTGTGAATGCTTATCTGCAACCACACTGGTTAGAAATATACTTAAAGAAATACCATATGTATGCACACTGTTCTCTAGCTTGTCTGAATGCATCCATTCATCTGGCAACTGAATTTCACACTGGAAGCTTTGGTTTCATGCAAGTGCTCACAAGAGTTCAAAATCAAGTTCAGAGCTTGCAAATGCTGTGCTTTTCCAAACCGTGTGCTAATTTATTTTGCTGACGCCCACCATTAAGCGAGTGATTCTCCAGTGATCTGCATCCTGGAACTTCACAGCACTCGGGGACTCCTTTGTGATTTCTAGGGCCCTAACCAATTTCTCTGTAAATATTAAATATGCTAACCACATCATGCCTTGCTACCACTTCCCCTCCCCATCATCCCAATCTATAACAATAATTCAAACTCAAGCATTTGGTGCTCATGAGATATATTTTGGAGCTTGATTCAAACAAAGAGGGCACAGCAAGAAACATTACATAGCCTTTTCTTTCCGCCTTTCTCATCTCCAGTTCCCCCTCCTCTTCCCCTTGTGCATCCCAGAAATGTAATCATCAGTCAAACTACAGAAACTAGAGAAAGAGAGCGTGACCACCTTGTAAACAGAAACAAGGAAATGGCCTGCATTTATTCCGCTATACCTGTGTGGTATCCAGGCATAGTGCTTGCTGGGTATTATCCTTTTTATATACAGCCCAGACAGACTCCCCCCTTCCCTTAGTGAAGGCAACCCCCCCCCCCCGCTAAAGCTATGTGTTAAGAGACTTGCCAAGGAGCTGCATATTACACTGCTAATTAACCAGTTAATGTCTCCAACAATTACAACACCTATGTGGCATCTGAATTCAGTACAGTATTCAAGGTTCAACAGACAACATAGTAACCATAACTAATCAAATTGATTTAGAGGTAACTATTTTACCCTCTGATCTATATACATCAGATACTATTCAGCCAGTTCTGAAACTCCACCCCCACAGGCAATGTCCAGATCCCAATGATGAGCAATGGAATGATCCAAGCATTTAGCACAGAACTCCAGATTTCTGGTATACTATTTTCTTTCATAGAAGAGGAAGCCCCTATTAAAGTGGAGTTTTGGATCACACCCACAATTCCCTTCCTATAGAAGAAAAAAAAAAGAAAGTTTGGCTTTGCATAAAGTTGATTAAATCAAAGCAATTACAACCAACAGACTGCTCCGAAGGGAAAAATAATAACTTCTGTAATTTATTTTTACATGATCTGTCCCATTACTTCATTAAATTATGGTACATAAAAACATTCAGGTTGCTGTCTGGAGTGTTCCATGTCAGATCAAGTATTGACATGGCAAGTTATATTTAAAAAAAAAAGCAGATGCAAGAAAAAACCCCAAAATGTGTTTATATTTTACCAGGCAAGCAATCTGCAGTGTTATTGTGTAGTTTGGCAGGTCTATCAAATTAAGTTTTAAATAACATGCTCGCTGTCTGTACAGCAGACCAAACGACATGTCTGAAGCATGGCTTAATTAAAGTACCCAAGGAAGCATCTCAACATCATTGCTTCAGGCTTTCTTTAATGAAACAACGCAAGCGAGTGGACACCAAAACACTTCTGTTCTGCTTCAAAGAAAACAAACAATTAAGGGGTGGAACTGTGGATGAGCCAAGAGTGAAATGTTTTGCAAATCTAGTGGTAATCTTTGGTAGGATCTTCCACTGCTGGCTGTGTCATTTTGGATTAAGCCGGAAGTGGTCCCACAAAATAAAGAACAGGAAGTGCTGCCATGAACCACCAGTTGCTGTGTCGGTCATGTGCTAATAGCAGCCCAGTCTGCCTTTTGCACTAGCAAGGATCAGCACTAGTTACCATGTGGAAACCAAGTAGGTCGGGCTATTTGTTTAAGCCTGGTTAGGAACGAGATGGCCTGAAGGCCAATCCAGAATTGAGTGTTGTGTCAATGAGTCTTCCCCGCACCGCCATTCCCACGATGAACAGGCCATCACAGTGTACTTCCTTGGAGGCTCCCATGAGACAGTTGGAGTTGCTGCCACAGCTTTCAATGTACAGTTCCCTTTGTAATTCTTAGCATTTACACAGCACTTTTGGTCTGTTCAAAGTGGTTGACACAGATATCATCTCAGTGTAATGGAACTATGGGGTCTGAAGACTACATTTCCCAAATGCCCCTGCTGTGGCCTGCATGTCAGCATGTGACATGTCTAACCTGGAAAGGAAGAGAGAGGCCCTTGCTGGAAGGAGAGGCTGGAAAAGGAGGGAATCAAAATAAGAGAGGCTACAGCCTGGGATCAGGACTTTGAGAGCTGGGGAAAACCCAGGAAGGAGTTGTGAAGACCCTCTGTAGCAGATCAGAAACAAAAGAGGTTCTAGGACTTTTGATTCACAAGCTGTATTTGGAAAACCTTGGAGAATAAGATACCTGTGAAGGTGCTCTTGAACATGCAACTACAGAAGCTCAAGGACTTTACTTACCACACTTTTGAATCCTGTCTGTATGTGCACCCCCACGCCCAACACCACAAGACTGCAATCTTCCCTGTTTTAGGTTGCAATCCTATGCACACTTTCCGGAGAGTAAGCCCCATTGAACACAGTGGGACTTATTTCTGTGGGAGTGGTTAAAAGATTATCCACCATATTAGATTCCAAAATGGAGTCAGTCTGGTCTCTCAGTTACATTTCATTACTAACTCCTATGAAGCCTGTTACACTCAATAGTTCTATAAACACTTGAGTAGTTGCCATGGGTCACGATAGCCTTTTTGGCACAACAGTGCAGGAATACATCTGGAATCTCTTTCTTTGTCTTAGCAAAGTTCCTTTGGACAAGAGGGATGGGGTCATAATGACCTGACAAACCATATATGGGAGATCAGGAGATCTGTGAGATCAGGAGTAAAGGCATGTTGAAAACACGTTGTATAACCAATAATTTCCTATAAAAACCCTACCCACTTCTATTGGGGTATGCATTGCCATGGTGGCTTTGCATCCCCTCCCTGCAACTTGGTACCCTTGCATGGAAGGTAAATAAAGCTTATTGCTTTGAACTGAAATATTGTCTCCTGTGTTCTCTTTGGCTGATAATAAACCTCTCAGACAGTCACAACCAGGTAAAAGAACTCAGCAACTTGTTAGAGTTCTCCCTAACATTTCTGTGTAAGCATGTCTAGGCTTGCACAGCTACTAAATCATCTGTTGTTAGCTATGTGTAAGTGTGATCACTGGAACCCACTAGTGTTAGCACTGAGCTTGCTCCCACTGCAGCGACTTCAGCATTGGCCTCCAGCCCTAGGTGCATAGCCACACTACCAACTTGTCCTCGCATTACATCAGTAGCAACTCTGTACGGCGGTACTGTTATAATGTAGAGGGATGGGTGGATGAGGCAGAGACCATTGTTGGTTATATATGGAGGCTCAGAGCTGAACAATGAGCAATTTTGACTGGAGATGTTAGGCTCTTAGGCAGCAAAATATACCATCGTTATTGTACAAAAGGTAGAATAGGGAAATCTCTTGAATAGGTGCCTTGCACACATTAATGAACCTACTTTGTGACAGCAAGGAACAGGAGGCACAGGGGTGGTTGCCCATGTTATGTATGTTACATATTTGCTTATTGCCTCCAATGTTATGTATTTGCTTATTGCATTTATATCTCACCACCAGTCTTCTTTGGTGGAAGAAGACCTCCATTTTCTTATGGGGATAAGCAACCTCCTGGTTGGAGGAGTAGGTTTTCTCTGTGCCAGGTACAAAGGAGACAGGATACAGGTATCTTGTTGTCTTGTGTGATACAAGAAGCTGGACTAGATGGGCCTTTGGCCTGATCCAGCAGGGCTCTTCTTATGTTCTTATGAAGTCAAGGTGGCTTAGGTAGGGTTCCCGGGTACTCCTCCATGCAGGCACCTGCTTAGCATGGTTACTACATCCCGTGCCTTCAGGACATGCGCTCTTTCTACCCCCCTCCCCATTTTGGACCCTTCTGGATCCTGCCAACATGAAGCCAACTGTGATGTGACAGTGAAAGGGGCAGCTGCATCTCCCCGGTGAGTTATCTGTTGATGTGTGGCAGGGGATTTTCTTGAATTGCTAGGATTCCACCGGAGGGGCACCAGTTCCAGCCCCTTGTGTGTATCTTCCTCATATATTGGTGCCTAGCTTGCTGTTTGCACTTCAGTCCATTTCTAATTGCAGTCAATTTAATAGATCCACCAATGTAATCACAACCATCATAGTGTTTGTACTGATTAGGAATGGGACTGAATTAATCAAAAAAACAGTTTTCCCTCTCTGAGCACCTACATCAAAAATATTAATCAAAACGTGGTTGGCTGGTTCATTTGCACATTATCTGTGTGTCATTTATACAGCAGAAGGCAAAACAAACTTGCTGTCAGTTGTGTGCTTCATTTTTCCCTAATGAGTTCTAAACTTTCTAAATTGGACACTGCAGGAAAGTAATGGCACTCTGAATTTATCCGAGGAAAGTTTTGACTAGGGAAGATATATCATCAATGGGCAAATTGGTTTTCCATGCCAGCATTTGTCAGTTTCCCCCAACTCTGCCAAAGATGGTTGCAACTTTGAAACAGGCACAGAACCAGAAGTGAAAACAATAACATGTGAGGGACAATAAACGTAAGGACAATGTAAGGACAATAAACGATAAGAGAAAAAAAAACCCTTGAGAATAAATCATACACAACCCACAATGGCAATTACACAACTGTACTTGACAGAGGTGGAAAAAGAGCGCTGTATTTTATTCACTGTACTTGTAAATCTTCACCTCGAGTTTTTATCATAGTGTAGCAATAAGGTATACATTTGAAATCCAAAATTTCGAGTCCAAGTGGAACAGTAGTTTGCATAAAAAAAGATTATCTGCCACAGCCTCTGTGTCAGTTGCCTCTAAAACAGCTCTCTGTTGAGAATTAAAATTCTCAAAGACTTTTCAAATCGTAAAGCAAGGAAGCAGTATAATATCAATTTATGTCACGAGCGCTGGGGGATACGTCCGATTAGGATTATGGCAGCGAAATAGATTTGTTTGTAACTTTGGCAGTTGATATACCACCTCCCAGGTCTTCAATTTCATGTCAGGGTTCTCATCTTAAAGCCCACACTAGAGATTTTATGAGATCTCTAAGCATAGTTGTAGCTGACAGCTGTTTCGAAAATGTTAAAGAGTTACAATCTGAGTACAGAAAGCTGGTACAGCAGAGTGGCTAACAGCCCAAATCCTATACTGATGACACGCCAGAGACACAGCAGTGATAGCACAACATCAGCTGGACAACCGCCATATCCAAAGCCTGTCCAGCACAAAAGGGGAGGAGGAATACCAGGGTCCAGGCAATACCACACTGGTGCAGCCCCACCTCAGTAATACCACCCAGTGGTGTTGCTGGAGGTGGGGCGGAACACTAAGTTCCGCACCGCGCTGACCACCGTTACTCACCGGCATGAGGCGGCCCCGCCCCCTCGCCTTCGGAGCCATTCAGTGGGGTGAAGGCAATGCGCAGGAGACTCCCTGAGCATTGCCTTCACCCCACTGAATGGCTCCGAAGGTGAGGGGGCAGGGCCACTTCGTGCCAGTGAGTAAGGAAGGGTCAGTGCGCTGCGGAACTTAGCATTCCGCCCCACCTCCAGCGACGCCACTGATACCACCAGCATCCATGGAAACCCTGACACAGCCAAGCATCCATGGAGCACTGGCCTGATGTCAGTGAGACATCAGCTCAATATGAAAAGAGCCAATTACCACATCTACCCATCTCCAATGCCAGTGGCCAAAGAAGCACAGTCAGGGTGAACTAGAAGCGGGGGGTGGGGAAAGATGCAGGTCCAATGAACGACCACTGCTGGGATAATACCCCCCCTCTGATGGTCCCTAAGATAATTATAATAATAATACCAGTATTTATTACCACCTTTCTCTGGTCATCGGATTTCTCCTCCAACTTTAATTCAAGACGGTTTACATAGGCGGTCTATCTAAGCAGTTTTTACATATTACAAAATGTTCTAATCTTGCATAGAATGCTCTTTCCAGGTGGTTTCCTTCATGGTCTGGCCTCTCTCTGGCATTTGCCTCCCACACATTAACTTGACAGCAACACTGCCTCCCACTCAGTGTGCCAGCTGCAGAATTTTCTCTCCCACCGAGGCTTCTGCAGCTTGTCAGCGGCATGTCGACAGCTCTTGACGGGTCTCAAACTGCCATCCTCAGATCTTCAGGCATATGAGGCGGTCGCTCTACTAACTGAGCCAGACCCCCCTGCCCTGGGACCAAACCCCCAATATGGAAATAATGATACTTATGTACCTTACAGAATTGTTGTAAGGACAACATCAAGATAAAGCATGTGAAGCACTTTGCAAACTCAAAACACACTATACAAATGCTAAGTTTTAGCATTCCAATTTAAAAGAAACAACTAGTTCTTTCCAGGACAGTGCTTGTGTATTATTTATTTTATGTCAAGAATCTTCCTTTGTTTCCAAAGAATGATTCATAAGATTTGATTTAAGGCACGCAAGGAATGGCTAAATATTGAAGAATGCCATTTGCCTAAGGCTTCTTGGCAGTCTGATTGCATGTTCTGTATTTTTAATGAAATTTTGCAGAAGTTACTTTACAAAGACATGTAAAATTTGCAAAACTAAAAAATACGCACATGCTTTGATACAATCTATGTTCAAAAGGAACGTTCGAAATCTATACAATCCAAAACAATATTTTCCGCATGTAAATCTGTGAAGCTATCTAGACCAGGGGTTCTCAACCCCTTCCCGACCAAGTACCACCGGAAGTGACTGGCAATGACTTCATCGCCAATTACTTCTGAGTTTCCAGGTTTTTGGAGACCAGAAAATGCAGGTAGGAGGCTCTGGGCAGATGGGAGGGCCCTTCTCAATATTCCCAAGAGGCTCGGCCAAAGGCAGGAGCCTCTCAGGAGTGAAAATGTGCCATCAAAAGCGCCATGTCGGAGCAGGGTTCCGGTGGACCAAGTACCACCAGCAGTCGGCCAAAGTGGTTGAGAACCTCTGATCTAGACTGAAGCGATAAAGTAAAATCATTGAACTGAACAAAATCATGGTACATTTTCGACATGATGATGGTCATCATGCCTTTACTTAAGAGTGTTTCTAAAATAAACAAAATGACATGAATTTCAGGGTTCGTCACCAAGAAAATTTCAGGGTTCCTCATCAATCTGACCATTTTCATGGGAAGCCAAATGAGTTTCTGCCAAGGGAAATTTTTCAGAGAGGTTCTGCACATCCCTGCTTTTATTCTTAACAACAAAAGAGTGCCGCTGCCAAGGCTTCCGGGGGGCAGGGGAGGCGTTTTTGGCCCGCCCGCCCCTGGGCTCATTTGTGGCCTGTTGCAGGCTGTATGACGTCACCGCGGGGGGCATGGCTTCCGCAGCAACATCACATGGAAGGTCTGTGGCCTCCCGGGGGGGCATCATTGTGGTCTGCCGCCCCCAGTAGGGGGGCACCTAGCTATGCGCCTGATGGCATCTGCCATATTTCCGGCCCCGGCCAGCCAGCGCGGCCGTTACACAGCCTCCTCCGACTTCCGCCAGCTAAATAGCTGGCGGAAATCCGAGGAGGCCCATTGGGCCTTCCCCGGTTTATACCTGGGGAAGGGGACAAATGTCCCCTTCCCCTGAGTAGACCTCTGGGCCGCTTCAGAGTGTCCCGGGACAGGAATAGGATCTGGCAGGCAGCCCTGGGCCACCCACCAGATAGTTAGGTAGGATTGCACTCTCACTTGCATACCCTCTTCTGCTCAGGCACAGCATGCCCTCAGGCTGCATTAGGTTTTTAAAAAAGAGATACACAGATGAAAGAATGATTGGAATTCTTATAGCATGGTAGTCTGAGCCTTAGTTCTAAAATTACTTACATGCACTATAAAACTAGCTCAGGATTGGCTCAACATAAGAGCTCTGAGAGCTGTTTTGGGGAAATGTAAAATCAATAAACAAGCAACATGTTATTCCGAGGCTGCAATCCCACTTCTAAAAGCTGCTTTCAATATCTTCTGGTTTTGTTTTGTTTTGTTGACCTTTTTTCATTCTAAAAACCTATGTCAGAAATTGGCTAGAAAACAGTAAGAGATGCATGACTGGGTAGAGTGAGAATGCTCAAATATTTATTTATTTATTTATTTAAAAAAAATTATACCCCGCCTTATCCTATGCCGAAGGCAAATGCCCAAGGCGGCTTACAACAGAATTAAAATACATAATTTAAAAATAATACATAAAATAAGTTTAAACAATACATAATACATAAACTAAATTTTTAAAACAATAAAATCCACTGGGGGGGAACAGTATGGAGCAGAGAAGCAGCAAGGCAGAACATCTTGAGACACAGGAGACAGACAACAACCCATCACCCAAACGCTAGACGAAACAAAAATGTTTTGAGTCCTCGCTGAAAAGTCATGAGGGATCCCATGGATAAATATGGATCCCATGGCAAAAATCTATATGTTCTAGAAAGGGCACATGGTATAGCCATCTGGGACCGCACCACTTCAGAAAGCAGGCAGGGTATTGTTTTGTTTTTTAACTTTTGCCACTCAAGCATGCAACACTCTCCCAGAAAAATAGAAAACTAGCCCAAAATATGGAGAGGAACAGGCTAGAACCTTCTCGCTGACATGCTAATTTTTCATGGGCAAGGGGATTTTTTGAGGGTGGGTAACATTCAGGCATGCAACCCACTGACAACCCAATCCTGTCTAGCAGGACGCGGCAGCACAAATAAGGGGCCCGTCACATCTTGAGCAGAATTGGGCCTGCCCTCGTGTGGCCAGAGGCTGCCCCAATGGGTCTACTCGAATGTGCCAGCTATTTTGCTGGCGCAAATTTGAGAGCCCCGTGTAATCGTGGCCAGGCCCGGGAAGGGGAATAGGATACAGCGAAGGAGGCCTCCAGCCATCCCTCCCCCTTCCTGGGCCCAGCCAACCAATCCCACCCCCAGAATGCCTCATTCTGCCCTCCCCACACCCCTCTGCCACCTGACAGGGAACTCACATTCCTTGGCAGGCACAGCTCCAGATCTGCACCAAGTAGAGCAGAACTGGCTTCGGGACTGGTGCTGCCTACTCTCCGGGTGCCACAACCATGCTTTACGGCACATTTGCAACACTCTAGACCAGGGGTTCTCAACCTTTGGAGACCGGGGTACCCCCTATCACGATCCAATTTTCTGAAGTACTCCCTGCTAATTAACTGCTAATTAATTGGATTAATCAATTAATTAATTAGGTAATAAATCATTAAATAAAAAGTACTAAAACAATTTTGAAAACTATCTTATTTAACTCTGTGTGTGTGTGTGTGTGTGTGTGTGTGTGTGTGTGTGTGTGTGTGTGAGAGAGAGAGAGATGCAAAGATCTCTTTTTTTCTCCAAGTCACACTTCCCAAAATCAGCTCCTCCCTCCCCTACCCCACCAAAGTACATTTTCCAAAGTACAAAAATAAGCCCAAAACCAAAATCAGAGAGACAGAAGGGCTAAAAAAAAATTGCAATTTAAAATCTATGTTAATTAACACTTAATTAGCTGCTGATGGGGCAGATAAGGGGCAGGGCCTGGAGTACCCCAAGCAAGAAGTCTGCGTACCCCTAGGGGTACCCATACCACAGGTTGAGAACCCCTGCCCTAGACCGACGGAGCGCACACTCTGCCGGTCTATTGTTAGACAGGATTGCGCTGACATACTCCGCCTTCATTCTGAAGAACTACAGCCCCAGAAGGGTTGCACCATGTGCATCTTATGCACTATCGATGTAGTTAAGCCTGAGATAGGTGAGTGAAGAAGGGTGCAGGAGGTTTGCAAGATGCATGTCTCGATTTTCAACTTAGAAAGACAACTTTTTGGAGATGTTCTAAATGATTTCCTATATATTTATGTTTATGAGTAGGAAGAACACTGTTTGGAAGGTGTGAGTACAAGGGAATTGTTCCTGCTGATAGCCACAGGCCCCATACATGTGTTCAACAGAAGGTTTGAAAGAATATATGCACATATAAATGGTATGTGTGCAGGTTTAATGCACATGGTAAGCCCTGTATATGCAAGGGTCCATAATTCCATGGGCAGAGCCTACACACGTACAGTTCGTACATGTGTATGCTCTTTCTTACCTTCTGCTAAACATGAATCAAGATGGGGCCAGTGACTGTGAGGATGCATAATCCTCTTCTTCCTGTAGGTAGTGCTAAGGAAAGGGGGACAAAGCTACACATCCCCTACTGTGACACATCTCCTATCCTCAAGTAATCCAGCCTTCTCAGATGGCAAAAGATAGTCAAGAACACACACACACACACACACACACACACACACACACACACACACACACACACACACACACACTTTTTAAAATATAACCAGCTCTAAACATATTATAATTCAGTCCCCTGGCAAGCATCTTGCTCCCACATTTACTATGCACATCATGAAATTATATGAAGCATCACAGTTGAAGCCAATATAATGAAACGCAAAGTAACACTATCATTGAGAATTTGGGGGGAAGTGATGCCCATGCCTCTATGAAACAATGCAGATTTGTGAAATGTTGATGCAGCTAAGTATAAGCTGTTGTGACTTATCCCAGCGACAGACTTCATCCTAATCTCTAAAGCTAGCAAAGTTCAAATGAGGGCTAACCAGCAAAACCCTCCCTTTAAGTGACCTATATCAGAACTATCTCAATACCTGAAGCTTTAGTGAGAAAGTGACTGAAAATGAGATGCAGAGGATTTAGAAAATGAAGATTCTGATCACAGAACAAAAGAGTGGGTGGAAAGCTAGTTGTTTTAATATTCCAAAGTCTGCAATTAAAATTCAGGTTTCAGAGAGTACTCAGAGATGTCACTCAGCCTGTGATGGTTTTATTTTATTTGAAAATAATAGGTTTCCTGCCCCTTCTAGGACATCAGATTATCTTTTGAATTCTTAACATTTCTTTTTGATTCCACCTCTTCTGACTTTTTGTTCAAAATAAAAATAGGTAGTTCTGACCAAGTTTAACCCCATATCTTGATTAAAAATATTATTCCTCTCACAGATCATGAGCAATATTAGGCATGAACATTAAGAGCTAAGAATGTGCTTTGTCCCAGAAAAATGGCATTTAATAAGACTAGGTTAATTTTAAGGCACTAGATTTTAGGCCGGTATGTGCTTGGACCTTTCTCCACATTCCTAACCTAACAAGCAAAATTGACATGGGGGGGGGGGGGGACGGGGACTATAAGATTTATCAGAAAGTTGAACCAAAAATGTTAACCAGAACAAAGAAGAAAAGGGATAACAATTTACGTTTTCACATTCTTGGAATGCCACTATTATGCACTATTGAAAGAGCTGGCTCTCTATCCTCTACTCCAGCCGCCCTCTGTGTCCTGTCCTAGTTAACTACCAGCGGTTGCTGAATCCAGACCCCCTTCCCGGACCTGATCCCATGGCCCAGGTCCATGCAGACATGCACCAGTTATTTTGCTGGCATGCAGTAGCTTGGCTAGGCGGGTGGGGGGGGTGGGGTGACAGGCGCAGTCTCCTCGTGAGGAGGAGCCACAGTGGCAGCTTTCTGCTCTGCGGCTTCTTTTTTGCAGCCAGAGTGGCTGTGTCTGCAGCCGTGGAGGGTTTTCGTGCCGTTTTCAGCACTTGGGATGGTTTCAAATGAAGTGCAGGGGTGATTATGCAAACATGTCATCACCCCACCCCCACCCCCAGGGTACTCTAGCAATGCCACTGCTGGCATGGGTCAAAGTAGACCCCCTCTGCACCACAGAGGCTTACCCAGAGAACATTTCCGGTACTGTCCCCCCCCCCCAGGATGCAGCATGAGCTGTTTTGGTGCGCCTGCATCAGTGGGGGGGGGAGCGTAAGATTGGACTGTTAGCATTTGAATGGGAACAGGAGCCTATGGCTCAAATCCTATACACATTTACCTGGGAGTAAATCCACTTGAAATCAACAAGGCTTGAGCAGACATGCAAAGGATTGCACTGTAAGTTCCATTCTGTTCTTAACCCCTCTATGTTGCTAGCTAATATACCGTTGCTTATTGTCTTTTATTAAGAATAGATTTCACTTCTCTTCTTGCAATAAGTAGGGGATCTGGTGTGTCTAAAGTCTTTGCCAGTAACTCAATGCCAATTCATAGAAATTAGCCCAGGTTTCAAGGGGATGTTGAATTTCCATAGTTAGCATTGCTACAAGTCAAGGTTAAGGGGATCCTAGAATAAATGTCTATTATTTTCTCACATTTCAACTAAAGCTTTGGTGTAAAGAATATGAAAACGTATTCTCTCTCCATTTTGGGGCCTGGGAATTCAGTGAAGTTTGCCACAGGGCACGTTTCTTAAGCAATTATGGTCAGGCAGTTCCTGCATGCTAAGGAGCACGGCCTTGAGAAGTTATTCATACGAGAACGTTCTTTCCTTTGAAAGCATGAAAGTTCAGACAGTAAAGCTCACCAATCTGTAACAGGCATATCGTTCCAAAACCTTGAGCAGAGTTCAAATCTCGTGTGCTACAGGGCTCTCCCCAGGCCATTCCTTCATGTCACTAGGCATCCATTTCATTTCCTTTTTGTTTTCTTTCCCCAACTTCTTTATTGTGGCACTTTGAATTTTATCCGTATTTTTTTCCTCGCTCCATTTGATGCATTCTTCATTCTGATAGCCTTATGAGGTAACTAAATTAAACATAAGAAGCTGATTGCAAAAAAGCACAAGCCAAACCAGGGTCTAGGATGGCCTAGCAGGGACAGTAGCATAACTACAGCGAAGCGGCTGGGGCGACCTGCTCTAGGCTCCACCACTGGAGGGAGTGCCCGCCGCAATGGCAGAGCACCCGCAGCCCCCTTCCTTCGCCGCCTGGGCAGCTGGGGGCTGGGGGGAAATCTTCACCGCTCCAATCTTCAGGTGGCTGAGCTGGAGCTGGGCTTTGGGTGGGCTGGAGCTTTTCTTGAATGCAAAGAAAATAAATGGTTGGCCGCTCAGAGCAACTCGAAACCTGGAAGTAATTGGCAGTGATGTCATCACTGCCAATTACTTCTGGGTCTTCTGGCACTGGGGGCAGCTCCATCACGAATCACCACCCCGTGTGCCAGAAGACCCAGCTACTCTTCTGGGCAGGAACTATGTAACCCTGGAACAAGAAAATAGATTAAGAGCAAGAGGGATATAGCATTGTCACATTTTCAGAGCAAAATGAAACTTGGTTGCGTTGAATGATGTCTTCCCTTGAAAAACAGGGTAGTAATCAATGGCACTTGAACACCACATTATCCAAACAGAAGTGCCCGGCAGGAGGGGATCCAGCCCATTACTGATGCTGTGGATCTGAAATTGTATACTATGGGCCAAGAGACAGACGCCTGGGTATCTGACTTCAGCACAGCTCTATTTGGTCCCTTCACTAACATGGTACTCTTGCACATAGGACCAAGTCACACAACAATAAGTTGGGTTTGTTATCCCAACTTTTGCCTGGTTGAGAAAAAAAAACCCAGCTCATTTGATATAGGCATAGATAATGGACAATGCTGACTGCAAGTATGTATGCAGCATCCACTGAGGCGGCTCCGGGGGCCCAGGGCAGTAAGGGGGCATCGAAGGGGCAGAGAATACCTGAGGATTCCATTTACTCTCAGAGGCTGGAGGCCTGGAGGGTTCCTGCAGTGGCGAGCTTCCTGGCGGGGTATTTCTAGTCAGGGTCAGGTAGGGCACCGATGCCTTTCCGTCCATGCAGGTAAGGTTCCAAGGTGCTGTCAGCGGTCCGGGTTCTGGGCCCACGTCCAGCAGGGGAAACTCCAGCAGGGGCAAGAGGGCTTGTGCCAGGGAGCCTTTCTGGGGGCAAGGCAGCCTCTCCTGATGGGGGAGTACAGGAGTACAGGATCCCCAGATGCGGCAGGGCTGGCTCTCGGAGGAGCAAGGTGGGAAGCGAAGCTTGCCCAGGAGGCGAGAGGCTCTCCGGCCCAAGTGCTCCCTGGCTAATGCCAGTGCCTGCTCCTCGCTGGCGGCCCTTTTCAACCAGCCTTCCCCCAGCGGGGTGGAACCCTGCCCATGTTGACCAGCTGTGGTCAGAGGTGTTGGTCCCAGGTTGTTGGGAGTAGGTAACGGGCCGGTCGGGGCTGGAGCCGGATCCTGCCGGGACTCATGATGACGTAGCAGTTGATGCTTGCAGAAAACCAATTCACATAATATTGTCAGGCTGACTTACCTTTTTCTGGACTAGTCTGCTCTAGATAGATGTCTGGAGAAGCAGGTGCTTTCTCATCTTTTCAGTAGGCCTCAAGCTTGTATGTTTGCCTTGATTCAGAGATAGCAGCTGTCATTCTCCCCAACCGTCTCATCAGAACAGCCACAAGTCAACCCAGCAGGAATAAAAGGTGTTACGCATGCAAAGTGAAAGACTCAGAAAAATGGACCACCTCATCTACATCGATCAGAACTGGGTTGTGGCCCTTTTTGCTTGAAATTCTAGGCTCCCATTTGGTACAGATTAAAGCTCCACCCATAACAATTCATACCTGCCAATTTAACAAGCTATCAGTTCATACTCCATCATGCTGAAGTAATCCACAGTACCACCAACTGGGATAAAAAAAACAAAATCACAGACCTGGTTCAGATCACTATATCCGAGCTGGCCAGTCTATCTACTAAATAAAGAAGTATTTAGATCAGGGGTTCTCAACCTGTGGTACGCGTACCCCTAGGGGTATGCAGACCACTTGCTGGGGGTATGCGAGGCCGTGCCCCTTATCTGCCCCATCTTAATTAACATGTCTTACGTTCGGAGCCGGAGGGCTCCACAGCGCTAAGTTCTGCAGCTCACTTCCACATTAGTACACAGCTGATCGATGGGAGATTACATGTGAGGGGCCAGTTCAGACAAACATTCACCACCACGCACATTCATGATTAGGAGAATTGGAATCGGTACTGAGAGGAGGGGTAGGATGTGGAATCCCACCCTTCAGCATGTGGTAGGTGGACTGGCTCAGACAGTATCATTTGAACCGGTTCACAGTATTACCAGAATGCATCTCCAGTGTCAGGATAGTAGACATAGGCTCCTTTTTGCCACTATAGTGCATCATGTACGCAATTTGAAAAGAGGGCATTTCAGTGTGATTGTACCTTAGAGCATGAAATGTCTTTTGTACCTATCTGATTTACTGCAAGCTCATTTGTGCAGAGGCTGGACATGTTTCCGCTTTAAGGTCTTGTTTGTTGTTATTAACGATGCTCCCGAGTACCTGCCTCTCTCCTTTAAGCAACCTTTTTATTCTTCTTAACTTACAAGTAAATAAATCAGAGCAATTATTTAGCACCGAAATGATACCAGATATAATTGGATAGCTGCCACTTGAGAGACAGCAGCACCAGCTTAGATTTTTGCAAAGGGAAGAAAGGCAGACCTTGCTCCATATTACCAGCCCTGTCTAGTGAATCAATGACATGTTCAATCACAAGAGAAATATCTCTCCTTTAACTCTGAGCTTGTCAGATAAAATAACCCTTCAGGATGAAGACAAATTTTGACCCCCAAAAGCACTTTGAAGACTGAATTTCTTCAATGGGGCAAAAATTACTGGTGCAAGAGGATGCTATCTATGGTACAGAATTTGTGCCTTTTTCCTCCTCTCTAAACCGTGGGTTGCCAATTCAAATAAAGCAAGCTCCTGAATTGATTCTCCTTCTATGTGGACACCTGCTGTTTTCCTGGATCTTGGATGAACTTCTGCAGACTGATTATATTCTGCCAGATATACGCTTTACGCTGAATCACCAGTTGTGTGAAAAACTAGCTAACCTTTACTCTGAGCACAAAGTGTTCCCATTGGTTTCATTTCGCGTTCTCAGTAAAATATGAAATTACATAAAGTAGATAAATATAAGAATTTGAATGTTTTCTGATTCCGATTCTTCAAATGAATGTAATGCTTTCTAGTTAAGGATGAAGTGCATATCACATGGATATTAGTTACAGGTGGTCAGTAACGGGGGGGGGGGGGAATTGTAGCTAAGAGTAAAAAACAAGGAACTCTCCATGGTTCCTACCTACAGTGTTTGGGACTTTTCAGTCTAGAAAAAAGACGCCTAAGGGGGGACATGATTGAGACATATAAAATTATGCATGGGATGCAGAGAGTGGATAGAGGGAAATTCTTCTCCCTCTCGCACAACACCAGAACCAAGGGACATGCGCTAAAATTGAGTGGAGGGAGAGTTAGAACGGACAGAAGAAAATATTTCTTCCTTGCCACAGGATGTGGTGATGGCACCTGGCCTAGATGCCTTTAAAATGGGTTTGGATAGATTCATGGAGAAAAAGACCATCACAGGTTGCAAGCCATAAGCAACCTCCTGGTTTTAGAAGTGGGTTTTCTCTGTGTCAGGTGCAGGGGAGTGGCAGCAGGAAACAGGTTATCTTGTTGGCTGTGTACTCCCTGAGGCATCTGGTGGGGCCACTGTGTGACACAGGAAGCTGGACTAGATGGGCCTTTGGCCTGATCCAGCAGGGCTCTTCTTATGTACTGATTACTGAGATTCACGGGTTCCTGGACCAAATGAGATGTGATGAAGGAGATCCAAAAGCCACATTGAGGAGTGGTATTTAATCCTAAACTAACAGCCCAATTCTACTCACTACACCCCCATTGATATGACATTGATATGCATCCTATGGGGAAATAAATCATCACATAAGCCTCCCGACCCACAATGGGTCTCCTCAGACTTGTGCTAGCAATTTTGCTACTGCAAGTCCGAGGAGAGAAAGGGGGCAGGGAGGCTGCTGCTGGAGGGGATAAGATCCAGCGTGCACAGATCCACACCCTCCCATAGCCTCCCCACCCCCATCATGCCCCCACCCTGCCTTATTTCACCCCTCCTTGCCCCTGTTCCGCCCTCGCCCACCCCCTCCAGCCTGTCTAGCTTTCTTACCTCCTCCGGCAAGTGGGAGAGCCAGCAGCAACACAGGTGGGAGGCACAGGCCTTCCTGCTCATGCTGCAGGCAGCACACCAAGTGGCACGCGGCTATTGTAGCACCTTTTGCGGCAGGAGCTGACTGCATTACAGCAGTCAGCGCTGGAGAGGAAGCAAGGACGGGCAGTAAATATTGGATTGGGCCCTAAATCACTTCCAAAACTGCTGCTCTTAACTTCACAGGGGGGGGGGGGAGATACAAGAACGTTGCTAGTGTCTGTGGTTTTCTCAGTGACGTTAATAGCAGCTTTAGGGAATTTACATAGCCAAAACAGCACAAAGCACACAGGATGGAACACCCTCTCCCCCAGTGTCAGTTCTCCAATCAAAATTGGAGCCCTCCACAGCTGCTTTTCTAGCATATCTGAACAATTGTAACAGTCCAATTTTACCTAACTCCCCACGTGATGATACAGCATCTAAGGGAGCATTTCCTGTATCCCACAGGCAAGTTTTGACCTCCGGAGGCCTCCTCAGGAACATTTGTTCCTTTGCCCCAGGGTAAGCCCCTGCCGTCCCGGCAGTTCTACTTAGACATTCACCAGCGATATCGCTGACGCAAGTCTGTGTGGATCAGTGAAGGCCGATAGCAGCCAGGAGGGGGCTAGGTTTTGCCGTGTGCCACTTCTTCCAAAGCCACTCTTTTTGCAGGCCTGATCCACCCCTGTCACCACCCCATTCAGTGGCCCACGACTGCCTGGGTAAACAGACGGCCTGCTGAACCTCCTCCATTCCCCATCGTCGCCAGTTAGTCAGATGTGGGGGCAGTTCGGGGAAAGACTGTGGGTGGATCAGGGCAGAAAGCAGGCCAGGTTGGGGGCGGAGGGAGGATCTTCATGTGGCAGCCACAGATTCTGAGATTCTATTCCTCCCTTCCTGGCCCAGACCAGTCCCCCAAGAGTCTCCTTAGACTTATGCCAGCTAAAGAGCTGGTGTAGGTCTGAGGAGACCCATTGGGGACCAGGCAGCCTATGGAGAGGTAAATAAAAATATGTTTACTTACCTCTCCATTGGGCCCTAATGTCTTAAACTAAAGTTTGTGTTATTGATATTTCAGCCTCTTTTTCAGTAATCCGCTGAATTGTCTTAACTAACTGTAAGAGCCAGAACAAACATACAGTGATTGTGCAGGAATATACTCGCTTGGGATTTGTTCTGTAGGTTTTTTTCCACTTGAAACTACAATCAAACATTCAGAGAACAGAGTTGTTCACCCACGGGAAATCTTAGTCAGGTCTCATCTCTGTCTATCTCATTCTTTGTGTAGGCTACTTCTGGACACGCGGGCATAATGCATTCCACATGTAAAGGTATCCCCTGTACGCCTAATGATCCCCCGGGACCCCCAGATATATGACAGCAGTCGTCAGGCGGACAGTCGTCGGTTGTGTTCCCTACCTTTTGAAATTGTGAAAGTTTGAGGCCACTCCGGAGGCCTCTTGAGGGTCGCATGCCTCTCCGGAGGCCTGTTCCTGGCCTATGAGGGCCTCAGAATGGCCCGCAGAGGCCTCTGTAAGGCACTTCCGGTTTTCAGAAGCAAACCAGAAGTGCCTTACAGAGGCTTCTGCGGGCCATTTTGACGCCCACAGAGGCCAGGGCCAGGCCTCCAGAGAGGCGTGCGATCCTAAGAGGCCTCCGGGGCCTCCTAATGACCTCCTAACCTCCTAATGAAGGTGACTACTTAACGACGGGGATCGGAGAACGTATCCCCATCGTTAAGAGGTGGATACTGTATTGCATATCAAGTATCACCTAAATCAGATGAAAAAGACCATAATCATGGTTGATATATATATATATATATATATATATATATATATATATATATATATATATATATATATATATATATATATATATATATATACGCAAAATAAAAACTACATGATAAATGTAACCTTTGTTCTGTCTCCTGGTCATGTATCTATAGCAGATCTCCAGTCAGACTTTTACTATGTCAGAATATGTTGTATAATCAGTCAATATTTTTATATAAAGTTTCCTCAAGTTTAAATATGTCTTCTCACAAACATTCAAATGACAATGAATTATACTCCCTTCTGTCTTAATAAAGCCAGGTCATGCTAGAGGCATTTTCTGCCACTAACAGTTAGCAATAGCGGCTTTAAAAATGTAAAAGATGATATGCCCTCTCAGAAGAAATGTTACTGACATTGTTTCAGTGTTAACAAATCCAGCGAGTCAAAATATGTTGACCCTGTTTGCTTCAAGTCTTTCCCTTTACCACCTTTCTTTCTTCCGTCATTGGATTTGGCTTCCAGAAACTGACAAATGCTTGAACAAGCTTGTGCTCTATTTTCTTTATCTGAGTAAATATCCACATTCCATACAACATGTGAAGAGAAAAGGTCAACAATAGTGTACAGAATAAAGACTGGAACGAAACCAAGAACTAAATAAAAGCTAGCATTTTGCCATAAGCAACCTGCCTGCTTGGAAAATATTTTGGAGGGATGGGATTTGTTCCTTCCATTGTAGTTGCAATCTGGTTTTACTTGCACTTAATATATTATCCTTAAATAAGTCTGACAGTTTCATACAGAGGCTGAATTAGTGCTAGCTGGTTTTGATCATTTCTAGATCACCTTTAAGTTTGAAATACCTAAATAAATAGGGCCTTAGTGTGTAGGTCCTTTAGTTGTTGCAAAGTGCGACACGTCATTCTGCGCAGCCTGGCCACCACTGCAAGTGGCAAGTAGCTGGATCTGTGCGCCAGTGGACAGGGAAGCAGCCCCAGTGCCAGAAAGTCAGTGTAGGGGTTGGAAGAACGGCTCGGGAAGGGGGAGGAATGGGATCAAGAATGGGATGGGGAAGAGGGTGGATCAAGGCCGGAAAGGGGGCAGTAATGTATCGGCTTCTGCACCAGGGGACTTCCAGTGCACCAGCATATGTGGTGATACGCTGGTGTTTCTCACAGATAGTACTGAGTCTTTAATGTCCAACTCAAATGCAAGCACAAAGGATAAATCTAAACAGATTCCTGATGGAACAATCAGCATCAAAAAGAAAATTCAGTTCACAGGCTTCTTCCAAAGAAGGCTATTAGCCTGAGGCCACAAGCAGTCCTGGAAAGTCCCACTGGTGATAGAACGTTGCTTTTCCCATACTCTGAAAGAGCACAGAAGTGAATAGTAATTTAAAGATGGCTCAGCCAAAGGTAGTCACACATCCATTTTGGAGGCGATCAAATCAGCATGTAGTAATTTGCCCACTTCATGTTCACACCAGCGTGGTTCAGAGTCCTGACTGCTTGGCTTTCACATCATCCTCTCCACCTCACACACAAACATGTTCCAGTTCACTCTTATCGGAACAATATTTCAAACTTTATGATGCAGGAATTGGTTAGGACTGTCAAATCACTATAACAGAAGTGGGTTATTGAACTCCTCCCACCCCGAATGGGGTCATCTTGGCCCAGAGACCTTAGAACCAATGATGGCCAAACCTCTTGCATTCAGTTCACACAAGAATCATCCTTTGCACATCACTGGCCATCTGAAATGTTTATCCCCAGCTGACTGTTCAGCTGATGGCCTTTTCCATGACAATTGGGCAGTAGCCATCTGTGGGAGATTGGCCTGTGCATTATTATTACTGCAACAAGAATGGATTCTTAACTAATCATCTGAATTGGCCCCTGACATTCATTCCAACTATACTAATTAATGCAAGCAGATCAACAGATTGAGAAATCCTAATGAGCCTGGTACTTGTTAGCACAGAGTGTATTTCTGTTACGCTGTGATTTGTTTTTTAAAGCATTTAAAGAAAAAACTAACATTGTATCCCCTTGATATCTAATTTAAAATGGGAAGAAAGGAATGAGTTGACCATCTGGGAAGTGGATAAGATTTCATAGGCGGTATCATCCCAAGCCATGAGGGGCGGGGGGGGGGGATACAGCCCATGACACGATGTGAAATTTACTTTGACAAGGAGAGACCATGAAAAGCATTCCATGCTACACTAAGAGGAGCTCCTGACAGCGATATAGTTTCATGAAAAGAGGGAGAGGAACTCTGAAGGAGAGCAGTGGCTGCTTTTTCTAAATCCTGGACAGAATTAAAATGTGTTCTCTTCTATTCAGCACAAAAGCAACTAGTTCAAGGAGAGGATGTGGAGCCACTTTCCTTATGTTCTTTTATAATTTGAACTAAAAGCTAGACTAGATAATATGCCTATAATGTGATTCAGGCATCCAAGATTGATTCTCAGACAAAAACAGCATGCACTTGGGAGACGAGATCCAGAATGGGGATGAACGTAGCAGGGAGGAAGGGATTTTGTCTCGCCTCTGGGTCCCACTCCAGATTGGGGTAACTCTGGCAGCTACCTGCCCTTGAAAAAAAGAGTTTCCATCATCTAGTTTGGCCCTAAGGCTGCCACAGCTTTGGAACATGTGATCATAGCATAGTCTCAGCATATGTAAAGTGCCTTTCCTCCACCAGTCAAGGCACTTTCCTCATCCTACAATTTGTACTTGAGTACTGACGCCCTGTGAACAAAACATGCGTACTGTACATCATTTCAGTTGTGAAGGGCACAGCTATGCATCAAGTGACTATTTATGAAACTATTTATAGGCCACTTTTCCCCTCCATGAGGCAGCTCACCATCATGGTAAAAATTTAAGAAAATGGCAACAGTTAAATAAGCAATTGCCAAGACAATAAAACCCAGTCATGAAAACATAGAGTAAGAAGAGCAGCAGAGCTTCATGAGCAGTGGCGTCGCTTCAGTAGGGGCGGGGCTGTAAGTATCGCTCCGTCGTAGTCTCTTTACCGAGCGAGCAGGAGGCAGCCCCGCCCCCTCAGTGTCGGAGCCTTTCCTGTGTGGAGAAAGCAGCAGGCAAGAGACTCCCTGCCTGCTGCTTTCTCCGCAGGGGACTAGCTCTGACAGTGAGGGGGCGGGGCTGCCTCCTGCTCGCTCGGTAAAGAGACTACGACGGAGCGATACTTACAGCCCCGCCCCTACCGAAGCGACGCCACTGCTCATGAGCCCATACCAGATACCTGACAAAATAAGAATGTCTTTGTGTTCTTTGAAAAGATGGACAAAGTGGTGGGGGTATCCTCCAGCAGCAGCTCCACAGGGTGGGAGGCACAATGGAAAAGACCCACCCCCCCACACACACACACACACTTTACTCCTTAAAATACATGGAAACAGTAACATGAAAAGGACTGTGGCCTCATGTACTTGTTAAGGAGAAAGCAACAATTTACACACATATGCAACCTTCACAAATGATGTATACTTGGCTATTTGTACCCAAGTAAGGCTCCAATCCTATCAGGGCCTTGTGCTGCTGGAACTAGCATTCTGATAGTGCAATGTCTTTTATGACAGTATGAAAGCCGGGCTGCTGTTGCACACTTCCACAAACAACAAGAGGAGCAAGTGTACACGGCAGTGATTCCAGAAGGCTCCACAGGTGCTGGTACGTTGGCGGTGGGGGCGGGTCATGGGCGGGGAGGGGAGGGGAATAATGGGCATGTTGGGGAAGGAACCGGGGTGTATTAGGGAGGGAAGGGGTGGATCCAGCAGCAATTGCACATGCCGGATATTATCCCTCATTTTTCTGCCTGCCCAGTCCCTTGGTTGTCCTCAGACATACGCCAGCAAAATCAGGCAGCTACCGAGGGGTATGTTAATATTTGGGGGGGGGGGGGCAGTGACGTCCTCTAACATCCCTCCTCATTCAAATATGCAGGTTTTTTCTGTGGTTAATTCAGCGTGGCTCTCCACATTATCTTTCTTACTGCCCAATCCCATCACCCTCTCCCCATCATAGCAGGCAGCACAGCCTCCGCTGGAGCGGCTGCATGCTATAACGTGGTAGCGAATAGGATAGAGCAGTAAGAAAGATAATGTGAAAAGCCACGCTGAATAACCACAGGGAAACCCTACATATCTGAAACGGGGGGGGGGGCGTTAGAAGACTTCACTTCCAATCAGGCATGAGCCTCCTCGTTTTTAGTAATTAAGCACTGTTTGTACAGCCACTCAAAACAACTGTTCTCTGTTCTTTTCCTTGGGCACTAAAGAATTTCCTGCCAATGTAAATATTTCATGACCATTAAGTTCTTCATCTCACTGACATTTTCTCTCCCCATGATCACAAGCAAATTTCAAAAACAGACAGAACATTTTCAAAATAATCCCAAAATCTTGCATAGAAGCAATAGGTCTTCTAGTGTCTGTCAAATGCATCTACTGAAACAGAAAAGGGGGGGGGGGAGAGACAGGCAAAGATATCAGATGCCTGCTCTGCTTCAGCCCTCCTTCTCCCCTTCACAGGGCCATTTAATGTCAACCATCTTGTGAGAGAGAAGGGACAGAGGAAGGAGAAGCAGGAAAGACATCAGAGGACTGCTCTGCTTCAGTGATTTTATTGTTGTTTTAAATTTTTATACTGAAGGCCTTGAGCACCTTCATTGTGGAAGGGGAAAGTGCGGGAGATAAATTTTTAAAATAAATCCTGGAGTCACAATCAGAAACAATATTTGACTAAGGAAAAACTTAAACCCTTCAGAGCTAATGACATCTTAAATGTCATTTATGGGTGGTTTGTCCCTAAGCTTTGTAGTGAATGTAGAGGAAATGCTATTCCAGAACACTATAGTATTTTGCTGATACTCCACTAACTATTATTGAGAACTGGTGCAGCATAGTGGCTAATAGGCTGCATTGTGAACCAGGATGTTTCTAGTTCAACTCTCACCTCTGCCATGAACTCTCACTAGGTGGCTTTAGAAAGCCACTTCCCAAAAGTAAGATTTTCCTTACTTACCTCTCCACAGGCCGCTTGTCCTCCAATGAGTCTCTTTGGACCTACACCAGCTATTTAACGTAGCGTAGCTCCGACTTTTGGCGTGCCCAGCCCCACAGAACAACAGAGTGACTTTTGTGTCATCATTCCAGGACTTATGGTGGTGGATTGCAAGATTAAAACTTCAGCTTTTGTTACTGAATAAACTGCAATTTCTCATTACATTTGAACTAGAAAACTGTGATTTGTTTGTTGTCACTGAGATTGGCTTGCAATTCAGAAACTGAAGCCACAGTTTGATCCTGGACTAGGCAGGCAAGGAGTTAAAATATAGTTATTTTATACTTACCTCCAAAAGAATTAAGCAAAAGGGGGTAGAACAGGAACTAATAATGCCCAACAGAGAGAGCCAGGAAACTTCTTAAGAGCAAAGCACGCAAAACCCCAATGCATCACTAAACTAGTGAAGTTTACAGGTTGGATTGGAATTAAAAAAGCAAATAAAACAATATTAACCCCCTAAATGCATCTAGCTAGAAACACAGTCCCTATTGCTAGCTAGTTTCCATTGTCTTAGGAATCCTGGTCCCTGCACATACTGGAGAGTTAGTGGGTGAAGCAGCATTAGGTTCCAACAGCAGACCTGGGAAAACACACCCACGCATCCTTGTTCTTGAACTTAACAAATCCATCTTGGTGATGTCAAAGGTAACTTGATTGGATGAGAGGAACCCACTTGGCCACTCCATTCCTACCCTTTTACATAAGCAGACAGATTTGACTGCCCACTCAGTGGGCACATGCGAGTCTCAGTAGGAGACTTAGCTAGACCAGATACACAGCGCAATCCTAACCAACTTTACAGCACAGGTGCAGCCACAATGCAGCCCCGAGCAAAGGGAACAAATGTTCCCTCATCTTGAAGAGGCCTCAGTGACTGCCCCCGCACTGCAGGATGCAGTGTGCGCCCTGTTGGCACAGCTACACTGGTGTTGGAAAGTTGGTTAGGATTGCGCTGACAGAGAAAAACCGATAGGTCTTCAGCCACATGGCGGTCTCATAATGCCATTTCAAACAAAGGGGAAAGACTACGGCAGGACAATATCCTTGCAGCTTTTAGTGTACTGAACCAGCAGAGATGCCTTTTGGGATTAGAAGTGTTGAAAAATAAGGAAAACTAGGCAAAAAAGGGGGGGACAAGGCATTCATGACACATGATTATAATAAAACACTATTTCATTTGGACATTATGGGAACCTGAAGTTTATTTCAGAAAACCAATGTGGAAGCTTTGAATCTTCTCCTGCTATGGGTGAATGAGGAGATATGGGGGGGGGGGTGGAAACAGCAGGTGATCTTGAGGTTCACCAGAGCTCATGCACAATAAGCAATTTTTTAAGATTGTGTTATGTAGGCAGAGCTCTAAGATCAATCAACAAAAAAGTTCTAAATCCTTAAATATACATTATTTTTAAGCAAATAAAGGGTTTTTCCTGTGTGTCTGGATATTGCTGCCTGAAGACACAACATGGCTAATAGCAGTGAGGCAATTTGTTTACGTCACTAAATAAAATTCATGCCGAGTCATTGATTTTCAATGCCAAGAAAAGTGTTCCGTTTAATGCAGGAATATGTATACCTGAGGATGCTGGTTTTAAAATGCTGTTAAGAGTGATGAATTAACTTTTCAGCTGATGTACGACTTAAGGATAATTTAAGCTGCCGTGCTGGTTGCTTTATGTCCTTTTCCAAAACAGTCATTGAAAGAATGGAAAATGAAGCCAAGGACTATCAAGCTGGACTATTTTCACACACACTAAAACCAACTTCATGAATCCATCATCAAGTAATGTTCCCACAACATATATTACTAAATTTCTGTATATCAATAAAACCAGCTAAGACTAACCCTCATGAGTTACCTGAAGAATTCAGAATATGACAGATAGGAACATGTTTTCATGTTTAACATGCTAACAGGAGGTGTGGTCCCGAGGTTGAACTGCCTGAAGACTGCCGGAAGCTAATCAGGAACAGCCCATTTTTGTGCTGGAAGGGAGAACAGGAAGTCACTGATAAGCTGTTATGACCCTCGGTGGCAGAGAGGAGTCGCTGTTGCGTGCCGTGGTGAGAGATCCGTGAATGGGATCCGGCAGGCAGCCCTGGGCCACCAGCCAGATCCTTACACAGGATTTCACCCTTAATCTTTGAAATAGTATGTAAATGGTGTACAGAAGTGTGGTTTGGGCAAAGTGCCAACAATGAAGTGGTGGCACTTAGGCACAAGGAGAAAAGGCAGAATGTGTGCACCCATAATATGTGTGTGTGTGTGTGTGTGTGTGTGTGTGTGTGTGTGTGTGTGTGTGTGTGTGTGTGTGCGCATCCTTTTCGCTTATCTAGGCAGCAAAGTTACCATCTGAACCACTTCAAACCCAATGATTTATACTGGAGTCAGTTGACAGAGGTAGCTGCCAGTAATACTGTATTATACAGTATATACACATATGTGTTGAAAAGGTGATGGGAAAACAAAAACAAAAAATGCTATGAGTGACGCATGCTTTAGACCTCCCGTCACTCAAAAAAATAGAGCTTCACTGTCTTTAGAATAGCAGTCAAGATGTCCACATTGACAACAATCTAAGTCGGATATAAAGAAATGCAGAAAACAAACATACCACAAAGTCATATTTACTGGGAGTTTGCACAAAAGAAACAAGAGAAACGCAAGTTAGCCCAGGTCCTAAAATGCTGTAGCACAGATGCTCTTAACGGGGATAAATTTAACCTCAGAGAAGAAAGAGAAATACCTGACACTTGCTTAAAAGAAGTTCCTCCTGGTTTGAACCTTTCAGATTCAGTGTAGCATATTTCTCATAGAGGCAGCAAGTTGTCAATTTAAATCTATATAAAAATCAGCTTTAGATACGAGTCTCTAGTGGAAACATACAAAATGACATTTCTACTTTGAATGGGATGGAGTTGTTTTCTCCGTAAAACTGCCTGTGTACAACCAGCTGACATTATTAACAATGCTTGTATCCTTAAGTTTGTATGTTCACAGAAGAAGCTCAGTTTGCACAAGGTGGGATTTTCACACACCCTCCCCAAATATGCAGGGGGGATACACCCCCTCTCCCCGAATATCTGGTCTTGAAGATTAATGATGCAATTCTATGTCCAAATGACACCTTTGGGTTTTGTTCCTACTCCTTTGTTCCTACATGCAGGATTTACATTTGTCTCCACTGAACTTCATCTTGTTGATATGCGCCCACCCAGTGATCAAGCCAATGATCATAGGTAGTTTGAAGCCAACCTTCTTCTCCAAGGTACTACAAGCAGAACTGGTTGTGTCAACTGGGTCTTAACAGCTCCTTGCTCAACCTGGGTTGAGCAGTTTCTCAGTAAATGTGGGTCAAATTGCAAGTTGTGTGAACAAGTTATCACACAATTTCTTTAGCACATACCCAACAGTGCACACAACTTTCATTCCATCAACATGCCAACTTGGTCCTGTGAAATAAGAGAGAGGCTGTTACCAAAAGAGCTGGTTCTTAGGGGAAATTAGCACAGCCCAAATGGAACAAGGGATCTTTTATACTGGATAACAAATCAGCGTAATGCAGGGCTTCCCTTTTAACATAGCAAAGAGAGAGACTGAGAGAAATTAACTTCCAATAAAAGTTTATGGATTTATTAAAAAAAGGACAAAGGTAAAATTATTGCATACAGAGAAATAATATATATTCAGCAATAATAATATGCCCATGGTTGGACATCAATAATGGAAAAATACGTTTCTATTGTCTTAAACATAGTGTAAGTGTTCCTGTCTTGATGATGGTGGTTGCTTGTAATGCAGAGTGTATTTGGTGCAAAGGAAAGGGGGGTTAGGGAGAGAATTCTGGGTGTCCCTGCTTCTTCCAACCCAATTCCTAACAGCTAAGAATAGGGAGAGAAGGGGGGGAAGGGAGGTTTCAGAGGTCTTTCATACTACCTGTCTTGTAGAGGAGAGCCTTACCAGCGTAGCTGTTGGTGGTTTGGAAACTCAGAAGAGTTACAAATTGTAAGGGGAAAAGCTTTCCTTTTTAAGGAGTTTTTAGGGATGGTGCTACGTGCAGGCTAGCTTATTCAGGATAAATGTGTAACTTGGGGATGCTATGTTTGATGTGTAAATTGGTAACTTGGGATGAGAATAGAAAGGGGCTTCCCTAATCCTTGCAGGATGTAGGTAACAAGTAAATGGAGTAAAACACTGGTGCCAGAGAGATGTCTCGCACCCAAAATGAAGTTTACCCAAGTTAATGCAAACATACAGGTATAATACAATCATTTTGTTACAAAGTTACAAATTACTGAAATTGCATTCAGAAAAGCAAACATAGCTGCAGAAACAAAGGATGAGTAAAGGATTAAAAGTTGCAGTCCACGAGACATGATGGGTTTAGCTTTTCTTCTTCCAGGATGTGTGTTTGTGGGGTAAAAGTTCATTCCAGGCCTGAACCAAAGTTTTCTTGAGGGAAACATGGCCTGTAACAGTTTAGTTCATTTGGTGCATAGGTTCTGGAAAACAGTTCATTTTGCATCTTAACATTCCTTGGTGTTGTCATATGAAATATCATGTTGCTTGATATCAGAGTTCATAAAACAATATATTGAGGAATGAAACAGGGGGTAAATGATCCAGTTGTAACAAGGCTACTTGCAAAGGAAAGTAGCTGGCGGGCGCTTTTGAAGCTTTGTTCATATTGTTCATAGCATGTGAAGAGCACAAGATCCCAATCAGAACATGGGCAGGGGGAAAGTATTTTTAAAAAAACTCCTACTGTTTTGTTGTGCTTCTCTTTCACTACCCTGCCATGCGCTATTTTAAAAACAACAGGTAGCAACAGATGCATAGCACATAACATGTCATTTAGCCCTTAGAATCAGTCCACAGATTGCCATAACTTCTGGCTCAATCCTAACTGGCCTTTGCAGTGGCATACTTGACTTTACGACACTGCACACAGTGCAACACTGGTGGCCATTTCAGGGATGTCACCACAAAGGGTAGTGGTGGCCCCAGCACACTCTCCCAGAGGGCAACCTGTGCTGAGGCAGGTAAGTGGTGAGGCATCACAGGAAGAAAGAAATGGGTGAGTGGTGGAATGGGGGAGGGAGGGGAGGAATAGGAGAGTTTCTGGGTGGGGAGGGAGGCACAACGGGGGAGGGAGGGTGATTCCCATTGGCAGCAACGTGCACTGGATCCTAACTCTGTTCCCTCTCCCCTTCTCTCTCCCCCTTTACTCCCCTTGGACCTGCGCAAGCAAAATGTTCCATGACTGCAGGATGCAGTATGCACTCTGTTGGCACAGCTGCATTGGTGGGATGTTTAGTTAGGGTTGGGCTGTTCTTCAATAAACTACTAGGGGGGTTAGGGTTAACCACTACTAGGCCTTCAATAAACTACTGTACTAGGCCTTCAGTTAACCACTCACTCAAATGATTTTCCTGGTTCAAAACGGACTAACGTCTCCATCAACCCTGAAACAGACCACAACACCCACTCTGCATTCTACCGCAAAATTCCCTGAATTTTAGATGGCTTCCTCTTTCTACTTCCTTTACAGCTTGTCCTGGCAGATAAGCTCTCAACCTCAATAAATCAACTGTCCTTTACCCAGGAAGTCGACATCTGAAATACAGCGAACAACTTCTAATTAATCTTTTCTTCATTTTCCTAAAGACTACATTGATAGCAGGCCTTGTAAGAAAGCCAACCTTGATTAGCAAATCAGTCAGAGTTTCACTCTAGGAGGTCATGTAGTATGAAACCACACTCTATGTCAAGTTACAAATTATTTCCTTTAAACATTAACTCAGCCATGCTTCACAATTTATGGCTCATTTTTTCTTAAACTGTAGAAATATAAACTATCACATATTTTATGAAAACAGCACGAAAGTAGTTATCAAGTTACATAATCTTTTCCTGCCTGCTCTACCCTTAGTTTTCAAACACATTCATCACACGTTGTATATGTTGTGCCAGTGCACACGATAATCACACCACATCACTAATCTTCTAATCTTACACACCCCTTCAATTTCACGGATGGGAACTATGAAATTGAAGCTGATGTAGAGCAGACAAAACTACTCAACAAATCCATATCAGATTTAGGACATATCATATCATATTTCCTAATTCTAGACCTTAAACTGCTATCTATTGGTTCACAGTCGCTCACGTGGCATTCAGATCACAAAAAGATAACATGTGTGAAGATGCTCATGTAACTCAGAGCATCACAAAGATAAAACAAAAAGGGGGAGTTTTGAATTGGCCCATGTTTAAGAAAAAAACCGCGTATTACAGTAAGTCCTCACTTAAAGTTATTTTATTTAAAGTCATTTCTTTTTAAAGTTGATGGGGAAATGCCATAGGAACATTTGTTGTTGTTGTTCAGTCGTTAAGTCGTGTCCGACCCTTCGTGATCCCATGAACCATATCCCGCCAGGCCTTCCTATCCTCCACTATCTTCCTGAGTTCGCTCATTTTCATGTTCGTTGCATCGGTGATGCTGTCTAACCATCTCATCCTTGGCCTTCCCCTTCTCCTTTTGCCTTCAGTCTTTCCCAGCATCAGAGTCTTCTCCAGAGAGTCCTCTCTTCGCATTAGGTGGCCAAAATATTTGAGTTTCAACCTTAGTACCTGTCCTTCCAGGGAACAGTCAGGGTTGATTTCATTTAGGATTGACTGATTTGATCTCCTAGCAGTCCAAGGGACTCTCAGGAGTCTTCTCCAGCACCACAGTTCAAAAGCATCTATTCTTCGGCGCTCAGCCTTCCTTATGGTCCAGCTCTCGCAACCATACATTGCTACTGGGAACACCATCGCCCTGACTATACGAACTTTTGTTGGTATGGTGATATCTCTGCTTTTTATTATGCTATCTAAATTTGCCATAGCTTTCCTTCCAAGGAGTAAGCGTCTTTTAATTTCATGGCTGCTGTCTCCGTCTGCAGTGATCTTGGAACCCAAAAAAGTAAAATCTGTTACTGCTTCCATTTCTGCCCCTTCTATTTGCCAGGAATTGATGGGACCAGATGCCATGATCTTAGTTTTATTAATGTTGAGTTTCAAGCCAACTTTTGCACTCTCCTCTTTCACTCTCATCAAGAGGCTCTTTAGTTCTTCTTCACTTTCTGCCATTAGAGTGGTATCGTCTGCATATCTGAGGTTGTTGATGTTTCTCCCGGCAATCTTGATTCCGGCTTGCGATTCATTCAGCCCTGCATTTCTCATAATGTACTCTGCATATAAGTTAAATAGGCAGGGTGACAATATACAGCCTTGCCGTACTCCCTTCCCAATTTTGAACCAATCAGTTGTTCCATGGCCGGTTCGAACTGTTGCTTCTTGACCCGCATACAGGTTTCTCAGGAGACAGGTAAGGTGGTCTGGTATCCCCATCTCTTTAAGAACTTGCCACAGCTTGTTGTGATCCACACAATCAAAGGCTTTTGCGTAGTCAATGAAGCAGAAGTAGGTGTTTTTTTGGAACTCTCGTGCTTTCTCCATGATCCAGCGCATGTTGGCAATTTGATCTCTAGTTCCTCTGCCTCTTCGAAACCCAGCTTGTACATCCGGTAGTTCTCGGTCCACGTACTGCTGAAGTCTAGCTTGTAGAATTTTGAGCATAACCTTGCTAGCATGTGAAATGAGTGCAATTGTGCGATAGTTTGAACACTCTTTGGCACTGCCCTTCTTTGGAATTGGAACGTAAACTGACCTTTTCCAATCCTTTGGCCACTGCTGAGTTTTCCAAATTTGTTGGCATATTGAGTGCAGCACTTTCACAGCATCATCATTTAGGATTTTAAGTAGCTCAGCTGGGATATTATCATCTCCGCTAGCTTTGTTGTTAGTAATGCTATCTAAGGCCCACTTGACTTCGCTCTCTAGGATGTCTGGCTCTGGGTCAGTGACCACACCAGCGTGGTCATCAGGAACATTAAGCTCTTTCTTGTATAGTTCTTCTGTGTATTCTTGCCATCTCTTCTTAATCTCTTCTGCTTCTGTCAGGTCTCTGCCTTTTTTATCCTTTATCATGCCCATCTTTGCACAAAATGTTCCCTTGATATCTCCAATTTTCTTGAAGAGATCTCTAGTCCTCCCCATTCTGTTGTTTTCCTCGATTTCCTTGCATTGTTCATTTAAGAAGGCCTTCTTATCTCTCCTTGCTATTCTCTGGAACTCTGCATTCAGATGTTTATATCTTTCCCTTTCACCTTTGCTTTTCGCATTCCTTCTTTCCACAGCTATTTGTAAAGCCTCATCTGACAGCCACTTTGCTTTCTTGCATTTCTTTTTCTTTGGGATGGTTTTAGTTGCTGCCTCCTGTACAATGTTACGAACTTCCGTCCATAGTTCTTCAGGCACTCTGTCTACCAGGTCTAGTGCCCTAAACCTATTCTTCACCTCCACTGTATACTCATAAGGGATATGGCTTAGGTCATATCTGACTGGTCTAGTGGTGTTCCCTACATTCTTCAATTTAAGCCTGAATTTTGCAATAAGAAGCTCATGATCTGAGCCACAGTCAGCTCCAGGTCTTGTTTTTACTGATTGTATAGAGCTTCTCCATCTTTGGCTGCAAAGCACATAATCTATCTGGTTTCGGTATTGACCATCTGGTGATGTCCAGGTGTAGAGTCGCCTCTTGTGTTGTTGGAAAAGAGTGTTTGCTATGACCAGCGTGTTCTCTTGACAGAACTCCGTTAGCCTTTGCCCTGCTTCATTTTGCGCTCCAAGGCCAAACTTGCCTGTTGTTCCGTTTATTTCTTGATTTCCTACTTTAGCATTCCAGTCTCCTATGATGTAAAGGACATCTTTTTTGGGTGCTAGTTCTAGAAGGTGTTGTAGGTCTTCATAGAACCGGTCAACTTCATCTTTTTCGGCATCAGTGGTTGGGGCATACACTTGGATTACTGTAATGTTGAATGGTTTGCCTTGGATTCGAACTGAAATCATTCTGTCGTTTTTGAGGTTGCACCCCAGTACTGCCTTTCCCACTCTTTTATTGACTATGAGGGCTACTCCATTTCTTCTAAGGGATTCATGCCCACAGTAGTAGATATGATGGTCACCTGAATTAAATTCGCCCATGCCCGTCCATTTTAGTTCGCTGATTCCCAAGATGTCAATGTTCAATCTTATCATCTCATCTTTGACCACATCCAGCTTGCCTTGATTCATAGACCTCACATTCCATGTTCCTAAGCAATATTGCTCCTTGCAGCATTGGATTTTCCTTTCAACCTCAGACACATCCACAGCTGGACGTCCTATTGGCTTTGGCCCAACCGCTTCACTCTTTCTGGGTCTACTTGGAATAGTCCTCCGCTCTTCCTCAGTAGCATATTGGACACCTTCCGACCTGAGGGGCTCATCTTCCGGCGTCATATCTTGTAGCCTTTTGGAACTGTTCATGGGATTTTCTTGGCAAGGTTACTGGAGTGGGTTGCCATTTCCTTCTCCAGTGGATCACTTTTAGTCAGAACTCTCTGCTACGACCTGTCCGTCTTGGGTGTCCCTGCACGGCATAGCTCATGGCTTCATTGAGTTACGCAAGCCCCTTCGCCACGACAAGGCAATGATCCATGAAGGGGCCATGAATAGGAACATTTACGTTTATCAATTTGTTGTTGTTGTTAAGTCGTGTCTGACCCTTCGTGATCCCATGAACCATATCCCGCCAGGCCTTCCTGTCCTCCACTATCTTCCTGAGTTCGCTCATTTGCATGTTTGTTGCATCGGTGATGCTGTCTAACCATCTCATCCTTTGCCTTCCCCTTCTCCTTTTGCCTTCATTTTTTCCCAGCATCAGAGTCTTCTCCAGAGAGTCCTCTCTTCGTATTAGGTGGCCAAAATATTTGAGTTTCAGCCTTAGTATCTGTCCCTCCAGGGAACAGTCAGGGTTGATTTCATTTAGGATTGACTGATTTGATCTCCTAGCAGTCCAAGGGACTCTCAGGAGTCTTCTCCAGCACCACAGTTCGAAAGCATCTATTCTTCGGCGCTCAGCCTTCCTTATGGTCCAACTCTCGCAACCATACATTGCTACTGGGAACACCATCGCCCTGACTATGCGAACTTTTGTTGGCATGGTGATATCTCTGCTTTTTATTATGCTGTCTAAGTTTGCCATAGCTTTTCTTCCAAGGAGTAAGCGTCTTTTAATTTCATGGCTGCTGTCTCCGTCTGCAGTGATCTTGGAGCCCAGAAAAGTAAAATCTGTTACTGCTTCCATTTCTGCCCCTTCTATTTGCCAGGAATTGATGGACCCAGATGCCATGATCTTAATTTTATTAATGTTGAGTTTCAAGCCAACTTTTGCACTCTCCTCTTTCACCCTCATCAAGAGGCTCTTTAGTTCTTCTTCACTTTCTGCCATTAGGGTGGTATCGTCTGCATATCTGAGGTTGTTGATATTTCTCCCGGCAATCTTGATTCCGGCTTGCGATTCATTCAGCCCTGCATTTCTCATAATGTACTCTGCATATAAGTTAAATAGGCAGGGTGACAATATACAGCCTTGCCGTACTCCCTTCCCAATTTTGAACCAGTCGGTTGTTCCATGGCCGGTCCGAACTGTTGCTTCTTGACCCGCATACAGGTTTCTCAGGAGACAGGTAAGGTGGTCTGGTACCCCCATCTCTTTAAGAATTTGCCAACGTTTATCAGCCTATGGTAAAATTGGTTTCATTATAAGTTGTTCCGCTTAAAGTTGCAGTTTCCAAGAACCTATCGACAACTTTAATGGTGCAATCCCGTGTAACTTTAGACTGGTGAAGCTCTCGCTCCACCGGACTAAAGCGTTACAAAAGTGCCATAAAGCACTTTTGCGGCAACTCGGGAGTAAGTGGTACCAGCGCAGAGGTCAGCACTGCTTACTCCCCCAGCGTCCCGGACCTACACTGGCCACCACAGGTAAGTGCTGTGTCGGACAGTGCAGGAGCAGGGATGGACAGGGCAGGGTGGCGAGGGAGAGGGGCCACTGGCTGGCCTGAGCTGGGAGGGGGCAGGGATATCAGCACTGATATCCTATGCCCTGTTGTAGTCCGTGCCAGCCTTACACAGCCTCCCCAGATGTATGCCAGATTTGGAGTTGGCATGCATTCAAGGAGGCCCATAGGCCCCAGGCTCGCCTACACCTGGGGAAGTGGACAAACATCCCCTTCTCCCGAAGTGCACTCCAGTAGTGCCAGCATAGCCCAGAAAGGGCTTAAGATGGAACGGCTGACCCTTTAGGCTGGCCACGTATCTTTACACAGGATTGCGCTGCCCGTGAGGACTTGCTGTATATTTCTCCAGAAAAAATCAGTTTTGCCGTGTTCTAAACATTAACCTCCAAGAAGGGGCCTTGTGGAAGACAGGATTGCAACTTTTGAAGCATAGATCCACACTTTTCTGTCAGCTCAAATACATCTCTTATGTGGGTAGATGGGTTAAAGTTCAAAAGAGAGAGAACATTAGAAAAGTGATAGCCCTTTCTGCAGCAACAGGATACCCTAGTTCCATTATATTGGAAAGCATAATGTACTGACTGATTTTACCTGGATGTTTCGAGGAGAATTTCCATGCTAGATTTTTTGTATTAAATTTGTACATTTACCTATAAATATTGTGGTGCAGTTGTGGTGCAGTTGTGGTGCAGTTGATAAAGCGTTCAGTTGAAATGTGGGTAACATACGTGCACAAGATGTTTTCAACACCAGAATTTCCTCTTTTTTGTCTTTGTTGTTGTTGTTCAGTCGTTAAGTCGTGTCCAACCCTTCGTGATCCCATGAACCATATCCCGCCAGGCCTTCCTGTCCTCCACTATCTCCCTGAGTTCACTCATTTTCATGTTCGTTGCATCGGTGATGCTGTCTAACCATCTCATCCTTTGCCTTCCTCTTCTCCTTTTGCCTTCAGTCTTTCCCAGCATCAGAGTCTTCTCCAGAGACTCCTCTCTTCGCATTAGGTGGCCAAAATATTTGAGCTTCAGCCTTAGTACCTGTCCTTCCAAGGAACAGTCAGGCTTGATTTCATTTAGAATTGACTGATTTGATTTCCTAGCAGTCCAAGGGACTCTCAGGAGTCTTCTCCAGCACCACAGTTCGAAAGCATCTATCCTTCGGAGCTCAGCCTTCCTTATGGTCCAACTCTCGCAACCATACATTGCTACTGGGAACACCATCGCCCTGACTATGCGAACTTTTGTTGGCATGGTGATATCTCTGCTTTTTATTATGCTGTCTAAGTTTGCCATAGCTTTCCTTCCAAGGAGTAAGCGTCTTTTAATTTCATGGCTGCTGTCTCCGTCTGCAGTGATCTTGGAGCCCAGAAAAGTAAAATCTGTTACTGCTTCCATTTCTGCCCCTTCTATTTGCCAGGAATTGATGGGACCAGATGCCATGATCTTAGTTTTATTAATGTTGAGTTTCGTCTACCCGACCTCAAATATTCTCCTCGCCATTTCATATCCCTCAGCACTCATAGTTTGCTAGCAGTTCCAGAATAACTGGTTGAAGAATTCATAGGCTCCCTAAGGGGCTAATATAAGAGCAAAAGTGCTCTGAGTTGGAAAAAGTAGGCATTTGGGCTAGGATTTCCACCTGGCAAGTTTTCTATCTGGTCATTTTTCTTCTAGGTTACCTTCAATATTTAATCAATGTTTCATTTAATGGCATTACACCTTCCCACTTCCAAGCAGCAAGAAATTCTGGGGGCAGCATGGCAGGGTTTAGTTTCTTTTGGATGACAGAGCACCGAAGTCTCATGATGCCTTTGCAAATAGCTGTTTTATTTGCAAATATACAAGCACAGCATAGTGCAAGCACATACTGGAGAGTTAGTGGGTGAAGCAGCATTAGGTTCCTTCAGCAAGTAGCAGATCCCCGGAGAATAACTTGTGCACCTCGTCCCAGTGCTGTATTTTTAGTTTCTCTCTCTCTCTCTCTCTCTCTCTCTCTCCCTAGCCCTGGCCACTGAGCAACGTAGCAAACGCTTCTTCCCTCCGTGTGGTCCTCAGTGCCCTCCCCCAAGCCCTTTGCCATCCCAAACCACCAAGCCGAGTCCCAATGGCCTGCTCGTCATCATCGGGCTCCACGTGCACCACTCTCCTTCAGCTCATATCCAAATCGTCTCCTTTTCGCGTTCCACGCAACAATGGCACTGGGCTCTGTGCAGGTTCCTTACAGACATACCTGCCTACTTAAGTGCAACCAATCCTGGTTGAGCAAACCCACTACGTGTGTGAGGGGGGTGCCTCGCAAGGTAGCCCCGCACCACACATGCATGCAGATGGAGCAGCATTCAGGAGAACCTCCACAGCCATTAAGAAACATTAACAGTCTTTGGTAAAGATCCTGACTACTTATTCACTGTGTCCAAGCCAGCCAAACTCATAACAACTGCAAGTAACGGTAACAACATAAGCAAATGATCTACACTTGCTCCATCTACACACAGTGGCGTCGCTCGAGGTGGGGTGGAACAGTAAGTTCCGCACTGTGCTAACCTCCATTTACTCCCCGGCACGAGGTGGCCCCGCCCCCTCGCTGTCGGAGCCATTCAGTGCGATGAAGGCAATGCACAGGGAGTCTACTGCGCATTGCCTTTGCCACACTGAATGGCTCCGACGGCGAGGGGGCGGTGCCACCTCGTGCTGGGGAGTAAATGGAGCTTAGCACAGTGCGGAACTTACCATTCTGCCCCACCTCGAGTGATGCCAATGTCTACACACGCATTTTCCTTTCAGAGAAATGATAACCCTCACTAGTGTACATTAGAATTCCCATTTTTTACGTTTTTCCATAGAAATCCATAATACTACTGCCTATTTTCTCATTAGTTTTCTGAGAGCTTGCCAGTAGTTAAGTGCTTGTTTTCTGAGAGCTTGTTAGTAGTCAAGTGCAATAGTTGTTGTACCTCACTTTTCATCCCCTCCCCATCCTGGTCAATTGTTTGGGGGAATGTACTAATTTGTTTAAAACAGTCCCATTGACTATCAGAGATAGAGAGCTAGTATGAACTGGTTAGAAGATCAAAGAAACAAACAAAAAACCGAACTTCAGATGGCCTCTGTAGGCATCTTGAAGCAACAATGGCCAATGGGAGCACTAGCAAGAAGTGCAAAGTTCTGAAACCAATTTAAAGAATGCCTGAAAAAAATACACAAGCACTCACTTCATGCTGGAAGTTAATTCTTTGCTACAATAAGAGCAGACAGCGATACAGCAGCATGGTAAATTATTAATGTGACGATGTTCTTGTAATCAGAGCTCATCATTTCATTATCATGGTGCTTCCAAGGACTCGGAATGAATACAAAACTCTTGTTTTACTCTTTTGTTTCTCGGCCTGCAAAATGTAGGTGTAAGAGGTTTTCTGTGGGTTTAAATCCGCACTGAAGTTAAGGATATTCTAGGAAAGGGCAGGTGAGAAGCCCCACAAATGACATTTCTTGGGTTGCAGCCTGATTCACACGTACCTGAAAGAAAACCTCATTGAAAACAGCTTTCAAATAAATATGAATCATATCCAGCTGCAGGAGCAATAGGCTGACATTTCCCAAGACATATCAGCTAATAGTCCTTTTTCATTCAAGTAGTATAGAACACTGTTCTTGCACTTCAGCTGTCTCCAGGTCTTAGGTGATGTAACACCTCCTTGTTCCCAGACAGTTAAATGCAACGGATGATGGTGTCTCAGCTCCGGGGGGTTCTGGATGAAGCTGATTATCTGGATCCCTTCCAATTTGGCTTCTGGACTGGCTTTGGGACAGAGACAATCTTGGTCGCCTTGGTGGATGACCTACGCCAAGGGCTGGACGGAGTGCATCCCTGCTGGTCCTTTTGGACCTCTCAGTGGTTTTCAACACATTCATCAAGGTGTCCTTCTGGGACAGTTGACTGAGCTAGGGGTTGGGGGCACCATTTTGTGGTGGTTCCGTTCCTTCTTGGTTGATAGATTCCAGATGGCGGTGCTGGGGAAAACCTGTTTGGTGCCCTGGACCTTGGGGTGTGGGGTGCCACAGGGTTTAATACTGTCCCCCATGTTCTATATGAAACTGCTGGGAGATGTCATCCAGGGATTTGGAGTTTGGTGTCATCAGTATCCTTTCCACCAGATACGAGGGTGCTTGTCATGGTCCTGGACCACTGACTGGAGGCAGTTAGGATCTGGATGAGGGCTAACAAACTGAAATTAAATCCAGACAAGACAGAGGTCCTCTTGGTTCTGAAATCCACAATGACGGTGCTGGACTATCGCGCTGCTTTGAATGGGGTTACTTAAAGAGCAGGTCCGCAGCTAGACAGTTCTCCTGGATTCACAGCTGCTCTTGCCTGGACCTGTCACAAGATTGGTGGAAGCACCCACCTCCATCCACCCTTTTGGTTCCATTTCTCCTCTTCTTCCCACGAAAAAGGAGGAACAGAGCAGAAGAGGGCATGTGGAGTGGAGGAGAGTGGTAGACTGGAGGGTCAGAAACCCTCTACTACAGGGGTTCTCAACCTTTGGAGGCCTGGGTACCCCCCATCACGGTCCAATTTTCTGAAGTATCCCCAGCTAATTAATTGCTAATTAATTTGATTAATCAATCAATTAATTAGCCCATTAATCATTAAATAAAAGTACTAAAACAATTTTAAATGTGAAAAATGTCTTAACTGTGTATGTGTGTGTGTGTGTGTGTGTGTGTGAGAGAGAGAGAGAGAGAGAGAGAAACAGACAGACAGACAGACAGACAGACAGACAGACAGACAGGGGGGATTGCATTTAAGTTCTAATTAACAAGTAATTAACTACTGATTGATGCTGATAAGGGGCAGGCTCTGGCATACCCCCTGTCATTGGTCCGCATACCCCTAGGGGTACTCGTACCACAGGTTGAGAACCCCTGCTCTACTAATTTCTAAGTAGGGCTGCAATCCCCATGGTATCATGTGTGTTGATCTGTTTGCTGTCCTATTCTTCTTATCTATTTGAAGTAGAAGTGTAAACAACTTTAACACCTATCTCTGTCCCTATAGATTTGTGGTGGCACATCTCCATTCCGGCTAACAATATCATTGCAACATTGATGTAATTACCCTTTTATGGGTACAATCACAGAAGCACAAGGGCACACTGAACTTCACTGTTCTGTGCATCCTACATGAACAAAGAATATGAATATCTAAAAATTTTAAAGTTCAGAATTTTTAATTTTTAATTTTTAAAGACTTTTAACCAACAAGTTCAGACTTTGGAATTTGGAATTCAAACAAAGAATACACAAAAGGACAGATCAATTGCCCCTTTGTGAGTATGCACAAACGTATTTGTTAAACTTTGCACAATTAATAGAAATTCAATACACTAATTAAAAAGATGCTCTTTTTATGCTCTTGTTTTAATTGTAATAATGATATTTTTAATTAATTTTTAGATATTGTTTTATTAATTTCATCAACTGTTTTTTACTGTTTTAAAATGTGACTTTTGTATTGTATTTGTTTATTGTATTTCCTTTTTTTGTTGTAAGCCGCCTTGGGTCCCTTCGGGGAGAAAGGCAGGGTAAAAATACTGTAAATAAATAAATAAATAAATAAATAAATAAATAAATAAATAAAATGGAAATGCAATAAGCTATACACAATAAAAATTATGAATTACTAAAATTAGTATTGTTAATTAGCAATTGAAAGCTAATTGCTTATTTTGCAGCCTGTATCCAACATGTGGACATGAAGAAGTCAGTAGAAGGGCTGTTTTGCCTTCTAACCTGTATTGCAATTCATGTATAAGTATTTCTTTTCTTATATAAAAGGATGTTCACTGCTCAACCTACTACAAACTTTCAAAACTGCAAGCATGAACTAAACTGAATGACTGCCAAAGTAATTATTCTTAAGCCTGAATTTGTTTGATCAGTCTCACTCCTGGAAAGAAAGAAGAAAGCAATCCTGTTATGTATTTATTTAAGTAATTTACATGTTATTTACAACAGAACTAAGCTCTGCATCCTTTTAGCAGGGAGAAGGTGATCTCATGCCTACAAGCTACAATGCAGAGCGCTGGTACAATGTGGCACCACAATCCTGTACAGCAAGTCCTCACTTAAAGTCGTTTTGTTATAAAGTTGTTGAGAAAAAAAAATCAATTCCTGGTTGGGGCCACTGTCTGTGTGGAGTTTGAACATTCTCCCCATGTCTTTGTGGGTTTTCTCTGGCCTGGAAAGCTCACATTTATTTCAATATTTAATATTGGAAGTGTTTTGGGTCTGTATTTAGAAGTTTGGTAATGTTTTTTGTGACCAGAAATATGCCGTAAACTCTTGTTTATTTATATCACAGCCCAAACGTGCCTCACGCCACAATCCTGTGTAACTCTTGCACCGGTGTAACAGTAGATCCCCCGGTGTAAGAGCACTTATGCCAGTGTAACTTGCCGTACGCCGACGGACGCAGGACGGACACCAGCATAACCCCTCTCGGAAGCCACACATGCGCAGTTCGGACATGGAACGGACACTGACACAACTCCACCGGCGCAGGGGGCATTCTGGGGACATTCAGATCCCAATGGAATGCCCCTTGCGCTGGCGGAGTTGTGCCTGTGTCCATTCCGTGTCCTAACTGCACATATGAGGTCTTCAAGAGGGGTTACGCCCGTGTCATCCTGCGTCCGTCGGCGTGCGGCAAGTTACACTGGCATTAGTGCTCTTACACCGGGGGAAATACTGTTACACCGGTGCAAGAGTTACACAGGATTGCGCCCTAAGTATCCGGCAGGTGGCCCAGGCCACCCGCCGGATCCCATCCCTGTTCCCCTAGGTCTCCTCGGGGGAAGGGGATGTTCATGCCGGCTCGGCCAATGGCCCCCCTTCTCTGCCGCCCGAACCACCCCCACCGGGGGATCACTTACCTTCTCCGTGGGGACGATCTGGCAGTGGGCTCCATGGGCAGCCGTGGGAACGATCTGGCAGTGGAGTGAGGCCAGCCGCCTCTGAACCGGCTGCCTTTACTCTCCAGTCATCATGAACTTGCGTTACGGCACGTTTGCGATGGCTTAGAATGGCAGAGCGCTTTCTGAAGTTGGGCAGGATTGTGCCCTCAATTAACCTATGGTAAAATTGGTTTCATTATAAGTTGTTCCGCTTAAATTTGCCATTTCCAGGAACCTATTGACAACTTTAAGTGAGGACTTGCTGTACTTAGAAATAGGTTCCACACTGAAAGGATTCAGAAGTGCTGCCAAATACCGCAGCCCCAGCCTCGCAGAGGTCAGTGAACATGCATGTGACAACTGGAGACGTCTGAACATAGCGAAGTCTTCCCAAAGGGAAAGGGTTAAGCATAGGGATGTATGGAACGTGTCCCTGACTAGGATTTCTGCCTCTGGCCCACCACTTCTGCCCTAGTCACTAAAAGGTTCCTATCCTGCATATCAACCTATCACTTCTCAGATGGCAGGGAGAAGGGCTTCTCATGATGATCTAAGGGCCAAAGTATACTTTAAATGTGCGCACTGGCCATTTTTTTCCTCCTTTTAAAAAAAATGCAGTGAGGGGGCACTAGAAACAGGGCAGAGACATGGGAGAGGAAGGCACTAAGGCATTGGATTCTAATGCAAGTTTTTCCCATGAAAGCTTTTTTTTTCTAATTGAAATCGTGTGGTGGGGATATCAGGATTGAAGTCATGTTGGGAGACAACCTCCTTACCCTCCCCCCCCCTTGCCAAGGTTCTGCCTGTTTCAGGCACCCACCCCAGCACTAATTTTTTTAAGAAGGAAAACAAGCACCTCTCAAGTATCATGTGCTTTGTCTCAAAATGGTCCTTAAGATATTCCAATCCCAAACTGCTTAAGCCTAACGCTTGGAATCAGACCTGGGAACAGATCAGTATTCAAAAGAGATGGTTACTATTGTTGGAGAAATGTGGTGCGTATAGATTGCCTATCAGAACTCTGGCATCCGTGTTGTTCTCATCCAACTGAAGTTTCCAAGCTCGTTTCCCAAGGCAGCTTCGTGTACAGCTCATCACAAAGTCTTAAATCACAAAGGACTGTCAGAGGAGAGACTACAGCAGAACAATATTTACATTATAAATCAAACCCAGTTGTGGCATCCCTCGTTAAAACAGCCCCTTCTCCCTTTCCCATGATCTTCCACTGACATTTGCAGCCTTGGAGGCTGTTTTTGGTTTGACCCTCAGCATGCATGCTTGTCGTTCAAACAATGGAGTTGCAAGCATTTTCAAGCAGAATAATGTTCTCCTAGCAACCTTAAAATATACCATAAGGACCAGCACACTTATAAATGATGGAGCATTTTAATTTCTTGTTTCCATGTACCACCCTTTGCCTCTTGCTCAAAGCAATCTATTTAATCTATCAGTTAAAACCACAGCAGAGAAAGATAAAGGGAAATGCCCCCCAAAAAACTATACCCTTGGGTGGTTTGGAGTTTGTTTTGTGTTTTGTTGTTTGTTCTGCAGTTGGGCTTGAATGAGAGAGGACAAAGGAATTAGGTAATGAAATTCTGACCAGATATTTCTAAGGTACAAACATATTTAATATATTGCCTGTTTTACTTCTCCTACCTTTTCTGTGTCCCACCAATTCATTTAACGTTACTTTATGTGCCTTTTTATTCTTGCTCTGAACATACAAGAAGAGTCAAACTGAAGCCCATGAAAAATAAATAAGGCTTCTTCCCTGGGCAGTTTACTCATCATGGCACAGACAGATATAGACTCAAGAAAGCAGAAATTGCTTAAAAATACATTTATTTCTTAGATTTCAAATCACTTTACTGTGCTGAATGGGGTGTCTGTGGCAATTTGCCAGTAAGATTAAATATATTGCTTTGAACAAGAGGCAAGGGGTAGTACTGATGAACAAACAAATAAGGCAGAAACTCAGCTAGAAGCAAAAGACAGACCTCATGGCCTCATCATCAGAATATTTCAAACAGTAGGCATGCATCCCAAAAGCAAGAAATCATTGGAACCGCATGTAAAAATGTTTTGTAATGTACCAGACAACCTTTTCTACCCTTTTCAGAGTATATCGGAGTACCGTTTTATTCACAAGCAAATGGCAGGGTGAACTCCTCACAACCTTTCATGGCACTTTGTTTTCAAAAGGCTATTTTTTGCAGAATCTAAATGAAATGAATCAGTATCTCATGCCATTCTTTATGCTGGAGTTTGAGAAAGAAAGCACTTGGTTCTGTAGCTAGAGTAAACAAATCAAGCCAGAAGAAACACATCAGTGACTGTGCCATTTGTGGAGGGCACAGAGCCTAGGAAAGGGGAAAAGGGACCATGGGAGTGATTCATGTCCTGCCCTCAAACATTAGACACCACTCTGACTTTTCTGGTATCTGAATAGGAACAGAACAGCTATAGGCTATAACAGGGGTGGCCAAACTGTGGCTCCTGAGCCACATGCGGCTCTTTGACGGATAATGTGCAGCTCTTGGAAATATGTAGGATGAGCTCCTTTTTGCATCACAATTAATATAAAAGGTAAATCACAGCCCATTCCAACCCAAGTGCTAAGCAGCACAAGGCAGACCTAAAGTCAGCCTAAGTCGTTTAGGTCGAAGTTAGGTCTGGAACGCAACCATTTAGGGCAAAGTTAGGTCAAAGTTAGGTCGAAGTTACGACCGACGGACTAAGAACAGCCCATTCCAACCCAAGGGCTAAGCAGCACAAGTCAGACCTAAAGTTGACCTAAAAGTGGGCGGACCATGGGCGGACCATGGGTGTAACGGGGGCGGCAACCAATTAACGTTGGATTCCAGACCCTGGCGAGCACAGACACGCCCCCTCCAACACAAATGCTGACACAAAATTTAGGTCGACCAAAAAGGTGGACCCAAATTCGAGGAGACCCATAGGAGCCATTTTACCTTACCCAAGCCAGCCCTCTCCTGAAAATTTCTAACACCCTACTCCTGAGTTAGGTCAGAGTTAGGACGGAGTTGGGCCTGCTAGGTCTGGAAACCAACAGAGTTATGCCTAAGATAGGGAGCCTATCAGCACCCAGCCCCACCCAGCCTCATTCCCACAAAAGCCCAGCCCCAGACCTCCAGTCACTCTCTCTCTCTCTGAGCACGTGGCGTGGGGTTCTGTCCCCCACAGCCACAAAGTGGGACTTTGTTGGTGGAGGGCAAAATTCACAAACACCCCACTTCTCCTCTCTGCCTCCCTCTAGGGCAGAGAGGGCTGTTCTGGCTGTGGCCAACCTGTTTACAGCTGTGCCTGGGCAGCTGCCTCCATGCAAGTGTTTGCTAACCCATGTCTTTCTCCCAGCCCCTCTTCCCCCCCCCCCCACAGGCAACAACACCAGCAGGTAAGAGCAGGTAAGAGCAGGGTTTGTGCTGACATGTGGTCTGACAGCTGCCTCTTTGCATTTAGAAATATAGGAAGGATACATGCCTCTTTACCAATGTGTTGTCTCATAGCTGTCTGCATAGCCTGCCATGACATGCCTCTCTACCAAAGTCTTGTCTCATAGCTGCCTGCATAGCCTGCCATGACATGCCTCTCTACCAATGTGTTGTCTCATAGCTGCCTGCATAGCCTGCCATGATATGCCTCTTTACCAATGTCTTGTCTCATAGCTGCCTGCATAGCCTGCCATGATATATAGGATACATGCCTCTTTAGCACTGTTGTGTCTGATAGCTGCCTGTAGTCATGTGAGCAGACACTGCCACAAGTGTGGAACTGTTAGCCTTATGTAGACACCACCTGTTCTCCCCCCTTTTCTCCACAGGATCAACTGACAGGTCAGTAGTGCTAGGTTTGCCATGGTTGTGACCCCCAAGTTGTGTTGTTGTCTCTCTCTTTGACCCTTTCCCCTTACAGGATCATGCTCTCCTTACACCCAGGTAAGCAGCCCAGACCATGCTATGTGTATCACACCTCTCAGCTGTGTTTTATTTCTCTCCCTGCAGGCTTTTGCAATTGACACACTGGCATTCTTCACTGGCGATTGCTTCCACACACCAGCTGACATGTAACTCCCCCTTGTTTTTAGTCTCCCCAGGAACGTCCACTACCACCTACCTTCCTGGGAGCACCCTTGGGGCTGCAGTCTGGTTGCCTCACTGTCGTCTGCCTCGAAGCTGCCAGAGGTCAGGGAGCCAGCCCTGCAACCCTCCTCAGCTGCTGGTGCTGCTGCTGCTGCTGCTGCTGCTCCACCTCCCTGGCTGTTGTTCTTGCTGCCCCTCCCCTTTCTATGGAGCAGGCTGTGGTTCCACAGGGGAAGAGCCTGCATCTCCAGGTCCATGGGGCAGGTGTGCTGCTGCTGCTGCTGCTTTCAGATTGGCTGCTGTGACTACCCCTGGCAGCCTGGCCTGGCCATCTCTGCTAACGTTCCAGAACAATAAAGACGCCCCTCGGGCAGAGCCCCAGTGAAACATATGTGCCCAGTGTTTACACAAGCATTACCCCACACACACACAGACAGCCCCCAGCACTGAAGCCCCTACATGAGTCCCACCCAGGGACTGCCACGGCCTTCCCTGGGAGAACCCAGCAGGGGCGCTGCCAGACCCCCATGGCACAGAGGGGAGGGGGGAGTCGGGTGGGCCTCTCAGGCAGGCAAACAGTGACAGCCAGGGCGTCCGCCCATAATGCAGGCGCCACCGTCGAAGGTCCGCCTGTAATGCAGGCGCCACCGTCGAAGGTCTGCCCGTAATGCAGGCGCCTCTGTTGAAGGTCCGCCTGTAATGAAGGCGCTTCCGTTGAAGGTCCGCCCGTAATGCAGGCGCCTCCGTCGAAGGTCTGCCCGTAATGCAGGCGCCTCTGTCGACGGTCCGCCCTTAATGCAGCCACTTCCGCCCAAAGTCTGTCTGCATAAGAGGCGCCTGTTTATGCATCACCTTCATCTGCGGAGCGCCCCCTGTGTCCCTATCGGTCTCTGCAGACCCCTCTCTCGGAATCTGTCTCCCACCAGCCTTGTTGTCTGTCTCTGACCCACCCATGCCCCTCCCCAGCACCCCCTGTCTCCCTGCTTGTGTGTCTGCCTCCCCTCCCACTCCCTGATGATGGCTGCTGGCCACCCCCCACCCTGCCAGAGCGCCTGCCGAGAGGCGCCGTCGTCGCCCCATCTGGGGGTGTGATGAGCTGTGTGAGCCCTTCACGCTCGCAGCAGACAAGCCCAAGGCATCTCTCGGTCTTGGCCAGGGCACAGAGCAGCAGGCACGCTGGGATGCCTTCTTTGTGGGCATTGCCCCGGCCTTGGAGGCCCAGGGCTTCAGGCAGCGCACGGGCGAGTCATGTCAGAGGCAGTTCCAGTCCTCATGAGACCCCCCTTGTGTGTGACGTTCCCACCCCCCTCCCCTTCCCTTCCCTCCCCCGCTCACCCCCCAGTGCAGCCTCAACGTGGCTTGGGGGTGGCATCGCCTTCTGCAGGAGGGAGGGGACGGCCACTCTCCCCTGCAGCAGGTGGCTGATGCACAGGGTGCCCTGTGGCGGCTGGGCTCAGGCACCTCGCTCACCTGTCACCTGCCCTGCGCCCACCACATGACTGGCGCAACCCCCATGCCTGCGGTCAGCCCCTTTGTGACCGGGCTGCGACAGACCCTGCAGCAGCTGCCATGGATGGACGCTGACACATGCAGACAGAGGCCTGCACATGCCTGAGCCAGACACGGAGCCTGGAGAGCCTGCCTGCCTGGGAAGTAAGTGTTGCCTGGATCCTGGGGTGGTGCTGGGCCACAGAAACTGCAGCCTGCCTAACTCAGGCATAACTCTGACCTACCTCAGGCATAACTTCTGCCTAACTTAGGCTGCACTTAGGCCACACTTATGCCTGACTTGGAGAGGAGTTGGGTTGGAATGGGCTGTAAGAAATTTTCAAGCTTTATAATTATTGACCAGGTATAAACTGAGAGTCAACTGGATTAAAGCATAAGTTTAATGTTCATGGTGAGTAAATATATTTAAGAATTTAAATGCTTCTTAATTATTGTGGCCCTCAAATATATCTCTTGCGACTCTCAAACATCTGAAGTTTATCATATGTGGCTCTTACATTAAGCAAGTCTGGCCACCCTTGGAATATAACTTAACAGAGGATATAGTGGCTGGGGTCCCAAGAGTCGTATGCACCAGACCCTCCCAGTCTCCCCTTCCAACTGCAATTCCTCATGCTGGTGAGAGAATGTGAGATGATAGGAACAGGTCTGAAAAAGAGACCTGACTGATCAGGCTGAAGGTCCACCTAGTCCAGCATCCTGTTTCCCACAGTGGCCAACCAGATGCCTCTGAGAAGCCCATCAGCAGGAGACAAAGGCAGACTCCTCTTCCACCATTGCTTCCTTTGCAACTGGCATTCAGAGGCATCCAAACTCCAATCCTGGAGGCAGCATACAGCCAACATGGCTAGTTGACTTGCCTTCTTTGATGGATTTGTCTAATCCAGGGTTGGTGCCAGGGTCTGCTGGACCCTGGGGTGTGGCTCAGTTCTGGGTGCCTTCACTAGTGCTCTGCACCCTCTACCACATTTGCCCCACTCCTCCTTCCCTGCTCCAACATGCTCTCCACCCATTTGCCCTGTTCGTCTCTCCCCTCCCCACCCCCAGCCTGGTTCACCCTTCCCCTCTGCCTGCAGCTTACCTGGGGGCTGGCTAGGTGATGGGTTCTATGAAGACGGGCAGACAGGGGCAGTTCCTCCCCCTCCCACTTACCCATTCTGCAATGCTGCAAGGCAATGGAGCTGCCATCTGGGAAGTACTGGCCACTGGGGAGGGGAGGCAGGAAGATGTGCTCAGGGTATTTCGTCCTCTCGTCATCCTCAGCAACGAATCGGAGTTGTTCCCAGTGGGCCGTATGGGGCCCCTGCAAGAACCGCATTGCCTGCTGCCAGGCTTGTGACAGCCAAAAAGGGTACCTTTAAAATACTGCAGCAAGTTGCATATAGATTTGACCATGCACTGTATGACTCTAGATCTTAAAAATGTACACTTTGGCTGCCACAAGTCACACAACAAGAATGAGTTGCACATACAGAGTCCCTGGGCGGGCATGGGCTCCCGTACATGTTCAGAGAGGCCCATCCCCTGATGCTAGTACTGGTCTAATTCCATAATGAAACTTTTGGCCTTCTCCATGTTGTGTGGCAGCAAATTCTATAGATTAGTTGTGTGCTGGGTGAAGAAGTATTTCCTTTTATCTGTCCAAAGTCCCCTGCCAATCAGTTCCATTGGATGTCCACTGGTTCCAGTGGAAGGAAAGAAAACAACTTCTCTGGGAAGCCCTTTTGTGGTATACAACCCATGATGACTATTCCAGACATCCAAATGATCATTTTTTTACATATATTTAATTTTTATTAATAAACTACCAAACAAAACAAAACAATAAAACAAAACAATACAACATACTACGAAAAATTACAGCAAGCGCGAAGCAGTAAATCCTACTTGTATACCATTATATATTTTCTACTTATAATATCTAACTAAGCCTATATCTCTAATATACTATTCATTAAATTCACACTTCATCAATCCTTCTCTCTCTCTCTCTCTCTCTTAAAGAATCTATAAGTGGTATCTAAATATTCACAAAAAGATTAACTTTTCCTTTATCATCTAAAAATCTTAATTCACACTTCAAATATTTTAATATATAAAGCCACCCCATTTTTCTCCAAATGTATTAAAATAAAAACCTTCCAAATTTTTCTGTTTAAAAAAAAATCTATATCCCCTTTTTATATAAGATTCTTAAAAACAAATCACATCTTATTTAAGTCTTTTCAAATAATAAAACATTATTTTTCTTTTATTCACAAAAGGGTTAACTAACTTTTCCTTTATTATCTAAAAGTCTTAACTTCCACTTCAAATATTTTAAATTTATTGTCACCCCATTTTTTGTCTTCAAATTTGTTAATTTTCCATCATCAAAAATTTTCCATCACTCTTTATATAATTTTCTTAAAAACAGTCATATCTTATTTGTTTTTTTAATAATAAAACATTTTTTCTTTTTATATAACATTAACTCCAGTAATATTCCCCACAAAAAAATAAAAAAATTATAATCCCTTTTTAATTTTGACAGTTTGCCATTACCCCTTCCATCCCTCCCCTTCCTCCTCCTCCTTCTTCTTCTTCCTCTTCTTCTTCTTTCTCTTCTTCATCCTTAAATCTTTCCCGAAAATCCCTTATTTTTTGAATTGTATCCACTTTGCAATTTTTTCCACAGGATCATTCACGTCTTCTATATTCCTCTCCCGAAAGACAATCTTCAGCACCTTTTTTAGTAAAGTACTCTCCTTCTCTATCTCAAGTCTTGGTTTAACTCTTGGTACTTCCTCTGCTACAGTCTCTTCCACTAAATCTTTCTCTTTATCATTGTCTTTCTCTTTATCTTCCTGTACTTCCATCATTCCATCATGTATTCCATCATTTCCATCATTTATTCCTTGTAATTCATCCTTTTCCTTCACTGCTTGTTTCAGTTCTGCGTTCATGTTCTGAAGATTTCCCTGCAAAATTGTCATTTTTGCATCGAATCTCTGTTCCCATTTTTTAAAACAATACTCCAATTGTGTGGTCATGTTGCAAATTTTTCACCATGTGCCAATCTCTCTTCTCTTAAAAAAAAAAAAAAAGAAGAGGTAATATAAAAAACTTCTGCGGTCGACGACGTGAAACAGAAAGATTAATTGCCGAGATCCATGAACTCTGACATGGAAGGGCTCATATTCTTTTAGCAAAAATGTCAGGAATGTCAACAACAAAAATCCCAAACAATTTTCTCTTGCCAGAATAGTCTATTTAAAAAAAACCTTCTTACTGTTTTAATCTTCCATAAGTACAGAAAAAAATAAATAAAACTCACCACTTTAAAACTTTAACTTCGTCTTTCCAACTTTCACTTTCGAATGATCAGTTCGCCATATCGCAGCGTATTATTTTTAACGTTACCTCTTATCTCGGCTAATTTCTTCAACTCATAAATCATTTCTACGCCTCTTGCCTAAGTAAAGCAAAGCATGTGGGAGGTGGCTTGACTTGCGATTCATCTGCGGCTCGAGCGACATTAGTAATCCTGCTTTCTCGCCGAGAATCCAAAACTTCAGAGCCTTTGCCTTGAAGTGTCAGAAGGGGGGCGATTGAAAGCAATGTGGTTTATCTCTTCATACTCCCTTTTAATCCAGGGGTAGAGTAATTAAGTCCATCAGATGTACTCCGTCAATACAGAGCGATTGGCGGAGTTGTCAGCCAGCCATGTCCTCCTAGCCGGAAGTCCCAGACATCCAAATGATCATTGAGAGTTTACCATGCATGTGTGAACTCCCCCTTCCGTTAATGTTTTGCAGTGATGTAGACTTGAGTCTATTGACTCGGACTCAAGTCGGACTCAAGTCGCGTCAATGACTTGACTCGGACTTGCCTCAGCAATTGTAAAAGACTCGGAAGACTAGACTCGAGTCTTGGAGCCTTTTACGACAAGTCAAATTTTATTCAGGTTTAAACCCGTTTTCCCCATTAAATAGATAGGGACTTGCAACTCGCAACCAAAAGCTCAGGACTTGGGGACAAAGACTTGGGACTTGACTTGAGACTTGGGCCCAGAAGCTTGAGACTTGACTCAAGACTTGGAGTCAGAGACTTGATCCAAATCCCTGATGTTTTGAAAACTTTAGTTAGTGATCTAATTTCTTCATTACGTGTCATTGTACTTCATTAGATTTGGCGAGGGATCTCAACAACAAGGGTAATTCTATTGTCCCTGAAACTATGCTGCTGTTTTGTTTGCTTCAGATAAACAAGACCGATTTTATCAATAACTGTCTAAAATGTATCGCAAAGTCTATTTTTTAAAAAAATGAAAAGGCATAGATATAATAACCTTTCAATATGACATCAATTGTCTTTTGCTGGTTGACCTAGAAAAGGTATCAAGCAGCAGGTTCTGATTGCAAGCCAGGTACTATTAACTGAAAACAAATTATGGGGGGGGGGGTGGAAACCAGTAGAAGAAACAAAATGTACATTCCCCTGAGGAAGTAACAAAATTATGAAGTCAAGTCAAAGCCCTGGAGAATATTTCTAAGCAATATTCTCTATAGGAATTCAGGTTCCTAACAGATATAAAATGTTGCTAACGTTCCTGAAATACTAATATAACCCTTTCAAAAGTGTCAGCAATTATCCATGCAAGTCTTTTTTCCCCTCTAGTTTCTGATGTTTCTCCATCATTTACAAGCCAATAAACCCTAAATATTTTTGCACTTGCTTGCTAGTTCATGATGCCATGCTAACATCCCTCATGCTATGGTTTATTCTGACGAGGCAGACAACATTTCAGTGCACCCCATCAGAAATCTTTATCTTCTTGCAAACCAGACTTAGGAGTAAGCTCCGAGAGGCTTTTCTTAAATATACTTAACAAGAATCAGATTGGGTAGTTGGATGTTGGATTGGATGTTAGATTAGGCACTATGTAAAAACAAAGCATTCAGTCATTGCTGTTGAATAGATTCATTTCTCAGGCGAGGGGGGTTGTGTGTTTTTTACCATTTTATTTATTCAGAGTTTCCGTAAAGGAAGCATTAATGAGTATCATACTGGCAACTCTGCAGATTCATTTATAGATCAGTAAATATGGTTCTCCATCTATGATGGATTACTTGATTCCAATATAGAGGACATCAGTGGGTTGTTTTTAAACATGACTTCTCTATAGTTTATAACCTACAGGTGCTTGTGTTGGTGTCGGTGGTGGTAATTCTGGTCAGGATTCGAGAACACAGCATTAAACCTCACATGATGTCTACACCAGATGTTTTCCCGGGAGCATGTGCTAAGACATACTGAGACCACAACTGGCTCTGAGTGATGTCCCTAGTTAGTGCTCCACTTTGGAGGGTCCAACTGGGGAATGTCCTTATCTCACTGTGGCAGTAAGAACCTTTTGCAGTGCTTCTTCTGATGCCTGGACAGACATTGCAAGGAAATCATCCACACACCCTTGCTGCGGCAAACATGGCAAACTGCAGCCCTTCCATCGTCCGCAGATCAGTTCACAAGGAAATACCCCCTAGGTTGCTGTGCTAACTAGTGGACTGGAACACTACCCTAAGAGTGGATTTTTCAGATGATCACAGACCTTCATGGTCAAGGGGGGGGGGCATATGGGTATTTGAAACTGCAAATTCACCCTTATCCAAAATGCATTCCATTCTATGGTATATCACAACACTCATGTTTTCAACCTATATTTATTTGCCAAGTGTGAAATTTTATCACGTTTTATAGCCAACATAATACTGCAGCAGCTCCTGTAATGTTTGTATTAGATTCAACATCCTTTCATGATACAGAAGCACTGAACTAAAGCAAAGCCTTTTTGAAAATGTCTGCTATCTAAAAAGTTAAATATGAAGACACCAGACAAATATTTTTCCCTAAAGCATGTTGCCTTGGGGATAGGGACCTTTTAAATCAAGAATATATGACTTTTTGCCTATAATAAAACTATTTCCTTGGGGATTTGTAATTATTTTTTAATGGGGTTCTTTGGATCAATATCAGGTAGGTACCTTACAAACTACAAAACCCCATCCAGCACAACTGTCTTTGTTTTTTACAAAGGATCTTATTACAGTTTTGTTTGCTCTTCCATTAATAATGAATAAAGAGGATTTGGAAGCGTTGCAATTGTGGCACACATCTCAAAAAAGGCAAGCCATTATCCTGTTTGATATTCAGTTCCTGCCACTCAACCCCACAGTTCAGTTCAGCTGAAAGATTTGTAGGACATGAGACTAGTTGGTCACCTTGACATTAGGAGGGCAAACCAGCTTCAGTTCTGGTCTGTTGCTTTGACTTAACAGGGATACAGTTCAGCCTGCCCAGTCTCAAGCCAATTATCCCAGCAATTGTAATGTTGGTGTTTGATAGATTCTGTTTGAGTTTAGCCACTATAGCCACTTTGCAGGATCAAGCCTTGTAATGATAAGTTGTTTAGTAAATAAACTCTTGACCTGAAGTCAACTTGAAGGAACTTAAAATGTTTTACAGCCCGATCCTCTCTAACTTTAGAGCGGCAGAGTGCGCACTCTGACGCTCTAAAGCGTCGCAAACATGCCGTAAAGCGTGTTTGCGATGACTCAGGAGTAAGGGCTGCCAGTATGGAGGCCGGCAGCCCTCATTCCCCCAGTGGACCATCCCTGCGCCCGCTGATACAGGTAAGCCCTGCACCGACCGGAGGGGGGGGCATTGGCTGAACTGGGCAAGGAGAGGGTGGGGATATTGGTGGCATACTCCACTGATATCCTCGGCCCTTTCCCAGCCCGGTTTGGCCTTACCCTGCCGCCTCGGAAGTACGTCAGCTTCAGAGGAGGCTCATAAGCCTCCGGGTAGCCCTACACTTGAGGAAGCGGACAAATGTCCCATTCTCCCAAGGTGTTCCAAGGCCACGCAGGCACGACCCAGGATTCCATGGCCGGCCCTTTAGGCCGGCTGCAGAAAGTTGCGCAGGATCGCACTGTTAATCGGTGAAAATCTGAGAAACAATTACATTTACAACTTGTGAGTAAATATCTGAGCACACAACTGCATAGGGCTCAAAACATGAGCTAGAGCCATTTTAAACATGGAGTTGGCCATAAAAGCTAACTATTGAGCTATCAAATGAGTACCTCAAAATGCTGCATTATCCTCATGATATAGTGAAGCCCTTAACCATCCTGATCTTCTCTTTCTCCCCACTTCATCATTTATCTAACTCATCCTTAGTAGGGGTGTGCATTCAGTTCCGGATGAATGGGGAACAGGATGAATTTGACTCCTTTCATTCCATTCAGAACTGAGGACCTCTGCTGTTTGTCTGAAACTTAGCAGTTCTGATCCCTTGGAGGGATCCTAGATTGCATGCAAAGATAATGCACATTGGCTTGAAACCACCAAAGTTAGAGGCAAGAGAAGTACAACCGGTTCTCTCATTGAAATAAATGAGTACAAATGAACAGTTGAATTTTATGATGATGTGATTTAAATAAATGAATACCAGGGATGTGGATCAAGTCTCTGACTCCAAGTCTCTAGTCAAGTCCCAAACCGCGTCAAGTCCCAAGGTCCATGCCCATCAGATGGGCCCCCTAAACCCTGAGTACCAGTAGCAGCAGTAGTGCCCAATGCACCATCAGGAAGCAGGTGGGGGTGCCATTGGGGTGTTCAGTGCAGGACATTGCCCAGGACCCCCAGCAACTGATAGCATATGGATAATATTTGGTAGTGAACTTTTAAAATAGGGTTGCAACTGAAAAGCGAGAGCAGAACATGAACCTACCCTAAGCACCAATTATGTCATCCCAAGTCACAAAGTACAGTAGAGTGCTGAACTACATTCTGAATCTCAAAGGAAACCTTTACATACTCTAAAAAGGAAGCACATTATTTGCTGCTCAACCACACAATTTAAGTTCTCTATAATATTCATATAACAATACAACATTTCTGCCAGGCTGCTGGCAAGCCTAGTATTTACTTCATTATTTTTGTTGAGAAAACTGAAGAAAGCAATCTAGCTATTTAATTGCTTTTTACAATTCTATTCTTCTGGAAGAATTCTTCTCCTCGTGGTTAAATCTTCTTTTGTTTGTTTTGATAAAACTAGTATTTTCTATTCATATGTGTAAACAGCACTATGGTATACGAAATGTTTTGCCTGAAATTGAAATTCCATTTCCCATTAATTCCTATTATAGTCTTCTGGAGCTTATTGTCTCTCTCTCTCTCTCTCTCTCTCTCTCTCTCTCTCTCTCTCTCTCTCTCTCTCTCATATGCAGGACTAGATAATCATCTCTTGCTGTTTTAAGGGACTGCACCTTGTTTCTGTGGAATTACACAGGCAGATTGTCCTGTTCTATATTCTCATCAATTCTGAGAAAGACAGAATGTGCCAAAAGTTCATCAAAGCTAAACAATAGCTAAAATCAAGATGCCCTCCAAAGTATCAGAACACACCAGGTACTCAATTTGTGAAAATTAATGCCCTTTCTCTATCCATGATCAATCCATCATCTTACTTCCATCATCCATCATCTTAACCATCTATCATCTAACCCTTTATCTTACTGAGGCTGTTGCATAGACTGCAGGTGACTCCTTGACTCCTACCAGAGGAGTCAGGAGGACGTGGCCTCACTGACTAAACAACTGGAACCCATTTTGCCTGAGGCTACTGAAGGGCTCTTTGACTATGTATTGCTTTACAGAGCAATCCTGTGCAATGTAAGACCGGCAGAGCGAGTGCTCTGCTGGCCTAGGGTGTCGTGAAAGTGCTGTAAAGCACTTTTGCAGCACCCTGGAAGTAAGTAGCGCCAAGGCTGGCACTGCTCACACTGCCGCCAGATCCGATCCATGCTGCCGATCACAGGTAAGACCTGCGCCGGGCGGCAGCAGGGCATTTGGAGGGCGGGCCAGGGTGGCAGGGGAGGGGGAGATTGGCCAGCCAGGAAGGGGGGTGGGGATATCAGCAGCACGGTCCGCTGATATCCTAACCCTCTTCTCAGGCCTGGCCGGCCTTACACGGCCTCCTTGGATGCGCGCCAGCAAATAACTGGTGCACATTCAAGGAGGCCCATTGGGGCTGCCGGGGCTTACACCAGGGGAAAGGGACGAACATCCCTTTCCCCCGAGGTTCCCCTGTGGTGTGCCCCAGCTCCACCGGCATGGGCAGCATCCTGTTTAGGATGCAGCAGCCGGTGCATCCTACGCAGGATTAGGCTGTTAATATTATATGATTGAGTTTTAATGAAATCACATTATACTATTATAGTGATATTTTTTTAAAAAAAAATTCCCATCTTACTACGTGGTGTATTTTTGTATGTTGATTGGGTTTTTTCTCTTATAAAAGTTATTTCTTTCAAATAAAAATGTACCTTATCTGGTGATGAATGGCTAAATGTAAATAAACAAGTGGAAATAATAAAGTCAACTACTATGCTGAAGGCTAGCAGAGCAGATCCTCTAGGCACAGTGTTCTCTTTTGAAAAAGGACTGATATATGAAGAGACAAAAAGACCTTGAGTGATCTTCATCAGTGCCTTCTGAGGAAACTGATCCTTGTTTTCCACTGCAATTTACTGTGTCTGTTTCCTATATACTCCAAGAACGTATGCTAGTGGAAAGTCTATTCCAACAGACAGCTTGTTACAAGTTCCTGTCCAGTAATGCACCAAGGGATATAAGCTTCATACTGAGGAAGTAATTCCCAGAGTAAGCTTGTGGTATTTACTGTGGAACTCTCTAAATGCCATCCTCTGTTGATAGAACATAGAACATTGCATTACTAAGTGAAGCGATAGCTGGTTTCGGCTACATTTATTCACTGCTCATTTCTTCATCTTTTATAGACAGTTGTTCTCTTCACTGAATGTCAATGGGAGAAGAAGACAGATACACAGTTACAGTATACTGCAACTGGGGTGTAGTGGGAAATGTTGAAATGCAGGAGCTTGTTGTTGATACCTCCCTGTAACCATGGCCCAGCTTTACATAAAGTCAACTTTATATTTTGCTCATATAAACACAGGTGACAACAGTTTGGGTAGATATTAGGGCCTGCCTGCTCTATATGACCACCCTCAAGTACAGGCCTCTACTTGGAGGAGACAATTATCTGCCAGAGTCCTCTTTTGTGCATAGCCACCCTGGCACCAAACCCAGGATCACCTTGCAGTTTTCCCAGTTTCCTCCAAGCCAACGTCTGTGAAAGGGGATCAAGGAAGCTGAATTGGTCCACCAGCCCTGAACTGGGCAGCCTCTTAGGCAGGCATTCCAATTCAAGCCTGAAGGCTTAAGCCCGACCCACACTGCACGAGATATGGCGCGGAGGCGAGCGAGTGTAGGTGCCTGGACACCCGCCGCCCAGTGCTGACCTCATCTCCAAAACTGTCTTCTTGCAAATAGTCCCTCCTGTTGTCCTGCCTTCTTAGAAAGCACAGCGGTGATTGGCTAAGCACAAGTGCAGCCCGATACACGAGAGGAGAGGGGGGGGGAAGAAGGAGAGAAAACTAACAAAACAATTTGTGCCGGGAATAGAATTCATCTTGCTAACTTTTGTGAGAAGGAGAAATGGATCCAAGAGAAACCAGAGTCTCAAGTGAGTTCCGATTGACTGACAACCGCTTTCATCCCGCCCTCTCATCCTATTGGTGGCTACAGTAGCTCCGCATCCCCTCCCCCTCAAAATCATGGGCAACAAACTATTCTGCTTGCGCCAGAACTCAGGAGATCACAGCTCTCCCGCGTTGAGCTGCTCTCTCTCAAAATGGTGAGCACACAGCTCGGCACACGTCTGGGATGCGCCGGACCTCGTGCAGTGTGGGTTGGGCTTTACCAGCTTGCATCCCCATGCCAGAAAGCTTCTTGCTTGCCTGAGGGCAGACACCATTGTCCCTATTTCTCCAACCTGGGCTGCAATGACCTGCAAGGCATGGCCTCCCTAGTGTTGCCCTGCCCAGCACTCAGTCTGGGGTAGGTGAAGAAACTCCATTCCACAAGCCAATCAGGAGTAAAGGGGGAAAATTCTGATGCAGCCTTTCAACAGGGTGACCAGCTAGACTTCAGACTGCACTCAATGGGTCTCCAAAACACAGTGAAGACTGGCACTGAGGTGCAGTGGAGCCTAGCAAGGCTCCTCTCTCTCCTGACCTCTCCTCCAATTGCTGCCCTGCATTCTCCCCAGCAGAGGCGAAACTAGGGCGGAGCAAGCGGAGCACCGGCTCTGGGCGCCATCGCCCGAAGGGCGCCCCGCCCAGTGCCCCGCCCGTGAGTCCGAGTCGGACTCGAGTCCGTCGGACTCGGAGACTCGCGTCCGACCGCCCCCTCAATCGGGAGAGCCAGCTCGGGGACGTCTTCCCCGGCCGGCTGCCCGGGGCCTTCTGGAAGGTCCGCATGAGAACGGTATTTATACCGTTCTTTTTGCGCATGCTCAGACTGTTACTGAGGGAAAAAGGCTGCCCTTTTTCCCTCAGTAACAGTCTGAGCATGCGCCTGAGCATGCGCAAAAACGGTAAATACCGTTCTCGCAGCGGGCCTTCCTCAGAAGGCCCCGGGCAGCCGGCCGGGGAAGACGTCCCCAGCCGGCTCTCCCGATTGGGGTGGGGGGGTCGCCGCCTCCCGGAGCGTGCCGCCGCCTCCTCCTGGAGCGCGCCGCCGCCTCCTCCCGGAGAGCGCCGCCCCCCCTCCGGAGCGTGCCGCGGCCTTTGGCCGTGGCGATATTCAGTTATAGGGGCGCCACCACCCCCTGTTGATCCGGGCGCCAATGGGGGCAGTTACGCCTCTGCTCCCCAGGTATGTAGGGGGTGGAACCGGGCAAGAGAAGCCCCTCCCTGTATGTATGGAGGACCTGAATTAGCATTAGTGTTTTCTGCCACTTATTTCTACTTATTGAGCTACATCTCTCCCCCGCCAGTCCATAACATGCAGCAATGCCGACAGAGCATGTGCTGCATGCTATGGTGGCTGCGGGGGGGGGGGGTGACCAGAAGGCTCATTCTGCTGCCTGTGTAGATCCAACCCACTTTTCAGCATAGGACAAGCTGGTTTATGTTAATGGATTCAGTCCTTCCCTGCCCTCTCCCTCCATGTATGTCTAAGAGAGGGGTTGTGGATCTGAGAGGGAAGAAGTAGGAATGCGTATTAGTAGCAACGCTGCCAAAGGAAAACAGAAGTTGCCTCCTATTGAGGCAGAAATGTCCAGTAAAGAAAGCTCCATCATGATGGAGACAGGTAGGAATCTCTTCTTCGCTTCTCCTCACAACAACCCAGTGAAGTAGTTTTGCTGACTGATAGTTAGGTGCCCAAGAGTGCTCAGTGAGCTTTGCCCAGTGGGGACCTGAATATGGTCTTCCATGTTTAAACGCAAGAAGTTAGCTGCTGTCTAACCTGGCTGTCCTGTGAGAAGGAGGCTAGGAATCTGTAGCCCTGGTATCAAACAACTACAGACTTGTATCCCTAGGACTAGGGTGGGTGGGCTGGCAGAGAGATCCAGAGAAAGACCCTTCTGGGCACATTTACACTACAGACTTAAACAGGCTTATTTATTTAACTGGTTTAAGAGTGTTCGTTCTCCCCAGGGAAGACTGGGAAATAGAGTTCTTGGAAGGGTTGGTTTTGTCAGGGAGAACATTCAGCACACTCACTAAACTCACCCAAGAGTGGCTGTAGCTCAGTGGTAGAATACCCGTTTTGTGTGCAGAAGGTCCTAGATAAACCTCCTGGTTGTAGGAGTAGGGTTTCTCTGTGCCAGGTGCAAGGGAGTGGCGACTGGACACAGGTATCTTGTTGCCTTGTGTGCTCCCTGAGGCATCTGGTGGGGCCACTGTGTGATACAGGAAGCTGGACTAGATGGGCCTTTGGCCTGATCCAGCAGGGCTCTTCTTATGTTCTTATGTTCTTAAGGCTGAGAGGTAACTAAAAACTTTCTCGGTAGGCTGCCTGATCAGCAGTGGGTCTCCTTGGACCCACACAGCTAATTAGCTGGTGTAAGTCTAAGGAGAGGAAGGAAGCACAGCACATCAGGCAGCAAAGTAGGGGATAGAGTCTTGGTGCAGGCCACTGTTGCTGAGATTTACCCCCTCCAGCCCCCTCCACAGAACTTACCTGGTCTGGTGCAGGCTGGGTCTGTCAGTGGCAGCACATGGAGCTGCCTACTGTTTGCACTTGCAGCTCCACCACACTTGAAGTGGTGCACCATTCTTGCCACCACTGTGGCCCTTACAACAGCTGATTGTGAGATCCACAGCCCAATCCTGCCTAAGATGCAGTGGCTGGCCTAAAGAGCCGACCTAGACAGAATGCTCAACTCAGGGGAAGGGGATGTTCACCCAGGATAGGATTGGGCTGTAGGTGCCCTTACAGAAACAATATGAAAAGCATTCTAAATCTGTGCAGACTATACCTAGAGGAAAAGGTGCTTTTTACTTTAATTTTAATGCAGTGAAACCTAAGCTTTCTTTATTTTAAACTTCATCTCATTTTAAAATTTTAACTCATTATCTTTTGCATCCAGATTCATCAGTATTGTCCAGACCCTAAAACTGAAGGTAATAAGCTGTCAGGACTGAATCGATTTCTTCACAACAGTTTTGATGTCAAATAAAATTACATTCTATTCTCAGCATTACTGTATTAGAGAAACAAATTATCAAAATGGCACATCGAGTGAAAAATGACATCAGTGATAATGTCATTGTGATAATACACATCAAGTGCTTTGCTCATTTAAAAAGCACTGGACAAATGCTAAGTAAGGCTGCAATCCTATACACACACTTACCAGGAATTAAGCCCTCTTGAACACAATGGGACAAGTTCCAATTGAACACACCTTGTTTTTAGAATTAAAAATAAGCATTCTGCCGGGAAATTCAGTCGTATAAATAATTTTATTAGTATTATAGTTAGATGGTTAAACCTTTACGTTTCGCCTCCAGCTTTGGAAGCATCCTCAGAAGTAGTGTGGCTAGGCTACCCATCTATGACTACCAATAAATACAATCTTCTACTAACCTGGATGTTTGCACACCTGATCTTCTGTTGACAATTCCATGGTGCTACTTTTACAAGTCTCAATTGATAGATTAATTCATCAGTTCCGCTAAAACGACATGCCGCTCATCCCTCAATCCTATTCCAAAATGTTAACGTGACCACGGTCACTCTCATTAACATGATAATCGGTTCCGCTGCATGTACCTCCTTTAACAGCCCTGTGGACACAGATTCTGCTGCATGTACCTCCTGTGTGTCCACAGGGCTGTTAAAGGAGGTACATTTTTTTTTCCATTTAAGAGGCTTTTTTGTTTCATTAATTCTTGCAGAAAATGGGCAAGGCTATAATTCTAAGCACAGTTATTTGGAAGTCCCACTGAACCCAGTAGGATTTACTTCTGAGCAAACCTGTTCAGAATCAGACTGCATATGTCAGAAGAGAACTACCTTCAGCTTCCTTTTTTTCAGGATTGGAATGGTGGGGTAGCAACTCGTCTAAATAAATAAAGATACCCAACTTTCTTATTGCCTTTCATTTCCAGTGACTACAAAATTCATTGCACTAAGATCCTTCTCTGTCCTTGATTTTAATTAGCCTTAGTCATAAAAAACTGTATTAAACTGACTGAGCCCCAAGGAGAGGTAAAACATATGTGATGACATGCAATCGCTATTCACAGATAAAAATGTCACTTTCCCCATCAACTTTACTATGGGAAATCAATAGCAGTCAAATAATGCCCTGGAAAAGGCTCTTGTATTGGTTATGTGGGAAATATTACATAATACTGAATTATAGGCTATTGAAGTGCTTTCACAAACACGGACACTGAAGCCTTGCATGAACCATCCACACACATTCTCAGTGCCCCTGTCCTGAGTGCCTTCCTAGATGAATTAAGGTTGAAAGACTCCGTTTTCACGAGAACTGTTTCCCTTTCTTTGAGGAAGCAATAGTTTCCTTGTTTGCTCAGGTGTGCCAATTTCCTCCAAGGACCGGTGATGCTGAAGATCTGAATACCCTGGAGAGTTTTGAATTGGGACATCTCTCTCAATTTCTCCCTAAGCTTTGCATTTTGATTAAAAAATTGGCAGGGGGTGCATTTCTAAGAAATCCTCCTGATTGATCAAGGGCTTAACTGCACCAAAGAAAATGCGCCTATTGGCTAGGTGGAAAGCCTGAATGATGGGCTGCTGTTCACTCCCCATTCTGTCTGTAACATCTGGAGTTGGTTTTGGAAGTTCATTTTGGTTTCAGCTGAGCTAGCTCAACGCTCATCCCCAAAGATGTTGCAGAAACTATTTGTGGGGTTGGAAGTCAGTGTCTCTAGATCAGTGTTTCTCAAACTGTGGGTCAGGACCCACTTGGTGGGTCGCAACCTGATTTCTGGTGGGTCCCAGGTGATCATAAGTGTCAGTGGCGTCACTAGACGCGCGTCACCCTGGTGCTTTTTGCCCTCAAAACGGGTCTGGGCATGCGCGAAAATCCGGGAAATACCCGGATTGACGCGCTGCCTGGGCCTTCGTTCAGAAGGCCCTGGAGCGCCGACGGGGTCGGACGCTCCGAGGCCGGCTCCCGGGCCGGCCTCGGAGCGTCCGGAGGGGGGCGACGCGATGCAGGGGGGGAGCCGGGTGGCCCCCTCCCCCCGCGCCTATATCGTCGCGCCCCTAGGGGGGGTGACGCGCGTCCCCGCACCAGGGTGACGCGCGTCTAGTGACGCCACTGACACTTATGATGGTTGCTTCTGGTTTAAGGTCTCTAGACTGGGCCATTCATGCATACTCTCACTGATGTCTCAAGCCCCTTAGCTACCTCAAAAAGCCAAAACTTTCAGTGATGCAGACCCAGTGCTGGCTGTCAGAACAAGACACCATTAAGAAACAATGCATATTTTGATTCCTTATATATTTCAAGTTTCCCTATAGAACTGGTACTAGTTCAAAGTTTGTAGAAAAGTAGTAGACATTACCATGTGGCCATGATCTAGAGCAGTGGTTCTCAAACATTTTAGCACTGGGACCCACTTTTTAAAATGACACTCTATCGGAACCCACCTAGCTTGAGACGCTCAAACATTTATCTCCCTATATTTAAACAAGCTTGCAAACTGCAGGAGCTGCTGTTTGCCGGGCAATTAGCAGCTATCTGATTTTTGAATAGCCTCAGGGCTTGTGGCAATTAGCCACCTTGAGTGCCCTCGGGAGAAAGGCGGGGTATAAATTCTTTAAATAAATAAATAAATAAATAAATAAATACTGATCTGTTCTTTCCATCACCTGGGACCCACCAGAAATCAGGTTGCGACCCACCAAGTGGGTCCTGACCCACAGTTTGAGAAACACTGATCTAGAGACACTGACTTCCAACCCCACAAATAGTTTCTGCAACATCTTTGGGGATGAGCGTTGAGCTAGCTCAGCTGAAACCAAAATGAACTTCCAAAACCAACTCCAGATGTTACAGACAGAATGGGGAGTGAACAGCAGCCCATCATTCAGGCTTTCCACCTAGCCAATAGGCGCATTTTCTTTGGTGCAGTTAAACCCTTGATCAATCAGGAGGATTTCTTAGAAACCCCATGACGCGCGTCACCCCCTGGCGGCCCGCCCCCCCCGCCACGCCCCAGTGACGCCCGTGATAAGTGTAGAGTTTTAGATCCCAGATAGCTTTCAGCCAGTGTATGAAAAATACTCAAGCAGAGTATGTGGTAAGCCTCCAATCTAGCCAGGATTGATAAAACTCCAGGAAACAACTGGATACCCTAACATGTGGGTTTGTCCTACTACACCATTGTATGTGCATCAAACATGACCTGTGTCAGACAACGCTCGTATTTCTTATATCTTTCACAAGGCTGGATTTTGGTGGCGGATATTACAATGATACTAGACGTGATTGTTGTACAATTTTCTATATTTTGTTGTTCATTTTAACTGGTTGTGTTGTATACAGGTTGTTCAAACAATATTACTAACCCCAAGCCTTTGGGGTAAGATGGGCTGGAAATCTCAGTAACACAGTTTTATATCCTGTTTAGAAAGACTCCATGTAACTGAAACAGCAATAAATGTTTTCTCCCTTCCTCTGCTTCAAGCTGTGACCTTGTTTTCCAAGTTTTTCCTCAGGGCGAGAGATCTGTTCTTGTGTATTGCCAAGTTACCAGGCCCACAAATTAAAGACTCATGTTTGAAACGCTATCAGCTCCTTAATTAACTTTAATGGTACCTCTGGGTACTGTTGTCACACATTTCAGCTTCAATAAAACCCATTTAAAATGCCTATCAGAAGTCTATATTTATCCTGTCATTGCCTATGTGTTGGTGGATATTGGGATCTCCCTCGTAAAATCAGAGTGCTATAAGAATCCATCAAATAATTACTAAATTGGGAACTTTGGCATAATAAGAAATTATGTCAAATGACTTCATCATCACAATCCCAACAAAGTTCTAATAAGGAACCAAATCTAAGAGAAAGGGGTCATGTAAATATGGAAGGAAGAGTGTTCACTTGCGCTAAGACTACACACCAGAGGGAATAGCTGGGCTGGAAATAATAAACATGGAATTGTCTGATACTGGCTCAGACATTGGTGTATTTAGTCGTGCACAGTCTGCTGTGACTGACAGCAGCTCTCCAAGGTCTTAGGCAGAATGCTTTCCCAACCAGTGCCAGGCTGCTGAGAAGCCAAGGGGCTCCCCACCTGATGGTGCACTGTATGATTAAAACACCCGCCCCCAGTCATGAGGGTTCAGGGGTTGGCGCCTATTGGCTTTCATGAGGGTTCAACAATTGGCGCCTATGGGCCTTCTGATGGGTGTGGGTCCTTGGTCACCCACCTGGCCAACTCCTGACACCACCTTTGCACAGCACAACTACATAAGATCCTTTATTAACTGGAGATGCCAGCCCAGGACTAACCCTGAGAAATTATGCATACAAAATGCATGTCTGACCACTGCAATCCTTCCCTCCCTCTGGCATACTTACAGAGGATCAGATCTGTAAACCTCGGATCCCATAAGAATCTGGTAAGGTAACAACCATGGCATGTGATTGAAGATATGGAAAACACTCTGCTCCATCCTGCATGTGCTCGTGGGTATGCTGCAAGGCAGACTCCTTTCTTCCCTTATATTTTCTGTCAGTGGTGCCTTGTGACAGCTTACTATCTCCCCAAACCCTAAACCGGGTCATTGTCACTAAGAGCTTTATCCCTTTAAGGTGCTTTGTCTGCTTGTGGTGGTCGGGCGCTCCGGTGCTGGTTGAACCCCGCCTTGGTACATGCCCAGGGTGCTGGGACCCGGGCGCAAGTTCTAGGTTGAACGGTGGGCTCTTTTGCTTGAGCCCTTAGGGACACCTTTCAGGCCTCAGACATGGCCAGACATGGCCAGGGAACCTTCTTCCTCCTTCCAAGCCTTAGCTCTCTTACAGGGTCACTGGCCTTGTGACCTTCCTGCTCAGTGGCCTACTGTTACTGAGCTTGCTCATCAGCCAGGCATGGGGTTTTGTATACACAGATTGTGGCCCCGCCTCTTCCTCCCTCCACCCTAGCCCAAATAGAGCTCCCCTGTCTAGCCCCAGTTTGCCTTCTTGTTGGCTAACCCCACCCTCGTTCCCACCCCCTCCAGCTCCTTTGGTGATCACACTCCACAGGTCTTCTGAGCTCCACGGAAGTTTGAATTCCCCATGGGGGAACCCTCATACACCATCGCCCAGCAAACTGCCCAGCCAGCAGGGCAGGCGGGGCTTTCCCCTGACCAACCACTGTGCTGTCGTCCTGGAAGAGGTCGCTGCCCCCATCACTGTCAGCCATGCATGCAGGGCAAAGTTCACCCCAGCAGGACTAGCAGCTGCCAAGCCCCAACTATGGGCAGGTCACCCGAAGCTGGCTGCGTGCTTTCCTGGTTCGCCGCATCTGCTGCTGCAGCAGGCCCAGCAAGGGCTGAAGATGTTGTGAGATCACCACCACCATCCCCAGGTACAGGCTCACCCAGACATACCTGAATCCACAACAATGCATACAGACTCTATATACCGTATTGCCCCGAGTATAAGACGCACCTGTTTATAAGGAGCACCCTTAAAGTTTGGTGCTATTAAAAAATTTAAATCACTGGCATTAAATTGCAACAGCCTGATTATAAGACGCACCCCTAGTTTAAAAACTTAAATTAGGAGAAAAAAGTGAGTCTTATACTCAGATCAATACGGTATTTCAACTTCCCTTAAAAAACTACCACTAGTTCAAAATTCCTTGAAAAGTAGACTTACTACTTAGGCATGATCTTGAAGACACCTGCTCCCAGCCCCACAAATGATTTCAGTAACACAGTGCCAAGTCCATATGGACCTCTTCTTAGAGGCACAGGGAGACAACCACAATGATGGTTGCCAAATTTGTTTCCTTATAATGCAATGTGCCCATCTCCAATGTTGTGCTACTAGCACCAACAGGGAGGGACTTCGCATTATAAGTAAACAAAGATGTTGGACACCAGCAGCTTAGCTGCTGAAGAGCACTCAGGGCTACTGCTGGTAAGGAATGGCCCCACAAAGGTTCAGGGCGGCTTCCTGTTTGCAGCGGTAGTGACAATGGCTCAGTGCACTTCTCAGCAGCCATCACCTTTTTCAACAAGGTCTCAAGACTCAGTCATAGCCCCTTTGATAGCCAGTATCCCAGTTAGCCAATCCTGAACCACCCTTGCAGGAATGTCTTATGGCATATAAACGTTGAGCCAACCCAGCTGAAAACAAGTAGAAGATCCAGGTCTTCTATGTCAGACTAAACTGACAATATCATTTCTTACAACAATACAAACAAATAATTTCTATGAGATGACTATACTAAGTAATACACATGTATAATGCTATCCCGTGAAGAAAAGAAACATCTGCTATCTATTTTAGTCACAACCTAGAATGCTAAAATTGAGCAAGTCAAACTTTTCTCATACCATCTCTAAAAGCCAGGCTGCTCTGGCATAAGAGGAGGACAATAAAATAGTTAATCCCAATCCATTAATCACTTGGCGACAATTTTTAGAATAAGAAACATTTCACCAAAATAAGAGGATAATCTCTGGATGACTCATTTTCACATAATAATCTGGGGTCTGGCCCCATTGCATAGAAAAGGCAAAGTAAATTTACATGCACAGTGGTTCACAACCAGTAGGACTACAATTGCAAATCAGCTTCTTCCTTAATGAGAAATGAGAAATTTACTGAGTGCAAGTGCAGTATTTGCTTTCCAGGATCAGTTTAATTTGTCACAATGTTGAATTTAACGCATACAAGAGCAGGATGGCATGAAAGAGAAAACTATAACAAAGGGTCTGATATGTGGGGAAAAAGAGTAAGTGATCACAGCAAAATTTGCTACTATTCTAACCCAATCTGTTTGACAAAGATATGACATTTGTAATATAAGACAGCTAGTCAAATCGGATCATTGTGGTTTTCTTTTCCCTTAGAAGGAAAAATGCTGAGAATTGCAAAAAAATTACATGCAGGCCTGCTTCCTAATTGCCAAATCTTGTGTCATATCAACACAATCCTTCAGTACTGCTACCCTTTTTAGGCATATTTTCATCAAAAAGTTACAGCCTCTAATGCAGGGTTGGCCAACCTTTCAACATGCATGTTCCTGGTCCTTTAATGGCTGCATAGGTGAGGGCATTTCAGCAGGTGTAGCTGCTTTAGCAGCACCATCAGCAATTGCAGCTGCCAAGATTCTGTCTTCTATACCAGCGGTCCCCAACCTTCTTCACCCCAGGGACCGGTTTCGTGGAAGACAATTTTTCAATGGACCGGTGGGGGGAGGGGGGTTGCCCAGAAACAGAGGCGTAGCTAGCCCAAAATCTGGGGGGCAACCAACGAATTTGCGCCTCACCCCCATTTTTGCACCCCCTCATATTTTCACCCCCTATACTCCCCGCCTTTGGCGGCAGTGCAAATTTTTTGGGGGGTGTCAAAATTGCGTACTATTTATTATTCGAAAATCCTACAGTGAATCCAGGAAATCCTTCAGAGGCGCCTCCACAGTCTCGCTGGTGACTCAAACAGCGTGCGCACAAAGCGGTGGCGCTCCTTCCGACTACAGGGCGGCGCGGGGGAGAGTCTCCCGTTCTTACTGAGTTATGGTGGCAGTGGCGGGGCACCGCCAAATGCTCGCGGCCCATTCAGTAATGGGCTGCGGCCCGGTGGTTGGGGACCCCTGTTCTATACAATTCTTAAGAACGCAGAGGCCCTAATGGTGGAAGGTTGTTGGCCATCCCTGCTCTAATGCCTGTAGGAAAAAGTTGCATTTACTCCAGGCTTGGCCCAAGCCTTTAAGGCACCTGGGACAGGACCTTGAGATGCCATCCTCCCACCTTCCCCCAACCTGTTCTTTTTTTCCCCTTGCACTCAAAGAGCACTGCAATCCAGACAGCACCACTGTCTGGCTTCCTCCCTGCACAAGTTTCTCCCATTTATCTTCCCCTTACTGACAGCTGACTCCTCCAAAAGCCAGGATGGCCATTCACCTCAGCAGCTCCAACCCTGACCGCTCCAACATTCTCTTCTTTTGTTGACAGTGGGGCACTATTTCTCAGACCCCTTGTTCCAGTCCCTGCTCTGCAGTGCTCCTATTTCAAACACAGCGGCAGAGTAAGGGGGGAGGGGGAATGGAAGCATGGCAGCCACCAGCACTCTGGCGATGGCAGAAGTGGTGATGGCTGCTGCCTGTGTCTTGGGAAAGGAAAGAGGGACTCCCCATTTCCTTTTTCCTGCCAATGTGCTACCTAGTATCAGTGGTGCCACCAGCTCCTATTGGTGGGCCATTCATTGCAGTTTGTCATACTGTGCAATCCTCTTTCAAAGAAGGCAGTGCTTAGATGACTTTGCAGCTCACCCATGCAATTGTTTTTTTAAGCCAGGGTAGCATTTTATAGCATGTGTAATCAAGAGGAAGGCATATCCTTGAGGATGCAGAGCATGCATTCTTCTCACAAGGCAGGGGAAATTATCTTTAATATTTTTCCCCATATTAACGTGTTTAGGAAATATGTGAGGATGTATTTAAGGGAGAGTAGTTTGAAGAGTTTAGAAAAAAATTAAAAGCAGATTATGTGATAATGTGAAAAAGACAAATGTTATGCTAATTTTCAGCCAATTTAAACATATTTGAAGCCATGCTCTCTCCAGAACAGAGGCCTCCTGTCCTGTCCTGTTTCTGCCCCCTCCAGTCCCAAGAAATCCTGAATCCAGCACCCACTGCAACAGACAAGAAGTATCCACATCATCCCCTCTGCCCCAGTGCCCAGCTCTCCCAGCTGGTTATATAAGAGAAGCACCTGGCCATATCCAATTGCATTTTGCTATAAGCTACCTTTTATTAGCATGACAGAATTATAACAGTGCTAAGGACAATCCCACTTCCCACACACTTCTAGATGAGATATTTAGTCTGGGATTGTTGTTACCAGGTGTGCTATTAGGACACATGTAACATGTAAACTGTTTTGGAAAGAAAGTTCATGTAAATTGTACCCAGACAACTATGCTACTTCCAGAACTCAAAACTACAGTACTAACATGTAGAAGCACCTAAACTGCACACAACTAGCAGCTCCGCTCCTAAAACGATACACCTGAATCCACAGAACCACCAGTGAATTTTCTTCTCATACGAAACAATAATCAGCAAAGTAAGGCTGGACAATACTGCTCTGATAAGGCTGACCACTTGTGAAGGGAAAAGGTGTCTGGGCTTTGGGGGCATGTTGTAAACACAGCAAGAAAGCCTGAGTATGGGAAATCTGTAACTTCTTAAAGGTAAAGGTTCCCCTCGCTCGAAAGCTAGTCGATACCGACTCTAGGGGCGGTGCTCATCTCCATTTCAAAGCCGAAGAGCCAGCGCTGTCCGTAGACACTTCCGTGGTCATGTGGCCGGCATGACTCAACGCCAAGGCACATGGAACACTGTTACTTTCCTGCCAAGGTGGTACCTATTAATTTACTTGCAATTTCTTGCTTTCAAACTGCTAGGTTGGCAGGAGCTAGAGCCAAAAACAGTAGCTCACACCATCATGCGGCACCCAGGTCTCAGACTGATGTCCTGCCTACCTTCTAGTCTGCAGTTCAGCGTCTTAACCACTAAGCCACCGCAGAGTAACTTCTTACTTGTGTGATAAGAGAGGTTTGGAGACAAATTTGCCTTTGCTGGAATAGGATGATTCTACAACAATGAATGATCCGCTTTCAAAGCAGCCTGATCTTTTTTTTGGTTAGCATCCCAGAGATGGTCATTTCACTTGCATCACAATGCAGCACACTGGCTGCAAAGACGTTATATACAAACCACGTGAAATGTTTCTCTCTTGAAAAGACTGCAATGAAGAGTGTTCATCAATAAGCAGAGAGGCTCCCACAGCATTTAACTAATTTCATGATCTGAGACTGCACAGATAACCTTGTGAATAGTAAAGGGAAACAAGTCCATTTTCCTCCTGGGCAAGCAACACTTGTGGAATGTAAACACAAAAGGTCATCTTTGCAATGTGCTTCAAAATTATTCCTCTGTGTCGGCTATCAATGCAAAGTGATTCTGCTGGCAAAGCAAATAATGGAACATACAGGCAATTGAGCATATGTATGGAGGGAAGCACTTCTGGTCCATAGAGAGGTAAATAATTGATAGGGAAGTACTGACTTTTCATTTATGTAGCTTCTTAAAAAAAAACCCAGCAACACTCTAATGTGCACCAGAATGAATCCAGGGCACTGATGCGCGAAGGGAGATGGTTCTAACAAGCATAGTGGCAATTTTGATTCTATATTGCTGGAGTGTGTACTCAAAATCATAGAATCATAGAGTTGGAAGGGACCCACAAGGTCATCTAGTCCAACCTGTAGCAGGAAATCATCCTAGAACATCTCCAACAGGTCCATGTCAAGCCCCTGCTTAAAGATCTCCAGTGAGGGAGAATCCACCACCTCATTTGGTAATCTGTTCCACTGCCAAACTGCCCTTACCGTCAAGAATTTCTTCCTGATATCCAACCGGAATCTCCTCTCTTGCAGTTTGTACCCATTTGATCTAGTTCTACTCTCAGAGGCAGTTGAGAACAAATGTATTCCTTCTTCCACTATCATAATACCCTCTCAGCCCTCTCTTCTCCAGGCTAAACATACCAAGTTCCCTCAACCTTTCCCATAGGGCTTGTTCTCCTCTAATCATCCTCATTGCTCTTCTCTGAACCCGCTCCAGTTTGGCTGCATCTTTTCTAAAGTGAGGTGCCCAGAATTGGACAGAGTACTCCAGGTGAGGTCTGACCAATGTGAAGTAAAGCGGAACCACTACTTTTTGCAACTTGGAAGCTACAGTTCTACTAATGCAAACCTGCTCCCTTGTTGTACAGGTTGATTAAACCTTATCCGGACATCCGAAATCCAGACTATTCCAAAATCCAGACATTTTGGAGGCTATGACTTTTTTAAAAAAGCTTTTTCCAGAGCCTGGCTGGCATAGCGCAAGGCCTGCTGCTGGGGCACAAAATTATTTTAAAAAATTGTATAAAATCACTTCCAGTTTATTTGCATAAGGTGAATATGAGGCAAACGAATTTTGTAATTTAGATTTGTGTCCCATCCCCAAGATATCTCATTATATTGATGCAAATATTCCAAAATCCAGACAAATCTGAAACCCAGACAACTTCCCATCCCAAGCAGTCCAGATAAGGGATACTCAACTCGTAATTTAAACCCATTTGTCCTGGTCCTACCCTCTAGAGCAGGGGTGGGGAACCTCTGGCCCGCGGGCCGTTTAAGGCCCCCGAGCTCATTCCGTCCAGCCCGCCAAGGCCCACCGAGAGGAAAACCAACATTAAAGGCACTTATCTTGTATCAGCGCGCAGCCATGAGGGTGATCAGGAAGAGGAAGTGCCTCTCTAGGAAGTGCCTCCCTAGTCTCTCTAGTGACTCACCAGTGAGATTAGGGAGGCGCTTCCTAGAGAGGCGCTTCCTCTTCCTGATTGCCCTCATGGCTGCGCGCCGATACAAGATAAGTGCCTTTAATGTTGGTTTTCGCCCCCACGCCCGGCCGATAACCCCCCCCCCCCAGGCTGGGACTAACAAAGCCCAGTTTTTTTCAATGTTTGTTTTCACCCCCACGCCCGACCACGAAAGCGCACGAAGCAGCTGGTGCCCAGAGGGCACTGCTGGGGACGGGGACAGACGAAAAAAGCCCCCCAAACCAAAAAACAGTTAAAAAACCACTAAAACTCTCCCGCTAAAATAAATAAATAAATTTCAAACAGCCTCACAGCCGGCCCTCGAACAATTTTGTAAAATTTCAAATGGCCCTTTGCAGAAAAAAGGTTCCCCACCCCTGCTCTAGAGCAACTGACAACAAACATAACGTTGGAAATTCCTGGTTCAGATCTCCAGGATTGCTTTCAGTTGTGATTGGGAGGTTGATGCTGATTCCTGGAGATTTCATTTCCAAACAATCCTGGAGGGCTGGTAACCCTAATTGGGAACCACCATCTTTTCTACAGATTATTTACAGGAAATGAAGATTAAAGGAGAAGGGGAAGAGGCTACATTCGTTATTCGATTGTAACTGAAGAAGTGAAAAGGTAAAACAAGTATGTGAAACCAGGGCCTCTGAGAGGAATTTTTATCAGGGGGTACGAAGTTTCTCATGTGCCCCTTCTCAAAGGGGAAGGGGGCAAAATGGGGCAGGGGAGGGCAGCAACAACCGGAAAAATCTCTGGAGCCCTGACTTAACAATGTGGTGTCCAGGTCTACCTGCCTTCTGGTAGGCCCAGCCACCATCTTTCACACTCATGAGGCCTGCTGAGATCCCAGGAAAATTCTGGGGGGGCTCCTTTGGCTCCTGGGCCCCCTTTTTGACCCTGGGCCTGGGTACAATTTACCCCCCTCTCATGGACCCTGTGTGAAACTGTTTAAGCAGTCAGGATCCAGAGCTGGTTCTCTCGGTATTTTATTTTATTATTATGCTGAGATAACCTCTGCTTATATAGATAACGAACTGCCGGTTGCTTCCACTGTACGCCTCTAGCTAGCTAGGGTCACTCATGGCTCTTCATGGCTCTCAGTGGACTTGGGTGAGGGCTCTGTCTGCTGCTGTTGTTTTTTTAGATTTCTGCTCAAATGTGTCAATAAATCTGAGGACAATCTAAGTTCAGGGCTTTTTTCCTCCAGACTATAATTGTTATTGTACACAACACAAAGAGATATGGTACCCTCCGTGGAGCTTTAAAACAAGAGTACAGATCATGGGGGTATTGGTAAACAGGCTTTTCTTCATAGCCAGAGAAGAGCAAAAACAAAACCCTCCAAAGTCATTCTTGCACAAAGTAAGTTTTCCACACCAGCATCAAAGAGATTGTGTGAGTCATATCTTCAAAGGTAGCAAATCCCAGAGTTTCTGAGCAATTACAAAAGAGGTATATACCCACTGGCCTAAGCTTTACCAAAACTCCACTGGCAGAAACCTTGATCCAAAAGATCATGCCTGTCAACCTGGATTACACAGATGGAGGTTATTTCTAAAATACAGCCACCACATAATGCTTTCATTACCAATAATAGCTAACTCAAACCATGTCCTGCATATCAGAAAGCTATAATTGACATTTAATGAGAATGTAGAACATTGGCCTTTGGTGAGATTGAAGAGATTATTCTAGCATGTGCTCTAATCATCCAATGATTCTCAGCAAAGGAGCTGCAGAATTGTATATCAAGGAAGGAGAAAGAGATATACAATGGAGCTACAAACACAGTCATGATGCAAGAAGCAATGCCGAAAGATCAACCATCAGAAATTCACCCTTGGGCAGTAGCGAAGGGTGCTTTCGACCACCAGCCACATCTGGCATACCAACTGTGCCCTTTCTTAGACAGAAACTACCTAGTCATGGTAATTCATGCTTTAGTCACAGCCAGACTAGATTACTGTTACATGCTCTATGTGAGGCTGCCTTTGAATAGCTTTCAGAAAAACAACTGGTACAAAATGTGACCACAAGGCTATTGACTGGAGTGAGCTACAGAAAGAATGCAATGCCAATTCTGAAACAAATCTATTGGCTTCCGGTGGGTTTCCATGTCCAATTCAATGGGATGGTTTTGAAAGCCCTAAATAGCCGCAGTCTAGGGTACCTGATGTGCAGCTTCCTCCCAAGTAAACCTGCCAATTCTTTAAGATCTTCAGAGGCCCTGCCTCAGGTCCCTCTCTCTCTTTCCTGGATGACAATCACTATTCTGCAGTGGTATTGAGAGTCTACTTGACCCCACTCCCAGGGGTGGGGTAACCTGCCCCTTTGCTGACGGCTTTCCAGCCAGCAAGCTGTTTTATTTCAGATGGCATTTGAGGTCCTCTGAACAGCTGGACTGGAGATGGTCATTTCGTGCTGATGGCTGTGTGACAGTTCTGTTTCATTTTCAATTATATTTTGTTTTCAGTATTTATCTGGGTTTTAATGCCGCAAGCCACCTTGAAATGCTTTGGCACAAAAGCCAGAATACAACTCTTTGTTTAATAATTGTGATTTCTTTGTAATATCTAACTTTGAATCCAAAAAGGTACTTTAGGGATGCTCAGGGACTTGTGTGCAGCCAGGGGGTTCTGACTTAGACCTCCATCATAGTAATTTCATTCATATCCCACCACAGAACTCAAGGTGACAAACATAGCTCTCCCAGGTAGTCTTCCAATGGCCAGACTGACAGCACAACCTTATCCAACTTACACCACCGGAGTAACCAGCGGGGGAGGGCAGGGCGGGAAGCTTTGGAGGGGAGAATCCCCTTTCCATTCTGGGGCCTCCTGTTCTTGCTGCCCTGCTGGTTAGACCGGTGGACTAAGTTGGATAGGATTGCGCTGCCAGACCTGCCTAGCAGCAGCAAGTTCGCCATATCATACAGGGGCTACTTTTGAAGCTTCTTTTTTGTTTTAAAAGGAGTTTATCATCTGCGGAAATGGTGATCTATGTGCCTTCAAGAAACAAGAATCCAAACCCCTTTTAGGTGTGCAGAACTAATTGCTAATTTCTTTGGATCCTGGCTTTTAGGGCCAGCTGAAGTCAGTGTGTTACCTGTTACCTAAGTCAGTGTGCCAAATGCTGCCCCTCGTACATGGTGATGTGCCAGTCTCTGCCCCTTGGAAAAGAGGGAGACAGAGAGGATGTGTGGAAGAGAGGAGACTGGTGGACTACAGTGTTGCAGTGCTCTAGCCCACCCCTTTCTTCTCCTCCACATGTTCCCTTCCTCTCTGTCTTCCTCTTTTCCAATCCAGAGAGTGGGACGAGAGGAAGAGTAGTTGAGGTGAGTAGGCAGGTGGAGGTGGACCCCCCCCCTCCCAATCCATTGTGTGAAGCAGCTCCCCAGTTAGCTTCATGGATAGGCTGGCCAGGCTGGCTGCTAGAAGCAGACCACAGTAAATCACATCATCGTGTGTACAGTACTCCTCTAAAATACCAATATGGTTTTGCAGAAAAACTTTATGAAAAAAAATCTCCTTTTTCAGGCCATCTACTACGGAATTTCTCTGCTGTGCATTTCATTTGTTCCAGAAACTGCTACCTCAAGATGTGATATATGGCATATCTAAGCAACTCCCCACAGTATTCTGAAACACACCTAAATCAAACAAACCCAGATTGTCTGCAGTTTTGCTGTTTCTACAGTAATATTTTGTCATTGGTGACATTTGCTCCACAACACACCATAAAATTTACTTGGGTAACAAGTGCTTGCCTCACCAACCTGTCAGAAGATGCTTAATATATAGCTATTAACTGCCACAGAATCCCTTTTTCTCTGAAATCCACTGACTGACAGCAAGCTAGCTATTGTCTTTAGCAGATGACATCTCGACATAAGTTATCAGAAATCTTCTTTCACCTCTTGATTCCTTTTCCTTCCTCCATTATTACGGCCAAAATGTCTTCCAACATTAATGTCAGCTAGTGTAGCATTGTGGTTAAGAGATTAAGCAATGAATCAGTTCAAATCTCCCCTCTGCCATGTTTTCACTATGTGACTCTAAGCATGCCACTGCCTCTCACGCTCAGCTGCAATATGAAGATAATACTATTTGGGTCGTGATAGCCTGGAACCAGGGCTACAGGCAGGGAATAAGCTCTGTAGTGGGCTGTAAAACCATTCTCTTGCAAGGAGGAAGCTTGTCTTCCCACCACCCCATTACTCTTACCCAATGTCCAAGCCTCCACAATGATGCCGCACCACCGGATCACCAAATAGTAATATCCATAAGCAGCAGCAACAATGGCAAACCACAATGGTAGAAAGGTCAACGAGGGTCTGTGACCCCGTTTTTTCTAGACAAAATCCCCATAAAATAATATAGAGGCTATTGTGGAGTGCGCTCATCACAGATCATTCTTTTGAGTCTTGATGGTCCTTAATGGCTTATCCTCACTGGAGATTATTGACTTCTATTGACTAGCACCACCAGGAGGATGTGGCAGGCTTGAGCAATCAAAAGTGTATCCATTAGCATACGACTTATGATTGAGTTTACAATGAAGTTCGTGAAGGAAGCCAAGTTTGAAGGCACTTTGTTGGTGACCATGAATGGTCTTGTTTACCATGAGGTCAGGAAACTCCCAAAATGTGGTCTTCTTTATAAGTTTGAATTGGCTGGCCAAGCAAGGTGTGACTGGTCATGGAATTTTCCAAGGCAAGGTTTCTCACAAGCTGGCCAGCAAAGTGGAGAGAGCGAGTGTTGCTCCAACAAACCAAAGTTTGGCCTTCACTTTAAAGACCTCTGGGACCTGATGCTTCCTTGCCCTCAGCCCAAGCAAAACATGAGATTGGCCTGGGTCATGCTCTCCTGACATGCACCCTGCACCAGCTACCACATGTATAAACATGTGAAGCAATAGGGGAGCCTACCTATACTCAGGTATGAGTGGATAGTTTACTCAGGCATGCATGGATAGGTTCCTATGAAACTGGCACTTCGAAGCACTGGAGCAAGGCCAGCAGCCACAAAACCAATTTCCTTCCCCTTCCATGTATTCCTCTCTACATGAAAGAGAAATTTGCACAGGCCTCATGTAGGTTTATAATAAGCTACCAGGGTGCCTCCACATCACAAGTTGCTAGGAGTTCTGTCAAACAAGCATTACAGAAAAAAAAATACCATCTTCAAAATATAAGTGGCATTCTGACGCAATCCATTTCAAGCTTCTTGGTCTAGATCTGCCATTTTTAAAAGAGGAGATGTCCAATGAAGAATTACTGATGGCACATAAGCATCTTTTACAAAATGTGCTTAATTTGACATTTAACTTCTTTCCACTGCAGGAAAGTATGGTCAGGATCAATTTTGTCGAATCAATGAGAAAAGAGTGAACATTTTCAAAAAAGAATTACAAACAAAACCCTTGAAAGCTTCATGTAAGTGGGAGAATTTCTAAAAAAAAACATCCTTGGTTGTGATGAAAACTTACCTTTCATGCTGGAGTGGAGTTCAAGAAAGCTCATTTCTGAAATCCATAGAAATCCACAAAAGGTTGTCTTGAGAGTTTAACATACAGCCCAATCCAGGATTGGGCTGTACTGAGGAAGGTTTTATGACAGTGAGTTCCGCTGTCATAAAATGGCTGCTGACAGAGCACAGCGCAGCAGTGGCACAACTTCACTGTCAGACCCACTGGACCAGGTAAAGTAGCGGTGGGGATGGACGGGGAGGGGGCAAAACTGGGAGGTGAGGAGGGAGGAATGGGGGCAGGGAGGGGTGGAAGGGGGTGGATCCAACAGCAATAGCGCACACCAGATCCTATCCCCTGTGTTGAGGAGCTCACTGACTGCACCTTTCTTCTCCTCGGACTTGAGCCAACTTAAAGAGCTGGCGCAGGTTTGAGGAGACCCATTGCAGTGCAGGAGGCTTACAGAGGGGTAAGGTTGTTTAAAATAAAAAGTACAACTATACTTTTATTGTTATGCAGTGTTTGCTCCTGTAGTTGCCAACTCAGAATTTAAGTTGTACAGATTCACCTCGGTATCATCCCTTCCATTCTTGGGTTTTCATAGCACAGTCTGCCTGTGCAACAATCCCAGAGCTACCTTTAGGCTTCAGATTAACAGTGATCTTCCAATCGAACTCTCGAATTCCCCACTGTTGTTCCACCAGCCTTTACACTTAAGGGTTGGGTTGATCCCTCTTCGGGACTAGTGCTGCATGCCGCCTGCACCTCTACAATTCCTAGTAAATTTGTACATTTATAAATAAGCAGATATTTTGTAACGAATGCTAGAAATCTTCAGTGTCCTCCCACCTCCAGAAGATCCCATGAATAATTTCAGGACTAAAACATAAGTCATGACCATTTTCTTTGCATTTTAGGTTCAAAATGAGAACACGTTTGCAGCCAATATTGTATCAACCAAGACTATTTTGAGATTGGCATGTTTCAGTGGGGAAAAATGGGCTCTTGATTTGAGACATCAGAGGACAATGTGCTCCTTTAAAATTGCTTTTCACTCTTGTTTTATAGCCAGCTCTCTGATTTATTTCGATTCATTCACCGATGCCCAACAGAGCAACCAACAAAACAAGTTTTATTTGTAAGAGCATTGGAGTTGAAACAGAATTCTGGAGACAACTGTAAAAAAAAAGTGTTCCCTTTTCACTTTGGATTACTTGGATGACATACTTTGGTTTGTGTTGATGAAGCATAGCGTACATGGTGTCTTGTGGACAAGATACAATGGTTCCGCAGTCTAACAACAAATCAAAGGTATTGCTCTACTTTGACTTTTGTGTTTTTGTCTAATGGATCAACATAGGTACCGACAATTTTTGTCTGCTTTTGTGGAGTACCAAATTCAGTAACCCAGAAGACACACCCAAAAATTGGAGGAAGCTCATCTTCTATCACCTGAATTTCATTTTATATTTTCAAAACAATGGGGGAATAGATAGCCATTTTGTTGTTCTATGTCCCAGAAGCTTCCATGCAAACAGAACTGTCTCACACCTAGAGGAAGCTAATCAAATTGTCTGCATAAAACCTCCTGTATTCAAGGCCTCCTATATGAACTGCAAATCTTAGGGTTCCTCCATCATGCTCAAATTTGTCTCTCCTCCTCTTTTTGTTTTGCTTAACATCCAGCTTGAATAAGAGTTTTATAGAACTCAGAAGTTTACTGATTCGGTGATATTTTAGTTGATCCTAATACTGTACAGGTTTTATCCTACTTTGGCTTTTGGATTTTTTCTAATGGATCAACAGAACTACTGACAATTTTTTGTATACTGTATAACACTTTTTCAGAACTCAGTCCACCAAATCCCAATATGCACAATGCAAGCATTTGGGCATCATCTGAACATTCTAGCCTACAGTCAGACATTTTGCAAACATAATGAGGCATTGGGGGTAGAATGGAATGGAGAAGCTTTGATAGAATGGAGTGTAGAATGGTAGAATGGGGGTAGAATGGAATGGAGAAGCTGGAGAACACAGTTTGGAATCTTGTGAGAACGACTGTTGAAACAGTCCAGTACAAAAATGGTACCATACCGAGGCCATATTATGCGTCACTACAGATTCTCACCATGTCTCACATTTGGTAAGAATTGTCTCCGTCTCCAGTCTTTGCAAATTATGAACATTTCAGCTTTCTGTTTATGGTATGTGAGACCATGGCAAGACTGTTTCAAGAGCAGAACTAAACCAGATCCTTGAAGCAAATGAGACTACTGTACTTCAAAAACAACATGTCAGATTAATTGGCATTAGTTGACATTCACTGCTAAAACTCATGAAGAATTCCTAAAAAACGGGGAAAATGCTAGAACGTTCTTGTAAGAACCTGTGGCTTTCTACCGATCTCATTTCCATTCCATTCTGAATGTCGACCATCAGGACAGGTACTGTGGATGTGGACAAAAACAACACAAGTTGCTGAAGAATGGAGAGCCATTTTTGTCCGTCACACGAAATTGAAATGATGGTCCATTTCAATCTGTTCCTAAGGTTTGTATAAGGTCACTTTGTGCAACCAAAACTGTACAGAATCCGCTTGAAATAACATACTATGCACACAAACCCTACCAAACATCAAAAGATCTGGACAATGCCTTCCTTACTGCTCTGGTCTCTCAACACTGCACAGTCTAGGTCTCTAAGGTCCACTTCACACATGAGGGAGATGAAATGTCTGTTTTCTAATATATGTGTTGTGTACACAGCAAGGAGCCACAACCAGTCCTATCTCCTTTGGCATATAATGAGACCAGGGGATCTCAACCCCTTCCCAGCCGAGTACCACCTCTGGCACCACTCTCCTGCTGTGTACCACTGGAAGTGACTGGCGATGACATCATCAGCAGTTACTTCTGGGTTTTCAGAGGCCAGAAAATGCAGGTAGGAGGCTCTGGGCAGGTGGGAGAGCCCTTCTCAGTGTTCCTAAGAGGCTCAGCCAAAGGCAGGAGCCTCTCAGCAGCAAAAACGCATCGCCAAAAGCATCGCATTGGAGTGGGGGTCTGGCAGTCCGGCGGTCCGAGTACCACCAGCAGTCAGCTGAAGTACCACTGGTGATACTAGTACCACTGGTTGAGAACCCTTGCTCTATAGTGATGGGCTGTGGTCTGCCTCCTGTGTCTCAAGATGCTCTGCCATGCTGCTTATCTGCTCCATGCTGTCGTCCCCCCCCCCCGTGGATTTTATTGTTTTTAAAATTGTTATGTACAGTTATGTATTGTTTAAACTTTTTAATGTATTTTTAAGTTATGTATTTTAACTTCTGTTGTAAGCCGTCTTGGGCATTTGCCTTGGCATAGGAAAGGTGGGATATAAACATTTTAAATAAAAAAATTAAATTAACGGTAATGTCAACACTGAAGCTGATCTAGGAACCTCAAGTTATGTGAGCTGCTGCTGCCCCATGTGGTGACTTGCTAGAATAGCAACTTCATGCAGGAGTAATGTGCTGTCTGGCCACTGGATCCTTCTGGAACAGGAAGGGCTATAATAAAGCGATTCCTGTTTGGGTTAGGACTTTGCCTGAGAAACAAGGTTACCTTGGCTCTGGTGCCTCCGTGTCCGTCAGCCCAATCCAATAGTAAACTCAGCCGGCGGAACAAGCAAGGCCGGCCTCCCCTGCTCGGCCGACGGAGCTCCCCTGCATCTGCCGGACCCAGGTAAGGCAGGATCTGGCGGACGGGGGGGGGGGAGGTTTGGCAGGAGGGAGGGCTGCCATAGGCCCAGCCAGCCCAGGCGAGGGCAGGGGCATGGCTCCCGCCATATCCTGGCCCCCGCTGGGCAGCTGAACCGTTACATGGCCTCTCCAACTTCTGCCAGCAAAATAGCTGGCGGAAATCCAAGGAGGCTGATCGGCAAGCACGATTGTCCCCTTCCCCGAGTAGACCTCCGGCAAGCCCGCCACGGTGGAGGATAGTATCTGGCAGGCGGCCTGGGCCACCACGGTGGAGGATAGGGTTGGCCTGATCCTTAAGCAGGATCGTGCCGTGTGATTTCTGGCTTTGTTACTGACTCTTTACTTGCTTCTCTGTATTGACTGTTGATCCAGATTTCTGGCTTCGGTCATGATTTCAATCCTGGCTTGCTTCCTGGTTCCTGACTCTCCTGTGGTTGATGTTTGGCTCAGCCCTAACAATTAAGCTCAGACTTTGACAAGGCTGCACTTAGAATGAACTACCTGGTCTGTGAGAGGCCCTGATCTCCGTCATCTGAATTTACTGTACTGATGGAACAGACAAGAGGACATTCTCAGCCAACATTGCAATCCTGATGAAATATGGGGAAGAAGATCTCTTCTGTATGCACATATGTTGCCAAGTAGACCCACTGATGCAAGGAGAAGAGCAACGATAAGTATTAATCTTCTTAAAATAAAAATCACCTGGGTAGTAGGTGGCCACAAATTATGTGGGGATATGTTAAATAAACTGATAAGTATTTTTAAAGCTGTAACACCAATGATGATTTAAGAGATGAAAAACAACAACCAATGGGTTAAAAAGAAACCGAAGAACAAGGTGCACAGCTGTCATCATCATAGCATTCTGCTCATACAGTATTCCCTTTTTCCAACTTCAGGTGAATACTTATTTTTGTATTATTTCATTATCCAACACACACACACACACACACACACACACACACACACACACACACCAGTTGAGGCTGTTTCATTTTTCAACAAGGCCATGCTTGTTGTTCTCCTGTACATACTAAGTATAGGTAAACCATTACATAATCTAATCATTATTTATTTATTTATTTACAACATTTTTATCCCACCTTTCTCCCCAAAGGGACCCAAGGCGGCTTACAAAAACAGGGGAAAAAACAATTGCAAAAAACAATCACCTTTAAAAGCAATAAAACAGTTAATTAAACACTCACAAACACAATCTAAAAATGATCAAAAGGACCATTATTACATTTTAAAAAACAAGAGTACAAGAATAGCAGCACCACACCTCTAACCACTGGATGTTAAAAAAAAATCATACGCATTATAATCAAACATTTTTAGCAAGGTTTAGAATCAATATATAATTTCACACATGAACCAAATTGTCAATGGTTCCCAAATGTGTGGAGAAACCCTCTATATATGTGTTCAGCACTGCCCATTCCCGACAAACATTGGACACAGGGCTGTCAGGAGGGGTTGGGACTACTGGTCACAGGCCTGCTTCCCTCTCCCCTTGTTTAATGTATGTGAAAAGGTGTAAACTGAACAGGGCTACTGTCAGAAATCATGTAATGCAAGGGAGGATCCATAGTTCAGAGGTTTTCATGCAAAATGTCCCCGTTTCAATCTCAGGCATCTACAGATAGGACTGAGAATGATCCATCTGAACATTTAGATAGCCACTGCCAGTCACTATAGATCATAACAAGGATAGCTGGACCAATGGTCCAACTCGGAAAACAGCTGCCTGCTGTGTTCAATGAACTGCTGATCAAAAGCAGGATGGTGCTCACTGTCCCTGCCTCCAAGTGTTCTCTAGCCCTAAGGTAAAGGTAAAGGTGACCCCTGACAATTAAGTCCAGTCGTGTCCGACTCTAGGGTGTGGTGCTCATCTCCATTTCAAAGCCGAAGAGCCAGTGTTGTCCGAAGACGCCTCCGTGGTCATGTGGCCGGCATGACTCTCCTTCCTGCAACGCGTAGCATGCAGCTGGAACACGGAGTGCTGTTTACCTTCCCACAAGCGGTACCTATTTATCTACTCGCATTAACATGCTTTGGAACTGCTAGGTTGACAGGAGCTGGCCAAGCAACGAGAGCTCACCCCGTCGCGGATTCGAACTGCCGACCTTTCGATCGACAGCTCATGGTTCAGCGGTTTAACCCACTGCGCCACCCGCTGGCCTGCTCTAGCCCTACACACATGTAAGTTGTATGTGCATAGGCTCTGTTCCTGCAGAAAGCAGGATCCCCAGTCACAGAGAGCCTACACGTGTACATGTGTCTGTGCTATGTGCTCAGAAAGCCAATGAACACGTACAGGGCAGGAGCAGCCCCATTCTCCTTCCACGTCATTCAGAACATATAAAAATGGCTGTACCTCAGCAGATCTATCCACCATACATTTTTCTTTGAGTCTATTGAGCTTGCTGCTATCTTTATGCCACTCTGTTTGATTTTAGTCCATTTTATTGGGTTTTGCTCTGAAGTCTTTTAGGTTTTTGTATCTTGCTTGGAATGCTTAATTGCTGGAAAGTGATTAACTTTTTAAAGGAGTAAATAATATAGTATTGTCTTTTTTTCATCTATTCATCATCTGAAATGACCAGTTCATAATGTTTAAAGACACAGTCCTCCTGGTTCAGGGGTTCATCTCTCCATGGAGAAAAATGTGCAGGGGGCTCTTCTGGAACACACCCATTTAGCGCCACCCCATGTGCCATCCCTTCCAACTGCCCTCCCCATGATCAGTGTTTGTCTGCAGTGACCAGGGCTAGCCCATCGAGGAGGCTGACTGAAACAGTCGCCTCAGCTGGCAGATTGGGAGGGGGGGTTGCCCCCTCTACTCACATCTCCAATCGTGGACGTGTGGTGGAGAGAAGAAGAGTGGTGGGCTAGCATCTCCTTTTCTCCATATTTCCTCTTCTGCTCTGTTGCTTTTCCAATCCAGGGAGTAGGAGGAGTAGAGGCTGGCATAGCCCCAGGTCAAGGTGAGGGCATCATTTGGCATACTGCCTCAGGTGCCAAGAGGTTTTGGGCTAATCCTGGCAGTGACAAATGCTGAACACACACAGAGATCCTCCCCATGGTTGGAAACTTGAAATTTTCCAGGTCTCATGGAAAGGATTTACTGCTGACAAATACTGATCACAAGACCTGTGTGTGTGTGTGTGTGTGTGTGTGTGTGTGTGTGTGTGTGTGTGTGTGTGTGTGTGTGTGTGTGTGTGTGTGTACACACGTGTGTGTGGGATGGGTATGTAATCAAAAAGGATGGGGCAAAGCAGGCACATTTTGGAGGAGCCCCTCCAATGTTCATCTCCATGGAGAGCTGAACTCCTGAACAGGGCTCTACACCTACACTCATACACACACACACACCAGGTCTTTTTTAAACGATCCCAGTAAATGCAAACATGAAAACTAGCAACCCTTTAAAGCCACAACATGCTATTCCTTATACTAGAAATATTGACGATCAGCCTACACAAAATGGTTTATAAGGCTTTGCTTAATGGCTCAGATTATAGTATGTAAGTATTTTACTTTAAATTTCTGCACTCAATTTTGGCACATAAGCAGGAGAAAATAATTAGGTCGGACCCATTAGTCAAATAGCTGGTCTTTCTGTTTAAATATAGTTTGCACATTAGCTTTTTCAGGGCATGTTGCACTTAATTGTTTCTATTATTCCTGTTAATGGAATGCCATTGCAAATACATCTTAAACTTTATGCCTAGAAGCAATGTTTTCTGCAACGCATTGTTCTTAACAATATTTTTCTCCTTTGAAAAAGCATTGTTTTTGGCACAGTGGTGAGTTCTTCATCTCAGCCTACTCAAAATTAAATAAACTCTGTTCAGTGCAATGCTGGAAATGTATTGTTTGCATCCAAGTGATGATTTTGGCTAATTCTCCTTCAGGCATGAATGGAATTCGTAATAAGCTTATTGTTATTGACCTAGTTACATTGTTTCATCACATAACATTGTTCCGTATCTGAAACCATGTCATAACACATGCGCAAAATGACTGATATTTTATTACTTGTGTATCAGTTAACAGTGATATTAAATGTTCACTCACAGTACTGTATAAGCTTTATTTAACACTGAGTCATATGGTACCACTAAAGAGCTACGGAGATGCAAAATAATCAAGTAAACAGTTCCTCATTGTAACACTCAAAGTGGTGTTGCTTCATCTGAGTTGGCAATGTGAATTACCTAATAGTTCCCAGACTAACGGCACAATGCTAATCAGCGCTAGCGCCAGCACAGTGCAACAGCCTAGGCCGTTGCAAATGTGCTGTAAAGCACGTTGGCAGTTAGGAACACAGGCAGGAAGTTCTGTGCCGTCTCACCAATGCCAGAGTAGAGCGGAACGCACGCCAGAGCAGGTAAGAGCTGCTCCTAGCCGTGCAGGAGCGGGAGAAGGGCAGGGGAGGGTGGGGGCGGAGACGGGAGCAGATCGGACCCAGGAGGGGAGCAGGATCGGCGGTGCTGGCACAGGCCAAATCCTATCCCCCTTCTCAGGCCTGAAAACCTGACACGAGGAAGCTTGGACTTGCGCCGCCTGTTTAGCAGGCGCAGATCCAAGTTGCCCCAACGAATGTGCCCTTACTTTGAGGAGACCTCCAGCCTGCTCACTCTGCGCATAGGATGCAGCACGGCTGCAGTGGCCTCGCTGCATCAGCCCCAGTTAGGAGTGGGCTGTAAGTAATGAGTCACAGTTTGCTCTCATGTAGTCTAATCATATTCAGTTAATCCCACTGATTTAAATGGGATTTACTACCAAGATAGTATTGATATAGCCATATTGTTGTGTATCAGACATTCTCCTACCCTTCATGTTAAACTTGTTAAAGATATATAATCCCATATCCTATGCTGCAGGGGTGTCCAAGCTTGCTTAATGTAAGAGCCACATACGATAGACTTCAGATGTTTGAGAGTCGCAAGAGCGATATTTGAGGGCCATAATAATTAAGAAGCATTTAAATTCTTAAATATATTTACTCACCATGAACTTGTGTTTTAATCCAGTGAACTCTCAGTTTATACCTGGTAAATAATTATAAAGCTTGAAATTTTCCTCTTTACCTTTAATTGTGATGCAAAAAGAAGCTCAGCCAACATATTTCTGAGAGCGGCACATTATATGTCGAAGAGCCGCATGTGGCTCAGGAGCCACAGTTTGGCCACCCCTGCTATATTGGAAGGTAAACAATAGTCTTCACTTCTGGACACTGAATGAAAACATATCTTCACAATTGTATCAATCATCATACTCGGTTTAAAGACTACCGCTAATTTCCAAATACCTGATGCAACAGGAATCCTGCCTGGGCTTTACTTACTCAAAAACAGCACAATAATAACAGACTTCTAAAAAGTATGTTTTCCACTTGCAAACACATATTTACTTCTATTTTCAGATAAGCAGAAAGTTGTGAAAGTAGCATGGAAACTGGGTTACCTTAAAATAACTCTCTCTTCCTGTGGCATTTCATGCCCTCAGATAAGCTTGAAGCATTTTGTTTGCTCAATGTTACAAAGCTCACTCGCTAGCTGTCTATTCTATAGGAGTTCCTTGGATTCAAAGTGAGTTCAGAGTGAAGGGCTGTCAACTTGCACTCAATAAATTCAGTACAAGAAACAACAGTCATCATGTTGAGTCTGCGGTCAAGTGAAATTTGCCATAAGCAGAGATGTTATGATAGTAAGCCAACAGTCCTCCTAGTAAAAGCTTTCTGCAGTCAATCACCTAGTCTCTCACTATGGCAAATGACAGGTGAATATGGCAAACAATATATGTACCTCCCAGCATTCTGCATTTCGAAAATGAGATCTGCCATTTTTGAATTGGCCCATGCAATACACTTCTTCAGACCTGACTGTGTACAAAACTACCCTACCACCATGAGGAGCAGGGCTGACCCAGCATCTGAGGTGGAATGGCAAATGCCACTCCCACACCTGGTGGCATGGCCCCTCTGCCACTCCTACTCTATCCCCCTCTTCCAAGGTGCAGGAGGAGAAAGAGTGGTAAAGTCACAGGCAGCCCAATCCTGTCTAGCTAGGCTGCAACACGGGCAGAGAGCACGAAGAGCCTGTGCTGCATCCTACCTAGATAGGACCCAGCACCGGTGCGGCTGGAGCAGTCCTCGAGGGAAGGGGAAGTTCGGATGGATGGCTGGGGCTCTACTTGAATGTGCGCCAGCTATTTTGCTGACGCACATTTGAGTGGGCTGTGTAAGAACATAAGAAGAACCCTGCTGGATCAGGCCAAAGGCCCATCTAGTCCAGCTTCCTGTATCACACAGTGGCCCCACCAGATACCTCAGGGAGCACACAGCCAACAAGATAACCTGTTTCCTGTTGTCACTCCCTTGCACCTGGCACAGAGAAAACCTACTTCTAAAACCAGGAGGTTGCTTATGGCTTGTAACCTGTGATGGTCTTTTCCTCCATGAATCTGTCCAAACCCCTTTTAAAGGCATCTAGGCCAGGTGCCATCACCACATCCTGTGGCAAGGAGTTCCATGTAACGGTAGCCAGGTCCAGGAAGGGGGATAGGATTTCGGTGGAGCCACCGCTGCCAATTCCTCCCCCTTTCCGGGCCCAGTCGACCAATCTCCCCTCCCTGAATACGCCGTTCCACCCTCCCCCATCCCACCACTGCCCAGCTGGGGAACTTACCTTCCCGGTGGGCGTTCCACTTCATCTGGGGCGAGTAGAGCAGCGCAGGCACTGCCTACTCACAAGGTTCTGCAAATATACTTTGCGGCATGTTTGTGACACTCTAGAATAGCGGAGCAGCACTCTGCCAGTCTAAATTCTAGACAAGATTGTGCCATGAGTCAGCCTCCTGGACATGCTGGCCCTATTTTTCAGCACTTCCAGAAGAATCCTGCCCAACTCAGTTCTAGAGAGCACCGTAAGTTGTTGGTACTACTTTGAAGGCTGGTCAATAAATTTATTTCAGAAGCCTACTATAGGGCAAGAAGGAAATGCAGTTGTCACTATTCAATAAACTTTAGGAAAGGTTTTTCCAGATTTTGCAGGGAATCTTGTAAATTCTCATTAATCTGTTTTAATAACCTGTTCTATGACAGTAGAAAACAAAGTATGTTACTGCTGCTGCTCCTGAATTATTGATACACTGCAAACTTTGAGCAAATAATGAGGAACTTACTAAATCGTTGATCTAAAAACTGACTCTGTAAATGTCGTTTTTGTGTAAGAAACACAAAAATCAGACGTACAATTTAATAAAGGTTTCAAGAAGGCATGGGGGCCAAGGTAATGAGGCAAAAAAAAACATTAAAAGTGTGACAGTTTTATGGATGGTCTCAAACAAACAGTCATCATAGTTCACAGAATTGTGAAGATAGTTGAAACAAGGATCTCATGGTGCTAGAACAAAACTGAAGGTCACATAGATCTCTTTCACCTCCTTAGGATAGGACATTAGGACTCCTGTACTGTACCACTTTTTCTGGGCACCATTTCTGCAAGTACCACTTCCTCTAGGGATACCTGCTATGTGCAACTCACCACACTGCACATGTGTGCACCACAACCATATGGTTGGGCAGCTCACCACACAGTCCTTCCTGCAGTGAGGGAGTGTTGCTTCTCTCTCTCAAATTCTCCTCCACTCTGTGTCCTGCTTGCCGAACCTGCCCTCTTTTGATGAGAAAGGTCAGACCACACCTTACTTCTGGCACACTGCTGCCACCTTCACTTCTGGTAAGGTTGGGCAGGCAGAATAGTGCCAGTGGTGGCATATACACACATGAATAATCTACAAAGCCAAGTACCACTTGCCATACCATGGAGTACTATTAGTGGTACTCGTACCACTGTTTGAAAATCACTGCATCAGAATGTTCTTCCCAAGAAAAAATGACAACAGATACTCTAAGTCTACATATGTTATTAAAAAAAATACCACTTTTCAACAAAAACAGTGTATGTCGTAAAATTAAATGTAAATTGTAGGTGCGTGTCTACAAGCAAGTCACTTTATTATGAATTCAATGTCGATTTGTATGAGTGAAAGTCTTATTGCACGATGGAGCTTTCCCATCCCCCTTTTCCAAAACAGTCCCCTATATCCCCCAAAGCTTCTTCTGAGAGTCAGGGGCCCTCTGGAAGAGAGTAGGAAGGGGCATGGGGAGGAGGCTGCAAAAAGATGGGGCAATTGTTGAAAATCAGGCTGAGAACCCTCTTACGAGCTGAGCTCTGCACACAGAAAATAGGTAAAGGTAAAGGTGACCCCTAACAATTAAGTCCAGTCGTGTCCGACTCTAGGGTGTGGTGCTCATCCCCATTTCAAAGCCGAAGAGTCAGCATTGTCCGAAGACGCTTCCGTGGTCATGTGGCCGGCATGACTCTCCTTGCCGCAGCGCGTAGCATGCAGCTGGAACACAGAGCGCTGTTTACCTTCCCGCAAGCGGTACCTATTTATCTACTCGCATTAACATGCTTTGGAACTGCTAGGTTGGCAGGAGCTGGCCAAGCAACAAGAGCTCACCCCGTCGCGGATTCGAACTGCCGACCTTTCGATCAACAGCTCATGGTTCAGCGGTTTAACCCACTGCGCCACCCGCTGGCCTATTCCCTTCTATAGGGTGCCCAATTTTCAGGAGAGGCTTTCTGTGGTACAGAGGCCTGCTGTGGGGAGAAGCAGGAAGGACTTCCTGAACAGAGTTACATGAACAGACTTCCATTTGCACATCTTTATACCCTGTTTTTCAGTGAAAATTGTATCCCAACATGGTTTACAATCAAAATCCATCACACTGTAAGATATTCAGGTCACAGGGAGAGGCGGTTTGAGCATCTGGCAAAGGGAGGGGACAGTTTTTGCAAATCACAAGTCTCATTTAAGGTTGTTTTTTATGCATTTCATGTTGCTCTCTCCCATATTCTGCTTGGCTAGTTTATTCCTTCTTGTGCATTTTTTTTTAAACTAAAGCAAATTGTCAAATTTTCTCACATACTCAAAACCAATCCATATTCTGATGACTGCAGAGAAATGTGCAGCATTTTTTGTACGTTGTGAAAAAAAGTTTCATGTAATAATACAGCGCCTGTTAGGGCCTGGGAAAATGCTGAGATGCTAGTACAGTCAATTGCTGGAGAGTATTGGGGACCTGCAGAGCCAGTGCCTAGCTGGTGGAGGCCCTGTGGCCAAGCCCTACACTGGGTCCCCCACAGCATGTTGGGTGAAAGCAACAGGAGTCTCCTTGCAAAAAGACTGCTGTTGCAGTTCCTTCTTCTGCCACTCTCCTCATCAGCCAATGGGAGCATCATCTAGCAATGATGCAGGGGCCTGGGGGGGGGGGGGTGTGCCGCCATTTGTAGTTGAAGGTCCTGGGCAAAGCAGTGGTGCAAATATCTTGGGGGCTCAGGGATCTGCCCAGCTGGGTGGGCCATCATACTGGCAGAAGGAAGAATGCTTTCGAGTGAATATGTTAGACCAGTGGTTCTCAAATTTTTTAGCACTGAGACCCATTTTTTAAAAGGACACTCTATCGGGACCCACCTAGCTTTACAAGACTTTAAAAAAAGGAGATCTAGAAATAAATATATTTATTTATTTGTAAGTAAGGAGCTCAGCTGCTTGCAGGGTAATTAGCAGCTATCTTGCAAAGTGCAGGAACTCAGCTCTTTGAAGGGTAATTAGCAGCTATCTGATTTTTGAATAGCCTCAGGGCTTGTGGCAATTACTTATCTGATCTTTCCATCACCTGGGACCCACCAGAAATCAGGCCACGACCCACCAAGTGGGTCCCGACCCACAGTTTGAGAAACACTGTGTTAGACCACAGCTTTCCTACCACCATCACCAAGTCTAGCCACTAACTGCTGGAGTAGAGCAACCTCCCTAACAGAAACAAGCTGGACAGCATGGATGCCAATCCTCTGTGCCTATACTTGCATTCATATTTGCAAATCGCATGTGGAAATATTCCATTTTAAGAAAATATCTGACACTGGTATAGACAGAATGGAGAATCTCTTTCACAAGGCCAAGGACTCCTTTACAGTCCACAGGGCTGTCCTGCAACTAAGTTCATTTTATGAATGTTTTCAGACCACACAGAAATGCCTATGTCAAGATGGCCATCAGCTCAAGGAACAATATCAGCAACTGCTCAGTTTGGTTTGAGTAGTAATCACTCACGCCTGTCTGGACAATCCCCATCTTAGCGACAAAATTAGGGACCTGAAATACTGGGGAGGGTGGGAGAAGACGGGAACCACGAACCATTCTGACAAAGCACAAGCCAATCATCAGCATAACAAGAAGGTAAATAAGCTTCAGCTTTAACTTTGAGATTGGAGTTAGGTTCCTATCTGGTTTCCCGCTCAGTTCTGTTTTGGCTTAAAAGTAATTTGACATCCTCCTCTGTCAATTTTATTGCTGAAACTCTAGGTGGGCTATGAGCACTGGGTCCCCAATCAAACACAAAGGTGATTTCAGTGGGCTGAAACTTGGTTAACTCTGTGTTGGATTGTAGCCTGAGTACTTAAGAGAATTCCTTGTATTGTGAAAGCAGCACGATACTTCAAAGCAAAAATACTTCAAGGCAGCTATTGTGGAACTGATGGTTGAAAACTGAATTAGTGGTTGCAGAGAACTGTATTTAGGAACTATTGAAGAGAAACCTGACACTACATAAAACTGAGTAGCTGATTGCATCACACATGGCACTCGCGTTAACTAAATACAGTAGCGGGTTTTATATCTGGTACTGCAACATATAAGAAACAAACTTTGAGTACAGTGACTCCTATTTGGATTCTAAAAGGTTTCCTTTTTATATTTGTGTTTTATTGCAGGGGGAAAGTACAGTATGGCTCACCATTTTGTCTGACTTATAGAGAAAACACTGCTGTGCAAACTGCTACTAAATGGGTTCCTTGGTTTAAAAATAGTCAACCAAAATTCTGAAAGATATAATGTAGATATAATTGTATGAAATGCAGGATTGCTGTGGGGTTGGGGATGTGGGGGATAAAGACTGTTTTCAGAAGTGACTCTGAAGCTGGTATCTGAATGGATACCATCTACATATTGAGCAGATGAACCGTGTTGACCAGGGAATACATTCCATTTTTAAAATGTTTCTTTTCCATTTTTTCCACGACACAGTAACAACACTCAGTTTGAGAGAATTTTAGCTCCAAAAGTATTAGGGTGTAGTCTTTTGCTGTAGGAGGGTTGTGCCCAGAGCACAATGCACAGTCCTTTGCTAAACTACAGCCCATCTGAGCAGAATGTGCCATAGTAATTAACTGCATGTGCATGGAAGATCACTACACTGTAAGCATTCAACAACCTTAATACGGCCTTGGTGGTATCAGCATTGCACAAGAGAGCAATTACCTGGGCTCTCCCTTCCTCTTCTCACTTATGTGAACAGCAAGAACCTTGCACTTGCACTTGCCCCTCCCAAGAGTAAGAGCTCCTTCGGGAGATCATGATCACTGGGGTCTGATCCATTGACAACAAAAGGGGTGCCCTTCCAACAGCCACCAGCAGCCTCCCTTATTCTTGCCTCACAACACAAGCATCCAGCATCATTCTCCTGTATCCTATGAATCTATTGGATAGATTCATGGAGGAAATGTCCATCACAGGTTACAAGCCATAAGCAACCTCCTGGCTTTAGTAGTAGGTTTTCTCTGTGCCAGGTGCAAGGGAGTGAGAACAGGAAACAGGTTATCTGGGCCAGGTGCAAGGGAGTGACAACAGGAAACAGGTTGTCTTGTTGTCTGTGTGCTCTCGGAGGCATCTGGTGGGGCCACTGTGAGATACAGGAAACTGGACTAGATGGGCCTTTGGCCTGATCCAGCAGGGCTTTTCTTATGTTCTTATCCTGTAGTCATTTACCCTTTGACATGGAAAAGAGTCTTTCCTACTCATGGCAGATTGGAGCTGGCAGGGTAGAGTGAGCGAGATGCTACAGCCCAGGCTGCTGAGAGCGACTCATCAAATGTTCATCAGAAAGAATAGTCTGCCGAAACTGTAGTTGCCAACAGCCATGTGAAAAGCAAGGAAAAGGCCACCCGGTGAAAGAAATGCACAATACCAATGGCTTTTAACCCCAGAAACATAGAGATTGCTTGAAATGGCATAGCTGCAAACTCCGCTAGCTGCTTGCTGATAAAATACTGAGCTTAGTTACATATTCCAGGCAGATCTGCTACTGCTCCGGTGCAGCAGTGTTGATCTGTGTTGCATGCAAGAGCAGGTCAGTGATTATTACACGCTATTCCCACATCAAAGGCCCCATTTCCAAGCTTACCTTTTGGTGTTGGTTTTCCAACTTTTGTTGACTCCATTGATTTTGTGTCACAGTTTTGCAGGGTTCCAATTTAATTGATAGTCTTGTCGTTCAGCCCGGGCTTAAATTGTTAATAACCACTGTGTTTCAATCATGATCAGCTTGCAACATTTCAACATCTCCAAAGTAATTGGCTTCAGTCTATAACACCTGAATGTCTGAACAAAGAATTGAGATGATCTCCACTTAAAAATGATGAAGAGAGGTTGGCGGCTCTCTGGCTGCTCCTGCTGTTAATATGACTAGTTCGCATTTATATAATTCATCTCAAGTATTCAGATTGCTCCGTGTACATAATCTCAGTTACAACAGACTTCTGTAGCTAGTGCAGAAAAACACGACAAAGTCTAAAGAGGTTTGTAGAGAACCAAAACTCTACAGACCAGAACCAGAAATGCAGTGGCAGTATCTGCATTCATTTTTCTTTGTTTTCATGCCTGGTTGGTATGGCTTTACGAATGTTTAGTTACCAGCACAAGGATAAGAACTTGCAAATATTCTCAGAGCTGTCCCAGGACCTCCCGGAGCCTGAGGTGGCATGCCAAATGACCCTGCCACACAAACGTTGTATACCAGCTGATGTCGCTGCACTCCTCCTCCTTCCCTCTGAGGGAAACAGGATGGAAGAGAAAGCAGGAGGAAAAGAGAATGGTGGGTTACAGCACCAGAGATACTTCTAGACTTCTGCTCTTTTCTCTTCCACTCTGTTCCCTAACCCTAACCCGATCCCGCCCCACTTCCAGGCCTGATCTGCCCACCCCGCCCCCATCACCACCCCAATCCCTGCCCTGTTCAACCCCCTCCCCCCCCCCCGCCTTAGCACTGGACCTACTGACGACTGCCAGCACCAGCGGGAAGACTTTCCGTCAGTGCACCTGGCTCTTGTGCTGTCACCAGAGGCGTCACTAGACACGCGTCACCCCAAAGCGGAGCGCTCACGTCACCCTAGTGACGCCTCCCCCCCGACACACCCCCTTTTATCTTTGGCGCAGCCATAGGGCCAATCTTTGGCGCAGCCATAGGGCACGCCACGAATTGGGGGGGCGCCCCTTCAATGGTTGCAGCCGGCTCGGGGACGTCTTCCCCGGCCGGCTGCACGGGGCCTTCTGAGGAAGGCCCACTGCGCGAACGTTATTTATAACGTTCTTTTGCACATGCGCAGACTGTTGCTGAGGGAAAAGGGCCTCGGAGGCCTCCCGGGTGACGCGCGGATCGCGCGGAGCCTCCTGGGTGATGGGTGCAGAGGAGATGACACGCGCGCGTCACCCTGGGGCGCTCCGCCCCACCCGCCACGCTACAGTGACGACTCTGGCTGTCACAAAGCGCTTTACAGCACTTTTGCAACAGCGCACAACAGTGGAACACATGTTAACATAAGAACATAAGAAGAGCCTTGCTGGATCAGGCCAAAGGCCCATCTAGTCCAGCTTCCTCTATCACACAGTGGCCCCACCAGATGCCTCAGGGAGCACACAGCCAACATGATAACCTGTTTCCTGCTGCCACTCCCCTGCACCTGGCACAGAGAAAACCTACTTCTAAAGCCAGGAGGTTGCTTATGGCTTGAAACCTGTGATGGTCTTTTCCTCCATGAATCTATCCAAACCCCTTTAAAGGCATCTAGGCCAGGTGCCATCACCACATCCTGTGGCAAGGAGTTCCACAGATGAATTACACGCTGGATAATTACACCTTCCACTAGTGCAGGCCCTCGTTCGGAGTGGGCCAAGAAATGAGTGAATTGGTTCATTGTTTTGCCTTCCTGTCCTATGAAGCCTTTAAAAACTCAGGGGTGCAGCACCAACCGGTACAGCACTCACCTAGGTCAGCCGGCATCAGTCCGGTTGGGCCACATGCCGGTGCCACTTACTTCTAGGGTGCCGAAAACGTGCTTTCTGGCACGTTTATGACACCCTAGGCTGGCAGAGCGCTTGCTCCACCACCGTATAGTTAGGCAGGATTAGGCTGTAAGTAGCTTACTTTCGACGTTCAAAACATAGTGGGACAAGAAATCTGACTACATGAAGCTTCACAAGTAAGCTTCGCCATGAGAGAATGATATAGACATGTCATCTAGTAGTGTGTGTTTTTCCTTGTTGGCAGTTATCCTGAAAACATACCCAATGACCCAAAACATTCACAGATAAAATGTGGGGGGGGGGGGCAGACCTTTGAAGCTTCTTGCTCTAAGAGCTTTAAAATGCAAATGTGAAAGAAGATTGAGTTTCTGTGGAAGGACTTGCAGGAGAATTAGCTATGCAGTATGCATACTTGGTGGTGTCACTCTTACAGATAAGCGAGGAGTGTGGAAGGATCATGCTCATAGATGCACTTATTGCAGACATAGATTTCAGAGAGGTGTTAAAAATTGATTTGCTCTCTGGATCTCTGCCTAGCCTGGCTCTTCTGGCAAGCTGATATTTCTCATGCTCATAAAGTGAGCACTTTGCTGCTGACTCTGCTAGTGCCACTGTTTCCATCCAGGGTCTGTAGAGTTCATTTCTAGTCAACCCAAAAGACACACTGAGAAAAAATGATTTAAGTTTCTTTTATTTCTGGATAACCCCAGACAAGCCATGATATCCATGGCTTAGTTGTTCAGTATCTTGTCTTTTCTCCATTTTCAAGCAACAATCTCAAAACCTTATTATTATTTTTTGAAGGAACATGGCATACCTCAAGATCTTTTACCTCTCTTATTCTTGGAAGGGGGAAAAAATCTAAACACATCTAATGAGACAGAAAGATAAGAGAAGTGCCTTGTAACTGCGACCTCTCCAGCCCCACTCATCAAAAAGAAGACATCTATTAGTATATTTATCACTTCTATAGTACTTTTACAGCCCAATCCTGTCTACCTTCAAGTTGATTCAAGTTGAACTTAATTCTGTTTTAATTAAAATGTTTATGTTTTCCTGCTACCCATCCTCTAAACCTAACAAAATAAATATATTCCTCTTGGAGGAAATTATTTTAATTCTTGAGATGGCAGCAACCACAACCCAGTGGCTTGCCCCACCATCTGCCACGTCATCATCAAACTTCCTTACTATCAGCTAGGCCAGTATATGTTTGTCATTCAAAGACCCCCCCCCCCCCACTGTGAACCTGAATGCTCCTGCCCTCCCTTTAGTAGCAGAGCCATGCGCAACTGTTGTAGAACATATTGCCTGGGGAGAAATTCACATTACCGGACAAGCATCAAATGTGACTAAAGCTGTCCTCTTGCACCTATCCTTGGACAAGTGCTTTACTCCCCAATTTGTGCTCTTTGGAGTTGATTTTTGTTTTGTTTGTTTCTTCCCTTGGCATTATTTGAGCAGAAGAAGTACATAGCCCTAAGATTATTGTTGTTTTGAAATAAAATTAGTTCAGCATTAGCCACCAGGCTATATGCTAACCAATTGTCTTAAATAAATATATGCTGTTTGTTAGAAAACATGATGTAGAGTGACATTTCATGAGAGCTAAGTTCTCACAAAAACACACAGGAAAATGGGGAGGGGAAGAATAGACTTAGCTCCAATTTTCCCCCACCCTTTTAACAAACACTCACCAACCTTTTCAAATGCCTTTCAGTTGTGCAGGGATGTGGATCAAGTCTCCTACTCCAAGTCTCGAGTCAAGTCCCAAGTCGTTGCCCCCAAGTCCCGAGTCTTTGGTTGCGAGTCCCTATTTAATAAGGAAAACGGGTTTAAACCTGAATAAAATTCGACTTGTCATAGAAGGTTCCAAGTCTCGAGTCGAGTCTTTTACAATCGCTGAGTCAAGTCCGAGTCGAGTCATTGATGCAACTTGAGTCCAACTCAAGTTCAAATCAATAGACTCAAGTCTACATCACTGCAGTTGTGCCTCTCATATTTTAAACATCTGTTTTTCTCTGTGGCAAGTGATACAACAATTTAGCAATGACAGTTTTTTAAAAAAAAACTGAAAACCACCCCCAATTTAAGCCACTGGCTGCTTCTTGCTTTTAAGCCAGTTTCATCCCAGTGATTTTCAAATCTAATATCCTTGACATTCTTTAGCTTTGTGTCTTCACACTGATAGTTTAGCTTTCCCGTTCTTAGGCTATGAGGGAACCACGCAGGTCGTGCATCATACTCATCATAGATCATAAGAGCACTGAAAACGTACTAATTAAATAGGGTCACCACCTCTGCAGGAAAATATTTATTGTTTTCATTTTCCTGTGCTAATTTTAAAAAAGAAAATTAAAATTGTTAGTGTGATTCATATAATGTCCACAAGTGGCCAATGTTTTGCAATGACCTGGTCGAGAAATTTTTGAGTGATTAAAGAAACTTCTCAAACACTCACATTTATCAAGTAAGCATTTCTTTATAGGGTTGTTTCGAATATCGGTTTGTTTTGTGTCAATTTAAACAGAGCAACACATTCCTATCTCAGTTCTGAAAATGCCCACAAATACAGAGCTGGACATCACTGACTGATGGGCAGGAGGTGTGGCCTGCAGGTTTGAGCCAGTGCCTTGCCTGAAGAAGCTAAGCAGGGTTAACCTTGGTTCTCACTTGGATGGGAGACAGAAGCTGCTGACGTACCTCACTCGTGAGAGGGGCGAACTATGGTGAAGCTTGGAAGTGCAGAGCACAAGCCAGAAGGAGGGCTGCAAACATCTCAAGCATGGAAGGTTCTATATATGAATAGAACAATACAGTAAAGTCCCTTATTAAGTCTAAAGATAGCCTGCCTGGGTAAACCACCTTGAAGAAATCTGATGATGAGAAAGGCGGTATATAAATACAGAAAATAAATAAATAAACAAAAACAAACACTGAAAAGCTGGAGAGGGAAAGTAAGACTGAAGCTTATAAGCATGCTGTATAAATGTACACAGCTGTTCAGCACACACCCTTCCACAGCTTACCTAATTCTTCTCACTTGTCCTCTTGACGACTATTATGCTGGGCTGTAGCTCAATGATAGAGCACCTGCTTTGCATGAGAAGGTCCCGGGTTCAATCCCTGGCATCCCCAGGTAGGGCTGGGAAAGATCTGTCCCTGAAACCTTGCAGATCCACTGCCAATGTAGACATTGTAGACAATGCTGACCTGTCACTAGACTCTGCTGTGGGCAGAAGTGTGGTTGTCTACCTCTTGCTCACTTTGAGGCAGAGACCACTGTAGTGACAACCAGTGGCAAAGCACAAACATTACAAGCACAAAAAGCAAGGTGGTGGTGCCCTTACACAAGAGAACTAGGCTGACAAACATCTCAAGTCAAGACCATGTTCTGCTTCAAACTGAAGAAGCATATTTATTGCAAAAATGCAAAACGTTTTCTTCCTGTTGCTACTGAGATTATGCTTTGCTAATAGGATCCCAAAAAGATAAATTTCATTTCCATGCCATGTTTGGACAGGTCTGACTCGGAAAATAGCACAATAGGTGGACTTATCTGGATACAGATTTCAAGGTCAAAAAATAAGATTTAATGAAGATATTGGATACCATCTTCATATTACTACAAGATCCCACAGTCTTCAGTCCTTTGCAGTTACATTTTCAGAGGCAGAACAAATATGCTTTGCAACTTTCACCAATGGCTCTGTGCCAGAATACCAATGTTTTTCTTTGTAATACAAATTACAAGAAAAGGGTTTAAGCTAAGCAGCATGTCCTTTGCTAAACAGAGTAGAACCACATGCCACAAACTCTGGCATAATTGAAATTTGACTTGTTTATATTATCTCTCCTTAGTGACAACAAATCTGCTTTCTGAAAGATGTATTTTTTAGCCATATGTAATTGTATTCCTTATATTTAATGTTGTCCTGCCCTCTATTTCATAGCAACATCCTATAATAAATGTACAGTAATCATTAGTTTACAGTTCAAAGGTGCTGGATATTTCAAAGTTTACACTGTATTGTGTTCTTTTCATAAAACGTAGCTGATTTTTGCAGAAGTTTATCAGGCGATGTGGTGCAAATCAAGAATATGTACTTAGGTTCCAGGGTTGACAGACTCCACAACCTGCACTGCAAAACACACATATGCATTTATCATGCCTGGAGACAGTTTCAGCTCTACATAAATTGGCTGTTCTATATACCTCTGCTAACATTCATATAAGATGCAGAAGTTATTACTATCACCTGATGTATGTTCTTTCATTCCCGGCTTCCTTGATCTCAAAGCTCACTCTCAAAAAAACAGGAAACAGTGATAAGTTACTCTGGGACAATTTGCCAAACTTACAAACATTACTACGCAACCTACTCAACCTTTTCATGCACAAAGGGGGTGGGGGGTGCTTCCACACACAAAAGCTGCAGTCCTGCTGATCTGGGAGTAAGCCCCGTAGAAGACAGTATGACTTACCTCCAAGAAAACAATTGCACTGCATGGTCCTTTTCACAATACTGCTATGGTATCACTGTTCTGCAGTCAGCTGGAAGCAGAATTCCAGATCATATGACATAGTGAGATTTCCCCACTAAAATCCATAATCCTGTCCATGTGGCAAAAGGATAGAAATGAGTGCTTTTGAAATGGAGGAAGGAGGCCACTTCCTTCATTGTCTTATTTTTGCAATTATGCACTGGTGCACCAATGGATTTTTTTTAAAAAAATGTTCAATTCTGATGATGCATAGGCTTACCATCCAACTTGGAATGCCTGGGACCATCCCAGGTTCCGGGCTCCGGTCCCAGGTTTTCCAGGTCTGGTGGAAGCCTCTTCCACCACCGCTTGCAAAGTGCCAAAAGGCACTTTTTCTCTGTCAACGGCCATCTTAGATCTACTGCCTCATGCCCTCATGAGATTTGGGCGCCGCCATCTTGGATCTTACGAGATTTTGCAAGATCCAAGATGGCCACCAACTAGAAAAAGTGCCTTTTGGCACTTTGCAAGTGGCGGTGGCGGAGGAGGAGGCTGGGGGCACTGAAGATGCAGCAGGAGTCCTGGCCGGCTCGGATGCAGCCGGCCAGCCTCCAAAGACGACGGCAATGGCGATGGACGATGAAGACGGCGGCAATGGTGGCAGCGGCAGCTCAGTCTGAGGGGGCACTGAGGGGGTAGCAGGCGTCCTGGCTGGCTCGGATGCAGCCGGCCAGGCTCCGAAGATGGCGGCAATGGCAGCAGACGACAAGACGGCGGCAATGGCGGCAGCAGAATGGCGGCCATGGTGGCAGCAGGACAGACCAGTTAATTAATTAATTAATTTTAAGCATAAACAAATAAATAAATAAAAATTACGGGTTTTGTAAATTCACAACATTCATCTGAAATTGTAAATACATTTCACTCACACATACAAGCATTATCCTAAAGAATGGTAAGAAAAATTGTCTCTCTTTTTGGAAGATTTAAACTAAGTACATAAAGCTCAGTAGATTATTCAGAGTCTCAAAAGGCTTTTCATAAAACTCCTCACAAGAAGCTCTTAGGAAACTTAGTAACCACTGTGCAAAAGGAAAAACCCTGTTGTCATGGATTTAAAAACAGGTTAAGAGGCAGGAAACCAACTGGAAATAAATGGCCAGTTTTCAGTACGGGAAAAGGTTAATAGTGGATTGCCCCTGAGACAGGGTCTAGGTCTGGCATTTTTCAATGTATTCATTAACTATCTGAAAAGTAAGATGACAAAATTATTTAGGTCAGCCAAGGCAAAGACAAAATACGGATCCACAGAATAGATCTAATATAGTACAATGCTTTCATATGCATCAGAATTAAATATGTGATCATCACACACTTAGGAAATGACTATTTAGTTACAAACTTGAACTCTAGCTCTACAGTACAAGTAGCTTGCTAAACAGGAAGCAGTACTCATTGGTAAGCGCTTGCTCTGCAGATCTATGGTACAAGATGTTTGCTTGTGGTAGCCAATAATCTTCCTGCTATTGGCCCTCAATTTACCAGATCCGTCAGTCTTCTTAAGATCCGACTGCCTTGTCATGCCAGAAGGGCAGCTTGCGACCCAACCACAAGGCAGACTGAGGGAGTCACCTCAGGTAGCAAATCGGCAGGGTCTCCCAATGGTCGACCCTCCAACCTCCATCACGTCTCCTTCCCCCACTCCCTGGATATGAAAAGGAAAAGGAAATGGAAGAGCAAGAGTGAAGGAGGGGAGAGTTAAGGGCTTGAATGTCAGGCACTCTAACCCACCACTCTCTCCTCCTCCGCATTTTCTCTTCTGCTCTGTTCCTCTCTTGCTTTCTGTTGTCTATGGATCCTTCTAAGCTCCTTGTTGCATTATTGGGTTTTGAAAAACAGACCAAGAAAGTAGCTAACTCAAGGCTCCATCTACAGGTAGAAATAGAAGAGAGTTACACAGTAGTCTGTTCAGTTTGGGCCTAAATCTTTTGGGCAGGATAACAGACTAGATTGTATTTTAGTCTCACCAAACATTGATTCTACAAGAATTCATGAGCACAGAATAAGAGATTTTGGGTGGCATTGATATTGTTGACCATTGCGATTGCAGGGAATCTCAGGAGATAATGGTACAGGCATCCCCCGTACCCACAGGGGATAGGTTCCTGCTGTTACCGTGGTTACCTGAAACTGCGGGTAGCAACGAACCCTATACTTACTGATGCACAGGAAGCAGATAGCAAAACCTCTCATACAAAACCAAACCTAATTGTATGTTGTAGCAGCAAACTGTTAATGGCTCTGGCTCTACAAACCATTCTGGGGTGATAACTCAGCAGCTGCAAGGCATTCTGGGGGCTGCCAGTACTTCACTGGCTCCACAATAGCTTCAGTATGGCTGTGGATAGCTTTAGAATGACTGCAAATAGTTTCAAAATGGCCACCGCAAATTCAAAATGGCCACTGCAAATGCTGCAAGCAGGCCAGTGACAGGAGGGCTGGAAACAGAGGCAGGTAAGAAATGGGGGGACTTGTGAACTGCAGATAAGTGAAACCACAGATACTACAAGACCTGTGGATGGGGGGGGGGGGACGACCTGTAGTTCTCTTTTGTGGTTCAGTACATTCTTAGCCAAGAGGTGACAAGGAGGGGAAATGGGCAATAGTTCTTCATTGCCCATTCTAGTTCCATTCCTATTCAATGGGTATGTGAGACTGCAAGGAATCAAGTTTTGACACTTGATACCTTGTAGAGGCCAATGGTACCCAGTCCTTTCTCTTCTTTCTATCTGACTCTGCAAAGTCTTGCCATGGCTGGGGACTGGATGAGAATAATAAACTAATGGAAGCTTAATCCTGACAAGATTGAAATGATAATGACTTCTGGTCCTAATTTGTGGGAGACTAGGAACCCCTGTCACTTCTCTGTCCACTGAAGGTCAAAACAGATGTGAACTTAGTTACATCCTTCCTTGCAGGATCCCACTTGACTCAGTGAATAACCACCTGGTTCTCTTGTTATGCATGTTCCTACTTTTCTGCATTCTCAAGCGTGATCTGCGTCTTTTTGTGTGCCCTGCTATTTGACTGAACAAATCCTGCCTTTGCCTCCACCAAAATCGCAGTGCTGAGCATCTCTATGCACATTTCACTTGTCTCTGCGGTTAAATGTTCATTTAGCTGATGGCTATCCAGTGACGGGAGAGTCAGCAGGGAACCTGATACAGGAGGCAGTATGACTGGAGCATCTTGCATCTGACGAAAGGGGAAAAAAACATGTAAAAAGGCTTGCAGGGTTGAAAAGTGATAGGAGAGTAAACGTGCATGTCATGCAACATAACTTTTGTTTTGATGCTCAGATTTGGTCTTGGGGGTTCTTTAATGGTTGTGTTGAAAGAATCCTTTGTGCCTATCCCATGCCTACAGAAGTGACCATGCCTTTCTCGTTTGGACCTAGTGCTTGTTACTCATGGCTTTTACAGCTTTTTAAGCTTTTGTTTAGAGAGCTTGTTTAGCAGCGGGCAGCCCAATCCTGCGTAAAGATACACGGCCGGCCTAAAGGGTAAGCTGCATTACCCAGCGACCATACCGGGCCACATCGGCATGGCCTTGAAACACCTCAGGAGAAGGGGACATTCGTCCCCTTCCCTGGGTGTAGGGCTACCCGGCCTCGGATGTACATCGGCTCTGGAGCTGGCCTACATCTGGGGCAGTGGGGTAAGGGTGGCCCAGGATATCGACGGATCGTGCCACTGATATTGCTGCCCCCCCACGGCCAGGGCCAGTCAACAGCCACCCTCCCTCGCCGCCCGGCCCAACCTCCACCCACCCCTGGCAGCCCTTTCCAAGTGTCGAAAACATGCTTTACGGCACATTTACACCTGGCGCCTCCCAAGCGCATGCTCCGCAGGCGGACAATTGCGCAGTAAGAGACTGAGCTGCAAATCAGGACTTTCCCCGTCTGAATCTTTCCTCTGCCATGAACTCACCAGGTGGCCTTGGGCAAGCCACTCCCTCTGAGTCTCAGCTGCAATATGGGGCTAATAATATGTACCCTTACAGGGTTGTTGGAAGGACTGCCATCAAAATAACACATGTGAAGCACTTTGCAGGCTCATACATACATAGCATCCAAATGCTAAGAATTTTATTATTATAACAACAAGATGAAAATACAAGTTCTCTCTGTCAGCCATTACAGGGCAAAGCTTCACTAGATCCACTAGAAAGGTTCAAATAACTGTAACACCCCATCCTGCCACCACAACACAGGTTTCAGCCGGGGGGGGGGGGGAGCCGGGAGAATCATGCTTCATTCCTTCCACCAACCTCTTTTTGACATTACTACAGAAACGGATAACTATGCTAAGTGACAAAGAATGAATCGCTGTTGGTGGAATTGTGGCTAACAGTTGCTTCAGTATGGATCCTGAAGTACATTTTGGAACAATAAACATTCCCACCACACACACACACAAAATCTAAACATGCAAGAAAATCAGCATTCTGCATCAGTCTGTACTCCTAAGCTTAAATAGCCCGAGACTTAAATAGAGACTAACTCTCTGGCCTTGTTAATAGTCCTTGACTGATTGCTGCATCAGCTGGTTAGAGTATTATTACATTTTCTGATCAGCATATTGAGGTAATGTCAACCTAAACATTTATTGAAGGCTGCTTAGTATGATAAGGAACAGAGCAGGCACAGTAGAAAAGTTTGTGTGAGGTGGTAGTGACTAGAGAAAAGCAATTTTCTGTTCAGTGTTGCAGTATAGTAGCATGTTGATTTTCTCCCTCTAAACTATTAAGTGGTGTTTTAATGAAAATGGTTCCCTATTGCTAAATATTTGAGCTGGAATCCTGATGGTGCGTACGCGCGCGCGCACGCACGCACGCACGCACGCACGCACGCACGCACACACACACACACACACACACACACACACACACACACACACACAATTTTAATGGGGGGGAAAAAACCTTTCCATTCGTTTTTCATTTGCTCTGAAGGAACCAGACCCAGGAATAGTGTTAAATTTTGGCCAGGTCGTGCATTGGTTGAGGGCCAGTGCCCATCCGGATGTGCAGACCCCTGAACCCTCAGTACGAGCCGCCTCCTGCTGTCTGGGTTATTGGCAGCCTTCAAACAAATAGGCCTCACCCCGAAAGCTCAGCCTCCATCTAGTGGGCCTCTCTAGCACTATTCTGCTGACCATGATCCTGGCATGATAACTCTCAAGCAGCTGGAGGGGAGACGGAGCAAGACATCCCCGCAATGATTTTTCTGGCTGCTGAGTCTTGCTGTCCTTGCTATCTGTCTGTCTCATGGCTGCAGCCCAACAAGCCCCACTCTTTCCCAGCCTGTTTTGTCATTTTAACTTTACTGAATTGCGCCAGTGAAGCCAAAGGTCTAAATCAGGGATGTCAAACTCGTTTCATACAGTGGGTCGAATAGTATTCATGGCACCTGCTGAGGGCCAGAAGTGACATCATTAAGCAGGAAGTGATGCCATTAATTGGTTGATGGCCAGAAATAAGTACTTTGTTCTCACATAGAAACTCAGCTGCAAATGACAGAAGAGAAAATGTGCAAATCTTGATCATATTTTCAAGATATGAGAGAGCCCAATTATCATGCTGGGAGAGCCCAATTATCACATGGGCTGCCCTTTCAGCAGTGCCGCTTCTGCCAAGACGTCACTTCGCAGCTCAGCACCCGAGAGGTGGTGTGTGAAGTGATGCATGATATTTGATGAGAGTGAAAGAGGAGAGTGCAAAAGTTGGCTTGAAACTCAACATTAATAAAACTAAGATCATGGTATCGGGTCCCATCAATTCCTGGCAAATAGAAGGGGCAGAAATGGAAGCAGTAACAGATTTTACTTTTCTGGGCTCCAAGATCACTGCAGACGGAGACAGCAGCCAAGAAATTAAAAGACGCTTACTCCTTGGAAGGAAAGCTATGGCAAACTTAGATAGCATAATAAAAAGCAGAGATATCACCATGCCAACAAAAGTTCGCATAGTCAGGGCGATGGTGTTCCCAGTAGCAATGTATGGTTGCGAGAGTTGGACCATAAGGAAGGCTGAGCGCCGAAGGATAGATGCTTTCGAACTGTGGTGCTGGAGAAGACTCCTGAGAGTCCCTTCGACTGCTAGGAGATCAAATCAGTCAGTCCTAAATGAAATCAACCCTGACTGTTCCCTGGAAGGACAGGTACTGAGGCTGAAGCTCAAATATTTTGGCCACCAAATGCGAAGAGAGGACTCTCTGGAGAAGACTCTGATGCTGGGAAAGACTGAAGGCAAAAGGAGAAGGGGAAGGCAAAGGATGAGATGGTTAGACAGCATCACTGATGCAACGGACATGAAAATGAGCGAACTCAGGAAGATAGTGGAGGACAGGAAGGCCTGGCGGGATATGGTTCATGGGCTCACGAAGGGTCGGACACGACTGAACAACAACAAAAGCACCTCGGCAGCTTCTTCCTCTCTCACCCCTCTTGGTCTGCCTCTTTCTCCCATACTGTTCATTGCCTTCTGAGGCCTCCTTCCATCTCTCCCTCCCAGGGCCTCGGCAGAAGCAGCACTGCTGAAAGGGTGGTGCTGGGAGAGCCCAATTATAAAGGGGCCGGATAACGAGTTTCCTGACGACACATCCAGCCTTGTGTTTGACACCCCTGGTCTAAACTTCCAGGTCATGGTGCTAGAGAAATAATTTTCTTCTTGATTCTAGAAGGACTCTTAGATCATAATTTTCCTAGAATTAGAAAGAGCTTTTTGGCTAAGGTTTGTTTGCTGTTTACAACAGCCCAGCACAGAGACTTTACATTTTATAAATCAACATTTGTGGGCCTGTGAGAGTCTGTACTATGAATACTAATTGTAGGTTTCACAGAGGGGGAAATGCCTTAGAATTGTTTTATACATGGTTTTCCTCTGCATTGTGTGTTCCTTCTGATTGTCAACATCCTGCATTCATTGTTTGCATGCAATCTAAAAATACTTTAAAGGATTTTAAAAAATGCTTGCATTCCTAAAGGAGCTGTTAGCTAGTGCTCTTGACTATGGCCTTGCTTGAAGGAGCATGGGTCTGTAAGCAATGCTAAAGCAGGTCTGATTCATATCTGTCATTTGCTTCTGCATTTTTTATGGTTCCAAGTGCACCGACATCCAGCTGTTGCATTTATAATCACTGATTAGTATTTATGCTTTAAAAAAATCACACAGCATGTTCCGACGCTACTATTAATGGTCACATTCAGAGCCCTGTTCATCTAATGCATGCTACACATAAAGGAATTCTATGACCCTGGTAATGGGCTACAGGTGCTCATAATGAGCACCTGTGACTTTCCATCCAAATGGTAAGATGAATGGGAAAGTGCATCAGTATTAGGCTTACCAGATCCATACCGGGACAGAGTGCTAGACCTTTAGGAGAAGGAATGTGGGCAGGTGTAGCTTGTTAAACCCTTAGAGCACAATCCTAGGCATTACTCAGAAGCAAGCCCCATTGGTGGAGCTTGCTTCTGAGTAGACATGCCTAGGATTGTGCTCTAAGGGTTTAACAAGCCACACCTGCCCACATTCCTTCTCCTAAAGGTCTAGCACAGGGGTTCTCAACCAGTGGTACTAGTACCACCAGTGGTACTTTGGCCGACTGCTGGTGGTACTCAGACCACCGGACCACTGGAACCCCGCTCAGACACGGTGCTTTCAGCAGCACGTTTTCGCTCCTGAGAGGCTCCTGCCTTTGGCCGAGCCTCTCAGGAACACTGAGAAGGGTCCTCCCACCCACCCAGAGCCTCCTACCTGCGTGTTCTGAACTCCGACAACCTAGAAATAACTGGCGATGATGTCATTGCCAGTCACTTCCAGTGGTACGCAGCAGGAGAGTGGCACCTGAGGTGGTACTCTGCCGGGAATGGGTTGAGAACCCGTGTCCCAGTATGGATCTGGTAAGCCTAATCAGTATCCATACCCTCAATGAGATCAAGGGTCACACAAGATGCCTCACATCTACCTCTTACCAAGGTACGGTATGCAGTATCAGATCCAGCATGTTAACTACCAGCCATATTATTTCCCTTGCTGGATCAGGGCATGAGGGACGTGTATGTGGACCTACCTGTCAGCGCAATCCTATGCATGTATACTTAGAAGTAAGTTCCATTGTGTTCAATGGGGCTTGCTCCCAGGTAAGTGTGCATAGGATTGCAGCCTGTATCACTGAAATGAATGGAACTCTATGTGCGCATCAGAGTCCCCATATCTACTACAAATTGCTGGATTGGGGCAACTACATTAGTCCAAGATTTTGCATCTAGTTGTGGTCTGCTTAGGTGCAGTGGTGAACCATAGCTATTCCATTAACTTGCTAACATCCTAAACAACCTGTAAACACGTCTCAGTCCTTTATTCATCAAGCGGGAGTTATAATGATCTACTTTACAGCTTTGTTTTGATGCAGGAAAGACTACAAAGCACTTTGTGTGCTGGGCATGCAGCAGAAATTATTACTATTAATAAATAGTTGGTATTTGACACTGTTAGTTCCTATATGCAAGGGAAGCTCTTGGTAATTTAATTCTTCCTTTCCATTATTTGTTTATGGAGGACATGGCTGTAGCATTAGCTTCCTCTGAGAACAGTCATTCCTTATGTCAGGAACCATTGTACACTGGGAATACTTTCTTTCCTTACTGTTTTCCTTCCCAAATGAAAAAGTATATTCACTCTGACAGCTCAGACTGGAGCGGAGAAAGCCCCATCTAGTGTTGCTCATATTTATTCTGAACTCAATATAAGCAGACTGAGCAAGTTTAGAATAATTGCTAAAATGTCACCCATTTTTAATGTCAGGCATCGTAATCTGATTTTTCACCATGCTGTGTCATATGACAACCGAGAGACTACATGTCCCCCATGAATGAACACCTTAAATCAAACGTAATTAAACTGTACAAATATATCTGGACAAATAACCATTTCCACCCCACATACACTATCACACTTTACAGTATTACTCATTTTTTAACGTTAATTTAGGAGCAAGAGAACATTTGGCAATGTATTATAGGAATTGCCATCTTCTGTCTGTTCATTTAGGTAAATGGGTTAGAAAAGATTTTTAAAACACAACTTGAGAACTTAAAGATGTCGATTAAAGGAATGCTGAAGTGATGCTCAAGTATTCTGTGTCTACCGGTGTTACCAATCACACATAGAGCTGTCAGGTCGTATGCAGCCCAACACCTGAGGTTTCTGAGGCAGAGCCTAGTAATATCACCTGGTTCAGCCCTGTGATGGGGGATCTGGTATTGGGGGAAAAACCAACAAGGAAAGGGCAGGACCCAGGGGGTAAAGGGACAGTGCTCAGCACTGACCCCGAAATGACCTGAGATTCAGCATTGATACCCATCCACCCAGTAGCGTTGCTGACCTGCCAGGAGGGGTGGGCAATGATGCGTTTCACATCATCGCCCCCACTCCCTGCACTCCTGAAATACTTCATTTCAAACCTTCCATGACTTGGGGCGGGTGGGAGGGCCCCAAAAAAGTGCCATTTTCAACGTGATAATGCTCCACGGCTGCAAATGCAGCCCTCTGGCTGCAAAGAAACAGCCGCAGAGCACAAAACTCCCGCCGTGGCTCCTCCTCATTTTTATTCACTGGTTCAAAACCCGCAGATTTATCTCAGCGCGGGTCTCGGATCTGCAAAGGTCCGCTGAAAAAAGCCTTTAAAAATGAAAACAAAAAAGCCCAAAAATTGGTGGTTTACCTTTAAAACGCCAAACTGCTCTGTTTTCAGGACTGTAGAGAGTGAAATCACGCTACTCCAGCCCCTTCCTGGTTGCTCAACTTCCCCCCTCCCATCCCCAAGGTTGCCCCAAAAAGCACTGGGGCAGTCTGGGGAAGGGAGGGGGGAAGATGAGCAAATAGCGTTTTCTTACCTTTTGGCTGCCAAACTACTCCATTTTCAGGGCTGTAGAGAGCGAAATTGCTCTCCTCCAGCCTCTTCCTGGTTGCTCATCTTCCCCCTCCTTCTCGAAGCTGCCCCAGTGCATTCTGGGGCGACCTTGGGAAAGGGAGGGGGGAAGTTGAGCAACCAGGAAGGGGCTGTAGCAGTGCGATTTCGTTCTCTACAGCCCTTAAAACAAAGCAGTTCGGCCTTTTAAAGGTAAAACAGCAATTTTGAGACTTTTTTTTTCTTTTTAAAGACCTTTTTTGGCAGACACCATTATACGTGAAACTTGCTATCCGCGGGGGGGGGGGGGATCTGGAATGAATCCCACACGGATAGTGAGGTCCCACTGTAGTTAGTTAATTACGTTTTTCACAGGCCAAAATAAATTTGCATGCTAAATAAGGCTATGCTTTGACATTCATCCATTTTTTTACTTTCATCCACGCTCTGGTCCCTAACCAGACAAAAGTGTAAAGTATTGCTGTAACTGGGTATGATTTTCTAGTGTTTACATATTTGTGGGATTGTGTCAGTCATTCAGTAGTGATCTTTCATGGACATTTTCTGCTTCTACTTTGGAAAAAAAATCAATAGTTCTAGACTTACTTTGAGCGAGAATCTATCTTTCATTGGCAGTGGATGTATTGCCTGCTAATCTGGATACAATCAATTCATCATTTGACTCCTGTCTATGGACATTAGAGAAACAACATTTGCTGCCACTATGGCCAGAAGAGTTTACAATCAACTTCTTTGAAAGATTAATATACCCCAAGTTATTTATTATGAGTTTTTTAAAAATGTGTTAAGTACTTACACCCTGACTTCCAGTTTAAAAAAAATCAAATGTGGTTTTCAAGAGGTTTTAAAATAGCATTAGTTACTTTTCACAATTATATCCCACTCTTATTTTTTTCTGTATTTATATACCGCCTTTCTTATCCTCAGATTGCTCTTCAGATGTTATTCAAGGCGGTTTACATAGGCAGGCTTATCTAGATCCGATAAGGATCTTTACAATATTGTTCTGTATAGAACCCTACAATTCCAGCTGGTTTCCTCCACGAGGTAGTCATCTTCACTAGCTGCTGAACACAAGCCTCGAGCTCTCCACAGGACGCCACAGAACATGCTGAACAGAGAAACATTTTTCCAGTTGTCATCGCTCTGTCACTGACATTCTCAGAATTCCAGTCTGTTCTCTCACCGCAGCACGCAACAGCGACTCCTCTCTGCCACCAAGGGTCATGACAGCTTATCAGTGACTTCCTGGTCTCCCTTCCAGCACGAAAACAGGCTGTTCCTGCTTAGCTTCCGGCAGTCTTCAGGCAGTTCAACCTCAGGACCACACCTCCAGGGAGCTTAGAAAAGTGTACATGGTTCTTCTTCTCCTCCTTTGACCCTCATACCCCAACCCTTTGAGGTAAGCTAGGCTGAGAAACTGCAACTGATCCAAGATCACCCAGTAAGCTTCAGGGCTGCACAGGGATCGGGACCCCGGTCTTCTTGGTCCAAGCCCAGCATTCTAGCTACTGCTACACCACTCTGGTAACATCATCAGAACAAGAACAAAGCACATTCTTGAGAAGATGCAGCAGATATACATCAATTCCACAAGTTAACATTTTTAAACCCTCCAAGCAACATCCAGGTGTCTGTTGGAAGAGGGAGGCCTTCATGTGACCCTCCTCCCCAAAAAAAGGCCAGACATGCACGACAGGGCTAGGACCACTCCTATGGCCTCTTGTTGAAGATTTCTACAAGAATGAAATAGCATCTCCCCCAAGGAAAAACAAGTCAGAGAACTCCCTGCAAACCAGGCCTTTTAAAAAAGAAAGAGAGAGAGAGAGAGAGAGAGAGAGAGAGAGAGAGAGAGAGAGAGAGAGAGAGAGAGAGAGAGAGGATAACAGGGTAAGCAGCAGAGTGCGACTATTTGGCAGAAATATCAACTGGATTCTCTGAAAAATCTCACTCAAAAAATGATGTCCATTACAGGCAAGTGGCGAGTGCAGATGAAGCAACCATGGCGCACCCTTTGCTCAGTTCCCATTTACCTTTGCATTAGCCCTTCCTTTGACAAAGTGCCCTTCTGGTCGGTCAGTCATAACAAATGAAGACCTCAAGCTTTAAATGAAGCAGATACACTTGCTCTAGTCCAGCACATACAGAAGGTTGCCATGCACGGCACAAACAATCCTATGCTGACATCCTGTGGCCAAAGGCATTTTTGCATGCCAGCAGTTTAATTCTTAAGCTGCCTCTGGAATGGTGGTTTGCAGTGCCCTCTTGTGGAAATACAGCGTAACTGTTCATCAGTTAAAACTGTCACACAGTTCATTCTGCATCGTTACAGAACCCACCACCAAAGAAAAAGGTTTAATAGTTTGCAAGAAAGAACAATAACCGTTTTCAATAACTGAACAGCGTAGACAAATATATAGAAACTAGCTGAAGTGCCCATTCTCTGAATGAATTAAAAATGATTACTTTCTACCTTGTTGATGGTCTAACATCTAAGATTTAAAGAATTGCATAACTATGTGGCTGGTGCTTTTTGGAAGACTACGTTTGCAGTTTTACTAATAACTAATTGGATATTTTTTACTAATATCCTAATATGCAGTTTTACTAATACTGTATTAGTAAAACTAATAAAACTGCATATAAAACTGATGTGCAGTTTTACAAATATCCAGTGCTAATATCACCAAGTGACTTGGTTTACTAACCCCTGAACACACTACATAACATTGCCCATGAGACAAGCAGTCTTGCCTTACGTCAGTGCCAGCCTGTTTTAAGGATTGTCACTGGGACTTATTGACAGACATCGCAAAGCATCGTCTGAGCGGAAATTGCACTCTTTTAAGTTTGAGAGGGTCATCTGACGGGATGATTTAAAAAAAGGTAAAGGTGACCCCTGACAATTAAGTCCAGTCGTGTCCGACTCTAGGGTGTGGTGCTCATCCCCATTTCAAAACCGAAGAGCCAGCGTTGTCCGAAGACGCCTCCGTGGTCATGTGGCCGGCATGACTCTCCTTGCCGCAGCGCGTAGCATGCGGCTGGAACACGGAGCGCTGTTTACCTTCCCGCAAGCGGTACCTATTTATCTACTCGCATTAACATGCTTTGGAACTGCTAGGTTGGCAGGAGCTGGCCAAACAACGAGCGCTCACCCCGTCGCGGATTCGAACTGCCGACCTTTTGATCAACAGCTCATGGTTCAGTGGTTTAACCCACTGCGCCACCCGCTGGCCATCACGGGATGATTGGGATGTGTCAAATAGTCCTTCTGCACATCCTGTAGAAACTGTAGCCTCGGTGACAATGACAATGCATCTGAAGACCTTGATTTGAAGCCTTGTGCCATTACAAAGTTTCAGCAGATTCAGATGACGTAATAACATTACTGGTTCACCGACCTTTAAAGTAAGGTGGCAGGCTGGCATTCTAGGGGGATTCAATGTGTTGAGGAATTCAACAGGGAAGTTCACTGTTTGCTCTGTGTTTATCACCATATCAATTGAACACCACATGGGCAGTTTTACCACCTTCTATGTAAAACATAATCTGTCTCACAACATAGTTTTTATTAGTGATCCATAAGCAACAACCATGCCAAATTTCAGCTTTCTTGCTTAACAGGTAATAGGAGATCCATTGATGAGTCAGTAAGTCAAGGCTTTTGCTGATTAGATACAGTCAGTTCTCTTTATATGCGAATTTGCTATGTGCAAATTCACTATCTGCGAGGGGCAGAATTTCCACCTATCTCTCCGTATCCACGGTCTGTTCTCATTATCTGCAATCTCATCAGTGCCATTGTTCTCTTAGCTTTTTTTCACAGGTCTCCACGTTGCTCTGGGAGCAAATTTCTCTACCTGTCAGGATAATCTGTCTCTTCTGGAGTTACTCTGTGTGCATGGGTTTGTGCTGTTGAATGCCATTTGCAACACAATGGGAACAGTTTGTGCTCTCTCTGGGGCTTCCAGGATACTGTACAATACATATTATATTTGCATAATGTTGTTAGGAAGGAATAATAATAAATTTGCTAGGTAGGAATTGTTCCATAACAAAGAGCCAATGTGGTATACTGGATGGTGCCCCCGCTATCGCCCAGCCCATAGACTTCAAGGTGGAACTCCTTGCCACAGGATGTGGTGATGGCACCTGGCCTGGATGCCTTTAAAAGGGGATTGGACAGATTTATGGAGGAAACGTCCATCACAGCTTACAAGCCATGATGGGGAAAACCAACCTCCTGGTTGTAGGAGTAGGTTTTCTCTGTGCCAGGTGCAAGGGAGTGGCGACTGGGCACAGGTATCTTGTTGTCTTGTGTGCTCCCTGAGGCATCTGGTGGAGCCATTGTGTGATACAGGAAGCTGGACTAGATGGGCCCTTGGCCTGAGCCAGCAGGGCTCTTATGTAAGATTCAGGTTCACAAAGATCATATATTGCATGGCAAAGAGGGTCCCCTGGAACCTAACCCCATTTTTCTAATAGGCTCAATGATTCAGTATCTGCTAATTCAGTATACACTAGGTTTCCCAGAAACCTAACCCTTGCAGATAATGAAAACTGACTGTAGATTGATGATAGTATCGTTCTTCTAAGGCAGCGGTTCTCAAACTGTGGGTTGCGACCCAGTTTTTGGTGGGTCGCAAAACTGACAAGTTGATAGCTGACAAGGAAAATGTATTGAGCCCTATGGAAAGCAAAACTGAGCCACACATGCTAGTTTACTCATGTTTAGGCAAATGTGCCTTAGCTCTTAGTGAAGGCCAGGCGAAGGGGAATGCAAGGCCACCAGAATGTTCCCCATCCACTGAACGTGGAGCTCAACAAGCACTCTAGAAGGCGGTCCGCCTACCATAGTAAAAAGGATAAAAACAGAGGCTTGAGCAGCTGGTAAAGTGCAACTTTTTTTTTAGTCTCATAAAGCTAGCTGGGTCCCAATAGAGTATCATTTTTAAAAGCCGGTCCCGATGATAAAAAGTTTGGGAACCACTGCTCTAAGGCAGAGTGTATATCTTTAAAAGCACCAAACACATAATTGGATAAACTCCACGAATATTCCAAGATTCATCTGTTTGTCACTAAGGTATATATATACTGTCACTTCTTCTTTAGTTTTAGAAATAGTTGTTTAGAAATAGTTAAATTTAGAAATTTAGAAATAGTTGTTTCTACAAAGTAGGTAGGTAGGTAAGTGTGTGCGCACACACGTGCACACACACACACAGATACATACACGTGTGTGTGTTTAACATTTGGCTCTCTACTGCGTGATTCCCCTCCACCTTTTAGAAACTCCTCCATATGGTTTTCTTTAGCTTTTGTAAGCTGTGCCTGAACTTTGAAACATGCAAGGGCTATTTTCTCCTTACTGTATCAGATGATAGAAGATAATAGCTATACAAGATATTATATATTTCCCAACAAATATCCTGGCTGAGCATCAATATACTAACCTAATAGCAAACATCTAAGCCAGGGCTGGAAGGGCTGATTGGGCACATGATGGCTATAGTATAGGGAGATGGAGGACTCAAATTAAGGTGGCAATCCTATGCATGCTTATGAAACTGTCTCATTCAGCACAATGAGGTTTACTTGTAAGTCAAACCTTATAGGATTGCATTGCACTGGACAAAATACGTCAATTTGTGATATTACCTCTTCTCCCCCCCCCCCCTACACAAGGACGGCTTGTTGAGGGAGGCTTCAATCTTGGAGACCCAACCTCCTTGCTCTCCGCTGCCTCTGCCTTCACTTGTTTTTAACAAATATCCCCAGCCATCACTAGAGACTAAATTGCATGTTACACTAATGGCCTAGAAGCTGTACACAGTTGAGTGCTTCTCCTACTTCTTCCACCCACCATACAATTACCCCTGTAGCTTCCGACACTTCTAACCCTTCATTTTTGAGAGGGGTTCCCAGATTGAGTTATAACCTACCTACAATCATCAATGACTATTGAAGCTGCTAGCCAAGTGCAGAGGCACCTACACAATTTGGGATTACAGTTGCAGTCATACCACCAGAGGATTGTACAACTTAAGCAGAGCTGCTGTGATGTCAAAGAATGCAATCAGCAAGTTGGGTTCCCCATAGGTAAAGCTTTCCCTGCCATTTGACCAGTCTGGCAGGAGAAAATGCACCTAAAATCTCTAGGAGCCCTGCTGATCAGACCAAGAGTTCATGAAGTCCACCATCCTGCTTCCCAGAATGGCCACCCAAATAGCTCTAGGAAGTCCACAAGAAAGGGGAAGAGGAGGAGTGTATGAGGCATACCATTGCTTGCATTTCTGAGAGCAGGGAAGTGTCTATGGCCCAAGACCTCCAGACACCTGAGATGGCATGACAAATACTGCCCTCCCTTATGCTACGATGGGCCAGCCTCTGCTCCTCCCACTCTCCAATGTTCTCGCTCAACATTCTCCTCCCTCAACATTCCCCCTTCCTTCTCCAATCCAGGAAGCAGTAGCAGCTAGGCAGACAGAGATTGGCACTACCAACCAGTCTGCTGCCCAAGGCAACCACTTCACTTGGCCTCATTGATGGGCTGCCCTGCCCCCCCACCTCTGCTTCACTCTTGATGAATTCACTCTTCATCATCTAGAGCATGACTCCCTTAAATCCATGCATTTTTCAGATCTATAGGTTTACAAACTCAGATCTATAGGTTTACAAACCTTCACAGAAGTCTGAAAAATGCATGGATTTAAGGGAGTCATGCTAGATGATGAAGAGTGAATGACTGCAGCTGAGTTATATGGAAGGGAGCTCCTGGCAATGTAGGTTAGAAGAAGCTGGTGGGAGATCAGATTATAAAGAGCTAGTAAGAGAGCCTGAGAGAAAACAAAATGTTCACACCATCTCCTAACAAGTACTATATAATGCACCTCCTAAATAGATTGTGAGATGGGTTTCACACACAGGGTTGGCCCGTCTTAGACTATGAGGCAGGTGATGTGAACTGCCTCAAGTTGTGGATGGGCACAGATGCCCCCCCCCCCCGCCCTCTGGCCATTTCTGCAGCCGCTTCAGCTTGCTCCCCCTTACCTCCTCCCTCCTTACTCTGCATTTTGAAACAAGGAAGCCTCACTTCCTGAAAAGGAAAAACACTTCATTTTTTAAGAAGTGGGGTAGTGCTTCTACTGGCTTCTTGTTCCAGCCCCACTCGGCTGCTGTATTTCAAAGCACAGAGCAGCAGAGTGAAGATGGAAAGGAAAAGGGTAAGAGTGGAGGGTGGGTGAGCTCGAGGGGCTGTGGCATTAACATTAACATTGAGGGGCTGTGGCATCTAAATATTGTAGCAGTGGAGCAGGAGGAGGTCACCACTGTTGGCTCCTCTATTGACAAGGTTCCTCTATACTACAGTGTGTGTTCTCTGAAAAAGAGAAAAAAGGGGAGGGGCAAAATTCAAGTGTGGCCTCAGGTGCTGGTCTGACTTGGGCCAGGCCTGTTCCCAATCCTTAACAAGCTGCTTCAAGAAGCACACAGGAGCCACCCTGGGGTCTGTACCACCACCTCGTTGTAATGCGCTTCCCAATGTACCTCTTTAACCTGGATCTTATGTCCAATGCACCTGCTTGACAAGATTCAAAGACGGGGCTCAGACAAGATTGCAATTCAATAGAAACAGAGGAATTCCTACAGGGCTAGGTGGAAATCGGGTATCTGGTCCACAGTTCCTTTTTCTCTTGCCACAAACCAATGTTAAATGCCGAGTATTGAATAGGTGTTAGATGACTATAGCAGGGTGCTCGTGTGTATGTGTGAAATAGAGAATAACCAGAAGTTCTGCCAAGTCTGAAGACCGACAATTTGAGACTCTCTGGCTTCCAGCAAGATTGAGGCCCCAGGAACTGGCCTCTTGCTCCCAGGGGAAAAAAAGCTCTAATTGGACCATAAAACATCAGGGGTGCCAGGAGCAATCGCTTGTTCAAGGACAAGGAAGGCTAAGGGCATAAGAGATGACTGGTCCGGCTGTGCCAGATGGAAGGTCATCAAACTGTGCCAAGGGAAGAGGAAGAGATAACACTAGACTGGCAGATTGATGATGATCAAGAGACTGGAGTAACGCCAGGAGCAGAGAAACTAGGGCTAGCAAAAACAGTTTAAAAAGGAGCACACATTTTAGCTCATGAGAGATCATCGACCAAGGAATAGAGAGACACATTATGCATACAAGAGAACCCCAGCCTCAAAGCTATGCCAGGACTGGTCACACTGGATATAAGCCTGTGAGGGTATGATTGGACAGACATAATTAGCAAAACAACATAGGGATAAATTAGCAAACTAACATTTTAAGGAAGATGTACTCAGTTATGTTGGTGTGTTTTATTTTCCAACAGTGACTAACACTGCAATCCTATGCATGTCTACTTAGAAGTAAGCTCCACTGAGTTGAATGGCACTTACTCCCCTGTAAGTGCATGTTGGATTGCAGCATAAGGCTCTCTCAGATAAGTTTCCTGGGCTATGCTAGGGTAGAGCCCGATCACCTCTCAACCAGCAGAACATTATTTTTGCATAACACTCTCTCCTCTAAACCCACTATGTATTTCTTGCCCTCAAAGGAAAAGACCATTGCTCAGCTGCTTCCAAAATGCTCCATTTGATACTGAAGTCATCTATGGCAAGTGAGATCTCAGCTTGGCCATTCTCCAGCTGATGTGTAAATATGTTGAACAGATATAAACAAAAGAGACCACACCATCTTTGGAACCCACATGTCTATTACTAATATTGCACTCTATGGAAGCCACCCAAGTTAGCGGTTATAACTGAACAGGGTGGCGGTTGACATATAATGAGGTGTGTGTGGGTGTGTTTTAATGAAATGGCAATGGGGCATAATGCACCAAACTCCAACCCATCAACAGGAACTTCAAGAAGGTAAGTTATGAAAGGAGGCATCAAAATATTCTCCTGAATGAAAACTTGATCTCTCTCACTCTCACTCACCCTACCGGGCTAAAGGCTCAGCACTTTACTCAACTTCTGCCCACAAAGTGGCCCAAAGGTTTGAAGGAGTGATGAAAGGGTAGCAAACATACAACTCTCACAACATTCGCTTGGTAGCCTCATGACTTGGGAGGGGGGGGGGAGAGAGAAAAAAAAAGTAGAACAAAACTAGAGCATATGCATGTGCAGGTAGATGGGGAAAGGTATGCTAGTAGCCAGTGGCCCTGAAGCTTTTTATTGCAGTATTTTCTGCAGGAACCTGTCATTCTTTGAAAAAGCACCACATACATACACAGTGCCAGATAAATAATAAGGTGCGCCTGGCATGCAAGTTAGGGGAAGGGCTGCAGCTCAGAAGCAAAGTACTTACTTTGCATGCAGAAAGTCCTAGTTTCAATCCCAGACATCTCCAGGTAGGGCTGGGAAAGAGTCATGCCTGAAACCCTGGAGTGTCGCTGCCAGTCAGCACAGACAATGGTGAGCAGGATGGACCAAGGGTTTGACTCCCCATAAGGTAGCATCACCTCAATGAATAGCTGCAGGAGCCAAGCTAGATAAAGTCTAGTCAGATCAGACTCCTACTTGCAATTCTGGAAAATGCATTCAGACACAGGTTGAAGCTTAACTACTGTATTTCTTCAATTCTAAGACGCATGTTTTTTCCCAATTAAGCATTTCAAAAAATGGGGTGCGTCTTAGAATCGAAAGTCTCCAAAAAGCACCCCAAAATGCTATCTTCTTACTTACTGGGGCTTGCAGGAGCTTCAGGGAGGCCTGCACAACCCTCTGCAGGCCTCCCTGATTTTCAGTTCGGCCAAAAACGGTGATTGTCAGCCATTTCCGGTTTTCGCGAAAACCAGAAATGGCCAAAAAATCGCTGTTTTTTGCCAAACTGAAGATCAGGGTGGCCTGCAGAGGGTTGCGCAGGCCTCCCTGAAGCTCCCCCAAGCCCAGGTAACAAAGGAAATGGCACTTTCTGACAGGGCCAGAAATGCTATGCAAAGGCAGTGCACTCAGTCATCCTCAGCTGCAGGTGACATGCTGGGGAGAGTTGGTGCTGAGCAGGTAGATTTAATGAAGGGAGGCGAGGCTTACAATTGATGGATTTTTTTTCCCTGCTGGTGGTACTGAAAGTAAAGGTGCGCCTTAGAATCGATGGCGCCTTAGACTCAAAGAAATACGGTATTTACTGTTATGGTGTTTTGTGGATTGTGGCACTCTATCTTAAAGAGGCCCATATGGCCCCTTCATTACTGGTGTTTTGCTGGGAGCCAACACATTTCTGTGCCCTCAAGCTGTTAGCATTACTTTTAGTCCCTCAGTTGCTGCTAGCATTCTGATGCAGTGGTTTGTGTTACGATAGAGTATTTTAAGTTTGTGAACTGCCTTGAAGGCACCCATTGGGCTAAAACGTGTGCGTGTGTGTGTGTACGTACGGGATGTTATTATTGTACTTGTTTTTATAAGCCACTTTGGTTATCTTTTGAAAAGGGGGATATAAATATGGCAAATAAATAACATGTGGCAAATAACAGAGTAATATTGATTCTGATTTGTACAGCAAAGTCTTGAAAGCTTTTTCAGATAACAGGGTGGGAACTACAGGTGGGCCCCATATCCGCTGGGGATATGTTCCAGGCCCCTCCGTGGATACTTGAAACCGTGGATAAGAGCGAACACCCCCTCCATGGTTTCCTGAGGGCCCCACCCCACCCTGCCTCCCCTGCAGGCAGGCATGCTTGCCCCCCCCCCCAGCTCTTCTTTTTCTTTCAGCTAGCTTTGTTTCTTCCTTAAAACAAACAGAGAAGCAGCCTCCATTGCCGGCAAGTAGAATGAGACTAAGTCCTAGGGAGGCTCTGCAAGGTTTCTGTTAACCTTGCAGAGCCTCTCTAGTACTTAGTCTCGTTCTACTTGCCTATAATAAGCAGCCAGAGGCTGCTTCTCCTGTTTCTTTAAGGAAGAAACAAAGCTTACTGGGGAAAAAAGTAAAAGCCTGGGGGGTCCCTACGATCCGTGGATAACTGAAACCGTGGATAGCGAATCAGTGGATATGGGGGCCCACCTATACTTCCATGTACTTTTTTTTAAGGTAACTACAGGAATTATTTTTCACAAAAATTTGCATGTAATAAATAAAATAAAGCGGGGGGGGGGAGAGAGGTAACTACAGGAATTACCAGTATGTATTTGTTGCATTCATATCCTACCCTTCCTTCAAAGAACTCAGGGCAGCACACATTGTTCCCCCCCCCATTCCCATGCAAGTCCCACTGAACTCAGTGGGGTTTACTTCTGAGTAGACATGCCTAGGACTGCCCTGTAAGTCAACCCAGTGAGTTGCATGACTGAATGGAAAATTGAACCCAGGTCTCCCAGATCCTAGTCAGGTAGTCTTAACTGCAACACCACACTGGCTGCAACTGAATTACAACAAGCTTGAACCCTTGATTTTCTACAAGCAAAAGACACTCTCCATCAGTGGTGGAGTGTGTGCGCACGCACACACCCAATCACAACACAATCTTCCAACTCGTTTGTAGCAGGTATTGTGAACAGGGTCTCCAGACAAGCCATCTCTGGGCAGACAGTTTCACAATGGAAGCAGGCCAGTTCCTCTTCAGGGTCCCTCTAGTAGCCACCTCAAAAAGGGCAGTCAGTAGCTCTCCTTCACAAGTCTGCCATCTGCTACAGACCCAACATGTCACTTCCGGTCAGCTGATATCCTGGTTCTTGAATCAGACCTGTTGCCGGAATAGGCTGGCATTTGGTGTGCTGCCTTACCTGCTTTTAGTCCTTCTGTGGCTTGTCATTGAATCCAAGCGCAGAGCATCTATCCCAGTATGCCCAGAGCACCAAACAGAAAGGAGCAAAGGCTATGAAGTCTTTACTAGGGGTTTATACAGAAAGGCAAGGTGTCTTAAATATATAAGACTGCTGGACTTGTTTTGTTCACAGAAGGAACACAAATTACACCAGAATAACAAAAACCACACACATTTTTGAACACTCCCAACTTTTAATTCAATTTGAAGATGCTCACCACCTTACAGGTTTGGATCGAAAGCCTACATTTACGTACAGCTCTAGCATGGCCTTGTGAAATATGAAGAGGAAGACGGATGCCTGTGTTCGATTCCTTCCATCAAGGCTAATTCATGAATGGCTCCAGTGCAATTAATCATATGCTTTGTATTTCAGTTTTCTTCCTTAATGCGTCTATTGGCATTAATTTTCCCCCTTCAGTGTAGATAACAATTCACCACTTTCATTTAGTTCCTGGAAATAGAGGGAAAGAAAACTTTCAGAGGTTGGTGGCTCAACAAGAACCCTATTCAGACAATATTTCAAGAGCTTAGCTGGATGAAGCGCATATACCTCCTTGCTATCCCAACCCCCATAAGATTGAACTATTTATTGCATACTTACTGTGAGGGCAGAAGTGATTTTTCATTAACTTATTTAGAATACTTATATTCCGCTTTTCAAACAAAAACAAGTTTTCAAAGTGGTTTGCACAGCAAAAAGGATGAAAAGATGGTTTCCTGTCCCAAAAGGACTTGCAATCGAACAAGAAACACAAGGGAGACACACCAGCAAATGGCCACTGGAAGGGACACTATGCTGGGATGAAGAGGGACACAGTTGCTCTCCCCCTGTTAAATATAAGAGAGCCACTTTGGTGCCTCTTAAAAAGGTGCCTCTTTGCAAAGGTAGCAGGAGCAGAATAAGCGTTGCTACACTTTTTGCTCTTTGAGTCTCTATCCGGTCCCGCCACTGGAAATCTTTTCTGTCTTGATAAGGAAAACTACATTTCTTTTTTTTTTTTTTTTAAAGTGACTTGCTGTTGGCATTAACAGCTGGAAACATGGCAGCGTTTCCTTCCAGAAACTGGGGGTGAGAAAGTGCACAGATGATTTGGAGCAAGGCAACATTTATGTCAGTGGGCAGTCACCGGAGACTACAGAGTCCCTAGAAGGGAAACAAGGAGACGCAGGCACATCAGATGAGACAAATGTGCTAGATCTCTGCTGATAAGCCAACGGGGAACCATGTTGCTGTAACCTTTGGCTCAAGACGTAGGCCTTGCTCACTACCCCTCCATTCTCCTACTTACTTCCCAGGTCAACATGTTGCCTCTAAATGCCAGGAGGACTTGAACAAAGCATCGTTAGGAGGCATGATCTATTTTTGCACCTTTTTGCATACGCAAAACCAGCATCAAGTTAATCTGAAGCTACAAGTATACGTTGCATACAAATAACGCAAGTATACAATACATAAGAACATAAGAAGAGCCCTGCTGGATCAGGCCAAAAGCCCATCTAGTCCAGCTTCCTGTGTCACACAGTGGCCCCACCAGATGCCTCAGGGAGCACACAAGACAACAAGATACCTGTGTCCAGTCGCCACTCCCTTGCACCTGGCACAGAGAAAATACAATGCATCTATACATTACAGCAGGCACATGGCTGCTCACAAAAGCTCTGACCAAATCCTCCTTCAGCCACTTCTCCCTCCAGTAACATTTAGCAAGGCAAAACCATTGCTTTAGAGTTGTTCCCTTCCCCACTTTACTGGCTGCTGCTGGGGGAGGAGGGCAGGAAAACTCAAAACAAAGTCAGTCACATGGTGTGTTTTGCCTGACTAAGTTATTACAGGGGAACGAGGACCGAGAGGAGGATACGGAGATCTGCAGTTTGGGGCAAGGACTGTGTAGTGAAAATCCCTGATTTCTTCCCCTATTTTCCCAGTCATGTCCGACTCTAGGGTGTGGTGCTCATCCCCATGTCAAAGCCGAAGAGCCAGCGCTGTCCGAAGACGCCTCCGTGGTCATGTGGCCGGCATGACTCTCCTTGCCGCAGCGCGTAGCATGCGGCTGGAACACGGAGCGCTGTTTACCTTCCCACAAGCGGTACCTATTTATCTACTTACATTAACATGCTTTGGAACTGCTAGGTTGGCACACTAGCAGCCACTACACTAGCCTGTGATAATTCAGCATCCTGAAAAGGCAGCCAGTTCATCCAGATGCAATAGCCATTATCCTTGTTGTATGTTGTTGAGCATTTGCTTCTTTCTCCAATTGACCGGTAAACAATGAACTTGGCTTTGATGCAGCCCACTGGACCATGGAACCCACCTGATTTCCAAGAGTGGGAAATTCAGAAAGCCAGGTTACCACACCCCTGTAACCAATCCCACAGGTTATAAAAAGTGTGGTCACATGCACACCCTTTGCACATTTGCTCAGGTCTGACATCAGAAGCATCTGATGCTTCACAGGGGGCTTGCCAGCTCCACTTGCCACACAATTGTGTGGCAAGATCAGGACCTTGAAATAATGGGAGTAAGTAGGGTAGGAATCTTACCTAATGAGTCGTGTCAGGATCTTTGCTCATTTTCCTCCTGCCTGTTACCTTTTATCCCCTGCAAGTTTCCCCTTCAGTGTTTTGATTTTTCAGCTTGCAACAAACTATTTACTTTTGCAGTTTACCTGCCTGGGCTCCATTCATTTGGGAAGGAGAAGTGGGTTGCCCCATCTACCAGACCATGCTTCACTACTGATTGGTTTTCAGGGGATCCCCAGATTTGGGGGCTCTCTGTTAAATTGGAAGTCTTCTCAAGGCGGCCGCTTTCTCTTTGGGCTTTCTAGCTTTGGGTGGTGGCAACAGCTTAGACCACCCTTCCCCCAGCCCAATCTCAGTTCACCCAGTACAAATGGTTGAAGCAGAGAGCAAGAAATTGGGTGTCATTGCTAGCCGCTAGGAAGTACGCCCACCATCTTCCCTTACAGGCTATAAACACACAGTTCTGGCCTGAGCTCCAACTTCTAAACAGAAACGAAATTTAATCAAGATGAAAACACAGGCAAAGGGGGCAGAGTAGATTATAAAGAAAAAGGGGGTTCTTAACTGGGCATGGCTAATAAAGAGATCCTTTTTGTAGTTTAAGAATACTGTAATGTGAAACACACCAAAAGCTTCCAAGATGACTAAAATATGAACCTTAACTCCACTGTTTGATGAATCAATCTCAGTTTAGACCATTGACTGTGTGGCAGAATAGTATCATACTGAATTGTCTAAAATGCACAGCCCCTGTTCAAAAAGGTACAGTGATGTGCCAGAGAAAATTGCTAATTTTTCCATTCTTTTTATGTACAGGACATAAAAATAACCCTTGAAAGCAGTACACTACTAAATAAATACGTGCAACACAAAATCAGCTACACAAGCTAAGTAACACCAACTTATTTTTAAAACCTAATGAGATTTATTGATTCTGTCTTCCCAGGAGTTACAATGCCTATGGTATTGGCTATAAAACATTCAAGACAAGAATAGGCTCAAGAGTGTTTGGGTATAGAAGCTTGTGCTTATTCTGACACACACACACACACACACACACACACACACACACAGAGAGAGAGAGAATCAGAACACGCAGTAAAAATGCAGATCTATTTTTGTTGCTTTGGGGGCCTTTTCAAAAAAATGTATACAATAAAACCTTACCTTTCCTTAGGAATGACACAATTTGCTAGGTAAAATGTCATCACCTTATTTGAGAAAAACCAATATCAAAAACTAAAATTTAAGAAGCAAATGAAAGCTGTAAATGCACCCGGGGGTGGGTGGGAGGGAATGGTTGTTATAGAAAGGTAACTGACTGCTGTCAAGAAAATACATTTCAGCACTATAGGAGCAGGCAATGCAGCTGCACACTGGAGATTTAGGGCTCCTTTCACCAATATATTAAGCTAATGACAGAGTCATGGAAAAGCCAAGTAAGTCATTCGGTTTCAAATCAAAAAAGGAATCAGGGGGGAGGGAGGAGAAGAGTTATGCATATTATATTTAAAATAAAAAACCAAGATCCGCTAGCCATCCTCTTAACATTGACTGAAACAAGGCACAAAGCCTACAGCAGTTTGGTCAAGGAACAACGGGGGGGGGGGGGGACTCAGGGTACTGTATTACCCTCCTGCCAACCTAGCAGTTTGAAAGCAAGAAATTGCAAGTACTGGTAGATTAATAGGTACCACCTCGGCGGGAAGGTAACAGTGTGCCGTGCGCCTCGGCGTTGAGTCATGCCGGTCACATGACCACGAAAGCGTCTTCAGACAGCACTGGCTCTTTGACTTTTAAACGGAGATGAGTACCGCCCCTAGAGTCGGTAATGACTAGCTTTAGAGTGAGGGGAACATTACCAGAAGTACTGCACAAGTCGACCAAAGTGTAAACGGACAGCCAGAAAGGAGCACATAATAGCCTACTAGGATAGCTAATGGGAAACCCAATGTAACACACACAAAGCAAGCTATATAAAAGACAAGAGGGCTACTGGTGCAAGTCTGAGTGCTTGAAGCCCTGGCCTGAATCAAGCCTGAGAGCCTAGCTAATTCGACTGTATGCAGTGTTTCTACTCCCTGTCTACTAACTTTTCTTAGTTACGAGGGTGGAAAAGGAACAGTGTGATTTTCCAGACTTCAGAAGGAGAGGAGCTGCTGTTGTATGCTCGGTTGGTCTATATCAAGGTCGTTGTTTAGGGAGGTAGGAAGAGAGGGCTAGCTAGCATTTTCTGTATGCATGTTTATGGGAAGAAGAAATGTCTACATTTCTGTGCAACAAGGTCACATGTGTGTTTGAAAGCTGTGTATGTTTTCATCCTTAAGTGCTCCTGAAAAAAACCAAAGACTCCCCCCTTCCATCCACGATGGATTATGAGTATAGCAGGGTGCTTTAAAAGAGCATTGGGTAACTTAGGATAGCTATTTTATAAGATCAGTTTACGTTACCTCTTATTACCTTCTTTAAACACCCTGCTCTACTTACTGCTCTAATGTGGGGGTTTTGGTCAGCACTCAGGCAATTGCAATCATGAAAAATTCACCCCAAGCCAGTTTTTGAGTGAGCAGACTCAAAGCTATTAGGTCAGAAGGGGGGGGAGTTTGGAGGGCTACTGCACCGGGGGGGGGGGGGGTTTACCAGCTACTACCTGTATAATAAATATTGTTTGTATAACTACAATTGTTCCTGTTCTTAAAAACAAGCTCTTATTCTTTAAATGGAAGTCATCAAATAAAAAGTCACTTTTCAAAAAACAAAATCTTTAGGTGTGATGGTATACTCCTTGGTCACACTCCGGCTACAGTCCTGAAACTTGGTACAGTAAGGATCAATACGGAGAAGCCAGAGATCCTTCTCAAAATATGAAATTTCTGGGCAAAATGTAGCAAGAACATTTTTGCTTTATTATGGACCTGTCAACTAATAGTTCTTTGCTTACCTTAACAATATCCAGCCCTCCAACAAGTTCCCCTTTCACATACAACTGTGGGTAGGTTGGCCAGTTTGAATACTTTTTTAATCCTTGCCGCACCTAAAATAATAATAATCCTAGTCAATGTTACATGTTATAGATTTCTAGGCTGACTAATAGAAAATAACCCAGGGAACAACATACCTCTTCATCCTCCAGTATATCAAATGTCTCAAAATCAACACTAAAAACAAAAACAAACAAGACACTTATGCAGCTAGGAATACGCTAGTTTCTATTACTTTTTCATATCAATTCAAAAGTCTTCTGAAAACAGGAAAAATGTTAAGAGCTTGTAATACTAACAAGCGTTATATAACTTTAGGTTTATTATCAAAATATCCAAATGAGGCAAACACATAGATGGGAATATAAATTGTAGAAGACAACAACATATATAAACCAATCTGTATATGCTAACAAAGTTAACACATAGATCTGCTCTAATACAGAGGTTCCCAACCTTTTAGGTCCACGTACCACCTTTGCAAGGCTCCGGGCCACCGTGTACCACCGGAAGTGCCGATGACTTAATTGGCACTTCCAGGTTCGCACCCGCACCGGAGCTCAGAAAGGCAAGGTTTCTTGGGAGGGAGGGCCATTCCCTGTGCTTAGAGCCCACGCACTTGAGCTTTCCCAGCTTGGCAGACTCGAGCCACCGCTTTTCGGGCTCTGATGCAACACTGCGCAGCCGAGATGGCAGCCACCATCTTGGCCGCTGGCAGCCCACATACTATCAGCCTGTGGTCTGCGTACCACTAGTGGTACGCAGACCACAGGTTGGGAACCTCTGCTCTGATGCTATAGAAAGTTATCCTCTGATTTTTTTGTGGGCATTCCAAATTAGAGGTACATCAAGTGACGTTTCCATACTACATGCCCTCCCTAACAGGTGTTCATCACTGTGAAAGCTGATGGTGAATAAGGGGAAGTAACAAGTGGCCAAGCACAGGGCAAGTTCTCCCATCCTTCCACTTTGCTGACACTAATCTCAGGTAGACAGACTAACTGTATTTGTTGGGGGGGGGGGGAAAGTTACCCACATGCACAGTCACCTGGATGCAACCTTCTTTTACGCATGAGATTTTCCTAGTAGGGGCAGGAGTACAAATACCCAAGCAGAGAACATGATAGAAGGACACGCTCTAAAGGATAACAGGTAGAGAACAGATGGAAATGGGAGGCAAAGTGTTATCAAAAAAGCCATAGAGAAGTAGCAACCGGGCAACTGTAATTAAAATAGGCAAAATGGTATGTTTCACTGTCATATTTGAACGGGAAAAAAAGACATTTAAGACAGAAAAATACTTACATACCCAGTATTGTTTAGGATTGCTATAATTTGTTTGCTGAATCCACACTTCGCCACCTACAGTAAAACAAATTCTGAAAAGTATTGCTTTCCAGTGTATTAAATCAAAATATACCATCCCAATGTCTAAGCTGGCATATGGAAATCCCAAATAAGCTTTACAATCTATGAACACAATCTTGGGGTTTTTTGCCTTTCCCTAAATCAGGGATTCTTAACTGGGGGTACGGGACTATCTCTGAACAATTAAAAAAATGTTATTTTAGATTATTAACTAGTACCATTATCAATACAGATTGGGGCATTCTGTTCCTAGCTATCCATATGCAAAGTAAAACTAAGCTATTGACAAGCTAAGGCCTTCGTGGTCAGAGTTGTTAAAATGTCTCGTATTCTGCTGGGTATAAAAACCACGGTCAACAATGTTGGGTTGTTTCGCCCTCCCATGTTGAAGGCATTGTCAAAGGATAAAATCACCTAAAACACTTAAAAGTTAAAACTTAAAATATATGAGAGAATACTAGACATTTTAAGCTATTGACATCTTTTGAAGTCAATCTGGTACCTAATAGGACTGGTGATGATGATTTCGACAGTCTGGCGAAGGGGTATGAGAACATATTGGGCAATCCATCTGGGGGTCTGTAATCGTAAAAAGGTTAAGAACCCCTGCCCTAAACCATCAGAGTCAGACAACTAGCCACTCCAAAAATGTCTTTCCTTCTCAGAACACACCACTGGATACATTATATCCTATACTATACTATTGGATACTATCGGCATAAGCTTGAACAAGAGAGTTTTAACTTCGTAATCCAGGACTCATTTCTACAAACATGGCTACACCATTTAAGTTTTCTTTTTATGTCCTATGCCTTAGGAACGTGTATTTGTCTATGTATGTATATGCCAATAAAGATTTTTGGATTGGATAGCCGCTACACCATTTCCACCAATCACAGTTATGGAGGTGGTTGCCAGCTCTCCACACGCACTCCCTGGTTCACACTAACCTCACTACATGGTTGTGTGCCCATATATGTGTAGGTAGATGATCACACAGCGAAGTCAGCGTGAACTGCTGCAGTACTATTTACTAAAGCCAGAAAAGAAACTGGTGCCCGTAAGCTATACAAAGCTACAAAGCCCAAAGGGTTAACAAGACAAAACCATTTCCAAAATGCCTTACCTGCTTGTTTCCTTTCATGAATAGCATCACAGAAGCTTTATTGATCAGGTCTTTAAGTCTAGAACAGGAAGGGGAGGGGGGGAAGGATACAGATTAAACTGAACACTCTTGAAGAAAGCATCACATGACAAAGAAGTACCGTATTGGTCTGAGTATAAGACTCACTTTTTTCTCCTAATTTAAGTTTTTAAACTAGGCGTGCGTCTTATAATCAGGCTGTTGCAATTTAATGCCAGTGATTTAATTAAAAATTTTTTAATAGCGCCAAACTTTAAGGGTGCGTCTTATAATCAGGTGCGTCTTATACTCGGGACAATACGGTAATTTAAGAAGTTTCTGCAATGCATGTAATGTACTATCAAAAACTACCGTACATACATGTACATTCATTCCCTGCGATCAAGAGGTCTTGCTTTTAAAAATCAATTACAGGTTGAGTTCCCTTATCCGAACTTCTTGGGACAGGAAGTTGTCTGGATTTTGGATTTTTCTGGATTTCAGAATATTTGCATAAATATGAGATATCTCGGGGATGGGACCCACGTCTAAACACAAAATTAATTTATGTCTCACACACCTTACACACATAGCCTGAAGGTAATTTTATACAATATTTTTAATACTTTTGTGCCCCAGCATGCCGTGCACTATGCCAGCCAGGTGCTAGAAAAGGTTTTTTGTTTTTTTTTAAGTCATAGCCCCCAAAATGTCTGGATTTCGGACTAGCCTGAATTTCACATGTCTGGATAAGGGGTAATCAACCTGTACTTTTCTATCATTAGATAAAATTATGTTAGACACAAACTAAAGAAAATATATTCTGTAAAACTGACTTTTTGCTAAATAGTCATACTAAAAACACTAAAACGGATCTTTGGGGTGCACAAGCTACACAAACTTTTCCAAGGAAGAGAAAATAATAAAATATTCTAAGACACAACTGAGGACAAACACTCTTGCTTTTGGTTATGATGATCAGCTTTTGGTTATGATGAACACAGTGATCGCAGTCGTATATCTACACATACGGTAAATGTTGTAAAGCAAAAGGAACACAATCCAACAAGACACACTGAAGGCACTGGGCTTGAGTGTGCCCAAGTGTTCCTTGATCTGTGCTGGCCTGGGGCCACCAAGTTCAAAGGCTAGCAACCTCTTCTTGAACATTCAATTTTGTTTCAAAATTCTACAAACTTTAGTCTACACCAGCAGTTCTCAAAGTTCTCCCTGCGAGGCAGAGAGAACTTTGAGTATTTCCAGGGGCGGAGTCAGCGGCAGCGATCTAGGGGATCGCCGCCCCCGAAACCGCCCCCTGCTGCACTTACCGGGGCTTGGGGGAGCTTCGGGGAGGCCTGCGCAACCCTCTGCAGGCCTCCCCAATGTTCAGGTTGCCGCAAAACAGCGGTCTCTGGGCGCTTCCGGTTTTCGTTTTGCGGCGATCCGAAGATTGGCGAGGCCTGCAGAGGCCTCCCCGAAGCTCCCCCAAGTCCCGGTAAATGCAGCGGGGGTGATTTCAGGCAATTTGGCGGCAGCAGTGATCCTCCGGATGGCCGCCGCCATGCTGTCCCCACCCCTTAAGGGGGCAGGGGACAGCTAAAGTTTTCAGTGGTGGGTCGCGACCCACAGTTTGAGAACCGCTGGTCTACACTACACTCTATACAGCTTCAGTGGACTTTCCCTCCAGTTTTCTAGGTTTACACCAAAAAAATAATTGTTTGAGCATATCTCACATGCAATTGGACTAGATGGTTTTCATCCTGCCAGAGAGCAGTTTGGATTAACACGGCACTAAGAATTTTCTCTTTGATAGCAAATGAACACTGAGCCTTGTAAAACATTGGCAGATGCTCGTTTCCTAGACTTACAAAGCATAAATGATCATAAACAAGCAAAGTCAAGACTCTCAGCAAATCTGTGCCCGGGAGCACTAAGAGTCAAGGCACATCTTGGAACCAAGGAAACCAAAACCAGGGGTGGTAAAGTTCCTTTCATTTTTAGAATAATGGGATATCACTTGAGAGCCAAGAGTTCCCACACCTGAGAAGTATAGATCACCTTGGCATATGCTCAGGCCAACACTCAGGTGCAAGGTACAGCAAGGATAAAGCATGCTACACAGAACGGAGAGAATGCCCTGAACATGATCAATTGTGAAGATATGCAGCTGCCCTTATCCAGAGTCAAGGCATTGGCCAATCCAACTCAGTACGATCTAATTACTGGTAGGACCTCTCCAGGTTCCCATCTTTCTAGGAAAGATTCAGGGTAGGATGTTTTCCAACCCCACCTGGAGATGTCGGGGATAGAAACTGGGGCCTTCTGCATGCATAACAGGTGCTCTTTCACGGAGCTATGGTTTCTCCCCCAATTATAACACACAGTTTGTCATTTGAATTCGCCTCCATTGTTTATTTGGATAGTTTTGTTTACTCTGTCCAAGAAATCTAACCTAAACTGAGGGGAGGGCACTTCCTAGTCCGTCCGTCGTCCCCCCAATTTTCTACTGGCCTTCAACTAATTTAAATACATGCAATATACTGTCATGACAATACACCAGTAGAAGAAAAGATACACTGTACCTGTCCTCTAATTTGTGTGCCTTGGGACAGATGGTATCCAATTCTCCAGAGGCCTCAAGCTCCTGAAAATAAAGTTGCTTTGAGTTCATAAGGAACACACACCATCTGAGCAAATAGACGACATTATTTTTAAGTGCACAACTGATCAATATCAAAAGCTCACACGTTCTGACCTTGACAATATCCAGTCCACCTATAAGTTCTCCAGCCACATACAGCTGTGGATAAGTAGGCCAGCTGGAGTAGGTTTTCAGACCTTGACGTACTTCTTCATCAGAAAAGATATCAAAGCTGCTAAACACAACATTATGTTTGTTAAGAATCTCCACTATTTGTCTGCTGAAGCCTGCAGAAGAAAGAAAGGCACACACTAATGAGGCTGTCCCACTTTTAAAGAAGGCAATGTTCCAGAGTCTATATTACAGTTTATATTAAACGCAAACAATCCCCCAAAGAAGTTACTTACAGGTGATCCAAGTTCATTTGTGTTATCAACCCCAGTAATAAATACAGAACTGACTTAAGAGTCGCTTGTGATTTGACATGCCTCTAGCTGCCTGGGCAGTTTTAGAATACAGCTCTGCAAAATGTGAACTTACTGATAAAAGAGATAAATATTTTCCTGGCAGCACAAATTTTATTCATCACTGGATAACTAACTTGGAGCAATTTGTACATCTAAAATTTCCAAAAGAATGTTCAACTGGATCATCATCTAATCCAGAGTGCTCAGTATATTATACTCTACAGCTTTGCACAGATGGACCCTAAGAATGTCACCTTAAAAAAAAAAAAAAGGCTGTCAAGATCTGCTTGAGAATGCATGAGCAACACCCAAAGTCTCATAAACCCAGTGAGGTACTGGAATAAGATTTTCAGGAACCAGGGCTTCAGTGTCCTGCACACCGCCTTAGCCTTTCCTATAGTCAGAAGAGCAAATCAACTGACACAAACTAAGTCAAATTATGCTCGAACTGTATAATCTACACAGCTCAGATTATTCATCCTCTCTTGGCATAGAAGGTTGGCTTCTTTGGCAGAGGCGTAACAGCCTCTCTTGGCGCCCGGAGCACGGGGGGGTAGGCGCCCCTATAAGGAAATAGCGTGCCGCGGCCGACAGGCCGTGGCACGCTCCGGAGGAAGGGCACGCTCCGGGAGGAAGGGGCGCGCTCCCGGGGGGACCCCCCCCAATCGGGAGAGCCGGCTGGGGACGTCTTCCCCGGCCGGCTGCCCGGGGCCTTCTAAGGAAGGCCCGCTGCGCAATTTTTTGCGCATGCTCAGACTGTTACTGAGGGAAAAGGGCAGCCCTTTTCCCTCAGTTAACAGACTGAGCATGCGCAAAAAATTGCGCAGCGGGCCTTCCTTAGAAGGCCCCGGGCAGCCGGCCGGGGAAGACGTCCCCAGCCGGCTCTCCCAATTGGGGGGGCCGGCCCGAGTCGGACTCGGACTCGAGTCTCCGAGTCCGACTCGCGGGCGGAGCGGCGGGGCACCCTTCGGGCGATGGCGCCCGGAGCGGGTGCTCCGCTTGCTCCGCCCTAAATACGCTCTGTTCTTTGGCACTGGATTTTGAGAACTTTTAAAGATGTCCTAGCTTCAATCCCATTTCATTCATAATTGCAAATGCTATAAAGATGCTAGCACTACCACTCTTTAGGTGGGTAGTGCTATGCTGTGCATTTTAACACAACCTTAGAGTGAAAACATAAGCACCTAAGCTGCTACTTTTACAGCCCAATCCTAACCAACATTCTAGGGCCGATGCAGCCGCAATGCAGCCATGAGGAAACAGCACAAACGTTCCCTTACTTGAGGAGGCCTCCGTGACTGCCCGTCCACTGCAGAATGCAGCACATGGCCAATTGGCATGGCTGCATTGGCACTGGAAAGTTAGTAAGGATTGGGCGGTGATTCATTATCTGCTTTCCAGGCTGCTACCCTAAGAGCCACTGTGCTCTACAAACTTCCAAGGAAAACTGCAGGGCTTGGTTAGCACAGGACTACACACACCACAGGTACCACCTACCTCTGAACAAGAAACCTGTTTGCTGCTGTCCACAAATTCAGTTATTTCCCGTACAACTTAAAGGAGGGGAACCATAAATGAAGCGGCCATTGGGTAAGAATTATAAAGCACCTGGGCCACTGAAGGGTATTTAAAACAGTATTTCCATAAGTAGACACCTGGGCTCAGATGCATAACTGAAAAATGTCTTGCTGCGCACACGCTGCTGTGTGCAAAGATCTTCACATGCACACTTGCATCAGCCCTGACATCTCAAGTGGTCATGGAAAACTGGAAAGGGGAAGCAGATCTGGAATCCATCGCATTGTACCCCTCTCAAACAATTAGCATGATCAGTAGATCACTGACCACACTGACTACTGCTGTGTTAAGGGATCTCCATGAACTCAATCCAGCAAGATCACATGACGTAACATCCTTTTGCCATGTGCAGATAACTCATGCTGGATCAAAGCATTACAATGTCTTGTTTTAATATGAAGGACAGGTGTATTTAAGTACAACTCTCATCCCATTTTTCTTCTACCACACAGGACCGGGCCCACAAGTTCTGCAATAAGTGCTTTTTAAATTTCCATTTAAAATGCATGCCGGCATGCCAGTGCTAACTGTATCTATTTGGGATTAAGTTCCATCAACGTCAGCAAAAAGCATTTTTAGGACTGCAGCGCAATTTATGAATGAAATTCAACTGTTCTAATCCTAATGAGCCACTTTCGCACTTAGGACTGCTTGAAGCACTTCTGGTCCCAAGTCTGTACAGGTTTTTTTTACGAGGAACTAGCCCCACTCGTCCAAGATTCAAACGAACTGCAAGGTTAACCCTCCTCCCCAGTTAAAGAACTGCAGAAATACTTAAAACCTGCGGCATGTTTTGAAATGACAACCGAGGTCATCTTGGATTGCATTCTTCTCTTGCGATTCTCTTCTCAAAGAAAAATCTTCCCCAAGTGACAAACTATAAAAACCAAAGTAGCTTTGTCTACCAATATCTGAAAAGCCCCAGTCAGTTTTCAAACAGTTCTAATAAACGAGGTTTTAAAAAGAACAGATTTTTTAAAAGTTTTTTTTTAAGAAGAGAAGACACAAAAGAACCTTTACAAGATTTCTGCCTGGCAAATTCATCCATTACTTTTGATTTGTACTGTAGCTGGAGGTCTACATAATCTGCATGTTGAGCCACAAGCAACTAGCATTTATTTATATGGCATCGAAGTTGCTTTTCTTCCCACAACTGAAGCATTAAGTTCTTGTACAGCCTCGAGTGAAACAAGGATCCTGATTTTTTTTTCCCATTCATTCATCTGGGAGTTCATTAGTAAACAGCTACAGGCTGATTGCTGATGGTTATTCGGCTGCCAATATATTAACTCATTTCTACTGTAAGAGGCTGAAAGAGAGAGCGAGAGAGTGTGCGCTTCATTTTAGCTGTAGGCAACTACATGCAGACAAGAATGATTGATTGGTGGTGTTTCATTTTTAAGGGTTAAAGTAGCAGACTAGAAATGTTATGCTTAGGGATAAAGTGCCAACACCGCTTTATTCCCATAACAAAAGAGTCAGGCTGACTTTCTGAACAAACACCATCTGAGCAATACAAAAAGCTAATGAAAGCACGACCAAAGTGCACGTATGTGAACATACAAACCACTATAAGAGTAATATGGCTGCTGCGCTGCTAGTGATAGAATGCTATGCACAATTATAATACTAATGATGTAAGCAAGCAACAAGCCTGTGAGCACAGAGCCAAGGGGATAGACCTCATTTAACTTTATTAGGAATTGGCTTTCCATAGGAAGTGGTGAAATACAGAACATAACAAGGATTTCTGATTCCACACCAAGATCCAATTACACTCGGTTACAATTGACAAGCTGTTATTAGTATGAAAATTAGCCTGGACACAATCCATCAGGAGCGTCTTCTGCACAAGCTGCGGCGTGCAGAAGCTCCCAGCTGACCTCTCCGGAGCCTGGAGCTGCTTTGCAAGCGCAGAGCTGCTGAGTGGGCTGAAGCTCTCTAGAAAACCTCAGGGAGCCCAGAATGGAGGGTGGCTTCCTTCCCCCAAGGCTACAGTTAACCCTCCCAGGTTACCATCACAGTGACCCTTTGTGGTCTCCCTACAGGGATCAGAGGAAACGAGGACCAACCTATTGTGAGTTGGTCATTTTTGTTAAAGGAGGCAAGACCTGAAGCACAGCACAAAGAATACTGACCAGGAAGGCACCTATGGACAAAGACAAGACAGCCAAGGCAACTCTCTTTGTGGTTCATCTACGGAAGTGTAAGAAGAGCTAAACAGGCTCACTGACTGTAACAGACTAGCAGTTAGGAACCCCTTACTTAGCCATACAATTTTATACTCCCTCTAATAACTGTACGTTAAATGTGCAAATTATAGTGTAATTGGAATTTACCGCTTGCCTGATGCAAGTAGCAATTGCCCTCAACTGGAAAACTGTCCCGTGTTCCCTCTCTGAAGAGCCATACACGCAGCTGGCCAGCTGTTAACACAGCTTGGTGGGGGGATACACACACCGTTCCACGTCTCCCTCGTAAAGAGAGAGAACACTGCGTGGCACTGCTTCACAGGGACACATTCATACATGCAAAACAGTTCTCATGCTCTCTAGTGAAGGAGATGCTGCTACGAACTTCAGATCTGAAGCATACGACTAACCCTCCCTGCAACCTTACCCGATGGTCCCGTGTGCATTTTAGATAACTTTGGATCACACAGTACAATGACATTTTTCCATCTCAGATTAAAAACAAAGACGCTGTTTTACCTGTTTAGGATTCATCAGCAACATGACATCTGGGCCCCCCTGCTTACCTGTGCGCTTGTTTTTGATGAAGGAGCAGGACCCGCATTCAGAAAGGTTCAGACACATTGCCCTTGCTTGACTGCAGATCTAAAGCCTTGGTTTGCAATATATCTGTGCATATTGCTGGGCTTGGAAATTTGGGCACCCAGGCAGCTTCAATTTGCACAGTCCCACTGTTCTCCTTTGCACAGTCCCACTGTTCTCCTTTGTGCCTCTCCCAGGAACTAACCTTTGTGCCATTCAAGGTGGCCTACTGTTACCTAGCAACCATATTCTACTGTCCTGAGCCTAGCAAAACGATGAGTCAAAGTATGGTGAAGACAGGACCATGGCAAACAAAGAGTAAGAAAACCCGGAAAGGGAAGAGCAGCAACGGACGGGTGTACCATGTCTGGTGCCTGGTGGACAAGGATCTCGTTTGTCTCCAACGGATGGCCCAGTATTCTCAACAGCAGTACTGAGCCACTCAGATACTAGATATTCAATCTTATAAATAAAATGATTCATATTTTCCCCTTGGGTAAAACATGTCCTGCTGTGTATGAGGGGAATTCGAAACCATTCTTACCACAGCGCGGCTCCTGAGGCGTTCCCTTCAGAAACAGCATGCAAGGGGCAGCGTTGATCAGTTTTTTGAGACGCACGTTCAGGTCCTCTTTCGCACCGTCGTTCGAACCAGCTGGAACAGTGGAGCTGGATGCATGGCGCTGAACTTTTTTGGTCAATTCTGGTGCATGGGCACCATCTAGTCGGTCAACTTTCTGGGAATTCTACCAACAGAGAAATGCCGCTCAGGTAAAGGTTATAAACTCCACAAACACGTCCATGTACAGTACATGCCAAAAAAAAGTGCCCTCTGCTGGTAAAAAGAACTGTCTCTACATCAGATTTCATCATAGGATGCAAGTCACAATAGGCTAAAAGCTACAGATAAATCCCACCAAGCTCTGTTATGCAACCGTGTTTCAACTGGACTACACAACAGGAGGGAGTAAACTGCGACAAAGTGCAGCAGGTTGGTTAACCCAAGACCTGTATGTGGGGGGCTTAATTCTGCTACAATATGCTCCAATGATAATATAAATACATACAAATGTATTTTGGATATGCTATACTACACTGAACTTAGGAACCAATCAATAATCATTTCCACATCAATACAGAACAGCCCATGGATGGAAGTGGCTGTATCAGAAACTGTTGCAGATTCAGAAACTGTCTAGTCACGCAGGGGTGGCCAAACTGCGGCTCCTGAGCCACATGCGGCTCTTTGACGTATAATGTGCGGCTCTCAAAAATATGTTGGCTGAGCTCCTTTTTGCATCACAATTAATATAAAAGGTAAATAAGAAGTTTCTAAGCTTTATCATTATTTACCAGATATAAACTGAGAGTCCACTGGATTAAAACAAAAGTTTAATGTTCACAGTGAGTTAATATATTTAAGAATTTAAATGCTTCTTCAATATTGCGGCTCTCAAACATCTGAAGTTTATCTTATGTGGCTCTTACATTAAGCAAATGTGGCCTGGGACAACCTGCACTCCCAGCAAAACACTTCTGTGAGTTTCAGCATAGGTAAGCTTCAGTTATTTAAACTGGGCCCCAGCCCAATGGGGAGAGATAAGATATTCAAAATTCCTAGCATTTCCAAGTTAATCAGATGTTTCCCCAAAGATTCCTCTTTATCTGTACCGAAAGCAACGAAGCACATCCTTGTAAGCATTTTCTAGTACCCCACTGATACTTCTACAAAGAAACCCAACTAAAACATGCTTACCTTAAAAAACAAGAACGTTGGAACAGAAGTAATTTCGTATTTTTCAGACACTTCAGGAACTGCTTCAGCGTCCAGCTTTTTTTTTTTTTTTGAAAATAAAATAAATAAAATACGGTTTTATTTTCACACCCTTATTTATAGTTTAGATTCCATGGGCTGATCTGGTCTACACTGTTCTTTTAGTCATGCTAAATGTTTCAAAAGGATTTCAGTGCAAAAGTTTGTGACACATTTGCATTTAAATGAAACTCACAGGGCAGGCTTGTCATCCACGGAGCCCGCAGTGTCAAAACAGGTTCAGAGGTTTTTATTTTGTTGCACATTTCAAAAGATGCCTGGAGGCTGTGAATAAAATTTTTGGTGCACTAGTGACCTAGTAAATTTTCAATCATATGCAGCTACTACTATATTGAAATCCATAAATCACTGACCCCAGTTATGTCATGATTACAGTGCTTATTTTCTGCCCACAGCAATTCTTGCTGTTTGCTCTATTGACTAATTTCAAGAGGCAGTACATCATGACTGACATTTGCAGCCTTCTGCAAATTATGAAACAAAAAAGGAGTATTTCTTCAATAAACTATTGATGCCTGCTAAGTTTTCGTGTTAACTCCTACGAGGCTGCCAGATATTAGTACACTAGCGATCCAGAAACCTAAACAGATGGGCAAATCTGAAATTGTAGAAAATGCAAGTAGCAGACAAATGTCCACTCGCATACATAGAAGATTAAAATATTCATTCATACTTGGCTTTCACCAGCTCCAAATATTCAGACTTATGGTTTGCTCCAGAGTTCTTAACCAACTTAACACCAGAAGGGCAGCCCAATCCACCGGAAGTTTCCGGCACCAGAACAAGTGTTCTGGCGCCAGAACAAGTCGCAAACGTGCTTTAAGGCACGTTTGCGCCTCCTCGAGAGCCGGGAAGGCCGGCTCTGGCGCCGGGAGGACCCCGCCGTCACCAGATACATGTAAGTTTGGATCCAGCGGGCGGATCACCGGAACCGGGAGGGTGGCCACTGGCCCTGGCGGCCTGGGAGGGGATCCCCGCCAGGCGCCGGAGCCTTTACACAGCCTCCTCTACTTCCATCCGGGCGGCCGCCATTTACACTCGGGGAAGGAGACGAGCGTCTCCTTCCCCGAGTAGACCTCCCGCCCGGCAGCCACGCTGGGTGCCGCTGTACAGGATCCGGTGGACGGCCATGGGCCGCCGGCCAGATCTTAGGTAGGATTGAGCTGTTAATGTGTTAATGTATGTATGTAATAGTTATATAGGTTACAGTGAACATTTGAAATGTTGGCTGATGCCCCCTTTAATATGCAACTCATGATAACCCAAGATGAATTTTGCAAATGCCCCAAAATAGATATATTTTACCCCACTGATCACAATAAGGGGACTGTCAAGTTTCACTGGTGCATCCAAGCTTTTGAACATTCACATTTGTCTGAGATAGTCAATACTCAAAAACATGAACATAATCAGAACTGAGTGACTTTTGTGCAATGTATATGTAGCAATTTATAAGCAGATGCTACTAAATGGCATGTACGTCCTGAACCCGCAAAAAAACTGATCACAGCAAACATTTAAGGTAGGTAAGTACATTAGCATACAGAAGTCATACTGCCATCTTTCGCTTAGTGTTGAAACCAGGTGGATCATACCTTGGCCAATGAGACAGAATGGTGACATTCAACAAAGGGCATATACGGTATGATCCACCTGGATCTGAAGTTGAAGGATTACCTTCACTCCAACTCTCACCAAGTGACTGGTGCATTTTTCAGGACTCAGCCCACTTTTTGGGAAGAGGTGTTGCAGAAATAGGGGCCACAATTAGTAAGATCATGGACTATTCTAGAAAGTTGTATCATTTTTTTCATTTTCTTGTTTGCCTACCACTGCATTGTAAGAACTGTATCAAGGCTTTCTAACACCAACCTAAGACATCTCTCACCTTACCCATTTTGCAAGTACCACCTGCCACTGTTTTAATCTTTCTCAAAAATTTTATTTTCAACCTGCCTGGTCAACTCACTGGAGAGCATATTGACTTGCCCTTGTGACTGCTGACCCTACGCTAACCCTGGGGACTCTGGGACTTTTGCCACATATCTAGGTAGGAAAAATTCCAAGGCAATCCCTTTTATCTAGTTCTAACGCTGGTACTGGTAGCAATTGCTACCTTTTTTATCCTGGAATAAAGGTGAGTTGGGAGAGCAAAGAGTATGCCAGGTAACGGGACCCCTCCTCCAAGAAGGTGGCCAAGAAGGTCACCAACTTTAGATTCAATTTAGCTGTACTTCCATGTTTCTCCTTTCTCCATCATAATTCATTCTAAAAGCCCATTAATGTTCTGCTAAGCGCTAACATTAGTATGCAAAGAGATTAATCTGATAATTAATTTGACTTTAGGCAGTACAGTTATAGACTTGCAAGGTAGCCTCAATAGGGAAGTTGCACTAACAGTTGTTGATAATTTAATAATATATCAATCAACTATGAATAATACTAGTTTTATAGTGATACCAGTTTTGTTCCATACAATCAAGACCAAAATTCCTTGGCCAAAACACTGCATTCAGATTCTATTACAGATTCTGAAGCTCTATTTAAGTGAGCTTGGACATGTAACACACAAACTCTTAGATAGGAACTAGAAAGAGTTGCATGTGTTAAGTTACATCAATTCTTTCCACAGATTTTTAGTTTTCTCGTTCTTTTGGGAAAAATAACAAATGGCAAGCACAGCTATTTGAAATTAAGTTCCACTGAAAGTATGAAATTTACTTCCTTGTAAATGGAACAGGGATTTCAGTTTGACTGGTTTTAAACCCAAACAGAGGCACCTACTTCAGTCGATTGTCCAACATACCAGAAACATACTAGTTTCTGCAAACTTCAAGTTAATCTAACAGCACTGTGCAGTTCTATCATCACATACAAGGTTAAGTGCTGCAATCTTATTCCGTAGTGTACTAACCATTGCCATTTTCAAAGAAAAACTTTGCATACAGCCACAGATGACACCGCTCTCAACCCTCACAGCAGGTTTCAATATGCTCAGGCAATTGCTAACATTTTTAAAATTAAAAACAGTTTTAAGGATTCTCTTAAAAGCTGCTTTGAAAATTAACACCCCTTTGTTTCTGCTTTACAAAGTGTCTAAAGCAGCTACATGAAAACACAAGACTAGCCGAAAACACATTAAAACCATAAACATACACAGCTGGTTATCCTATTGCTTCCTATCACTATAATCACAAATACGTTTCATTAAACGGAGGCAAAGTGCTTTTAGAATAAAACAGCATTTATGTCTAGTGCATTCATCTTTTTTGCCACCACAGTTTTGTTCCTGGGACCTGTAAATATTCATACACAAATACTAAATCCCCACAAGCTTCTAGCTTAGCACGTCCACACAGCTATAACACGTATTTATATAAATCCAAAGATGTATTCCCCTTTGTTAGCTCAATAGACTACCTTGAAAAAGCGAGGGGGGGGGATATTTTTTCCTAACCAGCAGCATCATTACATCAAATCAAATAAAAGGAACTTTAACAAGAGGAACTTTAAAAGAACAGTATTATTATCTTAATCTCAAGTCCCTGGGATAAAACGGTAGAATTTAACCAAACTGCCAGGTATATTACATGCAGAAAAATTACTCAGAGTTACTCTGGTACTGCTAACAGCCCAATCCTGTGTAAGGATACACGGCCGGCCAATAGGCGCAGCCCGGGGACTCCTCAGGAGAAGGATATCCCCGCCCCCTCCCAGCCTGGGTCCGACAACAGCCACCCTCCCTTGCCAACCGACCCGCCCTCCCGCAAAAACTGCACTGACCGGTGCAACTTTTACCTGCACCGGCAGCTGCAGGGTCCTGGGGGAGGCGGAGTAAGGGCTGCCAGCCTCCGCGATTACGACCACTTCTAGTTTTCAGAAAAAAAACGGAAGTGGTCGTAATCACCGTGGAACGAAGATCTACAGCACGGGGAGGCCCACAGAGAGGACCGCGGGCCTCCCCACACCCTCCAAAGGGATGCAGGACCCCTAGTAAATACAAAAAGTATCTTTTTCCCCCACCGGCAGTGGCAATCCCCGGGATCACTGCTGCCCACCCAGACACAAAGTTCAAAGTGAACTTTAAGAATCACTGTTTTAGGCAATTTGAAAAAGCTGGAATAATAAGTTGCAATTCCCTCTTCCCCCTCCCTCCAGGTGCTGCACACACAAAGGCCAGTAATCACACTAGACCGAAACACATTGTTTTGACAACTCAACTTACTTTCACAAATGTCACTCGTGGATGCTCCTTTGCCAGTTCAGTCATGACACTGTTCATCTGAATACACTGGGGAGCCCATGGGGCCCAAAAATGAACCACCACTAAAGACCTGTGACAAAACAGGAAACACACAGAGGTCTAGTATCTTTGCAGAACGGTTTCTTTAAAGAGCAACAAGACAATGCAAAAAGCAAAGCAAATGCAACCACAGTGTGAGGGTCCAGGTTAAGTCCCAGATCTCTCATGGATCTCCAAACCAAAGAGCTCAGACAGCAGCACGATAAACAGGACTTTCTGCCAGAGATCCTGTAGAGCCACAATTGTGGTAGATAGTAGTAGGCAGATTGAGCCAATTATATGGTTTGGTATAAGCAAATCTTTATATTTCCCACGCTTTGTCTTCTTATTCAATTTAGAGCTAGAGAGAGGTCCCAGTTGAAGTCACACCTGTGGTCTGTCCCTCTACATTCATTTATGGCCACCAGAAAACATGCCAGACTTCAAGATCAGCTGCCTCATGGTGGACTACATGCAAAAGACTTCCAACTGAGCTGTTTCGTGGCCTGGGCTATATGTTGAACTTGTCGTTTCACCTCATCACCACTCCATCTCATAGGCTGGATCAAGAGCAGTTTTTACAGTCATAGAAGTTCTAGAGAGAATGCTGGGAAATGTTTTCAGCTTAAACGTTGCAAGGACATCTGAAAATACCAACACACCCTGCCACTCATATAATTTCCCAACAGACAGTAAGATCTGTCTGGGGGTGCAATTTCCAGTGGAAAAAACAGTATGAAAAGGCAAAGAGGTAAGAAGTCTCCCCCCTCCCTGGTCTTCTGCTTCAAACTTCAGCGTGACTGGCTACACTACATTTTATGTTTCTTAAGAACCTGAACAAGGAATCATGGAACTACACGTAGCAAGTAGTTCTAACCTCACTATGCCTCTGCTAACAAGGCAACTTTTAAGTGGAGATTCTCTTATTTTAGCATGTAGAGAGCAACTGTCTCTATTCATCCCAGCAAAGCATCTTCTCCAGTAGCTGTTTGTTGGTGTTTCTCTTGTGTGTGGGTGGTTTCTTTTTTTTTTTAAGATTGACATACCTCTGAGACAGGGAACCACTTTTTATTATTTCTTTTTCTATGTAAACATTTGGCTGAAAAGCAATATATAATTAATAACAACCAGAAAAATAAGTGATAACACACACACACACACACACAATCCTGACATACAAGGGTGTTTATGGTAATTCAAAAAGGGAAAAGCAAATAAAATTGGGAAATAGAGCTTTTAAATTACATTTGGCATGTGAGCCAAGTTAAACAATTCATACAGTAGTTTGGGTTAAATTTTTGTCCTACTGGAGCCAATGGCCGAATTCCTCTCCATCTCACTAAGGTGAGCTTTCAGCTCCGTGCTCTTTCCCCCTCCTCCTCCTCTCTATGAGTGTGGAGGAGATGTTGCCCTTATCTTCCACTGCTTATGCTTGTGCAACCCCAAGCGTATTCCTCAGCTGCCAGACTTCCTAAACACCCTGTTCAGCAAGGTCAGCATTCGACACCAAGGCTTCCTTGCTCAGCAGAAAACTAGATCTAAAGAAACAACATCTAATAAAAGCATTTTAATATAAGTGATTTCCAGATCATGTCTGTCTTGAGGTGACGGAGAAGGAATCTACAGGGAGCTACAGCAGCAAAACAGATTTCTTATTAAGCCATTTGACTTTAACTGAACAGGCATTCAGTTGCAAAAGAGAGAACGGCAATTGTCAAGAACTACATTTCCAACATTCCACAACACAAGACACAGTTGGGAATAATACTGCTAAATCGCTTAGGAGGAGGAGTTTACAGACCCCAGGCACAGGCATTAAGTTCTGGTAAGTGAAGCATCTCTTCACTGCGAGGCTCCTCAGCAAGCCTTAGAGGGAGTGATTTGCTAGATCTCTCTTAAATGAAAGATCACCCCTTATTCCAAAGCATCACAGTTGTGCCAGGAGGGCTCCAGAACCACAGAGGGAAGAGTAAGCAACATTTTTTCTATATGTTTTGTGTTTCCCTTTTCAGAAGTGAGGGCATGTTCCTTTATCCTCTCCCTCCCCAAAGGAACAGCCTTACTTCACAGAAAACTACCCTTTCAAACAGGAACAGCTATTTCTGAATGCTCCTTGCTTATGAAAGTGTGATAACACCATAACCCTCAACCCATTCCTTTCCCCTTATCCCAATGTATCCAGAGAGCCAAAATTCCAAACCAAAGCTTAATGAATTTTATCCCTCTTTTCAACCAAATTCCTGTCTCAATTGCTTTAAAGTAGTTTATCAATTCAACATACATTCACAGCATTACAAACAGCAGCAATTTAAAGCAGCAAGAATAAATAAGATCGTCTACAGCAGGAAATGTTAAAGTCACTGCAATAAGAAGATCTGCCTTCTGAAATAAGAAGATTTTCAGCTTCAATTTAATAGTAGCAAAAGAGGCAGTCAATCAAATGTCTCTGTAACTACGGTGCTGCCAACAAAAAGGACCTGTCCCAAACTAATCGCAGTTAGTGGGAAACAAGCCAAAGAACAAGGCCTCCATGGTTGATCTTAAAGTCCAGACAGATTGATATAGAAAACAGCAGTCCTTGGAGTTGCAGTGCATTACACTCCCTGCATATCACTGGTACCTACATAGGAAAAATCTGGATTTTAAAAAATAAGCAACAAAATAAACCATTGTAAAGATTGTCTTTGTATGTACAATGATAGGGTTTCAATTGAATTGTTGTGCTTTGAAATGGGATACTGGTCCTGGGCTGGCCCAGGAAGTCTGGCAGCTGAGGAATAAAAAGAAGAGAGAGGACTGGTCCTGTGCTGACAACTTTCTCTCAAGGCTGCTTCACATACAATGACCATGGCCTCGATACTCGTAAATCCTATTTCTCTGCAAATTGTGGCTGGCCATGACAGCTTTCGGTCAAAAATACAATGAACCCTTGATTCAACGGACCTTGATCAGACTTGGGAAACAATGGATGTTTTTTGCTTCATTAAAAACTAGTCATATACATTTTGCACATGCTTCAATACACTAACTTTTAACAGACCTTCAGCATTAACAACACCCCTTCCCCCAATTAGTACATTAAATCGAGAGTTGACTGTACTGCAGAAATTAATAAGTATGTATTTGTATACTATTTCTTTCCAGTGTTCCCCATAACATACAAGAGCCATGATCATATAATGTAATTCACCTGTGGCAGGAACCCAAAGTCAACTGTGGCTTCCTATGACAGGTTTGTATCCAAAATGAAAAGTATGGCTCTCACACATTATGGAAAAGGAACACCATGGGTACATGTAGTATGCAAGTGTGCACCACTAGTTACACAATACGCAAGGCAGCATTACGCAAGGTGGTATTTTTCATCCTTTCTTCCACATCAACTTGTCACCAAACTCAGTGTCATCCTTTCAAAGCCAAAAAAATTCCTTACATCACTTTTCTCTCTTGCACATTTTAGGCAACAGAATTTGCCTACCCTCTAGCAAACCTACCTCCATGATCTGCTGGGGGGGGGGGGATCATTTAGAAATTTTACAGAAAGCCCACAGATGGGGAGCATCAGATGGGGAGAGATGGGGAGCATCAGAGAAAAAGGGAGTCCTAGAGGACTTCTTACATCTCCTCCTCCTCATTCAATGCTGGTGGATGTAATGTCACATATTGAAACACACTCTTGTTGGGGGGGGGGGGAATGCTAATTTCTGAAAAGAAGGATTCCAGGCCTTCAGCCTGACTTGGTGCTATGTCATTCAGACTACTCTTTAACTACTCCAATCCCATACAGCAGCAAAGGCCATTCTGCACATACTCAGAGGCACTTTTCTTTATTATTATTTCATATGTTCATGGACTAGAGTAGACCCTGAAATTAACACAAGAGAGACAAATCCAGGCTCAAATTCCACCATGGGAATAAACTGCTACTTCTGCTTCCGCACACAGAATGACTAAAGATTATCATTTATTCCCACATGAGTATGTACAGAAAAATTGGAGGTTGGCAGCAGGGGTGTGTGTGTGCCTGTGTGTGAGAAAAGGGCAGCGCCGGCCTTTAAAGACTCTGATCGTACGTAGGAAAACTAGGTTAGAAGAGGCGGTATAGAGGTAACAGCATTATGTATATTGATCGAGGGTCAGTCCCCGCTCCCCGCGCTCAATGGGCCTTAATCCCAGGTAGGGCGCGCACGGGACTGCATCTGGGGGGCTAGAAAGCTGTGCATTCTTCCCTGGGAGCAAAAATTCCCAATGGAATAGTCTTATCTCCAAGTCCAATACGGCCTTATTACAGTACCCCTCAAGTAAGCGTGCACAGGACTGCAGCCTTGTGGTAAGGCTGAACCCAGTGGGGCTTATTTCACAGCAATCATGCACAGGATTGGGCTGGAAACGCGCGGTAAGTGATCGTGTGTATATGCCGCATAACTTAAGTGTGGAGAGGCGGCCTGACAAGCGATGCTGTTTGCTACCGGTTGCGGCTTCTCTTCCTCTTCCCTTCCCACCATGCCCGCAGCGCGTGGGAACGGCACTCCCCGTACCTGCCCGGTTGCTGCAGCAGATCGTGGAACTGGCTGGCCGATGCAGCTTCCATCAGAGCCGCCGCTCCCCCTTCCTCCGTCGCCGCCATAGCCGGTGTTGATCCCTGCACCGCGGCCAAACAGGGAAGGGAGGGCAATGGGGGAAAGAAAGAGAGAACAGGGAGGTGCTAAACACACATGCTACTGCCCAGCCTATCTCCGCCTCTTGACAGTCTCACTACGCATGCTCAACTGTGGCAGGGAGCGTTTTGTTGTTTGTTTGTTTTAAAGTACCACTTCCTCGAGAGCCGAGATTGAAATCTCGCGCATGCGTATCGGTAAAACGCGAAGCCGTTTGCCAGGCTCTGCTGGCGTGGTTTTTTTTTTTGCCCCGAATGCCGAAGCGTGTCTACTGGGTAGTATGTTATCTTGAGTTTGATGAGACTTTCCTCCGAGACAAGTGTGCTTATCCGCAAGTTATTTATGTGTTTATGACTTACTTTTCGGTGAAAATAGTTCATAATATGACGAAAGAAAAAAAAAAGCATCCAATACTTTCATAAAACAACGGGTCAGCTCAGTTAGAACTCATTTCCGGGGAGACGTGCAATATCGTTGCTGCATGCTTTGAGCCTGTCTAGAAAGAGAGCATTGCTAGTCAATGAATGAATGTTGTATTCTCGTGGACCTATGTGTTTCTTGCTGCAACTACTTCCCCAAGTCCAACACAGATTCCCCCACAACATCCCAGTATTCTCTGCTCTGCTGCATGTGACTTGGCTTGTTCTGTGTTGGAATCTGTTTATAAGGCAAATTAAATACAGTACTCTACTACATTTGCACTACAGGGTGCTAAAAAAAAGTCCAATTTTTAGGCTTTCCTAGTAATCGGTTGTCCTGGGGTCACAAATTTCAGCTTTCTGGGTGGCCTAGTGATCTTCTGATTTGGTGGTTCATCTCTTGGCCACTATTTATCGAAATTAACAAATGCCTCCTTTTCATATTTTTCTTGTAAGCAGAGTGTCATGGACTACTTATGTGCCAGACTTCAGCTTTGGGTGTATTGTAACCATTTGAGTATACATTTCTTGCCTCCCACCCCGTGTATAGACCAAGAGCTACAAATGCTTTCCTTTCAGACTCATCTAATAGTGTGCCAAACATCAGGTTTCTAGCTAGTAAGAGTTATTTTTTATCATTTTGGGGTACTTTTTGGATCCCCCTCCCCATTTTGGGAGAAACTTACACAAATACCTCACATTCAGATTTATTTTAACGTGCTTGTAATGAGATGCCTTGGACTACATATCTAGGTCTCTAGCTCAGCATTTCTCAAACTGTGGTTCGCCACCCAAGTTCTGGTGGGTCCCCAGCTTCCAATGAAAACACAAGCAATGGAAAGATCAGATAAATAATTGTCTCAAGCCCTGAGGCTATTCAAAAATCAGCTGCTAATTGCTCTGCAAACAGCTGAGCTACTGCAGTTTTCAAGGAGCTAAACACCTGCAGTTTGCCTGTCAATGATAGGAAGTGGGGGCAGGTGAAGGCTGGGTCACATAACTACGCCCCTCAAGACTTGAGGCTATTCATTAGGGCTGCCGTTAATACAAATTGAGTGTTTTTGCAAATAAATAAAATATTACTTGTAAATATATTATTTCTTTCTAGATCACCTTTTTTTAAAAGTCTCTTAAAGCTAGGTGGGTCCTGATAGTGTCATTTTAAAATGTCAGTCCTGGTGCTAAAATGTTTGGGAACCACTGCTCTAGCTCATATACTACATTTTTGATGTAAGTATGCCTCACTGATTTCATTGGGGTCTACTCCCAGATACTTACATAAGTATGTAAGATTGTAGCTGTGCAGCTTGATCCTTTGACCAGGGCAAGATGGCTGCAGTGGCACATAGACAAAATCCTGTCTCGTTCCCCCAACTTGTGCTGAGAAGAATCAGATGAAGCTCTCTGTTAATCAGAGCAGAGACTTTTTCCCCAGCTGCTGAAACATTGCCTGTTTAGCTGTGATTAATGAGTAAAGGGTAATAATGAAAAATATTTGCATCTGGCAGAAGAGGTGGCAAAGAAGCTTTGACTAAAAAAATATGTTCCATCCATCACTGCTGTCTGCAAAATGTTTGGCAAGTGTTGCCTGATCATTTAAAAAAAAATAGTAGGGGAAGCTTTTCCCAACAAGGAGGTGTTGTGTTTAGGAATACTGTACTGTATGTCACCTGCTGAACTTGCATGGCATGCGACTTGAACCTCACAGGAGCGAGGGGGGGGGGGAGAGCAAGAAAGAAGGAAACTAATTAAACATCAGTTGCTTGGAAATACCAGGTAAGTCAATTACGACCCAACCCTATTGATGGGCTCCGCTGTTCGAACTTGCATTCCGACAGCGGAACGTGCTTTCTGATGTCACAAAAGGTACCCCAGAAGCACGCGGAACCGCATACTTCTGGACTGAGGCTGGAGAGGCCCAGTGAGCACCGGTGGATGGGGGGCGCCAGCCGGCAATAGTGAGTTGGTGGTGGGGACAGAACAGGGAGGGTGGAAGGCGTGTCAGGGGGCGGGAGGGAGTGGCACCCAGCATGGGCGACGTGCTGGATGCTATCCGCTTCCTCACCTCCTGACATGCCCCCTTTCTTCCTCAAACCTGCACTAGCTAAAGAGCTGGTGCAGGTCCGAGGAGCCTCAGGCCATTGGTGAGTGGGAGGCTTACGGGGATGTAAGGGAAAAATTTTCCCTTACCTCTCCCAAGCCTCCCCCCCCCCATAGCATGCAACACATTTATGCAATGCAATAGCACAGTTATGAACTTGCTAGGTTCTAAGTATGACTTGTAACAACAGCAGCATAAGAGTATGAGTTCAATTAATATTTTATTTTAATTGCTTCTGACTTCAGTAGACCCTATTCTTTGCGGAGTAGCTCCACTAAAGTCAGAAAATTAATATTCCAGCTGAAGTGGATGCAGTATTACCCGTTACTTCTTAACATACTAGACAAAGTTAAATGTATGTTTAGGACTTGATGTTTTGAATTCCTGCTTATTACAAATAGGGTTAAAATGTTCTTGCTCTCTGAACTACACCCAATGACTGCAATTCATATGATTGTAACCACTCCTGATTTACTTTTTACATTATATTTTCTTTATGGCTGTTTCTTTTCAACAAACGCAAGCTTGCATTTCCCACCTATGGAGGAAAAAGTTATGTTTTGCTTTCTATGGAATAATAAACCTTTGTGCAAACAGAGAAAGTTTTTGCTTTCTGTAGTTAACAGTGGAGAAACTCCAGTTCTATGGGTGATTTCCTTCACAGGCCACCATGTGTAAATACAAGTTGCACCAAAATCAGTGGGACTTATTTCCACACAATGTGAGTAGATCTGCAGTGTTAGCCGGCATCTAGCAAAAATGCTATTGCTGTCCCCTACTTCAATTTGTTTGTAGTATACCACATCTATGATCCACAACCCACTTAAGCTTTTACCCTACATAACCTCATTGAAGTTCTAAGATGCTAATGAGGCCCATTCAACAACCAAGCAGAAACCTGATGCCACTGAATGTTAAGGATCATCTGGATAGGTGGATGAACCTCCCTGCATCAATTATGGAAAGAATACAGCTTCCTAAAATAAATACCCTCCCTAGTCTCTTATATCAACTACAACTGTTTCAGAGAATTTAAAACCTCACACTTTAATAAGCTCCACAAGACCTTTTCAAGGTTCATTTGGTAGGCAAAAAACAAGAATTGTCATTAAAAATGTATAGGCCCAGCGAGACATGGGAGAACTAAATCTCCCTAATGTTAGGCTATATTTCTGGGCATCCCATATGGAATATCTGGCAGCAGGGTCCCAGAGAAACCAAGGGCTTCAGTGGCTCCAGATTGAACAACAGGCAGCAGGCCAAATTAATCTGGCAAACATCCCAGACAGTATAATCCTCCAACCGCTCAGCCAATACAAGCCCTGCTGAAATGAATGGGGCAGCAGCAAACACAGCTCTTTGAGTATGAAAACCACAGTTTCCAGATGCGCAGGTACTCACCTCAAGTTAAAAAGGAACCTGATTATAGAATCCGTATCCAAATTTAGGATAAAGCATATTTAACACGTACAAAATATCTTGAGAGCCACATGGCCCATCACCTACAGTTCTATAGCCACTTGAGTAATCCAATTGGAATCCCTGAGACTGCTCACTTGTAACTGTTTTTTAGGCTTACAGTCCTTGATTGCATCATCCAAATGAATCTAATCTCTAAATTAACCCCCCACAAAAAAAAAAATTGTAGGTTGCAAATTATGACAGCCCCATATTAAAAACAAGTTTTCCTTTGGAATTATTGAATCGATGAAAACATATTTCTGACAAACTTGGTTTTTATTTCATTGTATTCACAGGAGAACATTTCCCCCATTAAAAATTAACACAGTTAAACAGAATCCTGTTCCGGGAGTCCCTTTGGAACCACTATTTTTATCTGAAGAAGGAAAATAGGATTTACTTCTTTAAGCTCTTTGGCCTTAAAACCGCTTTCTTCACACAGAGCCAGTCAAAGTCATTGCAGTGGTCGGAGGACATGTCTTTTCAGATCACAAAAGAGAAGTGATTGAAGTCATGGGAAAATGCATGACAACGGAGTGAAAATTTATTCAAGGCAAACACAAGGTTAAATTCTATACATAAATTTTATTTCTCCATTGCTGTAATAAAATACATAAAAATTTAACCAAATGTCTACAAGGAATACTTTAAAATCTCGACCCCCCCCCTTTTCTTCTGGTTATGTGCCCTCTTCCAGATTTGGGAAATTGTAGTACTGTTGGGAGGATCAACACTGTTTATTATGTATTAATTGGGTTGGGAAGCTCATACATATAAACCTTTTATGAACAAAGTTTTTTGTAATATTTTGCCAGAAACAGTGTACATTTTTCAGTTACTGGTAACATGTTGGTATACAAATGACTTCTAAAATATTTGCTGTTTGAGGATATGCTTTTCAAGGCAATGAACACTAGCTTCACAATGAAGAATTAACAGCTTCACAATGCTGTTTTATTTGTCTTGCTAAGATTTTGTAGCGTAACCTACTTAACCAATATCTAGTATGCAAACATATGATCTCTTACAATGGAAACACGTTGTAGTTGTCTATCTTGCATTGTGATGGACAGCCCATGTTTGGCAAAGCCATACCAAGGTTACAATCCTAAGTACATTTACTTGCAAGTCAACGCAAATTACACTTACTCCAAAGGAAATATGTTTAAGATTGGGATGTCACTCTTCAATTTTTTTGTCCATTTGACCAAACCATTGGGAAGATTTTATGAAACCAGTGACAGATGGTACACTTAATATATGAAGCCAAAATATGTCACAAGGAAGGGTGTATAACATGAATGCATGCAAACAAGGTTTCTTTCACTTTTGTGAGGTCCATGTTTGACCCAGGCACACAATTGCACAATCGGAAGTTTAGAAGGGTCTTTCATTGAACTTATACAATCATTTAAACACAGAAGCCTCAATACACAAGGGCTAAACACCCTGTAATTCTTCCAAAGTCACATGTTCTTATATATTCCCATTTGGTGAAATGGAGATAAAAGCAGGTGGAAAAGTGATCACAGAAAAGGATGTAGTCCTTGAGATAAAATAAACCTCTGATGGAGGCAGGAAGTTGAAATCTTATTTAGCAAGAGAGAAAATTGCATTCAGATGGTTTATTATCTATTCTACTCCATTCCTGGATTGGTCTGGGAGGAGGTGGTTCTGTAGAGGACATGCACTTTGCCCCTCTGCTGAGGCCAAGACAGCTAGACATCAGCGAGGGAGAAGGACAATTCCATCAAGCCTCCTCATTTGAGGAGTCTGTGAACAGGCCAGAAGCAGCCCTGATTCAGGCATTGTTTTTGTTCTCCTCCAAGACGGGTCCAGGAGTGGGTGATTTGAAGAGGGCTTGCTCTTTGCCCTGCTGCCACCACTGAGGCATCACTGGTGCTGGGGGTACTGAACCTCCAGAGTAAATGTCAGGTGTAGGGTAAGGATGTCTGCTGGTTTGTTCTAGGATGGAAGATCTACATATGGAAGCCCACCTCCCCCTGTGATTGAAAACACCTTAATTCAAATGAGGATGGGGCTATATCTCTGTGGAAAGCACACGTGTCGCATGCAGAAGAGCCCAGGTTCAAGCCCGGACTTCTCCAGATAGGGCTGAGAATGACCTCTGTCCGAAACCTTGGAGAGTCACTGCCTGTCAGTGCAGACAGTCCTGACCTGAGTTCAATGGATCAGTGGTTTGACCCAGGATAAGACGATTTCTTATGTTCTGATATATATTAGTAAGCTTTTTACAGCTTACCTGGAAAGTCAGGTTTCCAGGACCAGAGCTTTCCCTGAGCCTTGGAGAGCTGCTCCATAGCTTATAATGGACTTGTAAAGCAGCCAGTTTGGTATTCAGAGCCTCCCCCTACCTTGAGGATGCTGTGATAAAGTTGCTGAATCCTGGAGTTGCCAACAAGCTCTGGGAAAGCCATGACAAAACATCATATTGAAATGGGAACATGGGGATGACGACATAAAAAAAAGAACAGGAAAAACAGTCTCAAGTCAGATGAAAACGTCAGGAAGACTTTCTATAAGGAGAGTATATTAGATGTCAAAAATTATTCTTTTTTACAAGTCCAAGCTGTAAAGATAGCTGCTTGTCTGTAGGTGGCATCAACAGCCTCTGAAGATAGCAACTCTGCCTTGCTGCTAAAGCTTCTTACTTAGTATATAGTAATTAGGTGTCCTAGGAGGAGAACAATTAGCAGTAATTGCAGAGTATGACCAAACTTTTCATTTGTTGTTTTTAAAAGTTGTTGTAGAATCAAGAGGCATATCTACAGATAATGAAAATCTTCAGTATTAGAACAGAAGGAATAATAACCTGCGGTAATTTTATATCCACAAAAATATTATTAGCATTCAGATTTGTATACATTGTTCCAAATGATTTTTTTCAGCAAAATATAATTTTGTTTTATAAGAGTCTGTTTATAGGAGTCCGATTACCCCATTTAATATATAATGCCACATACTGGAGAAAGGTCTGTATTCTATCCAAACAAGGGTATGAGCTTGGTTACCTATGGAGTGACTCACTTGCTGAACGTATTGATATATCCCATCCATATTAGTAATTTTGTACGTATAAAATACCACCACCACCACCACCACCCCCAAAAAAGTATCAGGGCAGTAGAATTCAAATTACAGTTTGAATTCACAACCAAGGGCTGATTGATTTACTCGTTTGGCTGGTATTATTGAGTTCTGGAATTGTGAATAGTTCTGAATTATAACCTCCCTGGACTGACATGATTTGGGCTGCCTGAAAATGTGGCATAACAATGTGAAATAAATATTTCTTCTTGTTCCTTCCTGTTACTTCTGCCTCAGATTCTCCAATAAGCCCTCTGTAGGCCGGACACTGCAAAAACTACCTCCAGCCCAGATCATCATCATCATCATCATCATCATCATGGCATTGTATAGTTTCCCAGGGACTGGAGAAGCGACTGGAGGCATTCTCTGGTTTCTACCATTGGCCAGAAGACGTAAGGGTACCTGGGAGGTTGCACCCAGGATGAACCTGGGAGGTTGCATCTCAGGATGAACACCATGGCAACCCCACTATTGACCTGAAAATGGACCAGCATCTCCTCCTCACTGCCTAAACAGAACTCTGCTCCAACTGCTAGTTACCCAGGGATTGGAGAAGTGGCAGCGCAATCCTATCCAATTTACGCTACCGGTGTAACCAGCGGTGCAGCGACAACAGGAGGCCCCAGAACGGAAAGGGGATTCAAATCCCCTTCAAAGGAGATTTAATCTCCCCTCCCCTTCAGAGCCTCCTGCCCTCCCCCACTGGTTACACTGGTGGTGTAAGTTGGATAGGATTGTGCTGTGAGTTGGAGGAATTAGCCACAGAAATAAGCGGGGTACTGGGTTATTTTTTTGTCTTGTTACTGAACTGATCTTTGGAGATCTTGAAGACCTTGTAGTGATCCTTGAAGATGTTTTTGACTGAAAGACACGGTATAAATCTATAAATAAACAGATAAAATGCTCTTTCAGAGTGTGCAAAGTGCTTGCCGTGCTTATCTTGATGTAATTCTTACACCAATCCTACAAGGTAGACAAGTATTATTCTTCCCATAGTTCAGTTGGGGGAACTGAGGCTGAGAGGGAGTGGCTTGGCAGATTTTGTGTCAGCTTTGACAATTAAACCCATTTTGTGAACAGTTTTACCACTAAACACACCAGCTTGTTCCTATTGCTTATTTTGGCCCTTGTCCTTACTAAACAAGGTAACTGTAGCTTAAATAAACTACATAGAGTTTCCATGACAACCAATTCTGCAGAATATGGCTACGTTATAGAGGAATGACCTAACTAAATTGGAAAGGATTGCTACAGACACTGAACATTGCTAAAACAATGTTGTGGCCTTGCGTAGCCATTTATGCGTTAGCTAATCAGACGAATCATATAATACACAGCTGATGTAGTGTGGTCATGGTTAAGAGACAATATATCAGGAATCTGCCATGAACTCACTTACGTGGCCTTAAGCAAGCCCCACCCTCTCAGCCTCAGCCCCCTTCTAAAAAATGGGGATAATAACACTGATCTAATTTTCAAGATTGTTGTAAAGATAAGATAATGTATGTGAAGTACTTTGAACACTCTAAAGCACTACTGTAAAAAAGGTAAATATTACTGGTTATTACGATCGCAGGCAACTGTACAGACAGTAGAAGTCTATCTTTGGATATTTTGCCCCTACAGTTTCATAATGTCTTATTTTAGAATTAAATACTCAAAATCATTTTAACTGTTTTTGTGACTAACTGCTAATTCATAACAGAACAGGTATTCTGACTATTGGCATAGCTGAATATGGGCTCCATATCTGAGTATCTACTCAGTCAGGGGCGGGGAACCTTTTCCCTGGCGAGGGCCGTTTTAAATATTAGAAATTTGCTTGAGGACCGGCCATAAGGCTGGCCGCCATTTTTATTTATTTAATTAATTTTTGCCCCCGCCCCCCCATCGGCCTCTGGAGGCTCCGCGCTCACCCTCTGAAGCCGCCGCCGGGTCCGCGCGTCACCTCTGGCGAACCATGCCGATGAGGGCAAGAGGTTGCCCTCATTGGCGTGGTACGCATTTGCGAAATGGCCAATGGCCTGGTGAGAAGGGGTCGAGGCGGCGGCCGGGGAGGACATGCAAAGGCCCTCTCCTGGCCTCTGGAGGTGACGCATGGACCCGGCGGAGCCTCCAGGGGCCGGTTGGGCGGCCTCTCGGCAATCTCTCCGGGGGCCGGACCGGATGGCCTCGGGGGCCTGATCCGGCCCTGGGGCCTGAGGTTCCCCACCCCTGTACTCAGTATACATACCGTATATAGCCTTCTGCAGAAAGCATCACAATACAGAATCAGCTTTTTAAAAAAAATTCCCCCAGGACACCAACCTCGTGTCACGGAGACCTCAGTGCGAGTCTGCAAATGCTGGTAGGAGGCTTGGCGGGGAGAGCTCCAGCACTCATGTTTCGTGTGCTTGAAATGCCCTCCTGGCTGCCTAGAGCCTCTTACCGGCATTTGCAGACTCACGCCGAGGTCTCCAACCCGGATGTAGCTGGTGATGATGTCATTGCCAATTACTTCCAGTGATACATCGAGAGGTATGCAGTGCACGAGGTGGTATATCGCACCAGGACCTTGAGGATCTCTGCCCTAGCCCAGTAACGGTTACCTTGATTTGGCAACAATTCATCAAGGCCTTGAAAGGAGGCCCTCATAATTTATTTATTTTATTTATTTTCTGTATTTATGTATCGCCTTTCTCATCGTCAGATTTATTCAAGGTGGTTTACACAGGCAGGCTATCCTAGACCCAAAGGGTCTTTACAATATTGTTCTATTCATATATAGAACCTTCCATACTCAAGATGTTTTCTCTTCCGAATGCAGCCCTCCTTGTGACTTGTGTTCTGCACTTCCAAGCTTCACAGTTCACCTTCAGACGGTTGTCCAGATGGTCTCTCTCTAGCTGATTCCTCCACATTCCACCCTTTCACGTCTCAGTGTCTTTGCAAGGTTCGTCAGCAACTGCCATCTCCCATCCAAGTGAGAACCGAGGTCAACCCTGTTTAGCTTCTTCAGGCAGGGCACCGGCTCAAACCTGCAGGCCACACCTCCTAACATAACAGGAAATCAACCTGGGGCCTTATACTTGCAAAATAGGTGCTCTCTACCACATGAGCTATGAGACTTCCCACTGGCAGATTACCATTGTTGCAGTTCTCAAAAGATTTCCTTTGGTTCAGTGCCATAAACTGAACCTTTCAGTGCACTGAATCTATTATGAGCCTTCTATTAATTCTAGAGCAACACAACTGATTTGGAAAAACAATCTGATCCAGAAAATACCTTTACTGGAAGCCATCGCTACACCAAGCCACATTAGGTTTTATGTTAGCAAGAAATTGTTTTTTTCTAAAATCAGTTGTAGAGTTGTTGCTTTTTTAATTTATTAAATCTAAGCCTGCCTGTTGCAGTTTTTCCCTTGTAATTCAGCAAAAAGCAAGGAATAACTACAATCCACAATCCTTTTTTTTTTTAAAAAAAGCCCTAGAAACAAGACCCACCATATCTGGTTGGGGGGGGGGGGGATGCTGAAAACCACAAGGGATGTTATGAAAACACTATTATTGATTAGAGCTGAAACCTATGGATACTGTTGCCGAACTGCATATTAGCAACACACTATTATGGAACACGAACAGCAGCAGACAGAAGGGTACATGTAGCAACAAATGGATGTGGCGCTACGGGGAACTACAGATGTTCAACATTTGTGAGAAAGGAGGCTATATATGCTCTTGTGCTTGTGATGTTAAAACTTTCATTCTCATCTATTTATCTGTTTCTCCCCAATATAGTAAAGAGAGTAAAGAGAATTATTCTATTTTAGTTAAAAACATTTCAAGACAGCGTACAAAAATAAAACACAAAAACCAATACAATCAACAGACACACACATAAATATAAGTTGTTATAAAAATAAATTAAACTACAGAATTAAGAAGCAAGACCCTCAAAAATAAAACACGTCTTCCATTTCTGCTTAAAAGCAAAGAAAGAGGAAGCCAATCTGACCTCCTTAGGGAGGGAATTCCATGGTTGTGGCACTGCCATTGAGAAGGCCCTGTGCCCAGTAGGTAGCCATCAACCTCACTGATAGAGGTGGACCACTGAGCAGGGCATCTGTGGCTTATCTCAAAGGCCAAGCAGGTTTGTATGGGAGAGGTGGTCCTTAAGGTAACGTGGGCTTAGGTTGTTTAGGGCTTTAAAGCCAACGCTAGCTCTTCGAAGTGGTTCCAGAAGCATGCCGATGATAGCCAGTGCAGTCAGGTCAGACGGACAGCACAATCCTGGCCTAGGGTGTTGCAAATGTGCCATAAAGCACATTCGTGACACCTGAGGAGTAGGCAGCATCAGCGCGAAGACCTGCACTGCCACTCCAAGCCCAGCGCACTACACCATGGAGCGGGTAAGACCTGCCCCGGGTGGCATGGGGGCTGGGGGAGGGCGGGGAGGGGGCTAAACGGAGCAGGGGATGGGTGGATTGGGACCAGGAGGTGGGAGGGATTGGTGACCTTGGCACACACCATATCCTATCCCCCCCTCCTGGGCTTGAAAGCGCAACACGGGGCTTCACGGTTCTCCGCTAGCTGGCACAGATTCGAGTAGCCCCATAGTGCGGGTTGGGGCTTTACCTGGGGTAAGTGGACAAACGTTAACTGGGCACAGAGGTGTGCCTCTTATACTATCAAGTGGTACTCCTCTTATACTGTAATGGGGGACAGGGCCACTCAGATGAATTGTATCGGTCGGCAGTAGCATAATAAGGGTGGTTCGCGTGGTTCAGCCGAACCAGGCGCCACCCGCTGGAGAGGCGCCGCGGCAAAGCCGCGGTGCCGGCGTCAGACTCAAGTCCGACTCGTGAGACTCGAGTCCAACGAGCGAGACTCGAGTCCGACGAGCGGGGAATTGAAGGGGGCACAGTGATGGCAAGCACACACACTCACTTGAACTTCCGCATCCGCTCCCTGGGGAATTGAAGGAGTCCGAGGCGGGGAAGTGAAAGGAGGGGGCACACAAACTCACTTCCGCTGCGCGGCAGCGCGAGGAATTGAATTGAAGGAGCGAATGGAACACGGAACTGAACTGAACACGCTGGAGGTAAGCTGGCCGGGTTCGCACTGGGGGGTGGGTGGGTGCCCGGTGCAGGGTCCCGCTGGGTCGCCCCCCTCCCCCCGGAGGTCGCCCCCCTCCCCGGAGTGTGCCAATACATTACATTCCCTAGGGGCGCAAAAAAAAAAAAAACAACCGGGCGCCAAATGCTCTAGTTACGCTGCTGTCGGTCGGGGGTACAAAGTTTCTTGAGGGCCCCTTCCCTTCATGTGGATTTGGCTCCTGGGCCCCCTTTTTGAGCCATTTTGGCCCTGGGTCCGGGTACAATTGTACCCCCTTAACCCCCCTCTCAGAGGCCCTGGGGGGGGGGGTAACTGTCCCTTTTCACCCCAGCACAGTGTCTTTTCTAGTGGCTGTTTGCTGGTGTTCTTCAGCATCTGCATTTTAGATTGTGAGCTCTTTTGGGACAGGGAGCCATTTAATTATTTGATTTTGTTTGTAAACTGCTTTCAGCAACTTTTTTTGAAAAGCGGAATACAAATCCTGTTATTATTATTATTATTATTATTATTATTATTATTATTATTAATAGTGATGAAAGGCAATCAAGAGTAGGTTAGCTGCTGTCCTATGTCAAAAGGCAGGTCTTGATATTTTCTGATATCAAGAGATGAGGAGCAGTCCTGCGTCCCCACAATCATGTCCACCTTCTAGCATGAAAGCAGGGATTTTGTGGCCTTCTACATTCCCTCTTATCACTAAACCTACCCTATCCAAAACACCAGTATGCCTTCTGTTTGTTTATACAAGAGGAATGATCAGACATCTATTTCACTTTGCGGGAAAGAAGTTCAAGGTGGTGGGGATAGGTCTGTTTGAATGCTGCTTTGAGTGGTCTTTGCCCAACCCTGGTCATTTATTTATTTTTATTTATTTATTTTTAGATCGAAGACTTTCATGGCCTGCAATTATCTTCTGGGATTCAGGATATACGAGTATAGAAGTCATGTAAAAAGAAAATTCCAGCTAGAATAAAAATCATCCAAAACTGTCCACAGTTCCCAAACAGACAGTTCCCAAACAGTATTGTTTGGGAACTGTGGACAGTTTTGGATGATTTTTATTCTAGCTGGAATTTTCTTTTTACATGGCTTCTATACTCGTATATCCTGAATCCCAGAAGATATTTATTTATTTTCAATATTTTTACCCCGCCTTTCTCCCCGAAGGGACCCAAGGCGGCTTACAACATGAAAAAGAGTACAATACAAAAAATAATCATTTTTTAAAACAATAAAAACAGTTTACAAAAACTAATAAAAACAGCAGCATCTAGATGACTTGATGGCAAGTCATCATGGCATAATAATGTCATATAGAGTCAAATACCGATGAAAGTGCCTGAACATGGAAGGCTCTGTGGCTACACTACAAGTACAGAGCTTCATCGTTCTATGTAGCCTGTGTATCATGTCCTTTGCTTTCAAACCTGTATCTCAGATGTGTGAAGGCTGGCGTCGATAATTCAAGCTAATTGCCATTTGAAACTTGGAAATATTGTATGCACAGTACAGTACTTCACCCTATCCCACCCCCCTCAGGCATGCAATGTGACATGGGCAGACATGCATACACTTGTAATATGCAGATATACATACTGTATAAATATACCCTTGTGTACCCTGTCACATGGGTCAATTTCTCCACTACACAGATGATGCTCCTGGATTTTAAGTAAGTGAACTGACCCACAATGCTAAAGAAAAAGCAACAGGCAGTACATGCTCACCAAGGCACCCTCATCTACGCCTTATCACTAACAGGAACAGAACCTTTTCAGTGGCAGCACCGCATTTGTGGAAGTATACCCCCCCCCTTGATAAGTCAGGCTTCTAGCGTCGTCTTTTGCTGGTTTTAAGTGGCAGTTGAAAAGTTTTTATTTTCACCTGGTTTTTATAGTACTGTACTATATTGTTTAATCTTATTACCGAAGATCAATGAAAACTTTGATCTGCTTTTAGTCTGCTGCCTTTATAGCTATGCATTAGACAGCTGCTCTTATATTGTTTTTACATTGTGAGCCGCCTTGTGTGTCGGTTTTTAACAGGAAACGGTGGTATTTATCAATCATTAAAATAAAATAAAAACTTTCTTTTTCTGGGGTTGTCCTGCCCTAGAATTGATGGCAGTTTCTTCTAGGCTCAAAAATCTGGTTTAAAAGTAAGCCTCGCGTGTGTGTCTGTAGCATGAATCTGCATCCCTCCCAACTGCCTGCCAGTCTGTCCTCGGCGCAATTCCTGCGCCTCGGAGTCTGGCACCATCTGCATCTAGGCACGCCTTGCGAGGCGAGAAAAGACACCGGTGGCTGGAAAGGCAGTGACCGCTGTATCCTTCTACGGCTAGATTAGCAGGTGGGGCTAGAGAAAGACGGGGGCGGAGCGCCGGGTGCGTAGCCCCTGGAGAAGCACGGCGCCGGGGGGTGCTGCTGAGCGCGTAAGGGAGTGACTGCTGCTGGGAGACTGTCCGGAACCATGAGCCTGGTGGCGGACCGGCGGCGAGGGCCGTCACCACAGGGCACAGACATGCACGAGCCGGAGCGCGTAAGTCCCCCGGCCGGTGCTGAGACGCTGTGCGCGCCAGAGCCCCTGCCCGGCCTGGCAAGTCGCAGCTTGAGCATGCTCTGTAGCATCCGCCGACGCCACGGCCCGCACTTTCCTCCCCGCTTTTTTTCCCTCAGCTGGGTGCAGATTTTGCTATTAGGTTTTTCGGAAGAGGCGATAGAAGCCTATACAGTATACTATTGTTGCAAAGAAGCTGCTCAGCGGCTTAATTTAGCACCTCGAAGCGAGGGGGGGGGGGGAGGATGGCAGAAGTAGGAAACGAACTTCAGGAAGGAGAAAGGAGGATTGTTTGCAGTCTTAAACAAACTTGTAAATAAGTCCCCTCTGAATTACCGTAATTGGGACTTTCCCGGTGAACAAGTTCACAGGATTGTAGTACGGCAAAAGAGTCTTCTCCGATCTTTTCCGGGCACAGTAGACCACAATACCTCCCCGGGCAAGATTATTCTGAGCTGCTAAAGCGGCTTAGATGAGCTGGAATAGTGTGCATCCTTCTCTTACAACTTTAGCTGTGCCTTCCTCAGCCTCTCCTGAAAGATTTTCATGAGAGGCATATGTGGCTGTATAACATTTGTGCAATTGGTGTACATAGTGGGTTTTTTTTCCCCTCAAGCAGCCTCCTCTTTTTTTTTGTAAGGTAGCTTCAATTCTTTCAACTTTGTGTTCTGTACTACTAGCTCCTCACTTAGTGCATATCATTTTCACTTTGCAGATATGCTTGGATTGTAAATAATCAGCGAAAAGGTGATTAATAAAGTACAGATTTGTGTGGAACTGGGGGAGAGAAGGGTGTTGATCACCCTTCCTCTCTGCAGTTGAGTTCCTCACTCATCAGGAGAGGGGAGCTTGAGAAGGCCAGTACAGGTAGGCCCCCATATCCGCTGGGGATATGTTCCAGGCACCTCCGTGGATACTTGAAACCATGGATAAGAGCGAACACCCCCTCCATGGTTTCCTGAGGGGCCCCCCACCCTGCCTCCCCTGCAGGCAGGCATGCTTGCCCCCCAGCTCTTATTTTTCTTTCAGCAAGCTTTGTTTCTTCCTTAAAACAAACAGAGAAGCAGCCTCCATTGCAGGCAAGTAGAACGAGACCAAGTCCTAGAGAGACTCTGCAAGGTTTCTGTTAACCTTGCAGAGCCTCTCTAGTACTTAGTCTTGTTCTACTTGCCTGTAATAAGCAGCCAGAGGCTGCTTCTCCGGTTTCTTTAAGGAAGAAACGAAGCTTACTGGGGAAAAAGTAAAAGCCTGGGGGGTCCCCATGATCCGTGGATAACTGAAACCGTGGATAGCGAATCAGTGGATATGGGGGCCCACCTGTACTGCATTCCAGCTACTCAGTCTCAGGACATAGCATGGCGTTGGGTTTTCGCAGTGTCTCTTTACCTGCCCCCCTGCATTGATTTTGTGGTTGAACTTGCTCTATCTCCGCCCCTACAAGCCCCAAGGCAGTTGCAGGGGCTTATTTTGGGATCAACAGATACATGCACATTCACCGCTAGTGTCCAAGACACTCTGAAGTAGGTTTGGAGTTGGAAGCTGACGCTCCAAAAATGCATCACAAGGTCATTTGCTGGAATAAAGGGAATAAAGCTACCTTATGCAACCTCAACTTCCAGCCAACTGACAATGGCACCTATGCACTGCATGAGCAAAGTCAAGTGCATACAAGTGTGCAACTCTGAGCCTTTGGATTTGTGCAGCAGGGGATCAGAATGACCCTTCACTGTTTTTCAGTAGGCATGGGAGGAGGTTCTGCATGAGATAGTGACATAGACCCTCACTAGCCTTGCAGACCCCCCTCATTTCTGTGTCCACACACTCAGACAGGTGGTTACAGATAGATGATTATTAGCAGTTTCAGCCAGCAATCGTATCTTAGGGCAGTGGTTCCCAAACTGAGCCGTGGAGCCACAGTTTGGGAACCCCAGGGAGCCACAAAAATCAGCCAGGGGAGCTGTGGAATCCTTGCAAAAAACCCGCTGCCCTATACAGTGTATAGGATTGTAACCTTGATGGGGAGCCATGGTCAAGGGAGTCACCAGTCAAAAAAAAAAATTGGGAACCACTGTCTTAGGGTGTTATTCGCTTGACAGTTCTTGATTTTTCATCAAGAGAGTGACTTAACTATAAAACTGTAGGACTGAAAAAGAGACTCTGGGTCATAAACTTCACCCTCCTGTATGAATGCAGGGATTCCTAGACCTAAGGCCCTGATGTCAAACCTATGACACACGTGTCACTGGTGACACGCAAGGTCATTTTAGGTGACACGCCAGTGTCTTCCCCCAGGGCCCCCGACACACCTTACATTTTCGCAAAAGTTTTACAGGCTTGTCTTGAACATTTAGGGCAGAGATTTTTGGCAGACCTCTTTCATTATCTAGTAAAACTCAGCAACATTGTTTTCAGTTCAGTTCAAAATTACTATTAAAAGTAGCAATAGTCAAAGTACTATTAAAAGTTCGGGGGGGGGGGGTTGACATACCAGCAGAGTCAAGCTAGGCATTTTCAAAAATGTTGACACAGCAATGGTTCGCCATCACTGACCTAAGGTGTCCCTGACATCTGCTTTTACTGCCTCTTGAAATCTTCAAGTGATTCTCCATCACCTTCCTAGAGGGGCTCCCCATTCATCAGCCCTTGCCACCTTGTAAGAAAGCAGCAGGTTCCGACAAGAAAATTTCATGAGCTGTCATGGACATGAGAATGGAGAAAGATGTAGCAGCTTGTATATACATAAATGTCAGAAACTATTACCTGGTTATAAATTTAGATGGTAGATGCTTCTGACATTACACCCTGTCAGTTCAGAGGATAAGGATAAAGTTGATGCTGCAGGGTTGGAGAAAGGCACATGCTGAATGGTGTGCACTGGAAAGAAGCTGCCTTGGGTCCCTTTGAGGAGAAAGGACGGGTAAAAATATTGTAAATAAATAAAGAAGGTGTTGTCTGGAGTCTGGGCCCTAAACGTTTGCTGCCAATGCCTAGAATTTGAAATACCATATTGTCCCAAGTATAAGACGCACCTGATTATAAGACGCACCCTTAAAGTTTGGTGCTATTAAAAAATGTAATTAAATCACTGGCATTAAATTGCAACAGCCTAATTATAAGACGCACCCCTAGTTTAAAAACTTAAATTAGGAGAAAAAAGTGAGTCCTTAAATTAGGAGAAAAAAGTGAGTCTTATACTCAGTCCAATATGGTATTTGTCAACTTTCGCTCCTGTAGCTAAGCTTAAGTATCAGTGCAATCCTATCCAATTTACACCACCAGTGTAACCAGCGGTGCAGTGAGAACCGGAAGCCCCAGAACGGAAAGGGGATTCAAATCCCCTCCAAAGGGGATTTAAATCTCCCCTCCACAGCCTCCCGCCCTGCCCTCCCCTGTTGGTTACACCGGTGGTGTAAATTGGATAGGATTGCGCTATGTGTGTAACTGAAACAGGTGCATGTTCTTCCTCTACTTAATCCCTGCCTCCATTTCTGGATTGGAAGCACCTTGGGGCATGAACTTGTCCTCTCATTCTCTGCAAAGTTTCATGTACATTGATGGCACCACTGGCGTCGCTGCAGGGGGGGCGGAGCTCTAAGTTCCGCCGCGGCTCCGACTCTCCGTTACACCAGAGCACGAAGCGGCCCCGCCCCCTCGCCTTTGGAACCATTCAAGGCGGTGCATCACCGATGCAACGAACATGAAAATGAGCGAACTCAGAAAGATAGTGGAGGACAGGAAGGCCTGGCGGGATATGGTTCATGGGATCACGAAGGGTCGGACACGACTTAACGACTGAACAACAAAAGGCAGTGAAAGTGCTGCTTTCACCTACTTGAATGGTTCCGAAGGCGAGGGGGCGGGGCCGCTTCGTGCTCCGGTGTAACAGAAGGGCGGAGCCACAGCGGAACTTAGAGCTCCGCCCCCCCTGCAGCGACGCCAGTGGATGGCACTGTATAAATATTAATACTAAACTATGAAAGTACATTCCTCACCTGCTCTAAGAGCCAGGGGGAAGAGACTAGAGCAGACATAATGATCTAGGAAACTGCGTGAAAAACTTGTGACAGATACCATCTGCCCCCATGACTTTAAATCATATCCCCTTCACTGACTTCACTCTTTACCAATCTATTCCGTCTCATGTCTAAAAAATATATTGGCATCCTAGACAAAATAACATTTCTTGAAAGTCAGACTCCTGTATGTTTTGAAAGCAAACAGATTTTCAACAACTATAAACTGCTTTTAGGTGTTAAAATATTAATCTGCTTCCTACTTCTGAGAATTAAGTTACCACATATTGGATTTTTGTCTTAGCCCTCTAGTGTTAATAGTTAAGCATTACTGAGTCCAATCCTTCGAAGATTTCGCAGGCAAGTACTTTCACTTACGGTATATATGGAAGTATGTGAGGGAAAAGCCCTTAATTGAGAGAGAGAGAGAGAGAGAGAGAGAGAGAGAGAGAGAGAGAGAGAGAGAGAGTTTGTGAGCAAAATCCAGTGTTTTTTTTTGAGGGGGGGTTAAAAGAGAGACTTGGAATATAATTTGGAATTTAAATGCAGCTGCATACACATGACAGGAAGCTGAAATCACCAGTGATTTGTTATACACTAATTTTGCAAAGCTTGATGCCCCTATATCTTTTTCCTGAAGTGTTTTCCAGTGAGCTTTATAGTGTAATTAAACCTATCAGTGCAATGGCATGTGCTTGTTAAAAGAGCCACCTTTGGTACTTAATTGTAGTTAGCCATCATTTGCTTTATTAAAAGGACATTTGCAAATATACAACAAGGCTGGCAAATCCCCCAGGAGTTTAACCCACTATCTTCAAAACCCACACACAGCTCTAACCTTCCCTTTGGCTGAAAAGGGCTGGACATGTTTCCCCTCTAGAGCCTATTAAAAACACTGTGTTAAGTGACCAGAGGCTGTTAACGCATTAATGACATTAGTTGCTTCTTTTCCTTCAGGGACCTTGCACAAAGCCTTATCCCCCTACCCCCTCTTTATTTCTTTTTTTCCCCCTTTTTCTTTTTTGGGGGGAGGGGGTGACACTAATAGCATTTCTACAGAGGATTGGATTTGTTGGCTATGCTGATTGGAATAATGCAAGTTAATGCCATCCTCATTTTCAGTGTCTGTCTAAAGGCCATCTTCTTTAATGCTTTATATTCAGTAGAGTGAGTTTTAATATCACCCTTAAGGGGTGATTGGTCTTATCTGCAGCTTTTGAGATCAGAGTTGGTAATTGGTGTCTCCTTTAATTTTTATCCCACTGATATACTTAGCTAAGAAAGTGCTTGCAGCCATATGGTAATGCAGCCGTGCCAGGGTGGGAGTGCAAGCTACCTAGCCTAGCTATCCCTTAGGTCGAACAGTATTTTCTGTACAGAAGGAACCATACCAAAAATACTGAGCTAGGAACAAAGGCAATTGGGTTCATGAAGGCTTCCAGAAACAAAGCACCCATGCCATAGTACATACAGCAGAACAAAAGGATTACTAATCATTATTAGATGAGCCTTGAACCTCAGTACACACCCCATCGTGTATGGTTATTATATAAAGCATTGTCTGGAATTCAAGATCAGGAAACATTGCCGTGATGCCGCCAGCCACTTATTATGGAATTCCATTTCCCTGGGTTAAGAAAAATAAAGGTTGCAAGAGAAGTGACTGGTGAATCGGGGAGCTCAAATAGTAAGGAAATAGCTTTCTGCACTAGCAAAGATCTTGGGCTGTTCCACACATTAAAGTACAAACCATTGTTCATCATCTGTACCTGGGCACAGTTATTCATGTGTTCCATTCAGTGTAGTACAGTCTGTGTGTACCCAAATCGTTGGCTTTGAAAATGCACCTATGTACACTCATTCACACAGGAACGTGGGCCTGGGTGCAGCATAACATGTGAACAGCCCTCGTATGGCACATGATTTACAGAGATATTCCTAGCCAACCAGATTGCAGCCCTCTTTGGAAGACCCAAGAGCTTCTGCAGACGCACAGTTGGACTCCAGTAACGCACTCATAATTGGTTCTTGGGTTGCTCATAAGAACATCCCTGCTGGATCAGGCCATAGGCTCATCTAGTCTAGCTTCCTGTATCTCACAGTGGCCCACCAGAAGCCTCGGGGAGCACACAATACAACAAGATACTGGTATCCTGTAGCCACTCCCTTGCACCTGGCATTAAGAGATAGCCTATTACTAAGACCAGGAGGTTGCTTATCCCTGCTCCTCAGTTATGGAGGCTGCCTGAAACAATCAGACCCCATTTTCAGCCTAGCAGTCTTGTCAAGTTGGCCAAAGGTTGACTGCCACCCTTGCAATGCAGGCTTATGAGCAAAAAAACCAAAACCCATGCAGGCAACAGTCTTAATGGTATTAGTACACCAATGATATGTACCATACTGTTTGATTCAATAGTAAATATGTCCGGAGCATGGGAAGGTACCTTTACTGAATCGGAACAAAAGTCTGGCTCAATATTGTCTACTCTGTCAATTGGCTCTTCATTGTTTCAGATGTGGTCTTTCCCTGTACTAGCAGCAGATGCCAGGGATTGAATTTAAGACTTTCTGCATGCAAAGCAGATGCTCTGTCACCAAGCTACAGCCCTTCCCAAACATTTTAAAGGTACAGCCACCCTATCGCCTTGTTCAAGTTCAACTTTAACCTCAAACAATTTGCACCCAAAATGGATCAGCCAGGAGAATAATCACTATGTGAATAATCACATGTCTGAATCATCTGGGTGTGGGTTCACTGTCTGCCAGAATGTTAGTGAGCGGCATAAAATGCATGATATATTGCCAACAGTACTACACAGAAGCGCAAAGGTCATGCAAAAGGCCTCTATGTTAATGTAAGTTTAGGCTGATTAGCATTCACATTTGGTGTACATTTGGTTCATGCCACTAACTCACACAGCCTGATTTGCGCTTCGGTTTTAAGGCAAAGTACTAGGATTCAAAGCCAGTCCACTTGATTCCAGCTTTTTCATCTTTGCTGGGTTGTTGATTGGGCTGTCAAGGTGCTTTCTGGGGACGTTTTTGGAATCTTCCCGTGTTCAGTTCCAGGAGGAAAAAAGTGTATTTTAATGAGGCTTGACTGCATTTATGTCTTTCAGTGAGTTTATCGGAACGAGGTGTCTCCTTGTGTGTCTCTCTAGTTCTGCCAAGGTGTTTGCTCTGGGGATACTAATAGGGCCACAAAGGAACTTGCACAAGGTCTGTTCTGCAGGTTGTTCATGTCTGTTCAACTGAAAGCTAAAGCAAAACCCCATCTAGTTAGATACTGACCTTGTCCAGCTGAGAAATGCCATTTACGGATTTAAAAAAAAAACATTTGCTCAGTGAACTCTTGCTTGCAGGGCTTGTCTCATCACCAGTAAGCACAATCTCTCTACGTGGAAAAGGAATGTCATCTTCTTTTGGTCATTACACACACAATGCTCTGCGATATCTCAAGTTCAGAAACATAGATCTATGACTGAATAGTTAACAGCCCTTCCCATACCATGCCTATAGGTTTGATCCTACTGATGTTTATCTTACAAATAAGGAAAAAGGCAAATTCCTATATAAAATTGGAATTAAAGCAGTGTATTTAATATATCACAATTGCATTATGGCTCTAGTTCTGAAGGAATGGTTACTGGTTCCAAACTTCCTACTTTAAATCTATAATAAAAATGTGAGCTCCGTTAAACATTATGCGATTTAATCGAGAGAAGATATTCCCAAGTTTGGTGCGCATCCCAGGTAAGCTACTTGGAGGTGAGCTGTTTGGTTAATGGGGATAAACTGGCTTAAATAACTACTACAAATTACACTAATAATTATTATGTGACAATACAATGGCACTGCTAGCATGCCCCGGAGGGCGAGGTGATGAAGTGTTTCGCGTCATCACCCCAGCCCCTCCGCTCCCAGAAGGCTTCAAATGAAGCCTCATAGAAACAAGGGCTTCTTTAACTTAAGTGTTTTAACTTAAGTGTTTTAACTAATTATTTTAATGTGTTTATTAATTGTTTTAATGTGTTTATATGTATTTTAATATGTTGTAAGACGCCTTGAGTGCCCTCGGGAGAAAGGCGGGCTACAAATTCATAAATAAATAAATAAATAAATAAAGGGCGGGCAGGTGGGCCCATCAGTAGCACCGAAAACGGCATGAAAACCCTACACGGCTGCAAAACAGCCATGGAGCGAAAAGCTGCTGCCGTGGCTCCTCCTTGCGAGGAAACCGTGGCTATCACCCAGGGCACAGCGCACATACCCCATCCCCGCTCTGGCTACGCTACTGTTACAATAAAACTGGCTTCTTGAGGTTAGCTTAGTAGAATTCACCCAGAATAAGTGATTTGATGGTTGTAAGTTTAGATTGACATTAATGGAAGCATTGGCATAGTACTAGCAGTATTTTCATACATTATTTTGTTGTTATTCCTGCAACAACTTCCTTTCTATAGTATCTATAGAGCTCCACTGAGCTTTGAAGCTCCACATTCATTCTTTTCTTCCCCTTGGCTTGCACGGGCAGCCCAATCCTGCGCAGGATGCAGCCCACGCCAGCGGGGCCAGGGCTCACCTCGGGGGAGGGGACATTTCCCAATGACCCCCATCACCCCGGCTCGCCCTCCCGCCGCCCGGCACAGGACTTACCTTTGGCGGCACGGGTGTCAAGCAACAGCTGAGCAAGTGGCGACGCCCTCTGCCACTTACTCTCTTGGTGTCACTTTCGCGACGCCATAGCCCAGCAGAGCGCTCGCTCTGCCGGCCTATTTCTGTGCAGGATTGCACTCTCAGTGAGTAATGCTGAAAAAATACTTCCACAGTCCTGTACTTCCTTGCTTAAGACAACATGGCACATGCTGGATTTTAAAAACATAATCTACTTTTTAAAAGTAGATTAAAAAGATTTTTAAATAGAGAAAAAAGAGTATCTAAGCATTTAAAAAAATAATCTACACACAGCAATTTCTTTTTAGGAAAAAGGAAGCAATAGTTAACTTCAGAGCCTGCTTTCTTATGTTAAAGCATAGGATGAAACCAATCTTGCAATAAAAGACCCAAATCAAGGGAGCTCTTTTAGTTAAATTTGTCTAAGTTAGAATCAGGGTATAATAATTTAATCCGATAGACTGTGAAAGCCTTTCCGCCCTCTTTACCTCAGTGGCTGTTGCTGCATCTCTTTTTGGACTGCCAGCCCTTTGGTGACAGAGGGAACCATTTATTGAATTATTTTGCTATGTAAACTGCTTTGTGAACTATGTTTTGTTGAAAAGCAGTATATAAATATAAATAATTATAGTAAAATATCCAGCGCAGCTATGACTGATATAGTTAATGATAAATTGTCATTCTCTTATACGCTCATTCCATACATCTTGCAAAGCCAGAAAATCATATTTATGCATTACTTTCCAAATCCAGTGCAGGCATGTCAACCCATGTGGAATTTCCAAATATTGTACATCTGCTCCCATATGTTCATATACAGTAGAAAAAAAACACCCCTGCTTTGGCTGCTTAGGTTCCCAGAGGTTAACATGAATCTGCATATATATCTTTGGAATCATCATTTTTTGTCCTCTTACCTTGCTAACCAGATGAATGTTCTATCAGATGAACTACCTGACATATTTGGACTTTTAAGCTATATTAGAACAGAGTTGGCACATTTATACATCACATGGATGACATTCAGTAACAAGAAGAGATCTCTCTGACCCTGCTGGGCGTTGCCAAGGACCTGCTCGGTACTGTGTTATTAATACAACCTCCATGATCAGAATTCTGTACTGGTCTGTTGGCGATTCCATGAGTTGTTTCCAGTGCCGTCGATTATCAGAATAATTTGGAATTCACTGTAGAAACCTCCACAGGTTCTTTTCGCATTAGTATAAGATTCTTAGCCAGCTACTCTGTATGCTGAATTTCCATCTCTGATACTAAGTACCTTAGATCCAAAGCAATAGCCTGGTTTTATTTTTGATAAGCAAAATTTCTTCTAATGCAGAGCAGTAAATCACTTTTTTCCTTTTATCCTTCATCTCATGCATCTTGCTATTATGCTGCTTGTACTTGCATGCTGTAGCTTTTAATAAAGGACAAATTCTGCAGTAACAAAGGAGGCGGATGTTTTCCCGGTGGAAAGAGGCCTGCCTTTCAGAGGGCCTTCTCAGGTTTTTTATCATTACATTTTGCACACTCTTAGTATAATACATATTTTGTTTCTGATTCACTTCCTTTAGATATATCTTGTTTCTCTCTCTCAACAGTGTTCTTGTTTCACCTTTCTCCTTGGAGATTCTTCTTGACTTGATCCATGTTGTATTTAACCTCACAGGATTTTTTGTTTATGCTAACATTTTAACTTTAGTTTCCGCGCAAGCGTCTGTATAGTTTGGTGGCAAACCACCTGTTCGTGAAGCCTGGCTCACATATCTAGTGAGTATAGAATTCAAGATTGCCAAATTGCTATGCAGACTGTTCCCCCCCCCATAGAGAGGGGGTTCTCCGCTTCTCCTTCCTGGTGGTGGCCTCCATGTCCTGAAAGTTGGGGACCTTTTAGGGTAGCTGCCCAGGAACGCATGAGGGATTGCAGATGGAAGCAAAAATTATCCAAACACAAAAGCACTGTGCACGCATACACGTGCTGCTCTGAATCATGAAAAACATACAGAGCACTGAGTACACACTGACAGCACAATCCAGCGCAAGGATCCGGAAGGCGGCCCATGGCCGGCCGCTGGATCCTGAGCCCCGGTGACCATTCTGCCGCTAGGCTGGAGGTTTATTCAGAGAATGGGACGCCCTTCCCCGGGTGTAAATCCAGGCCAGCCCAATTGGCCTCCTCGGATCTCCGCCAGCTAAATAGCTGGCGGAAGTAGAAGAAGTCGTGTAAGCGGGGACGGGGATATGGCCAAGGCCATCCCCCGCCCCCTCCTGGGCCGGCTAGGCCAATGGCCTCCCTTCCTCGCCCACCAAACTGCCCCCGCACCCACCGGATCCCGATTCACCTTGTCCACATGGGCGCTCCGGCAACGGAGCAAGGGAGGCTGGCCTCTGCGCAAGCCTCCCTTGCTCCAGAGTAGTCGCAAACGTGCTTTCCAGCACATTTGCAACTGCTGCCAGCAACTGAACGCTCGTTCTGTCACCGGCACGATCGTCAGGATTGCGCCCTGAGTATCCCTAAAGCTAAAATTGGCAAATGATAACCATAATGAATTTGGAATTGTAATAAATTTATATGACACATTTGTTTATCAGGTAGGGGTATGCATCTGTAGATATAAAAGCAACCATAAAAAATACTGCTGCATCATTTTGTCAAGCTCAGGGTTCATTCATGTGTTGCATTTATGTGCAATTTTTCTCTCCGCAGTTTTTAATCTTTTATCCTTCCATATGTCAAACAAGTGTTGATATCGTGTACCAGGGAATGCTCGAGTCTACAACAACGACAACAGACCAATACAGAAAATTGATCATTGATAGCACATTAGTAACATAGTCCCTATTATTGTTGTTATATTTATATACCACTTTTCAACACAGAAGTTCACAGTGGTTTAAATAACAGAGTAATGAGAAAATGGTTCCCTGTCCCCCAAAAAACTCACAGTCTAAAGAAAGACACAAGAGAGACATCAGCAAACAGCGCTGAAAAAGTTGCTCTTCTGGAATGAATGGGGGCATTTACCTTCCACCTGCTGAATATAAGAGGATCGCCATGTTAAAAGCTGTTTCTTTGCCCAGTTAGTAGCAAAGTGTCTAGCATTTCTGTAGTCAAGATCATCAAGATAAATGACTTTAGAGACTTATTTCTGTTCCTACATTTCAGTGTTTCCCAAACTTTTTTGACCTGCGGCTCCCTTGACCATTGGCGACCATTATCCGCGGCTCCCCATTACATGATGTTGATGCCTGCCAATTGGCATTGCACTGTTTTCCGAGAGGATTCCGTGGCACTCTGCGGCTCCCTTGGCTGGTTTCCACGGCTCCCCTGGGAGCAGCGCCTCCCAGTCGCGCCTCCCAGTTTGGGAACCACTGCTATATTTCATTACCCTTGCTTTTATCCCTTTCCCTCCCTTTGTGGTGTCCCTTGTGTCACTATCTAGATTGCAAGCAACTTGGGAACAGGGACCTGTCTTTTCACCCTATGAACAGCACATTGATGGTGCTAAATAAATAGATACGTTCATCACAATGCTGCCCCAGTGGAACATATGTACCATTATGACATCTGGGTGCAATTACAAACTCGTATTGTCTATCATAGATGTTAATATTTATCATTGTGTAAAAACATAATCCCAGGTTGTTATTGTTATTGACCAGGTATATAGTGCTTATGGAATGGGTTTTACAGCCGTCTGTTGTCACACATACCCCTCGCTACACTGAGTTAGTTCATTTTAGTTCCCATTCTTTAGGTCAGGAATTGAGACTGTGGGATTGTGAAGAGCTCATGGGCAACATAGGACTTGAATTGTTACAATCTCGCAAATCCACATCACTCTAGCCACTATGTATATATAATAGATGTATTTTTTTAACTCTTCACTTTCGTTCTGTTTTCTTCAGAAACGAGTATGTAGAAATTTGGAGGCTGTTCCACAGGAGATCAGCGCTTGCCACCCACCAAGCAAATGTACCTTGGATTACTGGAATATGGAGCAGGATTGGAAAGAGAAAGATTCCACTGAATTGTTTAGTCCTCAGATTATGAAAGAAAAGCCAAATTCCATGGTATGTTTTATGCAGCCCAAATCCATGCTTTTAGCAGAAGATGTTAATATATTTCATAATAAAAACGTCAAAGAATGGTTGTTTCTTTGAGAATTTTGTGTATGTGCTTGTTAATCAGATATTTCCGGATAATGAAACCAGAACTGCTGCCCAGCCTTGCCCAAGATGTATTGCTGGAGAGCCTGTAAGTATATTAACCTTCTTACTCTGACATAAAAGATAGGCTTGTTCTTAAATATTAGAGCCATAAAACATAAAGTTAATAAAAAAAAATCCCGCAATTACATTTCTCAGGGATAAAGCATGTAAATAAAAGAGGCAGATTGATTTAGCTTTTCCTCGGTATGCTAGCAGAGTGCAAACTAATATGTTTCCTGCATCAGGTTGAAAATATAGAGAGTGTGAGCACATTTTTCAAACACACTCCAGAAAGCAGAGTTTAGTCACGTAAATGAATCTCAATTCAAGTTGAAAAGGCACAGATGATTCTATCCCAGGAATACAGTATGTCCAGTTACGAGACATTTAATATCTGTCGACAGATTGTTAGAAATGTTCCCACAGGTGGATAAGTACATCTTGCTTTTAGATATTTTTGGTCCGATCCATAACCCAGCTCAGGTGAAGATTTTTTGGGTTTAAGCAAAGTTATTCCCAGTAAAGAATGTCTCCAACCCAGGTCCATGTGTGCTGCACCACAAAAGAGATGATTTCTTCCTGCCCTTCATGCATCTGCCTCACGTACTTATATAATGTGTGAGTAGGCCCCCATTTATGCTCTTTGTCTCTTCTTCAGTATCCCAGCAGCCAGTTGAAAAAACAGTGAATGCTCTTGGTTGTTCTGTGGAAGCAACTTTAGACGTTTGAGAAGCAGAGGCAAAATAAAGCATGAATGAACTCTTCCTGTTTTTGTGCTTCTACATAACATGTGAAGCAAGAACTTGCACATCTCCCACCCACCCCATGTGAGAAGTTTCCTGGAAAAATAGGTGGCACATAAGAACACTGTGCTGACATCTCTCATCTTAGTTTATATGGACAGCTGATCTTAGTGAATGGTTTCTTCTGCTATGAATTAACTAGTGGAATTGCCACAAGATATGGTGGTAGCCGTTATATTACTGTAGATGGTTTAAAAAGAAGGTTTAGATAAATTAATGGAGGCTGACAATGACTAGAAAATGCTGGGGGGAATTATTGCAGCTGGCTATCACTGTGATACCCAACTTTTCAGGGACATCTTGTGGACTACTGGGGACAGAATGTTGAGCTAAGTGGTCCTAAGTGTGGACCTTAGTCTGACTCGGCAATCCTATTCTTATGCTATTATGCAGACAGGAATGGAGAGTAATCTTAGTCCAGAATATGTTTATGGAACCTAACCCATATGGCAACAAAAATGCAGAGGGGTAGGATGGGATGGGGCGGGGGGGAGCGCCCCAGGCAGCAGGCGGGGGAACATCAAATCGGAGGCTGGGGGCATCATACCACTGGCAGCGGCGATACAGGCGGCGGCAGAGAACGCTGCAGCGGTGATACAGGTGGCGGAAAGGCTTGGAGGAGCCTGCAGAAGGCTCCTGCCACCGCCGCCACGCCACGTTTGTTTTATCCCACTCGCTCCCGCCCAACCCCCAAGGGATGTTTGGCTCCAGCTGACGTCAGGGGCAGGGTGAGTGATATCAGCGTCACGATGAGGGGTAGCTGGCGTGATGCCAGCTACGCTACTGTAAAATTGGTAACAAAATCAGTAACCTTAATAAACCTGGAAAGTTCTAGCTATGAAGTTAAAAGGAGATGATGACTCTGTTTTCTAATAATTGGTCTGCAGTTGTCTACAGCCCTCTGTAGACTCACTCTTAAAAAATAATAAAACAATTAATCTTAAAAATTAATCTTAAAAATAATTTAAAAAAATCTTTTTAAAAAACATAGCTAAAACTGGCCAGGTTTGTTGTGGTTGCTGATATTGTTGCTATTTGTTTATTTATTTCTTATTCTCTATATGTTACATATTTGATGAGTATGATAATTCCAGCTTTTAATTCATGCATATACTGTATTTATTTCATTTCAGGGACATTTTGGCCATATGATGGGTTTGTAGACGCTGTAAGGATATTGATGCACTGATACTCCATAACAAACTACTATATTTATGAATTTTTGAACAACAGTTTTCTATGCGCCCCTTAAAACGTCTGAATGTAGGTTGTAGGGTGTTGTTGTTTTTTAATGTCATCAGAACAATTCCATTTTTCTTTACTTTTTTATATTCTGGACTATGTTAGCACTTCAAAAGATGGTTCAGCTTGATGATTCCCCCCCCCACACACACACACACATTTTTCAAGAATGTAGGATGTTAGCCACAAGATGTGGAAATGAGTCTTTTCATTTCATATAAGTCTGCAATTCTGTACACAGTTACCTGGGAGTAAGACCCATTGAACTCAATGAGACTTACTTCTGAGTAGATATGCATAGGATTGTGCTATCAGTGCATATTCAAAATCTGATGAATGTCAGCATTCATACAAGAATGCAGAGTATTTCAGATGAATTTTGTAAATGCTCACCTGTATATATTCCCACTTGGAAGGCACACAAGAAAATGTGGATAATCACTTTTAGTTGCTTGTCAACATTCACTGATGTACGTCTGAATTTTCACTAATTCACGATGGTTGTCAACATTCATATGTTGTGAATGTCATCATTCACCAGATTTCAGACATTCATTGTAACACACTCAAAAAATAGATATATTATTGATTGTGGTTGCAGTGCTTTGCCTTTCTGACTTTGTAAACTATCTTTGTACTTGGGATACCTTGAGATGCCACTTTTGAAAATGGTATCACCAAGTCAGTAGACCCAGGTTGTTGCCAGAGAGGGTTTGATTCAGTGAACCACATGTGGTGCTAACTCTCACTGTCAGTTGTGGAAGTCAAAAAATTACAAACTATTCCATAGCAGACAATGACAAACTCTAGCTGGCTTGTGGTACTTATTCACTGGCATATGCCTAACAATACATGCCGACCATCCTGTAAGACCCGACTGTATTGTGAGCAATCACATGTATAACTGACCATATTTTATAAAAAGGAATATCACATCTTTAACGTGTCACATCAGAACTGGGTGCTTTATTTCTACTCAAATCGAAAAAACATGAAATAGAAGATTAATTCAGCTTGTGGTTCCTTGCTTGATGCTTGTGAACATTATTTTAATTTGCATGTTTGTTGGAAATGCTATAAAATGTCCTCAACACTGCTGAAGTTATTTTAGAGTTCATGATTAAATCAATCTCTTCTTTAAAAAAAAAAACAACCAGGGCATAAGAGTGTTAATCATATTTTGTATACTTTTTTGTGATTTGTATTTCCCAATGTTTAATGTAGGACTCACTTGTACCAAGTGTTGAGGTCATTTGTGGAGCACACTGCCTCATGGGAGACATTGAGCAGTAATGAAATTTCCCCTTTCCACTACTACCCCACAATGGTAGAGCACAGGGAGTGCAGCCCAAATACTCAGGTTGTGGTTTAACTTTGGTTCCTTTTCCTTTGCCAGTCTCTAGGAAAGGCTAAAAGGGAGGGATCACTAAGGACAGAAGGGTCCTTTCTGCTGTTTTGTTTTTCTGTGGAATGGCCATAGCTTTTCACTCAATTCTGGATACAAATCTTCTAAATATCAAGTCACTTGTGTTTGCTGCAGGACTCCAAAGGGCAGCAGGGGGTTGATCAGGACAGAAGCCACACTGCCTTATCAAATGGGCAACTGGATGCTTCATTCTCACAAAACAGGACTCCTTTCCTATCTCTTTGCCTAGTGCAGAGATGCTGTATCCCCCGTTTCCTGTTTTTAAGCAGGAGGCATCTAGTTTCAAAGCACAGGCATTTGGGAAAAATTGGCAGATGGGGATTGCAAAACAGAACACAGAGATTTGCTTCCATTTGCAGCTCCCCTCTTTCAGCCCCCCTCAAAGCCTTCGACTGCTAAATAAAGAAGGGGACTGGGGACAATCCAAAGCTTCACATTTGCAGGGGTTTCCCATCCTCCTCTAGGGAGTGAAATGCTCTCTGAGCTCAAAGGAATTTCTCCTTGTATCTCTCAGTGATAAGAACAAGGGATCTCTATGCAAGCTTTTGAGCTGTTGAATTTCAGACAGAGATTCCATAAACAGTTTAGAAATTCATCCCTGATCAATGTCTACAGAAACACCTTACATGGTTGGCCTTTGTTGGTGAAAAGTACCTACCGGTACCTCTCACCCTATCTTTTAAGATGTGACTGAATCTTGATAAAAGGGCTGTATTTTCTTATAAGATATATTCAAGAAAGTGTGTGCATATTTTCTTAAACATTGGAATCAGAATGTATTTGATTGTATCCTAAATTTAGAGCACAATCCAGTGCAACTTTAGAGCGGTGGAGCGAGTGCTACGCCACTCTAAGCTATTGCAAACGTTCCATAAAGCACGTTTGCAACAACTCACGAGTAAGGTTTGCTGATACGGAGGCCGGCAGCCCTCACTCCGGCTCCAGATCGTCCCTGCGGCCGCCGGAGAAGGTAAGGAATCCCCCGGCGGGGGCAGTTTAGGCAGCGAGGGAGCGAGCCATTGGCTGAGCCGGCCGGGGGGGGGGATGGTGGCCACCATATCCCTGTCCTGTTCCCGGGCCAGCACGGCCTTTACACAGCCTCCTCGGACTTATGCCAGCTAAATAGCTGGTGGAAATCCAAGGAGGCCCATTGGGACCTCCCCGCGCTACACCAGGGGAAGGGGACAAACGGGATAGGATCCAGTGGGCGACCCTGGGGCCACCCCCGGATATTTACGGTGGATTGCACTGTTAGTCAGTGCTGACTAACCTTCTTATAGTGCAAGCCTATCGTATCTACTCAGAAGTAAGTCCCACTGAGTTCAGTGAGGCTTACTCGCAGGTAAGCGTGCTGCAGTCCTTTACACACTTACCTGGGAGTAAGTCTGTTGAACACAGTGGGACTTAATTCTGAGACTTTGTGTTGAAAAGCAGTATATAAATACTGTTAATAATAATAATAATAATAATAATAATAATAATTAATAAACATGTATAGGATTGTGCTGTTAGTCATGTAATTAAACTTGAGCTATAGCCATTGTAGACATTGAAAAAAATGTGAATGACGACGTTTTCCAGTGAGCTTTTATCATTTATTGGTTGTGTGTAAAAGTTACCAGTAAAATAGCATAAAGGGAGAAACCACTGCAAGCAAACAGAGAATAGAGAGGGCAAAACCAGACCCAATTCTGCTAAGGATAAAGCTTGTAAAAACAACCACCCGTGAATACTTAGCATCAGTCTTGTAATTCCATAGGTTTTTAGTTGAGCTACTTGATAACAACAATAAACCCAGTAAATGAGACTTTTGGATGCTTCAAGCCATGGAAAATTCACTTTAATATATATTGTGCAATCCCACATATCCTCACTTTCAATATCTTTTGTTTGCAGCCATCTTAATATAGCTTACAATGAAGTGCTAATATTAAGGAGAAGATGTGCAATATTTTGAGAAATAACTAGTCATTACTAGTACCGTAGTAACCAAGTAGTAGTGGAAACACAGTTGTGTTGCCATTGTAGGGGTTTAAAGACTGTGTTGTTCTAATCACTAACTCAGAGTAGTCCCAATGAAGTCTTAAGCCAACCTAAGAATAATTGGCTCAAAGACAACGAGCAAAGGAACCATTCATATGCCCTAGCAATGTAGGACTGAGTGTATAGGACCCACATGTGGCAAGGGAGCAAGATTGTCAAGTGCACAAGACCCACTTGTAGGTCCACCTGGCAGAGGCCAGTGCAAACAGTCCCAACTGGCAAATTTAAATAAATAATGACCTCTCAAAATCAGGACCTGTCAAAAAGTTCTATTGGGAAACAATAGATTTTCCCTTGTTTCCCATCAAGGCAACATGGCCTAACAGGGCCATAATACACAGACCTTTGAAATCTCTAATTTTGTTTTGGAAAGCTATGAATTGTTTTTAAGAGGGTTTATGTACTAGATTGGTTGTGTACTATGTTTATGTACTAAAGTTTATGTACAATAGAGCAGTATTTATGCAGACAGTATGAAAATTTAATCTTAAAGGTTTTTAAAAAATATTTTAAAAAATAATTATATTGATTTTTTTTAATTTTACAGAAAAATATTGTTTATCACCCAAAAAGTGTTTTGAGAAATGTCATCCTTATCCGCTTCTGAGTTTATAATGATGAACCTTGCAAATCTATAGATATATTGCATAATATTGCCCCTTTTGTACACAAGACTTATATGACTGCAAAAATGTAAGATAATGTATAGGTTTTTACCACTTCTTAATTCATATTTGATACAACTGAATTTTTATTTGAACTTCCAAAAACTTTGTATTTTGTAAATCACATTTTATTTTTAAAAATGGACACATTAAATAGTATCTTTAAAGGCTGACTTTGTTTTTATTCTATTTGTCATTCAAAAAGCCAGGTTATTTTTTTTAATATGCTTAAAAAAAATTAACCTTCTCCCTGAAGTCTGGCTTGAACACTTGTCATAGACAGATGCTGTTTCCTGTCTTACTGCAGACAATTCCAGTTGTCTCTGTTTGATCGCATGTTACCAGCTGCCATCCTCCCACAAAGCTTCATGGAGGTATTGCATTGAAAGAAATGCTGCAGACTTGGAAGCTGATACAGTATATCACTTGTTGACATTTTCCAATATGGTGGGATTCTAGAAGAAAAAAGGGTGAATTTATACAATAAACAGTTGTATCAGAGGAACAAGTTAAAATTTCCCATGTACTTCTCATATCGTAAACCAGTCTTGAAAAGGTGGCCACATGTTCTCAAAACTATTGTTCTTATACCATGATTACATATATACTGTATAAGCAACAAGGGTCCACTCACAAGAAAGATTTTCCATGGGACAATGGCAGGGGAAATGACTATAGGGTGATGTTTCTTTGACGTATATGATCATTCCTGTAGGGCAGACAGACAGTGTGATAGAATCTGCAGTCATAACTTTTTTTTCTGCTTATCCAGAGCTTGGAAGTTGCAGGGTTCAAAAGTCACTGTAGAATGTGGAAAAATCTGAGCATCCCAAGTCACTTTTACATGGAAGTAAAAACATTCAAGACTGAGGTTTCAGTTTCATGACAAGGCCACTTCATTCCCAGACTTTTGTTTTGGCTTGTTTTCATTTTTAGTTCTTTCTTGTCAGGCTAGAATTTCTCAGTCTGCATTCCTCAATCCACTTTCTCCAGGAATTGACCTGTACTGGATTCCCTGGGGTAAGTGGTTTGACCTCAAAGGACTCTTTTCAGGATTTCAGGTCTCAACTTTTTCTTTTGAGGTTTGTTTTGTTACCATATTCCAAAGTCTCCTGATAGATCTACCACAGGCAAGTCTTTCGCTTCAGCATCCTGTTGAAGTGGTATACAAACACCTCTTCTGTTGCCAGGTGCCCCTATTAGAATATTACAGCCACAGGTATTAAACAGTTGGGCTTGTATGTGATACATTCTGAAACTTTACTGGATAATGATAACTGGTTGTACCGTACCATTTCATCGCCCTTTGACCGCTCCTTTTACATTTTTCCTCTATCCCTGTGTGTGTGTGTGTTTGTGTGTGTGTGTGTGTGCGTGCGTGCGTGCGCGTGCGCGCGCGCGCACCTGCAGGTAACACTTCATGCATTTCAGCTTATCCTGAAATAAATTGGTTATTTAAGGTGATGCATGAGTCTTTGTTTTTGCTGCAGTAGCCTAACAGACAGTAAATTCTGAAACTGAATGTGCCAAGAAAGTGAAATCATCAATGCACTATAATTGAGGTTTAATGGGTACTTGACTAATTTTAAATGGACCTGATTACTTTGTGTTGCTCAGCCTGAATTATGAATAATAGTAGTTGGGTTGACCTGAGGATGGGAGAGCAGTAGAACGGCTGCAGATAGCTTCAGAATGGCTGGGAGAGTTTTAGCAAGGCATTCTGGGGCACTACTAGTGTAATAATACCAGTTTCAGAATGGCTGCGGATGCAATGAATGGCCGCAGATGCAGCAAATAGCTTCAGGTTGTATTATAACTTCCAGGTACTGGCAGAATGCAGGAGCGCAATGGGGGGAATATGTGAATCGTGGATAACAAGCCACGGATATGGGACCTGCAGATACAGGGGAACGACTGCCCTTGTAAACCATGCCCCATAATTCCAGATATAAGGGGAAACACTAAATACTTTTTGGGATAATGTATGACATTCCACATATGTTCTAAGGTACTTTTACTTCACATTACTTCTGACTTACCTTATGCTCTAGCTTTATGTCTTTAAGGTTTCTATAAGACACAACTCTTCAATTAGGACCAACTTCATTTAATCTTGTCTTGACAAGTTTGAGTGGCATTTTTTTTCCTTGTTGAATCAGGCTGTACTTGTATGTGAGTATATTGTTGTTACTGGAGCAGTATAGAAAACACCACATGATATTTGCTTGCAACACAGGGTGTCATTCATGAGTTATACATAAATGGCAGCTTTACATATTTAAAGGGAACACGAACTGCTTCATATCTGAAGTATGTTTCCCAGGGGGTACCACCACCATTTGATCTATTTTTGATTAAAATGTAAAAATTAAAAATTAAATCAAATGGTAGTAGAACTCCTTGGGGAAAACATACTTCAGTTATGAAGTATTCCCTGTAGCAACCTTGAAAATCTTACAACTGTATTGTCTCATCTGTAGGTGGTCCTTTTATGTCACACATAATTAAAATGAATTGCTGTTAGAGAACCCATACTACTGCATACAGATTTATGAACCTTGAGGCACCTCCATTCAGATGTAAACAGTGATATCACAAAGTAACTGCGAGGGATAAACAGCATGAGGATAGGTATCAGTGAGTAAGACATTTCCCTGTGCTGTAAGAGGAAAGACCAGGTGCATGTCATAAAACATTATGTATACGTCTAGTAAAAAAGCATTTCCTGAACAAGGATAATAATACAATGTGATTAGCTTATGCTGCCTTTGCTGTGCCACTCAGTTCTGTCTTCTTCAGCTGAAATAGCCTAAGAACTTTTAATGTATAAAACAATGGCTAATATGTCACCAGGAAAAAAAGATTGTGAAATTGGATTTACTAAGAAAATTGTACTTTACAAACACAAAGGCTGCTTGTGTGTATCAGGATATGTGGATGTACCGTATATTTTGATAAGATTAGGGAGTAAGCAGGGATTAAAAATGGGACTATGGAATTTGCATTCCACATTTCACAGATCTGAAAGACCAAGTCTTGCATGTGGTTTTCTTTGGGGTGTTTACTTTTTTTTTTTTTTTTTTGTCAGGTACTAATCTCTGCCTGTAACAATGATTTGTGGCTCTGTGGTTGAACTGAGGCTGGAGTCAAAACTTGTCAAGCATGTACTGAAAGTGTTGAGAGGGCCTTCTCTTTGGTGGCCCACAGATTTCCTTGGGAGGTCTGCATGGCGCCTGATCTGCTCACCTATTGGTGTTTATTGATGAGCTGGCTTTTCAGCAGCCTCTTTTTGTTGCACTTAAGTATTTATTTGCTGGCTTTTCTGTTTTGTGATTTTAAAAAAGTTGTTTGATTTATTATTTTAATCCTTTATAAACTACCTTGGGTTTTCTTTTGATTGGAAGGGTGTGGTGTAAATGTTCTAAATCTAGACATAAATATGGAGAACCACAAATAGAGTTGCTTAAATATTGTAAAATGTTCGTGGCGTGGTGTTTTTTTTTTATTTAGAGGAGTTCTAGAACTTCACTAGAAAAAAATGGGCAGCGTCCAGCCAAAGTTTCTTATTTTCAAGTCCTATTACACTCTGAGACATGCACTTAAACATTTAAACATATGCTTAAAACGCTCCTATTGGAACCAACAGGACTGAAAAGTATTTAATTAACTTTGACAGGATTTTGCCTGTTATAAATACTCCATATCAGTCAATAGGAAATTTTGAATTTAGTATACTTATAGTTAAGGGCAACAGCCTGAAAATTGGCTTTGGAAATGTTTCTTTACAGAGCATTTCTGAAAATGAATAATCAGCCTGAAGACCTTCTAAAAATCGTAGAATCAAGAGTGACAAAAAGAGGCTAGGGAGTGCCATGGTGCACAAGTAACTTCTGTGTATAAATGTGTGTGAAGCTTGCAAGAAGAGCATAATGTCTACAAATCTCCAATACATTTGGACAGACTGGGAAGCTGCAGCCAATGATGACATTCCTGTGTTTGTACACACAAGTCCTCTTCTCGTGCTCCCCTCCACATGTTCCATCTATGTGTGAATTTGAACGTAGTAGGTGTGACGTGGCCATGATCCAGAAAGTTAAGCAAGAGGTAGGAAAGAGGCTCTTTCCTCTTCCTAGATCAACTGGGGCCTGTTCACACACACACACTGGGAGTAGGGCCCATTGGTGGTTTAGTGGTTAAGACGCTAAACTGCAGACCAAAAGGTAGGCAGGACAGCAGTTTGAGACCTGTGTGCCGCGTGATGGTGTGAGCTACCGTCTTCGACCCTAGCTCCTGCCAACCTAGCAGTTTGAAAGCAAGAAATTGCAAGTAGATTAATAGGTACCACCTCAGTGGGAAGATAGCAGAGTTCTGTGCGCCTCGGCGTTGAGTCATACCGGCCACATGACCACGGAAGCGTCTTCCGACAGCGCTGGCTCTTGAAGCGGAGATGAGCACCACCCCTAGAGTCGGTAATGACTAGCTTTCGAGCTAGGGGAACCGTACCTTTACCTTTTAAGGCCCATTGAATACAGTGGGACTTGCTTTTCTATGTAAAGCTGCATGGGATTGTGCTATAAGTATCAAAATACCCCTTCTTAGTAGTGTTCCTATTGAGCACTACCTATATGGTGACCATTGTGTTCCATGCAAATGTAAACCAAGGGATGCAGCAGACTTCAAAATTACTATCTACTCAACAACCAAATCATTGCTGCACCTTCTGACAGTGCTCCCTTTAGAGCTCATCAGCTGAGGAATGTTATTTCTGGCAGTGTTCAAGCCCAGGGCTATTCATTACATTCCACACTCTCCTGACTTGTCTTACAAAAGATGGGGAATGTATCTTATAGTAGTTTGCAGGCTATCATTTTCATTAATAATCTGATCCATGTCTTTGAATTATTTTAGTAATTACTTCACATAAAGGAGACTACCACATATGATTGCAAATATGTCTTTGTTTTCATTGTCTGCTTTTGTGGGAGAATAGCAAATGTCTGAAGTTCTTGACGTTGTTAAACAATGTGTAAATAATGTTCATTTAGGTTTCCAAATGTCTTCGTCCGACCCCCAGAGACCTACAACTTAGCAATGCAACACTCTTAGCAAACTAATCAGCACACGGTTTGAAGTTTTAAAATGAATAACACTGTTTGCATACTGAAAATGTTTCTGGAAGTTTGTGTGGATAGTTTGGCAGTTTCTGTATGTATCAAAAATAAGAAACACACTATTTCAGGTCTCCTGTACTAGTTAAAAATGTATCTATATAAACTAATAGACCTATGCGCAGCTTAGCCATGATCCAAAGAAGTGGGAAGGCCATTTAAAACATCTACTTCCCCTGTTGTCGCACTCATATCTCTTTTAGATTACTTTTTGAGCCTTCGGGAAGGGACCTGGTTTTTTTTTCCCCACTCTGTGTAAACCACCATGTATATGGATGGTGCATTCATAACAAATAATTTCAGTAAAATATTTGAAATAACTGTGACTCAGGGCACAATCCTGGGGAAGTAATGAATGTTGTCGCAAACGTGCCGTAAAGAATGTTTGTGATGACTCAAAAGTAAAGGAGGCTGGCGCAAGGCCGGCCTCACTCCATCGCTGGACCAAGGAAGCGGCCGCCAGAAGAAGGTAAGCGCTCCCCCGGCGGCCGCGTGGGCGGTTCAGCGGGCGAGGGAGGGGAGCCATTGGAATAGCCAGCCTGGGTGGGGACGGGGGATGGCGCCCGCCATATCCCTGTCCCTACCAGGCCGGCTAGGCCGTTACACGGCCTCCTCCCCATTGGGCTGGCCCTGGTTTCCTCCCATGGAATGGGACAAGCATCCCCTTTCCCGAGTAGACCTCCGGCCCACCGCTTGGCAGGCAGCCTTGGGCTCAGAATCCAGTGGGTGGCCCTGGGCTGCTGGCTGGATCCTTACTCAGGATTGCACCGACCATCTATTAGCAGGTTTGTGGCCTTGAACCACAATTCAGAAAGCTCATTTATGTGTGTGGACATGATCCTTGCATGCATATGAACTTTCCTTGAGTTCTTGACCACATGTATTCCATACTCGGAATAATTAAAAGAAGGATTGAGAATAAAACGGCCAATATCTTTATGCCCTTGTACAAATCGATGGTAAGGCCACATCTGAAGTATTGCGTCCAGATCTGGTCACCACACCTCAAAAAGGATATAGTTGAATTGGAAAAGGTGCAGAAAAGAGCGACCAAAATGATTCGTGGGTTTTCTCTGTGCCAGGTGCAAGGAAGTGACAACAGGAAACAGGTTATCTTGTTGGCTATGTGCTCCTTGAGGCATCTGGTGGGGCCACTGTGAGATACAGGAAGCTGGACTAGATGGGCCTTTGGCCTGATCCAGCAGGGCTCTTCTTATATATAGCCCAGAGAGACATAGGCAGAATATTGTCCAAGCATTGACGAGGCTGGGACTTATTTCGCTTTAATAGTATAACATCATCATGAGCTCTTAGACCTCTGTCTGGGCCCTTTATGGCACTGCAGCCCCAACATGCTTTTGAAATACCCTACTCTTTACACACTGTAAGAAGAGCCTGACAACATTCATGGGGGGGGGGGGTGAGAGTCAATGCCCAGAAGAACAAAAGTCCAGTTGCATGCCTAGATCTGTTGCATTATGCCAATATGAGTTCTCTGAATCCCAGTTTTGATCTACAAACCAGTGCATTATTAACAGCCCAATCCTATCCATGCCTACTCAGAAGTATGTTCCATTGAGTTCAATGGGGTATACTCCCAGGAAAGTGTTATAGGATTGCATCCTAATGGCCTAATCCTATTTGGGCCTTGCACTGCAGGAACTTGCATTCCAGCAGTGGAAGGCCCTTTGCAGTGGTGTGAAAGCCGCACCACCATCGCATGCTTCTGGGCAACTGCCACAAATGGGCAGAGGTGCAGTATTCACGCCAGCGGCTCCAGGAGGCCCCGCCAGTGCTTGTAAATTGGTGGCAGGGAGGGGGAGGTTCAGAGGGATTCTGGGGTGGGGAGGGAAGGGGGTGGGCAGGGTGACCAGATACAATGGAGGACAAAGTGCTTATACTTTTAACCATTGTATAGAAGAGGGAATTTTAGCAGGTGCAGCTCATAATGGAAGGGTGCAAAAAGCTGCACCTGCCAAAATTCTATTTTCTATACAGTGGTTAAAGGTATAGGCACTTTGTCCTCCATTGTATCTGGTCACCCTGGGGGTGGGAAGGAGGAGCGAGGGAGTGGATCCCAACCCCAGCAACTTGCGCCTGTCCCCTCTTTCCCAGACCACATTGCCCCTTTCTTTCATTGGACTTATGCCTTGTGCACCCAAGGAAATGCATAGGCAGCCAGAAGGCCTACCCAGAGATAAGTAAGAAATAGTTTTGCTTACCTCTGGTTGGTCTTCATAGTTTTGCTTACCTCTGATTGGTCTGCACCCCCCCAAAAAAAAATTGGATTTAGCACAATGTTGGGGCATAAGATGGCTGTAGGTGTGCTTAAGTCACAATGGGTAGCAGCATTCATAGTAACTCTTCCTCCAGAGCAAGAGTATTTTGCTCTGGAATGTGCTACTCTAGATGCTACTCAGTACTTTTAGTGATTTTAGTAGCATTCAAGCATCCTTAACTGTGAACTAGATTGGACATTGTTTGGTTGGTCCAGTTCTCTTAAATAACCTAATATTATCAACAGAGTCTTACGGCACCTTAAAGAGTCACACATTTATTTCAGCATAAGCCTTTGTGGACTACAGCCCATCACATGCACGAAGTCTTATCCCAAGATTCTCTTATTATCCTAATATACCCAGTTGTCTGTTATCCTGATGTTCTAATGTGTTATCCTAATAGTCTCAGCTGCCTAAATGAGATTTTCAAGACAGCTACAAAAGTGAAGAGATGTTGAAAATGTTTCTCATATATTTGCTGAATGAAAGTGAGAAGAAAAAGGACACATCCATGCTTCTGTATTCACATCTTCCACACCACAATACAAACAGCGCAGTCCTGCCTGGATCTGCCAATCCTGGATCTGGCCAGTGGCCCATGGCCATCCACCGGATCCTGTGCACCGGCGGCCAGGCTACCGCCGGGCCGGAGATCTACTCGGGGGAGGGGATGCTTGTCCCCTTCCCCGAGTGTAATTTCAGGTCGGCCTGACCAGCCTCCTCAGATTTCCGCCAGTGAAATCGCTGGTGGAAGTAGGAGGAGGCCGTGTAATGGCCCAGCTGCCCGGCAGGGACCGGGATATGGCCGAGGCCATCCCCCTCCCTGGCCAGCTGGACCAATGGCCCCCCTCCCTCGCCCAGCTAACCGCCTCCCCCGCCCACCGGATCCTGACTTACCTGCTCCAGCGGCCACAAGGGCTCTCCGTCGACGGAGCAGGGGAGGCCGGCCTCTGTGCCGGCCTTCCCTGCTCTCGAGTCATCGTGAACGTGATTTACGGCACGTTCACAACAACTTCCGGTGACAGAACGCTCGTTCCGTTGCCGCACCTTCCGGTAGGATTGCGCTGAAAGGGTGTTAGTTTTCACACAATAATATTGCAATCAAGTGCATGTCTACTCAGAAGTAAGTCCTACTAAGTTGCATGGGAATTATTCCCAGACAAGTGTGTATAGGATTGCAGCCTAAGTTGTGTGGTATTGTCAACACAAGAGGGAGACTTTTGACTAGTATAGGTTTTATAGTGTATGCTCATCTACAGTAAAGTTTTTTTTTTTAAGTCTACAATTTATAATGTGACGTACTTGGACTGTTATTTTTTAGATTGTGGGAGTGATGCAAACATGTATCAAAAACCTGCTTCTACCAGTGCTTTCTGCTTCCAACAGCAATGCATTGGAAGCTAGCGGAATTGTGTGTGGGGATTGAGCGAGAATACATTTCTATGTTGATAACAATGGGACTATCATAGCCACCTCAACCTCAAACAGCAGATATAATTTTAACACAGAAAGAGGAACCAGCCAGATCACGAAGAGAAGCAGCCCAATCCACAGAGATGCTGAACACAGACCAAGTCTTCAAACCAAACTGAAGCCTGAGTCTGGCATCTTGGGAGCCCCTCAAGCCAGAGACCCTTAAACTGAGACCCCCAGAATCTATTCCTTCTAAGCCAGGTTCTTTTGTCTTCCTCCACACCAGAGGCTGAATGAAAGTGAGAAGTCTTCCTCCACACCAGAGGCTTCCTCCACACCAGAGGCTTCACACCAGAGGCGTCGCTACCCCCGTTGGCGCCCAGAGCAACGGGGGGGTTGGCACCCCTATAATTCAATATCGCCGCGGGCCTTCAGAAGGCCCCGGGCAGCCGGCCGGGGAAGACGTCCCCGAGCCGGCTCTCCCGATTGAGGGGGCCGGAGACTCGAGTCGGACTCGGAGACTCGAGTCGCCGAGTGGGACTCGGACTCGAGTCTCCGAGTGGGACTTGGAGACTCGAGTCCGAGTCCGACTCGCGGGCGGGGCAGAGCAGGGTGCCCTTCAGGAGATGGCGCCCGGAGGCGGTGCTTCGCTTGCTCCGCCCTAGTTTCGCCTCTGCTTCACACTCCTTTTTGCAGGGCATGTGCGAGATGAGAAAGCTCTAAGCCACGAATACCCTTCAAAGCACTCCACTCTTCAGCACGGAGGTAAAGCCTGGGAGGTAAAGTCTGGTTCAAGTGGGATATAAGGCCTCAGGTGAGCTCCAGACTTGATTGGAGCAAGTTGCCAGTTTGGAGCTGTCTGAGGTGCTGCAGCTCCAGCACAACCCGCTATCCTGACTAACTGAGGCCACGTTTGTCACTCAACTTCCTTGCGTCCCGTGGACTCCCACTCTTAGAATGGGACAGGGGCCACCTTTCTAAAATTTAATTAGCATACAGGTGTCTATCAGTGATGAAAGAAGCAACCATATTGCCACATATAATGCATTCAGTTCTCTTGCTAATTGTAGCTATTGCTATCCAGAAACTAATATGTCATTGCAGCAACACGCAAAAAGGTCAAGATCTCTTTTTAAGATCAAGACCCATCAATATTGCAGAAGATCCAGATTTCAAAGATGCATTGGCATTGATTTCCGCTGGGCAGCCTCAGTTGTCTCTAGCCCCTACAGTTTGAAGGAAATCTTTATTTCAGTAATTCTGCTAGCTAAGATTTAGATTCAAACTCGGAGCAAATGTCGATCTCTTGTAAGAGATTTTATGTATTTATTTTTAACTAAGTATGGTATAGGGAAGATGGAGTCAGCATGCTGGTGAAGCCTTCATGGTAGTGGGATAGCCCTTCAGTCTCAATCTACCATTCCGAATTTGTCCTTCTCTTAATCCACAATTTACAGCCCAATCCTGTATCGACATGTTGGCCGGCTGTATCCAATCCTGTATCTAACTGGCCGGCTGTTGCATCCTGCATAGGATGCGGCCCACATCAGCAGGGCTGGGGCTCACCTCAGGGGAAGGGGATGTTCACCCCCTTCCGCCGGTGTAAGCCCTGGCAGTCTCAATGGACCCCCTCAGATGAGCACCAGCTGGCGCACAACCAGGGAGGTCATGTAAGGCTGGCCAGGCCCGGGAAGCACCAATATCCCCTCCCCCTCCCAGGCCTGGCCGGCCAACGGCCCCTCCCCCCCAGCCCACCCTCCCCATCTCCCCATGCCTTCCCACCGCTCGGCTCAGAACATACCTGTGTCCAGCGTCAGGATGGCGTTGAGCAGTGGTGTGAGTGGCACCGGCTTCGGCACCGGCACCACTTACACCACAAGGTGCCGCGAAAGTTATGACACTTTTGCAACACCTAAAGCTAATGGAGACCGCACTCTGCCGGCCTAGAGTTAAGCAGGATTGTGCTCTTAGTGGTTTAATATACCTTTTAAAACAATTAAAAGCTAATTTTAAACAAACAAAAAAACCTGATTACTAATTTACACTGTAGCTTAGGCTTTAAAATTTACGTTTTAGCTTAGTGCCAAAATTGTCTTTAGGCCTAGCCCTAGACAATACAGGATGTCAGCCACTTGTAGGCTGGAATGTCACCATCCTGGTGAAACTAAACAACAGGCAGGTTTTTGCTGTTCTGTGTTAAGCTTAGTAAGTACAGTGGGTACAGTTGCTCCCTTTTGCTCCAAGTCTTGTCCAACACTCAGCTTTGCATGATATTTTTGCTGGATCCCAGGTTCATTCTGTGTCCAGGCGGGAACAGGTCCAATACCATATCATGAGATCAAATGATGGACTATTGGTCATGTTCAATAGAAAACTCTGTCTGGATGGATGAATGCAATACACACAGTCATTTGAGTCAGAAGCATCAAAAATGTCCAGGAGCACAAAGGCAGGAAAAATAGGGAAAACCAATAGAAGAAACTGGATCTGGATAAAACAGGAGTGCACCTGAGATCCCAAGTAGCAACAGAGTATTAGCTCATTGCACAAGTGCAGATCCTAGCTGTCACCTTAAATAGGCAGTGCTGGCCAATCAGATTACAGGGTTCATTATGCCTTGTGGCTGGGACCCATGAAGGAAACTGACATTTTCCAGATAGGTCTGCAGACCCAGTTTGAGGTCCACTGCTCTTGACAGGTGAATCCCTTTCAAAGCCTTTTCTTTCTAGAATGCATTGCAGGTGATATAGATGCACTCCTCTAAGGCATAGTGAAAATTCAGCAATAATGGTGTATTGCATTATAAAATAGATGAAAAGGGGGTTGTGTTCGGTTGCAATGCAAACAGTTGTACAAGGGTATGAAATTCCTTTGTGTCAGATGTCTGGTTATCCAGTTAAAAACCCATCCCTCTTGCTATCACACCAGCTTTTCGCATGAGCTTTAAAGAGTCATTTCTACCCAGCAAATTAACCATGCTTAAATTAAAATAAAGTGTGAACATGTAAAAGTAAATGTGCAAATTTGCTATTTTCGCCCCCATCTCTTCCAGAGCTTTCCATGTGGCTCAGGTGTGGGCCATGTATATACCTGTCAGATGAGCAGAATCAGGCTTGCTCTTTACTGCCAAGAAAGAATTAAGTACAAAATCTTCTGTAGGAAGCAATTGTGAAGTGTGGAAGTTTATAGTCAGGCAAATAAATTGGATTTAAGTATATTACAGTCATAATCTTTTTCTGCCTCTCTCCAGACAGCCTTTGTACATGGAGAAATGAGAATGTATTCGCAGACAAATCTTGACCTGAGGGAGAAGGCTGAGGGAATCTGGATTTTCAATAACATAAGACAATAAAGCTCAGACTTCTAACCTGCTGCAATATGGTAAAAGTATAAAGAGCTTAGCAACTAATAAAAGAAAAGGGTCTTGCAACTCATATTTGAAGATCTAGACCCCAAAAGGACACTCCATAAAGATCATAATAGGTTAGTCAGTATCTAACAGTTACAATGTACCTTGTTGACCAATTGTCTGACAGTTGTCTTCTGTAGGGTCTGGATGTTAATAAGTCTTGCAATGATTTCCTTTGGGTATTTGGCCTCATAATTGTACGTCTACCTGTTGCGACAGCTTGTTATATATTTATTTAATACAAATTTTGTAGGGGTTTATATATATATTTATAAAGGTATAGTGGTATACCTTAGGTATAAGGTATAGTGAATCAAATTATATATTTATTTAATACAAATTTTGGTAGGGGGTTATACACAGAGAGAGAGAGACAGAAAAATGAAATGGAAGGATGCTGTTGCATTACTGAGATCATATGCACACATTGCAAATTTTATCTCCCTCTAAGGTATAGTGAATCAAAAGCTATTATAGTGCAAGGGAGAGGACGTGATCTTAGGGCAAAGAGGATATCCAGATGTGTTTTCCCCTAAGGTCAGAGCACCATCTTCCTCCCTTTCTGTTACACAGGGACTATAAAAAGATTCAATTATCATGACATTTTTTTATTTTTTATTAATAAAACTTGCTCTAAGGCATAGACTAGCTAAATAATATTTTGACAGGTAATGCTAGTGTAAAGCAAGTGTCGCTCACACAGTAAGATCAAGGGAAAACAGATGCATAAGAGATCACCTGCTGGTTTATTCAGTGAAAATGAAGCCTGTTTAAAAAAAACCAAACAAAAAACCCCTGTTCTTCCTAACAAAATAAAGAGCCTCTCTCTTCAGCTTGATCTCCCCCTTAGTGTCGATACACAAACCCTTTATAAAATGCAAATATTTAAAGATTACGCACTTATTTGTAAAACTGCTGCTCTCCGTTGTAAGCTTAGGCGCTGTCTTTTGAATATGCAATATGTGAACGGAATGTTATCAGTTGGACCGCTGCCGTGCCTTTGGAAATTTTTACTGTATTAGAATGGTCTTATGGGTGCTCACATAAATTCCTCTTTTGCGTTCAACCCAGCTGCATTGGCCTATATACTTGCTATTGAGCTAAACCAGATGCAAGAAGTTTGAAAGAAAATTAAAGGAAAATAGTTCCATACCTCCAGCAGGAAAGAGAGGACCTGGAAAGGAGGCAGCCCTATCCTGGCTGCCAGGTCTGCAGGAGAAGACAAGTTGAGGAGGAGAAGGGGAGCCAGGAATTGCCAAAGTCTCTAGCGGGGCCTTGTGTTCTGGCCCTTGTTTGTTCTCTTCAGTTCCAACCATGTATGATATGAACATCCATTGGAACATTTTAAGCTAGATACCTGGCTGAGCATCTTGCACACACAGTTAGGCTTTGAACTGAAGTCAGTGAATGATTTGATGGAATGTTTCTCCTGTACCATAAATTTGTGTGATCATTACAGATAAGTGCAGATTACAGGATGTACAGTAATCCTAACTCAATCTTGAAAGTATTTGGTAGATCTAAATGGTATGGAAAACTAACAGCCCAATCCTATGCATGTCTACTCAGAAGTAAGTCCCATTCTGTTTAATGGTGCTTATTCTCAGGTAAGTATGCCTAGGATTGCTGCCTAAATATTCAGTGCCCAAGAACAAAGTCAGCATATTGTGTGATGCAAAAGCTCATAGAACAACCGTGCTAATGAATGACAAGAACTAAAGTACGCAGATTGTCACAGGATAGAACTGGCATATAAAAAGCTGGGAAATGCAGCATAACTATTGGAGACAAAGATAATAGAGCCAAGAGCCAGACTGCAGAGGTGAAATCAGAAGCTGGCCTTGCACATTACTCATGTTTATTGTGGTGATTGTGTGAATGCTTATTACTTAATATTTTTAATTTTATTTTCTAGTAAGATGGACAGCGGGTGGCACAGTGGGTTAAACCACTGAACCATGAGCTGTCGATCGAAAGGTCGGCAGTTCAAATCCGCGACGGGGTGAGCTCTCGTTGCTTGGCCAGCTCCTGCCAACCTAGCAGTTCCAAAGCATGTTAATGCGAGTAGATAAATAGGTACCACTTGCGGGAAGGTAAACAGTGCTCCGTGTTCCAGCCGCATGCTACGCGCTGCGGCAAGGAGAGTCATGCCGGCCACATGACTACGGACGCGTCTTCAGACAACGCTGGCTCTTCGGCTTTGAAATGGGGATGAGCACCACACCCTAGAGTCGGACGCGACTGGACTTAATTGTCATTTTTACCTTTTTAAGGTGGATATGCTGGATAATCACCTTTAGGTCACCTTTACCTTTTTAAGGTGGATATGCTGGATAATCTAACAGACATGTGCAATCTTAACATGTGGTATGTAAGTACTCGTAAAACGGAAACAGGTGTGTTTTTCTTTATCTATGCTTTTCTTAATTCTTGATTTTTTTCAAAACATTCCATATATTCTTAAAATCCCTACAAAGAATTCTTGTTATAATTAACATACAGTACTTGTCAATTTGTGCAACCCAGTTCGCCCGTGCATATGAGCTAGCAGATTTGCCCTTCGAGAAGATTGTTTATGTGCAAGTGTGTAATTGTAAATTGAAATGCTTGGTAGAGCTTTTGAATGATTTTATTTCACAAGAGAGAACTTGGTCCCAGGTTCAATTGCTGCCAATTGCAGGTAGGGCTGGGAAAGACCCGTTTGGAACCCTGGAGAGCTGCTACCAGTCAGTGCAGACGACGGTAGGCTAGATGGCCAATCGTCTATCTCAGCATAAGACAACTTCCTATGTCTCATTTAGCCCATTGGAGGTACAGATATAGAACTGTATCAATGAGATGTGTTAATATTGTCATTTTGTTGTTTATTCGTTCAGTCGCTTCTGACTCTTCGTGACTTCATGGACCAGCCCATGCCAGAGCTTCCTGGCAGCCGTCGCCACCTCCAACTCCCCCAAAGTCGAGTCCGTCACCTCCAGAATATCATCCATCCATCTTGCCCTTGGTCGGCCCCTCTTCCTTTTGCCTTCCACTTTCCCTAGCATCAGCATCTTCTCCAGGGTATCCTGTCTTCTCATTATGTGGCCAAGGTACTTCAGTTTTGTCTTTAATATCATTCCCTCAGGTGAGCAGTCTGGCTTGATTTCCTGGAGTATGGACTGGTTTGATCTTCTTGCAATCCAAGGCACTCTCAGAATTTTCCTCCAACACCACAGTTCAAAAGCATCTATCTTCCTTCACTCAGCCTTCCTTATGGTCCAGCTCTTGCAGCCATATGTTGCTACGGGGAATAGCATTGCTTTAACTATGCGGACGGACCTTTGTTGTCAGTGTAATGTCTCTGCTCTTAATTATTTTATCGAGATTTGTCATTGCTCTCCTCCCAAGAAGTAAACTGATTTCCTAAAAAAACAATTCTTATTATCTATCTTTGCCTGCAGTCATCAGTCCAGATACTCTGAGTCTTCCAGCTATAATCACAGATGTTTGTAGTCCAGAATTCTGCCTAAGCACAGATTTTTTTAAAATGTAGAAATTGTGATATTTGGTTCAGAATGGCTTCCTAAGAATCTCATTTTTCATTAGAAAAAAATAAAAGAAAGCCGTTTTCTTCAGGTCCAGTGAATGGGCTAGTAAAGTTGCATCTGATGTTACAGAACTGCTACAGCTGCTATACCTGATTGGTCTCTTGAATGGGAGATCATTGGGAACTCACTATAAGAGCGAGATATAAACACAGTCATAACACTGCTAGCTGTGCAAAGATACAACTTTGAAAGCAGTGGCTCTCTTATATTTAGCAGAGGGCGAGCAACTGTCCCTGTTCAATCCAACATAGCATTGCCCCAGCGATAGTTGCTGGTGTCTCTCTCTTGTGCTTCTTTTTAGACGTCATGGCTCTTTGGAGCAGTAGCAGTGACAGTGGCAAAAACTACAGAAATAGGTGGTGAGGGATAGTTGGAGTGAGGACTAACTCCAAACCTGCATTAGAAGTTAAAGGACTGGATTGATTGGCTATACCTTGGTTTGGGCTGCTAGTGCTGTCCAGAATGGTGTGTGCATGTAGCCCCAGTGAATCATATTACCCGTCTCATTGGTGAGATTTTTCTAAATGTCAGTAAAATATCCCCTTCCCTCCAAAAATGTTAAGCATAGACCTTCCTGTTCAGAACTTATAGTTCCAACTGGGATTACCCTTGCCCCAAGATATTAAATGTCACTCAAATACTTTGTTTTCCTGAATAGATTGTGATCTGGTATATAATGTCAAACACTACAGAGTGGAAAAGAACCATATTGTCCTTTGACAGCCTACTCTAGGCTTTACTGTGAGCAGCAGCGTTGGATGTTGTTCTTGGTATAATGGTCAATATACTGTACTTAGGCTTTGTTTTCTCACAACAGAGTGTATTTTGGATTGCAGCTGTTCTGTTGGTCAGAATCTTTGAATAGCGAAAGATGGATAAGCAGAAAAAATTAAATACGAAAGTGATGATAGGCTCAATGTCTCTCATTCTTTCTGTATTTAGTTGCATAAAAGGGCTTGTGATAACCAAATGTAGAGAGATTTGTGTTGTCCAGTGTCTAACAAGAACGGGCACTTGCTAGAACAGACCTTGTAACACTGTCTGGTATAATCTTAACATGTGGTGTTTTTCCAGATAAATGGACAGTTGCTTCGACAGTTCCACTGCTGAAGGTCAATGATCCATATAATTTGTACATTTACAGAAGTATTTCCCTTGCACACTCGGTGGGCAGTGTAAAGTGCCAGACAACAAGTAACCATGCAGAACCAATTGCATTAGTAAACTTGAGACAACCTGCAACCCTCTACATACCTTTTTCTTCTGATAAATTTGAGAATTGGCAGCAAACTCCTTTTCTCTCGCACAGTCTCTTTTGCCCTCCTCACCTACAGTAAAGTGCCCGTCTACCATCCTTCTGGTACATAGATGCCCTGACCAGGAAACACAGCCTGCATGAGGGAACAGGTTTCTGCACGCACAGCTGCTGTACTTGGTAAACACAAGGCTGTTGCACAGGAGACAACAGACTGTATTCGGCGATGAGGAAATGAATGCCTTGCCCCAGTGAATTTCAAGCTGTGTTCTAAGTAGCCTGGGAGTTCTTTGGAAGCTTATCCTTGATGAGAAGATTGGTGAGAGCAGACAAGCTGCCCAGTCATTTTCGGATCTTCACCCTGTAATGCACAGACATCCTAAGAAACTCTGGGATGCACTTTCAGTTTCTTCAGGCAATAGCCCCAACAGGCCTGGCTGAGCCCCATATGAACTGTGAATATGCCCGCCTAGAACATGCCCCGGAATAGAAGGCATAGAGTTTCCTCAAAGACAAATCAGTGTTGAAAAGGTTCCCTGAAGGCAGGACATGTAGAAACCATTATGTGGCATCTTATCTACAAAATAATGCATGCATTATGTGCAGGTATTCTGAGATATTCTGGGACCTGAGGGAGGACACCAAATGCTGGTCCCCCTTGCCAGCAGTGTGTGGTGCCAAATGCCACCCAAAGGCGTCGCTCCGGTAGGAGCGGGGCCATAAGTTTTGCTCCGTCCTAGTCCCGTTTACCGAGCGAGCAGGAGGCGGCCCTGCCCCCTCAGTGTCGGAGCCATTCCCCCGCGGAGAAAGCAGCAGGCAGGGACTCTTGCCTGCTGCTTTCTCCACAGGGGAATGGCTCCGACAGTGAGGGGGTGGGGCCGCCTCCTGCTCGCTCAGTAAACGGGACTAGGACGGAGCAAAACTTACGGCCCCGCCCCTACCGGAGCGACGCCTCTGATGCCACCCTGGTTGCATTCCAGCCTAGTTGCCACTGCTCCTCCTCTTCCTCCTCCCCCCACAACTGCTGGCTTTGAAAACAGGAGAAGAAAGCAGAAGAGGAAGTGTGAAGGAGAGGAGAGTAGTGAGCTAGAAAATCTCCCAGGCTCTAACCCACCACTCTATTCTCCTCCACTTCCTTTTCCACTCCAGTCCTCTCTTCTTTTTCAAATCCAGCATGTGTGGGAGGAGGCATGGGTGTTGTTGGAACATGGCGGGGGGCGGACTGCCAGGGGGTGACGCGTGCATGACGTGCGCCAGGGGGTGACACGCGTACCCCCGCGCGTCACCTGTGCGTCACCCTCTGGAGGCTCCGAGGTCGGGGAGCCAGCCTCGGAGCGTCTGGCCCCGCCAGCGCTCCAGGGCCTTCTGAGAAAGGCCCAATGGCTCAAAACGTGAAGTTTTACGTTTTTCGTGCATGCGCAGTACTTTTCTGAGGGCAAATGGGCAGCCCTTTGCCCTCAGAAAATGTACTGCGCATGCGCGAAAAACGTAAATCTTCACATTTTGAGCCATTGGGCCTTTCTCAGAAGGCCCTGGAGCGCCGGCCGAGCCGGACAAAGAGAGGAGCCGCCAGCAGCGGCAAGTACAGCCGCGCTTGGGGGGTGTTTGGGGGGGTCACCCTAGGGCGGGGGGGTGACAAGCGCCCCCCTGCCCTGGGGTGACAAGTGTCTAGTGACGGCAGTGGGAGGAGGAGCAGCAGCAGCTGAAGAGGAGGCAAACAACTCCCACCCACACCTGCCAATCGGATGCCTGAGGCTCTTGTCTCAGTGTGCCTCATGGACAGGCCAGTTCTGATTACATGGTCTTGTGACCTTGGGCACTGTAACAGGTGTGTGCAGTGAGCATACTGCTGTTCCTGTGTTTGTCTGGACTTGGATTGTTGCCACTTGTTTTCTCACGGTTTTTAACATTTTAATAGCCTTTTAATATTGTCTCTAAATTACCACCTCATCACTTTCATCCAACTATTTCCTTCAAAGTTAAAGCACTTGGCTACTTCATAAAGAATCTCTAGGGCTGTAAGACAGAAGAGAGGAATTCAAATAAGGTAAAACTCTCTGGTAATTGGAAAAAAAACCTTGAAATCCCCACAGATTCAAAAACATAACTGTTTCTAATTGCATTGAAAGAAGAGTATATGTGGTTTTTTTTACAAGTGCTCTACAAACACCAAGCCAGAAAAACTACCAGCATCCTTAATACTGTAAAGAGGATTTTGAACAATACATGGATTGAAATAAATGTTTTGTGTAATGAAGTGTGCAAAGAAAAAAAAAGTACATTACCACTTCAGTGGTGCCACTGGCTGAGAGCATGTGTGTGTTTGTAATTATTTAAATGTACTGCAAGCAAAGATAATGAATGCATGCTATTTTACAACATATTGATACTTTAGTAATTAACCGAGCAAAAATCAATACAAAAGTGTGCCAACATAATTAAGAATATGCCAAAGTCACTCTCCAGCTGCACTCACATTTCTGTCCACAATTGCAAGCACCAGGAGCTCTTATTTGCCGTTTTCTGTATTCACTTATAAATGTCTCCATGTAATAACAACAAAATGTGAAATACGCAGGTGCCATTCGTCACATAAACATTGTAGATCTTCAACGATAAACACGCAAGACCCTGGAAGACTTTTGTGATTTCTGGTGGGAATACATTAAACCCGTAGTGGAGCTTCCCTTGTGAATTGTACTTCTGTTTCAGTCTCCGTTTACTGCTGCTTTCACTCATCATGTGATAGACAGGCTGCCATTTCATTCTCTTGAAATGAAGGTGGAAACATCAGTAAAGAGCAACCTTAATGGTGGTGGAATACACCGGGGAAGGGCTTTGGGAATGGTTCAAGAACCTATTCCAAATTTTAAACAGGCTCTTTTCTTTCCTTTCCTTTTTTTTTTTTAAAAAGAAGAAACAACAACAACAGCAACATGAGATGTTATGCTTTAACCTTCAAGTATGAACTTAAAAATGAAAGTACAGTATTGCTCCCGTTGCTTACTGAATGGATTACAAGCAGCTTCTGCTCAGTTTGGAGTGTGTGCTTTCAACCTATTTCAGAAGTCAGGCACTCAAGGGATAGAACATGCTGAATGGTTTAGATGTAGGCGTAACCAAGGTTTCCTAATTGGTTTTGCTTACAACATATGTACATTATGTGTAGGAGGTCTGGCTCGGTAGAGCTGCCGCCTCGTAAGCCTGAAGATCAGTGATTGGCCAGTTCGAGACACACTGCTGACAAAAAAGTTGTGAAAGCTTCTGTGAGGAGAGATAAAGAGCTGCCAGCTGTGTCGGACGAACGTGGGAGGTGACTGTCGGAAATGGTCACCAGTTCCCTTCTCTGGACAAGAGCAAGGGCACCCTGGTTCCCATGTACTTCACTCCTGAACAGGGAGAAGGTAGCTGCCACCACCTGGGGTTACACCAGTCCAGATCACTCAGCCCCCAGGCTCTGAGTATCTATAGGAAAGCAAACGTTGTGGGGACTGGCCTCCCTGACACAAGGGAGCCAGTCCACAAGGTTGCAAGTCAGTTCATGCTGTAGTAGCGAAGGCAAAGCAGTCTCAGGCTGGAATTAGCCTACTCAAGTTCCCAGTACTCAATAAGCACACTTGGGTGTAAGATAATGAAGTTTATTTAAGATATCTTTTAGGACTATGCAAGCATAGATTCAGAAGGCATGTAATAATAAGGCTTGACATAGATATGACAGGTTAACAGGAATAAAATAATAAAACTATACTCCTAAAAGCTATACTGTTCCTAACTCTCACCAAGAGTGTTCCACCCAGCCCACGGAGGGTCTGGGGCCTTACCAACCCGATCTGGGGTAGGATGGGCAGTCTTCCAGCCTTAGTGGTCAGGCAACAACCCTTGTCCAAGCACTCTAACAATGTCATCCTACCCGTTTGAGGGCTGAGAACCTGTTACAATAAATCATTTGATATAAAATTAGTGACTAGACATATCAAATACGGTAGTCTGAGAAGGTATTTATACAAATAAATGGTCAAGGAAAGTATTTTCTATATATGGGCTGCAGACAGTAAAATAGTGAACTGATTCCTGTAGCTGTTTCCCTCTCTGACCCTTCTGCTACCTTCAGAGTAGAGAAGGAGATCAAGGTGGAACTATAGTTCTCCTGTGACTCAAAAAATTCCAGTCCTCATTAATATATCTGGGCACCTAGCAATTTTTAATAATTTCATGCTCAAAGCATCCTTCTTAAGTAAGGCCCCATTGCAGTAGGGAAGTATTAATTCCTTTTAACTATGAGTGGGGATATTGGAGTTTTATGGGATAAATTAAATTATTATATCAAGATCACGGGGAGAGACCGTGACCAAGCAAAGAAATGAAGCCTTGTATCTCATATCCTCCCATCCAGTGGTTTTTTCATTAAACCATCATTTTACATACTGGTAGAATATTATATAAATCCATTCATGCATCCATAACAAAAATTTCCTAAATGGAAAGGATTGTATTGATTTTTTTTTTCAAAAATAAATTCTGAAGTATTTGCAGTAGCAATAACTTCTGAGTTCGGCAGAATTTTTTTCTAGCTAATGTAATTTTGAATATTAAAGCTGCAATTCTCTACATATTTACTTGAGAGTAAGTTATATTGAACTCGGCAGGACTTTGAGTTTTGAGTAAGTGACAGCGCAATCCTATCCAACTTACACCACCGGTGTAACCAGCGGTGCAGTGAGAACGGGAGACCCCAGAACGGAAAGGGGATTCAAATCCCCTCCAAAGGGAGATTCAAAGGGGATTTAAATCTCCCCTCCAAAGCCCCCCACCCTGCCCTCCTCCGCGGGTTACACCGGTAGTGTAAGTTGGACAGGATTGCGCTGTAAGACTTTTGAGTAAGTAACATATCGGATCAGACAGACCCTCTTTTATCCTCAACCCAATCTGTAGTACTTTTAAAGGTGACATCTAGATTAGCAGAGGCGTCTCTCCGGTAGGGGCGGGGCTGTAAGTATCGCTGCGGTCATAGTCTCTTTACCGAGCGAGGAGGAGGCAGCCCCGCCCCCTCACTGTCCGAGCCAGTCCCCTACGGAGAAACCGGCAGGGAAGAGACCCTGCCTGCTGCTTTCTCCGTAGGGGACTGGCTCGGACAGTGAGGGGGCGGGGCTGCCTCCTCCTCGCTCGGTAAAGAGACTATGACCGCAGCGATACTTACAGCCCCGCCCCTACCGGAGCGACGCTAGTGTAGATTAGCACAACAACAACAAAAATCTGTATTTTGTAACCTGTTTCTTTAATATGTATATTTTTCATGGGATGCCATTTAGGGAGGGTAGGTGTGTCAGTCACCCCCTCACTCTGGTTTCCAAGCCACATAGAGTTTTCCTCAGGTATGCAGCTGTAACTGGCTCACTTGTTCTACACACATCCTCAACTTCCTTAAACCTGGTCAAGGCTGACCTCATAATGAAGCAAATTGAAGCAGTGACAGTCACCTCAGATTATCAGGGCTTGGGAAGCAGCATGAAAACCCCACCATTGCTGCTGTCTGGCTTGGCAGCCTTTAGCTTGGGGTGCTGGTGAACAGGTCGATGAAAGTGTTAACCCAGTGTGCTGCAGCTATGAAGAAGGCCAATTCCATGCTTGGGATCATTAAAAAAGGGATTGAGAATAAAACGGCCAATATTATTATGCCGTTGTACAAGTCTGGAGTATTGCATACAGTTCTGGTCGAGTATTGCGAACAGTTTCTGTTCATGGGAGTGTTCCTACAAGTCTATCTCATGATGAAAATCGTAACATGAGAAGGAGTTAGACACGCAACTATACCTATGAGTCAGACATGTGTGTACTGAGAATTCAAGATAGGGTATCCTCCCAGTGGTATAATTTTGCCATTTTGCAGGAATACCTTCCTGTGAACAGAAACTATAATATGAAAAGCATCCCTAAGCTTCACTGTGAATATTGTGCTTTCATCATTTCTTTTTTCTATAAAACATTTACTCTCACATATACCTCTCTTAATTTACAAACCCCCCCCCCAAAAAAAAAACAATTTGGCAGAGGCAAAGGCCAGGCAAAGACCTGGTTAATACACACCTCATATATGACTTCACTAGCAACCCCTCTCGTCCCTTGCTTCCCCCCAAACAGTGACTGAATTAATCATATCCAGATGTCATCTGGCAAGTATGTGCACCTGATCTCTAAATGGCCGATTTATCACAGTGCTAATGGAGGCATTCAGCACATTGCGAACAAGTGCCCCACTTTTCCATTTCCTGGAGGTATAGCAGATATGCTCTGAGCATTTCCTAACACTTTTCAATGGATTTCAAATGTGGCTGTTGTTGACTTAGGACCACTGTGGATGTCATGACCGTCTTGAGGAAACCTGCGTACAAAGAAACTTGAGTACAGGACTAACTTATCTGCTAGGCACACATATGTTCCCTGTATATTCCCATGTGCAATGCTCTCCCATGGGCCTTTTGTTTTTCCATCTGATCCCTGGCTGGTGTAAAGAGTTTGGCACAAAGTGAAAAATATCAGGCATTACCCCAGAATCCAATTGTAAAAGGGCAGAAAAAACCATTCAGATGGAGTACAGTCTGATGCTATCTGCAAGAAATGACTGAGGTTCAGGATACTGCGCCAGCCGTTTTGGAGCGCCTGCATTGGCGCGTGGGGGGGGGAGGAGGATAGGATTGGGCTGTTATTTTCAGATCAACATGGGCACTCAGGCAGAGAGTGCTAAACTCTCCTCCTACCCACCACTTACCGCTCTATAGTCTGTCCCAAGACATCACTTTTCCCTGACCCTGGTTCCAGTACTGGAAGTGAAGCCAGCTGATGGGAAGATGCCTGAGAAAGGGGAAGGGATGTGGGGAAATTAAGCAGTAGTAGGAGAGGTGGGCTTAGCTAGCCACACAATCCATTGGTCTTTAACTCATACCCCCCACTGCCTGCTCTCTATATTATTGGGCAGATAGGGAGCAGCCTGGACACCTGGAAGCACATCAAATGTCAGCCACTCTCTCTCCCCCAACAGCAGTATTAGACAGCACACTGCCTGGCTCAGCAGCATGGGAATGTGTGCCTGCCGCCCTCACCTACCCACCACCACCTTGCTTGGAGGCATGAGAGTATGTACATGTCTGCCCCAACTGTCTGCCATGCTATTTGTAAAGGAAGGGGGTTGAAGTGAAGAGGAAGTGAGGATGAGAGTGGTGGGAAGAGCCCTACTGGATCAGGCCAAAGGCCCATCTAGTCCAGCTTCCTGTATCTCACAGTGGCCTCACCAGATGCCTCAAGGAGTACACAGACAACAAGATATCTGTTTCCTGTTGTCACTCCCTTGCACCTGGCATACTGAGAAAACCTACTTCTAAAGCTAGGAGGTTGCTTATGTCTTGTAACTTGTGATGGACATTTACTCCATGAATCTATCCAATCCCCTTTTAAAGGCATCTAGGCCAGGTGCCATCATCACATCCTGTGGCAAGGATTTCCACAGATTACCTTTACCCTAACAGACCTATGCTAGCAAAATAGTACATGCATGAGCACAAAATAGCTGGCATAGATCTAAGTAGACCCGTAGGGGACCAGGGAGCAGTGGAGGAGGTACGTAAAATGTCCCACTCAGTGGAGTGGGTACGTGGAGCAGTGGAGGAGGTACGCAAAATGTCCCACTCAGTGGAGTGGGTACGTGGAGCAGTGGAGGAGGTACGCAAAATGTCCCACTCAGTGGAGTGGGTACGTGGAGCAGTGGAGGAGGTACGCAAAATGTCCCACTCAGTGGAGTGGGTACGTGGAGCAGTGGAGGAGGTACGTAAAATGTCCCTCTCCCACTCAGCCTGATCTCCAGCTGGCCCAGTCCCCTGCCGGCCCGCGTGATGCAGCGGACGCTGCGTCAGTGTCCCTGCTTCATGCAGGCTGGCCCTGGATTGAATTTGTCCCTAAAAACAGGCTAGAGGCCTTCCCTCAGCTTCTAGCATTTTTAATATAGCATTTGTATAGTGCTTTTGATCATTCAGTGTGCTTCTCATCATGTATCATACCTCATGGCTCAAACTGGGATTCAGTCCTGATTCACAGCTCAGTCTCTTAGCCACCCCACACTGCAACAGCGTCTCTGCAATTTCAGTTTCATCACTGTTGTAAAACACCCTCACGTTTTATTGCATTTTCAACAGCTGCCTCAGTGTTTTCACTATTCTTTCCGGCTGAAAATGTAAATTTCAACATGAAAATCCAAATTTCCAAACATTCATCTCAGTGCTTGTTCTAGTATGATTAAAAGGTAAAGGTAAAGGTATCCCCTGACAATTAAGTCCAGTTGTGTCCGACTCTAGGATGTGGTGCTCATCTCCATTTCAAAGCCCAAGAGCCAGCGTTGTCCGAAGACGCCTCTGTGGTCATGTGGCCGGCATGACTCTCCTTGCTGCAGCGCGTAGCATGCAGCTGGAACACAGAGCGCTGTTTACCTTCCCGCAAGCGGTACCTATTTATCTACTCGCATTGACATGCTTTGGAACTGCTAGGTTGGCAGGAGCTGCCCAAACAACGAGCGCTCACCCCGTCGTGGGAATCGAACTTCTGACCTTTCGATCGACAGCTTATGGTTCAGCAGTTTAACCCGCTGCGCCACCCGCTGGCCTCTAGTATGGTTACTCTGTTATTCTAACCTCCTCCCCACCTTGACTCCTACTACATCAGGACATGGCCTGAAGTCACATGAAACAGTGATGCTTCTAATTCTGAAGCTAAGCAGATGTGGGCCTAGACCAGTGATGGCAAACCTTTTTGAGCCCAAGTGCCCGAACTGCAAACCAAAACGACTTATTTTTTTCAAAGTGCCAACACTGCAATTAAACCTGAATAACGCATTTAGCGCCTTTTGAGTGATATTTCGCGCGGCCGTTAGGCCGTGCGCGATTTTTTGGGGGGGTGCGCCCACAGGGACCCTGCTCTGTTTGTCCCCCGGGTGCCCCCTGCCCCCCGGGTGCCCCCGCCCGCCTCCCGCCGGCTTACCTGCAGCTGCTCCTTTCCCACGTGCAAGGAGTTTCATCTGCCTGCTACCACGCTGCCGCCGGGACGCTCCTCCTGGAACTGGAAGGGCAGGCAGCCAGGTAGGCTAGGCGGCGGCAGCAGCAGCGCTGGGGCCCGGCCGCGCCGCACCTCCGCAGCCAACCAGCCGGGGTGGGAATCCTCACTCCTCCTCCTCCACCCGCCCTTAACGGAAAGGAGGAGGTGACTTCCGGCTAAGGGCGGGTGGGGGAGGAGGAGGAGGAGAGCCTCCCCCGGCCCCACCTCCCCCCGCCCAGCCCAGCCACGGAGGAGGCTGCCGAGGAGGAGAAGGAGCGAGCTGGACCCGCCCCCGCCTGTGGCAGGCAGGCAGGTCGCACTCTCAGCTGGGAGGCGGGCGCTCTCAGCTGAGAGCGGGGCGCTCTGGAGTCCGGCGGTGCTCTCTGTCCTTAGGGGCGGGCGGCCGGCGCGGCGCAGCGTGCCCACAGAAACGGCTCGGCGTGCCGGCAGCGGCACGCATGCCACGGGTTCGCCATCACTGGCCTAGACAGAACATCAATGGAAAGCCTATGTTGTCTTCAGTTTCATTGGGGAGGAAAGGTGGCATAAGTGTAATTCATGAATCAATTATCACTTGCATCACATAGACAATTCTTACTACTTGTCCAATTCTTACTAATTCCACATTTCTTACTAATTCTTACTAATGTACACATGTCCAGTTCCCCAGGAACAGGGCCCAGAACATGTGCAAAAGATTAAAATGCACAGGAGCCAGACACAGCTAGGGCCTGAAAGATCCTACATTCCTGTGGAATGTGTAATGCTGAATTTCTTAATAGTCCTATTTGGGTTATTTGAAATCATGGAATCAGCATCACTGTGCATGGGTCTGCAAGTGAGTAAGTGATGTTCACGTACATGCATACGCGCAAATACTCAGCATACACAGAGACAGGGTGATGATCCTCAGGGGAGAAAAGTGCTCCTCACAGACAACTAACAACTTATCTCATCTCTTCCTTTGTCTTCTACAGTTCTCGTGTTTCCTGATTACTCCAGCATTATGATTGTCAGAAGTGCATTCCACTCTTTGTCAGAGCTTTAGAATGCCTTCTTCTTATACTACAGTTAAATCGATTTCTGTTGTGACGATTATGTAGTCATGTGCCATTTCAGAAAACTTCATTAAAAATACGTTCTATTGTGATTTAACTGTCCCAGTGGCTTACGGTAAAATTTCAAAGTTCCAGCTGGCCACACAGGGCTTACTTTAGTAAAGTATAGCACGTTGTTAGATTTTTCTGATAAAGTCTGTTCTTTTGTGATTCAGCAAACCTCTTCCTCTCCACACAACTGGCATCTTCATTGTTAAGCACCCCAGAGGTACACAAATCAAAATGGAGTGCACTCAGATGAAAAAGGTATTCCCAATCATACATGCAGATTACACATTACTCATGCAGTAAAAAAAACAAACACTGTGAATTACACAAATTTAAGTCTGAGAAGTGAACTATGCTTTATTTGCGGTTTTAAAAACAATTTGACTTTTTTTTTGCTGGATTCTGCAGCCCTTCACATCATCCATCATATAAGACTGTCTCTAGACTACAATAATATTATGTAATATGATCTATATCCTAAGCCCATTTACTTGAAAGTAAGTTCCATTTAAATCAAATGTTTACTTCCTAGTACGATGGAGATGCCAGGTGCCTGTCTTGCAAAATTATTTCACATTAATTTCCCCTTAAATACTGAATTATAAGTTGAAAACATAAAAGGTCAAATAACAGATGGAAAGAGATGCACAGTCATGGACAATTCAGGACACAGAGAAGCAGTTCCCACAATAAGCAGAGGACTGTAGCCATAAGTAGGCTTGCCAGATCGCCGTCCAGGACGGGGCGAGAGCCCCTTAAGGGGGAGGGGTAGAGCGGGTCCAGTACCGGACCCGCTCTCGCCCCTCCCCCTTAAGGGGCTATAGCCCCGTCCCGGACGGCGATCTGGCAAGCCTAGCCATAAGGTGTAGGCTTCATGTCCTTCACCACAGCTACAAAAAGAATGGAGAAATCAATATGATGGCCTATGAGCATCAAAAAGACACCAAGACCTTTCACGCATACTTGATTTCCCCCTCCCACACCCCTGAATGTCACTGGTCTTCATTAGACTATAACACTGTTATTGGTGGCATATATGATGTCAATGGAACGTCTATAAAATAATGGCCCAATCCTATCTCTGCGGTATGCTGTCACAACAGTCTCTGGTCTGCAGAGCGCTGCTGCCAGTGCAAAGCCTGGAAGGCCATGCACCACCGACAGCAACCCACAGACCAGCCACCGATGGAGTTCTGCCAGCAGAGAGGTACGTTTGGGGGCAGGACAGGGTGGATCGTGGCAGCAGTGGTATCCACAGAATTCTGTACTCCCATCCTGGGCCTGACCCACTTCCAGAATTCTCCTTAGTGCTGCGCCAAGAAAAGAGCTGGTATCGCTTTGAAGAATCCATAGGGGACCATGCAGCTGCTGGGAAAAGTAAAGTTTTTCTTTTCTTACTTCTCCCAGCTCGCCTGGTTCCCTGCTGGTGGGCATGATACAACAGGCCATCAGCAGCACTAAATCATGCACACCAGGGGTGGATATAATTGAGCCCTTAACTGACAAGAAATGGGCACTGAAATGAAAAGGAATGGTATCAGCAAAAAAAAAAAAAAAGACACCCAAGAGAGCCAAAAAAGTGGGAAAGCCTCAACTGTCTCACTGTCTTGGGTGATTTTTTGTTTGTTTGTTTGTTTGTTTGTTTGCTTGCTTGGGTTTGGTTTGGTTTGGTTTGGTTTGGTTTGGTTCGGTTTGGTTTTGCCTCAGCAAGGGGAGAGATGAAGGACCAGGTGAGTCCACATGAAACAGTATGATTAAAGTGATTGGTCTATCTAGCTCAGTATTTCCTTCTCTGACTAGCGGGAATTTCAAACATTTAAAGTATAAGCTCTTCCCCAGTCTTTTAACTACCACATATATCTGGATAAAAATATGTGGTCTTCCAGTTCCACTGAGTTATGGTCTCTAAACTGAGATGGTTGTATGCATATATAAACAGTCTGTCTAAATCCAAATATTTAGGCATAATTAGATTGTGGATTGGGGAGATAGTTTACTGTAAAATCTTGACCAGCTCTTTTAACTAATGTTGAACTTTCATCTGCCTTCCTGTAACACAGCATTTCTCAAAATGTGCTCCTAGGGGCCCTGGGACTCCCCGAGACCCCTTCAAGGGCTTCATGAGTACAGTATAAGTGGCCACCACCTGCCACCTGCCTGGTTTGCTTGTCCATCCCTCCTGCCTACCCTGTTTCCCCTAAAATAAGACCTCCCCTGAAAGTAAGACCTACTGTCATTTTTGCAAGATTTTTGCTAGCACTTGTCAATATAAGTCCTCCCCGAAAGTAAGACCTAGCCAGGATCAGCAGCCAGACGGACACGACCCCCCCGGCACCCCCCACAACACTACCACCACCCGGCACTTACTTTGACCGATTAAAGCTTCATTCTTTCCCGAGGGTCCAAGGCTTTGCAAGGCCTGGAAGGCCTGCACTTGAGTCCTCCACCGTGGAGACGACATGCTAGAGAGACTCTGCAAGGTTGCAGCCTCCTTGCAGACCTTGCTAGCCGGGGGGGGGGGGGTCACACCACAGGTTGGGAAAATAAGACCTCCCTGAAAATAAGACCTACTGCATTTTTTGAGCCAAAATTAATATAAGACACTGTCTTATTTTTGGGAAAACAGGGTACCCTGTTCATGGCTCTCCTTCCTCCTTCCTCTCCTGTTCCAGCTCTTCAGCAGTATGCGGCATTGGGCTCAGCACTGCACCGCACATGCACCAGTGCTCTGTTGTTTCCCAAGAGTCCGTGCATGCAGTGGTGGGTCTCCAGAGACTGAAAAGTTTGAGAACCATTGCTGTAACACGTACATATTTCTCCTGACACTATTCCTGCTGGGTTATTATTACTATTATTATAGATAACAAAATTATAGATAACAAAGAATAGTCAGTATACAGTACTATTATGGCTTTTAAAATAACAAAAAAACACAAATCAATATATAGACAATTTGAAAATTACAAAATATGTGTTCAGACCAAAACGACTCAGACTGTTAATGCAGTTAATCAAACACAGGTATCTCTTTCAATCTGTTTAAATCCACATAGAGAAGGAGCGACACAACCACAGCAATAATTTTTCTATTGTTCTCTATTGTTTCTATTTCTATTTTTCTATTGTTGGTACATCAAATGTCATCATAAGCACTTCTGTTGTTTTCCGATAGAGCAATCTGTTTTCCCATTATAACGCGGAAATACTGTTATTGTGAATGTCAGAAATCAAGGAATGTCAACATTCACAGGAAGTACTATAAAAGCAATGGGCATGATCCAGTCAAGTTAAACACTTTAATTTTCTATGGAATTCAACGGGACATAAGTCCTGTTCATAAGACCTTATGGGACATAGTCGGGAATTGAGAGCACACCTCTTAGCCCCACTCAATGCACTCCTAAAACCTCTTCCCCTTCCTTGAGTCAACATTTGTCTGCAGCAACAAATGAACACAAGGAGAGATCCTTCCTGTGATTGCCACCCTGGAATGTGTTGGGTCCAATGCTTGAACAGGGTTATAGTCAGCAAACTAACAGCCCAATTCGATCTCCCACACCAAAAAGGCACAAGCTGCATCCAAAGGTGGGGTGGGGTGGGGTGGGGAACACAAAGTCAAATGGGAGGTAAGTAAAAATTAATTTTACTTACCTCCACGTAAGCCCTGGGGCTGCTTATGGGCCTCCTTGTACACACGCCACCTATATTGGTGGCTTATGTCCGAGGACACAAAAGGGGCAGGGTGGTCTGAGAAAGAGAGGATAAGATCTGGCATGTACCATTGCCGCTTGATCCTATTCCCTTGCACCTCCTCCCCACCACCCCCGATTCCCCCCTCTCTGCCCAGAAACTCCTTCTTTCCTCCCACCACCTGTCCCCACAGCCAACTCACCAGTGCAGCAGACAGTGGCCTCTCTGCCCGCCATTGCACTGGTAGCCTCGTTGCACTTGCTGGCCGAATGTCACTTCCACCAGCATCCTCTCACTTCCACTGGCAGAATGCACATTCCACCAGCAGAGCCGGCTGATAGGATTGGGCCATAAGTTAAAATAAGCTGCAACCCGCCTAGCTGGGAGTAGGTACCAGTGAATTCAATGCAACTTACTTCTGAGTAGACATGCCTAAGATTGGACTATAAGGTGTGATAGTTAGCTTAGTTCCCCCATTTAAATCAGTGGGGTTTAACTTTGTTTAACCTTTGATCATATCATACCCAATTCCTACTATTCCCCATTCCTTACACTCACAATAACATCACCAGCAATCATCGAAGTCTGCATATTTACAAGTTTAAAATCGTAAATATGCAGACTTCGATGATTATTGCTGGCCAAGAGAATTTTTTAAAAATCACCAGCAATGTTCATCTTGCAATGTGACATTCAACCACCACCATAATGATAGTGTAAATGTTAAACTGACTGCTATCGACATTGTTAAGCAACTAGAATGTTTTCTTCTCAATGCACTTTCTAACATTTCCCTTACTCTCGTTGTCTCTTTCTTCCCAAACTGGATTTTCATTGTTCTGGAAAAGAGCCTAAGAAAAATATATAAATATTAGATGCATCCATATATTACAATGTATACTATGCTCTATGGAACACTGCATTATGCTTATTGCTGTTCCTGTGATAAATAGACCTACCTTAAGAACAATTTATTCATATATTAATGTGCCTTATGGGAGACATAATCAGCTTCATTAGAGGACATTATTATGGTAAATCTCTGCAAAAACATCTTGCATAACAAGGCAACAAGATCAATAAAAAGCCTCATCATATGTGTATAATATTGGTAAAAGACAGTGGATTTTACAAATGTTAATACTGGGCTCACAATAATGCAGTATTATTTGATTGTGGTTCATTGCAGATTTACATCAATATTCAGAACTTCTCTCTTTGGGGATCTTTTCCTCTGTGCACTATATCAGGACATTCACTTAAGAGCAGTGGCATTTCTAGAGGGGTGGTGGTACTGTAAGTTGCGCACAAGTCTACTCAGCATTACACAGTGGCCCCGCCCACTCGCTATCGGAGCCGTTCTGAGCAGCGAACGTAATGCGCAGGAGACTCCCTGCACATTGCCTTCGCTGCTCAGAATGGTTCTGACGGCGAGTGGGCAGGGCCACCGTGTAACACTGAGTAGACCTTGCGCAACTTACAGTACTGCCGCCCCCCCCCCCCCAGGAACGCCACTGCTTCAACGAGAGAAGATGTAATTCACAGGTCTTTTAAAATATCTTGTACTTTCCAAGTTATTAGGAATTGGGCGCCACCCAAGACCTTCCTGTGCATGAGATGGCATACTAAACACTGCTTCCCTTTACCCAGTGGTGGTACACCAGCTGCCTCTCTGGTGATGAATTGGCAGGGCCTCCCACCTCTGCCTGCCTGCCTCCATTGCTCCTCCTCCTCATTTCATTCCCTGGGTTCAAAAAAGGAAGACAGGAACAAAGCAGAAGAGGAAGTGTGGAGGAGAGAAGAATGATGGGCTAGACTAGAGTGTGAGAGATAAAACCTACTCCCACCCCACACAGATTGGCAAGTTGCTTACATTTTGTTTTCTCCCATAGAAAGTTGCTTGAGTCTCACGGCAGAATCATCTGGAACAGTTTAGTCTGTTGGAATGTTTATGAAAGGCACCTGTTCTCTGATTGCAGCTGTCTAGGCGTGACGTGAGCCCATATAACTCTTGAACTGGCAAATGAAGGAGGAATCTTAGGCAGAGTCTGAGATTCAGCCTGTCCACACCCACTGATCTCTGGCCAAAGGAGGAAACTGCAAGGAGAATTGCCATAACAGCTAAGGAAGCCTCCCCCTTTCACCAAGGGGCCAGAACAGGCCTCCACTCTATAGAAACTTCCAGGAGCTGGTGGGGTCAGGAGTCAGCCGCACAGGACACTGCCCAAAGACCCACACCCATCAGAGGGCAAAGCTAGCCAAACCAACCCCTGAACCCTCAGCACCAGTGGCATACATCATGCCAAATATACCATTGGGGTGCCATGGGGGGTCCAGATAATTAAGCATGAAGTGCTCAGATGTGTGTTTTTCTCTAAGTAGGAATTTCAAAAGTTGGAATACAATCCAGAACAGGACTAAAGGATGGGGAAGAGGGGACTTTAACCCCTTGCGCTCGCAATGGTCCCAATCTGGAGAGGATTCCATGTGACTTCTGTTGGTCCCAGACAGAAAGCTCCCATTGCCACCAATGATGCACACAGTAATCTTCAAATGATGTGCTTAATGTAATGTGTAGTTTGAGTAAATAGGAAACTCTGCTTTGATTGCTATCACTTTGTCATCTTCCCCATGCTTCTGGACTGCTCCTGCCCCTGCCTTTCTGCCTGCCTTGCTCTCAGTTCCATAGGAGTTGGGTCTGACAACCGTTCATGGGAGAGATAAGAAACAGAGTGGCGATCTTTGGTCTGGATGGCCTTTTTGTCCCTTCCAGTGCCATTCATTTATAACAGTCCTTCATTCATGAAAAGGATACATTATCTATATTCAAATCTGACCTGTGTCGGTGCTCCATTGTTGGCCACTATCGAGTTATCTAATACAGCAAACCAGTTGTGACTATATGTTCACTCTTCCAAAACAGAGATGTAGCAATTAAGGAATAATTTGGGCTGGTGCACATCCTACCCAGCACAACAGACATGATGTGGGGCTTTCCAGGAGCTCAATAAATCCTCTGTTGTTGCAGGCCTGGAATAAGCAAAATGTATGTAAAGCCAGGGCATCCCTATTTCCAGAATATGAAGGCATCTCTCTTGAATTAATGGCATATGATCTGAATAATACCTCTGCATTGTGCATTATTAGACCAGCACCCAGATGGCCCAAGTATCAAAGCCACCTGAGCTCTCTCACAGCCACAGCTTAAAATCTGGGATGCTGCACTTATTATCCATTGAAGTTGCATCAAAACAGATGCTTGTCCTTCCTTCATAGTAGTTTCATGATTGGAATAAACCATCCTGTGAAATAAACAGATTCACATTGATTTCCATGTGGTCATTTTCAGTAGACAGGTAAGATAAAGTAGGTCAAATAGATATCCAAGGGCAAGTCTGAATAGTGATAATTTAGCATGGGAAGCACTTTCCGTATCAGCCGCTCCTAACAGACTCTTTGTCATTCTCATACACCTGGCACATCAGCTTTGATATGCTTTGCTTAATTGAGGTTTCAAACTCGTCTTTCAGTACAGAAGATGCTTGAAGTTCGATGGGGATAACAACTGAAGATGTGCCAGTTATATGCAATCTAAAGTTTTCTAATGAAACCAGATGAGGCAGCAGAATGCCATGGAAGGAATCAATATTTTAAAGAACTTGAAGAAAGGATTTGTTCTATTCCTTGTTTGCTGAATGTGAATTTTCATTTTTTTTTCACAATGTGTAAGTAGGAAATAAGAGAAGGGAAACAAAAAGTGACGGGAGGAATATAATGAACTGTGATGGGATGCCCAATCCTATTGGGCTGCCCCGCTGGCGAAACGAGTGTTCCGCTAGCACTAAGTCAGCCATAAAGTGTGCTCCTGCTGCCGGAGCACCAGCGGGAAGGCTTTAGCCTTCCTGTGTGTCATTGCCAAAGCAGGTAAGCCAGCACGGGAGGCGGGAGAGGTGGGGGGAGAGCAGGATGGGGATGGGGAGGGGCAAAATTGGGAAGGAAAGGGGGAGGAACGGGGGTGGGGAGGTTGCAAGAGGGGATGGATCGGGCAATGATGGCACACAATAGATCCTATCTTCCTTATCCACAGCCTCCCCCTCCCCTCTCTCTCTCCGGACTTGCGCCAGCTAAAGAGCTGGCACAGATCCAAGCAGACCAATTGTATGGTGGGTGGCTTACAGAGGGGTAAGGGGATTTAAATCCCCTTTCTCTTCTGAAGTCTCCTGCTCTGCCCCCACCCCCACTGGATACAGCACATGCCTTTTCGGTGCCGCTGCACCGGCGGTGTGTGTGTGTGTATAGGATTGGGCCAATAGTTACCCATAGTCTTCTCTCTTGGCTTTGTATTAACATCTGGAACATCAGAGTGCCCTAGTTAAGTTTTTGCTCATAATATTTGTCAAAGTTCTGTATAAGGCAGGCATGGGCTTCCAGTGCAAACAAGATTATTCTGAGATATAAGGATATACTCCACAGAAGCTTTTTATTATACCCCTGAAGAAGTCTCCAGGAGAAGAGGCAAGCTAGGATACATAAGTCAGTCACAGATAAGGGCATACATCTTTGACTTCATGTGACAGACATGCCTGTCATACAAGTTGTGCTGTGTTTGTGGGAGCTGTTTTGTGTCTGTATGACTTACAGTACTGTGGGCAGAGGTGAAACAAGGGTGGAGCGAAGGCAAGTAGTTCTGCAAGACTCCGTTACACTGGAGTCAGCGGCCCCTCCCCCTTGCTGTTGGAGCCATTCCAGCAGCAACAGGGGAGTGTCCTGTGTGTTGCCTTTGCTGCCTGAATGGCTCCAACAGCAAGGGGGAGGGGCTGCTGACTCCAGTGTAATGGAGTCTTGCAGAACTACTTGCCTTCGCTCCACCCTTGTTACGCCTCTGACTGTGGGTATTTGTGTGAAACCCAGAGTGCGCTGCCAAATGATCTCTGTGGCTCTGTAAATCCTACACTTGATACCATAGCTCTAAGTCATCCCAGAATCAGAGAACTGACAGTTTCACAAATGTGAATCCGAGGGGAAAGGGATAAAGCATTTCACTATAACTAACAAATTATTTAAACTCAGCGAGGAAAGGGCGCGTGGGCATCAGCTATTAGAAAAGAATTTGCTCAGTGATACTTTCCATTCACAACACCGTAAGATGACTCTTCTGTTGGCTACAACTCCTTTTCCCTTCTGCATTCAAGTGAGCTTTGGGTTTGTGCCACAATTTGAACTAGCTACTTAACATAGTCACAAGTTTTATTTATAGCAGAATAATCTCTCCTGTGCTTTTTGCTGAATAGAGTCAGGGCAGTTCATCTACATGATGGAGATCCTAGATGCTGCAAGGTAGATTAGGTTTATTATCCAATGAATAGGGGGTCTTTGCTACAAGTATTTGAAATGCCAAACTGACTTCAGCACACAGGACTACTGGGTAGCCATACATCTCTTACAATATTAGAATATATATTGAGGAAGAACAAACACTGACAAATCTTTAAATAAACTTCTACTTATGTTGAGCTGTCTGTTTCTTTAATCCAGTTAATACATTCCCCTTCGAGAGGGAGTATACAGCAGAAACAAGATTTCTTTAAAAAAAAAACCTGAAAAGAAAGAAATGCACACATGAAAATTCTAAATGGAGAGACATTACTGAATCATACAAAGGAAGATTTTCACCTTCCTGTATATTGATTGCCAGTGAAATGAGCAAATCCATCCTGCATTGATCCCATAGCCCACAATCAACATCACTATCCATTCACTGAAACAGAATGTATTTATTTATTTATTTTAAAGTATACCTTCGTCTTTTCTTCTGCATGATAACCCAAAGTGGCAAGCAACAAGAGATCAAAACAACAACAATTAAAAACAGTGAAAACATAAAAATGCTGTAATGCAAACATCTGTCAAGTGAACATCACAGCAGCAGTTAAAAAAAATCTCCTTCATCCATCAGCCTCCCCCAAAGTCCCCCTAAAAACCTTACCAACCAACAACACATGCAAAACAGCGGACCCAGGAGGGCTTCCCTAGGGAGAGTGTTCCAAAGCACTGGCACTACAGCTGAAAAATCCCTGCCTCTCTCATACCCTCTTACTAACCCTCAATCACTGAGCAGGGATGGACAGACACAGAGCAGGAGCCCTGGTCTTGATTGGTGTTCATGGGAGGAACCATATAGGGGAAGGAGGTTCTTATGATATGACAAACTAAAGTTAGTAGTCATTTTAAAGGGATTTAATAACAACTGGCTTTAGTCAGAGTAGGATCTACAGATGCATATAAACATGAAAGGAAACATGAGAAAATTGCCATTCTTATGTTTTTAGAGCAAGATGTAAACAATGAACCAGTAAGTATACAATAATATTATATACTGATTAATTCAGAAGTAGAAACCTATAATTATTGCTTTCCTTTCCTACACCACAGTGCAAGCTCAGTGCCCCTGCACCAACCTAGGATGTTGCAAACGTGCCATAAGGTATATATTTGCAGCACTCGGCGAGTAGGCAGCACTGGAGCCGAGGCCTATGCTACCCACTGAAGACCACAGGACCCAGTGCTGTGGAGCGGATAAATCCCACTCAGAGCGGCGCAGGGGCTGGGGGAGGGCAGGGGGAGGGTGTGTGTGGAGGGGGCGTAACATATGGGGGAAGGGGTGGGCGGATTGGGTCCAGGAGGGGGGAGAGATCAGCAACACTGCCACATGCTGTATGCTATCCCCCCTCCCAGGCCTTTTCTGCTGACATGGGCCTGCTTGGTTTGCAGGCTAAAGAGCTGGCGGAGGCCGAGTAGCCCTGTTGGGCAGCTGGGGCGGGGGGTTACCCAGGGTAAATGAACAATGTCCACTTCCCCCAAGTAGACCTCCAACAGGGCCCTTCCCTGGATAGGATGCAGCATGGGTCCATGCTGTATCGCCCAAACCCGAGGGGGAGATAGGATTGGGCTGCTAGTATTTTTGGGACTGTCTGTCACCACTGTGGATCAACTGTGAGTGAATAACAACTGCTGGGGTTTTAGATCTGAAGAGGTAGCATTCATTAAGCTTCACTCAGTGGTTTAAATATAGTCAAAGGTAGTTGGGCAGTTAAGATTAACTAAAAGGGGAGAGGAAAAACAAACATGGCATTAGGTAATCAACAAGGGGTCCAAACTTATCCCTTTGCTCATCTATTGTGTATTTGGTTCCCAGTTCTTCCTACCACACTCCTTTTCTAAGGCTCTTCATAATTCTGCCCCCTTCTCCACTCTATAAAGTGAGTTTTTACAACTTCTATAGATGTTTCCATTTAGAAAGCTTTTTCTATCGTTTTGGAAAAGTTACAAAAGGCTAACCAGTAGATGGCAGACCTACAAAGCCTGATAAGATCATCCAAAACTATTTTCCTTTCGTTGAAGAGGCAGAACAATAATTTCATTGAGCATTTTCTCATTTAAAAAGTTAATAAACATTTCTGTCTTTTAACTACTGCAACAGGAACATTTTAAAGTACTATGGATGTAAAAAATATATGATTAGATCCTAAACAGCCCAAGCCAGACAATTCCACTCTTGCCAAAATGTTCTGTTTTGCAGAAGTGAATAAAACAGGACATAATAAAGTGCAGATAATTTCCTTTATAATAATATTCTGCTTGTCTAATAATATTCAGCTTAGCCAAGTCACATAAGTCATTATTATTACTACCAGTATATTCTTTACAAGGTTAAAAAAAGGAACCAGCAGGAAAAGCATGTACTAATAAATCGTATTCTGTCTAACTCGCCTTCTGATTATTCTTCCAGGGGTTATATATACTGTATATGAAACGATAATACACCATCTTTACAATTATATTGAACATGTGTAACGCGACTATGTCGTAATGCTTAACAGCTCAGGAAGTGGTGAAGAAAAGGTTCCATTTCAATATAGCTCTTTTGGTTCTAATAACCCATAGTATAATTTTGAGTATCATTTTCAGCAGAAAGCAAACCAGACATTCTAATAGTGGATTCAGATGTTCATTTGAAGGGGTGAATGCCTGTCTTGGCATGAGTGCATTGTTAGACTGTAGTTTTTATGAAATATTATATGAGTCAGAAGGGTGTTCTCTGCCAATGCCAGGTTGCTGGGGGACCTGAGGAAAAGCCCTGCACTGGGCCCACCTGGTGCCCCGCCCCAGCCCACCCCCTTATAGTGCACTGTGCACTACCACCCATACTGAGGACTCAGAGATTGACTCTGATGGATGGGTTAGGCCAGTGTTTCCCAAACCTTTTTGATCTGCAGTTCCCTTGACCATTGCTGACCATTGGCAACCATTGGCTGTAGCACCTCATTACATTATGTTGATGCCTGCCAATTGGCATTGCACCGTTTTCTGAGAGGATTTTGTGGCACTCTGCAGCTCCCCTAGCTGGTTTCCATGGCTCCCCTGGGAGCCACGCCTCCCAATTTGGGAACCACTGGATTAGGCCGTTGGCTAACTGACACCTGATGTTTCAAATGCCACCCCAGGTTCTTCCCTCATTTCACCCCAATTGCAATGAAAGATTAGCTGTGGGGACAGAGATAACCAGACACAAATAAATAGAAGGAAAGGCTGTTTCAGCACTCCTTCCCTCTCAACATCTCAAAACTCCAGGTTTTCTTTCCTATAAGAAACAAACCATCAATGTTCTGAAGAAGTTGGGCCTGAGCTGTAAGCATAGTACAATCTGTAAACTGGGATGCCCATACTTCAAATCTCAGCTCAGTCATGAACTCAGTGGGTTGACTTACAGCCCAATCCTATCCCACCTCTTCCTGACATCGAAACTAGCATTCTGACGACGGGTTTTGCTTTATGGCTGTTCCCTCAAATCTGTAATTTGGGGGGTAACAATAGCATGGCCTTTCTTCCTGAGCTGTTGTAAATATCTCTGAGATAATGTATGAGGAAGTACTGTGAACACTGGGGTTAACAGGTTGTATCCATCCCAAAACCTGACATTTCTGAGGTGGGACCTGGTAATTTCAGAAGACTGCCAACCCTTGAACAATGGAGAGAAAAATCTGGTACCAGGATAGAGCTCAGTGGTGAAGGGGTGGCAGCGGTGTCGCTAGAGTTGGTGACACCTGGGGCGAGATCTCATGGTGTCACCCCCATGGACCTCCTGCCATACCAAACCACACAATGTGGAGGCCTCCTAGGACATGCGATCGCTGCACAAGTTGTGGCTGGGATCGGGAAAACCCCATTTTCTACCAGTGGTGCGTTTTCACACCACCAGTAACAAATAGAATAGAAAGTCATTTTGGTGTCACCTCTCCCTGGGGTGACACCCGGGGCAGTCTGCCCCCACCCCAGTGATGCCCCTAAAGGGTGGACACCAGTATGAGCCCCAAAATGGGCTGTCCAAAATGCCTGTCCATTTGAGAAAAGCTAGATGCACAGGATCATTTTTGGCAAACTGCAAAAAATGCACTGGGTCATTTTGCAAACTATAGCACTTTACAAGCAAACTCTGTTTGCAATACAGTCTAAAAATGCTAAGAGCTATTATTCTGCCTTTCTCCACCAACAGAGCCACTCCATTACTGCCTTGGATGAGGAAGGGGCAAACAGTCCAGTCCACTCCAGCCAAAGCTGACATTGCTTTGAAGTGGCTTGGCTCCAGATGCAGAGAAGGATGGGCAAGATCTACTGTAGTTTTAGTTGTGTTGGGAGCAAGTACTTTATTTTGTCAGACACAGCTTGCAAGGAGAGCTACACCTGCTGGAAAGCGTTTATCTTCTAATCTATACCATTAAAAGGTACTAGAGTCAGAGTCCCATTCTCCTTGCTTCCACTCACCCTTGAAGTGGTTGGAGCAACTCTCAAGAAAACTATACATACTTCCTCAGCTGAAACTCTGTGCTTTGGCAACAAGATTATGGCAAGGGTCAGTTTGACCCATGTGTCACTGGTGAAGTGCAAAGGCACCCTCAGACCAATTGTATGGGAAATTTTAGGATCTCTTCATTGTCGATTCTGACTAGAACAATATAAAAATAGCACTGGATTTTCTTTCTCACACTGTATAAAGGTCATATTTCAGAGCTTATGGCCTTACAACCATGAAATTACAGGCCTCTCATTACAGCTTCAAGGAATTCCAGCTATAATGGCTACCTATCAATCTGTGGTTTGGGATACAAAAGAAACACAACACAGTGGACAAAACTACCATTAGTTGGAAAGCTCCTTGTAAGTGGCAAGTCTCTGGAAAACTTGCTGATCATAGACCAATGGCATTATACCAGTACAGTCCTTCAAGTGCTCCACCAGAATAAACTCTATTCATTCAGCAAGACTTGTGCCAAGGGAATATTGGAGCACTGGGGTGTTAGTTAAGAAGTATTAATCTTCCCCATTCAACAGTGAGAGTTCTGTTATAGCCATTCTACACAGTTTTGAAGCCAAGCATTAAATGTGAATTTAAGCAGCCCCTCTGTTTGGTAGGCTCAAGGGAGGAAAAATTAACAAAGAGCATTTTAGGTACTGTTCCATTAGCCAACAAGGGAACAACAAACAATGCAATTAACAATGTCACATTTTACTAATTCTGTAATTATAACCTACAATCAATATTCTCAAATAAACATAACTGCACCTTTTCATTGTTGCAGCTGGGTCCAATATCACTGAAAATGTACATCACAATGTCATGCATGTTTACTCAGAAGCAAGGTCCACTGAGTCCTAGGTGTTCTTAAAGGTCAAGGATCATGTCTTGAATTAACAAAGCAACTCTCTATCTCCATTGCAGGGATGGCACGGAAGGTTTATGGAATTGCCTTTCACTGCCTGCCTCCCCCTTTAAAAAGGTTACATTTCAGAACAATAGTATTGTCATGTTACTGAAACCAACAGAGCCATTTCTCTTGGTTGCTGAAACAAGTGGACTGAGAGGGGAGCAACAATATTTGCACTCAAAATGTTGTATTGGTACAATGGGCTGACCCGAGGTATAATGCCAGCACAACAGTAGGCTTGTCTTCACTTGATATATCATCATAATAGTGCAATGCAAAGCTGGTATAATAACCAAAAATGAGCAAATATTGTATCAGGACAAGGCACTTTTGCAGATGGCTGGAGTTATCATCTGTAATTGTTGAGCAAGGTGATTGTGTGGTCCTGGAGAAAGCTGACTGTCTTCCTCCATTTTAGCTGGGACCCAGTTCAGGCTTCAGGATATAAACTACTTTAGAAGAATTGATAGACAAAGTTTTCTTGAGATACTCAGGGGAGTGTGGCCCTGTTTATTCTTCTGGACTTCTTAGTGGGTTTCGCTACTATTGACCATCAGTTCTTCTTCCTGAGTCACCTAGAGGCATTGTTAATTAGAGACATAGTGGTTCTGCTCCCATCTAATAGGGCTTTCTCAGAAGGTAGTAGTGGGTAACTTCGACTTCACCATATAGCAATTAACCTGCGAGTTCTGCACAGTTCTATCCAGTCCCTTGGACTATTGAATGTGTATGTGAAACTGTTGGGTCATCCAGCTTTTTCAAGTATGGTGTCTAATGACTCCCAGTTGCAGTTTTCATTTTCAAAGAATTTGGAAACAGCAGTAAGGTCTTTGAACCAGTGGCTGGAAGCCGTAATGGGCTGGATGAAGGCTAACAAACTGAAACTGATTTCATATAGCACAGAGCAGATAATGGTAGGAAGTCTTCATGTTACAGAGAAGGTGGGATTGCTCGTTCCAGGTTCCAGTCCACTGTGGGACTTTTTGTTTTATACAGTACACTGCATGAGGTTGCAATTTGAAGTGGAAGACCAACAAAGACAGAGAGGGCTCCTTAACCCCTTCCTCTTATGCCCTCCCTGCAGCTGCTTTTACCCCTGCTAAGGAAAATATATAGGCCCCTTCCCACCATGCTGATCTGCCACTTCAGATAGCCACCTCAACAGCTGCATTGCATTGTTTTAAGCCCCCTCCCCAAAGAATCACAGAGCTACAAATAACATGTAGTTCCACTCTTAGAAAGTGGTTTCTCCTGTCTTTTCCAGCTCATCCTTTAAGATCTGAAAATGAGATTCTCCTGTAGATCCATCCTGTTAAGAACATAAGAAGAGCCCTGCTGGATCAGGCCAAAGGCCCATCTAGTCCAGCTTCCTGTATCACACAGTGGCCCCACCAGATGCCTCAGGGAGCACACAAGACAACAAGATACCTGTGCCCAGTCGCCACTCCCTTGCACCTGACACAGAGAAAACCTACTCCTACAACCAGGAGGTTGGTTTTCCCCATCATGGCTTGTAAGCTGTGATGGACTTTTCCTCCATAAATCTGTCCAATCCCCTTTTAAAGGCATCCAGGCCAGACCCTGTTAATGTAGGGTCATTCTGTGGTGGTGCCACATCGCTTAAGTTCCCTCTCGAGAGAGGCCTGCTAGGCTACCATTTTCTGTAGCCTCAGGCACACGATTAATACATTTTTATTTTGTCAGGTTTCTTAGATCTTGGATCAGGATTTCTGGACAGGTGATATTGTTGTTTTAATATGTTTAACTTTTTTAAATTGTCATACAGTTGTTTTAAGCTTTCTTTTTGTGATATTTTGGGGGTTTCCGTTGCTGGGTTTTTGGGTTTTTTTAAGGTGGTTATTTTTATTTTAATGATTCTATAAACTGTCCATTCTAGTCAGAATGACGGTATAGAAGGTTTGAAATCACCACTCATGATGCTCACTGGGTAGCCTTGGGCAAGTCATCATTTCTCAGTCTAACTTACTTCACAGGATTTTGAGGAAGATAAAATGAATGAGGTAATCCCATGTACAGTACTCTGTCTACAGAGCTGAGATACAAATGTGAAAAATGAATAACTAAAATTGGTGTTTAGAGGTACTGTACTGATCACTTACTTCTGATTCACCGACTGCACTCCTTTAACAGCCCAATCCAGATGAAAACTCGAGAGCTGGGAAGGCTGGCGCAAGGCCAGCCTTCCCAGCTCCGGCGCCGGGAGGACCCCGCCGACGCCGGACCCAGGTAAGTCAGATCCAGCAGCTGCACTGTACTGTACAGTTCGCCGGGCGGGGGGATGGTGGCCATTGGCCCAGGCGGCCCGGGAGGGGGAGGGGGACGGCCTTCGGCCATATCCTGACTCCCGCCGGGCGCCAGGGCCTTTACACGACCTTTTCTACTTCCGCCAGCAAAATAGCTGGCGGAAATCTGAGGAGGCCAATAGGGCCTGCCCCGGTTTACACTCGGGGAAGGGGACAAGTGTCCCCTTCCCCGAGTAGACCTCCCGCCCTGCCACATGGCGGTCCGCGGCACGCATGGGATCCAGCAGGTGGCCCAGGGCTGCTGGCAGGATCCTAGTTAGGATTGCACTGCTAGGAGCACATGAAAGCCTATTTTGATTATATGGTGAACAAAGGAGACTATAGATACTACGTTGACAAGGAAATTAAAGTACTAACTACTCTATCTAAAGTTTCTCCTCTCATGAAATTACCTAGGTTCTTGCTGGATTGGATCCATAATGACTTGAAGATATTGCCATATTGAGTTGTATAGTAGTGAACAGACTGCTGTACTTCTGTTCCAGACATTTCAACACTGTAACTTCTGGGACTATTAAGAATATTTTATTAGTCTTCTAGCAACCTGGGCCCATGAGGTTTCCACAATTGTCCCTGTATTCATAGCTGCTGTTGTGTAGGCATAAAGAGTATGAGTTCCATACTGCCTAAAAATTAAAGTGTTTACTAGCTTCTAACCCCCAGGACTTCAGACATGACATTAGCTTGAATCCACTTGTTTCCAGTATTTGGAAACATTTTGTTAGTTTGGAACCAAGTCATTGTGCCAAAGATATGAAAAAGCAAAAGTAATGGTCTGTTTGAGCAGACCAGCAGTCAAAAACCAGTCTGTGACTACCTAAAGAACCTAAAGAACTATTTTTCATTTTTCTTACTGGGGGGGGGGTGGAATTTCGTGATAACTATTACATCAGTGTAGTGTTATAGGTACTGTAATTGTCTTACAGGTTTGCACAGAAAAATACAAAAAGCACAGAAAAAACTGTGTAGACACTGAGTGACCATACAGTTCTGTTGATTACTTGTGATAAAGAATTTCACAGTATTTCTAGAAAGTTGTGTTTTGCAGACCATTAAATGACAGTCAGAATTGCAATCCAATTGTCATTTTTCTTTCTGGTTTAAATCCAAGTGGTCCAGTTTAACTGGTTTCTGGATTACCATCCCACTGAGCTGGAAGGAGACCATAAAAGTGGGTCGTTAAATAAATCTGTGATAAACATTTCCTAAAATATTAAGACCATAATCCTATGCAGATTTACCTGAAGATAAGCACCATTGTGCAACCCACTTCCAAATAAAGATGCATAGGATTGCCCTACACACAGTCCCAAATATGTTGCTTTTAGTAGATAATACCTTTGAAATTAAAATGCACAAACTTCCAAGGTAAAAACAAGTTTCCTAGCTATTCCGGTTTGTCTGCAAATGTTCACACAATTCAGTGCAAAGCCTGTTCTACTAACAATATTTAAATTCCATACATGCCATATTCCTTTTAATTTTCTTTCATCATCACTGCTGTCTCTAGGAGCAGGCCAGAAGACTTTCCCACTAGCAAACAAGCCTGGGGCAAACATTTACTGTAGCTCCCACTCTCATTTTAATTTTGATACACAAAGAGAACCGATCTTTATTTTCTGTTATGCCTGACAGAACTCTATGACTGCTGGGGAAGGGTGTGTGTGTGTGTGTGTGTGTGTGTGTGAGGGAGAGAGAGAGAGAGTTTTGGCTTGCTCTGTCCCTGGTGAGAACTGCTGCCACATTTTAACTTGAACTCGTGGTCACCTGGTACACGACCTCTCACCCTGTGACCTCATTTCCAATAGGGCTTTAAGCTGGGGGATTCAAGACTGTGGCACAAAGACAGTTACTTAAGGAAAGCAGGCCACTGTTTCAGTCAATGTCCTCTTATATCCCTGACACTCCTCACTAAAATATTTAACCTTCAACACCAGAAGAGATGACATTACTTTTCTTTCCATGGGTTTTATATGACCTTTTTTATCACATCCTTTACCCACTCTGCTCCATGAAGAAGAACTGTAAAGATATGTCCAGAAACAGAGAGATGCATTAGCGATCATTTCAAAATAAGGAAACGAAGGGTGTTTCTTGCAGCGTAAATGGTCATGTGTACAAATAATAACATGAAGTTGTTTCTTATTGTCACGTTTCCTTCTCTCTGCTGTCTGCTATATTGAATTGTAAGCCTATGGGCAGGATTTGCCTCTCTGTTTGTGCTTTTGCATAGCCTGTCATTTTCACGCACTATTAAAGAGAATAAGCATCATTATTATTATTATTCATTTCAAATCAAGTATAAAGGGCAGTTCCAAATGTTACAAAATCCCTTTGTCCTTTTAAGTAGATCTTAAAGCCAAACCTCGTCCAGCTGTTAAAAATTAAACCCCATGCCCTATCAAGTGTAAACTAAGTGTGTATTTTCTGTGAGTAAAACAAGGCTCAAGTGAATATGGAGAGTAACCGTATGCCCCACTGTTGACTACTTAATTGAATTTCACCATACATTTCCAGCCTGCCTACCAGTAAAAAGGCAGCAAATATGTGCTGTCATAAGGAAGACCCTGATTTGGGAGCAGACAAGTTGCTTCAGGGCTGGTGGAAGAGCGAAAACTGCAAAGGTAAGATGCTTGTACCAGGGGAAACTCAGTTGCTCAGTTCTGTAGCATCCCTGCAGAGCTGGAGTGTGCAGTTTCACTGTCTCAGCACAGAAAGAAGCCACCCTGACACACTGCAAGGTAGAGGTAAGAATAAGATTAAAGCACAAGGAAGGAAAATTGCTGATAGAGGGTGAGGCACACTAAAGCGACAAAAAAGAAATGGACAGATAACCCCGTTGGCTTCTCCTATGCTGACTGTATGCATTGTTTAGAGCAAAGTGCTAATGCACGTGAATTTAAACTGATAGAACTAAATCTGTATATTGAGGGGGCCAAGTCTCAATAAGTATCCTTACATAAGAGCTAAATTCCTAAAACAGGTGACTGAATGCAGACCAGTCATGCCCTCTGACCTGGAAGCTCTTCTTCCTAACTGCAGGCATGGGGGAAAGGGTAGTCCTGGTGTGTAGCAGAGGGGCAGACATTTGCACATACAGGTGGGCCCCCATATCCACTGATTCGCTATCCACGGTTTCAGTTATCCACGGATTGTGGGGACCCCCCCAGGCTTTTACTTTTTTCCCAGTAAGCTTCGTTTCTTCCTTAAAGAAACAGGAGAAGCAGCCTCTGGCTGCTTATTACAGGCAAGTAGAACGAGACTAAGTACTTGCCTGCAATGGAGGCTGCTTCTCTGTTTGTTTTAAGGAAGAAACAAAGCTTGCTGAAAGAAAAATAAGAACTGGGGGGGGGCAAACATGCCTGCCTGCAGGGGAGGCAGGGGGGGCCCTCAGGAAACCATGGAGGGGGTGTTCGCTCTTATCCACGGTTTCAAGTATCCACGGAGGGGCCTGGAACATATCCCCAGTGGATATGGGGGCCCACCTGTACATGTTCTTTTCTTGTATCATGACTGAGGAAAAAATGGTTCTGGGTCTAAGCTATGGCTCAGATTAAGCCCTACGGTACATTTGAGAGCCCTGTTCCTTAATCTGCTATGTTTTCACAAATGATTCTGAGAATGTTTTATGTTGGACTGTGAATGTGTGAGTGCTCTTAATGCAGAAAACAGAGAACAGGCAATATTGTCAAAGGAGGTTTCTAGTTTACTTTATAGGTATGTAAGAAATACAAATGCAAAGAGTGGTTTGGGAATCAGAATACAACAATCTTAAACTGGATTAAAGTTGCTCACAAAGAATTAAGGTGCACACTTCAAATAAGGAGATAGCAAATTTCCACATAACATATGCATACTGAAAGTACCAAAAGTAGCTGTGGGATGTGGGAGTCTGGGTACTACACATTCATGGTCATCATGCATGCATATAGATTTATACAGGGCATTCAAGCACACTACATAGATTACCTTGAAAAGGCTTACAGCTATGTGGCACTCTTTCTCCATGTTGCAGATGCAGGGAAGGGCTAAACCCAAGAGTAGTGACCTGTCTAGGACCACCTTAGCAAGTTTATGGTTGAAGGGAGATTTGAAACAGGAACTTCCTGTTTCACTGCTTTTTAGGCCTCTAGTTCCCCATAGATAGCACCTCTCGTTCACTATTTCCATCCCACCTAAAAGCTGCTCAATGGTGAGAGACTTTTTGTATTCACCTCTGCTTCTGGTTGAACTTTGTGAATACAAGCCAGTAATGCCCATACATTTTCAGCAGCACTCGTATTGCTTTGGATCAGGACCATGCTATGGCTATGTTCATGCATTGGGACTCAACAGTGATACACTAAACTTTACCTCCAGACTCCATAGAAAGCCATCACTGGGTCCAAGAAGAACCCAGCAAAAGGATGCTGAGAGCAACCGAAAATGTCTAGACTAGAGCATCTGGACCCCACAGTATTACAGCCCCAAATTCTAGACCCCATTGTATTACAGCAGCAATTAATCCCATAGTACTCTTAGGTGTCAGTCTGACAACCCATGTAAGGATACTGATTACAATATGTTTAGTTATAGCATGTAGTAACAGCAGCAGCAGTAGTGTGACCTGTCCTTGTCACCAGGTCTTTAAATGTCAACCAAGGATTTGTGCTACTAAACACTATGGAGTTATCACTCATGAAAAGAGGCATAGTCATTTTCACAAATCTGTAAGACTCCAGGGATCAAAACAGGCAACAAAAATGATTTTTCAAAGTCATTAAAGACTATGGAACACATGATGAATGATCTTCTATGGATAATGCCCCACCTATAATGTCTAACAGCACAATCTTGTGTAGAACTGCGCCAGGGGAGCGCACACTCCCGTGGTGCAGAGTGTCACAAAAGTGCTGTAAAGCACTTGCACGACACCGGGTGAGTAAGGATCGCCAGCGCAGGAGTCAGCAGCCCTTACTCTGCATCCTTGTCGTCCCCGCGCCCGCCAGAGAATGTAAGCCCTGCACCAGCCAGTGCAGGGACGGGGGGAGGGAGGACTGGGTGGTGAGGGAGGGTAGCCATTGGCCACCCCAGGCCTGGAGAGGGCAAGGATATCAGCGGTGAGATATGCCAATATCCAAACCCCTTTCCAGGCCCAAGTTACACCGGCACCGAGGCCTCAGATGTACGCAAGCTCCAGAGCTCGCTTACATTCGAGTAGGCCCATAGGGCCTAGGCCAGGTTGCACCGAGGGAAGGGGATGATTGTCCCCTTCCCTTGAGGTCCACCTGGGCTGCCCCAGGGCAGCCTGGGACCTGGATAGGATATGGTGGCCAGCCCTTTAGGTTCCACACAGCCCATTAAACAACTTGATTGAACAGTCTACATTTAGCTGCATATTTAATCCACCTAATTATTATTATTATTATTATTATTATTATTATTATTATTATTATTATTAAAGGAATACATTCTGCCTTCTTTCAGAGCACATGTGGAAAAAATAAAATAAAAATAAAGTCTATAACGCCAAGAAGCTGATAAGGATCTAATCCATTCCTCAAGGGCACTCTGTCAATTCAAGGGCCAAGATGACCTTTTCCCCTGTCTTACTGGAACTTCATACTTATTGAAGGGGGGAAAGTATTTGCATACATAAGAAAGGAAAAGCCATCTATAAATATGGTATTCAGAGGCGAATGCAGTATAATTATCTATACTTCTCGGAAGGCGGAAGGCTGAGTACTACCAGAAAAAAAGGAGATCTCATAGAGGAATGCTCTGCTTTGTAGAATGCTTAAGCGATTAACGGTGCAATCCTGTCTAGCACTGTGTGCCGCAGCTAGGTCTCAGTGCCAGCGCAGTGTCACAAATGTGCTGTAAAGCACATTTGCGACTACGTGTGATTAAGCGGAGGCAGCGCTGAGGCTGGCACCACTCTATCCACCACAGATCCTGAGGAGCACCCGCTGAGGAAGGTATGTTCCCTGCCGGCCGGCAGTGGAGCAGCGGGAGGGCAGAATGGGGCATTCCAGGAGGGGGGATTGGTAGGCCAGGCCCGGAAAGGGGGAGGGATTGGCAGCTGCATTTCCGTCGGGATCCTATCACCCTTACCAGGCCTGGCCACTGTTACATGGCCTGCTCGAATGTGTGCCAGCAAAATAGCTGGCACACATTTGAGTAGACCCATAAGGGGAGGCTGGGGCTCTATTCGGGGTAAGGGTATGAACATCCCCTTGCCCCAAGGACTGTTCCAGCCACGCCAATGCTGGGTCCTATCTAGATAGAATGTTATGTTCAAATAGTCCTTTGAACTCCCAGCTGTGTAAATGTCCCAGCTGCATGTTTCTGTGCTTTGGTTCTCGTGAACATCCATTACCTTTAAGGTAAATCACTATCATTTTATTGTTTTGTCACATTGTGGACTTTAAACTGTGATCTTTCCAATGCATAGTTATTGTCAGAGGGATAAGTGTAAATGAATAACAGCCCAATCCTATTGAACACTCCCCCCCCCCACCGATGCAGCTGCACCACTGGAGCGCAAGCTGCAACCCACGGGGGGGGGGCAGTCCTGGAGGTCTCCTTTTGGTAAGGGAACATTTATTGCCTTGCCCAGGGGTAAGCATTCTCTGCCACACTGGGTCTACTCAGACCTGTGCAGCTGCATAGCTGGCACAAGTCTGAGTGGACCCAGGAAGGTGGATCGAGGCCTGGAAGGGAAATAGAATATTGGCAGCACCATTGCCAATACTGGCTGTACCATGATACCACCCTCATCCCAGCCTCGATCTGCCCCCCTCCCCGCCCCATCTCCTCCCTGTTTCTCTCTATCCCTGCCCTGTTCTGCCCAGCCCCACCTCCCTCCTGCCCCCACACTGATCCCTGGCACTAGGTGTCATTGCCAGGCCACGGGTGCATGGCCACAGCTTCTCACCACGTGTTGCGGTGGCCCAGCCACACTGAATGGCATGGCATGTTTTGAGACAGCCATAAAGGATCTTACACTGCCGAAACACTTGTCCAGGCCAGTGCGAAGGCTCGCACTGGCCCACACACACCACCAGAAGGAGCAGTGTGTGCCCAGGATGATAAGTTTCACGCTGAGCAGTGAGAGGGAAGAATGGGGTGGGAGAAGGGTAGGGGAAGGCAGAGAGGGGTGTAACTGGTTTAGAGGCGGGGATGGGGCACGGTGGGCAGATCGGGCCTGGGAGGGGGCAGGATCAGCGATGCTGGTACACACCACACCCTGTCCCCCTTCCCAGGCCTGACCTAGAGACATGGATTGACTTAGACTTGCACCAGCAGTTTAGCTCGCTCACGCAGGTCCAAGTAGACCCATTGCCACAGCTAGAGCTTTCCTTGGGGCAAGGGGACAAATGTCCCCTTACGTCGAGGAGACCTCCAGCCTGCTAAATTCCCACACAGGATGCAGCACAGCCCGTGCTGTCCCCGCTGCACAGGAACTTAAGTAGGATTGGGCTGCCCGAAACGTAGTCATGACTAAGCACCATTTATATCAATAAGACAAATTAATCATGCTAAAACTATGGCCCAATCCTATCTGGGCCTTGCACTGCCAGAATTCAACATTACAACAAGGCATATAATTATGGCTGGTGGGGTGAAGATGAAGAAAGATGAACCATTTCCAATCCAACTAATCTAGAGATGTGAAAACAGGGAGAATTCTACCCGAAATTATTTCAAGATCCATGGTTAACTTTCTTGATGAGTATGGACTGGTTTAAATCCAATAGAAGACAGTAATCAGTTGGCTGTATTATCTGAAAAGAAGTTATAATGACTAATGTGACATTTGGTTTCAGTTACATACTTAATGTGACATTTGGTTTCAGTTATAACATAGTTATAAACCAGAAGGCTGGTTTAACAGGAATATTTATCTCCTGATGACTGAGCATCAAGTCTTGAGTTGCATGTGCGAACGAGTCATCCCAGGTCAAACACTACACATGGAAAATTCATGTCACCTCCGATGTGATGCTTGTCTGTGTAGCTAGTTCACACATTCCCCAATGAATTTTCGTATACCGTAATAAACATGTGATGAGAGATCAAGAGTTACATACATGCATTACAGAAACTAGCCAATAGTCTCTGCAAACTCTAAAGCAGTGTCACAGGAAAGCTATGCCCATATAAGGAAAGGGGCATGAGTGAGGAGATTAACAGCAGTTAGGACCATATAAGGAAAAGGGGCAGTTGGAAGGAAAGAGACAGTTGAGGAAGAGATTAGGAGGATGGTGGGATCTGAATGTGTTGTTTTTATCCTGTGTTCTGTATCTGTTCGTTACCAACCGTGTAACCACATTGAAGTAATAAAGTAACTGATTTTCCTTTGAGTCATCTTGGTAGTGAATACTGGGGAAAAGTGGATGTGACTGAATCCAGTATCGCTACTGGGCCACAGAAGGAGCTGGGTTGTGACATCTGCAATGGTTGGCAGTTGTAGCCCATACTAAGGCAGAGTACTATGAGGGAACCGATCACCTGGATCTGGGGTATTAGCAGACCACAGGTGACGGTGACATGGTGATTGCGGTGGGATACGCAACAAACAGATACAGCATCACACCTAAATATCTTGCCATAACCTGGGGCTTTTCCAGAAACTAATAAATCTCGTCGTATGATTCTATTGTATATTGCAGTAGTGCTATTATTTTCTGTTGTATACTTCAGTGCTGTTCAAAGTAATCCATTGGAACTAGAAGGCCATCTCAACAGTTGCTGTACAAACATTCTAGAAAATAGTGTTTTCCACTATACAGAAACTGTGATAACTTTTCTAACCTCTTCAATGTGTTCCTTGCAAATGTTATATGTGAGGCACAACGAAGTAAGTTCAATCACACTGTTGAACTTAACACTATTAAAACTAAGCTTTGGGTTGTTGTTTTTCATCCTGCTTCTCACTCTCAGCCTTTTTTTCAAATCACTGTCAGCGCAACCCTGCTTTGCCTGCCTCACGTGGCTGTTGGTGTTAATATAAACATTGCAACTTTTTAGCTTCTGCCATTTACTTTCAAATGTCTTCAAGGTCTTGCTCCCCCCTCTTCTTTCTGTATATGCTCCTCCTTCAAGCTTTTCAGTGCCTGTCCAAGGTACCAAAGGGTCCAAAAAGGAGCATATAGTGAAAGAAGAAAAAATAGACATAGAAAGGAAGACTGTGGAGACATTTGAAATTATGTATTAGAAGCTTGATAGGCCAGCGGGTGGCGCAGTGGGTTAAACCGCTGAACCATGAGCTGTTGATCGAAAGGTCGGCAGTTCGATTCCCGCGACGGGGTGAGCGCTCGTTGCTTGGCCAGCTCCTGCCAACCTAGCAGTTCCAAAGCATGTCAATGCGAGTAGATAAATGGGTACCGCTTGCGGGAAGGTAAACAGCGCTCTGTGTTCCAGCCGCATGCTACGCGCTGCGGCAAGGAGAGTCATGCCGGCCACATGACCACAGAGGCGTCTTCGGACAATGCTGGCTCTTCAGCTTTGAAATGGGGATGAGCACCACACCCTAGAGTCGGACACGACTGGACTTAATTGTCAGGGGTCACCTTTACCTTTTTATTAGAAGCTTACGGTGGGAAATGAAGGGAGGCCAGGAAAAAGAATGGTTTAAAGCAGTAACATGAACTGAATGATGAGCAGGAAATATCAAATCATCTTTTAGTTAGACTTACAATTACCTTCCCTATTCTACCCTGGTATTGCTTTTTCCTTGCTACTTTCTATCAGTGGAATGCCCTTCCGCGTGTCATCCATTTTCAAATGCCTCCTTAAAACATATCTGGTCTCCATAGTTTATCCCACTTGTCTTTCCTTTCCTCCTCCCCAGCCCCTTGCCTTCACCATTAGATTGCAACTATGTGGTATGGCCTGGCTTATTTTGCATTTTTGTACAGCTCCTAGCAGAGGGAGAAAGGGGGGGTCAAGTTTACTAGCTAGTTAACTGAAACAAAGCTACAAAAGTTCTTTTCCATTATTCAACATTACAACAATACATATCATTATGATTGTTGGGGTGAAGATGAAGAAAGATGAAGAGTATACTCCTCTGATTGCTGGATGCGGGGGGAGCACTGCATCTCTGCCTTGAGACACATTGTCCCCTCTCCACAGAAGCCACGCAGAATCAAGTGGGAGACAGTGCTCTCAAGTAAGAGCAGTGTTTTCTTTTCTCCCATAGGAATGAATGGCAGCTGTGAGAGATAGTAAAAGGTATGTATACTCAGAGGCGATGCTGAGATAGGACTAAATTGTTACAAGTGAACCCTGTTTAGTAAGGGAGAAAACGTTATACTTCTGTTTCTAGCCTTGCTGATTGCAGCTTCTTTATACTTATCTGGAACTTAATGAAAGTCCTTGAGAGCTAAGTCCACCCTTAGGTGCTTTGACCCACCTCTTTAACTATATAGACCCACCTCTTTAACTAGAGTGTGACAAAGAGATAAAACACAGGAACGTGTGTGTGTGTGTGTGTGTGTGTGTGTGTGTGTGTGTGTGAGAGAGAGAGAGAGAGAGAGAGAGAGAGAGAATCATACCAATATTGTCACTGTTTAGTGAGTTTCAAGCAGTAGCTACATCCCAATATTCTGACCCATCCAGGCATCCACCAGAGCAGAAATTGAGTTTGTCAGAAGGAAAATTCTATCCTGAAAGAAGAGCCATTGCAATCAGAGATGTGAACACAGCACAAGCACCAATGCAAGCGCAAGCGATGCCTGCTATATGGCCAGGGAGGCTTGTTGTGCCCTGAAATGTTCCAAACACTTGCATATATTTCAGAAATAAATGTTAATGCATTCATTTAACTACTAAGGTAACAAACCTGTGCCCGCTTATTTCCGAATAAGGTCTATTGAAGCCTTCTGAGCAAAGATGAGGGTGGCGTCATGATGATGGGGCTGCATGCCAGAAAGGCCCGTGTATCCATTTGGATGAAGGAAGAATGCAGACTGTTCTTTCATCTCAGTCTGTGGTGAATCATGGGGGGGGGGGGGCTCGAGGGGAAAATCTTTGGCTATGTAAAGCTCTATGGAGGGATATGGCTGCCTATCCTAAATGGGGCACTGTCTGGCACCCACGCTGCAGTATGAAAAAGGAATACCTTGGGCTTTCTTGTATTCTCCAAGCAGCTAAAGGCAGGACTCTCTTTTCCCCTCCAAGTTACATTAATTGCCCGGCGTCTCAGATCAGCTGACTCGTCAACCATGTAATTATTAATACTTTGTAGGAGGCGGGGGTGTTACATCTGCTTTCCAACGGACTCCACCTCCCAGTCAGCTGTACCTTACTTAAACTCTCACTTTGCCAAGTGGATTTTTGTGGGGGGGGGGTTTACCCCAGATTGGCTTGCATTGATGAAAGTTAAGACTGATACAACTACCGGGAGGGGGGATCAATCTCTTCCAAAATTGCGGGTTAGGCACTGTTTTATTTTTAATCATGAAAATGCGGGCAAAATGCAAATGTCTAATTCCTGGAGTCTTCTGACCTTTAAGAAAATAAAATGTGTTCTTGTTATTCAGCTGTACTGTAAAACAAGGGACGGGCAACTGGGGGGGGGGGGGGTAGCGGGATCTCTTCCCCGAGTCATCTTTTTTCTTCTAAAAGGTACTGGATTGTTTTTCAGAGGAGGCAACTTTGTATTCTCTAAAACTTTGCATCTCCTCCTGCCATAAAAATCTATTTCTATCCAACATACATACTCCATGTCGAAAATAAAAGTATAATCCACAAATGCTTTACACATGACGATGAAGTAATTGGACTTTTGAGAAAAGCGTATGTGCGCGCTGGCGGGCGCGCGCGTACGTGTGCAATTGCACTTCTTTAAAAATATGTGTTTTTTGGTGTGAATTACCGCAATGTATTCAGGGAATCAAAACAGGGAATCAAAAACGTTGATTTAGAAAAACACAAAACGACGGCTATTCTTTTCCTTACAGAGACTGGTGCTGGTGCAAAAGAAAAAATGACTCATTCCAAACCACAAGTTACAAACCGAAGTATTTGAACAGAATTTGTCCCAGAATGTGTTAAAAATAAATAAATGCCCACCTTGGGTCGTTACTTCCCAATGGCTGAAGGTTTAAGCCTCAGCATTGGCGCATAACTGGCTTAGGGACCTGTTGTAAAGATCACTTACATCTTAGTCCTTTACACGTTTACTTAGGTTGTGTTGTTGTTGTTTTTAATCCCATTGATTTCCAATCGATTTCCAGGTTTCCACCTAGGTGTGTTTTAATATTTCAGCCTGAAATAGCGACGTAGAAATTGACAGAACCTGGATTTAGCTGTAACGCTTTTTTCAGGTACCTACCCCCAAAAGCCAATGAAGCACAAAAAAGAGATTTTCAACCGCTTCCTAACCCCGGCTTGACTTGCAAGCAAGGGACTCCCCTTGATTTCGGTGGGGCTTACTTTGGAGTAAGGCTGCGTGGAGGATCAAGGTGTTACCGTCACGTCACTATTCATCACTGCTAGCAGAACCGGGGGGGGGGGGGATTCCGCTTTCTGATACAGTGTTGCCAGTCCGGGCTTGTGCGCCTCATACTTGGGATCAAGCGTCGGACTGGGCTGGCTTTAGGGGAGGAGAGTCGCGTCACCGAACGGGCTGCGCTCCCGAATCCCCTGGTACTCGTGGAGACTGCCCGGCCTAAGTGGGTGGGCGTCCAAAGGCCAGGTGGCCTGGCCTGGCAAAGTCCCACCAGTTGCTGGCACACGGTAGGCAAGGACAGCACCAGCAGCCTCCCTCGCTCAAGCCGAGTGCCAGATGGACTCGGCCGGCAAAGGAACGCAGCCCACTTTTGGGCTTCTCCGAGGGTCTCTCTCTTCCACTCTGCATCGGAGTCTTTTTCAGGTGCAGGGGTGGGGAAATGTGCGTAAGCTCATGTCTTTGCTCACGGTCTTTGGAAACCCACCAGCTCCGTCCCGGGACTCGAGATAATTCGCATTAGTCCGTAAAGACCAAGGGGTTTGCTACATTTTCTACCCTGGCATCTGGTCCAGCCCAGCGGGATACCTTTAGTTGCTGGAAACATGCGAGAGAAGAAGGTGCCGGGGAGAAGTTTCCCTAAAACGGGTTAGAAACCGGGCGGTAAGGTCGTGCTACACAGTGGAGAAAGGGGGGTCTAGGCTTGTTGAACTAATAAACTGTATCACAGCACGGGGCGGGAGGAAACCAGCTAAGGAAAGAAAGCTGTGCTGTCTGCGCTGTAGTACTGAGCGCCTATTGGGGGGAGAGAGAGAGAGAGAGAGAGAGAGAGAGAGAGAGAGAGAGAGAGAGAGAGAGAGAGAGAGAGAGAGAGAGACTTTTTTTCGTACAGATGAGTCTGGCACTATAATGGAACAGAGCGGGATGAAGAGTTTGCAGCACCTTTCACGGAATCTTTTCTTTCTTTCTCCGTTAAAGCAATCCTAAATTAAGGCCACATCGGCATTCCCGTCCCATCCCAAAGCATATTCTACTCCAGAGACACAGATCCTTTCCTTGTACTCCAGGTGAACTAATTCAGATTAGCTCCCACCCCTTGGCCCAGTACTCAGAAGCACTAACTTGGATTCGAAGCTGGACTACCTAAACATGCTTTGGAAAGGTTTTTTACTACCCCGATTGCAAGAAGAGCAGACGGAGTGGTGGAAAAGTGTCAAAGTGAGCGTGACTCAACGCCCTTGCAAAGCCTAGTCCGAGGCTCTCCCCCCCCCCCCCCCCGCGCGCCAGCCACAAAGGGCTTCTGCCACCTCTGCTAAGTGCAATTCCAAGCTTCCCGCCCCGATATTGCCTCTCCAGGGAAGTGGCCCAAATCAGAGGCAGCAGTCGCGCTGCCTGCCTGCCTGCCTGTCTGCCACGTCCCTTTCGTCCGCTGTCCTGGTGCTGATCTCCCGTCCTCCTCCAGGACAAGCTCTCCCACGAAACTTTTCAGAGTCTGTGGATCACCTTTTCCGTGCACAACTTCGCCCCCCCCTCCCCACTCCCCTACCCAGCCTCCCTCCCTCCCCCAAGTCCCATTCGCCTGTCGCTCCCACCGCCCTCCTGTTTCAACCGGGGGGGGGCGCTTGCGCACTGCTGCGCTTTCTCACATCCCTTTGCCCCGTGGAGCTTTCCCGAGATTGTCGTAGGGTAAGTAATGTATTAAATAGCCCAGATCACACACACTCCTCAGCCCAGCTTTTCGTCCACAATAAACACTCCTAGACTCCTTTGTGAACCCAAACAAACCTGTCTATTGCCTAATTAGCCGTGAAAGGTAAGCGATTGGGTTTTGCGAGCCCCATTACGACGGCGTTTCGCCTGCTCTTGCTTGCTTGCTTGCTTGCTTGCTTGCTCTCCCCCCTTCTCTCTCTGCGGGGTCTCCAGTCTCAGGTGTGGTCCTGATTCTGGAAAGAGACAGGCAAAGTTGCCCGGGGGGGGGCTGGATCGGTGGGTGGGTAAGGGAGGGAAAGGTGGGGGGAGGGAGAGAGACTCTCGCTTCATTTCTGATCCTGCACAGGCTCCAATTAGGCTAGGGGGCAGATTGATCAGCCAGGGCAGCGCGTCTGATGTTGCTGTCAATTTCACTTGATTCGCAATTGGCTCAGTGCATCAAACAGGTCTGAGAGGACGGAGACATTCGTTGCTCTGGTGCTGGCTTGCAACAAGGCTCCTTGTGCTCCTCCGACAGTGGTTTTGTGCTTTTACGCACGGCGTGGTGTCCTCAGTAACTTTGGGTGGAATGCTGGAGGGCTTGTGTCGTTGCCTCTGTTTTTGTTTCTTGGAAGCTTGACAGAAAAGGTGTTTGTTTGTTCTTTTTTGGTGCCTCTGATGAGGACACGCCGGGAATGTGGCGCTGGTGTTAGTGGGGGATTTGGGAGGGGATTTGGCGGAAAGGTGTGACTTTGTTTCCGATCCAAATTCTAAAGCCTGAGTGAAGTACTTGGAAAGGTCTGGGAACGCCAAAGGTGCTTGAACCGAAAAAACACGGTGGAAGCAATTAAAACTCCTCCTTTCGGATTAACAACCAAAAATTGATCGATCTGTCAGGAATACTGTTGATTTATGAAAGGTGCTTATTTCCTTGGTATGGAGAATTTTATGTTCTCTAGGTGAAACGGAGTTCACCCAGCTCCAAAGTAGATTGATGTTTTAATAAAAATAAATAAAGAGAAAAAGCTCGCCTGGTCTTTGGGGACATCAACTCTCATCGCAGAGTTAGACTAACAAATCAAATTGTATTATCTTTACATTTCATACCTTTTAATCTAATGTCTAAAAATGGCAAGGCTTTTATTATTTGGGAAGTGGGAAGCGGTTGTTTGTTTGTTTTCCTATCTTGTCTTTGTGTTTTGTTTTGTTTTCGCGTCGCGCTTTTAAAAGTTCAAGTGGCAAAGTAATCAATGTTTCATAAACAAAATGGCACGGAGAAATAGTCGGGTAATTTTGATAAGTGACTTAACCAGCAATCAAGCTCTAAAGAAGGAACTAATATGGGCAAACGCCGAGGATTTGCCACGGAAACGCCTCGTGTCCTGTAGGTGGCAGACTGTACCCGCGGTTCAGCCTAACAAACTCTTTTTCTTGTTTCCCTTTTTAAAGCCAGAGGGAACATTTTTTTTGGGGGGGGGGGAATCCCAGCACTTGTTGTTTACATAAGGTAGTGTGCGTTTATTTCTCATATTCTATTCAAATGATTTTAAAACGTCAACAGCGAACTGAACTTCCACTCTGAAGAGCTGAGTTCACTATTAACCCTTTGACTAATCACCAAGCGGTGTAGTTATCATGTAAAGTTTCAAGGAGGCCAGAGGGTGGTTACACGTCCCACGTGAAAGGGAGAAAGTAGGTTGATCGCGCATATGCGGATCGAAGGCCAACTTCAATTGTACAGAAGAGGAACCCTGCTCAGCAGTTAGAAGGAAGGAGCTTCAATAAGCCCCGTAAATCACATATCCTCTCTCTCTCTCTCTCTCTCTCTCTCTCTCTCTCTCTCTCTCTCTCTCTCTCTCTCTCTCTCTCTCTGTGTGTGTGTGTGTGTGTGTGAGAGAGAATCCATCCATCTCTCCATTCACCAAAGCAAGCTGGACAGCGCTGGCACAACTGAAAACAGCAGACGACAGCGTGGATGGCCAGTTCCTCTCTCCTCCCCCCTTTTCCCTTTGCAATGTAAATTTCAGCGGGACAAATTGCTTATTAATAGTCTAGAAGAGGAGCCAGTTTCTTTCTTTCTTCTTTTATTTCTATGTTTTTATTTCTGCATGGCCCCCAGCTATGCTCTGGGCAGCCAAACCGCCCAGCAGTTCCCTCTTCATTTCAATATACTAAAGAAAATGCAAATCACTAGCGTGCAACACACACACACACACACACACACACACACGCACGCACGCACGCGCACACACACACACACACACGCACGCACGCACTTCGACCCCCCTTTTTTCCTTTTATTAATTCCAAAGTGAAATTAGCAACAACAGCTTTAAGTGACTCCATTAGCATGGGAAAAATATACACATCTGGAATGTGGGGGATAGGCAAAAAGTGCTTTCCCTCCCCATGATCCCATCCTTGCTCTTTTCGAGTATTGCTTTCAAAAATGTTTTTGGCTTTTTTTATTTCCTGGGTGCATCGAGACTCCCCAGTTTACAACAAATGACATTTCCCCGGCTAAACTGTCCAGGAGCCATCAAAGAGCCTCTCTAATGGGCAGGAGAGTCTGTCATGGAACTTCGCTGGTGGTGGACCTGCTTTTAAGGTTTTAATTATTGAAAAGGCAGCAGAGCAATCGTGGGCTTTGAAAAACCTCTGGCGCTCAAACAACGGAGGGTCCGTGTGTTTCTCCCTGCTTTCCAAGGGTGGGCGGGCGGGCGAGCAGTGGGGGCGGGAGGGGGGGATTATCCTTGGCTTGGCCCTTGGATTACTTGAGATCTCTCCCTCTTTCTCTTTTTCAGTGTAGCTGAGTTACTGGAGGTAGTTGGATCATCTGTCCAAATCCGCGCAACTTCCTTTATGTTTGAGAGGCAAAGGAAGTCGCAGAACCAGTCAGCTCTTGAGGATTTGATCCCCGCCGGAAGGCACTAGCAAATCGCGGGCACACTGGCAAACTCAGACTGTTCCCCAGTTCCCTCCCATGCAGCCCCATGAGGCGAAACCCCACCCGAAAGCGCACCCTTTGGAGGGGAGAGTTGCCTGAGCCTCTTTCCCCCAACAGCTTCATGCTCCTCCTGGGGGAGGTCGTGCGCATCACCCCGTTCCCGAAGCCCGATGAGCTAGGCTCAAATTGAGCAGGAAAGAGTTAAGCGCTCTATTGTATTCAGGCGAGGTCTTGTTAGGATGTAATCTGCATTTTCTAACTACTGCGTAATAAAAAGTGAGAAGTTTGGAGACACCTTTCTTGATTATACCTTTGGCGATACTTTAGGTTTTACATTTAATTTGCATTTTGTTCTTAGTGAATATTGAAGTCTTGAGTGGAGGATTGAATTTTATTAGGACATCTGGACTGACAATATCAAATCAGACACCAGCGTCCCAAAGCATGCCTAAAATTTCAGAGTTAATTAGAACGAAGTGTGTTTAATTAAAGCCAATTATAATATCTGAAATGATCGGATCGATCCTTGTTTGTTCAGTCTGAGTCGGCGGAGATTTTGATTGTAGGATAATGAAGGCGGCTCGACTCGCAAACTTCTTGCAGGAACGGGGGCAGGGTGGGTTTGTTTGCAAATAAATACGGGCGAGCTGCTCAGGAAAGAGAGAGGACAACAACAAAGGACCATTAACAGAAATGCCAATGAACTGGCTGGGCGTTATTCCTCGAACGGCGAAGCTGTTTGGGAGCGAGGCGCTGCCTCCGTCCCGAAAACTTCCTTCCAAAGCCGAGCTTGCCTCCGTTCCTCCGCAGCAGCCCCCTAGTCCTTCAGCCCTCACTTCCCTCCCGAGATTGAATTGCTCTTTTATAGGCTTCATTCATTCCCTGCTAAGGGAAAGGCTTCCGGGCAATCGCGTCCTTCCAGTTCCTGAGTAGTTTTTGGAAAGCAACGGTTGGGGTCTGTCTCTGCTCTCCGCCCCTCCCAAATCCTGTTCCGGAGTCTCCGGACACGGATTCGTCCTGTCCGCCCAGCCAAATGAAGACGTTTAACTAGCCTCTAAATGTGAAGCGTTCCTTCCACTCCGCTTTTGCAACTGAACACCTTTCCCGTCTTTGGTTGCACACAGCCATTACCTTTGCTCCGGAATCCTGCCTCTAAACGGTTGTCAGGGGGTCTCTATCCAGACCAAGCGCCGCTTTACTTCCAAGTAGACGGCATTTTACCTTCCTTGCCAAATTCCAGCGTCTTCCCCCCCTTCTCCTAATATGAACTAGGGAGGTACTTGCATTGCATGTAAAGGCTAAACACATCAATGCAATGTTGCTTGCTGCTATTTGTTTTGAAAGGCGAATGTACTAGTCAGTGATCCAAAACTAAGGACTGTCTACGGAGTTTGTTTTGGGGGCAGGGAGAGAAAACGTAGACTATCCTATTTTGCCTCTGCTGCTTTCTGAATTGTCGCCTTTACTGAGCAGCTTTCAATCGATCACAAAGGCCTAAGAAACTCCCAAACAGCCTGTAAGTGAGGAAAGCTCTTTTCTGACACAGTGGCTAATAATCTGAGCATTTCATTAACCCCAATAAGACAAAGTGAAGTTGAGAGAGAGAGGGAGAGATCCTACTTTTTGTCCCCTACTTACGATCTCACTCTTATTTGCGCTGAAAATCTCTTCTCCCCACCCAAGGAGGCGCTGTTCATCAAACTTCACCTCCACGCGGACAGAATTTCTTTACTTTAGACTGAGAATTAATCTCTTTATTCAGGGAGTGTGTGTGTGTGTGTGTGTGTGTGTGTGTGTGTGTGAGAGAGAGAGAGAGAGAGAGAGAGAGAGAGAGAGAGAGAGAGAGAGAGAGAGAGAGAGAGAGAGAGAGAGGTTTCACGAAATTCTTCTAATGGGTAAAAGGTTTTTCCTTCCCTCTGCTTTTCGCAGTTTCTTCATTTTCTAGTAAACCAAAGAGAGAAAGGTTGGGGGAAGAGAAATGATCAAGCTGCCAAACCATCGACCCGGCTTGTCCTACAAAACCTTGCAGCTTAAACTTCCGTGTTTGTTTCACTTCACCAGCTAGGAACTGGAGATCCGCGGCGATGTCTTGTCCCACCTGCTGGAAAAAGGGGAACAAGTCTGTCAGTCGTCTTCCCACGCTGAGCAAATTCACGTTTTTGACTAGGGCTAGGCTTTTGCAACTAATCTGAGAATTCCGAACTTGCTCTTGTTTGTTTGTGTGCAAGGCACCCAGCTTGCAGGCGTTCAGGAATGGGAAGCCAAAACTGCTTCAGAAATTGGCTGCTCTCTGTGTGTGTGTGTGTGTGTGTGTGTGTGTGTGTGTGAGAGAGAGAGAGAGAGAGAGAGAGAGAGAGAGAGAGAGAGAGAGAGAGAGTCCAGGGGCGAGGTTTGGCTCTCCTAATTCGGTGCGAACATTTGCACGTGCGTGCCTGTCTGGGGTCTGATCCCTGGGTTAGATGTGAACTCTGGGGTAGCGCACGGCGGGTGGCTTTGTGCAGACATGTGTGTGATTTCCAGTCCCGGCATTGTAACCCGCCGACGTTGAAGCCCCAGTCGCCTTGCCCTTTTGTGTTAGCGCTAGTGGGATCGGTTTGGGGAAGGAAACGGTGTGGCGGCTTGGCTTTGGGAAGGAATCAAAGGCACGGCGAGGAGGGCGAGTCCAACTCCTTCCAACTCAGCCTCCTGAGTCCCTGGACTCGCCTGCTGCTTAGCTCAGCTGGACGGTCCCTGGAAAGAGGGGCCGCCGCCAACCTAAGCGACTGCTGCTGCAGTAGCAAAGAGCACGCGGCGGCTGGGAGCCCCGCGCCACGCCAGAGTGGGATGTTGTGGAATGAAGCCCCCCTCCCTAACCCCCCTCCGCAGTGGCCCCAAAGTGTATGCCTTGGCAGCAGAGCAGAGGGATCTTTCAAGAAGGAGTCGCCGTGGCAAGATTTCTTTTCCAAAAGCCAATGCCCAGTTAAGCAAACGGAAGCCTGCTGCATGAAGTGCATGCTGCACACCCGCGTTTACATTGGGAAGCGTGAGGCAGGAACACAATCCGGAGTCAGGGGCATCCCAAGACTTTTGCCAAGAGGCCATGCATTGCACCCCAAAACATCAGCCAGCAATGAACACACACGTCCTTGCCGTGTTTCTTCCTCCCCCTTCCCACGTAAATGTTCTGGGAATGTCCTTGCCATACAGTGTTTTAACAAATAGCTGAAATACAAATTCACAGTTCCAATAGAAGCCAGGAAACAAGAATTTGCTTAGATTTGTTTCGGTGAAATCGGGCAATAAATAAATTACTCCGAGTGGAACCAAACACGTTCTTAATCAAAGGCGCCTGAAAAACCACTAAAACTGAAATATGGGTGCTGGCAAGTTGACTTCGATTCTTTGCTTGGCCATCTCAAAGAAAAGAATCCCAGTCCCAATAATAAGAATGGACAAAAGGGCGAAACTAAACCAAGTGGCATGCATATTTGCGTGTGTGTATCACCACTTCTGACATTTCTTCCCCCTGAACTTGCTCCCTCCAAAGTTTCTTTAGCCAAAGAGTTGAAACTTTCGCCGCCCCACGCCTGGAGAGGAGAATCGCTGGGGAGGGAGGACGCCCAGCGTGGAACTGAGCACCAGGCAGAATGCACGTGGGAAATGTTGGAGGGTTTGAACTACCGAGATGTAACCATTCTTTTTTTCTTAGGCGGGATGGTGGCAGGGAGGTAATATGTGAAGTGATTGAGATAATAGTCCCGGGAGAATTATCCGAAAGCGGGGATGAGAGAGAGAGAGAGAGAGAGAGAGAGAGAGAGAGAGAGAGAGAGAGAGAGAGAGAGAGAGAATAATAATAATAATAATAATAATAATAATAATAATAATAATAATAATAAGTTGAAACGAATTCGCTTCCAGGCTGGAGAAATGAGGACATCAATTTGAATCTGTGGGATCCATGTACAGTGTGGGATTCCGGGTCATTATGCCGTGTGTTGTTAGAGAACACAGAAAGGAAAGGTGGGGGAGATCTTAAACATGATTTATGGGAGACTCTGCGATTTCTTTTCTTAGGCTTTTAACAGACGAGGGCTTTACAATGGGACACGCTGAAAGGCTAGGTTGGACGCTAGGTTAGGCTTCTCTGTTTTTGTTTGTTTCGTTTTGTTTTGTAGGTGGGAGAAAGAGGAGCCCTGGATGGTGGTTAAAGCCGAGGGAGGACTCTGTCCCTTTAAGGTCACTGCATGCTCTGGTATGATGCTTAGAAGGACAGCTGGGCAATGGCCATCTGACTGACTTCGGCTTGACATCTGGGAGCCCACTGGTGTGTGGCACGCGAATCGCTTGATGTCGCTATTTAAATGCAAATTTGTGGGGGATCATTGAAGCCTCACCCCGTAAATTCACACAAAAGGAACACTTCACACACTCCAAGGAGGAGGAGGATCGTTACTTCGGGAGGTCTTGGCTGCAACATGCAAATCTCATTCAAATCCACAGCACCTTCTGCATTTGCTAAGGTCAAGACTTCTTTGGCGCGGGGGGAGGTGGCGGCGGGGAGAGGGGTGGCGGCTGGGCTGCCACGGCAGGCAGCGCTTCTCCCTCCCCACTAGGCTGAGGCTCGTCAGCTCCCCTAGGCACTAGCCTCTCCCTCAACACAAGGGGGACGTGCCCAAAGGGAAGGGGGCAACCCCTCTCTTCCAGCGCCAGCCAGGGGATCAGGCCTGTGGGCTCCGCCCCAGGAACTTGCAAAAGTTTAAAATCCCTTCAGGGGAAAGAAAGTTTTGTCCTCGCCAATGGAGGGAGACACACAATGCCTGCCCGCTTTTCCTAGGGGCATTCTGTCCCCATGAACTTCACCTTCCTGAGCAGAGCCGCACTTCTGAATGGGCTCGCTTCCCTCTCTCCCCTCGGCCTGCCCTTTTAGAGGAGAAGAGAAGCAGCCAGGTTTGGTTATTGAAAACACTGTTTTCCCCATAGCCTTGCGCGGGCGCTATTAAAACCCGTCTCCCTCTTGTCCACTAAGTAGCTTGCTCGCCGGGAGGAATCAGCCGTCTCTTGCTTGCCCCATTGCCCCGGGGCCACGATGGGCGTTTGCTCGCTGCCTTAGTTTCACCCCTGTAGGAAACTTGAATTCTGTGAAGAGATACTTTGAAAAAAGAGCCCAGTGCGTGTCCATATGATCCAAACTCAGAAGTCAGTTTTTCTCTCTTCTGCGTATTTGAACGTGGCTTGTAGCCAGAGGGATAAGAAAGAAAGAAAGAAAGAAAGAAAGAAAGAAAGAAAGAAAGAAAGAAAGAAAGAAAGAAAGAAAGAAAGAAAGAAAGAAAGAAAGAAAGAAAGAAAGAAAGAAGTTGGTGAATGATAAAGACCGTATTTTCCACGCTTTGGGTGCAGGACCAGACCAGATGATCTAGAAAATGAGCTGAAATAGATTCAGCCTCAGAGTCTGATGTGAGGAGCAGCTGACTCCCCTATTTCTGGCCAGATGGCTTCTGAACACAGGCATTCATTTTCGCTTAATATCGTCCAGAATAGCGGGGCAGCTGCATTTGTTGTCAAAAAGGTTTAAAACTCCCCTTTCTTTCTGGAGCAGGATCGTTACCTTATTTGATGGGGGCTTATGCAACTTTCACCCCCTCTCCCTCCCTCTCCCCCCTTTTTAGTCAACAGTATCAGATTTAAAAGGATTTGTTTTAAAACCTTCTAATTTGGTAATCAGATTTAAATCGCCTTGGCGCGTGTAATCTGAATTAAAGATACTGTAAATGGTTTGAAGCATGATGCTTTTGTTAGCAGGGGCATGGAACAACTTCGACCTTCTTCAGTATATTTTCTAACATTGGCTACGATCAGATTTTTGCTTCAAGCTGGAAAAGTATCTCACACACACACACACACACACACACACACACACACACACGCAAGCAAGCAAGCAAGCAAGCAAGCAAGCAAACAACCAACAGTATTTTGTGCATGATGGAACTAGGAAGCTTCATCGCTTAAGTATGCTCTACCGAAACCCACACATGGCAGAAAAAGAGAAAGAGGGAGACAGAGAGATCCTATTTTTCTTCCACCAACCTGTTTTGTAAGTTTAGTGTTGCTTCCAAGTCCAGCCCAGCAGCAATGCAACATCTTCTAGTCAGTGTATCCCACAGTCACACTCCGAGATTATTACGGAGACAGGATTTTTCCTTTAATTTATCATGAATAGTTTCTATACACTTTGATTTAAGGTTATTAACATTCTATAGACAGTGGCATCTTTAATATGTGGCGATCGCTTCTAAAGACTAATCTCATT